>JALAZF010000090.1:3950000-13950000 GCA_022829125.1 Lathyrus tuberosus
TGCACTAACTTCCGCATTGCAACAGGTACCAAAAATTCCATATCCCTTTTTGTAACCAACCAATAGTTTCTTTCCATGAGAATAGTAAGCTACTTCGGTTCCATCCGATAACACATCATCTTCAAATACCAACTTATGCAACCATAGATCCTTTCTAGTTATTTTTCCCCGACTCTTGCCACGAGATGCACTTTGCTTCATGCCAGTGTTTGATGCCTTTGGAATAATCTATGTGTTTGATGACTCTGAAACTACCATCTCGGTGTCTAATGAGTTGGGAACCACAATGTCAGTGTTTGATGAGTTTGGAACCACCATCTCAGTGTTTAGTGACTTTGGAACTGCTACTGTTTCTGGTGATCTGGGTTGAACTACTGAGGAAATATTTTTACTGCGTGCTGTTACAGTTTGAAGATTAGCTTGAGTCTCTTTCAACTCCATGCATGGATTGCATACTAGTTTTGACACACCATTACTAGATTCAGAAATTACACCTTTGCAGTTGAAACAGATAGTATATTTCTGCATAATGAAATCACCAAGGACCATTTGGACTGCGTCATCTAACATGTCCAGCGAAACACCTGAACAGGCATTCATGACTTCGCGAAGGTTTTTTCCATTCTCAAGGTAAGTATACTCCGGAGGACGTTTATTAGCACTACCAGCATGCAACTCAAAAGCTGTCGGCGTGACAACCTGAATCCCCTTACAAATATCACAAAAACCCAAAATCCCTGCGTCTTTAACAACTCCTCGAAAATCTTTTTCTCCAGGTTTCCGCGCCTTCTGTCCCTTGATATATTTCACCTTCAACCCCTCAAGAATCCCTGTAGCAAAAGATATTTTAGCTTAATAGGAAACCTCTTCATAGAAGATTTATACAATTTTGTTGGAGTTGCATTTACCACAACAGGCAAAACCTCACTTTTTTCCTTTTTAACATCATCATCATCAATTCTAACAACAACATTATCCAAAACCTTAACTTCTTCATCTTTCTCTTTCAACGCTGATCTTGTAAACCTTCTCATTGGTTTCTCTAAAGGCACCTTCTTTTTCTTAACATTACCCCCCTTAACATCAAAATTACATTTTTCCTCTTTGGATTCCTCAAGCATTTCACAAACATTAGCTTTCACAGATTTTATCTCCATTCCATGCATCACATCTTTATCTTCCTTCACCAGCTCAACCAAAATAGTTTCAAAAACCGATTCAAGATTCCTGGGTTCATCATCGCTACCAAGATCCACAACATCACTCTTAGCCTCTTCCTCACTCAAAACATCACCAGCGACACGAGGGATACGGGACACAGCACGACCGGTTCCCCATGACTCAGCGGATGTTTGGTGACCGGCTTTGTGGCTGACGGCGTAAGGCTGACGGCTGTTTTTGGAGATGTTGGAGTGAACGAAGTTGACTATGTCAGGGCGGATGGATGCGCGCATGACATCGGGAATGGGGAGGGTAACGGCAGAATCAGTGACAGCATTGCCTTCGAGGGAATAGACGGTGACAAGGGGACGAGCTGCGACGGCCATTGGTTGGTTGGAGTTTGCACCAGAAATGGAGGCTCGAATTAGGGTTTTTTTAGAGTTTTTCTTAAATTTTAGATGACTGTTATCTTTCCCCCATTCCAAAGGGAGATCACCTTAAATTGACTCTTGAAGTCACTAAATAACCACCCTACCTTATCCTTCTAGGTTTACCCTTATTTCTTGGCCTCATGAGAGCCAATGAAATCACAACTTAGAAGTAGGTCAGACTTTCTGAACTCTATGTGATTCTCATCCTCATGAGAACTCACTTTCCCCTATAACTTAGACTTAGAGAGTTATCGTGAACTCTAAAATAAGCTCATACTCACTTTCCCCTTGGAACTTTGGCCATAGTCAATGGTTCCTATCCCTCACCCTTAGATCGGTGAACTACGGATACTCTGATTCCACTCCCGTAAGGATACATAGACGCAAAGTGCGATGCTTTGTCGAGTATACTTAGATATAAACCTCTAGGGTTTCAACCTTTAGCATAGCACCCTTAGCAAGCGAGTAAGATATAACAAGTTAAAACAAGAGGTTCCCGTAGAGTACTACGGACGTTTAGGATGCTAATACCTTCCCTAGGCGTAACCAACCCCCGAACCTTAGATCTCCCCCCTTTAGGTTTTTCTCGATCTTGAACCTTTCCTTTGGATAAATCAAAGTCGGCTGTGAACTCAAAGAAATGTGATGCAAGTTAATTAATAGCTTGTTATCCGATTCTCACCGCAACAGAAATGGCGACTTCACTTTGCTTCGCAAATACAGTTAATCAGGGGCAATCAAGTCAAGATTCGGCAAATCTCTAAAAAGCAGTAAATCAACGACATCTCCTTCATAGATCAACCAAGCTGTCAGGGGCAAGTTTGTTCCCCAAATCGTCAAACAACCAGTCTGAAGCAAGTTCAAGGACCTTATTGTGTGAATGCGGTTAATTTGGGGCTGTTACGCCGAGATCTCTCCAAGAGTTTAAAGATATTGAAACACCTTGTATGCCAATTCTTCTATAAAATCCTCTTGTTATCGTCTTCTGACAGACCATATAGCCTGGGGCAGATAAGATTTGAAGATGATCATTATGCCAGTAGGATGAAGAACTACTTTGCTCTTATGATATCCTTTTCTAGCTCCCCAATAAGCTGTTACTTCAGCTAATGGATTCTCCTCCAACAAAGAAATCAAGCTCATGATGGCAATCCTCATGATGTTATACCTCAAGTGGAATACTCTTCTCAGTGAAGTTGTTGATTCTTCTTCTTTATCCTCAGTATTGGTCTAGCCTGTTGAGTTCGGCTGAGCATCCCTTGTCGAGATGTTTATTTCATCTCCAGTATCGCTTCCTTTTGTCTGTTTTGTCAGCATAAGCATAAGCATAAGCATGACATAAGCACTTATATGCATAGCATCTTAGCTTTTCTGCTTCCTTTTCTGGTGTTTACCTGTTTTGTTCACTTTGGCGTTTATCTCCCCAAGTGATTGGGTTAGTCTATTCTCTCCAATAGAAAGTCAGCCCTAGGCATAAAGTGCCCATTCTTTCAGAATTCCCCCACAGAGTTCAATCCTCGTGGATGATGGTTGGTTCAGTTATCTTTTTCGCATTTGGATAAGATAAATCCCCATTTGAGCTCGTTCGTCAATTGGAGTCTTGTTTGACTGTTTCTTTCTAGCTTGTCCCTAGATTGAACTTTGGTCCCTGACAGGTGTGGTTTTAAACCTATCTTCGAACGTGCATTTATTTTGCACTGTATCTCGCAAGAAGAATCTTTTACAAGATTCTCATTGAAGACAAAATTATTTCTCCAACAGTGTTGTGATATCAACATATCTTTGAAATTTTAACCCATAACAAGCAGCAATTTCTTGAAGAAGCTTGTTTTTCAATGGCGATAAGTGGCAGTCTCTTATAAGCAGCTTATCTATCTCTGGTACTATTCAGCCTTTTTGCAACCGTAATGGGTATTCCCCAGGAAGTCTTATCTGCAGTTATGCAACCCCGGTACTAACCTATCAGATTCTAGATACCTTTATTGGGGCCCATCTTTGGTTCTATCTCCAATGAGGTTATTTTTCCTTCTAAAGTGCCAACTGGTCATACTTGAACCTGTTGTTCCATCACTTTGGATGTATTTTCCCAGTGAAGATCGTCTCTCCGGTTCAACCTTCATTGAGGATCTTTATTTCTAGAATTTCATCTAGCCTTGATGATCAATCATTCTAGATACCTTTATTGGGGCCCATCTTTGGTTCTATCTCCAATGAGGTTATATCTCCTTCTAAAGTGCTAACCGGTCATACTTGAACCTGTTGTTCCATCACTTTGGATGTTTTTTCCCAGTGAGGACTGTCTTTTCGGTTTAACCTTCATTGCGGATCCTTTCTAGAATGTCATCTAGTCATGTTTAGCCTTGATGATTAATCATTCTAGATACCTTTATTTGGGGCCAATCTTTTGGTTCTACTTCCAATAAGGTTACTTTTCAGCTCATACTGGTTTTCCTCATGAAACAAATCGTTTCGCTGTCTCAACCAACTGATATGAGTACCAGAGTTCTTTCTTGAATCATTAACCTTATTCACAACTAAAGTCTAGTTGTCCTTTTATCATCTGGCGCGCAGAATTCATCCCTATCTTTTCTGGTTTTTCTTGAAGATCCCGTTTGAACTCTTCAGTATAAGAAATCCCCAGAAACTTTTTTAGCGACTGTCTATCCTTTTATTTCAAACTGATCTCCAGTAGAGATCATGTTTTCTTTTTGGTTTCATGCCCAGTAAGATTGTGTCTTTTTCCCCAGTGTCGTCCGGTCATATTTGAACCTGTCGTCCACCTCCCTGGATCTTTCCCCAGTGAAGGATCCCTTTTGTTTTCTATCCCCGGTGTTGCCTCAGAGTCTCCCCAGTGAGTCTTGTCTCTTTTGTTGGTTATCCTGCATCCCCAAGGAGTTTTTTCCTTGTGGATACTAACCTTTTTTGCTTCCCCAGTGAAGCTTCCCTGTGTTTGGTAGCTCTTTTCTCTTTGGTGTCCCGTTTTTTCTACATTTCTGCATCTTTCATGGCATCATATCATCATATTAGTAGCATTGCATGTCTTTGCATCTAAGGGCAAAATTTTCGGTTATCTGTATTTGAATATCTTTCACCATGATTTCATGAGGATTTTCATCTCTCATGTCATCAGGTGAAGATATTTAAATAGGGGCAACTGTTGTACCCCAAATTTTACCCTTAGATCCATTGATCTCTTGCATGTCATACTAGGTCAATCATATTGCATAGCTAACTCTTTTATCAGGTTTTTTTACTTTGTGTGTGTTTCTTTCATTTTTATCAGGTGTTATCTTAAGGAGATTCAAGAGGTGATTAATCAAGATTTTTGGATGAAGCATTGAATCAAGCAAGTCTATCAATTCAGAGATGCTCTATGACCCTCTCCTTGATCCTTTCCATAACCAAATTCTACCCACCTTATCTACCCTCAATTGTCATTCTTATTCCAAACCAATTTCAATAATCATTTATTAACCATTTTTCTTATCCAAGTATCCATCTTTCTTTCTTAGCCATTATTCATTCTAACCATTTTTATACCTATTTTCAAATCCAAAAATCTATTCATTTATCCAATTTTTAATCCATGAATATCTATTTCTATGATCCATATTTCTAATCCATTTCATATCCAAAAATCCATTTTCCATTATCAATGCAAATATCCAATTCCATACAATTTTATCTTTTAGGGCCATATTTAAAATCTTTTTTTTTTAATTCAAATTATCCATAATTATCCCTATTTTAACATTATCCCTTTTATCTCTTTTAATGTCCAAACAAAATTTCATTCAAATATAGAAAACCATAAATTCAATTTCATTCTAAGTCCATGATTAAACTTCCATCCAAGTTTCAATTCAAGTGTCGAATTCAAATGTCATATTAGATTCTTTTCAAGTGATTAAATTCATGTTCCGATTGAGTTTCGAGTTCTTGTTCAAGCGTCAAGTTTCATTTTCTTAATTCCAATTCAAAGTTCAAGTTGCAAATCTCATTCAAAAGTTCAATTCCAATTCAATTTGGATCCCTATTTTCAATGCAATTTTCCAAGTGTTAATTCAAGATTTCAGTCTCGACTTTTATTCTTGTTCATTCTAAAACCCAATTAAACAAAATCATTTGTTTGAACATGCTGAAACTTTTGACTAAATACTTGAGTAATGATGTTACGATTTCATTGGGCCATGTTCTACAAATTCTTGATGTGTTAAGGACGGCCAAAACTTCTTTGAGTTGAGTTTGAGCATGAAGTTACAATATCATATGTTTACAAGAAAATTCAGCAAGGAATAAATGTAGGAATCTATTCCACCTACACCAGCCTGGCCCACGCTTCTACCACCTTACACCAAAACAAGTTTATTAGTATGAGACACTTTAAGCATCCTATGACATTCTTTCACCAAAATGATACCAAGTCAAACCCATGATTCGAGGCAGCTATCCTGCTCTTCTTTTCATGCTGAACAATGCACCTCATGACAAAGACCCCACCAACATGTCCTTGCAAAATCAGAACAGCTCTATTTTTCAAAACGCACAAGTCTTAATGGTAGTATTTGAAAGCTTGCTTTATTTAAGCATAAATAGAGAGAACCCGGAGCCGGACACCGACCAAGGCATATGAACACCATGCCTTCTCCCACTATTTAGAAACATCAAGTACCAGAACAACAACTAACCACTCCACAAATACCACACATTTCCTTAAGAAAAGAAAGCTCGCAAGAGCACACTTCATCAAACAAACACACCACCTCTGAACTTTCAAACTACACCATTCACATTTCAGTTTTCACAACAACCAGAACCACAACAATCCATAACACAATCAGAACATCCATTCACATTTCAAACATATCACAAAAAGAATGAGAGAATCGGATACACGAGCTGCACGGTTCACCCAAAGTTCAAGCAACACAAAACCAACAAGGTCCACAAAAATCAGAATACACACTCTAAGCAACTTGTGAGTTTTGCTCGGCAAGGAAGAAGAGGAAAAAGATCACTTTGCAGCAGCACATAGTTGGAAGGAATAGAAACTCACTTCTCAGGAGCTTTAAAGTTTAAACTTTTGGAAGGTGCAGTGGACATATTCCACTAGGTAACCATCCTTTCCTTTGCTCCATATTCATGTACCATAACCATGTTTACCATACTATTTGTTTTGCACTTTAGTCGAATAACTGTGTGCATAATAATAATGTTCATGTGAGAATCTATTTGACCATTCCTTAACCTTGCTACCATGTTGCTTGTTCATACCCTGTAAGCTTTTGATAAGCATAATGTATGTATCTTCATGTTGAGTTTTTGTTTGAATGTGTATTGGCACGATGAGATGTTTTGTCTCACTCCTATCTTTGACCACATGCGCATGCCCAAGTTTTTAATGATTCTAATGACATTATCAAGTCCAATATTGAGTGTTCTGATGTTTAGAGTTGTTTGGTTTGAAGTGCTGTTGTTATTTTTTTTGCATGCTCGTTTTACTTTGAGTGATGTGTTGAGTTTTAATTTATATTTGGCAGTCTTGAAACATAATAACATCGAATGACAGTTTGAGTTTGTGGGGAACCTCTTGCACTGCCAACTTGGGAGTATGGAACATAGGGTGCACATTTTATTATGTTAGAGTTTAAAACCTTAAGAGATTCTCACGACACCCACTGCTTGTTTTAGCATTTGTTAACCAACCTTAAGTTTGGACGATGGCGGACTGATGAG
Source organism: Lathyrus tuberosus (assembly GCA_022829125.1). Taxonomy (NCBI): domain Eukaryota; kingdom Viridiplantae; phylum Streptophyta; class Magnoliopsida; order Fabales; family Fabaceae; genus Lathyrus; species Lathyrus tuberosus. The sequence goes on from JALAZF010000090.1 coordinate 3,957,329, forward strand.
TATATTGGTCTCATTTCTGAACCAGTTATATCACGATGTTTTTTTCACCCCAGTAATGGCTTTGCTTTAGGGAATGATCAGTCCATCAACCTTTCTTGTTCTGAGTAGTTGGAGATAGGATTTTAGTTCGTGTCTTTTGGTTAAGATTTATTGAAATAATGGAGAAATAAGATGATGAGTAACCATATTATTGCTACTGTGTTGGTATGGTTTCACGATAAGTTTACGCTTTTATTGCATGGTTATATGAATGAAGAGGAAAAGAGCGTGGCATGATTGGTCAGTTTTAGTTTGGCATTTTGTGACTTAAAGTTTTTATGACCAATTGATTTGAGTTGCTAACACAAGACGTTACAGTTTTTATCATGTGTTTAAAATAACTTTTTTCATTCGTTAGAGAGCATATATGGTTTTAGGGGTGGCGTATACAATGGATGTATCACCACCCCAGTGGTAAGCAAGCCGTGCCTTTAACCCTTAGGACTGGGGTTCGAATCCCTCTCACCCCAGTCCTTTTGTTATTTTTCTGAATTTTGCCTCCTTTTAAATATATACTTGTGTTATCATTTATATTTCAAGGGCGCGCGTTGGCTTGGTGGTGTTGGTTTTGAGCTGTAAGCGAGTGGACCTGGGTTCAATCCCTAGGAATACCACTTCTTTATTTTTTATCACTTGTTGGTTTATTTTATTTTCTAAGTTTATGTCTTAACTTTTAAACTTTCAAAACTTGTTCATTTTACATCTTTTTCTCTCCATTCTTTTTGCTATATTCTCCATTCTTTTTGCTACATTCTTCTAATTAAATTTACTTTCTAAATATAAAAGAAAATTAGTAAGAATATTTAATCTTGAGACCTTTATTCATGATAAGATTAGAAATACTTATTAGGGTTTTTATTGCACTTCTCTATGCATCTTACCATGTTATTCCTATTTATCATGTTTGATCTTTGTCCAACATGTATGAATAATTTTGTCTCATCTCATATCTTATTCATGTCTTTTACATCATCATATTTGAATTATAACTTGTTATCTTTTAGTATCTTTACAACTGCTATCTTTCCCCCATTCCAAAGGGAGGTCACCTTAAATTGACTCTTGAAGTCACTAAACAACCACCCTACCTTATCCTTCTAGGTTTACCCTTATTTCTTGGCCTCATGAGAGCCAATGAAATCACAACTTAGAAGTAGGTCATAGTTTCTGAACTCTATGTGATTCTCATCCTCATGAGAACTCACTTTCCCCTATAACTTAGACTTAGAGAGTTATCGTGAACTCTAAAATGAGCTCATACTCATTTTCCCCTTGGAACTTTGGCCATAGTCAATGGTTCCTATCCCTCACCCTTAGATCAGTGAACTACGGATACTCTGATTCCACTCCCGTAAGGATACGTAGGCGCAAAGTGCAATGCTTTGTCGAGTATACTTAGATATAAACCCCTAGGGTTTCAACCTTTAGCATAGCACCCTTAGCAAGCGAGTAAGATATAACAAGTTAAAACAAGAGGTTCACGTAGAGTACTACGGACGTTTAGGATGCTAATACCTTCCCTAGGCGTAACCAACCCCCGAACCTTAGATCTCCCCCTTTAGGTTTTTCTCGATCTTGAACCTTTCCTTTGGATAAATCAAAGTCGATTGTGAATTCAAAGAAATGTGATGCAAGTTAATTAATAGCTTGTTATCCGATTCTCACTGCAACACTAGATTTTAATATTAAATTTTTAATACTTGATTTAATTTTAGATTTAATTTTAATTAGAATTAGATTTTTGATTTAGATTTTAATTTTAGGTTTAATTCTAACCTTTTGGATTTAGTTTTAAGTTTAGAACTAGTTTTTAGAATTAGTTTTAGATTAACTCTTTTTTAGAATTTAATCTTGTTTTTAATTAGCACTTCATTTTTTAACTTGAATATTTTTTATTAATTGTTGATCTTGATTTTGATGCCTATTTTGATTAATTCCTGATTAAATATTTGACTGCCTTTTGTTTGATTTTCTTTTGAGATTGAAGTGCTTCGTGTTTACTTGTTGATTACTCTGTATTCACATGCTCCCTTAAGGCTCCTAGTCCGACTTAATTTCTGATTAAGCTCGGAGTAGGATAGACATTAGGCTCTCAATCCAAGCATGACAACATTAGGTAGACTTCCCTCCTAATCCTAACCTTAGGGCCATCTTTGCATGATAACTTGTAGGACTGAGTTTTCCCCTTAGACCTTCCGAGTGTCCTTTCCCTTTTCTCTCGCACCCATGCAACCGAGACCGTTCCAGTTTTCCCGTAGTACCACAAACTATGGACGCTCTGATTTCCTCTCTCTTGATAGATTGAGGATACGTAGGCACAAGATGGCGATGTCTTGGCGAGCACTCTTCCCACCTTTCTCCCATAGTGCGTGAACTACGGATGCTCTGATTCCTCATTCCCTAATGAGGATACATAGGCACGAGGATCCATATCCTTGGCGAGCACACTAACAACTAACTTCCCTTTTCTCTCGCACCCTTGCGATCGAGACTAACCTGATAACCGAGTCTTTTCTCTCGCCCTAGTGCTATCGAGACCCTTCCGACCCGTAGGTCAAACTACGACTGCTTTGATTTCCTCTCTCTGGTTAGATTGAGGATACGTAGGCACAAGACGACAATGTCTTGGCGAGCAACCTCCTTCTTTTAGTGCGTAGTCCGTCGAACTACGTTGACTCTTATTCTTCGTTCGTCCACGAAGATACGTAGGCATTGGATTGCGATAATCCTTGCGAGTCTATTTTGTTTTTCCCCTTTCTTTTTCTGTTTCCGTTTAGCAGTAGGCTTTAGATAACTCACCCTTTATTTAGACAACAAGCGTGGATCCCATCGAGTACGATGGACGCAAGGGGGTGCTAATACCTTCCCCTCGCGTAACTGACTCCCTTACCCGTTTCTCTTGGTCGCGATGACCATGCTTTTTCCTTCCCTCTGGTTTACGCAGTGTTTCCTTTCCCTCTCTTGGGATAAATACACATTGTTGGTGACTCTGTTTTTGTGCCACTTTCGCGTTTGTACTTGGATGAAAATCCCGGGAGCGATAGATGCACGACGAAGTTTTCTTGAGCAATTTGAAAGCATGGAGAGGACTTGTCCCTCAATGGCTCATCTTGCCCCAGTCTAGTGGGTCTTTGAAGATACTTACCTTGAATGGAGTTGTGAAGCAGCTTTCCATGAGACGACCTTAAGATAGCTTAACCCAATGTTTGAATCTGGCATTGGTATATCCCTGATTAACCAATTCTTGAAACGATAGACTTTGAATGCCCGTCCTTTGGAGAGTTGAACTCACTGAGCTTTTTGTGGTGGCTCGCTCTAGTTTGAGTCTTGAAGATCATTTTCTCTTGACTAACCAACTTTTGGGGGTGGTTGGCTCAGATTGACCGATGCTCAAAGTGATTTGCCCCTACTTGGTCTTCTTTCACCTGATCAAGTTCCTCAACTAGTTGCATTTTTTGGGATTCCTTTGATGCTAAGTGTTGACTTGAAATTAAAATAGTTCATTTAACAATGGTAATTTTTATTCAATGCTTATGCCGGTTTTGAAACCTAAGTTTATTGAAATGATGGTAATATACAGTGAACGAGTCACTGATCAGAACATAAATGTTGATCTAGCCATTCACAATGTGCAAGGTGGTGTGATAAATAAAAATAATTACCAAAGATCTTTTGGAGTCAGGTTAACACAACCTTGCTGTAGTATGCTTTCAAAAATAAACCATACCTCAATTAGGTCTTTTAAGGGTTGTAACATGGTCTGGTTCACGACTTTTAAAACAAAGGATATAAGGCTCTAATTTTAGTTTTAACCCACCCCTTCTTCTTGATGATCTTCAATCCTACGTTCATTTAATTGACATACACATTCAACTCCTAAGAGTGTTCAAAGGTGTGGCGGTATAGATGAAGATTCAAGCTGAGATTTTCTTGAAATGACAGTCACCTTATTTTGTTTTTCTTTTTGTTGAGGATTTTGATGACCTATTTTGATTGATTTTTATCCCTAATTTTGCTTGGACCGCTTATTTGAAGTTTTTCAGTCCATCAGGATGCCCTAATTTTTGCCTAAGTCACCTTATGTTGTGTTCGACTTAGCAGGCTCTTTTTTAAAGGCTTATGACTACCATGTTATTGGTCATTGAGGAACAACCACTATAAATGTTTTTGCTTTTTCACTACTTCTTATACACTTTGTGGTGTGTGTGAAGTGAAGCGGGTGGTTGATCCTCCTGTGGGATATTTTCTCTTGCAATTTGAATGCAAATTCAGATTAACTGAACAAACTATCTTGCCCCTGGTTAAGATTAAAGGTTTTTAATTCCGAAAGAAACATCAACTTCTAGGCTCAAAGTGGTTGACTAGGGATTAACTCCTTATCTTTTTTATGTTTGGGGATTGAAATAATGCCTTACATAATCAACAAAGTTTTCTTTGAAAACATACCACAACAATTATGGGTATTTTAGTTTCATCATCCTTCCTTCGATCTTTGCTTAAACACAAGTTTGATAAAAAAAAGTGAACGGGAAAGAGTTGCTATTAATTTTGTTTGTTTTTGTTTTTTGCATAAATGAAGGAAAAATAGTAAGAGTGAATACGAATGGATTGATTCAACAAATGCATGATCACTTTATTAATGTTACCATTAAAAACAAGAGGGTTTTAAAACAAGTAGCATTTAACGGATAAAGGAAATACAAATGCAAATGGTAACAATGCCCAAAGATTACCAGCATTGAGGGTGATTTCCCATCTGATCCACTATCTTCAGGAGATGCCCCTTGAGATCTTCACACTTATCAGGGCTAGAGGTTGAAGTTCACCGCCAGGTTTCCTTCTCGAAAGGTTATGTACTTGTTGTCAATCAACTGTTGTACCTTAGCTTTGAAAGCATTTCAGTCTTCAGTCGAGTGTCCTATTGATCCAGCATGATACCCACATTGCACATAGGGATCGTACCCAGATGGAAATGGTTGTGGCACATGTTTAAGAGACTTGGGAACCACCAATGTGCTTTGAACCAGAGGCTGCAGAAGTTGACTATACATCATAGGAATTGGATCGAGAGGAACATTCCTTCTTTCCAGGTTGTTGCGAGGATTATGTTGGCTCTGATGTTGGTTGTGATATCTTTGGCCCTGGGCTCGTTGATTTGCATGAGGAGCGATCCAAGGATGCGAGTATAGTGCCCTAGAAATTATTGATTGTAGAATAGGATATTGTGGCGCTCAAAATGATGACTACTGAGAAGATGAGGGACCATAAGGTCTCGTTGGTGCCCCATGAGAATACTTGACATTTTCCATTACTGCATTAGTTTCATCATCTTCTTCCTCTTAGGAGGTGCTGAGGCATTCATTCTCACTAGTCTGGCTGCTCGAGGCATCTTGGATACACCATCTACCATCATTTCAAAGTATGGTCTCTACAAGGTATCCATGAACATGTCAATCAACCCTCTGTCTAAGAGTGGTGGTTGTACTTGGGCTGCCAATTCTCTCCACCGCTACGGATATGCTTTGAAGGATTCATTGCTCTTTCGAGATAAGCTTTGCAGCTGCCTTCGATCTGGAGCCATGTCTAAGTTGTACTTGTACTGCTTCAAAAAGGCATTAGCTAAGTCTCCCCGTGATTGAATATGACTCTTTTCTAATTTCATGTACCAAATCAATGATGCCCCACTCAAATTGTTTTAGAAACAGTGAATCATCTGCTTATCATCGTGAGTATGGGAAGTCATTTTTCGGCAGAACATCACCAAATTCTGTCTTGGACAGATATCCCCTTTGTACTTCTTAAAGTTGGTTACTTTGAATTTCGAGGGAATAACCAGGTCTGGCACTAAACACACGTCATCAAGACTCAACGTGTTAAAACCTTTTATAGCCCTCAATTGTTTCTCAATATTACGACCTATTTTTGCAACTTCATCCACTTGAGAATGCTCTCTTTTTGTCAACAAGTGGGCACCCTTAAATTTTGGCACATTCCTTGTGAATTGAGGACCCTCTTCATCGATATGAATAATTGGGTTCTTTGGCATAATGGGAATCTCATTAGACAATGGGATTTGCGCCGACCGAGGTTGAGTAGGAACTTGTTGAGGAGCATAGTTAGGGGGTAAATCGTACATTGGGATAGTCACCACAATGAAGCCTGATGGGGGATTGACATTCTTTGCAACAACATGCTGAAAGTATTTGACATAGCTACCCCAGGTTCCAACATCTAGTTTATTTGGCCTTTTAAGTCGTCTATATTCCCTCTTATCTTTGCTTGATCTTGCTTCAAATGCTCTATCATCCTTCAATAGCTACCACGAGTTCAATGTAGGTACCGAGAAATCAACGGCTGGTTATGGACAAAAGGCAGAATAAGTTTTTTTTAATGATATGCAATGCATGCTGATGAGATGCAAATGCAATGGTATGTGAATGGATGCAATGCATTTTGATTTTTGGTACATGTGCTCAAAGGTTCGAGGTACGGGATGAATTTGATTGCATTTCCAAGAACGGGTTCTCACCAGGTATGATCTAAGGTTTGTAAAAGGGACCCCAGAGTCATGGATCCACATGGATGCTTTCTAGTTATTGTAACTACATGTCGGTCTTTAACTCCATCAAATGAATCTACTATGGGTGAGGTTTTCATACCGACCCCACGAGAACTTCATCTTGGGGACCCGCACTATGTGAATATTAAATTTGAATCTAGGCATGGTTCTCAGAGTCATGGATCCACATGAATGTTTTCCACTTAAGGCAACTACATGTCAGTCGTCAACTCCATCAAATGAATCTACTCTGGGTGAGGTCTTCGTACCGACCCTTATGAGAACTATATCTCGAGGACCCGTACTATGCGACCATCATTCCTAGTATGTCAAAGGCTTCAAGGTTCTACATAGGTCCTTAGAGTCACGGTTCCTCGCAAAAACATCGAAGCTTACGGCAACTACATATCGGTCATCAATATTTTCAAAGGATCAACTCTAAGTGAGGTCCTCATGCCGACCCTTACGAGAACGTCATCTTGGAGACCCGCACTACTCAACCTCGTCCTATCTTATGTTTGTACTCTAGACTCGGGTATAGAGTTTCTCCCTCAAGGTTTGAAATTAGAGTATCTATCCAATACCACAACATAATGGAACCATACAACAAATTATATAACTATATATGAATAACAAAATCATAAGATAAATAAAAGCCATACAAGTAAACAAACATAAACACACAAGACAACCTAACTAGGCTCGACCCACTTAGGGGAGATTACAGAGCAGAGTAGCCATCAGTCATACCTCAGAAAATGAGAACACAACCTCGTAAAACGCAATTGCATGCTCGATGGATGGACTGAATAGAGTTGCCACCGAACTTTATTTATTCCTAAGGAGGGAAAGAGAAAATATCGATAAAACCTATAAAAAGAATGACAATGATATTGGTCGTCGCAACCAAATCAGGTTTCGAGAGTGGATTACGCAAGCATAAGGTATTAACACTACTCACGTATGTTGTACTCAACGAGAATTGTTTGGTTAGTTGTGCGCATTAGTGTTAGCTTAGAAATGTTTGGCTTCTTGAGTTATTAAAAGGAAAGAAGTGGACAAAAAGGTTAATTTTTTATTAGGGTGCCTAACGAGACTTTGAATCTCACTCCTACGTATCTTCGGGTGCAATAGAGAACTCAAGGCCTACGTAGTTCTGGGTAGAAACTGTTTGCTTGTTGGTCAATTTTAGCTAAAGCTATTATGTCTAAATCGACGGAAAAACATTGCTTACTACCCAAAATAAGTGAGGAGCAGATGTTTGCATCATATTGAATGGATTTCTAGATATCAATATTCACAGGAAAATGCCAATTTATCTCAACTCACACGATTGTGGAAGATGCATTGTTTTACATCATCTCGAGGCAAAATTCATTTCGTTTGTGAAAAGGGTTTGAAAGATTATCACACGGAGGTGAGAAAAAAGTTTGATGTGTTTGAAGTATTTTTGGGTGATGAGAGAGTTCGTCCGGGCGAGAACTACATCTCGTTTACCAACCTTCGGGAGCTCATGGACTACATCATGTTCCTTTTTCATCTAATTTTTGAAAAGAGATTGATATTTTTAGACATTTTGAAGTTGGGTGTGTTGAAAATGAAGTGGTATTTTTGAAGAGATCAATGAGGGTCAGAAGAATGATGTGGGATTGGTTGGTTAACTTGTGTTAATCAATCAAGATAAGGGTGGTGACTTCAGAATTGATGAGAATGGTGTGATGAGGTTCAGAGACAGTGTCTGTGTACCAGAAGTACTTAAGCTTAAGAAGAGTATTCTTAAGGAGGGTCACACAAGTGGGTTGAGTATTCATCCTGGTGCCAGCAAAATGTATCAAGATTTTAAGAAATTGTTTTGGCGGACAGGGATGAAGAAGGAAGTAGTTGAGTTTGTTTATACTTGTTTGACGTGTCAGAAGTCAAAGATTGAACATCATAAGTCGTTGGGTCTGATGCAATCATTGGGTATTCTGAAGTGGAAGGGGGATAAAATTTCCATAGATTTCGTGACAAGTTTACCAAAAACGACGAAAGGATGTGATTCTATTTGGGTAATTGTTGATAAACTGACTAAATTAACTCATTTTATATCGATTAAGATCGGTTACCTTTTGCATAAATTGGTTGAGTTGTACATTGAGAAGATTGTTAGTCTGCATACTATTCCATTAAGCATTATGTCGGATAGAGATCTGAGGTTCACATTGAGGTTTTGACAGAGTTTGCAATAGGCATTAGATACTAAGCTAAAGTTGAGTTCCACATATCACCCTCAGATAGATGGACAGATAGAGATGACTATCCAATCCTTAGATGATTTGTTGAGGGCTTATGTACTAGAACAATGAGGTGTTTGGTATTGCTACTTGCCACTGATTGAGTTCACTTACAATAACAGTTTCCACTCAAGTATTGGGATGACCCCGTTTGAGGCGTTGTATGGTAGGAGGTGTAAAGCACCTCTATGTTTGTATGAATCTGGCGAGAGTGCGGTGATTGGACATGAGATTGTGCAACAAACTCCTGAGAAGATCAAAATGATCCAAGAGAATATGAAAGCTTTGTAGAGTCTCCAAAAGAGTTACCATTATAAGAGGAGGAAAGCACTTAAGTTCCAAGAGGGAGACCATGTGATTTTTCGAGTTACTCCAGTAATCGGTGTTGGTTGAGCTTTGAAGTCTCGAAATCTTACGCCTTATTTTGTTGATCCATACCAGATCTTGCAGAGGATATGATAGGTGGCCTATCGGATTACCTTGCCACCGCCGTTTGCTAATCTTCATGATGTGTTCCATGTGTAGGCCTGTTACCGGTCCGGTTCGGACCGGATATTGAGGGACCCGAAAAATGGACCGGCCATGCTACCGGGTACCCAGGAACCGGACCGACACAGTGATGGTTTTTATTTTTAACCGAAACCGGACCGGCTAATTCGGGTAAACCGGACCGGATATTTTTTTTAATGTTGCAGATCCGGAACTGAACCGGTCCAGAAAAATTTATTTTTTTTTTAATTTTTTAAATTCAAAATAAATTGTTAAAAATACTAATTTTTACATTACTTTAAAATTACATCAAAATATATTCAAATTACACCAAAATATTGTTCAAAATTGTTCAAATTACACCAAATTACATAAAAGTTACATCAAAATATATTCAAATTACACCAAAATGATTGTTCAAATTACATAATTAATAATATGCCTCAGAAACATTTTCATCATTGGCTTTGTAATGTTGTTCAAAATTGTTCAAATTACATAAAAGTTACATCAAAATATATTCAAATTACACCAAAATGATTGTTCAAATTACATAAATAATAATATGCCTCAGAAACATTTTCATCATTGGCTTTGTAATGTTGTTCTTGTAGAAGAAGCGGCACCCGGATCCTCACCAAAATGATATGCCAAAGGTTCTTCATGTGATTCTTCAAGCTACACCAATTAAAGCATAAGTAATATGGGACATAAACTCTATAATAAGTGAACTAAAATAGATCATAACATAAGCAAAAAATACTTACTAAGCTAGCAGTGCATCCCTTTTTTATTCCATACTTTTCCTTCACCCAATCACCCCCACAAAGTACCATTTCAACTGTCTTGGTTTTCATCGCAGCTCGTTTAGGATCAATAATCCTTTTACCGGCACTAAAGGTTGCTTCTGAAGCAACAGTTGTAACCGGAACAGTTAAGACATCCTTTGCTAGCTTACTAAGAACATGATATTTAGCTTCATTCCCCATCCACCAAGTTAAAACATCAAACTTAGATGTAGGAGGAACTTTCAAGGGAGGCTCCTCAATATATAAATCAAGATCAGATTTTGCATTACTATTACCAACTACAGTTTCTAAATACATTTCAAAACTCCTCCTTCCCAAACCAGAACGAGACCCTACTTCAGATACAGGTGCAGTGCCACTGTCAGCATTGGTTCCATAGGTATCTTGATACAATTGGAAGAGGGATTTTAGGTTGGCTGCCAACTCTTGTTCATAGGTGGTGGCTTGAGTAGAATTTGGATACAAGAAGGGATATACCCATTTGATGAAGATCATTTTATACCTATTTGAACAAGTAGAGTTGTCAACCAACTTAAATTCACCTATTCTATATTTGCATAAAATATATTGAAGGGATAGTGGCCTCAGAATATATTGAAGGCAACATAATTAAATCCAAGGCTCAATTAAGTCACAACTCAAGAGGCAACTTAAAAGTAATTCTAGTCTCAATTAAGTCACAACTCAGGAGCAGGCAACCTAATTAAATTCTAGGCTCAATTAAGTCACAACTCAGAAAAATAATCATCATTGGCAAGTGGCAATACAAGGCCTCATGGTAAAATAAAAGCCTCAGTTCACATCATTAATCATCATTGGCAGATGGCAGAACAAGGTACATAGAAGAAAGAATCCATTCATAAACAAAGGCCTCAGTTCACATCATTAATCATCATTGGCAGATGTCAATACAAGGCAAATAGAAGAAAGAATCCATTCATAAACAAAGGCCTCAGTTCACATCATTAATCATCATTGGCAGATGTCAATACAAGGCAACATACAAACCAAGCAGATAGTTGCTACCTATGTCATTGCAAGTTGCAACTACCAAGAAAGAATTCATTCATAAATGCAGGCCTCAGTTAACATAAATAATCATTGGCCAATGGCAACTAACTATCTACTTGTAAGATGTGCATACCTTGGATCAAGGACTGCACCAATTGATATCAATGTGTTGGACTCTGCCCAATACTTGTCATACTTCAATTTCATCTGATTAGCAAGATACTGCAGTTGAGGATTATTTGAGATGTCTGAAGGGTTATCAAGTAAAACCTTCACCCTGTAAAGCTCAGCCAAAAACAAGTTAGCAGTAGGGTAAGAGGTGCCACTAATAATGGAAGTAACATCAGCAAAAACCTCCAAAAACTTGCAAATATCATGGACATCTTCCCAATCATTCGCATCAGGTAAAAAATGGAGAAATGCACCATTTTCTTCAGCATATCTTGGCCACACTTCTCTATAATGGTATGCAGTGGACAACATCAACCAAGTTGAGTTCCACCTAGTCTTAGTATCCAACACTTGCATTCTGCCTTCAAGTTGCAATTCATCCACAAATTTCTTAAATGCCTTGCATCTAGTTTCAGAATTCAGCAAGTACTTCACCCCATTCCTAATCTTATCAACAGTCTCCTTAATCATGTCAAGCCCATCCTGAACCAATAAGTTTAAAATGTGTGCACAACACCTCACATGAAATAGTTTACCATCCAATGGTAGATTCCTCCTTCCAGAATAATCTCTTTTCAACCTAGCAATACAATTATCATTTGCACTAGCATTATCCACTGAAATTGAAGCCACCTTATCCCTAATTCCCCAATCATCCATCACCTTAATCAACTCCCTACACAATACCTCACCAGAATGTGGTGGGGGGACATTCTTAAAAGATAAAACCCTTTTATGAAGCTGCCATTTGGAATCAATGAAATGACCAGTCACAGTCATATAGCCAATTCTCTGTTCACCAGACCACCAAAGGTCTGTTGTAAGAGAGATCCTATTAATCAAAGACATACTCTTTTTCATATTAACCCTCTCAGCCTCATAGAACACCTCACAGTCAGCTTTAACTTGTTGTCTAGTAATCTTTCAAGGATAAATTATTTTAAGGAACTCATTAAAGATAACATGATCCATAACAGAAAATGGATACTCATGACCTAAAACCATATGAGCAGCAACTTCTCTAACCCTACCATGATTATATGTCCAAGTTGCAATATTAGGAGTATTAGCATCACATACATTTAGCCTAGATTGTACAACTTCTTTATCAGTGTTACCTCTCACCCTAAGTTTCCTCTGGATGCAATTCCCTAAGTGTTTTTTAGCATTAGAAGTGCTCTTATATTTGGAATCATAAGTATACAGCTTACCACACCATCTACATTTCCATTTCATTGCACCTTCTGGCGTCTCAATAACATCCATCTCATTATGAACAACAGACTTCTTTGGACGAGGAGCTTTACCAATAGCATTAGCTTGGCTTTGTGAACTCTGACTTGGGCCTGGGGCAACTGGAGGTGTTGGCTCATCAGCAGAAGCAATAGTGGGAGTGTTTTGTGTAGTAGCAGTGTTTTGTGTAGTAGTGGGAGTGTCAGTTGGAACTGGAAGTTCCATATCAATCATCTCACCAATCTCAATATTCCCTCCATCCAATGTCTCCTCATCATAGCCAGCAGGATGATCTCCATCAAGTAACATATTAATGTCAATAAGGTCATCCATAGTTGGTGGAGTCAGTGATGAACCTTGAAAAGACATGATACAAAATTAAATATCAATCAAACAATAATTGACTGTAACAAAAACAATACCAACCAAATTAACACAACCTCAGCAAGCAAGCAACACAACTTATTATCAGAACCTCAAGAACAAAATTTACATGCTATATATCCTCAAATCAAAATTATAGGCCGAACCCTAAGTAGAACCTCATCAAAAAAATTTATTCAAATGCCAAAACGTAACCTCAGCAAACAAGATACTACCTCAAACATACAAACAAGAATATACAACATATTATAATAGAAAAAAATACTTGAAAAGTTTGGAAACATTACACTGTCACTAGCAAAATAGTTCTTTCTTTCTAGGGTTTCCTTCCACGGTTCAAAGAAGCAACAAGATAGAGATGAGATGATCAGAGATGATGCTTGAGCGACCGAGGGAGACGATTGGAAGAGAAGAACAAAGTGAGTGACTGAGTTGTGTGGGTGAGAGTGAGGTGAGACTAAAGAGACGGAGGCGAGAGACGGAGAGAGAGTGACTGAGTGTTTGAAAAAATGAAAAGAGAAAAAATGAATAAAACTTTAGTTTTTGGTTTTTATATTAAGACCAACCGGTTACTCATTGGATACTTGGTCCGGATCTTCTTTCTAGATACGGATAAAAAATTTATCCATTACTAGATCCAACTTCTAGCAGACCGGTCCAATGAACCGGTTCTCCGGGTCCGGTTTTCGGACCGGTTCTCGGTTCTAGAGAACCTATAACAGGCCTATCCATGTGTCTCAGTTGAGGAGGTACATTCTAGATCTGTCTCATGTGATCCAAATGGACAATATATAGGTGAGAGAGAACCTAATAGTTGAGGCATCACACATGCAGATAGATGATCGGGAAGTGAAGTAGTTGCATAGTAAGGAGATTGCCTTGGTGAAGGTAGTGTGGGGAGGACCAACTGGTGGAAGCATAACTTGGGAGTTGGAGAGTCAGATGAGAGAGTCTTATTCGACTCTATTTCCTTCAGGTAATTTTTTAGGGCAAAATATTTTCTAAGTGGGTGAGAGTTGTAACACCATAAATTCGATTAAATTATTTAATTATTTGATGTTGGTGTGATTTAAAATAAATTATTTGAATATGTGTTGTTAGGGTGTGGTAGAAATAGTAGGGTGTGGTGAGAAGGTAGAGTAAATTAGAAAATAATTATAATAATTAGAATTTTAATTATTATTATTATTATTGATAAAATAAGAGAAATTTGAGAAAATAGGAGTCTGGGCCAATTGTGGGATTTGAGGAGAGTTTGGGGTGGAAGAGAAAAGTTAATATTAATTTGGGCAAAATTAATAATTAAGCAAAAGTGATGGTGGTATTATATATTTTAAAAGTGGGAGAGAAGCTAGGTTTTTAGGGAGAATTTGTCAGTACGTGAAATTTGAGAAAAAAAGGTAAAAGGATAGAAATAACTTTTGAAGAGAGAAGAGTAAAAGCTAGGGTTTTGAAAAGATAAGTCATAGAAGTTACTTGATTCATTATCATTGCTGGAAATTCAAAATAAGGGGGAGAAAGGGCTACCAGTTAGGTGTATTTCATGATGGGATAGTGATGAGAAGTCCTTAATCTTACTAGGGTCCCTATTCTTTCCTTCTTATGAATTGTTTATGAATTGTTTTGGATGGTTGACCCCTTTGTCGATTTTGGTTGTAATTTCTATTTTGTAAGTCCAAATGAGACATCGTTCAAAGCAATGGAAAGCTAACACGTAGAGCTACCTCATGGTGATGCTTGGTGAACTATTTGAATTATAATTATGTACCTACATTGGTAATGTTTGTGCTGACTTGTATGAACTGTTAGCAAATTGTTATGTTTATAAATGATGTGTTTTTGTTTTGGGGAAGTAACATGAATTAATGCCTAAGAATTTACATTTGCTGAAGTTGCTGCTATTTGTTATTGTTTATTAATGTTGTGACACTAATTAATTTTTACTTATGACGAATGATGTCTTGCATAAATGGTGAGATGTGCTTGGTGAATCTTTTAGTGAAAATGTATGTTATTGAGAGTCATGCATCATGGTGTACGGACTTCAGTCCAGTTTTGGTGTGCTCTGGTCCTATGGTGGGGATCCGGGCGAGTTATCGATTTCAAGTGGGAACCAGTGAAGCATTACATATGGTGATGATAACGATTTGTGTGCTCTGGTCCTATGGTGGGGACTGGGAGCGAGATGATCCTGAGTGTTCATGAATGGTACCACATGCATAATGAGTCGGTTGTATAGTATATTTGCATACATGATTGCACATGTAGTTGATTATTTATAATGTTGTTGATTAGATGTGAATGTGAACATGTTGTTGTGAAGGGTGTGAGACTATGTGATTATTGATTTGTGTAACTGAATGTGCGTTTTGTGATGTGTTAACTACCTTAGCATTCTTTACACTATTTATATTAGTTTGTTGTTTCTCACCCCCTTTGTTTTCATGTTGTCCATCATGGACTTCTTGCATATATTCAGGAGTAGAGTTTGCTGATATAAGTAGAAGTTAGCTTTTGGAGTTACTTCATTTAGTTTCATCGTTGTTTTACAAGTCTTGCTCTGATTATGTAACATTGGGGTTGAGAACATTTGTTTCGTTATTTTTGTTTTGTTGTAGCTTAACTTGTTTTATTTGGTTTATGTTAAAGTTGTTAAAGAGTTAAATATGATAACTCTTTATCTTTGAAAACTGAAATTCTGGTACATGTGCAGAATTCAGATGTCCTATAACAAGTCATTCGACATCTGGTCTGACATGAACACACATGGCAAGGTATATAACAATAAGCACGGTACTGAAAAGATAAAAACAAAACACACAGAATTGTTAATCCAGTTCGGTCTAACACACCTACTCTGGGGGCTACCAAGCCAGGGATGAAGTCCACTATCAGCAGTATCAATTCAAAGCTAAACTCCCCGTTTACAGCTTATCACTTAATCAATACCCAATGGCCCTTCTAGCTAGATCCTCTCTAGATATGAGAAACCCTTCTCACTCTCTATCATCGCAATGATGTCTAGCAGTCAACACTCTGCCACTGCATCAACGGCTCTTTACCTATACAACAATTCAACAAGGAAGACACACTCCAATGACACAACTTAGAGTTACTTAAAAGCTTCCTCCAAGAACAATACTCCTCTTACTTAATAGCTTCGAGGATCACACTAACCCACTGTCCAACTCACATGTCGAGTGGTACAGGAACCAACCCTAATAATAGAACTTTTACATCTTTTTGGTTAGTTACAATTCTAGGTTACAATGCATCTATATATAACCTATTCCCAACTGGATTTGGGCCTTCAAAAACGCAGTAAATAAGCTGATACAAATCAGCAGAAACTTCTGCTACATAATAGGTCTTCAATCTTTAACTTCCTAAAATATCTCCATATTTAGAAAGTGTATATTTTTCAATATTCTTCTCAATTTCAGGCTTTTGAATCTTCAGACCTTTTAATTCTGCGCCACATAGAATTTGCATATTATTCCCTGAATATTCTGCATCTGTTAAGACATAACAGAATCTTTAATTCACTTAAGTTCTGGCGCGATGTCGAATGGACCTTCATGGGACATCGTAATACGACATGTTGTTCCAGATGTTGAAACCACTTCAACTCAACATGTTCCATTGCACAATAGGACTTCTTTCTCAACCTGTTCTTCTTTAGCAAGATAAAATATCCTATCTAACATATTGCTGCTATTATTTTTTTTACAAAATTAATGCCAACCCTAAAATTTAAAGAACTAACATTCTCCCCCTTTGGCAAATTTTGGCTAAAACAAATATATAAACATTACAACTCAGATTACAGCAGCAATTACAACCCTATACTACTGTCAGTAGTCATCAGCAACTACTGAACCTAACAGTAACCATCAGTAGCTACTGTGTACAACAACCATGGAGAATCATCTTCTTGGGAAATCTTGAATGATGTTAGGACATCATGTTTGACAACTCTTTCCAGCATACTCTATGAGCTCCATAACATCACCACCGAGCACCACATCACAACAACTTCAGGCAGCACATTAGGACCTAAGAAGTAGAAAGTCCTGAAGTCATTTGGTGCACATGAGGAAGAAGATATTTGACACTCCCCCTCAATACAACATATTTCTTTTTCCTTCCAGGACAGACCCATAACAAATGTAGAAGACTCCTCCAGAAAAGAAACGTCTGTCTTGACATAAAAGACCAATGGTGGCATAAGAGATTTCTGCACACCTTATTTGATCAGACGCCCCTAGTCGACCTGTGGCATAAGATGAAACTTAAGAAGTGCCCATCTATCAACCCAGGTAACTCAGAACACAAGTCACAACTGTGTTTATAACTCAGGACACAAGTCACAAAGACTCAACACCAACTTAAGGATAGGACACCCTCTTCGACATCTCTGAAACACATCTGGAACTACAGACTCCAGACATAGCATCTGCGTAAACCATTTAGCAAACCCTTTCTCCCCCTTTTTAGCCAAAAATTGGCAAAGAAAGCCCTCACAGAACCAGACCCAAGTAGTGCTCACCCAAAAACGAATAAACGCCATAAGACTTATGAAACAAGAACACTCACTGGCTGAAGGAGAAAAGAATAACCCCTATAAATAGCTGACCAATTACTTTGGAATTAACGAGCTTTGAATATGTCAAAGTTCTTGGTCAAAGAAACGCTATTTTAGGTACTAAAAACTCCATCCAAATTCAATGTCTACTCTCCAAAACAGTCTTGACCACCTTTATTGCTTCTTAACTGATTCTTACCATAAATTGTGCCAATAACGTTCCATGCATAGGCAAAGACACGTGTTTCACCTTATCCTTACACCACCGTCCAGAATAATGCCTTGTTTGGCTCAAGAAAAACATGTCCTGTACCATGTTCTGACATCTTATCAGACAATGTCTGCTTGCTCACAACATTATCAACCCAAGACTCCACAGAAAATTATACATTCCAAAACACAAGCACATTTTCTTTTCTATTGGATTCTGAGATGACTTCTCACAATCCCTTCAATAATTCTGCTCTTCAGACTCTTCCTGCATAAGCACTAGCTTCACGCAGCTGGGATAGCACACCAGCCTTAGGAACACCCAACCACACTCAGTAGTACATGTCCCATCATGTTGTTTGACATCACTCTTCACAAACTTGGACATCACACAAGCTTCACAAAAATCTGCACCCTTGCAGTAATAGACCATAGACTACAGCCTTAACTCCCCCTGACATGAACAACCAATGCTCCTTATGAAGATGAACACTTGACACCAGATGATAGCACAACGATATTGCCACATTCTCAACATTAAGAACTGCCACTTGTATGATCTCACCATGTTTATTTCAGATACATGGTCTGCTAAGTCCAATATAAAAGCCCACTTGACTTGGAATTTCTCACATATTCCATAACAAATGTCTTTAGATTACTTACAACACAAGATAAGGACTGCCACCACCTTTTACTTGTATTAGAAGAAACCTCCTTATCTTCAACCATTCTGATCAGATCACACAACTGACAACAACCTTCTGTCCTTACATTCACAAGCACCTAATGAAGTCTTCATCATGAAAGTAGTCATGTATTGCCAGAACAAACTACTTAACAACAAGATAAGAATCTGCCCATTCTAATCCACATTATGTCAGAACTGCCACTTCAGACAATAATACTGCTTCTTCCAACTCCACAATCACAGTCCCAGACCTTCATCCAGGATTCACAGCAAACAATGATGTTGTAAAATTATTTAGGTCATCAGCATAAGATGAAAGAACACACCTTCTGCATTTTATTCAGGTAGTCACAACCACCTGATCACAACAGAGAGAAATAAACTCTCACACAATTCAGAAATCTGAATTGCATCAGATAACTACCAAGCTCCCAACAAGGTCTTTGTTATCCAGGAAAGATTCACAAACAAACAGCAGATGATGCTCACTTCTTTATTCACACACTTCTGATACAGTCAGCTGATAAGGCTACCTCAGGTTGTCATCAATCACGGCCACTCAGAAAAAATAAATTCCTGAACCATAATATCCAGACTGCAGACTTGCATAATTCTCTAGACAAATACTTAGTCTCCCGTCAAAGTATTTTCCCTTATGCATAACATCAATAATAGACAAATACTAAGTCTCCCGTTAAAGTATCTACTATTAGTCAGAATAAGATTACCTTCTCACACAAGGTATGACAATTTGTTTGACATCTTTTTCTGCACACGTCTGACAACTTCTGATTCTTCTTTATGACAAATTGTCATGACATTTATTCACAAGTTACTTTAACTTGGATCAGTAGCTTGATCTTGGACTTCTTTCTGCTCAAAACAACCTTGGCTGAACAAGCAACAACCACCTTGTCATACCCCAAATTTTGACCACCAAGATTTCCCATCATTGTGAAAATCATCATCACAATATGGATGAACCATCCTACCTCATCAATCTCCTCAAGGAATTGTTGAGCATCCACTACAATCAAATTAGGGTTTCAAGCCCTCTCAGAGCCTTAGACAAAGGATCAATCAAGGAATGACATGATCTTCAACTTGTCTAACCTGTCAAACATCTACAAAGGATCAAAAAGGACTCCCACTCCAAGGATTAAGCACAAAGTTGCTCCCTTCTAGGTGGATCAAGCCTCAAGATCGCCAGTATCACCAAATTAGGGTTTTGGTCGATCAGGGCCTCCAAAGGGAAGTTTTCCTCTGGGCATAAGCCAATAATCCAAAACACAACCTAATATACTCCATGGAACCTCATGGACCCATTCATCAAGTCAATTTGATCTCAGGGGATGCATTCATCAAAAATCAGGAATTAGGGTTTCTTGACCTAATTCACCCCTAAGTTGACTTTTGGGACAAATCATGAACCAAGACCTCAAGAGAGGGTTGGAATGGCTCTAATAAACTATATTGATCCATTTGGAATAATGGATTAATCCAATAAGTTTGAGCAACAAGCCTCAATTTCATCTGCACCACAATTAGGGTTTCGCGGGAAAAGTCAACTGTAACTTTGACTTTTGACCAGGACATGCTCCCAAACCCTAGGACATGCCTCAATATACCCTATGACACCCATGGAACATGTCCATCAAGTTTGATTTAGGTCAAGGACATGATTTCATGAAGAATTGCACAGTTTGGAATTCATCTGATAAAAAGTCAACTGTGCACCAAAAGTCAACTTTGACTTTTTGAGATTTTTCACCAAAATGGATTTTTAACCCTAAAATGATGTTAATGTATGATTTGAATCATCATTCATCAAGAAAAATCAATAAAAGTTTGATAACTTGTAAAAGGGGTAACCATAAAAACTTAGAAAATTTTCTAAGTTAAAAATAAAGTGGCTAGGGTACCAACTTTGGAGGATCATAACTCCTAAACCACAAAGCCATTTTTCCTCATCCAAAGATGGATTTGTAGCCCTCAGTACCCTCTACAAAAACTTCAACTAGACCTAAGTCCAATTCATTAAGGATTTTGAGTTATGGAGTGATCAAAATGGCTGAAAAATGAAAATGTCACTTTTTCCAACACTTAGTGAAATTTTCACTAAGTCCAAATCTGTCTTCACTTTTTTGCAAATGTAGGGGGGTTTTTCACTTGGATTCAAAAGAGATCAAAACCAAACATGTTCAAACAGTTGTTGTATCATGTAAGTGCTTTCCAAAATGGCCAAGAACATTATCAAATTCCATTTGAGTCATGAGATATGACATTGGCAAGTTGCCTTGTTGAATTCTGTCAAGGCTAGGCAGAATTTGCAATTTTGCTCGATTTGCCAAAATTGTGCAAATCCAAACACTCCTATCCACTTGGACACATCTGAGGATTGAATCTCAAGGGGACAATCACTGAGCCAAGCCTCCAAAGTCTTTGGAACAAGAAATAGCATGTTGAACCTAGAATTGCCAAAATAGGGACAAGACTCCAAATTTGGATTGGAACATTCAATGGAAGCATCAAGGTGGCATGGACTGAGCCATTTTCATTTGAATTCAGTCAAGACTTATCCAAGACCAAGGGAACCAGCAGCATGTGCCCTAACCTCTAGTCAATGGCTAGAGGAGACTTGGATTTTCATTTGCCAACATTGGCCAAACCTACTCAGCAGTTGCCATTCACTATTCCTTGCAAAACAAACTTGCTCTACTATAAATAGAGCTCAATTGTGATCAATTTAAGTACACCAAAGGCCTACAACACTTGCCTTTCTCAAAATCTCTTTCTCTTGGCAAAAATGTCTTTCTTAGCAAGGTAGCTATCGGGTTTTGAGCTAGAGGGCAATTCCACTCAAACCAATCACACACACACACCTCATATACATCGTATATGAGCTGATCAAACACTTAAACAACAACTGGAACACTGAATACTCAGAATCACCAGTCAATTGCTCAAGGTTTTAACCAAAATGCAGTTGAGATGACATGAAGTGATCCAGCCAATTTCAATCAAGTCCAAACATTCAAACACACTCCACAGGGTGTAGGGAAGCTGTTCAGATCATCACCACTCATCTGTAACACCTCCAAATCAAAAATATCATTGCACTTGTTGTCACGGCCTAGGGGTAAGCATAAACTTGGTCATCTCTCAATCTATGCATATTTCCTCGCACAATACTTTTGCCAAATGTTCATAATCATGCATGGAATTTTTCCCCTCAATTAATTGCATTGTTTGAATCGTGTATCAAAAATCCCAGCCTTCATGCAAAATCTAGGGTTCTTGAGGATTTTTCGTGATTTCTTGTTATATGTTTAATTTAAATGAAATTAAATGCCATAGACATGATCGTGAGGTTGAAACGAGTTGATTGGTATGTGGATTGCATGATATGATTAAGTATTCAGTGAGATTGGAGAGAAAATGCAAATCTGAGAATCTCAGAACACGCGCGTGTTCTTGCCTTTGTTCTTGGCGCCATTTTTCCAAATTTGAATATTTGAATTTTGTGATTTTATTTAATTGATTCAAAAATTAATTTCTCTCTGAGTTTTAATGATTTTGAATTGATTCTTTTTTTAATAATTCACAAAAATGTTAAAATATTTTATTTTAACAAAAAATCCCAAAAATATTATTTATTTCATATAATTGATATTTTTTGCAAAGAATTAATGTTTTAATGGTTTTAGACATTTTAAATATTTTTTCCACCTTGATTTTGCAACTTTTAATGCCTTCTAATTATTTTGTAGGTCAATACTTAATTTTTGAAGCATTAATCCAAGATCACAATTTGTTTTCCATATGTTAAACAATTTTGATCATTTTAATTGAATTTTTATTCAATTAAATACATTTTTGAAAATAAATTAGGGTTTTTGGATTAATTCAACCCTCATAAATCATTTTCAAAACACTTGGGCCTCTATTAGAGTGTAAGACCCAACCCCCTTGTACAGAAAACTTTTTGGGCCTCATTCGTTGTATAAGTCCCTCTGTATATTTTCAAATAAACGGCGCGATCATCGCCTTTTCAAAATAACCCTGGGCCTACCCTCGAGTAGTAAGACCCATTTCTTCTCTTAAAACTCACTTGGGCCTCTATTAGAGTGTAAGACCCAATCCCTTTTTAACCAAAACCATTTTTGGGCCTCACTTATTATATAAGTCCCTTCGCGTTAAAAGAAAACCTCGGCGCAATCGCCACTTTAAACGAAAAATCATCTGGGCCTACCCTCGAGTAGTAAGACCCATCTCTTTTTCTTTAAACTTTTTATGGGCCTCTATTAGAGTGTAAAACCCAACACCCTTGTACAGAAAACATTTTGGGCCTCAGTCACTTGTATAAGTCCCTCTGTACAAAAACAACAGTACGATCACTGATAAAACCCTGGGCCTCTCCTTGAGCTGTAAGCCCCAAATCTTTCTTTTTCAAAGCACTTTCTCCTTTGATTTTGAAATATACTGTTGTTTCCAATCTTTCTTTGTTGAACAACTAACCAAACAGCATGGAAGCTCTACAACCGAGTAAGTGGTTATTGCTTTCATTTACCGCTTTCATATACATATAACTGTATTGTGGGGCTGTTTCGCTGTAAGTCTTATTTCATAAACTCATATCAACTGTGTAATAATAGTATAGATATTTAGAGTTTCCCCGGCAAATAAGTCTAGCATTAAGCCCGTTGATCACTCTTAGAAATAGTCTAAACTAGATCCCCATAGGATTACCAGACACAGTCTTCCCTCCTCTTGAGTTAAACAATATGGAGATATGAAAGGCAGCATTCTCTGTGAACCCTTTCATAGACTGTCACTCATAGAAGTTGTCAAGAAACTCTATTCCCCAGAGATGATCTTTTCTCCGTGAATGGCATCTCTTGAGTTTCTTCCAAATTCTCGGACTTTCCTGGCTTGATCTATTCTCGGTGAATGGCATGTCTTGAACTTCTCGGGGTTTGGGGACCCACAGGCTTCTTAAAAGCACTTGTCAAGAAGCTCTACTCCCCAGAGATGATCTTTTCTCCGTGAATGGCATCTCTTGAGTTTCTTCCAAATTCTCGAACTTTCCTGGCTTGATCTATTCCTTGTGAATAGCTTGCCTTGAATTTTTTGAGGTTTGGGGACCCATCGGCTTCTTAAAAGCAATCAGCCTCCTCTTGGGCATCGTACAAGGACCCACAGGCTTCCTAAAAGCAACCCCGCCTCCTCTTGGGCTTAGTACAAGGACCTGCCGGCTTCTTAGAAGTATTCACAGCCTCCTCTTAGGCTTCGTATAATGATATCTTCCTCCGGGAATGATAGCCTCCTCTTGGGCATCGTACAAGGACCCGTCGGCTTCTTAAAAGTTTCCAGCCTCCTCTTGAGCTTCGTACAAATTGTCCCGACGACCTCCTAGAGGTATAGGAACAGAACTTAGTCATCTGCATAGAACAGTCCTTTCATAGAGTCTATTACTGTTTCTCAAAGCATGGTACAAAAGATGAAACTCTAGACTTGGACAGTCTAAGATCCTTGAGTCTCAAAGACATTCTCAAGCACCCTTCAAGAATAGGAAGGAACCCGTAGACTCGGACAATCTCAATACCCTTCGGATTTCCCACTTCCTTAAAGAACGGGAATAACCCGGATCCTTGAATCAAATCCTTGAGTACAATGTTGCTCATATAAGAACTGATTTTCTCTTTCAAAATCAGTATACTGGACCTGTCACTCAACTGAAACAGTAACCATAGCCTCCTCTTAGGCTTTGTATAATGATCCTTCTCCAGTGAAGTCTAGCCTCCTCTTGGGCTTTGTACAATGATTCTCCCCAGCAGAGTCAAACAACGTTTAGTCTCTCTTTCGGGCTTCGTACGAGATACAAAAAGACTCCCTCGTTGAGTCAATTACCCCTTTCGCCTCCATCTCGGGCTTTATACGAGATACGAAAAGGTTCTTATTGAGCCAAACAAATTTTAGCCTCCATCTCGGGCTTTGTACGAGATACAAAAACTCTCTTGTTGAGTCAATTATCCTTCATCTCGGGCTTTATACGAGATACCAAAAGACTTCATCGTCGAGTCAAAACCTTTTAGCCTCTCTCTCGGGCTTTGTACGAGACACATATTAGCCTCCTCTTAGACTTTGTATAAGAAAACCACTGGTTGATCCAATCAACCTTTTAGCATCAAAGTTATGCCTCGTTCACAGTACACAAACATCAACAACCCCTTCCCCTTCATCTAATCGCTGTAAGCGGCAAGCCTCTGGATTATTTACATCCACGCCACTGTCCCTCTTTTAGCATGAGAAATTCCTAAGGAAGAATAGCATTGCTCTACACTGAGTTAAAGTCTTATCCTTCAGGTTAAAATCCCCTATAAAGGAAATTATGGCATTTCCGGATCCACACATCCCGGTTAAAGTAATCCTCCTTTACAGTCAGTCACCCAACAGTTGTGACATATAACCCCCTCTTTAGAGATGACAATTTCTCTCTAAAGTCAACACCTTTTAGCTTCACATCTTGGGATTTGAACAAGATACAAATAGACTCTTCAGCTTCACATCTTGGGCTTTGAACAAGATATATATCACCTTTCGCTTCACATCTTGGGCTTTGAACAAGACACCAAAAACACCCATTTCCTCCCATAGAATAGGAGGAACTACGAACGCTCTGATTTCTCTGTTTCGGTAAACGGGAATACGTAGGCATAAGATTGAAAGAAAAATCTTAGCGAGCACACTAAACAAAAACCCAAAATCCCATACTCTCATGTATCTATCAAAAGCATCAGTCCTAACATCTTAATCCTCGTTTCCCGCCAGAAAATCCAAGAAAGAGAGAAAACCGTATTGGCGAAAATACAAATAACCAGTACAAAGGCCCCCTCACATTGATAGCATTCGTAACCTAACAGACCGCTGTTTAAACTCAGTATGCAAGCAGGGTTAATTGGAGACATCTATTTCCCTTCCTTATTCAGCTCACAATAGGATAAAAAATGAATCGACCTGTAGTAAACTCAATCGCAGAGAGCGACCAGCGCTTAAGAACCGCATCCAAAATCGCTCGCTACACACCTGAATTGATGTTCCAACATCAATCTCAGTCACACATCTTCACAAAGCTTTTCTGAAGATATCAGCTATAGTAAAGCTCTAGCAGGGGAACACACGAGGATCAACCATCAGTAGTTGATCAAGCTTCCAGGTCATATCACAAACACATTCAGCAGCAGGAACATCTCAAGAGTCTTCTCCTTAAATCACAGCATCTTGTCTGACTTTGAGATGTTGGATGTCATCAACATTCCACAACCAATCTGCCTCTTCTAATCCTTTAGCCAAACTCATCCCAAACAATTTGGATGATACTCCAAGCACATAGTCACCAATCAACCCCACCGGTTGATTCAACTCCACAGTGCTTAACCCTTGAAAGTTCTCCACTACACCAGAACAAGAGTTCCAAACTCTCATAGACTTGATAAATGTCATCAAGTTTGAGTAAACACCCTTCATCCTTCAAGGTCTTCCAAAACATCAGGAACTTTCCCTCAGAATTTTCCAAGAGCACTTCAGATAATCATACATTCTCCCCTTTAATAGCAGAACAGACTGTGATTAGATCATATCAATCCTTAAGCACACACAGTCAATACTTCTCTAGCTTCACAAGATCATTCAGATACTGCTTCCAAATAACAGAGAAAAATCATGACTTTTTAATCTTTGACCTTTATGTCCAAGAAGTTTGCTAGAGATAATACTTCTTGAATCTCAGGTTCTCCACTCCTGCAGCAAGGACCAGAAATAAACTGACCTCAGGATTAAATAACATGTTGATCACACCTTGACCAACTCACACATCTAAGATAAGTTCCAGGGCCAGAAACTTCTTAGACATACCACCCAGATGCCTCCTCTTCCAGATCAGGAGTAGGTTCTAAACCCATGTGATCGAACCACGTTAGTTTAGCACCCAGAGCATCTGTTATGCCATTCCTTTAGACAACAAAATTCTGCACAATTCTGACGTGATGTTCTAACACAAGATAGGACATCATTCCAAGGAATACATCAAGAGATCAAAGACTGGAGATTAGCCTTTTTAGGGAAAAAAGCAAAAGAAAATTACTTCTCACTATCTTCAGATCTCTTCCTTACAACTTCACTTATCAACGCCTTTATGAGTGGACTTGAACAATAATCTTCAAGTATCGTTGACAAAGTAAGTTGAAGCAGTCTTGCATATATCCCATCACCATAGGATATACATTCAGAGAAGAACAACCTTCTCAGTTACAACCTCAAGAGTTTTTAGATAGATACGCATCGGATCAAAACACAAACTCCTCAAAACCTTCAGGTGTCACACATCAGCCCTTGCATCATAATCCAGGTGACACCACAATACCACCGGTTTGAAAATAAATCAAACCTAACATAACCACAACACAACAGCTTTTCAACCAAAACTCCAAGCCTTCAGCACATGCCACTGCCTGTCACGAACAGTCCACCCTCCACTTCTAGGGACCATTCTCACAACTATATGAACTTCTCCAAGTCCAAACAATTTTTCAGTAGAAAGCTTCTACCTTGACCATGAACCAGAAAGTATCTTCCCTCGGATCTCATCCAGATACAGAACAGAATGACCTGCTCTGATACCAATTGAAATTCTGGTACATGTGCAGAATTCAGATGTCCTATAACAATTCATTCGACATCTGGTCTGACATGAACACACATGGCAAGGTATATAACAATAAGCACGGTACTGAAAAGATAAAAACAAAACACACAGAATTGTTAACCCAGTTCGGTCTAACACACCTACTCTGGGGGCTACCAAGCCAGGGATGAAGTCCACTATCAGCAGTATCAATTCAAAGCTAAACTCCTCGTTTACAGCTTATCACTTAATCACTACCCAATGGCCCTTCTAGCTAGATCCTCTCTAGATATGAGAAACCCTTCTCACTCCCTATCATCGCAATGATGTCTAGCAGTCAACACTCCGCCACTGCATCAACGACTCTTTACATATACAACAATTCAACAAGGAAGACACACTCCAACGACACAACTTAGAGTTACTTAAAAGCTTCCTCTAAGAACAATACTCCTCTTACTTAACAGCTTCGAGGATCACACTAACCCACTGTCCAACTCACATGTCGAGTGGTACAGGAACCAACCCTAATAATAGAACTTTTACATCTTTTTGGTTAGTTACAATTCTAGGTTACAATGCATCTATATATAACCTATTCCCAACTGGATTTGGGCCTTCAAAAACGCAGCAAATAAGCTGCTACAAATCAGCAGAAACTTCTGCTACATAATAGGTCTTCAATCTTTAACTTCCTAAAATATCTCCATATTTAGAAAGTGTATATTTTTCAATATTCTTCTCAATTTCAGGCTTTTGAATCTTCAGACCTTTTAATTCTGCGCCACATAGAATTTGCATATGATTCCCTGAATATTCTGCATCTGTTAAGACATAACAGAATCTTTAATTCACTTCAGTTCTGGCGCGATGTCGAATGGACCTTCATGGGACATCTTAATACGACATGTTGTTCCAGATGTTGAAACCACTTCAACTCAACATGTTCCATTGCACAATAAGACTTCTTGCTCAACCTGTTCTTCTTTAGTAAGATAAAATATCCTATCTAACATATTGCTGCTATTATTTGTTTTACAAAATTAATGCCAACCCTAAAATTTAAAGAACTAACAAAAACCATTTGTCGCAACCTGCGAAAAAACAACCGGTGAGAAAAACACTAGAACAGAAGAGTTGCCACCGAACGTTATTTATCCCGACGCTGGGAAAGGAAACGATCGAAGAAAACCTGAAAGAGGGAAAGACATGGTCGTCGCAACCATAGTCCGGGTTCGGGAGTCGGTTACGCAAGGGGAAGGTATCAGCACCCTCACGCGTCCATCGTACTCGATGGGATCCACACTTGTTGTCTAATCAAAGGGTGAGTCAAAAGTATAAGCTAAACGGAAACAAAACGAGGGAAAGAAAAGAAAAAGTGACTCGGTATGACATCGTCGTCCTAGGCCTATGTATTCCCTCGTGCAATGGGAAAGTCAGAGTCAACGTAGTTCGGAAAACTACGGGGGGGAGGGTGCTCGCCAAGACATCACCGTCTTGTGCCTACGTATCCTCAATCGGACAAGAGAGAGGAAATCTGAGTCGTCGTAGTTCGACCTAACGAGGTCTGTGTTTTTTATGAGCGACGTCAAGTTCGCGTCCGGCAGTTAGGGTCGGTGCCTGTTTGCGACTAAACGGAAAATAACGTGCTTTTTTCTAAAAAAAAGATTTGAAACATAACAATCCCGAAGGATAAAAAGGGTTTGAATTTGTTTGTGTTTTTTAGACATAAGTGGATTGAAGTTAGTTCGTAACTTGCATTGCACCGAAGTCTGTGACATAGGAACGAATGCTTAGCAAGTCGTTCCAAGATGGAACGTCCACCAAACACTCTAGAAAAATGAGAGGAAACCCCTCATTTCTCACTTCCCACATACAAGGCTCATGCGCAATACACGTTACCTTTATTAAGTGTCTTAGAATTGTTATGAGATGAGAATAGAAGACTCAAAGAAAAGAAAACACTAAGAGGATTTCTATCCTAGAGTTATCATGCAAAAGATGGCCCTAAGGGGAGGTTTAAAAACAACCTAAGTCTAAAGAAGAGAGAGGGATAGCACTACCTAATGCTTATTCTACCTCACCTTAATCAAAAATTAAGGATGAGCTAGGATCCCAAAGGGATGTGAAGAAGTT
This sequence comes from Lathyrus tuberosus, assembly GCA_022829125.1. NCBI lineage: Eukaryota > Viridiplantae > Streptophyta > Magnoliopsida > Fabales > Fabaceae > Lathyrus > Lathyrus tuberosus. The sequence goes on from JALAZF010000090.1 coordinate 3,986,602, forward strand.
CTACACAATCAAGCATTATATCATGTAATCCACACACAAAAGAGAAATAGAAGTAAAAGAGATGAGAGATGAAAGGAGAAATGAGCATGGATAAACATCCACATACTCATATGTCTTACCTCTGCTCCTACATAAAAGGTTAGTACCAAATCAACACAAGTATTGAATATAAATGACAAAAAAGTAAAACAAACAATGCTAGTTGCCTTAAGAAAACAACATAAGAAGTAAACAAAGTTTAAACTAAAAGAAAAGAGTCCTAAGGGTTAAGGAACATCCAAGGTCAGTAGGTACAGGTCAAGGTATCCTACTAAGGTTAACATGCCAAAAGAAAGCAACCAATGTCAAACTATGCATCAAAAGATCATACAAATGCAATTTAAGCATCAACTATGCAAGATGAATGCAAATGACTCATGTTCGACCAAACAAGGTCTGTGTTTTTTATGAGCGACGTCAGGTTCGCGTCCGGCACTTAGGGTTGATGTCTGTTTACGACTAAACGGAAAATAACGTGCTCTTTTCTAAAAAAAAGATTTGAAACATAACAATCCTGAAGGATAAAAAGGGTTTGAATTTGTTTGTGTTTTTTAGACAGAAGTGGATTGAAGTTAGTTCGTAACTTGCATTGCACCCAAGTCTATAACATAGGAACGAATGCGTCGCATATCGTCCCCAAAAGGACGTACACTAAACACCCTAGAAGAACGAAGGGAGACCCCCCATTCCTCACTTCCCACATACAAGGCTCATGCGCAATACACGTTAATTTTTATTAAGTATCTTAGGATTGTTATGAGATGAGAAGAGAAGACTCAAGTCGAAAAGAAAAGACTACGGGAAATCTATCCTAATGTTGTCATGCAAAAGTGGCCCTAAGGTTGAGTTCAAAGGGGAAACATCTACCTAAGTTATCATGCATAGTTGAAAGCCTAATGTTTATCCTACTCCGAGCTTAATCGGAAATTAAGTCGGAATAGGAGCCTTAAGGGAGCAAGCAAAAGCAAGGCAAAAACCAAAGCAATAAATCAAAACAGCGGCTACAACAGCGCTCCAGCACCTGCATAGCGGTAAATCCAACACAATACAACCAACAACATTCAACAGCTCAAGTTCAGCACAAAAAGGAGGTGTAAAAAGGCAAGCAGTAGCACACACAACAACACATATGCACCAAGACAGCGGTAGAAAACAGGGCAGCATGCAAAGCATCTAAACAAGTACTCGTGCAAGCAATGATTGCAAATAGACACACAAAGCATGGCAAACCAATCATAAAGGTTGCAAGCATCAAGAACGAACAACATGATCATGTTAACAATTTAAGAACAATTACTCAACAAAGTTGCACAAATCAAACATTGATCGAAACATCATGCATAAGCAACCACGGAAACAAACAACAATCATGCATCATATGTCCAGCAAGTTGAGCATTAATCAAGAATTAACATGATTCAAATGTGTGTGCATCGTGTTTATCGCATCAAGAAAGCGTCAATGCAAACATGAACATTCATCAATGGAAATCAAGAGGTCGCGTGTCGAAGAATCATGTTCATGCAAAGGTGTGAGGTGAAATAGCTCAAGAATAACCCAGAAATCATCAACATATTAATCCATGAAGTTTAGACATGCAAAGGATCTCAAACAAGCAAGAAAATGCAAGAAAATCACATTCTGCAGCAGTGGTAACCGGTTAGCAGATATGCTGTAATCGGTTACACAGTTCAAAATAGCAAAAAAAGTGCAGAAAACAACAGGGTAACCGGTTAGCAGATATGCTGTAACCGGTTACTCTGCAACAGAATTCAAAAATAAGTGTTCACAATCACTTTTCAGCAGCTTATCACTTCTCCAATCACCTGCATGTTAGGGCATCTCAATATGCACGAAAATTACATCTCAAAACCAGCAAACACACATCAATTAACAAACAACAACAATCAAATCCACAATCCAATGGATTAAACTCAACAATTCAAGATCTACATCATGAACAAGCAAAATAAGCTAAAATGAAAAGTAGATCTAAAATTCACTAACCTACAAAGCTGAGAATTGCTTTGGTGAATGTTGATAAGCTGCAATTGATAGATCCAAGCTAGAAAACCAGAGATCCAATGCTATCTTCACCAAAAAATGCAAAATAAATGCAATGTGATGAACTTGCTTCTAGCTTCCTCAAAAATCACTTCCAAGAACTTAGATCCAGAAGCAAAACAGTAGCAAAATCAGAATTCCTTCAAGAATTAATGGATGGATGAAGGTTTCGTTCCAAGATCAACAAATTTCAATGTAAAATTTGTTGAACTTTGATGGTGGGACTTTGAGTGAGGGTTTAGGAATGAGAGAGAAATTGAGAGAAAATGGAGTGAGAGGTGTAGAAAATTTAGAAAATGAATCAAGGTTATGTGAGGTTTGGAATGAATTGATTTAAATAACCCCTAGGTTAGGAGTTAAGTTTAGGTTTGGAGTGAGGTATAGTTAGTGGAAATTGGGGTGAAAAATGAATTAGGAAAGGAAATGAGGAATTAGAGTGGAAAATGTTGGAAGGAATTTGAATTTTGGGTGGAAAATGATGAAAATATCAGTTATAGATCCTTCCCACGCATGCACAAGCCAAGCACATGATCACCAATGATGCAAACTGGATTTTTCAAATTTTGCCCAGAGTAACCGGTTACAGCATATATGCTAACCGGTTACTCAGTTCAAAAACTGAAAAATGCGCAAAATAACAAAAGAGTAACTGGTTAGCAGATATGCTGTAACCGGTTACTTAGTTCAAAATTTGAATTTTGGCGCCTTTTGGAGGGAAAATTGGAGAATTGCCTGATTCCACTTGTTCTGAGCCATGTTAGACCTCTGAAACTTGACATTTGATATTACCATTGAATCATGCCTGAAATATACTGTGAATTCCTTTCCGCCCTTGAAATAACCTGTTGAAAATAATCGCCTGGTGCTGAATCACTGATAAAAAAATGACTGTCGGAGCTTATGATTATCAAATCGTCTAATGAGCAAAATAAATGCTCAAAAGACACTGAAAGCTATCTGCTTGGCTCTGAACAGTATTGAAAATCATACTGGAACTGATGACGCTATGACCTGCTGGAAAATACCTTGATCCCATGCCTAAAAGAACCATGCAAATGCAGAAATGACAATGCAAAATGAGATGAAACATAAGCCGGTTAGAACTAGAACAAGAGGGCAAATTTTGAGGTGCTACAGCTGCCCCTATTCAATCAACTTGGTCCTAAAGGTAATGATAGCAATGGCTTTCAGACATTCAAGGATACACGGAGATTGAATACCAAAAGAACCCTAAAATTTGTAACCTGTGGGGATAATGAAATAAAGTGTTTGCCAGTCGAATGTGGACTATGGTGAAAAGGAAGACCGGTCGAATGCGCTCTACCCAACAAGAGAATACGAGGACGACCGAAGGCAAACTCGAAAAAAGAAGACCGACCGAAGGCGCTCTACCCAACAAGAGAATACGAGGACGGTCGAAGGCGAACTCGAAAAGGAAGACTGGCTGAAGGCCCTCTACCTAACAAGAGAATACGAGGATGGCCGAAGGCGAACTCGAAAAGGAAGACCGGCCGAAGGCACTCTACCCAACAAGAGAATACGAGGACGGTCAAAGGCGAACTCGAAAAGGAAGACCGGCCGAAGGTGCTCTACCCAACAAGAGAATACGAGGATGGCCGAAGGCGAACTCGAAAAGGAAGACCGGCCGAAGGCGCTCTACCCAACAAGAGAATACGAGGACGGCCGAAGGCGAACTCGAAAAGGAAGACCGGCCGAAGGCGCTCCACCAAACCAAGGAATACGAGGACGGCCGAAGGCGAACTCAAAAAGGAAGACCGGCCGAAGGCGCTCCACTAAACAAAGGAATACGAGGACGGCCGAAGGCGAACTCGAAAAGGAAGACCGGCCGAAGGCGCTACCCAACAAAGGAATACGAGGACGGCTGAAGGCGAACTCGAAAGGGAAGACCGGCCAAAGGTGCTCCACCAAACAAAGGAATACGAGGACGGCCAAAGTCAAACTCGAAAAGGAAGACCGGCCGAAGGCGCTCTACCCAACAAAGGAATACGAGGATGGCCGAAGACGAACTCGAAAAGGAAGACCGGCCGAAGGCGCTCCACCAAATAAAGGAATACGAGGACGGCCGAAGGCGAACTCGAAAAGGAAGACCGGCCGAAGGCACTCTACCCAACAAGAGAAAACGAGGACGGCCGAAGGCGAACTCGAAAAGGAAGACCGGCCAAAGGCGGACAACGATGGGGATAACAGGACCACCACGGGTAAAACCAACAATTTTACGACCCTCGAATTGATCTGGAATCAACATTGAGGAAAATAGAAATCTAAACAGATAACTCTGCAGGGGTGTACCAGAATGTACAAGAATATGAAGGACGAATCCACTGGAGATCTCACTGGGGATAAAGTTAAACAACATCTCCTGAGTTATACCATCTCTGCTGAGGAAGAGAACTGATAAAGAAAGTATCAAACCTGGCTTATGCTTCGAATGCATATGTTTGAATTTTTCTATGGCGTAATGCTCCGTACGAAATGGAAATGCTACGCGTTTGGGAAGATGCCATGCAAACAATGCTAATGCAATGCAAAAAGAAACGCTCCAGCAAAATAAATGCTGAAAGCGAAGGCAGCTCCATCGAGGATGACAAAATAAATTGTCCTCTGAGTCCAAGAACTCTGCTGAGAAGGATCACATTGAATAGCTCCTTTGATCAACAACTTCTGCTGGAGATGAAATCCAAAAGAAAATCCACTCTGATGGGGATTATATATAACTCTTTGAAAAAAGGAAACCAATACCTGAATCGGAAGAGTTCCAAATATCACTTGGACTTAAAACCTGCTGGGGATGTCAACCATCGTTGATCAAGCCTCCTGCAAAGACTACCACCAAACTCTACTTGGGGAGACAAATCACAAATACTAGACCTACTGGGGACACCATTGGACTTAACCCGCTGCTGGGGAAATGACTTCGCCCTTATCCTGCTGAGGGTTGGATCATGTTGTTGTCGGTGAAAACACGCTTCCTGACTGGCCGAGGGGAGTGAGTACCAGACTCTGTGGGGAAGACAACATCTTTATCCCGGGAAGATATTCCACAAATCTCCTACTGGAATACAACAACATCCACCCTAGAGCAATCCACTTTAAATGCTGCCTGGGGAACAATCTTCTGTACTCTGACTAGGGAGAGTGACAGTCTGATGAGGATGATGAAACCTCAATGCTAGGGAGAATAACTCTGCTAGGGAGAAAATTCAACGAAACCTGCTGAGGGATATCATTGAGCTTAACCCGCTGTTGGGGGAAAGATTTTACCCTGCTGAGGATTAGAGCATGTCGTTGCTGATAGAATTACACTTCGTGACCTACTGAGGAAAGTGAGTACCAGACTCAGTGAGGAAAATAAAGTCTTTTCAGAGACATCCAACACATCTCCTGCTGGAGATACAACAACATCCACCTTGGAGCAATCCACTTTAAATGCTTGCTGGGGAATAATAAACCAGCCATGACTTTGGCTGGGGATACAATCCTCTATAGTCATGCTGGGGAGAGTAAGCTCTGCTGAGGATGACGATCTTCCAGTGCTAGGGAGAGTAACTCTACTGGTGAAAATTTTCTTGTTACCCTGCAAACACACAACAACAGAATATTTCGTATGCAAAAAAGGGCTACCTCGGTTACCATCCACAATGTCCGTTACCTAAGCAATTTCCATTATTTTCCATTATGCTCCGCAAAGCTTAACGTTTTCACATGCAATGTTTATCAAAATATCGGACGTTTTCACAAACAAAACAGTAAAAGCACAAACGCAAATGGAAAGCTCTTTGAGTGAAATGAAAATTTTATTGAATGAATTGGCCTGTAAATAGGCATTTACATCTGGAAGCAATTCCTGAAAAGAGGTAATTGCGCAAAAGCAAAAAGAAAATACGCATGTCGACAATGTGGGAACAGATATCCACCATGATTCAATTCAGCTATGACTCATATGCCTTACTTATCCACAGATGCTTTGACCTTCGAAGAGTCTGGCTGGACTGATTCCTTTCCTTCAAAATTCCCACGTGTCAAAAGTGCTTACAGATCGAACGCAGACCGCAGCCTCTCGCTTTCAAATCCCTAACTTTTGCCTTGATCGCCCTTTTCGGGTTTTCAATCCACCGGGATACCCATTTTTGCCAAATTTTCCTTTTCAGGTTTTCAACTTTGCGGGTTTATTCTTTTTTTCTTTTTATCCCTAATTTTTGCCCGAACCTTCTCTTTTTATGGCTCGTCGGGATGCCCTTTTTTGCCTGGATCTTCTTTTTATGTCCAGCGGGTCTCTTTTATGCAAAGTATTTTTTGACTAAGTCTGCGTTCACAGGGGATGTAAAATCTTCGCTATCCATAGTTGAGAGTAATAAGGCTCCACCAGAGAAAACCTTTCTTACTGTATATGGCCCTTCGTAGTTTGGAGTCCATTTGCCTCTGTGATCTGTCTGAGGAGGAAGGATCCTTTTCAAAACCAACTCGCCTGTCTGAAAACACTGAGGACGCACTTTTTGATCAAAGGCTTTCTTCATCCTGCTCTGATACAACCGGCCATGTGCAATGGCTGCCAATATCTTCTCTTCAATAAGGCTCAGCTGATTCAACCTGGCACGTACCCATTCAGCTTCGTCAAGCTTTACATCTGCCAGAATTCTTAAAGAAGGGATCTCAACCTCTAATGGCAGGACTGCTTCCATACCATATACCAGTGAGAAAGGAGTTGCCCCGGTTGATGTACGCACCGAAGTACGATAATCGTGCAAAGCATAAGGCAACATCTCATACCAGTCTTTATATGTTACCACCATTTTCTGCACAATCTTCTTGATATTCTTATTTGCTGCCTCAACATCTCCATTCATCTTCGGACGATAGGGAGAAGAATTGTGATGTTCAATCTTAAAGCTCTGACATAGCTCCTTCATCATCTTATTATTCAAATTTGAACCATTATCAGTAATGATTCTCTCTGGGACCCCATAACGACAGATGATGTCCTTCTTTATAAACCGGGCTACCACTTGCTTGGTGACGTTGGCATACGAGGCTGCTTCCACCCACTTCGTGAAGTAATCAATGGCAACCAGAATGAAACAATGCCTATTGGAAGCAGTCAGCTCGATCTTTCCTATCATGTCAATGCCCCACATGGCAAACGACCAAGGATATGACAATCCATTCAGAGGAGTAGGCGGCACATGCACCTTATCAGCATAAATATGGCATTTATGGCATTTCTTGGCATATTTAAAACAATCGGACTCCATAGTCATCCAGTAATACCCTGCCCTCAATAACTTTCTAGCCATAGCATGCCCATTGGCATGGGTACCGAAAGAACCTTCATGAACTTCTTCCATCAATAGGCCTACCTCGTGTTCGTCAACACAACATAGCAAGACCATGTCAAAGTTCCTCTTATACAACACATCATCTTCATTCAGAAAGAAGTTTCCTGCCAACCTCCTCAAAGTTTCCTTATCCTTGGTAGATGCCCCAGCTGGGTACTCCTGACTCTTGAGAAAATTCTTGGTGTCATGATACCAAGGTTTGCCATCTGATACGTCTTCAACCGCAAATACAAAAGCTGGTCTATCTAGACGCATGATTCTAATGGAGGGAGTCTCATTCCAACGATTCACCTGATACATTAAAGACAATGTTGCCAACGTATCTGCCATCTGATTTTCCAATCGGGGTATATGATGGAATTCAACTCTGTCAAAGAAAGGTAACAACCTTCTGGCATAGTTGTTATAAGGCACCAAATTTGCCTGACGAGTTTCCCATTCTCCTTTAATCCAATTAACCACCAACACAGAATCACCATAAACATCAAGGTTCTTGATTCTCAAATCAATTGCTTCTTCTAACCCCATGATGCATGCTTCATACTCTGCCTCATTGTTGGTGCATATGAATGCTAATCGGGCGGTGAAGGGTATATGAGACCCCTTCAGAGTTGTAATATTTGCCCCGATTCCGTTACCATATGAGTTGACGACCCCATCAAAAACCAATTTCCACTGAGGTCCAATGTTGGGTCCTTCATCAGGCAAAGGCTCATCATAATCCTTCATCTTCAAAAACATAATATGTTCATCTGCAAATTCAAACTTCATCGGTTGATAATCCTCGATCGGTTGTTCGGCAAGGTATTCTGACAAAACACTTCCCTTAATGGCTTTCTGGGAAACATATTGAATATCTTATTCTGTCAAAACCATCTGCCAACGGGTTATTCTTCCAGAAAGCGCCTACTTTTCAAACACATATTTAATCGGATCCATCTTTGAAATCAACAAGGTTGTGTGGTTTAACATATACTGCCTCAAACGCTTAGCTGCCCAAGCGAGTGCACAACATGTTTTTTCCAACATAGAGTACCTCGAATCATAATCAGTGAACTTTTTACTCAGGTAGTAGATGGAATGTTCTTTTCTACCTGACTCGTCGTGTTGACCGAGCACACACCCCATTGAGTTCTCAAGAACTGTAAGATACATAATCAATGGCCTTCCTGGTACTGGCGGCATGAGGACCGGAGGTTCCTGCAAATATTCTTTTATCTTTTCAAAAGCCTTTTGACAATTTTCATTCCACCTGACCTCTTGATCTTTTCTTAACAATTTGAATATCAATTCGCACGTGGCTGTGAGATGAGAGATGAACCTAGCAATGTAGTTCAATCTCCCCAAGAAACCACGAACCTCTTTTTCTGTTCTCGGTTCAGGCATCTCTTGTATGGCTTTTAATTTGGCAGGATCAACCTCGATACCTCTTTCACTAACAATGAACCCCAGCAATTTTCCATATCTCACCCCGAAGGTGCACTTGTTCGGATTCAACCTCAGCTTGAACTTCCTCAACCTCTCAAATAGCTTCTGAAGATTTACTAGATGTTCTTCCTCCATTTGTGACTTCGCAATCATGTCATCAACATAGACCTCGATCTCTTTGTGAATCATATCATGAAAGAGAGTCATCATTGCTCGCTGGTAGGTTGCCCCAACATTTTTCAATCCAAAGGGCATTACCTTGTAGCAAAACGTTCCCCACGGTGTTATGAACGTCATCTTCTCTATGTCCTCTAGGGCCATCTTGATTTGGTTATACCCAGAGAAGCCATCAGTGAAGGAAAATACAGAGTATTGAGCAGTGTTGTCCACTAACACGTCAATGTGGGGAAGCGGGAAATCATCTTTCGGGCTTGCTCTATTCAAATCTATGTAATCAACACACATCCTGACCTTTCCATCTTTCTTAGGTACAGGCACGATATTAGCAACCCACAGAGGATAATTTGTCACAGCGAGAAACCCAGCGTCCAACTGTTTCTGAACCTCTTCCTTGATTTTGACAGCCATATCCGGTTTCGTCCTTCTCAGTTTCTGCTTAACCAGAGTACAACCTTCTTTGAGCGGCAGCCGGTGTACCACAATGTCAGTGTCAAGCCTAGGCATCTCTTGGTAAGACCAGGTGAAGACATCCACATACTCACGCAGCATTTCAATCAATCTTCCCTTGACAGTGTCTTCCAAAGCAGCCCTAATCCTTACTTCCTTTCTTGCGTCCTCGGTTCCCAGATTAATAGTCTCAATTTCCTCCTGATGAGGTAGAATGACCATTTCCTCCTGTTTCAGCAATCTGGCTAATTCTTCCGGTAAATCACAATCTTCGCCAGTCTCTTCTTCAGCCTGATAGATAGGTTTGTCGAAGTCATACTGAGCCATAGCTGAATCATTATTGGTGGCATCTGAGCAAACAAAACTGCATGATTGATGTTTTATGTCTGTTATGAATGTAACAAACAAGAAAACACATTACCATTTTGATATGAGTTAATGAAAAAAGTAAAACAGAAAGACAGGGATCAAAATATTTGAATGTGAAAACGTCCTTTATTGATGATAAAGTAAGCAATCAAAAACAGCAAAGCCCTACAGACAGATATCACTACGTCTTGGGTAGAACGTAGGATTTAACACAAACAGAAAACAAAGGCAATTACTCTTGACGGGTCACTTGGATGACTTTCTCAGACGACCAATTGCAAAGATTTTGACCTGGAGCGCAGGGGCAGATCCACTCATCCATGTCACAATCACTATCCCCCTCATCTTCAATGGAATTAACCCGATTAAAGAAGACCCCAGCATTTGTGAATTGAACTGGCCCAACATACTTGGGAGGCTCCTGAAATTGTCTGGGTGGCTTGTACCCTAGCCCATAAGTATTCTGCTTCATCTGAACGCCAATGACCTGCCCCCACTTCTAGGAACTACCAGCTTCAACTACAGTGCGTGCATCTTTAAAAGAAGACATCGAAACTTTTGGCTGATTTACCACTTCAGGTTGATTTACCACCTCAGGCGTACTGACTACTCTTGGAGGTTCCTCAGGAATTTTCACAGCTTCAAAGGCTTGGCGCAGGGTCTCATGTATCTCACCATCTACCTCCACATACTTGAAGGTTGATAGGTGACTCACCATGATGTCTTCCTCACCACAGACTATCACAACGTGGCCATCCACCATATACTTCAGCTTTTGATGTAACGTGGACGTTACTGCCCCAACATTATGGATCCATGGACGACCCAATAAACAACTATAGGCAGGCTGAATGTCCATGATGTAGAAAGTGGCTTCAAAAATCTCAGGACCAACCTTGATCAGCAATACAATTTCTCTAAAAACAGACCTTTTAGAACCATCGAAAGCACGCACCACCAGGTCACTCGGCGTGCAAATCAGCCCACGAGTATCTAACTTAATCAGGGCCTTCTTTGGCAGCACATTCAAGGATGACCCAGTATCAACTAGCACATGTGACATTAAGGAGCCTCAGCATTCCACTGAAATATGTAGAGCGTTGTTGTGATTCCTCCCAGCTGGAGTCAGATCTAGGTCTGTGAACCCTAAGCCATTACCAGCATTCACGTGAGCCACGACTCCTTCTAGATGATTAACAGATATTTCTTGAGGTACATAGGCTGTGTTCAAAACCTTCAGCAATGCATTTCGGTGCGCCTCAGAGCACAACAGTAGAGATAGAATGGATATTTTCGATGGCGTCTGATGCAACTGATCAACAATCTTGTAATCGCTCTTCCTGATTAATCTCATAAACTCCTCCACATTCTCTGAGAAGGAAGTGTTAACTTATTTTGTTGCGGAATCAATCACGATCTGTTTCTATACCGAATCGTCCATCACCTGTTTCCCTTTATCCTGTTTGGAACTGCCAACCTGATTATCTAACGGAATGAAGACTCTGCCACTTCTGGTGATAGCCCCTACGTCAATAGTATTGTCAATCTCTGAGCTCACAGCCGAGGTTCCTACCAATTCTTGTTTCTTTCCATCAACAAATACCTCAGCCCCATAGTTCCACGGGACGACTTTGGTACTTTCATACGGGACAGGCCCAGGGACTGTAATGATGATCGGTGCTACTCTTGCCGGTGCTGATATAGTTACTATTTTGAAAGGAATTGTAATAGTAGAAACATCATTCTCTTTGTCAGTTATTTATCTCTGCTGATCACATCTGTCGAACTGTAACCGACCTTCATCAATCATTCTCTGAATACCTGATCTCAATAAATCACAACTGTTTGGTTGCAGCCCATATTCAAAACAACCCTCATCACAACTAGGGAACACCCCTCCCTTCAGCAACCTTTCCTTTACCATAAACAAGGGAGTCTTCAACTCGTTCACATCTAAGACCAAATTCAAGGATTCAATATCTTGAACAAGGGCATTAACCCTTGGCCCACCGTGATTCGGCATTGGGTTTTGAATGACATTTGGCACGTCATTGGAGAAATTGATGGCTTTGGAGTCCACCAAATCTTGGACCTTATGCTTAAAAGCTTTACAGTCCTCAATATGGTTCCCTGGCGCTCCGGAGTGAAATTCACAGTGAGCATTGGCGTCATAACCGGGAGGTGGATTATCGGTAATGGGGGCCAAAGTCCTCTTTTGAGTCAATTGCAACTGCAGCAAATGTTGAAATAATTGGGAGTACGGCAGAGGTGGAGTATCAAAATGCCTATTCTGTTTAGGCCTGTACTGTTGTTCGCGAGGAGCCTGATTTTGCTGCTGAGGCGCTGCCTGTTGTTGCGGTGCTGCGGGAATAGTTACAGAAGCCACCTACTGATTGCAGTTCTAATGATGTTTTCCTTTACCACGGTATGAAAAAACAGAATTGTTGTCCCCTTCTTTCTTCTTGTAATTACCGGGTTACGGCTTTTTCCCTCCTCCAGATGAGGACCCATCATTGACCATTATTTTCCTAGTTTTAATCCCGCTCTCAACCTTTTCTCTGACTACAACTAAGTCAGCAAAACCACCAGTCATACAGCTTACTAATCGGTCATAATACGTCCCTTGAAGAGTGGCCATGAACATGTCAACCATCTCCCGCTCCGCCATGGGAGGCTGGACCCTAGCTGCCAATTCACGCCACCTCTGGGCGTACTTCTTAAAGCTTTCATTATTCTTCTGCGAAAAACTTTGCAACTATGTTCTGTTGGGAGCCATGTCGGTATTGTACTGATATTTCTTGACGAAAGCTTCCACCAGTTCCTGCCAGTTGCGAACATGGCATCTCTCTAACTGCTTGTACCATTCCAAAGATGCCCCAGACAGGCTATCTTGGAAAAAGTGCATCAATAACTTCTCATCATCAGAATAGGCAGCCATATTTCTAGCATAAGCCCTGACATGAATCTTCGGGCAAGTGACACCGTTATACTTCTCGAAAGTAGGTACCTGAAACTTGTGAGGAATCCTAACACCGGGGACCAATCCCAAGTCTTCCATATCCAATCCCAGGGAATTCTGATTCTCAAGAGCTTTCAACTTCTCCTCAATCAATCAAAATCTTTTATCACTATCAGGCTGGAGGCCAGCATCCCCACCTGGCAGAGAAAACACATCATCCTGCTGATCATCATAGCGACGACCATGTACTGCACATACACTATTTCCTCCTCCCACAACAGAAGGAATCACAACATTCTCTCCTCCTCCCGGAGGGATAACAACATAAGGAACGGGAACACCTTCGCCCAGAGGACCAACGGGAATACCATTACCATCAACACCTCCGCCCGGATAAATGACACTATTGTGAAGGCCACCATGAAGGATACCATCTTCATCAACTCTTGCGACCAGAGGCTGGACCAGAGTCCTTAACTACTCTTGACCTTGAGCAACACCTTGCATTAACTCCATAAACTGAGCCATGCGAGCCTGCACCGCAATCATCTCAGCTTGCATCTGTTCCATAACTTTTTGTTGATTCTGTCTGGTAGAGTATCGATGAACGCGTTGATCAGCAATCCTGTCTGAAGAAAAGAACAAGATGAGAAAACCAGAGACAAACACCTGTGATGCATAATGATTATGAAAATGCAAATGCAAATGCAAACATCATATTTAAACATTTCCAGGATGTATCCACTTTGATTCCAGCCTTTGAAACCGGGCAAGGGATTAGACACAACACCGAAAAATAAATCCGGACACAAAGATTCTGCAGAGCCAAAACAATGGAAGCAGACCCCTTTGAGAACAAGAACCGTTGAGACACAAATGATTGAACCAAACATTTCAATATCATATCGCAAGAATTCATACAAACAGGTCTGATATAATCAAAGGTGATTCCATCAACAATCCTGATGGTAATCACAACAAAAGATAAACAACAATATCACTACAAATCAATCCCAAACAAGCTGGCTTCAACTTCCTCAAGAAGGTTCACCGTGTCAGGATGCGTGGGTCACTCTATCAGCCCTTTAATCAACCTGTTTCTCCTTTCAATGTCCTGATTCAGTTTAACAATATGCTCTCCAACGTCTTTGTCTCCTCGCTTTGATCTTTTTACTTCGGCTTGCACTTTAAGCTCTTCAATTTCTTCCTGGGCCTCCTCCCACTTGTCAGAGAAATACTTATTTTCTTCTTTATCCCTTTGAAGCTCTTCTTTCAGTTCCCGATTCTCAATCTTGACTTTTTCCCACATCCCCTGATAGATGGCAAGTTTGGCTTCTGTCTAGGTCAAGAGCTTCTTGGTTTTCCGGTGGGCTATGCTAGAAGATTCTGCAGTCATGCTGACTTTTCTACAATACTGAGCTCTGTCAACAAGGTCCTTCTCTTTCTCTTCCAGGCGCTTCGTTACTTCTTGAACTTTCCACTTCAAATCCATGTTATCATGTAGAGTGCCTTGCAGTCGACTACTCATGTCAGAATTTTCTACCCTCAACTCAACGCCAACTCCCGTTGCCTGTTAAACTCTTCGATGGGTACAGTGAGCCTCTCCTCCACAATCTCAGGATACAAGGAAGGTGCCCAGTCAAAGGGCAAATAAAAATCTTCCACTCTCTTTTTAATCCAGTCTGCATATGGAGAGAAAGCTTGATTATTGGATTTGCCCAAAGCAACTTTTCCTTTCTTCTGCCTGCTGAACCATGCTTCGGAAGCCTTCTGTGTCGTAGCCAAACCATCAGCTGCATGGAAATACAAAGATTCTTCCAAATCTTTCTTAGCCGGTGGATCCTTCAGAGCATATCCAAACTGCCTGATGGCCAAAGAAGGATTATAATTGATGCCTCCTTTTCTCCCTATCAACGGAACGTTGGGGAACTCACCACAGCTATGCAAGATGTCTTTACCAAGTAATCCATGATCCACCCAGACTATATCTTTAGCAGTTAGGCCCACCAGATGTTGACTCCATTCCAAAGAATTTTTAGTATCCACGAAAGCACCTGACTGAGGTAGACGGTTTGTGAACCACCTGTAAAAGAGAGGTGCACAACAATGAACCATCTCACCTCGTCTCTTCTCATTCCTGTTATACAAGGTGTAATAAAGATCCCCCAACAAGGTCGGCACTGGATTCTGAGTCGTAAATATCCTAACAACATCTATATTAACAAAATCAGGTTCATTAGGGAATAAGACAATGTCATACATACAGAGGGCCAGTACTGAGTTAAAAACTGTCCACTTCTTCTCTTTAGGTGCTTCTTGAGCCTTCTTTACCAGGTATGTCAAATGATAGCCACATAATTTTCCTTTGCTAGAAATGTCGGCTTCCAAAGTTGATTTGCTCAAATAAAGAGCATCTACCACAACTTTGAAATCAGGATCTGCCTTGGAACCAAAGAATGGAGCACCTTTTTTGATGGAAATTCCCAAGATGCTGGAATATTACTCCAGAGTAGGGACCAATAGATAATTTGTTAACACAAAGCGTCTCAAGGGAGGATCGTAGAATTGTATCAAAGTATGTAGGCCCCTATATTCATAGTTACCGAGGTTACGAACAAGAGATAGGATCCAACCATATTTCTCCTTGAAAGCCCCCAACACTTCCGGACTGGCCATATCTTGTAGACTGCTAAGCTGACCAAGAGTGAGCTTCGGGAACTTGTAAAGAATGATGGTCTTCTTCTTCTTCTTCTCAGTGTCCATCCCGATGAATGCCCGTTGGCTGGAATCAAAAGTCAAATACTACCTGGAAATGCAAAATATGAATGTCAGAAAAAAGATGCAATGCAGAGCATGGGATCAAGGCTGCCACACAAGCTGGACAACTGCTGCATTGAACTGACTAGATAATCTCAAGGTTCGGCACCAAATTCCCAGAATACCAGAATAACCACACTGATAAATCCACACTGATAGGAAAACCAGAATACCAGGTAGGTTGGAGGTTACGATTACCTGTAGACCTGCAAAAACCCGCCCCTCTCACATGTGGGTTCTAGAAAACGAAAGGTCCTCAGCTTCTGGCACTGAGGTCGAGAAGCAATAGTACATTCATCCTTCTGGGTACAGCATTATCGCCAATCGAGGAGCGTCTCCACTGATTCTCTTTCAAAAAGGATATCCTATAGCAAGTTCCCAGCATTGGGTCCTCGGATCAAGAAGCGTAATGGATTTGCCATTTCTGGTCTGCCATTATCACCTCTCGGGAGGAGTGCCGCAACTGAGTCCTCGGGAATGGTCACCAGAATTGACAGTTCATCAAGAGAAGATCCAATGGCCTGCATCAATACGCAGTTTCGGACATCTCCCGATAGAACCTCATCTGGTTGTGGGTCTCACGAACACCCCACGTGGTCAACACCACGGGAGCGACACGACTATCCACGCTAATACCTATGTGTATGCTCAAGCCTGGGTATTGGGCTTATCTCTCAGAACCCCACAACCTGCCAAACAGAAAATCCAGTACAGCGCAGTACAGTCCAGCATATGACAATAATGAAATGCAATGCAATAAATGCGGTAAAAACAATAATATACAACAAATAAAACACAACAGTAAACACCCAATGAAAACAAACAGACAAGCGCTAGGATTGACTCGCATAGGGGATGGACCAGCAAGAGGTCAACCTGTCCCCAGCAGAGTCGCCAGCTGTCGCAACCTTCGAAAAAACAACCGGCGAGAAAAACACTAGAACAGAAGAGTCGCCACCGAACGTTATTTATCCCGACGCAGGGAAAGGAAACGATCGAAGAAAACTTGAAAGAGGGAAAGACATGGTCATCACAACCATAGTCCGGGTTCGGGAGTCGGTTACGCGAGGGGAAGGTATCAGCACCCCCACGCGTCCATCGTACTCGATGGGATCCACGCTTGTTGTCTAATCAAAGGCTGAGTCAAAAGTCTAAGCTAAACAGAAACAAAACGAGGGAAAGAAAAGAAAAAGTGACTCGGTAGGACATCGTCGTCCTAGGCCTACGTATTCCCTCGTGCAATGGGAAATTCAGAGTCAACGTAGTTCGAAAAACTACAGGGGGGAGGTTGCTCTCCAAGACATCACCGTCTTGTGACTACGTATCCTCAACCGGACAAGAGAGAGGAAATCAGAGCCGTCGTAGTTCGACCTAACGAGGTCTATGTTTTTTATGAGCGACGTCAAGTTCACGTCCGGCAGTTAGGGTCGATGCCTGTTTGCGACTAAACGGAAAATAACGTGCTCTTTTCTGGAAAAATAGATTTGAAACATGACAATCCCGAAGGATAAAAAGGGTTTGAATTTGTTTGTGTTTTTTAGACAGAAGTGGATTGAAGTTAGTTCGTAACTTGCATTGCACCCAAGTCTATAACATAGGAACGAATGTGTCGCATATCGTCCCCAACAGGACGTACACTAAACACCCTAGAAGAACGAAGGGAGACCCCCCATTCCTCACTTCCCACATACAAGCCTCATGCGCAATACACGTTAATTTTTATTAAGTATCTTAGGATTGTTATGAGATGAGAAGAGAAGACTCAAGTAAAAAAGAAAAGACTACAGGAAATCTATCCTAATGTTGTCATGCAAAAGTGGCCCTAAGGTTGAGTTCAAAGGGTAAACATCTACCTAAGTTAGCATGCATAGTTGAAAGCCTAATGTCTATCCTACTCTGAGTTTAATCAGAAATTAAGTCGGAATAGGAGCCTTAAGGGAGCAAGCAAAAGCAAGGCAAAAACCAAAGCAATAAATCAAAACAGCGGCTACAACAGCGCTCCAGCACCTGCACAGCGGTAAATCCAACACAATACAACCAACAACATTCAACAGCTCAAGTTCAGCACAAAAAGGAGGTGTAAAAAGGCAAGCAGCAGCACATACAACAACACATATGTACCAAGACAGCGGTAGAAAATAGGGCAGCATGCAAAGCATCTAAACAAGTACTCATGCAAGCAATGATTACAAATAGACACACAAAGCATGGCAAACCAATCATAAAGGTTGCAAGCATCAAGAACGAACAACATGATCATGTTAACAACTTAAGAACAATTACTCAACAAAGTTCCACAAATCAAACGTTGATCGAAACATCATGCATAAGCAACCACGGAAACAAACAACAATCATGCATCATATGTCCAGCAAGTTGAGCATTAATCAAGAATTAACATGATTCAAATGTGTGTGCATCGTGTTTATCACATCAAGAAAGCGTCAATGCAAACATGAACATTCATCAATGGAAATCAAGAGGTCGCGTGTCGAAGAATCATGTTCATGCAAGGGTGTGAGGTGAAATAGCTCAAGAATAATCCACAAATCATCAACATATTAATCCATGAAGTTTAGACATGCAAAGGATCTCAAACAAGCAAGAAAATGCAAGAAAATCACATTTTGCAGCAGTGGTAACCGGTTAGCAGATATGCTGTAACCGGTTACATAGTTCAAAACAGCAAAAAAAGGGCAGAAAACAATAAGGTAACCGGTTAGCAGATATGCTGTAACCGGTTACTCTACAACAGAATTCAAAAATAAGTGTTCAGAATCACTTTTCAGCAGCTTATCACTTCTCCAATCACCTGCATGTTAGGGCATCTCAATATGCACAAAAATTACATCTCAAAACCAGCAAACACACATCAATTAACAAACAACAACAATCAAATCCACAATCCAATGGATTAAACTCAACAATTCAAGATCTACATCATGAACAAGCAAAATAAGCTAAAATGAAAAGTAGATCTAAAATTCACTAACCTACAAAGCTGAGAATTGCTTTGGTGAATGTTGATAAGCTGCAATTGATGGATCCAAGCTAGAAAACCAGAGATCCAATGCTATCTTCACCAAAAAATGCAAAATAAATGCAATATGATGAACTTGCTTCTAGCTTCCCCAAAAATCACTTCCAAGAACTTAGATCCAGAAGCAAAACAGTAGCAAAACCAGAATTCCTTCAAGAATTAATGGATGGATGAAGGTTTAGTTCCAAGATCAACAAATTTCAATGTAAAATTTGTTGAACTTTGATGGTGGGACTTTGAGTGAGGGTTTAGGAATGAGAGAGAAGTTGAGAGAAAATGGAGTGAGAGGTGTAGAAAATTTAGAAAATGAATCAAGGTTATGTGAGGTTTGGAATGAATTGATTTAAATAACCCCTAGGTTAGGAGTTAAGTTTGGGTTTGGAGTGAGGTATAGTTAGTGGAAATTGGGGTGAAAATGAATTAGGAAAGGAAATGAGGAATTAGAGTGGAAAATGTTGGAAGGAATTTGAATTTTGGGTGGAAAATGATGAAAATATCAGTTCTAGATCCTTCCCACGCATGCACAAGCCAAGCACATGATCACCAATGATGCAAACCGGATTTTTCAAATTTTGCCCAGAGTAACCGGTTACAGCATATATGCTAACCGGTTACTCAGTTCAAAAATTGAAAAATGCGCAGAAAAACAAAGGAGTAACCGGTTAGAAGATATGTTGTAACCGGTTACTCAGTTCAAAATTTGAATTTTGGCGCCTTTTGGAGGGAAAATTGGAGAATTGCCTGATTCCACTTGTTCTGAGCCATGTTAGACCTCTGAAACTTGACATTTGATATTACCATTGAATCATGCCTGAAATATACTATGAATTCCTTTCCGCCCTTGAAATAACCTACTGAAAATAATTGTCTGGTGCTGAATCACTGATAAAAAAATTATTGCCGAAGCTTATGATTATCAAATCTTCTAATGAGCAAAATAAATGCTCAAAAGACATTGAAAGCTATCTGCTTGGCTTTGAACACTATTGAAAATCATACTGAAACTGATGACGCTATGAGCTGCTGGAAAATACCTTGATCCCATGCCTAAAAGAACCATGCAAATGCAGAAATGACAATGCAAAATGAGATGAAACATAAGCCAGTTAGAACTAGAACAAGAGGGCAAATTTTGGGGTGCTACACCATTTATCGTGACTTAAATATTGAGACTAAAAGTCTAAGTTGAAAAGTTTTTATTATTTGAAATCAGATCAATACTGCCGTGATGATACTCTAAGTGAAGGTGAGCGTGCAATGACAAGTGTTGTATGACGTTGATATTCAGCTGGGTGTTTGTTAAGTGTTTGTTTTGTTAAAGGTTTTGTCATTGGTGGCACATTATATTTTCATGTAAAGCTTAATATATAAGTATCGAGGTTTAAGGTGTTACACCAGGTGTCGAATTCCTGGGTGCATTAGAAAGATCTTTGGAAATTGAAAGGGGTTACTCAGCTAAGAGTTCAAGATACGTCTCCTCGGTCATTCCGACACCATTCAAGCATAAATATTTCTTGCGTTGGAAATAAGAGTTAGGTTTGAACTGACAATGGCCATAATGTCATGCCACAAGGTTAGGTTGATACCCAACCAAACCTACTTGAGTCTTCTTGGAGGAAATTCTTGTCGAAAGCAACTTTGGTGTGAGAAAGGATTTCCAAATTTTGATGGATTCAACTTGATGAGCGGTCTCATGTGTAGGAAAATGTCCTTTGAACCATGCAGGTTCATGACATCTATCCACGAAAAGGACCGCATGTGCAGTAAAGTTGTATCTTTTTGCAAACATCATATAGTATTCGGTGAAACTTTCTGGTGTCAAAAGTCCTTTATCAATAGACGTAAGTAGGGCTAGTCGACTCCCTTCAATAGGTCGGACCTTAGGTTCTCTAACAGGGTTATTGGTTTTATTGGTCGTCAAAGATGGCTCAAAAGTGGCATTAAGACGGAATTAAAGAAGCCGGAAGGAACCTTCTAGCAGAAGTGTGCCCTTGGGATTTTTGGTCGAGTTGAATGTTTTCATGGCACAAAATGCTAAGCTTGAATCCTCTTAAAGTGGGGCCAAAATCAATTAGTTAAGGAAGACATTTCTTCTAACATGAAGTTGATTAGAAAGAGTGACAAAGGATTTCACCACTTGTAGAGAACTCAAACAAAAAATAAAGTGTGACAACCATAAAACAAGAAGGCCACATGCTTTTCGTCAGAGACTTCAGTGGTGGCTTCGTTGAAGTGGTCGGCAATGAAGTTAGTGAAGCTGGCTCGTTTTGAATTGAACCCAATAATGTTGTCGGTGTCGACAAAAGGGTAAAACACTTCGCCTGTTGGTCGAAGACCGATGATGGCAGCTACATCGAACAATGTTGGTGTGAGCATACCACAACGCAGTTAGAAGGTGTTCGTTGAACCCGACCTCCCAAAAGTGGAGTGCAGCTAGCAACATGTTTTGGTTGTACTTGGGACCTACCCTAAATAATTGAATCAGGTCAAAAAGACCTTGATCCTTCCAAAATTTCCCTTTCTGGGACTCTACCTTATTCAACCAATTAAGATAATTCAACTAGTTGGTGTAAGGGGAAGAACGAAAAACACGAGTGGTCATATGAGTAAGATCTTAGGGTTCGTTCATGGTTGCTAAGGCTTTAATTCGGTGATAACATGGGGAAAATTCGCTAATCCTAGCCACATTAGTGCTAAAATCAGGAAAAGGATCAGAAAAAGCAAGTGTAATTTCAGCAATGGTGAAAGGAATCAATACATGTGATTTCTAAATAAGCACATTTTCCTCTTGAAGAGGGGGCTCAGGAACATATAATTGGTTCTCAGTGAGAGTGGGCATGATGATGGATGTAGTCACATGAATCTTTAGTTTTGAAGTTGATTTGGGAACCATTTATGTGAGAGGAAGTTGAGTTTCGCAGAAAGAAGAGTTTGAAAGATTCGTGAAAAATGAAGAAAGTTGAAAGAAATTATCAAAAGAAAAGAATGATGCTATTTATAGTTTCAGAAAAAAGAAACGGTTCAGTTTTATTTTTTCTTTAAAAGAAAACAAAGTTGAACTTTTTGACAGGTGTCCCACTAAAAAGCGATGAAGTGGGAAGTTAGATCTTCACCATGGCCCACGTCTTCTTGGGAACTCAGAGCCATAATGGCAATTTTGAACCTACACATCTCGAAGGGACGTTATAGGGGTAGCCACGATGACGGTAACGTCAGCGCACAACTTCGAATAGTGTCGGAACTTCAAAAATGTCACTTGTCTCTTAAAAAATAAATTGGAAATGGAATTTTTAGGGGGAAATTTGTTAGCCGAGAAATTCCAAAATAGGAAATTCGACGGAGAAGCTAGCTGGAATTTCTCCAAACATAAGGTAAGGTCAAAATGCCTTTCTACCAAAGACTTGCTAAGGGAACAACATCGTTTCAACATTGAGAAGCCTGGTTCGAGAGTTAGTAAAATTTCAAGAAGTTTAGTGATGCGTCGACCTCGACAGTTCGGAGGAGTTCGAGTGGAGGCGAATTCAAATTTCAAACTGAAGTAACCTCTTTTTGGTCTTATCTAAATTGCCAGGGACACATGGAGATCAATCGAAGACCAGACACGCATGCAAAGATGATGTGTTAGACGAAAAAGCATTTGAACGTTGGGAGACCGTTAGTTCATAGCATTATAAATAGGAGTTCTAAATGGTAGAATCAAGGGTGGCAAAAACATTGTAAACTTCTATATACACTCAAATTACCCACACACAAGAGAGAAACAAGTTTCTCTGAAGAAAATGTACTTGTATACCACTTTCACATTTATGAAAATAAATTCCTTTTCTATTTAAAGTTGTTATTTACTTGTTATCTTTACTATTCAAAAGACAAATTTTGATTGTATCGATATCAGTTAGTTAGTTTACTTTTACAACACAATTATTTCACTAAGATATCTAACATTCACTACAAGCAATCTGACAATATTAAATGCATACTTTTTCTTCTCAGAAAATTAGCACAAACTTGCCCTAAGTTTTACTAGTTTGGTCATTCAAGTAATTAGCCTAAAACTAAGTGATTGTTTACCAAAAACACCAGTGAACAAAAGGTAATTGCCATCTCATCAACTTCAAGGAATTACTTGGAAGGTGTTTTCGAATATTTAGGGGCTACCTAGAAATATTCCTCTACGATTGTCACCGCCATCAGAATAATCAAATTTGGTATCTGCAGTACAAAAAAATCAAATGGGTTAACAACAACAAACCTTTGAGGAAAGGGTTGGCCCCAAAACATTGAACATAACAAACTCGTTCCCAAAAATGATGAGACATCAATGTACCTGTAAAAAGGAACAGAAGAAGAACGAAAGATTTAAAGTTGGAGCAAAAGAGTAGTTCGCAAAGGCCCATAAAGAAGAGATAGCCGAAAAGCGGGAGAAGGATGAAAAAGAACTCTAATGACAAAAACCATTTTTATAAAGGAAGCAATCGAGAATCAATGATCCAGGTCAAAGACAAAGCACATATCCAAGGGTTGTGAATACATCATCCCATCAAGTAGCACGAAGAACCAAAGATACTCAAGTACCCTAAGTAGGGAAATTATTTCCTAACTGGCATACCTAGGATGATGTGCAAGGAGCGTATACCAAAACATAAATCATAAGAAAACATTTGATGTTTTTGTCCCCGTTACTTTTTCAACTGACCTAAAGCGTTTCATTTCTAGTTAGCATCAGATAACATCTGCGAAGGTTAACCAAAATCACTAAAGGTTTCCCCGACTTTCTCAACGCCCAACAAAGCCTTGGGGAAAATGTTCAGGGTTGGCCAAAGGCCCAAATGGTGGAGGCTCGCTTTAAGTCAAATCCATTCCACTTGACCCAAAATATAAAAGTCAATTCACACTGAAAACAAGCTACATTCTTTGGACTCCACTTTTTACTACACTCATATTGAATCTTGGAGTGACTTGGGCATTGGAATTTACAAGTCCATCCTGCGTCACTGTATTGAAGATTAGCACCACCAATCCAATATCATTAATTTGCCAATTCCAAACGAAACAATATATATAAAAAAAATTATTTTTATAAAAAATTATTGAAAATAACGTTGATATTTTAAAATTTTAATGTTAAAAAATTTATAATAAAATGATAAAATATTCAAAATAATATTTTATAAAAAGTTATTTAAACAATTATTTCACTTGATTTTTCTTTAAATAATTGTTTGTAAAAATAATTGTAATAAAAATTTCAAAAAAAAAAAAGAAGAAACAAAGAAAGAATTGTAACAAAAATATTTAATATCATTGTACTTTAAAAAGAATGTTATCAAATGAACTTTACCAACATTAAATTAAGAAAAAAGGGCTATTTATATAGTTATGTTATAATAATAATAATAATAATAATAATAATATTATTATTATTATTATTATTATTATTATTATTATTATTATTATATTATTTAAAAATATCTATCTAAATAGTAATGAAAAATTATTGTAGATACATAATTTGCCAAAGTTAAAATAGTAAGTCTAATTATTACATTAGTGTAATAGTTGCATTTCTAGTAGTATAAATAATACCTTTGACTAATGTAAAAATACACCAAAAAATTTACTTTGAAAGCACTAGTAAAGCATTCTCACTTCTTCAATCTTTCCATCTAAGTTTAATAGTTACAACTAGTTTAGTAACTTATATTAGTTCATAAATATTAACAAATATTCAAAATCGGTTTTTCTCAACACGTTATCAGCACGATCGTTTCTATCAAAAGTTAGTACTACACTAGGTATATCTTCTAAACTTATCTCTTTAATCTCATTATTGCTATAATTTTTATTATTTACCATGGTTATAGAAAACTGGCAATTAGTCAAGTGATTTATAACTAGAATGACTTTTATCGTTATTTTTACTTTCCTCCTTGTTATAGAAAACTAGCAACTTGTCAAGTGCTCTATAATAAGTGTGACTTTTGTATATTTTGTGTGGAGGTTTAAAACCTCATATTCAGTTACTAACTTTTATATTTCAGTTTCTAACTTTTATATTATGTTATTAACTTTTATATTCTGTTACTAACTTTTATATTTAATAGAGGTTTAAAATCCTATATGCAGTTACTAACTTTTATATTTCAGTTCCTAACTTTTATATTCTGTCACTAACTTTTATATTTAATGGAGGTTTAAAACCCCATATACAGTTACTAACTTTTATATTCAGTTTCTAACTTTTATATTCAGTTCCAAATTTTTATATTCAGTCACTAACTTTTATATTTAATGGAAGTTTTAAAACCCCATATGTAGTTACTAACTTTTATATTCAGTTCCTAACTTTTATAATTTGTTCCTAACTTTTATATTTAGTTACTAACTTTTATATTAATGGTGGTCTAAAACCCCATCTATAGTTACTAATTTTCATATTTAGTGGAGGTCTAAAACCAAATATGTTATCTTATAATGATCTCTAAACCATTGTAATAGCTAGTTGATATTTAACACACTTTAAATTTGATTTGATGATATTTATTTTTTTCTTCTTTCTCTTTTTGCTTTTTCTTTTCTTTTCACTAACGGTGACTATAACGGCCGTTATACAAATTTATCTATATATAATTCAACTTCTTTCACAAATTTCATATCATTCTAAAAAATTTATCCATATTTTTCAAATGGCTAAATGTTTTCTTTTGTTCATCACTCTACTTGTCATTATTCTATTCCTCATCGGTATTATCAAGCATGAAGAACTAGGTAAAGATTATGTAGCATTAATGGTATTTATTGTTTTAGCATTACTAGTCTTAGCTTGGTTTATTAATAGATGTTTTTGAATAAAACATGATCATGGTTTTTATAATCGCTGTTATTGAATAAATTGACATATTTTTTATTTATTTATGTATTAAATTTTGATTATGCTCTTTTGAATCTAGATAGAATCATGTCAAATGTTAAGCATCACTTCCAAATTTTAAGCATAGTTGGGGACAACTACATAACATGGAATAACAACTTAATAGAGTATCTTGCATGTGAGGGACTTGATAAAATCCTTGAAGGAGAAATTTCAGGAAAGTCAGTTGTTGACCCAGAAGAGATGACAATGAAAAAATCAAAAGTAAATCGAATAATAAAACACCACCTTGATGCTGGTTTACAAACAGAATATTCAAATGCAAAAGATCCCAAGATTTTGTGGGACAAACTTAAGGCAAGATTTGGACATTAGAGGAAAGTTTTGTTGCCCTCATTAATGGATCACTGGAACAAATTAAGGTTCCAAGATTATAAAAGTGTTGTTGCATATAATTCTGTCATGCACCAAATTATAGCACAATTAGAATTTTGTGGCATAGTTATAACTGAAGAAGAAAAATTGGAAAAAACTTTTTCAACTTTTCATGCATCCCAAGTTTTGTTGCAACAACAATACATAATGAGGTAATTTTTTTAGTATTCTGATTTAGTTGCAGCCCTTCTAGTAGCAGAACAAAATAATGAGCTCCTTATAAAAAACCACCAGTCACGTGCCACAAGAACAATAGCATATCCTGAGATAAATGCCACAACATTTAATCAAAAGCGTGATGGCTATAATTGTAATAAAAAACGTGGAGTTTATGCTCGTTTTGAGGGTCCTAGTCGAGGCGGATATCACGGTCAAAACCACTTTCGTGGTCGAGGTCGTGGATGAAGTTATGTGAATAATTATAGATTTCCCAGATATGACCAAACTAATAGGTATCGTCAAAGTAGGGGTACTTATACCCAAGAGGATTCCTCGAGGAATCATGATGATTTATGCTATATATGCGGAAAGAAAGGTCATTGGTCTAAGACGTGTAGAACACCAGAACATTTGTGTAAAAGAAACAAGGCATCTATTGAGGGAAAGCGGAAGGAAGTGAATTTTAATGAAATTGAACCCGAAAATGATATTACATGTCTTGAGGTTGCTGATTTTGTTGAAGGAACAATGGATTAAGAAACTTTTTGAGTAATGCGTCATATGCTTGCATTAATTTTGTATTTGAACTATGTACAAAATTAAGTATTTGTATGTTGTTTGGTGTATCCAATGTTTGAAATAATAATGTTAAATATGTTATGTTAATTTACTCTCTATTTAAGCTTATTTCTATTTCAAGAAGGTTATACATGGAACATGTTGAAGATATTTGCATTCCAGACAGTGGAACTACCCACACAATTCTCAAATGTAATAAATATTTCACTGAAATAAATCCTACTAAATGTGTAATAAATACAATCTCAGGTCCTGCAGATTTGATTGAAGGAACAAATAATGCTATGTTCATATTACCAAATGGAACAAAGTTTGTCATTAATAATGCTTTATACTCTCCAAAATCAAAGAGAAATTTGTTAAGTTTTAATGACATATATCGTCAAGGATATGATACTGAAACTGCAACTGAAGGTAATATGAAATATATTAACATTACTACTAATATTTTAGGAAAGAAGAAAACTTTGGAAAAACTACCAAAATTTTCTTCTGGATTACATTATACATATATACATGCAATTGAATATAATTTAGTAGTAAAAGAAGATCTCAAAACGATGACTTTATGACATGATCGTTTAGGTTAACCTGGTTCAACAATGATGCGTAAAATAGTCGAAAGTACCCACGGTCATTCATTGAAAGGTTTAAAACTTACAAAAGGAGATAAAATATGTGAAGCTTGCTCTCATGGCAAACTAATAACAAAGCATTCTCCAGGTAAGATTCAGACGGAATCACATGCATTTCTTGAAAGAATTCAAGGCGATACATGTGGACCTATCCATCAACCGTCGGGACCATTCAGGTACTTTATGGTACTAATTTATGTATCTAGTAGATGGTCATATGTATGTTTACTGTCAAGTCGTGATATGACATTTGCAAAATTTCTTGCACAAATAATTAAACTAAGGGCTTAATTTCCTATTACACTATAAATAAAATTACACTTGACAATGCTGGTGAATTTACATCTGAATCATTTAATAATTATTGCATGTCAATTGGAATTACTGTTGAACACCCTGTTCCTCATGTGCATACACAAAATAGTTTAGCTGAGTCTTTAATCAAACGTCTTTAATATACTATCAGACCATTAATTATGAAAACTAAACTACCAGTTAACGTTGGGGGTCAATTTTACATGTTGTATCACTCATCCGTCTAAGGCCAAGTGTTAATCATAAACATACACCTTATCAACTTGCAATTGGTAAGGAACCAAATATTTCTCATTTAAAGATATTTGGTTATGCAATATATGTCCCAATATCTCCCCCACATAGAACAAAGATGGGACCTAAAAGAAGGATGAGAATATATGTGGGGTATGAATCACCTTCTATTATTAGATATCATGAACTTTTAACAGGTGGTATTTTTTAGGAAAGATTTGCTGATTGTCATTTTGACGAAACAAAATTTTCAACACTAGGGGGAGAAAATAAACAATTAGAAAATGAGATAACATGCTCTGTACCCCATTTATTACATTTGGACCCATATAATAAATCATGGGAAGAAAATGTAAAGAAAATTGTGCACTTACAAGATTTAGCAAATCAATTGCCAGATTTTTTTACTGATTTGAAAAGAGTGACAAAGTCACACGTACCAGCTATAAATGTCCTAGCTCGGATTGAGATTTCAAATCTAAATGATGTAACAAGTACATCTAAGGCACACTTGAAGCGTGGCCGACCTATGAGATCCAAAGACAAAAATCCCTGAAAAAGAAAAGGGATAGAAAAGGTGAATATGATTGAAAGTGATCTTGAAAAGACACTAGATAATAATAAATCCACAATTAAAAAGTGTGCTCTCGAAGAAGCACGAGATGATGATAATGAGATCATTGATAATGAAAATGAAAACAAGAATGATCTTGAAATTTCAATTAATTATGTTGATACGGGAACTTTGTGGAATTGAAAAGATATAAATATAGATGAAATATTTTCATTCTCCATTGCATGTGAAATTATGAATGAAAATGATGATCCCAAACCAAGAACTATGAATGAATGTCAAAATAGACATGATTGGAAAAATTAGAAGGATGCAATAGATACTGAATTAAATTCTCTTAAAAATCGAAAAGTATTTAGCCCCATTACGACTATACCAAAAGATGTGAAAACGATTGGTTATAAGTGGATCTTTATAAGAAAACGAAACGAGAAAACTGATATTGTCAAATACAAGGCTCGTCTTGTTGCACAAAGTTTTTACCAAAGACCAGGAATCGTTTATGAGATAACTTATTTTCCTGTTATGGATGCCATTACTTTTCGTTATTTAATTGGTTTATCAGTATTTAACAATCTTGATATGTATCTTATGGATGTTGTTACTGCTTATTTGTATGGATCACTTGATATTGATATATACATGAAAATCTCAGATGGATTTAAAATTCCCGAGACATCAAAACCTAGAGAAATGTATGCAATTAAGTTGCAAAGGTCATTGTATGGATTAAAACAATCAGGGCGTATGTGGTATAATAGGTGTTCAGGACCGGGCCAATGGCCAGACACGGACCAATGGCCACTTCTGCTGCAGTAACGGTCCAAATGCCTAGGTCCAATCCACCAAAGGGAGAAAGTTACCTTTCTGCCCCTCTAGCCGGGCAAGGACTGCACAGTCCTCCCCGGAACTGTTGCCCGTTCTGCACGGCTCATACACTCCCCGAGCAGCTATGGGCAGGTGCCCGAAACTATGCCTATGCCCGACATAACGGCTAGTTTTGGGCACCCTGCCCGACATAACGGCTAGTTTTGGGCAGTTACCTATTCTTCAGGAAAACGGTTATTTCGCCCCGAAAATATGACCGTTGGCCACGCCCTTGGGGGCATTATATAAACCCTCTCACTTGAGAGGGTCAGGTATCAAATATTCACCCTACGAACTAATATTTTGTACTTGCCCCTTTTCTCTGACCCTTTCTTACTTGAGCGTCGGAGTGCTTTGCAGGTACACCCCTTTCATCCTCTCCATACGCCCAGCATCTCAGACGTTCTTGGTGGCCCACTTCAACATAATATGATCCAGCCTTCACGATCAGTGGCACCGTCTGTGGGAAACATTATTCTCCCCATCTTTTTTCCCCCAAAAACCGAAGATCAAAGCAAATTTCCAAGATCATCATCATGGCCACACAAGATCACGCCAAAGGTGTTCTCCAACCCGCTGTCCTCCCCGTCAACAAGACTGACGTTGACGGCCCATCATCTCTTCTCGGAGATGCCCGTTTTCTGAGGGACGGGGCCACAACTTCTCTTTCCCCTACCCCTACTGACTGCAATAACGATCAGCCTTCGCTGGACATCCAACCCATTCTTGTTCCGCCCAACGCCGACCCGGGCGTGGTGGCCCTCCTGGAGGCGATCAACAAAACCAACACCCTGATCCTGAAGCAGAATGAAAGGATTGGGGCGCTAGAAGAGTCCACCCGTCCAAGATCCCCTCCTCCGAGGAGGAACCAACGACGATCAAGGAGCCCACAGCCCCGGCGAGATATCGACCAAAGACTGAGCCAAGAACCCGACTTTTGCGTCGTCCAGAAGCGTGACTAAGTTTCCCCGCGTAACCAGCACTTTCCCGGTCATAAGAGGCCCCGAAGGGACGAGCAGTCACCCCTGGTCAGGTCTAAAGGTCGGGCCCGATCACCTTCTCCCCGAAGGAACCGCTCACCTTCTCCCCGAAGGAACCGCCGCCGCGAGCGCACCCTTCGGTCCCCGTCATCCACCAGTTCCAGCAGCGATGATGAGCCTCGCGGCCCATTGTCCCAGGAAATCTTGGCAACCCGTCTCCCTAAGGGCCTGGAGAAGCCCCCGTCACTGGGCACGTACGACAGACCCTGACGAACACATCGAGAATATCGATGTACTTCTAGACTATCACGGTGTCCGGGGCGCCATCAAGTGCCTGCTATTTCCAGCCACGCTCCTAAAAGGGGCGATGACGTGGTACAAGCAGTTGCCCGAAGAATCCATTACCTCATAGAGACAACTGGGCAGAATGTTCTCACGACATTTCACAGCTTCTCACCGTCACCCCAAGACTGAGGCCTCCCTTGGGGCCATAATCCAAGGAAAGGACGAACCTCCCCGTGCATACATCGAGAGGTTCAATAAAGAAGCAGTACAGGTCCCTACAACGGACGAGATGAAAAAGTTTCTGCTCGAGCAAGGACTCCGCCCGGGCTAAGAGTTTTTTAAGGCCGTCGGCCTCGCACCTCCGAGGAACCTAGATGCCCTCCTCCTCAAAGCCCAATCGCACATTCAGTACGAAGAGAAAGTCAGCAATGTCCGAGCGTCACGCCATCTGGAGAATGCTCGAGCCTCCAGAGGCGAGGAAGCCTCGACATCTCGTCGAAGCAAAAAAAGGCGCGAAGACCGTCCTCGGGACTCCCACGACAACAAGGGACCCTTTGGGCGATTCCACGATTACACCCACTCACTGTATCGAGGGAGAAGATACTGTCCGAATGCGCAAATTCGGAATTTAAATAAGCAGGGGTCTGCTTCCCCAAACAATTGTCGGCCAAACCCAACACCGACAAATCAAAGTACTGCCGTTTCCACAAGAGTCACGGACACACTACCGAAGACTGCATCCATTTGAAGGATGCTATCGAGATACTGATCAGGGACGGCCACCTGAAATAGTTCGCGAAGAAGAAAGACACTCCTCGGCAGGACGCCCAGGAGTCCAAGAAAATAGAGGAAGAGGTGCCTTCCTCGAAAGGGGCCAACATCCAGGTCGCTATGTCCGTATTGGAGACGTTTCCCTCCGCTATGGTCATCTCTGGCGAAGGCTTCAATAAAGTCACGGTGGGCTTCGTGAAATGAAAATTCGAGCATCTGATCAACACAAGCTACAATAAGGTGACCACGCTCGATCAAGCCCAGAAGGGCTCTATCCCCATCTCCTTCTACCGGGAAGAGATCCTCGGGGGATCTCCAAACTCGAGCATACCTTTGCTCGTCAGAGCCCGAATGGCGAACTTTGACGTTCGCAGAATCCTCGTCGACCAGGGCAGCTCGGTCGACATTATGTACTCCCAGCTGTTTTCAACACTTCAGCTAGACGAATCACACCTTACCCCCTACGTGGGGTCTGATTTACAGGGATTCAACGGATCAGTGACTAAGCCATGGGGATACGTCGAACTGATCGTAACCTTCAGATCAACTGAGATGGCCAGATCCGTCAAAGTACAATTTCTGGTAATCGACTGCCCGTCGATGTACCAGTGCATATTCGGAAGAGCAACTCTGGCCGAGTTGGTAGCTGTGCCTTCAACAGTTCACCTCAAGATGAAGTATTACACTTCAAAAGGGATGGTCGCCACCCTTCAGGGTGACATTGAAGCTGCACGACGGTGTTTCGAAGCAGCCACAAAAGGGGTCAACGCCATTGCATCCAAGCCAAAGGCATCAAGCAAGCCAGCATTGCCTAGCAGCTCTGAAGAAGCCAAGCCCCTGCCTCAGGTCGACTCCATTGACCTCGATGGCCGCCTCCCCGAAGAAGACCAATAAGAGGGCCAAACAGCTTCAGCCAGCTCATCTACCTCGTCCAACAGCAGCTCCCATCTGATGCGCCCAATCCCGGATGGTAACTTCGAGCTCGTTTTATTCGGCGACGACCCTCA
The DNA here is from genome assembly GCA_022829125.1 of Lathyrus tuberosus. Taxonomy (NCBI): domain Eukaryota; kingdom Viridiplantae; phylum Streptophyta; class Magnoliopsida; order Fabales; family Fabaceae; genus Lathyrus; species Lathyrus tuberosus. Next base: position 4,019,011 of record JALAZF010000090.1, read on the forward strand.
GTGGGGAGTGAAGATTGGAGCAGACCAGCCCGACATCGCGAGGAAGCAGATCAAAGCATGCCTCCGGGAGAACGCCGACCTCTTCGCCTGGAGCGCCGCCGAGATGCCCGGCTTGGACCCGTCCGTCGCCAGCCACCAACTGACAATTGACCCCGCCGTCAAGGCCATAGCACAACGTAGGAGAAAGCAGTCTCCGGAGAAAACGGAGGCTGCAGAAAAAGCGGTAAAAGACCTCCTCGAGGCAAAATTTATATCGGAGGCCAAGTATACCACTTGGATGTCCAACGTTGTACTTGTAAAGAAATCTAATGGAAAATGGCGAATGTACATTGACTACACCGATCTTAATAAGGCATGCCCGAAGGATGCCTATCCCCTCCCCAATATTAATAAACTTGTTAATAATTCTGCCGATTTTAAACTTTTATCGTTCATGGACACCTACTCAGGCTATAATCAAATTCCAATGGCGATGGCCGACAAAAAGTACGCGGCCTTCATGATCGAATCGGGCAACTATTACTACAACGTAATGCCCTTCAGCCTAAAGAACGCCGGAGCGACCTATCAAAGAATAATGAATAAGGTATTTCGGGGAGAAATAAGCGACATGCTCGAAGTCTATATGGACGACATGATCGTAAAATCCCACGAGGAAACTGATCACACCGCCCATTTGAGAAAGGTCTTCGAACATGCCAGAAAATACAAAATGCGTTTTAACCCGGAGAAGTGCACGTTCGGTGTCCGAGCAGGAAAATTCCTCGGCTTCTATTTAACAGAACGAGGAATCGAAGCCAATTCCGATAAGTGCCGAGCATTTTTTGAGTTTCCAACGCCCAAGTCAAAGAATTCCATCCAATCCCTCAACGGGATGCTCACGTCACTATCTCGTTTCGTGGCCAAATCTGCCTAGCACGCCTTACCGTTCTTCAAAATCCTCCGCAAGGAGGCAACGTTCAAATGGACCGAGGAATGTGACAAGGCTCTTCTCCATCTGAAACAGGCACTCTCAGAGCCACCAGTCCTCTCTCGCCCAGACGATGGTGAAACTTTGTACCTGTACCTCGCCGTAGCAACCAAAGCAGTAGGCACCGCTCTCATCCGCGAGACACCTGACGGGCAGAAGCCTATATATTTCACGAGCAAAGCACTGCAAGGACCAGAGTTAAGGTCCCAACAAATAGAGAAAGTGGCTCTGGCCGTCATCAACGCAGCCAGAAGATTATGACACTACTTTCTAGCGCACACGATCGTGGTTCGAACAGATCAACCCATAAAGTAGCTGCTGGGACGGCCGGACATGGCCGGTCAAATGCTCAAATGGTCGCTTGAACTGTCCGAATTTGACATCCAGTATGAAATCAGGAAAGCCCTCAAGGCCCAGGCTCTGGCCGACTTCGTCGCAGAAGTGACGTTCGCAGACTCCCCCGCGAATGAAGCGCGCAAATGGACAATTTTCATGGACGGTGCCTCCAGCTCGGTAGGAAGCGGTGCGGGCATAATACTGGAAAGCAACAAAGGAATCATCATTGAAGTGTCGCTCACCCTGACCTTCTTCACCTCTAACAACCAGGGCGAAGCATTCCTCGCTGGATTACGTCTAACCGAGGACCTGGGCGCAGAAGAAGTCGTCATTTTCACAGATTCACAACTCGTGGCCCTTCAGGTCCGAGGAGAATATCAAGCAAAAAACGACAACCTAACCGAATACTTAGCCCTGGTCAAAAGGGAAATGGTGAAGTTCACAACGGTGAAAGTGAAACATGTTCCCCGCGAACACGATGTCCGAGCAGATGTTTTGTCCAAACTGGCCAGTACAAAGAAGAAAGGCGGAAACAAGTCCATCATACAGGAGGTTCTACCTCGACCCAGCATCGAGAAGGCTTCCCCGAACCTCGACGTACACGTGATCGGCGACAACAATTGTTGGATGACCCCCATTTACAACTACCTCGCCAAGGACGAACTCCCGTCCGACCCCAAGGAGGCCATTGTGGTTAGGCAAAGAGCCTGGTCTTATGTCCTGGTCGAAATAAACTCTACCGGCGAGGATTTTCCATTCCACTGCTCAAATGCGTCAAGGAAGAAATGGTCGCTCACATCTTGCGTGAAATCCACGAAGGAATCAACGCCCAACATCTCGGTGGAAGGTCCCTTGCCCGAAAGGCCCTCCGAGCAGGATATTACTGGCCGACCATGCAGCACGACGCTAAAGAACACGTGAAGAAATGCGATAAATGCCAACGGCACGGGGACATGCAATCGGCTCCACCTAACGAGCTCAAGGCTATGTCCTCCCCGTGGCCATTTACCTGGTGGGGCCTAGACATCCTAGGACCCTTCGTGGTAGGATCAAATCAGAACAAATACCTAATAGTGGGCGTAGACTACTTCACAAAATGGATAGAAGCGGAGGCTCTTGACAAAATAAATGCCCTCAATATACTGCATTTCTACAAACGAAACATCCTCGCACGTTTCGGCATCCCCAAGCGATAGTAACGGACAATGAGACACAATTCACGGACAGGAAGTTCCAGGACTTCGTCGCCCAACTGGGCACAAAGCAACACTTCGCGTCCGTCGAGCACCCTCAAACAAACGGGCAGGCTAAAGCAGCTAACCGGGTCATCCTTCGAGGCCTTAAACGAAGGCTGGACGAAACAAAGAAGGCTTGGGTCGAGGAGCTACACAGTGTCTTATGGGCATACCGCACAACTCCACACTCTACAATCGGGGAAACACCTTTTCGTCTAGCATACGGGACCGACGCTGTATTCCCCATCGAAGTTCATATACCCTCTAGGCGAACAGAGTCACCCCTAGACGAGGAAATGAACGACGAAGCATTAAGTGAGGAACTCGACCTCGTCGAGGAAATCCGAACAGGGGCGACCCTCCGCGAAGCCTCCTTAAAACAAAAAATTGCCATCAGGCACAACGCCAAAGTCATACGACGAGAGTTCGACGTGGGCAGCCTCGTCCTAAGAAGAAACCACAAGGACTCTCGCGAAAACAAGTTAGCTGCCAATTAGGAAGGACCCTATCGCATCCGAGCAAAAATGGAGAATGGGGCCTACTACCTAGAACATCTCAATGGGGAAGAACTTGCTCGACCATGGAACGCCGAAAAGCTAAAACAATACTATAGATAAGGCCCTAGTTCTCGGTTCGACCCGTCGTGATGACGAACGTCAGCTACCGACCATTATGCACGCCTAGGTACAAGCGTCGCATACCAATAAAGCAGAACCCCGCTCAGTAACGAGCCGAGTATCTGCTCGACATCGGTCCTTAATCGAGCATCGCCGTCGTCAAAGTACCATGACTGGCAGAACCCCAGCTCGCGATGGAACGTTCACGCCGCGAACTCAGGCCTCAAATGCGACCTGAGTTCCGCATCCCCGCAAGGATATTCCTCGGTCGTTTGACCAGTACCCCTCACTGCCGAACACATCTACAACGAGCAATCCCCTGAAACTTCACATAAGTCAAATACTCCCTATCACGGGCAGACATACATTCACAACGAGCATGAGTACAACACTTAGCAGAAAATAAAAGCAAGTAAAACCATGCAAATAGCAAAATCGGCCACCAAGACCGGACACATAATTTAAATATGATAAATGGCAACTACGACCATGATTGTACTTGATTACATAAACCGGGGGCCATGCCCTCCAAAATAGGTTACAACAAATACACGGCACGCAGGCCGGACAAATTACAACGACAACAGAAAAATCATTCACTCATCCATCTGGTCGGCAGGCTCGGGCTAAGGCTCCTGGTTCTCTGCGGGCTGATCCTCAGCATGCTCTTCAAGAAGGGAGTCTGGCATAATGATTCGGCCATCTTCAACGTGTGCTAGATAGTGGGTACCCTCAGTGGAAAAATCGTATCCGGGGTTCACCACCCGCAGTTGAAGCACGACGTTCTTGAAGGATTTGTCCGCAATGACAATATTATCATCCTCAGCCACCAACATACAGACAACCAGCTCAGACTTTGTCTTCAGCTCCCTCACATCCTCGGGTTCACCCTCGCCCAGAGCATTGGCCGTCCTCAGTTGTTGAACTAGCTCCTCAGCCGCCTTCTTCTCCGCAGCCAGCGTAGAATTCTCCCTCTTCAGCCTAGCCACCTCCTCGTCAGCCTTTTTCTGGGCATCATCAGCATTCTTAGCCTCTTCCTTGAGAGATGTCGCAGCAGCCCGAGCAGCCTTGAGTTCAGACTCAGTTGTAGAGTCCCCTTCAGCGTAAATGGCCGCCATCTCCAAAACTATGACCAGTATAGAGGCATCTTGGGCCACCAATGCCCTCTTGCTCGGGCGATCCATGCTTTCCAGCCGAAGAGATTCTGCCCGCGGTACGATCAAAGAATTCCCCTCAAAGAATCTCATATCAAGTATGCAAGGAGGAAGCTCGAACTTCCATTTCTCTGGGCTGAGATCCACAACGTCATTGGCCCTCGGCCGCTTGGTTCGTGAGGTCAAAGACAGGGGAGATCCCCGTGGAACAGGAGTGGGAGAAGAGGTCCCCGCAGCAGACTGAGCAGGGGTGGAAGCACGCGCATTAGCAAATCGAGACTTGGGAGGAGCAGTTCCGGGCTTGTTCCTCGCAAGAGCATTCTTTACCATCCTCTCATGAGCCTGAGGCATCTCACCTGCACAAACAGAATACGAGCATGTTAGATACGAGGAAAGAAATAATTCAGGCAAATTAAGATAACTAAGACTACCAAGCAATTTATGAGCATCTGCGAGAGTCTTGCACTCCAGAAGCACCTTGGTGTTGATAAAATGATACTCCACGCGTCTGCTGCCATCATCCTCGAGGATCGGCTCCCCCTTCTTCGTGACGCACTCTGCGAGACGAAACGAGCTAACGTACTTTACCAGCTTTTCGTAGGAGGCAGCATCCTGCTCGTCCAAGTTGTGCGGCTGGAAGATATACTCGCTTGGCTTCTTGGTAAAATGGGCGGGTCCCCGGTGGAAGGGGAACTTCAACATTCTCTCCCCGATATACTTCCCATCCTCGTCGCGCAGGTCGTTACCATCCTCATCGACCTCGATCTCCCACATATAAGTGTTGTCCTGGGCAGCTTCCGACACGGGCTCTATAATATAATACGTCTCCTTGAATGTCTGTATCGATTCCGAGAAGGGCTTGAACAACTTACAAGGCTGCTTCAACGAGACCCAAGCCTACTTCCTCCCCGTCAGCTGCCGTTGAAGGTGGAAGACAGTGAAGAACAAGGGAAGAGTAGCCCCTATCTTCAAGAAATCACAGGTCAGCTCAAACGCCCGTATAAAGGCCAACGAGTTCGGATGCAACTGCGTCGGGGCCAAATTCAAGTGTAAGAATATGGACTGCTGAAAATCAGTGAACAGAAGTCTCATTCCCAGCTCCTTAAACGCATATTCATACATAGTGAAGCGCTCCCCATAATTCGTACTGACCCTTTCATCCTAGGTGGGAAAGTGCACCTTCCACTCCCCCTCTGGCCCGACTACCAAGAAAACATCTCCCAAATACGAAGCAAACTCAGACACGTGCTCGGCTGGTTCAGCCACCTCCCACTCCTCTGCGGTATCCTCAACGACATCCTCTTCCGTATCTTCCAATTCCTCTTCCTCCCCGACCTCGACGAGGATACTTGAAGTCGTCGAATTACTGCTGTCCAAGGAACTCGCTTCTTCCTCGGACGAATCCAGGATAATTTCTCCATCTGGCCTCGTCGCCATATCGATCACCTGAAAAGCAGAGAAAAAAGTGAATTCGACGATAAATCAAATCCACCCTTCCACTGCTAGTCAAGTGAAAGGGCGCGCAAAGGGCTGAGGACGACGTCCCCGACCTAAGCCCTAACATCAAAGAAAAATTCAGAAACCTCCCCGCGAGGAGACGCTCGGGACAAATTACTCCCAGGCGAGGAACACTGCAACAGACTGGATATATATTTACATATGGTAACACTGCAACATCATGGAGATCACAAAATCAAACACTTGTAGCAACTTCTTCAAATCATGCTGAAGAAATTGCTCTTCATGAAGCAAGCAAATAATGTAGATGGTTACGATCGGTAACTAGACATATCCAAGGAGCATATGGTTTACCCATTGATAATAATCCAACAATTTTGCATGAAGACAATGTTGCATGTGTTACCCAGATGAAAGAAGGTCACATCAAAAGTGACAGAATCAAGCATATCCCTACAAAGTTCTTCTCATTCACACAAGAACTTGAAAGAAACAAAGAAGTTAATATTCAATATATTCGTTCATGTGATAATATGCCTGATTTCTTCACAAAGGCACTTCCTACCTCAATTTTCAAGGAACATGTACAAAATATTGGAATGCGTCAACTTCGAGATCTTTAAAGAAGAACTATATGTGCTCTGTTGAGGGAGCATTATGTTGTACTCTTTTTCCCTTATTAAGGTTTTTATCCCAATGAATTTTTCCTAATAAGATTTTTAACGAGGCAATATATGTTCCCAAAGTTTCTCCTTGATAAGACTTCCATGGGGCACCGTAATAGATATTTTAAAGGGGGAATGTTATATTATTATTATTATAATCATATTATTATTTAGAAATATCTATCGAAATAGTAATGACATATTATTGTAGATACATAATTTGTCAAAGCTAAAATAGTAAGTCCAATTATTATATTAGTGTAATAGTTACATTTCTAATAATATAAATACTACCTTTGACTAATGTAAAAATACGCAAAAAATTTACTTTGAAAACACAAGCAAAACATTCTCCCATCTTCGATCTTTTCATCTAAATTTAATAATTACAACTAGTTTAATAACTTATATTAGTTCATAAATATTGACAAATATTTAAAATTTATTTTTCTCAACCAGTTATAATTTATTAGGTAAATTAATTATTTGTAATTAAAAAAGAGGCTAATACTAGATTAATTAATTAATATTAGGAAGAAGAAAAAAAACAGTGTGGTTGGTAGTAGTATATCCGATGTGGATATGTTAGAAGGGAAAAAAACGAAGTTAAATTGATTGCATTAAAATTAGGTACAGTTTCTTAGATATCATCGATCCATCCTTTCATTTCAACACTATTTCTTCTTCTTCTTCTCCGAGACAAACAACAACAACAACAAATCTCATCTCATCTCTCACTATGGCTTCCGCCGCCGCCGCTGTTTCTACCTCTTTCCTTCTAACCAATTCCGGTACTAATCTTTCTTCCTTATCTAATTGATTTTCTATGTGACTCCAAATCTCGTTTCAATTTAGTTAGGTTTTCACACGATTTTTTCATTCTTTGATTCACCGATCCATTACCACCATACTTTATATACTATTCTCTTCTTCTTTACCTAATTTCTTCTTAACACTTTAATATTACAATCCTCCTTCTGTCACCAATTTTATCTAACTTATGATGCTAGCAGTGTCCGTAAACAAGATGGATCACTCTATTCTCAAGATCAAACCATCCCCTTTCCCGCTTCGTCAACAAAGAATGCACCTTTCTTCTACCAGAAAGCCTCTAATTGTTCAAGCTACATATAGGTATTGCTGCTATTTTGTTATTGCACCTTTCTCTACTTAATTTGTCTACATCACAATATAAAACAAGTTATTAACAAAGACTTCAAGATTAAACATTATGGCGTAAATTGATTCATGTAGCCGATCCAACTTAGTGAGATCATGGCGGAAATTTGACATGTGAAATGGTGTTATTAATTTGAACCAATACTTGTTTTGGAACTACAGTGATGGTGGAAGGGACAACAATGCTAGTGCCTTTGTTGGCGGTTTTATCTTGGGAGGATTAATCGTCGGAACTCTTGGCTGCGTCTATGCACCTCAGGTAGTATTTATTACTGTAATATACCTTTTCATGTTCAACAAGATCAGGACTTTGAAGATATATGTCCCGCTTAATCTAATCATTTATATGGCTATGTCTATATAAGGAAATTCAATCTGTTAACGCCACTTACATTATCATAAGATCTTGACATTACATTATGTGCTGCAACTGCAAATCAGGATTTCACTTATTGCTTGAACTTGAATATGTTATTTTCTCTTTTACTCTTTCATAGATCAGCAATGCTATAACTGGAACTGACAGGAAGGAGTTAATGAGAAAACTGCCAAAGTTTATATATGATGAAGAAAAGGCTTTAGAGGTAAACAGTTCTTGTTATTGGTATAATCATTCAGGTTTGTTTATCTGATAAATGGACGTAGCCATGATTGTTCTTGTTTGCCATCTCCTTTTGCTTAGGTGTATCTGGTATAGAACTCACTTGACTGACGATTAGTTTTCAAAAATCTTATCAATTTTTTCTTAGACATATTTTGCCAAATCTTGATAATGATTTTTATGCTCAAATCAATTTCCTCGAGGCATCCAGCTTTCACCATCCATTCTGTCACAAAAGTTTACATGGAACTGGTCCTAATATTCAGAAAGGAATTGGTCATGGGAGGGTCTTATGTTACACTTATTCTTCTTTCTTCGAGTTGTTGATTCAAGTGCCATATACTTTTTAATGGCTCACAATTTGCTTTGCTTTGCTTGATTTGCAGAAAACAAGGAAAGTATTGTCTAATAAGATTGAACAATTGAACTCTGCTATAGATGAAATTTCTTCCCAGCTTCGGGCAGGGGACTCCCCAAATAGGGTAGCTCCAAATAGGGTAGCCCCAAATAGGGTAGCCGTGAACTCCGATGAAGTTGAAGCAGCCTAATGAGAGACTGTTGCTTTGCCAAAAATATCGTTGGTACAAAATCCATTTCGAACTTCTTGTAATATCTTTCCATTTCTTCATATAGTAATAAACTAAGTTGATGACAGCTCTATTAGGTGAATTTGTCATTTCGATTAGAGGTTTCTTGTGCCCTGTTTCTGTCTGTCCTTTTTAGCAAAAGAATATGGAAATAACTCTTAGTAACAGTTTATGGCTTGTATCGTATTAATAATCTGTATTTAATTTCTTAGAAGGGTGAACAATGTCACTTTGGATTCTCCATATTAGGATGTTGTCACTTTTACTGCCAACATGGAATAGATGATAACTATGGATTCATATATTATGATGTTTGTCCTATGTATATCAGTATATGCATGTTGCTAATAACTTTGTTCACTGTGCAGTCTTGCTAGAGGTTAATTTGAATCAAAGGCTATACTATAAGAGTAGGAATTAATTACTACAATAAAAACCAAAAGTAAAATTGCACAACACAACACCACCTTCGAGAATTGAGAAACGAGGTGGTTGAGTCATCTAAAGGAAACGCACAAGTTTTTTCTGAAAATGATTTTCAGAGCATCTCTTTGCAAATGATAATAGTTGATGATATCTTCCATTAAATAAAATAAATACCTCTAATGTTGCACCGCTTCTAAAGAGACACACAAATGTATCATGAGTTTTCAAATGCTTCAAAAATTAACTTTCACAAATTCTGTACGTGATCCCTAAATTTCTTTACGTGTATTGATTCTGGAAAATAAATTTGTGTTAAAAAGTCAATTGAATTTGGATCCGTTGTGTAAAATTAATGTGATATTTCACTTATTTATAATCGATTTTTCAGTCTATTGGATAAAAAAAATGATCAAGTGGTTAGATATATGGATCTAATTCGTATATGGTGTATAATATGAGAATTCAAGTGATAGTAAGGGGTTAGATAAAAAGACCAACTTGATAATTTAATAGAGGTAAAAAATCTATTTAAAATAGTTATATTTATTAAGTGGTTTTTTTTACACATTAACCAATTACATATCACTACAAAGGTATGTATGAAAATATTTGTAAAAATAATATAGCATCATGACATAATAGTAAAACATAATCGAATACATGTGTAAAAATATTTTTCTAAGATTAAGTTAATAAACATTTTCACTTAGATTACCAATATTTTAAAAATCAAATTAATATTATCCAACTAAATCATCACATTTTCTCTTCTTTCACACTGTTTTATGTGGCTATAAGTCCAATGATCATAATCCATGGATGACCAAACATTATCTTATCTTATAGATATTCTTACAACATATTCACCACTCATTCCATTACTTCCCAGCAACCATTATTTTCTTTTTGTCAACCAACTTCATAAAAATCTCTAAAGAAACATATTAACCACTCATTCATCAACCATAATTTTCATTCTGAATATAAACACTCACCAAAGGAGTTCTTGTTTAAACCTGCTTGCAGCTATAGCTATGGCTACTCATGCTGCTTTAGCTTCTACAAGAATCCCAACAAACACAAGGTTTCCATCTAAGACATCTCACTCTTTCCCAACTCAATGTGCCTCAAAGGTTTCTTTCACTCTCTATAATTCTCTCCTTCAATTCATGGTTGATTTGTACTTAATTCACGTACTTGAGTAAAAGTGCTTATACTTAACTTAACTTTGTTTCTGCAGAGACTTGAGATAGCTGAATTCTCTGGACTAAAATCAAGTTCATGTATTTCCTATGTTCATAGTGCTAGAGATTCTTCTTTTTATGATGCTGTAGCTGCTCAACTCACTTCCAAGGTTAATTTCTACTCAAAACTTTTATATATTTCATTGGATCATGAGAGATTCTTTCCTTTCTTTTATCTGTCACATAAATCTATTAGCTGAATTTTGTTACTGACACCGAAAGCGACGCTAATACATTGACATCGATAATAATTTAAGAAAATAAAATAATTGCATGTAACCACATGTGTCAGTGTCAGACTCTAAGACTTGTCTGACGCCGAACACGTCTTTAATAAGTAAGGAACATATTTGGTTACTGCAATGGATCTAAATAAATTCAATTTGCTTATGATTTTTGAAACTATGATCAGGCAAATGGATCAACTGCTGTGAGGGGAGTGGCTGTGGCTAAGTTGAAGGTAGCGATCAATGGTTTTGGACGCATTGGTAGAAATTTCCTACGATGCTGGCACGGTCGAAAGGACTCGCCACTTGAAGTCATTGTTGTCAATGACAGTGGAGGTGTCAAGAATGTAAGTTTTCAAAAATGTCATTTCCTTTTCAATTAGATTGAGTGAGTTTGTTTTGTTACTAGGGATTCATTAGTTTCTCTTGTTTCCCATATTCAGGCTTCACATTTGTTGAAATATGATTCTATGCTTGGAACTTTTAAAGCAGAAGTGAAGATACTAAACAATGAGACTATTACAGTTGATGGTAAACCCATCAAGGTTGTCTCTAGCAGAGATCCTCTTAAGCTTCCTTGGGCTGAACTTGGAATTGACATTGTTATCGAGGTAAAGTTGTTATACCTGATTTATTTCAAACATCATCAATCATAGGCCACAATATGAAAATACAAGTATATGATTGGTTCATTTCTTAAAAATCAAAATTATTTTAAAGTGTGTGTCAAATTGGGATTTGGATTCACTGCCGTTTATGTAGTAACTATAGTCACAGTCGATCTGAGTCATTGATATTGATATCTTTTCGAGTGAAAATTTGGCGACATTGTTTATTAATGACATATCTTTTAAAATGAATGAATGCATTTTTGTTCAGGGAACAGGAGTGTTTGTGGACGGCCCTGGTGCGGGAAAACACATCCAAGCAGGTGCCAAGAAAGTTATCATCACTGCTCCTGCAAAGGGTGCTGATATTCCAACTTATGTTGTTGGAGTGAATGAACAAGACTACGGCCATGAAGTAGCCGACATCATAAGGTAAGGCTTTATTGTTTAAGTTGTCGACTTTGTTGTGAATGTTGAGATTGAGAAGGCTTTAATGATTATTCTATGAATGTACAGCAATGCTTCTTGTACCACAAACTGTCTTGCTCCATTTGCTAAGGTCCTGGATGAAGAGTTTGGTAAGCAAAGATACTTAAGCGCAACATTTGATTCGTGGTTCAAAGCCGATTAATTAACTTTAGTCGATATTTCCAGGAATTGTTAAGGGAACAATGACAACCACACATTCCTACACAGGAGACCAGGTACATTATCAAATGTAACATGTTTGTTTGAATTGAAAACTCTATATGCCAAACGGAGTCTAAGAGTTGTGTTTATGCAGAGGCTTTTGGATGCTTCACATAGGGACTTGAGAAGAGCTAGGGCTGCAGCACTGAACATTGTTCCCACCAGCACAGGAGCAGCCAAGGCTGTATCTCTAGTGTTGCCACAGCTCAAGGGAAAGCTCAACGGAATCGCCCTCCGTGTGCCTACACCTAATGTTTCAGTCGTTGACCTTGTGGTGAATGTTGCGAAGAAGGGTATTTCAGCTGAAGATGTCAATGCAGCATTCAGAAAGGCAGCTGAGGGGCCACTGAAAGGTATATTGGACGTCTGTGATGTTCCGCTCGTGTCTGTTGACTTCCGCTGCTCCGATGTTTCTACAACTATTGACTCTTCCTTGACTATGGTCATGGGAGATGATATGGTTAAGGTGGTTGCTTGGTATGACAATGAATGGGGTTACAGGTTAGATCACTATCCTAGACCTAGTAAATACAAATAGAACATTCATGCATACTTTTATGTTCTTGTAACATAGATCATGTTATTGATAAGCTATATAATGATTGTGATTTCAGCCAAAGAGTGGTGGATTTGGCACATCTAGTAGCAAACAAATGGCCAGGCACCGCTAAAGTAGGGAGTGGAGATCCATTGGAGGACTTCTGCGAGACGAATCCGGCCGATGACGAATGCAAAGTTTTTGAATAGAGGAGAATCATTTTCTGACTTTGATTATTACCTCTACCAGCAAGCCATTTGTTTTTTCCTTTTGTTATCAACGTATGATTTCATTCATATGAGAAAAAAGAACAAATTGTTCAGACAAACAAGTGTTATTTGATGTCTGAGGAATTGACTTTAAGTTTACATTTATCTGTGGCCAATAATGAGTTTTGGTGTAACAATGATTCATAAGTATCATTATCATTATATATATTGATAACAATGCACTTCTGATATCTGATTTACAATTAATATTAAATTACAAACCAATCAAACTACATCTAATTCCAACAACAAAATGAATGAAATTACTACAACAACAAAACCTCATCCCAGAAATCTGATTAGCTACACGTATCATCTTTCTATTCAAGATGATGTTTATATCTAAATTATTAATTTTCAAATTTTTTCTTAATAACTCTTCTTATAGGTTTTCTAAGTCTATTTCTACCTCTAGTTGACTTCTCTCCATTTGATATATTCTTCTTACCATAAAATTTATAAATCTTCTTTCTACATGCAAAGACCATCTAAATCTATTTATTTTCCATCATCTTTTCTACTATAGGCACTACCCCCAACATTTCTCTAATATTATCATTTCTAATCATATTATGTCTAGTTTTATCACACATTCAACGCAATATTTTTATCTTTACTACACATACTTTATTTTCGTGTTGATTTTTAACCGATTGATATTCTATCTCGTACAACATCACATGTCTTATCGGAGTGCGATAAAATTTTCCCTTAAGCTCGGGTGGTACATTTGTGTCACATAAAATCCTGAAGCTCTCGTCCATCTCAGTCGCCCAACTTGAATTCGTAATTTACATTCCCTTCTATTTTTCCATCGTTTATCCAAGATATTTAAACCACGTGACTTGTGAGATCCAACTTTCCCCTGTAACTTTCACCTCTCTTCTCTTTTGGTGGAATTTAAATTTCATATACTTGCCATCTGTTTCTAAAACTCGTCTTCAAGTCTCCGGTCTCTCATTTAAATCTTCCATTGACTTCAATAAGAACTATATCATCTACAAAAAAAAAAAACATGCATGTAGGTACTAGCACTTGGACGTGTTCCGTAAGTATATTCAAAATTAAAGTAAAAAAAAAATAGAGGTTTAGGGTTGAACCTTGATCAGCAAAGCTATAGTGATAGAAAAATTGTCTGTCTGTCTCCCATGTGCTCGCACATTAATTAATACCCCTTCATACATATCTTAAATAGCTCGAATATATACAATCTTGACCCCTTTCTTCTCTAGATCTTTCCACAAAATCTCTTTAGACACTATCATACGTCTTCTTTAAATCAACCAATATTAAATACAAATTTTATTCGTTCATTCGATATTACTCAATCACACATCGACTTCAATAGTCAACCTCCCCGACATAAATTCAAAATGATCCAAAATGAATGAAATTACCATTTACCATAATTTCCAGAGATATCATCTACAATAAAAGGATGTGATAATATAATATACATCTACAAGAAATCACAATCATTAGGAAGCTCTCTTGACTTGGGGTGTGTATATAATGTAATGTAATACAAGTTCTAACACTAACATGTTCTTTGAGATAACTTCCCATTGTTTGAGTCTCATAAATCAAGTAGTTCCCTGAAAAGCTTTCAATATATATTGCTTAAGAAGAATAATGTTATAACTAGAATCATTTACAATGTTCCAAAATTTTGGATTTGTACAATAGCACAAAGGCAAAGATCAATAAACATTTAAGTTGTTTGATTTGAACTATGCTGCTGTTGCTCTTTGTATCCTCTTCGGTTGCCTTTCCAATTGATCTTCCGGCGACATTTCATCTCCGTTCCTCTTTCTTCTTTCACTCCTCGACGGACCTTTCTTCTCGTCAACGAGTGAAATAAATCTTTGAATTGGCCCAACATTAGACGCAGGTTCAGAAGGAGAAGAACGCCATAACACTAACATAATCTGCAAAAAATATATGATAAGAGCTATAGCGCAAGCTATCCCGCAAATGATGAAGAGACCCCAGAAGCTTTTGAGCTGAAGACGATCCGAATCAATTTCAGTATTATCTAAACTACAGGTACTTCGCGTAATCCACTTATCATGAATCCGCTGCAGATCACCAGTTTCAGAAAGTTGTAGAATTGCCGTTGACAAATCCACCGCCAAAGGGGAGTCCCGAGGGAATGCCTACCATGATAACAAACAAAATGAGTTTCGCGATATAAAATTGATTATTTATCTAAAAGCTAGATAAGATACTCACAAAACCCCAGCCACTTCTGGTGAACTCCTGACCTACAATCCTGAACGTGCATTGGGTCGATAAGAATATTTCAACATACGGTCGTTCGTCTATAATAGCAGCAACACCTCCTTTACTAGGACCAAGCTTGAGCGCCTTAGCATATGCCTCCGGCGATCCAAGAGCAACAAGTCTAGATTTGGATATTCCAATATCTTCAGTCAAGTAATGTTCCGCAAACGAACCAACTTGGAACCCGATAGGTTCATCACTAGCTTTTAAGCTATCTATGCCACTGATAGGTGAAGATAACTGCTGCACCGTGAGTATGGACGTTAAACTAGCAGTGTAGCTGGAATTAATGATCAAAACCACAAACAACCATATGAGAATCACGCCGCGGCCAAGAGTACTAATTGTATTCTCTCCTGCAGAAGCAAAGAAAAAAAACAGATGAAATTGCTTCATTATGTCCATTCGAGTTTCAACCAACAAAAGTAACTGGAGAATCACTTACTGTGGGAAAAAAAGAGAGTCGACAGGCTAAACCTGCATGCACGGTAAAAATTGCGTGAAAATCTAACAAACATGGTATAAGAATCAGATAGGCGCATAGTCTTTGATTATAACATAGCATATAAGATACTCGAATAACTGACCATAATATGGTTATGAGTTGTTGTTTAGGTGAACCCCTGAACTCGTCGTTTATCCTGTGTTCGAGAATCCATACAACTATCCCGACAAATAAGAAGGAACAAGCAGTCACAATCCACATAAGAGGAGTGAACGGCTGCAGAAAAGCCCAACCGCCGGAATTGATCTTCTTAAAAGGGGCAACCACAACAAGTCCGGATGCAGTATATGGCTGTGTAAAATCTAGAATCCTTGTTCGGTTTGTGACAATAGCAATGTCGCCAATAGCACCGTCAAAATACTGTACCGCGTAAATGAAAGAATTAGCCACTTGAAATAAAATAACGAAGCTAAAGAATATTTGTTAGCATACATAGAGAATCGGGTTTCTCAGGAAGTACTTACACCAGTGGTTATTAAGTTGACGAATTCCGTATAGCTTGGATTTTTGAGGCCATCTCCGAATGGCACTAACCGGTAAGGAACGGCGTATGGCAACAAGTTTACAGCTGCCACAAATACATCAATGCAGAACCCTTTAAACATGTCAGTTCCCTTCACTGGCGACACGAATTCACGATAACTTGCTCGGATAGGCACACCAATTCTCAATTGTTTCCCATTGCTGGGGAAAACCCATCCACGGGGCTTGGTTAATGTTTCTCCAGGCCATATCACCGAGTGAAGGTGCTGGTTTGCACTTGATCTATTAGGTGGACTAGCGTACAATGTCTCAGGAGATACATCAGACAGACCAGAATAGTTAGACCAGTATCCAATTCGACGGACACCATTTCCAACAACATTTACGATGTCATAGGCAGGACGAACAAGAGATTTATCTGAATCAAATTTCATTGGACCTGATAATCCAACAAAATCGCTCCGCAATATGTTGTTCAACAGAAGTGTTCCATTGTCAAATATGCTCATTGCATCAAGATTAAGACCACCGCCCTTTCCCTTACCCTCATGCAAACTTGTGTAATTGGTCCACGAAATGACCCCACCCTGACTGAAAAATTTATCAATAGCTCGTGCAACGAGCCAAACAGAATCGTACGCATGGAGGCCATAAGAATGTAACCCTAAGGAACCATCCGTTAACTTATTCCACCTCGAGAAAAACGCTTTCTTCCTATCAGTATCAGGCGTATGCTGGCGCAAAACAAGTGCACCCTGCAGAGTATCCATTATCTCCGAAGGAAGCGAAACAGAATCTAGAACAGTGGAAAGCCAATCCGTGGCTATCCATACATAACCCTCCTGCATCATTCCGAGATAATGCGCCACTTTAAAGATCATAAATCCAGAATTCGAATGGGCATGGACAACGATAACCCGAGACTGCATTAGCGCCATATTTACAAGCACATTGGTAATTTCGTTTCTATCAACGACAGCTCCAGATTTGATTCCCACCTTGTAAGAAATTCTACAACGCCTCGCTGCCAAGGCATCTTCTAACGCAGACACCCCGTTTCGTCCATAATCATCATCAACGTAAATGGCAATGACTTCTTTCCATCCATAAAATTCAATGATTTCAGACACAGCAGTCATCTGATATGAATCACTGAGCGTCGTCCTGACAAAGAAAGGGAATTGAAGCGACGAGAGTGTAGGGTCTGTAGCTGCAAACGACAACATAGGAACACGAAGCTCGTTTGCAACATGGGATACTACGTGAGAAACTACGGAAGATTGTGGACCTAATATAGCAACTACATCCGTCTCCATGAACCGCAGAGCTGCAATCAATACAACACAATAGGTTCACAAATCTTTGGTCAACCATGTTGCTACCAAATAACTATTCAACACAACAAATTGTAAACTCTTAACACACCCCCCTCACGCACGCACAGGACATCTGGAGCGTGGAAATAAATTGTGGGTGGGCCGATAGCAGAAACCTGATAGGGTGTGGCTCACCAAATTTTAAACGAGACTCTTGATACCATGTTAAAAAATATGATGGATCTAATTCCACCCTACAAAACCGACTTGTAGGGTGACAATTGCCTCCACTTACAAGTAGATGTTCAAGCCATATATTGTCCGATGAAAAACTCTTTAACATATAACAATTGGAATTGAAGGTAAATAGATAATTAATTACCTTGAATCATGCCATCAAAACCACTGCAATTGGAAGATTTCATACGGAGAACAAGTTGAGTTGAGTGTAGAATGGAGGAATTGGAGTTGACATCTTGGACAGCTTGTTCCATGGCAAGTTTAGCAACTTTACCAATGGAGGAATCAAAGGTGAAGATAGCTCCAATGTTCACAATGGAGGGTATTGAAATTGTTGAATTTGAATAAACTCCACCCAAATAGGGAAGCGTCAACACCAACACCATCCAGTGATGACAAAGAAACAAAAACAAATTCATCTTAAAATCCTCAAATAAACAGGTCTAAGGTACATACATCCATGCAGCATGCATTGATTATGAGAAAATGAAAAACTTAAAGACACGCAACATCAAAGAGAGTACCTTAACCTAGGAGTTTACTTTAGGAAAATAAAAAGAACAAGGTAAGTGTGTTGTTTGTTGTATTGTAGTACTAGTATTATTGTTGTTATGTCGGTTGGTCTGAAAAATAGTAAAAAAATTGGTTTTAACTAGAAAAGAGTGAAACAAGTTTTTATAGAAAAGTGAGAAGAAAACAATGCAACCTGAGAAAGGGAATAGGAAAGGGAGTGGGGTTCACGTTCACTTGTTATGGCTTGTAATTGCAATTATATTATTGGTACTTAGCCATCATCATTATCACCCAAATCTTATCACTTTCACATACTTTACATGTGGGAAACACATGGTTTCAACTTTAATTGCTTTTATAATTTCTTTTCACATTTATAATCTTTAGTAAATGATAGTCTTAGATATTTAATAAAGCATTCCGGTGACTTGCACCATTTTTCTTTTGGATTTCATTATTTGTACTTTCTAAAAAATTATTTTTAGTTCCTTTCCTTGAAAATAATTAAAGATTTTTGTTGACTACTAGTTTAAAGGGTGGCTTGCCTTCACCAACCATTATAGTTTAAAATCAAATCCATTCTAGCATAATAGTATCGCGAGTCTTCATTATGGTCTACTATAATGGAAATACTTATAATTATACTATAATGATTTGTATGAATATTTACAATTATATTACAATGACTTGTGGGAATATCCACCACCATACTATCCGTTTTACAACCCGGCCCAAGCAACAAACTCTCACTAGTTTTGGAGTAACGACGACCATGGTTTTTCACCAATTGGCATCCACAGCAGTCGAGAGAAGAAAAATGATAACAACGGTCGTGCACTTCAAACTAGTAATTTTGAATAAAGATAGAAGTCATTCACTTCGGAACAAATAAACAAACTGCAAAGTATTCTCAAATTAATTTATTTTGTGTTCTATAGCATAAAAAGGTACATTTTTTAATGTTAGTCTGAATCATACCTGAATAATAGATTAAGGTGCTATTGACCATATTACTGGTAAAGTTATATTTTTTCCTTATATAGTCCCTGTGTAGGTAATAACAAGATAAAAATCGTTGATGGTTCTTTTTCAGCCATTGCGGAAAAATACTAAGTTCAATTATCTCCAAGTCAAATCCTTTCAGATATCTTTTATGTTACATTTTTTTTAGTCTGATGTCAATCAGTAAGTTATCTCGAGCGAAACTTTGTTAAACTAATTTTTTTCGCACTCATTGTGTCTTTCAGGAATTGAACTCGTGGAAGATGATTGGTAGTGTGCTAAGGAGAGTGGAGAACTTTATTGCTTCGACTTAGGTGATGCATACCTATGAACTTTTAAATGAATAAGTTCTAGATTTGAAAATAATTTTGGATCTAATGTATGCAAATCAGAGAAGTTTATGTATGAGCTAAAGCAATCCCCTAAAATCCCCTAGAGTTTGGTTTGAAAAGTTCACTAATTCCATGAAAACATAAAGATTATACTCAAGACTAAGTTGATCACACATTGTTCACAAAGTTCTTCCATTGTGAAAAACTTGTTGAACTAATAGTTTATGTCGATTATATTGTTCTTACCAAAAATGATATATATGAAGTGAATAGAGTAAAAGAGAAATTAGTTGTCAACTTTGAAATCAATGACTTAGGATCCTTGAGATACTTTATTGGTATGGAGGTTGCTTGATCAAAGAAGGGAATAATCGTTTCCCAACAAAAATATATTCTAGATCCTTTGAAAGAAACTCGAGTGAGTGGTTGTAGACCAACAGAGGCGAGACATCATAGGGACAAGTAGGCCACGACCACCCCAAACTGTTTTTTTCATATGCATGAAAATACTAAAATAACCTTAATTATTTTAAAATTTTGCAACTTTTCCATTGAGCCTTAACGCCCTCTCTCATTTTCTGCGTTTCAGCGTTTTCCTTTTTTCTTTTTTTTTTCTCATTCATTGAGCAAAAACAGAACTAAGTTTTCCTCTCTCTCGACAATGGCTTTGCTCGCTCCGCTGCCACCACCTGCCACCGCATGTTGTTGCTCGTTTCATTTGTTCGTTCGTCTGCCGCACATACTACATGTTCATCTGTCCGTCTCATTTGTTGTTGTTAATGTGAGTTTTCTGTTCTATTCTCATACAATAAAATATTTTTATTTGATTGTTCTTCGAGAACATTTGGATGGTAAGGTGGTGGTTGTGTAATGTTCTTTGCCAATATTATATTCAAATATAGAAAGTAATATTGATTATCGTTTTGATATTGCTGATAAGTTTGTTTGGGAAAAACCTAGATTTCAATCAGAGTCTTGAAATCACAATTTATGCAAAATTTGTTCACATCCTGCATTTTTGTTACATACAATTTATGCAAAGTTTGTTGCATACAAAATTTATTCACATTTTGCATTTATGCAAAATTTGTTCAGATTATTCAATTATTTATTTTTTTGCATTCGTTCACATTGTGGATCTTAGATACCTTTTTAAGAATTCCTACTTTTTTCTTTCTGACTTATTTATTAGGCTTTATGTTTTTGGCTTATTTTGGCATATTTATACATCATAATTTTCCTATGCAGTCTAATAAAGTGTATAGAACTTGAGCAATGTTTGTTGGATGTTGAACAATGTTTGGCAATATTGATAAAGTGTATTTTTTTTGTGCTTTTGTAGCACGAAAATGAAGATGAAAAGTAGAAAATTTGATTATCTTTACAAGAGGAAAGAAAGAGATGAAGAAAATATATCTTCTATATCTTAATCTCAAAGAGTTTTTTTTCAAGACAAGATTGAGAAGAAAAATGAAAGCTGATTTTCTTGGAGATAGCGTGATGATTAACATTGAAAGAGAAATTGCTGCAAGTATTGAATATGAGACTATTATTGATGATTTCAAGATACTCAAAGACCGTAGAGCAATATGTTAAGGTATTTTTAAGTAATACTTTTTAATCGTTCATGTTCAACTTTGTTGTTTATTACATTATATATATATATATATATATATATATATATATATATATATATATATATATATATATATATATATATATATATATATATATATATATATATAATGCATATTTGATTTATGAATTATAGTTTAATTTGTTATGAATTTGTTTGATTGTGATTGGTTTTTGATTCAAAAATAAGTTTTTGTGTTGGGAAAAAGAGGAAGTTCATGCGGGCACCAGAATGTATCAAAGATTGGTTGGAAAGCTAAATTATTTGTCAGTTTAATACCCTTTTTATGTTAGAAAATAAGCTTCGATCTAGAGGAGATGAATAGATTACAATTTTAAAATATAAACTTTTGGCAAAATGTTTTTCAAAAGTTTTATGGCACAGCGAAAACAACCTGAATCGAATCGTCTAAACGAACCTCTATCGAAAAGCTCGGATATGCATAAAGGTGCACAATTGAATGATAATGAACATAAATTATTCAACAACAATTAATCACAACACAATCAAATGCTAAGCTATATGTAGAGCTTATTTCCAATGATAAAAAACACACAAAAACACAAATGGACAAGTTATCAAACATGTTGTGTGCAATCGATATCGTTTGGAAATTTGATTTGTTTTATTGATTCAAAAACCAATCACAATCAAACGGATTATGATTCTATCAACAAAACGTAATTAAAAAATGTGATAAAAAATAATTCCTAAACAAATTGATCAAACAAACAATGAATCTAATAATTTTCAAACACAAAAATTAAAAAAGAAAGAGATAGATAGAGAGAGAGAGATATACAAGGATTTGTTTAGGTAGTTCCCCAATCGGCCTCGTTATGGGTACGACAGCTCTATATTCGAAATTGAATTGAGATACTTGTAATTAACCTTACTTTGCAAAAAGTTTATATATAAGAGATGGAGAACTCTAACCCTACAAACCATATGGTTTGTTGTTGATTCTACCACCTCCAAAACTGTTGATCAAAGATTGATCAACTCACCAACAATGTGGCTTCAACTCACCAATTCTTGTTACTTCCTTACAAGGAACCACCTTGTCCCAAGGCTTTCACACAATCGAATTAGTCCCAAGCTCACACTTGTTGAACCCAAGATTTACCAACACGGTCCACCGAGTCACGATACTCCCTTGCAAGGAACCATCTGAAGGTGCGATAAAGACACAAGAAAGGGGGGTTTGAATTGTGTATTTACTCTTTTAACAACTTTTTGCTTCTTGTCAATAAGACACTTTATGTTACATCAAAGTTCGTTGAGAGACTCTGACTTGCGAAGTTATATTCAGACTTGACAATGCTTAGAGCATGAGAACCAATAAGAGTCTGAATGCTATGTACATCATTTAGAACTTGCAGAGCGGAAGCTTATCAGAGTTGCAAGGTTCTGACTTGCTTATGTAAGGTCATGATCCTCAAAATAGAAACATAAACAAAGACATTAAGCATAAGAGTAAAGAACACACGATATATCCAGGTTCACCACAAAGGCTAATCCAATCCACCCTCCTCAAGTGATTTCGCCTTGAACACAAGGTCTTAATCCACTATAATCAATCTCGATTACAGATGCACGAGCACATAGCTGGTGACTAACAAACTGCACAGCCGCACTGTGACTAACATGCAATGAACCGTTCAGGGATTCAACTTAATGAATATAATGAACATTGACCTGCAGGTTCCAATCTCGCAAGATCTACTGCTAGGCTTTCATAGCTAGACGTTCAAGGATTCATCGCAATGAATATAACGCTACTGGACCTATTTCAGGATTTCCCATAATGACATCTCGCCATTGTCTTCTCGAGTCTTCGATCACACTGACCACTCAAGGAATCCTAATTCACCAAGAATTAGTTAACAGGAGATTACATAGTTGCTTCTTAACAAGCAGATTACTCCTAAGTTTAAGTACAAAAAACACACAAGTGTTCAAGCAAGATACGAGCAACAACTCCTTGCTATCTTAAGAAACTACAAAGATGTATAATGATTTGACAGTTGTTGACATCTTGTAGATCTTCTTCTTCATCGTCTTCTTGAGTGAGCAAGCTTTGAGCAACAACTCCTTGCTTCAGATCTTCAATGTAGCGCTGACGAGAAGGTGGTTGATGACTTGACTGATTTGCAATGTTGTCTTCTTCATCAACAGCTTCTGTACTAATTTGTTATTGTTGTGTTGAATGTTGATCTTAGGCTCCAACAACAATGGCCATGTGTAAATGGTGATAGCTTTTGATATTTAAATGTTACAGCGAGAACTTATCGTTGTTGCTATCTCACACAATGACTTGGTCAATTCATGAATGATACATCCATTTGATGATCAATTGAATCGACACTTCAGAAGCAAGAACTCTTTCCTTTAAATAGCCCAGTAGAAATATAGCCATTTGAAATAGTGTTGGCTGTTGGAAAAGAGACGTTGTGTAATAATTAGCTGTACTGACACATCTCCTTTTTGTTGTGGGAGAAGTGACGGGATATCTTCTTGAGCAGTGTGTACAGTTGTTCACAACGGTAACATTTGACTTCTAAACTTCAGAGGCTTCTGATGGTAATTGATGAAGCATGAGTAGAGCCTTCTTGATAGGATATCTGATACTTCAAGTCTTCAGTCATTTGAAGAAGTCCATTAGGAACCAGTCTTCAGAACTTCAGCACTTGACCTTTGGAACTGTAATCTTCAGAACACATAAGTCTTCAGAGTCTTTCTACACTTGGTCTTCAGAGCCTTCCGCCTTCAGAACTTCAAGTCATGAGAGTCTTTAGCACTTTGGTTCTCTTCTTCAGAAGCTTCACTATCTTCAGAATCTCAACCACTTTCAGAGAGCATCCACAAGAGCATTGCAACAACAATATCGACATCCTTGGATCTGACTGATCATGATCAGATACAGAAGCATTCTTGCTTCTTGTGACTTGTGTTACGCATAGTAACTTCGCATATAATCATTTTCGAGCATCTGGCTGGTGCTTGTTGAATCTGATATCTTCTATAATTATGATCTGCACACAACACATGTTAGAACATAAAATAGTTCTTTCAAAAATATGTATTGTTATCATCAAAACATAGATTGACTTGTAGAGACAATTCTTGCTCTCACAATCTCCCCCTTTTTGATGATGACAAAACCAAGTATTTTGATTAAACATTTTATACAAGGTAATCACCAAACAAACATATTCAGAGTTTGGAACAACAGCTCCCCCTGGATGTGTTATCCTCAAAGTTTTATCTGTGATCATCTAGAATCTTATATGATCCAAAGATATACAGAATAACAACTTAAGTTGCCAGAACAAAGAATAGAAAATGATTACTTCTCTATCTTGTCTATAAGAAAACAGAGAGTCTTTAGCATCTGGACTAGTTCATCAGAACTTCCATCTTCAGATCTTCAGAACTCAGTTCCTTTGTCGTCGCATCGGAGCTTATAATCTTCAGAGACATCTGAAGCATTTCTACTTTTCAGCAGATTCCTTTAAGCACAAACAGAACAATTCTTATCTAATAACATAGCATCGCTATTCATCAGAGACAGACACTGTCTTTTGAGAAACTCCCCCTGAGTTTCAGACTGTGAATATTTTAGATTTTGTAATTGAATCTTCTGGGTAGTCTCCCCCTAATTTCCATAAGTCAGATATTGGGATCTTCAGAATCGTAATTCAGGAATATGAGTTTTTAATCACCAATATAGATCATGGCTTTTTCAGAGTTTGACTTTTGAACACAGGTCTTCATCTCAGAACCTTGTTACTGTCACAACTCAGTGGTTCATCAAAGCTTGATTTTTGATCAGATACCAATTAAAGGTTAATTATTGTGATCAATCAACGCTTGATTCTGAAACTGGTACACATGTTTTAATCTTAGTCTGATACTGAGTTATACCAGAGTATGTTGTGTCTGATTCCAACTGAAGGAATTCTTTTCATACCACTTGAAGGGTATCTCCTTAGTGTGCTAAGATTGATACCAATAAAGGTATAGAAAACATTTCACAGCTTAGCTCTGATTGATATTACTGCAGACTGAATCTGATACCAATCTTTATGTATACTGAGTCTGATTACCATTTGTTGATTTAGTCTGATACCAAATCATTTTCTTCTTAATTGGTTCTTGGTAGACATCAGAACTACTTGTTCTTGGATCTTCAATCCGGATCTTCAGACAGTTCTTAACTTCTAGTTTTGCACAGTTCTTCTGAATAAGTATCTTGAGATGTAGACTTTGTCTTGACTGCTTTCAGAGTTTTCTTCTTCTGATTCTTACATTCTGAATCTCATATTCTTAGACAGCTTACAGCTTCTGAACCAAGTGAGACAGAGATCAAGATAAACTTTGACTTTCAAACAGTTCTCAACTTCTGAACAGTACTGGGTAGATTTGATTCTGAACACATGTTCACGAAGTGTACAACTTCTATCATATGACCAACAGTTCATAAGAACTTCTAACAGAGTTCTTCTTTATTAACCTGTTCTTAGAATGCCTAGTGAACTTGTTTAGAGTTCCTCAGATAAACATCAAACAATAAACGTTAGTAGTAACACATTTTATATGATTGATTACTTATTTGAGTTGCATTCTATCTGTTTTAAGATTTTTCTTTCCAATCAAAATCATATTATATTTCTCCCCCTTTTTGACATCATAAGAAAGTTTTAGAGCAACTGAGCATTTAAGTATATGTATATCAATATGATAGTGAACAAAACTAGACTCAAAGTATGTTATCATTTAAGCACTAAGCATACTAAGATTGATATGATAAGGAATAGTTCTAGTGATCAGATAAGGCATTATCATTGATGGACAATTAGATTGAAACATCAACATAGAACTACAAAGTAGTTTTAAAACATAAAGCATAGGTTGAGCTTAATCCTAAAAGGTTCAAGATAATCAAAACACAGACTTAATGAGGATAGGTTCCTAAGGATTATACTAAAAAGAGCCTAATGATGATGAGGAAGATGAGAGTAAGCTTTCAGAATCATCAGTTCTTGAGGTATGCAGCTTTTCTTCTGCTTGAGTAATTGCCAGCCTCTTGCTCTTCACAATTTCCTCTGAGATCCATTCATGGAACTCAGTCCAGATATTTCTTATTTCCATGGAGTCTACACAGGAACTGGAAGCATCCACTAAGCTTTGGAATTTTGTGATGGCATTATCCTTGAAGGATGTTAATGCGCTATTGATAGTTATGTATCATTTTGTATTGTAATAAAGAGCAAGTATTTTAATCATTTTAAGTAGTGTTAAAATTTTGGATATGATTAAAGTTTTCATGCAGTTCTTAGAGTAGAATCTTATGGTAAAAGATTTTTGTACTTTTAAGACTCCAAAAAGATATTTCATTTAATAATCTTTAACAAGAATACATAGAGCAAGAAATAGCATAGCAGGGCAGAAACCTAATAACCTAATTCTATTTCTTCTTAGGAACTTCCACATAGATTTGTAAGATCTATGGGTGAACATTCAGTGGTTGCTCCAATGTGTTTTAATCTAGAGATTACATCCTGAATCTCAAGAACACGAGATATGACCCTTCCATATGGAATACTAAAGGAAGACTTGTCTTTAGACAAGAGGATTTGTTCCTGCAAGTGATTGAACATGGTTTTAGGGAGGTTTATTTTTCTTCTGTAGATCAGAAAGAAAATAAATAGTCGGTCTGAGTAATTCAACACTCTTGTTCCTATTTCTCTAGGTCTTAAGTTAGTTTCCATGATCCTGTGCCATATTTTTGCAGAGGGGATGAGTGTGGAGGCACAGTTAGAAGGACCGTTTCCACAATGAATCTTGTAGATGAGATCATTGAAGATTTTTCTTTCCTTGTAGTCTTCAATGGTGTCACCGTTTTCATCGCACTTGATTGCTTGTGCAATGACAGAGGGTTTAATTACTACGGGAATTCCAGAGACAAATGACTGAATGATGTGCTGGTTGTACACATTAGAAAACACATCAGAATTTTCCCAGAATTCTTTGACAAGATCCGTGTAAATGAGACCTGGAAGCATCTCAAGATAACCTTCCCATTTCTGACACTTTAATTCGGACGAAGTTCTTGTCAAGCCAAGTTCTTTGAGAGAACTGGTGTTCACAGAGAATTCATTTAGGATTCTTAACTCAAAGATTTCATTTTTAGTAGGTTTTGGATGAGAGGTGGACATTTTAGAGGAAATACTAAAGAGAGACACTGACTGAGATGGTTTGGAATAATGGATAGGGGAGTGAACAAGGTGCCTTAAATAGACAACGAATATAGAGAGTTGATAAAAGCTTGTGACTCCTATCGTTAGGTTCATTATTTCCTAGATATGTTAGGCTAGCTATGAATAGGTTAAGAGACCAGCACTAAGTTTAACAGATTGTCAATTTTGGAAAGACCAAGAGATCATGCATAGAATTTTCTAATTAATTCTTGACAGAAGTCAAAGATTCGCAATAAGTGCATAGAAGGAGTGGTATTGTTTAATTAGGAGTGGATCCAGAGAGATACATTTTTCTATTTTCAAGAATATTTATCTAATATGTCTAATAAGTGCTCAGACACATATGTAAGCATAGAGACAACACATACTTCATTAAATTAGTTAGTAATTACATATGTGGTCTTAATAAACTATTGCATCTGATAACATAGCCTACAAGTAATCGTTTAATTTTGTGAGAACCATCTGCTGTCATAGGTCTCATAAACCTTCCTATCCAGAGCGGTATCTGGACCACATCGAACTCTGCATATCTTTTGCATGATTCCTGCTCTGAAGAGTACTTCTGATAAGACTCTCCCATACGGAATGAATGATTGAATCATGGTTCTTGACGTGACGATTGACTCTTTAAGATGGTCAAAGATTACTTGGGAAAGATCTATAGGTATTGGCCTAAGAAGACACATGATGAGGAGCTTATCATCATGATACAGAAAGTCCTTAGTTATACCGCGAGGTTTAATATTTGTCAGGATGAACTTGAACCATCCTTTTGCTGTAGGCATGAGTTTTTCAGGGTTTGTGGGTTCAAAGGCAGATTCTTCATCAAAAATATAATGCATTTCAGCATCGGAGGTGCATCGAATGGATGCATGATTAGGTGTGACACCACCTGGGGGACACTCAATGGCTTCAGCAATGTTTGTGGTGTTGAGTGTAACAGGAAGACCATAGATGTCAGAAGAGATAGTCAGACCATTGCTGCTAATAGAGGCTTTGAATCAAAAGGTCTTTAAGATGTTAGGATAAATCGATCCCCTTAGCATGGATAGGTACCCATTCCAGTTTTGAGAATGAATCCAAAGAAAAAAGTTCTGACTAATATTTCTTGGATTTGGTCGTTTCTCAATGATGACTTCTAGAAGATCATTGTTCCCATAAAAGGTTCTTGGAGTCATTTTCGGAAGTGTTTTTAGAGTACTAAGAAGATTGAGGATAGAAGGTAATGAAGGATTTTAGAAGAGTGGTATGACCCTAAATAGGCAAGGGAAGAGACTTTGAATTGAACGGGTTAGAAGAACTGGTTCATGATTACCATGACTCTAGAGTAGGTAGGAATAGCCATGGAACAGTCACGCGGTGTAACAGTCTGTTAGCCTAGGGAAGACCAAGACTTTACTTATACAATTCTTCTCAATTAATTCTTGGCAGAAGTTAACCTTTTGTGAAGAGCGGTGTTATAAAAACGAAGAGACATAATTCCTGGTTCCAAGAATTTTTATTTATTTTCTTTAATGAGCGCTTAACCACAGACGCAAGCATGAGAATTTTTATTTCTTCCACCACGAAATCAAGTCCTAAATTGTCAGAAGATTATTACGATGGGTTAGTAGTTGTAGAGCTAGGTTACATGCTATTATTGACAAGGAAGCGCACTTTCCAATTTTCGTACAAACATATGTCATTAATTATGTGTATTTTAAGGAGACTTGAATGGTTGAGATATTCCTAATTAGAGAACATGGTAAGACAGTTGGGAATAGGTTCTCTTATCTAAGATGATTCGAGGGATGTTGAATTGATGTAATTTATCATTATTATTTTCAAGACTGACTAAATGGATGGGAAGACTCTAAGAGAGAGAGAGAGAGAGAGAGAGAGAGAGAGAGAGAGAGAGAGAGAGAGAGAGAGAGATAGATTAGTATAAGAATACTAGTTAGGGTATACTCATAGACTATAGGAGGCAGCCGACACAGAGTGATTTATCAGATGCGGATAATCTTACATATGAGACTGATTTACTCTAACTATTCATCAGCCAAACACAGATGCGTATAGAGAAGAACCTAAGAGATTCTAATTACTTTTCTAACCTATTCTCTCGAGACTTGACATGACATGACAATCGTTTTGGATTTTTAATAACATGTTCAAGTAGATTTAACAAACGGCTATAGGTGGAAGGAAATCGTATCTGAAAGATACTAAAATCTTTACAGACTATCTGATTGTTATCCATTCTACTCTGCTATTTCTTTCTTAGAAGGTCTGAAGTCTTAGTCGCATACTGCACATGCATGCATTTCATTCTGAGCTTTTGATCATCACCTTTTAGCTACAGCTTCCTTCAGAGTGATTTGTTGATAATTCCATCATTCTGTAAAGGTTCATTTGTATTCTGACTTCTGAAGAGTACAATTCATTTTCTGAATTTCTGATCCCAGTTTGAGAGCTAGAATCAATCTATTAAAAAATCCTTTCCTTTTTCGCGTTTAGATATATTCATCTGATTTCTGAGAACAGCCAATCAGAGGTTCTGAACTTGAACATCAGAATAACTGTCTTTCAACACATTTCAAATTTTCAAAACATCAATAAAACTTAGCTTGATCATAAACTGCTTGGGAGGTTATGAGCTAAAGTGAATTGATTGACATCTCCTAACATCTTCTGACTATGTTTCTTCAACAGATGCAGATTATGTTCAGAAACAAGTATCATCAAACATGTGTGTAGCACAACATATAATTTGCATGACACTTCTTGATCTCACAATGCTGATTTCACTTGATTATAGAATTAGTCCATCAAAGATCAACAACATATCTTCTTCTAAAGGAATGTCAACTGTTTTCTTCATTCTATTTTGATCAAGTACTTAAATTTCTTCTTCCTGAATATTCTTCTAGCTTTTCAAGAAAACAATATTCAGTACTTCATTGAATCTTTCAACTTCTTGATTAGTCAGGATTCAGATGCTGAATCATTTCTAACATTTTGATTTCTTCAGTTCTCTGACTTCAGTAGACTTCATTCTGTAGTTCAAAATCATAGAACAACAATCTTTCTTCTTTACATGAAGAGGTTCTGAATGAGTTTCAAACAAGAAAGTCAAGGGTGGACCTAATCCGTTTCTTGAAAACATCTCAAAAACTCATAACGAATTAATCTTCAGCAAACAAGACTTCTTGTTTTCTGATGATTCAACATTGAGCAAATACGTGGTTCATCCACACGTATCTTCCAAGATAAGCATTCAACATATACTACTTCTTATCTGATGAATCTAACTTATTAGTTAATTCTTCAATCTTCATTAAAACTAAAGTGAGGAAGTTTTTTGGAAGCTGCAAAACTTCCAGAATCAGTGATTTGCTCAAGTACTCAGATTGATTACAATTTTGTACACAGTCATCTTCTGAACTGTTATAGAAATTGTAAGTAGATTTCAATCTCACCCAGAGTATTTCTATGCACCGCATCTGGATCTTTTTCTGACACTGTTAAGTGTTTGATATCCATTAATAACAGAACCAGAGCTCTGATACCAATTGAAGGTGCGAGAAAGACACAAGAAATGGGGGTTTGAATTGTGTATTTACTCTTTTAACAACTTTTCTCTTCTTGTCAATAAGACACTTTACGTTACATCAGAGTTCATTGAGAGACTCTGACTTGCGAAGTTATATTCAGACTTGACAATGCTTAGAGCATAAGAACCAATAAGAGTCTGAACACTATGTACATCATTCAGAACTTGCAGAGCGGAAGCTTATCAGAGTTGCAAGGTTCTGACTTGCTTATGTAAGGTTCTGATCCTCAAAATAGAAACATAAACAAATACATTAAGCATAAGAGTAAAGAACACACGATATATCCTGGTTCACCACAAAGGCTAATCCAGTCCACCCTCCTCAGGTGATTTTGCCTTGAACACAAGGTCTTAATCCACTATAATCAATCTCGATTACAGATGCACGAACATATAGCTGGTGACTAACAAACTGCACAGCCGCACTGTGACTAACATGCAATGAACCATTCAAGGATTCAACTTAATGAATATAATGAACATTGACCTGCAGGTTCCAATCTCGCAAGATCTACTGCTAGGATTTCACAGCTAGACGTTCAGGGATTCATCGCAATGAATATAACGCTACTGACCCTATTTCAGGATTTCCCACAATGACATCTCGCCATTGTCTTCTCGAGTCTCCGGTCACACTGACCACTCAAGGAATCCTAATTCACCAAGAATTAGTTAACAGGAGATTACGTAGTTGCTTCTTAACAAGCAGATTACTCCTAAGTTTAAGTACAAAGAACACACAAGTGTTCAAGCAAGATATGAGCAACAACTCCTTGCTATCTTAAGAATCTACAAAGATGTATAATGATTTGACAATTATTGACATCTTGTAGATCTTCTTCTTCATCGTCTTCTTGAGTGAGCAAGCTTTGAGCAACAACTCCTTGCTTCAGATCTTTAATGTAGTGCTGACGAGAAGGTGGTTGATGACTTGACTGATTTGCAACGTTGTCTTCTTCATCAACAGCTTCTGTACTAATTTGTTGTTTTTGTGTTGAATGTTGATCTTAGGCTCCAACAACAATGGCCATGTGTAAATGGTGATAGCTTTTGATATTTAAATGTTACAACGAGAACTCATCGTTGTTGCTATCTTCACACAATGACTTGGTCAATTCATGAATGATACATCCATTTGATGATCAATTGAATCGACACTTCAGAAGCGAGATCTCTTTCATTTAAATAGCCCAGTAGAAATATAGCCGTTTGAAATAGTGTTGGCTGTTGGAAAAGAGATGTTATGTAATAATTAGTTGTACTGACACATCTCCTTTTTGCTGTGGGAGAAGTGACGAGATATCTTCTTGAGCAGTGTGTACAGTTGTTCACAAAGGTAACATTTAACTTCCAAACTTTAGAGGCTTCTGATGGTAATTTGATGAAGTATGAGTAGAGCCTTCTTGATAGGATATTTGATACTGTAAGTCTTCAGTCATTTGAAGAAGTCCATTAGGAACCAGTCTTCAGAACTTCAGCACTTGACCTTTGGAACTGTAATCTTCAGAACACATAAGTCTTCAGAGTCTTTCTGCACTTGGTCTTCAGAGCCTTCCGCCTTCAGAACTTTAAGTCATGAGAGTCTTCAGCACTTTGGTTCTGTTCTTCAGAAGCTTCGCTATCTTCATAATCTCAACCACTTTCAGAGAGCATCCACAAGAGCATTGCAACATCAATATCGACATCCTTGGATCTGACTGATCATGATCAGATACATAAGCATTCTTGCTTCTTGCGACTTGTGTTACACATAGTAACTTCGCATATAATCATTTTCGCGCATCTGGCTGGTGCTTGTTGAATCTGATATCTTCTATAATTATGATCTGCACACAACACACGTTAGAACATAAAATAGTTCTTTCACAAATACATATTGTTATCATCAAAACATAGATTGACTTGTAGAGACAATTCTTGCTCTCACACCATCTTGTCCCGAGGCTTTCACTCGACCGGATCCGAATTGCATAATCTTCTCCAAAACCATCAAATCCTCAATGATCTTGAAGGAAGACCCCAACTCAATTTTCTTATTTGAAACCCTCAAAGAACTCAACCCAGTATTCTCGATACACCAACCTAATTGGACGTTATCAACCCTAATCTAGATGGTGACCCAATAAAAAAATGATTATGTGTAGTTTGATTATGTGTATGCATAGAAGAGGGGTTGGAGATGATGAGTATGCTTTGAAATCCCAGTTTTCTATAGGTTTTACACTAGAACCTTATTAGACAAAAATGCATGTATCAAGTATTTATAAGTATTCAAGTTTGGAAGAAAAAAGAATGTAAATGAATGGAGGAAAATATGAATTTTTGAAAGAAAGCATCGAATGTGTCAACCTATGAAAGTTATAGGTCGACCTATCAAAGCACTTGCATCGATCTATGAAGGTATTAGGTTGACCTATAAAGGTCTTGTGTCGACTATGTGTCAACCTATGTTGGTCAGCACATAGACAGTGGCTACAAGCTTTATTATTGATGCATGGGTGTCGACCTAAGACAGATATGTGTCGACCTATGCTGAAGAAAAAACTTGGCTAAATTACAATTTTGGTCCCCCTGTTTTGGTTTTTTCACGGTTTTAGTCCCTTTTTTTTTTAGCAGTTTTGGTCCCCCATCCCAATTTTGATCCAACTGTTCATGTATGGTCATGCACTGTTCATGTACGGTCATGCATTGTTCATGTACAGTTTTGGATCAAAATTGGGTTGGGGGACCAAAACTGTTTAAAAAAAAATAAGGAACTAAAACCGTGAAAAAACCAAAACAGAGGGACCAAAATTGTATTTTAGCCAAAAAACTTCTATAGGTCGACTAAACATGCATGTGTCGACCTATGTTGTGGTATTTTCACAAAAGCACTGTTTTCAATGCATTATGATGTATGAACATTTTCCAAACCATTTTAATGCTTCCTAATGCTAAGATGCACATCTAGAATCAGAGCATATCATCCAATACACATTAACGCTAAACTATTCTAGTTTTGACATCATTTAAAATACATCTAACAGAAAATTGCACTAACATTTTAGTCTTGTATGTTAACCTCATGATTCATTTCGACCCCTTAATTTAAAAAAGGTCCATATTTATCCTTTAACTTTTCAAAAAGTACAATGTTAGTCCATATTCGTATAATTAACAATGAATTTAGTGACTAATTTATAAGTTTTTCAATCGTTGATTAGACAAAAATGACTAAAATACTACGTTTTGAAGAGTTAAATGACACATATGGATCTTTTTAAGTTAACGGACCAAAACGAACCCCGAGGTTAACATAAGATACCAAAAAGGATATAAAGCCATTATTTGTCTAATACTAGACCGTACATTATCTTATCGCATTGTGTGATAGATCAATTTATGCATTCTCTTTTGAGGAACATCTTGAGACTATTTATAGAATCTTGAGGTATTTGAAAGAAAATCCAGGAAATGGCTTATTTTAAGAAGACTTGTGAAATGAATGTTTCTATATTCATGGATGTTGATTTGGTAAGATTAGTAACATATCGAAGATCTACCTGTGGATATATTTGATAAGTGCCAAAAATACATAAAATACATAAGCATTTATTAATTTACTTGACAAATAATCAATGGAAAAATCCACAAATTTATCATTAAAGCGAGATAAAATGCATGTATGAACTTTTTAATTGTGTACTCACTAAATACAGGTAAAAAGAACCAAGAAAACACAAAAGCGACAATCAAAGATCTCGCCAAAGCCCCTTCCAAGAAGAAATGCTCGCTAAGCAAAAAACATGGTTGCGCAAGCAAATAGTGACGAAAAAAGATAACTTCAGAGCTAAGCTACTTCAAGATTAAGCAACACAACTCGCTAAGAAAGGTGCCAAACTCACTAAGTGAGTTATTGTGGTTCATTACTTCTTGAATAAGTTACTTTTGAGAAAAGGAATGGTTTGCTCTCTAAGCAATAAAGGGTAGTGCAGTAAGCAAAGTATGACAGAAAACCCCACTTGTAGATGAGTTGGCTTGACTTATGGGAGAAAAAATACAAGTGCGCTAAGCGAGCTACAAGCCTCGCTTAGCAAGAAAGCCACATCATAACTCTATAAATTGAAGTTCAAGTCAGTTCAGTTGAAAAAAAAAAACTTGTGGTGGATTCTTGGTCGTTTTGATAGGTTTGAGGTAGAACACACTTTGTACATTTTATTACAGTTGATTGGAAATTTTTTGAAGACAACATGTTAAGTAAGATGTTTTGAGTTTATGCAAGACATATGTCTCGAATGTTTACTTTGTGCACATTTCTTATTTGATTGAATTTCGCTCCAACAATATTTGTTTCCTTTTTGTTTCAATGAGACATTTGATTTATAACGCGTTTCATTTTAGAAAAGATTTTATTCGAAATCCTTTACTAAAGATATTGAAATTCTTACTTATATAAAATTAAGATTTAATTAGATTTGATTTCTTTAAGATTCATAATTGGTTTTATAAAGATTGATTTTCCTTTTGATTTTTGGAAACAATTCCTTTTATGCCAAAAACCTACAGGGCTTTTATGATGGATGTTGTTGCTATTTAAGGAGAGGTTCTACCTCATGTGAATACTCAAACCTTGTAAAATTAATCTTGCCATTTTATAGTTTTCATTAAGGCTTTTAATATGGGTTTGTAATACCTTATTATGGGGATATCTTTCATAAGTTAGAAGGATAAAGTTTTTGTTTGTAACTGTGACTTATCACGCCATATATTTCTATAATTATACAAACACTTGTGAGATGGTTTGGGTGAAAGCGAAAGTGTTCTTAGATTCAGGGGGATCCTAGATCGAAGCTCACAGGTAGTATTAGGAAAAGTTCACCGAAATGGGAGAGTTCATATAAGATCGTCATGTACTTTTAACTATTGATTAGTGAAATTGTATGCTTTTGGATAAAATCCTGCTAATGATGTACATGCATTGTTTCAAATCATCTAAACACTGGAGAGATAAGGAGTTAGTCCCTAGTTAACCACTTCGAGCCTAGAAGTAGGAGTTCCCTTCGGATTTCCAAACCCTTACACTTAACCTGGGGCATGGGTAGTGTTCAATTATCTTGATTACACATATTTTCAAGATGAAACCTCCAGTTATGGCGATTGTTCTTCAAGGACCAAAGATTTGGCAGTCACAAGCCTTTCCAAAAAAAAGAGAAAAAAAGAAAAAGAAAGCCCGCTAAGTCCACCACCCAAAGAGGCGACTTAGGCAAAAGTTAGGGATCAAGAAAATTAATAAAACAAAAAGAGGCCCTTAAATCCTCAAGCAAAACAGAATAAAATTCAGTGATCACCATCAAAAGGTCGCTGATATCCATCCACAAAAATAAAATAAGATGACTGTCATTTTAAGAAAATTAGATGAATGAAATCGATGAAAAAAATTAAGTCGTAAATCTTTTATCGGAAGATGAGTATTCGAACAAAATCTAATTGCGGCTAGCACTCGAATACTTAGGAAGAATATAAGATATTACGTCTGTCCCAATCCTTTTTCTTCTAATAACGACCAAACTTAATTCGATTAATTTATTGTGTTTTGAAAGGATGACAAGTATTCGAACAAAATTTAATTACGGATAGCACTTGAATACTCGAGGAAAAGAGAAGAGATTACGTCCGCCCCAATCCTTTTTCAACACATTTTATTAAGAAAAGATTTTCGAGGTGCTTCAGATAGGCGGAAAAGAAATTTGATGTTGATCAAGCGTTCATTCACATTAATTTTAAAATGGTTCCAAATATCTTGATTTAATTTAGAAAAGAGTTGAGAAAAATCAATAGAATAATTACGTGAAAATTGCTTGGTGTTAACTAAGCCTTTAGACTTTTGGGTTTTAAAAGATTAATTTTATTTTTGTAACTATTAGTCTTAATTTTCATTTAAATACTTGAAAAATATAAGATTTTTTAATTTAAAAAAAAATATAAAAAATACTCTATTATTAATGTCATACTAATTTCTAAAAAATACAAATAAACAATAAAAAAACAAACAAATAAAAAAACATAAAGAGTAATAAGAAAATAAATAAAAGAAATAATAGAATGAATGGGCCAAAAGGCCCGCATTTATGCAAAGAGGGGGTGTGGCCTAGATGAGGGTATGAGAACCAGTAAAAGAACAAGGCCCGAATGGCCTAGGGCAAGCCAAGGGAAGTTAATACAAGGCCATTGACTTGCTCTGGCCATCATATGAGAACCATCAGACAAGATCAAACAGTGGAGAAGGGAGGTCCATGCTAAGAATGCCTCACCGTGATTCATATGAGAAAAGGATGTGGTAATTTGTCTTTACAAATTTTTGATGAAAATTTGAATTAGTCCATATTTTGCAATTTCATTTTCCAAATAACTCAATTATGTTTGTTTTACTTGATAGCCACACTACATAATGACTCCTTTGATCGTGCTACGTTGTGTTGCTGCATAATAACTCTCTCAGATTGCATTTATTGCGTTTGATGAATATGCTGCAAAGTGATTTTTCTTGCATTTGCCTTGGTTGTGTTTGATGAACATGTTGCATAACTCTTTTGCATTGCCTTTGTTAGAACTGAACAGCCCGTGCAGCGCAAATTTGAATGGGGGATGTGCTTAATTTGCTTTTAACTAATATATTTTATGGATATTGCATTAGGTCCCAAGGTAAAGATGGCTTGAAGCTTTTGGTGACAGGTCAATGGAGCAGAGTTTTTGATCTTGGGAAGCTTAGGTCATTTGAGCACCAATTTGAAACTTGTAGCATTAGGTTTATATATTTGTAGGAAATTAGTTGTAGTGTTCATGAACTCAGTGTAATTTGAATTCAAATGGTGTAGAATTGGAAATTTGTAAGCAAAATTCGTAAGTGTAGAATCAAACACACTACGAATTCAAACAAAATTTGCAAAGAAAAAATCTTGAAATAATGGATGTATAAATGTTAAAGAATGCAAACATGAATGTGTTATATCTCAAATTTGTCCCACCCATTTTTGCATTGCACTGTTTCCTTTTCAGTATATCCTCATATGCATTAACATGACCATTTCCTATGACCATTTCCTCTGCTCATGAGTTGTCATTAGTTTAAAAATCATTCATTTGCATACATTTGACTTATTGATCTTGGTGGCTCTATCCACTTACTTGTTACACTAGTTCAACTAGTTCATTTGCAATAAAGGCCTAAGGTCAGAAGTTAGCTCTTTTTAGTAACTGGTTCTAGCTCTTTTTAGTAACAGGTTCTCCTTCATTCTGGCGAGAAAAACTTGCATAGAAACGAATAAGGATTTTTATTGTTACAAACAACCAATAAGAAGAGAGAAAATGTTAAATTTATTTAAAATTTAATTTATTTTTAAATTAAATCAAACAACCAATAAGAAGAGAGAAAATATTAAATTTATTTAAAATTTAATTTATTTTTAAATTGAATCATGGGGTGGTTGTGATTATGAAAGAGAGAAAATATTATATTTTTATTTTTTAATTAATTAAAAAATGGGGTGGATGTGATTATGAAGGAGAGAGAATATTATATATTTTTTTAATTTATCAAAAAAATATGGTTGGTTGTTTATAAAACCAAGTGCTATGTTTGTTTCTACTTAAGGGGGTATTTGTTTCATGGATACAAATGTTATTCCTGAGAATGAGACATTGAAATTCACATATTCCTTTGTTTGTTTCAAGTTTTAATAATTTATGTCCGGGTACTTTTTATTCACAGGAATATGTTTTGTTCATTAATTTCTTCATTTTTATTCTTATGTCAAAGGATGAGAATCTTACATTCCCATGGGAATATAAAATAACTAACCATAACTTCCCACTATCATGTTATTTTAGCACATTCATTTTTTAATTTTTAATAAAAATAAAACATAAATATATTTCTGGGAACTTATTAATTTTCCAAACACGTTGATAGGAATAAATTTTCTGACAATAATATTCCTAGGAATAATATTCCCGGAATTATAATTTTAATCCATCAAACAAATACACTCTAAATTTTTTTCCAACCTGGCATGCTCTTTTGGGTGATTCACATTTTTTTTCACTTTTGGCTTTTGAGTTACATTGAAGGTTGGTCAAAGTCAATAAGTTTGATTTATGGTTTTAACCCCTTTAATTCTCATGTGCCAAAAAAAATATATTTTTTGTCTTAAATTTGTTTTAAAAACTTATTTTTAAGTTTATGTGAACCATGGGTGGATAAGAGAGTTTTTAATATTTCCATTTGAAGCATTCACATTCACCATGGCACTCTTTCTTATTCATTAGCGCATGAGCATGATCCATGTATATTTTAGCATCTTGGCCATATGACTTGATTAAGTTAGAATTGCTTAAAGTATTTTTTTTTTGTGGCATAGTGTAGTGCGATTTTTGTGGTCTTGAATCAGTATCACTTGGGCACTACAGTTCGATTCATTTTTTTATCCTATTGAGCTGATTAAGGAAGGGAAATAGATGTCTCCAATTAACCCTGCTTGCATACTGAGGTTAAACAGTCAAAACTGTTGGTTTACAAATGCGATTAAGACGTGGGCCCCTCTTCGGTTATTTTGTTAAGAATAGAATGTTTGGACCATTTGTGAGGTTTTTTGGTAATGTGTTTAGATTTGATGCTTTTGGGTTGACTGATGGAAGTACTGGATTTTGGGTTTTTGATTAGTGTGCTCGCTAAGATTTTTCAATCTTATGCTTACGTATTCCTGTTTAACGAAACAGAGAAATCAGAACGATCGTTGTTCCTCCGATTCTAAGGGAGGAAAAAGGTTGTTTTGGTTTCTTGTTCAAAGCTCAAGACATGAAGCTAAAGGTGATTTGTATCTTGTTCAAAGCCCAAGATGTGAAGCTAAAGGGTTTAGAATGAGAGAGAATTTGTCATCTCTAAAGAGGAGTTGTTGATGTTTATATGCTGAGGCACAAATTTGATGCTAAAAGGTTTATTGACTCAACCGGGGATTTCTCTATACAAAGCCTAAGAGGAGGCTATTGACCCAACAAGAGGGTGTTTTTTATCTGTCTCGTACGAAGCCCGAGATAGAGGCTAAAAGGGTTGACTCAACAAGAGAGTGCTAATAAGTGAAAGACTCAACAAGAGAGTGTTTTTATATGTGTCTTGTACGAAGCCCAAGACGGAGGCTAAAGGTTTGACTCAACAAGAGAATCTGTAATACTCAACAAGAGAGTGATTTGTTGTCTCGTACAAAGCCCGAGATAGAGGCTAAAAGGGTTTGACCCAACAAGAGAGTCTTTTATACTCAACAAGAGAGTGATTTAGTATCTCGTACGAAACCCGAGATGGAGGCTAAAAGGAGATTGACTCAACAAGAGAGTCTTTTATATTCAACAAGAGAGTGTTTTAGTATCTCGTACAAAGCCCGAGATGGAGGCTAAAAGTAGATTGACTCAACAAGAGAGTTTTTTATACTCAACAAGAGAGTCTTTTAGTATCTCGTACGAAGCCCGAGATGGAGGCTAAAAGGGAGACCGACTCAACAAGAGAGTCTGAAAAGGTTAGCTCCGCTGGGGAGAGTCATTTGTACAAAGCCCAAGAGGAGGCTAACTTTCCTGAGAAAATGATCATTATACAAAGCCTAAGATGAGGCTACATCACTGCTGAGGATTAGATCCATGGGCAGGCAAAAGGGTGGGGAACTCTCATGAGAGAGACCAGGTTTCTGAGTGACCAGTGTTTTTCCTATGTTTGCAAGGAACTTGAGAATGTCTTTGAGACTCAAGGGTTTTAGACTGTCCAAGTCTAGAGTTTCATCTATTGTACAATGTCCAAGAGGAGGCACGTGCATTAAGGGATGAGTATCAACCCTTAAGTGGCCAGAGGTTTGACACTGGAAAGACTGTTCTAGCAAAGGATGACTAAGTTCTGTCTTATACCTTTAAGAGGTCGTCAGGGTCCTTGTATTAAGCCCAAAAGAAGGCATGAGAACTTCTAAGAAGCCGAAGGGTCCTTGTACAACGCCCAAGAGGAGGCGGGGATGCTTCAGTCTTTACTAGAACCATGATGAAACCTTAACCGCTTGATGCCTCTTGAGAGATCTTGAAGCAGATAAACTTGATACTCGATGAATCTTGGCAGAGGAAAGCCTTGTAGCTGGACGAACTTTGATACAATGATACTCGCAATACTATGAGATCAAACCCTTGCTTCAGACTTGAATGAAGGTACTTCAAAGCAAATAGGAAACCCTGATTTAAAGAACCATTTGATCCCATGTCTTAGGAGTTTAATGAAACACATGATTGAATGCAAAGTTATGACCTAATGGAATGCATAGACGATGGAAATGCTACGATATGCAAGGCTATGGTTAGGGTGAAAATGAGGGTGTGACAGATACCCCTATTTAATCTTCTTGAACTTGAATGTGAGAATGGCAAAGGCTTTCTTACAGTCAAAGTACAAGGGGATTAAATATAAGAATATCCAGAATTTTCAGCCAGAAAGAGGTGGAATGAAAGGGATTGAATCGGTGGGATGGCTTGAAAAAGGCATATGTCAGTGGGAAAAGGTAATTGGTTATGAGGGATATGATGATATGCTTGAGATGCAATGCGGAATAAACATGAGTGCTTTGCCAGCCTCGGAAGGGGAGATATCCTTATAGTACCCTGGTGACATATAAAAGGTTACGAGGTATTCCTTCTACAAAAGTTAGAGAGGACTCAAGAATAAAGAGATGCGAGAGATATTCCTTCTACGAAAGGTAGGAGGACTCAGGAATAAAAGGTGAAATTGGTTCTCTTCTTGCGAAAGGCAAAGAGGACCCCTGAACAAAAGGTTAGGAGAAAAAAATTTTCCTTCTACAAAAGGCAGAGAGGACCCCAGAACGAGAGGTTTGGAGAGAAAAATATTCCTGCTACAACACGTAGAGGAGACTCCCTTGGGAGAAGACGATCATACTATTTTCTGCAAAAGCAGAGAGGACTCCAAAACAAACAGCTTGGAGACAAATTCCTTCTACAAAAGGTAGAGATAACCCCAGAACAAAAGGTTTGGGGACAATTCCTTTCTACGAAAGGTAGGAAGGACCTCTGAACAAAAGGTTAGGAGAAAATTCCTTCTACGAAAGGTAGAGAGGAGACCTACAATAGGTAAGCTGGGAAGAAATTGTGCAAAAGGCACGGGAAGACTCTTACTAAAGGTAAGTTGGACACATTGCAAAAGGCAAGGAGGAGATACATCGTGAAAAATGACACGAAAGACTCACAAAAGGTAAGTTAGGGGCAATAACCATCTTCCTGCATGAGGCAGAGGCAACTTGCTTAGGGTATCAGAATATCATAGATCTCACAGGCACAACAGCGGAGGTGACATTCTCTGAGTTGCAACCATTCAGTTCTTGGCCACATAGGCATCAAGCGTCCTAATTGATCGAAGATACCTAATACAAAGTTTTGTCGCGTGCGTAAGGCAGCGAGAACGATTACAAAAGGAAAGCAAAAGAATAAGATTTCATGCGTAAGGCGATGAAATCCCTTACGAAAGGTAAGGTAAGGAAATACTCATGCGAAAGGCACGAAAGGGGTTGGAAGTAGCAAGCGATGGGGGAAACAAAGTCTACAGGAATGCCCTACCTCTCTACAGGAACTGGCTAAACAAGCGTGCAAATGATGCGGAAATGTATGCAAAATGCTGGGGATATGAAAATATGAGAGTCTGGACTTTGCTGGGAATATGGCATATCAACTCGGGGGTTGAGAAACAAATATATCATCGACTCGGGGGTCCTGAAGAAAATGAAACAACCAGTTAACTCGGGGGTTGAAGAAACAAAACGATAAACTGTCAACAACTCGGGGATTGAAAAAAAAGGTAAAGGTAACAACATCGACTCGGGGGTCAGGAACTAAAACAAGATATCAACTCGGGGGTTGAGAAAGATAACAATGATATCGACTCAGGGGTCAAGAAAATAAAGACAACATTGACTCAAGGGTCAAGAATAAATCAAAATATCAATGCGGGGGTTGAGAAAGATAATAACAATGATATCGACTCGGAGGTCAAGAACTACAACAAGATATCAACTCGGGGGTTGAGGAAGTAACAACACTGATATCGACT
Organism: Lathyrus tuberosus; assembly: GCA_022829125.1. Classification (NCBI taxonomy): domain Eukaryota; kingdom Viridiplantae; phylum Streptophyta; class Magnoliopsida; order Fabales; family Fabaceae; genus Lathyrus; species Lathyrus tuberosus. Next base: position 4,062,098 of record JALAZF010000090.1, read on the forward strand.
CGGGGGTCAAGAAAATAAAGACAACATTGACTCAGGGGTCAAAAACAAATCAAAATATCAACGCAGGGGTTGATGAAGGAAATTTATTATGTTATGTATGCATATGGGTCATGTTAATTGTATGTGATGCATATGTGACTGCAAGCGGGTGATTGGTTTTATGGGGATGCCAACAGGGTGGGCTTTTGGTAGTTGCCAAGTAAGGTTGGACTTTGAGGAGGTGCCAAACAGGGTTGGACTTTGGTTTCGGGGTGCCAAGGAAGGTTGGGCTTTGGTTTATGATGATGCCAACATGGTGGGCTTTTAGTGGTTGCCAAGAAAAGTTGGACTTTATTTAGTGAAAAGATTTGACTTCCCGAAACTCGGTCTTGGATGATGCTATGATCAGCGGATAAAGATGGATGCTATTAGTGCCCCAAGTTTGATCCTTTGCAGGAGCTGCATGCTTGTTCCCGAGAGAACCTCACTTCTAGTTGATATGCCCTGATGGCTTGCGAATGATTGTGTGAGCGTAGTGACTTAACCAATGCAAGTTGATTGGGTTGTTGCTCTGCCCCAAGGATTCTTGACATTTGTTGAACTCAAAGGTTTCTTAGTGACTGACATGGTCAGCTTGACTAACTTGAAATTAGGAAGGGAATTTAATCCTTCACAAATTGTCTGCCCCAGTCCGTAGGGTTTCTGAAGGAGTTCTCCTAGAAAGGTTTATGCCATGACATAGTCTGAGATGATTTTCCCCAGATTTACAAGGTCACGAGAAAGTCTTGATTCATGCCAGCACCAACGGATGTTCAAGTTCCTCTATGATTGCTCTTGGTTGGAATTTCCATAATGTCAAGTACTAATTTGCAGTTAAAATTGATCATTCGGAAATGGTAATTTTAATGCGACATTCATGCAAGTTTTGAAAAGATCATTTATTAAGAATGATGTGAAAGTGTGTGACGAGTGAACCATTAGTCCAAACGTCATGCTGATTTAGATGGTGTGAAATATATAGCAGAATATGACACCAATGCTAAATATTAGTAAATATCTGTGGGGAGTCAGTTTACGCAACCTTGCTGTAGTATGCTTTCAGAATAAACCCTGCCTCAATTAGGTCTTTTGAGGGTTATAATGTGGCCTGGTTCACGGTTATTGAAACAAAGGAAATAAGGCTCAAATTTTATTTGCACCAACCCTTTCTTCGTGATGATTCTCCAGTCCTACGTTTAGTTAAATTGACACACACATCTAGAGTTTGACGGTGTAAGAGTGAAGATGATGATTCAAGATGTTTTCCATTTGATTGTGACTAAATAGCTTTTACTGAAATCGACAAACAAATAAATATTTTCTACCCAGAACTACGTAGCTTTGAATTCCTTATTGCATCTGAGGATACGTAGGAGCAAGACCCGCAATCTTGTCAAGCATTCTAATAAAAAACTTTTTTGCAACCTTTTCTCTTTCCTTTTCAACATTTCAATGACTCGAAGAAAGCAAATAACAAAAGCTAACATTCTAGTCGCAAATCTAACTAAATGGTTCTCGTTGAGTACAACGGATGTGAGGGGTGCTAATACATTCCCCTCGCATAATCGACTCCCGAACCTGAATTTGGTTGCGAAGACCATTTTCTTTTTCCTTTAAGGGTTTTATTGACATCTTCCCTTTCCTTTTAGAATAAATAAACTTCATTGGCGACTTTGTTATCATCTCGAGCGTGTGAATTCCCGTTGTCATTTTTGGCGCCGCAATATATATATTATGATGGAAGAGGTGTGATATTGTAATGGCGTGGTGTGTATTAAATGTGTGATGTGTTGCATGTTTATCTACCCTCGCATTCTTTACGCTGTTTTATATTGAAGTTTATTATCACCCATTTTGCTTTATGTTGTCCTCCATGGACATCTTGCAGATAATTAGAAGTAGAGTTTTGTTATTGTGAGTGGAAGATAACTTCTTGGAGCTTACCTTCATTTATTTATCGTTATATTGTATTTTAGTGGTTTAGTGCTTTGATATTGTAACATTGAGCATGATATATTTTTGTTATGTTTTGAGTTGGTGTCGAATTGTGATGTTAAAGTTTAATACTTTATTTGAGAATTTCAATTTTAATTTGTTACTATGTCAATTTCTACTGCATGTTGTTAAATGTTTTTGAAAGTTCTGTTGGTTGGTTGTCAAAGTGACACCTTAAATTGTCGAGTAATTCTTTTTATATGAGTTTCAGGGTTTAGGGTGTTACATATTCCATCCTTAATTATAGAGTTCATGCATAAAATCGGAGAGTTCTCGAAGATTCTTTCATTGTTAGAGTCAGGCCAGGTGATTGATAATCCCTGCTTCTATTTCTTCAAGAAAGTAAGACATTCAGTTTTAATGTGACCATACTCTTCAAACTCAAAGCATTGGATCACTTTGCCTTTGTTTTGGGAACTGATGTCAGACCCCTTGTCTTAGACATTAGTCCTCAACTTTCTATCTAGAATATTTACAAATTTGTTGAACTTTTTCCCAAGAAGAGCTATAGCATCTGAAAGGCTCTTTTCTTTATCACCTTGATCTTGTTCGTTATTGGAAACAAAGGTTATACCTTTGTTCTTATTTTTTTTACCTTTCATTTATGGACATCTCAAAGGTTTGTAGGGAACCAATGATTTCATCGACCTTAATACTGCTTAAGTCATGAGTTTCTTCAATAGCAAACACTTTCATATCAAACCTCTTAGGCAATGATTTGAAAAAATTTTTGGCAAGCTTTTTTTCAGATATCTTTTCACCTAAGGCAAAAGAGGTGTTGGAAATATCACCCAAGCTAATTTGAAATTCACAGATTGATTCATCTTCATTTATTCTCAAATTCTCAAACTTAGTAGTATGGAGCTGCAACCTTGACATACAAACTTTGGAGGTGCCTTCATGTGCAGTTTTAAGAATCTTCCATGCTTCTTTAGCTTCTGAACGTGGGTTGATTAACCTGAACATGATCTTATCCACACCATTGAAGATTTCATTCAAAGCCTTGGAGTTTCCAAAAGCTTCATCATCTTCAGCATCAGTCCATTCAACTTCTGGTTTTAAGGTAGTAGTTCCATCTTTAGAAGTAACCACTGGATGTTTCCACCATTTTATCACATATTTCCATGATTTGCCGCCCATGGATTTGAGAAAGGAGACCATCATAGCCTTGCAATAATCGTAATTGGTGTCATCCAAAACAGGTGGTTTGTTGATTGATCTTCCATCTTTAATTGTGTCCATTTTAGTAAAAAATTCTTCCTTGGAGCTCACCCAACATGCTAGGGTGTCTGCTCTGATGCCAATTGTAATTCTGTTCCTCAGGGGACAGATGTCGAACACGATGTCCTAGACAACTGGTTGGATTTCATATACCAAAATTCATACAATTAACACAATTTTACTTGTACAAGATGATAGAGTAGAAAGGAAATAAATAACATGATAATTGATAACTTAGTTCGATGCAACAACACCTACGCCTTTAGGGTTGGCTTCCAACATAAGAATAGAAATTTACTATTATTAGCTTTGTACAATTATTCTTATAAGTAATAACAAACCATATGTTGTTCAATACCTATTCCTAACACTACCCAAAGACTTTCTTTTGAGGCCCCCCTAAATATGAGAACCTCTCTCACCCTATTCTCAATCACATAACTCGTGATTGGAGATTACAACTCAATAATCAATGTTGAATATTACCACTGAACTAGACAAACCTACAACTATCCCAAGTTACTGAAACATAGTGTGGTGTACATAAATCAATAACAAGGACTCAAATAAACCATAACACACTAATATCTTCAATGCATTACTTGCTTTACAATGTAGGTTTTGAGCTCCTTATATAGCAAAGGTATTCTTGGTTTTTCTCCTTGGATATTTGATTTAATTTCGTCCAGAATCTTTGCACAATTTGTTGGATAAGATTGATTCCATAAATATCTCCAATAGAAAGATATAATTTGGTTTCATTCAAATTCAAATTTAAATCACATTTAAATATGATTTGATTTTCACAACTGTCCAATAAATTATATAATCATATTTCTAAATAAAAGCAATAAAATCTAATTGAATATCTTATAGAAAATTTGTTCCAAAATGCAACAATCTGGCCTCTTGAGCAAGGCTCAGATGTCATACCCACATGTTGTAACATCGCGTCTAACTTGTGTCTCTTCTGCACCAAAAAATCATCTTGAAGTAGCTTGGCAAACTTGAACACTTCTCCATGTTGATATTTTGCAAAATGCAGCCAATCCAAAAGGAACAACAACATTAGTCCAATGAAAGGATGGTGAAATTAATTCCATCTGGGAAGCTCCACAAGTTCCACCTCCATTATCTTGTCACCCAAGCATCTCAATTGTTCAAAGTCAGCAATCCTATGGGTCTACCTGTGCGATTCCATTCTCTCTACATGGTCAATATCCTCCTGTTGATAGAGGTCCCCTTCATCAACAATAGATTGCACAGCAGCATGCTCCGCAACGCCGACACTACTATAATAAAAAGCCAAAAAGGAATTTTGATTCATTGCCAATGCCATTCAGTCATATACTACCATGCTTGATCAGTAGTGGATTAATAGTGCCAAAGGACTTGGATCCTGTGATTCCTCTATACCCACCAGGCTTTGACACCAATGCACGATGTGGTTACCATGCTGCCGCAATAGGGCATTCAACCGAGGATTGTAAACAGCTCAAAAACAAGGTCCAAGATCTGATTGAGTCCAAGCTAATCTCATTTATGCCTCAAGGTCTTCAAATCAACATCAATTCTCGAGGTGGAATGACATTCCCAGTTACTGAAGTCCTTTGAATGTTGCCATCTTTACTTGCCAAGGTTATCATAGCTTCCACAAGTTATTCCAACTGGCTTTTCATCAATTCAACATCTGCTCTTGACGCAAACTGGTTCTGCTCTTCGGAGGCCATGATCCTTCAAAAGCTACTTCAAGTCTAATACGGGCTTCAGGAAGTCAACTGTGGGTTATGGACAAAGGATGGATGAGTTCTCTGGTTTGAGGTTGGAGAATGATATGCAAAATGATGCAAAAGATGCTGATGCAAATGCAATGTTATGAATACAATAAGACATGGGATCAAAGATCGCTGAATCAGAGGTTCACACAACAGATATCAAGGTCACAGATTCTGCAGGCCACACAACAAGATACCTCTCACCACGGGTAGGCAATCTATTAGTTTACAAACAGGGCATTCCAAGGGATTTCAAACAAGGTCCCATACACTAGCCCTCAAAATTTTTCCATCATAACGACGATTCGTAAGACGGTAATCCCTTCAAAGGATGAGCATAGAGTTATGCCTTAGTAACCTTCGAAATAGGGTTCTAAAAAGGTCCTCAGAATCACGGACTCCCAGGTCGGAAACAAGGACGCCATTACGACTAATCGTAAGACATAATCATTCCCAAAGGGGCCTCATCTGAGCGGTGGAAGTCAAACCAACTCAACGAGTCCTAAGTCTCGCAAATCAGTAAGCAACCACCTCCTAGCTTAGTGTATACTCGAAAAGCTCGGGTAGAAAGCCTTTCTCCTCACAAACCATCCCTAATGAACCCAACAGATAAGAGAACACAATAATAAGGCAATAATAAAGCAAACAAATTACACATACGACAAACAAACTAGGCTTAGCTTGCTAGGGTGAACCACAATTCCCCAGCAGAGTCGTCAGCTGTCACTACTCAAAAAATAGTCAGCCGAAGACGAAAAGAGGAAGAAACAAAAGAGTCACCATCGAACTTTATTTATCCCATGAGGGGAAGGGAAAACATCGAGAAAACCCAAAGAAGGAAGGATAAGATGGTCTCGCAACCAAATTATGAGTTCGGAAGCCGGTTACGCGAGGGGAAGGTATTAGCACCCCTCACATCCATCGTACTCGATGGGAACCATTTGCTTGTCTATGTGTTGGGATGTTTGATAAAGAATATTGCTTTTTAATAGTGTTATAAAGAGGGAGAGAGAAAGGTGAGAACCAAAGGATGTGAAAGAAAATAAAAACAGGTGGAGAAGAAAAGGAGACTCGATATGACTTCGTGGTCCTATGCCTACGTATTCCCTCGTGCAATGGGAAAGTTAGAGTCAACGTAGTTCGAAGGACTACGGGTGAAGAAAATGGAAGGGGGCTCGCCTAGATCATCGCGATCTTGTGCCTACGTATCTTACATTCGGACAAGAATGAAGAATCAGAGCAATCGTAGTTCGACCGACTACGGTTTGTTGATGTCTTTTCTTTTTTTTTATGGACGATGTTAACGTGCGGGTTCTAGCAGTTAGGTGTATTGCGGCTCGCTCGTGGAGTCTTATGCGTTACCTATTTGCGGTAGAACGGACGCAACATGTCCTTTTTGAAAAGGTTGATTTTCGCCATCAAGGCAAGGTGTCACATTTGATTTGTGAATGTTGATTTTAAGGGCGAAATAAGTCCTCGGATAGGAACCCCTTCGGGTAGTACCCAATTCTTTATCTCAAAAGATTTATTTTGAAAATGGTATGGCGAATACGGTTATGCCTTTGTATTGAAAGACGAGTATCGAGACCACACACTCTAAAGTGAGCATCCTAATACTCGAAGAGGAAGAGGTCTTCACCCAATCCTCTCTCTTTAGTTCAATACAAAGAGAACTTTATTCTCTTATTAAAAGTGTTTTTGATTTTAGATGGTAAGTGCTTTACGACAATGAACCCTAAAGGTAATGTCAAGCACTCGGGATAGGAGAAGGCCTTCGCCCAACCACTCCACGACCATCTAAGTTTATTAAGAAAAGGTTTTGAAAATGCACTTGGTACAAGACCAAGGTTTTTGACTTAAGGAGACGAAATAAAGAGAGAGAAAGATTTTTGAAAGAATGGGTGGTGAATATAGTCACATCTTCGTATTGAAAGACGAGTATCGAGACCAACACTCTAAAGTGAGCATCCTAATACTCGAAGAGGAAGAGGTCTTCACCCAATCCTCTCTCTTTAGTTCAATACAAAGAGAACTTTATTCTCTTATTTAAAGAAGTGTTTTGATTTTAGATGGTAAGTGTTTTACGACAGTGAGCCCTAAAGGTAATGTCAAGCACTTGGGATAGGAGAAGGTCTTCGCCTAACCACTCCACGACCATCTAAATTTATTAAGAAAAAGAAGTTCTGAAAATGAGCACTTGGTACTAGACCAAGGTTTTTGACTTTAGAAGAGAATGAAAATGAGGAATGAAATAGAAACCGAAATGAATTCGAAATGGTCTCGTCTTAATCAAGATTTAATCGAGAAATCTATAATCTATGATATTTGACTTTCATTGACCAATAAAAAAAAAGGTCGAAAAACAAGAAAGAAAGTGGTCTCATATTGATCAAGATTTTGCAATCTATGATTTTTTGTTATATCATCGACCAAAACAAAAATTGAAATAAAGTCGAAAATGACAATCAAGATGAAATAAAAAGTGAAGATCAATCGAGAAATAAATCAAGGAATGAATCTAAACAAAGTGATAACCAAAATGATTACAAAAATTATTGACAATTATTAACAAATGTTTAAAAATATTTACAAAATTATCTAATAAAAAAAATTAACAAAATTTCTATCAAAGTATTTCTAATAATCAACAAGAATATTAACTAAAAGAAAAAATAAAAAGGGTGTGAACGAAATTAAGTGTGTGTTAAGAAACTATCATGGACTTTGCGCATAAGAACCATATGGACTTCATAAAATCCATCATCCAAAGAACAACATAGTGTCCCAAATAAATCAGCGTACTCTTTTAAAAAAAAAACAAATCAAAGAATAATGAAAAAAAGAAAAAGGTCCAACTCGGTTGAAAGAAAAACAAGGGGGTGATATCAAAATCATACCATATGGGCTGAGCCCATATCTCACACGGCTTGAGCTCATTCAAGGCATGGTAAAGAAAAATAAAATAAAATAAAAGGAGCAAGGTCATGTAAAAAGACAGCAGATCCTAGTGTCTAAAAAATAAAAGTAGAAAAGCTGAGTAACCTAGTAAACAACGAAGAGGAAAAAAGTCATTGCATCACGCTTCTTCTTCCTCGTTCAAAGAAATCACAGTTTGAAAAATGAAAGATACAACGTTGAAAAGGTTTGCGTCTCCGTCCTTCCTTACTCGCGTCTCCGTCAATCTCTCTGGCTTCAAGTTCTCACGGCAACTCTCTCCTTGCTCGCGGTCTTTTCCGGCGGCGCAGCTGATGAGTGGTGGTGAGTGGTTGCGTTATCTGGTGTGTATGGCGGCTGGTTTGATCAGTGAATGGAAAAGGTTATTGAATAGTGAGGAGGTTGAAGTTGGTGGTTGAGGGAAATTGAAGCAAGATGGTGGTGAACGCAAGTTGTGCGATTTTCCCGGAGTCAATGGATGTTGTTGTTATTTAATGTCGGGTTGAAGGACAGGGACGACGGAGGTAATGTTGTTGTTACGAGGTCAACGTGAACGAGAGAGTTTGGCGACTAGAAACAAGGTTCGGTGGTATGGGGTTGTTTGTGGCTGTGTTGAAGTAGAGTGTTTGGAGGAACACAGCGAATGGAGAGCAAGGTTAAGGTGAGTTTTTCTTCTTTTTTTGAAATTTTTCTCCCCCCTTAAAATGTTACTGTTCTTCTTATTTTAAAACAAATTGGTACCACCTGATATGTCGTTTTCTTCACATATTAATGTCTTGGTTTTGAACTGTTGTGGAAATGTCATGTCCTTCTCACTGCAGGTCCTTGTTGTTGGTTGATGTTGCACAGAATTTGGCTTGGAGCAAGTGTCGTGTAGCATGCTTAGCAGAAGATACGGTTTTGGCAAGATACAAAAATTTGGAGGAGCTACGCATGGCTAGTGTATGGTTGTTTTTGGCATTGCGGAGTGTAGGAGTGACGGGTTTGCTGCAGTGGTACGGTTTCTGGGAGGTCGCAGGCTGTAACGTGTTTGTATGATGCTGCAGGCTGTGTGGTTTAAGGCATGCTCAAGAATCAAGTGGCAAAGGCCTTTGGGATGGTGTATTGTAACGGGTTGAGTTTGGAAAAGTCTCTCTTGGCTTTGTCAATTATTAGTTTTCCATTTTTGTAATTTTTGGTGATAGTAATGGGCCCAAAAAGGAAGTAATGGTTTTTTATTTATTTAGACTTGTATGAAAAATAATGGAATTTGGAATATAGATAGTGAAATAAAAATGGAAAATGAATTAACATGTAAAAGATGAATGTATAACAAAAAATAAAAAATGGATGATTGGATATGAATCGAATTTGAATTGGAGTTGAAAATGAATTAAAATGGTCGATGGATATGAAAGGGTTTAGAATATGGTTTAAAATGTGTGGAAAATGGATTTAGAGAATGGATAAAAATCAAGAAATGGTTATTGACTTTAAGTGGAAATGAATATGATTTGGATTAGCGAAGATGGACTAGCCCTCGAGAATCCATAAACCAATCTTTGAATCTTGAATGGATTGGACCACTGCATCAGAATGAATCTTAAATTAACTTTGAACTTTGAATAAACTAAGACCTTGAATTAGTGAATCCATTTGCACCTAGCCAATTGAATATCAACAAACAAATCCATCTATGAAGCGTCTGACCTATCACAGCCTGATAAACAGATCCATAGACACCCTGAGCTCTCGGAAATCCTAACTGGGATTCCTGGCATACACCACCCCAAATTATGCATATCATGACCTTGATCATGAAACACAACTTGCTTGACCAAAATTAGGTCAAATCCCATTGAAACTGAAGCAGTACTGCACACATGTTGAACCTGCTAGCTTCAAGTGAAACTCAACTGAATGACACTTGCCCGTCTTAAACACAAAGGGTGAGAAACCCTAATCTCCAAGCTTTGGGTGCATACTGATGAAGAAAACAACCTGAGATATTGACAGCCAACAAAACCCTAGTTCTTCAGTCTTTACTAGAACCATGATGAAACCTTAACCGCTTGATGCCTCTTGAGAGATCTTGAAGCAGATAAACTTAATACTCGATGAATCTTGGCAGAGGAAAGCCTTGTAGCTGGACGAACTTTGATACAATGATACTCGCAATGCTATGAGATCAAACCCTTGCTTCAGACTTGAATGAAGGTACTTCAAAGCAAATAGGAAACCCTGAGTTTAAAGAACCATTTGATCCCATGTCTTAGGAGCTTAATGAAACACATGATTGAATGCAAGTTATGACCTAATGGAATGAATAGACGGTGGAAATGCTACGATATGCAAGGCTATGGTTAGGGTGAAAATGAGGGTGTGACACCTTCGCCATTCACACCTTCGAGTCCAAGAAGATTAAATAGGGGAATCTGTCATACCCCAAATTTTGACCACTAAGATTCCCCATCATTGTGCAAATCATCATCACAATATGGATGTACCATCATGCCTCATTAGTCTCCCCAAAGATGGGTGAGCACTCACTACAAACAAAAATTAGGGTTTCAAGCCCTCTTTGAGCCTTAGACAATGGATCAATCCAGAAATAACATGATCTTCAACTTTTCTAACCTCTCAAACCTCCACAATGGATCAAGAGGACTCCCACATCAAGGATCAAGCACAAGGCTACAACCTTCTAAGTGGATCAAGCCTCAAGATCGCTAGTGTCACCAAATTAGGGTTTGGTCGACCAGGGCCTCCAAATGGAATTTTTCCTCTGGGCATGAGCCAATGCTTCAAAGCATATTCCAATATGCTCCATGGAACCTCATGGACCCAATCATCAAGTCAATTTTGACCTCAGGGGATGCATTCATCAAAAATCAGGAATTAGGGTTTCTTGACCTAATTCAACCCTAAGTTGACTTTTGGGACAAAGCATGAGTCAATACCTCAAGAGAGGATTTGAGGGTCTCTAATACACCACATTGATCCATTTTCAACAATGGATTGATCCAAGAAGCTTGAGCAACAAGTTTCAATTTCATCTGAACCACAGTTAGGGTTTCGCAGGAAAAGTCAACTGTAGCTTTGACTTTTGACCAGGACATACTCCCAAACCCTAAGACATGATTCAATACACCCTATGACACCTATGGAATCAATCCATCAAGTTTGATTTAGGTCAAGGACTTGATTTCATAGAGGATCTCACAATTTGGAATTCATCTGATAAAAAGTCAACTGTGCACAAAAGTCAAACTTTGACTTTTTGAGATTTTTCACAATTATGGTTTTTTAACCCTAAAATAATGTTAATGTATGATTGGAATCATCATTCATCAAGAAAAATCAAGAAAAGTGGGATAACTTGTAAAAGGGGTAACCATAAAAAACTTAGAAATTTTCTAAGTTATGGAACAAAGTGGCTAGGGTGCCAACTTTGGAGGATCATAACTCCTAAACCACAAGGCCATTTTTTCCCATCCAAAGCTGGATTTGTAGCCCTCATGGCCCTCTACAAAAGCTTCAACTACACCTCATTCCAATTCATCATGGATTTTGAGTTATGGAATGATCAAAATGGTTGAAAACATGAAATGTCACTTTTTCTAACACTTAGTGAAATTTTCACTAAGTCAGAATCTGTCTTACTTTTTACAAAATGTAGGGGCGTTTTTCACTTGGATCCAAAAAGTATCAAAACCAATTATTATCAAACAGTTGTTGTATCATATGAGGACTTTCCAAAATGGCCAAGAACATCACCAAACTCAACTTGAGTCATGAGATATGACAATGGCAATATGCCTTGCTGAAAACTGCCAAGGCTAGGCAGAATTTTTCACTTTTGTTAGATTTGGCAAAATCAGATCATTCCAAGCCTTGTCATCATTTTGGACACATCTGAGGATCAAATCTAAAGGGAATAAACACTGATCCAACCCTCCAAAGTCTTTGGAACAAGAAGTAGCATGACAAACATAGAAATCCCTAAAAGAGGGACAAGACTCCAATTTTGGATTGGAGCATTTAATGGATGCTTAGAGGTGGCATGGACTGACACATTTGCAACTGAATTCAGTCAAGAATGATCCAACAACTAGGGAACCAAAGGCATGTGCTCTAACCTCTAGTCAATGGCTAGAGGAGACTAGAATTCTCATTTGCCAACATTGGCCAAACCTCAGTTGTGGTTGCCATTCACTTTTGATCCCAAAACAAACTTGCTCTACTATAAATAGAGCTCATTTGTGCTCAGTTTGAGTACACCAAAGCCATCAAACAGATGCTTTCCTCAAAATCACTTTCTTTGGGCAAAAATACCTTCTTTAGCAAGGTAACTCTGAGTTTTTGAGTTAGAGAGAATTTCCATCGCAGCTCATGATCCTAACATATCCAATATATCATATCTAAGCTGTCCAAACTCTCACAAGTGACCTGTAATCCTTAAATCACAAAGTCACCTCTCAAAACCTCAAAATAGTACTTTTGTGCATTTTTCAAGCCATGCCTTGATTCAGTCACTTTCCAAACCAGATAAAACCTCAAACACACTCCAAATATCTTCCTTGAACTGTCCCAAATGGTTCTCCCATCTGGAACACCATTTGAGGGAGTTGCTATTTTGGCCATTTTAACCCCTTTTGCAAGAAAGGGCCAGTTTGTGTTTTTGCAGGTTCCAGCTGATTCCATTCGTCCTAAAAGCTTCTAAGGGATCATTTGAGGGTGTCCAAAGCATCAAACCATTTCTGGAACAAGAAACTTGGCAGATTGCACAAAAACTCCAAAAGCTCAAAAGAGAGGTAAGCATCATGACTTGAACTTTCCAAAATATGCATTGCTTTGAAGTCCACTGATCATGCAATTATAAGCCTATTTCAAAACCACCATCGGATTTTGAGGAGGGAGCATGATCTGAAAAAAATACCACCACCATTGGATTCCTTGTGAAATTCTAGTACAGATGCATATAAATTTTGTCCCCAACCATGGAGAAATGAGAAAGTTATGGACCTTCCCGTTTCTTGCCAAAACTTGCCTTGCCTTGCCTTGGTCAGGCCTAGAAAACAAGGCAAGCCTTGTATATTTGTTGGTTTGTTTTAATCAACAGATGTATCACCACCCCAGTGGTAAGGCCGCCCTATAACCTTGAGGTCGTGGGTTCAAACCCCACCCATGCCATTTTGTGTTTTCTCACATTTTGCTATTTTTTCCAATATTTTCATGTTTTGTTAATTAATTGGAAAATTAATAACTCCCTCAATTTTAATTATTTTTTATTGGTTCTTTTTGCAAAAAATCACAAAAATGTTGAAATATTTTATTCCACAAAAAAATAAAATTTATATTATTTATTTAATATAGTTGGTATTTTTATGAATAAATTCATTTTTAATTGTTTTAAACATTTTAAAAGTCAATATTCACCTTGAAAAATCAAAACCAAATGAGTTTTAATTCATCTTGTGATTAAAACCTCATTCTTCAAACCTTCAACAAAAATCACAAGTGGTTTATTCAAACTTATTTGGTATTTTTATCATTTTATTTAATTTTCTTTAAATATTTCCTTTTACAAGAAAACAAATTTAGGGTTTCCTTGATTTTCACTCAAACAAATCATTTTTAAACTTTTTGGGCCTCTAATAGAGTGTAAAACTCAATCCCTTTGTAAGTACGCCACTTTTTGGGCCTCAATCATTGTATAAGTCCCACTGTCTTTTAAAAAACAACAGCGCGATCGTCGCCTCTTTTAAAAATCATCTGGGCCTACCCTCGTGTTATAAGCCCCATTTCTTTTCTTTAAACTCTTTGGGCCTCTAATAGAGTGTAATACCCAATCCTTTGTAAATACAAATCTATTTTGGGCCTCACTTATTGTATAAGTCCCGTTGTATTTCAAAAGTTCGGCGCGATCATCGCTCGTTTAAAACAAACCATCTGGGCCTCTCCTCGAGCTATAAGACCCATTCAAAACCATTTTGGGCCTCTAATAGAGTGTAAGACACAATCCCCTTTTGAAACCAAAAACTTTTGGGCCTCAGTTGTTGTATAAGATCCACGGTGTTTTCAAAACCTCGGTGTGATCGTCGCCCTTTTCAAAATTAACCATTGGGCTTCTCCTTGAGCTATAAGACCCATTTTTTTCACTTTCAATCATATTTGGGCCTCTTGAGAGAGTCTAAGACCCATCCCCTTGTACAGAAAATCTTTCTTTGGCCTCAGTCACTTGTATAAGTCCCTGTACAAAACGACAGTGCAATCGCTGATAAAACCCTGAGCCTCTCCTTGAGCTGTAAGCCTCAATTTTCCTTTCAAAAGCACTTTCTCCTTTGATTGTGAACATAATATTGTTATCAAAGCTTTCTTTGTTGAACAAACTAACCAAACAGCATGGAAGCTCTACAACCGAGTAAGTGTTTACCCACTTTCATTTACCGCTTTCATATGTAAATAACTGTACTGCGGGGTTGTTTCACTGTAAGTCTTCTTTCATAAACTCATATCGACTGTGTAATAATAATAGTATAGATATTTAGAATTTCCCCAGAAACTACGTCTAGCACTAGGTAAAGCTCTGTTGGTCACTCTTAAATACAAACAAAACTAGATCCCCATAGGATTACCAGAGTCTTCCCTCTTCTTGGGGTTAAACAATATGGAGACGTGAAAGGCAGCATTCTCGGTGAACCCTTTCTTAGACTGTCACCCTTAGACATTGTCAAAGAAACTCTAACTCCTCAGAGATGATCTTTTCTCCGTGAATGGCATCTCTTGAGTTTCTTCCAAATTCTCAGACTTTCCTGGCTTGATCTATTCTCGGTGAATGGCATGTCTTGAACTTCTCGGGGTTTGGGGACCCACAGGCCTCCTAAAAGCATCCCCGCCTCCTCTTGGGCATTGTACAAGGACCCGTCGGCTTCTTAGAAGTTTTCACAGCCTCCTCTTAGGCTTCGTATAATGATTCTTACTCCGGGAAGATAGCTTCCTCTTGGGCTTCGTACAAATTGTCCCTCGGCTTCTTAAAAGTTTTCTCGCCTCCTCTTGGGCTTCGTACAAATTGTCCCGACGACCTCCTAGAGGTATAGGAACAGAAATTAGTCATCTTACTAGAACAGTCTTTCAAAGAGTCTAGATCTTACTACTATTGATTCTTAATCATAGTACAAAAGATAAAACCCATAGACTCGGACAGTCTAAAGCTCCTTTGGATTCCCCGTTTCCTTAGAGAACAGGAAATAATCCCGATCCTCAGATCAAATCTATGAGTACAACATTACTCATATAAGAACTGATTTTCTCTTTTAACCAACATGTTGGACCTGTCACTCAACTGAAACAGTTATCCTAGCCTTCTCTTGGGTTTTGTACAAATGATTCTCCCTAGCGGAGCAAACCTTTAGCCTTCATCTTGGGCTTTGTACGAGATACAAAAACACTCTCTTGTTGAGTATAAAAGACTCTCTTGTTGAGTCAAATATTTTTCAGCCTCCATCTCGGGCTTCGTACGAGATACAAAATCACTCTCTTGTTGAGTATAAAAGACTCTCTTGTTGAGTCACTTCGCTCTTAGCCTCCATCTCGGGCTTCGTACGAGATACAAAATCACTCTCTTGTTAAATATAAAAGACTCTCTTGTTGAGTCAAACAACCTTTAGCCTCCGTTTTGGGCTTCGTACAAGACACATACAAAAGCACTCTCTTGTTGAGTCAACCCTTTTAGCCTCTCTCTCGGGCTTCGTACGAGACACATAAAAACACCCTCTTGTTGGGCCAATAGCCTCCTCTTAGGCTTTGTATAAGAAAACCCCGGTTGAGTCAATCAACCTTTTAGCATCAAAGTTGTGCCTCGTTCATAGTATAGAAACATCAAAAACTTCTTTCCCATTCATCTAATTGATGTAAGCGGCAAGCCTCTGGATTATTTACATCCACGCCACTGTCCCTCTTTTAGCATGAGAAATTCCTGAGGAAATATGGCATTGCTCTAAACTGAGTTAAAGTCTTTTCCTCCAGGTTAAAAATCCCCTATAAAGGAAATTATGGCATTGTTGGATTCACATATCCCAGTTAAAGTAATTCTCCTTTATAATCAGTCACCCAACAGTTGTGACAAACATACCCTCTTTAGAGATGACAAATTCTCTCTAAAGTCAAAACCCTTTAGCTTCACATCTTGGGCTTCGAACAAGATACAAATAGACCCTTCAGCTTCACATCTTGGGCTTTGAACAAGATACAAACCACCTTTAGCTTCATGTCTTGGGCTTTGAACAAGACACCAAAACACCATTTCCTCCCATAGAATAGGAGGAACTATGATCGCTATAATTTCCCTATTTCGGTAAACGGGAATACGTAGGCATAAGATTGAAAGAGAAATCTTAGCGAGCACACTAATCAAAAACCCAAAATCTCGTACCTTCATACATCAATCGAAAAGCATCAGTCCTAACATCCTACTAATAGCATAGTCCTGTCATTTCAGTCTTAACAAAATAAGCAGAAAGAGGCCCCACTTCCACATAGCATCTGTAACCTAACAGACCGCTGTTTAAACTCAGTATGCAAGCAGGGTTAGTTGGAGACATCTATTTCCATTCCTTCACCAGCTTCAATAGGATAAAAAATGAATGGACCTGTAGTACCCCAGAGCGGCAGTGCTTAAGAACCACGTCCAAAATCGCTCGCTACACGTTGTTGTTGCATCTGGGCTGCTGCCAGAGCTTGCATGTCATTATGAAGCTTTCTCAAATTTTCTTTCAGAGTGTCGATCTCTTCTCTCAACTCCCTGTTCTCTTCCTCGAGATCATCCATTTTCTTTTGTCGATTAGCCCGAGTATTGTACGAATGAGACACTTTGACTCTAGAATCGAGACACAAACGTGACATTCATAGGGAAGCAAAATGCGTTTATGCGAGAATGATGAATGATATGCAATGATTACATTAATTAATCAAAAGAAACTTCAACAATAGGATTGCAAATATCAAATAGTGGGGAAACCCCGTTTTATTGAATTCAAAGATTGCGGAATGGAAATACAGTAGATTACAAAGTATTGTAAAAGGAAATGTCTAAACTAATGGATCCTGAATCCTCTCTGAGGAGAGCTCAGGTGCTGGTTCTGGTATTTTCCTTTTCTTTGACCGGGGCTCTTGAGCAGTTATCGGGTTGTCATTCCTTTGCCAAGTGAAAGGAGCGAGCAAATTTCTTTGGTCATCCTGATTTTCTACAGCATGTTGCTCTAAAATCTCAATCAGAGCATCCTTATCTTTCAATAGTTGTTGTATTTTCTTACACTCCATATTGAGAATGCGGTACTTGTTCCTCCAAGACCTCCTCTCCTGTTGAACTTTGTTGAGAGTCACCTGAAGTTTTTTCGTATCAGACATAAAATAAAGGACATGGTCCCTTAATGGAAGAACTTCCTGACGAGGGTAAGGCATACTCAGCTTGAGAGCTCTAGTTTGTACCCAATGGAGATAAGGCTCCACCGAGACACAGTCCGGTTTTCCTAGAGACTCCTGTCCTTTCCTATGAACGTGTTTCCAAGCCTACACTATTTCTATCTTTAGTGCCCTGTCATTTTCTCCTTCCTTGAAGAAAAGACCTTACAGATGAGCATTCTGCGGGATATGCCTCATTGGGTATCCGAATTGACGACGAATGAGAATTCGATAATAGTTGATTCCTCCCTTAGTTCCTATAAGGGGCACATTCAGGAAGTTTCCACAATGGTCAATGATCCTGATCCCATCATAGATTCGATTGTACCAATCGATGTCAGAGTTGGTAAGAGACATGATTCTCTGCGACCAACGTAAAGTATTCTTTTGATCCCAAAATGCAGCAGACTTCGGAAAATGGGAAGTGAACCATTTGTACAGCAGGGGCACACAACATGTAATCATTCCTCCGCTATATAAATTCCTTAAGTGTACCGAATGATATGCATCTGCGAGTAAGGTAGGTACGGGATTTCCAATCAGACATATCATAATGGCATTGATATCTACAAAGTTATCTATGTTGGGAAACAAGAATAACCCGTAGGTGAGCAAAACAAAGATGCTCTCGAAAGCAGGCACATTCCCTATACTAGCAAAGTACAGGGCTTTCTTTATCAAAAATTGGGCTGGCAAACCTTGGATTCCACCCTTAGTGGTCATGTGAGTCCTGACTTCTGACTCGTCCAAATAAATTGCTCTTGCAATGGTTTGATCTTTTGGAATTTCTTCCAGTCCAGAAAAGGGAGATTGATCAGTGATATGTAGATCAGTCAAGTGAGAGTACTCCTCAAGTGTTGGTGCTAGCTGATAATCCAGGAATGTGAAACAGTGATAAACCGGATCGTAGAACTGAATGAGCGTAGCAAGTAATCCCTCAATTACATGGATCTTTAACAGAGACAGCAGTCCTCCATACTTAGCTCTAAAAGCCTCAGGGTTGGTGATCATTCTCGCCAAACCTCTTAAATCCTCTAACTTTGGAACCTTGAAGGTATAGTTATGAGTCTTTCTTCTACCGAAATCCATAACGCAGTCTCTTTCTCTGATATTTGCAAATATTGTCTTAGTTTAATTTGAAAAGGAGAGACTAGAAGAAAAGTTTTTTTTTGTTTTTTAATGTTTTTTAAATGAATGTATGAATGCAGCACACAAAAACATAGAAAAAACATGGGGTCAAAGGGTCGGTGTCATGAAGTCAAGGCTCTACCCCCCCCCCCCCAAAGGTTTATACTGGTGATTTTTTGTACTTGTCCGCAAAATCATTGATCCCTCTTGGGATAACAACAGCAAGCGGATCGCCAGCGAGCTGATGTATCCTAGAGTGATCTCAAATGAGGGTAGTATCGCGTGACAACTATTTTCGATAGCTTCCGCACTACAAAATGGTTTCAATCTACTAAAAACCTCAGCTTCTCAGATAACCCAGTCGACCACACTACTTTCAACAATCGAAGTCGTATAGGCAATGTATCTGCAAAGGGAGTCTCCACTGAGTTTGATGGTCGACCGAGGACTCTTAGCTGGGATTCACTCCCCGTAAGATTACCCATTTTACCATCACCTATCTTAGGTGTATACTCAACCTTTCCACATGCGGCATCACACACATTCCCATTAGCAGAAAAATAAACACAGATATCAATTAGGAAAAGTAGTATATATATATTTGTCTTAATATCCTAGACCTCTAGTCCTATGATCCTATACAGACAATGACTCCCCAGCAGAGTCGCCACTTCTGTGATACTTTGAGAACTTAGGGCATTCTACCCAAGAAGGTGAGGAAGAAATGTCTCCCACCGTAAGACTGCAAGAGGTAAATAGCTCCCATTGTGGTCGCCATTCCGCTGTGGCATTTTCTAAACTTAAGGTTTCTACCGAAGATTGTAAGAAAGAGAAATGAGCCCCACGGTGGGTGCCATTTTTTCTGTAGCACGATTTTTGTGGTCTTGAATCACTATCGCTTGGGCACTACAGTTCGATTCATTTTTTATCCCGTTGAGCTGATTAAGGAAGGGAAATAGATGTCTCCAATTAACCCTGCTTGCATACTGAGGTTAAACAGTCAAAACTGTTGGTTTACAGATGTGATTAAGACGTGGGCCCCTCTTCGGTTATTTTGTTAAGAATAGAATGTTTGGACCATTTGTGAGGTTTTTTGGTAATGTGTTTAGATTTGATGCTTTTGGGTTGACTGATGGAGGTACTGGATTTTGGGTTTTTGATTAGTGTGCTCGCTCAGATTTTTCAATCTTATGCCTACGTATTCCTGTTTAACGAAACAGGGAAATCAGAGCGATACTAGTTCCTCTTATTCTAAGGGAGGAAAAATGTTGTTTTGGTGTCTTGTTCAAAGCCCAAGACATGAAGCTAAAGGTGATGTGTATCTTGTTCAAAGCACAAGATGTGAAGCTAAAGGGTTTAGGATGAGAGAGAATTTTTCATCTCTAAAGAGGAGTTGTTGATGTTTGTATGCTGAGGCACAAGTTTGATGCTAAAAGGTTGATTGACTCAACCGGGGATTTCTCTATACAAAGCCTAAGAGGAGGCTATTGACCCAACAAGAGGGTGTTTTTTATCTGTCTCGTACGAAGCCCGAGATAGAGGCTAAAAGGGTTGACTCAGCAAGAGAGTGCTAACAAATGAAAGACTCAACAAGAGAGTGTTTTTATATGTGTCTTGTATGAAGCCCAAGACGGAGGCTAAAGGTTTGACTCAACAAGAGAATCTGTAATACTCAACAAGAGAGTGATTTGTTGTCTCGTACAAAGCCCGAGATAGAGGCTAAAAGGGTTTGACCCAACAAGAGAGTCTTTTATACTAAACAAGAGAGTGATTTAGTATCTTGTACGAAGCCCGAGATGGAGGCTAAAAGGAGATTGACTCAACAAGAGAGTCTTTTATACTCAACAAGAGAGTGTTTTAGTATCTCGTACAAAGCCCGAGATGGAGGCTAAAAGTAGATTGACTCAACAAGAGAGTCTTTTATAGTTAACAAGAGAGTCTTTTAGTATCTCGTACGAAGCCCGAGATGGAGGCTAAAAGGGAGACCGACTCAACAAGAGAGTCTGAAAAGGTTAGCTCTGCTGGGGAGAGTCATTTGTACAAAGCCCAAGAGGAGGCTAACTTTCCTGAGGAAATGATCATTATACAAAGCCTAAGAGAAGGCTACATCACTGCTGGGGATTAGATCCATGGGCAGGCAAAAGGGTGGGGAACTCTCATGAGAGAGACCGGGTTTCTAAGTGACCAGTGTTTTTCCTATGTTTGCAAGGAACTTGAGAATGTCTTTGAGACTCAAGGGTTTTAGACTGTCCAAGTCTAGAGTTTTATCTATTGTAGAATACCCAAGAGGAGGCACGGGTATTAAGGGATGAGTATCAACCCTTAAGTGGCCAGAGGTTTGACACTGGAAAGACTGTTCTAGCAAAGGATAATTAAGTTATGTCTTATACCTTTAAGAGGTCGTCAGAGTCCTTGTATTAAGCCCAAGAGAAGGCATGAGAACTTCTAAGAAGCCGAAGGGTCCTTGTACAATGCCCAAGAGGAGGCGGGGATGATTTTAGGAAGCCTGGGGGTCCCCAAACCAAGAAAAGTTCAAGAAATGCAATTCACAGAGAAGAGATTATTCCAGGAAAGTTCGAGAATTTGGAAGAAACTCAAGAGATGCTATTCACGGAGAATAGATCAACTCTGGGGAATAGAGTTTCTTTGACAATTTCTAAGAGTGACAGTCTGAGAAAGGGTTCACCGAGAATACTGCCTTTCTCTTTGTTCCATATTGTTTAACCCCAAGAGAAGGGAAGACTGTATCTGGTAATCCTATGGGGGATCTAGTTTTGTTTGTATTCAAGAGTGACCAACAAGGCTTTACCTAGTGCTAGACGTAGTTGCCGGGGAAAACTCTAAATAACTATACTAGTATTACACAGTTGATATTTGACAAGTATATAAAAGGATGTGAAAGGAGACTTACAGTGAAACAGCCCCACAATACAGTTATATACATATGAAAGCGATAAATGAAAGTGGATAAACACTTACTCGTTGTAGAGCTTCCATGTTGTTTGATTAGTTGTTCAATAAAGAAAGCTTTGATAACAATATTATATTCAAAATCAAAGGAGAAAGTGCTTTGAAAAGATTGTTGGGGCTTACAGCTCAAGGAGAGGCCCAGTTTTAACGATGATTGTACCGTTATTTTGAAAACTGTACTGGGACTTATGCAATAACTGAGGCCCAAAAAAGGTTTAGGTACAAAGGGGGTTGGGTCTTACACTCTATTATAGGCCCAAATAGTTTTAAAGAAAAGAAATGGGGCTTATAACACGAGGGTAGGCCCATTTGGTTTTGTTGAAAAGGCGAAGATCGCGCCGTTGTTTTTGAAAATACAATGGGACTTATACAATGACTAAGGCCCAAAAATGTTTTGGTTTTCAAAGGGGGTTGGGTCTTACACTCTATTAAAGGCCCAAAGAAATTTAAAGAAAAGAAATGGGGCTTATAACACGAGGGTAGGCCCATTTGGTTTGATTTTTGAACTGGCGATCGCGCCGAGATTTTCTTTTAACGCAGAGGGACTTATACAATATCTGAGGCCCAAAATTGTTTTGGTTAAAAGGGGATTGGGTCTTACACTCTATTAGAGGCCCAAAAGGTTTTTAAAAGAAAAGAAATGGGACTTACAACACGAGGGTAGGCCCAGATGATTTGGTTTTTTTAAGGCGACGACCGCGCCATGATTTTGAAAATACAGTGGGACTTATACAATGTCTGAGGCCCAAAAAGGTTTATTTACAAAAGGATTAGGTCTTACACTCTACCAAGAGGCCCAAAACGTTTTTGAATATTTGAGTATGATTAAAATCAAAGAAACCCTAATTTTCATCTTTTAAAAGTAATTTTTCAAAGGAAATTAATAAAAAATGACAAAAATACCAAATAAGTTTAAATAAACCACTTGTGACTTTTGGTTAAGGTTTGAAAAATGAGGTTTTAATCACAAGATGATTTAAAACTCATTTGGTTTTAATTTTCAAGATGAATATTCATTTTAAAATGTTTAAAAAACAATTAAAATGAATTTATTCACAAAAATAACAACTATATTAAATAAATAACATAAATTTGATTTTTTTTTGTAGAATAAAATATTTTACTATTTTTGTGATTTTTCAGAACAAGAACCAACCAAAAATGATAAAAATTGAGTGAGAAGCTAATTTTTCAAATCATTAATAAAATAATATGAAAAAATAAAAAATAGGAAAAAGTGATAAAAAAAGAGGTTTGGGACGAGGGGGATTCGAACCCCAGACCTCTCGCTTGCCAATACTCACAAACATACTAGTGTTTCCACTAGGGCGCAATGCCAATTCATTATATACATGGCAAATGAAAAACATAAGGCAAACTTGGTTGGAAAACTTGAAGAATGGCGCCATGGCCATCTTCTTCCTCGAGCTCGTGCATGAAGCATGTCGCTCCCGAAAGATTCGCATCCAACGGTACAAACGCGAGAGTGGCGCGGAAAACAGAGTCGCCAGCAATGTGTATTTATCCCAAGAGAGGGAAAGGAAACACTGCATAAACCTGGAGGAAAGGAAGGAAAGAGCATGGTCTTACGACCAAGAGAACTGGGTTCGGGAGTCGGTTACGCGCGAGGAAGGTATTAGCACCCCCACGCGTCCATCGTACCCGATGGAATCCACGCTTGCTTGTCTCGATCAAAGGGTGTCGTCAACTGGAACTCCGCTGCTGCTGGAAAGGAAAAGGAACGGGAAAAAGGAAAAAGAAAGGAGAGAGAGAGCAAGAAACAAATGTAGGGAAAATAAAAGAAGTGCTCGCATGGGCCCTACCCCACTGCCTACGTATCTCATCGGGAGCATGAGAATCAGAGCGACGTAGTTCTCTTCATTAGGGGTGGATTGTGTTTTTTAGGGAACGGCTTACGTTCTAGCTCAGGTGTTGCAGCTCGCTGAATCAAGACTTAGGCGTTACCGTCTTGCAAGAGAACGAGTAGGAGCACGTTCTTACGCTGAGAGTGAGTGAGGTGAGAAAAGAATTCCCGAAGGAAAGACGTTAGTGTTTGTTTGAAGTTTTTTAGCAAGAAGTGTTTTTTACAGTTATTTGTAACTTGCATTGAACCAAAGTCTTAAATACAGGAATGAATACTTTCGCGCATCGCCCCCAACAGGACGTACACTAGGTATTCTAGAAGAATGAGAGGAAGCCCCTCGTTCCCCACTTCCCACATAGAAGGCTCAAGTGCAATACACGTTAACCTTTATTACGTGTCTTGAAGAAGTTTTGAGATGAGAAGAGAAGACGACACAAAGGAAACTCTAAGGGGAAACTAAGAGTCTTAATGTTATCATGCATGGATATCCTATGGTTAGTGAGGTTTAGGAGAAAAGACTACCTAACCTAATGCTAATCCTACTCCAATCTTAATCGGAAATTAAGTTGGACTAGGTAGCTCTAAAGGGAAAGGAATCCAAGACTTAAACAAGTCTTGAGATTCAAGGGAAGAGAAAGAGTGAAAGAGATGAAGAAGAAAGAGAAAGATAAGAAAAGAGATGGGGCAGCAAGCACATCATAATCATCAAATCCAAATCACATCATAAAATATGCTTCAAAGATCATACAAGCACATCTCAAGTACACAAGTGAAAGCACACAAGAAAGGATGCAAGTAAACTTGCATAAGAAGTACAATTAAGCATCAACGAACTTTACACAAAGATGAAATGGATAAAGTAAGATGAACATGAATCCAAGTCAGAACTTAAGACATCTCATGATCTATCAATTCAAACACACAAAAGTATCTTACATCATGATGCATTATGAGCCAAAGAAGCAACAAAACATTTGATAATGATATGCATCATACAAATCATCCCAAAATGAACATGTGAAGTGAAAACCAAGTAATGAACTCAAGAGGGCAGTAGCATATGCATTAACAACATACCAAGATCAAACTCAAGTCACACAAGATGAATCATTAAGCAACACATTCCAAACATGCATCAAAATTAGACAAGACATCCACTTATCATTCATGCAAGCAAACAAAGAAACATGTGAAGCAAAAAAGTGAAATGAAAATCACATGATGAACCCTAAATCAAGAGGACCAGAACCTCAAGCATGTCATGCAAATCAAACAAAATGTTTCATACATGAATTGGATCACACAAGGAAGCAATCACAAGATTAGGTTGAGCACACCAAAGGATTCAAGTCAAAACATTGTCAACTTAGAAAATCAAGCACAAATAGTAAAATGGACAAATGAAGATGAATCCAAAGCCACAAGCAAGCTAATACAGAAAAGGATTACACCAAATAATCATTCCAAACATCACTCAAACACAAGTAAGCAAATACACTCAAACCATGTCAAGTATCCAAGCATGCTTCAATCAAATTCAAACCACAAGTAGGCCTCAACCAAAAATAGAAAAGTGATCCAATAAATTCCCAAAAAATAATCCAAGGCAAGTTTAAACATCCAATTAACATGTGAAAAAATATTGGAACAGAACTAACTCAAGAACATGTTCAAAAGTGCTTCACAAGTCAAGATATGCACATAATCGTGTATGAATCGAGGAGCAACAAAAATCACATGAAAAACAATCAAAGGTGATCACCAAGGCAGAAAAATGACATTAAAACATTCCTCATTTAAGTTTCAAGACATGTCAAAAAAATCAGCTCAAGAAGGCATGGTAAAGTCATCAAACATAAGCACTAATCACAAGGGTAAACATGGAAGACACTTTGGAAACGAAAATCAGAAATAATTACGTAAATAAATGGAAAATGAAAATAAAATTCATATAAAATTAAATAAGACATTAAAATACCTTCATGATTTTTTTTGGAATTTTTTAATAAAATAAAGTATTTTTAGTAATTAAAATTAAAACCAAAATAAAAAAAGAAAATAAAACAAGTGGTTAAAAAAGGAGGGGTGCATTACCACTAACATACCCTTGGGCCTGGACTGAGAGGGGGTGTGGATAGAAACCGGGCACAAGGCCCATGTAAAATCACCAGAAAAAAGAAAGAAAAAAAAAAACAAAATAAAAACATAAAAAGAAAAGGAAAAAAAACTGTAACGTAGAACCTATGTGATTATCAATCAATTGGTCATTTTTTTAAAATCATAAAAGACAAAATAGAAACAAAAAATAAAATAAAAAAAACCAATAAACCAATGATGAGGCGCCACCTCATCATCTTCCTCATAAAACCCATGCAAACTTCACGTGAACAGTGGCTGGAATGGAGAAATGCAGCACCACGCCGGTCCGGCCGGAAATGGAAGAACCGGGACACCCCCCCCCCCCCCTCAGTTTTTCGCGTAGATTCTGATTATGCAC
Source organism: Lathyrus tuberosus (assembly GCA_022829125.1). Classification (NCBI taxonomy): domain Eukaryota; kingdom Viridiplantae; phylum Streptophyta; class Magnoliopsida; order Fabales; family Fabaceae; genus Lathyrus; species Lathyrus tuberosus. The sequence goes on from JALAZF010000090.1 coordinate 4,087,941, forward strand.
TTAGTTTTCAAGTTTAAAGCCTCTAACACCCTCAAAAATAGCCATAAAGAAAAGGATCATGGTGCACAACTTTCACAAATCAAAACAACAACCATACAAACATCTTATGCATCAACTCAAGAATCCAAATATGCAAATAATATTCTCAAAACACGTAAGACATGAGAGAAAAGAGTTGAAGAAAGATTACCGAAAATGGAGCTCTTGATACTTTCTACCTTTGCTCCAAAGCTTCAAAATCACCCTCCTTCTAGCCTTTTAGGACTTCTAAGATGATGATGGAAGCAAGAATGGGGAGAAAGAGCCTCTTGTGAGTAAAATCTGAATCTTGAAGGTTTTTTTTGAGAGAGAGAGAGAGTGAACTTTAAGGTTTTGTTCTCACACCATGAGCAGCCACCTTCCTTGCTAGGGTTTCTGGGATTATATATGTGTGCTTTGTGAGGTTAAAATGAACTTTACTGTGGTTAAAACTTAGGGTTAAAGTTTGACGAAAATTTGAAAAAAAACAATGGAGTGTGAGAGGGTGTAGTACAAAATGAGCTTTATGTGAGAGTGGTTTTTGGTTGTTATTCTTCTAAGCAAGAGAGATCAGAATGAGAGAGAGTGGAGGGGACAAACTTAGTGCACAAGTTTATAGTATTCTTCATTTGGCAAGTGTTGTCTAAAATGGTGCATGGTAAAGAAACAATGTTTGGTTATTTGGAGTAAAGAAAAAGAAAGGCATGCGTGAGATAATGTGTATTGAAGCCATGCTGCAAGAGTATACAATACCAAATGCCAAAAACACATGTCCTTTATGTTTTAGAAATTAATTTGTGCACCTCTCTTTGTGTCATGATATCTTGGTGACCCCTTGGCCAAATGATGAGTTCTTGAGCCTAATAAAAACTAGGAAGAACATGGAACAAAATCCAAGAAGGAAAGGTCTTGAAATCAGGCTTGTAACATGCTGAAAATAAACCATGAAATCATGCACTTGAACCTGCCCCAAAATACTTAGAAAAATTCTAAGTTATGGAGAAATTATAAGTTGAAAATGTCCCACTTTGTCCACCCATAACTAAATGAGAAATAATCCAAATGACATGGTTCTTGTGCTCAAATTGAAGGGAAAGTTTCATACTATAACTTTCATGTGGAAGAGGTTTTCAAATAAGGCCTTGATCATGGTAAAAAATGGCTTAGAAAGTGATTAAAAACTTACTAAAAATAGTAAGTTTCTAAAAACCTAATTTACCAAATTTAGTAACTTTTCACAATTCTTGATTTTTCATCAACCCTTGACATTTCTTGATCTAATCTCTTCCATGGATCATATTTGACTTGAAAATCACCATGTTGACCTCAAAAATCAGGAGTTGACTTTTTCACTGCACAGTTGACTTTATTCCCAATTCTCCCGATTTTGAAATTTCTGGCCAAATGAAACCCCTCTGAATCAAATTGATGGGCAATATTCCATCCTTAGACGCTTAAAGACATAAGGAATACCATGCAATCAATTCCTGCCCAAAAAATCAGAAATAAACTGATTTTATGGCGACCCTAAGTTTGGTACCCTCTGGTTAGGAGGAGATAGCACATCCTCCAAATTCAAATTCCTCTGAATATAATGTGTATCATGTCCACCAATGATGACATGTGCCACTTGGAGATGATAAAGAATCAAAGAGCTTGCTCATTCGGAGGTCAGATCCCAACTTTTGACTGCCTTGTATAGGAGATCATGCACTATCCAATCTTCTTGATGAATTTTCATCTTCCCATGACTTGTGAGGGCAAATGGAGATGACACATGATATAAGAGATCCTTGAGGCTTGTGAGAAACACTTGGTATTCTTCTTTGGATGATCAACACCTTGGATCGCCTGATCACATGTCCTATGCTGAATGTCATGCTATGCAATCTATGACCTATTATGGAATGCAAATGAGTAAAGCATAGACCAGTTATTGAGAAAAATAAGAAGGGTAAATTTTGAGGTATTACAGCTGCCCCTATTCAATTAACTGTGAATCTGAATGGATGAAAGCGACGGCTGTCAGGAATTCAGGATACATAGGGATTGAATACAAAAATAACCGAGAAAATTTGCACTGTGGTTAGAGAGAAAATGCGGTAAAGGTAAGGAAGAAAAGTTGGTGAAGAAGACCTTGGAACCATTGGAACCCATAGGAAACCTGTCGGGAACGGGTGAGATACCTGTCGGGAACGGGTGAGATACCTGCCGGGAACGGGTGAGATACCTGTTTTGTCTATCGGGAATGGGCAAGTGTACCTGTCGGGAACTGGCAAGGTTCAAACCAAAGGGAGCTGTCGGGGACGGCTACAGTTTATAACCAAGGCTTACCTATCGGGAATGGGTAACGGGGCCTGTCGGGAACTGGCATGGTTAAAACTCAACGGAGCGGTCGAGAGCGGCTGCAGTTTATAACCAAGGCTTACCTATCGGGAATGGGTAATGGGGCCTGTCGGGAACTGGCATGGTTAAAACTCAAAGGGAGCGGTCGGGAACGGCCGCAGTTTATAACCAAGGCTTACCTATCGGGAATGGGTAACGGGGCCTGTCGGGAACTGACATGGTTAAAACTCAAAGGGAGCGGTCGGGAACGGCTGCAGTTTATAACCAAAGCTTACCTATCAGGAATGGGTAACGGGGCCTGTCGGGAACTGGCATGGTTAAAACCAAAGGAGCGGTCGGGAACGACTGCAGTTTATAACCAAGGCTTACCTATCGGGAATGGGTAACGGGGCCTATCGGGAACTGGCATGGTTAAATCCAAAGGAGCGGTCGGGAACGGCTGCAGTTTATAACCAAGGCTTACCTATCGGGAATGGGTAACGGGGCCTGTCGGGAACTGGCATGGTTAAAACTCAAAGGAAGCGGTCGGGAACGGCTGCAGGAATCCTATCGGGAATGGTTCCAAGAGACTTGCAAGTTGAGAGATATGACAATGTGGGGAGAAAAATGATGAAACCCTTTGTATCATTTCGCAATGTGCGTCGGGGAATGAACTAGGCATTCTTTCTGGCTTTATCAATGATATAAGGAGCAAAGTTTTGGACCCTCGCACGAGTTATCAAAGCTGGCCTATGCTTCACATGCATATGTTTGAATTTTGCCATAATGCTCCATACGAAATGGAATGCTACGCATTTTAGAGGATGTTATGCGTACTATATGCAAAATGCAAAGAGGTCCTCAGCAAAATAAATGCTGAGGAAAGGAAAGACAACTTCGCTGGGGATAACTAGCTAGATTGACTTCGCGGTCGCAAACCGTACTGGGGAAGACAAATTGACCTGACCTCCTGATTTGGGCACTGCCCTGACAAACCTATTAAGGCTACTGTAGGAAAAGATAACTTTGCTGGGGAGGCATCATCTGAACCAGTCTGCTTGGGGAATAACTATAACCATAGAACTCCGCTGGGGATTAATGAGCTTACAACAAACTCTGCTGGGGAGATGTCCCTTGAGAGGATTTTACAGAAGACCACGCCTCTTCAAACTCTACTGGGGAAATAAGCTTACAGCAAACTCTGCTGGGGAGAATCACTTCAAAGTGCCCCATGCCAGGGAAAGTTTCTTAAGAGAATTTTACAGAAGATCCGACATCTTCCAACTCTTAAACTAATACCGAGACTTGAGCTAGGATGCAGTAGTTGGGAAGTCACTCTGTTGGGGATAATAGATCTGGAATGCTCCTGTCGGGGACTTTCATGATGCTCCATACTTGAGATGGTCAACCACTTGACTTTGCCCCAAGATACAAGTCTGATCTGGAGAAAATTTCCCAAGAGGATTTTACAGAAGATCTGACATCTTCCGACTCCTGGACACTTACTGAGTCTTGAACATCAGCTGCCAGGTGCGTGAAGCAACTCTACTGGGGAGTTTACAATCGTTATCAACACAGAAAAGCTTGTAGCTGTTGGAAGTACTGAATAGGATACAACACTACCCTTTTGACAACGCTGTTGGGGATCATGAAGCTCTGTAAATATGATGGGGATGACCACCTCCAAGAATAACTCTCCTTCTAAGAAGTCATCTCTGCTTGGAGAGGAACGATCATTTGCGCCTTGTGAAGGATTTTGGCTTGAGGACGTCTTACACCTTTGCATAGTTATCCCGCGAAATCTCCACACCTGCAAACAAAAGAATGTGCACATATGCCCCAAAATAATACGAGGTTCGGTAGTATTCAACCAAGCACACGCGTCATTTAAAGCAATTTTCCATGTTTTTCCTTTTAGGCATGTTATTGTAGAACCCCCAAGATTTCGCATGCAAATGTTTATCAAAAATTTGGACGTTTGTGCAAACAAAGCAAATATAAAAACAAAACAACAGATAGAATTATTCTGAATAACGACAATTTTATTGATTGAGGAGCCTGAAAAATAGGCATTTACATCAAGAAGCAATTCCTGGAAAGAGGTAATTGCCCAAAATAGAAAAGAAACTATCCTAATGGCAATGTGAAAATGGAACTTCATTGAGTTTTTAACCCTGCTATGGTTCATATATCTTCAAGATTCTCCAACTGCTTTGCCTTCAAAGGGGGACGATTGAACTGATTCCTGACCTTCGGAGTGCTTACTGATTGAGACGAGGCAATTCAGATTACTCAGATCGCAGTTTTCGCTAAATCTCTCTTTTGCCTGGATCGCCCTTTACGGGTTTTCAATCCACCGAGATACCCTTTTTTGCCTAAGTTGCCCTTGCGGGTTTTCAACTTATCGGGTGTACTTCTTTTTTATTTTATCCCTAATTTTTGCCCGAACCTTTTTTTTTTGGTTCGCCGGGATGCCCTTTTTTGCCTGGACTCTCTTTTTGCTGTCTAGCGGGTCTCTTTATGCGAAGTATTTTTTAACTGCATCTGAGTTCACAGGGGACAAAAAATCCTCACCGTCCATTGTTCTAAGCATCAAGGCTCCGCCCGAGAAAACCTTCTTAACAACATATGGACCTTCATAATTAGGCGTCCATTTGCCCCTGTGATCTGTATTCAGAGGAAGAATCCTTTTCAATACCAAGCCGCCTGTCTGGTAAGTCTGAGGGCGCACTTTCTGATCAAATGCTCATTTCATTCTCCTCTTATACAGTTGTCCATGACAAACTGCAGACAACCATCTTTCTTCTATGAGACTCAACTCGTTGAATCTTGCTCGAACCCATTCAGCCTCGTCAAGTTTAACGCCCATCATGACCCTTAAAGAAGGGATTTCCACTTCAACCGGTAGCACCGCCTCCATACCATATACAAGCGAAAACGGGGTTGCCCCAGTAGATGTACGAATAGAAGTACGGTACCCATGTAAAGCGAAAGGGAGCATTTCATGCCAATCCTTATATGTCACCACCATCTTCTGCACAATCTTCTTAATATTTTTGTTGGCTGCCTCGACGACACCATTCATCTTCGGGCGGTAAGGAGAAGAATTGTGGTGTTCAATTTTGAAGCTCTGGCATAGCTCTTTCATCATCTTGTTGTTGAGATTAGAACCATTGTCAGTAATGATCCTTTCAGGCACCCCATATCTGCAGATAATCTCCTTCTTAATGAATCGGGCTACCACCTGCCTGGTAACATTTGCAAAAGAGGCCGCTTCTACCCACTTGGTAAAGTAATCAATAGCCACCAGAATGAATCGGTGTCCGTTGGAAGCTGTAGGCTCGATCTTCCCTATCATATCAATGCCCCACATAGCAAAGGGCCACGAAGAACTCATCACATTCAGGGGGTTTGGTGGCACATGCACCTTTTCAGCATAGATTTGGCATTTGTGGCATTTTCGGGCATACTTAAAGCAATCAGCCTCCATAGTTAACCAATAATACCCTGCTCATAATAATTTCTTCGCCATAGCATGCCCACCAGCATGGGTACCGAAAGATCCTTCATGTACTTGCTGCATTAACAGGTCTGCTTCGTGTCTGTCCACACATCTTAGCAAGACCATGTCAAAGTTTCTCTTGTACAACACATCCCCATTCAAAAAGAAGCTTCCTGCCAACCTTCTCAGAGTCTTTTTGTCATTGTTGGATGCCCCAGCTGGATACTCTTGACTCTCCAAGAAACGCTTGATATCAAAATACCAGGGTTTATCATCAATCGTAGTATCAGCGGCAAACACATGAGCGGGTCTGTCTAATCTCATCACATCAATCTTCGGGGTATGGTTCCACCAATTCACCTGAATCATGGAGGACAATGTAGCTAAAGCATCAGCCATCTGATTCTCATCACGAGGTATATAGTACAATTTTACTGTTGTAAAGAAGGTCAATAGCCTTCTCGCGTAGTCTCTGTAAGGAATCAAGTTCTGCTGGTTGGTATGCCAATCTCCGTTGATCTGGTTGATCACTAGAGCAGAATCACCAAATATCTCAAGAGTCTTGATCCTCAAATCAATGGCTTCCTCAATACCCATGATACATGCCTCATATTCCACTTCGTTGTTGGTGACATTAAAAGTTAACCTGGCAGTGAAAGGTATGTGTGATCCTTTCGAAGTAATCAAAACTGCCCCAACACCACTTCCATTCATGTTAACGGCCCCATCAAACATCAGTTTCCATTTGTCATTCGGATTCGGTCCTTCATCAACCGGAGGCTCTTCACAATCTTTAGCCTTGAGAAACATAATGTCTTCATCAGGAAAATCAAACCTCATTGGCTGGTAATCATCAATAGGCGACTCGGCAAGATAATCAGACAACACACTCCCTTTGATAGCCTTCTGAGACGTGTACTGTATATCATATTTAGTCAAAACCATCTGCCACCGAGCAATCCTTCCATTAAGAGTTGGCTTTTCAAAGATGTACTTGATTGGATCCATTTTTGAAATCAGTAGGGTTTTATGAGTCAACATGTATTGCCTCAATCGCTTAGCAGCCCATGCTAGTGCACATCACGTCTTCTCAAGCATCGAGTACCTGGACTCGCAATCAGTGAACTTTTTGCTCATGTAGTATATAGCATGCTCCTTCCTACCTGCCTCGTCGTGTTGACCGAGAACGCAACCCATTGATCCATCACGTACGGTGAGATACATAATCAGCGACCTCCCAGGAACTGGAGGCATGAGAATCGGAGGATTTTGCAAGTATTCTTTTATTTTTTCAAAGGCCTTTTGACAATCACTGTTCCACCGGATTGATTGATCTTTTTTCAATAACTTGAATATTGGCTCACAAGTTATGGTAAGATGAGATATAAATCTTGCAATATAATTCAGTCTCCCCAAAAACCCACGAACCTGCTTCTCAGTTCTCGGCTCCGGCATTTCTTGAATGGCTTTTACCTTTGCTGGATCCACCTCGATTCCCTTTTCACTGACAATGAAACCCAAAAGCTTACCAGATCTTACCCCGAAAGTACATTTATTCGGGTTCAGCCTCAGTCTGAAATGTCTCAACCGCTCAAACAACTTTTTCAAATTTATCAAATGCTCTTCTTCCGTTTGTGACTTGGCAATCATATCATCCACATAAACTTCAATTTCTTTGTGAATCATATCGTGGAAGAGCGTTACCATGGCACGCTGATATGTAGCCCCAGCATTCTTTAGACCAAACGGCATCACCTTATAACAGAAAGTACCCCAAGGGGTAATGAATGTAGTTTTCTCCATATCCTCGGGCGCCATCTTAATCTGGTTGTATCCTGAAAACCCATCCATGAAAGAAAACACAGAGAATTGAGCCGTATTGTCCACCAACACATCAATGTGTGGTAACAGAAAATCATCTTTCGGACTCGCCCTGTTCAAATCTCGATAATCTACACGCATTCTGACTTTACCATCCTTCTTCGGCACAGGCACAATATTAGCGACCCACGGCGGATAATTGGTAACAGCTAGAAACCCCGCATCCAACTGCTTTTTCACTTCCTCTTTAATTTTGATGGCCATTTTAGGTTTGGTTCTCCGAAGCTTCTGTGTGACAGGAAAACAACCCTCTTTCAGCGGCAATCTGTGCACAACGATGTCTGTATCCAACCCAGGCATATCTTGATAAGACCAGGCGAAGATGTCGACATACTCTTGCAACATTTCAATCAGCTTTTTCTTTACATTCTCAGTCAGGCTTTCCCCTACTTTAACCTCCTTCCTTACCTCTTAAGTACCAATATTGACAACTTCTACGTCTTCCTGATGAGGCTGAATGGCTCTTTCTTCCTGTTTCAATAATCTAGCTAACTCCTCCGGCAGTTCACTGTCTTCTTCGTCCCCCTCTTCGGCTTGGTATATTGGATTATCGAAGTCATAATAAACCATAGCAGAGTCATCATCAATGAAATCCGGAGAAACACTTCTGCATGAATGGTAATTCATGCCTTTAGAACTGCTCTTTGAAAGGAAAAAGGAAAAATGCAAGAAAACATTGAAGAAAACATTGCCATTTTTATTTAAATGATAAAAATAAAAAAGAAAGACAGGGAACACAATTTGAATACAAAACGTCCTTTCATTAATGATAAAAACTAGCATGAAAACAAATATGGGGGCCCTACAATGAAGTCATTATGCCTTGGGCAGAACATAGGACTTTTACATGCTTAATGAAAGAAAACAAAGAAAATTACTTATTAGGCAAAGTAACTTGGATGAGATCCTCTGAAAACCAATTGTTCAGCTTCACTCCTGGGGCACATGGACGCACCCAGTTGTCCAGGTCACAGTCACTATCTTCACCGTCTTCAATTGCTGCACAGGTATGGCTTGGATATATGACCCCTCCACTTGAGAAGAAAACTGGCCCTTGGCGCTCTTGACCCTGTAGTGGAACCCGAGGAGGTTTGTAACCAATGCCATTCTTATCATCCAGATTTGTCCCCAGCCTTCGGTATGACCAGACTGTACCACCTCCAAAGCCTGCTTATATGAAGTCATAGAGGCTCCCATTCTTGCCTCACCAGACGAAGACGGAGAATCTTTCACCATATTCATAGTTCCAAATGCCTGGCAGAGAGTCTCGTGGATTTCTCCGTCCATCTCCACATACTTGAAGGATGACAGATGACTAACAAAAATATCTTCTTCTCCGCATACCGTAACAACTTGACCATCAACTACAAACTTTATCTTCTGATGCAAGGTTGAAGATACGACCCCAGCAGCGTGGATCCAGGGACGACCCAATAGACAACTATAGACTGGCTGGATGTCCATCACATAAAACACTGTATTGAACACCTGGGGTCCTATCTGGACAGGCAACTCTATTTCTCCAAACACTGATCTCTTTGAACCATCAAACGCTTTCACAACTAGATCACTAGGTCTGAGTATCACCCCTTCCACATCCAGCTTGGCTAATGCTTTCTTAGGCAGCACATTGAGGGATGAGCCAGTATCCACCAACACATGGGATAACATGGCACCTTTACATTCCATTGATATGTGGAGAGCCTTATTGTGATTCCTTCCTTCTGGCGTTAAGTCAAAATCTGTGAACCCTAGACCGTTTCAAGCATTAACATTGGAGATCACACCTTCAAGCTGGTTCACTGATATCTCTTGTGGCATGTACACCATATTCAAAATTTTGAGCAGAGCATTCCGATGAGCTTCGGAACATAGCAACAATGACAAAATGGAAATCTTAGAAGGAGTTTGATGTAGATGATCAACGATCTTATAATCGCTTTTTCTGATTATTCTCATGAATTCTTCAACATCTTTCTCAAATGACTTATCAGATTCTGCCTCTGGCGTCGGTTCAGCCCCTGGCGTTGGTTCATCATTCAGTACCCGCTTCCCTTTGGCCCTTTCTAATGCTTCAATATTGTCTTTTCTGAGTGTCTGAGGAGCAAAAAGCCTGCCACTGCGAGTAAAACCACCCACTCCTCCAACATTTCCGACACTTGAACCACTTTCTTTAGGGATCTGCACCTCCTGCCTCTGTCCTTGACCATTAGTCACATAGTACCACGGGACAGCAACCTTGTTCTCATTTGGGACGTAGCTGGGAACATTTATAGTTATAGGAGTCACTCGTTCAGGCGCAGATATCTGTACAGGAGCAGGCACCAGAATTTCCACAGGATCAAAGTAGATTGTAATAGTAGAAACCTCATCATCATCCTTTTTCAACTGATCAAATTGTAAACATCCCTGATCTATCATACTCTAAAGGCCGGTTCTCAACTTTACACAACCATTATCAGCAGTCAAGCAATCTTCACAACTTTCTGAACAACCAGGAAATACAACCCCTTTCAGCAATCGTTCCTTCACAACTTTCAGCAGAGTCCTGACATCATTAATATCCCTTACCAGATTCAGCCCTCTATCTTCTTCAATGGCATGCACCCCCGGTCCACCATGCCGGGGCATGGGATTTTTAATTACATTAGGTCTCGGAGCAAAATTAATAGCTTTTGAATCAACAAGGTCTTGCACTACATGTTTGAAAGCCTTGCAGTTTTCCACATTGTGTCCCGGCGCATTGGAGTGAAACTCACACTTTTCATTTGCATCATATCCAGCAGGTAACCTGCCCACTGGTGGAGCCAAAGTCCTCAACTGTACCAAATTCAAACGAAGTAAATTCTGTAGCATCTGTGAACAGGTCATAGGGAAAACATCAAAATGTCTGTCATTCATTCTCTTTCTTGGGTGATACTGCCTCTGAGCTGCAGGTTGAGCCTCATTACCTGGAGTTGGAATAGTTATAGATGCTGCCTGATGATGTGCACCCTGTTGTCCTCTACCTCTCTCCTTGTGAATACACAGCATTAACGTCACCTTCACGCTTTCTGTTATTATTGCCAAAAAACTTCTTTGCAGGAGCTGAACTTGTACCACTTCTGTCCTGAATTTTCCCCATCTTTAACAAACTCTCAATTCTCTCTCCAGCAATTACTATGTCGACAAACCCAATAGATGGACAAGCGGCCAGCTTGTCAAGATACGGACCTTGCAAAGTATTCATGAACATGTCAGCCATTTCCCTATCTGCCAACGGAGGTTGCACCTGAGCAGCAAGTTCACGCCACCTCTGGGTGTACTGTTTAAAACCTTCATTGGGGTCCTGTGCCATGCTTTGTAACTGAGTGCGATTCGGTGCCATGTCGATGTTATATTGGTATTTCTTTAAGAAAGCCAAGCACAACTCTTTCCAGCTTCTGACGCGGGCCCTGTCCAATTTTATGTACCATTCCAGCGAGGCTCCAGACAAGCTGTCCTGGAAAAAATACATCCATAACTTCTGATCATCAGAATAAGCTGCTATCTTCCGGTTGTAGGCCTGGAGATGAGTTTTGGGACAAGTGCTACCATTGTACTTGTCGAAAGTAGGTGGTTTAAACTTCGGGGGAATCTTGACACCTTGTACCAGTCCCATATCCTCGACATCAATTCCCAAAGGATTTTGACTTTCTATAGCTTTCACTCTCTCAGCCAATCCCTCGTATTTCCTTTCATCATGGTAAAATCCCATATCAGCATTAAGTACAGAAAACTGGTCATCTTGACGATCTTCCACCAGCCCAGTGTTGCCATGAGCAAAACCCACATTAACTCCAACCAGAGGAGGAGTAACCACAGGAGGATTGACTACAGGGGGGTTGACCACGGGAGGGTTAACCCTAGGGGGATTAATGTGATCACTAGTAGGAATCTCAGTCTCCAACCTCTGGATGGTAGCTCTCATGTCTTCTTGCCCTGCTCTCAGGTCCTGCTGCCCCTGAGCAACCCCCTGCATCAGATTCATAAATTGTTCCATGCGTGCCCTTAACTCAGCCAACTCTGTCTGTACCTGATCCATAGCTCTAGCCTGGTTTCGTCTGGTTGCGTATCGGTGAATGGGAGAATCAGCTATTGTGCCTGAAACCAAATAAAGGATAGAGAGCTCCTGCAGCGGGTACCTGTTATGCAAAAATGCTTATGATTATGCAATGCAAATGCAAAATGCAAACAAACATATTTGAACATTTCCAAGGTATATCCTTTGATTCCAATCTTTGAAACTGGGCCAGGGATTGGACACCTCATCGGAAAATAAATCTGAGCTCAGCAATACCACAACATTAAACCAAGGAAACAAAACACAATTCAAATAAAAACCACCAAGGCACAAATATCTGAATCAAACCTCCTATTATCAAGATGGCAGAATTCATACAAATAAAGTCAATCATAACCAGCGGTGATTCCATCAACAATCCTGATGGTAACCACAAAAAAGATACACAACTACAATTCTACCCCAAACAGACTAGCCTCCACTTCTTCCAGAAGATTCAAAGTGTCAGGATGTGCCGATCGCGTGATCAGCCCTTTGATTAACCTGTTTCTCTTCGCGATCTCTTGGTTCAGTGTTGCGATCTGCTCTTCAGCACTGTTACCTACATGTCTCACCTTCTTGATTCCAGCTTGTAATTTGAGCTCTTCAATCTCCTTTTGGGATTCTTTCCACTTGTTGAAGAAATGCTTCCCCTTTTCTTTCGCCTTTTGCAGCTCCTTATTCAGTCCCTCGTTTTCAACTTGGACCTCACTCCACATCTCTTGATAAACATCAAGTTCAATTTTAGTCTTAGCCAAAAGCTTCCTAGTTATCCTGGTGGTTTTGCTGGATGTCTCTGCTGCCATGCTAAGCTTCTTGAAATGCTGAATTCTGCTATCCAGATCATTTTCTGTCTTCTTCAAACGCTCAGTCGACTCTTTAACTTGCCACTTCAGCTCTGAGTTATCCTGCAAAACTCCTTGCAACTGACTACTCATACCAGAATTCTCTGCTCTCAATTCGTGCATCAACTTCTGTTGCTTGTTGAACTCTTAAATAGGCACAGTAAGTCTTTCCTCCACACCTTCTGGGTACAGCATAGGTGTTCGATCAAAAGGCAAGTAGCACTCCTCAACTCTTTGTTTTATCCAATCCACATAAGGAAGGAAAGCCTGATTGTTAGGTTTGCCCAGAACGGCCTTGCCTTTCTTCAGTACACTACCCCAAGCTTCAGAAGCTCTCTGTGCCTCCTCCAATTCTTCAGATGAGTGAAAATACAATGATTCCTCCACATCCCTCTTAACAGGTGGTCCTACCAAAGCATATCCAAACTGTCTGACGGCCAAAGAAGGGTTATAGTTAATTCCTCCCTTCCTCCCTATCAAAGGAACATTAGGGTACTTACCACAGCTGTGAATGATATCCTTGCCAAGCAATCCGTGATTTATCCACACGATATTTTTACTGACCAGTCCCATCAGGCGCTGACTCCACTCCAGAGAATCCTTAGAATCAACAAAAGCACCAGATTGAGGTAGACGACTTGCGAACCATTTATAAAACAATGGAGCGCAGCAATGAACCATCCTTCCTCTCTTCTTTTCATTCCTGTTGTATAAGGCATAATGAAGATCGCCCAACAAGGTCGGCACAGGATTCCTCATCATGAATATCCTGATAGCATCCTCATCCACAAAATCAGGCTCATTGGGGAACAACACAATACCATAAACACAGAGAGCTCACAGTGCGTTGAAAACGACCCATTCTTTATCTTCTGCTGCCTTCTGAGCCTTCTTCGTTAAATACTCCAACTTGAAACCACAGATTTTTCCTTTGTTAGAAATGTTGGCTTCTATCTCTGATTTTCTCAAATAAAGAGCACCGGCCAATTTCCCACAATCCAGATCTCCTTTTGAACCAAAGAAGGGAGGAACTTCCTTGATAGCAATCCCTAGCATGTTAGAATATTCCTCCAAAGTAGGTACCAACAAATAATCCGGGAACAAAAAACATCTCAGTGGAGGGTCATAGAACTGCATTAGAGTATGAAGACCCCGAAACTCATAATTGTTGATGTTGCGAACAAAAGACAGAATCCACCCATACTTCTCCTCGAAAGCATTCAACACTTCAGGACTTGCCATTCCCTTCAAGATGGTGAGAGGACCTATTGCTGGCTTGTGGAACTTGTAGATGATAATATCCTTCTTACCTCTTGGAACATCCATCCCTAATACTGCCCTCTGACTGGAATCACATATTCGGATACAACCTGGGAATGCAAAAATATGAATGTCAGAGAAAAAATGAAATGAAATGCAATGCAAAACACGGGATCAAGGCACCAAGCATCTGTGCTGAACTGGCTGGACAATCTTGAGGCTCTGTACAAACTCTTGAATCAAACCGGGATAATAAAATAACCATGCTGATACGGCTGTAGAGACAAAGAATCTAAAAACAAACGGGTAGGTAGAAGGTCACGGTCACCTGCAAACCTGTAAACAAACCCGCCCCTCTCACATGTGGGTACTAAGATCCTCAGTATCCCGGGCTCTCAGGTCGAGAAATGATGATACGTTCACCATTTCTGGTTTGGCATCATCACCAATCGAGGAGGCCTCAACTGATTCACAGAAACGAAAGATCCTCAGCTTTAGAGGTTTGAGAAGCAATAGCACATTCAGCCCAAAGGATACAATGCTATCGGCAATCAAAGAGGTCGTCCGCTGATTCACTTCAAAAGGGAAATCCTATAGCAAGTTCCCAACATTAGGTCCTCGGATCGAGAATGTGCAATGGGTTTGCCATAGAACGTGGTCTGCCATTGTCATATCCCGGGAGGAGTGCCGCAACTGAGTCCTCGGGAATGGTCTCCAGAGTCGACAATCCCTCAAGAGAATACCTACTGGCCTGTACCAACGCATAGTAGCAGGTAGCTCTCGATAGAACCTCGTCTGGTTGTGGGTCTCATGAACAACAATACATGGCCACCCCCATGCAAGCGTCACGACTATCCACTCTAAAACCTATGTGTATGCTCGAGCCCGGGTAGTGGGCTCATCTCTCAGAACATCCCAACCCGCCAAACAGAAAACCAGCCAGCACAGCACAGTAATATCCAGTATGACAGTAATAAAATGCAATGTAATGCAATAAAAACTGTAAATACAATAAAACAAATAAAACAGTAAATACAGCAATATACAACAAAACAAAGCACCATAAAAGCACCCAATGAAAAGAAACAGACAAGCGCTAGGATTGACTCGCTAAAAGGGATGGACCAGCAAGAGGTCAACCAGAGTCCCCAGCAGAGTCGCCAGCTGTCGCTCCCGAAAGATTCGCATCCAATGGTACAAACGCGAGAGTGGCGCGGAAAACAGAGTCGCCAGCAATGTGTATTTATCCCAAGAGAGGGAAAGGAAACACTGCATAAACCTGGAGGAAAGGAAGGAAAGAGCATGGTCTTACGACCAAGAGAACTGGGTTCGGGAGTCGGTTACGCGCGAGGAAGGTATTAGCACCCCCACGCGTCCATCGTACCCGATGGAATCCACGCTTGCTTGTCTCGATCAAAGGGTGTCGTCAACTGGAACTCCGCTGCTGCTGGAAAGGAAAAGGAACGGGAAAAAGGAAAAAGAAAGGAGAGAGAGAGCAAGAAACAAATGTAGGGAAAATAAAAGAAGTGCTCGCATGGGCCCTACCCCACTGCCTACGTATCTCATCGGGAGCATGAGAATCAGAGCGACGTAGTTCCCCTCACTAGGGGTGGATTCTATTTTTTAGGGAACGGCTTACGTTCTAGCTCAGGTGTTGCAGCTCGCTGAATCGAGACTTAGGCGTTACCGTCTTGCAAGAGAACGAGTAAGAGCACGTTCGTACGCTGAGAGTGAGTGAGGTGAGAAAAGAATTCCCGAAGGAAAGACGTTAGTGTTTGTTTGAATTTTTTTAGCAAGAAGTGTTTTTTACAGTTATTTGTAACTTGCATTGAACCAAAGTCTTAAATACAGGAACGAATACTTTCGCACATCGCCCCCAACAGGACGTACACTAGGTATTCTAGAAGAATGAGAGGAAGCCCCTCGTTCCCCACTTCCCACATAGAAGGCTCAAGTGCAATACACGTTAACCTTTATTACGTGTCTTGAAGAAGTTTTGAGATGAGAAGAGAAGACGACACAAAGGAAACTCTAAGGGGAAACTAAGAGTCCTAATGTTATCATGCATGAATATCCTATGGTTAGTGAGGTTTAGGAGAAAAGACTACCTAACCTAATGCTAATCCTACTCCAATCTTAATCGGAAATTAAGTTGGACTAGGTAGCTCTAAAGGGAAAGGAATCCAAGACTTAAACAAGTCTTGAGATTCAAGGGAAGAGAAAGAGTGAAAGAGATGAAGAAGAAAGAGAAAGATAAGAAAAGAGATGGGGCAGCAAGCACATCATAATCATAAAATCCAAATCACATCATAAAATATGCTTCAAAGATCATACAAGCACATCTCAAGTACACAAGTGAAAGCACACAAGAAAGGATGCAAGTAAACTTGCATAAGAAGTACAATTAAGCATCAACGAACTTTACACAAAGATGAAATGGATAAAGTAAGATGAACATGAATCCAAGTCAGAACTTAAAACATCTCATGATCTATCAATTCAAACACACAAAAGTATCTCACATCATGATGCATTATGAGCCAAAGAAGCAACAAAACATTTGATAATGATATTCATCATACAAATCATCCCAAAATGAACATGTGAAGTGAAAACCAAGTAATGAACTCAAGAGGGCAGTAGCATATGCATTAACAACATACCTGTAATACCCCAAATTTTGACCACTTAGATTTCCCATCATTGTGAAAATCATCATCACAATATGGATGTACCTTTATGCTTCATCAGTTTCCCCAAAGATGGGTGAGCATCCACTACAATCAAAATTAGGGTTTCAAGCCCTCTCTGAGTGCTTAGACAAGGGATCAATCAAGAAATGACATGATCTTCAACTTGTCTAATCTCTTAAACATCCACAATGGATCAAAAAGGACTCCCACTTCAAGGATTAAGCACAAGGCTGCTCCCTTCTAGGTGGATCAAGTCTCAAGATCGACAGTGTCACCAAATTAGGGTTTTGGTCAACCAGGGCCTCCAGATGGAAATTTTCATCTGGGCACAAGGCAATGATCCAAAACATGACCTAATATGCTTCATGGAACCTCATGAACCCATGCATCAAGTCAATTTTTCCTCAGGGGATGCATTCATAAAAAATCAGGAATTAGGGTTTCTTGACCTAATTCACCCCTAAGTTGACTTTTGGGACAAACCATGAGCCAAGACCTCAAGAAATGATTTGAGGGTCTCTAATACACCATATTGATCCATTTGGAACAATGGATTGATCCAAGAAGCTTGAGCAACAAGTCTCATTTTCATCTGCACCACAATTAGGGTTTTAAGGGAAAAGTTAACTGTAACTTTGACTTTTGACCAAGACATGCTCCCAAACCCTAATACATGATTGAATATACCCTATGACACCCATGGAACATGTCCATCAAGTTTGATTTAGGTCAAGGACATGATTTCCTGAAGAATTGCACAGTTTGGAATTCATCTGATAAAAAGTCAACTGTGCACAAAAGTCAACTTTGACTTTTTGAGATTTTTCACCATAATGGATTTTTAACCCTAAAATGATGTTAATGTATGATTTGAATCATCATTCATCAAGAAAAATCAAGAAAAGTGAGATAACTTGTAAAAGGGGTAACCATAAAACTTAGAAATTTTTCTAAGTTAAAAATAAAGTGGCAAAGGTACCAACTTTGGAGGACCATAACTCCTAAACCACAAGGCCATTTTTTATCATCCAAAGATGGATTTGTAGCCCTCATTATCACCTACAAAAACTTCAACTACAAGTCATTCCAATTCATTAAGGATTTTGAGTTATGGAGTGATCAAAGTGGCTGAAAAGTGAAAATGTCACTTTTTCCAACACTTAGTAAAATTTTCACTAAGTCAGAATTCTGCTTCAATTTTTGCCAAATGTAGGGGGATTTTTCACTTGGAATCAAAAGAGATAAAAACCAAACTTGTTCAAACAGTTGTTGTATCATGTAAGAGCTTTCCAAAATGGCCAAGAACATTGCCAAATTCAACCTACACCATGAGATACAACATTGGCAAGTTGCCTTGCTGAAATCTGTCAAAGCAAGGCAGAATTTGCATTTTGGCTCGATTTGCCAAAATCAGCCAATTGCAATTGCTCCAATCCACTTGGACACCTCAGAGGATTGAATCCAAAGGGGACAATCACTGAGCCAAGCCTCCAAGGTCCAAGGAACAAGGAATAGCATGTTGAACCTAGAATGGCCAAAATAGGGACAAGACTTCAATTTTGGAATGAGGCATTCAATGGAACCATCAAGGTGGCATGGACTGAGCCATTCTCATCTGAAATCAGTCAAGACTTATCCAAGACCAAGGGGACCAAAGCTCTGTGCCCTAACCTCTAGTCAATGGCTAGAGGAGACTTTCATTTCCATTAGCCAACATTGAGGAAACCTACTTACCAGCTGCCATGTACTATTCCTTGCAAAACAAACTTGCTCTACTATAAATAGAGCTCAATTGTGGTCAGTTTGAGTACACCAAAGCCATCTAACAGATGCTTTCCTCAAAATCTCTTTCTCTTGGCAAAAATGCCTTTCTTAGCAAGGTAGCTATCGGGTTTTGAGTTTGAGAGCAATTCTGCACAAACCAATCACTCACACACCTCACATACATCACATATGAGCTGATCAAACACTCACATGACATCTGAAACATCAATTTCACAAAATCACTTGCCATCCACACAAGTTTGAAGTGAAGTTGCAGCTGAGATGCCATAAACTGATCCAGTCCATTTCAATTCAATCCAAGTGTTCAAACACACTCCATATGGTGTAGGGAAGCTGTCCAGATCATCACAACTTGTCTGTAACACCTCCAACTCAAAATCACATTTGAACTTGCTGTCACGACTTGGAGGTAAGCCTAAACTTGGTCATCTCTCAATCTATGCATATTTCCTCGCACAATAATTTGGCCATATGTTCATAATCATGCATGGAATGTTTTCCCTCAATTAATTGCATTGTTTGAATCGTGTATCAAAAATCCTAGCCTTCATGCAGAAATTAGGGTTCTTGAGGTTTCTTCGTGATTTCTTGTTGTATGTTTAATTTAAATGAAATTAAAGTACATAGACTGATCGTGAGGTTGAGGCGAGCATAATGATATGTGGATTGAATGTTATAATTACGTATTCAATGAGATTGGATAGAAAATGCAAATCTGGGCAAACTGAAAAACGCGCGTGTTCTTGGTGTTGTTCTTGGCGCCATTTTCATAAATTTGAATATTTGAATTTTGTGATTTTTGTTTAATTGATTCAAAAATTAATTTCTCTCTGAGTTTTAGTGATTTTGAGTTGATTCTTTTTTTAATAATTCACAAAAATGTTAAAATATTTTATTTTATCAAAAAATCCCAAAAATATTATTTATTTCATATAATTGATATTTTTGCAAAGAATTAATATTTTGATTGTTTTTGGCATTTTAAATATTTTTTCTACATTGATTTTGCAACTTTTAATGCTTTCTAATTATTTTGTAGGTCAATACTTAATTTTTGAAGCATTAATCCAAGATCACAATTTGTTTTCCATGTGTTAAACAATTTTTGATCATTTTAATTGAATTTTTATTCAATTAAATACATTTTGAAAACAAATTAGGGTTTTGGATTAATTCAACCCTCATAAATCATTTTCAAAACACTTTGGGACTCTATTAGAGTGTAAGACCCAATCCTTTTTTTGACCAAATCATTTTTGGGCCTCACTTATTGTATAAGTCCCGATACCGTCAAAAAAACAAACTGTGCGATCGTCGCCTTTTCAAAAATCATCCGGGCCTACCCTCGAGTAGTAAGACCCATTTATTCATCTCAAAACTTTTTGGGCCTCTTGAGAGAGTGTAAGACCCATCCCCCCTTGTACAAAAACTTTTTGGGCCTCACTCATTGTATAAGTCCCTCTGTACAAGTAAACGGCGCGATCGTCGCCCGTTTAAAAATAAAAATCATTTGGGCCTACCCTCGAGTAGTGAGACCCATTTCTTTTTCTTTTAAAACATTTTGGGCCTCTTGAGAGAGTGTAAGACCCATCCCTTTGTACAGAAAACCTTTTTGGGCCACAGTCACTTGTATAAGTCCCTCTGTACAAATTCAAACAGTGCGCTCACTGATAAAACCCTGGGCCTCTCCTTGAGCTGTAAGCCCCAAATCTTTCTTTTTCAAAGCACTTTCTCCTTTGATTTTGAATATACTGTTGTTTTCAATCTTTTTTTTGTTGAACAACTAACCAAACAGCATGGAAGCACTACAACCGAGTAAGTGGTTATCGCTTTCATTTACTGCTTTCATATTATAAACTGTATTGTGGGGCTGCTCACTGTAAGTCTCCTTTCATAAACTCATATCTACTGTGTAATAATAGTATAGATATTTTGAGTTTCCCCGGCTACTACGTCTAGAACTAAGTGACGTCGTTTCATTTATTCGTAGAAATAGACGCCTAGATCCCCAATAGGAGCACCAGATACAGTCTTCTCTTCGGCTGTCCTCCTTAGGAATCGTCAAGAAATTCTATCCCCCAGAGATGAATTATTCTCGGTGAAACTTCTCTTGAATTTCTTCAAACCGCCGAACGGTTCGGACTCTCTCTAAAAGTTAAAGTCACTGGATAGTAAACCTCGCACGTTTACCAGTGGTTTTAACTCTAAAAGAGTTTTCCTGAACTTTTCTTTGGTTTGGGACCCACGGGCTTCTTAAAAGCATCGGCCTCCTCTTGGGCATCATACAAGGACCCACAGGCTTCCTAAAAGAAACCCCTCCTCCTCTTGGGCATTATTCAAGGACCCTACGGCTTCTTAGAAGTATTCACAGCCTCCTCTTAGGCTTCGTATAATGATCTATTCCTCCGGGAATGATAGCCTCCTCTTGGGCTTCGTACAAGGACCCGTCGGCTTCTTAAAAGTTTCCAGCCTCCTCTTGAGCTTCGTACAAATTATCCCGACGACCTCCTAGAGGTATAGGAACAGAACCTAGTCATCCTCATAGAACAGTCCTTTCATAGAGTCTACTACTGTTTCTCGAAGCATAGTACAAAAGATAAAACTCTAGACTTGGACAGTCTAATTTCCTTGAGTCTCAAAGACATTCTTAAGCACCCTTCGTTAAATAGGAAGGAAACCCGCAGACTCGGATAGTCTCAATACCCTTTGGATTTCCCGTTTCCTCAAAGAAAAGGAAATATCCCTGATCCTCAAATTAAATCCCTGAGTATAGTGTTGCTCATATAAGAACTGATTTTCTCTTTTAAATCAGTATATTGGATCTGTCACTCAACTGAAACAGTTACAATAGCCTCCATCTCGGGCTTCGTACGAGATACCAAAATTCTCCCCAGTGTAGTCAAAACAACCTTTTCGCCTCTCTCTCGGGCTTTGTACGAGATACAAAAACACTCCCTTACTGAGTATAAAAGATTCTCCAACTGAGTCAACTCTTTGATAGCCTCCTCTTAGGCTTTGTATAACGATATGCCCCACTGGGTCAAAAACTTTTAGCCTCTCTCTCGGGCTTTGTACGAGACACAAAATAGCCTCCTCTTAGGCTTTGTATAATGATTTTCCTAGCGGAAATTAGCCTCCTCTTAGGCTTTGTGTAAGAAAACCACTGGTTGATCCAATCGACCTTTTAGCATCAAAGTTGTGCCTCGTTCGCAGTACACAAACATCAACAACTCCTTTCCCTTCATCTAATCGCTGTAAGCGGCAAGCCTCTGGATCATCTATATCCATGCCACTGTCCCTCTTTTAGCATGAGAAATTCCTAAGGAAAGATGGCATTGCTCTACACTGAGTTAAAGTCTTCTCCTTCAGGTTAAAACCCTTTCTTCGGAAATTATGGCATTGCTCGGATCCGCGTATCCCAGTTAAAGTAATTCTCCTTCCCCCTCTTTAGAGATGACAAATTCTCTCTAAAGTCGAGGTCTTTCAGCTTCACGTCTTGGGCTTTGAACAAGACACAAATAGACCTTTTAGCTTCACATCTTGGGCTTTGAACAAGATACAAACCACCTTTCGCTTCACGTCTTGGGCTTTGAACAAGACACCAAAAACCAATTTCCTCCCATAGAATAGGAGGAACTACGAACGCTCTGATTTCCCTATTTCGGTAAACGGGAATACGTAGGCATAAGATCGAAAGAAAAGATCTGATTTCCACTGGTTGACCCATTTCTGTCAGGAACTTAAGATTCGTAGCTTTATAAGTCTAGGATGATTAGGACAAATATATATACTGCTTTTCCTAATTGCTATACGTGTTTATTTTTCTGCTACTGGGAATGCGTGTGATGCCGCATGTGGTGAGATTGAGTATACACTTAAGAAAAGCCAACCTTTTTCGTAGTGCGGAAGCTATCGGAAATAGCTGTTACGCGATACTACCCTCATTTGAGGCTGGTGATCTATTCTCGGTGAATGGCACTTACTCTAAGATTGCACACAACTCGCTGGCGGTCCGCTTGTTGTTTTGCTTTCCTGGGAGGAGCTGATGATAATGAGTACAGGTACAAAAATCACCCTAGTATAAACCTGTGGGGATGGGTAGAGCCTTGACTTCATGACAACGACCCTCTGACCCCATGTTTTTTCTATGTTTTTGTGTGCTGCATTCATGCATTCATTTAATAAAACATTAAAACATTCAAAAAAATTTATCTTCTAGTCTCTCTGTTTTTCAAATTAAACTAAGACTGTGATTGCAAATATCAGAGAAAAAGATTACGCTAATGGATTTCGGTAGAAGGAGAACTCACCAGTATACCTTCAAGGTTCCAAAACTAGGGGATTTGAGAGGGTTAGCAAGGATGATCGTTAACCCAGAGGCTTTCAGAGCCAAGCACGGTGGTTTGCTACCACTGTTAAGAGTCCATGTGATTAAGGGGATCATGGACGCGCTCATTCAATTCTACGATCCGGTTTATCATTGTTTCACATTCCCAGATTACCAGCTGGCACCAACGCTGGAGGAGTATTCTCATCTGACTGATTTACACATCACAGATCGAGCTCCATTTTTTGGACTGGAAGAAATTCCAAAGAATCAGATCATTGCAAGAGCAATTCATTTGGACGAGTCTGAGGTCAGGACTCACATGACTACTAAGGGTGGCATCCAAGGTTTGCCAGCCCAGTTCTTGACAAAGAAAGCTCTGTACTTTGCTAGTATAGGGAACGGGACTGCTTTTGAAAGCATCTTTGTCTTGCTCACCTACGGATTATTTTTGTTTCCCAACATCAATAACTTCGTCGATATCAACGCTATTAAGGTTTTTCTCATTGGAAACCCTGTGCCGACTTTGCTCGCAGATGCGTATCATTCTGTACACTTAGGAAATTTGTACAGCGGAGGGGAGATCACATGCTGTGTACCTTTGCTTTACAAGTGGTTTATCTCTCACTTGCCCAAGTCTGCCGCTTTTTGGGATTGCAAGAGTGTCTTACGTTGGTCGCGGAAGATCATGTCTCTTACCAACTCCGATATAGATTGGTGTAATAGGATTTATGAGGGAATCAGAATCATTGACCGTTGTGGAAACTTCCCCAGCGTACCCCTCATAGGAACTAAAGGAGGAATCAACTATCATCCGATATTAGTTCTTCGTCAATTTGGATACCCGATGAGACACATCCCACTGGGTGTTCATCTGGAAGGTCTTTTCTTCAAAGAAGGAGAAAACGACAGAGCACTAAAGATGGAAATAGTGCAAGCTTGGAAACATGTTCATAAGAAAGGACGAGAGTCTCTAGGAAAACCGGACTGTGTCTCGGTGGAGCCTTATCTCCATTGGGTACAAACTAGAGCTCTCAAGCTAAAAATGCCTTATCCTCGTTACGAAATTCTTCCACCGAAGGAATCTGTCATGCACTTCATGACGGAAACTGAAAAGCTTCAGGTTACTCTCAACAAAGTTCAAAAGGAAAGAAGGTCTTGGAAGAACAAGTACCGCACCCTCGACGTAGAGTGCATCAAAATACAGCAATTACTGAAAGAAAAAGATGCTCTGATTGAAATTTTGGAGCAACATGCTGTGGATAATCAGGATAACCAAAGGAATTTGCCCGCTCCTTTCACTTGGCAAAGGAACGACAACCCGACAACGGCCCAAGAGCCCCGGTCAAAGAAAAGGAAGATATCAGAATCAGCACCCGATTTCTCTTCAGAGAGGACTCGGGACCCATTAGTTTAGGTTTCTGTTTCTGCACTTTGTAATCTACTGTATTTCCATTTCTGTAATCCTTTGAATTTCAATAAAAAGGGGTTTCCCCACTGTTTGATATTTCCAATCTAATTGTCGAAGTTTATTTTGATTAAACCAAAAAAAAAACAATTAATATAATCATTGCATTCATCATTCTCACATCGCGTATTCTCCTTACCTACGAATCTCACGTTTGTGTCTCGATTCTATAGTCAAACTGTCTCATTCATATAATACTCGGGCCAATCGTCAGAAAAAGACGGATGATCTTGAGGAAGAAAATAGAGAGTTGAAAGAAGAGATCGACACTCTGAGAGAGGATATGAGAAAGCTTCGTAACGACATGCAAGCCATGGCAGAAGCTCAGCTACAAAGAACTGTGATCTCGGAGATCACCTCAATGCCCATCATAGAAAAGTATGATCCTAGGTATCAGATACCGAAAGATCGTCCTTGGGGCATGCCTGTTAACTATATCCCGGAAGGATATGTTCCGCCGATCACTGAAGATCAGGGAATCGCAACAGAAGCCGTTGGGCCTGAAGGTTACAAACTTCGGGAAAGCGAAGATGCCAGGGGCATACTCAAGACTCCTGAAGGTTACAAACTTTGGGAGGCGCCAAGACTTACTGCCGTAGTCATGGTACCACCCCCTGTGGTGCACACTGTCCCGGAAGGACATATTCCACCAACACCTTCTGGTAAGAAGGAAACTATGTTTGACAGAATGGATGAATTCCAGGAGCAGTTCTTGGAAATGCAGAAAGAGCTGCAAGCCATTCGCGGTCAGGATCTATTTGGAAAGGACGCCGCAGACCTCTGCTTGGTCCCAAATGTAAAAGTCCCGCACAAGTTCCAAGTGCCCGACTTTGAAAAATACAAGGGTAACTCTTGCTCTCAAAGCCATCTGGTGATGTACGCTCGGCGGATGTCAGCTCAGATGGAGAATCAGGACCTGCTGATTCACTACTTCCAGGATAGTTTAACCGGTGTCGCACTCAAATGGTACATGGGTTTAAACCGTGCCACGATCAGTACATTCAGAGATCTTGGTACTGCCTTCGTCCACCAATACAAGTACAATTTGGACATGGCACCCGACAGAGATCAACTCAGATCAATGTCACAAAAGGACAAGGAAACCTTTAAGGAGTATGCTCAAAGGTGGCGTGAAATTGCCGCTCAAATTTGTCCACCTCTTGAGGAAAAAGAGATGACAAAGATCTTCTTAAAAACCTTAAGCTCATTTTACTATGACCGAATGGTCGCCAGTGCGCCCAGTGATTTCACCGAGATGGTCGGTATGGGTGTACGTCTTGAGGAAGCCGTCCGAGAAGGACGTTTGGTAAAAGACACTGGATCGACGAGCGGTACTAAAAAATACGGTAGTGCTCTCCCTAAGAAAAAAGAGCAAGATATTGGGAATATCTCTCTCGGAAAGCAAAGGCGTCGTTATCAGCCGGTAGCAGCTGTAACTCCTGCTATCAGCCCTGCGCCTATTCCTACGTATCAACCTCAGGTTGCGCAGAGCCAGCCTGACCAACAAAGGACACAATAGCTTCTTCAGCAGGCTCGTCCTCCATATAACAACAACCGTACAACACGGCCACCAGGGTTTGATCCTATACCCATGTTGTACACAGAACTATTTCCGTTACTGCTGGCTAAGGGGCACATTCAGACTAAGTCTCCCCTTTCAGTTCCGGAAAATCCACCTTTTTGGTTTAAATCGGATCAAACATGTCCTTATCATCAAGGAGGTTCAGGGCATAACATTGAGACTTGCCTCAATTTCAAATCCGACGTGCAAAAGCTTGTTAGGAACGGGCTCTTATCTTTCAAAGATACGAATCCTAATGTTCTTACGAACCCGCTGCCTTAACACGAGAAAGCTGCAGTCAATCTGATTGAGAAAGAGACTAACACTGTCTATCAAATTCACGATGTACTCTTATTGGGGACCGATCTGGTTAAGATGCATTGTAGACGGAGTGGATATGGCCATGTGCCACCTCATAATTATCACTAGTGTGATATCTGCTCTAAAGACAACCAGGGATGTTCTGTAGTGCAAGCGGCTCTACAGGAACAAATGGATCTTGGATGGATCCAAGAGCACCGAGTTCGTGGAGTTAACATGGTTTACACGAATTCCAACATCATTCAAAACCACGACATCCGTGTGATGAATGTCAACTTGGTGGCGATGCACTCAAGGCAAAGCCAGTATCATAATCTGCCGCGGCACGATTACAGTTCCTGTCTGATTTGCTCGGTAAACAAATAGGGATGCTCTTTCATACAAGAGGCCCTCCAGCGTCAGATGGATCTTGGATGGATCCAAGACTACCATGATAGGAACTCCTATCAAATCAACATGGTTCAGATCTTCGATATCCGCGTAATGAATACCAACCTGGTAGAGTTACATGCTGAGCAGGTCCGACTTGGATTCTTAATATCACATGACTATCAAAGCTGTAAAGCGGGTTGCGAAAACGATCGAGGTTGTACCCTTGTCCAGGAGGCACTTCAGCACTTGTTAAATCACTGGTGGATGCCAATCTATATGGACGAAGATACTCAGCAGATTAGTATCAATAACAGGAATCCTACTCGTCGTCAAAGTCAGGATGTCCGATCAGTGGAAGCTAACCTAGTGAGGTTACATTGTATTCAAAGTGGGCGTGGCCAGGTGCCACCACACAACTATGACAGTTGTAGCATCTGTTCGGAAAGTAACCAAGGGTGTTACCTTGTGAGAGCAGCTCTTCAGGGTCAGATCGATCATGGAGAAATTCGTCCATATCCGGGTTCTGGACCCATCATTTGGTCGCCGAACTACCTTGCCGATCAAGTTGAGGATGTTGTCACGATCTCTGGTCATCACCAGGTCAGGGATGTTTTTGCCATCATTCCTCTACTTGACGAATCTAGAGTTCCCAACCAGGAACGGATCGAGGTTACTTATGACGGTCAGAAAAATCAGAAGGTTCCCATAGTCATCTATCTACCGGGACCACTACCGTATGAATCAGCTAAGGCAATCCCTTACAAATACGGTGCAACAATAATCGAGAATGGAAAGGAAATTCCATTACCCTCCGTAGTGAATATTGCAGACATCAGTCGTGTAACACGGAGCGGTCGAATCTTCAACTGAGGGGTTGGAGAATCCAACAAAGAAAAGGAACTTCAGGCGAAAATTCCTGATCCACCAGTCAGTCAATCTGGTAATCCCGACTTTTCAAAAGACAAAGATGAGATGCTAAAGCTCATCCAAAGGAGTGAATATAACATTGTTGATCAACTGTTACAGACTCCTTCAAAGATCTCAGTATTATCGCTGTTACTCAGTTCAGAAGCCCACAGAGAGGCTCTACATAAAGTCTTGGAGCAAGCCTTTGTGGAACAGGATGTAACAATTAGACAATTCGATAGCATTGTCTCTAACATCACTTCCTGCAATAATTTGGGATTTAGTGATGAAGAATTACCTGAAGAGGGTCGCCGTCATAACATGGCGCTCAACATTATGGTTAACTGCCAGGGCGATGCTTTAGCCAGCGTACTGGTAGACACAGGGTCAGCCCTGAATGTTATGCCGAAGTCCACTTTGACGCAATTATCATTCAAGGGCCCTCCGATGAGAGTCAGCGAGGTCATCGTCAAAGCATTCGACGAATCCAGAAAAACAGTTATCGGCGAAGTTGATCTTCCCATAACTATTGGTCCTCACACTTTCCAAATCACTTTCCAGGTCATGGACATCCGGGCAACATACAGTTGTTTATTAGGAAGACCTTGGATACATCAGGCTGGAGCGGTTACTTCAACCCTCCACCAAAAGCTAAAGTTCATCAAGAACGATCAACTTGTCACGGTTTGTGGGGAACAAGCCTTACTTGTAAGTAACTTATCATCATCTACTTGTGTGGAACCCGAGGAGGTTATTGGAACTCAGTTCCAAGCACTATCGGTGAGCAAGAACGATCAATCCGAATAAGGAACTTCAATTTCTTCATACAAAGATGCTATCAAAGCGGTCGAGAGTACCGATACAAAAGGATGGGGACGGCTTGTCATTCCTATTGACAATAAAACAAAGAAGTCTTGGTTTTTCTGCAACTTGTACCCAGACAGCCGCCAACGATGAAAGTCTTCATCCCCTTCAAAACTTCTTCCACAGTGGAGGTTTTATTCACCCAGTGTCTCAGACAGTTCATGCTATCAATGAGGAAGATCCCTCTGACACAGATGAAGAATGGAAGTCCTACCTTAACAAGGACGGCTATATGTCTCAGGAAGAGGTGCCTATGCCTTTTTGCTTTCCTACAGAAAGTCCGAGATTTATACCAAGATCAGATGTCGAAATGATCTACGGGGATTGTGATCCGGAAGGATGCCGTGCTCCGCCAAATTCAATAGAGGAAGACACTCTGATGAAAGAAAACTTTGATCGCAATTACTATGGCCCGATGGATGGTCTGCCAATGTGGCAGCCTTACCCAGGAAACTTGGGGCAAGAAAGTCAGCCGAGTAACGAAACTCAGTTGAGCGTCATTGAACAGAATACCTGTGTCCCCACCCTGTCATGGGATCAACACTCAGGTCATTCGGAAACTACTCAACATGAAGAAGAGTTCGCAACGTTCGCAGGACTTGAATTCATCAACTATGCTTTTCCTGAGGTCAACGTCATCGAAAGGGATGATTTCTCCAGTTCCAAAGAAGTTTGGGACACTTTGGGACAACCAAGTGGAAAATACGACTTTATGGTCAAGTACACCGCTCCCGAAAGCTCTCGTATCAGGCTCAAAGATATCCAGCCAACTGGATGGGGAGATACAGCTGAGAGCTCCAATGCTATGCAAAATGCAACAGGGGAATCCTCCTACGACAACTCTGCTAGGGAGACAGATTCCAATGATCCTGCTCCACCAGAAATTAGCGTCATTTCTGAAGACAAATCAAGGAAGGTGCCAGACTTTGTGATTCACCGAGGAGTTCGCCGCCAATGGGTTGCCGTCGAGGTTCCGAAGGTCGTTCGTCAGTCAAAGTAATTGCCATCTTTTAACCTTTCACCCTGCCCAGGTGAAACGGATGTTTTGATAGGGCTCGCTTTCTGTAAATTTCCCTCTTCGCTTTGCCCAAAGCGACAGAGTTTTGTTTTATAGGGCTGTAGTTTCAAGGATCAACTTGTTCATTAATAAAATAACGTCGTTCTGTAATTTTCGCATTAATTGCTGTTTTCTCTTTTTGTTTTTTCAGAAAATGGTAATCCTAAAAAACAATTCAATAATAAAAACAAGCAGTAATAAAATAAAAACACTGCACACACTTGCATTTTCCTCTATCTCTTCTAAACACGAATCATCACGCCATGCAGATTGCTTGTTTTAAACCCCGTTGAAACATACGATCCAATGCATTCTCCCAACTTTGAGTTCCCGGTATTTGGGGCTGAAGAAGAAAATAACAACGAAATTCCAGAAGAGATCTCCCGACTACTCAGACAAGAGGAAAGGTCCATTGAACCTCACAAAGAGCTGTTGGAAACGGTAAACTTGGGTTCAAAAAAAGAGAGAAAAGAAATCAGGATTGGGGCACTGCTCAGTCCAACTGTCAAAGAAAGTTTGATAAAGCTTCTCAAAGAATTCCCCGATGTATTCGCTTGGTCCTATCAGGATATGCCAGGGTTGGATACCAGCATCGTGGAACATCACTTACCGTTGAGATCGGAATGTCCGCCAGTGAAGCAAAGGTTGAGACGGACTCACCCGGACATGGCCATCAAAATCAAAGAGGAGGTACAGAAATAGATTGATGCGGGTTTCCTCGCCACTTCAGAATATCCTCAATGGTTAGCCAATATCGTACCCGTTCCGAAAAAGGATGGAAAGGTCAGAATGTGTGTCGACTACCGAGATCTGAACAAGGCAAGTCCAAAGGACGACTTTCCTTTACCACACATTGACATGCTGGTGGACAGTACAGCAAAATTCAAAGTCTTCTCCTTCATGGATGGATTCTCGGGCTATAACCAGATCAAAATGGTGCCGAAAGACATGGAGAAAACTTCATTCATTACCCCATGGGGTACCTTTTATTACAAGGTAATGCTGTTCGGTTTGAAGAACGCCGGGGCAACCTATCAAAGGGCCATGACTACTCTGTTTCATGACATGATACACAAAGAAATCGAGGTATATGTCGATGATATGATTGCAAAATCAAAAACAGAGAGTGAGCACGTTGAACATCTGTCGAAATTGTTCGAACGTCTAAGAAAATTCAAGCTCTGCTTGAATCCCAACAAGTGCACCTTCGGTGTCCGTTCAGGGAAACTATTAGCGTTCATTGTCAGCCAGAAAGGAATTGAAGTTGATCCTGACAAGGTCAAGGCCATTCAAGAAATGCCTTCTCCGAAAACTGAAAAACAAGTCAGAGGATTCCTGGGACGTTTGAACTACATCTCCAGATTCATATTCCTTATGACCGCCACTTGTGCGCTGATTTTCAAGTTACTAAAAAAGAACCAGGATTGCGTTTGGTCAGAAGACTGCCAAACTACCTTCGACAGTATTAAGGAATATTTGTTGAATCCTCCGATTCTATCACCTCCAGTGGAAGGAAGACCGCTGATCATTTACCTCACAGTCCTAGAGGACTCAATGGGATGTGTACTTGGCCAACAAGACGAAACTAAAAGGAAAGAGTATGCCATTTACTATCTGAGCAAGAAGTTTACCGACTGTGAAACTCGGTACACAATGCTTGAGAAAACTTGTTGCGCTTTGGCTTGGGCAGCCAAACGTCTTCGCCAGTACATGATTCGTCATACTACTTGGTTGGTCTCTGAAATGGATTCAATCAAGTACGTTTTCGAAAAACCTGCTCTCACGGGAAAGATTGCCCGTTGGCAGATGTTACTATCAGAATATGACATAGAGTACCACGCTCAGAAAGCCGTT
This sequence comes from Lathyrus tuberosus, assembly GCA_022829125.1. Taxonomy (NCBI): domain Eukaryota; kingdom Viridiplantae; phylum Streptophyta; class Magnoliopsida; order Fabales; family Fabaceae; genus Lathyrus; species Lathyrus tuberosus. The sequence continues at coordinate 4,119,061 of JALAZF010000090.1, forward strand.
AAGGGAAGTATTTTAGCCGATCATTTGGCTCATCAACCGATTGACGATCAAGAATCAATCGGGTTTGACTTCCCAGACGAAGATGTCATGTATCTAAAGATGAAAGATTGCGATGAACCGCTACCCAGTGAAGGGCCAGAACCAGGTTCCCAGTGGGGACTCATCTTTGACGGAGCAGTTAATCATTATGGAAACGGAATTGGGGCAATCATTGTTACCCCTCAGGGTTCCCACATTCCTTTCACTGCCAGACTTACGTTCAAATATACGAACAACGAGGCCGAATACGAAGCATGTATCATGGGTCTCGAAGAAGCGATTGATTTAAGGATCAAAAACTTGGACGTATACGGCGATTCAGCCCTGGTTATCAATCAGATAAAAGGAGATTGGAAAACATACCAATCAGGATTGATTCCTTACAAAGACTATGCAAGAAGGTTGTTACCCTTCTTCAACAGAGTCGACTTTCATCACATCCCTCGTGATGAGAATCACATGGATGATGCATTAGCCACTCTCTCTTCCATGATTAGTGTAGGTCGATGGAATGACATACCTAAGATCGACATCATGCGCCTTGAACGGCCCGCTTACATCTTCGCGATTGAAGTAGTCATAGACGACAGACCTTAGTATCACGATATCAAATGCTTCCTTCAGAAACAAGAGTACCCATCTGGGGCACTCAGAAAAGACAGGAAAACCCTCAGAAGATTGGCTGGAAACTTCTTCCTGAGCGGTGACACTCTTTATAAGAGAAATTTTGACATGGGTTTGCTCCGATGTGTTGACAGACCAGAAGCAGACATGCTCATGAAAGAAATTCATGAAGGATCCTTTGGCACTCATGCCAATGGACACACAATGGCGAGAAAAATTCTCAGGGCCGGGTATTATTGGTTGACCATGGAATCCGACTGCTACAAGTACATGAGGAGGTGTCACAAGTGTCAGATATACTCCGACAAAATTCATGTACCGCCATCACATCTCAAAGTTCTTTCTTCCCCGTGGCCTTTTTCCATATGGGGAATCGACATGATTGGTATGATTGAGCCCAAGGCTTCAAACGGACATCGGTTCATCCTGGTAGCCATTGACTATTTCACCAAGTGGGTCGAAGCAGCGTTATTCGCCAATGTAACCCGACAAGTGGTGGTCCGATTTATCAAAAACAATATCATCTGCCGTTATGGTGTTCCAAGCAAGATCATTACTGATAATGGATCTAACTTGAACAATAAGATGATGAAAGAGTTGTGTGCAGAGTTCAAGATCGAACACCATAACTCATCTCCCTACCGACCCAAGATGAACAGAGCGGTAGAAGCGGCTAACAAGAACATCAAGAAGATTGTTCAAAAGATGGTTGTAACCTATAAAGACTGGCACGAGATGTTACCTTTTGCTCTTCATGGTTATCGCACATCTGTCCGTACTTCAACAGGGGCTACCCCTTTCTCTCTAGTATATGGCATGGAAGCAGTGCTCCCCATAGAAGTAGAGATCCCATCAATCAGGGTATTGATGGAAGCTCAGCTCACCGAAGTTGAATGGTGTCAAAGTCGACACGACGAACTGAACCTGATCGAAGAGAAGAGAATCACGGCACTATGCCACGGTCAGTTGTATCAACAGAGAATGAAGAGGGCGTTCGACAAAAAGGTCCGACCTCGTGTTTTCAGAAAAGGAGACCTCGTGCTCAAGAAGATACAATCATTTCTCACTGACTCTCGGGGCAAATGGACCCCAAATTATGATGGCCCCTATGTGGTCACGAAAGCTTTCTCATGCGGCGCCTTGAGACTTGCAACCATGGACGGAGAGGAATTTGCCTACCCCACGAATGTTGATGTAGTCAAGAAATACTTCGCCTAAACTAAAAAAAAAACGTCTCGGTGGATTGAAAACCCGAAAGGGCGGTCCAGGCAAAAGTTAGAGACATGAAAAAAAAGAATCATCCCGATGGATTGGAAATCTCATAGTACAATCCAAGCAAAAATTAGGGATAATGGCAAGTAACTATGTTCAACAGAGGCAAGTCCCTCAGCAGCAGTTACAGCATCGTCTATTGGAGGAAATCTCCAGTCAAAGGTCATCTTCGACAGAAGCTCAGGATGCCCTGAATTCAAAGTTGGTAGAAGGATAGTGGTCGTTATGTTTCAACGTAGCCCTTTTCCCTGTAAATTACCATTTTCTAACTTTGTATATACTCTTTGGAATCACGCGTTTGGCTGATCTCCATCTTATCAATAAAATTTGAGCCTTTGTGCTTTTGTTTGTAATTCTTAACTTGCTTTAGCTTTACAGAACGACTTTGTTAAACTTAATCAGCGATTCTTGAAATAAAACAAAAATGAATTTACTTGTTAAAACTTTTTCTGCTTTTAAATTAAAGATGGCATTTCTTTTGATTGTTGAACATCAGAAGAACATCGATTGCTTCTCCCGAAGTAAGCGAATTTCAAAGTGCAGAATCAAAGTACTCCTTCTAAGCCAGTATGCCTGAATGAAGGGATCAACTGTGTCAGAGACCTTGTTTCGTCTGACATCCTCGGCCGAGTTCTCATCTCCTAAGCCCGATCAACATAGCTCCCCGCGTGGACTATCTCTCCTAAGCAAGGTGGAATTGCTATTTTGAATCAACGGTACTTCTTCGCCCCGCGATGGCCGAGTATCCAATTGTGTTCATCCATTAGTCTGTATGTCGCGTCTGTTTTGTCAGCATATACATACATACTTCATGCATTTTATTTGCGTTCGCATTTCGTATTGCATCATTATCACTTGAGTCGGTATTGTCCCCTAGTGATAAACAGTTTTCTCAATCGAGTTTGTCAATTCTTTCCTTGTCAGGAAGTGTTGCGTCTGCACAATCTCGCCACCGGTGTATCTTTAGATCAGAGTCGGAACTTGGCCACTTTGATAACTTGAACCTCTGAAAGATCAGAGAACCTTCAACAAATGTCACTCTTCGCCATTGAAGATGATATCCTCGCTTTCCCGGATTAAGGAAAATCCACAGAGAAAGCCTCGTGATCAGAGATTCGGCAGCACGCCAGTTTTGCTCCGAAAAACCACTGATGAGAAGGTCATTGGCACCTCAAAATTGGACCCCATCATATGGCGTTTCTCCGGGAAGATCCCGAGAAAAGTATGATGAAAGATCCCAAACAAAAACAGTCTCTCAAGAGACTCGCTTTCCCCAGTAGAATCGACAGATGGCGTCTCCAACAGAGAAGTTTGTACAACTCTATAACTCAGACGACTGGGTTCCCCAACAAGTCTGACATCCAAACTTTTTCCACTCAAATGGCATCTCCCCAAGAAAATTCGGCGAGAAGTTTGAAGGAAAGCCGCTATGAATAGCGTCCCTTGTCAGTAAAGTTTATTGACAAAAGAAACTAAGACCAGTTCTTGGTAGGAAACCAGGATCGAGGGGAAGTTTACTTAAGAAACTAAGACCAGTTCCTTGGTAGGAAACCAAGAACGAGGGGAAGTTGACAAAAGGAAACTAAGACCAGTTCCTTGGTAGGAAACCAGGATCGAGGGGAAGTTTAAATCAGAAACTAAGACCAGTTCCTTGGTAGGAAACCAAGAACGAGGGGAAGTTGACAAAGGAAACTAAGACCAGATCCTTGGTAGGAGACCAGGATCGAGGGGAAGTTTACCTTTTCTAAGCATCATCGCTTAGCTAAAGAAGATGAATGCGTAAGCTACCATTCATAACCACCATCAAAATTTCGGGTATTCCGATATTTAATCCTCTTGCACCCCGAATGCCCGAACACCTTCGTCATTCACACCTTCGGGTCCAAGAAGATTAAATAGGGGCATCTGTAATACCCCAAATTTTGACCACTTAGATTTCCCATAATTGTGAAAATCATCATCACAATATGGATGTACCTTTATGCTTCATCAGTCTCCCCAAAGATGGGTGAGCATCCACTACAATCAAAATTAGGGTTTCAAGCCCTCTCTGAGTGCTTAGACAAGGGATCAATCAAGAAATGACATGATCTTCAACTTGTCTAATCTCTTAAACATCCACAATGGATCAAAAAGGACTCCCACTTCAAGGATTAAGCACAAGGCTGCTCCCTTCTAGGTGGATCAAGTCTCAAGATCGACAGTGTCACCAAATTAGGGTTTTGGTCAACCAGGGCCTCCAGATGGAAATTTTCATCTGGGCACAAGGCAATGATCCAAAACATGACCTAATATGCTTCATGGAACCTCATGAACCCATGCATCAAGTCAATTTTGCCTCAAGGGATGCATTCATCAAAAATCAGGAATTAGGGTTTCTTGACCTAATTCACCCCTAAGTTGACTTTTGGGACAAACCATGAGCCAAGACCTCAAGAGATGATTTTAGGGTCTCTAATACACCATATTGATCCATTTGGAACAATGGATTGATCCAAGAAGCTTGAGCAACAAGTCTCATTTTCATCTGCACCACAATTAGGGTTTTAAGGGAAAAGTCAACTGTAACTTTGACTTTTGACCAAGACATGCTCCCAAACCCTAATACATGATTGAATATACCCTATGACACCCATGGAACATGTCCATCAAGTTTGATTTAGGTCAAGGACATGATTTCCTGAAGAATTGCACAGTTTGGAATTCATCTGATAAAAAGTCAACTGTGCACAAAAGTCAACTTTGACTTTTTGAGATTTTTCACCAAAATGGATTTTTAACCCTAAAATGATGTTAATGTATGATTTGAATCATCATTCATCAAGAAAAATCAAGAAAAGTGAGATAACTTGTAAAAGGGGTAACCATAAAACTTAGAAATTTTTCTAAGTTAAAAATAAAGTGGCAAAGGTACCAACTTTGGAGGACCATAACTCCTAAACCACAAGGCCATTTTTTATCATCCAAAGATGGATTTGTAGCCCTCATTATCACCTACAAAAACTTCAACTACAAGTCATTCCAATTCATTAAGGATTTTGAGTTATGGAGTGATCAAAGTGGCTGAAAAGTGAAAATGTCACTTTTTCCAACACTTAGTAAAATTTTCACTAAGTCAGAATTCTGCTTCACTTTTTGCCAAATGTAGGGGGATTTTTCACTTGGAATCAAAAGAGATCAAAACCAAACTTTTTCAAACAGTTGTTGTATCGTGTAAGAGCTTTCCAAAATGGCCAAGAACATTGCCAAATTCAACCTACACCATGAGATACAACATTGGCAAGTTGCCTTGCTGAAATCTGTCAAAGCAAGGCAGAATTTGCATTTTGGCTCGATTTGCCAAAATCAGCCAATTGCAATTGCTCTAATCCACTTGGACACCTCAGAGGATTGAATCCAAAGGGGACAATCACTGAGCCAAGCCTCCAAGGTCCAAGGAACAAGGAATAGCATGTTGAACCTAGAATGGCCAAAATAGGGACAAGACTTCAAATTTGGAATGAGGCATTCAATGGAACCATCAAGGTGGCATGGACTGAGCCATTCTCATCTGAAATCAGTCAAGACTTATCCAAGACCAAGGGGACCAAAGCTCTGTGCCCTAACCTCTAGTCAATGGCTAGAGGAGACTTTCATTTCCATTGGCCAACATTGAGGAAACCTACTTACCAGCTGCCATGTACTATTCCTTGTAAAACAAACTTGATCTACTATAAATAGAGCTCAATTGTGGTCAGTTTGAGTACACCAAAGCCATCTAACAGATGCTTTCCTCAAAATCTCTTTCTCTTGGCAAAAATGCCTTTCTTAGCAAGGTAGCTATCGGGTTTTGAGTTTGAGAGCAATTCTGCACAAACCAATCACTCACACACCTCACATACATCACATATGAGCTGATCAAACACTCACATGACATCTGAAACATCAATTTCACAAAATCACTTGCCATCCACACAAGTTTGAAGTAAAGTTGCAGCTGAGATGCCATAAACTGATCCAGTCCATTTCAATTCAATCCAAGTGTTCAAACACACTCCATATGGTGTAGGGAAGCTGTCCAGATCATCACAACTTGTCTGTAACACCTCCAACTCAAAATCACATCTGAACTTACTGTCACGACTTGGAGGTAAGCCTAAACTTGGTCATCTCTCAATCTATGCATATTTCCTCGCACAATAATTTGGCCATATGTTCATAATCATGCATGGAATGTTTTCCCTCAATTAATTGCATTGTTTGAATCGTGTATCAAAAATCCTAGCCTTCATGCAGAAATTAGGGTTCTTGAGGTTTCTTCGTGATTTCTTGTTGTATGTTTAATTTAAATGAAATTAAAGTACATAGACATGATCGTGAGGTTGAGGCGAGCATAATGATATGTGGATTGCATGTTATAATTACGTATTCAGTGAGATTGGATAGAAAATGCAAATCTGGGCAAACTGAAAAACGCGCGTGTTCTTGGTGTTGTTCTTGGCGCCATTTTCATAAATTTGAATATTTGAATTTTGTGATTTTTGTTTAATTGATTCAAAAATTAATTTCTCTCTGGGTTTTAATGATTTTGAGTTGATTCTTTTTTTAATAATTCACAAAAATGTTAAAATATTTTATTTTATCAAAAAATCCCAAAAATATTATTTATTTCATATAATTGATATTTTTGCAAAGAATTAATATTTTGATTGTTTTTGGCATTTTAAATATTTTTTCTACATTGATTTTGCAACTTTTAATGCTTTCTAATTATTTTGTAGGTCAATACTTAATTTTTGAAGCATTAATCCAAGATCACAATTTGTTTTCCATGTGTTAAACAATTTTTGATCATTTTAATTGAATTTTTATTCAATTTAATACATTTTGAAAACAAATTAGGGTTTTGGATTAATTCAACCCTCATAAATCATTTTCAAAACACTTTGGGCCTCTATTAGATTGTAAGAACCAATCCTTTTTTTGACCAAATCATTTTTGGGCCTCACTTATTGTATAAGTCCCGATACCGTCAAAAAAACAAACGGCGCGATCGTCGCCTTTTCAAAAATCATCCGGGCCTACCCTCAAGTAGTAAGACCCATTTATTCATCTCAAAACTTTTTGGGCCTCTTGAGAGAGTGTAAGACCCATCCCCCCTTGTACAAAAACTTTTTGGGCCTCACTCATTGTATAAGTCCCTCTGTACAAGTAAACGGCGCGATCGTCGCCCGTTTAAAAATAAAAATCATCTGGGCCTACCCTCGAGTAGTGAGACCCATTTCTTTTTCTTTTAAAACATTTTGGGCCTCTTGAGAGAGTGTAAGACCCATCCCTTTGTACAGAAAACCTTTTTGGGCCACAGTCACTTGTATAAGTCCCTCTGTACAAATTCAAACAGTGCGCTCACTGATAAAACCCTGGGCCTCTCCTTGAGCTGTAAGCCCCAAATCTTTCTTTTTCAAAGCACTTTCTCCTTTGATTTTGAATATACTGTTGTTTTCAATCTTTTTTTTGTTGAACAACTAACCAAACAGCATGGAAGCACTACAACCGAGTAAGTGGTTATCGCTTTCATTTACTGCTTTCATATTATAAACTGTATTGTGGGGTTGCTCACTGTAAGTCTCCTTTCATAAACTCATATCTACTGTGTAATAATAGTATAGATATTTCGAGTTTCCCCGGCTACTACGTCTAGAACTAAGTGACGCCGTTTCATTTATTCGTAGAAATAGACGCCTAGATCCCCAATAGGAGCACCAGATACAGTCTTCTCTTCGGCTGTCCTCCTTAGGAATCGTCAAGAAATTCTATCCCTCAGAGATGAATTATTCTCGGTGAAACTTCTCTTGAATTTCTTCAAACCGCCGAACGGTTCGGACTCTCTCTAAAAGTTAAAGTCACTGGATAGTAAACCTCGCACGTTTACCAGTGGTTTTAACTCTAAAAGAGTTTTCCTGAACTTTTCTTTGGTTTGGGACCCACGGGCTTCTTAAAAGCATCTGCCTCCTCTTGGGCATCATACAAGGACCCACAGGCTTCCTAAAAGCAACCCCGCCTCCTCTTGGGCATTATTCAAGGACCCTACGGCTTCTTAGAAGTATTCACAGCCTCCTCTTAGGCTTCGTATAATGATCTCTTCCTCCGGGAATGATAGCCTCCTCTTGGGCTTCGTACAAGGACCCGTCGGCTTCTTAAAAGTTTCCAGCCTCCTCTTGAGCTTCGTACAAATTGTCCCGACGACCTCCTAGAGGTATAGGAACAGAACCTAGTCATCCTCATAGAACAGTCCTTTCATAGAGTCTACTACTGTTTCTCGAAGCATAGTACAAAAGATAAAACTCTAGACTTGGACAGTCTAACTTCCTTGAGTCTCAAAGACATTCTCAAGCACCCTTCGTTAAATAGGAAGGAAACCCGCAGACTCGGATAGTCTCAATACCCTTTGGATTTCCCGTTTCCTCAAAGAAAAGGAAATATCCCTGATCCTCAAATTAAATCCCTGAGTACAGTGTTGCTCATATAAGAACTGATTTTCTCTTTTAAATCAGTATATTGGATCTGTCACTCAACTGAAACAGTTATAATAGCCTCCATCTCGGGCTTCGTACGAGATACCAAAATTCTCCCCAGTGGAGTCAAAACAACCTTTTCGCCTCTCTCTCGGGCTTTGTACGAGATACAAAAACACTCCCTTACTGAGTATAAAAGATTCTCCAACTGAGTCAACTCTTTGATAGCCTCCTCTTAGGCTTTGTATAACGATATGCCCCACTGGGTCAAAAACTTTTAGCCTCTCTCTCGGGCTTTGTACGAGACACAAAATAGTCTCCTCTTAGGCTTTGTATAATGATTTTCCTAGCAGAAATTAGCCTCCTCTTAGGCTTTGTGTAAGAAAACCACTGGTTGATCCAATCGACCTTTTAGCATCAAAGTTGTGCCTCGTTCGCAGTACACAAACATCAACAACTCCTTTCCCTTCATCTAATCGCTGTAAGCGGCAAGCCTCTGGATCATCTATATCCATGCCACTGTCCCTCTTTTAGCATGAGAAATTCCTAAGGAAAGATGGCATTGCTCTACACTGAGTTAAAGTCTTCTCCTTCAGGTTAAAACCCTTTCTTCGGAAATTATGGCATTGCTCGGATCCGCGTATCCCAGTTAAAGTAATTCTCCTTCCCCCTCTTTAGAGATGACAAATTCTCTCTAAAGTCGAGGTCATTCAGCTTCACGTCTTGGGCTTTGAACAAGACACAAATAGACCTTTTAGCTTCACATCTTGGGCTTTGAACAAGATACAAACCACCTTTCGCTTCACGTCTTGGGAGGAACTACGAACGCTCTGATTTCCCTGTTTCGGTAAACGGGAATACGTAGGCATAAGATCGAAAGAAAAGATCTTAGCGAGCGCAATCAACAAAAAACCCAAATCCCATATCTCCATCAATTAAAAGCAGTAATTCAAAAGCATCAGTCCTAACATCCTAATCCTTATTCCCCGCCAGAAACCCTTTGCCTAGAAAAAAGAAAGAAAGAACCGTATTGGCGAAATACGAATAACCAGTACAAAGGCCCCCCACATTGATAGCATCCGTAACCTAACAGACCGTTGTTTAAACTCAGTATGCAAGCAGGGTTAATTGGAGACATCTATTTCCCTTCCTTATTCAGCTCACAATAGGATAAAAAATGAATCGACCTGTAGTTTTAAGCTCAACCGCAGAGAGCGACCAGCGCTTAAGAACCGCGTCCAAAATCGCTCGCTACAATACCAAGATCAAACTCAAGTCACACAAGATGAATCATTAAGCAACACATTCCAAACATGCATCAAAATTAGACAAGACATCCACTTATCATTCATGCAAGCAAACAAAGAAACATGTGAAGCAAAAAAGTGAAATGAAAATCACATGATGAACCCTAAATCAAGAGGACCAGAACCTCAAGCATGTCATGCAAATCAAACAAAAGGTTTCATACATGAATTGGATCACACAAGGAAGCAATCACAAGATTAGGTTGAGCACACCAAAGGATTCAAGTCAAAACATTGTCAACTTAGAAAATCAAGCACAAATAGGAAAATTGACAAATGAAGATGAATCCAAAGCCAAAAGCAAGCTAATACAGAAAAGGATTACACCAAATAATCATTCCAAGCATCACTCAAACACAAGTAAGCAAATACACTTAAACCATGTCAAGTATCCAAGCATGCTTCAATCAAATTCAAACCACAAGTAGGCCTCAACCAAAAATAGAAAAGTGATCCAATAAATTCCCAAAAAATAATCCAAGGCAAGTTTAAACATCCAATTAACATGTGAAAAGATATTGGAACAGAACTAACTCAAGAACATGTTCAAAAGTGCTTCACAAGTCAAGATATGCACATAATCGTGTATGAATCGAGGAGCATCAAAAATCACATGAAAAACAATCAAAGGTGATCACCAAGGCAGCAACATGACATTAAAACATTCCTCATTTAATTGTCAAGACATGTCAAAAAAATCAGCTCAAGAAGGCATGGCAAAGTCATCAAACATAAGCACTAATCACAAGGGTAAACATGGAAGACACTTTGGAAAAGAAAATCAGAAATAATTATGTAAATAAATGGAAAATGAAAATAATATTCATATAAAATTAAATAAGACATTAAAATACCTTCATGAATTTTTTTGGAATTTTTTAATAAAATAAAGTATTTTTAGTAATTAAAATTAAAACCAAAATAAAAAAAGAAAATAAAACAAGTGGTTAAAAAAGGAGGGGTGCATTACCACTAACATGCCCTTGGGCCTGAACTGAGAGGGGGTGTGGATAGAAACCGGGCACAAGGCCCATGTAAAATCACCAGAAAAAAGAAAGAAAAAAAAAACAAAATAAAAACATAAAAAGAAAAGGAAAAAAAACTGTAACGTAGAACCTATGTAATTATCAATCAATTGGTCATTTTTTTAAAATCATAAAAGACAAAATAGAAACAAAAAATAAAATAAAAAAACCAATAAACCAATTATGAGGTGTCACCTCATCATCTTCCTCATAAAACCCATGCAAACTTCACGTGAACAGTGGCTAGAATGGAGAAATGCAGCACCACGCCGGTCCGGCCGGCCTCCGCCGGCGGCGGCTGGTCCGGCCGGAAATGGAAGAACCGGGACACCCCCCCCCCCCTCTCAGTTTTTCGCGTAGATTCCGATTATGCACTTAGTTTTAAAGTTTAAAGCCTCTAAAACCCTCAAAAATAGCCATAAAGAAAAGGATCATGGTGCACAACTTTCACAAATCAAAACAACAACCATACAAACATCTTATGCATCAACTCAAGAATCCAAATATGCAAATAATATTCTCAAAACACGTAAGACATGAGAGAAAAGAGTTGAAGAAAGATTACCAAAAATAGAGCTCTTGATACTTTCTACCTTTGCTCCAAAGCTTCAAAAGCACCCTCCTTCTAGCCTTTTAGGACTTCTAAGATAATGATGGAAGCAAGAATGGGGAGAAAGAGCCTCTTGTGAGTAAAATCCGAATCTTGAAGGTTTTTTTGAGAGAGAGAGTGAACTTTAAGGTTTTGTTCTCACACCATGAGCAGCCACCTTCCTTTCTAGGGTTTCTGGGATTATATATGTGTGCTTTGTGAGGTTAAAATGAACTTTACTGTGGTTAAAGCTTAGGGTTAAAGTTTGACGAAAATTTGAAAAAAAAACAATGGAGTGTGAGAGGGTGTAGTACAAAATGAGCTTTATGTGAGAGTGGTTTTTGGTTGTTATTCTTCTGAGCAAGAGAGATCAGAATGACAGAGAGTGGAGGGGACAAACTTAGTGCACAAGTTTATGGTATTCTTCATTTGGCAAGTGTTGTCTAAAATGGTGCATGGTAAAGAAACAATGTTTGGTTATTTGGAGTAAAGAAAAAGAAAGGCATGCGTGAGATAATGTGTATTGATGCCATGCTGCAAGAGTATACAATACCAAATGCCAAAAACACATGTCCTTTATGTTTTAGAAATTAATTTGTGCACCTCTCTTTGTGTCATGATATCTTGGTGACCCCTTGGCCAAATGATGAGTTCTTGAGCCTAATAAAAACTAGGAAGAACATGGAACAAAAGCCAAGAAGGAAAGGTCTTGAAATAAGGCTTGTAACATGCTGAAAATAAACCATGAAATCATGCACTTGAACCTGCCCCAAAATACTTAGAAAAATTCTAAGTTATGGAGAAATTATAAGTTGAAAATGTCTCACTTTGTCCACCCATAACTAAATGAGAAATAATCCAAATGACATGGTTCTTGTGCTCAAATTGAAGGGAAAGTTTCATACTATAACTTTCATGTGGAAGAGTTTTTCAAATAAGGCCTTGATCATGGTAAAAAATGGCTTAGAAAGTGATTAAAAACTTACTAAAAATAGTAAGTTTCTAAAAACCTAATTTACCAAATTTAGTAACTTTTCACAATTCTTGATTTTTCATCAACCCTTGAACATTTCTTGATCTAATCTCTTCCATGGATCATATTTGACTTGAAAATCACCATGTTGACCTCAAAAATCAGGAGTTGACTTTTTCACTGCACAGTTGACTTTATTCCCAATTCTCCCGATTTTGAAATTTCTGGCCAAATGAAACCCCTCTGAATCAAATTGATGGGCAATATTCCATCCTTAGACACTTAAAGACATAAGGAATACCATGCAATTAATTCCTGCCCAAGAAATCAGAAATAAATTGATTTTATGGCGACCCTAAGTTTGGTACCCTCTGGTTAGGAGGAGATAGCACATCCTCCAAATTCAAATTCCTCTGAATATGATGTGTATCATGTCCACCAATGATGACATGTGCCACTTGGAGATGATAAAGAATCAAAGAGCTTGCTCATTCGGGGGTCAGATCCCAACTTTTGACTGCCTTGTATAGGAGATCATGCACTGTCCAATCTTCTTGATGAATTCTCATCTTCCCATGACTTGTGAGGGCAAATGGAGATGACACATGATATAAGAGATCCTTGAGGCTTGTGAGAAACACTTGGTATTCTTCTTTGGATATCAACACCTTGGATCGCCTGATCACATGCCCTATGCTGAATGTCATGCTATGCAATCTATGACCTACTATGGAATGCAAATGAGTAAAGCATAGACCAGTTATTGAGTAAAATAAGAAGGGTAAATTTTGAGGTATTACAAAGCACCCTATATTTCTTGTCTCTCATCCATTTGACATGATTCAAACACCAAACTCATGCATTTTTTAACAAGGATCATGATGGCAATATTCAATTTTGTTGAAATGGATTGAATTAGAACATAACAAGTTAAAACCTGAAGAACCCTAAAACTGGCATGAACTCAAGGAGATCCTATATACGAATTTTAAACAACAATTGATTGAGGGGAAACACTCAACATATGATGACAAGCAATTGGCAAAAGTATCATGCGAGGAAATATGCATGGATCATGTTATGAGAGTTTTGGAGCTTACCTTGATGCAAGTTGAAATGGAACTCTGCACAGATGGTGTTTCAGAAGTGATTTGATGATCCCTATAACTTCAATGGATGTTGTTGAGTGGATTGAAAGCCTTGGAACACTTTGAAAATCTTTGGATCAAGTTGGAGGAATCCAATTGCAGAATTGAGGCATAATGGCTTGGTTGAAGAGTGATTTTTAGCTAAAGGTGTTACAGAGATTGTTTAAGTGTTTGAACACCTCATATACATCATATGTAATGTGTTTGAGCAATTGGAATGGATTGCTTAAGGCTGCAACTCAAAACCCGATGGTGGTTGCTCAAAAACAAAGAAATTTGGTACTTAAGAGAGAATGAGAGAAAGCAACGTTGTAAGTTTCTTTGGGGTGATTTGAATGATTAATTGGAACCTCTATTTATAGGTGATCAACTCTTGTCTTGGAGGAATAGTGAATGGCTGCTGGATCAGATCACATTCAATGGCTTTGGCTTGGTGGCATTTCTTCTCATGCAAGGCAACCTAGCCCCTCCCAAGAGCAGGGCTATATCTTGACCAAATCCACATTCTTCAGATGTTTTTATTGTTGTTTAATCAGAGAACTTCACTGAGGAGAGTGGGAATCTTGAAAGTGCACTATTCCACATTAATGCTCTTGAATTCAAGGCATAATATGCCAAAATGCATTGATCTCAAGTTGGAAGATCCTTTGGCTTTTGGACTCAGCTTTGCAAGTTGGATCATTTAGATTAGGATCAGATTAGATGGCTGTAGCATAGGGATCATTGGTCTTGAATCAAAAATCATGTAAATCAAGCAAAAGTGCAAACTGATTTTTCCAAAACAGTTGCAGCAGCATAACTTTGGGCATGGATTTCTCTTGGCTCAAGTTGAATCAATTCATGCTAATAAGCTCTTTGAATTCTTAGCAATATTTGCAAAAACATTGATGTTTACCTTTGGAATTGATTCCACTTCCAACTCTGTGAAAAAACCTCACAAGTTTTGGTGTTTTCAACAAAATCTGTCTTGGACAGAATTTTGTTTAAGTGTTGAAAAATGATGCATTTTCATGTTTTTGGCATTTTGGTCCAATCATAACTTGAAATCTATGAGGAATTAGAATGAGGTGTAGTTGACACTTTAGAGTATGCCATGAGAGCTACAAATCCATCTTTGGATCAGCCAAAATGGTTGCTTGGATCTCAAGTTATGATCCTTGGAAGTTGGTACCCTAGCCACTTTGTTCCATAACTTAGAAAAATTCTAAGTTTTTATGGTTACCCCTTTTACAAGTTATCCCACTTTCTTTGGTTTTTCTTGATGAATGTTGATTCAAATCACACATTAACATCATTTTAGGGTTAGGGAACCATAATTATGAAAAATCTCAAAAAGTCAAACTTTGACTTTTGTGCACAGTTGACTTTTTACCAGATGAATTCCAAACTGTGCGATCCTCTATGAAATCAAGTCCTTGACCTAAATAAAAATTGATGGAGTGATTTCATACGTGTTATAGGGTGTATTGAATCATGTCCTAGGGTTTGGGAGCATGTCCTGGTCAAAAGTCAAAGATACAGTTGACTTTTTCTTCAAAACCCTAATTGTGGTTCAGATGAAATTGAAACTTGTGAATCAAGCTTCTTGGATCAATCCATTGTTGAAAATGGATCAATGTAGTGTGTTGGAGACCCTCAAATCATGTCTTGATGTCTTGGCTTATGTTTTGTCACAAAAGTCAACTTAGGGGTGAATTAGGTCAAGAAACCCTAATTCCTGATTTTTTTTGTGAATGCATTCCCTGAGGCTAAATTGACTTGATGATTGGGTTCATGAGATCCCATGGAGTATCTTAGGTTATGTTTTGAAGCATTGGCTCATGCCCAGAGGAAAATTTCCACCCGGAGGACCTGGTCGACCAAAACCCTAATTTGGTGACACTGGCGATCTTGAGGCTTAATCCACTTAGAAGGTAGCAGCCTTGTGCTTAATCCTTGATGTGGGAGTCCTCTTGATCCTTTATATGTGTTTGAGAAGTTAGACAAGTTGAAGATCATGTCATTCCTTGATTGATCCTTTGTCTAAGAGCTCTGAGAGGGCCTGAAACCCTAATTCTGATTGTAGTGAATGCTCACCCATCTTTGGGGAGACTGATGAGGCATGATGGTCCATCCCTATTGTGATGTTGATTTGCACAATGATGGGAAATCTTAGTGGTCAAAATTTGGGGTATGACACGTAGAAGAAATGGCAAGCAAATGTTATCTTTTTTAAGTCATCCATATTTTGATAATACGTTTAGAAATAAAGAAGAAAAACTCTTTTGCCCATTTCATGAAATAAATGTGCAAATTACAATTACACTTTGTGAATGATACAAAATAAGAAAAGGAGGAGCTCCATTCTTTACATGTTTTGTTTTAATAATTACAAAATAAAAAATTCAAAGTCTCCAACTCCGAAGGCCACATATGTTTCCTCATAACCTTTGCAAAACCATCATGATCATCATTTGCATATCCATACGTATCACTAGGGGTGGAAAAACGGGTCGGGGCCGGCCCGCGCACCTGCCATAAAATGGGGGGGGTTGGGAATTTGGGCCCGCCGCCCACCGAAGCCCGCTCCGCCAAAACCCGCCACCCGCCACACTTATTCGTTCAACTTGTCCCACCTTAAACCCGCCATTTTTTAGTTAGTTCTAGTAATTTTAATTCTTGATGGTTTTATTTTGTACATTTATTTGAGAATATATGCAATATTTTTTGAAGTAAAATTTGTTAAAAAGAGGCTTTGTAAAAATTGTTCTAAAAAATAAGTGAAAAATATATTTGAAATGTAAAAGCAAGCCTATTAATATATTAAAAAGATGAAAAATAAATAAATAAAAAAGTTGGCAGGCAAGCCCGCCGCCCGCCACCTTGGCGGGGCGAGCTAGATTTTTAAGCCCATTTCCAATAGGCAGGTTTGCCCGCCCCTCCTTTTTTTTGCAGGCTTAAGGCGGGGAGGGGCGGGCGACCCGTTTTGCCACCCCTACATATCATCTTCCTCATCACGAACATTGCCCTACATATCATGTACATCAATGAAACGAAATTAGAAAAAAAAAAGCAAATAAGGGAACCCCGAATTATAGCAAATGTCAACATCATTGCACATAATAGCACTACATATGTACATCAAAATTAAGATTGAATTAAGTCATAAAATGGAAATAACAAGATGCAACAACGCACAAAACAAACCATCAGTCACATTCACACATCATACATGACACCTAGACATAGAATTGAAAACAGATGAATAAAATGTCTCAGTAGCAAGCTCAACGCATTTTTACTCCAATCCTTAATCCCTTGATTTCAGGGATTGAGCTAGGCCTCTAACGGATTGATTCCCTTTGTTTTCCACCTCACCACATTTCAACAGAATTCTCACACAATCAAGCAAAAGAATCACTAAAGGAATAACAAACTTTAAACAGATCTCATTGATCTGATGTCGCACATGGGTCAAAAACGAGTTTAAAAGTGTAGTTTATGGTAGCGACACTCGAATGTTGTATCACAAGGACTCTTGTCTTTTTACCAACTGATTGAAATAAGGGGGTTTTGATTCAATTGAGAATAAGTGATTATAAAAAGTGATTATGAAATAAGTGATTATGAAATAAGCTGATCTACTGTTTCGGTTACTTAACTTATCATTGGTTAATATAATTTTCAGTTCCATAAGCGGATTTGACCCTATTCGATTACAATACCCACTGACAAGCGCATTTGCCATTATGTGATGTATGATCCTATTATCCGAATTAATCAAACGGATTTAAGCTCTCGCGAATTAAGCAAACGTGATTTAATCAAACACGATAAGGATCATGCAACAATCAAATTTAATCAACTCTATCCTATAAAAAGCAATCGAATTAAGAAAACGAAATAAATCAAATTAAGCAAACGAGTTTATAAGAAGAATTGAAAAGAAATAAAAATTAGACTGAAATTTATAAAACCTCAAAGTGTCGGCAAAAATCAATTACAGCAGATCAACCGTGCGAACTTTAGTTCTCCATGAAAGTCGTATCTTAGCCTCTAATTTTTGTGAATGCAGAATAATAAAAACGGTGATGAACAATAGCGTAGTTACTACTAGGTATAAAGAAATAAGCAATTAGGTTTTCATTCCAACCGGGTCAGAAACTATAAAAACCGGTCCAAAACTGGCCAAAAACTAGTTTTTTTTCTAAAGTCTGAAACTTCAACGAATTATTTGACTCTGGTTCACTCCGAATTAGCTTTTATCTTCAACATGAAACTTGTAGCTATTTCTCTTAGCTTTCCAACGTTTATTAGAATGCGTCAATCCGATTCTTGTAGCTCAAGTTATGGTCTACACATTGAACATCTATCAAATAACAGTTTAAGCTGAAAATAAAGTGCGAAAATAAAATAAAGCCAGAAATAAACTTAAATATAAAAATACACTAAAATAGTAAAATTAATAAAAATAAACAATATAAATGCCTAAGTACAATAGTAGAAGAATATACAACAAGGTGCACTAATCACTCACCTTAATCTCATTCTAAACACTCAACTATAAATAGACTCCACTATTTCATTCATAAGGACAACATTTACCCTACTGTTACGTTGCAAAAATATCCCAAAACCATAACCAGAGCTCGAATATAGAGCTACCTAGAGTTTCTTATTGAAACTCTGAGTTAGCCAAGCTAAGGTCAACAAGCAACCTAACAAATTCAGAATTACAAGCTTGGAAAGAAAAGGAGGAATAAGAGGTTTTAACAGAGAAGATAAAAAAGGCTAACCTTGTGGACCTTCGCTCTGATAACATTCAGACCAATATTCTTCCTTGACCTTTTTTTCTCATAGTATTATCTTGGATCTTGCTTCTGCTTTGTATAAAACTAATATGGAACCCGATGTAGGACGTTAGTTTGCTTTTCAGCTTGAGATTCTGAATGGTTTAATCGGGTGTGGATACTTTATTTGTGTTGATTTTTACTTTGTGATTATGGTTTGGTTGGGGTGTTTGGGTTTTCATTGGGGTTAGGTTTGAATGAAAAAGGTGAAGGTTTCAAAACCCTAAGTCATGATTTTTAGTTTTGAGGGTTTTTTTAGAAAATGGAGTCCATATTTGAATTCATGTGATTTTTTCACCTAGGGTTAGTGTAGAAGGTTTGGGTGTTTAAGGGTTGAGTCCACCGAAGAAGACGGTGGCACCGTCGTTGGTCTCTTTTTACCTCCGGCGAGTTGGTCATAAAAGATGATCATAGGAGAGGAGAGAGGAAATAGGGAAAGAGTTTAGGTGAGAGAGTCATGGGTTACAAATGGAACCCCTTACCTCTTTTTTGTCCGTTTAAGCATGATTGGAGGCTTCTGAACTGTGACAAGTGGAGGACAGATGTCACTTATCTCCCATGCACAACCACCAGGTGGCGCATCCAATGAGGCGGGCACAAGGATGTTGACTTGTGATCCTTCCCCTTTATCTATTTGATCTCTTTTACTACTTCAAGGTAGTCTCATTGTGTGATGCAGACGAAGTCAATGTGATTGACTCTGTGATGGGCTCCTGGCACCCTGGGCTTCACCCAAAACGTTGTTTTCCTCTCCCCCCTTTTATTTCTTTTGT
Source organism: Lathyrus tuberosus (assembly GCA_022829125.1). Taxonomy (NCBI): domain Eukaryota; kingdom Viridiplantae; phylum Streptophyta; class Magnoliopsida; order Fabales; family Fabaceae; genus Lathyrus; species Lathyrus tuberosus. The sequence goes on from JALAZF010000090.1 coordinate 4,138,134, forward strand.
TGTCTTTTTTGTTTATTGGCCCATCTGGGCCTGGTACTGCTTATTGCAGTCCATGCCCTCCTTTCTACACCCCTACCTCATTTTCTTTTTATTTTTATGTCATATATTCTTTCTATTTTCTTTTATACAAATACAATTTAATTAATTTGGTAATATTTTTAAATATTAAATCTTGCTTTTTTTTAATTCAATTATTTTATTTATTTTTATTGGTTTTTTTTTTGTTCATTTATTTAATAATTCAAGATTAAGGGCCGGTTTGTTTTAGCTTTAAAAAATATTTTTTTTCTTTGTATTTTTGAAAATGGATTCTACAAAAATGTTTTTCAAAATATTACAAGTTTTTTGAAATTTGTTTTTTATAAATTAAAAGACTAATTTTGACATTCTATAACATTAATACACATTATTGAAGATCAAAACATAGTCAAAATCACAATTTTTTCAAAAAGTTGTATTTCAAAAATGATTTTCATGAAAAGCTATTTGAAATAGCTTCAAAATTAAGTGATTGTTTTTGAAATTTTGATATCCAAAATTTGCTTCGATAAAATGATGAAATACCTAAAATAGCATTTTAAGAATAACTATTCAAACCAAATTTTCATTTGAAGCTTTTATGAAAAGTTTCTTTGTTAAAATTTTTTCCACAAAATTATGTTACACTATAAAAATCATTTTTAAAAAAATCCAAAACAAACGGGCCCTAAATAAACAAACAAATGATGAATTAAATAGATAATTGAATAATTAATCACATAATTCTAAAATTCAAACTTTCCCCTTTATTTATTTAGTTTTATTTATTTATTTCCTTCAAAATTAAATAAATAAATAAATATTAAAATTAAATAAATAAATGAGTAAGTAATCGCTTAATTTTTAAAGGTGATCGAAACCCTTGGTCCAACGTTGAGTCAATTTTTCAATACCCAACACACTTTAAGCTAATTTGTTTCGAAACTCTTTTCGCAATAAATAATCAATTGAAAAATATTGGGGCAGAAGTAATTTTCTTCTCCTTTTCCGAATGTTCATGTGATGGTCGTACTTAGCCTACCATTTGAACATTCGTCGATCACTTCAAAACACTCTTAAATAAATGAATTAAGTTGATTCTTTCATGGATGAAAAAGATTGGGGCCGAAGTAATTTTCTTCTCCTTTTTCGAGTATTCGTGTGTTGGCCCCACTTAGCCTACCATTTGAATACTTGTCATCCGTTAAAGAAATATGACTTGATTAGTCACACGAATTTCATAATTAATCGATTGAAAAAGATTAGGGTAGGAGTAATTTTTTTCTCCTTTCCCGAGTATTCATGTGATGCCCGCACTTATCCTACTGTTTGAATATTCGTCAATCCCTTAAAATATCAAACACAACAAACCTATTTTCTTGCCCCCCGCGCGATCAAAATATCTTTTTCAAAAGAACATTGTCTAATCCTTTCTTACGTGTATACAAACTAGCTCTAAAGTTTTCACCACAAGCAAAAAAGCCAATGTTTAACCGTTAGAACGCGATCTAAACACTTGTTCATTAAAACACACCATCCAACGAACCATAGCATTTGCCCCGAACTATGAAGCTTTGAGTTTCTCATTGTACCCGAGGATACGTAGAACCGAGATCCGCAATCTCGTCCAAGCACCCTAATAAAAGACATTTTTTGCGACCCCTTTCCTTTTCCTTTTAAACTCTTTATCATTCGAAGAAAAGAAGTAACATAAGCTAACATTCAATTGCACATTTGACTAAAAGATTCCCGTTAAGTGCAACGGACGTGAGGAGTTCTAATACATTTCTCTTGCATAATCGACTCCCGAATCCGAATTTGGTTGCGAAGACCATCTTTTTTTAAAGGGTTTTATCGATATTTTCCCTTTCCTTCTTTGAAATAAATAAAGTTTAGTGTCGACTCTGTTCGATATCATTTTTTTTGCGAGCGCGCAAACGCCTGGCGAAGTATTGTATTTTTCGAGATGCCACAAAATATAATTGAAATGGGGTGAAAATATGAATTATGAAGTGATGAATGACACTATGTGATGAGCTTCACTAAAAAATTGAACTCATAATTTCAAATTAAAGCCCATAAATCTTGAGTCAATGAATACATAATGGTATGCAGATAAAAATGGGGCAACAAAACGTTTGGAATTGGAAGCATTATCTAGAAATGAAAATGACCAGATGAATAAGTCAAACTGTTTACTTTTCCTTCTATTGGCTTTGACTGATGTATGCTAATGAGACTAAATGAGCAAATGCAATGTGTAATACCCCAAATTTTGACCACTTAGATTTCCCATCATTGTGAAAATCATCATCACAATATGGATGTACCTTTATGCTTCATTAGTCTCCCCAAAGATGGGTGAGCATCCACTACAATCAAAATTAGGGTTTCAAGCCCTCTCTGAGTGCTTAGACAAAGGATCAATCAAGAAATGACATGATCTTCAACTTGTCTAATCTCTTAAATATCCACAATGGATCAAAAAGGACTCCCACTTCAAGGATTAAGCACAAGGCTGCTCCCTTCTAGGTGGATCAAGTCTCAAGATCGACAGTGTCACCAAATTAGGGTTTTGGTCGACCAGGGCCTCCAGATGGAAATTTTCATCTGGGCACAAGGCAATGATCCAAAACATAACCTAATATACTTCATGGAACCTCATGAACCCATGCATCAAGTCAATTTTGCCTCAGGGGATGCATTCATCAAAAATCAGGAATTAGGGTTTCTTGACCTAATTCACCCCTAAGTTGACTTTTGGGACAAACCATGAGCCAAGACCTCAAGAGATTATTTGAGGGTCTCTAATATACCATATTGATCCATTTGGGACAATGGATTAATGCAAGAAGTTTGAGCAACAAGTCTCAATTTCATCTGCACCACAATTAGGGTTTTAAGGGAAAAGTCAACTGTAACTTTAACTTTTGACCTGGACATGCTCCCAAACCCTAATACGTGATTGAATATACCTTATGACACCCATGGAACATGTCCATCAAGTTTGATTTAGGTCAAGGACATGATTTCCTGAGGAATTGCACAGTTTGGAATTCATCTGATAAAAAGTCAACTGTGCACAAAAGTCAACTTTGACTTTTTGAGATTTTTCACCAAAATGGATTTTTAACCCTAAAATGGTGTTAATGTATGATTTGATTCATCATTCATCAAGAAAAATCAAGAAAAGTGAGATAACTTGTAAAAGGGGTAACCATAAAACTTAGAAATTTTTCTAAGTTAAAAATAAAGTGGCAAAGGTACCAACTTTGGAGGACCATAACTCCTAAACCACAAGGCCATTTTTTCTCATCCAAAGATGTATTTGTAGCCCTCATTATCACCTACAAAAACTTCAACTACAAGTCATTCCAATTCATTAAGGATTTTGAGTTATGGAGTGATCAAAGTGGCTGAAAAGTGAAAATGTCACTTTTTCCAACACTTAGTGAAATTTTCACTAAGTCAGATTCTGCCTCACTTTTTGCCAAATGTAGGGGGATTTTTCACTTGGAATCAAAAGAGATCAAAACCAAACTTGTTCAAACAGTTGTTGTATCATGTAATAGCTTTCCAAAATGGCCAAGAACATTGCCAAATTCAACCTACACCATGAGATACAACATTGCCAAGTTGCCTTGCTGAAATCTGTCAAGGCAAGGCAGAATTTGCAACTTTGGTCGATTTGCCAAAATCAGCCAAATTCAATTGCTCCTATCCACTTGGACACCTCAGAGGATTGAATCTAAAGGGGACAATCACTGAGCCAAGCCTCCAAAGTCCATGGAACAAGAAATAGCATGTTGAACCTAGAATGGCCAAAATAGGGACAAGACTTCAAATTTGGAATGAGGCATTCAATGGAACCATCAAGGTGGCATGGACTGAGCCATTCTCATCTGAAATCAGTCAAGACTTATCCAAGACCAAGGGAACCAAAGCTCTGTGCCCTAACCTCTAGTCAATGGCTAGAGGAGACTTGGATTTTCATTTGCCAACATTGGCCAAACCTACTTACCAGCTGCCATGCACTATTCCTTGCAAAACAAACTTGCTCTACTATAAATAGAGCTCAATTGTGGTCAGTTTGAGTACACCAAAGCCATCTAACAGATGCTTTCATCAAAATCTCTTTCTCTTGGCAAAAATGCCTTTCTTAGCAAGGTAGCTATCGGGTTTTGAGTTTGAGAGCAATTCCAATCAAACCAATCACTCACACACCTCACATACATCACATATGAGCTTATCAAACACTTAGATTACTTCTGAAACATCAATTTCACAAAATCACCAGCTGGTTGCTCAAGGTTTTAACCAAAGTGCAGCTGAGGTACCACAAAATGATCCAGCCAATTTCAATCAAGTCCAACCATCCAAACACAATCCATAGGGTGTAGGGAAGCTGTTCAGATCATCACAACTCATCTGTAACACCTCCAAATCAAAAATCACTTTGAACTTGTTGTCACGGCCTAGGGGTAAGCACATACTTGGTCATCTCTCAATCTATGCATATTTCCTCGCACAATAATTTGGCCATATGCTCATAATCATGCATGGAATGTTTTCCCTCAACTAATTACATTGTTTGAATCGTGTATCAAATATCCTAGCCTTCATGCAGAAATTAGGGTTCTTGAGGTCTCTTCGTGATTTCTTGTTGTATGTTTAATTTAAATGAAATTAATGGACATAGACATGATCGTGAGGTTGAGACGAGCATAATGATATGTGGATTGCATGATATGATTAAGTATTCAGTGAGATTGGATAGAAAATGCAAATCAGAGAATTCAAGAACACGCGCGTGTTCTTCAGCCTGTTCTTGGCGCCATTTTTAGAAATTTGAATATTTGAATTTTGTGATTTTGTTTAATTGATTCAAAAATTAATTTCTCTCTGAGTTTTAATGATTTTGAGTTGATTCTTTTTTTAATAATTCACAAAAATGTTAAGATATTTTATTTTCACAAAAAATCCCAAAAATATTATTTATTTCATATAATTGATATTTTTGTAAAGAATTAATATTTTGATTGTTTTTGGCATTTTAAATATTTTTTCTACATTGATTTTGCAACTTTTAATGCTTTCTAATTATTTTGTAGGTCAATACTTAATTTTTGAAGCATTAATCCAAGATCACAATTTGTTTTCCATGTGTTAAACAATTTTTGATCATTTTAATTGAATTTTTATTCAATTAAATACATTTTGAAAACAAATTAGGGTTTTGGATTAATTCAACCCTCATAAATCATTTTCAAAACTCTTTGGGCCTCTTGAGAGAGTGTAAGACCCATCCTCCCTTGTACAAAAACTTTTTTGGGCCTCACTCATTGTATAAGTCCCTCTGTACAAGTAAACGGCACGATCGTCGCCCGTTTAAAAATAAAAATCATCTGGGTCTCTCCTTGAGCTATAAGACTCATTCAAAACACTCTGGGCCTCTATTAGAGTGTAAGACCCAATCCCCCTTTTAACCAAAACATTTTGGGCCTCACTTATTGTATAAGCCCCTATGCGTTAAAAGAAAACCTCGGCGCGATCGCCATTTTTTTAAACGAAAAATCATCTGGGCCTATCCTCGTGTTATAAGCCCCACACTCTTTTCGTTAAACCTTTTTGGGCCTCTTGAGAGAGTGTAAGACCCATCCCTTTGTACAGAAAACCTTTTTGGGCCCCAGTCACTTGTATAAGTCCCGCTGTACAAAGTCAAACAGTGCGCTCACTGATAAAACCCTGGGCCTCTCCTTGAGCTGTAAGCCCTAAATCTTTCTTTTTCAAAGCACTTTCTCCTTTGATTTTGAATATACTGTTGTTTTCAATCTTTTTTTGTTGAACAACTAACCAAACAACATGGAAGCACTCCAACCGAGTAAGTGGTTATCGCTTTCGTTTACTGCTTTCATATTATAAACTGTATTGTGGGGCTGCTCACTGTAAGTCTCCTTTCATAAACTCATATCTACTGTGTAATAATAGTATAGATATTTCGAGTTTCCCCGGCTACTACGTCTAGAAATAGGTGAAGCCGTTTCATTTATTCGTAGAAATAGACGCCTAGATCCCCAATAGGAGCACCAGATACAGTCTTCTCTTCGGTTGTCCTCCTTAGGAATCGTCAAGAAGCTCTACTCCCCAAGATGAATGTATTCTCTGTGAATGGCATCTTTGAGTTTCTTCCAAATTCTCGAACTTTCCTGACTTGATCTATTCCTTGTGGATAGCTTGCCTTGAATGTCTCGGGGTTTGGGTACCCACTACGGTCATAATCTTGGACCTTAACTAAGGAACCCTCTTTAAAAGCTAAAAGTTGCTGGATAGTAAACCTCGCACGTTTACCAGTGGTTTTTATCTTTAAAAGAGTTATCTCTCCTAATGGAAAGGAGATGATAGACCCACGGGCTTCTTAAAAGCATCGGCCTCCTCTTGGGCTTCGTACAAGGACCCGTCGGCTTCTTAGAAGTATTCACAGCCTCCTCTTAGGCTTCGTATAATGATCTCTTCCTCCGGGAATGATAGCCTCCTCTTGGGCTTCGTACAAGGACCCGTCGGCTTCTTAAAAGTTTCCAGCCTCCTCTTGGGCTTCGTACAAATTGTCCCGACGACCTCCTAGAGGTATAGGAACAGAACCTAGTCATCCTCATAGAACAGTCCTTTCATAGAGTCTACTACTGTTTTTCAAAGCATAGTAAGAAAGATAAAACTCTAGACACGGACAGTCTAACTTCCTTGAGTCTCAAAAGACATTCTCAAGTGACCCCTTCGTTAAATAGGAAGGAAACCCGCAGACTCGGACAGTCTCAATACCCTTTGGATTTCCAGTTTCCCCAAAGAAAAGGAAACAACCCCGATCCTCAGATCTAACCCATGAGTACAGTGATGCTCATATAAGAACTGATTTTCTCTTTCAAAATCAGTATACTGGACCTGTCACTTAACTGACACAATAACCTTAGCCTTCTCTTGGGCTTTGTACAAATGATTCTCCCCAGCGGAGTCAAACAACGTTTAGCCTCTCTCTCGGGCTTTGTACGAGACACATAAGAGACTCCCTCGTTGAGTCAATCCCCCTTTCGCCTCCATCTCGGGCTTTGTACGAGATACAAAAAGGTTCTCATCGAGCCAAACAAACAATAGCCTCCATCTCGGGCTTTATACGAGATACCAAAAGACTCCATCGTCGGGTCAAAATCTTTTAGCCTCTCTCTCGGGCTTTGTACGGGACACAAAATAGCCTCCTCTTAGGCTTTGTATAATGATTTTCCTAGCAGAAATTAGCCTCCTCTTAGGCTTTGTATAAGAAAACCCCTGGTTGATCCAATCAACCTTTTAGCATCAAAGTTATGCCTCGTTCACAGTATACAAACATCAACAACTCCTTCCCCTTCATCTAATCGCTGTAAGTGGCAAGCCTCTAGATCATCTATATCCACGCCACTGTCCCTCTTTTAGCATGAGAAATTCCTAAGGAAAGATGGCATTGCTCTACACTGAGTTAAAGTCTTCTCCTTCAGGTTAAAACCCTTTCTTCGGAAATTATGGAATTGCTCGGATCCGCGTATCCCAGTTAAAGTAATTCTCCTTCTCCCTTCTTTAGAGATGACAAATTCTCTCTAAAGTCGGGGTCTTTCAGCTTCACGTCTTGGGCTTTGAACAAGACACAAATAGACCTTTCAGCTTCACATCTTGGGCTTTGAACAAGATACAAACCACCTTTCGCTTCACGTCTTGGGCTTTGAACAAGACACCAAAAACCAATTTCCTCCCATAGAATAGGAGGAACTACGAACGCTCTGATTTCCCTGTTTCGGTAAACGGGAATACGTAGGCATAAGATCGAAAGAAAAGATCTTAGTGAGCGCAATCAACAAAAAACCCAAATCCCATATCTCCATCAATCAAAAGCAGTATTTCAAAAGCATCAGTCCTAACATCCTAATCCTAGTTCCCCGCCAGAAACCTTCTGCCCAGGTAAAAAAAGAAAGAAAACAGTATTGGCGAAAATACAAATAACCAGTACAAAGGCCCCCCACATTGATAGCATCTGTAACCTAACAGACCGCTGTTTAAACTCAGTATGCAAGCAGGGTTAATTGGAGACATCTATTTCCCTTCCTTATTCAGCTCACAATAGGATAAAAAATGAATCGACCTGTAGTTAAAGCTCAAACCGCAGAGAGCGACCAGCGCTTAAGAACCGCGTCCAAAATCGCTCGCTACAGAAAAGTGGCGCCCACCGTGGGGCCTATCTCTTCAGCTTCTTTCCTTTTTCCTCCTTTTCACCTCTTTGGTTGATACCACAGATTGGGGCTTCCGCCGGGGAACTCATTTCTGTCAGGAACTTAAGAATCGTAGCTTTATAAGTCTAGGATGATTAGGACAAATATATATACTGCTTTTCCTAATTGCTATACGTGTTTATTTTTCTGCTACTGGGAATGCGTGTGATGCCGCATGTGGTGAGAATGAGTATACACTTAAGATAAGTGATGGCGACGGGGTCGACCATCAACCTAAGTGGAGCCTGACCAACGCAACACATTCACTCTTCTAGCCAATGGGCCGGTTGTTAATTTTGAGAAGCTGAGGAGCCAAACCCTTTCGTAGTGCGGAAACTATCGGAAATAGTTATTACGCGATACTACCCTCATTTGAGGCTGGTGATCTATTCTCGGTGAATGGCACTTACTCTAAGATTTCTTTACAACTCGCTGGCGATCCGCTTGTTGTTTTGCTTTCCTGGGAGGAGCTAATGATAATGAGTACAGGTACAAAAATCACCCTAGTATAAACCTTTGGGGATGGGTAGAGCCTTGACTTCATGACAACGACCCTTTGACCCCATGTTTTTTCTATGTTTTTGTGTGCTGCATTCATGCATTCATTTAATAAAACATTAAAACACTCAAAAAACTTTCTCTTCTAGTCTCTCTGTTTTTCAAATTAAACTAAGACTGTGATTGCAAATATCAGAGAAGAGGATTACGCTAATGGATTTCGGTAGAAGGAGAACTCACCAGTATACCTTCAAGGTTCCAAAACTAGGGGATTTGAGAAGGTTAGCAAGGATGATCGTTAACCCAGAGGCTTTCAGAGCCAAGCACGGTGGTTTGCTACCACTGTTAAGAGTCCATGTGATTAAGGGGATCATGGACGCGCTCATTCAATTCTACGATCTGGTTTATCACTGTTTCACATTCCCGGATTACCAGTTATCACCAATGCTTGAGGAGTATTCTCATCTGACTGATTTACATATCACTGATCGAGCTCCATTTTCTGGACTGGAAGAAATTCCAAAGAATCAAACTATTGCAATAGCAATTCATTTGGACGAGTCTGAGGTCAGGACTCACATGACCACTAAGGGTGGCATCCAAGGTTTGCCAGCCCAGTTCTTGACAAAAAGGGCTCTATACTTCGCTAGTATAGGGAACAGGACTACTTTTGAAAGCATCTTTGTCTTGCTCACCTACGGGTTATTTTTGTTTCCCAACATCAATAACTTCGTCGATATCAACGCTATTAAGGTTTTTCTCATTGGAAACCCTGTGCCGACTTTGCTTGCAGATGCGTATCATTCTGTACCCTTGGGAAATTTGTACAGCGGAGGGGAGATCACATACTGTGTACCTTTGCTTTACAAATGGTTTATCTCTCACTTGCCCAAGTCTGCTGCTTTTTGGGATTGCAAGAGTGTCTTACGTTGGTCGCAGAAGATCATGTCTCTTACCAACTCTGATATAGATTGGTGTAATAGGATTTGTGAGGGAAGTAGAATCATTGACCGTTGTGGAAACTTCCCCAGCGTACCCCTCATAGGAACTAAAGGAGGAATCAACTATCATCCGATATTGGTTCTTCGTCAATTTGGATACCCGATGAGACACATCCCACTAGGTGTTCATCTGGAAGGTCTTTTCTTCAAAGAAGGAGAAAGTGACAGAGCACTAAAGATGGAATTAGTGCAAGCTTGGAAACATGTTCATAAGAAAGAACGAGAGTCTCTGGGAAAACCGGACTGTGTCTCGGTGGAGCCTTATCTCCATTGGGTACAAACTAGAGCTCTCAAGCTAAAGATGCCTTATCCTCGTTACGGAATTCTTCCGCCGAGGGAAACTGTCATGTACATCATGACGGAAACTGAAAAGCTTCAGGTTACTCTCAACAAAGTTCAAAAGGAAAGAAGATCTTGGAAGAACAAGTACCGCACCCTCGACGTAGAGTGTATCCAAATACAGCAACTACTAAAAGAGAAAGATGCTCTGATTGAAATTTTGGAGCAGCATGCTGTAGAGAATCAAGATGACCAAAGGAATTTGCTCGCTCCTTTCACCTGGCAAAGGAATGACAACCCAACAACGGCCCAAGCGCCCCGGTCAAAGAAGAGGACTCGGGACCCATTAGTCTAGGTTTCTGTTTCTGCACTTTGTAATCTACTGTATTTCCATTTCTGTAATCCTTTGGAATTCAATAAAAAGGGGTTTCCCCACTGTTTGATATTTGCAATCTAATTGTCGAAGTTTATTTTGATTAAACCATAAACAATTAATATAATAATTGCATTCATCATTCTCACATCGCGTATTCTTCTTACCTATGAATCTCACGTTTGTGTCTCGATTCTAGAGTCAAACTGTCTTATTCGTATAATACTCGGGTCAATCGTCAGAAAAGGATGGATGATCTTGAGGAAGAAAACAGAGAGTTGAAAGAAGAGATTGACGCTCTGAGAGAGGATATGAGAAAGCTTCGTAACGACATGCAAGCCATGGCAGAAGCTCAGCTACAAAGAACTGTGATCTCAGAGATCACCTCAACGCCCATCATAGAAAAGTATGATCCTAGGTATCAGATGCCGAAGGATCGTCCTTGGGGCATGCCTGTTAACTATATCCCGGAAGGATATGTTCCGCCGATCACTGAAGATCAGGGAATCGCAACAGAAGCCGTTGGGCCTGAAGGTTACAAACTTCGGGAAAGCGAAGATGCCAGGGGCATACTCAAGACTCCTGAAGGTTACAAACTTCGGGAGGCGCCAAGATTTACTGCCGTAGTCACGGTACCACCCCCTGTGGTGCACACTGTCCCGGAAGGACAGATTCCACCAACACCTTCTGGTAAGAAGGAAACTATGTTTGACAGAATGGATGAATTCCAGGAGCAGTTCTTGGAAATGCAGAAAGAGCTGCAAGCCATTCGCGGTCAGGATCTATTTGGGAAGGACGCCGCAGACCTCTGTTTGGTCCCAAATGTGAAAGTCCCGCACAAGTTCCAAGTGCCCGACTTTGAAAAATACAAGGGTAACTCTTGCCCTCATAGCCATCTGGTGATGTACGCTCGGCGGATGTCAGCTCAGACGGAGAATCAGGACCTGCTGATTCACTACTTCCAGGATAGTTTAACCGGTGCCGCACTCAAATGGTACATGGGTTTAAACTGTACTACGATCACCACTTTCAGAGATCTTGGTACTGTCTTCGTCCAACAATACAAATACAATTTGGACATGGCACCCGACAGAGATCAACTCAGATCAATGTCACAAAAGGACAAAGAAACCTTTAAGGAGTATGCTCAAAGGTGGCGTGAAATTGCCGCTCAGATTTGTCCACCTCTTGAGGAAAAAGAGATGACAAAGATCTTCTTAAAGACCTTGAGCTCATTTTACTATGACCGAATGATTGCCAGTGCGCCCAGTGATTTCACCGAAATGGTCGGCATGGGTGTACGTCTTGAGGAAGCCGTCCGAGAAGGACGTTTGGTAAAAGACACTGGATCAACGAGCGGTACTAAAAAATATGGTAGTGCTCTCCCTAAGAAAAAAGAGCAAGATATTGGGAATATCTCTCTCGGAAAGCAAAGGCGACGTTTTCAGCCAGTAGCAGCTGTAACTCCTGCTATCGGCCCCGCGCCTGTTCCTATGTATCAACCTCAGGTTGCGCAGAGCCAACCTGACCAACAAAGGACACAACAGCCTCTTCAGCAGGCTCGTCCTCCATACAACAACAACCGTATAACACGGCCACCAGGATTTGATCCTATACCCATGTTGTATGCAGAATTATTTCCGTTACTGCTGGCTAAGGGGCACATCCAGACTAAGTCTCCCCTTTCAGTTCCGGAAAATCCGCCTTTTTGGTTTAAAGCGGATCAAACATGCCCTTATCATCAAGGAGGTTCGGGGCATAACATTGAGACTTGTCTCAATTTCAAATCCGACGTGCAAAGGCTTGTTAGGAGCGGGCTCTTATCTTTCAAAGATACGAATCCTAATGTTCTTACGAACCCGCTGCCTCAACATGAGAAAGCTGCAGTCAATCTGATTGAGAAAGAGACTAACAATGTCTATCAAATTCATGATGTACTCTTGTTAAAGACCAATCTGGTCAAGATGCATTGTAGACAGAGTGGATATGGCCATGTGCCACCTCATAACTATCACCAGTGTGATATCTGCTCTAAAAACAATCAAGGATGTTCGGTAGTGCAAGCAGCTCTACAGGAGCAAATGGATCTTGGATGGATCCTAGAGCACCGAGTTCGTGGAGTTAACATGGTCTATACGAATTCCAACGTCATTCAGAACCACGACATCCATGTGATGAATGTCAACTTGGTGGCGATGCACTCAAGGCAAAGCCAGTATCATAATCTGCCGCGGCACGATTACAGTTCCTGTTTGATTTGCTCGGTAAACAAACAGGGATGCTCTTTCATACAAGAGGCCCTCCAGCGTCAGATGGACCTTGGATGGATCCAAGACTGCCATGATAGGAACTCCTATCAAATCAACATGGTTCAGATCTTTGACATTCGTGTGATGAATACCAACCTGGTAGAGTTACATGTCGAGCAGGTCCGACTCAGATTCTTAATATCGCATGATTATCAAAACTGTAAAGCAGGTTGCGAAAACGATCGAGGTTGTACCCTTGTCCAGGAGGCACTTCAGCACTTGTTAAATCACTGGTGGATGCCAATCTATATGGACGAAGATACTCAGCAGATTAGTATCAATCACAGGAATCCTACTCGTCGTCAAAGTCAGGATGTCCGATCAATGGAAGATAACCTAGTGAGGTTACATTGTATTCAAAGTGGGCGTGGCCAGGTGCCACCACACAACTATGACAGTTGTAGCGTCTGTTCGGAAAGTAACCAAGGGTGTTACCTTGTGAGAGCAGCTCTTCAGGGTCGGGTCGATCATGGAGAAATTCGTCCATATCCAGGTTCAGGACCCATCATTTGGTCGCCGAACTACCTTGCCGAGCAAGTTGAGGATGTTGTCACGATCTCTGGTCATCACAGGACCAGGGATGTTTTTGCCATCATTCCTCTACTTGAGGAATCTAGAGTTCCCAACCGGGAACGGATCAAGGTTACTTATGATGGTCAGAAAAATCAGAAGGTTCCCATAGTCATCTATCTACCGGGGCCACTACTGTATGAATCAGCTAAGGCAATCCCTTACAAATACGGTGCAACAATAATCGAGAATGGAAAGGAAATTCCATTACCCTCCGTCGTGAATATTGCAGACATCAGTCGAGTAACACAGAGTGGTAGAATCTTCAACCGAGGGGTTGGAGAATCCAACAAAGAAAAGGAACTTCAGGCAGAAATTCCTGATCCGCCAGTCGGTCAATCTAGTAATCCCGACCTTTCGAAAAATGATGATGAGATGTTGAAGCTCATCCAAAGGAGTGAATACAACATTGTCGATCAACTGTTACAGACTCCTTCAAAGATCTCAGTATTATCACTGTTACTCAGTTCAGAAGCCCACAGAGAGGCTTTACAGAAAGTCTTGGAGCAAGCCTTTGTGGAACGAGATGTAACAATCAGACAGTTCGATAGCATTGTCTCTAACATCACTTCCTGCAACAATTTGGGATTTAGTGATGAGGAATTACCTGAAGAAGGTCCCCGTCATAACATGGCGCTCAATATTACAGTTAGCTGCCAGGACGATGCTTTAGCCAGCGTACTGGTAGACACAGGGTCAGCCCTGAATGTTATGCCGAAGTCCACCTTAATGCAATTATCATTCAAGGGCCCTCCGATGAGAACCAGCGAGGTCGTCGTCAAAGCATTCGACGGATCCAGAAAAACAGTTATCGGCGAAGTTGATCTTCCCATAACTATTGGTCCTCACACTTTCCAAATCACTTTCCAGGTCATGGACATCCAGGCAACATACAGTTGTTTATTAGGAAGACCTTGGATACTTCAGGCTGGAGCGGTTACTTCAACCCTCCACCAAAAGCTAAAGTTCGTCAAGAACGATTAACTTGTCACGGTTTGTGGGGAACAAGCCTTGCTTGTGAGTAACCTATCATCATCTACGTGTGTGGAACCCGAGGAGGTTATTGGAACTCAGTTCCAAGCACTATCGGTGAGCAAGGACAATCAGTTCAAAGAAGGAACTTCGATTTCTTCATACAACGATGCTATCAAAGCGGTCGAGAGTACCGATACGACGGGATGGGGACGGCTTGTCATTCCTATTGACAATAAAACAAAGAAGGGTCTTGGTTTTTCTGCGACCTGTACCCAGACAGCCGCCAACGATGAAAGTCTTCATCCCCTTCAAAACTTCTTCCACAGTGGAGGTTTCCTTCACCCAGTGTCTCAGACAGTTCATGCTATCAATGAGGAAGATCCCTCTGACACAGATGAAGAATGGAAGTCCTACCTTAACAAGGACGGCTATATGTCTTAGGAAGAGGTGCCTATGCCTTTTTGCTTTCCTACAGAGAGTCCGAGATTTATACCAAGATCAGATGTCGAAATGATCTACGGAGATTGTGATCCGGAAGGATGCCGTGCTCCGCCAAATTCATTAGAGGAAGACACTCCGATGAAAGACAACTTTGATCACAATTACTATGGCCCAATGGATGGCCTGCCAATATGGCAGCCTTACCCAGGAAACTTGGGGCAAGAAAGTCAGCCGAACAATGAAACTCAGCTGAGCGTCATTGAACAGAATACCTGTGTCCCCACCCTGTCATGGGATCAACACTCAGGTCATTCAGAAACTACTCAACATGAAGATGAATTCGCAACGTTTGCAGGACTAGAATTCATCAACTATGCTTTTCCCGAGGTCAACGTCATCGAGAGGGATGATTCCTCCAGTTCCAAAAAAATGTGGGACACCTTGGGACAACCGAGTGGAAAATACGACTATATGGTCAAGTACACCACTCCCGAAAGCTCTCGTATCAGGCTCGAAGATATCCAGCCAACTGGATGGGGAGATACAGCTGAGAGCACAAATGCTATGTAAAATAAAACAGAGGAATCCTCCTACGACAATTCTGCTTGGGAGACAGATTCCAATGATCCTGCTCCACCAGAAATCAGCGTCATTTCTGAAGACAAATCAAGGAAGGTGCCAGACTTTGTGATTCACCGAGGAGTTCACCGCCAATGGGTTACCGTCGAGGTTCCGAAGGTCGTTCGTCAGTCAAAGTAATTGCCATCTTTAACCTTTCACCCCGCCCAGGTGAAACGGATATTTTGATAGGGCTCGTTTTTTGTAAATTTCCCTCTTCGCTTTGCCCAAAGCGACAGAGTTTTGTTTTATAGGGCTGTAGTTTCAAGATTCGACTTGTTCATTAATAAAATAACGTCGTTCTGTAATTTCCGCATTAATTGCTGTTTTCTCTTTTTGCTTTTTCAGAAAATGGTAATCCTAAAAAACATTCAATAATAAAAACAAGCAGTAAAATCAAAACACTGCACACATTTACATTTTCTCTATCTCTTCTAAACATGAATCATCACGTCATGCAGATTGCTTGTTTTATACCCCGTTTAAACATACGATCCGATGCCTTCTCCCAACTTTGAGTTCCCGGTATTCGAGGCTAAAGAAGAAAATGACAACGAAATTCCAGAAGAGATCTCCCGACTACTCAGACAAGAGGAAAGGTCCATTGAACCTCACAAAGAACCGTTGGAAACGGTAAACTTGGGTTCAGAGAAAGAGAGAAAAGAAATCAGGATCGGAGCACTGCTCAGTCCAACTGCCAGAGAGGGTTTGATAAAGCTTCTCAAAGAATTTCCCGATGTATTCGCTTGGTCCTATCAGGATATGCCAGGGTTGGATACCAGCATCGTGGAACATCACTTACCATTAAGATCGGAATGTCCGCCAGTAAAGCAAAGGTTGAGACGGACTCACCCGGACATGGCCATCAAAATCAAGGAGGAGGTACAGAAACAGATCGACGCGGGTTTCCTCGCTACATCTGAATATCCTCAATGGTTAGCCAACATCGTACCTGTTCCCAAAAAGGACGGAAAGGTTAGAATGTGTGTCGATTACAGAGATCTGAACAAGGCAAGTCCAAAGGACGACTTTCCTTTACCACACATTGACATGTTGGTTGACAGCACAGCAAAGTTCAAAGTATTCTCCTTCATGGATGGATTCTCGGGCTATAACCAGATCAAAATGGCGCCGAAAGACATGGAGAAAACTTCGTTCATTACCCCATGCGGTACCTTTTGTTACAAGGTAATGCCGTTCGGTTTGAAAAATGTCGGGGCAACCTATCATAGGCCATGACTACTCTGTTTCATGACATGATACACAAAGAAATTAAGGTATATGTCGATGATATGATTGCAAAATCAAAAATAGAGATTGAGCATGTTGAACATCTGTCGAAATTGTTCGAACATCTGAGAAAATTCAAGCTCCGCTTGAATCCCAACAAGTGCACCTTCGGTGTCCGTTCGGGGAAATTACTAGGGTTCATCGTCAGCCAGAAAGGAATTGAAGTTGATCCTGACAAGGTCAAGGCCATTCAAGAAATGCCTTCTCCGAAAACTGAAAAACAAGTCAGAGGATTCCTGGGACGTTTGAACTACATCTCCAGATTCATATTCCTCATGACCGCGACGTGTGCGCCGATTTTCAAATTACTCAAAAAGAACCAGGATTGCGTTTGGACAGAAGACTGTCAAACTGCCTTCGACAGTATTAAGGAATATCTGTTGAATCCTCCGATTCTATCACCTCCAGTGGAAGGAAGACCACTGATCATTTACCTCACAATCCTAGAGGACTCAATGGGATGTGTACTTGGCCAACAAGACGAAACTAAAAGGAAAGAGTCTGCCCTTTACTATCTAAGCAAGAAATTCACCGACTGCGAGACTCGGTACACAATGCTTGAGAAAACTTGTTGCGCTTTGGCTTGGGCAGCCAAACGTCTTCGCCAGTACATGATTTGTCATATTACTTGGTTGGTCTCCGAAATGGATCCAATCAAGTACGTTTTCGAAAAACCTGCTCTCACGGGAAGGATTGCCCGTTGGCAGATGTTACTATCAGAATATGACATAGAGTACCATGCTCAGAAAGCCGTTAAAGGAAGTATTTTAGCCGATCATTTGGTTCATCAACCGATTGACGATCAAGAATCAATCGGGTTTGACTTCTCAGACGAAGATGTCATGTATCTAAAGATGAAAGATTGCGATGAACCGCTACCCAGTGAAGGGCCAGAACAAGGTTCCCAGTGGGGACTTATCTTTGACGGAGCAGTCAATCATTATGGAAACGGAATTGGGACAATCATTGTTACCCCTCAGGGTTCCCACATTCCTTTCACTGCCAGACTTACGTTCAAATGTACGAACAACGAGGCCGAATACGAAGCATGTATCATGGGTCTCGAAGAAGCGATTGATTTAAGGATCAAAAACTTGGACGTATACGGCGATTCAGCCCTGGTTATTAACCAGATAACAGGAGATTGGAACACATACCAATCAGGATTGATTCCTTATAAAGACTATGCAAGGAGGTTGTTACCCTTCTTCAACAGAGTCGACTTTCATCACATCCCTCGTGATGAGAATCACATGGCTGATGCATTAGCCACTCTCTCTTCCATGATTAGTGTAGGTCAATGGAACGACTTACCTAAGATCGACATAATGCGCCTTGAACGGCCCGCTTACATCTTCGCGATTGAAGCAGTCATAGACGACAGACCTTGGTATCACGATATCAAATGCTTCCTTCAGAAACGAGAGTACCCATCTGGGGCACTCAGAAAAGACAGGAAAACCCTCAGAAGATTGGCTGGAAACTTCTTCCTGAGCTGTGACACTCTTTATAAGAGAAATTTTGACATGGTCTTGCTCCGATGCGTCGACAGACCAGAAGCGGACATGCTCATGAAAGAAATTCATGAAGGATCCTTTGGCACTCATGCCAACGGACACACAATGGCGAGAAAAATTCTCAGGGCCGGGTATTATTGGTTGACCATGGAATCCGACTGCTACAAGTACATGAGGAGGTGTCACAAGTGTCAGATATACTCCGACGAAATTCATGTACCGCCATCACATCTCAAAGTTCTTTCTTCCCCATGGCCATTTTCCATATGGGGAATCGATATGATTGGTATGATTGAGCCCAAGGCTTCAAACGGACATCGGTTCATCCTGGTAGCCATTGACTATTTCACCAAGTGGGTCGAAGCAGCGTCATTCGCCAATGTAACCCGACAAGTGGTGGTCTGATTTATCAAAAACAATATCATCTGTCGTTATGGTGTTCCAAGCGAGATCATTACTGATAATGGATCTAACTTGAACAATAAGATGATGAAAGAGTTGTGTGCAGAGTTCAGGATCGAACACCATAACTCATCTCCCTACCGACCCAAGATGAACGGGGCGGTAGAAGCGGCTAACAAGAACATCAAGAAGATCGTTCAAAAGATGGTTGTAACCTATAAAGATTGGCA
The DNA here is from genome assembly GCA_022829125.1 of Lathyrus tuberosus. Classification (NCBI taxonomy): domain Eukaryota; kingdom Viridiplantae; phylum Streptophyta; class Magnoliopsida; order Fabales; family Fabaceae; genus Lathyrus; species Lathyrus tuberosus. The sequence continues at coordinate 4,156,943 of JALAZF010000090.1, forward strand.
CGAAATGCTACCCTTTGCTCTTCACGATTATCGAACATCTGTCCGCACTTCAACAGGGGCAACCCCTTTCTCTCTAGTATATGGCATGGAGGCAGTTCTCCCCATAGAAGTAGAGATCCCATCAATCCGGGTATTGATGGAAGCTAAGCTCACCGAAGCTGAATGGTGTCAAAGTCGACACGACGAATTGAATCTGATCGAGGAAAAACGAATCACGACACTATGCCACGGTCAGTTGTATCAGCAAATAATGAAGAGGGCGTTTGACAAAAAGGTCCGACCTCGTGTCTTCAGGAAAGGAGACCTTGTGCTCAAGAAGATACAATCATTTCTCACTGATTCTCGGGGCAAATGGACCCCAAATTATGATGGCCCCTATGTGGTCACGAAAGCTTTCTCAGGCGGCGCCTTGAGACTTGCAACCATGGACGGAGAGGAATTTGCCTACCCCACGAATGTTGATGTAGTCAAGAAATACTTCGCCTAAAACTAAAAAAAAACGTCTCGGTGGATTGAAAACCCGAAAGGGCGGTCCAGGCAAAAGTTAGAGACATGAAAAGAATCATCCTGATGGATTGGAAATCTCATAGTACAATCCAGGCAAAAGTTAGGGATAATGGCAAGTAACTATGTTCAACAGAGGCAAGTCCCTCAGCAGCAGTTGCATCATCATCCGTCAGGAAAACTCCAGTCAAGGTCATCTTCGACAGAAGCTCAGGATGTTCCGAATTCAAAGTTGGTAGAAGAATAGTGGTCGTTATGTTTCAACGTAGCCCTTTTCCCTGTAAATTACCATTTTCTAACTTTGTATATACTCTTTGGAATCACGCGTTTGGCTGATCTCCATCTTATCAATAAAATTTGAGCCCTTGTGCTTTTGTTTGTAATTCTTTACTTGTTTTAGCTTTACAGAACGACGTTGTTTAAACTTAATCAGCGATTCTTGAAATAAAACAAAAATAAATTTACTTGTTAAACTTTTTCTGCTTTTAAATTAAAGATGGCATTTCTTTTGACTGTTGAACATCAGAAGAACATCGATCGCTTCTCCCGAAGTAAGCGAACTTCAAAGTGCAGAATCAAAGTACTCCTTCTAAGCCAGTGCTCCTGAATGAAGGATCAACTGTATCAGATGCGGTTTTCCCGTCTGATACCCTCGGCCGAGGTCTCATCTCCTAAGCCCGATCAACATAGCTCCCCGCGTGGACTATTTCTCCTAAGCAAGGTGGAATTGCTATTTGAACCAACGGTACTTCTTCGCCCCGCGATGGCCGAGTATCCAATTGTGTTCATCCATTAGTCTGTATGTCGCGTCAGTTTTGTCAGCATATACATACGTACTTCATGCATTTTTGATTTGCATTTACATTTCATATTGCATCGTTATCACTCTAGCCGGTCTTGTCCCCTAGTGATAAACAGTTTTCTCAATCGAGTTTGTCAGTTCTTTCCTCGTCAGGAAGTGTTGCGTCTGCACAATCTCGCCACCAGTGTATCTTTAGATCAGAGTCGGCACTTGGCCACTTTGATAACTTGAACCTCTGAAATATCAGAGAACCTTCAACAGATGTCACTCTTCGCCATTGAAGATGATATCCTCGCTTTCCCGGATTAAGGAAAATCCCCAGAGAAAGCCTCTTAAACAGAGATTCGGCAGTACATCAGTATTTCTCCGAAAAGTCGTTGATGAAAAGGTCATCGACACCTCAAAATTGGACCCCATCATATGGCGTTTCTCCGGGAAAATCCCGAGAAAAGTATGATGAAAGATCCCAAACGAAAACAGTCTCTCAAGAGACTCGCTTTCCCTAGTAGAATCGACAAATGGCGTCTCCAAAACAGAGAAGTTTGTGTACCTCTACAATTCAGACGAATGGGTTCCCCAGCAAGTCTGACATCAAAACTTTTTCCACTCAAATGGCATCTCCCCAGGAAAATTCGGCGAGAAGTTTGAAGGAAAGCCGCTACGAATAGCGTCCCTTGTCAGTAAAGTTTATTGACAAAAGAAACCGAGACCAGTTCCTTGGTAAGAAACCAGGATCGAGGGGAAGTTTAAATCATAAACTAAGACCAGTTCCTTGGTAGGAAACCAAGAACGAGGGGAGGTTTATTTAAATCAGAAACTAAGACCAGTTCCTTGGTAAGAAACCAGGATCGAGGGGAAGTTTAAATCAGAAACTAAGACCAGTTCCTTGGTAGGAAACCAAGAACGAGGGGAGGTTTATTTCAAAAGAAAACTGAGACCAGTTCCTTGGCTGAGGACCAGGATCGAGGGGAAGTTTACCTTTTCTAAGCATCATTGCTTAGCTAAAGAAGATGAATGCGTAAGCTACCATTCATAACCACCACCAAAATTTCGGGTATTCCGATATTTAATCCTCTTGCACCCCGAATGCCCGAATCCCTTCGTCATTCACACCTTCGGGTCCAAGAAGATTAAATAGGGGCATCTGTAATACCCCAAATTTTGACCACTTAGATTTCCCATCATTGTGAAAATCATCATCACAATATGGATGTACCTTTATGCTTCATTAGTCTCCCCAAAGATGGGTGAGCATCCACTACAATCAAAATTAGGGTTTCAAGCCCTCTCTGAGTGCTTAGACAAAGGATCAATCAAGAAATGACATGATCTTCAACTTGTCTAATCTCTTAAATATCCACAATGGATCAAAAAGGACTCCCACTTCAAGGATTAAGCACAAGGCTGCTCCCTTCTAGGTGGATCAAGTCTCAAGATCGACAGTGTCACCAAATTAGGGTTTTGGTCGACCAGGGCCTCCAGATGGAAATTTTCATCTGGGCACAAGGCAATGATCCAAAACATAACCTAATATACTTCATGGAACCTCATAAACCCATGCATCAAGTCAATTTTGCCTCAGGGGATGCATTCATCAAAAATCAGGAATTAGGGTTTCTTGACCTAATTCACCCCTAAGTTGACTTTTGGGACAAACCATGAGCCAAGACCTCAAGAGATGATTTGAGGGTCTCTAATATACCATATTGATCCATTTGGGATAATGGATTAATCCAAGAAGTTTGAGCAACAAGTCTCAATTTCATCTGTACCACAATTAGGGTTTTAAGGGAAAAGTCAACTGTAACTTTGACTTTTGACCTGGACATGCTACCAAACCCTAATACATGATTGAATATACCCTATGACACCCATGGAACATGTCCATCAAGTTTGATTTAGGTCAAGGACATGATTTCCTGAGGAATTGCACAGTTTGGAATTCATCTGATAAAAAGTCAATTGTGCACAAAAGTCAACTTTGACTTTTTGAGATTTTTCACCAAAATGGATTTTTAACCCTAAAATGATGTTAACGTATGATTTGAATCATCATTCATCAAGAAAAATCAAGAAAAGTGAGATAACTTGTAAAAGGGGTAACCATAAAACTTAGAAATTTTTCTAAGTTAAAAATAAAGTGGCAAAGGTACCAACTTTGGAGGACCATAACTCCTAAACCACAAGGCCATTTTTTCTCATCCAAAGATGGATTTGTAGCCCTCATTATCACCTACAAAAACTTCAACTACAAGTCATTCCAATTCATTAAGGATTTTGAGTTATGGAGTGATCAAAGTGGCTGAAAAGTGAAAATGTCACTTTTTCCAACACTTAGTGAAATTTTCACTAAGTCGGATTCTGCCTCACTTTTTGCCAAATGTAGGGGGATTTTTCATTTGGAATCAAAAGAGATCAAAACCAAACTTGTTCAAACAGTTGTTGTATCATGTAAGAGCTTTCCAAAATGGCCAAGAACATTGCCAAATTCACCCTACACCATGAGATACAACATTGCCAAGTTGCCTTGCTGAAATCTGTCAAGGCAAGGCAGAATTTGCAACTTTGGTCGATTTGCCAAAATCAGCCAAATTCAATTGCTCCTATCCACTTGGACACCTCAGAGGATTGAATCTAAAGGGGACAATCACTGAGCCAAGCCTCCAAAGTCCATGGAACAAGAAATAGCATGTTGAACCTAGAATGGCCAAAATAGGGACAAGACTTCAAATTTGGAATGAGGCATTCAATGGAACCATCAAGGTGGCATGGACTGAGCCATTCTCATCTGAAATCAGTCAAGACTTATCCAAGACCAAGGGAACCAAAGCTCTGTGCCCTAACCTCTAGTCAATGGCTAGAGGAGACTTGGGTTTTCATTTGCCAACATTGGCCAAACCTACTTACCAGCTGCCATGCACTATTCCTTGCAAAACAAACTTGCTCTACTATAAATAGAGCTCAATTGTGGTCAGTTTGAGTACACCAAAGCCATCTAACAGATGCTTTCATCAAAATCTCTTTCTCTTGGCAAAAATGCCTTTCTTAGCAAGGTAGCTATCGGGTTTTGAGTTTGAGAGCAATTCCAATCAAACCAATCACTCACACACCTCACATACATCACATATGAGCTTATCAAACACTTAGATTACTTCTGAAACATCAATTTCACAAAATCACCAGCTGGTTGCTCAAGGTTTTAACCAAAGTGCAGCTGAGGTACCACAAAATGATCCAGCCAATTTCAATCAAGTCCAACCATCCAAACACAATCCATAGGGTGTAGGGAAGCTGTTCAGATCATCACAACTCATCTGTAACACCTCCAAATCAAAAATCACTTTGAACTTGCTGTCACGGCCTAGGGGTAAGCACATACTTGGTCATCTCTCAATCTATGCATATTTCCTCGCACAATAATTTGGCCATATGCTCATAATCATGCATGGAATGTTTTCCCTCAACTAATTACATTGTTTGAATCGTGTATCAAATATCCTAGCCTTCATGCAGAAATTAGGGTTCTTGAGGTCTCTTCGTGATTTCTTGTTGTATGTTTAATTTAAATGAAATTAATGGACATAGACATGATCGTGAGGTTGAGACGAGCATAATGATATGTGGATTGCATGATATGATTAAGTATTCAGTGAGATTGGATAGAAAATGCAAATCAGAGAATTCAAGAACACGCGCGTGTTCTTCAGCCTGTTCTTGGCGCCATTTTTAGAAATTTGAATATTTGAATTTTGTGATTTTGTTTAATTGATTCAAAAATTAATTTTTTTAATGATTTTGAGTTGATTCTTTTTTTAATAATTCACAAAAATGTTAAAATATTTTATTTTCACAAAAAATCCCAAAAATATTATTTATTTCATATAATTGATATTTTTGTAAAGAATTAATATTTTGATTGTTTTTGGCATTTTAAATATTTTTTCTACATTGATTTTGCAACTTTTAATGCTTTCTAATTATTTTGTAGGTCAATACTTAATTTTTGAAGCATTAATCCAAGATCACAATTTGTTTTCCATGTGTTAAACAATTTTTGATCATTTTAATTGAATTTTTATTCAATTAAATACATTTTGAAAACAAATTAGGGTTTTGGATTAATTCAACCCTCATAAATCATTTTCAAAACTCTTTGGGCCTCTTGAGAGAGTGTAAGACCCATCCCCCCTTGTACAAAAACTTTTTTGGGCCTCACTCATTGTATAAGTCCCTATGTACAAGTAAACGGCACGATCGTCGCCCGTTTAAAAATAAAAATCATCTGGGCCTCTCCTTGAGCTATAAGACCCATTAAAAACACTCTGGGCCTCTATTAGAGTGTAAGACCCAATCCCCCTTTTAACCAAAACATTTTGGGCCTCACTTATTGTATAAGCCCCTCTGCGTTAAAAGAAAACCTCGGTGCGATCGCCATTTTTTTAAACGAAAAATCATTTGGGCCTACCCTCGTGTTATAAGCCCCACACTCTTTTCTTTAAACCTTTTTGGGCCTCTTGAGAGAGTGTAAGACCCATCCCTTTGTACAGAAAACCTTTTTGGGCCCCAGTCACTTGTATAAGTTCCGCTGTACAAAGTCAAACAGTGCGCTCACTGATAAAACCCTGGGCCTCTCCTTGAGCTGTAAGCCCCAAATCTTTCTTTTTCAAAGCACTTTCTCCTTTGATTTTGAATATATTGTTGTTTTCAATCTTTCTTTGTTGAACAACTAACCAAACAGCATGGAAGCACTCCAACCGAGTAAGTGGTTATCGCTTTCGTTTACTGCTTTCATATTATAAACTGTATTGTGGGGCTGCTCATTGTAAGTCTCCTTTCATAAACTCATATCTACTGTGTAATAATAGTATAGATATTTCGAGTTTCCCCGGCTACTACGTCTAGAAATAGGTGACGCCGTTTCATTTATTCGTAGAAATAGACGCCTAGATCCCCAATAGGAGCACCAGATACAGTCTTCTCTTCGGCTGTCCTCCTTAGTAATCGTCAAGAAGCTCTACTCCCCAAGATGAATGTATTCTCTGTGAATGGCATCTTTGAGTTTCTTCCAAATTCTCGAACTTTCCTGACTTGATTTATTCCTTGTGGATAGCTTGCCTTGAATGTCTCGGGGTTTGGGTACCCACTACGGTCATAATCTTGGACCTTAACTAAGGAACCCTCTTTAAAAGCTAAAAGTCGTTGGATAGTAAACCTCGCACGTTTACCAGTGGTTTTTATCTTTAAAAATAGTTATCTCTCCTAATGGAAAGGAGATGATAGACCCACGGGCTTCTTAAAAGCATCGGCCTCCTCTTGGGCTTCGTACAAGGACCCGTCGGCTTCTTAGAAGTATTCACAGCCTCCTCTTAGGCTTCGTATAATGATCTCTTCCTCTGGGAATGATAGCCTCCTCTTGGGCTTCGTACAAGGACCCATCGGCTTCTTAAAAGTTTCCAGCCTCCTCTTGGGCTTCGTACAAATTGTCCCGACGACCTCCTAGAGGTATAGGAACAGAACCTAGTCATCCTCATAGAACAGTCCTTTCATAGAGTCTACTACTGTTTTTCAAAGCATAGTACGAAAGATAAAACTCTAGACACGGACAGTCTAACTTCCTTGAGTCTCAAAAGACATTCTCAAGTGACCCCTTCGTTAAATAGGAAGGAAACCCGCAGACTCGGACAGTCTCAATACCCTTTGGATTTCCAGTTTCCCCAAAGAAAAGGAAACAACCCCGATCCTCAGATCTAACCCATGAGTACAGTGATGCTCATATAAGAACTGATTTTCTCTTTCAAAATCAGTATACTGGACCTGTCACTTAACTGACACAATAACCTTAGCCTTCTCTTGGGCTTTGTACAAATGATTCTCCCCAGCGGAGTCAACCAACATTTAGCCTCTCTCTCGGGCTTTGTACGAGACACATAAGAGACTCCCTCGTTGAGTCAATCCCCCTTTCGCCTCCATCTCGGGCTTTGTACGAGATACAAAAAGGTTCTCATCGAGCCAAACAAATAATAGCCTCCATCTCGGGCTTTATACGAGATACCAAAAGACTCCATCGTCGGGTCAAAATCTTTTAGGCTCTCTCTCGGGCTTTGTACGGGACACAAAATAGCCTTCTCTTAGGCTTTGTATAATGATTTTCCTAGCAGAAATTAGCCTCCTCTTAGGCTTTGTATAAGAAAACCCCTGGTTGATCCAATCAACCTTTTAGCATCAAAGTTGTGCCTCGTTCACAGTATACAAACATCAACAACTCCTTCCCCTTCATCTAATCGTTGTAAGTGGCAAGCCTCTAGATCATCTATATCCACGCCACTGTCCCTCTTTTAGCATGAGAAATTCCTAAGGAAAGATGGCATTGCTCTACACTGAGTTAAAGTCTTCTCCTTCAGGTTAAAACTCTTTCTTCGGAAATTATGGCATTGCTCGGATCCGCGTATCCCAGTTAAAGTAATTCTCCTTCTCCCTTCTTTAGAGATGACAAATTCTCTCTAAAGCCGAGGTCTTTCAGCTTCACGTCTTGGGCTTTGAACAAGACACAAATAGACCTTTCAGCTTTACATCTTGGGCTTTGAACAAGATACAAACCACCTTTCGCTTCACGTCTTGGGCTTTGAACAAGACACCAAAAACCAATTTCCTCCCATAGAATAGGAGGAACTACGAACGCTCTGATTTCCCTGTTTCGGTAAACGGGAATACGTAGGCATAAGATCGAAAGAAAAGATCTTAGCGAGCGCAATCAACAAAAAACCCAAATCCCATATCTCCATCAATCAAAAGCAGTATTTCAAAAGCATCAGTCCTAACATCCTAATCCTAGTTCCCCGCCAGAAACCTTCTGCCCAGGTAAAAAAAGAAAGAAAACAGTATTGGCGAAAATACAAATAACCAGTACAAAGGCCCCCCACATTGATAGCATCTGTAACCTAACAGACCGCTGTTTAAACTCAGTATGCAAGCAGGGTTAATTGGAGACATCTATTTCCCTTCCTTATTCAGCTCACAATAGGATAAAAAATGAATCGACCTATAGTTAAAGCTCAAACCGCAGAGCGCGACCAGCGCTTAAGAACCGCGTCCAAAATCGCTCGCTACACAATGGTCATAAGATAATGATGTAGATAAATTAGATGCAGTCAAAATGCTGAAGATTCTTTAGGCAAAGTCCAGGGTATGACAACATGTTCATGCAATGTGACTCATGACATCGACACTATGCATTTGGAACCAATCAACGATGGTTCTTCATATGAATTGGGTTCCAGCATCTGAACCCCGAACCCCCTCATTTGAGCACCTGACAAGTCACTCATCCCCTCATTTGAACTCGTGACTCGCCTCTTTCACAACACCGATGTATGACATATAATTTATGCAACAATGATAACAAGATGTTTATGATCTTTCTTTGAACCATAAACAACATGCAACATAGCAACAACGTAGTTCCCCCTTCAAAACTACCACCATAATAAACAACGATTATGTACTCTCCATATAATTAATCATCAATCATCATAACAATTCTCATTATCGTTCAATTGAACACCAATAAACATAAACTCAACAATTTCATGCATAATCATTATCAATTCAATAAAATGCATTGATTCTCATCAAACATAACCACATAATCCCAAACAGTACATGACAATATCCATTAATCGGCAAAACAGCACACTGTCACAAAATTAACTTGAAATGAATCAATTATGCATTGTCACCCTCGTCGGGCGACCTACAGCTCGTTCGACGAGCCCTCGCTAGGTGTCTCTTCTCACATTGGGCGCACATCATAGACCCCAGAACCCCCACTAAGGGATACATCACTCGTTGGGTGAAGTTCATCTTTGCTGGGCGAGATTGCTCAGACTAGAGAGATCCCAAAACACAATTTCTCCACCATTGGAGCCCAATCAAATCTCCAATTTCGACCCTAATAGATCCCAATCGTAAAAAATTCAATCATACATATTAATACAATATTAAAAACAGTTAAATAGGCACAGATTAACACATATTATATCAATTTGATTCAAAATCATCATCACCTTCAACAATTGAAATGCATCTCATATGAACACCAAATTTCAGAATTTAATCAGATAGATTCACACAAAATTGATAAGAAATAAGTGCACGATAATTGATATCAAAACACAAAGATCATGAAGGAGTTCTACGAAATCTCATCTCAAGCCCTAAACCATTCATCAATGGTCAAAAGGGAAAACCCAAAGGAGGAGGGTAAGGAACCCTCTCCACCCTTCATAAATTACACCAATATACAAAGTAGTTTTCCCCTTATCTGATTTTCCAACAATCTCTAAGCTTGGGCTATGGGGATTTCCTTTCCAAAACCCTTGTTCTTGCTCTTTCTCACTTTGCCTTTTGCCTCTCAATTTCTAAAGTGTTTTCACATATTGTAAAAAGTTCCAACTCTCACATTTTTCTATTTAAACCAAAACTTAATTCCCTTTAATTGTGTTAATCCTCCTTTACCCCCAACTTACTTTCATATTCCCTATATTACTCTTACTCCTCTTACTAACTCTAATTTCTTTTATTTTAATTTAAAATCTAAATTTCCTCCCAATAACATTATTTGTAATCATTCCTCTCAAATTAAATTAATTAAAATTAATTCAAATAATTTCTACAATTCCCTTAACTCTCTCCAATACCCACCAAGACCCATCATCGTTGGAAGAAAAGCTAGGCAAGAAGAACAAAGGGATTTTGGGAAGAAGAGCTAGGTTTGAGAAGAGGAATCCATATGAGTTGTTAGAATCATCATCGTTGCTAGAAATCTAAGGTAAGGGAGAAATTATCTTCTTATGGGTGATTTAGACATGCAGAATAGTGAGGGTTCCTTACCCTTCTATCAGCGCCTTGGGGTTTATACTTCTTTCCCTAGTTTTTCCTTTTTCTTACGATCTGTGTAAATTGACCAAATAAGGTTTGGGTAAAACCTTATTAGTGCAACTAACGTAAATGTTTTTCTATATGATTACTTTAAGACCCAATAAAGGGATTTAGGATAAATCCCCTACGGTCTCTATAAGTGTTTTTGTTTGTAGGTTTATAAACTTGTTGTTGATGATGATGATATTGTATGAATTATTTTGCTTATCTGGTTGATTGTTGTTGTAGAGTTGGGATTTTTCCCCCGGGAAATTGAACGACTCTATTTAGGTCGTTTGGTTTCCCCAATTTTGTAATGACCATAATTTTTGGTCGATGTGTGATTTGGTCGATCTGTGACCATAGTTAAAGGTTATCTCATACATAGCATACGATTTTGGCTATAAAGTCTTTTGATAAGGCGATAATATAAACCTGTAACATTTGAATTCTTATTATCCATGGTTAACCTTCTCTGTTTTGATTCAAGTTTTGGATTTGTTCAATAAAGTGAAAAATGCAGAAAATCACAGGTAGTCATAGAAGGGAGTTGACCGCCTTATTTCAAGCATAACTTGAGTTTCGTAAGTCGGTTTGAGATGTCATTAGTTGAAATGAAATCTAATGTGATAATCTTTCTATTCGAAAATAGAAATCGGATCTAGGGGCGTTACAACAATAGCAGTTCGCTGGTTTTTATACCAGATACATAGTCAATTTCAATCCTACGTTGGTCATCATCTTTCACACGTAACTTTTGTTTCGTAAGTCATTTTGGGATGTCGTCCGTTGTACTAGAAAAAGGGTTTAATGATCTTTCAAATCAGGGAGTTTCACAATTTTATCATGAGTATATAATTTTTAGTGCTATTTTGAATTTAGGCATTTTTTTAGAGTTTATGCAGGAATTATCACGATAAGGCTGAACTAAAACGAATAGAACTAGAGTTTCGTAACTCCACTTGAGGTGCAGTTAAGTGAGTTTGAAAAAGATTTTAAATAACGTTCAAAGTGGAAAGTTTCATAATTTTATCACAAGTCTATAATATTTGGTGTTATTTTGAAGCGAGATAGTTTTAGAGTTAGGTCCAGATTTTTGAGCAATTTTGAGTGTGGTGACATTTCGTTACCTTTATGATGAATTTAAGGGTCCTATTTTATTTGGTTAGAGTTATTATAGAGTTGTCAGCATTTCTTTGAGTTGTTTAGAGTTGAAGATCATATTATAGGATACATTTGAGTTGAGTTTGGAGCATTGTTAACATTATAAGGTTACCTTTTGAGTAATATTTTTATTTGTTGAAAAATGTTAAGCCAAAAGAGTAAAATTGAGTTAAACTACCTGGATATGCCCTTAGTAGAGTTATCACCCGTGAACCTATACCCTTAGAACATTTGGGTACTTTAGAGTACTTTTGGGATACTCGAGAGTTATTTTTTAGAGTTATGAGTTTTGAGGCATTTTGAGTTCCCAGAAAATTTTTGATGAGTTGAGGGTTTAGGGTAATAACATAACTTTGCCCTTTCAGATGAAAAATGATTAAAAATATTTTTAAAACATATTTTTTTTAGTATAGTAATCCAGAGGGATTACAGTGACAACCTTAATTGGCGATTTGAGTATGTAATTCAGAGGGATTACAGTGCCAACCTTAATTGGCGAGCATAGTAATCTAGAGGGATACAATGACTGCCTTAATTGGCGATTTGATTACCGTAATCCAGAGGGATTACAACGATGTTATGTGATTAGTGACATATAGGTTCAAGAGTGGAACCATTTTTATGATGTTTTGATGTTTGTGATTTTGTTTATGTTATGATGTTGCATGTTTACATTGTTCATGACCATGCATGCATTTATTTTGGAGTTAGGTAGGACTTCTGTCCAATGATGGCCTGGTTCAGAGAGGAATTATGACGATCTCATGTCCAGAGAGGGACACGGTTCAGAGAAGAACCAAAGAGATGGGAAAATCACTAACATACATCTGATCCTAGAGACTTGGTACCACGTGCATTTTAAGGAGGAGTTGGTGGCATTAGCATTTGCACTTACATTATTATATATTTGATTGTGCTTTTGGGTGTGGATGATGTATTTTATGAACTCGTTATTGCGGTGAGAATCGGATAACAAGCTATTAATTAACTTGCATCACATTTCTTTGAATTCACCACCGAACTTTGATTTATCCAAAGGAAAGGGTAAAGATCGAAGAAAACCCTAAGAAGATCTAGGTTCGGGGGTTGGTTATACTAAAGGAATGTATTAGCACCCTAAGTATCTGTAGTACTCTACAGGAACCTCTTGTTAATGTTTGTGTTATGTTATGTTTGCATGTTAAGGGTAAGGTAAAGACCTAAGGGTATATACACTAAGTTTGCTCGCCAAGACGTCGCATCTTGTGCCTACGTATCTGACTAAAGAGTCAGAGCAACCGTAGTTCACCTAACTAAGGGTGAGAGAGGAACCATTGACTATGGCCAAAGTTCCAAGGGGAATGAGTATGAGCTCATATAGAGTCAAAGAAACTCTCTAAGTCTAAGTTGTAGGTGAATGGCAATGAGGCCTAGAGAAGATGTTACCTATGACTATGAGGTCAAGACGGTAATGAGCTATTTATGACTATGAGGTCAATAGAGAGACTTTTTATGACTATGAGGTCAAGGTTGGAAGATGGCTATGAGGCCAAGGTGATATCATATGACTATGAGGTCAAAGGTAAGATGGCTATGGGGCCAAGATGATAAACTATGACTATGAGGTCAAAGGAGAATGGCTATGAGGCCAAGGTAAGATGGTTATGAGGCCAAGATGAGATCCTATGACTATGAGGTCAAAGGAGAATGGTGTTGCCAATGACTATGAGGTCAAGGGCTACCTATGACTATGAGGTCAAAGGTTAAAGATGTTGCCAATGACTATGAGGTCAAGGGCTACCTATGACTATGAGGTCAAAGGTTGAAGATGTAACTCTATGACTATGAGGCCATGAGAGATTCCTATGACTATGAGGTCAAGGGCTACCTATGACTATGAGGTCAAAGGATAAAGATGTTGCCAATGACTATGAGGTCAAGAGGGAATCCTATGACTATGAGGTCAAGGAAGGGTGGCCATGACTATGAGGTCAAAGCTTACCTATGACTATGAGGTTAAAGGTTAAAGATGGCCCTATGACTATGAGGTCAAGAGGGAAACCTATGACTATGAGGTCAAGGAAGGAGTGACCATGACTATGAGTTCAAGGTTGATATCCTATGACTATGAGGTCAAGGAAGAAGTGTCTCTATGACTATGAGGTCAAGAGGGAGTCCTATAACTATGAGGTCAAGGGATAATAATGAGCTATCTATGACTTTGAGGTCAATATAGAGACTTTTCTATGACTATGAGGTCAATAGAGGATTTTTCCATGACTATGAGGTCAAAGGAGAATGGCTATGACTATGAGGTCAAAGCTTGCCTATGACTATGAGGTCAAAGGTTAGAGGTAGCTCTATGACTATGAGGTCAAGAGGGAATCCTATGACTATGAGGTCAAGGAAGAGTGGCCATGACTATGAGGTCAAGGCTTACCTATGATTATGAGTTCAAAGGTTAAAGATAGCTCTATGACTATGAGGTCAAGAGGGAATCCTATGACTATGAGGTCAAGGAAGAGTGGCCATGACTATGAGGTCAAGGCTTACCTATGACTATGAGGTCAAAGGTTAAAGGTAGCTCTATGACTATGAGGTCAAGAGGGAATTCTAGGACTATGAGGTCAAGGAAGGTGGCTATGAGGCCAAGTCAAGATGGCTATGAGGCCAAGACGATATCCTATGACTATAAGGTCAAAGGAAGATGGAAGCCTATGACTATGAGGTCAAAGGTCGTAATGAGCTTTCTATGACTTTGAGGGCGATAGAGAGACTTTTCCATGGAAGGAATAGGGTAATAACATCTTGTAAACAAGAGTTACAGTGAGGTTGAAATATAATGAAACATATGAGTTCCAAAATTCCAAAATAGTAAACATTAATCAATATGTTAACTTCTGAGCATGGCACACAAGGATAAGTGATTACACAAGTATGACAAGTATGGGAGAGAAGGCATTCTCACAGTTTGAAAACAAAGACATTTAGAGTCATGCAACTTAGCAACAGAGGCCAGAAAAATACAGACAACACTCTCCTGATAAAGCCTTGTTCAAAGTCAAGAAGCAATTCTCAAACAAAATGTCATAAGTCACAGCATACTCCGAAGAAAATCACTTTAAAGTCTTTAAGAAAAATAATTGATTTTATTTACAAAAAAGTCTAAGAATTAAAAATAAGTTATGCACATTTTTATTGTCCTTGACATTCTTAGAAAGAAAATAAAATAGTTATAAAAGGTAAAACAAATAGAATAAAAAAAGAGAAAAAAAAAAGACTACACAATGTGGCACTCGCCACACTTAACTTTATGGCAGGCGCCATGAGTTTTTAATGTGTGGCCACCATTGTTCCTTTCATGGCCAACGCCATGTGTGGTGCATACTCTTGTGGCTAGCGCCACTACTACATGGCAGACGCCACGTGGTTTCTTTTTTGTGGTGTGTGCCATTTTTTTGTGTATTAGTAGTGTGGCGGGCGCCACCTAAGCATGTTATTTTCAATATGGCGAGTGCCACTATAATCTTTTTTGTTCAGTTTTCTTTTATACAAACACAAATCCATTTCATAATTCCTCAGACAAATCCACACATTTATGATTTATGATTGGCAACATTTATCATGGAATCAGACAACAACAAGATAATAACCAGATAACAAATATGACAACATGATAACGATATGAAGAAAAATGATCATGGTAAAAAAACTAGAATGAAACAGAGTGTGATACCTAGTGGATAAAGTCCACTACTTCTTCATGGGTACAAGTTTTTGGAAATGGTGGATGAGCTCCCACTCCTTCAAAGATCAAATGCTACAGAGCTAACCCTTCTTTCCTTTAGTTTCCCAGAAAGAATCACAAGTTACTGGTGGTTAGGATATTGGGTGTTTGATATTTGAAGTGTTTACAGAGGGAATGAAAATGGTAAATTCCTTGCAAGTTTTGGAGATTACTTGCAGGACTAAGAAATGGAGAGGTGGAGAGACTTTAAGAGATTTTTCTTGTATCTTTATCCGTGTTTTTGTTGTGTGTCCTGAACAAAGGAGAAATGGTCTCCTTTTATAAGCAAAACAAATTGGTCCGTGCCTTGGAGATACAGTGGACAAATGATTTATCCATAGGGGAAAAAATTAGGGTTTGTATGGCACTTCTTTCAGCCTTTGAACCCGATCAAACTTTGGAGATCACTATGCTTCATTTGTTGAACAATGCAGCGGAGGATATGTTGCATGTCTGTTACTTTCATCTTTCAATATCCATTCCAACAAAACTCTTTTTATTGTGTCATGAGAGAGAAAGTGAAAAGAGGTAATAGTTGGAATTGAGGATTACGGATTCCTGAGCATGAATACAAATCTCTTATGCTGAGCTATTTTATTTCATTAATCCAATATGGTGTCCAAGAAATCTTTTGGCTATGTCAGGAGAGAGTGAGCTCAAAGAGGTAGTGTTCAGTGACTTCACAAAAATTGCCTTACAAGCAAGGTATCTTCATATTTTTCAATTAATAACAAGAGGCACATGAAATGGATTAAGTGTATAATGCCTTGTTACTAAAC
Organism: Lathyrus tuberosus; assembly: GCA_022829125.1. Classification (NCBI taxonomy): domain Eukaryota; kingdom Viridiplantae; phylum Streptophyta; class Magnoliopsida; order Fabales; family Fabaceae; genus Lathyrus; species Lathyrus tuberosus. The sequence continues at coordinate 4,172,874 of JALAZF010000090.1, forward strand.
CATACGTGAGCACCACATTAAATTCTCATAACTTTATGGCCTTTGATTCAAATGACAGAATTTCAGATCCAATGGAATTTTTGAAATAAATCACATGTCCATGAAAAAAGAAAATGTCACAGGAACAAACTTAGGAAATTCTAAGTTACAAAATTTAACCCTTCCATGACACCAATTTTGAGATGTTGCACTTTGGTGAATATTCATCCAAATGAAAAATTCTTGCACTCAAGAGAAAGTTTTTCAAGACTCATAGGTGGACTCCAAGGATGTTCATTAACACATGGAATGATGTCTCAAGACTTGGGATCACACTTTGCTTTACATGAAAGGCAATGGTTGACTTGTCTTGATAAAACATTTGATTTCTTGTTGAAAAAGACTTCTTGGATGCATGTAGATTCAAATGGTTGCATTTGGGGCCAAAAGATGTCTTAGGGAGACCTTGTCCTCTTTATGTAAACCCTATTTTCCATAATAAAAATAAACAACTTGCAAAAATGAAATGGTTAGTTAACAATGCACACATGATTGAGGTCTAAATGTAAGGGCAAGATAATATGACATCTAAGGGGTAAAATTTGGGGTACAACACTCGTGATTACTATCCTATTGTTGAATTTCACTGTTAACATTTGTAAGATCTATTCTCACCCTTTTCTTGTTTATTTTGTTGGTTGTATGTAAATTTATGAATAGATACTCAAAGGAGTTGTCACTTGTAAGTAGGATACTGCTTTGGAGCTTTCTTCTTATTTCTTTTATTGCTTTTAGTTGATTGTCGTACGTCAATTATTTTGGAGTTTTTTTAAGTTTTATTTTCATTATTTGATGGTTTATTATATTATTAATGCTTATGAGGGGTTTTTTCCCACTACGAGTTTGAAACTATTTTTATGAAATAATTGATTTGTGTGAAGTAACATTCCTAAACTTGTACTATTTTCCCTTTTATATCATGAGTCGGGGTTTATGGTGTTACAACTTCTCCTACTCGCTTTGTAATCTGATAAGGACCAATGTAGCGCAATGTGAGCTTTCGAGATTTTAAAGCACGACCAACACCTGTTATCGGAGTAACTCGTAGGAACGCATGATCTCTCTCTTGGAAATCAAGTGTTTTCCTCTTCTTATCATGATAACTCTTCTAAGGACTCTATGAATATTTCATCTTCTCTTAGATCATCTTGGGCTTCTCAGTCGTCTGTTGAATGGTCTTTGGCCCAAGCACAACACATTCGCCAGATTTGTACCAACACAAAGGTGCCATACACCTTCTACCATACAATGCCTCAAACGGTGTCATTCCAATACTAGAATGGAAATTGTTGTTGTAAGTGAACTCAATCAACGGTAAGTAATTGTCCCTGTTACCTCCCTGCTCTAAAACACAAGCTCTCAGCAAATCCTCTAAATACTAGATACTCCTCTCTGTCTGACCGTCCCCTCTACGAATGATAAGTAGAACTCAACTCCAGCTTAGTACCCATGTATTTCTGCAAACTCCCCTAGAACCTCGATGTGAATCTCGGATCTCTATCAGAAACAATACTCGAAGGAATACCATGCAAGCTAACAATCCTCTCAATATACACTTCAGCCAACTTTTGTAGTAAATAAACAATCTTAATCAGAATGAAAGGATATGCTTTATTCAATCTATCCAATATAACCTAAACTGGATCATTCCCTTTAGAAGTCTTAGGAAAACTCGTTACAAAATCCATGGAAATACCATCCCACTTCCATTCATGAATATCCAATGGTTGTATCAAACCCAACAGTTTCTGATGTTCAATCTTCAACTTCAGCTATATCCTTCTTTGTTCTTAACCACCAAAATATTTTCTTTAAGTCTGGATACATTTTAGTAGCACCGGGATGAATACTCAGACTACTTTTGTGACCTTATTCAAGAATACTCTTGAGTTTTGGCACATCCGGTACACAAACTCTATCACGAAAACGCATAGTATCATTCTTATCTATTTTGAAATCATTTCCTTTCCCTTGATTGATTAACATTAGCCGGTCGATCAATCCCAATCCGATTTTTTACCTTCTCTGATTTCTTCGAGAATACCACTAGTAATCTTAAACACACGTAACTTCACATTGTTAGGAGTTCTTTCACACAACAGACTCAGATCTCTAAGTTGCTCGATTAACTCTAATTCTCGACCCATAAGCATCAACATATGCAACAACTTTCTGTTTAAAGCATCAGTTACGTCATTGGATTTACTAGGATGGTAACTCAAACCAAAATCATAATCCTTCAGAAATTTGAGCCACCTCCTTTGCCACATATTCACCTCTTTCTGATCGAACAAGTACTTCAAACTCTTATGGTCATTGAACATTTCAAATCTGGAACCAAACAGATAATGCCTCCAATTTTTTAACACAAACACCACGTTTGCTAACTATAGATCATGCGTAGTATAGTTCCTCTCATGAAATTTCAACAGTCTAGAAGCATAAGCCACAACCTGACCATTCTGCATCAACACATCACCTAGACCCATCTTCGAAGCATCACAATACACAACAAAGGATTCACTTGTGAAAGCTCCACTGGTTTGACTAAATTTTGGTAAAACATAATGTTGGAAAAGATGTTCCAACATGAAGATTTATGCCCCGGACCAAAGATGTCGAATAAAATGTCACAGCATGAAGATTCGACATCATGACTGTCACATCAGGTTTTGTTCCAAGATTCAAAGCATGATTGGCAGTGGATCAAGGATCAAAGATATGAAGCCCAACTCAGCAGAAGGCTATAAAAGAAGACTAAGACCTAGGCAGAAGAGAAGGGGAGAATGACATAGACTTAGGAATCCTATTTGGTAAAGTAGGGTTTAGGTTTTGAGAGTCGTAGGTTTCTCTTGTAAGTCTTCCTCTGTATCGATTTGATACATTGTGGTAGACATAGGTACTTGTACAGATTCAGAAACACGTAGGTAATGAATCGTGTATTGTTCTTGGATGAAGCTTTGAAGCAAATCCAAGTTAACTTGTTAGTCAAGGATGTTTTACTGAACTTTGTATTGAAAGGGGTGTCTTTCAATAGGATGATACAGTTATGGTGTAGTAACTGTTAGATAATCACAAGTTGTGATTTAGGGAGTGAGGTGTGTTTCTCTTATTCTTAGATAAAGTTTTCATTGGGTAGTGATAGGTAAATATGGGTGTTTACTGTAAACCTGAGGTTGTTTACATAAAACTATACTACTGATAGTGGATTCTTCTTCCTGGATTGGTATCCCCCAGATGTAGGTGATTTGCACCGAACTGGGTCATCATATTCTGTGTTGTTTATCATTCTGTAATTTACAGTTCAGTTTTGATTAACATGTTGAAACAGATGTCGAAACATCTGCGTTTCTGCAGTTGCTGATATTCTGAATATCAGTTTGGTGTTCTGTTCCTTGTTTAATAATTATGCATAACAATGTCTTGACATGTGTTAGGACATCTGCTATCTGCTATGCCAAAATTTCAACTTGGACTTGGCAAAATCAAAACTGGAGTAGATGCCAACCTCCTCTTGAGTTCATGAAAACTCTACTCACACTACACATCCCAAACATAAGATTGACCTTTTTGAGTCAACTGAGTTAAAGGCAACACCAACTTCGAAAAGCCTTCAAAAAACCTATTATAATAACCAGCCAAACCCTGAAAACTTCTTATCTTTGTAACAGACTTCAGAGTTTCCCATTGCAACACATCATTGACCTTCGATGAATCAACAACAATACCACCACTAGAAATTACATGACCAATAAAAATCACCTCTCGTAACCAGAACTCACACTTGGATAACTTTTCAAACTACTTCTTTTCTTTCAATGTCTTTAACACAACTTTCAGATGCTCCTCATGCTCCTCATGCTCCTCATCAGAATTAGAATATATCAAAATATCGTCGATGAACACAACCACAAATTGATCTAGATAAGGATGGAAAATACAATTCATATATTACATAAACACACCAAATGACATAACAGAATACTCATAGTGACCATATCTATTTATGAACGCAGTCTTCAGAATGTCTTATGGTTTCACTCGAATGTGATGATAGCCCGATCGCAAATCAATCTTACTGAATGCGCAAGCACCAACCAATTGATCCATCATATCACCAATTCTAGGAAGAGGATACTAGTCCTTGATATTCACTTTATTCAGTTGTCGATAATCAACACACAACCTCATGCTACCATATTTCTTCTTGACCAACAACACCGACACTCGCCACGGCAAACACTCGGTCGAATAAACTTTTTCTCAAGCAACTCTTCTAACTATTTCTTCAACTCACTCAGTTCTGAAGCAGACATTCTACACGGAGCCATCGACACAGGACTAGTACCAATTACCAAGTCTATAGCAAACTCCATTTCACGCTCTAGTGGTAATTCACTTATATTGTCTGGAAACACCTCTGGAAAATTACACACAACTGGAAGCTCCACGATGGCATCCTTATTGTCGATTATCAAAGAATAAAACATCACAAACACCTAAGCCTCATCATTCAAAAATTCCTCTACTTTCTTAATACACACACACACACACACATACACACACACACACACACATATATATATATATATATATATATATATATATATATATATATATATATATAAACATCAGCTTTCCACTTTCTCCAATCTCAGGGAACATCACGGTCTTGTCAAAGCAGTTGATATAAACAAGGTTGAACTCCAACCAATTCATTCCCAGAATAACATTGAGTTTACTTAAAGGTAAATAAACTAAGTCAATCATAAAATCTCTACCGTAAATTATCAAAGGATAATTCACACAGACTAATGAAGTAGCACTGAACCATTAGTTAGGGTATCAATGACCATGGTACCATTCATAGCAGACACTTCTAGATTCAATCTTTTCACACACTAAGCAGATATGAAAGAGTGTGTTGCACCCGTGTCAATAAGAGAAATCAACAGAATACCATTAATAAAACATGTACCTCAAATTAACTTATCTGATGTAGTAGTCTCTACTCTAGACAAAGTAAAGAATTTCCCTCCAGACTGAGCCTTCTTTTGTTTCTGGCACTAAGTACTAATGTGACCCTGCTCTCCATAATTATATCAAGGCAAAGTATTACTCTTACATTTAGCAGATGAGTGACCTGGCTTCCCACACTTGAAGCAATTCACAGTTGTGCTTTTGCAGTCATAAATGCGGTGCCCAAACTTTCCACATTTGAAAAATCTCACAGAAGTAGGAGTCCCCCCCCCCCTTCACTCTTTCTCACCTGAGGATTTCTGCTCAACCTTTTGTTTTCCCTTATCAGCTGAATTCCCATAAGGTTTCCCACAATTCTGGTTCTTCCCTTTCTTCTCACTAAGACTCTTATAGTGAGCAAATCATGCTTTGTTATCCTCATCATATATTCTGCACTTATTCACCAGCACAGAAAACCGGTAGATGTCTTGATACCCAATACCTTGCTTGATCTTGGGATGCAATTCGCTTTCTAACTTGATACACTTTGACCCTTAAATTTCCGCACTATTATAGTGTGGAAAAAATTTCACCAGCTCTTCGAACTTAGCAGCATACTCAGAAACTGTCAAATTCCCTTGATTCAGTCCAAGGAACTCGGTCTCTTTCCTACTACGCACGTCCTTTGAAAAATACTTCTCTAAAAATTCAGCCTTGAACACAACCCAATTACCCTCAGTACCTTCATCTACAATTCTCTGACGCGCGTTGTCCCACTAGTCTTCGGCATCCTCTAACAGCATATGAGTGCCAAACAACACCTTTTGGTCCTCAATGCAGGCCATCACTCGAAATATCTTCTCAATCTCTCTAAGCCATGTCTAAGCACCTTCTGGATCATATCTGCCCTTAAAGGTTGGCGAGTTGTTTCTCTAAAATTTCCTTAATCCACATAATTCATCACCATCCTGATTTTGCTGACCCTACAGCGCATGAGACATCGCCTCCAAAGCATCAGTGATAGCTTGATCGTTTCTTCCTCTAGCCATAATTCTGCATAGTAGTAAACAGCTATTAGAAGAAACATGCATTGACAGTCTTCATACACATTTCGCATACTATGTAACACCCTAAACCTTGAAACTTATATAAAAAGAGTTACTCGACAATTTAAGGTGTCACTTTGACAACCAACTAATGGAAATTTCAAAAACATTTAACAACATTGGGTGAGAGGTTGACTAATTCCATATGGTAGAGAAACCATCAATGATTACATAAAATATTTGTATGAGATAAACCCCAATAAACTACACCATTTTATAAAGAAGTTGCAAGTGATAATTGGGATTATGATAGGATCACGACCAATATTTGCATAGAAGACAAAATCTATGAATTAGGCAGAAATGACTTACCTATCACTTTTAAACGAGCCAACCTTACTACTCCAACACAGATGTGGATGAACTTTATCTTGCATAATATCACACTGAAGGATCATACTTAGTTAGAATCTTGCCTACTACTTAACTTATTTGGTATATCCTGACCAAACAAGAAATAAATATATTCAAGATTATATTAGATAAGATTTGGGTCATTGTACAATCAATCTCCAAACCTCTTCTGGAATTTCTAGGATTATTCACGGGATTATGTAGGGCATATGAAGTAGATTTCCCATACCACTAACATATTCGCATCAACTCAATATATGGAGAAGACTCGTAGAACAGACACTCGTCGTACTATTTCACATGTTACATCTTTAACTCTTGATGAGTTGGACCCTAATATGCGAACATGTTCACTCGTATATAGAATATTAATGATGCATACCATATAGGGTTTCTTTCTATACATGATTCTATAAGCACGTTAGAGTTGCAAATACAAGAACCACATTTTTCTTATGATCGTTTACTTACCCACGAAGATATCATCAGTGATCTTCAATGGCCTATGGATAAGACATTTTATCCAGGAGATATGGGTGATGAGGCAAGTGTAAATGGAGGAGGTAGTGGTAAATCTAAAGATGAGGAAGAAGATGATGACGAGGAGGAAGAAAGTGGACAAAAAGAGAAACAAGAAAAGGATGAGGAAGAAACTGGTTAATAATAATAATACAAAGAGGATAATGATTAGACCATTATTGCACTTTGAAATCCAAACCTGTCAAATTTTATAGCAATTCCATGGACCAATAAAAGAACCTTGGACACGTTGGTCATTTTGTACTAAGTACAGGAGCATGTCAAAGTTTCCAAACACTTGAGTACCTTTGGACAATATGTTTGAAATATCTTTCTATTAAATGTGTGTGTTTTTACATGAATATGAACAAGTACCGATAGGTGTTGTAAATTATTGAGAAAGCTCGCTAGGTGAGTCCTGTTGTCTGCTAAGTGAGCTCATGTGATACATACTTGCCTAGCAAGAAATTTTTGGCTTAACGATGTTCTATGCAAACCAGCTCATTTCTGATGGTCTGAGAAGAAACCAAGATTTTCTACATGGAATGGAATGCAAAGGAGATCTAAGCTAAACTTACGTTGCAAAAAAATGTGATGTTTAAATGTTTTTACTAATGATTATGCATGAGTACTTGTTTCAAAATTTGAAAAATTGTTTTTTTTTTGTATATTGCTTTAAGTGTTTGTCTACAAATTATTCAAATGGTTGAAAAGTCAAATGCATATGAATAACAAAGCATAGGTTAAAGAAAAAATTCAAGAACACTGGCATGGTAAAAGGTTATTTCTTTTAAATTGTTCGTCCATGATTAATGTTGTGATTACCTTCAAATTATAGGATGGTCATGAATTAGTTGCTTGTTTGAAGTTTGAATTTACTACTTGTTTGGTGAAAACATGTCAATGTAACTAAAAAATCATACAAAGCCTAAACCAAGTGAGATGAATGTATATCCCATGATTTACATATAAATGAGAGTAGACGTGCATTCTAACTATGTTGATTTTACATCATTCTTGCTATTACTTGATATGTATAATGTAATGGATATGATCAAAGCATTTATTATTTATTTGAGCAGAAACTACTTGATCATAAAGTCTGCCTGCGATGTGTGATATTTTGACAACTCCTTTAAGTGTAAACATGAAAAAAAAATTGTTTTTAAAAAGTTACAACTCTTAGCCAATTTAAAAAGAAAATCAATGTTCATATGTTATCTTAAAGAAAAGAGAGCATTAAAATTCAAGGGTTTGCAAATAATTAAGTTGGGGGGAAAGAATTGTTTGAAAAAGAAAATAATCAAGTAGATAAATAATGATTTTAATCAAAGAGAAAGAAAAAAATGTACTTTGACAATCAAAATAAAAAAAAATAAATAAATAAAAAATGTCAAATTTTATACAAAAAGAAAATTCACCAAAAAAAAGTTGTGAGTGGAAAAGAAAATAGAAATTTTGAAAAAGAAAGTGACATACAAGTTTTGCTCTCTTATATACGAGTTTTATAAGTGACTAAAGAGTTGTAAAACTCATAACCAGGGACCTTAATAGCAGCATTAAAAAATAAAAGGAGTCAACGATTATTGAAGAATTATACTTGTGGGCTTGTTGGACTACTTAAGTAGGAAAAGATGGTTGGAAGCAATTGAATGCAATTGATAAGATTAAGGATCAAGCGTGGCTTGGACTTGATCAAGGGTTTTGACTAATGATTTCACCTTAGAGGAAGAAACAAAGTGGTTGATGGATAAATTAACATCACCATCGTTTTACAATCAAGGTGAGGATTTGTATAATTATGTCTTAAAACCTCTAGTGATGGAGAAAAGGAAAACATGTTTCGAGGTTGCCAAGAAATAGAACTTCATAAAAGTAGCATGAAAGTCTACAGAGGATGTTGTAGTTGTAGAGCGGCGACTCGACAAGGGCGGTCGGAGCTTCTTCGATAGCGAGTCTAGTTCAGAAGTTTGCGGGGTATCGAGTTTGTTCGTATATGTTCACAGATCCTTTTCTTAGGCTAAAACGATGCAGTGTCTGCGGGCCATCCCCACAACACTTTTTTGCGAGGCAACCCAAGGTTTTAGGCTCGTACCATTAATAAATGTATGCACTGCCCCATCCCATTTTTTACGGGCTTTTGTGGGATGAGCTTAAACGAGGTGAGCGCGTCCATTTGTCACCCTTACCCATGATCAATCTCACAAGCACCTCAATGGTTCATTTAAGGATTTTAAGGTGTTTTATCAAATAGAGAGGTTAAAACACTTTTAGGTGAGTGTGTGCATTGCCTTATTAATTTAAGAATTACTCTAATATCTCTTAAAAGACTCTGATCACTCAGACACATACCAAACGAGCTTTCACACTTCCTCTCTTTCATAATCTCTAAAACTTCAAGATCCCTTGGATGATTCATCAATGATTTAAGATTTGACTTCTTATACTCATAAGACTTGATAAGACTTCTTGATAGATACCATCATCATAAAGATTTCTTGATTGGAATCATCTTGGAGTCCACCAAATACTACTTGACATTAGGTGTTGTCATTAAGAAATCTCGACCTCCCAAACATAACAATGTAATCATACTTTCAAATGAAGACTTCAACTCAGTGTTGGCATCATCAAAATCATTTATGTCATTTAGCTGCTATAGATATGTACTTGCAAGCAGATAGATCAACACTATATTGAATCATGATTTCCACACTTCCAACACACCTCACGACTAGGCATATGAACATTAAGCTCGTCATACACGCTAAAAGCATTTTGATTCACTTGTAGCTTAAAAAATAGGTTTTCATTTGTAAAAGGTAAAACAGAACGAGAAACTTCAAATGCATATTTGATTCTAGAACATCGCTTACTTGACATTATAAATGGACTAATGATATCAAATCTAGAATAAATATGTAACATAAGAATAAAATCAATGGAACTCACATCTTCACAAACATAATTAACCATATCTTGACTGCAAGATTTTCACAGTACTATAAAGTAAAAGTTAAGACAATGCATGATGGTTTCCTCCACATCATCGCAAATGAGACATGAGTTAGAAACATTGACCCCTCTATTTTAAGGTATTCATCATGAGAATAGATCCGTGACACACTTGTCGAATAAAAATTGTACATTTGCAACCACTTGTAATTTTCAAATCAACCTTCGGAAATATTAAGTGGGAAATGTTTTGCAAGAAGCCACCAATAACTGATTTTTAGAGACTAAGCTCTATTAAAACCATTCTTAAAAATTCAAGTAGCCTCTAATATTTGAACAAAACAAAGACTAAGTTCTTGAATAACTAAGTTACATTTGATGACAGCATTATTTGAAGATTAGAGACAACAGAAGTATATCATTCATCCTTAGATCTTTGATCTTAAAGTTTAAGTTATTCTGTACAAATTCTTGAATTGTATTATTAAGGGAATATTTGGATTAATGAAATAGGGTAGAATTGAATGAAATGAAGTGATATATAATCAGATTTTAATGTTTAGATTTTGCAAATAATAAATTCATTCCATTTAATTCTTCAATTTATGTTGTATGCAGTCTACTAAACTAATTTATTTTGTTTCATTCCGTCAAATTATATATATAAACAACAACATAAAATGTATGTTTCATTCCACTTTGTTTCACTCCACTTCATTATAAATCAAATCTCATATCTTGCACTTGAAGTCTTCGTGGAAGAAACTCAAGACTTTAAAAATAGAGAGTTTCTTAATACACCATTCAAGTTTTTTAGGCACCACGTGAAATTTCTTTTTTGCCCCCTGATTTCGGATGTGCACATCCGAACGCACCAATTTTTTAAAAAACGTTGATGTGTTCCGAATATGCATATCCGGAAAAATTCCGGATCTGCAGATCCGGAAAAAATCAGAACTTTAAATTTTTTTTAAAAATCGATTTTATTGGTTGGTCGCATATGTTAATATATCGTCGCAATTTAATATACATTCGACAACATCCATATATAAAATAAAATGATATATATACATAATAAACCTCTGTCAAAATACAGTACATACATGTAATAAAAATAGAATACATAAAAAAAATACTGCGTATGGCAAAGGATCTCTCCTGGCTCCCTTGCTCCTCTGCCTCGACCCGCCGTTCTGACTCGATGTCTGCGGTACTGAAGTGCCCCCTGAGCAATCTCAATAATCCTATCCACGGCAAGTCTGACACCAGAGCCCCCAGGGAGGTGACCGTTCGCAATGGTCACCCGCGCTATCTGCTCTATCTCACGACAGCGAGGTAGGACATCATGAGTATGGTCCAGCTGAGACTGTCGTTCCTCTAATATCTCCTGATGAGCAGGTCTGGATGGCGATCCCTCAGCAGTGGGCACCATGCATGGGTGTGAGACGGTGTAGAACCGCATGATGTACCCGGCAACAACGCTCCAATCTCTCGGCGCTCTAGTCGCCCGAGCCTCTTCTGGTGCCAAGTGGGGCTGGAAGTCAGCATATATCTCATCTATCTGCACGCGGGTCAAGCCTAGAGGAGAAGACTCATGAGGCATCTTGGGGATCGTCTGCGTGTAACCGAACTGGCGCAAGACGCGCTCTGGCAGGTATCGAGCAGTAATGGTCGAACTGCATGTCAACCATCCTGAGAACAGCGAAACCTCATCGAACGGGCGCGTCACAAGGTGATCGGCATATGGGTGATAAAAAACGTCCTCAGCAGTCATCCGATCAAGATACACTCTGTAGGGGTCGGGCACCTGGTTTCCTCTGAGCAGGAGAAATGCAGCAGCACGTGGCATATCCTCAGTGTACCCGTCGACACTCCCCAAACCAGTAATCTTGGGAAAGTGTTGTAATATCCACGCCTGAAATAGAAAACATAACATCGGTGTCAAACATTATAATGAATATAAAAAGAAAAGAAATGAAAAAATGACTTAGAATATTAGATTGTTACCACGTATAGCGTACAGCTACCTGCCACAGTCTTGGCTGTCCAGAGGCAACCATCTGAGCCTAGCATAGGTGTATGCCAGCGTAGCCACCCCCCAGTTGTACCCATGAATCTCTGTGGGATCCAAAAGGTACCTGAGGTAAACGACATCAACATAATAGACGTTGGTGTCCACAAACAGCTGTGTGCCGAGCAAAAACAGGTAGTAGCATCTCAGGGCACGCTGCCTGTGGATCTCCACCTTAGTTGCATCCCCTGCTGCCCGTCGTGCCTCTTCAAGCTCCTCACCAAATCTGCATGTCAGAAAGGAGAAACGGACGTGTGCGCCTCTCAACTGGGTCACCTCCGCAAGTGCCTCCTCTGGGGTAGCCCCAAGCTCCTCAATCAGCATCTCCATTGCGTCCCCCTTCGACATCCTACCGTGACGAAGAAGGGTACCCGTGATCGGTAGATGTAAAAGGCACGAGATGTCGTCGAGTGTGATTGTGATCTCGTCATACGGTAGATGGAATGAGGATGTCTCAGGGTGCCATCTCTCAACAAAGACCATCAGCATACCGTACATGATCTGGGGATACCCAATCCTAGACAGGCCTCCAAGACCAGAGGTAGCAAGTGCAGACGTGAACTACTCATCCCCTGGCAGCGCCGCAAGCATGTTTATAACCTTGCCCCCATGGTTATAGAACTTCTGTGAATCCTTCTCCTGAAAATTTCCAAATAAAACAATGTTACAAATGAACATATTTTCAACGAAAATAGTTCTATAAATAAACCGAGAAAGGTTACCTCTCATAGTCAGACATATCTGGAAGTATGCTCAGAGTACCCCGCGAGTAGGGACATATCAGACGGTCCCCTAGGGTAACCGTCCAGCTCATCGAAATCGTCATCGGCGTCACCACCCTCATGTGTTGGGTGATCACCCTCAGGAACAGGAACAGGGGATGAAATAGGAGCAGCTGATGGAGCTGGAGTCTCCCGACGACGCTTGCGTGTGGGCTGGGACCCTGCTGAACTCGCAGTAGAAACCCGACGCCTCCGAGATGTAGAATCGGCGGCTGACGGGGGAGTGGCCTGAATCTGTGATGTGGAAGTGGCCTGAACCTGTGATGTGGATGGTTGTGGTGTAGGATGTGGTGAAGGATGTCCCTCAGCTGTAGGGGCTACCCCAACTCCCTCTGCGCCGGAAGCCTCGGCTGTAGACTGCATCCGCTCACGTCGGACAAATGTGTGCTGAGCTGTCCGTCCATGTATGATACGATCGTCTCTGCCAGCCATGTAATCTACACAGCATAATAAATAAATTAGGATTTTTTAAAAATAAATTTAAAAAACAAACAAACAAAAAAAAAACCAAGTGTCTTCTGGATTTGCACATCCGGAAGTACACAGAATATTTAACGTTGGGTGTTTCCGGATGTGCACATCTGGAAGCACTCAGAATATTTAACGTTGGGTGTTTCCGGATGTGCACATCCGGAAGCACTCAGAATATTTAACGTTAACATCTTTTCGGATCTGCACATCCGGTACGTATTTTCAAGCTCAAAAATAGCAGTCATGACTACTGTACCATGGAAAATGGCATTTCAATGCCCTGATCGTCCGTTTGAAGCAGCAAACAATACATACATTGTCTCTAACCTATGTTATTCATACTACCTAACAATTTCTACACCTAAAAGTCTACTCTAAATCGATTATTAGAAAATAACTCTGAAACTCTAAAGTTCGAAAATTTACCGATTTTGAGATACGGAGGATTTGGAGTGTCTTGATCGTTGCAGAAATTGCTATGCGCCGAACTCGAGTGAAAAAAGTCGAGATTTATGGGATTGAGAATTTAAGAGTTTGAGAGAGTTTGGTGTTTGGAAAATGAAAATGTGAAGAATGAGGGGGAGGAAGAAGGTCTGACGCGAATTAATAAGAAAGTGTTCTGGATCTGCAGATCCGAAATTTTTCAGGATATGCATATCTGGAACACATTAATGTTTTTTAAAAAATTGGTGCGCCCGGATATGCACATTCAGAATCATAAAGCAAAAAAAAATTTCACGTAATATCTAAGAAATTTGAATAGTGTATTAAAAAACTCTCTAAAAATAACCCTCTAAGTACATATGAGCTCTCGTGAGTTTTGCCAACCAAAATAATAATAATATCATAAAAGTATTTGTTTGAAAAGATATAAATGTATAATTAATTTTTTAGATTGAAACATATTCTTAACAAACTTACTCAGTAGAACACAATTTACAAACCCATGAATTTGATTCCCAATCTAACATTGCTTTTTAGTTATATTATTTTATTCTAACTCACAATATGCATGACCATATCTCCTCCCCACACAAATAATACCTCTCACATTTTTATCCAATCTTCCACAAATATTATGAAAAACAAAAAACAAAATTGATTTGCATATATAAAAAAAAAAACAGACAATGATAACATGCTAATTTAAAAGCATGTACTTTTAAAATTGTGTTATTTAATGAATATTATATTAATATTTAATCCCTATAAATATTGTAAATATAAACTATCATTAGTTAATTCAATGATAATTGAAATTTTACTTAATAGAAAGGACCACCGTTCAATTAAAAATTATTTTATGTCATATCTAACTTCGGAATTGAATTAATCAATTAGTAGTGAAAAAAAAATATTGCAGAAGTAAATAATGAAGAAAGATGTAGAAGATTTAGACCATAAGAGAGCATCCAATGATATAGCAACACGTATTTAGTTTAAGAATCCAATGCCTGTCCCTTGACTTTTGTTATCTGTCAGAAAAACAAACCCAACTTCCAAGTATCTCCTAACTCATCCAACGGCTAGGACACAATCCAGTTAATCCCATCCACATCACCCAATCAAAACACTCCACGTGTCCATATTCCCCATCTACAACCGCCACACGCACCTCGAGCCGTGCAGTTTTTCTTTCTCTTTTTCTTCTTCTTCCTTCAATTTCAATTCCAATTCCAATCAAATTCGTTTTTTCCCCAATTCATCACCTAATTCGTTCAATTCACCGTCTTCAATTCGTTCCTCTTTCTTAAATTATCAGGGTTAGGTACTTTATTTATCGATTTTGGTTTAACTTATTCTTCAAATTGAAACATTTTTCTTCCCTAAAAATAGTGTTTTTGTGTGTATCATTTGGAAGAAACTATTATGCTTGAGGGTATAGATTATTATTCTCCTCCAATTACAATGTTTGAAAGCGATGATTACAATAAAAAGAATGATTTTTTGGTTGTTGTTGATGATGATGTTGATGTTGTTGATAATGATGATGATGATAAATCAGAGGGTTTTAAGAATCTGAAACCAATCACAAAGGGTAAACCTCCAAGGCATGTGTCTGGTTTGAGACACAGCCTTAGCTCTACCAGATTGATGCTGGCTGCAGCAAATTTGGTAAGTTAATCAATTTTGTTAATCAGCTTAATCATTGTAATCTCTTATAGTTTGGTTTAAGTGATCTCTTAAGGTTATGCTATGTTATATTTTGTGCCTTTGTTTTGTTTATACTACTTCATAGGAGTATTACTATACTTTTTTTTGCTTTGCTATCTATGATTTGCAGATGATTGTGTATCTTCCTTTTGGGGCATTGGTTAAGGAATCAAGAGAGATGGGTTTGTGTGGAAAAATGATGTGTTTAGTATACTGACAAGTGTTTAACTTGAATTCTCAAAGATAAAGTTTTCTTTTATTGTTTCTTTAACAAATGTTCTTAGAGCACTTATTAGGAAGAGGCTTTTAAAATTGTAGTACTTTTTTTGTAGTTTTAATGCTCTTGTTAGTATTCATTATTTAGTTACTTGATAAACTGATGTGAAAATAAACGATGTCAAGATTCCATAAACAGCATCTGGAAAGGTGGAACTTCATTTCCATTTTTAAGTTGTCATTGCCGCCACTATAGCGGCAGTGTGCTGCCCCCAGACGCTTTGGGGCGTCCCGAATTGGTGATGTGGAAGTGGAGTGGAGCAGCTGCTACAACTCATGATTGGCCAAAAATGATTATGCCTTTCGATCTAAAAGCCTCATAAATCCATCTATTCTCTTACTTTGTGTTACAATTGTTTTCTTCTCCTACTCTTTTCCTATTCCGTGTTTCTGTTATTTTTTTCTCGACTTCTTTGTATTCATCTTGCTATAATTGTGTGCTATGTTTGTATTGCTATTTTCAACAATTATGACAACTCCTAGTAATTCTCAACCATCATCAACAATGGATGTGGTAATACAAGAAAATGATAAAGATGTTGATTCAACATATAGTGGAGAGGATGAAAATGACTTCAAATCTAGTAGTGGAGAAAGTGATGATGAAGAATTAGATTTTCATGATGCTTAAACTTTTATTTGACTTTTAATGTTTAGTTATTTTATAATTCAAATGTTTAACTTGTTTGTTTCCTTGAATTTTGTTGGTATTTACAAGTATGTTTTGCTTAAGACTTGTGGCTTCTACTTCTAATTATGAATATTTCATGTACTTTGAATAATTTATTTCATTTTTCATTAACTATGTGTTTATTAGAATCAATGAAGTGTATAATAATTCCTAAATAATATCACTCCACTCTACGCTTCTGCTCCACTCATTATTAGGGCTGGCCGCTCCGCTCACAATCTGGGATTGATAACTATGAACAATTCTAATATTTACTTCTTCTGCAATATTGTAATTTTGAAAGCTTAGGTTTTCTGATTTAAATATTTCTCTCTGTCTCTTATAAGGGTGTAGATGCCGGGGTAACTGGAAGTAAGTCATCTTCGGAAGACAAGACAGATTATGTACCCATATTTCGATCAGGAAGTTGTGCTGAAAGAGGGCCTAAACAATATATGGAAGATGAACACATATGTATAGATGATCTTACTCAACACATAGGTTCTGCTTCAAATATTCCTTTTCCTGGAGCTTTCTACGGGGTTCGTATGTTATTCTCACCCAACATTTATAACCTAAGCTTTCAATAAACATCTACTATGATGATCAAGCCTCATTTTTACATTCATGTGTTGACACTGTTAGAATTTGACATTACTAAAAACTAGAACAAATGAGTGATAGATTATAAATGTTTATATTTATGATATTAACTTAAAAGGTACTGTTTTAAGGGATTGAAGTTTGTTGCTCGTACCGTGAGATCACACTCTATTTTTGTCTGCATATTAATCCCACAATGGTTCTGTAACACATACTCATTGTTCAGGTGTTTGACGGTCATGGTGGAACAGATGCTGCTTTGTTTGTAAGAAATAACATCCTTAGACTCATTGTCGAGGACTCACAGTTTCCAACTTGTGCGGGGAAAGCAATTACAAGTGCGTTTATGAAAGCTGATTATGCATTTGCAGATTCCAGCTCGCTTGATATCTCCTCTGGCACCACTGCTTTAACTGCTCTTGTATTTGGGAGGTATTGAACTTGTATTATTATCATCATTGTTTGGTAACAATATTTGTTTTGTTTGGAAAGAAACGTATATTTGTTTTGTTTTCCATTGTTGCATGATTTCTTATAAGGTCTTTCCCTCAACTTGACAAATTTTCATCATTGACAGGAACATGATAATTGCAAATGCGGGGGATTGTCGAGCTGTATTGGGGAGACGAGGAAGAGCAGTTGAGATGTCAATAGACCAGAAACCAAATTGCATTTCAGAAAGGCTAAGGATTGAAAAACTTGGTGGAGTGGTATATGATGGATACTTGAACGGCCAATTATCTGTTTCCCGTGCCCTAGGAGACTGGCACATGAAGGGTCCTAAAGGTTCTGCTTGCCCTTTGAGTGCTGAGCCAGAGTTGCGAGAAGTATGTCTGACCGAGGATGACGAGTTTTTGATTATGGGCTGCGATGGCCTGTGGGATGTTATGAGTAACCAATGTGCTGTGACCATGGCAAGAAAAGAGTTGATGATACATAATGATCCTCAAAGGTGTTCAAGAGAGTTGGTCAGAGAGGCTCTTAAGCGTAATTCATGTGATAACTTAACGGTTATCGTTGTATGTTTTTCCCCAGATCCTCCTCCTAGAATAGAGATACCTCCTTCTCGAGTCAGGAGGAGTATATCAGCAGAAAGTCTCACTTTACTTAAGGGTGTATTAGAGTGTTAGTTAGCTCATTATGATTGTTTATGTTTAGAAAGTATGGATGGATATTTCTATGTATAAAATTGTGTATGTGAAGGTTGCTGCCTGCTTTAGGGTATCCTTCACCTTTCTAATATCATATATTTTCTGATAGAAAGGTACATTATTAATATCATATGCAACTTTTGCCGTTCCTTTCTTCATATGTACATTACAGATGGAAAGAACACAATGTTGATTTGCTCTTAATTTGCTTTGGCAAACAGAGAACTTATATTTTTGAGGTCAAATTTCGAAAGAACCCAATGGAGACTTTTTTGAGGAACCACTTTATTATTTACATTTATTTGGTTTTTATTTAATGTGTCTAAAGAACATGCCTGACTAACTCAAATTTTCATAGAACAATCCGAACACGTCATCCATCGAAGAGCAAAACAATCAAAATATGGCATCCATCGAAGTTGCAGAACATTAGAGAGGAGGTTTCTTGTTTGCGTAAATAGCAGAATTATCTGTAGAGGCAATAGCTCAATCAAAATATGGCATCCATCAAGTGTGGTGATTAACCAAGAAGTCATAA
Organism: Lathyrus tuberosus; assembly: GCA_022829125.1. Taxonomy (NCBI): domain Eukaryota; kingdom Viridiplantae; phylum Streptophyta; class Magnoliopsida; order Fabales; family Fabaceae; genus Lathyrus; species Lathyrus tuberosus. The sequence continues at coordinate 4,191,522 of JALAZF010000090.1, forward strand.
TCATAGCTAAATCATAATTTGATTGGAGTCTGATTAACCTTATCATTAAAATGTCTTTTAATAATTAAGAAAAATAAAAGACATTCTAACTCCAACTACAACAAGGACAGCACCATCAATTTTGTGATGCAGTCTGTTAACTCTTAATTGCCCAGAAGCAGATATTTTCAGTCACCCTATTATCCAGGGTTTTAGAGCTCCCCGTCATCATCCTCCTCGTCGTCATCATCATCATCGTCATCCACTTCCGCCTCACGTGATACACTGCAAAAACACATTATTCTCAGTTATGTCTATGTATATGTTTTTGAGTTTTAAGAATACATCAATTGTTGAATAATAAATGGGAAGAGATTGGCTGCCTTTGATATAGTGCAAGTATTTGACATAGTGCAAGTATGTTGTTCTGACTGGCCAACTTGCAAGAAACTCGTTATGAATTTAATTTAATATTCTCCTCCCTTAAGATTCTTTGTAGTTTATCATTTTGGAGTATTTGCCAATTAGCCAAATGGGTGTTAGAGAATTCTGAAGAGAGCAGCAACAGCTTTGAAAAGCAAGCCCGAAACTATCGCAATTCCTACATGTGTTAACGGTCGCCTATATGACTGACTCATTCAAACTTATTAATATAAGCCTGATTAGGAACAACAGGCCAGAAAGGGTAGGCTCCTCAAACTAATGCTAAATGGAGGCAAGAATGTTCCCGATCAGTAAATAATGATATGAACCTAGACCATGCAAACTTTTGGCTACCACAAAAAGCTCACGACTACAACAAATGTATCCCAGAAAATCATGTGAACCACTTGGGTAAAATGAATTCTAACGATTATCTTTGAAGTTACCTCGTCTGACTGCAATGTTTGCTCAAATCTTGACAAAGAACTTTGCTCACACCGCCCACTTTAACAGATCCTTTCTTTATCAATTCAGTCAGCTACGAGACATAGCATCATTATAAATAATTCTTCATAGCATATAATGCAGATGGACATAGATATAATAACTGAAGAAGAGTCGAGAAATATGAAAATTCACCTCATCTTCTGTTTCTTCAAGTAATCTGGTCACAGTACACACAGATGGTTAGTGCACATCAGCAGTACTCAAGCTTTAAAGTCACTTCTTGCAAAAGCAAAAGGAAATGCGTTGATGCCATAAATGTCTTGTGTTAAAGAATGTTAAAGTTAAAACATAAACCTAGTTGCCTCTTACCTTCCACAATAAGAGGAGATATCTTTCGAATATGCCTTAGCTTCTTGTTTATCTGTCAAGAACAGTATTTGTTCAAATAACTTATCATTTTCAATTGTTTTAACGTATAATTGCTATGTTTATACTAGAACAGACTGGTGTAGCATTAACATAATAGCATAATATTTTCATGACTATTCTCCTCAGTTTTTTTTCCATGAAAACTTTAGCATGTTTTTCTCAAGGCTGAAGTTCAATCAAGCAACAGGTCTGGATATACATGGATTTGTTGGCAAACAAAGGGATAAATTTCATGAAGTCAAGCATGCTAAATCAAAGGTAGATGACATAGAGTGCATACTTGTTTTGAGGTTATCCCAGTTACCCACTTTGTACCATTCATGTGAATCTGGAAATATCTGCAAAACAGATGAAAACACAATGCCAATAACACCCATTCTAAAATAACTAAATATGTAACATAATCAAAGAGACAAGGAAGACTCAGTGTAAATTTCTTACAACAGAAAAGATGTAGTAAATTTCCATACAGAAATTCAACACCTATAGCAAAATGACAAGATAAGAAACCAATGCAAAGTAATTAAACAAGTACCCTGAGTGTGTAATCTTGCATCTTATCACAAAGGCCATCAAGAAGGTCAACGACTCTTAACTCGCTGATTCTGAATATTGTAGAAAACAGGTTCACAGTTAGTTATGTAGTCATTCAATGTCATAACTGAGCATAACAAATGCATTCTCCTTTCTTATGATTGTTTGAAGAAATGAAATTCTGACCAAATGTTTTAGTGTCAGATGTCAAATTGAATTATGGAAACAAAAAAGAAGTAAGGGATTCAGTTATCAATTTTCCCTACATAATGTCTAATACATTTCAACAACTGTCTTCCTTCAAAGCTTCTAATTTAAGGCCTGTTTGGATGAGCTTAAAGCTTTGTTTGGATTGATGGAATCGGATGGAGGGGGAGCGGAATGAGATGGAATAGAATGATATTCCATTTGTTTGGACCATTTAAAATTTGATGGAGTAGAGTGGAATGGGGTGGTATGGATTCTATTCCATTCCATCACTTACCACCATATTTCTTCCCCTCCAATTTGGGCGGAATGAACAACTTGTCTTATTCCATTCTAAAATTTCTAAACAATGAAATGGAACATTGGTTCCGCTCCGTCCCACTCCGCTCCACTCCATTCCGCTCCGTTCATTTTATGATAACCAAACACATGAACGGAGCGGAACGAAGTGGAGTGGAATGAGACAAAGCGGAATGGAGCGGAACGAATGTCCCATTCCATTGTTTGGAAATTATAGAACGGAATAAGGCAAGTTGTTCATTCCGCCCAAATTGGAGGGGAAGAAATATGGTGGTAAGTGATGGAATGGAATGAAATTCATTCCGCTCCATCGAATTTTAAATAATCCAAACAATGGAATATCTTTCTATTCCATCTCATTCCGCTCCGCTCCATCCGATTCCATCAATCCAAACAAAGCCTATTCCATTTCATTCCATCACTTACCACCATATTCTATTCCATCTCATTCCGCTCCGCTCCATCCGAATTTTAAATAATCCAAACAATGGAATATCATTCTATTCCATTTCATTCCATCACTTACCACCATTTTCCTTCCCCTCCGATTTTGGTGGAATGAACAACTTGCCTCACCTTGTTCATTCATTTTATGAACAACTTGCCTCCGATTTTTCAAACAATGGAATGGAATATAAATTCCGCTCCGCTCAATTCATTTTATGATATCCCAAAATAATCTTAATCAAAACAGCTTATGACATTTTTTATAATTTTTATTTTAATTTACTTTTATAAATTTGTCAAGATAGCTAATGAAAACAACTTATAACATACACCCTCTAATCACTATTATAAGCAACAAAAAAACTTTTTAGATTTATCGAATAATTGATGTATCTGATATATAATAATGCCCATATACATTATTTATTCAATGAATCTAAAAAAAATTTTTTTGCTTATAATAGTGACCGGAGGGTCTATATAAAACCAACTTAAATTTATTTTATCTTTAGTTATAAAATAGCTTAGGCAAGCTTATTCACAAAAGCACTTATGCTATAAGCTTTTTATACCTGTAATCGATTAACTTTCCTTGACGTTGGCCTTTAGAGTCCAAACGATGGCGCATATCCAAATGATTCCGTGGCTTCTCCTATGTATATTCAATGAATGAATGAATCACAATGATAATACAATACAGACACAATCAAATTGAATTGAATTGAAATAAAACAAGTAATTACTGTGGAAAGTCCAATCTCTAGCTCTCCCTGCAACAAAGAATCGGATCAAAGCAAATCAGCAACGAACAAACTAAATCTCAACGATGATTGTATGAATTCTATAAAATGAGTGAAAGTTGAATCTGGTTTGGTTTGGAATGAAAGAGAAGTGGTTACCGCAACAGCTTTACAGGCGGCACATTTGTCGTCGACGGCGTGAGATGACGATAACATTCCGATGAGGATGAGAAGGAAGAGACAGAGATGGAACATTGACGAAATTGACCCTGAGATCTTCATCTTCGTCTTCTCTCGATCTACCTGCTTCGTGAATCGGTAATAATAATTAGTAGTAGTAATTAGGAGTAATTAATTAGCACCAAAATGAAGGGCACACGTATACAGCAATGTCGTGAAAAATGGAGCGGAGATGAAATAAGTTAGACTTTCAGGTGATAGAGTCGTAATTTAATTACTCCATTCCATCCATCCATCGTTCAGATGTATGATTTTTTTTTTTTTTTTTACAACATCAAAATGAATGAACTACGAGTGTGTTTGAAACGATAAAAAAAATACTCCCTCCGTCCCAAATTATAAGTCACTTTGTCAAAAAAAATTTGTCTCAAATTATAAGTCACTTTACATTTCCAATGCAATATAAATGACATATTCCCCAATATACCCTCAAATATTTATTATTATTTATTCTTTCAACTCTTTTAATTTCTCTCTCCTATATAATTATGAGGGGCATTACTGTAAAGTTATACATAATTTGTCTTTCCCATAAAGTAATAATTAAGTTTCTTAATTTGTGTGAAAAACCCAAAACGTCTTATAATTTGGGACGGAGGGAGTAACTTTTAATTAATAGTTTTTAATTTTTCATCTTATTTTAATTAAAAAATTCGGTTTAATAACTGTATTTTACCTTTTAATTTATAGTTTTTTAATTAGTTTTATTCCAATTATACTTTATTATAATATTTACAATTAAAAAATTAATTTTAAAAGATTGAATTTAGGGAGATTTTGAAGAATGTTATAGAAAATTTTTACTATTTTTTTCTATTTTATTAAACATTATTTTTATTTATTAAATATAAATGGGTTAAATATGTATTAGGTCCCTTAAAATATCCAAACTTTCAAGTTTGTCCCTCAAAAATTTTCCTTCAAATTTTGGTCCTCTAAAAGTTTTTCGTCCCTAACTCTAATCTCTCCCGTTAGTTTCCACTAACGGAGGATGATGTGGCGTGCATGTGTAAAAATGAGTTGCCAACTGTGTATTATTATTATGCCTAGTCATAAATGTTTTTCCCTTCTATTTCTCCTCCACCTTCCTCTTCCACGATTAAAGCCCCAATCTCCTTCATCTCTGTGTGCGTTGATCTAGGTTCAGCAAGCTTCTTCTTCTCTGCTCTCGTCTCCTTCATAATCAGAGTCGTCTCAAATTTTTTAGAGGCCCTGTGTAAGAAGTTAAAGTTAACTTCAGTTGAGTGGTGGAATTTTTTTAAGTGGCCCTATTTAGTTGTAAAATAATCGTTAAATATGTGTATGAAGGCCCTTTTTACCATAGATTGATTAACAAAAAATGTGAGGCCCTGTGTTGTAGGCCGCCTTGCACACCCTCAAAGACGGCCCTGTTCATAATCCCCTTCTTCTTCGTCATGTCTACGTCATCCAGGTTCAGCAAGGTCGTCTCACATCATTTCAAGAGTGTTACCAATAGTGAAGGGAAAAAGTGTGGATGCAAGGGTACTTTGATTTCCTACATGTGCAAGAAAGGAAAAAATCAAGGTAGATTATTTTGGAGATGTCCTTTTTGGAAGAATGAGGATACTTGCAATATGTTTCTTTGGGATGATGAAATTGAAGAAGGGAAAGAAGATGTTCAAGGGGTGGATGTTGAATGGAGCAAGGATGAGAGGGATATGCAAATGGTGGAAACCTTTAAGGAGTTTTATGAAACTTCAATGAAGAAGAACAATAGGTTGAAGATGAAGCTCAAGGCAGAGGAATTTTATGGAAATTTGAAGAATATTTGTGTTATAATTTCAGTATTGGTCAACATGTATTTTGTTATTAGGTGTAATTGTTGAATTGACCGAATGATATGTATTGTTGTTTTGTTATGAACAAATTGGTTATGAACATGTAATGTTTTCTTAATGATATGCAATGTTGTTTTGTTATGAACAATTCTTCAAAATGTAATGTTGTTCTGTTATGAACAGTTTGATAAAATTTGGTTAAGTTTGATAAAATTGTTCAACATGTAATGTTGTCTTAATGATATCTAAAGTAGTTTTGTTATGAACAATTGTTCAATATGTAATGTTGTTTTGTACTGATGTTTAGTGTTGTTTTGCCATAACAGTGACAATATACCAAAAGATTTGTATACCAAAATGACCTATAATAAAGTGGCCATAAAATGACATAACATTGACAATATACCAAAATACTTGTTATAATTGCATACCAAAAAAGTATGTTGGTTCAAAAGACCTCACTAGTACATTACATCAGAATAAAAAATAGTATTTTGGGCCTAAAGACCTCATCAGTACATTACATCACAATTTTAAATTCATAAATTTAGCAAAACATGATATCAGTTGCTCATAAACATTAGTTACACAAAACCAGCCCGCCCTTCATTGTGTTTGACCCTTGTCAATGCTGCAGTCAGCTTCAGGTATAACCACTGGATTATCAGGTTCTTTCCCCGGGCCTGGCATGTTCTTAGACTTCAGTGTCTTCAACCTCTGACTTTGTCTTTTTTCAGCCAAGCCATTATCTTGTGTTTTGTACCTGCTTTGTGTCCTAAATTTTGGTGGTTCACTACTGCTTGGCCTAGACAATGTTGTTCTTATTCCAGGTGGTTTGAAAGGAGTGTTCCTACACATCTTAGGTTACCTCCCAAAGAAAACTGAAATTCTGGTATCAGACGTGTGATGTTAAGTGCAATGTCACAACAACACACTCTGCACAATGGACAAATAAAACAGCAGAATAACACACTAAATTGTTCACCCAGTTCGGTCTTAACTACCTACGTCTGGGGGCTACCAAGCCAGGGATGAAATTCACTACTTGTAGAATTAAATTACAGACTCAACAACCCAGTTGACAATCTCCTAACCTTAATTCCTACTAGTGACTTTCTACCTAAGAAACCACTTAGATATGAGAACACTACTTGTTAGTTCTCTTGTTTTAGGGTTGGCTTAATTTTTGTAAAACAAATAATAACAGCAATAATGTAATAGAGAATAGGATGTATAAACTTGCTAAGAAGAACCGGTACAACAAGATGTGCTTTTGAAATGCCAGAACATGGTGTGTTGAAGTGTTTCAACAATTGGAACAACATGTCGAACAAGATGTCTTATGAGGGAGCATTCGACATCGCGCCTGCTGAGCTGGATTAATGAAGTTCAGCTATGTTTTGAATTGTGCAGAATTTTAAGGGAAAATTATGCAATTTATGTGGCGCATAATTAAAGGGCTAGAAGATTCAATCAGAAATCAAGACTTTCTAAATATGGAGACATATTAGGAAATATTAGAGCTATTTTATTGGAGTTTATTTTGCAGATTTGTAACAGCTGCTGAAGCTGTGATTGAAGGCCTAAATCCAGTTGGGTACAGGTTATAAATAGAAGGGTTTGTAACCTTGGAAGCGATGGCTCAAGATGTAGAAGTCTAGGGTTCTGTCTAGGTAAACCTCCCGACTTGTGGGAAGGTTACCCGTATTCCTCAAAACCTGTAGGTAAGAGGCAGTACGTTTTGTTCTTGGAGGAAGCTTTGAAGCAACTCCAGGTTGTGGTCTTGGTTAAGTAAAAGCTAACAAACGGTGGAGTTTGGCATCATACTTAGCTAGGTATTGTTCTCATCAAATGTTGTTGTGTCTTGGAAGGGTGTCTTCCTTGATAAACTGTTTTATAGGTAAAGAGTCGTTGATGCAGTGGCAGATTGTCAACTGCTAGACATCATTGCGATGATTGGGAGTGAGAAGGGTTTCTCATATCTAGAGAGGATCTAGGTAGAAGGTTCATTGGGTAGTGATTAAGTGATAAGCTGTAAACGGAGAGTTTAGCTTTGAATTGATACTGCTGACAGTGGACTTCATCCCTGGCTTGGTAGCCCCCAGAGTAGGTGTGTTAGACCGAACTGGGTTAACAATTCTGTGTGTTTTACTTTTATCTTTTCAGTATTGTGATGATTGTTTTATACCCTGCCATGTGTGTTCATGTCAGACCAGATGTCGAATGGCATGTTATACGACATTTGAACTCTGCACATGTCCAAAATTTCAATTGGTATCAGAGCAGGTCATTCTGTTCTGTATCTGGATGAGATCCGAGGGAAGATACTTTCTGGTTCATGGTCAAGGTAGAAGCTTTCTACTGAAAAGTCGGTTGAATTTGGAGAAGTTCATATTGTTGTGAGAATGGTCCCTAGAAGTGGAGGATGGACTGTTCGTGGCAGGTGCTGAAGGCTTGGAGTTTTGGTTGGAAAACTGCTGTGTTGTGGTTGTGTTTGGTTTGATTTATTTTCAAACCTGTGGAATTGAGGTGTCACCTGATTCATGATGCTAGGGCGGATATGTGACACCTGAGGACTTTGAGGAGTTTGCATTTTGATCCGCTGCGAATCTATCTGAAAACTCCTGAGGTTGTAACTGAGAAGGGTGTTCTTCTCTGTATGTATGGTGATGAGATTTATGCAAGACTGCTTCAACTTACTATGTCAACGATACTTGAAGACTTTTGTTCAAGTCCACTCATAAAGGCATTGATAAGTGATGTTGTAAGGAAGAGATCTGCGAAGTAATTTACCTTTGCTTCTTTTCTTAAAGGCTAATCTCCAGTCTTTGATTTCTTGATGATGTCATATCTTGTGTTAGAACATCTCGTCAGTATTGTGCTGAATTCTGTAGCAGATGCTCTGGGTGCTAAACTAATGTGGATTGATCACATGAGTTTGGAACCTACTCCTGATCTTGAAGAGGAGGCATCTGGGTGGTTTGTCTAAGAAGGTTCTGGCCCTGGAACTTATCTTAGTTGGGTGAGTTGGTCAAGGTGTGATTAACATGTTACTTACTCCTGAGGTCAGTTTAATTTTGGTCCTTGCTGCAGGAGTGGAGAACCTGAGATTTCAAGAAGTATCCTTGTTAGCAGACTTCTTAGACATGAAGGTCAAAGATCAAAGAGGCATATTTTTTCTCTGGATGTATCATCTAAATGATCGTGTGAAGGTAGACTAGTATTGACTGTGTGTGATCCAATCATAGCCTGTGCGGCGGATAAAGGTGATTGTTTACAGATTGAAGAATTGGATGAGAGAATACTACTCTCATGCTGGGTTATGATGGTTGGTCCCGAGACTTAAAGGGGGAAGCTTGGAGATTCTGTTTTAGAATGTGGTGTTTCTCTTTGTGCAGCTGGACTCTGTTCGTGATGTCAAGACTGATGTCTTAACATCTGTTGACAGAACATTCTGTTCAGAATGCTATGGGGTGTGTCTCCAGAGATCACAAGTCTCTACTTGACTTATGGACTGTTGTAAGAATCAAGCAGTAGGTCAATGTGTTCAGCAGGTGTGCTGAACAGAGAGTGCGCTCTTGAAGACATGAAGATGAGTCTCATGTTCTCCATTCATTTAAGGCATTCTTCTTGCAAAAGAGTACTGGAAGTCTTATATAGAGAAATGTTAATCAGATTGAGATCATGTGAGTATTGGTACAAGTGTTGATTGTGTTCAACTTGTATGTTAAACAAAGAGTGAGCTCTTGAAAACATGAAGATGCGTCTTATGTTTTTCATTCTTCAAGGTACTAAGAAGCACATGATAGGGGGAGAGTGTTATAATTCTTTGCAGCTGGACGTGTGATGTTAAGGGGGAGATTGGTGAATCTTCTGTTTTTGGTGTTAACACTTATTTTGTAGCAGATTAAAAATTTGCGGACATGGAACAGAATTAAAACAGAATGTTATTGCATTTTTCTGAAAGCATACAAGATTTGTAAAAACACCATACAAAGAGTCTAAAGATTATCCCAACCCCCTGAATCAAGAAATGTCTTCCAATCTTCATCCCATTCATCATCAGATGCTTGAAGCTGCACTTGGTTTTTCTTGATAGTCTTCATCCCTGTTTCTGATGTCTTGCGTGTTCTTGTTGCTCCTGAAGATGTTCCAGCTGTGGACTGTGTTGTGTCCTTCAACTTCTGAGGATTTGGCTTATTGACTTCCTGCATGTGTCTCTTTCCTGCACTCTTGTTAGACTGACTCATGATTCTTTCCTTGGTGTGCTGATAGAAGCAAGGAGGCTTGTTATTTATAATGGATGAAGAGATCTTGTTTGTATTGCCCGACCAGTTAAAGTAGTCTTTGGTGTGGGAATTTATTTTCTTGGGAACCTGTTTTTTTTTCTCTTATCACATTGGACACCAAAACTTCGTGTTTGGTGCCTTGGTAGAGGTTGTCCTAGTGTAACTAAAAGGATGAGCCTAGGTCTTGTCTGGTTGTCTGATCAAGTGGTGTGTTCCTTTGTCTTATGCTGATGTTCTACATATTATTGCAACATCGTTGTTGTGTACCATGCCTGTGGAGTTGGAAGAAGCAGCATTATCGTCCGAAGTGGCAGTTCTGACATAATGTGGATTAGAATGGGCAGATTCTGATCTTGATGGTAAGTAGTTCTGGCAATACATGACTACTTTCATGTTGAAGACTCAATTAGGGTGCTACGAATGCAAGTTCAGAATGGCTGAAGAAAAGGAGGTTTCTTCTAATGCAAGTAAAAGGTGGTGGCAGTCCATATCTTGTGTTCTAAAGACATTTGTTTAGAATATGTGAGAAATCTCAAATCAAGTGGGCTTGTGTTTATTGGACCTGGCAGACCATGTATCCAAAATCAACATGGCTAGGCCTTGCTCAACATTTATCAGAATGTGGCATTATTGGAGTAATATCATAAAAGGCATTGAATGTTAAGGCTGTTGTTTATAGCCTATTACAGTATGCGATGTGTGATGTCAAACATCATGATGGGACATATCATAGCTGTGTGGAGTTAGTGCCTATACTTTTTCGCTGTTGTGTTTGAAGGAATCCAAGAAAATATGCTTGAAATGTATAAGTTTCTGAGGAATCTTGGGGTGATTACTTTGTGAACAAGCAGACAAACTATTTTGGTAAGATGTCAGATCAGCACTCAAGACATGTTTCACTGAGCCAAACAAAGGAATATTCTAGACTATGCATCTAGCTACGCGTAAGAAGGGAGCCTAGTAAGTGTTGATTGGCCATGCAGGACTGATCTAAGAGCTATTAAAGGCGTTCAAAGTCAGCTTAGACGGTGCACCTTGAATTAAGCTACAGTTTTTCCATGTTCAATTAACATTCTCTTTGACCAAGAATTAAAGATCGTTAATATCTAAGAAACTGCTCTGCTATTTATAAAGGCTTCTCTTATCCTCTATCATCAGGTAAGGGTTGTTCTCATAAAAACTATGGGTTTTGTTCGGGTCTGGGTAAGTTGTGCCTGGGTCTGGTTTTGTGATGGCCTCCTTTGTCAATTTTTGGCCAAAAAATGGGAGAAAAGGGATTGTTGCTCAGAGGTTCAGACAGGAGTCTGTGGTTGCACATGTTGTCCAAACATGTCAAATGTTTATCATTTTTTTGTTTTTTTTTATGTCTTTTGGATATCATTGTGACCTGTGATCTGAGTTATGAACACAGTTGTGACCTGTGTTCTGAGTTACCAGGAGTGGTGGAGAGCTTGGTCTTAAGTTTCCTCTTATGCCCTGCAAAGAGAAATTAAGAGTTCTTATGCCACCATTGGTCTTCGATGTTAAGAAGAGGTTCCTGGATTGAGGGGGAGTACAGGCTGTCTTCTGCTATCTCCTTCCTCGTGTGCATCAACAAACTTCAGGACCTTCCTTCCTTTTATCCTGAAGATTGCTGTTTGTTGGTGATGATGCATACAGTGGAGTTCTTCAGAGTGCTGCAAAGAAGATGTCAAACTCAGATGGTGAGACATTATTTTCAACATGAAGATTTATTGTTGTATGTTGTAGACTCTGAACTCTACAGCTGTTGGTTGTTGTCTATTGTTGTAAACTCCTGGATTGTAAGTGTTTGTAGATTATTTGTTTTAGCCAAAATTTGCCAAAGGGGGAGATTGTTAGTTCTCTTGTTTTAGGGTTGGCTTAATTTTTGTAAAACAAATAATAACAGTAATAATGTAATAGAGAATAGGATGTATAAACTTGCTAAGAAGAACCGGTACAACAAGATGTGTTTTTGAAATGCCAGAACATGGTGTGTTGAAGTGTTTCAACAATTGGAACAACATGTCAAACAAGATGTCTTATGAGGGAGCATTCGACATCGCGCCTGCTGAGCTGGATTAATGAAGTTCAGCTATGTTTTGAATTGTGCAGAATTTTAAGGGAAAATTATGCAATTTATGTGGCGCATAATTAAAGGGATAGAAGATTCAATCAGAAATCAAGACTTTCTAAATATGGAGACATATTAGGAAATATTAGAGCTATTTTATTGGAGTTTATTTTGCAGATTTGTAACAGCTGCTGAAGCTGTGATTGAAGGCCCAAATCCAGTTGGGTACAGGTTATAAATAGAAGGGTTTGTAACCTTGGAAGAGATGGCTCAAGATGTAGAAGTCTAGGGTTCTGTCTAGGTAAACCTCCCGACTTGTGGGAAGGTTACCCGTATTCCTCAAAACCTGTAGGTAAGAGGCAGTACGTTTTGTTCTTGGAGGAAGCTTTGAAGCAACTCCAGGTTGTGGTCTTGGTTAAGGAAAAGCTAACAAATGGTGGAGTTTGGCATCATACTTAGCTAGGTATTGTTCTCATCAAATGTTGTTGTGTCTTGGAAGGGTGTCTTCCTTGATAAACTGTTTTATAGGTAAAGAGTCGTTGATGCAGTGGCGGATTGTCAACTGCTAGACATCATTGTGATGATTGGGAGTGAGAAGGGTTTCTCGTATCTAGAGAGGATCTAGGTAGAAGGGTCATTGGGTAGTGATTAAGTGATAAGCTGTAAACGGAGAGTTTAGCTTTGAATTGATACTGCTGATAGTGGACTTCATCCCTGGCTTGGTAGCCCCCATAGTAGGTGTGTTAGACCGAACTGGGTTAACAATTCTGTGTGTTCTACTTTTATCTTTTCAGTACTGTGATGATTGTTTTATACCCTGCCATGTGTGTTCATGTCAGACCAGATGTCGAATGGCATGTTATATGACATTTGAACTCTGCACATGTACCAGAATTTCACTACTCAATCCCTAAAACACTTTAGTGATATAATTCAAAGATCACACACCTTGAATAACACTACTTAATTCTGCTTCATAGCTTTGATCAAGAACAACTCAAAACAACAATACCAATTCACACTCGAATGGTTTACAAAACATACACGAAGACACAATCGACACTCAGTCTTTAGCTCCCTTTCTTCATTATTTTTCTTCATTACAGATGCGCTTTATATAGCTATCTGAATTGGGCTTGGACCTGCTACAATATCTGACTTGATTTGCTATTTAAAACTGAATCTTCAAAACAGATTTTCTCCTAAAATCTTTTCAAATCTTCAACCTTTTAAATCTCCTACAAATCTGCACCAGATCTCCTATGCATCAGAAAATATCTATCCCAAGATATTCGCATCCAATGAGACTACCCGCTCTCCACAATTCCAGCTAACACGCAAACCCTAACAACATCACAACCTGATGTTATTAATTCTGCAGATCTAATGTCACAACATCGCATGTGACATCAGACATCCAAACTTCAGCAACTTACAAACTTAACACAGCCCAGTGTTAAGACTCAATGTTGTGACATCACCCATATGACATCAAACATTGAACAACCTTTGTTTTACCAAAATTCTAGCCAATCCAAGAAACTAACAATCTCCCCCTTTGGCTAATTTTGGCTAAAACAATCTCTGCACCTTCAGAGACTTCAGCAGCGGAAAAAAAACTTCAAACACCAGCAGCATCGAAAAAAACTTGAATATTTTGAATCTTCAAGACTTCACTTCACACAAAACTCTATTGCAGCACCATCTTCAACAGCTACAATTTTCAACAATCAACAATGATGCTCCCCCTCAAAACAAGAACCAGCATAACACCTGTTCAGCATGCACACTCCTCCTCAACTTCTGCACTTCTGCATCATACCAGATATACACTCTACACACCTAGGCTAACTCTCCCCCTTTTTAGCCATAATTTGACAATCACCAAACACAATGTTCTGACATACAGACATGGTCAAACAACATGCTTCCCAAAAATACAAGTTCCAACACATTGACTGTCCAGTCAATACAAACGATGCTCCTTGTTTTTCATTATAAACACAAGCCTTTCTACTAGTAGCACCACTCAGCAACCAAGAATGAGACAGTCAAACAGCAAAGATGCAGCAAAGAACTTCAAGCAGTCGAGCATGAAATCAGATCCACCTCAGCAGGGAAACAAAACACTGACTGCAGCTGCAACTACTTCAAGAGCCAAAAGGACAGGCAGAACCTCAGAAACAACCATGAAACCAAGCAAAAAGCTTCCTGTGCAACAACAAGCTGCTGATGATGATTGGGATGAAGACTGGAAAGCTTTTCTAGATGCAGGGGGTTGGGATAATCTGTAACTTATGATGTACTTCAAACTTGTAGCTACCAGCAGTTGAACAAAATCAATTTCTAATAAATACTACAACTGCTTAATACACTCTCTTGCACATTTAATCTTCATGTATGCAAATTCCCAATTTACTTCTCAAACTTTCAAATTGGTTTGCATCTAATGCTTTAGTGAAGATATCAGCTAACTGTTTTTCTGTGACTACATGCTCCAATGCAACAACTTTGTCCTCAACCAATTCTCTTATAAAATGATGCCTTATATCAATATGCTTAGTTCTGCTATGTTGAATAGGATTCTTAGAGATATTGATAGCACTTAAATTATCACAGTACAATGTCATGACATCTTGCTTGACATTGTATTCTGTTAACATCTGCTTCATCCAAACGAGTTGAGAGCAACTACTTCCTGCGGCTATGTACTCAGCTTCAGTAGTGGAAAGTGACACACAGTTCTGCTTTTTACTAAACCAAGAAATTAGATTATTCCCTAGGAAGAAATAGCCTCCTGAAGTGCTTTTCCTATCATCAGCACTCCCAGCCCAGTCAGCATCACAATATCCCCTTAACTCAGTCCCAGAACCATGACTATACAGCATTCCATAGTCACTAGTGCCATTAACATATTTCAAAATCCTTTTTACTTGATTCAAGTGACTGGCCTTCGGTTCAGATTGATATCTGGCACAAACACCAACAGCAAAAGCAATGTCAGGTCTGCTAGCTGTGAGATACAATAGACTCTCAATCATGTTTCTATATAAACTTTGATCCACACTGACACCATGTTCATCATTGGATAATTTTAGATGTGTAGGAGCAGGAGTCCTCTTGTGATTAGCATTCTCCAAACCAAACTTCTTCATTATGTTCTTTGCATACTTGCTCTGCGAAATAAATATGGAGTCCTCCATTTGTCTTACTTGTAGGCCAAGAAAATAGTTTAGCTCACCAACAAGACTCATTTCAAATTCAGACTGCATCTGTTCCACAAACTGTTTAACCATCGCATCCGACATCCCACCAAATACTATGTCATCAACATAGATTTGAGCTACCATCAGTTTCCCTCCTTCCTCTTTAATAAACAAGGTCTTGTCAATCCCTCATTTTCTGTAGCCATTCACAACCAGGAACTCAGTAAGTCTTTCATACCAAGCTCTTGGTGCTTGCTTCAAACCATATAGAGCTTTCCTTAGTTTGTACACATGGTCAGGAAATGTTGGATCAATAAATCCTTTTGGTTGATCAACATACACCTCTTCATTCAAGTAACCATTCAAGAAGGCACTTTTAACATCCATCTGAAAGAGCTTGAATTTGAAATTACAAGTCACGCCTAAGAGTAATCTGATAGACTCCAGTCTTGCCACAAGAGCAAAGGTTTCATCATAATCAATTCCTTCAACCTGAGCGTATCCCTGAGCAACTAATCTGGCCTTGTTTCTGGTGACCACTCCTTGTTCATCAGATTTATTCTTGTAGACCCACTTGGTGCCAATCACATTAACTCTATCAGGCCTAGGAACAAGCTCTCATACTTCATTCCTCTTGAACTGCTCCAGCTCTTCATGCATTGCATTTATCCAAAACTCATCAGTCAATGCTTCCTTGACATTCTTTGGCTCAATCTTGGAGACAAAACATGAACTTGCTATAACATCTCTTGACCTAGTCCTTACTCCAGAGTTTGGATCACCTATAATGAGCTCCTTTGGGTGGTCCTTCTGCACTCTGATGGAGGGATCCCTATGAGGTTGCTCAACTTCAGGCTCAGCAGCAGCAACACTATGAGTGTGGCTTCTGTCTTCAGCTTCTGGTGCAACTTCACCAACTAATGTCTCAACAACATCTGGGACATTATCATCTTCCTGCTTGTCACTGTCATCAATCACCACATTGATTGACTCTATCATCACCTTGGTTCTAGAGTTGAAAACTCTATATGCTCTGCTGTTAGTGGAGTATCCCAAAAATATTCCTTCATCACTTTTGGAATCAAATTTTCTTCTCTGTTCTCTATCAGCCAGTATATAACATCTACTTCCAAAAACATGAAAGTATTTAACATTAGGTTTTCTTCCCTTCCATAGTTCATACATAGTGGGTGAAGTGCCTCTTCTCAGAGTAACCCTGTTGTGAATGTAGCAGGCTGTATTCATGTCTTCAGCCCAGAAATGATAAGGAAGTTTCTTGGCGTGAATCATCGCTCTAGCAGACTCTTGGATAGTTCTGTTCTTCCTCTCAACTACTCCATTTTGCTTAGGAGTAATAGGAGATGAAAACTCATGACTTATACCTTCAGCAGAGCAAAATTCATCAAACTTGCTATTCTCAAACTCTCTTCCATGATCACTTCTTATTCTGATAACCTTACTCTCCTTTTCCCTTTGGAGTCTTTGACAAAGCTCTTTAAAGACATCAAACACCTCTGATTTATCTTTGATGAAGTTCACCCAGATGTACCTTGAATAGTCATCCATAACTACATATGCATATTTCTTTCCACCAAGACTTTCCACCTGCATAGGTCCCATCAAGTCCATATGAAGTAGTTCCAATACCTTGGAGGTGGTGTCATGTTGAAGCTTCGGATGAGACATCTTTGTCTGATTCCCTTTTTGACAGTCTCCACACACCTTTCCTTCCTCAATACTGAGTTTGGGAATTCCTCTGACTACTTCTGAGGAGATGATTCTCTTCATTCCCTTTAGGTGAAGATGTCTCGACTTCTGATGCCAGATTTTGACATCATCTTCTTTAGCAAGCACACACGTGGAAGAATTTGAGTTTTGAGGTACCCAAAGGTAACAGTTGTCCTTAGACCTGGCTCCCTTCATAATGACATCTCCTTTATCATCTTTGACAATACATTCAGACTTTGTAAAGTCTACTTTGAATCCTTGATCACAAAGTTGACTAATGCTAATCAAATTTGCTGTTAGTCCTTTAACAAGAAGAACATCCTCCAGTCTGGGAGCACCAGCACAGTTTAGTTACCAATCCTATTGATCTCTCCTTTGACCCCATCACCAAATGTTACATAGCCTGAAGACTGAAGTTTCACATCTACCAACAGATTCTTTACTCCAGTCATGTGCCTTGAACACCCATTGTCAAAGTACCAGTCTTCTTTGGTAGAAACCCTCAAGGAAGTGTGAGCTATCAAGCTGGTAACCTTAACTTTAGGGACCCATTGCTTCTTAGGATTGGAAACCTGCCTTCCTTTATCATAGTTCTGTTTGTGAACACCCTGAAGAGCCTTATGTGGATACCCATGTAGCTTATAACAATAAGCCTTAATGTGTCCAAAACATCCACAATGGTGACATCTCCAGCGTCTGTATTTCTTCTTAGATGGAGTTCGGTCATGATGTTTTAACATCTGTTTTAACATCACTGGTTTTGGGGTGATAGAACCTGTATCACTGGTGAATCCCAAACCACATTTGTCTCCAGCCATCTTCCAAATACTGAGAATGTTGTCTAACGCATCAGTACCAATGTTCAACATTCTGATAGTTTTGGTCATAGAGTCCAGCTTGTAGTTGAGCATACTGACTTCAGCTTCAAGTTCAGTCTTTTCTACTTTCAACTGTATTATGTTTTTCTTCAGCTCTTCTCCTTTAAGGCACACTTGCTCACTTCTCACGAAAAGATCTTTGTAAGTGACAGCCAGTTCATCGTAAGAGACCTCATCATCACAAGACTCATCATCTGACTCATAAACCCCAACCATAGCTCTAGCAAGTTTAGCTAAATTTTCTTCAGATTCACTCTCACTGTCAGACTAAGAAGCTGATAACCCTTTCTGCTTCCTTAGAAAAGTGGGACATTCCTTCTTGAAATGTCCATACCCTTCACACTCAAAGCATTGTACCCCTTTGTCATTACTGGATTTTTCTTCATCTTTAGACTTCTTCCCTTGTTCTCCTGATCTATTGATGTCAGAGTTAATGTTCTTGACATTGGGATTATAACTCCTATTTATCCTCTTCATAACTTTGTTGAACTGTTTACCCAGCAGAGCAATAGCCTGAGACAGCTCCTCCCGAGAGTCATCTACTTTCTCTTTCTTGGCTTCTTCAGAACTGGAAACTAAAGCTATACTCTTGGACTTCTTCTCAGGTTCTTCTTCACTTAACCCTAGTTCAAATGTTTGAAGAGATCCAATAAGCTCATTAACCCTCATTTTGCTGATGTCTTGAGCTTCTTCAATAGCAGTCACCTTCATCTTGTACCTCTTAGGAAGGAACCTAAGGATCTTCCTTATAAGCTTTTCTTCTGACATCTTTTCACCAAGAGCACTGGACGCATTGGCCAGCTCAAGCACACCCATGTGGAAGTCATGAATAGTCTCATCTTCCTTCATCTTCAGGCTTTCAAACTTAGATGTTAGAAGCTGAAGTCTTGACATCTTCACTCTAGATGTTCCTTCATGAGTAGCCTTCAAAATATCCCACGCTTCCTTAGCAACTTCATAGGTATTGATCAACCTGAATATATTCTTATCCACTCCATTGAAAATTGCATTTAGAGCTTTAGAGTTACCAAGGGAAAGCTCATCTTCTTCCTTGGTCCATTCTTCTTCAGGCTTCGGCTTTGAGGTGCCCTCTTTATCTTTCCCAGCATCATCTTTTTCAAACACAACAGGTGCTTTCCATTCTTTAATGATAGCCTTCCAAGCCCTGCTGTCCAAGGATTTCAAAAACGTGATCATCCTTGGCTTCCAATAATCATAATTCGAGACATCCAAAATAGGGGGTCTGTTGACAAATCCTCCAACTTCTTTGTCCCCTTTACACCAGAAAGTAACTTCCCTAGATCTCACCCAGAGACAGACAGGATGCCTGCTCTGATACCAATTGAAATTCTGGTATCAGACATGTGATGTTAAGTGCGATGTCACAACAACACACTCTGCACAATGGACAAATAAAATAGCAGAATAACACACCAAATTGTTCACCCAGTTCGGTCTTAACTACCTACGTTTGGGGGCTACCAAGCCAGGGATGAAATTCACTACTTGTAGAATTAAATTACAGACTCAACAACCCAGTTGATAATCTCCTAATCTTAATTCCTACTAGTGACTTTCTACCTAAGAAACCACTTAGATATGAGAACACTACTCAATCCCTAAAACACTTTAGTGATATAATTCAAAGATCACACACCTTGAATAACACTACTTGATTCTGCTTTACAGCTTTGATCAAGAACAACTCAAAACAACAATACCAATTCACACTCGAATGGTTTACAAAACATAGACGAAGACACAATCGACACTCAGTCTTTAGCTCCCTTTCTTCGTTATTTTTCTTCATTACAGATGCGCTTTATATAGCTATCTGAATTGGGCTTGGACCTGCTACAATATCTGACTTGATTTGTTATTTAAAACTGAATCTTCAAAACAGATTTTCTCCTAAAATCTTTTCAAATCTTCAACCTTTTAAATCTCCTACAAATCTGCACCAGATCTCCTATGCAGCAGAAAATATTTATCCCAAGATATTCACATCCAATGAGACTACCTGCTCTCCACAATTCCAGCTAACACGCAAACCCTAACAACATCACAACCTGATATTATTAATTCTGCAGATCTAATGTCACAACATCGCATGTGACATCAGACATCCAAACTTCAGCAACTTACAAACTTAACACAGCCCAGTGTTAAGACTCAATGTTGTGACATCACCCATATGACATCAAACATTGAACAACCTTTGTTTTACCAAAATTCTAGCCAATCCAAGAAACTAACAAAAACTTTGGGACCACCTTGCCTTGGCTGAGATGTCTTAAAAGGTGACTTGTCAACTCTCAGTGGTTGAATGTCCAAGATATCAGCACCTGTTAGTACAACAGCAATAGTCTTATCCAATGTTATTGATTTTTCCACGACAATGCCTTCAGGTTCATCTGGATCCCTTTGCTCACTTGCATCCTTAACAGTAGGGGCATCATCCAATTTGACAGACTCTTGCTCCCTTGCCACGTTTTGCTCAGTTGGTTCCTGCACACCATTTTGATCACTTGCCACATCCACATCCACATTCTGCACATTTGTCTCTTTTTCAGCACTTGCCACATACACATTCTTCACATTTGCCTCATCTTGATCAGTTACAACATCCACACTATTCACATTTGCCTCATTTTCAGCACTTGCCACATTTTTATTCTTCACAGTTGCTTCCTTGTTAGTATGATCAGTAGCTTCATTTTCAGCACTTGCCACATGGCTATTCCTCACACTTGCTTCCTCCACAACTAGACTTGCTTTCTTCAAAGTTGATTCATCCACATTGACAGTTTTTCAGCACTTGACAAAAGTTAACCTAACTTTAATTTTTACCATTTCTAGACAAAACAAACTAAACTAAACCTAATACTTACTAACCGTAACGTTTACTAACACTAACAATCAAAAACAAAAATTGAAGTCATGGGACCACCATTGCAAACATCTATTAAAGAAAACAAACATGTGACCACTATTGCAATCAACAAAACAAACACAAGTCATGGGACCACTACCGCATACATATCCTTAAAGAATAGAAAAAAAGGAACAATGGCAGACAAACACACTTACCTGGGACCACTGCTGCAAAACGAACGATGACTCTTTGGGACTACTTCAGAGGGTTGCTTTCTTCCTTGACAAACGAGATATCTCTTCGGCTAGGGCACAACCACTTTAACAATGAAATGAAACACAATATGACTATTGAGCTACTTTGAAGCATCTTCTATTTTACAGAATTTACAGCGTGGCATAATTAAAACACGTAGGCAACTCATTTTTACACATGTGGCCCGCCACATCATCCTCCGTTAGTGGAAACTAACGGGAGAGACTAGAGTTAGGGACGAAACACTTTGAGAGGACCAAAGTTTGAAGGAAATTTTTTGAGGGACCAAACTTGAAAGTTGAGATATTTGTAGGGACTAAAAACTTATTTAACCCAATATAAATTATATAATTAATTTAGAAGTAGTGTTGATAATTCTCAAGTTAGTGAACATTGAATGAGAATCAATAAAATCAATAAAGGTGAAGAAAATTCATAATAGTATTGCAGTTTTATAGTAAAATATTAGATAATAAACCTATTTTTGTTATTATTTTAGATTAATATAACTAAATTCAAAATTACAATGTTATTATTTCACGTATTTTATTAAATTTCATTATAAAATTAGGGGGGAAAACAATATTTTACGAAAAAAATGAGTTAATCAGACCAAGAATTGTAGTTATTAAGATTACTTTTACTTTTATGTCCTCATAAATGGCTTTATGAAATACTCTTGTTTCATGTATGGTTTGTTGGTTCTTTTATTCATTGAATTTCGTTGGCAATATATTCATACTAAATAGCAAATCTCATAAAACTTATATACAAATTTATATATTTTGATGATATCTTCAATTTTTCATATATATTAAAATTGTTTTGCATGTTGTTGTTAATACATTTACTTTTATCGAATAAAAATTAATTTAATAATATAATATAATAAGATAATGAAATCACCAATTTCTTAATTAAAAATATCTTTTTATGTCATTTTGTAATCATTAACTAGTGTAACAACTAAACTACCAAACACTCAAATTAATTTATCAGCTACCAACCATCAGCTATAAGCTATAAGCTATCAGTTATCCGCTATCTGCTATCAGCTAACAGCTACCAGCTATTAGCTATAAGCTAGTTTTACCAAACAGAGCCTACAACTAGTATAATTAAAAATAATATTTTGACCATTTTTTAAAAAATAAATATGTTCAAATGTTAGGTGAACCGCGTAATGAGATTTTGGTATAGCGGAGCAAGTTTCCCTGGCGACGTAGTGACAGAGGAATCTATATAAAGTTAGCAATTTAAGGTTAATTGACACGTAAAGTTAGCATTTTAAGACTCAAGAAAGTGAGAGAATAAAAGTACCATAAGAGGGATAATGAATTTGAATATATAATATGACGCACTTTTATATAGTAAGAGCAATTAAAATCGTTTGTGTGAGGTGAGACATGTTGTGCAAGTAGTCGTTAAATCTAATTAAATGCTGATAAGCATTTTTGAAGCGCGAAATTACATGTTCTTTGATGACTGAAGGGTTCACCTGCTCTGCACGCTTTACCGTTTGGTGGAGCTCTTGGGCCTCTTGCCTTAGACCTTTTGAATGGCGCAAAACAAAAAAAAATCAATTCAACTAAATGAGAAAAATACAAAAAAAAAGTAAAATAAATAATATAGGACATCTTGTTCAGTGTTATATGAGACATATAAGTGATCAACTCATTTCCTTTAAGGTAAAATGTATATTTTTCTTCTTGATTTCGCTGCCTTATCTGCCAAGGTTTCTAGAGAGTGTGTTTCTGATTTTCTTATTGTCTCGACATCCCTTTCAGTCATCATCTCGGGTGTACTCAGTAAGTCATCCCTTCTTAATCAACTATTATATTGCATCCCACAAATGAATGCAATCATTTGTGTTGTGGTCGTGACTCTTGTAGAAACGACAGTATTTGGACTTGTCTGACTTAGATGATTATTTGGTCGAGTATGGATTCCTAATATTGGTTTCCTTAAACTCAGTGTTCGCAAATTCTTTCGAGATTTTCTCCATTGAAGTGTTCAGGAGAGTGTATGCATTGAACCTGGATTTGGATCCATGATCTCTTTCTTCTCTATGACGACCGTTAGCTTTTTTTTTTTGCTCGATTGTGTTTGATGTTCTCTGCTCCCCAATCTATCTCGCATTCTTCGTTCATGAGATGTTCTTCATAATTTATATAGGTTTGTGCCTTGTTATACAAATAACTTAAGCTACAAGCTCCCTAGAGTCCTATATTTTCTTGTGTATATGAATTTTTTTTCACTTCTAAAAAACCACCTTCAGAATCTGTACAAGTTTAGAATTTGCTCTCAAAGTTGTTAGCAGCAGAGTAAATAATATTCAGAAGCAAGAAATAAAGCAACACATAGAGTTATTATGGTTCCTCCCACAAACTGAGAGTAGTCATGTCCCTTTGTCCAACAAGAGATTTTCATTATAATCAAACAAATTACACTTTTCTCATGCAAACTTGCAAGAGAATTCAACTGCTCAATCACACTAGAAAGAGACTTCGCTCAAACACACGGGCAAGAGGCTTCTGCTCAAGCACATAGGAGATAGGCTTTTATTGCACAAACACACAGGCAAGAGACTTCCGATGCTCAAGAAAACTAGCAAAAGACTTACTATACTCTAAACAAATAGTTTAGGATAATAGATAACAACTATACATGATGTAAAATCAGTAGTATAGAAGTGATACAACACACACAAAAAGTTTTAAATGCTTAAGATTTCTAAGATATAAAAAGATACGAAATCTTAAGAACTTGTGCAATAAACAATTATAAAAACTTTAGCTCAAAGTTATGCTCAGTGTTGTTCTCGTTAGATGGTTAATTGTCTTCCTTCAAATCTTTAACTCCTTTTATAGAGGTAGTAAATGATATGTTGGAAGGTAACTTGCACAAGTGATCTTTGTTAAGAAGTAGTTCCAAGAGAGATGTTGGAAGTTAATCCTTTTAATATCTTCATCCTTTGTGTAATAAATTTATCCAATGTGTCTTTCTCATACTAGGTATGTACCAAGATGTTATGGCAGACTTAAAAGATCACATCAACTTTCCCTAAGCCTTGTATTAAGAAACTCTAGTTGACTTTTTCGATAATTTGGAGACAAAGTACAGATCAAAAGCAGAGTACCTTTAGCTCAGGTCTTCAGAATCTGAGATGTCACCAGAAGCTAAGATACCAAGTTCTGAGTCATCAGATTTTGATCCTTCAGAATCTGAGTCTATTAGCTTCTCTCCGTATGCTTAAATCAGGGTTAGTCCTAAGTTAATTTTTAAGCTTATGATCCTGCATACTTAAACATATGTTATTATACCCAATTGTTCTTTAAGTACTTTGTTATCATAAAAACCCAAGGGATATGAACAATTTTGTTCCAACAATCTCCCCCTTTTTGATGATGACAAACAAAGGTATTTAAGAACAATGGTTGGCCAGTTTAACTAACTTAATAACATCGGGGTCTGAGATTTGTAAGCTCTCCCCGATTCTAATAGTTCAAAGGTTGTGTTTTGTAAGTTTCCCCTAAGTCTTATCCAAGTTATTTAAACTCATCTTTATAGCAAAAAGAAATAATCTTTAGATATAAGCACAAAAGAAAGTTTAGATATGGGTTCAGATGTATTTAAAAGCATTCAAAATGCTTTTATCCTCTTTTAATACTCCCATGATTTTCTGCCCATTTTGCCATCAATAAAAAGAATTAAAACAGGATAGCATAGAGAGAGAGAAAAGATAGTGAAGAAAATAAATTTAAGAATAAACCTGATAAAATGGTGATAGATAAGCATTTATTCCATAATTTCTAAGATAATCAAAATTAGATTCTGACAACATAGCATAGGAGGCAAGACTCGAAAAATTGGAAAGAAAGAACAAGACTCAAGGAACGTAGTCTTCAAGACTGATAAAGTTTGGATAAAAAATTTCTCTATAAAAGCATATGGTGTATAAACAACCAGAACACATTCCTCTATTAGAATGTTTCTTTGCAGCAAAAAAATGGGCAAATCAAAGCCATTCAAGGCTGAAAAGAGAGATTTTGGAAAGGAGATACGCAACTTGATGAAGAAGGCTCCTAAAATAGCATATCTAGAGTAACACCTTCATCCTCACAATTTATTGAGTTAGCAATAGAGGTGGAGGTGATGGTGATAGGGATACCAGATACTACATAAATAATGGCATACTCTAGATTTATTTCTGGGACAGATGCATATCAAATTAGGCTAAGTAGGACCATAGAGCATATCAAAAAATTCATTTCAACCATTTTGAGAGACAACACTTTAAAGATCAAAGCCTTGGGCCATCATTTCTTCAAAGTCAACAAGTCCTTTAATGATAACCACCAATTGTTTTTCCATACCAAGATTAGTTCTAGAGGCCATCTCAGGAAAATATTTTCACAAAAGATAGATTTTGACAAAGAAGGTAAAAACAGAGTAAAATAATTTTCAAGAAAAGATGTTTCCAAAGTGTAGCGTCGGTTTTTTGGTGACGCGACCACCTACCGCATGTTTGGTGCTACTTTCTGGTTTCTGTATTTATCCTATGAAGCTTAAAAGGAAGGGGAAGATATCTTAAACTAACCTTGCACGCAAGTGTTTTCTTTAACAAATGCTAAGAGATCGGGGGTCGGGGTTTGGTTATACAAAGGGAAGCTATTAACACCCAGAGTATCTATAGTAATCCATAGGAACCTTAGTTTGCATGTATTTTTACTGTTTGAAATGCTTTCTTGTGTTTATCTGCTATTGATTAGGAAAGTTTCTCCTTTGGGAGGGTTAAGAGAATGTTTTTGTTTTTTTTTGGATTTTCTATTGTTTTTGGGAAGGTACTGGACCTAAGATTTTTTATTTTTGTGTTCGCTAAGATTTTGCAATCTTATGCCTACGTATTCCTGTAAAGAGATTTGGGAAATCAGAGCTGTAACACCCTTCTACCCCACATACAATTTTAGAGAAATAAATCATGTTATCAGAGTATAATTCACAACCAATGGTGTACATAATCAAAACATCATACAATTCTCATAGTCCTGTCCCGTAACACGGGTTACTCAAACATCATCAAAAGAAATCATAATCTTGCAGCGGAATCAACTTGTCATTGTAAACTCAATTAAAACTTCATGAGAAATTTATCCAATCTAGAACAACATCATCAGTATAAAATTTCAACATAAATCAAAAGAACACGAATGTTCACAATTCATCCCAACCCGATGTTACATGACACAGAGCAGGACACCTCTAAACTTAAACGACATAAACGAGACACTCCAAGCTACCTCCTTCGTCACCTCGAAGCTACTCTTGGTTATCTGCAAGTTACCCACATAAGAGGCAACATTTCCAAGCAGGCAGGGTGAGAAAACATAATTCAATATAGTAATACAAGACATGGAAATCAAATAAATTAAGCAGCAACAACAACAGATCATCACTCACATTCATTCACATCATTATCAACTTAGAATTCATAATACGATTCATCATAATTACTCCATAATAAATGCAACGTCAACTTCAATGAAAATGCAACATATGCAATGCGGTACCGACTTTCCTCCATGCGATGGACACTGGCCATCAACCCTCCACAATGGGAGCACACCATAACAACATATCACTCCAATCCGTACGATGGGATTGAAGCTACCAATAGGCCGAAGCCCCATCATAAAAATGTGCCATGAAATGAAATGATGCTAACCTCCTCATCTCATTTAATTATCGACATGTGCATCATTCATTTCATCTCAACAACATTCATCATAAAAATCATAGTTCATCAATTATATATCATCAATACTTTGACCCTAAAGAGACAACACGAGAAACAGCGAGAAACTTCAAGAAAACAGCAAAATATGAGACAACCAGTAGTCTGACACGGCCACCGTGTCCTGTGACACTGCCCGTGTCAGAAGAACTGGGACACGATTCCAAATCATCAAAAAAAGTAGCAAGTCAGCAGCCTGACACGGCCACCGTGTCCTGTGACATGGCCCGTGTCAGAACCCTTGGGACCAATTTCCAAAAAATCAATTTTTCTCATTCACGACCAGCAAACTGACACAGCCGCCGTGTCCTGTGACACGGCCCGTGTCCGAAACCCTGCAACACACAACTTTATTTTTCTCAACCAGTAGGCTGACACGGTGCCCGTGTTGTGTGACACGACCCGTGTCAGGATGCAACAAAACCCAAATTTCTCGAAAAGTGTTTTTCTGCGTTTTTAACTTTGATTACCCCAAAACTCAGTGTTCTACACGAAAATTGATCAAAAACACTCACAATACACACATATAGTAACATGCATCATTCAAACTCATCATATTTTCACCAAATTCCTCATTCTACATCAAAAATCATCTAAATCAACACAACTCATACAATCCCTAATCTATTCACTCCAATTCCTATAAAACTATAAGAAATTATGAACTCTCCTCATACCTTAGAATAATCTGAAGCCTTTCTTTCCTTCTTCAAGATTCTTCGAGAATTCCTCAGCCCCTTAGGTTTCCCCTTCCTCTTCTCTGCTTCAGTTTCCTTCACCCAAAACACGATCAGTTAGAATGATCGTTCCCTTTTCTCTTTTAGTCATATATCCCAGTTTATGAACTTCCCATCCTATCCTCACTTATTCTCCAGTAAGACCACCTTGCCCTTCCTCATTTTATTTTAAATTTTAATAATAACAATAATAACATAAATAATACATGATTATTCTTTTTATTAAAATTACTCAAAAATGCATCTTTTAACCCATAATTCTCCAAAATCATTACAAACCCCCTTAATTCCTTCTAAATTAATTAAATAAATGATTAAATAAATAATTTAGATTTTTTTTTTTTGGGTCGTTACAAGAGCAATCATAGTTCCTCCTATTCTATGGGAGGAAAATGTTGGTGTCTTGTTCAAATCCCAAGATTGAAGCTATCAGAGTATTTGTGTCTTGTTCAAAGCCCAAGATTGAAGCTAAAAGGATGACTGAGAGAGAGAATTTGTCATCTCTAAAGGGAGATATCTCACATATTCATCACAAGATGTCTGGTAATTGGTTATAAAGGGAAATTACTTTAATTGGGATGTATGGAATCCAGCAATACCATAATTTCCTTTATAAGAGAAATGTCATGAAGGAAGAAGCTTTAACCCAGTGTAGAGCAATGCCACTTTTTCCTTACGAGTCTTTTATGCTAAGAGAGGGACATTGGCTTGGATGTGTGGAATCTAGAGGCATACCACTTATAGCGGTTAGATGAAAGAGGAATTTTAACCATGATAAAGGAGGGATTCCATCTTGGATTTTGAATCAAAAAGTGTGTCACTTACATCAATTATCTGGAAAAAGGTTTTGATTGTTAGTTTTAAAATGTGATGTATAGAAGGGATATCCTCCTACATAGAGGACTCATGGTCTCATCTGTGGGGATATTGATTTTTATGTGCCTTGATCAAAGCCCAAGGTTGAAGCTAAAAGAAACTGACTCCACTGGGGAAGGTTTTATTTGAGTATCTTGTTTAAAGCCCAAGATGATGAAGCTAAAGAGTTTGAGTATAACTTTAAAGAAAACTGACTCAATTGGGGAGTATGATGTTTGTCTTGTACAAAGCCCAAGATTGAGGCTGACTGGGGAAATCTTTATATGAAGCTTAAGAGGAGGCTGACTCTTGCTGAGGGTTATTGAAATCAAGGAGAAAGTCTAAACTATTTTTGAGGAACCTAAAGGGAAACTACTCTTGCTGGGGATTGGAGAAGAATTGAATTATAAACTGCCAGAAAAGGTTTGATTCTTCTAGGGCTTATTGATTGTGATCCGGCCTTGGCTGGGGATTTTAAGGTGAAAGTCAAGCCTTGTTGGGGGTCAGAAGGGATTTAAAGATGAGTTTAAATGCCTTAGAGGTTTTAAATCTTCTGGGAATTGGTGTATTGGTAAAATGATTAGGATATATCCTATGCTTTTAGGAAGCCTTAGGGTCCTTGTGTTAAGCCCAAAAGGAGACTAGGAGGGTGAGATTTTCCAAGTTTAATTGTATGAAGCCCAAGAGGAGGCTGAGACTATCCAAGTCTCATTAGGAAGAGATAGACTCTGGTTGGAGAGAGGTCTTTGTATGATGCCTAAGAGAAGGTTGTTGGTTCTAGGGATGAAGATCAACCCTTGAATGATTGGATGTTCTGGAGCTTTGACTTTCCTGAGGATTGAACTAGAAGAGATGACTGAATTCTATCCTATGCTTTTAGGAAGCCTTTGGGTCCTTGTACTAAGCCCAATAGGAGGCTGATGGAACTTTTAAGAAGCCTGGTGGTCCTTGTACTAAGACCAAGAGGAGGCTATGGGGAACTTTTAAGAAGCCCGTGGATCCAAGCCTAAGAAAAGTTCAAGATAGGTTTCACCAGGAATAAGTCATTTCTTTGTTGAATAGTTCTAAGGTTTGAAGAAATTCAAAAGAGGTTTCACCGGGAATTAATCTTCTCTGGGGAAATGAATTTCTTTCATATGTTTCTAAGTTTTGACAGTCTTAGGAAAAGTTTCATCGGGAATAATGCCTTTCTTTGTTCCATATTGAATAAAGCCCAAGAGGAGGCAGACTGTATTGAGGGAAGTTTCCTATGAGGGAACTAGTTATTGACTAAGTTAGAAGTATCCCACTATTTGACCTAAAGATGACTTAACTGCTGGGGAAACTCTAGACATATATGCATAAGTATATAAATAAACGAATCAACAGGTATATAAACAAATATGCATTGAATTAAAAAAGATGGCGGGTCTTACACTTTGAAAAAAGGCCCAAGTGTATTGTGATTGGTTGTATTGGCTACAACTGTTTGATTAGGGTTTTAAGAAATTGAAGAAAGTTTTTGAAAAAATAACTTTGAGTTTGAATTAAAAGAAAGTTTTTTTAAAAGAAAAGAAAGTTTGGTTGAGGCTTATAACTCAAAGAGAGGCCCAAGTGGTCTAAGAGTAGTTTCACCGGGAATAATGCTCCTCTTAGTATCTGTTTAAAACAGACAAATGATTTTGAAAACAGAGGTATGAGGCTTACAACTCAAGGAGAGGCCCATGAATTTTGTTTCTTGTTTAAAATCATGTTTATGTACAAAAGATTGGGGCTTATACTCAAAGAGAGGCCCATATGACTTATTTGGAAATAGTGATTGCACTGCGATACCGAAGGACGTTATGGGACTTATACTCTAGCAGAGGCCCAAAATTATTTATGTACATAGGAGGGTTGAGTCTTACACTCTATTAGAGGCCCAAAATGTTCATTGAAAGGAAGAAAAGTGGGGCTTATACTCAAGGAGAGGCCCAAATGAAAATAATGAACGCGCTGTTATTTTGAAAATCTCACTAGGACTTATACTATGACAGAGGCCCAGGATTTATTTATTTACAAAAGGGGTTGGATATTACACTCTATTAGAGGCCCAAGTGTATCAAATGAAGTTTTGAAAAATTTAAAAATCAAGGAAAACCCTAATTTTATTTAAAAATACATTTTTTAAAGAAAAATTAAATAAAAATGATAGAAAATATCAAATATATTTAATAAACATGTTGTGAACTTTGAAAAATGTTTGAAAATAGATGTTTTATTCACAAGATGATTTTAAATTCAATTGGTTTTGAAAAATCAAGAGAAAGAATTTATTTAAAAATGTTTAAAACAAATAAAAATAAATTCTTTAAAAATTTTAAAAATATATCAAATATAAAATATTTTTTGATTTTTTTGTGGAATAAAATATTAAAATGTATAAATGAAAATATTAAAAATGAGAGAGATATGAATTTTTGAAAATAATTGAAAATATTAAAAATATTTAAAAATTCAAAAATTTTAAAAAGGGCGCCAACGGCTCCTTCTTCTTCCTCGCTCGTGCCCGCCATGGCTGATTTGCAAAAGCTCACATATCTCACTCAATACACAATGATTTTTCACGATTCAAACATGAAAGTTGTGTGTTTTTGAACAAGGATTTCAATGATACCAATTAATTGCATTTCTTTTAAGTGTGGAGTGAGAAATCATGTGAAGAACAGATGAACCCTAATTTTTGCATGAACACTATGAAATTCTATACACGATAGCTACAAAGCAATTAATTGAGGAAAAACACTCTACACAAGTGCAAAAACATGTTTGTAACTTGAAAACACGTTTATGATGTATGGATCATAGAGTTTGAGAGGTTTAGGCTTACCTCTGCAAGAGAAAATTGAATCCTCAGTTGTAGGTGTTACAGAAGTGTTTTGATGATCTGGACAACTTCCTTGGACCTCAAGTAGTGTGTTGAGATGCTTGGAATGAATTGAAAACCTCTGGATTGGTGGGCACGACACCAACTGCAGATGGCTTTGGGATGAATGTGAGCTTGATGAATCTGAGGTTTCAGATGTTGTTCAAGTGTTTAGATCACTCATATATAATGGATGTGAGATGTTAGGATGGTTGGTTTGAGCTAAATTGCTCTCTATCTCAAAACACGATTCTCACTTCTTTGAAAATGGAATTTTGGTTCACAAGAGGGAAATGGTGGAAAACATGTGTTGTGATGTTTTGGGGTCGTTTGATCAGTCACAAATGACCTCTATTTATAGTAGAGGAAGTTTGTTTTGCAAGGAATAGTGAATGGAGGCTGATCATAATGTGTAGCTAGGTAGCCATTGACTTGGATGTTTCAAAGTGCCAGGTCTCCTCTAGCTTGACTCAATTCAATTTTTGCAGGTTTGAACACTCAGTGCTTTGGACTGAATCTTGACTGGTTTGGATTGATATGCCTTGGTTCATGACACCTCAATGCATTGCATTAATGTAACATTTCCAAATTTGAAAATGGAGGCATTTCGTAATGATAGATCATCACATGCTAGGCTGGATTCTTGCCTCTTTGATAAAGTAACAAGTGAGTCATCAAGAGTTTTGTGTTTTTGGAAGATGACAAAGTTTGCAAAGTGACAAAATTTGAAGGAGAAAATCGTGTGGCACAAGTTATGCACCAATGTTGTTTTGAAAAACCAGAATTTCATGTCTGTTGCAAGACTTGTAACTTCTTGCTCAAGTTGAATTAGAATGTGTTCTTGTACTTTTTGAAAAGCTTGCACAATGTACTTCAACTTTGATGCTTACCTTTGGTTTTGGATCAATTTGGATCATGGATAAAAATGGCCTCAAAGTTGACAAAAATGAAACAGATTCTGTCTCAAAATTTAACTAAGTGTCAAAGTGAAAATCCCATGAAACCCTAACTTTATGGCTTCATAACTCAAAATCCATGCATCTTTTGACTATGGATCAGGAGGACACTTTTGTAGTATGTAATGAGAGCTTTCATTTGAGATTTGGATGGAAAAAAATGGTTGCTTGGATCATAAGTTATGGTCTTGCAAAGTTGGGTAAAAATCATCATTTTTTCATAACTTAGTGAACTTTTAAGTTTCTTAAGATTACCCCTTTTGCAAGTAACCTCACTTTTCTTGATTTTTCTTGATGGATGATGATCCAAACCATAATTTAACATTGTTTTTTACTTGAAGAAGCCATGTTTGTCAAAAAATCTCAAAAGTCAAACTTGGTTTTGGGCACTGTTGACTTTTTATCAGATGAATTTCAAACTTTGTGATCCTTTATGAAATCAAGTCCTTGGGCAAACTAAAACCTAATGGATGGATTCTGTAGGTGTTTTAGAGTGTCTTGAATCATTTTCCAAGGTTTGAGATCATGTCTTGGTCAAAAGTCAAAGGTATGGTTTACTTTTTCTCAGAAACCCTAGTTTGTGGTCCAAATGAATTTGAATCTTTATATTGCTCACGAATCAAGTTTTTTGTGTCAATTTAAACTTGTGAGAGGATCAATAAAAGATATTTGAGGTCTTCAAAACATTTCTTGAGGTCTTGTCTCATGCCTTGCTCCAAAAGTCAACTTAGGGGTGAATTAGGTAAAGAAACCCTAATTCCTGATTTTTGATAAATGCATCCCCCGAGGTTATTTTGAACTCATGATTGGATCCATGAGGTCCCTTGGAGCTCCTTGAATAATGTTTTGAAGTATTGGCTCATGCCCAGATAAAAATTTCCCTCTGGAGGCCTTAGTCGACCAAAACCCTAAATTGGTGACATTCGTGATCTTAAGGCTTGATCAACTTGAAATGTTGCAATCTTATGCTTGATTCTTGATATGGGAGACCTTTTGATCCTTCATGGATGTTTAAGAGGTTTGATAATTTGAAGATCATGTCAATTCTTGATTGATCCTTTGTCTGAGTGTTCTGAGAGGGCTCAAAACCCTAATTCTTGATTGAGGTGAGTGCTAAACAATCTTTGAGAGGATTGATGAGGCATGAAGGTACCTCCATATTGTGGTGATGATTTTCACAATGATGGGAAATCTTGTGGTCAAAATTTAGGGTATGACAGATGCCCCTATTTAATCTTCTTGGACCTGAAGTTGCGAGTGAACAAGGCGTTCGAACATTCAAGGTAAAAGAGGATTAAATATCGGAATACCCAAAATTTTGATTGTGGTTGTGAATGGTAGTTATTTGCTCATCCATCTTCTTTTGCTAAGTAAAGTTACTTAGAAAAGGGTAAAACTTCCCCTCGATCCTGGTCTTCAGGCATGTAACTGGTCTTAGTTTTCTTTTTAAATAAACAACCCCTCAATCTTAGTCTTCAGCCATGGAACTGGTCTCGTTTCTTTGAAATAAACTTCCCGTCGATCCTAGTCTTCAACCACATAACTGGTCTTAGTTTCTTCTTGTCGAGTTCTTCTCTTGACAAGGAATTTTATCTTTGATGGTTTTCACCAAACTTCTCGCTGGGGAGATGCCATTTGATGGAAAAACGTGTTTCATCATACTTATCTTCAAAATTTCTTCGGAGGGATACCATAGGATGAGTAAAGTTTTGATGTCAGACTTATTGGTGGGGACCATTTGTCTAAACTGCATAGGTATGCAAACTTCTCTTGTGGGAGATGCCATTTGCTGGGGAAATTACATCATACTTCCTCCCTTCGAAGAGATGCCATGTGATGTAATCCAATTTTGAGGTGCTGGTGACTCCATTGGAAACAAATATTTCGGGGAGAAACTGCCGTATTTCCAAGAGTCTTCTATTGAGAGGTTTTCTCTGGGGATTTTTTTTAATCTGGGAAAGAAAAATATCATCTTCATTGGTGAAGAGTGAAGTTCCAAAGGTGTATAACCAAATGGCTCCTTGTCTTTCAGAGGTTCAAGTTATTAAGGTGGTCGAAGATCGACTTCAATCCAGGAATAAACTGGAGAGAGATTGTTTAGACGATGCATTTCCTAACGAGGAAAAAACTCAAACTGGGATTTTGTCCTATTTGACGTAGAAAGGAAGACTGACAACTCTATCGCAGATAAGACGTTTATTACTTGGGGATGAGTATGATCAAAGTGATAGTAATACAACATGAATATGAATATGAAACAATTATGCATGATGTATGCATGGAATGCTGATAAGACAGACATGTCATACGAACTGGAGATAAACGCAACTGGATACTCGATCACTCTGGGAGATGGGGGTATCATTGGAGATTTTGAAAGCTGTACTTTTGTTTGGGCACGAAGATTTCTGTGTTTGTTTTGGTTCCCAGAGATACAAACTTACTAGGGATAGAAACTCGTTCTTGCTTTTCAAGGGTGACCCTACTGGGGAGAAAAACAATCATTGGTTCTCAGAGGTAGGAACTTTACCGGGGATGATAGATGGGACATTCCATTTGAAGCAATTGATCCTTCATACAAGAAGTAATTTGATTATGCATTTTACGGTTTGATTACTTCTGGAGAAACCGTCAATATCCCCTTTTTGTGTTCAATAATCAAAAGGAAATCGCCATCTTTATTTCAAAAGCAGAAGTAATTTTGAAAATAAAAGTAAATTCATTTGCGTTTCAAGAATGTTAGTCATGTTAAAATGTCATTTTACAAAGTATAAATAAATGAGAATTGCAAATAAAGGGCACAAGGGCTCAAGTTTTCATTGATAGAATGGTAATCAGCCAAACGCATGATCCCATGGAGCATTACAAAGTTTAGAAAATGGTAATTTAAAGGGAAATGGGCTACATTGAAACATAACGACCGCTGTCCTTCCACCATCTTTGAATTCTGGGTATTTTTCAGCTTCTGTCGAAGATGACCTTGACTGAAGTTTTCCTGACGAATGACATTGCTGCTGAGGATCCAACCTTGTCAGATGCAGTTACTTTCCATGAATCCCTAACTTTTGCCTAGATTTCCCTTTCAGGTTTTCAATCCATCGGGATGATCCTTATTTATGCCTCTAATTTTTGCCTGGACCGCCCTTTCGGGTTTTCAATCCAACGAGACGTTTTTTTATTTATTTAGGAAAAGTATTTCTTGACTACATCAACATTTGTGGGGTAAGTAAACTCTTCTCCAACCATGGTTGTGAGTCTCAAGGCACCGCCTGAGAAGGCTTTCTTAACAACGTAGGGGCCATCGTAATTCGGAGTCCATTTACCCCTAGGATCAGTGAGAAATGATTGGACCTTTTTTAGCACGAGGTCGCCTTCCCTGAATACACAAGGTCGGACCTTTTTGTCAAAAGCTTTCTTCATTATTTGCTGATATAACTGACCATGGCATAAAGTCGTCATTCTTTTTTCTTCGATTAGGTTCAGTTCATCGTATCTGCTTTGACACCATTCAACTTCCGTTAGCTTGGCTTCCATCAAGACTCTTATTGATGAGATCTCTACTTCTATGGGGAGTACTACTTCCATGATATATACTAGAGAGAAAGGGGTTGTCCCTGTTGAAGTTCGGACGGATGTGCGATAACTGTGAAGAGCAAAGGGTAACATCTTATGCCAATATTTGTAGGTTACGACCATCTTCTGAATGATTTTCTTAAGGTTCTTATTAGCTGCTTCTATCGCTCCATTCATTTTAGACCGGTAAGGAGATGAGTTATGGTGTCCAATTTTGAACTCAACACACAACTCTTTCATCATTTTGTTGTTCAAGTTCGACCCATTATCAGTAATGACCTGGCTTGGGACACCGTAACAGCAGATAAGATTGTTTTTGATAAATTGGACCACCACTTGTCTGGTCACATTGGTATATGATACTGATTCGACCCATTTGGTGAAGTAATCAATGGCTACCATGATGAATCTGTAAGACCCCGATTTTTAATAGTGGGAGTGTATATATATATTTTTTTTTGAATGCTATACATAATATTAACAACTGTCTTTTCAGGAAAATAATAAAAATGATTAATCAGAGTACAAGCTTTCGATCTAAGTCTTTTCCATACATAGGACCAGCGTAATGCCCACTAGTATAAATATTTGTCCATACACATACAAATAAGCACTCAGCTTTAATAATAACAGCAACAACAACATGGACAACCTCAAAACACGGCCCTAAGCTGATCTTGAATTCTTAGTCCCAAGACATCACATCTTACAAGCCTTCACGACACCTGGATACCTTAACTATCACAACTTCTAAACCTGGGTGGTCGTTAGCCACATCATAATAATAGTAGAGGGTCACAATCTAAAAACAGCATATATGGAAGAATACACACATGCCAGCAGAATATGATATATATAACAACATGAATGAGATGACAATAGGATGAGTAACAATCATAACATTTAATTTAACACACAAATGCAATGCACATAAATCCTAAATGCAGACCTATATGAATTTGGTGGTCCCAATTCGTCGGGTACCCTCACCATGCATGAATCCCAGAATTTAACCTCTCCGCAGAGAGTCGTGATACCCCCCTTGGGTCCTCACTAACCATGCTGCCTCGCAGACACAAAAGTGCTGCCCTTGCAGACACCCGGTGTTGCCTCCCTCGCATTCACCTGACTCAATTTGATCTCAAAGGATCGATGACGGCTCAGTCACATCACCTGGTGCAGTAGAATTCCCTTC
Source organism: Lathyrus tuberosus (assembly GCA_022829125.1). Lineage (NCBI taxonomy): Eukaryota > Viridiplantae > Streptophyta > Magnoliopsida > Fabales > Fabaceae > Lathyrus > Lathyrus tuberosus. Next base: position 4,228,366 of record JALAZF010000090.1, read on the forward strand.
GGGATTAGGTGATGATTCATAACCCATCACCCTGGCCCATTCGGCGCCAACTACCTACACGCAACTATGGTATGCATGAACTCACACATGCAAATGCAACAGTTTATATAACCACAATATGTATAATAACAAAGTGTAAAATCACAATTCATAATTCAGTTCATATATCTATCACAGATCATATGAACAATCCTCAGTACCCACAGGTGGCTCAGACACACCCCGTGTTGTCCTCCTCGACATACACATCAACCGCAATTCATATATTTATCACAAATCATATGAATAATTCTCATTACCAACAGGTGGCTCAGACACACCTCGTGTTGTCCTCCTCGACATACACATCAACCGCAAACCCTATATTTATCACAAATCATATGAATGCACATCACAAGTTTAGCGTCATAGCATAAACACATATCCCCAACCGGGCACACAATCATGAATATAACCACCCAACCTCAACTGGCACACAATCATTCAAACATCCCCATAAGGGCACACAGTCATGAATACAAACACACATGCATTCAATCACATATAATATCGTTACAAAGTGCCCTTACCTGAGCAAGCTTCCAACCCAACCAACCTACGCTACGTAAGATCAATTCGTCCCTCACGATGAAACCTCGTAACCGGATCCCACTGTAAACCTTTACAATACACAAGGACTTATGTTAAAACCACTCGAATATATCCTACAACTAGGCTGGGTCTTGGTCGCTAACCTACTCAATCAGGTTTTGTTTACGACGCTGGTTTCTAACCGAATCGCTTCATAAAATAAATCTTTTCAAATAAGAAATAAATCAGTTTTCCTCTTAAAAGAATAAATATCAAACTCAAAGAAAATTTTCCACAAACCATTTTAAATTCTTTTATTTGAACCAACAATTGCGTCAAATTATTTTTCTCGCACTATGAATAAATTCAGCGAAACGAAATATATAAAACACCAAAATAAGATTTTAACCCCAAAATAAAACAACCTAATATCCCCTAAACACCAAATAAATAAACAAAATATTTATTTCACAACTATCAAATTAACTTATCTCCTTGTATCAAAATACTTTAATCATACTATACATAAAATTAATTAAACAAATAAAATACTACAAAATATTCCAATTTCAATAATATTCTAAATTAAAATTTAGAATAAATAATAGTTTTCTAATCACCATAAATTATCCTGGATCTAAAAATATTTCGACACAAAACTAGTTAACAGTTTTTTTTTCAACGATACCAAAAATCGGCACAGATCGTACTCTAACATACTATTCCGAACGTATCCGGAAAATTCCGAAAAAATAAAATAATTATCTAAAAATATATAAATAAAGATAAATAATTATTCTTTCAATTAAAAAAAACCGGGATAAAAAATATCAAACGGAATAAAAATTACGAGACCGGAAGTAAAACTCACAGTGTGGCGCCCGCCACACTAATGCAAAGTGGCGCCTGCCACTTAACAAAAGCAAGGGTGGGTGGCGCCTCCCACACCCTTTTTCATTTTTTATTTATTTATTTTTTTAATTTAATAATAATAAACAATTAAGGGTGGCACCCGCCACCAAATACTACAAAGGGAGGGGTGGCGCCCGCCACCTCCATTTTTTTTTTCTTTTTTCTTTTTAAAATAAACACTAAATAAAAAATAAATAATTTAACCCACTAAAAATTAAATCACACGAAAAAAAATGGGTACCGATATATTTATCCTAAAATATAAACCGATAACCGGATAGAAAATTAACGTAACCTAACATAAATAATTTTTAACTCAAAACTGGAAACTGGGAGTATTCTAACGGTTAACTCAGTGTAAAAATTATCTCTAATCTAACACAAATAATTTAATCGATAAAAATTTAAAAGTAAAACTAACCTATTTCTATATCTCCCAAAATATTTCAGAAATATCTAACCGTTATTTTAAACTAATAATCATCAACTATTCTAAACTAACATAAATAATTTAAGATGAAAAAAAATTAACGTGAAAAGAAAAAAAAAGAAATTCATACCAAGTGTTATGTTTACTGGCCAGGCGAGAGAGAAAAAATGATATCAGGAGAAAGAAAAACTAACTCACATGCAAATATATATATATATATATATATATATATATATATATATATATATATATATATATATATATATATATATATATATATATATATATATACTACGTTTCTTTTCCATCATGACCATTGGAGGAAGATTAACATGATTCTCAGCCATACGATCTCTCTCTCACGCACATGCAGCTCATCATGGAAAAATATAATATCAAGATATTTTTAAGTTAAACCGCCTCCGTTAAACAAACCCACTAATACGTTCGGTCTCCTCGTTCGCTCCCAGACGAGTCGTAATTCGCTCACGAATAACTTTTTCGAAAACGGAAAAATTCTACTGTCATCTTTAAAATAAAACACAACATTATTTTCGACTAAATTTTTATTCCGGACAAATAAATTTTTCCGCCGTTTAGAAAAATAAAATGAGATTAAATTTTCATTTCCGGCGATAAACAAACTCCTATTTAAAATTTCCGACAACACTCGGAGTCCGTGGAAAATAAAACGACGGCTATATTTTTCTCATTTTCTCAAAACATCAACAGAGTCACATTTTCAGAATTTCCGATACCATAAAAATATCTGAAATCAATTATAATCCTCGCCAATTTAAAAAGTCTGATCGATTGCCAAAAGAAAACATATGGGTCAATCCGATCCACAACCGGAACCCTAAAACTATCGGGTATAAATAGTTTGCTACTCCCAAAGTTTCGTAGAAACATCGATTAATTGATAAAACATCGCAAAATAATACAGACTAAAATATACGGGTATTACATTACTACCCACCAAAAAGGAGTTTCGTCCTCGAAACTCGAGGTAAATGTAACAACTTACCAATTTATCTCCAACACACTCCCTAGAACGACCGCGCACCTATTGCAACTCTCTACAAAGTCACATGGACTCGGACTCTAGACGCAACGCTAAAACCCCACACTATCTAAGCCGACAAGAATCATTCATTCCATTCAACACAATCTTGTCTACTATCAATAACAGATTAAGGATGATCAGTTCCTCAATTTGTCAATAGGTAGGCGACAACCATGATGGTGGAATAAACCATCGTTACCAACTACCATAGTGCTCTCCTCATCTTGTTCTCAATTTTATGCAAGACACAAGGGTCCAATAATCGCTTCGATGTTTCCTAAATGTTTCCTCCAAATTCCTGTTACTTCACTCTCCAAAGTGAGACACAATTTCCCCAAAACAAGTTACGGTTCCTCTCACGCTCACTTGGCTCGGAACAACCATTGAGTATCCTCCCAAAACAGTAACAGCTAATACCCGAGTACGAATTCAACCTATTACACTCCAACCGAAGTAGTCATCTAAGTAGAGAACTCCACATTTTCCCCAATGTCCATAATTCCTTGGTTATTCCTTTAATCTCATAATGGTGATGATCCGTATATGTTCAGATTCAAACTTCATTCCAAATTATAATCGGGTTCAGATTCAAACTTCATTCCAAATTATAATCGGAATCATAACATCCCAACATCCGGTTGGTGATTGAAACTTCCCTAATCTTTCTTCCACCTGCCAAACTATGCCATCTACAACACCCAAATTTCCTTTTCACCAGTCTTACACTATTTGGTCACCCTCTACCACAACTACCTTATTTCCAAATCATACTTAGCTTACTCTCGTATGCCTTAACGTTAAATGTTCCTCATCGTTGGCTATCCCCATTTGACCTACCACGTCTGTCGTATCATCCTACATCAGCTTCCAAAAATCTATTTTATTTCTTTTCCCTTACAATCAAATTCCTTCTTCCTCAAAGAGCTCATCAATCAAACCATTTTTTATTGTTCCTCTATCTCATCTTCTGTTGTTAAACTGTTCTTGATGTCAACCTCTAACATCCAATATTTTCTCAATGCATATTCTCCATTATGCTTCTCTAGTCTTCATTATAACAAGTACAACGAATCCAATCCTTCCTAGTCTCCACCAAACATTTCCACTTCATCCTCGATTCGTCCAAATTGGCAAATGTTTAATCCTCTCTACTTCCGAATATACCCAATGCACCTTATGTGACCCAATCTAGTTGTACCTTCAACTCTTAAGCATACACTTACCACTACCCCTTTTTTTTTCCGGTTTATGGGCGAGGTAATTTCTTGCACGAATTCTAAATCGCCCTAATCCACATCTCTAACTGTTCCTCTCACACTTTGTCTTAACACCTATTCCCCAAAACCAATCTTTTCACTCCACTTATTCGTTCATCAACGACATAATGTACTTAACCTCGTCCAGACTTCTCATATCTCATGTGGAATCTCCAACAGGCTTTTCACTTAGTAACTTCATTATCCTAATTCTGAATATGACAACCCATCTAGTCACTAATACACTACCCATTAGCCTTGTGATATCAAATTTTCCAACCGCAGGATTATTCTCTTGCCACTTATACCACTTCTTAAATATCACTTTACGTCCGAGCGCAACCCCAACTCCAAAGTCCCTTATACTAGATCCTCTTATAACATCTAGGAGTTTCCAACTTCAAAAATCTTAGCAACCAACCGCCTATAGTCGTTTCCCAACCTACCACGACCTCCATCTTGTCAACTTCAACCCACATCTTTACTCTCCTTCACCCAATCTAAATATCCTTGTTCCAAATCAATGCTCGTCCTATCCAACCTACTCTTCATTATTCTATCTATCTTCAATTGCTTATGACTATCCAATGGTCATAATATCCTTTTATAACACAACTCAATCCTCTTTCGCATAAGTTCTTGCTAAACATCAGGACACATCCATTCACTCCTCAGTTTCTTATTCAATCCTAGCTTTTTCTAAGGTATCAACCAACATTATCACCCTACAATCTAACACTCTACAAGAATCATCCTTCCAAAACAGACATATCTTACTCCTCCATCTAGTCACTGAGCACTTACCTCAAATCTTAACGCTTGACTTTTAAAGAGCAACTACCCAATCAAAATTCCTTTGCTAACTTTTCTTTATTCTCAGGTTCGATCCCTAAATCCAAATCTAACTTTGATCTTCACGAAATCCATATATTTGTTACACCATATAACTCCATTCATTAATTTTTCATACATGGCTCTGTGTCCTTCCAGATATTAACTTTCAGCGTCTTATCACTCTTCTAACAACCCATTGTCTACCCGCGGTATGATATTTCTAGCAAAACCATGTCCCCCATACTTGAATTGCTTTAGCACTTCTCTACTCTACTCATATGATTACTTAAATCCATGGTACTATCTTCTACCTTTTTTGCCTAGAAACAGTTACACTCCTTCTCTCCCAAACTCCCACTTCTAGTTTCGAAGACAACTCCACTGATGATCACTTTCACTAAAACTTATCCAGGTGATACTTGGTCTCCTTCCTTTAACATCACATGATTCATCCTTACGGTATTTGGTCACCTATCTAACCTAGCTTAAGAAACCAAATTAAACCCTCAAGCACCTACCAATCATATAACCTTCCTCCAACTTTCCTTGGTTTCGGCCACTTTTAACGTGTAACCCGCTTTCTTCCTAGAGAAGATGTCCCATTAATCTCCAAGTATAGTAATTGTCTCCAAACGACATCTATAACTGCTCCTTGATTCCAAAGAAATATCACCTTTTTCATAGTCCATAAACTGCATCTCCTCTCATTCGAAACTCACCGGAATGAACATCCAATCATTTTTCTCTCAATAGGTCCTCCAAATCAAGTCCTTACTTAGAATCCTTTGAAACCTTGACTTCCACTCATCCCTACTCAACACCTCGGAGTGATAAGGACAAACAAAACCTCTCATCCATAGCATTACTGCAGAAAGCCTTGTAGTTCTTACCCGATTCAATCTCACTACCTCTAGATCACTACCTCTAAAGAAAACAGAGACATATGTCGACCAACGTCGACAAATGCTCAAGGGGTTTAACTAAGCTTCTTACTGAAGTACTATGGGAGACCTCAACTTCAGTTAAGAAACAAACGATTACCTAGGCACATATCATGCTGGACTCAAGACACAAACCACATAACACATAGGACTCCACACATTTACTCCCACTAAACCTGACACTTGATCAGCTTAGGACACCCGACTCACAACCCCATGAAAATCTTAGACCAAAGCTCTGATACCACAATGTAACACCCCGATTTTTAATAGCGGGAGTGTATATATATATATATATATATATATATATTTTTGAATGCCATACATAATATTGACAACTGTCTTTTCAGGAAAATAATAAAAATGATTAATCAGAGTACAAGCTTTCGATCTAAGTCTTTTCCATACATAGGACCAGCGTAATGCCCACTAGTATAAATATTTGTCCATACACATACAAATAAGCACTCAGCTTTAATAATAACAGCAACAACAACATGGACAACCTCAAAACACGACCCTAAGCTGATCTTGAATTCCTAGTCCCAAGACATCGCATCTTACAAGCCTTCACGACACCTGGATACCTTAACTATCACAACTTCTAAGCCTGGGTGGTCGTTAGCCACATCATAATAATAGTAGAGGGTCACAATCTAAAAACAACATATATGGAAGAATACACACATGCCAGCAGAATATGATATACATAACAACATGAATGAGATGACAATAGGATGAGTAACAATCATAACATTTAATTTAACACACAAATGCAATGCACATAAATCCTAAATGCAGACCTATATGAATTTGGTGGTCCCAATTCGTCGGGTACCCTCACCATGCATGAATCCTGGAATTTAACCTCTCCGCAGAGAGTTGTGATACCCCCTTGGGTCCTCACTAACCGTGCTGCCTCGCAGACACAAAAGTGATGCCCTTGCAGACACTCGGTCCTCCCTCGCATTCACCTGACTCAATTTGATCTCAAAGGATCGATGAGGGCTCAGTCACATCACCTGGTGCAGTAGAATTCCCTTCGGGATTAGGTGATGATTCAGAACCCATCACCCTGGCCCATTCGGCGCCAACTACCTACACGCAACTATGGTATGCATGAACTCACACATGCAAATGCAACAGTTTATATAACCACAATATGTATAATAACAAAGTGTAAAATCACAATTCACAATTCAGTTCATATATCTATCACAGATCATATGAACAATCCTCAGTACCCACAGGTGGCTCAGACACACCCCGTGTTGTCCTCCTCGACATACACATTAACCGCAATTCATATATTTATCACAAATCATATGAATAATTCTCATTACCAACAGGTGGCTCAGACACACCTCGTGTTATCCTCCTCGACATACACATCAACAGCAAACCCTATATTTATCACAAATCATATGAATGCACATCACAAGTTTAGCATCATAGTATAAACACATATCCCCAACCGGGCACACAATCATGAATATAACCACCCAACCTCAACTGGCACACAATCATTCAAACATCCCCACAAGGGCACACAGTCATGAATACAAACACACATGCATTCAATCACATATAATATCGTTAGAAAGTGCCCTTACCTGAGCAAGCTTCCAACCCAACCAACCTACGCTACGTAAGATCAATTCGTCCCTCACGATGAAACCTCGTAACCGGATCCCACTGTAAACCTTTACAATACACAAGGACTTATGTTAAAACCACTCGAATATATCCTACAATAAGGCTGGGTCTTGGTCGCTAACCTACTCAATCAGGTTTTGGTTACGACACTGGTTTCTAACCGAATCGCTTCATAAAATAAATCTTTTCAAATAAGAAAGAAATTAGTTTTCCTCTTAAAAGAATAAATATCAAACTCAAAGAAAATTTTCCACAAACCATTTTAAATTCTTTTATTTGAACCAACAATTGCGTCAAATTATTTTTCTCGCACTATGAATAAATTTAGCGAAACGAAATATATAAAACACCAAAATAAGATTTTAACCCCAAAATAAAACAACCTAATATCCCCTAAACACCAAATAAATAAACAAAATATTTATTTCACAACTATCAAATTAACTTATCTCCTTGTATCAAAATACTTTAATCATACTATACATAAAATTAATTAAACAAATAAAATACTACAAAATATTCCAATTTCAATAATATTCTAAATTAAAATTTAGAATAAATAATAGTTTTCTAATCACCATAAATTATCCTGGATCTAAAAATATTTCGACACAAAACTAGTTAACAGTTTTTTTTTTCAACGGTACCAAAAATCGGCACAGATCGTACTCTAACATACTATTCCGAACCTATCCGGAAAATTCTAAAAAATAAAATAATTATCTAAAAATATATAAATAAAGATAAATAATTATTCTTTCAGTTAAAAAAAACCGGGATAAAAAATATCAAACGGAATGAAAATTACGAGACCGAAAGTAAAACCCACAATGTGGCGCCCGCCACACTAATGCAAAGTGGCGCCTGCCACTTAACAAAAGCAAGGGTGGGTGGCGCCTGCCACACACTTTTTCCTTTTTTTTTTTTTTTTTTTTAATTTAATAATAATAAACAATTAATGGTGGCACCTGCCACCAAATACTACAAAGGGAGGGGTGGCGCCCGCCACCTCCATTTTTTTTTCTTTTCTTTTTTCTGTTTAAAATAAACACTAAATAAAAAATAAATAATTTAACCCACTAAAAATTAAATCACACGAAAAAAAATGGGTACCGATATATTTATCCTAAAATATAAACCGATAACCGGATAGAAAATTAACGTAACCTAACATAAATAATTTTTAACTCAAAATTGGAAACTGGGAGTATTCTAACGGTTAACTCAGTGTAAAAATTATCTCTAATCTAACACAAATAATTTAATCGATAAAAATTTAAAAGTAAAACTAACCTATTTCCATATCTCCCAAAATATTTCAGAAATATCTAACCGTTATTTTTACTTAATAATCATCAACTATTCTAAACTAACATAAATAATTTAAGATGAAAAAAAATTAACGTGAAAAGAAAAAGAAAGAAATTCATACCAAGTGTTATGTTTACTGGCCAGGCGAGAGAGAAAAAATGATATCAGGAGAAAGAAAAACCAACTCACATGCAAATATATATATATACTACGTTTCTTTTCCATCATGACCATTGGAGGAAGATTAACATGATTCTCAGCCATACGATCTTTGTCTCACGCACATGCAACTCATCATGGAAAAATATAATATCAAGATATTTTTAAGTTAAACCGCCTCCGTTAAACAAACCCACTAATACGTTCGGTCTCCTCGTTCGCTCCCAGACGAGTCGTAATTCGCTCATGAATAACTTTTCCGAAAACGGAAAAATTCTACTGTCATCTTTAAAATAAAACACAACATTATTTTCGACTAAATTTTTATTCCGGACAAATAAATTTTTCCGCCGCTTAGAAAAATAAAATGAGATTAAATTTTCATTTCCGGCGATAAACAAACTCCTATTTAAAATTTCCGACAACACTCGGAGTTCGTGGAAAATAAAACAACGGCTATATTTTTCTCATTTTCTCAAAACATCAACAGAGTCACATTTTCAGAATTTCCGATACCATAAAAATATCTGAAATCAATTATAATCCTCGCCAATTTAAAAAGTCTGATCGATTGTCAAAAGAAAACATATGGGTCAATCCGATCCACAACCGAAACCCTAAAAATATCGGGTATAAATAGTTTGCTACCCCCAAAGTTTCGTAGAAACATCGATTAATTGATAAAACATCGCAAAATAATACAGACTAAAATATACGGGTATTACAGAATCGATGTTTGTTCGAGGCTTTGGGTTCATTCATGCCGATCCCCCATATAGAAAAAGGCCATGGAGAAGAAAGAACTTTGAGATGTGTCAGCGGTACATGAATTTGTCGGCGTATATCTGACACTTGTGACATTTCCTCATGTACTTGTAGCAATTTGATTTCATTGTCAGTCAATAATATCTTGCTCTTAGAATTTTTCTTGCCATTATGTGTCCATTGGCATGAGTGCTAAATGATCCTTCGTGAATCTCTTTCATCAACATGTTTGCTTTGTGTCTGTCCACGCATCTAAGCAAAACCATGTCAAAGTTTATCTTGTAGAGTATATCATTATTTTGGAATAAGTTGCCAGCTAGTCTTCTGAGAGTCTTCCTATCTTTTCTTGATGCCCCAGGTGGGTACTCTTGTCTTTGAAGGAAGCATTTGATATCATGATACCATGGTTTGTCATCGATGACTGCTTCGACCGCAAATATGTAAGCGGGCCTATCAAGGCGCATTACGTCAATCTTGGGTATGTCGTTCCATCAACTTACACTAATCATGGAGGATAGATAGCTTATACGTCAGCCATGTGGTTTTCTTCAAGAGGAATGTGATGAAACTCAATTTTGTTGAAGAAGGGTAGCAACCTTCTTGCGTATTCTTTGTAGGGAATCAATTTTGATTGATATGTGTTCCACTCCCCTTTGATCTAATTTATAACCAGGGCTGAGTCTCCATACACATCCAAAATCTTTATCCTTAAGGTGATTGCTTCTTCGAGACCCATGATGCAAGCTTTATATTCGGCCTCATTGTTTGTACATTTGAATGTCAACCTGGCGGTGAAAGGAATATGGGTACCATGTAGCGTAACAATGATTTCTCCAATTCCATTTCCATAAGCATTGACAGCTCCATCGAAAATTAATCCCCATTGGGGTCCTGGCTCTGGCCCTTCGCTTGGTAGCGGTTCATCACAATCTTTCATTTTGAGGTACATTACATTCTCGTCTGGGAAGTCAAATCTGACTGATTCCTGATCGTCTATCGGTTGATGATCCAAATGATCGGCTAGAATTCTTCCTTTGACGGCTTTCTGAGCACAATACTCGATGTCATATTCCGATAACAACATCTGCCAACGGGCAATCCTTCCTATTAAAGCAAGCTTTTCAAAAACGTACTTGATCAGATCCATTTCGGAGATTAACCAAGTCGTGTGACAAATCATGTACTGGAAAAGACGTTTAGCTGCCCAAGCTAGAGCGCAACAATTTTTCTCGAGCATAGTGTATCGAGTTTCACAGTCTGTGAATTTCTTGCTTAAGTAATAAATGACAGACTCTTTTCTTTTTGTTTCGTCTTATTGGCCAAGCACACAACCCATGCAGTCTTCCTAGACTGTTAAGTAGATGATCAATGGTCTTTCTTCCACTGGAGGAGACAAAATGGGTGAATTCAACACATATTCTTTGATGTTGTTGAAAGCCTTTTGGCAGTCTTCTGTCCATATACAACTCAGACTCTTTCTGAGTAACTTGAAAATTCGTGCGCATGTCGCGTTCATGAGGAATATGAATCTTGAGATGTAATTCAGACGTCCCAAAAATCCTCTAACTTGCTTTTCAGTCTTTGGAGAAGGCATTTATTGAATAACCTTAACTTTGTCGGGATCAAGTTCAATTCCTTTTTGGCTGACGATGAATCCTAAGAGCTTTCCTGAACGAACACCGAATGTACATTTATTGGGATTCAAGTTCAGTTTGTATTTTCTCAGACGCTCGAATAATTTTGACAAATTCTTCACATGTTCTTCTTCTGTTTTAGATTTGGCAATCATGTCATCGACGCACACTTCAATTTCTTTGTGCATCATATCGTGAAACAGAGTTCTCATAGCTCTTTGATAAGTTGCTCATGCGTTCTTTAGACAAAACAGAATTACTTTGTAACAAAAGGTCCCCAAGGGGTGATGAATGAAGTTTTCTCCCTGTCTTCTGGCGCCATTCTGATTTGATTATAGCCTGAGAATCCATCCATAGAGGAGAAGACTTTGAATTTTGTTGTACTGTCAACCAGCATGTCAATGTGTGGTAGGGAAAAATCATCCTTTGGACCTGCTTTGTTTAGATCCCTGTAGTCCACACACATTCTAATTTTTTCGTCTTTCTTGGGAACCGGCACTATGTTGGCTAGCCATTGAGGATACTCTGAAGTGGCGAGGAAACCTGCGTCAATCTATTTCTGTACTTCCTCCTTAATTTTGATGGCCATATCTGGATGAGTCCTTCTCAGTTTTTGTTTTACCGGAGAACATTATGCTTTCAGTGATAAGTGATGTTCCACGATGCTGGTATCCAACCCTGACATGTCTTGGTAGGACCAAGAAAACACATCTAGAAATTCTTTGAGAAGTTTTATCAAGCCTTATCTGACAATTGGACTGAGCAGTGCTCCAATCTTAACTTCTTTCCTTTCTTCTTCTGAAGCCAAATTGATTGTTTCCAACGGCTCTTTGTAAGGTTCAATGGACCTTTCCTCTTGTCTGAGTAGTCAAGAGATCTCATCCGTAATTTCTTCGTTTTCTTCTTCTTCGACTTCGAATACCAGGAACTCAAAGTTGGGAGAAGGCATTGAATCGTATGTTTCAATGGGGTTTAAAACAAATAATCTGCACGACGTAATGATTCCTTTTTAGAAAAGGCAGAGAGAATGCAAAAGTGTGTGCAGTGTATATTTTTTGAAAAGGCTTGTTTTTTTTAGGATTACCATTTTCTAAAAAAGCGAAAAGTGAAAATAGCAATAAATGCAGGAATTCATAATGAAATTATTTATTCATGATTTGTCAATTCTTGAAACACAACCCTATAAAACAAAACTCTTTCGCTTTGGGTGAAGCGAAGAGGAACATTTACAGAAAAGCATGCCCTATAAAACATTCTTTCACCCGGGCAAAGTGAAAGGTCAAAACAAAGATGCGGAAATTACTTTGACTTATGAACGACATTCGGGACATCGACCACAACCCAATGGCGACAAACTCCTCTGTGGATCACAAAGTCCGGTATCTTCTTTCTCGGTTTGTCTTCAGTAATGACACTGATTTCTAGCAGAGTGGGATTATTGGAGTCTTCTTCCCATGCAGAGTTATCATAAGAGGACTCTTATGTCGCATTTTCAACTGTATTTTCACTCTCAAGAGGATCTCCCCATCTAGTTGGTTGAATGTCCTCATATCTAATGCGATAGCTTTCAGGAGAAGTGTACTTTACTAAAAAGTCGTACTTGCCGCTTGGCTGCCCCAAGGTATCCCAAGTTTCAGTGGGAATAGATGAGTCATCTTCTTCAATGACGTTGACCTCAGGGAATGCATAGTTAATAAATTTTTGTCCTGCGATCCTTGAAAATTCATCAGTGTGGCGTTGGACGTCTTCGAAACGTTCCGGGTAAGAATTACATGACTCTAAGAGAACAGGTGTATTCTTCTCAAAGTCATTCAGCAGATATGCATTATCCTGCTGACTCTTTTTCCCCGAGTCTTTCATGTAAGGCTTCTAGATAGGTAACTCATCAGTGGGATCATAAGAATCATAGTCAAAGTTGTCTTTCATCAGAGCGCCTTCCTCTAATGAGTTGGGCGGAGCACGACATCCTTCGGGATCACAATCTCCGTAGATCATTCAGACGTATGATCTTGGTATATATCTAGGATTTTTCTTTGGGGAGCAAAATGGCATATACGTGTCTTCTTGAGATTTATATCCTCCATCGTTTAAATAGGATCTCCATTCTTCATCTGTATCAGAAGAGTTGTTATCCTCGATTATGTGAACTTCTTGAGAAATCGGGTGGAGGAAGCCTCCACTGTGGAAGAAATCCTGAATGGGACGAAAGCTTTCATCCTTCTTTGTGGCCTGGGTACGTGTTGGAGAAAAACCAAGACCTTTTCTTGTTTTGTTATCAGTAGGAATCACAACCTGCCCCCATTCTCTTATGTCATTACTTTCTATTACTTGGAGAGCATCTTTGTATGAGGAGATTGACGTTCCTTTATTTTGGTGATTCTCATTGCTCACCGAGAGCGCCTGAAATTGAGTTCCAACAACCTCTTCTGGCTCTACATAGGAGAATGATGATAGGTTGCTTACGATTAAAGCTTGTTTCCTGCATACCGTGACCAATTTGTCGTCCTTGACAAACTTTAGCTTCTGGTGAAGTGTTGAAGTAACTGCCCTTGCTTCATGTATCCAAGGTCTTCCTAATAAACAGTTGTATGCTGCTCAGATGTCCATGACCTGGAAGGTGACTTGGAAAGTGTGAGGACCAATGGCTTTGGGAAGGTCGACTTCGCCGATAACTGTTTTCCTAGATCCATCAAAAGCTTTGACGATGATATCACTGCCTCTCATGGGGGTACTTTGAAAAGATAGTCGTACCAAAGTTGATCTTGGCATAACATTCAAGGATGAACCTCTGTCTACTAGTACGCTGGCTAAAGCATCGTGATGGCAATTGACTGTGATATTGAGTGCCATATTATGGTTCTTGCCTTCCTCTGGAAGTTCTTCATCACTGAAACCCAAAGTGTTACAAGAAGTGATGTTGCTAATAATGCTGTCAAACTGCCCTACTGTCACAGCTTGTTCTACAAAGGTCTGTTCAAAGACTTTCTGTAGAGCTTCTAAACTGAACATGAGGGATAAAACGGATATCCGAGAAGGAGTTTATAACAATTGATCCACAATATTGTACTCACTTTTTTGGATTAGCTTTAGCATTTCATCGTTGTTCTTTACGGGTTCCGTGTTGCTGGATTGACCAATTTGTTGATTAGGGACTTCAACTTGAGATTCCTTTTCTTTTGCAGGTTCTCTAACTTCTCTGTTGAAGATTCGATTGCTTCGAGTGACTCAACTGATATCAGCGATGTTTACAACGGATGACAGTGGAATTTCTTTTCCATCTTCTATTGTAGTTGCACTGTACTTGTATGGGATAACTTTTTCCAACTTGTACAGTATTGGTCCTGGCAGGTAGATGACTACAGGGGCCTTTTAGGTCTTTTAACCGTCATAAGCAACCTCGATCGGTTCTAGGTTGGGAATGTCAGATACTTTTCTACTGTTAAGAGGGATTTTTGACTCGTCGAGTAGAGGAATTATGGTGAAAACATCCTTAGTAATTCCATGATTGACAGGTTCTCTTTTGCCGAAGACTAAAACGATGCTTTTGTCTAGTAGTCCTTGGACCTTGTTTTGATCAGGGAGGCAAGTTTGTATCATGTTGATTGACTGAAAATTCAAGCATGATTGAGTTTCCCTTTGGTCTACCTGATGCTGGAGAACTTCCCGCACAAGGTAGCATCCTTGGTTATTGAAATTCTGGTATCAGACGTGTGATGTTAAGGTGCGATGTCACAACAACACACTCTGCACAATGGACAACAATAACAGAAAAATAACACCAAGAATTGTTGACCCAGTTCGGTTACAACTAACCTACTCTGGGGGCTACCAAGCCAGGGATGGAATTTACTACTTGTAGATATAATTTACAGACTCAACAACCCGTTGACAATCTCCTAAACTTATACTCTACTAATGACTTCCTACCTAAGAAACCACTTAGATATGAGAACACCACTCTATCCCTTACAAACACTCAAAGAAACCACTTTGAGTACTCTTGATCTTACTTCACAGCTTCGATCAAATTACACACTCTCTATTGCTTCACAGCTTCTAGAGAGGACAGAAACTCAACACCTATTCAAACCCTAGAATAGTGTAAATACAAGCACTTTAAACAAACTCTAGACACTAAGCCTTCTGCTCTTGATCTTCTGAATATTTTCTGTCGCTTTTTCCCTTTGGTCTTGTGCGCTTTATATAGCTCCTGAATTGGGCTTGGACTTGTCACAATATTTGATCAGATTTGTTAATTAAAACTGAATCTTCAAAACAGATTTTATCCCCAAAATCTTTTTAAATCTTCAACCTTTTAGTTCTCCAACAGACCTGCAATCAAATCTCCCATGTAACAGAAAATATCTATCCCAAGATATTCTCATCCAATGAGTCAACCACTCTCCACAATTCCAGCTAATACGCGTACCCTAATAACATAACCTGCTGTTATTAATTCTGCAGATCTGATGTTACAACATCACCTGTGTGACATCAGACATCCAACTTCAGCCTTTAACTACTTAACACAGCCCAGTGTTAAGACTTCAATGTTACAACATCAACACCTTGACATCAATATTGAATATACTTTGTTTTACCAAAATTCCAGCCAATCCAGGAACTAACAATCTCCCCCTTTGGCTAATTTTGGCTAAAACAACCTCTGCACTCTGCAATCAACTTCTGCACTCTGCACCTTCAGAGATTTCAGCAGCGGAATAATCTTCAAAAAAAATTGAAACACATTAGCAGCAGTTTGACACTTGCATAATCTTCATCGCTTGATCTGCTGTAGCACCATCTTCATTATTGACAACAGCCAATTGGTGCTCCCCCTCAAGAATATGAACCAGCATCACAGCTGTTTAGTAGCTCATCATGTGCAGCAATTTACTCCCCCTAGATGTCTGCTTGGCTGCACTCTTTAACTGTCATAAAATCTTCAAAACTCCCCCTCAATAACTACATTACCACTTTTCAACTTTTCAACTAAACACCTTTTAGCAGCATCAATCTATCTCCCCCTTAATCTCTGCATCACATCAGCAGCATATGACAATAATCCTCTTGACTATCTTGGCTATGTTCTCCCTCTTTTTAGCCACAATTAGGCAAACTTTAATAAGAAGCCCTATTAACTATAGTCAGTATACCCTAGCTCTCATTGTTAGCCTCTCAGTTAGTAAACAGGCAAAACAAATCATAGAAGGAAACTAAAAACATAAACAGTGCATAAACCAGCACAATATTCAAATTACAAAACCAAGCACATCAAGTGCTAAAACAAAGATAGAAATTAAAGCTAACACTATTATCTACAAACAGTAGATGGAAATCAGTCTTCATCCGAGCTGGTACTCTCAACATCCTCATCACTTTCAGCATTGACACGTTCCGTATGAACATCATCGTTCTCATCTTGTTCCAAGGACTGGATCATTTTCTCAATCTCCTTCTTCCTAGATACTTGTTTATAACTTCAGGAGAAAATTCAATACATTTTCCCCTTACAAACACTTTCATGTAGTCCACACTGCTCTTGTCAGAAATATTCACAGGAATATTGACCACAAATTCCTTAACCAGGCTGTCATAGCACTTGGAGAATCCATGAACCGTTTTCATCAAATCAGCAGCCTCTATCACTTCTATGACTTCTTTCATCTCCATTATCTCTTTCCCAATCTCTCTTTCAAGAGCAAGTCTTCTTTGACAGATAAACTTCCACATAGAAGCACTGCTTGCATAATGGAATGAAAGGTTATCAACAGGGACCTCAGGTATCTTGTCAGCAATTCTCTTCAAGATTGATTTTCTGACAGGAGTGATGTCCTGAACATCATCTTCGACATCATAGTCTGACTCAGAATGCTCCATAGCCTTCCTCTTTCTTGGATTTATTTCCACTTTACTCCAAGATTTTGCTGGTCCAACAGCAATGTTCTTCTTCTTATCAACAGATGGCTTCTTTGGAGAGGATTCAACCTTCTTTCCCTTCCTTGTTTTCAACCTCTTGGCAATGCTTGGAACAGCCCTAGTTATCACTTCATCATCTGATAAATCAACTACGTTGATTGCATCAGCATTGTCTTTACTACCAGAAGCAGGGTCAGGTGATGTTCTAACATTTTCTTCAACATTTGTTTCCTCAGGCACGTCTTCTTTCTGATCAATACCTTCAGAATCTTCAATAACAGACATAGTAAGTCTATGAAGATTCGTTGCAGCACTTTGCATGTCCCTCTTTTCCTGTTCAGCAGGCATTTGCCTCAGTGGTCTAGATATACCTTTTATAGGGAGCCCTTTCTCAAAGACCTTATCGACAATCTGACTTAAACTTTTGTCAACATCAACCCTTTCTTCAACGGTGGGTGACCCAGGAGCTGGTCTATTACTAAATAGAACACTAGTGACAAGTTTCTTGGTTTCATCGTCCTTAAATACAGTTCCAGCCCTCTTTGGCATAAGTTTAGAAGGTCAAGAATTACCTGATTCTGGGAGCATCATTGAGATAGGTTGTATATTCAACGCTTCTTCTGGAAATCCCTCTTCTGAGGAAACCCTAGCCTTATCTCGCGAAGAACTTTGAGCGATAGATTTCCTTGATGGAGACGACGCCTGGTTTGACATGGTTCCCTTGAGGCAGTATGAGTTCAGATGATTCAGACGGGAGATATACTCTTCTATGAACCGTGATCTTGCTTCAAAAGAAAATGATGGCTTGAGGTATGGCGCCAGATTTTCTGTATTTATTAAAGACCCATCACCAATTTTCTCCCTCCATAAAGACTTTCCTTTTAAAACACTCACATCAGCACTTGTTAACTTTGAGTGACCTTTTAGAATCCTGATGTCATAGTCTGATGTTATAACATTAACCTGAGCATCAATAGTTGAGTTTCCTTTAAGAGAAATCCACTGATAGCAGTTATCCTTGGTTCTGGCACCCTTCATAACGATCTGATTATGCTCATCAGAAACCACACAATCATCCTTAGTGTAGTTTACCTTGTAACCTTCATCACACAACTGGATTATGCTGATCAAATTTGCACTTAAGCCATTGACAAACATAACATTGTCAAGTTCAGGTCTACTATCACCTTGGACTTTCCCAACTCCTGCAACAACACTTTTTCCTCCATTTCCAAATATGACCTCATGAGAGGGGCAAGGTCTAAGATCATCAAACATGGATCTACATCCAGACATGTGCTTGGAGCATCCACTGTCAAAATACCATGTTCCTTCTTTATCACCCATATGCGCCAATAGACACTTCACCTTCTCCTTAGGTACCCATTGTTTAACAACTTTGGGCATGTGCTCTCTCCATCTGTTTTGAGGTTGAGGGTATCCATGCAACTTGTAGCACGAAAACTGCATATGTACAAACCTTCCACAATAATAGCATCTCACCCTTTCATCTCTGAATCTTCTGCCATGATGAGATTGCTTATGCTGCCATCCATAATGTGGTCTCCTCCTATCATAACTGCCCTGCCATCTATTATGTTGATATCTTCTCCCATAAGACGGCTGAGAATGCTGTTTCCTGGATTGTCTCCCATGATGGTGTGGCTTTCTTCTTCCATATATATAAGAAACAGCATTGGTGTATCCATACCCATAACCATACCAGTTGTCCTGATGTTGAGACATTTGATGAGACATGTGCTGTTTGAACTGAGCAGCTTGCATGCTCTCATGGTATTGTGGGGGCATATACTGACTAGCTCCATGTGGCTGCTTTCTCTTCTGATAAGGACCAGTCTTTTTCTTAATCTTCTTAGGTTTTGAAACATCAGCTTTCTTAGGGGTAGGATCCTGCTTCTTTGGCTGATGTTGAGATGAAAGTTGTGATACTTCCTTCTTTGAACCTGAAGTGCTTCCTTCTGAAGTTCCCTTGTCCTCAGCCACATAACCTATCCCAGCTTTGTCTCCAACAGCTTTTTCTGACTGAAGAATTTTGTCAAGTGAGTCTGTACCACTGTTCAGCATCCTAACAGACTTGGTCATTTGATCAAGATGAGCTCTTACTAGCACCACTTCATTTTCCAGATCAGTCTTTTCATTTTTAAGCTGAGCAATTAGTTGCTTGTGGCACTTGTTTTCTTGACAAATCTCAGCACTCTTTAAACATAGCTCTTGATAGGTAGATGCTAACTCCTCATAAGTTACTTCCCCATCACTAGAATCATCATCAGAAACCACAGCTTCTGTTAAAGCTCTCACATGCTTTGCTGACTCACCTTCACTCTCACTATCAGAGTCAGACCAGGAAACTGTCATGCCCTTCTTCTGCTTTTTCAAGAAGGTGGGACATTCTTTCTTGACATGTCCATACCCTTCACACTCAAATCACTGTACTCCTTTATCTTGGGCAGTTTTCTCTTCATCCTTCTTGCTGATGTCAAAAGTCATGTTCTTGACATTAGGCCTGGAGTTATTATTCATTCTCTTGAATACTTTGGTGAACTATCTTCCCAACATCACTATGGCCTGAGATAGTTCCTCCTGTGATTCAGAACTCTTTCCTTTTTCTTCTGCATCATTTGACACCAAGGCTATACTCTTTGGTTTCTTTTTTGGCTCTTCCTCATTCAACCCCGGCTCAAACGTTTGAAGAGATCCAATGAGCTCATCTACTCTCATCTTGCTGATGTCTTGTGATTCTTCAATGGCAGTAACCTTCATCTTATACTTCTTAGGTAGGGACCTAAGGATCTTCCTCACAAGCTTTTCATCTGACATCTTCTCTCCAAGAGCACTAGATGCATTGGCCAGCTCAAGAACACTCATGTGGAAATCATGAATAGTCTCATCTTCCTTCATCTTCAGGCTTTCAAATTTTGATGTTAAAATCTGAAGTCTTGACATCTTGACTCTAGATGTTCCTTCATGAGTAGCCTGCAAGATATCCCATGCTTGTTTAGCAACTTCATAGGTATTGATTAACCTGAAGATGTTCTTATCCACTCCATTGAAGATAGCATTCAGAGCTTTGGAATTTCCAAGGGCAAGCTCATCTTCCTCCTTGGTCCACTCTTCTTCAGGCTTTGGCTTAGAGGTGCCTTCTTTATCTTTGCCAGCATCATCCTTCTCACACATGACAGGTGCTTTCCACTCTTTAATAACAGCCTTCCAAGCCCTACTGTCCAAGGATTTTAAGAAGGTGGTCATCCGTGGCTTCCAATAGTCATAATTGGATCCATCCAAAATAGGGGGTCTGTTGAGGAATCCTCCAACTTCTTTGTCCATCTTTTCACCAGAAAGTAACTTCCCTAGATCTCACCCAGAGACAGACAGGATGCCTGCTCTGATACCAATTGAAATTCTGGTATCAGACGTGTGATGTTAAGGTGCGATGTCACAACAACACACTCTGTACAATGGACAACAATAACAGAAAAATAACACCAAGAATTGTTGACCCAGTTCGGTTACAACCAACCTACTCTGGGGGCTACGAAGCCAGGGATGGAATTCACTACTTGTAGATATAATTTACAGACTCAACAACCCGTTGACAATCTCCTAAACTTATACTCTACTAATGACTTCCTACCTAAGAAACCACTTAGGTATGAGAACACCACTCAATCCCTTACAAACACTCAAAGAAACCACTTTGAGTACCCTTGATCTTACTTCACAGCTTCGATCAAATTACACACTCTCTATTGCTTCACAGCTTCTAGAGAGGACAGAAACTCAACACCTATTCAAACCCTAGAATAGTGTAAATACAAGCACTTTAAACAAACTTTAGACACTAAGCCTTCTGCTCTTGATCTTCTGAATGTTTTCTGTCGCTTTTTCCCTTTGGTCTTGTGCGCTTTATATAGCTCCTGAATTGGGCTTGGACTTGTCACAATATTTGATCAGATTTGTTAATTAAATCTGAATCTTCAAAACAGATTTTATCCCCAAAATCTTTTTAAATCTTCAACCTTTTAATTCTCCAACAGACCTGCAATCAAATCTCCCATGTAACAGAAAATATCTATCCCAAGATATTCTCATCCAATGAGTCAACCACTCTCCACAATTCCAGCTAATACGCGTACCCTAATAACATAACCTCCTGTTATTAATTCTGCAGGTCTGATGTTACAACATCACCTGTGTGACATCAGACATCCAACTTCAGCCTTTAACTACTTAACACAGCCCAGTGTTAAGACTTCAATGTTACAACATCAGCACCTTGACATCAACATTGAATATACTTTGTTTTACCAAAATTCCAGCCAATCCAGGAACTAACAGTTATTTTCTGAACATATTCCACAACATTCATAATTATGAGGTGGCACCCGATCGTACCCACTTTGTATGCAGTGCATCCTGACCAGATCCGTTTCTAGCAAGCGGATATCACAGCTTTGGTGTCTATCCAGACTTAAATTAGTTATGCTGATTTGGCGTGTGTCTTCATCCTGGTAGATTGGAAGCCACCAGTGGTCCAATAGATGTTGAAGAGCTCTTTGCATAAACGCGCAACCTTGATCGTTTTCAGAATAATCTTTGCAGTCCTGATAATTGTGCGAGGTCAGAAAACCGAGTCTGACCTGCTTGACATGCAACTCTACCAAGTTGGTTTTCATTAAACGAATATCGAAGATCTGAACCATATTGACTTGATGATCATTCCTTTCATGGTAGTCTTGGATCCATCCAAGATCCATTTGACGTTGGAGGGCCTCTTGTACAAAAGAGCATCCCTGATTATTTTCTGAGCAAATCGGACAAGCATTGTAATCGTGCAGCGGCAAATTGTAGTACTGACTTTGTCTTGAATGCATTGCCACTAAATTGACGTTCATTGCACGAATGTCATGATTTTGAACAATGTTTGGATGTGAATGAGCCATATTTACTTCACGAATCCTGTGATCTTGAATCCAGCCTAGATCCATTTGCTCTTGAAGAGCTGCTTGTATGATAACACATCCTTGATTTTTCTTAGAACAAATATCACATTGATGATAATTATAAGACGACACAGGTCGTACCCACTTTTTCTGCAATGTATTTTCACCATATTGGTTCCTAGTAGGCGTACATCGTGAATTTGATAACCGCTGTCAGGTTCTCCTTCTATCAAGTTTACCGAATTTTTTTCATGTTGCGGCAACGGGTTCGTCTGAACATTTGGATTAGTATCTTTGAAGGATAAAACTCCATTTCTGACGAGCTTTTGTACATCATATTTGAAGCTGAGGCAATTCTCAATGTTATGTCCTGATCCTCCTTGATGGGAAGGGCAAGTTTGATCGACTTTGAACCAAAAAGGCGGGTTGTCCAGTACTGTGAGAGGAGTTCTGGTTTGAACGTGCCCCTTGGCTAGCAAAAGTGGAAATAATTATGCATATAACATTGGTATGGGGTCAAACCCTGGAGATCATGTGATATGATTGTTATTATTGTATTGTGGGCGAGCCTGCTGAAGAGGCTGTTGCTGCCTTTATTGATACTATTTTTGATTTGGCTGGCTCTGAGCAACCTGAGATTGATATGTCAGAGCTGGCGCTAGGTTGATAGCGGGAGTTACTACTGCTACATGTCGAGGTTGATACCTTCGTCTTTGTTTACCCAGAGAGATATTACTGATATCTTGCTCTTTCTTCTTTTGGAAAGCACTACCGTATCTTTTAGTACTGCTGGATGGATCTGCATCTTTGACCAATCGTCCTTCTCGGACTGCTTTCTCAAGGCGTACTCCCATGTTCACCATTTCGATGAAGTCATTAGGTGCACTTGCAACCATTTAATCATAATAAAACGAGCTTAATGTTTTCAGGAAGATCTTTGTCATTTCCTTTTCCCGAGAGGAGGACAGATCTGGGGGGCGATTTCACGCCATCTTTGAGCATACTCCTTGAAGGTTTCTTTATCTTTCTAGGACATTGCTCTGAGTTGGTCCCTATCTGGCGCCATGTCCAAATTGTATTTATACTATTGAACTAAAACTGCCCCAAGATCTCTGAAAGTACTGATCTTGGTGCGGTTTAAACCCATGTACCATTTGAGTGCGACACCGGTTAAACTGTCTTGGAAGTAATGGATTAGTAGCTGTTGATTTTCTGTCTGGGTAGACATTTTCCGAGCGTACATTATCAAATGACTTTGAGGGCAAGAGTTGCCTTTGTATTTTTCAAAGTCAGGCACCTTGATTTTGTGCGGTATCTTTACATTAGGGACCAAACAGAAGCCACCGACGTCCTTGCCAAATAAGTCATGTCCACAAATGGCATGAAGTTCCTTCTGCATTTCCAAGAACTGTTCCTGGAATTCATTTATCCTTTCGTATACTTCTTCGTTTCGGCCAGAAGTGGCCTGCAAAATCTGTTCCTCTGGAATAGTGTGTACCACCGGTTGTGGTATACATATTATTGCGGTAACTCTTAGCGATTCAGTGACCTGAAGTTTGTAACCTTCAAGAGCTTCCACTGTAACTCTTGCATCTTCATTTACCTGAAGTTTGTAACCTTCAGGTCTGGAGGTTCCTGCCATGGCTTCCATGTCTTCAGTGACCGGAGGTATATATCCTTCAGGTAAAAAATTGAAAGGCATGCCCCAGGGAAAACCTTTAGGCATGTTGTACTGAGGATGACTTCCAGGTGTCTCAAATGCCCGTGTAGACATAATCTCTGAGAGTGCAGTTCTTTGAGGTTGTTGATTCTGAGTTGCTGCCAGGGATTCAATCATGTTGTGGTGGTTCTCCAAACTCTATTTCAGAGCGTTGATTTCTTCTCTTAGCTCTATGTTATCTTCTTCGAGATCGTCCATTTTCTTTTGCCGATTGGCCCGAGTATTGTACGAATGAGACAGTTTGACTCTAGAGTGCGACCCATGTGTGAGACTCAATAACAAAGATGTGTTATGTGAGAATGATGAATGATATGCAAAGAATGAGAATGATCTTTTCTAGTTTTTTTCAGTTTTCAAAAGAACTTTTAACAATTGCAAATATCATACAGTGGTGGAAACCTTTTATTGAACTCAAAAGATTGCAGTATTTTACCGGGTAAAGTACAGTATTTTACAAAGTGCGAAAAGGAAAATTAGGCCTATGGATCCTGAGTTTTCTCTGAGGAAAGCTCAGATGCTGGTCCCTGAATTTTTCTTTTCTTTGATCGGGACTCTCCAACCGTTGTCGGGTCAATGATCCTCTGCCATGTGAAAGGAGAGAGAAAATTTCTTCGTTTCTACTGACTTTCTATAGCATGCTGCTCTAATATCTCAATCAGAGCATCCTTTTACTTCAACAGTTCTTAGATCTTTGTGCATTCCAAATTAATAATCTAGTACTTGTTCTTCCAAGAGTTCTTCTCACGTTGAACTTTGTTAAGAGCGATCTGGAGTTTTTCTGCATCGGACATGTGTCACACCCTAATTTTTAACCCTAAGATCCCACTTCCCTGTCTATCCTCTTGCATGACATCTCTAGGGCATAGGGTCTTGGGTGCGTGTTTATCATTGCTAACCAGTTTGTGCAGGTCCAATAGTCTCAAGCATAGATTCTCTCAAATACTTCAAGGCGTGATCAATGGACTTTGATTCAAAAGGTCCTAGGATTTTCTACTAGTCATTTTACTTAGAATGTCTCAAAGGGCTTGGTGTATGTCTCAAGGAGAATTAGGGTTTTCTGTCATTGGTGTTGAGCGTGGTCATTTGAGGATTGATTATGGTTTTCGTGGTAATTTTCATCACAAGTTGTATCATTATTTTCAAAGGATTTCTCAGGGCAAGGTTCATATATCGAGTTTCATCATCATCCAAGTCTTTGACTATGCGGTAAAGATTAAACTTAATTCAAGAAAGATTTTGTTCCTATCCATGAAGTTTGATCATTATTTGTTCCTCTTGGATTTTAAAGGAAAGAGTTTGGATTGTATTGTTAGTAGTTTGTGAGTAAGGTGATTGGAAATGTGATACCTATTTCACCATGAAGAATTCGCCCATACAAGTGTCCCAAATTCAAATCCAAGTTCATTTAACTCACCACTATTTCGAAGATCAAATTCAAGATGTTATAAGCCACAACTTACTCAGAATCAAGGCATTCATTTCGGTTTCAATTCATCTTCATTTGACGCAAGTTCATCTTCCACTCTACATCGCTTATCATCTGTTTCAAATTTAAGGCTTCAAATTTATTTGATTTAAAATTCATCAAAAAATTAAAGCATAAGAGTTAAGTTACAACTTCCTTTCCAAGTCAAAAATGTCAAGTCCAATATAAAATTCAAGAGTTTGTTATAAAGTGCAAGAAGTTGGAAATTCACAAATTACTTCCAAAAAAGATAAACACAAGGATCCTAAGCATTTACAAGAAGGTACAGATTGCTCCCTAGTGACAACCGGAATGGGTGTTAAAATTCGTAGTATCCTTTTCAATGCATCTTCCTTTCTAACCTTTTCAAAACCCACGTAATAGTCACAACAGCAAAATTCCAGTTCTGAGCAATAAGTTTTCGTCCCTATCCACAAAGGACATCCATCAAGAGCATGTGCTTCACGACGGAAGAGGGAAGTTTAACAAAAAAAACAATTGCCTCCTTTGTTGTAGGGGTGGACAAATTTGAACCGACCGATTGAAACCGACCGATCCATTGTCTTTTTTGTACAAATGGGTCGGGTCGGACCGGGTGTCGGGTTGATTCGGTTGTTTAATTTGGATAATATAGAGTTGCTTCGGTCAGATTCGGATGCTTATTTTGAACCCGACAAAAACCGAAACCGACCGAACTTAATGAATATATATTTTATTTATTTTTAGTACTATATGACCGACTCACTATAAAAATGAGATTTATAATATTGGAGGATATTATCGTTTTTATAATTTAATAATGACATTGTATACTTTAAAAAATACAAGACATGCAATATAAAATTTTGAGTATTATTTAGTTTATGGTATAAAATATAATAATGATCAAAATTAATCTCAAATAATATTGAAAATATTATCACATAATAATAATTTTTCTTTTAATAATAAAAAATATTGTTCTATTCTAAAAATTTATTTTTTTTATAATAAATTTAAAAAATAGTCATTTTTATAGAATTGTTCTAATAAATATTAAACCGATTAAACCGACTTAACCGAATCCGACAAAACCCGAAATTTAATTGGTCAAAATTGGACCATAAAACTAAAATCATAGTTTACATCGGATTTAAGTTTTTGGCCCGAAACCGACCGAACCCGACCGATTGTCCACCCCTACTTTGTTGGCCGCAGCTACTTAATATCCAAATCTCAAACACATGATGCGCCTTCTCACTGCCATAAGTTCTGTCAGCATGCACAAAAAGATAAATTTAATCAATCTCATTCAAATCAAGATAATTATTTCACTTCCAAAACCTTCAAGTACAAATCATCATCATTAATTGCAGGAAATCAAACATTCACAAGACAAATTGAATTTCTTTCCAAAAAAATACATAAACATGTTCAGAGAAAAAAAATCACAATCAATAGTAGCCTTATTGCCTTCTAAAACTAGAATCAACATCATGATCTCACATTCAATTTCAAAATCAACACATTTAATCCATAGAGCAAATAAAATGAGCAGCACATACACCAGAAAAGGAATGCACAGAACCATCAAAATTTCAGAATACACATACACACGGTTTGGGAGAAAATTGAAACAAATACACACAACATACAAGGACAGCGAGCAGAAAGATCAAACACACAACTTCAGTAAATTCACCTACATACACATGCATCGCAGACGAAGCAAACACCTCACAAACATCTACAGCTCACAGAAATAACAACACACTAAGAAGAGCTTGAAGGAATCAATACCCGAAAAGTCGTTGTCGTCAAGCCGCAGCGTCGAATTCTTCGAAGGTACGATCTTTACGCGAGATTTTGCCGTGTTTGTTTGACGGTGAGACGAGAGCAGAACGGAAGAGATGACGTATCATCCGCGAGCGAAAGGTTCAATCAGAGAGAGGTGTAGTGAGATGTGAGCATCATGTTGCAGAAGATGAGATCGAGTCGAAGATGGCCAAACGATGGAGGAATTGCGAGTGAGAGAGTGAAAACATGAGGCGAGAAAGCGCAAGGAGGGTAGAGGCGTTTAGTCTGAGTTCATGTTTATCCTTCCTCCAAAACAAATTCGGTTGGGCTTTTCTAAAAGCCATCAGCCCATAAATCTCTTTTAACACCCTAAGAAAAGCTCATGGCACCCATTTGGTTTTTTTATTTATTTATATTAATTAGATTTAGTTTCTTATTATTTAGATTTAGTTTTAGTTTTAATTAAATTAATCAATTAGTTTTTAATTAGACATTAATTAGTTAGTTTTTAAATTTATTTAGAATTAATTAACTAGTTTTTTTAGTTAGAACTTACCTATTTATTTTTTTAAATTAGTTTAGTTTAAGACTTTAATTGATTAATTAGTTAGATTTTGGCCTAATCAGGATTTGGTTTAAGTAGGTTTTATTTATCTTAATTCTTAAATTAATTTGTATGTTTCCGATATTCATTGGGAATGTAATTCTTGATGTATTTGGTTGAGATTAAATCCTGATTCTCGATGTCCTATCTTTCGAGCTTTTGAGAATTTGCCATACATTGTTGTTATTCATTGATGCTTGAAGTTTCTCTTTGACCCTCTATTGCTTATGCCCAATTCCAAAGGAAAGGGTCACTCCTGTTGACTGCCATGTCACAATTTAGCCTAACTTTAGGTCCTTCCCCTTTCATCTTAGCCTTAGGATTAGAGCCGCCGTGCTCTATGTAAATTCCGGGCCATGGACACTTACTCATCTTTCCCCCTTAACCTAGCCTTAGGTTTGGAGTCGCCGCACTCCATGTGAGTATCTTGCCATGGATATTCACCTCTCCCCATTGGAACCTTGACCACAATTAAGAGTTCCTTACCCTTATTAAGGGGAACTACGAATGCTCTGATTCCATTCCCGTCTGGATACGTAGGCACGTGATGCGATGTCTTGGCGAGCATACTTAGAAATAACACCTTAGGTCTCCCTTTTACCTTTTCACCCTTTAGCAGACAAATAACAAATAACACAAATAAAACAAGAGGTTCTTGTAGAGTACTACAGATGCCTAGGATGCTAACATCTTCCCTAGGTATAACCAACCCCCAAACCTTAGATCTTTTATTAGGGTTTTCTTCGATCTTTACCCTTTTCTTTGGATAAATCAAAGCTCGGTGATGAATTAAGATTTGTAAGCCTAGTTAACTCAATAAGTATGGTATCCAATTCTCATCGCAACAACATGAAATAAAGGACATATTCCTTTAAGGGAAAAACTTCTTGACGAGGGGTAAGGCATTTTTCAGTTTGATGGCCCTAGTTTGTACCCAGTGGAGATAAGGCTTTGCAGAGATGCAATTTGGCCTTCCTAGGGCCTCTCTCCCCTTCCTATGAACATGTTGCCAGGCATGCACTATTTCTTTCTTTAGTGCCCTGCCATTTTCTCCTTCCTTGAAGAAAAGACCTTCCAGGTGAATGTTGTGTGGTACATTCTTCATCGGGTATCCAAGCTGACGGCGAGCTAAAATTGGATAGTAGTTGATCCCTCCCTTAGTACCAATGAGGGGTGCATTGAGGAAACTTCCACATTTGTCAATGATTTTTATTCCTTCATAGATTTGATTGTACCAATCTATGTCATAATTGGTAAGAGACATAATCTTCTGCGACCATCACAGACCATTCTTGTGATCCCTAAAAGCAGCAGCTTGGGTAAGTGGGAAATACACCCTTTGTAGAGTAATGGTACACAACATGCGATCATCCCTCCACTGTAAAAATTCCTTAAATGTACAGAATAATAAGCATCTGCGAGCAAGGTTGAGACTGGGTTCCCAATTAAGAATATCTTGAAAGCATTAACATCGACAAAGTTGTCAATGTTGGGAAAGAGGAATAACCCATATATGAGTAGGACAAAGACATTCTCGAAAGCAGATACATTTTGCAGTATAGGACATTCTTCATCAGGAATTTAGGTGGTAAACCCTGGATTCCTCCCTTGGTGGTCACGTGAGTCCTAATATCCGACTCTTCCAATGAGGTTACTCTTGCAATGGCTTAATCTTTTGGAATTTTTTCCAGTCCAAAAAATGGATCTTGATCAGTGATAGGTAAGTCAATCAAATGAGAATACTCTTCCAGTGTTGGTGTGAGCTAATAATCAGGAAAAGTGAAACAGTGGTATACTGGATCGTAGAACTGAACCAATATAGACAAGACTCCTTCTACCATGTGGACCTTCAAAAGAGACAATAGTCCCCCATGATTAGCTCTGAAAGCTTCAGGATTAGTAATCATCCTTCCCAATTTTCTTAAGTCTTCCAGTTTTGGAACCTTGAAGGTGTACTTGTGCGTTTTACTTCTACCGAAATCCATAACGCAACTCTGATATTTGCAATTATTGTTTTAGTTCTTTTAGAAAAAGATATTTTTTTCTTGTTAAAAAAATATTTTTTTTAATGCATGGATGCTTGAATGCAGCAAACAAAAACATTTGAAAACATGGGTTTAAGGATTCATCGTCACGAGCATGGAGCCATGGATCTACCCATCCCCAAGGTGTGTACTAAAGGTCAATTTTTGTACCTGTAGAACGGGTTCTAACAAAGGTTCCCAAAATCATTGACCCCTCTCAAGGATATTAACAGCAAACCGACTGACGCATGAGAGCTGTAATATCCCAAGATGAATCTCCTTTAAGTGTAGTAT
This sequence comes from Lathyrus tuberosus, assembly GCA_022829125.1. Classification (NCBI taxonomy): domain Eukaryota; kingdom Viridiplantae; phylum Streptophyta; class Magnoliopsida; order Fabales; family Fabaceae; genus Lathyrus; species Lathyrus tuberosus. Next base: position 4,258,663 of record JALAZF010000090.1, read on the forward strand.
CGCGTGTCAACTATTCCTGATAGTTACCGCACTACCTAATGGTCAAATGGTTAAATGTTTACTAATCCTCAATTTCAAGGGTGCCCAATGGGAAAAACAATGTTTTCATGACTTGCTCGTTCAACATTAATAATTCCACAAAGGTACCTCCAATGATTCGGCGAACTCTCAAGTCAACTTGGTCGGGACTCACTCCCTATAAGCCTTCCTGAATATGCCACCACTTATCTGAATGTTCTCTCGAACTCACCACATGCGTATTAATCACATTCTCAGATAACAATAATTTAAACAAATATATAAAGTAATATGACAGCATAAAAAATGAGAAAGCAAGTAAAAATAGCAGAAAAATAAATGCAAAATAAGGCCTAAACTATTAGGAAATCTAATCCTAATATTCCCCAGCAGAGTCGCCATTTTTCTGTAGCGTAGGTTTTTTGGTGACGCGACCACCTACCGCATGTTTGGTGTTACTTTTTGATTTTTGTATTTATCCTATGAAACTTAAAAGGAAGGGGAAGATATCTTAAACTAACCCTGCACGCAAGTGTTTTCTTTAACAAATGCTAAGAGATCGGGGATCGGGGTTTGGTTATACAAAGGGAAGCTATTAACACCCAGAGTATCTATAGTAATCTATAGGAACCTTCATTTGCATGTATTTCTACTGTTTGAAATGCTTTCTTGTGTTTATCTTCTATTGATTGGGAAAGTTTCTCCTTTGGGAGGGTTAAGAGAATGTTTTTGTTGTTTTCAGATTTTCTATTGTTTTTGGGAAGGTACTGGACTGGACCTAAGATTTTTTATTTGTGTGCTCGCTAAGATTTCGCAATCTTATGCCTACGTATTCCCGTAAAGAGATTTGGGAAATCAGAGCAAACGTAGTTTCTCCTACTCTATGGGAGGAAAATGTTGGTGTCTTGTTCAAAGCCCAAGATTGAAGCTATCAGAGTATTTATGTCTTGTTCAAAGCCCAAGATTGAAGCTAAAAGGGTGACTGAGAGAGAGAGGGAGAATTTGCCAGTTCTAAAGGGAGATATCTCACCTATTCATCACAAGATGTTTGGTAATTGGTTATAAAGGGAAATTACTTTATCTGGGATGTATGGAATCCAGCAATGCCATAATTTCCTTTACAAGAGAGATGTCATAAAGGAAGAAGCTTTAACTCAGTGTAGAGCAATACCACTTTTTCCTTATGAGTCTTTCATGCTAAGAGAGGGACATTGGCTTGGATGTGTGGAATCCAGAGGCTTACCACTTATAGTTGTTAGATGAAAGAGGAATTTTAACCATGATAAAGGAGGGACTCTAGCTTGGATTTTGAATCAACAAGTGTGCCACTTACATCAATTATCTGGAAAAGGATTTTGATTGTTTGTTTTGAAATGTGATGTATAGAAGGGATATCCTCCTACAGAGAGGACTCATGGTCTCATCTGTGGGGATGTTGATTTTTATGTGCCTTGATCAAAGCCCAAGGTTGAAACTAAAGGAAACTGACTCCACTATGGAGGGTTTTATTTGAGTATCTTGTTTGAAGCCCAAGATGATGAAGCTGAAGAGTTTGAGTATAGATTTAAAGAAAACTGACTCAATTGGGGAGTATGATGTTTGTCTTGTACAAAACCCAAGATTGAGGCTGACTGGGGAAATCTTTATATGAAGCCTAAGAGGAGGCTGACTCTTGCTGAGGATTATTGAAATCCAAGAGAAAGTCTAAACTATTTTTGAGGAATCCAAAGGGAAACTACTCTTGCTGGGGATTGGAGAAGAGTTGAATTATCAACTACCACAAAGGCTTTGATTCTTCTGGGGCTTATTGATTGTGATCTGGCCCTGGCTGGGGATTTTAAGGTGGAAGTCAAGCCTTATTAGGGGTCAGAAGGGATTTAAAGATGAGTTTGAGTGCCTTAGAGGTTTTAACTCTTCTAGGAATTGGCGTATTGGTAAAATGATCAGGATTTATCCTATGCTTTTAGGAAGCCTGAGGGTCCTTGTGTTAAGCCCAAGAGGAGACTAAGAGGGTGAAACTTTCCAAGTTTACTTGTATGAAGCCCAAGAGGAGGCTGAGACTATCCAATTCTTATTAGAAAGAGATAGACTCTGATTTGAGAGAGGTCTTTGTATGGTGGTCAAGAGGAGGTTGTTGGTTCTAGGGATGAAGATCAACCCTTGAATGATTGGATGTTTTGGAGCTTTGACTTTCCTGAGGATTAAACTAGCAGAGATGACTGAATTCTATCCTATACTTTTAGGAAGCCTTTGGGTCCATGTACTAAGCCCAAAAGGAGGCTGATGGAACTTTTAAGAAGCCCGGTGGTCCTTGTACTAAGCCCAAGAGGAGGCTATGGGAAACTTTTAAGAAGCTTGTGGGTCCAAGCCTAAGAAAAGTTCAAGAAAGGTTTCACCGGAAATAAGTCTTTCCTTTGTTGAACAGTTTTAAGGTTTGAAGAAATTCAAAAGAGGTTTCACCGGGAATTAATCCTCTATGGGGAAATGAATTTATTTCATATGTTTCTAAGTTTTGACAGTCTTAAGAAAAGTTTCACCGGGAATAATGTCTTTCTTTGTTCCATATTAAATAAAGCCCAAGAGGAGGCAGATTGTATTGAGGGAAGTTTCCTATGAGGGAACTAGTTATTGACTAAGTTAGAAGTATCCCACTGTTTGACTTAAGGATGACTTAACTGCTGGGGAAACTCTAGACAGATATGCATAAGTATATACATAAGTGAATAAACAGGAATATAAACAAATATGCATTGAATTAAAAAATATGTTAGGTCTTACACTCTGAAAAGAGACCCAAGTGTATTGTGATTGGTTGTATTGGCTACAACTGTTTGATTAGGGTTTTAAGAAATTGAAGAAAGTTTTTGAAAAAAAAACTTTGAGTTTGAATTAAAAGAAAGTTTTTTTAAAATAAAAGAAAGTTTGGTTAGGGCTTATAACTCAAAGAGAGACCCAAGTGGTCTAAGAGCAGTTTCACCGAGAATAATGCTCCTCTTAGTACCTGTTAAAAACAGACAGATGATTTTGACAACAGAGATATGGGGCTTACAACTCAAGGAGAGGCCCATGAAGGTTGTTTCTTATTTAAAATCAAGTTTATGTATAAAAGATTGTGGCTTATACTCAAAGAGAGACCCATATGACTTATTTGAAAACAGTGATCGCACTGCGATACCGAAGGATGTTGTGGGACTTATACTCTACCAGAGGCCCAACATTATTTATGTGCGTAGGAGGGTTGGGTCTTACACTCTATTAGAGGCCCAAAATGTTTATTGAACGGGAGAAAAGTGGGGCTTATACTCAAGGAGAGACCCAGATGAAAATAATGAACGCGCCGTTATTTTGAAAATCTCACCGGGACTTATACTATGACAGAGGCCCAAGATTTATTTATTTTCAAAAGGGATTGGGTCTTACACTCTATTAGAGGCCCAAGTGTATCAAATGAAGTTTTGAAAGATTTAAAAATCAAGGAAAACCCTAATTTTATTTAAAAATACATTTTTTAAAAGAAAAATTAAATAAAAATGATATAAAATATAAAATATATTTAATAAACATGTTGCGAACCTTGAAAAATGTTTGAAAATAGATGTTTTATTCACAAGATGATTTTAAATTCAAGTGGTTTTGAAAAATCAAGAGAAAGAATTTATTTAAAAATGTTTAAAACAAATAAAAATAAATTCTTTAAAAATTTTAAAAATGTATCAAATACAAAATATTTTTTGATTTTTTGTGTGGAATAAAATATTAAAATGTATAAATGATTTATGTTTAAAAAATCATTTGAAAAAGATTAAAAATGAGAGAGATATGAATTTTTGAAAATAACTGAAAATATTAAAAATATTTAAAAATTCAAAAATTTGAAAAAGGGCGCCAACGACTCCTTCTTCCTCGCTCGTGCCCGCCGTGACAGATTTGCAAAAGCTCACATATCTCGCTCAATACGCAATGATTTTGCACGATTCAAACATGAATGTTGTGTGTTTTGAACAAGGATTTCAATGATACCAATTAATTGCATTTCTTTTAAGTGTGGAGTGAGAAATCATGTGAAGAACAAATGAACCCTAATTTTTGCAAGAACACTATGAAATTCTATACACGATAACTACAAAGCAATTAATTGAGGGAAAACAATCTACACAAGTGCAGAAACATGTTTGTAACTTGAAAACACATTTATGATGCATAGATCATAGAGTTTGAGAGGTTCAGGCTTACCTCTGCAAGAGGAAATCGAATCCTCAGTTGTAGGTGTTACAGAAGTGTTTTGATGATCTGGACAACTTCCTTGGACCTCAAGTAGTGTGTTGAGATGCTTGGAATGGATTGAAAACCTCTGGATTGGTGTACACGACTCCAACTGCAGATGGCTTTGGGATGAATGTGAGTTTGATGAATCTGAGGTTTCAGATGTTGTTCAAGTGTTTAGATCACTCATATATGATGTATGTGAGATGTTAGTATGGTTGGTTTGAGCTGAATTGCTCTCTATCTCAAAACACGATTCTCATTTCTTTGAAAATGGAATTTTTATTCACAAGAGGGAAATGGTGGAAAACATGTGTTGTGATGTTTTGGGGTCGTTTGATCAGTCACAAATGACCTTTATTTATAGTAGAGGAAGTTTGTTTTGCAAGGAATAGTGAATGAAGGTTGATCATAATGTGTAGCTAGGTAGCAATTGACCTGGATGTTTCAAAGTGCCTAGTGTCCTCTAGCTTGACTCAATTCAATTTTTGCAGGTTTGAACACTTAGAGCTTTGGACTGAATCTTGATTGGTTTAGATTGATATGGCTTGGTTCATGACACCACAATGCATTGCATTAATGTAACATTGCCAAATTTGAAAATGGAGGCATTTTGTAATGATGGATCATCACATGCTAGGCTGGATTATTGCCTTTTTGATCAAGTAACAAGTGAGTCATCAAGATTTTTGTGTTTTTGGAAGATGACAAAGTTTGTAAAGTGATAAAATTTGAAGGAGAAAATCGTGTGGCACAAGTTATGCACCAATGCTGTCTTGAAAAACCAGAATTTCATGTCATGTTGCAAGACTTGTAACTTCTTGCTCAAGTTGAATTAGAATGTATTCTTGTACTTTTTGGAAAGCTTGCACATTGTAATTCAACTTTGATGTTTACCTTTGGTCTTGGATCAATGTGGATCATGGAGAAAAATGAACTCAAAGTTGACAAAAATGCAAACAGATTCTGTCTCAAAATTTCACTAAGTGTCAAAGTGAAAATCCCATGAAACCCTAACTTTATGGCTTCATAACTCAAAATCCATGCATCTTTTGACTATGAATCAGGAGGACACTTTTGTAGTATGTAATGAGAGCTTTCATTTGATATTTGGATGGAAGAAAATGGTTGCTTGGATCATAAGTTATGGTCTTGCAGTTTCTTAAGATTACCCCTTTTACAAGTAACCTCACTTTTCTTGATTTTTCTTGATGGATGATGATCCAAACCATAAGTTAACATTGTTTTTGACTTGAAGAAGACATGTTTGTCAAAAAATCTCAAAAGTCAAACTTGGTTTTGGGCACAGTTGACTTTTTATCAGATGAATTTCAAACTTTGTGATCCTTTATGAAATCAAGTCCTTGGGCTAACTCAAACCTAATGGATGGATTCCATAGGTGTTTTAGAGTGTCTTGAATCATTTCCCAAGGTTTGAGATCATGTCTTGGTCAAAAGTCAAAGGTATGGTTGACTTTTTCTCAAAAACCCTAGTTTGTGGTCCAAATAAATTTGAATCTTTATATTGCTCATGAATCAAGTTCTTTGTGTCAATTTAAACTTGTGAAAGGATCAATATAAGATATTTGAGGTCTTCAAAACATTTCTTGAGGTCTTGTCTCATGCCTTGCTCCAAAAGTCAACTTAGGGGTGAATTAGGTCAAGAAACCCTAATTCCTGATTTTTGATAAATGCATCCCCTGAGGCTATTTTGAACTCATGATTGGACCCATGAGGTCCCTTCACTACTACTAAAAACACATTTAACAACGGTTGGGAATGACATATAATGACGCGGGCGAGGGCGTTGTTATGTAGATTGTTGTTGTATATATGATACTTACAACGACGGCCTTGTGTTGCGTTGTAATAATGAGGAAAGTGCGCTAACTATCACAACGATTTTACATTACACCGTTGTAATAAATATAATTGTCCTCGGTTCGATTCCCAGCATCACATTTTTTATTTTTTTTTCTGGACAGCGCGCCAAATATTATAACGGTTCGGAAATATAACCGTCGCTAAAGTTTCAGCAAAATTAACAAATATCATCCTGCTTTTATAATTAATCCCATTTTTTTACCTGTATTATTGTTCTCCATATCTCAGCACAGCAAAAAAATATAATTCACATTTTGTGATACAGTTTTCATAATAATATTAATCGTGTCATATTCATAATATCACATATATCAGTTTACAGTTTATCAGAACAAACAACCTACATAAATAAAATATCACATATACCATATTACAATTTACACACATTACATAACTTCACATAATTGTAACTTGGTGTATTGGTATCTTGTCTCTTGGTGTCTTGTCTCCTGGCCTGGTGTCAGGACTCAAAATACCTATGATTTCAAATAATTATACTTGTTAGTAAAAATACTTCTAAACTATAACATACAATTAATATATTATGAATAACTAATAAATTACGTACTTGTTAATTTTCCCATATGCCTTCTTCATGATCGAGTCGTATAACATGCACAACATCTCCATCAACTTCATCATATGAGGTAGGAACTTGTGTTGTGTAAGAAGGTGTGGACGGAATATCAAGACTTTCATCACTAAGAGGAATGTATTTTCCTTGGAGAACAATTGACCATTTCCCCGATTTGTCCAATGGATCGGAAACATAGAAAACTTGTTTTGCTTGAGAAGCCATGATGAATGGTTCTGTATTAAAAGATGCCATGCCAAGGTCGACCCGGGTGAATCCTAAGTCATCAATGTCTACACCATTACTATTATTGGGAACCCACTTGCATTTAAATAAAACCACTTTGAAAATAACATAATCAATCTCCCAAATCTCATCAATGACACCATAAAACGCGGTAGTTGCCAATACCGGATTCTTATCTTTTGAACTAGAGAAATACATCGATTCGGCTTCAACCATAACCCCACTATTTTGCATTGTACTACGATCATTTTTTTTATTTTGTATAAAAGGTATAATGATCAATGTCGTATGCACTCCAGGTAATGACACAAAATTTTGGCCCGTACGACAACCATCTAAGTATCTCGGATGTACTAGGATCATTAGATACACTTTTATTAAACCAATCCATGAATTTATTGTTATGCTCTATCAACAACAACTTGTCATTCATTCGGGGATATTTTTTCTTCATAAGTCTTTTGTGAGTATCTATGAAAGGTTGAACCTCATCTATATTATTCAAAATATAGAAATGTGATTGAATAACTACATCCCGAGCCATTGACCTAACATTTAGACCTTGAATACCTCTTCCGTCTGTGTCAGCATGACGAGACTTTGGAATTCCTATAGAATATGCATCCGACAAATAGTTTGTACAAAACTCAACAGCTTCTTCTGTGATGTACCTTTCAACAATCGAAGCTTCCGGTCGGTGATGATTCTTCGTATATCCTTTAAAGATCTTCATATATCGCTCTATTGGATACATCCACCTTAAATAAACTGGACCACAAATTCTGATTTCTCTTACGAGATGAACAAGTAAGTGAACCATAATGTCAAAAAATGATGGCGGAAAATACATCTCCAATTGACACAAGATTATGGCAGCCTCATCTTCTAATTCATCCATTTTTTTGAAATCAAGAACTTTATTACATATGGCATTGAAGAATAAACACAGTCTCGTTATAGTTACTCTCACATTTTTTGGAAGGATCCCATGGATAGCCACTGGTAGAAGTTGTTGCATCAATACATGACAATCATGAGATTTTAAACCAATTAACTTGAGATCTTTCATTGATACAAGTTTCTTGATGTTTGATGAGTAACCTTGCGGAACTTTAATACCTTGCAAACACTCGCATAACATCTTCTTTTCCTTTTTAGATAGAGTGTGACATGCTGGAGGCAGATAAGTTCTTTTTCCTTTCTCTATTAGAGCCAACTGTTTTCGTATACCCATCTTCTCCATATCAAGACGGGAAGTCTTACTATCTTTAGTCTTGCCCGGAATGTTTAGAAGTGTGCCAATCAAACTATCACACACATTTTTCTCCACGTGCATCACATTAAGACAATGTCTAACATCAAGACTTGACCAATATGGAAGATCAAAGAAGATGGACCTCTTTTTCCATATATTTTTCGCAACTGCCCCTTTTTCTTTTCCTCTCTTCCCACCTTTTTATTTTTCTCTCTTCCCACATTTTTCTTTTTCTCTCTTCCCAAGGACAACATTAATGTATTCCTGCCGTTGATAAACTTCATCACCGGTTAAAGGTTTAGGAGCCTCACCAAACTCTTGCTTTCCATTAAAAGCCTTTCGCAATCTACGATAAGGATGACCCGGTTTTAGAAATTTTCGATGCCCAAGGTAAACGGTCTTTTTTCCAAACTCAAGTTGGTGATAACAAGTATCATCTTCACATATAGGACATGCTTTATGTCCTTTGACACTGTATCCCGCCAAGTTACCGTAAGCTGGAAAGTCGTTAATTGTGCAAAATAACATTGCACGCATATTAAACTTTTCCCCATAATATGCATCATCAACTTCAACGCCTTCATCCCACAAGAGTCGTAAATCATCAATTAATGGACTAAGATAAACATCTATGTCGTTACCAAGTTGTCGTGGTCCAGAAATCATCATACTTAACAGTATATACTTGCACTTCATGCACAACCAAGGAGATATGTTGTAAATAGTGAGAAGAACCGGCCACGAAGTATGATTAGTGCTCATATTACCAAAGGAGTTCATTCCATCGGTGGCAAGCCCAAGCCTAAGATTTCTTGGCTCGACTCCAAAATCCGGAAACAACGAATCAATTTTCTTCCATTGCAAAGAATCAGCTACATGGCGAATGTTTCCATCACGAATCCTTTCATATGTATGCCATCTAAGATTCTTTGTATCATTCGAATTAGCAAAAAGTCTCTTTAATCGTGAAAGTATTGGCAAGTACCATAACACTTTAGCAGGAGGATGCTTCATACTAACACTGTCATAGTGATCATTGTCATCACCATTGCTAGCCTTCTGCTTGTAATGCGACACACCACATTTCGGACATTGAAACAAGTCTTCATACTCTTTCCAGAATAATATGCAATCATTAGGGCAAGCATGTATCTTGATATACTCCAGACCTAGTGGACACAATATCTTCTTGGCCTCATGGCAACGATCCAACAATTTGTTATCTTCTGGTAACATTTGCTGTAGCAATTCAAGTAATTCCGTGAAACTTTTATCCGACCATCAATTTTTTGCCTTCAGATTAAACAACTTTAACACCACTGACAATCGTGTGAACTTTGTGCATCCCTTATATAAAGGGGTGTTTTTATCACTACATAAATTATTATAAATATGAGCATTCATAAAAGAAGATTCCCCAATATCACAGAACATATCCTCTAGGTGATCTTCCATATATTCATCTTCCTCCACTCTTTGACTTTGTGACGCCCGACTTTCCTTATTATCCACCTGTTGACACTGGATTTCGATTGGCAGCTGGTGTCTGGAGACTTCCAAAGCGGGCCGACACAGGAAAGAGGTACAATGAGGCGTCGAGTCGACACCAGCAGAAAGACGTGTCGAAGGACCATCGATAAATCTTGATGTCGGAGACAAGCTGATGTCGATTTCAAGAAACAAGTGGTTAGGCGGGAAAAGTTTGAATTTTCCAAGACTATGGGAAGTTGAAAAGAGAGTGGGGTGCCACGTGGCAGCTTCAGAAAACGTTTGGGCAGACAAACAGTTATTTTTTTTAGGCCTATATAAGGCATTTTTCTTTTCATTTTAGGGGTCGCATTTTTTCACATTGTAAGGGGAAAATACTCAAAGTACCAAGCTTAGAGAGAAACAAGTTCACCCCCGCAGACAAATGTACACTTGCGTCCAAAATCTTATTTAATGCAATTTACTTTCCGCACATAATTTAAAGTCTTTATTTGTCTTGTCTTTGCTCAGCTTTTCCTTTTATTTCTTTATTTCTTTATTTCTGCACCCAACTCGCAACCGTTAAGAAACCTTTGCGTCACCCAGATCACTTCAGCGTGACGTTTGCACTAAAAAATGGATAAACTAAAATGCATCGCAAACATACGCTTCCAATTCCAATTGTTCTGGGATTTGTATGGCCGATCCCGTAAGCGAACCTGCGACGGAAGGCCAGCGGTTGTTCGCGCAGGCCAACAAAGTGGCACACCCGGTGGAACCCGTGTGAACTGAGTATATGTTTTTGCGTAGTGGTAAGATGGTAACACCATGACCAAATGAAGAACCGTCTCCGACGAAAACTACGGTGGGATCACAGACGACTGATGTTGGCTCTGGTACCATATCAGCGGTGTCAACTTCCCCTAGCGGACCAGTTGCGACGCCACGTCGAAACGACCCGAGATCGACAATGGCAGGGACTACGGGGCAATATATGCCTAGTATCACCATGCCTATACCTAGATCGTATGGAATGCCGCCGGAGTTCATGTCGAATTTGCATTCTAGCGACCATTTATTTGGGGAAAGTTCGTCCCCAGTATTCTCGACTTATCAAGGGATAGGACCCTTGTCGAACCCGATGGTCCGACCTCCGGGATTCAACATGTCCTCTCAATCCATACCGACTTTTACCTCTAGTTTCGTTGCGGTCATGAGGCAACAAATGGACGAGAGTAAACATGAGATGGTTCATATGCTGACTCAGCAGATGGGTACAATATTAAGGCCATTGATACAAGAGTCAACTCAGAGTTACCAGCAACTGGCGACTCAGATGACACGAATCGGTGATTTCTTAGGCGCACCTAGGGCTCAGGGTCGACAGACCCCACCACCGCGACCGGTGACGCCACCTCGTCAGGACGAAGTCTTCGACGAGACTATAGAACAACCCCGCGAGTTCGAAGAAGCTCCTAGGAGGGTTCAAAGACCACCTGTAATTGTCCATAGGCACCAAGATCCGGATTTCGTTGTCCAACAGGTTCGACAGGACGCCCTGGCTGGAGAACATAACTTGGAAGCTGTGGTCGAACGTATCATGGTCCGTAATGGGGCGAACCCTGGCCTTCGACGGCCAACCTATACGTCCCCTTTACCAGATTTTGTCCTACAAACAGAGTTACCTAGGGGGTGGAAAGTGCCAAAATTTACCAAGTTTGCTGGGGAAACGAAAGAGTCCATCGTCGAACACGTCACTAGGTATCAGACCGAGGCGGGCGACATAGCAAACAATGAGGATTTGAAAATGAAATATTTTCCAAGTTCCCTCACGAAGAATGCATTCACATGGTTTACCACGCTGCCCCCTCAGTCCATTCACACATGGACACAGTTGGAAAGATTGTTCCACAAATAATTCTTTGTGCGACAGTCGAAAATAAGTTTGAAAGAGTTGGCAAGCGTCAAACGCAAGGCCGCGGAGTCAGTAGACCAGAACTTAAATAGGTTTAGACTTTTGAAAGCACGTTGCTTTACTCAAGTCCCTGAACACGAGTTAGTCAAAATGGCCGCTGGCGGCTTGGACTATTCGATCAGGAAGAAGTTGGACACGCAATATCTTAGAGATATGGCGCAATTAGCGGACCGGGTTCGCCAGGTCAAAAGATTGAAAGCTGAGAAAGCTCAGTCTAACAGATATCGTAAAAAGGAAAAAGTGGCTTATATGGCTGCTGACGAATACTCGTTCGACGAGGAAGAATCCGCTGACGAAAGTGAGATCCACGGGGTTGAGCTTAAGCCAAGACCTCCCTATACATGCAAGCTGTTGAAACCATCGAATGGGAAAAATCCCACCGAAACTAACAAAACGGATAAATACGTTGGTAAAACTTACACCTTTGACGTTTCAAAGTGTGATGAAATATTTGATTTACTGGTTAAAGATGGTCAAATTATCATTCAGTCTGGTTTGAAATATCCCCCTCTAGAACAAAAGAAAAAGAGGGGATTTTGTAAATTTCATAATTTCCTTGGTCATAAAACAGCTCAATGTGTTCTTTTCAGGGATCTGGTCAGAAGGCTTTGAAGGAGGTTCGACTCCAATTTGGCGAAAAGCCGAAGATACAGGTTGACACCGACCCACTGAAAGTTGAAGAGGCTTTGTATTCGGAAGTGTACGAATGTTTGATGGTCGAAGCTACTGAGGGCCTCGACAAACCACCAATGGCGGAAGTGGTAGAATGCATGATGGTCGAAACTACTGAGGGTTCCGACAAGAAAGCGAAGGGCAAACTCGAAGCAGTGTACCCCCAAGCTGGCGAAAGTTTGGAGGATTTTCAGGAAAAGTGCAGGATAAGCGGCTCCAAAGCCGCGCTATGCCCCAAGTGTAATGCCGTGTTCGATGAGAAAGCAGCCGAGAAGTACGAGGAAAGCAAGAAAGAAGCGTTGCCAGAGGGCAAGCCACCTGTCCCAAGGTTTGTGTTCGACGGGAGCGGAGCCCCTTGTCGCAACGAGGAATACAGAAAACTGTTCCAGGGAGCAAGGCCAAAGACTTTCTTGCCCCCATCAGACTCCCCACAGGAAAGGTGGATGGCCCCGGTGAATCAGAAAGGAAGCAAAAGGCCAAAGTAGAAAGCTCTTGATTTGGAAAAGGAGGCGAATGTCGCTGATGAAAGGGTCGAACAAGCAGGATATAGGGTATCCCCCAACTACAAAGGGAAAATCCCTATGACTAGGACCCAGTGGCGGCGTTATCAGCGAAATAAGAAGGCTGAAAGGGAGGCTACGACTTCAAAAGCGAAGCCTGTCGGGACATCTGGGCAGAAGCGCCAATACCCAAGAGGAAGATGGGTAGAAAAGAATAAGGTGGCGACGAACCAAACCATGGCGGTAACTGTAAACGCCTCAAGAGAAAGGGAAGTGGTGTCGACCCAGAGCTCAAAGTGTACTTCGCTGGCAGAAAGTAAGAAAGAACCAGAGTATACTCCTTAGTCGGATGAAGAAGAGCCAAAGTACTCTCCTCAGTCCGATGACGAGTATGACCCATCACCTGAAGGGGATTTTGACGAAGACATGTACGACGACACAAATGACGACACCTATGGCGAAGATTTCGTGGTAAACTGTGGTATCGTGTCGGTTCTACTAGCTGAGTATGATGTGGTATCTGAAATCTCTGAAACTGAAGAAGACTTCATCACAGGGGAAAATGCGGATGACAAGCCACTATGTTACTACGTGATGAACAATGGTGTAGTTAAAGAACAAACGACTATGTTTGAACGTCCTACCCCGGGGATGATGTATCATCTGAAGCCATTATTCATAAAGGCGAAGATTGATGGGGTGTCTGTCAACAAAGTGTTTGTGGATGGTGGAGCGACTGTAAACCTAATGCCTCACAGTTTGTTTAAGAGAATTGGAAAGACGGAGGCTGACCTCCGACAACACAATATGGTTTTGTCCAACTACGAAGGCAAGACCAGTAACATCCTGGGGGTTGTCCAAGTGGACTTGGCAGTGGGTACAACCAACAGGCTAACACTCTTCATGGTCATCAAATCGAAAGAAAACTTCAATCTATTGTTGGGATGGGAGTGGATCCATGGAATTGGAGCAGTACCATCAACTATGCACCAGAGGTTGATCATTTGGAGAAAGGATGGCATCGTCGAAAATATTGAAGCAGACCAAAGCTATTACAAATTCGACGAAGCCAAGGGTACTAAGAAATCTTTTGACCAGCACTTAGCCAATGTGGCTCCTTGTGATGACGGATCAGGATCATACACCTCCGTCGACACGGGTCGCGTCTTGAACCTAGACCCCGACTATGGGTTCATCTGGGACGCTGCTGACGAAGATATGGAGCCAATGGAAATGCCACCGACAGGGTGGTCTACTACTGGTGAAGATGACTGCTGAGTCAGAAGGTATGACTCGGATTTCAGCCTATCTGGCTGAAAACAGAAAAATGTCGGCACTCGAAAGAGACGAGACTCGCCAAGCAACTCGGGGAGCCGACCATGACAAAGAAAATCAGAGGCTTGATGGTATTTACGATGATGAGCCTTTAGGGTTTGAAAAGGGGCCAGATCATGAACTGCAAAGAATGCAAGCCCAAGACCCACTTGAGGAGGTCGACTTAGGGGATGGAACGACAAAAAGGCCCACCTACGTGAGTACCAAGGTAGGACCAATAATGAAAGCTAAACTGGTTAAAGTGTTGAAGGAATACAAGGACTGTTTTGCCTGGGATTATGGCGAAATGCCTGGTTTGAGTCAGAGCGTAGTCGAGCATCGCCTCCCAATCCAGCCAGGCAAGAGGCCAGTAAAGCAACCCCCTCGACGCTTCGCCCCAGAAGTGACGTCGAAGATCAAGCAAGAAATCGAAAGGTTGCTCAAAAGTCGGTTCATCAGAACTGCGAGGTATGTAGAGTGGATATCAAACATAGTTCCTGTTATTAAGAAAAATGGGACCCTTCGAGTATGTATTGACTTTAGGGATTTGAACAACGCTACTCCTAAAGACGAATATTCAATGCCTGTGGCAGAGATGTTGGTCGACTCAGCCGCGGGATTTGAGTATTTGAGCATGCTCGACGGTTATTCCGGTTACAATCAAATTCTTATAGCCGAAGAAGATGTCCCCAAAACTGCATTTCGATGCCCTGGAGCTTTGGGGACATATGAATGGGTGGTGATGCCTTTTGGGTTGAAAAACGCTGGGGCAACCTACCAAAGGGCAATGAATGCTATATTCCATGATTTTATTGAGAATTTCATGCAGGTATACATCGATGACATAGTCATAAAATCTTCATCAGAGGATAGTCACCTCGACCACCTCCGACGCTCCTTTGAGCGAATGAGAAAATATGGATTAAAGATGAATCCACTAAAATGTGCTTTTGGTGTTCGTGCAGGGGATTTCCTGGGTTCGTAGTCCACAAGCGAGGCATCGAGATCAACCAGAACAAAACAAAGGCAATCTTAGATCTCAAGCCTCCGACAACAAAGAAACAGCTCCAATCTTTGTTGGGGAAGATAAATTTCTTGAGGAGGTTCATCTCAAACCTAAGTGGCAAGACGAAAGTGTTTTCACCACTGCTCAAGACCAAGAGGGAAAGTGAATTCCGCTGGGGGCAGGAACAACAAGAGGCTTTCGACATGATCAAAGAGTATCTTACAAAGCCTCCAATCCTACTACCACCTAGTATAAATAAAAACATGAAGTTGTACATTGCAGCGTCGGACACGACCATAGGCAGTATGTTAGCACAAGAGGACGATGATGGCGTCGAAAGACCCATCTATTACCTTAGTAGGATATTGATAGATGCTGAGACTAGATACACTATGATTGAAAAGTTGTGCCTATGTATGTACTTCTCATGTATGAAATTGAAGCAATATATTAAACCAGTTAATGTTTATGTGTCGTCGCATTTTGATGTTATTAAGCATATGTTGTCCAAGCCCATTTTGCATAGTCGAATTGGGAAATGGGCACTAGCGTTAACTGAATTCTCCCTGACATATGTCCCTCTGAGGGCAATGAAGGGTCAAATAGTGGCGGACTTCATTGTCGACCACGCTGTAGCCGAAACGTCGATGCATAGCATCGACGTCACCCCGTGGAAATTGTACTTTGACAGGTCGAGCCATAAAAACGGAGCAGGTGTTGGAGTCTTGATAATCTCCCCGCAGGGAATTCCAACTACCTTTAAATGCAAGGTCGATGGCGAATGCTCAAATAACGAGGCAGAATACGAGGCTTTAATTACAGGTCTTAAGATACTCAAAGACTTGGGAGCCAAAGAGCTGGAGATAAAAGGAGATTCAGAATTGGTGATTAAACAAATGACAAGAGAGTATTGATGCGTAAGCGAACACCTTTTAAGTTACTTTTCGCTGGCGAAACGTTGGTTGGAACATTTCAAAGTTATCAGCATCTCGCATGTGCCAAGGATGGAGAACCAGAAAGCTAACGATCTGGCACAAATTGCGTCAGGGTATAAAGTGTCAGAAGGTAAGTTGAAAGGCTTTGTCGAAACTAGAAAGAAGATGGTGTCGAATGTACGCGCGCCACCAAACTGGTCGATGCCCAAAGACTCGACGAGTTTGGTCGGAGGTTTAGAAAATTGTGAGGTTTTCATTAACGATCTGTCACCAACAGACTGGCGAAGGACAATTATAGAGTATCTGGAGAACCCACAGGGCAGCACCAATCGAAGGACCAAGTATAGAGCCATGAGCTATGTCCTAATGGGAAACGAATTACTGAAGAAAACTCCACAAGGGGTGTTGCTAAAGTGTCTGGGGGACACTGATGCATATCTGGCAATCTCGGGGGTACACAGTGGGGCTTGTGGGGCTCACCAGGTTGGCCAAAAAATGAAATGGCTTTTGTGTCGACAAGGTTTCTATTGGCCCAGCATGCTTAAGGATTGTATAGATTTCGCGAAGGGATGCCAGGATTGCCAAAAGCACGCCAACGTCCAACATGTCCTAGCCAGCGAGTTACATGTGATTGTCAAACCATGGCCTTTTCGGGGATGGGCTTTGGACGTAATAGGAGAGATTCGGCCAGCTTCGTCAAAGCAGCAAAAGTTTATCCTCGTAGGAATAGACTATTTCACGAAATGGATAGAGGTTGTACCTTTGGTGAAAGTGGATCAAGAGGCAGTGATAAACTTCATCCAAAACCATATCTTGTATAGATTTGGGATACCTGAGACAATAACAACAGATCAGGGTTCTGTGTTTGTGGGACAAAAAATGCAAGAGTTTGCGGCGGAAACGGGTTTCAAGTTGGTTACTTCAACGCCATACTATGCCCAGGCAAATGGTCAGGTTGAAGCAGCCAACAAAATAATAATTGGCTTAATCAAAAAGCACGTTGCAAACAAGCCAAAGAACTGGCATAAAACGCTGAGTCAAGTGCTGTGGGTGTGTCGGACATCACCCAAAGCGTCGACAAACTCAACTCCATTCCGGCTAACCTACGGACACGACGCTGTGTTACCTGCAGAAGTACACTTGCAATCCGTCAGAGTGCAACGACAATATGAGATTCCGTCGGAGCAATACTGGGAGATGATGTTAGACGAACTTGTAGACTTAGACGAAGAAAGGATGGTAGCTTTAAACATGTTGCTACGCCAGAAGGCTCAAGTCGCCAGGGCATACAATAAGAAAGTCCAGGAGAAAACCTTTGCCGCAAGTGACTATGTTTGGAAAGTGGTGTTGCCCATGGATCGACGAGATCAAACGATGGGAAAATGGTCGCCTAACTGGGAGGGACCATTTCAGGTGACGCGAGTGTTCAGTAACAACGCATACGAAATACAGGAGTTGGGGGCAGACCAACGAGTATTAAGAGTAAATGGGAAATATTTAAAAAAATATAGACTCATGCTGCAAGAGGTTCGCATCAAAACATATTTTTCCTTAAATTTAAGGCCAAGAATGGCTTACAAAATGGTGCATTACATTGTATCAATATAGAACCTAAGGGAATTCAGGGAATCTAGCCTTGAAATCATCAAAGAGGACTTTCTCATGAGTTATTTTGCTCTCAAGAATAATCTTTCGTCGTTGCATACGGCTGGTAGTATCCTTAATCTTTATCGTCGCTTCGACATGTAGAAGGCCTTGAGCGACTTCGTGGTCGATGGTCTCTTGAGAAGGCAAAGGCTCAGCTGAGTCCAAAGAGGCTTTCTGATGTTCGACCTCAGCTATTCTTTTCGTAAGCTCCGTGATCTGGGCTTGATACTCAGATATCTGCTGATCGAAGGCTTGGCGTTTGTTGGAATGTTCTTATTTCTTGGCTTCGTAGTCTCCAAGCTTTTATTCATAGACGGAACTAAGATGCCACTCGCGCTTCATGTCTTCATGACGAAACTAAATTTGGACGTCGGCCTGATGATGCGTCGAGAGATCCTTGGCCATTTGAGTAAAGAAAGCTTCGAACTCAATTAGATAGGTGGCCATGGGGGCAGGAAGCTGGAACTCAGAGAGTTCACTCAGGAGGTGGAAGACGTCATTAGCTATGTCGAATTCCTCAGCAACGGCCGCCAGAAACTGTTCTTCAAAAAGGTAAGACCTCAGCTGCTGAAGTTTGATATTGAAAGAGGCATCCACTTCTGAAGTGGGGATAGAGGTCGAACTGGTGGGTCGAATCTCCTCGGATGTCTGTCGAAGTTTGTGTAGTGCTCTTAGAGTCGCAGCTGGATTTGTGGCCTTGTCTGCTAAGAGTACCTCTGGAGTAAGAGATTCCTCAGCAGCAGGTGAGACTTTCTCTGGTTGGTGTTCAGGAATCTGGAGTTTCTCTCCGGTGACAGTGCCCACGGTAGGCGAAGGAATGATAGTGACCTCAGGGAGTGTATCATCAGGCTAGACGTTTTCAATTGAAGCAGGAGGTGTCTTCGCCAAGTTTTCCTCGTGCGCGAGGGAATGAAATTCGTCAATTTTTTGGGGACTTGGTGTAATGGTTACACTAGCATTGGGAGCATCTGCGGCTGATCCGGTGTCACCCTCACCAACAGTGGTCGAAATGACCACATTTTTCCTGTCAAAATAAAACACTAGTGAGCCTGGTCACCCCCAAGGTCAACTGGGACATAAGTAAAGTCAAATTACCTGCGCAGGAGTCATTGTCTTGGGGAGGGCGACAGAAGGAATTGGTTCGAAAGCGTCCTCAAGGTTCCTCGAGACAATGGGGCCGCTGTCGAGACGTTGGTTTTAGAAGGTCTCCTTCGCGTTATAGCCTTTTTCTTCCTCACCAAAGGGGTAGCGGGAGGAGACGCTGGAGCTGTTGCAGTGAAGACTCGGGAATGAGTACTCTCGTTCGATTCAGTCCTTTCGGGGGACGGTGCTTTCTCAGAAACCTGCGCAAAAATAATATGAGAATAAGGGGATGACAAAGCCACGGAAAAAGAAAATAAAAATACCTGTACAAGGTTGGCCCTAGGTTTTTTGGCAGGTCTGGTGGAAGTCGACCCAGTAGTTATTTCCCGTTTGCGCCCCTGAAAGCAACACTGCCGCTATTTAGTCCAGACTTATAAAGAAAAAATATATGTATATAAAATCAAGTCTGGGATCTACCTTTGTCGAAATCTCATCTGCAGGATCGGCATCCACGGTGGTCGACGGTTTAGGGATACCAGCTGTAGAAGCAAAGGCGTCGACCACGTTTGCTAGGAATAGGTTGGGAGTGAAAGCTTGAGTTTGGTACTCCAACCACCAAGCCTCAAATTCTTGAGTGGTGAAGAAGGAAGGACGGAAGGAGAAAACCGGTAGCTCTAAGTGTTGAGAGGCTCTGACAAACCTCAGACAAGCTTTGTGACCAACGTGAGTTAGGCGTCGACCAGACCGGACTATGTCATCAGGATGCCTCACTAAAGGTTTTGGCAACATTTGGCTCAAGCTGAATTGTCGAGCAACCAAATTTGGACAATAGTTCATAAAACCATACCCATTGTTCCCTGTTTCGATACGGAAAGAAATCATGGTGGGAGTAAGAAACACCCGCCATACAGCATTCGGCAGCGTAGCAACTTGAGGTGAGATTCCAGGGAACGGGTTTCTGAACCAGTCAGGCCCAAACTTACGCTCCACGAATAGCGCCATGTCAGGAACGAAAGAGGAAGTTTCCACAAACATATTTAGATACCTCATGAAGAGGGCTTGTCTTGGAGCTTCTTGAGTGGTCATCAAAGCTAGTCGCAGCCCCTCGACAGAACACGTTTTGTTGAGAATCTCCATCTTTGCAGAGGCTGGATATCCCAGTTTGTGCTCGAAGGTGGCGTTGAGCCAATGCTGCAACAACCACTTAGGCCCTGAGATGTTTAAGGCTTTAGTGGTTTGATGAAGGAGTTTTAGTTTCATGGCCGACAGGCCAAGAGAATGATAAAGGGAGGCCAACAGGAGTTTGGCCAGAGATATTTGTCGGCCTTCATGAATCTGAATGGCCAAATTAATGAAGCTTTTGGCTATTTGCAGAGAGCCGGGGCAAAACATGTAGTACGATAACCAGAGGGTTAAGAAGGCAATATGTTCTTCGTCGGAGACTTCTTGGGAGTTTTTGTCATGGTGATCCTCGATGTAGTTTTGGAAACTAGCACGCTCGAAGTCGAAAGCATTCTCCGTCTCCCAAGTCGGGTCAAAAGTTTCACCCAGTGGCGAAACGCCAGTAATGGCCGCCACATCAAAAAGTGTTGGCGTGAACATGCCACAAGGAAGGTGGAATGTGTTTGTGGACCTTCCCAAAAGTACATCGATGCCAACAGCAAACAAGGGTTAACCCTGTGGGCGGTTTTGGAGAGCTGGATGGCGTCGAAGATGCCATAATTCTTCCATTGTTGTTGAAGTTTCCCTTCAACCTTGTCGAGCCAGGCGAGATAATCATTGTTGCCTGGAGTTGGCATAGACCTGAAAACTCTCGACTTTGGTGCCATGTATTTGAGATCCAAGGTACCCCCTTTCTCGAAGGCGGGTGGGATCGTTTGGTCAAAACAAGGGAAGAACTTTTGGAGTTCTTGAGGACTAGGTTTTTTGTCTGGGAAAGGACCGTGGAAACCACACAACGTGTTTTCCACTGCAAATGGGATAACCATTTGACGGCACCAGTTGGCTACCACCGTCTCGTCAGCTGAAAATGGTTGAGGAAGAGATTGATGTGTTTCCGCTTCTGAAAGTACGTACGCAACCGGGTTATTGCCAGTAGTTTGAGGAATGCGAGTGGTAGTTGTTCTTGATGAAGCCATTGGAAGAGAGAAAAGCAAAAGGTGCAAAGCGTCAAGAAAGGAAATATCACAAAACTGAGGTTAGAGCAAATAAGGGTCTCGTGAAAGAGGGGTTGCGAAAGTAAAAAGGGTTTCTAAAGAGGATTATTTATAGGGCGCATGCAGAAACTGAAAAATCAAAACTTTCCAACTTCTGAAAGTAAGTGGGTTTGGTGTCAAAGCCCATAACTTGGATGAGACTATCCATCATGGCGTTTTTCTTGGAAATCGTGGGAAGAGATTGCCATCATCACGTCAGGCGGCGCTTGCCACGTGTTGAGAAAGAGGACAAAACGGTTTGCCAAAAAGGGAAAGCCGTCGAAATCTAGTGAGAAACCAAAAAGCCAGATTTCTCCATCGACACAATACTCAGTCGAAACTGGCCTTTTGAGGGGGCAATTTGTTGACACTGGATTTCGACTGGCAGCTGGTGTCTGGAGACTTCCAAAGCGGGCCGACGCAGGAAAGAGGTACAATGAGGTGTCGAGTCGACACCAGCAAAAAGACGTGTCGGAGGACCATCGATAAATCTTGACGTCGGAGACAAGCTGATGTCGATTTCAAGAAACAAGTGGTTAGGCGGGAAAAGTTTGAATTTTCCAAGACTATGGGAAGTTGAAAAGAGAGTGGGGTGCCACGTGGCATCTTCAGAAAACGTTTGGGCAGACAAACAGTTATTTTTTTTAGGCCTATATAAGGCATTGTTCTTTTCATTTTAGGGGTCGCATTTTTTCACATTGTAAGGGGAAAATACTCAAAGTACCAAGCTTAGAGAGAAACGAGTTCACTCCCGCAGACAAATGTACACTTGCGTCCAAAATCTTATTTAATGCAATTTACTTTCCGCATATAATTTAAAGTCTTTATTTGTCTTGTCTTTGCTCATCTTTTCCTTTTATTTTTTTATTTCTTTATTTCTGCACACAACTCGCAACCGTTAAGAAACCTTTGCGTCACCCAGATCACTTCAGCGTGACGTTTGCACTAAAAAATGGATAAACTAAAATGTAACGACCCGAAAAATCTAAATTATTTATTTAATTAATTTAGAAGGAATTAAGGGGGTTTGTAATGATTTTGGAGAATTATGGATTAAAAGATGCATTTTTGAGTAATTTTAATAAAAAGAATAATCATGTATTATTTATGTTATTATTTGTTATTATTAAAATTTAAAATAAAATGAGGAAGGGCAAGGTGGTCTTATTGGAGATAAGTGAGGATAGGATGGGAAGTTCATAAACTGGGATATATGACTAAAAGAGAAAAGGGAACGATCATTCTAACTGATCGTGTTTTGGGTGAAGGAAACTGAAGCAGAGAAGAGGAAGAGGAAACCTAAGGGGCTGAGGAATTCTCGAAGAATCTTGAAGAAGGAAGGAAAAGCTTCGGATTATTCTAAGGTATGGGGAGAGTTCATAATTTCTTATAGTTTTATAGGAATTGGAGATGAATAGATTAGGGATTGTATGAGTTGTGTTGATTTAGATGATTTTTGATGTAGAATGAGTAATTTGATGAAAATATGATGAGTTTGAATGATGCATATTACTATATGTGTGTTTTGTGAGTGTTTTTGATCAATTTTCGTGTAGAACACTGAGTTTTGGGGTAATCAAAGTCAAAAACGCAGAAAAAACACTTTTCGGGAAATTTGGATTTTGTCGCATCCTGA
Source organism: Lathyrus tuberosus (assembly GCA_022829125.1). Lineage (NCBI taxonomy): Eukaryota > Viridiplantae > Streptophyta > Magnoliopsida > Fabales > Fabaceae > Lathyrus > Lathyrus tuberosus. The sequence goes on from JALAZF010000090.1 coordinate 4,281,333, forward strand.
CACGGACCGTGTCACACAACACGGGCACCGTGTCAGCCTACTGGTTGATAAAAATAAAATTTGTGTGTTGCAGGGGTCCTGACACGGGCCGTGTCACAGGACACGGTGGCCGTGTCAGCTTGCTGGTCGTGAATGAGAAAATTTGTTTTTTTGGAAATTGGTCCCAGGGGTTCTGACATGGGCCGTGTCAGGCTGCTGACTTGCTATTTTTTTTGATGATTTGGAATCGTGTTCCAGTTCTTCTGACACGGGCAGTGTCACAGGACACGGTGGCCGTGTCAGACTACTGGTTGTCTCATATTTTGTTGTTTCCTTGCAGTCTCTCGCTGTTTTCTCGTGTTGTTTCTTTAGGGTCGAAGTATTGATGATATGTAATTGATGAACTATGATTTTTATGATGAATGTTGTTGAGATGAAGTGAATGATGCACATGTCGATAATTGAATTAAATGAGGAGGTTAGCATCATTGCATTTCATGGCATATTTTATGATGGGGCTCTGGCCTATTGGTAGCTTCAATCCCATCGTGCGGATTGGAGTGATATGTTGTTATGGTGTGCTCCCATTGTGGAGGGTTGATGGCCAGTGTCCATCGCATGGAGGAAAGTCGGTACCGCATTGCATATGTGCATTTTCATTGAAGTTGACATTGCATTTATTATGGAGTAATTATGATGAATCGTATTATGAATTCTAAGTTGATAATGATGTGAATGAATGTGAGTGATGATCTGTTGTTGTTGCTGCTTAATTTATTTGATTTCCATGTCTTGCATTACTATATTGAATTATGTTTTCTCACCCTGCCTGCTTGGAAATGTTGCCTCTTATGTGGGTAACTTGCAGATAACCAAGAGTAGCTTCGAGGCGACGAAGGAGGTAGCTTTGAGTGTCTCGTTTATGTCGTTAATTGTAGAGGTGTCCTGCTCTGTGTCATGTAACATCGGGTTGGGATGAATTGCGAACATTCGTGTTCTTTTGATTTATTTTGGAATTGTATACTGATGATGTTGTTCTAGATTGGATAAGTTTCTTATGAAGTTTTAATTGAGTTTACAATGACAAGTTGATTCCGTTGCAAGATTATGATTTCTTTTGATGATGTTTTGAGTAACCCGTGTTACGGGACAGGACTATGAGAATTGTATGATGTGTTGATTATGTACACCCTTGGTTGTGAATTATACTCTAATAACATGATTTATTTCTCTAAAATTGTATGTGGGGTAGAAGGGTGTTACACAACGCAAACATACGCGTCCAATTCCAATTGTTCTGGGATTTGTGTGGCCGATCCCGCAAGCGAACCTGCGACGGAAGGCCAGCGGTTGTTCGCGCAGGCGAACACCACCTCACCATGCCACGCCCATATTATATAATTTTGACATATACGATCACAACAAAGGTGATTGTGTATTTCTTTCTTTGTACCCTTTTTTATATTGGCGCAAATAACACAAAGACAATAAAAGATACCATCATTGTCGGGAAGATGTTTATCAGCGTATTCAAGGAATTCACAAGCTCCGTTCTCATAAACCGGATCTAATTTATTGGCTTTCATCCAACTATGATCCATTACAACTTCTGAAATTTATACATGTATAATAATGTGAATGACACACCAAAATCTAATCCAAAAACTCAAGCATATGCATATACAATATGAACAAAGAAAAAATCAATGAAGATGTACTCTAATACTAAACGTAAAGCATATGAAACATCTCATTCTGACTTGAGCATATACAATATGAACAAAGAAAGAAGGAATGAAGATGTTGAAGAGAACCTTACTTCGAAGCTGAAGAAGCAAATGAATGATGAAGACGGTCAATATTTGAGCATAAACCAAGAAAAAAGGAATGAAGATGTTGAAGAGAACCTTACTTCGAAGCTGAAGAAGCAAATGAATGAAGACGGTCAATATTTGAGCATAAACCAAGAAAAAAGGAATGGAGATGTTGAAGAGAACCTTACTTCGAAGCTGAAGAAGCAAATGAATGAAGACGATCAATATTTGAGCATAAACCAAGAAAAAAGGAATGAAGATGTTGAAGAGTGTAAAGGTTAGGGCGTCGCTGACTCACTTGTTCGATTAGGGCGTCTTATTAAAGAAATACATAATAAGTTTTGTTTTAATTTATCAGTAAACCTTTTAATCTCGGTGGAGAAATAAACCGTAGTGGAATCTTAAGTGAAATGTACTCTACAAAATGGAAAAAATGTAGTTGCAGAGAATCGAAGCTTGTTACATTTCATTTATTACTACGGTTGTTCATCTTAACCGTTGTAAAATAATTTACAATTTATTTTATAAATAATGGACTTAATTGCCACACGCTAAATGTACTCTAAAAAATGGAAAAAATGTAGTTGCAGGGAATCGAAGCTTGTTACATTTCATTTATTACTACGGTTGTTCATTTTAACCGTTGTAAAATAATTTACAATTTATTTTATAAATAATGGACTTATTTGACACACGCTAAATGTACTCTAAAAAATGGAAAAAATGTAGTTGCAGGGAATCGAAGCTTGATACATTTTATTTATTACTACGGTGGTTTCATTCAACCGTCATTAAATGACTCAGCTTTTAAATGGGCGCGGAATTTTTAACCTATTACAACGGCATAAAAGGATGGCTTGTAAGCCTGACGTTGTTGTTTTAGCGTTTTGTAGTAGTGCTTTGAGCTCCTTGAATCATGTTTTGAAGTATTGGCTCATGCCCAGATGAAAATTTCCCCCTGGATGCCTTAGTCGACCAAAACCCTAAATTGGTGACACTGGTGATCTTAAGGCTTGATCAACTTGAAATGTTTCAATCTTATGCTTGATTCTTGATGTGGGAGACCTCTTGATCTTTCATGGATGTTTAAGAAGTTGGACAAGTTGAAGATCATGTCAATTCTTGATTGATCCTTTGTCTGAGTGTTCTGAGAGGACTCAAAACCCTAATTCTTGATTGAGGTGAGTGCTTAACAATCTTTGAGAGGATTGATAAGGCATGAAGGTACCCCCATATTGTGGTGATGATTTGCACAATGATGGGAAATCTTGTGGTCAAAATTTAGGGTATGACAGATGCCCTTATTTAATCTTCTTCGACCTGAAGGTGTGAATGGAGAAGGCGTTCAAACATTCAAGGTAAAAGAGGATTAAATATCAGAATACCCGAAATTTTGATTGTGGTTGTGAATGGTAGCTATTTGCTCATCCATCTTCTTTTGATAAGTAAGGTTACTTGTAAAAGGGTAAAACTTCTTCTCGTTCCTAGTCTTTAGCCATGGAACTGGTCTCAGTTTTCTTTTGAAATAAACTTCCCCTCGATCCTGGTCTTCAGCCATGGAACTTGTCTCAGTTTTCTTTAAAATAAACTTCCCCTCGATCCTGGTCTTCAGCCACGGAACTGGTTTTAGTTTCTTCTTGTCGAGTTCTTCTCTTGACAAGGAATGCTATCTGTGATGGTTTTCACCAAACTTCTCGTCGGGGAGATGCCATTTGATGGAAAAACGTGTTTCATCATACTTCTCTTCGAAATTTCTTCGGAGAGATGCCATAGGATGAGTAAAGTTTTGATGTCAGACTTGTTGGTGGGGACCATTTGTCTGAATTGCAGAGGTATGCAAACTTCTCTTGTGGGAGATGCTATTTGCTGGGGAAATTACATCATACCTCCTCCTTTCGGAGAGATGCCATGTGATGTAATCCAATTTTGAGGTGTTGATGACTCCATTGGAAACAAAAATTTCGGGGAGAAACTGCCGTATTGCCAACAGTCTTCTGTTGAGAGGCTTTCTTTGGGGATTTTCTTTAATCCGGGAAAGCAAAATATCATATTCATTGGTGAAGAGTGAAGTTCCCAAGGTGTATAACCAAATGGCTCATTGTCTTTCAGAGGTTCAAGTTATCAAGGTGGTCGAAGACTGACTTCAATCTAGGAATAGACTGGAGAAAGATTGTTTAAACGATACATTTCCTGACGAGGAAAGAACTCAAACCGGGATAAACCTCAAAATAACATTAAATATAATCTTTAGAATAATGAAAAAAACCACTATTGAAAAACACAGTTCATTCTATAATGTCATCTTTTGAAGAAAACAAGTCATTTAAGAGAACTATTAACATGAGAAAGACTTACTAAACAAAACTTAGATACTCACTTTCTTCTTATAGATGAAACAATCCCTCAACAATTATCTTATTAACGGCATACACAGATCCGCAAATTGCAGTAACAAGAACCGTTGAACTTTGAACTCCAACGTGCCTTCATTAGTCACTCACATGCTGTATTCAATGCTGAATCAACATACTTATCATTATTATTCATTTCATTACATGAACATTTTCCCTTTTTAATATCATTCATTATTCCATCACATACTCCTATATTAGTAATAAACAAAACTTTTTAAAAAATATTAAAAAAATAATCAGTACTACTAGTGAATTAGTGTTAGGCACATGCACACACTCATATCAAAATAAAAAAAAAAAAAAATAATTTGAGAAAGAAAATACTTAAAAATAAATAAAAAAGAAGACGGGTCGCTTTTTAATAATTGGTGCGGTCGCTTTCCAAAATTCCCAACCAAACCAACCCTCAAAATTGTCTTCAATTCTTTTTTCTTTTTGTTTTTTATTTTTATTTTTATTTCCTCCATTCTATCACACCTTTTTTCTTTTTGTTTTTATTTTTATTTTCTCCATTCTATTATGAAAGAAGAGAAAAAGTAAAGTAAGCACCGATTTCGCTCATTCATTTCATTTCTCTCTCAACTGCATTGCAGATACTGTAAGTTTTCTTTTCCTTTCTCTCTTTTCCTTTTCTTTCTTTCCTTTTTCCACTCTCAGGTTTTCCGTTACACACTCGATTCCTTCAACCACTGTTTTTGCTTTAGAATCGCTTTTTTTTCTTCGCTTTTCTTCATAATCGCGTTTGTGCTGTGTCTAGGTATTATTAATTATTAATTACTCACGCTCTTCTTCATACTTATTAATGTTTTTCGTTCCCTTGAAATTTCCATTTTCCTTCAGGATCTGGATTCATTCATTGCTAGTATTTCACAATGCTCAAATCTGATTTTGTTTTTGTGTTTTTTTTCATGATTCATAGAGACCGTGTTGAATAATGGATGCATAGTGTAAGATAGAGATGGATCATGTATATTTTGTTGTGGAAAATTAGTGAGTTTATATAATAATGTTTTCTGAAAGATTGGGGGTAGAAGAATCTCGTTTACAAGAAGATTTTCACGGTTTGAGTGTGTCAAAGCGTCTTGTGAGGAGTGTTAGTCAGAAGTTGAGGAAGAAGAATATTAATAACAGAAGTTTAGGGGAAGTAGATGATGATGATGATGATGTTAATGGAGTTTCTTTAAAGTGTTTATCGCTTTATGGTCGGGGTGGGGGTTGTAAGGTAGGTGCTGATACTAGTGATGAATTAGGGGATTCGAGTGCGAGAAGGAGATCTAGTTCGAGTGAAGAAGGGAAGGGGTATAAACCGGTTTGTGCTTACCAAGATACTGCTGTTGTAGATTGTTTCTCGTATGGGGTGAGGGATAGGTTTTGGAGGAGGCACCATAGAAAGAATTCTGAATTTGATGGGATGGTAATGAGCAGTAATAAAATGCATGTTTTTCTTCCGGATGATATTCTTGAAATGTGTTTGATGAGGCTTCCGTTGAGAAGTTTGATGAATGCTAGACTTGTTTGCAAAAAATGGAGGTCTTTGACTACTACACCGAGATTCCTTCAAATGAGAAGGGAAGGGTTGTATCAAAATCCATGGTTGTTTATGTTTGGTTCTGTTAAAGACGGATTTTGTTCGGGTGAGATACACGCGTTGGATGTGTCTCAGAACCAATGGCATAAGATTGATGCTGGTTTTCTCAGAGGAAGGTTCTTGTTCTCTGTTGCTAGTGTACAAGATGATATCTTCATTGTTGGAGGGTGTTCTAGCTTAAGTAACTTTGGGAAAGTGGATAGGAGCTCATTCAAGACGCACAGAGGGGTGCTTTCGTTTAGCCCCTTGACGAAATCTTGGCGTAAAATGCCGTCTATGAAATATGCTAGATCAATTCCTATACTTGGAGTCTTTGAAGTCAGTTTGGATTTTTCAAGTTCTCAAACTCATCAAAGTCGGCAAGACAAACGTTTTCCAAGATCAAGGACTGGTGGGGTTTCAGACGTCTATGAGGATCCTCATAAGCTTTCAATGAGACGTCATTGCAGATCTAGCTTTAACGAGACCGAAGCTTCATCTTTGCATGGTAGAAAGGCACACAAGTTCCTGAGACAAATAAGTGATCTTTCAAGCTCAAAGAGTAGTAGAAGATTTTTGTTGATAGCTGTAGGGGGTCTGGGTTCTTGGGATGAACCCCTGGACTCTGGAGAAATATATGATTCTGCATCCAATAAATGGACCGAAATCCCAAGATTGCCTTTTGATTTTGGGGTTGCTTGTTCCGGAGTTGTATGTGGCAAGATGTTTTATGTTTATTCTGAAACGGACAAGCTTGCCGCATATGACATAGAACGAGGTTTCTGGATTGCAATTCAAGCCACTCCGTTCCCACCTCGTGTCCATGAGTACTACCCCAAACTTGTATCTTCAAATGGCCGTCTATTCATGCTCTCCGTGTCTTGGTGTGAAGGTGATGGTCAAATTGGGCGGCGAAACAAGGCTGTTAGAAAACTATGGGAGTTAGATCTCATGTATCTTACCTGGGCTGAAGTCTCAGTGCATCCTGATGCCCCAATGGACTGGAATGCTGTATTTGTGGCAGACAAAAACTTGATTTTTGGAGTAGAGATGTTCAAAATATTTGGCCAAGTGTTGGATTTTTTCACTGTATGTGATGTGTCTGATATGACGAACTGGAATCATATTTCAAGGAATCATGTCACTCATGAGCTCGATGGTTCATCGTGCGTGACCAAATCCGTGGCAGTGCTGCACCTTTGAACTCCTATTCGCAGGTATGCCAAACAACAGAGTATCAAATATTCTATGTACGTTATTTTGAAATGCAACATGACTGGTAAGCTCTGCCTTGTATTTGCTGCATATAATTACGAGGGCTAGTCTTCTAAACTCTTGCAGTTCTCAGTTCTGTTTTTTTTTTCTGTGTACCTTTTAATTTAATTCATTTCACATCAATCATAAAGTTCAATTTCATCCTGACTTTGCACTTGTATTTTTCATGCGATCTAGCCGTTGAGTTTCTGGAATCATGTTATTGTAAATGAACTCTTCTCATCTTGTATTGCCACAATTCTATATAAATTGCTAATTGCAGTCATCAGCGGCCTGATGAATTTGGTTATGGCTAAATGCAGTCATCAACCTCTTGATGAATTTGGTTATGGGCCTCCAAGTGTAATTGTTGGTTCAGTGCATATCAACCTCCATGATTACAGAAGTACTTTCAAAGTTCATATAAGATGATACTCATAGACTATCCTTTCTAACTAATAATTTAGCAAAACTGTATTAGATATTTGCCATCGTCAAACTGTAAGTTTTAAAGACGACACAAGGATCATTTATCCATAGATCTCTGATCTTTAAATTTAAATCAGCTTGTGTAAAATCATGAACCATATTACAGAAGGGTTATTCTCCTCTTTTACATTCGAAGCCTTTGTGCAAGAAACTCAAGCTTTAAGAATAGCTCTCCAGATAGATGAACTCACACAAGCTTGTCCAAAATTATTCTCCATCATGAAGGTATTGTCTGAGAGGATATATATCCACAAATTATTCTTATACTGAGGTATACAGTATACTCCAAACTTTGGAGGATACTGTATACCTCAAAGTCCAAACAAATTTATCCAATAATGCAATATTTTGTAAATACATGGATCTGGTTCTCAACCTCTATAAGACTGAAGCTAGATTATTTTGTAAAAACATAAAGAATTTGATCCATTTCTCGAGTGATGAATCACCTTATAACTTTGATTTGAGTCATGAAGGCTCCTGATTCGAATCAAGTAAAAAGTAGGATTCTAATCAATTTGGACAGAATCAAATATAGAAATATGAAAAACTATTTGATTTGCGTTAAGTGTAAAGTCTGATTCGAATTAAATGAAGTAGAGGTGATTTAGATCTGTCTAATTTGAATCAGGGGTAACTTGAGATTTAAGTCATAGATAGGGTTAGAAATGAGTTGAGTCAAGTTGAACTTGCTTCAGTTCGAATCGATAAGAATTGGTTCGGTGTTCAAATCTCGAATTGAGTTTGTCACAAATTTTTTTTTAAGCTCAAACTCAATTCATTATAAGTTTATGAACAATTCGGTTCAACTCGTTAGGTTCAATTTGATTTTTTTAATAAACTTAAAAGCCAAATTTTAACGTCTATTTTTTTATTTTTATTTTTATATTTTTATTTTTATATTTGACATTTTAAATTAGTATTTAAAAAATTGAAATAAAATGAGGATTTAATGGTTATGTCCTAACAGTGTAAAAAAGTTTTACATTGTCATTCAATAGAAATATATCATTCTAATAGGAATATATCATTCTGTCATATCATATAATTAGTTTAAAATTTTCAATCTGACTTTACAGGATACATGGTTATCATTAGTTGACAGTGTAAAAAAAATTTACACCGTCAGTGCATCAACCATTTTTTCATAAAATAAATGTTATAAGATTGAAATTAACTTTGTCTAAAAATACCCTAAACCATAAACTATATATATATATATATATATATATATATATATATATATATATATATATATATATATATATATATATATATATATATATATCGGTAGTGGAGAAAACGAGGGGGTGTACTTACAAGACACTCCGATGCTAAAGTTAATTTTAGCGAGAGTGAGAAGGCAAGTACAGAAAAGATGTAAAAAACAGAATACCTGACCCTCTAGTGATAGAGGGTATTTATAGTGAACCCCCAGCGCTGGGTCAATGCTTACTTTGCATTGGGTTGGATCACCAGGCCCAATACGAGTAACTTCCAGGGTCTACGTGGCGTAGGGAAGATCAGCACTTGGTCTTCGCCCCGAGTTAACTGCCCCGTGATCTTCAGATGGTGAGTTGACCTATTCTTTAGGAAACGGGTAGCTGTCTGATGACGTGTCCTTGCACGAGGGGCACGTGGAGACCGTGGGGGGGACGCGTGGGCGCTCCCTGTATGACTTGATGAATTGGGCCTCCATTGGGCCCTCCCCGACGGGGGAGATGTGCCTTTATTTGTATAATTATTTTTAAAAATATTTTGTTCATTTGAGAGTATAAATAATCAATTAAAATCGTTAGATTAAAAGAAGATATATGGTTAAGATTTGGAATAAATATCTAAAATTAATTTTGGAGTCAATATAATTCTTCTCATATATAATCGAGTTGACTCATGAACCTAACGAATAGAATTATTTATAGTTCAAGTTTAGTTCATTTAATTAAAAACTTAATTTTTTTGTTCATGTTCAGCTCATTTGGTTCATGAACCTAGTTTAACGATTTAATTGTCGAATCGAATTTCGAAATATATTCGAATTGATTCGACTTATTGCCAACCATATGTGCATATATCTTTCTCTCACTCAGAATAAAATATTTCATATTTTTATCCAGCCTCATAAATACTATAGTAAAAATTACGTATGTATTGGAAAATAAGGGGGATTGGAAATCACATCAAATAAGCTGGATATCCATCTCGTTTTAATTAAAAAAAATAAAAAATTTAAGGCATTAGCTCTCTGAATCATCTTATTTATAAAGTATTTAACATTTGCTTTTTCATTTAATGTGGAACTCATTCATACACTTCATATACCAACATCATACTCTTAAGAGAGGAGAGCAATATAATAACATCAACAAAAGTTAAAGCTTAAATGTTGTTAAAATCAAAGAGGAGGCAATATAATGACATCAACAAAAATTAAGACTTAAATGTTGTTATTAAAAGATGATTTCTTAATGCACCTTATATGTTACTTACGCATCACACGAAAATACTAAAATGTCTCTCAGATTCTGAGTGATGCATCTTCGGACGCACCCAATACACACACAATGTAGGTCATTCTGTGTGATGCCATATTATTTGGTTTTTTAAATAGCGGAGATGCATCTCCAGTATATTTTTGTTGATGCATTTTCGTAACGTATGCAAAACACTGGCAGAGGTAGAAACAAAAAAACTCATAATTTGACAAAATAAAATTAACATTCATAACATAAAATAAAAATTACATAGGTGATTTCAACATAAAATCTTCAATATTTAGGTGGACGCTTCAACATATTCATAATATCTTTGATCTTGAAATCGTCGCTTCCAACTCGAGCAAAACTTTTATTTCGAAACAGAAATATGTATTCCACATAACCCTTAAATCTGCATCCGTCTTGAGCTCAAAGTTGCTGAAGTCAATCCTCCCTCTGTTGTCAATCGACGGTGAACGATAATCGAGCTTAACAATTTTTCTATTGTCTCCGTAAGGTAGGAGATGATGGACTTCGTATTTCAGATCTGCAAAAGAGGTGTACTCGGTGAGCTTAAAATTTTGCCCAGGTGTCGAGCTGAGGAAGGAGACATTTGCGACATATCAAATAGTGTTTATTTGTGACATTTGAAATATTTTCAGCTTTTGTGAAATAAAAAACAATAGCACCTTAATTTATAGAAGTTGTAGACAAATGTGAACCATTCAAAATATGGCTTGCTGATTACAGAGATATATCTCCGGTTCCGCTCCCTATCATCTTGTTCCGGAGATACATCTCTGGAATCTCTCCCAAATAGGCAGAAAGCAGAACTTGTGAAAACAGAACTTAATTGAATACTTTTTTAGACAAATGAATAAATGTTATCGATAAGATAAAAAATATATTAAGATATTAAGACATAATATGACAAATTGAATTTATTACACTTCATTAATATTGAGACACAATTACATATACTTATTTGTCCAGCTAAATAAGAAATTAAAATGAATCAAAACATCTGTCGCTGGCTAAACCTATAAGTGCACCCCCTTTGACTTTTGAGCATTTGATTATCTTTCAATGTTGCTCATTTTCTCGAACTCTTGCATCTTTTCCATTAAATGGTCCGACCAAGTCTCGACTTTTGTTGTTGAATGAGCCGTCCACTTTGGTGATGTAAGTGATATATGACATCCTAGTTTCAAGTAAACTTGAATAAAATACCGTGATTTTGAAAGCCACCCAATGCACATAATACGATCATTTAGATTTTGAGGTATGGCGTGCACAGTGGGAAAAAGGTTTCAGAAAAACCGTATCGTGTGAGATCAACACATACTGTATCATACGCACATGCTATGAGGTGACCAATATCAGGGAAGCGCATCCATTTAGCCTCTGGTGCCGGTCCACTAAGGCAAGGAACAAGAGATTCATAAACTTCATCGAATCATTCTTTCTTTCCATATAGCCACGTGTATGATTCTTTATGAGTACTCAACTCTTGGATAAGTTGATGGCGGACAAGTGTAGGATTATCATCTTGTTTATCGAGTAAAGCCGAAACAGCTCGATAACCGCAATTACCGCCCCTCAAAATTGACAATCTGTCATACCCTAATTTTTGACCATAAGATTCTACCTCTCTGTACATCATTCTGCATGTTTGCATGCTTTATCACTAACGGATTGGTGCAGGAATTTTGATTTCAAGTGGAGATGGTTCTCGTTTCTCAGTTATACTTCAAGATGTGACCGTTGGATTCTGATTCAAAAGTCCTAAAATTTCTACTGGTCATTTCCCTCAAGATTTTATCAGTGTGTCTCAAGGAGAATTAAGGTTTCCTATTCATTGGTGTGGAGCATGATCATTTGAGGGTTGATTATGGTTTCCGTGGTAATTTGCATCACAAGCTGTATTATTATTTTTGAAGATGTCTCAAGGCATGGTTCACTTAAAATACAAGATGCGAGTGGCGAATTCATTGTTCAAGGATTTCATGTTACAAGCTGAATTTTATTAAAATCCCATGATTATTTCCTCTCATATTTTAAGTTGTCCTCCAAGTTTAAGTTTATGTTAGGATTCATTCAAGTTTCTAAGTTGCAAGTTTGTTCATCAAGAGGTACAAATTCAAGGAAATACAAGATTGTAAAAGGAGGTATAGTAACGGTGTGGTTTGATTAAGATTTCCCTTTGGACTATTTTTATCAAGAAGCACTAAGTTACACGTTGTGCATTAGACCCCAAATTTTTCATATCACCCAAGTTTAGTAGCTGGCTAAGTCCTGTTCGTGCCAGGATTTCTACTGACCTATGTTTATGTTATTTTATTTCATTAATTTGGAAAGTCTAATAATTAATAAAAGTAATGGAAGTTCAAAGTACAAAAGAATTCAACAAGCTGTTTGATAAAAATGACACAGTACAAAATCGAGGATGCACATCAATCCCCTTTCTACAATCTACTGCACGTTTTACACCAGTTAGGAGTCCAAGTATCACAAAGAAAATAAGAAAGGAGAGTTCAGTAGACATGAAGCTGGTACAATCTTCATTAGAACTTGCTCATCCCAAAGATGCAGCTGTACTTTGTTTGAGCTGCAAGTGCCTTTGGAAAACATTGCTCCCTCTCTTTGCACGATTGATGAAATTGGTATGGTAAGAAAAGAACCCATGCTGCAGAAAAAGGGAAGGTAGTGAATAAGATTGGTGTATTGATCATTTAGAACATCACACTTTCATTTGCAAATCACCATCATTATTGCACAGAATCATGAAAAGCACAAATCACACAGCTCACAATCAAATCCAACATTCAATGATAAATCAAATTGAATCAGGAAATGTCGGTTTGAAAGTAGAAACAACATTACCACACGTATCTGGAAATTGAAAACAAAAATCAAAGTTTCTATAACATGTTCAAACATATCTGTACCGAAACAGAAAGTGTATTCATGCCACAAAATCATTCTCAGATACAATCACGCATTTACGGCAAGTCTTGAACTCATTCAATACAAAATCAGACATGTCGGAATCAAAACGGTAAAATTTTCTCATGACAAAATCAACAATAATACTTCCCATTCATGTCAGAAAATCAATGATCATAGACCTATAAAAGGGGGACCTCAGAACACACGATGGAGGCGGGGCAACGGAGCCACAAAACCACCAGAGAGAAATTTTTCAAAATCATCACCATATCATCACAGATATTCAGGCTATAGCAGAACAGAGAAATAGGTCTTTTTCACAAAATCGGTCTACACGACCAAAACACACCCACTTCACAGAAAAAACTAAAAAAGGGATAGTGAGATTCACAATCAGAAACGATACACACAAGAGGGAGAACACCAGAGAATTCGCACAGCAAGATAAAAAACATATACACAGAACAATACACACACGACATCAAATTCACACGCATTTATTGAGAAAATTCAGAGGAAAGCACAGAACAACAACGCATTCATCTTCAACGCATACCAAACAGCACACACTAAGAAGAACTCAAAGGAATCAATACCTGGAAAGTCGTCGACGAACCGCTGCGCCGAAATTCTTCGAAGGTACGTAATCAATACGATTCTTGAGTTTTAACTTCTGAAACTCCATTAAGAACTTGCATTTGACACTTCCAATTTGAATCCCGTGCGTTTTCATTTGCGGCATCTTGTTCGGTTTTTGAGTGGTGAGATCGAGTGAGGGTTTGTGCGATTGCTTTTTTTTTCAAATTGGGAATCGATTGGTACTTTGGCTAAGGTTGCGCGATTCGAATGTGTTGGAGGAATGGCTGGAGGTTTGGTTTTGTGATGAAAAAGAAACAGAAGAGAGAAGGATAGAGTGAGAATATCGGATGAAGAAGAAGGATGAACAGGGTTGTGTAAAAAGAAAGAGGAACAAGGGGCTGAACATGTTGTATCTATCCCTTTGTTTTTTTTTGTTTCGTAAATGTGTTATACCGTATTGGGTCGGGTGAAATGAGAAAGGGACCTGGCCCAAAGTTCTTTCTTTTATTTTTTATTTTTATTTATTTAGTTTATTTTATTTTGTTTCAAGTTCAATTTTTATTATTTGCTTTAAATTTAATTATGGTATTTCTTAGGATTTGATCACGGTTTTAGTTAGATTTTGGTTTTAATTAGGAGTTTATTTCTGGATAGAGTTTTGATCAAAATTTTGGTTTAGTTAAGATGTTGATCCCGATTGTATTTAAATTTTGGTTTGACATATGTTGACTTGCATTTGTTGTTGACTCTCAAACTTATATGATTGCCAGTACCCAATCCTAAGGAAAGGTTACTAACATTGACCCCCATGTCACAACTTAGCCTAAACTTTAGGTCCTTCCCATTTATCCTAACCTTAGGATCGGAGTCACCGCGCTCTATTAATGTGTTCCTACCATGGACACTTAATCTACCATTTTCAACTTAACTTCAACTTTAGAGTCACCGCACTCTATATCCCCCTGGAACCTTGACCACAGTCAAGAGTTCCTCACCCTCTTTGAGGGGAACTACGGATACTCTGATTCCACTCCCGTCAGGATACGTAGGCACAAGATGCGATATCTTGGCAAGTATACTTAGATACTAACCCCCTAGGTTTTTCCCTTAGCACAATACACTTAGCAAGCAAGTAATAGATAACATAAATACTAACAAGAGGTTCCTGTAGAATACTACAGACGTTTAGGATGCTAATACCTTCCCTAGACGTAACCAACCCCCGAACCTTAGATCTCTTAGGTTTTTCGTTCTTTAAACCTTTCCTTTGGATAAAATAAAGACCGGTGGTGAATTTCAAAAATTGTGATTCAAGTTTACTCAATAGCTTGGTATCCGATTCTCACCGCGACACAATCCGCTCGATGTATTTAGGCATAAAAACCGGCATCTCATCAATGAATGAAATATTTGGTGGAGACGGCGAAGGAGGTGGTTTGCTAATACGAGCTCCTTTGACAACACTTTTTTGAGATTTTGGAGTTGGTGTGTCAGGAAATTTTTTGTCAACATGTTCAAAATATGAAGGAGACTGTGTCGTTGAATTGTCATTCAGTGTAAGCTTGAGTTTCTTCGGAGCAACTTTTATTTTCACCGGTTGAGAGGGGGGTTTCAAGTCAGTGGTTTTCGGATAAGCAATCTTCATTAATTGTTCTTTGATGTGGATTTTCATGTTGTCATCAGCTTTCAAAACCTCTCTTGTATCACTTCCCATTCGGTCAAGATAGAGATATTCGATTTACCGTCTTTCATGACATCGTCATCATCGAACCGAAGCCTCTTCCAGTGAGTGCAAACCTCATCCATTCTTATTGGACTACCAAGTTTCACATTTTTTGAAATAACACAAGCACATGGGAGACCATATGTTTTCACAATTGTGCATCCACACATTGCGCTATCGGAGCCTACATTATCAGCTCGTTTAGCCTCGTGAAAAATATAATTCAAACATACTTGAGATATGTTCAACCAACTGAGAATAAAGTTTTTTGTCTTCAAATCTGTGTTCCAAAACTATGATACTCCAACCAAATGATGTTTGTATCTCGTTATGTTGGTTCTAAATCATTTGGTTCATGGAATCCCAATCTCTTCACAAATCGCCCTTACTATTCCCCAACCAATTCTTCAATGTAGCATGGGTAGACTCAACTCGATTAGTTGTTGTATTTCCAAGGTGTCTAACTTGATCAATCCAAGCACAAACAATTTTCTCCTTCATCTGGTCAAAAATTGTGATTTCAATAGAAGAATTTACTATACGATTCCATGCATCCATTATTTTTTTCCACAATCACACCCGCCTTCACCATTTTTCCATCTTCGGACTCTATCTGTTTTGTCCCTACTGCGGGTTTAACCCGAATTTTCACATTCTTTGTTATGTGATACTTACTAAGTAATGCGTAAGAAGAAGGAAATACATTTGCAACCGAATTCATCAAGGCGATATCATAGTCAGTAACAATTACTTTAGGCATGTCTTCTTGATCTTTCAACATTTCCCGACACACCTCTAAGACCTAAGTAACATTCTACTTTTTTTCGTTATCTAGAAATGCAAACCGAAAGAATAGGTCTTCTCAGTAGAGGTAACCCTAACCATTTCCAATAATGGAAGTCTATACTTGTTGGTATTGTACGTTGAATCAAGTATGAGCACAATAGGAAACATGTTGAACAACTTGATGGAATCCAGATGAGAACAAAATATTACGTCTAATGGTAACTCCAGCCTTGCACGTTTGGTACCTAGACACATAACTGTTATTATCCAACAGTTTCAAGAGTTGTTGGATTTCAGTTCTATCCCTCATAAGCGACTTGTTAGTTTGGTACCGAATATTGTACACTCGCTTGATATTTGATATTTTTCGGTCTTTTTTGTTTCAAAGTTGCAAGTATATTTTTCGGTTGAACCAACTTCAATGTAATGCCAGCAACACATTCCTTCTCTTTCGGCATAAGCCGACACACAATTGGATGGTAGACTAACTTTTCACATAAATCGTGGTTATGCAATCCACATACGACATTAAATCTCCAGTTATTGTTTGCCAACATATAACCACACACCTTAAAGGGACACTCACATTTTCTTGAACCGGTGTCATCTCGTCTAAAATTCTAGAGACGAGGTCTATATTTTCCGCTTCTTTCGCACGTCATTGTCACAAAAGCACATCTTATATCCGAACCATTATCGGACCTTTCGATAACCACACCAAATCCCAACTTTGAAACCTCCATACGAATCCACTGAAGCATGTGATCACGACATTCAAACTCTTTCTCATTTTTAAATTGGTTGCCAACATCTACTGCCTTCACAAAAACACCTTTGACATTCGGAGACATAACTTGTATGGGGAAAACATCGGGGTGCACCATATCTAATGAAAACAATGACCACATAATAGTAAATAAGTGCTAATGTTGTAAACAAAGCTGAAAAAATGAACACATACTGATACCGGAAATGCATTTCCGGGTGAGTTCATACTCGTTCCAGAGATACATTTTCGAAAAATCGCTCATTTTTTCAGACATAAAACAGGTTTATTGTAAGCAACAAGGCTTGAAATAAATGATCTTTACCCAGAATTCCAACTTCTTTTACTCCCTTTGATGTGATGAACCACAATATTGGAGATTTGAAGTGAAAATGTGGATTGAGAATGGAAGGGTTTTTGTTGAGTGTTTTGAGTAAAAAACAAGTATGGTTGTGTTATTATGCAGCTCTGTTTTTTGTCAAATTATTCCGGAGATGTATCTTCGGAAATATCTGACATGCAAAGACGACAACAAACTTCAAAATCCCACTCTAAACTTATGAAGATGCTTCTCCAAAATTTCCACTAGGCTGATCAACTATGAATATATTTGTTGAAAATTCAAGAGACGTATCTCCGAATTTTTTTAAGTATTCATCTAGGGTGACACTCATTTGGTGTGCAACACCGTTGATGCATGGTGTATCCGGAGATGCATCTCCATAATCTGAGGGGCATTTTAGTATTTTCGCGTGGTGCGTAAGTAATATATATGATGTATTAAAAAAATCCTCTATTAAAATCAGTTGCCAGGGTAAGAAAATAAAGCACTATGTCTAACAATAAAGTAAGATTTCACAACATTCAACTTGAGGAAAAACAAAATGAACGCAATTATCCTGAAAGAACAGCATCAAAGGAAGATATGAAAAATACTCAAAGCTTGAAACAAAGTCTGTAGGGTGTTTGTTCAAAGGGATTAAAAAAAAAGGAATTGTTTATTGCATCCTTAGTGGTGATCATGAATTATGGTGAAATGCCATAAATATCACTAAAATACTAAAATGCATTTTCGAAAGTACCAAAACTTTAGAGTAAATTCGGAACTATATTTTTGAAAAATGATGTGTTTGGTACACATAAAATAGATGCAGAATAGGAAAAACAACATAAATTAATATTTATCATTGTTATGACATACATAAAAACGTAGCATTACATAGATATTCGTTAACGTAAACATAACATTACATTTCATCATTAAGTGATGGTTGAGGACGTTTCAACATCTTTATAATATCTTCCATCGATCTCTCAACTTTCGCATCCACCTCGATCTGACATTTTGTTTCGTAACGGTGAAACGTACTCCACATAACAATAGTTAAATCTTCATTCGCCTCCAACTTAAACTTGTTAAATTGTATCTTTCCTTCGTTGTCAACCGAGGGTGAACGATAATAGAGCATTATACTTCTTCAATTGTCTGGGTAGCACAACAAATTCTCTAGTGTAGATTTTAGATTAACAAGAGGAGTGATCTCTGTGAACCTAAATTCAAGAGGGGGACCTCTCGTCGTTGAAGTGGACAAAAGCGAGATATGAAGATTGAAACATTCAATGTGCGATTTTGCTAATAAGATGAAGGACACCCATGTTTATACAACTTTTAAATCAATGTAGATCTTAGAAACCCAATCCTGTTACAGAGGTTATTCTGGAGATGTACTCCCAAACAATGTTTTAAAATTCTGACCGATCATCAACTCAGTCAAAGTATTTAAACATTAGGTTCCTAGTCAGACCAGTGAGTCACTGGTCGGACCGCATGACTTCTAATTCAGTATATACAAATTTTAAGAAAATCCATGAAATAATTTTTTTGACATAAATTTCATAGCTATAAAATCTACAAAAGAGAATTCTATAAATTTAATCAGGAAAATAAGTTGAATAAATTTTTTAAATAAAATTCAAACTTTCAAACATAACAATTTGTTGAAGCTCATGAATTACCAAAAATTGAAAAAGTAATTATATTGTATAATAATACTATAAACTAATAAACTAATATATAACATAAACAAATATTATGCTCTATATAAATAATTGAAAATAAAAGTTGAAGTAGAAAAATAAAAATCTATAAATAAAAAAATTAGTAAAAATATTGCGACTTTTACTTAAAAATAATAAAGAGAATTATACTGAAAATAATGTGAAAATTTTATTTCATCTTATTTTGGTAACATAAACTTTTTTTTAAATAATGAGATTTTTACGGAAAATAATGTGAAAATATATTTTCATTTTTTTGGAACATGATTTTTCAATACAATTTATATTATTATTATATCGTATAATTAATTTTCTTACTTTTTAAATTTATTATATTGTATTATCAATAATGAATAAGTTTAATGAGAATGCATTAGTGAAAAATGTTGTAATTATAGAATATATAACTCTCTTCTTTTTGAATAAACTAAACATTAAAGAGATTTATGGTGCAAGATAACATGTCCGATTCTTAAAATTTGACAAAATTTAATTTTTGTAATTTTAATATTATTTAATTATTATAAATAATTAATATAATTATAAATATTAATAAAATTGAATTTTAAAGAGGCACACCAAAACTTAAGAAAAATAAAAATAGGGAATCAAAATTATAATTAAGTTAAAAAATAAACATAAAAAATCAACCCGCCGAATCAAAAAACTCATCGATTAACTGATATGATCAGTGAATCGACTAGGTCACACCGATTTTTACCGGGTCAATTGCAACTATGGTACGATGACCTTAGCGGACCGCTTTACCCTCTAGTTCACAATCTAACCGGTCTGACCGGACATAACGGTTTGGATTTTAAAACACTGCTTCTGAATACACATTGTTTCGTTTAGTAAAACAAGGATGTATAAAAAAATGTTGTTTCGAAATAACCCATGTTAGCCTTTTTTTTTATAAAAAATGTGGTGCATCCGGCAGTACAGTTCCAAAAGCTGAAATGGAAACAAAATCTATTATGAAACACAAAAAGCTAGAAAACATTAGAAAACAGAACTATACATCTGTATCAAAATGCATATAATTTACATCGTTAATATCAATCCAACATTACATACAAAAAAACGAGTCACCACTTAAATACATTATTTGATAAAAACTAAAATGCATCAAAACATGTGTCACCACCTAAATCTATATCTATGGGTGATTCCGCCTTTGACTTTTCCTTATTTGATTCTCTTTCAATCTCACTTAACTGGGTGAATTCTTCCATCATATCTAAAAATTTATCTGACCAAGTTTCAGCTTCCTTTGTGGAATGAGTTGCCCTCTCCGGTGATGTTCGTGGTATAGGGTATCCCGATTTTAAATAAACTTCAACAAAATATAGTGATTTTCAAAGTCATTTAATACACATAATGTGTCCGGTTGAATTTTGAGGTGGGTCATTCCGAAGTGGCAAAATTGTTTATGAGAAGTCATGTATTGTCAGATCAATACACACTCTATTATATACACCTGATATAAGATGATCCATTTTTGAGAAACAAATCAATTTTTATTTTGGTGTTGGACCGTTAACACAATGAATAAGAGATTTATGAATTGCATCGAGATGTTCTTTCTTACTGTATAGTGTTGTGTATGATTCAATATGCACCTTCAACTCTTTGATAAGTTGTTTCGTTGATAAGTGTATGATTCTCCTCTATTTTACTGAGCAAATCTAAAACAGTGTGATAACTGCAATTATCGTCACCCTTAACATCTACAATCTATTTGATGTGTATATGTGCATAAAAATCGAAATCTCGTCAATGTGTATCATTTTTTGTAAAAGCGGCGAAGGAGATAATTTGCTAATGGGAGCACCTTTTTAAACAGTTTTTTGTATGGAGATTTTGAAATTGGAGAATCCAGAAAAAGTGTGTCAATGTGTTCGAAATAGAACGGAAACCGCGTCATTGAATTGTCACCCTGTATTAGTTTGACCTTCTTAGAAACACTATTTGATTTTACTGGTTACAGGATGATTTAAAATATGTGATTTTGGGATAAGCAATATTCCTTAGTTTCTCTTTGATGTGCAATTCCATGTTGTCATCGACTTTTAAAAATCTCTTTTAAATCACTTCCCATTCGATTATTATAGACATATTCGATTTACCATCCTTCATCATACCATCATTATTAAGCCAGAGTCTTTTCCATTGCATTTAAACCTCATCCAATCGTATGGGTCTATCAAGTTAGACCGTACCTCTTCCTAAGTGTACAACCATATTTTGAGTTATCAGAACTACTTTCTCTGCTCATTTGACTTCGTGATAAATAAAATTCAATCTTGCTCGAGATATATTGCCAACCAATTGTGAATAAAAGAAGAAACTAATGATACAAAAACTCAAATACCTTGATTATAGGAAACAAAATCTTATCATTTAAGAGGCAAAAAAAAAAAAAAGCAATAGAAACATATCCAACAAATGAAGACCTCCTAAAAGAATGGGTAATTTTTGTATACAATAATCCCAAGGCTAAATGTTGGATAAATAAATGCTTATAAGACAATATAACACACAATAGATACAATCCAAAACTGATTGAAAACGCACAAAAATTACATACAGATTTTTTGTTGTCATAAACATCACAGTGAAACATTTACAACAAACATACACTCATCCCATGTTTGGAAAGATTCCTGAGAAGTTAGGTATCTTATCGACATGCTTGAGGGCGCGCTCAGCAATCTGCCTAGTTCGATAATCACCATGTTGGAAAGCATCCACAAGTGCAGTACTCAGATTTTGATCTCCAGAAACTTCATAGGCTATATCGTCTGTTCGCAACAGTCTTTCCACTGCCCAAACTGCTCTCCTCCTCAAATTGTCTGTTCGTTTCTCGAGCAACACATCAAGTATAGGCTTCACTCCCTCTGCTTCACATAAAACCATTACACCTTGCTCAATATCAACTCCATCATCTATTACAGTACATAAGGCTGCAAGTGCTGCCTCAACCACATTCACATTTGTGTGGTCCAGTAGAGCTACTAACTTAAGGACGGCCTGTCCTTCGTAAAGACAAAAGGTTTCTTTTAGCGAACATGTTCCACGGTGGATCCTACATAATCCGGTAGTGTCTGGTGGTTTACTGAAACAAGAAAAGAATGAAGCACAAAAAGCTGGTTCTGGCATCTCGGGTAATTTGGTTAAATTCTTTGATTCTAGCGATAAATTCTCCAAAGCTATAGCAGAAACCATCTGAACAGTATCAAGTCCATTGGTTTGAAGCAGTTCTATGAAGAGTGCAGCAAGATTTTGATCGCGGCAAAGTGCGACGGCATCAGGCTCATCAGCCAAGACATATGTAACCCTAGCAACAATCTTCATAAGTCCTTCAAGAAATGGTGTCACGAACCGTGTGCCTCTGATTTCTCCCTGCCGGATGGCAATCACCTTTGATATAGCCATTAGAAAGGCACCTTCATCCAGTAGCTGTCTCGTGAGGCCCAAATCTCTCTCGGGTAGATCAGCTAAGAGGCCAACAGCAGCTGCCTGCTCTTCAGTGATTCCGATATTTTCTGATATGACTTTAACTAGACTACTAAGCTGTCCTACAGATCCACGAAGCGCATCGGCTAATTCAGGGCCCATGTGTGGAGACAAATTCTGAAGAAGCTTTATGGAAGCTAAACGGAGATCTTTCTGTTGTGCCTCGATGAACTGAACTAAACTGATAGTGGCACCAGAGCTTTTGATAGCAGAAACAAGACTCAGCACTGTAGTTGGAGAACTAGCAAGTCCAACAAGAACTTGGAGAAGTTTGCACTCAATTGCTGGACCAGTGTTGCTAATAAGATGGAGTAGCTTATGAACTATATCCTCGGAGACCAAAGTTTGGTCATCAGGTCCAAGTGGAATCATGTCAAAGTCTTCTCCTGAATTCACAACACTGGCAAGAATTGTAGCAGAGACCTCTTTTAGTCGGGTGGGAAGCAGATGAGGGCCCACTGCAAAGAGGTCGTTGACAAGAGGGGAAAGTATTCCAGCTTCTATTAAAACCTTTGCGCTTGGCTCACATGATGAGATCTGATTTAGCGCCTTCAGTGCAGCTTCTCTTGACTGCATATTGCCACTTTTCATGATATCAATCAGAGATGAGCCCACAGTTCTAGCAACAAAGACTTTAACATCATTATCCAAAACCAGCTCACCAAGGATTCCAGCCATGGACAGTTTCGTTTCTGGCGGTCCTGCAAAAATTTCAAAGAAAAACAAGATAATGGATTACTATCTCCAAAGGAGTAAGGAATTCTACAAGCAAATGCTACATCTTACTCTTAATCCCAAATGTTTAGGGGCATCGTTATCAAGTTGAGATTCAAATTGTAAATTGAAGACCTATTATTATGGATTATAAAATACACCAACAATAAAAGTCATTTTTATGTAAAACCAAGTGACATAGCAAAAGGATAAGCTAATATACCATATACAAACCTCAAAATAATTTAAGATTTGAGTCGCAAATCAAATGGCAACAGAAAAGTGACCGACTATACAGAGTTGGCAAAAAAAAAAGTAGCTGACTAATTAAACTAAGTTCAAGTTGTGTATTATAAGAATGAATTCTGATACATATAGGGATTCACATTGACCGACATGTTCTCATCACATACCAATAACCACGTTAAGGGATATTAATGTAAACAATCAATCAAAACTATATTGCATGCACTTAAACTCCCATCGAATTCAAGTTAATAGCATTACATTCTCTAATATTTCTTTGCTATGCATAATCGGTCTATAATCCGAATAAAAGGAGAGGATTGTGTAAGGCAGATGACACTCAACATAAAACTTAGTTGAATTTCTATGACATGGATCAAATATTTTATAATGTGAATGCTAGTTAGATTGCAGCCTGAAAGCAATGTGTTGTATAGCTCGAATAGGGTGTCAACTGAGCAAGAGCCATTACATAGTTGTTAGGATGTAGTGAAAAATAAGCAAGGGTTTTCAGATCTTTGTGAATGGGTACGAGTAAAGAAGCCAATTCATGAGAGTAAAATTTGTTTTAGAACATAAAACATAGGCACACTAACAGGAAAATCTATGGAAATCGTGAACACTCTGATTAAGAGATGTGTGATTAAGAGCATGTGAGTACAAGAAACTAAGTGGGTGGGTGAAAAGGCGAAAGACTTAGACAATTCGAGTTTTAAGCTTTGGTACACAGGCAAGGTTAGGTTAAGAAATGGAGTAGGCATTATTGTTGATAGGGGTGAAAGAACCATATTGTGGATGTAAAAATGAAAAGTGATCGGATGACATCCCTAAAATTTATAGTTGAACAAGACACAATTAATGTTATTAGCGTTTATGCACTCGTGTAGGGTTAGAAGAACACATTAAAGTATTGAAAAGATTTAGAAGGCTTAATTCAAAATATGCCTCTGGCAAAAAAAAAAAGATTTTTCTAGGAAAGGATAGGATCTAAATGGGTGAGTAGGGAGTGAATCGAGAGGTTTTAACGATTTACATGGGGGATATGGCCTTGGGGAGGTAATACGGAAGATAAATTCATCTTAAGTTTTTCGTTGGCTTTTGATTTTACTAGAGCTAATACGTTCTTTAGAGAAATAGAGGAGCATCTTATCACATGCAAGAGTGAAATGACATGTTCTCAAATAGATTCCTTCTTTTTAGGAAATTAGATAGGTAATTTGCTTGAACTGCAAAATCATACCTGAAGAGAGCTTAACTATCCAATATTATGATGTTGTAATGTTAGAGATATGATATATTATCTAACATTATGACGTTTGTTTGATCCATTTAGCCGACTCCACTTAGACTTGGTTGTTGTTGTTGAATAGTATTATACAAAGCCGACCCAATATGTTTAGAGATCCAAGGCAACTTCTATAATAAGGTGTCTGACTATTTATTATTATTAAATAAATATTATATATTTTATAGTATCACTCAGTTATTGCGTAAATAAATTATTATGTAATTAGTAGTTATTAAGTTAGTTATGCATTGTGTCAATAAAAAGGAAACTGTAGGTTGATGTGGGTCATCCGAAAAAATTAGAAAGTGGTTATCTGGGAGAGAGAGAGACCAAGCTCCCGAATTCTTGGAAGGGAGAGATCCAAACTCAAGAATTTCTTGGGAACTCAGTTGTAATCACTATAAACTCTGTTTGGTACCAGGTTCTAATAATAATAATAGTCTAAGATAAGGCCTTCTAAAATTAAATAAAAATCAATTTGTCTATACCAAGGGTTGAGTTCAAGATAAGGAGGATACGAGGCCCTCATCTTTCATCTCAACTAAGAAAACATATATAACTAACTGTCATGTTATATATTTATGACTTTTTTTACCCAAATATTTAAGGCCTAAAGCCCTAGCTTGAACCGCTTGGTCCAATGGCTGGCCCTGGATTACTATCAACCCATTCTTAAGTTTGGGGAGGAAAATATTTTTCAGATATTTTCTTTATTAGTTGCAAGAGAGAAAAGTGTTGATCTGTTTTGTGTGGTAGTTGTTTAAAATGATAAATTCTACTAAATTCCTTACCAAAGAGGCAGAACTGATTTTCACACCTTAGATGCGGGATAGATTTTCTAGAGCATTAGCAAACACTAGAAGATGATGTAAGAAATATTTTTTAAGCAATTTTTCCACCCAGAATATATTTCCCACTCATATTCTCCAATCAGCCATATTGTATAGTCTTAAGTTGGAAGCTGCTTTAAAACATCTTTCACATAAGCGTTATTCATTTCACACGATCCGTGAAATTTTTACGCAACAAATACAAATTTTGTCTTAAAATTCAACATAATTCAAAAAGGAGGACAAATATGCACACCAATTATACAACAATATGTGTGTAATATGGCTGTGACGCTGGTCTAGCAGTTGATGCTGCTATATGAGAACTAACATAAAACAGTGAGCAAATTAACCACACAATATGGATATGATGTGATATAAATTATAGAGGAATGTTCGTACCTTCAAGAAGATGGGTAAGAAGAGGCTGCAATCTACCATTTTCAGCCATCTGCCGCACATTATTCTCATATTTTTCCAGATTCTCCAAAGTTTTATCAGCCTTCTCAACAGTGGAAACGTCTTCTGATTTGCTGCTTGTCATTCCAACTAATATAAGAATAGATCCATTGACTGAACCAATCTTCTCACAGAGGGTTTCAGAGGTTGAAAGTTCATAGAGCAAGGAGACAGCCTCCTCTCTTTCTTTAGAAAGCTCGTGAGAGAGGAATTTTACTACCGTGCGCACCGTGTCCCCTTCAGCCAGCAGTTCCTTTTGAGCAAAGAGAAGATGTTAATAGGAATTTCCAAAGGCTACACCAAAAAAATTATAAAAGGAAATGAAATGATAACTAGCAAACCTTAAACAACCTTATTCTCGTCATCTCCCTCGACCACGATTCTAAGTGTTTCAAGAGCTCTACAACGAACTTTACGGCTGCTACTCTTCAGCATATCAACAATCATCGGTATAAGCCCTGCACTGCGGACAATATGTTTATTCGACCGACTCCTTCGACAGATGTGCTGGACATATCTCAAGGCCATAAGGGCGTCCTTTTCTGGACCCCCTGTATTCAACGAACGACGAGCCATATCCAGCTGTGCAGCTTCATTTCTCGCAGTCCACTCTTCAATGGTGTTTCGCAAAGCCAAACTAGGATTCAATTCTGCGCTTTTTAATTCTCGAAGAGTCAAAGGGCAAACCAGTTTCCGTCCACTCTCCCTGCATTCCTTGAACCATTTTTCGATTGCTTCACGCTCAAAAGTCTGTCCGTTTTCTAAAGTAACAGGATCACGCATAACTTGCTTCGTCAAAGGACATACAAAAGCATCATAAATAGGCTCAATGTGCAACCTCTCGAAAAGTAAGCTATCATCCGACTGGCTACCAGGGTCATTATTTCCATCCCAACTTCCAGACATCATATCTTCAGTTATCTAACTGTCAGCCACAAAGAACAACAATAAAAGACAGAAGTAAACTGTTTCAGAAGTCAACCACAAGAATGAAACTTCAAGCAAAAGTCAAATGCAAATCGAATGAAGTCAAAGCCCCTAAGATCCTTACTTCATATTACCACTCCATAAATATAAGACTCATTTTTCAAACCTTTCAAATTTTCAATTACATTAATTACTTCTTTATCAATATAGCTTTAACTATGTTAAATCTCTTTCATCAACATGTAATAGATATTGTGATTGAAACATATACTAAACTACAGTAATTCTCTATCCTGAGGTTTTAAATAACGGGTGCAGTTGCGTAAAGGCTTTTGCGATTTCCGTCAGTACATGTGTTGTAACAATGATTGCGGTCGTCACAGTGTGAATTAATTAATCACAATTTGCTCTTTATCATAAAAACGGTGAATAACCGTATCGGTATCCGAACCATTTAGTCGCGGCCGTTTTCTAAAACCTAAAATTTGCCAAACAATATCAATTGTCACGAAATTTAGTACTACTACCAACTTCCATAATTATGATAATTTAGTGGATGATCCAATATTTAGGGAGTGAGTAGTAAATAGTAAAAATGATCCAATGCAATGAGAGACAAGAAATTAGGCAATAAATGGATTCAATAATTGAGAATCATATCATAAAGATTAGTGAGAATTACAAATTGACTTAATTTAGTTCAGTTAATTATTTTGACGAAAGTTATGTTACCAATTTTGGAGGGGTGTTAAAATTAAAATAAAGAGTGGATCAAAAATAGAAACTAGTTGGGTGATTATTAAGGAAAATAGAGAAACAAAATGGATAAAGAGTGTTAATTATGAAACAAATCAAGAAAAAAACTAATCATGATGAATACAAAAAAATAAAATACCTGTGTGAAGAAAAGAAAAACCTAGTTTTTAGGTTAATGATTTGGGAATTAGGTTGAATGAAAGTTGATTTGGCGATGAAATTGTTGTGGTGGCATGGTAATAAGTGTTTGAATTGAATGAACTCAAGAGAAGAAGAAGAAGAAAGAAAGATATTAGTTGAGTTGAGAGAGAGAAGAAACAAAAAAATAAAATAGAAAAAGTTGATTGAAGAAAGTGATTTTTTTTGAATGATTTGAAAAATAAAAGAAAATGGAAATTCGAGCATGAGAGAGAAAGTTGACTGGATGAAATGGTAGTCCACTAGTCGTCAGGTTAGACGAGAGAGAGGGGGATGATGAGGAGCAAATAATTAATAAGTATTAATAATGATATTAATTGTACACCCTCACTCTAGCATAAAACCAGGTTGGCTTGTCTTTATGCAAGAAACTTGCTATTTTTTACAATATTTCAATATGTAATTTTATTTCTAGTTACTATATTGTACTCACTCCGGTCACTACCGGTCACTATTATAAGCAAAAAAAACACTTTAAATTTTGGTCACTATTATAAGCAAAAGTCATTAAATTTTAGACTAATTAATACTTGTATTACTATTATACTCTTAATTTAATTAAAAAGCATTTAATGTTAAAATTTGATTCATCAAACAAACTAAGGATATTATTGTAAATTTTACTTTGATTGTACATGAAACCAAGAAAATTAATTACACTTAACTAACTTTCTTAATACGTGTGCGTAGTTATTTTGGCTTATAATTGTGACCGGAGTGAATATATTTTTTCTTCTAAATTATTTATGGGAGAAATTAGAGTTAAAAGGAGGGTTGGGTTTGGTTTTTAAAAAATTTGATGTCTAAATGGAGTAAAAATATAAGGATTTATTTGGATTAAATTTTTTAATTTTTTTAATAAAATTCAAATCAAACTGAAACAAAAAATAACGAGTTGATTTAGTTTGAATTAATCAAATACATTTTAAAAATGCAAACAAAAGAAATTAAATAAAATAATTTATGAAAATTAATTTTCTATAGTACTATAAAATAATTATATTATTAATAGTGTTTAATTATAAACACTAGATTAGTAATTTTTCCAAATAAAATTAAACACAAAGGATTTTGAATATTCAATTAATTACTTCAGTTAAAATGTTAAAAGAATGTGGTTTCCAAATTTATGTTTGGTTAGAATATTACATTAATAATTTTTTAATAATAAATTAAAATCAAATTGAATACCAAAAAATAGAAAATATATATGGTGCTTCACTTTTTTGTTCTCAAAGTTGAATGTTTGATACTAGTTTTCATGATAATGATGGTGTGACTCGTGAAAATTAGTTATGGTTGATTCAGGTAGACAGGTTTGTAGATACAATAATTGAAATTCGTTGTCCAAATCAATTATCATTGAGTTTCATCGGTTTGATATGGTCTTTGCCGGAACTAAAAAAATTATTCAACTCGAACACTGTGGTTTGGTTTGAATTTCAATTTGATTCGGAATTGTCTAAACCACAGAACACTGTTCGAACTGTAGTATAGCGACAAGAAGAAAAAGATTTGGAAGAATTCCATCCAGGTTTTTATCGTTCTCTACAGGGATCAGTGCGAGAGAAAGAATATCGTTCAACAATCTCTACATTTCTAAACTTGGTTTGAATGATTTAAAAGAGTAAAAAGCGGAAAGTACAACATATGAACAAGTAAATAATGCATTCATTAGAGAGGAGATAACTCGTCAGGAATTGAATTTCATCTACCCTATCAAATACTTAAATCTACCGATCAGTTGTACACAATCTAAATCACTCATCAATATCATCATGTATTGCTCACAACAGAGGCTATTGTCATACCCCAAATTTTACCCCTTAGATGTCGTCATCATTTACATAAGCATCTTAGGTCAATCATCCTCGCATAACTAACCAAATTATCAAACTTTGTTTTGCTTTGTTTCACCTGTGGAATTAGGGTTTGTTTCAAAAGGCTTCGAGGGTTGATTAATCAAGTTTTGGTTAAATCCTCAACCAAGCAGTTTTTCATACTTCTAAGAGACTCCCCTTTCTCAATAATCCAATGTAATTTGGGTTCACCACAAGTTCTTCGAGGTTCAAGTCTTGCAGGACTGAATTAGGGATCTGGTAAGGTTATCACATTGGGTGTGTGCAGTAATGGCTTTGATTTGAGATGTGTGAATATAAGTGCTTTGTTGAATTGAGGGTCATCAGAGATCGGTTCATATTTCAAGTTGTGATTCTGAGGCATGGTTTTGTCCATTTAGTATTTAAGTGGCCAATTTAGATGGATGTATTAAGTTACTAGTTTATTCCAAGGCTATAATGCATATAAAGTTCAGAGGATTAATTCAGTGGATGATTCATTTCGATTCAAAAGTTTCAGTTCATTCAAATAACAAAATTGAGTTACACTTGATTTTAGTCCTCAAGATTAATTTAAGACTTCATGCGTGTCAAATGAGAATCCAAATGAAGTGAAATTTGGCTTATTAGATTCTTTGGACCAAACATAGGAATGCAAGTTTCATTTTTTATGGTTCATCTTGGTTTATAAGGGAGATAATGTCAAGTGGTTTCAAAGTTCATGGAGGATGCAAATGAGTTTTATTTTGATTCAAGAGAGGGCCAAATACTTCATTGTTTAAGTTACAATTTTGTGTTAACTAGGAATGTTTCATAAATGTCCTTGTTTAAATTACAAGTGTTTGATTTTGTTCAAGTCCTAAAGTATTACACTTTTTATACAAATGGAACATGTTACAAAGAAAATGCTTCATGTCATTACATCATTTTCATCACGATGCTTCATGTTTCACAACATCACCACCTTGCCCATTTTCTCCAACTTTCTCGCCATCACCACCTTGCCCATCTTCTTCATTTTTCATGCCTTATCATCTTCAATCATCTCAACCCCACGCCTTTCCTCATCTTCATGCTCCATGCCTTTGATCACCAAGCCATGACTATCCAAATTCCCTACAAAACAAGGTTCAACTTATGTCAAAATCAATTCAAAAAACTCAAGTTCATCAATTGCCAACCATTTCGATTTCATAACTACATCAAAACCATAATTTCAAAATCATCATATTCCATTCAAAATAAATCCTAAGAAAACCAACTCTAAAACCATGCCACAAATCACAATATAAGACAATTCAAATCCAACTCAAACCACATCAATTTCCAAACCATCCCAATTCATACACCCAATTCTAAAACCGCACCAAGACTTCAAAACCATAAACCAAAAAACTCAAGTTCAACTTCATTCCAAGTAATTCCAATACCATCAAGACAATTTTCAATCCAAATTCAACATACAATCCTAAACCAAAATTCAAATCATGTCATAAACAATTCGTCATCCATCAAATTCAAACAACCCTAAACCATTTCATTTAAACCATCACATAGCATGTAACATGTTCAAAGTACCACAATCCAATTTGTCATACCATACATTTCAAATTCAGAAGACCGAAGTCATTAATTAAACTCACAACAAGACAACAATTCCACAGCAGCAAAAATTGCAAAATAATGCAGAGAAGTTTAGGGCAGAAAAAGACAATATCATACAAGGGTCAGTTTTCATAATTCATGAAAAAGGAAAGGGTTCAGAACAGCAAATTGAGCATCAGAAACATAATTCATGAAAATGGAAAAAGGACAAGGAAATTGCAATAGTCAAGAATTCAGATTGTTTATAGAACACAATTTGAATCTGCATAAAAGAGGAAAAAAAACTAATTCAGGGGATATACCATAGCCATCATACAGAGAGAAAACCCCTAAGTTGTCTACACAGAAAGAAAAAAACCAAAGAACATCAGAAGAAAATATCAAGAACCCTAGGATTTATGTTCTAACACCTACATTCCAAAACATAACCGCATGATATCTAAGAAAGAAAGATAAGAAAAAGGTGAAGAGGAGACTTATATGTGGTTGCGAAAAGCCTCGTCGGAGCACGAATGGACGTTATCCACTTGGTATGTTTCTCCGCTTCTTTTTTGCCTCTCGTTGTTGCGTTTGAGCTCTTTCCATTACGAATCTTCATTTCCCCTTTGTTTGCGCTGATTTGGGGTTGATTTTGGGTTTTTAGGGTTTAATGGATTTTGGGAGTTTGAGTGAGAATCAGAAACTTCTGAGCATGGATTCGGACTCAGAAGGGTGTGTTTGGGGTAGGTAGGGTTATATTTTGAGGATTGGCCAGAGAGAGGTGGCGGCGCCGCCGTAACCGACCGCCTGCCACAGCCTTCTTTAGCGGGTATGATGATATCTGATGAGGAAATTAATTGCAGAGAAAAAGGAAGAGAGAGACAGGCTAAGTGGAGAGAGAGTGAGTTATAGGAAATGAACTCGTTTGTACCCTTTCCCTGGTTTTTTTTAGTGGTGTATGCTGAGTTGTTTTGGGTGTTTAGTTAGGGTGGTGACACTTGTCCCTCCCCTTGACAAGTGTCACCGGAGAGGCCTTCTCCCCCTGATTCAATGCGCGCATCCCTTGTCCATATCGTACGTCATCATCTCCCTGCCTTCTGATCAGAATCAAGGCTGACCGTCTAATCAATCAAATGCTCATGATGCTTCCTCTTGGTTAACTTCTATTAACCAGAGTCCACCATGGACTCTCCCAGCGTGGGCCTCCATATTTTTTGGGCTTGGACAGACTTTCTATACACTCCCCCATCCTTGCGCCACTTCCTGGCCCATTCTGTTTTAGTTTTATTTAGTTTTTTTTTGTTATTTTACTTAATTTTCCCCTTGGAACCTTGACCACAGTCAAGAGTTCCTCACCCCTAGTTAGGTGAACTACGAATGCTCTGATTCCATCCTAGTCAGGATACGTAGGCACGAGATGCAATGTCTTGGCGAGCATACTTAGTGTACATACCCTAGGTCTTTACCTTAGCACCTTTTCCTTAGCAAGCAAACTTTAGCAAAACATAAATACTAACAAGAGGTTCCTGTAGAGTACTACAGATACTTAGGATGCTAACACCTTCCCTAGGTATAACTAACCCCCGAACCTTAGATCTCTAGCTTTGTTGTTACATTGCGCACTTAGGGTTTTCTTCGATCTTTAACCTTTCCTTTGGATAAATCAAAGCTCGGTGGTGAATTCAAAGATTTGTGATTCAAATTAATCAATAGCTTGATATCTGATTCTCACCGCAACAAAAAGGGCGACTTCACTGGGGAATATCATCCCCTAAGAGGGTTAAGCCCACCTTGTTTGCATTTGTGTTATTTTATATGTTTGCTTGCTTGTATACATGTATATTTGTAAATATCTGTATATATCTGTTGCGCTTGGGTTTTTCTGTATGCAGGGTTGTTACCTTGAGTGGTGAGGATAAGTCCTAACCCGGACTTGAGTGTACACTTATGATAGGATGATGGGTATAATCAAGGAGACTTCGAGGGAGTTTAATCCCAAAGGAGTTAACTTGAGATCCCCCGCTCAGTTCAGGCCCTCTTGGGAGTAATAGTGTTGAACGAGCCATCGTGAATGCACTATTACTTTCGACCTAGGAGTCTGTGATACTGAGGACCTTTAGATTACCTTTTTACCCCACTTTGGCCTTGTTAGGATGTAGTGCGATGACTATGAGGGTGTAAACCCAAAGTACTTGATACGCGATACTACACCCAGGCGAGACTCTCTTGAGAATATTATTGGTTCCCGAGTTAATTTGTGTGCCGATAATATCCGAAAGATGGGTTGTTGACTTTGAGCACTATTTAGAACCCTGTTCTGCAGAGATGAAAAACCTAGTACACACCTGTGGGTTGGGTAGACCATTGGCTCCATGTCTATGATCCTCAAACCTAAGGTTTTTGTCTGTGTGCATATATGTGTATTTGTGAATACGTGTATACCTGTGTTTGTGCACACATACATCCATGCATCCATCCCATTCATGCATCTTTTCTAACTCATTCAAGGAACTTGAAATTATTTTGCAGACTTTATAATATGGATTTTGGGAGGAGAAAAACCCAAAAGTACACATTCAAGAGTCTAAAACTAGAGATTTTGAGGAAACTATGAGGCCTTGTAGAAGACCCCTTGGGATTCAAAGATAGGTATGGAAGACTTCTACCACTATTGAAGGTTAACACGGTGGATGGTTTGTTGGCTACCCTGGTTCAGTTTTACGACCGGGTGTATCATTGCTTCACCTCTCCAGACTACCAATTGCTGCCTACATTGGAGGAATACTCAACTTTGATGGAGTTTCATATCACTTCTCGTCCACCATTCTCTGGGTTGGAAGACGTACCAAGTGAGAAAGAGATTGCTGAAGCAACACTCCTGAAGTTGTTCGAGGTTCGAGACAACATAACCACCAAGGGAGGGCTCCCTGGTTTGACTGCCAAGTTTCTGATAGAGAGGGCTCAACATCATGCTGACAAGAAGAATAAAAAAGGTTTTGAAGCTATTCTAGCTCTGTTGATCTATGGATTATTTTTATTCCCAAACATTAATGACTTTGTTGATATGGACGCAATCACGATATTCTTGCTCAAGAATCTAGTCACCACTCTTTTGGCTGATGTTTATCACTTAATTCATTTGAGGAACTCCCATGGAGGGGGCCAAATCACCTATTGTGCCACGCTCCTCTACAAGTGGTTTATTTCACGCTTGCTGAGGCAGCGACTTTTTGGGATTTGAAGGATGGTTTGATGTGGTCCAAGAAAATCATGTCACTCACTCATTCAGACATTGAGTGCCTCTTCTTGGCTCTAAAGGGTGCATCAGCTACAACGTTGTCCTTGCTCGTCGTCATCTTGGATACTCGATGAAGGAGAAGCCCAACCCTATCTATTTGGAAGGACTTTTCCTTAAGGATAGAGAAAACCTTGAGCTCAAGACTAAAATCATGCACGCCTGGTGTCACGTACACACGAAGGGAATGACTGCCTTGGGGGTACCCTGATTGCACTGTTTCAAAACCATATCTGTTGCGAGTTCAAGAGAGGGCTATGAAACTAAAGATGCCCTATGCTCATCACGAGACAATCTCTATGACTCCTAGAGATCATGCCCTCATCTTCATGAGTGAGGAAGAAAAGTTAAAGATTGCCTTAGCTAAGGCCAAAAGAGAAAGAAAGGCTTGGAAGAACAAATACTTCGTGGTCAGCCGAGAAAATGAAGAGCTTCAGAGACTTCACCGTCAAAGGGAGGAAGAAGAATCTGCAAGGAAGAGGAAGGCACAAGAGGATTTATTTTCCTCTCGTGTATCTCCAGTACCGACTGCTAGCTCTAGCATGCCTCCGACTTCCATGGCGTGGAAGATTTATATGGATAGGCTTATCATGGAGAAGGCATATACGCAAGAAAGAATTGACAAGATTACAAAGGGAGCACATGGAGAAGGAGGATCCTCTTGTCAGAAGGATTAGGCTCTTAGTTTCCTTATTATGTTGATTATCTTGTATTTGGTTCTCTTTGTACTTTGGCTCTTGGATATGTACTGAATGTTTTGTAAAACTTTTAATTATTGATGAATGAAAATGTTGTTTTTATCCTAAGTTGTAAGCTCCATTATTATAATGTTTGTAAACATAATTTTGGGTTCCTTGAATGTTTTGTTTCATTTTGCATTTTCCTGCATTCATGAGCATTACATATGCATTTCTTGTGTTGTGGCTCATTCTCGTGTCTCATCTTCAGCTAATCACACTGAATTTGAAGCATCAATACAACACTCAAGCCCGAGCTCATCAGAGAATGGTTGAACAAAATGTGGAGATCAAAAGGGTTAGTGATGAACTAGAAGACCTGCGCGGAAGTGTGGGGCAAATAATGGAAATGCTACAGGTTATCAGAGAAAAGATGGATACTTAAGCCACTGTAGTTTCTAAAATTACCAATGCAACTGTGGAACCGCCACCAACTACAGCTAATATTTCAACTGTGCCACCTTATGGGCCACCTCTGGGTTTTGTGCCTCCACCTTTCACGGTACCAACTACTCAACAAGTTATTCCCTTGGGATCAGAAATTCCTCAAGCCATTCCAAATTTTGTGCCAGCTAATGTACAAGCTCAAGTACGTCCCTACTTTCATAATCAACAACAAGTATATGACGTCCCTAATATGTCTGAAGAGGGGGATGAGCACCACAAAAGATTGAAGGATAGTGTAGAGACTATTGAGAGGAGGGTAAGAGCAATGGAAGGAAACAACATCTTTGGTGCTGATGCCAAAGATATGTGGTTAGTATCTGGACTGGTAATCCCTCAAAAGTTCAAAACTCCCAATTTTGATCAATATTCAGGTGCAACTTGTCCAAGAACACACTTGAT
Organism: Lathyrus tuberosus; assembly: GCA_022829125.1. NCBI lineage: Eukaryota > Viridiplantae > Streptophyta > Magnoliopsida > Fabales > Fabaceae > Lathyrus > Lathyrus tuberosus. Next base: position 4,317,425 of record JALAZF010000090.1, read on the forward strand.
TATGTACTACAGGAGGATGGTTGCTTATGTAGATAATGATAAATTTATGATTCACTGCTTCTAGGACAGTCTGAAAGGGGCCTCAGCCAAGTGGTACCTAAGTCTGGATCAATCTCGCATTCATATTTTCCAGGATTTGTCTGATTCTTTTGTTAAGCACTACAAATACAATATGGATTTGGCCCCAGATAGAAGGCAACTCTCTAGCATGTCGCAGAAGATTTCAGAATCTTTCAAGGAGTACACACAACGCTGGAGGGAAACTGCCTCCCAGGTGGAACCTCCTTTGACTGAGAAGGAGTTGGCCGATTGGTTTGTGGACACGGTGAGATCGGAATTTTATGAGAGAATGGTCAGTAGTGTGTCAGCCAATTTTTCAGTTATTGTGGTCGTGGGTGTAAAGGTGGAGTTGGGATTGAAGAATGGTAAAATGACTAACGCTTATGGTAATTCAAGCAATAATAATGCCAAGAAACCCTCTGGTAACTTTCATAAGAAGAATAAGGGAGAGAAGAATGTTGTATTGATAGAAAGGAAGAAAAACCAGTCTTGGAAACAACATCAACAACCTCAACAAGGTTATGTTCAGCATCTAGTGTATCCTGTACAGTATGCCCAACAACCATATGTGGGAGTTGTCACACCCATATTCAATCATTAGGTCCTAGTTTATCAGCCAGTACAACAGGCATCGATCTATCAACCAGTTCAATAACAACAGAACTATCAACAAGCGTCCAACGCTCCGGCATATCAACAACGACAAAGGACTCCGGATCCTCGTCTAAATGCTCCTTACAGAAGACAGAGTGGAAAACCTCTGATTCCTCTTATTCCTATGACATATACGGAGTTATATCATTCTTTGGTACAACAAGGTTTGATAACTACAAGGCCTTTGGGTCCACCTCCAGAGAAACTTCCACCTTATTACAACCCAAACACTCACTGTCCGTTTTATGAAGGTGCTCCCAGCCATGATTTGGAAGGGTGCCTCGCGTTGAAACATATTGTAAGGGAACTGATGGAGAAGAAAATTTTGTCTTTTGGTGACTCTCAGCCGAATGTTAAAAGCAATCCTTTGCCCACTCATGGAGCAGTAAATGTTGTTGAAGATGCACCTGATGAGACTTTGATTCTTGATGTTGCTGAGATTAGGACTCCGCTCCGAGCCTTTCATGCTAAGTTGGTAGAGGCTGGTTTGGTTAAAGTTTGTCATTCAGAATGTGAAGATTGTGTTGTAAACCCAAAGGGCTGTTTGTTGGTTCAGAGGGATATTCATAATTTGATTGACTGTGGTTTCTTACAAGTGGGTAGTAAAGTGAAGAGAGATGAGGTGTCAGTGATTGAACCTATCTTTAATTTGCCAAAGCCAGGTGATAAAGTACCAGTGTTCAACGTGCCGGAGTCAAGCTCTACAACCCCAGTTTTCAATGCGCCAAAGCCAATTTTCAACATTGCAAAGCCTGTTGACCCACCAGTAAGTCAGCCTAGACCGGTGATTATTCAGAAACCTAGTCCATTCTACTTCAAAGATACTAAAGCCGTGTCGTGGAAGTATGATGTAATGGTAATTGATCAAGAATCTGGAAAGGTTATCCCAAAGGATGTGGAGGATGCTCAGGAAGATGTGACAAATATCGATGGGGCAAGCAAGATGACCAGTAGTGGTCGTATTTATCAACCCATAGTGAATGAAGTTCCTTCCAAGGAAACTGCCGCTATTATACCTGCTAGGGATAAGGAAATGGTTTTGAACGACGAAGATGCAGAATTCTTGAGAATTATAAGAAAGAGTGATTACAAGGTTATTAAACAACTTCACCAGACACAGTAAAAAATATCCATCTTGTCTCTCTTGATGAGCTCCTTTGCTCATAGAGTTGCTTTACAAAAGCTATTGGCTCAGGCCCACATTGCTCAAGGCATTACAGTTGGTTAATTTTATACTGTAATTGTGAACATTACTGCTTGTAACACCCTTAGCTTCAGCAATAAGGAGTTTCCAAGAAAAGGTAAAAATCACAATCGTGTGTTGCATGTGTCTGTGAAATGTCAGGAGGATGCTCTGGCTCGAGTACTTGTTGATACAGGTTCTTCTTTAAATGTTCTTCCCAAAAGAACACTTACAAAACTTGCTTACAGAGGGGCAGAAAGGAAAGCTACTTCATTGATCGTTAAAGCTTTTGATGGTTCCCATAGAACGGTGATTTGAGAAGTAGAGCTACTGATCTTAATTGGTCCACATGTCTTTGATATCACATTTTAGGTGATGGATATCAACCCAGCTTACAGTTGTTTATTGGGGAGGCCGTGGATTCATGCTGCTGGCGTAATAACCTCCACATTGCATTAGAAGATGAAGTTCGTCATCGACGACAAGTTGGTAATCGTTCATGGTGAAGAGGATTTTATGGTGAGTAATCTGTCTTCATTCAGGTATATCGAGGCTGACGACGACGACGCGCTGGAAACTTCTTTCCAGACACTTGAAATAACAAATGTCATTCTGTTGGAAGCCGAAGAACCGGTGGTTAAAAGTGGTCCATCTATTGCATCTGCTCAGAGTATAAAGTCAACTATTGAAGAAGGCACTCCTGCAGGCTGGGGATAAGTTATCGAAGTGAAGACAAAGCTAAATCGCCATGGGTTAGGTTACAAACCAACTCATGATGAAGCATCAAACTCTACTATAGGGCGTCCGAAGGCAATCCAAGAGGTATTCATCAGCAGAGGCTTCCAAGTCAACATTATGATTGAAGACCAAGAAGATGAAGATGTTAGTCATTTGGTGTTTCAGTGTGATGTTGCATTAGACAACTAGGAAGTAATAGAAATCCCTGTGATTATTTCCTCGCCAAAGTAATTTGTTGTCTTTTGTTTTTGTTTTCAAAATTTCATAGTTATGCCCAAAGCTATTGGATTATTTTGTAAGGCCACCGTGCTTTCAAAATTGTTATAATTAATGAAGATATTTTGTTAAATTCTCATTATTTTCATTTACTATTTTTTGCTTTTACTTTTAAAATAAAATGGCAATCTTTCAAAAACTACCAAAAACATTTTTCTTTTGCATTTGACTTTGTGCCTTTAATAAAATAAGTCATTCCAAACATGCAGAATCATTACAAACCCTGTTGAGTTCGATGACCCTGCTTTCACTTTTGACTTCGATTCACCCATCTACCAAGCTGCAGATAAGGATGAAGAAGATTATGACGTTCCCGATGAACTGGCAAAGATATGCGAGTATGAGTACACGGACCTTCGACCACATGAGGAGCAAGTGGACACCATTAATCTTGGCACTGATAAAGAAAAGAAAGAGGTCAAGATTGGTAGTACACTTGGGGAAGATATCAAATAGAGATTGGTGAAGCTTCTAGAAGAGTATGTCAATGTGTATGCGTGGTCATATCAAGATATGCCTGGTTTAAACACATATATTGTTATCCACAAGCTACCACTCAAGCCCGAGTGCCCACCTGTAAAGTAAAAGATCCGAAGAAGTAGACCTGATATGGTTCCAAAGATTTGAGATGAGGTTAAAAGACAGCTTGACACAGGTTTTCTGACAGTTCCGAAATACCCTGAGTGGGTAGCCAATATTGTGCCAGTGCTAAAAAAGAACAGTAGAGTCAGGATGCGCGTAGACTATAGGGATCTGAACAAAGCAAGTCCAAAGTAAGATTTCTCTTAACCACATATTGACACTCTTGTGGACAATATCGTTTGCTTCGCAGTTTTCTCATCCATGGATGGCTTCTATGGTTATAACCAGATTAAGATGGATCTTCCTGACTCCTTGGGGAACCTATTGTTATAAGGTTATGCCCTTTGGTATGAAGAATGCAAGGGAAACATATCAAAAGGCAATGGTTACTCTTTTTCATGACATGATGCATAAGGAGATTGAGGTGTACGTCGATGATATGATTGCCAAGTCTCAAAGCAAAGAGGAATACTTGGATCATATGTTGAAACTGTTTGAACGACTCAGGAAGTACCAGTTGAGGCTGAACCCTACAAAGTGTACCTTTGGTGTTAGATCTGGAAAACTACTTAGTTTTATCGTTAGTTAGCGAGGAATTGAGGTGGACCATGATAAGGTTCGATCTATCCAAGAAATGCCTACTCCACAAACTGAAACATAAGTTTGAGGTTTTCTTGGACGCCTGAACTATATTTCCAGATTTATATCCAATATGATTCCCACGTGTGAACCTATCTTTAAGTTGCTTCACAAGGATCAGACTATTGATTGAAATTCTGACTGTTAGCAAGCCTTCGACAAGATTAAGGGTTATTTACAAGAACCTCCTATTTTGATCCCGCCTGTCCCAAGAAGACTACTTTTCATGTATCTAACTGTACTGGAAAGATCAATGGGTTGCGTGTTAGACCAACACGATGAGACTGGATGTAAAGAGCACGTCATTTACTACTTAAGCAAGAAATTCACTGATTGTGAAAGTCGATATTTACTTTTAGAGAAGACTTGTTGTGCTTTAGCATGGGCCTCCAGGTGTCTGAGGCAGTACATGATTTACATACTACTTTGTTGATCTCGAAAATGGATCCAATAAAGTACATTTTTGAAAAGCCTGCTCAGACTGGGAGACTTGCTCGTTGGCATATGCTGTTGTCTGAATATGACATCCAATACGTCACCCAGAAATCTATCAAGGGGAGTATCTTGTCAGATTACCTCGCCGATCAGCCCATAGAAGATTATGAACCTCTCAAGTTTGAATTTCCAGATGAAGATATCATGGTGGTGAAAGGCTGTGAAGAACCTGGCCCTGATGAAGGTCCCGAACCAAGTTCCCGTTGGAAAATGATGTTTGATGGCTCTTCTAATTATAGTGGGCATGGCATAGGTGTTGTTTTGATTAATCCTGATGGTGGTTACACTCCATTTACATCAAGACTTTATTTTGAATGTACGAATAACATGGCTGAATATGAAGCGTGCATTCTAGGACTTGAGGCAGCTATTGATCTCCGAATCAAGATTCTTGAAGTCAGTGGAGACTCAGCTTTGGTTATTTATCAAGTTAAGGGTGAATGGGAGACCCGTGATGAGAAGTTGATTCTATATCGTGCATATATTGTAGAGTTGATCCATTACTTTAATGAGATCACTTTCCGTCATGTTCCGAGGTCGGAAAACACATAGTTGATGCTTTGGCTATGCTAGCCTCAATGTTAAAGGTCAAATTTGTTAACGAAGCACCGCTTATCAGTATTGAATGTAAGACTGAGCTTATCTACTACCATTTGGTTGAAGAAGAAGCCGATGGAAAACCATGGTTCCATGACATCAAGAATTATTTGAAGAATCAGGAATATCCAACTAACGCTACAACTCTTGATAAGAAGACCTTGAGGAGGTTGGCGTCCAAATTCTTTTTCATCAATGATGTGCTTTACAAGAGAAATCACGACATGGTGTTGCTTAGATGTGTTGACAGACGGGAAGCAGACCTGTTGATTCGAGATATTCATGAAGGATCATTTGGCACTCACGCCAATGGATATGCCATGTCCAAGAAGATTTTGAGAGCTAGATATTACTAGTTAACCATGGAGACTGATTGTATCCAATATGCCAGAAAATGCCACAAGTACCAAATTTATGCCGATAAGGTGCATGTACCTCCAACATTGTTAAATGTGTTGTCATCACCTTGGCCTTTCTCTATGTGGGGCATTGACATGATTGGGGCAATCGTGCCAAAAGCTTCCAACGGTCATCGGTTCATATTGGTGGTTATTGATTACTTCACAAAGTGGGTCGAAGCCGCATCCTACACCAACGTAACCAAACAAGTGGTTGCCTGTTTCATTAAGAATGAGATTATTTGTCGTTAAGGAATTCCAAGTAGAATCATAACAGATAATGGGACGAACTTGAGTAATAAGATGATGAAAGAGTTATGTGTAAGTTTCAAGATTGAGCACCACAATTATTTTCCCTACCGTCCTAAAATGAACGGAGCCGTTGAAGGTGCAAATAAAAACATCAAGAAGATTCTGCAGAAAATGGTGAAGACCTATAAGGATTGACATGAGATGCTGCCATTTGCCTTGAACGGATACCGAACATCCGTTCAAACTTTGACAGGGGCAACCCCTTTCTCTTTGGTGTATGGGGGGGATGTCATTCTTCCCATTGAAGTTGAAATACCATCTTTAAGGGTCCTGATGGAAACCAAGCTTGATGAGGCAGAGTAGGTTCAATAAAGACTTGATCAACTGAACCTTATTGATGAGAAGCACATGACTGCAATGTGTCACGATCAATTGTATCAAAGGCGGATCAAGAGAGCATTCGACAAGAAGGTCCGTATCCATGAATTCAGAGAAGGAGAACTTGTACTCAAGAAAATCTTGCCAGTTCATAAGGATATGCGCGGAAAATGGGCGCCCAACTACGAAGGCCCATTTGTGGTGAAGACATTGTTCTAAGAGGGCTCACTAATTCTCACAATGATGGATGGTGAAAAACTTACACACCCTGTGAATTCTAATGTAGTAAGAAAATATTATGCCTAAAGAACCTGCTAAGTCGAAAACCTGGAAAGGCGACTTAGGCAAAAGTGGGTATCCCGGTGGATCATAACCTATGAAGGAGATCCAGGCAAAAATTAGGGATAAAAAAAATACGAGCTTGCTAAGTTGAAAACCCGAAAGGGTGACTTAGGCAAAAATGAGCATCCCGGTGGATTGAAAACTTGAAAGGGCGATCCAGGCAAAAGTTAGGGGCAAAAGGCATTTCACTGCATCAGGTGGGGTGTCACCTTTGTAGAAGAATCAAAGTAGAAGTTCAAGCTCGCCGCTCTTGTCAAAATCAAGGTTTTGGAGATTCTTAGTTATTAGGGCTAGTAGTTATCATTGGATTCAATGTAACCTTTCCCTATTGCCATTTTCAAATTGTAATGTTCCATGGAGCTCTGCCATTGGCAAGCTACCATTCTTGAATAAAATCAGATTTTGGACCATTCAATTTTTTTCATGGGTTAAATAGTGTTTACCCCCTGCCATATAAGCGTATTTTGGTTTACCCCCCCTTAAAAAAAAATTTTTATTCCCCCCTCAACTTTCTTAGATTCCATTTACAAAGACCCTGATTCACCCATTGGTTCAAGATTCTGTGACGTGGCATGTTGACCTCGCTGACTGGGTATGGTTGACTGCCACATGGATTTTTATATTTATTTTTTAAATTTTTTAATCTTTATTTTTTACTTTTTAAATTTTTTTTCGTATTATTTTTTTTTTTATTATTTTTTTTCCAAGTCACCTTTTATTTATTAATTGTTTTCTTTAGAATTATTTTTCTATAATTTTTTTTCATTTTCTAACTATTTTTTATTTTATTTTTCCAAATTATTATTTAAAAAAATATTCTAGTTGGGCCAAGATTAATGACAACTAGACCTAGGCCATCAGCACTTTTGGTCCATTTACAATTTGTCTTTTGCAAGTTATTAAAGTATATGAGATTTTGGTATATATACACTAAAGATTTTAACTTATAAAACGATGTGGGACTTCAAGTTAAATTGAACTCTTTTTCTTCACACTGTAACAACACCTGCAGCATCTTCCTTTTTCATGTTAGCTATTTCCCTTATCATCATCTTCTGTCTCCACACGCATAGCAGCTACTTCAAGACCTATGATCTAGTCAAGTGAAAGAAGAATATATTAGCTACATAGTACCAACCAATGGTAACAAACAGGAAGACACTTCTCGAAGGGACACCACAATCATTCCAAGAAGGATGAACAACAGCTAAAAAAGACATTAACACACTAAAGTTTGAACTCGAGAGTGTTAAAACAAAGTATTTGGAGCTTCAACACGATATGGAAAATCTGCAGAAGAATTTCGATAAGGTGATGAAGCAAAAACACACATCAGCTTGGACTAGTGGATGGAAGAAACTGAGCAAACTCACAAAAATAACAAATGGAGAGAATCATGATATTGGTAATCACATTCCAACTTCTGAAGAACAGATAAAAAAGAATGCTAGAAAGTGGAGAGAATCATGATGTTGGCTTATTACTTATGCTGTTTACTAGAATGTATCATGTTCATGTCAATCTCGATGCAAAATTATTGTTGATAGTTGTATTTTTTGTCTGCCAATGAGAAGACATGGATTTGTAAGTTGCAAAGTGTGTTAATCACATGCAACTTTAACATGAAACCTCCAAAAACATCTTAGCAAAACTTTTTATTTTTGTTTTATTGTTGCTTTATTCTTTTGTTACTGATTGATTTTATAACACATTTATGGACCCTACACATTAACAAGACAATTAAACTCCAAGGGAATAATATTTAGATTTTTTTTCCATCCTTTAATTCTCTCATAAATCATGGAAAATGACAAAATAAATTTGGATTCTAGAATCCGAAGTGTGTTTTTCATATGAGTTATTGATATTTTACTGATTGTAAAATTTGGACAAGCTACATAACAGTTCCACATGAATAATTTACTAACTGTCAAATTTCAAACTTCTAAACATCAAACTAACATTGTTGATTAGTAAAAAAATGTTGGATGTAGTTAGTTTGCCATTTAGTGAGAAGGAAAAGCTCAAGTTTCAACATTAAGTGTTTGTAATAGTGGTTGTAATAGTGGTGATTCTCCTTCTGTGTATCTCCATACATTTGTGCAAGTTTTGAAGGATAAATTTCTGGAAGAAATTGTAATCAGAATTTTGAAATTATTCCAAGACTCTCAGCTCAAATTCGTGAGATGATCTCCATGAATGCTGTGAAACTTTGCTTTTCCTTCTTTTTGTTCCTCTATAGATCCAACAAAGCAACTGGGTACTAAACATTGAGGCCGAAAAGCAACTGGCTTTTCCTTCACAAGACCCACATCGGTTGATGTTGGTATATGTTGAGGCTTTATATAATAACTTGTGCATTAAAGTTACAATTAAATAAATATCAAGACCAAGAAAGCTAAGCCCAATAGTTATATACAATAAACCCAGCCCAATTAAAATTATTTTTAAAATAACAATATATAGTAAATGATAGATTAATATAAATAAATAGAATATTATAATATTTAAAATTATATACGATAAAATTTAAAAAAAATATTATACGAAAAAAAATTAATTGAATTAAAAATTTTTTCAAAATAAATAAAAAATTAAAAAAATTAAAAAACGTAAACTAAAAAAATTAAAAAAATTAAAAATAAGCTCAGTCAGCAGACATTAAGTGCCATGTGTGCAGATTCTCTATGCCCAGTCAGCCAAACAAGGGATAGGGGGTTTTGCAAACAGAATCTTAATTTTACAAGGGGGGAATCACAAAAAAAAACTTCAGGGGGGGTAAACCAAAACACGCCTATATGGCAGGGGGTAAACACTATTTAACCCTTTTTTCATTTACCGTTTTCTCTACTTTTCCTTGTTATGCAAAATGTCATTTATTTGTTAATAATGATTTTGAAAGTGGAAAGTTTTGAATTAAAAAACAATTTTTTTGAAAACATAATGAAAACATAATTTTCTTTGGCTTGTGGAATGATTTAGTGAAATCACATGTTCCCCAAGAGGTCTTAAGGTGGCAAAAGCACTGTCAGATCATTGCATGAAATCCCCCTTGAAGCATGAATTGATCGATAATACCTCTTTGGATTGACCCTTTGGTCGTGTGTGGTTACCAAGATCGAAGTGAATTTCCCCAGTATCCTCCGTGTGATGCATGCCTTAATGATGAAGACTTTATCCTCAGTGGAGTTCCCTTTTGTTCTCACTGAAGTTATATTGTATCTCCCTAGCAAGCTACCTAGCTTCATGCTTCCTCGAGTGAAATAGGTGTATTTCCCAGTGAACCTATGGATTCTTTTATTCCCCGGATTCAGTGTGACTCTTTGTTTCCCCAACAAAGTGGGTATTTTTATCTGTTTCCCCTTGAGTCTCTGGTTTCTTTCTCTCTCTCTCTCTCTTTAGAGTCAGTTTTTGCATGTCATTGAGCATCTGCATCATGCCATATCATGTGCATTTAGCATCTTTCTAGGTGTTTGTTATTGGTTGTATCCCTTCGACCCTAAGTCTAGTCGTAACTGGCATCCTTGTTAAAATATTTGTTTGTCATCGATTTCTTCCCCAAGCCCAGTTGTAACTGGCACCTCTTTTGAGATCGTTGGTGGTCACCAATTTCCTGCTTAAGTTCGGTCGTCACCGGCATTTTATTAAAACGTTGGTTGTCACCTATATTCCCTTGAAGCCTAGTTGTCACTAGCATCTCTGTTTTATAACCCAATCGTTATTGGTATTGTCGAATCTGGTTGTTACCATATATTTAAAGTCTAGTCGTTACTACCAATCTCCGATGAAAGTCCAATTGTTATTGGCACTCGTTGCAAATCCAATCGTTATTGGTATTCTTTGTTTGGTCGTCACCAGTTTCCCCTGTGAGGTCTAGTTGTTACTATTCTCCATTTGATATTTGTTAGTCTGGTTGTTACTAGTGCTCCCGTGAAGTTTAGTTGTTACTAACACCGCTGTTTGCAAGCTCAATTGTCATTGGCATTTTTAAGTTTGTTGTTATCATTTTCTACTCATCTGGTTGTTACCAATATCCCTGTGAAGTCCAGTCGTCACTGGCGTTTGTTTAAAATCCAATTGTTATTGGTTTCCAAAATCCAATGATTACTGGCATTCATTTAAAGTCCAGTGGTTACTGATATTATTTCGAACCCAATTATTATTGGTATTGATAATCTGGTCGTCACCAGTCATTGTCTAAAGTCCAATGGTTACTGGCATTGCTTAAAATCCAATTGTTATTAGTATCCTTAAATCCAGTTATCACTGGCATCATTTCAGAAATCCAATTGTTATTGGTATCCAAAGTCCAGTAGTTACTAACATTCCTTTAAAGCCCAGTGGTTATTGACATTGTCTAAAATCCAATTGTTATTGGTATCTAAAGTCCAGTTGTTACTGGCGCTGTCAAAAATCTAATCGTTATTGGTATTGGAGCCTCTGGTCGTCACCAGTCCTCTTTCAAAGTTCAGTTGTTACTGGTATTGTTTAAAATCCAATTGTTATTGGTATCCTAAAATCTAGTTGTCACTGGTATCGTTTTAGAAATCCAATTGTTATTGGTCTCTAAAGTCCAATCGTTACTGGCATTGTTTGAAACCCAATTATTATTGGTATGGAAGTCTTTGGTTTTCACCAATCTTCTCATTGAAATCCAATCGTTATTTGTATTGGAGTCTTTGGTTGTCACCAATCCTCATATTGAAGTCCAGTTGTTACTGGCATTATTTAAAATCCAATTGTTATTGGCACTATAAAAAAATCCAATTGTAACTGTTATCCTTAAATCCATTCGTCACTGGTATCCCCTCAAAGATTCAATCGTTATTGGTATCCAAGTCCAGTTGTTACTGGCATTGTTCAAAATCCAATTGTTATTGGTATCTAAACTGTAAGTGATATTGGTACTCCTATCCAACCTTGTTATTGATATTGGAAGTTTGGTTATCACCAATTCCCCTTGGAAGTCCAATAGTTACTGGCATCGACCTATTAGAAGTTGGTTGTTACCCTTGCTTGTGGGCTAAGTCCAATTCATTTGGCACGTACGGAGTTTGTAATTTCCCTGTCTTTTCTGGTGTTTCCTGAAGATCCCGTTTGAACTCTTCATTTGGCATGTATGGAGTTTGTAATTTCCTAACGTTTGCTTGATCTCTTGTCAGAAGATCATTTCTCAGTTTCTTTGATCTCTTGTTAGAAGATCATCTTCTTATTTTGTTTGGTTTTCTTGTCGAAAGATCAACCCTTCATTTAAATTGATCATGGAGATCACACTTCTTTCTGGTTTTATCCCCAGTAAAGAGCTTGTCTACTCGTCTTTGTTCTAGCATGTCATCCAGTCATGTCTGAACCTGTTGATTAACTGCTCAGGATATTCCCTAGTGGAGACCATATGTCTTGGTTTTATCTCCAATGAGGATTTTTGCTTCTAAAGTGTCATCCGGTCATGTCTGAACTTGGTACTCGATCATTTTAGATGTCCTCAGTTTGTTTCTTTTCCCCAGTGTTTTTTTATCCCCTGTGCGTTGTCACCCCTTGGTTGTTGACATTTATCATTTTTTGTTTCCTGTTCTCGTCTGCATTTTGCATCATTATATCATCATATCATCATGCTAGAGTTCATGGCAAGTTAGCATTTGCATATTTTTTCTTGTTCTTAGCATAAGCATTACATCTAAGGGCAAACTTTTCAGTTTGCTATATTTAAATACCTTTCACCTTGATTTTACGAGGATGGTCATCACGCATGTCACCCGGTAAAGTTATTTAAATAGGGGCAACTGTCATACCCCAAATTTTACCCCTTAGATGTTGTCATCATTTGTATAAGCATCTTAGGTCAATCATCCTTGCATAACTAACCGAATTATCAGACTTTGTTTTTGCTTTTCTGCATCTGTGGAATTAGGGTTTGTTTCAAAAGGCTTCGAGGGTTGATTAATCAAGTTTTGGTTAGATCCTAAACCGAGCAGTTTTTCATACTTCTAAGAGACTCCCTTTTCTCAATAATCTAGTGTAATTTGGGTTCATCACAAGTTCTTCGAGGTTCAGGTCTTGCAGGACTACATTAGGGATCTGGCAAGGTCATCAGATTCAGTGTGTGCAGTAATGGCTTTGATTCGAGATGTGTGAATATAAGTGCTCTGTTGAATTGAGGGTCATCAGAGATCGATTCATATTTCAAGTTGTGATTCCGAGGCATGGTTTTGTCCATTTAGTATTCAAGTGGCCAATTTAGATGGATGTATTAAGTTACTAATTTATTACAAGGCCATATTGCATATAAAATTCAGAGGATTGATTCAGTGGATGATTCATTTCGATTCAAAAGTTTCAGTCCATTCAAAGAACAAGATTGAGTTATACTTGATTTTAGTCCTCAAGATTAATTTAAGACTTCATGCGTGTCAAATGAGAATCCAAATAAAGTGAAATTTGGCTTATTAGATTCTTTGGATCAAACATAGGAATGCAAGTTTCATTTTTTATGGTTCATCTTGGTTTATAAGGGAGATAATGTCAAGTGGTTTCAAAGTTCATGGAGGATGTAAATGAGTTTTATTTTGATTCAAGAGAGGACCAAATACTTCATTGTTTAGGTTACAATTTTGTGTTAACTAGGAATGTTTCATAAATGTCCTTGTTTAAATTACAAGTGTTTGATTTTGTTCAAGTCCTAAAGAAAATGCTTCATGTCATTACATCATTTTCATCACCATGCTTCATGTTTCACGCCATCACCACCTTGCCCATTTTCTCCAACTTTGACGCCATCACCACCTTGCCCATTTCTTCATTCTTCATGCCTCATTCATCTTCAATCATCTCAACTCCACACCTTTCCTCATCTTCATGCTCCATGCCTTTGATCACCAAGCCATAACTTGCCAAATTCCCTACAAAACAAGGTTCAATTTGTGTCAAAATCAATTCAAAAAACTAAAGTTCATCAATTGCCAAACCATTCCAATTTCATAACCACATCAAAACCATAATTTCAAAATCATCATATTCCATTCAAAACAATTCCTAAGAAAACAAACTCTAAAACCATGCCACAAATCACAATATAAGACAATTCAAATCCAACTTAAACCATATCAATTTCCAAACCATCCCAATTCATACACCCAATTCTAAAACCGCACCAAGACTTCAAAACCATAAACCAAAAAACTCAAGTTCAACTTCATTCCAAACAATTCCAATACCATCTAGACAATTTTCAATCCAAATTCAACATACAATCCTAAACCAAAATTCAAATCATGTCATAAACAATTCTTCATCCATCAAATTCAAACAACCCTAAACCATTTATTCAAACCATCACATAGCATGTAACATGTTCAAAGTACCACAATCCAATTTGTCATGCCATACATTTCAAATTTAGACCAACGGAGTTATTAATTAAACTCACAACAAGACAACAATTCCACATCAGCAAAAAATGTAGAATAATGCAGAGAAGTTCAGAGCAGAAAAAGACAATATCATATAAGGGTCAGCTTTCAAAATTCATGAAAAAATAAAGGGTTCAGAAAAGCAGATTAAGCATCAGAAACAGAATTAATGAAAATGGAAAAAGGGCAAGGAAATTGCAGTTGTCAAGAATTCGGATTGTTTATAGAACACAATTTGAATCTGCATAAGAGAGGAAAAAAAACCTAATTCAGGGGATATACCACAACCATCACACACAGAGAAAAACCCTAAGTTGTCTACACAGAAAGAAAAAAAACCAAAGAACATCAAAAGAAAACACCAAGAACTCTAGGATTTGTGTTCTAACACATACGTTCCAAAACCTAACCGCATGATATCTAGGAAAGAAAGATAAGAAAAAGGTGAAGAGGAGACTTATCTGTGGTTGCGAAAAGCCTCGTCGGAGCACGAACAGACGTTCTCCACTTGGTACGTTTCTCCGCTTCTTTTTGGCCTCTCATTGTTGCGTTTGAGCTCTTTCCATTGCGAATCTTCATTTCCCCTTTATTTGCGCTGATTTGGGGTTGATTTTGGGTTTTAGGGTTTTTAGGGTTTGGTGGATTTTGGGAGTTTGAGTGAGAAATAGAAACTTCTGAGAATGGATTCGGACTCAGAAGGGTGTGTTAGGGGTGTTATATGTTGAGGATTGGCCAGAGAGAGGTGGCGACGCCGCCGTGGCCGGTCGCCTGCCGCCGTCTTCTTCGGCGGGTATGATGATATCCGGCGAGGAAATTAATTGCAGAGAAAGAGGAAAGTGAGTGAGAGAGAGAGAGAGGCTAAGTGGAGAAAGAGAGTGAGCCTCTCCTAGCGTGGGCCTCCATATTTTTTGGGCTTGGGCAGACTTTCTATACACACCCTCATCCTTGCGCCACATTGTGTCCCATTTTGCTTTTGTTTTTTTTAGTTTTTTTTAGTTATTTTAGTTACTTTTATCATTTTTTTATTTATATTTTATTTATTTCATTTTATATGATAAAAATAAATATTTATTAATTATTTTAAATAATTTTATTTAATATTAATTAATTAATTAATTAAATTAATTCTATTAAATGTTTTTATTTAATTTAATTAATTTGATTTTTTTTAATGCTTGAAAAAAATCCAAAAATATTCTCTCTTAATTTATTGCTCTTGTTTAATCTAAAATAATAATAATAAGTGTTTAATTATTAATCATTTTAAATATTTTTATTTAATATTGGTTAATTAGATTATTAATTAACCTTATTAAATATTTATATTTAACTTGGTTAATGATTTCTTCCTTGCTTGATTTATGCATGAAACTTAGCTTCTTAGTTTATACTTAACCATGTGCTTTGTTATACTTGTTCATATCATAATACTTTTGTCTTTTGAGTTGATTATCTTCTTTAGCATGTGCTTTGTTCATATTGCCATTTACCCATGGTTTTTATCTTGTATGCTTAGAGCTTCATCTTTTGGTTTCCTATTGTTACTGGTTGCCTATTCTCCATTCCAAACGAAAGGATCACTCTCGTTAACTGCCATGTCATAGTGTAACCTAACTTTAGGTCCTTCCTTTTTATCCTAGCCTTAGGATTAGAGTCGTCGTACTCTATGTGAGTGTCTCGTCATGGACACTTCCTTTCCCTTTAACCTAGCCTTAGGTTTAAAGTCGTCGCACTCTAAGTAGGTATCTTGCCATGGATACTTACTTTTCCCCTTGGAACCTTGACCACAGTCAAGAGTTCCTCACCCATGGTTAGGTGAACTACGAATGCTCTTATTCCATCATAGTCAGGACACGTAGGCACGAGATACGATGTCTTGGCGAGCATACTTAGTGTACATACCCTAGGTCTTTACCTTAGCACCTTTTCCTTAGCAAGCAAACTTTAGCGTAACACAAATACTAACAAGAGGTTCCTGTAAAGTACTACAGACACTTAGGATGCTAACACTTTCCGTACGTATAACCAACCCCTGAATCTTAGATCTCTAGCTTTGTTGTTACATAGCGCACTTAGGGTTTTCTTCGATCTTTACCCTTTCCTTTGGATAAATCAAAGCTCGGTGGTGAATTCAAAGATTTGTGATTCAAGTTAATCAATAGCTTGATATCTGATTCTCACTGCAACAACTATGTCTAACGCAAAGCTGAGAGAACAACCGTATTGTCTCATCGGTGATGTTTCACGCAACTCAACAACACAGAGCATTAAGAACTGATACCCACTGTGAATATTAGACCTTAATTTATCTCTAGAGTTTAGAACCTAACAGATATTCATCCTAGTGTAGCGTGCGATTTTTGTCGGTGACGCGACCACCTTACCACAATGGAATTTGGGTGCTACTTTCTGATTTCTTATTTATCCTATGAAGCTGGAAAGGAAAGGGAAGATATCTAAAACTAACCTTGCACGCAAATGTTTTCTTTAACAAATGCTAAGAGATCGGGGATCGGGGTCTGGTTATACAAAGGGAAGCTATTAACACCCAGTGTATCTATGGTAATCCATAAGAACTCTTTATTGCATATATCTCTGTTAATTTGAAATGCTTTCTTGTGTTTATGTAATACCCCATATTAATTAAGTGCTCAATTGGATATCAGATGAGATCAGATGAGTATCTATGTGCTCTATCTTTGGTTAATTGGATTAATGGGATCCTCTAAGTTTTTTAAGTATGGTCAATTGGGATCAATAGAGCAACTGGTGAACTCTAAAGGGATCAATTATTTTTATGAAAAAGACAGATTAATATTTATTAGTTCAAGAGAGTATTTTAAGGTAACTCTGATAATTGATCAATTGGCTTGAGATGACAAAATATCAATTAGAGATGTTTTACCCTATTGGATTATATTATATAATAAGCGAAAGAATAGAGAGAAAAAGAGAAGAAAGTTGGGAAAGAAGAAGAAAAAAGAAAGAGGAAAAATGGAAAACAGGGAAGAGCTTGGCTCTTCATCATCTCTTCATCGATTCATCATCTTCTTCAACCTCCTCTTCGATCATCAGGTGGGTTCTAGTTAGACACTCTAAGTTCTAGAAATATAAGTTTTGGACTTAGGTTAGATTTGAGAGAAAATGAAATTTAACGGATGAAATTCGACATAAATTGCGTAGTGTAGTCGTAATATGCATGTGATCAATTGTTGATACTTGTTTTGTTATGGGTAAAGGATCTGGTGTGGAAAGGGTGGGTTTTGGAACCCTTGGATCCATGGAACGCAGTAGAAAATTCTGCTTCTGGTGCGAATCGCCGGACGGCGCTTTGAGCGCCGGGCGACGCGAAGCTTACGCCCTTGCAGCTCCGGGCAAAAGTCAGGAGGTGCTGATGGTTTTGCTTCTGTAACTTTTGGGTTTTTGACATGGGATTTACGCCGCTGCTTCGCCGGGCGAAGTACAGGCGCAGGGGCACCGCCGGGCGAAAATTGGCACCGCCGGGCGCTCCTGGGAATTTTCAATAATTCTGTTTTCTTTAAAAATCCATAACTTTTGACCCGTAACTCGGATTGAGACGTTCTTGGTATCATTGGAAAGCTATGACAACCCTCTACCCAATAAAAAGTGAAAATATTGAGTATGATGTGGGATTAATTATTTTAGTGGAAAATGAATGAAATAATGATTATGTGATATGTTGAAATCCATATCTTTTGGATCGTGAATCCGATCGAGGCATAATTATAGTCGTTAGAAAGCTGTGAAAATATCCTACGGGATGAGAGTGAGAATATTGATTTCGATACCCGATTAAATGAATTGGAGGGAACCCGAAAGTGATGTTTTATGTGATGAATCATTATATGTGATTCTATTATACAATTGTAATATGTTTTGTATAACTTGTGATGAAATTATTATATGTAATTTAAATGTGCAATTGTAATATGTTTTGCCTAATATAGTTGTAAAACATTATCAAGAGAATATGCATGTTTAAAATGAATTAGGAAGAGCAAGGAAACTTTACCCCAAAACAAATGGCATAGTTAAGATTGTTATAATTCTAGGTTGTGAATAGAATTGTGATAGAAACTCTAGATGACGACGCTCGTGCATTCATTGGCGAGTTCTGGCCTGGAGTAGATAACCTAGATGGCGATGCTCGGGCACTTGATGTAGAAAGGTGCATCCGTGACGAGTAATGGTCTAGGAGAGAGTAAACACTAGTATGGAACATGTGTGAACCTTTGTGATTTTTGAGAAAAGGCGAATGTGGCCTTAAGGCATTGTGGCCTTATGGCATTGTGGCCTTGTGATTGTCGAAAACAATCACGTTTGTGTGTGAGATCACGTAATCGTAACCGGTTTATCTTGAATTGCAGTTTCATGAGTCTCGAGCTCCTCTGACACATAGGCATGACTACTTGGCGGGTTTGATTCCCGCGTGCAGTACGAATAACGCTCAGGGAGCGTATGCTTGTGACGGTTAATGGTCTGTGTGAAGTGACGGTTTATAACGGTTAATGACCCGTAGAACCCGAACCCATTCGTATGTCAAGTAGGTTACAGGGTTCCATGACTCGGGTCGACTTCTAGACGTAGAAGCGGACGGGAAAAGGGGATGCCTTGTGGGTTATCGATTAGTGATATTTTGAGTTGATGAACTCATGACATGTTTCCATATAGTGTGCGATTGTGAGATTGTGAACTCAAGGTCTTTTCCCTCCCCCTTGACTTGAGTTAGGATTGGTTAGAACCTTGTAAAGCCGAGAGAATCCATAAGATAGGGAACTCACTGAGATTTGATGTATCTCACCCCACTATTGTTGATAATTTTCAGGTATTGAGTACAGGTTTGATTTACAAGTGGAGCTATGCTTGGATGTTTCAAGAGAAACTTAGTTGAGCTTATTTCTGCTATGTATTTTGTTGTATACAATTGAGGATATTGTATATTATTCTTAGATTTTATATTTTTGGCTAGTTTCCATAGCTTGTACCATAGATTGTGTTATGTATTAGAACTGGTTATGTATGTGAATTACGCCATTAGGCACTTATGATGGTGTCAGTACCAAATAAAATGCTTGTATTGTATTATTCTAGATAAATATCATATAGGGCATTACAGTTTATCTACTATGGATTGGGAAAATTTCCTTTGGTAAAATTTGAGAGAATGTTTTTTTTGCTGTTTTTAGGTTTTTCGGTTGTTTTTGGGAAGGTATTGGACCTAAAGTTTTTTATTTGTGTGCTCGCTAAGATTTCACAATCTTATGCCTACGTATTCTCGTAAAGAGATATGGGAAATCAGAGCAATCATAGTTCCTCCTATTCTATGGGAGGAAAGTGTTTGGTGTCTTGTTTAAAGCCCAAGATTGAAGCTACCAGAGTGTTTGTGTCTTGTTTAAAGCCTAAGATTGAAGCTAAAAAGTGTTTGAGAGAGAGAATTTGTCATCTCTAAAAGGAGATATCTCCTCTATTCATCACAAAATGTTGAGAAATTGGTTATAAGGGAAATTACTCTAACTGGGACATGTAGAGTCCAACAATGCCATAATTTCCTTTACAAGGGTGATATCATGAAGGAAGGAAGATTTAACTCAGTGTAGAGAAATGCCACTTTTTCCTTATGAATCTTTCATGCTAGGAGAAGGACATTGGCTTTGATATGGGGAATCCAAAGGTTTGCCACTTACAACAGCTAGATGAAAGATACGTTTTTGCCAGGATAAGAGAAGGACTCTAGCTTGGATTTTGAATCAACAAGTGTGCCACTTACAGCAATTATCTGGAAAGAGATTTTGATTGTTTGTTTTGATATGTGATGTATAGAGGAAGTGTCCTCCTGCAGAAAGGGCTCATGGTCTCATCTGAGGGGATGTTGATTTTTGTGTGCCTTGATCAAAACCTAAGGATGAAGCTAAAAAAGGATGACTCCACTGGGGAGTGTTATATTTATCTTGTACAAAGCCCAAGATTGAGTCTGTCTAGGGAAAGTCATTATATAAAGCCTAAGAGGAGGCTGTCTTTTGCTGAGAATTTATTAAAATCCTGAAGCAAGTCCAAATTGTATTGGGGAATCCAAAGGGTTTACTCTCGCTGAGAATCAGGGAAGAGCTAGAGTATCAGATGCCATGAGGCTCTGATTCTGTTGGGATTTATTGATGGTAAATTGACCATAGCTGGGGAATTTCTTGAAATGAAATTTTGATCCTTGTTAGGGAATCAGAGAAGTTTTTGAGTTTGAAAACTTTGGAGGTTTTAACTCTGCTGGAGACTGATGTATTGATAAAATGATCAAGGTTTTTCCTGTGCTTTTAGGAAACTTGAGGGTCTTTGGGTGAGATCCAAGAGGGGATGAGACTTTCCAAGTCTACTTGTATGAAGCCCAAGAGGAAGCTGCTGGTTCAAGGGATGAAGATCAAACCTAGAATGGTCTGATGTTTTGGAATTTTGACTCTCCTGGGGATTGAACTTAGTAAAGATGACTAATTTCTATCTTATGGATTTAGAAGGCCTTTGGGTCCTTGTACTAAGCCCAAGAGGAGGCCGAGGAACTTCTAAGAAGCCTGTTGGTCCTTGTACTAAGCCTATAAGGAGGCTATGGATGCTTTTATGAAGCCTGTTGGTCCAAACCAAAGGAAAGTTCAAGAAAGGTTTCACCGGGAATTAATCCTTTCTTTGTTAAACAATTCTAAGGTTTGAAGAAATTCAAAAGACGTTTCACCGAGAATTAATCCTCTCTGGGGAAATGAATTTCTTGTACAAATATATTTCTAAGTTTGACAGTCTTGAGAAATGTTTCACCGGGAATAATGCCTTTCTCTGTTCCATATTGTATAAGCTCAAGAGGAGGCAAACTGTATAGGGAGTTTCCTATGAGGGAACTAGTTTTGACTATGTTGTAAAGTAACCTCTGGTTTGACCTAAGCATAGACCTAATTGCTAGGGAAACTCTAAGCAAGATATGCACAAGTATATACAGACAATTATATTGACAGATTTATATATAAACAAATATGCATAAAAAAAGATGTTGGGACTTACCTTCTGAGAAGAAGCCCAAGTGTATTGTGATATGTTGTATTGATTACAACTGTATTGCCTCTTTTAGGGTTTCAAGAAATTGAAGAAAGTTTTGAGAAAAAAACATTGAATTTGAATTTGAATTAAGAGAAAGTTGTTTAAAAAGAGAATGTTTAGGGCTTATAACTCAAAGAGAGGCCCAAGTGGTCTAAGAGCAGTTTCACCGGGAATAATGCTCCTCTTAGTACCAGTTAAAACATACAGATGATTTTGAAAATAGAGGTATAAGGCTTACAACTCAAGGAGAGGCCCATGAAAAAAGGATTGGGGCTTATACTTGTCATACCCCAAATTTTGACCACCAAGATTTCCCATCATTGTGCAAATCATCATCACAATATGGATGTACTTTCATGCCTCATCAGTCTCCTCAAAGATGATTGAGCATTCATTACAATCAAGAAGTTGGGTTTTGAGCCCTCTCAGAGCACTTAGACAAAGGATCAAATAAGAAATGACATGATATTTAACTTGTCTAACCTCTCAAACACCAATAAAGGATCAAGAGGACTCCCACATCAAGAATCAAGCACAAAGTTGCAACATTCCAAGTGGATTAAGCCTCAAGATCGTCTGAGTCACCAAATTAGGGTTTGGTCGACCAGGGTCCCCAGATGAAAATTTCCATTTGGGCATGAGCCAATGCCTCAATGTATGGTCCTATACGCTCAAAAGGATCTCAAGAGTCCATCCACAATGGCAAAATCACCTTGAAGGTCCATCTATCAAAAAATCAGGAATTAAGGCTTTGACTTAATTCAACCCTTGAGTTAACTTGTGATGTGAGGCATGGCTTGAAGCTTCAAAATGAACTTTAAAGACCTCAAATACATCATATTGACATGTTTACAAGATTTGATTGACTCAAAGAGCTTAAATCATAAGCCACAAGAACTCAAGACCATCTGATCACAAATTAGGGTTTTTGATGGAAAAAGTCAACCCTATCCTTAACTGTTGGCCTACCCTTGATCTCAAACCTTGAGGAGGGGTCCAAGACATTCCTAAATACCCTTGGAGGCCATCCATGAAGTTTAATTAAGCCTAAGGATTGATTTCACAAAAGGATCACAAAGTCAAAATTTCATCAGATGAAAAAGTCAACTGTACAAAAATCCAAGTTTGACTTTTTGGATTTTTGGTCAACCAAGGCCCCATAACCCTAAAACAATGTTAATATGTGATTTGAATCATCATTCATTAAGAAAAATTAAAGAAAGTGAGTTAACTTGCTAAAGGGGTAACCATAAAAAACTTAGAATTTTTCTACGTTATGGAACAAAATGGTTAGGGTACCAAATTTGCAAGGCCATATCTCCTAAACCCTAAGGCCTTTTCCTCCCATTTAAAGCTCAGATGGAAGCCCTCATTACATACTTTAAAAGTGTCAACTACAAGAGTTTCCAATTCTTCATGGACTCTGAGTTATGGTTGGATCAAAATCACTAAAACTTGGAATTTAGCACTTTTCTAACACTTAGACAAAATTCTGTCTAAGTCAGAAAAACAAGTGAAACGCCAAAACTTGGAGGGTTGTTTCACATAGTTCTAGGCTGAATTAATTCAAGATGTAAACATCAAAGTTGTTGTGCATATTGCCAACAATCCAAGGAACTCATTGGGATGAAACAACTCAACTTGAGCCAAGAGTTATGGCTGCTGCAAGACACCATGGCACAATTGTCTTGAAAATCAGTTTGTGTTTTTTCTTGCCATACACGATTTTGAGCCAAAAAGCAATGATCACTATGCCACATTCATTCAATTTGATCATAATGCATCTGATCCAACCTTCAAACTTGGACTGAAATGCCAAGAGCTTATCCTTGAGAATTGATGAGTTTTTAGCATATATGCCTTGAATTCAAAGGGCATTAATGTGGAATAGTGCACATTCAAGATTATCACCCTCCTCAGTCAAGTTCTCTAATTAAACAACAATTAAAAGGACTGAAGAATGTGATTTCAGTCAATTCATAGTTGATCTATTTAGAACAGCTATTGCACCTAGTGCAAGAGGCATTTATGCCAAGCCAAGACCATTGAACCATTACCTTATCCTCTGAGGTTCAAGAGAATCACTTCAAACCAACTCCTCTACTATAAATAGAGGTCCTAACTGATCATTCAAACTACACCAAAGCTCATTACAACAAGGCTGTCTCTCTTTCACTCCCTAGGCCTAAAAACTTCATTTCTTGAGAGGTTACTATCGGGTTTTGAGTTGGAGATCAATACCACTTAAACCATTGATTCAGACACATCACATATAACATATAGAAGGTGTTTGAACACTCACCTCCCATCTGTAACATCAAAATCATCAAATGGTCATCCAATTGCACAAAACTCATGACTTGCTGCAGAAGGAATCAGGCTGATTAATCTAAAGGGCTCTCAATCACTCCAAGCATCCAAACACTTTCTTTAAGGTACAAGGAAGTTGTCCAAAGCATTAGAACTCAACTGTAACACCTCCATCATCAAATTCAATTCTCACCTGCAGAGGTAAGCCTCAATGTGTCAAACTCATTAAATCATGCATCATAAACATGTTTTGTGATTACCATTGTGTTTCTGAATGTTTATAAATCCTTTACCCTCAATCAATTGTTGTTTACAGTTCGTGTATAGGATTTCATTGAGTTCATGCAAATTTTAGGGTTCATCAGGTTTTGTCATATTATTTTATGATTCACTTAATTTCAATAAAATTGAGTATTGCCATTGTGTTCCTTGTCTGAAAGCGCATGATTTTCATATTTGGATCATGTGAAATGGTTGAGAAACGAGTGAGATAGGAGGCTTCACGTATTTGAGCTTGAGGATGAAGATGACCATGGTGCCATTCTTCAGAAATTCCACTTGTTTTACTATATATTTATTGCTTGCCATATAATAACTGAATTGGCATTGCGCCCTAGTGGAAACACTAGTATGTTTGTGTGTGTGAGCAAGCGAGAGGTCTGGGGTTCGAATCCCCCTCATCCCAGACCTTTTGATATTTTTTTAAAACCATTTTCAAAGGGATTTTACACATATTATACACCCTTGCCATCTTCTATTATCCCACGCAAGTGGCTCAGTTGGCAAAATTTTGAACTATCCTCCCCAAGGGCGTGAGTTCAAACCTTGGGGGGGCCATTTCTAATTTTTTACCACTTAATTTTGTCATTTTTTCACCAATCTTTTAATAACTTTGAAAATTAATTTCTCATTCATTTTTCATCATTTTTTATTGGTTCTTTTTGCAAAAACTCACAAAATTGATAAAGTATTTTATTCTACAAAAATCTCACACAAAAAAAATATTATTTGTCTATATTTAATATTTTTCATAAAGAACTTATTTTATTTGTTTTATTAACATTTGAAAATATTTCTTTTCTCTTGATCTTTTCAAAATCAAATGAGTTCTAAATCATCTTGTGATTAAAACCTCATTTTTCAAACCTTAACCAAAAATCACAAGTAGCTTATTTAAACTTATTTGGTATTTTTATCATTTTTATTAATTTTCTTTAAAGAATTACTTTTAAAAGAAAACGAATTTAGGGTTTCTTTGATTTTTGATCTTTATCAAACATTTAAAAACACTCATGGGCCTCTAATAGAGTGTAAGACCCAACCCCCTTTGTACATAAATAATTTTGGGCCTCAGTTATTGTATAAGTCCCATTGTGTTTTAGAAAATCTCAGCGCGATCGCCATTTCAAAACAAAGTCAACTGGGACCACCCTTGAGTTGTAAGTCCCATTTCTTTTCTTTTTTTCAAATCTTTGGGCCTGTCCTTGAGTTGTAAGACCCATCCCTTTGTATAGAAAACCTCTTTGGGCCTCAGTCATTGTATAAGTCCCAGTACAGTTTATAAAACAACGGTAAGATTACTGTTTTTCATCTGGGCCCTCCTTGAGTATATGCCCCAACAATCTTTTCAAAAACAACTTCTCTTTTGATTTAGGTTCAAATATACAGTTGTTATCAAAACTTTCTTTAATTTCTTGAACAACTAACAATACAACTATGGAAGCTAGCTCGCCTGTAAGTTTTTATCAGCTTTCTTTTACGTACTTGCACATATACATGTATATATTTGTTTGAACAACATGGAAGCTTGCTCACCTGTAAGTTTTTACCAGCTTTACTTTACATGCTTATATATATATAACTGTATTGTGGGAAGCTTGCTCACCTGTAAGTCCTTCTTTCATATCCTTTTAAATATTTGTCATATATCAATTGTATATATACTAGTATATATGCTTAGAGTTTTCCCCGGCAACTAGGTCTAGAACTAGATAAAGCCAGTTGGTCACTCTTTAATACAGTCAAAACTAGATCCCCATAGGATTTCCAGATACAGTCTTGCCTTCTCTTGGGCTTAAACAATATGGAACAAAGGGAAAGGCATTATTCTCGGTGAAACTTTTCCCAGGCTGTCACTATTAGAAATTGTCAAAGAAATTCTATTCCCCAAAGAGGATTAATTCCCGGTGAAACCTCTTTTGAATTTCTTTAAACCCTAGAACTGTTCACTAAAGAAAGGATTAATTCTCAGTGAAACCTTTCTTGAACTTTTCTTAGGTTTGGGACCCACAGGCTTCCTAAAAGCATCCCCGCCTCCTCTTGGGCTTTGTATAAGGACCCTCCGGCTTCTTAGAAGTTCTCATGCCTTCTCTTGGGCTTAATACAAGGACCCTGAAGACCTCTTAAAGGTATAAGACAAAACTTAGTCATCCTTTGCTAGAGTAGTCTTTCCAGTGTCAAATCTCAGACCAATTTAGGGTTAGTTCTCATCCCTTAAAACACCTGCCTCCTCTTGGGCATCATACAAAGATAAACTCTTCCATACCAGTAGACTTGGACAGTTTAATCCCCTCTTGGATCTCAAATACATTCTCAAGTACCTTACAAACTTAGGAGAAACCCTGGTCATTTTGGATCAATCTCCAGCAGAGTTAAAACCCATGGGTTCTAAAACCCAGTCTCTCTCCTAAAATTCCCCAGCCAGGGTCAGTTTATCATCAGTATAACACTATCCCAAATCAGAACCTCAAGGTCTCTAATATCTCAACTCTTCTGTAACCCTCAGCAAAAGTTGATTCTTCATTTGGACCTGCCCCTGGATCTTAATAATCCTCAGCAGAAGTCATCCTCCTCTTGGGCTTTGTACAATGATTCTCCCTTAGAAGAGTTAACCCTTTCAGACTCTCTTGTTGAGTCAATCACCTTTCAGAGTCTCTTGTTGAGGCAATCACCCTTTTAGACTCTCTTGTTGAGTCAATCACCTTTCAATACTCTCTTGTTGAGGTAACTCTTTTTTAGCCTCAATCTTGGGCTTTGTATAAGACAGATAAAAACACTCTTTTGTTGAGTCAATCTTTTTCAGCCTCCTCTTAGGCTTTGTATAATGATTTACCTTAGCAGGAGTTAGCCTCCTCTCAGGCTATGTATAATGATTTCTCTAGTTTGTTCAGCCACAATCTTGGGCTTTGTACAAGACACCATATGAATTTCCTAAGTAGAGTCAATCCTCTTTTCAGCCTCAATCTTGGGCTTTGTACAAGACAAATAATACTCTCCCGCAGAGTCAAACTCATTTCAGCTTCAATCTTGGGCTTTGTACAAGACACCTAAAAATATCCTCTGCCGAGTCAGTAAAGTCTCATTTCAGCCTCAATCTTGGGCCTTGTACAAGACACATACAAACCCTCCCCGACAGAGTCAAAATCCCTTTTAGCCTCAATCTTGGGCTTTATACAAGACAGACAAAATATTTTCCCTGGAAAAGTCAAACTTTTAGCCTTCTCTTAGGCTTTGTATAATGATATCCCCACAAGAGTCAGTCTCTTTTAGCCTCAACCTTGGGCTTTATACAAGACATATATAAACACTCTCTTGTTGAGTCAGTCTTTTCTAGCCTCCTTTTAGGCTTTGTATAAGGACTTCCCCAGTGGAGTCAATCAACCTCTTAGCTTCAACCTTGGGCTTTGATCAAGGCACACAAAAATTAACATCCCCTCAGAGGAAATCAAAATCTCTTTGTAGGAATTCATTTCTCTATTTATCACTTATCAAAACAGACATTCAAAACAAACCCTAATCCCAGATAACTTCTGTAAGAGGCACACTTGTTGATTCAAATATCCAAGATGTTGTCCATCTTTTATCCTGGTAAATCCTCTCTTTCATCTAATTACTGTAAGCGGCAAGCCTCTGGATTATTTACATCCACGCCACTGTCCCTCTCTTAATATGAAAAATTCCTAAGGAAAAATGGCATTGCTCTACACTGAGTTAAAGTTTTCCCCTTTAGGATAACACCCCTATAAAGGAAATTATGGCATTGCTGGATTCATATATCCTAGTTAAAGTAACCCTCCTTTATAAACAGTCACCCAATAGTTATGATAAACAGACGAGGTGTCTCCCTTTAGAGATGACAAATTCTCTCTCAGTCAAACCTTTTAGCTTCAATCTTGGGCTTTGAACAAGACACAAATACTCAACCTTTTAATGCTTCAATCTTGGGCTTTGAACAAGACACCAAAACATCATTTTTCCTCCCATAGAATAGGAGGAACTACAATTGCTCTGATTTCCATGTTTCTTTAAAACGAGAATACGTAGGCATAAGATTGTGAAATCTTAAAGAGCATACCAAACAAAAACTCTAGGTCCAGTACCTTAATAACAATAAAAAAACTTAGGTCCAGTACCCACAAAAAATATCGGAAAACTTGAACATCAACAAAAACTCACACTCTCTCTCTCTTATATTTGCCAAGAAACTTCCCAACCCATCAACGGATAAACACCATCAAGTACAAAGCAGAACCTAAAGCTAACAACCTGTGGATAACCACATATAGGATGGGTAATTGACAACTCCATATTGTATAACCTGACCCCGAACTCCCCGAATCTCTTTAAGAGTTTATTCAGTTAAACATTCGCGTGCAAGGTTAGTTTTAGATAACTTCCCTTTCCCTTCCAGCTTCACGGGATAAATAAGAAATCAGAAAGTAGCACCCCTCCTCTTCATTGGGGAGAAACCCACAATTCTGCGATAAGGTGGTCGGGTCATCGACAAAAATTGCACGCTTCAGATAAATGGCGACTCTGCTGGGGATGTACTTTGATCTGTCCAGGACTAAGACTAGAATTCTTAAGAGATCTAGGATGTTAGTTTTAGGAATCATACTATATATATATATATATATATATATATATATATATATATATATATATATAGCTTTTCCTACTTGATATCCGTGTTTATTTTTCTGCTAATGGGAATGGGAGTGATGTCGCATGTGGAAAGTTTGAATGATACCTAAGATAGGTGATGGCAAAGACGGGCAGTCTTACAGGGAGTGAATCCCGAATAAGCTGTCCCGGTAGACCATAAAATCAGTGGAGATACCCTTTGCGGATTCAATGTCTAACAACTTTGGTTGTGAAAGCAGATTGTTCGATTGTGCTATCCATGAGACTGAGGATTTAGTAGACAATAACCATGTGGCTATTTAGTAGTGTGGAAGCTATCGGAAATAGTTGTCACGCGATACTACACTCAATTGAGATTACCCTAAGATACTACAGCTCATTTGGGTGAACCAGCCTGCTGTTGTTATCCCAAGGGGGGTCAATGATTTTGAGTACAGGTACAAAAATTCACCATAGTACAACCTTAGGGATGGGTAGAGCCATGACTCCATGCTCGTGACGCTGAACCTTTGAACCCATGTTTTTTCTATGTTTTTGTGTGCTGTATTTATGCATTCATTTCATTAAAAAACTTTTAAACAAAGAAAAAATATTCTTTTCTCTTCTCTCTCTCCTTTTCAAATTAAACTAAGACATCGATTGCAAATATCAGAAAGAAAGATTGCATTATGGATTTCGGTAGAAGGAAGACGCACAAGTACACCTTCAAGGTTCCAAAACTAGAGGATTTAAGAGGGTTAGCAAGGATGATCACCAACCCTAATTCTTTCAGAGCTAAGTACGGAGGACTGCTGTCTCTATTAAGGGTCCATGTAGTTGAAGGAATCTTGTCTTTGTTAATCCAGTTTTATGATCCGGTTTATCACTATTTCACATTCCCGGATTATCAATTGGCACCAACACTGGAAGAGTATTCTCACCTGACCGATTTACCCATCATTGACCAAGCTCCCTTTTCTGGACTGGAAGAAATTCCAAAGGATCAAACCATTGCAAGAGCAATCTATTTGGACGAGTCAGAAGGCAGGACTCACATGACCGCTAAGGATGAAATCCAAGGATTACCAGCCAAGTTTTAGATATAGAAAACCCTATACTTTGCCAGTGTAGGAAACGTTACTGCTTTCGAAGATATCTTTGTGCTACTCACATATGGGTTGTTCCTTTTTCCCAACATTGATAACTTCATTGATATCAATGCCATTAAGATATTTCTGATTGAAAACCCCGTACCAACCTTGTTCGCAGATGCTTATCATTATGTACACTTGAGGAATTTGTACAGCAGAGGAAAGATCACATGCTGTGTACCCCTGCTATACAAATGGTTCACTTCCCATTTACCCAAGTCCGCTGCTTTTTAGGATCATAAGAGTACTCTACGTTGGTCACAGAGAATCATGTCTCTTACTAACTCTGACATAGATTGGTACAATCGGATCTATGATGGGATAAGGATCATTGACAAATGTGGAAATTTCCCTAATGTACCCCTCATAGGTGTCATACCCCAAATTTTGACCACTAAGATTTCCCATCATTGTGTAAATTATCATCACAATAAGGATGGACCATTAGTCTCCCCAAGGATGGGTGAGCATCCATTGCAATCAAATTTAGGGTTTCAAGCCCTCTCAGAGCTTTAGACAAATTATCAATCAAGGAATGACATGATCTTCAACTTGTCTAGCCTCTCAAATATCCCCAATAGATCAATAGGACTCCCACTCTAAGGATTAAGCACAAGGATGCTCCCTTCTAGGTAGATCAAGCCTCAAGATCGCCAGTGTCACCAAATTAGGGTTTTGGTCGACCAGGGCCTCCAGATGAACATTTTCCTCTGGGCATGAGCCAATGCTTCAAGGCATAACCTATGATGCTCCAAGGGACATCATAAACCCAATCATCAAGTCAATTTGACCTCAGGGGATGCATACCTCAAAAATCAGGAATTAGGGTTTCTTGACCTAATTCACCCCTAAGTTGACTTTTGGGACAAATCATGAGCCAAGACCTCAAGACATGATTTGAGGGTCTCCAACATACTACATTGATCCATTTGCAACAATGGATTGATCCAAGAAGTTTGAGCAACAAGTCTCAATTTCATCTGCACCACAATTAGGGTTTTAAGGGAAAAGTCAACTGTAACTTTGACTTTTGACCAAGACATGCTCCCAAGTCCTAGGACATGCATCAATATACCCTATGACACCCATGGAACATGTCCATCAAGTTTTATTTAGGTCAAGGACATGATTTCATAGAGGATCGCACAGTTTGGAATTCATCTGATAAAAAGTCAACTGTGCACAAAAGTCAACTTTGACTTTTTGAGATTTTTCACAAAAATGGATTTTTAACCCTAAAATGATGTTAATGTATGATTTGAATCATCATTCATCAAGACAAATCAAGAAAAGTTGGATAACTTGTAAAAGGGGTAACCATAAAAACTTAGAAAATTTTCTAAGTTAAAAATAAAGTGGCTAGGGTATCAACTTTGGAGGATCATAACTCCTAAACCACAAAGCCATTTTCTCCCATCCAAAGTTTGATTTGTAGATCTCATTGCCCTCTACAAAAGCTTCATACTGACCTATATCCAAATTCCTCATGGATTTTGAGTTATGGAGTGATCAAAATCAAGAAAAGTCACTTTGTTCCAACACTTAGTGAAAATTTCACTAAGTCAGAATTAGCCTTACTTTTTTCCAAATGTAGGGGGATTTTTCACTTGGATCCAAAAGGTATCAAAACCAAATATGATCAAACAGTTGTTGTATCATATAAGGGCTTTCCAAAATGACCAAGAACATTACCAAATTCAATTTGAACCATGAGATATAACATTGGCAAGTTGCCTTGTTGAAATCTGTCAAGGCAAGACAGATTTTTCACTTTTGCTCGATTTGCCAAAATTGTGCAATTCCAAACACTCCTATCCATTTGGACACATCTGAGGATTGAATCTAAAGGGGGCAATCACTGAGCCAAGCCTCCAAAATATTTGGAACCAAAAATAGCACTCAAAACCTAGAATTGCCTAAAATAGGGACAAGACTCCAATTTTGGAATGGAGCATTCAATGGAAGCTCCAAGGTGACATAGACTGAGCTCTCAGCAACTGAATTCAGTCAAGACTTATCCAAGACCAAGGGGACCTGCAGCCTGTGCCCTAACCTCTAGTCAATGGCTAGAGGAAACTTGGATTCTCATTGATCAACATTGGCCAAACCTATTCTGCAGTTGCCATTCACTATTCCTTGCAAAACAAACTTGCTCTACTATAAATAGAGCTCAATTGTGATCAGTTTGAGTACACCAAAGCCATCAAACAGATGTTTTCCTCAAAATCTCTTCTTTTACTCCAATTTTGCCTTCTAAGGCAAGTCACTATCGGGTTTTGAGTTTGAGAGCTATTCCAACCAAACCAATCACTCACACACCTCATAAACATCATATGTGAGCTGATCATACACTTAAACCACAGCTGTAATACTGATTTCTCAGAATCACCAGCCAACTGCACAAGGTTTTAACCAAGTTGCAGTTGAGATGCCATGAAGTGATCCAGCCATTTTCAGTCAAGTCCAAGCATTCAAACATACTCCATAGGGTGTAGGGGAGCTGTTCAGATCATCACAACACATCTGTAACACCTCTAACTCAGAAATCAATTTGCTCTTGCTGTCACAACCTAAAGTTCAAAATATGATTTTAGAAACATTAATCCAAGATCACAATTTATTTCCACATATTAAAACAATTTTTGATCATTTTTAATTGAATTTTTATTCAATTAAAATCCATTTTGGAAACAAATTAGGGTTGTGATTAATTCAACCCTCATAAATCATTTTTAAACACTTTTGGCCTCTAATAGAGTGTAAGACCCAATCCCTTTTTGTAAATACCAAAATTTTGGGCCTCACTTATTGTATAAGTCCCACTGTATTTTCAAAAACCTCGGCGCGATCGCCAATTCAAAATCAAATAAATTGGGCCTCTCCTCGAGCTATAAGACCCATTCAAAACACTTGGGCCTCTAATAGAGTGTAAGGCCCAATCCCCTTTTAACCAAAACCTTTTGGGCCTCAGATATTGTATAAGCCCCTCTACGTTAAAAGAAAATCTCGGCGCGATCGCCATTTTCAAACTGAAAATCATCTGGGCCTACCCTCGAGTAGTAAGACCTATTTCATTCTTTTTTCTTAAAATACACTTGGGCCTCTATTAGAGTGTAAGACCCAATCCTTTGTAAATACAACCTATTTTTGGGCCTCACTTATTGTATAAGTCCCGTTGTATTTCAAAATCTCGACGCGATCATCATCCGTTGAAAAATAAACCTTGGGCCTCTCCTTGAGCTGTAAGCCCCAATATTTCTTTTCAAAGCACTTTCTCCTTTCATTTTGAAATATACTGTTGTTTTCAATCTTTCTTTGTTGAACAACTAACCAAACAACATGGAAGCTCTACAACCGAGTAAGTGTTTATATGCTTTCATTTACCGCTTTCATATACACATAACTGTATTGTGGGGCTGTTCACTGTAAGTCTCCTTTCATAAACTCATATCAACTGTGTAATAATAATATAGATATTTAAAGTTTTCCTCGGCAACTACGTCTAGCAATAGGTAAAGCCCTGTTGATCACTCTGAACTTACAGTCAAAACTAGTTCCACATAGGATTACCAGACACAGTCTTCCCTCCTCTTGGGGTTAAACAATATGGAGATGTGAAAGGCATATTCTTTTTGAACCCTTTCTCAGACTGTCACTCTTAGAAATAGACAAAACTAGATCCCTAATAGGAGCACCAGATACAGTCTTCTCTTCGGCTGTCCTCCTTAGGAATTGTCAAGAGACTCTACCTCCCCAGAGATGAATGTATTCTCCGTGAATGGCATCTCTTGAGTTTCTTCCAAATTCTCAAACTTTCCTGGCTTGATCTATTCTCGGTGAATGGCATGTCTTGAATTTCTTAGGGTTTGGGGACCCACAGGCTTATTAAAAGCATCGGCCTCCTCTTGGGCATTGTACAAGGACCCACAGGCTTCCTAAAAGCATCCCCGCCTCCTCTTGGGCTTAGTACAAGGACTCGTCGGCTTCTTAGAAGTATTCACAGCCTCCTCTTAGGCTTCATATAATGATATCTTCCTCTGGGAATGATAGCCTCCTCTTGGGCTTCGTACAAGGACCTGTCGGCTTCTTAAAAGTTTCCAGCCTCCTCTTGGGCTTCGTACAAATTGTCCCGACGACCTCCTAGAGGTATAGGAACAGAAATTAGTCATCTTAATAGAACAGTCTTTCAAAAGAGTCTAGTTCCTCATACCGAAAGCTACTTTCTCTCAGCATAGTACAAAAGATGAAACTACACAATTACGATTGGTGTAGAGTTTGCTCAGTGGATAATCAAGGGTGCTACCTCGTACGAGCGGCTCTTCAAAGTCACTTGGACCGCAAAGAAACTCCACTATGGTCAAGTTCTGGATCAGTCAATTATCTCGCTGACCAAATCGAGGACGTTGTCATAATCTCTGATCATCAGAGGGCTAGGGATGTTTGTTCCATCATTCCTCTACTTGACGAATCGAAAGTTCCCAACCAGGAACGAATCGAAATTGCTTACGATGTTCGGAAAAATCAGAAGGCTCCCGTAGTCATCTATCTACCGGGACCATTACCGTATGAATCAACTAAGGCTATCCCTTATAAATACGGTGCAATAACCATTGAAAATGGAAAGGAAATTCCATTACCCTCCATCGTGAACATTGCAGACATCAGTCGAGTAACACGGAGTGGTAGAATCTTCAACCGAGGGGTTGGGGAACCTAACAAAGAAAAGGAACTTCAGACGGAAGCTCCTGATCTACCAGTCGGTCAATCCAGTAATCCTGACCTTTCGAAAAACGACGATGAGATGCTGAAACTCATCCAGAAGAGTGAATATAACATTATTGATCAGTTGTTGCAGACTCCTTCGAAGATCTCGGTATTATCACTGTTACTCAGTTCAGAAGCGCACAGGGAGGCTCTACAGAAAGTCTTGGAGCAAGCCTTTATGGAACAAGATGTAACAATCAGACAGTTCGATAGCATTGTCTCTAACATCACTTCCTGCAATAACTTGGGATTTAGTGATGAGGAATTACCTGAAGAGGGTTGTCGTCATAACATGGCGCTCAATATTACAGTTAACTGCCAGGGTGATGCTTTGGCCAACGTACTGGTAGACACAGGGTCAGCCCTGAATGTTATGCCGAAATCCACTTTGATGCAATTATCCTTCAAAGGACCTCTGATGAGAACCAGCGAAGTCGTCGTCAAAGCATTCGACGGATCCAGAAAAATGGTTATCGGCGAAGTCGATCTTCCCATAACTATTGGTCCTCACACTTTCCAGGTCATTTTCCAAGTCATGGACATCCAGACAACGTACAGTTGTTTATTAGGAAGACCTTGGATACATCAGGTTGGGGCGGTTACTTCAACCCTCCACCAAAAGCTAAAGTTCGTCAAGAACGATCAACTTGTCACAGTTTGTGGGGAACAAGCCTTGCTTGTAAGTAACTTATCATCGTCTACTTGTGTAGAACCCGAGGAGGTTATTGGAACTCAGTTCCAAGCACTGTCGGTAAGCAAGGACAATCAGTTCAAAGAAGGAACTTCCATTTCTTCATACAACGATGCTATCAGAGCGGTCGAGAGTACCAATACAAAAGGATGGGGACAGCTTGTCATTCCTACTGGCAATAAAACAAAGAAGGGTCTTGGTTTTTCTGCAACCTGTACCCAGACAGCTGCCAACGATGAAAGTCTTCATCCCCTTCAAAACTTCTTCCATAGTGGAGGTTTCCTTCACCCAGTGTCTCAGGAAGTACACACTATCAATGAGGAGGATCCCTCTGACCCAGATATGGAATGGAAGTCCTACCTCAACGAGGACGGCTATATGTCTCAGGAAAAGGTGCCTACGTCATTTTGCTATCCTGCACAGAGTCCGAGATCTATACCAAGGTCAAACATCGAAATGATATATGGAGATTGTGATCCGGAAGGATGTCGTGCTCCGCCAAACTCATTAGAGAAAGACACTCTGATGAAAGACCAATTTGACTACAACTACTATGGCCCAATGGATGGTCTGCCAGTATGGCAGCCCTACCCAGGAAACTTGAGGCAAGAAAGTCAGCCGAATGATGAAAATTAGTTGAGCATCATTGAACAGAATACCTGTGTCCCCACCATGTCATGTGATCAACACTCGGGTCATCCTGAAGCTACTCAACATGAAGATGAATTCTCAATGTTTGCGGGACTTGAGTTCATCAACTATGCTGTTCCCGAGATCAACGTCATCGAGAGAGATGACTCCTCCAGTTCCAAAGAAGTTTGGGACACTCTGGGAGAACCAAGTGGAAAAAACGACTTTATGGTCAAGTACACTGCTCCCGAAAGCTCTCGTATCAGGCTCGAAGATATACAGCCAACTGGATGGGGAGATACAACTGAGAGCACAACTACTCTGCATAATACAATAGAGGAATCCTCCTACGACAACTCTGCCTGGGAGACAGATTCCAATGATCCTGCACCGCCAGAAATCAGCGTCATTTCTGGGGACAAATCAAAGAAGGTACCAGACTTTGTGATTCACCGAGGAGTTCGCCGCCAATGGGTTGTTGTCGATGTTCCGA
This sequence comes from Lathyrus tuberosus, assembly GCA_022829125.1. NCBI lineage: Eukaryota > Viridiplantae > Streptophyta > Magnoliopsida > Fabales > Fabaceae > Lathyrus > Lathyrus tuberosus. Next base: position 4,353,458 of record JALAZF010000090.1, read on the forward strand.
AGGTCGTTCACCAGTCAAAGTAATTGCCATTTTTAACCTTTCACCCTGCCCAGGTGGAATGGATGTTTTGATAGGGCTCACTTTCTGTAAATTTCCCTCTTCGCTTTGCCCAAAGCGACAGAGTTTTGTTTTACAGGGCTGTAGTTTCAAGTTTCGACTGTTCATAAATAAAAAATATCGTTTTGTAATTTTCGCATTAATTGCTGTTTTCTTTTTTTTGCTTTTCTTAGAAAATGGTAATCCTAAAAAACAAACTCAATAATAAAAACAAGCAGTAAAATAAAACACTGCACACATTATTTCATTTTCTCTATCTCTTCTAAACACAAATCATTACGTTATGCAGATTGCTTGTTTTAAACCCCGTTGAAACATACGATTCGATGCCTTCTCCCAACTTTGAGTTCCCGGTATTCGAGGCTGAAGAAGAAAGTGACGACAAAATTCCAGAAGAGATCTCCCGACTACTCAGACAAGAGGAAAGGTCCATTGAACCTCACAAAGAGTTGCTAGAAATAATCAACTTGGGTTTAGAGCAAGAGAGAAAAGAAATCTGGATTGGGGCACTGCTCAGTCCAACTGCCAAAGAAGGTTTGACGAAGCTTCTCAGAGAATTCCCCGATGTGTTCGCTTGGTCCTATCAGGATATGCCAGGGTTGGATACCAGCATCGTGGAACACCATCTACCGTTGAGGTCGGAATGTCCGCCGATAAAGCAAAGGTTGAGACTGACTCATCCAGACATGGCCATCAAAATCAAGGAGGAAGTACAGAAACAGATTGACGCAGGTTTCCTCGCCACATCAGGATATCCTCAATGGTTAGCTAACATTGTACCCGTTCCCAAAAAGGACGGAAAAGTCAGAATGTGTATCGACTACAGAGACCTGAATAAGGCTAGTCCAAAGGACGACTTTCCTTTACCACACATTGACATGCTGGTAGACAGTACAACAAAGTTCAAAGTCTTCTCCTTCATGGATGGATTCTTGGGCTATAATCAAATCAAAATGGTGCCAAAAGACATGGAGAAAACTTCGTTCATCACCCCATGGGGCACCTTTTGTTACAAGGTAATGCCGTTCGGTTTGAATAACGCCGGGGCAACCTATCAAAGGGCCATGACTACTCTATTTCATGACATGATACACAAAGAAATTGAGGTATATGTCGATGATATGATTGCAAAATCAAAAACAGAGAGTGAGCACGTTGAACATCTGTCAAAATTGTTAGAACGTCTACGAAAATTCAAGCTCCGCTTGAATCCTAACAAGTGCACCTTTGGTGTCCGTTCAGGGAAACTACTAGGGTTCATCGTCAGCCAGAAAGGAATTGAGGTTGATCCTGACAAGGTCAAGGCCATTCCAGAAATGCCTTCTCCGAAAACTGAAAAACAAGTCAGAGGATTCCTGGGACGTTTGAACTATATCTCCAGATTCATATTCCTCATGACCGCGACATGCGCGCCAATCTTTAAATTACTCAAAAAGAATCAGGACTGCATTTGGACAGAGGACTGCCAAACCGCGTTCAACAGTATCAAGGAATACCTGTTGAACCCACCGATTCTATCACCTCTAGTGGAAGGAAGACCACTGATCATTTACCTCACAGTTGTAGAGGACTCAATGGGATGTGTACTTGGCCAACAAGACGAAACTAAAAGGAAAGAGTCTGCCATTTACTATTTGAGCAAGAAATTCACCGACTGTGAAACTCGGTAAACAATGCTCGAGAAAACTTGTTGTGCTTTGGCTTGGGCAGCCAAACGTCTTTGCCAGTACATGATTCGTCATATTACTTGGTTGATCTCGGAAATGGATCCAATTAAGTACGTTTTTGAAAAACCTGCTCTTACGGGAAGGATTGCCCGTTGGCAGATGCTGTTATCAGAATATGACATAGAGTACCATGCTCAGAAAGCCGTTAAGGGAAGTATTTTAGCCGATCATTTGGCTCATCAACCGATTGACGATCAGGAATCAGTCGGGTTTGACTTCCCAGACGAAGATGTCATGTATCTAAAAATGAAAGACTGCGATGAACCGCTACCCAATGAAGGGCCAGAACTAGGTTCCCAATGGGGACTAATCTTTGACGGAGCCGTCAATCATTACGAAAACGGAATTGGGGCAATCATTGTTACCCCTCAGGGTACCCACATTCCTTTCACTGCCCGACTTACGTTCAAGTGTACGAACAACGAGGCCGAATACGAAGCTTGTATTATGGGTCTCAAAGAAGCAATTGATTTAAGGATCAAGAACTTGGACGTATATGGCAATTCAGCCCTGGTTATCAACCAGATCAAAGGAGATTGGAACACATACCAATCAGGATTGATTCCTTACAAAGACTACGCGAGAAGGTTGCTACCTTTTTTCAACAGAGTCGAGTTTCATCACATCCCTCGTGAGGAGAATCACATGGCTGATGCATTAGCCACTATCTCTGCCATGATTAGTGTAGGTCAATGGAATGACATACCTAAGATTGACATAATGTGCCTTGAACGGCCCGCTTACATCTTCATGATTGAAGCAGTCATAGACGACAAACCTTGGTATTACGATATCAAATGCTTCCTTCAGAAACTGGAGTACCCACCTGGGGCATCCAAGAAAGATAGAAAGACCCTCAAAAGATTGGCTGGAAACTTCTTCCTGAGCGATGACACTCTCTATAAGAGAAATTTTGACACGGTCTTGCTCCGATGCGTAGAAAGACCAGAAGCAGAAGTCCTGATGAAAGAAATTCATGAAGGATCCTTTGGCACTCATGCCAATAGACACGCAATGGCGAGAAAAATTCTAAGAGCAGGATACTATTGGTTGACAATGGAATCCGACTGCTACAAGTACATGAGGAGGTGTCACAAGTATCATATATACTCTGACAAAATCCATGTACCGCCAAAGCATCTCAAAGTTATCTCTTCCCCATGGCCATTCTCGATATGGGGAATCGACATGATTGGCATGATTGAGCCCAAGGCTTCAAACGGACATCGATTCATCCTAGTAGCCATTGACTACTTCACCAAGTGGGTCGAAGCAGCGTCATTCGCCAATGTAACCCGACAAGTGGTGGTTTGCTTTATAAAAAACAATCTCATCTGCCGTTATGGTGTTCCAAGCGAGATCATTACTGATAATGGATCCAACTTGAACAACAAGATGATGAAATAGTTGTGTGCTGAGTTCAAGATCGAACATCATAACTCATCTCCCTACCGACCCAAGATGAATGGAGCGGTAGAAGCGGACAATAAGAACATCAAGAAGATCGTTCAAAAGATGGTTGTAACCTACAAAGACTGACACGAGATGCTACCCTTTGCTCTTCACGGTTATCGCACATCTGTCCGCACTTCAACAGGGGCAACCCCTTTCTCTCTAGTGTATGGCATGGAAGCAGTGCTCCCCATAGAAGTAGAGATCCCGTCAATCCGAGTATTGATGGAAGCTAAGCTCACCGAAGCTGAATAGTGTCAAAGCCGACACGACGAACTGAATCTGATCGAGGAGAAGCGAATCACGGCACTATGCCATGGTCAGTTGTATCAACAGAGAATGAAGAAGGCGTTCGACAAAAAGGTTCGACCCCGCATCTTCAGGAAAGGAGACCTCGTGCTCAAGAAGATACAATCTTTTCTCACTGATTCTCAGGGCAAGTGGACTCCGAATTACGACGGCCCCTATGTGGTCAAGAAAGCTTTCTCAGGCGGCGCCTTGAGACTCACAACCATGGACGGAGAGTAATTTGCCTACCCCACGAATGTTGATGTAGTCAAGAAATACTTCGCCTAAAAAAAAAGAGTCTCGGTGGATTGAAAACCCGAAAGGGCGGTCCAGGCAAAAATTAGAGACATAAAAGGAAAAAATCATCCCGGTGGATTGAAAATCTCAAAGTACAATCCAGGCAAAAATTAGGGATAATGGCAAGTAACTATGTTCAATAGGGGCAAATCCCTCAGCAGCAGTTACATCATCCGTCAGAAAACTCCAGTCAAGGTCATTTTCGACAGAAGCTCAGGATGTCTCGAATTCAAAATTGGTAGAAGGATAGCGGTCGTTATGTTTCAACGTAGCCCTTTTCCCTGTAAATTACCATTTTCTAACTTTGTATATACTCTTTGGAATCACGCGTTTGGCTGATCTCCATCTTATCAATAAAATTTGAGCCCTTATGCTTTTGTTTGTAATTCTTATTTATTTTAGCTTTACATAACGACATTTTAATATGATTAACGGTTCTTGAAATAAAACAAAAATGAATTTACTTGTTAAAACTTTTTCTGCTTTTAAAATAAAGCCGGCAATTTCTTTTGACTGTTGAACATCAGAAGAACCTCGATCGCTTCTCCAAAGGTGGTTGAACCTCGAAGTGCAGAATCCAAGTACTCCTTCTAAACCAGTACGCCTGAACGAAGGATCAGCTGTATCAGATATGGTATTCCCATCTGATACCCCTCGGCCGAGTTCTCATCTCCTAAGCCCGACCAACATAGCTCCCAACATAGCTCCCAACAGGGACTATCTCTCCTAAGCAAGGTGGAATTGCTATTCTGAACCAACGGCACTTCTTCGCCCCGCGATGGTCGAGTATTCAGTCGTGTTCACCCGTCAGTTTGTATGTCGCGTCAGTTTTGTCAGCATAAACATACATACATCATGCATCATTGATTTGCATTTACATTTCATATTGCATCACTGTTACTCTAGTCGGTTCTGTCCCCTAGTGATAACAGTTCTTTCAATCGAGTTGTCAGTTCTTTCCTCGTCAGGAAATGTTCCGTCCGAACGATCTCTCTCCTCCAGTTTATTTCTGGAATAAAGTTGGCCCTTAACCACTTTGATAATTTGAACCTCTGAAAGACCAGAGAACCTTCAACTGAATTCACTCTTCGCCATTGAAGATGATATCCTTGCTTTCCCGGATTAAGGAAAATCCCCAGAGAAAGCCTCTTAAGCAAAGATTCGGCGGTACGAAGTTTTTTCTCTGAAAAACCACTGATGAAAAGGTCATCGGCACCTCAAATCGGATCCCATCATATGGCGTTTCTCCGGGAAGATCCCGAGAAAAGTATGATGTAATATCCCCAAGCAGAAACAGTCTCTCAAGAGACTCATTTTTCCCAGTAGAATCGACAAATGACATCTCCAACAGAGAAGTTTGTACACATCTACAACTCAGACGACTGGGTTCCCCAGCGAGTCTGACATTAAAGAATTTTCCATCAAATGGCATCCCCCAAGGAAAATTCGGCGAGAAGTTTGAGGAAAACTGCTACGCATAGCGTCCCTTGTCAAGAAAGTTTATTGACAAAAGAAACTAAGACCAGATCCTGGGTAGGAAACCGGGATCAAGGGGAAGTTTATTTCGGAAACTGAGACCAGTTCCTTGGTAGGAAACCAGGATCGAGGGGAAATTCACGAATCAGAAACTAAGACCAGTTCCTTGGTAGGAAACCAGGATCGAGGGGAAGTTGACAAAAGAAAGCTTAGACCAGTTCCTTGGCTGAAAACCATGATCGAGGGGAAGTTTACCTTTTCTAAGCATCATTGTTTAGCAAAAGAAGATGAATGCAAAAGCTACCATTCAAAACCACCATCAAAATTTTGGGCATTCCGATATTTAATCCTCTTGCACCCCGAATGCCCGAATACTTTCGCCATTCACACATTCGGGTCCAAGAAGATTAAATAGGGGCATCTATCATACCCCAAATTTTGACCACTAAGATTTCCCATCATTGTGTAAATTATCATCACAATAAGGATGGACCATTAGTCTCCCCAAGGATGGGTGAGCATCCACTGCAATCAAATTTAGGGTTTCAAGCCCTCTCAGAGGTTTAGACAAATGATCAATCAAGGAATGACATGATCTTCAACTTGTCTAGCCTCTCAAATATCCCCAATAGATCAATAGGACTCCCACTCCAAGGATTAAAAACAAGGATGCTCCCTTCTAGGTGGATCAAGCCTCAAGATCGCCAGTGTCACCAAATTAGGGTTTTGGTCGACCAGGGCCTCCAGATGAACATTTTCCTCTGGGCATGAGCCAATGCTTCAAGGCATAACCTATGATGCTCCAAGGGACATCATAAACCCAATCATCAAGTCAATTTGACCTCAGGGGATGCATACCTCAAAAATCAAGAATTAGGGTTTCTTGACCTAATTCACCCCTAAGTTGACTTTTGGGACAAATCATGAGCCAAGACCTTAAGACATGATTTGAGGGTCTCCAACATACTACATTGATCCATTTGCCACAATGTATTGATCCAAGAAGTTTGAGCAACAAGTCTCAATTTCATCTGCACCACAGTTAGGGTTTTAAGGGAAAAGTCAACTGTAACTTTGACTTTTGACCAAGACATGCTCCCAAGCCCTAGGACATGCATCAATATACCCTATGACACCCATGGAACATGTCCATCAAGTTTGATTTAGGTCAAGGACATGATTTCATAGAGGATCGCACAGTTTGGAATTCATCTGATAAAAAGTCAACTGTGCACAAAAGTCAACTTTGACTTTTTGAGATTTTTCACAAAAATGGATTTTTAACCCTAAAATGATGTTAATGTATGATTTGAATCATCATTCATCAAGAAAAATCAAGAAAAGTTGGATAACTTGTAAAAGGGGTAACCATAAAAACTTAGAAAATTTTCTAAGTTAAAAATAAAGTGGCTAGGGTATCAACTTTGGAGGATCATAACTCCTAAACCACAAAGCCATTTTCTCCCATCCAAAGCTTGATTTGTAGATCTCATTGCCCTCTACAAAAGCTTCATACTGACCTATGTCCAAATTCCTCATGGATTTTGAGTTATGGAGTGATCAAAATCAAGAAAAGTCACTTTGTTCCAACACTTAGTGAAAATTTCACTAAGTCAGAATTGGCCTTACTTTTTTCCAAATGTAGGGGGATTTTTCACTTGGATCCAAAAGGTATCAAAACCAAATATGATCAAACAGTTGTTGTATTATATAAGGGCTTTCCAAAATGACCAAGAACATTACCAAATTCAATTTGAACCATGAGATATAATATTGGCAAGTTGCCTTGTTGAAATCTGTCAAGGCAAGATAGATTTTGCACTTTTACTCGATTTGCCAAAATTGTGCAATTCCAAACACTCCTATCCACTTGGACACATCTGAGGATTGAATCTAAAGGGGACAATCACTGAGCCAAGCCTCCAAAGTCTTTGGAACCAAAAATAGCACTCAAAACCTAGAATTGCCTAAAATAGGGACAAGACTCCAATTTTGGAATGGAACATTCAATGGAAGCTCCAAGGTGGCATAGAGTGAGCTCTCAGCAACTGAATTCAGTCAAGATTTATCCAAGACCAAGGGGAATAACAGCCTGTGCCCTAACCTCTAGTCAATGGCTAGAGGAGACTTGGATTCTCATTGATCAACATTGGCCAAACCTATTATGCAGTTGCCATTCACTATTCCTTGCAAAACAAACTTGCTCTACTATAAATAGAGCTCAATTGTGATCATTTTGAGTACACCAAATCCATCAAACAGATGCTTTCCTCAAAATCTCTTCTTTCACTCCAATTTTTCCTTCTAAGGCAATTCACTATCAGGTTTTGAGTTTGAGAGCTATTCCAACCAAACCAATCACTCACACACCTCATAAACATCATATGTGAGCTGATCATACACTTAAACCACACCTGTAACACTAATTTCTCAGAATCACCAGCCAACTGCACAAGGTTTTAACCAAGTTACAGTTGAGGTGCCATGAAGTGATCCAGCCATTTTCAGTCAAGTTCAAGCATTCAAACACACTCCATAGGGTGTAGGGAAGCTGTTCAGATCATCACAACACATCTGTAACACCTCCAACTCAGAAATCAATTTGCTCTTGCTGTCACGACCTAAAGGTCAAAGTATGATTTTAGAAACATTAATCCAAGATCACAATTTGTTTCCACATATTAAAACAATTTTTGATCATTTTTAATTGAGTTTTTATTCAATTAAAATCCATTTTGGAAACAAATTAGGGTTATGATTAATTCAACCCTCATAAATCATTTTTAAACACTTTGGGCCTCTAATAGAGTGTAAGACCCAATCCCTTTTTGTAAATACCAAAATTTTGGGCCTCACTTATTGTATAAGTCCCACTGAATTTTCAAAAACCTCGGCGCGATCGCCAATTCAAAATCAAACAAATTGAGCCTCTCCTCGAGCTATAAGACCCATTCAAAACACTTGGGCCTCTAATAGAGTGTAAGACCCAATCCCCTTTTAACCAAAACCTTTTGGGCCTCAGATATTGTATAAGTCACTCTGTGTTAAAAGAAAATCTCGGCGCGATCGCCATTTTCAAACTGAAAATCATCTGGGCCTTCCCTAGAGTAGTAAGAACCATTTCATTCTTTTTTCTTAAAATACACTTGGGCCTCTATTAGAGTGTAAGACCCAATCCTTTGTAAATACAACCTATTTTTAGGCCTCACTTATTGTATAAGTCCCGTTGTATTTCAAAATCTCGACGCGATCATCATCCGTTGAAAAATAAACCTTGGGCCTCTCCTTGAGCTGTAAGCCCCAATATTTCTTTTCAAAGCACTTTCTCCTTTGATTTTGAAATATACTGTTGTTTTCAATCTTTCTTTGTTGAACAACTAACCAAACAGCATGGAAGCTCTACAACCGAGTAAGTGTTTATATGCTTTCATTTACCGCTTTCATATACACATAACTGTATTGTGGGGCTGTTCACTGTAAGTCTCCTTTCATAAACTCATATCAACTGTGTAATAATAGTATAGATATTTAAAGTTTTCCTCGGCAACTACGTCTAGCAATAGGTAAAGCCCTGTTGATCACTCTGAACTTACAGTCAAAATTAGTTCCACATAGGATTACCAGACACAGTCTTCCCTCCTCTTGGGGTTAAACAATATGGAGATGTGAAAGGCAGATTCTTTTTGAACCCTTTCTCAGACTGTCACTCTTAGAAATAGACAAAACTAGATCCCCAATAGGAGCACCAGATACAGTCTTCTCTTCGGCTGTCCTCCTTAGGAATTGTCAAGAGACTCTACCTCCCCAGAGATGAATGTATTCTCCGTGAATGGCATCTCTTGAGTTTCTTCCAAATTCTCGAACTTTCCTGGCTTGATCTATTCTCGGTGAATGGCATGTCTTGAATTTCTTGGGGTTTGGGGACCCACGGGCTTCTTAAAAGCATCAGCCTCCTCTTGGGCATTGTACAAGGACCCACAGGCTTCCTAAAAGCATCCCCGCCTCCTCTTGGGCTTAGTACAAGGACCCATCGGCTTCTTAGAAGTATTCACAGCCTCCTCTTAGGTTTCATATAATGATTTCTTCCTCTGGGAATGATAGCCTTCTCTTGGGCTTCGTACAAGGACCTATCGGCTTCTTAAAAGTTTCCAGCCTCCTCTTGGGCTTCGTACAAATTATCCCGACGACCTCCTAGAGGTATAGGAACAGAAATTAGTCATCTTAATAGAACAGTCTTTCAAAAGAGTCTAGTTCCTCATATCGAAAGCGTACTTTCTCTCAGCATAGTACAAAAAATGAAACTCTAGACTTGGACAGTCTGAAGCTTCTTGAGTCTCAAAGACATTCTCAAGTACCCTACAAGCATAGGAAGAAACCCGGTCTCTCTCATGAGAGTTCCTCACACTTGGACCTGCGTGAGGATCTCAATAATCCTCAGCAGTAAGATAGCCTTCTCTTGGGCTTTGTACAATGATCTTCCCCAGCAGAGCTAATCTCTTCTTCCTCATATAAGAACTGATTTCCTCTTAACCAACATACTGGGTCTGTCACTCAACTGAAACAGTATCCTTTTAGCCTCCATCTCGGGTTTCATACGAGATACAAAGACTCTCTTGTTGAGTCAAACTTTTTTTAGCCTCCATCTCGGGCTTTGTACGAGATACAAAAACTCCCTCGTTGAGTCAATCATTTTTAGCCTCCGTCTTGGGCTTCGTACAAGACACATATAAAAACACTCCCTTGTCGAGTCAACCCTTTTAGCCTCTCTATCGGCCTTCGTACGAGACACATAAAAATACCCTCTTGTTGGGCCAATAGCCTCCTCTTAGGCTTTGTATAAGAAAACCCAGGTTAAGCCAATCAACCTTTTAGCATCAAAGTTGTGCCTCGTTTATAGTACACAAACATCAACAACTCCTTCCATCTAATCGCTGTAAGCGGCAAGCCTCTAGATTATTTACATCCATGCCACTGTCCCTCTTTTAGCATGAGAAATTCCTAAGGAAAGATGGCATTGCTCTACACTGAGTTAAAGTCTTCTCCTTCAGGTTAAAACCCCCGTAAAGGAAATTATAGCATTGCTAGGATCCACGTATCCCGGTTAAAGTAATCCTTCTTTACAGTCAGTCACCCAACAGTTGTGACAAACAGATCCCCCTTTAGAGATGACAAGTTCTCTCTAAAGTCAAAACCTTTTAGCTTCATATCTTGGGCTTCGAACAAGATACAAATAAACTCTTCAGCTTCATATCTTGGGCTTTAAACAAGATACAAACCACCTTTCGCTTCACGTCTTGGGCTTTGAACAAGACACCAAAAACACCCATTTCCTCCCATAGAATAGGAGGAACTACGAACGCTCTGATTTCCCTGTTTCGGTAAACAGGAATACATAGGCATAAGATTGAAAGAAAAATCTTAGCAAGCATAATAAACCAAAAATTCAAATCCCATATCCTCAAGAATCCCAGACCTAAAATCCTACCAAATGTCAATATTCTTTCAAAATAACCAGAGAGAGAGGCCCCCCCCACATTGATCGCATCTGTAAACCAACAGTTTTGACTGTTTGACCTCAGTATGCAAGCAGGGTTAATTAGAGACATCTATTTCCCTTCCTTCATCAGCTTCAATAGGATAAAAAATGAATCGACCTGTACTCACCCCCAAAGAGCGACAGCACTTAAGAACCGCATCCAAAATCGCTCGCTACAATAGGAACCAAAGGAGGAATCAACTATCATCCAGTTTTAGTTCGTCGTCAACTCGGATACCTGATAAGACATATCCCGCGTAATGTTCATCTGGAAGGTCTTTTCTTCAAGGAAGGAGAAAATGACAGGGCACTAAAGACAGAAATAGTGCATGCCTGGAATCATGTTCACAAGAAAGGAGGAGAGTCTCTAGGAAAACCAGACTGTGTCTCTATGGAACCTTACCTCCACTGGGTGCAAACTTGATCCCTCAAGCTGAGGATGCCTTACCCTCGCCAAGAAGTTCTTCCGTTAAAGGAATCTATCCTTTATTTTATGTCTGATACAGAAAAACTCCAGGTCACTCTCAACAAAGTTCAACGGGAAAAGAAATCTTGGAAGAACAAGTACCGCATTCTCAATGTGGAGTGTACAAATATTCAGCAACTGTTAAAAGAAAAAGATGCCCTGATCGAGATTTTAGAGCAACATGCTGTAGAAAATCAAGAAGATCGAAGAAATTTGCCCACTCCTTTCACTTGGCAAAGGACTGACAACCCGACAATGGCCCAAGAGCCCCAGTCAAAGAAAAGGAAAATACCAGAACCAGCACCTGAGCTCTCTTCAGAGAGGACTCAGGATCCATAAGCTTAGACTTTTCCTTTTATAACACTTTGTAAAATACTGTATTTCCATTTCCGCAATCTTTGAATTCAATAAAACGGGGTCTCCCCACTGTATGATATTTGCAATCCAATTGTTGAAGTTTCTTTTAATTAAACAATTTTTTTTAATATATATCATTGCATATCATTCATCATTCTCACATAACGCATTCTTCTTACCTACGAATCTCACGTATGTGTCTCGATTCTAGAGTTAAACTGTCTCATTCGTATAATACTCGGGCCAATCGACAAAAGAAAATGGATGATCTCGAGGAAGAGAACAGAGAGCTGAGAGAAGAAATCGATGCTCTGAAAGAAGATTTGAGAAAACTTCACAGTGACATGCAATCCCTGGCAACAGCTCCGAGGCAACAACAAAGGACTGTGATCTCGGAGATCACATCTACGCCCATAGTAGAGACGTACGATCCTCGGTACAACATGCCTAAAGATTGTCCCTGGGGCATGCCTATCAATTTTATTCTTGAAGGATATATTCTGCCGGTCACGGAAGACCCGGAAACTGCAGCAGGAACCGCTGGGCCTGAAGGTTACAAACTTCGGGAAAGCTAAGATGCAAGAGTCATGACAGCAACTCCTGAAGGTTACAAACTTCAGGATAGGGAAACACCAAGGGTCACCGCCGTAATGACTATACCATAACCCGTGGTACACACTGTCCCGGAAGGACAAATTCCACAGATACCTTCTAGTGGAAATAAAAGTATGTACGACAGAATGAATGAGTTCCAGGAATAATTCCTGGAGAAACAGAAGGAACTGCATGCCATTCGTGGCCAGGATTTATTTGGAAAGGACGCCGCAGACCTTTGTTTGGTCCCCAATGTGAAAATCCCACACAAATTCAAGGCGCCCGACTTTGAAAAATACAAGGGTAACTTTTGCCCTCAAAGTCATTTGGTGATGTACGCTCGAAAGATGTAAACTCAGACAGAGAACCAACAGCTACTGATCCATTATCTCCAAGATAGTTTAACCGGTGCCGCACTCAAATAGTACATGGGTTTAAATCGTACTAAGATCATCACGTTCAGAGATCTTGGCACCGCCTTCGTTCAACAGTATAAGTATAACTTGGACATGGCACCAGATAGAGATCAACTCAGAGCAATGTTGTAGAAGGACAAGGAAACCTTTAAGGAATATGCTCAGAGATGGCATGAAATTGTCGCCCAGATTTGTCCCCCTCTTGAGGAAAAAGAGATGACAAAGATCTTCTTGAAAACCTTAAGCTCGTTTTATTACGACCGAATGGTCGCCAGTGCCCCCAGCGACTTTACTGAAATGGTAAATATGGGAGTACACCTTGAAGAAGTAGTCTGAGAAGGACGTCTGGTCAAAGATACCGGGCCATCAAGCAGTACCAAAAGATACTGTAGTGCTTTCCCTAAGAAAAAAGAGCAAGATATCGGTAATATCTCTCTCGGGAAGCAAAGGCGAAGGTACCAACCAGTAGCAGTTGTGACTCCTGCTATCAACCATGCGCCTATTCCAACGTATTAACCTCAGGTTGCTCAGAGCCAGCCGAATCAACAACAATATCAGCAAAGGACACAACAGTCTCTTCAGCAGGCTCGTTCTCAGTACAATAACAATAATCGTACAACGCGACCACCAGGGTTTGACCCTATACCGATGTTGTATGCAGAACTATTTCCACTACTACTGGTCAAGGGGCACGTCCAAACCAAGTCCCTTCTTACAGTACCAGAAAATCCGCCTTTTTGGTTCAAAGCGGATCAGACTTGCCCTTACCATCAAGAAGGACCGGGGCATAACACAGAAAACTGTCTCAGCTTCAAATCCAACGTACTGAAGCTTGTCAGGAACGGGGTCTTATCTTTTAAAGATATAAATCCAAATGTTCAGACGAACCCGTTGCCTCAACATGATAAGACGACTGTAAATTTGATAGAGGAAGAGTTTAAGCACAACTATCAAATTCACGATGTACTCCTATTGGGAACCAACCTGGTCAAGATGCATTACAGACAGAGCAGATACGGTCATGTACCATCTCATAATTATCACCAGTGTGATATCTGCTCAAAGAATAATCAAGGATGTTCCGTAATGCAATCATCTCTACAAGAACAAATGAATCTCGGATGGATCCAAGATCACCGAATCCGTGAGGTCAATATGGCTCACGCAAATCCCAACATTGTTCAGAACCATAACATTCTGATGATGAACGTCAACTTGGTGGCAATGAACTCAAGGCAAAGTCAGCATCATGATCTGCCATGGCACGATTACAATTCCTATCCGATCTGCTCGATAAACAATCAGGGATGGTCTTTTGTACAAGAGGCCCTCCAGCGTCATATGGATCTTGGATGGATCCAGGACTACCGTGATAGAAGTCAATATCAAGTCAACATGATTCAAATCTTTGACATTTGCTTGATGAATACCAGTCTGGTGGAATTACACGCTAAGCAAGTCTGGCTCGGTTTTCTGACTTCACATGATTATCAGAACTGTGAAGTATGTCGTGAGAATGACCAAGGATGTGCACTTGATCAAAGAAAACTTCAACACTTGTTGAACCACTGGTGGCTTCCGATCTATCTAGATGAATACACACAACAAGTCAGTATGACTGACGGGAACCCTACTAGGCATCAAAGTCAGGATGTTCGATTAATGGAAACAGATCTAGTGAGGTTGCACTGCATACAGAGCAAATGTGGCCGAGTTCCACCACACAACTATGAGCGTTGTAGAGTTTGCTCAGAGAACAATCAAGGATGCCACCTCGTGCGAGCGGTCATTCAAAACCTGTTGGACCGCAAAGAGACCCAACCATGTTCAAGCTCTGGGTCGATCAACGTAATGCAAGACTATCTTCCCGATCGAGGTAAAGACGTTGTCTTAATCCCTAAATGAGAAATGGCCAAAGACATATGCACCATAATCCCTCTACTCCATGGATCAAGAATTGCTCTTGATAGTAGAAAGATTCTCAACCTTGAACCAATTGTGGCCGGCTACGATGGTCAGAAAAATCAGAAGGCTCCTGTGGTTATCTATCTGCTGGGACCAATACCGTAGAAATCCGATAAGGTTATCCCTTACAAGTACAGAGCAACAATAATTGAGAATGGAAAGGAAACTCTATTACCCTCCTTCATGAATATTACAGACATCAGTCGAGTGACACAGAGCGGTCGGATCTTCAACAGAGGAGCTGGAGAACCCACCAAGGAAAGGGAACCTCAAACAAAAGTTCCAAATTAACCAGTCGGTCAATCCAGTAATCCCGACCTTTCAAAGAACAACGATGATATGCTGAAGCTTATCTAAAAGAGCGAGTACAACATTGTGGACCAACTGTTACAAACTCCGTCGAGAATCTCTGTGCTATCTCTTTTATTCAGTTCCGAAGCTCACAGGGAAGCTCTACAGAAAGTCTTAGAGTAGGCCTTTGTGGAACAAGATGTGACAATAAGACAATTTGACAGCATCATCTCTAACATTAATTCCTGCAACAACTTAGGATTCAGTGATGAGGAACTGCCAGAAGAAGGCAAAAATCACAACATGGCGCTTAACATTATAGTCAACTGCTAGGACGATGCTTTAGCCAGCGTACTGGTAGATACTGGATCAGCTCTGAGTGTTATGCAAAAATCTACTCTGATGCAACTATCATTTCATGGATCTCCAATGAGAGGCAGTGAGGTCATCGTCAAAGCATTTGACGGATCCTGAAAAATAGTTATCAGCGAAGTTGACCTTCCCATAACTATCATTCCTCACACTTTCCAAGTCACTTTCCAAGTCATGGAGATCTGGGCAGCATACAACTATTTATTAGGAAGACCTTGGATACACGAGGCTGGGGCAGTCACTTCGACACTTCACCAGAAGCTGAAGTTTGTCAAGAGCGACCAACTAGTCACAGTCTGTGGGGAGCAACCCTTAATCGTGAGCAACTGATCATCATCATCATCCTGTTTAGAACCCGAGGAGGTTGTTGGAACCCAGTTCCAAGCACTTTTGGTGAGCAATGAGAATCGACCAGAGAAAGGAACATCGATTTCCTCGTACAAAGATGCTCTCGAAGTGATCAAAAGTAACAATGCAAAAGGATGGGGACAGCTTGTCATTCCTACTGGTAACAAGACAAAGAAAGGTCTTGGTTTTTCCTTAACATGTACCCAGACTGCTACTAACGATGAAAGTCTTCATCCCATTCAAGACTTCTTCCACAGTGGAGGTTTCCTTCACCCAATGCCTCAAGAAGTACATATCATCAATGAGGGCGACTCCTCTGATATAGATGAAGGGTGGAAGTCCTATCTCAACGAGGACTGTTATATGTCTCAGGAAGAAACGCATATGCCATTTTGCTATCCTGCATAGAGTCTGAGATATATACCGAGATCAGACGTCAAGATGATGTACGGAGATTGTGATCCGGAAGGATGCCGTGCTCCACCAAACTCATTAGAGGAGGACACTCTAATGAAAGACAACTTTAACTATGACTATTATGACCCAATGGATGACTTGCCTATCCGGCAGCCGTACCCAGAAGACTTGGGGCAAAAGAGTCAGCCAAACAATGCATATCAGCTGAGCATCATTGAAAAGAATACCTGCGTCCCCACCACTTCATGGGATCAACACTCAGGACATTCCGAAAATGTCCCGCACAACAATGAATCTGCGAAGATTGCAGGACTAGATTTCACCAACTATGCTTTTCCCGAGGTCAACGTCTTCGAGAGGGATGACTCCTCCAGTTCCACAGAAGTGTGGGACACCTTACGACAACCTAGTGGCAAATACGACTTCATGGTCAAATACACCGCTCCTGAAAGCTCTCGTATCAGGCTCGAAGACATCTAGCCAACTGGATGGGGAGATCCACCTGAGAGTACAAACACTGTGCAAAATACAACAGAAGAATTCGTCTAGGACAATTCTGCCTGGGAGACAGACTCCAACGATCCCGCTCCACCAGAAATCAGCGTTATTTCTGAAGACAAACCAAGAAGGAAGGTACCAGACTTTGTGATTCACTGAGGAGTTCGTCGCCAATGGGTTGATGTCGATTTCCTGAAAGTCGTTCATAAGTCTAAGTAATTATTGTCTTTGCTTTAACCTTTCACACTACCTAGGTGAAACTGTCTTTTTTATAAGGCTCACTTTCTGTAAATGTCCCTCTTCTCTTCGCCCAAAGCGACAGAGTTTTGTTTTATAGGGCTGTAGTTTCAAGAATTGACTAAATCATAAATAAATGACATCATTCTATAATTTTCGCATTTTATTGTTGTTTTCACTTTGCGTTTTTTCAGAAAATGGTAATCTAAAATAGCCCAAAAATAAAAAAAAACAAGCATTTTTCAGAAAATACACTGCACACACTCTTGCATTTTCTCTATCTCTTCTAAAAATAAATCATCACGTCATGCAGATTCCTGTTTTAAACCCCATTGAAACATACGATCCAATGCCTTCTCTCAACTTCGAATTCCCGGTATTTGAGGCTGAAGAAGAAGAAGACGAAGAAATTCCAGAAGAGATCTCCCGATTACTCAGACAAGAGGAAAGGAACATCGAGCCTCACAAAGAGCCATTGGAAATGGTCAACTTAGGTTCAAAAGAAGAGAGAAAAGAAGTCAAGATTGGGACACTGCTCAGTCCAACTGTCAAAGAAGACTTGATAAAACTTCTCAAATATTTTCCCGATGTATTTGCTTGGTCCTATCAGGACATGCCAGGGTTAGATACCAGCATCGTGGAGCATCATCTACTATTAAGATCAGAATGTCCGTCATTGAAACAAAGACAAAGACGGACTCATCCAGACATGGCCATCAAAATCAAAGAGGAAATGCAAAAACAGATTGACGCGGGTTTCCTCACCACCTTAGAATATCCTCAATGGTTAGCCAACATAGTACCAGTTCCGAAAAAGGATGGAAAAGTCAGAATGTGTGTAGACTACATGGATCTAAATAAAGCCAGTCCAAAGGATGACTTTCCCTTACCACACATAGACATGCTGGTAGACAGTACAACAAAGTTCAAAGTCTCCTCCTTCATGGATGGATTCTCGGGCTATAATCAGATAAAAATGGCGCCGGAAGATATGGAGAAAACTTCATTCATCACCCCATAGGGCACCTTTTGTTACAAGGTAATGCCGTTTGGTTTGAAGAATGCTGGGGCAACCTATCAAAGGGCCATGACTACTCTGTTTCACGACATGATGCATAAAGAAATTGAGGTATACGTCGATGATATGATTGCCAAATCAAAAACAGACGGGGAGCATGTGACTCACCTGCCAAAGTTATTTGAGCGTCTCAGAAAGTGCAAACTCTGCTTGAATCCCAACAAGTGCACGTTCGGTGTTCGCTCAGGATAACTGCTAGGGTTCATCGTCATCCAGAAGGGAATTGAGGTTGATCCTGACAAAGTCAAGGCCATTCAAGAAATTCCTTCTCCAAAGACTGAGAAACAAGTCAGAGGATTCTTGGGACGTTTGAATTACATTTCCAGATTTATATTCCTCATGACCGCGACATGCGCGCCAATCTTCAAATAACTCAAAAAGAATCAGGACTGCGACATGCACGTCAATCTTCAAACCGCCTTCGACAGTATCAAAGAGTATCTGTTGAATCCACCTATCCTGTCACCTCCAGTAGAGGGATGGTCACTAATCATATACCTAACAGTCTTGGAAGACTCAATGGGTTGTGTACTTAGCCAACAAGACGAAACAAAAAGAAAAGAGTCTGCCATTTACTACCTAAGCAAGAGGTTTACCAACTGTGAAACTCGGTATACTATGCTTGAGAAAACTTGTTGTGCTCTGGCTTGGGCAGCCAAACGTCTTCGCCAGTACATGATTTGTCACACTGATCGCGATTTAGTATGTCTATGATTTGTGACTGCAAGTGCACAGTCGTATTGTGTAGCTTTAAAGATTATCGAACCCAAAGGACCAAAAATCGAACTTACCGTTATCTAATGCTACTACGTAAATCTAAGGCTAATGGTTTTTTAGGTTAAGATGCAAACAATGAAATAAATGTAAATTAAAACTGGATTTAAATCAAGATATGACAGAATATAGGTATGTAATTTGCCAATCATCAGGGATTCAATAATTCATAGGCGTTATCAAAAGGTCAAAATATTATTCAGTAGAAAATACTCATTCAAAAGACTTTATCTCACACTCTCGTGTTTATTGACTCAGACTATACTCTCAAATCAGAATGATTACTCTCGCTCTCTCATTTGCATTTAAAAATACTTTTTGAAGACAAGTAAATCCTAATTAATTCTAAAGCGCTCTCACTGTATTTAGAATTAATGTTTGGTTTCAGCTATCCGGTTAAAAACTCAAGCTCTCGCTGTATTGATCGTAACCTTCGTTACCTTTTTACTTTCGTAATAAAAGTTGTTTAATTTAAGGAAAAGAAACCAACACCAGAAAAATAGATTTGTTAAAGGTTTACGCCAAGAATTATCGACCCCTTTCGACCGGTCATATTTACATACCGATCTAAAATAGTTTAGCCGGACATGGTTTGTAAGATAAACATGCAATTACAACGATTAAACATGATGCAAAACATGATTAAAATTAAATATGAGAAGCAATAATAAATAAGCTATAAAAGAAAACCTGGAATGGAAATAAACTGAAACTGGAATTATGAAGACAAGTTTGAATTCAGTACACGATCCAACGAACAAAAAAACAATTCCTAAAACTAATTTGCAATAGCTTCTCAGTGTGAAAAACTATTGCTTTTACAGTAAGTGAAAAAAATTTTGCTTCAAACTATGAAACAAAAATCTGGCAAAATATCAAGCTCTTGTTTTTGGAAACCGTCTTCTGATTTTATACTCTTCTCTGCCTTCGTGGTTACAGACGGTTTTTTTTACGTGAGAATCGGATCAATCCGTTGAATCCCTTGAATGAAGAAGTCTGGATGAGAATATAGGAAGGAGTGGAGAAAAAGGCGGAGAAAATGTAGCGGTGGCACTCGCCACCTTCTCCTAATTTTTAGTGTGGCAGGCGCCACACTTTCCCTTCCTTTTAGTGGCAGGCGCCACTCATGTTCTTGTGGTGTGGTGGGCGCCACACACATAAGTGTGGCAGGCGCCACTTATGTTGTGTGGTGGCCCCCACACCTTATTTTTTTTCTTTTTTTTTCTTTCTCTCCCATTTCTTTCCGTCTTCTTTCTTTCCTTCTTCTATTTTTCTATTTTTTTCCTTCTTTTTGTAAATATGATTCAATCTTTTAAGCACCTGAAAAACACAATAAAATACTGGTATAATAAAACATAAATCAAATAAATTAATAGAAATCGCAACTAAAATTCATGCAAGTCAAGTCAAATATACGATATAATTTCGCATTATCAAACTCCCCCATACTTGAACTTTGCTTGTCCTCAAGCAAATAAAACATACCAAGCACGGGTCTGAACACGACAAAACACAAAATCATACATTGTTGCGAGGCTTTCGTAAGAAAGATAGGTACTAGATATCAATACCAAGGATACCGTAATGACACAAAATTACTAAGTGTAATAAAAAACGCCCACCCTATGCAGACAAATCCGAATCATGTTATTAGAGTACATCATGAATTTGATAGATGTTGTTAGACTCTCCCTCTATCAAATTGACTGCAACTTTCTCGTGTTGAGGCAGCGGGTTCGTGAGAACATTTGAATTCGTATCCTTGAAAGATAAGACCCCGCTCCTAATAAGCTTTTGTACGTCGGATTTGAAACTGAGACGGTTTTCTATGTTATGTCCTGGTTCTCCTTGATGGTAAGGACAAGTTTGATCCGCTTTGAACCAGAAAGGAAGATTTTCCGGTACTGTAAGAGGAGACTTAGTTTGGACGTACCCCTTGACCAGTAGTAACGGAAATAGCTCTACGTACAATATGGGTATAGGGTCGAACCCTGGTGGTCGCGTTGTACGATTGTTGTTGCACTGAAGACGAGCCTGCTGAAGAGACTGTTGTGTCCTTTGCTGATATTGCTGTTGATTAGGTTGGCTCTGCGCAACTTGAGGTTGATACGTAGGAATAGGCGCGGGGTTGATAGCAGGAGTTACAGCTGCTACTAGTTGATATCGTCGCCTTTGCTTTTCGAGAGAGATATTCCCAATATCCTGCTCTTTTCTCTTAGGGAGAGCATTACCATATTGTTTTGTACTACTTGATGATCCAGTGTCTTTTACTAAACGTCCTTCTCGGACGGCTTCCTCAAGACAAACTCCCATGCCCACCATCTCGGTGAAGTCACTGGGCGCACTGGCGACCATTCTGTCATAGTAAAATAAGCTCAAGGTCTTTAAGAAAATCTTTGTCATCTCTTTTTCCTCAAGAGGTGGACAAATCTAGGTGGAGATTTCACGCCATCTCTGAGCATACTCCTTAAAGGTTTCCTTGTCCTTTTGTGACATCGATCTGAGTTTATCTCTGTCCGGTGCCATGTCCAGATTATATTTGTACTGCTGAATGAAGGCAGCACCAAGATCCCTGAATGTACCGAGTGTGGCACGGTTTAAACCCATGTACCATTTTAATGCTACACCGGTTAAACTATCCTGAAAGTAGTGAATCAGTAGCTCCTGGTTCTTTGTCTGAGCTGACATTCGCCGAGCATACATCACCAAGTGGCTCTGAGGGCAAGAGTTACCCTTGTACTTTTTAAAGTCGGGCACTTGGAACTTGTGCGGAACTTTCACATTAGGGACCAAGCAGAGGTCCGCGGTATCTTTTCCAAATAGATCCTGACCGCGAAGGGCTTGCAGTTCTTTCTGCATTTCTAGGAACTGTTCCTGGAACTCATTCATTCTGTCAAACATACTGTTGTTTCCACCAGACAGTATCTATGGAATTTGTCCTTCCGGGACAGTGTGTACCACGGGAGGTGGTATAGTCATTATGGCCGAGACTCTCGGTGCCTCCCGAAGTTTGTAACCTTCAGGAGTTGTGGTCATGCCTCTGGCATCTTCGCTTTCCCGAAGTTTGTAACCTTTATCCCCAGCGGCTCCTGCTGCGGTTCCCTGATCCTCATTGATCTGCAGAACATATCCTTCCGGGGTATAATTGATAGGCATGCCCCAGGGACGATCTTTCGGAATTTTGTACCTAGGATCAGACTTCTCCACTATGGACGTAGATGTGATCTCCGAGATCACAGTCCTTTGTTGTTGCATTTGAGCCTCTGCTAGAGCTTGCATGTCGTTATGAAGCTTTCTCAGATCCTCTTTTAGAGTGTCGATCTCTTCTCTCAACTCTCTATTCTCCTCCTCGAGATCATCCATTTTTTCTAACGATTGCCCCGAGTATTATACGAATGAGACAGTTTGACTCTAGAACCGAGACACAAACATGAGATTCGTAGGTAAGAAGAATGCGTTACGAGAATGATGAATGCAATGATTATTAATTATTTTTTTTTATTCAAAGTAAACTTCGACAATTAGATTGCAAATATCAAACAGTGGGGAAACCCCGTTTTATTGAATTCCAAGGATTGCGGAAATGGAAATACAGTAGATTACAAAGTGTTAAAAAAAGGAAATCTAAACTAATGGATCCTGAGTCCTCTCTGAAGAGAGCTCAGGTGTTAGTTCGGGTGCTTTCCTTTTCTTTGACTGGGGCTCTTGGGCCGTTGTAGGGTTGCCATTCCTTTGCCAAGTGAAAGGCGTGAGCAAACTCCTTTGGCCATCCTGATTTTCTACAGCATGTTGCTCTAAAATCTCAATCAGAGCATCTTTTTCTCTTAACAACTGCTGTATTTTCTTGTATTCCACATTGAGAAAATGGTACTTGTTCCTCCAAGACCTCTTCTCCTGCTGAACTTTGCTGAGAGTAACCTGAAGCTTTTCCGTCTCAGACATGAAATAAAGGGCAGAGTCCCTTAATGGAAGAACTTCCTGACGAGGGTAAGGCATCCTCAGCTTAAGAGCTCTAGTTTGTACCCAATGGAGATAGGGCTCCATCGAGACACAGTCTGGTTTTCCTAGAGACTCTCGTCCTTTCCTATGAACGTGTTTCCAGGCGTGCACTATTTCCGTCTTTAGTGCCCTGTCATTTTCTCCTTATTTGAAGAAAAGACCTTCCAGATGAGCACTGTGTGGGACATGCCTCATTAGGTGTCTAAATTGACGACGAACTAACACTGGATGATAGTTAATTCCTCCCTTAGTTCCTATAAGGGGTACATTTAGGAAATTTCCACAATGGTCAATGATTCTGATCCCGTCGTAGATTCGATTGTGCCAATCGATGTCAGAGTTGGTAAGAGACATGACTCTCTGCGACCAATATAAAGTATTATTTTGATCCCAAAATGCAGCAGACTTGGGTAAATGGGAAGTGAACCATTTGTAAAGCAAGGGTACACAACATGTGATCATTCCTCCGCTGTATAAATTCCTTAAGTGTACCGAATGATACGCATCTGCGAGTAAGGTCGGTACAGGGTTTCCAATCAGGAAAATCTTAATGGCGTTGATATCTACGAAGTTATCAATGTTGGGAAACAAAAATAACCCGTAGGTGAGCAAAACAAAGATACCCTCGAAAGCGGCCATATTCCCTATACTAGCAAAGTATAGAGCCTTCTTTATCAAGAACTGGGTTGGAAAACCTTGGATGCCACCCTTAGTGGTAATGTGAGTTCTGACTTCTGACTCGTCCAAATAAATTGCTCTTGCAATGGTTTGATCCTTTGGAATTTCTTCCAGTCCAGAAAAAGGAGCCTGATCAGTGATATGTAAATCAGTCAGGTGAGAGTACTCCTCCAGTGTTGGTGCAAGCTGATAATCCGGGAATATGAAACAATGATAGACCGAATCGTAGAACTGGATTAACGTGGACATGATTCCTTTAATTACATGGACCCTTAACAAGGACAACAATCCTTCATACTTGGCTCTGAAAGCCTCGTGGTTGGTGATCATTCTCACCAAACCTCTCAAATCCTCTAACTTTGGAACCTTGAAGGTGTACTTATGAGTTTTCCTTCTACCGAAATCCATTAGCGCAATCTCCTTTCTCTCTGATATTTGTAATTATTATCTTAGTTTAATTTGAAAGAGAGAGACTATAAGAGAAGAGTTTCTTTGTTTTAATGTTTTTTAAATGAATGCATGAATGCAGCACACAAAAAAATAGAAAAAACATGGGGTCAAAGGGTCGGTGTCATGAAGTCAAGGCTCTACCCCCCCCCCCCCCAAGGTTTATAGTGGTGATTTTTTGTACCTGTCCACAAAATTATTGACCCCTCTGGGATAACAACAGTAAGCGGATTGCCAGCGAGCTGATGTATCATAAAGTGATCTCAGATGAGGGTAGTATCGCGTGACAACTATTTTCGATAGCTTCCGCACTACAAAATGGCTTAAGTCTGCTAAAAACCTCAACTTCCCAGATAACCCAGTCGACCACAATACTTTCAACAACCGAAGTCGTATAGGCAATGTATCTGCAAAGGGAGTCTCCACTGAGTTTGATGGTCGATCGGGGGCTCTTAACTGGGATTCACTCCCTGCAAGATTACCCGCATTGCCATCACTTATCTTAGGTGTATACTCAATCTTTCCACATGCGGCATCACACGTATTCCCATTAGTAGAAAAATAAACACAGATATCAATTAGGAAAATTAGTATATATATTTGTCTTAATCATCCTAGACCTCTAGTCTTATGATCCTACACAGACAATGACTCCCCAACCGAGCTGTCATTTCTGTGACATGAATTTAGGGTTTTCTACCTAAGAGATGGGAAGAGAACAAGATACTCCGTCTAATGTTCACCCCAGCAGAGTCACCATTCTTCTGGCAGTTTTCAGACTTAAGGTTTCACCCAGAGAGATAAGAGGGACAAGATGCCCTGCGTGGCCCCACGGTGGGCGCCATTTTTTCTGTAGCGAGCGATTTTTGGACGTGGTTCTTAAGCACTGTCGCTCTGGGGTACTACAGGTCAATTCATTTTTTATCCTATTAAGCTGACTAAGGAAGGGAAATAGATGTCTTCAATTAACCCTGCTTGCATCTGAGTTTAAACAGATAACTGTTGGTTTACAGATGCAGTTTAGATTGTAGGCCTTTCTCTACTTATTTTGTTAAGAATGAAATGACTGGACTATTCATGGGGATTTTGGATAGGTGCTGGATCTAATGTTTTTAATTAGTGTGCTCGCTAAGATTTTTCAATCTTATGCCTACGTATTCCCGTTTAACGAAACAGGGAAATCAGAGCGATCGTAGTTCCTCCTATTCTATGGGAGGAAAATGGTTGTTTTGGTGTCTTGTTCAAAGCCCAAGACGTGAAGCTAAAGGGTGGTTTGTATCCTGTTCAAAGCCCAATATGTGAAGCTGAAGGGTCTATTTGTATCTTGTTCGAAGTCCAAGATGTGAAGCTAAAGGGTTTTGACTTTAGGGAGAATTTGTCATCTCTAAAGAGGAGTTGTTGATGTTTGTATGCTGTGAACGAGGCACACCTTTGATGCTAAGAGGTTGATTAACTCAATCGGGGTTTTCTTTATACAAAACCTAAGAGGAGGCTATTGACCCAACAAGAGGGTGTTTTTATGTGTCTCGTACGAAGCTCGAGAGAGAGGCTAAAAGGGTCGACTCAATAAGAGAGTCTGTTATATGTCTCGTATGAAGCCCGAGAGAGAGGCTAAAGGAGTTGACTCAACAAGAGAGTCTTTTATACTTAATAAGAGAGTGTTTTTGTAACTCGTACGGAGCCCGAGATGGAGGCTAAAAGGGATTGACTCAACAAGAGAGTCTTTTATACTCAACAAGAGAGTGTTTTTGTATCTCGTACGAAGCCCGAGATGGAGGCTAAAGGAGTTTAACTCAACAAGAGAGTCTTTTATACTCAACAAGAGAGTGATTTGTATCTCATACGAAGCCCGAGATGGAGGCTAAAAGGGTTTGACTCAACAAGAGAGTCTTTTATACTCAACAAGAGAGTGTGGGGAGAATCATTGTACAAAGCCCAAGAGGAGGCTGTTTATGCTGGTAAGTGTTTCAGTTGAGTGACAGGTCCAGTATGTTGGATGAAAGAGAAAATCAGTTCTTATATGGGTAATGTTGTACTTAGGGATTGATCAGAGGATCAGGGTTATTTTCCGTTCTTTAAGGAAATGGGAAATCCAAAGGGTATTGAGACTGTCCAAGTCTACCAGTGTTTTGAGAAGTCGATTCTCGAATAAGTGAATGATCTTTGTATGATGCCCAAGAGAAGGCTTGTATGTTAAGGGATGAAGGTCAACCCATTAACCGGTCTGACACTTGACTCAGAAAGACAGCTCTAGCAAATTGATGACTAGGTTCTGTTCCTATACCTATAGAAGTCTCTGGGTCCTTGTACTAAGCCCAAGAGAAGGCATGAGAGCTTTTAAGAAGCCGAAGGGTCCTTGTACAACGCCCAAGAGGAGGCGGGATGCTTTTAGGAAGCCTGTGGGTCCCCAAACCCCGAGAAGTTCAAGACATGTTATTCACAGAGAATAGATCAAGCCAGGAAAGTCCAAGAATTTGGAAGAAACTCAAGAGATGCTATTCACGGAGAATAGATCAACTTTGGGGAGTAGAGTCTCTTTGACAATTTCTAAGGATGACAGTCTGAGAAAGGGTTCATCGAGAATGCGGCCTTTCACGTCTCCATATTGTTTAACTCCAAGAGGAGGGAAGACTGTGTCTGGTAATCCTATGGGGATCTAGTTTTGTTTGTATTTAAGAGTGACCAGCGGGGCTTTACCTAGTGCTAGACCTAGTTGTCGGGGAAAAACTCTAAATAACTATACTAGTATTACACAGTTGATATTTGACAGGTATATAAAAGTTTGTGAAAGAAGACTTACAGTGAGCAGCCCCACAATACAGTTATATATATATATATATATATATATATATATATATATATATATATATATGAAAGCGGATAAAGAAAGCGGGTAAATACTTACTCGGTTGTAGAGCTTCCATGCTGTTTGGTTAGTTGTTCAACAAAGAAGACTTTGATAACAATATTATATTCAAAATCAAAGGAGAAGGTGCTTTGAATGAAATGTTGGGGCTTACAGCTCAAGGAGAGGCCCAAAGTTTTATCAGTGATTGCACTGTGGTTTTTGAAATTGTACAGGGACTTATACAAGTGACTGAGACCCAAAAGGTTTTCTGTACAAAGGGATGGGTCTTATTCTCTCTCAAGAGGCCCAAAGGTTTATTTTTATACAAGTGGTGGGGCTTATAGCTCAAGGAGAGGCCCAGGGTGATTGTTAAAAAAAGCAACGATCGCTCCTAACTTTTTAACGGTATCGGGACTTATACAATACACTGAGGCCCAAATTATTTTGGTTTCTACAAAGGGTTGGGTCTTACACTCTACCAAGAGGCCCAAAAAAGTTTTAAAGAAAGGAATGGGGCTTATAACACGAGGGTAGGCCCAGATAATTATTTGTTTGGAAAATGGCGATCGCGCCGAGATTTTTCTTTTAACGTAGAGGGACTTATACAATATCTGAGGCCCAAAAAGGTTTTACTTAAAAGGTGTTTGGTTCTTACACTCTATTAGAGGCCCAAAGTGTTTGAAAAAGTTGGATGAGGGTTGAATTAATCAAAAACCCTAATTTGTTTTTCAAAATGTATTTTAATTGAATAAAAAATTCAATTAAAATGACCAAAATTGTTAAACATGTGGAAAATAAATTGTGATCTTGGATTAATGTTTCAAAAATCAGTTTTTGATCCACAACATGATTGAAAATCACTAAAATTTGAAAAATCAAGAGGGAGAAAATATTTTAAATGTCAAAAACAATTAAAATATTAATTCTTTACCAAAAATATCAAGTATATGAAATAAATAATATTTTTGGGATTTTTTGGGAAAATAAAATATTTTAACATTTTTGTGAATTATTAAAAAAAGAATCAACTCAAAATCATTAAAACTAAGAGAAAAATTAATTTTTGAATCAATTAAATAAGATCACAAAAATTCAAATATTCAAATGTTTGAAAATGGCGCCAAGAACATGGCAAGAACACGCGCCACCCTCTGTTTCTGCAGATTTGCGTTTTCTATCCAATCTCACAGAATACTTGATTATATCATGCAATCTACATACCAATCTACTCGTGTTCACCTCACGATCATGTCTATGGTCTTTAATTTCATTTATTTTAAACATGGAATAAGAAATCAAAGAGAAACCTCAAGAACCCTAAAATTTGCATGAAGGTTCAGAAATTCTATACACGATTCAAACAAAGCAATTGATTGAGGGAAAACACTCTATGCATGATTATGAACATATGGCCAAATTATTGTGCAGTAAAAAATGCATGGATCATAGAGTTAGAGGTGTTTCAGATTGGTTCTAAGGATATGGACAGCTTCCCTAGATGCTATGGAGTGTGTCTGGATGCTTGGAGTGGATTGAATTGAGCTGGAACTTAATTTGGCACCTCAACTGTAAATTTGTCAAAGGCTTAAGCAGTTGGCTAGTGATTTTGTGATTTTGGTGTTCCAGATGTTATGTGAGTGTTTGGATCACTTCTATATGATGTTTATGAGGGGTGTGTGTGTGATTGGTTTGGTTGAAATAGCTCTCAAACTTAAAACCCGATAGTGACTTACCTTAGAAGGAAAAATTGGAGTGAAGAATGAGGTTTTGAGGAAAGCATCTGTTTGATGGCTTTGGTGTACTCAAACTGATCACAATTGAGCTCTATTTATAGTAGAGCAAGTTTGTTTTGCAAGGAATAGTGAATGGCAACAGCTGCATAGGTTTGGCCAATGTTGAGCAATGAGAATCCAAGTCTGGCCAGAGGTTAGGGCACAGGCTGCTGGTTCCCTTGGTCTTGGATAAGTCTTGACTGAATTCAGTTAGAAATGGCTCAGTCCATGCCACCTTGGTGTATGCATTGAATTCTCCAATCCAAAATTGGAGTCTTATCCCTCTTTTAGGGATTTCTAGGTTTGGCATGCTATTTTTGGTTCCACCGACTTGGGAGGCTTGGGATCAGAGTTGGTTCCTCCTTGGTCCCCCCTTGAGGTGTTCAGATGGACAGAGTTTCTTGCCCTTTGCAAATTTTGAGCAAATTGAGCAAAACTCCCAAATCTTCCTTGCCATGACAGTTTGCAGCAAGGTATATTGGCATTGTCATATCTCATGGCTCAAGTGGAATTTGATGGAGTTCTTGGCCATTTTGGAAAGACCTTATATGATACAACAACTGTTTGATCATAGTTGGTTTTGATAATTTTTGGATCCAAGTGAAAAAATGCCCCTACATTTGGGAAAAAGTGAAGGCAGATTCTGACTTAGTGAAAATTTCACTAAGTGTTGTAAAAAGTGGCATTTCATGTTTTCAGCCATTTTGATCATTCCATAACTCAAAATCCATGATGAATTGGAATGAGGTGTAGTTAAAGCTTTTGTAGAGGGCCATGAGGGCTACAAATCCAGCTTTGAATGGGGAAAATGGCCTTGTGGTTTAGGAGTTATGATCCTCCAAAGTTGGTACCCTAGCCACTTTGTTCCATAACTTAGAAAATTTCTAAGTTTTTATGGTTACCCTAAGTTTGATTTGTAGTGAGTGCTCACCCATCTTTGGGGAGACTGATGAGGCATGATGGTTCATCCATATTGTGATGATGATTTGCACAATGATGAGAAATCTTAGTGGTCAAAATTTGGGGTATGACAGATGCCCCTATTTAATCTTCTTGGACCCGAAAGTGTGAATGACGAAGGTATGAGAGAGTGTAATGGAAGAATGTTGAGAGAGGTGGATGAAATTAAAAATGTAATTGCTAATTACTTTTAAAACCACTTCTCATCTAGGGGTGTTAGACCATTGCCTTGCAATCTGAACTTCAAAAGAGTTAATTTCTCTGAAAATAAGGAGCTGGTTAAGGAAGTTTTTGAAGAGGAAGTTCGTAGGGCAGTCCGGGATTGTGATAATGCAAAAAAGCCCATGGTCTGATGGTCTGAATTTCATCATTATAAAAGAGTTATGGGAAGACATAAAAAATGATTTCATTCACATTATGGCTGAATTTCACACTAACGGTCAAATAGTGAGGGGGCGAACTGCATGTTTATAGTGTTGATACCAAAGAAAAATAATCCAGTGAAAGTGTCAGATTTTAGGCCTATATCCTTAATCGGGTGCATTTATAAAGTTATATCTAAAATATTAGCATACAGGCTGAAAAAGGTGATATGCTCAGTGGTGACTGGAACACAGTCGACTTTCATATCAGAAAAATAAATTTTCGGCGAAATCCTTATTGCCGGCAAAATTATGGATGAAGCGAAAAGAAAGAAAAAAGAAGTGTTGATATTCAAGGTAAATTTTGAAAAAGTGTTTGAATTTGTTGATTGGAATTTCCTTATCTTTGTCATGCAAAAGATGGGGTTTCATGTAAAATGGACGAGTTGGATCTCATAATGCTTAAAAAGATTAACTTGCAGGATCGATCACACAAATCCTAGGACATGTGCTAAATTTGAGAGACAAGTGTAAATGACAAGTGAAAATTAAAGAGAATGTAAACTGAACTCCACGTTCGACTATGCTGAAATAAAATCTAACTGAACTCCACGTTCGACTACTCGCAATAAGGTAAAGTAAAGGCTTGAAATTTAAAGGGCTCTAAATAAAGGGTGCAGAAATTAAAGGCGTCGAAAGGAAATGACAATAAGTAAAAAGCTTTGAAAGTAAAATGCAACGAACTCCACGTTCTTGAAAAGTAAAGGCTGGAATGATAAAAGTGCTGTCGAAGGTAAAGTGCATGAAAATAGAAGACTTTGAAAGTAAATGTAATGGATTAAAGGTGAACTCCACGTTCTTGAAAATAAAAGACTTTGAAAAGTAAATGCTTGAAGATTAAATGCTTGATTGTAAAAGTGCAGTTGAAGGTAAATGCAGGAAGTTTAAATGACTTTGAAAGTAAATTTGGCATGGAAGATAAAATTCAAGAAATTGTAAAGGCATGGAAAGTAAATGGCTGAATCTTAAACATGATGAAGAGAAATTGTATTGATGAAGAAAAAATGGTGTT
This sequence comes from Lathyrus tuberosus, assembly GCA_022829125.1. NCBI lineage: Eukaryota > Viridiplantae > Streptophyta > Magnoliopsida > Fabales > Fabaceae > Lathyrus > Lathyrus tuberosus. Next base: position 4,384,242 of record JALAZF010000090.1, read on the forward strand.
ACATTACGTACATTCTCACAAACTCGTTTCTCTACACGCGGGTACTTTGAGTTTCTTTGAGTAACTTGCACAAAAATATGAACACCTTTATTACATAGAACTACATCCTATTTATAGTGCTAGGAAATAACTACTAAGTGGTGGTTATTGCTTCAAACGTGTGGATTTTGGCGCCTTCTCCTTGGTTTCAACTGTTCCCACGTCCACAACTGCTCTTATTTAAATTTCAAATATTGGAAATTCCCTCCAGCCTTAACATAACCACTGCAGCGCTTGTTTCCATATTCTCATGGTCGAAGCCTTCCCAACACTTAGCCATTTTTTTGAGGTTCCTACACCTCTATTTGACTCAGGCTTCACCAAAACTGGGTCGAAGCCTTCTTTACATTAAAAATAATTTTTTAACTTAAAAATAGCTTTGATTCTCTCTAGCGTCGAAAATGAGGGTTAACAAATTGCCCCCAAGGAATGTCCTTTCGCCAGAATTGGTAGGAAGGTCATTTCTTGATATAATAACTGTTAGTTCTTGGATTGGCTGGAATTTTGGTAAAACAAAGTATATTCAATGTTGATGTCAAGAGCTGATGTTGCAACATTGAGATTTAACACTGGGCTGTGTTAAGTAATTAATTGCTGAAGCTGGATGTTTGATGTCACATAGGCGATGTTGTGACATTAGACCTGCGGAATTAATAACATCAGGTTGTGATGTTGTTAGGGTTGCGTGTTAGCTGGAATTGTGGAGAGCAAGCTGTCTCATTGGATGCGAATATCTTGGGATAGATATTTGCTGCTGCATAGGAGATCTGGTGCAGATTTGTAGGAGATTTAAAAGGTTGAAGATTTAAAAAGATTTTAGGAGAAAATCTGTTTTAATATTCAGTTTTAAATAACAAATCTGGGAGATATTGTAGCAAGTCCAAGACCAATTCAAGGAGCTATATAAAGCGCACAAGACCAAAGGAAAAAGGGACAGAAAACATTCAGAAGATTAGGAGCTGGAGGCTTAGTATCTAGAGTTTGTTTAGAGTGCTTATATTTACACTATTCTAGGGCTTGAATAGGTGTTGCGTTTCTATCCTCTCTAGAAGCTGTGAAGCAATAGAGAGTGGTTGCTTGATTAAAGCTGTGAAGTAAGATCAAGGTTACTCAAAGTGGTTTCTTTGAGTGTTTGTAAGGGATTGAGTAGTGTTCTCATATCTAAGTGGGTTCTTAGGTAGGAAGTCATTAGTAGAGTATAAGTTTAGGAGATTGTCAACGGGTTGTTGAGTCTATAAATTATATCTACAAGTAGTGAATTCCATCCCTGGCTTGGTAGGCCCCAGAGTAGGTTGGTTGTAACCGAACTGGGTCAACAATTCTTGGTGTTATTTTGCTGTTATTACTCTCCATTGTGCAGAGTGTATTGTTGTGACATCGCACCTTAACATCACACGTCTGATACCAGAATTTCAATTGGTATCAAAGCAGGCATCCTGTCTGTCTCTGGGTGAGATCTAGGGAAGTTACTTTCTGGTGTAAAGATGGACAAAGAAGTTGGAGGATTCGTCAACAGACCCCCTATTTTGGATGGATCAAACTATGATTATTGGAAGCCAAGGATGACCACCTTTTTAAAATCCTTGGACAGCAGGGCTTGGAAGGCTGTTATTAAAGAATGGAAAGCACCTGTCATATGTGAGAAAGATGATGCTGGCAAAGATAAAGAAGGCACCTCAAAGCCAAAGCCTGAAGAAGAATGGACCAAGGAGGAAGATGAGCTTGCCCTTGGAAACTCCAAAGCTCTAAATGCCATCTTCAATGGAGTGGATAAGAATATCTTCAGGTTAATCAATACCTGTGAAGTTGCTAAGGAAGCGTGGGATATCTTGCAGGCTACTCATGAAGGAACATCTAGAGTCAAGATGTCAAGACTTCAGATTTTAACATCAAAATTTGAAAGCCTAAAGATGAAGGACGATGAGACTATTCATGACTTCCACATGAATGTTCTGGAGCTGGCCAATGCATCCAGTGCTCTTGGTGAGAAAATGTCAGATGAAAAGCTTGTACAGAAGATCCTTAGGTCCCTTCCTTAGAAGTATAAGATGAAGGTTACTGCCATTGAAGAATCACAAGACATCAGCAAGATGAGAGTAGATGAGCTCATTGGATCTCTTCAAACCTTTGAGCTTGGGTTGAATGAGGAAGAACCAGAAAAGAAGCCAAAGAGTATAGCCCTGGTGTCAAATGATCAAGAGGAAAAAGGAAAGAATTCTGAATCCCAGGATGATCTATCTCAGGCCATAGTTATGTTGGGAAGACAGTTCACCAAAATTTTCAAGAGAATGAATAATAACTCCAGGCATAATGTCAAGAACATAACTTCTAACACCAGCAAGAAGGATGAAGAGAAAACCGCCCAAGATAAAGGAGTTCAGTACTTTGAGTGCGAAGGATATGGACATGTCAAGAAAGAATGCCTCACCTTCTTGAAAAAGCAGAAGAAGGGCATGACAGTTTCCTGGTCTGATAGTGAAGGTGAGTCAGCAAAGCATGTGAGAGCCCTAATAGGAGCTGTTGTTTCTGATGATGAGTCTAGTGATGGAGAAGTAACTTATGAGGAGTTAGCATCTACTTATCAAGAGCTGTGTTTAAAAAGTGCTGAGATTTGTCAAGAAAATAAGTGCCACAAGCAACAGATTGCTCAGCTAGAGAATGAAAAGACTGATCTGAAAAATGAAGTTGTGCTAGTTAGAGCTCACCTTGATCAAATGACCAAGTCTGTTAGGATGCTGAGCTGTGGTACAGACACACTTGACAAGATCCTTCAGACAGAAAAGGTTACAGGTGATAAGTCTGGTTTAGGATATGTGGCAAGCACCTCAGGAGCAAAGGAGGAGGTGTCCCAACCAATGTCTCAAACAAAGAGACATGATTCTACCCCCAAGAAGGTTGTTCAGCATCAGAATGTTGAGAAAAAGGATGGTACTCATCAGAGGAAGATGCAGCCTCAAGGAGCTAGTCAATTCATGCCTCCCTAATATCACAAGAGCATGCAAGCTGCAAGGCTCAAACAGGACATGTCACATCAGGTGTCTCAACATCAGGAGAACTGGTATGGTTATGGATATGGATACAACAATGTTGTGCCTCATCACTATGGAAGAAGAAAGCCACACCATCATGGGAGACAATCCAGGAAACAGCATTATCAGCCTTCTTATGGGAGAAGATACCAACGGTCTAGAAGGCAGGCCAGTTATGGTAGGAGGAGACCACATTATGGAAGGCAGCCTAAGCAATCTCATCATGGCAGAAGATTCAGAGATGAAATGGTGAGATGTTATTATTGTGGAAGGGTTGGACATATCCAGTACTCGTGCTACAAGCTGCATGGATACCCTCAGCCTCAAAACAGATTGAGAGAGTACAGGCCCAAAGTTGTTAAACAATGGGTACCTAAGGAGAAGGTGAAGTGCTTATTGGCTCACTTGGCTGACAAAGAAGCTAAAGAAGGAACATGGTATTTTGACAGTGGGTGTTCCAAACACATGTCTGGATGTACATCCAGGTTTGCTGAACTTAGACCTTGCCCCCCTCTTGAAGTTATGTTTGGCAATGGAGAAAAAGGTGTTGTTGCAGGAGTGGGGAAAATGAAAGGTGATGGTATACCTGAACTTGACAATGTTCTGTTTGTCAGTGGATTAAATGCAAATTTGGTCAGCATAAGCCAGTTGTGTGATGAAGGTTACAAGGTTAACTACACGAAAGATGAGTGTGTGGTTTCTGATGAACATAATCAGGTCGTTATGAAGGGTGCCAGATCCAAAGATAACTGCTATCAGTGGATTCCTCTTGAAAGTAATTCAACTGATGATGTTCAAGTTGATGTTATTGTAACATCAGATGGTAACATCAAACATGAAAGAATACTGAAAGGGCAATCAGAATTAGTGAATTCTGATATAAATCCTTGTAAATCTTTAAAAGGAAAGTCAAATTGGAGGAAGAAACTCCTTGATCAGGCTTCAGACTTTAGGCTATCAGTACCTATCATTCGCTTCATCAAACACCATAACCCTAGACCGTTCGCATCCTTCTCCATCAACAGAAACAATCATTCCCAAATCCTCAGCTGCCACACCAGTACGATGTCTAAACAATTGTCATCAACATCAAAGAAGGTTGCGCCCAAAAGTTCCACTCATGAAATCCCTAGGGTTTCGTCAAAAGAGGTATCCATGGATGAAGGTATGGACATTGCTCCTATTTCTATGATTCCAGCCTCAGGAAAAACAAGACCTGAGAAGTATCAACCTGTGAGAGCTACAAAAGGTAATACCTCTGATCAATCCACTAGCAAGAAATTTGATGATAGCGAGAGTAGGGCGTTTATGACCAGTGTGTTGTTTGGAGACAAACCTAAGTCTACCACCCCTCCCCCACAAAATGTTGAGGAAAGAGTAGATGTTGACAAAAGCATAGGTCAGATAGTTGATAAGATCTTTGAAAAAGGACTTCCTATTAAGGGTATTTCTAGACCCCTGAGACAAATGGCTGCTGATCAGGGTGACATGCAATCTACTGATTCAAATCTTCACAGATTGGCTGTCTCCGTAATCGAAGATGCTGAGAAGGAGGTTGAAGGTAATGCTGAAGCAGATGATACTCATGTTGAAGGGGATGTCAGAATATCGCCTAGTAGGGATGATGAGGCTACTCCTGAAGAAGAAAAGAATGAGGACGTGATCAATGTGGTTGACCTATCTGATAATGAAGTAATTGGAAATGTTGTTCCAAGTATTGCCAAGAGACTGAAGACAAGGAAAGGAAAGACTAATGAATCCTCTCCTAAGAAGTCCACTGAAGAAAAGAAGAAAATTGTTGTTGGTCCCACAAAACCTTGGAGCAAGGTTGTCACACCCTCCAAAAAGAGAAAGATTAGAGAAGAATCTGAGTCTGAGGATGAAGTTGAGGAAGATGTCCATGACATCACACCAGTCAGAAAGACCATTTTAAAGAGAATTTCTGATAAAGTCCCTGAAGTACCAGTGGACAACATATCCTTTTATTATGCGAGCAGTGCTTCCTTGTGGAAGTTTGTGTGCCAAAGAAGGTTAGCTCTGGAAAGGGAGCTTGGAAAAGATGTCTTGGAGATGAAAGAAATTATGGACCTCATTCATGGTGTTGGACTACTAAAGACTGTGACCAGATTCTCTAAGTGCTATAGTGGACTTGTTAAGGAATTTGTTGTCAATATTCCCATTGACATCTCTGACAATAGAAGTGTGAACTACATGAAGGTGTTTGTTAGGGGACAGTGTATTGACTTCTCGCCCAGTACTGTCAATAAATATCTGGGAAGAGATGAGCAAGAGGAGTGTGAGCTAGAGGTGACTGATAATGAAGTGTGTAGAGAGATCACTGCCACTCAAGTTAAGGTGTGGCCACTGAAAAATACATTAACAGCTAGCAAACTCAGTATCAAGTATGCTATCTTGCACAGAATTGGTGCTGCTAACTGGGTACCTACTAACCACAAAATGACCATTACAGTGGGATTAGGAAGGTTCATCTATGCTGTAGGGAAAAGAGTCAAATTTAACTATGGAAGCTACATATTTGATCAAGTGGTGAAGCATGGTGCCACAAATGCTATCAAAATGCCTATATCATTCCCTTCCCTTATCTGTGGAATGATCTTAGATCAACATCCGGGAATCTTAACCAGTACAGAGGTAGCATGTAAAAGGGAGTCAACTTTATCTTTGCATCCCAAACTGTTTGCTGGGAGTCATGTTCCAGACATTGTTACAACATCAAGTTCTGGGGTTAAGAAGGTCAGTACAAAATCTGAGCTGATTGAGGAGTTAAAGGCAACCTGCAAGGACCTTGATATGGTTATCAAAACCAGCACTGTCAGGAAAATGAAGATTGAGCAGATGATCAAAGACTTGGAACAAGGGGAAGATAATGGGAATGGCGATACTGAGGATTCCAGGTCTACTGAAGGTGATGAAGATGCTGATGGTACCAGCTCGGATGAAGACTAACCATCATCTGCTGTCATGAGATAATAGTTTAGTTTTTTTTTGTTTTGTTGGTTATGTAACTTGAATATTGTGCTGTTTTATGCACTGTTTATGTTTTTAGCTTCCTTCTATGATTTGTTTTGCGTGGTTGCTAACTGTGAGGCTAACAATGAGAGCTAGGGTGTACTGACTATAATTAATAGGGCTTCTAATTGAAGCTTGCCTAATTGTGGCTAAAAAGGGGGAGAAAATAGCCAAGAGAGTCTAGAGTGTCATGGATTGCCAAATGCTGCCAGTGTGATGCAGATGTTAAGGGGAAGTTTTGACTGAGCTAGTGAAGATATCATAACATTTGAAGAGTGCAGCCAAGCAGACATCAAGGGGGGAGAGAAGTGCTGCACATTGTGAGCTACTGAACAGCTGTGATGCTGGTTCATATTTTAGAGGGGGAGCACCAATTGGCTGTTGTCACTAATGAAGATGGTGTTGCAGCAGATCAAGTGATGAAGACTATGAAAATTGTCAAACTGCTGCTGATGAGAGTTTCAAAATGATTTATTGATTGAAGTTTTTCCGCTGCTGAAGTCTCTGAAGGTGCAAAGTTTGTTTGCAGAGTGCAGAGATTGTTTTAGCCAAAATTAGCCAAAGGGGGAGATTGTTAGTTCTTGGATTGGCTGGAATTTTGGTAAAACAAAGTATATTCAATGTTGATGTCAAGAGCTGATGTTGCAACATTGAGATTTAACACTGGGCTGTGTTAAGTAATTAATTGCTGAAGCTGGATGTCTGATGTCACATAGGCGATGTTGTGACATTAGATCTGCAGAATTAATAACATCAGGTTGTGATGTTGTTAGGGTTGCGTGTTAGCTGGAATTGTGGAGAGCAAGCTGTCTCATTGGATGCGAATATCTTGGGATAGATATTTGCTGCTGCATAGGATATCTGGTGCAGATTTGTAGGAGATTTAAAAGGTTGAAGATTTAAAAAGATTTTAGGAGAAAATCTGTTTTAATATTCAGTTTTAAATAACAAATCTGGGAGATATTGTAGCAAGTCCAAGACCAATTCAAGGAGCTATATAAAGCGCACAAGACCAAAGGAAAAGGGGACAGAAAACATTCAGAAGATCAGGAGCTGGAGGCTTAGTATCTAGAGTTTGTTTAGAGTACTTATATTTACACTATTCTAGGGCTTGAATAGGTGTTGCGTTTCTGTCCTCTCTAGAAGCTGTGAAGCAATAGAGAGTGGTTGCTTGATCAAAGCTGTGAAGTAAGATCAAGGTTACTCAAAGTGGTTTCTTTGAGTGTTTGTAAGGGATTGAGTAGTGTTCTCATATCTAAGTGGGTTCTTAGGTAGGAAGTCATTAGTAGAGTATAAGTTTAGGAGATTGTCAACGGGTTGTTGAGTCTGTAAATTACATCTACAAGTAGTGAAATCCATCCCTGGCTTGGTATCCCCCAGAGTAGGTTGGTTGTAACCGAACTGGGTCAACAATTCTTGGTGTTATTTTGCTGTTATTACTGTCCATTGTGCAGAGTGTGTTGTTGTGACATCGCACCTTAACATCACACGTCTGATACCAGAATTTCAATAACCATTTCGACGCCTGTTTGCATGGCCTTAACTGAATATCCCTCTAATTGCTTAATGGCTAAATTGTTCAGTTTCTTTGACCCATGCCTCTGACGTCATACTATCATGACAAATCCTTAAAACTTCCTTTCAGCCGTATTCATCATAACACCTTTCTTGAAAACATACGTTGACAGTCTGAACATAACTGCTACTTTTCATCACGTCTCCAGGAAAAAGACACGCGTCCCACTAACTCCTCAGCTTCAACGGTGGATCCAAGTCTCTTGGGATTTTCAAATGTCTATATATACCCATTTCCGCCACTTTGTGAACTTTCCACACTTTTCATACTCTCAAGCAACCTTTTCTTCTCTTCAGTTTCTCTCACGCAAACCCAGCAAAAAACACCATCTTTTCATCTTCTTCAACAATGGCGTCTTCCCAAACTAATCCTTAAACCAAGAAAACTCAAAGAGGAAAGGCTACCCCATTTAAACAAATCATTCCTCTGTTCGCTAATATCCCAGGCCCCCAACTAGTAGATAATCGTCATTGCATGCCGGAACCCACCACCGAAGAATCAAGAGCCATCTACAAATCTCAGGTAATGATACCTATAGTTGTGTCTGATAAAACTTATGCGCTATCTGGTCCTTTGGCTGATTTAGACATATCTCATGAGAGACTAAGTGAGTTTCTCCCCTCGTACCGGAAAACCAGACCGTTAGGGCAAAAGAGTTTTCCGAAAATCAATGCCGCTGCTGGAGCTTCTTCTGAAGAACCCCCCTTGCCCACAATCAACATTGGTTATCTCACTGACGGCACCAGGATGGTGAGAGCCATCAACCCTTTAAAGGAATTCGACCAATGGATGGTGAAGATGGAGAAGGTTAAAGCTGACCATTGGAAGGAGATAGGGATTTATGACCTTCTTATGCTGTCGAAGACCAACATACCATATTGTCTGAATATGTTGGCGGCATCCTTATACTTTTAGGACATCACCCATTATACATTCCATTTGCCATGTGGAATGGTTACTCCAACCCTATTCGACGTAGCTGCCATCACGGGGCTTCGTCCAGATGGCCTTGTCTATAATCCTGATGTTGATGCTGAGGACACCATCAACATTTCAGGCTCCAAACTGACCTACACCCTCTTCATCAAACACCACTTTAAACAGGAAGAGGACGAAGTGTCTGATGAAGAGCATATTGCTTTTCTCACAGTCTGGCTGTCGAGATATATTTTTTGTACCAAGTCTTTGTAGGTAGCTAAGAAATACCTGCCCCTGGCGAATCAGCTTTACCACAACAGAGGAACCTGCTTAGGTGAACTCATTCTAGCGAACCTTTACGAGTCTATCAGTGAAGGGGCTTCTCGACTTAAAAATATGGAGGCCCAAGGTCCTGTGCACTTAAGTGGTCCTCTTTGGCTGCTTCAATTGTGGCTTAATGCTAAATTTGAGGCTAGCCTCCCCAGAAAAGGCCTAGTCGACGAAGCCTCTGTTGAAATAAGGGAAATGAGTGTCGAAGGGACGCGTCTGGCTAAACTCACTCCAAATGATGATGGTGAAAACCTTCAAAGGGCTTTCACCAGTTATATTATGATGTTTGCCAAGCGCTATGAGTTCACTCCTAGCATGGCACCCTTTGCTCAACGAAGCTATGGCCCTGTGTGGTTTAAAATGCCATTTCCAAATCCTCATCAAGCTCTTGATCTAGAATCTGTGGCTATCTGGGAAGCCTTTTTGATTCCTAGATTCTTTATCCACAGGTTGAACTTAGGTAGAGGTTTATCAGCATTGATCGCCTATCAACCAAATCTTGTCTCTCGACAATTTGGGCTGGCCCAGAGCTTCCTCTCCTGTGTTTTTTGAACCTTCCTTTCTATGCACTGCATCCTTCCACCAATGGTGGTCGAAGCACTATAGCGAGCACTTCCTTGATGTGGCTACATTTTCTTCATTACTTGACCAAGCTTTTCTCCATGTGCAAGACAAGACGAAAAAGAATAAGTTCACTCACATCGAAGAAATAGAGGCTTTTCAGAAATACTTTGAAACTATCTATCGACCAGATGATCTTAGTCGAACCATTCATGAGGCTGTTGTCACCCTAAAGAGAAATTTTTTAGCAAAGCTGGATCAACTAAAAATTCCTCCCAGCGTCCCTCGTGAGAAACGTTATGAGGTAGCTTTTAAACTTTTTCCTCCAAAGTTCCCTCGACTGCCTAATGCTGATTTTGGAATGGCGCTTGCCCCTCCATTTCCAGATTGGTTTGTCTGTGGGGAGCATTTAAAACTTCTTCAACAACAGTCTCAGCCAAAGGCCCAACGAGTGGTTTCGACTAAGCATACGTTAGACAGTTTTAAAGGCCACCTTCATATAGGAATTCAGGACGTTTGTGTCGAATCTGAAATATATGAAGGTTTGAAATCCTTAATCCATGGCTTTACAACTAACCATGTAATCATTAACTTGTAATAATTGTGTACTGTCTTTCAGCTGTGCCTAGGAAAGCTGCTTCGACTAGAGCTGCTACCTTACAAAGTGGCAAAGAACCAGAGAGCACACAGGTAAATTTCACCTCCCCTGCTTACGCTTTTGCTATATGAGTTCCCTTCTTATGTTTGTATTGCCTCTTCAGACTGGTCGAAGACCTCCAACACCTTCCAAGAAAGGCAAAAAGGATACCCAACTATGATTATAACTTCAGAGGCCTCAGATGAATCTTCTGAGGAGGTTCTCACAAAGAAAAGAAAAAAACCCACAAAGGCCTCTGGACCCACTGGCCCACCTCCTTCGAAGGTGGCCAAAATACTTGAAAAGGCATCCACCACAAGTGGTGTCGAGACGGAACCTTCCAAGGTGGCCCTGAGAACCCCTTTTGGTGACCATGGGAGTGATAAATCAAGTCCTGCTATTGAACAAACTCAGGTATGTGCACCATTTTTCATTACACTGGCATTTTTGCCCATTATTTCAATCTCACTTTCTTCACTTGTGTTCTTTAGGCACCCATAATTAACAATCCAGATCCCCGTCCAACTCCAAGCACCTTCGCCACCACCATAGTTGACGATTCTGTTCCTCAACCAACTTCAGGAAGCTTCACCACCACGCTCCTCAACAGCCAAGGTGAGCCAACTTATCACCCATCTTCTAATATTGGCTCTGGTTTGAGTGAGATTAATCAACCTACTCCACATGTTACATAACCCACTGCACCACCAGTTCCAACCGCTACCCAAAACACACAAGCTGATGGCGCCAACTCTGATGATGATGATGCCTAAAGCCCACCACCTTTCAATCTGGCTACCCCCATGGATAAAGACCAGTTGGTTGAAGAAGAAAGACATGAACCTGAAGTTCAAACATACAACGCCAATCCTGATCAAGCTGCGCCTGAGGAGACAAACGAACTACATACTACCCCAGCAGATGACCAGGAGAATGTGCAACCAACTGCTGAAGGGTCTGATGAAGAAATGGGAGAAGAACAAGATGGCGAAGAAGTGTCGCTCCTAGAATTTTCATCCAGGTACAAACGCGAGAGTGGCGCAGAAAACAGAGTCGCCAGCCGTGTAAATTTATCCCAAGAGAGGGAAAGGGAACACCGCATAAACCTGAGGAAGAGGGAAAGGAATGGTCATCGCAACCATAACCTGGGTTCAGGAGTCGGTTATGCGAGGGGAAGGTGCTAGTACCCCACGCGTCCATCGTACTTGATGGGATCCACGCTTGTTGTCTATTCTAAGGGTGAGTTATCCTATCATCTATGGCTGTACTAAAACGGGGAAGGGGGAGACAAAGACAGACTCGGTAGGACGTCGACGTCCTAGGCCTACGTACCCCCTTTGTGCAATGGGGAATTCAGAGTCAACGTAGTTCGGACCAAGTTCTCTTTGTGTTTTTTATGAGCGACGTTAAGTTCGCGTCTGGCAGTTAGGGTCGATGCCTGTTTGCGACTCAGACGGAAAGTAACGTGCCCTTTTTGAAAATAGCCTTTAGTTTGACAATCCCAAAGGACAAAAATGATTTGAAATTTGTTTGTATTTTTTAGGACAGAAGTGACTTGAGTTAGTTCATAACTCAACTTGAACCAAAGTCTATGACACGGGAACGAATGCGTCGCATGGTCGTCCCCAATGGAACGTATGCTCAACACTCTAGAAGAGAGAAGGGGGACCCCTCAATCTTCATTTCTTATGTTTAAGGCTCGTGTGCAAGGCAAGTTGACCTTATTAAGTATCTTTGAGATATTATGGGATGAGAAGAGGGACTTAAAAGAAAAGAAAAACACTACGGGGAAAATATATCCTAATGTTATCATGCAAAGATGGCCCTAAGGGGAGGTTTGGCAACAACCTAAGCCTAAAGAAAAGAAAAGATGAGAGAAAGAAAGAGTAAGGGTGAACATCGATAACCATCCACACTCTCAAATTACTTACCTCAACCTCTGCATAAAAAGTTAGTGCCAAAACAGACATAAGTAATAATAAGACTAATGAAACCCAAGCAATGACATATAATGGTAATCAAGTGACCTATAACAATTCAAACATGGTTTATGAAGGCAAAGAAGCAATCCCAAACAATGGCACAAGTGCCTTCTCAAACAGGTACTCAGACATGATCAAAGATGTGCATACAAGAAGACCTCAAACAAAAGAACAATCAAACAATTGGCAAAATATCTTCTAAAATCACCAAATTAATTATCAACATATCTCAACCAGAAGAAAACAACATGTCAAAAGCTCATACCAAAATTCACAAGATAGGTCACCCAAACAATTATGCAAAGTTCAGATAAGAAACATGACTCAATATGCAAAAGAGGAGGACTAAAATGCAATTTGAAATGATTTTAAAAATGAGAGAAAAATATTTTAATGCAATTCAATGTGTTGGTGAAAAATTTCAAAAAGAATGAGTTCAAAAGGTTTTATGGATGATGAGAAATAAAATAGACAAGACATGGTATGCATGTATGAAATAAATTCAAAATGAAATTATTCAAATATTTAATTTAGATGATAAAAATAAAATGAAAAATAAAAATAAAATTTGGGAAAATTTTATAAAATTATAAATATGATTCATGAATTTTTTTGGGAAATTTTTAATGCAAGAAACTATTTTTAAAAAGTAAAAATGAAATAATGTAATTTAAATGAAAAATAAATATGAAGAAATAAGCATGGGGGTGCATTCAGCAGTCCAACCACGTTGGAAATTGAAATGGGCTGGAAGATGGGTGTGTAAATAGCAAGCCCAAACATTTAAAATCCATCAGAAAAATAAAAAAGAACACATGAACCCAGTCAACCCTAGGATGCACCAACAGCCGTGAGATCTATCCAACGTCACAAAACCAGTCAACGCAAAGTCCAAGTAAACATGATGAAGGGCTGTGATTAAAGATGCACCATAATTAACACATACACGCGCACACACGATTATCAGAAATTAAAATAAAAGAAGAAGGGTCACACGTGATAGGCACATGTAATCATTAATGTGCTGGCATTATTATGGCCACCAGATGGATCCAACGTCCCAGATCATTCAGACTTTAACATGATGGACTGCGTGGATTAAAGGAACACAATAGTAATCGTGGGATGGCAAACACACAAACCATAAATAAAAACAAAAATTTAAACGGCGTGGCAACGTAGGGACCGTGGGATCAAACAATTGGACGGTCAGGATTTCGTCTCCTACCTCCAAACCCTAAACTCGCCGGAAGCTGAACCAGACGCCGGAACTAGGGTTCCGGTCGTCTTCTCCGTTCACCTGCAACCAAAAAGTCACCAAAACACACAAGCGAATATACGTTCTTGACCAGAATTTCACCAGGATCATTAATATGCAACTCAAAATCACAAACAACCAACGCATAAGTCAAAACGAACGAAACAAGGATGGATTCAAAATTTTCAAACTCACGATGCAACCAATCTACACGTCCAAATTCAAAACAAAATATACCAGAATTGTCCATGAATGTCACACATCATTATGCGCATCAAAAAGAGGAGTTTTGAGAGCATGAAAAATACCACTGACCTGAGATTATGCAACCTTTACCCTTGCTATTAGCCTCCAATGATGGTTGCTTAGTGTTCTATGGATTCCAAGGATGAAAGTTGTGAAGGAATCTTATGAAAAGCCCTTGTGGATTGTGAGATTCAAATTAATCAAGCTTTAAGGTTGCAAACTTTGTTCTCCTCAAACTCAAGTGTGTTCTCTCTTAACCAATGCACGAGTAATCTTAAATACTTAGGGTTAATCCACTGATTAGTATTTGGGCCTTGTTAATTCTTCACTTAATGAGTTTTGGATGATTTTGAAAAATTACATAATGTGAAATACACCCTCCTCCATGCATGTATATCCAAACCCTTAATGATGTATCACTTATTTAACAATTGCTAATCACACCTGAATTTGATTTGGGCCTTGAGATGTCTTGGTTCATGAGTTTTCAATAATTTTGCAATTTTGCACAATGGAAAATAAATGATGAATAAACCATGGATCCACTTGATTCAAAGGCCAAAATGGTCCTTATGGATTGTTCTTTTGATGTTAGAATGTGGCTTGAAACAAAGGAACCAATTATAGGTCACCATGTCCCAAAATGCAAAAGTTGTGAAAATGGAACCATAAGGAAACCCTAAAAACCACCTTGCCTTCTTTTGATCATAACTTGAGTTTCACAAATGATATGGAGACCATCTAGTACTTTTTGGAAAGGGGAGAAAAAGATATTCAACTTTTATGTTTGAGGAAAATTCATTTGAAGCTTCCTTGATGATGAAAAGTCAAGTTGAATGTAGTGTAAGAACTTGCCCAAAAAGGAAACTTTCAAATTATAGGTCATTTCCATATTTAGTAACTTTTGTACCAACCCTTGATTCTTGATAAATGGTATGAAACTTGACCCTTGAAGACCATATGAGGATGTGAGCCCTTGAAAACCTTGAAGAGAACTTCAAAATTTCACAGTTGACTTCCCCTCTCACTGTTGACTTTTCTCCAATTCTCCTGATTTGCAATCAATTGGCCAATTGAACCTCTCATGAACCACACTGATGGGCCATCTTCCATTCATAGATACTTAGGGACCCAAGGAATACCATGGAATCAAGTCTTACCCAAAAAATCAGAAATAAACTGACTTTATAGCAAACCCTAATTTTGGTACCCTCAGTCTAGGAGGAAATAACACAGTCTCCAAATCCAAATTCCTCTAAATATGATGTGTATCCTCTCCAACAAAGATAAGATATGCCATTTGGTGATGATGAAAACCCAAGAAGCTTGCCCATTGGAGCAATAAACTCAAAACCCTAACTTCTGCACTGGTTAGGAGAGAGTGATCCTCTTGAGCCCTCTTGGACAATACAAGGACTCTTGCTTGACCCTTTGAAGAACATCTTCTCCTCTTGAGATGAAACATAAGCCAGTTAGTACTAAAGTGAGGAGAGTAAATTTTGGGGTGCTACAGCTGCCCCTATTCAATCAACTTGGTCCTGAAGGTATGATAGCGACGACTCTCAGACATTCCAGGATACACGGGGATTGAATACCAAAAGAAACCTGAAATTTGCTAACGGTGAGAATAACGAACTGGAGCATGCTGAAAAATAAGGAGTATGACCTCAACCATATCCACAAAAATAAGACGAATACGACCTCAATCGTACCGACAAAGGAAGACTGGCCTCAATCACCCTACCCACCAAGAAAATATGAATACGACCTCAATCGCTCCCATAAGACGAATACAACCTCAATTGTGCCCACAAAGGAAGACTGACCTCAATCACTCTACCCACAAAGAAAACATGAATACGACCTCAATCGCACCCACAAGACGAATACAACCTCAATTGTACCCGCAAAGGAAGACTGACCTCAATCACTCTACCCACAAAGAAAATATGAATACGACCTCAATCGCCCCCACAAAACGAATACAACCTCAATTGTACCCGCAAAGGAAGACTAACCTCAATCACTCTACCCACAAAGAAAATATGAATACGACCTCAATCGCACCCACAAAACGAATACAACCTCAATTGTACCCGCAAAGGAAGACTGACCTCAATCACTCTACCCACAAGGAGAACATGAATACGACCTCAATCGCACCCACAAAACGAATACAACCTCAATTGTACCCGCAAAGGAAGACTGACCTCAATCACTCTACCCACAAAGAAAACATGAATACGACCTCAATCGCACCCACAAAACGAATACAACCTCAATTGCACCCGCAAAGAAAGATTGATCTCAATCACTCTGCCCACAAAGAAAACATGACTACGACCTCAATCGCACTCACAAAACGTCAATCGCACTCACAAAACGAATACAACCTCAATTGTACCCGCAGAGGAAGACTGACCTCGATCACTCTACCCACAAAGGAAAAGACGAATACGACCTCAATCGTACCCACAAAGGAAGACTGACCGCAATCACTCTACCCACAAAGGAAATATGAATACGACCTCAATCGCACCCACAAAATGAATACAACCTCAATCGTACCCGCAAAGGATAACCAACATAAAGTGGATTTCGCTGGGGATAACGTGAAACAAAACTTCTGGTTTATACCACCCCTACTGAGAAAGGGAAACTGGCAAACAAAATATGTTAAGCGAGAATTGACTATCAGGCGAGAACTGGATTTCACAAAAGAGAAAGGCCAAACAAAGGCAAATTTCCAACGGACTCACGATCCACAGATAAGATGACTCCGTTGGGGAAAGGAGAAGTCTAAATAAAAGACTCTGCCGGAGTGCACCAATATGAGGAATGCATCCCTCCAAAATCTCCTGAGTTATGCCATCTCTGCTGAGAAAGATAACTGGCAA
This sequence comes from Lathyrus tuberosus, assembly GCA_022829125.1. NCBI lineage: Eukaryota > Viridiplantae > Streptophyta > Magnoliopsida > Fabales > Fabaceae > Lathyrus > Lathyrus tuberosus. The sequence goes on from JALAZF010000090.1 coordinate 4,400,745, forward strand.
GGAAAGTATCAAACCTGGCTTATGCCTCGAATGCAAATGTTTGAATTTTGCCGTAATGCTCCACACGAAGTGGAAATGCTACGCGTTTGAGGATGCAATGCAAATGCTTATGATATGCAAAAAAGGTCTCCCCAGCAAAATAAATGCTGGGGAGAAAAGACTAATTCAGTTGGGGATGACAAAAATAAATTGTCCTCTGAATCCAAGAACTCTACTGAGAAGGATCACGCTGACCGACCCTTTGGGTCAACAACTTCTACTGGGGATGAAATCCCAAAAGAACATCCACACTACCGGGGATTACACCTGTCCTTTACTGAAGGTCACATCCGAAACTTAAGATTCCTCCTCTGCTGGGGGAGTTGAGAATGAATGCCAATAACGGACCCGAAAGTCTGTTACTGAGGATTTCCAATAACAGGTGGGCTTAGGACCTGTTGGGGGGAAAACAGTCTATAGTACCATCCTGCTTGGGGGAAACAGTCCATAATACCACCCTGCTTGGGGATACTGCTAAACTTAGCCTGCTGATGGGGAGAATGACTTTACTCTCACCTTGCTGGGGATTAGAATACGACATCGTTGGTGAAAGCACGCTTTCTGACTGGATGGGGAAGGTGAACACCCTGATTCTGTGGGGAAATAATGTCTTGATTCGGAGAAAATACTTCCCAAGTCTCCTGCTGGGGAAAGTCTGCTCCGCTGAGGAAAGTGCAATCTCAATGCTGGAGAGAACAACCCTACTAGGGAAGTACAATCTTGTTGCCATCCAACCTGACCTGTCCCTACGGTCGTAAACGACCCTTTGAACTTTCCACTTGCCCCAGACCACCAGGTCTAATGGAAGAAATCATCTCAAGAGGGTTTTATAGAAGACCAGGCGTTCGCACTGCCCCAGGGTCTCCAAACTCTCGGAGAGATTTATCAGATCTTGACATAACTGCCCCAGACTTCATAATCCATGAAGCACACTACCTCGAAAGTAATTGCAATGACCTGAAATACTCTGCATTAGTATTTTGAACCTTGAAGAGGTGCTTTCAAATAACCATTTTTAAGAGTGGACAATTTATCACGCTCTAGAGGTGGCCTGCCCCAAGTTTTGAAGGAACTTTTCCCCTGACTGATCTTACCGAGATTTGTCAAATCGACCTGATTTCCCCTGTTTAGCTGCTTTAGGGAGAGCCTTCAGCGTGACTATTCCAGATTAGCTGCATCTTATCACCATTTATCGGGAACCTCTAGGCTGCGCACAGTCTTTTGGCCATATAACCCTTGACATGATTGTCCTTCAGAGTTTTCGCCATCTCAACTTGGCGTGATCGAGCTTCTTGACTGTCGTTCATCGTGTAAGCTTCTTTGATATCAAACACATGCAAGCAGAAAATGTTTATTATGAGAATGACAATTCTAATGCAACACTCGTGTTAACCTTGAAGTTTTATTGAAAATGCGTCGCCAAGCCCTGTGAACTAATCACTAGCTGGGATGCGACCTTGATTTTTGAAAGGCAAAACAATGCGCACATGTAATACCAACAAATCTTATTAGCACAACTCATAGGAGTCAGGAACGTTATCCTGTTGAAGTGCGCTTTCGGAATAAACCCTATTTCAATTAGGACTTTTAAGGGTTGTAACGTGGTCTGGTTCACGGTTTCAAAAAAAGGATTTATGACTCAAAATTTATCGGTGCCCACCCACTCTTCGTGATGTTTTCCAGTCCTATGTTCAGTTAATCTGACACAAACGTTCATCTCAAAAGGTTTATGATCTTTAAGGAACCCATGCAACTAATGGTTAGACACCTAAGGAGGTTTTGGAGTGATAGTCACCTCTTTATCTTTTGTGTCTGTAATCACACAAATTTGTTCTTATCGAGGATTTTCTTTTGTAATCCTTTTCGCCTTTCGCTTTTTCTTTCTTTTGCCTTTTTGATCCCTAATTTTTGCCTGGACTGACTCTTTTGAGTTTTTTCGATTTTGAAGTCCAGCGGGATGCCTTAACTTTTGCCTAAGTCGCTTGTTTTCGAGTTTCGACTTAGCGGGCTTTCTTTCTTTTATTCCCCTTTTTGAACAAAGTGTGTGACACTGGTTGTCTTACTTGCTTGAAAGGGTTGTGACTGCTTCACTCCTTGATTGTTGATGGATAACCATTATGGTTTCATATCTCTTGACCTCTTGACGGTGGGATAGAAGGTAATGGATCCTCAGATGCACACTCTCCTTGAAATTTGAACGCTCGGTCAAACTAACTGACGCCTACCCTGTCCCTGGGTTAAGTATGAGGGCTTTTTCGTACAAACGAAACTCCTACTTCAAGGCTCAAAGGAGTTAACGAGGGTCTATCTCCCTTATATCTCCAGTGTTTGTGAGTTGGAAACAATGCTTGTACATCCTTAACAGGGTTTTATCCGAAAGCATACCATTAGAAATCTGCGCTCTTATCTCATCATCCTCCCTCGAGAGTTCTAGACAAGAAAATTGGTATTGCAGTGCATATAAACATTTAAGAGTGACCACGAATGGATTACTTCAAGGAAAACATACTCATTGCATTAATATCATCATAAAAAAACAAACAAGTCTTACATGCATACAATGCTTTAACAAGAACTGAAAAACTACAAATGAAAATGCAGTAAAGAAGCCGAAGATTGCCATTGCTGAGGAAGCTTGATTTTGTCCGGACGTACTTGTAGACTGAGTGCTTATTCGGACAAAGAAGCTTCAATCCAAAGGGGTACCATCTGGTGTGATGACCTTTGAGTCGATCAAGTATTGCACTTTGTGCTGGAATACATTACAATTATCAATTGTATGCCCAAACGTTCCCGAGTGGAACTCGCACCTAGCATTCATATCAAAGTCCCGGGGAATAGGGCACGGTACCAGCGTGGTACTCCTTGTTTGAATCAGAGAGTTCTTGAGCAAGCGAGCAAACAACTGACTATAAGGAATAGGAATATGATCAAATATCCTCTTGGACCTTCTTGGTCCGAATTGCCTCTGCTGCTGATGATTCTGCTGCTGCTACTGATTTGGGTGCCTCACCTGCGCTTGCACTTCCCTTTCCACATTTGGCTGAGGCACAAACAAAGATTGCTGACGTAGAGCTTCTGCGGTAAAAGGTTGTGGAGAAAGCTCATGACATGAGGTGGATCCTGCAAATAGGGGAGGAGTCTCCACTTCCTTTGCGACAATTTGAGTAAAATTATCTTGTATGCTCACGTCGCCCGACGCGAATTCAATTGCCCCTGCATCAATCAAATCCTGGACTTGGTGCTGAAAGGCCCTACATTTCTCCACAGTATGCCCTAGTACCCTAGAATGGAAATCACAATGGGCTCTTGCATTGTAGCCTGGTGGGGGATTACCAGTGAGAGGAGCCAAAGTCCTTTTCTGTACCAGTTGCAACTGAAGGAGGTGCTGCAATAACTGAGAATATGGCATAGGGAGCGGATGAAAAACTCTTTCAGACTGCTTCGGTCTCTGTGCGCACTTTTTATTCTTAGGCTTATCTTGGGAGGTAAGACCTGGTTGCTGTTGGGAAAGTCCTGGAACTTCAGCTTGTGGAAGAGATCCACGAGGCAATCCACGATCTAGATCAAATCCCGGAGAGATGAGAGGAGTAAGGACCTCTGTCGCGGACGCGAGTACGTGACTGTTTTCCTTCTTTAACACTGTTTTCAAAATTTCCATGACCAAACCCATCTGAGTCTTCATCTGGTTGACCTCCTCTTTCAGCATCTTCTGCTCCTGGGACATGACCAACATGTCTTCCCTAAATTGCCTCATCTGAACCTTCATTTCAAGCATCTCTGTACAGAGTTGCTCCATGGCTATCCTCTGGTTATCACAGACTGAGTAGAATACCGATGAACTGGCTGATCAATCCTGTACTGCGGAGGAGAACAAAGTAAGAACACCAGAGATAAACACCTGTTATGCAAAATGATTATGCAAAAATGATTATGAATATGCAAATGCAAATGAACATGTTTAAAAAATTCGCAGGGCGATCCACCCCTTGATTCCAGTTTAACAACAAGATAGAATGGAACTTCTGCTCATGTATTAAGAAAACCGGAGGAAAACCAAATGTCAACAATCACAATCCAAGGTAACAAGTCTGAACACAAAAATTGTAGGTCCCAACCAACAAGCCTGGTGGTGATCCAAATACAATAAGAGAAAGAGAAAACTATGGCCTGTCATCAAGGTCCACAAGTGCCAATCCCCTCATCCATTATGCTTTTTGCTCCAGTCCTGAATTTCCTTGAACAGCTTTTTGGTGTCGGGATGCTTCGGTCTCTGAATTAGCTCTTGAATGAGAACGTCTCTCCTATGCATGATCCCTTCCAAGTATCGGCAATGCAACTCCCAAGCGTCTTCTCCAGAAACACCATCCATGCTAGGACCCTCATTTCTAGGTCTCTTCACTTCAGCTTGGATCTTCAGTTCCTCTATGGAGGCTATGGCTTCATTGAGTCGACCCTCGACTGCTTGTCTCTGGAATACCCCTGATAGGATCTCAGCGTCTTTTTTCTTGAGCTTCAACTTCAATTGATCAATCTGAGCTAGATAACCGTCTTCCTTTCGCTTATTCTCAGCCATTGCCGTGTCTCGGTGAGCATCAAACTTGTGAATTTTCAACAAAGCCTTGTCCAATTCCTCTTTCTTAGACTCGAGAACCTTACTGATACCATCTAAAGCTTATTTCATCCTTTGTCTGGCTGTGACCTTGTCAGCTAGCTCCTTTTCTGCCTTAGCGAGAAGCTCTGTCTTCAACTCGACAATATGAATAGCTTCACCCCGCTCATGTTTCAACTAATAAACTTCTCTCTGTAGCTCACTGTTTTCTTCTCACAGCTTTTCTTTTTCAGCCCACAACTTGTTAAACTTCTCTATCTCAATTGTGGTAGGAGGCTCAATCAGCAAGGGGTAAGATGATGGTTCTTTGGAGAATGGCAAAAGCTCCTCCTCTACCCTTTTCTGAATCCAATCTTCATACGCAGGAAATGTTCTATTGTTGCTCTTCCCAAAATAAGTCTTCCCTTTCTTATGACGATTTTCCCAAGTATTTGCAGCTTCTTTTAACAATTCTGGATTAATTTCCCCACTCAGATATAAAGATTCTTGGACCTCTTCGTCTTTTGGTGGCTCTTTTAAGGCATACCCGAATTTCCTAATAGCAAGAATAGGGTTGTAGTTAATTCCCTCTTTCCTTCCTATTAGAGGCACATTTGGGAGACCTCCACAACTAATCATGATATCCTGGCCCAACAAGTCACGGTTAACCCAAATTAGATTATCTGCCCTCAAGCCCATCAATCTTTTGGACCAATCCAACGTTCCTTGAGTATCTACAAAGGCCCCAGATTTGGGAAGACGATCAGCAAACCATTTGTAAAAGACTGGCGCACAAAAATAAAGGGGTCCTCCCCTCCTCTTCTTGTTCTTATAATGCACTGAATAATACAGATCTCTAAGCAAAGTAGGTACCGGGTTCTTCATGGTAAATATCCGGACAGTATGCATGTCCATTAAATCCTTCATATTTGGAAACAACACCATTCCATAGACACACATAGCCAAGATGGCGTTGAAAACTGACCCACATCTAGCCTTAGCATACACAACAGCCTATTCTATCAAAAAATTCACGTGAAAGCCTTTACACCCTCCCTTACTGGCAATGTTATTTTTCAACAAAGACAAATCCAAATGCAAAGCCTCAGAAACCTTTCCCAAATCAGGAAGTTCTTTAGAAGGATAGAAAAGAGCCTTTTCTTTAATGTCAACATCCAGAATGAGAGCAAATTCCTCCAATGTCGGAGCCAAAAGATAATCAGTGAATAGGAAACAACGCAGGCGAGGGTCATAGAATTGCACCAGAGTGTACAAAGCCCTATACTCGTATTCAGTGATGTGGTGAGCAAAATCCAGAATTCTTCCATACTCTCCTCTAAAGTCTGCCAATACCCCAGGTTCTGCCATAGACACAATCTTGTGAACAGGATCCAGAATAAGTGACGGGAACTTGTACATTATGATGTTCTTTCTCTTCTCAGTACTCATCCTTAATAGTCTTCAAAAACCAGAATCAAAGTTAGGATGCAACCCTGCAAATGAATAAACATGTTAGGATGCAAAATGATGATGCAAATGCACACATGGGATCAAGGATGCCACACAGACAGGACAACTGCTGCACTGAACAACTGTATAATCTCAAAGGTCTGCCCAAATACTCAGAATACCAACATAACCATAGTACCACACTGATAAATCTGCTGATCAGAAAACCGGGTATGTTGAAGGTTAAGGTTACCTGCAAACCTGTAAACACCTTGCCCTCTCACATGTGGGTACTAGAAAGCCGAGGATCCTCAATATCACGGGCTCTCAGATCGAGAAATGATGATACGTTCGCCATTTCTGGTTTGGCATCATCACCAATTGAGGAGGCCTCAACTGATTCCCCTCAAAAGAAAACATCCTATGGGAAGTCCTCAATTTCAGCACTGAGGTCGAGAAACAATAGTACATTCATCCCTCGGGGTACAGTACTATCGCCAATCGAGGAGCACTTCCACTGATTCTTTCCCAAAAGGAAACCCTATAGCAAGTTCCCAACATTGGGTCCTCGGATCGACATGTGTAATGGGTTTGCCATTTCTGGTCTGCCATTATCGCCTCTCGGGAGGAGTGCCGTTACTGAGTTCTTGGGAATGGCCGCCAGAGTCGACAGTTTTCCAGGTTACATTCCATCATCTGCACCAATGCGCAGGATAGAACATTACCAAAGAAAACCTCGTCTGGATGTGGAGTTTTCATGTATACTATGTCTGGCCAAATGCCACACGAGTCACACAACTTTCCACGCTAATCCTACGTGTACGCTCAAGCCTGGGTATTGGGCTTATCTCTCAGAACTCCCAACCCGCCAAACAGAAGAACAGTGCAGCAGATGATAATAATATGCAATGCAGTAAATACAATACAACAAATAAAAGCAAAACAAAAAACAAAAACACCCAAAGAGAACAAAGACAAGCAAGCGCTAGGACTGACTCGCTTAGGGATGGACCAGCATAGGTCAACCAGAGTCCCCAGCAGAGTCGCCAGCTGTCGCTCCCAGGATTTTCATCCAGGTACAAACGCGAGAGTGGCGCGGAAAACAGAGTCGCCAGCCGTGTAAATTTATCCCAAGAGAGGGAAAGGGAACACCGCATAAACCTGAGGAAGAGGGAAAGGAATGGTCATCGCAACCATAACCTGGGTTCGGGAGTCGGTTACGCGAGGGGAAGGTGCTAGCACCCCACGCGTCCATCGTACTCGACGGAATCCACGCTTGTTGTCTATTCTAAGGGTGAGTTATCCTATCATCTATGGTTGTACTAAAATGGGGAAGGGGGAGACAAAGACAGACTCGGTAGGACGTCGACGTCCTAGGCCTACGTACCCCCTTTGTGCAATGGGGAATTCAGAGTCAACGTAGTTCGGACCAAGTTCTTTTTGTGTTTTTTATGAGCGACGTTAAGTTCGCGTCCGACAGTTAGGGCCGATGCCTGTTTGCGACTCAGACGGAAAGTAACGTGCCCTTTTTGAAAATAGCCTTTAGTTTGACAATCCCGAAGGACAAAAATGATTTGAAATTTGTTTGTATTTTTTAGGACAGAAGTGACTTGAGTTAGTTCATAACTCAACTTGAACAAAGTCTATGACACGGGAACGAATGCGTCGCATGGTCATCCCCAATGGAACGTATGCTCAACACTCTAGAAGAGAGAAGGAGGACCCCTCAATCTTCATTTCCTATGTTTAAGGCTCGTGTGCAAGGCAAGTTGACCTTATTAAGTATCTTAGAGATATTATGGGATGAGAAGAGGGACTCAAAAGAAAAGAAAAACACTACAGGGAAAATCTATCATAATGTTATCATGCAAAGATGGCCCTAAGGGGAGGTTTGACAACAACCTAAGCCTAAAGAAAAGAAAAGATGAGAGAAAGAAAGAGTAAGGGTGGACATGGATAACCATCCACACTCTCAAATTACTTACCTCAAACTCTGCATAAAAGGTTAGTGCCAAAACAGACATAAGTAATAATAAGACTAATGAAACCCAAGCAATGACATATAATGGTAATCAAGTGACCTATAACAATTCAAACATGGTTTATGAAGGCAAAGAAGCAATCCCAAACAATGGCACAAGTGCCTTCTCAAACAGGTACTCAGACATGATCAAAGATGTGCATACAAGAAGACCTCAAACAAAAGAACAATCAAACAATTAGTAAAACATCTTCTAAAATCACCAAATTAATTATCAACATATCTCAACCAGAAGCAAACAACATGTCAAAAGCTCATGCCAAAATTCACAAGATAGGTCACCCAAACAATTATGCAAAGTTCAGACAAGAAACATGACTCAATATGCAAAAGAGGAGGACTAAAATTCTATATGAAATCATTTTAAAAATTAGAGAAAAATATTTTAATGCAATTCAATGTGTTGGTGAAAAAATGCAAAAAGAATGAGTTCAAAAGGTTTTATGGATGATGAGCAATAAAATAGACAAGACATGGTATGCATGTATGAAATAAATTCAAAATGAAATTATTCAAATATTTAATTTAGATGATAAAAATAAAATGAAAAATAAAAATAAAATTTGGGAAAATTTTATAAAATTATAAATATGATTCATGAATTTTTTTGGGAAATTTTTAATGCAAGAAACTATTTTTAAAAAGTAAAAATGAAATAATGTAATTTAAATGAAAAATAAAAATGAAGAAATAAGCATGGGGGGTGCATTCAGCAGTCCAACCACGTTGGAAATTGAAATGGGCTGGAAGGTGGGTGTGTAAATAGCAAGCCCAAACATTTAAAATCCATCAGAAAAATAAAAAAGAACACGTGAACCCAGTCAACCCTAGGATGCACCATCAGTCGTGAGATCTATCCAACGTCACAAAACCAGTCAACGCAAAGTCCAAGTAAACATGATGAAGGGATGTGATTAAAGATGCACCATAATTAACACGTACACGCGCACACACGATTATCAGAAATTAAAATAAAAGAAGAAGGGTCACACGTGATAGGCACATGTAATCATTAATGTGCTGGCATTATTATGGCCACTAGATGGATCCAACGTCCCAGATCATTCAGACTTTAACATGATGGACTGTGTGGATTTAAGGAACACAATAGTAATCGTGGGATGGCAAACACACAAACCATAAATAAAAACAAAAATTTAAACGGCATGGCAACGTAGGGACCGTGGGATCAAATAATTAGACGGTCAGGATTTCGTCTCCTACCTCCAAACCCTAAACTCGCCGGAGGCTGAACCAGACGCCGGAACTAGGGTTCCGGTCGTCTTCTCCGTTCACCTGCAACCAAAAAGTCACCAAAACACGCAATCGAATATATATTCTTGACCAGAATTTCACCAGGATCATTAATATGCACCTCAAAATCACAAACAACCAACGCATAAGTCAAAACGAACGAAACAAGGATGGATTCAAAATTTTCAAACTCACAATGCAACCAATCTACACGTCCAAATTCAAACAAAATATACCATAATTGTCCATGAATGTCACACATCACTATGCGCATCAAAAAGAGGAGTTTTGAGAGCATGAAAAATACCACTGACCTGAGATTATGCAACCTTTGCCCTTGCTATTAGCCTCCAATGATGGTTGCTTAGTGTTCTATGGATTCCAAGGATGAAAGTTGTGAAGGAATCTTATGAAAAGCCCTTGTGGATTCTGAGATTCGAATCAATCAAGCTTTAGGATTGCAAACTTTGTTCTCCTCAAACTCACGTGTGTTCTCTCCTAACCAATGCATGAGTAATCTTAAATACTTAGGGTTAATCCACTTATTAGTATTTGGGCCTTGTTAATTCTTCACTTAATGAGTTTTGGATATTTTGGAACATTACATAATGTGAAATACACCCTCCTCTATGCATGTATATCCAAACCCTTGATGATGGATCACTTATTTAACAATTGCTAATCACACCTGAATTTGATTTGGGCCTTGAGATGTCTTGGTTCATGAGTTTTCAATGATTTTGCAATTTTGCACAATGGAAAATAAATGATGAATAAACCATGGATCCACTTGATTCAAAGGCCAAAGATGGTCCTTATGGATTGTTCTTTTGATGTTACAATGTGGCTTGAAACAAAGGAACCAATTATAGGTCACCATGTCCCAAAATGCAAAAGTTGTGAAAATGGAACCATAAGGAAACCCTAAAAACCACCTTGCCTTCTTTTGATCATAACTTGAGTTTCACAAATGATATGGAGACCATCTAGTACTTGTTGGAAAGGGGAGAAAAAGATATTCAACTTTAATGTTTGAGGAAAATTCATTTGAAGCTTCCTTGATGATGAAAAGTCAAGTTGAATGTAGTGTAAGAATTTGCCCAAAAAGGAAACTTTCAAATTATAGGTCATTTCCATATTTAGTAACTTTTGTACCAACCCTTGATCTTGATAAATGGTATGAAACTTGACCCTTGAAGACCATATGAGGATGTGAGCCCTTGAAAACCTTGAAGATAACTTCAAAATTTCACAGTTGACTTCCCCTCTCACTGTTGACTTTTCTCCAATTCTCCTGATTTGCAATCAATTGGCCAATTGAACCTCTCATGAACCACACTGATGGACCATCTTCCATTATTAGATACTTAGGGACCCAAGGAATACCATGGAATCAAGTCTTACCCAAAAAATCAGAAATAAACTGACTTTATAGCAAACCCTAATTTTGGTACCCTCAGTCTAGGAGGAAATAACATAGTCTCCAAATCCAAATTCCTCTGAATATGATGTGTATCCTCTCCAGCAAAGATAAGATATGCCATTTGGTGATGATGAAAACCCAAGAAGCTTGCCCATTGGAGCAATAAACTCAAAACCCTAACTTCTGCACTGGTTAGGAGAGAGTGATCATCTTGAGCCCTCTTGGACAATACAAGGACTCTTGCTTGACCCTTTGAAGAACATCTTCTCCTCTTGAGCTGCCTCAAGCACCTTGACCCCATGCTAAGAACCAATGATATGCACACATGATAATGCAAAATGAGATGAAACATAAGCCAGTTAGTACTAAAGTGAGGAGAGCAAATTTTGGGGTGCTACAAGGAGAAGAATCAGAAGAGGAGGAAGAAGAACAAACTGATCCTAATCCCCACCATACTCCTTCGCCTGTGGTCCTTCCACCACCTGGAGACTCGCTGACAGCACTCAAGTGGTCGAACCCACGTGAGTTTACCAAATTGATACTCGAGCAAAAGTATGGTTCTTCTTCTTCTGTCTCTTCGACTCCAGCATCGGATGAGTTCGCCAAAACAGTCCTCCAAGCCATAAAGAAAAAATTCTTCAGGGGGGACATTCACAGAATTTTGGCCTCAGACCCGACTACAACCATTTACTTGAAGGACACCCTTGCAAAGATTGAGCTCACCACCCTCAATCCAGAGGTTTTTGGTTTTCTGATAGAGCTAACTGCTGTGGTGAACCAAATAGTTGCAGAAATAAAACTGCTTCCCTCTATCAGGAATACCATAGAGAAAACATCTGGCTGTGAGAGTGCAGCCTGGTGTGGTGCAAAAGAGGCGAACGAAGAGGTCAAATATATGGAGGCTGATCAAAAGAAAAGGCAAGATGAGATAGCCTCAAACCAGAAGGACATTGAAGCCTGGAAGCAACAAATCACGGAGCTACAAGCCAAAATTAAAAATGCTGAAACACGCAACCTTGATTTGCACCATTTCGACGACACTAAGATGGCTGAAGAAACAAAGAATGCTATTGATCATATTGAGTCGGCCCAAAGATATGAAAAAGAGCTCGCAGCAACAAAACTTGACGAATCTTTGTGCAACGCTCACCTCAAACATCACATAGAAGCTTTTTCTCAGTTGGCGTCGAGGCTTCCCTTCTGATACTTTCGACACCTTCGTTTGTTTAATCATAATTTGTTTCTTGGCCTTTTCAGGCTTTTATGTAATGACAATTTTGTGCCTTTGGCATTGCCTAATCAATAATTATTATTTAGCCATTAACTGCTTTCGACCCATATTATATTATGATGCACTTTATTTGTTGCCTCTCATTAATCAAATTTGCAATTAAGTCATTCTATCTTTTCTTGGAAAGTCAAACTTTCCAGCTTTAAATTCCAAGGCATAAGCCTCTAGCTTTTAAAGTAACATTTATAGCATAGCCCTCAGGCCTACTTCCAAGAATAACTCACGTGTTTCCACCGTTTGACTGGCCAATCCAATCAGTACTTCGCCTCTATAAATTTCTTCCATATGACCACGTTTTGCATAGAAGCAAACATGGATAATTCAGAGGAATCATCAGCCAAGAAAATGGCTGGGAAGGCAAAGGCAGCCGAGGAAACAAAAAGGATGGAGGCACCCAAGAAACCTGAAGCCTCAATTGGAGCAACCTCTCAGGCCAAGAAGAGAGAAACTAAAATGAAGATCTCTAAGAAAGGACGCTCCAGCACCCAAGACTCTGATGATGAGCCAGACGCAAATTATATGGATTTCCTCAAATCCATAGATTGGAGAGATTATGAATAACCTTTCCTTGATAAAAATTATTGTATTGGTTTCTCTTTGCTTTGTATGCCATATTAGCCTGACTTGGCCTATTTTGGCTTTCTTTTTATTAAATAACACTTACGTTTTAATATGAATCTCTTGCAGCATAGGCTTATATTTTTTCAAATACTTGCCATTTACCTTCAAGACTCTTTTATCCTCGTCTAACTCTTTCACTTCATAAGCTCCTTTGGAGAAGACTTGTATGACTTGGAATGGGCCTTCCCACTTAGGGGACCATTTGCCCAATGTTCTATCCTTTCGATCCATAGGCAAAATTACTTTCCAAACCAATTCCCCACATGCAAAAGATTTAGACTTAACCTTTTTGTTGTAGGATTCTTCGACCCTTTTCTTTTGTCTTCTTAACAACTCCAAGGCTCTAAGCCTTTCTTCATCCAAATCCACTAATTCATTCATCATCATTTCCCAATAATTTTCAGAGGGAATCTCATGATGTCTTTGAACTCTTATAGATTGCAAATAAATCTCAACAGGCAATACTGCATCATGACCAAAAGTAAGTCGAAACGGGGTAGTGTTGGTAGCCCCTTTAGGGGATGTTCGACATGCCCAAAGAACCTGGTCTAACGTCTTGTGCCAATTTCTAGGCCTCTTTCCCACATGCTTCTTAATTAGTCCAATTACTACCTTATTGGCAGCTTCGACTTGCCCATTGGCCTGAGCATAATAAGGTGTAGAAGTCAACAACTTGAAACCTATTTCTTTGGCAAACTCCTGCACCTTTCGACCAGTAAACACTGATCCTTGATCTGTAGTGATTGTTTCAGGAATACCAAATCTATAAATAATGTGACTTTGAATGAATTCAATAACATCTTCTTGGCCTATATTCGCCAGTGGTATTGCCTCGATCCACTTGGTGAAATAATCAATTCCCACCAAAATATATCTTTGGTTCTTTGAAGATGCTGGTCGAATCTCTCCCACTATATCCAAAGCCCATCCTCTGAAAGGCCATGACTCCACTATGGAATGTAATTCACTTGCAGGAATGTGCTTTATGCCAGCATGAATTTGACATTCTTGGCAACCCTTAGCAAATTCTATGCAATCCTTCAGCATAGTGGGCCAATACATGCCTGTTGCACCCCAAAATTTGACCTCCTTACTTTATTACTAACTGGCTTATGTTTCATTGCATTTTTGCATTATCATGTGTGCATATCATTGGTTCTTAGCATGGGGTCAAGGTGCCTGAGGCAGTTCTTCAGAGGGTCAAGCAAGAGTCCTGGTATTGTCCAAGAGAGCAGATGAATCATTCTCTCCAAACCAGTGCATGAACTAGGGTTTTGAGATTCTTGGGTTTATTGCTCCAATGGGCAAGCTCATTGGGTTTTTATCATCACCAAATGGCATATCCTATCTTTGTTGGAGAGGATACATATCATATTCAGAGGAATTTGGATTTGGAGACTGTGTTATTCCCTCCTAGACTGAGGGTACCACAACTAGGGTTTGCTATAAGGTCAGTTTATTTCTGATTTTTTGGGAAAGACTTAATTCTATGGTATTCCTTGGGTCCCTAAGCATCTAGGAGTGGGAGGTTGTCCATCAGTTTGGTTCAGGAGAAGTTCAATTGGCCAATGGATTGGAAATCAGGTGAATTGGGTAAAAGTCAACAGTGAGAGGAAAAGTCAACTGTGGAATTTTGAGGTTCTCTCCAAGGTTATCAAGGTCTCACATCCTCATATGGTCATCAAGAGTCAAGTTTCATGCCATATATCAAAAATCAGGAGTTGGTGCAAAAGTTACTAAAAATGGAAATGACCTATAATTTGAAGTTTCCTTTTTGGGCAAGTTCGTGCACTGCATTCAACTTGAATTTTCACCATCAAGAAGGCTTCAAATGAATTTTTCTCCAACATTAAATTTGAAGATCTTTTTCTCCTCTTTCCAACAAGTACTAGTGGGTCTTCATATCATTTGTGAAACTCAACTTATGATCAAAAGAAGGCAAGGTGGTTTTTAGGGTTTCTCATAATGCCATTTTCACAACTTTGGGCATAATGACCTATAATCAATTCCATTGTTTCATATCATGTTCCAACATCCAAGAACAATCCCTAAGGAGCATTTTTGGCTTTTTAATCAAATGGTTTCATGGGTTATTATTCACTTATTTTCCATTATGTCAAAAAGCCAAGTCACCAAAAAACTCATGAATCAATTATTTTCAAGGCCCAAGTTCAATTGTGGTGTAATTAGCAATTCATATATGGGTGATCCATCATGGATTTCTTAAGTATACATGCATGGAGAGAGGTGTAATTCACATTATGTGATTTTCCAAAATAATTCAAAAACTCATTAAACAAATAATTACCCAAGCCCAACTCATTATCAGATAAAAACCCTAGTCTATATAAGCTCATTCATGCACTGGTTAGGGTTCATTCACGTGACATTTAGAGGATTGGAGAATTTGAACCCTAAAGCTCTCTTTCAACAAATCTCACAAACTACAAGGAGTTTCTTCAAAGTTATTCCACAAACCTTCTCCTGGTGATCTCTAGAGTGCAACCCAACCATCATTCGCAGCCAAAAGCAAGGATTGGAGTTGCACCATCCCAGGTTGGTGGATTTTTTCGTGCTCCTAGAACTCCCTTTTTTTTATGTCTATATTGATGTGTGATGAATGCTGATCATGCTAATATATTTATTTTTAAATATGGACGTGTGTATTGCTTGCTATGTTTGTTTAAAGTTTTGTGCCCTAATGATATTTCGTTCGTTTTTTATTATACACTAACAATTTGTGATTTTTGATGCCATATTTGGATTCCTCACGATTTTCTGGTCAAGAACATGTACCCCTTTGCATTTTCTGGGTACTTTTAAGATTGCAGGTGGCGGAGGACGGCGGCCGGAACCCTAGCTCCGGCAGCTGTGAGGGTTCCGGTGAAGGAAGGTTGAAGACGAAATCCCCACCCTCCATTCTCTCCATCCAACGGCCTAGATCGTGCCACCTCTTATTTCCTTTATTTTTTTTTCTGATTTTAATTTATTGATCTTGTGTTTATGACCCCACGCCATTACCATGTACCACCCAATTATTTTATTTCTTTTGACTTACTTTTATACTAGTTGACGAATCAGGGACCGTGGGATGGATCACGTGGCCACGATGGCGCCACTCAATTAAAATAATCACGCGCCTTACACGTGGGAACATAGGGTGTTCTGAATCATTGCATGGGTGTGTGCGTATCGTATTTATGATTTACATTTAATCTTGGTCATTCATCCTGCATAGTTTGTGATTAGGTTGACTGAATAATGGACGCAGGATTGATCCAAAGACAGGTAAGCAGTCAACACGTTGACTGAGGCCCATTGTTCCCTTTTATTTTATTTTTTTCGCTGATGGGCTGGGCTGCTATTCGCACCCCCATCTTCAGCCCATGTCTCAATTCCAACGCATTTTCTTTACTAAACGCACCCCCAGCACACTTTATTTCATTTTATTTTTATTTTAATTATTATATTTCATTTTCAATTTTTTAAAAATACATGATTGCATCAAAAAAATCCCAATAAAATTCATGCATCATTTTTATTATTTTATAAAATTTTCACAAATTTTATTTTTATTTTTATTTTATTTTTTATCATCTAAATTAATTGTTTAATTTATTTTCTTTTTGAATTACATATACCATGCATACTTAAATTTGCTTATTTTATTTCTCTGCGTCCATAAAATATTTTTGATCCGTTCCTTTTGCATTCATTCACTAACATCCTAAAATGCATTAAAATATTTTTATATCATTTTTAATTATTATTTCATATTGCATTCTGATCCTCTTTTTTGCCCATTGAACCCTATTTCTCACCTGAATTTTGTATGATTAATTGAATGACTAACACTTTGAATTTTTGCAGGGGGTTTTGGTATTTTGTTTGTCTCTGGTTTAGAAACTTTGATATTTAATTTGGGAATTTTAGGAGTCATTTCTCTAATTATTTAATTACTTTCACTTGAGATCTGCTTATATGTGTATTTCTGACCACATCTGGTTATCTGTTTGAAAGGCACTTGTGCCATTTTCTTTGGGGTTGTTTCTTTGATTTCTGAATTCATGTTTGGATTGTTATCACTATTGTTTACCATTGTTTGGTTCTCATTTGCCTTGATATTTTCTATGTCCGTTTCATACTAATCTTTCATGCAGGGACTAAGGTAAGTTCTTTAAGGGTATGGATAAGTATCCATGGTCACCCTTGCTCTTCTTCCTTCTCTCATCTTTTTCCCTTTAGGATTAGGTTGTCGTCAAACCTCACTAACCGTAGGTCACCCGTGCATGATAACTTTAGGATTCATAGTCCCCTTTAGAGTTACCCTTGTGTCTTCTCTCTTCTCATCTCAAACTTTTTTAAAATACTTAATAAGGATAAATTGTATTGCGCACGAGCCTTAAGCGTGGGGAATGAGAAATGAGGGGCTTCCTCTCATCTTTCTAGAGTGCTTAGCGAGCGTCCTGTCTTGGGACGATGCGTTAAGTATTCGTCCCTGTGCCCTAGACTTTGGTGCAATGCAAATTGTGAACTAACTTAAGCCACTTCTGTCCTAAAAAACACAAACCAACTTCAAACCTTTTTGTCCTTCGGGATTGTCAAACTAAAGGCCATTTTCAAAAAGGGCACGTTACTTTCCGTCTGAGACGCAAACAGGCATCGACCCTAACTGCCGGACGCGAACTTAATGTCGCTCATAAAAAACACAAAAAGAACTTGGTCCGAACTACGTTGATTCTGAATTCCCCATTGCACAAAGGGGGTACGTAGGCCTAGGACGTCGACGTCCTACCGAGTCGGTCTTTGTCTTCCCCTCTCCGTCTTAGCACAGCCATAGATGATAGGATAACTCACCCTTATAATAGACAACAAGCATGGATCCCATTGAGTACGATGGACGCGTGGGGTATTAGCACCTTCCCCTCGCGTAACCGACTCCCGAACCCAGGTTATGGTTGCGATGACCATTCCTTTCCCTCTTCCTCAGGTTTATGCGGTGTTCCCTTTCCCTCTCTTGGGATAAATTTACACGGCTGGCGACTCTGTTTTTCCGCGCCACTCTCGCGTTTGTACCTGGATGAAAATCCTGGGAACGACAGCTGGCGACTCTGCTGGGGACTCTGGTTGACCTACGCTGGTCCATCACTAAGCGAGTCAGTCCTAGCACTTGCTTGTCTTCGTGCTCTTTGGGTGTTTTGTGTTTGTTTTGCTTTATTTGTTGTATTTTATTTTTACCGCATTTTCTGCATTGCATTTCATTTTTATTACTGTCATACTGCTGTGCTGTGCTGGCTGTCCTTGTTTTACAGGTTGGGTGGGTCTGAGAGAGAAGCCCAATGCCCAGGCTTGAGTACACCCTAGGACTAGAGTGGAAAGTAGTGGGACCTACGTGCCCGCTTGGTACGTTTGTGTGTTCACGAAATTCACAACCAGACGAGGCTATCTTGGGACGCATTCTAACGTGTGTGTCTTGCGCATGTTGGGGTGTTGATCTAGAGAGTTGTCGACTCTGGTGACCGATCATTGAGGAACTTAGTGGAAACATCCCTCTTTAGTGGTGACAGTGGCAGACCACATCCTGTGGCAAACCCATTCGCACCCGAGGGCCCGCTTTGGAACTCGCATAGGATGGCCCCTACGTTTTGAAGAGAATCAGTGGAGGCACTCCTCGATTGACGGTAGTACTGTACCCCGAGGGATGAATGTACTATTGTTTCTCGACCTCAGTGCCAAAGCTGAGGACCTTCCGTTTTGGAGAATCAGTTGAGGCCTCCTCGATTGATGATGATGCCAAACCAGAAATGGTGAACGTATCATCATTTCTCGACCTGAGAGCCCGGGATACTGAACATCCTAGTACCCACCTGTGAGAGGGGATGGGCGTTTGCAGGTTTGCAGGTAACCGAAACCTTCAACCTACCCTATTTTCCAGATTTCTCATCAATGTCTGATTATTTGGGTTCCTCAGTGGTTCAGAATTCTGGTTTTATGGGTTGTGGTTCTCGTTCAACTAACAGCACATCACATCCAGCAGTGTTGCCTTGACCCCATGTTTGCATGAGCATATCATTTTTTGCATTCTGACATGTTTGACATTTTTCAGGGCTTGCATCTTACTCTTGATTCTGGTTTTCTGAGGTTACCTTAGCATGGATGTCCAGAGAAAGAAGACTGTTGCTTATTCATTCCCAGAACCAACTTTGACATTGATTCACAAGCTGGTTAATATGGCTGGTCCCGGAGTTCGTACAGAGTTCAGTGGAGGGTATGGGAGACTTCTGAAATTTGTCTACAACATCTCCAAGTATGAGAAGGATGCCATTCATACACTTCTTCAGTTTTACGATCCGTCTTTGCGTTGCTTCACTTTCCCAGACTACATCTTGGCTCCAACGTTGGAGGAGTTCTCATTTATTTTGGGAATCCCCATCAGGCATGATATAGTTTTCTCTTCCGAAGAACACCCCAGAGTAAAAGAAATGGCTATTGCTCTTCATGTTAGTGAGTCCGTTCTGAACAGTAATATTGAAGAAAAATAAGGAGTTAAGGGTTTCTTGTTGAAGTTCTTGTTTGATCAGGCTTGCATACATGTCAAAGAAAAGAACTGGACTGCTTTCCAAGCTATTCTAGCTATGTGTATCTATGGGATTGTTCTGTTTCCGAATATTCCTGATCTGGTGGATATGCACGCCGTCAAAATCTTTATTTCGAAGAATCCTATACCTACCTTGCTAGGTGATGTGTATCACTCAGTCCACTACAAGAATGAGAATAGGCGTGGAAAAACTGTGAGTTGCTGTGCACCACTCTTAGCTACTTGGTTTCTGAGTCGTCTCCCCGAATCTGGCGCTTTCATTGATACGAAAGATTCTCTGAAGTGGTCAAAGAGGGTTATAGGCTTGACTGCTGACAACATCGTTTGGATCAATCATGACTTGCTAGGAATGGAGATTATTTGCAAATGCGGAGAATTCCCTAATGTACCCTTGATAGGGAGGAAAGGTGGAATTAACTACAATCCTTCCCTAGCTATCAGGCAGTTTAAATATCCTTTGAAAGGTCCACCCGAAGAGCGCGATGTCCGAGAATCCTTATTCTTCAATGGGATTAAGGATCAAGGGTTGATAAGGAAGGTTGTGAATGCTTGGAAACATGTGACCAAGAAGGGTAAAATTCCATTAGGGAAAAGTAACAATCGGGCTTTCCCTTCCTATAAAGAGTGGATTAAGAAGAGAGTAGAAGAGGAGCTTCTTCCATTCCCGGTGGAACCACCTTTGTATCCTTTGGTGATCGAGCCTCCTACCACCGTTGAGTTGGAGAAGTATAACAAATTATGGGCTGAAAAGGAAAGGTTGCGGGAAGAAAATAGTGAGCTAAAGAGAGAGATTTATCAGTGGAAGCATGAGCGGGGTGAAGCTGTTCATACCGCTAAGTTGAAGACAGAGCTCCTTGCTAAAGCAGAAAGAGAGCTTGCTGACATGGTCGCATCCAGAGAAAGGATGAAATAAGCTTTGGATGGTATCAGTAACGTTCTCAGGTCCAAGGAGGAAGAATTAGGCAAGGCTTTGTTGAAGATTCACAGGTTCGATGATCACCGAGAAACTGCCATGGCTGAGAATAAGAGAAAGGAAGACGACTACCTAGCTAAGATTGATCAGTTGAAGTCGACACTCAAGAAGAAAGACGCTGAGATCTTGTCAGGGGTATTCAAGAGACAAGCAGTCGAGGACCGACTTAATCAAGCCATAGCCTCCATAGAAGAACTGAAGGTCCAAGCTGGAGTAAAGAGATCTAGACATGAGGGACCTAACATGGAAGGTGTTTTTGTAGAAGACGCTTGGGAATTACATTGCAGATACTTGGATGGGATCATACACAGGAGAGACCTTCTCATTCAAGGACTAATTCAGAGACCCAAGCATCCCGACACCAGAAAGCTGTTGGAGGAGATTCAAGACTGGTGCAGAAAGCATAGCGGATGGGGAGGATTGACACTTGTAAACTTTGATGATATGCCATAGTTTTCTGTTTTCTTTCATCGTATTTGGATCACCGCCAGGCTTGTTGGTTGGGACCTATGGTTTTTATATTTAGACTTGTTATCTCGGATTTGTGATTGTTGACATTTGGCTTTTCTCTGGTTTTCTTAATATATGAGGAGAAGTTCCATTATATCTTCTTATTAAACCGGAATCAAAGGGTGGATCGCCCTGTGAATTTTCAAACATGTCCATTTGCATTTGCATACTCATAATCATTTTGCATAATCATTTTGCATGACAGGTGTTTATCTCTGGAGTTCTTATCTTGTTCTAATCTCAGGATTGCAGATCAGCACATTCACCGGTATCCCACCAGACAGAATCAGAAGAGGCTCATGGATCAGGTACAGAATGAGATCAATGAGATGCGGACTCGCATAAACCAATTCATGGAATTAATGCAAGGTGTTGCTCAAGGCCAAGAGCAGTTGAAGACTCTCGTTCAGCCACTGATTGCGAGAATTGACGAAGAGGGCGTCCTTCATGGAGGAGTTCATACTGATGTTTCTGGTAATAATGTTCAGAATGGCCCTCCGGGCGGAGGTATTCCTGTTGTTGGTATTGTGATTCCTTCGGGCGGAGGAGAAAGCATTGTGGTTCCCACTACTGGGGGAGGTGGTATTGGTGCTGGCGCAGTTCATGGCCGTCAGTATGATGATGTTCAAGATGATGCATTTTCTTTGCCCGGTGGGGATGCTGGTCCCCAGACTGACCATGATCAGAGGATCCGGTTGATTGAGGAACATCTAAGGGGTGTTGTGAATCAGGATTCTGTGGGAATGGATCTAGAGGATTTGGGGCTGGTTCCAGGCGTTGTTATTCCGCATAAATTTCAGACTCCCAATTTCGAGAAGTATAATGGCATGACTTGTCCAAGGACCCATGTGAGGGCATAAGCAAGCAAAATGGATGCGCATGCGAAGAACGAAAAGCTGATGATGCATTGCTTCCAGGATAGCCTATCTGGGACATCCCTGGAGTGGTACATGCAACTAGAGAGGAAGGATGTGCGTAGTTGGAGAGATTTGGCAGGAGCATTCATTAGACACTATCAATATAACACTGATATGGCTCCTAACAGAACACAGCTACAGAATCTGTCATAGAAGAACAATGAGAGTTTCAAGGAGTACGCTCAGAGGTGGCGTGAACTGGCAACGAGGGTTCAGCCTCCCATGCTAGAGCGTGAAATGATAACTATGTTTATGGCCACCTTGCAGGGTCATTACTATGAAAAGTTGGTACCGTGTATGACTGGAAAGTTTGCTGATTAGATCTTGGTAGGGGAGATGGTGGAAAGCGGAATCAAGGTGGGAAAAATATCAGGCAGTGACGGGTCCTCATCTGGAGGAAGTAAGAAGCCTTATGTCGGTGGTTATAAGAATAAGGAGGGAGATACAAACTCTGTGTCATCATATCGTGGTAGAGATGGACCTCGTCAGAACTACAATCAGCAGGTGGCTTCTGTAACCATTCCAGCAGCACCTCAGCATCCAGTAGTGTCTCAACAACAAAATCAGGCTCCTTACCGATCACAGCCTCAGAATAAGCGGGATAAGCATTTTGACACCCCACCTATGTCCTACTCTCAATTATTCCAGCACTTGTTAAAACTGCAGTTGATTCAGATAAGAACATTGGCTCCTCCTACTGGTAATCCACCTCCCGGCTATGACGCCAACGCCCACTGTGAGTTTCATTCTGGGGCACCCGGACATCATACTGAGAACTGTAAAGCTTTTAAGCATAAGGTTCAAGATTTGGTGGATTCCAAAGCCATCAATTTCTCCAATGATGTTCCAAATGTGAATCAGAACCCGATGCCGAATCACGGTGGGCCGAAGGTCAACGCTATTATTAAAGACTGTGAAGGCTTGAGTTTGATTTCAGATGTGAACGAAGTCCAAACTCCCTTGGGTGTGGTGAAGGAAAGACTGTTGAAGGGAGGGGTATTTCTCGGTTGTGATGAAGGTTGTGTAGGATGTGTGTCGCAGCCAAGCGGTTGTGAGCTATTGAAAGCAGGTATTCAGAGAATGATCAACGAAGGCTTATTACAGTTTGACAGAGGCTGTAAGCAGAGTAATGTTACTGACAGAGAGATTGATGTTGCCACGATAACAATTCCATTCAAGACGATAACTATATCAGTGTCGGCGAGACCAGTACCAGTCACTATCACTATTCCTGGACCAGTCCCGTATGAGAGTACCAAGGCCATCCCATGGAACTATGGGGCCGAGGTGTTTGTTAATGGTAAGAAGCAGGAATTGGAAGACACATCAGCTGTGAATGCAGGGGTTGGAAATATTGTTGAAGCAGGGGCTATCACTAGGAGTGGTAGAGTCTTTATTCTGTCCGAGAATCAAGCTAGCAGTTCAAGACAAGACAAAGGTAAGCAGATGGTGGATGAGTCTGTGCAGAGGCAGGAAGCTAATAATTCTATGACTAAGCCAGTTGGGGATACTTTCCCAGAAGACGTAGAAGAGTTTATGAGGTTGATCAGAAAAAGTGATTACAAGATTGTTGACCAACTTCACCAAACTCCCTCGAAGATTTCCATTCTATCCTTACTGTTATGCTCTGAGGCACACCGAAACGTATTGCTGAAGATTCTGAATATGGCTTATGTACCACAGGAAATATCTGTCAACCAATTAGAAGGGGTTGTGGCTCATGTGAATGCTGGTAATGGTTTGGGTTTCACCGATTTAGATTTGACTTCGGCTGGGAGGAATCACAACAATGCTCTGCATATTTCATTGGAATGCCATGGTTCTTTAATGTCGCATGTGTTAGTTGACACTGGGTCATCTTTGAATGTGTTACCGAAGAAGGCTTTGATGAAACTGGATACTCGTGGGTTGATTTGTACGCCAAGCGGCTTGGTGGTACGTGTTTTTGATGGTTCAAAGAGGTCGGTTTTTGGAGAGTTAGTTCTGCCAATCAAGGTGGGTCCTGAGGTTTTCAACACCACCTTTTATATAATGGATATTCAGCCTGCCTATAGTTATTTGCTGGGTCGCCCTTGGATCCATGGAGCTGGGGCAGTAACTTCTACGCTGCATCAGAGGTTGAAGTATATGGTGGATGGCCACGTCGTGACTGTTTGTGGTGAAGAAGATATTATGGTGAGTCACCTATCAACCTTCAAGTATGTAGAGGTAGATGGTGAAGTACAGGAAACTTTGTGCCAAACCTTTGAAGCTGTGAAAATTCCCGAGGAACCTCCAAAGGCAGTCAGTCAGCCTGAGGTGGTTGCCCAACCTGAAGCCGTCCTACAACCAGAAGTTCCAATGTCCTCTTTCAAAGAGGCGCGCGCTATAGTTGAAGCTGGTGGTTCTCAGAAGTGGGGCAGTGTTATTGATGTTCAAAGAAAGCAAGATACTCATGGACTGGGTTACAAACCACCTAGGCGTTCTGAAGAGCCTCCCAAGTTCGATGGTCCAATCCGTTTCACCAGTGCCGGTGTTTTCTTCGACAGAGTCAATGCTATTGAAGATGAAGGAGATAGTGATTGTGACATGGATGAGTGGATCCGTCCCTGTACCCCTGGTTAGAGTTTAGGCAACTGGTT
Source organism: Lathyrus tuberosus (assembly GCA_022829125.1). Taxonomy (NCBI): domain Eukaryota; kingdom Viridiplantae; phylum Streptophyta; class Magnoliopsida; order Fabales; family Fabaceae; genus Lathyrus; species Lathyrus tuberosus. Next base: position 4,425,073 of record JALAZF010000090.1, read on the forward strand.
CTCCGAGAAAGTCATCCAAGTGGCGCGCCCGGAGTAATTTACTTTTGTTTTCTGTTATGTTGAGTAATGCGTTCTGCCCAAGACGTAGTGACATTTATTTGTAGGGCTTAGATGTTTATTTGCTATTTTTATCATCAATAAAGGACATTTTTCATTCAAATATTTAGATCCCTGTCTTTCTATTTTTTACTTTTTTGCATTAACCCACATCAAAATGGCAATGTGTTTTCTTGTTTGTTGCACTCATAATAAACATAAAACATCCATCATGCAGGTTCCTTTGTTCAGATTCCACCCATGACTTAGCTATGGCTCGATATGACTTCGACAATCCCATCTATCAGGCCGAAGAAGAGACTGATGAAGACTGTGACTTACCAGAAGAATTAGCCAGGCTACTGAAGCAGGAGGAAAGGGTTATTTTACCTCATCAGGAGAAAGTTGAGACTATTAATCTGGGAACCGAGGATGTTAAACGAGAAGTAAAGATTGGGGCTGCTTTGGAAGACACTGTTAAGAGGAGATTGGTTGAGTTACTTCGAGAGTATGTGGATATCTTCGCCTGGTCCTACCAAGACATGCCTGGACTTGACACTGACATTATTTCACACAGACTGCCGCTTAAAGAGGGCTGTGCTCCAGTCAAGCAGAAATTGAGAAGGACGAAACCAGATATGGCTGTCAAGATCAAGGAAGAGGTTCAGAAACAGTTGGACGCCGGGTTTCTTACTGTGACAAATTATCCTCCGTGGGTTGCTAATATTGTACCAGTACCTAAGAAGGATGAGAAGGTCAGGATGTGTGTGGATTACCGAGATTTGAATAGGGCGAGCCCGAAGGACGATTTCCCGCTCCCCCACATTGACGTGTTAGTGGACAATACTGCTTAATATTCCGTGTTTTCCTTCATGGATGGTTTCTCTGGGTATAACCAAATCAAAATGGCCCCAGAGGACATGGAGAAAACAACGTTCATAACACCGTGGGGAACATTTTGCTACAAGGTAATGCCCTTTGGATTGAAGAATGCTGGGGCAACCTATCAGCGGGCGATGGTGACTCTCTTTCATGATATAATTCACAAGGAGATCGAAGTCTATGTTGATGACATGATTGCGAAGTCACAGATAGAGGAAGAACACTTGGTAAACCTCCAAAAGTTGTTTGAAAGGTTGAGGAAGTTCAGGCTGAGGTTGAATCCGAACAAGTGCACTTTCGGCGTGAAGTCTGGTAAATTGCTGGGATTCATTGTTAGTGAAAGAGGCATCGAGGTTGATCCTGCAAAGATAAGAGCCATACAAGAGATGCCTGAGCCATGGACGGAGAAAGAGGTTCGTGGTTTCTTGGGGAGGTTGAATTACATTGGCAGGTTCATCTCTCATCTGACAGCTACATGTGAACCAATTTTCAAGTTGCTGAGGAAGGATCAAGAGGTCAGGTGGAATGAAAATTGTCGAGAGGCGTTTGAAAGGATAAAGACGTATTTGCAAGAACCTCCAGTCCTTATGCCACCGGTGTTCGGGAGACCGTTGATTATGTACCTTACGGTTCTTGAGAACTCAATGGGTTGTGTGCTCGGTCAACACGATGAGACGGGTAGGAAAGAGCACGCCATTTACTACCTGAGTAAGAAGTTTACTGATTGCGAATCAAGATACTCTATGCTGGAAAAGACATGTTGTGTACTCGCTTGGGCAGCCAAGCGCCTGAGGCAATATATGTTAAACCACACAACCTTGTTGATTTCGAAGATGGATCTGATTAAGTACGTGTTTGAGAAGCAAGCACTTTCTGGAAGGATAGCCCGTTGGAAGATGGTTTTGACAGAGTATGATATTCAGTATGTTTCTCAGAAGGCCATTAAGGGGAGTGTTCTATCAGAGTACCTTGCTGAACAGCCGGTAGAGGATTATCAGCCCATGAAGTTTGAGTTTCCAGACGAGCATGTTATGTTTCTAAAAATGAAGGATTGTGAAGAGCCTCTGCCTGACGAAGGACCTGAGATTGGGTCACCGTGGAAGATGATTTTTGATGGGGCTGTCAACTCGTATGGTAATGGAATTGGGGTAATCATTACGACCCCGAAGGGTTCTCATATACCTTTCACTGCCCGGTTAGCATTCGTGTGTACCAACAACGAGGCGGAGTATGAAGCATGCATCATGGGGTTGGAGGAGGCAATTGATTTGAGAATTAAGAACCTCGATGTCTATGGTGATTCCGCGTTAGTAGTTAATCAGATTACAGGAGAATGGGAGACTCGTCAGGCGAACTTGGTTCCGTATAACAACTATGCCAGAAGGTTGTTACCGTTCTTTGATAGGGTGGATTTTCATCACGTGCCCCGAGCTGAGAATCAGATGGCTGATGCGTTGGCGACATTGGCATCCATGTATAAGGTGAACCTTTGGAATGAAACTCCGTCGATTAGAATCATGCGCCTGGATAGACCAGCTTTTGTGTTTGCAATTGAAGATGTGTCTGACGGCAAACCGTGGTATCATGATATTAAGGTTTTTCTGAAGAGACAAGAGTATCCAGAGGGTGCCTCCACCAAAGATTAGAAGACTCTGAGGAGGTTGGCAGGAAACTTCTTTCTGAACAAGGATGATGTGTTATATAAGAGGAACTTCGATATGGTCTTGCTACGTTGTGTTGATGAACACGAGGCAGGCTTATTGATGGAGGAAGTTCACGAAGGTTCTTTTGGTACTCATTCCAGTGGATACACCATGGCTAGAAAATTGTTGAGAGCAGGATATTACTAGATGACTATGGAGTCTGACTATTTCAAGTACGCCCGGAAATGCCATAAGTCACCAAGCAAGTGGTAGCCCGGTTTATAAAGAAGGATATCATCTGTCGTTATGGGGTCCCGGAAAGAATCATTACTGATAATGGCTCAAATTTGAACAATAAAATGATGAAGGAACTATGTCAGAGTTTCAAGATCGAGCATCATAATTCCTCTCCGTATCGTCCGAAGATGAATGGGGCTGTTGAGGAGGCGAATAAGAATATCAAGAAGATTGTGCAGAAGATGGTGGTAACATATAAAGACTGGCATGAAATGTTACCTTATGCTCTACATGGTTATCGTACTTCGGTGCGTACGTCAACTGGGGCAACCCCTTTCTCATTGGTATATGGTATGGAAGCAGTTTTACCCCTAGATGTCGAGATTCCGTCTTTGAAATTTCTGGCAGATGTGAAGCTTGATGAAGCTGAATGGGTACGTTCTAGATTGGATCAGTTGAACCTTATTGAAGAAAAGAGATTGGCAGCCATCGCGCATGGCCGGTTGTATCAGAGTAGGATAAAGCACGCCTTTGATCAGAAAGTGTGTCCTCGAAGTTTTCAGACAGGCAATTTGGTTTTGAAATGGATCCTTCCTCCTCAGACAGATCACAGGGGCAAATGGACTCTAAATTACGAAGGGTCGTATGTAGTAAGAAAGGTTTTCTCTGGTGGAGCCTTACTACTTTCAACTATGGACGGCGAAGATTTTTCATCCCCTGTGAACGCAGACGTAGTCAAAAAATACTTCGCATAAGAGACCCGCTGGACATAAAAAGAAAGTCCAGGCAAAAAGGGGCATCCCGGTGAACCATAAAAAAGGAAAAGGGTTCGGGTAAAAATTAGGGGTAAAATGTAAAAAGAAATGTGTAAACCCGCAAAGTTGAAGACCTGAAAAGGCGACTTTGGCAAAAATGGGTATCCCGATGGATTGAAAACCCGAAAAGGGCGATCCAGGCAAAAGTTAGGAATTTATAAAACGAAAGGCTATGGTCTGCGTTCGATCTGTGAAGCACTCTCAATACCTGGAAATTCTAAAAGAAAGGAATCGGTACAGTTAGTCTCTTCGAAGGTCAAGACATTTGTGGATAAGCAAGTCATAGAGGTCATAGCTGAGTCGAATCATGGCGGATATTTGTTCCCACATTGCCGACATGTGTATTTTCTTTTTGTTTGTGCGCAATTACCTCTTTCTAGGAATTGCTTCCAAATGTAAATGCCTATTTACAGGCCACTCTTCTCAATAAAATATTCATTTCACTCAAAGAGCTTTCTGTTGTTTGTTTTATTTTTACTGTTTTGTTTGCAAAAACGTCCGATATTTTTGATAAACATTGCATATAAAACTTTGAGCTTTGCGAAGCATAACGAAAAGCGGTAGAAATTACTTAGGCGTTAACAGTGATAATTATGTTGTGGCATTCTCCTTTTGTTGTTATTTGACTTGCAGGGCAACAACACTGTGCTCCCCAGCAGTAAGATTGCTCCTTCCCCAACAGGACAAAACTTTCCTCAGCAGAGCAGACTTTCCCCAGCAGGAGACTTGGAAAGTATTTTCTCCGGATTAAGACGTTATTTCCCCACAGAATCAGGGTGTTCACCTCCCTCATCCAGTCTGGAAGCATGCTCTCACCGACGATGTCACATTCTAATCCCCAGCAAGGTGGGGGTAAGGGCATTCTCCCCTTCAGCAGGTTAAGTACAGAAGTATCCCCAAGCAGGGTGGTATTATGGGTTGGTATCCCCCAGCAGGTCCTAAGCCCGTCTGTTGTTGGCAATCCTCGGCAACAAACTTCCGGTTCCGTTATTGGCGTCCATTCTCAACTCCCCCAGCAGAGGGGAAATCTCAGGTTTTGGATGTTACCTTCAGTGAAAGACAGGTGTGGCCCCCGGTAGTTCTTTCAGGATTTCATCCCCAGCAAAAGTTGTCGATCTGAAGAGTCGATCAGTATGACACTTCTCCGCGGAGTTCCTAGATTCAGGGGACAATTTATTTTTGTCATCCCCGGCTGAATGGATCTCTTCTCTCTGACATTTATTTTGTTGGAGGGACCCTTTTTGCATATCATAAGCATTTGCATAGCATCCTCAAACGCGTAGCATTTCCATGTCGTATGGAGCATTACGCCATTATTCAAACATTCGATTTGAAGCATAAGCCAGGTTTGATACTTTCATTGCCAGTTCTCTTGCTCAGCAGAGATGGCATAACTCAGGAGATTTTGGAGGGATGCGTTCCTCATACTTGTGCTCCCCGGCAGAGTCTTTTATCTAGACTTCTCCTTCCCCAGCGGAGTCATCTTGCCTATGGATTTTGAGTCGGTTGGGAGTTTGCCTTTATTTGGCCCTTCTCTTTAGTAAAATCCCGTTCTTACCCAGTAGTCAGTTCTTCATCAGTTCCCTTTATCAGCAGGGATGACATTTATGGTGCTAGTTCTCTTTATCAGCAGAGATAGCTATCTTACGGATATGTTCTTCATCAGTTCCCTTCATCAGCAGAGATGGCATTTGTTTTGCTAGTTTCTCTTTATCAGCAGAGATAACAATCTTTTGAAGATTTTCTTTCGTCAGTTTCCCTTTATCAGCAGGGATGGCATCTATTTTGCTAGTTTCTCTTTATCAGCAGAGATAGCAATCTTTTGAAGATTTTTCGTCAGTTTCCCTTTATCAGAAGGGATGGCATTATTTTTGCTAGTTTCTCTTTATCAGCAGAGATAGCAATCTTTGAAGAGTTCTTCGTCAGTTTCCCTTTACCAGCAGGGATGGCATTTAGTTTGCTAGTTCCTCTTTATCAGCAGAGATAGCATTCTTTTGGATAGTTCTTCGTCAGTTTCCCTTTATCAGCAGGGATGGCATTTAGTTTGCTAGTTTCTCTTTATCAGCAGAGATAGCAATCTTTGAAGATTTCTTTCGGCAGTTCCCTTTATCAGCAGAGATGGCATTTTTTTGAGATTCCTTTGTCAGTTCTCTTTATCAGCAGAGATGACGTAACCTGGGAGAGTTTGTTTCACTTTATACCCAGCATAGCTAGCACTCATCCGTATTGTGACAATACAGCATTCATGGCTAATTCTCCAGCGGAGGATTGCAAATTTCTGGGTTCTTTGGTATTCAATATCCATGCATCCTGAATGTCTGAGAGTCGTCGCTATCAAACCTTCAGGACCAAGTTGATTGAATAGGGGCAGCTGTTGTACCCCAAAATTTGCCCTCCTTACTTTATTACTAATTGGCTTATGTTTCATTGCATTTTTGCATTATCATGTGTGCATATCATTGGTTCTTAGCATGGGGTCAAGGTGCCTGAGGCAGTTCTTCAGAGGGTCAAGCAAGAGTCCTGGTATTGTCCAAGAGAGCAGATGGATCATTCTCTCCTAACCAGTGCATGAACTAGGATTTTGAGATTCTCAGGTTTATTGCTCCAATGGGCAAGCTCCTTGGGTTTTTATCATCACCAAATGGCATATCCTATCTTTGTTGGAGAGGATACATATCATATTCAGAGGAATTTGGATTTGGAGACTGTGCTATTCCCTCCTAGACTGAGGGTACCACAACTAGGGTTTGCTATAAGGTTAGTTTATTTCTGATTTTTTGGGCAAGACTTGATTCCATGGTATTCCTTGGGTCCCTAAGCATCTAGGAGTGGGAGGTTGTCCATCATTTTGGTTCAGGAGAAGTTCAATTGGCCAATGGATTGGAAATCAGGTGAATTGGGTAAAAGTCAACAGTGAGAGGAAAAGTCAACTGTGGAATTTTGAGGTTCTCTCCAAGGTTTTCAAGGTCTCACATCCTCATATGGTCATCAAGAATCAAGTTTCATGCCATATATAAAAAATCAGGAGTTGGTGCAAAAGTTACTAAAAATGGAAATGACCTATAATTTGAAGTTTCCTTTTTGGGCAAGTTCCTGCACTGCATTCAACTTGACTTTTCACCATCAAGAACGCTTCAAATGAATTTTTCTCCAACATTAAAGTTGAAGATATTTTTCTCCTCTTTCCAACAAGTACTAGTGGGTCTCCATATCATTTGTGAAACTCAACTTATGATCAAAAGAAGGCAAGGTGGTTTTTTGGGTTTCTCATAATGCCATTTTCACAACTTTGGGTATAATGACCTATAATCAATTCCATTGTTTCATGTCATGTTCCAACATCCAAGAACAATCCCTAAGGAGCATTTTTGGCTTTTTAATCAAGTGGTTTCATGGGTTATTATTCACTTATTTTCCATTATGTCAAAAAGCCAAGTCACCAAAAAACTCATGAATCAATTGTTTTCAAGGCCCAAGTTCAATTGTGGTGTAATTAGCAATTCATATATGGGTGATCCATCATGGATTTCTTAAGTATACATGCATGGAGAGAGGTGTAATTCACATTATGTGATTTTCCAAAATAATTCAAAAACTCATTAAACAAATAATTACCCAAGCCCAACTCATTATCAGTGAAAAACCCTAGTTTATATAAGCTCATTCATGCACTGGTTAGGGTTCATTCACGTGACATTTGGAGGATTGGAGAATTTGAACCCTAAAGCTCTCTTTCAACAAATCTCACGAACTACAAGGAGTTTCTTCAAAGTTCTTCCACAAACCTTCTCCTGGTGATCTCTAGAGTGCAACCCAACCATCATTCGCAGCCAAAAGCAAGGATTGGAGTTGCACCATCCCAGGTTGGTGGATTTTTTCGTGCTCCTAGAACTCCCTTTTTTTATGTCTATATTGATGTGTGATGAATGTTGATCATGCTGATATATTTATTTTTAAATATGGACGTGTGTATTGCTTGCTATGTGTGTTTAAAGTTTTGTGCCCTAATGATATTTCGTTCGTTTTTTATTATACACTAACAATTTGTGATTTTTGATGCCATATTTGGATTCCTCACGATTTTCTGGTCAAGAACATGTACCCCTTTGCATTTTCTGGGTACTTTTAAGATTGCAGGTGGCGGAGGACGGCGGCCGGAACCCTAGCTCCGGTGGCTGTGAGGGTTCCGACGAAGGAAGGTTGAAGACGAAATCTCCACCCTCCATTCTCTCCATCCAACGGCCTAGATCGTGCCACCTCTTATTTCCTTTATTTTTTTTTCTGATTTTAATTTATTGATCCTGTGTTTATGACCCCACGCCATTACCATGTACCACCCAATTATTTTATTTCTTTTGACTTACTTTTATACTAGTTGACTAATCAGGGACCGTGGGATGGATCACGTGGCCACGATGGCGCCACTCAATTAAAATAATCACGCGCCTTGCACGTGGGAACATAGGGTGTTCTGAATCATTGCATGGGTGTGTGCGTATCATATTTATGATGTACATTTAATCTTGGCCGTTCATCCTGCATATTTTGTGATTAGGTTGACTGAATAATGGACGCAGGAATGATCCAAAGACAGGTAAGCAGTCAACACGTTGACTGAGGCCCATTGTTCCTTTTTATTTAATTTTTTCGCTGATGGGCTGGGCTGCTATTCGCACCCCCATCTTCAGCCCATGTCTCAATTCCAACGCATTTTCTTTACTAAACGCACCCCCAACACACTTTATTTCATTTTATTTTTATTTTTATTATTATATTTCATTTTCAATTTTTTAAAAATACATGATTGCATCAAAAAAATCCCAATAAAACTCATGCATCATTTTTATTATTTTATAAAATTTTCAAAAATTTTATTTTTATTTTTATTTTATTTTTTATCATCTAAATTAATTGTTTAATTTATTTTCTTTTTGAATTACATATACCATGTATACTTAAATTTGCTTATTTTATTTCTCTGCGTCCATAAAATATTTTTGATCCGTTCCTTTTGCATTCATTCACTAACATCCTAAAATGCATTAAAATATTTTTATATCATTTTTAATTATTATTTCATATTGCATTCTGATCCTCTTTTTTGCCCATTGAACCCTATTTCTCACCTGAATTTTGTATGATTAATTGAATGACTAACACTTTGAATTTTTGCAGGGGGTTTTGGTATTTTGTTTGTCTCTGGTTGAGAAACTTTGATATTTAATTTGGGAATTTTAGGAGTCATTTCTATAATTATTTAATTACTTTCACTTGAGATCTGCTTATATGTGTATTTCTGACCACATCTGATTATCTGTTTGAAAGGCACTTGTGCCATTTGCTTTGGGGTTGTTTCTTTGATTTCTGAATTCATGTTTGGATTGTCATCACTATTGTTTACCATTGTTTGGTTCTCATTTGCCTTGATATTATCTATGTCTGTTTCATACTAATCTTTCATGCAGGGACTAAGGTAAGTTCTTTAAGGGTATGGATAAGTATCCATGGTCACCCTTGCTCTTCTTCCTTCTCTCATCTTTTTCCCTTTAGGATTAGGTTGTCGTCAAACCTCACTAACTGTAGGTCACCCGTGCATGATAACTTTAGGATTCATAGTCCCCTTTAGAGTTACCCTTGTGTCTTCTCTCTTCTCATCTCAAACTTCTTTAAAATACTTAATAAGGATAAATTGTATTGCGCACGAGCCTTAAGCGTGGGGAATGAGAAATGAGGGGCTTCCTCTCATCTTTCTAGAGTGCTTAGAGAGCGTCCTATCTTGGGACGATGCGTTAAGTATTCGTCCCTGTGCCCTAGACTTTGGTGCAATGCAAATTGTGAACTAACTTAAGCCACTTCTGTCCTAAAAAACACAAACCAACTTCAAACCTTTTTGTCCTTCGGGATTGTCAAACTAAAGGCCATTTTCAAAAAGGGCACGTTACTTTTCGTCTGAGACGCAAACAGGCATCGACCCTAACTGCTGGATGCGAACTTAATGTCGCTCATAAAAAACACAAAAAGAACTTGGTCCGAACTACGTTGACTCTGAATTCCCCATTGTACAAAGGGGGTACGTAGGCCTAGGACGTCGACGTCCTACCGAGTCGGTCTTTGTCTTCCCCTCTCCGTCTTAGCACAACCATAGATGATAGGATAACTCACCCTTAGAATAGACAACAAGCGTGGATCCCATCGAGTACGATGGACGCGTGGGGTGCTAGCACCTTCCCCTCGCGTAACCGACTCCCGAACCCAGGTTATGGTTGCGATGACCATCCCTTTCCCTCTTCCTCAGGTTTATGCGGTGTTCCCTTTCCCTCTCTTGGGATAAATTTACACGGCTGACGACTCTATTTTTCCGCGCCACTCTCGCGTTTGTACCTAGATGAAAATCCTGGGAGCGACAATGCCTTGTCGAAACAATAACCATTTCATCTTCTGGCCAACTTGGTGTGCTCCACATGCCCCACTATGTACTGTCAAAAGAGCCAAATATGCCTCTGCTTCACTAAGGCATTTCAATAGGACTCCCTCAGGGGTCTTTTTAAACAGTTCATTACCCAAAAGCACATAACTTAAGGCTTGATACCTGATTTTTCGCTCTGTCAAAGCCGTTGGGTTTTGCAAATACTCAACTATGGGCTTCCTCCAATCTTCATCTGTTAAATTATCTATGGCAAAAATTTCAAAATTTTCGCCATCTATGCACCCAAGCCTAGTTGTTTCTAAGTCTGATGGGCACAATCCAACAACCACCACTTTGCCTCTTGCTTCAATTACTTCTTGAAGGTATTCCTTCGACACCTTGTATCCAGAGGCAATTTGAGCCAAGTCGTTAGCAACTTGATTCTCTATTCTAGGTACGTGTTTGATGGCCACTATCTCAAATTTCTTTAATAATCTATTGGCTATCACAAAGTACATAATGAGATTTTCTTTAACACATTTATACTCCTTTGTGATTTGTTTTATAACCAATTCTGAGTCTCCCATTATTTCGACTCTAGTTGCCCCCAATTCCAGCAAAATTTCAAGGCCAGCAATTAATGCTTCATATTCAGCCTCATTGTTAGAGCAAGGTCCTTCGACCTTATACTTGAATTTTGTTGGAATTCTTTCAGGAGAAATAATGTGTATTCCCACTCTTGTTCCATTTTTATGAGTTGATCCATCAAAGTATAACTTCCAGGATTTTAATTCAACATAGTTCAAATCATTTTCATTTATGGAGTGATCAACTATAAAGTCTGCAACTACTTGCCCTTTCACAGCTTTTAAAGGTTGATATGTTAGGGAAAATTCTGTTAATGCTAATGCCTATTTGCCAATTCGACTATGCAAAATAGGTTTAGATAACATATGTTTTACAACATCAAAGTGAGAAGAAACATACACATCAACGGGCTTTATATATTGCTTCAATTTAGTACAAGAGAAATACAAGCATAAACATAACTTTTCAATCATGCTATACCTAGTTTCTGCATCATTTAAAACTCGACTAAGATAATAAATGGCTCTTTCGACTCCATTTTCGTCCTCCTGAGCTAACATGCTCCCTAGAGTTTTATCTGATGCAGCTATATACAATCTCATACTCTTGTTTCTACAAGGTGGTGAAAGAATGGGAGGGTGGCTTAGGTACTCCTTGATCTTGTCGAAGGCTTCCTGCTGTAATTGCCCCCACTCAAAACCATCTTTTTTGAAACGAAGCAATGGCGAAAAAGCTTGTGTTTTGCCACTCAGGTTGGATATAAACCTCCTTAAGAAGTTGATCTTGCCCAGCAATGACTGCAACTCCTTTTTAGTTGATGGCGCTTTCGCCTCCATTATGGTTTTGGTTTTATTCTGATTTATTTTAATCCCTTTCTTGTGGACCACAAAGCCTAAGAAATCCCCTGCCTGCACACAAAAAGCACATTTGAGAGGATTAATTTTAAGACCATATTTTCTCATCCTTTCAAAGGACTGTCGAAGATGGTCAATGTGACTTTTCCCAGAAATAGATTTTATAACAATATCATCAATATAAATTTGCATGAACGTGTCTATAAAATCGTGGAAAATTGAATTCATTGCCCTTTGATAAGTGGCACCAGCATTCTTAAGACCAAAAGGCATCACCACCCATTCATAGGTGCCTAAGGCCCCAGGGCATCTAAAAGTAGTTTTATGAACATCTTCCTCAGCAATGAATATTTGGTTGTAGCCAGAATATCCATCCAACATACTAAGATATTTATGTCCTGCTGCAGAATCTATTAACGTTTCTGCTACTGGCATTGAATATTCATCTTTAGGAGTTGCAGAGTTTAAATCTCTAAAATCAATGCAAACTCTCAAAGACCCATTCTTTTTAATAACAGGTACTATATTAGCCAACCATTCGACATACCTTACAGTGCGGATGAATTTGCAACGAAGCAGTCTTTCGACTTCTTCTTTGATTTTTGACAGTATCTCTGGTGCAAACCGTCTTGGATTCTGCTTGACTGGTTTTTTCCCAGGCGTCATAGGCAACCTGTGTTCGACCAGCTCCCTGCTCAACCCAGGCATCTCATCATAATCCCAGGCGAAGCAGTCTTTGAATTCTTTCAACAACTGAACCACTTCAACCTTTAACTGGGGATCAAGATTGGCACTGATGTAGGTAGGCATTTTGGTTTCCCCCTCACTGAGGTCAACTTCTTCTAAAGGATCTTGTGCTAGCATTTTTATAGTATTTGCCAACGGATCCTTCTCAAATCCCAAAGGCTCATCTTTATAGATGGCATCGAGCCTCTGGCTTTGCTCTCCAGTTTCAACCTTATCTGGAGGTTTTGTGTCGAAGTCCTTACCAGGGCCTTCTTGATATAATTCAGAAATGGCCTCACTAGCCATATAGTCATTGGCGGCTTCTAAAGCCGCTTGTAGTTTTGTTTCGGCCACATAGGCCGAAATTCTTTTTAAAGCGTCGAACTCAGTCATGATCACTGAATTCATCTCCCCATCCTGTGGGCTCTATTGGAGGTGAGCCTAAGCATGGCAACCTTCCTCCTGGTACCTCCCTGTCCCATCTGAAACCTTCGACAGGGTGTAAATACAACGAATAAAATGTTTCTACATCAGGCGTAAACTCAAAATCAGCCGGAGGACATAGAGCAATGTTCGCCAGATGTTTCTCGAATTGCCTACTATCCACATGATTAATAGGCACCTTAAAGTACCCTTGATCAACTTCAATATTTTCAACTATCCCATCTGGCCTCCAAATGGTGATTCTTTGATGCATAGATGAGGGCACAACTCCTATTCTGTGGATCCACTCTCTACCCAAGAGTAGATTGTAGTTAGCTTTTGTTTCAACGACCATAAACACTGTTGGTCTGGTAATAGTTCCCACAGTTAGATCCACTTGAATCACTCCTAGAGTGGAACCAACTTTTCCTTCATAGTTCAACAGAACCATGTTGTGGGGTTTGGTATCAGTTTCGAACTTCCAATCTTGCTCAGCAAAAATCTTGGCATTAAATTAACAGTGGCACCACAATCCACCAAAATTTTGTTGACATGGACGTTTTTTACCTTGCCAGTAATGTAAAGAGGCTTCAAATGACCCTTCATTGCCTCCGTGGGGCATTCAAAGAAAGCATTCTGTTCTTCGATGCACCCATTGTTCATGATGTAATAACACACAGGCTTGTGCGCCAATATTTCCAATTCAACAGTTTGATCCAAGTCTTCGACCTCTGAGACTTGACCAAATTCCTTTGGCATCACTGACACCACATTCACCAGAATATCTAGAGAAGCTACTGACTCACTGTCGAAGTTATCAGTCATATTCTCGTCCTCTTCAACCTTCTTCTCTGGCTGAACATTGAACAGCTTTCGCCTTATGGGCATCTTCTCAATTGCCCCAGCTTGGTGATCAACATTGGTACTTGATTCTCCTTGCACCTGAGCCTCCCTGACAGCCTTTCGCCTGCGTTGCTCTCTTCGCCATTGTGATCTAGACATAGGGTTTTTACCCTTGTAATTCTGAGAGATGTATGCTGATTTGTTGGTGGTGTGGTTCTCTTTTCTATACTCAAATGAAGAACCTCTTTCCACATCAAATTTCTCCCACTTTTTCTTCTGTCCTCTCCCTTCGATAGGTTTGATTCAACTACCTGTTGGCACATTCGCAGCTGGATTGAATGTACCTGGCCTAATTCCCGGTGCTTGGTTTTTTAGTCCTGTCAAAAGTCGCCTATGGTCAAAACCTCTGTACCCTTTGTTCACCTTCTGCCCCCAGCTTTCACCAGCCTTTTTGACACCTTCTAACTTGTGGGCAGCTCTTTCGTCAAAAATGGCGCTGCATCTAGGACATAACATTACTCCAGAGCCTTTCTTCTGGCAACGGTGCAAGAAATCCACAATTGTCTCTTCTTTCTTAGGATAAGTTATTTTATTGCGCTCTTCTTGTCCATCTGCCTTACTCACTTGTTCATCTTTTCGATCTGTAATTTCGACCATGTTGACATCCATTCTATCTTTTAAGTGTATCTTGGAGAAACGGGCTTCCATACTTTCAGTGGCCTTTTCCAGGCAACCACTACTTGCTGCTGCTTTTGCAGCTTTTTGGGAAGCTTTTTGCCAAGCAGCTTTTTCAGCTTCGACCATTTCCTCAACATTGACTCTTTCAACATCAGGAGATGTCTTGAAGAATTTTTCAGCAGCCATACATATCCAGTTCTCCACCAAACAACCATCCATGTCTATCATCTCTCCTACCAATAGCATGCCATCTTCCAATTCTTTAACAACTTGGACTTTTGGGGCATTTCTGCCCATAGCCTCATTGGTGCTGATGCTATCTGAGCTAGAATCAGATTCTTCAGCCAATTCGACCATGTTAATGCCTTCATTGGCATTTATCTTCAACCCACTCACGGCCATATCTAAAACCTTAGCAGCATTATCCATTTCAACAAACTTATCAGCAGTTTCCTTGGTCACCAACATTAGATTGGTACCATCAACATTCAGGCCATTTGCAGCCTTACTAAAACCTTCAATTATCACAGAATTGGTGGCGAAGTCTTCAGTAACCTCCACCATGTTGACTGACTTATCAAGTCCTTCTGTGACTTCGACCATCTGGACCTCGTGAGGCTCTGTATAGTTAGCCTCTGCGACTTGCAATGGGTCAGAGTCAATCTTCATCTGGGCTTTGCCCTTGTCACCAAACTTCAGCCTTCCTTCTTGGATAACACTTTGCACCAAATCCCTGAAAAGAAAACATTGAGAAGTTTTATGACCCAAAAAATTATGGTACTTACAAAAACCTCTTTTCTTTCTTTGTTCTAAAGGTGGCACCTTAGCACCAACAGGCACTATCATTTGCCCATCTTTAACTAACAAATCAAAAATTTCATCACATTTAGTGACGTCGAAAGTGTATGTTTTCTTAGGAAATTTGTCGTTAGATTCGACAGGATTTTTTCCTTCTGAAGGAGCTAATAATTTGCAGGCATAAGGTGGACCTTGCTTTAACTCAGCAACATCAACCTCATTTCCGTCGAAATAAGATGTTTCACCATGCAGACTCTCCACATCTTCATTGCATTCGACAAAAGCTACTTTTTTACCCCTGCTGAATTTAGCCTTCTCTTCTTTCAGCCTTTCTAGTTGTCGAACCCTATCAGCCAACTGGGCCATATCTCTAAGATATTGGGTATCTAATTTCTTCCTAATGGAATAATCGAGACCCCAGCAGCCATTTCGACCAACTCATGTTCTGGCACTTGTGTAAAGCACCTGGCTTTAAGAAGTCGAAACCTATTCAGGTAATCATCAATTGGCTCAGTAACTTTGCGTTTGATGCTAGCCAATTCTTTCAAACTAATCTTAGTTTGCCCCATGTAGAACTGTTCATGAAACAAACGTTCTAGTTGGGTCCAATTGTGTATGGAATTTGGAGGCAAAGTAGTAAACCATGTGAAGGCGTTCTTGGTAAGGGAACTTGGGAAGTATTTGATTCTGAGGCTTTCATCAGCTGCAATTTCGCCTGCTTCAATCAAATATCTCGCCACATGTTCGACAGTAGATTCAGTAGCATCTCCTGAAAACTTGCTGAACTTTGGAACCTTCGTCCTAGGGGGTAATTCTGCTTGGAGAATATAATCCACTATAGGCGAAGTATAATTTGGCCTGGTGAAGCCAAAATTCATACCATTTCTGGTCATTATCCTTTCAACCATGGCTGCAAGGTTATTTTCTTCCGGTTGATTTTGGTGTCGAACTTGTCTAAGTAGTTGATCTGCATTTTGGTTCCTGTTCACCATCACCACTGGCTCTTCCTCCATCTGGTATGGCATCTGGTTTCTTGGTGATTCGACTCTAAAATGATCAATCATCTCTTGATCTTCCAAGTTCGCCTCAGGTATCTGGCGTGGATGATGTCTTGGGATATCTTCGACAACAGTAGCTCTTCGATCCACCGCTGGTACTCCCATGAAATCAGCCATGCGTGCCACTTGTCCAGCCAAGTGTTGGTTAGCTTGAGTCGTATTTTGAATCAAGGGTTGAAAAACTTCTCCCATTGTCTGAGACAACGTATGCACCATTTGCATATTACTTTCATCCATCTGCGATCTCAAACAATTTATGGACGCATTTGTAAGGCTAGGCGTTTGAACAGAGTGACCAACACCTATACTCTGGTTGTTTCGCCCTCCTGATCCTGACCCTTGTAGTGGCGAAGACACCACAGTTTCTGAAAACACAGGTGGAGCATTCTGCAGGTTTTGCATCATTGATGTAGGCATACCATAGGGTTAACTTCTTGACCCTAGATGTGGAAAACCTGGAGGAGGAACGTGCCTGTACATTGAATTTCCTCCTGGGGGTGTTAGTGAATTAGGACTTTGTGGTCCTATGTATTCCAACACAGGTTGAGTATATAATTTTGTATATGTTGATCCTGGTTCAGACACTACTAATGGAAGTGACCCCTGTCCTCCTGTCGAAGACACTGGTGATGGTGTGCTTTGAGACCCCATACTGCTACTTGACTGAGTGTTTGAAAGGCTCCCTTGAGGATCAACTTGTTGGTTGGCATTGGTTGCCATTTTCTTAATGTATCTTCTCTTTGGTGTTCCTTCGTTTGTTGTGGCTAACTTCCCACTTCTCAATAACATACAACGAAAGTACTTCTTCACCAAGAAAGATAAGGTTGACAAAAAGTGTAAACTTAGCACTGGGTCCCACTGGGCGTGCCAATTTGTTTACTGTGAATTTTGGTAAACAACCTCTGGTCTATCAATCTTAAATGAAAATTGATTAACTTGCAGGATCGACCACACAAATCCTAGGACATGTGCTAAATTTGAGAGACAAGTGTAAATGACAAGTGAAAATTAAAGAGAATGTAAACTGAACTCCACGTTTGACTATGCTGAAATAAAATCTAACTAAGCTCCACGCTCGACTACTCGCAATAAGGTAAAGTAAAGGCTTGAAATTTAAAGGGCTCTAAATAAAGGGTGCAGAAATTAAAGGCGTCGAAAGGAAATGACAATAAGTAAAAAGCTTTGAAAGTAAAATGCAACGAACTCCACGTTCTTGAAAAGTAAAGGCTGGAATGATAAAAGTGTTGTCAAAGGTAAAGTGCATGAAAATAGAAGACTTTGAAAGTAAATGCAATGGATTAAAGGTGAACTCAACGTTCTTGAAAATAAAAGACTTTGAAAAGTAAATGCTTGAAGATTAAATGCTTGATTGTAAAAGTGCAGTCGAAGGTAAATGCAGGAAGTTTAAATGACTTTGAAAGTAAATTTGGCATGGAAGATAAAATTCAAGAAATTGTAAAGGCATGGAAAGTAAATGGCTGAATCTTAAACATGATGAAGAGAAATTGTATTGATGAAGAAAAAATGGTGTTACATTACGTACATTCTCACGAACTCGTTTCTCTACACGCGGGTACTTTGAGTTTCTTTGAGTAACTTGCACAAAAATATGAACACCTTTATTACATAGAACTACATCCTATTTATAGTGCTAGGAAATAACTACTAAGTGGTGGTTATTGCTTCAAACGTGTGGATTTTGGCGCCTTCTCCTTGGTTTCAACTGTTCCCACGTCCACAACTGCTCTTATTTAAATTTCAAATATTGGAAATTCCCTCCAGCCTTAACATAACCACTGCAGCGCTTGTTTCCATATTCTCATGGTCGAAGCCTTCCCAACACTTAGCCATTTTTTTGAGGTTCCTACACCTCTATTCGACTCAGGCTTCACCAAATATGGGCCGAAGCCTTCTTTACATTAAAAATAATTTTTTAACTTAAAAATAGCTTTGATTCTCTCTAGCGTCGAAAATGAGGGTTAACAGGTACCTCAAAGGAATTCGAGATAAGTCGTGGCCTCAGACAAGGATATCCTCTATCTCCATTTCTCTTCATGATAACAACAAAAGGTTTTAGTTTTTGATGAAGAAAGCTGTGGATTCTGAGGATTTCTTAGGATACAAGTTTGATGGGGGTGTCGAGTGCTTTTCACACCTCCAATATGCTAATGATACATTAATCATTGGTAGAAAAGGGTGGGGGAACATCCGGATCTTAAAGTCATTTCTATTGTTGTTTGAGTTAATGTCGGGTCTTAAGGTGAATTTCCATAAATGTTTTTTGATTGGGGTTAACATCCCTCTAACTTTGATAGAAGAGGCGAACAACGTCTTAAATTGCAAAGTTAGATCCACCCCATTCAAATACCTTGGCTTACCTATTGGGGCTGGCCCGAGATGCCTAGTGGCGTGGCAACTGGTAGTCGATGTAGTGAGATCCAGGGTGTCGAGATGGAAGCATAATCAATTATCCATCAGAGGCCGGGTGGTTATTTTAAAATCATTATTGTCAACTATCCTAGTCTATTGCCTCTCATTCTTCAAGGCTCCGTTAGGTATCATCTTGAAACTTGAATATATGTTTAAACAATTCTTATGGGGAGGGAGTGAGTAGGAAAGAAAAATATATTGGGTCAAATGGGATAAGGTGCGTAGACCTTTAGAATAGGGGGTTTGGGTTTTAAGAACTTGAGAGTTTTCAATTATGCTCTTTTATATGGGATTTGAAGATTAATTCACTTTCATGTGGTCTTTGGTTTAAAGCCTTAATTAGCTGATATGGAGAAAACAATGGGATTGTTAGATATGGGGGGAAAGGGAACTATCTTTGGTGGGTTGAAATAAATAACTCAGTTATAGGGGATCGAGAAATGACTAACGATTATTCCGTTAAAGGAACATATAAAAAGATCATGGAGTCTAGTCCTAGTTCGAATAATCTCTCGTGGTTGAAGATTTAGAATAAATCGATCCTGTCAAAAGGTTTCATGTCTGTTTTGGAAACTTTTCCATAATAAAATAGCTACAAAAGATAACTTGTATAAGCGAGGTGTCATTGGTCAAGGATATTTGTTTTATTGTAGCGGGTGTGGGTCTGAGGAATCGGCCTCCCACCTTTTTTTCGAATGCCCTATTTTTCCAGGTCTTTGGCACCATGTTTTTGATTGCATGGGTATCTTAACAACATTGTGTAAATAAGGGATATATCATTTTCAGCAATTTGAAGGTCTCATCGAAAGTGGTAGAGCTTTCGATGAGAGAGTTAATGTGATATAGTTCGCTTGCATTTGGTGCATATGAAAATTAAGAAATAAGAAGTTGTTCAATAATAAGGAAATTAATCTAATCAATATGGTTGAACTTGTGAAAAGATGGTCTTGGAATTGGTTGAAAATTAAGTCATATAGCATAGATCATAATTTCACTCTCTGGAATTTGAACCTCAAAGTTGTTCTTGGCTGTTTGGATCTGTAGAGCAGCTGTGGGAGTCGATTTCCAGATGGTTGTTGGTTTGTGATCAAATCTTGTTTAGATCTGGCAAGGGTGTTGCTCTATTGTTTGATTCAGGCTCTCTTTTGTTGGACCTGTTATTCCTTCTAGTAGTCGGAGTTGTTTTCGCTTCCTTCTATCAGGCTGTGAAGTATCTCGTACTTGGGGCCTTCAAGTGTTTCAGGTTGCTGGTTTTCGGTTTGAGGCAATCGAATCCTCTTGCTTTCGACGTGCATTGGAATTTCTTTTGCTAGTCCAAGAGGTTGCCGGTGGGAGATTCTGTTTCGGTCTGAAGTTCCTCGAAGTCAACTTTGTGTGGTTGTTTCCTCTACAGTTATATGGATCTAGCAGGATTTCGGCTTGCTGCATTATTAGTGTCTCATGAAGCCGTTAGTTTTCTTCCAGTTTTAGCTCGCTCGCAGTGGTGGTTTGGATCGTGTCGTTTTTCATCCGCTGCTTGTTTGGATTGCTGTGTTGTGCTGTCGATTTTATGGTTTTTTCCTAAGTTTGGAGTTGGATATCATCCTTGTTTTTGGAGGCGTTTGTCCCGATTTTGGAGTCGCACCGCTTTCTTTTTTGTCTGATCTTGTCTGGTGCTAGTTTTTTCCCTTTGTTTCAGGTCTGGCTTTTGGATGCTTGCTGCTGTATTGGGATTAGTGTGTATAGCTAGTTGTTATTGTCATATTTTCATCAGTTGGTTTTCTGGTGTATTGACTTTGTTATGGTTACCCTAGCATTTCTTATGCTAGTACGTTAATATATGAGTATCTCTTTTTGTCTCTTAAAAAAAACAATATGTAGAAGCATTTGGCACAATGATATAGCATCACATAACAACCTATTCTTCTATGCTCTCCATTGATTCTAGTGTCTTAAAATGAGTCAAAATGTACCATATTTTCACTTTATTTCATGTTTGGTTCTACTTATAACCTATGATGCATATGTACGGGTACAGTACCCGGTGCTGGTACTGGTACTGATACAGAGTACAACACTTTAAAAAATCAAGGTACGGATACATTAATAAAAAATAATAGTTTTTTTATAAAAAGTATGAGTAAAAAATTAAGTTGTTAGATTTATAACAAAATAACACTATACAAGATAAAAAGTAATGTTTAGATACAATAATAAAGAAATTAAAATACATAAATATATTATATTGATATTTAAGAAAATCACAAATTTCGCTCAAAATCGAATAATATAAAATAATGAGAAAACCACAAATTTTGCTCAAAATTTCTAACTCCTTCAGCCAATTCAAGGGTAAATTAGGTGTTCTTAGTGCTTTAATTCATTAGCAACATTTTATAAATTCCTATTCCTAGTTCAATACAAAGTTGAATAAATTACCTAGTTCAGGTAATTAGACTAACAGTCAGAAATCCCTAATTATGAAGATCGATTTGTATGTCTGTAAGTGAAACAAAGCATTAAACACAAGAAAAAATTAAATGATATAATAATATTAAAAGTACTCAACAAATCTCAAACAAACATATTATCTAATATAGTAAAAGCAATGTTCATCTCATAAAGTCTTAATCTAGGAAAACTTAGCCACTCATTGATAAATAAATAACAAAAAAGCGTGTTAGTCATAAAGCCCTGTCTTGAATTTTTACTCAATTTTTCATTCTTTTACTTGGCTTTTGATCATTTTTCTTTTGAATTTACCCGAATTTCTTCATAAAAATTATGTAATGACAACTGTCATCACAACCCTAAACTTGAAGTATTGTTTGTCCTTAAGTAACATGTCTACACACTGAACATTCATCAGAATAAAAATGTTTACCCTAACCAATTCTTATCACCTTATTTTTTATGATTAACACTTCAGTTCCCTGCTTCGATCCAATCAACTTGGAAATGTTCTTCTGAAATATAAATACTCAACTCGTCTCTCATCTCACAATTATGCACTCAATTTGATAGAGTGATTTCTCAATCAACATACAAAAATATTTAACAATGAACTTGAGAATTTTCTAATTGAATCAATCAAATTCATATTTAAACACACACGTTTGAGGTTTTTTACAAGTTGTAATGTTGCTTATGTCAAGGTAGAATAATTTAGGATAGTAGGCTTAAACCTTTGGAGTTAGGTACCTAGTTTTCCCGATGTTATCGAATTCCGTCCATCTTACTCTTTTATAATGCACTTGGTACTAGAAAATTTCATTTTATTGGTCATATTTTTCACAAAAAAAAAATTGAAGAAGCTACTTGTAACTTGTTTTTTTCTACAAATTTCTCTAGTACCCCAACCCCAAACTTATTCGTTGCCAACCCCAAACTTATTCTTTTGTAATAAACTTGAAAACCAAAAATTTCTACCTAACCCCAAAGAGGGTGGAAAGATTTACTATTTCAAGTCAATTGGATTTATAATATAGTTATGTTACCGAAAGAAAGGTTTATGCTCAAAGTGGTCCAACAACAAATATAATCATATTACTATAGGTTGGCTTAATAAGGCTCAAAGTTTGCACAAACAAATGCCTCAGTGTATATTTATTAGACCAATAGACTCAAAATCAGGAAAAAAAAAGTATATATCAGAAAATAACTAATGCATGGATACTCTCATAAGAAGGAAAAGTAAACAGTGGAAGTATTTGGCTCAAACCTTACTAGTTGAGGTATCTGGAGATTGAGTACAAGTACTCAGTTTTCATTTTCTTTATCAACCTTCAATCTCAAGGGAACTTCATTGTTGATCTCTTTCATGCTTTCTTTTTCTGGTAACTTTTTATTTTCTTTTTCATGATGGCACTAGTAAGGTAGCAAATTAAAAATTAAAAGAAACAGCAGTCGACGCGTTTATTAATTTCAAGAAAAGAAAAGTAAAAGGGAAAAAGCTTCTTAATATCTAGCTAGTATCCCTCTTGGGATCTTCAAAACAAATCTGAATTAAAATTTGTAAATTGAAATTTAAACTCTGATGGGTTACCTCTCATGAAGCGTTTGTTTAAGCTCACTATCTTGACTCTATGATATAAGGCTCGCCAAGCACCAGAGAAACCTTCTTTGATGTTATTTCACATCCTGCATAAATCTTTAACCTTTTCCCATTTATGGTGAAAATGTGCAAATCTTTTGGATCCTTTATTTCTATAGCTCCATTTGCAAGCACCTTATTCACCATAAATGGTCCGGACCATCTTGACTTTAATTTTCCAGGAAACAACTTCATTCGAGAGTTGTACAACAAAACTTGATGTCCAACTTGAAACTCTCTTCTTACCAAATTCTTATCATGATACCTCTAGGTTCTTTCTTTATAGATCACATCATTCTCATATGCTTTCAATCTCATCTCTTCTAACTCATCCAGCTTCAACAACCTTTTTGGTCATGCTACTTTTTCATAAAAAATCAAGAACATGAATGCCCAATATGCCTTATGTTCCAACTCAACTGGTAGATTACAAGCCTTCCCATAAACCAACATGTATGGTGATAATCCATGATGGGTCTTGAATGCTATTCTATAAGCCCATAGAGCATCATCTAACTTTTTCGACCAATCTTTTTTGGATGTGGATACCGTCTTTTCTAAGATTTGCTTATGCTACCTGTTTGAAACTTCTTATTGTCCACATGTTTGAGGGTGATATGGTGTTAGATACTTTATGCTTCACATTATAGCTATCCAACACACTTTCCAAGTATTTGTTACAAAAGTGTGTTTCCCCATCATTGATCAGCACTCTAGGGACTCCAAACCTAGAAAAACATTATTTTTAAAAATTAGCGACAATTTGGGCATCATTAGCGACACACGATATTGCTTGAACCCATTTAGTGACATACTAAACACAAACCAAAATGTAAACATTAGAGTTGGACGGAGGGGAAGCTCCCATGAAGTCAATTCCTAAACAGTCAAAAGGTTCAATCTCTATAATATCTTTCAGATGCATTTCATCTCGCTTTGAAATGTTACATATTTTCTCGCACTCTTTGTATTCTTGCACATAAGACTTACATACAATCTTTAAACAGTGTCGGCCACCAGAAATTTCTGTGAAGTATCCTTGTTGTTGTTCTTTTACCACTATAATGGCCTCCATAAACTTAGCTATGGCAATGCCACATAATGTCTCCGGCTTCTTTTCTTGCAACACATCTGCGGATTAGACCATCCGCACTCACCTTAAATTGATAAAGCTCATCCCACAAATGATGGCAAGCCTATTTGTATAAGTGTTTTTTCTGCTACCAAGTATAGTCTTATGGTACACTTTTTATAGCTTTATAGCTGGCAATATCATCAAACTAAGTTCGTTCAACGATTGTTGTCAAATGCTCATCCAGGAACTCTTTATTTATGCTATATTAGTTCGAAGTTATTGCTTAATTCTCTAACCAGGACAAGTGATATTATACAACATTTTCAACACCTTTCTTATCTCTTATTTCCATGTCGAACCCCTAGAGAAATAATCCATCAAAGTAGACTTGGCTTTTAATCTCCTTTGTTGAAAAGGTACCTCATTGCTGCATGATCTATAAAAACAACCACTTTTGAACTAATCAGATATGCCCGAAATTTTTCCAAAGAAAATACTACAACTAATAATTCTTTTTTAGTGGTGGTATAACTCACCTGATTCTCATTCAAAACTTTACTGGCATAGTAAATTTCATGGAAATATTTCTCACGGCGTTGACCCAAAACTGCGCCTACCTCGTAATCGCTTGCACCATATGTTATTTCAAAGGATAATTCCTAATTGGGTGTAATGATTACAGGTGTAGTTATAAGCTTTTCTTTAATAACAGAGAAGGATTAAAGACATTTTTCATAAAAAACTGTTGTGTAAAACGATATCTTTAAGCAAAGTATAAAACGGTTTCTTGATAAACAAGAACCAAACAAGGGTTAACGGAAAACCAAGAAAGAAAACACAAGAAGAAGAAGAAGAAGGAACAACAAGGATTGGGAAAATATAAATTATGTTTACTATTCACTTTCTCATTAACGTCACAAGTGATTACAAGTGAATATCACACTTTGCCACACTCAACAAATTGAGTGTACTAGCCTATTTATAGACTAACTAGGTAACTTGCAGCCCAAGAAACCTAAACAATTGGATCCTTAACACAAGGCCCAATTCGACAGAATAACATTTCGACAATACATACATACTAGAACAGACTTCGACTACAGTATGTAACAATAAGGCATCAGCATGTAAACAAGCTTCGACTGCATGCTTGCCTCCTGTCGAAATACATGAAAGCTTCTCCTTTGACACAACATGAGTTCGAACCAAATCTCACAAATATCCACCTTGGATCTAACTCAGCAACAAGGGAATCAACTAGCTTTCATCATGCAGCTTTATCAACTGCATACAGTGGAAGAACATGCAACTTGGCAACGTCTTGGTGATCATATCAACAACATTGTCTTCAGTCGAAACCTTCAGCACCTAGACTTCACCACGCTCGATTATCTCTCTGACGAAGTGCAGCCTCACATCGATGTGCTTAGTTCGCTCATGATATGCTGAATTCTTCGACAGGTGTATTGCACTTTGACTATCTCATTTAACAGTGATACTTTGACCTTGAAGTTTCAGCTCCTTTACAAAACCTTCAAGCCACAATGCTTCCTTCACAGCTTCAGTGAGGACAATATATTCAACTTCAGTGGTTGATAAGGCAACAACCTTGTGAAGCGTCGCTTTCCAACTGATTGTTGTGCCAAACATTGTGAAAACATATCCAGAAATAGCCTTTCTGGAATCCATACAACCTGCATAATCAGAGTAAACAAATCCTTCAATTTTGACTATGCTATCACCACCATAGGCTCCATCATAAATCAAGACTCTCTTCAGAGACCCATTTATGTACCTGAGAATCCACTTTACAGCTTGTCAGTGCGCCTTTCCAGGATTGGCCATATACTTGCTCACAAGGCTCACTCCATATGCTATGTCTGGCCTCGTACAGACCATAGCATACATCAAAGAACCCACTACACTAGCATATGGAATGCTATTCATATAGATTCTTTCAGCTTTAGTACTCAGACATTGAGTAGTACTAAGCTTAAACTGAGGATTTGTAGGTGTCACAACAGGCTTTGAATTCGACATACCAAACTTGTCAAGAAGCTTCCGTAGGTATGTCTCCTGAGATAAGCACAACTTCGACTGCTTTTTATCTCTCCAAATGTCAATCCCAAGAATCCTGGCTGCAGCTCCCAGATCCTTCATTTCGAACTCCTTACTGAGTTCAGCCTTCACCTTCGTTACATCCTCAATACTGTTGCTAGCTATGAGGATATCATCCACATACAGCAGCAACATAACAAATGAGTTTCCAGGTCAAAATCTAAAGTAAACACAGTGATCGAACTGACTTCTAGTGAAACCAATGTGTGCCATGAACTTGTCGAATCTCTTGTTCCACTATCAAGGAGATTGTTTCAGGGCATACAAAGACCTATTCAGCTTGCACACATAATCTTCTTTACCCTTTTCTGCACACCCTTCAAGTTGACGCATCAGGATCGTTTCATCTAGATCACCATACAGAAATGTTGTCTTCACATCCATTTGCTCAAGTTCCAAGTCAAACTTTGCCACCATGGCCAACAGCATTCGAATGGATCTATGCTTTACAACAGGTGAGAACACATCATTGAAGTTGACCCCTTCTTTCTGAATGAACCCCCTAGCAACCAGCCTCGCCTTAAAGCGCTTTGACATTACTCCTTTGATTCCTTCCTTGACCTTGAAAATCCACTTACAACTGACTAACCTGGCTCCTGTAGGTTTCTGAATCAGCTCCCAAGTGTTATTATCATGAAGAGATTTCATCTCGTCATTCATGGATTTTCGCCATTCAGTCTTGTCTCGACTCCTTATAGCTTCCTTGTAATCTCTAGGTTCTACGTCAAGTACTTCACTTGCAGAGATTAAGGCAAAAGCTATAAGATCTGCATAACCAAGTCTCTGAGGTAGCTTGATGACTCTTCTCGACCTATCTCTTGCCAGTAGGTAGTCATCGACAGTTTCTTCAACCTCATCAGCATCTTGCTCTTCGACTTCATCAGGACTATGCACTTCAGCATCACTCTGCTCCACCTCAATAGGCATCTCTACCTGTTCTAGCTCCTCTTCAGAGATTTCTGCACTTCGACTAACATCACCAGTTTTCTTGAACGTCATTTCGACTTCATTGAAAACTACATCACGACTTGTGATACATCTTCTGTGACCTGGTTCTAGGCACCACAGCCTATAAACCTTGACTCCCTCAGGATATCCAAGGAACATACATCTCAGAGCTCTAGGTTCGACCTTGTCTTGCCTAATGTGAGCATAGGCTAAACAGCCAAATACTCTCAGTTTGTCGAGATCTGGTGGATGACCCGACCAAACTTCTTCAGGTGTCTTCATTCCCAGCATAGTCGAGGGACAACTATTTATCAGATAATCTGTTGTCGAAACAGCCTCCGCCCAAAATACCTTCTTCAATCCAGCACTAACCAACATGCATCTAACCCTTTCAAGGATTGTTCGATTGAATCTCTCAGCTAAGCCATTTTGTTGAGGAGTACCTGCTACAGTCTTATGCCTTGCAATCCCAGACTCAACATAGTAACTGTCGAACATTTTGTTGCAGAATTCAAGGCCATTGTCGGTTCTCAACCTCTTAACCTTTCTGCCAATTTGAGTTTCGACCAGAACCTTCCAACTTTTGAAATTCTCAAAAGTTTCATCCTTCGTCTTCTGAATGAATACCCATAGCTTTCTGGAATAGTCATCAACGATGGATAGAAAATACCTTGCACCTGAGTGTGAAGGATTCCTTGCAGGCCTCCAAACATCAGCATGAATGTAATCAAGGGATGCATGTGTTCTTTGCTTGCCTTTGTTAAACTTCGCCCTACAGGATTTACTAAATACACAAGATTCACAAAACTCCAACTTTTCGACTTTGTCACCTCCTAGCAGGTTCTACTTCCCCAATTCGACCAGGCCTTTTTCGCTGACATGGCCCAATCTCATGTGCCATAATTCTGCCTTCAAAATAGGTTTCGTGGATACAATATTTGTCGAACCACTTACAACCTCAGCCTCAAGGGTATACAAGCCTTGGTTTTTCACGCCTCTCAAGACTTCCTTCGACCCTTTCATGACTTTCAGGATACCTTGCTCTCCTTTGAAAACATACCCCTTTCTGTCGAATTCACCAAGAGAAATTAAATTCCTCTTAAGATCAGATACATACCTAACCCCAGTCAATAGCTTTATTGACTCATCATGGAGCTTGAATCTAACAGATCTAATACCTGCAATCTTGCAAGCTTTATTGTTCCCCAGCAGCACTGATCCACCATCTTGATCACACAATTCTTCAAACACATTCTTGTTTGGAGTCATATGACAAGTACATCCAGAATCCATAATCCACTCTTCGCAAGAGTTGCTGCTCGACACCACAAGGACATCAGATGATTCATAACCATCTTGCACTATAGCTGCATTCCCATTATCCTTACCTCCATGATTATTCAGGCGCTCAGGGCATACTTTTCTTGTGTGACCCTCATTCTTACAATGATAACATTTGATACTAGACATATCACCACCATAAGACTTCTGCTGAGCATTTCCTTTCTTCTTGTCAAACCTACCATCTTTCTTTGACGATCTTCCTTTCACGGACAACCCTTCGCCAACTGATGAAGGTTTCTTCTCATTTCTTTCATTCAAATCCTTCGAATACAAGGCTGCTTGAACTTCTTCAAAGGTTAGGGACTCTCTTCCATACAAGAGTGTTTCTTTGAAGTGAACATGCATTCTTGGCAAAGCACACAACAACAACAATGCTTGATCTTCGTCATCGATCTTCACATCAATATTTTCAAGATCAAGAATTAGCTTGTTGAACATATCCAACTACTCATCCAAAGCTTTGTCTTCACTCATCTTGAAAGAATACAAAGCTTGCTTCAGGTAGAGACGATTCACCAGAGATTTGGTCATATATAAACTTTCAAGTTTCACCCATAATCCTGACGCCGTAGTCTCCTTTGATACCTTCTGGAGAACCTTATCACCAAGGCTCAACAATATTGCGCTGAGTGATTTCTCGATCATTGCCGTTTTTTCTCTTTCGTCAACGCAACATCCATGGCTTCCTGTCCCTTCAACGCTTCCAAACAACCCTGCTGCACCAGTAGGGCTTTCATCTTCAAACACCACAGATCGAAATCGTTCACTCCGGTGAACTTTTCAATCTCATACTTTGTTGAAGACATCTCTTCCATGCTCACCGCACCAATTTGTTGTGTAAAATGATATCTTTGAGCAAAGTATAAAATAGTTTCTTGATGATCAAGAACCAAACAAGGGTTAATGGAAAACCAAGAAAGAAAACACAAGAAGAAGAAGAAGGAACAACAAGGATTGGGCAAATATAAATTCTGAAATTCTGGTACAGATGTGTGATGTCTTTGTGCAATGTCACAACATCGCAATCTGCTGAACAAGGCAATAATAGAAACAGCAAATTACACACTGAATTGTTCACCCAGTTCGGTTCAACAACCTACATCTGGGGGCATACCAAGCCAGGAAGGAAGTCCACTATTAGTAGTATTAAATTACAGACTCAACAGACCAGTTGACAATCTACCTAATTTAATCACTGCCCAATGACCCTTCTACCTAAGTCCTCCCTAGGTAAGAGACTTCATCTCACTTCCTATCATCACAATGATGTCTAGCAGTCAACTACACCGTCACTGCATCAACAGCTTGTTTACCAACGACTTTTCTAACACAGAAAACCAGAAGACATACTTCCATGATTTACATGGGAGTTGCTTCAAAGCTTCCTCCAAGAACAAACCCAAACTCATTATCTACAGGTTTTTGAGTTAACCACAGTGACCATCTCACAACCCGAGTGGTTCACTTTGACAAAGCCCTAAAGATCTACATCTTGGAGTCGTACCTATTCTCGGTTACAAGCATTCTATTTATAACATAATCCCAACTGGATTTGGGCCTTCAAATCATATCATATCTTCTGTAACAAATCTGCTTCTAAATAGGTCTTCAATCATATCTTCAATTAAATCTTCAATTATTAACTCTGAATATTCTCCATATCTTTATGCTTTAAATGCGCAACAAACTGATCTTCATAACCGATTGTAACAGAATATATCTCTCCCTTGATCTTCGCCTGCATTCTCTGATTCTCTTTAGCAGAATATCTCATTCACACCAGAAACACGTGCAACCCCAATTAATCATCCCAGACCTGATGTTGTAATGTTCTGGTATAGTGATGTTAAGACTTCGCATGTGACATCACTCTTCAGCACTTTAACTCTTCAACACTATTTACAACCCAGACTGTTAGCAGTTCATGTTGCAACATCAACCATGACATCAACATTGTTTTAACAAAATTTCAGTCAATTACAAGAACTTACAATCTCCCCCTTTGGCTAATTTTGGCTAAAACAACTATATAAACATTACAACTCAGATTACAGCAGTAATTACAACTCTATACTACTGTCAGTAGTTATCAGTAACCACTGAACCTAACAGTAACCATCAGTAGCTACTGTGAGCAACAATCCTGGAGAAACATCTTCTAGGGAATATTTGAATGATGTTAAGACATCATGTCTGACAACTTCTTTTGGCAGCACAACCCACCACAATCACTTCAGGCAGCACATTAGGAGGAAGAAGTAGAAAGTCCCGAAGTTATGCACTCAGATTACATATATCTGGTGTACATGAGGAAGAAGATTTTAGACACTCCCCCTTAATACAACACATTTCTTTTTCCTTTCAACTCAGACCCGGAATCATTGTGGACGACTCCCCCAGAAAAGAAATGTTTGTCTATTCATCAAAGACCAATGGTGGCATAAGATAATTATGCACACCATCATTGATAAGATAATTCTGCCAACCCAGGTAACTCAGAACACAAGTCACAATTGTGTTCATAACTCAGGACACAAGTCACAAAGACTCAACCCCAACTAGAGGATGTACCATCCTGTTCTGCAGAATCAGAAACAACGGATTCCAGGCATAACATCTGTACAAACCATTTAGACCATCTCTCTCCTTTCTCCCCCTTTTTAGCCACAAATTGGCAAAGGAAACCCTCACAAAACCAGACCCAAGAAGTGCTCACCCAAACACGAATAAATGCCATATGACTCACTGGCTGAAGGTGAACAAACTAACCCCTATAAATAGCTGACCAGCAACTTAGAAATTAACGAGCCTTGAATATGTCAATGTTCTTGGTCAAACAAACGCTATTTTAGGAATCAAAAAATGCATTCAAATTCAATGCCTACTGTCGCGGTGAAAGAGACCACTCCCCTGGAGCCAAATCCTGTTTCACAGCTTCTCTAGGGAAAGAAAGCACTCCACTCGGGATGAACATCGTGGCTTTACTCGGGATTGTCAAGAGGAGTCTGATTACTCTATTGGAGATGAGAAAGATTCATTGGGAGCGAGTCAAACTTATGATTGAAAATACTACACGGGGGATAAAATAAATGTCCGCTGCGAGCTGAAGTAAATTGAATGAGCGTTGTAACTGGGTAAAATAAATATCCACCTCATCAGGGAAGCCTGGATCAATATAGTAGTCGAAAATGTCGAACATAAAATTCCGAGGGGATGAAATAAACATCCACCTTCACTGGGGGAGATTACGATAGTGAGAAAAATCCAATGATGAGTGAAATAAACACTCGCTTCGCTGGGGAAGGTCGAAACCGAAGAAGTTCACTGGGGATTCGTAGGTTGTTGGCCGGAGAAACCTTGCACCAAACGTGCCATAACTTCTAGTAGATATTTACCGGGGATTAGTCATGACTTCCTGAGGTGAAGATTTACTGGGGAGTCGTCACATCACTTAGGATAGAAACCCTTCGAGGTATAAAGTCACGAGATTGATGTAACTTTGCATTGATGACCTGCATGGTATTCGCCATTTTGACTAACAATCGTTGTGGATGAGAAGCAATCTTCACTTCTCAAATGCCCCAGATCCTATAGTTTAAGAGAAGATCCCAAGAGGATTTTATAGAAAAATTGGTATCCAATTGTTCCAATGTTTTCGAACTCTTGGAGAGATTTGCCAAATCTCGACATAACTGGCTCTAACCGTGTTCTGTACAACCAGATCTTCGAACATGGAGAGATTTAGCAAATCTCGACGTAAATGCCCCAGATTAATGGGGTCTTTAGTCTAAAAATTGGAGAGATTTTATCAGATCTCGACTTAACTGCCCTTGATTGACGGTACCCTGAGACTTCAAACTTGCCCCTTGGGGTGAGACAGTGAAGGAAATTGCTGGGAGGCAACCTGTCCCTTTCCTTGAGATGATTAACATCTAATTATCTTGTGTGGAGAATTTGGTAGGCTAAAGTTTTATTTAAGAAATCAAAGTTGTGAGGGGACTAACCTAGGAAATCTATCCTAAGTTGTCTAATTGCCTTATCTTAAGGTGACGATTATGAATGCAAATTATATGCACCATGCACAATAACATGGTTATTATGCATGGGATTTTCCTTTGGATATTAATGCGATTAAATTATGTTGTTTAGACGATGGTGCTAGCCGAGTGATGCTAGACTCGTGTCTGGTGACCAAAAGGTTGAATGCGATGCCCGAAGGCGATCGACTTACATGGGTAGAAAATGGGCTCGACGTTGGATCGAGAGTTTTTTATGAGTTTGAAAAGGTTTGAAATAATAACAAGCATTCATTAAGTGTGATAGTAAGGCACAGTAAGGTATGATAACAAACAGAGACAAGATGAATAAACATGCAAACGTACACTCAGGCGCGTGACGAGGGTTTAACGAGTTTTGATTTTTTGTTAGAGGTGATTACTTAATTTGAGAAAGAGTTAAAGATTTTCTAAAGATTTTAATTATTTTGAAAAAACGTTTTAATTATTATTTAGTTTAAAGTTATGTTAAAGGAGTTTATTAAAGTTTTCTTAATAAGATTTTTAATTATTTTCAAAGGTTCTTATTATTCTTTTAGTTTTAAACAAAAAAAACCTAACAACTAGGAAAAGATGTTAACAGTTGAATAAATGAAAGGTTTATTTTTTTTTATTGATTAATTTTAATATTTTAGTAAAGAACAAGTTTTATTAACAAGAGATATTATATTTGGGATGATTTTTAATTAGAATTTCTTAAATAAAGGTTTTAAATGTTATAAGGTTTTTTTTTTATTTAATTTAATTTTTTTTAAAAAATGAATTAATGAAGTTTTAATAAAAACTCGTCTTATTAAAAAAAGTTTTAATTTTATTTTTAAACAAAAGTTTTTTTACTAAAAAAGATTTTCAATTATAAAAAGAGTTATTTATTTTTTAGATTAGAGTAAAAAAAAACGGAGGGATTCAATGTGTGACAGGGGGAGGTAACCTAGGGTAGACCTTAAATCGTGACCGCATGATCCATAACTGTGACGGATCTAGAGAACCAGACGGAGGGTGTATGATGGTGTGGTGTGTGCGCGTGTATGTGATAATGCGCCTCAAACAAAAAGAAAAATGGAGAAGGAACTCTCTCATTCCTCTCAGTTTCCCCCTCTCGTCCGCCTTTCTCCTCTCAACCTCAAATTAGGGTTTGAGAAACCCTCGACGCCGTCACTCTCCATCTCTCTTCTCACTCGATCAAAGCCAAAATCAAGCAAGGTAAACCCCACCCCCAGCAAACCCTAACCCCAATTCATTAATTTGATGAGTTACAAAAAATCAGCAAGAAAAGTAAGGGAAAGGGACGCCGGCGAGGAACGATGGAGAAACATGACCGCTACCTCAAGATCTTCTGTTCCAAGGTAAGCCTTTTCTTCCTTTGTGTGTGTGTACGTGTGTTGTTTCTGGTCTACTGATAATGTGGTTCTTTGATTGTAGATGTTGCTGTTGATCTCCTTCTCCGCTTGTGTACATGCGCGATTTCCGTTCGCGTATCTATTGCAGCAGATGTCGTGAATTTGCAACACCAAACTTGGAGAGGTATCGAAGAGAAATTAGGGTTTTTTGCACTATTTTTCTTCTTCCTCTTCGATTTTTATTTTTTGGTTGGTATTAGGTTGTGAGATTGTTGATTTTGAGGGTTTGTTTATGTAGGTTGGAGAAAAGGTTCTCGGTGATAGAACGAAGGTGGGTGGTGTTGATGGTGCTTCCGGTTTGGTCAAAGAGAGTAAAGGGGGAACAAAGGGGCTATGGCCACCACCTCAACCTCGCTTGAAAGATAAGTTACCCTCAGAACCTATTCTCTTTTTGACTTTGGATGTGTATGGTTTGATGAATCTTGTTTATGACATGAGTACGAATGGACTTATGTGCTTTCTGGTGAAGTGTTTTGACATAATGATATGATAAATGATGTACTGATGCAATGAACTAGGGTGCTGATAAATTGAACTGATGTATATGATGTTTGATTGTGTATGGTTTGAATTTTGATTAATAGGTAAGCATAGGGTTTGAATCGATTTGTTAATGGTTTTCTTCTGAAGGTTTTTCTTTTGATATCTGGGGTGATTGATGAATTGTTTCTGTAGTATGATGGATTGGGTTGAATTTGGTATTCGTATGAATTTTTAGTTGTGTGATTTTCTGGTTTGATGTTTTAAAGTGAAACTCTGGTTTGGATATATGTTGGACTTGGTTACGATTTGATCTTGAAAGGGTGAAATTGTTTGGTCTTGGTATGGAATTGATAAAGGGATGTTTCAGTAGGATATGTTGTGGAACTGGTGTGGTCTTGGTTATGAGGTTATGTAATGATTTTGGTGAAAAATGGCTCTGTTTATCCCGTGAGTCCCCTCTTTTTTCTTGTGGTGATTTGTGATTTATGGGCTATGTCAATGGATGCCCTGAATGCTGTCTTGGACGAAGTAAAACAACTGAATCCATGCTCTGATAGATGCTAATGATTTTTTTAGCATGTGGCGACACTTCCCTTGATTCCTTCCTTTTTGTTTCTGATACGTCTGACATACTTTGGAAAGTAGATTATGATATCTGATTTTACCTTGGGGACAGTTTTGGCAGATCTGGAACGTGCTTGAAACTTGTCTGGATATTGATGATTATTGATGATGTTTGGAAGGAAAATAGAAACATGTTTTTTCTGTCTTGGATTCTTGATAATGATGATTTTGTATGTGGGCTGCAGGTACCAAGATAGAAGCAAGAACCAACAAGGATCTTTTGGTGATCTTCAGACCTTTTGCAGCCTTTTGAAGCATGCTGGTCCACTTGCAGTAGGATACTTTGAGGAATTTAGGCGCATGACCCTGCTTAGTTATTGGGCTTGGAGATTTGTTGTAATTTAGTTTCTTAACTCCAGATGCCTCTTTTACTTTTTATTATAATATGTGTCCTTGTAAATCCTGTCATGAAGAGAAAGAGACAAAGACTTGACATGGATAACTTTGAAATATGTCAAAGACTTCTTGAGATTAAAATCCTTCTCGTAATGGTTTGTAGATTTGAATTCCAATGTGAGCTTGTAAAGAAACGTCTTGTAATTAAAATTTTGTAGCACGTGAGTTTCCTATGAATCTTTTGTAGGATGTGGACTTAAATCTTTGAATTTCTTAAACTCAAAATTTGAATTCCCTTGAATGATGACTAAGGTTTGAGTTTTGCATCTTCCGACTTGAATTTTGTGAGGAATATGAACCTTGCATTTTAAATATTGGATTTCAAGATCTTGGTGTAATACCCCAAATTTTGACCACTTAGATTTCCCATCATTGTGAAAATCATCATCACAATATGGATGAACCATCATGCTTCATCAGTCTCCCCAAAGGTGGGTGAGCATCCAATACAATCAAAATTAGGGTTTCAAGCCCTCTCTGAGTGCTTAGATAAAGGATCAATCAAGAAATGACATGATCTTCAACTTGTCTAATCTCTCAAACATCCACAATGGATCAAAAAGGACTCCCACTTCAAGGATTAAGCACAAGGCTGCTCCCTTCTAGGTGGATCAAGTCTCGAGATCGACAGTGTCACCAAATCAGGGTTTTGGTCGACCAGGGCCTCCAGATGGAAATTTTCATCTGGGCACAAGGAAATGATCCAAAACATAACCTAATATGCTTCATGGAACCTCATGAACCCATTCATCAAGTCAATTTTGCCTCAGGGGATGCATTCATCAAAAATCAGGAATTAGGGTTTCTTGACCTAATTCACCCCTAAGTTGACTTTTGGGACAAACCATGAGCCAAGACCTCAAGAGATGATTTGAGGGTCTCTAATATACCATATTGATCCATTTGGAACAATGGATTGATCCAAGAAGCTTGAGCAACAAGTCTCATTTTCATCTGCACCACAATTGGGGTTTTAAGGGAAAAGTCAACTGTAACTTTGACTTTTGACCAGGACATGCTCCCAAACCCTAATACATGATTGAATATACCCTATGACACCCATGGAACATGTCCATCAAGTTTGATTTAGGTCAAGGACATGATTTCCTGAAGAATTGCACAGTTTGGAATTCATCTGATAAAAAGTCAACTGTGCACAAAAGTCAACTTTGACTTTTTGAGATTTTTCACCAAAATGGATTTTTAACCCTAAAATGATGTTAATGTATGATTTGAATCATCATTCATCAAGAAAAATCAAGAAAAGTGAGATTACTTGTAAAAGGGGTAACCATAACTCCTAAACCACAAAGTGGCAAAGGTACCAACTTTGGAGGACCATAACTCCTAAACCACAAGGCCATTTTTTCTCATCCAAAGATGGATTTGTAGCCCTCATTATCACCTACAAAAACTTCAACTACAAGTCATTCCAATTCATTAAGGATTTTGAGTTATGGAGTGATCAAAGTGGCTGAAAAGTGAAAATGTCACTTTTTCCAACACTTAGTGAAATTTTCACTAAGTCAGATTCTGCCTCACTTTTTGCCAAATGTAGGGGGATTTTTCACTTGGAATCAAAATAGATCAAAACCAAACTTGTTCAAACAGTTGTTGTATCATGTAAGAGCTTTCCAAAATGGCCAAGAACATTGCCAAATTCAACTTACACCATGAGATATGACATTGGCAAGTTGCCTTGCTGAAATCTGTCAAAGCAAGGCAGAATTTGCATTTTGGCTCGATTTGCCAAAATCAGCCAAATTCAATTGCTCCAATACACTTGGACACCTCAGAGGATTGAATCTAAAGGGGACAATCATTGAGCCAAGCCTCCAAAGTCCATGGAACAAGAAATAACATGTTGAACCTAGAATGGCCAAAATAGGGACAAGACTTCAAATTTGGAATGAGGCATTCAATGGAACCATCAAGGTGGCATGGACTGAGCCATTCTTATCTGAAATCAGTCAAGACTTATCCAAGACCAAGGGGACCAAAGCTCTGTGCCCTAACCTCTAGTCAATGGCTAGAGGAGACTTGGATTTTCATTTGCCAACATTGGCCAAACCTACTTACCAGCTGCCATGCACTATTCCTTGCAAAAAAAACTTGCTCTACTATAAATAGAGCTCAATTGTGGTCAGTTTGAGTACACCAAAGCCATCTAACAGATGCTTTCCTCAAAATCTCTTTCTCTTGGCAAAAATGCCTTTCTTAGCAAGGTAGCTATCGGGTTTTGAGTTTGAGAGAAATTCTGCACAAACCAATCACTCACACACCTCACATACATCACATATGAGCTGATCAAACACTCACATAACATCTGGAGCATCAAAATCTCAAAATCACTTGCCATCCACACAAGTTTGAAGTGAAGTTGCAGCTGAGATGCCATAAACTGATCCAGTCCATTTCAATTCAATCCAAGTGTTCAAACACAATCCATATGGTGTAGGGAAGCTGTCCAGATCATCACAACTTGTCTGTAACACCTCCAACTCAAAATCACTTTGAACTTGCTGTCACGACTTGGAGGTAAGCCTAAACTTAGGCATCTCTCAATCTATGCATATTTCCTCGCGCAATAATTTGGCCATATGTTCATAATCATGCATGGAATGTTTTCCCTCAATTAATTGCATTGTTTGAATCGTGTATCAAAAATCCTAGCCTTCATGCAGAAATTAGGGTTCTTGAGGTCTCTTCGTGATTTCTTGTTGTATGTTTAATTTAAATGAAATTAAAGTACATAGACATGATCGTGAGGTTGAAACGAGCATAATGATATGTGGATTGCATGATATGATTACGTATTCATGGAGATTGGATAGAAAATGCAAATCTGAGAAACCCAGAAAAACGCGCGTGTTCTTGGTGTTGTTCTTGGCGCCATTTTCATAAATTCAAATATTTGAATTTTGTGATTTTGTTTAATTGATTCAAAAATTAATTTCTCTCTGAGTTTTAATGATTTTGAGTTGATTCTTTTTTTAATAATTCACAAAAA
Source organism: Lathyrus tuberosus (assembly GCA_022829125.1). NCBI lineage: Eukaryota > Viridiplantae > Streptophyta > Magnoliopsida > Fabales > Fabaceae > Lathyrus > Lathyrus tuberosus. Next base: position 4,463,015 of record JALAZF010000090.1, read on the forward strand.
TGTTAAAATATTTTATTTTATCAAAAAATCCCAAAAATATTATTTATTTCATATAATTGATATTTTTGTAAAGAATTAATATTTTCATTGTTTTTGGCATTTTAAATATTTTTTCTACATTGATTTTGCAACTTTTAATGCTTTCTAATTATTTTGTAGGTCAATACTTAATTTTTGAAGCATTAATCCAAGGTCACAATTTGTTTTCCATGTGTTAGACAATTTTTGATAATTTTAATTGAATTTTTATTCAATTAAATACATTTTGAAAACAAATTAGGGTTTTGGATTAATTCAACCTTCATAAATCATTTTCAAAACTTTTTGGGCCTCTTGAGAGAGTGTAAGACCCATCCCCCCTTGTACAAAAACTTTTTGGGCCTCACTCATTGTATAAGTCCCTCTGTACAAGTAAACGGCGCGATCGTCGCCCGTTTAAAAATAAAACTCATCTGGGCCTCTCCTTGAGCTATAAGACCCATTCAAAACACTTTGGGCCTCTATTAGAGTGTAAGACCCAATCCCCCTTTTAACCAAAACATTTTGGGCCTCACTTATTGTATAAGTCCCTCTGCGTTAAAAGAAAACCTCGACGCGATCGCCATTTTTAAACGAAAAATCATTTGGGCCTACCCTCGTGTTATAAGCCCCACTCTTTTCTTTAAACCTTTTTGGGCCTCTTGAGAGAGTGTAAGACTCATCCCTTTGTACAGAAAACCTTTTTGGGCCCCAGTCACTTGTATAAGTCCCGCTGTACAAAGTCAAACAGTGCGCTCACTGATAAAACTCTGGGCCTCTCCTTGAGCTGTAAGCCCCAAATCTTTCTTTTTCAAAGCACTTTCTCCTTTGATTTTGAATATACTGTTGTTTTCAATATTTCTTTGTTGAACAACTAACCAAACAGCATGGAAGCACTCCAACCGAGTAAGTGGTTATCGCTTTCATTTACTGCTTTCATATTATAAACTGTATTGTGGGGCTGCTCACTGTAAGTTTCCTTTCATAAACTCATATCTACTGTGTAATAATAGTATAGATATTTTGAGTTTCCCCGGCAACTACGTCTAGAACTAGGTGACGCCGTTTCATTTATTCGTAGAAATAGACGCCTAGATCCCCAATAGGAGCACCAGATACAGTCTTCTCTTCGGCTGTCCTCCTTAGGAATCGTCAAGAAACTCTACTCCCCAAGATGAATGTATTCTCCGTGAATGGCATCTTTGAGTTTCTTCCAAATTCTCGAACTTTCCTGACTTGATCTATTCCTCGTGGATAGCTTGCCTTGAATGTCTCGGGGTTTGGGTACCCACTACGGTCATAATCTTGGACCTTAACTAAGGAACCCTCTTTAAAAGCTAAAAGTCGCTGGATAGTAAACCTCGCACGTTTACCAGTGGTTTTTATCTTTAAAAGAGTTATCTCTCCTAATGGAAAGGAGATGATAAGACCCACGGGCTTCTGAAAAGCATCGGCCTCCTCTTGGGCATTATTCAAGGACCCTACGGCTTCTTAGAAGTACTCACAGCCTCCTCTTAGGCTTCGTATAATGATCTCTTCCTCCGGGAATGATAGCCTCCTCTTGGGCTTCGTACAAGGACCCGTCGGCTTCTTAAAAGTTTCCAGCCTCCTCTTGGGCTTCATACAAATTGTCCCGACGACCTCCTAGAGGTATAGGAGCAGAACCTAGTCATCCTCATAGAACAGTCCTTTCATAGAGTCTACTACTATTTCTCGAAGCATAGTACAAAAGATAAAACTCTAGACACGGACAGTCTAACTTCCTTGAGTCTCAAAGACATTCTCAAGCACCCTTCGTTAAATAGGAAGGAAACCCCCAGACTCGGACAGTCTCGACCCCCTTTGGATTTCCTATTTCCTCAAAGTGAAGGAAATATCCCTATCCTCAAATCAAATCCCTGAGTACAGTGATGCTCATATGAGAACTGATTTTCTCTTTTAAAATCAGTATATTGGATCTGTCACTCAACTGAAACAGTTACAATAGCCTCCATCTCGGGCTTCGTACGAGATACAAAGACTCTCCTGTTGAGTCAAATCTTTTAGCCTCCATCTCGGGCTTCATACGAGATACAAAAACACTCTCTTGTTGAGTACAAAAGACTTCATCGTCGGGTCAAAAACTTTTAGCCTCTATCTCTGACTTCGTACGAGACACAAAGACTCCCTCGTAGAGTCAAACAAACAATAGCCTTTATCTCGGGCTTCGTACGAGACACAAAGATTCCATCGTCGAGTCAAAACCTTTTAGCCTCTCTCTCGGGCTTTATACGAGACACAAATTAGCCTCCTCTTAGGCTTTGTATAATGATTTTCCTAGCGGAAATTAGCCTCCTCTTAGGCTTTGTATAAAAAAACCACTGGTTAATCTAATTAACCTTTTAGCATCAAAGTTGTGCCTCGTTCACAGTAAACAAACATCAACAACTCCTTCCCCTTCATCTAATCGCTGTAAGCGGCAAGCCTCTGGATCATCTACATCCATGCCACTGTCCCTCTTTTAGCATGAGAAATTCCTAAGGAAAGATGGCATTACTCTACACTGAGTTAAAGTCTTCTCCTTCAGGTTAAAACCCTTTCTTCGGAAATTATGGCATTGCTCGGATCCACGTATCCCAGTTAAAGTAATTCTCCTTCTCCAATCTTTAGAGACGACAAATTCTCTCTAAAGCCGAGACCTTTCAGCTTCACGTCTTGGGCTTTGAACAAGACACAAATAGACCTTTCAACTTCACATCTTGGGCTTTGAACAAGATACAAACCACCTTTCGCTTCACGTCTTGGGCTTTGAACAAGACACCAAAAAACACCCATTTCCTCCCATAGAATAGGAGGAACTACGAACGCTCTGATTTCCCTGTTTCGGTAAACGGGAATACGTAGGCATAAGATCGAAAGAAAAGATCTTAGCGAGCACAATCAACAAAAAACCCAAATCCCATATCTCCATCAACCAAAAGCAGTATTTCAAAAACATCAGTCCTAACATCCTAACCCTTGTTCCCCGTCAGAAACCTTCTGCCCAGGTAAAAGAAAGAAAGAAATGGCGCCAGCGCTTAAGAACCGCGTCCAAAATCGCTCGCTACAGTAAAAATGGCGCCCACCGTGGGGCCAATCTTTCTTTCTTTCTGTTTTCCTTGTAAAATGGCGACTCTGCTGGGGAGTCATTGCCAAGATCTTTCTGCCTTAAGGCATCATCCCCATTTTCTACGGAAAATGGGAACTCTACCGAAGAGAAAGATTGACCTATGCTGGTCCATCTCTTAGGCAGAGAACCACAGATTGGGGCTTCCGCCGGGGAACCCATTTCTGTCAGGAACTTAGGAATCATAGCTTTATAGGTCTAGGATGATTAAGACAAATATATATACTGCTTTTCCTAATTGCTATACGTGTTTATTTTTCTGTTACTGGGAATGCGTGTGATGCCGCATATGGTGAGAATGAGTATACACCTAGAAAAGCCAAACCCTTTCGTAGTGCGGAAGCTATCGGAAATAGCTGTTACGCGATACTACCCTCATTTGAGGCTGGTGATCTATTCTCGGTGAATGGCACTTACTCTAAGATTGCACACAACTCGCTGGCGATCCGCTTGTTGTCCTGCTTTCCTGGGAGGAGCTGATGATAATTAGTACAGGTACAAAAATCACCCTAGTATAAACCTTTAGGGATGGGTAGAGCTTTGACTTCATGACAACGACCCTTTGACCCCATGTTTTTTCTATGTTTTTGTGTGCTGCATTCATGCATTCATTTAATAAAACATTAAAACATTCAAAAAACTTTCTCTTCTAGTCTCTCTATTTTTCAAATTAAACTAAGACTGTGATTGCAAATACCGAAGAAGAGGATTACGCTAATGGATTTCGGTAGAAGGAGAACTCACCAGTATACCTTCAAGGTTCCAAAATTAGGGGATTTAAGAAAGTTAGCAAGGATGATCGTTAACCCAGAGGCTTTCAGAGCCAAGCACGGTGGTTTGCTACCACTGTTAAAAGTCCATGTGATTAAGGGGATCATGGACGTGCTCATTCAATTCTACGATCCGGTTTATCACTGTTTCACATTCCCGGATTACCAGCTAGCACCAACACTGGAGGAGTATTCTCATCTGACTGATTTACATATCACTGATCGGGCTCCATTTTCTGGACTGGAAGAAATTCCAAAGAATCAGACTATTGCAATAGCAATTCATTTGGATGAGTCTGAGGTCAGGACTCACATGACTACTAAGGGTGGCATCCAAGGTTTGCCAGCCCAGTTCTTGACGAAGAAAGCCTTGTACTTCGCTAGTATAGGGAACACGACTGCTTTTGAAAGCATCTTTGTCTTGCTCACCTACGGGTTATTTCTGTTTCCCAACATTAATAACTTCGTCGATATCAACGCTATTAAGGTTTTTCTCATTGGAAACCCTGTGCCGACTTTGCTCGCAGATGCGTATCATTCTGTACACTTGGGAAATTTGTACAGCGGAGGGGAGATCACATGCTGTGTACCTGTGCTTTACAAATGGTTTATCTCTCACTTGCCCAAATCTGCTGCTTTTTAGGATTGCAAGAGTGTCTTGCGTTGGTCGCAGAAGATCATGTCTCTCACCAATTCCGATATAGATTGGTGTAATAGGATTTATGAGGGAATCAGAATCATCGACCGTTGTGGAAACTTCCCCAGCGTACCCCTCATAGGAACTAAAGGAGGAATCAACTATCATCCGATATTAGTTCTTCGTCAATTTGGATACCCGATGAGACACATCCCATTGAGTGTTCATCTGGAGGGTCTTTTCTTCAAAGAAGGAGAAAGTGACAGAGCACTAAAGATGGAAATAGTGCAAGCTTGGAAACATGTTCATAAGAAAGGACGAGAGTCTCTGGGAAAACCGGACTGTGTCTCGGTGGAGCCTTATCTCCATTGGGTACAAACCAGAGCTCTCAAGCTAAAGATGCCTTATCCTCGTTACAGAATTCTTCCGCCGAGGGAAATTGTCATGTACTTCATGACGGAAACTGAAAGGCTTTAGGTTACTCTCAACAAAGTTCAAAAGGAAAGAAGGTCTTGGAAGAACAAGTACCGCACCCTCGACGTAGAGTGTATCCAAATACAGCAACTACTAAAAGAGAAAGATGCTCTGATTGAAATTTTGGAGCAACATGCTGTGGAGAATCAAGATGACCAAAGGAATTTGCTCGCTCCTTTCACCTGGCAAAGGAATGACAACCCGACAACGACCCAAGCGCCCCGGTCAAAGAAGAGGACCCAGGACCCATTAGTTTAGGTTTCTGTTTCTGCACCTTGTAATCTACTGTATTTCCATTTCTGTAATCCTTTGGAATTCAATAAAAAGGGGTTTCCCCACCGTTTGATATTTGCAATCTAATTGTCGAAGTTTATTTTGATTAAACCAAAGAACAATTAATATAATCATTGCATTCATCATTCTCACATCGCATATTCTTCTTCCCTACGAATCTCACGTTTGTGTCTCGGTTCTAGAGTCAAACTGTCTCATTCGTATAATACTCGGGCCAATCGTCAGAAAAGGATGGATGATCTTGAGGAAGAAAATAGAGAGTTAAAAGAAGAGATCGACGCTCTGAGAGAGGATATGAGAAAGCTTCGTAACGACATGCAAGCCATGGCAGAAGCTCAGCTACAAAGAACTGTGATCTCAGAGATCACCTCAACGCCCATCATAGAAAAGTATGATCCTAGGTATCAGATACCGAAAGATCATCCTTGGGGCATGCCTGTTAACTATATCCCGGAAGGATATGTTCCGCCGATCACTGAAGATCAGGGAATCGCAACAGAAGCCGCTGGGCCTGAAGGTTACAAACTTCAGGAAAGCGAAGATGCCAGGGGCATACTCAAGACTCCTGAAGGTTACAAACTTCGGGAAGCGCCAAGACTTACTACCGTAGTCACGGTACCACCCCCTGCGGTGCACACTGTCCCGGAAGGACAAATTCCACAGACACCTTCTGGTAAGAAGGAAACTATGTTTGACAGAATGGATGAATTCCAGGAACAGTTCTTGGAAATGCAGAAAGAGCTGCAAGCCATTCGCGGTCAAGATCTATTTGGAAAGGACGCCGCAGACCTCTGCTTGGTCCCAAATGTGAAAGTCCCGCACAAGTTCCAAGTGCCCGACTTTGAAAAATACAAGAGTAACTCTTGCCCTCAGAGCCATCTGGTGATGTACGCTCGGCAGATGTCAGCTCAGACGGAGAATCAGGACCTGCTGATTCACTACTTTCAGGATAGTTTAACCGGTGCCGCACTCAAATGGTACATGGGTTTAAACCGTACTACGATCAGTACATTCAGAGATCTTGGTACTGCCTTCGTCCAACAATACAAGTACAATTTGGACATGGCACCCGACAGAGATCAACTCAGATTAATGTCGCAAAAGGACAAGGAAACCTTTAAGGAGTATGCTCAAAGATGGCGTGAAATTGCCGCTCAAATTTGTCCACCTCTTGAGGAAAAAGAGATGACAAAAATCTTCTTAAAGACCTTAAGCTCATTTTACTATAACCGAATGGTTGCCAATGCGCCCAGTGATTTCACCGAAATGGTCGGCATGGGTGTACGTCTTGAGGAAGCCGTTCGAGAAGGACGTTTGGTAAAAGACACTGGATCAACGAGCGGTACTAAAAAATATGGTAGTGCTCTCCCTAAGAAAAAAGAGCAAGATATTGGGAATATCTCTCTCGGAAAGCAAAGGCGACGTTATCAGCCAGTAGCAGCTGTTACTCCTGCTATCGGCCCCGCGCCTGTTCCTATGTATCAACCTCAGGTTGCGCAGAGTCAACCTGACCAACAAAGGACACAACAGCCTCTTCAGCAGGCTCGTCCTCCATATAACAACAACCGTACAACACGACCATCAGGGTTTGATCTTATACCTATGTTGTACGCAGAACTGTTTCTGTTACTACTGGCTAAGGGGCACATCCAGACTAAGTCTCCCCTTTCAGTTCCGGAAAATCCGCCCTTTTGGTTTAAAGCGGATCAAACATGCCCTTATCATCAAGGAGGTTCGGGGCATAACATTGAGACTTGTCTCAATTTCAAATCCGACGTGCAAAAGCTTGTTAGGAGAGGGCTCTTATCTTTCAAAGATACGAATCCTAATGTTCTTACGAACCCGCTGCCTCAACATGGGAAAGCTGCAGTCAACCTGATTGAGAAAGAGACTAACAATGTCTATCAAATTCACGATGTACTCTCATTGGGGACCAATCTGGTCAAGATGCATTGTAGACAGAGTGGATATGGCCATGTGCCACCTCATAATTATCACCAGTGTGATATCTGCTCTAAAGACAACCAAGGATGTTCTGTAGTGCAAGCAGCTCTACAGGAACAGATGGATCTTGGATGGTTCCAAGAGCACCGAGTTCGTGGAGTTAACATGGTTTGCACGAATTCCAACGTCATTCAAAACCACGAAATCCGTGCGATGAATGTCAACTTGGTGGCGATGCACTCAAGGCAAAGCCAGTATCATAATCTGCCGCGACACGATTACAGTTCCTGTCTGACTTGCTCGGTAAACAAACAGGGATGCTCTTTCATACAAGAGGCCCTCCAGCGTCAGATGGATCTTGGATGGATCCAAGACTACCATGATAGGAACTCCTATCAAATCAACATGGTTCAGATTTTCGATATCCGCGTAATGAATACCAACCTGGTAGAGTTACATGCTGAGCAGGTCCGACTTGGATTCTTAATATCACATGACTATCAAAACTGTAAAGCAGGTTGCGAAAACGATCGAGGTTGTACCCTTGTCCAGGAGGCACTTCAGCACTTGTTAAATCACTGGTGGATGCCAATTTATATGGACGAAGATACTCAGCAAATTAGTATCAGTCACAGGAATCCTACTCGTCGTCAAAGTCAGGATGTCCGATCAATGGAAGGTAACCTAGTGAGGTTACATTGTATTCAAAGTGGGCGTGGCCAGGTGCCACCACACAACTATGACAGTTGTAGCATCTGTTCGGAAAGTAACCAAGGGTGTTACCTTGTGAGAGCAGCTCTTCAGGGTCAGGTCGATCATGGAGAAATTCGTCCATATCCAGGTTCAGGACCCATCATCTGGTCGCCGAACTACTTTGCCGAGCAAGTTGAGGATGTTGTCACGATCTCTGGTCATCATAGGACCAGGGATGTTTTTTCCATCATTCCTCTACTTGACGAATCTAGAGTTCCCAACCAGGAATGAATCGAGATTACTTATGATGGTCAGAAAAATCAGAAGGTTCCCATAGTCATCTATCTACCGGGACCACTACCGTATGAATCAGCTAAGGCTATCCCTTACAAATACGGTGCAACAATAATCGAGAATGGAAAGGAAATTCCATTACCCTCCGTCGTGAATATTGCAGACATCAGTCGTGTAACACGGAGCGGTCGAATCTTCAACCGAGGAGTTGGAGAATCCAACAAAGAAAAGGAACGTCAGGCAGAAATTCCTGATCCACCAGTCGGTCAATCCAGTAATCCCGACCTTTCGAAAGACAAAGATGAGATGCTAAAGCTCATCCAAAGGAGTGAATATAACATTGTCGATCAACTGTTACAGACTCCTTCAAAGATCTTAGTATTATCACTGTTACTCAGTTCAGAAGCCCACAGGGAGGCTCTACAGAAAGTCTTGGAGCAAGCCTTTGTGGAACAGGATGTAACAATCAGACAATTCGATAGCATTGTCTCTAACATCACTTCCTGCAATAATTTGGGATTTAGTGATGAGGAATTACCTGAAGAGGGTCGTCGTCATAACATGGTGCTCAACATTACAGTTAACTGCCAGGGCGATGCTTTAGCCAACGTACTGGTAGACACAGGGTCAGCCCTGAATGTTATGCCAAAGTCCACTTTGATGCAATTATCATTCAAGGGCCCTCCGATGAGGGTCAGCGAGGTCGTCGTCAAAGCATTCGACGGATCCAGAAAAATAGTTATCGGCGAAGTTGATCTTCCCATAACTATTGGTCCTCACACTTTCCAAATCACTTTCCAGGTCATGGACATCCGGGAAACGTACAGTTGTTTATTAGGAAGACCTTGGATACATCAGGTTGGAGCGGTTACTTTGACCCTCCACCAGAAGCTAAAGTTCGTCAAGAATGATCAACTTGTCACGGTTTATGGGGAACAAGCCTTGCTTGTGAGCAACTTATCATCATCTACTTGTGTGGAACCCGAGGAGGTTATTGGAACTCAGTTCCAAGCACTATCGGTGAGCAAGGACAGTCAGTTCAAAGAAGGAACCTCAATGTCTTCATACAAAGATGCTATCAAAGCGGTCGAGAGTACCGATACGACAGGATGGGGACAGCTTGTCATTCCTATTGACAATAAAATAAAGAAGGGTCTTGGTTTTTCTGCGACCTGTACCCAGACAGCCACCAACGATGAAAGTCTTCATCCCCTTCAAAACTTCTTCCACAGTGGAGGTTTTCTTCACCCAGTGTCTCAAGCGGTGCATGCTATCAATGAGGAAGATCCCTCTGACACAGATGAAGAATGGAAGTCCTACCTTAACAAGGACGGATATATGTCTCAGGAAGAGGTGCCTGTGCCTTTTTTCTTTCCTACAGAAAGTCCGAGATTTATACCAAGATCAGATGTCGAAATGATATATGGAGATTGTGATCCGGAAGGATGCCGTGCTCCGCCAAATTCATTAGAGGAAGACACTCTGTTGAAAGAAAACTTTGATCATAATTACTATGGCCCGATGGATGGTCTGCCAATGTGGCAGCCTTACCCAGGAAACTTGGGGCAAGAAGGTCAGCCGAGTAATGAAACTCAGCTGAGCGTCATTGAACAGAATACCTGTGTCCCCGCCATGTCATGGGATCAACACCCAGGTCATTCGGAAACTACTCAACATGAAGGTGAATTCGCAACGTTTGCAGGACTAGAATTCATCAACTATGCTTTTCCTGAGGTCAACCAAGTGGAAAATACGACTTTATGGTCAAGTACACTGCTCCCAAAAGCTCTCGTATCAGGCTCGAAGATATCCAGTCAACTGGATGGGGAGATACAGCTGAGAGCACAAATGCTATGCAAAATGCAACAGAGGAATCCTCCTACGACAAATCTGCCTGGGAGACAGATTCCAATGATCCTACTCCACCAGAAATCAGCATTATTTCTGAAGACAAATCAAGGAAGGTGCCAGACTTTGTGATTCACCGAGGAGTTCGCCGCCAATGGGTTGCCGTCGAGGTTCCGAAGGTCGTTCGCCAGTCAAAGTAATTGCCATCTTTAACCTTTCACCCTGCCCAGGTGAAACGGATATTTTGATAGGGCTCGTTTTCTGTAAATTTCCCTCTTCGCTTTGCCCAAAGCGACAGAGTTTTGTTTTATAGGGCCGTAGTTTCAAGATTCGACTTGTTCATTAATAAAATAACGTCGTTCTGTAATTTTCGCATTAATTGCTGTTTTCTCTTTTTGCTTTTTCAGAAAATGGTAATCCTAAAAAACATTCAATAATAAAAACAAGCAGTAAAATCAAAACACTGCACACACTTGCATTTTCTCTATCTCTTCTAAACACGAATCATCACGTCATGCAGATTGCTTGTTTTATACCCCGTTGAAACATACGATCCGATGCCTTCTTCCAACTTTGAGTTCCCGGTATTCGAGGCTGAAGAAGAAAATGACGACCAAATTCCAGAAGAGATCTCCCGACTACTCAGACAAGAGGAAAGGTCCATTGAACCTCACAAAGAGCCGTTGGAAACGGTAAACTTGGGTTCAGAAAAAGAGAGAAAAGAAATCAGGATCGGAGCATTGCTCAGTCCAACTGCCAGAGAGGGTTTGATAAAGCTTCTCAAAGAATTTCCCGATGTATTCGCTTGGTCCTATCAGGATATGCCAGGGTTGGATACCAGCATCGTGGAACATCACTTACCGTTGAGATCGGAATGTCCGCCAGTAAAACAAAGGTTGAGACGTACTCACCCGGACATGGCCATCAAAATCAAAGAGGAGGTACAGAAACAGATCGACGCGGGTTTCCTCGCTACATCTGAATATCCTCAATGGTTAGCCAACATCGTACTCGTTCCCAAAAAGGATGGAAAGGTCAGAATGTGTGTTGATTACAGAGATCTAAACAAGGCAAGTCCAAAGGATGACTTTCCTTTACCACACATTGACATGCTGGTTGACAGCACAGCAAAGTTCAAAGTATTCTCCTTCATGGATGGATTCTCGGGCTATAACCAGATCAAAATGGCGCCGAAAGACATGGAGAAAACTTCGTTCATTACCCCATGGGGTACCTTTTGTTACAAGGTAATGTCGTTCGGTTTGAAGAACGCCGGGGCAACCTATCAAAGGGCCATGACTACTCTGTTTCATGACATGATACACAAGGAAATCGAAGTGTATGTCGATGATTTGGTTGCAAAATCAAGAACAGAGGATGGGCACGTTGAACATCTGTCAAAATTGTTCGAACGTCTAAGAAAATTCAAGCTCCGCTTGAATCCCAACAAGTGCACCTTCGGTGTCCGTTCGGGGAAACTACTAGGGTTCATCGTCAGCCAGAAAGGAATTGAAGTTGATCCTGACAAGGTCAAGGCCATTCAAGAAATGCCTTCTCCGAAAACTGAAAAACAAGTCAGAGGATTCTTGGGACGTTTGAACTACATCTCCAGATTCATATTCCTTATGACCGCGACGTGTGCGCCGATTTTCAAATTACTCAAAAAGAACCAGGATTGCGTTTGGTCAGAAGATTGCCAAACCGCCTTCGACAGTATCAAGGAATATCTGTTGAATCCTCTGATTCTATCACCTCCAGTGGAAGGAAGACCACTGATCATTTACCTCACAGTCCTAGAGGACTCAATGGGATGTGTACTTGGCCAACAAGACGAAACTAAACGGAAAGAGTCTGCCATTTACTATCTAAGCAAGAAATTCACCGACTGCGAAACTCGGTACACAATGCTTGAGAAAACTTGTTGCGCTTTGGCTTGGGTAGCCAAACGTCTTCGCCAGTACATGATTCGTCATACTACTTGGTTGGTCTCCGAAATGGATCCAATCAAGTACGTTTTCGAAAAACCTGCTCTCACGGTAAGGATTGCCCGTTGGCAGATGTTACTATCAGAATATGACATAGAGTACCATGCTCAGAAAGCCGTTAAAAGAAGTATTTTAGCCGATCATTTGGCTCATCAACCGATTGACGATCAAGAATCAATCGGGTTTGACTTCCCAGACGAAGATGTCATGTATCTAAAAATGAAAGATTGTGATGAACCGCTACCCAGTGAAGGGCCAGAACCAGGTTCCCAGTGGGGACTTATCTTTGACGGAGCAGTCAATCATTATGGAAACGGAATTGGGGCAATCATTGTTACCCCTCAGGGTTCCCACATTCCTTTCACTGCCAGACTTACGTTCAAATGTACGAACAACGAGGCCGAATACGAAGCTTGTATTATGGGTCTCGAAGAAGCAATTGATTTAAGGATCAAAAACTTGGACGTATACGGCGATTCAGCCTTGGTTATCAATCAGATAAAAGGAGATTGGAACACATACCAATCAGGATTGATTCCTTACAAAGACTATGCAAGAAGGTTGTTACCTTTCTTCGACAGAGTTGACTTTCATCACATCCCTCGTGATGAGAATCACATGGCTGATGCATTAGCCACTCTCTCTTCCATGATTAATGTAGGTCGATGGAATGACATACCTAAGATCGACATCATGCGCCTTGAATGGCCCGCTTACATCTTCGCGATTGAAGCAGTCATAGACGACAGACCTTGGTATCACGATATCAAATGCTTCCTTCAGAAACAAGAGTACCCACCTGGGGCATCTAGGAAAGACAGAAAGACCCTCAGAAGATTGGCTGGAAACTTCTTCCTGAGTGGTGACACTCTCTATAAGAGAAATTTTGACATGGTCTTGCTCCGATGCTTAGACAGACCAGAAGCAGACATGCTTATGAAGGAAATTCATGAAGGATCCTTTGGCACTCATGCCAACGGACACACAATGGCGAGAAAAATTCTGAGAGCAGGGTACTATTGGTTGACAATGGAATTCGACTGCTACAAGTACATGAGGAGGTGTCACAAGTGTCAGATATACTCCGACAAAATTCATGTACCGCCATCACAGCTCAAAGTTCTTTCTTCCCCGTGGCCATTTTCCATATGGGGAATCGACATGATTGGTATGATTGAGCCCAAGGCTTCAAACGGACATCGGTTCATCCTGGTAGCCATTGACTATTTCACCAAGTGGGTCGAAGCAGCATCATTCGCTAATGTAACCCGACAAGTGATGGTCCGATTTATCAAAAATAATATCATCTGCCGTTATGGTGTTCCAAGCGAGATCATTACTGATAATGGATCTAACTTGAACAATAAGATGATGAAAGAGTTGTGTGCAGAGTTCAAGATCGAACACCATAACTCATCTCCCTACCGACCCAAGATGAACGGAGCGGTAGAAGCGGCTAACAAGAACATCAAGAAGATTGTTCAAAAGATGGTTGTAACCTATAAAGATTGGCACGAGATGCTACCCTTTGCTCTTCATGATTATCGTACATCTGTCCGTACTTCAACAGGGGCAACCCCTTTCTCTCTAGTATATGGCATGGAGGCAGTTCTCCCCATAGAAGTAGAGATCCCATCAATCCGGGTATTGATGGAAGCTAAGCTCACCTAAGCTGAATGGTGTCAAGATCGACACGACGAACTGAACCTGATCGAAGAAAAGAGAATCGCGGCACTATGCCACGGTCAGTTATATCAACAGAGAATGAAAAGGGCGTTCGACAAAAAGGCCCGACCTCGTATTTTCAGGAAAGAAGACCTTGTGCTCAAGAAGATATAATCATTTCTCACTGATTCTCGGGGCAAATGGACCCCAAATTATGATGGCCTCTATATGGTCACGAAAGCTTTCTCAGGCAGCGCCTTGAGACTTGCAGCCATGGACGGAGAAGAATTTGCCTACCCCACGAATGTTGATGTAGTCAAGAAATACTTCGCCTAAAACTAAAAAAAAAAACGTCTCGGTGGATTGAAAACCCGAAAGGGCGGTCCAAGCAAAAGTTAGAGACATGAAAAAAAATCATCATCCCGATGGATTGGAAATCTCATAGTACAATCCAGGCAAAAATTAGGGATGATGGCAAGTAACTATGTTCAACAGAGGCAAGTCTCTCAGCAGTAGTTACATCATCATCTGTCAGAAAACTCCAGTCAAAAGTCATCTTCGACGGAAGCTCAGGATGTCCCGAATTCAAAGTTGGTAGAAGGATAGTGGTCGTTATGTTTCAACGTAGCCCTTTTCCCTGTAAATTACCATTTTCTAACTTTGTATGTACTCTTTGGAATCACGCGTTTGGCTGATCTCCATCTTATCAATAAAATTTGAGCCATTGTGCTTTTGTTTGTAATTCTTTACTTGTTTTAGCTTTACAGAACGACGTTGTTTAAACTTAATCAGCGATTCTTGAAATAAAACAAAAATGAATTTACTTGTTAAAACTTTTTCTGCTTTTAAAATAAAGATGGCAATTTCTTTTGACTGTTGAACATCAGAAGAACATCGATCGCTTCTCCCGAAGTAAGCGAACTTCAAAGTGCAGAATCAAAGTACTCCTTCTAAGCCAGTATGCCTAAATGAAGGGATCAACTGTGTCAGAGACCTTGTTTCGTCTGACACGCCTCGACCGAGTTCTCATCTCCTAAGCCCGATCAACATAGCTCCCAACGGGACTATCTCTCCTAAGCAAGGTGGAATTGCTATTTTGAATCAACGGTACTTCTTCGCCCCGCGATGGCCGAGTATCCAATTGTGTTCATCCTTTAGTCTGTATGTCGCGTCTATTTTGTCAGCATATACAAACATACATCATGCATTTTTTATTTGCGTTCGCATTTCATATTGCATCACTATCACTCTAGTCGGTCTTGTCCCCTAGTAATAATAGTTTTCTCAATCGAGTTTGTCAGCTCTTTCCTCATCAGGAAATGTTGTGTCTGAACAATCTCGCCACCAGTGTATCTTTAGATCAGAGTCGGCACTCGACCACTTTGATAACTTGAACCTCTGAAAAGCCAGAGAAAACTTTCAATAAACATCACTCTTCGCCATTGAAGATGATATCCTTGCTTTCCCGGACTAAGGAAAATCCGCAGAGAAAGCATCATGATCAGAGATTCGGCAGCACGCCAGTTTTGCTCCGAAAAACCACTGATGAGAAGGTCATTGGCACCTCAAAATTGGATCCCATCATATGGCATTTCTCCGGGAAGATCCTGAGAAAATTATGATGTAACCCCAAACGAAAACAGTCTCTCAAGAGACTCGCTTTCCCCAGTAAAATCGACAAATGGCGTCTCCAAAACAGAGAAGTTTGTGTACCTCTACAATTCAGACGTTGGGTTCCCCAGCAAGTCTGACATCAAACCTTTTTCCCTCAAATGGCATCTCTCCAGGAAAATTCGGCGAGAAGTTTGAAGGAAAACCGCTACACATAGCGTCCCTTGTCAATAAAGTTTATTGACAAAAGAAACTTAGACCAGTTCTTGGTAGGAAACCAGGATCGAGGGGAAGTTCAAAAGAAACTTAGACCAGTTCTTGGTAAGAAACCAGGATCGGGGGGGAGTTTAAATCAGAAACTAAGACCAGTTCTTGGTAGGAAACCAGGATCGAGGGGAAGTTTAAATCAGAAACTAAGACCAGTTCCTTGGTAGGAAACCAAGAACGAGGGGGGGTTTATTCCAAAAGAAAACTGAGACCAGTTCCTTGGCTGAAGACCAGGATCGAGGGGAAGTTTACCTTTTCTAAGCATCATTGCTTAGCTAAAGAAGATGAATGCGTAAGGTACCATTCATAACCACCATCAAAATTTCGGATATTCCGATATTTAATCCTCTTGCACCCCGAATGCTCGAATCCCTTCGTCATTCATACCTCTGGGTCCAAGAAGATTAAATAGGGGCATCTGTAATACCCCAAATTTTGACCACTTAGATTTCCCATCATTGTGAAAATCATCATCACAATATGGATGAACCATCATGCTTCATCAGTCTCCCCAAAGGTGGGTGAGCATCCAATACAATCAAAATTAGGGTTTCAAGCCCTCTCTGAGTGCTTAGACAAAGGATCAATCAAGAAATGACATGATCTTCAACTTGTCTAATCTCTCAAACATCCACAATGGATCAAAAAGGACTCCCACTTCAAGGATTAAGCACAAGGCTGCTCCCTTCTAGGTGGATCAAGTCTCGAGATCGACAGTGTCACTAAATCAGGGTTTTGGTCGACCAGGGCCTCCAGATGGAAATTTTCATCTGGGCACAAGGCAATGATCCAAAACATAACCTAATATGCTTCATGGAACCTCATGAACCCATTCATCAAGTCAATTTTGCCTCAGGGGATGCATTCATCAAAAATCAGGAATTAGGGTTTCTTGACCTAATTCACCCCTAAGTTGACTTTTGGGACAAACCATGAGCCAAGACCCCAAGAAATGATTTGAGGGTCTCTAATATACCATATTGATCCATTTGGAACAATGGATTGATCCAAGAAGCTTGAGCAACAAGTCTCATTTTCATCTGCACCACAATTGGGGTTTTAAGGGAAAAGTCAACTGTAACTTTGACTTTTGACCAGGACATGCTCCCAAACCCTAATACATGATTGAATATACCCTATGACACCCATGGAACATGTCCATCAAGTTTGATTTAGGTCAAGGACATGATTTCCTGAAGAATTGCACAGTTTGGAATTCATCTGATAAAAAGTCAACTGTGCACAAAAGTCAACTTTGACTTTTTGAGATTTTTCACCAAAATGGATTTTTAACCCTAAAATGATGTTAATGTATGATTTGAATCATCATTCATCAAGAAAAATCAAGAAAAGTGAGATAACTTGTAAAAGGGGTAACCATAAAACTTAGAAATTTTTCTAAGTTAAAAAACAAAGTGGCAAAGGTACCAACTTTGGAGGACCATAACTCCTAAACCACAAGGCCATTTTTTCTCATCAAAAGATGGATTTGTAGCCCTCGTTGTCACCTACAAAAACTTCAACTACAAGTCATTCCAATTCATTAAGGATTTTGAGTTATGGAGTGATCAAAGTGGCTGAAAAGTGAAAATGTCACTTTTTCCAACACTTAGTGAAATTTTCACTAAGTCAGATTCTGCCTCACTTTTTGCCAAATGTAGGGGGATTTTTCACTTGGAATCAAAAGAGATCAAAACCAAACTTGTTCAAACAGTTGTTGTATCATGTAAAAGCTTTCCAAAATGGCCAAGAACATTGCCAAATTCAACTTACACCATGAGATATGACATTGGCAAGTTGCCTTGCTGAAATCTGTCAAAGCAAGGCAGAATTTGCATTTTGGCTCGATTTGCCAAAATCAGCCAAATTCAATTGCTCCAATCCACTTGGACACCTCAGAGGATTGAATCTAAAGGGGACAATCACTGAGCCAAGCCTCAAAAGTCCATGGAACAAGAAATAGCATGTTGAACCTAGAATGGCCAAAATAGGGACAAGACTTCAAATTTGGAATGAGGCATTCAATGGAACCATCAAGGTGGCATGGACTGAGCCATTCTCATCTGAAATCAGTCAAGACTTATCCAAGACCAAGGGGACCAAAGCTCTGTGCCCTAACCTCTAGTCAATGGCTAGAGGAGACTTGGATTTTCATTTGCCAACATTGGCCAAACCTACTTACCAGCTGCCATGCACTATTCCTTGCAAAACAAACTTGCTCTACTATAAATAGAGCTCAATTGTGGTCAGTTTGAGTACACCAAAGCCATCTAACAGATGCTTTCCTCAAAATCTCTTTCTCTTGGCAAAAATGCCTTTCTTAGCAAGGTAGCTATCGGGTTTTGAGTTTGAGAGCAATTCTGCACAAACCAATCACTGATACACCTCACATACATCACATATGAGCTGATCAAACACTCACATAACATCTGGAGTATCAAAATCTCAAAATCACTTGCCATCCACACAAGTTTGAAGTGAAGTTGCAGCTGAGATGCCATAAACTGATCCAGTCCATTTCAATTCAATCCAAGTGTTCAAACACAATCCATATGGTGTAGGGAAGCTGTCCAGATCATCACAACTTGTCTGTAACACCTCCAACTCAAAATCACTTTGAACTTGCTGTCACGACTTGGAGGTAAGCCTAAACTTAGGCATCTCTCAATCTATGCATATTTCCTCGCGCAATAATTTGGCCATATGTTCATAATCATGCATGGAATGTTTTCCCTCAATTAATTGCATTGTTTGAATCGTGTATCAAAAATCCTAGCCTTCATGCAGAAATTAGGGTTCTTGAGGTCTCTTCGTGATTTCTTGTTGTATGTTTAATTTAAATGAAATTAAAGTACATAGACATGATCGTGAGGTTGAAACGAGCATAATGATATGTGGATTGCATGATATGATTACGTATTCATGGAGATTGGATAGAAAATGCAAATCTGAGAAACCCAGAAAAACGCGCGTGTTCTTGGTGTTGTTCTTGGCGCCATTTTCATAAATTCAAATATTTGAATTTTGTGATTTTGTTTAATTGATTCAAAAATTAATTTCTCTCTGAGTTTTAATGATTTTGAGTTGATTCTTTTTTTAATAATTCACAAAAATGTTAAAATATTTTATTTTATCAAAAAATCCCAAAAATATTATTTATTTCATATAATTGATATTTTTGTAAAGAATTAATATTTTCATTGTTTTTGGCATTTTAAATATTTTTTCTACATTGATTTTGCAACTTTTAATGCTTTCTAATTATTTTGTAGGTCAATACTTAATTTTTGAAGCATTAATCCAAGGTCACAATTTGTTTTCCATGTGTTAAACAATTTTTGATCATTTTAATTGAATTTTTATTCAATTAAACACATTTTGAAAACAAATTAGGGTTTTGGATTAATTCAACCTTCATAAATCATTTTCAAAACTTTTTGGGCCTCTTGAGAGAGTGTAAGACCCATCCCCCCTTGTACAAAAACTTTTTGGGCCTCACTCATTGTATAAGTCCCTCTGTACAAGTAAACGGCGCGATCGTCGCCCGTTTAAAAATAAAACTCATCTGGGCCTCTCCTTGAGCTATAAGACCCATTCAAAACACTTTGGGCCTCTATTAGAGTGTAAGACCCAATCCCCCTTTTAACCAAAACATTTTGGGCCTCACTTATTGTGTAAGTCCCTCTGCGTTAAAAGAAAACCTCGGCGCGATCGCCATTTTTAAACGAAAAATTATTTGGGCCTACCCTCGTGTTATAAGCCCCACTCTTTTCTTTAAACCTTTTTGGGCCTCTTGAGAGAGTGTAAGACCCATCCCTTTGTACAGAAAACCTTTTTGGGCCCCAGTCACTTGTATAAGTCCCGCTGTACAAAGTCAAATAGTGCGCTCACTGATAAAACCCGGGGCCTCTCCTTGAGCTGTAAGCCCCAAATCTTTCTTTTTCAAAGCACTTTCTCCTTTGATTTTGAATATACTGTTGTTTTCAATCTTTCTTTGTTGAACAACTAACCAAACAGCATGGAAGCACTCCAACCGAGTAAGTGGTTATCGCTTTCATTTACTGCTTTCATATTATAAACTGTATTGTGGGGCTGCTCACTGTAAGTCTCCTTTCATAATCTCATATCTACTGTGTAATAATAGTATAGATATTTCGAGTTTCCCCGGCAACTACGTCTAGAACTAGGTGACGCCGTTTCATTTATTCGTAGAAATAGACGCCTAGATCCCCAATAGGAGCACCAGATACAGTCTTCTCTTCGGCTGTCCTCCTTAGGAATCGTCAAGAAACTCTACTCCCCAAGATGAATGTATTCTCTGTGAATGGCATCTTTGAGTTTCTTCCAAATTCTCAAACTTTCCTGACTTGATCTATTCCTCTTGGATAGCTTGCCTTGAATGTCTCGGGGTTTGGGTACCCACTACGGTCATAATCTTGGACCTTAACTAAGGAACCCTCTTTAAAAGCTAAAAGTCACTGGATAGTAAACCTCGCACGTTTACCAGTGGTTTTTATCTTTAAAAGAGTTATCTCTCCTAATGGAAAGGAGATGATAAGACCCACGGGCTTCTGAAAAGCATCGGCCTCACCTTGGGCATTATTCAAGGACCCTACGGCTTCTTAGAAGTACTCACAGCCTCCTCTTAGGCTTCGTATAATGATCTCTTCCTCCGGGAATGATAGCCTCCTCTTGGGCTTCGTACAAGGACCCGTCGGCTTCTTAAAAGTTTCCAGCCTCCTCTTGGGCTTCATACAAATTATCCCGACGACCTCCTAGAGGTATAGGAACAGAACCTAGTCATCCTCATAGAACAGTCCTTTCATAGAGTCTACTACTGTTTCTCGAAGCATAGTACAAAAGATAAAACTCTAGACACGGACAGTCTAACTTCCTTGAGTCTCAAAGACATTCTCAAGCACCCTTCGTTAAATAGGAAGGAAACCCCCAGACTCGGACAGTCTCGACACCCTTTGGATTTCCCATTTCCTCAAAGTGAAGGAAATATCCCTGATCCTCAAATCAAATCCCTGAGTACAGTGATGCTCATATGAGAACTGATTTTCTCTTTTAAAATCAGTATATTGGATCTGTCACTCAACTGAAACAGATACAATAGCCTCCATCTCGGGCTTCGTACGAGATACAAAGACTCTCCTGTTGAGTCAAATCTTTTAGCCTCCATCTCGGGCTTCATACGAGATACAAAAACACTCTCTTGTTGAGTACAAAAGACTCCATCGTCGGGTCAAAAACTTTTAGCCTCTATCTCGGGCTTCGTACGAGACACAAAGACTCCCTCGTAGAGTCAAACAAACAATAGCCTCTATCTCGGGCTTCGTACGAGACACAAAGATTCCATCGTCGAGTCAAAACCTTTTAGCCTCTCTCTCGGGCTTTGTATGAGACACAAATTAGCCTCCTCTTAGGCTTTGTATAATGATTTTCCTAGCGGAAATTAGCCTCCTCTTAGGCTTTGTATAAAAAAACCACTGGTTAATCTAATTAACCTTTTAGCATCAAAGTTGTGCCTCGTTCACAGTAAACAAACATCAACAACTCCTTCCCCTTCATCTAATCGCTGTAAGCGGCAAGCCTCTGGATCATCTACATCCATGCCACTGTCCCTCTTTTAGCATGAGAAATTCCTAAGGAAAGATGGCATTACTCTACACTGAGTTAAAGTCTTCTCCTTCAGGTTAAAACCCTTTCTTCGGAAATTATGGCATTGCTCGGATCCGCGTATCCCAGTTAAAGTAATTCTCCTTCTCCAATCTTTAGAGACGACAAATTCTCTCTAAAGCCGAGACCTTTCAGCTTCACGTCTTGGGCTTTGAACAAGACACAAATAGACCTTTCAGCTTCACATCTTGGGCTTTGAACAAGATACAAACCACCTTTCGCTTCACGTCTTGGGCTTTGAACAAGACACCAAAAAACACCCATTTCCTCCCATAGAATAGGAGGAACTACGAACGCTCTGATTTCCCTATTTCGGTAAACGGGAATACGTAGGCATAAGATCGAAAGAAAAGATCTTAGCGAGCACAATCAACAAAAAACCCAAATCCCGTATCTCCATCAACCAAAAGCAGTATTTCAAAAACATCAGTCCTAACATCCTAACCCTTGTTCCCCGTCAGAAACCTTCTGCCCAGGTAAAAGAAAGAAAGAAAACAGTATTGGCGAAAATACAAATAACCAGTACAAAGGCCCCCCACATTGATAGCATCTGTAACCTAACAGACCGCTGTTTAAACTCAGTATGCAAGCAGGGTTAATTGGAGACATCTATTTCCCTTCCTTATTCAGCTCACAATAGGATAAAAAATGAATCGACCTGTAGTTTAAGCTCAAACCGCAGAGAGCGACCAGCGCTTAAGAACCGCGTCCAAAATCGCTCGCTACACTTGGTATAAAAACGCATGAGAAACTCCTTGTTCTTGTAATTTAGGTGACGCATTTTATTCTGAAATTTGGATATGGGTTGGAGTTGGAATTGGTTTTTTTTTAGAGGAAAATAATGCCATTGCAAATCTTGAAAGAAATTGCGCCTGCGCTTGCACTTGTATTAAAATTGTTAATCGGCACGAACCTCCTTGGATAAATTATGAATTAAATGATCACCTAACTTATGAAAGAATTTGGCCGTGAACTTGAAACGTCTTGATCTTGAACCAATCAAAGGATCTAACTTTCTGTCTTGGAATTCCACCTTTTCTAATTCCTTCCAAATCTAACTTTCGTTGCTTAAGAACATAACATCATTGAGCAAACACAAATCTTAACTCTTGAGGTGCCAACAGAGGATATAAAGACATAATATTCTGTGGGGAGGGAAAAATTGAGGAGTCTGCAGGGAGAAACGGCTTGGTAGTGGTTTAGGGATTTAAAGGATAAGGGCACAATCTTACAGGAATCCACACACATCTTATAAAGACCAGAGAAACATCACAAACACGCACACAACACAAACAACCTTCAAGCCTTTGAGCCTTCTACAGCAACCTGCACTCACAAATGAAACAAACAACCATAATCTAGATAAAGTGGTTAGTTAAGCATGAATGATGACCTATTATGCTAAAGGAACGAAACGGGGATCTTAGGGTCAAAAATTAGGGTGCGACACCTACCTTCCAAAAACTACCTTGACTGCCTTAAATATTTCACAACTGAATCTTACCATAAATTAGGCCAATAACGCTCCATGCATAGTCGAAGCCACGTGTTTCACCACCGTCCAAAATACTTCCCTGTTTGGCTCAAGAAAAACATGTCCTGTTTCATGTTCTGACATCTCTTCAGACATTGCCTGCTGGCTCATTAACCCAAGACTCAACAAACACATCTTCTTATCTAATGGGTATTGATACAACTTCTTCTAGATTGCTTCCAACCATCAGCCAAGTACACCACTTTTGCTTTTCAGACCTCTCCTGTATAGGCACTATCTTCACACAGCTATGACAGGTCCCACACTGCACAAGCTTGATCAGCACACATGCTGCAACAGGCTATAGTAAACAGTCTTACACTCAATGCCCTTTATGATATCCCACCAATAATGCCACATTTCTCATGGGGATTTTAGATACAAGATATGCCAAGTCTAATAAACAAAGGCCCATTTGATTGGAAATTTCTCACACAAGATAAACACCCTTCTGTCCTTACATTCACCAGCTCCTAATGAAGTCTTCAACATGAAAGTAGCCATGTATTTCCTGAACTACTTACCATCAAGATTAGAATCTGCCCATTCTAATCCACACTATGTCAAAACTGCCACTTCAGACTATAATGCTGCTTCTTCAAACTTCATAAGTATGGTACATACTCAACTAACATGTAGGACATCAGCACGAGACAAAAGACCATCCCACTTAACTAGACACGACCTAGCCTCATCCTACTAGGACCACTTCCACCCAGGCACCAAGCACGAAGTTCTGGTAACCAATATGTCAAGAGAAACAGGTTCCAAGAAAAACAGATTCCCACACCAAAGACTACTCTGACTGGTCAGGCGATACAAACAATGCCATATTATCCATTATAAATACCAAACCTCCTCGCTCCTATCAGCACACCAAGGAAGGAAACATGAGTCAGTCTAACAAGAATGCAGCAAAGAGACACATGCAAGAGGACAAGAAGCCAGATCCTCAGAAGTTGAAGGACACAACACTGTCCAAAGCTGGAGCATCTTTTGGAGCAACAAGAACACGCAGGACATCAGAAACCAGGATGAAGACTATCAAGAAAAACCAAGTGCAGCTTCAAGCATCTGATGATGAATGGGATGAAGATTGGAAGACTTTTCTTGATTCGGGGGGTTGGGACAATCTCTAGACACTTTGTTTATTGTTTTTACTAATCTTGTAAGCTTTCATCAAAGCAATAAATTTCTATTTTACTTCTGTTCCATTTACACAACTGTACAAGACACAACTTTTCAATTTGCTTCAAACTAAGTGCCAACACCAAAAGCTCCCATAATATCATTCTCCCCCTATCAAGGATAACCAGTGCACCTTTGCAAGAAGAACACCTTCCATCAACACAAAGCTGTCCTTCAGACTCCTCCTCAGAAGCATGTGCACATATGATTCAAACAATTAACTTCACACGGGTAGAACCATTTATGTCCACACCAACATGCCATCCAACAGCCTAATGTCATAACATGTTATCTGACATTATCTCCTCACAAGATTCAACCAATCTTCATAATCTTGATCTGCATATATACCTTTGCAGCCAAAATCCATAGACAAGTATTCCCTCTGTCATGGTTAACTAATGCTCTAGATGAGGATGAATAATAGAGCACACTTCTGAGCACATGCATTTTGGTACCACTATCCCTTTCTCTCAAGGCAGTCATTCTCTATTAAACTCTTCATCTAAGGCAGACCTTATACTTCATCATTCTCCCGTATGATTATGTAGACGCTCCTTAAGCATGATGTAGGCATCAATCTTCTGAACCAGGGCATAATCTTTCTCTCATCCTTCTTCAAGAAGAATAGTCTCCTTGAGTCTTCCACTCATCGACCTACTGCCCAAGAGTAACTCAAACTCATCCCTTACAAATTGGATGATACTCCATAGTCACCAATCAACCCTACCAGTTGATTCATCTCCAAAGTGCTTAACCATTGAAAATACTTCTCAACGCTTCTGCAGTCCTGCACTTTAACCTCAGACAAATACAAAGTCTCCCGTCAATGTATATTGTCATCAGTTGACTGCCCAACTCTATCCAAAGCAGACAAATATGCAAGATACAACATTTTATCTGGTCTGACATCCTTTTTTTGCAGACTTGAGGCACTGATTGATCCTTCTTTTGCTAATCCACCCCACTGATCACATTAGATTAGGTAAGTGGCTTGTCCTGATACTTCACCGTGAGCATAATATTTCAACATCACCAGTCACATGACCCAGCATACTCTAATATTCCAAGAATCTTCAAACCTTTGATGCCATCCTCATTAGGTTACCACAACTAGGCTTAAGAGATAACTTATCAAGATCTTCACTCCCGCATGAAAACTTTGACAGTGATACTCTTTTGCTTTGGCTCTACCTTCTTCTGATCCTTCCAGTCACAAGGCTGATGCAAACACCAATTCCAATTAACCAAAGGCTGATTGACATATTAAGCTTAGCTTCTTTCTTGATGAATCTTCACACCACCCATATGCCTCCTCTTCCAAGTCAGGAGTAGGTTCCAAACAGATGTGATCAACACATTTGTTTAGCCCCCAAGCATCTGCTGGTAGGACATAAGTTCTCTTCACACCCAGAAGACCCTTTAACACACCCCAGAGATTGACCTTGTAAGGTTGGAGGCAAAAAAAATCACTTCTTTCTTCCGACCTCTTTCCAACACGCTCATGTAAAAGTTCCTTTATGAGCTAGTTGAAGATGTCCTCATGTATCACCATACCATGTGATACATCTTCAGAGGAGAACAGAAAGTTGTAGCCTTGACACAAAACCACCCGAATTTTCCATCAGATATATATATGCAGCGGAACATACACCAGAAAACTCCTTTACAACCTTCAGGCAAACCATAATAACCCTTGCATAAACACGACACTCCAAGTGCACTAGGTCATCATAGGTTTGAAACTAAGTCAAACCACACATCAGCTCACCACAAAAGTTACAAGCCTGATAACTTTATTCTCCACTCCAAGGGATTATACAAAAGTCTCTATGCACGGACCAAGTTCATAACTATTTTCCTCGCTCATGAACCAGAAAGTATCTTCCCAAGATCTCATCCAGAAACAGACAGGATGCCTGCTCTGATACCAATTGAAATTTTGGTACAGATGTGTGATGTCTTTGTGCAATGTCACAACATCGCAATCTGTTGAACAAGGCAATAATAGAAACAGCAAATAACACACTGAATTATTCACCCAGTTCGGTTCAACAACCTACATCTGGGGGCATACCAAGCCAGGAAGGAAGTCCACTATTAGTAGTATCAAATTACAGACTCAACAGACCAGTTGACAATCTACCTAATTTAATCACTACCCAATGACCCTTCTACCTAAGTCCTCCCTAGGTAAGAGACTCCATCTCACTTCCTATCATCACAATGATGTCTAGCAGTCAACTACACCGTCACTGCATCAACAGCTTGTTTACCAACGACTTTTCTAACACAGAAAACCAGAAGACACACTTCCATGACTTACATTGGAGTTGATTCAAAGCTTCCTCCAAGAACAAACCCAAACTCATTACCTACAGGTTTCTGAGTTAACCACAGTGACCATCTCACAACCCGAGTGGTTCACTTTGACAAAGCCCTAAAGATCTACATCTTGGACCCATACATATTCTCGGTTACAAGCATTCTATTTATAACATAATCCCAACTGGATTTGGGCCTTCAAATCATATCATATCTTCTGTAACAAATTTGCTTCTAAATAGATCTTCAATCATATCTTCAATTAAATCTTCAATTATTAACTCTGAATATTCTCCATATCTTTATGCTTTAAATGTGCAACAAACTGATCTTCATAACCGATTGTAACAGAATATATCTCTCCCTTGATCTTCGCTTGCATTCTCTGATTCTCTTTAGCAGAATATCTCATTCACACCAGAAACACGTGCAGCCCTAATTAATCATCCCAGACCTGATGTTGTAATGTTCTGGTATAGTGATGTTAAGACTTCGCATGTGACATCACTCTTCAGCACTTTAACTCTTCAACACTATTTACAACCCAGACTGTTAGCAGTTCATGTTGCAACATCAACCATGACATCAACATTGTTTTAACAAAATTTCAGCCAATTACAAGAACTTACAAATTCCGTTTAGTATTCACTTTCTCATTAACGTCAAAAATGATTACAAGTGAATATCACACATTTCCACACTCAACAAACTGAGTGTACTAGCATATTTATAGACTAACTAAGTAACTTGCAGCCCATGAAACCTAAACAATTGGATCCTTAACACAAGGCCCAATTCGACATAATAACATTTCGACAATACATACATACTAGAACAGACTTCGACTATAGTATGTAACAATAAGGCATCAGCATGTGTACAAGCTTCGACTGCATGCTTGTCTCCTGTCGAAATACATGTGTTGTACCCCAAATTTTACCCTTAGATTCTTGGATCTTTTGCATATCCTTTTGATTGGTCTCTGTTTTCTCATTTTTAGTAAACATATCAATAATCATGCATTTTTCGTTAGAATTTAATTTGTTTTATTTCTTTTTTTTACTAACTATTTTCAATTATCTTTTTTTTTTTTTTTTAGTTTTATTATTATTATTTCTTTTTTTTATTATTATTAATTTTATTATTATTATTAGTTTTATTATTACTAAGCTTTATTATTATTGTTAGTTTTATTATTATTATTATTATTATTATTATTATTATTATTATTATTATTTTGTTTATCTTCATGTCCAAAACGAGAAAAATGGTAAGTTGGGACCACTACAAGTAGTACAGACACTTCACATGGATTGTCAACTTGGACTTATCCATGGCCAAGAATCATTCTCATAAAGTCACATGGATTGCCACATCAACACTCCCACCTCATTCACACTATAAATAAGATCTCTCTTTCTCTCATTTTGGACCAACAATACCACACATACATTCTCAAAACCTTGCACATTCATTACATATTTTTCTAGTCAAATCTTTTTTTTTTGTTGTTATTTTTAGGAATCAAATTCTATCCTTTTCTTTTACTTACATAATACCCATAAACATTCACCCTCTTCACCCATAAACCTTCACTTTCTTCTACACAACAAGCTCAACCTTTGCTAGCTTTGGAATTTGTGAGTATAATTCATCATTTATTTTCGTTCATACCATATATAGT
This sequence comes from Lathyrus tuberosus, assembly GCA_022829125.1. Taxonomy (NCBI): domain Eukaryota; kingdom Viridiplantae; phylum Streptophyta; class Magnoliopsida; order Fabales; family Fabaceae; genus Lathyrus; species Lathyrus tuberosus. Next base: position 4,491,073 of record JALAZF010000090.1, read on the forward strand.
TAGTAGTTTAGTATATATATTTTTAGTTTGTGAATTTATTTTGTAAAAATATAATATTTTTTATGTGTTCATGTTTTATTGTTGTTATAGTGTTCGTATAAATTAGCTTAGGTTTTTCTTAGGGTTTACATTAGTGTTAATTTAGAGAAGAATCTAAAGAAATAGGATAATGTTATCATAAAAATCTAAAAAAAATTAATTTAGTAATATTATTTTGTTTAAAATCAAAATTAGTATAGTATTATTAATTAGGAAAAACCCAAAAATATTCTATTTTGATTATTAATTATTTTAGCTTTTTAATTAGAAATTATTTTAGTTATTTAGTTTTTACTTAGAATTAGTCATTAGTTTTTTAACTAGATTTAATTTTTAGTTTTAATTTAGAAATTTTGTTAGAATTTTAATCTAATTATAATTTTTATTTAGAATTTACTTAATTAGCTTTTTAGTTAGATATTAATCTTTTAGATTTTGGTTTGTTTAGACTTTATTTAAATTTCTAATTTAATCTTGGCTATCCTCATTTTCATTTTTAGTTTATTCCTAATATTCATTTTTTATTTAACTCTCATTGCATTTACTGTATATATTGCTATTCATTTTACCCCTGATACTCGAGGTTTCTTCCTTGTGTTTCTCTGCTGCTTGTCCCTTATTCCAAAGGAAAGGACCCTATAGTTGACTGTCATGTCATTTAGGATAACCTTGTTCCTCATCCTCTTATCTCACGCCACCGCGCGATCAAGATTTCCCTTCCTTTTTAACCTAGCCTTAGGTTTGGAGTCGCCGCACTCCACATAGGTGTCTTGCCGTCAGACCCTACTTTCCCTTGGAACCTTGACCACAGTCAAGAGTTCCTCATCCCCATTGAGGGGAACTACGGACGCTCTGATTTTTCAAGTTCATCTTGAGAATACGTAGGCATAGGATTGCGAGATCCTAGCGAGCCACCTTTTTGTTTTTCTACCTTTTTCTTTTCCACCTTTTTTCCTTTACATCCAATGCCCTCTCGGATATCACCTTTCTATTTCCACCCTTTTACCCCGTAGTGAGGGGAACTACGGACGCTCTGATTTCTCAAGTTCATCTTGAGAATACGTAGGCATAGGATTGCGAGATCCTAGCGAGCTACCTTTTTGTTTTTCCACCTTTTACCTTTACATTCGATGCCTTCTCGGATTCCACATTTTCTTTTTACACCCTTTTACCCCTTAGTGAGGGGAGCTACGAATGCTCTGATTCCATTCCCGTCAGGATACGTAGGCACGAGATGCGATGTTTTGGCGAGCATACTTAGTGTATATACCCCTAGGTCTTTACCTTAGCACATTTCCCTTAGCAAGCAAACTTTAGCATAACACAAATACTAACAAGAGGTTCCCGTAGAGTACTACGGATACTTAGGATGCTAACACCTTCCCTAGGTATAACCAACCCCCGAACCTAGATTCTCTTTTTAGGGTTTTCATTCTTTACCCTTTCCTTTGGATAAATAAAAGCTCGGTGGTGAATTTCAAAGTTTTGCGATGCAAGTTAATTAATAGCTTGTTATCCGATTCTCACCGCAACAACATGAAAGCTTCTCCTTCGACACAGCATAAGTTCGACCCAAATCTCACAAAACAAAATCATATTCCTTGACTATCAAATTGCAAAGAGGTTTTGAAATCTTTGAGAAGTCTTTTATAAATCTTCGGTAAAGACCGACGTGTCCTAGGAAACTTCTCACTCCCTTTACATTCACTTAAGGGGGTAATTTTTCAATAACTTCTATCTTAGCCCGATCCATATCTATACCTTTCACTGATATTTTATTCCCCAAAATAAAGCCTTAAGTTATCATAAAACGACATTTTTCCCAATTTAAAATCAGGTTTGTTTCGGTGCATCTCTCAAGAACAACATTGAGGTGTGTGAGACAATTATCAAAATTATAACCAAAAAAACAAAAATCATCCATAAATACCTCAATAGACAATTTGATGATATCTAAAAAGATAGAAAGCATGCACCTTTTAAAATTAGCAGGATCATTACACGAGCCAAATGGCATCCGACGATAAGCAAATACTCCAAAAGGATATCTGAAAGCAATATTTTTTTGATCTTCGGGATCTACATGAATTTGATTATATTCAGAATATCCATCCAGGAAATAATAACAAGCTTGACTTGCTAATCTCTCTAACATCAGATCTATAAAAGGTCATGGAAAATGATATTTTCTTGTTGCTTGGTTCAACATCATTTTAATAGATACACATTCACCATCCAGTAATCATTCGAGTTGTAATTAAATTGTTCTTTCATTTTTTATGACAGTCATGCTAAATTTCTTAGGAATTACACGTACACGACTCACCTAAGAACTTTAGGATATTGGATAAATCATACATGCTTCAAGCAATTTAAGAATTCTTTCCGAACCACTTCTTTCATGGTAGGATTCAATCTTATTTGTGGTTAAACTAAAAGCTTGAATTCTTCTTCTAATTTTATCTTATGCATGCAATATGTCAGGATAATTCCTTTGAGATCACTCACACTTCAACCGAGTGCTCTCTTGCTAGCTTTTAACGCTCTCAACAACTTTTCTTCTTCTAATTTTGATAAGGAGCTACTGATTATCGTAGGTTGTAATGGATTCTCACCTAAAAAGACATATTTTAAGGGCTTTATAAGTTCCTTCAATTCGGGATCCTTTGGAACAACTGACTAGCTTGGTTGTTTAGTCTCACTTAATTCTTCAATCATTCTGGTTGCATCTTTAACTTGTGTTGCTTGAAGTTGAAGTAGGAATTCAACTACTTCCACATTGGAATCCTCTTCAACATGTTCTATCGAATTTAGGATAAATCGATCCATTGGTTGTGTATTACTACTTGCATCATTAACCTCATTCACAATCTCATACAGCATGTCTACCTTGAAATTCCAATCACGGTATTGTTTCCTATCACTTTTGTGTTTTGATGTTTTTGGCAATTTGAATATAGTTGTTTAATCTGTATGAGGATTTGTAATTTGCCTCTCATTTATTATTTGTGTGCTTGTATGATACTTATATTTCATTTGTATTATAATCGCTCAGGCTATTGTGATATGTACCACTAAGAACCCTATTTGCTCAATTGAATAAGAGTTTGTTTTGATCCGTGATATTGTTTCTTTTTTTAGCCTAGAAAGTTGCTACTTTGGCGTTTCAACAGGCGTTGCTTGAATCACAAGTTAGAGCTCTTAAATTTGGATTTTTAGTTGCTTGATTCAAATCAAGTGTAAAACATGTTTCGAATCATAAGCTGCGGGAAAATTGGGGATTTCCTCAGGACCATTTGATCCGAATCAAGTGGAAAAATTGACTCAAATCAACTGCCCTTTTTGAAGCCATATTTGGGCTTTTCTCAAATTGATTTGAATCATAATTTCTTCTTGATTTGAATCAAAGCTTCACAAGACCCATTTTCCATCCTTGATTTAAATAGTTGTTTCTTTGATGAAAGTAATAAGTGAATGAAACATATGGGTGAAACCCATATAAATAAAGATGTAATTTTGTCTTCTCTTTTTAGTGTGTCTATACCCATCACCATGAATCTTTCTTTTCTTCTCTAGAACAACTTCTTGAGTGTAATCAATATCAGATTCACTTGTTTTTGTTGCATCTTGTTCTTGTGAAATTTGTTGTTATTGCTTATGAATTAGAGAGAGTGAGTTGATTAATCTTGTGTTTTCATCATGATTGATCAAGCTCATGATAAAAATTGATAACCAAGACCCATTTACCCAAAAATTTGAGAGAACCTTGTGTGTGTGTGTTCTTCATTCATATTCATCTACTTGCTTGACAAACACCTTGTGGTTTTAGATTGGCTTGTGAGATATTCTAGCATTTTTCATTATCTTCATCCTTATTCTATTCCATTGTTGAGGACCTTTGTCTCTAAATATTGAGTGATTGAAGAAGACTAATGGTACATTAGGGTATCTAATGTTTTTTGTGTGAAGTTTGTTGTATTTAACAGGTGCGGGTTTTATGTCTTGAATGTAGTTTGGTTTTCTTTGTTATTGATCAAGAAGGGAGTTTCTCAATATACTCCAAGGAAGACTTTGGTGAGATCAAGTATCAATGGTCCATAAGGCGGAGTTAGAAGTTGTCCTTCTTTACTGGCGTTGGAGAAAGATTGCTCATAGACAAAGCTAGGAGTTGTCCAATATATGCTAAGTTAATGGCATTTGCTCAGACAAGAAATCAGTGAGATAAAGGGGATTGCCACACACAAATACTTGGAGCAGGCTATTGTGGATAGCAGGGTTATTGGATTAAGTTCTTGAGGGATCTTGTTTTTGTTAGAAGTTTGAGTGTATTTTTCAACAAAAGGAATTATCGTGTGATAGTTCATTGTAACCAAAATGCTTGTATCAAACTTATCAAAATTAGTACCATTGAAGAGTATAGTAGGCAAAGTGAGAACGAACACTGAACCACTATATATCTTTGTGTATGTTTTCTCCTTCCCTAAAGTCTTTTATTTTACTAGCATCCATTAATATTGATATTGCATAATTTACTTAATTGCATTGATATGTCACATAAGATAGACTTTGATTATAGTGATTTCATGTATAAGTTTAGGTATGTGGTGTATCAATCTTATAGATTCTTCATGAATCCAATTATGGCTTGATAGCACATCTATGTGAAAGTTTTTAAATTGGTTTGTTCAAAGCAACTTCAGTTGTCTTGTGATTGACTTGCATTCGAAGCAATCAAGATCTTAGTAACATCTTGTATTATCTCAATTTGTTTAATTTATTGAGATGCTTCTTGTTCTTGCCAAAAATGGTTAGAACACCAAAAGTGCTAGTTTTCTACCTTAGGGCAGAGAAGACTATGCTGTCTATACTATGGAGTATGTTGTGATGATATTTGGGAATGCGAGAGCTAAACAGGTGATGTATATTGTCTCAAGATGTATGTGTCTTGCTTAACCCTCGTGTGGGAGCCCCTTGGTATGTACTATGTATCTCCCCCCTTTTGTTCCTCTTGTAAGCCCCTTTTTATAGGTCATCCTTGGTCTAATGGTCATTAATACATTTAATAACGTTTGTAACTGCTAACCAGTAATTTAGTAACAGCCTTTTTTTAACCAAGTGTAATTGTCCCATCAATGGTTTGTAACCGGATAACCAACCAACCCGTCCAACATAACTCGACCATGCACAACTCGGCCAGGTACAACTCGGCCAGGTACTCAACTCGGCCAGATAGCTAGGCCAGGTACTCAACTCGGCCAGATAGCTAGGCCAATACTCAACTCGGCCAGATAGCTATGCTAAGTACTCAACTCGGCCAGATAGCTAGGCCAGGTACTCAACTCGGCCAGATAGTTAGGCCAGGTACTAAACTAGATTTATACTCGGTCTTGGTCGACTATACAGCTCGACTAGAAAAATATATTTGGCATGTACAAGTCGGAGGCATATCTTACCCGACTTTTGTATATGTAAAGGACCTGATTACCATGATTATACTTATGCTTACCGAGGTATTTCATTTTGTTTGGTCAGTTATTGACTACACTATTTTTCGGTAGTATCATAAAGTAGTGGGATTAATGTTTGTTTATCCTTTACTTTTGAGTCGATTGGTCAGAGGTTTTCGTTTTAACCCGAAAATCTACTAGACTTTAGGATTTTTCAATAGGTATCTAGAGCCCCTTGGGGCTTAACCTGAGTTTACATCCTAGTTTAGACAAAATATCCAGGGGTGTTTATCTCCGGATATAGGCGGAGCCTTCCGGTACAAAGTTCACTAAAGTGAAGTACTTTTGTCCGGGTTGTGACCTAACCGGGAGAATTCGTCTGCTGATTTCTCGGGTTTTGCTTATTTATTACTTGTTATAAGCGCCAGAATACTTGTGATGTGATCTATTCCCAAGCTGGGTCTCCTGGGTGCGAAATCCACAAGAGTAAGTGTCCGGATATAAGATATTTGTCTTTACATCCCCTTTGACTGATTTATGCAATCAGCAATGATGATTCTTTTAAGTGCCCCATGTCTGTCTGAGGTTGGCCAATCATTCACTTATTCATATCTTCGAGCTAATGAGCCCCAAGCAAACTTTGATGAGTCTGGTAGTTACCACAATGGGTTTTATCCGTTTGGTTTAAAATACTCTCTGTCATTAAGGTGGGTATTCTTTCACTGGTGATCAAATAAAAACCCCAGATGTTATTAGATAATGGTCAAAGGTTTATTAACTTGACTGGGCCCAAATCATACTAGCATAGCCAAGGATCCTTGGTATTTGACCGTTTTGTAGAACTCGACTCATGTATGAGGAGTGTTAATTCATGGTACTCGTCCCTTACATGAGGAGTGTTATTAGTGTTGGATAGAGGTCCTAAGGCGTATGACTATGACTTTTGCCTACGGGCTTTGTACTTTGAGCTGCCCTTTGTGGCCTTTATAATCGTATTGTCATTTTTCTTTGACTTTTCAGCTTTACCATAACTAAAAATGGTCCTGCGAAATAATCCTGCGCATATATCTTAGCCCCTCGGGCACTAAGTCAAAGAGATTTTAAGTGTCTGATTATAGAGTGCCATGTATTATTTTTTTGCCTTTTTGCTTTGCTTAGTTTGATTGTAAGACTTTTTTGGATAGTTCATCGCGAGGCTAACTATTATTTGAGAAGCCCCGAGCTATTGCGTGGGTATAGCCTTGACACTTTTGCAAGTCTTGAACTATTAGTAGCCGAATATGGTTTGGACTCGGATGTCTCTTTACTCGAAACTTGCTCCCAGCTCTTATAAGCTTTTAATAGTTGAGCATGTATGTCTACGATACTCACAAGCCCCAAGTTTCTTTTGGTGTGCTGAAGGCTTGGATATTTCATCGTTTTCATAATTGACTACCCGACCTGTGTATGTGTAGCTAGTCAGTACGTTTACATGCGTTTATTCAACCCGTGTACACGGAGCAAGTCGATGCGTTTATGGGCGACCTATGTATGCGAAGCAAGTCGACACGTTTTATAGGAGTTTATTCAACCCGATCATGGGCGACCTATGCATGGGGAGTAAGTCAACACATTTATAGGAGTTTATTCAACCCGTTCATGGGTGACCTATGTATGCGGAGCAAGTCAACACATTTTGTAGGAGTTTAATCAACCCGTTCATGGGCGACCTATGTATGCGGAGCAAGTCAACACATTTATAGGAGTTTATTCAACCCGTTCATGGGCGACCTATGTATGCGGAGCAAGTCAACACATATATAGGAGTTTATTCAACCCGTTCATGGGCGAACTATGTATGCGGAGAAAGTCAACACATTTATAGGAGTTTATTTAACCCGTTCATGGGCGAAAGTTATTTATGGGGAATTCCAAACTTCATCCCGACTTTGCACCTGAAAAATAGTTTGAGAGTTTTTGGTTAGTAATAATTTTTCTATCTTTCTGTTACATTCTTTCTCATATGAGACAAGTATTCTTTGTCTTCCATGCTTTTGACTTCTAGTATCTTGGTTTCTTCTTAATATAATGAGTGTCGGGGTGCCGGATTTTTCTTGAGAGTTTAGTTTCTTCCATATAAGACCTCCTCCTATTTCGAGCTCATCTTATTTTATTTTAAAAACTAAACATGGGTAGGGTGACTCCTGCCCACGCAGGGGAGAAAGGATGACACTCGTTGCTTAAAGTAAACTCTAAGTGTTTCTTAGAAGTGATTACAACTAGTGGAGAAATTGGTTCTCCTTATCCGACCAATAGTAATATTTAAGGTATACATTGTTACTTATCCATATTGAATTTCAAGATATCAAGGTGCAAATATAGTATGATATAATATAAGAGAGAAGGCTTTAATTTTTCCCATAGTTAAAAACCAGTCCACCCAACAGGTTGAGAATTTGACTTCTCTCAAGACTCTTTGCTTTGCCTCGTCAAGAACTTGAGCTTTTCATACTCTGCCATTTATTTCAGAATTCTTGCTGCAAATGCTACTTTCCTTGCAAAAAGCCGCAGAGCAATTGAAGACATTGTTGACATGTGCTGAAATATTCAGTGATGCCTTGGAGCTTAATTGACTAGTACCCCGTAAAGTGAGCTATGCATTAGCTAATTCTAGAACAGAATTGCGATTAATTAAGGAATGTGCTAGAATAACTTATCTTTCATTGGCCGCCTTAATACAGTTGTTCAACTATATCTCAGACTTGGAATAAAACTTCTTCACCATCAGCGTTTAGAGGTGGATATTCACCCAAAAAACCAAGCTTAATTGGATGACAATCTTCTCACGATTCTTCAAGTTGGAGAGAAAACGAAGTTACTGATGATGAGGGAGAACTAATGGTTTCATTGCAGCCTTGTCAAAATCTAAATCTCTAATACTTGTTTCACTTCCCTTGCTCTGATTAGTGATTCAGTCGAGATCTACTGTTGGCGGTATTCTAGAGGCGGTGGAGTAAGAAATCTATTTTGTGTCACATTTTGCAGTTAACTTCCACTGGTGGAAGTTATACTTAAAAACACTTCAATTTTACTGAATTCATTACACACTCTTTTTTCTGTTTTTCTTTTCATATATTCAACTTAGCATTACAATGTCTTTATATAGACTTGAAGATGAAATTGATAGAGAATACAATAAGTTGGTAATCAAGATGAGGACTCTTTGGTTCTCTCAATGATACAACTCTACTATAAATCTAAATAAAGACAATTATTATAATATGGTGATTAGAATTCTCTCATAATGCTTACTAATGATATTGGTGGTTACAACACATTAATTTTAACACTCCCCCTTAATGTGTTGTTCTTTAACTCTCATTGCTTCTCTAACTTGCTGAAATCTTCTTGTTGGTAGTGCTTTTGTAAATATGTCTGCTAGCTGGTCTTGAGAACTGCAGAACATTAACTGCACATCGCCATCCTCGATCACACTTTAAATAAAGTGGTGCTTTATATTAATATGTCTTGTTTGACTGTGAAAAACAGGATTCTTTGCCATGGCTATTGCTGATTTATTGTCACAGTGGAGCAACAGACTTTCTTCTTTCTTTTCTCTGATATCTTCAAGTATTCTTCTCAACCAAAGTGATTGTTGTGTAGCCAAACCAGCTGCTAAATACTCAGCTTCAGCTGAAGATTGCGCCACAGTATCTTGCTTCTTTAAGCACCAAGAGATCACACCTGAACCAAGGTTGAATACATAATCTGAAGTGCTCTTCATATCATCAACACTTCCGGCCCAATCACTATCACAATAGCCTTTAGCTTCAAGTTTAGAATTCTTCTCAAATCTGATTCCATGCTCCATGGTTCCCATGACATACCTTAGAACTCTTTTTGCTGCCCCAAGATGTAAATGACTTGGTTTACTCATGAATCTTGAGAGTAAACTAGCAGCAAACATTAAATCGGGCTTTGAAGCTATAAGATAAAACAAGCTTCCAACCAAACTTCTATACATGCTTGCATCTACTAATCTTCCGCCATCTTCCTTCTTTAATTTTTCATTCACCACTAAAGGAATATCAACAGGTTTGCAGCCATACATGCCAAACTTTTCAAAATATTTTCAGCATATCTCTTTTGACAAATAAAAACTCCATATTCATCTTGGTAAACCTCAATACCAAGAAAATGATGCAGCAAGCCAAGATCACTAATCTCATATTTTTTCATCATTTCTATTTTAAAATTTTCAATCATTTTCTTGTTGTTACCCGCATACACCAAATCTTCAACATAAAGGGCAACAAGAAGGATATCATCTTTACCTTGATGCTTCACATACAAGGTAGGCTCACTTTGACTTCTTTGAAATCCTTGTTGAATGAAATAGCCGTCAATTTCACTATACCACGCTCTAGGGGCTTGTTTCAACCCATAAAGAGCTTTCTTCAACTTGTAAACTTTCTCCTATTGGCCTTTTGTCACAAAGCCTTGAGGTTGCTGCACATAGACTTCTTCTTTTAATTCTCCATTTAGGAAGGTTGATTTCACGTCAAGCTAGTACAGGTTCCACCCTTTCTGAGCTACTACTACAATAATTGTTCGTACAGTATCCAATCTTGCAGCTGGGGCAAAAGTTTCACTATAGTCAATTCCAGGCTGTTGGGCATAGCCTTTTACTACCAACCTGGCCTTGGCTCTTTGAATTGACCCATTTGGATTATGCTTCAGCTTGTAAACCCATTTTACACCAATGGCCTCTTTGTCATTTGGTTTTTCTACAAGCTGCCATGTTTTTGTTTTTTTCAATTGCAGCTATTTCTTCCTGCATAGCATTCTTCCAAACACTTTCTTTTATTGCTTCTTCGTAATTTTCCGGTTCGACAACACAGAAATTGCATCTTGCATAAACATCACTTAAATCTTTCAGTTTTACAGGAGTTGAACTAGGAGATGCTGAACTCGAAATCGATGCACTTGAGGGACTTGGTGAATTTGAGAAACTCGGTGAACGCGGGGCTGGTTGCTCACTTCCAACTGCTGGATTCTATTGTAACAACACTACAAGAACTGTTTATTCTTTGTTTTCTCCGTTTTCTTCCCAATTCATAGAGGTTTTCTCATCGAATACGACGCCCCGACTGATGATGACTTTTCCTGTTTTCAAATTGTACAATCTGTAGCCTTTCGACATGGAACTGTAGCCAATGAAAATACATTTTTCACTCATTTCCTCCAGCTTCGTTCTCTTTTGTTTAGGAATTTGACCATAGAAAACACACCCAAAAACTTTAAGGTGGTTAACCGAAGGTGTTCTTCCACTCCAAGCTTCAAATGGTGTCTTATTCCATACAACCTTTGTTGGACATCTATTCAGCAAATACACAGCAGTATTAACAGCCTCGGGCCAAAAGATTTTAGGCAAACCTTTCTCAAGTAGCATAGACTTAGCCATCTTCGTCACGGTTTGGTTCTTTCTTTCAGATACACCATTTTGCTGAGGTGTATAGCCAACAGTGAGTTGTCTTTCAACACCTTCATCTTCACAAAATTTCTGAAATTCATTTGAGGTGTACTCCTTCCCTCTGTCACTTCTCAATATTTTTATAAACCTACCACTTTGTTTCTCAACAAAAGCTTTAAACTTCTTAAAAATTACAAAAACTTTAGATTTTTGTCTCATGAAATATACCCAAGTCATGCGGGTAAAATCATCAATAAACAAGATAAAGTACCTGTGTTTTCCATGAGATAAGGTGTTCATAGGGCCACACACATCTGTTTGTATAAGTTCTAATGCTCGTTTAGCTCTCCAGGCTCCTTCCTTTGGGAAAGGTTTCCGGTGGTGTTTACCTAGCACACAACCTTCGCACACACCAGATTTTTCTTCGATTTTTGGCAGCCCATACACCATTTTCTTTTGATAGAGTAACTTGAGGCTTTTGTAATTCAAATGCCCAAGTCTCCTGTGCCATAAACACGAGTCATTCTCTTCTCTGGCCATCATGCTTACATTTTTTTCATAATTGAAAGATAGTGGAAAACTCATGTTGCTAGTCATCTTCACAACGGCAACACTTCTTCCTTTTGAGTCAAAAATTTTGCACTCTCTATTCTCAAAATTTAGAGAATAGCCGTGCTCCAGAAGTTGTCCAATGCTAAGCAAATTTTCGTCTAACTCCGGCACATAAAGCGTGTCATGTATGACTTTGCTTCCTTGCTTCGTGGTGACTCCAATGCTTCCTTTCCCTTTCACTTCGACATGTTCTCCATTGCCTAATTTAACTTTTGAGCTGAATGAAGAATCAATGTTTATAAATGGTTCCTTCTGTCCGGTCATATGGTTGCTACAACCGCTGTCCAAATACCAAACATTTTTACCTTCTTCATGAAATGCTTTTTGACAAGTAAAAAACAAATTTCCTTCACCAGATTCTCCTTCTGCGTATGAAGCATATTGCTGATTTTCAAGACGACAATCCTTTTGAAGGTGTCCGAATCTCTTGCAATTGTGGCATTGCGGTTTGCCTTTGTTCCAACAGTCTTTCTCGTCATGAGTTTTGTTGTTACAAATTCTGCACCATTTGTTGGATGCTCCTTCATGCCATCTTCCGCCATTCACGCCTCATCCTCTTCCTCGTGCATTTCTTCCTCGGCCTCTTCCAAATCTGCCACCTCTAGAAGTCTCACCTCTATTTTGTATTCGAGGCTTATTTTCACCATTGTTGGGTTGAATGTTGAGTTTAGATTGAAAGGAACTCTCGATTGATTTTTCAGAGTGTCGTAACAACCTTTGCTCGTAGAATCTCAAAGACCCCATCAACCCTTGAACTGTCATGGTTAATAGATCCTTGGTTTCTTCTATCACAGCCATCATTGGGTCAAATCTTGCTGTCAAACTGATCAGAATTTTGTCAACAATTCTGCGATCTTCTATCGTATCACCACGCGACTTCATCTGATTTACCAATTCGAAGAGTTTGTTGAAGTATTCGTTCAGGCTCTCGTTCTCCTTCATCCTTTCATTTTCATAATCTCTCTTAACAGATTGAAGCTTCACCGTTCGCACCTTCGAGTCTCCTTCAAACTCTTGTTGTAGGATACTTTAAGCTTCCTTCGATGTTTTAGCTCTCATTATCCTTGGAAAAATGGATATAGAGACTCCTCTTTGAATCATCCCGAGAACACCAGTATCTGTGATCTTCTTCTTCTTCAATTCTTCAAGTCGTTGGCTTGATTCTTCAGCCTTTTCTTTTGATTCTCCAGCCTCTGTTGGTACGGGTTCTTCATACCCGTTTTGGACAATCTCTAACACATCCAACGAGGTGAATAGAGTATGCATTTTAACATCCCAGAAATCATAATTCTCTCCTTCAAACAAAGGAACTTTAACATTGCTATAAGTTGTGGAAGTGTTGCTTGTGGAAGCCATATTTTTGTTGGTTTTGCTGTAGCTGCAAGGATCTGCAGCTCTGATACCACTCTGTTGGTGGTATTCTAGAGGTGGTGGAGTAAGAAACCAGTTTTGTGTCACGTTTTGCACTTAACTTCCACTGGTGGAAGTTATACTTAAAAACACTTCAATTTTACTGAATTCATTACACACTCTTTTTTCTGTTTTTCTTTTCATATATTCAACTTAGTATTACTATGTCTTTATATAGACTTGAAGATGAAACTGATAGAGAATACAATAAGTTGGTAATCAAGATGAGGACTCTTTGGTTCTCTCAATCTTAATGACACAACTCTACCATAAATCTAAATAAAGACAATTATTATAATATGGTGATTAGAGTTCTCTCATAATGCTTACTAATGATAGTGGTGGTTACAACACATTAATTTTAACATCTACGTTATGGGCTCCGCTGTTGAAGATGATATATCCAAATGACTATGGATTCTGGCTTCTATATTGGCGGCAGGAGGTGGTAGATGTTTAATCGACTCGGCATTGCAGCCAAATGTCGAGCAGCAAAACCGTACCTTCCCGCTACTATACACCGCCCTTATGGTTGTGGCCATGGATTTGAGTGTCGACTTGATTCATATAGGCAGGATAACTTTGTTGGCAACAACGCAATGCCGATTTGGTCCGAATGCTTCTTAGATCTGTTCGAATGTGGTAGATCGGACGGATCAATCGAATTGTTTTGTATCCCTCATACAAAGCCGGTGTTAGAATTCCGTAAACGCCATCAAATAGGTGGCATGTATTCGAACTGTCAACCATGGAAGTGAGAAATAGGGCAATTGTGGTAACCGCCTTGCCATTCTTCCCCACTAAAAAAGTAGCCCCTGTATCCTGAATTCTGCCAGCACTTGTTCTTTGTCATTCCTTTATTATCATGAAGAACTTCACCGAAACTTCCATTAAGCATGTACTCGTAAACTAGGAAACTTGTTTCATGGTTTGAACAGAAACCCAATAATCTAACAATGTGTATGTGTCGAATTCTCCCTATGCTCTGCTGTTTGGGAACCGACAATGCATCCAGTGTCATCGTATCATGTAATTGATCTGTCAATTTAATGAGGATACCTCTTGTATCTTCCATGGCAAGGAACATTGTATGCGGGTGGTCTGCTTCAACAAACTTGCTAGCCATGTTGTTGTCTTGAGCCGGCTTACTCAAGTGACTAAGTTGAAAAACTCCTTCAACAAAATCAAAATAAGATGTTGCTCATGCTAGGACCTGTATGACTTGGTTCCACCCTGCATCATTCGTTGCAACATCATATGACAAGCATTTTTGTCACGCAACAACATAGTTACGTACCATGCACAATCACGACAATAATATAACACATAACAATATCTTAACAACAGCAAACAAAAATTCTGTCATACATAATTGTAGACTGTAATTGAAAGTTAATTATTATACAACACTACCCTAAACAATACATGATACTACATGTTTCAATTATGCATAATCCAATTTAAAAGAGACTTGATAAATTAAAAGGTTGTATGATGATCACTTATCTTTTAATATCGGTGTCGGCATTGTGAACACCTGAGTCTTTTCCATGCTGAGCCGCATATTCGGCATAACAATAAATAGGTTCAAAGTAAGGCTGAAGCAGCATCTGTTGTTTCCGGTTTTGAAAAATAAACTTGCCACAAAGAAAATTATCGGGACGAGTCGCGTACTAGGTCGCTTTCTTTAAGACATTTCGCCGAACTGCCAATAAGTATGCAAAGCAGCCGAGTTTCGACGACGTCTCCAGGATAAAATAGCCCGTTCAGAAATACGATTATCAATTGCACTGTGATAAATCGCTCTAGAGATACACCTTCAGATGGTTATTAAAAAACCAGTCGCAGTATCTGGAATTAATCCAGTCGATGATGGTGCGATAAACCACTCGTTAATCAGAAAAAGAAAAATTATAGATGAAGTGAATGAGAGAGGGAAGAGAGATTCCGGAAAATTCATAATCTAGAGTATTTTCTCAACTGATATGCATAATACAATTTATAATTATGAATATGATATGATGGAGAGAAAATAGTGGGAGAGTGGAGAAAATAGTGGGAGAGTTGTGAGAAAAAATTGGGAGGGAGTTATTCAATCAAAACTAGGTTAAGACTAGGTTTTGATGAGTGACTCATTATAATTATTTAATTAATAATTAATTAATATTAATTATTTAATTTCTAAGTAATCAATACAATTGACTTCCATTAATTAATCGGTTGACCTTTTCAAATTCACACAAAGTTTTCCAACAATCCCCCACTTGAATTTAAAAGATAATTTTAGAAGTAACGTCAAATATAACTAAGATTGTGCATAAGCAAAGGTGTCTACGACTTGAACCTTAGCGTAGCAAGTAGGATTCAGATTCAACAAGAGTGACACTATTGTCTTAAACTCTATCTCAGACATCAGACCCGCACACAACCTTTTCGTAAGGTGTATTCTAATAGCCCGTGCTTTAATGGCCCTGCACGTGTATCCCGGTTTAGTGAAGGCTCTAGGAATTCTGCCTCGAAATTCCATAGGAACCGGCCTC
The DNA here is from genome assembly GCA_022829125.1 of Lathyrus tuberosus. NCBI lineage: Eukaryota > Viridiplantae > Streptophyta > Magnoliopsida > Fabales > Fabaceae > Lathyrus > Lathyrus tuberosus. The sequence continues at coordinate 4,506,573 of JALAZF010000090.1, forward strand.
AATTCCACAATCACGTAGGTGAGTCTATCAAGAGTACTCTTGTAGCCTAGGTACTCCCTCATACAGAGTATAGATATCATTAAGAGTTTCTATTATCTCATCCTTTTATTACTTCAGGATTCATGCTTCACTTGCATGGTCGTCTCATATTACTCACAACTTCTTATTACCCATTGAACCTATTTCTTGGGATCTCTAGTCATTTAGGTCGGGTTACCATCATGAGCAACTCATTTCTTTATAGGCATTAGTCCCATCTTCTTGGATGTATTATGGACTTTCTCTCTAGTTAATCCTTTCGTCAAAGGATCTGCTAAGTTTTCATCAGTGCGTACATGATCCACTCTTACAGCTCCTTTAGAGATACAGTCTCTAACGGTGTTGTGCTTTCTTCTAATTTGACGTCTTTTACCATTATAATAACGGTTCTCAATTTTTGCAATAGCCGTGGTACTATCGCAGTGGATCAACATAGTTGGCATAGGTTTTTCCCATAAGGGAATCTCAGCTAGCAAGCATCTTAACCAACTTGCTTCTTCACTAGCTGTAGCTAGTTCTATCATCTCAGACTCCATTGTGGACTGTGCCAGGATGGTATGTTTCTTTGATTTCCAAGATACAGCTCCTCCAGCTATACTAAATATATAGCCACTAGTAGCTTTGGAATCATCCGATAAGGTGTTCCAACCTGCATCACTATACCCTTCTAGTACAGCAGGAAATTTCTGATAGTGTAGGCCGAGGTCCATAGTCCTTTTAAGGTACCTCATGACTCACTCAATAGCTTGCCAATGCTCGTTACTCGGCCTACTCGTAAATCTGCATAGCAATCCTACAACATATGCAATGTCGGGTCTGGTACAATCAGTGGCATACCTAAGACTGCCAATGATGCTCGCATATTCTGTTTGTCTGATACTTTCTCCAGTGTTCTTAAACAGTTTCACACTTGGATCATACGGTGTGTACGCAGGTTTACAATCAAAGTATTTATATTTCTTTAGGATCTTCTCCACATAGTGAGATTGATCCAAAGAAATTCCTTGTTCGGATCTCGTGATCTTGATACCCAGGATCACGCTTGCTTCTCCGAGGTCTTTCATATCAAAGTTATTGCTCAACAATGATTTCATATCATTAATGGCCTGAATGTTTGATCCAAATATGAGTAGATCGTCTACATATAGATATATGATAGTGCAAATGCGATTCTCAGATTTATAATAAACGCATTTGTCACTTTCATTCACTTTGTACCCATTTGATATCATTAAGTTATCAAACTTTTCATGCCATTGTTTAGGAGCTTGTTTTAGTCCATACAGAGACTTATCTAACTTACAAACCTTGTTTTCTTGTCCATGGATCACAAACCCTTCTGGTTGTTCCATATAGATTTCTTCTTCTAAGTCACCATTTAAAAAAGCTGTTTTAACATGCATTTGGTGTACTATTAAGTTATAAATAGCAGCTATTGAAATGAGTACCCTAATGGATGTAATTCTAGTGACTGGAGAAAATGTGTCGAAGAAATCTATATTTTCTCTTTGTCTAAAACCCTTGGCTACAAGGAGAGCCTTGTATTTATCAATAGTTCCATCAGGTTTTAGTTTCTTTTTCAAAACCCATTTACAACCAATTGGTTTGCAACAGGAGGTAAGTCTACTAAGTGCCAGGTCTTGTTAGACTCTAGAGAATCTATCTCATCATTAATAGCTTCTTGCCATAAATCTGCATCCAGAGATGACAGTGCTTCTTGAAGATTTATTGGATCTTCTTCTACATTATAAGCCGCATAATCGGGCCCATAGTATTTAGCAACTCTTGCTCTTTTACTTCTTCGAAGTTCTGTTTCTACATTGTCGTTGCTTTCAGTACTTTTTATCACAGGAATGTGACCCGATTGGGTGCCCCCACTATTTCTCGATTTGAAAGGAAATTTGTCTTCATAAAATTCAACATCGTTTGACTCTATGATCACTTTTGCATTTAGGTCATAAAACCTATATGCTTTACTGTTTGCTGCATACCCAATGAATACACATTCATAGGCTCTACTAGCGAGTTTAACTCGTTTCGGATCCGGAATCCTGACATAAGCCAGACAGCCCCAAGTTCTCAAATAAGACAAGTTTGGTTGTATTTTCTTTAATATCTCATAAGGCGAGATCTTACTTTTTGACTTGGGAACTCTATTCAGGACATAGCAGGCAGTCAATAAAATTTCCCCCCACCAGTGAGGTGCAGCACCAGAATTCAACATAATTACAACAACAAGTTTAGTAAGAGTTCTATTATTTCTTTCTACTTTGCCATTCATTTCAGGAGAATATGGAGCAGTCGTTTCATGTACAATGCCATGTTCAATATAAAAATCATTAAATAACCCAGAGTCATATTCAGTTCCCCTATCACTACGAAGTCTCTTAATCTTCTTGCTAAATTGATTCTCAATTTCAGTTACAAACATCTTACACATGTCAAGTGCTTCACTTTTATTCTTTATTAGGTATACATAAGTATAATCAGAGCAATCGTCAATAAAAGTGATAAAATAACGTTTACTATTTCTAGTTAAACTTCCATCTAATTCACATATATCAGAATGTATAAGATCTAGGGGATCAAATTCTTTTATAACAGATTTATGCGAAGTCTTTGTTATTTTAGCTTGATTACAAAATTCACATTTATTAGAGTCATTGGAATTTAATTTAGGGATTAGGCCTAAGTTGCTTGCATTAGAAATAATTCGTTTATTAACGTGACAAAGTCTAGCATGCCAAATATTAAAATCACACAAAGAGTAAACAGAAGGAGAAATTTTATTCAAATCAACATTCAACTTAAACATGCCATCAGTGGCGCACCCTTTCCCGACAAAAATACCATTCTTAGTGATGGTGTACAAATCTGCCCCTATAGTTTGACTAAACCCAGCCTTATTTAAAAGAAAACCAGAAACAAGATTCTTCCTAATTTCAGGAACGTGCATGACGTCCTTCAAGATCAAAGTCTTTCCTGAGGTGAATTTTAGCTCAACATCTCCAATTCCAGCAACATTAGTGGTGTGAGCATCTCCCAACATCACTTTCTTATCTTCAGCATTCATGTATGTCTTGAATATAGCACGATCGTAACAGATATGACGAGTGACGCCAGTGTCTATCCACCAACCATCACTTCCACCAACCATGTTGACTTCAGTGATCATAGCAATGAATTGCTCATCAGTCAGGTTAACCTGAGCACTTGAGCCAGCAACAGGTTTAGGCATGCTCTTACATTTTTTTGCCATATGACCCAGTTTCCCACAATTGTAGCAAGAGAAAACCGGAGCATCATTTCTTTGAGGTGGTGGTTGTTGCCTAGCAAATGGAGCAGATGGGGCCTTAGAGGGATTCCCATTCTTAATTCGGTTCACAGCATTGCAGTTCTGATTCTTTAATGGTTTGCCCGTAGGCTTCAGAACCGCACCGAATCTCTTTTTGTTGTTAGAAATAACTAAGACTTCATCTTTCTGATCTTGTCTCCGAGCTTCCTCTTCAATTCGGAGGTGAGTAATCAGACTTTCGATTGAAAATTCTTTTGTTTTGTGGCGAAGCACATTTTTGAAATCTTTCCAACCAGGGGGCAGTTTGTCAATGATAACAGCAATCTGAAATTGTTCATTGAGGGGCATACCTTCTGTAATAATTTCATGAGCAATTTTCTGAATTTCGTGGCTTTGAGCTTCCACAGACTTTGCATCCACCATCTTGTAGTTCAAGTAACGGCTGACAGCATATTTTTTCTCACCTGCTTCTTCAGTATCATATTTCCTTTGCAGAGCCTCCCATACCTGTTTAGCAGTCTTGTAACTACTGTAGTAGTCGTACAGATCATCAGCAAGACTGTTCAGAATGTGATTTTTGCACAGATAGTCATTCTCTTGCCATAGGACGATTTCTTTCCTGAGCTGTAAGTCATCTGCTGTAGCCTTATCTTTTGCAGAGTCTGATTCAGACGTTTTGGAAGTCCCGTCTGATTCTGCAGGTGACTTACCATTAGGTAGTTCAGTTGATCCAGAAGGAACAACCGGGATATCCTCAATCAGGACGTGGGCAACCTTCTTCAGAGTTAAGAAAAATTTCATCTTAGCTTGCCAACGTTTGAAATTGGATCCCTCAAACTTGAATGGTTTGTCAGAGACAGAAGCGGCCGCAGTAGTACCGATAATTTCCTCAGTAGTCATGGCAGTTATGAAAACGTCTTAAAATTGTTGTTTCCGGTTTTGAAAAATAAACTTGCCACAAAGAAAATTATCGGGACGAGTCGTGTACTAGGTCGCTTTCTTTAAGACGTTTCGCCGAACTGCCAATAAGTATGCAAAGCAGTCGAGTTTCGACGACGTCTCCAGGATAAAACAGCCCGTTCAGAAATACGATTATCAATTGCACTGTGATAAATTGCTCTATAGATACACCTTCAGATGGTTATTAAAAAACCAATCGCAGTATCTAGAATTAATCCAGTCGATGATGGTGCGATAAACCACTCGTTAATCAGAAAAAGAAAAATTATAGATGAAGTGAATGAGAGAGGGAAGAGAGATTCCGAAAAATTCAGAATCTGGAGTATTTTCTCAACTGATACGCACAATACAATTTATAGTCATGAATATGATATGATGGAGAGAAAATAGTGGGAGAGTGGAGAAAATAGTGGGAGAGTTTAGAGGAAAAATTGGGAGGGAGTTATTCAATCAAAACTAGGTTAAGACTAGGTTTTGATGAGTGACTCATTATAATTATTTAATTAATAATTAATTATTTAATTTCTAAGTAATCAATACAATTGACTTCCATTAATTAATTGGTTGACCTTTTCAAATTCACACAAAGTTTTCCAACAGCATCGTTCAATGCCTCCCCAACACTTTATGACTTATTACCGGTTCAATGGCTCTGACTCGGTATCTCTTTCCTTCAATTGCCATTCTTATGATTTTGGCTTGTAAAAATGTTCAGATGAATGCAGAAAGAGTTCATGATGGCGCTCCCGACTTCTTTAGGAATGTATTCGGATCTCTTATAAAGCATAAGTCATGGAATTCTTACTACCGATTTTAATAATACTTCTATGGTATGGCATGATCACATCGTATTAATGAAAAGAAGAACTTATCTGAATAAAACCATCGCCGCCGACAGTGTTGTTGCGTGGAACTTCGCATGGCATAGTGTTTCCTAAAACACCGGGAGGGTGGATGTGTTATCTGAACATCTTCCACGGAACGTAACCTTTGAGAAGGTTGATCGAGTCGAGTTTCTGGATCGAAATTAGCAACCTCGTCGATGGAATTCTCTCTACTGTGGTGATGTTTTACGGCAAGCGGTAACAGGGATGATTGTGAGGACACATTTCATGACACCACTGGCACGATACTTCTAGGATTAAGGATGGGGTTCTTGTCGAGTACCTGTTTAATTTCATCTTGGATCTATGTTATAGAATGATCAAATAGATTGGAACTTGCTGGAGAATATTTCCCTTATGGATTTGAGTTCTCCACCCTTTTGCTTGATTGCATTTGATTTGTCTGCCACTAACTCGCCTTGCCGATTTGGCAATTGTTTTGTGATTTAACCCATCTGGCAGTGGTTCGAATGTTGGCAAATGATGATGGATTAATTCATCCCTACCCCTATCAGCTATGACTATAGAACTGGAAACAGATTGTGACGATGCACTTAGGGAGGACGTATTTCAATGGAAAATCAGTTTAGAGAAGGTTATTGTTAAGGTATGGTTAAGTGGTCCGGGAAAGTTTTATCGGAGTCCTACGGTGGGCGCCAAATGTTCTTGCTAAAAATGGTTAGAACACCAAAAGTGCTAGTCTTCTACCTTAGGGCAGAGAAGACTACACTGTCTATACTATGGAGTATGTTGTGATGATATTTGGGGATTTGAGAGCTATACAGGTGTTGTATATTGTCTCAAGATGTATATGTCTTGCTTAATCCTCGTGTGGGAGACCCTTGGTATGTACTATGTATCTCCCCCCTTTTGTTCCTCTTCCAAGACCCTGTTTTATAGGTCATCCTTGGTCTAATGGTCATGAAGACATTTAATAACGTTTTTAACCGCCAACCATTAATTTAGTAACATCCTCTTTTTAACCAAGTGTAATTGTCCCATCAATGGTTCGTAACCGACGTCTATTGAGTTCGAAACCGGATAACCAACCAATCCGTCCAACATAACTCGGCCATGCACAACTCGGCCAGGTACTCAACTCGGCCAGATAGCTTGGTCAAGTACTCAACTCGGCCAGATAGCTTGGTCAGGTACTCAACTCAGCCAGATAGCTAGTTCAGGTACTCAACTCGGCCAGATAGCTAGGTCAGGTACTCAACTCGGCCAGATAGTTAGGCCAAGTACTCAACTAGATTTATACCCGGTCTTGGTCGACTATACAGCTCGACTAGGAAGATATATTTGGCATGTACACTTCTAAGCTCTCTTATTTTTATGTTTTGCTTCCGCACTTCTTAAAATCTCTGATTTCGTTTATGGGACCTAAAATGTTTTTGAAATTGTCCTAAGGGAAATGGTCTATTCTACCCCCTCTTCTAAATCTCTTTGTATCCATATTCTCACCCAATAATTGGATTCAGAGCTGGGCTTTTTATCAAATTCTTACGACTCCAAAAGTTTAGGATATGGTTCCTTCGATCCTAGATGAGTTTTTCTAATTGTTTGGAAGTTTATCCAATTCAATGAATTCCAATGAATCTACATTGATGTACGAATGCTTGATTATTCGTTGCATGAATTACATAGATTGACTTAAAGTAAAACACTACTAGAATAATCTTCAAATATTAATTGTATTTAAGATATTCTCTAAATTTGATTCATCCAGGATTGAACTAATAATATTTTTGAGGTATGTACAGTGTAACCGAAAACCTGAAACTATGTCTTGAAGTTTGCTCTTGATTGATCCTATTCAAACATGAACATGTATTCACACTACAATATGATGAAGTATTGTGAGTTAAGAAGAAAGAAACAAAAAGCATATTCTAAGTGACCTACTATTCCATGGTTATCATAAAAAGAATATGAAGGCAATTTTATGACTATTGGCAATGATCCTCCGAAGTTTTAGTAACTACAAAAGAATCAAGGATAAAGTATGCTCTTTAAAGTACTATTTGATTCTCAAAGAGTTGAATTGATTGTTCAAGATTAACAAGTTGTGTTAATCAATGACAATCAAATCATCGTCGTTCAATGTCTATTTAAAGCCTTATGAAAGAGAGCCTGATAGTATTCCTCAGACGTGCAAAAGGAGATTGTATCTGATTAGTATATGACTGTTCGTATTCCAAGCTTAAATTATTCTTGTTGTTGATTACTTATCGTTCTCATTTATAACAATTTGAGTTTAGATTGTCAAATTGGTATGATCATTCCAACCCTCTTTTATTCTTTTTTAGTATACATGATTGTATTTATTCAATTGGTCAAATGCATTGTATATTTGAACATTTTTGTGTACGTACTATATGTGTTCATTCCATGCCTTAATCATTCAAATCATTCAATGCATCATTTCCTTTTATTTCTTCCATTCATTACATTAATATGCATTATACATATGTTCATGCATCATCATTTAATCTCTTTCATCAACATTATTTTGCATTCACATCAAATGCATTATGTATTAAGAATTTATTTTGAACATTTGCATTAAAAATGGCTCAAGATTATTTACATTCATGCATAACATTAAAACTTATTTTCTTTTGCATTAAAAATATTTTCCATCATTAAAATGTTTTTTAATTTGAAAAATAATTCATTAAATCAAGTTATTTTTTCAAAATTGAACTATTTGATTCAAATCAGAACTTTTTACTTGTACCCGTGATTCAAATCAAAATCCTGAGACCTGAAACCATTTGGGGCCGTTTGATTTTATTCAGATCAGATAGTGCACTTGATTCTAATCAAAGTGTTTTTCTCTTAAAAAAATATAGCCCATAATTCAAATCAAATTTTACACATGATTCGAATCACAATTAAAGAGTCACGTTCTTTTTGAATTACATTCATTTTTTTTTCTTTTTCAAAACCTTTTCATTTTCAAAATTCCAAAAACCCTTTTGAGCAAAAATTTCTTCAACATTATTAAACATTCATTTCATCAGTTCATCTTCATCAATCATCACATCATCATTTTATCAACCAAAAACCCACTTATCTCAACTTCAACAATGTCTTCTCATTATACCCAAAAGAGCTTTTCTGACAAACAACATGGCAAATTTCATTTGCCATCTTCTAACATCTATCCTTTTCAAATTCCTAAGAGATCAAGAACCAAAGTTAAAGTAAGCAAAGCTAGTCCTGATGCTAGAGTTATAAAGAAGAAGTCTGCTAAGAGTCAATCTGCTGAAGCACTATATCACAAGGTAAAACATCTTCTTCCTGAGGATAGTTTACGAGTTTATCAAGAAAAGTTTCTAAATAAACTGGTTAATCATGAGTACTTTGCTGATGCTACTGCTGAAATAAAATTAAGGGCTAAGTTTTTGAAACCATCTGTTGATCATAATCTGTTGAAATATATTGGGTTGAATAAGAAATTTAACCGGGATTATGTTAAAGCATTCTACTGCAATCTTGTGCGAACACCGTGTGGTATTGAAAACAGGTTCAAGGAAAAGGTAGTTAAGTTTAACATATCTGATTTCAATAAGTATTTTATAATGAAGTGTGAAAGGTTGGAAAAAAAATTCGTACCCGCGGATATCCGTGGATAAAATCCGTCACGGATATGGGGCGGGTAGCTTAATGGATATCCATAGATAAAATAAATGGATATTTAAATACCCGTTTGTTAATGGATATGGATACGAATTTAATGATATCCATACCCGCAGATATCCATATTCGTTTATAAATTATAAAAATTATTTAAATATCATTAATTTATTATACCTTATCTTTTCATCTTCTAAAAAAAATTAGTCTTCTTATACTTCTTTCTTTTTTTGAAATTTTCTTTGAAGAAAACCTTTCACTTTTCATTCAAATTCTATTAGCCATTTCATATCTAAACTCATCGATACTTCATACCTCACTTCATCAATTTCACAGTTCAACCAACTAATATTGTCATTCCTCTGTCGAACCAGTGTCTCCCTTCCTACTCCTCTATCGTCCGATCTTCCATCATAACTCACACTCACAATATCTTTTATTTGTTTGGTTAAAAATGAAATATATGGAAATCATATTTGCATCTAATTATGTTTTGGTGAATAAGAAGAAAATTAATGTGATGAAATCTTATTATTAAATTAAGAGCGAATAAGTTATGTGATAATAACTTTTTGTGTCTTTAAAAGAAGTTAAAAATATTTTTTTCAAAAAATATTTTTTGTAAAAAAAATAGTATCCATGGATATCTGTAAATATCCGTGGATACCGTAAAACCCGTGGATTACCCGCTTAACGGATATCCGCATGGATATGGGGCGGATATGTATATCATATTTATCTAAAAGGGCGGATACGGATATCATAGTATTCGTCCCCATGGATATCCATTTACATCTCTAAGTGTGAGGGTCCTATTGTGTTTGTTGCTTGATCATCTAATTATGATATGATTTCATTTGTTCTCTCAATCTCTAATTATGATATGCCAAACGTTGGAATAAGTCAAGTCCGGTTTGATATGCGCTTTCTGCATTAGATTATTGTCAAAATTCTTTATAGGAAACCAAATAATTGGGGCAAGGATGATGATAGTAATTTGTACTTAATGTGGTCTTTTTTGAATGAAAGCGGAACAGATTAGGTAACCTTCGCCATTGAGAGGATGATTCATTACATGGACAATCCCAAGAGACCTTTATTTTCTCTTCCTTTGTGCAGATGATCATTGAGATTAATGGAATAGTTTTAAGAGAAGAAGATATAACTGAGGCACCAAAAATCCTTGATTATGGTGGTGTTTCTAAAATGAGATATTATAGGGACTTAAATGGAGACAGTATTACCTTGAAGAATTTGGTCAAAAGATTTATGATGACAGCATTGTGGAGCCTCTTAAGGATCCATCTGTTGAGGCTCCCGATTCCTCCTCATCTTTTACTGCATTTTATTCTGATTTGAAATGCTACCTAGATGAGTTGGTTGGGAGGTTTTTTTGCTGATAATCAGATGAGGGAAGAAAGGATAATGACACAGATTGATAGTGTGCCAAGGAAAGTTAAGAAAGCCAAGAAAAGTTAAAGGGTGAATTAAAAGCTGAGAAGCAAAAATCTGAGACTCAAGTGATTGCTCAAGTGGAGTCTGTGAGAGGTGTTGTTGACCATCTGAGAGATCCAATGTCATTCTTAACATTGGTTCACTTGATCTTAATGCAGATCCAGATTTCACTACTACTGTACCACCTTTTGATGATGCTCATACCTTTCCATGATTTCATTCTCTTTTGTCTTTCATGCATAGAATAACATATCATATATGGATATTTATGATATTTTGATTGTCTGGTTATTTTGTGACTTTTGATTACTATTTTGGGATATGTATCTTGTGACAAGTTTAGTCATGTGTGTTGGATATTTTTGTTATTCAATATATGCTATCTTATTCTTGATATTTTTGTTAAATTGTATATTTGCGATAGTTAATTTCGTGTGCGGTTTATATGGTGTTTCTTTAGTTCACTAAGTATGACATTTTATTTTAGGCTTTTTCTTTATCTTGGATTCAACTGTTTGTGTGTGCACTCTATATTTTTGCTATTTTTGATATTTTTCAAAGGGGGAGAAGGGGTCGAGATATTATTAATATTCACGTGCATTAAGTGTTTAATGCAGGGGGCTTTACAGCTTTTGCAACTCAAACAAAGTAGGGTACATTATTTCACCGGATTCAATTCATCCATCAAATTCCAAATAATGTTCGAATAAGTGATCAACAATAATATCTTAAATTTTCCAAACATAAAAAAGGGGGAGACTTAAAGTGCAGTCACAATATCATTTGGCATCGCTTCGAATATTTAATCTGAACCACAAAATAAACATGATTCGAATCACAACCTCATGTGATCCGAATCAAGTGTAAAAATTCATTCGAATCAACTGTCCTTTTTGAAGCCATATTTGGGCTTTCCTCAAATTGATTTGAGTCATAATTTCTTCTTGATTCGAATCAAAGCTTCACAAGACCCATTTTCTATCCTTGATTTAAATAGTTGTTTATTTGATGAAAGTAACAAGTTAGTGTAACATATGGGCGAAACCCATAGAAACAAAGATGTAATTTTGTATTCCCTTATTAGTGTGCCTATACCCATCACCATGAATCTTTCTCTTCTTCTCTAGAAAAACTTGAGTGTAATAAATGTCAGATTCCCTTCTTTTTGTTGCATCTTATTCTTGTGCAATTTGTTGTTGTTGCTTATGAATTCGAGAGAGTGAGTTGATTTATCTTGTGTGTTCAACATGATTGATCATGCTCATGATAACAATTGAGAACCAATACCCATTTACCTAGAAATTTGAGAGAACCTTGTGTGTGTTCTTCATTCACATTCATCTAATTAATTGACTTACACCTTGTGGTTTTAGGTTGTTTTTGAGATATTCTGGAACTAATCATCATTTTCATCCTTAGTCTATTCAATTGTTGAGGACCGTCGTCTCTAAAGATTGAGTGATTGAAGGAGACTAGTGGTACATTATGGTATCTAATGTTTGTTGTGTGAAGTTTGTTGCTTGTGACAAGTACATGTATCATTTTTTGAACGAAATTTGGTATTCTTTGTTATAGATCAAGAAGAGAGTTTCTCAATATACTCCAAGGAAGACTTTGGCGAGATCAAGTATCAACGGTCCATAAGGCGGAGTTAGAAGCTGTCCTTCTTTTGTGGCGATGGAGAAAGATTGCTCATAGACAAAGTTGGGAGTTGTCCAATATACAATAAATTAATGGCAATTGCTGAGACAAGAAATCGATGAGATAAGGGGGATTGCCACACACAAATACTTGGAGCAGGTTATTGTGGATAGCGAGGTTATTGGATTAAGATCTTGAGGGATTTTGTTTTTGTTGGTAGTTTGAGTGTCTGTACCAACATAAGGAATTATCGTGTGATAATTCGTTGTAACCAAAATTCTTGTTCCAAACTTATCAAAATAGTGGAGATTGTGATTATTTTCTATTTGTTAATTAGTACCATTGAAGAGTAGAGTAGGCAAAGTGAGAACGAACATTGAACCACTATATATCTTTGTGTATCTTTTCTTCTTTCTTAAACTCTTTTATTATACTAGCATCCATTAATATTGCTATTGCATAATTTGCCCAATTGCATTGATTGTATTCCACATAAGATAGACTTTACTTATACTGATTTCATGTATAAGCTTAAGTTTGTGGTGTATCAATCTTATAGAATCTCCATGAATCAAATTATGGCTTGATAGAACATCTACGGGAAAAGTTTTAAAATTGCTTTGTTCAAGCTCTTAATAACATATTATATTATCTCACCTGGTTTAATTCGTTTAGATGCTTCCAAACTCTCTTGTTTTTATGTTTTGCTACCACACTTCTTAAAATATTTCATTTTGTTTATGGGACCAAATTTTTTGTTGAAATTGTCTTAAGGGAAAGGGTTTATTCAACCCCTCTTCTTGATCTCTTTGTATCCATATTGTCACCCAACATACCTGATAACATCAAGGGTCCTCCTCATGGTGTTTTATTACTTTAAACATGTTGTAAACTACTTATTATTTATAAAACCTAAAAGGTAACTCACCATGTTCAACATCAATAAGAGCTTTGCCAGTTTCCAAAAATGGTCTTTCAAGAATGAGTGGTGTCTCAGAATCTTTCAACATGTCCAGGATCACAAAATCTATAGGAATAGTAAACCATTGACCCTGACTAGGACATCTTCAAGAACTCCATACAAATATGTAATTGAGCGGTCAAATAATGTCAAAGTCATTTATTTGGCTTTGGTTCTCCACACTGTAGCTTACTCATCATGGATAATGACATTAGATTTATGTTGGCTCCTAAATTGCATAGAGCATGGCCAATAGTGAGTGAACTAATGGATCAAGGGATAGTGAACTGGCCTGAATCAGTGAGTTTGGTGGAAGCTTCCTTTGGATGATAATGCTACACTCTTCCGCTAAAGCGATGTTTTCATCATTTTTCAACTTACGCTTTCTCGATAAGAGCTCTTTCATGAATTTTGCCTAAACAAGAATTTATTCAAGTACTTCACAAAACAAAATATTCACATGGATTTTATTCAACATCTCCATGAACTTTTTAAACTGATCCAATTCCATTTCTTTCTTTTTGTTATTCTTAAGTATAGATAGGGAAGTTTGGTGTAATAGGGCAACGTTGGATTTGGTTTGGTCAAGATGCGTTTCTTGGTTCTTATGAAGGGTGAATTTTTATTAATTAATTGGTCAAGAGTGTACCCTTTTACCTCCTCATCACTATTATTCCCATTTTTTCTTCTTTTGAACTTTTCTTAACCTCATTCTCAACTACCACTTCTTTTCCACTCTCCTGCTCAACTTTACTTGTTTCTTTATTCTTTTTGTAAGTCATGTGGATTTTGAATTGGTTGCATTTTGGTAAAACAACATGCTGTTAAGCAAGACGTTGAACTAGATGTTCTGCCATGTCAGTCAGAAATCATGTTCTACATGATGTTAGGACATGTTCCAGGACATGTTATACTAGGTAGTTAGAGCATGACTGTTGCGGTGAGAATCGGATGCCAAGCTATTGGATTAACTTGAATCCTAATTCTTAATTCACCACTGGTCTTTAATTTATCCAAAGGAAAGGTTAAAGATCGAAAAACCTAAGTTAAGGGAATCTAAGTTCGGGGGTTGGTTACGTCTAGGGAAGGTATTAGCATCCTAAACGTCTGTAGTACTCTACAGGAACCTCTTGTTAGTATTTATGTTATCTATTGCTTGCTTGCTAAGGGTATTGTGCTAAGGGAAAGACCTAGGGGTTAGTATCTAAGTATACTCGCCAAGACATCGCATCTTGTGCCTACGTATCCTGACGGGAGTAGAATCAGAGTATTCGTAGTTCCCCTCAAAGATGGTGAGGAACTCTTGACTATGGTCAAGGTTCCAGGAGGAGGTAGCGTCTATGGCAAGGCGCTACATAGAGTGCAGTGACTCTAAAGTTAAAGTTAAGTTGATTAGTGAAATTAGTGGATAAAATCAAGGAAAATCTAACTAATTAGAAATCAATAAAACCTAAATACTTAATAATTAAGAAAAATATTTTTGGGTTTATATTTAATTTATTGCTAAACTAAAAATTACTATCAATATTAATATCAAAAACTCTATATAATAATTGAAATTGAAAACCAAATAGATAATAAAAAACTAAAAAAAAAGTAATAAAAAAATAAGAAAACTTGGGCCGCGTTATTGTCTACAGAATAAGGTCTTGCATTTGAGACCAAAGGATTAGAAATTGGGCATCGTGCCCCTCGCCCTACATCTCTCTCAATTCAATCCCTCTCTTTCTTTGTTCACTCTCAGTTTTCACTTACGGTAACAAAATCAAGCAAACATGGCTACACGTTCAAGATTAACACTATACATCACAAAATCATAGCATAAAAGCAAGGGACAACGATTACTCACAACGGCGGAGCGATGAAGTGCGTCAACGGTGGATCTGGGAACGATAACGGTGACAAAAAAATTTTGTCGACTTCATGGTATACGCAGTTGTGATGACGTCGGCGATGGTAATGGCTTCAGCGGCGATTTACGTGATGGATAGTAGCGGCTGAGTTATGCGCTACTGCTACAAGTAGTTTCGACGGAGGCTGGGTGTCGGAGGTGATTGGCTCCTCTGGCGATTGTTTTCCTTGACGACACGACAAAGGTCTTATATACGGTTGAAGGATGATGTTCGTGATGGTGTGGAAGAGATAGATGATTTCACATGGGTAAATGAGGTATGTGTTCTGTTCAGAATTTTGTGAACATATGGATGCTGTGATTTTTCGGTATAAATATTGTCTCTTTCTCTTCAATGTGCATCTGTGGTTTTTTTTAATTCTGTGAAGGTAAGTGTGTGGTTTTTTTTGATGAATTTTTCTCAACTGTGTGTATGTTGCTGTTGTGAATGGTTTGTGTAATAGGATGTGTATTGCTGTTGTGAATGGTTTGTGTAATAGGATGTGTATTGTTGCCGTCCCCTCTTGTGTGAATCTCTGAACCTCTTTTATAGGCCATAAGAACAATTGAGCATTGATTTAGAAATTGAATGTGTCAGATTCTTGTTGTTTTTTATTTTGGAAAGTGGATATTATTACTGTGATCTTCTTTGCTCTGAACAGGTGATACCAATTCCCATTTTTGCTTGATCATGTTTGGTTTCTGTTTTGGAAGGTATTCAAATTTGTGTTGAACATGTCGTGGCTATTTTGAAAATGGTATAATTTTGCCTTGAAGTTGTCAGGTAATTGTTTTGGAAGCAATTTAATGATGCTTGATACATATTGTTCCTGTACCGTCCTCGTGAGTTAAATGTTTTCCTTTTTCACTCATTGAATTATTTGTGACTTGTTTTGGAAAGGTTTGTCATTGAAAGCTGAATTTTGATGATGATTTCAAAAGTTCTCCATTTCACTCACGTCTTGGAAAGTAACACTTTGTTTCAAATGTGTCGGGAAAACTTTTGGAGGGGTACTCGCTGCATTCAATAAAGCAAATCTCAAGTGAGGCATCAAAATAGCTCTTATGGAAATGATAAAGGGGAAACGGCTCCCTATGAATCCTTTGTACCATGTGCAGCTTTCTGTAATATTTATGAATTGTACCCATTCTTGTAAAACACATAGATCCTCATTTGTAATATTTTTTTGAACTAAGGTTAATAAATATTAAAGCATGTCAATAGAATTACACGGCTGTGAAGAATGTGGTTCTTTGAGAAAAGAATATGGTGAACTTCTGATTGTTGTATCAGAACATGAGCATTTAGGCATTGATTTGTATTAGGCACAAGTGAACTCTTAAGCTTGTAAATTTTGAAAATTTGAACCTTAATAAATATTGAAATAAAAGCTTGAATTTTGTAAGAGCATTAAGCCTTGAAGTCATGTGAATTATCCAGATGGGATTTTGGACAACGTTAACTCATTCATTACTAGAGTTTGGACTTGTATACAACAATGAATTTTGAATTTGCAAATTTCCACATTTTGAATACTTGAATCCTTGCATATGGCTTGTAAAGAATTAATGTTGATCTTGAAATTTTAAACTCGACTTTGCAATTTTGAAAGATTTCAATCATGGCTTCAAAACAATAACTCAATTTGAGCTTTCATGAGTCTTGAATCCTTCTTTAAGAACTTCTTGCCTAAGCCCAATTCAAAATTTACCCAAGCATATAACTTCAAATTCTTTCTCTAGAGATCAAATGAAACCCAATGATGATCCAATCTCATGAATGCGAACCAAGTCCTTCTCGAATTAAATTTAATCTTTACCGCATAGTCAAAGACTTGGATGATAATAAAACTCGACACATGAATCATCCCCTGAGACATCTTCAAAATGATACAACCTGTGATGCAAATTATCACGGAAACCATGATCGAACCTCAAATGACCACACTCAACACCAATGAACAGAAAACTCTTCAGGAGCATACACTGAAACTTCTGAGAAACCTTGAGGAAAATAACCAGTAGAAAACCTTAGGAACTTTTTGATCAGAACCCGTTGATCATGTCTTGAAGTATTTAACTGTGAAAACGAAAACCATCTCCACTTGAAACCAGTGTTCCTACACGAACCCGCTAGCGATAAAGCATGCAGACATGCAAAATGATGCACAGAGAGGTGGAATCTTATGGTCAAAAATTAGGGTATGGCAATGACTATTTTGGTAATTTTAGTGTGAATTTTGAGTGTGTTCTGATTCACACGTGGACGAATGTTATGGGAGAATTTTTTTGGGAATTTCTATTATTGCAGATTCTGTTACTTTTCGTAAAAAGGATCTTTGAGCCTTTTTAGGAAAGTTTGTATTTTCCTTCTATTTTGATGCAGGTTGATTTGCAGCCATTTTATACTGATTGCAACTATTTGTGCGCCTCAAGAAGTCCAAGTCCAGTAGGCCTGAAGGCTATTTAAAGAGAAGAAAAACCTTATTTGAAAAACCCTATTTCCTTCCTGGCTTGGTAGCCCCCAAATGTAGGTGAGTTGCACCGAATTGGGTTAACAATTTTGGTGTTATTTACTTTCTGCAATTTACAGTTTTTAGTTGTGTGTGTTCAAACTGTGTTTTGATCCTGATGTTGTGACATCTGTCTCGACATCTGGTATCTGCGTGCCAGAATTTCAATTGGCATCAGAGCAGGTCACCATGTTCTGTTTTTGGGTGAGCTCCAGGGAGTTTGTATTCTGGTACTATGGACAAGAGAGGATGAGGAAATGTTAATAGGCCTCCAGTCTTGGATGGCACAAACTATGACTATTGGAAGGCACATATGGTGGCTTTCCTAAAATCTAAGGATAACAAAACTTGGAAGGCTATCATCAAGGGTTGGGAGCACCCTATGATTAAAGATAAATATGGAAAAGAAACCCTGAAGCCAGAAGAAGTTTGGACCAAGGAGGAAGATGAGGCAGCACTTGGAAACTCCAAAGCCTTGAATGACTTATTCAATGGAGTGGACAAGAACATGTTTAGGTTGATCAACACCTGTACTGTGGCTAAGGATACTTAGGAAATTCTCACGACAACTAATGAAGGAACTTCTAAGGTTAAGATGTCAAGACTTCAACTTCTCACTACTAAATTTGAGAACTTGAAGAAGAGAGACGATGAGAGTATTCATGACTTTCACATGAATATACTTGAAATAGTCAATGCCTTTAGTGCCTTGGGTGAGAAGATATCAGATGAGAAGTTGGTAAGGAAAATTCTTAGGTCTCTTCCTAAGAAGTTTGACAAGAAGGTCACTGCCATAGAGGAAGCCCAAAACATTAGTAGTATGAGGGTTGATGAGTTAGTTGGCTCACTTTAAACATTTGAATTGACCTTGAATAATAGGATTGAAAATAAGAACAAAAACATTGCTTTTGTATCCAATGCTGAAGACAAAGAGGAACAGGCTAATCTGGACACTGAGGAGGAACTGTCAAATACTATTGTTCTACTTGGGAAGCAGTTCAATATAATTCTAAAGAGAATGGATAAAAGAGGAAGAGCTGGTGTCAAGGACATCACCTCTGACAACAGAAATAAGTCTGATTATCAAGATAACTCCAGAACTGAAGAGAAGTCAGAGCAAATTAAAGGGATTCAATGTTATGAATGTGAAGGATTTGGTCACCTAAGGCCAGAGTTTCCCAACAATCTAAAGAAGAAAAAAAAGGATTGGTTGTTTCTTGGTCTGATGATGAGGAGTCTGAAGAAGAATCCAATAAAGAGACTACTGAATCTACTACTGCTCTTTCTGGAAAAGTAGAAGCATGTGAAGAAAATGATCGATATGAAGATTTGGATGTGGACTACCATGAAATCTGTAACAGGTGTGATGAATATCAGAAGATAGAGGATAATCGGAGAAAGGTTATTGCTGAACTAGAGCATGGAAAGAAGGAACTGTTAGGTTTTATCTCTCATCTTCAAAGTGAGATAACTCTCCTAAATTCCAAGCTCAATGACATTAATGATTCTTCAAGGATGATGAAAAATAGGACTGATCAAATAGAAGTTACAAAGATTCAGCATCATCCTAATAACAGACCGAGAAGAATGTCTGAAGATAAGTTATGTCATTATGAAAAGAAGAATATGACCACAATGTCTAACCACATGTTACAGCATTCGGGCAGACATGATGGACCCCCAAATAGTTTCCAATCTTGTTGGAGGTGTCGTTATTATGGATAATATGGTCACATAAAGCCTTTTTGCTATAAATTGCATGGAAACCAAATATTCTCTATTAAGGATAGGCCAGTTAGCAAAAAGAGGAGTACCGGGGTTAGGAGTGTTAACCTTATAGCTCACACATCTTTGAGAGTCTCTACTTGAGAAGACTGGTACTTTGACAACGGATGCTCTAGACATATGACAGAGGTACAAAAGTTGTTGATGGATATTAAGTCTCTGCCCACAGGTACTGTCAGATTTATGGTGGTGTTAAAAGAGAAATTAAAGGAGTTTTTAAATTGGTGGATTCCGAATCACCTAGGTTGGAAGATGTTCTTCTTGTGAAGAGATTAACTGTTAACCTCATCAGTATTAGTCAGCTATGTGATCAAGGTTTATTAGTCATTTTCTCCATATCAGAATGTCTGGTCAAAAATGATAAAAATGATGTTCTGATGAAGGGTATAAGGTTTAAGGATAATTGCTATCTTTGGGAACCTCATATTACTGCTTACTCTTCCACACGTGCAAAATCTCAAGAGGATTAAGTGAAGTTGTGGCACCAGAAACTTGGACATCTTCATCTCAAGAGAATGAAAGAAATCATGTCTGTAGCAGCTATTAAAGGAATGCCAGATCTAAAAGTTGAAGAAGGGAAAATATGCGGTAAGTGCAAAGTTAGGAAGCAAATCCTGATGTCACAACCAATGTTGCATCATTAGACTACTTCAAGAACACTGGAACTCTTCCACATGAGGGTCATTGGGCCTATGGAGACTGAAAGTCTGGGAAGAAAGAAGTATGTGTATGTGGTTATGGATGATTTTTCTGGGTTCACATGGTTAAACTTTCTTTCAGAGAAGTCAGAAATTCCTGAAGTTTTTAAGGTTGTATGTCAGAACATTCAGAAGGAACAGAAGAGTAGGGTTGTTAAGATCAAAATCTATCATGACAGGGAGTTTGAGAATTCAAAACTTACTGAATTCTGCGAGTCTCGTGACATCTGTTATAATTTTTCATCTCAGCTAGATGAAAATTTTGAGTAGAAGACCTTGGATATACAAGAATCAGCTAAGGCCACGCGTCAAGCTAAGGGGTTTCCATATCCTTTTTAGGCTGAAGCTATGAATACGACTTGCTATATTCATAACAGGGTCACACTGAGAAAGGGAACTTCAATCACTCCTTTTGAACGGTGGAAAAGGTGAAAGCCTACAATGAAATACTTCCATGTCTTTGGAAGCAAATGCCATGTCCTGACCAACAAAGAGCAAAAGGGAAAGCTGGATCCCATGAGTGGTGAAGGGGTATTTCTGGGGTATTCTTCAAGAAGCAGGGCTTTTAGAATCTTTAACTCCAGAACTGAGATGACAATGGAATCTGTCAATGTGGTGTTTGATGATTCAGAACAAAAATTGGATGTTGGGGATGATGCTGGGACATCCTCTGTGCAGACCAGTGAGGCTGGAATGGAAGAGAATTGTAATTTCTCCAGCATTGTGTCAGAGACTTCAGGTCTCTCGAGTAAAGGTTACTAAGATCAATTCAAGGATCTTAATACAAGACATTCCTTAAAAGAAAACATTCCTAAGAAAGTGTCTCATTCATTTAAGATAAGTCTTACTGTCCAAGAAAAGAAAACCTTGAATGGCTTCGTTTGAATCAGGAATTGGGATACGAATGTTTTTTATAGCACGAAGGCTATGACAGAAGAATTATGCAAAGAGGAATGTGTGAGCAATATGACAAATATTATGACTGCCTTGATTAACAAGAAGCAAACATATGTGTCTAGTATGTCTACTAAAGCTTTATATGCAGATTATGTTGAGGACATGGGTTATGAGGAAGGAACTTGCGCTATTGAGGAATTGTAGCAATTACAGAAATGGAGGAGTGCAACACACATTGCATCTTTCCTCTATAATTTGATGCTTGGTAGGACTAGGCAAGCTACTGTGGAAGATAAGAAGGTTGTGGTAAAGAAGTTTAGGATCAACACTCGTATTACAGATGACAGCTTCAAGGAGTGCAGAAGGATCTTTGATCGAGGCAAGAGTTGGAGGATCATCTAAAATTGATCTATTTTTTGGTTCTTTCTGGATTTTAGTTTTTGTTTCCATATGAACATGTGTTCTATGCATTTTTTTACTTTTTGTGCTTCCATGTTTGTGCTTCCATTTTGTGTATGTTTACATTTACTCTATTTTTGTTAATTTTTTACTAAAAAGGGGGAGTAAAGTGTTGTTTTTTTTCTGATGTTAGATCAGATATCATGACTTTATGTCATGTGTGTACTACTGCTTAGGAAGAGTAGTTGTTTTTTTTGTTGTTGTTGATCTGGTGCAACTATTTAGGGGGAGTTGTGGGGAACTCTCTGTTGTGTTTGGGAGAAGTTATTCTCTGCAGTAGGGTGTAGTCTTCAGAGGGAGTGAGGCTGAGATGGCTGTGGTTGTTGCTGCATTTTATGAGAACTTGAATTGTTCATTTTCTTTCAGGGGGAGAACTGAGTATGTGTGACAGGAGGAGTGGTGTATATGTCTGTTTTGATGCTGCAAGAGTGCAGTTTGTACAGAGCTTACATGTTAACATGTAGCTTGTGTTGTTTTATGATGTCAGACCTAATGTCTTGACATTATGCTGTAAGATATTTTCTAGTGTGACAGCATTGTGGACTTGGGTTTCTATGTTTCTGTTTTTGTTTCCGCTGTGTACCTCTGGTATGTGCTAAGGTTGTTTTAGGCAAAATTTTCCAAAGGGGGATATTGTAAGTCCTGTGGATTTTGGATTGGCTGCATTTTGGTAAAACAACATGCTGTTAAGCAAGATGCTAAACTAGATGTTCTACCATGTCAGTCAGACATCATGTTCTACATGATGTTGGGACATGTTCCAAGACATGTTATACCAGGTAGTTAGGGCATGACTATTTTGGTCATTTTAGTGTGAATTTTGAGTATGTTTTGATGCACATGTGGGCGACTGTTATGGGAGAATTTTGTGAGAATATCTGTTATTGCAGATTCTGTTACTTTTTGTAAAAAGGATCCTTGAGCCTTTTTAAGAAAGTTTGTATTTTTCTTCTATTTTGATGCATGTTGAATTGCAGCCAGTTTATACTGATTGCTGTTATTTGTGCGCCTCAAGAAGCCCAAGTTCAGTAGGTCTGAAGGCTATTTAAAGAGAAGAAAAACCCTATTTAAAGAAGAGAGCATAACGTGAGAATTGTGTGTAATAAGGATTAGGCGTTGTTTTGGTTGGTCGCTAGGGTTTTCGTTTGTTAATTTTATGTCACTCATGTATCTTCCGATGCATTGAGTTTGAATGATTGTTCATTGTTCACTATAAGCTTTTAAGCAAAGAGTGTATTGTTCTTGGTTGAAGCTTTTAAGCAAAACCAAGTATTATTTTAGAAGTGTGATCTTCTATTGTTTGTTTTGTATACAGTCACTGGGATTGAGACTGTTTGATATCACTGAGGTGATTTAGGAAGTGAGAGGGGTTTCTCATATCTAGATGGTGATTTCTAGGAAGAAGTTGCACTGGGTAGGGATTAAGTGAGAAGTTATCAACTGGGATTGTTTAGCTTCATATTAATACTGCTGATAGTGAATTTCCTTCCTGGCTTGGTAGTGCCCAGATGTAGGTGAGTTGCACCGAACTGGTTTAACAATTTTGGTGTTATTTACTTTCTGTAATTTACAGTTTTTAGTTGTGTGTGTTCAAACTGTATTTTGATCCCAGTGTTGTGACATCTGTCTCGACATCTGGCATATGCGTGCCAGAATTTCACTTTTCACTAACTTTTTGTTCTGATGGTATCTCTGTATTTCTAAACTCAGTGGTCTTACATGCTTCATTTGCACTCACTCATGCTGCCAATTATCGAGATAATTGACTGACTTGCATCTCTAAGTTTTTAATGGATGCTTCAGTGTTCTGGTTCATTAGGATCTAATTATGTGTCACTCATGTAGATATTTAGTCATATTTTCTTGAGTCTTGTTTACTTACACAAAGCTTTCTTGTGTAGAATTAATGAAATTGGACAATGCTTCTTCAAGAGGTGATGGTTTGCGTTGAGGGGCTTGAGGAGCTTGTCGAATGCCTTGATTAGCATTTAAAGTATGATTGTTGCTCCACTTGAAGTTTGGATGATCTTTCCAACCCAAATTGTAGGTGTTGGAATAAGGAATATTCTTATGAAGATTAGCATATTGAAATTATGCACTATCAACCCCTATTGTACAGTTGCCATTTGCATGTTCTCCTCCACAGAAATCACAACGGAGTATTTGAATCTTACTCACATCAGCTTGGGCTAGTTAGGTTGCGGCTAACTGTTTAGTAAGTACTTCTATCAGAGCTGACAAAATTGTGGTTGAATCAACTACATGAACACCTTTTTGCTTTATAACTTGCTCACTTGAGTGATAGTCATTCTGAAACATATTCTCAATAAAGGTTTTTAACTCTTCATTAGTCTTCAATCTCAATGTACCTCTAGTTGAGGAATCGAGAAACATTATTGTTTGTGTTCTCAACCCATCGATGAAATGTATCATCTTCTCTATGGCACTCATATTGTGATTCGTGCACTTTTGAAGTAGCAATTTGAACCTTTCCCAAGCATCAGATATTGATTCTACCTCTTCTTGAGCAAACGAAGTAATTGATGCTTTTCTTTCCACAAACTGGTCATTTAAATAGTACCTCTTGAGAAACTTGTCTTCTAGATCTTTCCAAGTATGGATAGTGCCATTTGGGATGCACTACAACCAATCCTTTGCGCGGCCTATCAAAGAAAAACCAAACAAAAATAATTTTACTTGATCGGCAGAGATGTCACCACTTGGTTTGCACATCGAGAAGTCTTATAAAATTTAGCGATATGCTCCCAAGGATCTCTGATTGCTTTCTCGTTGGATGGATTTTCCTTCAAACATGTAAGTAAATTTTTTTTAATGTCAAAGATTACCATATTATTCGGTTGAAATCCTAAACATGTCTGTCCTGAGTAGGTCCTTGCGTAATAGTCCCCTAGTGTTTGACATAGTGGAACAACTATCTTGTAATACCCCAAAATTTGCTCTCTCTTTCGTCATCATAGCATAGTATTATCATATATCATATCATATCCATCTCATTAGCATTGCATTGCATCTTTGCATAGAAAAATGAAGCATAGCATCCCTCTTACCATCAAGGCATGTGGTCAGGTGAAAGAGGGACAATCAAGGAATCATTCAAGGCACAAAAGGTCAAACAAATTGCTTCACGGCAAGCCAAGAGGTCTTTCATGTCTCATACTATCTCAATTGATCATCCAATACCTCAAGAAAGTGAGATTCAATATGAGGTTGAAGCACTACATCCTTCACTATGCAAGAGGTCCAACAAAATTGAAGGAAAACCCTCAATAGAGATAGCTTATTGGTTCAAAAACACCCTCAAGTGGAATATCTCATCATCCTTTAAGAGGATACACAACATACTCAGAGGAATTTGGATTTGGAAGATGTGCAATTTCCTCCTAACCAGAAGGGGCCAAAACTAGGGTTTGACCTAAAATCAGTGTATCTCTGATTTTTTGGACAAAACTTGATGTCATGGTATTCTACATGTTCTTAAGTGTATGTGTGTGGAAAATTGTCTCTCAATTGGTTTTAGAAGTGGTTCACTTGGAAGAAAGATAAAAAATCAGGGAAATTGGGGGCTAAGTCAAATAATCAGAGGAAAAGTCAACTCTTGACTTTTTGAGGCCAAATTCATGAAATTCATGTTATATGGGACCAATGTACAAAATTTTATCAAGAAACTCCAAAAGGATCATGAAAAAATCAAGATTGGAAGAGTTGCCATTTTTGGAAGAAGTAGGGTTTCCAAAAATAGTAATTTTGAGCCATTTTGCACCTAACTTTGAACCAAGGCCATTCAAAATTGAGACATCAAATGAAAATTCCACTCGGCCACAACAAAAGACCTTGTTTCAAGCTTCAAATCCATGTGTAGAACGTCTCCATTGGATAAGAATTGAGTGAGATATGACTGACCAAAGTTGGAGGAAAGTAGGTCTAAAATCAGGTCATGACCAAGGATTCCTAGGCCCACGCGCCATCTTTTTTACAAACAAGTGGTGTGCCAAATGTTCACCCATTTTTCTCAATAATAAAGGCTTCATATGGAGAACTTGTCAACATCAAAATGGTTCCTTGCAATGCCCTCTTCAATGTTCATGTTGGACAATATTTCATTTGGTTAAGCTATGATGGAGATATAGTGGTCTCAAGTTAGGGTGATCATGCTGAAATTCCATGCCATGCTTGCCTTGCCAGCCAACCTCTTTGCCTCGCCCATGATGCAGTTCCAAATATGAATCTTCTAAGTCATTTTTCAACCTCTTCCAAGCTTCAATCCAATTCAATTCTCACACAAAACTTGTAGTGTTACACATCTTTAATTCATTAACCTCAAAAACTCATTAAACCATCCACAATGCATGGAAAAATTCATCACCAAAATACCATGTTTGCATTGATTCCAAACTGCCATAAAAATCAGAAAAAACAAATGTTGTTGATGTTGTTATTACAAAGCCTACACGTGCATTGTTCATACCACCATTTCCTTATTTGAACAAACACCTTCCTTACACTATGATGATGCTTAGATGAATAGAGAAAAGAAACAAAACTTATGCAGCAAGCCTCCCTTGTAAGCTGCTACACCTGAACCACATCACCACCACTGATTCCTTTGCATTCCACCACAACTGTCATAAACCCTCATCACCATAACACAACCTTGCTAACTCGTCCCCTAACTAACTTGACTCAGTTAGTTAGGATGGACTCACCTAAACCATCTCAACTCATTTAATTCACCCAGTTAACCATGGTTAGAGCTCACTATAAATCAAAACTTCACTCTCAAATTTCATGAACAACACTCATTTTCACACTCTCACTCAGAAACTCTCTCTTCTTCTCTCTCAATCTCTCACCATTGCAACTGATTTTCGAGCTTCACTTTGTTCATTTTCTAATTTTCACATCAGAATCTCTCTTCTTTCTCTCTCAATTTCTTAACATTGCAACTGGTTTTGAAGCTTGATTTCAATCCATTGAATCATCATCAACTACTGCATCTAAGCCTTTATTTGGACAAGAGTAGCTCAAAGAGGAAGCAGAATCTCTGGTTTTCTGAAGAATATCTCAAGGTCTCAAATCTTCAGGTACGAATTTACACCATTATAGACATGATTTGAAGATGTTATCAGGTTCTTGAAGCTTCTTATAAGCTCAAGAATTTGTCTGGCTAGTTGATAGGCCTTTAGAGGCATAGTTGAAAAGTTAGGGCTTGTTTTAACCTCCTCTGTTCTTCATGTATGTGTTTGTTCTATGAAAAATATTGGTGTATTCTTAATCTCCATAAGCTCAGCTTCATTTTGGTATGCGCATTGTGCATTTCTATGATAACGTGAAATTGCAGACGGTGGTGATTGACCGGAGAAGGTGACCGGAGGTCCCTCTCCGGCCGGTGATCATGTGTTAGGGTTTGTTTGCAGTTTTAATCATGACCGTGGATTTGCTTGCATCGTGTGGTATAGGATTGGCCAGCACATTAAAATATGCGTGCTCCTCACGTGTTATTTTCTGATTTCATTTTAAACGTTGTGTGGTGCAGCGCATGTTAGTTAATGTGTTCCCTCACGCTTGTGCTTTGATTGTGATTACTTTGACTATTTGGTTGACTGGACTTGATCCAATGGTGTTCAGTGTTTGACTTTATTTTGACTGAGAGTGCATGATTGTTGGTGTGGAACACGCGTAAATGGACTTGAGACCTTTGTTATTTGCACCTCACATCTTAAAGCCCAAACCATTCTGAACTGATTATTTACTATGCATGCACCCCTCTCTTATTTTCATTTCTTTTTATTTTTTTCATTTTTATGCACGTTTCCTTTTTAATTTTTAAAAATACAAAACAACATCATAAAATTCTAGAAAATTTCATGAACATTTTCAAGACATTTAGGAAATTTTTTATATTTTTATTTCATGATTTTATGACAGTTTTACCCCTGCTTCATAATTTTATTTGAATTTCATTTGTATGCATTCCAAATATGATACATGAATTTGTAGATTTTTGTTCTTGCTCATTACAAATTGTTTTGACTTGATTCTTTTTGTATTGATTCACTAATACATTGAATCATATTAGATGATTTTCGTTTGATTTCTTAGGTCATTTTATGATATGTTTTGATGCTTATCTTTGCACTACTTTGCATGAAGTTTCAACTTGACCTAAATGCATTGTTTGAAGTCATTTTGCTTTGAATTTTTACATGCTATCTTGATGTATGATTCACTTCTGACTTAGGCATTCTAATACCATGCTTGCATAATTTTCATATTGCCATTTGATTTTTTTTTGATGCATTACATTTGAAGCATAATCCATGTCATATCATTTTAACTTTAGTGCATGTTTGCATGAATTCTTTTGTGCACATTTGTATGAGCATTTGCATATTTGCATGAGCTATTCATGTGATATTATAGGTCCTTGGTACACATTATAGGTCATCTTTTCATGTTCATTTCAACTTGAACTTTGTGCATCCTTAACATGTATTGTGTGCACTTTCTTTTGAACTTTCATTTCAATTCTTCTTCTACCACTTCTTGAATGTCTTGAATTTTGATTCATGAATACTTTGAGATGTTTATATACCATTTTTTCATTTGGTTTCAATTCTGATTGTTGGTTTGCATGTTCCATTTATGCATTTTCCTTTTATTCCTTTTCATCTTTCATATATCCTTTCTTAGGGTAACATGTTTAAATGCTAATGGATGATGGTTGTTGCTTGTTCACTTGAACTTGAATGATGATATTCACTTGTTGTCAATATGATTCACATTCCGGTTGTGATATTAAGATTTGATTCTTCATCTTGTTCTTTTGAACTTTAATGTGCATTAAGTGTTCTTTTTACTTCCTATGCATGTTTCCATGTTTACTAACCATGTAGGGGCTTTGGTAAGTTGAATTGAGTGTGGATAAGGAATCCACATTCAAACCTCCCTCCTTTCATTTCTTTTACAATTCAATTTTGTGTTTTGTCAAGTACTTATGTGTGCTTACTTTGATTAACTCATTACTTTCCCTTTTGAATTACAATTCATCTTCTATTTTAGAAGTGAATTGTTTAATTCATTCCTTCTTTAGACTTTAGGTTTTGCAACCTCACAAACCATTAGGATCTCTCCCTTAACTAATCAATTAGGATTGAGTCTTAGTTCACATAGATTTTTACCTTTCTCTCCTTGAGTCTTTCATCTTCTCATCTCAAAGAAAATTCAAAAACATGTAATAAAGGTAGGCATTTATTGCATTTAGGCCTTTCATATAAAGAAGAGATTATAAGGGGTCTTCTCTTATAATCTTAGAATGTGTAGCATATAGCCCATCTTGGGTCAATGTGTTAAACATTTGATCTTGTATGAGGGACTTAAATGCAATACTTGTTGAAGGTACAAATAAATAAAAAAACACTTCTTCATTTCATAATCAACAAAAACACTTAATAAATACAAGTATGCTAGTGTGTTTGAACCTTATTAATTGGAACTAAGTGTGAGGGACTTCTTCACCCATAGTGTGCTTTCTTACTCATTCCATCTTGGAATGTGAGGATGTACACATTCTGATGATTAAGATTTAGATACACTATCATATGCAAACAAATGAAAAAAAATTTTAAAAGACAAAAACAAACAATAACGTCTTTCCTTCGGGAATTCTTTTCTCACCTCATTCACTCTCAGCGTACGGACGTGCTTCTACTCGTTCTCTTGCAAGATGGTAACGCACTCGGACCAGCGAGCCTGCAAACACCTGAGCTAGAACGTTAGCCGTTCCTTAAAAAACACAAACAATCCATCCCTAGTGAGGGGAACTATGTCGCTCTGATTCTCATGTTCCCGATGAGATACGTAGGCAGTGGGGTAGGGCCTATTCGAGCACTTCTTTTATTTTCCCTACATTTGTTTCTCTTTCTCTTTCCATTCTTTTTCCAGTTCCTTTTCCATTATTTTTCCTTACACCCTTTGATTGAGGCAAGCAAGCGTGGATCCCATCGGGTACGATGGACGCGTGGGGGTGCTAACACCTTCCTCGCGCGTAACCGACTCCCGAACCCAGTTCTCTTGGTCGCAAGACCATGCTCTATCCTTTCCTTCAGGTTTATGCGGTGTTTCCTTTCCCTCTCTTGGGATAAATACACATTGCTGACGACTCTGTTTTGGTGCCACTTTCGCGTTTGTACTTGGATGAAAATCCCGGGAGCGACAACTGGCGACTCTGCTGGGGAAAGGTTGACCTATTGCTGGTCCATCCCAAGCGAGTCAGTCCTAGCGCTTGTTTGCTTTTCTTTCATTGGGTGTTTATTGTTATCTTGTATTTGTTGTTTATTGTATTTTATTACTTGTACCATATTTACAGCATGTTAGCATTTACATTTCATATATTATACTGTGTTGTACTGTTCTGTCTGTTTGGCGGGATGGGATTTCTGAGGGATGAGCCCAGTACACAGGCTTGAGTATACACTTAGGATTAGAGTGGAGAGTAGTGGGACCTACGTACCATCTGTGTACGTTGGGTAATCACGAAATTCACAGCTAGACGAGGCTATCTTGGGACCCATCATGGCGTACGCATCTTGCGTATTCCAGGATGTCGATCTAGAGAGTTGTCGACTCTGGTGACCATTCCCGAGGCCTCAGTTGCGGCACTCCTCCCGAGATGTGACAGTGACAGATCACATTATGTGGCAAACCCATTGCACATTTTTGATCCGAGGACCCAATGCTGGGAACTTGCTGTAGGTTGTTCTTTTTGAAAGAGAATCAGTGGAGGCACTCCTCGATTGGCGATAGTACTGTACCCTGAGGGATGAATGTACTATTGCTTCTCGACCTCAGTGCCAGAAGCTGAGGACCTTTCGTTTTGGAGAATCAGTTGAGGCCTCCTCGATTGATGATGATGCCAAACCAGAAATGGTGAACGTATCATCATTTCTCGACCTGAGAGCCCGGGATACTGAACATCCTAGTACCCACATGTGAGAGGGGCGGGTTGTTTACAGGTTTGTAGGTAACCTTGACTTTCATCCTACCTGGCATTCTGGTTTTCCTATCAGTGTGGGCTTATCAGCCTGGTATTATGGCATCATGATTATTCTGACCATCCTGGTATTCCGACACCCTGATTATGCCGATATTCTGGCATTCTGGTATTCTGATTATGCCGATATGC
This sequence comes from Lathyrus tuberosus, assembly GCA_022829125.1. Classification (NCBI taxonomy): domain Eukaryota; kingdom Viridiplantae; phylum Streptophyta; class Magnoliopsida; order Fabales; family Fabaceae; genus Lathyrus; species Lathyrus tuberosus. Next base: position 4,536,895 of record JALAZF010000090.1, read on the forward strand.
TGGTTATTCTGGTATTCTGGTTATTCAAATATTCTGATATTCGGGTATTCTCTTCAGAGCGACCTATGAGCTTATTCGGTCACCAGCACAGCAGTTATCCAGATTATATGGAAGTTTTGATCCCATGTCTGTTGCATCTGCATCATCATTTTCGCATACATGTTCTTGTATTTCCAAGGGAGATTAACTTTGAGACTTGCCACTGGGCATTTCCATCCATTTCTTATGTTTTTTTCAAAAAAAAAAATTTTTTCGAGTTAAAGCATAATGATCCCTTGGAAATACTCGAACATGGCATTTTGCATTGCGTTGTCATACTCATATGTATAACAGGTGTTTCGGAGCAGATTTCTCATTCTGACTGGGTATTCTCTTCAGAAACGGCCAACATGACTTCTTCCAATTACTCGATTCACCACAATTAAGGGTCAGATGTGGAACAACTCCGAGCGGAGGTGACTGAGATGAAGGCCCAACTGGGGCATTTTATGGTGGACATTCAGGCGTTGTCCCGAGGTCAGGAACTGCTGAGAGAAGAAGTCAACCGGATAAAGACTCAGATGGGCCGGGTTATGGAAATTCTGAATGAAGTGTTAAGAAAGGAAGACAATCAAGTGCCCGCTTCCGCAACAGAGGTTCTTATTCCTCATGTCTCTTTGGGATCTCCTCTAGACCATGGGGTGCCTCATGAATCCTCTCCAGCGTCAGAGCTTTTTCGTCACCGACTGTTTCTTGAGGATCCTAATCCAGAAAAGCTTGAAAGGAAGTTTGATCCGATCCCGATGCCATACGCTCAGTTGTTTCAGCACTTGCTCAAATTTCAGCTAATTGATTTGATGCGGGACCTCCACACACCAAGTTTCGTATGGGTTCCAATGTCCATGTTAGGTGAATTCCATTCAGGGGTACCTGGTCATGATGTTGAAAATTGTAAGATGCTCAAGTATAAGGTCCAAGAGCTCATTGATTCAGGGACAATCGAGTTCGCTCCCACCGGCACTGTCAAGCGAAAGGCGTTCCTTCAACTGCTGCTAAAGAGGCGGATATTCCTTCTACCTCTCAGGGACCCTCCTCCATCCAGAAGCCTTGGGTTCTGAAATTATCACATCAGCAAATCACAGCTGGGACCCTCCCGGTTGCATCCTTTCATCATCAACAGAAGCAAGAAAGGGTTTTTGATCCTCTACCGATTTGTCATACCGAATTACTTCAGCAACTGCTTCAGTTAAGATTGATTGAGCTCCGGAAGTTGACTCCTCTTGCAAAGCTTCCAAAAGGATGGGATGCTAATGCTCACTATGATTTTCATTCAGGGGCACCAGGCCATGATATTGAGGGGTGTAGAGCATTCCAGCACCAAGTATAAGACTTAATTGACTCTAAAGCAATCGAGTTTGGACCAGCTGGCTTGAAGGTATTAGGTGATCTTACGCCAGTAGCTGCGAAGGAAGTGAGTATTCCTTCCCCTTCTCTAGGGTCTACCTCAGGTCACGGGTGTATTCCTCAGCTTTAGGTCTCAAAATCATCACGTCAGTAACCTTTGTTTGTGGGGAGAGAAATACAGGGCCAAACTGGGTGCCCGAATCAGCAGCAGCAAGATTATCAGTAACGGAGGCAACTCAGACCAAGGAAGCCCAAGAGGATATTTGATCCTATTCCTATTCCTTACAGTCAGTTGTTGGCTCGCTTGCTCAAGAGTTCGCTGATCCAGCTGAGGAAGGCCATGCCCGTGCCACACCCCATTCCTCCGGACTATGACATGAGTGCTAGCTGTGAGTTCCATTCAGGAACATTTGGGCGCACACTTGATAACTGTAATATGTTCCAGCACAAGGTGCAGGATTTGATGGACTCAAAGGTTATCACCCCAGACGGTACCCCCACAAGGTGAAGCTTCTTCATCAGATTGAGCACCTAGTTTGCAAAAACATCATCAAAAGCAACAAGTCCAGACGGAGTCAAGTCTCCTCAACAAGGACAATCATTTAGCTTCTCTACTGCATTCTCATGTGTAGCTTTTTATGTTTGTCAAAACATTTGTATGCATGCATGAAATCTTTTTTTCTTTTTATGTTAATCCTAATAAAGCGTGCATGTTTTTCCTGAAGTAATCTATTCGTATTCACTCATAAGTTTGTATATGTGCATTGCAATACCAACTGTCGTGCTTAAACTCTTGAGGGAGGATGATGAGTTGAAAACGTAAAAAACCTCTAATTGTGTGCTTTTGGATAAAACCCTGTTGAGGATGTACAGGAATTGTTTTGAATCCCCAAACACTGGAGATATAAGGGAGATAGACCCTCGTTAACCCCTTTGAGCCTTGAAGTAGGAGTTTCTTTTCGTATGAAAAAACCCTCACATTTAACCCAGGGGCAGGGTAGGCGTCAGTTAATTTGACTGAGCGTTCAAATTTCAAAAGGAGTGTGCATCTGAGGATCCATTACCTTCTACCATCAAGAGGTCAAGAGATGTGAAACCACAATGGTTATCCATCAACAATCAAAGAGTGAGGTAGTTACAACCCTTTCAAAAAAGTCAAGACAAGTCGGTGTCACACGACTTGTTCAAGAAAAAGAAAGAGAAAAAAAAAGAGAAATGAAAAAGCCCGCTAAGTTGAAACTTGAAAACAAGCAACTTAGGCAAAAGTTAGGGCATCCTGCTGGACTTCAAAATCTAAAGATTCAAAAGAATCAGTCCAGGCAAAAATTAGGGATAAAAAAAAAAGGAAAAAGAATGAAAAAGCGAAAAACAAAAGGATTACAAAAGAAAATCCTAGAGCAAGAACAAAGTCGTGTGACAACGAACAAAAGACAAAATGGGTGACTGTTACTCCAAAGCCTCATTGGGTCTCAAACCATCAGTATCATGGGTTCCTTAAAGATCACAAAATCTTTTTGAGAGGCGAACGCTTGTGCAAATTAGCTGAACGTAGGACTGGAGAACATCACGAAGAGTGGGTGGACACCAATGAACTTTGAGCCATAAATCCTTTTTTCTCAAAACCGTGAACCAGGCCACGATACAACCCTCAAAAGTCCTAATTGAAACAGGGTTATTTCGAAAGCATACTACCGAGAGATAGCGTTCCTGACTCCTGGGAGTTGTGCTAAAAGATATTTGTTGGTGTTGCATGTGCATTGCATTCTTTCATTCAAAAAATTAATGTCGTATCCTAATCCGTGATTCGCTCACAAAGGGGTTTGCGACATCTTGTCAGTAAAACTTCAAGATTAACATGTGTGTTGCATTAGAATTTTCATTCTCAAAATAAAACATTTTCTGTTGGCATACATTTGTTTGACATCAAAAGAAGCTTACATATGGAAATTCATTCCGGAAGCTTAATCTTGCCGAGTTGAGAATCCTGAAACTCCTGAAGGACAGCCACATCCAGTGGTACTTCCTCAGGAAACTTTGTTGAGCAGGAGCTTTCCCAACAAGTTGTGCTAAGACGTAGTCGATCTGGGGCAATCACGTCGAACCATCTCTTTAAGGTGTGGCTCATCTGAGCCAATCATGTCGAGAAATCTCTTCAGAGTTTAGCTAAACTGGGGCAATTACTTCGAGATTCAAATCTCTCCAGATGAAGGCATTCTTGGTCTTCCTTCGAGGATCAGTAGTCAGGGGCAAAACCACTTCAAGGTTTATACTAGGGCAGGCTATCCCAAGAGCATGAGAAAGTAGTCCATCCAGATGACTGGTCAGCCTATCCAGGGTTCAGAATGCTGGGGCAGAATATCTCACGAGATTGTTCATGAATCTTCTCGAGGCGAAATCCTCTGAAAACCATACGGTCCGGGGCAGTTACGTTGAGATCCGATGAATCTCTACAAGAGTTTGAAGACATTGAGGCGTTTTGAATGTCAAGTCTTCTGTAAAATCCTCTTAAAGGGCATCCCCCAACAAGAGATGCAGCAAAACCTTTCTCCCCAACGAGTGGTGGTTCAGAGTTGGATTTTATCTGTTGCAGAAGTCATATCCAGCACGGGGCATGTGCATATATTCTTTCTGTTGCAGGTAATGAGTACGATCGATTCAGGCGGCGCGAAAGTCATCTCTCAGCACCAACAGATATTTGCTATGACATGATATTGTTGTATCTTATTAAGTCGATTCTTTCATTCAAGATTTCCCACCGGGTTTTGTGACGACAGCGGTTGTCGAAGATTGAATTCTTCTGTGTTGATAACGGTTATTAATGCAGTGAGCACTCCATGTCCATAACGAGTGCAAATCTTCCGGTACCTCGCAGGCGATGTGAAGGGTAGTGCAAGAGCGAATGTTCGGAAGCTGAAGACGGGGTGTTCGTCTAAGAGTTTGAAAATGCTTGGTTTTCTATAAAATCCTCTTAGAAGACGAAGCTTCTCGCAGTAGTATCCCCAGTGGAGTTGCCAAGAGTTTGAAGATGCTTAATCTTCTGTAAAATCCTCTTATGATGTTTTCTTCAGATCAGTCTTGGGGCAAAAAGCAAGTTGTTGACTCTCTCAAGCATGGGACATTTGGAATTTCCCCGGCAGGAGGTGTTTCAAATCTATTATCCCCAGTAGAGTTTGAAGATGTCTGGTCTTCTGTAAAATCCTCTTAAAAGGGCATTCCCCAGCACGAGATGCTTTAAAGCAGTTTTCTCCAGCAGAGTTTGTTATAAACTCATCATCCCTAGCGGAGTCATCAAACGGAAAGTTCGCCTAACATGGGGCCTTGAAACACTTATCCTAAGATTGAAAGTCTTATTCCTCAGTAGATTATCGTGGAATTGCTTTGGGTTTCCCCAGCAGATCTCTAGAGACTTTCTCCCAGCATGTGGCAACAGAACGTCTTCGAACCAGGATTTGCATATCCCCGGCAGAGTAGCCCTAATCCCCAGCAAGATCGTATCTCTGGTAATGGTATCCCCACAGAGTTCATCATCAAGTCTTATCAACAGTACTCCCCAGTTGAGTTGTTGTTCCCCCACTAGAGGTTTATCAGATCAACGGAATCTCCTCCTCAGCAGAGTGGTAGCACATTCGTTCCCCAGCCGAGTTAGAAGGCTGATGATCCCCGCAAAGGATCTCGAGGTTGGTAGATCCCCAAGCAGAGTTTTAATGACTTTTGCTCCCTAGCAGGACATCATTCATTCTCATTCCCCAGCAAGGTCTAAATTGATCAAGGGAATCTCTTCTTCAGCAAAGTGTCAGCATATGATATTACCCAGCCGGTGGTGTAATTCTCAGCATTGCTCATTTTACAACTCAAAGTCCAATTTATTTTTAGCATATATACAGTTGTTCATATTATTCCAGCATGTGGGATAGTATTGCAGATGATTGTTCCAGCAGGTGGGATGATCATTATATACAGTTGTTCATATTATCCCAGCATGTGGGATAGTATTGCAGATGGTTACTCCAGCATTTGGGGTGATCATTATATACAGTTTGTTCATATTATTCCAGCAGGTGGGATATTATTGCAGATGATTATTCCAGCAGGTGGGGTGATCATTACAGACAGTTGTTCATATTATCCCAGCGTGTGGGATAGTATTGCAGATGATTATTCCAGCAGGTGGGGTGATCATTACAGACAGTTGTTCATATTATCCCAACATGTGGGATAGTATTGCAGATGGTTGTTCCAGTAGGTGGGGTGATCATTATATACAGTTGTTCATATTATTCCAGCATGTGGAATAGTATTGCAGGTGGTTGTTCCAGCAGGTGGGGTAATCATTTGGCAAAGCTTCCAAAGCCGGTTTGGTAAGCATCAAAGTCCAATATTAGTTTGGCAAAGCTGCAAAAGTCCATCTGAAGATGGCAAGTTTGAGATTCCAAAGCCGGTTTGGTAATCATTGAAGTCCAACGACAGATTGGAAGAAATCCAACACGAATTGGTACAAGTCTAATGACAGATTGGCAGAAATCCAACACGAATTGGTAAAAGTCCATTGTCTAGAATGGCAGAGCAGCAAAAGTCCATCGACAGTATGGAAAGCCAGTAGTCGCCTGGCATCGTTCAAAAAAGACATTGTTGAAAGTCCATCGACAGTATGGTAAGCCAGTAGTCGCCTGGCGTCATTCAAAAAGACATTGTTGAAAGTTCATCGACAGTATGGCAAGCCAGTAGTCGCCTGGCGTCGTTCAAAGACATTGTTGAAAGTCCATCCATAGTATGGCAAGCCAGTAGTCGTCTGGCGTCGTTCAAAAGACAGATTTCTCCGACAACGTTTCATTGAAGTTTCAATCCAGCAGTCTTGTTAGGTTTATATCCCTTTTGTTCTTCGTCATCCAAAGCAAATTTTTGGTTATATTTGGTATTCAATCACTATATACCTTGAAAGTCTGAAAGCAATCGCTTTCAGGCATTCAGGTCTACAGCGTTTGAATAGGGGCAGCTGTAATACCCCAAAATTTGCTCTCTCTTTTGTCATCATAGCATAGAATTATCATATATCATATCATATCCATCTCATTAGCATTGCATTGCATCTTTGCATAGAAAAATGAAGCATAGCATCCCTCTTACCATCAAGGCATGTGGTCAGGTGAAAAAGGGACAATCAAGGAATCATTCAAGGCACAAAAGGTCAAACAAGTTGCTTCAAGGCAAGCCAAGAGGTCTTTCATGTCTCATACTATCTCAATTGATCATCCAATACCTCAAGAAAGTGAGATTCAATAGGAGGTTGAAGCACTACATCCTTCACTATGCAAGAGGTCCAACAAAATTGAAGGAAAACCCTCAAGAGAGATAGCTTATTGGTTCAAAAACATCCTCAAGTGGTATATCTCATCATCCTTTAAGAGGATACACAACATACTCAGAGGAATTTGGATTTGGAAGATGTGCAATTTCCTCCTAACCAGAAGGGGCCAAAACTAGGGTTTGACCTAAAATCAATGTATCTCTGATTTTTTGGACAAAACTTGATGTCATGGTATTCTACATGTTCTTAAGTGTATGTGTGTGGAAAATTGTCTCTCAATTGGTTTTAGAAGTGGTTCAATTGGAAGAAAGATAAAAAAATCAGGGAAATTGGGGGCTAAGTCAAATAATCAGAGGAAAAAGTCAACTCTTGACTTTTTGAGGCCAAATTCATGAAATTCATGTTATATGGGACCAATGTACAAAATTTGATCAAGAAACTCCAAAAGGATCATGAAAAAATCAAGATTGGAAGAGTTGCCATTTTTGGAAGAAGTAGGGTTTCCAAAAATAGTAATTTTGAGCCATTTTGCACCTAACTTTGAACCAAGGCCATTCAAAATTGAGACATCAAATGAAAATTCCACTCGGCCACAATAAAATACCTTATTTCAAGCTTCAAATCCATGTGTAGAACGTCTCCATTGGATAAGAATTGAGTGAGATATGACTGACCAAAATTGGAGGAAAATAGGTCCAAAATCAGGTCATGACCAAGGATTCCTAGGCCCACGGCCATCTTTTTTACAAACAGGTGGTGTGCCAAATGTTCACCCATTTTTCTCAATGATAAAGGCTTCATATGGAAAACTTGTCAACATCAAAATGGTTCCTTGCAATGCCCTCTTCAATGTTCATGTTGGACAAAATTTCATTTGGTTAAGCTATGATGGAGATATAGTGGTCTCAAGTTAGGGTGATCATGCTGAAATTCCATGCCATGCTTGCCTTGCCAGCCAACCTCTTTGCCTCGCCCATGATGCAGTTCCAAATATGAATGTTCTAAGTCATTTTTCAACCTCTTCCAAGCTTCAATCCAATTCAATTCTCACACAAAAATTGTAGTGTTACACATCTTTAATTCATTAACCTCAAAAACTCATCAAACCATCCACAATGCATGGAAAAATTCATCACCAAACTACCATGTTTGCATTGATTCCAAACTGCCATAAAAATCAGAAAAAACAAATGTTGTTGATGTTGTTATTACAAAGCCTACACGTGCATTGTTCATACCACCATTGCCTTATTTGAACAAACACCTTCCTTACACTATGATGATGCTTACATGAATAGAGAAAAGAAACAAAAATTGTGCAGCAAGCCTCCCTTGTAAGCTGCTACACCTGAACCACATCACCACCATTGATTCCTTTGCATTCCACCACAACTTTCATAAACCCTCATCACCATAACACAACCTTGCTAACTCGTCCCCTAACTAACTTGACTCAGTTAGTTAGGATGGACTCACCTAAACCATCTCAACTCATTTAATTCACCCAGTTAACCATGGTTAGAGCTCACTATAAATCAAAACTTCACTCTCAAATTTCATGAACAACACTCATTTTCACACTCTCACACAGAAACTCTCTCTTCTTCTCTCTCAATCTCTCACCATTGCAACTGATTTTCGAGCTTCACTTTGTTCATTTTCTCATTTTCACATCAGAATCTCTCTTCTTTCTCTCTCAATTTCTTAACATTGTAACTGGTTTTGAAGCTTGATTTCAATCCATTGAATCATCATCAACTACTGCATCTAAGCCTTTATTTGGCCAAGAGTAGCTCAAAGAGGAAGCAGAATCTCTGGTTTTCTGAAGAATATCTCAAGGTCTCAAATCTTCAGGTACGAATTTCCACCATTATAGACATGATTTGAAGATGTTATCAGGTTCTTGAAGCTTCTTATAAGCTCAAGAACTTGTCTGGCTAGTTGATAGGCCTTTAGAGGCATAGTTGAAAAGTTAGGGCTTGTTTTAACCTCCTCTGTTCTTCATGTATGTGTTTGTTCTATGAAAAATATTGGTGTATTCTTAATCTCCATAAGCTCAGCTTCATTTTGGTATGCACATTGTGCATTTCTATGATAACGTGAAATTGCAGACGGTGGTGATTGACCGGAGTAGGTGACCGGAGGACCCTCTCCGGCCGGTGATCATGTGTTAGGGTTTGTTTGCAGTTTTAATCATGACCGTGGATTTGCTTGCATCGTGTGGTATAGGATTGGCCAGCACATTAAAATACGCGTGCTCCTCACGTGTTATTTTCTAATTTCATTTTAAACGTTGTGTGGTGCAGCGCATGTTAGTTAATGTGTTCCCTCACGCATGTGCTTTGATTGTGATTACTTTGACTATTTGGTTGACTGGACTTGATCCAATGGTGTTCAGTGTTTGACTTTATTTTGACTGAGAGTGCATGATTGTTGGTGTGGAACGCGCGTAAATAGACTTGAGACCTTTGTTATTTGCACCTCACATCTTAAAGCCCAAACCATTCTGAACTGATTGTTTACTATACATGCACCCCTCTCTTATTTTCATTTCTTTTTATTTTTTTTCATTTTTATGCACATTTCCTTTTTAATTTTTAAAAATACAAAACTACATCATAAAATTCTAGAACAATTCATGAACATTTTCAAGACATTTAGGAAATTTTTTATATTTTTATTTCATGATTTTATGACATTTTTACCCCTGCTTCATAATTTTCTTTGAATTTCATTTGTATGCATTCCAAATGTGATACATGAATTTGTGGATTTTTGTTCTTGCTCATTACAAATTGTTGTGAATTGATTCTTTTTGTATTGATTCAATAATACATTGAATCATGTTAGATGATTTTTGTTTGATTTCTTAGGTCATTTTATGATATGTTTTGATGCTTATCTTTGCACTACTTTGCATGATGTTTCAACTTGACCTAAATGCATTGTTTGAAGTCATTTTACTTTGAATTTTTACATGCTATCTTGATGTATGATTCAATTCTGACTTAGGCATTCTAATACCATGCTTGCATAATTTTCATATGGCCATTTGATTTTTGTTTGATGCATTACATTTGAAGCATAATCCATGTCATATCATTTTAACTTTAGTGCATGTTTGCATGAATTCTTTTGTGCACATTTGTATGAGCATTTGCATATTTTCATGAGATATTCATGTGATATTATAGGTATTTGGTACACATTATAGGTCATCTTTGCATGTTCATTTCAACTTGAACTTTGTGCGTCCTTAACATGTATTGTGTGCACTTTCTTTTGAACTTTCATTTCAATTCTTCTTCTACCACTTCTTGAATGTCTTGAATTTTGATTCATGAATACTTTGAGATGTTTATAAACCATTTTTTCATTTGGTTTCAATTCTGATTGTTGGTTTGCATGTTCCATTTATGCATTTTCCTTTTATTCCTTTTCATCTTTCATCTATCCTTTCTTAGGGTAACATGTTTAAATGCTAATGGATGATGATTGTTGCTTGTTCTCTTGAACTTGAATGATGATATTCACTTGTTGTCAATATGATTCACATTCTGGTTGTGATATTAAGATTTGATTCTTCATCTTGTTCTTTTGAACTTTAATGTGCATTAAGTGTTCTTTTTACTTCCTATGCATGTTTCCATGTTTACTAATCATGTAGGGGCTTTGGTAAGTTGAATTGAGTGTGGATAAGGAATCCACATTCAAACCTCCCTCCTTTCATTTCTTTTACAATTCAATTTTGTGTTTTGTCAAGTACTTATGTGTGCTTACTTTGATTAACTCATTACTTTCCCTTTTGAATTACAATTCATCTTCTATTTTAGAAGTGAATTGTTTAATTCATTCCTTCTTTAGACTTTAGGTTTTGCAACCTCACAAACCATTAGGATCTCTCCCTTAACTAATCAATTAGGATTGAGTCTTAGTTCACATAGATTTTTACCTTTCTCTCCTTGAGTCTTTCATCTTCTCATCTCAAAGAAAATTCAAAAACATGTAATAAAGGTAGGCATTTATTGCATTTAGGCCTTTCATATAAAGAAGAGATTATAACGGGTCTTCTCTTATAATCTTAGAATGTGTAGCATATAGCCCATCTTGGGTCAATGTGTTAAACATTTGTTCTTGTATGAGGGACTTAAATGCAATACTTGTTGAAGGTACAAATAAATAAATAAACACTTCTTCATTTCATAATCAACAAAAACACTTAATAAATACAAGTATGCTAGTGTGTTTGAACCTTATTAATTGGAACTAAGTGTGAGGGTCTTCTTCACCCTTAGTGTGCTTTCTTACTCATTCCATCTTGGAATGTGAGGATGTACACATTCCGATGATTAAGATTTAGATACACTATCATATGCATACAAATGAAAAAAACTTTTAAAAGACAAAAACAAACAATAACGTCTTTCCTTCGGGAATTCTTTTCTCACCTCATTCACTCTCAGCGTACGGACGTGCTTCTACTCGTTCTCTTGCAAGACGGTAACGCACTCGGACCAGCGAGCCTGCAAACACCTGAGCTAAAATGTTAGTCGTTCCTTAAAAAACACAAACAATCCATCCCTAGTGAGGGGAACTACGTCGCTCTGATTCTCATGTTCCCGATGAGATACGTAGGCAGTGGGGTAGGGCCCATTCGAGCACTTCTTTTATTTTCCCTACATTTGTTTCTCTTTCTCTTTCCGTTCTTTTTCCAGTTCCTTTTCCAGTATTTTTCCTTACACCCTTTGATTGAGGCAAGCAAGCGTGGATCCCATCGGGTACGATGGATGCGTGGGGGTGCTAACACCTTCCTCGCGCGTAACTGACTCCCGAACCCAGTTCTCTTGGTCGCAAGACCATGCTCTATCCTTTCCTTCAGGTTTATACGGTGTTTCCTTTCCCTCTCTTGGGATAAATACACATTGCTGACGACTCTGTTTCGGTGCCACTTTCGCGTTTGTACTTGGATGAAAATCCCGGGAGCGACACATCTCTACTTTATTTTCTTTTACTTCTTCAATAACTTAAAGTGCTTCTTGTCTCGCTTTGCAAATTACGCACACTATTCTTTCTATTTCGGGATCGATCAGTATCAACGTCGAATTAGTATCTTGCATAAATAAATAAGAAATATCTTAGTAGCACCGCACAAAATAACACAATAGTGGATATAAAATTAAAATTAAAATTAATAATGAAATTCTGGCACGTAGTGGAGAAATGTCTGATATGATGTCAGGACGTCGTAATAGCAGAATTAACACAAGAACAATTTAAAGAAAAATTGTAGGAATTTAAATAACACATAGTGGTTGTTAACCCAGTTTGGTGCAACGTTACCTACATCTGGGGGCTACCAAGCCAGGAAGGAAATTCACTATGACAGTATCAGTTCAAAGCTAAACTCCCATGTTTAAAACTTATCACATAATCACTACCTTGTGCAACTTCTACCTAGACACCCTCTATATATGAGATCCCCCTCTCACTTCCTATTCAGTCACAATCCCAATGAAAATTCAACATCAACCAACAATAGAAGTAGCACACTTCAAAGACATTATTTAATTTTGCTTAAAAGCTTCAATCAAGAACAATACACTCTTTCTTAAAAGCTTTAGAGTGAACAATTAACAATTAACAATCAGTCTACCTCAATGCACCAGAAGATACATGAGTGACATACAAATAACACACACTAAACCCTAAAGACCAAGACACTGCTAATCCTAATGCTCCAAATTCCACGTGATTCTCTACTTCAATAGGATTAGGTCTTCTCTTTAAATAGCCTTCTGTCCACTTAGGCCTGGGCTCTTGAAGCGCAAAAATACCAGGAATCAGCTTTAAATCATAAGCATAAGCTCCTGCACAATAATAGGAACAAAATACAAAGTTTCCTAAAAAGGCTCAAGGATCCTTTTTATGAAAACTAACAGAATCCGTCAAAACAGAAGTTCTCACAATATCCTCCCTTGGATAACATAAACATGTGAATTAAAACACACTCAAAAATCACACTAAAAATACCAAAACAGTCATGCCCTAACTTTCTGGTATAACATGTCTTGGCACATGTCACAACATCATGTTGAACATGATGTCTGACTGTCATGGCAGAACATCTGGTTTAACATCTTGCTAACAACATGTTGTTTTACCAAAATGTAGCTAATCCATAAATCACAGAACTTGCAATCTCCCCATTTGGCAAATTTGGCTAAAACTACCTTAGCACACATCAGAGGTATACACAGCGGAATCAAAACAGAAACACAGACAACAAGAACCACAAACCCAAGCACAATGTTGTCAAAACAATAGAGCACACATGACAACACAATGTCCAGACACCTGGTCTGACATCACAAAACAATCAACACAACAGAAGCTACGTGAGAACATGTAAGTTTTTTACAAACTGCAACTTTGTAACAACAGATCAGACAGGTACATAACTCCCCCTGTCATACATAACCAGTACTCCCCCTATCATACATAACCAGTACTCCCCCTAAAGGGGAAAACCAAAATCACAAGAAAAATGCACATGAACTCATGCAAATTCTTACAATAGAACCAAACTAAAAAAAACACCGAACATAAGCACTCTCCCCCTGAACATCACAACCTACTGCAGAGAAAATACATTCTCTCAGACACAACATATGGTTCCACATCAATAGCAGCAGCAGCAAGCATGACATGCTCCCCCTAAATAGTTGCAGATAGGTAAGTAACAACGATGAAAACTACTTTTCCTAAGTCGTAGTAAAACACATGACATGAAGTCATGACATCTGATCCAACATCAGAAATAGCAAATATACTAACACTTTACTCCACCTTTTTAGCCAAACATTGACAAAAAAATGGAGTAAATGTAAACAAACATAAATGGAAGCACAAAAAATATGCATAAAGCATAAACACGGATGGAAACACACATAGCAACAAAGAACAACAAGCACACAAATACTACTACTCCCTCTTTTTAGCCAGAATATTGACAAACCAAGCAGTCATTCATCAAAGCAGAAGAAAGGTAGATCAAACTCAGAAGCAACAACCTTATACCAAGCAAACATACTAAGCACATTACTATACCAATAATCTAGACTATCTACATTGAGTATGTTAGTAGACCGATCCTTCTTCACACCACCACTCTCTTCTTTATCTTCTTTGTCAGATAGATCTTTCTCCTCTTCAGCAGACATACTATTATCATTAGAATCATCTCTTTTACTACCTACAAAATCATCTTCAGCCACATTCTCTTAGGATTTTTCATAAGTCTTACTATGAAAATTTTCTTGTGTGGTTCCAACAAAATGATCAAGTTGGTCCAAGGATGTTGTGATATCCGGTACAACATCAAACTCAAGGTTAGTTACCAAGATCTTAGAGAGAGACATATGAGCACTTGTATCAACAATGTTATTAACAGAAACATTCAAATTAGAAGTATCAAGACCATTAGGTTTCCACGCCTTCCTATTCTTAATTATCACATGACTAGCCCTAGGTTATGTTGGACGTTTTGGATAACCATACAGTCTATAATAGTAAGGCTTTATATGACCATATTTACCATAATAATGACATTTCCAAGGCTGGAACTTGGCTTTAGTCTGAGTTTTTTGAAGTCTGGCAGGATGTTGCAACATTTGGTCAGACGTCGTGAGCTCATGCTTTACTTCAGCAGGAACAAACTTTGTCATATAGGTTTTTCTTTGATTATTTAAAGACTGATAATTAAACCCTATACCAGTAAATATTTTACCTCCTTTCCCAACTTGAAGAATCTCACCCAACACATCATATCCATTATTCAACATTCTCACAGATTTGGTCATGTTTTCAAGTTTAGAATTCAATAGGGTTACCTCATCTTGAAGACCAGAGATAGTAGATAAAAGATTCTCTTTTTTAGCCTGCAGTTGAGCTGTGATTCTCTTCTAAGTTTCTCTCATCTTACACACCTCTTTACTTTTGACATAAAGCTCTCTGTATGAAATAGCCAACTCTTCATAAGAGACATTCTGATCACAGGAATCTTCATCAGATTTACATCTGCCGGTGAGGGCTGCAACATGCTTAGCAGTTTCAACATCAGGTTCACTTTCAGAATCATTATCTGACCCAAAAATAGACATGCCCTTCTTTTGTTTCTTGAGGTACGTGAGACATTCTGATCTAATGTGATCAAAACCCTCACATTCATGACATTGACTACCTTTTCCTTGATTGGGCTTCTCCTCTGTTCTTGCTTTTCTCTGAAAATCATTGTTCCTTCTAATGTCGAATGACATGTTATTGACATCTGGTCTTGACTTCCTATCCATACTCTTCAGCACCTTATTGAATTGCCTCCCAAGAAGAACAATATCATTAGAAATTCCCTCATCAGTCTCCATGTCACATTAAACCTTTTCATCATTAGTGTTAGAGATAAAAGTTATGCTCTTGTTCTTCTTTTCAGATCTTTCATTGATAGCCAATTCAAAAGTTTGAAGTGAACCAACAAGCTCCTCCCCTTTCATGTTGTTGATGTCTTGTGCTTCTTCAAGCATTGTGACCTTCATGTCAAACTTCTTAGGCAACGACCTAAGAATCTTTCTAACCAACTTCTACTCTGACATCTTCTCTCCCAAGGCTCTAGATGTATTGGCAATATCAAGAATATTCGTGTGAAAATCATGAATGGACTCATCATCTTTCATTTTGAGACTCTCAAATTTGGTGGTGAGAAGTTGAAGTCTTGACATCTTTACTTTCGATGTGCCTTCATGAGTGATTCTAAGGATTTCCCATGCATTTTGGGCCACGGTACAAGTATTTATCAGTCTGAAATTATTTTTATCAACTCCATTGAATAAGGCATTCAAGCCTTTGGAGTTTCCAAGAGTAAGATCATCTTCTTCCTTAGACCGGTCCTCTTCTGGCTTCAATTCAGTTGTGTCCTTCCCATCTTTGCCCTTCACAACAGGGTGTTCCCAACCTTTGATAATTGGTTTCTAGGTTTTGCTACCCATAGATTTTAGAAAAGTCACCATACGCGCCTTCCGGTGATCATAGTTGGTGCCATCCAAATTAGGCGGTCTGTTGACAAATCCTAGTTCCATGTCTCTAGTACCAGAAAGTATCTCCCTAGACCTCACCCAAAACAGAACAGGGTGTCTGCTCTGATGCCAATTGAAATTCTAGCACATAGTGGACAGATGTTAGATATGATGTCAGGACGTTGTAATAGCATAATTAACACAAGAATAATTTAAAGAAAAATTACAGGAATTTAAATAACACATAGTGGTTGTTAACCCAGTTAGGTGCAACATCACCTACATCTGAGGGCTACCAAGCCATGAAAGAAATTCACTATGACAATATTAGTTCAAAGTTAAACTCTCTCGTTTACAACTTATCACCTAATCACTACCTTGTGCAACTTCTATCTAGACACCCTCTAAATATGAGATCCCCTTCTCACTTCCTATTCAGTCACAATCCCAGTGACAAATCAACAACAACCAACAATAGAAGTAGCACACTTCTAAGAAAATACTTGATTTTTCTTAAAAGCTTCAACCAAGAACAATACACTCTTGCTTAAAAGCTTTAGAGTGAACAATTAATAATTAACAATTAGTCTACCTCAATGCAACAGAAGATACATGAGTGACATACAAATAACACACACTAAACCTTAAAGACCAACCAAGACACGGTTAATCCTAATGCTTCAAATTCCACGTGATTCTCTACTTCAATAGGATTAGGTATTCTCTTTAAATAGCCTTCTGTCCACTTGGGCCTGGGCTCTTGAAGCGCAAAAATACCATGAATCAACTTTAAATCATAAGCATAAACTCCTACACAATAATAGGAACAAAATACAAAGTTTCCTAAAAAGGCTCAAGGATCCTTTTTATGAAAACTAACAAAATCCGTCAAAACAGAAGTTCCCACAATATCCTCCCTTGGATAATACAAATGTGTGAATTAAAACACACTCAAAAATCACACTAAAAATACCAAAACAGTCATGCCCTAACTTTCTGGTATAACATATCCTGACACATGTCACAACATCATGTTGAACATGATGTCTGACTGTCTTGGTAGAGTATCTGATTTAACATCTTGCTAACAGCATGTTGCTTTACCAAAATGTAGTCAATCCATAAATCACAGAATTTACAAATAACAAAAGAAAATAAATAAAAAATAAAGAAATTGCAAAAGGTAAAAACGAAAACAAAAAGAAAATAAAAATTTAAAACAAATGTCGCAATAAATTGCCTTGATGAAAATCAACAATCCTCGGCAATGCCGCCAAAAACTTGATGACCTCTCGGAAAGTGTACGGATAACATCGAAGTAATAATAAAATATCATCTCCACGAGGATTGTATTTTAACAAGAAAATTATGTTCGAAATTAAATAATTAAATTCGAAAAGCGGTTCTAAAATGAGAATTTTAAAAGTTGAAATTCAAGACGCGAAAGGCGATTAGGATTTTATTACCGAATCCCTTTATTTTTACCTGTTGATGAACTGTGTACCTGTTGAGTTTCAATCATATTTTAATCACTGTGAATTAACATAACCACTACACCCAATTTCTTGGTGTGCAACTCATTAATTTATACGGTATTTCCCTAATTCCTTAGGCAAATTCAAGGTTAAATTAGGCGTTCTAAGTGCGTTAATTATTTTGCAACATCTTCTAAATTCCTATTCCTAGTTTATTACAAAGTTGAATAAATTGCCTAGTTCAGATAATTAGACTAACAATAAAAAATTCCTAATTATTCGTTAGACCGTAAGCACCAAAAAGAATTAAACAAAAGAATAATTTAAATAAAATAATAACATTAAAATTACTCAATAAATCTCAAACAGACATATGATGCAATAATGTAAAAATTAAGGTTCATTTCTAAAAGCTCTAACCTACATAAACTTAGCTACTCATTGATAAATAAACAAATACCATGAGTGGAGAAGTATTCATCATCAAAATCTAAGGAATAATTGCTTTCCAATGACTCCAATATGCTCCAAAATCGCCCCTTGAAAGTTCCTAGTTGTCACTTTCTATTTCTGATCCAGAACCCCTTGAAAAAGTAGCCAAAAAGCCTTTGAAATAGCAAAAAGCATGTTACCTCAAAAAGCATTATCACGTCGTGTTGTGAATTGATGTCGTCAAGAACAAGCCAAAATATGAGAAAGAAATTGAGTTTCTTGAACAAACACAAGAAACCCTATTAGGTTTTACAAAAGGGAGAGAAAAAGGAAGAAGAAGAATAAGAATTGGTTAAAATTATTTTACAATTCACTTACTCAACAAGGGTTCAAAGATTACAAGTGAATACCAACAATTAAACTCTCTCAACAACCTGAGAGAACTAGTCTATTTATAGACTACTAAGCTAACTTAACAATTAGGCTTAGAATCAAGGCTCAATTTGACATACTAACTTAAATTACAGGTTAAAATATTTCGACATTATGCTCGAACAAACTTCGACTACATCATACACAACTCCTGTCGAACCATGAAGCTACCCTTGTCGACATTAGAGTTCGATCTAAATACCACAAATCTCCACCATGGAATAAACTATATAACAAGGGAACAAGCTAGATTTCATCACCACAAGCTCAACACAATGGCACTATGGACTTTTTCGACCATCGTTGTCTTCTCCTTCTCCGATAGGGCAGTGTCCATCTTCTCTGATCCTTTCAACATTTCTAACAAATCCTGTTGGACAAGAAGGGCTTGCATCTTCAAGCGCCACAAATTGAAATCATTCACACCGGTAAATTTCTCAATCTCATACTTTGTTGACAGAATCTATTCACAATAAACTGGTGTGGTGAGCTAGACACTAGCAAGGACATCCGATGGTTATGAATCATCTAATAATGTCATAGCTCAGCCAAGGCTTTGTCTTCACTCATCTTGAATAAATACAAAGCTTGCTTCAGGTAGAGACGATTAACCAACGATTTCGTCATGTATTCAAGTTTCGTCCACACACATGCACATACCAGCATGCACCTTACCCTTTCCAAAATGGTTCGATTATACCTTTGATGGGGAGTCCCTACAGTAGTTTTGGACAAAAAACCTAGAGACTATAAGTAAGTTATGAGGAGTCGGATAGAAAATACTTTGCACCTGAGTGTGAAGGATTCCTTGCAGGTCCCCAAAGATCAGCATGAATGTAATTAAGGGATCCATGCGAACCTTGTGTACTCCTCTTAAGATTAGGTACATACCTAACATCAATCAATAACCTTATTTACTCATCATGGAGCTTGAATCTCACAGATCTAATACATGCAATTTTGCAAGCTTTGTTGTTTCCCAGCAGCACTGATGAGTCAATATGGTTATTGACTGGTGTTAGGTATTTACCTGATCTTAAGAGGTCTTTGACTTCATCTGGGATATGCAATTCAGCATCACTATGCTTCACCTCAATAGGAATTTCTTCCTGTTCCAGCTCTTCTTCATAGATATTTGAACTTCGACCAATGTCATCTGTTTTCTTGAAAATCATCTCATCTTCATTGAAAACTACATATTGCCTTGTGATACACCTATTGTGACCTAGCTCTAGGCACCACAGCCTATAAGCTTTGACTCCTTTAGGGAATCCAAGGAACATACATCTCAGAGCTCTAGGTTCGACCATGTCTTGCTTAATATGAGCATAAGCTAAACAATCAAATACTCTAAGTCTGTAGAGACTAGGTGGATGTCCCAACCACGACTTCTTCAGGTATCTTCATTCCCAAGGCTATCGAGGGACACTTATTTATCAAGTATGTTGCAGTCACAACAACTTCTTCCCAAAACACCTCAGTCCAAGGGTATACAGTTTGAAACCTTCCGGAGAACCTTATAGAGTTTCTTGTGTTTGTTTAAGAAACTCAATCTTTTTTCTCATATTTTGGTTTATTCTTGACGACTTCAATTCACAACAAACTGGTGCGGTGAGCATGGACGAAACTTGAAAGTTTTTACATGACAAAATCGTTGGTTAATCGTCTCTACCTGAAGCAAGTTTTGTATTCATTCAAGATGAGTGGAGGCAAATCCTTGTCTGAGCTATGACAACATCAGATGATGCATAACCATTTGATGTCTTTGCTAGAGTCCACGTTCACCGCACCAGTTTTTTGTGAATTGATGTCGTTAAAAACAAACAAAATATGAGAAAAAAATTAAGATTCTTGAACAAACACAAGAAACCCTATTAGGTTTTACGAAATGGAGAGAAGAAGGAAGAAGAAGAATAACAATTGGTTAAAATTATTTTACTATTCACTTACTCAATAAGGGTTCAAAGATTACAAGTGAATACCAACAATTAACCTCTCTCAACAACCTGAGAGAACTAGTCTATTTATAGACTACTAAGCTAACTTAGGATACAAGCTAACTTAATAATTAGGCTTAGAATCAAGGTCCATTTCGACATACTAACTTAAATTACAAGTTAATATATTTCGCCATTATACTCGAACAGACTTAGACTACAACATACACAACTCCTGTCGAACCATGAAGCTACCCTTGTCGACACTAGAGTTCGATCCAAATACCACAAATCTCTACCTTAGAACAAACTCTATAACAAGGGAACAAACTGACTTTCATCACCACAGGCTCAACACAATGGCATTGTGGGCTTTTTCGACCATCGTTGTCTTCTCCTTCTCCGATAGGGTAGCATCCATCTTATCTGATCCTTTCAACGCTTCTAACAAACCTTGTTGAACAAGAAGAGTTTGCATCTTCAAACGCCACAAATCGTTTTCTCATGTTTTGCTTTGTTCTTGACGACATTAATTCACAACACGCCGTGACAAGTCAATATCGTGCCGTGATGCAAGACTCATCGCATCCAGGAGGAAACCCACATTTTTCCTCCTTTTTCTTCACAAGTTTCACTAAGTCTTTGTTTCTTCCATGTCTTGGCTTTTTTGGTCAATTCTTCACAATTTTTCATGGCTTTTGACCATTCTTCTTTCAAATTTACCTTATTTTCTTCATAAAAATCATGTAATGACGATTGTTATCACATGCTCTAAGTAATTTGTGGGCGAGAGCCCTTCCGCCAAATGGGCTATCGCATGCTCTTTGATGAGCCTCAACAAGGACTAAGGTAGTTTCATGTTCCCCTAGACACCGCATCATAGAGGACGCTCTTCCCATTTTATAGATTTTCCCACCAAGAGAGTATACTTGGAGGCTTGCTTCCGGACCTTCTTCGTTTCCCCTTCATCTTGAGGGAGTTCGTTCTCCTGCAGATAATGTAGTATGAGCGACATCTAACTTGACTCGGGGGCAGTTTCTAAGGTGGAGATCTCATCCACCTCAATACTATGGGTGGCGATGTCTTTGAGATGTCGAGCTTGGACAGATGGTCTGCTCTGAAGTTTTGTTCCAGGGGACATTTTTTACTTCAAAATATTTAAAGTGTGTTGATAAATTTAGTACCTTATAGAAATATTCCATGAGTTTTGATTTTTTTTTTTTTGTCTGGTAATCCCCCTACGAGTTGATTAATGATCAATTAGAAATCACCTTTTGTATTCAACTTGGCAGAACCCATTTTTAAGGCGAGAACTATATCGACAATGAAAGCTTCGTATTCGACCTGATTATTAGTTACCTATTTGGAATAAACAAACAATATAAACTTTTCTATCATCTAGCCATAAATAATTTATGCTTGTATAGCTATCATGATCAAAAGATTAAAAACTTGATTTTCAACCTATTATATTTCTATTATTTAATGTCAATGGTGATTACTATTTTCCAATATGCAGGTCATTGTTTGGTACATATGGTATTCTGAATATCTTTTCTCATAAAGAAATTGAGCCAAAGATGAAAGCACATTAAAGGTATGAGAGTGTGACTCAAATATAGTTCATATGCATGTTTGATATTCACAAGAGGTTTATTTTTGTATATGTTTAATAATATTAATATTTTCTCACTTCTTCATTGTGTGGTAAAAAGAATACAATTTTGTTCTCTCTGTCATATATGCTCATTCTACATACTCTTTTTTGGTGCATACATCTATTTATTATATTATAATATAATAAAAGAGAATCCCAAATTAATACATCTCACCAAATATTATGCAATGTGATGTATCTTGCTGTAAAAACGCCATAATTGATGTAATCTTAGTTTGATGCTATTATGCAATGAATTATGAGGCATACGTATTATTTTTATCTTATCAGGTATGAGCCCATGCTTCAAAAATTCAAAATGCACTAATTTGTGCAATCTATATCCTGACTCATCTCACAACAATGGTTTTTGTTGCATGTATAAAATTTCAACAATTCAAAATGTACTAGCTTGCCCATTTCTTACTAGATTTAGTATCACTACTGCCTTTTGGAAGGCCAACGACATAGTGTAAGGCCTGGGATAATTTGATGGAATTGTGCGGCATACCCTATTCTAATTCAGTTTCATCATTTGGATTATCTAAATACAAATTTGTTATTACGCAAACATTGAACCAGAATCATCAGCACCTTTACAGCAGTATGTTTAGAATTACTTTTAAGCACTTTAAGTATCATACAATAGTACACAATTATTTTATATGATAATGGCGTCTACTAAGTCTAATTCTCAATTTGTAGGATCACGGTGACTTATCACAACACTAGTAGATGACCCGTGCGTTCGCACGGGTGATCGTAGTTATGTTTAAGGTGGTTAATTAAAAATAAAAATATGTATAAAGAATAAATTGGATATAAGTCAGAATAAATAAATTATGAAAGAGATTTAATTTTAATAGGAAATTAATTAAAGAAAAACCAGTTGCTATTAGTATATATTTAAATGGATATGTATATTTAAAAAGAAATACTTAAAAACGAATAGGTATTGTTATGGTAGTGACCCGTGAGAATTTGAATATGTCTTTTAGAATATTTAAATATTTTACAAATACACGGGCAATAGTATTTATATGTTAAATCATTTCATTTGTACTGTATTTTTATAATATAGTACTTTATAAGTGCACTTTTATGGTTTGATGTTTATTCTGGTAATTAATTTTTAAATTAAAATTTATATTTTATTTTACTAAAGCTTATCACATATTTTTCAATACACTAACTCAATTTGAGTTAACTAATCACAATTGATAAGTTTTGTAATGAACAAATCACACATCTATATGAATCTTCGACTCAAAAAGAGAAAGACATTATATGAATGACAAGCCAGAGAAGTTTCTATAAATAGATTGTATTCATTATCTATGGAGACTTATATTGATGGAGATGTGACAAAAAAAAAATAGATGTGTTAGTCTTGGTTGATTAGTCGTTTCATTTTAAAAATAGTGCCAAAAGTGAATATGGAAAAAAAGGAAAACAAATACAAATGTAATGAAGGAACACAACATTTTTAATTCGAAATTCAGTTACGAATGATCCAACTTAGTTTCAAGATGTAACTAAGGATTCACATTTCATTTATATTATTAACAATAGATAATACTACCTCTATTCTTTTTTATAAAAAACAACTCACTTTTTAGATTCATTGAATAATTAATTAGGGGTGTTCATTGGTTCGGACAAATCCAAACCAAACCGGAATCCAAACCAAGCCAATGTGTTTGGGTTGGACATTTTTTTAGTTCGGGCACAAACCGAACCAAACCAATTAAAACCGATGTTAATTGGTTCGGGCAACGGATTTCTAATTTGCTACCCGTAAACCCGAACCAAACCAATAACAATCAACATAATTAATTTCTATAATAAATTATTAATTTTAATTAAGTTATTACTTATTTATTGAATGAAGAGAAAAATTGTTATAGCAGTTATCAAGTACAAACCATAATGAAAGAAACAAAAAGGTATAGTCTCTGGACATTTTTAATGAAAAACGGAACGACATATTTCAAATTATCACAAGCATATCAATCAATGATATATAGAGAAACTAAAAATTACAACTATTATAAATCAAACTCACAAATTGCAAATTACAAGTATCCACAAACCACAACCTTCTTCCCAAATCACAAAACCTCAAATCACAAGTATCTCCAAACTGCAAACCTTTAATTTTATACTATGGAATGAAGTATGAGTATGCAATAAAATTGTTTTAAGTTATTGAATATTTAAGTGAAATACAACAATTGTATTACTAAGGTGGTCATAACTTGTTTAAAAATATGTGTGTCATGTATTCAATATTTATTTTTCATAGTGTGTAAACAAATACTTTTTAAAATATATTTTTGTATATTTATGTTTAATTTATCCGATCAATCCAATCCAAACCAATCCATTGTTTTTCGGATCGGTTTGGTTTGGGTTTTATAGCAAAAATATAGAAATCCAATCCAAACCAATCCATTTATTTTTCATTGGTTCGGGTATCGGATTCTCTCAAAATCGAACCAAACCGGCCCGCGAACACCCCTATAATCAATGTATTTAGTTTATAAACTGACTAAAGACATTAATTATTCAATGAACCTAAAAAATGAATTGTCTCTTATATAAAATAACGGAGATAGTAAAATATAAATTTAAAAAATGTGAAGAGTAATCATCTCAACCGATATTATCTCAACAACAGATATTATTGTAAATTGCTTTAATTAAATTTTCAAATAAAATATCTACGAAGAAGTTGATATATATCTCATCACCTAGAACAATAACATATGCATCAATAAATAATTTAATTTATATTGATATAGCTAACAAATTTGATACATTAAAACAAAATTTTATCATATGACATGGTATAAGTAGAGGTGTAAAAAAAAGTCTCATATTACAAAGTTTCAATAATTATGTTCTCTATTTAACCTTTTTTTTAGGTCTCTGTTAAATGGAAAAAAAATTAATCTCTTTTTTTTTACATGTGCATGATTAATCTATATTTACTTGTTTAGCATTAATCCACATATTTAATAGAAAAAATATTATAACAATAAATACCATTATTTAAAGCGTCAATATATCAAATAATTACAATATTGTATATTAATTACATTAATTTATCTCGCTATATTGCATCTTGTTGGTGAAGTCTTTAAGCCACGACCTTGCTATTTGTAACGAATTACAATCACGATATGACTACCATCTTTAGATTATCTTTGTAAGAAAACATAAGTGATTTGGATCAAAATAGTAAATATACTTTTGTTTGAATGAAAATAATATATATGCTACAAATACAAATTATATCTTCGCAACCTTGTCGTGATGCATCGCGAACATATAATTTGTGATAAAAAAAAAATTACTTTTAAATAATACATTTCGCATATATTATAATATTATAACCACTTAAACATTTATTTCACTTTAATAATAGATATTTATAAAGTCATTTTTATAATTTTTATTATTATTATTATTATTATTATTATTATTATTATTATTATTATTATTAACCCAAGAATCATATAAATCATCAGTCCCCCAATACTTCTGATACAAGACATAAGCCCCCTATACCTTACAATAGGGTCCATAGTTTTACAATGCTCTGTAGATAGTGTCACCACATGCAAAGCTTGTTTGCAGTTGAGAGACACGTGGAAGGCTCTGATACCATTGATATAAACTTTAGAAGAATCACACCTTTAAATCTAAGTATTGTGGTTGGAGGTGGAGGGACTGGGATCGTATATTTCTGTTGTGGAACTCATGCACAATAGCTTGCAAATGAATGGTAATTTGAGACACATCAATGCACTAAAGAAAATAATCAGTTACTCTTAATAATTAATCTGATAGTGTTGCGATGTAAGAATAGAAGACATTAAAGGAAGTGTAGACAAGAATAGAATACCACGTAGGAAGATGTGTTATTGGATTGCTACGTAGTATCTATTAGAGCTTACCTGTTTTATCGGATCCAATGCTTAGAAAGCAAACAACACAACTTTTAAGATATGCAGGCAGTTGAGCAAATGATATTCCTTTCAAGTTAGAGATTAAAGGTAGGAAGAGAATAACGAAAAGAGTCTATAATATATATCAGAAGCTAACCATAGATATGGCTCACAATTATTATTTAATTAATATACATAAAATATGCATAACCAAAATAAACTTGAAATGTTAATAGAAATATTAACAACAAATTTTTTATTATCTTTTAGGTGACATATACATGTTGTACATAATAAGATTCCGTACAAACAATTGGCATTTGTTATTTGTAAAGGTACAAACAGAAGTAATGCAATTTGAGGTTATCTAAAAGGACAGAGAACATAAACTTAATTTGAACTCACAAGACAGCACATCTACTAAGATATCAGCAAAACGGGATATAGAGACTACACATTTACCTTTGTTTTATCCGGTCATTTAAAAATTGTGATAGGCGCACTTATTCTTAGAATTTTATATTGTACCAACCATCATATTTAAACCATTTACAATTCATGTTACTATTGAAAGCCATATCCAAAATAATTGACCACAAATATACCACAAACATGTTACAGACTTCAAATCATGTTCATGAGTAAGATGCCAATAGAAACTATAGTACAAATTCCAGTGGAAAACAGAATTGAGAAACACATATGATTTCCATACACTTAAGCAACACATATGTGATATTCTGTAAAACACATTGATTTCAACACATATAATTGCATGAACAGAATACATGTTGTATATAAATTAATTAGCATGTTTGGTAAACAAATACGATGGTTTGTAAAATGGATATAAATCTCGATACCAATCAAAACTTTTGGAAATGCTATTCACTTGCACCTCCAATATATATATGTCAACATCAAGTTGTAATTAACATATGATATCATTAGGCTACTAAAGAAGGAGTTGAACCAAGCTAATGTATAATGAAAGCTTTTATTGTGAATGATTAACTTCTAATTCCATTTCAGCATGTAATTTCAATAGCACTAAATAGAAATTAGAAACGGGAAAGAGAAAAAAAAAACAATCTCATCTAAGCTGCTTCATTAACATGCTAAGTTAACATGACATCCTTGATGAATTACATTGTAGAGATACATCTTTTATAAAACAGTGGCTAGCAGTGAATTTCAAATATCATGTACAGGATATCTATTTAATCATGTGAAATACAACTAATATCTTATTTAATTATCTAACTACACTAAATAAAATTACAATTAGGCAGCAAACAAATTTGTGAAAGAAGAAAATGATATAGTAAATTTTTAAACCGAATATGCAACATCTTATAATTATTGTCAATTCTGAAAAACATTAATCTGAATTTTTATTCGTGACTGCACAATAGACATTTATCTTTAAATCATATCGGTTGTGTGCGCATTCATTTAACTCTTAGATTATTGTTTTACCTTAAATTAGTTCTTTACCTGGGATATATTGTGAATTTATAACAAAATAACTCAGTGCATAGTGTAGCGAACGATTTTGGATGTGGTTGTGAAGCACTATCGCTCTTTGGTATCTACAGTTCGATTCATTTTTTATCCTATTAAAGCTGGTGAAGGAAGGGAAATAGATGTCTCAAATTAACCCTGTTTGTAAACTGAGGTTAAACAGTCAAAACTGTTGGTTTACAGATGCTGCAAAGATTCGGGGTCTCTATTAGGTTTATTTTTTTAAAAGTGGTGTTCGGTTAATTGGTGGGATGTTAAGATGTTAGGACGGATATATGAGAGTATGGGATTTTGGGTTTTTTGTTTAGTGTGCTCGCTAAGATTTTTTCTTTCAATCTTATGCCTATGTATTCCCGTTTACCGAAACAGGGAAATCAGAACGTTCGTAGTTCCTCCTATACTATGGGAGGAAATAGGGTTTTTGTGTCTTGTTCAAAGCCCAAGACGTGAAGCGAAAGGTGTTTGTATCTTGTTCAAAGCCCCAGATGTGAAGCTAAAAGGGTATTGACTTTAGAGAGAATTTGTCATCTCTAAAGAGGGGGTTGTATGTCACAACTGTTTATAAAGGAGAATTACTTTAACCGGGATGTGTGAATCCGGCAATGCCATAATTTCCTTTATAGGAGATTTCCAACCTGAAGGAGAAGACTTTAACTAAGTTTAGAGCAATGCCATCTTTCCTTAGGAATTTCTCATGCTAAAAGAGGGACAGTGGCATGGATATAGATGATCCAGAGGCTTGCCGCTTACAGCGATTAGATGACGGGGAAGGAGTTGTTGATGTTTGTGTACTGTGAACGAGGCACAAATTTGATGCTAAAAGGTTGATTGGATCAACCAGTGGTTTTCTTATACAAAGCCTAAGAGGAGGCTAATATGTGTCTCGTACAAAGCCCGAGAGAGAGGCCAAAAGGGGGTTGATCCTACAAGAGGATCTTTTATACTCAACAAGAGAGTGTTTTTGTATCTCGTACAAAGCCCGAGATGGAGGCTAAACATTTGCTTCGCTGGGAAGAATCATTGTACAAAGCCCAAGAAGAGGCTATTGTAACTGTTTCAGTTGAGTAACAGATCCAGTATACTGAATTTAAAGAGAAAATCAGTTCTTATATGAGTAACACTGTACTCAAGGATTTGATTCAGGGATATTTCCTTTTCTTTGAGGAAACGGGAAATCCAAAGGGTATTGAGACTGTCCGAGTCTACGGGTTTCCTTCCTATTTTTGAAGGGAGCTTGAGAATGTCTTGGAGACTCAAGGAAATTAGACTGTCCAAGTCTAGAGTTTCATCTTTTGTACTATGCTTTGAGAAACAGTAGTAGACTCTTTGAAAGGACTGTTCTATGAAGATGACTAGGTTATGTTCCTATACCTCTAGGAGGTCGTCGGGACAATTTGTACGAGGCCCAAGAGGAGGCTGGAAGCTTTTAAGAAGCCGACGGGTCCTTGTACTAAGCCCAAGAGGAGGCTATCATTCCCGGAGGAAGAGATCATTATATGAAGCCTAAGAGGAGGCTGTGAATACTTCTAAGAAGCCGACGGGTCCTTGTACTAAGCCCAAGAGGAGGCGGGGATGCTTTTAGGAAGCCTGTGGGTCCTTGTACGATGCCCAAGAGGAGGTCGATGCTTTTAAGAAGCCCGTGAGTCCCCAAACCCTGAGAAGTTCAAGACAGGCTATTCACAAGGAATAGATCAAGCCAGGAAAGTTCGAGAATTTGGAAGAAACTCAAAGATGCCATTCACGGAGAATACATTCATCTCTGGGAGTAGAGTTTCTTGATAATTCCTAATGAGGACAGCCGAAGAGAAGACTGTATCTGGTGATCCTATTGGGGATCTAGCTGTCTATTTCTACGAATAAACGAAACGGCGTTACCTAGTTCTAGACGTAGTTGCCGGGGAAACTCTAAATATCTATACTATTATTACACAGTTGATATGAGTTTACGAAGGAAGACTTACAGCGAAACAGCCCCACAATACAGTTATATGTATATGAAAGCGGTAAATGAAAGCGTATAAACACTTACTCGGTTGTAGAGCTTCCATGCTGTTTAGTTAGTTGTTCAACAAAGACAGATTGAAAACAACAGTATATTCCAAATCAAAGGAGAAAGTGTTTTGAAGAAGAAATATTTGGGGCTTACAGCTCAAGGAGAGGCCCAGGGTTTTATCAGTGAGCGCACTGTTGAATTTGTACAGAGGGACTTATACGAGTGACTGAGGCCCAAAAAGGTTTTCTGTACAAAGGGATGGGTCTTACACTCTCTCAAGAGGCCCAAAAAGTTTTTAAAGAAATAGAGTGAGGCTTATAACACGAGGGTAGACCCAGATGATTTTTCCGTTTAAAATGGCGATCGCGCCGAGGTTTTCTTTTAACGCAGAGGGACTTATACAATAAGTGAGGCCCAAAATTGTTTTGGTTAAAAGGGGGTTGGGTCTTACACTCTATTAGAGGCCCAAAAGTTTTGAATGGGTCTTATAGCTCAAGGAGAGGCCCAGATGGTTTGTTTTAAACGGGCGACGATCGCGCCGTTTACTTGTACAGAGGGACTTATACAATAAGTGAGGCCCAAAATTGTTTCTATACGAGTGGGTTGGGTCTTACACTCTAATAGAGGCCCAAAAGTTTTGAATGGGTCTTATAGCTCAAGGAGAGGCGGATGGTTTATTTTTAAACTGGCGACGATCGCGCCGAATTTAAAAATGTACAGAGGGACTTATACAATAAGTGAGGCCCAAAATTGTTTCTATACAAGTGGGTTGGGTCTTACACTCTAATAGAGGCCCAAAAGTTTTTGAAAAATGATTTGTGAGGGTTGAATTAATCAAAAACCCTAATTTATTTCCAAAATGTATTTTAATTGAATAAAAATTCAATTAAAATGATCAAAAATTGTTTAACATGTGGGAAACAAATTATGATCTTGGATTAATGCTTCAAAAATCAAGTATTGACCTACAAAATAATTAGAAGTCATTAATCTTTACAAAATCAAGAGGGAAAAAATATTTTAAATGTCAAAAATAATTAAAATATTAATTCTTTGCAAAAATATCAATTATATGAAATAAATAATATTTTTGGGATTTTTTGGGAAAATAAAATATTTCAACATTTTTGTGAATTATTAAAAAAAGAATCAACTCAAAATCATTAAAACTCAGAGAGAAATTAATTTTTGAATCAATTAAATAAAAATCACAAAATTCAAATATTCAAATGTTGGAAAATGGCGCCAAGAACAAGGGCAAGAACACGCGCGTGTTCTGAGTTTCCCAGATTTGCATTTTCTATCCAATCTCACCGAATACTTAATCATATCATGCCATCCACATACCAATCAACTCGTTTCAACCTCACGGTCATGTCTATGACAATTAATTTCATTTAAATTAAACATAAAGCAAGAAATCATGAATAATCCTCAAGAACCCTAGATTCTGCATGAAGGCTGGGATTTTTTATACACGATTCAAACAATGCAATTAATTGAGGGGAAACATTCCATGCATGATTATGAACATATGGCCAAATTATTGTGCAGCAAAAATTGCATGGATTGAGAGATGACCAAGTTTAGGCTTACCTCTAGGTCGTGACAGCAAGAGCAAATTGATTTCTGAGTTGGAGGTGTTACAGATGAGTTGTGATGATCTGAACAGCTTCCCTACACCTATGGAATGTGTTTGAATGCTTGGACTTAATTAAAACTGGCTGGATCACTTTATGGCATCTCAACTACAACTTGGTTAAAACCTTGAGCAAATGACTGGTGATTCTGAGAAATCAGTGTTCCAGTTGTTGTTTAAGTGTTTGATCAGCTCATATGTGATGTATATGAGGTGTGTGTGTGTGTGATTGGTTTGATTGGAAAAGCTCTCAAACTCAAAACCCGATAGTGACTTGCCTTAGAAGGAAAAATTGGAGTGAAAGAAGAGATTTTGAGGAAAGCATCTGTTTGATGGCTTTGGTGTACTCAAACTGATCACAATTGAGCTCTATTTATAGTAGAACAAGTTTGTTTTGTAAGGAATAGTGAATGGCAACTGCTGAGTAGGTTTGGCCAATGTTGGCAAATGAAAATCCAAGTCTCCTCTAGCCATTGACTAGAGGTTAGGGCACAGGCTCCTGGTTCCCTTGGTCTTGGATAAGTCTTGACTGAATTCAGTTGCTAAGAGCTCAGTCCATGCCACCTTGATGCTTCCATTGAATGCTCCAATCCAAAATTGGAGTCTTGTCCCTATTTTGGTAATTCTAGGTTCAACATGCTATTTCTTGTTCCAAAGACTTTGGAGGCTTGGCTCAGTGATTGTCCCCTTTAGATTCAATCCTCAGAGGTGTCCAAGTGGATAGGAGTGTTTGGATTTAGCTGATTTTGGCAAATCGACCAAAAGTGCAAAAATCTGCCTTGCCTTGGCAGATTTCAGCAAGGCATCTTGCCAATGTCATATCTCATAGCTCAAATTGAATTTGGTAATGTTCTTGGCCATTTTGGAAAGCCCTTACATGATACAACAACTGTTTGAACATGTTTGGTTTTGATCTCTTTTGAATCCAAGTGAAAAATCCCCCTACATTTGGAAAAAAGTAAAGGCAGATTCTGACTTAGTGAAATTTTCACTAAGTGTTGGAACAAAGTGACTTTTCTTGATTTTGATCACTCCATAACTCAAAATCCATGAGGAATTTTGACATAGGTCAGTATGAAGCTTTTGTAGAGGGCAATGTGATCTACAAATCAATATTTGAATGGGGAACAATGGCCTTGTGGTTTAGGAGTTATGGTCCTCCAAAGTTGGCACATTAGTGTCACTTTTTCCATAACTTAGAAATTTTTCTAAGTTTTTATGGTTACCCCTTTTACAAGTTATCCCACTTTCTTTGATTTTTCTTGATGAAAGATGATTCAAATCATACATTAACATCATTTTAGGGTTAAAAATCCATTTTGGTGAAAAATCTCAAAAAGTCAAAGTTGACTTTTGTGCACAGTTGACTTTTTATCAGATGAATTCCAAACTGTGCAATTCTTCAAGAAATCATGTCCTTGACCTAAATCAAACTTGATGGACATGTTCCTTGGGTGTCATAGGGTATATTGAATCATGTCTTAGGGTTTGGGAGCATGTCCTGGTCAAAAGTCAAAGTTACAGTTGACTTTCCTCGCGAAACCCTAATTGTGGTGCAGATGAAATTGAGACTTGTTGCTCAAGCTTCTTGGATTAATCCATTGTTGAAAATGGATCAATATAGTATATTAGAGACCCTCAAATCATGTCTTGAGGTCTTGGCTCATGATTTGTCCCAAAAGTCAACTCAGGGGTGAATTAGGTCAAGAAACCCTAATTCCTGATTTTTTATGAATGCATCCCCTGAGGTCAAATTGACTTGATGATTG
Organism: Lathyrus tuberosus; assembly: GCA_022829125.1. Classification (NCBI taxonomy): domain Eukaryota; kingdom Viridiplantae; phylum Streptophyta; class Magnoliopsida; order Fabales; family Fabaceae; genus Lathyrus; species Lathyrus tuberosus. The sequence continues at coordinate 4,569,459 of JALAZF010000090.1, forward strand.
GGTTTATGAGGTTCCATGGAGTATATTAGGTTATGTTTTGGATCATTGGCTTGTGCCCAGATGAAAAATTTCCATCTGGAGGCCCTGGTCGACCAAAACCCTAATTTGGTGACACTGTCGATCTTGAGACTTGATCCACCTAGAAGGGAGCAGCCTTGTGCTTAATCCTTGAAGTGGGAGTCCTTTTGATCCATTGTGGATATTTTAGAGGCTAGACAAGTTGAAGATCAAGTCATTCCTTGACTGATCCTTTGTCTAAGGCTCTGAGAGGGCTTAAAACCCTAATTTTGATTGTAGTGAATGCTCAATAACCCTTGAGGCACTTGATGAGGCATGATGGTTCATCCATATTGTGATGATGATTGACACAATGATGGGAATCTTAGTGGTCAAAATTTGGGGAATGACAGATGCCCCTATTTAATCTTCTTGGACCCGAATGTGTGAATGACGAAGGTATTCAGGCATTCGGGGTGCAAGAGGATTAAATATCGGAATACCCGAAATTTTGATGGCTATGAATGGCAGCTTGCGCATTCATCTTCTTTTTCCAAGCAATGATGCTTAGAAAAGGTAGACTTCCCCTCGATCCTGGTTTCCTACCAAGGAACTGGTCTAAGTTTCTGATTTAAACTTCCCCTCGATCCTAGTTTCCTACCAAGGAACTGGTCTTAGTTTCTTTTGTCAATAAAATTTCTTGACAAGGAATGCTATTTGTAGCGGTTTTCCTCAAACTTCCCGCCGGATTTTCCTGGGGAGATGCCATTTGAGTGGAAAAAGTTTTGATGTCAGACTTGCTGGGGAACCCATTCGTCTGAGTTGTAGAGGTACACAAACTTCTCTGTTGGAGATGCCATTTGTCGACTCTATCTGGGGAAAATGAGTCTCTTGAGAGACTGCTTCTGCTTGGGGGTCTTACATCATACTTTTCTTGGGATCTTCCCGGAGAAATACCATATGATGGGCTCCAATTTTGAGGTGAGGATGACCTTTTCATCAGCGGTCTTTCAGAGAAAGGCAGCTGTACTGCCAAATCTCTTGCTTAGGAGGCTTTCTTTGGGGATTTTTCTTCAATCCGGGAAAGCAAGGATATCATCTTTGATGGCAAAGAGTGACATCTGTAGAAAGCTTCTCTGGCTTTTCAGAGGTTCAAGTTATCAAAGTGGTCGAGTACCGACTCTAATCCAGAGATATACTGGAGGCGAGATTGTTCAACTGCAGCATTTCCTGACGAGGCAAGAACTGACAACTCGATTGAGAAGACTGTTATCACTAGGGGACACGACCAACTAGAGTGATAGTGATGCAATATAAATATGAATGCAAATCAAATGCATGATGTATGTATGTATATGCTGACAAAACTGACGCGACATACAGACTGACGAGTGAACACGACTGGATACTCGGCCATCGCGGGGCGAAGAAGTACCGTTGGTAAAAAAAAAAGTACCAATTCTACCTTGCTTAGGAGAGATAGTTCCTGCGGGGAATACCGTTGATCGGGCTTAGGAGATAAGGACACGGCCGAGGGTATCAGATGGGAAAGCCGCATCTCATACTGCTGATCCTTCGTTCAGGCGTACTGGCCTAGAAGGAGTACTTTGATTCTGCACTTTGAAATTCAAGCGCCTTTGGAGACGCAATCGACGTTCTTTCGATGTTCAACAGTCAAAAGCAATTGCCATCTTTAATTTAAAAGCAGAAAAAGTTTTAACAAGTAAATTCATTTTTGTTTCATTTCAAGAATCGTGTTAAAACGCAATTCTGTAAAGCTAAAACAAATAAGAATTACAAACAAAAACACAAGGGCTCAAATTTTATTGATAAGATGGAGATCAGCCAAACGCATGATTCCAAAGAGAATATACAAAGTTTGAAAATGGTAATATACAGGGAAAAGGGCTGCGTTAAAACATAACGACCACTATCCTTCTACCAACTTTGAATTCGGGGCATCATGAGCTTCTGTCGAAGATGACCTTGACTGGAGTTTTCCTCCGATGGATGATGTAACTGCTGCTGAGGGACTTGCCTCTGTTAAACATAGTTACTTGTCATTATCCCTAATTTTTGCCTGGATTGTACTATGAGATTTCCAATCCATCGGGATGATTTTTTTTCATGTCTCTAACTTTTGCTTGGACCGCCCTTTCGGGTTTTCAATCCACCGAGATGTTTTTTTTTTAGTTTAGGCGAAGTATTTCTTGACTACATCAACATTCGTGGGGTAGGCAAATTCCTCTCCTTCCATGGTTGCAAGTCTCAAGGCACCGCCTGAGAAAGCTTTCGTGACCACATAGGGGCCATGATAATTTGGGGTCCATTTGCCCCGAGAGTCAGTGAGAAACGATTGTATCTTCTTGATCACGAGGTCTCCTTTCCTGAAGACGCGAGGTCGGACCTTTTTGTCGAACGCCTTCTTCATTCTCTGCTGATACAACTGACTGTGGCATAGTGCCGTTAATCTCTTCTCTTCGATCAGATTCAGTTCGTCGTGTCGACTTTGACACCATTCAGCTTCTGAAAGCTTAGCATCCATCAATACCCAGATTGATGGGATCTCTACTTCTATGGGGAGAACTGCCTCCATGCCATATACTAGAGAGAAAGGGGTTGCCCATGTTGAAGTGCGGACAGATGTTCGATAACCGTGAAGAGCAAAGGGTAGCATCTCATGCCAATCTTTATAGGTTACAACCATCTTTTGAACGATCCTCTTGATGTTCTTGTTAGCCGCTTCTACCGCTCCGTTCATCTTGGGTCGGTAGGGAGATGAGTTATGGTGTTCGATCTTGAACTCAACGCACAACTCTTTCATCATCTTGTTGTTCAAGTTAGATCCATTATCTGTAATGATCTGGCTCGGAACACCATAACAGCAGATGATATTGTTTTTGATAAATCGGACCACCACTTGTCGGGTTACATTAGCGTACGACGCTGCTTCGACCCACTTGGTGAAATAGTCAATGGCTACCAGGATGAACCGATGTCCGTTTGAAGCCTTAGGTTCGATCAATCCAATCATGTCGATTCCCCATATGGAAAAAGGCCACGGGGAAGAAAGAACTTTGAGATGTGATGGCGGTACATGAATTTTGTCGGAGTATATCTGACACTTGTGACACCTCCTCATGTACTTGTAGCAGTCGGATTCCATGGTCAACCAGTAATACCCTGCTCTCAGAAATTTTCTCGCCATTGTGTGTCCGTTGGCATGAGTGCCAAAGGATCCTTCATGAATTTCTTTCATAAGCATGTCTGCTTCTGGTCTGTCTACGCATCAGAGCAAGTCCATGTCAAAATTCCTCTTATAAAGAGTGTCACCGCTTAGGAAGAAGCTTTCATCCAATCTTCTGAGGGTTTTCCTGTCTTTTCTGAGTGCCCCATATGGGTACTCTTGTTTCTGAAGGAAGCACTTGACATCGTGATACCAAGGTTTGTCGTCTATGACTGCTTCAATCGTGAAGATGTAAGCGGGCCTTTCTAGGCGCATTATGTCAATCTTAGGTAAGTCGTTTCATTGACCTACACTAATCATGGAAGAGATAGTGGCTAAGGCATCAGCTATGTGTTTCTCTCTACGAGGGACGTGATGAAACTCGACTCTGTTAAAGAAGGGTAACAACCTTCTTGCATAGTCTTTGTAAGGAATCAGTCCTGATTGGTATGTGTTCCAATCTCCTTTTATCTGATTGATAACCAAGGCTGAGTCGCCATATACGTCCAAGTTTTTGATCCTTAAATCAATCGCTTCTTCGAGACCCATAATACAAGCTTCGTATTCGGCCTCATTGTTCGTATATTTGAACGTAAGTCTGGCAGTGAAAGGAATGTGGGTACCCTGAGGGGTAACAATTATTGCCCCAATTCCGTTTCCATAATGATTAACTGCTCCGTCAAAGATAAGTCCCCATTGGGAACCTGGTTCTGGCCCTTCACTGGGTAATGGTTCATCGCAATCTTTCATTTTTAGATACATGACATCTTCGTCTGGGAAGTCAAACCCGGTTGATTCTTGATCGTCAATCGGTTGATGAGCCAAATGATCGGCTAAAATACTTCCTTTAACGGCTTTCTGAGCATGGTACTCTATGTCATATTCTGATAATAACATCTGCCAACGGGCAATTCTTCCCGTGAGAGCAGGCTTTTCGAAGACATACTTGATTGGATCCATTTCGGAGATTAACCAAGTAGTGTGACAAATCATGTACTGGCGTAGACATTTGGCTGCCCAAGCCAAAGCGCAACAAGTTTTCTCAAGCATCGTGTACCGAGTCTCGCAGTCGGTGAATTTCTTGCTCAGATAGTAGATGGCAGACTCTTTCCATTTGGTTTCATCTTGTTGGCCAAGTACACATCCGATTGAGTCCTCTAGGACTGTGAGGTAAATGATCAGTGGTCTTCCTTCCACTGGAGGTGATAGAATCGGCAGATTCAACAGGTATTCCTTAATACTGTCGAAGGCGGTTTGGCAATCTTCTGACCAAACGCAATCCTGGTTCTTTTTTAGTAATTTGAAAATCGGCGCACACGTGGCGGTCATAAGGAATATGAACCTGGAGATGTAGTTCAAACGTCCCAAGAATCCTCTGACTTGTTTTTCAGTTTTCGGAGAAGGCATTTCTCGAATGGCCTTGACCTTGTCAGGATCGACCTCAATCCCTTTCTGGCTGACGATGAACCCTAAAAGTTTCCCCGAACGGACACCGAAGGTGCACTTGTTGGGATTCAAGCGGAGTCTGTATTTTCTCAACCGCTCAAATAGTTTTGACAGGTGGGTCACATGCTCCTCTTCTGTCTTAGATTTTGCAATCATGTCATCGACATATACCTCTATCTCTTTGTGTATCATGTCATGAAACAGAGTAGTCATGGCCCTTTGATAGGTTGCCCCAGCGTTCTTCAAGCCGAACGACATCACCTTGTAACAAAAGGTACCCCATGGGGTAATGAACGAAGTTTTCTCCATGTCTTTCGGCGCCATTTTGATCTGGTTATAGCCCGAGAATCCATCCATGAAGGAGAAAATTTTGAACTTTGTTGTGCTGTCTACCAGCATGTCAATGTGTGGTAAAGGAAAGTCGTCCTTTGGACTTGCCTTGTTCAGATCCCTATAATCAACACACATTCTGACATTTCCATCCTTTTTGGGAACGGGTACGATGTTGGCTAACCATTGAGGATATTCAGATGTAGCGAGGAAACCTGCATCGATCTGTTTCTGTACCTCCTCTTTGATTTTGATGGCCATGTCCGGGTGAGTCCATCTCAACCTTTGCTTTATTGGCGGACATTCCAACTTCAACGGTAAGTGATGTTCCACGATGTTGGTATCCAACCCTGGCATGTCCTGATAGGACCAAGCGAATACATCGGGAAACTCTTTGAGAAGCTTTGTCAAACTCTCTTTGGCAGTTGGACTGAGCAGTGCCCCAACCCTGATTTCTTTTCTCTCTTTTTCTGAACCCAAATTTACCGTTTCCAATGGCTCTTTGTGAGGTTCAATAGACCTTTCCTCTTGTCTGAGTAGTCGGGAGATCTCTTCTGGAATTTCGTTGTCATCTTCTTCTTCGGCCCCAAATACCGGGAACTCAAAGTTGGGAGAAGGCATCGGATCGTATGTTTCAACTGGGTTTAAAACAAGCAATCTGCATGACGTGATGATTCGTGTTTAGAAGAGATAGAGAAAATGCAAGTGTGTGCAGTGTATTTATTTTACTGCTTGTTTTTATTTTTAATTGTTTTTTAGGATTACCATTTTCTGAAAAAGCAAAAAGAAAAAACATCAATTAATGCGGAAATTACAGAACGGCGTTATTTTATTAATGAACAAGTCAATCCTTGAAACTACAGCCCTATAAAACAAAACTCTGTCGCTTTGGGTGGAGCGAAGAGGGAAAATTTACAGAAAGCGAGCCCTATCAAAACATTCGTTTCACCTGGGCAGGGTGAAAGGTTAAAAACGGCAATTAATTTGACTGATGAACGATCTTCGGAACCTCGACGGCAACCCATTGGCGGCGAACTCCTCGGTGAATCACAAAGTTTGGAACCTTTCTTGATTTGTCTTCAGAAATGACGCTGATTTCTGGTGGAGCAGGATCATTGGAATCTGTCTCCCAGGCAGAGTTGTCGTAGGAGGATTCCTCAGTTGTATTTTGCATAACATTGGTGCTCTCAGCTGTATCTCCCCATCCAGTTGGCTGGATATCTTCGAGCCTGATACGAGAGCTTTCGGGAGCGGTGTACTTGACCATATAGTCAAATTTTCCACTTGGTTGTCCCAGGGTGTCCCATACTTTTTTGGAACTGGATGAGTCATCCTTCTCGATGACGTTGACCTCTGGAAAAGCATAATTGATGAATTCTAGTCCTGCAAACGTTGCGAATTCATCGTCGTGTTGAGTATTTTCTGAATGACCTAAGTGTTGAACCCATGACATGGTGGGGACACAGGTATTCTGTTCAATGACGGTCAGCTGATTTTCATTGTTCGGCTGACTCTCTTGCCCCAAATCTCCTGGATAAGGTTGCCACATTGACAGACCATCCATTGGGCCATAGTAGGTGTAGTCAAAATTGTCTTTCATCGGAGTGTCTTCCTCTAATGAATTTGGTGGAGCACGGCATCCTTCCGGATCACAATCTCCATATATCATTTCGACGTCTGACCTGGGTATAAATCTCGGACTCTCTGTAGGAAAGCAAAAAGGAGTTTGCGTTTCGTCCTGAGATATATAGCCGTCCTTGTTAAGATAGGACTCCCACTCTTCCTCTGTGTCAGAGGGATCTTCCTCATTGATAGCATGGACTGCTTGAGGGACTGGGTGAAGAAAACCTCCACTGTGGAAGAAGTTCTGAATGGGATGAAGACTTCCATCACTGGCAGCTATCTTGGTACAGGTTGCAGAAAAACCAAGACCCTTCTTTGTTTTACTGTCAATAGGAATGACAAGCTGTCCCCATCCGGTTGTATCGGTACTCTCGATTGCTTTGATAGCATCTTTGTATGAGGAAATTGAGGTTCCTGCTTGGGATTGATTGTCCTTGTCCACTGACAGTGCTTGGAACTGCGTCCCAATAACCTCCTCGGGTTCTACACAAGTAGATGATGATAAGTTACTCACGAGCAAGGCCTGTTCTCCACAGACTGTGACAAGTTGATCGTTCTGAACGAACTTTAGCTTTTGGTGGAGGGTCGAAGTGACCGCTCCAGACTGATGTATCCAAGGTCTTCCTAATAAACAACTGTATGTTGTCCGGATGTCCATGACCTGGAAAGTGACTTAGAAAGTGTGAGGACTGATAGTTATGGGAAAATCAACTTCGCCGATAACTATTTTTCTAGCTAAAGCATTGTCCTGGCAGTTAACTGTAATGTTGATGTTATGACGGCGACCTTCTTCGGGTAATTCCTCATCACTAAATCCCAAATTATTGCAGGAAGTGATGTTAGAGACAATGCTATCGAACTGTCTGATTGTTACATCCTGTTCCACAAAGGCTTGCTCCAAGACTTTCTGCAGAGCCTCCCTGTGGGCTTCCGAACTGAGTAACAGTGATAATACCGAGATCTTTGAAGGAGTCTGTAACAGCTGATCAACAATGTTATATTCACTCCTTTGGATGAGCTTCAGCATCTCATCATCGTTTTTCAAAAGGTCGGGATTACTGGATTGACCGACTGATGGATTGGGAGCTTCTGTTTGAAGTTCCTTTTCCTTGTTAGGATCTCCAACTCCTCGGTTGAAGATTCTACCACTCCGTGTTACACGACTGATGTCTGCAATATTAACGATGGAGGGTAATGGAATTTCCTTTCCATTTTCAATTATCGTTGCACCGTATTTGTAAGGGATTGCCTTAGCTGATTCATACGGTAGTGGTCCCGGCAGATAGATGACTATAGGAACCTTCTGGTTTTTCTGACCATCATAAGTGATCTCGATCCGTTCCCGGTTGGAAATTCTTGATTCGTCAAGCAGAAGGGTAATGTTAAAAACATTCATGGTCCTCTGACGATCAGAGATGACGACAACGTCCTCAATTTGATTGGCAAGGTAGTTCGGCGTCCAGTTGATGGGTCTGGAACCTGGATATGAGCGAAGGTGTGGTGGCACCTGGCCACGCCCGCTTTGAATACAATGTAACCTTACTGGGTTAGCTTCCACAGATCGGACATCCTGATTTTGACGTCGAGTAGGATTCCTGTTACTGATACTAATTTGCTGAGTATCTTCATCCATGTAGATTGGCATCCACCAATGATTTAACAGGTGCTTAAGTGCCTCCTGGACATGGGTACAACCTCGATCATTTTCGCAACCTGCTTTACAGCTTTGATAGTCGTGTGATATTAAGAATCCGAGTCGGACCTGCTCAGCATGTAACTCTACCAGGTTGGTATTCATCACGCGGATATCGAAGATCTGAACCATGTTGATCTGATAAGGGTTCCTATCATGGTAGTCTTGGATCCATCCAAGATTCATCTGACGCTGGAGGGCCTCTTGTATGAAAGAGCATCCCTGTTTATTTACCGAGCAAGTCAGACAGGAACTGTAATCGTGTCGTGGTAGATTATGATACTGGCTTTGCCTTGAGTGCATTGCCACCAGGTTGACATTCATCGCATGGATGTCGTGGTTCTGAATGATGTTGGAATTCGTATAGACCATGTTAACTCCACGAACTCGGTGCTCTTGGATCTATCCGAGATCCATCTGTTCCTGTAGAGCTTATTGCACTACAGAACATCCTTGATTACTCTTAGAGCAGATATCACACTGATGATAATCATGAGGTGGCACATGGCCATATCCACTCTGTCTACAATGCATCTTGACCAGATTGGTCCTCAATAAGAGTACATCGTGCATTTGATAGACATTGTTAAATTCTTTCTCAATTAGGTTGACTGCAGCTTTCTCATGTTGAGGCAGCGGGTTTGTGAGAACATTGGGATTCGTATCTTTGAAAGATAAGAGCCCGCTCCTAACAAGCTTTTGCGCGCCAGATTTGAAATTGAGATAGTTCTCTATGTTATGCCCTGATCCTCCTTGATGATAAGGGCATGTTTGATCCACCTTAAACCAAAAAGGCGGATTTTCTGGTACTGTAAGAGGAGACTTAGTCTGAATGTGCCCCTTGGCTAGTAGTAACGGAAATAGTTCTGCGTACAACATGGGTATAGGATCAAACCCTGATGATCGTGTTGTATGGTTGTTGTTATATGGAGAACGAGCCTGCTGAAGAGGCTGTTGAGTCCTTTGCTGATTAGGTTGGCTCTGCGCAACCTGAGGTTGATACGTAGGAATAGACGCAGGGCCGATAGCAGGAGTTACAGCTGCTACTGGTTGATAACGTCGCCTTTGCTTTCCGAGGGAGATATTCCCAATATCTTGCTCTTTTTTCTTAGGGAGAGCACTACTGTATCGTTTTGTACTACTTGATGATCCAGCGTCTTTTACCAAACGTCCTTCTCGGACGGCTTCCTCAAGACGAACTCCCATGCCCGCCATCTCGGTGAAATCACTGGGCGCACTGGCAACCATTCTGTCATAGTAAAATGAGCTTAAGGTCTTTAAGAAGATATTTGTCATCTCTTTTTCCTCAAGAGGTGGACAAATCTGAGCTGAAATTTCACGCCATCTCTGGGCGTACTCCTTAAAGGTTTCCTTGTCCTTTTGTGACATTGATCTGAATTGATCTCTGTCCGGTGCCATGTCTAAATTGTATCTGTATTGTTGGACGAAGGCAGTACCAAGATCTCTGAATGTGCTAATTGTAGCATGGTTTAAACCCATGTACCATTTTAATGTGGCACCGGTTAAACTATCCTGAAAGTAGTGAATCAGCAGGTCCTGATTCTCAGTCTGAGCTGACATTCGCCGAGCGTACATCACCAAGTGACTTTGAGGGCAAGAGTTACCCTTGTACTTTTCAAAGTCGAGCACTTGGAACTTGTGCGGGACTTTCACATTGGGGACCAAGCAGAGGTCTGCGGCGTCCTTTCCAAATAGATCCTGACCGCGAATGGCTTGCAGTTCCTTCTGTATTTCCAAGAACTGTTCCTAGAATTCATCCATTCTATTGAACATAGTTTCCTTTTTACCAGAAGGTATCTGTGGAGTCTGTCCTTCTAGGACAGTGTGCACCACAGGGGGTGGTACCGTGACTACGGCAGTGAGTCTTGGCATTTCCTAAAGTTTGTAACCTTCAGGAGTCTTCAATATGCCTCTGGCATCTTCGTTTTCCCGAAGTCTGTAACCTTCAGGACCAGCGGCATCTGTCGCGATTCTCTGATCTTCAACGATCGGCGGAACATATCCTTCCGGGATATAGTTTGCAAGCATGCCCCAGGGACAATCTTTCGGCATTTGATACCTAGGATCAAACTTCTCCACTATGGGCGTTGAGGTGATCTCTGAGATCACAGTCCTTTGTAGCTGAGCTTCTGCCATGGCTTGCATGTCGTTACGAAGCTTTCTCATATCCTCTCTCAGAGCGTCGATCTCTTCTTTCAACTCTCTGTTCTCTTCCTCAAGATCATCCATCTTCTTCTGACGATTGGCCCGAGTATTGTACGAATGAGACAGTTTGACTCTAGAACCGAGACACAAACGTGAGATTCGTAGGTAAGAAGAATACGCGATGTGAGAATGATGAATGCAATGATTATATTAATTGTTTTTTGGTTTAATCAAAATAAACTTCAACAATTAGATTGCAAATATCAAACAGTGGGGAAACCCCTTTTTTATTGAAATTCAAAAGATTGCGGAAACGAAAATACTGTAGATTACAAAGTGCAGAAACAGAAACCTAAGCTAATGGGTCCCGAGAGAACTCGGGTGCTGATTCTGGTATCTTCCTTTTCTTTGACCGGGGCTCTTGAGCCGTTGTGGGGTTGTCATTCCTTTGCCAAGTGAAAGGAGCGAGCAAATTCCTTTGGTCATCCTGATTATCCACAGCATGTTGCTCTAAAATCTCAATTAGAGCGTCCTTATCTTTCAGTAGTTGCTGTATTTTGATACATTCTACATTGAGGGTGCGGTACTTGTTCTTCCAAGACCTCCTCTCCGGTTGAACTTTGTTGAGAGTAACCTGAAGCTTTTCAGTTTCCGTCATGAAGTACATGACGGATTCCCTCGGCGGAAGAATTCCGTAACGAGGATAAGGCATCTTTAGCTTGAGAGCTCTAGTTTGTACCCAGTGGAGATAAGGTTCCACCGAGACACAGTCCGGGTATCCTAGAGACTCCCGTCCTTTCTTATGAACACGTTTCCCAGCTTGCACTATTTCCATCTTTAGTGCCCTGTCACTTTCTCCTTCCTTGAAGAAAAGACCTTCCAGATGAGCATTCCGGGGAACATGCCTCATCGGGTATCCAAACTGACGACGAACCAATATCAGATGATAGTTGATTCCTCCCTTAGTTCCTATACGGGGTACGTTGGGGAAGTTTCCACAACGGTCAATGATCCTGATCCCATCATAAATCCTATTGCACCAATCTATGTCAGAGTTAGTGAGAGACATGATCTTCTGCGACCAACGTAAGGCACTCTTGTGATCCCAGAAAGTAGCAGACTTAGGTAAATGGGAGACAAACCATTTGTAAAGCAAACGTACACAACATGTGATATCCCCTCCGCTGTACAAATTCCCTAAGTGTACAGAATGATACGCATCTGCGAGCAAAGTCGGCACAGGGTTTCCAATGAGAAAAACTTTAATAGCGTTGATATCGACGAAGTTATTAATGTTGGGCAACAAAAATAATCCGTAGGTGAGTAAAACAAAGATGCTTTCAAAAGCAGTCCCGTTCCCTATACTAGTGAAGTACAGAGCTTTCTTTGTCAGAAACTGGGCTGGCAAACCTTATATGCCACCATTGGTGGTCATGTGAATCCTGACTTCTGACTCATCCAAATGAATTGCCCTTGCAATGGTCTGATCCTTTGGAATTTCTTCCAGTCCAGAAAATGGAGCTCGATCAGTGATATGTAAATCGATCAGATGAGAATACTCCTCCAACGTTGGTGCGAGCTGGTAATCCGGGAATGTGAAGCAGTGATAAACTGGATCGTAGAACTGAATGAGCGCATCCATGATTCCCTCAATCACATGGACCCTTAACAGAGGTAGCAGACCTCCGTACTTGGCTCTGAAGGCCTCTTGGTTTGTGATCATTCTCGCCAAAACTCTCAAATCCTCTAGTTTTGGAACCTTGAAGGTGTACTTATGAGTTCTCCTTCTACCGTAATCCATTAGCGCAATCCTTTTCTATGATATTTGCAATCACAGTCTTAATTTAATTTGAAAAACAGAGACTAGAAGGGAAGAATTTTTTGAATGTTTTAATGCTTTTTAGATGAATGCATGAATGCAGCACACAAAAACATAGAAAAAATATGGGGCCAAAGGGTCGTTGTCATGAAGTCAAGGCTCTACCCATCCCCAAAGGTTTATACTAGTGACTTTTGTACCTGTCTCTCATCATCATCAACTCTTGTCAAGAAAACACCAGCGGGCCGGGAACCGTGCTAGGTGATGTTTTTTGAAGAGTCCTCAGAAGAGGGTGGCATCGCATGACAACTATTTCTGATAGCCTCTGCGCCACTAATTTGCTCCTCAGCATCTCAGACACCACAATCGACCCATTGCCTGTGAGAGGGAATGGGTTGCATTGGGAAGCCTCAACTGAGGTTGATGGTCGACCTCATCGCCATCACCTATCTTAAGTGTATACTCAATCTTTCCACATGCGGCATCACACGCATTCCCATTAGCAGAAAAATAAACACATATATCAATTACGAAAAGCAGTATATATATTTGTCCTAATCATCCTAGACCTTTAAAGCTATGAATCCTATGTTCCTGACAAAAAATGGGTTCCCCGGCGGAAGCCCCAATCTGTGGTTTTCACACAAGAGAAGAGAAAAAAGGTTAGAAGAGCCCCACGGTGGGCGCCACTTTTAAAGTTTCCACCTAATAGATGGGAAGAGAACAAAATATCGCTACAAAGTTGAGATATATCCTAATGACACGTCCCCAGCAGAATTGCTATGTCCCTAGTGAAGTCGCCATTTTCTATAGCCAGCGGTTTTGGATGTGGTTGCGAAGCACTATCGCTATTTGGTATCTACAGTTTGATTCATTTTTAATCCTATTAAAGCTGATGAAGGAAGGGAAATAGATGTCTCAAATTAACCCTGCTTGCAAACTGAGGTTAAACAGTCAAAATTGTTGGTTTACAGATGCTACAAAGATTCGGGGTCTCTATTAGGTTTATTTTTTTAAAAGTGGTGTTCGGTTAATTGGTGGGATGTTAAGATGTTAGGACGGATATATGAGAGTATGGGATTTTGGGTTTTTTGTTTAGTGTGCTCGCTAAGATTTTTTCTTTCAATCTTATGCCTACGTATTCCCGTTTACCGAAACAGGGAAATCAGAGCGTTCGTAGTTCCTCCTATACTATGGGAGGAAATGGGGTTTTGGTGTCTTGTTTAAAGCCCAAGACGTGAAGCGAAAGGTGTTTGTATCTTGTTCAAAGCCCCAGATGTGAAGCTAAAAGGGTGTTGACTTTAGAGAGAATTTGTCATCTCTAAAGAGGGGGTTGTATGTCACAACTATTTATAAAGGAGAATTACTTTAACCGGGATGTGTGAATCCGGCAATGCCATAATTTCCTTTATAGGAGATTTCCAACCTGAAGGAGAAGACTTTAACTAAGTTTAGAGCAATGCCATCTTTCCTTAGGAATTTCTCATGCTAAAAGAGGGACAGTGGCATGGATATAGATGATCCAGAGGCTTGCCGCTTACAGCAATTAGATGACGGGGAAGGAGTTGTTGATGTTTGTGTACTGTGAACGAGGCACAACTTTGATGCTAAAAGGTTGATTGAATCAACCAGTGGTTTTCTTATACAAAGCATAAGAGGAGGCTAATATGTGTCTCGTACAAAGCCCGAGAGAGAGGCCAAAAGGGGTTAATCCTACAAGAGGATCTTTTATACTCAACAAGAGAGTGTTTTTGTATCTCGTACAAAGCCCGAGATGGAGGCTAAACGTTTGCTCGCTGGGAAGAATCATTGTACAAAGCCCAAGAGGAGGCTATTGTAACTGTTTCAGTTGAGTGACAGATCCAGTATACTGATTTTAAAGAGAAAATCAGTTCTTATATGAGTAACACTGTACTCAAGGATTTGATTCAGGGATATTTCCTTTTCTTTGAGGAAACGGGAAATCCAAAGGGTATTGAGACTATCCGAGTCTATGGGTTTCCTTCCTATTTTTGAAGGGAGCTTGAGAATGTCTTGGAGACTCAAGGAAATTAAACTGTCCAAGTCTAGAGTTTCATCTTTTGTACTATGCTTTGAGAAACAGTAGTAGACTCTTTGAAAGGGTTGTTCTATGAAGATGACTAGGTTTTGTTCCTATACCTCTAAGAGGTCATCGGGACAATTTGTACGAGGCCCAAGAGGAGGCTGGAAGCTTTTAAGAAGCCGGCGGGTCCTTGTACTAAGCCCAAGAGGAGGTTATCATTCCCGGAGGAAGAGATCATTATACGAAGCCTAAGAGGAGGCTGTGAATACTTCTAAGAAGCCGACGGGTCCTTGTACTAAGCCCAAGAGGAGGCGGGGATGCTTTTAGGAAGCCTGTGGGTCCTTGTACGATGCCCAAGAGGAGGCCGGTGCTTTTAAGAAGCCCGTGGGTCCCCAAACCCCGGGAAGTTCAAGACAGGCTATTCGCAAGGAATAGATCAAGCCAGGAAAGTTTGAGAATTTGGAAGAAACTCAAAGATGCCATTCACGGATAATACATTCATCTCTGGGAGTAGAGTTTCTTAATAATTCCTAATGAGGACAACCGAAGAGAAGACTGTATCTGGTGATCGTATTGGGGATCTAGCTGTCTATTTCTACGAATAAACAAAACGGCGTTACCTAGTTCTAGACGTAGTTGCCGGGGAAACTCTAAATATCTATACTATTATTACACAGTTGATATGAGTTTACGAAGGAAGACTTACAGCGAAACAACCCCACAATACAGTTATATGTATATGAAAGCGTATAAACACTTACTCGGTTGTAGAGCTTCCATGTTGTTTGGTTAGTTGTTCAACAAA
The DNA here is from genome assembly GCA_022829125.1 of Lathyrus tuberosus. NCBI lineage: Eukaryota > Viridiplantae > Streptophyta > Magnoliopsida > Fabales > Fabaceae > Lathyrus > Lathyrus tuberosus. Next base: position 4,584,608 of record JALAZF010000090.1, read on the forward strand.
GACAGATTGAAAACAACAGTATATTCCAAATTAAAGGAGAAAGTTCTTTGAAGAAGAAAGATTTAGGGCTTACAGCTCAAGGAGAGGCCCAGGGTTTTATCAGTGAGCGCACTGTTGAATTTGTACAGAGGGACTTATACGAGTGACTGAGGCCCAAAAAGGTTTTCTGTATAAAGGGATGGGTCTTACACTCTCTCAAGAGGCCCAAAAAGTTTTTAAAGAAAAAGAGTGGGGCTTATAACACGAGGGCAGGCCCAGATGATTTTTCCGTTTAAAATGGCGATCGCGCCGAGGTTTTCTTTTAACGCAGAGGGACTTATACAATAAGTGAGGCCCAAAATTGTTTTGGTTAAAAGGGGGTTGGGTCTTACACTCTATTAGAGGCCCAAAAGTTTTGAATGGGTCTTATAGCTCAAGGAGAGGCCCAGATGGTTTGTTTTAAACGGGCGACGATCGCGTCGTTTACTTGTACATAGGGACTTATACAATAAGTGAGGCCCAAAATTGTTTCTGTACAAGTGGGTTGGGTCTTACACTCTAATAGAGGCCCAAAAGTTTTGAATGGGTCTTATAGCTCAAGGAGAGGCCCAGATGGTTTATTTTTAAACTGGCGACGATCGCGCCGAATTTAAAAATGTAAAGAGGGACATATACAATAAGTGAGGCCCAAAATTGTTTCTGTACAAGTGGGTTGGGTCTTACACTCTAATAGAGGCCCAAAAGTTTTTGAAAAATGATTTGTGAGGGTTGAATTAATCAAAAACCCTAATTTATTTCCAAAATGTATTTTAATTGAATAAAAATTCAATTAAAATGATCAAAAATTGTTTAACATGTGGGAAACAAATTATGATCTTAGATTAATGCTTCAAAAATCAAGTATTGACCTACAAAATAATTAGAAGTCATTAATCTTTACAAAATCAAGAGGGAAAAAATATTTTAAATGTCAAAAACAATTAAAATATTAATTCTTTGCAAAAATATCAATTATATGAAATAAATAATATTTTTGGGATTTTTTGGGAAAATAAAATATTTCAACATTTTTGTGAATTATTAAAAAAAGAATCAACTCAAAATCATTAAAACTCAGAGAGAAATTAATTTTTGAATCAATTAAATAAAAATCACCAAATTCAAATATTCAAATGTTGGAAAATGGCGCCAAGAACAAGGGCAAGAACACGCGTGTGTTCTGAGTTTCCCAGATTTGCATTTTCTATCCAAACTCACTGAATACTTAATCATATCATGCAATCCACATACCAATCAACTCGTTTCAACCTCATGATCATGTCTATGACAATTAATTTCATTTAAATTAAACATAAAGCAAGAAATCATGAATAATCCTCAAGAACCCTAGATTCTGCATGAAGGCTGGGATTTTTGATACACGATTCAAACAATGCAATTAATTGAGGGGAAACATTCCATGCATGATTATGAACATATGGCCAAATTATTGTGCAGCAAAAATTGCATGGATTGAGAGATGACCAAGTTTAGGCTTACCTCTAGGTCGTGACAGCAAGAGCAAATTAATTTCTGAGTTGGAGGTGTTACAGATGAGTTGTGATGATCTGAACAGCTTCCCTACACCCTATGGAGTGTGTTTGAATGCTTGGACTTAATTGAAACTGGCTGGATCACTTCATGGCATCTCAACTGCAACTTGGTTAAAACCTTGAGCAATTGACTGGTGATTCTGAGAAATCAGTGTTCCAGTTGTTGTTTAAGTGTTTGATCAGCTCATATGTGATGTATATGAGGTGTGTGTGTGATTGGTTTGATTGGAAAAGCTCTCAAACTCAAAACCCGATAGTGACTTGCCTTAGAAGGCAAAATTGGAGTGAAAGAAGAGATTTTGAGGAAAGCATCTGTTTGGTGGCTTTGGTGTACTCAAACTGATCACAATTGAGCTCTATTTATAGTAGAGCAAGTTTGTTTTGCAAGGAATAGTGAATGGTAACTGCTGAGTAGGTTTGGCCAATGTTGGCAAATGAAAATCCAAGTCTCCTCTAGCCATTGACTAGAGATTAGGGCACAGGCTGCTGGTTCCCTTGGTCTTGGATAAGTCTTGACTGAATTCAGTTGCTAAGAGCTCAGTCTATGCCACCTTGATGCTTCCATTGAATGCTTCAATCCAAAATTGGAGTCTTGTCCCTATTTTGGCAATTCTAGGTTCAACATGCTATTTCTTGTTCCAAAGACTTTGGAGGCTTGGCTCAGTGATTGTCCCCTTTAGATTCAATCCTCACAGGTGTCCAAGTGGATAGGAGTGTTTGGATTTGGCTGATTTTGGTAAATTGACCAAAAGTACAAAAATCTGCCTTGCCTTGGCAGATTTCAGCAAGGCATATTGCCAATGTCATATCTCATAGCTCAAATTGAATTTGGTAATGTTCTTGGCCATTTTGGAAAGCCCTTACATGATACAACAACTGTTTGAACATGTTTGGTTTTTATCTCTTTTGAATCCAAGTGAAAAATCCCCCTACATTTGGAAAAAAGTAAAGGCAGATTCTGACTTAGTGAAATTTTCACTAAGTGTTGGAACAAAGTGACTTTTCTTGATTTTGATCACTCCATAACTCAAAATCCATGAGGAATTTGGACATAGGTCAGTATGAAGCTTTTGTAGAGGTCAATGTGATCTACAAATCAAGCTTTGAATGGGGAACAATGGCCTTGTGGTTTAGGAGTTATTGTCCTCCAAAGTTGGCACATTAGTGTCACTTTTTCCATAACTTAGGTTTTATGGTTACCCCTTTTACAAGTTATCCCACTTTCTTTGATTTTTCTTGATGAATGATGATTCAAATCATACATTAACATCATTTTAGGGTTAAAAATCCATTTTGGTGAAAAATCTCAAAAAGTCAAAGTTGACTTTTGTGCACAGTTGACTTTTTATCAGATGAATTCCAAACTGTGCAATTCTTCAGGAAATCATGTCCTTGACCTAAATCAAACTTGATGGACATGTTCCATGGGTGTCATAGGCTATATTGAATCATGTCTTAGGGTTTGGGAGCATGTCCTGGTCAAAAGTCAAAGTTACAGTTGACTTTCCTCGCGAAACCCTAATTGTGGTGCAGGTGAAATTGAGACTTGTTGCTCAAGCTTCTTGGATTAATCCATTATTGCAAATGGATCAATATAGTATATTAGAGACCCTCAAATCATGTCTTGAGGTCTTGGCTCATGATTTGTCCCAAAAGTCAATTTAGGGGTGAATTAGGTCAAGAAACCCTAATTCCTGATTTTTGATGAATGCATCCCCTGAGGTCAAATTGACTTGATGATTGGATTTATGAGGTTCCATGGAGTATATTAGGTTATGTTTTGGATCATTGGCTTGTTCCCAAATTAAAATTTTCCATCTGGAGGCCCTGGTCGACCAAAACCCTAATTTGGTGACACTGTCGATCTTGAGACTTGATCAACCTAGAAGGGAGCAGCCTTGTGCTTAATCCTTGAAGTGGGAGTCCTTTTGATCCATTGTGGATATTTTAGAGGCTAGACAAGTTGAAGATCAAGGCATTCCTTGACTGATCCTTTGTCTAAGGCTCTGAGAGGGCTTAAAACCCTAATTTTGATTGTAGTGAATGCTCAACAACCCTTGAGGCACTTGATGAGGCATGATGGTTCATCCATATTGTGATGATGATTGACACAATGATGGGAATCTTAGTGGTCAAAGTTTGGGGTATGACACATAGCACCACAATGTAGCGGGACAAAATAATGGGAGAGACCTTAAATTGTCACAATAGCTCCCACCAGTCTAATACCAGTGAAACACTGGATAAATTATTGGCAATTCTCATGTTAACTAACAAATATCCACCCTCCCAAACATAGTCTAAATGTAGTTAAGGATGGACTGATTTTGCATAAGAACATATTAGAAATTAACACAAAAGGAAAAATTACTGTCATGTCTATTTGTACTTCTGATTGTTTTTGGAAATCCTGAATCACTTTAGCCTGCGCCGATGCCATTTCTACAAGAGATAAGAAAGGTAATGATTATTGTGTAATTCTAGTCGCAAGCCAAAAAGTTTTCAAAAATATAACAATGCCAAAAACACGCCTTTCACATATTACGAAATTTTGGTTTAGTCCCAACAGGAAATTGTATGCATTTATTTGTACTCAATAGTAACCACAAATTGAAATTTAATCATCTGTAGAACAAATCTTATGGAAGTTAAATTACTCTTAACATATATTAACCACAGATTAAAACTGTTTGCACTTATTTGTACTTAATAGTAACCATGGATTGAAATTTATTCATCTGTAGAACAAATCCTATGGAAGTTAAGTTACTCTTAACATATAGTAACCATAGATTGAAACTGTTTGCACTTATTTGTACGTAATAGTAATCACTGATTGAAATTTAGTCATCTTTAAAATAAATCCTATGGAAGTTAAGTCAAGACTATACCTATTGGTTTGTAAATAAAATGTTTATATCAATAATTAATGAATGGTGTTAGAATAGTTGACAGTTGTAGATCATATGTTGCTTGTAGATATATACGAAATCAGCTGCCTTGCAGTAACATGGTTCAAATCAAGTCCTCCATGAGATTTGAGATTTGGGATCGTTTGCTTCATAATCTTGGACATAAATGAAGAACTTGCAAGCTCGGCGCTTCTCAAACAGACCCATCAAAGGTGACTTCAGTGCTTCAACATCTATTGCTGGGACTTTGTAAATCTAAAAGTTAATAGACAAAGATATGTTGCCATAAGTTTTCATGCAACATAAAGCTTGTAACTTGGAAATGTCGCAATATTGCACACCTTTCCCTTATTATATACAAAGCTTCCATCTACAGCTTTAAAATTCAAATACTTTGTAACATATGTGACAGTCTTTCACAACAGATCAGATGTATTTTCCGTCCCGCAAACATCTTAGAATTTTCCTGATCCAAATGGAGGTAGAAAACTCATTAAAAGAACATATTACATCATACAAAAGCAAGAAAGAAACCCAAGTCGCACACATTCGCTGTCATAACTCAAACTAAGGTTTAAGTTCAATGTGGTAAGAATTAAGATCTAATAAATATTCCTTAAAAAAATCCCTAAAAAGTATAATTGTATAAAGATGAACACTTATTAAGCAAAGATCCAATGAACTGAATAAACACTAACTTCAGCTGACAATTTCGCCTCCAACCGCAAATCAATCTTCCTATAAACATCAGGCAAAGTACTCCCCTTACTGCCATTAACCAAAGCTTTCTTCCTCGGCGTATTATTCTGCATAAAACAATAAACCTGCATTACAAAATCTACTTATATCCTGCACTGCACCATCTTGCAACTATGACTGTTGTACCTAAATGAATCAAACTGACTGCCAGCGTTATTAATCGTGGACTGTGGAAAATAACGGTTTATTCAAATTCTACTACGTAGCAATGCTAGAACACTGCTATAGCCATTATTTGACAATACTTTGTACTAAATAGCATATTGCATAACAATAGTGATTTTATCACCCCCACGTGTATCAAATAACTCAGCACCTTCCAGCGACCACTTGCCTCTCGTATGCACCTTCAATACCTACCCTACTGACTGTTGTGCGTTTACTCTGCCTGTCACTAACATTTACATGTAGAATATAAATATAAACTGTGTCCTCAAGGTAGAAATGAGGATATAGCTCCTGCAATCTTCTGTAATCTCAATGCAGTGAGAAGCTACCTAATAAGCTGCAGAAGCAACTGCAGCAGAAGGCATGACATTAGACTTTTCAGACGATGCTATTGAAGCCGTATCTGCTGCAACAGTGGCATCAACACCAACGACTGATGCCGCGGCGTGCAGCTGAGCATTCTGAGTCCTAATTTTTTTTGTTTCCCTCTTCTTCTGATCTTTCAACCACCTACATGTTGTCTTCTCTCTCATCAAGCTCCTATACTGCTGGTGAAGTAAAAAAATGAATGAAAAAAAGTTCCAAGTAGGATAGTAACAGAACTAAACAGATTAGCAAAACTAACAATATAGAAGAACTAAACACACAGTGGAAGACAATTCTAATTTAACTTTGTTCAACCTACAACAACTGACAGTAAATCAGAATCTGTAGCAACAAAAACGTCACACACAACTATCAACATACACAGTAACAACAATAACACAACTATAACCTGCAATCCCAAAGATCCCATCCTGCAACTGAACTAAACCGGCAACCAATATCGAACATTTCAACAACAATAAGCGGTAGGACGAATCTATTCCCTGTGACATGAGAATCTCGCAGTTACTTTCACTCTATAAGGCAGAAATAAAATACAATTATTAATTTAACTATAAAGAGATATGCAGTTACTTTTAACAACCATTCATTAACCACATATGTGAAGGCTGGAAGCAACGACGAGTATATTTCTTGACCAAATGTTCGATGCCATCTAGCACCCTCTCCAACAGGATCAAATCTGAAATAGTACTTCCCTAAAACCAGCAAAATTTATTCAATATGTGAATACTATGATCTTTGTTGCGCAATAACTCACTAAGTAATTAGGCTCTCTGCAACAACTCCGAAATCATCGTTAAGTAACCTCCTAAAGAAAAAGATTTTAAAAATATAAGTAATTAGATTAGTATCATACTGAATGATACATAAAGAGGCTAGGTGCATAACAAACCTATGAACCATTAGCTCGACATGTACGTCTTAGATGTTGGAACCCCCCATAATCCAACAATATGTTCTTTCTGACAACTTACAATATGAGATTAAAATATAATTTTGTGACAAAATAAAGTGAAATAAAGGTTGTTGCAATATATTTCAAGATTTATCTACTTATATGGGCATAAGTGTGGCATATGTTTCAAGATGTATCAAGCATAAAATACTTAAAAGAAAATACAATGATTATATCATCAAGTGTCTGAGATTTGTAATGTAACTTATCCTTTATTTGATGAAGTACCTTTTCAGCATTAGGGACACCTTCCTTGATAAGTTTAACATATTCTTCATACCACATTTGAAAGTTGTCCAACTACTGATAACCAGTGTATGGACTTGAAGACTCACGACGAGAAATTTCATATGCTCATCTGAAATGGCAGCTTTCACTCTTGTTTGTAATGAAAATGGATAAAAAGACAATTGAAAGCCATATAAAGTTCTTGGTCAGTATATTATGATATGATGTAAAATGTGCCAACCATCTTTTCAAAACTATATTCTTCTACTGAGAAAGAACGCTCACAACAGCGGAAAACCCAAGATGAGTGGAGCATTAAATAAGTATAAAGGATATGGAAACAATTTATGCAGAAAGGATATCGATTATGCATGCTACAATGGCTAATACTATGGTTGTAGTACATAAGCAATGAAATTTTGGGTTGGTATAGCACATGATAATCATACATTTAAGAAATAAAAATTGTTACCTCTTTGACGATGAAGTCGGAGTGTGTTTTTCGGCCACTATTAAAAACTACATCACAAAATCAAACGACATGTGATCAAACGATGGATCTTTTGCTATTTGTTTAGCCAATTCCTTGATACTTGGATCCTATGACATATTGACATCCCAAATGGTGAACTCTTCAATAATGCACTCCCAACAACCACTCATTGCCAACAGTGAGGAACTCTTAAAAATGACAACCTTTTTTACTCACAAAACCTATTCCTATAATCATTATCCGTCATAGGTTGCAAATGCACAAAATCTGATGCAAGTTATGTACTTGTAAACATATACTCAACTCAACTCATTAAAAAATACTAACATAACTTGATTATCAATAAATACAACAAACATCACACATAAAAAAGCAAATAAGAAAGGAAATAATCACTTACATTGAGAAAACCACTCATTGCTGAGAAATCAAAAGGATTAGCCGAAAAACCAGCCCAGATCCAGGAGTTGCTTTAGATGCTTCATCTTTGGAATTTTCATTCTCTGCTGAACCAGATTTTTCCTCTAAAAAATTATCAAAAGAGATAGAAATTAAAGCACATAACATAATAAATATCAAAAGTTCCAAAAGACTATATAAAAACTATTAAGTGTCTAAAGTACTTCCCTTTGTATTATCCATATAAACAAATCATTGACATAGAATGTTGCCTGCAAAAGGTGTCCACGGAAAGAAGCCAATATGTTGCAAATGACGCTTCCTCTTTATCTCATAGAACGTCGTCCTCATAGCTGAAACGCTGGTTTTTTCAACAGAGGCTATAACATTGTGAGTAACGACTCTAATTTTTTCAGCATATGCAGCTGCCTCCATGAAACTCTCAGTTTTGGCTCCAGAAGTCGCAAACAGAGAGATACTCTTAGAGTAAGGTACCCATTCTAGATCCAGTTCCTCCACCTAAAAATCTATCCGGAGAAAGGGATGAGAAATGGGCGGCGAAGTTAGGGTTTCAAGGGAAAAGAGAGAGGAGAAGATAGAAAATGGGAGAGAGGAACTGAGAATTGAATTTGAGATAGGAGAGAGAAAGTGAGAATTGAATGTGAAATGGAAGATGAGATGAAAAACCGGGTAATACACAGTACCATGCCAAGTGTACAAAATGAATAATCTGATTGGTTCATTAATATTGAGTTAGTCAATTACCATTAAGGGAATTTTGTAGTGTAAAAGTGTTTTGTTGAAAAGGGTAATTAAGGGAGTTTGTGGACACCTTCCAATGATAGGTAGGTAGTTGACTAGAAAAGTTTGGATATATTGTTATTAGGTGGTGAGTGCTTGAGTTTTAGTTATTTTGATGTTATTGAATTTTGATTAATATAGAATTGTGTAGTTATAAAGTACGATACCATTATTAGATGGTCTATTTCATATCATGATATTTTTTTGAAAAAATTTCAAGTTATGGTGGCCATAACTGCCTTAATCTTTTATTTTTTAAGTGAAATGATGAAAAATGTGATGATTTCAACCGCCGCTGTATATGAAAACTGTTCTAAACTGGACTGGCACATGGCCCATAACTGGGCAAGGCCCAATCCAGTCCAGCTTTAGGCAAGGCTCAATGACGAGATTAAGACAATTTAGTCGTTGGGGGGGGGATATAGTCGTTGGGCACAATATAGCCGTTGGGCACAATATAGTCGTTGGGCACATCCTCCTCACGCGCTTGACAGATCACGCGACCAACTGCTCCTCCGGATTTCACGGGGACAGTTGGACCAGGTCAAAAGATCACGCACTAGATCTTCCACCTGGCAGTCTCTCATTGGTCGACCAGATATTTCGGCCACATTGGAGACCTTGGCCCCGCGCTGGGTTTTTTTTACAAATACCCTCTCATTTGAGAGGGTCAGGTATTCAAATCATTCTGACTCATATCTAAACACTTTGTACTTGCTCTCTCTCTCTCTCTCTCTAACCCAAACTTACTTTAGCATCGGAGTACCTTGCAGGTACACCCCCTCCTCTCCTACAACCATCATTGCTGCCCTACACGGAAGGCCACGAGGATCCATTCTGATCATCCCATATCAGTGGCACCGTCTGAAGGAACCTCCACTTCCCCGTCTTTCTTGAATTAAGATCACCAATCTTTTCAATCCAAAGACCAAAGCTTTTTCTTTCTAAAACCTTCCTTGATCGTCATGGCCTCTCACTGTAATGATGATGTCCCTCAAGATTCTGCCATCGCCGTTACCTTGGATAACGGCGATAACCTCAATCCTGGAGTTGTGGTCTACGAGACAGATCACAGGGATGGAAAGACTGCCTCTCCATCCTCCGACGACATGAAACCCCGCATCCAGAATTCCGGTCACGTCTACGAGCCTATCCTCGTTCCTCAAGACGTTGATCCCAGCACCGCGGCTCTCATCGCCGCCCTCAATAAATCCAACTACGTGATCTTTCAGCAGGGCAAGAAGATCCACATGCTGGAAAATGCACTTCAAGAACGACTTCCCTCACAAAGGCCTCGCAGTCATTCTCCCCGCTCTTGTTCTCCCCCTCAGAAACATCGACAAGACGAGTCTCAGAGCATTTCCCCAATCAAGGGACAATCGAAATCGGACAAACCTGAGCAAGAGGTCATGAGGAGACGACATCGTACCCCTCTCCGGAGGTCTAGACATTCTCCTGCCCCCAAGAAGACCAATCCTTCTGAGAAACCTCGCGAGCTTCGTCATCGGCACAGGAACTCTCCTCGACGCAGCAGGAGTCGTGGGCATAGTCATTCCCCATGCAGATCATCAAGCACAAGAGATATACCGCTTTCATGACCTCGTCGGGGAACTATTATTACAACGTAATGCCCTTCGGTCTGAAAAACACTAGGGCCACATACCAGCGTATGATGAACAAAGTCTTTCGATCAGAAATCGGAGACATGCTTGAAGTGTATATGGACAACATGATCGTGAAATCCCAAGAGGAATCCGATCATACAATCCACTTGCAAAAAGTCTTCGACCAAGCGATGAAATGCAAAATAAGGTTTAACCCGGAGAAATGCACCTTCGGCGTGCGAGCAGGGAAGTTCCTCGGCTTCTACCTCACTGAGAGGGGGATCGAGGCCAACCCTGACAAATGTCAACCATTTTTAGAGTTCACCACGATAAAGTCGAAGAAATCCATACAATCCCTCAACAGGATGCTTACCTCGCTATATCGCTCTGTGGCCAAGTCTGCCCAACACGCTTTGCCCTTCTTCAAGCTTCTACGAAAAGAGGCAACATTCAAATGAACAGAGGAATGTGAGCAGGCTCTTCTCCACCTCAAGCAAGCCTTGTCTGAACCACCAGTTCTGTCACGACCAGAAAGCGGGGAGACGCTTTATCTTTATCTCTCTGTCACTAACGAGGCCATCAGTGCTACCCTCATTCGAGAAACCCTCGACGGGCAGAAGCCAATATATTTCACTAGCAAGGCCTTGCAATGGCCAAAACTCAGATACCAGCATATCAAAAAAGTCGCCCTGGCTCTCATTAACACTGCCAGAAGATTACGGCACTACTTCCAAGCCCACACGATAATGGTGCGAACAGACCAACCCATAAGACAACTGCTTGGCCAACCAGATATGGCCGGTAGGATGCTCAAATGGTCTTTAGAGCTGTCAGAGTTTGACATCCATTACGAAAGCAGGAAAGCCCTTAAAGCACAAGGTCTGGCCGACTTCATGTCAGAAATGACACCTCTATCCCTTAAAGAACAGGTGGACCATCTTCATCGACGGAGCTTCCAGCACCACAGGCAGTAGAGCGGGCATTATCCTTGAGAACGAAGAAGGGATCCTAATCGAAGTATCGCTGGTCTTGTCCTTCCCAACCTTGAACAATCAAGCCGAATATGAAGCATTCCTCGCAGGCTTACGATTGGGCGAGGACCTGGGTGCTAAGGAAGTGAAAATCTTCACGGACTCTCAGCTCGTGGCCTCCCAAGTACGGGGAGAATATCAGGCCAAAAACGATCATCTCGTCAAATACCTGATGCTGGTAAAAGAAAAGATAGCTAGGTCCGACGTGTGGGAAGTCCAGCACATCCCCCACGAACGGAACACTCGGGCATACGTCCTATCAAAGTTGGCCAGCACCAGGAGAAAAGGTAGCAACAAGTCTCTTATACAAGAGATGCTTCCTCGCCCAAATATCGAAAAACCAACAGTGTTGCTCGACGTCAACGCCATTGCCGACAGTAACTCCTGGATGACTCTGGCGTACAACTACCTCGCCATAGGGGAGTTGTCCGTAGACAGCAAAGAGGCCAGCATAACTAAGTGAAGGGCATGCTCATATGTCCTAGTCGAAGACAAACTCTACTGGAGAGGATTCTCCATCCCCCTCCTAAAATGTGTTGAGGAGGACAAGGTCCCCAATATTCTCCAAGAAATTCACGACGAGATCAACGCACAACACTTAGGGGGAAGATCCTTGGCACGAAAGGCCTTGCGAGTAAGATATTACTGGTCGACTATGCTGCACGACACAAAGGAGCACGTCAGAAAATGTGACAGATGCCAATGCCACGGAGACATGCACTTAGCACCCCCAACGAATTAAAGACTTTGTCCTCCCCTTGGCCCTTCGCTTGGTGGGGGATGGACATCCTTGGCCCCTTCACGATGGGGTCATATCAGAACAAATTTTTTATTGTGGCCGTCGATTACTTCACAAAATGGATTGAGGCCGAGGCCCTCGCCAAGATCACAACATTCAATATACTTCATTTTTACAAAAGAAACATCCTCGCACGATTCGGTGTGCCCAAGGCCCTTGTGACCGACAACAGGGCCTAGTTCACGGACAAGAAGTTTCAAGACTTCGTTGCCAAACTAGGCACCAAGCAACACTTCACATCCATCGAACATCCTCATACCAACGCGCAAGAAAAGGTCGCAAACAGGGTGATCCTTCGAGGTCTAAAATGAAGATTAGGCGAAGGCAAAAAGAGATGGGTCGAGGAGCTACATAGCGTACTCTGGGCCTATAGAACGACTCCACATTCAACCACCAGGGAGACTCCCTTCCGACTAGCATACGGAACCGAGGCAGTAATCCCTATGGAAATCAGTGAACCCTCTAGGCGAATAGAGGCTCCTCTCGACGAGGAACTAAACGACGAAGCATTAAGAGAAGAACTCGATTTAGTCGAAGAAATCCGATCAGGGGCAGCCCTCCGCGAAGCTTCGCTAAAACAAAAAATAACTCTGCGCCACGACGCCAGAGTCATAAAGCGTGACTTCCAAGTTGGCATCCTGGTCCTACGCAGAAATTTAAAATATTCACGCGAGGCCAAGCTAGCCGCAAATTGGGAAGGCCCTTACAGGGTAAAATCAAAAACAGGCACCAACGCCTACTATCTCGAACAGCTAAACTAAGAACCATTTGCTCGACCATGGAATGCTAAAAAACTTAAACAATATTACAGTTAGGACCAATAATCAGTCAGGCCTAACTGCCGATGAACTCACTGTAGCGAGCGATTTTGGATGTGGTTGCGAAGCACTACCGCTCTACAGCTCGATTCATTTTTTATCCTATTGAAGCTGATGAAGGAAGGGAAATAGATGTCTCAAATTAACCCTGCTTGCAAACTGAGGTTAAACAGTCAAAACTGTTGGTTTACAGATCTACAAAGATTCGGGGTCTCTATTAGGTTTATTTTGTTAAAAGTAGTGTTCGGTCGATGGGTGGGAGGTTAAGATGTTAGGACGGATGTATAAAAGTATGGGATTTTGGGTTTTTGTTTAGTGTGCTCGCTAAGATTTTTCTTTCAATCTTATGCCTACGTATTCCCGTTGTTTCCAAAACAGGGAAATCAGAGCGATCGTAGTTCCTCCTATTCTATGGGAGGAAGTGGTGTTTTGGTGTCTTGTTCAAAGCCCAAGACGTGAAGCTAAAGAGTCTATTTGTATCTTGTTCAAAGCCCAAGATGTGAAGCTAAAAGGGTTTGACTTTAGAGAGAATTTGTCATCTCTAAAGAGGGATTTGTATGTCACAACTGTTTATAAAGGAGAATTACTTTAACCGGGATGTGCGAATCCGACAATGCCATAATTTCCTTTACAGGGGACTTCCAACCTGAAGGAGAAGACTTTAACTCAGTGTAGAGCAATGCTATCTTTCCTTAGGAATTTCTCATGCTAAAAGAGGGACAGTGGCATGGATATAGATGATCGAGAGGCTTGCCGCTTACAGCGATTAGATGAAGGGGAAGGGGTTGTTGATGTTTGCGTACTGTGAACGAGGCACAACTTTGATGCTAAAAGGTTGATTGGATCAACCAGTGGTTTTCTTATACAAAGCCTAAGAGGAGGCTAATATGTGTCTCGTACAAAGCCCGAGAGAGAGGCTAAAAGGTTTTGACTCCACAGGAGAATCTTTTATACTCAACAAGAGAGTGTTTATGTATCTCGTACGAAGCCCGAGATGGAGGCTAAAGATGGTGATTGACTCAACGAGGGAGTCTCTTAGTATCTCGTATAAAGCCTGAGATGGAGGCTAAAAGGTTTTGACTCAACAAGAGAGTCTTTTGTATCTCGTACGAAGCCCGAGATGGAGGCTAAAATTGTTAGCTCTGCTGGGGAGAATCATTGTACAAAGGCCAAGAGGAGGCTATGACGCTGTTTCAGTTGAGTGACAGGTCCAGTATGCTGATTTAAAGAGAAAATCAGTTCTTATATGAGTAATGTTGGCACTCAGGGATTTTGATTCGAGGATCAGGGATATTTCCTGTTCTTTAAGGAAGTGGGAAATCCGAAGGGTATTGAGACTGTCCGAGTCTACGGGTTTTCTTCCTATTTTTGAAGGGAGCTTGAGAATGTCTTGGAGACTCAAGGAAATTAGACTGTCCAAGTCTAGAGTTTCATCTTTTGTACTATGCTTTGAGAAACAGTAGTAGACTCTTGGAAAGACTGTTCCATTAAGATGACTGACTTCTGTTCCTATACCTTTAGGAGGTCGTCGGGGACAATTTGTACGAAGCCCAAGAGGAGGCTGGAAACTTTTAAGAAGCCGATAGGTCCTTGTATGAAGCCCAAGAGGAGGCTATCATTCCCGGAGGAAGAATCATTATACGAAGCCTAAGAGGAGGCTGTGAATACTTCTAAGAAGCCGACGGGTCCTTGTACAACGCCCAAGAGGAGGCGGGGATGCTTTTAGGAAGCCTGTGGGTCCTTGAACAATGCCCAAGAGGAGGCCGACGCTTTTAAGAAGCCGATGGGTCCCCAAACCCCGAGAAATTCAAGACAGGCTATTCACGAGGAATAGATCAAGCCAGGAAAGTTCGAGAATTTGGAAGAAACTCAAGAGATGCCATTCACGGAGAAAAGACCATCTCTGGGGAGTAGAGTTTCTTGACAAGTGCTTTTAAGAAGCCTGTGGGTCCCTAAACCCCGAGAAATTCAAGACAGGCTATTCACGAGGAATAGATCAAGCTAGGAAAGTTCGAGAATTTAGAAGAAACTCAAGAGATGCAATTCACGGAGAAGAGATCATCTCTGGGGAATAGAGTTTCTAGACAACTTCTACGAGTGACAGTCTATGAAAGGGTTCACCGAGAATGTTGCCTTTCATATCTCCATATTGTTTAACCCCAAGAGGAGGGAAGACTATGTCTGGTAATCCTATGGGGATCCAGTTTTGACTATTTTAGAGTGATCAACGGGCTTAATGCTAAACGTAGTTGCCGGGGAAACTCTAAATATCTATACTATTATTACACATTTGATATGAGTTTACGAAAGAAGACTTACAGCGAAACAGCCCCACAATACAGTTATATGTATATGAAAGCGGTAAATGAAAGCATATAAACACTTACTCTGTTGTAGAGCTTCCATGCTGTTTGGTTAGTTGTTCAACAAAGAAAGATTGAAAACAACAGTATATTTCAAAATCAAAGGAGAAAGTACTTTTAAAAAGAAATATTTGGGGCTTACAGCTCAAGGAGAGGCCCAGGGTTTTATCAGTGAGCGCACTGTTGAATTTGTACAGAGGGACTTATACGAGTGAATGAGGCCCAAAAATTGTTTTCTGTACAAAGGGATGGATCTTACACTCTCTCAAGAGGCCCAAAAGGTTTAAAGAAAAAGAGTGGGGCTTATAACACGAGGGTAGGCCCAGATGATTTTTCGTTTAAAATGGCGATCGCGCCGAGATTTTTGAAAACGCAATGGGTCTTATACAATGCATTGAGGCCCAAAATGGTTTGGTTTTCAAAGGGGGGTTGGGTCTTACACTCTAATAGAGGTCCAAAAGTTTTGAATGGGTCTTATAGCTCGAGGAGAGGCCGAAGGTTTTTTTTAAACGGGCGATGATCGCGTCGTTCACTTGTACAGAAGAACTTATACAATAAGTAAGGCCCAAAATTGTTTGTACAAGGGGATTTAGGTCTTACACTCTCTCAAGAGGCCCAAAAAGTCTTAAAGAAAAGAAATGGGTCTTACTACTCGAGGGTAGGCCCAAGATTTGTTTTTCAACGGATGATGATCGCGTCGATCTTTTTGAAATACAACGGGACTTATACAATAAGTGAGGCCCAAAATGGGTTGTATTTACAAAGGGTTGGGTCTTACACTCTATTAGAGGCCCAAAAAGTCTTAAAGAAAAGAAATGGGTCTTACTACTCGAGGGTAGGCCCAAGATTTGTTTTTCAACGGATGATGATCGCGTCGAACTTTTTTTGAAATACAACGGGACTTATACAATAAGTGAGGCCCAAAATAGGTTGTATTTACAAAGGGTTGGGTCTTACACTCTATTAGAGGCCCGAAAGGTTTTAAAAATGATTTATGAGGGTTGAATTAATCCAAAACCCTAATTTGTTTTCAAAATGTATTTTAATTGAATAAAAATTCAATTAAAATGATCAAAATTGTTTAACATATGGAAAACAAATTGTGATCTTGGATTAATGCTTCAAAAATTAAGTATTGACCTACAAAATAATTAGAAGTCATTAAAATTTACAAAATCAAGAGGGAAAAAATATTTTAAATGTCATAAATAATTAAAATATTAATTCTTTGGAAAAATATCAATTATATAAAATAAATAATATTTTTTGGGATTTTTTGGGAAAATAAAATATTTTAACATTTTTGTGAATTATTAAAAAAAGAATCAACTCAAAATCATTAAAACTCAGAGAGAAATTAATTTTTGAATCAATTAAATAAAATCACAAAATTCAAATTTATGAAAATGGCGCCAAGAACACGCGCGTTTTCTGCCTTGCCCAGATTTGCATTTTCTATCCAATCTCACTGAATACTTGATTATATCATGCAATCCACATACCAATCAATTCGTTTCAACCTCATGATCATGTCTATGGCAATTAATTTCATTTAAATTAAGCATAAAACAAGAAATCACGAAAAACCCTAAAGAACCCTAAATTCTGCATGAAGGCTGGGATTTTTAATACACGATTCAAACAAAGCAATTACTTGAGGGGAAACATTCCATGCATGATTATGAACATTTGGCAAAAGTATTGTGCGAGGAAATATGCATAGATTGAGAGATGACCAAGTTTAGGCTTACCTCTAGGTCGTGACAGCAAGAGCAAATTGATTTCTGAGTTGGAGGTGTTACAGATGAGTTGTGATGATCTGAACAGCTTCCCTACACCCTATGGAGTGTGTTTGAATGCTTGGACTTGATGGAAATTGGCTGGATCACTTCATGGCATCTCAACTGCACTTTGGTTAAACCCTTGAGCAATTGACTGGTCATTCTGAGAAATCAGTGTTCCAGATGTTGTTTAAGTGTTTGATCAGCTCACATATGATGTATATGAGGTGTGTGTGTGTGATTGGTTTGAGTGGAATTGCTCTCTAATGAAAAACCCGATAGTGACTTGCTAAGAAAGGCATTTTTAAGAGTGATAAGTGGATTTTGAGAAAGGCAAGTGTTGTAGGCATTTGGTGTACTTAAATTGATCACAATTGAGCTCTATTTATAGTAGAGCAAGTTTGTTTTGCAAGGAATAGTGAATGGCAACTGCTGAGTAGGTTTGGCCAATGTTGGCAAATGAAAATCCAAGTCTCCTCTAGCCATTGACTAGAGGTTAGGGCACAGGCTGATGGTCCCCTTGGTCTTAGATAAGTCTTGACTGAATTCAGTTGAGAATGGCTCAGTCCATGCCACCTTGATGCTTCCATTGAATGCTCCAATCCAAAATTGAAGTCTTGTCCCTATTTTGGGCAATTCTAGGTTCAACATGCTACTTCTTGTTCCATGGACTTTGGAGGCTTGGCTCAGTGATTGTCCCCTTTAGATTTAATCCTCAGTTGTGTCCAAGGTGATGACAAGGCTTGGAATTGGCTTATTTTGGCAAATCGAGCAAAAGTGCAAAAATCTGCCTTGCCTTGGCAGATTTCAGCAAGGCAACTTGCCAATGTCATATCTCATGGCTCAAGTTGAATTTGGTGATGTTCTTGGCCATTTTGGAAAGCTCTTATATGATACAACAACTGTTTAACCATATTTGATTTTGATACTTTTTGGATCCAAGTGAAAAATGCCCCTACATTTGGAAAAAAGTAAGGCAAAATCTGACTTAGTGAAATTTTCACTAAGTGTTGGAACAAAGTGACTTTTCTTGATTTTGATCACTCCATAACTCAAAATCCATGAGGAATTTGGACATAGGTCAGTTTGAAGCTTTTATAGAGGGCAGTGAGATCTACAAATCAAGCTTTGGATGGAAAAAAATGGCTTTATGGTTTAGGAGTTATGATCCTCCAAAGTTGGTACCTTTGTCACTTTTTTCCATAACTTAGAAAATTTTTCTAAGTTTTTATGGTTACCCCTTTACAAGTTATCCCATTTTCTTTGATTTTTCTTGATGAATGATGATTCAAATCATACATAAACATCATTTTAGGGTTAAAAATACATTTTTGTGAAAAATCTCAAAAAGTCAAAGTTGACTTTTGTGCACAGTTGACTTTTTGTCAGATGAATTCCAAACTGTGCAATTTTTCAGGAAATCATGTCCTTGACCTAAATCAAACTTGATGGACATGTTCCATGGGTGTTATAGGGTGTATTGAATCATGTATTAGGGCTTGGGAGCATGTCCTGGTCAAAAGTCCAAGTTACAGTTGACTTTTCCCGCGAACCCCTAACTGTGGTTCAGATGAAATTGAAACTTGTTGCTCAAGCTTCTTAGATCAATCCATTGTTCCAAATGGATCAATATAGCATATTGGAGATCCTATAATCCTCTCTTGAGGTCTTGGTTCATAATTGGTCCCAAAAGTCAATTTAGGGGTGAATTAGGTCAAGAAACCCTAATTCCTGATTTTTTATGAATGCATCCCCTAAGGCAAAATTGACTGAATGATTGGGTCCATGAGGTTCCATGGAGTATATTAGGATATGTTTTGGATCTTTGGCTCATGCCCAGATGAAAATTTCCATCTGGAGGCCCTGATCGACCAAAACCCTAATTTGGTGACACTGGCGATCATGAGGCTTGATCCACCTAAAAGGGAGCATCCTTGTGCTTAATCCTTGAAGTGGGAGTCCTTTTGATCCATTGCATATGTTTGAGGGTGTAGACAAGTTGAAAATAATTTCATTTCTTGATTGATCCTTTGTCTAAAAGCTCCGAGAGGGCTTGAAACCCTAAGTTCTGATTGTAGTGGATGCTCAACAATTCCTTGAGGAGATTGATGAGGCATAAAGGTACATCCATATTGTGATGATGATTCACACAATGATGGGAATCTTAATGGTCAAAATTTGGGGTATGACAGATGCCCCTATTTAATCTTCTTGGACCCGAAGGTGTGAATGACGAAGGTATTCGGGCATTCGGGGTGCAAGAGGATTAAATATCGGAATACCCGAAATGTTGATAGTGGTTATGAATGGTAGATCGAATTCATCTTCTTTTGCTAAGCAATGATGCTTAGAAAAGGTAAAGTTCCCCTCGATCCTGGTTTCCTACCAAGGAACTGGTCTCAGTTTTCTTAAATAAACTTCCCCTCGATCCTGGTTTCCTACCAAGGAACTGGTCTTAGTTTCTGATTTAAACTTCCCCTCGATCCTGGTTTCCTTCCAAGGAACTGGTCTTAGTTTCTTTTGTCAATAAACTTTATTGACAAGGGACGCTATTCGTAGCGGTTTTCCTCAAACTTCTCGCCGAATTTTCCTGGGGAGATGCCATTTGATGGAAAAAGTTTTGATGCCAGACTTGCTGGGGAACCCAGTCGTCTGAGTTGTAGAGGTGTACAAACTTCTCTGTTGGAGACGCCATTTGTTGATGCTATTGGGGAAAATGAGTCTCCTGAAAGACTGCCTTCGTTTGGAGTCTTACATCATACTTTTCTCGGGATTATCCCGGAGAAACGCCATATGATGGGATCCAATTTTGAGGTGCCGGTGACCTTTTCATCAGTGGTTCTTTCGGAGAAAAACTGTCGTATCACCGAATCTCTGATTATGAGGCTTTCTCTCAGGATTTTCCTTAATCCGGGAAAGCAAGGATATCATCTTCAATGGCGAAGAGTGATATCTGTTGAAAGTTTCTCTGGTTTTTCAGAGGTTCAAGTTATCAAAGTGGTCCAGGACCTATCTTCCATTCAGAAATAATTGGAAGCGAGATTGTTCAGATGATTCACTTCTTGACGAGGAAAGAATCGACAACTCGATTGAGAGGACTTTTATCACTAGGAGATAAGACCGACCAGAGTGATGCAATATGAAATGCGAATGCAAATAAATAATGCATGATGTATGTATGTATATGCTGACAAAACTGACGCGACATATAAACTAAAAGATGAACATGACTGGATACTCGGCCATCGCAAGGCAAGTCGTACCGTTGGTCCAAAAGTTGCAATTCTACCTTGCTTAGGAGAAGTAGTCCTCACGGGAAATACCGTTAATCGGGCTTAGGAGATAAGAACTCTGCCGAAGATGTCAGATGGAATAGTTGCATCCGACACTATTGATCCTTCATTCAGGCGCACTGGCGTAGAAGGAGTACTTTGATTCTGCACTTTGAAGTTCGCTTACTTCTGGAGAAGCGGTTGATGCTCTTTTGATGTTCAACAGTCAAAAGAAATTGCCATCTTTATTTTAAAGCAGAAAAAGTTTTACAAGTAAATTCATTTTTTGTTTTATTTCAAGAATCGTTAATCACATCAAAATATCGTTCTGTAAAGCTAAAACAAATAAGAATTACAAACAAAGGCACAAGGGCTCAAATTTTATTGATAAGACGGAGATCAGCCAAACGCGTGATTCCAAAGAGTAATTTACAATGTTAGGAAATGGTAATTTACAGGGAAAAGGGCTACGTTGAAACATAACGACCACTATCCTTCTACCAACTTTGAATTCGGGACATCCTGAGCTTCTGTCGAAGATGACCTTGACTGGAGTTTTCCTCTGATGGATGGTGTAACTGCTGCTGCTGAAGGACTTGCCTCTGTTGAACATAGTTACTTGCCATTATCCCTAATTTTTGCCTGGATTGTACTTTGATGTTTCCAATCTACCGGGATGATTTTTTTTTTGTCTCTAACTTTTTCCTGGACCGCCCTTTCGGGTTTTCAATTCACCGAGACGTTTTTTTTTTTTAGTTTAGGCGAAGTATTTCTTGACTACATCAACATTTGTGGGGTAGGAAAATTCCTCTCCGTCCATGGTTGCAAGTCTCAAGGCGCCGCCTGAGAAAGCTTTTGTGACCAAATAGGGGCCATCATAATTCGGAGTCCACTTGCCCCGAGAATCAGTGAGAAATGATTGTATCTTCTTGAGTAGTTTGAAGATTGGCGCGCATGTCACGGTCATGAGGAATATGAATCTGGAAATGTAATTCAGACGTCCCAGGAATCCCCTGACTTGTTTTTCAGTCCGCGGAGAAGGCATTTCTTGAATGGCCTTGACCTTGTCAGGATCAACCTCAATTCCTTTCTGGCTGGCGATGAACCCTAAGAGTTTCCCTAAACGGACACCGAAGGTGCATTTGTTGGGATTCAAGCGGAGTTTGTATTTTCTCAGACGCTCGAATAGTTTTGACAGGTGGGTCACATGCTCCTCTTCTGTCTTAGATTTTGCAATCATATCATTGACATATACCTTGATTCCTTTGTGTATCATGTCATGAAACAGAGTAGTCATGGCCCTTTGATAGGTTGCCCCGGCGTTCTTCAAATCGAACGGCATTACCTTGTAACAAAAGGTACCCCAGGGGGTAATGAACGACGTTTTCTCCATGTCTTTCGGCGCCATTTTGATCTGGTTATAGCCCGAGAATCCATCCATGAAAGAGAAAACTTTGAACTTTGCGGTACTGTCAACCAGCATGTCAATGTGTGGTAAAGGAAAGTCGTCCTTTGGACTAGCCTTATTCAGATCTCTGTAGTCGACACACATTCTGACCTTTCCATCCTTTTTGGGAATATGTACGATATTGGCTAACCATTGAGTATATTCTGATGTAGCGAGGAAACCCGCGTCAATCTATTTCTGTACCTCCTCTTTGATTTTGATGGCCATGTCCGGGTGAGTGCGTCTCAACCTTTGCTTTACTGGCGGACATTCTGATCTTAACGGTAAATGATGTTCCATGATGCTGGTATCCAACCCTGGCATATCCTGATAGGACCAAGCGAATACATCGGGGAATTCTTTGAGAAGCTTTATCAAACCCTCTATGGCAATTGGACTGAGCAGTGCCGCAATCCTGATTTCTTTTCTCTCATTTTCTAAACCCAAGTTTACCGTTTCCAACGGCTCTTTGTGAGGTTCAATGGACCTTTCCTCTTGTCTGAGTAGTCGGGAGATCTCTTCTGGAATTTCGTTGTCATCTTCTTCTTCAGCCTCAAATACCGGGAATTCAAAGTTGGGAGAAGGCATTGGATCGTATGTTTCAACGGGGTTTAAAACAAGCAATCTGCATGACGTGACGATTCGTGTTTAGAAGAGATAGAGAGAATGCAAACGTGTGTGCAGTGTATTTTTTTATTACTACTTGTTTTTATTATTGAATTGTTTTTTAGGATTAATATTTTCTGAGAAAAACGAAAAGAGAAAACAGCAATTAATGCGGAAATTACAAAACGACGTTATTTTATTAATGAACAAGTCGATCCTTGAAACTACAGCCCTATAAAACAAAACTCTGTCACTTTGGGCGAAGTGAAGAGGGAAAATTTACAGAAAGTGAGCCCTATCAAAACATCTGTTTCACCTGGGCACCGTGAAAGGTTAAAGATGGCAATTGATTAGCGAACGACCTTCGGAACATCGACAGCAACCCATTGGCGGCGAACTCCTCGGTGAATCACAAAGTCTAGCACCTTCCTTGATTTGTCTTCAGAAATGACGTTGATTTCTGGTGGAGCAGGATCATTGGAATCTGTCTCCCAGGCAGAGTTGTCGTAGGAGAATTCCTCTGTTGCATCTTGCATAGCATTGGTGCTCTCAGCTGTATCTCCCCATCCAGTTGGCTGGATATCTTCGAGCCTGATCCGAGAGCTTTCGGGAGCGGTGTACTTGACCATATAGTCGTATTTCCCATTTGGTTGTCCCAAGGTGTCCCAAACTTTTCTGGAACTGGAGGAGTCATCCCTCTCGATGACGTTGACCTCGAGAAAAGCATAGTTGATGAATTCAAGTCCTGCAAACGTTGCAAATTCATTGTCATGTTGCGTAGTTTCTGAATGACCTGAGTGTTAATCCCATGACATGGTGGGGACACAGGTATTCTGTTCAATAATGCTCAGCTGAGTTTCATTACTCGGCTGACTTTCTGGCCCCAAGTCTCCTGGGTAACGCTGCCACATTGGCAGGCCATCCATCCGGCCATAGTAGTTGTGGTCAAAGTTGTCTTTCATCAAAGTGTCCTCCTCTAATGAATTTGGTGGAGCACGGCATCCTTCCGGATCACAACCTCCGTATATCATTTCGACATCTGACCGTGGTATAAATCTCGGACTTTGTGTGGGATAGCAAAATGGCGTAGGCACCTCTTCCTGAGACATATAACCGTCATTGTTAAGATAGGACTTCCATTCTTCATCCGTGTCAGAGGGATCCTCCTCATTGATAGCATGGACTATTTGAGACATTGGGTGAAGGAAACCTCCACTGTGGAAGAAGTTCTGAATGGGATGAAGACTTCCGAAGCGAGGGAACGCCAACTTAAAGAGGATCTCATGAGAGTTGCTTATGTGGAACCAGCAGATTGGGACAGGGTGTGTGGCGAGTTGAATAATCTCAAAAGACTTGCAGATGAGCAGAAGAATCACCTTGAAGCTGTCCTGGCGGACAAAGATATTTGGGCCTCCGCGAGGAAGAAAGTGCTTGATGACTGTACTGGCTATGAACGCTCTATTCACATTCTAATAGCTGATAGAGATATGTACCGTGACAAGCTTAATGGGCTAGCGGATTTTTGTAACTGGTTGGCTGAAGACTTGGTATGGAAGCATAGGGATGCTCTGGAGGCTCTCGACGAATCTACCCCTCAAGCAATCATCAATTTTGTTTGCCTTTGTAGGGAGATGTTGAAGAGGTTCAAAGAAGAGTTGAGGGAACGCGAGGCTCGAAGGCCCAAGTTTTGAATCTTTATGTTGCTTTTGTACTTTCTTGCCTTATGAATTGTACTAATGTCTGGATGATTATGTATCACTTGATTATTACTATCTTATGAATGAATGAGACTTGGTTTTCTTTACAGCAGTTTGTTCCTTAATATTCCTGTATGAGCTAATGATTAATTCAAACGATTCCCTAAAAACAAATGCATTTCATCCTGCATACATATCATTGCATTCGTTTTCCAAAAACACCTAGCGAGAAACTCATTTACTCTATCATTTCTCCTGAACAGAAAACCTGACTACTCGACGCCGATACGAGACACGCCAAAGCTTCAATATGACGTTGGAACAGATCGAAGAGAACCAGAACACAATGAGGGGTGGTATCGATTCGCTGAAGGCTAAAATGGATCAGCTACTGGAGACTATGATGATGCTCGCCCAGAAAGAGAAAGATGCTGAAACAGTGGCTAATTCCAAGAAGCTGGTTGAGAAGATAGGCACCTCCAGAGCTAAGGGAATCCCTCCTCCCGTTTACATAGACTTGTCAGAACACTCGGCTCATCATGGATCGGTGAGCGATACGGACGAGCAAGTGGATGCCTTCAACCCACCACCTCCACCTCCTCAGATTGTTGGATCGGATCCATCTGCTGACCGGTTGCACATACTAGAAGAGAAATTCAAGGCCTTGGAGGTTCAGACAACTCCCGGCTTGGATGCTGTCGACATGTGCTTGGTCCCTGGACTAGTAATCCCTCATAAGTTTCAAGTGCCGACTTTTGACAAATACAAGGGACTTAGCTGCCCTAAGACTCATTTGCGAGCATATTGTCGCAAAATGGCGGCCCATGTTAAGGACGACCCTCTGCTAATTCACTACTTTCAGGATAGCCTCAGTGGGGCATCGCTAGAGTGGTACATGCAGTTAGAGAAGAGACAGATTAGTACCTGGAGGGATCTCTCTGAGGCATTCCTCAAACATTACCAGTATAACACCGAGTTAGCACCAAATCGTACGCAATTGCAAGATATGACTCAGCGCAACAATGAGTCATTCAAAGAGTATGCTCAACGTTGGCAGGAATTGGCTTCTCGTGTTCAACCACCTTTGCTGGACAAAGAATTGATGGATATGTTCATGGGAACTTTGCAGCCTCAGTATTCAGACCGTATGATGGGATCCAGCTTCCACAACTTTGCTGAGATTGTGTCAGTGGGAGAAAGGATTGAGAGCCAGTTGAAGAAAAGGGCTGCTATTGCTTCTGCAAGTGGAGTTAAAAAACCTTTTGTGAAGAGGAAAGACGAAGAAACCAATGCTGTCATGAGAGGACGAGGGGGTAGAGCCCCAGTGAACATACCATATCAGCAAGTGGCTGCAGTTGCACAAGCCCCACTTCAACCACCTGCTCAGCAGCCGAATTATCAGAATGTTCCTCCGCCGCAATATCATAATGCCCCACCACAGAGGCAACAAAGACCAAGAAGGCATATCGATCCTGTGCCAATGTCGTATAGCCAGATTTTTTTCTAAACTATATCAGAGTGGGCATTTGAAGCTCAGGGATTTGAGACCAGCAGTCTTCCCATATCCTCCCGGATACGATGCCAACGCCCATTGTGAGTTTCATAAAGGCGCTCCCGGACATACCATAGAAAACTGCTATGCGTTTCAGAACAGAGTTCAAGATTTGGTTGAGTCCAAAGATTTTAGTTTCACTCAGCGAGGCGCTAATGTTAAAAACAATCCCATGCCCCCGCATGGAGGACCGTCTGTCAATGTTGTGGAAGAGGGAAACGACCAAAGATTGATTACGAGGGTTGAAGATATTTGTACTCTTATGGCAGTTATAGGAGAAAAGTTGAAGAGATGTGGGATGATCCCTGAAGATGAGCTTGATCATTTAACTGATGAGGTGATTAAGAAACATTTGCAGAAATTCATTGATCAAGGTGTGATTCAGGTTGAACGCCGAGATGCAAGAGAACAGAGTGTGGCTGCCATTAACCTCCAGTATGATGCACCTGAAGGTCGTCAACAAAGGCCAGTTCGTCCTGCTCCGGTAATCATGGAATACGATGGAGTTGCTGTTTACCAACAAAGACCAGTTCGTCCTGCTCTGGTAATCATGGAATACGATGGAGCTATTATTTACCAACAAAGACCAGTTCGTCCTGCTCCGGTAATTATGGAATATGATGGAGCTGCTGTTTTTCATCAAAGACCAGTTCGTCCTGCACCGTTGGTTATTCAGTTTGATGAAGCAGATGTCAGCAAGTCAAGGCCAGTGCGCCCTGTCCCGATAACCATTGAGTATCCTGGTAATGTGCCTGAGTCTAAGTATGACGCTATAGTAGGACCAGGTGGAATGACTCGTAGCGGTCGAATCTTTGCGGCAAAACAAGCAGAAGTGCCAAATAATGACAAAGGTAAGGCGATTGCTGTACAAGTTGAAACCCCGAACGCTGAATTACAAGAAGGGTTGTCATCTCCAAGAGGGGCGTTCACACAAAAAGAGGCTGAAGAATTCCTGAAAATTATAAAGAAGAGTGACTACAAGGTAGTCGATCAGCTGAACCAGACTCCTGCCAAGATCTCTATGCTCGCCTTGTTGCTCAGTTCCGAGGCACATAAATCCTCCCTGCTGAAGGTGTTGAGTGCTGCACACATTACCAAGGATATCAGTGTAGCACAGTTTGATGATGTGATAGCCAGTGTCACCACTGGCAACTTTTTGGGGTTTAACGATGACGATCTGACTGCCGAAAAGAAAAACCACAACAAGGCCCTTCATATTTCCTTTAGGTGTGAAGACGTTTTGATATCTAGAGTCTTGGTGGATACTGGATCTTCCCTAAATGTGCTCCCGAAGATAACGCTGGAGAGGCTGCCTGTGAATGGAGTAATCATGAAGCCAAGTACTCTCATAGTGAAGGCATTTGATGGATCTAGGCGTGCGGTTATTGGCGAGGTGGACTTGCCAATTAAGATTGGACCTACAATTTTCGCCATTACTTTTCAAGTAATGGATATTTATCCTGGTTATAGTTGCTTGCTAGGTAGGCCCTAGATTCACTCAGCAGGGGCAGTTACGTCCACTCTTCATCAAAAGCTAAAGTTCATTTCCAATGACAAGATGGTGGTGATAGGCGGCGAAGAAGATATCCTAGTAAGTCATTTGACATCGTTTCGTTACATTGATGTTGAAGGAGAAACGGTTGAGACTCCTTTTCAGTCTTTCGAGGTGGTGAGTACGCTGGCTGTGCAGCGAGTACCAGAGCAACAAGAGTTAAGATCATCCATGGCCTCGTACGAGGAAGCCAAAGCTGTGGTGAAAGAAGGAAGTGCCCAAGGTTGGGGCAAAGTGGTTGAAGTTACTGAAAAGCTTGATAAGTTTGGGTTAGGTTATCAGCCATCCCGTAATTCAGCCTTTGTTCCATACAACGGAAATTAATTCCCTCCTGTTGAGAAGACTTTCATAAGTGCTGGCCGCATCTTTGATTTTCCAGTAGCAATGATCATTGAAGACCATGTTGCTGATGAGCAAGCTTCTGCAAGCTGGATCCGACAAGCAAAGCCTGGTGAAGAGCTCCAGAATTGGAAGACCATTGAAGTCCCTCAGTTTTTCACACACCAAACGTAATTTTACTGTTTATCAAAAACCCTACGCTCTGCCCAAGGCGTAGTGGAGCATTGTATGGGCCACCTGATGTTTTCAAACTTTGTTTATCATTAATGAATTTCAGTTTGCATTCAATTTTCGCTCACTTTCTTTCATTCTTTTTACTTTACAATAAATGGCAATATTTTTTTTCATTTGCACACACTTTCCTAAATAAACTGCATAAATCATAAACATGTAGAAACACCACCGAGGTCCTTGACATAGACGCTGCTACGGGCCTATATGATTTTGATTGCCCAATCTACCAAGCTGAAGAGGAAGGCGTGAAAGATTGTGAACTCCCCGACGAGTTGGCAAGGATGCTCAAGCAAGAGGAGAAAGTCATCCTACCGCACCAAGAGGACATTGAAGTCATCAACCTGGGTACTGAGGAAGACAGAAGAGAGGTGAAGATAGGTGCATCTCTTCAA
The DNA here is from genome assembly GCA_022829125.1 of Lathyrus tuberosus. Taxonomy (NCBI): domain Eukaryota; kingdom Viridiplantae; phylum Streptophyta; class Magnoliopsida; order Fabales; family Fabaceae; genus Lathyrus; species Lathyrus tuberosus. The sequence continues at coordinate 4,612,771 of JALAZF010000090.1, forward strand.
GCTGAAGTCAAGACCAAGTTGATAGAGCTCCTCCATGAGTACGCTGACGTATTCGCCTGGTCGTATCAAGACATGCCAGGGTTGGATACTGATATGGTTGTACACAAGTTACCACTCAAGAAGGAATGCCATGCTGTCAAACAAAAGTTAAGAAGGACCCATCCGGATATGGCTCTCAAAATTCGTGAAGAAGTCCGAAAGCAGATTGATGCGGGATTCCTGGCAATATCGAAGTACCCACAATGGGTTGCCAACATTGTGCCAGTACCGAAGAAAGATGGAAAGGTTCGCATGTGTGTGGACTACAGAGATTTGAACAGAGCTAGTCCTAAGGACGACTTCCCATTACCTCACATTGACGTATTGGTTGACAACACAACTCAATTCTCCGTATTCTCTTTTATATACGGGTTTTCCGGATATAATCAAATTAAGATGGATCCAGAGGATATGGAGAAGACCACATTTATCACACCATGGGGGACTTTCTGCTATAAGGTGATGCCATTCGGACTTAAAAATGTTGGGGCAACGTATCAATGTGCAATGGTAATGCTCTTTCATGACATGATCCATAAGGAGATCGAGGTGTACGTTGACGATATGATTGCCAAGTCTCAGACCGAAGAAGAGCACTTGATCAATCTGCAAAAGTTGTTTGTCCGACTGAGGAAGTTTAGATTGAGGCTCAACCCCAACAAGTGCACATTTGGGGTGCGATCTGGAAAATTGTTGGGCTTCATCGTAAGTCAGAAAGGAATCGAGGTGGATCCTGATAAGGTGAGGGCAATTCAAAATATGCCTGCGCCTAGGACAGAGAAAGAGGTTCGTGGCTTTCTGGGAAGATTAAACTACATCGCCAGATTTATTTCACATCTTACTGCCACCTGCAAACCTATTTTCAAGCTGCTAAGAAAGAATCAGTCAATCGCGTGGGATGATGATTGCCAATGGGCATTTGACAAAATCAAAGAGTATTTGCAAGAACCACCGATCCTGATACCGTCTGTTCCTGAAAGGCCACTTATTATGTACCTGACTGTACTTGACGATTCTATGGGTTGTGTGTTAGGGCAACAAGATGAGACGGGAAAGAAAGAACATGCCATCTATTACCTCAGCAAGAAGTTTAATGACTGCGAGACAAGGTATTCCTTACTCGAGAAGACTTGCTGCGCATTAGCGTGGGCGGCTAAACGTCTCAGGCAGTATATGTTGACCCACACTACTTATCTGATTTCCAAGATGGATCCCATTAAATATATCTTTGAGAAACCTGCTCTCACTGGCAGGATAGCCCGATGGCAAATGCTGTTGTCCGAGTACAACATTCAATACGTCACTCAAAAAGCCATCAAGGGTAGCATACTGGCGGACCATCTTGCCCATCAACCGGTGGATGATTATCAGTCCATGAAGTTCGATTTCCCAGATGAAGACATAATGGTGCTAAAAGATTATGAAGAGCCAGGTCCAGATGAAGGGCCCGAACCAGGGGAACGATGGACTCTTATGTTCGACGGTGCCTCGAATGTTCACGGAAATGGAATTGGGGCAGTGATTACCTCACCCAAGAATTTCCACTTACCATTCACAGCTAAGCTCTGCTTTCCATGCACCAATAACATGGCTGAGTATGAAGCTTGTATACTTGGATTGGAAGAAGCCATCAACTTAAGAATCAAGACTCTTGATGTGTTTGGAGATTCTGCTCTTGTAATACACCAGATTAGAGGTGACTGGGATGCCAAACATGCCAATCTAGTTCCATATCGAGATTACGTGGCAAAGCTACTTCCTAGATTTGATGATATCACCTTTACCCATGTGCCTAGAGAGGAAAATAAAATGGCAGATGCTCTGGCAACTTTAGCTTCTATGTATAAACTGATATGGCCCAACCATCGGCCGCATATTGATCTACAGCGATTTGAAGAGCCAGCTCACTGTTTGGCTACCGACGAAGAGTCAGATGAAAAGCCATGGTTCTATGACATCAAACGTTATCTGGAAAAACAAGAATATCCAGAGGGCGCTTTGGCGGTGGATAAGAGAACTTTGCGCAGATTGGCATCAAATTTCTTCCTCAATGGGAATGTGTTATACAAGCGTAATCATGATACTGTGCTACTCAGATGTGTGGAAAAACATGAAGCTGAGCAGATTCTGAAAGACATTCATGAAGGTTGTTTTGGTACCCACGCAAATGGGCATACTATGGCAAAGAAGATATTGAGAGCAGGCTATTATTGGCTTACCATGGAGGCTGATTGCTACCATCATGCCCGAACTTGCCATAAATGCCAGATTTACTCTGATAAGATTCATGTACCTCCCACTCCCTTGAACGTCCTGACTTCACCATGGCCATTTTCCAAGTGGGGGATAGACATGATTGGGATGATTGAGCCAAAAGCCTCAAATGGACACCGCTTCATATTGGTTGCCATAGACTACTTTACCAAATGGGTTGAGGCTGCATCGTATACGAACGTTACCAAGCAAGTGGTCGCTCGCTTCTTGAAACACAACATCATATGCAGATATGGAGTGCCTAACCGTATCATCACTGACAATGGGTCTAATCTCAACAACAAAATAATGGATGAATTGTGTGCCAGTTTCAAGATTGAGGACCATAATTCGACACCATACAGACCCAAGATGAATGGAGCCGTTGAGGCAGCCAACAAAAACATTAAGAAGATCATTCAGAAAATGGTGGTCACTTATAAAGATTGGCATGAGATGCTACCTTTTGCGCTGCACGGCTACCGTACCTCAGTGCGAACTTCAACAGGGGCAACTCCTTACTCATTGGTTTATAGCATGGAAGCGGTCCTTCCGATAGAAGTCGAAATCCCCTCATTGAGAGTATTGATGGAAGCTCAGCTTGACGAAGCATAATGGGTGAAGACAAGATACAATGAGCTCCAATTTCTCGAAGAAAAATGCTTGGCAGCAATATGCCATGGCCAGCTCTATCAAAGACGCATGAAGAAGGCTTTTGACAAGAAAGTGCATCCTCGGACATTCCAGGAAGGTGACTTGGTGCTCAAGAGGATCATGACCATGTATAATGAATCCAGGGGCAAGTGGACGCCAAATTACGAGGGCCCATATGTTGTAAGAGAGGCATTCTCTGGTGGTGCCTTGAAGCTCGCAACTATGGACAGCGATGAGTTACCATACCCGGTGAATGCAGAGTACGTTAAGCGATACTACGCCTAGAAAAGTGGAATAATAAAGCCGCTAAGTCGAAAACCTGAAAAGGTGACTTAGGCAAAAAAATGGCAATCCCGGTGGACCTGAAAAAAACAAAATCAGTCCAGGCAAAAATTAGGGATAAAATAAAAAGATATAGGCCCGCTGAATTGAAAACCCGAAAGGGCGGTTCAGGCAATAAAGGGCGTCCCGGTGCATTGAAAACCCGAAAGGGCAATCCAGGCAAAAGTTAGGGACAAATTCCAAGGCAAAGTATCTAGTCTGCACGTCCACTTGATCCTAATGTACCACTGAAGAGTGGAATCAACCCAGCCGTCTTTCTACGAAGCAAGGTGTTGAAGTTATCAAAGTCATGGGGACCATAGCAGTGTTGAAACTCAATGGAACCTCATTAATTTGTATTGCCATTATGTTTTTTTTCTTGCACCGCAATTACCTCATTAAGGAATTGCATCCCTGTACCTACTTACCCATTCCAGGGGAAAATCAATACAAAGAGAGATTTCTCACCAAATTGTGTTCATTTTTTTACTTTATCTGTTTGTTTGCAAATTGATTTTGTTTTTGATAAACTGCGTTTTTGAAACTTCGGTTAATAAAGACAATATTTGAAAACGATAAAATTTGTTTGGTGTTGGGAGAACTAAAAGGAATTAGATAGTCTCCAAAAGAATTTCACCACAAGAAAGCATCAAATTAATTATCAGTCGTTCTAGCTCTTCACCACAAGCAGTGTGGCTTAATAGGAATGTACTTACCATAATCTCCAACAATGAATCTTTCAAGCTCAACAGGGGCAATCACGCTCCCTAGTCATATTTGGCTCGCTCAAAAGGGGTCGAGTAGTCAAACACTCTCATCATCCCCACAAAACCCAAAGTTCAATCCTCTATTGGCAACTACTCAAAAGTCCACGCTCGTTGGCACCTTCAAAGCTACCCTTCAAAGTCCAGTCTTCATTGGAAACCATTAAAAGTCCACCGCCGTTGGCATCCTCATAACACCAAAATAACCAAAGTCCAATTTCATTTGGCAATTACCAAATTCAATACCTGTTGATACCCTCGACAAGGAAACTTATCCCCAACGCGCCTGATCACTTGCATCTTCATGTGCATAACATTACATAATCATATCAAGCACTATCCTATCATACGTGCATTAGATTCCCTAGCAGTTGCATTTTAGTATATGTTTCAGTGTATCATGTTAGTGCATGGCATATCCACCCCCGACATAGCATAACAGGATCCAGGATCAGATCGCAAGCATCTTGGCCAGTCCTCCGTCAAAGTCAGCAGTATTCTTCAAAAGAGAAGTTGATACCCCGCACGTGCTCAAGGAATTTTATTCCCCAGCAAGTCATTCTTCAGCCATGCAGTTGATATTGACAATCCCCAACAACTGTTGCTTTTCTTACTCCCCAAGCAGAGGATATTCTAGAAAGTTTCTTGTGAGCTTTCCCCTGCAGAGCCAGCACATTTCCTCCGACAGGAATCTTGCTCGATTATTCTTCACTTTCCAAGATACTGCTTTGGTATCGTTGAGGAACCTTAATGGATAAGGTACTGCTTCAATGCTCCAGAGAATCGTCTGCCTTCAAAGATACTGCTTTGGTATCATTGAGGAACCTTAACGGATAAGGTACTGTTTCAATGCTCCAGAGAATTGTCTGTCCTTCAGAGATACTGCTTTGGTATCATTGAGGAACCTTAACGGATAAGGTACTGCTTCAATGCTCCAGAGAATCGTCTGCCTTTCAGAGATACTGCTTTGGTATCATTGAGGAACCTTAACGGATAAGGTACTGCTTCAATGCTCCAGAGAATCGTCTGCCTTTCAGAGATACTGCTTTGGTATCATCGAGGAACCTTAACGGATAAGGTACTGCTTCAATGCTCCAGAGAATCGTCTGCCCTTTAGAGATACTGCTTTGGTATCATCGAGGAACCTTAACGGATAAGGTACTGCTTCAATGCTCCAAAGAATCGTCTGCCTTCAGAGATACTGCTTTGGTATCATTGAGGAACCTTAACGGATAAGGTACTGCTTCAATGCTCCAGAGAATCGTCTGCCTTTCAGAGATACTGCTTTGGTATCATTGAGGAACCTTAACGGATAAGGTACTGCTTCAATGCTCCAGAGAATCGTCTGCCTTTCAAAGATACTGCTTTGGTATCATCGAGGAACCTTAACGGATAAGGTACTGCTTCAATGCTCCAGAGAATCGTCTGCCTTTCAGAGATACTGCTTTGGTATCATTGAGGAACCTTAACGGATAAGGTATTGCTTCAATGCTCCATAGAATCGTCTGCCTTTCAAAGATACTGCTTTGGTATCATGGAGGAACCTTAACGGATAAGGTACTGCTTCAATGCTCCAGAGAATCGTCTGCCTTTCAAAGATACTGCTTTGGTATCATCGAGGAACCTTAACAGATAAGGTACTGCTTCAATGCTCCAGAGAATCGTCTGCCCTTCAGAGATACTGCTTTGGTATCGTCGAGGAACCTTAACGGATAAGGTACTTCTTCAATGCTCCAGAGAATCGTCTGCCCTTCAGAGATACTGCTTTGGTATCATCGAGGAACCTTAACGGATAAGGTACTGCTTCAATGCTCCAGAGAATCGTCTACCTTCAGAGATACTGCTTTGGTATCATCGAGGAACCTTAATGGATAAGGTACTGCTTCAATGCTCCAGAGAATCATCTGCCTTTCAGAGATACTGCTTTGGTATCATCGGAGAACCTTAATGGATAAGGGACTGCTTCGACGACCCAAAGGACCTCAAGTTATTTTGTTCAGTTTGAACCCCGCTACTTCATTCTATCCACTCTTACTTTATAGCATTTTACCTTCCGTCAGACAAATTTTGGGGCCTTCTTATATCTAATTGACTTCCACCCTAAAAATGAACGTCATGCGGCAGTTCATATTCTCGAGTTCAAGACAATTAGATAGGGGCATCTGTCATACCCCAAATTTGTCCTACCCTCTCATTTTTCTCATACTAAGCATGTGGTTGCTTCATGGACTTCTCTCAAGATCATCATAGAGTTTTGGCTATGGAGATTTGGTTTGTACTCTTTGTAATCAAAGGCTCCCGCAAGTGTAGTGAAGATAAAAGAAAGATGTATCCTCATTCTCATGACCAATTAGTCAAGTTACAGGCAATGGGTTTCAAGTTGATTTTTGGATATGGTTCAAAATGTTTCTAGCTGATTAAATAACAATTATTAGAATTCATTTCCTCAAGTCGTGTTTAAGTTTGCTTGAAGCTATGATAGTATCTCAGGATGATTTTTAACCATATTCCGAGTGCGACACTGAGGCTGTATGGTTAAAACAAGCTAAGAAATGGCCCTTCGTCTCTATGTCATGTTTGCTTTTAACTCAGGCTTGAACTGGTTCAAATTATGAAGCAAACTGATTCAAGGTCATAATCAGATTTTATGGAAGATATAATTAGTTCATTTTCAAGTCATGCGGTCTAAGCTTATTTCAAAAGGCGTCTGTGTCTAAAAGCGACTTCATTGGATTTAATTGAAAGTTCTAATGTGGATAATTTTCAAGACAACATCAATTTGTGTTAAAGCCATGAGTCACAATTGCAAGAGATTTTCAATCTATGGCCATAATTGGAGGTTTTGCAAGACAAGTTTTAAAGTGGTGGGTGGAAGTTTTATTAAGCTTGATTTTGGGCTAGTGACTTCAAACTAAGAAGTTATGTCACGTTTTTAGGCATGATGATATGGATCAAGGATTGGTGCAAGTCATAATATGTATTATCAAGTGCAAGAAATAAAGTTGTTGAATTGTATTTGAAAAGGAGGCATAGTGTTCAATTCATAGCATTCTTGTCAACACGGTTCGTGCAAAGGCAACATGCCACAATTCATGAATGTTGGATTTAATCTAAACATTATTAGAAAATTCAAGTCATTACCATAAAAGTGGCAGAGCTGCTACAATAAACTACTGATACGGATTCGAGCTACATAAAGGTGACCAAAGTCTAGCAGTGTTACTTTTTGCTATGGAAATAGATCAAGGCAATTACAAGCTTAAACCAAGTGTAACGAAACATACTGATAAGACATAGAACTTTTCCTATTGTGAGCCTAAGTACGATGCCTAAGAGGTCAAATCCAAAAGTCTAATGCAGTATTGTTGAGTTTCTTCTCCACTAGTGTCAAGTCTTGGTACCAGGCCAATCTTGCGCCATACAAATTGCCGTCACCAACAAGTTATCTTCATAACAAATCTCCCAGCTCATCTTGTACCAAGTCCTCATTACACCAAGGATAAGAATCTGAAAAAAAAAACAAAAGCAAAATCACCAAATCAGTCTGTATCACGAAGGAATTATGTAGAAAACTAAATGACTGACATGAGGAAGAAATGCAGGGACAAACACGACTCAAAAGTTCACAGCGAACCAAATGTCATTTATTTGAAAGAAAATATACCCAAGTTGAAAATCAAAACTGCAAATCTGTTATATTTCAGAAGAACAACATCAAATCGGATCTAAATATTTCCAGCTTCGGAATCATTTTCAAGTCACACAAAAACTCGTTACTCGTGCTTAATCGGCAGGAGAAATTTTGAGTGCATAACAGAATTTGAACATCTTACCATCAAACCTCCATACCCAGGCCGACTTCTTTAAAATTATGACTTCTCCACTGAGCTTCAAAAGTAATCCTTGACTTCTTTTGTCGTGCTAGCTACTTACTCCACGCCATGCTTCAAATGATCCTATCGTGAGCCAATTCTCCACTCAAGCACGTTCCTATCCATCATACTGCTACTGCTAAACAAAGACACAGACAAAATGCATAAGCCAACCCCAAGCTTTTCCTCATCCATACTTACGCCATCCAAGCTGCCTCGTCCTACTATAGTTGCCTCAGGTTGAGCTCCCACAAGCATACATGAAAAGTGAATCATTGGTTAGTACAAGTACAGGTTGAACATGAACTTGCAAAAGAAAGTGAGCAATTTCAAAGCCAAACCATTCAAGTGCAATAATGACAAGCACACTTGCAGCAATAATGAGATAAAAGATGATATCATAGCAGGTTCACAAATGTAAGACCAAACATGCACAGCGTAATACAGCAGTAGCAGAAACAGAGTTGGTACATATGTTGTGTTGCTACAAGCTATTCAAGGCCCAATTGACTCCAAGGGAAGTCAACAACAGTAAAAGCAGTGAAAATCACATTCACACGCAGTGAAAAGTCAAGGGGGCCACAAAATTCAAATTCATGTCATCAAAAAAAAACTCTCAAAATAATTATCATATTCAAATTCAAAATAAGTTTCAAAGCTCACACGGTCAAAAAGCAAAGGCATTTGCACTTTATCCAAAGTCAAAGGAAAAAGACAAGGAATGGTGCAACAGTGTATAGCAGAAAAAGGGATCGCAGAGGCTCAGCAAAGCAGTGACATTTTTTTGGCAAAAAACGTATTCTGAGTTTGGAAAGTTTACCTTATACAATTCCATGAATGTGATTCCTCGACAATGTTGACACCACCTCTTCAAACCCTAATTCTGAGGATATAAAAGAGAGAGCATTGAATCAAAAAAGAGGGAGGGAACAAGTATCACGGCGGCAAATAAATTCGGTCTCTAACCCTAATCCACCTAAAGTTCAATCCTAAGAACTACTCTGAATTTCTCATTGAGATTCAGAGATAGTGTGAACTAAACCAAGCACAACATCCACTCAACATAGTAGCAAACGTAACAGAATAGTTCATAAAGAAGAAGAAAATGAGGAAACTACTTACGCGTCAGAATATTCAAAGGAGTTCTTCAACTGGTATAATACTTGAGCCTTCGCTTTAAATTCTCTTTGCATGAATCTTTGTTCACTGATGATAGATGCTGGTTTTCGATTGAATGTTTGGATTCTGGGTTGATTTTGAAACTAGGATTTAATTTGGGAATCCGTTCGATTTGGAATTTTGAGGGAGTTTTAGAAAAAAACTGACGTTAGATTTGGGGAGAGGAGAGAAAGATAGCTAGGGTTCGTGTTGATTTTTTTTTGGTTTTAAGAGGGTATTGCTGGAGAAGACGGTGGCGGCCGCCGCGCGCCGCCGCTTCTCCGGCCGAGACTTTAGGTTTCCGGCGACGTTAACTTTTGTAAGAGAGAAATTGAATCGTTGAGAAAAAATTTGAGAATGATTTGCTTTCTTTTCTCTCTTATGTTTATCCCAGCACCAACGTTGCTGTTGTTGTGTGTTGTTCAAGGAGTGACACTTGTCACTGTTCAGAAAACGTGTCACCATAAATGCTTTCTCATCCCTGATCCCATGCGCGTCTCCCTTACCACGTACCCGCACAATCCACCCTTCGATCTGGAGTCAGGTTGACTCTTAGTTAATCCAACGCTCTAGGTGCACACTTCAGTCAACCAGGGTTGACTAGGGTTCACGGTGAACCCCACGGGTGTATGGGTTTCCAACCTTGGGCCTGGACGTTATTTCTATCCACACTCCTTATTTGCTAACACCCTGGCCCATGTTTTTTTTATTATTATTAGATTTGGTTTTGATATTCTTTTTTTAATAAAAGTCTAAAACATATTTTATCTCTTTTTAAAAAAAAAACAGAACTTATAAAATATAGCTACTAAATTAAGTTAGTTAATTTTATTAAAACTTTTTATTTAATATTAATTGATTTTTCTATGATTAATTTTATTAAATATTAAATTTTAATTTAATTAATTATTAGTTTGGTTTTAAATCTGAAGAGTTCTAAAAAACACTTTTATTTAATTAATCCTAAAATTCTTATTTATTTAATTTTATTAAATTATTTTTATTTAATATTAATTAATTTTTGATAATTAATTTTATTAAATATTTTGATTTAATCTAGTTAATTATTGGAATTTTATTCTAAAAAACCCTAGAGCTTAATAATTAGTTTAGGATTTCCCCTCTTTAGAATTAATTTTTAAAATTAGGTTACTAATTAAACTAATTTGCTTGTTTATTTATTCCCCATGGTGTATGTTTTTTTTATCTCGTGAATTTGTTATGCTTCGATTAAATTATGCTATGTCATTGTATGTTTATTCAAATCAAAATATTTTTCAACTAATACCTTGGCTCAATGCCAAGCCACTTTCATACCTTGTAAGTCGATCGTTTCCACGATCGCAATCGACCTCACAATGCCTCCTCTTGGGCCTTATGCAACGATTACCCATTCTATTTTGATTTGTATACATGTATGTGAATGGAATATTTTAATCATAACTTAATTAAATTCATAAGATTAAAATCAACCCTTTTCATAAGAGTAAAAAAACTTGATCCAACGTCAAGTATTTTCCAAATAAATTCAATCAATTCAATCCTAAGCATTTACTTGATCCATATATCAAGTATTTCCAACCTTTACCTTAAACCATAAGACATTCTTATTTCTTTACCTTCTCATAAATTCAAACCTCGATCAACATCGAGCCTTCTTTTCAAATCAAATCAATACATCTAAATCACACTTAAATACTATTTCATAAAGGAAGAAAAGGGAGTAGAATGGAATCTTCGATTCTTCTCCTCAATTGTTTGGGCCCGAGGAATCTTTCTTAAGTTCAAGCAATTGTCTTCTTTAAAAGCCTCATAATGCGATTACATATCAAACCCTTTTTACAAAAAATCAAATCAAATCTTCTTTCCTAAAAACTTGGATGAAAAAGAGAGAGAGTCGGTTCTTCGACTAGCTTTCCCGATTACTTGGACCCGAGGAATCTTTCTTAAGTTCAAGTAATTGTCATCTATTCAACATACTCTAACCATATTAAAACTCTTTTATAGTTAAAGGTGAAAAAGTGAGAGAGACGGTTCTTCGACTCGCTTTCCCGATTACTTGGACCCGAGGAATCTTTCTTAAGTTCGAGTAATCGTCACCCAATCAAAGTACAAACACATTAATCCAACTCCTCGCCGTCGTGCGATTAAAACTCTTTTCCAAAAGAAAAATGTTTAGCCCCCCTCTAAACACTTGTTCACTTAAAAAATACCAACCAAACAACCGTAGTCCCACGAACTACGAATGCTCTGACTTTCCCATTGCACGAGGGAATACGTAGGCCCGAGGATCTCAATCCTTGCCGAGCACAATAGTAAAAACCTACCCATTTTCCTTTAGAAAACAAAATCCTTTTACCTTAGAAGATAAACAAACAAACCTAGCTAACTTTCTCACGAATCGAATCAAGAGGTTCCCGTTGAGTACAACGGACGTAGAGGGTGCTAATACCTTCCCTCTTGCGTAAACGACTCCCGAACCCGAATTTGGATACGACGACCAAGTTCTTATCTCCTTTCAAAGGTTTTCTCGATATTTTCCTTTCCCTCTTTTGGGATAAATAAAATTTGGTGGCGACTCTGTTTCGAACAGTTTTTTCCGCGTCCATCGCGAGGATCGTATTTTTTGAGGTACGACAGATGGCGACTCTGCTGGGGATAGAGTGCATTGTCCTATGCTAGAGAGAGTCAAGCCTAACTTGACTCGATTCATGAGTGTTACATCCGCTTGTTTGTTTATCTTCTCTTGCTTGTTTGCTTGCTTGTCTGATTATCTATTATCTACTTGCTTGCTTATCTTTATTATTATATCCTATTATTATCTTTTGTGACACTGTGGGGGTCCTCTGATCATTGGTGCTTTGTGAGATGGCTCTACACCCGAGTCTGAGTATAACCCTGAGATTAGGATGGTGGTTGTGTAGTGTAGGCTTGCGCGGTCTCTTTCGCGTGAGTTGAAGCGAAAACCACCGCTTGGAGTAGATTCCCTTGGAGATATTATTGTTTTGGTGAATCTTTGCCATGGCGGTAATATCTTCGAGGTGGGTCGTTGATCCCAAGGACCATTAACCCAATTTGCCCGCGGTGGTTGGTAGCGTTAATTCTATGTGAGTTAATGCGAACGCCCCAATCAGATGAGATCCCTCGAACGTATTACTTCTTGACAGTAATATTTTCGACCTCGATCTAAGATTCTGAGAACCCTATTTAGAACCCTTGCGACGATGGTTGTGTAGTGGGCGCCTCCGGGGAATCTTTCTCGTGGGGAAGAAGCGAAGACCTCACCTAGACGAGATTATTTCGAGAATATTATAGTCGGACAAATCTTTGTCGTGGTTATAATGTTTTCGAAATATATCTGTAACTCTAGGCACCTACCTGTTTAGAACCTACCTGTGGGGGATCCGATGATCAGAGTTATCCTGTGTCTAGCTCCTTCCTCAGAATCAGATGCTATTGTAACCTTGCATCCGCATTTCGCGCTCATATCATAACATTTACATTTTGTGGATTTTAGGGAATCTAAGAATTATATCACAAGCATTCAGGAATTATGGGAACAAACATCAGGGGTATCTGTCCCTACACTTTCAGAAAGCCCAAGTTAGAGGATTTACGTGGCTTAGTTTCCCACATCCCTGCTGTATTCAGAATTAACTTCGGGGAGGATTATGGAAAGCTCATTCGAATCTTGAATTAAGATGTGGATCAACGAGCACTTGTCACTTTTGCTCAGTTTTATGACTCCTCCTTGAGATGTTTTGTATTTCAAGACTTTCAGTTGGTGCCCACACTCGAAGAATATGAGAAATTGGTGGGGATTCCTATGAAGAGCAAGCTACCGTTTGTGGGTGTAAACGAGTCCTTGGAAGATAAGGTTATAGCTGATGCTCTCCACATGCACAAAAAAGATGTTACTGATAATTGGGTGAAAACTAAGGGTGGTGTTTAGGGTTTTCCTATTAAGTTCCTTATGGATCGAGCTGACACCCTCCTAAAGGCTCAAAGTTGGGAAGCTTGTTATGCTGCTGTGGCCTTGGCCATCTATGGGATCGTCTTATTCCCTAATATAGATGATTTTGTAGATGAGACTGCCATTCATATCTTTTTGACTAAGAATCCTGTACCCACTCTTCTAGCTGACGTCTTTTATTACTTGAGTTGGAGGCAAGGAAAGAAGGGAGGGTCGATTGTTTGTTGTGCACCTCTCTTATATCAGTGGATGATGATGCATCTTCCGACCAATGGACCATTTGTTGATCGAGTCAATGAGAGCTGGGCTCAAAGGATGGTATCTCTCCGATCTGCTGATCTTTCTTGGTACTCACGAGACTACGACGAAGTTATTTCCAGCTGTGGCGATTTTCCCAACGTCCCGCTGATTGGAACTCGAGGTTGTATTAACACCAGCCCAATATTATCAGTTAGACAGCTCGGGTATCCAATGGTAGCTCCCCCCATGGAGAAGGATTTGGAAGGCTTCATAATGCATGACTTGGGAACTAAGAATCCTGAGTTATTTGAGAGGGTCACAAGAGCTTGGAGGAATATAAGGAAGAAAGGAAAGGGTGATTTAGGAAGAAGGAACAGTATCACCAAGGAACCATACTTTGCATGGGCTAGAGAGAAGGCTAAAGAGATTAAGATGCCCTTTGAAGACAAGATGTCCGAGCCGTTACCTGAGCCGAAGCCAACTCATGTCCCGATTGAGGAGGCCGAGGATCTCAAGGCAACGATAGCCAGATTAGTAAAGGAAAATGAGCAACTGGAGTCGAAGCTTCGAGATGTTACTAGTGAGAAGAATAACTTGAAGTGGGAGCTTCAACGAAAGAACACTCAACTAGAAGCAACAGGAAGTAAGGCCAATGAAGAAGAGCAACAGAAGAAGAAGGTTAAGATTTGTCTGGATCAAGCTGATGGTGCCTTAGAGAGGATTAAGGGAGAATTGAATCAGGCATATGCAAAGTGTGCTGAAAATAGGAAAGCTTGGCTCCTCGCCACTGAAAGGAAGAAGGCACTTAGAGAAGAGATGGGAGCGGAAATAGAAAAACTAAGCTCAGCTCTACGCCAGTCAAAGGCTTCCGAAGCGAGGGAACGCCAACTTAAAGAGGATCTCATGAGAGTTGCTTATGTGGAACCAGCAGATTGGGACAGGGTGTGTGGCGAGTTGAATAATCTCAAAAGACTTGCAGATGAGCAGAAGAATCACCTTGAAGCTGTCCTGGCGGACAAAGATATTTGGGCCTCCGCGAGGAAGAAAGTGCTTGATGACTGTACTGGCTATGAACGCTCTATTCACATTCTAATAGCTGATAGAGATATGTACCGTGACAAGCTTAATGGGCTAGCGGATTTTTGTAACTGGTTGGCTGAAGACTTGGTATGGAAGCATAGGGATGCTCTGGAGGCTCTCGACGAATCTACCCCTCAAGCAATCGTCAATTTTGTTTGCCTTTGTAGGGAGATGTTGAAGAGGTTCAAAGAAGAGTTGAGGGAACGCGAGGCTCGAAGGCCCAAGTTTTGAATCTTTATGTTGCTTTTGTACTTTCTTGCCTTATGAATTGTACTAATGTCTGGATGATTATGTATCACTTGATTATTACAATCTTATGAATGAATGAGACTTGGTTTTCTTTACAGCAGTTTGTTCCTTAATATTCCTGTATGAGCTAATGATTAATTCAAACGATTCCCTGAAAACAAATGCATTTCATCCTGAATATATATCATTGCATTCGTTTTCCAAAAACACCTAGCGAGAAACTCATTTACTCTATCATTTCTCCTGAACAGAAAACCTGACTACTCGACGCCGATACGAGACACGCCAAAGCTTCAATATGACGTTGGAACAGATCGAAGAGAACCAGAACACAATGAGGGGTGGTATCGATTCGCTGAAGGCTAAAATGGATCAGCTACTGGAGACTATGATGATGCTCGCCCAGAAAGAGAAAGATGTTGAAACAGTGGCTAATGCCAAGAAGCTGGTTGAGAAGATAGGCACCTCCAGAGCTAAGGGAATCCCTCCTCCCGTTTACATAGACTTGTCAGAACACTCGGCTCATCATGGATCGGTGAGCGATACGGACGAGCAAGTGGATGCCTTCAACCCACCACCTCCACCTCCTCAGATTGTTGGATCGGATCCATCTGCTGACCCGTTGCACGTACTAGAAGAGAAATTCAAGGCCTTGGAGGTTCAGACAACTCCCGGCTTGGATGCTGTCGACATGTGCTTGGTCCCTGGACTGGTAATCCCTCATAAGTTTCAAGTGCTGACGTTTGACAAATACAAGGGACTTAGTTGCCCTAAGACTCATTTGCGAGCATACTGTCGCAAAATGGCGGCCCATGTTAAGGACGACCCTCTGCTAATTCACTACTTTCAGGATAGCCTCAGTGGGGCATCGCTAGAGTGGTACATGCAGTTAGAGAAGAGACAGATTAGTACCTGGAGGGATCTCTCTGAGGCATTCCTCAAACATTACCAGTATAACACCGAGTTAGCACCAAACCGTACGCAATTGCAAGATATGACTCAGCGCAACAATGAGTCATTCAAAGAGTATGCTCAACGTTGGTGGGAATTGGCTTCTCGTGTTCAACCACCTTTGCTGGACAAAGAATTGATGGATATGTTCATGGGAACTTTGCAGCCTCAGTATTCAGACTGTATGATGGGATCCAGCTTCCACAACTTTGCTGAGATTGTGTCAGTGGGAGAAAGGATTGAGAGCCAGTTGAAGAAAAGGGCTGCTATTGCTTCTGCAAGTGGAGTTAAAAAACCTTTTGTGAAGAGGAAAGACGAAGAAACCAATGCTGTCATGAGAGGACGAGGGGGTAGAGCCCCAGTGAATATACCATATCAGCAAGTGGCTGCAGTTGCACAAGCCCCACTTCAACCACCTGCTCAGCAGCCGAATTATCAGAATGTTCCTCCGCCGCAATATCATAATGCCCCACCACAGAGGCAACAAAGACCAAGAAGGCATATCGATCCTGTGCCAATGTCGTATAGCCAGATTTTTTCTAAACTATATCAGAGTGGGCATTTGAAGCTCAGGGATTTGAGACCAACAGTCTTCCCATATCCTCCCGGATACGATGCCAACGCCCATTGTAAGTTTCATAAAGGCGCTCCCGGACATACCATAGAAAACTGCTATGCGTTTCAGAACAGAGTTCAAGATTTGGTTGAGTCCAAAGATTTTAGTTTCACTCAGCGAGGCGCTAATGTTAAAAACAATCCCATGCCCCCGTATGGAGGACCGTCTGTCAATGCTGTGGAAGAGGGAAACGACCAAAGATTGATTACGAAGGTTGAAGATATTCGTACTCCTATGGCAGTTATAGGAGAAAAGTTGAAGAGATGTGGGATGATCCCTGAAGATGAGCTTGATCATTTAACTGATGAGGTGATTAAGAAACATTTGCAGAAATTCATTGATCAAGGTGTGATTCAGGTTGAACGCCGAGATGCAAGAGAACAGAGTGTGGCTGCCATTAACCTCCAGTATGATGCACCTGAAGGTCGTCAACAAAGGCCAGTTCGTCCTGCTCCGGTAATCATGGAATACGATGGAGTTGCTGTTTACCAACAAAGACCAGTTCGTCCTGCTCTGGTAATCATGGAATACGATGGAGCTATTATTTACCAACAAAGACCAGTTCGTCCAGCTCCGGTAATTATGGAATATGATGGAGCTGTTGTTTTTCATCAAAGACCAGCTCGTCCTGCACCGTTGGTTATTCAGTTTGATGAAGCAGATGTCAGCAAGTCAAGGCCAGTGCGCCCTGTCCCGATAACCATTGAGTATCCTGGTAATGTGCCTGAGTCTAAGTGTGACGATATAGTAGGACCAGGTGGAATGACTCGTAGCGGTCGAATCTTTGCGGCAAAACAAGCAGAAGTGCCAAATAATGACAAAGGTAAGGCGATTGCTGTACAAGTTGAAACCCCGAATGCTGAATTACAAGAAGTGTTGTCGTCTCCAAGAGGGGCGTTCACACAAAAAGAGGCTGAAGAATTCCTGAAAATTATAAAGAAGAGTGACTACAAGGTAGTCGATCAGCTGAACTAGACTCCTGCCAAGATCTCTATGCTCGCCTTGTTGCTCAGTTCCGAGGCACATAGATCCTCCCTGCTGAAGGTGTTGAGTACTGCACACATTACCAAGGATATCAGTGTAGCACAGTTTGATGATGTGATAGCCAGTGTCACCACTGGCAACTTTTTGGGGTTTAACGATGACGATCTGACTGCCGAAAAGAAAAACCACAACAAGGCCCTTCATATTTCCTTTAGGTGTGAAGACGTTTTGATATCTAGAGTCTTGGTGGATACTGGATCTTCCCTAAATGTGCTCCCGAAGATAACGCTGGAGAGGCTTCCTGTGAATGGAGTAATCATGAAGCCAAGTACTCTCATAGTGAAGGCATTTGATGGATCTAGGCGTGCGGTTATTGGCGAGGTGGACTTGCCAATTAAGATTAGACCTACAATTTTTGCCATTACTTTTCAAGTAATGGATATTTATCCTGGTTATAGTTGCTTGCTAGGTAGGCCCTAGATTCACTCAGCAGGGGCAGTTACGTCCACTCTTCATCAGAAGCTAAAGTTCATTTCCAATGACAAGATGGTGGTGATAGGCGGCGAAGAAGATATCCTAGTAAGTCATTTGACATCATTTCGTTACATTGATGTTGAAGGAGAAACGGTTGAGACTCCTTTTCAGTCTTTCGAGGTGGTGAGTACGCTGGCTGTGCAGCGAGTACCAGAGCAACAAGAGTTAAGATCGTCCATGGCCTCGTACGAGGAAGCCAAAGCTGTGGTGAAAGAAGGAAGTGCCCAAGGCTGGGGCAAAGTGATTGAAGTTACTGAAAAGCTTGATAAGTTTGGGTTAGGTTATCAGCCATCCCGTAATTCAGCCTTTGTTCCATACAACGGAAATTAATTCCCTCCTGTTGAGAAGACTTTCATAAGTGCTGGCCGCATCTTTGATTTTCCAGTAGCAATGATCATTGAAGACCATGTTGCTGATGAGCAAGCTTCTGCAAGCTGGATCCGACAAGCAAAGCCTGGTGAAGAGCTCCAGAATTGGAAGACCATTGAAGTCCCTCAGTTTTTCACACACCAAACGTAATTTTACTGTTTATCAAAAACCCTACGCTCTGCCCAAGGCGTAGTGGAGCATTGTATGGGCCACCTGATGTTTTCAAACTTTGTTTATCATTAATGAATTTTAGTTTGCATTCAATTTTCGCTCACTTTCTTTCATTCTTTTTACTTTACAATAAATGGCAACATTTTTTTTCATTTGCACACACTTTCCTAAATAAACTGCATAAATCATAAACATGCAGAAACACCACCGAGGTCCTTGACATAGATGCTGCTACGGGCCTATATGATTTTGATTGCCCAATCTACCAAGCTGAAGAGGAAGGCGTGAAAGATTGTGAACTCCCCGACGAGTTGGCAAGGATGCTCAAGCAAGAGGAGAAAGTCATCCTACCGCACCAAGAGGACATTGAAGTCATCAACCTGGGTACTGAGGAAGACAGAAGAGAGGTGAAGATAGGTGCATCTCTTCAAGCTGAAGTCAAGACCAAGTTGATAGAGCTCCTCCATGAGTACGCTGACGTATTCGCCTGGTCGTATCAAGACATGCCAGGGTTGGATACTGATATGGTTGTACACAAGTTACCACTCAAGAAGGAATGCCATGCTGTCAAACAAAAGTTAAGAAGGACCCATCCGGATATGGCTCTCAAAATTCGTGAAGAAGTCCGAAAGCAGATTGATGCGGGATTCCTGGTAGTATCGAAGTACCCACAATGGGTTGCCAACATTGTGCCAGTACCAAAGAAAGATGGAAAGGTTCGCATGTGTGTGGACTACAGAGATTTGAACAAAGCTAGTCCTAAGGACGACTTCCCATTACCTCACATTGACGTATTGGTTGACAACACAACTCAATTCTCCGTATTCTCTTTTATAGACGGGTTTTCCGGATATAATCAAATTAAGATGGATCCAGAGGATATGGAGAAGACCACATTTATCACACCATGGGGGACTTTCTGCTATAAGGTGATGCCATTCGGACTTAAAAATGCTGGGGCAACGTATCAATGTGCAATGGTAATGCTCTTTCATGACATGATCCATAAGGAGATCGAGGTGTACGTTGACGATATGATTGCCAAGTCTCAGACCGAAGAAGAGCACTTGATCAATTTGCAAAAGTTGTTTGTCCGACTGAGGAAGTTTAGATTGAGACTCAACCCCAACAAGTGCACATTTGGGGTGCGATCTGGAAAATTGTTGGGCTTCATCGTAAGTCAGAAAGGAATCGAGGTGGATCCTGATAAGGTGAGGGCAATTCAAAATATGCCTGCGCCTAGGACAGAGAAAGAGGTTCATGGCTTTCTGGGAAGATTAAACTACATCGCCAGATTTATTTCACATCTTACTGCCACCTGCAAACCTATTTTCAAGCTGCTAAGAAAGAATCAGTCAATCGCGTGGGATGATGATTGCCAATGGGCATTTGACAAAATCAAAGAGTATTTGCAAGAACCACCGATCCTGATACCGCCTGTTCCCAAAAGGCCACTTATTATGTACCTGACTGTACTTGACGATTCTATGGGCTGTGTGTTAGGGCAACAAGATGAGACGGGAAAGAAAGAACATGCCATCTATTACCTCAGCAAGAAGTTTAATGACTGCGAGACAAGGTATTCCTTACTCGAGAAGACTTGCTGCGCATTAGCGTGGGCGGCTAAACGTCTCAGGCAGTATATGTTGACCCACACTACTTATCTGATTTCCAAGATGAATCCCATTAAATATATCTTTGAGAAACCTGCTCTCACTGGCAGGATAGCCCGATGGCAAATGCTGTTGTCCGAGTACGACATTCAATACGTCACTCAAAAATCCATCAAGGGTAGCATACTGGCGGACCATCTTGCCCATCAACCGGTGGATGATTATCAGTCCATGAAGTTCGATTTCCCAGATGAAGACATAATGGTGCTAAAAGATTATGAAGAGCCAGGTCCAGATGAAGGGCCCGAACCAGGGGAACGATGGACTCTTATGTTCGACGGTGCCTCGAATGTTCACGGAAATGGAATTGGGGCAGTGATTACCTCACCCAAGAATTTCCACTTACCATTCACAGCTAAGCTCTGCTTTCCATGCACCAATAACATGGCTGAGTATGAAGCTTGTATACTTGGATTGGAAGAAGCCATCAACTTAAGAATCAAGACTCTTGATGTGTTTGGAGATTCTGCTCTTGTAATACACCATATTAGAGGTGACTGGGATGCCAAACATGCCAATCTAGTTCCATATCGAGATTACGTGGCAAAGCTACTTCCTAGATTTGATGATATCACCTTTACCCATGTGCCTAGAGAGGAAAATAAAATGGCAGATGCTCTGGCAACTTTAGCTTCTATGTATAAACTGATATGGCCCAACCATCGGCCGCATATTGATCTACAGCGATTTGAAGAGCCAGCTCACTGTTTGGCTACCGACGAAGAGTCAGATGAAAAGCCATGGTTCTATGACATCAAACGTTATCTGGAAAAACAAGAATATCCAGAGGGCGCTTTGGCGGTGGATAAGAGAACTTTGCGCAGATTGGCATCAAATTTCTTCCTCAATGGGAATGTGTTATACAAGCGTAATCATGATATTGTGCTACTCAGATGTGTGGAAAAGCATGAAGCTGAGCAGATTCTGAAAGACATTCATGAAGGTTGTTTTGGTACCCACGCAAATGGGCATACTATGGCAAAGAAGATATTGAGAGCAGGCTATTATTGACTTACCATGGAGGCTGATTGCTACCATCATGCCCGAACTTGCCATAAATGCCAGATTTACTTTGATAAGATTCATGTACCTCCCACTCCCTTGAACGTCCTGACTTCACCATGGCCATTTTCCATGTGGGGGATAGACATGATTGGGATGATTGAGTCAAAAGCCTCAAATGGACACCGCTTCATATTGGTTGCCATAGACTACTTTACCAAATGGGTTGAGGCTGCATCGTATACGAACGTTACCAAGCAAGTGGTCGCTCGCTTCTTGAAACACAACATCATATGCAGATATGGAGTGCCTAACCGTATCATCACTGACAATGGGTCTAATCTCAACAACAAAATAATGGATGAATTGTGTGCCAGTTTCAAGATTGAGCACCATAATTCGACACCATACAGACCCAAGATGAATAGAGCCGTTGAGGCAGCCAACAAAAACATTAAGAAGATCATTCAGAAAATGGTGGTCACTTATAAAGATTGGCATGAGATGCTACCTTTTGCGCTGCACGGCTACCGTACCTCAGTGCGAACTTCAACAGGGGCAACTCCTTACTCATTGGTTTATAGCATGGAAGCGGTCCTTCCGATAGAAGTCGAAATCCCCTCATTGAGAGTATTGATGGAAGCTCAGCTTGACGAAGCATAATGGGTGAAGACAAGATACAATGAGCTCCAATTTCTCGAAGAAAAATGCTTGGCAGCAATATGCCATGGCCAGCTCTATCAAAGACGCATGAAGAAGGCTTTTGACAAGAAAGTGCATCCTCGGACATTCCAGGAAGGTGACTTGGTGCTCAAGAGGATCATGACCATGTATAATGAATCCAGGGGCAAGTGGACGCCAAATTACGAGGGCCCATATGTTGTAAGAGAGGCATTCTCTGGTGGTGCCTTGAAGCTCGCAACTATGGACAGCGATGAGTTACCATACCTGGTGAATGCAAAGTATGTTAAGCGATACTACGCCTAGAAAAGTGGAATAATAAAGCCGCTAAGTCGAAAACCTGAAAAGGTGACTTAGGCAAAAAAAATGGCAATCCCGGTGGACCTGAAAAAAACAAAATCAGTCCAGGAAAAAATTAGGGATAAAATAAAAAGATATAGGCCCGCTGAATTGAAAACCCGAAAGGGCGGTTCAGGCAATAAAGGGCGTCCCGGTGCATTGAAAACCCGAAAGGGCAATCCAGGCAAAAGTTAGGGACAAATTCCAAGGCAAAGTATCTAGTCTGCACGTCCACTTGATCCTAATGTACCACTGAAGAGTGGAATCAACCCAGCCGTCTTTCTACGAAGCAAGGTGTTGAAGTTATCAAAGTCATGGGGACCATAGCAGTGTTGAAACTCAATGGAACCTCATTAATTTGTATTGCCATTATGTTTTTTTTCTTGCACCGCAATTACCTCATTAAGGAATTGCATCCCTGTACCTACTTACCCATTCCAGGGGAAAATCAATACAAAGAGAGATTTCTCACCAAATTGTGTTCATTTTTTTACTTTATCTGTTTGTTTGCAAATTGATTTTGTTTTTGATAAACTGCGTTTTTGAAACTTCGGTTAATAAAGACAATATTTGAAAACGATAAAATTTGTTTGGTGTTGGGAGAACTAAAAGGAATTAGATAGTCTCCAAAAGAATTTCACCACAAGAAAGCATCAAATTAATTATCAGTCGTTCTAGCTCTTCACCACAAGCAGTGTGGCTTAATAGGAATGTACTTACCATAATCTCCAACAATGAATCTTTCAAGCTCAACAGGGACAATCACGCTCCCTAGTCATATTTGGCTCGCTCAAAAGGGGTCGGGTAGTCAAACACTCTCATCATCCCCACAAAACCCAAAGTCCAATCCTCTATTGGCAACTACTCAAAAGTCCACGCTCGTTGGCACCTTCAAAGCTACCCTTCAAAGTCCAGTCTTCATTGGCAACCATTAAAAGTCCACCGCCGTTGGCATCCTCATAACACCAAAATAACCAAAGTCCAATTTCATTTGGCAATTACCAAATTCAATACCTGTTGATACCCTCGACAAGGAAACTTATCCCCAGCGCGCCTGATCACTTGCATCTTCATGTGCATAACATTACATAATCATATCAAGCACTATCCTATCATACGTGCATTAGATTCCCTAGCAGTTGCATTTTAGTATATGTTTCAGTGTATCATGTTAGTGCACGGCATATCCACCCCCGACATAGCATAACAGGATCCAGGATCAGATCGCAAGCATCTTGGCCAGTCCTCCGTCAAAGTCGGCAGTATTCTTCAAAAGAGAAGTTGATACCCCACACGTGCTCAAGGAATTTTATTCCCCAGCAAGTCATTCTTCAGCCATGCAGTTGATATTGACAATCCCCAACAACTGTTGCTTTTCTTACTCCCCAAGCAGAGGATATTCTAGAAAGTTTCTTGTGAGCTTTCCCCTACAGAGCCAGCACATTTCCTCCGACAGGAATCTTGCTCGATTATTCTTCACTTTCCAAGATACTGCTTTGGTATCGTTGAGGAACCTTAAAGGATAAGGTACTGCTTCAATGCTCCAGAGAATCGTCTGCCTTCAAAGATACTGCTTTGGTATCATTGAGGAACCTTAACGGATAAGGTACTGTTTCAATGCTCCAGAGAATTGTCTGCCCTTCAGAGATACTGCTTTGGTATCATTGAGGAACCATAACGGATAAGGTACTACTTCAATGCTCCAGAGAATCATCTGCCTTTCAGAGATACTGCTTTGGTATCATTGAGGAACCTTAACGGATAAGGTACTGCTTCAATGCTCCAGAGAATCGTCTGCCTTTCAGAGATACTGCTTTGGTATCATCGAGGTACCTTAACGGATAAGGTACTGCTTCAATGCTCCAGAGAATCGTCTGCCCTTCAAAGATACTGCTTTGGTATCATCGAGGAACCTTAACGGATAAGGTACTGCTTCAATGCTCCAGAGAATCGTCTGCCTTCAGAGATACTGCTTTGGTATCATTGAGGAACCTTAACGGATAAGGTACTGCTTCAATGCTCCAGAGAATCGTCTGCCTTTCAGAGATACTGCTTTGGTATCATTGAGGAACCTTAACGGATAAGGTACTGCTTCAATGCTCCAGAGAATCGTCTGCCTTTCAAAGATACTGCTTTGGTATCATCGAGGAACCTTAATGGATAAGGTACTGCTTCAATGCTCCAGAGAATCGTCTGCCTTTCAGAGATACTGCTTTGGTATCATTGAGGAACCTTAACGGATAAGGTATTGCTTCAATGCTCCAGAGAATCGTCTGCCTTTCAAAGATACTGCTTTGGTATCATTGAGGAACCTTAACGGATAAGGTACTGCTTCAATGCTCCAGAGAATCGTCTGCCTTTCAAAGATACTGCTTTGGTATCATCGAGGAACCTTAACGGATAAGGTACTGCTTCAATGCTCCAGAGAATCGTCTGCCCTTCAGAGATACTGCTTTGGTATCGTCGAGGAACCTTAACGGATAAGGCACTTCTTCAATGCTCCAGAGAATCGTCTGCCCTTCAGAGATACTGCTTTGGTATCATCGAGGAACCTTAACGGATAAGGTACTGCTTCAATGCTCCAGAGAATCGTCTACCTTCAGAGATACTGCTTTGGTATCATCGAGGAACCTTAATGGATAAGGTACTGCTTCAATGCTCCAGAGAATCGTCTGCCTTTCAGAGATACTGCTTTGGTATCATCGGAGAACCTTAATGGATAAGGGACTGCTTCGACGACCCAAAGGACCTCAAGTTATTTTGTTCAGTTTGAACCCCGCTACTTCATTCTATCCACTCTTACTTTATAGCATTTTACCTTCCGTCAGACAAATTTTGGGGCCTTCTTATATCTAATTGACTTCCACCCTAAAAATGAACGCCATGCGGCAGTTCATTCTCTCGAGTTCAAGACAATTAGATAGGGGCATCTGTCATACCCCAAATTTGTCCTACCCTCTCATTTTTCTCATACTAAGCATGTGGTTGCTTCATGGACTTCTCTCAAGATCATCATAGAGTTTTGGCTATGGAGATTTGGTTTGTACTCTTTGTAATCAAAGGCTCCCGCAAGTGTAGTGAAGATAAAAGAAAGATGTATCCTCATTCTCATGACCAATTAGTCAAGTTACAGGCAATGGGTTTCAAGTTGATTTTTGGATATGGTTCAAAATGTTTCTAGCTGATTAAATAACAATTATTAGAATTCATTTCCTCAAGTCGTGTTTAAGTTTGCTTGAAGCTATGATAGTATCTCAGGATGATTTTTAACCATATTCCCAGTGCGACACTGAGGCTGTATGGTTAAAACAAGCTAAGAAATGGCCCTTCGTCTCTATGTCATGTTTGCTTTTAACTCAGGCTTGAACTGGTTCAAATTATGAAGCAAACTGATTCAAGGTCATAATCAGATTTTATGGAAGATATAATTAGTTCATTTTCAAGTCATGCGGTCTAAGCTTATTTCAAAAGGCGTCTGTGTCTAAAAGCGACTTCATTGGATTTAATTGAAAGTTCTAATGTGGATAATTTTCAAGACAACATCAATTTGTGTTAAAGCCATGAGTCACAATTGCAAGAGATTTTCAATCTATGGCCATAATTGGAGGTTTTGCAAGACAAGTTTTAAAGTGGTGGGTGGAAGTTTTATTAAGCTTGATTTTGGGCTAGTGACTTCAAACTAAGAAGTTATGTCACGTTTTTAGGCATGATGATATGGATCAAGGATTGGTGCAAGTCATAATATGTATTATCAAGTGCAAGAAATAAAGTTGTTGAATTGTATTTGAAAAGGAGGCATAGTGTTCAATTCATAGCATTCTTGTCAACACGGTTCGTGCAAAGGCAACATGCCACAATTCATGAATGTTGGATTTAATCTAAACATTATTAGAAAATTCAAGTCATTACCATAAAAGTGGCAGAGCTGCTACAATAAACTACTGATACGGATTCGAGCTACATAAAGGTGACCAAAGTCTAGCAGTGTTACTTTTTGCTATGGAAATAGATCAAGGCAATTACAAGCTTAAACCAAGTGTAACAAAACATACTGATAAGACATAGAACTTTTCCTATTGTGAGCCTAAGTACGATGCCTAAGAGGTCAAATCCAAAAGTCTAATGCAGTATTGTTGAGTTTCTTCTCCACTAGTGTCAAGTCTTGGTACCAGGCCAATCTTGCGCCATACAAATTGCCGTCACCAACAAGTTATCTTCATAACAAATCTCCCAGCTCATCTTGTACCAAGTCCTCATTACACCAAGGATAAGAATCTGAAAAAAAAACAAAAGCAAAATCACCAAATCAGTCTGTATCACGAAGGAATTATGTGGAAAACTAAATGACTGACATGAGGAAGAAATGCAGGGACAAACACGACTCAAAAATTCACAGCGAACCAAATGTCATTTATTTGAAAGAAAATATACCCAAGTTGAAAATCAAAACTGCAAATCTGTTATATTTCAGAAGAACAACATCAAATCGGATCTAAATATTTCCAGCTTCGAAATCATTTTCAAGTCACACAAAAACTCGTTACTCGTGCTTAATCGGCAGGAGAAATTTTGAGTGCATAACAGAATTTGAACATCTTACCATCAAACCTCCATACCCAGGCCGACTTCTTTAAAATTATGACTTCTCCACCGAGCTTGAAAAGTAATCCTTGACTTCTTTTGTCGTGCTAGCTACTTACTCCACGCCATGCTTCAAATGATCCTATCGTGAGCCAATTCTCCACTCAAGCACATTCCTATCCATCATACTGCTACTGCTAAACAAAGACACAGACAAAATGCATAAGCCAACCCCAAGCTTTTCCTCATCCATACTTACGCCATCCAAGCTGCCTCGTCCTACTATAGTTGCCTCAGGTTGAGCTCCCACAAGCATACATGAAAAGTGAATCATTGGTTAGTACAAGTACAGGTTGAACATGAACTTGCAAAAGAAAGTGAGCAATTTCAAAGCCAAACCATTCAAGTGCATGAATGACAAGCACACTTGCAGCAATAATGAGATAAAAGATGATATCATAGCAGGTTCACAAATGTAAGACCAAACATGCACAGCGTAATACAGCAGTAGCAGAAACAGAGTTGTGACATATGTTGTGTTGCTACAAGCTATTCAAGGCCCAATTAACTCCAAGGGAAGTCAACAACAGTAAAAGCAGTGAAAATCACATTCACACGCAGTGAAAAGTCAAGGGGGCCACAAAATTCAAATTCATGTCATAAAAAAAAAACTCTCAAAATAATTATCATATTCAAATTCAAAATAAGTTTCAAAGCTCACACGGTCAAAAAGCAAAGGCATTTGTACTTTATCCAAAGTCAAAGGAAAAAGACAAGGAATGGTGCAACAGTGTATAGCAGAAAAAGGGATCGCAGTGGCTCAGCAAAGCAGTGACATTTTTTTGGCAAAAAACGTATTCTGAGTTTGGAAAGTTTACCTTATACAATTCCATGAATGTGATTCCTCGACAATGTTGACACCACCTCTTCAAACCCTAATTCTGAGGATATAAAAGAGAGAGCATTGAATCAGAAAAGAGGGAGGGAACAAGTATCATGGCGGCAAAGAAATTCGGTCTCTAACCCTAATCCACCTAAAGTTCAATCCTAAGAACTACTCTGAATTTCTCATTGAGATTCAGAGATAGTGTGAACTAAACCAAGCACAACATCCACTCAACATAGTAGCAAACGTAGCAGAATAGTTCATAAAGAAGAAGAAAAGGAGGAAACTACTTACGCGTCAGAATATTCAAAGGAGTTCTTCAACTGGTATAATACTTGAGCCTTCGCTTTAAATTCTCTTTGCATGAATCTTTGTTCACTGATGATAGATGCTGGTTTTCGCTTGAATGTTTGGATTCTGGGTTGATTTTGAAACTAGGATTTAATTTGGGAATCCGTTCGATTTGGAATTTTGAGGGAGTTTTATAAAAAAACTGAGGTTAGATTTGGGGAGAGGAGAGAAAGATAGCTAGGGTTCGTGTTGATTTTTTTTTGGTTTTAAGAGGGTATTGCCGGAGAAGACGGTGGCGGCCGCCGCGCGCCGCCGCTTCTCCGGCCGAGACTTTAGGTTTTCGGCGACGTTAACTTTTGTAAGAGAGAAATTGAATCGTTGAGAAAAAATTTGAGAATGATTTGCTTTCTTTTCTCTCTTATGTTTATCCCAGCACCAACGTTGCTATTGTTGTGTGTTGTTCAAGGAGTGACACTTGTCACTGTTCAGAAAACGTGTCACCATAAATGCTTTCTCATCCCTGATCCCATGCGCGTCTCCCTTACCACGTACCCGCGCAATCCACCCTTCGATCTGGAGTCAGGTTGACTCTTAGTTAATCCAACGCTCTAGGTGCACACTTCAGTCAACCAGGGTTGACTAGGGTTCACGGTGAACCCCACGGGTGTATGGGTTTCCAACCTTGGGCCTGGACGTTATTTCTATCCACACTCCTTATTTGCTAACACCCTGGCCCATGTTTTTTTTATTATTATTAGATTTGGTTTTGATATTCTTTTTTTAATAAAAGTCTAAAACATATTTTATCTCTTTTTTAAAAAAAAACAGAACTTATAAAATATAGCTACTAAATTAAGTTTGTTAATTTTATTAAAACTTTTTATTTAATATTAATTGATTTTTCTATGATTAATTTTATTAAATATTAAATTTTAATTTAATTAATTATTAGTTTGGTTTTAAATCTGAAGAGTTCTAAAAAACACTTTTATTTAATTAATCCTAAAATTCTTATTTATTTAATTTTATTAAATTATTTTTATTTAATATTAATTAATTTTTGATAATTAATTTTATTAAATATTTTGATTTAATCTAGTTAATTATTGGAATTTTATTCTAAAAAACCCTAGAGCTTAATAATTAGTTTAGGATTTCCCCTCTTTAGAATTAATTTTTAAAATTAGGTTACTAATTAAACTAATTTGCTTGTTTATTTATTCCCCATGGTGTATGTTTTTTTTATCTCGTGAATTTGTTATGCTTCGATTAAATTATGCTATGTCATTGTATGTTTATTCAAATCAAAATATTTTTCAACTAATACCTTGGCTCAATGCCAAGCCACTTTCATACCTTGTAAGTCGATCGTTTCCACGATCGCAATCGAACTCACAATGCCTCCTCTTGGGCCTTATGCAACGATTACCCATTCTATTTTGATTTGTATACATGTATGTGAATGGAATATTTTAATCATGACTTAATTAATTTCATAAGATTAAAATCAACCCTTTTCATAAGAGTAAAAAAACTTGATCCAACGTCAAGTATTTTCCAAATAAATTCAATCAATTCAATCCTAAGCATTTACTTGATCCATATATCAAGTATTTCCAACCTTTACCTTAAACCATAAGACATTCTTATTTCTTAACCTTCTCATAAATTCAAACCTCGATCAACATCGAGCCTTCTTTTCAAATCAAATCAATACATCTAAATCACACTTAAATACTATTTCATAAAGGAAGAAAAGGGAGTAGAATGGAATCTTCGATTCTTCTCCTCAATTGTTTGGGCCCGAGGAATCTTTCTTAAGTTCAAGCAATTGTCTTCTTTAAAAGCCTCATAATGCGATTACATATCAAACCCTTTTTACAAAAAATCAAATCAAATCTTCTTTCCTAAAAACTTGGATGAAAAAGAGAGAGAGTCGGTTCTTCGACTAGCTTTCCCGATTACTTGGACCCGAGGAATCTTTCTTAAGTTCAAGTAATTGTCATCTATTCAACATACTCTAACCATATTAAAACTCTTTTATAGTTAAG
This sequence comes from Lathyrus tuberosus, assembly GCA_022829125.1. Taxonomy (NCBI): domain Eukaryota; kingdom Viridiplantae; phylum Streptophyta; class Magnoliopsida; order Fabales; family Fabaceae; genus Lathyrus; species Lathyrus tuberosus. The sequence goes on from JALAZF010000090.1 coordinate 4,642,503, forward strand.
GGTGAAAAAGTGAGAGAGCCGGTTCTTCGACTCGCTTTCCCGATTACTTGGACCCGAGGAATCTTTCTTAAGTTCGAGTAATCGTCACCCAATCAAAGTACAAACACATTAATCCAACTCCTCGCCGCCGTGCGATTAAAACTCTTTTCCAAAAGAACAATGTTTAGCCCCCCTCTAAACACTTGTTCACTTAAAAAATACCAACCAAACAACCGTAGTCCCACGAACTACGAATGCTCTGACTTTCCCATTGCACGAGGGAATACGTAGGCCCGAGGATCTCAATCCTTGCCGAGCACAATAGTAAAAACCTACCCATTTTCCTTTAGAAAACAAAATCCTTTTACCTTAGAAGATAAACAAACAAACCTAGCTAACTTTCTCACGAATCGAATCAAGAGGTTCCCGTTGAGTACAACGGACGTAGAGGGTGCTAATACCTTCCCTCTTGCGTAACCGACTCCCGAACCTGAATTTGGATACGACGACCAAGTTCTTATCTCCTTTCAAAGGTTTTCTCGATATTTTCCTTTCCCTCTTTTGGGATAAATAAAATTCGGTGGCGACTCTGTTTCGAACAGTTTTTTCCGCGTCCATCGCGAGGATCATATTTTTCGAGGTACGACAATAAGTAGATGACGATAAATTGCTGATGAGCAAGGCCTGTTCCCCACAGACTGTGATGAGTTGGCCGTTCTGGACGAATTTTAGCTTTTGGTGGAGGGTTGAAGTGACCGTCCCAGCCTGATGTATCCAAGGTCTTCCTAGTAAACAACTGTACATTGCCTGGATGTCCATGACCTGGAAGGTGACTTGGAAAGTGTGAGGACCAATAGTTATGGGAAAGTCAACTTCCCCGATAACCGTTTTTCTGGACCCGTCAAATGCTTTTACGACGACCTCGCTGGTTCTCATCGGAGGGCCTTTGAATGATAATTGCATCAAAGTGGACTTCGGAATAACATTCAGGGCTGACCATGTGTCTACCAGTACGCTGGCTAAAGCATCGTCCTGGCAGTTGACTGTGATATTGAGTGCCATGTTATGACGGCGACCCTCTTCAGGTAAATCCTCATCACTAAATCCCAAGTTGTTGCAGGAAGTGATGTTAGAGACAATACTATCGAACTGTCTGATTGTTACATCCTGTTCCACAAAGGCTTGCTCCAAGACTTTCTGTAGAGCCTCCCTGTGCGCTTCTGAACTGAGTAACAATGATAATACCGAGATCTTTGAAGGAGTCTGTAATAGCTGATCAACAATATTGTATTCACTCCTTTGGATGAGCTTCAGCATCTCATCATCATTTTTCGAAAGGTCGGGATTACTGGATTGACCGACTGGTGGATTGGGAGCTTCTGTCTGAAGTTCTTTTTCTTTGTTAGACTCTCCAACTCCTTTGTTGAAGATTCTACCACTCCGTCTTACATGACTGATGTCTGCAATATTCACAACGGAGGGTAATGGAATTTCCTTTCCATTCTCAATTATCGTTGCACCATATTTGTAAGGGATTGCCTTAGCTGATTCATACGGTAGTGGTCCCGGCAGATAGACGATTATGGGAACCTTCTGGTTTTTTTTACCATCATACGTAATCTCGATCCGTTCCCGGTTGGGAATTCTTGATTTGTCAAGCAGAGGGATAGTGGTGAAAACATCCCTAGTTCTCTGATGATCAGAGATGACGACAACGTCCTCAATTTGATTGGCAAGGTAGTTCGGCGACCAATTGATAGGTCCGGAACCTGGATATGGGCGGATCTCTCCACGATCCACCTACCCTTGGAGAGCTGCTCGCACAAGGTAGCACCCTTGGTTACTTTCCGAACAGACTCCACAACATCCATAATTGTGTGGTGGCAGCTGTAATTCCTGCTATCAGCCCTGCGCCTATTCCTACCTATTCCTACGTATCAACCTCAGGTTGCGCACCAGGACCACTACCGTATGAATCAGCTAAGGCAATCCCTTATAAATACGTAGGAATAGGCGCAGGGCTGATAGCAGGAATTACAGCTGCTACCGGTTGGTATCGTCGCCTTTGCTTTCCGAGAGATATTCCCAATATCTTGCTCTTTTTTCTTAGGGAGAGCACTACCGTATCGTTTTGTACTACTTGATGGTCCAGCGTCTTTTACCAAATGTCCTTCTCGGACGGCTTCCTCAAGACGAACTCCCATGCCCACTATCTCGGTGAAATCACTGGGCGCACTGGCAACCATTCTGTCATAGTAAAATGAGCTTAAGGTTTTTAAGAAGATCTTTGTCATCTCTTTTTCCTCAAGAGGTGGACAAATTTGAGCGGAAATTTCGCGCCATCTCTGAGCGTACTCCTTAAAGGTTTCCTTGTCCTTTTGTGACATTGATCTGATTTGATCTCTGTCCGGTGCCATGTCTAGATTGTATTTGTATTGTTGGACGAAGGCAGTACCAAGATCTCTGAAAGTGCTTATCGTAGCACGGTTTAAACCCATGTACCATTTGAGTGCGGCACCGGTTAAACTATCCTGAAAGTAGTGAATCAATAGGTCCTGATTCTCCGTCTGAGCTGACATTCGCCGAGCGTACATCACCAGATGGCTCTGAGGGCAAGAGTTACCCTTATATTTTTCAAAGTCGGGCACTTGAAATTTGTGCCGGACCTTCACATTGGGGACCAAACAAAGGTCTGCGGCGTCCTTTCCAAATAGATCCTGACCGCGGATGGCTTGCAGTTCTTTCTACATTTCCAAGAACTGTTCCTGGAATTCATCCATTCTATCGAACATAGTTTCCTTCTTACCAGAAGGTATTGGTGGAACCTATCCTTTCGGGACAGTGTGCACCGCAGGGGGTGGTACCGTGACTACGGCAGTGAATCTTAGCGTTTCCCGAAGTTTATAACCTTCAGGAGTCTTCAGTATGCCCCTGGCATCTTTTCTTTCCCGAAGTTTGTAACCTTCAGGCCCAGCGGCTTCTGTTATGATTCCCTGATCTTCAGTGATCGGCGGAACATATCCTTCCGGGATATAGTTAACAGGCATGCCCCAAGGACGATCTTTCGGCATTTGATACCTAGGATCATACTTTTCCACTATGGGTGTTGAGGTGATCTCTGAGATCACAGTTCTTTGTAGCTGAGCTTCTGCCATGGCTTGCATGTCGTTACGAAGCTTTCTCATATCCTCTCTCAAAGCGTCGATCTCTTCTTTCAACTCTCTATTTTCTTCCTCAAGATCATCCATCTTTTTTTGACGATTGGCCCGAGTATTATACGAATGAGACAGTTTGACTCTAGAACCGAGACACAAACGTGAGATTCGTAGGTAAGAAGAATACGCGATGTGAGAATGATGAATGCAATGATTATATTAATTGTTTTTTGGTTTAATCGAAATAAACTTCGACAATTAGATTGCAAATATCAAACAGTGGGGAAACCCTTTTTTTTTAATTCAAAGGATTACAGAAATGGAAATACAGTAGATTACAAGGTACAGAAACAGAAACCTAAGCTAATGGGTCCCGAGTCCTCTCTGAAGAGAAATCGGGTGCTAACTCTGGTACTTTCCTTTTCTTTGACCGGGGCTCTTGGGCCGTTGTCGGGTTGTCATTCCTTTGCCAGGTGAAAGGAGTGAACAAATTCCTTTGGTCATCTTGATTCTCTACAGCATGTTGCTCCAAAATTTCAATCAGAGCATCCTTTTCTTTCAGTAGTTGCTGTATTTTGATGCACTCCACGTTGAGGGTGCGGTACTTGTTCTTCCAAGACCTCTTCTCCTGTTGAACTCTGTTGAGAGTAACCTGAAGCTTTTCAGTCTCAGTCATGAGGTACATGACAGACTCCCTCGGTGGAAGAACTCTGTGACGAAGATAAGGCATCTTTAGCTTGAGAGCTCTAGTTTGTACCCAGTGGAGATAAGGCTCCACCGAAACACAGTCCGGTTTTCCTAGAGACTCCCGTCCTTTCTTATGAACATGTTTCCAAGCGTGCACTATTTCCGTCTTTAGTGCTCTGTCACTTTCTCCTTCCTTGAAGAAAAGACCTTCCAGATGAACACCCCGTGGGACGTGTCTCATCGGGTATCCAAATTGACGACGAACGAGAACTGGATGGTAATTGATTCCTCCCTTAGTTCCTATAAGGGGTACGTTGGGGAAGTTTCCACAATGGTCAATGATCCTGATCCCATCATAAATCCTATTACACCAATCAATGTCAGAGTTGTGAGGGACATGATTTTCTGTGACCAACGTAAGGCACTCTTGTGATCCCAAAAAGCAGCAGACTTAGGCAAATGAGAGATAAACCATTTATAAAGCAGAGGTACGCAGCATGTGATCTCCCCTCCGTTGTACGAATTTCCCAAGTGTACAGAATGATACGCATCTGCGAGCAAAGTCGGCACAGGGTTTCCAATGAGAAAAACCTTAATGGAGTTGATATCGACGAAGTTATTAATGTTGGGCAACAAAAATAACCCGTAGGTGAGTAAAACAAAAATGCTTTCAAAAGCAGTCACGTTCCCGATACTGGCGAAGTACAAGGCTTTCTTTGTCAAGAACTGGGCTGGCAAACCTTGTATGCCACCCTTAGTGGTCATGTGAGTCCTGACCTCAGACTCGTCCAAATGAATTGCTCTTGCAATGGTCTGATTCTTTGGAATTTCTTCCAGTCCAGAAAATGGAGCTCGATCAGTGATGTGTAGATCAATCAGATGAGAATATTCCTCCAGCGTTGGTGCTAGCTGGTAATCCGGGAATGTAAAATAATGATAGACCGGATCGTAGAACTGAATGAGCGCATCCATGATTCCCTCAATCACATGGACTCTTAGCAGAGATAGTAAACCTCCGTACTTGGCTCTGAAAGCCTCTTGGTTTGTGATCATCCTCGCCAAACCTCTTAAATCCTCTAGTTTTGGAATCCTGAAGGTGTACTTATGAGTTCTCCTTCTACCGAAATCCATTAGCGTAATCCTTTTCTCTGATATTTGCAATCATAGTCTTAGTTTAATTTGAAAAACAGAGAGACTAGAAGAGAAATTTTTTGAATGTTTTAATGTTTTTTAAATGAATGCATGAATGCAGCACACAAAAACATAGAAAAAACATGGGGTCAAAGGGTCGTTGTCATGAAGTCAAGGCTCTACCCATCCTCAAAGGTTTATACTATGGTGATTTTTGTACCTGTACTCAAAATCATCAGCTCCTCCCAGGATAACAAACAGCAAGCGGATCGCCAGCGAGCTGTATAAAATCTTAGAGTAAATGCTATTCACCGAGAATAGATCATCAGCCTCAAATGAGGGTAGTATCGCGTGACAACTATTTCCGATAGCTTCCGCACTACAAAAGGGTTGGCTCCTCAGCTTCTCATACGTCACAATCGGCCCATTGCCTATGAGAGGGAATGGGTTGCATTGGGAAGCCTCCACTGAGGTTGATGGTCGACCTCATCGCCATCACTTATCTTAAGTGTATACTCAATCTTTCCACATACGGCATCACACGCATTCCCATTAGCAGAAAAATAAACACAGATGTCAATTAGGAAAAGCAATATATATTTGTCCTAATGTCCTAGACCTTTAAAAGCTAAGAATCTTAAGTTCCTGACAGAAAATGGTTTCCCGGCGGAGTCACCATCCTATGGTTTCATTCCAAATTAACAGCGTTTTGACCTAAGATCCTAGTGAAGTCAACAAAGAGTCCTATCCCTGAAAGAAATAGAGACCGGCCTCACGGGGCGCCACTTTTAAGGTTTCCACCTAATAGATGGGAAGAGAACAAGATCTCGCTACAAAGGTGAGATAGATCCTAATGTAATATCCCCAGTGAAGTCGCCATTTTTCTGTAGCGAGCGATTTTGGATGTGGTTGCGAAGCACTACCGCTCTACAGCTCGATTCATTTTTTATCCTATTGAAGCTGATGAAGGAAGGGAAATAGATGTCTCAAATTAACCATGCTTGCAAACAGAGGTTAAACAGTCAAAACTGTTGGTTTACAGATGCTACAAAGATTCGGGGTCTCTATTAGGTTTATTTTGTTAAAAGTAGTGTTCGGTCGAAGGGTGGGAGGTTAAGATGTTAGGACGGATGTATGAAAGTATGGGATTTTGGGTTTTTGTTTAGTGTGCTCGCTAAGATTTTTCTTTCAATCTTATGCCTACGTATTCCCGTTGTTTCTGAAACAGGGAAATCAGAGCGATCGTAGTTCCTCCTATTCTATGGGAGGAAGTGGTGTTTTGGTGTCTTGTTCAAAGCCCAAGACGTGAAGCTAAAGAGTTTATTTGTATCTTGTTCAAAGCCCAAGATGTGAAGCTAAAAGGGTTTAACTTTAGAGAGAATTTGTTATCTCTAAAGAGGGATTTGTATGTCACAACAGTTTATAAAGGAGAATTACTTTAACTGGGATGTGCGAATCCGGCAATGCCATAATTTCCTTTATAGGGGACTTCCAACCTGAAGGAGAAGACTTTAACTCAGTGTAGAGCAATGCTATCTTTCCTTAGGAATTTCTTATGCTAAAAGAGGGACAGTGGCATGGATATAGATGATCCAGAGGCTTGCCGTTTACAGCGATTAGATGAAGGGGAAGGAGTTGTTGATGTTTGCGTACTGTGAACGAGGTACAGCTTTGATGCTAAAAGGTTGATTGGATCAACCAGTGGTTTTCTTATACAAAGCCTAAGAGGAGGCTAATATGTGTCTCGTACAAAGCCCGAGAGAGAGGCTAAAAGGTTTTGACTCCACAGGAGAATCTTTTATACTCAACAAGAGAGTGTTTTTGTATCTCGTACGAAGCCCGAGATGGAGGCTAAAGATGGTGATTGTCTCAACGAGGGAGTCTCTTAGTATCTCGTATAAAGCTCGAGATGGAGGCTAAAAGGTTTTGACTCAAAAAGAGAGTCTTTTATATCTCGTACGAAGCCCGATATGGACGCTAAAATTGTTAGCTCCACTGGGGAGAATCATTGTACAAAGCCTAAGAGGAGGCTATGGCGCTGTTTCAGTTGAGTGACAGGTCCAGTATGCTGATTTAAAGAGAAAATCAGTTCTTATATGAGTAATGTTGGTACTCAGGGATTTTGATTCGAGGATCAGGTATATTTCCTATTCTTTAAGGAAGTGGGAAATCCGAAGGGTATTGAGACTGTCCGAGTCTACGGGTTTTCTTCCTATTTTTGAAGGGAGCTTGAGAATGTCTTGGAGACTCAAGGAAATTAGACTGTCCAAGTCTAGAGTTTCATCTTTTGTACTATGCTTTGAGAAACAGTAGTAAACTCTTGGAAAGACTGTTCTATTAAGATGACTGATTTCTGTTCCTATACCTTTAGGAGGTCGTCGGGGACAATTTGTACGAAGCCCAAGAGGAGGCTGGAAATTTTTAAGAAGTCGATAGGTCCTTGTATGAAGCCCAAGAGGAGGCTATCATTCCCGGAGGAAGAATCATTATACAAAGCCTAAGAGGAGGCTGTGAATACTTATAAGAAGTCGACGGGTCCTTGTACAATGCCCAAGAGGAGGCGGGGATGCTTTTAGGAAGCCTTTGGGTCCTTGAACAATGCCCAAGAGGAGGCCGACGCTTTTAATAAGCCGATGGGTCCCCAAACCCCGAGAAATCCAAGACAGACTATTCACGAGGAATAGATCAAGCCAGGAAAGTTCGAGAATTTGGAAGAAACTCAAGAGATGCCATTCACAGAGAAAATATCATCTCTGGGGAGTAGAGTTTCTTGACAAGTGCTTTTAAGAAGCCTGTGGGTCCCCAAACCCCGAGAAATTCAAGATAGGCTATTCACGAGGAATAGATCAAGCCAGGAAAGTTCGAGAATTTGGAAGAAACTCAAGAGATGCAATTCACGGAGAAGAGATCATCTCTGGGGAATAGAGTTTCTTGACAACTTCTACGAGTGACAGTCTATGAAAGGGTTCACCGAGAATGCTGCCTTTCATATCTCCATATTGTTTAACCCCAAGAGGAGGGAAGACTGTGTCTGGTAATCCTATGGGGATCTAGTTTTGACTATTTAAGAGTGATCAACGGGCTTAATGCTAAACGTAGTTGCCGGGGAAACTCTAAATATCTATACTATTATTACACAGTTGATATGAGTTTACGAAAGAAGACTTACAGCGAAACAGCCCCACAATACAGTTATATGTATATGAATGCGGTAAATGAAAGCATATAAACACTTACTCGGTTGTAGAGCTTCCATGTTGTTTGGTTAGTTGTTCAACAAAGAAAGATTGAAAACAACAGTATATTTCAAAATCAAAGGAGAAAGTGCTTTTAAAAAGAAATATTTAGGGCTTACAGCTCAAGGAGAGGCCCAGGGTTTTATCAGTGAGTGCACTGTTGAATTTGTACAGAGGGACTTATGCGAGTGACTGAGGCCCAAAAATTGTTTTCTGTACAAAGGGATGGGTCTTACACTCTCTCAAGAGGACCAAAAGGTTTAAAGAAAAAGAGTGGGGCTTATAACACGAGGGTAGGCCCAGATGATTTTTCGTTTAAAATGGCGATCGCGCCGAGATTTTTGAAAACGCAATGGGTCTTATACAATGAATTGAGGCCCAAAATGGTTTGGTTTTCAATGGGGGTTGGGTCTTACACTCTAATAGAGGCCCAAAAGTTTTGAATGGGTCTTATAGCTCGAGGAGAGGCCCAAGGTTTTTTTTAAACGAGCGATGATCGCGCTGTTCACTTGTACAGAGGGACTTATATAATAAGTGAGGCCCAAAATTGTTTGTACAAGGGGATTTGGGTCTTACACTCTCTCAAGAGGCCCAAAAAGTCTAAAAGAAAAGAAATGGGCCTTACTACTCGAGGGTAGGCCCAAGATTTGTTTTTCAACGGATGATGATCGCGTCGAACTTTTTGAAATACAACGGGACTTATACTATAAGTGAGGCCCAAAATGGGTTGTATTTACAAAAGGTTGGGTCTTACACTCTATTAGAGGCCCAAAAAGTCTTAAAGAAAAGAAATGGGTCTTACTACTCGAGGGTAGGCCCAAGATTTGTTTTTCAACGGATGATGATCGCGTTGAACTTTTTTTGAAATACAACGGGACTTATACAATAAGTGAGGCCCAAAATAGGTTGTATTTACAAAGGGTTGGGTCTTACACTCTATTAGAGGCCCAAAAGGTTTTGAAAATAATTTATGAGGGTTGAATTAATCCAAAACCCTAATTTGTTTTCAAAATGTATTTTAATTGAATAAAAATTCAATTAAAATGATCAAAATTGTTTAACATATGGAAAACAAATTGTGATCTTGGATTAAGGCTTCAAAAATTAAGTATTGACCTACAAAATAATTATAAGTCATTAAAATTTACAAAATCAAGAGGGAAAAAATATTTTAAATGTCAAAAACAATTAAAATATTAATTCTTTGGAAAAATATCAATTATATGAAATAAATAATATTTTTTGGGATTTTTTGGGAAAATAAAATATTTTAACATTTTTGTGAATTATTAAAAAAAGAATCAACTAAAAATCATTAAAACTCATAGAGAAATTAATTTTTGAATCAATTAAATAAAATCACAAAATTCAAATTTATGAAAATGGCGCCAAGAACACGCGCGTTTTCTGCCTTGCCCAGATTTGCATTTTCTATCCAATCTCACTGAATACTTGATTATATCATGCAATCCACATACCAATCAACTCGTTTCAACCTCACGATCATGTCTATGGCAATTAATTTCATTTAAATTAAGCATAAAACAAGAAATCACGAAAAACCCTCAAGAACCCTAAATTCTGCATGAAGGCTGGGATTTTTAATACACGATTCAAACAAAGCAATTACTTGAGGGGAAACATTCCATGCATGATTATGAACATTTGGCAAAAGTATTGTGCGAGGAAATATGCATAGATTGAGAGATGACCAAGTTTAGGCTTACCTCTAGGTCGTGACAGCAAGAGCAAATTGATTTCTGAGTTGGAGGTGTTACAGATGAGTTGTGATGATCTGAACAGCTTCCCTACACCCTATGGAGTGTGTTTGAATGCTTGGACTTGATGGAAATTAGCTGGATCACTTCATGGCATCTCAACTGCACTTTGGTTAAAACCTTGAGCAATTGACTGGTCATTCTGAGAAATCAGTGTTCCAGATGTTGTTTAAGTGTTTGATTAGCTCACATATGATGTATATGAGGTGTGTGTGTGTGATTGGTTTGAGTGGAATTGCTTTCTAATGAAAAACCCGATAGTGACTTGCTAAGAAAGGCATTTTTTAGAGTGAGAAGTGGATTTTGAGAAAGGCAAGTGTTGTAGGCCTTTGGTGTACTTAAATTGATCACAATTGAGCTCTATTTATAGTAGAGCAAGTTTGTTTTGCAAGGAATAGTGAATGGCAACTGCTGAGTAGGTTTGGCCAATGTTGGCAAATGAAAATCCAAGTCTCCTCTAGCCATTGACTAGAGGTTAGGGCACAGGCTGCTGGTCCCCTTGGTCTTGGATAAGTCTTGACTGAATTCAGTTGAGAATGGCTCAGTCCATGCCACCTTGATGCTTCCATTGAATGCTCCAATCCAAAATTGGAGTCTTGTCCCTATTTTGGGCAATTCTAGCTTCAACATGTTATTTCTTGTTGCAAGGACTTTGGAGGCTTGGCTCAGTGATTGTCCCCTTTAGATTCAATCCTCAGATGTGTCCAAGGTGATGACAAGGCTTGGAATTGGCTTATTTTGACAAATCGAGTAAAAGTGCAAAAATCTGCCTTGCCTTGGCAGATTTCAGCAAGGCAACTTGCCAATGACATATCTCATGGCTCAAGTTGAATTTGGTGATGTTCTTGGCCATTTTGGAAAGCTCTTATATGATACAACAACTGTTTAACCATATTTGGTTTTGATACTTTTTGGATCCAAGTGAAAAATGCCCCTACATTTGGAAAAAAGTAAGGCAAAATCTGACTTAGTGAAATTTTCACTAAGTGTTGGAACAAAGTGACTTTTCTTGATTTTGATCACTCCATAACTCAAAATCCATGAGGAATTTGGACATAGGTCAGTATGAAGCTTTTTTAGAGGGCAATGAGATCTACAAATCAAGCTTTGGATGGAAAAAAATGGCTTTGTGGTTTAGGAGTTATGATCCTCCAAAGTTGGTACCTTTGTCACTTTTTTCCATAACTTTGAAAAATTTTCTAAGTTTTTATGGTTACCCCTTTTACAAGTTATCCCATTTTCTTTGATTTTTCTTGATGAATGATGATTTAAATCATACATAAACATCATTTTAGGGTTAAAAATCCATTTTTGTGAAAAATCTCAAAAAGTCAAAGTTGACTTTTGTGCACAGTTGACTTTTTGTCAGATGAATTCTAAACTGTGCAATTTTTCAGGAAATCATGTCCTTGACCTAAATCAAACTTGATGGACATGTTCCATGGGTGTTATAGGGTGTATTGAATCATGTCTTAGGGCTTGGGAGCATGTCCTGGTCAAAAGTCCAAGTTACAGTTGACTTTTCCCGCGAAACCCTAATTGTGGTTTAGATGAAATTGAAACTTGTTGCTCAAGCTTCTTGGATCAATCCATTGTTCCAAATGGATCAATATAGCATATTGGAGATCCTCTAATCCTCTCTTGAGGTCTTGGTTCATAATTGGTCCCAAAAGTCAATTTAGGGGTGAATTAGGTCAAGAAACCCTAATTCCTGATTTTTTATGAATGCATCCCCTGAGGCAAAATTGACTTGATGATTGGGTCCATGAGGTTCCATGGAGTATATTAGGATATGTTTTGGATCTTTGGCTCATGCCCAGATGAAAATTTCCATCTGGAGGCCCTGGTCGACCAAAACCCTAATTTGGTGACACTGGCGATCTTGAGGCTTGATCCACCTAGAAGGGAGCATCCTTGTGCTTAATCCTTGAAGTGGGAGTCCTTTTGATCCATTGTAGATGTTTGAGGGTGTAGACAAGTTGAAAATCATGTCATTTCTTGATTGATCCTTTGTCTAAAAGCTCCGAGAGGGCTTGAAATCCTAAGTTCTGATTGCAGTGGATGCTCAACAATTCCTTGAGGAGATTGATGAGGCATAAAGGTACATCCATATTGTGAATATGATTCACACAATGATGGGAACCTTAATGGTCAAAATTTGGGGTATGACACTCGCCCCACAACGGAGAGGTTGCTCGGCCACGGGAGTGTGCCCTGGTGCAAGCACAATCCTTAAATTTACAATGAAGGCAAGTTTCTGCTCATGGAACGAGCATACTCTGTGCCCAACGGGGATACCTTAATCGAGCTCCGTCGTTACCGTACCAGGGTGGCAGGACACCCAGCTTGCTATGGGAATAGTCCAAGCCCTGTGCGATCAGGACCTCGATCGAGATCCTAGTCCCACTACTGGCGAAACTACTTCGCCTCCTCGACAAGTTCCTTAAACTGTCGAGCATCATAACGAGCCTAGAAAACTCCTATATTTAGCTAACACGACTCGCAAAAATCAACATACAAGGCATACACACAAAATAAAATGCAAGGCACGCAATGTCAAACATAAATATATATAAATCCGACCACCAGGCCAGAAAATTGTCAAAATTTTACAGAATATGGGCCAAGCCCGATAACCAAAAATTACAACAGGAATGACGTGCAGGCCAATAAATACAGACAAAGATAAACTAGGCATCCTCAGCCGGAAGCTTAGGAAGGACCACCTGGCCATCAATAACTAGATGCAAAACACCATCCCGTCGGTGACCAGCTGGACGTCGGAGTTCAGAGGCTTTATCTGCTCCACGGTAGCGTTAATTCCAAATTCGACCACCCCCAGGTTATCATGCTCGAGGATGCGGATCTTTCCGACCAAATCTCCCCGAGTCTTAAAGGACTTTTCCTCCTCGGTCTCATCCTGACCGACAGCCGAGAAGCCCTCTAGCTCAACAATCTTCGCCTTCAGACTGGCATTCTCCTCCTTCACACATTGCATCTCCTCCCTCATCTGGTTAATCTCCTTCAGGAGCTCGACCTTGGGCTCATAGTTACCCTGAAGAGTCGTCAGCGTGTTAAACAGTTCAGCAGTTTCCAGCTCGAGCTCAGTCTCCCTGGCCATTACCTTCTTAAACTCCTTGAGTGGAGTTGTCTCCGTGTCGCCCAGGGCCAGCGCCACCTCCAACACTTTCATCACTACCGTTGCATCCTGGTACAGAAGTTTCCTCCTCGCCTTAGGATCAGCGAACAAGATAGCTGATGCCTCAAGGCCGGGGAAGATAACTGATCCTTCCCCGTTGAAGATCTTCTCCTGCAAATAGCAAGGTGGCAAAATAAACTTGCCCCAGACAAAGCCACTTGAACCTTCGACCAGGGAAGAGCTGAGGTAGTCCCGTTTCCTTTTCTTCTGAGGATCCGAGGTAGGGGAGTCGAGGTGCTGCCCAAAGAAGGAGAGGAACCACCGATGAACTTCTCCAGCGTCGCCTGCTGCTTAACTGCGTCAACCCTTGACATCGGCACCTTCTTGGGATTCTTGGCCGCTGCGGACTTGACAAGACGCTCGCGCATGTTTGATATCTTCCCTACAGAAAAAGGAAAAGGGGTTAGCACATTCCACAAAACATCAGCAGTATAAGCAACAACTAATATATACCTAGAAGCTCGAATGCATTGTCCTCGGTTTTATAGTCGAGGAGGGCCTTAGTGTTTATATAACGGGCCACCTGAGCAGGCTCCCCATCCTCTGTATAAAGCAAATTATTGTCCTTGTCCACCACTGTAGCGGGATAAAGCTCTCCATGAACGACGTCAACGCTCGAAAAGATTTCTTATCCTCGGGGCTCAGCTGGTCGTGCTTTACGAGGAACTGGTCGGTCTTGTACCTGAAATGGGCGAACACCCACTCTAGGGGAAACTTTGACACCGGTCTAATCACCTCCCAACCATCCTCCTCAACAGCTTCCATGGTGACCAAAGAATCGTTGGCCGCCTCCGAGAAAGGCTTCACGACCAAGAACCTGAACTTAAAATTTCGGACAGACTCCGAATACGGCCAGAACAGCCTGCTTTGTTGTTTGAAGGATACCCAGCTTTGCTTCGGACCAGCCGTGCTCCTCTGAAGCTGGAAAATACAGAAGAAGAGTTCCACGGCAGCCCCGATCTTCAAGTACCGGCACACTAGCTCAAAGGCCCGAATGAACGCCAGAGCATTCCGGTGAAGTTGGGCAGGAGATAACTCGAGGTGACAAAAAATTGCCCCTTGAAAATCAGTGAAGGGAAAACGATATCCCGCCTTTATGAAAGCAAACTCGTACATCGGGAATCTTCTCCTCGAATATACCGAGCATATCCGGTCATTCTCAGTGAGGCTGATCGCCTTCCACTGGGAAGGTACACCCTCTGCCCGATCTTCAAGGAGAGTGAAAGAGTTGGCCTCCTCCTCGGTGAAAGTTGACTTTGTCACCAAGGGCTCTTGGGCGATCCAACTAAGATCCCCTTGAGCAACCCTGGCGTTAACATACTCAACAGGATGCACAGCTTCATCATTAGCAATCTCTACGTTGGGGACGATCTCCTCGTTCCTACCAGCCATTTCACCTAAAAAACAGAGGAAACAAAAGTGAATTCGACAAGAGATCAAATCCACCCTTCCACCGCAAATCAAGTGAAAGGGCGGGGAATAAGTACGCGAACGTGTCCTCGACTCAAGCCCTTGTCAACAGGATCGGGACATGGCGTGATCTTCTCCTCGAAGAGCGGGGACAAGTCTCTGCGACTCTATGAAAGGCTCCTAGGGGGACAAGTCTCCTTGACAACTAAAACTAATCAGGCACGCGAAGGTAAATTCTCGCGTCGAGGAGGCCTAATGCCCGACTACAAACATAAGTTATTTCTAACAAAAAACCTAGGAAGATCTACACAGTTCTACGCAACATCCTAAAACATTCATCCTTGGTTCATGTTCTTTAGGATCTTCATGAATTTCTCAGAAAATTCACGTGTTCATCGAAGAACACATGAACTTCAACCGGAAAACTTATGCTTCACCGGGAAATTCAAGCTAGTTTCCAGAAATTTAAACAACTACCCTAAGCTCTAACAAGCAAGGATGAAGAACTTACTTGAATCGGAAGGTTGAGGATGAAGATTTGGAGGAAGAAGATGAAGATTGACGGCAGCAAAAAGAACTCCGGCGAAGAACGCGAGACCACAAATTGCAGAGCAAATGAGGTTGAGGAGAGGAGTTTGTGTGAAGTGTGGAAATGAATCCTCGTTCCCCCTTTTTATAATTATTTTCTCGCATAGAGAAGCACAAAGGGCAGGAGCCATCATTGCCTAGCTAGCCTAGACCCCCTAGTCCTTAACAAAAATTAATTACGCCGTCACATGTGTCAGAGGGGAATCTTTTGCTTGGCATTCTCAAGGCTGAAACCTTGCATTTCCCAAGGTAAGTTCCCTCTGGCTCTCCGCGGGCACATCTTCCTCGACAACTCGTACAGGAAAACATCCTCCCCGCGATTCTGGTCGACGCAAAACATCATTTCCGCGAGCACGTCCTCGCATCCCAAGGAATCATTAGGATCATAAACAACCAACAGTCGACCACACTTATCATAGACAAACGAATGGCACATCCCCCAAGATTTTCATTCGAAAGTAACAACCTCAAAAAGCCTCCATGCGGCGCAACTCTTGCCCATCGGTCGACCAACAAGGCTAACTTAAGTAATTACTCTTCACCTTAGAGCAACGACTTGGGGGGCTCATGTTCTGGACTGGACTGGCACATGGCCCACAGCTGGGCAAGGCCCAATCCAGTCCAGCTTTAGGCAAGGCCTAATGACGAGATTAAGACAATCTAGCCGTTGGGAGAATATAGTCGTTGGGCATAATATAGCTGTTGGGGACATCCTCCTCACGCGCTTGACATATCACACGACCAACTGCTCCTCAGGAGTTCACGGGGACAGTTGAACCAGGTCAAAAAATCACGCGCTAGATCTTCCACCTAACAGTCTCTCATTGGTCGACCAGATATTTCGGCCACATTTGAGACCTTGGCCCTGTGCTGGGGGTTTCTTATAAATACCCTCTCATTTGAGAGGGTTAGGTTTTCAAATCATTCTGACTCATACATAAACACTTTGTACTCTCTCTCTCTAGCCCAAACTTACTTTGGCATCGGAGTACCTTGTAGTTACACCCCCTCCTCTCCTACAACTATTATTGCTGCCCTACACGGAAGGCCACGGGGATCCATTCTGATCATCCCAGATCAAAAACATATGACCCATTTCATGAGAAGTGTTTTGTGGCAATGTGTTTGATGTTTATTTGTAAGCATCTGTTTTTTTTAGTGTCAATCAAATTTACGTCATTTTATGAAAACGCCTTTTCTGATCATCTTGACACTTAAAATGGTTGTAATGTTCATATTTTGACCACCATAAATCACCAATTTTCTTGTAGTATATCCACCCAAAATATGATATATAAATTTTCAACCAAACTTCAAAATAGAGATTGATCACCAAAATTAGCTTTAAAACAATTTAATTAGACGTGATCATCAAATAAGGAATAATCTTGTAAAAGCATATAGAATGGTAACTCAAATTACTAGATATTTAGGTGTGAATTGAAATAAAATAGAGAATGATGACTAAAATAATTAGACATAATTAAGTTAATACAATAAGATCTTTCTCTCATTTCCATCATAATCCTTTCAAATTTTGAGTTAGTGACGTCACAAGAGTGAGTAGCTAAAGTAATAACTTTAGGTCTCATCCAAAAAAAATATTTAGCTTACCTATTAAAGGTCTTATTTTCTCCCCACAAAAAATTAAATAACTAAAATCTAAAATAAAAAATAGTGATAGAGAAAAAAAAAGATAAATCGAGTGGCCATCCCGTGTATTTAAATTTAAATTTTTTGCATCAGTATTAGAGAAAGCGGACAGACAGGCACGTCTAGACATTAGTTTAATAATAACTTCAAATAGATTTTTTTAATTATTTTCTTAAGCACTCATTTCAATTGTAAACACAAGTAAATATTTTTTTTTTTTAATTTTAAACTTAAATCTTGATATTTTTTAAAAACTCTTTCATATATTTTTGTTAATTATTTTAGTGGCTAGACTCACACCCCTTAAATTTCATCATATTTAATCGATAATATACTATATGATATTAACTCATAAATATAGTGTGGTATAACAACATTAAAAAAATAAATTCACGTGAGTATAAATTATGCACTCACACAAAATACATTATATCTTTTATTGTTACACCTACACAAAATATGATCACATATATTAATTATGAGGTTGTGTATAAAATATATAAATTATAAAATATTTCTAATTAATTGAAAATGCATGTGCAATTCATGCTATATAATATTTCCTCACTTGAGTTTTCTTTGTTAACATTTTTTTATAAAACTTTTTAAAATTATCTTACTTTCTATTTTAATTCTTTTGTCTATTTTATTATTATTATTATTATTATTATTATTATACAAGAACTAGAAAATATAGGGAAGCATTAGCAAATATGCAAAGTTTTTCATTTTAATTTTTTTCTTTATTTTTCTATCTTTTGTTTTATATAAGTTTTATATATTCTTATGTTAGAGTGAATACAAAAAGTTTCATAGTTTGAATTGCTTTTTAATTCATTAACAAAAAGAATTAGTGATCGATAATGATGCAACACATTCTCTTGTGTTGTTTAAGCAAGAGGTTAGAAAACATAATAATTTAAAATACAAAATTTTTATTTTTATTTTATAAATTTTATTTATGTCAAGTATGTTTCAAAAAATTGAAGAGAATAAAATTTTACAATGACAAAATGTGTCTTTAATAATAAAAACAAATGTTATCAATTTTAATTTTATGTTCTTTATTGATAAAAAAAAAATTCTTGATAATGAATTTGTCTTATATTTAATTTTAAAACTAAAATTTAGTTAAATTTAAAACATAGAATATTTTTATTAAAGTAAGTTAGATTTTAAACTTGTATTTCCTTTTACTATGCGATAGTATATATGGTTTTTATGATATCATATTTTATTTATTTAAAAATATAATAAAATTAATTTAGATTATTTTGGTACATATAAATAATCAATTATATTTGAAATTTTTTATTCTAATATTTTTGTAAAATCAAATTCTATTTTAATTGTAATAAAGGTCTCATGTTAAAGTCACAAAATATATAGGGTCAACTGTTTTGAGTTTATTGATCATCACTTATAAAATGGTTGCATCTCATCTATTAAGAAGAAGAGAATGTATCTTTGTTCATTTGTTCATTTAGTAGTTCATAGTAATCACTTTAGATTTGAGTTTCATAAAATAATTTGTTACACAATTAGAAAAATTCTTTGTGTTGACAAAAAGCGAGTGTACTAAATTTTTATCTATAAATATCATTTTCTAATAAATATTTGTATAAAGTTGAGTTAAATTAGACATATTGTGTATATGACAAGGGAAATTTTTTTAAAGATAAATTAGATATATATTTAACTTTTAGTAGTATAAATTATTTATAAAAACCATGTAACTACTACCAACATCTAATTTTTTAGCGAAACCTCTCAGCCAACCACCGTGAAATAACACCTTCAATGTATGCACCACCCACATTTAACTTCACCATACCCAAATTAGAAGGAACTCATTTAACAAGCAACACCTCTTTATTCCGACCCTCTACCCTAGTATTCATCAAAATCGCTTGATCATACTCCTTCATCTTTTTCTCAATAATCAATTTAGAATTCCTAGGCTGCACAAAATCCTCATTGTGCTCTTCCTGATTCCTCCAATACCAAAGTGAATGACAAGCAATAGCCTAATAAGAACTCCAACTTCACACCCCCGCACAAGCATAGTTGATGTTCAAACTAACCCATTCTTCCAACTCCATATTTTGATAATCATTTTTTATACTCAAAGGAACTTTGTTGTCCCACACTTTCCAAGCATAACGACAATCCCGAATCACATGTAACGTAGTCTCGGAAGCATGACCACACAATCGACAAGCTGATGTCCCAAGTCCTTTCATACTCTTGTTATAATTTGTCATTAATCTATCATGCTTAAGCAACCAAATAAAAGTCTTAACTCTCTCTAGAACCTTAAGTCTCCACATTTTCTTCCAATCATGATCCAACTAATCACTGTCCGGACTAGTAAGCATTTTGTAAAACTGTTGCACCGTCCCAGCATCATTATTCTCACCAGTCAGCTTGAAAGTGTCTGACCTCTAACCGTCATAAGGAGGCTGAATAAGGTCGATTTTGTCTAGCATGCCTTGAGGAAGTCATTGCTTTAAAAGATGCCAATCCCAATCCCCTGCTACTGTCACTAAATCGCATACGTTAGCCTCTTGATTTACTTCTGAAATCTCCTGAGCATAATCTCTCAATCGCAACCCTACCTAGACCCAACAATCATCCTAAAATCCAACCTGCTTCCCATCACCAATAAACCATTTCCCAAGCTTCATCAAGTAAGGAACAATCTTGGTAATATATCTCCACAACCCAGTTCCCGCTTTCTTATTCGAGGCTGTTGGTGTACAAGGTGAAAATAATGAAGATGAAGAAGAGAATATATTATATTGAATGACGGCTACAAAAGGATAAAAGATACAAATGATTGGAATGACAACTACCCTATTTATAAGCTAAAATTAGGGTTACCAAAAGCAACAATAAAATACTAAAATACCCTCTAACAAACTTAATGACTAAGTTTGTGAATATAAAATAAAATATAAATTATTATTCTAATACCATCCCTTAATTTATATTTCCTCAAAACTAACAACTCCAATTCCATTCCTTAAGCGAAGGAATTGATCAGTCTTGATAGCCTTCGTCAGAACATCTGCCAACTGCTTCTGGGTGCTGCAGTGCAGAACTTCTAACACTCCATTATGAACTTGACTTGTCAGATAGTGATACTTTGTCTCAATATGCTTGCTTCTCCCATGCAACACTGGGTTTCTGGCAAGGTTGATCGCAGACTTGTTATCAATCATCAGCTTCAGAGGCTTGTCAACTTTGATCTTCAGATCTTCCAGCAAGTTCAGAATCCACACAGCTTGACATGCAGTAACAGCGTCTGCAATGTATTCAGCTTCACAGGTTGATAGCGCAACAACAGGTTGTTTCTTAGAACTCCAAGAAATAGGACCTCCCAGAAACTTTAACAAGTATCCAGAAGTACTTCTTCTATCAACTCAGTCTCCACACCAATCAGAATCTGAGTAACTCAGAAGTTCTGATTCAATCTTCCTTCCAGAACTCAGAAGTTCTGATTCAATCTTTCTTCCAGAAGGGAACAGCACTCCATACTTCAGAGTTCCCTTGATATACCTCAGAATCCTGACAGCAGCTTGGTAATGGGACCACTTAGGTTTACTCATGAATCTACTAACCATTCCAACTGCATAGCAAATATCAGGTTTGGTATTACACAAATACCTCAGAGAACCAACCAACTGTTTGAAGGTTGTAGCATCCACATCCTCACCATCAGAATCAGAATCTAATTTCTGATTTGTATCTGCAGGTGTGATAGCAGCCTTACAATTCTGCAGCTTAAATCTCTTCAGAAGTTCTCGTTCATACTTCAGCTGATGCAAAATGATACCTTTCTCAGAATATCTGAACTCCATCCCTAGAAAGTATGTCATTTTTCCGAGATCATTCATTTCAAACTCATTCATCAGCACCTTCTTGAACTTCGCTAATTCTTGTTCAGAACTTCCGGTCAACAGTATGTCATCAACATACAAACACACCAGAATCATATTTCCTTCAGAAATATGCTGAACATAAACACCGTATTCCATCTCACATTTCTGAAACCCTTGCTTCTTGAAAAATGAATCGATCTTCTGATTCCAAGCTCTGGGCGCTTGCTTCAATCCATACAGAGCTTTATGTAATCTGTACACCATCCCTTCCTGATTCTTTTTCACAAATCCAGGAGGTTGTGACACATAAACTTCTTCTTCTAATGGACCGTTCAGAAATGCAGATTTCACATCTAAATGCATCAGAGGCCAATTCCTGTTAGCAGCTATTGCAATCACCAATCTGATTGTTTCATGTCTCGCTACAGGTGCAAACACTTCAGAATAATCCAGCCCAGGTTTCTGTAGAAATCCTCTTGCTACCAACCTCGCTTTGTATTTGCCAATTGATCCATCTGGCTTTAGCTTCTGCTTGAAAACCCATCTGACGCTGATGGCTTTCTTGTCCTTTGGAAGTTCTGTCAGCTTCCAAGTCTTGTTTCTTTCTATGGCCTCAAGTTCTTCTTTCATGGCCTTTAGCCAGAACTTCTGCTTGAGAGCCTCTTCTGTACTCACAGGTTCAGAGTCTACTAACATGGCACACTGAATAATTTCACCTTCAGAATCTACTTCAGTGTCTTGCAACATGTCAAACTCTTCAAATCTTCTTGGAATGTTTCTGATTCTCTGTGGCCTCTGACCTCGTTCAGAACTTTCTCCGGATGCTTGAACCTCAGAAGTTCTGTCCTCAAAAGTTTCTCCTTCAGAAGTTCTTGCTTCAGAAGTTGGACTTCCTCCAGAACCTTGACCACCTTCAGAGTCTGGCATATTCCCAGAATCTGAATCACCACCAGAATCTTGATCATCATTAGAATCTGGATCATCAGAATCACCTTCATCTTCTGAGTCTTCTTCAGAATCAGAATCACCATCATTTTCAGAAATTCTTATTTCTGACCTTTCTTCAGAAGTTCTCACATCAGAATCAGATTGAGACTTATCCCAATTCCAAACTTCTGATTCCTTCACAATAACATCTCTGCTGAA
Organism: Lathyrus tuberosus; assembly: GCA_022829125.1. Lineage (NCBI taxonomy): Eukaryota > Viridiplantae > Streptophyta > Magnoliopsida > Fabales > Fabaceae > Lathyrus > Lathyrus tuberosus. The sequence continues at coordinate 4,664,349 of JALAZF010000090.1, forward strand.
CTCAACTTTATTAGTTTCTGGACAATAGAGCTTGTACGCACCTGTACTGTGGTACCCCACCAGTAACATTACTTTGCTTCTATCATCCAACTTCTGTCTTCTAGCTTCTGGAACATGTTTGTAACAAACAGAACCAAAAACCTTCAGATGACTAACACTTTGCTTTTCTCCCGTCCACTTCTGAATAGGAACTATTTCCTTCAGCTTCTTCGTTGGACATCTGTTGAGCACATATGCTGCGGTTGCAACAGCTTCTCCCCAGAAGTTCTGAGGAAGCTTCTTCTCCTTCAGCATGCTTCTCACCATATCAAGCAAAGTACGATTTCTTCTTTCAGCAAGACCATTGTGTTGAGGAGTGTAAGGAGCAGTAACCTCATGCTCAATTCCATTCTCCTCACAGAACTTCTGAAACTCTTTGGAGTTATACTCACCCCCACCATCGGTTCTGAGAATCTTCAGAGTCTGACCACTCTGATTCTGAACCTTCATTCGGAACTTCTTGAATTCACCAAACACCTCGTGTTTGAACTTAATAAGGGATACCCATATCATTCTTGTGAATTCATCAACAAATGACACGAAGTATTTATTCCCTCCGAACGATTCTACTGGAAATGGACCACACACATCAGAATGTACTACTCCCAAGGCATGTTTTGCTCTTGGAGCAACTTCTGATGCAAATGGCAATCTTGGTTGCTTTCCTTCCATGCACACTCTGCATGACTTCTCAGGCTTCTTAATTGTAGGAATTCCATGTACCAGCTTCTTCGAATTCAGATGTTCTAAGCTTCTGAAATTCAAATGACCAAATCTTCTGTGCCACAACTCACTTTCTTTCACAACACTTATTGCACTAAGACATTCAGAGTCAGAAGTTCTGACATTCACCTTGAATGTTCTATTCCTTCCTTGTTCTGACTCCATAATCAGCTTCTGATTACAGTCATACAGCTTCAGAAGATTGTCCTTCATGGTAACTGAAAAACCTTTATCAATTAATTGGCCCACGCTCATCAGATTGCTTTTGATGCCAGGTACATACCACACATTCTGAATCAATGCTGTTTTCCCATTATTCAGAACAACTCTGACATTTCCCATACCTTCAGCGTTAAGATATTTGTCATCAGCACATCTGATCTTTGTCCTCTTCTCAGAATCAAAATCAACCAGCCATTTCTTATTTCCAGTAAGATGATTTGAGCAGCCAGTGTCCATATACCACCAGTCTGTCAAATTCTGATCATCAGATTCATAAGCCATCAGTAGCACAGATTCATCATCAGAACTTCTGGCTATATTTGCTTCTTCTGACTTCCTTTCTTTGTTTGACCAACAATCTCTAGCAAAGTGACCAAACTTCTTGCAACAGTAACATTGGATCTTCTTCTTGTCATACTTCTCTTTTCCCTTCTGAGCATTCTTTTGCCTATCAGAAGTTGAGGTTTCTGACTTCTGACCACCATCAGATCTTCTCTGCTTCTGATGCTTCTTATCAGAAACTACTTTCAGAGCCTGCTGCTCTACTTCCCTTTCAGAAGTTCTCTCAGTCAGACGCAACTCTTGCGCTTCTAGACTGCTTTGCAGCTCTTCAATTCTCATGGTGCTCAGATCTTTAGAATGTTCTATTGCTACCACAATGTAATCAAACTGAGGAGTAAGGGATCTCAATACCTTCTCAATGATTACTTGTTCAGAAAGAGTTTCTCCACACGCCTTCATCTCATTAGTGATCAGAATCACTCTGGAGATGTACTCAGAAACTTTCTCATTGTTCTTCATGTTCTGATTCTCGTACTGCTTACGTAGAGACTGAAGCTTCACCTTCTTCACTGATGCGTCACCACCGTAACATCTGACCAGTGTGTCCCACGCCGCCTTTGCCGTCGTTGAATCTGCTATCTTCTCAAACACATTCGCATCCACACACTGATGGATGTAGAACAATGCTTTCTGATCTTTCTTCCTTGTATCCTTCTGCGCGTTCTTCTGCTCCTCCGTCGCATCTGCTGCTACCGGAACATAACCTTCGGTGACAAGATCTAGAACATCTTGAGCACCGAACAGTACACGCATTTGAATCATCCAACGATTCCAGTTTTTGCCATCAAATACTGGAAGCTTGGTGTTCATGCCGCCGCCGCCGTTCATCATCTTCAACCTTCTTGTACAGTACGCTCAGAATCTCACCGCACACAGTGTTTCCCAAACCACAAAATCACAAAAATGTGATTCTGATCAGATTTTGTTCAAGATTCAACAAGAATCACGAACCAAAATCAATCACACAAAGAAATCCTCACGTTTCACTCGTGTTTCCCGTGTTTCCCAATGATCCGAACCGGAGCTCTAGATACCAATTGTTGGTGTACAAGGTGAAAATAATGAAGATGAAGAAGAGAATATATTATATTGAATGACGGCTACAAAAGGATAAAAGATACAAATGATTGGAATGACAACTACCCTATTTATAAGCTAAAATTAGGGTTACCAAAAGCAACAATAAAATACTAAAATACCCTCTAACAAACTTAATGACTAAGTTTGTGAATATAAAATAAAATATAAATTATTATTCTAATAGAGGCAATGTTGTTCAGCTTGAAATCCTTGTAGAAACCGCGTAACACTTGACACCACAACTCATCAGAATTATTAGAAAGCTGCCACACAAGTTTCATAATGCAAGCATAGTTCATCATGGAGATATCTCTGAGCCCTAGACCACCATTGTCCTTGTCTCGAGTAACCATATCTTCCAGTTGACAGCATGCATTCTCTTGCACTCTTCGGTATCATCCCAAATGAAGTTAAATTGAAGTCTTTGAATTTCATCCAAACAAGACTTCGACAGAAAGCTCGACATCATATGATAAGTCGGAATAGCCTCAATCACATTTTTCGCTAACGTGATACACCCTGTAAATGATAGATAATTCATCTTCCATCTCGACAGTCTATTGGAGACTTGATCTACAATATATTGACAATCAGCTTTTTTCAAGGGTCTTCCACTAATAGAAACTCCTAAATATTTATCAAAGTGGTTTGTTTCTCTAAACTTGCACATAATGAGCAATTTGTGGCGAACCCGACGCGATGTATTCCTTGAAAAAAGTATGCAAGATTTCTCTTCACTAATTTCCTACCCTGAAAGTGCGTAGAATTTCTTGAGGGTATGCATAACACAACTAATCTGACTCTCTGTGGCTTCTCCGAACAACATCAAATCATCTGTGAACATGAGATGAGATATACTGGGACCATGAGATCCCATCTTGATATACTAGGACCACGATTGCAGGCTGATTGATTTTGGCACATTTGGTCCTAAGTTTACGTGGGGGTGAATGGTGGTAGTTGGAAAGCTATCAAGATATAAGGAGATATGGGATCACCTTGACAGATTCCCCGCTGCGGCTGAAAAATTCACCACGAGCTCCATGCCAGTTCACGTTGAGCTCCGTACTCGTAATGGAATACATAATTATATTGATCAAATGATCATCAAAATTAGCTTCTTTCAACACTTGTTAAATGCACTCCCAACTAATTTTATCATAAGCTTTAGATAAATCAATTTTGACGGCAAACAAACCTTTCTTCCCTTTTTTTGTAGATCAATCGCATAACCTCTCTAGATATGATAATGTTCTCCTCTATTGACCTACCTGGAACAAAACCAGCCTGAAAGGGAGAAATTAACTTAGGAATACAACACTTCAATCTCTCCACTATGATCTTGCTAATAACCTTATAAGTCGAGTTACACAAAGATTTAGGGCGAAAATGTGTCACGTGTTGCGGAACATCTTTCTTAGGAATCAAGAAAATATCAGTATGATTAATCTTAGCAATATTTTCAGGCTTACTCCATAAGATATGCACTAACTGGCAAATGGTTTGATCCACGATGTCCCACGATTTCTGGTAGAACCCAGCATGGAAACCGTCCAAACCTGGAGCTTTCCAAGGCTTCATTGTGAAAACTGCTCGTTTAATCTCAACATCAGTAATAGGATTTTTCAACTCAAGGATTTCCATATTAGTCAGTCTTGGATAAGAAATGTCAATTTGGATCCATTCCTTCCAAGGTAAACTCGCAGCAAAGAGATTCTTATAGTAATCTTCCACCAATGCTTGCAGTTGATTCGCGTCCTCAATCCACTGACCCTCATCATTTTTAAGCATTGATATTCTATTCCTCCTACTTCTATTCACAGTTTTTGAATGATATTATTTCGTATTTCGATCTTCGTCTACAAGCCATTTTGTTCGAGCCCTTTGAAACCACATTATCTCCTTCTGTTTAAGGATAGTATTCAGCTCTGTAAGAAGATTTTTCTCTAACGTTTTCATGCTTGCGACATTGTCATTGCTCTGAATACAATTTTGGATACCATTAAGCCTTGCAATATACTCCTCTTTTCTCCTCCACACTTGACCAAATGAAATATCCTTCCACTTATGCAGAGCTTCTTTTGTCTTAGCCAAATTCTCATCCATGATTAACTTAGAACTCCAAACCTTCCTAAGATTCTCATGATAATAATCTTCCACCAGCCACGCATTTTCGAACTTAAAGGGACAAATGATGGTTGATTTAAAAGTTACAGCTGGCATGATAAGTATAGGATGGTGATCCAAGAAATCAACTCTAGCCAGAACTTTTACATGGGCATCAGGAAAAAACTCTTTCCATTATCCATTGCAAAGAGCTTTGTCCAGCTTTTCATACATACGTTGGCCACCATGAAAGTTGGGACCCCTCCACGTAAACTTAGGACCAAATGTGCCAAGATCAATCAGCCTGCAATCGTAAATTCTATCTCAAAACAAACTGCATCTCCTAATTCACACACTAGCTCACCCTTTCTTCTCAGAAGGGCTTCTGATATCGTTAAAATCTCTCGTAATCATCCAAGCTTCTTGAACCTTAGTGGCAATTCTTTTAAGGCAATCCCACATAACACTCATATTAACTTCAAGAGGACTAACATACATGGCTATGAAGAACCATTTCTTGCCAGTCTTATTATGGATCAATAAATGCATATATTGAGTATCCTTCTCACATAGAACAATATTCAGATGCTCCTTCTTCCAGGCCACCCAAATACCACCTGCATAGCCTTGATTTTCCATAACAAGATACCCATCGAAATCCAACAATTTAAGACTCATGTGAATCTTGTCAGGGTCACATCTAGTTTCTAATACTATATAAACAAAAGGCTTGTAAATGTCTTTATAATATTTGCTATTTTGACACCCTTTCCTACACCTAGACCGTATGTCCGTACTGTACGGACGGTACTATTTATTGTACGGAAATACGTTGCTGTTCATGTACGGACGGTATTATTCATTGTGTGGACGTGTACTGTTCATGTACGGACGGCACTGTTCACCGTCCGTGCATACGGTGTAGGGTGTAGGGTGGGTGTCAAATTATCATTTTTGTTATAATATTTACTATATCTGTAAAAATATTTACTCTCCGCTCTTCAACAATTCCAAACGAGCATTTTATCTTCGTAATAACTCATCATTAAAACAAAGACAAGAAGAAAGGAACAGAACACACGAGGAGACCTAGAGAGTCAACTGGGTCTCGTGATCCTCTTCATTTCTCAAAAGTATATCCTCCTTCCTCTTAACACCTTTAGCTTATCCCACACCATCTCTAACTGCATTCTCATTGAAGTTCTCAGGAGGACGAACAAAGAAAAAGTTTCTACTATGCCGTTCCCCTCCCTAAAAGCTCACGTCAGCAGACTCTATTTTCTTCTTACTAATTTCTTTCGCTTTTACGTGGATACCATGCATGCTTTTCAAACTATTATCTTTCCTCTTTTAACATTAACGTGATTTGATTGGTTTATATCAATTTCACCTTAATTCCCCATAGTGCCCTCCAGCCCTTTCTTGTTAATTCAACTAGTTTTTCCTTTAAAAACATCGTTGTCGCGTGTTGCCAAGAGAATAGCCTTCTTACTATTTTTTGGTTCAGCTTTCCGCACCTTTTTACTGATTGAGTCATCTCTTTTATTATTCCCTAATTTTGTCTCTGCCGCAAATACTTTTTTATTTCCTTGTCTGCCACTAATAATTAATTCACCCATCGAAGTTACCAGCACATCCTTTCTTGTCGCCTTATTTGGGCCCACACTGGTCCTAACATCAACTGCCTTATTATTGTCATTAGCCGTCTTCCCATTTTTCGCAACGTTATTCTGATTCTTCTCAATTATTACCTCAGAGTCATTAATGCTCTTGTCAACTCCCATAATGGAAAATTCCTCATAGTCATTAATGCTCTTGTCAACTCCCATAATGGAAAATTCCATAGTCGTTTTCCCTTTGTCAGCCACTTTCTCAGCTCCTATCATCACAAAATCATTATCATCATTTGTATTTAATTTCACCGGAGCTATGTTGCGCCTCCCATCAACCTGCTTATTTCTCTTTCTTTGCTTTTGAACCACTCTCCACGGACCCTCCTCCTCCTTGCCATCTGATGTACCCACCATGCTATTTGAGACAAAAGTATTCGCAGTATTATTTATGCCTTGCCCTGCCTCTGAGTTTGCTTGTGGATGATTCTTGAGTCTACAACCCTCCTTATAGTGCCCGTACCTACCACAATTGAGCCAGAGGAGGTGCAAACCTTCATACTCAATGCGATAATTCCGACCTTTAATGTTGAAAACAGCAAGTAGAGGTTTTTACAGATCTACTCGAACACAAATTCTAGCATACTTCCCCCTCTCATGCTACATAGTATTCTTGTCCACCTTAATAGCTCGCCTAACACGATTACCAATGAAAGTCAAGATTTTGGTATCATAGTATTCAATTGGTAATCCTGCAATTCATATCCATACTACGATCTCATCAATGGAGTCTTTCTCCGGCTGGAAGTTGGGACACCAATCCTTGATCGTAAGGTAATGATCATGTATAAACAATGGTCAATTCTCCATGGCTATCTTCTTGTCATCTTCATGCGAAAAGGCAACTAGGTAGTAATCGTTTCCCAGATCAATGATTCTGATAACACCATTTTTAACCCACATTTGCTTCAGTCTAATCTCTAGCGCTTTATAACCTATCTTTTGGCCTAAAAGCTTGACGATAATACCTCTCCTCCATGGTCTGTAAATTCATTTCTCCTCCTTTGTTGACAGTTTAAAAGAAGGAAAATCATATTCCCCTATCTTTTCTTTCAAAACTGTAAGATCTTCTCAGACATCTTGAGGATCTTCTTCATTAAGTGTCTCCTCCACCTCCATGTTGATATCAGGAATGCTTGAAACTCCCGTAACAGTATCTCTAAAGGATCTGCTCATACCAGACGACGTGCCACTCAAAATGAAAGATACATCCTTGATATTCTTAGTACTTCTTTCTTGTAAGTCAATTTCATCAACATTTTTGCCCAATTTTTCCGGCGAGATAAACCCTAGCAGAGGATTCATCTTACAAAATTCCATATTCTTTAACTCATTAAATAAATAAATATTTTTAAATAAGATAATTAATGTGTCACACAAAATAATGAGACATTAAAAACTTGAATACTAAAAATTAAATAATAGACCTTAATCAATAAAACAGTAAACACTTAAATACTAAAAATCAAATAATAAATTTCAATCAATGAAAAATTAAACACTAAAATAATAAAAATCAAATAATATAACTCAATCAATTTTTTTTTAATTTGATTTATAAATATCAAGTTACACCCATTTAACTCAAACACTTACTAATTGAGCTACCCACCCACATAATATAAGTCAATCAATGAAACATTAAACATTTTTTTACCTAAACAAGCTTAATCCATTTCAATCAACAATTGTCGTTCAATACAAAGAGGAATGATATTAAACACACTACGCCTAGTCCAAGAATTGGCCGCTTTAGCTAATAAGTGTACCATCGAAATCGCTTGGCGTTTGACAAACTTAACCCCTAAGTTGGAAATACAATGCAACAAACTTTTAATAGACATAATGATATTGTTCTGGACTGGGCCAATGGCTAGACATGGCCCAATCCGCTTCTGCTCCAGAGCGGCCCAAATTGTCTAAGTCCAATCCACAGAGGGGCAAAAGTTACCTTACTGCCCCTCCAACCGGGCAAGGAATGCAACGTTCCTCCCGGAATTACTGGCCGCCACGCACGGCTTCATTGCTCCCCGAACATCTATGGGCAGGTGCTCGAAACTATGCCTATGCCCGACGTAACGGCTAGTTTTGGGTACCCTGCCCGACATAACGGCTAGTTTGGGTAGTTACCTATTCTTTGGGGAAAACGGTTACTTCGCCCCGAAAATAGGATCGTTGGCCACGCGCTGGGGGCTCTATATAAACCCTCTCGCTTGAGAGGGTCAGGTATCCAATATTCACCCTAAGAATTCATACTTTGTACTTGCCCCTTTTCTCTGACCCTTTCTTACTTGAGCGTCGGAGTACCTTGCAGGTACACCCCCTCCTCTCCATATGACCAGCATCCTTGACGCACTTGGCGGCCCAATTCTACAGGATATGATCCAGCCTTCACGATCAGTGGCGCCGTCTGTGGGAATCATTGTTCTCCCCATCTTTCTTTCCTCAGAAACCGAAGATCAAAACAATTCTCAAACATCATCACGATCATGGCCTCCCAAGATCGAACCAAGGATGCTCTCCAAACCACCATCCTCCCCGTCAAAAAAATCTGACGTTGACGGCCAGTCATCTCTCCTCCGAGATACCCGTTTCCTCAGGGACGGAGCCACTGTTTCTCCTTCCCCTACCCCTGCTGATCGCAACAACGATCAACCATCACTTGACGTCCAGCCCGTTCCTGTTCCGCCCAACACCGACCCGGCCGTGGCAGCCCTCCTGGAGGCAATCAACAAAACCAACACCCTGATCCTGCATCAAAACGAGAGGATCAGAGCGTTAGAAGAGTCCAACCGTCCAAGATCCCCTCCCACGCGGAGGAACCAAAGACAATCAAGGAGCCCGCATCCCCGGAGAGACATCGACCGAAGACTGCGCCAAGAGCCTGATCCTCGCGCAGCCCGAAAGCGCGACCAAATCTCCCCGCGTGACCAGTTCGCTCACGACCGCAAGAGGACTCGAAAGAACGAGCAATCTCCGTCGGTCAAGTCTAAAGGACGGGCCCGCTCACCTTCTCCTCGAAGGAACCGCTCACCTTCCCCTCTAAGGAACCGATCGCCTTCTCCTCGGAGGAACCACCGCCGCAAGCATCCCATTCGGTCCCCATCATACACCAGTTCTAGCAGCGACGACGAGCCTCGCGGCCCGTTGTCCCAGGAGATCTTGGCTACCCGTCTCCCAAAAGGCTTGGAGAAACCCCCGTCGCTTGGCACGTATGACGGAACCACTGACCCCGACGAGCACATCGAGAACATTGATGCGTTGTTAGGCTACCGCGGCGTACGAGGCGCCATCAAATGCTGATTGTTCCCAACCACGCTCCAGAAGGGAGCAATGACATGGTACAAGCAACTGCCCGAGGAGTCCATTACCTCGTGGAGACAGCTGGGCAGGATGTTCTCGCGGCACTTCACAGCATCTCGCCGCCACCCCAAAACTGAGGTCTCCCTTGGAGCCATAATCTAAGGAAAAGATGAACCTCTTCGCGAATATATCAAGAGGTTCAACAAGGAAGTTGTACGAGTCCCTACAACAGACGAAATGAAGAAATTTCTGCTCGAGCAAGGGCTCCGCCCAGGCTCCGAGTTTTCTAAAGCCATTGGCCTTGCACCACCGAGGAACTTAGACGCCCTCCTCCTCAAAGCCCATTCACACATTCAGTACGAAGAGAAGGTTGGGGCCAGCAACGTCCGAGCATCACGCCATCAGGAGAATGCTCGGGCATCCAAAGGAGAGGAAGCCTCAACATCTCGTCGGGGCGAACGGAGGCGCGAGGATCGTCCTCGTGACTCCCGTGACAACAAGGGGCCCTCCGGGCGGTTCAATGACTACACTCCCCTGTCCGTCTCCAGGGAAAAGATCTTGTCCAAATGTGCCAATTCGGAGTTTAAGCAGGTAGGGGTCCGCTTCCCTAAGCAGCTGCCGAACAGACCAAACGTAGACAAATCAAAATACTGCTGTTTCCATAAGAGTCACGGCCACACTACGGAGGACTGCATCCATCTGAAGGATGCCATTGAGATACTGATCAGGGACGGACACCTGAAACAATTCGCGAAGAAGAAGGACACTCCTCGGCAGGACGCCCAGGAGTCCAAGAAGATAGAGGAGGAAGTGCCCTCCTCGGAAGACGCCAACATACAAGTCGCTATGTCCATATCGCGACCAGAGGACTTCTACGTCCCGGACGGGCTCAGTGCCCCTGCTTATTTCGCGGCCCACAGCCTGTGGGAGACTTTTCCCTCCGCCATGGTCATCTCTGGCGGGGGCTTCAACAAAGTCACTATGGGCTCCGTGAAATGCAAGTTCGAGCATCTGATCAACACGAGCTCCAACAAAGTGACCATGCTCGATCAGGCCCAGAAAGGCTCTGTACCCATCTCCTTCTACCGGGAAGAACTCCTCGGTGGATCCCCGAACTCGAGCATACCTTTGCTCGTCATAGCCCAAATGGCGAACTTCGACGTTCGCCAAATCCTAGTCGACCAAGGCAGCTCGGTCGACATCATATACTCCCAGCTGTTCTCAACGCTTCAGCTGGACGAATCGCACCTTACCCCCTATGTAGGGTCCGATTTGCAGGGATTCAACGGATCAGTGACCAAGCCGTGGGGCTACGTCGAACTGATCGTGACCTTCGGATCAGCTGAGACGGCCAGATCCATCAAGGTGCAATTCCTGGTGATCGACTGCCCGTCGCTATACCAGTGCATTTTCGGAAGCCCAACTCTGGCTGAGTTGTTAGCTGTACCCTCAACAGTCCACCTGAAGATGAAGTATTACACTTCGAAAGGAATGGTCGCCACCCTGCACGGCGATATCGAAGTTGCGCGTAGGTGTTTCGAGGCAGCTACAAAGGGGCTCAACGCCATTGCGTCCAAGCCAAAAGCATCGGGCAAGCCAGCATTGCCAAGCAGCTCCGAGGAAACCAAGCCTCTTCCCCAGGTCGACTCCATCGACCTCGACAGTCGCTTCTAGGAAGAAGACCAGCAGGAGGAACGAGCAGCTTCAGCCAACCCGTCCACATCGTCCAGCAGCGGCTCCCATCTAATGCGTCCAATACCGAATGGCAACTTCGAGATCGTTCTGTTCGGCGATAACCCTCAACGGGGAGTGAAGATTGGAGCAGATCTGCCCGACATCGCGAAGAAGCAGCTCAAGGCATGCCTCCGCGAGAATCCCGACCTCTTCACATGGAGTGCCGCCGAAATGCCAGGCTTAGATCCATCCATTGCATGCCACCAGCTGACAATTGACCTGGCCGTCAAGGCCGTAGCACAACGTAGGAGAAAGCAGTCTCCGGAGAAGATGGAGGCTGCTGAAAAGGCTGTAAAAGACCTCCTCGAGGCCAAATTTATTTCGGAAGCCAAGTACACCACTTGGCTGTCCAGCGTTGTATTAGTTAAAAAATCTAATGGAAAATGGCGCATGTGCATTGATTACACCGATCTCAATAAGGCATGCCCGAAGGATGCCTACCCCCTCCCCAATATTGATAAACTTGTTGATAATTCTGCTGGTTTTAAACTTTTATCGTTCATGGATGCCTACTCGGGCTATAATCAAATTCCGATGGCAATGTCCGATAAAAAATATACGGCCTTCATGACCGAATCGGGCAACTATTACTACAACGTAATGCCCTTCGGCCTGAAGAACGCCGGAGCAACGTACCAACGAATGATGAACAAGGTATTCTGGGGAGAAATAGGCGACATGCTCAAAGTCTACATGGACGACATGATCGTGAAATCCCACGAGGAAACTGATCATACTGTCCACTTGAGAAAGGTTTTCGAACAGGCCAGGAAACACAAAATGCGTTTTAATCCGAAGAAGTGCACGTTCGGTGTCCGAGCAGGCAAATTCCTAGGCTTCTACTTAACGGAACGAGGAATTGAGGCCAATCCCGATAAATACCGGGCATTCTCTGAGTTTTCTACGTCCAAGTCCAAAAAATCCATCCAGTCCCTCAACGGGATGCTCGCATCACTATCCCGTTTCGTGGCTAAGTCCGCCCAGTACGCCCTACCATTCTTCAAACTCCTCCGCAAGAAGGCGGCATTTGAATGGACCGAGGAGTGTGACAAGGCCCTTATGCATCTGAAACGAGCACTTTCAGAGCCATCGGTCCTCTCTCGCCCGGACAATGGCAAAACGTTGTACCTGTACCTCGCCGTGGCAACCGAAGCAGTGAGCGCCGCTCTCATCCGCGAGACACCTGACGGGCAGAAGCCCATTTATTTCACGAGCAAAGCGCTGCAAGGACCAGAGTTAAGATACCAACAGATAGAGAAGGTGGCGCTGGTCCTCATCAATGCAGCCAGGAGATCAAGACACTACTTCCTGGCTCACACGATCATGATTCGAATAGATTAACCCATAAAGCAGCTGCTCGGACGACCAGACATGGCCGGTCGGATGCTCAAATGGTCGTTGGAACTGTCCGAATTCGACGTCCAATACGAAAGCAGGAAAGCTCTCAAAGCCCAGGCTCTGGCCGACTTCATCGCAGAGATGACATTTGCATACTCCCCTGCGAGCAAAGCACGCAAATGGACCATTTGGTGGACGGTGCCTCCAGCTCGGCAGGAAGCAGTACGGGCATCATACTGGAAAGCAACGAAGGCATTATCGTTGAAGTATCACTCACCATGTCCTTCCCAACCTCCAACAACCAGGCTGAATACGAAGCCTTCCTCGCTGGGCTACGCCTGGCCGAGGACCTGGGCGCAGAGGAAGTCGTCATCTGCACAGACTCACAACTCGTGGCCCTCCAGGTCCGGGGAGAATATCAGGCCAAAAACGACAACCTGACCGAATACTTGGCCCTGGTCAAGAAGGAGATGGTGAAGTTCACAACAGTGGAAGTGAAACATGTCCCCCGCGAACATAACGTGCGAGCAGATGTGCTATCCAAACTAGCCAGCACAAAGAAGAAAGGCGGAAACAAATCCATCTTACAGGAAGTACTTCCTCGACCCAGTATCGAGAAGGCCTCTGCGACACTCGACGTGCAGGTGATCGGCGACAACAACTACTGGATGACCCCTGTCTACAACTACCTCGCCAAAGACGAACTTCCGTCCGACCCAAAGAAGGCCAGCACAGTCAGGCGAAGAGCCTGCTCTTACGTCTTGGTCGAAGATAAACTCTACAGGCAGGGATTCTCCATTCCGCTGTCAAGTGTGTCGAGGAAGAAATGGTCGCACACATCCTGCGCGAAATCCACGAAGGAATCAACGCCCAACATCTCGGTGGAAGGTCGCTTGCCCGAAAGGCCCTCCGAGCAGGATACTATTAGTCGACCATGCAGCACGATGCGAAAGAACACGTGAAGAAATGCGATAAATGCCAACGACACAGGGACATGTACCTAGCTCCGCCTAACGAGCTCAAGGCCATGTCTTCCCCATGGCCATTCACCTGGTAGGGCCTAGACATCCTAGGACCCTTTGTGGTAGGATCAAGCCAGAACAAGTACCTAATAGTGGGCGTAGACTATTTCACAAAGTGGATAGAAGCGGAAGCTCTAGCCAAATAACTGCCCTCAACATCCTGCGTTTCTACAAACGAAACATCCTTGCACGTTTCGGTATCCCCCAAGCGATAGTAACGGACAATGGGACGCAATTCACTGACAGGAAGTTCCAAGACTTCGTCGCCCAACTGGGCACGAAGCATCACTTTGCATCCGTAGAGCACCCTCAAACAAACGGACAGGCTGAAGCAGCCAACCGAGTCATCCTTCGAGGCCTCAAGCGAAGGCTGGACGAAACAAAGAAGGCATGGGTCGAGGAACTGCACAACGTACTCTGGGCATATCGCACGACTCCGCACTAAATGACCGGGGAAACACCTTTCCGTCTAGCATGCGGGACCGAGGCTGTAATTCCCGTCGAAGTTCATGTGCCCTCTAGGCGGACAGAGTCGCCCCTAGACGAGGAGATGAACGACGAGTCATTGCGAGAAGAACTCGACCTTGTCGAGGAAATCCGAACCGGAGCAGCCCTCTGCGAAGCCTCACTGAAACAAAAAATTACCATCAGGCACAACGCCAAGGTGATACGACGAGAGTTCGACGTGGGAAGCCTCGTTCTAAGAAGAAACCACAAGGACTCTCGAGAAGGCAAATTAGCAGCCAACTGGGAGGGGCCCTATCGCGTCCGAGCAAAAACGGAAAATGGGGCCTACTACCTGGAACATCTCACCGGGGAAGAACTCGCTCGACCATGGAACGCTGAAAAGCTAAAACAATACTACAGCTAAATTCTCGGTTCGACCCGTCACAACGACGGACGTCAGCTACCAACGACTATGCACGTCTAGGTACAAGCGTCGCATACGAATAAAGCAGTACCTCGCTTAGTAACGAGCCGGGTAACTGCTCGATAGCGGTCCTCAATCGAGCATCATTGTCGTCAAAGTACCATGACTGGCAGAACCCTAGCTCGCGATGGGACGTTCACGCCGCGAACTCAGGCCTCAAACGCGACCTGAGCTCCGCACCCCAGCCAGGATATTCCCCGGCCGTTCGACCAGTTCCCTTCACTGCCGAACACATCTACAATGAGCAATCCCCCCAAATTATTCGCACAAGTCAAATACCCCATATCACGAGCGGACATACATTCACAACGAGCATGAGTACAACACTTAGCGAAAAATAAAAGCAAGTAAAATCATGCAGATGGCAGAATCAAACGTGTAATAATTTAACATAATAAATGACCGTAAGGGCCACGATTGTACTAAGTTACATGAAACGGGGGCCACACCCCCCAAAAATTAAATTACAACGGTTACACGGCACGCAGGCCGGACAAATTACAACATTAAAAACACAAACTCCTCACTCTTCCGCGTGCTCGACAGGCTCGGACTAGGGCCCCTGGTCTTCCGCGGGTTGATCCTCGGTAAGGAGAGCATCGGGCATAACGATTCGACCATCCTCAATGTGCGCCATATAATGGGTACCCTCGTCGAAAAAGTCAAGCTCGGGATTCACCACCCGCAGTTGAGCCACGACGTTTTTGAAAGACTCCTCCGCAACGACAATACCATCATCCTCGGGCATCAGCAAACGGGCAACCAGCTCGGATCTTGTCTTCAATTCCTTCACGTCTTCCGGCTCATCATCACCTGGGGCATTAGCCGCCTTCAGCCGCTGGATCAACTCCTCGGCAGACTTCTTCTTTGCCGACAGCGTCGAGTTCTCCTCCTTCAACCGAGCTACCTCCTCTTCAGCTTTCTTCTGAGCATCGTCGGAACCCTTAGCTTCTTCCTTGAGGGACGCCATGGTAGCACGGGCATCAGTAAGTTCGGCCTCAGTCGCCGAGTCCCCTTCAGCGTACACAGCTGCCATCTCCAACATCCTGACCAAGGCAGAAGTGTCCTGAGCCACCAACGCCCTCTTGCTCGGGCGATCCATACTTTCCAAGGGAAGAGACTCCGCCCGAGGCACAATCAGAGAGTTCCCCTCGAAGAACTTCCGATCATGGATGCAAGGAGGAAGCTCGAACTTCCCCTTCTCCGACGCCCGAGTAAGGTCCACAGCGTCATTAAACCTTTGCCGCTTGGATCGACCGGTAAAAGGAAGAGGAGACCCCCGGGGAGCAGGAGTAGGAGAAGAAGAGGTCCCCGCAGGAGACTGCGCGGGAGGAGGAACACCAGCAAACTGAGACTTCAGAGGGGCTGCCCCGGCCTTGTTCCTCGCAAGAGCATTCCTCACAACTCTGTCATGGGCCTGAGGCATCTCACCTGTACAAATAAAATACGAGCATGTTAGATATGAGGAAAAGAAATGACGCGAACAAAATCTAAATAGGTAAGACTACCAAGCAGCTTCTCGGCATCCACGGGAGTCTTGCACTCCAGCAGTGCCTTAATATTGATGAATTGACGCTCAACCCTCTGGCTCCCGTCCTCCTCGAAGATCGGACTACCCTTGCTCGTCCAGCACTCAACAAGCCAGAAGGAGTTGACCCACTTCACCAGCACCTCGTACGCCGCGGCGTCCTGCCCGCGTAGCTCACTCGGTTGGAAGACATAGTCACTGGGCTTCTTGGCAAAGTGGTCGGGCGCCCAATGGATGGGAAACTTGTAGATTCTTCGCCCAATAAACTTCCCATCCTCGTCGTGCAGATCGTTCCCATCCTCGTCAACCTCGATTTCCCAGACGTATGTACTGTCCTGGGCAGCTTCGGACAGGGGCTCGACGACGTAATACCGTTCCTTAAATGTCCGTATCGACTCCGAAAACGGTTTGAACAACTTGCGGGGCTACTTCAGAGAAACCCAGCCGTACTTCTTCCCCAACAGCTGCCTTTGGAGATGAAAGATAGTGAAGAACAAAGGAAGAGTAGCCCCTATGGAGAGATGCTCGCATACCAGCTCGAATGCCCGGATGAAGGCCAACGAGTTAGGATGCAGTTCCGTGGGGGCCAATTTTAAATGCTCGAACACTGACTGTTGAAAATCAGTGAACGACAACCTCAAGCCCAGCTCCTTGAAAGCGTATTCATACATGGTAAAACGGTCCCCGAAGTGCGTACAGACACGATCGTCCAAGGAAGGGAAGTGCACCTTCCACTCTCCCTCCGGTCTAAACTCCGTGAAAAGGTCCACCAAGGACTTTGCGAAGGTGGACACATGCTCGACAGGTTCGGCCACTTCCCACTCCTCCGCGGAGAACCCGTCGATGTCCTCGTCCATGTCGTCTAACTCTTCCTCCTCCCCGACATTGCTGGAAGAACACGAAGTCGTCGAACTCGAAGTCGTCGAGCTGCTATTATCTTTGGAGCCCGTTTCTTCCTCGGACGTATCTATAAGAACCTCTCTATCTGGCCCCGTCGCCATTACGATCACCTAAAAAGCAGAGAAGAAAGTGAATTCGACAAAAAATCAAATCCACCCTTCCACCGCTAAGTCAAGTGAAAGGGCGCGCAAAGGGCTAATGACAACGTCCCCGGCCTAAGCCCTAACATCAAAGGAAAAGCTGACACCTCCCCGCGAGGAGACGCTCGAAGCCAATCATCCCGAGCGAGGAGCTTCCCCACACTCACCGGAATCTAGGAATGTCCTATCGAAAAACTCATCACCCACTCAGATGATGAACAGACAAGGCGGTCACACATGCATAGCTGTCGCAACATCTCCGTGGACCACCCCGCTTGCTGAAACATACTACTAACTCCGGCGACATATCAGAGGTAGAAAAATGGCACAGCCACCGTCCACCACCAACAATCGCCGGAAACTCACTCATTTCATCCTCTAAACCTAGCCCTAACCACATGCAACCTACCATTGACAACAAAAAGGAGTAAAACAAGCAAAGGATCAGAAAACTTACTTGATTTAAGTAGACGAAAGTAGCTGCTCGAAGCTTGAAGCGGTGGTCAGAGTAGGCGGACGGCGGTTACGGGCAAGAATGCTGAAGGAAATGGAGAGAACTCAGAGCAAAAAGTTCCAAATGAAACTATTTTCCCCTTTTTATACAAAGGGGCACGTGCGAACAGGCGCTCGTAGGCCATTATGGCTATCCACTAGCCATCATTGCCTATTAACTGCTACACGGAGCTCTAGGCACACGTGGCATCCCATCGTTTCCAATTCTGTCTGACTGTTACTCTCCCCGAACACCGGGAAACAAGGTCACGACCACGAATTTCACGAACACCAGGGGTCACGGGTGCATTAAGACAATCCTCCTCGTCTCCAAACGACGGCTCCATGCTAGCTCCCCGGAGCAACGAACTGTCCTTAAGTCATCACTCCCATGCTCAGGAGCAACGACTTGGGGGGCTCCTGTTCTGGACTGGGCCAATGGCTAGACATGGCCCAATCCGCTTCTGCTCCAGAGCGGCCCAAATTGCCTAAGTCTAATCCACAGAGGGGAAAAATTTACCTTTCTGCCCCTCCAACCGGGCAAGGAATGCAACGTTTCTCCCCAAAATTACTGCTCGTCACGGCTTCATTGCTCCCCGAACAGCTATGGGCAGGTGCCCGGAACTATGCATATGCCCGACGTAACGGCTAGTTTTGGGCACCCTGCCCGACATAACGGCTAGTTTGGGTAGTTACCTATTCTTTAGGGAAAACGGTTACTTCGCCCCGAAAATAGGACCGTTGGCCACGCGCTGGGGGCTCTATATAAATCCTCTCGCTTGAGAGGGTCAGGTATCCAATATTCACCCTAAGAATTCATACTTTGTACTTGCCCCTTTTCTCTGATCCTTTCTTACTTGAGCGTCGGAGTACCTTGCAGGTACACCCCCTCCTCTCCATACGACCGGCATCCCTAACGCACTTGACGGCCCAATTCTACAGGATATGATCCAGCCTTCACGATCAGATATGACTAAATTCCGAGCTAGCCTCATAATTGGCCTGGAGCGCTTAGACCGCAATTTGGGAGTCGCTTTCAAAGATCACGAAATCCAATTGCGACTGGATGAATGCTTGCACTACATTTTTAATGGCTAGAGCTTCAGCTTCTATAGACGATAAGAGACCACCATCCAACGTTATACCTCCACTAATAAAATTACCATGACAATCTCTAACAATAATAAAAAACAAACCTTATAACTTAATCAATGAAATATTAAATATTTAAATAATAAAAATCAAACAATAGAACATAATCAATGAAATATTAAACAATTAAATAATATAAACCAAAAAATAAATCTAATCAATAAAACTTTAAACACCTAAATATTTAAAATCAAATAATAAATCATAATCAATGAAATATTAAACACTTAAATAATACAGATTAAACAATAAACCCTAATTAATGAAACATTAAACACTAGTAAATACTACTAAAAATCAAACGATAAGTGATAATCAATGAAAGATTAAACTCTTAATATTTAAAATCAAACAATAAGCCCTAATCAGTAAACTATTAAACATTTAAATACTAAAAATCAAATGATCACTAATCAATGAAAAATATTATACACTTAAACGATAATAACGTAAACAATAAGCTCACATCAAATAAAATTCAACACTTAAATACAAAAAATCAAACAATAAACTCACATCAATGAAATGTTAAACGCTTAAATATCAAAAATCAAACATTGAACCACGACAAATGAATATTAAACACTTAAATACAATGTTTTAAAAACCGGATCAGAGATCGAACCGGTAAAACTTATGGTTTAAGGTTCAATTGGTTAAACCGGTTAAACCTACGGTCGAACCGTTTATTAAATAAACTAATAATATGAAACTAAATTTCATAGATATGTCACACATTATTATATGTTCTCAACTTAATAAAATAAATATTTCAAAAATCCATTACAAATTTAATACAACAATATCAATAATATATAACATTAACATAATTCTACACTTCATTTCAACCATCATTTAAGAATATTTTGACCAAACTAAAGAATTACAACAAAATAAATTAAATTAATTCAAAGCAAGATTAAAATAATAGAATATAATAACTAAAATAGAGTTCAAATAATTAAGAATACCTAAATTAAATAAGATAGAATATCAAAATATAAATAATACAATATACTTCATTAAACAACAAAAAATCGAATTTGAGTTGAACTATGACAAACAAGTCTTAATAGACAACAACAAACAATATTGACTTGAATGACAATCAATAGAGTTGGACATCGTGACTATGTTTGAAAGAGACATCATAATAATGATGGAGTGTGATATAATGGAGTGACAAAACTTAAAAGTTTGTATGGTTGTAAAAAACACACGAAATTCGTTTTTGTGATTAGGGAATGTATGTTAAGTTTTGATATTAACATACTAAAATTTAAAAAAAAAAAATTAAAAAAATGGTCAATTTGATGAATTTTTTTGAACCGGACGGTTTTACAAAACCGGCTCCGGTTCTTTGGTTCGAATGGTTTTGAAAAGTTGACCCAACCGGATTCATCTCCGGGTCCCAGTCTAACCGGTTGAACCGGCCGGTTCGGTCTGGGTTTTAAAACATTGCTTAAATACAAAAAAAATCAAATAATAAGGCTCAATCATTGAAACTTAATCACTTAAATATAAAAATTCAAACAATAAATCTTCAATCAATGAAACATTAAACACTTAAATATTAAAAATCAAACAATAAATCACAATTAATGAAACATTAAACATTTAAATACTAAAAATCAACCAATAAAGCTCAATCAATGAAATACTTAACACTTAAATAACAACCATCAAATAATATACTAGGGGTGGCAAAACGGGTCGTGGCCCGCCAGACCGCCCCGCACACCCGCCAAAAAATGGCAGGTTGGGTTGGGATTTTAGGCCCACTGCACGCCAAAGTATGTCCCGCTAAAGATCACCACCCACCAAAGTCCGCCCCGCCAAAACCTGCCGCCCGCAAAAACCTGATGCACCTATTCGTTCAGCTTGTCACACCTTAAACCCGCCCTTTTTTAGTTAATTCTATTAATTTAAATTCTTAATGGTTTTATTTTATACATTTATTTGAGATATATGCAATATTTTTTGAAGTAAAATTTGTTAAAAAGTGTAATACCCCATATTATCGAAATGCTCAATTGGATATCAAATGAGATCAGATGAGTATCTATGCGCTCTGTCTTTCGTAAATTGGATTAATGGAATCCTCTGAGTACTTTAAGTATTATCAATTGGGATCATTAGAGCAACTAATGAACTTTGAAGAGATCAATTATTTTATAAAAGAGACTGATCAATATTTATTAGTTCAAGAGAGTAAATTAAGGTAACTCTAATAATTGATCAATTGGGTTGAGATGACAAAATATCAATTGGAGATATTTTACTCTATTAGATTATATTATATAATAAGGTTATATATAAATATATATGTTATAAGAAAAAGAAAAGGAAGAAAAAAAATAGTACGAGAAGAAGAAGAGAAGAAGAGGAAAGAAGAGAAAGAGGAAAAAAACTTGGGAAGGAGAAGAAGCTCATGGATCATCATCATCTTCTTCAACCTCCTCTTCGATTATCAGGTGGGTTCTAGTTAGACACTCTAAGGGGGTGTTTGTTTCAAGTTTAGAAATAAGATTCCTGGGAATATATGAATAAGAAATGAGTATACCTATGTTTGTTACAAGAATTAAAATAATTATTCCTGGGTATAAAGATTCCAAGGAAGAAAATAACTTCTCATAACTTCCCATATTCCCATGAAATTATTCCCAAATAAAAGGATGGGAATGTGGATTCCCATGAAATTTTATAAACTTTTTTTTAAAAATTAATTAAAACCATATTTTTTCCAAGGAATATCAAAATGTTTGCCAAACAATTTTTCAAAAAATTCCTTGGAATAAATTTCCTATCTTTATTTTCCCAGGTAAATAATTTCTGGGAATAATTTTTTGATTCCGCGAAACAAACGCCCTCTAAGTTCTAGAAATATAAGTTTTGAACTTAGGTTAGATTTGAGAGAAAATAAAATCTAACGGATGAAATTCGATATAAATTGCGTAGTGTAGTCGTAATATGCATATGATCATTTATGACACTTGTTTTTGCTGTTTGGAAATGTTTTGGGTTGGAAAGGATGGATTTTGGAACTCTTGGAACCCTAAAAATGCAGCAGTATTTTTCTGGTTCTGATACGAACCGCCGGGCATGTAACTTGGAATCGCTTATGAAACAGAACGATTGAGAAACGTGGCATGGACTTTGATGGTGTGTATGTGGAGTGTTGTATGTGAATTAGTGAGTAGTATGGAAACTCACAATTGTACCTTGGTTGGTTCGAGTTTTAATAAGTGGTAACTAGAAACGAAAGTTGTTAATCTACTTTGGATGAATTATTCCAAGTTTGGAATGGATTTGGAGTTGTGTACGTTATGGTTGTAGCAGTGTAACTCATGTGTCCTTATCATCTGGAGAGTGTTGGACCGATGTTATAATATTTTGTATCGGCAAAGAAATTGTTCTACCATAGGACGTCAGTAAGTTTCTTGTACCATTGGTTAGTAAGGACCCCAGTGGATAAGTGTTTCTCCGCAAATTGTTAGCTACTTGGTAGTGCTTGAGAATTCGTGGTATTTCACTGTTAGAATTTTGGATTGCGCAGTAGAAGGTAACAGATGAAAGAGTTCAGTCAGAATAATAGGAACTTGAAGATTATTGCTTGTAAGTATGGAAATAAGGATATCTTGTTTTGAGTGTGTTACCTTTGGTGTGACACGAAAGAAAGGAAATATCGGATTTAATGAGTACCGTGTACAGCATCAGACCAGATGGAACTGGTAAAGAAGTCGTTTGACTAATTATGAAGTGGTTTTGGACGTTAAAAGATTTATGAAAGGATAATTGTTGGTAATTGCTTAAGGGAAAGGAATCACCGAATTACATCGCGATGATTTGATGAGTGTTGGTTATCCCGAATCAAAATAAGGTGTTACGGTTTTGTTTGTGACTCAGTAGAGGAATATGGAACGATATATTCTTTCCGAAGGTAGAACGCGGCCAAGTCTTTTATATGAAACAACAGATGAGTTATGGAAAAAGCAAAGTTAGAAGTTAACCCAATATTGGAATAAGAGTATGACTAAGGAACCGAAGTTTGATAATTCGTAAAATTAAGGATTTTGGTCTGTGAAGTCAAGTTGGAATTGGAATACGTCAGAATTTGAACAGAAAGTTTAACGGAAGTAAAGATAAGTGTGAATCTAAGATAGTTATACAAGTTGTGGTTATTGTCGAATAGAGGAAATTCGTGGGCGAATTTCAATTTAAGGGGGGAGAGTGTAATACCCCATATTATCTAAATGCTCAATTGGATATCAAATGAGATCAGATGAGTATCTATGCGCTCTGTCTTTGGTAAATTGGATTAATGGAATCCTCTGAGTCTTTAAGTATTATCAATTGGGATCATTAGAGCAACTAATGAACTCTGAAGAGATCAATTATTTTATAAAAGAGACGGATCAATATTTATTAGTTCAAGAGAGTAAATTAAGGTAACTCTAATAATTGATCAATTGGGTTGAGATGACAAAATATCAATTGGAGATATTTTACTCTATTGGATTATATTATATAATAAGGTTATATATAAATATATATGTTATAAGAAAAAGAAAAGGAAGAAAAAAAATAGTAAGAGAAGAAGAAGAAAAGAAGAGGAAAGAAGAGAAAGAGGAAAAAAACTTGGGAAGGAGAAGAAGCTCATGGATCATCATCATCTTCTTCAACCTCCTCTTTGATTATCAGGTGGGTTCTAGTTAGACACTCTAAGTTCTAGAAATATAAGTTTTGAACTTAGGTTAGATTTGAGAGAAAATAAAATCTAACGGATGAAATTCGATATAAATTGCGTAGTGTAGTCGTAATATGCATATGATCATTTATGATACTTATTTTTGCTGTTTGGAAATGTTTTGGGTTGGAAAGGATGGATTTTGGAACTCTTGGAACCCTAAAAATGCAGCAGTATTTTTCTGGTTCTGATACAAACCGACGGGCGGTGGTTTGAGCGCCGGGCGGAGAAGGCTTACGCCGCTGCACCGCCGGGCGAAAGTCAAGAGGCGCGGCGTAGAACGCTTCTGTAACTTTTGAGTTTTTGGATATGGGATTGACGTCGCTGCTTCGTCGGGCGAAGCATAAGCGAAGGGGCACCGCGGGGCGAAAATCTGTACCGCCGGGCGCTCCTGGGAGTTTTCAAATAATTCTGTTTTCTTTAAAAATCCATAACTTTTGATCCGTAACTCGGATTGAGACGTTCTTGGTATCGTTGGAAAGCTATGACAATCCTTACCCAATAAAAAGTGAAAATTAGGGGTATGATGTCGAATTAATTATTTAGTGGAAAATGAATGAAAATAATGTTATGTGATATGTTGTAAATCCATATCTTTTGGATCGTAAATCCGATCGAGGCATAGTCATAGCCGATGTAAAGCTGTAAAAATATCCTACGGGATAAAAGTGAAAGGTATTGATTTCGATACCCGATTAAATGAATCAGAGGGAACCCGGAAGGGGTGTTTTATGTGATGTGCTATTAAATGGTATGTGAGACCATGATTTACCCAAGGGTGCTTGGTAGAGGATAGTAGTGGCTTGTATGCCTTAAAAATGTGTATGAACTACTATGCGGATTATGTTTGACATGTTATATTATCATGTGTATTTTATGGTTGATATTGTTATATGCAAATTAGGTATACCATGTCTATCTGATTGTGAATCGTGAATGGGGGTGGGAATAGGCCAGGCCAACTAACAGGGGCCTACGGCCTAGCCTACATAGGCTCAGGCCAGACCAGGTTTTTTCTTAAATAGAAAAGGCCTGGGCTTTTTTATAAGCCTATTTAACTAAAGAGGCTAGGCCACAGGCTATAAGAAAAGCATTTTAAGCCTATCAGGCTGGCCTATTTAAGAAAAAATCAATAAATTTATTATTATTATATTCTATTTTGTACTTTGAATTAAAATACGAAAATAAAACTTAGTTATCTTGAAGAACTTATGAAAATAATTTGAAAAAACATTATAAACAATGTCATAAGTTGTTGTCATAAGTTTTTCTCATAAGTTATCTTCAACAAATAATATCACCGAACTTATGCAAATAAGAAAACTTGAACGAGACAATAAAAATAAACATTTAATCTCATTGATCTTTTAACTTGTTAGTCTATTTAACATTAGTTGAATTTCTTATTTACAGATGTTCAAATGAAGTAGGCTTTTAAATAGGCTAGTAGGCTAAACAGGCCTTCGAAAAGGCCAGGCTTAGGCCTAAAAATAAGCCTATGATAGGCTATAGGCCAGGCTTAGGCTTTGAATTTTTTAGTAGGCCAGGCTCAGGCTTGGCAAAGCCTAGCTCGGCCCAGCCTATTCCCACCCCTAATCGTGAATGAAAGAAAATATGCATGCTTAAAATGAATTAGGAAGAGTGAGAAACCTTACCCTAAACAAATGTTAGGATCCTAGAGATGTAACTAGGACGTGGTAAAGGTTTAAAGGGCAATGCTTATACATCGATACTAGAAGAGTGTCTTTGGTAAGTAGTTGTCAGTGGAGGATTGTAATCCCTCCGGTTTGTAGTCTATCCCTTAATAAATACTGTGACCCGTGTTGAAGAGCCCCTTGTGCGGGATGGCCGGGGAGAAGTATTTATTAAGTAAGTAACCATGACCCGTGTTGAAGTGCTCCTTGTGTGGGCTGGCCGGGGAGAAGTTACTTAATGGTTGGTACCGTGACCCGTGTTGAAGTGCTCCTTGTGTGGGCTGGCTGGGGAGAAGTTACTTAGTGGTTGGTACCGTGACCCGTGTTGAAGTGCTCCTTGTGTGGGCTGGCTGGGGAGAAGTACCATTGTAAATAACCGTAACCCGTGTTGAAGTGCTCCTTGTGTGGGCTGGCCGAGGAGAAGTTATCTACATTAAGGATCCGTAACCCGTGTTGTAGTGCCTTGTATAGGCTGGCCGGGGAGAAGATTCCTTAACTAGTTTTTGTTTTGTAGATAACCTTGACCCGTGTTGAAGTGTTCCGTGTGTAGGCTGGTCGGAGAGAAGTTATCTACGTTAAGGATCCGTGACCCGTGTTGTAGTGCCTTGTATAGGCTGGCCGGGGGAAAGATTCCTTAACTAGTGTGTCGTTTGGATGAATCGTACGATTGTGTTCTCTAGTCAGAAATGTTTGAACTTAAGGTCTAGTTCCCTTTCCCTTGACCTGAGTTAGGATTGATAGAACCCTGTAGAGCCGAGAGAATCCATAAGATAGGGAACTCACTGAGATTTGATGTATCTCACTCCGCTATCGTTGTTTATTTTCAGGAGGTATTTTGCAGGTTTGATTTACAAGTGGAGCTATGCTTGGATGTTTCAAGAGAAACTTAGTTTTATTATTTCTGTTGTGTATCATTCTTGTACAATGAGGAATATTGTACCTTATTCTTAGATTTTTTATTATTTTGGATAGTTTCCATGACTTGTGCCATATGTTGTATTTATGTTTTAGAAATGGACAAGTATGTGAATTATGCCAATAGGCACTTATGATGGTGTCAGTACCAAATAAAACACTTGTATGGTATTATTCTAGATAAATATTATACAGGGTGTTACAAAAAGATGCATTATAAAAATTGTTCTAATGAATAAGTGAAAAATCTAATTGAAATGTAAAAACAAACCTATTAATATATTAAAAACATGAAAAGAAAAAAAAAAGTAGGCGGGCAAGCCTGCAACCCGCCACCTTGGCGGGGAGAACTAGATTTCTATGCCCATTTCCACTTGGCGGGCTTGCCCGCCCCGCTTTTTTTGGCGGGCTTAAGGCGGGGTGGGGCGGGACGGGGTGGACGGCCCGTTTTGCCACCCTTATAATATACCACAGCTAATGAGACATTAAACATTTAAATGTTAGCACAATATTAATAGTTACTTGCAATGTAATTAACTGAAATAAAAATTATGCAAAACAGATGTTAGGTTATTGCAAATGCATACACTATGTCATATCAGTTAGGAAAGATATGGGGAAGTCTTTGTATTTGATCGGCTTCAGAAGGAAAAATAAGCATTCCACTATCGTGTCTGGACTCTTACAATTGAGAGTGATCGGTACCTTGAAGAGCTTAAAATGGCTTCTACTTCTTTCTTTGAGATGAAAGCTTCCATTAACGTTATTGAGTCTCCCAGTACGCTGGTTGACAAGGTGAATCTTCTTGTGGGAGATCTATCAAATAAGAATGAAGCTCTGGTTTATGTTTAAGCATCATTATTTGCGGTTAAGGCTGCCTTTGTTGGGGGAGTTGGGTGTAATATCGTTCTCATAACTTGGTAGCAGAACTTGAGGTATCTTTAAAAGAGGCTAAAGAAAGTCCTTAGAATCTCTGCCTTGAGAACCTCTTTCCTCTTTGTATGGTTCTTCTGAGAATGATCTCCAATAAGTGGAACATTTATGTCCTCTTTTGCATGTTTTAAGGGACCGA
This sequence comes from Lathyrus tuberosus, assembly GCA_022829125.1. Classification (NCBI taxonomy): domain Eukaryota; kingdom Viridiplantae; phylum Streptophyta; class Magnoliopsida; order Fabales; family Fabaceae; genus Lathyrus; species Lathyrus tuberosus. The sequence goes on from JALAZF010000090.1 coordinate 4,691,499, forward strand.
GTCTGCCCTGACTAGGCAATAAAAGACAGGAAAGTGATTTCCCTCATAGACCAATAAGCCAACCTCCTTTTCTTTTTTTCCTACGCGATGTATTTGTACTTCTTGATCTCTGTGTAATAATTCATATATGTAAATCTTGTTAGTTGAATATTTGCTTTTACATGTATCAGTATTCATGCTCGGTCCAAAGTATATTGCTCTGGGATATATTTTAACTTTACAAAGTTGAGCTTAAAGTTTTATTGGACATCTTTGGGTTGTACATGGCCAAGGATTAATACCTTTTCCCTGTCCATAGGTGGAAACCTGGTTTAAGGTTGATGTGATAAGGACTCGCCTCGGCCTATGGAGTGGTTAGGTACCATGAGAGGGGATGAGCTTATTTTAGCGCTATTTTGGAATGTGTGTCTTTATGGGTTTTTTATTACTTTGGTCACACGCTTTAAAGCATTTAAGGTAATACTTCGACTTTATAGGGATTTAATTGCTTTGATTGTACACTTTGAAGCATTTAAGGAAGCACCCCGACTTTATAAGGCTTTGATTCTTTAGGTTGTACTCTTTGAATCGTTTAAGGAAGCAACTAAAAGGTCTTCGCTCCTCGTTTCTATCGTACCTCGAAAAAAATACGACCTCGCGAAGAAAGTCCGTAGATGGACTAACAGAAAGTCGCCACCGAACTTTATTTATTCCCAAATAGGGAAAGGGAAAATATCGATAAAACCCACGGACGGGAAAGGATAGGACATGGTCTTCGCAACCAATGTCGGGTTCGGAAGTCGGTTATGCAAGAGGAAAGTACTAGCACCCCCTACATCCGTTGTACTCAACGGGAATCATCTAGGTTGTCTACGCGTGAATGGGTTTCGATATCTAAGGGTTGCTTGCTTAAGGGAAATGGAGGGTTTTGAAATAATTTTATGAAAAATACTTGACGTTGGATCAAGCTTATTTGTGTTCTTTTGAAAAAAGGTGATTGATTTTATTCTTGAGTTAAATCTACCTAAACGAAAAGCAAACAAAGAGAAAGCGGTAAAAATATTACACGTCATGGAAATGGGGGTAAATTTTGTCAAATGAGGATAGTACCAAGCCATTGCAAATTAAATCCATTACATAAAAGCATGCAAATGAAAGTATAAGGTGCAAAGCAAGTCTCATTGTAAGAAAACCCAAGAGTAAGCTATGTGAGGTTGATGTCGATCGTAGAAACGATCGAGTTACAAAGGTGTTAAAAAGGGGCTCGACATTGAATCGAGAATTATTTTGCTTTTGAAAAGGGGTTTGATGTGTTTTGAGAAAAGGAAACACTTGGCGTTGGACCAAGGTTTTAGTATTCTTGAAAAGTTAATTTTAATGGTCATATTGTCTTTTTGGATTAACAATTATGCATCAACTAAAAATACTAAAAAAACAATTAAAAAATAAATAAATAAAAGATAAAAGAAATAATAAAAAGGAGGGGGCACACTATCAATACAAGAGGTAAAAGAATTAAAAAAACTAAAGGAATAGAAGAAAAAACAACAATAAGTAAATAAAGCAATAATAAGAAAACAAATAAATAAAAAAATATACAAAAGATAAAAACAGGATGAAAATTGAGGGTGTAATTATAAAAATGCTCTAGGCCCAAAGGAGGGGGGCCCTACAGGGGTGTGTTGAGCAATTAGGAGGAGTGGCGAGACTTCATCTTCCCTAAACTCACATTTGGCTACTATTCTCGTAGCAACAAAATGGAGGAAAAAGTGTTCCAATGAAAATGTAAAAACATCATAACTTTCTCAATTTTTCACGAAATTAAGCAAATAAATAATGAAAATTTATCTACTCGATATCACGAACACAATGGTATATTCAAAATCAAAAAATAAACAACAAAAATTCTAAAATTAACAAAAATACAGTAACATATATTGCTTGATTCGGTCATTTTATCTACCCTCATGACAAACGAATCATGGATTCATGCTCGGGATGATGTTAGGAAGCTACTGGATATATTATTTATGTAAAATAAACATCAATTTGTATTTTACCCTTTTTGTTCATGGAGGTTCAAGAACACTTTAAACTCTTGATTTTAAATCAATAAAGTTTCCATTCAAAATAAAGGGTGATTTAGATACTAATTAAGTGCAACACGAATAATAGTTAGTAGCACGAGCCTCTTTAAAAGAAAATTCTCTAGAGATGGATTGATTCCAAACTAGATGATCTTAATCATGTGTGAGAAGAATTATGCATTCTGTAGTTATATTGATACGAGCGGGTTTTGACAGTGGTTAACCAATTCGAAAAATTCTAGAAACCATTTAGAGAAAAATCAGAGACGTTGGCAGAAAATTTAATTTGCACATAGGTAGAAAAATTCAAATTATCAATAATCACATTATCATTCCAAAAAGATGTAGATCTACCATCCTTAATTTTCCAAGAGTTACCGATTATATCAAGCTTTGAATGTGTTGGTGTTTCTTGATCGTTGAAATGAACGCTCCGTGTTGAATTTGATTGAAAATAATGAAGTTTGGTGGAAAAAGATCTTTTGAGTTGAGAGAGTTTGGAGAGAGAGTTTGAGAATGAGAAGAAAAATGAAGAATGAGGGAGAAGAAGAGACTCTGGCGCATAAGTATTCTAATTTGTTCCGGGGCTATATAAATGGAAACCTTCCGTAAATATAGCTCTGGAAAAAACCAACGTTGAGTAAAAAAAGGTGCGTTCGGAGATACATCTCCGGAAGCAGTGGGACATTTTTGGAAACACACATGGTGCGTAAGAACCTCAAAGAATGGGATAAGAAATTCTCTAAAAAGTATTACAGAATAACTTTTAAACTTAAAACAAACTTGGATTGTTGCATTTCCAATGTCATATTTTTGAGAAAGTAATTTCAATCCTTGAAACAAACATAACAAAATTTTCTCTAAAATATTTTTGGTCAAGAAAATTAATTGCTTCTAAAGTGATGCTAAAGTATTTCTCTATATTTCTTTGAATGAATCTCTATGATGCTCACTAAAGAGTCACTATAACCAATCTATTTGCGACAACTTAAGTAATGAGTTTGAATTGAAAGTTTGTGAAGGCTATCCGCCTAAATTGATCATCTTGACCAACAATATCCCAACAGATTTGATAGAATGGCATGTCGCAAATGAGTCGTAAAGATTAAAATTTACATTTTTAACTTTGTCAATGATAAGCATATTGGTGAGCATACTACTGTTACCCTAGATGATCAAGATATTATCTTTGATAATAGTGTTAGTAGTTTGTTGATTGAGACAAATGCAAAAAGAATTTTGTAATATGAAAAGAATACTCGATTGATGTCTTCTTAATTATCAAGAACATGATTTTCATTAATTATATGGTTGATAGATATGTATGTCAAGTTTTTATAAATTATTTTTATAAATAAGAATTTAATTGAAATACAACGCTTAATAGAGTTGGATGTTAGGAGACATTTTATTTTTATTTTAACCACATATATACAAATAAATAATGATGATAAATTGAAGATGTAAAACTTTTTATCATGTGGATATTAGTTAATCTCTATAAATAATATTATTAAAAAAACATTTTTTTACTAAGTTTTTAATTTAAAAATAATTTTATCATTTTATAAATATAAATAATATCAATATTATAAGTATTAATGGAATATATTTAATTATTGAAAATAATTTTTATCAAATATTTTTTATTCTTCTATGAATTTAATTGTTATGAACTGATAGTGTAGTTTTATACTGTCATTCAATAAAAATATATCATTTTGTCATGTTATATAGCTATTTAAAAATTTTTAATATGATTTGGCGGAATGCATGATCGTCATTAACTGATAGTGTAAAAATATTTTATACTTTGATTTAATAAAAGACCATTTCTTAACACACCACCCAAGTTTCTTAGGCACCTTGTGTGCTTACAAAAATACCCCTCTGTTCCGGATGTGCAAATTTGGACGCACCTTTTTTTTTTTTTTTTAGTTTTTTTCGGATGTGCACATCCGGTAAAAGTTCGCATTTGCAAATACGGAATAAAATCAGAAGCAGAATACCAAAAATCCAACAATGTTTCTCACATTCATAAAATAAAATCGGGATTACATTCAGAAATTCGACATTACATCGACATAAATTTAAATATCACAAGATCAATAGTCCGGCGGACGCTTGCACATCTCTAAGATGTCATCGACCATTCTTCGGATTTTGACGGTCGCCTAGAACTCGAGCGGGAATCGTTCTTCATAACCGAAAAAAGTTTGTCACATCGCTCTAACATCCTCTTGATTCTTGAGCTCAACAAGGTTGTAAGCGACGTTCCCTTCGTTGTCAACCGAAGGTGAACGATACTCATACTTCGTAACCTTCTGTTTGTCTCCGTAAGGTAGGAGATGTTCGATGTCGTCAATGGTCTCGCCGATGGAGATGTCCCTCATTAGCTTAAACGTGCGACCGCGTGTTTTACCGTCGGTATAGGAGACACTTGCGACATACCAACGAAACTTGATTTCATACAATTGAGACATTTTGAGTTTGTGTGAAAGATATCAAATGAAACCCCTAATTTATAGAAAACTTAGAGTAAAGTAATTTCTGCCTAACTTCTTTCCGGATATGCAGATACGGAAAAACCCTATAAATATTGGTTCAGGGTGTGTATATCCGGAACATTCCCGTATCTGCATATCAGAATTTTTTACTGATACATTTTTCAATCAGAATTGACTATGTTATGCAACCAATTGCAATGCTCATTGGAATAAAATTCATAAGTGCATTAAAAAGGCATATGAATAAAAATTCAATATATTTCACTTCAAAAATGTACATTTTTTCGTACGATTATGCAAAAGAGTTAAAACAAAAGTCTCCGTCTAAATCTATCGGAGCTTGACCTTTGGACTTTTCCGCATTTGATGCCTTTTCAATTTCGTTCAATCTATCGAATTCAACCATCCTTTCAACAAAACTATCCGGCCACGACTCGGCAATTGCGGTTGCATGCGTCGCCCATTGCGGTGATTTAGGTGGTATGGGGCATCCGGGTTTCAAGATAACTTGTACAAAATGTCTTGATTTCGCAAGTCATCCGATACACATCATGCGATCATTTGGATTGGACGGTGGTGCGGTGCGTAGTGGAAAAAAGGTTTCCGAAAAACCGTATCGCGTCAAGTCAATACACACCATTTCGTATGCGCATGCGATAAGATGACCCATCTCGAGGAAGCTCATCCATTTTGATACCGGGGCCGGACCACTCAACCACGGAACAAGTGACTCGTAAACCTTGTCGTATTTTTCTTTATTTTCATACAAACGCAAGTATGCTTCTTTATGCATCTCCAACTCTAGGATAAGTTGATGACGGACAAGTTCATGACCTTCCTCTCCTCTACCGAGTAGAGCCGAAACGGCTCGGTAACCGCAATTACCATCCCCTACAACATCGATGATACCGTCGATATGCTTGTGCATAAAAATCGGCATCTCGTCGATAAAGGAAATTATAGGTGAAATCGGTGTCGGAAGCGGTGCATTCGGAGTCGGAACTCGTGGAATCCGTGTTGGGGCCGGTTTGGTAATGCGAGCTCCTTTCATGGCACTTTGTAGAGATTTAGGAGTCGGTGAGTTAGGAAAGATTTTGTCAACGTGCTCACAATATGAAGGAGACCGAGTTGTCGAGTTGTCATTCGGTGTAGGCTTCAACTTCTTCGGAGCACCCTTTGTCTTAACCGGTTGAGACGGCGGTATCATTGCGGTGGTTTCGGGAAAGACAATCTTCCTCAATTCTTCTTTGATGTGTAGCTTCATGTTGTCATCGGCCTTCGAAAAGCTCGCTTGAATCGCTTCTAATTCGGGTAAAATAAAGACATCTGGTTTATCTCCTTCCTTGCAACCATCATCATCAAAACTAAGTCTCATCCAATAAGGCTAAACTTCATCAATTTGTATTGGCTCACCTAGTTTCAACTTTGTAGCAATAGCACAAGCACACGGAAGACCGTAGGTTTTCACAATAGTGCAACCACACTTTGCGCTATCGGAACCTACCGTTTCGGCTCGGTTGGCCTCGTGAAAAATATAGCGCAATCCCACCCGAGACATGTTGTCGGTCAATTAAGAGTAAAGAAAGTTGCCTTTAAAATGATGTTCCAAAACCGTAATACTCCGACCAAAGGTGGTTTGTATCTCGTTATGTTGGTTTTTAATCATGAGATTCACGGAGTCCCAATCTAGACATAAATAGCCCTTGCTATTACCCAAACAATTCTTCAAAGTAGCATGTGCCGACTCAACTCTATTGATTGTTGTATTTCCAAGGTGTTGGACATTATCCGTCCACGCACATATTATCTTCTCCTTCACTTGATCAAGAATAGTGCTTTTGATAACACTGAATCACACTGCGTATTTGACTCGGATTGCACATGTTTATTAGGATTTTATTGCCATTTTCTTGTGTTATGCTTGTGTTTTGTTTTGTTTTCAGGTTCTTCGTATTTCCAGAGCTCCTTGTGAAGAAATGAAGAAAAACGAGCAAGAAAACCAGTTTTTGAGGAAATTGTACACACGACATCCACCATGGCGGGCGCCATAGGGTAGGCCATGACTTGGATAAGAGTCAACTGCTGTCAACTGCCACGATCTCCTCATCTTTCTCCCTTGGTTCACATGGCGGGCGCCATGAGGAGGTGGCGGGCGCCACCTTTGTCATCTGATTTCCCTCCCAAAAGAAGTTGGGGGGCACTTTTGTCCTTCCATGTTAATTTCCAAGGCTATAAATAGACGAGTTCTGAATCATTTTTCTTCATCCAAGCTTAGTTTCAGAACTCAAGCCATATATTTTCAGTATTGTAAAGTGATAAACTTCTCACATCAGGGAGTTATCACACTGTTCGATCGAGTCTGTAATCGAGTTTGGAGCACTCTGGTAGAAGTTAATCCTGCCGCCATTTTCATTTCAAGTCATTTATTTCCAGTTGTACCAGATTTAAAGCCTCCGATTTGGAGCAGGTTTCATTTACAAGTTCAGCATTTACCTTCCTTTATTTCTCGCACTCGCTTTACTTTCTTTATTTCTCGCACTTACTTTACTTTCTTTATTTCTCGCACTCGCTTTACTTTCTTTATTTCTCGCACTTGCTTTACTTTCTTTATTTCTCGCACTCGCTTTACTTTCAAAAACTTTTTAAGAATTTACTTTAACATGATCTATTTCAACATGTCTATTTACATTTCCATGTTCGGCTAAATCTTAAAGGTTAGAATGTAAGGATCATAGTTAAAGTAATATTCCATGCAATGTGTCGATAGAAATGCTTAGGGGTTATTTTGATTTTTGACACAAGTTTTCTGTACTTTATTTTTGTTGGGTAAGATCGAAAGTCGTCCAACCTTTGATTAAGCTTGGTTAGTCTTAACTGTTCAAAGGAAGCGAAAGCGCTTTGTCCAGTTAAGTAGGAGTTTTTAATACTTTAGAAAAACGATTTTAGAACCATTTTCGGACGCGTTTATGGGTTTAAAGTCTGGTTCGCATGAACCTCTTTTTGTTAAAAGTTCCAAGTTAAAATACTTTTCAACTTAGCCAAGAAACTAAATTTCTTAAAAATAGGTTTATTACTTTAACGCAATGCGCGCCTTTTTATAAGTGACAATAAGAGGGTTCGATTAAGGGATAAACTCGATTCTGAATACGCGAAAGCGACAGTTCCCGTTAAATTAGTTCTTTTCATAAGTAGAAAACATTACCCCATAAGTAGTTCTATTTACAAGCATCTGGAATATTATCTGACTGTGTGAATTACATTCAAGCCTGTTGTTTATTGAATTTTTATATCTTCGTACTTTACTCTGCTTTTACTTGCACTCTCGAACTCCCGATTGATTTGCCTTAGATAAACATCGTAACGATAGAAATCGATAGATTGACGTTTGGTCTCTGTGGGATCGATAATCTTTTATATTACTCTGACGCGATTCGTATACTTGCGAAAACACCGCATCAAGTTTTTGGCGTCGTTGCTGGGGACCAATTACGTCAGATTTCGTACCCTGTTGTTACACCGTCTAGACTAAGGCTTTACCTACTGGTCAATGCGAAGAACTCGCAGCACCGGTAGTCTTATAGATCCTTTAGCGGAACCTGAACGTTACGCTCGCGCACGTCTCTCACTTCGTAGAATTAAGGAAACTATGGCCGAAGACCGTAACCAAAGACCCCTTAAGGATTTCGCTCAACCATCCGATGATGAACCCAGTTCTAGTATAGTAAACCCTAATATTCCTGCTAACAATTTCGAACTGAAACCATCCCTATTACAATTAGTTCAGCAAAACCAATTTGCGGGTCTCCCTTCTGAGACCCAAATCAACATCTAAAAGTATTTATCCAATTAGCTGACACTTTTAAAACCAATGGTGCTAGTCCTGAGGCGATTCGTCTAAGACTATTTCTTTTCTCCCTCAGAGACAAAGCCCTTACATGGTTAGATTCCCTTCCAGCCAATTCTATAACAACTTGGGAAGACCTTAGGAGAGTTTTCCTTGCTAGATATTTTCCCCCCAAGTAAAACTGCAGTCTTTCAAAACCAAATAACCAGATTCACTCAAAACCAAGGTGAATCACTCTTTGAAGCTTGGGAGAGATATAAAGACCTATTGAGAATATGTCCACATCATGGCCTGGAATCATGGCTAATCATTCATACCTTCTATAATGGACTTCATTATAACACTAAGATGATCATCGACGCTACCGCTGGTGGCGCTCTGATGAATAAACCTTACCCTAAAGTTTGCGCTCTCATCGAAGATATGGCTCAAAACCATTGTCAATGGGGAACAGAACGAGCAATAGTGGAGAAGAAAGAAGCCCAAGGAGGAATACATGAGATAAGTTCTATAGACATGATGCAAGCCAAAATGGACACTTTGGCCCTTAAGGTCGAACATATGTACGCAAACCCAGCTACTGCAGCAGCAGTCTCGTCGGAATGCGAATTATTTGCAATCTATTGAATGAAACTAAATCAGACCAGGTCAACTATGCCCAAGGGAACCCAATTTTAAACACTTATAACCCTGGACGGAGGAATCACCCAAACTTTTCCTACAAAAACAATAACCCTATCCAAAACCCTGCACCTCCGAGACCGCCCGGTTTTCAAGCCCAGAGACAAAACCAACCTATGCAAGCTGTGCCGCCCAAACCGAACCTTGAGAAAATCATGGAAAATTTCATTTCGGCTCAAACCCAGCAAAACAAAGAATTCCTAAACCAAAACATCCATGTAAACGAAATGATTACCCAGTTAGGAACTAAGGTGGACCAAATAGTCACCCATAATAAGATGCTTGAAACCCAGATCTCTCAGGTAGCTCTCAAACAAGCTCCCGAAACCACACCTGGAGGACAATTTTCTGGACAACCTCAACAAAACCCCCGAGGACAAGCCAATGCAATTACCTTACAAAGTGGGACCGCTTACGATGAACCGTTTAACCCGGTATTGGGCAAACCTGAAACTTCTAAGAAAAGCGTTGTACCTATGGACGAAGTATAGGAATCCGCGGAATTTGAAAAACAGGAAAACCAAGATAAGGGAGAAACTATAGAAAAAACTTATGAACCACCCCCGCCATACAAACCTCCAATACCCTATCCACAAAGACTCAAACAAACCAAGATCAATAACCAATACCAGAAATTCATTAAAGTCATAGAAAAACTTCATGTGGAGATCCCTTTCACAGAAGCCATCACCCAGATACCATCCTATGCAAAGTTCCTCAAGGACATCCTTACCAATAAACGTAGACTTGACGATCCAAAACCTTTGGAATGCAATTCCATTTCCGAGAATAAACTTTCCAAAAAGGAGAAAGATCCTGGAAATTTCTCCATACCTTGTATTTTAGGGAGTCATGTCATCGATAAAGCTTTCCTGGACTTAGGAGCTAGTGTGAGCTTAATGCCTCTAGCAGTTTGTGAAAGGTTAAAACTAGGAGAACTGCAATTAACCGATAAATCCGTCAAATATCCAGTAGGCATATTGGAAGACGTCCCAGTTAGGATCGGTCAGTTGTTTATCCCTACTGATTTCGTTGTCATGGACATTAAAGAAGATGATGACATCCCAATCCTCCTAGGTAGGCCATTCTTATCAACCGCAAGAGCCATAATAGATGTCAAGAGAGGAAAGTTGACTTTTGAGGTAGGTGATGAAAAGATAGAATTCATTTTGTCGAAATTTCTTATGGCACCAGTATTAGGAGACGCATGTTATGCCATAGACATTATTGATGAATGCATTAGGGAACTAGATCAAGAAAAGCCCATAGAAACAATCAAACTACCTTCAACCTTAATAAGGGAATATGATGGATTTATGGAACCCTACATTGATGATAACCTTCACGAATGTTTATCCCTTACCCCCGATCCAATACCATACCCCAAGAAACCAACTTCAGAACTCAAAGAACTACCCAAGAATCTAAGATATGAGTTTTTGGACGAGGAAATGAACCGTCCAGTCATAGTCAGTGCTACCTTAAACCGAGAAGAAACGGACCAACTCTTATATGTTTTGCGGAAATATCCCTCAGCCTTGGGATATAATATCTCTGATCTGAAAGGTATAAGTTCATCCGTGTGCATGCACCGAATTTTACTCGAGGAAGATTCGAAACCCTCCAGAGAACATCAGAGAAGGATAAACCCTATAATGAGTGATGTTGTTAGGAAGGAAGTTCTTAAGTTACTGGAAGCAGGTATAATTTATCAAATCTCAGATAGTAAGTGGGTGAGCCCTGTGCATGTAGTACCTAAAAAGGGAGGCATCACGGTCATGTAGAACGAGAAAGGCGAACATGTAGCAAAACGATAGAAGGAGGATGGCGTATGTGCATAGATTACAGAAAATTAAACAAAGCAACTAGGAAGGATCATTTCCCTTTACCATTTATAGACCAAATGCATGAGCGTTTAGCTAGACACTCCTATTTTTATTATCTTGATGGATATTCGGGATTCTTCCAAATTCTTATTCACCCAGAAGATCAAGAAAAAACAACCTTCACGTGCCCTTTTGGAACCTTTGCCTATAGACGAATGCCTTTCGACCTCTGTAATGCTCCGGCTACTTTCCAGTGTTGCATGATGTTAATCTTTGCCGATTACCTTGATGGAATTATGGAAGTATTCATGGATGATTTCTCGGTGTGCGGATTTGATTTCAAAAACTGTCTCGTTAACCTTGAGAAAATCCTAAAAAGATGTGTGGATGTAAACCTAGTATTAAACTGGGAGAAATGCCACTTTATGGTTACCGAAGGTATAGTTCTAGGACACATAGTCTCTGAAAGGGGCATTGAAGTAGATAGAGGTAATAGAAAACCTAAAACCCCCTAAAACCATTAGAGAAGTCTGAAGTTTTCTTGGACATGTTGGTTTCTACCGACGTTTTATCAAGGATTTCTCCAAAATAACCAAACCTTTAACTGGCCTCCTGATGAAAGATGTTGAATTTAATTTTGATGAAAAATGCATTGAAGCATTTAACCTTTTGAAACAAGCGCTAATTTCAGCACCCATTATGCAACCCCCAGATTGGACCGAACCTTTCGAAATCATGTGCGATGCTAGCGATTACGTTGTAGGAGCTGTTCTAGGTCAAAGAAAGGATAAGAGATTACATGTGATTTATTATGCTAGTAGAACCTTAGATGCCGCCCAGCTCAACTACACAACCACTGAAAAAGAACTCCTTGCGGTAGTTTTTGCTATAGACAAATTTCGATCTTATCTGGTAGGAGCTAAAATTATAGTTTACACTGACCACGCCGATATTCGTTACCTATTAAGCAAGAAAGATGCTAAACCTAGGTTACTTTGATGGATCCTTTTATTGCAGGAGTTTGATCTAGATATTCGAGACAAGAAAGGCACACAAAATGTAGTTGTTGATCACCTTTCTAGACTTGAGTACCTGAAACCAGATTTAGTGCCTATAAATGATGATTTTTCCTATGACACGTTAATAGCTAAGATATATGCCATCGAAGAAAATGACCTAGATCCTTATAGGAACCCTGAAAAATCTTTGGCGGTAAGTGGCATACCATGGTACGCTGATTTTGTTAATTACCTAGCCGCTGATATCGTACCTCCTGACCTTAGCTATCAACAGAAGAAGAAGTTCTTTAACGATGTAAGACAATTTTATTGGGACGAGCCACTTCTTTTCAAAAGAGGTACAGACGGTATCTTTCGTCGTTGCGTTCCAGAAGAAGAGGTAAGAAATATCATAGAACACTGTCACTCTGCACCCTACGGAGGACATGCTAGTACCTCCAAGACACACGCTAAAATTCTTCAAGCTGGCCTTTTCTGGCCCATAATGTGGCGTGATGTTCATGCTTATATAGTAAAATGTGACCGGTGCCAGCGCACTGGGAACATCTCCAGACGTGACGAAATACCTTTAAGGAACATTCAGGAAGTAGAACTTTTTTATGTTTGGGGTATCGATTTTATGGGACCATTTCCTTCCTTATTAGGGAATAAATATATCTTAGTAGCTGTTGACTACGTGTCTAAATGGATCGAAGCCATAGCCTCACCCACAAACGACACGCGTGTAGTGATTAAGCTGTTTAGGAATTATATATTCCCTAGATTCGGAGTACCTCGTCTTGTTATAAGCGATGGTGGATCGCACTTCATATCGAGGATTTTTTATAAACTTTTAAGCAAATATGGAGTTAAGCATAGAGTAGCAACACCTTACCATCCACAGACCAGCGGCGAAGTAGAGGTATCTAATAGGGAGATTAAACAAATCTTAGAGAAAACTGTTTCAATAACTAGAAAAGATTGGTCTCAGAAGCTACAAGAAACACTATGGGCCTACATAACTGCCTTCAAAACCCCTATTGGAACAACTCCTTACCAATTGGTCTATGGAAAGTCTTGTCACCTACCCTTTGAGTTAGAACACAAGACCTATTGGGCCATTAAAACCTTAAACTTAGATTATTTGACTGCTGGTGAGAAGCGCATCCTTGACATTCATAAATTAGAAGAACTCCGCCAGTCTGCCTATGAGAATGCCATAATATATAAAGAAATAACCAAAGCTTGGCATGATAAAAGAATTATAAAGAAAGACTTCAATATAGGAGATCATGTTCTCCTCTTTAATTCCAGGTTGCGACTTTTTCCTAGCAAGCTTCATTCAAGATGGACAGGTCCTTTCGAAGTTTCTAAAGTCCTAAAATCCGGAGCAGTTGAGATCAAGAACCATTCTTGTAGTCCATTCATTGTAAATGGGCAGAGGTTAAAACATTATGAAGGAGGTGACATTCCCATTGACTACTCCAGTCACACTCTGATCGATCCACCATTACCCACTTTAGCTACATGAGTTCTACTCGTCAAGCTAACGACGTTAAACAAGCGCTGCATGGGAGGCAACCCACGGTTTTCTTTATTTTTATTTTTATTTTTCTTTTATGTTTATTACTGTTCATGTCTTACATTATGTTTTTATTAGTTTGTTTATATAGACTGACCTTTTATGATGTTTGTGTTTTCAGGTCCCATTCTCTAACCCTTCTTTTCAGGATGCAGACCTCCGACGACATGCACATCGCTTTTAGAGATGACGCACAGAGACAGCGTTATATAGTCCTTTATCAGTGCCCCATGACACCTACCCGTTACCCTGACCAGGCTTGCATGGATGCCTTAGGCATCGAGCCCAGTATAAGGTTTCTATGTAGCCAGCTCCAGTGGGATGAGTATGCTGATGACATGCACTCGACCTATAGAAACCTCACCCTGGAGTTCCTCAGCTCATTTAGCCATGAGCCATATGATGGTCCGGACGGCAGCGTCACATTCAGACTGTTTGGGACAGATACTCTTTTACCCATAAGGGGTTTGGTGATCTGCTAGGTTTCCAGACTTCCCCTGATGCCATTCCCGATTTGCCTATGGGATACTTTATGAGTCGGGATATCGACAAGTTCTGGAGCGATATTACAGGTGGAGGAAGCCCTGATTCGTCCACCCAGTTATCTCACATTATCCATAACCCAGCTCTCAGGTATTTCCAGATGATCCTTACCCACACCTTCCTTGGGAAGACTGATGTTGATGTCCATGTTAGTGAGGAGGCGATCTTTTTCCTTTTCTGTGTGAACCAGTCGCGTCTTGTGGCTTGTGGGAACTTTCTGCTTGATAACTTCACACTCACAGCCAGATCTTCTGAAGGAATCATCCATGTGGGAGGAACAGTTACTCAGATTGCTACCGCTTTGGGTCTTACTAGTAAGCTGCTTCACTTGACTCCCTACTGCGGGTACACCACGCTGGATATCGATTTCTGCTTAGACCGAGCGTTGATGAGGAGAGCTTCCTTTCACCCTAACCAGTTCAGGCTCTTGATCGACAGCGAGACCATCCATTACTTCACTTTGCCTTATCCTATCATGACTAGTGTCCACGACCCTGCTAATTTGAGTTACGCTTTAGAGGGTTATGGAGAGACAGTTGATGAGCCTCGGACCCCACCGGTTCTAGAGTATCACCCTACACCACCTTCTCCCAGGATTACAGTGTTGTCGAATAATCTTTCCTTGCAGAGACCTGACGTGTACACACAGCTAGCTGAGCTACGTATGGAGGCTGCCAAACTCCGACAGGAGGTTACTGACCTTACCTTGCAGGTCCAGGTGTCCGATTTGACTCACGCGACAGAGGTTGATTGCTTGTATCAGGAGATCGCAGATCTTCACCTCGAGTTAGTCGAAGTACGAGGTTCTGACCAGACCCAGGAGCCTCCAGCTCCATGATGACACTACTCTCATTATCTTCCGTACCGTCTTATTTATTTATTTCCACTTTTCAGACTTATATATATACATATATTTTACATTCTCGCATTTTGCTTCCATGTTGCTCATGATGTACTTTGGTTATATATATATATATATATATATATATATATATATATATATATATATATATATATATATATATATATATATATGCATTTCTATCTTTATTAATCTCTCATTTTATTTTATTAATTTATTGATTTATTTACTTATTTATTATTTGTATTTGTATTTTTATTTTTATTTTTAAAAAATATGTATGTACTAGAAAAAAGAATAAGAAGGAAGTGCTACCTGCACCACCCAATTAAAGGAGAAAAAAAAAAGGCCCAAGGAAGCAAAGAAAAATCCGGCCCAGACCTATTACAAAGGTGGCGCCCGCCATAGGGTATGAAGTTATATGCGGGGCAGAACCTCCATTTCTCCCATTTTCTCACCTTCAAGCTCCATAAACTCCATTTTTACCCATCCGAAAATCTCCGTCAACCCCCATAAAGTTCACAACTTTTTCATCTACTCACCATCCCATTAACCTTTCCAACTTCCATTTTCTTACCCATCCATCAAAATCTCTCAAAAATCCATTTTTTCACAAAAAACCCATTTCTCTCATTTTTCAACCTCAAAGGTGCATCAATGGAGTATGACGGCTACATTCTTCGCCAAGGCAAGCCCGGGGAAAGGCAAAAGAAACTTCTCGAGAGATTGCAAGCACGAGAAATTATCTCGACCCGGTATGTCGACGTAGACTATCTTTATACTCTTGGTATTTATCATAGTGTTTTTCACTTGCTAGATGTCCTAGGATTACACGATATTTTTGCTAGGCAAGAACCCAATTTTGAAAGGTTGACCCATGAGTTTTTGAGTTCCTTAATTTACATTGTTCATCCTGACACTGCTAGCACGGTCGGTACGGTGAAATTTAGAATGTTTAATGTTGAATATGAATTCACCACCGACGAACTAGCAGAGAGATTAGGATTACCTTTTGAGGATGGCGCTATTTATGAAGCACCTTTGGATTCTGATTGGTCGGTTGAGGCATTTTCCTTCTGGCATTGATTGTCAAATTTTCCAATTACTTCTTTTGAAGGAATTCTTGCCTCAAGGATCCATAACCCGGTTATCCGTGTTTTCCGTTATATATTGGCTTGTACTATTTTTGGCCGGGAGAATCCAAATAAAGTAAATGCAAAAGAACTTTTATTTTTGCAAGGGTGCCTCACAAATAGGAGGATTAATTTGGTTCCTTTTATGATTGCTCACATGACTGCTGTTATTAAGAGTACAGGGACCATTGCTTTTGGAGGTTTGATTACGTCTATTGCTAGGACTCTAAACCTCGACACTAAGATAGCCACCTTGGCACCTCTTCCTCCTCGCACAATTAATTTAAAATTTCTAAAAGATATGAAATTGTGTAGAGTCAGGAGAGAGGGGGGCTACGAACTTATGATCCATGGAGTGGTTATCCCATCTGCTGTTTTGCCATGCACTAGACGTACTGATGTACGTATACAGAGGAACTGGACCTATGATTTAGATGCTCCACCTGTTACGGGTCCATTACCTCCTAATGTTCCTACTGAGGACAGAAACGAGACTGATGACGAATATAACCGGCGAGAGCAATCTCCCGATCATCACATGTCACCCCACCGTGTATCACCTGCACCCACTGCACCGTCTTCTTCTCACTCTTCTGCAGGTACAACTCCTGGTTTCTATATTACTGAGCAGATGTGGCGCGACCAGCTGGCCAGAGAAGAAAGGCGTGATGACAAACTTGCTGCCATCCAGCAGCAACTGACCGACAACATGCGATTCATGCAAGAGTCACAGCAGCAGACTAACAGCTTCATTCAAAGTATCATGCAATCTCAGGCTGCTTTGACCACCAGATTCGACGAGTTTGCAGCTTCTTGATAACTCGAATTCGTATCGTATTTTCTGACTCATTACGCACACTTTTAGTACCATTTTATCAAGTCTTTCATACTATTTGCTTTTATTTATTATGTTTTCCTTTTCTTTGTGTTTTCAGGACCAATATCAGCTTGATCGAAGAAAAGGACAAGAACCATTGGCAAAAGAGTTGAAAAAGAGAAGAACTGGAGCTTTCTGCCTTCCTCTAGATGAATGGTGTTCGCCATTCCCTAAGGGGAACCATATGGCGTTCGCCATGTCCCAAAAAAAAGGGAAATCCCATTTCAAACAAATGGCGTTCGCCATTTGCAAACGGTGATCGCCATTATGCGCGGGAGCAGATTTCCTGCAGCAGTTTGGCAGTTTTTTGCAGTTTGAATTCAAATTCTTTCCCAAATGTTTGGAGCCATTTTTCTCTATATATAGGCCCTATTGGAGGCCAGTGGTGAGATCCGAAAATTGCGCGGAAGCGTTGCCGAATCGCGTTTTAGAACTTAGGCATATATTTCAGTTTCAAAGCAACAATTACTCACACTGAGGAATTGCTGCACTTTGTATTTCCTATTTCCTTGTACCGCTATATCACTTTAAGTATCAATACAAATCTTGCTGCTATTTTCGTATTCGACTTCAGTTCCATTTACCGCATTTTTTACAGGTTCTTTATTTACTGCATTATAGTATAGATTATATTCGAATTTGTTTTAACATGATAGTTCTAGAATTTGAATGCTTTAACATGTTAAGATCAGATTTAATTATGTCCGGTTAATTATAATTAGAGACCGTCGTATGAGGACCTTCGTTCCAACGGGACTCTGTAGGAACCATCGGTATGAAAATATGATTGTTTGATATTCTGGTTTTAGTGTCTAAGTTTAATTTAGGTAACTTTGTCGTGAGAGCGAGGGGTTGCTTAACAGTGTTTTGTCACGAGAGTGAGAAATGCATTAAGGTGTGTCCGATAGAGCGAGAGTTTGAGGTACGCACCGGATAGTAGACACTGAGCATCGATCCTAAACACAGCGAGAGCGCTTTAGGCTTCGTTTAGGCTTTGTTAGTTTTCAAAATGCGTCTTTTAATTACCGAGCGAGCGAGAGCAAAATCTTGGGGTCATTAGGCGTGACTTTTGTCAATAGCGCGAGAGTGTGAGACGGAGTCTTTAAGTTGACATTTCCTACGGAATGGTAGTATAGTCATAATCAGTACCTGTTTTCAACAAGTCCCTTAGGTGCGCGGAAATCATATTTCGGTCTTGTTTTAGTATTATTTTCAAACCTTTAGTAAGTAGCGTTTACATTTCCATTCATACCTTTTTAATCATAGCCTTAGCTTTACAAAGCAACGATAGAGTACAGTAAGTTGACATTGGTCTCTGTGGGTTCGACAATCTTTTATATTACTTCGATAAATCCGTGCACTTGCGGAGCATCAAGTTTTTGGCGCCGTTGCCGGGGACCAACGGTCAATATTGTTATTCCTTTGTTGCACCGTATAGACTAAGGCATTCTTATTTGAAAAAAAAACTATGTATCACTCAGATTTCCTTTACAATTACCACTCCCAATACTTTGAGGAACCCAAAGAATCCTATAATCCTGACCTTGAATTATTGATGGAGGATTTCAATGCGACAATAACTTACTCTCACCCAAATTCCCTCTATGATTACCCTTGCCAATATTTTGAGGAACCACAAGAATCCCATAATTCCAACCTCGAAACATTAATTGAGGATTTCATTGAAACAACAACTAACTCTAGGCTTGAATACATGATGGAACGATTTGTGGAGACACAAACTCTCCAGAATGAAGAGTTTAGAATACAACATCTCGCAACTTATGAAACCTTTAGGCATATGAACACTGTGATCGAGTCCCTGGTGACTCACACTGAGGCATTGGAGACTTAAGTCTCTCTGTTAGCACAGACACCTATAGGACCCTTCCTTGAGAGACATGTGGATGTTGTAACAATCAGTAGTGAAAAACAAATAGAAAATCCTAGGGAGAGTGATAATGAATTTGAGGGGAGTTATGGTGAGAAAAGTGTAGAAATTGAGAAAAATCCACCGACACCATCCGAAAGGGAGGTTGTCGAAGAGGTAGAGAAGGATGCACATATCATTGGTCCTTTTCCCTATATCCCACCAATTCCTTTCCCGCAAAGATTTGTAGAAGTTAAGGTAGACTCCAAATCCAAAACATATGTGGAGGTATTGGAAAATATCCACTCCAATGCACCTTTGTCTGAGGTCCTGCTTAAAAAGAGAAATTTAGAAGACCTTGAAGCTAGGGAAACCATTAGAGTGAAGAGGGTAAGGTTATCCTTTGAGGTGGTGGATGAAATAACTGAGCTCAAATTTGAAAAGTTGATACTTAGGATAGATCCAGAACCGCCACCACAAGTTCAAAAGAATGAACCTCCCCACAAGAGAAAGAAAAGAAAAGGTGAGGGATATGTGAGATGGCTTGATAAGTGGCCATGGAAACCGAAGATTATTAGCCGTCGAGCTATCGACGTTAAACAAAGCGCTGCGTGGGAGGCAACCCACGAGATTTTAATTTAATGTTTTACTTTTATTCTTTGTGTTTGCAGGAAATAAAGAAATGTATTGCTTGTCTCGTCTCAACTTCTTCTAGGTGCCCACGGACATTCCTGCGAATGTCTCTGCTGGTGGTGACACCGATACCGCACTGTATTTTTCTAACACTTTTTGCAGGTACTTCCTCCGGAAACGGGCAGCACTATGAGTTGTTTCAAAAAAAAGAAAATTCAACAAATGAATGTATCTCAAAGCGCCCACCGCCGAAGTAGAAGTGGCAAGCGAAGACATGGACAACAAGAGAGGATCAGAGAGGATTTGGCATGCAGTAGCATTCACACAGGTTCTATCTTTCCTTTTCTACGTTTTATCGAAACATTGAGGACAATGTTTGATTCAAGCGTGGGGGAGGAACTTTACCACTTTCAATTTACCGCTTTCTAGTCGGTTGCTTTATTGAGTCATATGTGCTAGTTGAGTCAATTTTTACTTTACATTTTCGCATTGTTTGAAAAACCCCTTATTTTGACCCCAATTTCAAAAATTTCCCGTTTGACTCAATGGCATGACATATTAAGTATATGTTGTTTTATCTTTGTTTTAGGCTATGTGGACGGACTTGGGAAAGTTTTGCTAATATTGGTACCGTTCCTACACCCTAGAGTTCCTAAGTATGTGATATCGGTTTAAATGCACATTATGTCGAGACCTTGTTCCTAGTTCTTTCGAAGTAGCCTCTTTATTAGTTTATATCAGCAGTCAGCACCATCCTTGCGTGTGAACTAAGTAACGAACCGATGCAAATATGTGTTGATCTCAAAAAGATCTCAAAAATTGTGTTTACGTGTTTTTATAGAAAATGTGAATTAAAGACCTGTTCTCACTAAGTTAGGTGGTCCTCACCCGATCATTTAGCCCAAAGGATCAGAATCTTAAAATTCATAAGCAAAAAAAAAAAGAAAAAAAAGAGAAAAAAAAAAAGAAGAAAGAAAAAAAAATGTTGAATAAGAGATCACACTAACAGGTTCGATTACCATGTAAGCAAAAGGATAACGGGCTTAATGTGATTGCGCAAGAATGAAAGAGAGGTGAATAAGAACGAAGTCTGTAGGTCAAGTTATAATGTCATGATTTGAACTGGTATTGCATAGGAAGGAACTCTTTGTCCGCTTTTGTAGAATCGTGTCGTTATGGTATCCTTGTTTTCATTATTTAGTACCTATCCGTGTATCATTAGCCTAGCAACCTTGTGCTTTGATTGTTTTTGTCGTGCCTATTAGTCAAGCGTTGAACTTACTGTTTTTATATCATTGGGAGTTTGCTTGAGGACAAGCAAATATCTTAGTGTGGGGGAGTTTGATAACTCGAATTCGTATCGTATTTTCTGACTCATTACGCACACTTTTAGTACCATTTTATCGAGTCTTTAATACTATTTGCTTTTATTTATTATGTTTTCCTTTTCTTTGTGTTTTCAGGACCAATATCAGCTTGATCGAAGAAAAGGACAAGAACCATTGGCAAAAGAGTTGAAAAAGAGAAGAACTGGAGCTTTCTGCCTTCCTCTAGATGAATGGCGTTCGCCATTCCCTAAGGGGAACCATATGGCGTTCGCCATGTCCCAAAAAAGATGGAAATCCCATTTCAAACAAATGGCGTTCGCCATTTGCAAACGGTGATCGCCATTATGCGCGGGAGCAGATTTCCTGCAGCAGTTTGGCAGTTTTTCGCAGTTTGAATTCAAATTCTTTCCCAAATGTTTGGAGCCATTTTTCTCTATATATAGGCCCTATTGGAGGCCAGTGGTGAGATCCGAAAATTGCGCGGAAGCGCTGCCGAATCGCGTTTTAGAACTTAGGCATATATTTCAGTTTCAAAGCAGCAACTACTCACACTGAGGAATTGCTGCACTTTGTATTTCCTATTTCCTTGTACCGCTGTATCACTTTAAGTATCAATACAAATCTTGCTGCCATTTTCGTATTCGACTTCAGTTCCATTTACCGCATTTTTTACAGGTTCTTTATTTACTGCATTATAGTATAGATTATATTCGAATTTGTTTTAACATGATAGTTCTAGAATTTGAATGCTTTAACATGTTAAGATCAGATTTAATTATGTCCGGTTAATTATAATTAGAGACCGTCGTATGAGGACCGTCGTTCCAACGGGACTCTGTAGGAACCATCGGTATGAAAATATGATTGTTTGATATTCTGGTTTTAGTGTCTAAGTTTAATTTAGGTAACTTTGTCGTGAGAGCGAGGGGTTGCTTAACAGTGTTTTGTCACGAGAGTGAGAAATGCATTAAGGTGTGTCCGATAGAGCGAGAGTTTGAGGTACGCACCAGATAGTAGACACTGAGCATCGATCCTAAACACAGCGAGAGCGTTTTAGGCTTCGTTTAGGCTTTGTTAGTTTTCAAAATGCGCCTTTTAATTACCGAGCGAGCGAGAGCAAAATCTTGGGGTCATTAGGCGTGACTTTTGTCAATAGCGCGAGAGTGTGAGACGGAGTCTTTAAGTTGACATTTCCTACGGAATGGTAGTATAGTCATAATCAGTACCTGTTTTCAACAAGTCCCTTAGGTGCGCGGAAATCATATTTCGGTCTTGTTTTAGTATTATTTTCAAACCTTTAGTAAGTAGCGTTTACATTTCCATTCGTACCTTTTTAATCATAGCCTTAGCTTTACAAAGCAACGATAGAGTACAGTAAGTTGACATTGGTCTTTGTGGGTTCGACAATCTTTTATATTACTTCGATAAATCCGTGCACTTGCGGAGCATCACTTCTCAGAGCGATCGTCGCCGCAGCAGATCTCGTCGCCCTAGGCGCTCTCCGCACGGTGGCGACAGTTCTAGTAGCATGCCGTAGATTTTCCAGGTTACTCTTTCCCTATCTTATTTTGAAATATTGGGGACAATGTTCGATTTAAGTGTGGGAGGGGACTTTATTTGTTTTACTTGCATTTTCTTTCCTTTTACCTTTTTTTGCTTTCTAGTTTATTTATCTTGTTTTTAGTTTGTTTTTAGAATATGCATGTCCTTGACGAGTCATCTGTGTAGTGTATCCCTATTTCCCCATTTCCTTAGCCTTACTAAAAAAAAAATTGACAAAAGAAAAGTGTATTATTCTGAAAATTTGGGCTTTGAGTTAGGATGCGGGTGACTTGGGAAAACTTTTTGAAACATCAGTATCGTTTTAACACCATACGCTTCGTGATTATAGGAATCGACCCCGATACCCCATATACCATGGCCTTAATTTTCTTTTTGAGTAGGTCCTTAGTAGTTTATCCTAGCAGTCAGCTCCAGCCTAAGCATGCTCTACGTAGGGGACCGATGAATATAAGTGAATGATCTATATGTTGTGCTTCATAAAAAATGCAACTCGGGTATAAGTAACCCTCACAAGGTCATTTAACCAAAAAAGTTGTAAACATTTACATAAAAAAATAATAAAATAAAATAAAATTTGCCCATTGTTGGTTGGTTCAGAGGTATCTGGTGTTGGACTTGGTAGGGCGGGTTACGATCCGATCCCCCACAACTACAATTGGGTCAATAAAAGGGGTTACACTTGTTTGTGTGCCAGAGCCCCATGCTTGAGATCAGAATCACTAACCGGTCACTTTACTATGAGTATGTACGGATAACGGGCTTAATGTGATTGCACTAGAATGAAGAGGACCCAAAAGAGATGCAAAAGGTAAGCCTAGGTACAGTGGGGTAGTATGGATTGGTTTGTATAGGAACGAAGTTTATGTCCGTGTCTGCGGAAAAGTGTCATTATGATACCCTTGGTTCACTCAGTTCGTACCTATCACTTCATCCTAGTTTGAACTTAGAAGCCCTTTTAGCCCAAATCATTCATTGATACCACCTTTTTCTGTCATGAGCTATAAAGTGTTTTGCTTGAGGACAAGCAAAGGTCTAAGTGTGGGAGAATTTGATAACACTGAATCACACTGCGTATTTGACTAGGATTGCACATGTTTCTTAGGATTTTATTACCATTTTCTTGTGTTATGCTTGTGTTTTGTTTTGTTTTCAGGTTCTTCGTATTTCCAGAGCTCCTTGTGAAGAAATGAAGAAAAACGAGCAAGAAAACCAGTTTTTGAGGAAATTGTACACACGGCATTCACCATGGCGGGCGCCATAGGGTAGGCCATGACTTGGATAAGAGTCAACTGCTGTCAACTGCCACGATCTCCTCATCTTTCTCCCTTGGTTCACATGGCGGGCGCCATGAGGAGGTGGCGGGCGCCACCTTTGTCATCTGATTTCCCTCCCAAAAGAAGTTGGGGGGCACTTTTGTCCTTCCATGTTAATTTCCTAGGCTATAAATAGACGAGTTCTGAATCATTTTTCTTCATCCAAGCTTAGTTTCAGAACTCAAGCCATATATTTTCAGTATTGTAAAGTGATAAACTTCTCACATCAGGGAGTTATCACACTGTTCGATCGAGTCTGTAATCGAGTTTGGAGCACTCTGGTAGAAGTTAATCCTGCCGCCATTTTCATTTCCAGTCATTTATTTCCAGTTGTACCAGATTTAAAGCCTCCGATTTGGAGCAGGTTTCATTTACAAGTTCAGCATTTACCTTCCTTTATTTCTCGCACTCGCTTTACTTTCAAAACCTTTTTAAGAATTTACTTTAACATGATCTATTTCAACATGTCTATTTACATTTCCATGTCCGGCTAAATCTTAAAGGTTAGAATGTAAGGATCATAGTTAAAGTAATATTCCATGCAATGTGTCGATAGAAATGCTTAGGGGTTATTTTGATTTTTGACACAAGTTTTATGTACTTTATTTCTGTTGGGTAAGATCGAAAGCCATCCAACCTTTGGTTAAGCTTGGTTAGTCTTAACTGTTCAAAGGAAGCGAAAGCGCTTTGTCCAGTTAAGTAGGAGTTTTTAATACTTTAGAAAAACGATTTTAGAACTATTTTCGGACGCGTTTATGGGTTTAAAGTCTGTTTCGCATGAACCTCTTTTTGTTAAAAGTTCCAAGTCAAAATACTTTTCAACTGAGTCAAGAAACTATATTTCTTAAAAATAGGTTTATTACTTTAACGCAATGCGCGCCTTTTTATAAGTGACAATAAGAGGGTTCGATTAAGGGATAAACTCGGTTCTGAATACGCGAAAGCGACAGTTCCCGTTAAATTAGTTCTTTTCATAAGTAGAAAACATTACCCCATAAGTAGTTCTATTTACAAGCATCTGGAATATTATCTGACTGTGTGAATTACATTCAAGCCTATTGTTTATTGAATTTTTATATCTTCGTACTTTACTCTGCTTTTACTGTGCACTCTCGAACTCCCGATTGATTTGCCTTAGATAAACATCGTAACGATATAAATCGATAGATTGACGTTTGGTCTCTGTGGGATCGATAATCTTTTATATTACTCTGACACGATTCGTATACTTGCGAAAACACCGCATCAGCTTTCAACGTATTTCAACAACGCGAGGTACTTTTCGCACACTTTCCTGAATTTCATGACCGAATCGGCATATAATTCTTTTGTGGAAGAATTTATAATACAATTCCATGCATCCATTATTTTTTCTACAATGACACCGGCCTTAACCAATTTTCCATCTTCCGACTCCACTTGTTTCACACCCACCGCGGGTTTAACCCGACTTCTCACATTCTTTGTTATGTGAAATCGACAAAGTAATGCATTAGAGGAAGGAAAGACCTTTGCAACCGCATTCATCAAAGCAGTATCGCGGTCCGTAATAATCGCTTTAGGCATTTGAACATGTTTCTTCAAATGTGACCGACACGTCTCCAATGCCCATGTAAAATTGTCCTTTTTTCCGCACTCCAAAAATGCAAAACCAACGGCATATGTCTTATCCGTAGACGTAACACCAACCATCTCAAATAATGGAAGTCGATACTTGTTCGTCTTGTAGGTACAATCGAGAATGAGCACTGTCGAGAACGTGTTGAACAACTTTACGGAATCCGGATGAGTCCAAAAAATATCTCGGACCGTAACTCCATCATCGCGATATCTGTACCGAGACACGTAATTGTTATCATCCAACAATTTCAATAGTTATTGCATCTCACTTCTATCTCCCCCAATTGCTTTGTTCATCTGATACCGAATATTATACACTTGCTTTATATTTGCTACATTGTCGAGTTCCTTCCGTTTCAACGTGGCAAGTATATTTTTCGGTTGGACAAGATTCAAGGTCATGTCGGCAATACATGTCTTCTCTTCCGACTTGAGCCGACATACACTAGGATTGCCTTGAAACTTTGAGCACGATTCGTGATTATGTATACCACAACGAACACTAAATCTCCATTTTTTGAAAGCTAACACACCAATCTTAAAAGGGCACTCACATTTTCTACTACCGGTGTCGTCTTTTTTTAACTTCCGTAGAGGAACTTGATATTTCCCGCTTCTTTCGCACCCCAAAATTACAAAAGTCTTTCTTCTTTCCGAACCATTATTCGATCTTCCGATATTCACACCGAAACCAATGCCAATAGTCGTCCTACGAATATATGCGAGCATGCTATCACGGTCATCAAACTCTTACTTGTTATTAAAGTCACCGCCGACATCAACCGACTTTACGATAATCCCTTCAACTTTCGAAGAAATCGGCGAAACTAATTCTTTTGAGATGTTATCGGGGTGCATCATATCTATTTATAAACAATAATAGAACAATAAATATATATAACTAAAACCTATTAAAAATTGCTGAAAATTAAAATTAATAAGTTTCAGGTATTTTTTTCGGATGTGCACATCCGGACAACTTAATGCTCAATACGTACCGGATTTACACATCAGGAAGCCGCGTAACTTGTTTTTTTTTCAAAAAGTAGATTGATAATGTGAGCAATGTAGTGGATGAAGTTGAATATTTACCTGAAATTCAATCTTCTCTTACTCCCTTTGATTTGTTGCACTAAAAAGTTGAAGTTTTTGAGTGAAAAATTGTATTGATGAAGTAGGGTTTTTTAGGTTGGTGAAGGTGAGTGTGGAAGAATAAAGGTTGAGAATGGGAAGGAGGAGTGATCATGTAGGTTCAAATATATCAACAATTATTCTGGATCTGCATATACAGAGACCTTCCGCATATGTACATCCGGAATAAATATTTTTTTTAATGTTATGGTGCGTCCGAATTTGCACATTCAGAATTAAGAAATATATCTAAAATTTCGCGCAGTGTCTAAAAAATTTGGATGATGTATTAAAAAATTCTCTAATAGAAATATATCGTTTGCTATGTAATATAACTGATTTAAAATTTCCAGTATTATTTATTAAAATATATTTGTGCTCTGCGAACCTAAAATCTTGTGAAGTTCAATGGAAGAAGAGAGAAGAGAGGTTTGTGTGAACGGTGAAGAAAATGAAGCAGAGATTGTCAAAGATGAAGACAAACTCGCTTTGCAATTTCTGGATTCACTTCATAACTATCTATCCTTCGCTGATTCTCTCTCTTCCACGCTTCGACAGGTAAAAAATTTACACTTTAACCTAATCAATTCAAATTGAAATATTATCATCATATAATAAAACCCTTTCGAGAATTTCTTGTATTTCACTCATTTGATTCGGTTATTACTTCAAGGATCGTGATTTATATTACTCTCCTCAGATTGAAACCGTTTTTGTTTCTTTGATTAGTGTCAGTGTCGTGTTTCTGGTGTTCGTGCTTCGTATGACCCTGCAAAGTTAGGAATTATTTTACAATTTTTGTTTCTTTGATTAGTATGTTCTCTCTTTTTGTAATTGATTAGTATCATTCGCAGGGGTGGCTGGAGTTAGCTAGTGCTAGACATTCTATGGGTGCTTCACGCGTTAATAGTTCTTTATTGGACCTGAAACTCCATCCAGCTGCTACAACATTGAAGATAACCGGAAATGATGGTAAGTTTTGTGTTTTTTAGTGAAGGACATTGTTGTTTGCAACGGCTTGATCCTACTTGTATCCTCTTGGAATATGTTGCCTGGTGTGCTGGCTTACATGCTTTCACTTGCTTTTTTATGATGCCTTCTGTAGCATGTACTTGATATTAATAAGACAGAACCTCTGGTTTAATGTATGAATCATTATACTTGACTCAATAGGTGAACAACCACAATTCACGTTGCAGAAATGGGTATCTTCTGAACATGAAAGTACTCAATTAGAAGACAAGAATGAGCAGCCACAAGATGGTGATTTGAAATCGTCTGGTACGGTTTTCTTCTCCCTGCATACCAATTAAACGATATGTTTTTCCCATTGACTGTTGGTGTTGATAGCGTAAAGGGGGAACCGGGGAACCTATTTACTGAACATGATTCAGAACTTTTCTTTAACCGTTAACATTCTGTAACTTCAACTTGATATTAGGGTTGATTCTGAAATGAAACATCAACTATACATATTAGAACAAACTTTTTCTTCATTTTTAATTTGAAATCTTATTCTGCAACTATAGGCTTTTAGTAGTATGTTTTCTGTTTCTCATTTTCTTGTATAATTGGCTTTGCAAATTACTGAGGCGACCATTATAAAGAACTTAACGGGACTTGCAGATAATGATGAAGTAAGTATTTGAATTTCTTTATCAATTTCTTTGTTATTTTAGATTCTCTTACACGGTATTAGCATATTAAAACAGAAATTGCAAGTATAATTGGATTGAATTTCTAATATCTTTGATCTCATGGACTTACCGGGTGAATAAATTATAGATTTAGATAATTCAGTCATTGACACAAGCATCTGAACTCTTAGTTGAATTACTGTTTAATTATTTTTTGTGGTTTTCATAGGTTCAAAAGGAGCGACACAAGTCCTTATCAGTTTTCGGAGTTTTGATTTCCCCAAAGCTCCGGGCCTCCCAGTTGTCATTTGAGAAAGGTGGATAACAGAACTCTAGATCTTAAATCTCCTTACTTTGTTTATGCGGCTATAGTCATCTGTTTATGTTTTATACTTGAGAGCAAGAATAACAGAGTCTGTGCATTGAAATTCTTTGCAGCGCTAGAGACGCTCGTTGAAATAGCAAATATGCGATCATCATTGTTACACTCTTTTCACCAACTTCATCAAGAGGTGGAAGATACCAAAGAATGAAAAAGTAGCATTTCTTCAGGTATAGATAACCTCAACTCCTTATTTCATCTGTCTTCTACTCCTGTTTTGGTTGCACATACATAGAATTGTGTTGAAGATTTCTTTCTCACAATTGCATCTGCATATCAAGACTATGGTGTTTTATCTGCTTATTGTCCTGTATATTATTTAAGTAACATTGTGAGGAACTCAAAAGGAAAATGAGTATTTTTTAACACAGGTAATTTTTTTCTTATACAGGCTGCAAGAGTGACATCACACGTGGAGAATCTGATTACAGTATTGGGGACTGATCATTGCAAGAGTTTGGTTCTCAAATTAACCAAATGAAAAGTTACTCATAACTCTTATTTCATTTTGCACCCGTTGGAGCTTTTGATGAAAATATATGTAGGTTTGAACAATTTTTTTGTAGCACGCCATAACATCAAAAGGAAACAGTTTGAAATATATTTTCTGTTCTCATTTATTCTCTTTGATTTGTAGATTCGCTTTTTTCTTTTGTGGGTTCAATATATTTGATTCAGCAGCACTCATTCTGATTTTTGCCAAAATGGGTGCAATACCGAATCCCAAAGAATAACCTTCTGGTGACTAGAGATGCCAGAGCATAATTTTTCGAATCTGACTACTTAACAAGAATTGATCAAAAAAATTTCCTTCACCTTGTAAACTATAGCACAACCTTTTCTAATTTTCTTTTATGAGATACAATAAAGCTCTGCAAGTTTGAGATACAATATAGCACACACGTTGTTTGATCTATCAAAATAAAATAAAAATAAAAATACCTTTGCATGTGTTTGTAATTAAACTTAGTATTACATTCACACCATGTCATTTAAATTTGTCTCTTATCTCTCTCCCACACAATCGTCCTCACATTGCCCTTCCCAAAAAAAAATATCAGAAAAGCTCTCTTTAAAAATAATACATTCGCCATACCATACAATATTACTGTCTAGCATTTTTTTTTTCTAGCATTTTTTTTTCTAGCTATACACAAAAAATAGGCTATCACAAACAATCAAGGAAATGGAAACAACAGAAGAAAAAACCGGAAAAACATGGACTGTAGGCTAGAACGCACTCCATTTATCAGAGCCTTTCTTTGGAGATTGATTCTCTGAAGAAACCTTAAATGGGCCAGAAGAGCCGAATGGATCAGAGTCGTCAAAAGAGAATGGAGCACTGTAGCCTAAGTCCTTGCTGCTACTAATTGAGTCAAACCTTGCATGTCCCTGACCACCACCAAAGCCGAAATCTTTGCTGCTACTCATAGAATCAAACCTTGTGAGCGTCTCAGGATTGTAACCAAAATCTTTGCTGCTACTCATGGAATCAAACCTTGAGAATTTATCGGGATTATAGCCAAAATCCTTGCTGCTACTGATGGAATCAAATCTTGAAAATTTCTCGTGATTATTGCCAAAATTGTTGCCAAAATCCCTGCTGCTGCTAATCGAATCAAATCTCGTAAATCTTTCTGCTTGTGGAGAATTTCCACTTTCATGCATGCTGAAAGAGGAATCGAATCTTGACGTGTCAAAATGATCCCCTGCCTCGCTGTACCTTGGAGAGTTTCCAAACTTGGAGAATGGAGTTCCAGGCACTGAATCATCAAAAGCAAATGGGCTTTTTGCCTGGAAAGCACCATCATTAAATGTAGATCCTGTTCTAACCGGGTTTAAGCCAAAATCACCAGATTTAAAGAAATCTCCCTGCTTATCCAAGTCAGAGTCCTACAAAACCAAACATAAAAATTCTAGCAGCTTGACTTCATTTAATTTTAAAAATTAAGCACCATGATGTGGCAGGTTTATGTGCCTATAAATCAAACCAACTTGATCTTTGAAATTAGAATACCCTCTTCATCATGAGTTATGCTAAAACCCATTGAAAAAATAAGAAGGAAAAAAAAATGTTCATTGCGTCTTACATCAATTTCAGTGTAAAAATTTCTAAGATCAATTTCCATACAATTAATTAGGTTGACACCAAGATTAAGAGAAAATCAATAAATTAAAAGATGAGTATAGCACACAATACCTTGGGGTTAAAACCCCACACCGAGTCCACGTCATCATTATTGTCGAATGCACCCCAGGTTGATTCATCAAAACTTCTGTTACCATTGATTAACGATATTGCAATTACTAAATGCACCACATTCAAAGCCATGAATTGCAGAAACAGAAGAAAAAAAAATGAAGAAAAAAAGGATGACAAGACATAAACCAACACCTTCCTAACAGAAAAGAAAAAAAAAAGAGAACAAATTACCTGTGTGTTTCTGCATCTGCTTCGGAACTTTTTGCGAAAGGAGAAGTTGAAAATTCTTTTGAAGGACTCTCCACTGTATTCGTTACAAATGGGCTATCGTGAGGGCTTCTTGCCAAGTCATCCTCACTATGTGCATAAGAAGATTCCTCCTCAACTGTATAATCACCATTAGTGAAATTTTCTTGCATCCCATTTGCATTCACAGGTGAACCATGAACTGGGTTATCGTCAAAGGAATTTTCTCCAGGAATGAATGAAGGTTTTGGCTCTGAAGATGCACTTTTCGTATCAAAAGTGAGATCATTGGCAAATCCTGGAAGTAGAAAAAGTAATTAATAAAACAAATTATTTCAAGCAAATTATGGCATACCAAAAAGTTCATACGGCATACCTTCATCTTCAAACTTATCCCAATCTTCGTCCCAAACAGCTGCCCCCTCTGGATCTCCAGGTTGCCAACCTTGAAATTCATTTGATTTACACAGCCACATTAAAATTGGAAAGACAAAAAAGTGCATTCACTTGTTGCAATATGCTACAGTAAAAAGTTGACTCATCTATGAATTAGCCATTTAGACTGGCCTTATCAGCCTTTCAAGAGAAAGGTTTGAGTTTTTATATTGGGTGTCTAACTGACCCTAATAAAATTGACTTGTAATGTAAGGGGTGTGATTATTTAGAAAGTCTTTTTAGGCCATATCTATTTTTAACTTGGGACTTTGGGCTTTTCACCAATACACCCCTCATGCCTAACACAATTGGCTAGGTATGTAGATAATAAGGTAGGTGGTCCATGTTGGTAGGCTCTTATATCATATTAGGTTTTGTATTTTGGGAGACTAGGGGTCTGTTTGAATGAGTTTTATTTTATAAATCAATTTTAAAATATTGTTATGAAGAAAAAAATAAAATTAAACTTGTTTGGTAATCTTATTTTTGAAAATTGCTTAAGAAAAAAAAAACTTCGTTCGAGGAGACAGATTTGCATTTATAAAGTTGCACAACAATATACAAATTTGTCATAAATGAAAATTGTACCAATTTTCTGTTTTTTTCTCTTCCCAGTTTTCGTAAGTAAAAGCCAAAACATTTAAAATCCATTTAAATTTTTTAATTTTCAAAACTTATAAATAGAAGACAGTTTTTAAAAACAGTTTTGTAAAAAAGAAATTTTATTATTTTCAAATTTTAAAGACTAAAAAACTGTTTTACAAAACTATATCAAACAAGCCCTAGGTCACTAGGGTTTTTCCCAATAGTATCTATAACAAAATTGTAAGAGGATACCACACATGGGAATCAAAACAAAGAATCGCATATAGCAAAAGAAAATAAGTCAAAATAAATACAAATTTGTGAGGTGATTCTTTAAGGACCAACAGAGCAGAAAAGTGTACAGAAAGAAGTTGTGTCAAGGCAAATCAGATTAAAATTACCATCAGGAAGCTGAACCATTGCAATTGACTTCACATCTATCTCATGCTTCTTGCACCGTTCAGCAAGAGCCCTAAATAACTGCTCAAGATCTGATTGTATGCGATCAGCACGAACCTATGGAATTAACTGAAAATCAGTAACATGGTAATAGGCAGGTTTGCACAGAAATCCTAGTCTTAAGTCAAGAATATAAGTTGACCTGAAGAATGCCATCTGCACTGCCTCCTTGTTCCATTTTGACGATGGCTTGCTGCAACTCTGTTTTCCTTTCCTAAATATGTATCAAATAACGGTTAAATGATGAACTGAAATATATGCTCCTAACCTTAACTATTACAATGAGTTACTTGTTGCAAAGAAAGAAGGAAATGTGGAGAGTAATAAATGACTAGTTACTATCATCAGAATAAATGCCAAACAGCCAGAGACATGTACTCTAATAGACTTCATCAAAACCAGATTCCACCATAAGGATTTGGGTATCTAAAAAGTATACATAAGGATTTCGGCACCTAATTCATAGGGATATGCAGCTCTAGGCACATACATATGTTTAGTAGCCGGAATCTCCTTACATAGACCAAATGCACCATGTCTTTGTTGGGGTGAAACCTAGTAGTTTCATGGTAAAGAAACAAGCAAAATGTAGAAGTGAAGTCGAGTGTTGAGTTCAATTATTGTACTACAATAGCTACAACCAGAGAGATTATATGGATTAGACAATTACTCTGTGAAACTAGGTTTGCCAAAAGCTCCAAAATAAGATTGTGGTACAATATATCAATCTGCTGTGCATATTGCCTTTTAACCTAGTGTTTCACTAAAATATAAAGTATATTAAAGTTCATTTTTCATTTTGTTGGGGAAAGGATTCAACAGAATTTCTGAACAATTTTGTATGCTCATACAAGCAAGTTGTTGTAATAAGGAGCACAAAGAGTCGGAAGAAGAAAAACAGACATGGATTTAAAGTGGTTCAGCCACACAAATCTGATCCTTGCCACCCCCATCCTTAATAAGACAAACTCCACCACAAAGTCGGTCATGTCTGTACATTGTGTATGCTTCAGGCCCCAATGACTAACATCGAGGGGTGTTTTAGCTATAAAACTATTCATGACCTTTCACCTGACAACTAAAACTTTTTGAAGAGTTGGTCCTTCACAACAGCAGTAACAATGCAAACATATAGCATACGAAATATTCTCAACTCTAACAAAAAGCCTATCTATCAACAAATAATATAGTATGCCTAATTCTAACTACCTGTATATCACGAAGTTTAGCTTCTTCTATAGTCAATTTGGATGCTATTTCTGCAACTTGTTTGTATTTCTCTTCATATTTCTTGCCCAATGATTCTGCCTGTAGCATGCAACCAAATGAGGGCTAATTCTCTTAACATCTTAAACTTACATAACATATTCAAAAAAATAAACATACCTCACGCTTATCTGCAGATGCCCTTTCTGTAATCTCATTTAGGCGGTTATCACATCTGCTTTTATACAGGACCTGAAATACAAATAACCATAAGAGGGGGGTGGAAAAGTGAGTGAGTGCTCCACCTAACATAATTTATCACTAGACAAATGTCCAAGACTTCGAGCACATAAGATCCATTTTTCTTTAGTCAGATTCATTATATATAAACACTTATCTTTCTCGTTTAAAAAGGATATAAAAAGATAATAAATCCTTTTATGCTTTTACTCCATAAACTCCTTAACTTTATTTTTTTGGGGATATAAACGCCTTAACTTTACCCACTTAAATCCTCACTCTTTTCACTGACTGCGCTATTCCAGTTAGATTATTTATGAGGGAAAAAACTTCCCTTCTACAAAATATTAAGCCTTCCTAAGCAGAAGTCAATTCCCAGGGATCAAACTGAAGCCTAACTATAACCATAATCCTACCATCAAGTCATCATAGGATGATTTGTGAATCCATCTATGTCAGTTATCGTCTGAACAAGGTAAATTGAATTCATAGACAGTCGCAAGTCAACAAAAATGGGTCATTTGCAATCGAAAAATATATAAAATGCAACTAATAGCAATTATTGACCCATTTCATATTATTTGTCATAGTAAACCCGCCCTTCGTATCAAACTATACAGTTCTGGTACACTAAAATAAAATATTTGCATCAGCTTATCTTATGCTTATAAGCTAGAATACTCAAGAAAGCTATTTAGCTCAGAACTTTTATTGTGTAAAAATTAAGGAAACGGAAACATGTGTTAATTCTTCCATATAGCAACGGGTTAAAGGTCATAATAAACTTATTTTTAAACTAACTGGACTTTGCTAATATGACACAAGTTTACTTTCAGGCCAGCTACCAACCGCATGGCCTAGTATGCCTTGGTATCGTTCACCTCAACCATAATAAATCTATGCATGCAGCATCAGTAAAAGATCAGAATAAAATGGAAACAATATATGAATTACTCACCAATTCCTGCATTTTGTTGCGGTACAACTCAATCTTCTCTTTTGAATCCAATATCATATTCTGCATTTCTTCAGGCTACAAAATTAAAGAGAACGAACTTTCTTTATAATGTCTCAATAAGCAAAAAGTAGCTTGTTTTGTAACAGTGCATTTTACAGTTTTGCATGTTTTAGTATTGCAGCTTGATTTGCCTTCTCTTACCAAGATCAAGTGTCTTGGAATGTGATATTAAACTTTTAAATCATTTAGTTATTTATTATTTATCTCACCTACAGTAATTGGAGTCAGTGTCAATAAAGGCAATAGACAAGTTGATATTTGGTTAAAACAAATCCTCCTTAACATCACAACACAAAAAACAAGTATCAACGAAATACCAAAAAAAAAAATGCCCATTGAATTGGAACCTTTACTTTCCCAAATTGAATCGCATCTGGACAAAAGTCACAAGGCAAAGCAAATACCTTTTTCTCTGCAGTCTCGATATTTTGCTTACTATTATCTGTGTCATTCAAAAAGGAATCATCCAACACAGATGTTCCAAACTTTTTCTGATCAGGCTGCACAGTGCCATCAGCCCGAGCAGGCGTTCCTTGCACAGGTGGCCTCAAACCAGCTGCTGGTGCCACTGGCCGAGTACCTGGCATTCCTTGTTGCTGCTGAAAACCTTGTGACAGTGAAAAGTGAAAAATTAGTGAAGAAATATTCAACAAGAGAGAAAAACTGAGCTAGTATAAATTTGTGAAAATACCTGGGCTTACACCCCATGCTGCATTTCCATGAGGGATTTTTGGATGCCCCGTCATAGACACCAATGTTTCGTCAAATATAACATTACTTGGAAGAGACTGCGGAAGAGGACGACCTTCCCTATACCTCTCCATCAAATAAAGAGCATAGCAAAACTCCTTCAAAGAGAGCATGCTATCACTATCCTGATCAGATAAGTCCCACACCTTCTTTAAGACATCTGCAGAGAGTGCACAAAGATATTATTAAGTGTGCACTATAAAAATAATAATAAAAAGCAATCCTAAGACCTGTCCCCGAAAACGTCCAAAATAATTAATAGAGCTTAAAGAAGAAAAAGAGTCTCGAGTAAATAATAAATATATAAAAACAGCAAAGAAACAAGCCCACTAGCGTTTTCTACTCGGTGTAACACATTTCTCTTCGCAGGTTTTAACTTCTACTAGCCTGACTGCCTGGCATTGGAAGCTTCATCAGCCATCAGCAAAAGAACAATTGCAGCCATGATGTTCGGCATTGAAATTGTGGAACAACGTGAACTGGCTGGCAAATAATCTATAACTTTATAATGAAATATGAACAAGAGAACTTTGGAACTGGTTGGGTTTTTTGGTTCATATTCAAATTAATTTTTAAATGGGGAGTTGATTTCAGGTCTAATAACTGTCATCTAATTTAAACCCGTGCAAGCTTTTAGTATTAGTGTTGCATTTCTTTAGAAAATAATCAATTATAAGATCAAGTAGAATACAAATGAGAGTTTGGGAATTAATTGAGTTTTTGTGGTTCATAACAGGTGAACCACAGAAACTCATAACCCACTAGATTTCAAAATGTGAAGGTGATCTCTTTCTAATAACCAACATCTACTATACAATCTTCTCATATTCAAACTATCAATATTTCTTGGTTATTTTCTTCTAAAAATAATCTATTCATTATAGTGATACTCATATAACTGAAGGGGAGTTTGGAGGACATGAAATCAGCTTCTAGCAAATTCAAGGTAAGGCTACCAACATCAGAGACACAATGATCTATTCAACATGTCCTTGGTCTAGTCACAGCGGGAGTTTCTAGTATCCTGTCATTTGGAATTTGTTGGGTTTTCTTGGTTCATAACCAACCACATTTATAAATGTGGAGTTTATACTCTATATTAGGCCAGATGACTATAACCTACCATATTGCTAAGCTCAAACTATAAGTATTTGCCATACTTCATTTTAAAATCTATTACATCGTGAACCAAGTAATTCATAGCTAGTGTTATTTAGCCTCTAATAAATATAGGAGAACTTTGAATTCTTCTGTTATACTTTCTGATAAATCTCTTTTAGCTCCTAATTCATCATCAAATTCAATCCTCTTCATTTGTAAACCATTATGGCAGTAGATGTTGTAGATCTGCACACAGTTCTTTTTCCATATATCAGTGTTATCTGCAGGTACAATTCATAAACCTCATCCCAATTTTGCATCCCAATGTGACTAACTTACTATGGAGGAACCTTTGGAGATCTTAGATAACAACAGCTCTCTCTTTTCAAATTCATGAAATTTCTAAAGTAATCTTTATAGATTTTGGCTGGAAAAGGGAATATTTTTTTGGCAATGTGTAATTACTACAATTCTCCACAATGGTTGGTAAGAAACACTCATATATTTACGAAGGTACATTTGCCCTTCGTGTTTATGTCCACTCACCGGTGCTTCCCCTCTTTCAAGGCTGAACGGCTCTTTCATATTAATGGCTGTAGCTCAGTGTTTTCTGTGTTTCTAGAGGCTACTGGTTTTCTTAGTAAGTTTGTTGAAGGAGGATTACTTATCCTCCCTCGTTTTCATTTATTCCTTTAGTAAGATTGTTCTATCCAAATACCTTTAAATTAAAAGTAAAGAATACCTAATTTAAGAAGTATTTGGAGTAATTTATATATTATTTAGGTGATGGTGAAAATTTGCATTTTCTGTATAAGGAACTAAGAGTAATAACAGTGTTGTTTCATCATGTTTCACTTCAAATTGGTCACTAAGTCTCTTTTGCATTTCACCTAGAGTGTTGAGGGATATATTGCCTCCAAGGATACCTTTACCCATGCTACCTTTTGCTCATGTATCTCCATGCATACATTAAACAAACAAAAAATCATCAAATGATAGCATATAACAAAAACAGAAAGTATTTTCTCACCAAGTTGAGTGTACTACATAGATCAAACAATACCACTTTGTTTTGTTAAAATCCAAGTTTTATGTATAAGCCTTGTTTAAAGCAGGATTTAGTAGTGTTCCTTGGTCTTCGCCTATCTCTATTTATTGGGATGTCCTCGATTCTATCAACTCTTCTTTCTAGATCACCTATTTTTCTTCAACTCAAATGACTAAATCGTTACAG
Source organism: Lathyrus tuberosus (assembly GCA_022829125.1). Taxonomy (NCBI): domain Eukaryota; kingdom Viridiplantae; phylum Streptophyta; class Magnoliopsida; order Fabales; family Fabaceae; genus Lathyrus; species Lathyrus tuberosus. Next base: position 4,729,372 of record JALAZF010000090.1, read on the forward strand.
GCGAAATTTTGTCCACTTTTCCTCAAGAGGTGCTACTCATACTTTTTCTACAATAGAATCATTCTTGACCCTCTCTTTGCTTACATGTTTTCTTCTATATCTATAGGGATATCCTGAATGTCATCTACTCTTCTTTCTAGGGCTTCTACTGATCTTCTCCTCACATGGCTAAATCATCTCAGGCAAGCCTTTGTCCACTTTTCTTCAATAGGTGCTAGTCATACTTTTTCTATAATAAATCATTCTTCATCTTTTTTTTTTCTTACATGCCCCCTCTGTAATGCTTAGCTTGTGCTCTTATTTGAAATCCATCACCCAACAACAATACCACTATAGTTCAATAAAACTTCCATGTGAGCTTGAGAGGCATCGTTTGATTTTAAATAACACTTGAAGTTGAAGTATTTCTCCATTTTGTATACCCAGTTTGAAACCAATGAATTATGCCTGCCTATACTCTCTTACACCTTGTAAGATTGACAAATATACCCAAATTAAGTCATGTGACTTGTTATATATGATATGATCTTCAATTTTCACTCAATTTTACTAATATTTATGGTCAACCTCAACCATGTGAATCTGATGCTTCTTTCCAAATGAGAGTTTATAAATTGCTTTTCTCTTACACCTTGTAAGATTGACAAATATACCCAAATTAAGTCATGTGACTTGTTATATATGATATGATCTTCAATTTTCACTCAATTTTACTAATATTTATGGTGAACCTCAACCATGTGAATCTGATGCTTCTTTCCAAATGAGAGTTTATAAATTGCTTTAAAACAAATTTTTCAAAGGAAAAAGTATCAGACTCCAAAAAATTGCCATTCAACAATTTGTATAAATTTACCAGAAACAATAAAATTTTCAGAATCAGTGTACAGTAGCCAGTTTTGTCAGTAAGCAAAAGATATGAGCAGAAATATATTGAGTTCAAGAAGCTAACACCTAAAACCTTCAGCTGATTACTGTTCTGTTAGCTATTTTCAACACTCCATGGACTAGTTAACACATTAGCATACCAAAATGCATAAAGAGTAGACTTTATCAAACAGTTGTTAGTTGGAATGCAAAAGGTTTTACCTATCGGCAATCTCCAACTTAAAAATAGACTGCGTGCCTGCTCCCCAGTGATTTTCCCATCCCTGTCGGAGTCAACTTCCATAAACACCTTTGCATACTTTTGCACATCAGAAGGTTTCATTTTTGGCCACGGAGGTTGTGAACTGTCAGAAGTAGTATTTCCGAGTCCAACTGATCTCCCAGATGTTGTAAGTGGAGAAGAAGCTGATGGTGAAATTTGCTGGGCTGTGTTTGGTAAAGACTGTGTCCGCGGAATCTGACTATTTGTAAGTGCCATTGAGAACGCACTCTGCAATGAATCAAGTGAACTTTGCCTACTTGCAGGGTTGGCACTACTGGAAACTGGAACAATGGACGATGAGGCAGGTGCACTGCTAACAGGATAATTCTGTCGAATAGGATCTTGTTTCGGTGTAGATGCGGCAGAAGAGAAAAAGTCATCGTCCAAAGCTGAATTGGAAGGGTACCCATTTCCAGAAACAGTCAATGCTTTAGAGGTAATAGCTGTTGGCTGGGACATTGGTGAGACCGGAGACGGTGATGTTGGTGTTGGTAAGGCAACAGATTGTGTGATTCCTGCAGGCCTAGAAGGAGGCATGGCAGTCCTTCCACTATTCCAATCATTTGAGATGTTAGCATTTGAGACATTGGTACCTGCAAAACCCTGTTGCGGACGAGGAGCTGCACCAGTGGCCATTGATTGAGGTGGACGAGGAGTGTTACCAGGCGGCATGAATTGTTGTGGACCAGGGGCACTACCTGCAGGCATAAATTGTTGTGGGCCAGGGGCACTACCGGCAGGCATGGATTGAGTTGGTCTCGTGATTGGATTCTGCTGGGAAGGAAGATATTGTGGATTTGCAACAGAACCCGGTAATCCCTGTGATTGAGGTGGTCTCATGTTAGGACTCTGCTGGGAAGGGAGATATTGTGGACTTGTAACAAAACCTGAAAAACCCTGTGATTGAGGTGGTCTCATGTTAGGACTCTGCTGTGAAGCATATTGCTGGTTTACAACAGAACCTGCTAACCCCTGTGATTGAGGTGGTCTTGTATTAACATTCTGCTGTGAAGGTAGATATTGCTGGTTTGCAACAGAACCTGCTAACCCCTGTGATTGAGGTGGTCTCATATTAGCATTCTGTTGCGAAGGAAGATATTGTGGGTTCACAGCAGAACCTGTTAACCCCTGTCCTCTATAGGCAAGATTTTGAGTAGATGTGGGTGCAGCATTCACACCCATCTGCCCAACAGACGAGGCAGCCACTGGATTCTGACGCTGTGGAGGCAAAGCAGCAAGATTGATCTGCGGTGGAGGGATTTTAGCAGCAGCCGGACCAAATAACGCCGCCTTCACAATATCAGGAGTTAAATCCCGCTTACTCTGAGCAACCGTTACTAATCTCAAAGCATTATAAAAATCATTCCGCCCAAGGAAACCAGTTTTGGACTGATCAGCATGCATCCATACCTGTAGTTCATATCAAGAACAATAAGCATTACACTAGATCGAGTTACAATCCCCAATTAAAAGAAACAACTACAAAAACCTAAAACAAACTTTCTAAGCAAAGAATCCATTATGAAAATCCTACACCTAAAAAACTCACAGAGAACAATAACAACACGAGAATTATCAATTTTAGTAAAGTGACTTTGATTCATTCGGTTTAGATTGAAATCATAGAAGAGAATAAAACAAAACCTGAGCGAGAACGTGTTTAGGCAAGTTGGATCCCTGGAAGAAACCTACGGCTTCAGCTCCACTGATTCTTCCATCTCCGTCCAAATCTGCTCTCCTGAAAAACGCTTCGAACTGATCCATGTTCGGTGCTGCCATTTCTGTTCCCAGATCGCGCGCCACAGAACCAACTCAATTAGGGATTTGGTTCGTGGAAGAAGAAGGAGAGGAAGAAAAGAGGGAAATGGAATAAAAGAATGATAATTGTTGAATCAAAGGGATTCTAGTTCTCAATTGGGGGATTTGAAAAAGTGAGGGTGATTTAAGGTTTTGATATTTTCCGGCGAGTTTGGGTTCTGATATTCCAACGACCGTAATACAGGCTGTGCCTCAACGGAGCAACTTGTTCTGACGATGATGATTTCATTACATTGCATCTACCTATCATATCATAAATCATAAAGTAGTAACAATCATAAAGTATAAAATTTAATTTTTTTTGTACAAAAGAAATTACTAATGCTAATCATAATCAATTTTGGGCAAAATAATAGCAGTTTCAGTATTACATAAATAAATAAATAAATAATAATAATAATAATAATAATAATAAATTTTAATTACAATTTTGCTCATCTATTTTATCTGATTCACAAAATTGATCTCCCTATTTTAAATTTAAACAATTTTAATTGTCTATTTAAATTTAAATAATTTTGATTTCCATTTCATACTTTTGTATTTAAAATTTACGATATTTCTATTTTTAAATGACAAGTTACTTGTGAAATATGACACTTCATCGGATATAAATAAATATATTGTAGAAATTTATATATATAAATATAAGTTAAAAAACAAACATCTTATCGATTTTCTACGAGGAAACGTAAGAGGAAAACTAAACTGTTTGAATTTAAATAGAAAGATCAAAACTATTTGAATTTAAAATAGGGATACTAATTTCTTGAATCAGAAAAAATTGTGTATCAAACTGTAATTTAGCATAATAATAATAATTTAATTATAGTTTTGATTCTCTATTTTATCTGATTCTCAAAATTGGTCTCCCTATTTTAAATTTAAACAATTTTAATTGCTTATTTAAATTTAAATAATTTTGATCTCCGTTTCATACTTTTGTATTTAAAATTTACGCTATTTCCATTTTTAAATAACAAGTTACTTGTGAAACATGACACATCATCGTATATAAATAAATATATTGTTGAAAATGCATGAGAAACTCTAGTTGGTCGATTTTCAGAATGAGAACATGAAAAATATTGTTTATCAAACCAATCAAAAAGGGGTCCCTCCAAACCTTACACACAAAATGATGTAAGGACGACACCAAAATATCCCCATAGTGTTGGTAAAGTGTGGCTTGCTGAAGGTGCGTAGCTTGTTTTGGCAAGAAATGGCTTGTAATTTTGAAGATGGCTTGGTGAGGCTGAGTATTGTAATTTGTGTGTCAAGTGGGTCGTGTCATATGGTTTGGTGTACGCTTGTTATCTTGGTGAAGCAACTCATGGTGTAAAGTTTGGAGTAGCTTTTTGGCAATTGTTTGTTGCAACAATGTAATCGGTTTTTGATGTAATGAAATTGGGCTTTTTGTTTCATGATGAACCAATGTACCCCTTTTATTTGTCTTTAATTATTACAATCACCAAAAGGATGAAGGTTAAATCACAATGACAAAGATCATCATGACCAAAAGGATGATTATTAGATCACAATGACACTTGCCAGCACCAAAAGGATGACGGTAAGGCCACAATCTGCAAAGATCGTCATTGACAAAAGGACAATGATGATATCAGAACTGTAAAGATCACCGACACCAAAATGATGACGGATCTATCACCAAAAGGATGATAGTAAACACACATAAATTGTTACCACCAAAAGGATGATAGTAATTTCCCATCAAGATCTTCGACACCGAAATGATGACAGATCTATCACCAAAAGGATGATAATAAACACACACAAAGATCTCCGACACCAAAAGGATGACGAATCTATTACCAAAAGAATGATAGTGAACACACACAAAGATCTCCGACACCAAAAGAATGACGGGTCTATCACCAAAAAGATGATAGTGAACACACGTCACTCGCTATCACCAAAAGGATGATAGTAAGTACACACGCAGATCACCATCACCAAAAGGATGAAGGTAAGATCAACTCACACAAATTGTTACCACCAAAAGGATGATAGTAATTTCCCAACTGTAATAATCACCATCACCAAAAGGATGAAGGTAAGATTGAAACACCATTTGTTGTCACCAAAGCATGATAGTAAACTCACAACTTCAATGATCATACTCACCAAAAGGATGAAGATAAGATCAACACAACACTTGTTATCACCAAAAGGATGATAGTAAGGCTATTGACAAAAGGTCAACAATGCTATAAACAAAAGTTAATAGAGCAAACTTGTTAGAGGAGTATTGGTATATCAATGAGTAAGACTTGTTTGAGGACATCAACAAAAGTTTGAAGTAAAGAAGTTACTAAGGAACACCATCCTTATCAACAAAAGGTTAAAAGGAATCAACTCACTTGGAAACGCCCAACAAGAAATAAATAAGGTAGGAATTTATCCAAAGAACCACTGACTGCTCTGAGGATAACAGCTTTATCAACAAAAGGTTAAAGAAAAAAACTCAATGGGGAACACCCACTGAACAACGCATGGTAAGAACTCGTTCAGAGAAACGCCACTGGTGGAGCTGAGGATCGGCCTGGAATCTCACGATTGATCCTGGATCCTAACTTATACATGTATGCATATTTGATTTTGTAAAGGTACTCCATTTCGGATGGAAATACCATGCAAATGCTGATGCGCTGAGATGCATGTAGGGATGTAAATGTTGGGGATATGCATAATTTGGTTCATGTATGGAATGATGCATATGATGCACATGTGATGTATATGATGCATGTTTGGATGCAGAAAGGTGATTGGATAGGTTTTATGAATGTGCTAGCAAGGTGGGCTTTTATTTTGGTAGTTGCCAATGTGGATTGGACTTTGGTTAGTGAAAGGATTTGATTTCCCGACACTCGATATTTGACAATGCCATGATCAAAGCCGACGAAGATGCTATTAGTGCCGCAAGTTTGATCACTTGCTGATAAGTCGTGTGTTCGTTCTTGAGATAACCACACATTTATGACTAAGGGTCAGGATGGCCTGAAAACGAGTGTAGCGACGTGATCAATGCATGAATGTTGTGCTTTTACTCTGAACTCAATGGTTGCTAGCGTCTGGCAAGACCTGCTTGTTCAACTTGAATGTACGGAGATGACCTGCCCTTTTGCAACTTGTTTTTCCCCAGTCTGTAGGGTTCTTGAAAGAATTCTCCTTGAAACGAAGCGTTTGGGAGTTACCATGATATGATTTGCCCTAGTGTTTGAATATGGTAATAGTCTGCCCCTGATTAACTAATTCTTGAAAAGGTCTAATCTTTGGAAGTTAAGCTTTAGTGTACTCCTGAGATGACTTGCCCCTGATTGAGCTTTTGAGGGATTTGCCCCAGATTCATAGGGTTTTGAGGTAGTCTTAATCCGGATCAGAACCAAAGAAAGTTCAAGTTCCTCATTGATTGTCCCTTGTTAGAATTTCCTTGATGTCAAGCACTGATTTGCAGTTAGAATTGTTTATTCAAACATGGTAATTTTAATGCAATGTTCATGCAAGTTTTGAAAAAGTCATTTATTGGAATGATGTGGCAGTGTGAGACAAATGGACCATTGTTGTATCCCAATTTTGTCCGGGCATTTTAAACTGTTCATTTATCTGACTTTATTTTCACTTTGCATCATCTATACAGCATAACATGACTTTCATCATGAATAATGCCTAAAATGTCGTACAGAATAAATTTTCGGATAACATATAGACCTATTGAATTGTTTCTCAAACTGTGCATAAAATTAGTGTACAAAAAGTTTTAAAATCGAGCTTGCAAGCGCCAATATTCTTTATCTACGTTTCACGTAGTTCAACATGGTATGCTCATTTTATTTTTTCGACAACTTTTTCAGTCGCATTTCGATCAGCTGAGCCTTTTAACCGGTCAAGATTTATTTCAAAACCTGACCAAGCGTTGTATTTTTCCAATATGTTTATTTCGTGTTGATCATTTTAGTGCAATCAGTTTAATTTTTCGGACACTTTCGCGCCCGATTTTTATTAGTTTTTAATTCTTTTTTTTTTATTCAAAATAACCATTTGTTTAATTAAAATTAATTTCATATTTATTTTGAAAATTTTATTTTTATTTTAATTATTAGAGTTTGCTTCTAAAATGTTCAAATAAATAATAAAAGCCTTGGATCCTCCAAAATTTCTCATGTCCATCTCATTATGCGATTGAGGATAAGAATAACAGGGAGGAGAATCATTAGCCAGCTGACACGCGTCCCATTCTAGAAGCAAAAAATGGTTTTTCGGCTTATTATCCAAACGCATGAATCATTATTTTGACAGCTATCAAATTGTTTTCCCCACTCTCTCTCACACACGTTACCATACTCTCACCACCCATGATACACTCTCTCTCGCTGACTCTGGAAATGAAAAGAGGGAATATTCTTCTCTCTCTCTCTCTCTCTCATTTTTTCGGGTAAAACAAAATAATCCTATGCTCTTTCCTCACTCACTTTTGGCAAACAAGTTAATTCTTTCTCTTGGTGCACTGTTCACGACTACACACACTCACAAAATACCCACTACAAAACTCTCTCAGATACTTCCTTCATCAACCCATCAATCTCCCCTCCATCTTAAGCTACCTCATTACCATAATTTTTACCACCATCTTTCATATCTCATTCACCAAACTCCTCATAAAATCATTCATAATTCCATTCATAATTCCACCATTTCTTTTCTTCAACAGACCAAGAACAAACAACACTCACCACCTACGAAAACACAACTGAAACCTCTCCTTCTTCCCTTGACCACCTTCATGAAGAAATAAAACTACCACACATAACACCAAACCTCCATGAAATTAACTCAGTGACTCCTAAACCGAAAATACACTGCAACACTTTCACTTTCTCCACCAGTTCCGTTTTCACCGCAACATAACATATCTATCATAAAACCACAACGCATCCATAGTAACATAGCAACGACACCATAAAATCCAGAGAAAGCAAACTGAAAAAATAGAAAGAGAATAGGGAAGCATCTGTATTTGATAATGCAACCATTCATCTCAGATCCACAATCGCCAGCTCGTCGTTTTTCCACCGTGTGAGGTTTTCTTCATGCATCAGCTTGCGTTGTTTTGTTCTAAAATTTTGGTTAAGCAGATCAATAAGATGTCGGACAGGATGTCGTGACACTTGATCTCTGCTTCTCACACAAGGATAATGAAGAATAGAATGCAAACAGCTGAAAGAAAATAACACGCAAGAATTGTTAACCCAGTTCGGTGATCAACAACACCTACGTCTGGGGGCTACCAAGCCATGAATGAAATCCACTAAGTAGAATTGGTTCTAAGCTAAACTCCAACGTTTACAACTTGACACTTAGAAACTACCCGTACTAGATTTCTACCTAAGACTCTCTTAGGTATGGGACCCTTCTCAATTCCCTTTCAATCACAGCAGTGACTGAAAAATTACAACTCAATAAACGGTCCCACTTAGGTATTCATGCAATATAAGAGAGGCTCACAAAAGTAGAAACCCTAGTACTCAATAACAGCTGTATATCTTTAGTGTCAATTCTAGGTTAAACCCGTCCTATTTATATCACTAACCAGAACTGGATTTGGGCTTCAGAATCGCAATAATTCAGCTCCACATAATCTGCGACATATTCTTCTCTAGAATAGTTTCTTTAATCCTAAGTTTCCAAAAATGTCTCCACACTCGAAAATATCATATTCCTTTTAGAATCAGAATCTCTGATTCCTCAATCTCAGATGCCACCTAGGACCAAATCATATTCCCATAAAACCTGGAAAACAGAAACAGTTATTCCAAACTGTAACAGACAAAGATGTCGAATCAACATGATATGACATCTTGTCTAACACCTTAACCTGCAGTTAGTTCAACATGTTAGAACATCTTGTCCAACATCTTTCTGTTAAGTTAGTTTTACCAAAATTGATGCCAACCTCAAAGGCTTAGACTCGTCAATCTCCCCCTTTGGCAGATTTTGGCTAAAATTAACTACAATTAACCTGCAGACAGAATTATTCAGAACAGGGAGACCAGATCATCAGAACAGCAGTGGAACACAAATTAAACTTTGTCTCCCCCTCAACCAATACCATATTCTGCAAGCAGCACTAGCACTACTCTCCCTCAATGGTTAGTAGCAGTCAGTAGTGGTTAGTAAAGTTAGTATTACTCCCCTTTTTTAGCCATAATACGACAAAGGCAGAAAAACTAACTCAAAAACCAAATAACTAGTATAAAATAATTAAAGCACACACCCAAACAAAAGTAAATTATCCTGGGCATTAAGCCCTTACAAAACCAAAACAAAAAAACATAAAATAAACTTGAACTTGAGAGAATGCTTGACAACCCTCTCAACTCTGATGGGAATACATATTCAGATATTTAAATAGCATTCCCACACCCAGTGGAATGTTATACTTCTTCAGATAGACAAACTACAAGCTTGTCTCTCAACACTTCAAATTGATTCGCGTCCAAAGCTTTAGTGAAAATGTCAGCTAGTTTATTCTTTGTGGCAACATGCTCCAGGGTTATGATTTTATCTTCCACAAGATCTCAAATGAAGTGGTGCCTGATGTCAATATGTTTAGTTCGGCTGTGCTAAATAGGATTCTTTGAAATATTTATTGCACTCAAGTTGTCACAGAAAAGTGTCATAACATTTTGCATGACATTATATTCAGTCAGCATTTGCTTCATCCACATCATTTGAGAACAGCTACTCTCTGCTGCAATATATTCAGCTTCAGCAGTAGACAAGGAGACACAATTTTGCTTCTTACTAAACCAGGAGATTAAATTGTTCCCTAGAAAGAAGCATCCACCAGAGGTACTTTTTCTATCGTCTGCATTTCCAGCCCAATCAGCATCACAGTATCCTATTAACATAGAGTCAGAGCTGTGTGTATAGAGTAGTCCATAGTCACATGTACCATTAACATACTTCAGAATTCTTTTAACCTGATTAATATGGCTAACTTTGGGTTCAGCCTGGTATCTTGCAGAGACTCATACGAAAAATGTTATATCAGGTATGCTAGTTGTAAGGTATAAAAGACTTCCAATCATGCTTCTATAGAGACTCTGATGAACATTTACCCTTTTCTCGTCTTTAGACAATTTCAGGTGAGTAGGAGCAGGAGTCCTCTTGTGTTTTGCATTCTCCAAACCAAACTTTTTAACAATATTTTTGGCATATTTCCCTTGACAGGGAAATATAGAATCTTCGATTTGTTTGACTTAAAGACCAAATAAGTAAGTTAATTCTCCAACTAGGCTCATTTCAAACTCAGATTGCATTTGCTTAACAAAGTGTTAAACCATTTCTTCTAACATTCCTCCAAAGACAATATCATTGACATAAATTTGTGTTATCATAAGTTTGCCTTCCCTTTCTCTGACAAAGAGGGTTTTATCAATGCCTCCCTTTCTGTAGCCATTGGTTACAAGGAAGTCTGTTAGCCTTTCATACCAGGCCCTTGGAGCTTGTTTTAACCCATATAAGGCTTTCTTTAGCTTGTATACATGATCTGGAAATGTGGAATCAACAAAACCTTTGGGTTGCTCCACATAGACTACTTCATTCAGGTATTCGTTCAGAAAGGCACTCTTGACATCCATTTGAAAAAGCTTGAACTTTAGCAGACAGGCTATTCCAAGTAGCAGTCTCACAGACTCCAGTCTAGCTACAGGAGCAAAAGTTTCATCAAAATCCACTCCCTCTATCTGAGTGTACCCTTGCGCAATAAGTCTAGCCTTGTTTCTTGTTACTACACCGTGTTCATCAGACTTGTTCTTAAACATCCACTTTGTCCCAATCACATTTGATCCTTCTGGTCTGGGTACAAGATCCCAGACCTCATGCCTCTTGAACTGCCATAGCTCTTCTTGCATCGCATTAATCCAGAATTCATCAGTCAAGGCCTCCTTGACATTCTTGGGTTTCATCTTTGACACAAAACAGACACTTGCAACAACATCTCGTGATTTGGCCATCTTTCCTCCATTTGGGTCCCCTATTATGAGTTCCTTGGGATGATCTTTCTGAATTCTGATGAAGGGTCCCTTGTCAACCCTCTCAGTCACTGTAGTTTCATGATTGTCACAATTGGATTCTGCAGCACCCTCAGAGTTATCTTGGGGTGTTTCAACATCCTCTGTGACATCTTCCTCCCCCATGGGAAAGAATGCTCCAATATTATTTGTAGCTTCGACTTCTATAGGTGAGTCATCAACCACAACATTTATGGACTTTAATACCACTTGAGTTCTTGAATTGTAGACTCTGTTATTTGTAGAGTATCCTAGGAAGATTCCTTCTTCACTCATGGGATTCATCTTTCTTCTCTGCTCACGATCTGCAAGGATGTAGCATTTGCTTCCAAAAACATGAAAATACTTCACAGTTGGCTTTCTACCTTTCTACAATTCATACAGTGTGGCAGATGTTCTAGACCTGATGGTTACCCTATTTAAGATGTAGCAAGCAGTGTTCATTGCTTCAGTCCAAAAGTGATAAGGAAGTTTTTTGGCATGAAGCATGACCCTTGCACATTCTTGAATAATTATATTCTTTCTCTCAACCACACTATTCTGTTGAGGAGTGATGAGTGAAGAGAACTCATGACTGATTCCTTCTGAGGAGCAGAACTCATTAAACTTATTGTTCTCAAACTCCTTTCCATGATCGCTTATGATTCTGATAATGCCATAATCCTTCTCTCTTTGAAGTTTCTGACACAGTGTTGCGGTGAAAATTGGATAACAAATTATTAATTAATTTGCATCATATTTCTTTTACAACCGACTTTGATTTATCTAAAGGAAAGGTTTAAGATCGTTAGAAAAACCTAAAGGGGGAAAGATCTGAGGTTCGGGGGTTGGTTACGCCTAGGGAAGGTATTAGCACCCTAAACGCCCGTAGTACTCTACGGGAACCTCTTGTTAAATGTTATCTTATGTTTGCTAAAGGTTCTATGCTAAAGGTTGAAACCCTAGGGGTTAGTATCTAAGTATACTCGATAAAGCATCGCACTTTACGCCTACGTATCCTCGGGAATAGAATCAGAGTATGCGTAGTTCTACTTCTACTGAATGATTGACTATGGTCAATATTCAGAGGGGAAATGAGTACAAGCTCATTGTAGACTCCAAGAACTCTCTAGATCTAGTTGAGATGGACCTATATTGAAGTTTAGTCAGTAGGGAAAGTGATAAATTCATTATGATGAATATCACCAAGTGTGTAAGAACTCTCTCTTAAAGTTAGTTATAATTTCATGGACCTTGATGAGGCCAAGAAACAAGTTTTCTTCCTAAGAGGTTACTTAGGTTAAGATGGAGGCTATGACTTTAAGAGTCAACACCATTCACCTTCCTTTGGAATAGGGGAAAAACAGTTGATAATATAACAATAAATAAGACATGATAAAACTAGATCATTGATATAATAGATAAAACAACATAAGCATGAGGATGGCAATATGTTTATGACAAAGATATGATGAACATGATTAAGAGAGTACATCAATATGCTTCAATCTTTAGGAAGACAAACATAGAGAATGATATAAAAGAACACATCAATATGCTTCAATCTTTAGGAAGACAAACATAGAGAATGATTAAGGGTGACATTTAAAGAGGGATAATAATCATATAAAAGTCAAGCATATGGCCAATCAACATGGATATATTATCTTAAGAATTAAACAAGTCAAAGATGCTTAAGAATGATATTAATAATTAATCAAAGTTGATAATTAATTGACAACATGATGAAATTAACAATTAACACACAAGGTAATTAAAAATTAACTACATATGGATAAATAACAATTGGAAATTACCAATTAACCATACATTAAAAATTAGAAATACAAATGACAAATCTCAAAATCAAGACACAAATTGATAATTCAAGAATTAACAACATGATTAAAAATAACAAATAGCACAATTAATACAATTTGATATTAAAATTAAAGTTAACAATTAGGGAACATATTAATTAACCACATAAGATTAGATTGAAATTAAATTTAAACATTAAACAAAACAAAATAAAATGGAAAAAAAGAGATTAAATACGCAGGGGGTGCATTTAAGTAATTCTGGTTCAGTCAAAATGACAAAGGAAATTAATTGGGCCAGAACATGGGGGTGTGGGTAGCATTGGGCGCAAGGCCCAGGTTGTGAAAACACAAGGCAAGGCGAAAAAGGAAAAAAAATGCCAAAAGGTTGATCCGCTGGATCAAACCTGGGACATTGTGGTGAAAGGCGAAAGGCGTGGCATATGGTGAACCGTTGGGACAGCAGATACATTCGTTCATATGTACACAACCATTAATTAATAAACCAAAAAAGCATGGAAAATGAAATAAAGAAACAGCACGCACAGTAGACATTGGGTAGTGGTGTAGTGTATCATGTGATAGTAATAGTGGCATGTGATTACAATAACAGACAAGATCAAACCAAATAACCAATTAACACGCATGGCAAGTGAATTAATGCTGTCATTTATAACCAATCAAACAAAAGATTCACGCATGGAAAAGAAGAACAACATGCAGACGACATACACATGTTATCGTATTCTACGCAAACCAAACATCAAACTTCCATTAAGCATAAACCCTCCAAAACATTATATACGACATGAAATGAAAACCCAAACTGGAGCATTTTGAACATAGAATACAAAACAACCATTAATTGAACAAGATGATGGTTACAACATGAGCAGCCATTAATGGAAAACCAAGGTCCAAAAAGATATCAGCTAGTTAAAAAAGTGATGAATCCAAATATGCTTCAGATTAACATGTTGTTCCAAAATCATCAATCAGCATGTTATATGATAAACACAACTCTGGTATTCTAATACATGATATCAAACATTGAGAGCTACAAAGTTAGCATGGGTTGGAAATGAAACCAAAACCAACAGTTCAACATTATGGTAAGACTTCAAAATATTCTAGCATGATATCAACATGTCATTTAAGCAAAAGATCCAAATGGTTTAAACTGAAACCGTGTGTGAACATGGGGTTGGTGAGCAGAAGGCAAAACATCCACACTTTAAAAATGATAACAAATTATAAACCGTGACAATTGAAACAACATTCCAAGAACAAAACCAAACCAGTATGAACATTCAGGCAACAACCAAAGCAAAAACAGGTTTAGAGATAACATCAAACACGATTTGGCATGTTTCAAGTCAAACATACACATAAAGAGCATGATCAATGGTTCTAAACTTCAACCATGAAAAGAAAAAACCGAACAGCAACCTCCATATATCATTCCTTATAAAGCTTGCTTGGTGTTCAAGTGATAAACAAACATGATAAACTAACATCAACCAAGAAACAAACGCATACATCTCAACCATATTCAAAAATGTGCAAGAACAAACAACTCAGCAACATATCATCATGAAAATTGACACATCAAACATTCTGAGATCAACAGCTAAAATCATTACAACATTTTGACATGGGCTCGTGGTAGTATCATTTAAAGCAATATAGAAACAGCATGCTAACATATATAACATCAACATCTCAGACCAATACAAACTTATAAATAACTAAACAAGCATCATGTATCCCAACACTATATTCCCACATGATAAGCATCAAGGTCCTTATAGATCACAGTAGACATAGTCATCCATTTTAACATTATATTAACAAGTTCAAAAGGAAACAATAACATGTATAACTCTTAGGGCAGTCGTGGATCAGTTTAGAGTTTCTAACACAACCCCAAACCACGGTTCATAATAATGTTTATACTAAGCAAATACAAACACAACATTGAAGCAGCATAGTGAATATTAACTAAGACATATTCCTTAACAAACATGGATGAGCAATGTAAGCATGAATAAAAGAAGTTTGAGAAACTTACCTAAGTTCCAAGCAAATAGTAAGAACTTATTCTCCCTCCCAGCTAGCTCGTGCTCCAAAGAAAATACTTTCAGAGTGGTTTTAGTATTGTTGTTGATGATTGTGTTTTGTTCCATTTGTATTGTTGCACAGAGATACAACATGCTTGTGGTATTGTCGTAGAAGAAAATGTTGTGAGAGTGGTGTTGACATGGAACCCTTTTTAGGTGTGTTGTGGGTTGGGTGCTTTGTCGTTCAACCATTCATTGTCGTTGGTTTGCCAAGGAGAAAGTATGTTGTTATCCTGGTTTTTTCGTTCTCCAGCCCCCCCCCCTTCAAAGCAAAGGGTGCTGTCCTTTTATAGCACCAGGTTGTTGGTTTATACAAAGGATATTGACAATGGTACAAAAGGAAAACCATCACCAAAAGATCCAACGCCAGCTCTCATTCTGACTTTCTCTTGAGCCACACAAAGTCTCCCCTATGGTTGCTTGTGTTGAGGAAAGTACAAGAGGTTGTACTTGTTATCTTCCCTTGCACGTTTTGGAAAAGTAGTCGTTGGGAAAGTGATGGCAGAACTCAGTACACCTTCCCTTTGGTCACTTGATAAATTTAAATCCAATGCAACAAATGACATGGCTTTATTCCACACAATAGAATATCCTTGGTGTGAGGGTAAATTTGGAATTAAAACTTGAAGACACGTGAGAATTGGAATTGGCAAATGTTAATGGATTTGGTTCTTTTAAAATTAATTAACATAATAACTATTAATTAAAAAGTTAATTAGATAAATTAAAAATAATAAATCAAATTAACAGTTAATCAAAATAAGTAAACTAATGCAAAAATTAAATTGTGATATTAACAACAATAGGACAATAAAATAAAAAGAAAGAGCCATGTTGAAATTAAATTAAAATAAAAACAAATAAACACTAAAATAAATTCTAAATTAAAAAAAAGAGAGAAATAAATAAAAACATCAACTAGCAGGAAAAAAATGAGGGTAAAATTTGGGGTGCAACAGTTGCCCCTATTTAAATATCTTCACCTGATGACATGAGATGAAGATCCTCATGTAATCAACAGTGAAAGATATTTAAATACAGATAACCGAAATTTTTTCCCTCAGATGCACACAAATGCAATGCAACAAACATGATGCCAAGAAGATGCAAAGATGCAGACACAACAAGGCACCAAAGGACAGACAGGAAGCAAACACAAGAGCTTCACTGGGGAAGGACGAAGGTTAGTATCCATGAGAGACAACTCACTAGGGATACAAGCTAACCAACAAAAGAGACCCGCCAGGGAGACTCCAAAGAAACACTGGGGAAAAGACCACAGACAATCTCCACTAGAGAAGGAAAATCCGGGGAGATAAATAACTGGGGACAAAACAAAACCCACACTCTTCCTGGGCACGAAACCAGAAAGAAAAACCTGATCACTAGGGATCAACCAAAATACAGACAACCACGCAAAGACTTCCTGGGGATTCCTAAACCGAAGAGTTCAAAATGGGATCTTCAAGAAAAGCCAGGAAGACAGAGACAAACTCTGCGCACCAGATAGGAGCCTTAAGGTTGAATAAATTTGTTCCAAGAAGCTTATCTTAAAGCAAGTTTTCAAAAATCCAAGGTAAGGGTTCAATGTCCGACACGATTCGAACAAGAACGGTTTTAAAACAAGAAGACAGTGCTTGGCATGATTCAAACAAAGTCCAAGTTCAAGTTTGACACGATTCAAACAAGAATACACAAGACAATGCTTGACACGATTCAAACAAAGTCCAAGCTCAAATTTGACATGATTCAAACGAGAGCAGTTTTATAAAATCTTTAATGTTAAACTTCTTGGGGAACATCAAAAGGTTTAAAGATTCAAATCTGGCGCGCAAAGGTTAAGACCGAACGAGCACGACACAAAGCAAACCGAGAATGTCTTTACTTTATTGGGGAAATAAAGACAGGCACCAGCAAAAGACCACAAGCAAAGGCAGAGCACAAAGACGTAAAGATGCTAGGGTATGAAGCATATGCTTAGCTATATGCTAGAAACAACGCAAACGATGCAAAACAGGAAGGAAGAAAGGAGAACACAAGCCAACACCCTGAAATCCAAACATCAAGGATAACCAGGACAATCTTCTTTCCACTGGAGATGGCAGATCTATGCCAAAGATACAGTACTGCTAATTCTTCTTGTACCAACTTGATTCCATCAAACATCTTAATTCCAGAGTAAAACTTAGTTTATCTTTGAGTTTTCTTAAAACTTTCCGCTTCCAAGAATCAGATGAAAATGACGAAGTTATTGTATTCAAAGACCAATAGCAACTCTAGTGACTAAGAATTCTGTCGTCCAACAGCTGACTTCTTTGGGGACTCCTGCATAAAGAGTTGGGGTTTAAATGGGAACATGGTTAATGAGCCAAGAATAGACTCTGGTACTCAAATAAGAGTTGGTTGAGATAACACATAATCTGCTTCATGAGGAAAAACCGGTATGAGCCAGAAAGGTAACCTCATTGGAGATAGAACCAAGAAATGGACTCTAATAAAGGTATCTAGAATGATTAATCATTAAGGCTAAACGCAACTAGATAGCATTCTAGAAAGGATCCACAATGAAGGTTGAACCAAAAAACGGTCTTCACTGGGAAAAGATATCCAAAGTGATGGAACAACAGGTTCAAGTATGACCGGTTAGCACTTTGGAAAAAGAAGAACCTTATTGGAGATTGAATCAAGAAATGGGGCCCAATAAAGTATCTAGGATGATTGATCATCAAGTCTAACGTGACTAAATGACATCCTAGAAACACCTCTAAAGTGATGGAACAACAGGTTCAAGTATGACCGGTTGGCTCTTTAGAAGTAACCTCTAAAGCGATGGAATAACAGGTTCAAGTATGACCGGTTGGCGCTTTAGAAGTAACCTTGTTGGAGATAGAACCAAGAAATGGGCTCCAACAAAGTATCTAGAATGATTGATCATCAAGGCCAAACGCAACTAGATGACATTCTATAAAGGATCCGCAATGAAGGTTGAACCGAAAAAACGGTCTTCACTGGGAAAAGACGTCCAAAGTGATGGAACAACAGGTTCAAGTATGACCGGTTGGCACTTTGGAAAGGTGAAGAACCTTATTGGAGATAGAACCAAGAAATGGGCCCCAATAACGGTATAGAGTCTGATAGGTTAGTACCGGAGTTGCATAACTGAAGATAAGGCTTCCTGGGGTATACCCAATTACGGTTGCGAAGAGGTTGAATAGTACCAGAGATAGATAAGCTGCTTATAAGAGACTGCCAAGCTTCTTCAAGAGATAGATACTTCAAAGATACGTTGATATCACAATACTATTGGAGAAATAATTATGTCTTAAACGAGGATCTTGTAAAAGATTCTTGCGAGACACGGTGCAAAATAAATGCACGTTCGCAAATAGGTTAAAAACCACACCTGCCAGGGACCAAAGTTCAATCTAGGAACAAGCTAGAAAGAAACGGTCAAACAAGACTCCAATTGAGGAATGAACTCAAATAGGGATTTATCTTATCCACATATGGAAAAGATAACTGAAACAACCATCATCCACGAGAATCAAACTCTGTGGGGAATTCAGAAATGATGGGCACTTTATGCCTAGGGCTGACTTTCTGTTGGAGAGAATAGACAAACCCAATCACTTAGGGAGGAAAACCGCCAAAGTGAACCAAAACAGGAAAACACCAGAAAAAAGAAGCAGAAAATGCAAACATGTTATGCATATGAGTGCCTATGCAATGCTTATGCTTATGCTGACAAAACAGACAAGCGAAACGGGAGACGAGGAAAAAGTCTCGACAAGGAATACCCAGCCAAACTCAACAGGTTAGACCAATACTGGGGATGAATAAGAGTCAACAACTTCACTGGTGAGAAGAGTATTCTACTGGTGGAGAATCCATAGAGAATTGTCAAGATTAGCTGAAATAACAGCTTATTGGGGAGCTAACAAAGTAATTATGCATTCCACTGGCATAACTACCATCTTCAAATCTTAACTGCCCCAGGCTACATGGTCTGCCAGAAGACGATAACAAGAGGATTTTATAGAAGAATTGATATACCAGATGCTTCAATGTCTTCAAACTCTTAGAGAGATCTTGACGTAACTGCCCCAGATTAATGGCGTTTGCACAACAAAGCCTTGGAACTTGCTTCAGACTGATTGTTGACAATTGGGGAAGAGATGCCCCCGACTGATTGGCCTTTTAGAGATTTACCGAATCTCGACTTGACTGCCTCTGATTAACTGGTTCGTGAGGGAGAGTCTTCAAAAGGATTTTACAGAAGAATTGATATACCAGATGCTTCAATGTCTTCAAACTTTTGAAACAAAATGAACCCAGACATGATTGCCCCAGTTCGACTGTATTCGTGATACTCACGCTGTAGTAGAAACGACTGGGGAACAAAACTTGTCCCTGTTGATGGGTTACTGAAGTCAAAACTAGTCATAAGAAGACCTGGAGAAGGCTTGCCCCAATATTCTGAATTGCAGTGTTCTGCCCCTGATCTGTCAACTCTCACTTGGTTGCCCCTGACTGAGTTTCCTTTATCAAGTCGAATCCCCTAGCCGGTTGTATTTGTTGGGATTCCTTGATATCAAATGGTATTGCAAACAAGCGTTGTTCGTTAAAATTGGAAAAATTTAAGGCAAAGATTAATGCAAACTTTTGAAAACAAAACCTTTGATGGAAGCGCACGCTGATTGATTAAATCAAGAACAAAGGTGGATCAGATTATTTATGAAATGACAGAAAAAGTGATCAACACACGCAAAATAACAAAGATTATTAGGAGTCAGGTTAGTCAACCTTGTTGTAGTATATTTTTCAAAACAACCTTACCTCAATTAGGTCTTTTAAGGGTTGTAATGTGGTATGGTTCATAGTTTAAACAAAAGATAAAGGCTCAAATCCTAAGCTCAGTTAACTCAAGATATACGTTCAAATCTCCAAAAATAGGAAGTCACTTGATTTGAAAGCTGACTGGCGCCTTATATGAAGCGCTCGTGTTTGAATGCATAACCGAATAAAACTGAGAACTACCCTGCCCCAAGGTTGAGATTTAAGGGTTTTGTGAAGAAGAAACTCCTACTTCTAGGCTCGAAAGGGGTTAACAAGGGATAAATTGAAACAATGCCTTACATCCTCAACGAGGTTAATTTGAAAGCATACCACAGCAAAGGGAATATAAGGTTTTCGTCATCCTCCCTAATCTTTGCTTGAAAACGGGGTGAAAAAGATAGTGAAATAAGGTGAAGATATTTGTGAACACAAGAATAAATGAGTGAAACGAATGGACTCAACCAAAAGATGCATAAATATTTCATTAATGTTGTCAATTTAACAGTACAACAAAGCTCATAAGCAAATACCAGTACAATTAAAGGAAATACAAAGCACAGCCAACCAAAGATTTTAGTTTTCGGGTCCGAATGGAAAAAAGTCTTCACCACCAATCACTTGTTCCTTGTGGTAACGAACTTTGAGAGGCCTTGCAGGTCCTTTACCTTTTGCTTCAAAAGTTGAGGTACCAGCATCTGAAGTATCTTCCTGAGGTTTCAGATTCTTTAACAAGCTTAGCAGCTTCTTTTCAAATTCTTTGCATTCTTGACTGGGATGTCCAATTGTCCCAGTGCGGAATTTGCATTCAGTCTTTGGGCGGTCTTCTTCGAAGATTAACTCCTTATCATGGATCAGCTCTTGCACAAAATATCCTAAAGCTCGGCAATTGTCCAAATCATGCCCTTCAGCTCCCTTATGGAATTCACAGGTTAGGTTGGGATCATACCAAGGTCCCCGAAATGGTGTGAGAAGTCATGGAGTTACCAGCTTGTTTTGCATCAACAGTGGAAAGAGTTTGCTCAAAGGTACAGGGATAGGCCGGTGGTTAAATTTTCCTCTTTTGGCAGCACACTTCTTCTTATTTCGGCCTTGAGAACCTCGAGGAGAATCATCTGTTGGAGTCTGAAACGCTCTTTTGGTAGACACCTGACGGCGATTACATTCTAGCCCAGGAACAAGACCACGGGCCGGCTGGTATGGGAGATCCTCAGGAGATGGCAAAGGATTGTTCTTGGACTGGGAGTCCTTGAAAGATAAAATACTCCTTTCCACTAGATCCCTCACAATATGTTTCAAAGTAAAACAACCTTCTAAGTCATGGCCTGGTGCACCTTCATGGAATGCACAATGAGCATTGGGATTGTAAGAAGGTGGAAACAGATCAGGAGGTGAGCCTGATGATGTTGTAGTTATTAACCCCTGTTGCACCAAAGAAGGATACAACGCTGTATACGTCATTGGAATGGAAGGAAACGGAGGCCTACTACCCTGTCTCTCATTTGGAACATTTTGACGGGAAACCTGAGTTTGTTGTGGATAAGCAGGAGTGTTGGGTGCTCGTTGATAGATTGGTGATTGAGAAACTAGCTGATAAATAGAAGCTTGATCATTGAATGTTGGTATGGTAGGGTGAATGTGATTCTCCTTTTCCATTAGAGCTTGCAAAGTTTCTAAAACCCAATTCATCTGGCATTTGAGGATTCTGACTTCTCCTTTCAACTTTTCCTGGTTATCCAGAATTTCCTTCATCGTTGCCATTGTCCTGAACGCAGACTAGGTATCCTTGTCGAGTCGAATAAGACGACAATAAGACGCGGAAAAATGCACATGCAAAAATGCAAATGAGATGCTAATGCAGGCCAAATGGTTTCAAGGAACTCAAAGGCAAGTTGCAAACTTTTGGAAAATTGAAGAGTTTTTGTTTTTAAAATCTTTGATCTCTATTGATCTTTGCAAAGAAAAGAACATCTGAGTTCATTGAAACCAAATGGTTATCATGAGATGTATGCAATGCACAAACACGGGCACACAAAAACGCAAACATGCACACACAACAGCACACAAGTCCTAGGTTTAGGGGTTACGAGCATGGAGTCAAAGGTCTACCCATCCCAAAGGTACATACTATGGTTTTCACCTGCAAGACAAGGTTCTAAAAAGTTCCCAGAGTCGACAACCCATCTTTCAGATTTTATCAACTTCCCAATTGCTCGGTGATTAATAAAATTCTCAAGAGAGTCTCGTTTGAGTGTAGTATCGCGTAGCAACCATTTGGGATTGCTCCCTCACAGTCCTCGCACATCGTCGTCCTCCCCTTGGACGAAGTACACGCTCTCCATCACGGTCTAGAAGCAGCAGCGACGACGAGCCTCGAAGGCCGTTGCCCCAAGAAATCATGGTCACATGTCTACCAAAAGGGCTGGAGAAACCCCCATCCCTGGGCACGTACGATGGCACTACAGATCCTGACGATCACATCAAGAATATCGATGCGTTGCTCGATTACCGTGGCGTATGAGGCGCCATCAAATGTAGATTGTTCCCAACCACAACGAGGAAGGGAGCAATGACTTGGTACAAGAAGCTCCCCGACGAGTCCATCACATCTTGGAGGCAATTGGGGAGGATGTTCTCCAGGCATTTCACGGCCTCTCGTCGTCACCCAAAGACAGAAGCCTCCCTTGAGGCCATCATTCAAGGGAAAGAAGAACCTCTTCTAGCCTATATCAAAAGGTTCAACAAAAAAGTCGTCCAGGTCTCCACGACCGACAATATGAAGAAGTTCTTGCTCGAGCAAGGACTCCGTCCCTGCACCGAATCTGCCAAAGCGGTTGGCATTGAGACTCCAGCAACACCAGATGCCTTCCTCCTCAAGGCGCAAGCGTACATACAGTACGAGGAGAAGGAACCTGTGAGCTCCACCCGAGATTTGAGGCACCAAGAGAATGGCAGGTCCTCCAGACAAGACGACCCCTCGACATCTCATCAGGGAGAGAGAAGACGGGATGACCGCCCACGAGAGTCCCAAGACAACAAAGGGCCTTCTGGCCGTTTTCACGAATACACTCCTCTGACCGTCTCCCAAGAGAAGATTTTCTTCAAGTACGCCAACTCGGAGTTCCGGCAAGCGGGGGTCCGATTCCCGGAACAGATACCGGCTAAGCTGAATATAGATAAGTCGAAGTATTGTCGGTTCCACAAGAGCCACGACCATATGACCGACGACTGTATCCATCTAAATGATGCAATTGAGATATTAATCATGGACATACACCTAAAACAATTCACTAAGAAGAAGGACGCTCCTCGGCAGGATGCCCAGGAGTCAAAGAAGGTCGAAGAAGAGGTGTCTTCCTCGGAAGTGACTAGTCTTTAGGTCGCCAAGAGCATCTCATGACCTGAAGACTTCTACGTCCCTGAGGGGCTCAACATACCTCCTTACTTCACTGTGCATAGCCCATGGGAAACCTTCCCCTCCTCCAGGGTCATCTCTGGAGAGGGCTTCAACAAGGTTACCATGGGATCCATCAAGAGGAAGTGCGAGCATCTAATCAACACAAGCTCGAACCGGAGTTCCACACTTGATAAGGTATGGGGAAAGTCGGTTCCCTTCGCCTTCTACCGCGAGGAACTCCTTGGTAGAGCTCCCAACTCTAACATCCCACTGCTCGTGAGAGCACAAATGGCCAACTTTGACGTTCGTTGAATCCTGGTCAATCAAGGCAGCTCGGTTGACATCATGTATTCCTAGCTATTCTCCACCCTCCAGCTGGACGAGACACACCTGATGCCCTACGTAGGAAATGACCTACAAGGCTTTAACGGGTCAGTCACGAAGTCGTGGGGGTACGTGGAGCTGATCGTGACTTTCAGGTTTGTAAAAATGGCCAGGTTCATCAAAGTCCAGTTCCTAGTCATTGACTGCCCATCCCTCTACCAATGCATCTTCAGTCGCCCAACTCTGGTCAAATTAGTAGTTGTGCCCTCAACCGTGCACCTGAAGATGAAGTACTACACTTCCAAGGTGCTCGTTACCACCCTGCATGGAGACATCGAAGTAGCGAAAAGATGTTTTGAGGCAGCCTCAAAAGGGCTAAACACAATTGCCACCAAGCCGAAGACTCCCAGCAAGCCTACTCTGCCCTGCAGCTCCGAAGAGGCAAAACTGCTGCCCCGCGTCGACTCTATCGACCTTGACAGTCGTTTCTCTGAGGACGACTAGAGGGACCAGAAAAGGAAGGAGATGGAGATCAAGCCATACTCGAGCGGCCCTTCCATATTGACCAGCAGCGGCGAGATCTCCCATCCGATGCGCCCAATTCTGGATGGCGAGTTCGAACTAGTCCTGCTCGGTGACGACCCCCAGAGAAGAGTGAAGATTGGAATCGGCTTCCCCGACTTAACGAGGAAACAACTGGAAGCCTGTCTCTGGGAGAATGCAGATTTGTTCGCATGGAGCGCCTCAGGGATGCCCAGGCTAGATCCTAAGGTGGCTTGCCACCACCTCACCATCGACCCTACCGTTAGGGCAGTAGCTCAACGTAGGCGAAAGCGGTCTCATGAGAAAACGGAGGTTGCCGAACAAGCTGTAAAAGAACTCCTAGAGGCGAATTTTATTTCAGAGGCCAAGTACACTACTTGGTTGTCCAATGTTGTACTTGTAAATAAATCAAATGGAAAATGGCGCATATGTGTTGACTATACCGATCTTAATAGGGTCTCCCCTAAAGACGCATATCCCCTCCCCAACATAGACAAATTAGTTAATAATTCTGTTGGTTTTAAATTGTTGTCGTTCAGGGACGCGTATTCGGGTTATAACTAAATACCCATGGCAAAAAGCGATAAAAGGTACACGACTTTCATGACCGAGTCGGGCAACTATTACTACAACGTAATGCCCTTCGGCTTAAAAAACAATGGCGCTACCTACCAAAGAATGATGAACAAAGTCTTCCAAGGAGAGATCGGGGATATGCTCGAAGTTTACATGGACGACATGATCGTGAAATCCCACGAGGAATCCGATCACACGCTCCATCTGAAGAGAGTCTTCGAGTAGGCCAGGAAGTACAGGATGCGCTTCAATCCAGAGAAGTGCACGTTCGGGGTACGAGCGGAAAAGTTCATCGGCTTCTACCTAATAGAACGAGGAATCGAAGCTAACCCTGATAAGTGCAGGGCCTTCTACGAATTCCCTACGCCGAACTCGAAGAAATCCATCCAATCCCTAAACGGGATGCTCGCATCGCTATCCCGTTTCGTGGCAAAATCCGCTCAGCACGCGCTTCCCTTTTTCAAACTCCTTCGCAAGGAAGTAACTTTTGAGTGGACAGAGGAATGCGACAAAGCCATCCTCCACCTAAAACAAGAACTGTCGGAACCACTGGTCCTCTCCCGTCTAGATAACGGGGAGACCCTCTATCTCTATCTCGCAGTCGCTACCAAAGACGTCAGCGCATCCCTTATTCGTGAGACCCCTGATGAGCAGAAGCCCATATACTTCATGGGCAAGGCACTGCAAGGACCGGAACTTAGATACCAGCAGATTGAAAAGGTGGCCCTGGCCCTCATCAACACTGCGAGGAGGATGAGACACTACTTCCTAGCCCACACAATTGTGGTGCACACGGACCAGCCCGTGAAGCAATTGTTGGGCCACCCAGATATGGACGACAGAATGCTCAAATGGTCGTTGGAACTGTCCAAATTTGACATCCAGTACGAGAGCAGGAAAATCCTCAAAGCTCAGGCGCTGGCCGACTTCGTGGCAGAAATGACCTTGCCCGACTCCCCAACTTACGAAGCTCGCAAGTGGACAATCTTCATCGACTGATCATCCAGCTCAAAAGTGAGCGGAGCACGCATCATCCTGAAAAACAAAGAGGGTATCCTCGTCGAAGTCTCGCTTACCCTATCTTTCCCCACTTCTAACAATCAGGTAGAGTATGAGGCCTTCCTCGCAGGTTTACGCCTCGCCGAAGACCTAGGAGCCGAGGAAGTTATCATCTACACGAATTCTCAACTTGTGGCCCTATAGGTTCGGGGAGAGTATCAGGCCAAGAACGATAACCTATCTGAATACTTTACCTTGGTCAAGAAAAAGATGACGAAGTTCACATCGGTGGAGGTAAAGCATGTTCCCCGCGAACACAATGTCTAGGTAAATGTCTTGTCAAAGCTGGCGAGCATGAAAAAGAAGGGAGGAAACAAGTTTGTCATCCAGGAGGTACTTCCTCGACCTAGCATCGAGAAAACTTCCACGACCCACGACGTGCACGTCATTGGCGACAGCAACTGCTGGATGACCCCAGTCTACAACTACCACGCCAAGGACGAACTACTGTCCGACACAAAGGAAGCCAACGCAGTCAGGTGCAGAGCCTGCTCCTATGTCCTGGTCGAAAAAAGCTCTACAGGCGAGGGTTCTCCATTCCTCTCCTCAAATGCATTGAGGAAGAAATGGTCGCCCATATCCTGTGCAAAATCCACGAAAGGATCAACGCCCAGCATCTCGGTGGAATATCCCTCGCCAGAAAAGTCCTACGAGCAAGATATTACTGGCCGACCATGCAGCATGACGCAAAGGAACATGTTAAAAAATGTGACAAATGCCAACGGCACGGGGATATGCATTTGGCACCGCCCAATGAGCTCAAAGCAATGTCCTCCTCGTGGCCCTTCGCATGGTGAGTCCTGGATATCCTAGGACCATTTTTCGTAGGATGAAATCAGAACAAGTACTTGATAGTAGGCATGAACTACTTTACAAAGTGGATAGAAGCAGAAGTTCTGGCCAAAATAACGACCCACAACATACTCCGCTTCTACAAGCAAAACATTCTTGCTCGTTTCGACATTCCCCAAACAATCTTCACCGACAAGGAGCCACAGTTCACGGACAAAAAATTCTAGGAGTTCGTCACCCAACTGGGCACCAAATAACACTTTGTGTCCGTCGAGCACCCGCAGATGAACGGGCAAGCCGAGGCAGCCAACAGGGTAATCCTACGAGGTCCCAAATTGAGGCTGGACAAAACTAAGAAACAATGGGTCGAGGAGCTGAACAGCGTGCTCTGGGCCTACCGAACTACGCCCCACTCTTCGACCAGGGAAACCCCTTTCCGTTTAGCATACGGGATTGAGGCAGTAATCTCTATCGAGATACATGTGCCCTCCAGGCGGATTGAAGCTCCCCTGGATGGGGAGAAGAACAGCGAGGCACTAAGGGAGGAACTCGATCTCGTCGAAGAGGTCCGATCAGGAGCAGCCCTCCGCGAGGCCTCGTTAAAACAAAAAATTGCAATTAGGCATAACGCCAAAGTCATACGACGAGACTTCTAAGTAGGCAGTCTCGTCCTAAGGAGGAATCACAAAGATTCCCGTGAAGGCAAGCTCGCCGCAAACTAGGAAGGATCCTATCGTGTTCGAGCAAAAATAGAGAATGAGACCTACTACCTAGAACATCTCAACAGGGAAGAACTCACTCGATCGTGGAACACCGAAAAGCTAAAACAATATTATAGCTAAGGCCTTAATTGTCGGCATGATTCGTCGATACGACGAGCGTAACGTAACGACCATAAGTGTGCGCCCAGGTACAAGCGCTGCATTACTAAAATAAATCAAGGCTGGCTTTTGCTCAGGAACGAGCAAAACCCATGCCCGACAGCGGTCCCTCGACCGAGCCTTCCGTCGCCAAAGTACCACGAAAGGCAGAACACCCAGCTTGCGATGGGAAGTTCACGCCGCGAACTCAGGCCACAATCGCGACCTGAGCTTCGCTCTCATGCCCGAAAGCTACCCAGGCCTTTCGACCAGTTCCCCTCACTGTCGAACACAATTTGTCGAGCAAACCCCAAAACAATAAAAATCATTCACTAAAGTAGCCCATACCACGAGCACGATTATCAAGCAGCATTTTGACACTTAGCGAAAATAAAGCAAAGTATAAATATACACGAATTTGAATTATATATAACCGACCACCATGGCCGAAAATAAATACTATCATAAAAACGGCCATAAGGACCGCGATTGTGCTTGTTATGATACAAAGGGGCCAAACCCCATACAAAAAGATAAATTACAAAGATACGACACTGTCATACCCCAAATTTTGACCACTAAGATTTCCCATCATTGTGCAAATCATCATCACAATATGGATATACCTTTATGCCTCAATCAATCTCCTCATAGATGTTTGAGCATTCACTGCTATCAAAGATTAGGGTTTCAAGCCCTCTTAGAGCTTTTAGACAAAGGATCAATCAAGAAATGACATGATCTTCAACTTGTCTAAACCCTAAAACATCCATAAAGGGTCAAGAGGACTCCCACACCAAGAATCAAGCACAAGGTTGCAACATTCCAAGTGGATTAAGCCTCAAGATCGTCAGTGTCACCAAATTAGGGTTTTGGTCGACCAAGGTCTCCAGATGGAAATTTTCCTCTGGGCATGAGCCAATGCTCCAAAGCATAACCCAAGATACTCCAAGGGACCTCATGGACCCAATCATCAAGTCAATTTAACCTCAGGGGATGCATTCATAAAAAATCAGGAATTAGGGTTTCTTGACCTAATTCACCCCTAAGTTGACTTTTGGCACAAAGCATGAGCCAAGAACTCAAGGCATGATTTGAGGAACTCCAATACACTACATTGATCCATTTGCAACAATGGATTGATCCAAGAAGCTTGATCAACAAGTTTCAATTTCATCTGGACCACAGTTAGGGTTTTAAGGAAAAAGTCAACTGTACCTTTGACTTTTGTCCAAGGCATGCTCCCAAACCTTGGGACATGATTAAATACACCCTACAACACCTATGGAACATATCCATTAGGTTTGATTTAGGTCAAATACTTGATTTCACCAATGATCGCACAATTTGGAATTCATCTGATAAAAAGTCAACTGTGCACAAAAGTCAAGTTTGACTTTTTGAGATTTTTCATAATTATGGTTCTTTAACCCTAAAATAATGTTAATGTGTGATTTGAATCATCATTCATCAAGAAAAATCAAATAAAGTGAGATAACTTGTAAAAGGGGTAACCATAAAAACTTAGAATTTTTCTAAGTTATGGAACAAAGTGGCTAAGGTACCAACTTCCAAGGATCATAACTTGTGATCCAAGCAACCATTTTGGTTGATCCAACGATGGATTTGTAACTCTCATGGCATACTTTAAAAGTGTCAACTACACCTCATTCCAATTCTTCATGGTTTTTAGTTATGGAGTGATCAAAATGGCTGAAAACATGAAATGCCACTTTTTTCAACACTTAGTGAAATTTTCACTAAGTCAGAATCTGCCTTACTTTTTTCCCAAAAGTATAGGCATTTTTCATTATAATTCAGGTTGGATCAAAACCAAAGATAGGCATTATATTGAAATAGGATATATCAGCTTTCCAAAATGTCAAAGAACCCCATGAAATTCCACTTGAGCTAGGGGTTATGACAATGGCAATATGCCTTGCTGCAAACTGTCTTGGCAAGGCAGATTGTGCATTAGAGCTCGATTTGATCAATTTGTGCAAATGACAAACAAGTTTATCCATCTGCACACCTCAGGGGAAGACCAAGGAGGAACAAACACTGATCCATAAGCCTCCCAAGTCTTTGGAACTATAAGTAGCATGCCAAACCTAAAAAGCCTAAAAAGGGGACAAGAATCCAATTTTGTTTTGGAGCATTCAATGGATGCTTAGAGGTGGCATGTATCAGAGCAAAAATGAACACTTCAGTCAAGCCTTATCCTTAAATTAAAGAACCATAGGCCTGTGCTCTAATCTCAAGTCAATGGCTAGAGGAGACTTGAGATTCCAAAATGATCCAATTGGCCACAGACCTGTACCAGTTGCCATACATTATTCCTTGCAAAACAAACTTGCTCTACTATAAATAGAGCTCATTTGTGTTCAGTTTGAGTACACCAAAGCACCCAAACTGATGCTTTCCTCAAAATCACCTTCTCACTTCCATAATTGCCTTCTAAAACAAGTCACTATCGGGTTTTGAGCTTGAGAGCAATTCCAACCAAACCAATCACACACACACACCTCATAAACTTCATATAGAAGTGATCCAAACACTTAAACAACATTTGGAACACCAATTTCACAAAATCACCATCCAACTGCTCAAGCTTTTAGTAGACTTGCAATTGGGGTACCATTTTAAGTTCTAGCTTGTTTCCAACCACTCCAAACATTCAGACACAGTCCATTGCACCTAGGGAAGCTGTCCAAATCATTGGAACCAAACTGTAACACCTCTAACCCAAAACACAATCACCAGCTGCAAGAGGTAAGCCTCAACTTGGTCATCTCATGATTCATGCATATTTCCTCGCACAATAATTTTTCCATATGTTCATAATCATGTATAGAGTGTTTACCCTCAATCATTTGCTTTGTATGAATCCTGTATGGAATTTCTGAACCTTCATGCAGAATTTAGGGTTCTTGAGATTTCTCTTTGATTTCTTATTTCATGCTTAAAATAAATGAAATTAAAGGCCGTAGACATGATCGTGAGGTGAAAATGAGTAGATTGATATGTGGATTTTGTGATTTCATCAAGTATTCAGTGAGATTGAGGGGAAAACACAAATCTCAAGAAACAGAGGGCGCGGGCATGAATTTGGTGTTCTTGGCGCCCTTTTTTGAATTTTTAAATATTTGAATTTTTGTGATTTTATTTAATTGATTCAAAAATTAATTTCTCTCTGGTTTTTAATGATTTTGAGTTGATTCTTTTTTTAATAATTCACAAAAATGTTAAAATATTTTATTTTACAATAATTTCCCAAAAATATTATTTATTTCATATACTTGATATTTTTTCAAAGAATTATTTTTTATTTGTTTTTTGACATTTAAAGTATTTTTTCTTTCTTGATTTTCCAAACTTAAATGGTTTCCAATCATTTTGTGGATAAAAACGTAATTTTTCAAACATTAATCCAAGATCACAACTTGTTTTTCACACATGTTTGATAATTTTGTTAATTTTAATTAAATTTTTATTTAATTAAAATACATTTTGAAATTAATTTAGGGTTTTGATCTTAATCACCCTAAACCAATCTTTTTCAAACACTTTGGGCCTCTTGAGAGAGTGTAAGACCCAACCCTTTAAAAATACAAAACCATTTGGGCCTCAGATATTGTATAAGTCCCTCTGCGTTAAAAAAGTCTCGGCGCGATCGCCAATTCAAAATCAAATCCTCTAGGCCTCTCCTCGAGATATAAGTCCCAATTCTTTTTCTTAAAAAACACCTTTGGGCCTCTAATAGAGTGTAAGACCCAACCCCTTTTGTAAATAAACTTTTTTGGGCCTCACATATTGTATAAGTCCCTCTGTATATTTTCAAAACAACGGCGCGATCGCCGCCTTTTCAAAATCAACCGGGCCTCTCCTTGAGTTGTAAGCCTCATCTATTACAAAAATAAACTTTTGGGCCTTTAATAGAGTTTAAGACCCAACCCCTTTGAAAATCAAAATAATTTGGGCCTCGGTCATCGTATAAGACCTACTGTGTTTTCAAGCCTCGGCGCGATCGCCATTTTTCAAACAAATAATCATTTGGGCATCCCCTCGTGTTGTAAGTCCCATCTTTCTTTTTTAAAACATCCTTGGGCCTCTCCTTGAGTTGTAAGACACATCCCTTTATAAATAATACCTTTTTGGGCCTCAGTCGTTGTATAAGTCCCGAAACTATTTTCAAAACGACACTATATCACTGTTAAAATTTGGGCCTCTCCCTGAGTTGTAAGCCCCGATCTCTGTTCAAAATACTTTCTACTTTGATTTTGAACCCAAATGTATAGTTGTTATCAAAACTTTCTTTAATTTCTTTGTTGAACAACTAGCAAAACAACATGGAAGCTCTACAACGGGTAAGTGTTTATCCGCTTTATCTTATATGCTTTCATATATATAACTATATTGTGGAAAGCTGCACATGGTTAGTCTTCTTTCATATCTTTTAAAATACTTGTCATATATCAACTGTATATATATTAGTATAGTTATTTAGAGTTTTCCCCGACAACTAGGTCTAGAACTAGGTAAAGCCCTGTTGGTCACTCTTAAATACAAACAAAACTAGATCCCCATAGGATTCCAGATACAGTCTTCCCTTCTCTTGGGGTTAAATAATATGGAACAAAGAGAAAGGAAGTATTCTCGGTGAACCTTTTCTTAGACATTCACCCCTAGAAATTGTCAAAGAAATTCTACTCCCCAGAGTTGATCTATTCTCCGTGAATATCATCTCTTGAGTTTCTTCCAAACCCTCGAACTTTCCTGGAATGATCTCTTCTATGTGAATTGCATTTCTTGAACTTCTCTTGGTTTGGGGACCCACAGGCTTCCTAAAAGCATCCCCGCCTCCTCTTGGACTTTGTACAAGGACTCGTCGGATTTTTAGAAGTTCTCATGCCTTCTCTTGGGCTTAATACAAGGACCTTCACGGCCTCTTAAAGGTATAAGACATAACTTAGTCATCCTTTCCTAGAGCAGTCTTTCCAGTGTCAAACCTCAGGCCACTTTAGGGTTGATTCTCATCCCTTAAGGCCCTTGTCCTCTTTTGGGCATCCTACAAAAGATAAAACTCTTCAACACCAGTAGACTTGGACAGTCTAAAACCCCTTTGAGTCTCAAAGACATTCTCAAGTTCCTTTCAAACATAGGAAAAAACACGATCACTCTAGATAAATCTCTAACAGAAACCCGATCTCTCTCATGAGAGTTCCCCACCCTTGGGCCTGCCTATGGATCTAATCCTCGGTAGTAAGATAGCCTCCTCTTAGTCTTTGTATAACAATCTTTCCTCAACACAGTCAGCCTCCTCTTGGGCTTTGTACAATAATCCTCCCCCTAGCGGAGCTAACCTTTTCAGACTCTCTTGTTGAGTCAATCATTTTCCAGACTTTCTTGTTGAGTCAATCATTTTTCAGACTCTCTTGTTGA
This sequence comes from Lathyrus tuberosus, assembly GCA_022829125.1. Classification (NCBI taxonomy): domain Eukaryota; kingdom Viridiplantae; phylum Streptophyta; class Magnoliopsida; order Fabales; family Fabaceae; genus Lathyrus; species Lathyrus tuberosus. The sequence continues at coordinate 4,762,178 of JALAZF010000090.1, forward strand.
GTATAAAAGACTCTCTTGTTGGGTCAATCTCCTTTTATCCTCAATCTCGGGATTCGTACGAGACAACAAATCACTCTCTTGTTGAGTATAAAAGACTCTCTTGTTGAGTCAATCAACTTTCAGGCTCTCTTGTTGGGCCAATCACCTTTGCAAGACTCTCTTGTTGAGTCAACTCTTTTAGCCTCTGTCTTGGGCTTTGTACAAGACATATAAAAGCACTATCTTGTTGAGACAAACTCATTTTAGCCTCCGTCTTGGGCTTTATACAAGACACATATAAACCTCCCCAACGGAGTCAAAAATCCCTTTTAGCCTCAATCTTGGGCTTTGTACAAGACAGAAAGAACATTTTCCCCGAAAAAGTCAAACTGTTAGCCTCCTCTTAGGCTTTATATAATGATATCCCTGAAGGGTCAGTCTCTTTTTTGCCTCAATCTTGGGCCTTGTACAAGACATATATACACTCTCTTGTTGAGTCGGTCTTATCTAGCCTTCTCTTAGGCTTCATATAAAGAAATCCCTAGCTGAGTCAATAACCTTTTAGCATTAAACTTGTGCTTTCTTCAAAGCACACAAACATCAATAGTCCCTCTTTGGAGATGACAAATTCTCTCTCAGCCAAAACCCTTTAGCTTCATATCTTGGGCTTTGAACAAGATACAAATCACCTTTAGCTTCAATCTTGGGCTTTGAACAAGACACCAAAACATCTTTTTCCTCCCTTAGAATAGGAGGAACTACGATTGCTCTGATTTCCCTGTTTCATTTAAACAGGAATACGTAGGCATAAGATTGTGAAATCTTAGCAAGCATACAAATAAAAAACTTTAGGTCCAGTACCTTCACATCAATAAAAAATTAGGTCCAGTACCTTACCATAAACATAAACAAAACTCACACTCCCTATCACACTTTCCCAAGAAACTTTCCCAACCTATTAACAGATAAACACGATCAATTACAAAGCAAGACCTAAAAGCTAACATCCTGTGGATAACCACATATAGGATGGGTAATTGACAACTACCCATTGTATAACCTGACCCCGGACCCCCTATCTCTTTTAAAGCGTTTGTTCAGGTAAACATTCACGTGCAAGGTTAGTTTTAGATACCTTCCCTTTCCCTTCCAGCTTCACGGGATAAATAAGAAATCTGAAAGTGGCACCCTTTCTCCATGAGGAGAAAACCCAAACTTCAGCGATAAGGTGGTAGCGTCACAGACAAAAATCGCTTGCTACAGACACGCAGGCCAGAAGTGCAACAAAAAGGAAATCAATCAGATGTCGACTGAGGCTCTTCACGGGCAGGCTGCTTCTGCTCCTCGCTGAATCAAAGGAAGTCTAGGACGACAATTTGGCCTTCCACCACACTGTAGAGGAACCCAGTCCCATCGGTGGACAATTCGACCCCAGGATTCACGATCTTCAGCTACTCAACAACATTGTTGAAAGCCTCCTCGGCGATCCCCACGTAGTCCTCCTCAGCCTGGCCAATACGAGCGACAAGCTCATCTCCAGACTCTTTACTTCATCGCGTTCATCCTCAACAAGAGCAGCGACAACCCTCAATGATGCAACCAAGTCCTCCGCGACTTTTTTCTCCGCGTCCAGGGTATCCTTCTCCCCGGCGACCTTGGGCAGCCCGCCCTTATACTTTTTTGCTGCCTCCTTGGTGGTCCTGGTTAGATCCCCCTTAGCCTTCTGCGCCGCCTCCTCCGCAGCCTTCAACTTCACTTCCAGGACCGTGTTTGCGCCCTGTGCCTTCTTTAGCTTCATTTCTTGGAGAGCCTCCTCCTCGGTGTAGACCACCGCCATTCCCAGAACCCTCATCAGGGCAACAACGTCCTAGGCCAACATCGTCCTCTTGCTCGGACAATCTAGCTCCTTGAGCTTCAAGGACTCCGCCCGATGGAGTGCGAGAGAGGAACCTTCAAAGAAATTCCTGCTGTGAAAGCATGGAGGCAGCTCAAACTTACTCTTCTCCCCCTCTTAGGTAAGATCGAGGACCTCGCCCGCCCGAGGGCGCTTGGGCCTTGACGTTACTGGCACATGGGACGTTTGGGCGGCAGATGGTGTGGACGAGGAGGTCCTCAACCCCGTCTGTGGAGGAGGCACTCGCTCGCTAAGGCGGTTTTTCCCGATCTTTTGGACCCTCTTGAGTTTTGCGTGGGCACTCTTCACCATACGCTCTTGAGCAGAAGACATGTTACCTGCAAAATGACGGGCACACATTAGTAAACAAGGAAAATAACAATTTGAACAAACTAAGAAGAAATAAAGGGCTACCCAAAAGTTCCAGAGCCTTCTCACGAGTGCTACACTCGAGGAGCTCCTTCGTGTTAATATAGCAGGTCTCCACTTTGACCCCCCTGTCTGCTTCTTAAATGAGCTCCCCGCTCCTAGTCACGTACTAGGCAGGGACAAAACCGTCGACAAAGCCCACCAGCTCTTCGTAGCTGACCTTATCATCCTCCGCCAGCAAATTTGGATTAGCAAGGTAGTCATCAGTCCCCCGGGTAAAATGGTCCCACTCCAGCAAAAGGGGAACTTCAGCAACCTCCACCCCTCTACTTTGCCCTGCTCTTCGATAAGGGCTTCCCCGTTCTCATATGTTGAAACCTCCCAGATGAACGAAAAGTCTGTGGCCCTCTCCGGTACAGGCTCGATGATGTAGTACTTCTCCTTGAACGTCCTAATGGACTCAGAGAAAGGCTTGAATAATTTCCTGCCCTGCTTCAGGGAGACCCATCTGAACTGCCTCTCAAAAACTTGGCACTGAAGATGGAAGACAGTGAAGAAAAGGGGAAGAGTGGCTCCAATCTTCAAATATTCACAGGTCAGCTCGAATACGCGCATGAAATCAATCGAGTTTGGATGCAGTTGCGAGGGCGCCAAATCCAGATGGCTGGAGACTGCCATTTGAAAGTCCGTAAAGGGCAGCCTTAACCCTATCTCTTTGGAGACGTACTCGTACATGGGGAACCTCTCCCCATAAGCCGAGCAAATCCGGTCGTTCTCCCCAGGGAAATAGACCTTTCAGTCTCCCTCGGCCCCCACCGTCATGAAGGTATCTCGGGTGTAAGAAGCATAAAGGGAGGCATGCTCCCGGGGCTCAGCGACAACCCACTCTTCCGCGGAGCTACTTGGTACAGATGTTTATCCGGCATCCCGGGGAGCAAAAGTATCTTCAGTACCACTATCATCCGAGGAGCTCTCCTCGGACAGGTCTCTCATAACTTCATCCTCAGCTTCGCGAGACATCTCTTTTACCTGAAAAGCAGAGGACAAAAGTGAATTCGATGACAAAATTAAATACACCCTTCCACCGCTAGTCAAGTGAAAGGGCGCACGAAGGCCCGAGGACAACGCCCCCGACCTAAGCCCTACCCAAATGGCACAACAATGGTGCGAGAAGACGCCTATGACAATCCTTCAAACTAAGCCTCTGACGACGGCGTCGGCGACAGAAGATGGCCTAACCACCACCAGCCATTAACATTTTGCCAAAAACCACCCCTACTCTACCCAGTTTCGTCCTAACTGCATACAAACTAAAACAAACAGAAACTGGAACACTTGAAACAGAGAAAGGTGAAGAAGACTTTCATGGTCGAGGAAGAAAAGTAGGTGGTTGGCGAGCTCTGGTCGTTGCACGTGCGATAGTGGAACGACAGTGAACGACGGAGACGAGAACAGATAGCAAGAGAAGAGAGATAAGTAAATAGTGGAAATGAGTGTGTTCTCCCTCTATTTATAGACGGACTAGGGGCACATGCACGAGCACGCACAGCGTAGGGGCATCATCATGACCCTAGCATAGCCATCATTACGCATTAAATGTGGCACGTGGCTCGATGCATGCGTGGCACTCCATCTCTTCAAATCCCATCAACCGTTGGGCTCCCTACATGTCGGGCACGCCGAACAACATTACATGTTCCTCGGGCAAAGACTCCCTCGGGCACCGCGTGTCGCAACGCGAAAAACAACCGACAGAAAAATAGAGTCACCACCGAACTTTATTTATCCCAACGGGGGAAAGGAAACAATCGAAGAAACATCAAAAGGGAGAAGACATGGTCATCACAACCAAGTCATGGGTTTGGGAGTCGGTTACGCGAGAGGAAGGCATTAGCACCCCCTCACGTCCGTTGTACTCAACGGGATCCACATTTGTTGTCTAATCAAAGGGTGTGTTATTTAAAGCTCTACTGTTAAATGGAAATGGAAGGGAAAAAACAAAAGGAGACTCGATAGGACTTCGCCGTCCCAGGCCTACGTATTCCCTCGTGCAATGGGAAAGTCATAGTCAACGTAATTTGGAGGACTACGGGTAGATCGAGGAAGGTTGCTCGCCAAGACATCGTGTTGCGGTGAAAATCGGATAACAAGCTATTAATTAACTTGCATCATTTCCTTTTACAACCGACTTTGATTTATCCAAAGGAAAGGTTTAAGATCGTTAAAAAAACCTAAAGAGGGGGAGACCTAAGGTTCGGGGGTTGGTTATACTAAGGGAAGATGTTAGCACCCTTAATATCTGTAGTACTCTACAGGAACCTCTTGTTTTGTTTGTGTTATATTATGTTTGTTTGCTAAGGGTAAGGTAAGGATATCGCTAATGACTATGAGGTCAAAGGCTGGATGGCTATAAGGCCAAGTTGATAATGAGCTATCTATGACTATGAGGTCAATAGAGAGACTTTGTGACTATGAGGTCAATGTTAGAAGGTGGATATGAGGCCAAGGGAGAGGGGCTATGACTATGAGGTCAAAGTTTTGGTAAGGTGACTATGAGGTCAAGATGGTAGATGACTATGAGGTCAAGATGATAAGATGACTATGAGGTCAAGATGGTAAGATGACTATGAGGTCAAGATGGTAAGATGACTATGAGGTCAAGATAGTAGTGAGCTATCTATGACTATGAGGTCAGTAGAGAGACTTTTCCATGACTATGAGGTCAATGGAGGATGGCTATGACTATGAGGCCAAAGCTTGCCTATGACTATGAGGTCAAAGGTTACCTATGACTATGAGGTCTAGGTTAAAGATGTTGCTAATGACTATGAGGCCAAGAGCTACCTATGACTATGAGGCCAAAGGTTGAAGATCACTCTATGACTATGAGGTCAAGAGAAAGTCCTATTGACTATGAGGTCAATGGGGGAAGATTGCCTAAGACTATGAGGTCTAGGTTAAAGATGAGCTTTCCATGATCTTGAAATCGATGGAAAAACTTTTCCTTTGGAAGGAAGGGGAAGAATAACATCTTGTAAACAAGAGTTATTGTGGGGTTGGAATACAATGAAGCATATTAATTCAAGAATTCCAAACAGTAAGCATTTAATCAATACACGAAATAGAATTTCAAATATGAACACGGCAAACAACATTGATAGTGGTCATATAAATGCGACAAGCATGGCAAAGAGAACATTCACAATTTGAATCAAATATATTTGAAGTCATGCAAGTTAGCAACAGAGGTAAAATGCAAACAAAAATCCCAATGCGAAAATTTTGCACACAGTCAAGAAAAAAACTCTCTTAAAGTCAGTGGTCACATGAACATGTCAAGCATGGCAGAGAAATCACAAGAAACAATTGGATTTAAATCATGCAATTTCAACAGAGAATAAGAAAACAAACAGTAATCTCATAGTAGGGTTTGTTAAAATCAGGAAGACAAAGTTTCAAGAATCATAACATTCTTCCAAAAGGACTTATTTTAGAATCAGTGGGCTCGTGCATATACCAAGTATAGCAGAAAAGGCATTCTCACAGTTTGAAAACAAATGCATTTGGATTTATGTAGCTTGTTAGTCAGAAGCCAAAAACAAATAAACGTTCTGGTGATATAGTTTTGTTCAAAGTCAGTGAATAATTCTTAAACAAAATTTCACAAGTTTACAAAATACTTCCAACAAAAATCCTTTAACATTTTAGAAAATAACTGATTTTAATTACAGAATAAAAGAAATGAAGTGATGAATATTTAATGTTTTTTTTTTGTAGAAAAGAAAAATAAAAATAGGAGATAAACACATAACATAGTAACATAAACAAAAAAACAAAAAAGTACCAAAAGGCCAAGTGGCTCTCGCCACATACACACATGGCTGGCGCCATGAAGGATCTCCCATGGTGGCTTGCGCCACCTTTGGACATGGCTGGCGCCATGGGATCTTTCCTTCTCCTTTTATATTATTTTATTATTACATGATGAGTGTTTTATTATTTTATTATTCTTTGTGTGTCTTTGTGATGTGTGGCGGGAGCCAGCATATTAACATGGCGAACGCCACCTTAACTCCTCTATTTATTTTTTCATTTTTCTTTTAAACGAATACGATTACGAACCAGTTGACGATTAACAGAATAAAATGAAATTAATCATGTTAATGATTTCATCACATAAATAATCAATAATCAGACAATAACAAACCTAACAAACATGATAACCATACGGAACAGAATGATCATGGATTTAGATAATAACAGGATGATGAACATAATAACAACATGGTGCAAACACGAAACAAAAACAGAAGGAGGTAGAGTAAGACCTAGTGGAGAAAGTTCATTGCTTCTTCAACGGTGAGAGTTTCTGGAAGTGGTGGACGTGCTTTCCTTCCTCAACTGCTACATCGTTAATACCCTCAGAAAGAAACACAAGCTTTGGTGGTTAAGGTGTTGGAGATTTGAAGTGTTTACTGGAAGGGAATAAAAACGATAAGTTCTGGCAAGACTTGAAGGTTACTTGCAGAACTCAAGAAACGGAAAGGTGAAGAGGTTTTGATGAGTTTCTTGGTATTTTTCTGAGAGTGTTTTTTTGTGGTGTTTCTGTGTATTACAGAGGGATGAAAATAGCGAACTTCTTGCAAGCTTTTGAGTGTTACTTGCAAGACTAAAGGAGGGAGAAGTAGAGAGAAATTTCTTAGCAATTTCTGGTGTGTTTTAACATGGAGGAAGTGAGTTCCTTTTATAGGCTAAGCAAGTGGATCCGGGTGTTGGGTAGTTGGTTTGTCCACAGGATAAAGGATTAGGGTTTGTATGGTATGCTGAGTAAAGAATTAGGGTTTGTGCATCAAGTTCCTCAGCCGTTGATCTTGGTCAATTTCTATGCTGGACAAGTGCAGCGGAGGAGGTGGTGGATTCAGTCTGTTACTTTCACTCTTTAGTAATTATTCCAAAACCACCTTTTTGAAGTACCATGAGAGAGAAAGTAAAAAAAGGCAATAATTTGAATTTGGAATACGTATTCTCTGCTCATGCATGCAGGTCTTTTTCCGCCCAAGCACTTATCCTTGAAGTTGGGACTGGCCCTTTGCCTCATTTCCCTCTGACACCGTGGTTTGTTGCCATCTCTCCGACGCATCTCTTTAGCTGGCATCGAATCGATACCTTGAGACGCCTTTTGGTGTCGACGTGCCATGGGACTCCTTGTTTTCCACCTTTGGTCGAAATCACCTGTCAACAAATTGCCCCCCCAAAAGGCCAGTTTCGACTGAACACTATGTCGATGGAGAAATCTGGCTTTTTGGTTTCTTGCGGGATTTCGACGGCTCTTTCTTCGACACATTTGCCCAACGTTTTGTCTTCTCTCAAAACACGTGGCAAACACCGTCTGACATGATGATTGCAATCTCATCCCACGATTTCCAAGAAAAACGCCATGATGGCTAGTCTCATCTGAGTTACGGGCCTCGAAACCAACTCCCACTTGCTTTTAGAAGTTGAAAAGTTTTGGTGATCTTTCGCCTTTTGCATGCGTCCTATAAATAGACTCCCTCATAAACACTTTACCACTTTTCCATAACTTCTTCTTCAAAACTTGTCCTTTGTTCTTGAGATCAAAACTTTGCTTCCTTCCAAAGACGCTATTTGTCCTAGAACATTCTCTGCATTTTGCTTTGTAGGAAAATGTGGTCACTTCGACCACTGTTGGCGATGGCAACACTGAATCAGCTGCAAATGCCCCTACTGTTGGCGTCACTATTACGCCAAGCCCTCAAAAAATTGATGAATTCCTGACACTGGTGTCAGAAGAAAACTTGGTGGTGAAGACGCCTCCTGCCTCAACTGATAACCTTGAGCACAGTGATGTAGCTCCTGGAGCGAGTATCAATCCTTCGCCTGCTGTCACCACTACTGGAGTCGGAGAGAACTTCCAACCCCCTGACCATAACCCAGAGAGGACTTCAACCATCGTCGACAAATCCCTTACTCCAGAGGCACTCTTAGCAGCCAAGGCAACAGATCCAGCAGCCACCCTGAAAGCGCTACACAAACTTCGCCAAGCAGCTGAAGAGATTCAGCCTACCAGTTCGACCACCATCCCAACTCCAGAAGTGGATGCTTTCTTCAATCTCAAACTTTAATAGTTGCGGTCCTATCTTTTTGAGTAACAGTTCCTGGCGGCTGTCGCCGAAGAATCCGCCATAGCCAACGACGTTTTCAAACTTCTGGATGAACTTTATGAATTCCAGCCCCCTGCCCCCATGGCCACATACCTGATCGAGTTCGAAGCCTTCTTCACTTAATTGGCCAAAGACCTTGCTATGAATCATCAGGCCGACGCCCAAATTTGGTTCTGCCACAATGACATGAAACGTGAGTGGCACCTTGGCTCAGTCTGTAAACAAAAACATGGAGACTTTGAAACTAAAAAACAGGAGCGCTCCAACAAACGCCAGGCTTTCGACCAACAGATATTTGAATATCAAGCCCAGATAACAGAGCTGACAAAAAAGATTGCTGAGGTCGAACAACAAAAAGCCTCTGTTGCGGTAAGAATCAGATAACAAGCTATTAATTAACTTGCATCACATTTCTTTGAATTCACCACCGACTTTGATTTATCCAAAGGAAAGGTTCAAAATCGAGAAAACCTAATGGAGGGAGATCTAAGGTTCGGGGGTTGGTTATACTAAGGGAAGGTATTAGCACCCTAAGTATCTGTAGTACTCTACATGAATCTCTTGTTTAGTTTGTGTTATGTTATATTTGCTTGCTTAAGGATATCTGCTAATGGTAGAGGTAAAGATGTTGCCAATGACTATGAGGTCAAGAGCTACCTATGACTATAAGGTCAAGGGTAAGATGGCTATGAGGCCAAGGTGATAATGAGCTATCTATGACTATGAGGTCAATAGATAGAATTTTCTATGACTATGTGGTCGATAGAGGATGACTATGAGGCCAAGGGAGATGGGCTATGACTATGAGGTCAAAGCTTTGCCTAGGACTATGAGGTCAAAGGTAAGATGACTCTATGACTACGAGGTCAAGAGGGAATCCTATGACTATGAGGTCAAAGGATGGTAATCCGCTTTCTATGACTATGAGGTCAATAGAGAGACTTTCCTTTGGAAGGAAGGGGGGAACAACAACTTCTTATGAACAAGAATGAAAGTGGATTGAATTGAGTTTGAAATGAACAATATAAGTTAAAGAATTCAAAGAGAATGTACAACATTTAAGCATAATTAATCTCAAAGGCCTGATTCAAACATCAATGTAAGGCCAGAGATAGTGAGATTGTTCATAACAAAATATAAACAAGTGGCGCACATACATATGGTAAAGAGAGCATCCAAATATGAAACCAATGGCAATAGTGTTCAAGGTAAGATACTTAACTATAAAGTCAAGAGGTACAATCAAAATCCTAAGGGAATGACTTATATCCAAGGTCAATGAACATTCTCAAGATAACTCTCTTATGTACCAAGAACAAAATCAAGATAACTCTCACGAACCTCTCAAGAATTAAGTGTTTTTCAAAGAGAATTCAAAATTAAGTGAAAGATTTACACATGTTTTTGTGAATTTAGAATTTAGTGCAAAAACAAAATAAAAGTGCAAAATTAAATTATGAAAAATTAAATTAAACATTGAAAAAGTGTTTATGATTTTTTTTGGAATTTTTAAGTGAAAGGAAATATTTTTAATTATAATTAATATGAAAAGAAAATAAAAGAAAATAGGCTAAAATACAGTTTTGGTCCCCCTGTTTTTCAAAATTCACAGTTTTGGTTCCCCTGTTTTTTTTTTGAACAGTTTTGGTCCCCCACCCCTCACTGTTCATGTACGGACGTGTACTGTTCATGTACGGACAAGTTACTGTTCATCACTTTTTTTGGGCCAAAATTGGGGTGGGGGACCAAAACTGTTAAAAAAAAAAACAGGGGGACCAAAACTGTGAATTTTGAAAAAAGGGGGACCAAAACTGTATTTTAGCCAAGAAAATAAAAGGTGGTTTTAGTTTAAAACAAGGAGGGGTGTATTAGAAAATTCAAAATGAAGATGTTTACAAGGTGCAGCGCCTGGGCTTGATATAGGGTGGGTGCTGGAAGTGATTTCGTTAGGCCCAAGTTGGAAAAGATTTACAGGAAAACAAAATAAAATAACCAAAAGGGCGTTTGGGGCGAGGGGGATTCGAACCCCAGACCCCTTGGTTACAGGCACGACTTCAATACCATTGGGGTGGCTATACATCCAATGTATAAGCCACCCCTAGTAACTTATAAACCAAACGCGAGCAATAAAGATGCTATTAAAAAACAAGCGAGTAAAAAAATGACTGTATACAAACTCATGTAACCCGTCAGCAATTGGTCACCCAAAATTTAGTGACTAGCGGACAAAAAGGGGTCCCAGCCAATCTACAATTGCCATGGCTTTTTCTCTCCCATGCAGCATGCAACGCAAAACTGGAACTATATTGAAATAATATGACAAAGTCATGGCAACTTGCTCTCATTTCCAAACTCAATCTTCACTAAATATTATGAAATAAAGTATCAGACCATTGTACACAAAGGGTAGGGTAACACTAAACCCTCTGTAGCTCAAACTGAAGACTCTAATATTGGTAAAACAATCATGAAAATCATACGTTTAAGCTAATGTGTACTACATGAACAAAGATGTATCAACACGACCTATCAAAACCTGGTCATACTATCATACTACATGGATAACAAGAGGATAGCTAACATGGAAACGAAAAACTTACTGAGTAAAGAATTTCCACTGTCTTTTTTATTCCAAGAGCTTGAAACTTCAACCCTCTAGACCTTCTTCCTCAAAGATGATATGCCTACGTTCTGAAGATGTAACTTTCTTTTGACTATTCACAAGCTCTCATTCCCTTAAGTTCTCAAGGTTTTGTGGAGGGTCATGTTGTATTGCTCTGATGGTTTTTGCTCTGATTATGTTCAATGGTGATTGGTCTTGTTGCACAGCTCACAAGTTTCTTTATGTGATGTGTTTATGGGTGATTCCCGTGTGTTGTTGGTGTGTTCTTAAGAGTTTCTTTCAGCGGTGTACTCACGAGTGGAAGTATGAATATTGGTGGTTATTTATGAGTGGAGGCTATTGTTGTCGTGGCAAAAAGAAACTCTCAGGTTGTTTACGGGTTTTTTTTGTGTTCATGGCAAGACCAAGGAGGAGGGTTATGGATAGGTTTTGGAATGACTTTGTGGTGAAAAAGAGTTTCAAGCAGGAGGTGTAGAGTGATTTTTGATGGTGTTGAGTTCTGATATTTGATTGTTGTCTATGCTTGGCTGTTGGTGGCTTGTTCATGTAGATTGTTGCTGTCTAAAGAATGAGAAAACAACTCCCTTTATAGTGGCATATCTTGGTCCATAACATTGATAATACGAAAGACAAAGGATTTATTCAAAGGAGAAAGATCAGTAGAAGGGATTCTATGCGTATAATCCTCAACTTGTTATCTTGAGCCAAGTGCCAAAAGCATGTCTGCTTGCTTGATTCAGAAAAGAATACGTGTGAGAACTATAGGATTGAAGTGCAGAGAGCTTTACATGATGGTCTTCTCTTTACATCATGGTAGTCCTTCGTATATTACACCTCAAGTACACCATAGTTGTACTTTTTGACTAAGTTACCAAGTCAACTTGACAGACCCCCACACGATATGTTCTTTTCCCATGTCTGAGTCATGTTTCTAGGGAATAGCTGGAGGTTCTTGAATAAAGGTATAACTCTAGCCAAAGGGTCTTTCAAAATGGAACAAAATTCATGAAACAAAAACCTTTAGACAACATAAACAATGTTTCATGTAGCTTATAAACAACATACATGTCGCATGAATTCTTAGAAACTTAGAAGGACATTCTGATTAAAATTGGCTCAAGACTTTTGGGCAGGTGTTGTGTACTAAAATCATGCTTTTTGCTTTAGCACATGACTAAACCTTCATCCAATGACCCAAGCATCGTGTTTCCCAATTCATTGGAAAATTAGCATGAAAAAGCTCACTTATGATTAGGAAAAATATGAGATTAGAAACAAAGTATATGAAAACATGTGACAAGGTTTGGTGTGTCATTAAATTGGAACCTAAGACTTCATGAGTGCATGGTGCAACTTTATCATAGTAATTTCACGACACAAAAAAACTTGACAACCAATCCACCAATTGTTGAGATCTTTGGTCCTATGTGAAGAGGGCATTTGATAGATCAATTTTCACTTGGAAAGTGGTTTGAAATGAAGCTTGTAGTAATGAGAAAAATACCCTAAAGTCATGCGCATGATTAAGCAAAAAAGACTTAGAAAAAATTCTAAGTTTTTGAGTTTCTCCAATTTAAAACACTTAACTTCAAAGCATCATAACTTGAGATTGGTTTATCCAAATGAGGAGTTCCACACATGCCTGGAAAGCTTGAACAACAAGGAACAACTTTCATGTTCAAAGATTTTTATTTGAAGTTTGGAACTAGGTGAAAAACAGCCATGAAGTAGTGTTCAAAATTGGAGCAAAAAGTTGAAAATTTCACCAAGTCCCTAAGGCATATTGTGTTCCAAGTCTCATAACTTAAAAACCAAGCATTTTTTGAAAGATAGTCCCCTAATAAACTTTGAAGATCATTGAAAGAGCTTCCATTTGAGCTTTGAGTCACTCAATTTGGATATGTGGTTTGAAAGTTATGACCTTTGCAATTCTGCACAAGAAGTGAATTTTCCACATTTGAAAAGTTGCAAAGACCAAACTTTGATTCCTTTGCAAGAAACTCCTCAAAACTTGACATCTCATGACTTACCTCATCAATGAGACATGCCATGATGAATTGAGGACTTGTGTGCTTCACCCTGGATCAAAATCTCAGTGATTAAAGCCTCAGGCAAAACCCTAATTTCACTTGTGAACGCACTTGAATGATCTCTGATGACCTTGTTTCTTCAATCACATCTAAGGCTCATAGATGGTCTCCAGGGATGTCTACTGTCACATGGAGTCATGTCTCAGGGCTTGAGAACAACTCTTGATCCATATCAAAGGCCATGATTGTCTTGTCATCACAAAACCCTAATTGGAGGCAGGGTGAATTTGTGGCTCAAGGCACTTGGTAATGAGAGACAGTCACACTTGAATTCTTGTTGATTGAGACTTTTAGGATGTAGATGAGCTTAATAGTTTCATTTGGGGCCTCAGAGTACCTAGGAGATCTTGAATCATGTGGGAGCTTGATTTAGGAGACCCTACCCTATTTCTTGTGCAAAACCTGACTTTCACAAAAGAAACAAACTAGCAAAATATGGTGATTAGATAATAATGCAAAAATGATTGAATCTAAATGCAAATGCAAGATGTTATGACATCTAAGAAGGTAAAATTTGGGGTACAACATTTTCCCCTATTTAAATAGCTTTACCGGATAACACGAGGAATTGAAATCCTCGTGGCATCAAGGTGAAAGGTATTTAAATATAGCAAACCGAAAATTTTGCCCTTAGATGGAATGTATATGCTAAGGACGGGCAAAAGACATGCAAATGATGACATACCATGAGCTTCTAGTATGATGGTATGATGCCATGATAGTGCAAAGATGCAGACAAACAAGACACTAAAGGATAAACACAGGTGAGCATCACCGGGGAAGGATGAAGGTTAATATCCACAAGGAAGACTCACAGGGGATACAGGCTGACCAAAAAAAAGAGACTCACTGGGGAGACTCTGAGGAAACACCTGGGGATAGAAAAACTGAGGGGGAACCCTACAGGTCCTTACTGGAGATAGGAGCCAGAAAGGTGTTCTCCACTGGGGAAAAATCCAGGGAGATGGATGACGGGTTCGTATGTGAGCGGACGACACTGGGGTAATAAAGACACATTCTTACTGGGAATGAAACCAGAAAGAAAACATGATCTCCACTGGGGATCAGTTTGACATAAAAGGATAGACATCCAAATAAAACATTTTCTGGGATTTTCTTATACTAAAGAGTTCAAACGGGATCTTCAAGAAAAAACCAGAAAAGATAGAGATGAACTTTGTGCGCCAGATAATAAAAAAATGACTGGACTTTAGTTAAGGATAAAGTTAATGAGCCGTTAATGATTGGATTCGAGTACCAATATGAGTTGGTTTTTGAAATGATACCAATATGAGTTGGTTTGGATACCAGTATGAGCTGGATTTTGAAATGATACCAATATGAGTTGGTTTGGATACCAGTATGAGCTAGATTTTGAAATGATACCAATATGAGTTGGTTTGGATACCAGTATGAGTTGGATTTTGGATAAAAGGACCAATATGAGTTGGGTTTTTTTTGGATACCAGTATGAGCTGGATTTTTGAATTTTGAGTACTAATTTGGTTTGTTTGAGGTGCCAATATGAGTTGGACTTTGAATACCAGTATGAGCTGGACTTTGACCACCAGTATGAGCTGGATTTTTGGATACCAGTATGAGCTGGATTTTTGGTTACCAGTATGAGCTGGATTTTGGTTACCAGTATGAGCTGGATTTTAGGTTACCAGTATGAGCTGGATTTTGGATACCAGTATGAGCTGGATTTTTTGGTTACCAGTATGAGCTGGATTTTAGGATACCAGTATGAGCTGGATTTTTAGATTCCAGTATGAACTGGATTTTGAGGTTTAAGTTCATATCTGACCTGATTTTTAAACAACGGGTTCATATCTGACCTGAGTTTTAGGTTCATATCTGACCGGGTTTCAAACAACGGGTTCACGATAACCTGAAGTTTAGGTTCACATCTGACCTGGTTTCAAACAACGGGTTCACGATAACCTGAAGTTTAGGTTCACATCTGACCTGGTTTTCAAACAACGGGTTCATATCTGACCTGAGTTTTAGGTTCATATCTGACCGGGTTTCAAACAACGGGTTCACGATAACCTGAAGTTTAGGTTCACATCTGACCTGGTTTCAAACAACGGGTTCACGATAACCTGAAGTTTAGGTTCGCATCTGAGCTGGTTTCAAACAACGGGTTCACGATAACCTGAAGTTTAGGTTCACATTTGACCTGGTTTCAAACAACGGGTTCACGATAACCTGAAGTTTAGGTTCATATCTGACAGGGTTTCAAACAACGGGTTCACGATAACCTGAAGTTTAGGTTCACATCTGACCTGAAATAAACAATGCCAGCAGTTACTGGACTTTTAGTATCCATATGAAGAGATTGAGTATCAGATAGGTCAATACCGGGGTTGCAGGTTAGACTTCCTGGGGAATACCCATTATGGTTGCAAAAAGGTTGGATAGTACCAGAGATAGATAAGTTTCTCATAAGAGACTGCCACTTATCACCACAGAAAAACAAGCTTCTTTAAGAGATTGCTACTTGTTGTTGGGCATAAATTCCAAAGAGATGTTGATATCACAACACTGCTGGAAAATGAATTTTGTCCTCATGAGGATCAAAAGATTCACGGTGCAAAATAAATGCACATTCAAGATAGGCTCAGAAATCACACCTGCCAGGGATTAAAGTTCAATCTAGGAACAAGCTAGAAAGAAACGGTCAAACAAGACTCCAATTGAGGAATGAACTCAAATGGGGATTTATCTTATCCACATGTGGAAAAGATAACTGAACCAACCATCATCCACGAGAATCAAACTCTGTGGGGAATTCAGAAAGGATGGGCACTTTATGCCTAGGGCTGACTTTCTATTGGAGCGAATAGACAAACCCAGTCACTTGGGGAGATAAACGCCAAAGTGAACAAAGCAGGTAAACACCAGAAAGGGATAGCAAAATGCTAAGATGCTATGCGTATGAATGCTTATGCCATGCTTATGCTTATGCTGACAAAACAGACAAGAAGCGAGACTGGAGATGAAATAAACATCTCGACAAAGGATTGTAATACCCCAAAATTTGCCCTCTCTTTTCTTCATATCTTTGAGCATGAGTTTTCATTTGCATTGCATTGCATTCAAGCATAGAAAAACAAAGCATCAAGCATTTAGCATTGCATCTTGCATAAGGGCATGTGATCAGGTGATTCTCTAAGGTGTTGATCATCTAAAAAAGAAGACCAAGTGTTTCTCACAAGCTTTAAGGATCTCTTACATCATGTGTTATCTCCATTTGATATCACAAGTCATTGAAAGAAAGGAATTCACCAAGAAGACTGGACAGTGCATGATCTCCTACACAAGGCAGTCAAAAGTTGGGATCTGACCCCCAAATGTGCAAGCTCTTTGAGTTTCTATCACCTCCAAAGGACATATCTCATCTTTGTTTGAGAGGATACACAACATATTCAGAGGAATTGAGATTTGGAGGATGTGTTTTTTTCCTCCTAACCAGAGGGTGCCAAAACTAGGGTTGGACCTAAAATCAGTTTATTTCTGATTTCTTGGGCAAGACTTGATCTCATGGTATTCCTTATGTTCTTAAGTGTTCATGGAGGGAATCTTGGCCATTGGTTCTTTGAGGAAGATGTTCAATGGATCAGTTACTTGTGTAATAAACAAAAGTCAACAGTTCAAAAGGAGAAAGTCAACTGTGGAATTTTGAGCTTCTTTTCATGGTTTTCAAGGTCCCACATCCTCTTATGGTCTTAAAATGCCAAGTTTCATGTCATTCATCAAGAATCAAGGGTTTGTGCAAAAGTTACTAAATATGGAAAATGACCTATAATGAAAACTTTCCATTTTTGGCAACTTTTCCATCACATTCAACTTGACTTTTCATTATCAAGGAAGCTCCAAGTGAATTTTCCTCCAACATGAAAGTTGAAGATCTTTCTCTCCCATTTCCAAAAAGTACTATAATATTTCCATATCATTTGTGGAACTCTAGTTATTGCCAAAACAATGCAAGGTGTTTTTCATGGATTCCTTATAAGTCAAATTTTCCACCTTTTGCATTTTTGCACAAATGGACTTGTAATGTTCCCAATTGCTTCATGCCACATTACAACATCAAAACACAAGTCAAGAATATCATTTGTGGCCTTTGAATCAATTCATGCCATGCCATATTTCTCATTATTCTCACAAAGTTCAAAAATGCCAAATTAATTCAAAACTTGCAAACCAAGAAAGTACAAGGCATAAAATCAATTCAGAAGTGGTACATGAGTAAATTGGAGGTGATTTTTGCTGGGTACAAGGGTTTCCCACGTGCAAATTGGTGGTGGTGGTGTAAAATGCATTTTTGGAATTTCACTCAAATCTCATTAACAAGAATTCTAATCACTTCCTAATCCTAATCAGTGGACTAATGAATGGTATATATGCTTACTCATGCCCTCACAGCTAGGGTAGAAGCTCTCATTTGCACACTTGTGGTTTTTTTGCTCTCACACTTTCTCTCATTGAATCTCATTCTTCTTGGAGCTTCTCTGAGTTTTCTCTTCACATTCTTGATCAGTGAAGAGAATAGAGCAAGAATCCACCGCTGTTTTGAGCTCATACTGAAGATTTCATCAAGTGCCATTCAAGAGGGATCATCTTCAAACTTCAAGATCTAGCCAGATTCAAGCCTCTATTTGCATTTATTTTGCAAATAGAGATCAAAAGGAGTTGATCTGCAGCATTTGGAAGGATTTCTTGGTGTATTTCGTGTTCTTCAAGGTTCAGGTTGGTGAATTTTTCATACTCACAGAACTTGAATTTTTGGTATGCAAAATTATCTATGATGTGCACTGATTATTCTGAGCTATTTTATTTGAAGTTTGGACGTGTGGTTTGTGCATAATGTTGATTTAAAGTTTTAGATCTAAACTTGTTTCTCTTCGATTCTCTTTATTGGTTGGTTATTTGTGAAAAATAATTGCATATTTGAGATCCTTGCGTTTTTCTGGTCAAAATGGAGAACCTACTTGCAATTTCTGGAAAATTTCACGTTACAGCTCACCGGAGAGGGTGGCCGGAGCCCTAGCTCCAGCGGCTGTCGGAGAACCCGTCCGGCGAAGGAGATCCATGGAGAAGACGAAGCAGGACCGTCCATTTCCAGATCCTGCGTCCCACAGCGTGCCACTTGTCATTTATTTTATGTTTTAAATTTAATAATTGTATGTTTGTCACTCCGTGCATACTACCGTGCATCTTCAGATCGTGGCCTCTATTCTTGTTTTATTTTTGATCATGCGGTTGTGGTGATGACAACAAATTAATGAGTCACATGCTAGGCATGTGGCTGGTGCATGGTGGTACCGTGTGTTTGTGTGTGCGCATGACTATGTGAAGTGTGGTGTGCCATTTGATCTGATCCGTTGCTTTTAATTACCATTTGATCTCGTGGCTGTTGTTTGCCTTGTCTGTACGCGTTGGATCAATTGGCTGGCTGAGATTTCACCTGCATGTTTGACCGCTCCCATGCTCCCCTTTGACTCCGTTTGGACTTTTTTTCCTTTGGGCTTTGCTATGCGCACCCTCCCCGTTAGCCCATTTCCTTTTTTCCAATGTGTTTTCCTTACTGTTTGCACCCCCAAGTTTATTTCCTTTTCTTTTCTTACTTTTATTATTTGTCTTGCATTTTTAATTTCTAAAATTACTTTTATGCATCTAAAAATCATACAAAAAATCATGAAACTTATTTTTAGTTTTATCAAATATTTCCATATTTTTTTTTTCATTTTATTTTATTTTGTCATCTGTTTTAATTAATTGTTTTATTTTCTTTTCTTATTTGTTTCACTTGCACACACCAACTTGTGAAATTTCTTTCTCATCATCTATAATACATTTTTAATCCTTTCTTTTTGAATATGTTAGGTGACATATTTTATTGCATAAAAAAATCTTTGTTTCATTTTTAAAACTTTTCCATATTGCATTTTGGTCCCTTTCTTTTGCATATTGAATCATTGTTCTTATGTGATATTTGCCCAATTGTTTGAGATACTTAGTTTGTGATTTTTGGTTTGATGTTTTTGTACATGTAACTTGACTGAGTTAACTTCTGTTTGGATTTTTTTTGGGATTTTATTAATTCACTTTACTATTTTTGGTTGAGTGTTGTTTGTGATGCAAGTTTGATTGAGGTATACTTTGACACTTGACCTAGTTTGAGTGCATTTGTTTACTTGTGATTGATTGATGCTTGAAATGTTTTTATGGTATGATCATGTTCTGTTTGAGCTTACTTATGGCTTTGGAATCATCCTCATTTGATCATTTTTCATTTTGTTCTTGATTTTACGAGTTGATGTTGTTTTGGACTTGAATCTTGTGGCATGTTCAATTTAATCTTGTGATTGTTTCTTTGTCTGGATTCACTCATGCTTGGAGCTTGTTGTTTGATTTGTATGACATGTTTAAGGTTCTGATACTCTTGATTTAATGATCATTGTGTGATTTTCATTTCACTCTTTGCTTCACATGTTTCTTTGTTTTGCTTGCATGAATGATAAGTGAATGTCTTTCTTAACTTTGATACGTGTTTCGAATGTGTTGCTTGATGATTAATCTTGTATGACTTGAGTTTGACTTTGGTATGTTGTTGATGCATATGCTACTGCCCCTTGAGTTCATTACTTGGTTTTCATCTCACTTGATCATCATGGTTTGATTTGTATGATGCATATCATCATCATTGGTTTTGTGGTTTCTTTGGCTCATAATGTATCATAATGTGAAGCATTCTTGCATGTTTGGATTAGATGATCATGATATGAATTGAATTCTGACTTGGTTTCACTTTCATCTTATTTTGTTCATGTCATCTTTGTATGAACTCTTAGTGTGTGAAATTGTGAATCTTGTGCAAGTTTACTTGCATCCTTTCTTGTGTGCCTTCACTTATATACTTGATATGTGCTTATATGATCTTTGAAGCATGTTCTATGTTATTATTTGGATTTGATAATTATGGTGTGCTTGCTGCCCCATCTCTTCTCTCTTTTTCTTCCTTTCTCTTTTCTTCTCTTTCACTCTTTCTCATCCCATGAATCTCAAGACTTATTCAAGTCTTAGATTCTTTTCCCCTTAGAGCTACCTAGTCCAACTTAATTTTTGATTAAGCTTGGAGTAGGATTAGCATTAGGTTTTAGTTAGGCTTCCTCTTTCAAACCTCACTAACCATAGGATCTCCATGCATGATAACGTTAGGACCCTTAGTCTCCCTTTAGAGTTTCCTTTACGTTTTCTCTTCTCATCTTCAAGCAAAAGTTAAAAAATACTTAATAAAGGCAAAACAACCATTGTATTTAGGCCTTTCATGCAAGAACAAGATAGTGAGGGATCTTCTCTCATTTTCTTGGAATGTTTAGCATACGTCCCATCTCGGGTCGTTATGCGAGGCATTCGATCTTACATGAGGGACTTAAATACAATGCGCGTTACAAAACACCAAACAATCAAAACACTTCTTTCTAAAAAACTTCAAACAAACAATAATGTCTTTCCTTCGGGAACTCTCTTCTCATCTCACTCACTCTCAGCGTACGAACGTGCTCCTCCTCGTTCTCTTGCAAGATGGTAACGCACTCGGACCAGCGAGCCTGCAACACCTGAGCTAGAACGTCAGCCGTTCCCAAAAAACACAAACAAAGCGACCCTCGTTGAGGGGAACTACGTCGCTCTGATTCTCATGCTCCCGATGAGATACGTAGGCAGTGAGGTAGGGCCCATTCGAGCACTTCTTTTATTTTCCCTACATTTGTTTCTTTTTCTTTTCCTTTTTCCTGTTCCTCTCCCTTTCCAGTAGCAGTGGAGCTCCAGGCGACGACACCCTTTGATCGAGACAAGCAAGCGTGGATCCCATCGGGTACGATGGACGTGAGGGGGTGCTAATACCTTCCTCTCACGTAACCGACTCCCGAACCCAGTTCTCTTGGTCGCAAGACCATGCTCTTTTCCTTCCCTTCAGGTTTATGCGGTGTTTCCTTTCCCTCTCTTGGGATAAATACACATTGCTGGCGACTCTGTTTCGGTGCCACTTTCGCGTTTGTACTTGGATGAAAATCTCGGGAGCGACAGCTGGCGACTCTGCTGGGGATCGAACCCAGAATCTCTGGTTTCCTTAGCGAGTTAATCCTAGCGCTTGTCTGTTTTCTTTCATTGGGTGTTTACTGTTGTATTATATTTACTGTTTTACTGTATTATTGTTTACTGTATTACTGCTTTACTGTATATTACTGTATATTACGTATTTACTGCATTTTTGCATTTTCATTTCGTATGATGTATTATGCTGCACTGCTGTACTGTTTTCTGTTTGGTGGGATGGGGATATTCTGAGAGATAGGCCCAATACCCAGGCCTGAGTGCACTTAGGATTAGCGTGTGACATATCCTCTCGCGTTCCATCTCGGTTCGAGGAGGGAATATGAAACACAATCTGGATGTGGTTCTCTCTAGAGAATGCGTTGTGGATTTCCCACGATGGTAGAGCTATCTGGAAGAGCTGCTAAGTCTGGATAACCTGTTAGGATGACCCCTCTTTGTTTTGAAGAGAATCAGCAGACGACCTCTTTGATTGGCAGTAGCATTGTATCCTTCGGGCTGAATGTGCTATTGCTTCTCAAACCTCTGAAGCTGAGGATCTTCCGTTTTGGAGAATCAGTTGAGGCCTCCTCGATTGATGATGATGCCAAACCAGAAATGGTGAACGTATCATCATTTCTCGACCTGAGTGTCCGGGATACTGAACATCCTAGTACCTACCTGTGAGATTGGGGGGGTTGTTTACAGGTGTGCAGGAACCCTTGACCGTCAGAATACCTGGTTTTCTTATTTGTTCTGGATTGGTTACTGAAGTTTTGATCCTGATCAGCTCACATGTGGTTCTGTATTTGTTATTGGGATTTCTTATCTTGGGTTGTGTAGCTCGCCAAACTCAGATTGCAGTACAGTGGATTCGGCTCTAGTTGTGCAACACTGATCACATGCCCTTGCATACATATCATCATTAGCATTCTTGCATTTAACCTTCATGTTTATTCATTTGCAGGGTATACTTCCTTTAGATTCCAGTTGACAGTTCCCTTCTGCAGCTATGGATGCTTCCAGGAAGAACAATGTGCATTATACTTTCTTTGACACAAAGGTGGGACAGTTGCGAAAGATGATTGCTCTTATTACTCCAGACCATGTGGGTATGTTTCAGAAGGCTTATGGGGAGATTATGATTGTGGTTGTTGACTTGGATGCTTCAAAAAAGAGTGTCATTCACACGTGCTTACAGTTTTATGACCCACAGCTAAGGTGTTTCACCTTCTCGGATTTTCAGTTGGGCCCAATGCTAGAAGAGTATGCTTTACTGCTAAGTGTGCCTCTCAAGTACCAGATTCCCTTCAACTCTGACATGCGCCCTCCAAAGCATGAAGAAATAGCTAAGGCTCTCCATATGAGCGTACCTGTGGTAGCAGATAACCTCACCACCAAAGGAAGTTTATCTGGTTTTCATTTGGACTTCTTGGTTGCCAAAGCTGAAGAATGTGCTGCTAAGTCTCAGTGGGAAACCGTTTGTGCAATCCTGGCTTTGAGTATCTATGGAATTATGCTGTTTTCTGATGAACCAAAGTTTGTGGACATGAGTGCAATCCATATTTTTGTAATGAAGAACCCCGTACCTACCCTCCTGGGTGATTTGTACTATTCTGTGCACTTCAAAAATGAGAAGAAGCGAGGAGGTCTGGTTAGATGTTGTGCACCTCTGTTCCATCAGTGGCTTATGAGGCATTTACCAAATTCAGAGGTTTTTTTGAATCCTCAACCTATGAAGAACTGGGCTAAGAGGATGATTCAGTTGACAGCAAAGGATATCCGTTGGCTCAATCAGAGAACAATGGGGGGAGATTTCGTCAGCAGCTGTGGAAGACATCCTAATGTGTCACTCTTGGGAGTAAAAGGTTGCATTAATTATAACCCTGTTATTCTCAGGAGACAATTAGGATTTACCTTAGTAGAGCCTCCGAGGGACAGTGATTTAGAAGAATCTTTCTTTTTCCCTGTGAAGGATAACCTTTTGTTGGTAAGGCAAGCTACTAGAGTTTGGGGTAATCTGCAAATGAAGGGTAAAGTCATCTTCGGAAAGTGCAACAATGTGTCTTCCTCTCAATATGATGCCTGGTTGAAAAGAAGGGTTCAGATTACTCTTTTGCCGTTTTCTCAGGAAAGACCGTCAGATCCAGTGGAACCAGTGACCATGATAAGCATTACCGAATATGACAAGCTTAAAGCAGAGTTGGATAAGACTGTCAAAAAGAAGGAGAAGCTAAGTGAAGGACTCAGAAAGACGCTTTGTGACAAGCGTAAGGTTGAGTATGAACTGCAGAAGCTGACTGAACGTCATGAGGCCAATGAAAAAAGAATTGCCGAAGACACTATCTATATTCGTAAGGTCAAACAGAATGAGATGACGCTAAAAGAGGCGTGCAAGCGCATTAATGAGCAGTTGACCAAGTCAGAGAATGCCCTTGCCAAAGGCCAACAGAGGTGGGATGAGTTTTCTGAATGTCGGAGAGAGATAGAGGCGAGAATCAGGGCTGAAAACGACGAGTTGAGGGAAAATTTGAAGAGCAAAGAAAGTGAATTTCTCCAACAACTAAGTTTAGCTAATCAAGAGATAGAAGATCTGAAGACCCGCGCCGGAGTAAAGAGAGCCAAAGAGTCAGCTATCAAAGATCAAATACGAAAGCTAGAAGAAGCCGTCAAGTTAAGAAGCCAACTGATCAGAGGTCTTACCGAGCGCCCAAACGATCCAGTTACTGAAGCGCTTCTCAAGGAGGTCCAGGAAGATTTATATGGGCTCAGTGTTTGAGTTATTTTGTTGCTATTCTGGGAGTCACCATCAGGCTTGTTGATGGGTTTCCCTTTTATTTGTATTCAGACTTTTTCAGTTGTATTTGTCCGAAAATAATTTGTATGTGACAGTTCCACACATGGTTGTGGGTTTGTTTTTCATGTTATTAGATTTGTTGGTAATTATTGAGGTGGATTCTTCGTCAGATTGTATGATGGGTATTCTGAATTATTAGTATTCACCTCTGGCATTCTGTCGCTGTTAGCAACTGCAGGGATATGCGCTCTTCTCTTTTGGTTAAACTGGAATCGAAGGAAGGAATGCCTCGAAATGAATAAATATTGCATTGCATTGCATATCATTTTGCATTTTGTTGTCTGTTTTTTTCAGGTACTTGTTGCAGGAGATCTCTAACCTTTATTTGGTTTCAGGAACTATAGCTGAGAATCACATTCACCGATACTCAACCCGAGGAAATCAAGCAAGGATAATAGATCAGATGCAGAGTGATTTGGCTGAAATGAGGGCAAGAATGGACCAGTTCATGACTCTCATGACTGGAATGGCACAAAATCAAGAAAGATTGAGGCTTCTGGTCGAGCATCCAGAAGGGACGCTTGGGGTTAATTAGAATGACAATGGCACTCCTCCTCCTGTTGGCAATCCCCCTCCGGTGGGTAATGTGGGTAATGGAAATGGCAGAAATGTTGGTGGTGTTCAGGAAGATGGTTAAGAAGACCAATTTACTCAGTTGGATGCTGAGATGGGTGCTCCTAATGACAAAAGGTACGATGAGTTGGCTGAAAAGATATGGGCTATGGAATGCAAGAATTCTATGGGCATTGATGTTACCAGTTTGGGGCTGGTACCAGGGGTCAGGATCCCTCCAAAATTTAAGCCGCCTACTTTTGATAAATATCATGGCAATACGTGTCCCCAGACACATATCCAAGCTTATTTTGGGAGGATCTCAGCTCATACAGATGATGAAAAGTTATGGATGCATTACTTTCAAGACAGTCTGGCTGGAGCTTCTTTGACCTGGTATATGAAGTTGAATAGAGCAGCTGTGAGAAGTTGGAAGGATCTGGCTGAAGCATTCCTAAAACAATACCAGTACAATATTGATATGGCACCCAACCGCACTCAATTGCAGGGGTTGTCACAAATGCCAAAGAAAGTTTCAAAGAATATGCACAGAGGTGGAGAGAGATGGCTGCACAGGTCCAACCTCCTTTGTTGGATAGGGAAATGGAAGACATGTTTATGGGCACCCTGCAAGGGGCATATCTTGAAAGATTATCTGCTTGTCCATCAACCGGATTTGCTGAGATAGTGATTGCGGGAGAAAGAATAGAGAGTTTGTTGAAGCTTGGTAAGATTCAGGACTTGAGTGGGGCTGGCTCTTCTGGGACGAAGAAACCGTTTGTTGGTAGTCAGAGAAAAAGAGAAGGAGATACAAATGCTGTGTTTAGAGGATGAGGCAGAGGACGTTCTCAGGGTTATCACCAGGTAGGTGCAGTGACAATCCCAGCACCGTCCGTTCAGCAACAACAACCCCAACAGCAGGTTCAGCAGCAACAACAGCAACCTCCTTTCCAACAGAGGTCTAGGCAGAGGGATCGTAAGATTGACCCCCTCCCTTTGACTTATTCTGCGTTACTACCATAGTTACTCTAGTTGAATTTGGTTGAGTTCCGCACTATGAGGCCTCCTGCCGCTGGCAACTTGCCTCCTAATTTTGATGCTAACGCACGATGCGAGTTCCACTCAAGTGCTCAGGGGCACTCCATTGAAAGATGTTGGGCTTTTCATCATAAAGTGCAAGACTTGATTGATGCCAAGGCAATCAATTTCTCTTGGCCTCCTAATATTATTCAGCACCCCATACCTAATCATGGTGCGGCAAATGTGCATGCTGCGAAAAATGTGCATGCTATCGAAGATGGAAAGCGATTGAATTTGGTAGCAGACATCAGTCAGGTGAAGACTTCTTTGTTGGTTGTAAAAGATCGTTTGTTGAAGGGACAGGTGTTCCCGGGCTGTAATAAAGATTGTTCTGAGTGTATGAATCAAGAGAATGGCTGTGATAAGTTGAAAGCGGGTTTGCAGAATCTGATCAATGAAGGATGTCTACAGTTTGACAGGGTTGTGAAAGAGACTGATGAGGTATCAACCGTGACCATCTATTATACTCCTGCTGAGATCCAGGTGCCTGCTAGTACAGTTCCTGTAGCAAGTGTTGTGCAACAAAGACCTAGTCCTGTAACCATCATTGTGCCAGGACCAGTTCCGTTTACAACTACACAGGAAATCCTGTGGCACTATGGGGCAGACATATATTATGAAGGTAAAAAGCAAGAAGTTGGATCATCATCCGGTTCAAATATTGATAATGTGGGTGGTGTAGGTGGTTTTACAAGAAGCGGAAGATTGTTTACTCCCCAAACTCTGCGCAATGATCAAGAAGCTGAAGCTGCTGCAAAAGCTAAAGGAAAACAGGTGGTCGAGAGTGTGCCTGTACCTGAAACTGAGAAAAAGATTACTTTTGATAATGAGATGGAAGAGTTCATGAGGATAATCAAGAAAAGTGATTATAAGATTGTTGATCAACTGAATCATACCCCTTCGAAGATTTCAATTTTGTCACTGTTGATGTGTTCTGACGCGCATCGGGAGGCTTTGTTGAAAGTGTTGAAGAGTGCATATGTGCCACAGGAAATCACTGTAAATCAGCTTGAAGGTGTAATTTCCAATGTTAATGTCAGCCATGGTCTGGGCTTCACAAGTAGGGATTTGACTGCTGAAGGAAGAAACCACAATAAAGCTCTGCACATCACAATGGAGTGTAAGGGTGCAGTGTTGTCTCATGTACTGGTGGACACTGGTTCCTCACTCAATGTCTTGCCTAAGAAGGCACTAATGAAGCTGGAAGTTGATGGTTTGATTTTAAGGCCTAGTGAATTGGTTGTCAGAGCATTCGATGGGACCAAAAGATCTGTGTTTGGTGAAGTTGAATTGCCCGTGCAAATTGGAAAGCAGGTGTTCAAATCCACATTCCATGTGATGGACATACAGCCTGCATATAGCTGCTTATTGGGTCGTCCTTGGATTCATTCAGCTGGGGCTGTTACATCCACCTTACACCAAAAGCTGAAGTACGAGTTTGAAGGACGGGTCGTTACAGTGTGTGGTGAAGAAGATATCTTTGTGAGTCATTTGTCCACGTTTAAGTATGTGGAAATGGATGGGGAAATTCACGAGATGCTTTGCCAGTCATTTGAAGCGGTAAATATTGACAATGTGCCTGAGTCTTCCTCTACACCAGCTGGGGCTGGTACTTCCATTTCATCCTATAAACAAGCTGTTGAGGTCGTCAGAGCTGGCAATTCCCAAGGCTGGGGCAAGTTGATAGAGACACCAATGAAGGAGGACAAATTTGGCATTGGTTATCATCCTTATATGACTTTAGAGGCGGAAAGCAGTGAACCCATCACTTTCAGTAGTGGGGGAATTATTTTCACAGACCAGTCTTGTGCAGCTACAGAAGATGGTGTTGACAGTGACTGTGACCTGGACAACTGGGTACGCCCACGTGCTCCGGGACAACAAGTGCAGAACTGGTCTGTTGAAGAAGTCGTCCGGGTTACTTTTCAGACAGAGTAATTTTTTTATTTGTTTTTCTAATCATAATGCATGTCAAAATCTTGCGCTTTGCCCAAGGCGTATAGATTCATTTGTAGGGCCATCCTGTTTGCATTTGCAATTTTAATCATCAATAAAGGACGTTTTGCACTCAAATTTTTGTTCTCTGTCTTTCAGTTTTTGTTTTTGCACAAATTTAATAAAATGGCAATGTTTCTTTTTCTGTTTGTTTTACAATAATTTCTAAAATAAAGCATGAACCCGTTCGTGCAGACTTGATCCTCCGGATTCCATTGATAACGATTTTGCTATGGCTATGAATGACTTTGACAAACCGATTTATCAAGCCGAAGAAGGGGATGAGAAGGATTGTGAACTCCCTGAGGAACTGGCCAGATTGTTAAAACAAGAGGAAAGGGTCATCCAGCCTCATCAGGAGACTGTAGAGATCATCAATATTGGTACTGAGGACGTCAAGAAAGAGATCAAGATTGGTGCCTGCCTGCAAGCAGATGTGAAGAGAGCTTTGATTGAGTTGTTGTGTGAATATGCTGATATCTTCGCCTGGTCGTATCAAGACATGCCAGGGTTGGATACTGATATTGTTGTACACAGGCTGCCACTGAGAGAAGAATGTCAGCGCCTTTAAACAGAAACTTAGTCGGACTCACCCCGACATGGCCATAAAGATCAAAGAAGAAGTTCAGAAACAATGGGATGCAGGATTTCTTGCTGTGACTCACTATCCTCCCTGGGTTGCCAACATTGTGCCGGTACCGAAGAAAGACGGAAAGGTTAGAATGTGTGTGGATTATCGAGATCTTAATAAAGCTAGTCCGAAAGATGATTTTCCACTGCCACACATTGATGTACTGGTCGACAATACGGCTCAGTTTTCAGTGTTCTCGTTTATGGATGGTTTCTCCGGGTACAACCAGATTAAGATGGCACCTGAAGATATGGAGAAGACCACGTTCATTACTCTGTGGGGTACATACTGTTATATAGTGATGCCTTTTGGGTTGAAAAACGCAGGGGCAACGTATCAACGGGCAATGGTAACTTTGTTTCACGACTTGATTCATAAAGAGATTGAATGTTATGTGGATGACATGATTGCCAAGTCGAGAACAGAAGAAGAACATCTGGTTAACTTGAAAAAGCTGTTTGAAAGGTTGAGGAAGTTTCGCTTGAGATTGAATCCAAATAAGTGCACTTTTGGGGTGCGTTCTGGAAAGCTGCTGGGTTTCATTGTGAGTGAAAAAGGAATTGAGGTTGATCCTGCCAAGGTGAAAGCAATACAAGAAATGTCTGAGCTGAGAACGAAAAAAGAGGTTTGTGGTTTTCTCGGTAGATTGAACTACATTGCAAGGTTCATATCTCACCTAACAGCCACGTGTGAACCAATTTTTAAGCTGCTAAGAAAAGATCAGACAGTCAGGTGGAATGACGATTGCCAGTTGGCATTCGATAAGATAAAAGAATACTTGCAGGAACCTCCAATTCTCATACCTCTAGTTGAAGGAAGACCTTTGATAATGTATTTGACAGTGCTTGAAGGTTCTATGGGTTCTGTTCTCGGTCAACACGCCGAGACAGGTAGGAAGGAGCATGCTATCTACTACCTGAGCAAAAAGTTCAATGATTGTGAGTCCCGTTACTCAATGCTTGAAAAGACATGATGTGCACTTGCATGGGCCGAAAAGCGATTGAGGCAATATATGATTAGGCACACAACCTTGTTGATTTCCAAAATGGATCCTATCAAGTACATTTTTGAGAAACCAACGCTAACAGGCAGAATTGCACGGTGGCAAATGGTTTTGACAGAGTATGATATTCAGTATACTTCCCAAAAGGCCATCAAAGGGAGTGTCTTGTCAGACTATCTTGCGCAATAACCGATTGATGATTACCAACCCATGAAATTTGATTTCCCTGATGAGGACATCATGTTTCTCAAAGCTAAAGACTGCGAGGAACCACTCCCGGAGGAGGGGCCAGACCCCGAATCCAAATGGAGTCTGATGTTTGATGGGGCCGTCAATATGAATGGATGCGGAGTTGGAGCAGTTCTTATCACGCCAGAGGGTGTTCATATGCCTTTCACTGCCCGAGTAACTTTCGGATGCACCAACAATGAAGCAGAGTATGAAGCTTGTATAATGGGGATTGAGGAGGTGATTAATTTACGAATAAAGACCCTTGATATCTTTGGTGATTCAGCTTTGGTAATTAATCAGGTGAAAGGGAGTTGGTACACGCACCAAACAAATCTGGTTCCGTATAGAGATTATACAAGAAGATTGCTGACATTCTTTACAACAGTGAAGCTGTACCATATTCCTCGAGATGAGAATAGGTTTGCAGATGCCTTGGCCACATTGTCCTCCATGATCAAAGTGCAAGGATGGAATCATGTACCTAAGATTGATGTGTCTCGGCTTGATAGACCTGCATTTGTGTTTGCTGTTGATGCAACGTCTGATGACAAGCCATGGTTTCATGACATCAAACGTTTCTTGAAAAGTCAAGAGTACCCGCCAGGGGCATCTACTAAAGATAAGAAGACGTTGAGAAGGTTGTCTGGTAGTTTCTTCTTGAATCAGGATGATGTGCTGTACAAGCGGAATTTTGACATGGTTTTCCTCAGATGTGTGGGTAAATACGAGGCAGACTTGTTAATGCAGGAAGTACATGAAGGCTCTTTCGGTACCCATGCCGGAGGACATGCAATGGCTAAGAAATTGTTGAGATCAGGATATTACTGGTTGACTATGGAGTCAGATTGCTGCAAGTATGCCCGCAAGTGTCACAAATGTCAGATCTATGCGGACAAAGTGCATGTACCTCCAAATCCATTGAGTGTCATGTCCTCTCCTTGGCCCTTTGCTATGTGGGGCATCGATATGATCGGAAAGATTGAGCCTACTGCTTCAAATGGCCATCATTTCATCTTGGTCGCCATTGATTATTTCACTAAATGGGTTGAAGCATCATCTTATGCCAATGTCACTAAGCAGGTGGTAGCTCGTTTCCTGAAATGGGATATCATTTGTCGCTATGGAGTGCCCGAAAGAATCATTACTGATAATGGTTCTAACCTGAACAATGAAATGATGGCTGAGCTATGCCGGGACTTCAAAATTAAACACCACAATTCTTCTCCATATCGCCCGAAGATGAATGGCGTTGTGGAAGCGGCCAACAAGAACATTAAGAAGATTGTGCAGAAAATGGTGGTCACCTACAAAGATTGGCATGAGATGTTACCATTTGCTTTGCATGGGTACCGAACGTCAGTGCGCACGTCCACTGGGGCAACCCCATTCTCACTTGTATACGGTATGGAGGCAGTGCTACCGGTTAAAGTTGAGATCCCATCCCTCAGAGTCATGATGGATGTCAAGCTAGACGAGGCTGAATGGGTGCGCGCCAGGTTTGGTCAGTTGAGCCTTATTGAGGAGAAATGATTGGCGGCTGTGTGTCATGGACAGTTATACCAACGGAGGATGAAGCAAGCATTTGACCAAAAGGTGCGTCCTCGGGTTTACAAAATGGGAGATGTGGTACTCAAAAGGATCCTTCCTCCAAGTACATATCACAGGGGCAAATGGACTCCTAATTATGAAGGCACATTCATGGTTAAGAAGGTTTTCTCAGGCGGAGCCTTGTTACTTACAACCATGGATGGCGAAGACTTTTCATCCCCTGTCAACTCAGACGTAGTCAAAAAATACTTCGCATAAATAGACCCGCTGGACAAAAAAAAAAGAAGAAAAGTCCAGGCAAAAAAGGGCATCCCGGCGAACCACAAAAACCGAATAAAAAGGTTCGGGCAAAAATTAGGGATAATAAAAAAAAAATTTGTACACCAGGTGAGTTGAAAATCCGCAAGGACAACTCAGGCAAAAAAGGGTATCCCGGTAGATTGAAAACCCGAAAGGGCGGTCTACGCAAAAGAGGGATTTAAGCGAACGACTACGATCTGAGTTTATCTGTACTCCATCATCCGTTTCAACAACTGACATTCCAAACGGTAGAAATCGGTCTGATCATTCCTCAGAAGGCAAGGTCGGGGAGTCTTGAAGACATACTGGCCATAGCAGAATTGAAACTCAGTGGAACGCCGTTTTCACATTGCCATTAGGATAGTTTCTTTTCTCAATTTTCAGCGATCACCTCTTTCCAGGGATTGCTTCCTGATGTAATTGCCTATTCTGGGCCTTTTGATCAATAAATTGAATTTCAGTTAAAAGGTTCTTATTTTGTTTTACTGCTTTGTTTGCAAAAACGTCCGAATTTTTGATAAAACATTGCATTTGAAAACATGGTGGCTTCACAATAACACGTGCAGAAAAACATTTAGAATTGCTTTGAATGTTGAATAATCCTGGATGGTGGATTCAAACCACGCAATATTCTGGGGCATGTGTGTGTTTCCTTTTGATTGCAGGTAACAGATACAGATGATTTCAAGCACAATACGAGTAATCACTTATTCCCACGCAGGAGACTGGGGCGATCATATTCAGGGAAGGGTTTACTTGTTACCCTTTTGTCACAACGTTTACTGATTGAGTCCATCAGATGGTTGACGGTCGTTCGCGACGTCTCGATATTAGGGAATGGAATGCAACTGGGTATCGTTGTACCTTACTAAGTCGATTCTCCCATTCATTACGTCTAACAGCTACAAGCTTTTCTGTGTTAATAACGGTTGCGAATTCCCCAGTAAAGTTGCTTCGCAGACACCAAAGTTGATGATTAATACCCAGTGAAGTCGTTAGGAGTTTGAAGATGCTTGATCTTCTGTAAAATCCTCTTAGGATGTTTCTTCAGGTAAGTCTGGTATCATGGAGCAGGAAGCAAGT
The DNA here is from genome assembly GCA_022829125.1 of Lathyrus tuberosus. Lineage (NCBI taxonomy): Eukaryota > Viridiplantae > Streptophyta > Magnoliopsida > Fabales > Fabaceae > Lathyrus > Lathyrus tuberosus. The sequence continues at coordinate 4,794,698 of JALAZF010000090.1, forward strand.
TGTTGACCTTCCCAGGCATGGGGCATTTTGGATTTCCCCAGCAAGGGATATTCCGGGTCTATTATCCCCAGTAGAGTTTGAGGACGTTTGGTCTTCTGTAAAATCCTCTCAAAAGGCATTCCCCAGCATGAGACGCGTTGAAGCGGTTTTCTCCAGTGGAGTGTGTTATAAACTCATTACCCCCAACGGAATCGTCAAACGGAAAGTTCGCCCAACATGGGGCATTGTGATACTTATCCTAAGCTTGACAGTCTCATTCCTCAACAGATTGCTAAGGAATTGCTTTGGGTTTCCCCAGCAGATCTAAGGACTCTTGCCCAACAAGTTGCAGTGAAATGGTCTAATCATGATTTGCATATCCCCGACAGAGTAGCCCTGATTCCCAACAAGATTATATCCCTGGTATTGGTTTCCCCACAGAGTTCAACATTGAATCTTGTCAACAGTATTCCCCAGCTGAGTTTGTTTTGTCCCCACAGAGGTTTATTGATCAACAAAATCTATTCCTCGGCAGAGTGTCAGTACATGTTTTCCCCAGCCGGTTAGAAGGTCGATTACCCCCGCAAAAGATCTCGAGGTTAATAGATCCCCAAGCAGAGTTTTAATGACTTTTCTTCCCTAGCAAGATGTCATGCAAAGAAATTCTCATCCCCAACGGAGTTGCTGTGACCAGAATTCATTCCCTAAGCAGATGAAGTGATTCCTGGCAGAGTTATTATCCCCAAAGTCCAATTTAGTTTTGGCAAACTTGACAATTCGAAACAGACGGATTGTTCATTCATTTTCCAACAGAGATATTATCCTTTCAGGAGTCTCTGAGATCAAATCATTGACCGTTGTTCCTCAGCAGAGTCATCAGAGATGTCTGACACGGATGCAGAGCGTAGTCTAATATTGGAATTGCTAAAGTCCACCCATAGTGTGGCAAGCCAGTAGTCGTCTGGCATTGTTAAAAGACGTTATTAAAGTCCAACCGTAAATTGGCGAAAGGTCCATCCAAGGGTGGCAAATCATTGGAAAGTCCAACCGTAGATTGGCGAAAGGTCCATCCAAGGGTGGCAGATTCTCAAAGTCCAACCGTAGCTTGGTAAAAGTCCACCCGTAGTGTGGCAGGTTAGTAGTCGTCTGACTCCTTTTAAAAGACCGCAGCTAAGTCCAACTGTAGATTGGCGAAAGACCATCCAAGGGTGGCAGATAATCAACAAGTCCAACCGTAGATTGGCAAAAGTCCCCGTAGTGTGGCATCTCAGCTGCAAAGTCCAACCGTAGCTTGGCAAAAGTTCACCCGTAGTGTGGCAGGTCAGTAGTCTTCTGACTCCATTCAACAAGACAGTCCACCCGTAGTATGGCAAGCCAGTAGTCGTCTGGCGTGGTACAAAAGACATTCTTAAAGTCCACCCGTAGTGTGGCAGGCCAGTAGTCGTCTGGCGTTGTACAAAAGACGTTGTTAAAGTCCACCCGTAGTGTGGCGGGCCAGTAGTCGTCCGGCGTTGCACAAAAGACGTTGTTAAAGTCCACCCGTAGTGTGGTGGGCTAGTAGTTATTTGGTGTTGTGCTAAAAGACGTTGTTAAAGTCCACCCGTAGTGTGGCTGGCCAGTAATCGTCTGGCGCTATATAAAAGACATCCTTCCAGTGGTTTTCTTCTCACCAGAGTTTTGTTCAAGCAGAGTTCGTTTGGTTGGATTTATCCCTTTTCTTCTTCCCTGCGGAGTGCAAATTTTTGGGTTATTGTCAATATTCAATCCCTCCATACCTTGAAAGGATGACAGCAATCGCTATCATCCGTTCAGGTCTACAGTGATTGAATAGGGGCAGCTGTAATACCCCAAAATTTTCCCTCTCTTTTATTTATATCTTTGAGCATGAGTTTTCATTTGCATTGCGTTGCATTCAAGCATAGAAAAACAAAGCATCAAGCATTTAGCATTGCATCTTGCATAAGGGCATGTGATCAGGTGATTCTCTAAGGTGTTGATCATCCAAAAAAGAAGACCAAGTGTTTCTCACAAGCTTCAAGGATCTCTTACATCATGTGTCATCTCCATTTGATATCACAAGTCATTGAAAGAAAGGAATTCACCAAGAAGACTAGACAGTGCATGATCTCCTACACAAGGCAGTCAAAAGTTGGGATCTGACCCCCAAATGTGCAAGCTCTTTGAGTTTCTATCACCTCCAAAGGACATACCTCATCTTTGTTTGAGAGGATACACAACATATTCAGAGGAATTGAGATTTGGAGGATGTGTTTTTTTCCTCCTAACCAGAGGGTGCCAAAACTAGGGTTGGACCTAAAATCAGTTTATTTCTGATTTCTTGGGCAAGACTTGATCTCATGGTATTCCTTATGTTCTTAAGTGTTCATGGAGGGAATCTTGGCCATTGGTTCTTTGAGGAAGATGTTCAATGGATCAGTTACTTGTGTAATAAACAAAAGTCAACAGTTCAAAAGGAGAAAGTCAACTGTGGAATTTTGAGCTTCTTTTCATGGTTTTCAAGGTCCCACATCCTCTTATGGTCTTCAAATGCCAAGTTTCATGTCATTCATCAAGAATCAAGGGTTTGTGCAAAAGTTACTAAATATGGAAAATGACCTATAATGAAAACTTTCCATTTTTTGGCAACTTTTCCATCACATTCAACTTGACTTTTCATCATCAAGGAAGCTCCAAGTGAATTTTCCTCCAACATAAAAGTTGAAGATCTTTCTCTCCCATTTCCAAAAAGTACTAGAATATTTCCATATCATTTTTGGAACTCTAGTTATGTCCAAAACAATGCAAGGTGTTTTTCATGGATTCCTTATAAGTCAAATTTTCCACCTTTTGCATTTTTGCACAAATAGACTTGTAATGTTCCCAATTGCTTCATGCCACATTACAACATCAAAATACAAGTCAAGAAGATCATTTGTGGCCTTTGAATCAATTCATGCCATGCCATATTTCTCATTATTCTCACAAAGTGCAAAAATGCCAAATTAATTCAAAACTTGCAAACCAAGAAAGTACAAGGCCCAAAATCAATTCAGAAGTGGTACATGAGTAAATTGGAGGTGATTTTTGCTGGGTACAAGGGTTTCCCACGTGCAAATTGGTGGTGGTGGTGTAAAATGCATTTTTGGAATTTCACTCAAATCTCATTAACAAGAATTCTAATCACTTCCTAATCCTAATCAGTGGACTAATGAACGGTATATATGCTTACTCATGCCCTCACAGCTAGGGTAGAAGCTCTCATTTGCACACTTGTGGTTTTTTTGCTCTCACACTTTCTCTCATTGAATCTCATTCTTCTTGGAGCTTCTCTGAATTTTCTCTTCACATTCTTGATCAGTGAAGAGAATAGAGCAAGAATCCACCGTTGTTTTGAGCTCATACTGAAGATTTCATCAAGTGCCATTCAAGAGGGATCATCTTCAAACTTCAAGATCTAGCCAGATTCAATCCTCTATTTGCATTTATTTTGCAAATAGAGATCAAAAGGAGTTGATCTGCAGCATTTGGAAGGATTTCTTGGTGTATTTCGTGTTCTTCAAGGTTCAGGTTGGTGAATTTTTCATACTCATAGAACTTGAATTTTTGGTATGCAAAATGATCTATGATGTGCACTGATTATTCTGAGCTATTTTATTTGAAGTTTGGACGTGTGGTTTGTGCATAATGTTGATTTAAAGTTTTAGATCTAAACTTGTTTCTCTTCGATTCTCTTTATTGGTTGGTTATTTGTGAAAAATAATTGCATATTTGAGATCCTTGCATTTTTCTGGTCAAAATGGAGTACCTACTTGCAATTTCTGGAAAATTTCACGTTACAGCTCACCGGAGAGGGTGGCCGGAGCCCTAGCTCCGGCGGCTACCGGAGAACCAGTCAGGCGAAGGAGATCCTTGGAGAAGACGAAGCAGGACTGTCTATTTCCAGATCCTGCGTCCCACAGCGCGCCACTTGTCATTTATTTTATGTTTTAAAATTAATAGTTGTATGTTTGTCACTCCGTGCATACTACCGTGCATCTTCAGATCGTGGCCTCTATTCTTGTTTTATTTTTGATCATGCGGTTGTGGTGATGACAACGAATTAATGAGTCACATGCTAGGCATGTGGCTGGTGCATGGTGGTACCGTGTGTTTGTGTGTGCGCATGACTATGTGAAGTGTGGTGTGCCATTTAATCTGATCCGTTGCTTTTAATTACCATTTGATCTCGTGGCTGTTGTTTGCCTTGTCTGTACGCGTTGGATCAATTGGCTGGCTGAGATTTCACCTGCATGTTTGACCGCTCCCATGCTCCCCTTTGACTCCGTTTGGACTTTTTTTCCTTTGGGCTTTGCTATGCGCACCCTCCCCGTTAGCCCATTTCCTTTTTTCCAATGTGTTTTCCTTACTGTTTGCAACCCCAAGTTTATTTCCTTTTCTTTTCTTACTTTTATTATTTGTCTTGCATTTTTAATTTATAAAATTACTTTTATGCATCTAAAAATCATACAAAAAATCATGAAACTTATTTTTAGTTTTATCAAATATTTCCATATTTTATTTTTTCATTTTATTTTATTTTGTCATCTGTTTTAATTAATTGTTTTATTTTCTTTTCTTATTTGTTTCACTTGCACACACCAACTTGTGAAATTTCTTTCTCATCATCTATAATACATTTTTAATCCTTTCTTTTTGCATCTGTTAGGTGACATATTTTATTGCATAAAAACATTTTTGTTTAATTTTTAAAACTTTTCCATATTGCATTTTGGTCCCTTTCTTTTGCATGTTGAATCATTGTTCTTATGTGATCTTTGCCCAATTGTTTGAGATATTTAGTTTGAGATTTTTGGTTTGATCTTTTTGCACATGTTACTTGACTGAGTTAACTTCTGTTTGTATTTTTTTTCGAATTTTATTAATTCACTTTGCTATTTTTGGTTGAGTGTTGTTTGTGATGCAAGTTTGATTGAGGTATACTTTGACACTTGACCTAGTTTGAGTGCATTTGTTTACTTGTGATTGATTGATGCTTGAAATGTTTTTATGGTATGATCATGTTCTGTTTAAGATTACTTGTGGCTTTGGAATCATCCTCATTTGATCATTTTTCATTTTGTTCTTGATTTTACAAGTTGATGTTGTTTTGGACTTGAATCTTGTGGCATGTTCAATTTAATCTTGTGATTGTTTCTTTGTGTGAATTCACTCATGATTGGAACTTGTTGTTTGATTTGTATGACATGTTTGAGGTTCTGATACTCTTGATTTAATGATCATTGTGTGATTTTCATTTCACTCTTTGCTTCACATGTTTCTTTGTTTTGCTTGCATGAATGATAAGTGAATGTCTTTCTTAACTTTGATACGTGTTTCGAATGTGTTGCTTGATGATTAATCTTGTATGACTTGAGTTTGAATTTGGTATGTTGTTGATGCATATGCTACTGCCCCTTGAGTTCATTACTTGGTTTTCATCTCACTTGATCATCATGGTTTGATTTGTATGATGCATATCATCATCATTGGTTTTGTGGTTTCTTTGGCTCATAATGTATCATAATGTGAAGCATTCTTGCATGTTTGGATTAGATGATCATGATATGAATTGAATTCTGACTTGGTTTCACTTTCATCTTATTTTGTTCATGTCATCTTTGTATGAACTCTTAGTGTGTGAAATTGTGAATCTTGTGCAAGTTTACTTGCATCCTTTCTTGTGTGCCTTCACTTGTATACTTGATATGTGCTTATAAATATTTGAAGCATGTTCTATGTTATTATTTGGATTTGATAATTATGGTGTGCTTGCTGCCCCATCTCTTCTCTCTTTTTCTTCCTTTCTCTTTTCTTCTCTTTCACTCTTTCTCATCCCATGAATCTCAAGACTTATTCAAGTCTTGGATTCTTTTCCCCTTAGAGCTACCTAGTCCAACTTAATTTTTGATTAAGCTTGGAGTAGGATTAGCATTAGGTTTTAGTTAGGCTTCCTCTTTCAAACCTCACTAACCATAGGATCTCCATGCATGATAACGTTAGGACCCTTAGTCTCCCTTTAGAGTTTCCTTTGCGTTTTCTCTTCTCATCTTCAAGCAAAAGTTAAAAAATACTTAATAAAGGCAAAACAACCATTGTATTTAGGCCTTTCATGCAAGAACAAGATAGTGACGGATCTTCTCTCATTTTCTTGGAATGTTTAGCATGCGTCCCATCTCGGGTCGTTATGCGAGGCATTCGATCTTACATGAGGGACTTAAATATAATGCGCGTTACAAAACACCAAACAATCAAAACACTTCTTTCTAAAAAACTTCAAACAAACAATAACGTCTTTCCTTCGGGAACTCTCTTCTCATCTCACTCACTCTCAGCGTACGAACGTGCTCCTCCTCGTTCTCTTGCAAGATGGTAACGCACTCGGACCAGCGAGCCTGCAACACCTGAGCTAGAACGTCAGCCGTTCCCAAAAAACACAAACAAAGCGACCCTCGTTGAGGGGAACTACGTCGCTCTGATTCTCATGCTCCCGATGAGATACGTAGGCAGTGGGGTAGGGCCCATTCGAGCACTTCTTTTATTTTCCCTACATTTGTTTCTTTTTCTTTTCCTTTTTCCCGTTCCTCTCCCTTTCCAGTAGCAGTGGAGCTCCAGGCGACGACACCCTTTGATCGAGACAAGCAAGCATGGATCCCATCGGGTACGATGGACGTGAGGGGGTGCTAATACCTTCCTCTCACGTAACCGACTCCCGAACCCAGTTCTCTTGGTCGCAAGACCATGCTCTTTTCCTTCCCTTCAGGTTTATGCGGTGTTTCCTTTCCCTCTCTTGGGATAAATACACATTGCTGGCGACTCTGTTTCGGTGCCACTTTCGCGTTTGTACTTGGATGAAAATCCCGGGAGCGACAAGGATACCCAGCCAAACTCGTCAGATTGGGCCATTACTGGGGATGAATAAGTAGGATCATCAGATCTACTTCAAGATTACAAACTTCTCCAGGAAAAAAAAGTGATCCACTTGGGGTATAGCGTCATGACTTCACTAGGATTGCCATCATGAGCTTGATTTCTTCATTGGAGGGAAGTCCATGGAGAATTGCCAAGATTTAGCTGGAGAGAAAGCTTACTAGGGAGCTAGTAACAGACGTCATCTGCCCCAGAGTACATGGTCTACCAGAAGAAAATAACAAGAGGGTTTTATAGAAGAATTGGCATACAAGGTGTTTCAATATCTTCTAACTCTTGGAGAGGTCGTGAATTTCGACATAACTGCTCCTGATTAACTGTACTTACACAACAAGGTCCTTGAACTTGTGCTTCAGACTGGTTGTCGACAACTGGGGAACAACTTGCCCCTGTCAGCTCGGTTGATCTGTGAAGGATATGTCCCTGACTAACTGTTTTTTAGAGATTTGCCGAATCTCGACCTGATTGCCCCTGATTAACTGATAGGTAGTCAAAAGGATTTTACAGAAGAATTGGCATACCAGATGCTTCAATATCTTCAAACTTTTGAAGGGGAAATGACATAACTGCCCCTGTTTAACTGTATTTGCAAAACAAAGTACTCAGACTGTGGTAGCGATGACTGGGGAACAAACTTGTCCCCGTTGGTGGGTCACTGGAGTCCACACTTGTCATAAGATGACCTCAAGAAGACTTGTCCCAAAATTCTAAATTTTGAAGAGTTCTGCCCCTGATTCAATAGCTCTTGGAATGGTGGATTGGCAGATACTTCCGCTGGGTTGCCCCTGACTGAGCTTCCTTTATCAAGTCAAATTCCCTAGCTGGCTGCGTTTGTTGGGATTTCTTTGATATTAAATTGTTTTTTTTGCAAACAAGTATTGTTAATTAAAAACTGGCAATTTCAATGCAAAATTCATGCAAGCTTTTGAAATCAAGTTTTATTAATGAAACACACACGGTAGAATGATTAAATAAAAAACAAAGGTGGATCTAGTCATTTACAACATGACAGATGAAGTGATCAACACACGCAAATAGCAAAGATCATTAGGAGTCAGGTTAATCAACCTTGCTGTAGTATGCTTTCAAAACAACCTTACCTCAATTAGGTCTTTTAAGGGTTGTAACGTGGCTCGGTTCACGGTTTATGAAACAAAAGATAAAGGCTCGAAATTTATTTGTACCCACCCCATCTTCGTGATGAACTCCAATCCTACACTCAGTTAACTCAAGCTATACATTCAGGTTCCTCTAGGCTAGGAATTAAGCTGATGATAGTTGACGATGATTCAGACACCTTGGTAGTCACTACTCCCTTACAACATTTGGTTATCCTTTATTGCTGAGGTTTTGAGACCTTTTCTTGTCTTCACTGAGGTTTTGGGACCTCATCTTTGCTTGATTGATATTATGAGATTCTGCTTTGTCTTGATTGTTGTACGAACCTCCTTGTATAAGGCGAAGTTTTGGGCTTCCCATCTTTCTTGGCTCTTGCCTTGAAAGGGACTCGGCTCACCCTTTGATTAAGGATTTCTCCATGATCCTTCCTTATTTGGTGCTTCGGGAACAACTTGTACATTTGTTCACTTGATTGGAGAGAGCTGACTGATGTCTTTGCATGAAGCGCTTGCATTTGAATGCATAACCAAGTTAAACTGAGAACTACCCTGCCCCAAGGTTGAGATTTAAGGGTTTTTTGTGTAAGGAAAGAAAACTCCTACTTCTAGGCTCGAAGGGTTAACGAGGGATTATCTTCCTTATTTCTCCAGTATTTGGGAATTGAAACAATGCCTTACATCCTCGGCAAGGTTAAATCAAAATCCTACCACGACAATTATGGATAATATTTTCATCATCCTCCCCAATCTTTGCTTAACAACAAATTGATAAGTGGAGAGAAACAAGATAAAGATATATATTTTTTATTTTTATGAGCATAAAAGTAAATGAGTGAAACAAATGGACTTAATCAAAAGGTGCACAAACATTTCATTAATCTTTGCCAATTTGAAAATTCAACAAAGCCTATAAGAAAATACAAATTCAAAGTGCAAAGGAAAAACAATTGAAAATGCTGAAATGAACAAAATACAGCCAGCTTCGGCGAATTGATTTCAGAAGATTTCAGTTTCCGGGCCCAAACGGGGGAACACCCTCACCACTAACCACTTGTTCCTTGTGATACATAATCTTGAGAGGCCTCGCAAGTCTTTTGCCTTTTGCTTCAAGAGTTGAGTCCTTAGTATCTGACGTACCTTCCCGAGGTTGTAACATCCTTAGTAGACTTAGCAGTTTCGCTTCAAACTCTTTGCATTCTTCAATGGGATGCCTCAATGCTCCAGTGTGGAATTGACATTCAATCTCTGGGCGATCTTCTTCAAGCATTACATCTTTGTCATAGATTAGCCTTTGCATAGTAGCTTCTAAGGCTCAACAACCATCCAAGTCATGCCCTTCGGCTCCCTTGTGGAATTCACAAGTCAGGTTTGCATTGTGCCAAGGTCCTGGCACAGGGTTGTGAAGTCAAGGAGTCACCAACTTGGTCTTAGTTGACCTGGCCTCTTTCGATAGGGCGCTTCTTCTTGTTTTGGTTTCGGGAACCTCGAGGAGAAACAACCGTTGGAGGCTGGAACGACCTTTTGGTGGGTACCTGATGACGATGATACCCTGGTGCAAGACTAAGACCAAAGGTTGGTTGGTATGAAGTTTCCCCAAAGGCGGATCCTTGGTATGGGAGAACCATGGGAGATGATGAACTGATAACTTCTCTAGGAGTGACAGGGTGAGCATACTCTTTTTTCTTCATTAAAGCTTGCAAAGTTTCTAGAACCCAATTCATCTGGCCTTTGAGGATTCTGACCTCCTCTTTCAAGTCTTCTTGGTTCTTCAGAATTTCATTCATTGCTGCCATTATCTTGAATAGGTGCTAGGTATCCTTCAGACATAGGAGAAGAAGAGACACTCAAGACTGAGAAATGCAAAGGTGACGGGAATTAGCATGAAATGCAAATGTAAGCCAAGTGGTTTCAAGGAACTCAAAGGAAAATTGCAAACATTTTTTAAAAATTGAAAGGTTCTTATTTTTAAGATCCAAGCTCTGTTGATCTTTTGAAAAGGAAATGAATGTCTGAATTTCTTGAAACCAACAATGGATGCAATGCACAAATACGGGCACACAAATGTATACAGCATATCACATGAGCCTTAGGTTTAGAGATTTTAAGAATGGAGCCATGGTCTACCCATCCTAATAAGGTGTGGGCTATAGGTTCATCGACTGTAGAACAAGGTTCTAAAAGTTCCCAGAGTCTACGCAAATCCTTCGGATATTATCGGCCCATGTGACCATTCACACAGGTTAATAATATTCTCAAGATAAACTCGTCTAAGTGTAGTATCGCGTGACAACTACTTGGGACTGGCTCCCTCATAGTCACCGCACTACATCCTAAAAGGCCAAGTGGGGTGAAGGTAACTACGGTCCTCAGAATCCCTGGCTCCCAATTGAAAGAGTAATATCAATGCGACTGCTCACATCAGACATCAACAATTCCAAAGGGCCTCATCTGAGTGTGGTCATCATATGCCATAGATTGTTAGGACTACTCCCAATAACTGACTATTGATTACACCACGATCCTATCATATATGTGTACTCAAGTCCGGGTTAGGACTTATCTCACCACTCAATAGTAGCAACCCTGCCAAACCGAAGAACCCAAGCAAAACAAGTATACAGATATATAAATAAGCAAGCAAAACATGAATAATACAAACACAACAAGGTGGGCTTAACCTTCAAAGTTGGTCCCCAGTGAAGTCGCCATTTCTGTTGCGGTGAGAATCGGATAACAAGCTATTAATTAACTTGCATCACATTTCTTTGAATTCACCACTGACTTTGATTTATCCAAAGGAAAGGTTCAAGATCGAGAAAACCTAAAGGGGGTAGATCTAAGGTTCGGGGGTTGGTTATACTAAGGGAAGGTATTAGCACCCTAAGTATCTGTAGTACTCTACAGGAACCTCTTGTTTAGTTTGTGTTATGTTATATTTACTTGCTTAAGGATATCTGCTAATGGTAGAGGTAAAGATGTTGCCAATGACTATGAGGTCAAGAGCTACCTATGACTATGAGGTCAAGGGTAAGATGGCTATGAGGCCAAGGTGATAATGAGCTATCTATGACTATGAGGTCAATAGATAGACTTTTCTATGACTATGAGGTCGATAGAGGATGGCTATGAGGCCAAGGGAGAGGGGCTATGACTATGAGGTCAAAGCTTTGCCTATGACTATGAGGTCAAAGGTAAGATGACTCTATGACTATGAGGTCAAGAGGGAATCCTATGACTATGAGGTCAAAGGATGGTAATGAGCTTTCTATGACTATGAGGTCAATAGAGAGACTTTCCTTTGGAAGGAAGAGGGGAACAACAACTTCTTATGAACAAGAATGAAAGGGGATTGAATTGAGTTTGAAATGAACAATATAAGTTCAAGAATTCAAAGAGAATGTACAACAGTTAAGCATAATTAATCTCAAAGGTCTGATTCAAACATCAATGTAAAGCCAGAGATAGTGAGATTGTTCATAACAAAATATAAACAAGTGGCGCACATACATATGGTAAAGAAAGCATCCAAATATGAAACCATTGGCAATAGTGTTCAAGGTAAGATACTTAACTATAAAGTCAAGAGGTACAATCAAAATCCTAAGGGAATGACTTATATCCAAGGTTAATGAACATTCTCAAGATAACTCTCTTATGTACCAAGAACAAAATCAAGATAGCTCTCACGAACCTCTCAAGAATTAAGTGTTTTTCAAAGAGAATTCAAAATTAAGTGAAAGATTTACACATGTTTTTGTGAATTTAGAATTTAGTGCAAAAACAAAATAAAAGTGCAAAATTAAATTATGAAAAATTAAATTAAACATTGAAAAAGTGTTTATGATTTTTTTGGAATTTTTAAGTGAAAGGAAATATTTTTAATTATAATTAATATGAAAAGAAAAAAAAAAGAAAATAAAAGGTCGTTTTAGTTTAAAACAAGGAGGGGTGTATTAGAAAATTCAAAATGAAGATGTTTACAAGGTGCAGCGCCTGAGCTTGATATAGGGGGGTGCTGGAAGTGATTTCGCTAGGCCCAAGTTGGAAAAGATTTACAGGAAAACAAAATAAAATAACCAAAAGGGCGTTTGGGGCGAGGGGGATTTGAACCCCAGACCCCTTGGTTACAGGCACGACTTCAATACCACTGGGGTGGCTATACATCCAATGTATAAGCCACCCCTAGTAACTTATAAACCAAACGCGTGCAATAAAGATGCTATTAAAAAACAAGCGAGTAAAAAAATGACTGTATACAAACTCATGTAACCCGTCAACAATTGGTCACCCAAAATTTAGTGATTAGCAGACAAAAAGGGGTCCCAGCCAATCTACAATTACCATGGCTTTTTCTCTCCCATGCAGCATGCAACGCAAAACTGGAACTATCGTGAAATAATATGACAAAGTCATGGAAACTTGCTCTCATTTCCAAACTCAATCTTCACTAAATATTATGAAATAAAGTATCAGACCATTGTACACAAAGGGTAGGGTAACACTAAACCCTCTGTATCTTAAACTGAAGACTCTAATATTGGTAAAATAATCATGAAAATCATGCGTTTACGCTAATGTGTACTACATGAACAAAGATGTATCAACACGACCTATCAAAACCTGGTCATACTATCATACTACATGGATAACAAGAGGATAACTAACATGGAAACGAAAAACTTACTGAGTATAGAATTTCCACTGCCTTTTTATTCCAACAGCTTGAAACTTCAACCCTCTGGACCTTCTTCCTCAAAGATGATATGCCTACGTTATGAAGATGCAACTTTCTTTGGACTATTCACAAGCTCTCGTTCCCTTAAGTTCTCAAGGTTTTATGGAGGGTCGTGTTGTATTGCTCTGATGGTTTTTGTTCTGATTATGTTCAATAGTGATTGGTCTTGTTGCACAGCTCACAAGTTTCTTTATGTGATGTGTTTATGGGTGATTCTCGTGTGTTGTTGGTGTGTTCTCAAGAGTTTCTTTTAGTGGTGTACTCACGAGTGGAAGTATGAATGTTGGTGGTTGTTTATGAGTGGAGGTTGTTGTTGTCGTGGTAAAAAGAAACTCACAGGTTGTTTACGGGTTTTTTTTTGTGTTCATGGCAAGACCAAGGAGGAGGGTTATGGATAGGTTTTGAAATGACTTTGTGGTGAAAAAGGGTTTCAAGCAGGAGGTGTAGAGTGATTTTTGATGGTGTTGAGTTCTGATATTTGATTTTTGTCTATGCTTGGCTGCTGGTGGCTTGTTCATGTGGATTGTTGCTGTCTAAAGAATGAGAAAACAACTCCCTTTATAGTGGCATATCTTGGTCCATAACATTGATAATACGAAAGACAAAGGCTTTGTTCAAAGGAGGAAGATCAGTAGAAGGGATTCTATGCGTATAATCCTCAACTTGTTATCTTGAGCCAAGTGCCAAAAGCATGTCTGCTTGCTTGAGTCAAAAAAGAATACGCGTGAGAACTATAGGATTGAAGTGCAGAGAGCTTTACACAGTGGTCTTCTCTTTACAGCATGGTAGTCCTTCGTATATTACATCTCAAGTACACCATAGTTGTACTTTTTGACTAAGTTACCAAGCCAAATTGACAGACCCCCCACACGATATGTTCTTTTCCCATGTCTGAGTCATGTTTCTAGGGAATAGCTGGAGGTTCTTGAATAAAGGTATAACTCTAGCCAAAGGGTCTTTCAAAATGGAACAAAATTCATGAAACAAAAACCTTTAGACAACATAAACAATGTTTCATGTAGCTTATAAACAACATACATGTCGCATGAATTCTTGGAATCTTAGAAGGACATTCTAATTAAAATTGGCTCAAGACTTTTGGGCAGGTGTTGTGTACTAAAATCATGCCTTTTGCTTTAGCACATGACTAAACCTTCATCCAATGACCCAAGCATCGTGTTTCCCAATTCATTGGAAAATTAGCATGAAAAAGCTCACTTATGATTAGGAAAAATATGAGATTAGAGACAAAGTATATGAAAACATGTGACAAGGTTTGGTGTGTCATTAAATTGGAACCTAAGACTTCATGAGTGCATGGTGCAACTTTATCATAGTAATTTCACGACACAAAAAAACTTGACAACCAATCCACCAATTCTTGAGATCTTTGGTCCTATGTGAAGAGGGCATTTGATAGATCAATTTTCACTTGGAAAGTGGTTTGAAATGAAGCTTGTAGTAATGAGAAAAATACCCTAAAGTCATGCGCATGATTAAGCAAAAAGGACTTAGAAAAAATTCTAAGTTTTTGAGTTTCTCCAATTTGAAACACTTAACTTCAAAGCATCATAACTTGAGATTGGTTTATCCAAATGAGGAGTTCCACACATGCCTGGAAAGCTTGAACAACAAGGAACAACTTTCATGTTCAAAGATTTTTTATTTGAAGTTTGGAACTAGGTGAAAAACAACCATGAAGTAGTGTTCAAAATTGGAGCAAAAAGTTGAAAATTTCACCAAGTCCCTAAGGCATATTGTGTTCCAAGTCTCATAACTTAAAAACCAAGCATTTTTTGAAAGAGAGTCCCCTAATACACTTTGAAGATCATGGAAAGAGCTTCCATTTGAGCTTTGAGTCACTCAATTTGGATATGTGGTTTGAAAGTTATGACCTTTGCAATTCTGCACAAGAAGTGAATTTTCCACATTTGAAAAGTTGCAAATACCAAACCTTGCTTCCTTTGCAAGAAACTCCTCAAAACTTGACCTCTCATGCCTTACCTCATCAATGCGACATGCCATGATGAATTGAAGACTTGTGTGCTTCATCCTGGATCAAAATCTCAGAGATTAAAGCCTCAGGCAAAACCCTAATTTCACTTGTGAACGCACTTGAATGATCTCTGATGACCTTGTTTCTTCAATCACATCTAAGGCTCATAGACGGTCTCCAGGGATGTCTACTGTCACACGGAGTCATGTACCAGGGCTTGAGAACAACTCTTGATCCATATCAAAGGCCATGATTATCTTGTAATCACAAAACCCTAATTGGAGGCAGGGTGAATTTGTGGCTCAAGGCACTTGGTAATGAGAGATAGTCACACTTGAATTCTTGTTGATTGAGACTTTTAGGATGTAGATGAGCTCAGTAGTTTCATTTGGGGCCTCAGAGTACCTAGGAGATCTTGAATCATGTGGGAGCTTGATTTAGGAGACCCTACCCTCTTTCTTGTGCAAAACGTGACTTTCACAAAAGAAACAAACTAGCAAAATATGGTGATTAGATAATAATGCAAAAATGATTGAATCTAAATGCAAATGCAAGATGGTATGACATCTAAGAGGGTAAAATTTGGGGTACAACAACCTCCTTGGACTCAGCTGAGCCTCCGCCCTCTCAAGAAACCATTGACCACGAGGTAGCTCAAGGACTTGTTCACATCGAAGCGGCTATGAAGATCAAAGATGCCATTAGCCACATGCAGAGACAAAAGGTTCTTCTTGAGAGCAAGATTGTTCATGAGAAGATCCTCTTTGACGACTTTAAGGCTAGATTTCCTGAGTTTCCTTAGTTTGTATGTCGAGCTGATGTAACGAACAATATTTTGTAAGCCATCTTTGGCCCTAAATTAATGAGAACTATATTTTGATGTGAATATCTTGTAGCATAGGTCTATATCTTTTTAAATATTTCCCATTTACTCTTGATTCGTTGGTCTGCTCCCAACTCCTGTACTTCGTACGCGTTGTTACTAAACACTCGAGTCACCTGAAATGGTCCCTCCCAGTTGGGTGATCATTTTCCCATGGTTCGGTCTCGTCGATTCGTTGGTAACACCACTTTCCAAACATAGTCATTTGCAGCAAAGGTTTTTTCTCGGACCCTTTTGTTGTATGCCCTGGCGACTCGGGCCTTCTGGCGCAACAAAACATCTAAAGCTACCATTCTTTCTTCGTCTAAGTCCATGAGTTCGTCTAGCATCATTTCCGAATATTGTTCCGACGGAATCTCGTATTGACGTTGCACCCTAACAGACTTTAGGTATACTTCTGCTGGTAACACGACGTCATGCCCAAAGGTTAAACGAAAGGGGTTCGAATTAGTCGACTCCTTGGGAGATGCCCACAACACTTGACTCAATGTCTTATGCCAATTATTTGGCTTTTGCGCGACGTGCTTCTTGATTAGCCCAATTGTTACCTTGTTAGCTGTTTCGACTTGACCGTTCGCCTGCGCATAGTACGACGTTGACGTAACTAACTTAAAACCTGTTTCTGCAGTGAACTCTTGCATTTTCTGACCCACAAACACGGAGCCTTGATCTGTCGTGATTGTCTCAGGTATCCCGAATCTACACAAGATATGATTCTGAATGAAATATATCATGATTTCTTGGTTCACCTTCGCCAGAGGGACAATCTCTATCCACTTTGTGAATTAGTGTATTCCTACGAGGATGAATCTTTGCTGCTTTAACGAAGCTGGCCGAATTTCTCCTATTACATCCAAAGCCCAACCTCGAAATGGCCATGGCCTGACTATAACGTGCAACTCACTGGCTAGTACGTGCTGAATATTTGTGTGTCTCTGGAAATCCTGGCATCCTTTAGCGAACTATATGCAATCCTTGAGCATGCTGGGCCAGTAGACACCCTGTCGGAACAGAAGCCATTTCATTTTGTGGCCAGCTTGGTGCGCCCCATAAGTCCCACTATGAACCTCAGAAATTGCCAAATAGGCATCAATATCCCCTAAGCATTTGAGCAATACCCCCTCCGAAGTTTTCTTAAATAACTCATTGCCTATACAGACATAGCTCATTGCCCTGTACTTAGTCTTTCTATCAGTGTTACCTAACGGGTTTTCCAAATACTCCATAATTGGTTTTCGCCAATTTGTTGGCGACACATGTTTGGCAAACACCTCATACCTTTCTAGATCTTCGACCAAACTCTTCGAGTCCTTGCATACTGACCCACTCGATGGTGAATGTACGTTCGACACCATCTTCGCCCTAGTTTCGACAAAATCCCTGAGCTTACCCTCCGACACCTTATAACCAGAGGCAATTTGTGCCAATTCATTAGCTTTATGGTTTTCTACCCTTGGCACATGCGAGATGTTGACAATTCTGAAATACTCTAACAAACGCTTCGCCAACGAGAAGTAACTCAAAAGATGCTCTTTCACGCACTTGTACTCCCTGGTGATTTGTTTAATTACCAATTCTGAGCCACCTTTTATCTCGACCTCTTTGGCCCCCAAGTCTTTGAGTATCTTAAGACCGGTGATTAGAGCTTCGTACTCTGCCTCATTATTTGAGCATTTGCCATTAACTTTGCATTTAAAGGTAGTCGGGATACCTTGTGGGGATATTATTAAGATTTCAACACCTGCCCCGTTTTTGTGGCTTGACCCATCAAAGTACAATTTCCACGGGGCAATGTCGATGCTATGTATCAACGTTTCGATTATAACATGGTCGACAATAAAGTCTGCCATTATTTGACCCTTCATCGCCCTCAAAGGGACGTATGTCAGGGAGAACTCAGTTAACGCTAGTGCCCATTTCCCAATTCGACTATGCAAAATAGGTTTGGACAACATATGCTTAATAACATCAAAATACGACAAAACATAAACATTAACTGGTTTAATATATTATTTTAATTTCATACATGAGAAGTACAAGCATAGGCACAACTTTTCAATCATAGTGTACCTAGTTTCATCATTTATCAATATCCTACTAAGGTAATAGATGGGTCTTTCGACACCACCATCATCCTCTTGGGCTAACATACTGCCTATGGTCGTATCCGACACTGCAATGTACAACTTCATGCTTTTATTTATACTAGGTGGTAATAGGATTGGAGGCTTCGTAAGGTACTCCTTAATTGCGTCGAAAGCCTCTTGTTGCTCATGTCCCCAACGGAACTCACTTTCCTTCTTGGTTTTGAGCAGTGGTGAAAACACTTTCGTCTTGCCACTTAGGTTCGAGATGAACCTCCTCAAGAAATTTATCTTCCCCAACAAAGACTGGAGCTGTTTCTTTGTCGTCGGAGGCTTGCGATCTAAAATTGCCTTCGTCTTGTTCTGGTTGATCTCGATGCCTCGCTTGTGGACTACGAATCCCAGGAAGTCCCCTGCATGAACACCAAAGGCACATTTTAGTGGATTCATTTTTAATCCATATTTTCTCATTCGCTCAAATGAGCGTCGAAGGTGGTCGAGATGACCATCTTCTGATGACGATTTTATGACTATGTCATCGATGTATACCTGCATAAAATTCTCAATGAAATCATGGAAAATAGCATTCATAGCCCTTTGGTAGGTTGCCCCAGCATTTTTCAGCCCAAAAGGCATCACAACCCATTCATATGTCCCCAAAGCTCCAGGGCATCAAAACGCAGTTTTGAGGACATCTTCTTCGGCTATGAGAATTTGATTGTAGCCGGAGTAGCTGTTGAGCATGCTCAAATACTCGAATCCCGCAGCTGAGTCAACCAACATCTCCGCCACAGGCATCGAATATTCGTCTTTAGGGGTAACATTGTTCAAATCCCTAAAGTCGATGCAAACTCGAAGGGTCCCATTTTTCTTAATAACAGGCACTATGTTTGCTATCCATTCGACGTACCTTGCAGTTCTGATGAACCGACTTTTGAGCAGTCTTTCAATCTCCTGCTTAATCTTCGACGTGACTTTTGGGGCGAAGCATCGAGGGTGTTGCTTTACTGGCCTCTTGCCTGGCTGGATTGGAAGTCGATGCTCAACTACACTCTGACTCAAACCAGGAATTTCGCCATAATCCCATGCAAAACAATCCTTGTATTCTTTCAACACTTTAACCAACTTGGCTTTCATTGCTGGCCCTACTTTGGCACTCACATATGTGGGCCTTTTGGTTGCCCCGTCCCCTCAGTCGACCTCCTCAAGCGGGTCCTGCGCTTGCATTTTCTGCAGCTCATGATTGGGGCCTTTTTCAAACCCTAAAGGCTTATCGTCGTAAATACCATCAAGCCTCCAATTTTCTAAAGCTTCTTCTTGGCCTTGTTGGCCATTTGCTTGTTTGTCATGGCCGGCTCCCTTAACTATTTGGAGAGTTTCATCTTTTTCAAGTGCCGACATCCTTCTGTTTTCAGCCAAATAGACCAAAATCCGAGTCATGCTTTCTGACTCAGTCAAGTTTACCAACTGTGGGCCACCCCGTTGGTGGCATTTCCATTGGCTCCATGGCTTCGTCGGCGGCGTCCCAGATGAACCCATAGTCGGGGTCCAGGTTCAGGACGCGACCCGTGTCGACAGAGGTATAGGAACCTGACCCGTCATCACAAGGAGGCACATTTGCTAAGTGTTGGTCAAAAGACTTCTTGTTACCCTTGGCTTCGTTGACTTTGTAGTAGCTTTGATATGCCTCAATGTTTTTGACGATGCCATCCTTTCTCCAAATGATCAATCTCTAGTGTATTGTCGACGACACTTCCCCAATTCCATGGATCCATTCCCGTCCCAGCAATAGATTGAAGTTTTCTTTTGACTTGATGACCATGAAGAGTGTCAGCCTGTTGGTTGTACCCACTGCCAAGTCCACTTGGACAACCCCCAGGATGTTACTGGTCTTGCCTTCATAGTTGGACAAAACCATGTTATGCTGTCGAAGGTCAGCCTCCGTTTTTCCAATTTTCTTAAATAGATTGTGAGGCATCAGATTCACAGTTTCCCCACCATCCACAAACACCTTGTTAACAGACACCCCATTAATTTTTGCCTTTATGAATAACGGCTTCAAATGGTACATCATCCCAGGGCTAGGACGTTCAAACATAGCCGTTTGTTCTTCAACCACACCACTGTTCATCACATAATAACATAGCGGCTTGTCATCCGCATTTTCACCCGAGATGAAATCTTCTTCAGTCTCAGAGATTTCAGACACCACGTCATACTCAGCTGGTAGGACCGACACGATACCACAATTCAGTACGAAGTCTTCGCCATAGGTGTCATCGTTGGTTTCGTCGTACATGTCTTCGTCAAAATCTCCCTCAGGCGATGGATCATACTCGTCATCTGACTGAGGAGAATATTTTGGCTCATCTTCGTCCGACTGGGGAGTATACTCTGGTTCTTTCTTACTTTCCACCAGCGAAGTACATTTTGAACTCTGGGTTTACACAACTTCTCTCTCCCCTGATGCATCCACGGTTACTGCCATAGTCTGGTTTGTCACCACTTTGTCTTTTTCTACCCATTTTCCTCTTGGGTATTGGCGCTTTTGTCCAGACGTTCCGACAGGCTTCACTCTTGAAGTCGCAGCTTCCTTCTCAGTCTTATTATGCTGATAGCACCTCCACTGGGTCCTAGTCATAGGGTTTTTTCCTTTGTAATTAAGGGACACGCTATATCCTGCTGGTTCGACCCTTTTGTCGGCGACATTCGCCTCTTTTTCCAAATTGAGAGCCTTCCATTTTGGTCTCCTGCTCCCTTTCTGGCTAACTGGTGGCATCCACCTTTCCTGTGGAGTGTCTGATGGAGGCACAAAAGTTTTGGGCCTTACCTCTTGGAACAGCTTTCTGTACTCCTTATTTCGACGGGGGACCCCACTCTTGTCAAACACAAACCTTGGGACAGATGGCTTACTCTCTGGCAGCACTTCTCTCTTGCTTGCCTCATACCTCTCAGCAGCTTTCTCATCGAACACAACGTTGCACCTGGGGTATAATGCGGCCTTCGACCCGCTTATCCTGCACTTTTCCTGAAAATTATCCAAACTTTCGCCAGCCTGGGGGTACACTGCTTCGAGTTTGTCCTCAGCTTACTTGTCGGAACCTTCAGTAGTTTCGACCATCATGCATTCTACCACTTCAGCCATTGGTGGATTGTCGAGACCTTCAGAAGCTTCAACCATCATACATTCGTACACCTCTGAGTACAAAGCCTCTTCAACCTTCAGTGGGTCGGTGTCAACCTGCATCCTTGGCTTCTCGCCAAATTGGAGTCGACCCTCCTTCAAAGCCTTCTGCACCAGATCCCTGAAAAGAACACATTGAGCTGTTTTATGACCAAGGAAATTATGAAACTTACAAAATCCCCTCTTTTTCTTTTGTTCTAGAGGGGGATCTTTTAAACCAGGTGGAATAATTATTTGACCATCTTTAACCAGTAAATCAAATATTTCATAGCATTTGGACACATCAAAAGTATAAGTTTTAGCGACATATTTATCCGTTTTTCCATTTTCGGCGGGATTTTTCCCGTTCGATGGTTTCAACAACTTGCAGGTGTAGGGAGGTCCTGGCTTAAGCTCTGCTACGTGGATCTCACTCTCATCGACGAACTCTTCATCGTCGGACGAGTACTCGTCAGCTGCCACATAGGACACCTTTTCTTTTTTACGATATCTGTTAGACTGGGTTTTTTCAGCTTTTAACCGTTTGACCTGGCGAACCCGGTCAGCCAATTGTGCAACATCCCTAAGATATTGCGTGTCTAAGTTTTTTCTGATCGAATAATCTAGCCCACCGGCGGCCATTTCGACTAATTCATGCTCAGGGACTTGAGTAAAGCACCGTGCTTTCAAAAGTCTAAACCTATTCAAGTACTGGTCTACTGACTCTGTGGCCTTGCGCTTGACGCTTGCCAACTCTTTTAGACTTATTTTCGACTGTCCCATATAGAACTGTTTGTGAAACAGTCTCTCCAATTGCGCCCATGTGTGTATGGACTGAGGGGGCAACGTGGTAAACCACGTAAATTCATTTTAAGTGAGGGAACTTGGGAAATATTTCATTTTCAAGTCCTCATTGTTTGCTATGTCGCCTGCTTCGGTTTGATACTTAGCGACGTGTTCGACGGTGGACTCTTCTGTCTCCCCAGCGAACTTGGTGAATTTTGGGACTTTTCACCCCCTGGGTAATTCTGTTTGTAATACGAAGTCTGGTAATGGGGATGTGTAGGTTGGCCGTCGAAGGCCTGGGTTTGCCCTATTACGAACCATGATGCGTTCGACCACAGCCTCTAAGTTGTGGTTCCCAGCCAAGGCGTCCTGTCGAACCTGTTGGACAACAAAATCCGGATCTTGGTTCCTATGGACAATCACGGGAGGCCTTTGGGCCCTCCGAGGGATCTCTTGGAACTCGCGAGGATGTTCAATAGTTTCGTCGAAGACTTCATCCTGACGAAGGGACGTCTCTGGTCGAGGCGGTGGGGTCTGTCGACCCTGAGCCCTAGGAGCGCCTAAGAAGTCACCGATCCGTGTCATTTGAGTCACCAACTGTTGGTAACTTTGTGTGGACTCTTGTATCAGTTGTCTCAATATTGTACCCATCTGTTGAGTCAACATGTGGACCATCTCATGATTACTCTCATTCATCTGTTGCCTCTTGACCGTGACAGAACTAGAGGTAAAGGTCGGTATGGATTGAGAGAAAAGATTAAAACCAGGGGGTCGAACCATCTGGTTCGACATGTGTCCTACCCCCTGATAAGGTGAAAACGCTGGGGACAAACTTTCCCCGAACAAATGGCCGCTAGAGTGCAAACTCGACATGAACTCCGTCGGCATCCCATACGATCGAGGTATAGGCATGGTGATTCTAGGCATATACTGCCCTGTAGTCCCTGCCATTGTTGATTTAGGGTCATTTCGACGCGGCGTTGCGGTTGGTCCACTAGGGGTGGTTGAAACCGCTGACACGGTACCGGAGCCAACATCAGTTGTTTGTGTTCCCACCGTACTTTCCGTCGGAGACGGTTCGTCGTTCAGACGTGGATTACCATCTTACCACTATGCAAAAACATATACTCAATTCACACGGGTCCCACCGGGTGTGCCAATTTGTTCGCTAGCGCGAACAACCGCTGGCCTTCCGTCACAGGTTTACTTACGGGATCGGCCACACAAATCCCAGAACAAGGAATTGGAAGCTTATATTTATGTTGTATTTTAGTTTCTCGCTTTTCGGTGGAAGTTGTCACGTTGGAGTGACCTTGGTGGCGTGAAAGGTTTTAATGATCAACGGGGTTGGATGCAAAGTGGAAAAATAAAGGGAGGAAAGGCAAGACAAGAACAAAAAGGCAATAACTTAAATTAAATGCTGAAAGTAAATTACATTAAGTAGAATTGGACGCAATTGTACATTTTCGGGGGAGTGAACTTGTTTCTCTCTAAGCTTGGTACTTTGAGCGTTTTCCCTTACAATGTGAAAAATGCGACCTCTAACAATGGAAAATACAGTGCTTTATATAGGCCTAGAATGTAACTATTTGTTTACCCAGATGTCCTTTGAAGCTGGCACGTGGCACCCCACTTTCTTTTCAACTTCCCATATTCTTGGAACTTTTAAACTTTTCCCGCCCAAGCACTTATCCTTGAAGTTGGGACTGGCCCTTCGCCTCATTTCCCTCAGACACCGTGGTTTGTTGCCATCTCTCCAATGCATCTCTTTAGCTGGCATTGAATCGATACCTTGAGACGCCTTTTGGTGTCGACGTGCCATGGGACTCCTTGTTTTCCACCTTTGGTCGAAATCACCTGTCAACAATATTCCGGCGCCATTTTGATTTGATTATAGCCCGAGAATCCATCCATGAAGGAGAAGACTTTGAACTTTGTTGTACTGTCTACCAGCATGTTATGTGCAGTAAGGGGAAGTCATCCTTTTGACTTGCTTTGTTCAGATCCCTGTAGTCCACACACATTCTGACTTTTTCGTCCTTTTTTGGAACTGGCACTATGTTAGCTAGCAATTGAGGATATTCTGAGGAGGCAAGGAAACCTGCGTCGATTTGTTTCTGCACTTCCTCCTTGATTTTGATAGCTATATCCGGGTGAGTCCGTCTCAACCTTTGTTTCACCGGAGGATATTCTGTCTTTAGCGGTAAATGATGTTCCACGATGCTGGTATCCAACCCTGGCATGTCCTGATAGGACCAAGCAAATACATCTGGAAACTCTTTGACAAGTTTTATCAAGCTTTCTTTGACAGTCAGACTGAGCAGTGCTCCAATCTTAACTTCTTTCTTTTCTTCCTCTGATCCCAAATTGACCATTTCCAACGGCACTTTATGAGGTTCAATGGACCTTTCCTCTTGTCTGAGTAGTCGGGAGATCTCCTATGGAATTTCTTCGTCCTCTTCTTCTTCAGCTTCAAATACCGAGAATTCAAAGTTGGGATAAGGCATTGGATCGTATGTTTCAATGGGGTTTAAAATAAGCAATCTGCATGACATGATGATTCATTTTTTAGAAGAGATAGAAAGAATGCAAGAGTGTGTGCAGTGTATTTTTTGAAAAATGCTTGTTATTATTTTGGGTTGTTTTAGGATTACCATTTTCTGAAAAACGAAAAGTGAAAACAACAATAAATGCGGGAATGACAGAATGACATTATTTATTTATGATTTGTCGATTCTTGAAATACAGCCCTATAAAACAAAACTCTGTCGCTTTGGGCAAAGCGAAGAGGGACATTTACAGAAAAGTGAGCCCTATAAAAACACCAGTTTCACCTGGGAAGGGTGAAAGGTTAAAACAAAGATGACAATTACTTAGACTTATGACGACTTTCGGGACATCGACAGCAACCCATTGGCGACGAACTTCTCAGTAAGTCACAAAGTCTGGTACCTTTTTTCTTGGTTTGTCCTCAGAAATGACGCTGATTTCTGGCCGAGTAGGATCGTTGGAGTCTTCCTCCCATGCAGAGTTATCATAAACGAACTCTTCTGTTGTATCTTCCCTAATGTTTTCACTCTCAAGAGGATCTCCCCATCCAGTTAGCTATATGTCCTCGTATCTGATGCAAGAGCTTTCAGGAGCAGTGTACTTGACCAAGAAGTCGTACTTGCCACTCGGCTGTCCTAAGTTGTCCCATACTTCTGTATGAACAGAGGAGTCATCCTTCTCAATGACGTTGACCTCAGGAAAAGCATAGTTGATGAACTCTTGTCCTGCAATCTTTGCAGATTCATCATTGTGTTGGATATCTTCGGACTATCCTGAGTAATGATCCCATGACCCAGTGGGGATATGGGCATTCCTTTCAATATTACTCAGTTGGTAGGCATCGTTTGGCTGACTCTTTTGCCTCAAGTCTTATGGGTACGGCTTCCAGATAGGCAAGTCATCCAGGAGATCATAATAATCTTGGTCAAAGTTGTCTTTTATTAGATCATCTTCTAATGAGTTAGGTGGAGCACGGCATCCCTCAGGATCACAATCTCCATAGATCATTCGAACGTCTGATCTTGGCATATATCTCGGACCCTGCTTGGGAAAATAGAATGGCATGTGTGCTTCTTCCTGAGACATATAACCATTGTCGTCGAGATAAATTTCCATTCCTCGTTCGTATCAGAGGAGTCACTCTTATTGATGGTGTGTACTTCTTGAGACACTGGGTGGAGGAAGCCTCCACTGTGGAAGAAGTCCTAAATGGGATGAAAACTTCCATCTTTAGTAGTTTGGGTACAGGCTGAGGAGAAACCAAGACCTTTCTTTGTCTTGTTATCAGTAGGAATTACAAGCTGTTCCCATCCCTTTGCATTATTACTATCGATCACTTTGAAAGCGTCTTTGTATGAGGAGATCGATATCCCTCTTTATGATTGATTCTCATTGCTCACCGATAGTGCTTGAAACTGGGTTCGAACAACCTCCTCTGGTTCTAATCAGGAGAATGATGATAAGTTGCTCACTATTAAGGCCTGCTCTCTGCATACTGTGACTAACTTGTCATTCTTGATGAACTTCAGCTTCCTAATAAACAGTTGTATGCTGCCCGGATATCCATGACCTGGAAATTAACTTGGAAAGTGTGAGGACCGATGGTTATGGGAAGATCAACTTTGCCGATAACTATTTTTCTGGATCCGTCAAAGGCTTTGACGATGACCTCGCTGCCTCTCATCGGGGCTCCTTGAAATGAGAGTCGTATCAGAGTTAATTTTGGCATAACATTCAAAGACGATCCTGTGTCTGCCAGTACGCTGGCTAGAGCATCGTCCTGGCATTTGACTGTAATGTTAAGCGCCATATTATGATTTTTGCCTTCTTCTGGCAGTTCTTCATCACTGAATCCTAAATTGTTGTAGGAAGTGATGTTGGAAATGATGCTGTCAAACTGTCTTACCGTCACATCTTGTTCTACGAAAGCTTGTTCCAAGACTTTCTGCAGAGCTTCCCTGTGAGCTTCGGAACTAAGCAGGGGAAATAGCACAAAGATTCTAGATGGAGTTTGCAACAGTTGGTCCACAATGTTGTACTCGCTTTTCTGGATGAGCTTCAGCATCTCATCATTGTTCTTTACCAGTTCTGGATTACTGGATTGTCCGACTTGATGATTTGGAACTTCTGTTTGAGGTTCCTTTTCCTTAGTGGGTTCTCTAACTCCTTTGTTGAAGATCTGGCCGCTCCGTGTTACTCGACTGATGTCGGCAATGTTCACGACGGAGGGTAATGGAGTTTCCTTTCCATTTTCGATGGTTGTTGCACCGTACTTGTAAGTGACAACCTTTTATGATTTGTACGGTATTGGACCTGGCAGGTAAATAACCACAGGAGCTCTTTGACCGCTATAGGTAACCTCGATCAGTTCCTGGTTGGGAACTTTTTTACTATTAAGAGGGATTCTTGATTCATCGAGTAGAGGGATTATGGCGCAAACGTCTTTGGTTTTCCCATGATCAGAGATTATGACAACATCTTTGCTTTGATCAGGGAGATAGTCTCATATCACATTGATCGACCCAGAACTTGAACACGGTCGAATCTCTTTTTGGTCCAACTGATTTTGAAGAGCCGCTCGTACGAGGTAGCATCCTTGGTTGTTTTCTGAATAAACTCTACAACACTCATAGTTGTGGGGTGGCATCCGACCACACCCGCTTTGTATGCAGTGCATCTTTACTAGATCTGTTTCCATCGAGCGGACATCCTGACTTTAATGCCTACCAGGATTCCCGTCAGTCATGCTAATATATTGTGTAGCTTCATCCAGGTAGATTGGAAGCCACCAGTGGTCCAACAGATGTTGAAGTGTTCTTTGGACAAGTGCACACCCTTGTTCTTCTTCACGACATTCTTCACAGTTTTGATAATCATGTGAAGCCAGAAAGCCGAGCCTGACTTGCTTAGCGTGTAATTCTTCCAGACTGGTATTCATCAAGCGTATGTCAAAGATCTGAACCATATTAACTTGATGGTTATTTCTCTCACAGTAGTCTTGGATCCATCTGACGTTGGAGGGCCTCTTGTACAAAAGAGCATCCCTGATTGCTTGTTGAGCAGATTGAACAAGTGTTGTAATCGTGCCGTGGCAGATTATGGTATTAACTTTTCCTTGAATGCATCGCTACTAAATTGACGTTCATCACAAGAATGTTGCGGTTCTGAATAATGTTGGGATGCGCATGGGCCATGTTGACTTCACGGATTCGGTGATCCTAAATCCAGCCCAGATCCATCTGTTCTTGTAGAGATGATTGCACTACGGAACACCCCTAATTATTATTTGAGCAAATATCACTCTGGTGATAATTGTGAGGCGGTATATGACCGAACCCGCTCTGTCTGCAATGCATTCTGACCAAATTGGCTCCTAATAGGAGTACATCGTGAATTTGATAATTGTGACTAAATTCTTCCTCTGTTTAATTTAGTGCAATCTTCTCATATTGTGGCAACATGTTCGTTTGAACATTTGGATTAGTATCTTAGAAAGATAAGATCCCGTTCCTGACAAGCTTCTGTACATCAGACTTGAAGCTGAGATAGTTCTCAATGTTGTGCTCCGGTCCTCCTTGATGGTAAGGGCAAGTTTGATCCACTTTAAACCAAAAAGATGAATTTTCCAGTACTGTAAGAGGAGTCCTGGTTTGGACGTGCCCCTTGGTCAGTAGAAGTGGAAATAACTCTGCGTACAACATCGGTATAGGGTCAAACCCTGATGGTCGTGTCGTACGATTGTTATTGTTGTATTGTGGACGAGCCTGCTGAAGAGGTTGTTGTGTCCTTTGCTGATACTGTTGTTGACTTGGTTTGCTTTGAGCAACCTGAGGTTGATAAGTCGGAGCCGGCGCTGGGTTGATAGCGGTAGTTATCGCCGTTACTGGTTGATACCTTCGCCTTTGATTTCCGAGAGAGATATTACTGATCTCTTGCTCTTTTTTCTTTTGGAAAGCACTACCGTATCTCTTAGTACTGCTAGATGGTTCTGCATCTTTGACCAATCGTCCTTCTCAGACTGCTTCTTCAAGGCGTACTCCAATGTTCACCATTTCAGTGAAGTCACTGGGCATACTTGCAACCATCTGGTCGTAATAGAATGAGCTTAAGGTTTTCAAAAAGATCTTTGTCATCTCTTTTTCCTCAAGAGGAGGACAAATCTGGGCGGCAATTTCACGCCATCTCTGAGCATATTCTTTGAAAGTTTCTTTGTTCTTCTGCGACATTACTCTGAGCTGATCCCTATCTAGTGCCATGTCCAAATTATATTTATACTGCTGAACGAAGACAGCGCCGAGATCTCTGAAAGTACTGATCTTGGTGCGGGTTAAACCCATGTATCATTTGAGTGCGACACCGGTTAAACTGTCTTGGAAGTAATGGATCAGTACCTATTAATTTTCTGTCTGAGTGGATATTTTTCGAGCGTACATCACCAAATGACTTTGAGGGCAAGAGTTGCCTTTGTATTTTTCAAAGTCAGGCACCTTGAATTTGTGCGGGATCTTTACATTAGGGACCAGACAGAGGTCTGTGGCATCCTTTCCGAATAAGTCTTGACCGTGAATGACATGCAGTTCCTTCTGCATTTCCAAGAGTTGTTCCTGGAACTCATTCATCCTTTCATACATGTCTTTGTTTCCACCAGGAATGGCTTGCGGAATCTGTCCTTTCGGGACAGTGTGTACCACTGGTTGTGGTATAAACATTACAATGGTGATTCTTGGCGCTTCAGTGTCCTGAAGTTTGTAACCTTCAGGAGTTGCTGTTGTAAACCTTGCGTCTTCACTTTCCCGAAGTTTGTAAACTTCAGGTCCAGTGGTTCCTGCTGCAGTTTCTTGGTCTTCAGTGACCGGCGGGATATACCCTTCAGGTATAAAGTTGAGAGGCATGCCCCAGGGGCGCCCTTTAGGCATATTGTACCAAGGATGATTCTCATGTGTCTCTATTATGGGCGTAGATGTAATCTCTGAATCACAGTCCTTTGTTGTTGCTTCTGAGCTACTGCCAGGGATTACATGTCACTGTGAAGTTTTTCCAAACTTTCCTTTTGAGCGTCGATTTCTTCTCTCAGCTCTCTATTCTCTTCCTCGAGATCGTCCATTTTCTTTTGTCGATTGGCCCGAGTATTGTATGAGTGAGACAGTTTGACTCTAGAATCGTGACACATACGTGAGACTCAAAGATAAGAAGAACGCGTTATGTGAGAATGATGAATGATATGCAAAGACATATTTTTTAGTTTTTGTTTTAATAAAAAATAACTTCAACAAATAGATTGCAAATATCATACAGTGGGGGGGGGGGGATACCCCTTTTATTGAATTCGAAAGATTGCAGTATGTTACAAGGAAAAGTACAGTATTTTACAAAGTGCTGTAAGGAAAATGTGAAGGGAAGTTGTCTCTATACTCGGTTTTAATGATGTCAAAACATTTATATGTAGAATATCATATCAAGTTTAGCATATTTAGAATACACATGTAGGTTCATATATAATGCATACTATGTGGTTTTAAACGTGTTTGATCATGTTGATAATGTTGTATGTGCATTTGGGGTGGTTAGGAACCTTTAGGAATGTCAAAATAGTGAATTTTGCAAGTTTTAAGAGTTTGAGTCGACTCACAACCCTGTTCTAGTCAACTCAACTAGGTTACATTTCTTAGAGTTGGTAGCTGGAGTGCTCGCATCGACCCTTCGGTCGACTCATACTGTCTGCATTCAATATTGTCAAAAACTGGGAGGTATGTGTCGACGCATGTCCTGTTTCAGTTGACGCAAACATGAATTTTCTGCGCAGTGTGGTTGGCTGCCTTGCTCAAGTCGACCCTCCCACCTGTATAGGTCGACCGTTTGCTGTTTTGCACCATTTTTCTGCTGTGTTTTTTATTTCAAAATTCTGTTATTCCTGTTACTTTATCTTAGCATAGTATATATATTGTTTTGGCTCATTTTTACACACACAACAAGAAACATGAAATGGGCACTGGTTTTTCTCTTCCTCTTCATCTTCAACCTTACATTCTCTAACAACTACACATAACCATTTTTGTTAGTGTTGTGTAATTTTTGAAGTGATAACATTCAGACTTAGGTGTGTGGATCCTTCGTGCTGGGTTGAGAATCAGTGGGTGTTTCTTGAATAAAACCTAGGTTTTGTCCTCCAAGAATCCGGGTGATTTTGGGGTTTTTTTTGCACAAATCAGCTTCTCTACAAGGATTCAGCTGTGTGAAGGGGATTGAAGAACGGAGTGTTCTTTCAGTCGAGTAGCAACAATCGGAGGATCGTACGAGAAAGATTTGGGATCGAATTGTGGAAGATCGAAATCGACTGAGTGAAGGGGATTGAAGAGCTGTGGGTTCTTCCAATCGAGTAGCGTGAGACGGTGATTTGTTTGACCAAATTCGAGGCACTTGATTCATCATGAATCAAGGGGAGAGAAGACTTTGTATCGACATCAAAGACGTTTGAGGGTTTGGTGTATCAGTTTTTCTCTTGTATGAACAATTGCAACCGTAATATATACATATCTCAATTCCATTTTTGGGATTGGGGGCAGAGGTACCCTTAGCGAGGACGATTGGGGAACTTCCTAATCAAATCATGTTTGTTCTCTCTTTCCCTATCCTTTTATGTTTTGATATTGTTTAAACTTGTGAATTATCAATTGATTGAAAATTTCTGGTGTAGTGTAGTATAGAGCTGAATAATTGATTTGTAAAAACACTACAATCCCTTGGATTGTATTTGGATTAGCTCTACACTCACATTGCTTTGAAATTTACACTTGGAGTGCCTGGCACGCCAAGTGTTTGATATATTGATTAAGCACAAGTTTATAAAGCACTTTGTGAATTAAGTTTGTTGTATTCACCCGTTGGTGATTGGAAATATCAAGTGCATATATTTGAGTTGATTACATTGTGTATTATTGATTCTAGCTTATTTTTCTCCTCTGTCACATCATTCTTATTGGCTTTACGCATATCCAATTTTTCTAGTAGTGGTTGGTTGTAGACAAATTGATTCAGTGGTTGCTTCCGCATTAAACTTTTTAAAACCAATTTTTAGAACACCATTAGCGTGTAATAAATTGTGGGATGTATTCAACCCCCCTTCTAGATCCAAGCCATCGTCTAACAGAAAATGTCTAAGCTTATGGATCCTGAGTCCTCTCTGAAGAGAGCTAAGATGCTGGTTCCGGTATTTTCCTTTTCTTTGACTGAGGCTCTTCAGCCGTTGTCGGGTAGTCAGTCCTTTGCCAAGTGAAAGGAAATGAGCGAGCAAATTTCTGCGGTCTTCTTGACTTTCTATAGCATGATGTTCTAATATTTTAATTAGAACATCCTTTTCTTTTAACAGTTCCTGAATCCTGGTACACTCCACATTGAGGAATCGATACTTGTTCTTCCAAGAGCTCTTCTCACGTTGAACTTTATTGAGAGCTACCTGGAGTTTTTCCGTATCAGACATGAAATAAAGGACAAACTCCTTTAGCGAAAAAACTTCTTGGCGAGGGTAAGGCATCCTCAGCTTGACGGCTCTAGTTTGCACCCAGTGGAGATAAGGCTCTATGGAGGTACAATTTGGTCTTCCTAGAGACTCTCTTCCTTTCTTGTGAATATGTCGCCAGGCATGCACTATTTCCTTCTTTAGTTCCCTGTCATTTTCCCCTTCCTTGAAGAAAAGACCTTCCAGATGAACATTATGCGGGATATTCTTCATCGGGTATCTGAGTTGATGGCGAACTAAAATTGGATGATAGTTGATTCCTCCTTTAGTTCCAATGAGGGGTATGTTAGGGAAATTTCCACATCTGTCGATGATCTCTATCCCCTCATAAATCCTATTATACCAATCTATGTCATAGTTGGTAAGGGACATAATCCTCTGTGACCAACGTAGAGTACTCTGGTGATCCCAAAAAGTAGCAGACTTGGGTAAATGGGAAATGAACCATTTGTAGCGTAAGGGTACACAACATGTAATCATTCCTTCGTTGTACAAATTCCTTAAGTGTATTGAATGATAAGCATCTGCGAGCAAGGTTGGTACGGGGTTTCCAATAAAAAATATCTTAACAGCGTTGGTATCAACGAAGTTGTCGATGTTGGGAAAGAGGAATAACCCATATATGAGTAAGACAAAGACGTCTTCGAAAGCAGTTATGTTTCCTATACTAGCAAAGTACAGAGCTTTCTCTATCAGGAATTTAGCTGGTAAACCCTGGATTCCTCCTTTGGTGGTCACGTGAGTCCTAACTTCTGACTCGTCCAAAGAGATTGATCTTGCAATGGTTTGTTCCTTTGGAATTTCTTCCAGTCCATAAAATGGAGCTCGATCAGTGATAGGTAAATTAATCAGATGAGAGTACTCCTCCAGTGTTGGTACCAGCTGGTAATCTGGAAATGTGAAGTAATGATAAACTGGATCGTAGAACTGGATCAGCATAGACATGATTCCTTCAACTACATGGACCCTTAACAGAGACAACAGTCCTCTGTGCTTGGCTCTGAAAGCCTCAGGGTTGATAACCATCCTTGCCAACCTCCTTAAATCCTCTAGTTTTGGAGCCTTGAAGGTGTACTTGTGCGTCTTTCTTCTACCGAAATCCATAACGCAATCTCTCTGATATTTGCAATTATTGTTTTAGTTTATTTTGAAAAAAGATTTTTTCCTTTGTTTTAAAAAGAGTTTTTTAGATGAATGCATGAATGCAGCACACAAAAACATTGACAAAACATGGGTTCAAGGGTTCAAGGTCACGAGCATGCAGTCATGGCTCTACCCATTCCCAAAGGTTGTACTATTCTGGTCAATTTTTGTACCTGTAGAACGAGTTCTAAGGTTCCCAAAATCATTGACCCCCCTAGGGATATCAACAGCAAGCTGATTCACTTGAGCGAGCTGTAATATCCTAGGGTAGATCTCAGTAGAGTGTAGTATCACGTATCAACTATTCCCGATAGTCACCGCACTACCAAATGGTCATATGGTTAATGTCTACTAAATCCTCAGAGTCACGGGTGCCGCACTGGGAAAATTATGCTTTCACGACAATCGGTCGTTCAACATTAAGTATCCACACGGGTACCTCGCCTGATTTGGTGGGCTACCAGGATCGCTTGTTCGGGATTCACTCCCTATAAGTTCTCCCGTCTATGCCACCTCTTATCTTAATGTTCTCTTAAACTTTCCACATGCGTATCAATCACATTCCCATTGACAGAAAAATAAACACGGATATCAAGTAGGAATATCAGTAAATATATATACATAGATATAGTATATAGTATGCTAAACAACCTAGACCTCTTAGGAATTCTAATCCTAGTTTGGCTCCCCAGCAGAGTCGCCATTTTTCTGTAGCGTGCGATTTTTGTCGGTGACGTGACCACCTTATCGCCATTGGTTGGAATTGGGTGCTACTTTCTGATTTCTTATTTATCCTATGAAGCTAGAAAGGAAAGGGAAGCTATCTAAAACTAACCTTGCACGCAAATGTTTTCTTTAACAAATGCTAAGAGATTGGGGGGTTCGGGGTCAGGTTATACAATGGGGAGTTTTCAATTACCTATCCTATATATGGTTATCCATAGATCGTTTAGCAAATTCTAACTGTTATCTACTTACTGGTGTTTATCTGTCGTGGGTTGGGAAAGTTTCTCCTTTGGGAATGTTTAAGAGAGAGTATTTTTGTTGTTTTCGAATTTTTCGATGTTTTTGGTAAGGTACTGGACCTAAGATTTTTTATTTGTGTGCTTGCTAAGATTTCACAATCTTATGCCTACGTATTCCCGTAAAGATAACAGGTAAATCAGAGCAATCGTAGTTCCTCCTATTTTTATGGGAGGAAAGAGATGTTTTGGTGTCTTGTTCAAAGCCCAAGATTGAAGCTAAAGGTTATTTGTGTCTTGTTCAAAGCCCAAGATTGAAGCTAAAAGGTTTTGAGAGAGAATTTGTCATCTCTAAAGGAGACATCTCATCTATTTATCACAGTTATTGGGTGACTGATTATAAAGGAGAATTACATTAACTAGAATGTATGGAATCCAGCAATGCCATAATTTCCTTTATAGGGGATTTGTCCTGAAGGAGAAAACTTTAACTCAGTGTAGATGTTAGCTCATAAATTCGACGCCCATATGAAGTTGGAAGTGTTGATGGGAATGTTGAGCTCTTGAAAAGGTTTAGAGAAGCTTCCGACAGGATCTGGGTGATAGGTTTCAGTCGAATGTGCTCGTAAGAGGAGAAGATGTCTTTTTGGGACTTAGAAAATATTTCTAAGAGTTGAAGAGGGTACCTTTCAACCGAGGATGCTGATGACGTCCGACGCTGGAAATTCAAATTCAAATAAAGGAGGGAGTAGTTACTGTGGTTTGCTCTTGAAGAAGGACAAGTGGCGTACATCCAAGTGATGGAAGCATGCAATGCGACACTTGCCATTCGCTTATTATTTCAGGAAGTTTATAACAGTTAGTTTTAGGCATTATAAATAAGAGTTCTAGCAATAGGATTCGCGGTGTTGTGTTCAATTTGTACAAGTTACTCAGAAATTACTCAAAGTATCCGCGTGTAGAGAAACGAGTTTTGTAAGAATGTACGTGATGTAAACACCACTTTTCATTTCAATGCAATTTCTTTAAGTATTTTACTAAGAGTTTATCTTTTACTTCGTGCAAGTTATTTTTCTGCATTTCATTTAGTCTTTACACCTTCAGCATTTTCGACTTAGAGTTCTTTACGCTTCCCTTTAATTACATTTTTACGCATTTTCTTTAAATTTCACGTAAGTTAAGTTCATGCCTTTACCAGTCTCTTCGATTTAAACCTTTCTCAAAGTCCTTTACTTTTCAGTCATTTTAAGTTTCTTGGAGAAATCTTTTCTTACTTCTTTATTTAGTCGAAACATAGAAGTTTACATAAAAAATCAATTTAGCACATGTCTTAGGATTTGTGTGGTCGATCATGCAAGTTACTCAGTTTTATGTGAAATTGATAGACCAACGGTTGTTTACCATTTTTACCAGTAAACAAATTGGCACGCCCAGTGGGACAGTGCTAACTTAATAAAGATCTTTCCAAATATTTTTGAAAATCTTCGGTCATAGTGTCCTTCTTTAAAAGCTTCGTTGCATGTTATTGAGAAGTGGTAAGGTAGCCACTACAAACAAAGAGAGACCAAAGAGAAGATATACTAGAAAAATGGCGATGAATACTAGTCAGCCAAACAATCCAAACCCTCAAGGGAGTGGTTATAATCCTCAGTCAAGTAATTCGAATACCCAGCCTAGTGACATAAACCCTCAAAATATGTCTAGGAATGATGTGATACCACCTCCAATCCCTTCGACGAGAGAGCCGGTCCCACCCCCTGTTATGTCTGACCCAACGCCAACAATGACAGGACCAGGGTCGACATATATAAGGGCTTACACTCAACCTGTTTTGGAGTACGTTGGGCCACAAGCATCTAATCCCCAAACTCCACCAGGAGGAACTTCGACATTTAGGAATCTCCCCCTCCAGGATTTTCACAACCCTTACCAAGGAATCCACCTTTTGGAATGCCAACGTCAATAATGCAAAGCCTCCAAAATGCCCCCAGTATTCTCAGACAATGTAATGTCTTCGCCATTACAGGGGTCGGGATCTGGGATAAATGTGGGTCGAAACAGCCAAAGTGTAGGTATAGGATATTCCACTCAAGGTCCTAGTCTGACAAACACGTTTATAGCATGTTTAAGACAACAAATGGATGAGAGTAACCTACAAATGGTACAAACTTTGTCTCAAACTATGGGGGAAAATTTCCAGCCTTTGATTCGGAACACTACCCAAACTAACCGGCAACTAGCAGCGCAATTGGTGCGCATGGCATAATTTATGGGGGTGTCGGCCCCTGTACGAGGTGCGACTGTGGTGGAGAATATCCCACGGCATAACCTAGAGACTATGCCTGAGGCCAACCTAGAACCCCCTAGAGTCGAACTCCCTAGAGTCGAACCACCTAGGAACCAAGGGCCAATTCCCGAAGAAGGGGAACAAGGGGTAGTGATAGTGAATTGAAACCAAGATGCTGATCATGTTGTACAACAGGTTCGACGTAACAACATAGTAGCGAATAACAACCTAGCAGCCATGGTCGAAAGAATAATGGCTCGAAATGGGGTGAATTTTGGCTTTACTAGGCCAAACTATACCTCACCCGTAGTTGATTATATCCTGCAATCAGAATTACCCCCTAGGACGAAGGTCCCAAAGTTTACCAAGTTCTCAGGAGATACAACTGAATCTACTGTCGAACACGTAGCCCGGTATATGATCGAGGCTGGAGAGATCGCAAATGACGAAACTCTTAGGGTAAAATATTTCCCAAGTTCTCTCACCAAAAATTCTTTTACTTGGTTTACAACCCTACCTCCTATCTCAATCTGTAATTGGACCCAGTTAGAGCGCTTGTTCCATGAACAATTCTATATGGGGCAAATTAAGATTAGTTTGAAGGAGTTGGCCAGCATAAAGTGAAAGTTTACTGAGCCAATAGACGATTACCTAAATAGGTTTCGATTACTTAAGGCTAGGTGTTTTACTCAAGTGCCAGAGGATGAGCTGGTCGAAATGGCCGCTGGTGGCCTTGATTACTCTATTAGAAAGAAATTGGATACCCAGTATCTGAGAGACATGGCCCAACTGGCTGACAAGGTTCGACAGTTAGAACGTCTGAAAGACGAAAAGGCTAAGTTCAATAAGGGTAAAAAGGTAGCTTATGTTGAATATAATGAGGATGTCGAAGGTTTGTACGACGAACCATTATATTTTGACGAGAGTGAGGTAGACGTTGCTGAGTTAAAGCAAGGTCCTCCGTATGCTTGTAAAATGTTAGCCCCTTCGACTGGAAAAAACTCAGGCGAATCCGAAAAGAATGATAAGTTTCCCAAGAAAACATACACTTTCGATATCACCAAATGTGACAAAATTTTTTATTTGTTGGTAAAAGATGGGCAGATGATAGTGCCTCCTGGCGCTAAAATGCCGCTTTAGAACAAAGAAAAAAGAGAGGGTTTTGTAAATACCATAATTTTTTGGGTCATAAAATTTCTCAATGTTTTCTTTTCAGGGATCTGGTGCAAAATGCTATTCAGGAGGGCAGGTTGAAATTCGGAGAGAAGAGCAAAGGTCAGATGAAAATTGACTCTGACCCATTACAAACAGCAGATGCTCATTATGCTGAGCCAGAGGTGCATATGGTTGCGGTTACTGATGACTTCGACCGTTCAGTCAATATGGTGGAAATTACTAAAGATTTCGCCAACAAAGCTGTGTTAGCCAAGGTTACTGAAGACTTTGATATTTATGCTATGGAGAAACTCATGAGAGAGGCCGTTGATAGCTTCGACGAAGCCACTGAGGGTTTAAATGATGGGATCAATGAGGGTTCTAACATGATGCTGGTTACTAAAGAGACTGCTGAGAGTTTCGTTAAGATGGATAAGGCTTCTGAGGGCCTTGATGTGGACTTCTGCAATCTGAACCTTAGTGCCGATGTCAACATGGACATCAACGTGGTCGAGATTACCTAACATCAGGCCATAGAGGTGGACGAAGCAAGCTGTCAAGAAGAGCGTAACAAAGTGGCGTATCCAAAACAGGATGAAACTATCATTGAATTCCTTCATCGTTGCCAAAAGAAGGGATCAGGCGTCATGTTATGCCCCAGATGCAGTGCAATCTTCGATCAAAAGGCTGCTCACAATCTTGAAGGGATTAGGAAGGCTAAAGAAAGAAGGGAGCTGAGATCATCTCATGGTCAAAGGGGTTTCGATCTTAGAAGGTCCTCTTCAAAACAAGTAGGAGGAAAAGCATAGTTCCCAAGGGCCAGACCCAGTACCTTCAAACCAACAAGCAATGCACCGGTAGGGAGCTGGATGAAACCTGTCGAAGGAAAGGAGAAAGGTAAAAAAAAATGGCTGAAGTTTTATGTGGGCAGAGGCTCTTCAATAGAGTATCGAAAGAAGTTTCAGACCTCTAATAAATCGACATATGTTTCTGAAAACTATAAGGGGAAGAACCCGATGTCGAGATCTCAATGGAGGAGAGAGCAACGTCGAAGGAAGACTCTCAGGGAGGCCCAGTCGAAGGATCAAGGAGAGTCCAGTACTAATATCCCTACTGACAATAGTGGAGGGAATCCAATGGAGGCAGCTGAAAAAATACCTGTAGGACGAAAACTCTTTTCCTCTCAAGAGGATAAACTTGAGAAGACTGTCGAAGAGGATGACGAAATGACAGACAACTTTGACTCTGAATCTGATGCTTCTCTTGACACCATAGTCAATGTGGTGTCTGTGATGCCCAGAGAGTTCGACCAGCTCACAGAAGTCGAAGATTTAGATGCCTGCACTGAGGTAGAGATGGCAGCACACAAGTCTGTATGCTACTATATTATGAACAATTGGTGTGTCGAAGAGCAGAATGCTTTTTTCGAGCGACCCACAGAAGAAATGAGGGGTCACCTAAAGCCCCTCTACATTACTGGCAAGGTGGAGAACGTGCCAATAAATAAAATATTAGTCGATTATGGCGCAACAGTGAACTTGATGCCACACTTCTTACTGAGCAAGATTGGCAAATATGATACTGACACTAAGCCACATAACATGGTTCTTTTGAATTACGAAGGAAAAGTTGGCTCTACTCTAAGGGTGATACAAGTCAACTTAGCAGTGGGGACAAACACTAGGCCTACTGTCTTCATGGTAGTAGAAACAAAAGCCAACTACAATCTGCTCCTAGGACGAGAGTGGATACATGGCATTGGTGCAGTGCAATCTTTGATGCATCAGCGCATCACCATCTGGAGACCAGACGGCATAGTCGAAAACATTGAGGCTGGCCAGGGGTATTTTAAAGCACCAATCAATCATGTAGAGAGACGTTAGTTAGACAAACATTTGGCTCACATTGCCCCCCGTGGCCCAGCAGATTTTGAGTTTGTCCCAAACGACGAGACATTTTGCTCATTATACTTACATCCCGTCGAGGGTTTCCGTTGGGATAAGGAGGTGCCAGGGGAAAGACTTCCATACCTTGGCGAGCCTGCAGTAGACCCCACGGGGTGGGGGAGTGAATTCAGTGATAATGACTGAGTTCGAAGCAATGAGAAGAATTTCGGCCTACGTGGCTGAAACCAGACTACAAGCGGCTTTAGAGGCTGCTAACGAATATATGGCTGGCGAAGCCAATCCTGAATACCACCAAGAAGGTCCTGGTAAGGACTTTGACCCAGAGCCACCTGATAAGGTTTAGGGTATAGAGCAAGGCCAGAGACTTGACACCATTTATGACAATGAGCCTTTGGGATTCGAGAAGGATCCGCTGGCAAGTAACACTAAGATGCTAGCTCAGGATCCACTGGAAGAAATCGACCTAGGAGAAGGGGTGATCAAGAGGCCAACATATGTTTGTGCCAATCTTGACCCACAACTTAAGGTTGAAGTTACCCAGCTGTTACAGGAGTTTAAAGAATGTTTCGCCTGGGACTACAATGAAATGCCCGGTTTGAGTAAAGAGTTGGCCGAACACAGGTTGCCGATCAAGCCTGGGAAGAAGCGAGTCAAACAGAACCCAAGACGGTTTACCCCAGGGGTTCTCTCGAAGATAAAGGAGGAAGTCGAAAGACTCCTTCGATGAAAATTTATCCGCACTGCCAGGTATGTCGAATGGTTAGCTAACATTGTACCTGGTATTAAAAAGAATGGTTCCTTAAGAGTTTGCATAGACTTTAGAGATTTAAATGCTGCAACTCCTAAGGATGAGTATTCTATGCCTGTGGCAGAAATGCTAGTCGATTCCGCCGCAGGACATGAGTATCTTAGTATGCTAGATGGGTACTCTAGCTATAACCAAATATTCATTGCTGAAGATGATGTCCCCAAAACAGCTTTTCGTTGCCCTGGAGCCTTAGGCACCTATGAGTGGGTGGTGATGCCTTTCGGCCTAAAAAATGATGGGGCAACATATCAACGAGCAATGAACTCAATCTTCCATGATTATATAGAGACTTTCATGCAAATATATATTGATGATATTGTGGTCAAGTCTGTTTCAGGGAAGAATCACTTAGACAATCTTCGACACTCCTTTGAAAGGATGAGAAGGCATGGTCTTAAAATGAATCCTCTTAAATGTGCGTTTTGTGTGCAGGCAGGGGATTTTCTAGGCTTTGTGGTCCATAAAAAGGGGATCGAGATCAACCAGAACAAGACCAAGGCCATCATGGAAGCGAAAGGGCCATCAACAAAAAAGGAGCTGCAGTCGCTGCTGGGTAAGATCAATTTCTTGAGAAGATTCATATCGAACCTAAGCGGAAAAACGCAGGCCTTTTCACTATTGCTTCGATTCAATAAAGATGGGTTCGAATGGGGGTAGGAGCAGCAGGCAGCCTTCGACAAGATCAAGGAATACCTGAGTCATCCCCCAATTCTTTCCCCACCTTGTAGGGATAGGAGTATGAGATTATACATAGTTGTATCAGACAAAACCATAGGGAGCATGTTGGCTCAAGAGGATGAGGATGGTGTCGAAAGAGCCATTTACTACCTCAGTAGAGTTTTGAATGATGCGAAAACTAGGTATAACATGATAGAAAAATTATGCCTATGCTTGTATTTCTCTTGTACAAAATTGAAGCAATATATAAAGCCAGTTGAAGTTTATGTTTCGTCTCATTTTGATGTTATTAAGCACATGTTGTCTAAACCTATCTTGCATAGTCGAATCGGTAAATGGGCACTAGCATTGACTGAGTACTCTTTAACGTATAAGCCTCTGAAGGCGGTTAAAGGACAAGTGGTAGCAGACTTTATAGTCGACCACTCCATAAACGAAAGCATGTTGAATTATGTCAAATTGGAACCTTGGAAGTTATACTTCGATGGCTCCAGCCACAAAGATGGCACAGGTGTAGGTGTGCTGATTATTTCTCCGGATAAAATTCCAACAAAATTTAAGTACAAGGTCGAAGGATTTTGTTCCAACAACGAGGCTGAGTATGAAGCCTTAATAGCTAGACTTGAAATTTTGTTAGAATTGGGGGCAACTCGA
Organism: Lathyrus tuberosus; assembly: GCA_022829125.1. Classification (NCBI taxonomy): domain Eukaryota; kingdom Viridiplantae; phylum Streptophyta; class Magnoliopsida; order Fabales; family Fabaceae; genus Lathyrus; species Lathyrus tuberosus. Next base: position 4,836,068 of record JALAZF010000090.1, read on the forward strand.
GTCGAAATAATGGGAGACTCAAAGTTGGTCATAAAGCAAATTACAAAGGAGTACAAATGTGTTAAGGAGAATCTTATCATGTACTTCGTAGTGGCCAACAGACTATTGAAGAAATTCGAAGTAGTCAGCATTCGACACATACCCTGATTGGAAAATCAAGTGGCCAATGACTTGGCTTAGGTTGCTTCTAGGTATAAGGTTTCGAAGGAAAATTTACAAGAGGAAATCGAAGCTAGAGGCAAAGTGGTATCTGTTGGATTATGTCCATCGGACCTAGAAGTGACAAAGCTTGGATACGCTGATGAAGAAAATTTCGAGATTTTTGCAATAGACAGCTTGACGAATAAAGACTGGAGGAAGCCTATAGTCGAGTATCTGAAAAACCCGACAGCATCCACAGAGCGAAAGGTTAGGTATCAAGCCTTAAGTTATGTCCTTCTAGGAAATGAATTGTTTAAAAAGACCCCCGAGGGGGTCTTAATTAAGTGTCTTAGTGAAACAGAAGCATATCTGGCCCTTTCGACTGTCCATAGTGGGGCATGTAGGGCGCATCAGGTAGGCCATAAGATGAAGTGGCTATTGTTTCGACAAGGCATGTATTGGCCTACGATGCTAAAAGACTGCATTGAATTCGCCAGGGGTTGCCAAGAATGTCAAGTTCATGCTGGCATACAGCATATCCCTGCAAGTGAGTTGCATTCCATAGTCAAGCCATGGCCTTTTAGAGGTTAGGCTTTGGATCTGATTGGAGAGATTCGACCGACATCCTCCAAGAATCAGAGATACATTTTGGTAGGAATTGACTACTTTACGAAGTGGATCGAGGCGGTACCTTTACCAAATGTGGATCAAGAGGATGTGATTGAGTTCATTCAAAAATACATCATTTACAGGTTTGGAATCCCAGAAACGATCACAACAGATCAAGGATCAGTCTTTACGGGTCGAAAGATGTAGGAATTTGCAAAAAAGATGGGTTTCAAACTCCTAACCTCCACACCTTATTATGCTCAGGATAATGGTCAAGTCGAAGCAACTAATAAAGTGTTGATCGGCCTGATCAAGAAGCATGTGGGAAAAAAGCCTAGAAATTGGCATAGGACATTGGACCAGATCCTCTGGGCATGTCGAACCTCTCCCAAGGAAGCAACCAACACTACTCCTTTTTGAGTGACCTTTGGTCACGATGCAGTGTTACCTGTTGAGATATATCTCCAGGCGGTTAGGATTCAGAGATATCATGAAATTCCCTCTGAGCTTTATTGGAATATGATGTTAGACGAACTGGTAGATCTGGACGAAGAAAGACTTAAAGCCTTAGAACTTTTGAAGAGACAAAAGAAAAGAGTGGAGAAGTCTTATAATAAGAAGGTTAGAATCAAGACCTTCTCACTTGGAGATTTAGTTTGGAAGGTAATCCTGCCTATGGATCGAAAGGTTAGAGCCTTGGGCAAATGGTCCCCAAAATGGGAAGGCCCGTTTCAAATTACGCAAGTATTTTCTAATGGAGACTATGAAGTTGAAGAATTAAATGAGGATAAAAGAATCTTGAAAGTAAATGGCAAGTATTTGAAAAAATATAAACCAACACTTCAAGAAATTAAAATTGTTAAGGAGTAATTCGACATAACAAGGGCAAAGCCAATAATGGTATTTATGAATGCAAAAATGGCTTAGTAGTCATTACATATAAATGCCTCAAAGGGCCATAGAGCATCAAATTGAAAAAAAAATTACAAAGAGAGTAACAAGCTAAAAGGGCAGATTCTCCTTCATCTTCAAGTACTTCGACTTCTGGAGGTCAAGACGCTTTTCACATAAGGCATTGTCAGATTTTAAGTGTGCAACTTCCTTCTCCAGTCGTTGAGCTTTTTCAGCATAAGTTATGGCATTTTCAAGCTCTTTCGACAAGCCAGAGTCATCGAAGGCAGACAATTCAGCGTTACGCTTTTTTGCCTTTGAGATCTTGGCTCGAAGTTTCTTGATCTTTCGCTCCCAAGAAGTAATACTTTCTTTATTGGAGGTGATTTCTTGCTTGTTCTTTTCTTTTGTTTCCTCCAATTCAGCTACCTTATTCTCAGAATCAGTGGCAGCAGTCCAAGCGGCAGCCTCATTTCCAGCTTTGGTTGAAATGGCCTTTTCGATTTGGGGCAGGCGTTTGAGGTCACCATGGACTTGGTGAATCATAGTGCCAAGCTCTAAGATGACGTTGGCAGATTCCGGAGAAATAACGTGAATATCAACTTCCTAGAGGAGACTTTTCAAAGACATATGAGTGACATCATCCATCAGTAAGAGTGTGAAAGGTCACCCTTAAAGATCTTGTTTTTGATCTTCAGAAGGATATTGTCCTCAGGCTTGCTTGAAGGCAGATCCCCAGAGGTAGTCGAAGCACTGAGAGTTTTATCAGATGAGCTTCCTCGGCGCCCAAGAAGGATCTTTATGTATTGACGAGGGTTGCTAGCTTTCAAGGCATCCAGTTCCTCTTCAGAGAGTCCTGCTCCATACACAGTCGAGGCTGCCTTGCCTTTAGTCACAGCAGTGGGTGTTGGGGTAATAATGGCTTCGACATGGGTTGGCTCGTTGATAGGTCCTTGGTCAACTTTCTCCTCCTCACCTTTATTATCCTCCTCTTCATCTTCATCCATGTTGTCTTCATCTTCATTGTCATCATCATGGCCATCAAGTTCAGATTGGTGCATGGTCTCATCATCATCTTCTTCCATTTCTTCCTCTCCTTCTGGGTTAACATTGGCAGCCCCAATGGGTTCGTCATTTGGGGATCCCTCTTCATCAACCAAGGGTGGGTCTTCATCCATGGCAGCAGCTTTTGGATTCTCTGTGTCAGGATCCTGCTGAACATCGTCTGCCTCATGGTCGGAGCCATCTGTCTGAGATTGATGGGTAGCAGTCTTTGCTGGCGAAGGGGGAGCTGTTTCAAAACCAGGCTTGTTAATTTCACCTAGTGAACTCATTCCAGAGCCCAAGTCAGAAGTGGGATGGTATGTGGGCTCACCTTGGCTATTCAGAAGGGTGATGAGAGAAGGAGGATTATCCATCGGTGGGAGCGAACCACTGGCATCAGCCTGAATCAAATCGAAGCAAGTCAGATTAAGGAAAACAAGGTAAATAATTTTTATTTAAAGAAAAATACGACAAGTTACCTTGACTCCTTCAGCAACAGGGCTAGAGTTATTGCTTTCAGCATGGCCTGCAGCTGATTTAGAGGCGGTTCCAGAAGGGGCTTCTGCAGCTTTACTCGAAGTAGTGGTCTTTTCTGGGGCTTTAGCCATTGTAGGCTCAGATTGCCCACCAGCAGCACCAGATTCTTGGCTTGGCTTCCTCCTCTTCTTGAGTTTCAAATCTTCAGGAGGAGATTGGTCTTCATCCTCGGAATCGAAGATAATTTGGGCAGTGCCTCTCTTTGACTTCCTTTGGGGTGTCGGAGGTGGTTTGCGAAAAGCCTGAAATTGAGAAGCATTAGGGGGAGAAAGAATAATCAACGAAAGGAAAAGGTGTATGATGTACCTTGCTGCCTTCGCCTTTGCCTTCAACTAGGTGCTGAAGGGTGTTCTTTTTGGGAACAACTGCAAAACAAGCCAAGTAACCACATGTCAGTAATGATAAAGTTCAAGTGAAAGAGCATAAAATCGAAGAATCCAAACCTTCATGTATTTCGGATTCGATGCGAACATCTTCGATACCGACATGAAGGTGTCCTTTGAAACTGTCTAGCATATGTTTAGTCGGAACCACCCGCTGAGCTTTGGGTTTCGACTGTTGGCGAAGGATCTTTATAGAGTCCCCACAGATGAACCAATCTGGAAATGGAGGTCCAAGAGCCACTCCAAAATCAGCAGATGGCAGTCGAGGAGTCTTTGGAGGAAATAGTGCGAAAGCCACTTCATAGCGTTTCTCAGGAGTAACATATGAAGGGAGTTTCAAACTCTCCATTTTCTTTAAAAATTTTCTCCTTTAGCGTAACCGCAGCTTCGCGGACGGTTCGACTAATATCGTCTGGTCGATAAACAGTTTCAAAGTACTTCTGGAAGGCCTGAATCTCCTTAATATGAGTGGATTTACCTTTCTTGATCTTCTCCTGCACATCAACAAAAGCTTGGTCAATCAACTGAGCGAAGCTGGAGACATTAAGGAATTCTGCAGCATAATGTTTCGACCACCAGTCATGGAATTCTTGGGTGCAGAGATGAGAAGGTTCAAAGTAGGAAAGGGCCTGATAAACCATTCAGGACCATATTTTCGTTCAGCAAAGGGCGCCATCCTTGGTGTGAACTCATAGCGCTTAGCAATAATTTTGACGAAGCCAGAGAAGGATGCCCTGAGTGACTGCCCTTCTTCGTTTGGGGTCAGTTGCACCAGTCGAACCCATTTGACTCGTCTCTCCTTAATCTCCGTAGCTTCTTCGTCCACAGGCCCTTTGTTGGAAAGGCTGGCCTCAAAAGTGGCATTAAGCCAAAGTTGAAGCAACCAAAAGGGTCCTGACAGTAGAAGGTTCCTATTGATCGCTTGGTCTTTCAGGCGACCAGCACCTTCGCTCAAAGACTCGTACAGACTGGCCAATATCATTTTGCTTAGGCAAATGCCTCGACTAAGGTGTAGTTGATTGGCTAGGGTCAGATACTTTCTTGCCACCTGCAAGGATTTGGTACAGAACACACAGCGAGAAAGCCACATAGCCAGGAATGTTATATGTTCTTTGTCCTCGACTGTGTCAGTTTGCTTGTCGTGATAGTGGTTCATGAAATGAGTATAGGTGTGTTTGGCGGCGGCGAACCCTATGGTGTCTAGAGCATCTATCTCAAGGTCGTAAACCAACCCATGAGGCTTTAGCCCTGTGATAGCGGCTATGTCAAACAGAGTGGGCGTCATCATCCCACAAGGGAGATGAAAGGTATAGTGGGTACTATCCCAAAAATACAAAGAGGATGCCAGTAAAGTCGGACAGTAAGCGGGTCCAGTCTTCGACATCATAATTAAGTCGTAGATTCCTAAGTTCTTCTAAGTCTCTGCTTTCACTTTCTCCAACTTGGCTAACCAGTTCAAATAGAGGTCAGAATCCTTAAAATACGGGGTAGCCCTAAACAGCCTAGACCCATCATTCAGATACTTCAAATCCAGGTTCTTTAGGGCTATATTGTCATGAGGTTCAGAGGTTACCCTAGTTTTGTCTTTCTGCCCTTGAGGTTTGGTTTTACGATATGATGGAAAAAAGCCACTAATGGCGGTGTAATCTGTATCTAAAGAAGATAAGGGACCAGATAAAGCTAATGGTTTCCCAGAAACGGTGATAGGAATCAGTACCTGGGATTCGTAGATGTGTCTTTTTTCCTCCTTGAGAGGCTCAGGGATGAATTGCTGATTCTTTACCACCTTGGGTCCATTTAATGTGGCAAATGGAGGGAGTAGTAATGCGCCCTTTTGTCCTTTGAGCTTCTGGTTTTTCTTTGGGTCTTGAGTAGTAGTAGTCAAAGAAGCCATTGGTGAAAAAATTTGAAGAAAAGAGTTTGTTGAAGGTGAAGGGTTGAACGTTTTGGGAAGAAAGAAGAAGGTGCGTAGTGGATACTTGGGAGTGGAAAAGAAAATAAAAGTAGTTTCTGAAGAAACTATTTATAAAGTGCTTTAGAGACACGAAAGGGCTCACTAATCATCATTAAAGGGCTAAGGCTAGTGGGACACGTGTCCTCCTAGGAGCCAAAGTAGGGGCGGTGGCAGTTGCAACCTACATCCACGATTTCCTAGGCTATAGGAGAGGTTATGGTGATTTGAGGCTTGATGTGATTTTCGAGGGGACGTTTCAGTCATAATCATAATTGGCTGTGATGTCATAAATTTGATTGAAAAGAATCTGAATAGTTTCTAGGAACGTGGGTTAATCAGTTTTTGTTTGGACTCCTATGCATGGTCGAAAGATGGCGTCAAACAGACACTATCAAAAAATGCCCTTTTCTGCGATACTGTCGAAAAAGACATTTTTGGGGGGCAATTTGTTAGCTCATAAATTTGACGCCCATATGAAGTTGGAAGTGTTGATGGGAATGTTGAGCTCTTGAAAAGGTTTAGAGAAGCTTCCGACAGGATCTGGGTGATAGGTTTCAGTCGAATGTGCTCGTAAGAGGAGAAGATGTCTTTTTGGGACTTAGAAAATATTTCTAAGAGTTGAGAGGGTACCTTTTGACCGAGGATGCTGGTGACGTCCGACGCTGGAAATTCAAATTCAAATAAAGGAGGGAGTAGTTACTGTGGTTCGCTCTTGAAGAAGGACAAGTGGCGTACATCCAAGTGATGGAAGCATGCAATGCGACACTTGTCATTCACTTATTATTTCAGGCAGTTTATAACAGTTAGTTTTAGGCATTATAAATAAGAGTTCTAGCAATAGGATTCGTGGTGTTGTGTTCAATTTGTTCAATTTACTCAGAAATTACTCAAAGTATCCGCGTGTAGAGAAACGAGTTTTGTGAGAATGTACGTGATGTAAACACCACTTTTTTATTTCAATGCAATTTCTTTAAGTCTTTTACTAAGAGTTTATCTTTTACTTCGTGCAAGTTATTTTTCTGCATTTCATTTAGTCTTTACACCTTCAGCCTTTTCGACTCAGAGTTCTTTACGCTTCCCTTTAATTACATTTTTACGCATTCTCTTTAAATTTCACGTAAGTTAAGTTCATGCCTTTACCAGTCTCTTCGATTTAAACCTTTCTCAAAGTCCTTTACTTTTCAGTCATTTTAAGTTTCTTGGAGAAATCTTTTCTCACTTCTTTATTTAGTTGAAACATAGAAGTTTACATAAAAATCCAATTTAGCACATGTCTTAGGATTTGTGTGGTCGATCCTGCAAGTTACTCAGTTTTATGTGAAATTGATAGACCAACGGTTGTTTACCATTTTTACCAGTAAACAGTAGAGCAATGCCATTTTTCCTTAGGAATCTTTCATACTAAGAGAGGGACATTGGCTTGGATGTAAATAATCCAGAGGCTTGCCACCTACAACAATTAGATGAAAGAAGGGGATTTACTAGGATAAGAGATGGACTGTAGCTTGGATTTTTGAATCAACAAGTGTGCCACTTACAGCAGTTATCTAGAATTAGGGTTTGTTTGATTGTCTGTTTTGATGTGTGATGTATAGAGAAATGTCTTCCTACAGAGAGATTTTTGATTTCCTCTGAGGGGATATTGATTTTTGTGTGCCTTGATCAAAGCCCAAGGTTGAAGCTAAAAGGTTGACTCTACTAGGGAGTTTTATATCTGTCTTGTATAAAGACCAATATTGAGACTGAAAGGGATTGACTCTACTGGTGAGAGGTTTTATCTGTCTTGTACAAAGCCAAAGATTGAGGCTAAAAGGGATTGACTCCACTGGGGAGGTTCCATATGTGTCTTGTACAAAGCCCAAGATTGAGGCTAAAAAGGGTTAACTGACTTAGTTGGAGAATGTTTATGGGTGTCTTGTACAAAGCCCAAGATTGAGGCTAAAAGGTGCTGAAGGATGATCATTATACAAAGCCTAAGAGGAGGCTGGTTGGGGAATTTCTGATATAAAGCCTTAGAGGAGGCTAGCTTCTGCTGAGGATTATTGAGATCCAGAGGAAAGTCCAAATTGGGGAATCAACTCTTGCTGGGGATTGCAGAAGAGTTGAAATATCAGAGACCATGAGGTTCTGTGTTTTCTGAGGGTTTACTGGTAGTAATTTGACCCTAGCTGAGGAAATTTTAAAGTAAGGGTTTAAAGATTGGGTTTTGAAACCTGTGGAGGTCTTAACTCTGTTGGAAATTGATAAGGGTTTTTTTTCTGTACTTTTAGAAGACTTGAGGATTTCTTTGAGATCCAAGAGGAGATGAGACTGTCCAAGTCTACTAGTATGAAAAGGTTTATATTTGTATGATGCCCAAGAGGAGGCCGGTGTTTTAAGGGATGAGCATCAACCCTAAATGGTTCTGATGTTTTGAGATTCTGACTCTCTGGAGGATTGAACTATCAAAGGATGACTAAGTTCTGTCCTATAACTGTAGGAGGCCTTTGGGTCCTTGTATTAAGCCCAAGAGGAGGCATGAGAACTTCTAAGAAGCCTGAGGGTCCTTGTACAAAGCCCAAGAGGAGGCTGGGGATGCTTTTAGGAAACCTGTGGGTCCAAACCTAAGAAAAGTTCAAGAAAGGTTTCACCGGGAATAAATTCAAGAGAGGTTTCACCGGGAATTAATCCTCTCTGGGGGAAATGAATTTCTTAGACAAATTTCTAGATAGTGACAGTCTTGATAAAAGTTTCACCGTGAATAATGCCTTTCTCTGTTCCATATTGTATAAACCCAATAGGAGGCAAGACTGTATTTGGAATTTCCTATGGGGCACTAGTTTTGATTGTGTTGAAAGAGTAGCCACTGGCTTGATCTAATCCTAGACCTAATTGCCGGGGAAAACTCTAAGCAAATATATACAAGCATATATATACATATGAAATATATAAACAAGTATGTAAAAGAAAGCTGGTAGAACTTACAGGTGAGCAAGCTTCCAGTACTACAGCTGTATGGTTAGTTATTCAAGAAATTAAAGAAAGTTTTGATAACAACTATGAATTTGAATCTAAATCAAAAGTGAAGTTATTTTAAAAAAGAATATTGGAGCTTATACTCAAGGAGAGGCCCAGATGAAAAACAGCGATCGTACTATTATTCTGAAAATTGTACCGAGACTTATACAATGACTAAGGCCCAAATTTATTGTATTTACAAAAGAGATTGGGTCTTACACTCTATTAGAGGCCCAAAAGTTTATTTTTATACAAGAGATGGGGCTTACAACTCAAGGAGAGGCCCAGATGATTTTTGTTTTGAAAGCGGCGATCGCGCCGAGATTTTTGAAATCGTATCGGGACTTATACAATGACTGAGGCCCAAATTATTTTTGTACAAAAGGGGTTTGGGTCTTACACTCTATTAGAGGCCCAAAAATGTTTTAAAAAAAAGAAAAATGGGACTTACAACACAAAGGAGGCCCAAATGAAAATGTTTTGAAAACGGCGATCGCGCCGAGATTTCTTAACGTACTGGGACTTATACAATGACTGAGGCCCAAAAAAGTTTTTGTTTACAAGGGATGGGTCTTACACTCTATTAGAGGCCCAAAGAATTTTTGAAAAAGAAAGATGGGACTTACAACACAAAGGAGGCCCAAATGATTTTGTTTAAAAGGCGACGATCACGCCGCGGTTTTAGAAAACACAGTGGGACTTATACAATGACTGAGGCCCAAATTTTATTATATTTCACAAGGGATGGGTCTTACACTCTATTAGAGGCCCAAAGTGTTTATGTGAAGTTTGAAAAAAATCAAAATTTAGAGAAAACCCTAATTTTGAATTTAAAAGATATAATTTTCAAAGGAAATTAAATAAAAAATGATATAAAATATCAAATATATTAAAAAACAAGCTATCAACTTTGAAAAATATTTTGAAAAATCATGTTTTAATCACATGAAAGATTGAAATTCATTTGGAATGAAAATATCAAAGTGAGAATTTCATTTAAAAATGTTTAAAAACAAATAAATGAAATTAATTACAAAAATTCTAACAATATTAAATAAATAATATAAATTGGATTTTTTTGTAAAATAAAATAATTTAACATTTTTGTGACTTTTTAAAAAAATAACCAATAAAAAATGATAAAAAAATGAGAGAGAAATTAATTTTTGAAATCAATTAAATAAAATATCAAAAATTCAAATATTTAAAAATTTGAAAAAGGGCGCCAAGAACACTTGGTTCTTGCCCGCGTCCCCTGTTTTCCCCAGATTTGCATTTTCTCACTTTTCTCTCTGATTACTCAATGGTTTTGCATGATTCAAACACCAATCATTCTCGTTTTTGAACAAGGATCACAATCGTATAAATTAATTGCATTTATATTAAGTATGAAGTGAGAAATCAGAAGATTAGCTCAAGAACCCTAGTTTCAGCATAAACACTATGAAATTCCATACACGATTCATACATAGCAATTGATTGAGGGTTATCACTCTATATACATGCAGGAACAAGATGGTGACACAAAAATTCATTTATGATGCATGTAATATGGAGTTTGAAGGCTTCAGGCTTACCTCTTGCAGCTGGTGATCGAGCTTGATGATGGAGATGTTACAGATGTGTTGTAAGGACCTGGAAAACTTCACTATACCCTATGGAGTGTGTTGAGATTCTTAGCCTTGATTGGAGATGCTTGGATCACCTGGTGGTACCTCAACTGCAACTTTGTCAAAAGCTTGAGCAACTGACTGGTGATTTTGTGATTCAGGTGTTTCAGATGTGTTTCAAGGCCATGGATCACTCATATATGGTGTATATGAGGTGTTGGCATGATTGGTTTGGTTTGAATCACTTCCAATTTCAAAATCTGATAGTGACTTGAAATGGAAGGCAAATTTGGAGTGAAAGAGAGATTTTGAGTAAAGCATCAGTTTGGGTGCTTTGGTGTGCTCAAACTGATCATAAATGAGCTTTATTTATAGTATAACAAGTTTGTTTTCCAAGCAATAGTAAATGGCAACTGGTACAAGTCTGTGGCCAATGGTTATCAAATGGAATCTCAAGTCTCCTCTAGCCATTGACTTGAGATTAGGGAGCAGGCCTATAGTCCTCTATTGCATGAGTTTATCTTGACTCATTTGGTTGATCATGGACTGATACATGCCAGCTCTATGCATCCTTTAAATGCCCCATGACAAATTTGAAAGTTTTGGATTTTGAACTTTGAATGCTACTTGCCAAATGATGAGGTTTTTGACTTGCAAGGCTCTATGGTGTTGTAGCTCTGCAGAGATCATGGTCATTGCACTTCAGAAACTTATCTTGTATGGTGACAAGGCTTGCCAAGTCATGAAAATGCCAAAATTGTGTGGCATGTACAAAGTTGTCTTGTGAAAAATAGTTTTGGAGGTATTATGTTTCCATGCTTGTAATTCCCTACTCAAGTTGAATTAGGATGAGTTCTTGTACATTTTGGAAAGCTCTCATGACATACTTCAACTTTGATGTTCACAAATGGACCTAGTTCAGCTTGGATCAAGGTGAAAAATGGCCTCAAAGTTTGGAAAACGTGAAACAGATTCTGACTTTGTTGAAAATTTCACTAAGTGTTGGAAAAAGTGGCCATTTCCCATTTTTGTGATTTTGATCAATCCATAACTCAAAATCCATGAGGATTTGGAATTTCTTGTAGTTTACATATTTAAAGTATGTCATGTGAACTTTCATTTGAGCTTTGAATGGGAGAAAAAAGCCTTATGGTTTAGGAGTTATGACCTTGCAAAGTTGGCACAGAATCACTTTTGTTCCATAACTTAGAAAAAATTTGGTTTCTCAAGGTATCCCCTTTTGCAAGAAACCTCACTTTTCTTGATTTTTTTTATGAATGATGATCAATACCATACTTTAACATTGTTTTTGACTTATGGGAACCATATTTGTGAAAAATTCCAAAAAGTCAAACTTGATTTTGGGCACAGTTGACTTTTTGTCAGATGAAATCCAAACTGTGTGATTCTTTGTGCAATCAAGTTCTTGACCCAATTCAAACCTAATGGATGGATTCCATAGGTGTTGTAGGGTGTCTTGAATCATGTCCCAAGGTTTGGGAGCATGTCTTGGTCAAAAGTCAAAGGCACAATTGACTTTTTCTTCAAAACCCTAATTGTGGTCCAGATGAAATTGAAACTTGTGAATCAAGCTTCTTGGATCAATCCATTGTTGCAAATGGATCTATGTAGTGTATTTGAGTCCCTCAAATCATGTCTTGAGGTCTTGGCTCATGCTTTGCTCCAAAAGTCAACTTAGGGGTGAATTAGGTCAAGAAACCCTAATTCCTGATTTTTTTATGAATGCATCCCCTGAGGCTATTTTGACTTGATGATGGGACTTATAAGGTTCCTTGGAGTATCTTGGGTTATGCTTTGAAGCATTGGATCATGCCCAGAAGAAAATTTTCATCTGGAGGCCTTGGTCAACCAAAACCCTAATTTGGTGACGCTGGCGATCTCGAGGCTTGATCCACTTGGAATGTTGCACTCCTGTGCCTGATTCTTGATGTGGGAGCTCTTGATCCCTTATGGGTGTTTGAGAGGTTAGACAAGTTGAAGATCATGTCATTTCTTGATTGATCATTTGTCTAAGTGCTCTGAGAGGGCTTAAAACCCTAATTCTTGATTCTAGTGAATGCTTAACCATCTTTGAGGAGATTCATGAGGCATGAAGGTACATCCATATTGTGGTGATGATTTGCACAATGATGGGAAATCTTGTGGTCAAAATACCAAGCTTAAAACCATGTTATGCACAAATAATGATGCAAATGATATGAAACATAAGCCAAAAGGTTAAGAAAAGATGAGGCAAATTTTGGGGTGTTACACCGCGGAACAACCTCATCTCAGCAACAGGCATCGACCACGCCTACTCCTCCCCGTGACTGCGAGTTGCCCTTAAGTCATCACTCATATGCTCAGGAGCAACGACTTGGGGGGCTCATGTTCCGGACTGGCCCAATGGCTAGGCATGGCCCAATCCACTTCTGCTCCCAGAACGGCCCAATTGCCTAAACCCTGCCAGTTAAGGGCAAAGGGAAGCATTTTACCTTTCCGCCCCTCTGCTGGGGAAGGCTGGCCAGTTGACCTCCAGGATCAGCCGCTCCTCATCAACATTTCTTCCCGTCACGCACAGTTCCACCATCCAGAAACAGTCACGACGCTTGTGCCCGCGACCACACCCTTGCCCGCGGCAACGACTAGTTTCGTGCAGCTTTGCCCGTCCCAACGACTAGTTTTTGGCAGTTACCTATTTTTTGGGAGCGAATATCTCGCCCCGAAAATAAGGACCAATGGCCAAGCGCTGGGGGCATTATAAAAACCCTCTTATTTGAGGTGGTCAAGTATTCTAAATCATCCTAAGGCATACATACTTTGTATTTTCCTTCTTTTCTCCCAATTCTTACTTTAAAGGTACACCCACTCCTCATCTTTGAAATCGAGCATCAAAGACGTAGTCTCTGGCCCACTTCAGGTTCTGATAAGCCGGTAAGATTAGTGATAGATGTATGGGTCCTCTTACTTATAAAGTGTTTAACCTCCACTTTTCTAAGCAATGTGAGACTTAGAACTCACACTTGTTTCTCCACACAACTCACATTTATTTCCCAACAAATTGTATGTCTCTGTTAAGCTTGTTTTGTTTTGATAGCCATAGTAATAATATTGTGGTTAGTTGTGTGTGCTTATGGATTTCAACACAAGTGTATCATGCCATAGCTGGATTTTTGGTTTGTTATTTGAAGTTTCCATTCAATTTTGATATGTGTTGAAATAATGTTGTAAATAATTATGTTGAAGATGATGCCATTCTTTCTATTTGCTTGTCTGCATCCTTTCCAAAAAATTGAAAAAGAGAAGTTGGTGTCTATTTTAAAATATTTATTTCACCTTTCAAAGTATATTTGTATTTATATATTTTGATTTGAAATCTCCTTATTCATGTTGAAGTCCTGCACCTATATTGGTTAGATGTAGTTTTTATTTTGAAAAGATATAGCTAGTTTTTTGCATTTTCTATTAGTTTCTTACTGTGCCATTATTGAATGTTGGATGTTTTAAATCAATGGATCATTTTCTTGTTTTTATTATATATCATTATTTTTTATAATAGTTTTAGGTGGAGAAAATATTGGTACAGTGGCAATTGTTCATGTGTTGTGTTGGAGGAAAGAAGAAGAAAATAGTAGGAAGAAAAATATTGATACAGTAGCATTGATTCACTTATTTTGTTTTACTTTTTCAGTGTCACTTTAGTATAGATATATTAATGCATGCATTTATTCATCAGCCAAGTCTGCTTGGCGCAGTGGTTGAGACAATAGTCTCCCAAGCACTAGGTCTGGGGTTTGATTCCTGGCACACACATTCCTCTATTTTTCATATTTTTCTTTGTTTTTCCATTTTCTAAACGTTTTATTTTATATATTTATGGTTGTATTTCTATATTAACAATAGGACCATGGGAGAGTGGTTAAAGCTTCATGCTTCTTGCCCCCATGTCTTGGGTTCAATCCCTTGCTGACACTTTCCCTATTTTTTTTCATATTTTCACACCTTTTTCACCCTTATTTTTCTATTTTCTTTCCCATTTTTTAAGCCATTCTAATGAGTTTTTAATGATTTTTTTATGCATCATTCTTCTTTTTGACATTATCTTTACAATTCAATTTTTATTTTATTTTTTCCACTTATTTTTGCCCCGATTACGTCCATTGCAAAAATGTCTTTTAAATTGTGTAAAAAATGCGATACTTGTTGGATTTTTGCTTGATTTCCTTGAATCTTTTCATTGTTAAACATCTTATTTTAATCCATAGATTTGAAACTTCCCATTTCATTATTCCCCCGATTATTTTATCGATATATTGATGGTATTTCGCCCCGTTATGACCTTTGCATACGACATTTAACTTGTTGTCGATACGCACAAACTGGCTTTGAGCACATTACCTAGGGTTTTGCTTGCAATTCTTGATTTCACTTTGCTTTGCACGTTCTTGTGTTATTGTCATACCCTAAATTTTGACCCTAAGATTCCATATCATATGAACATACTTTCATGCATCACTAACCCATCGCAAGTACAAGATATGTGTGCTTACTTGCTTCACAGGTTAGGTGATCCTCCTAAAGCTCAAGCAGATGAATTATCAAGGGATAAGTATCATATTCAACACTACAATTATCTATATCATCCATGAAGATCAAGAACTTTCACTCATAAAAAATCAAGTACAAAATTGCATCATGACAAGCTCATCAAAACCTTAAGACCCTTAGTGCACCAAAATTAGGGTTTTGACCTAATTTAATCCCTAGGATGACTTGTGGAGAAAGGCATGATCCAAGACCTCAAGATATGTTTCAATAACCTCAAATACATCATATTAGTCCATTCATATGATTGGATTGATTCAAAGAACTTAATTCACAAACAATGCAAGAATTCAAATCCATCTAAGCCACAAATTAGGGTTTTGATAAAAAGTTAACCATATCTTTGACTTTTGGCCAAGATATGATCTCTAACCTTGGGATATGATTCAAGACACTCAAATATACCCTTGAAGTCCATTCATAAGTTTAAAATCACCTTGGGATATTCATTCATAGAAAATCAAGAATTAGGGTTTCTCTGCACAAAATTCATCTGATACACAAAGTTGATGTTTAGTACAATCAAATGTAAGTATTTGTTTTTATCGTATCCACAGGGATTGGAGCGATATCAAAACCGTTCAATATTCTCTATGATTCTAAGTAAAAGTTTTAAGATGTTTGGTTTGTAAATTGCGAAAAGTAAATGCGTATGATAAAAGAAGATAGTTTTCAGAGGAATAGGCTTGCTGGGAATTTGGTTTTCATTCACCGATTCAATATGTATATCACGAATCAGTTATACACAATTTAAGCATGTTTCAATATTATCACGTATCGCTTACAAACAAAGTTCATGTCTAAACCTTAATGAGAGTTCTACCTTATGGTTTAATCGACGATTTCTCAGCCTATTAAACAAGACGGTAGCGTTAAGATTCGATACTTTTTGTGAATATTAAACCTAAATCTATGTTCTAGCATTTAGGGTTTAATAGATGTTATCTTAGATCGAGATTGGAATCGTATTTGTCAATATCAATTCAATCCATGAAATAAACGGTGAAACAAAGATAACATCAATAATGATTCATACATAAATTGCATATAACACCATGATTAATGAAAATACATACTGTTTCGGTGAACTACGATCGATCCCAACAAGAGAGGGATTTAGCTACTCATGGTAGCTTGAAGCATAATGGAAGAATTGAGTTGAATGAGCATCAACGACGATTTCCCGACTCTTGATGCAAATCCAGCTCCTTCTCCTTACAACCTCTTCTATTTCCCCTTTCCTAATCTATTACAAAGTATTCTATATGATAGAGTATAAGATATCTCTGGTGCATTGCCTCTGATCTCCTTTTATAGAGTTTTTGGCCGCCTAAGTTCGCTATGCAAAGTTTTGGTCGCTATGCGAACTTCCTTTCTTCTCCATTAAGATTTGAACTTTCAAACCGCCTTTCTGGGACCGCCATACTTCGCTATGCGAAGTAAAGTTCGCATCACGAACTTTCTCTACGTGAAGGAAAGTTTGCATCGCAAACTCTGTCGCTTCCTGTCGCTTTAAGCGAAGTCTGAGTAATTTGGTTCTATTTTTCTCTGTTGGTTTTCGCTTCCTTCTGCTGCCTGTCGCTTCCTGTCGCATCGCGAACTTTTGCTACGTGAAGGAAACTTCGCATCGCGAAAGTTTCAGGGCAGAAATTCTTCTTAATTGTAACTGATGTTTTCCTTTGTCATTTCCCGCAAAACCAAACCCATTCAAGAGTAATATCCTTTTGTATCTTTTGTTGGTCCAATTCATATAAAAATATAAAGGATCAATGCAATTCGTATGAGTTTCGACAAATGAAATATTGTCCTTTTGATTTGTTATCAAATTCTCCCCAACTTAGTTTCTTGGTTGCCCTTAATCAAGAGCATGATCTTTTCATGAACTGTCTTAGTATTTTCAAGCAAGTATTTAGAATAACTCTTTTGAAAAATGAATGGTTCAAGTGATTACTTGTTAAGCAAGAAACATGTTCAACTGTTTATAGAATTAGAGCATGATTATGGAATTAAGTTTTCCGCCTACAAAATCACAACATGCTCAAAAATAAAATGACACAACTTCACTTGAATCCTTCCTAACACTCTTCTTCATAAAAGGAATGAAGACTTTTGAAGTTTGTTTTAATTATGTGGTATGATGACTCTCACTTGATCACTTGGTCAACATCCGGGCTGATTCATGTTTTCATCCAAAACAATTCAGAAATTCGAGCAATTGAAGGTATAAATCACATAGGGCTTGTGAAGGTTGTAATGTGGCCAGGTTTCCTAAAGATATGGTTTTTCTCCTAAAGCTAATTTTCTAAAATCTGTCCACTTTTGTAACTTACTTTACTTGCTTCACTCCTTACTTCATCACCATGATTTTGCCTTTTCTTTTGCTTCTTCAATCTTTTCCTTTTTTCATGATACCAAATTTTTATGCTTTTGTATTTCTTTTTCTCTTTTGATCTTTCTTTTCTTTTTTTTTTCTTTTCCTTTTGGTATTATCACCCATTATCACCCCAACTTATTTCTTTTTATGAGTGAAGCATCTTGATGATTCAAACCATTATAGTTCAGGTTGTGCAAAAAGAAATTAGGATGGATCATGACTTCACTAAGTCGTTTTCTTAGTGGTTTTTGCATTTTCAGAATTTGATCCATCCTTTGATTTTTCTGGTTCAAAGAGGGTGCACAAATGCTCACTCAGTTACATGTTTTGATGAAAATGTTTTTGGCTATGGTGGTTTTTCTCAAAATCAAACAATTGCCTTGATCCTCTTTATACCTTTATGTAGCACCCTAAATTTTGACCAGTTTTTTTTTAACCTTTTTTTTATAGAATTTTGGGCTATCAGAGGGTCAGTTAGAGGTCATTGGGCTTCTGAGTCTGCTAACACTTTTAGGCCATTTTGGGATTGGTATGGTATAAGGTTTTTTTTTATTATTTAGAGAGCTGGTTTAATATTAATAATGTTGTTAGGATTTATTTTACCTATTTTAGAGGTCATTATTTTCAATTAGGGATTGGGGCCTTTTTAGTTTAATAAGACAATAGTCAAGGTTTTTAGAATTGGTTATTTTATCTTTGGGATTTGTTTTAATTTATTTTTGAGGTTTATTTTATTTTGTCTTCTTTTAAGATTTTTAGAATTATCTAATCGGGTTTAAGTTTAATTCTATTAGGTTAACTTATTTATTATTAGAAGTATTTTTTTCATTAAGTTTTAGAAACTTAGTATTAGTTTAACTTAATTGTTAATTAGGGATATTTGTTAGGTTTATTAATTAAAAAAGACCGGTAGTATCTTATTTTATTCATTTATATTAATCTGGTTATCATAGGATAATAGTAGGATTATTATTTTTATTTTGGGTTGGGGATATATTATTTTTATTTTATGTTTATTTTTCTTTTCTTCTATTCCGGTCAAAATTGTTGACCAAAGGAAGAGTCATCCTCTTCCCCATCTCAAACCCTAAACTGCGCAGATTGGGGAAACCAAATTGGATCGTATCAAACAAAATCAAATTTCATTAAATCTTCAATCAAAATTACAATCCAATCAATTACAATTTAAGTCAAAACCCTAATTCTAAAAAAATCAAAATAACATAAAATCAGATCAAATAAAAATACATCAAAAAGTTCCTAAAACGGAATCTACAATTAAAGTCTAAAAACCTAATTTCTAATGTTATATAAAGCTAAGGACATTTGAGAAAAGAAGGAAAAATGGAATCCGGCCGCCACGAATCTCCCCAAGTTTTGAGCACCTGCGAAAATAAAAGGAAGGAGATTAGAAGAGGAAATCAGAGAAAATAGGATAAGTGTCACTGCAGGAGAGGTAAGAAGCACTTAACTCGTAATTTGTTGTTCCACTGTGATTAGTTGCGATTGGTGTTTGATTGTGGGGTTTCTGGGTTAAAAAGGAGGTTAGGGTTCTTCAAGTTAGGGTTAGGGTTCTTCCAAGAACCCTTAAGGTTCTTAGGGTTCGTTGGATTTCTGGGTTTTCTGAAGAAGGTATAGGGATAGGGTTCTTAGGGTTCCTCGCGAACCCTAAAGAACCAGGTGAATCTGGGTGAAGAATATGGTAGGGTTCTTGTGTAAAGGGTTAGGGTTCATGAGATTTGCAGATTCCGGTTGAATATCAACCGGAAATCTGGGTTGGGCGGTGGCTTGAAGGGTTTTGGACAGTGGCCGGAGAAGCACACCGGCGGTTGAGGAAGAGAGAAGGGAGGAGTGAAGAGAGAGAGCGAAGTGAGAAATGAGGAGGATCTGAGAGAATTTTGGATTAAATACTCTCCTCTCGTGGCCGTTGATGGATGCCAAGTGGCGTCCCCTTCGCTCTTGGATATGTTGACTGGGACGGTCATCTAATCAATCACGTGCGTGTTTATCCATGGTGAGCCTGTGTTGACTGCACATCGTAGCCGCCCGTTTTGTATACTTAGACCAGTCAACGAGATCCGTGGACGAGATCAAGAATGTTTAACACCTTAGGATAATGATCATGTGGCACAGGGAGAGTCAACGATCAGACTCTCCCCACCGTGGCTGTTTTTTCTTTTTTTCTCAGAATTGGATTTTTGTAATTGGGCCCTGCGCCCTAATTACTACCTGCACCCCCACCCCATAGCCCATTACTTTTCCAGTATATAATGCACCCCCTGGATTTTACTTAATTAATTAAATTAATTCCTTAATTTAATTAGTTAACTAGGTTTTAGATAGTTAATTAGGATTTAAAATTATGACTTCAGGATTATTATCATTAGGGTAGATTTTAATTAGGGGTGGCAAAACGGGCCCGGCCCATTGGGCATGCCCGTTTTACCCGCAATTTAGTGCGGGGTGGGCCAAGGATTTAGGCGCTCACCCTCTAATGTATCTGCCTCGCCCCGCCCCGTTTTCGTCGCAGACTTTTGCGGGCATGAGCATTTATATAAAATTTTGTATTTTTAGGCTTAAAAGGTGCAGTGTCCGCGGGTTTTCTTCGCCCCGCCCTCACTTTTTTGCGGGGTGGGCCTATGTTTTAAGCCCGCATCCTCAACTATGACCGCTCCGCCCCGCCCCATTTTTCTGTGGGCATATGCGGGGCGGGCCTAAACGTGGCGGGCATGCTCGTTTGCCATCCCTAGTTTTTATTGGTTAAATTAATAACTTAATTTAATCACTGAATTAGGTTTTAGATTTTAATTGGGGTTTAGAAACAGGGTTCTAGGATTTTTTCTAATTAATTAAATTAATAACTTAATTTAATTACGTGATTAGGATTTAGATAGTTAATTAGGATTTAAAAGTAGGATTTCAGGATTTAAGATTATTTGGGTAAATAATTAGGATTTTTGGGGTTAATTTTTGGGTTGGGTTTTAAATTTATATTTTATATGTTTACAACATTTTGGTTATTCTTTTTGAAAATAGGGATTTAATTTTTTTATTAGGAATTACACTTAGGATTTTTGGGGTTAATTTTGGGGTTGGGTTTTAAATTGATATTTTATGTATTTACAACATTTTGTTTATTCTTTGGGAAAATGGGAATTTAATTTAGGATATTTTAGGGTTAATCTTGGGTGCGGGTTGATTTTTAATAAAAAGTTATGTATTTAAAATATATTGTTTATCTACTTAAAATAAGGTTTTAAAATGGGATTTTGTTTCTGGTTTTTGGGATAAGGTATGTTGGTAAATTTTGGGTTTTATTAAAATTAGGTTTAGGATTTATTTTAAGGAAGTTAGATTTTTAATTGGATTTAGATATGGGAGTGGGAATAAAAAATAAAATCATTTTTGGGTTTGAGTTTTTTTTATATTTAAAATAACTTGTCTGTTTTTAAATAGGGATAAAATATAGGGGATAAGGGATAAGGGATTAAGGGTAAAACTCTCCGTCCGAGAGTATAAATAATGGATAGGGTTTTTAGGGATAAAACTCTCCGTCCAAGAGTATAAATAATGGATAAGGGATAGAACTCCTTATCTAGGAGTATAAACAATAGATTAAGGGATATAACTCTCCATCCGAGAGTATAAACAATAGATAAGGGATAAAACTCTCCGTCCGAGAGTATAAATAATGGATAGGGTTTTTAGGGATAAAACTCTCCGTCCGAGAGTATAAATAATGGATAAGGGATAGAACTCCTTATCTAGCAGTATAAATAATAGATTAAGGGATAGAACTCTCTATCCGAGAGTATAAATAATGGATAAGGGATAAAACTCTCCGTCCGAGAGTATAAATAATGGGTAAGGGATATAACTCCTTATCTAGGAGTATAAACAATAGATCAAGGGATAAAACTCTTTATCCAAGAGTATAAATAGTGGATTGGGTTTAGGATTAGGAATGTGAATAGGATTAGGAGGTAGGAATAGGGGAGGTGAACTACGGTTACTCTGATCCTTCAAAATTGAAGGTACGTAGGCATAGGGGTGTAAACCCAAGCGAGTATAATAATAAAAAAACTTAGGATTCTTTTATAAAATAAATAAAAAGTAAGACAACAAACAAACATACCCTAAAATATAAGGAGGATCCTGTTATAGGCCAAATTTTGACCACTAAGCTTTCCCATCATTGTGCAAATCATCATCACAATATGGATGAACCATCATACCTCATCAGTCTCCCCAAAGATGGGCGAGCATTCACTGATATCGAAAATTAGGGTTTCTAGCCCTCTCAGAGTTCTTAGACAAAGGATCAATCAAGAATTGACATGATCTTCAACTTGTCTAATCTCTCAAAATGGATCAAGAGGACTCCCACAACAAGGATTAAGCACAAGGCTGCTCCCTTCTAGGTGGATTAAGCCTCAAGATCGCCAGTGTCACCAAATTAGGGTTTGGTCAACCAGGGCCTCCAGATGGAAATTTTCCTCTGGGCATGAGCCAATGCTTCAAATCATAACATATGATGCTCTAAGGGACATCATAAACCCAATCATCAAGCCAATTTTGCCTCAGGGGATGCATTCATAAAAAATCAGGAATTAGGGTTTCTTGACCTAATTCACCCCTAAGTTGACTTTTGGGGCAAAGCATGAGCCAAGGCCTCAAGAGATGATGTGAGGGTCCCTAACACACCACATTGATCCATTTATAACAATGGATTAAGCCAAGAAGCTTGAGCAACAAGTTTCAATTTCATCTGAAACACAATTAGGGTTTCGCCAGAAAAGTCAACTGTGCCTTTGACTTTTGACCAGGACATGCTCCCAAACCCTAAGACATGATTCAATACACCCTATACCACCTATGAAATCAATCTATCAAGTTTGATTTAGGTTAAGGACTTGATTTCATAAAGGATCGCACAGTTTGGAATTCATCTGACAAAAAGTCAACTGTGCACAAAAATCAAACTTTGACTTTTTGAGATTTTTCACAATTATGGTTTTTTAACCCTAAAATGATGTTAATGTATGATTGGAATCATCATTAATCAAGAAAAATCAAGAAAAGTGGGATAACTTGTAAAAGGGGTAACCATAAAAAACTTAGAAAATTTTCTAAGTTATGAAACAAAGTGGCTAGGGTACCAACTTTGGAGGATGATAACTCCTAAACCACAAGGCCATTTTTCCCCATCCAAAGCTGGATTTATAGCTCTCATGGCCCTCTACAAAAGCTTCAACTACACCTCATTCCAATTCATTATGGATTTTGAGTTATGGAATGATCAAAATCAAGAAAAGTGAAAATGTCACTTTTTTCCAACACTTAGTGAAATTTTCACTAAGTCAGAATCTGCCTTCACTTTTTTTTCCAAATGTAGAGACATTTTTCAATTGGATCCAAAAAGTATCAAAACCAATTATGATCAAACGGTTATTGTATCATATGAGGGCTTTCCAAAATGGCCAATAACTCCATCAAATTCCACTTGAGCCATGAGATATGACAATGGTAATATGCCTTGCTGAAAACTGCCAAGGCTAGGCTGAATTTTGCACTTTTGCTCGATTTGGCAAAATCAGATAATTCCAAGCCTTGTCATCACTTTGGAGACATCCGAGGATCAAATCTAAAGGGAACAAACACTGATCCAAGCCTCCAAAGTCTTTGGAACAAAAAATAGCATGCTAAACCTAGAAATCCCTAAAAAGGGGACAAGACTCCAATTTTGTTTTGGAGCATTCAATGGATGCACCAAGGTGGCATGGATTGAGCCATTTCCAACTGAATTTAGTCAAGACTTATCCAAGACCAAGGGAACCAGCATCCTGTGCCCTAACCTCTAGTCAATGGCTAGAGGAGACTTGGATTCTCATTGCTCAACATTGACCAAACCTATGCAGCAGTTGCCATTCACTATTCCTTGCAAAACAAACTTGCTCTACTATAAATAGAGCTCATTTGTGATCAGATTGAGTACACCAAAGCCATCTAATAGATGCTTTCCTCAAAATCTCTTTTTTCACTCCAAAATTGCCTTCCAAAGCAAGTCACTATCGGGTTTTGAGTTTGAGAGCTATTCCAATCAAACCAATAACACACACACACCTCATAAACATCATATAGAAGTGATCCAAACACTTAAACAACATCTGGAACACTGATTTCTCAGAATCACCAGCCAGCTGCTCAAGGTTTTAACCAAGTTGCAGTTGAGATACCATCTTCAGTTCCAGATCATTTCCATTCATTCCAAGCACCCAGACACACTCCATAACACCTAGGGAAGCTGTCCATAACCTTGGAACCAAGCTGTAACACCTCTAACACAAAACACGATCACCAACTGCAAGAGGTAAGCATGAACTCTTCTAACTCTATGATCCATGCATTTTTTGCTGCACAATAATTTGGCCATATGTTCATAATCATGCATTGAGTGTTTTCCCTCAATCAATTGCCTTGTTTGAATCGTGTATGGAATTTATAAACCTTCATGCAGAATCTAGGGTTCTTGAGGTTTCTCTTTGATTTCTTATTCCATGTTAAAAATAAATGAAATTAAAGACCATAGACATGATCGTGAGGTTGAAACGAGTAGATTGATATGTAGATTGTATGATATAATCAAGTATTCAGTGAGATTGGATAAAAAACGCAAATCTGCAGAAACAGAGGAAGGGAGCGTGTTCTTGCCATGTTCTTGGCGCCCTTTTTCAAAAATTTGAATATTTGAATTTTGTGATTTTATTTAATTGATTCAAAAATTAATTTCTCTCTGAGTTTTAATGATTTTGAGTTGATTCTTTTTTTAATAATTCACAAAAATGTTAAAATATTTTATTTTCCCAAAAAATCCCAAAAATATTATTTATTTCATATACTTGATATTTTTGTAAAGAATTAATATTTTAATTGTTTTTAACATTTAAAATATTTTTTCCATCTTGATCTTTCAAATTTTAGGGATTTCCAAACATTTTGTAGATCAAAACCTGATTTTTGTAACATTAATTCAATATCACAATTTAGTTTTCACGTGTTTAACAATTTTGATCATTTTAATTGAATTTTTTATTCAATTAAAATACATTTTGAAAACAAATTAGGGTTTTCGATTAATTCAACCCTCATCAAACTTTTTCAAACACTCATGGGCCTATATTAGAGTGTAAGACCCAAACCCTTTGAAAACCAAAACCTTTTGGACCTCAGATATTGTATAAGACCCACTGCGTTTTCAAAAATCTCGGCGCGATCGCAATTTCAAATCAAAAATCACCTTGGGCCTCTCCTTGAGTTGTAAGCCCCACCACTTGTACAAAAATAAATCATTAGGCCTCTATTAGAGTGTAAGTCCCAACCCCTCTTTGTAAATAAACCTTTTTGGGCCTCACACATTGTATAAGTCCCTCTGTATATTTACAAACGTTCGGCGCGGTCGTCGCCTTTTCAAAATAACCCTAGGCCTCTCCTTGAGCTATAAGACCCATTTATTTCTTAAAATAAACCTTTGACCCTCTAATAGAGTGTAAGACCCAAACCCCTTTTAACCAAAACATTTTGGGGCCTCAGATGTTGTATAAGTCCCTCTGCGTTCAAAGAAAAATCTCGGCGCAATCGTCAATTCAAAAACAAATCATTTGGGCCTACCCTCGTGTTATAAGCCTCATTCTTTTCTTTCAACACCTTTGGGCCTCTTGAGAGAGTGTAAGACCCATCCCTTTGTACAGAAAACCTTTTGGGCCTCAGTCACTTGTATAAGTCCCTGTACAAATTCAAAACAACAGTGCAATCACTGATAAAATCTTGGGCCTCTCCATGAGCTATAAGCCCCAACAATCTTTTCAAAGCACTTTCTTCTTTGATTTTGAATATAATATTGTTATCAAAGCTTTCTTTGTTGAACAACTAACAAAACAGCATGGAAGCTCTACAACCGAGTAAGTGTTTACTCGCTTTCTTTATCCGCTTTCATATATATATATATATATATATATATATATATATATATATATATATATATATATATATATATAACTGTATTGTGGGGCTGCTCACTTTAAGTCTTCTTTCATAAACTTTTATATACCTGTCAAATATCAACTGTGTAATAATAGTATAGTTATTTAGAGTTTTCCCCGGCAACTACGTCTAGCACTAGGTAAAGCCCTGTTGGTCACTCTTAAATACAAACAAAACTAGATCCCCATAGGATTATCAAACACAGTCTTCCCTCCTCTTGGGGTTAAACAATATGGAGACGTGAAATGCAACATTCTCGGTGAACCCTTTCATAGACTGTCACCCTTAGACATTGTCAAAGAAACTCTACTCCCCAGAGATGATCTTTTCTCCGTGAATGACATCTCTTGAGTTTATTCCAAATTCTCGAACTTTCCTGGCTTGATCTATTCTCTGTTAATGGCATGTCTTGAACTTCTCGGGGTTTGGGGACCCACAGGCTTCCTAAAAGCATCCCCGCCTCCTCTTGGGCGTTGTACAAGGACCCTTCAGCTTCTTAAAAGCTCTCATGCCTTCTCTTGGGCTTAGTACAAGGACCCAGAGACCTCTACATGTATAGGAACACAACCTAGTCATCAATTTTCTAGAGCTATCTTTCTGAGTCAAGTATCAGACCAGTTAATGGGTTGACCTTCATCCCTTAACAGACCATCCTTCTCTTGGGCATCATACAAAGATCGTTCACTATCTGAGAATCAATTTCTCAAAACACCAGTAGACTTGGACAGTCTCAATACCCTTTGGATTTCCCGCTTCCTTAAAGAAAAGGAAGTAACCCTGATCCTCTTATCAATCCTAAAGCACAACCTTACTGTTAATCAGTCTCTTTATAAGAACTGATTTTCTCTTTTATCCAACACACTGGACCTATCACTCAACTGAAACAGTTACCAGCATAAACAGCCTCTTCTTGGGATTTGTACAATGATTCTCCCAACACCTTCTTGTTGAGTATAAAGGACTCTCTTGTTGAGTCAAACCTTTAGCCTCCATCTCGGGCTTCGTACGAGATAGAAAACACTATCTTGTTGAGTATAAAAGATCTTCTTGTTGGGTCAAAACCTATTTCAGCCTCCATCTCGGGCTTCATACGAGATACTTAATCACTATCTTGTTGAGTATAAAAGACTCTCTTGTTGAGTCACTTTCCTTTTAGCCTCTACCTCGGGCTTTGTACGAGGCATCAAACCACTCTCTTGTTGAGTATAAAAGATTCTCCTGTTGAGTCAACCTCTTTTTAGCCTCCTCTTGGGCTTTGTACAATGATTCTCCCCAGTGGAGCTAACCTTTTCAGACTCTCTTGTTGAGTTAAACCTTTTAGCCTCCATCTCGGGCTTCGTACGAGATACGAAAACACTCTCTTGTTGAGTATAAAAGACTCTCTTGTTGAGTCAATCTCTCTTTTAGCCTCTCTCTCGGGCTTCGTACGAGACACATGAAAATACCCTCTTGTTGGGTCAATAACCTCCTCTTAGGCTTTGTATAAGGAAACCCCGGTTGAGTCAATCAAACTTTTAGCATCAAAACATGCTTTGCTCACAGCATACAAACGTCAACAACTCCTCTTTAGAGATGACACATTCTCTCTAAAGTCAAAACCTTTTAGCTTCACATCTTGGGCTTCGAACAAGATACAAATAGACCCTTCAGCTTCACATCTTGGGCTTTGAACAAGATACAAACTACCTTCAGCTTCACGTCTTGGGCTTTAAACAAGACACCAAAACAACCTTTTTCCTGCCATAGAATAGGAGGAACTACGATCGCTCTGATTTCCCTGTTTCGTTAAACGGGAATACATAGGCATAAGATTGAAAAATCTTAGCGAGCACACTAATCAAAAACCCAAAATCCCGAAAAGCATAAGTCCTAACATCCTACCAATAATCCCGTCACACTGTGTTCTCAACAAAATAACCTAAGAGAGACCCACGATCTTTGTAGCATCTGTAAACCAACAGTCATCTGTTCAAACTCAGTATGCAAGCATGGTTAATTGGAGACATCTATTTCCCTTCCTTCATCAGCTTCAATAGGATAAAAAATGAATCGAGCTGTAGTACCCTAAAGCGATAGTGCTTCACAACCGCAAAAAAAAACTCGCGCTACAGATCCCATTGAGTACAATGGAGGTGAGGGGTGCCTAACACCTTCCCCTCACTTAACCGACTCTCAAACCTTAGGAATCTCTGCCCTTGGGATTAGGATCTTAGGTTTATCATTTATTTCCCTTAAAAAAATATGATGGCGACTCGATATTTTTGCCGGCCGCGACAGCTGGCGACTCTGCTGGGGATTCCTCCCTGAAGAGAGTCCCTCCTAACCTTAGGTTTTAGGGTCCTTGTTTGTTTTGGGTGTTTATTGTTTTTATTTTTTATTTTTATTATAATTTATTTTATGTTTTAATTTATTTTTATTTATTATATTTGTTCATAATATTTTTATTTTGTCATCATACATTGGATTGGGGCAAATGATGTATGAAGCTAAAGCCCAAGTTTGGAGTATAACCCTAGATTAGGACGTGGAACGGAAATGTTTTGGGGGGGATGTGACATCCCCAACAATTCATTGATGCCACACTCAGAATAGATCCTTCCAAAGGTGTCCTCATGAAAGAGCTATCCCCTAACGTAGAGGATGATTTGGATGTGGTCCGAGACTCTGAGAACTTTTAGCCTACCCCTTACCAACTCATGGAGACCCTACGTATTCAACCCTCAAGGGCTTTTACTAGGGTCCTACCCAGATGAGACTTATCCCGAAGGATTACCATAGGAAGGCTTGCTCCTTCTCATGGTAAAACAAGGGTATAGTCTGTACGTTATAGGGTCGTTATGCTGTCCAAACTTTATATCCTACATGTGAGGGGATTGGGTAGATAAGCTTTAGATCTAAACCTATTATAGGGAGCCTACCTAGTTAGGGTCATGCTTGCATTTGTACCTTACCCTAACCAAGTAAAAAACAAAAAAACAAAGTGTCCATGTCATCATGCATTTAAAAACATTTTTTTTGTATATATGCATTTTTGTGGGGAATTTCAAGATGTGTTGTAGGAATATTGGAAAGAGGGATTCAAGCGAAAGGGCCACCCTACGCATTAGAGTGCTAAGTGCTGATTTACAAAGTCTCAAAGTCCTTGGAGACTTAATACCAAATCTTCTCAAAGGATGTTTACACACAAGTATGGAAGGATCCTCGATCTCCTAGGGATCCCTATGAAGGCAGAGGCCATAATTGCTTTTGCACAACTTTATGATCCTCCTCTATGTGACTTCCTCCTCAAGGATTTTCAACTAGCTCTTACGCTGGAACAATTGGGACTACTTGGATTTACAAGGAGAGGGAAAAACCTTACAAGGGGCATGGGGGCAAAAAAAAAGGGAAGGAAAAAATAAGGAAAAAGAAAAAAGGAATAAAAAAAAGGAAAAAGGAAAGAAAAACAGAAAAGGGGAAAAGGGTCAAGCCTAAAGACTTAGCTGTGCCTATTGAGGATCTATTATCTCGCCACAAGGAGGATAAGGAAGTGCAAGGGCTCAAGAAATGATACTTGTAGGAATTTAAAGCTCATTTGAAAAAGGCATTGGGGGCATCTATGTAGTTTACGCCTTCTTAAGTTCGGGATTTTCCATTTTTGGGATTGTTATGGGTTATTCCCGAGGGATTATTGTTATAAGTTGGGAAGTCATTTTGGATTTGGGATTGGCTAATGGATTTGGATTTTATATTCTATGTGTATGGGTTCATCCTTTGGATAAATTCATCTCTAACTACAATGGATTTTGGAGTTCCCCCCAAATAAATTTTTAAAATTATTTAGCATACATCATGCATATTCATACATTCATCACCAACATGCATTCAACATAAGGAAAAAGGAACAAAAAAAATCATTTTCTTTTACAAACTTTGTCTCAGAGTCGTTGAGCATAACAACCTGACTTCCCGACCTCACACTCGAGCGTACCAAAGGGAAGCTATGGATCAGATGGAAAAGGATATGGTTACTCTAAAAAGAGAAATGGATACTGTCAAGGAGAACGTGGAAGGCATGAAAAGCCAGATTGATCAACTGACACTTGCCATCCAGAGTTTGATAGCCAGAGGAACCAGGTCAAGTCCTCAAAGGAAGATTCCTACTTCTTCCCTCCATGTTGAAGACAATAGCCCTCTACTAGGGTTTGTCCATGATCTGGAACGCGAGCACAAAACTGTTAACCAACCTCTCGAGGGAACCGTCTCTCCACATATTTCCAATGGGGTACCCTGTACTACTTACTGACCTACTCCACGTGAGAACTACGCATACGAGGGTGAAAATCCGAGATAAGTGGCCCTAGAAAATAAAGGAACCACTGTTAAAGAAAGTAGAGGGGCTGCTGATAAGTATAAATCACTTGAGGAAAGGTTAAAGGTCGTGGAGGGACTCAATGTTTTTGGAGTGGATGCTTTGGAAATATGTCTGGTGCCCGATGTGGTCATACCTCCCAAGTTTAAGGCTTCGAACTTTGAGAAATACAAGGGTGTCAGTTGTCCTAAGAATCACCTTAGGATGTTTGCTCGAAAAATGGGTGCCCATGCTACTAATAAGAAGCCGATGATGCACACTTTCCAAGACAGTCTTAGTGGGGCATCCTTGGAATGGTACGTGCAATTGGAGAAGATTCACATTAAGACTTGGGAAGACCTTACGAGTGCCTTTCTGAAGCAATACCAATACAACGTGGACATGGCTCCTAACCACACGCATTTGCAGAACATGTATCAAAAAGGGAATGAGTCCTTCAAAGAATACGCCCATAGATGGAGAGAACTAGCTTCCCGTGTGCAACATCCATTATTAGAAAGTGAACTTGTGGACATATTTTTGGATACCCTCCAAGGAATGTACTACAAAAGGATGATTGGGGCAGTCTCAACCGGATTTGCTGACTTGGTTATCATAGGAGAGGGGATTGAGAACGGTTTAAAGACAGGAAAGATCGGGCAGTCATCCTTCGATCAACATAACAATAAAAGGTATTCTGGAAATCATGATGTCGGTGTTGTAGATCCTGAAGGACCAAATCTGGGAGATCATGCATTACTGGGGCACATTGGGGCAACAGTCAACACCATGGAAGGGATGGGGGATGAATTCCTTATTAATAAGGGAGACATGACAAACTGGGGACAACAATGGGAGTCACCTGAGGAGAAGGGTTTGTTCGGGCTGGGTTACAAACCGGCTAATAAAGGGTCAGAAGACTTTTTTCATAGCTTCGGGTTCCAGGATAAGAATCAAGTGACTGCAATGGAAGAGGAGGAAAGGAATGCCTAATCTCGACAATTAGAGAACCATCGGGATTCCAGAGATGATTTCTGTTTCGAAGTAATTTATTAAAAATAATAAGTCCCTTGCTATGCCCAAGGCGAGTGGACAAAGCTTTGTAGGGCCACCTTTTATTTCATTGGATTATTTCTATCAATAAATTGCATTTTGTTTTCAATCAAGATCTTTTTCTTTCATTTTTTGTGTGTTCAAAATGGCAATATACATTCTTTCAATATTTTCATTTCTAGCACTTCATTCTAAAATGGGATACTAATAAAAAAAATCTTCCTCGTGCAAATTTAAAAATAAACCTATTAAAAATAACACCGCTATAATCTCGAATGACTCCGAATAACCGATTAACCAAGCGGAAGAGGGTGATGAGGACGAGTGTGAGCTTCTCGAAGAGTTAGCCAGACTGTTGAGGCAAGAGGACAAGGAAATACAACCTCACCAGGAACCAGTGGATGTGATCAATCTGGGAACTGAGGAAGATAAGAAGAGGTCAAAGTCGGCGCTTCTCCGAATAAGGATATAAAGTAAAGGTTGATCGAGCTATTGGAAGGGTACACAGATATGCCTGGACGTGATACGAACATCGTCGAGCACGAATTACTACTCAAACTAAGACACACGCCAATCAAGCAAAAGGCTGAGGAGGACTAGACCAGGCATGACCCTCTAGATCAGGGAAGAAGTCAAGAAGCAATTCGACCTTTTGTCACAAGGTAGCGCCTGTTGGGTTAAAGAACGTAGGAGTAACTTATCAAAGGACTATGGTAATATGGGGCATAAGGAGATAGAGGTTCATATGGATGATATGATTACCAAGTCACAAAAAGAAGAAGATCACATAACTAACTTACAAAAGTTGATGGATCAGTTAAGGAAATGCAAGTTACGACTAAATCCTATGAGGTGTACTTATGGAATCAGATCCGGAAAATATTAGGGTCCATAGTCAGTCAGAGGGGAATAAAGGACAAAATGAAAGTCATTCAAGGGATGCCAGCTCCAAAGGCTATTGAAGGAAGTACACTAGCAAATCATCTCATTCATAAACCAGTTGACGACTATCAAACTCATGCAGTTGGACTTCCTGGACAAAGATGTCATGGTTATAAAGGATTGTGAAACTCCAGACTCCTATGAAGGACCTGGACCTGGGTCTCGATGGAAACTTCTATTTGCATAAGGATATGGGCTTCAAAGAGAGGCTATCAATTGGGGTGAAAATTCATCATCTAGGATCTTAAAGGAAGCTAAACTGGATAAGGCATAATGGGTGCAAACTAGGCTCGATCAGCTAAACCTCGTATAAGGGAAACGTGTGGTTGTGGGCAGTTATATCCACAGGGAATCAAGAGAGCGTTTGACAAAGAAATTCGTCCTCACCTATGCGAAGAGGGAGACTTGGGGTTAAGGAAAATATTGCCCATCCATAAAGACCACCATGTCAAATGGACCCCACCCTATGAAGGGCCATATGTCGTGAAGAGTGCCTCCTCTGGCGGAGCACTAATATTAACAACCGTGGATGGAGCGGATTTACCGCGACCGGTGAACTCTGATTCGGTCAAAAATGATATGCCTAGAAAAAGAGGATAAAAGCCGCTAAGTCGAGAACCCTAAAGGGCGACTTAGGCAAAATTTAGGGCGTCCCGGTGGATTGAAAACTCGAAAGAGCAATCCAGGCAAAAATTTGGGACTTGGATAAAAATGATACCCGACAAGTCGAAAACCCTAAAGGGCGGCTTAGTCGAAAAAATGGTATATCATCCCGGTGGACTAAGACTCTAAAAAGAGCGGTCCAGGCAAAAGTTAGGGATATCCAAAAGGTATATGACTGAAAATACTCAAGTCACCCTGTAACAGGAATCCAGAAGGGAACGATCATTCCAGTCGTCATCTTCAGAAGCGAAGTGTCGCGATCTTGGAGTCTTAGGGATATTAGCTGGTGTTAAATTTAAGGGTTAATACCTATTTTCACCCCTGCCATATGAGCGTGTTTTGAAAAACCCCCTGCGAAAAAAAAGTTGCAAGATTGGCCTTAACAAATTTCAAAAGTTACCAGTTAGACCTTCATCAGGCCACATCATCAAAAATAATGATGTGGCAGTCATTTTTTTTAATTTTTTAATAAAAAGAAATTCCACATCATTAATAGGCTTTGTGAAATGACTCTTATACCCTCACTTTTTAATTTTTTTTTATTTAGTTTTTTTTTTAGTTTTTCTTTTATTTAATTTTTTAGATTTTATTTAATTTATAATTTTTTTATTTATTTAATTTTTTCTTTAATTATTTTTTGTATTTCTTTAATTTTTTTTTATGAAGCATTTTTTTAAATTATCACAATATTAATTTATTTTAAATTTCAAGAGCAGCCCAATTCACAATAAGGCCTAAGCCCATTTTCGTTCCTGAACCCAGCCTAAGCTTGGACCCATTCACATTGTCTCAATCCATTTGAAATTTGTTGCACTTTAGTGTATTATAAACATCAATACAATATTTGATATAAACGATGTGGGACTCTAAACATGCGAAATCTGTTCAATATTGCTCTTTCTGCTATGCTACTAATGCTGCTATCATGCCACTTCAACCAAAGACCCGGCGCACTGCCTTGAGCTGCAACACATTTTGACTTACACCAAAATACCACCTCCTAAATCATAGCACCAAGTCAACAGCAACAACATCAAACCACAACTACCACAATTGCCAAGCCTGCTACAATGACAGTGAATACTGCTACAGCCTCCCTCTTTCCACATCCACATCCACACCATAGCTCATCTCTTGCTGCAACAACAAAAACCAACACAACAATACAACAACAACGAGACATCAAAATAAGTCATGCTAGTTCTGCTATGCCATAAAAAATAACCTCCAACAATAACAGACAGGGGCCATTGAAAACGACAGTTCAAGAAGCCTTTTGGCAGAAGAAATAGAGAATGGATCGAATAAGAAAGAGAAGAAAGAACCTACAAAAGGAGGAAGAACAATTTTAAAAGGGAATGAGAAAACAACCATTTTTTAGAGGAACATACCTCTTCATCATTCTTGACATTTTCTTCAGAAAACCTCTTCCTTCAAAAATCCCAACAATTCCACATTTTTCCCAACCTTTCATCCCTTCATACATTTCCGCACCATCATCATGAATCCTTAAACCTTCTTCTTTCTTCAGCTTTATTCATCTGCTTCAACAACCATTTTCAACACCATCTCCTTTCCTTCAATCACACCTTCTCCCTCATTCCTTTTGAAGCAAACAGAACCTCCATAAACTCCCCATGCTCTCATCACCAGATCGGTCTCGAACCGAACCTCCGCCCTACCTTCATCTTCGTTGCCTCACCACCTTCCTCTCCGTCAAATCCATCGCCCATCCTCTTTCACCTTCAATCCCAATCTTCAATCACAATAACCACAACTCCAAACACCGCCACTTCACCCTCAGTCCCACATCGTTTATATCAAATATTGTATTGGTGTTTATAATACACTAGAGTGCAACAAATTTCAAATGGATTGAGACAATGTGAATGGGTCAAAGCTTAGGCTGTTTTCAGGAACGAAAATGGGCTTAGACCCTATTGTGATTTGGGCTGCTCTTGAAATTTAAAATAAATTAATATTTTGATAATTAAAAAAAAATGCTTCATAAAAAAAAATTAAAGAAATACGAAAAATAATTAAAGAAAAAATTAAATAAATAAAAAAATTATAAATTAAATAAAATCTAAAAAAATTAAATAAAAGAAAAACTAAATAAAACTAAATAAAAAAAATTAAAAAGTGAGGGTATAAGAGTCATTTCACAAAGCCTATTAATGATGTGGAATTTCTTTTTATTAAAAAATTAAAAAAAATGACTGCCACATCATTATTTTTGATGATGTGGCCTGATGAAGGTCTAAATGGTAACTTTTAAAATTTGTTAAGGCCAATCTTGCAACTTTTTTTTCGCAAGGGGGTTTTTCAAAACACGCTCATATGGCAGGGGTGAAAATAGGTATTAACCCTAAATTTAATAGGAATATAAATAAATTTGTTTTCTTATTGCCATTTTACATTTTTCTGGATTTACGGTAATATCTCCTTATGAGAATTACCCTCTTTACTTATCATTGCCCATTTTCGGGTCCATTCTCAATAAATTTGCTTTCCGAATACATTTCTTTGCCTCCTAAATTATTCCGCTTGATTACAAGGTGTCGATTAATGGTGAAATAATGCATTGAAATATCGGGTATAAATAAAAGCTTTGAAAAGGGAAAATGGATTTTACTTCGGGTTTCGGAATCATCAAAGGGATCGTATTCTTCCAAGGCAGGATATAGGGTCTATACACTGACAAGAGTCACAATCTAACCAACATGGGAGGTTCTTTAACGGCTTGTTGCCTATTAGACAGGAACCAAGGATATCATTATCAAGGTCTCAAGGGTCAGGGAGTCAGGACGTTATGGAAAGTATTATTTCAGACAAAGACATACATTGCACTACATAGAAAGAGGCGTTAGCCTAAACAATACATGCACTCATATACACAAACATGCATACATGCATAGGGTTCATAATCGCCAAAGGGATTTCACCAAGGGATTTTATCAGGGGATTCTGTTAAGGGTTTTTTAAGTTTTAAGGGGTTCATCAAAAGGGAGTTATCAACGGGTTCCACTAAAAAAGTTTTCAAGGGGTTCAATCGGGTATTTCGCCAAGGGTTTATTACCAAGGATTTTAGGATATCAACTTAGCACCTATCGGGTTCTGCGATCAAAATTAGGGTCCTTCTTGTATTTAATCGTCTCCTCCTCAAAAGGAGGAAGGCTCATCGACATCATCCTTCTGATTCGAAGATAATTAAATAGGGGCAGCTGTAGCACCCTAAATTTTGACCAGTTTTTTTTCACCTTTTTTTTGTTGGGATTTTTGGGCTATCAGAGGGTCAGTTAGAGTTCATTGGGCTTCTGAGTCTGCTAACACTTTTAGGCCATTTTGGGATTGGTATGGTATAAGGGTTTTTTATTTATTTTAGAGAGCTGGTTTAATATTAATAATTTTGTTAGGATTTATTTTACCTATTTTAGAGGTCATTATTTTCAATTAGGGATTGGGGCCTTTTTAGTTTCATAAGATAATAGTCAAGGTTTTTAGAATGGGTTATTTTATCTTTGGGATTTGTTTTAATTTATTTTTGAGGTTTATTTTATTTTGTCTTCTTTTAGGATTTTTAGAATTATCTAATTGGGTTTAAGTTTAATTCTATTAGGTTAACTTATTTATTATTAGAAGTAATTTTTTCATTAAGTTTTAGAAACTTAGTATTAGTTTAACTTAATTGTTAATTAGGGATATTTGTTAGGTTTATTAATTAAAAAAGACCGGTAGTATCTTATTTTATTCATTTCTATTAATCTGGTTAACATAGGATAATAGTAGGATTATTATTTTTATTTTGGTTTGGGGATATATTATTTTTATTTTATGTTTATTTTTCTTTTCTTCTATTCCGGTCAAAATTGTTGACCAAAGGAAGAGTCATCCTCTTCCCCATCTCAAACCCTAAA
Organism: Lathyrus tuberosus; assembly: GCA_022829125.1. Lineage (NCBI taxonomy): Eukaryota > Viridiplantae > Streptophyta > Magnoliopsida > Fabales > Fabaceae > Lathyrus > Lathyrus tuberosus. The sequence continues at coordinate 4,872,158 of JALAZF010000090.1, forward strand.
CTGCGCAGATTGGGGAAACCAAATTGGATCGTATCAAACAAAATCAAATTTCATTAAATCTTCAATCAAAATTACAATCCAATCAATTACAATTTAAGTCAAAACCCTAATTCTAAAAAAATCAAAACAACATAAAATCAGATCAAATAAAAATACATCAAAAAGTTCCTAAAACGGAATCTACAATTAAAGTCTAAAAACCTAATTTCTAATGTTATATAAAGCTAAGGACATTTGAGAAAAGAAGGAAAAAAGGAATCCGGCCACCACGAATCTCCCTAAGTTTTGAGCACCTGCGAAAATAAAAGGAAGGAGATTAGAAGAGGAAATCAGAGAAAATAGGATAAGTGTCACTGCAGGAGAGGTAAGAAGCACTTAGCTCGTAATTTGTTGTTCCACTGCGATTAGTTGCTATTGGTGTTTGATTGTGGGGTTTCTGGGTTAAAAAGGGGGTTAGGGTTCTTCAAGTTAGGGTTAGGGTTCTTCCAAGAACCCTTAGGGTTCTTAGGGTTCGTTGGATTTCTGGGTTTTCTGAAGAAGGTATAGGGATAGGGTTCTTAGGGTTCCTCACGAACCCTAAAGAACCAGGTGAATCTGGGTGAAGAATAGGGTAGGGTTCTTGTGTAAAGGGTTAGGGTTCATGAGATTTGCAGATTCCGGTTGAATATCAACCGGAAATCTGGGTTTGGCGGTGGTTTGAAGGGTTTTACACGGTGGCCGGAGAAGCACACTGGCGGTTAAGGAAGAGAGAAGGGAGAGTGTCTTGAGAGGTAGAGAGAGGAGGAGGAGTGAAGAGAGAGAGAGAGAGAGCAAGTGAGAAATGAGGAGGATCTGAGAGAATTTCGGATTAAATACTCTCCTCTCGTGGTCGTTGATGGACGCCAAGTGGCGTCCCCTTCGCTCTTGGATATGTTGACTGGGACAGTCAGCTAATCAATCACGTGCGTGTTTATCCATGGTGAGCCTGTGTTGACTGCATATCGTAGCCGTCCGTTTTGTATACTTAGACCAGTCAACGAGATCCGTGGACGTGATCAAGAATGTTTAACACCTTAGGATAATGATTATGTGGCACAGGGAGAGTCAACGATCAGACTCTCCCCACCGTGGCTGTTTTTTCTTTTTTTTTTCTCAGAATTGGATTTTTGTAATTGGGCCCTGCGCCCTAATTACTACCTGCACCCCCACCCCATAGCCCATTACTTTTCTAGTATATAATGCACCCCCTGGATTTTACTTAATTAATTAAATTAATTCCTTAATTTAATTAGTTAATTAGATTTTAGATAGTTAATTAGGATTTAAAATTATGACTTCAGGATTATTTTCATTAGGGTAGATTTTAATTAGGGTTTTTATTGGTTAAATTAATAACTTAATTTAATCACTGAATTAGGTTTTAGATTTTAATTGGGGTTTAGAAATAGGGTTCTAGGATTTTTTTTAATTAATTAAATTAATAACTTAATTTAATTACGTGATTAGGATTTAGATAGTTAATTAGGATTTAAAAGTAGGATTTCAGGATTTAAGATTATTTGGGTAAATAATTAGGATTTTTGGGGTTAATTTTTGGGTTGGGTTTTAAATTTATATTTTATATGTTTACAACATTTTGGTTATTCTTTTTGAAAATAGGGATTTAATTTTATTATTAGGAATTACACTTAGGATTTTTGGGGTTAATTTTGGGGTTGGGTTTTAAATTGATATTTTATGTATTTACAACATTTTTTTTTATTCTTTGGGAAAATGGGAATTTAATTTAGGATATTTTAGGGTTAATCTTGAGTGCGGGTTGATTTTTAATAAAAATTTATGTATTTAAAATATATTGTTTATCTACTTAAAATAAGGTTTTAAAATGGGATTTTGTTTCTGGTTTTTGGGATAAGGTATGTTGGTAAATTTTGGGTTTTATTAAAATTAGATTTAGGATTTATTTTAAGGAAGTTAGATTTTTAATTGGATTTAGATATGGGATTGAGAATAAAAAATAAAATCATTTTTGGGTTTGGGTTTTTTTTATATTTAAAATAACTTGTCTGTTTTTAAATAGGGATAAAATATAGGGGATAAGGGATAAAAGATTAAGGGATAAAACTCTCCGTCCGAGAGTATAAATAATGGATAGGGTTTTTAGGGATAAAACTCTCCGTCCGAGAGTATAAATAATGGATAAGGGATAGAACTCCTTATCTAGGAGTATAAACAATAGATTAAGGGATATAACTCTCCATCCGAGAGTATAAACAATGGATAAGGGATAAAACTCTCTGTCCGAGAGTATAAATAATGGATAGAGTTTTTAGGGATAAAACTCTCCGTCCGAGAGTATAAATAACGGATAAGGGATAGAACTCCTTATCTAGGAGTATAAATAATAGATTAAGGGATAAAACTCTCCATCCGAGAGTATAAACAATGGATAAGGGATAAAACTCTCCGTCCGAGAGTATAAATAATGGGTAAGGGATAGAACTCCTTATCTAGGAGTATAAATAATAGATCAAGGGATACATCAGAAGCAACTGAATGTCCTTCCATACAGAAAGGAAAAAGGCTTAGACAAATTGTTTCTGAAGATCTGATTCTAGGAAACAAAGTTGAACCTGTCAGAACAAGATCTACATTCAAACATTCTGAAGAAGTACTCTTAGGATTGGTATCTCTGATAGAACAAACATCTTGTGAAGAAGCACTTCAGGACAATGAATGGATTCTGACAATGCAAGAAAAGCTAGATCAGTTCTCCAAGAATGATGTCTGGGATCTAGTGCCTAAGCCCAAGGAAACTCATGTTATTGAAACAAAATGGGTATTCAGAAACAAATTAAATGAGAAAGGAGAATTTGTCAGAAACAAAGCACGATTGATTGCACAAGGTTACAGTCAACTAGAAGGAATTGACTATAATGAAACCTTTGCTCCAGTCGCCAGGTTAGAATCTATACGCCTTCTCATCTCTTTTGCTGTGAATAATAATGTTAAGTTATATCAAATGGATGTCAAAAGTGTGTTTCTAAACGGTTACATTTCTGAAGAAGTATATGTTCACCAACCTCCCGATTTTGAAAACTCTAAGTTTCCAAAACACGTTTTTAAACTTAAGAAGTCATTGTATGGTATTAAACAAGCTCCCAAAGCTTGGTATGAAAGATTAAGTTCTTTTCTTTTAGAAAATGACTTTACCAAAGGAAAAGTGGATACTACTCTCTTCTGTAAGAACTTTGGAAATGACCTCATGATATGCAAAATCTATGTAGATGATATAATTTTTGGTTCTGCTAATACTTGTGTATGTCAAGATTTCTCTAAGCTAATGCATGCAAAATTTGAAATGAGCCTAATGCAAGAGTTAAAGTACTTTCTGGGAATTCAAATCAATCAAACTCCAGAAGTCACGTTTATTCATCAAGGAAAATATACTAAGGAACTTCTGAAGAAGTTTGACATGACAGAAAGCAAACCAACTAAAACTCTTATGCATCCTACTTGCATTCTTGAGAAAGATGAAGTAAGTAAAAAGTTTTGTCAGAAGCTCTATTGTGATATGATAGGCTCTTTCCTCTATCTAATTGCCTCACGACCAGATATTTTATTCAGTGTATGTCTTTGTGCTCGTTTTCAATCAGACCCAAGGGAAAGTCACCTAATAACTATTAAGAGAATCCTAAGGTATCTGAAAGGAACTTCTATCCTTGGCTAAATGTAAGAGAAAACATCAGAATACAAGCTATTAGGTTTGTGTGATGCAGATTATGCTGGAGACAGAATATAACGTAAGAGCACTTCTGGGAACTATCAGTTTCTGGGTAGCAATCTCATCTCGTGGGGAAGCAAAAGATAATATACAACTACTTTATCTACTATAGAAGCATAATATATCTCAGCATCACTTGTTGCACTCAGATGCTCTGGATTAAAAATTAGCTTGAAGACTTTCAGATATATGAGAGTAAAATTTCTATCTATTGTGACAACACTGCAACTATTTGTTTAAGTAAGAATCCTATTTTGCATTCTATGGCTAAACATCATTTTATTCGAGACTATGTTCAGAAAGGGACTATTTCTTTACAATTCATTGATACAAATCATCAATGGGCTGACATTTTTACAAAACCCCTAGCTGAAGATATATTCTTATTCATTCTGAAACATTTAAAATTGGAGTTTTGTCCAGAATGAAATTTCTATTGTTTAGCACCTTTTGTAAAATCGTGATTCTGATGTTATAAATTTTAATGTGTTTTTGAAATTTCTACCAATTAGAAACTATCTTAATCAGAAACATCTCAAATCAGAAACCTTTTGGTTTTCTTATCCTCGATAACATCAAAACGGTGAAAATTCAAACTGACGGCTATGATTCACTTTTACACGTGTAAATCATATTCTGATGATTGAGTGACACCTTGAGCATTAGGATGTCTTGAGAGTAGGTTAAAATCATTATTACTTTCCCCTTTTTCAGTCATTTTCAAGAAACGGTAATTAATTCCTTTCTTTATTACTCACTATTCTTTTCATCACACACTATTCACTCCACACACTCTAACCCTAAAATTTCAAATCCAGCTGTCTTCTCCGAGAAATCTCGTCATTCATGGATGCTCAACAACAAGCTCTCTATAACTTCTCTAGATAAATGGAACTCCAGACAGGTTCTTCTCAACAGTCTGACACAAACCTCACATCTCCGATATCACAAGTGATTCCCCTAAAAATGGTCGCTCCTCAACAACAGCAGATTCATATTCTAGATCGACCTGAAGAGCTTCATATGAAAATAGCCCCTGAAGAATTGGAAGTTTGTTGTGAACTCTTAGTTGACTTCGAATACCTGAAAGCAAATGGTGTGAATTTAACTACTGATGTAAAGAAACAAGGCTGGGAAAACTATTTCAAGCATCTTTTCGGCCCTGTTTACACCACTCTGGTAAGAGATTTCTGGGTTCATACTAATGTTGATGATTATTATGTTGTTTCGGATGTTAAGGGAAAGAGGATTGTCATCACTGAAAAATCAATTGTTGCTCTACTAAAAATGGAATACAATAAAGGTAAACGTGTCTACAACATGGGTAGAAAGATAATTTACCTAAATAAAATAGTCATACCTTCAATCTACACTCAACGTTCTGATGAGAAATCAAAACCTAAGGCAACAGATTTGTCCAACAATCTTCGTGTTTAGTTTAAGATTATTCTGGGTTGCATCCACACCAGACCTTCAACAAGTTCCTCCGACTATGCTAACACTGATCAAAAGTACATGCTGTACTTTCTGCAACAAAGAGTGAAAATGGATCTTCCCTCTATTCTGTTCAAATTTCTTCGAGATTCTATCAGAGATTTTAGGGATAAGCCAAAAGGGCATATTCCTTTGGGAAGACTCATTTCAGATATTCTGATTGAGAGTGGTCTTGTGGATCATCTGATTACTCATAACTTAGTTGATGATCTTGGTGAAGATATTGGAAAACCTTTCAATGTCAAGAATGTCAAGAGCATGACTATTGTCAAAGAGATCACTGTTGAACCTATAATGGATAAAGAACTTGAAAGTATCAAGGGACAAAGATTAATTATTGACAACTTTCTTCTTTTCACCCAAATTGATCCACCAGAGGTCTTACAAGCTTATTTAGACCAGCTTGAACAAGAAGGTCATGATGTGTTTGGAATCTCATTTGATCAACTTCTAGATGAACCACCTAACCTTTACAAGAGGAAGTATGTTTCCTCAAAGGCTATGGTTGCAAAGAAAAAGAAGTTAGGGCATAAGGAATTGGGAAATTCCTCCATGAACTCTAAAACTACTGTTTCCTCCGCTTCAACAACTGTAATTTCTGACTCCTCAGCATTGGCTACCTATGGGTCCGATATCAAAATCCTTGTTTCAAATATTCCTCCCCTACCACCATCATTCTCAACCACAGTTACTACCTTCTCCATCCCACCTACACCACCTTGTGTTTCCGCTCCTCTTGAAAAATCCAAAATGACCACCTCATCGGTGACAACCATCTCCACCTCGTCTGTTTTTGTATTTTTTTTTTACAATATGCCTTCTCATCACCAGCTCTACCTGTTTCTATATCACCTTTAGAAACTATGTCTCCTACTGTTGTTGCAACCTCAGCAGAAAGCCTGTGTACCCCACCAACCTCACCACATCATGTCTCTCTAAACTCTTCCACAGAATCTGCATTTGATGATGAAGTTATTCATGACTCTCAACCTTCTGATTCTCCACCTCCTAGAAAAATAATAGCTGATGTTCTTTCTAGCTTGCTGGAAGAAGCTGTCACTAAAGCTCAAGGGCTTTATGAAGACTCCAGTACCAGTGACAATCCCACCCTTCTGACTACAAATTGGAATATCTTTAACACTTGGATAGTAGAAAAATTCCAAGAAATCAAGTGTTTCTCAGATCAAGTTAAGGAGGAGTTTGTGAGTCAAGTAGAAAACAGACTAGAAGAGAGGAAGGAAAAAGAAAGGCTTGCTGAAGAAGCAAGAAAGGAAGCTGGGAGAGTTGCTGTTGAGATTGCTAAAAAGGAAGCTGAAATAAAAGCCGCTGCAGAAAGAGAAGCTGCTCTACAAGCCGCTGCTGAAAAACGTGTCTCTGATAATAATCTTCTCCCAATCATGGCACAAATATTGGTAAACTTGCAGAACAATCAGAAAATGGTGCAAGAAAGATTGGATAGTAAAGAAGAAGTTAATCATTTTATCAAGGATATGCTCGCTGAACTTCTTGCAAGGACTATTTCTACTTCCCTTCCCTAGGCTCCTTAAGGCTTACCTTTGTCATTTTCGTTCTGTTTCTGTATTTTTTTGTATTCTCAATCTTTTTATAAAATCTTTTTGATTATGACAAAATGGGGGGTATAAGTAGAAATGATTTTGATATATATCTGCTCTCTAAACTTATGCTCACATTCTAACACCATATATGCAAGCATGTGAAAGAAATTGCAGGTTAGAAGCTTCTGGTGGCAAACATTCCAAAAAGAACTAAACTCAAAAGAAGTAAAACATAAGATATAAGCTCAGGGGGAGCTTGTCTATCTCAGGGGGAGTATTCTAAAACTTTACTTTGATTTCGTTAGCACATTAAAGCATATACATTGATTCATCAAAATACATGATTTTGTCATCATCAAAAAGGAGGAAATTGTTAGAACAAGATCTTGATTCTGAATAAAATCTCTAAATTTTGATGATAACAATGTATATATTTTATATGTAACAATGTGGTACTCTAATTCTATTTTAAGCGCGCAGATATACAATTCTAAATGGGGTCAAATTTGAGCGCAACTCAATAAGATTCTGATACATATCAAGGTTTCTGATGAAGAATATATGTGCGTCTCAAGAAGGCGTTCGTTTCTAAATAAAAGATTCCAAAGACTCTGATCAACGCTTAAGTTCAAGTTACATGTTAAGGGTCAAAAGCTCAAAGTCCAAAGCAAAACGTGAAGACCAAGAATCCGTACAAACGGCTCTTTCCTAAAAAATGCAAAGCAGAGATTTTGCTCAGAACTGACCAGAAAGCTTTCTAAGCTTTTACTACTTCTGCTCTCCAGGAATTCTACCGTTGAAGACAGCTGGCCAAACCAAAAGACATTCTTATCCCTCAAGGAAGATATAAATAGAAGACCATGATGTATTGCAGAGTACAACGATCTTACAAGTCAAAACGCTGAAAGTATATACTCTGTCAAAGAATCTCAAAGACACATAGAGTTGCTGCTCATATTTGTGTAGAAATACTGCTCTTAAATTTGTTTCAACCTGCTTATTAAGAAGCAATATTGTAAACATTCTTGTAACATTTTCTAAGTGATTTTTCTTGAGTGACTAAGTGTTTTATTCGGTAGACTCGAGAAGTCTAAATTGTTGTTGAACAATTTAGAGATTGTTTGTAAGTTTTTCCTTGAATGACTAAGTGTGATTAGTCAGGAGACTCGAGAGGGCTAAGTCGTTGATGATTTAGAGGTTGTTGTAATTTTGTCAAAGATTAGTGGATTAAGTCCTTGTGATAAAGCAAAATCATCTTGGCGGGTGGACTGGATTAACTTAGTTAACAGTGAACCAGAATAACCATTTGTGTTCTTTCTATTTATCCCTTGTTAGCGTAGGTGTGTTATACACTTCTTTTAAAATTTTAAAAACCCAATTCAAACCCCCTTTCTTGTGTTTTTCTTAACCTTCAAATATATAGTTTACAAAGCTAATATGAGGATGAAATTCATTTGCAGAGGTTGCTGATAGGAATCTTCCTATTGTTGCTTCACATGGATAAGTAGTCAAGTACTTGCAGATTATCAAAATTTCATCTTAATAAACATTAATTCTAAGTCTCAAGTTTTCTAACATTGAAAGGGTTGAGAATTAAAGTATATAAATAACCTGTCTCTGATATGATATTCTGATATGATGTGAAGTTGTTCTCTGTGCTTTAGTATTCAGTAACTGTTTATTAAACTATTTGCTTGCTTACGAAATCTTGGTGCCATCAAGACAACCAATTCAAACCTGCAGTTCCTTTTGTACAGCTAAACGTTATACTTTGTGTTCAATATATTTTGAAAGTATGTAAATTTATTCTGAATCTTTTGATAAATTATTTGTAAGAGTAATTCTTGTACATATATGTTGTCTATAGGCACCGTGCTTATGCAAGAATAACACTGATTTATCAATCCTGTAGCTGATGTATATAAATCTTATATTGTTTTTGTTGCAACCCATATACATCTAAATGTCATATCTCGAATGGCCAGTTTAGGTTATTAGACATTTTACCACGAGACAATGGTTTTGATGAATCAAAATTATTTGAATAAATGTTTTGTTTGGTAAAACTAACTTACATCTGATAGTTAGTAATGGATAGCTGATAATTTATAGCTGGTAGTTTATAGCTGATGGCTGATAGCTTATAAGTTAATTTGAGTATTTGGTAAATTAGTTGTTACATTAGTTGATAATTATAAAATGACCTAAAAGGACATTTTTAATTAAGAAATTGGTGGTTTCATTATCTTATTATATTATATTATTAAATTAATTTTTATTCGATAAAAGTAAATATATTAATAACAACATGCAAAAATAATTTTAATATATATATATATATATATATATATATATATATATATATATATATATATATATATATATATATATATATATATATATATATATATATATATATATATATAATTGTATAAATTTATATATAAGTTTTATGAGCTTTGCTATTTATTGTGAATATATTAACAACGAAATTTAATGAATAAAAGAACCAGCAAACTATACATGAAGTAAGAATATTTCATAAAGTCATTTATGAGGACATAAAAATAAAACTAATCCTAATAACTACAATTTTAAGTCGGGTTAACTCATTCTTTCGTAAAATATATCATTTTCTTCTTTCTAATTTTATAATGAAATTTAATAAAATACGTGAAATAATAATATTGTAATTTTGAATTTAGTTATATTAATATAAAATAATAACAAAAATAAGTTTATTATCTAATATTTTACAATAAAACTCTGAATTTTCTTCACCTTTGTTGATTTTATTGATTCTTCTCCGATATTTCACTAATTTGAGAATTATTAACTCCATTTCTAAATTAATTACATAATTTATATTTAATAAATAAAAATAATGTCTAATAAAATAGAGAAAAATAGTAAAAATCTACTATATCATTCTTCAAAATCTCTATAAATTTAATCTTTTAAAATCAAATTTTTAATAATATATATATATATATATATGGGAAATGCTAACATACACCAAAAATTGGTGGACCCCACACAAAAATACACTACATCTATTTTCTTTCTAATTTTTTTCTTCATTTTTCTAATGTGGGTCCCACCCAAAATTGGTGGACCCCACACACAAAATACACTAAGGTGTATGTTGGTAATGCACACCTACATGGGTGTGCATTAGCATGACCCTATATATATATATATATATATATATATATATATATATATATATATATATATATATATATATATATATATATATATATATATATATATATATATATATATATATATATATATATATATATATATATATATATATATATATATATATATAACAAGAGTATAATTAGAATAAAAAGTTATAAGTTAAAAGTTACCAACTCAAACGCTAAAAATTAGTTAAAAATTTATAAGCTAAAAACTAAAGGGCAATTACTAAATAGAGCTTTTTAATTAAAATAAACTGAAAAACTAAAAAAAAAATTCCCTTACAAACAGACTCAAACTTTCTAGCATTGGGATCAGTTGAATGAAAGCAAAACGGAAGCACCTGAAGCCACAAATGAGAGAGTTGAAGTATGTGTTATCTCAAAATGTCAACAACAACTACTAAATTTGATTAGTTTGGTGTACTACAACATCAAATGGATTCTCACTAGTTTAATTAAAATCTTGACTCTACCTGCATGATTTCTTTTTATAGCTAGAAGAGCTTTGAGGGCATTGAGGGTGTTAGCGGAACAATCGAGGAGGTCAACGAGGGAGCATTTCTTATTTGGGACACACCTTTGTGAGAGACACACCACATACTCACCTAAAGCCTTAAGGTGATAGGTGTGTGGGTTCTCCCACTTATATAATGTTCAATCTTTCATTTTCTAATCAATGTGGGACTTCTTCCTCACACTTGATTCTCAACACTCCCCCTCAAGTGTGAGTTTATACACAATACTCCCCCTCATGTGGAAGCTCTCTCTTCCACATACACTTGTATCACCGTTGAACTCAACGGAACACCTTCTACCCACACCTGCGGGAAGTGTTTTCGATACAAGTAAGTCGGTCCCTTTCTCGAACCAAAGGCTCATGATACCATTTTTGGCGGAACAATCAAGGGGGTCAACGAGGGAGCATTTCTTATTTGGGATACACCTTTGTGAGAGACACACCACATACTCACCTAAAACCTTAAGGTAATAGGTGTGTGGGTTCTCCCACTTATAAAGTGTTTAATCTTCCCTTTTCTAATCAATGTGGGACTTCTTCCTCACACTTGATTCTCAACACTCCCCCTCAAGTGTGAGTTTATACACAATGCTCCCCCTCATGTGGAATCTCTCTGTTTCACATACACTTGTATCACCGTTGAACTCAACGGAACACCTTCTACCCACACCTGCGGGAAGTGTTTTCGATACAAGTAAGCCGGTCCATTTTCTCGAACCAAAGGCTCATGATACCATTGTTAGAGGAACAATCGAGGAGGTAAACGAGGGAGCATTTCTTATTTGGGACACACCTTTGTGAGAGACACACCACATACTCACCTAAAACCTTAAGGTGATAGGTGTGTGGGTTCTCCCACTTATATAGTGTTCAATCTTTCCTTTTCTAATCAATGTGGGACTTCTTCCTCACACTTGATTCTCAACACTTCTTCTTCATGCTTCGCCAGATTTGCATCAGTTTCTTGATTTTTCTTCTTTTCTGGACAGTTACTAACATAATGGCCATATTTCTGACAATTGAAACATTGAATGTGACTTTTGTCTGGCTTTCGACCACCACCTCTTCCTCTACTTGCAGCACCACCTCTTTGGTTGCCTTGGTTCAAAGGTTTCTTCTGAATCGAATTATTGCCTCCTCTATCTTTGTTGCCATTCACGTTTCCTTTGTCTTTCCTTTCCTTTTCTGACAGCGCCCCCAAACGACTTTTCAAGAATCCACACACCTATAAGTGGGAGAACCCACACACCTATCACCTTAAGGTTTTAGGTGAGTATGCGGTGTGTCTCTCACAAAGGTGTGTCCCAAATAAGAAATGCTCCCCTCATGTGAAAGCTCTCACTTCCACATACACTTGTATCACCGTTGAACTCAACGGAACACCTTCTACCCACACCTGCGAGAAGTGTTTTCGATACAAGTAAGTTGATCCCTTTCTCGAACCAAAGGCTCATGATACCATTGTTGGCGGAACAATCGAGGGGGTAAACGAGTGAGCATTTCTTATTTGGGATACACCTTTGTGAAAGACACACCACATACTCACCTAAAACCTTAAGATAATAGGTGTGTGGGTTCTCCCACTTATAAAGTGTTTAATCTTCCCTTTTCTAATCAATGTGAGACTTCTTCCTCACACTTGATTCTCAACAGAGGGCAATGGTGAGCCTGCAAGCTATATTTAGAGGCGGTAAAAGACTACTCCCTTCGTCACACAATGAGTGATTCAATTGACTTTTCACATAGATTAAGAAAAAAAGAATAAATAAAAGAGAGAATGATATTTTTATTAAAGTACTCTTATGATATATTTGGAATGATGAAAATAATATTAATTAAATGGTAAAATAGAAAAAGTTGCATTGGAGATTAAAATGAATATACATTTTTAGACATCATTTTATTCTAAATAAATCAGTCATTATAAGACGGAAGGAGTATCAGTTTCTTAGATACCAGCACCAAGCATCACTGTGTCCTGCATATAAGCATAACACAATAGAGCTAGATGAATGCACATGTAAAAACTATGGTAGTGCTGATAACAAAATCTAAACTTTTTACTCCATCCGTCTCACAATAGTGTCCTCTTTTCTATTTTTATTTGTCTCAAATTATTTGTCCCTTTAGAATACCAATGTAATATTTATTATTTCTTTCCACTAACTTACCCTTATTTATTGTATTTTAATTCATTTAACTACCCCACTATCTATTATTAATAAGGTTGTTTTAGTAAATTAAACAAATTTTATCATTGAAATCAACACAATTAATCATTATCTTAAAAAGTGTGAAAATCTCAAAAAAGACACCTATTGTGAGACGGAAGGAGTAATATAAAAACGTGATCAATAACTCTTGATTCTCAAGGCCGGGTATGAGATTTTTTATTATAAAACATCAAAAACTGAATTTTGCCATTAGAGCACCCACCTCCAAAGAATCCATTTGAGTTATTTAAATGGACCACATTACATATTTTATATTATTTTACGCTTCCCAATTATTTAAATAATTCTATCATATTTTTTAAATATCCATATAATCTATTCAAAACTTTAAAATGAGTCCCATTAAATACTACAACTTACCTTAAATTTAATTATATATATATATATATATATATATATATATATATATATATATATATATATATTTATATTTATATCAAAATTCAAGTTTATGAACGTTGCTGGACAGAAGGACGGTTACAAACTAAAGCACAGCAATGTAAATTAATTATCCATTTGTTTCTGACAGAATGACTTTGGAGTATGTGTGTCAACGATGACATGGCACCGATGTTTATGCTCTTTGTTATCTAGAATAGTTTTGACTATGGTGCCATGATTTTCTAGCTCTATTTTCTTTGAAAATGAGAAGATTTTTTGTAGAATATTTTAAGACTAGATTTTAGGAAATGATTAACCAAAAGTAAACGTGTATTTAACGTTAGGTGAATTCTTATCTACCTATTTTAAAAAGTTAGGTAGAGTTATCCATAGAGCAAATTAGGCTATATTGCATTAGAAATCTACAAAAATTAAATAATTAAATAAATAATTAAGTATAATAAAATGATATGACATTAATAGATTGGTTAATAGACTATTCAATTTTTTGTGATGATAACGAAGTTGTCCCCTTAATGCTATCTTATGAAATACTTTATACAGCTGGATTCCTTATTTCTTGAGTGCTTCAAGCCTTTTTATATAAAAAAAATTGTAAGTTTATACAGTTGGATTCCTTATTACTTGAGTGCTGATATTATCTATTTCTCTGTAGAGGATCCTGTAACTTTTGTTATCGCACCAAGGTGCGTTTCATCTTACTTAGCATTAAGATTATGACTTAATTAGTTTATATTTCAACTCTTTAGCTAATTTGTATCTTCTTATTTGTTGCATTTAGGAATTTGGAGGTGAGTTAATTTAAGGTGACACCTCTTGTAGGTTTTGTTTTTTAATAATAAATTCTTCTATTGTTCCATCTGGTTCAATAATTTTGCTTGATCAACCGGAGAGATAGTAGAGGTTGGACAGCAAGTCAAAGAATTTTATAGCTGGTGACAAAGTTATCACGAAATTCACACATCAAGTAATCAAAGTTATCCAATGAGAGAAAGAAACTCACTCGGAGTTTTTTATTTTATTAAAAATTTAAATATAGAAAATAGGAACAAGAAGGTGGATTGTATGATTTCTTTTATAATTAGTTTTTATTAATGTAATATGAAATCAAATTTTCTATGTTGAATTATATGAATTTAATTGAAAATGAATTTAATTGAAAATAGTATAATAGTTTAATGGGTAAGGCTAACATGTGTTCTAGGAGCACAAGTTAATAAATAAATTAAGAAATTTTGTCTTAAAAATTGTGCAATATTTTTAATAAAAGTATAAAAATAATTTTTTAATTGTGTTTTTCAATACAATTTACTTTAAATGTGTTTCTTAACCATAAAGAAATATAACTTTGGAATTAGAAATTTTAATAATTAAGATGAAAATAAAAATTAGTCTTTTTTCCCTATATAATTGTAGTTAGTCTTTTAATTGAGTTATGAAAATAAATACATGAACTATGAAAAAGGTCAAAGTAGTAGTTGAAATTGATTTGAGACAATAAATATATGTTGTCTTGAAAATACACAGCCATAAGCAGTTGTGAATTTTAAAAAATGTTGCTCCCAATATAAACTATGAAGCAAACTTGTAATCACATTATTATTCCATTAATCAAAACTACAGAAGCCAATACAAATCCAAAGTTTAATTACTAAGGACAAATACAAACACACTAGTAAGAGATGATTAATACACTCAAAGTAGAGATCATACAGAAATACAAACAGACACACACTTCAAATTCCAAAGCTTGTTTTGAACTTCATGGTATGGGATGGATAACTACTTTTCCAGTAGCTCTACCAGTTTCCAGATACGAAAATGCTTCAACAGCTTGAGAAAATGGAAATGGGCTCTTGGGATCAAGCACTGGCTTCACCTTTCCACTCTCCAAATAAGGTTTTAGTTTCTCTAAAATTGCCCCATTAGAAGGAAGTATGAACACTATTGCTGGTGGAATTCCTGGTGGTACAATTGTCACAACTTTCCCACCTTCTTTCACAGCCTTGAATGCCTTCTCAGTTTCCCCTACTGTATCAAACACCACATCAAACTTCTCAGACAACTCTTCAAAATTCTCCTTTGTGTAATCAATAGGCAAATCGGCTCCTAACTTGCTCAGCAATTCTAGTTTCTTCGTGCTAGATGTAGCTGCTACCTTGGAGGCGCCAAAAACATGCCTGGCAAGCTAAGCACATTGCAAAAAGACATTATTATTATTCAATATATCTGGTCTATATATAGATCTGATACGCACATGTATCATTCACTGTATCTAAATTTAAGTTGAAGCAATAAATCTTACCTGAATGACATGAGTTCCGACTCCACCAGCACCACCAAGAACAAGTATAGATTTACCAGCAGAAAAGCCGGCTCGTTCAAGGCCTTCATAAGCAGTCTCAATTGCTAAAGGAAGACTAGCAGCTTCAGCAAAGCTCAAATTTTCCGGCTTATGAGCCAACAGTATCTCTTCTGCAGTAGTATACTCGGCCAGTGAACCAATCACCTTTGGATATTCCAAAGCTTTCACATTGATATCACCATAGACTTCATCTCCGACCTTAAATTTCTTCACTTCACTCCCTACCTTAACCACCACTCCGGATACATCGTACCCCGGAGCAGTCGGTAAAGGAGAGTCAGAGGCTTTGAAGCCACCATTCAATCTCTTATAATCAATGGGATTAAGAGAAGCAGCTGCAACTTTGATGAGAACTTGATCATCTTTCAATTCAGGTAAAGCCACGTTTGGATCAAATTTTAAAACATCAACGGCGTTGCCGTATTCGGAGTAAGTCCAAGCTTTAATGGTGGTAATTGAATCTGCCATGGCTGTGATAAAAAGCTTATTAACAACGCGTTTGATCTGATGGTATATAAAGTACTTTTTGGATGTGGATGTGGTTAAAGTTTCAACTTTTTCATTCCAAACATTGAAACTATTGTTTAAATTTCAAATCATAAATCTAGACGGTCACGCTGTACAAAATGTATTTAAATAACTCCTATAAAAGAATCTTAAACAACTATGCATCTGGACCAAAAATTCATATACATACAATAAAATAATTTGACAGCTATGCATCTGGCCTAAAAAAGACATCTCCATACATAAGTTATAGCCATCATTCTTTTTGTTCTTTTCACTAGGAGCAATATTAGATGAAGGTTTTGTTTTTTAAATATTTTTTCATCAAAACTTAAAATTTAGAGTCGCAAAATTTTATTTACTTTTGAAAAATCTTTAATATGAAGTGTTTTTTAAAGATGTATTTCAAACTTTTTCGAATCAAAATTCACGCCATAAAAGTCGTAATGTGCATCGCAATGATTGCAATCGTAACTTGCAACCTCAACTGCATCCGCACATCCAATTTAAAATTATGGCTTGACAACTAAATCAAATTATTTTTTTTTTCAAGGAGACTTCCACCTGACCGCTTATTTCTGGATGATAAGGAGTTGCTACTTTGAGCTCACTTCTAACTTCACAAAAAAATTTCAAACTGCCTCGGGATGAAGTGAGATCCTCCATTGCTTATGATAGGCTTGAGGACTCCAAATCTCGGGAAAACTAGCTTCTTGAACAACTTAATGACAACTCATGCGTCATTTGTAGGAGAGACAATCACCTTATTCCATTTCGACACATACTCGACTGCAACGAGTATATAATGATTTTCCATAGAGGAAGGGAAATGTCTCATGAAATCAACTTCTCATACATCAAAGATTTCGACCTCCAGGACGTTATTTAGTGGCATCTCATTTTTTTTCAAAATATTTTAAGTACGCTGACATTGGTCACACTTCGTAATGAAGAAATGCACATCCTTAAAGAGATTAGGCTAATAAAGGTCATCTTTTAGAGATAAATGTATCGTTATGTTAAGCAATCATAGCACAACCTATAAAGAAGATCATATTATGGGAGGCTGGTTAATAAACTTTATGTACCATACGTGTTAGAGATATGATATAATGACCATACTCCTAAAACATGTAGCATAAGTCAAAACAAGGTTGATCAAGACCTAAGTCAAGGAAAGATGGATCCACTACATCAATCAACCTCTTATAGTACTTTGGACAAACTTATGCATCAATCCAAAGTACCTCAATTGATCAAATGATCAATAGAATGGTAGATTTGAATTGATGAATGTTCATTAAGCACCACTCAAGATCTCATAAACAAGGTCGCCTACAACATCTTCTAAATTGATCCAAGAAAGGGTGAAAAAGAAGAAGAAAGAGGTTAAGATGAAAAAACAGCCAAATTGAATCTCAAATCGATTAAATCATCATCAATATCAATCACCTCTCTTTGTGGATTAGAATTTCCTGTCAACACCCAAAGTCCATTGATATTGATGAGATCTGTATCAAAAATCAAGATCTAAGGAAACAACCAACAATCAATATACAATAAACAACAAAAATATAAAATCAAACAATATGTCAATTCAAATGATTTTATAATAAATGTTCAACAAAAATAAAAAATACTAAAATTCTAATGAAGTTAAATCAAGAGAAAATAGAAAGAGTTTTCAATGAAGAATCATTAAAAAAAATTGAAAAAAAAAAGAAACTAGTGAAACAAAATTTGAATTAAAAAAGAAATGAAAGGGAGGTTCAATATGAAATAACAAGCTATAAGATCAGAATAAAAATCATCTTCTTCTACCTCATGAAAAGCTAACGTGAACAAACCTCATGCTCGTACATCCTCCGCCGCACCGGAGCTTCATGCCGGCAGCGGAGGAGCTCGAAACATACACGGAATGGATCTAAATGCAACGTTCTATATGATGCTACAAACAATTTCAAGAACTAAGCAACAACAGATGCGAATCAAAAGCTCGAAATTCTCGTCAAACAACCTTCAATGCTCAGGTAAACGGTAAATTAAGTCTTCTTCTTCTCTCTTCTACTGCTCTAGCTCGTATTTGCTTTGAATTGAGAATGAATTTTGGAAAAGAAAGTAGAAGATGAATATTGTTGAATCGGTTTCGTAAATGGAGGTTTGGGGCTTGGGTGAAATGAATGAGTGCAAGCTCTTATTTATAGGTGAAATAGAATGAAATTCAAATGTTGTTTTCATTTTCTCCTTGCGTTTTGTGTAGATGCGTGCTATCACTGCTATGTGACCTCTTACTGAAATTTTCATGTCGTTTTGAAATTCCAATTGCTTGCTACGTGTTATGACGTGATCACGTATTTGCTAGCTTGCGTTTTGAATTCAATCCGTTTTGTGTGACGTCATGTGATTTAGCTTATGGCTCATACTGATATTTTGCTTGCAGCTTGTGAACAACTTCGGCACGGCTTGCTGTTCATGGCTTTGGTGTGAGATTGATATTGGAAAATGAATAAATGATAGCACGAAGCTTGTGTTGTTTCAATATGGCACGACTGAACTTGCTAGCATGAGCTTGGCTTCAAGGCTTGTAGAATTTGGAGATAGCTTGAGGAAACACGACTTCATTTGGCACGGTAGTAGCTCGTGATGCTTGGAAAGGCATGGCTCACTTGTTTTCATGAGGCTTGCTTATTCATGTGTTATCAAGTTGTAAGGCACGACTTCAAGTGTGTTTGGTTATGGCATTGAAGGGGTGTGCAAAAAACCGGTTATGCTTAACCAAATTGGTATTTAAATTGTTCCACTTTTAAAAATCTAAACCAAATGTCAAAATATAAATTTGTTTATCCATTTTATTATCCAAATATAAACCGGTACCCATATGTTTAGTTATTGGATATCCAAATTTTACTATGTATTAAATTTATATATATATTTTTTAATGTTTCATTATATAATTGGATTACTATGCACCATATTATTTTACTACAGAAAGTCTCAGTTTTATGTCCCAGTAACAAATTTTATAATTGGTACATAGAACTATTAAAAATTGGATTATTATGTTTCATTACCGGATAACAAATTAGATTACTATAAAACATTAAATTTAAATATGAAACATTATAAACCGGTAACCATAACATATATATATATATATATATATATATATATATATATATATATATATATATATATATATATATATATAATTTGTTATGCACCAATAACAACAATTAAAAAATTTGCTAGTGAGATTTTCTACAGTTTTATTTTATAATATTTGCATCTAATAGTTATACAATTGAATTATTTTTTGTGCAGCTAGATGCACAATTAATATGTATGTCATTAGAATAGTTTTGCCGGCAAATGAATAATCCATGGAAACACAAATTTAAGGATTTAAAACAAGCATATCAGTCTCATAATATGGATAGCCATTGGTTTTATGAAGTCACTATAAAATTGGAAAAATTCTGATTACAATTTGGTTTTATGAAAAATCTGGTTTTAAATTGGTTCAAAGTGAAAAACTGGATATTAATATAAACCAGTTTTAAACCGGACTGAACCAAATAAAAACCAATTTTAAAAAAATAAACTGGTTTAATTAAAGTGGTTTTAAAAACCAAACTGAATTATATATTTGGTTCGGTTTTAAAATCATGCACACCCCTATTGAACAAGGCTTAGGATTACTTGTGTGTGATTTTGTTTTTGTCTTGTGACTTGGAAATTGGTAATCATGTAGTAGCGTGAGAAGCTTAGGTTATGGGCCTTGTTATTGTTAGCATGTGGCTTAGTAGTAGCATGTCTTAGGCAAGGATTTCATGAAGCTTGAAGCTTGCAACGTGACTTGGTCACCACTTCATTTTTGGCAATTGTTTGTAACCATGTACATGAGCCTTAAAAGTTGATCTTGGTAGTTTGAAATATGAGACTTGGTTCATCATTTATTTTTATTTTGTTTGCAATTTTGTCTTGTAAATGTGTCATGGGCTTAATATATGGGCTTATGACCAAAAGTGAGAAGTGGACTTATGAATGTTGGAATTGAATTTGAAATGTGGAAATTGATTAGAAAAAAAAAAGATAATTGAAAATGGTTATGAACATAAATGGATTATGGATTTATGAATATAAAAAAAAAGGTTAAAGGATAATGGATATGGTTTAGAAAGGAAATGGTTAGAAATATGGATAATTAAAAATTGATTAACGGGAAAAATGAACACGGTTTAAAAAAATGGATTAGGAAAAAGGATTGAAAAATGGATTTGGATAATTGGATGTGGAGAATGGATAATGAATAAAAAGGGTGAATTTAGACCTTGGTGCCATGATGAATCTAAATATCAACACTTGCATCTCAACCAATCAAAAGGTCTTGACTTAGTAAAATTCTTCTCCCATTGATGATCTAACCACAAAGGTAATTCCTTGATAAAACTTCTAAACCTCATTAAAGACATTGACTTGTGAAGCAAATAACTAGGAGAAACCTTGAGATGATAATGATCTTGCAATAGATAAAAAATAGTGCTCAATGTAGCCTTGAAAAGAAAACCCTAGCACCATGAACTTCAACTGAGGAACCATTATCAATGCTCAAACACAATGAACTGAAACCCTAATTCTCTTGACCTTTGAATGCACATTAATGAGGAAGTAACCTGGCATGGTGGGAAGAATTAACACCTTAGCTCAATAACACTTCATAGCCTGAAAAATAACCCACTGACACAGATAACTTGCAATTGAAGCAAACTCTTGATGGTTTGACCAAGATAAGGTTAAACTTCCATCTGATTTAGACTTGAGTGAATAGCCACACTTGACTTGGACCCAAAGCCATTGCCTTTAATCTCTCTACAAAACCCTAAACATACAGAGAAGAGGAAACAAGCAAATTGCAACATATTTTTGGTATTTTGGTTAGAGGTTAGTAATCATAAACAAACATAAAGTAAGTAAGAGACACACAGATGCTTGGTGATCTCCCTCAAAAGCAAACCCATAGAGGAAGGTAGGAGAACCAATGTTTGTGATCTCGCTGCATTGTGAAGATGCAAATGAGGTGGGATCTTAGGGGTAAAAATTAGGGTATGACACATGCATTGATGGCTATGGAGCAGAGTTTTTCAAAGCTAGTTGGTAGGTCATTAAGAAAGATGTCTTAGCAGCTATTATGAAGTTCTTTGAGAAGGGCATAATGTACAAAGTCTTTAATAACACAGTGGTGACCTTAATTCTAAAGAATGTTAATGCAAAGACCATAAGA
This sequence comes from Lathyrus tuberosus, assembly GCA_022829125.1. Lineage (NCBI taxonomy): Eukaryota > Viridiplantae > Streptophyta > Magnoliopsida > Fabales > Fabaceae > Lathyrus > Lathyrus tuberosus. Next base: position 4,893,486 of record JALAZF010000090.1, read on the forward strand.
GACTATAGGCCCATTGTTGGATGTATAACTTTTTACAAAATCATTTCAAAAGTTACGACAAACAGGATGGGAAAGGTGCTCCAAGAAGTTGTCCATCACAGCCAAGCTGCTTTTGTGCCAGGCCAGGTCATACACAACCACATTCTTCTGGCTTTTGAGTTGATGAAAGGATATACTAGAAAGGAAGCCACCCTAAGGTGTATGATGCAGTTAGATATATAAAAAGTTTATGATATGGTGAATTGGACAACACTTGAATGTGTGTTACAGGAAATTGGCATGCCAAAGAAATTCATTGAGTGGATTATGGCTGTTACTTCTACAGTCAACTACATATTTAACATCAATGGGGAATTCTCTGATGTGTTGCAGGCTAGAAGAGGCATTAGGTAAGGGGACCATATCTCTCCCTTGCTTTTTGTAATCATGATGGAGTACATGCACAAAACTATGATGAAGATACAAAAGAACCCCAAATTTAATCATCATGCCAAGCGTGAAAAATGAGTTATTACTTATTTTTCATTTGCTGATGATGTTTTGTTATTTAGTAAGGAAGACCAAAAATCTGTTGAGTTGATAATAGAAGCTTTCAAGAGTTTCTCTGATTCCACAGGGCTAATTGTTCATTCTAGCAAATGTAAAATTTATTGTGTGTGTGTGGGAGGGGGGGGGGGAGGGGGTTGATGATACTAACAAGGAAGCTATAATTGACTTGACTGGTTTTGATGAAGGGCAGTTGCCAGTGAAATATCTTGGTGTCTGTCTCTCTAGCAAGAAGCTTAGTATCAATCATTACTTGCCAATGGTAGATACGATTATAGGTAGAGTGAAGCATTGGACTACCAAGTTGCTTAGCATAACAAGTATAATTCAACTGGTGAAAAGCATATATCTCGCCATAGCCCAATACTAGATGCATTACTTTCCTATTTCTAAAATGGTCATTATAAAAATTGAGTCAATTTGTAGATCTTTCATTTGGATTGGCAACTCTGAGATCAACAGGAAGAGCCATGTGGCTTGGAAGAAGACCTATAGTCCAATCAATCAGGGATCGTTCAATGTGATAAACTTGAATATCTGGAATAATGTTGCTTTGATGAAGGGCCTGTGGAACTTTTGCAGGAAAATAAACAATTTATGGGTCAAATGGGTTCGTGTGTATTACCTTAAAGATAAGGAAGTAATGTCTGTTAACACTAGTATGACCAGCTCATGGATCATGAGGAACATAATGAATAAGATAACAGACATTAACCAGCTGCAACTATTGTGGAATGACATATTAAATAAGCAGAATTTCTCTATGAGGAAAGTATATATGAAGCTAATTGATGACCATACAAGAGTTGGGTGGAGTCACATTTTGAGACACAATTAAGCGCGACCTTGAGCTATCCTAACCTTGTGGTTAGCCTGCCATAGACGGTTGGCCACAAAAGCAAGACTGGTGAGACTTGGCATGATGCAGAATAGTCAATGTTGCCTCTGCTGTGATGCTGATGAAACAGTAGATCATTTGTTGTTTGACTGTAGGATTACATGTGGAATTTGGAATGATGTGCTCAGCTGGATGGAAATACAACACATGCCTCATATTTGGATGGAGGAATTGAATTGGGTTGCAAGCCACACCAAAGGGAAGAGTTGGAAAGCCATGCTTTTGAATATTGCCATTGCTGAGACTATATATGGTATTTGGCAATATAAGAATGATGTGTGTTTTGAAACAAAATAGGTGATACAAATGTAACTAGAAAAACTATAGATAATATTATATATAGAGGTTGGATGAGGCCTAAGCTAAAATTCCACATTGCTAATTTGATGATGTAGCTTAGGTCGTTCCCTTATTTTTTTGTTTGTCTATCGTGTGGGTTGGATCCTCGCGATCGCCTTGTATATCATTGTTTTTTTAAACATATCTATTCTTTTGTTTCAACAATGGAAATAAAATAATAAGGCATGAGTTGTAAAATACTTAAAGTAAAAGCCGAAAAGTAAAGCAATTGTAAATTAAATGAACCTAAAACGTAAAGCTGGAAATTTTCGTAACCCGAAATTTGACCTCCCCTTTTGCCTTTTGCATAAGCATGTGAATTCGCATTGCTGGCATTCGCACTTTTTCTCTGTGTTTTTTGTTGCAGGAATATTCAGGTATTCAAAGCCCGATTAATCACATCATCACAAATTTATCACATCATCAACATAAGCACAAAACAAGGGTTTCCATGCCTATTCCTCAAAGCAAGAGGTCGGAAATCGGAACCGTAACCAAAACACCTTTTTTCAAGCAAATTGGGCACTTTTTGGCTTGGTTAATCGATTAACACTTTGCAGTGCAAAAAGTGTTAATCGACTAACCCTTGTAAAATTGGCAGATTCTGCTGCTTTTTCATGACATCAACTTTTCCTCTACATTTTTGGTTTCCACTTGGTTCTAGCATTGTGTGGAACATTCTAGACATCTCTAGACAGTTCAAGAAATTTCAAGACCATTCCATACACTTGCTACCATACAACATTTCCAATCATGACCACCATGTTACTTCACTTCCAAGCATGAGAGCCATTGATTTAGACTTGCATTGGGATTGCTCCACTGAGTTAACTAACTAACTAACCGAGTCAACCGTTGACTCGATGAGTCAAGTGTAACTAACTCCCAAGCTAGTTACAAAGCACACTCCAAAGCACATTCCAAACCTAGCCTACTCCAAAGTTAGTCTCTATATAAGCAAACCTCCACCATTTCACAAGAGGGCTTGAACCATTCTCATAATTCTTCACTCTTTACTCCTTCATTTCTCTCATTTCTCTCTGCATTTTTCTGCAAGTTCTTCATTCATCTTCATATTCTTCACCAAAACCACACTAAGCTCAATTCCACCATTGAAGAGTAGCAACTTTCACATTGAAATTGCTTCATCATTTGGAATTTCTTCTTGGATCTCTATAATTACAGCAACTTCTACTTCAAATCAAGTGTTCACTCCAATCGTTTCTGAAATTCTGGTACCAGATGTGTGATGTTAAGTGCGATGTCACAACAACACACTCTGCAATAGACAATGCAATAACAAATAATCAACACAATGATTTGTTCACCCAGTACGGTTTTAACTACCTACGTCTAGGGGCTACCAAGCCAGGGATGAAATTCACTACTTGTAGAATTAATTTACAGATCCAACAACCTCGTTGACAATCTCCTAAACTTAATTCCTACTAATGAACTTTCTACCTAAGAGACCACTTAGGTATGAGAACACTACTCAATCCCTAAATCACTTCAGTGATATAATTCAAAGATCACACACTTTGAATAACACTACTTGATTCTGCTTCACAGCTTTGATCAAGAACAACTCAAAACAACAATACCAATTCACACTTGAATGGTTTACAAACACGAAGACACAACGACACTCAGTCTTTAGCTCCATTTCTTCGTTTCTTTTCCTTCAGGAATGATGCACATTATATAGCTATTTGAATTGGGCTTGGACCTGCTACAATATCTGATCTGATTTGTTGTTTAAAACTGAATCTTCAAAACAGATTTTCTCTCTCAAAATCTTCTTAAATCTCAGTCTTTAAACCTCCCTACAAATCTGCATCAAATCTGTTTGTAACAGAAAATATCTATCCCAAGATATCTGCAACCAATGAGACTAACAGCTCTCCCAATATCCAGCTAAAACACAAACCCTAACAACATCACTAAACCTGATGTTATTAATCTTCTACAGACCTGATGCCACAACATCGCATGTAACATCAGACATCACAACTTCAGCAAGTTAAACACTTAACATAAACCAATGTTAAGACTCAATGTTAAGACATCACCCATGTGACATCAACATTGAACAACTTTGTTTTACCTAAATTCTAGCCAATCCAAGAACCAACAATCTCCCCCTTTGGATAATTTTGGCTAAAACAATCTCTGCAACATCATGTGTAAACTTTTCTCCTGAGGTAATTAACACTTACCTTGGAAGGGATGAGCAGCAGCGGATAAAAAATTTAACAACAACCAACAAACAGCTCCCATTAACAAAGATCAAAACTCCCCCTCAAAACCAGAACCAGCATAACCAGTTGTTCAACATGCACACTCCCCCTCAACATCTGCACCACACCAGATATAGGGTACACTCTACACACCTAGGCTAACTCTCCCCCTTTTTAGCCACAATTGGATAATCACCAAACACAATGTCCTGACATACAGTCATGGTCAAACATCATGCTTCCCAAAAACACACGTTCCAACACATTGACTGTCCAGTTGATACAAACGATGCTCCTTGTTTTTCATTATAAACACAAGCCTTTCTTCCTTCTAGCAGCACCACCCAGCAACCAAGAATGAGCTAGTCAAGCTCCAAAGATGCAGCAAAGAACCTCAAGCAGGAGGACAAGAAACCAGATCCACTGAAGAAGAAGATCAAAACACAGACACCAGCTGGAACTTCTTCAGGAGCAACAAGAACTGGCAGGACCTCAGAGACAAAAATGAAAACCAGCAAGAAACCTCCAGTGCAACGACATGCTTCTGATGATGAATGGGATGAAGACTGGAAAACTTTTCTAGATTCAGGGGGTTGGGACAATCTGTAGACTCTTTGTTTATAACATTTTATGAACTCCAATCTTGTATGCCTTCAACAGTTGAATCAATTTTCAATAAAGTACACAACTGCACAATACACTCTCCAGCACACTTAATCTTCATAAATGCAAATTCCTAATTTACTTCTTAAACTTTCAAATTAGTTTGCATATAAGGCTTTAGTGAAAATATCAGCTAATTGCTTATCTGTAGCTACATGTTCTAAGACAACAACTTTGTCTTCAACCAACTCTCTTATAAAATGATGCCTTATATCAATATGCTTAGTCCTACTATACTGAATAGGATTCTTAGAAATATTGATAGCACTCAAATTATCACAGTACAATGTCATGACATCTTGCTTGACATTGTATTCAGTCAGCATTTGCTTCATCCAAACAAGTTGAGAACAACTACTCCCTGTTGCTATGTACTCAGCCTCAGCAGTAGAGAGAGACACACAGTTCTGCTTCTTACTAAACCATGATATCAGATTATTCCCTAAGAAGAAACAACCTCCTGAAGTGCTTTTCCTATCATCAGCACTCCCAGCCTAGTCAGCATCACAATATCCCCTTAACTCAGTCCAGAACCATGACTATACAGCATCCCATAGTCACTCGTGCCATTAACATATTTCAAGATCCTCTTCACTTGATTCAAGTGACTAGCCTTAGGTTCAGATTGATATCTGGCACAAACTCCAACAGCAAAAGCAATGTCAGGTCTGCTAGCTGTGAGATACAATAGACTCCCAATCATGCTTCTATATAAACTTTGATCCACACTAACACCATGTTCATCCTTGGATAATTTTAGATGAGTAGGAGCAGGAGTCCTCTTGTGATTAGCATTCTCTAGACCAAACTTCTTCACTATGTTCTTTGCATACTTTCTCTGAGAAATGAATATGGAGTCCTCCATTTGTCTAACTTGTAAACCAAGAAAATAGTTCAGCTCACCAACAAGACTCATTTCAAATTCAGACTGCATCTGTTCCACAAAATGTTTCACCATTGCATCTGACATCCCACCAAATACTATGTCATCAACATAGATTTGAGCTATCATCAGTTTTCCTTCTTCCTCTTTAACAAACAAAGTCTTGTCAATCCCTCCTTTTCTGTAGCCATTCACAACCAAGAAATCAGTAAGTCTTTCATACCAAGCTCTTGGTGCTTGCTTCAAACCATATAGAGCTTTCCTTAGTTTATACACATGGTCAGGAAATGTTGGATCAATAAATCCTTTTGGTTGATCAACATACACCTCTTCATTCAAGTAACCATTCAGGAAGGCACTTTTAACATCCATCTGAAAAAGCTTGAATTTGAAATTACAAGCCACCCCTAAGAGCAATCTGATAGATTCCAGTCTAGCCACATGAGCAAAGGCTTCATCATAATCAATTCCTTCAACCTGAGTGTATCCCTGAGCAACTAATCTGGCCTTGTTTCTGGTGACCACTCCTTGTTCATCAGATTAATTCTTGTAGACCCACTTGGTGCCAATCACATTTACTCCATCAGGCCTAGGTACAAGCTCCCATACTTCAGTCCTCTTGAATTGCTCCAGCTCTTCATGCATTGCATTTATCCAAAACTCATCATCCAATGCTTCCTTGACATTCTTTGGCTCAATTTTGGAGACAAAACAAGAACCTGCTATAACATCTCTTGACCTAGTCCTTACTCCAGAGTTTGGATCACCTATTATGAGCTCCTTAGGGTGGTCCTTCTGCACTCTGATGGAGGGATCTTTATGAGGTTGCTCAGTTTCAGGCTCAGCAGCAGCAACACTAGGAGTTGGGCTTCTGTCTTCCGCTTCTAGTGTAACTTCACCAACTGATGTTCCAACATCATCTAGGACATCATCATCTTCCTGCTTGTCATTGTCATCAATCACCACATTGATTGACTCCATCATCACCTTGGTTCTAGAGTTGAAAACCCTATATGCTCTGCTATTCGTGGAGTATCCCAAAAATATTCCTTCATCACTTTTGGAATCCAATTTTCTTCTCTGTTCTCTATCAGCCAAAATATAACATCTACTTCCAAAAACATGAAAGTATTTAACATTAGGTTTTCTTCCCTTCCATAGTTCATACAGAGTGGATGAAGTGCCTCTTCTCAGGGTAACCCTGTTGTGAATGTAGCAGGCAGTATTCATGGCTTTAGCCCATAAATGATAGGGAAGTTTCTTGGCGTGGATCATAGCTCTAGCAGACTCTTGGATAGTTCTGTTCTTCCTCTCAACTACTCCATTTTGCTGAGGAGTAATAGGAGATGAAAACTCATGACTTATACCTTCAGCAGAGCAAAATTCTTCAAACTTGCTATTCTCAAACTCTCTTCCATGGTCACTTCTTATCCTGATAACATTACTCTCCTTTTCTCTTTGGAGTCTTTGACAAAGATCTTTAAAAACATCAAACACCTCTGATTTGTCTTTGATGAAGCTCACCCAGGTGTACCTTGAAAAGTCATCCACAACTACATACGCATATTTCTTTACACCCAGACTTTTAACCTGCATAGGTCCCATCAAGTCCATATGAAGTAGTTCCAAGACCTTGGAGGTGGTGTCATGTTGAAGCTTCGGATGAGACATCTTTGACTGCTTCCCCTTTTGACAGTCTCCACACACTTTTCCTTCCTCAATATTAAGTTTGGGAATTCCTCTGACTGCTTCTGAGGAGATGATTCTCTTCATTCCCTTCAGGTGAAGATGTCCCAACTTCTGATGCCAGATTTTGACATCATCTTCTTTAGCAAAAACACAAGTGGAAGAACTTGAGTCTTGTGGCACCCAAAGATAGCAATTGTCCTTAGACCTGGCTCCTTTCATAATGACTTCTCCTTTATCATCTTTGACAATACATTCAGACTTTGTAAAGTCTACTTTGAATCCTTGATCACAAAGTTGACTAATGCTAATCAAATTTTCTGTCAGTCCTTTAACAAGAAGAACATCCTCCAGTTTGGGAGCACCAGCACAGTTCAGTTTACCACTCCCCTTGATCTCTCCTTTGACCCCATCACCAAATGTAACATAGCTTGAAGAATGAAGCTTCACATCTACCAATAGATTCTTTACTCCAGTCATGTGCCTTGAACACCCACTATCAAAGTACCAATCTTCTTTGGTAAAAACCCTTAGAGAAGTGTGAGCTATCAAGCTGGTAACCTTAACTTTAGGAACTCATTGCTTCTTAGGCTTGGAAATCTGCCTTCCTTTATACCAGTTCTGTTTGGGAATAACCTGGTGAGCCTTCTGTGGATACCCATGTAGCTTATAACAATAAGCCTTAATGTGACCAAAACGTCCACAATGGTGACATCTCCAGCACCTGTATTTCCTCTTGGATGGAGTTCTGTCATGATGTTCTAACATCTGTCTTAACATCACTGGTTTGGAGGTGATAACATCAATATAACCTGCATCACTGGTGAATCCCAAACCATGTTTGTCTGCGGCCATCTTCCCAATACTAATAATGTTGTCTAACGCATTAGTACCATTGTTCAACATTCTGATAGTTTTGGTCATAGAGTCCAGTTTATAGTTAAGCATACTGACTTCAGCTTCAAGTTCAGTCATTTCAGCTTTCAACTGTACTATGGTTTCTTCAGCTCTTCTTCTTCAAGACACACTTATTCACTTCTCATGAAAAGATCTTTGTAAGTGACAGCAAGTTCATCGTAAGAAACCTTATCATCACAAGACTCCTTATCTGACTCATAAACTCCAACCATTGCTCTAACAAGTTTAGCTGAATTTTCTTCAGATTCACTCTCGCTGTCAGACCAAGAAGCTGATAACTCTTTCTGCTTCTTTAGAAAAGTAGGACATTCCTTCTTGACATGTCCATACCCTTCACACTCAAAGCATTGTATCCCTTTGTCATTACTGGATTTTTCTTCATCTTTAGACTTCTTCCCTTGTTCTCCTGATCTGTTGATGTCAGAGATTATGTTCTTGACATTAGGATTATAACTCCTATTTATCCTCTTCATAACTTTGTTGAACTGTTTACCCAGCAAAGCAATAGCCTGAGACAGCTCCTCCTGAGAATCATCTTCTTTCCCTTTCTTGGCTTCTTCAGAACTGGAAACCAAAGCTATACTCTTGGACTTCTTCTCAGGTTCCTCTTCACTTAACCCTAGCTTAAATGTTTGAAGAGATCCAATAAGCTCATCAACCCTCATTTTGTTGATGTCTTGAGCTTCTTCAGTTGCAGTCACCTTCATCTTGTACCTCTTAGGAAGGGACCTAAGGATTTTCCTTACAAGCTTTTCTTCTGACATCTTTTCTCTAAGAGCACTGGATGCATTGGACAGCTCAAGAATACTCATGTGGAAGTCATAGATAGTCTCATCTTCCTTCATCTTCAGACTTTCAAACTTCAATTTTAGAAGCTGAAGTCTTGACATCTTAACTCTAGATCGTCCTTCATGTGTAGCCTTCAAAATATCCCAAGCCTCCGTAGCAACTTCACAGGTATTGATTAACCTGAATATGTTCTTATCCACTCCATTGAAAATTGCATTTAAAGCTTTGGAATTACCAAGGGCAAGTTCATCCTCTTCCTTGGTCCATTCTTCTTCAGGCTTCGGCTTTGAGGTGCCCTCTTTATCTTTCCCAGCATCATCTTTTTCAAACACAACAGGTGCTTTCCATTCTTTAATGATAGCCTTCCAAGCCCTGCTATCCAAGGATTTCAAAAAGGTGATCATCCTTGGCTTCCAGTAATCATAATTCGAGCCATCCAAAATAGGGGGTCTGTTGACAAATCCTCCAACTTCTTTGTCCATTTTTACACCAGAAAGTAACTTCCCTAGATCTCACCCAGAGACAGACAGGATGCCTGCTCTGATACCAATTGAAATTCTGGTACCAGATGTGTGATGTTAAGTACGATGTCACAATAACACACTCTGCAATGGGCAATGCAATAACAAGCAATCAACACAATGATTTGTTCACCCAGTTCGGTTTTAACTACCTACGTCTGGGGGCTACCAAGCCAGGGATGAAATTCACTACTTGTAGAATTAATTTACAGATTTAACAACCTCGTTGACAATCTCCTAAACTTAATTCCTACTAATGAACTTTCTACCTAAGAGACCACTTAGGTATGAGAACACTACTCAATCCCTAAATCACTTCAGTGATATAATTCAAAGATCACACACTTTGAATAACACTACTTGATTCTGCTTCACAACTTTGATCAAGAACAACTCAAAACAACAATACCAATTCACACTTGAATGGTTTACAAACACGAAGACACAACGACACTCAGTCTTTAGCTCCTTTTCTTCGTTTCTTTTCCTTCAGGAATGATGCGCATTATATAGCTATTTGAATTAGGCTTGGACCTGCTACAATATCTGATCTGATTTGTTGTTTAAAACTGAATCTTCAAAACAGATTTTCTCTCTCAAAATCTTCTTAAATCTCAGTCTTTAAACCTCCCTAAAAATCTGCACCAAATCCGTTTGTAACAGAAAATATCTATCCCAAGATATCTGCAACCAATGAGACTAACAGCTCTCCCAATATCCAGCTAAAACGCAAACCCTAACAATATCACTAAACCTGATGTTATTAATCTTCTGCAGACCTGATGTCACAACATCACATGTAACATCAGACATCACAACTTCAGCAAGTTAAACACTTAACATAAACCAATGTTAAGACTCAATGTTAAGACATCACCCATGTGACATCAACATTGAACAACTTTGTTTTACCAAAATTCTAGCCAATCCAAGAACCAACAATTTCGGTGCAAATTTGATTTCGGAGCTTTTCTCGCATTTTTGCTCGGTTTCGCTACGGTTTGATTGCAAGTGCAAAATTCTCTAGTGTTCTTGGCTTCTTCTCTCTACATTTTTATCACAACAATCACCAAGCCAATTCTCCAGCTTTTAGGTTGGTAATTCTCACTCGATCTACTGTTTCGATCACTTTTGCGCGTTTACGATGTAGTTTCGATAGCTTTTCGTTGTTGATTCATCATGTGATTGTTTGATCTTTGATCTTCATGTTTGATGCTTTCAATTAATGATTATTTGCTCATACTTGATGTAATTTTCGTGCACAAATGCAAGCCATAACATGAAAGTGTTTGGATAAGTGATTAATTGTTGGAAGCACTTCTTGAAAACTGATTTTTAACCACTGGTTCAGTGTTAATCGATTAACACTGCTTTTTTTTAGTTTTTCTACTGATTTGCAAGGGTTAATCGATTAACCACTTTGCAACTGCAAATGGTTAATCGATTAACACTGAACCAGAATGCCATTTTTGCCTATTTTCAAGCTTGTTTGATATTCTTTTCTCATTTAAATTCCATGGCTTGATATGCTTGATATTTGTGAATATTCTATGAGCTGGTTGACCTCTGTTTGAAGCATGTTTGCAAACTTTTGATGCATGATTTGTCGATTACGTAATAATTTACATTTATGACATTACATGAGCATGATGCTTCTTGCACACTTTTGTTCACATGTTAACGTGATTTGTGTTGATGTTTGGTACTGTTTTCCATGCTATTTGCATTGAGTTTATTCCTTCTTGAGCAAATTCAATCTTGTACAATCATTAATTTGCACGTTGCTTTGACAATCTTTAGTCTCGTGAAAGATTGTTGGCTTGCTCGTTCCCTTTGATCGATTGACCGAAACCATGTTTTGATTGGTTGATTCTCCCTTTCTCCTCTCTTTAGGATCCTTTAGAGTCTTGTTTTATTGATCCCCTGCCGAGTCGGAGATTCGCACGACGCACTGGAGCACTGTACAAATTGGCACTGTTATGTTGTCCGTTTCAATTTCCGCACTATACTTTAGTGCTAGAGAAAGGATGAGAGTGGAGAATTCCTACACTTATCTTGATTATTTTGGGTAGGGGATAAATGAACCTGTGCCTGGAATAATCATCTCTATCTCCAAGCTGTAGTCGAGTCGATCCTTGATAACTACTACCCCTTTCAATCTCTCTTTTGATCAATCACCATTGTCTTGGTTAAATATCCTTGTCACTTTGGGTTAGCAAACACTCTTTGTTTCAATACCTTCTCTTTTGGTCAATCATTGTTCTTTGATTCCCCAGACTATTCTTGATCACTCTTTCTTTGGTTAATCACAGTCATACTGTTAAAACCAATGCTCTTTTCCCCAATAATTCACAATGCTTTTCCTCGATCAAACACAGTCTTTCTGTCAAACACCGAAACCCTAGCGGAGTTTGCAACCTTCTCTCGGTTCCTCTCCCTCTGATTGTTTAATCACTACCTGTCAGTTAAAACACCAATTTGCTCTTCTTCTCAGATAACCACAGTCTATCTATTAACATACTGAGTTCCTATTGGGTTAATCACCTTCTCTTGGTTAATCACCCTTTTCTCAGTTAACCAGAACCCGTCTGTTAATATACTGAGTTCCTTCTAAGTTAATGACCTTCTCTTGGTTAATCACTCATTCTTCTTTTGTTAAACACAGTCTTTCTGTTGAAACCAATACCCCAGTGAGTTAGTAACCTTCTCTTGGTTCAAATACTCGCACCTTTGAGTTAGTAACCTTCTTTTGGTTCAAATACCCTTTCTTCGGTCAGATACTACTTGTTCAGTCAGTGTACCGAACCATTTTGGGTCACAACCTTTGCTTGGTTCCACACCCGTCCTTTGGGTCACAACCTTTGCTTGGTTCCACACCCGTCCTTTGGGTCATAACCTTTGCTTGGTTCCACACCCGTCCTTTGGGTCACAACCTTTGCTTGGTTCCACACCCGTCCTTTGGGTCATAACCTTTACTTGGTTCCACACCCGTCCTTTGGGTCATAACCTTTGCTTGGTTCCACACCCATCCTTTGGGTCACAACCTTTGCTTGGTTCCACACCTGTCCTTTGGGTCACAACCATTGCTTGGTTTCACACCCGTCCTTAGGGTCACAACCTTCGCTTGGTTCTACACCTGTTCTTTCGGTTAACCACTATTTATTAGCTAATATACCAAAATCCCCTTAGAGTCAAACACCTTCTCTTGGTTCAGCACTCTCCATTTTGGTTCATCACAGTCATTTTGTTAACACCAACCTATTTTCCCCACAGATTCTTAACCTCTCTTTCTTCGGTTAACCACTGCCAGTCAGTTAATTTACCGAATCTTCAGCGCATCTTACCTTGTCTCGATTTATCGTTCTTTTGCTCCTTTAACCTCTTGGTTTTGAAACCATTCTTTTGCTCTTTCCTCAGCACAATTACTACTTTTCCTTTGCCCTCCTTTCTTGGTTTTGACACTAATTCTTTTGCATCCCCAGTGGGGTTTTCTCTCTTTCTTTTGCTCTTGGTTTTGACACCATCCTCCTTTATTTTCCTTTTTTTTCCCTGGACTACGCAGACTCTGAATTCCTCATTGCATTATGAGGATACGTAGGCACAAGATTGTGAAATCATGGCGAGCCACCTTCTTCCATTCTTCTTTTTTCCCTGGTACCCTGAACTACGGAGCTCTGATTTCCTCATTGCACTATGAGGGTACGTAAGCACGAGGGCCCTAATCCTCCGAGAGCACCTTCTTTCTTTTTCTTTTTCTCTTTTTTCTCCTCTTCTTTTAGCTATAAGCCTTTAGATAGATAACATATCCAAGCCTAGAAGTAAGCGAAATGGTTCCCGTCGAGTACGACGGATGCGTAAGGTGCTAGTACCTTCCTTTCGTATAACCGACCCCCTTACCCATTTCTCTTCCCCTTGGATTTTATCGATATTTTCCCTGTCCTCTGGGACTAAATAAAGTTCGGTGGCGACTCTGTTGTATCTTTAAGTGTGCGATTCACTTAAGTATAATCCCGCTAGCTTAAGAAATAAATTGAATTAAACTTCGAATGATGGCAAGATTGTTTGATCCAAGCGTACAACGAATGCCTAAAAACACTAAGGTGTAGTAGTTCCTCGATGTGAGAAAGCTACCACTTTACAATGGTGAATTTCTGTTTAAAACTAAAAACTGCTAAACTTGCACAAGACTTGGATGCCAAAAATCTAATAAAACTACTTATTTATAGTGTTACAGTTGCAGCAAGTGAAGTCCAAGCGTGTAAAAATCGTGGGAGAAAATATAAAGGAAGTGGGAGAAGACTGAGCACAAACTGCTGCTATTTTTCATTCATAGTCATTGCATTATTAGAGTGGAATAATTTCATTTTTTTAATAGCATTCATATTACATAGAATAATGATAAAGCATATAGTAAAAAAAGAGATTTTTGAATTGCTATAATATAAAGGTGCATTCTTTTTTACAAAAATATTTAGTACACCTTTGTCTTGAAAAAATAGAATATAAATAATAGTACAATAATGATAGTGCATGGCATTTATAGAAAAAGAAAAAAATCGAGCACAAATAGAGCCCCATCGTGCAACAACTCATTCTTTTCATTCCATCACCATTTCCATGACCATCTTCATGCCTCATATGCTCTGTATTCCCTTACAAAAACACACGAACATATCATAAGAATCACATGACATGAAAATGATTAAGCAATATCACAATTCATGATATCTTACATCATAGCATACATTAAGCAAGCATAACATGCATGAAAAGGCAACAAAATGGAACCCTCAAGCAATTACATAACCATGTATCATGCATACACACCATCACATATTCAACAAAATCAGCAGCAACAAATTATACCATGGGTCATCAAAATCACCCCATCATGTATTACACAACAAAGTGTTGGGGACCGCAAGAAAATCAAGAAGCAAGGACGTACATGCAACAAAAAGGCACATTCTGTAGGAAAAGAATTCGTTGCATTTCCATTCAGAAACAATCCCATGAAATCAGGGATGTACCAATTTGTTTCCAATGGATTGATTCTCTCCAAGGACACCTCACCACAATTTTCACACAAATGACAAAAATTAAGTGAAATTCACACGAGCCAAATAAAGATTGCAACCAATTTTACACGAATTTCCCTCTTGACCTCACTCCATATCCACTCATATAAATAGAGAGTATTCCATTCATACAAGGGCACACATTTTTCACTACTATTACTCTGCCAAAATTTATCCATAACCTACACTGAAGCTTATATTCCCGAAACTCTCTCAGAGCCCACATCAGAGCTCTGATTAGAGTAAAGTTAAACCTCAGAGCACTATAAGATATACACAGATAAGAAGTAGAAGGTAGAAGAGAAGAATGAGAAGAGATTGAAAGTGAGAAATACTTACCATCATGCCATCGTCGGAGCTACGTCGGACAAGCTCTGATTAGGTAACTTTTGAACCCTTCTCGCACTTTTGTGGTTACCACTGTGTAGAGCTCCCTTAGTTTATCCATATCCCTCATGTAATTGCTTGATTTGCGTGAGTTTGGTGATTTAATTTTGTTCTATGTGAGTTAGGGTTTTGAGATTCAATCTTTGATCTAGGGTGTTTCGTTGAGTTTTTGAGTTGTTTGAGGTCAAATTCGTAATCTTCGGCCAAAAGTACAGGGGGATCGTCCTTTGTTTTTTAAGTTTTATGGTGGTTGGCCGCCAGAGAGGACGGTGGCGCCGCCGCCGTCCGCCGAGGGTTGAGTTTGTTGGTGACCACAAAACACACACACAGAGAGAGAGAGAGAGAGAGAGAGAGAGAGCTGAGGAAAATAGTGTGTTGTTTCATGAAATTGTTTAGTTTGTGTTTATGTGTGGATTTGTTTTCCTTTTGTAACAATATTACATTAGCCCGCGATGTCTGTTGAAGAAGAAGCCAATTGGCATGCATCAACCGTCCTGTCCCTTTCCCCATTGCATGGTATTGAATATTGTTTTTTTGGTCTCCTATCCTTTTTATCTGATCCTGTGTGGTCATTGCTGGGAGAGTCAGCCGTCATCTTCTCTCTCTCTCTCTCTCTCTCTCTCTCTCTCTCTCTCTCTCTCTCCCTTTCAATTTATTCAATGTTTATTTTAATGGGATCATAATTCTGCCAAGTCCTCTTTGGGACACATGCTACTGATTTAAGGAGTGGAGCAGCTGGTGCCCTCTTCCTATTCCCTTTGCGTGTGGTTGCTCTAGGTAGGGTTTGGGTCATCCGTTTATGGCCCGTCCCAGTTTAACACCAGCCTTTTAATCCAATCCAGCACATGTACTCTTACACATAACATTCACACCCTCTTTTGCTATTTGACTGTGCCCTGAGTGGGCTGATATTGTTCTTAGGCCCATTTGTTCCTTTTTATTATTATTATTATTATTATTATTTAACCTTTGTTTGTTTTTTTATGTCTTAATTAATGGATTGTATTATCAAAATTTAATATAGTTAATCCTAGTGAGTTAATTTAATTAATTAATTAATTAATTAATTTAATTAATTATTATTAACTTATTTGATTTATTTTACTTATGTTAGTATTTTTATTTTAATTTACCGTTTTTTTTTTCTTTGATCACCTAAATAAAATCTTCATGCTTCCATACATCTATTTCTTCCATTATGCTTGTTGCAAATCATATTTTATTTTGTTCATTGATTGTTTTTGCTTATAGATGATTATTTGTTTAGTTAGAGTAAGTTGTAATATTTTAATTTGTAACTTTTCAAAGCGCTAAAACCTTGGTCCAACACCAAGCGATCTTTTTCAAAAGACTTCTCATCCCTACTCCGTTTCGAACGCAAATTCAAACCTTGATCAATATCGAGTATTTTATCCAAATCAAATTAAGATACTTAACTTATACTTAAACACTATTTCATTAAAGATGAAAAGGGGGATGGCCAGGAGCCTTCGATTCCTCTCCTCAATTATTTGGGTACGAGTTCCCTTACTCGATTAGCCAAACAATTGTCATCTTTTAAAAAAAAGCTTTTAATCCACTTTTAATTCGATCGAATCCAAATCATCTTCACAATAACTTGAACGAAAAGAAGTGGTATAGAGCCTTTTATTCCCTTCTCGAATACTTGGATA
Organism: Lathyrus tuberosus; assembly: GCA_022829125.1. Lineage (NCBI taxonomy): Eukaryota > Viridiplantae > Streptophyta > Magnoliopsida > Fabales > Fabaceae > Lathyrus > Lathyrus tuberosus. The sequence goes on from JALAZF010000090.1 coordinate 4,910,107, forward strand.
CGAGCTGCCTTACTCGGTCATTCAAGTATTTGTCGTTTATCAAAACACTTAACCTATACTTAAATACTATTTCATTAAAGATGAAAAGGGGGATGGTCTCGAGCCTTCAATTCCTCTCCTCAATTGTTTGGGTACGAGTTCCCTTACTCGATTAGTCAAACAATTTTCATCTATCAAAAACTTATAATCCGATTCACCTTAAAACCTCTTCTTAAATAAATCAAATCAAAACGTATTTCCCTAATAACTTAGATGAAAAAGAAAGTGGTCTAGAGCCTTCTATTCCCTTTCCCAAATACTTGGATACGAGTTGCCTTACTTGGCCATTTGAGTATATCATCCAATTAAAATACCCAACTATATTAAATCCTTTCGTAATTAAGGATGAAAAGGGATATGGTCTGGAGCCTTCGATTCCTCTCCTCGATTATTTGGATACGAGTTGCCTTACTTGACCATCCGAGTAATCGTCATTCAAACAAAACATTCAACATATTAACTCAACTTCTCGCCCCCGTGCGATTAAAACTTTTTCTTAAAAAGAACATTGTTTAGTTCATTCTAATGCGAATACAAACTAGTGCTTAAGCCTCAGCTGGGAATAAACAAGTCAATGTTTACCCGTTAGAATGCGATATAAACATTTGTTCGATAAAACAAACCAACTAACCGTAGCACCGCGAACTACAAAGCTTTGAGTTCCTTATTGCACTTGAGGATACGTAGGAGCGAGACCCACAATCTTGTCAAGAACCCTAATAAAAACATTTTTGCGACCTTTTTTTTTTATATATATTTTCCTTTAGCATCTTTTATCATCCGAAGAAAACAATTAGCATAATTTAACATTCAATCGCAAATTATACTAAGAGGCTCCTGTTAAGTATAACAGACGTGAGGGGGTTCTACTACCTTCCCTTTGCGTAATCGACTCTTGAATCTGAATATGGTTGTGACGATCATTTTCTTTTAAAAGGTTTTATCGATATTTTCCTATTCCTTCAGTAGAATAAATAAAGTTCAGTGACGACTCTATTCGAACTATTTTTTTTTACGACTATTGCAAATGATCGTATTTTTTGAGTCACGACAATGAGATGAAATTGTTGTTATAAAAAATAGTTTTTTCTAATAGTAATAGTTCATCCTTTTGGTCTTCTCTATTATTTGAGAATAACATTAGATATTATTGTAGAGTGGACCTTATTGAATAAAGATTATGACGAGACCTCTGTGCCCTCGTAGAGAACATGGCACATAACCATAACCAGTGGGAAAGCAATTGCACTCCTATTAAAAAAAAAAAACCTTTAAAAAAAGAAGGATTGTATGAAATAAGTGTTTTTGACCACATCTTGTACTAAAAAACTGAGTGTTGATGATGTAGTCCCTTCACCCCAACGTGCTGAAATCTGTGTGATACCAAAATATTAACTAATGATATCAAGGAATGGAAAGGGAGATTGTAGTTTTTAAGGTGATGACATGAAAAACAAGAAATAATCAGTAGTAACAATACTTATACAGCAAGTGATGGAAATTGTTGAATTCATGAGGTAGAAATTGCTGAATGGAGTCTTCATCAGTTAAGACACAAACTCTGATATTATACTCTATACTATTATAAGTAACTGAGATAAGGTTACAAGATATTGAACTATATTGAAGCCTGTGATATTTTACTCTAAATATACCCGTGCCTCTTCATTTGTAATTCATCATCAACATTTTTGGATATGTATAACACAGTATCATCAAAAAGCTGAGAAATCCCTATGAGAATTCTGTCTTTAACCACTCATTTCTTAAAGGAAGTAAGAACTATAACATCCTGCAACTTCAATTTTACCCAACAACTGCTCCAATCCTGCATAAACACACCAATTTATTAACCTAATATAACTCTATACACAACAAATTCAAACATTCCTTCATTGAAAGTAAATAATAATACCTATATCAGGACTCTGAATATACATATCCTTAACCCTATGAGGCGATAAATTCTCAAAGGATTGAACATGCTCGTTTATTTTCTCTTTTGGCGACTCAACTTCGGTTTCCGCCTCCGGTTCAGTCTGATTTGTCGCATGAACCGATTGCTTCCGCTTCGACCGAGCTCTTCTATTCTGAAACCAATTATAAACATTAGTCTCAGATATTTGACCATGCTGTCCAAGCTCACTAGCTATATCTTTAATCTTCTGTTTAGATGGAGTTCCATTTCCTTCATCAAAAATCCGTTCGAGAATCTGAAGCTGGAGAGGAGTCGGAGTCCATCGCTGCCGGGATGATATCTTGTGTCCAGAGCATGCCATGAGTGGATCGCAGTACAGATTACCAAGCCTCAGTCCAGCGAGGTCGTGTTGTGTGGTGATGGATTTGTGCATCTGAATAAGCTGATCGGAAATTGTTGTGTAGACGGAAATCTGTTGCCGGAGAAGCTCCAGTTGTTCGTCGGTCATCACTTTCACGTAGAGGCTTCCTCCGATGATAGCGTTTGATTTTGAGCAACTCTCGTGTTGTTCTGTCTCCATTTCGCCGTTTTTCTTCTTCTTTGGAAATCAATTCGATTTCAATTGAAACGGAGTTTTGTTTCGTTTGTGATTTGCAGTGTTCATAGTCAAAACAAAAGACCGCAGTTTCTTGCGCAATTTAGACTCTCGCTCCGCAAATCACGCCATACTTCCTCGTTCGCTTTTACATTTTTACATTTTATTATTTATATAAGTTTATAAGTTTATTTTTAAGAGAAAAAATTATTATCATTATTATTTTTTTTACTTTTTTTTTGAAGGACTTAGTCTCTTATATTAAATTTCTATTGGGTTGAGGATAAATTGCCTTGCAGATCATGTCTTTGTCCATTATAGTCTTTTTGGGAGGTTTGTTTGCCACCCCCAATTTTAGTGGACACCCTACACCCTTTATGTTTTTACTATAATATTCTTTGTGATTCTTTTTGCTTTTTTTAAAAATTGTGTGTTTTATTAATTTTTGAAAAATTTTGAGTTTTTATAGAATTTTTGAAGAATTTCATGAATTTTTATCGGATTTTTTGGTGATCTATTAATTTTTACTGGATTGATTTGAACTACCAGATCTTTCAAATACATTATATAATTTTTCAAAATCCTAAGAATTTTTATCCGATTTTTCAAATACATTACCGAATTTTTAAAAAAAGTATGAGTTTTAACAAGACATTTTAAAAACTGTATGAGTTTTTATTGGATTTTTCAAAAAATCTATAAGATTTTATCGGTTTTCTCAAAAAAGTATGAATTTTTATTGGAATTTTCAAAAAAGTACGAGTTTTTACCGAAGTTTTCAAAAAGTCTATAAATTTTTAGCGGATTTTTAAAAAAATTGTTGGAAAATATTTTATTTCACCGTTTGATTATTTCTGTTAATTTTTCTTTATTTTCCATTAAGGAGAGAATTAATTGTAATGATTGTATTCTCACTATATAAATCAGTCTTTGGCTAATAAATAAGACAAAACAGCTTTTTACCTATTATCTTCATTATGGTAGCAAGAGCACTAGGTTAGGGTTTATTGTAAAGCTTTCCACAACTAGTGTGGTTTTCTATTCAACCTGTTTTTTTACCCGACCCGCTTCACATACTCACATACCCGTTTAACCCCCTATGACGAATAACATCAACAGGTGGCCTTCCCCAACACATGCCTACACCGGATGCAACAATGGTGACCAACCACAACCTGAGTCGGGCATCGACCGAAAAAATGGCGGCAGCAGAGGAGACGGTGGTCACGGAGATGGCGTACGAGAGGAAACGTCGGTGGTCACAAACAGTGGCAGTAATGACCGCAACAATGGAAACAGGAACACCATTGTTTTTTGCAGTAATAACGACAACAATGGAAACATGAATAACATTTTTTTGGTGACAGTTTTCCAACATAGGCGGTAATGATCAATAGGGTTCCTCATAGTTCTTCAAGGTCAATATTCCTAAAATGAATGGGAATAATTATAATAGATGGACTCAAACCGTTCGGTTGGTATTGGATAGCAAAGGGAAGCTTAGTTTTTTAACATGAGTAGTAGATGAACCGACAACAGGAGACCCTCATTAAAAACAATGAAAGTCTGAAAACTCCTTGATTATTGTGTGGCTGGTAAGCTCTATGGAAACTGGAATAAGTAAGCCTTACATGTTTTTACCTTTTGTAAAGGATATGTGGGTAGCTATTAAGGAAACATACTTTGATATTCAAAACGCTTCCAAATTTTTGGTTTAAAATCAAAGTTATGGCATGCGAAACAAGGTGACAGGAGTGTAACTACTTATTACAATGAGCTATTGACTCTGTGGCAAGAGTTGGATCTCTGTTATGATGACAATTGGAGGTGTACAAAAGACATTGTTATGTTTCTCAAGAGGCAAGAAAATGATTGTGTATTCATGTTTCTCGATGGGCTCAATAAAGACCTTGATGAGGTAAGAGGTAGAGTTTTAGGAAAAATACCATTGTCAACTCTTCGTGAGGCTTTTGCAGAAATGAAAAGGGAGGAGGCATGACAAGGAATTATGATGGGCAAGACACCACGAAGCTCTGAATCTGAAGGCTCGACTCTGGCTACTAGAAACCTTGACGAGGGAAAAAGCATACAAAGTTACTTGGTGTGATCATTGCAAGCGCGAATGGCATACGCGAGAAACTTGCTGGAAGCTCAAAGGAAAACCTCCTAATTGGAAGAATAAATGTGGTCATGCATGTCATGCTAGTAATTATGATCAAGGGTGGCAATCCCCTCTGTCGCTCCCGGGATTTTCATCCAAGTACAAACGCGAAAGTGGCGCGGAAACAGAGTCGCCAGCAATGTGTATTTGTCCCAAGAGAGGGAAAGGAAACACTGCGTAAACCTGAGGGGAAGGAAAAAGCATGGTCTCGCGACCTAGAGAAACGGGTAAGGGAGTCGGTTACGCGAGGGGAAGGTATTAGCACCTCCACGCGTCCATCGTACTCGATGGTATCCACGCTTGTTGTCTCGATCAAAGGGTGCCGTCATCTGGAGTTCCACTGCTACTGGAAAGGGAAGGGAACGGGAACGGAAAAGAACGAAGAAACGAGGAAGAAAAGAAAAAGAAGTGACTCGATAGGACATTGCTCGTCCTAGGCCTACGTATTCCCTCGTGCAATGGGAAAGTCAGAGTCAATGTAGTTCGGACACGAACTAGGGGGTTTGCTTGCCAAGACATCGCCGCCTTATGCCTACGTATCCTCAATCTAACCAGAGAAAGGAAATCAGAGCAGTCGTAGTTCGACTTAACCAAGTTTGCATTTTTTATGAGCAACGTCAGATTCGCGTCCGACAGTTAGGGTCGAGGCCTGTTTGCGACGAGACGGAAGTAACGTGCCCTTTTCTGAAAATAGGTTGAAGCTTAGCAAATCCCGAAGGATAAAAAGGTTTGAGTTTGTTTTGTATTTTTTAGACAGAAATATTTTGGTTATTGGTTTGTAACTGGCATTGTACCCAAGTCTACGACATAGGAACGAATACTTCGCATATCGTCCCCAACAGGACGTACACTAGGTACTCTAGAAGAATGAAGGTAAACCCCTCATTTCTCATTTCCCATATACAAGGCTCATGTGCAATACACGTTAATCTTTATTAAGTGTTTTGGAGTGGTTGTGGGATGAGAAGAGAAGACTCAAAGAAAAGAAAACACTAAGGGGAAACTAAATTGTTCCTAATGTTGTCATGCAAGATGGCCCTAAGGTCAAGGTTAGAGAACCACCTAAGTCTAAAGAAGAGAGAGGGATATCACTACCTAATGCTTATCCTACCTCACCTTAATTCCAAAATTAAGGATAAGCTAGGATCCCAAAGGGTGTGGGGAAGTTGTACACAAAGCATTATATCATGCTATTCACAAACACACAAGAGAAATTAAAAGAGATGAGATGGAAGGAGGAATGAACATGGATAACCATCCACATGTTCAAATGTCTTACCTATGCCCCTACATAAAAGGTTAGTACCAAATGATTACAAGTAAGGAATATAAGTATTGAACATAGGTGAAAGAAAACAAGTCAAACAAATGCTAGTTGCTTTAAGAAGACAACTTAAGAAGCAAACAAGTGTTAAACCAAAAGGATAGAGTCCTAAGGGTTATGGAACAACCAAAATCCGTAGGTACATGTTAAGGGTTCCTACTAATGTTAAGGTATCAAACAAAGTCAAACTATGTTGAAGCATGCACCAAAAGATCACACACATGCAAGTTACACCATGACTATGCAAGATGAATGCAAATGAATCATGTACATGGACAAATGCATATGTAAACATCAAAGTCAGAATTGAATAACATTTAAGAAAGCATAGAGATGTCAATGAAAGATCATACAAGTCATGGATGCAAGCATTGATCAAGTAGGAAGAAGTGGGAGCAAACATCATTCAAGTCCCAACAAGGAAGCACACTTGTAATGCAAGTAAGAAATGAGGATGTAAGATGAACAGTCATGTAATATGAATGCAAGTCTGTGGCATATGGCATTGGAGATGACATTTAGAAGTCAATAATGTATGCACAAAGTTCACACAAGTATCATGTTGAAGCACATTGAAGATTAGAAGCAAAACATGGTTCAAACTAGGTCAAACAAGTTCAAACAAACACCCAAAGATTTATGAACTTAAGAGACATGTGAGGTGATGTTAGAAGTCATGGCATATGATTGAAAATGATCAAAAACAGAAGTGGAATCATATTTTCATGAATGTACAAGATCATACAAGAGTTGATACAAACACGTGCTCGAAGAAGATCAAGTGATAATGCACAATTACACAACACATTTCAAGTTAAAACATGTGCATACAAGTCATGTAAGGATGAACTTTGAGTGACCTATAACATGAGGAAAGTGACCTATAATGTTCATGCAACATGGATTAAATGGTCTCAACAATTGTCAAAGAAGGTTGCACACAATGCATATTAAAATCCTAGCACAAGTCTTCAAACCTCTCAACAAACAAACATGCTCTAAGAATAAACCAAATGTGGTATTAGAGGCTCAATAAAATTGTAAGATGCAAGTCATTTGAGGTACATACAGTGTGCAGACATGTCCCAAAAGGATGGCTCAAAAATCATTAAGAATCATGCTCAAAGATGCTTCACAATGTCATACAAATCATACAAGCAAATGGCTCAAAGATCTCATTCAAAAGTCAATGTAAAATGACCTAAAAAATCCAGGAAAAATTTATGGAATGAATTAATATAGAATACAAGCATGTATCAATTTTCATGTCAAAATTCAACTCACAACTATGTCAAACAAATCAGAAATAAAGCATGTATCATGAGAAAATGCACATACAAAAGAAATTAGAAGAAAAGTCATGGAAATATAGCAAAATATGTAAGAATCAGAAAATAAAACATGCAAAAATTATTTAAATGCCTTAGAATGCATCATGAATTTTTTGGGAATTTTATCTTGTATAAAAGTATTTTTAGAAATCAAATAGCAAACATATATGAAAAGAAAATAAAAGAAAACAAAGAAATGAGCCAGGGGGTGCCACAAAAGCAATTATTCAGTTCAAGTGTGCTTTGGGCTCAAAAGCATGGGGTGTGAATATCAAAGTCAGCCCAGTCCAATACCACGTGTTAAGATGAGGCTCATATCATGTGGATCAGTCAAAAGTTTGACTCAACAATAGCCATCAGATCAAGTCAACAAGGATGATCAGTCAAGGTACAACAATCACACGCATCACAATGAGAGCACATGATAACCAATCATGAAGCACACACATGCAATCACAAAATTCAAAATTAAATCAGAAAAAGAATCACGTGCCAGGGACGTGGCTCATTAATGCGCTGGCACGTTCTCGTCCCTTGGATCACAAAGATCAAATGGTTGTGTTATAATCTGGAGCCAGGTTAGGGTTTACACGCAGTTGGATTTTCAGGTGGCCGGAGAAGACTCCGGTCGTCTTCTCCGGCGAGCAACCACCATGCTCAGCCTCCAACCTCCATGGAAATTCTCAAACCACCTATCAGAATGATCCTTAAGCCATGTAGATCCCAAATCCAGCCTCAAAATTCACAAATAAATCACATACAGAGAGAATCGAAACCATGAAGTTTGCCCTAGGATTTTGAAACTATGTACTTATGGTGCCTATCAACTAGCCGGTGATCACATGGCTCCTATTGAGCTCCAAACAAACAGAAACAAACAAAATTAAAGCATAATGAGAGCAAGAAGTTATGAACTAAACCTGTACTTTGAAGCTGCTTCTAATCAAAAGAATACCAAAGAGGAGATTCCACTTGCTTTTTGAACTTCAATCTAGCCAAATAAAGGCTGTGTAATGCTTCGAATCAATGAGATTTGGATGAAAAAACTTGAAGCAGAAGATGCAACTTGAAGATTCAATGCTAACAGTTTCAAGATCCCTTGACGATGATGATGAATCTTAAAGAAGAATGAACAACAAGCTCGAGTGAGAGAGAGAGAGAGAGAGAGAGAGAGAGAGAGAGAGAGAGAGAGAGAAAAACTCAGAGTGAGAGAGAGAATTTTCAGAGGAGTGAATAGTGTAGAATGAGCAAAGTCCTTTATGATTTCTGTTAGAAGTTCCTTTTATCTCTTGAGTTAACTATTAACCACCTTGGTTAACAGTTAGAACTCTGGTTAATGCTAGGTGTAGTGAGAAATGGAGAGGGTGAACTGAGAAATAGAGATTGATTGAAGCTTGTGGAGGAATCCTCGTGTGTGATTTGATTCAATTTGGAGAGGATTATGAAGTGTTGTGGAGGAATCCTCTAAGGTGTTTAAAATTGGCTATGAAAGTACCTGCACACAACTGTGTTGGCATGTCACTTGACCAGGCCTTGACCAGCTCACCTGTGTGTGGAGGGTTCAGTGATGAGTTACCTACTTTGAGCCACCATAACTCTCAAATGAATTATCAAATGAAAAATCTTTAAACATTAAAGTTGGAGAGGAGATGGAAATGAACAAGATTGATGTTGAACAATTTTCCAATTGAAACCTCCATCATGGAGATAAATGACCTTGAACTTGGGCACAACATGCACACCAAGTGTTTGTAAAAAATATTGCGCGCTGACTCGCCCATGACCTGCCTAGCTACCAAAAATGCCATGATTTGTCTCAACTTTGAAGCACCATATCTCCCTTGATTTTAGTCCAATGGACATGTTCTTGGTATGGTTTTGAAGCTTGAAAAGTGAACTTTTGATAGGCCTCCCTAACTTTTCAACTTGGTGCTTGGAACATGGAGAAAGAATACCCTAAAGTTGGGTGCCCACCTTGCCAAAACTTGCCATAAATGGAAACCCTAATTTCTATTTTTGGCAACTTTGCACATTTCTTGATTTTTGATGAATCTTTTATTATTTCTTGATCAAATCTTCACCAATGATCATATTTAAGATGAAGAGCGTGAATTTGACCTTAAAAAGTCAAGAGTTGACTTTTTTTCCTGCACAGTTGGCTTTTCCCCAATCCTCCTGATTCTCAATCAATTGGTCAATTGAAACCCCTCCAAACCAAATTAATGGACAATTATTCATCCCTAGACACTTGAGGACATGTAGAATACCATAGGATCAAGTCTTGCCCAAAAAACCAGAAATACACTGATTTTATGGCAAACCCTAGTTTTGTACCTTCAGTCTAGGAGAAATCAGCACATCTTCCAAATCCAAATTCCTCTGAGTATGATGTGTATACTCTCAAACAATGATGAGATATGCCATCGGGTGATGATAAAAGCTCAAGAATCTTGCCCATTAGTGTGTTATATCCAAGAATTCCACAACCCTAATTTGAACATCCATGCTAGGAGATGATGAGTTGCTTCAATCCTTTATTGAATTCCCATCTCTTGATGACTTGAGGGCTCAAATGAGATGAATTGAGATATGGGGAGCCCTTGTGACTTGTTTGGAAAAGCTTTACTCTTGTCATTTGCCTTTGAATTGTCCATACCTTGAGACACCTGATCCTATGCCTTACAACCAACGATGTATGATTTAGTATGACCTATTATGAAATGCAAATGAATGAAGCATAAGCCAATTATGAGGTAACAAATAAGAGGGCAAATTTTGGGGTGTTACAGCTGCCCCTATTCAATCAATTGTGGACCTGAATGGATGAAAGCAACGGTTGTCGGAAATTCAAGGTACATAGGGATTGAATACAAAAATAACCAGAAAATTTGCACTCTGTGGGTAAAAGGAAGGTATATAACAAACAAAGCAGTTATGATAGAGAAGTATTTGTGGAAAAGAGTCTGGAATAAGTGAAATCCGAAGGGTGCCTATCGGGAACGGCTGAAGTCTCAAGTATACCTGTCGGGAACGGTCAATGTAAGCCTGTCGGGAACGGTCAAGCTTGAACTCAAAAGTCGCCTGTCGGGAACGGCTAAAGTTTAGAACCTGTGGGTTACCTGTCAGGAATGGTAAATGGGCTTATCGGGAACGGCTAGGTCCAAAACTTAAAGGTCGCCTGTCGGGAACGACTAAAATTTAAAACCTACGGGTTACCTATCTGGAATGGTAAATGGGACTGTCGGGAACGGCTAGGTTCATAACTTAGAGGGTTGCCTGTCGGGAACGGCTAAAGTTTAAAACCTATGGGTTACCTATCTGGAATGGTAAATGGGCCTGTCGGGAACGACTAGGTTCAAAACTTAGAGGGTTGCCTGTCGGGAACGACTAAAGGACTCCTATCGGGAATGGTTCCGGTAATGTATGGTTGAGAGGTATGATAAAAAGATCCGTAAACCGAGGAATAAGTCTCTGGCGAATAGAAAAGTGGTGAAACCCTGATATTACTTTGAAATGTATGTTGAGGAATGAGCGAGGCATTCTTTCTGGCTTTGTCAATATGATTGAAGAGAAATGGTTTTGGGCTCTCGCACGAGACATCAAAATTGGCTTATGCTTCGCATGCATATGTTTGAATTTTTATGGCGTAACGCTTCATCTCAAATGGAAATGCTACGCGTTTTTTAGGATGCAATGATTACTATATGGAAAAGGGAGGGAGGCTCCTCAGCAAAATAAATGCTGAGGAAAATGAAGTCAACTCTGCTGGGGATAACAAACTGGATTGTCCTCATGGTTGCAAACCGTGCTGAATTGACAAACCTGTTGAGGTTACTGGAAAGAATGATGAGGCACCATCTGAATCAACTGCTTGGGGAAGAAGCATGACTATATAGCTCTGCTGGAGATGGCAATCTCAAGGAAGAACTTTCCTGTTGAGGGAACCACTTCCGCTTGGGGAGAAATATCCTTTGAGTCTTGCTAGATAAAACAGGTTGAAGACATCGCATGTTATTGATGGGCTAACCAGCGAACGCTGACACCTGCAAACAAAATGATGTACACATATGGCCCAGGGTATCATGGGTTTTGAATTCATCACCCAAGAACACCTGACATTTAAAGCAATTTTAATTGTTTCCTTTTGCACGCATGTCATTGTAAAACCTTGATGTTTTCAAATGCAATGTTTATCAAAAATTCGGATGCTTTTTGCAAACAAAACAGGCTGTAACAGAAAACAAACGAGACAAGTATTCTGAATAACGAAAGTTTTATTGATTGACTGAAAAGCCCAAAAACAGGCGCTTACATCCAGAGGCAATTCCAAAAAAGAGGTCATTGCTTAAAAGAGAGAAGAAACTATCCTAATGGCAATGTGGAAAACGGAAATCCATTGAGTTTCAACCCAGCTATGGTTCATATGTCTTCAAGACTCTCCAAGTGCTTTGCTTTCCGAGGGGGATGATTGGACCGATTCCTATCCTTCGGAATGTTTATTATTGAAACGAGACAGGATATAGATTACTCAGACTACAGCCTTTCGCTAAATCCCTCTTTTGCCTGGATCTCCCTTTGCGGGTTTTCAATCCACCGGGATACCCATTTTTGCCTAAGTTGCCCTTTCGGGTTTTCAACTTACCGGATGTGCTCTTTTTTTTATAATATTATCCCTAATTTTTCCCGAACCTTTTTCTCTTTTTTTTATTATTATTTTTTATTATTATTATTATTTTATTTTTTTTTATGGTTCGCCGGGATGCCCTTTTTTGCCTGGACTCTCTTTTTACTGTCCAGCGGGTCTATTTATGCGAAGTATTTCTTGACTGCGTCTGAATTCACAGGCGACAGAAAATCCTCACCATCCATAGTTGTAAGCATCAAGGCTCCGCCCGAGAAAACCTTCCTGACAACATATGGACCTTCATAATTCGGAGTCCATTTGCCCCTATGATCTGTATTAGGAGGAAGAATCCTTTTCAACACCAAGTCACCCGTCTGATAATTTCGAGGACGCACTTTCTGATCGAATGCCCGTTTCATCCTTCTCTGATACAGTTGCCCATGGCACACTGCTGCCAATCTTCTTTCTTCTATGAGACTCAACTCGTTGAACCTTGTCCGAACCCATTCAGCCTCGTCAAGCTTGACATCCACCATGACCCTCAGAGAAGGAATCTCAACTTCAACTGGTAGAACTGCTTCCATACCGTACACAAGAGAAAATGGGGTTGCCCCAGTAGACGTACGTACCGAGGTACGGTACCCATGCAAAGAGAAAGGCAAGATCTCATGCCAATCCTTATATGTCACGACCATCTTTTGCACAATCTTCTTGATGTTTTTATTGGTTGCCTCGACACACCATTCATCTTTGGGCGGTACGCAGAAGAATTGTGATGTTCAATTTTGAAGCTCTGGCACAACTCTTACATTATTTTATTATTGAGATTATAACCATTATCACTGATAATCCTCTCGGACACCCCGTATCGATAAATAATCTCTTTCTTAATAAACCGGGCAACCACCTGCTTGGTGACATTTGCAAATGAAGCAGCCTCTACCCACTTGGTGAAGTAATCAATGGCCACTAGAATAAAGCGATGTTCGTTAGAGGCGATGGGCTCAATCTTCCCAATCATGTCAATGCCCTACATGGCGAAGGGCCAAGGAGAATTCATCACGTTTAAAGGATTTGGTGGCACATGCACTTTATCAGCATAAATCAAGCACTTATGGCATTTTCGGGCATATTTAAAACAATCAGCCTCCATGGTCATCCAGTAATAACCAGCCCACAACAATTTCTTTGCCATGGCATGTCCACCAGCATGGGTACCAAAAGAACCTTCGTGCACTTCTTGCATTAACATGTCTGCTTCGTGTCTATCCACGCATCTGAGCAAGACCATGTCAAAATTTCGTTTGTACAATACACCATCTTCATTCAAGAAGAAACTGCCCGCCAACCTTCTCAAAGTCTTCTTGTCATTATTGGATGCCTCAGCCGGATACTCTTGACTTTTCAAGAAACGCTTGATATCATGATTCCAAGGTTTATCATCAGTTACTGTATTGGCTGCAAACACATGAGCAGGTCTATCAAGCCTCATCACATCAATTTTAGGTATATGATTCCACCAATTCACTTGAATCATAGAAGATAATGTTGCCAAAGCGTCTGCCATCTGATTTTCATCACGAGGTACATGATACAGTTTTACTGTTTTGAAGAAAGTCAACAGTCTTCTTGTATAATCTCTGTAAGGGATCAAGTTGGATTAATGGGTGTGTCAATCTCCGTTGACCTGATTGATCACTAAAGCGGAGTCCCCAAATACATCAAGTGTCTTGATCCTTAAATCAATGGCTTCTTCAATACCCATGATGCAGGCTTCATATTCGAGTTCGTTGTTGGTGACATCAAAAGTCAATCTGGCAGTGAAAGGTATGTGAGAACCCTTCGGAGTTATGAGAACTGCCCCAACACCGCTACCGTTCACATTAACAGCCCCATCAAACATCAGTTTCCACTTGTCATCCGGATCTAGCCCTTCATCTACCGGTGGCTCTTCGCAATCTTTCATCTTGATACATAATGTCTTCATCAGGGAAATCAAACTTCATAGGCTGATAATCATCAATTGGCTGCTCGGCGAGATAGTCAGACAAAACACTACCCTTGATGGCCTTTTGGGATGTATACTGTATGTCATATTCGGTCAGAACCATCTGCCAACGAGCGACCCTTCCGGTGAGAGCTGGATTTTCAAAAATGTATTTGATTGGATCCATCTTTGATATCAATAGAGTTGTGTGAGTCAGCATGTATTGTCTCAATCGCTTAGCAGTCCATGCAAGTGCACAACATGTCTTCTCAAGCATTGAGTATCTAGACTCGCAATCTGTGAACTTCTTGCTCAGGTAGTATATGGCATGTTCTTTCCTACCTGTCTCGTCGTGTTGACCGAGAACACAGCCCATTGAATTGTCACGTACAGATAAATACATTATTAGTGGTCTCCCTGGAACTGGAGGCATGAGAATCGGAGGCTTTTGCAAATATTCTTTTATTTTATCAAATGCCCTTTGGCAATTATTATTCCACCAGATTGATTGATCTTTTCTCAACAATTTGAAAATTGGCTCACAAGTAGTGGTAAGGTGAGAGATGAATCTAGCAATGTAGTTCAATCTCCCTAAGAATCCACGGACTTGCTTTTCAGTTCTTGGCTCCGACATCTCTTGAATAGCTTTTACTTTTGCTGGATCAACCTCGATTCCCTTCTCACTGACAATAAAACCCAGTAATTTACCAGATCTCACCCCGAAAGTACACTTATTCGGGTTCAGCCTCAGTCTGAATCGTCTCAGCCGTTCAAATAGTTTTTTCAAATTCACCAGATGCGCCTCTTCAGTTTGTGATTTAGCAATCATATCATCCACATAAACCTCAATCTCCTTGTGAATCATGTCGTGGAAGAGTGTCACCATGGCACGCTGATAAGTTGCCCCAGCATTCTTTAAACCAAACGGCATCACCTTATAGCAGAAAGTGCCCCATGGGGTAATAAATGTTGTTTTCTCCATGTCTTTCGGCGCCATCTTGATCTGATTATACCCGGAAAAGCCATCTATGAAGGAAAACACAGAGAATTGAGTTGTATTATCTACCAGAACGTCAATGTGCGGTAGTGGAAAGTCATCTTTCAGACTCGCTCGGTTTAAATCCCGGTAATCAACACACATCCGGACCTTACCATCTTTCTTAGGTACCAGTATAATGTTTGCAACCCATGGCGGATAACTGGTGACGGCCAGGAACCCTGCATCCCACTGCTTTTGTACTTCTTCTTTGATTTTGATTGCCATTTCCAGTTTAGTTCTGCGAAGCTTCTGTTTGACGGGAGAACAACCTTCTTTAAGAGGCAACTTGTGCACAACAATATTTGTATCCAACCCCGGCATATCTTGATAGGACCAGGCAAAGATATCGACATATTCGCGCAACATCTCAACCAGCTCTCTCTTCACATTCTATGCTAGGCTTGCCCCTATTTTGACCTCTTTCTTCACATCTTTGGTGCCAAGGTTGATAACTTCTATTGACTCTTGATGAGGCTGAATAGCTCTTTCCTCCTATTTCAATAATCTGGCAAATTCTTCGGGAAGTTCACAATCTTCCTCACCCCCTCTTCAGCTTGGTAAATTAGATTGTCAATGTCATATTGAACCATAGCAGGACCGTTATCAACAGAATCCGGAGAATTGTTTTTGCATGAATGATGGTTCATGCTTTATTTTAGAAATAGCTTTTTGAAAAGAAAGAAAACAAACTATGAAGAAAGAAAAACATTGCCATTTTTATTTGAAATAAAATGAAAAGTGTAAAATGAAAGACAAAGAACACAATTTTTGAATACAAAAATGTCCTTTTATTGATGATAAACTTGCATATGAAACAAATACGACCTTACAATGAAATCACTAAGCCTTGGCAGGGCATAGGATTTTACATGCAACATGAAAAAACAAAGAAAATTACTCTTTCTGCAGGGTAACTTGGATGAGGTCTTCAGAGAACCAGTTGTTCAGCTTCTGCCCGGGACACATGGGCGCACCCAATTGTCCATATCATAGTCGTTGTCCCCCTCGTCTTCATTTGTAGCAAAGAC
This sequence comes from Lathyrus tuberosus, assembly GCA_022829125.1. Classification (NCBI taxonomy): domain Eukaryota; kingdom Viridiplantae; phylum Streptophyta; class Magnoliopsida; order Fabales; family Fabaceae; genus Lathyrus; species Lathyrus tuberosus. The sequence continues at coordinate 4,926,153 of JALAZF010000090.1, forward strand.
TTGACCATGGTTGATGATCCCCCCACTAGAAAAAGAGAGAGGTCCTTGACGCTCTTGGCCTTTTGGCAGCGAAGCCCGAGGAGGCCGATAACCAATTCCACACTTGTCTTCTTTGAAAGGAAGCTCAACCAACTGACCCCAACCCTCAGCACGGCCGGATTGTACAACTTCGAGAGCCTGCTTTTAAGAAGCCATGGAAGTCCCTGCTTTTGTTTCACTGGAAGGGGAATCTTTCACAATATTCACTGCTTCAAATGCTTAACAGAGGGTTTCATGAATCTCGCCGTCCATTTCCACATATTTGAACGACGACAGATGGCTGACAAATATATCCTCCTCCTCGCATACTGTGACAACCTGAACATCCATGACAAACTTTATCTTCTGATGGAGCGCCGACGAAACGGCCCCTACAGCATCATGGGCGCCCTAGCAAGCAGCTATAAGCTGGCTAGATTTCCATCACATAGAAAACCGTATTAAACACGTGGGGTCCAATCTTCACAGGCAACTCTACTTCCCCGAAAACTGATCTCTTGGAGCTGTCAAAAGCGCGCACAACTAAATCACACGGTCGGAGTACAACCCCCTCAACATCCAATTTTAACAAAGCCTTCTTTGGTAGCACATTCAGGGACGAGCCAGTATCTACCAACACATGGGACAAGACTGCTCCTTTGCACTCCATGGAGATGTGGAGAGCTTTGTTATGATTTCTTCCTTCTGGCGTTAGATCAAAATCAGTAAACCCCAACTCATTGCTGGCGTTGACGTTGGCGATAACACCCTCAAGCTGGTTAACTGATATTTCCTGCGGAACGTACGTCATATTTAAGATCTTCAGCAGGGTGTTGTGATGTGCCTCGGAACATAACAGTAGTGACAAGATAGCAATCTTGGAGGGAGTTTGATGCAGGTGGTCCACTATTTATAATCGCTCTTTTGGATAATCCTTATAAACTCTTCAACGTCTTTTTCAAAGGAATTATCGGGCTCCGCCCTTTGCATGGGCTCTTCGTTTACTACCTGCTTGCCTTTGGCTTTCGCCAAAGCTTCAGCATCATCGCTTCGGAGTATCTGTGGAGCAAAGAGCCTTCCACTATGGGTAAAACCACCCATTCCTCTACTTCCTATTTCTGCCCTTGATAATAAACATCAGCTTCGTAATGCCATGGGATCGCTTTTGTACTTTCGTATGGCATAGGACCCGGAATAGTTATAGTCACAGGGGCTACCTGTTCAGGCGCAGGGATATGTATAAGTGCCGACACAGGAATCTCTGCTGGAGTAAAGTAGATGGTAATAGTTGAGACCGTATCGTCCTTCGTTCCCATCTGATCAAACTGTAAACGACCCTCATCCATCATCATCTGAAGGCACTTCCTCAATTCATCACAGTCGTTCACCGCAGTCAAACATTCTGAACAATTTTCCAAACAACCAGGGAACACGTCCCTTTTCAACAAACGCCCTTTCACCACTGCCAAAGGTGTTCTGACATTATCAACATCTATCACCAGATTCAAACCTCTGTCATCTTCTACTGCATTGACCTTTGTTCCGTCATGCGGGGGCATGGGGTTTTGAATCACATTGGGATTAGGAGCGAAGTTGATAGCTTTCGAATCAACCAGGTCCTGAACTACGTGCTTAAAAGCTTTGCAGTTCTCTATGTTATGGCCGAGCGCACCCGAATGGAATTCACTTTTTTCATTTGCATCATAACCATAGGGCAGCTTGCCCAATGGTGGAGCCAAGGTCCTCAACTGTATTAACTTCAAGTGGAGAAAATTCTGCAACATCTGAGAACATGTCATTGGAAAAGTATTAAAGTGGCGATCACTCATTCTCTGTCTCGGTTGGTATTGCCTCGGAGTTTGTGGCTGAGATCCGGCAGCCGGAGCCGGGATAGTTACAGCTGCTGATTGATGGTATGAGCCCTGACGTCCTTTACCCTTACCTCCTTATCCATATGCAACACTAGTCTCACCTTCACGTTTCCTCGAGCCATTCCCGAAAAGCCTCTTTGCATTGGAAGAGCCTGCCCCACTTCCATCTTGAATTTTCCCCGATTTCAATAGATTTTCAATTCTCTCTCCAGCAATTACAATGTCAGAGAACCCAATGGAAGGACATCCAGCCAAGCGATCCAAATATGGGCCCTGTAAGGTATTCATAAACATGTCAACTATTTCCCTTTCCATCAGCGGGGGTGGTACTCGAGCTGCTAGCTCACGCCACCTCTGGGCGTACTGCTTGAAACCTTCTTTCGGATCCTGTGTCATGTTCTGCAATTGGGTACGATTGGGGGCCATGTCAGTGTTATACTGGTATTGTTTCAAGAAAGCATCACCCAAATCCTTCCAGTTTCTGATATAGGCTCTCTCTAGCTTCATATACCACTCTAAGGAAGCTCCTGACAGATAATCCTGAAAGAAGTACATCCACAGCTTTTCATTATCAAAATATGCAGAAATCTTCATGAAATATGCCTGAATGTGAGTCTTTGGCAGGTACTGCCATTATACTTGTCGAAGGTCGGAGGCTTAAACTTTGGAGGGATCCTCACCCCTTGCACCAGCCCCATGTCAACAACATCGATTCCCATGGAGTTTTGACATTCTATAGCTCTTACCTTCTCAGCCAGCACCTCATATTTTCTGTCATTATCATCATTATGAAACCCCATGTCAGCATTCAGCACAGTAAACTGGTCTTCTTGATGGTCCTCCATATGTTGATTATTAATATGGCCAAAGCCACCAGGAGCTCCGCCGGGAGGATTAACTGTCGCTCCTCCAGGAGGATCAACTTCCGCTCCGCCAGGAGGATTGTTATTATCACCAACAGGGGTTTCCGCTTCCAACCTTTGAACTGCAGCTCTCAAATCTTGCTGCCCTTGGGCTACACCCTGCATGAGGTTCATGAATTGCTCTATGCGGGTTCTCAGTTCAGTGAGTTCTGCCTGCATCTGTTCCATGATCCTGGCTTGATTTTGTCGAGTCCCGTAACGATGAACGTTGAGATCAACTATTCTTCCTGCAACCAAATAAAGGTTAGAAAATCCCGGGACGAGTACTTGTTATGCAAAATGATATGTTATGAAATGTATGCATATGACATGTTTTTCATTCCTCAGGCGTTCTACACCCTAAATCCAGTCTTAATCACATAAAGCAAAGCAATATACAGATATTGTTGAGAGAAATTCTTTGAGAAGAAATGTGTTGTGATAATGTGTCGGTGAATAGAACACTGCCAAGGAACCATTTCTGAATAAACTATTCATTTCATAAAGCCAATACGTGCTGAAGCATTCTACAACAAGTTCATAAATTGGAAATACATCAAGAGAATGGCTTCATCAACAGGCCTAATGGTAACCACAGTACATCAACAGAAACTGCATTAGGAAAATGGAAAGAGAACTATCAATCATTTAGCTCCGAATCTTTCAACTGCTCGCTAGAATGCCTGATTTCTTCAAAGGGTATTCTGGTGCGCTGATGGCTTGGTTTTTCAATCACTCCCTTAATCAAGACATCCCTCTTCTTCAGAGCTTCAGCTAATGAGTCTATGTGCATTAAGAGAGCCTCGTCATTACTCATTTCTTTAGGCTTTTTCACACCAGCTAATATTTTGAGTTCTTCTGTTTCTGCCATAACATCTTCAAGTTCTTTCTTGGAAGCTTTCAACTCATCTCTAACCTTCTTCAACAGCTCTTGGCTTTTACCGACATCTTCACGATGCTTTCTTCGTTGTGCATGCGCTCTTTAAAGTTCATCGTCTCTGGACTTTAACTGCTCTTGCAACTCTGCATTCTTAATTCTAACTTGGTCCCATGCTTGCTGAAGTTGAGTGAGCTTGGCTTTTGTTTCAGCCAAGGATTGTCTAGTCTGTTTGTGAGTCTGGGCGGAAACATCAGCGACCATACTTGCCTTCTGATAATGTCGGGCTCTATCAGCAAAATCTTTTTCTTTCTCTGTCAAGATCTTCATTACATCTTGGGTTTTCCATTCCAATTCTTTGTTGGTATGTAGAGCGTCTTGAAGACGGCTGCTCAAATTAGAATTCTCCACTCGAAGCTCTTTCACCAAGGCTTGTAATTTGTTGAATTCTTCCATGGTGGCAGTATTTCCTTCTTTCTCATTCTCAGGATACAAAGGGGGTGCCTTATCAAAAGGCAAGTGAAAATCTTCAACCCTCTTCTTCACCCAATCTTCATATGCTGGATAAGCCCGATTGTTGGGTTTGCCTAGAGCGACCTTTCCTTTCTTTAGTACATTGGCCCAGGCCTTAAAAGCTTTTTGTGTCGTTTCCAAACCATCTGATGCATGGAAATACAACGACTCTTCTACATCCCTCTTAATGGGCGGACCTATCAGAGCGTACCCAAATTTCCTAATGGCCAAAGAAGGATTATAGTTGATTCCTCTCTTTCTTCCTATCAATGGAACATTGGGGAACTCACCACAACTATGGATAATGTTCTTGCCAAGTAGCCCATGGTTTATCCATACAATGTTAGTCCCGTCAAACGCTGACTCCATTCTAGAGAACTTTTGGAATCCACAAAAGCACCTGACTGCGGTAGGCGATTTGCGAACCATTTATAAAACAAAGGTGCGCAGCAATGAACCACCCCTCCTCTTTTCTTTTCATTTCTATTGTATAAGGCGTAATGAAGATCTCCCAACAGGGTTGGCACTGGATTTTTCATCATGAATATCCTAATGGCATCCACATCAACAAATTCGGGCTCGTTGGGGAACAATACAATACCATATACGCAAATGGCCAATAATGCATTGAAAACAACCTATTTCTTGTCTTTCGCTGCCTCCTGAGCTTTCTTTATCAGATACCCCAGCTTATAACCACGGAGCTTTCCTTTATTAGAGATATTGGCCTCTAACTCGGACTTGCTTAAATAAAGAGCACCAGCCATTTTCCCAAAGTCCAGATCGCCCTTAGACCTAAAGAATGGAGGATCTTCCTTGATAGAAATCCCTAGTGTCGCGGCCGGCTAAAAATTTTCGAGTCGCCATCATATTTCTTAAGGAAAATAAATGATAAACCTAAAATCCTTAATCCCAAGGACAGAGATTCCTACGGTTCGGGAGTCGGTTATGTGAGGGGAAGGTGTTAGGCACCCCTCACCTCCATTGTACTCAATGGGATCCACCTTAGATTTTAGGGTATGCTTGTTTGTTTGTCTAAATGATTTATTTACAAAAGAAACCTAAGTTTTTTTTATTAATTATACTCGCTAGGGTTCACAACCTTATGCCTACGTACCTTCAATTTTGAAGGATCAGAGTAACCGTAGTTCACCTCCCATATTCCTACCCCCTAATCCTATTCCTAACCCTAATCCCAAAATTAATCCACTATTTATACTCTTGGATAAAGAGTTTTATCCCTTAACATATTGTTTATACTCCTAGATAAGGAGTTCTATCCCTTGTCTATTATTTATACTCTCGGACGGAGAGTTCTATCCCTTGTCCATTATTTATACTCTCGGACGGAGAGTTCTATCTCTTATCCATTATGTATACTCTCGGATGAAGAGTTCTATCCCTTGTCCATTATTTATACTCTCGGACGGAGAGTTCTATCCCTTGTCCATTATTTATACTCTCGGACGGAGAGTTCTATCTCTTATCCATTATTTATACTCTCGGATGGAGAGTTCTATCCCTTGTCCATTGTTTATACTCTCGGATGGAGAGTTTTATCCAAATTCCTAATCCCTTATTTATACTCTCGGATATCAAGAGTTCTATCCCAAATCCTATCCATTATTTATACTCTCGGACGAAGAGTACTATCCCTTAAATCCTTTAGAATTTTATCCCTTAATTTTTATCCCTTATCCCCAAATGTTCTATCCCAAAAGTGTATCCCATTTCTATCCCTTGATTTTTTTTTTTTAAATATTCCTTTAATTTATTTAGAAAAAAAAGAAAATTAATTTTAATAATTTATAAAAAACCCATATTTTATCTCTTATCCCAAAAATCCTATTCCTTTATTTATGCTCTCGGAAATTAGAGCTCTATCCCATGTTTAAAACCCTTAAATATTCCTTTTAATTCCTTATAATATCCCTTAAAAATACATTACCAAATTTCCATAAAAAACAATAAAGTTCCAAAATATCAACATGCTAAAAGTAGCAAAATTTATCCCTAACCTATAAAAAGCAATTTCTGATTTTAAAATAACCCCAATATTTCAAACCCAAAAAACAAGATTATATTTACTATAACCCATATTTATCCAAGTTAAAAAATCTAAAAAAAAACTATATATATATATATATATATATATATTTTAAAAAAATCCTAACATAAATTTACCAAAATAACTTAGCCCAAAAAAAAAAAAAAAGAGAATTAAATCCCAAAACCTTGTAAAAAAAAATTTTTTTTTTAATAAAATAAACCTCTAATTATCCTTAAGAATAGCTAATTATTTATCCTAATAAAAACTAAAGTCCTAATATTAAAACCCTAATTTATTAATTAAATTAAGTAATTAACTTAATTAATAAAAATAAAAAAACAGCTAACTAATATTAAAATCCTAATTTTATTAATTAAATTAAGTACTTAACTTAATTAATAAAAAAAAACAGCTAACTAACATAAAAATCCTAATTTTATTAATTAAATTAAGTAATTAACTTAATTAATAAAAAAAACAACTAGGGGGTGTGTTCTACGTTGAGTAAGCAATTGGGCTTACTGTCTGGGGGTGTCAATAGTATTAGGGCGCAAGGCCCAAAAACCAAAACCCAATTCAGAGAGAGGAAGTCCACGGTGGAGAGCGTCTGACCACATGTTATTAGTGTCCACCTTTTTATTTTTCGAGATGTTATTTTAGATTTTCACTATTTTGGTTAAAAAGTATCAGATGATTATTATTTTGTTTTGTAATCAGAATAACCCACAGTGAACAGAAATCGAGAAAAAACAAAAGAATATCGTACGAAATCAGTTTACATGCAACCGAATCATACACTATACCAACATAATCCAACAAAGGCAAACCGATTTAAAAACACGATATCCAACAAATACGGAGGTAGTCATAGGAAACCAACCTACGGGATCGAGGGTTATCCTGGTGAGCAAAATAAATAAGTTTTTTTAGCTTTCTCTCTTCTTTTCTTGGAGTTCTCCCTTTCCTCTCCCTTCTTTTCTTTTCATCCCTTGCGTTCTCCTTTTCCTCTCTCTTTTCTCCTTTTCCCTTAGCGCAAGATTCCGACCCCTCTTCCCCTTTTAGTGTTGTTGTTCTTCAATGTGAAGAACAACAACTTTTTTTTATACTGATTATTGTGAATTTGTGGGTGAGAAAAAGAGGTTCTATTTATAGGATAGAATTAGGTCAAAAAAATTGAATGTGATTGTCTAATTTAGGAAGGATGCAATCTGACCTGATTTTCTCTATTTCTTAAGGCCCAAGCCAATGAATCTGGATGGATTCATGGCTTGGTGAATTCAGATTAATTTAAATAGTAATAAAAAGTCTAATAATGATGATGAAAAAAGATTTGATTTATTTTTATTTTTATGATTTTTTGAGATTTTTTCCATAAAATAATGATTTTAATGAAAAAATCATGTTTTTAAAAATGCATTAAATAAAAATACGAAAATTAAAAATTAAATAATAAAAAAATACTATTTTTGTGATTTTTTTATGAAAAAAAAAGAGAATATAAAAAGTTAGTAGTAAAGAAAAACAAATAGAACATTAAAAGTGATGAAGGTGGGATTCAAACTCATAATCTCTCCATCTTGTAACTCCCTATACTCCCCTTGCTACCAACTATACCATTTTATTTATTCAAAATAAAACAACATTAGCGAGTATTTACTAAAAATTTTACTAATAATTCCATGATAATATTAATATTAATAATAATATTAATATTAACATTAATCATCTAATAACCCCACTATGACCCTAGTATAATTTGATTAAAAATTAATATGACCCTAATTAATCCATATATTATAATTTAATATAAAAAATAATATAACCCCAAATAATTCCCTTAATACTTACTATTATTACCTTTTATAAAGAAAACAGAAAAGCGAAAAAAGAAAAAGAAGAATGGTCAAAATTTGGGGTGCGACAGCTGCCCTTATTTAATCAGCTTCAAATTGAGATGATGATGACGGTGAGTCCTTATCTTCTCGAGGAGGAGATGATTAAATATAAAGAGGAACCCTAATTTTGACCGCAGAGTTGCTGGGTTTAGAATTCGTGTGGACCAATCCCTGATGATCCGCTAATATCCAATATCCCAGTGTAATATCCCAATTTACAGAGGTCAGGCAGGATTCTGGTGATCCTCTGATTCCGTTTTGGTAAACCCTGTTAGAAAAAACCCTCGGTGATATCTTGATAAAACCGCAATGAAATTTTTTGGTGGAACCCCTGATAATAAAAATCCTGACAAAAAAAGTTTGACAAACCCCTGTTAAAACCCCTTGATTAATCCCTGATGATTAATTTCAACCCTTTCGGGTGGAACTTGCTTACGATTCCTATGATCATCCGATCATGATACTGGAATAAGGTAGGACTTTAGTGATACCCCGATTACTCTAAATGAAACCCTTTTTGCTAAGAGTTTGGTGAAACCCCTTGATAAAGTTCTGGTAAAACCCCTTGGCGGAACCCCTTATTGGGATAAAAATCCCTTGATAGAACCCCTTGGATAAAAATATGGTAGAACCCCTAGATAAAATTTTGATGAAACCCCTTTTGAATGAAAATCTCTTGATAGAAATCTCTGAAGAAACCCTTGGCGAAACCCCTAGGTGAAACAATGATGGAATCCTTTGATAAAACCCTGATAAAACTCCTTGGTAATACCATGTTGTTGAAACTTCTTGGTAAAACCCTAGTGAACCCTTGCTAGATAACGCTCCAATGAAAATCCCCTTGATGGAACCCCTTTTATAAAATCCTTTTGATGAATCCCTTTGAAATTCTTTGACAATCCTTGATGAACCCTTGATAACAACCCTTGATAAAACCCCTTTGGTAAATCCATCCTGATACAATCCTTTTGATAAATACCTTAATGAAACCTCTTTTGGTTGAACCCCATTGATAAAATTCCCTTGATAAAATACCTTGATAGAATTCCTTTGGTGGAATTCCCTTATTGAACCCCATTGATAAAATTCCCCTGGTAAAAATCCTGGTTGAATTCTTTGACAAAATCCTTGTTAAACCCTTGATAAAACTCCCGAGTGAACTCGTGTGATAAAAGTATGATGAAAATTCCTAACGGAAACCTTGATAAACCCTTAAGGGAATCCTTTATGTGAAACCCTTAGATGAATCCTTGGTAAAACCCCTAATAGAACCCTTGAAAAAACCCTTAATGGAACCCTATGCATGTATGCATGTTCATGTATGCATGATTAAATACTAGAGCGTAGCGACATGATTAATACATGATAATGATTTGAATATCTCCATATGTGCCCCATTATTTGAACGTTGAAAATATGCCCCAGACTATTAGGACATGGAAGAGTGTCTTGAGAACGAACTTGGACCCCTCCCCCCCTCCCCCCCCCCCCATACTGTAGTATGACTTTGGTATGAACTGCCTCCAATATTTGAATCTTGAAAAGTGTGTCCCAATGTTTGAATCCTTGAAATGTATGCCCCTGATTAGATTGACCCTTGGAGTGACCGGTTTCACCATGTCGTTAAGGTGTCCTGCCCCAGTATGGAATTGCTGAATGGTCTTCCGTCTGTCACGTAGGTATTTTCTGAAGAGGAACTTAGATCTCATCATAATGTGATATGACTTTTATATGAAAAGCCCCAGTGTTTTGAACTTGAAAATATGACCTTGGTCAGTAAGATATTTAGATGACGTGCCCCTACGATCACTAGGATTTTCCCCTTGATTGGCATGATTCCTTATATGATGTGCTCCTGGGATCATAAGGATTTTCCCCTTAATTAGAAGGATCCTTAGGTAGCTTGCCCCTGGTCAGGAATGCCTCGAAGGGGTGTGCCCCTGATCAGACCATTGCTGATATTTCCCTGATGCTAAGTATTGATTTGCGAGTAAAGTTATTCCCCTTGAAAAGTAATTCTAACTCAATGCTCATGCAAGTTTTGAAATCAAAATTTATACAAGGTGTATGATAGATGGTATTTGTCGATGAGGTTGGCGCGAATGAGAAAATGATGATTTAACAAACATTCAGATTCGGAGTTAGTTTAACAACGACCTTGTCGAGTATGCTTTTATAATGCCCCTAGCTTCAATTAGGACTTTTATATGTTGTAACGTGGCCTGGTTCACGGTTTAAGAAACAAAGGATACAAGGCTCAAAATTTGAAATTTAACCCACCCCGTTCTCCTTGATGTTCTCCATTCCTAAATCCAATTAACCCAACAAATGTGTTCATCCTGCAAGAGAAACTTTTCAGTCATGGTGATTAAAAGGTATACTGGTTCAAGCACTTTAGGAGATTTTTTTTGAGGTGCAGTCACTCACTCCTGTTTATAAGATTGTTCCCTATTTCCTTTTTCTTTTCTTTTAATCCCTTATTTTTGCATGGACTAATTCTTTTGAATTTAGTGGTCCGTCGGGAAACCCTTATTTTGGCTAAGTCAATTTTCATCTTTTTTTCTGATTTTTCCTTTTGGACTTAGCGGGATTTTTTTTTTGGAAACAAATCTTGAGTTTTTGCTTTTGGTTTCGAACAGGTGTGGCTGCCATATTAGATATTATGAGCTATTATCCCTTTTGCTTCCTCAATGTTGAGTGGTGTGAGGAAGAAGATGTGCTTTAAACCCTTTGCTTGGATTGACTGATTCTCTTGAGATCAGAATGCATCATTGAGTTAATCGAAATCTAGCCTGCCCCTGGTTAATATTAAGGTTTTTTTTTTAAAATAGAAAGAACACCAACCTCTGGCTCGAAGGCGGTTGACTACAGTTTTACTCCTTATTCCTCCAGTGTTTGTGAAGTGAAACAATGCCTTACATCATCAGCTGGGTCTTACTATTAAAGCATACATCAGCAAATTCGTTTGTTTATTACATCTTTCTCCTCTTAAGTTTGTTAATGGTGAAGAAGTGAAATGGAAAAGCTTTGATTTTTTTTTGCAAGTGATGGCCTAGAAAGAGAGTGTAAACGAATAGATTGATTCCAAAATCATGCATGCTCGTCTTATTAGAATTGTTTCCCAAAAAGTACATCTTTCAATTATAAACAACACTTAGCAAAAGGGGAATACAACTGGAAATGATAAAGGCCTAATGATCCTAGGGGTAAGCTTCCTTGTTGATCCACCCAATCTTGAGATATTGGTGTAGGATCTAGTTCCCTTCCAAACTTCCTTTATTGAATAGGCATCATCCAAGGTTATTGCATTTGAGGCTCTAAGCACTCCTCTGGCAGACATGGTGAAGGGTTATATTCTTTCCTCAATGGTATTTGCCCCTCTTGAATTCCTCCATAGCTTCCTGAGGTATCCTTTAAGTTCGTTCATGAGTATCGGGAAACCTCTTAACTCTTGGTAATTGGACAAGGGCAAAAGCGGAAAGGATATGCAAATGTATGTGTATGTATGCAAATGCATGAAAAAGCATGGGGTGTGCAAAATAATTTCAAAAATTTATTTGGGGGGAATTACAAAATCCATTGTAGTTAGAGCTGAATATAATCAAAGGATGAAACCCATACACATAGAATATAAAATCCAAATCCATTAGCCAATCCCAAATCCAAAATGACTTCCAAACTTATAACAATAATTCCTCGGAAATAACCCATGACAATCCCAAAAATGGAAAATTCTGAACTTAAGAAGGCGTAAACTACATAGATGCCCCCAATGCCTTCTTTAAATGGGCTTTAAACTCCTCCAAGTATCATTTCTTGAGCCCTTGCACTTCCCTATCCTCCTTGTAGTGAGATAATAGATCCTCAACGGGCACAACTAAGTCTTTAGGCTTGACCCTTTTCCCCTGTTCTGTTTTTCTTCCCTTTTCCTTTTTTTTATTCCTTTTTTCTTTTTCCTTATTTTTTCTTTCCTTTTTTTTTTATTTTTTTGTATTTTTTTTTTGCCCCCATGCCCCTTGTAAGGTTTTTCCCTCTCCTTGTAAATCCAAGTATAGTCTAAATTGTTCCAACGTAGGAGCTAGTTGAAAATCCTTGAAGAGGAAGTCACATAGAGAAGGATCATAAAGTTGTGCAAAGGCAATTATGGCTTCTACCTTCATAGGTATCCCTAAGAGATCGAGGATCCTTCCATACTTGTGTGTAAACATCCTTTGAATAGATTTAACATTAAGTCTCAAAGGTCTTTGAGACTTTGTAAATCAACACTTAACACTCTAATGCGTAGGGTATTCTTTCGCTTGAATCTCTCTTTCCAATATTCCTACAACACATCTTGAAATTCCCCACAAAAATGCATATATGCAAAAAAAAGTTTTTAAATGCATGATGACATGGACACTTTGTTTTTTTTTTTGTTTTTTACTTGGTTAGGGTAAGGTGAAAATTCAAGCATGACCCTAACTAGGTAGGCTCCCTATAATAGGTTTAGATCTAAAGCTTATCTACCCAATCCCCTCACATGTAGGATATATAGTTTTGGGCAGCATAACGGCCCTAGAATTTACTGACTATACCCTTGTTTTACCATGAGAAGGATCAAGCCTTCCTATGGTAATCCTTCGGGATAAGTCTCATCTGGGTAGGACCCTAGTAACAGCCCCTGAGGGTTGAATACATAGGGTCTCCATGAGTTGGCAAGGGGTAGGCTAAAAGTTCTCAGAGTCTCGGACCACATCCAAATCATCCTCTACGTTAGGGGCTAGCCCTTTCATGAGGACACCTTTGGAAGGATCTATTCTGAGTGTGCCATCAATGAATTGTTGGGGATGTCACATCCCCCCTCCCCAAAAACATTTCCATTCCACGTCCTAATCTAGGGTTATACTCCAAGCTTGGGCTTTAGCTTCACACATCATTTGCCCCAATCCAATGCATGATGACAAAATAAAAATATAATGGGCAAATATAATAAATAAAACAAATTAAAACATAAAATAAATCATAATAAAAATAAAAAATAAAAACAATAAACACCCAACACAAACAAACAAAACCCTAAAACCTAAGGTTAGGATATACCCTTTTTAGGGAGGAGTCCCCAGCAGAGTCGCCAACTGTCGCGGCCGGCTAAAAATTTTCGAGTCGCCATCATATTTTTTAAGGAAAATAAATGATAAACCTAAAATCCTTAATCCCAAGGACAGAGATTCCTACGGTTCGGGAGTCGGTTAAGTGAGGGGAAGGTGTTAGGCACCCCTCACCTCCATTGTACTCAATGGGATCCTCCTTAGATTTTAGGGTATGCTTGTTTGTTTGTCTACATGATTTATTTACAAAAGAAACCTAAGTTTTTTTTATTAATTATACTCGCTAGGGTTCACAACCCTATGCCTAAGTACCTTCAATTTTGAAGGATCAGAGTAACCGTAGTTCACCTCCTATATTCCTACCCCCTAATCTTATTCCTAACCCTAATCCCAAAATTAATCCACTATTTATACTCTTGGATAAAGAGTTTTATCCCTTAACCTATTGTTTATACTCCTAGATAAGGAGTTCTATCCCTTATCCATTATTTATACTCTCAGATGGAGAGTTCTATCCCTTGTCCATTATTTATACTCTCGGACGGAGAGTTTTATCCCTTGTCCATTATTTATACTCTCGGACGGAGAGTTCCTTGTCCATTATTTATACTCACGGACGGAGAGTTCTATCCCTTATCCATTATTTATACTCTCGGACGGAGAGTTCTATCCCTTGTCCATTATTTATACTCTCGGATGGAGAGTTATATCCCTTGTCCATTATTTATACTCTCGGACGGAGAGTTCTATCCCTTGTCCATTATTTATACTCTCTGACGGAGAGTTCTATCCCTTGTCCATTATTTATACTCTCGGACGGAGAGTTCTATCCCTTATCCATTATTTATACTCTCGGATGGAGAGTTCTATCCCTTGTCCATTGTTTATACTCTCGGATGGAGAGTTTTATCCCAATTCCTAATCCCTTATTTATACTCTCGGATATCAAGAGTTTTATCCCAAATCCTATCCATTATTTATAGTCTCGGACAAAGAGTACCATCCCTTAAATCCTTTAGAATTTTATCCCTTAATTTTTATCCCTTATCCCCAAATGTTCTATCCCAAAAGTTTATCCCATTTCTATCCCTTGATTTTATTTTATTTTTAAATATTCCTTTAATTTATTTAGAAAGAAAAAGAAAATTAATTTTAATAATTTATAAAAAAACCCATATTTTATCCCTTATCCCAAAAATCCTATGCCTTTATTTATGCTCTCGGAAATTAGAGCTCTATTCCATGTTTAAAACCCTTAAATATTCCTTTTAATTCCTTATAATATCCCTTAAAAATACATTACCAAATTTCCATAAAAAACAATAAAGTTCCAAAATATCAACATGCTAAAAGTAGCAAAATTTATCCCTAACCTATAAAAAGCAATTTCTATATTTAAAATAACCCCAATATTTCAAACCCAAAAGACAAGATTATATTTACTATAACCCATATTTATCCAAGTTAAAAAATCTAAAAAAAACTATATATATATATATATATATATATAAAAGATCCTAACCTAAATTTACCAAAATAACTTAGCCCCCCCAAAAAAAAACGAGAATTAAATCCCAAAACCTTGTAAAAAATTTTTTTTTTTTAATAAAATAAACCTCTAATTATCCCTAAGAATAGCTAATTATTTATCCTAATAAAAACTAAAGTCCTAATATTAAAACCCTGATTTATTAATTAAATTAAGTAATTAACTTAATTAATAAAAATAAAAAAGCAGCTAACTAATATTAAAATCCTAAATTTATTAATTAAATTAAGTACTTAACTTAATTAATAATAAAAAAAAAACAGCTAACTAACATAAAAATCCTAATTTTATTAATTAAATTAAGTAATTAACTTAATTAATAAAAATAAAAAAAAACCAGGGGGTGTGTTCTACGTTGAGTAAGCAATTGGGCTTACTGTCTAGGGGTGTCAATAGTATTAGGGCGCAAGGCCCAAAAACCAAAACCCAATTCAGAGAGAGGAAGTCCACGGTGGAGAGAGTCTGACCACATGTTATTAGTGTCCACCTTTTTATTTTTCGAGATGTTATTTTAGATTTTCACTATTTTGGTTAAAAAGTATCAGATGATTATTATTTTGTTTTGTAATCAGAATAACCCACAGTGAACAGAAATCGAGAAAAAACAAAAGAATATCGTACGAAATCAGTTTACATACAACCGAATCATACACTATATCAACATAATCCAACAAAGGCAAACCGATTTAAAAACACGATATCCAACAAATACGGAGGTAGTCATAGAAAACCAACCTACGGGATCGAGGTTTATTCCGGTGAGCAAAATAAATAAGTTTTTTTAGCTTTCTCTCTTCTTTTCTTGGAGTTCTCCCTTTCCTCTCCCTTCATTTCTTTTCATCCCTTGCGTTCTCCTTTTCCTCTCCCTATTTTTCTCCTTTTCCCTTAGCGCAAGATTCCGACTCCTCTTCCCCTTTTAGTGTTGTTGTTCTTTAATGTGAAGAACAACAACTTTTTTTTATACTGATTATTGTGAATTTGTGGGTGAGAAAATATGAGAAAAAGAGGTTCTATTTATAGGGTAGAATTAGGTCAAAAAACTGAATGTGATTGTCTAATTTAGGAAGGATGCAATCTGACCTGATTTTCTCTATTTCTTAAGGCCCAAGCCAATGAATCTGGATGGATTCATGGCTTGGTGAATTCAGATTAATTTAAATAGTAATAAAAAGTCTAATAATGATGATGAAAAAAGATTTGATTTATTTTTATTTTTATGATTTTTTGAGATTTTTTCCATAAAATAATGATTTTAATGAAAAAATCATGTTTTTAAAAATGCATTAAATAAAAATACGAAAATTAAAAATTTAATAATAAAAAAATACTATTTTTGTGATTTTTTTATGAAAAAAAAAGAATATAAAAAGTTAGTAGTAAAGAAAAACAAATAGAACATTAAAAGTGATGAAGGTGAGATTCGAACTCATAATCTCTCCTTCTTGTAACTCCCTATACTCCCCTTGCTACCAACTATACGATTTTATTTATTTTAAATAAAACAACATTAGCGAGTATTTACTAAAAAATTTACTAATAATTCCATGATAATATTAATATTAATAATAATATTAATATTAACATTAATCATCTAATAACCCCACTATGACCCTAGTATAATTCGATTAAAAATTAATATGACCCTAATTAATCCATATATTATAATTTAATATAAAAAAATAATATAACCCCAAATAATTCTCTTAATACTTACTATTATTACCTTTTATAAAGAAAACAGAAAAGCGAAAAAAGAAAAAGAAGAATGGTCAAAATTTGGGGTGCGACAGCTAGCATGTTGGAATACTCCTCTAAGGTAGGTACCAACAGATAATCCGGAAACACAAAGCATCTCAGAGGAGGGTCGTAAAACTGCATCAAAGTATGAAGACCCCAGTATTCATAATCACTCATATTGTGAACAAAAGATAAAATCCACCCATATTTTTCTTTGAAGGCCTCCAACACATCAGGGCTTGCCATTCCTTTTAGGATAGTAATAGGGCCTAGAGTAGGCATGAGGAATTTGTAAATAATGATGTTCTTCTTCTCTTTAGTATTCATCCTTGTGAGAACCCGATGACTGGAATCAAGAGTAGAATACGAACCTGGAAATGAGTAAACATGTATGTTAGGATATGTAAATGCAATGCAAAAGACATGGGATCAAAGTGCCGCGTGTCTGTGCTGGACTGTGAACAGTGTCGGTGTAGATCTGAGAATATTATAGAACTGTGAACAAGAACCATCTGACTACAGTAGGATGAATCATCCTTTAGTGTAATAACACCAGAAAACCGGGTATGTGGGAGGTTATGGTTACTTGCAAACCTGCAAACACCCGCCCATCCTCACATGTGGATACTAAAATGAAGGTTCCTCAGTTTCAGATTCTCTATTTAAAAAGCAATAGTACATTCATCCCTCGGGGTACAATACTATCGCCAAACAAAGAGGTCGTCCACTGATTCCCCAAAAAAAAAGTCATCCTATAGCAAGTTCCCAGCATTGGGTCCTCGGATCAAGAAGTGTAATAGGTTTGCCATTTCTGGTCTGCCGTTATCACATCTCGGGAGGAGTGCCGTTACTGAGTCCTCGGGAATGGTTACCAGAGTATGCTCAAGCCTGGGTAGTGGGCTTATCTCTCAGATCACCCTGACCACCAAACAGAAAAAATCCAGCACAGCACAGCACAGTCCAGCATAATAATGAAATGCAATGCCATAAATGCGGTAAATACAGTAAAATAGTAAAACAGTAATACAGTAATACAGTAAAATAAAGCACAACAGTAAACACCCAATGAAAACAAACAACCAAGCGCTAGGATTGACTCGCATAGGGGATGGACCAGCAAGAGGTCAACCTGTCCCCAGCAGAGTCGCCAGCTGTCGCTCCCAGGATTTTCATCCAAGTACAAACGCGAAAATGGCGCGGAAACAGAGTCGCCAACAATGTGTATTTGTCCCAAGAGAGGGAAAGGAAACATTGCGTAAACCTGAGGGGAAGGAAAAAGCATGGTCTCGCGACCAAGAGAAACGGGTAAGGGAGTCGGTTACGAGGGGGGAAGGTATTAGCACCCCCACGCGTCCATCGTACTCGATGGTATCCATGCTTGTTATCTCGATCAAAGGGTGTCGTCATCTGGAGCTCCACTGCTACTGGAAAGGGAAGGGAACGGGAACGGAAAAGAACGAAGAAACGAGGAAGAAAAGAAAAAGAAGTGACTCGATAGGACATCACTCGTCCTAGGCCTACGTATTCCCTCGTGCAATGGAAAAGTCAAAGTCAACGTAGTTCGGACACAAACTGGGGGGTTTGCTCGCCAAGACATCGCCGCCTTATGCCTACGTATCCTCAATCTAACCAAAGAAAGGAAATCAGAGCAGTCATAGTTCGACTTAACCAAGTCTGCGTTTTTTATGAGCAACGTCAGATTCGCGTCCGGCAGTTAGGGTCGAGGCCTATTTGCGACGAGACGGAAGTAACGTGCCTTTTTCTGAAAATAGGTTGAAGCTTAGTAAATCCCGAAGGATAAAAAGGTTTGAGTTTGTTTTGTATTTTTTAGACAGAAATATTTTGGTTATTGGTTTGTAACTGGCATTGTACCCAAGTCTACGACATAGGAACGAATACTTCGCATATCGTCCCCAACAGGACGTACACTAGGTACTCTAGAAGAATGAAGGGAAACCCCTCATTTCTCATTTCCCATATACAAGGCTCATGTGCAATACATGTTAATCTTTATTAAGTGTTTTGGAGTGGTTGTGGGATGAGAAGAGAAGACTAAAAGAAAATAAAACACTAAGGGGAAACTAAATTTTTCCTATTGTTGTCATGCAAGATGGCCCTAACCAGCTAAGTCTAAATAAGAGAGAGGGATAGCACTACCTAATGCTTATCCTACCTCACCTTAATTCCAAAATTAAGGATGAGCTAGGATCCCAAAGGGTGTGGGGAAGTTGTACACAAAGCATTATATCATGCTATTCACAAACACACAAGAGAAATTAAAAGAGATGAGATGGAAGGAGGAATGAACATGGATAACCATCCACATGTTCAAATGTCTTACCTCTGTCCCTACATAAAAGGTTAGTACCAAATGATTACAAGTAAGGAATTCAAGTATTGAACATAGGTGAAAGAAAACAAGTCAAACAAATGCTAGTTGCTTTAAGAAGACAACTTAAGAAGCAAACAAGTGTTAAACCAAAAGGAGAGAGTCCTAAGGGTTAAGGAACAACCAAAGTCAGTAGGTACATGTTAAGGGTCCCTACTAATGTTAAGGTATCAAACAAAGTCAAACTATGTTGAAACATGCACCAAAAGATCACACACATGCAAGTTACACCATGACTATGCAAGATGAATGCAAGATGAACAATCATGTAATATAAATGCAAGTCAGTGGCGTATGGCATTGGAGATGACATTTAGAACTCAAGAATGTATGCACAAAGTTCACACAAGTATCATGTTGAAGCACATTGAAGATTAGAAGCAAAACATGGTTCAAACTAGGTCAAACAAGTTCAAACAAACACCCTAAGATTTATGAACTTAAGAGACATGTGAGGTGATGTTAGAAGTCATGGCATGTGATTGAAAATGATCACAAACAGAAGTGGAATCATATTTTCATGAATGTACAAGATCATACAAGAGTTGATACAAACATGTGCTCAAAGAAGATCAAGTGATAATGCACAATTACACAACACATTTCAAGTTAAAACATCTGCATACAAGTCATGTAAGGATGAAATTTGAGTGAAATATAACATGAGGAAAGTGACCTATAATGTTCATGAAACATGGATTAAATGGTCTCAACAATTGTCAAAGAAGGTTGCACACAATGCATATTAAAACCCTAGCACAAGTCTTCCAACCTCTCAACAAACAAACATGCTCTAAGAATAAACCAAATGTGGTATTAGAGGCTCAATAAAATTGGAAGATGCAAGTCATTTGAGGTACATATAGTGTGCAGACATGTCCTAAAAGGATGGCTCAAAAATCATTAAGAATCATGCTCAAAGATGCTTCACAATGTCATACAAATCATACAAGCAAATGGCTCAAATATCTCATTCAAAAGTCAATGTAAAATGACCTAAAAAATCCAGGAAAAATGTATGGAATGACTTAATATAGCATACAAGCATATATCAATTTTCATGTCAAAATTAAACTCACAACTATGTCAAACAAATCAGAAATGAAGC
The DNA here is from genome assembly GCA_022829125.1 of Lathyrus tuberosus. Lineage (NCBI taxonomy): Eukaryota > Viridiplantae > Streptophyta > Magnoliopsida > Fabales > Fabaceae > Lathyrus > Lathyrus tuberosus. Next base: position 4,946,149 of record JALAZF010000090.1, read on the forward strand.
ATGTATCATGAGTAAATGCACATACAAAAGAAATTAGAAGAAAATTCATGGAAATATAGCAAAATATGTAAGAATCAGAAAATAAAACATGAAAAAATTATTTAAATGCCTTAGAATGCATCATGAATTTTTTGGGAATTTTATCATGCATAAAAGTATTTTTAGAAATCAAATAGCAAACATATATTAAAAGAAAATAAAAGAAAACAAAGAAATGAGCCAGGGGGTGCCACGAAAGCAATTATTCAGTTCAAGTGTGCTTTGGGCTCAAAAGTGTGGGGTGTGAATATCAAAGTCAGCCCAGTCCAATACCACGTGTTCAGATGAGGCTCAGATCATGTGGATCAGTCAAAAGTTTGACTTAACAATAGCCATCAGATCAAGTCAACAAGGATGATCAGTCAAGGTATAACAATCACACGCATCACAATGAGAGCACATGATAACCAATCATGAGGCACACACATGCAATCACAAAATTCAAAATTAAATCAGAAAAATAATCACGTGCCAGGGACGTGGCTCATTAATGCACTGGCACGTTCTCGTCCCTTGGATCAAAAAGATCAAACGGTTGTGTTATAATCTAGAGCCAGGCTAGGGTTTACACGCAGTTGGATTTTCAGGTGGCCGGAGAAGACTCCGGTCGTCTTCTCCGGCGAGCAACCACCATGCTCAGCCTCCAACCTCCATGGAAATTCTTAAACCACCTATCAGAATGATCCTCAAGCCATGTAGATCCCAAATCCAGCCTCAAAATTCACAAACAAATCACACACAGAGAGAATCGAAGCCATGAAGTTTGCCCTAGGATTTTGAAACTATGCACCTATGGTGCCTATCAACTAGTTGGTGACCACATGGCTCCTATTGAGCTCCAAACAAGCAGAAACAAGCAAAATTAAAGCATAATGAGAGCAAGAAGTTATGAACTGAACCTGTACTTTGAAGTTGCTTCTAATCAAAAGAATACCAGAGAGGAGATTCCACTTGCATTTTGAACTTCAATCTAGCCAAATAAAGGCTGTGTAATGCTTCGAATCAATGAGATTTAGATGAAAAAAACTTGAAGTAGAAGATGCAACTTGAAGATTCAATGCTAACAGTTTCAAGATCCCTTGATGATGATGATGAATCTTGAAGAAGAATGAACAACAAGCTCGAGTGAGAGAGAGAGGGAAAAAACTCAGAGTGAGAGAGAGAATTTTCAGAGGAGTGAAGAGTGTAGAATGAGCAAAGTCCTTTATGATTTTTGTTAGAAGTTCCTTTTATCTCTTGAGTTAACTGTTAACCACCTTGGTTAACAGTTAGAACTCTGGTTAATGCAAGGTGTAGTGAGAAATGGAGAGGGTGAACTGAGAAATAGAGATTGATTGAAGCTTATGGAGGAATCCTCGGGTGTGATTTGATTCAATGTGGAGAGGATTATGAAGTGTTGTGGTGAGGCAAGGATGAAAGGTGATGATGATGCTGTACTGAGCAACAATGCAGCTTGCTCTGCAAGTTTTCTCTCTTTCCCTTGTGTTTGAACAAATAAGGCATGCATGGTACATGAGCATGAGTGTGTGTGAGAGGTTTGTCTAGCTCAAAATGGCAATGTCTGGACATGGTATGTAACATGCGCATGAGAATGACAAGGACAAAGCTCCTTTTTGACTGAATTTATTTACTTGAGAATGAAGAAACTAGATGGCAAGAGGGTGAGTTTAGAGCATGATATCTTCATGATTATGGAGTTAAATGACATGGCCAAGGGTGATTTGGAAAGAGAAGATGTAATACAACAAGAGTGGTATGGAAGCCAATTGCAATTGAAGCCTCTAAGGTGTTTAAAATTGGCTATGAAAGTACCTGCACACAACTGTGTTGGCATGTCACTTGACCAGGCCTCGACCAGCTCACCTGTGTGTGGAGGGTTCAGTGATGATTTACCTACTTTGAGCCACCATAACTCTCAAATGAATGATCAAATGAAAAATCTTTAAACATTAAAGTTGGAGAGGAGATGGAAATTAACAAGATTGATGTTGAACAGTTTTCCAATTGAAACCTCCATCATGGAGATAAATGACCTTGAACTTGGGCACAACATGCACACCAAGTGTTTGTAAAAAATATTGCGCGTTGACTCGCCCATGACCTGCCTAGCTGCCAAAAATGCCATGATTTGTCTCAACTTTGAAGCACCATATCTCCCTTGATTTAAGTCCAATGGACATGTTCTTAGTATGGTTTTGAAGCTTGAAAAGTAAACTTTTGATAGACCTCGCTAACTTTTCAACTTGGTGCTTGGAACATGGAGAAATAATGCCCTAAAGTTGGGTGCCCACCTTGCCAAAACTTGCCATAAATAGAAACCCTAATTTCTATTTTTGGCAACTTTGCACATTTCTTGATTTTTGATGAATCTCTTATTATTTCTTGATCAAATCTTCACCAATGATCATATTTAAGATAAAGAGCATGAATTTGACCTTAAAAAGTCAAGAGTTTACTTTTTTTCCTACACAGTTGACTTTTCCCCAATCCTCCTGATTCTCAATCAATTGGTCAATTGAAACCCCTCCAAACCAAATTAATGGACAATTCTTCATCCCTAGACACTTGAGGACATGTAGAATACCATAGGATCAAGTCTTGCCCAAAAAATCAGAAATACACTGATTTTATGGCAAACCCTAGTTTTGTACCCTTAGTCTAGGAGAAATCAGCACATCTTCCAAATCCAAATTCCTCTGAGTATGATGTGTATCCTCTTAAACAATGATGAGATATACCATCGGGTGATGATAAAAGCTCAAGAATATTGCCCATTAGTGTGTTATATCCAAGAATTCCACAACCCTAATTTGAACATCCATGCTAGGAGATGATGAGTTGCTTCAATCCTTTATTGAATTCCCACCTCTTGATGACTTGAGGGCTCAAATGAGATGAATTGAGATATGGGGAGCCCTTGTGACTTGTTTGGAAAAGCTTTACTCTTGTCCTTTGCCTTTGAATTGTCCATACCTTGAGACACCTGATCCCATGCCTTACAACCAACGATGTATGATTTAGTATGACCTATTATGAAATGCAAATGAATAAAGCATAAGCCAATTATGAGGTAACAAATAAGAGGGCAAATTTTGGGGTGTTACACCCTCCGACTCAGCTTCCACTCACTACGGAGCAACTAGACAAACTGTATAAACTCCTCTAGTCTCCAACTCCTTCTTACTATATAGCAACAAAAGGTAATTTTTCATTTCTTAGTGTCAGTCCCAATCATACTTGGATTGTAGATTCAAGTGCCTCTGATCACATGACAGGTGAATCTACTTTGTTCTCTTCATATAGTCCATGTGCAGGTAATCAAAAAATAAAAATCACAGATGGCTCTTTTTTCAGCCATTGTAGGTAAAGGATCAGTTGTGTTGTCTCCAATGTTAACTCTTAAAAATGTCCTTCATGCCCCAAACTTATCTTGTAATTTAATGTCCGTAAGTAAATTTGCCCAAGATATAAACTGTTAAACTAATTTTTTCTGATATCAATGTGTCTTTCAGGATTTGAACTAGGGGAAGATGATTGGCAGTGCTAAGGAGAGTGGAGGACTCTACTACCTTGACATTTGATCTGCATCACAACTACCTTAAAAAACAATAAGTTCATTCTTTGAGTCTTTTTCTGTTTTGAATAATAAAGATGACAACATTATGGTATGACATTTAAGATTAGGTCATCCTAGTTTTCATTACTTAAAACACTTGTTTCCTAAGTTATTTCATAATAAGAACATTTCTTCGTTTAAATGTGAAACATGTGAGTTTGCAAAGCATCACTGCTCCCAATTTTCAATACACCCTTATAAACCATCAAAACCTTTTTCTATTATTCACAATGATGTTTGAGGCCTTAACCGTACAAGTAAGCTCTCTCTGAAAAAATGGCTTATCACATTTATAGATTACCATACAAGAGTATGTTGGGTGTACTTGTTAAAGGGGAAAACGGATGCTTGTCAAGCTATAAAGAATTTTTTTTTACAATGGTGCAGACCCACTTTCAAACAAATATTCAAGTATTTAGAAGTGATAATGGCAAAGAATATTTTAACACTATCCTGGATGATTTTTTTCTTCTAAAAAATGCGATTTTACATCAAAGTCCATGTCTTAATACTCCTAAAAAAATGGAGTTACCGAAAGGAAAAATAGTCATTTATTGTAGGTCGCTAGAGCTCTACTTTTTTCGAATAAAGTACCAAACTATTTGTGGGGCGAAGCTATTTTAACAGTTGCATATTTAATTTACAGAATTCCCTCCAAATTCTCAATTTTCAAACTTCAATTAATACCTTCAAAGAATGTTTTCTCAGTACTCCTGTTTTAACTGATTTGACATTAAAAATCTTTGGTTGTACTGCCTTTGTTCATGAACATAAAAATGTTGGAAAACTTGAACCATGTGCTATAAAATGTGTCTTTGTTGGATACTCCTCAACCCAAAAAGATGTAAATAGTTTGATCCAAAAAACAAGAAAATGTTTGTCACTATGGACGTAACATTCTTTGAAAGTAAACCTTTTTTTATGACACTCATCTTCAAGGGGGGATATAAAGGAAGTCTCGTTTCAAGTCAAAGACATGAGTGTTAGTTCTTGGATTGGCTAGAATTTTGGTAAAACAAAGTTGTTTGTTCAATGTTGATGTCATATGGCTGATGTCTTAACATTGAGTCTTAACATTGGATAATGTTAAGTGTTTAAGTTGTTGAAGTTTTGAAGTCTGATGTCACATGCGATATCATGACATCAGATATGCAGTTTATTAAAACATCAGGTTTGAGATGTTTTTAGGGTCAAGCGTATTAGCTGGATTTTAGGAGAGCTGTTAGAGTTATTGGATGCGAATATCTTGGAGGAGATATTTTCTGTGGCAAACAGATTTGATGCAGATTTGTAAGAGTGTTTAAAGGCTGAAGATTTAAGAAGATTTTGAGAGAAAAACTGTTTTGAAGATTCAGTTTTAAATAACAAATCAGGTCAGATATTGTAGCAGATTGAAGCCCAAATCAAATAGCTATATAAAGCGCATCAATCCTTTGAAGAAAGGACAGAAGATAGAGAGCATAGACTGAGTTTCAATCATTGTCTTTGTACGAGTATTTCGTAAACCATTCTAGGTTGAATTGGTGAGTTGTAAGGTGTACTCTCTTAGAGCTGTGAAGCAAGAGAGTGTTGTTACTTAATCAAAGCTTGTAAGCAGGATCAAGGTGTTTCTCAAAGTGTGATCTTTGAGGTGTTTTAGGAAGTGAGTAGTGTTCTCATACCTAAGTGGTCTCTTAGGTAGAAAGTTCATTAGGTAGAGATTAAGTTTAGGAGATGTCAACTGGGTTGTTGAGTCTGTAAATTAATTCTACTAATAGTGAAATTCCTTCCTGGCTTGGTAGCCCCCAGAGTAAGTTGTTTAACTGAACTGGGTGAACAATTCTTTGCCTTCACCTCAAAATTGTCTAGGGTAGAAATTCCAAAATGTGTACAAGTTGCTCTAGAAATTCCAAAGTGGAGGGAAGTTGTACTTAGGGGTGTCAACGAGGCAGGGAATGTGCGGAGGATGCTTCCCCGTTCCCCGCCCCGTCCCCTAATTTTTTCCCTATCCCCATCCCCGATCCCCGCCACAGGGGAATATTTTTCCCCATCCCCATCCCCACGGATCCCCATGGTATCCACGGAGATCCACAAATTTCAAATCTTAATTTTTTTTATTTTTTCCGATCAAAATTGTGACATTAGCATTTCATTGTTTTTTCTTTTTTTTAAACATATATTTTGCATATTTATTATTTTTAAAAAAACAGATTGCATCAATAACAAAAAATGTAAAAGCAATTGTAGTTGCTAATTATTTTTCTTGCTATCATGCATAATCTCATAATGAGTAAAAAAATAGCAAATTGGAATTGTCAAATATCCAAAATAAAATGCTAATAAATATCCCACAATGAATAACAAAATAGAATTGGATGAGAATCCAAAAAATCAAAGCAATCACCCAACAAAAGTTATAACTGAAGTTACTTTAGACAAAGTTAATCTAAATAAACCAAAACATAAAGAAATTATCCAAGAAAATCATGGCATCATCTCCATCTTTCCGACTTTTCATGATAGGTCTTCATCACTATCCCACAATCATGCTTTACTTTCTTTTTCCTACAAAAATTAAACATATAATCACATCTACAAGCACAAATAATTTTAAGACTCAAAATTAGCCAACAATAATATTTACATTACCTCATCATCATCATCATCCATATCCTCATTAACACATTCGAATGAAGCGAGTGTCTTTTAATAAATTAAACCTAATAAACGAATAGCTAAAATACATTAAAAAATAATTATGGCTATAACAATGATAAATAGAGATGAATTTAATATAAATTATATCACCTTGCATTTCTTTTCGGAACCACGAGACGTTTAACATTGTCATTTGTATATGTATCGTTCACTTTTCTAGGATTAGTAAATAAAATCTCCACTAATGAGTAATGAGTAATGACTCTTTATTTCCCAATAATATAATAACTTTTTTATAAAAAAATGTACAGTTACATAATTATTATATTTTATATAATATTATAAATATAAAAAGGATAATTAATAATATGGCCGGATTAGGGGAATCCGTGGGGCGGAGGGTACTTCCTCGATCCCCGCCCTGAAGTTTAATCGGGGGAATTTTTACCTCCATCCCCATCCCCGCGGGGGAAAAAAACTCCGACTTCGGAGCTCCGAACAGATAATCCCCACGGGGATCCCCGTAAACAGATGCAAATTGACATCCCTAGTTGTACCTGAGGAGATGAAAGCTCTTGAAAAGAACAAAACTTGGAGTGTTACGACACTACTAGATGGCAAGAAGACAGTTGGATGCAAATGGGTGTTTACTCTGAAGTATAATTCAGATGGGTCAATTGAAAGGTACAAGGCTCGCTTGGTTGCTAAAGGCTTTACTCCAACCTATGGTATAGACTACTCAGAGACAGTTTCTCCTGTTGCAAAATTGAACACTGTCAGAATTCTTTTATCTCTTCCTGCTAACCTGGATTGGACGTTACATCAGTTAGATGTTAAGAATGCCTTTCTTAATGGCGGTCTAAAAGAATAAGTATCTATGGACATACCTCGTGGCTTTGAAAAAAAATTAGATTCAATGTATACAAACTAAATAAGTCTTTGTATGGATTAAAGCAGTCCCCTATAGCTTGGTTTGAAAAATTCACTCAGTCCATGAAGAAAAAATGGTACATTTAAGGACAGGCTTACCATACCTTGTTCGCAAAGTTATCCCAGGATGGGAAAGTTGCTGCCCTGATTTGTTTCTGTTAATAATATTGTCCTTACTGGATACGATACAATGGAAATGGCAAGAGTAAAATAGAAATTGACAGTAGACTTTAAAATCAAGGACTTGGGATTCATGATATATTTTCTAGGTATGGTGGTTGTTCAGTAAAAGAATAATATTGTGGTTTCACAGTAGCAATACATTCTAGACTTATTGGAAGAAACATGAATGAGTGGATGTTGTCCCACAGATACCCCTATAGATCCTAATGTTAAACTTTGGGGAGAAGGTCGGTTGATACTGGAAGATATCAAAGATTGGTTGGAAAACTGATTTATTTGTCACACACCTGACCTGATATTGCTTTCTTAGTGAGTGTAGTAAGTTAGTTTATGCATTATCCTTTCGAAGAACATCTTGAGGCAATCTATGGGATACTAAGATATTTGAAGGGAAATCCCGGAAAAGACTTATTTTTTTTAAGAAGACTAGTGAAAGAAATGTTTCTATCTACATCGATGTTGATTGGGCACGTTCAGTCACAGATAGAAGATCAACCTCTGGATATTGTACCTATGTTTGGGGTAATCTTGTGACATAGAGGAGCAAGAAACAAGGAGTTGTAGCAAGAAGTAGTGCAGAAGTCGAGTTTAGAGCTATGTCTCAAGGTATTTGTGAAGTATTATGGATCCTTAGAGTCCTAGAAGAACTTAAGATGAAAATTAAGCTTCCATTGAAATTATACTCTGACAGTAAAGATGCTATTAGCATAGCTCATAACCAACCCAAATCATCACGATAGAACCAAGCATATTGATATTGATTTACACTTCATAAAGGAGAAGTAAGATACTGGAATCATATGTCTACCTTTTGTGACTTCAAGTCAGCAAACTTCGGATATCCTGACCAAAAGTTTAGCTAGACCTACCTTCGAGCATTTGTTAGACAAGTTGGGCATGATAGATATCCATGCACCAACTTGAGAGGGGGTGTTGGAAAATATTTTATTTCCCCGTTTAATTATTTCCGTTTATTTTCACTTATTTTCCTTTATTCTCCATTAAGGAGAAAATTAATTTTTTATTTATTATCTTCAATAAAAATATATGAGTTTTTACCAGATTTAAAAAAAAATGAGTTTATACAGGATTTTTCAAAAAAAGTATGAGTTTTTACTGAATTTTCAGAAAATGTATGAGTTTTACTAGATTTTTCAAAAAAGTATGAGTTTTTACCGAATTTTTCAAAAAACGTATGAGTTTTTACCGGATTTTTCAAAAAGTTTATGAGTTTTTACCTAATTTAAAAAAAAGTTTTACTGGATTTTTCAATAAAGTATGAGTTTTTACCGGATTTTAAAAAAAATAGTTTTTACTGGATTTTTCAAAAATATATGAGTTTTTATCGTTTTTTTTAAATACATTATCAGATTTTTCAATAAACTATGAGTTTTCGGTCAAGTAGTGGCCTCTATCATTGTTATATCTATTGGCGTGGGTTATAACCCATTTTCTAAAATCCCTTAGGGTTTTGTTCATATTTTCCACTAAGAACCCTAAGTGGGTTTTGTCTCTATCTTTTTGCGTCGTTCTACTTTCTCTTTTGCAACCTTGGACATTCTCACACCTAGCAATCTTCTCCTCAGTGTGTGTGGTTCTCTTTTCCATATGGTTGTTATCATCATTCACTTGCGCCTTTCCCTTCCTATCACACCTCTCCTTACTGTTGATGTTGCTACCCACCTTATTCATACTTTCCCGTTTGATTTCAATCATTTTCACATCTATTTTGCAATCAGTCCTAATTTCCAAGTTCTTGGCCTTCATCTTATTCTCCAGCTCAATCACATTCCATATAACTTTACATTCTACAACTATTAAATTATTGTGCCCCCTTTAGTTCCAGGTTGCGGTCACTAGGATTTTTCTCTTCTCGTTATAGATCCAGGCCCCCATGTTCCACTCGCCAGAGATCGCCATATTAGAGTCATTGTTTACGATGATAGTCTGATTGTCCCAAGTAATCTGGTTATCCTGACCTTTGTTTGTATGCATGTTTTATTGGTATTATTCTAATATAGACTTCTTATGTTGTTTTGAGGTTTTCCTTTAACATTTACCGCTCATTAATTTCAGGTTGTTTGTCTAATTTTACAACACCTCATTTTCCCAAGTATCAAAAATTCTTGTATATTGCATGTTAATAGTTCCTTTATGATTATGCTTATGATGCTCATTTTTTAAGTTAGGATGATTCTCTGTGGTATGCTCTATCTGTTTGGCCTAGTTAAGGTTAAAATTCTTCTTTACTTCTTCATACCTAGTATCCAAGTTCCTTTTCCAAGCATTCTCTATGTGCTTATGGTTGTTGTTATTTTCTATTTCCCCCAACTCTTGATGTCTTCCCTAGTTACTTATATCCTTCTTATTGGCGTGATACCTCTTTTGAAGAGGATCTTTACATGAGCTTTCCCCAATTTCCCAAGTAGAGTGTGTATCTTGATTCTTCTATGAACTTTTATCACGATACTTCATCTGATTTTTGATTCATGAGTTATTCTTTTCCTGGATTTGATTACTATTTCCAGACTATATCAAAGCAACTTTGTTATTATTTTGGCGCTCATGATGGCCAGGTGTCTTTAACTTTGTTCCTCTCTTAGTTTATCTTCATTATGATTTAGAGGCTCATTTATGTCTTGTCTATCTTCACATGAATGTTGCCCCTCCGTTTTGTTGGGATGAGATTGATCATGTTTGCAATTTTTGTGCTTCAGGTTGGTTATACTCTCTAGGCCTCTTAGTACCATGTATCTGGCTGCTATTTGTCACATTGTCCTGATTCTTAGTTTTGGTATCTTCTATAATCTGAATCTGAATATCTTTCCTGTTGCACTAATTATGGTTTTTATCTTGCTTGGTTTTGTCATTCTGAGGATGAATTTTTTTTTCTTTAATTGGTTCTGATTATTCTCCTTACCGCCAATGCTTTCCATCTTTCCTTCTTTCCTGATAGTATTGTTCTTGCTCATATGTTTTATATACTTAATAGTTGCATCTATTGTTATATCTTCATATGCATAAATACTTCTATTTCTGACCCACCAAATGACATATAATTTGTTCATAGTTTTCTGGATACTGTGTTTGTCTTTGATTTTCATTGTTTCCCATAACCTATCTATCACCCCCTTTGATGATTTTCCTCAAAATTTTCGTTGAGTTCAAATTCAAACCATAGCCTTCTGGTCCAATATAAATCTTTGAATATATGATCCATGGTCTCCTCATATCTTAGGAAAATAGGGCAAACAATAAGACATCTAATCCTTTTTTATCAACTCTTCCCTAACAAGAATACTTCTAGACATAATTATCCAACTAAGAGCTTTAACTTTAGGTTGGCAGATAATGCTCCAAAACTTCCTCCACATTGACCTTTGCTCCATATACTTAAAATTTCCAATTTCATTCATGTTCTCCATATTTTGGAACGAATGATAACAAATGTAATCTTTAGCAGAAATTCAACTTTAATGCTAACAAGAGAATAAAAATAAATAGACATAATTATTTTTGTTCTGGTTCATTGTTAACAAAGTTACTCCAGTCCACCCACCAAGGTGATTTCGCCTTAGACAAGGACTTAATCCAATAATATATAAATATTACAACCTCTAAGTGTTAGAAAACAACTTATCCCTCTCAAGTATTCAGACTAGCGACGTAGTCACTTGAGGAATCTCCACTTTGAAAAGTGTTGCAAAGGTGTGTACAAGAATTGCTTCTAAACAAGCAGGTGACACAAATTGAAGTACAATAACACAAAAGTATTTTCTAGCAAGATATATGCAACAACTCCTTGCTAATTACAAAACTATCTTAAGAATAATCTCATAGAGATTTGCATCGTATCAGCATGAGTTTTGTGAGCTTAAAACCTTCTTGTAATGCTTCTCTCATTTTCTTGTAAAGTTGTGCTCTGATTTGGTTGAGCTTCAAGCATCTTCTTTTGAGCTTACAATTTGGTGCTTGCTTCCTCCTTGCACACATACTCTCGTGTTTTCTTCAACTCTTTTTCTTCTTGTTCTAGTTACTCTCTCATGATTATCTCTTTTGCTCTTGCGGCATTCAACACTTCGGCATTTAGCATTTTCACTCAGCTCATAACTTCATTTCTTCAAACATTTAGATCTTCAATATATAGAGCTTGAGAATAGATCCGTTGGAGGGTATAATAGGAAAAAAATATTCCAACTGTAATATCCTAACGTTCACTTAAAAGAATGGTCAAATCATAATACAAAAGAGTTGTCCTTGCGCCACCTATTCTAGGTAGAGGTCACTGATTACTTTGCACTTTTATATTCATTGAAACACACAAACTATTCTTGATCTTCTGTCTTCTAAACTTCAAAGGATTCAGATGTATATTTGATGAAGCATGTATAGAGAGATCAATACTTGTAACTTCAGAACCTAAGTCTTCAGAATCTCAGATCTTCGTTCAGCAGAACTATCTTAAGAGTCTTCAGCACTTAGTCTTTAGAAGTGATATCTTCAGAAACTTCAGAGCTCATTCAGCAGAACCTCGTCTTTAGAATCTTTAGAACTTGTTCAACACATATTTGTCTTCAGAGTCTTTAGAACTTCGTTTAATAGACACTTGTCTTCAGAGTCTTCAGAACTTGAACTTCAGAAATGATGTCTTTAGAACCTTCAGTACTTCGTTCAACAGAACCTTGTCTTCAGAAACTTCAGAACTTGTTGCGATAGAAGCACATCTCTTAGAAAGCCTTCAAGGCTTACTTATAAAGTCACAATCAGAAGCTTTTGTATAAACATTCTTCAGAACCGTTGCATTAAAAAAATTCCTGAATTTTGACTTTAACTTGTACACAACATATGTTTTCTTCCAGAGTGTTTAGATCATAGTCTGATGATGTCATACGCCTTTCTATCAGAGTCAGTTCCTTTTTGGAAAAAAGCTACACACTAGATAGAAACTATAAAGTACCGAATTGTTCTCTTACGATAAAATGTGCAGTTATCATCAAAACTTAAGGCCGGATGCAGAACCACTCTTGTTCTTGCAATCCCCCCACTTTTATAATGACAAACCATGTATTTTGATAGAGCAATTCGTACAGCGTAATTAGGGGTAGGAATAGGCCAGGCCAACTAACAAGGGCCTACGGCCTAGCCTACATAGGCCAAGGTCAGGCCAGACTTTTTTTTAAATAAAAAAGGCCTAGGCTTTTTTATAAGCCTATTTAGTTAAATAGGCTAGGCCGCAGGCCATACAAAAAGCCTTATAAGCATATCAGGCTGGCCTATTTATTGAATATAAATGAATTTATTGTTTTTATATTGTATTTTATACTTTATATTAAAATTCAAAAGTAAAACTTAGTTATATTTAAGAACTTATGAAAATAAGTTAAAAGAAATCCTATGAATAACGTTATAAGGTCTTTTCATAAGTTCTCTCAAACAAATCATCTCACAAAATTTATGCTACTAGGTAAGTTCAGATAAGTCAATGCAAACAAACATTTAGTCTCATTGTACTTTTCATTCACTAATCTATTTAAACATTAGTTGAATTTCTTATTTACATATGTTCAAATGATATAGGCTTTTTAAGTAGGCTAGTAGGCCAATCAGGCCTTTGAAAAGGCTAGGCTCAGGCCAAAAAATAAGCCTTTGATAGGCCACAAGCCAGGCTTAGGCTTTAAATTTTTTAGCAGGCCAGGCTCAGGCTTGGTAAAGCCTAGCTCGGCCCAGCCTATTCCCACCCCTAAGCGTAATAACCATAAACCATAGAATCAGAGTTAAGCTATCCAGCTCTCCCTGAATCTGTTACTCTCAAAATTTATTTATACTCATTCAGAGTCTCCCCCCGATCCCAAGACTCACAAAATAATTTTGAAGTACAGAGCATACGAACAGAGAAAGAATTCTTCTAAGAGATGTCACATCAGAGTCTGACTAGAACTGCTCGGTCTTCATCTCAAAACCTGGCTTACTATCAGAGTATGATTGACATATTCAAAACCCGATTAGTAGCTTTCTTGATGCTTCGCATCATGTATCAGAGCTAAGTTCTTTCAATATTTTAAACATGTCACCAGAAGGTGCAGAAATCAACATGTCATCAGAAGATTTAAAACTTGAACATTTCCTGAATGACCATTTTTTGATTTGGTATCCATAAGTTCCACAATCTTTGAAGTACTACAGTCTAGCTACCATGCTTTCAGAGAGTTCACAACTTCTGACAAGCTTGAGGTATCAGAGTACTCATAGACATTCTTTCAGATTTTTCTTTTTGCTTCTGATTAATAAGTGGCCAAAGTCAATTTTTCATTGAATAATGTATTGCATCAGAGCAAACCTATTTAGAGCATTTATCTTGCTTGATCATATCCTCTGATAACCTGTTCTAAAAGATAGTGAACTTTTACAAAGTTCCTGATCATATTTTAAACATAGGTTAGTAGTAAAAGCATATTGAAATATGTATTTGGCATCAAGATTCTGAGAATAGGTATATCAAAATCATTTCACTTTCTCCCCCTTTGTCAGAAATAAAAAAGGTATATAAAAAAATAAGGTGAAATTTTTAACAGAAATACTAAAAAAAATTATAAAAGAAAAAGATAAAAGAACAAATTCATGATAAAAAATGTTATTCATTATCAAGAAAAGAGTACAAGCGAAACACAATAGAAGAATATAACAACTAATAAAAATAACAAAATGACCAAAAACTCCCAGGGTCTGAGGTTTGTAGGCCCCCTGTGTAAAACAGTCTTAGAGATGAGGTTTGTAAGTTCCTCCTAAGTTCTATTTGTGAAGTCTAAGATGTGAGGTTAGTTTCCCCAAAAAAAATCAAGCAAATCCAGAACCAAAAACATAATCAAGAAATAACTAAAAAGATAGTCAATAAGAGAAATATAGTAAAATAAAGAAAGAGAATTTTTCATTTAACTTTCAAACAGATAATACAAAAAAAAACATACAAAAAGGGTAATCCTAATGTGCCTAAGGTAGGGAAGAAGGAGGTGTTCTTGAGATGAGTTGAGTAAGCAAGTTTTGAATATTCTTGTTGAATTCTTCTTCCTTTTCGAGTCTAGTTCTTAGCAGCTTCAGTTCCTTCTGAATATCTCTTATGATGTTCATAAACCGAGGAAGAATATTAGCATCAGAATGAAGTGAATGGTCAGAGTTAACTGCATGACCCATAGAGGTTTCTGCATATTCTTTTTCAAAGACTACCATTCCGTCAGCTTCTTTCTCCTTTTCATTTTACAGAACAGACATTGCAGCTTCTCTCTTTCTCTTTCTGCTTGAACTAGTTTCTAGATTATGTTCTTCAGGTGCCTTAATTACCACATGTCTACCAGGTCTTCACCATGGAAGGGTTTTCCAAAACTAATTTCCGGTGCAACTCAAGGATTCAATTACTCCATAATCTTGCAATTAATCAGAATTGCCGAGATTAATCTTCCATAGGGAATCCAGGTTCTCTGATTTTTGGAAATTTTCTTAGCATGGTCAAGAGAGAAACAGAGATAGTAGAAGAGACATGCAGGCAAGTATTTGGTGTGTATATCCACGTGATTGGCAAAATTTGTTATGAACCTGTGATAGATGCTACCCATGATGATCCTGAACCAAACCCTTAAATTATCAAAAAGATTTATTGTAGAGGATGAGCCCTTTCCATTTTTGAAAATGGTAGGTGTGATCATTTTGATGATCTCTATATAGTTCAACATAGAGTTAAGCAATACAACATCTTTCTGGTTGTAACATCGAACACCTGAGTTGTCATAAAGAAGTAATCTAGCAATGTTAGCTTCAGTAGTGCAGATATTATGTTCCTTGATATTAGAGCGAACTAAGCTGTCATCCGAGACATATGCATTTTCCCAAAAATATTTGACAAGCACCGGTTAAGTTGGCCCTTTCGGGAGGTTAAAGTAACTTTTCCAACCTTGGGTTTCCAACATTTTTGAGAAATTAAAACCATTAGCAGATAGATCCTTAAAATCTACTATTATTTCAGATAGAACACTCAAGTGTTCTATAGGAAAGGCTAAAGTGATTTGAGGAGTATCAACGTTTTGAAGATTTCCCAAGCATTGTTGTAGAGCTATACGTTGATTATTAGACATGTAGTCGGCCATTTTGATGAGGAGAAGGGAACACACACTGGGTTTTTAGGTTTTAGAGAGCGAAGGGGTTTGAAAGATTAAAAATGTAGGAAGTTGTAGCGTAAGTGTGTGTGGTGTGAAGTGAGTGAGTATTAATAAGAGATTTTACAATGATTATAATTAACTAGAGAAGATAAAAACAATTCAACAAATAGAGAGTTAAAAAGGTTTATCACATAATCCCAAGAAAATCTCGTCTCCCAAAGTGTCATGTTAAGCACGAAGCGATGTGAAGTACTAAGCGTGGTTATCAAAAGACAATTGTCTTATAATGACATCACAAACTCTTCACTTTCCTGACAACATGTTAATGAAGTAAACTCTTCAGTTTCCAACGGTAAAAGACCAAACTCAATAGAACATTCTGACCATGGATACTTCATATACATTAGAACTTCACTTGTTAGAAGCCTCACACCTCAGAAGTAAAACACTAAAACTCAAGCATTAGAAACTTATTTTTCTATTCTAGAGGACATATATATTCTGAAATATTTCTTTTCATTTTGGACATATAACAAAGTTCACATGTAAGAATGAGAACAAGTTTATATTCAGCAAGGAACTTTGAAATGGATAACAGCCATAAGAAAAGACTGTATCAAACGGTTTCTAAAAGAAATAGTTCCTTTCTGAACATAATCTCAAAATTTTAATCCTAGAATATAAAAATAGATTCTTAGACAAATAAGCAAAAATTAGTAAGAGTTAGAAAAGCGTTACTCTCAATTATTTGGTAGACTTCCAGCTTGCTTTGTATTCCTAGATGTAGGAGATTCTTCAGAATCAACACGCGATTTGCTTCTACAGTTGAGGACGTGGCTGATGATTGTCTCTAGTTGGACAGCTAGATCAAATTCTCCTCAGAAACTAACATCTTGATAACTTCTTCCTTTCTTGAGATCATGAATGAGATGCATATGAGTTCTTGAATCTTGTACTGAGACAATATCGTCTTCTTAGCTTCTTTGATCTTCTCATTCTGATGGATGAAATATCTCTCTCAATGTTTGTTGTATTTAGATCATCAGAGGAAACTCAATTATCCTTTAGTCTTCTGCTTTTGATTAACCGCTTATATCATTATGACTTGTTTTCAGAAGGCCATTTGATTTAATTAATTAATTCTTAATTCCTGGTATAGAAAATAAGACGCCATATGCTGAGAGAACTGATTGAATTCTTCTTGCGTCACTGGAGTTCAATCTTTGACCATACACCCTTCTTCAACAGATGCAGTTATCATCATGATCATCAAACCACGAAACATTTCTTCAGAGGGTTTGAATTTTGATCTTGTTCTTACTGGCTTAGTCTTATCACCCAGAATCAGTACTTCAGAAAGTAAAGACTTCTGTCTAAGCTTTCTCAGGGAAGTAAGAACGGCCACGTCTTCTGATTGAGCATCTTCTGATTTTTCATCTTGTACTTCTTCAGCAGCTCTATAACCTTCAGCATCTGAAAAGGTAATCTCCAGACTTGCAATCTTCCAATAAGCTTCGACTTTTAACTACCAAGCTTATCATCAAAATATGACATCAAATTGATTCATCTGCATAAGTACTTCAACTCCAAGTACTTGTACTCCAAGTACTTGTAGACTTTGAGCATTCTAATCACGATGCATCATAATATATCTAAAAATAGTTCTGTTCTGAAGGGAATGCTAGAACTCCTTAGAAGTGCTTTATCATGATAATCATGATTTTAGCCATTTCTTTTCAAGACCATGTTCTTCCTTTTACATCTGTATCTGGTTGTAAAGAACTGAGACACGAATAACTCATTTTCATCAAATAACTTCTCAAGCCGTTTGTTCCCAGACTATTGACCAAGATTATTTCTAACCTTGAACATTCACATACATCCATTTTTTTCACTTAGAGAGTAGAGAACATAGAATGATTCATTCTTGTCATAAGATTCTTCACCCATGTCTATTTTATAGAAACTAACAGTAGCTGAGTCAATACTTCATACCATGGTATTTCATTGGTTCAGATATGTCAGTGTACAGAAATTTGTGGAAGCATTCAGAATCCTGGTAACAATGGCAGTGCTTTAACTATACTACTGAGAACTTCTGCGACAAAGATAGTTTATGCTGAATCAGAAACTACTTCATCTTCTGGATGGATTTTCTTCATCAGACATTCTAACGTATGCTAACAGTGCTACGTTAGCTTGTTCTTCATCTTCATCATCTTTTGAGAACTCAGAATCATTCCAAGTTGCCAATAGATTGTCTAAGCATTTTAGATCTGTTTCCATGAGATCTTCTTCCATAGTGATCAACTTATCTAAATAGAAGTGACAACACACCTTCTTTTGTAATGCTTGATTACTTAGATTTGAAGCCACATTTGGTCTTCTTTGGACAGAGGTGTTGTTTAGATCTTCTCCAATCTTGAGAGTAGTTACAAAAAGTCTTTATCTGGATAAAAAGCTTCTGATAACTTTCTTCGAGTGATCTGACGAAGAGTAGCCTTAGTTCAGAACCCAGAGTTCTGCAACCATGGTGTGAAAACTTGATAACAAGATTTCAATCGTCTTTAACATCCTTCATCTTGAAATATTTATGCTACCGAATCAAAACACGAGCAATTGTTTTCTTGATTTAAAAGAGTTCTTAATGAGTTATTCTGAGAAAGTCAAATAGACATAGCAGACTGGTTTTGAAAACATCTCATACTCAGTAAGAATTAACTTTCAGCAATCAAGGAACTTCTTGCTTTCTGATGATTCTTGTCATCCTTTTCCAACTAATCATTCAGATTTACTTTCATCCTTTTACCAGCTTCATCTGAGGGAGATATGTAGTTATCATTTACCATATTCAAATGATCAATATCATTTTTTAGAAGGAAATTTGTATTACACCTTTCCAGTACTCAACCTTTTCACCAACAGTGGTAAAAGATATAATTAAGAACATTTGAGACTGGAATAGCAGGTGGTGGAGTGGAAACCATAAAGGTGTTTCTTAAAGCTCGTCTGGATCTTTATCTGACACGGTTAAGTGTTTGATAAATGTCAATACCAGAACCGGGGCTCTGATACAAATTGAAGGGGTGAGAAACACAAGAAATGGGGGGTTTGAAGTGGGTTTCACCAAATGTAATTTTTTGCGAAAATTCAACTTTAATGCTAACAAGAGAATAAAAATAAATAGACACAATTATTTTTATCTAGGTTCACTGTTAACAAAGTTACTCCAACCCACCCACCAAGGTGATTTCGCCTTAGACAAGGACTTAATCCAATAATCTAGAAAGATTACAACCTCTAAGTGTTAGAAAACAACTTAGCCCTCTCAAGTATCCAGTCTAACAACTTAGTCACTTGAGGAATCTCCACTTTGAAAAGTGTTACAAAGATGTGTACAAGAATTGCTTCTAAACAAGCAGGTGACACAAATTGAAGAACAATAACACAAAAGCGTTTTCTAGCAAGATATGAACAACAACTCATTGCTAATTACAAAACTATATTAATAATAATATCCTAGAGATTTGCATCATATCAGCATGAGTTTTGTGAGCTTAAAAGCTTCTTTTAATGCTTCTCTCATTTTCTTGTAGAGCTGAGCTCTAATTTGGTTGAGATTCAAGCATCTTCTGTTGAGCTAACAATTTCGTGCTTACTTCTGCCTTACACACATACTCTCGTGTTTTCTTCAGCTTTTTTTCTTCTTGTTCTAGTTACTTTCTCATGATTATCTCTTTGGCTCTTGTGGCATTCATCACTTCGGCAGCATTTTCGCTTGGCTCACAACTTCATTTCTTCAAGCATTCAGATCTTTAATATATAGAGCTTAAGAATAAATCTGTTTGAGGGTATAATAGGAAACATATTCCAACTGTAATATCCTAAAGTTCACTTAAAAGAATGGTCAAATCATAATACAAAAGAGCTATCCTTGCGCCACCTATTCTAGGTAGAGGTCACATACTACTTTGTAATTTTATATTCAATGAAACACACAAACCATTCTTGATCTTCTGTCTTCTAATCTTCAGAGGCTTAAGATGTATATTTGATGAAGCGTGCATAGAGAGATCAATACTTGTAACTTCATAATCTCAGATCTTTGTTTAGCAGAACTATCTTAAGAGTCTTCAGGACTTGGTCTTTAGAAGTGATATCTTCAGAAACTTCAGAGCTTGCTCAACAGAACCTCGTCTTTATAATCTTTAGAACTTGTTTAAAACATATTTATCTTCAGAGTCTTCAAAACTTCGTTCAACAGAACCTTGTCTTCAGAGTCTTCAGAACTTGAACTTCAGAAATGATATCCTTAGAATCTTCAGAACTTTGTTCAACGGAACCTTGTATTCAAAAGCTTCAGAACTTGTTGCGATAGAATCACATCTCTTAAAAAGCCTTCAAGGCTTACTTATAAAGTCACAATCAGAAGCTTTAGTACAAACGTTCTTCAGAACCGTTGCATTAAAAACATTCATGAATTTTGACTTTAACTTGTACACAACATATATTTTCTTCTAGAGTGTTTAGATCAGAGTCTGATGACGTCACATGCCTTTCAATCCGAGTCAGATCCTTTTTTGCAAAAAGCGACACACTAGATAGGAACCATAAAGTACCAAATTATTCTCTTAAGATAACATGTGCAGTTATCATCAAAACTTAAGGCGAGATGCAGAACCACTCTTGTTCTCACACTTCCCATTACCAATTCTCCAACAACACCCTTTTACGAGGTTATCCTTAGTTTGTATGATACTCTTCCATATATATAGCTATCTCTTTGCTTTTCTTAGGTCTGAAGGATGGATTTATTAGGGAAATATTATGCTTTAAAGCACTTGTGAAGAATGTTATCCTTGTTGATGATGAGTCTCCAAAGTTGTTTAGCAAGGAGTGCATCACTGAAACATCTTATGCTTCTAAACCCCAACTCACCTTACTATTTACTTTGACACACTTATTCCTCTTTTTCCAACATATGCCCTTTATGACTATAATTATTCCACCACCAATAATTTTAACAATTATATTCATTTCTTTGCACAGTCTTTTAGGAATGTTAAACACACTCGTGGAATATGTAGGCATAGCTTGAGCTATTACTCTAATTAGAACAAATTTTCCTGCAAAAGATAGGTATTTCTCTTTCCAGCCTTTGATTTTATTCTTTATCCCATCTATAGTGAATTGGAAAATGGGGGCTTTTAGTGTCCAAAATCTATTTTTCCCAACTAATTTTCGTTCTAATTAAATGGTAACCAACTGATTGCATCAAAATGACATCGATGTCCCTGCCTCTCCATATAACCCATTATGATTATGGGGTAATTCTAAGTAATTTTCACGCCTGTTAAGTTTCTGATTTGGTTCCAATCTCTTGGCCTTGGTAAACTCAAAATGTCCAATCAGGCAGACTATTACTCTACACACTGTGTAATATTTCACAATTACACGTTTTTTAAACACTCCCTCTCTTACTCCACATTTTTCATCTCCTTCCTCTTTCCAAACTTCAACTCTATCTTCTCTTAGTAAACAGCATCTTCATTTCCTAAACCTTTATCTTTCTCGTAACAGGTAAAATGGCTTTATCTTCTCTGTGTATTCATTTTATTTTTTTCTTCGTCTTTGTCTTTGAAACATTTTCTCATTTTTTTCTGTTTGGAATTTATTATAACTTCATTTATACTTTTGAATTTTAATAGGTTGAAGATCCTATTTTTGTTTCTCTTCCATTTTATTCTTTAGATCTATAAAAGATTGTTGATGAGATTTTGGATCTAGTGCCAATAACAGCTTCTTCTTCCAAGCTTTTCTTCATCTACTTTCGTTTTCTGTTTTCAAACTCTTTTTATTTTATGGTTTTAGTTTCTTCTGCTATTTTGTTAAACGCTTTTAGGGTCAACATTTTCTATTATGAAACCCTTTTCATTTTTAGTTTTCATTGTTCATGTAAGTCATGTTTACTTTTCTGATTAACATGCTCTAACTTTTTTTGATTTTTTCTTATGAGGAATCTTCCTTCATAACCATAAATTATTATTATAATTTTCTATTTTTGATTTGCAATAGGTGACGAAATTATACATCAACTTTAACAAATCTCAAATATGGGTCAAGTACCAGATCTATTCTTATGCATTCAAGTAACATATCTCAAAAATGTGTCAAGTAAATCTCTTCATATTATTTTTCAAAATCATTATATTTTTTCTCTTTTTCACCTTCTTTTTAACATATTTTTCCCCTTTTATTTTTTCAGGATGTAGATAGATCTGGAGATACCAAGAAGGAAACAGGTATCAAAACAATTTTAACAATGCTCACATATTTTGTTCTTGGGGTTTAGGGTTTCTTCCAGATTTCTAACTCTTTCTCTTTCAATATTTAAAATTTTGATGTTTCATAGATTGAACCTCATATTTTTGTCGTCTTTTATTTTCTTTTTCAGATCTAAAAAAATATTGTGGGTGACATTTGAAGGTGTGAGAAAAACACAAGAAATGGGGGTTTGAATTGGGTTTTCAAAAATGAAAGCTTTTTGTGAAACTCAAACAAAGATCACAAAGAAACTCAACAAGAGAAATACACACGATATATCCTGATTCACTTGAAAACTATCAAGCTAATCCAGTCCACCCGCCAAGGTGATTTCGCCTTATACACAAGGATTTAATCCACTATAATTAACTGATTAAAATTTGCACTAGCAACTGCTGGTGACTAACAACCACAAAGACTAACTGTCTCTTCTTAAGGATTCTGACCTAACTGGTCCCTTAAGTAATTACAAACAACAGTTTGAAAAATAAATGTTTACAAAGAGATGCTTCTACACAAGCAGATATAAACACTATGAATAACAAAAATGACATAAAGAAACTAGTCTCACGAAATCACAATGCTCGAGGTGTCTTTTCAATAGTATGATATGATTTGATATTGGACAAGTGTCACAAGGAAATCATAACCGTCTGTTTAAGAGAACACGTTTGATAAATAGGATTCTTGGATAGACAAATAGCAGAAGTATTATCACAGAAGATAGGAATGTTACTCTCGTGTATCTGAAAATCTTCTAGCTGATTTTTCATCCAGAGTATCTGAGTACTACAAAGTGACGCTGAGATGTATTCTGCTTCTACAATAGATAGTACGATGGTTGATTGTCATTTGCTTGCCCAAGAGACGATGTTGTTACCCAGAAACTGACAGTTTCCAGAAGTACTTTTCCTTTCTAATATGTCTCCAGCATAATCTGTATCACAATAACCAGAAAGCTTATACTTTGATGGTTTCTTATACATCAAGCCAAGGTTAGTTGTTCCCTTTAGATACCATAGGATTCTCTTAACAGCTGTTAAGTGAGTTTCCCTAAGATCTGATTGGAAACGAGCACACAAACAAACACTAAACAGAATATCTGGTCGAGAGGCAGTCAAATACGGAAGAGAGCCTATCATACCACGATAGAACTTCTAACAAAACTTTTTACTTACTTCTTCTTTCTCCAAAATGCATATCAGATGCATGGGAGTTTTAGTAGGTTTACTTTCTGACATCTCAAACTTCTTCAGAAGTTCTCGTGCATACTTGCTCTGATGAATATATGTTCCTTCTGGATATTAATCAATTTGAATTCCCAGAAAGAATCTGAGTTCTCCCATCATACTCATTTCAAGTTCTACCTGCATTAACTTAGAAAATTCCTTGCACAAGGAAATATTAGCAGAACCAAATATAATATCATCAACATAAATCTGCACAACCAGAATATCATTTTTAAAGGTTTTGCAAAAGAGTGTTGTATCCATTTTCCCTCTAGTAAAGTTATTTTCCAAAAGAAAGTTATTTAGCCTTTCATACCAAGCTCTGGGAGCCTGTTTCAGACCATATAACGATTTTTTTAGTTTGAAAATGAAATCTGTGTTTTCAGAACTTTCAAAACCAGGAGGTTGGTGTACATACACTTCTTTAGAAATATACCCGTTTAAGAATGCACTCATTACACCTATTTGATATAAAGTGATGTCATGATTTACAGCAAAAGAAACTAAGAGACGAATAAATTCTAACCTGGCAACTGGAGCAAAGGTTTTTGTATAGTCTATTTCTTCTTGCTGACTATAACCTTGTGCTACCAGTCGTGCTTTGTTTCTTACGATCTCACCTTTCTCATCAAGCTTGTTTCTGAATACCCACTTTGTTCCAGTGACGTGGACACCTTTTGGTTTCTGAACAAGATCCCAAACATCATTTCTGGTGAATTGATTAAGTTCTTCTTCCATAGCCAGAATCCAGTCGTTGTCTTGAAGAGCTTCATCTATAGAGGTTGGTTTGATTAGAGAGACCAAGCCAAGAAGAGTTTCTTTAGAGGGTTTAAATGAAGACGAGTTCTGACAGGATAATCTTTGTCTCCCAGAATCAATTCTACAGAATAAGAAGTCTTTAGTCTATTCTTCTTCTGATGAGATGGACTATTCGCTGTCTCTAGTGAAGATGTATCTAATTCTACAGTTTCTGCAGCTTTGTCTCCTTCTTTAGAATCTTCCTCCTTGGATTCTGATAAGGTAATCTTCAAATCTGCAAACTTTTCAACTAGCTTTGACTTTTCATGGTCAAGCTTATCATCGAATCTGACATGAATTGATTCCTTAACAATCTGTGTTTCTGTGTTATAGATTCGGTAGCCTTTAGAGCGTTCAGAGTATCCTAACAACAAACACTTTTGAGCTTTAGAGTCAAACTTGTCAAGATTCTCTTTAGTGTTCAACATAAAACAGATACAGCCAAAAGAATGAAAATAAGAAATGCTGGGTTTTCTATTCTTCCACAATTCATATGGAGTCTTACCCATAATAGGTCAGATAGAAATCCTGTTCTGAATATAACATGTTGTGTTTACTGCCTCTGCCTAGAAATGCTTAGCCATATCAGTTTCTTGGATCATGGTATGGGCCATTTCTTGCAAAGTCCCATTCTTCCTTTCTACAACTCCATTTTGTTGTGGAGTTCTAGGAAAGGAGAAATCATGGGAAATGCCATGAGAATCAAAAAGATTCTCAAAGTATCTGTTCTCGAATTCTCCACCATGATCGCTTCTGACTCTGACTATTTTGCAATCCTTCTATGTTTGCATTTGTGAGCAAAAGGTAGAGAACACAGAATGTGACTCATCCTTGTGTTTCAAGAATTTTACCCATGTCCAACGACTATAGTCATCAACAATAACTAATCCATATTTCTTTTCCAGAACTCTGCTTCTTTTGTCCAGATGTTGAGTCAGCACGACCATTGTTCCTTCTTGATCCTCTGAACTTTCCTTGCCTATGTTTCCAGAGTTTGTTGATCCTTCTGGAGATAAGTGATAACTCGTAACTCGTCTTCTGAGTCTTCATTAAAATCTTATGATTCTTCCTCAGCTTGATAAGCCTTTGCCGTTTCAAGTTTAGACTTAAGAGCAATAGATTTACTCTTCTTTTGAGGTTCATCTTCCTCAAGCTTTATCTCATGACTTCTTAAAGAACTAACAAGTTCTTCAAGACTGATACTATTCAGATCTTTAGATAGCTTTAGAGCAGTTACCATAGGTCTCCACTTCTTAGGAAGGCTTCTGATGATCTTTTTGACATGGTCAGCAGTTGAGTATCCTTTGTCCAGAATTTTGAGTCCCGCGACTACCATTTGAAACCTTGAAAACATATTTTCAACTGTTTCATCATCCTCCATTCTGAATGCCTCATATTTCTGGATTAGGGCAAGCACCTTTGTCTCCTTAACTTGAGTGTTTCCTTCATGAGTCATTCTTAGAGAATTAAAAATGATTTGACAGTATCTCTGTTTGTTATCTTCTCATACTCAGTATAAGAGATAATATTTAGCAGTATATTTTTGCCTTGTGATGATTCTTGTAATCTTTCTTTTGTTGATTGGTCATAGAACTTCTTGACACTTTTACTCCTGCAGCATCAATTGGGTGAATGTAGCCATCAACTACGAGATCCCAAAGATCTACATCGTAACCAAGAAAGAAACTTTCAATTCTATATTTCCAGTAGTCAAACTTATCACCATAAAAAACGGGTGGTTTGGCACTATAGTGATCTTTCTCTTCTTGAATAGGATCAACGTTAGTGGCCATGATATCTCACATAAATATTGGATCGGTACTGATCACGGTGAAGTGTTGATAAAACTTTTATCACAATCAGAACCAGAGCTCTGATGCCAATTGAAGGTGTGAGAAAAACACAAGAAATGGGGGTTTGAATTGGGTTTTCAAAAATGAAAGCTTTTTGTGAAACTCAAACAAAGATCACAAAGAAACTCAGCAAGAGAAATGCACACTATAGCGGGGAAATTTGTGAGTATAAGCTATTAATTAACTCAACTCAAAAATAAGCAAGAGTCGCCACCGCACTTTTATTTTTATCCAAAAAGGAAAGGAAAGAAGAGCGAACAAAACCTAAAGAGTTCTAAAAGAATAAAGAGATAATGGGTAAGGGGGGTTGGTTACCCAATGGGAAGGTGTTAGCACCCAAAACGTCTATAGTACTCTATAGGAGCCCTTTGAAATATCTACCGCTTTTTGGTCTGAAAATGGTTTGCTTGTAAAGAGATTGAGGAGATGAGAAGAGAATTATTTTTTTAAGATTTTTGTGTTTGGAGAGACTTATCGCCTCATGCCTACGTACCCACAATGTGCAATGTAGGATCAAAACCTCGTAGTTCGTGGTACAAAGAACAAAAATTATTGGTTATGGTTTATTTTATCTTGAAAAAGACAACCTGCCATTCTCAAGAGAGAATACTCAACTAATTACCCAAAGATATGGGAAAGAGGCATTTGCATCACATTAAGATGGAGGATTTGCTTGGATTAACATCAACAAGACTAATCACTTCAACATCTAAGTGGAAAATGACCATACTTTCAACAAAATACCATGGTTAGGAGTTTTACATCTCATCAAAAAAATGACTCATGTCTAATTCTTTTTGAAAAGTTTAAAAGAAAAAGGTGCATAAAAGCACAAAAGATTTGGATGAGTTTTTTTGTATTTTTTATGTCTTTTGAAATGGTCAAAGCATGATTAACATTGATTGACACTTATTTATGAAGACAAAGTTTGAAAAATCACTTGACCAAAGTCAAGGTTTTATTATGAAAGCGGTTTTAAGTTTGAAAACAAGAAGATTTTGAAAAAGAGAGAGGATTTTTGAAAATTTAAGAATGGGGAGGAGAAGAAGTGACTATCCTAGTGCATAAAGTAAAAGCTAGGGAAAAGAAGGATCTAACCAAAATGGAGCCACTTCAAAGCAATATTAAAAGAATTCCATCCTTAAGCAAATTGGCCAAATAAAGGCAAGTCCTCAATCAATACTCCAAGCAAAGGGATAAGAAGTCCTAATTCTAGGTCCATAAGTCCGATATTACTTCAAAAGAGGTCCATAATAAGATCACTCCAAAGCATAGGATAGTAACCAATAGTCCAAGATGAGGAGAATTAAGTTTTTTATGGTTTAATCCCTTATTAATGTTTTAAGTCCAAATGGACAAAAGAAAAAAAGGCATAAGCATAAACATATGTCCAACGGACAAGGAAAAAAAACGGAAGCATATATATGTGTCCAACGAACAAAGGAAAAATTGCGGAAACATAAACATGATATGAAATGATAATAATGAAGCATAAAAAATAAAAGAGATAGAGAGCGAGAAGGAAACATAAACAAAATTAATATAATAAAATTGTTAGTAAGTTAGTGGTTAATTGTTAGTGTTAGTGATCAATAACAATTGAATAATTGCACTTAGGTCAAGGTTGATGAAACTCATTAGAGGATTGATAAGACCAAAGCCTCCTAACAACAAGTTTCATGAGTTGTGAACCATAAGACAAATAATCAACCATTCTTGATGGTTTCCGATACGGGACAAATATTGCGCTATGTTAAGCAATCGCCGAGTAATTTACGGAGTAATTACCCTACAAATGAGGCCGGTCAATAACTTTATGTACTAATGTACGCTAGATGACGATATATAGATCGTCATCCGCAAGCGATACCGCACGAAAAGAAAAAAAAAGGTAGCGATCTCGTCTCGATCGAAATTCCACAAAAGAATTCCAATATCTTTGACTTTCATTAATCAAAAAGAAAAGAGATAGAAGAAAGAGGAAACCAAATTGAATTACAAATTCAAGACAATTCCATCTTTAAGTTCATTCACTCATTTTGGTGGATTAAAGTGCTAAACATATCATTAACTCAAAGCACCTAAAGTGAATTAAATAATTCACTTTAAAGATAGATTTGAATTAGTGAACATTTATCTAACTTCATCTACACCCTAAGTCCAATGAATTTAAAGAGAAATAAGGCCTTTAAAAGTGTAATCCAAAGCCAAAATCAAAAGGAAAATAAAATCAAGAACAAAATACTCAAATCATTTTCAAGAATTTTTTCTTTAAAGTAACATAAAAAACAAAACACAAAGGTTTTTTATAAAAATAAAATCTATTAAAAAAAAATCATTAAAAGAAAGAAACAAGAAATAATAAAAACATTTTTCTAACTAAAAAAAAGAAATAAAGTTTCAAAAGAAAAGAAGGAGGTGTAGAAAAACAATGGTGATGGTGTGTAGCAAAAAGGCCACACGGCCCAAACCTTAAAAAAAATAAAAAAAAGAAAAAAAAGAAAAAGCAAATAACACATTAAAGAGAAAGAGAAAAAACAGAAAAATGAATTTTCTCATCTTCTTCATTTCACGCGGCTACTATTCATCTTCATCATGCTAGCAATTTTGAGTTCCGTCAAATTGGAACGACGGAGCTCCGATGTGGTACCGTTGCGACCGGGAAAGCGAGAGGATTCCAAATATGTAATCGATTTCAACCGTCGTAAACAAAGTGCAACGCAAACTGAGATTAAAGCTTCGTCGGAAAAATTTCACTACCTTCAAAATTCAAGTAAGCACTCTTTAAATTCTTCCTCCCTTCTTCCTTGCCTTGAATGAGTGTGATTGTTGTTGATTTATGTAAGTTTCTTTGTTGTTTGGAGTGGTGAGAATTTTTGATGAAAAATGGAATTTCGGTTGGATATTTGAATTGGTGAAGAAAAATGGTTTGAGTTGTGATTTTGGCAGAGGTTTTAGGGCTCTCAAAGCTTGAAGAAATGAATGAGTAGTGGTCTCTATTTATAGAATTGGAGAGGAATTGAAGTTGAAATTGGATTTCCGTTTTGCTTTCTCATTTGCTGCGTTTTATGCTGATGATCCGCGTGATTTTTCTTCTTGCAGACTTAAATTTGTGACGCCGTTTTGGGTTGTGGTGCACCGCGTTTTGAAGTGTGCTTTGTGTGCAGCGTGTAAATGCTTCGGACTTGGCTTGGTGTTGTGAGCTTGTGGCTTCTCATGTAGCTCTCACGGCTTGAAATTTGGAAATAGCAGCATGATGGCTTGAAATTGTTTGTACCGGCTTTGATTGAAGATTGGCTTGTAGTGCATTGTGGGATGGAATAGCATCTGAAGTGAAAATGGAAAATGGGCCGTGAAGCTTAGAGCTTCTTCTTTTTTTTTTATTCATTTTTTTTTTTGAAATGGGCTTTTGTTGTATTGTTCATGAGCTTAGTATAATGGGACTTTGGATTTGAATGTTGAATAATGGTTTTGGAAATTACAAAAAATGGTTTTTATGAAATTGAAATTTTGGTTCATGAAATGGATAATTGGTTTTAAAATAGATTTTGAAAATAAATGGATAATGGATTTTGAGGAATGGTTCATGGATGTGGATATTTAAATGGATAAAAAAGGTTATTGAAAATGATTTGGATAATTGAATATGATTTTTGGATAGTAAAAATGGAGTATGGATAAATTGGTTTAAAAAATGGTTTAGAAGTTGGATATGATATTTGGATATGAAAAATGGATATTGGGCTTTAAATTGGATAATGGATATGTAAAGTGGTCATTGGATATGCATTTGAATTTTAAATGGACATGGCTAAAAAAGTATAAAATTTGATTGAATGAGAATTGGATTTAAAGAGAAATGAATTTTATGAATAAAGGATAGGTGAATTGGATATGGAAATTTAGAGAAATGGTTTCACATGAGAATTTGGACAAGAAAGGATAAGAAAATGATTTAGTAAATGGATAATGGAGAATTGGTTTAGAAATGGATAATGGAAAATTGGGTTTAGAAATTGGTTTGAAAAAAATGGATATTTGGTTACTAAAATGTGGATATGAAAATTGGTTTAAAAATGGATAAAGGAATTGGTTTAGAAAAAAATGGTTTAAGGAATGGAAATGAAAATGGATCATGAATAGCAAAATCTTTATTTTTTTTTTAGCCCAGAACGAACTTTAAACTTTTTCCACAAGCCTCTGATAAAATGCACACAGCTACCACTGGACAATCTTGCCACTGAAACAAACATCTGAATCAAACATCCTTTGAATCTCTGATAATAAGTTCTGAATCACTTCAAAAATTCATCTGAATCAACTATCTTGGAAAATAAATCCACAGATGAACACAGTCTTGATTGATGAACTCAGATGAACCTGATGAATATCACCACACAACAACTTGACAGTCGCTACTTTGAGGAATAACTCACTGAAACAGATAACTGGAACTTGAAACAATTGCTGGATAGTTTGACCAAGATCAGGTCAAACATCCATCTGAACTGGATCAAGAACAAACAGTCACACGTGACTTGAAATCACTTTATTTCCTTTGACAAACCTGCACAACACACAGAGAGAGAAACTGCAGCAAATTTTTGGTGTATTTTGGTTAGAGGTTAGTAACAGAAACAAACAAGAATAATATACAGATACTCAGGAGAAACACATAGAATGCAAATGATATGTGGGATCTTAGGGGCAAAAATTAGGGTATTACAGCTGCCCCTATTTAAGTTTCTTCTATCTGGAGATAAGAAGATTGACATCTTTGTCTCGACGAGATAGAAGAGACTTAAATATAACAATAAACCCAATTTTTGGCCCTAAGAGACCACAAAATGATATGATTATGCAAATGATATGCAGACACAAAACCACTGTGGGGGAAGAATATGCCACAGGAGATAAACAAAACGAAGAACGGGAGAAAGAAACTCCACCGGGGAAACACATCACCGGAGACCACCAACTAGCCGGGGAACACACTGCACAACTACTGGGAACTAGCTGAGGAAAAGATTCAAACTGGAGTAACCACATATAGAAATAAACCACAACACAACAAGGATATAACTCAACAGGGAAGACTTAGCACAACAAGATTCCACTGGAGAAAATCAATACCTCAACAATGAACTGTCTCGTCTAACCGAGGAGACTAACCATCCATCTGAGTAGAAAACCTCAACAACGAACTGTCTCGACTAACCGAAGAGACTTACCATTCATCGGAGTCACAAAATCTCAACAACGAACTGTCCCATCAAACCGAAGAGACTTACCATTCATCGGAGTCACAAATCTCAACAACGAACTGTCCCGTCAAACCGAAGAGACTTACCATTCATCGGAGTCACAAATCTCAACAACGAACTGTCCCATCAAACCGAAGAGACTTACCATTCATCAGAGTCACAAATCTCAACAACGAACTGTCCCATCAAACCGAAGAGACTTACCATTCATCGGAGTCACAAAATCTCAACAACGAACTATCCCATCAAACCGAAGAGACTTACCATTCATCGGAGTCACAAATCTCAACAACGAACTGTCCCATCAAACCGAAGAGACTTACCATTCATCGGAGTCACAAAATCTCAACAACGAACTGTCCCATCAAACCGAAGAGACTTACCATTCATCGGAGTCACAAATCTCAACAATGAACTGTCCCGTCAAACCGAAGAGACTTACTATTCATCGGAGTCACAAATCTCAACAACGAACTGTCCCTTCAAACCGAAGAGACTTACCATTCATCAGAGTCACAAATCTCAACAACGAACTGTCCCATCAAACCGAAGAGACTTACCATTCATCGGAGTCACAAAATCTCAACAACGAACTGTCCCATCAAACCGAAGAGACTTACCATTCATTGGAGTCACAAAAGGTAATAACTGCATCGCCTCAGGCTTCTCAAATAAAGGAATGCCACGAAATAGTATTGAACCTTCCAAAAGGGGAGTCATACACAGATTTCAGCTGAAAGGCGCAGAATCCTCAAAGATGCAAAATAAATGCACTCTCAATCTAGGTTTCACAGCCTAGAAATCCAAACAAATATTGCAGGCGACCAAAGTTCAATCCAGGAACAAGCTGGAGAGAAACGGTTAAATAAGACTCATCCCGAGGAGGAAATATCTCAACTGTGGACCAATTCCATCCAGATAATGAACTGGGAAGGAAACTGAATCAAGATCTTCCACGAGAAACAAACTCAGTGGGGAATTATCAAAGATAGGCATTTTCTGCTTAGGGGTCGACACTCTAAATGGAGAGAGGACACACACGCTCTACGGGGATAACAATGCCAGAGAGCAAAGAAGCACCAACACAAATGCAAAATGCACAATGCAACAACAATATGTTATGCACAACAAATGAATGCGCATGCGATGCTTATGAATATGCTGACAAAACAGACATAAAGGATAAGCAGAGGGTGAAATAAACATCACAACACCACTGAATACTCGGATAATCTCAACAAGATGGAGATATTATTAGCAACTCTGCTAGGCATTTAGCTGAAGAAATCCTGCAAGAGATAAACAAAAGCCATCAAAGGAAAACAAATCCTACTATAAGGCTCAGATCTTGCTGGAGAAAAGAAGATACTCCTTGGGGAAAGACCCAAATATCAATCTTCTAACATCGACGATCCACAAAGAGGGTAATAACATAAACTCTGTTTTGAGGATGGCAGGAAATCTGTCGGGGAATCATACAAACCCAATCTTTCTGACTCTTCCTGGGGATCGTAAAAATTAACAAGTACTTCCATTTCAAAAGGATGAAGAGATCCGCTGCAGAAAAATAATGAATCCGCTGGGGATAGTAGACATATAAACATCTACATAAACATCTACCGGGAAAACAAGGCAGATCTGCTGGAGATACGAGAACACTCTCAGAGGATTAACCAATTCTGAGCAAAGCATCCTGGACTTGCTGGGAAAACAACAAAAGGTCAAACTGTGGGGAATTTTAGATCAATGCTCATCATGAGTGAGAGAAAACCCAACAGGTGACTAAAAGAGATATCATCAGCGACTTCACTGGGTAATAGCCGCATTAGTGATGCACAAACTTCACTAGGAGGATAAATCTTTGGAAAAATAATCCGGAGAGAAGTACATCTTGGGCTTGCCGGGAAAAATGAGAAATTAACCTCACTGCTTTATAACTGGAGATCAAACAAAATA
Organism: Lathyrus tuberosus; assembly: GCA_022829125.1. Lineage (NCBI taxonomy): Eukaryota > Viridiplantae > Streptophyta > Magnoliopsida > Fabales > Fabaceae > Lathyrus > Lathyrus tuberosus. The sequence goes on from JALAZF010000090.1 coordinate 4,979,125, forward strand.
GTAATGCTCTGTCTCCGCTGGGGAATCAGCAAGGATAAATCATCCTGGCGAGAAATACAACCACATATAAGAATCCAACAAACAACCACCAAGTCCATGTTTTTTAAAGGAAAAAACATGGCTCTCTGTTTGGGGACATCTAAAGCAACAGAAATACGTCTAAAGGATGAGACTCTGAGTGAAGCTTCCTCATATGATTTCGGCTGGGGACAACAAAAATGAATCTCTGTGTGGGGACCACCATTGAGGAGAAGTGGACCTCAAAACTACTCAACTGCCTGACCATAACATAATCAGCTGGAGAGGATTCAGATCAAGACCTAGTTGGGGAGAAACCAAACAGCATTGAACCTTATGAATTCAACACATCATAACAAACCCATCACCTTGCCCACAACTGATCACATTCATAGGACCAAGCTCTGCTGAGTAAATATCAGCAAACTCTACTGGGGATCTGTCAATAAATTCTGCCAAAGGAGCGAGAGCGAACCCTGCTGAGGAAAACATTGATCCTACCATTCTTGGAATAACCGTTGACATTCTTTTTTATATTCATAAATCAAAGGAAAATGTTTTTATAATTTTCAAAAATTTAAATCAATTATTCACATTTTGTTTCAAAAATTATCATAAAAAATAAATGAAATTTTGCAAACAGAAACAAAATAAGAATTGCAAACAAAGGGACAAAGGCCCAAATTTTATTAATAGAATGGAAGTCCGCAAATGGCGTAATTCCATGGATCATTACAAAGTTTGAAAAATGGTAAATACATGGAAAGGGTTACATTGAAATACAATGACCACTATTCTCCCTAACAACTTTGAATTCCACTGTGGTGAAAACTTCAGTTGAGGATGATTGAAGCAGAATCCTTGATAGACAATGTTACTTTCAAATGATCAAGACTGGCCAGATGCAGTTACTTGCCAGAATCCCTAACTTTTGGCTAGATTGCCCTTTCGGGTTTTCAATCTACCGGGATGATTATTTCTGTTTTTTGTCTCTAATTTTTGCCTGGACCGCCCTTTCGGGTTTTCAGCCCACCGAGACGTTCATTTTTGCCTAAGCCGCCCTTTCGGGTTTTCAACTTAGCGAGCTGTTCTTTTATTTTTTTAGGCGAAGTATTTCTTGACTGCATCGGCATTCACAGGACGAGTGAACTCTTCACCATCCATAGTTGTAAGAAGTAATGCACCGCCAGAGAAGGCTCTCTTAACAACATATGGGCCTTCATAATTAGGAGTCCACTTGCCCCTAGAATCATTGGTAGAAGTCGAGATCCTTTTGAGCACGAGGTCGCCTTCTCTGAACACACGAGGTCGGACCTTCTTATCAAAAGCTTTCTTCATTCTCTGTTGATACAATTGTCCATGACACAAGGCCGTCATTCTTTTCTCTTCAATCAAATTCAACTGGTCATATCTGCTTTGACACCATTCAGCCTCAGACAATTCAGCTTCCATCAAAACTCTCATAGAAGGGATTTCAACCTCTACCGGGAGCACTGCTTCCATACCATAAACAAGAGAGAAAGAGGTTGCCCCAGTTGAAGTGCAGACGGATGTACGATACCCATGCAAAGCAAAAGGGAGCATCTCGTGCCAATCCTTGTAAGTAACAACCATCATCTGAACAATCTTCTTAATATTCTTATTAGCAGCTTCAACAGCCCGATTCATTTTAGGTCTGTAAGGAGAAGAATTATGATGCTCAATCTTAAACTCATCGCATAATTCCTTCATCATCTTGTTATTCAGGTTCGACCCATTATCAGTGATAATCTTGCTCGAAACACCATACCGACAGATGATTTGATTCTTGATAAACCAGACCACTACTTGCTTGGTCACATTGGCATATGATGCTGCTTCAACCCACTTGGTAAAATAGTCAATAGCCACCAATATGAAACGGTGTCCGTTCGAAGCTTTAGGCTCAATCATTCCAATCATATCAATGCCCCACATGGAGAAAGGCCATGGAGAAGAGATAACATTGAGAGGAGTTGGTGGTACATGGATTTTGTCAGCATAAACCTGGCACTTATGACACTTCTTCACGAATTTGCAACAGTCAGATTCCATTGTCAGCCAATAGTAACCCTCCCTTAACATTTTCTTAGCCATTGCATGCCCATTGGCATGAGTACCAAAAGATCCTTCATGAATTTCTTTCATCAACATGTCCGCTTCGTGTCTATCCACGCATCTGAGCAAGACCATGTCATAATTTCTTTTATACAACACATCATCATTCAAGAAGAAACTACCAGCCAACCTTCTCAAAGTCTTCTTATCTTTCTTGGATGCCCCAAGCGGGTACTCTTGATTTTGAAGAAAGCATTTAATATCATAATACCACAGTTTATCATCAACAACCTCTTCAACCGCAAATACATGAGTTGGCCTATCAAACCGCATAACATCGATTTTAGGCACATCATTCCACCGATTCACCACAGTCATGGAGGTTATAGTTGCTAAGGCATCTGTCATTCGATTTGCTGCTCTGGGTACATGGTGAAACTCAACCTTATTGAAGAAAGTTAACAACCTCCTTGCATAATCTCGATAAGGAATCAAATCAGGTTGACGTGTCTCCCATCCTTCTTTAATCTGATTAATCACTAGGGTTGAATCTCCATATACATCAAGAATCTTGATTCTTAAATCAATAGCTTCTTCCAAGCCCATAATACATGCTTCATACTCAGCCGCATTATTTGTGCAAGTGAACATCAATCTTGCAGTGAAAGGAATATGAGAACCACGAGGAGTAACAATTATTGCCCCAACACCATTGCCATATTCATTAACAGCTCCATCAAAAATCAAACCCCAACGGGATCCCGGCTCAGGCCTTTCATCAGGTAATGGTTCTTCACAATCTTTAACCTTTAGGTACATCACATCTTCATCAGGAAAATCAAACCTGATAGGTTGGTAATCATCAATTGGCTGGTGTGCCAAATGGTCAGCCAAAACACTTCATTTTATCGCTTTTTGAGTTCGGTACTCGATATCATATTCCGACAACAACATTTGCCAACGAGCGATTCTCCCAGTTAAAGCAGGCTTTTCAAAAATATACTTGATTGGATCCATTTTGGATATCAACCAAGTCGTATGATTCAACATATACTGGCGGAGGCACTTGGCAGCCCAAGCCAAAGCACAACATGTCTTTTCAAGCATTGAGTACCGAGACTCACAATCGGTGAACTTCTTGTTCAAATAATAAATGGCAAACTCTCTTCGACCAGATTCATCTTGTTGACCCAGAACACAGCCCATAGACTCTTCCAGCACAGTCAAATACATGATCAAAGGTCTTCCTTCCACGGGAGGAGACAAAATCGGAGGTTCAAGTAGATACTCTTTAATTCTTTCAAAAGCTTTCTGACAATCCTCTGTCCAGACACAACCCTGATCTTTGCGAAGAAGCTTGAAGATCGGCGCACATGTGGCAGTCATATTGGATATAAATCGGGAGATATAGTTCAAACGTCCCAAGAATCCTCTTACTTGTTTCTCTGTTTTGGGCGCAGGCATTTCCTGAATGGCTTTAACTTTACCAGGATCGACTTCAATGCCTTTTTGGCTGACAATAAAGCCCAACAATTTTCCAGAACGGACACCAAAAGTGCATTTATTTGGATTCAAACGGAGCTTAAACTTCCTCAAACGTTGAAATAGCTTCAATAAGTACTCAATATGATCTTCTTCAGTCTTCGATTTACAAATCATATCATCCACATAGACCTCAATTTCTTTATGCATCATATCATGGAACAAAGTGGTCATAGCTCTCTGGTACGTTGCACCAGCATTTTTCAAACCGAAGGGCATCACTCTGTAGCAGAATGTTCCCCAGGGTGTAATGAATGCTGTTTTTTCCATATCCTCGAGTGCCATCTTTATTTGATTATAACCGGAAAATCCATCCATAAAAGAAAAGATACTGAATTTAGCAGTATTATCTACCAACATATCAATGTGTGGCAATGGAAAATCATCTTTTGGACTTGCTTTATTCAAATCTCTATAGTCAACGCACATTCGGACTTTTCCGTCTTTCTTTGGAACAGGCACAATATTGGCCACCCATTGAGGATACTCAGAAGTTACAAGAAAACCAGCATCAATCTGCTTTTGAACCTCCTCTTTGATCTTCACAGCCATGTCGGGATGAGTTCTTCTCAATTTTTGCTTCACAGGTGGACATTCAGGCTTCAACGACAATCTATGCTCCACAATATCAGTATCAAGACCAGGCATGTCTTGATAAGACCAAGCAAACACATCGACATATTCTCTAAGAAGCTCCACAATCCTCTTCTTAACATCTGACTGAAGCAGTGCCCCAATCTTGACTTCTTTTATATCATCCTCTGAACCCAAATTAACCAATTCCAACGGCTCTTCATGAGGCTGAATGGCCTTTTCCTCGTGCTCAAGCAACCAAGAAATTTCATCTGGAATCTCCTCAATACCCTCTTCTTCAGCTCCAAACACAGGGAACTCAAAGTTGGGAGGGGGCATAGGGTAATTCTTTTCAATGGGTTTAACAATCAATCTGCACAATGATTTATGTTTGATTTTAGAATATGAACAAAAAGTGCAAGTATCATGCAGATAAAGATGATTATCACATTATTATTTTTTGGTTTTTTATGTTACCATTTTTCAGAAATAAAGCAAAAAGGGAAAACATAATATGGATAAACAAAATAACATTTTATTGATGATGATAAAATTTGAAACAAAGCCCTCACAAATTCACTTTCACCTTGGGCAGAGTGAAAGGATTTTTTGAAAGAAACAAAAACAAATTACTTTGAAACATGAACAATAGTAGGAACATCAACAGCTGTCCAATTCTGGCAGATCTGTCCATGTGTCACGAAATTGGGAAGTTCTTCCTCTTCATCATCTTCAATGATGGCAGCAGTAGAGTGATCTTTATGGATGAATCCGGCACTGTGAAAAGTCTCATTAATACGCTTTAAATCTCTTCTGACTGTACCAGGTGTAAATCCTAAACCAGTTTTGCCCAGGTTATCAACCACATCAATGACTCGGCCCCAACCGTCAGACCGACCAGTTTTTAACACATGCAGAGCATCTTTCAAAGAAGACATGGGTAACTCATTCTTCTTAACAGCTTTGTCATCAACAGAAAGAGCTTGGAACGGGGTTCCAACAGTTTCATCAGCATCAACATACGAAAAGGATGAAAGGTGGCTAACCAGCATTGCTTGCTCACCTCCAACAATTACCAGCTTATCATTCTTAACAAATTTCAACTTCTGATGGAGAGTCGAAGTCACTGCCCCAGCCTCATGAATCCAGGGTCGGCCAAGCTGACAACTATAAGCAGGATGGATATCCATTACTTGAAAAGTAATCTAGAAGAAACACGGTCCTATTTTGATCGGGAGATCAACCTCTCCAATCACAGTCTTTCGAGATCCATCAAAAGCTTTAACAACAACTCCGCTATACCTCATGGGAGGACCTTGGTATGAAAGCCTCGACAAAGTAGATTTTGGTAACACATTCAAAGAAGAGCCAGTATCAACCAACACATTGGAAAGCGCATCTTCTTGACAATTCATGGAGATATGTAAAGCCAAATTGTGATTTCTCCCCTCCTCGGGCAACTCTTCATCACAGAAACTCAAATTATTACATGCGGTGAGGTTGGTAACAATTCCATCAAACTGATTAACAGTCACATCATGCTCAACATATGCTTGTTCCAATACCTTCTGCAAAGATTTCCTATGAGCTTCAGAATTCATCAGTAAGGACAACACTGAAACCTTGGACGGGGTGTGCAAGAGTTGATCCACAACACTGTAATCACTCTTCTTGATCAATTTCAATACTTCATCCTCAAAAACCTTCGAACCACTGGACTGACCAGAAACATCAACATGACTCTCTTCTTGAGTTCGTTTGCCAGCAATAACATTCTCCACAATCTTTGGAGGCTCAGGAGCAAAAACTCGACCACTCCGGGTCACCCTACTCACATCAGCGATGCTTACCACAGAAGACAAAGAAGGAATTGGCACTTCCTTACCATCTTCTACCATGGTAGCATTGTACTTATACGAAACAGCTTTGTCAGATTCATAGGGTACTGGTCCGGGCAACCGAATGACCAAAGGTGTAGCAGCTGTCTTCCGACTGTCATAAGAGATAACAACTCTTTCAGGAATATTAAAGCGTGGCTCAATAGCATTCACCTCGTTCTAATATTCGTCTCTCTTAGCAGTGACTTCAATCAAATTTTCGTCCATCATCCTTTGAATATCCCTCTTCACTATCACACAACCACGAGGATTCACAGAACAGATGCAACAGGCTGCATAATCATGATCAATATCATGGTATTCACTCAAAACTGCATGCATTTCCACCAGAGATCTTCGGATCCAACGGATATCAAAGATTTTGAATATGCCAGGGCAACCATAAACCATATTGATAGACGCCTTGCCGTGATTAGGCAATGGATTCGATTGGACATTAGGATTAGAATCTTCGAAAGACAAAATACCACTTCTAGCCAGTCTCTGTACCTCCATCTTCAATGGATAACAGTTCTCAGTGTCATGTCCAGCTCCTCCCTGGTGGAAAGCACAATGAGCTTCAGGCTTATACCACCTTGGTGAATCTTTTGGAACAGCAGACGGTGGACGGGTCTGAACAAGATTCTTCTTAATCAAACAAGGAAGCAATTCCGTGTAAGTCATCGGAATCAGATCAAAATCTTTCTGAAAACGGCCCCGTTGATTGTTTGGCTGAGTATAACGTTGTTGCTGAGCAGGAGCTGCCTGAACAACAGGAGCTGAACTGATAACAGGAGTGACAGATGCAACCTGTTGCTGACAGTGATTGTTTCTATTGCGAGGTCTTCTATACCTTTCTTGAGAAACGGCATTGGTCTCTCCTTCTTTCTTTTTGGCAAATCCTCCACCATACTTCTTGGAACTCCCAGTAGAACTGCCATCTTTCGACAAACGTCCCTCACGGACACCCTCTTCCAATCTCATCCCCATATTAACCATCTCAGTAAAATCACTCGGGGCACTAGCAATCATACGCTCATAATAAAAAGGACTCAGAGTTTTCAGGAAAATCTTGGTCATCTCTTTCTCTTCCAAAGGAGGGTTGATTTGAGCAGCAATCTCGCACCATCTCTGCGCATACTCTTTAAATGTCTCCTTATCCTTCTGTGCCATTGCCCGAAGCTGGTCACGATCAGGAGCCATATCCACATTATACTTATACTATTTCACAAACGCCTCACCCAAATCTTCAAAAGTGCGAATTCGAGCACTATCGAGTCCCATATCCACTTCAAAGCTGCACCAGACAAACTATCTTGAAAGTAGTGAATGAGAAGCTGATCATTATCCTTATGAGCCAACATCTTACAAGCATACATAGTCAAGTGACTCAATGGACAAGAATTACCCTTATATTTTTCAAAGTCAGGGGCCTTGAACTTATGCGGGATCTTCACGTTCGGAACCAAGCATAACTCATGAGCATTTTTTCCAAACAGCTCTTTACCTCTCAGAGCTTTGATCTCTTTTTGCATTCCAGCAAACTGGTCTTGAATTTCTTCCATTCTATTATAAGCACTGGCATTCTCACTTAGAGCAGTATGGAAAATTTACTCTTCACCAAAAGAAACAGTGTGAACTACAGGCGGTGGTACAGTCATCACAGGTTGAACGGTAGGAATAACTGGAACTTCAGGAGGTGGTGGTGGTTGATAACCTTCAGGAACAAAGTTATGAGGCATGCCCCAGGGGAAACCAGAAGGCATGGAATATTGAGGAACACTAGCAGACGCCACAGAGATGGGCATAGAGACAATCTCAAAAATGACTGTTCTTTGCACAGGAGTTGAAAGCGGAGGAGGAGGTGGTGGTGGCTGATTCTGAGCAGCCACCAGAGCTTCCATCATAGCAGTGAGTCTTTCTAAACCATCCTTCAGAGTTGATACTTCTTCACGAAGCTCACGGTTCTCTTGCTGCAACTGATCCATCTTCTTCTTCAGATTAGCCCGAGTATTATACTGGTGCGACAGCTTGGCTGAACGAGGACCAAAAACAAATAATAAGACACCTGGAAAGGCAAGAAACAAATGCAGAATGATGCTTGATGCAAATGCAATGCAATATAAATGCAGCAGACAAGGGATCAAAGCTTTCACAGATCCGGAATAACTGTTGCTGACGACAGAGGTTCGCTTTGAAGTACCGGGTACGTTGAAGGTCAGGGTTTCCTGCAAACCTGTAAACACCCGCCCATTCTCACATGTGGGTACTAGGATGTTCAGTATCCTGGGCTCTCAGGTCGAGAAATGATGATACGTTCACCATTTCTGGTTTGGCATCATCATCAATCGAGGAGGCCTCAACTGATTCTCCAAAACGAAAGGTCCTCAGCTTCAGAGGTTTGAGAAGCAATAGCACATTCAGCCCGAAGGATACAATGCTATCGCCAATCAAAGAGGTCGTCCGCTGATTCACTTTAAAAAAAAAGATCCTATGGCAAGTTCCCAACATTGGGTCCTCGGGTCGAGAAACGTAATGGGTTTGACATTTCTGGTCTGCCATTATCGTTCTCGGGAGGAGTGCCGTTACTGAGTCCTCGGGAATGGTCATCAGAGTCGACAATTCCTCAAGAGAATAACTACTGGCCTGTATCAACATACAGTAGCAGAAAGCTCCTGATAGAACCTCGTCTGATTGTAGGGATCGTGATCACCCGCACGTGGCCAACACCACGGGAGCGTCACGCCTGCCCACACTAAAACCTATGTGTATGCTCAAGCCTGGGTAGTGGGCTTATCTCTCAGAACACCCTGTCCACCAAATAGAAAATCCAGCCAGCACAAAACAGACAAAAAGCAGTAAATAAATCAAAGTAGGCTAAACCCCTCAAGGGATGGACCAGCAAGAGGTCAATCTTTCCCCAGCAGTGTCGCCACTTTTCTGTAGCGGGGAAATTTGTGAGTATAAGCTATTATTAACTCAACTCAAAAATAAGCAAGAGTCGCCACCGCACTTTTATTTTTATCCAAAAAGGAAAGGAAAAAAGAGCGAACAAAACCTAAAGAGTTCTAAAAGAACAAAGAGATAATGGGTAAGGGGGGTTGGTTACGCAATGGGAAGGTGTTAGCACCCAAAACGTCTATAGTACTCTATAGGAGCCCTTTGAAATATCTACCGCTTTTTGGTCTGAAAATGGTTTGCTTGTAAAGAGATTGAGGAGATGAGAAGAGAATTATTTTTTTAAGATTTTTGTGTTTGGAGAGACTTATCGCCTCATGCCTACGTACCCACGATGTGCAATGTAGGATCAAAACCTCGTAGTTCGTGGTACAAAGAACAAAAATTATTGGTTATGGTTTATTTTATCTTGAAAAAGACAACCTGTCATTCTCAAGAGAGAATACTCAACTAATTACCCAAAGGTATGAGAAAGAGGCATTTGCATCACATTAAGATGGAGGATTTGCTTGGATTAACATCAACAACATCTAAGTGGAAAATGACCATACTTTCAACAAAATACCATGGTTAGGAGTTTTACATCTCATCAAAAAAATGACTCATGTCTAATTCTTTTTAAAAAGTTTAAAAGAAAAAGGTGCATAAAAGCACAAAAGATTTGGATGAGTTTTTTGTATTTTTTTATGTCTTTTGAAATGGTCAAAGCAAGATTAACATTTATTGACATTTATTTATGAAGACAAAGTTTGAAAAATCACTTGACCAAAGTCAAGGTTTTATTATGAAAGCGGTTTTAAGTTTGAAAACAAGAAGATTTTGAAAAAGAGAGAGGATTTTGAAAATTTAAGAACGGGGAGGAGAAGAAGTGACTATCCTAGTGCATAAAGTAAAAGCTAGGGAAAAGAAAGATCTAACCAAAATGGAGCCACTTCAAAGCAATATTAAAAGAATTCCATCCTTAAGCAAATTGGCCAAATAAAGGCAAGTCCTCAATCAATACTCCAAGCAAAGGGATAAGAAGTTCTAATTCTAGGTCCATAAGTCCGATATTACTTCAAAAGAGGTCCATAACAAGATCACTCCAAAGCATAGGATAGTAACCAATAGTCCAAGATGAGGAGAATTAAGTTTTTTATGGTTTAATCCCTTATTAATGTTTTAAGTCCAAATGGACAAAAGAAAAAAAGGCATAAGCATAAACATATGTCCAACGGACAAGGAAAAAATGCAGAAGCATAAACATGTGTCCAACGGACATAGGAAAAATTGCGGAAACATAAACATGATATGAAATGATAATAATGAAGCATAAAAAATAAAAGAGATAGAGAGCGAGAAGGAAACATAAACAAAATTAATATAATAAAATTGTTAGTAAGTTAGTGGTTAATTGTTAGTGTTAGTGATCAATAACAATTGAATAATTGCACTTAGGTCAAGGTTGATGAAATTCATTAGAGGATTGATAAGACCAAAGCCTCCTAACAACAAGTTTCATGAGTTGTGAACCATAAGACAAATAATCAACCATTCTTGATGGTTTCCGATACGGGACAAGTATTGCACTATGTTAAGCAATCGCCGAGTAATTTACGGAGTAATTACCCTACAAATGAGGTCGGTCAATAACTCTATGTGCTAATGTACGCTAGATGACGATATATAGATCGTCATCCGCAAGCGATACCGCACGAAAAGAAAAAAAAGGTAGCGATCTCGTCTCGATCGAAATTCCACAAAAGAATTCCAATATCTTTGACTTTCATTGATAAAAAAGAAAAGAGATAGAAGAAAGAGGAAACCAAATTGAATTACAAATTCAAGACAATTCCATCTTTAAGTTCATTCACTCATTTTGGTGGATTAAAGTGCTAAACATATCATTAACTCAAAGCACCTAAAGTGAATTAAATAATTCACTTTAAAGATAGATTTGAATTAGTGAACATTTATCTAACTTCATCTACACCCTAAGTCCAATGAATTTAAAGAGAAATAAGGCCTTTAAAAGTGTAATCCAAAGCCAAAATCAAAAGGAAAATAAAATCAAGAACAAAATACTCAAATCATTTTCAAGAATTTTTTCTTTAAAGTAACATAAAAAACAAAATACAAAGTTTTTTTATAAAAGTAATATCTATTAAAAAAATCATTAAAAGAAAGAAACAAGAAATAGTAAAAACATTTTTCTAACTAAAAAAAAGAAATAAAGTTTCAAAAGAAAAGAAGGAGGTGTAGAAAAACAATGGTGATGGTGTGTAGCAAAAAGGCCACACGGCCCAAACCTTAAAAAAAATATTAAAAAAAAACAAAAAAAAAGAAAAAGAAAATAACACATTAAAGAGAAAGAGAAAAAACAGAAAAATGACTTTTCTCATCTTCTTCTTCATTTCACGGGACTACTATTCATCTTCATCATGCTAGCAATTTTGAGTTCCGTCAAATCGGAACGACGGAGCTCCGATGTGGTACCGTTGCGACCGGGAAAGCGAGAGGATTCCAAATATGTAATCGATTTCAACCGTCGTAAACAAAGTGCAACGCAAACTGAGATTAAAGCTTCGTCGGAAAAATTTCACTACCTTCAAAATTCAAGTAAGCACTCTTTAAATTCTTCCTCCCTTCTTCCTTGCCTTGAATGAGTGTGGTTGTTGTTGATTTATGTAAGTTTCTTTGTTGTTTGGAGTGGTGAGAATTTTTGATGAAAAATGGAATTTCGGTTGGATATTTGAATTGGTGAAAAAAAATGGTTTGAGTTGTGATTTTGGCAGAGGTTTGAGGGCTCTCAAAGCTTGAAGAAATGAATAAGTGGTGGTCTCTATTTATAGAATTGGAGAGGAATTGAAGTTGAAATTGGATTGCTGTTTTGCTCTCTCATTTGCTGCGTTTTATGCTGATGATCCGCGTGATTTTTCTTCTTGCAGACTTAAATTTGCGATGCCGTTTTGGGTTGTGGTGCACCGCGTTTTGAAGTGTGCTTTGTGTGCAGCGTGTAAATGCTTCGGACTTGGCTTGGTGTTGTGAGCTTGCGGCTTCTCATGTAGCTCTCACGGCTTGAAATTTGGAAATAACAGCATGATGGCTTGAAATTGTTTGTACCGGCTTTGATTGAAGATTGGCTTGTAGTGCATTGTGGGATGGAATAGCATCTGAAGTGAAAATGGAAAATGGGCCGTGAAGCTTAGAGCTTCTTCTTTTTTTTTATTCATTTTTTTTTGAAATGGGCTTTTGTTGTATTGTTCATGAGCTTAGTATAATGGGACTTTGGATTTGAATGTTGAATAATGGTTTTGGAAATTACAAAAAATGGTTTTTATGAAATGGAAATTTTGGTTCATGAAATGGATAATTGGTTTTAAAATAGATTTTGAAAATAAATGGATAATGGATTTTGAGGAATGGTTCAGGGATGTGGATATTTAAATGGATAAAAAAGGTTATTGAAAATGATTTGGATAATTGAATATGATTTTTGGATAGTAAAAATGGAGTATGGATAAATTGGTTTAAAAAATGGTTTAGAAGTTGGATATGATATTTGGATATGAAAAATGGACATTGGGCTTTAAATTGGATAATGGATATGTAAAGTGGTCATTGGATATGCATTTGAATTTTAAATGGACATGGCTAAAAAAGTATAAAATTGGATTGAATGAGAATTGGATTTAAAGAGAAATGAATTTTATGAATAAAGGATAGGTGAATTGGATATGGAAATTTAGAGAAATGGTTTCACATGAGAATTTGGACAAGAAAGGATAAGAAAATGATTCAGTAAATGGATAATGGAGAATTGGTTTAGAAATGGATAATGGAAAATTGGGTTTAGAAATTCGTTTGAAAAAAATGGATATTTGGTTACTAAAATGTGGATATGAAAATTGGTTTAAAAATGGATAAAGGAATTGGTTTAGAAAAAAATGGTTTAAGGAATGGAAATGAAAATGGATCATGAATAGCAAAATCTTTATTTTTTTTTAGCCCAGAACCAACTTTAAACTTTTTCCACAAGCCTCTGATAAAATGCACACAGCTACCACTGGACAATCTTGCCACTGAAACAAACATCTGAATCAAACATCCTTTGAATCTCTGATAATAAGTTCTGAATCACTTCAAAAATTCATCTGAATCAACTATCTTGGAAAATAAATCCACAGATGAACACAGTCTTGATTGATGAACTCAGATGAACCTGATGAATATCACCACACAACAACTTGACAGTCGCTGCTTTGAGGAATAGCTCACTGAAACAGATAACTGGAACTTGAAACAATTGCTGGATAGTTTGACCAAGATCAGGTCAAACATCCATCTGAACTGGATCAAGAACAAACAGTCACACGTGACTTGAAATCACTTCATTTCCTTTGACAAACCTGCACAACACACAGAGAGAGAAACTGTAGCAAATTTTTGGTGTATTTTGGTTAGAGGTTAGTAACAGAAACAAACAAGAATAATATACAGATACTCAGGATAAACACATAGAATGCAAATGATATGTGGGATCTTAGGGGCAAAAATTAGGGTATTACACACCCGATATATCATGGGTCACTTGAAAACTATCAAGCTAATACAGTCCACCTGCCAAGGTGAATTCGCCTTATACACAAGGACTTAATCCACTATAATCAACTGATTATAATTGCACTAGCAACTGCTGTTGACTAACAACCACAAAGACTAACGGTCTCTTCTTAAGGATTCTAACCTAACTGGTTCCTTAAGGAATTACAAAAAACAGTTTGAAAAATAAATGTTTACAAAGAGATGCTTCTGCATAAGCAGATATAAACACTATGAATAACAAAAATAACTTAAAGAAAATTTGCACAATATAGTTTTTGTGTTATCTTGTTGTGTTTCACTACTATTCTATCTTTGTATTTTCTTCAAGTAATCAAGTCCTTATATAGCCAGTAAAAAGATTCGTTGGAAGGCATATCAGGAATATCCTTGAATGAGTTGGTGACTTGAAGGAATGTTGTTACGCAGGGATGTGAATCGTACACAAAAGTTGTCCTTTGTACAACCAAATCAGGGTAGTGGAATGGTAGCGGAATGGAACGTTTGATACGTACTAGTACTATTTTCCCTCGTAAACTTTTGATCTTATCTTCTATACATCAAAGGCTTCTAAATAGAGATGATTGAATCATGAGTAGAAGAGTTGATCATTGGGTCTTCAGAGTCTTTAGAACTTGTTCACCAGAACCTTTTCTTCGGAGTCTTTAGCACTCAGTCTTCAGAACCCTTGGTCTTTAAAAATTTAAGTCTTCAAAGTCTTCAGAACGTTGTTCAGCAGAACCTTATCTTCAGAATCTTCAGCACTTAGTCTTCAGAAACTCAAGTTTTCAGAATCTTCAAAACTTTGTTTAGCAGAACCTTGTCTTCAGAGTCTTCAGCACTTAATCTTCAGAAGATAACGACTTCAGAAGCTAGAAAGCCTTCATAAGTAAATCATCAGAATCGCACTCAGAGGCAGATTTCAAGAGAGCATTGCAGCAGCTATAACACCCTAAAACCCCCCGCATTAAATTATAATAATTACCAGAGTAAATTTTAAAACATAAACATTTAGGATGCCACATTCACTATAAATTTGCTCATACATTATGATATGTAACATATGTCACCTATTAAAAATTACTAACAGTAATAATAATAATAAAACATGCCTGAAAATTCGACTATTATTGCAGCAGAACATCAACAACTAGACAGTTTAATGATTCAAGCATAATCATGTTTTAAACTAATTGTAAGAAACATCATATGAAAAGATATCCAAACAATATCCAACAAACATAAATGACATAAAAACGTTCCATTCCCCGGTGCTACATATCAGAGCAGACGCCGACTCTAAAAGCATAAATGGAAGACTCCATCTTCCACTCGTATCAAATCTCCTACTACGGATTATCTGCACGTTACCCACATAGAGGCAACATTAAAACAGAAGGGTGAGATATCATAACTAGATAAAGGAAAGCATGATAATTAGCAAACACAGTTCATTTCATGCATAAGTCACTCATTCAACACATACATCCACACAGTCAATATCCATCAACAAAATACAACAACGATCACAACTACAATGCAATGCAATGAGACTCACAACTTGACTTAATGCATGTGGTACCAATTCGACCCCTTTTTCATGATCATAATTCCCGTCGGAATTTCCATATAAGTCGCTCACACCCCACATGGGCACATGACATCCGTGATCGCTCACACCCCACATGGGCACACGAACACCTGTAATTGCTCACACCCCACATGGGCACACGATTACCTCAACAACAATAACAACCATACGATTCTATTTCAAAGAATCTGGATAAGGCGCTCACACCCCACATGGGCACACGACTTACCATACAACTTATGCAAACATGCTATGCATCAACGACAACATACAATGACGACTAATGCATATGACTATTATACAGCCAATACATCACACCACAACTATCCAACACTCATCATATACCTGCCAAAACATGCAACAATTGCAATCCACAGCTACAACACACATTCGCACAACTATACTCCACATTTCAATGTTCAACACATCACAACGTACACGGAAACATAACTAATGCGTCGAATAGTTGGAATTCTGGTATTGAAAATAATTTTAACAAAAAGTACACGAAACCAGCTTTCCAACGATTTGAAAGGCGACTGAAACGGACCTACGGATCAAAAGATATGAATTTTTAAAGGTTTATAAAATTTTGTCCGTTCCAGTGGTAGCCAAACACTGTTTCTGCTCGCCTGATGTTCGCCCAGCGAGACGCCAGCGACACAGCTTCGCCCGGTGAAACCCCCTATTCGCCTGACGAAATTCCCCTTTCGCCCAATGCTCGCCCGACGAAGCAGAAGCGAATTTCCTCCCCCATACAAATTCCAGTAGCACCTATTTTCTACCCTTCGCTCGCCTCTCAGTTCCGCCCGGCAACCTCCAAGCGAGATCGCTTCGCCTGGCGAAATGGGTCCTTCGCCCGGTGAATCTCAGCGAACTGCAATTCTACTATATTTTCACACCAGAACTTATTTTTTTAAGTTGTTTTAAAAACCAGCTTTTCTTAGAGTTCGGTCAAAACACTTTTTCGACAAAAAGTCATTTTTCAAAATTTCAGAAACACAAGTTTTCTTTCCCCAAAACCGTTTATAACCTTGTTCTGACTTTGACTCGGGATCACACACACAACAATCAACATCCATATCATACACCTCTCAATCATGCGATTTCAACAACAACAATTACAATAAAGTATAATTCTAACAGCAATCACAACAACAATATTCTATCCATGAATCATCAAGAATTCAATCAATCATCAAATCATCATAATCATGAAATAAGAGAAGAAATCCAAAAATCCTACATGTCATAACCTACCCATCAATCATCATGTTAACCCTTAGATAGTTAGAACTCCACCCTTACCTTAGAGGTCTTCCAAGAACCTCAACCTTTAGCAATGGAGATTCCTCCTAATTCCTCTTCCTTGCCCTAGCTCTTCTTCTCCCTTTCTCTGTTTTTCACGTACTGACAATTTCTCCTCTCCTATTCCCCTTCTTGTTATTATATTATATTATTATTATTATTATTACTAATATCCACTTATTAAAATAATAATAATAATGAATATTTTAATTAATTTAATATTATTCAACTCATTTTATGATCAACCAAATATTACCAATATAATTTAATTAGTACTACTCTTCACACCACCAAGTTCTACATAATTGGTCACACACCCCCAACACCTTAATCTCTATAATTCTAAGGTCACTACCCCATACTAAGGGAAACCCAAACACAATCAAAACACACATAATCACACACATATACACAACATCATATAATTTTAATTACGAAAAATAATAAAAATAGTTAAAATAAATCGGGATGTTACAACTCTCCCCCCACTTAGAATATTTTCGTCCTAAAAAATTTACCTCATACGAATAACTCCAGATACGAATCTCGCATCCTGCTCTCTAACTCCCAAGTCATATTCCCACCGGCAGTGGCTCCCCGCACTACCTTCACAAGAGTGATCTCTTTACCTCTCAATTGTTTCACTTTGCGGTCTTCAATCCGTATTGGTAAAGCCTCAACCGTAAGGTTATCCCTTACTTCCACTTCATCCATCGGAATCACTTGTGACGGACCCGGAACATACTTTCGAAGTTGTGATACATGGAACACATCATGCAAATTTGACAAACGGGGTGGCAACGCCACTCTATAGGCAACAAGTTCAACTCTTATAGAAATCTAATATGGACCAATAAACCGAGGAGTAAGCTTTCTCGAATTCAATGCGCGCCCAACATCGGTCACCTGAGTGACTCTCAAGAACACATGGTATCCTTCTTGAAACTCAAGATCTTTCCTCCTCTTATCATTGTAGCTCTTCTGCATACTCTGCGAAGCTTTCATCTTTTCCCGAGTCAGCTTCACATTTTCAATAGTCTGCTGAACAATCTCAGGTCCAAGTACTACGCTCTCACCAGATTCATGCCAACACAAAGGCGCCTGACACCTCTGACCATACAAAGCTTCAAAAGGCGTCATTCCAATACTGGAGTGATAATTGTTATTATAAGTGAACTCAATCAATGGCAAATGGTTATCCCAAGCACCTCCCTGTTCAAGCACACAAGCCCTCAACAAATCCTCTAAAGATTGTATAGTTCTTTCCGTCTGTCATCCATCTACGGGTGATAAGCCGAACTCAATCTCAGTTTTGATTCCAAAGCTTCTTGCAAACTCTCCCAAAATCTGGAAGTGAACCTTGGGTCTCTATCCGACACGATACTCAACGAAACTCCATGCAACTTCACAATCACCTGAATATAAATCTCTGCCAGCCTCTGCAAAGGAAAACTAATATTAATCGGAATAAAATGTGCCGACTTCGTCAGTCTATCCACCACAGCCCAAATGGCACCATGCCCTCTCGGAGTATTAGGCAACCCAGTCACAAAATCCATAGAAATGTTGCCCCACTTCCACTCTGGAATATCTAATGGTTGTATCAAACCAGCAGGTTTCTGATGTTCCACCTTCGCCTTCTGACAAGTCAAACAAGCATATACAAACTTAGCCACATCACGCTTCAATCCAGGCCACCAAAATATCTTCTTCAAGTCTTGATACATCTTTGTAGCTCCTGGAAGGATACTCAAGCTACTCTTGTGACTTTCTTCTAGAATCGTTCTTTTCAACTCATGATCATCAGTGTTAGTTCTGTATTGGCAGCAATTTTGCTAAAACAAAGTGGTTCATCAAGATGTCTTACTTGATGTCTTGACATGTTGTTTCTAACATTCTGCAGATGGTGTTTCTTAGTATTGCAGGACTTTGTGCATGATGTCAAACACGATGTCCTAACATTTGTTAATAGAACATTCTGTTGAGAATGTTATGATTTATTTGCTGCGCTCTTTTTGCAATCTGTTGTGCTTTTATTCAGTAATTGCGTGCGAAAATCTTGGAGTATCTTTAAATTGAACCAAGCAATTTCTGTGATATTTTAAAGAATAGGTTGTTGCTATTTTCTTACAAAAAGATATGGAGAATAATTAGCTTTAATTATTAATTGAATCAAAGATCTTCTAATGCCCAAGCCCAAGGAGTTTATTACTATTTAAAGATGTTCAACCCTAATTGCTGTGTAGTGAGAAGAAGTCATTGAAAGCCGCGTTCGAGTTTTAGGGTTTAAGCGTTGTATTGTTTTTGTGAACCATTCATTCATCTGTTAGATGCTTGAATTGGACTGGTTAGTTGAGTTGTAATTTTTCCACTCTAAGCTTTTAAGTACGAGTGCTTTGTTCTTGATTGAAGCTTTTAAGCAAGATCAAGCTTTGTATTTGAAGTGTGTTCTTCTCTTTAGTTTTGTTCTGTAGTAATCACTGCATGTGATTGAGGGGGAGTGAGAGGATCTCTTGTCTAAGTGTCTTAGATAGAAATCTCACAGATAGAGATTAGGTGAGAAGATTGTAAACTGGAGTGTGTTTACTGAGAGTCTTCAAACTAATTCTGTTTAGTGGATTTCCTTCCTGGCTTGGTAGCCCCCAGACGTAGGTGTGATTGCACCGAACTGGGTTAACAATTGCTTGTGTCTCTTTGCTATTGTTTACTGTTTTTATATTATTCTTATATTGATCATTGTTCAAATATTAGTGTCGTGACATCTATTTCGACATCTCATATCTGATACCAGAATTTCAATTGGCATCAGAGCAGGCACCCTGTTCTGTTTCTGGGTGAGATCTAGGGACGACATTTTCTGGTACTATGGATAAGGAAGGAGGATTTGTGAATAGACCACCCATCTTGGATGGATCTAACTATGATTATTGGAAACCACAAATGGTGGCCTTCTTGAAATCATTGGATAGTAAGGCCTGGAAAGCTGTCTTAAAAGGATGGAAACATCCTGTCATTATTGGGAAAGATGGAAAAGAAACATCTGATCTGAAACCTGAGGAAGAATGGTGTTGAATGCAGAATAGGGCAAGCAGCAAAAATATTTATTTTCGGAAAGAATTCCCTCCGGGATTTATGTCGTGTCCACAGAGATCGGTTCGAGGGAAAGAATACCGTTCGACAGTCTCTTGCGTTAATGAGTTTGGATTAAAATAGTTTACAAGTAAAAACAAACAGAAAAGTAAACATTAAAACAAAAAGAAATCATTCTTCAGAGAGAAAAACTCGACCGGCAATGCATATAAATCACTCCTCACAAACTTAAACTTACCGACCAGTTATACTCCACCTACAATACTCCTCAATATCACCCAGCATCGCTCACAACAAAGGTTATGTCTAACGCACAGTTGAGATAACAACCGTGTCACTCTCTTCGTCACTCTCGCGAGCGAAGCCTCGAAACACGGAAGGCATTAAGCTTCGACGCCTATTGAAGATTGTTAGCTCCTAAATCTATCTCTAGAGTCCAGAAACTAACAGATAACCATCCCTAATCGAAGTTCGTGAGGGTTATGTCTAACGCAGCCCAAACCCCGCGCATAAAGCAAAAATCAGAGACAATCACCAATAAAGATTTGTAAAGCAAGTTTTATACAACGCCATGGGCGACAAATATACATGAGTTTACAGAAAATACATATACACAACCCAACCATAAAGAAAAACACAAAGAAGAAAAGAAATGAACCAAACATCTCGCGGTTTGTCAACGCCGGTCGACGATCAATCCACCCCGGTTCATCCGTGTGCAAGCTTCATAGTTGTTTTCTAAGCTACTCCTACCAAAGAATGAGGTTGATGAAGTTTGGAGACAAAAATCACCCCCAAAACAACATCCCTTAACAAAAATGAAGTCAAATGAATTAAATACAAAATTTTGGTTCAGACAAATTCGCCTGGCGGATTGAAAATTGGCCAGGCAGATTCCCCTTTTTCTCTCACACAGCTGCACAATCAAATCGACTGGCATAAAATATCTAGATTCGCCAGGAGGATTGAAAATTCGCCTGGCGGATTGCCCAAAATTCGCCCGGCGAACATGACGCGAGCACAAGACAGCAGCAACATGAATTTCCAACTTTTCTCTCGCCAGGGCCTCGCCACAGACTCGCCCGGCAAAATTCTCAAATTCTCCTAGCGGATTCAAAATTTGCCTGACGAATTTGACAGAACAACATTTTTCCCAGCACTGTTTTATTCGTAACTTTTGAACCGCAACTCCATTTTTCGCCCGGTTTGAAGCGCTGGAAAGCTTATTCAATGCTCTATACAACAATGGCAAGACATCCTTAATTGGATACCTACAAGAATGAGATAAAATCAATTAAACTCATTGATATTTACAATATACGCAATATATACACTAAAACGTAAACTAAACGTATTTACAAACAAATCGGGTTTTATTCGCACGATATTTACCACAAAGCATCAATAAGTGCAACAAAACATATATACAAAAATAGGTACAATTTGCACTTATCAAATGGACTAAGGAGGAGGATGAACTGGCTCTTGGAAACTCTAAAGCATTGAATGCTTTGTTCAATGGAATTGATAGAAACATATTCAGATTGGTGAACACTTGTGAGATAGCTAAAGATGCTTGGGACGTACTCAAAACTACTCATGAAGGTACTTCTAAAGTAAAGATGTCAAGACTTCAACTGCTGACTACCAAGTTTGAAAACTTAAAGATGAAGGAAGATGAGAGCATACATGACTTCCACATGAATATTCTTGAAATAGCCAATGTTTCAAGTGCCCTAGGTGAAAGGATGTCTGATGAAAAGCTGGTAAGAAAAATTCTCAGATCTCTTCCAAAGAGATTTGACATGAAAGTGACTGCCATAGAAGAAGCTCAAGATATCAGCAAGATGAGGGTTGATGAACTTGTTGGATCTCTTCAAACATTTGAACTAGGAATAAGTGACAGATCTGAAAAGAAAGTCAAGAGCATAGCATTTGTTTCCAATACTGAAGATGAAGAGGAGGAGAGTACCCTGGATGGTGATGAAAGCCTATCTAATGCTATAGTTCTGCTAGGAAGACAGTTTAACAAGGTGATGAAGAGAATAGACATAAAGTCAAGATCAAATGTCAAGAACAACTCATCTGACATCAGCAGGTCCAATGATGGTGGAAGGAGAACAAGGTCTGAAGAAAAATCCACTCAAGGAAAAGGAATTCAGTGTCATGGTTGTGAGGGATTTGATCACATTAGAGCTGAATGTCCTACTTACCTCAAGAAATAAAAGAAAAGCCTAGCTGTCTCCTGGTCTGATGAGGACTCTGAAAGTGAAATTGAAGAAGAATCTGCTAAACATGTAACTGCCTTGACTGGAAGATGTGTCTCTGATGAAGATTCTAGTGATAATGAATTGACCTTTGAAGAACTCGCAGCTTCCTACAAAAAGTTGTGTCTCAGAAGTGAAGAAGTATGTCTTGAAGGGGAGAGACAGAAGAAACTTATCATTCAACTGAAGGCTGAAAAAGTTGAGCTAGAGAATGAAGTCATATTGTTGAACTCCAAACTTGATCAAATGACCAAATCTGTCATAATGCTGAATAGTGGAACAGACACATTGGATGAAATCCTTTAGAGTGGAAAAATGGCAGGTGATCTTACTGGGTTGGGATTTAAGGGAGAGAAGAAATCATCTTCTGATGATAGTCCTTCTGAACCTAAACGTAACATGTCACATCAGATGTCTCAACATCATGGGAGAAAACATGTATCTGAACCTAAACATAATATGCCTCAACATCATAGGAGTGGTCATTCCAACCACTTAAGAGGAAGATTCCAAAGATGGAGATGCCATTACTGTGGACGTTTTGGTCACATAAAACCTTTTTGCTTCAGACTCTATGGATATCCTAAACCTGCTCCTCAACCTAGGTCAAATACAAACATTTCTACTAATGGAAGACAATGGGTTCCCAAGACTGCTGCTACCAGCCTGATAGCTCACATGTCTCTCAGAGTCTCAGCTAAGGAGGATTGGTATTTTGATAGTGGTTGTTCTAGACACATGACAGGGATTAAGAATTTGTTGGTTGACATCAAATCTCACTCCACAAGCTATGTGACTTTTGGTGATGGAGCCAGGGGTGAAATTAAGGGAGTTGGAAAGTTGATCTGCTCAGGAGTTCTAGACCTTGATAATGTGATGCTGGTAAAAGGGTTAACTGCGAATTTGATCAGCATCAGTCAATTGTGTGATCAAGGATTCGTGTGAACTTCACCAAATCTGAATGTTTGGTTACAAATGAAAAGAATGAAGTGATCATGAAGGGATTCAGATCTAAGGATAACTGCTACTTATGGGTTCCTATAGATTCTAGTTACTCATCCATTTGTGCTCTTGCTACAGATGATGAAGTGGAGTTGTGGCACCAAAAACTTGGTCATCTACATCTAAAAGGTATGAAAAGAATCATCTCCATGGAAGCTGTCAGAGGAATACCTAAGCTAAAGATTGAAGAAGGAAGGGTATGTGGTGAATGTCAAATTGGAAAGCAAACCAAGATGTCACATCAGAAGATTAAACATCTCACTACTTCAAAAGTGTTGGAACTACTTCACATGGATTTGATGAGGCCTATGCAAGTGGAAAGTCTTGGTGGGAAGAAGTATGCCTATGTGGTTGTTGATGATTTCTCCAGATATACTTGGGTGAGTTTTATTAGAGAAAAATCTGAAGTGTTTGATGTGTTCAGAGAGCTTTGCCAAAGACTCCAAAGAGAAAAGGAGAGTAATATTGTTAAAATCAGAAGTGATCATGGGAAGGAATTTGAAAATCACAAATTTTCTGAATTCTGTTCCTCTGAAGGGATTGGCCATGAATTCTCTTCTCCCATTACTCCACAACAAAATGGAGTTGTGGAACGAAAGAATAGAACTATCCAGGAATCAGCTAGAGCTATGATTCATGCCAAGAAACTGCCTTACCATTTCTGGGCAGAAGCTATGAACACTGTCTGTTATGTTCATAATAGAGTGACCCTAAGAACAGGAACCACTACTACCCTGTATGAGATATGGAATGGAAGAAAACCTACTGTTAAATACTTCCATGTGTTTGGTAGCAAATGCTATATCTTGGCAGATCGTGAACAAAGAAGAAAGATGGATCCAAAAAGTGATGAAGGAATATTCTTGGGCTACTCTACTAACAGCAGAGCCTACAGAGTGTTCAACTCCAGAACTAAGGTTATGATGGAGTCCATAAATGTTGTTGTTGATGATTTGCATAAGGAGGCTGATGTTCTAGAGGATGTTGGAACATTCCTTGAAACATCTGCAGAAATTTTAGACAAAAATGTTGATCCTAATCCTATTGTTGTAGAATCTGATTCTGAGCCAGTAAATAAAGGACCTTCCATCAGAATTCAGAAGGATCATCCTAGAGACCTTATCATAGGTGATCCAAATGAGGGAGTCACTACCAGATCAAGAGAAGTCATCACAAGCTCTTGTTTTGTGTCAAAAATTAAACCTAAAAATATGAAGGAAGCTTTAACTGATGAATTCTGGATTAATGCCATGCAAGAAGAGCTAGGGCAATTCAAAAGAAATGAAGTATGGGAGCTGGTTCCAAGATCTGAAGGAACAAATGTGATTGGAACAAAATGGGTTTACAAGAATAAGTCAGATGAAAAAGGTGTGGTCACAAGAAATAAAGCTAGACTGGTTGCTCAGGGATATGCTCAAATTGAAGGGGTTGACTTTGATGAAACTTTTGCTCCTGTTGCTCGTCTTGAATCTATCAGATTGCTATTAGGAGTTGCTTGCATCTTGAGGTTCAAGCTGTTTCAGATGGATGTCAAGAGTGCCTTTTTGAATGGTTATCTAAGTGAGGAAGTTTATGTGGAATAACCTAAGGGATTCATTGATCCAACCTATCCTGCACATGTTTATAAGTTGAAGAAAGCTCTATATGGTTTGAAACAAGCTCCAAGAGCGTGGTATGAGAGACTTACTGAATTTCTTGTTGAGCATGAATACAGAAAAGGTGGCATAGATAAGACTCTTTTTGTCAAAGATGAAGGAGGGAAACTCATGGTTGCTCAAATTTAAGTTGATGATATTGTGTTTGGTGGGATGTCAGATAAGATGGTTAAACATTTTGTTCAACAAATGCAGTTTGAATTTGAGATGAGTCTTATTGGTGAGTTAACTTATTTTCTTGGGTTGCAAGTCAAGCAGATGGAAGACTCTATATTTCTATCTCAGAGTAAATATACCAAGAACATAGTTAAGAAGTTTGGGATGGAGAATGCCAGTCACAAAACAACACCTGCTCCTACTCATCTGAAGTTGTCTAAAGATGAAAATGGTGTTAATGTGGACCAAAGTTTATATAGGAGTATGATAGGAAGTCTACTTTATCTTACAGCTAGCAGGCCTGACATTGCTTTTGTTGTAGGTGTTTGTGCTAGATATCAAGCTGAACCTAAAGTGAGTCATATCAATCAAGTCAAGAGAATTCTAAAATATGTAAATGGAACATGTGATTATGGTATGCTATACACACATGGATCTGGCTACACTTTATTTGGATATTGTGATGCTGATTGGGCTGGAAGTGCTGATGATAAGAAAAGCACTTTAGGAGGTTGCTTCTTCTTGGGGAACAATCTTATACCATGGTTTAGCAAGAAGCAAAATTGTGTCTCTCTATCTACTGCTGAAGCAGAGTATATAGCAGCTGGAAGTAGTTGTTCTCAACTAGTGTGGATGAAACAAATGCTCACTAAATATAATGTCACACAGGATGTCATGACATTGTATTATGACAATTTGAGTGCTATAAACATATCCAAGAACCCTATTCAACATAGCAGGACCAAACACATTGATATTCGTCATCATTTCATAAGGGAACTTGTAGAAGACAAGGTTATTACTCTAGAACATGTTGCCACAGAGAAGCAGTTAGCTGACATTTTCACTAAGGCTTTGGATGCAAGTCAATTAGAAATCTTAAGAGGAAAATTAGGCATTTGTATTTATGAAGATCTGTAGCAATTAATGGCATGTGGGCAACTTTCATTGAAATTTAAAAATTTAAAAAGCCATTTACTATTTTGTGGAACTATCATTTACTTCCTTTTAAGTTTCCAACAAAAGCAGCCCCCCTACCATAGGTAATCATTTTATCACATTGTACCCACGCGCTACATCCACCTTGCTCCTTACGTGCTCAGTCCTTTCATCTTCCCTCTCAGAAAAAGAAGTCTTTCTACTCCAAGTTCAAGCATTTGCAAGAAGTTTACGATGTCTTAACAATATTCTTCTCCGTCCAAGAACTCTCCTGCTAAAAATCCTACCCATTCGAAATCTAGGGTTTCTTCGGAAGGTATCTCTCCTGAAGTTGTTCTTGACGTTGCTCCATTATCCATGATTCCCCATTCTGAAACTGAAAAGATAAGACCCAGCAAACTGCATGTAAGAAGTTCCAAACGTACACCTAAAGGTAACTCATCTAAAACCACTGTTGAGTCTTCTTATGATCATAGGGAAGGTAGTAAGTATGTGGATAGAACCATTAAAAGTATTGTCACTGGACTATTGCATGGTGATCGTAAGGTTCCTGGGATTTCGATCCCACTTGCTCAAATTAATGTTGTCCCCACTTTTAATGAGAATCAAAGTGAGGAAAGGGGTGATGATGCTTCAAATTCTGAGAAAGATAACACAGAAGAAAATCTTCACACACTGGCTAGCTCTGTGTTGGTAAATGCTGGAACTGTGGTTGAACAAGATGTTGAAACAACTTCGGCAAAGAAAAGCTCTCCTACCAAGAGTAATGATCCTGACCCTAAGGAAAAGGAGCATGCAAAGGCTGACAGTATTGTGAATGTTGATGACCTGTCAAACAATGACCTGATTGCTTGTGTGAACCCTGGGATGGTCAAAAGATTGAGGACCAGAAGAGGAATAGCTACTATTGAGAAAACTCCTGCTAGGAGTACTAAGAAGAAACCTGCTGTTGGCCCTTCAAAATCATGGAGCAAGGTGGCTACTAGCTCCAAGAAAAGGAAGGCTAGGTCTGACACTGATTCAGACTTTGATGCTGAAGAAGATGTCCAAGATATCACTCCTGTGAAAAATACTGTGTTAAAAAGGATTTCTGGAATAGTCCCTGATGTTCCTTTGGATAACATCTCCTTCCACTATGCTGACAGTGTTCAAAGGTGGAAGTATGTATATCAAAGAAGGATAGCACTGGAGAGAGAGTTAGGGAAAGACGCTTTGGAGTGTAAGGAGGTAATGGCTTTGATTGAGCATGCTGGATTGATGAAGACAGTGACCAAGTTTTCAAAATGCTATGATGTGCTAGTGAAGGAGTTTATAGTCAACATTCCCATTGATTGTAATGATAAGAATAGTAAGGATTTCAGAAAGGTGTATGTTAGAGGAAAGTGTGTGGAATTCTCTCCTACCATAATCAACAAGTACCTTGGCAAAAATGAAGATGATCAATGTGAGCGGGAAGATACTGATAATCAGGTCTGCAAAACTATCACAGCTAATCAGGTTGAAGGTTGGCCTATGAAACACAAGTTATCTGCTGGCCTGCTAAGTGTTAAATATGCTATTTTGCATAGGATAGGTTGTAGCACCCCAAAATTTGCCCTCCTTACTTTATTACTAACTGGCTTATATTTCATTTCATTTTTTGCATTATCATGTATGCATATCATTAGCATGGGGTCAGGGTGCTTGAGGCAGTTCAAGAAGGTCCTATTTGGTCTATCACATCATCAAGAGTTCACAAGTGGCAAGGGATCTCAAGTGGATCACTCTCTCCTAACCAGTGTAGGAACTAGGGTTTTGAGATTCTTGGGTTTATTGCTCCAATGGGCAAGCTCCTTGGGTTTTTATCATCACCAAATGGCATATCTTATCTTTTTTGGAGAGGATACACATCATATTCAGAGGAATTTGGATTTCGAGACTGTGCTATTTCCTCTTAGACTGAGGGTACCAAAACTAGGGTTCGCTATAAAGTCAGTTTATTTCTGATTTTTTG
Source organism: Lathyrus tuberosus (assembly GCA_022829125.1). NCBI lineage: Eukaryota > Viridiplantae > Streptophyta > Magnoliopsida > Fabales > Fabaceae > Lathyrus > Lathyrus tuberosus. The sequence goes on from JALAZF010000090.1 coordinate 5,006,751, forward strand.
GGCAAGGCTTGATTCTATGGTATTCCGTGGGTCCCTAAGTATCTAGGGATGGGAGGTTGTCCATCATTTTGGTTCAGGAGAGACTTAATTGATCAGAAGATTCAGAATCAGGTGAATTGGGTAAACGTCAACAGTGGGTGGAAAAGTCAGCTGTGGAATTTTGAGGTTTTCTCCAAGGTTTTCAAGGTCTCATATCCTTATATGGTCACCAGGGGTCAAGTTTCCTACATATTTATCAGAAATCAGGAGTTGGTGCAAAGTTTCTAAATTTGGAAAGTGACCTATAATGAAAAGTTTCCTTTTTTGGCAAGTTTCTACACTGCATTCAACTTGACTTTTCATCATCAATAAAGCTTTAAATGAATTTTTATCCAACATGAAAGATGAAGATATTTTTCTCCTCTTTCCAACAAGTACTAGTGGGTCTCCATATCATTTGTGAAACTCCAGTTATGGTCAAAAGAAGGCAAAGTGGTTTTTAGGGTTTCATTTTCACAACTTTTAGATTTTGGGACATATGGACCTATGATTAATTCCATTGCTTCAAGACATGTTCCAACATCCAAGAACAATCCCTAAGGAGCATTTTTGGATTTTTAATCAAGTGGTTTCATGGGTTATTATTCACTTATTCTCCATTATTCAAAATTCCCAAATTGTTTAAAAGTCATGAATCAAAAAGTTTCAAGGCCCAATTCCAATATGGGTGTAATTAGCAATTCAAATGCAAGCGATCCATCATGGAATTCTTAAGTATACATGCATGGAGAGAGGTGTAATTCACATAATGTGATTTTTCAAAATTATTCAAAAACTCATTAAACAATGAATTGCCCAAGCCCAATTCATTATCAGAGGAAAACCCTAGGCTATTTAAACCTATCCATGTAGTGGTTGGGCAGAGAACACGTGACATTTGGGGGATTGGAGAATTTGAACCCTAAAGCTTTCTTTCAACAAATCTCACGATCCACAAGGTCTTTCTTCAAAGTTCTTCCACAAACCTTCTCTTGGTGATTTCTAGAACACAACCCAACCACCATTTGCAGCCAAAAGCAAGGATTGGAGTTGCACCATCTCAGGTTGATGGATTTTTTCGTGCTCTTAAAACTCCTATTTTTTACGTGTATATTGTTGTGTGTTTGTCACTGATCATGCTGGTATAATTGGTTTTGTGTTTGGATGCGTATATTGCTTGTAATGATGATTTAAAGTTCCATGCCCTAATCTTTTTCTCTTCGTATTTCATTATGCCTTGGTTATTTGACGTTTTTGACTGCGTATTTGGATTCCTGACGAAAATCTGGGTGGGATAGTGTATTCACACGTGTGTTTTGGTGTTGTTTTGGTCGCAGGTGGCCGGAGAAGGGAGCGGAGCCCTTGCTCCGGCGGTGGTGATGGAACCAGTCCGGCAAGGGTGACTGGAGGTAGGAGACAAGGTTTTGGCCGTTGGATCTAGAGATCTGACGGTCCAAAGCTGGCCACATGTTTTTTTCTTTTATTTTTTTCTGATTTTTAATTATTGATTGGGTGTTATTTACCCCACGATAACTTCCATGGTCTGCCAATTATATTGTTTCGTTTTGATTAATTTTATTTGCATTGACCAAATGTGACGCGTTGGATCCATCATGTGGCTGGTAAGCTGCCAGCAATTTAAAATTGGCATGTGTCGTGCGCGTGGCAGGCTCATGCGTAATCCTCTTTATTTTTTTTGTTTTTTTTCTGATAAATCCTTGGGCTGGGCTGCTATTCGCGCCCCCTCTTTAGCCCAATTACCTTTTCTCAACGTGATTATTCACTATCCGCACCCCCTGGCATTGTTATTTCATTTTTATTTTATTTTAAGTATCATATTTCATATTTTAATTATTAAAATTACATAATTGCATTAAAAAATTACTAAAAAATTTTCATGCATCATATTTATCATTTTAATAAATTTTCCAAATTTTATTTTTTATTTTTATTTTGTTTTTATCATTTAAATTAATTATTTAGTCTATTTTCTTTTTGAACTATCCATATGATGCGTACCTAATTTCTTTATTTTATTTCTCTGCAACCATAAAACATTTTTTATCCGTTCTTTTTGCATTTGTTCACTAACATTCTAAAGTGCATGAAAAAAATTTTCTTTCATTTTTAAATTTATTTCATATTGCATTTTGGTCCTTCCCTTTGGCACATTGAACCCTATTTCTCACCTGAGCTTTGCCTGATTATTTGAATGACTAACACTTTGAATTTTTGCAGGAATTTTTGATGTATTGTTTGTCTCTGGTTGAGAAACCTTGATATTTAATTTGGGAATTTTAGGAGTTATTTCTCTAATTATTTGATTTGCTTTCACTTGAGATCTGCTTATATGTGTATTTCTGATCATGCTTAAGTCCTTGTTTGAAAGGCACTTGTGCCATTACTTTGGGGTTGTTTCTTTAATTTCTGAATTCATGTTTGGATTATTATCGCTATTGTTTGCCATTGTTTGATTTTCACTTGCCTTGATATTATTTATGTCCGTTTCTCACTAACCTTTTATGCAGAGACTAAGGTAAGTTCTTTAAGGGTATGGATAAGTCATCCATATCCACCCTTATTCTTTCCTTCTCTTATCTTTCTCCTTTAGGATTTAGGTTGTCGTCAAACCTCACTAACCGTAGGTCACCCATGCATGATAACTTTAGGACTCACAGTCCCCCTTTAGAGTTACCTTTGTGTCTTCTCTCTTCTCATCTCAAATTTCTTTAAAACACTTAATAAGAATAAAGTGTATTGCGCACGAGCCTTAAGCGTGGGGAATGAGAAATGAGGGGCTTCCTCTCATCTTTCTAGAGTGCTTAGCGAGCGTCCTGTCTTGGGACGATGCGTTAAGTATTCTCCCCTGTGCCCTAGACTTTGGTGCAATGCAACTTAGGAACTAACTTAAGCCACTTCTGTCCTAAAAAACACAAACCAACCTTAAACCTTTTTGTCCTTCGGGATCTTCAAACTAGAGGCTATTTTCAAAAAGGGCACGTTACTTTCCGTCTGAGACGCAAACAGGCATCGACCCTAACTGCCGGACGCGAACTTAATGTCGCTCATAAAAAACACAAAAAGAACTTGGTCCGAACTACGTTGACTCTGAATTCCCCATTGCACAAAGGGGGTACGTAGGCCTAGGACGTCGATGTCCTACCGAGTAGGTCTTTGTTTTCCCTCCCCCGTTTAGTACAACCTTAGATGATAGTATAACTCACCCTTAGAATAGACAACAAGCGTGGATCCCATCGAGTACGATGGACGCGTGGGGTGCTAGCACCTTCCCCTCGCGTAACCGACTCCCGAACCTAGGTTATGGTTGCGATGACCATTCCTTTCCCTCTTCCTCAGGTTTATGCGGTGTTCCCTTTCCCTCTCTTGGGATAAATTTACACGGCTGGCGACTCTGTTTTCCGCGCCACTCTCCCGTTTGTACCTGGATGAAAATCCTAGGAGTGACAGCTGGGGACCTGGTTGACCTATGCTGGTTCATCCCTAAGCGAGTCAGTCCTAGCGCTTGCTTGTCTTTGTTCTCTTTGGGTGTTTTGTGTTTGCTTTGTTTCGTTTGTTGTATTTTATTTTTTACAGCTTTTCTGCATTGCATTCCATTTTTATTACCGTCATACTGCTGTGTTGTGCTGGCTGTTCTTGTTTTGCAGGTTGGGTGGGTCTGAGAGATAAGCTCAATACCCAGGCTTGAGTATACCCTAGGACTATAGTGGAAAGTAGTGGGACCTACGTACCCGCTTGGTACGTTTGTGTGTTCACGAAATTCACAACCAGACGAGGCTATCTTGGGATACATTCTAACGTGTGTGTCTTGCGCATGTTGGGGTGTTGATCTAGAGAGCTGTCGACTCTGGTGACCGATCATTGAGGACCTTAGTGGAAACATCCCTCTTTAGTGGTGACAGTGGCAGACCACATCCTGTGGCAAACCCATTCGCACCCGAGGGCCCACTTTGGAACTCGCATAGGATGGCCCCTACTTTTTAAAGAGAATCAGTGGAGGCACTCCTCGATTGACGATAGTACTGTACCCCGAGGGATGAATGTACTATTGTTTCTCGACCTCAGTGCCAAAGCTGAGGACCTTCCGCTTTGGAGAATCAGTTGAGGCCTCCTCGATTGATGATGATGCCAAACCAGAAATGGTGAACGTATCATCATTTCTCAACCTGAGAGTCCGGGATACTGAACATCCTAGTACCCACATGTGAGAGGGGATGGGCGTTTGCAGGTTTGCAGGTAACCGAAACCTTCAACCTACCCTGTTTTTCTGGATTTCTCATCAATGTCTGATTATTTGGGTTCTTGGTTATCTCAGTGGTTCAGAGTTCTGGTTTTCTGGGTTGTGGTTCTCGTTCAGTTAACAGCACAGCACATCCAGCAGTGTTGCCTTGATCCCATGTGTGCATTTGCATCATCATTTTGCATTCTAACATGTTTATTCATTTGCAGGATTGCGTCCTAACCTTGATTCTGGTTTTCGAAGACTATCAAGGATGAGTACTGAGAAGAAAAAGAATATCATAGGATACAAGTTCCCGTCACTTATTCTGGATCCTGTTCACAAGATTGTTTCTATGGCAGAACCTGGGGAATCGGCACTTGTGGACTGTGATGACATGTCGTAGTTCTCTTTCTCTCTATTGTATTTGGATCACCGCCAGGCGTGTTGGTTGGGATCTACGATTATTGTGTTCAGACTTATTAGCGTGAGTTGTGATTGTTGACATTTGGTTTCCTCTGGTTTTCTTAATATATGAGCAGAAGTTCCGTTCTATCGTATTGTTAAATTGGAATCAAGGGATGGATCGCCTTGCGAACTTTTTAAACATGTTTGTTTGCATTTGCATATTCATAATCATTTTACATTGCATTTGCATCTTGCATCATTTTTGCATATCTGTCTCCGGCCGGATCAGAGAGCTCATCAATCCTTTGTCTAAACCGCAATTGATTTCTAGACTTCCTCATCGGACTTGAATCAGCTTTAGGGGAGATCATCATGAATTCAAGGGAACAAAATCAGTTGGTAACTAGGGCCGATGTTGAATTGATGAAGAGTCAGTTGGATCAGCTTGTGGAAGCTATGACAGCCATGAATAGGGGAGAGGCCAATGATCAGAGGACTTCCATTACTGGGAATGGCATTCCACCTCCAGTGAACAATGTTACTCAAGCTCAGCCTGCGCAAGTCCCTGTTGAGAATCATATTATACACGAGCGTACCATCGTCCGAGATGGACATTCTTCTTCTCTTGATGCCACAGACTATCAGCGCTTCGCCTTCTCTGTGCCAAATTTCCAAGGGGTAATTCCAAAGGTGAAGCCTAAGGACCCACGGGCTGTTCAGTTTGATGAAAGATGTCGTGTGCTGGAAGAGAAGCTGGATGCCCTAGTAAAGCGTGATACTCTTGATCTGAATGCTGCGAGCATGTGTTTGGTGCCCGACCTTGTGTTACCTCCGAAATTTGAGATGCCGAATTTTGAGAAATACAAAGGGGATAGCTGTCCGAAGCTACATTTGGTGATGTTTAGCCGAAGAATGACCTCGCATGTCTATAATGACGAGCTTATGATTCACTGTTTCCAGGACAGTCTGAGTGGGGCATCATTGAGTTGGTATATGCAGTTGGAAAGTGGTAGCATCCGATCATGGTCAGATCTAGCCAATGCCTTTGTAAAACAATACAGTTATAATCTTGACATGGCTCCCAGCCGCCTGCAGTTGCAAGGTTTACCTAAAGCGGACAATGAATCATTCAGAGAGTATGCTCAGAGATGGAGAGAGTTAGCTGCTTGCGTTCAACCACCACTTTTGGAAAGAGAATTGGTTAATATGTTCAAGGATACTTTGCAAGGTCCGTACTTCGATAAGTTGATTACTTTATTAAAATTCTCTAACTTGGTGATACTTGGAGAACACGTTGAGTTCGATATCAAGAGGGGAAAAATCCAAAGCGCCTCGAACTTCGCGGGTAGTGAAAGTGGATCAGTTGTCAGTTCTCAAGAATAATGGGTGGAAGAAGGCAATTCCGTCTAAGAGTATCCCCCACCTCAGTGTTCAGGTGTTTCAACGGGTCAGAGTCAACAATCTTCTGGGCTTTCGTATCAGGGATCCCCTAAGAATCAACAGTCATACTGCCGTCAGCCGCGTCAGCACGCCCGACAAAGACCTAGGAAGCCAGAGAGGCATTTCACTCAGTTGCCAATGTCGTTTAGTCAGATGTTGCCAGATTTAATCAGAGGTGGACTTATAGTGCCGAAGGAACTGAAGCCTGTGCCTTTTCCGTATCCACCAGGTTTTGATGTCAACGCCCATTGTGATTACCATGCTGGGGCACAGGGGCATTCAACTGAAGACTGTAAGGTGCTTAGGAGCAAGATTCAGACTCTTCTTGACTCCAATATGTTTTCATTCACGCCTCAGGGTATTCAGATCAACAATTCTCCTTCATCCAGTCATGTGGGTTTATCAGTTCAGGTTATGGAAGAAGACACCGAGAGCAGTGGTGCAAGTTTTTATCAGACTGACTTCGATGAGCAATTCTGAAGATGACTAGTTCAGTAGCAAGTCAAGCTTGGAAAGCCCAGTCCCTCGGAGCTGACAATCTTTTAGATCATGTCATTTCTTTGCATTTGTAGTTCCTTTTCTGTTAAAGGGCAAACTCATTTGTAAAACTCGTCTGTTTTCAGTTGGTAACGATAATGAAATGAATATGCATGTTTTGATTAAATCCATCTGTGTTCACTCATATTTTCTTTATTGATACCTAACCCATGTTTAAGCAGGATCTGAGGGAGGATGATGAAATTCAAAGACGCAGAACTTCTGATGGTATGCTTTTGGGACAAAACCTTGCTGATGATGTACAGGCATTGTTTCAAATCCCTAAACACCGGAGATATAAGGAAGATAATCCCTTGTCAACCCCCTTTGAGCCTAGAAGTAGGAGTTTCTTTCTGAAAATGAAAAGACCCTCAGTCTTAACCTGGGGCAGGGTAAGTGTCAATTAATTTGACCGAGCGTTCAATTCAAGGATCAAGTCTATGGTTATCCCTCACCAACCGAAGAGTGAGGCAGTCACATCCCTTTCAAACAAGTCAGACAAGCTGATGTCACACGATTTGTTAAAAAAAAAAGAGAAAAAGAATCAAAAGAAAAATAAAGCCCGCTAAGTTGAAACTTGAAGACAAGTGACTTAGGCAAAAGTTAGGGCATCCCGCTGGACTTCGAAATCGAAAAATTCAAAAGAGTTAGTCCAGGCAAAATCAGGGAAAAGCAAAAAGCGAAAAAATGGAAAAAGAAAGAACAAGTCGTGTGTTTACAGACACCAAAGGCAAAAGGGGTGGCTGTTACTCCAAAAACCGTGTGGGTCCTTTCTATCATCATACTATTCATTAACCTTGTTGAAAGGTGAGCGCTTATGTCGAGTTAGATGAACGTAGGACTGGAGAACATCAAGGAGAATGGGTGGGTTAAAACAAAACTTTGAGCCTTATATCCTTTCTTTCTCAAACCGTGAACCAAGCCACGTTACAACCTTTAAAAGACCTAATTGAAGCAAGGTTGTTTCGAAAGCATACTTCGGTAAAGATCGCGTCGAACCTGACTCCTAAAAGGATCTTCTTACCATTCATGTTGGTATCAGCGACACTTTGATTAGTGATTCATTCACTATATCTCACAACTTTTTTCCAGTGAACAAACTTGGATTTCAAAACTGTCATATGCATTGCATTAAAATTGTCATTTTCAAAACAAATTGTTTTACTTGCGAGTAAGTGCTTGATCAGGGAAGTTTCTGCAATGAAAAGATTGATCGATATAAGTGCAGAGTGCCTAAGTACTCTGTTGAGCAGGGGCAAGCCATCAAATAGTCATATCAAATGGGCGATTCATTCCAAGATTCAGCCAATATGGGGAAAATAGGTCGAGATTCGACAAATCTCTCGAAGGTCAGTCAGTCAGAGGTACTCCTTCACAAATCATCCAGTCAAGGGCTAAATCACTTCAAGGCTGGGGCAGGTCACCCTAAAAGAAAAAGGGTTTTTTTAGGAGAACGGTTAATCAAGATCATGGGGCAAGATATATAAGATCTTCATGAGACCTCTCAAAGACAGGTTCCTTCATGGGCTATGCTATAACAGGGCATCTTTTGGTCATATCACATCTGCAGGGTTCATGTTGATGGTCGACACGTGACGTCCCCAGTAGAGTTTCTCTCCCCAGCAGAGTAAGGGTAGAAAGTAAGCAGAGGAGTAAGCTCAATGTTGTCCCCTAGCAGAGTGGATATCATCAACCGTCGTTCCCCGAGCAGAGTTGTTGGTGATGGCTGGTATTCCCCAGTAGGTTAAGGGTGTTTCCCCGACTACAGGCTAAGTTCAATGATATTCTCTGGCAAGTTCGGTGTTATTGAATTCATTCCCCAAATAGTGTTTGGTGCTAGTCATCTCAACGGTTTGATCAATAGTGGTTGACAATCCCGGCAGATTCCAAGTCCAATGGTTTTTTGCGCCTTTTCTGTAGCAGTTCTCTTCGGGCTCATCTTCAGCAGTAGTTATATCAGGAAGGTCGTTCAGTGTGACTTCCTCAGCAGGGTTTGTGACGTCGGAGACAGTTCGGTTTGTCATCCCCAGCGGAGTTGGCCTCATTTCTTCAAGCATTTATTTTGCTGGAGTGGTCCTTTTGCATATAGTAAGCATCTTTACATTGCATCCTCAAAACGCGTAGCATTTCCATTTCGTATGGAGCATTACGCCATAGAAAGAAATGCAAACATATGCATGCGAAGCATAAGCCAGATTTGGTACCTTGCGCGAAAGCCCAAATCAACTTCCAATCAGGACGGTGACATATCCCCAGCAGACATTACAATTAATCCCTCTTTTTACCTTTCTTTTGGGTCGTAGGTCATACGTCGATCTTACCCTCAACCAGTCTTCGTCCATCAACCCCTTGATGACGACATTTTGGTCAGGTTTTCTTTCCGTCGAACCCTTTTCAGCTTTCTTTCCGTCAAACCCCTTTGACGATGTGTTTCCTCGGCCAGGTTTTCTTTCTGTTATCCCCATGACAATGTGTTACCCTCGGTCATCTTCCTGTCATCCCCATGACAATGTACTTTCTTCGGTCGAGTCTCCTTTCTGTCATCCCCATGACAATGTGTTTCCTTCGTGCAGATTTTCTTTCTGTCATCCCCATGACAATGTGCTTTCTACGGTAGAATCTTCTTTCTGTCATCCCTATGACAATGTGTTATCTTCGTTCAGATTTTCTTTCTGTCATCCCTATGACAATGTGTCTCATTCGCTCAGGTCTTCTTTCTGTCATCCCTATGACGATGTGTTCCTTGGGGTTCATCTTCTTTCTGTCATCCCTATGACAATGTGTTCCTTGGGGTTCATCTTCTTTCTGTCATCCCTATGACAATGTGTTCCTTGGGGTTCATCTTCTTTCTGTCATCCCTATGACAATGTGTTATCTTTGTTTAGATTTTCTTTCCGTCAATTCTTTGATGATGTGGCCCTTTGGTCGGGTGTTCGGGCTGTCTTTCCGTCAATTCTTTGATGATGTGGTCCGTTAGGTATCTTTTCTTCCCGTCAACCCTTTGACGGGGTGTTTCATGGGTTTCATGTTTTCTCTCCATCAATTCTTTGACGATGTGGTTCTGGGGTTCACTTTTCTTTCTTGGGTATGTTGTCTTTCCGTCAAATCTTTTTGACGAGGTGTAGCTGGGCTCCAATCATCTTTTCTCCCCACAGTTTGCAAATTTCGTGGTTCTTTTTGTATTCAATCACCTTCTACCGTGAATGTCTGAAAGTCGTTGCTATCATCCTTTCAGGTCCAAGAAGATTGAATAGGGGCAGCTGTAGCACCCCAAAATTTGCCCTCCTTACTTTATTACTAACTGGCTTATGTTTCATTTCATTTTTTGCATTATCATGTATGCATATCATTAGCATGGGGTCAGGGTGCTTGAGGCAGTTCAAGAAGGTCCTATTTGGTCTATCACATCATCAAGAGTTCACAAGTGGCAAGGGATCTCAAGTGGATCACTCTCTCCTAACCAGTGCAGGAATTAGGGTTTTGAGATTCTTGGGTTTATTGCTCCAATGGGCAAGCTCCTTGGGTTTTTATCATTACCAAATGGCATATCTTATCTTTGTTGGAGAGGATACACATCATATTCAGAGGAATTTGGATTTGGAGACTGTGCTATTTCCTCCTAGACTGAGGGTACCAAAACTAGGGTTTGCTATAAATTCAGTTTATTTATGATTTTTTGGGCAAGGCTTGATTCTATGGTATTCCGTGGGTCCCTAAGTATCTAGGGATGGGAGGTTGTCCATCAGTTTGGTTCAGGAGAGACTTAATTGATCAGAAGATTGAGAATCAGGTGAATTGGGTAAACGTCAACAGTGAGTGGAGAAGTCAGTTGTGGAATTTTGAGGTTTTCTCCAAGGTTTTCAAGGTCTCATATCCTTATATGGTCACCAGGGGTCAAGTTTCCTACATATTTATCAGAAATCAGGAGTTGGTGCAAAGTTTCTAAATTTGGAAAGTGACCTATAATGAAAAGTTTCCATTTTTGGCAAGTTTCTACACTGCATTCAATTTGACTTTTCATCATCAAGAAAGCTTCAAATGAATTTTTCTCCAACATGAAAGATGAAGATCTTTTTCTCCTCTTTCCAACAAGTATTAGTGGGTCTCCATATCATTTGTGAAACTCCAGTTATGGTCAAAAGAAGGCAAAGTGGTTTTTAGGGTTTCATTTTCACAACTTTTAGATTTTGGGACATATGGACCTATGATTAATTCCATTGCTTCAAGACATGTTCCAACATCCAAGAACAATCCCTAAGGAGCATTTTTGGATTTTTAATCAAGTGGTTTCATGGGTTATTATTCACTTATTCTCCATTATTCAAAATTCCCAAATTGTTTAAAAGTCATGAATCAAAAAGTTTCAAGGCCCAATTCCAATATGGGTGTAATTAGCAATTCAAATGCAAGCGATCCATCATGGAATTCTTAAGTATACATGCATGGAGAGAGGTGTAATTCACATAATGTGATTTTTCAAAATTATTCAAAAACTCATTAAACAATGAATTGCCCAAGCCCAATTCATTATCAGAGGAAAACCCTAGGCTATTTAAACCTATCCATGCAGTGGTTGGGCAGAGAACACGTGACATTTGGAGGATTGGAGAATTTGAACCCTAAAGCTTTCTTTCAACAAATCTCACGATCCACAAGGTCTTTCTTCAAAGTTCTTCCACAAACCTTCTCCTGGTGATTTCTAGAACACAACCCAACCACCATTTGCAGCCAAAAGCAAGGATTGGAGTTGCACCATCTCAGGTTGATGGATTTTTTCGTGCTCTTAAAACTCCTATTTTTTACGTGTATATTGTTGTGTGTTTGTCACTGATCATGCTGGTATAATTGGTTTTGTGTTTGGATGCGTATATTGCTTGTAATGATGATTTAAAGTTCCATGCCCTAATCTTTTTCTCTTCGTATTTCATTATGCCTTGGTTATTTGACGTTTTTGACTGCGTATTTGGATTCCTGACGAAAATCTGGGTGGGATAGTGTATTCACACGTGTGTTTTGGTGTTGTTTTGGTCGCAGGTGGCCGGAGAAGGGAGCGGAGCCCTTGCTCCGGCGGTGGTGATGGAACCAGTCCGGCAAGGGTGACTGGAGGTAGGAGACAAGGTTTTGGCCGTTGGATCTAGAGATCTGACGGTCCAAAGCTGGCCACATGTTTTTTTCTTTTATTTTTTTCTGATTTTTAATTATTGATTGGGTGTTATTTACCCCACGATAACTTCCATGGTCTGCCAATTATATTGTTTCGTTTTGATTAATTTTATTTGCATTGACCAAATGTGACGCGTTGGATCCATCATGTGGCTGGTAAGCTGCCAGCAATTTAAAATTGGCATGTGCCGTGCGCGTGGCAGGCTCATGCGTAGTCCTCTTTATTTTTTTTGTTTTTTTCCTGATAAATCCTTGGGATGGGCTGCTATTCGCGCCCCCCCTTTAGCCCAATTACCTTTTCTCAACGTGATTATTCACTATCCGCACCCCCTGGCATTGTTATTTCATTTTTATTTTATTTTAAGTATCATATTTCATATTTTAATTATTAAAATTACATAATTGCATTAAAAAATTACTAAAAAATTTTCATGCATCATATTTATCATTTTAATAAATTTTCCAAATTTTATTTTTTAGTTTTATTTTGTTTTTATCATTTAAATTAATTATTTAGTCTATTTTCTTTTTGAACTATCCATATGATGCGTACCTAATTTCTTTATTTTATTTCTCTGCAACCATAAAACATTTTTTATCCGTTCTTTTTGCATTTGTTCACTAACATTCTAAAGTGCATGAAAAAATTTTTCTTTCATTTTTAAATTTATTTCATATTGCATTTTGGTCCTTCCCTTTGGCACATTGAACCCTATTTCTCACCTGAGCTTTGCCTGATTATTTGAATGACTAACACTTTGAATTTTTGCAGGAATTTTTGATGTATTGTTTGTCTCTGGTTGAGAAACCTTGATATTTAATTTGGGAATTTTAGGAGTTATTTCTCTAATTATTTGATTTGCTTTCACTTGAGATCTGCTTATATGTGTATTTCTGATCATGCTTAAGTCCTTGTTTGAAAGGCACTTGTGCCATTACTTTGGGGTTGTTTCTTTAATTTCTGAATTCATGTTTGGATTATTATCGCTATTGTTTGCCATTGTTTGATTTTCACTTGCCTTGATATTATTTATGTCCGTTTCTCACTAACCTTTTATGCAGAGACTAAGGTAAGTTCTTTAAGGGTATGGATAAGTCATCCATATCCACCCTTATTCTTTCCTTCTCTTATCTTTCTCCTTTAGGATTTAGGTTGTCGTCAAACCTCACTAACCGTAGGTCACCCATGCATGATAACTTTAGGACTCACAGTCCCCCTTTAGAGTTACCTTTGTGTCTTCTCTCTTCTCATCTCAAATTTCTTTAAAACACTTAATAAGAATAAAGTGTATTGCGCACGAGCCTTAAGCGTGGGGAATGAGAAATGAGGGGCTTCCTCTCATCTTTCTAGAGTGCTTAGCGAGCGTCCTGTCTTGGGACGATGCGTTAAGTATTCTCCCCTGTGCCCTAGACTTTGGTGCAATGCAACTTAGGAACTAACTTAAGCCACTTCTGTCCTAAAAAACACAAATCAACCTCAAACCTTTTTGTCCTTCGGGATCTTCAAACTAGAGGCTATTTTCAAAAAGGGCACGTTACTTTCCGTTTGAACGCAAACAGGCATCGACCCTAACTGTCGGACGCGAACTTAACGTCGCTCATAAAAAACACAAAAAGAACTTGGTCCGAACTACGTTGACTCTGAATTCCCCTTTGCACAAAGGGGGTACGTAGGCCTAGGACGTCGACGTCCTACCGAGTCGGTCTTTGTTTTCCCTCCCCCGTTTAGTACAGCCTTAGATGATAGTATAACTCACCCTTAGAATAGACAACAAGCGTGGATCCCATCGAGTACGATGGACGTGTGGGGTGCTAGCACCTTCCCCTCGCGTAACCGACTCCCGAACCCAAGTTATGGTTGCGATGACCATTCCTTTCCCTCTTCCTCAGGTTTATGCGGTGTTCTCTTTCCCTCTCTTGGGATAAATTTACACGGCTGGCGACTCTGTTTTCCGCGCCACTCTCGCGTTTGTATCTGGATGAAAATCCTGGGAGCGACATAGGTGCTGCTAACTGGGTCCCCACAAATCACACTTCCACTATTTCTGTTGGTTTGGGAAGGTTTATATATGCTGTTGGGACTAAGAAGAGTTTTGATTATGGTTCCTTTATATTTGATTAGACTATGAAGCAAGCTGGCACTTTTGCTGTGAAGATGCACATTGCCTTCCCCTCCCTTATCTGTGGCATTATTTTAAATCAGCACCCTGGTATCCTATCTCATTCTGATGTTGTTTGTAAAAGGGGGTCTGCCTTGTCCCTTTACTATAAATTATTTGAAGGTCAACATGTCCCTGACATTGTCATGACATCTGCCTCTACTTCACACCAGCCCATAAACAAGTCTGGGGTAATTTCTGAGTTGGTTGAAGCCTGCAAGGAACTGGCTGAGGTTATTAGAGTCAGTACTGAAAGAAAACTGAAGTTTGAAAGAATGATCATGACTCTTAGAATGGCTGAAGGTGATACTGTTGAGGATGCAAATGAGAAGGAAGGTTCTGAGGAGGGTGGTTCTGGTGAGTCTGATGGCAATGCAGAGGGTGATGAAGACAATTCTGAGAGTGAGGACTCTGCTGGTTCTGGAGATGCTTGAGTGATCTGTTCATGAAGTTCTTTTTTGTTGTTGTTATTTTGGTTCTTTTTCTGAATTTCTTTTGGCACCCTTGTGTGCTTGAATTCTGTTCTGGTTTTCTGGTGGCACTCTTGTGTGCATTATCTTAATTTTGAAGATGTTTGTACTGCTCTTTTGATGACAGCTTCTATATGATAATTTTAGCGATGTTTGTTATGGAATTTTCTGTCTGATGTTTGTCTAATTCTGGCTAAAAAGGGGGAGAGTAGCTTAGTAGTTTTGGTCTGTGTGTGCAGCTGGTTTACTTGGTTTTCTTTGCTGGTTTTCTCTGCTCCTTGGCTTAAGGGGGAGTTTCTGGTTATCTTGGAATGTTAGATGTGTTTGTGTGTTGCTTCTGCTGTAGGGATCTCTGTTCACTATTGGTGCTATAGTGTCTTAGCCAAAATTTGCCAAAGGGGGAGTTTGTTAGTTCTGTATTGGCAGCAATTTTGCTAAAACAAAGTGGTTCATCAAGATGTCTTACTTGATGTCTTGACATGTTGTTTCTAACATTCTGCAGACAGTGTTTCTTAGTATTGCATGACTTTGTGCATGATGTCAAACACGATGTCCTAACATCTATTAACAGAACATTCTGTTGAGAATGCTATGATTTATTTGATGCGCTCTTTTTGCAATCTGTTGTGCTTTTATTCAGTAATTGCGTGCGAAAATCTTGGAGTATCTTTAAATTGAAGCAAGCAGTTTCTGTGATATTTTGAAGAATAGGTTGTTGCTATTTTCTTGCAAAAAGATATGGAGAATAATTAGCTTTAATTATTAATTGAATCAAAGATCTGCTAATGCCCAAGCCCAAGGAGTTTATTAATATTTAAAGATGTTCAACCCTAATTGTTGTGTAGTGAGAAGAAGTCATTGAAAGCTGCGTTCGAGTTTTAGGGTTTAAGTGTTGTATTGTTTTTGTGAGCCATTCATTCATCTGTTAGATGCTTGAATTGGACTGGTTAGTTGAGTTGTAATTTGTCCACTCTAAGCTTTTAAGTACGAGTGCTTTGTTCTTGATTGAAACTTTTAAGCAAGATCAAGCTTTGTATTTGAAGTGTGTTCTTCTCTTTAGTTTTGTTTTGTAGTAATCACTGCATGTGATTGAGGGGGAGTGAGAGGATCTCTTGTCTAAGTGTCTTAGATAGAAATCTCACAGGTAGAGATTAGGTGAGAAGATTGTAAACTGGAGTGTGTTTACTGAGAGTCTTCAAATTAATTTTGTTTAGTGTATTTCCTTCGTGGCTTGGTAGCCCCCAGACGTAGGTGTGATTGCACCGAACTGGGTTAACAATTGCTTGTGTCTCTTTGCTATTGTTTACTGTTTTTATATTATTCTTATATTGATCATTGTTCAGATATTAGTGTCGTGACATCTATTTCGACATCTCATATCTGATACCAGAATTTCAATCAGGAATACAAATCCTATCACGGAACCTCAACACACCTTGTTCATCCACTATGAATTCGTTACTTTCTGCCTGTTCATTTCCAATCATCAAATCCACCAGTTTTACATCCAACTTCTGACCCTCTCTGATACTATTAAGAAATTCATTGTTGATCTTCAGCATATCCAACATCACACTATGCGGTGTCTATTTGCAAACTAAACTCATATCTCTGAACTGCTCAATCAATTCTAACTCTTTAACCATCATAGCAGACATATGCAAAGACTTTCGACTCAAAGCATCAGCCACGAAATTAGCTTTACCAGGATGATAGTTCAAGCCGAAATCATAATCCTTTAAGAATTCTAACCAACTTCTTTGTCTCATATTCAACTCTTTCTGATCAAACAAATACCTCAAGCTCTTATGATCACTATACACTTCAAATCCGGAACCATAAAGATAGTGCCTCCAAATTTTTAATACGAATACCACTGCAGTTAATTCCAAATCATGAGTTGGATAATTCCTCTCATGGACCCTTAGCTGTCGTGAAGCATAAGCCACAACCTTATTGTCGCTCCCGGGGATTTGCATCCATGGTACAAACGCGAAAGTGGCGCGGAAAACAGAGTCGCCAGCAATGTGTATTTATCCCAAGAGAGGGAAAGGAAACACTGCGTAAACCTGAAGGGAAGGGAAAGAACATGGTCTCGCGACCAAGAGAAATGGGTAAGGGAGTCGGTTACGCGAAGGGAATGTGTTAGCACCCCACACGTCCATCGTACTCGATGGGATCCACACTTGTTGTCTCGATCAAAGGGTGTCGTCGTCTGGAGCTCCACTGCTACTGGAAACGAGAAGGAACGGGAACGGAACGGAGAAACGAGGAAGAAAATAAAAAGAAGTGACTCGATAGGACATCGCTCGTCCTGCGCCTACGTATTCCCTCATGCAATGGGAAAGTCAGAGTCAATGTAGTTCGGACACGAACCAAAGGGGGAGGTTGCTCGCCAAGACATCGCTGTCTTGTACCTATGTATCCTCAATCGGACGAGAAAGAGGAAATCAGAGCAGTCGTAGTTCGACCTAACGAGGTCGGTTAGTGTTTTTTATAAGCGACATTAGATCCGCGTCCGTCAGTTAGGGTCGATGCCTGTTTGTGACGAGACAGAAGTAACGTGCCCTTTTCCGAAAATGATTTGAGATTAACAATCCCGAAGGATAAAAAGATTTGAGTTTGTTTTTGTGTTTTTTAGACAGAAGTGAATTGAAGTTAGTTTGTAACTTGCATTGCACCGAAGTCTATGAGGTAGGAACGAATGTTTAGCAAATCGTTCCAAGATGGAACGCCCGCCAAACACTCTAGAAAAATGAGAGGAACCCCTCACTTTCCACATGCAAGGCTCATGTGCAATACACGTTAATTTTATTAAGTGTTTTAGAAGTGTTATGAGATGAGAAGAGAGGACTCAAAGGAAAAGAAAACACTAAGGGGAATTCTATCCTAATTTTGTCATGTAAAAGTGGACCTATAGTTGAGTTTGAAAGGGGAAACATCTACCTAAGTTAGCATGCAAAGGGAAGCCTAATGCTAATCCTACTCCAAGCTTAATCAAAAATTAAGTTGGACTAGGTAGCTCTAAGGAAGTGAATCCAAGATTTAAACAAGTCTTGAGACTCATGGGAAAAGAATGAGTGAAAAAGACGAAGAAGAAAAGATGATTAAAACAAACAAGCAGCAGCTACAACAGCGCCCCTGCACCTGCACAGCGGTTAAAAACCAGCAAACACACCAAACAGCATTCAACAGCCCATGTTCAGCACACAAAATAGGTGTAAAAGGTCAAACAGCAGCACATACAACATCACAGATGCACTAAGACAGCAGTGGAAAACGGGACAGCACACCATGCATTTGAAAACAAAATACTCATGCAAGCAATGATTGTAAATAGACACACAAAGCACGGCAAACCAATCATAAAGGTTGCAAGCATCAAGAATGGATAACATGATCATGCTAACAATTCAAGAACAATTACTCAATAAAATTGCACAAATCAAACATCGATCAAAACATCATGCATAAGCAACCATAGAAGCAAGCAACAATCATGCATCATATGTCCAATAAGTTGAACATCAATCAAGAATTAACACGATTCAAATGTGTGTGCATCGTGTTTATCGCATCAATTAATCAACAACGCAAACCTAAACATTCATTGATGAAAACCAAGACTCGCGTGTCGAAGAATCGTGTTCATGCAATGGTGTGAGGTGAAACAGCTTATAATTAATCCACAAATCATCAACATATCAATCCATAAAGTTTAGACATGAAAGGGATCTCAAACAACCAAGAAAATGCAAGAAAATCAAGTTCTGCTTCAGTGGTAACCGGTTACGGCATAACTGCTAACCGGTTACACAGTTCAAAATTGCACAAATTACGCTGAAAATACACAGTGTAACCGGTTACAGCATAACTGCTAACCGGTTACTCTGGGACAGTGGTAAAAAAAATCAGTTTCAAAAGCACTTTTCAGCAGCAAATCACTTATGTAATCACGTTCAATGATCATGTAATCAACAATGCACGAAAATCAAGTTCAGAAACAGCATTCAAACATCATTTAGATCCAACAATCATCAACATCCACAATTAAATTCACACAAATGAATCAAAACACACCAAAAATCATGGATCTACATTGTGAAAGTTGTAATTAAGCTAAAATGAGTATGGATTTGAAATTAACTAACCTACAAAGCTGAGATTTGCTTTGGTGAGTGTTGTAAACAGAATTTGATGAATCCAAGTAGAGAAATCCAAGATCCACAAGCTCCTCGCACTCAAAAGTTGAAGATCCAAGCAAATAAGCAGCCAAAACTCCAAAACCACTTCCAAAAATCACTTCTGAAAAATCAGAACTAGATCCAAACGAAAATCCAAGTTGAAAAGCAGAAATGTAGTGATGATGAGAGGCTTTAGCTCAAGAATTAACAAGTTCAAATGAAGAACTTGTTAACCTTTGAAAAAGAGCTTTGAGTGTGGTTGAAAATGGAGGTTGAGAGTGAAAAAGTGAGAGAGAATTGAGAGCAAAATTCTGAAAAATAAGAGTGAAAAATGATCTAGGGTAGAGAGGTTTGGAATGAATTGGTTTAAATAGAAGCTAGGTTAGGAATTCAAATCTGGTTTGGAGTGAGGTTTAGTGGGTGGAAATTGGGGTGAAAAGTGGATTAGGAAATGAAATGAGGAATTAGAGTGGAAAATGTTGGAAGGAATTTGAATTTTGGGTGGAAAATGATGAAAATATCAATTATAGATCCTTCCCCCACGTGCACATGTCAAGCACATGATCACAAATGATGCAAACAGAATTTCCCAAATTTTGCCCAGAGTAACTAGTTACAGCACATATGTTAACCGGTTACTCAGTTCAAAAAACAGAAAAAATGTGTAGAAAAACCAAAGGGTAACTGGTTAGCAGATACGCTGTAACCGGTTACTCAATGCAAATTTTGAATTTTGGCGCCTTTTGGAGGGAAACTTGGAAAAGTGACTTCTGATAGCTGTTTTGAACCCGTTAAACCTCTGAAACTCAAAACTTGATATTGCTACTGAGTAACACCTGAAAAGAACATAAATTCCTGCTGACACCTCAGAATATCCTGCTGAATTAATAATGCCTGATACAGGATCGCTTGATCAGAAAATGACTGTTGAAGCTTCCGATTATCAAAACGCCTAATGAGCAAAATAAAAGCTCTAAAAGACCTTGAAAACCATCTTCTTGACCCTGAATACTGCTGAAAATAATGTCGGAGCTGAAACTCCATGAGCTGCTAGAAAATACCTTGATCCCATGCCCAAAAGAAACATGCAAAATGCAGAAATGATGATGCAAATGAAATGAAGCATAAGCCAAAAAGGTTAGCAACACTAGGGCAAATTTTGAGGTGTTACAGTTGCCCCTATTCAAACTTCTTGGACCCGAGGGTATGGAAGCAACGGCTTTCAGACAATCGGGATACATGGAGATTGAATACCAAAATAACTTGGAAATTTGCAACTTGTGGGGGTAGCAAATAAAATGAATATGAGAACGGCCGAAGGCGGACTCGGGATAAAAGATCGACCAAAGGCGGACCCACTAGGGATATAAGAATGAACGAGTACGACCGAAAGCGGACTCAAAAAGAATAAACGAGTACGAACGAAAGCGAACTCGGAAAGAAAGACCGGCCGAAAACGCTCTTTCAACAGCAAAAGAGTACGACCGAAAGCGGACTCGAAAAGAATAAACGAGTACGACCGAAAGCGAACTCAGAAAGAAAGACCAACCGAAAACGCTCTTTCAACAGCAAACGAGTACGACCGAAAGCAGACTCGAAAAGAATAAACGAGTACGACCGAAAGCGAACTCGGAAAGAAAGACCGACCGAAAACGCTCTTTCAACAGCAAACGAGTACGACCGAAAGCGGACTCGAAAAGAATAAACGAGTACGACCGAAAGCGGACTCGGAAGGAAAGACCGACCGAAAATGCTCTTTCAACAGCAAACGAGTACGACCGAAAGCGGACTCGAAAAGAATAAACGAGTACGACCGAAAGCAGACTCGGAAGGAAAGACCGGCCGAAAACGCTCTTTCAACAGTAAACGAGTACGACCGAAAGCGGACTCGAAAAGAATAAACGAGTACGACCGAAAGCGGACTCGGAAGGAAAGACCGGCCGAAAACGCTCTTTCAACAGCAAATGAGTACGACCGAAAGCGGACTCAAAAAGAATAATCGAGTACAACCGAAAGCGAACTCGGAAGGAAAGACCGGCCGAAAATGCTCTTTCAACAGCAAACGAGTACGACCGAAAGCGGACTCGAAAAGAATAAACGAGTACGACCGAAAGCGGACTCGGAAGGAAAGGCCGGCCAAAAACGCTCCTTCAACAGCAAACGAGTACGACCGAAAGAGGACTCGAAAAGAATAAACGAGTACGACCGAAAGTGGACTCGGAAGGAAAGACCGGCCGAAAATGCTCATTCAACAGCAAACGAGTACGACCGAAAGCGGACTCGAAAAGAATAAACGAGTACGATCGAAAGCGGACTCGGAAGGAAAGACCGGTCGAAATGCTCCTTCAACAGCAAACGAGTACGACCGAAAGCGGACTCAAAAAGAATAAACGAGTACGACCGAAAGCGGACTCGGAAGGAAAAACCGGCCGAAAATTCTCCTTCAACAGCAAACGAGTACGACCAAAAGCGGACTCGAAAAGAATAAACGAGTACGATCGAAAGCGGACTCGAAAAGAAAGACCGGCCGAAAACGGCCTTTCAACAACCAACGAGTACGACCGAAAGCAGACTGGAGGAGAATAAACGAGTACGACCGAAAGCGGACTCGAAAAGAAATACCGGCCAAAAATGCCCTTTCAACAAGGGTTATACCATATAGGATAACTCTACTGGGGATAACGAAATAACAAAGAGTGCGAGGACGGCCGAAAGCGAACTCGAAAAGAAAGACCCAGCCGAAGATGGACATTCCAACCCAAGAAAAGTATAATCAACGGATCTACAAAGACGACTCCGTTGGGGAAGAGAGAAATCTAAACAGACAACTCTGCGAGGGAGTGTAGGAAGGCCCAACAAGAAGGACGAATCCACTGGTTGCAGTGTAGTGTAAAACAACGTCTCCTGAATTTTGTTACGTTCTGCTGGTGAAAGAATCTGGTAAAGGATATCCAACCTGGCTTATGCTTCGAATGCATATGTTTGAATTTTTCTATGGCATAATGCTCCATACGAAATGGAAATGCTACGCGTTTCGGAGGATGCCATGCAAAAATGCTTATGCAATGCAAAAGAGGCGTCTTAGCAAAATAAATGCTGAAGACCAAGGCAGCTCCACCGGGGATGACAAACTAAGTTGTCCTCTAAAATAGAAAACCCTGCCGAGGAAGACTTCACTCTGCTGAGGAAGATCCTGATCACAAACTCTGCTGGATATGAAAACTCCGAGAGAAGATCCACTCTGCTGGAGATGGATAAAAATTAATAATGAAGATGGAAACCAAAGATAAATTCTCTCCGCTGGGGATTACCAATGACTTCCATCAAAGACAGAACTCAACACCTGGATTTGAAATATGCCAATAACCATTGGACTTAAGACCTGCTGGGGATTTCAACTGTTGTTGAACAAACCACTGTGAAGATCACCATCAAACTTTGCTTGGGGGGACAAGTTAATAATTCTAAACCTGTTTGGGGATATTACCGAACTCAACCTGCTGTTGGGAGATGCCCTTGCTTTTACCCTGCCGGGGAATATTAGTACTTTTACCCTGCTGGGGAGTACCGACCATGACCAGCAAACCTGCTTGAGGAATGGTAGATGTTGACGTCCACCCTGCTAGAGGATAACATCAAGCTTACTCATTTGAGGGGATTAACTCATACCGTTGCTGGTGAGGAAAACATTTCTCGACTAGCTGAGGAGAATGAGTGCTCAAGCCCTGCGGGGAAAATAACATCTTTGTCCAAAGAATATATTCTATAAGTCTCTTGCTGGGGATGCGTCAGCATCAACTTCTGACTGCTTGCAGAAAGAGTAATGAAACAACCACAACTCTAGCTGGGGAAATAATCCTCTGTACTCTGCTAAGGAAGATAATCCTCGACACTCTAGCTGGGAAAACAACAACCTGCCGAGGAGGATGAACTTTTCAATGTCGAGGAAAGTAGCTCTACTGGGGAAGGACAAACCTGTTACCCTGCAAACAGAATCAACAGAAAGTTCTATATGCAAAAAATGCTACTTCTATTACCATTACAACGACCGTTGCCTAAACAATTTCCACTGTTTTCTGATATGCTCCGCAAAGCTTAACATTTTCGCATGCCATGTTTTATCAAAATATCGGACGTTTTCACAAACAAAATAGTAACAGTAAAAAAAACACAAATGGAAAGTGTAGCGGCAAAATCGTGAGTGTAAGCTATTGATTAACTTAACTCGAAAAGCAAGAGTCGCCACCGCACTTTTATTTTATCCAAAAAAGGAAAGGAAAAAGAGCGAACAAAACCTACACAAGCTCTACAACGAGAACAAGTGAAGAGAGTCCGGGTTCGGGGGGTTGGTGTCATACCCCAAATTTTGACCACTAAGATTTCCCATCATTGTGCAAATCATCATCACAATATGGATGAACCATCATGCCTCACCAAATGCCTCAAGGGTTGTTGAGCATTCACTACAATCAAAATTAGGGTTTCAAGCCCTCTCTGAGTGCTTGGACAAGGGATCAATCAAGGAATGACATGATCTTCAACTTGTCTAACCTCTCAAACATCCACAATGGATCAAAAGGACTCCCACTTCAAGGATTAAGCACAAGGTTGCTCCCTTCTAGGTGGATCAAGTCTCAACATTGACAGTGTCACCAAATTAGGGTTTTGGTCGACCAGGGCCTCCAGATGGAAATTTTTCATCTAGGAACAAGCCAATGATCCAAAACATAACCTAATATACTCCATGGAACCTCATGGACCCATGCATCAAGTTAATTTGACCTCAGGGGATGCATACATCAAAAATCAGGAATTAGGGTTTCTTGACCTAATTCACCCCTAAGTTGACTTTTGGGACAAATCAAGAGCCAAGACCTCAAGACATGATTTGAGTGTCTCTAATGAACTATATTGATCCATTTGCAACAATGGATTAATCCAAGAAGCTTGAGCAACAAGTCTCATTTTCATCTGCACCACAATTAGGGTTTCGCGAGGAAAGTCAACTGTAACTTTGACTTTTGACCAGGACATGCTCCCAAACCCTAGGACATGCCTCAATATACCCTATGACACCTATGGAACATGTTCATCAAGTTTGATTTAGGTCAAGGACATGATTTCCTGAAGAATTGCACAGTTTGGAATTCATCTGATAAAAAGTCAACTGTGCACAAAAGTCAACTTTGACTTTTTGAGATTTTTCACCAAAATGGATTTTTAACCCTAAAATGATGTTAATGTATGATTTGAATCATCATTCATCAAGAAAAACCAAAGAAAGTGGGATAACTTGTAAAAGGGGTAACCATAAAACTTATAAATTTTTCTAAGTTATGGAAAAAGTACCACTAATACACTAACTTTGGAGGGTCATAACTCCTAAACCACATGGCCATTTTTTCTCATACAAAGATGGATTTGTAGCCCTCATTACCCTATACAAAAACTTCAACTAGACCTAAGTCCAATTCATTAAGGATTTTGAGTTATGGAGTGATCAAAATCAAGAAATCACACTTTTTTCCAACACTCTGTGAAAATTTCACTAAGTCAGATTTTGCTTCACTTTTTGCCAAATGTAGAAGGATTTTTCACTTGGAATCAAAAGAGATCAAAACCAAACTTGTTCAAATAGTTGTTATATCATGTAAGGGCTTTCCAAAGTGGCCAAGAACATTGCCAAATTCAACTTACCCCATGAGATATGACATTGTCAAGTTGCCTTGCTGAAATCTGTCAAAGGCAAGGCAGATTTTGCATTTGGCTCGATTTGCCAAAATCAGCCAAATTCAAATACTCCTATCCACTTGGACACATCTGAGGATTAAATCTAAAGGGGACAATCACTGAGCCAAGCCTCCAAAGTCCTTGGAACAAGAAAAAACATGTTGAACCTAGAATGGCCAAAATAGGGACAAGACTCCAAATTTGGATTGAAGCATTTAATGGAAGCATCAAGGTGGCATGGACTGAGCCATTCTCATCTGAAATCAATCAAGACTTATCCAAGACCAAGGGAACCAAAGCACTGTGCCATAACCTCTAGTCAATGGCTAGAGGAGACTTGGATTTTCATTTGCCAACATTGGCCAAACCTACTTACCAGCTGCCATTCACTATTACTTGCAAAACAAACTTGCTCTACTATAAATAGAACTCAATTGTGATCAGTTTGAGTACACCAAAGCCATCTAACAGATGCTTTCCTCAAAATCTCTTTCTCTTGGCAAAAATGCCTTTCTTAGCAAGGTAGCTATCGGGTTTTGAGTTTGAGAGCTTTTCCAATCAAACCAATCACTCACACACCTCATATACATCACATATGAGCTGATCAAACACTTAGATCACTTCTGAAACACCAATTTCACAAAATCACCAGCTGGTTGCTCAAATTTTCAATCAAGTTGCAGCTGAGGTACCACAAATTGATCCAGCCAATTTCAATCAAGTTCAAGCATTCAAACATACTCCATAGGGTGTAAGGAAGCTGTTCAGATCATCACCACTCATCTGTAACACCTCCAAATCAAAAATCACATTACACTTGCTGTCACAGCTTGGAGGTAAGCATATACTTGGTCATCTCTCAATCTATGCATATTTCCTCGCACAATACTTTTGCCAAATGTTCATAATCATGCATGGAATGTTTTCCCTCAATTAATTGCATTGTTTGAATCGTGTATCAAAAATCCTAGCCTTCATGCATAAATTAGGGTTCTTGAGGTTTTTTCATGATTTCTTGTTATATGTTTAATTTAAATGAAATTAATGGACATAGATATGATCGTGAGGTTGAGACGAGCATAATGATATGTGGATTGCATGTTATAATCAAGTATTCAGGGAGATTGGATAGAAAATGCAAATCAGCCAAACCCAGAACACGCGCGTGTTCTTCAGCTGTTCTTGGCGCCTTTTTTGAATTTTCAAATATTTGAATTTTGTGATTTTGTTTAATTGATTCAAAAATTAATTTCTCTCTGAGTTTTAATGATTTTGAGTTGATTCCTTTTTTAATAATTCACAAAAATGTTAAAATATTTTATTTTATCAAAAAATCCCAAAAATATTATTTAATTCATATAATTGATATTTTTGCAAAGAATTAATATTTTAATTGTTTTTGACATATTAAATATTTTTTCCACATTGATTTTGCAACTTTTAATGCTTTCTAATTATTTTGTAGGTCAATACTTAATTTTTGAAGCATTAATCCAAAATCACAATTTGTTTTTCACATGTTAAACAATTTTGATCATTTTAATTGAATTTTTATTCAATTAAATACATTTTTGAAAACAAATTAGGGTTTTTGGATTAATTCAACCCTCATAAGTCATTTTCAAAAAACTTTTGGGCCTCTAATAGAGTGTAAGACCCAATCCTTTCTTGACCAAAACATTTTGGGCCTCAGTGTATTGTATAAGTCCCGATACCGTCAAAAACAAACGGCGCGATCGTCGCCTTTTGAAAAATAACCTTTTGGGCCTCTCCTCGAGCTATAAGACCCATTCAAAACACTTTGGGCCTCTAATAGAGTGTAAGACCCAACCCCCTTTTAACCAAAATCATTTGGGCCTCAGATATTGTATAAGCCCCTTCGCGTTAAAAGAAAAACTCGGCGCGATCGCCATTTCAAACGGAAAAGTCAACTGGGCCTACCCTCGTGTTATAAGCCCCACTCTTTTTCTTTAAACATTTTGGGCCTCTTGAGAGAGTGTAAGACCCATCCCTTTGTACAGAAAACATTTTGGGCCACAATCACTTGTATAAGTCCCTCTGTACAAATTCAAACAGTGCGCTCACTAATAAAATCTTGGGCCTCTCCTTGAGCTGTAAGCCCCAAATCCTTTTATTTCAAAGCACTTTCTCCTTTGATTTTGAATATACTATTGTTTTCAATCTTTCTTTGTTGAACAACTAACCAAACAGCATGGAAACTCTACAACCGAGTAAGTGGTTATTGCTTTCATTTACCGCTTTCATATACATATAAACTGTATTGTGGGGCTGTTTCACTGTAAGTCTTCTTTCATAAACTCATATCAACTGTGTAATAATAGTATAGATATTTCGAGTTTCCCCGGCAACTACGTCTAGAACTAGGTGACGCCGTTTCGTTTGTTCGTAAAAATAGACACCTAGATCCCCAAATAGGATCACCAGATACAGTCTTCTCTTCGGCTGTCCTCATTAGGAATTGTCAAGAAACTCTATTCCCAGAGATGAATGTATTCTCCGTGAATGGCATCTTTGAGTTTCTTCCAAATTCTTGAACTTTCCTGACTTTGATCTATTCTCGGTGAATAGCATTGCCTTGAATTTCTCGGGGTTTGGGGACCCACGGGCTTCTTAAAAGCATCGGCCTCCTCTTGGGCATCGTACAAGGACCCACAGGCTTCCTAAAATCAACCCCGCCTCCTCTTGGGCTTAATACAAGGACCCTACGGCTTCTTAGAAGTATCCACAGCCTCCTCTTAGGCTTCGTATAATGATCTCTTCCTCCGGGAATGATAGCCTTCTCTTGGGCTTCGTACAAGGACCCATCGGCTTCTTAAAAGTTTCCAGCCTCCTCTTGGGCTTCGTACAAATTGTCCCGACGACCTCCTAGAGGTATAGGAACAGAACTTAGTCATCCTCATAGAACAGTCCTTTCATAGAGTCTACTACTGTTTCTCAAAACATAGTACAAAAGATGACACTCTAGACACTAACAGTCTAATTACCTTGAGTCTCAAAGACATTCTCAAGTGACCCTTTCGTTAAATAGGAAGGAAACCCGTAGACTCGGATAGTCTCAATACCCTTCAGATTTCCCGCTTCCTTAAAGAAAAGGAAATATTCCTGATCCTTGAATCAAATCCTCGAGTACAGTGTTGCTCATATAAGGACTGATTTTCTCTTTAAATCAGTATACTGGACCTGTCACTCAACTGAAACAGTAACCTAGCCTCCTCTTGGGCTTTATATAATGATTCTCCCCAGCAGAGTCAAACAACGTTTAGCCTCTTTCTCGGGCTTTGTACGAGACACATAAGAGACTCCCTCGTTGAGTCGATCACTCTTTCGCCTCCATCTCGGGCTTTATACGAGATACAAAAAGGTTCTTATTGAGCCAAACAAACAATAGCCTCCATCTCGGGCTTCATACGAGATACCAAAAGATTCCATCGTCGAGTCAAAAACCTTTTAGCCTCTCTCTCGGGCTTTGTACGAGACACATACTAGCCTCCTCTTAGGCTTTGTATAAGAAAACCACTGGTTAATCCAATTAACCTTTTAGCATCAAAGTTGTGCCTCGTTCACAGTACACAAATATCAACAACTCTTTTCCTTTCATCTAATCGCTGTAAGCGGCAAGCCTCTGGATCATCTACATCCATGCCACTGTCCCTCCTTTAGCATGAGAAATTCCTAAGGAAAGATGGCATTGCTCTACGCTGAGTTAAAGTCTTCTCCTTCAGGTTGAAAAAAACCCTTCTAAGGAAATTATGGCATTGCTAGGATTCACACATCCCGGTTAAAGTAATTCTCCTTTACAAACAGACAAACCCCCCCCCCTTTAGAGATGACAAATTCTCTCTAAAGTCGAGACTTTTCAGCTTCACATCTTAGGCTTCGAACAAGATACAAATCACTTTTCGCTTCACGTCTTGGGCTTTGAACAAGACACCAAAAACAACCATTTCCTCCCATAGAATAGGAGGAACTACGAACGCTCTGATTTCCCTGTTTCGGTAAACGGGAATACGTAGGCATAAGATTGAAAGAAAAATCTTAGCGAGCACACTAAACAAAAACCCAAAATCCCATATCAAAAGCAGTAATTCAAAAGCATCAGTCCTAACATCCTAATCCTTGTTCCCCGCCAGAAACCTTCTGTCTAGAAAGAAAACAGTATTGGCGAAAATACAAATAACCAGTACAAAGGCCCCCCCACATTGATAGCATTTGTAACCTAACAGACCGTTGTTTAAACTCAGTATGCAAAGTAGGGTTAATTGGAGACATCTATTTCCCTTCCTTAGTCAGCTTCAATAGGATAAAAAATGAATCGACCTGTAGTTTAAGCTCAAACCGCAGAGAGTGACCAGCGCTTAAGAACCGCGTCCAAAATCGCTCGCTACAGTAAAAATGGCGCCCACCGTGGAGCCCTCCTCTGTTTTTCTTTACCTTTTCTTCTCTTATGAGAATACCACAGATTGGGGCTTCCGCCGGGGAACCCATTTTTTGTCAGGAACTTAGGATTCTTAGCTTTATAGGTCTAGGATGATTTGGACAAATATATATACTGCTTTTCCTAATTGCTATACATGTTTATTTTTATGCTAATGGGAATGCGGGTGATGCCGTATGTGGAAAGATTGAGTATACACTTAAGATAAGTGATGGCGACGGGGTCGACCATCAACCTCAGTGGAGGCTGACCAACGCAACCCATTCTCTCACCTAGACAATGGGCCAGTTGTTAAGTCTGAGACGCTGAGGAGCCAAACCCTTTCGTAGTGCGGAAACTATCGGAAATAGTTGTTACGCGATACTACCCTCATTTGAGGCTGGTGATCTATTCTCGGTGAATGGCACTTACTCTAAGATTGCCTTACAACTCGCTGGCGATCCGCTTGTTGTTTTGCTTTCCTGGGAGGAGCTGATGATAATGAGTACAGGTACAAAAATCACCCTAGTATAAACCTTTGGGGGATGGGTAGAGCTTTGACTTCATGACAACGACCCTTTGACCCCATGTTTTTTCTATGTTTTTGTGTGCTGCATTCATGCATTCATTTAATAAAACATTAAAACATTCAAAAAATCTTCTCTTCCAGTCTCTCTGTTCTTTCAAAATAAACTAAGACTGTGATTGCAAATATCAGAGAAAAGGATTGCACTAATGGATTTCGGTAGAAGGAGAACTCACCAGTATACCTTCAAGGTTCCAAAGCTAGAGGATTTGAGAAGGTTAGCGAGGATGATCACTAACCAAGAGGCTTTTAGAGCCAAGCACGGAGGTTTGCTACCACTATTAAGAGTCCGTGTGATTGAGGGAATCATGGATGCGCTCATTCAGTTTTATGATCCAGTTTATCACTGTTTCACATTCCCGGATTACCAGCTAGCACCAACGCTGGAGGAGTATTCTCATCTGATCGATCTACACATTACAGATCGAGCTCCATTTTCTGGACTGGAAGAAATTCCAAAGAATCAGACTATTGCAAGAGCAATTCATTTGGACGAGTCTGAAGTTAGGACTCACCTAACCGATAAGGGTGGCATCCAAGGTTTGCCAGCCCAGTTCTTGACAAAGAAGGCCCTGTATTTTGCCAGTATAGGAAACGTGACTGCTTTTGAAAGCATCTTTGTCTTGCTTACCTACAGGTTATTTTTGTTTCCCAACATCAATAACTTCGTTGATATTAACGCTATTAAGGTTTTTCTCATTGGAAACCCTGTGCCGACTTTGCTCGCAGATGCGTATCATTCTGTACACCTGGGAAATTTGTACAGCGGAGGGAACATCACATGCTGTGTACCTTTGCTTTACAAATGGTTTATCTCTCACTTGCCCAAGTCTGCTGCTTTTTGGGATTGCAAGAGTGCCTTACGTTGGTCGCAGAAGATCATGTCTCTTACCAACTCTGATATAGATTGGTGTAATAGGATTTATGAGGGAATCAGAATCATTGATCGTTGCGGAAACTTCCCCAACGTACCCCTTATAGGAACTAAAGGAGGAATCAACTACCACCCGGTATTGGTTCGCCGTCAATTTGGATACCCGATGAGACACATCCCGCTGGGTGTTCATCTGGAAGGTCTTTTCTTCAAAGAAGGGGAAAATGACATAGCACCAAAGATGGAAATAGTGCACGCTTGGAAGCATGTTCATAAGAAAGGACGAGAGTCTCTGGGAAAACCAGAATGTGTCTCGGTTGAGCCTTATCTCCATTGGGTGCAAACTAGAGCTCTCAAGCTAAAAATGTCTTATCCTCGTTACGAAATTCTTCCGCCGAGGGAATCTGTCATGTACTTCATGACGGAAACTAAAAAGCTTCAGGTTACTCTCAACAAAGTTCAAAAGGAGAGAAGGTCTTGGAAGAACAAGTACCGCACCCTCGATGTAGAGTGCATCAAAATACAACAATTACTGAAAGAAAAAGACGCTCTGATTGAAATTTTGGAGCAACATGCTGTAGAGAATCAAGATGACCAAAGGAATTTGCTCGCTCCTTTCACCTGGCAAAGGAATGACAACCCGACGACGGCCCAAGAGCCCCGGTCAAAGAAAAGGAAGATACTGGAATTAGCACCTGATTTCTCTTCAGAGAGGACTCAGGACCCATTAGTTTAGGTTTCCTGTTTCTGCACTTTGTAATCTACTGTATTTCCATTTCTGTAATCCTTTGAGTTTCAATAAAAAGGGGTTTCCCCACCGTTTGATATTTGCAATCTAATTGTCGAAGTTTATTTTGCTTAAACCATTAAACAATTAATATAATCATTGCATTCATCATTCTCACATCGCGTATTCTTCTTCCCTACGAGTCTCACGTTTGTGTCTCGATTCTAGAGTCAAACTGCCTCATTCGTATAATACTCGGGCCAATCGTCAGAAAAGGATGGACGATCTTGAGGAAGAAAACAGAGAGTTGAAAGAAGAGATCGACGCTCTGAGAGAGGATATGAGAAAGCTTCGTAACGACATGCAAGGCATGGCAGAAGCTCAGCTACAACGAACTGTGATCTCAGAGATCACCTCAACGCCCATAGTGGAGAAGTATGATCCTAGGTATCAGATGCCGAAAGATCGTCCTTGGGGCATGCCTGTTAACTATATCCCGGGAGGATATGTTCCGCCGATCACTGAGGATCAGGGAATCACAACAGAAGCCGCTGGGCCTGAAGGTTACAAATTTTGGGAAAGCGAAGATGCCAGGGGCATGTTGAAAACTCCTGAAGGTTACAAACTTCGGGAAACGCCAAGACTCACTGCCGTAGTCACGGTACCACCCCCTGTGGTGCACACTGTCCCGGAAGGACAGATTCCACAGACACCTTCTGGTAAGAAGGAAACTATGTTTGACCAAATGGATGAATTCCAGGAACAGTTCTTGGAAATGCAGAGGGAACTGCAGGCCATTCGCAGTCAGGATTTATTTGGAAAGGACGCCGCAGACCTCTGCTTGGTCCCAAATGTGAAAGTTACGCACAAATTTCAAGTGCCCAACTTTGAAAAATATAAGGGTAACTCTTGCCCTCAAAGCCATCTTGTGATGTACGCTCGGCGGATGTCAGCCCAGACGGAGAATCAGGACCTACTGATTCACTACTTCCAGGATAGTTTAATCGGTGCCGCACTCAAATGGTACATGGGTTTAAACCGTGCTATGATTAGCACATTCAGAGATCTTGGTACTGCCTTCATCCAGCAATACAAATACAATTTGGACATGGCACCAGACAGAGATCAACTCAGATCAATGTCGCAAAAGGACAAGGAAACCTTTAAGGAGTATGCTCAAAGGTGGCGTGAAATTGCCGCTCAAATTTGTCCACCTCTTGAGGAAAAAGAGATGACAAAGATCTTCTTAAAAACCTTAAGCTCATTTTACTATGACCGAATGGTTGCTAGTGCGCCCAGTGATTTCACCGAAATGGTCGGCATGGGTGTACGTCTTGAGGAAGCCGTCCGAGAAGGACGTTTGGTAAAAGACACTGGATCGACGAGCGGTACTAAAAAATACGGTAGTGCTCTCCCTAAGAAAAAAGAGCAAGATATTGGGAATATCTCTCTCAGAAAGCAAAGGCGACATTATCAACCGGTAGCAGCTGTAACTCCTGCTATCAGCCCAGCGCCTATTCCTACGTAACAACCTCAGGTTGCACAGTGCCAACCTGACCAGCAAAGGACACAACAGCCTCTTCAGCAGGCTCGTCCTCCATATAACAACAACCGTACAACACGGCCACCAGGATTTGATCCTATACCCATGACGTACGTAGAACTATTTCCGTTACTACTGGCTAAGGGGCACATCCAGACTAAGTCTCCTCTTACAGTACCGAAAAATCCGCCTTTTTGGTTTAAGGTGGATC
Source organism: Lathyrus tuberosus (assembly GCA_022829125.1). Lineage (NCBI taxonomy): Eukaryota > Viridiplantae > Streptophyta > Magnoliopsida > Fabales > Fabaceae > Lathyrus > Lathyrus tuberosus. The sequence continues at coordinate 5,039,473 of JALAZF010000090.1, forward strand.
AAACATGCCCATATCATCAAAGAGGTTCAGGGCATAACATTGAGAACTGTCTCAATTTCAAGTCTGACGTGCAAAAGCTTGTTAGGAGTGGGCTCTTATCTTTCAAAGATACGAATCCCAATGTTCTTACGAACCCGCTGCCTCAACACGAGAAAGCTGCAGTCAACCTGATCGAGAAAGAGTCTAACAATGTCTATCAAATTCACGACGTACTCTTATTGAGGGCCAATCTGGTCAAGATGCATTGTAGACAGAGTGGATATGGCCATGTGCCACCTCATAACTATCATCAGTGTGATATCTGCTCTAAAGACAACCAGGGATGTTCTGTAGTGCAAGCAGCTCTACAGGAACAAATGGATCTCGGATGGATCCAAGAGCACCGAGTTCGTGGAGTTAACATGGTTTACATGAATTCTAACGTCATTCAGAACCACGACATCCGTACAATGAATGTCAACTTGGTGGCAATGTACTCAAGGCAAAGCCAGTATCATGATCTGCCGCGGCACGATTACGGTTCTTGTCTGATTTGCTCGGTAAACAAACAGGGATGCTCTTTTGTACAAGAGGCCCTCCAGCGTCAGATGGATCTTGGATGGATCCAAGACTACCATGATAGGAATCCCTATCAGATCAACATGGTTCAGATCTTCGATATTTGCGTAATGAATACCAACCTGGTAGAGTTACATGCTGAGCAGGTCCGACTCGGATTCTTAATATCACATGACTATCAAAGCTGTAAAGCGGGTTGCGAAAATGATCGAGGTTGTACCCTTGTCCAGGAAGCACTTCAGCACTTGTTAGATCATTGGTGGATGCCAATATACATGGATGAAGATACTCAGCAGATTAGTATCAGTAATAGAAACCCCACTCGGCGTCAGAGTCAGGATGTCCGATCAGTGGAAGCTAACCTGGTGAGGATACATTGTATTCAAAGTGGGCGTGGCTGGCCAGGTACCACCACACAACTATGACAGTTGTAGCGTCTGTTCAGAAAGTAACCAAGGGTGTTACCTTGTGAGAGCAGCTCTTCAGGGTCAGGTCGATCGTGGAGAAATTCGTCCCTACTCGGGTTCTGGACCCATCAACTGGACGCCGAACTACCTTGCCGGGCAAGTTGAGGATGTTGTCACGATCTCTAGTCATCACAGGACCAGGGATGTTTTCGCCATTATTCCTCTGCTTGACGAATCTAAGGTTCCCAACCGGGAACGAATCGAAATCAGTTATGATGGTCAGAAAAATCAGAAGGCTCCTGTAGTCATCTATCTACCAAGACCACTACCGTATGAATCAGCTAAGGGAATCCCTTACAAATACGTTGCAACAACAATTAAGAATGGAAAGGAAATTCCATTACCCTCCGTCGTGAATATTGCAGACGTCAGTCGAGTAACACGGAGCGGTCGAATCTTCAACCAAGGAGTTGGAGAACTTAACAAGGAAAAGGAACTTCAGGCAGAAGCTCCCGATCCCCCAGTCGGTCAATCCAATAAACCCGGCCTGTCGAAAAATAATGATGAGATGCTGAAGCTCATCCAAAGGAGCAAATACAACATTGTTGATCAACTGTTACAAACTCCTTCAAAGATCTCGGTATTATCACTGTTACTCAGTTCAGAAGCCCACAGGGAGGCTCTACAGAAAGTCTTGGAGCAAGCCTTTGTGGAACAAGATGTAACAATCAGACAGTTCGATAGCATTGTCTCTAACATCACTTCCTGCAATAATTTGGGATTTAGTGATGAGGAATTACCCGAAGAGGGTCGCCGTCATAACATGGCGCTCAACAGTACAGTTAACTGCCAGGACGATGCTTTAGCCAGCGTACTGGTAGACACAGGGTCAGCCCTGAATGTTATGCCGAAGTCCACTTTGATGCAATTATCATTCAAAGGACCCCCGATGAGAATCAGTGAGGTCGTCGTCAAAGCGTTCGATGTATCCAGAAAAACAGTTATCGGCGAAGTTGATCTTCCTATAACTATCGGTCCTCATACTTTCCAAGTCACTTTCCAGGTCATGGACATCCGGGCAACATACAGTTGTTTATTAGGAAGACCTTGGATACACCAGGCTGGAGCGGTAACCTCGACCCTCCACCAAAAGCTAAAGTTTGTCAAGAACAATCAACTTGTCACGGTTTGTGGGGAACAAGCCTTGCTTGTGAGTAACCTATCATCATCTACTGGTATAGAACCCGGGGAGGTTATTGGAACGTAGTTCCAAGCACTGTCGGTAAGCGAGAATAATCAGTTCAGAGGAGGAACCTCGATTTCCTCATACAAAGATGATATTAAAGCGGTCGAGAGTACCGATACGACAGGATGGGGACAGCTTGTCATTCCCACTGACAATAAAACAAAGAAGGGTCTTGGTTTTTCTGCAACCTGTACCCGGACAGCTGCCAGCGATGAAAGTCTTCATCCCCTTCAAAACTTATTCCACAGTGGAGGTTTCCTTCACCCAGTGTCTCAAGCAGTTCATACTATCAATGAGGAAGATCCCTCTGACACAGATGAAGAATGGAAGCCCTACCTTAACAAGGACGGTTATATGTCTCAGGAAGAGGTGCCTATGCCTTTTTCCTTTCCTACAGAAAGTCCGAGATTTATACCAAGATCAGATGTAGAAATGATCTATGGAGATTGTGATCCAGAAGGATGTCGTGCTCCGCCAAATTCATTAGAGGAAGACACTCCGATGAAAGACAATTTTGACTACACCTACTATGGCCCAATGGATGGTCTGCCAATGTGGCAACCTTACCCAGGAAACTTGGGGCAAGAAAGTCAGCCGAGTAATGAAACTCAGCTGAGCATCATTGAACAAAATACCTGTGTCCCCACCATGTCATGGGATCAACACTCAGGTCATTCAGAAACTACTCAACATGAAGATGAATTCGCAACGTTTGCAGGACTTGAATTCATCAACTATGCTTTTCCTGAGGTCAACGTCATCGAGAGAGATCACTCCTCCAATTCCAAAGAAGTATGGGACACTCTGGGAGAACCAAGTGGAAAATACGACTATATAGTCAAGTACATCGCTCCCGAAAGCTCTCGTATCAGGCTCGAAGATATCCAGCCAACTGGATGGGGAGATACAGCTGAGAGCACAAATACAATGCAAAATGCAACTGAGGAATTCTCCTACGACAATTCTGCCTGGGAGACAGATTCCAATGATCCCGCTCCACCAGAAATCAGCGTCATTTCTGAAGACAAATCAAGAAAGGTGCCATACTTTGTGATTCACCGAGGAGTTCGCCGCCAATGGGTTGCTGTCAATGTTCCGAAGGCCGTTCACCAGTCAAAGTAATTTCCATCTTTAACCTTTCATCCTGCCCAGGTGAAACGGATGTTTTGATAGGGCTCGCTTTCTGTAAATTTTCCCTCTTCGCTTTGCCCAAAGCGAAATAGTTTTGTTTTATAGGGCTGTAGTTTCAAGATTCGACTTGTTCATTAATAAAATAACGTCGTTCTGTAATTTCCGCATTAATTGTTGTTTTCTCTTTTTGCTTTTTCAGAAAATGGTAATCCTAAAAAACAATTCAAAAATAAAAACAAGCAGTAAAATAAATACACTGCACACACTTGCATTTTCTCTATCTCTTCTAAACACAAATCATCACGTTATGCAGATTGCTTGTTTTACACCCCGTTGAAACATACGATCCGATGCCTTCTCCCGACTTTGAGTTCCCGGTATTTGGGGCTGAAGAAGAAAATGACAACGAAATTCCAGAAGAGATCTCTCGACTACTCAGACGAGAGGAAAGGTCCATTGAACCTCATAAAGAACCGTTGGAAACGGTAAACTTGGGTTCAGAGCAAGAGAGAAAAGAAATCAGGATTGGGGCACTGCTCAGTCCAACTGCCAGAGAGAGTTTGATAAAGCTTCTCAAAGAATTCCCCGATGTATTCACTTGGTCCTATCAGGATATGCCAGGGTTGGATACCAACATCGTGGAACATGATTTACCGTTGAGATCGAAATGTCTGCCAGTAAAGCAAAGGTTGAGACGGACTCACCCGGACATGGCCATCAAAATCAAAGAGGAGGTACAGAAACAGATTGGCGCGGGTTTCCTCGCCACAGCTGAATATCCTCAATGGTTAGCCAACATCGTACCCGTTCCCAAAAAGGACAGAAAGGTCAGAATGTGTGTTGATTACCGAGATCTGAACAAGGCTAGTCCGAAGGACGACTTTCCTTTACCACACATTGACATGTTGGTTGACAGCACAACAAAGTTCAAAGTTTTCTCCTTCATGGATGGATTTTCGGGCTATAACCAGATCAAAATGGCGCCGAAAGACATGGAGAAAACTTCGTTCATTACCCCATGGGGTACCTTTTGTTACAAGGTAATGTCGTTCGATTTGAAGAATGTCGGGGCAACCTATCAAAGGGCCATGACTACTCTGTTTCATGACATGATACACAAAGAAATCGAGGTATATGTCGATGATATGATTGCAAAATCAAAAACAGAGAGTGAGCACGTTGAACATCTGTCAAAATTGTTCGAACGTTTGAGAAAATTCAAGCTCCGCTTGAATCCCAACAAGTGCACCTTCGGTGTCCGTTCAGGGAAACTACTAGGGTTCATCGTCAGCCAGAAAGGAATTGAGGTTGATCCTGACAAGGTCAAGGCCATTCAAGAAATGCCTTCTCCGAAAACTGAAAAACAAGTCAGAGGATTCCTGGGACGTTTGAACTACATCTCCAGATTCATATTCTTTATGACCGCGACATGCGCGCCGATCTTCAAATTACTCAAAAAGAACCAGGATTGCGTTTGGTCAGAAGATTGCCAAACCGCCTTCGACAGTATTAAGGAATACCTGTTGAATCCTCCGATTCTATCACCTCTAGTGGAAGGAAGACCACTGATCATTTACCTCACAGTCCTAGAGGACTCAATGGGATGTTTACTTGGCCAACAAGACGAAACCAAAAGAAAAGAGTCTGCCATTTACTATTTGAGCAAGAAGTACACCGACTGCGAGACTCAGTACACGATGCTCGAGAAAACTTGCTGTGCTTTGGCTTGGGCAGCCAAATGTCTTCGCCAGTACATGATTTGCCACACTACTTGGTTGATCTCAGAAATGGATCCAATCAAGTATGTATTTGAAAAACCTGCTCTCACGGGAAGGATTGCCCGTTGGCAGATGTTGTTATCAGAATATGACATAGAGTATCACGCTCAGAAAGCCGTTAAGGGGAGTATTTTAGCCGATCATTTGGCTCATCAACCGATTGACGATCAAGAATCAATCGGGTTTGACTTCCCAGACGAAGATGTCATGTATTTAAAGATGAAAGATTGTGATGAACCGCTACCCTGTGAAGGGCCAGAACCAGGTTCCCAGTGGGGACTTATCTTTGACGGAGCAGTTAATCATTATGGAAATGGAATTGGGGCAATCATTGTTACCCCTCAGGGTACCCACATTCCTTTCACCGCTCGACTTACGTTCAAATGTACGAACAACGAGGCCGAATACGAAGCATGTATCATGGGTCTCGAAGAAGCAATTGATTTAAGAATCAAAAACTTGGACGTATACGGCGACTCAGCCCTGGTTAACAATCAGATAAAAGGAGATTGGAACACATACCAATCAGGACTGATTCCTTACAAAGACTATGCAAGAAGGTTGTTACCCTTCTTTAACAGAGTCGAGTTTCATCATATCCCTCGTGAGGAGAATCACATGGCTGATGCATTAGCCACTCTCTCTTCCATGATTAGTGTAGGTCAATGGAATGACATACCTAAGATCGACATAATGCGCCTTGAACGGCCCGCTTACGTCTTCACGATTGAAGCAGTCATAGACGACAAACCTTGGTATCACGATATCAAATGCTTCCTTCAGAAACAAGAGTACCCATCTGGGGCACTCAGAAAGGACAGAAAGACCCTCAGAAGATTGGCTGGAAACTTCTTCCTGAGCGGTGACACTCTCTATAAGAGAAATTTTGACATGGTCTTGCTCCGATGCGTAGACAGACCAGAAGCAGAAATGCTGATGAAAGAAATTCATGAAGGATCCTTTGGCACTCATGCCAACGGACACACAATGGCGAGAAAAATTCTAAGAGCAGGGTACTACTGGTTGACCATGGAATCCGACTGTTACAAGTACATGAGGAGGCGTCACAAGTGTCAGATATACTCTGACAAAATTCATGTACCGCCATCACATCTCAAAGTTCTTTCTTCCCCGTGGCCTTTTTCCATATGGGGAATCGACATGATTGGTTTGATTGAACCTAAGGCTTCAAACGGACATCGGTTCATCCTGGTAGCCATTGATTACTTCACCAAGTGGGTCGAAGCAGCGTCATTCGCCAATGTAACCCGACAAGTGGTGGTCCGATTTATCAAAAACAATATCATCTGCCATTATGGTGTTCCAAGCGAGATCATTACTGACAATGGATCTAACTTGAACAATAAGATGACGAAAGAGTTCTGCGCATAGTTCAAGATCGAACATCATAACTCATCTCCCTACCGACCCAAGATGAACGGGGCGGTAGAAGCGGCCAATAAGAACATCAAGAAGATTGTTCAAAAGATGGTTGTAACCTACAAAGACTGGCACGAGATGCTACCCTTTCCTCTTCATGGTTATCGCACATCTGTCCGTACTTCGACAGGGGCAACCCCTTTTTCTCTAGTATATGGCATGGAGGCAGTTCTCCCCATAGAAATAGAGATCCCGTCAATTAGGGTATTGATGGAAGCTAAGCTCACCGAAGCTGAATGGTGTCAAAGCTGACACGATGAACTGAATCTGAACAGAGAAAAGAGAATAACAGCACTATGCCACGGTCAGTTGTATCAACAGAGAATGAAGAGGGCGTTCGACAAAAAGGCCCGACCTCGTGTCCTCAGAAAAGGAGACCTCGTGCTCAAGAAGATACAATCATTTCTCACTGATTCCCGGGGCAAGTGGACTCCGAATTATGATGGCCCTTATGTGGTCACGAAAGCTTTCTCAGGCGGCGCCTTGAGACTTGCAACCATGGACGGAGAGGAATTTGCCTACCCCACGAATGTTGATGTAGTCAAGAAATACTTCGCCTAAACTAAAAAAAAAAAAAAAAAAAAAAAAAAAAACGTCTCGGTGGATTGAAAACCCGAAAGGGCGGTCCAGGCAAAAGTTAGAGACATGAAAAAAATCATCCTGGTGGATTGGAAATCTCATAGTACAATCCTGGCAAAAATTAGGGATAATGGCAAGTAACTATGTTCAACAGAGGCAAGTCCCTCAACAGCAGCAGTTACATCATCGGAGGAAAACTCCAGTCAAGGTCATCTTCGACAGAAGCTCAGGATGCCCCGAATTCAAAGTTGGTGGAAGGATAGTGGTCGTTATGTTTCAACGTAGCCCTTTTCCCTGTAAATTACCATTTTCTAACTTTGTATATACTCTGTGGAATCACGCGTTTGGCTGATCTCCATCCTATCAATAAAATTTGAGCCCTTGTGCTTTTGTTTGTATTTCTTATTTGTTTTAGCTTTACAGAATGACGTTTTTTTAACATGATTAACGATTCTTGAAATAAAACAAAAATGAATTTACTTGTTAAAACTTCTTCTGCTTTAAAATAAAGATGGCAATTTCGTTTGACTTTTGAACATCGAAAGAACATCAACCGCTTCTCCAGAAGTAAGCGAACTTCAAAGTGCAGAATCAAAGTGCTCCTTCTAGACCATTACGCCTGAATGAAGGATCAACTGTGTCAGAGACCTTGTTTCGTCTGACACGCCTCGGCCGAGTTCTCATCTCCTAAGCCCGGTCAACGGTATTCCCCGCATGGATTATCTCTCCTAAGCAAGGTGGAATTGCTATCTTAAACCAGCGATATCTCTATACGCCCCGCGATGGCCGAGTATCCAGTCATGTTCATCTTTTAGTTTGTGTGTTGCGTCAGTTTTGTCAGCATATACATACATACATCATGCATTATTGATTTGCATTTACATTTCATATTGCATCGCTATCACTCTAGTCGGTCTTATCCCCTAGTGATAAAAGTCCTCTCAATCGAGTTCTCTGACCTTTCCTCATTGGGAAGAGAATCATCTAAGCAATCTCTCTAGATCAGAGTCGGCACTAAACCACTTTGATAACTTGAACCTCTGAAAGGCCAGAGAACCTTCAACAGATGTCACTCTTCGCCATTGAAGATGATATCCTTGCTTTCCCGGATTAAAGAAAATCCCCAGAGAAATTCTCTTAAGCAAAGATTCGGCAGTACAGCAGTGTTTCTCCAAAAAACCGCTGATGAAAAGGTCATCGGCACCTCAAAATTGGGTCGCATCATATGGCATTTCTCCGGGAAGATCCTGAGAAAAGTATGATATAATATCCCCAAGTGGACACAGTCTCTCAAGATACTCGCTTTCCCCCAGTAAAATCGACAAATGGCGTCGCCAACAGAGAAGTTTGTGCACCTCTACAACTCTGACGACTGGGTTCCCCAGCAAGTCTGACATCAAAACTTTTTCCACTCAAATGGCATCTCCCCAGGAAAATTCGGCGAGAAGTTTGAAGGAAAGCCGCTACGAATAGCGTCCCTTGTCAGTAAAATTTATTGACAAAAGAAACTAAGACCAGTTCCTTGGTAGGAAGCCAGGATCGAGGGGAAGTTTAAATTAGAAACTAAGACCAGTTCCTTGGTAGGAAACCAGGATCGAGGGGGAGTTTAAATTAGAAACTAAGACCAGTTCCTTGGTAGGAAACTAGGATCGAGGGGGAATTTAAATCAGAAACTAAGACCAGTTCCTTGGTAGGAAACCAGGATCGAGGGGAAGTTCATTTCAGCAACTTAGACCAGTTCCTTGGTAAACAACCAGGATCGAGGGGAAGTTTACCTTTTCTAAGCATCATCGCTTAGCTAAAGAAGATGAATGCGTAAGCTACCATTCATAACCACCATCAAAATTTTGGGTATTCCGATATTTAATCCTCTTGTACCCCGAATGCCCGAATACCTTCGTCATTCACACCTTCGGGTCCAAAAAGATTAAATAGGGGCATCTGTCATACCCCAAATTTTGACCACTAAGATTTCCCATCATTGTGCAAATCATCATCACAATATGGATGAACCATCATGCCTCACCAAATGCCTCAAGGGTTGTTGAGCATTCACTACAATCAAAATTAGGGTTTCAAGCCCTCTCTGAGTGCTTGGACAAGGGATCAATCAAGGAATGACATGATCTTCAACTTGTCTAACCTCTCAAACATCCACAATGGATCAAAAGGACTCCCACTTCAAGGATTAAGCACAAGGTTGCTCCCTTCTAGGTGGATCAAGTCTCAACATTGACAGTGTCACCAAATTAGGGTTTTGGTCGACCAGGGCCTCCAGATGGAAATTTTTCATCTGGGAACAAGCCAATGATCCAAAACATAACCTAATATACTCCATGGAACCTCATGGACCCATGCATCAAGTCAATTTGACCTCAGGGGATGCATACATCAAAAATCAGGAATTAGGGTTTCTTGACCTAATTCACCCCTAAGTTGACTTTTGGGACAAATCAAGAGCCAAGACCTCAAGACATGATTTGAGGGTCTCTAATGAACTATATTGATCCATTTGCAACAATGGATTAATCCAAGAAGCTTGAGCAACAAGTCTCATTTTCATCTGCACCACAATTAGGGTTTCGCGAGGAAAGTCAACTGTAACTTTGACTTTTGACCAGGACATGCTCCCAAACCCTAGGACATGCCTCAATATACCCTATGACACCTATGGAACATGTTCATCAAGTTTGATTTAGGTCAAGGACATGATTTCCTGAAGAATTGCACAGTTTGGAATTCATCTGATAAAAAGTCAACTGTGCACAAAAGTCAACTTTGACTTTTTGAGATTTTTCACCAAAATGGATTTTTAACCCTAAAATGATGTTAATGTATGATTTGAATCATCATTCATCAAGAAAAACCAAAGAAAGTGGGATAACTTGTAAAAGGGGTAACCATAAAACTTATAAATTTTTCTAAGTTATGGAAAAAGTACCACTAATACACTAACTTTGGAGGGTCATAACTCCTAAACCACATGGCCATTTTTTCTCATACAAAGATGGATTTGTAGCCCTCATTACCCTATACAAAAACTTCAACTAGACCTAAGTCCAATTCATTAAGGATTTTGAGTTATGGAGTGATCAAAATCAAGAAATCACACTTTTTTCCAACACTCTGTGAAAATTTCACTAAGTCAGATTTTGCTTCACTTTTTGCCAAATGTAGAAGGATTTTTCACTTGGAATCAAAAGAGATCAAAACCAAACTTGTTCAAATAGTTGTTATATCATGTAAGGGCTTTCCAAAGTGGCCAAGAACATTGCCAAATTCAACTTACCCCATGAGATATGACATTGTCAAGTTGCCTTGCTGAAATCTGTCAAAGGCAAGGCAGATTTTGCATTTGGCTCGATTTGCCAAAATCAGCCAAATTCAAATACTCCTATCCACTTGGACACATCTGAGGATTAAATCTAAAGGGGACAATCACTGAGCCAAGCCTCCAAAGTCCTTGGAACAAGAAAAAACATGTTGAACCTAGAATGGCCAAAATAGGGACAAGACTCCAAATTTGGATTGAAGCATTTAATGGAAGCATCAAGGTGGCATGGACTGAGCCATTCTCATCTGAAATCAATCAAGACTTATCCAAGACCAAGGGAACCAAAGCACTGTGCCATAACCTCTAGTCAATGGCTAGAGGAGACTTGGATTTTCATTTGCCAACATTGGCCAAACCTACTTACCAGCTGCCATTCACTATTACTTGCAAAACAAACTTGCTCTACTATAAATAGAACTCAATTGTGATCAGTTTGAGTACACCAAAGCCATCTAACAGATGCTTTCCTCAAAATCTCTTTCTCTTGGCAAAAATGCCTTTCTTAGCAAGGTAGCTATCGGGTTTTGAGTTTGAGAGCTTTTCCAATCAAACCAATCACTCACACACCTCATATACATCACATATGAGCTGATCAAACACTTAGATCACTTCTGAAACACCAATTTCACAAAATCACCAGCTGGTTGCTCAAATTTTCAATCAAGTTGCAGCTGAGGTACCACAAATTGATCCAGCCAATTTCAATCAAGTTCAAGCATTCAAACATACTCCATAGGGTGTAAGGAAGCTGTTCAGATCATCACCACTCATCTGTAACACCTCCAAATCAAAAATCACATTACACTTGCTGTCACAGCTTGGAGGTAAGCATATACTTGGTCATCTCTCAATCTATGCATATTTCCTCGCACAATACTTTTGCCAAATGTTCATAATCATGCATGGAATGTTTTCCCTCAATTAATTGCATTGTTTGAATCGTGTATCAAAAATCCTAGCCTTCATGCAGAAATTAGGGTTCTTGAGGTTTTTTCATGATTTCTTGTTATATGTTTAATTTAAATGAAATTAATGGACATAGATATGATCGTGAGGTTGAGACGAGCATAATGATATGTGGATTGCATGTTATAATCAAGTATTCAGGGAGATTGGATAGAAAATGCAAATCAGCCAAACCCAGAACACGCGCGTGTTCTTCAGCTGTTCTTGGCGCCTTTTTTGAATTTTCAAATATTTGAATTTTGTGATTTTGTTTAATTGATTCAAAAATTAATTTCTCTCTGAGTTTTAATGATTTTGAGTTGATTCCTTTTTTAATAATTCACAAAAATGTTAAAATATTTTATTTTATCAAAAAATCCCAAAAATATTTTATTTAAAATGTTAAAATATTATTTTATCAATACTTAATTTTTGAAGCATTAATCCAAAATCACAATTTGTTTTTCACATGTTAAACAATTTTGATCATTTTAATTGAATTTTTATTCAATTAAATACATTTTTGAAAACAAATTAGGGTTTTTGGATTAATTCAACCCTCATAAGTCATTTTCAAAAAACTTTTCGGCCTCTAATAGAGTGTAAGACCCAATCATTTCTTGACCAAAACATTTTGGGCCTCAGTGTATTATATAAGTCCCGATACAGTCAAAAACAAACGGCGCGATCGTCGCCTTTTGAAAAATAACCTTTTGGGCCTCTCCTCGAGCTATAAGACCCATTCAAAACACTTTGGGCCTCTAATAGAGTGTAAGACCCAACCCCCTTTTAACCAAAATTATTTGGGCCTCAGATATTGTATAAGCCCCTTCGCGTTAAAAGAAAAACTCGGCGTGATCGCCATTTCAAACGGAAAAGTCAACTGGGCCTACCCTCGTGTTATAAGCCCCACTCTTTTTCTTTAAACATTTTGGGCCTCTTGAGAGAGTGTAAGACCCATCCCTTTGTACAAAAAACATTTTGGGCCACAGTCACTTTTATAAGTCCCTCTGTACAAATTCAAACAGTGTGCTCACTGATAAAACCTTGGGCCTCTCCTTGAGCTGTAAGCCCCAAATCCTTTTATTTCAAAGCACTTTCTCCTTTGATTTTGAATATACTGTTGTTTTCAATCTTTCTTTGTTGAACAACTAACCAAACAGCATGGAAGCTCTACAACCGAGTAAGTGGTTATTGCTTTCATTTACCGCTTTCATATACATATAAACTGTATTGTGGGGCTGTTTCACTGTAAGTCTTCTTTCATAAACTCATATCAACTGTGTAATAATAGTATAGATATTTCGAGTTTCCCCGACAACTACGTCTAGAACTAGGTGACGCCATTTCGTTTGTTCGTAGAAATAGACACCTAGATCCCCAAATAGGATCACCAGATACAGTTTTCTCTTCGGCTGTCCTCATTAGGAATTGTCAAGAAACTCTATTCCCAGAGATGAATGTATTCTCTGTGAATGGCATCTTTGAGTTTCTTCCAAATTCTCGAACTTTCCTGACTTTGATCTATTCTCGGTGAATAGCATTGCCTTGAATTTCTCGGGGTTTGGGGACCCACGAGCTTCTTAAAAGCATCGGCCTCCTCTTGGGCATCTTACAAGGACCCACAAGCTTCCTAAAAGCAACCCCGCCTCCTCTTGGGCTTAATACAAGGACCCTACGACTTCTTAGAAGTATCCACAGCCTCCTCTTAGGCTTCGTATAATGATCTCTTCCTCCGGGAATGATAGCCTTCTCTTGGGCTTCGTACAAGGACCCATCGGCTTCTTAAAAGTTTCCAGCCTCCTCTTGGGCTTCGTACAAATTGTCCCGACGACCTCCTAGAGGTATAGGAACAGAACTTAGTCATCCTCATAGAACAGTCCTTTCATAGAGTCTACTACTGTTTCTCAAAACATAGTACAAAAGATGACACTCTAGACACGGACAGTCTAATTACCTTGAGTCTCAAAGACATTCTCAAGTGACCCTTTCGTTAAATAGGAAGGAAACCCGTAGACTCGGATAGTCTCAATACCCTTCAGATTTCCCGCTTCCTTAAAGAACAGGAAATATCCCTGATCCTTGAATCAAATCCTCGAGTACAGTGTTGCTCATATAAGAACTAATTTTCTCTTTAAATCAGTATACTGGACCTGTCACTCAACTGAAACGGTAACCTAGCCTCCTCTTGGGCTTTATACAATGATTCTCCCCAGCAGAGTCAAACAACGTTTAGCCTCTTTCTCGGGTTTTGTACGAGACACATAAGAGACTCCCTCGTTGAGTCGATCACTCTTTCGCCTCCATCTCGGGCTTTATACGAGATACAAAAAGGTTCTTATTGTGCCAAACAAACAATAGCCTCCATCTCGGGCTTCATACGAGATACCAAAAGATTCCATCGTCGAGTCAAAAACCTTTTAGCCTCTCTCTCTCGGGCTTTGTATGAGACACATACTAGCCTCCTCTTAGGCTTTGTATAAGAAAACCACTGGTTAATCCAATTAACCTTTTAGCATCAAAGTTGTGCCTCGTTCACAGTACACAAATATCAACAACTCTTTTCCTTTCATCTAATCGCTGTAAGCGGCAAGCCTCTGGATCATCTACATCCATGCCACTGTCCCTCCTTTAGCATGAGAAATTCCTAAGGAAAGATGGCATTGCTCTACGCTGAGTTAAAGTCTTCTCCTTCAGGTTGAAAAAACCCTTCTAAGGAAATTATGGCATTGCTAGGATTCACACATCCCGGTTAAAGTAATTCTCCTTTACAAACAGACAAACCCCCCCCCCCCCCCTTTTAGAGATGACAAATTCTCTCTAAAGTCGAGACTTTTCAGCTTCACATCTTGGGCTTCAAACAAGATACAAATCACCTTTCGCTTCACGTCTTGGGCTTTGAACAAGACACCAAAAATAACCATTTCCTCCCATAGAATAGGAGGAACTACGAACGCTCTGATTTCCCTGTTTCGGTAAACGGGAATACGTAGGCATAAGATTGAAAGAAAAATCTTAGCGAGCACACTAAACAAAAACCCAAAATCCCATATCAAAAGCAGTAATTCAAAAGCATCAGTCCTAACATCCTAATCCTTGTTCCCCGCCAGAAACCTTCTGTCTAGAAAGAAAACAGTATTGGCAAAAATACAAATAACCAGTACAAAGGCCCCCTCACATTGATTGCATTCGTAACCTAACAGACCGCTGTTTAAATTCAGTATGCAAAGCAGGGTTAATTGGAGACATCTATTTCCCTTCCTTAGTCAGCTTCAATAGGATAAAAAATGAATCGACCTGTAGTTTAAGCTCAAACCGTAGAGAGTGACCAGCGCTTAAGAACTGCGTCCAAAATCGCTCACTACAGTTGGTTACGCAATGGGAAGGTGTTAGCACCCAAAACGTCTATAGTACTCTATAGGAGCCCTTTGAAATATCTACCGCTTTTGGTCTGAAAATGGTTTGCTTGAAAAGTGATTGAGGAGATGAGAAAAGAAATTGTTTTTAAGATTTTTGTCTTTGGAGAGACTTGTCGTCTCATGCCTACGTACCTACGATGTGCAATGTATGATCAAAACCCCGTAGTTCGTGGTACAAAGAATGAAAATTTTGTTTGTTTTGGTTGATTTTAAATGTAAAGACAAGTCGTCATTTCCAAGCGAATAATTCCGCTTAAAGAAATGAATCATGTATAAACTTATGAAAAAAGTTAAAAGATAAAGTGCACGAGGGTACAAAAAGAGAGTGATGAGTTTGATGTTTTTTAAGTCTTTTGAAAAAGAGTGTCAATATGCTTATGTAGTTTAGCATTGATTAAGAAATGAAAGGAAGAAAGTAAAATCACTTGACAAAGTCAAGGTTTGTTTATGAAAGCGGTGAAAGTTTGAAATCAAGAATGTTTTGAAAAAGGGAGAGAGTTTTGAAAATTAAAGAATGGGGAGGAGAAGAAGTGACAATCCTAAAGCATAAAGTAAAAGCTAAGGATAAGAATAGCCTAACCATACAAGTAAGCTTCCAAGTCTTCGAACCATAATTCCAAAGCAAAGGGAGAAATGTCCTAAGTTCTAAGTCCAAGGTTCCAAGAATTGCATTGGATGTCCAAGGTCAAAGTTCAAGGATTCAAGAATAGCATTGAAGTCCAAGGTCTAGGTGCAAAGCTCCATGTCCATTGCAAAGGATAGTAACCATAGTCCAAGATTAGAAGCACAAGTTTTTTAGAGGTTTTAGCCTTTATTAATGTTTTTGGTCCAAGTGGACAAAGAGAAAAAGGCATAAGCATAAACATGTGTCCAACGGACAAAGGAAAAATTGCGGAAGCATAAACATATGTCCAACGGACAAAGGAAAAATTACGGAAGCATAAACATGATATGAAATGATAAAAAATGAAGCATAAAAGTAAAAGAGATAAGGAGCGAGAAGGAATTGTAAATGATTAGTACAATAGTAATGTTAGTAAGTTAGTGATTAGTTGTTAAAGTTAGTGATCAATAATAATTGAATAATTGCACTTAGGTCAAGATTAATGAGAACTCATTAGAGGATTGATAAGACCAAAGCCTCCTAACAACAAGTTCCATAAGTTTTGAACCAAAAGACAAATAATCAACTATTTTTTATAGTTTTCCGAGGCGGGACAAATTTTGGTCTATGTTAAGCGCACGCCGAGTAATTTGTTCGAGCAATTACCCTACGAATGAGGCCGACCATGAGATGTATGTGTTAATGCCCGCGAGATGAACGATATATGGATCGTCATCCTAAAGCGATGCCACACGAAAAGAAAAGGTGGTAATGATCTCGTCTCGATCGAAATTCAACAAAGGAATTCCAAGATCACTTCGACTTTCATCGATCAAAAAGAAAATAGATGAAGAAAAGTGGATCTAAAAATTATGATCCACACAACCAATCAAAAATGAAATAAAATGAGAAATAAAAAGAATAAAAAAATTAAAGTATCTTTTTGAATCATCATTTTTTTTTAGAAGTTTTCTTTTAAAAAACAATATTGAAAAAGAAAAGAAAAAATTAATATCCATATTAAAAATCATAGAAAGCAAATTTAGAATAAGAAAATTAAAAGAAAAATTAAAAGAGAAATAAGGAAGAGAGGGAGGTAAGAATAGGAATGGCGGTGGTAGTGTAGCAAAAGGAAACGTACACGGGCCCTAGGCCCAAAACCAACATTACCACACATAAAAATAAAAAAACGGTAGAAAAAGAGAAACGAATTACTTCTTCTTCTCCAAGATGTGTCCGCGACACTATTCATCCACCATGCTTGCACTTCGAAACTCCACCAAATCGGAAGCGGCGGGACACACAATTATGACGGAATTAATCGGAAATGAATGCTCTACGCAACAGTGTCAACAACTTCAAGAACGGTTACCGACGGATACGACTCGAAAATACCGAAATCTCCTCTACACTACCTTTAAATCAAGGTAAGTGATGCTTCCTTCTTCCTCTCTTTTTTCGAACGTGAACGAAATGTTGTTGTTGATGTAATTGCGATGCGTTGTTCTTGGCACTTTGATGCGAGTTGTGAAGCGGTTGATGTTGGAACGTGGTTGTTGAATGAATTGGTTTATTGAATGAAATTAGTGAAGAAAATTGAAGGTGAAAATTAATTGAAGCTTGGTTTTATGAAGGTTGAGGAAAATTTGGTTGATGAATGATTTCTCTTGGTGATTTTGGTTAGAATTCTGCAGGGTGCTTTTGGCTATCCAAGCTTGAAGAATTAGAATGAAGAAGAGGCTTTATTTATAGAACAAATGAGGTGTGTTTTGAAAGTTTGAATTGTCGTTTTGAATTAAAGTTTGCTGCGTTTGATGTTCACATTTTGCGTTCATCTTGGCTGCGTTTTGAGAAGTGATGCAGTGCCGTTTTGCGACTTCTTCCGCGTTTTGGTGATGTGCAGTCCGCGTGTGAAGTTGGCGTTTTGAACCTTGCTGATTTTTCCGTTTTATGTTGTGGCTCGTTGCGTTTTGATGAAGGCTGGAAGTTTGGAGTTGGCTTGATGTAGCCGTGTAGTAGCATGGCGTGAGGTGGCTGGGAGGGTAGCTGACGTGAGAAATGTGCTTGGCTGGGAAATTTTTTTCTCTTTTATTTGTTGGGCCGTGTTTAGTTAGTAGTAGGAGGTGTGGGTAGAAAAATAGAAAATGGGCCATGGGTATTTTTTTGTGATTATATTATGGATTTAGTTCAAATTTGGTAATGATAAAAACATGGTCATATTTTTTTAGAAAAATGGTAATGGATATTATTTGGATCATTGACAATATGGATTAGAAAAAAAATGGTTTAATTGGTTAAAAAAGGTGAAAAATGGTTTATGAAGTGGATCATGGAATTGAATGGATAGCCAAGCTCTATTTATAGCCCAAAAACCAATCTCGAATTTTTTGTTTCACAAGCCTTTGATACAATGTGCCAGACAACAAATCACAACCGAAACAACGGCCATCTGAATCTGTCAGAACCCAAAACTCATATGAACCACTGCCTGATAAACTGAAGGATGTAAGCACAAAACATCTTGCTTTTGAACAAACACCTGTGACTTGAAACCACTTCATTGTCTTTGACAAACCTGCTCAACACACAGAGAGAGGAACAAGCAAACAGCAGCATATTTTTTTGGTATTTTTTGTTAGATAAAGAGAAGCAAGTAAGCAACAGAGAATCACACAGGTGCTTAGGAGGAACACAAATTGTAATCTTGTTTGTGGTTATGAGATGCAAATGAAATATGCGTAATCTTAGGGGTAAAAATTAGGGTCTTACAGCTGCCCCTATTTAAGTTTCTTCAATAAGGAGATATGAAAGTTGGAAACTTCGTCTCGACAAGATTGAAGATACTTAAATACAAAAAACTGAATTTTTAGCCATAAGATGTCACAAGATGATATGAATGCAAAGGATGAAACAGACTGCAGGGAAACTTGAAACAAATGATTAAAGGTAAAATGAGGGGGATGACGTGAAAAGACACGCCGGGGAACATAAGCTATTTCTGGAGGTCTGTCAAGGTGACAAGAAGTGTCTGTCAATAGTTGGAAAGAGAGGGACAAGACCCCGGAAGACAAGTAGTAACATCCAAGAATAACATTGGATAGAAACTACAAACGAGACAAAAGGTATGTCAAAAGATGTCCAAGAATAGCATTGGACAGCAACAAGACAGTTTCTGGTAAAAATAGCAGCGTCATCCAAGAATAGCATTGGATGGAGGTGAAAAACACTCTGTTGGGTAAGATATCCAAGAATGGCATTGGATAAAGGCACTGCAACATTCAAGAATGGCATTGAATGAGGCAACAACAAGCATCAGAGACATCCAAGAATAGCATTGGACTCAGCTGAGGAAAAGATATCCAAGAATGGCATTGGACTTAGCTGGGGAAAAGGTGTCCAAGAATGGCATTGGACTCTGTTGAGGAAATCATATCCAAGAATGGCATTGGACAGAAGAAATCACAACATCCAAGAATGGCATTGAATGTAGTGAGAAAAGTTCTGGAAAATATATCAGAATTATCCAAGAATGACATTGGATAAAAGGTTCACAATATCCAAGAATGGCATTGAATAAAGTGAGCAAGGACCTTCAGGAATGGCACTGAAAGGTAAAGATAAACTCATTCAGGAATGGCACTGAATGAACAGATACAACTTTCAGGAATGGCACTGAAAGGTAAAGGTAAATCACCTCATTCAAGAATGGCATTGATTGACAGTGAAAAAGACATCCAGGAATAGCACTGAATGCAAAGGAGAAAACTCATCCAGGAATGGCACTGAATGAACAAGTAAAGCTTTCAGGAATGGCACTGAAAGTAGAGGTAAAAACTCATCCAGGAATGGCACTGAATGAACAAGTAAAACTTTCAGGAATGGCACTGAAAGTAAAGGTAAAAACTCATCCAGGAATAGCACTGAATGAACAGGTAAAACTTTCAGGAATGGCACTGAAAGATAAAGGTAAAAACTCATCCAGGAATGGCATTGAATGAACAGGTAAAACTTTCAGGAATGGCACTGAAAGATAAAGGTGAATCACTACATTCAAGAATGGCATTGAATGACAGTGAAAAAGGCATCCAGGAATAGCACTGAATGTAAAGGGGAGAACTCATCCAGGAATGGCACTGAATGAACAGGTAAAACTTTCAGGAATGGCACTGAAAGTAAAGGTAAAAACTCATCCAGGAATGGCACTGAATGAACAGGTAAAACTTTCAGGAATGGCACTGAAAGATATCCAAGCAGATCTGTTGGGGATTATAGAGGAGAGAAAAGACTTCCAGGAATAGCACTGGGAGAAACAAGAGGAACAAGGTATCCAGGAATGGCACTGGAGATCAAAAGAGGCGGACATCCAGGAATGGCATTGGAGTGAAAGAAAACAAAGATCCAGGAGAGCAAGACATCCAGGAATAGCACTGGAAGACAAGAAGACATCCAAGAATAGCACTGAATGAGAAGACAGGTAAACGACAACATTCAGGAATAGCACTGAATGAAAAGGCAGGTAAAAGTTTGGGTAGGCGCCAAGTAAGTTGGACTTTGATCTCAAGGTAAGATGTTGAAAGCAACAGGACCTCGGAAAAATGCATATGAGCGCGAAGCACACTTCGAGCTATGAAAATATTTCTATGTATGGTATGTGAATGATTTATGTATGCAATGCATATGATAGGGACCACAGAGATAAACTCTTTTGTGAGGCAAGAATGGAACTCTGACTCCTCAACACAGGGAACACTGCCCAATCTGCTTGGATAGAAGATGTTGAGCACATCTCTATCACACTTATGAATTGTATCGGGCTGATGGTCTTTTGAGGAAAGACTTCTTGAGGATTCTTGAAGAAGATTGCCCCAGATTATTTGACTGATGAGGATAAACTGATCATAGCTTCAGTTTGACTGCTGCAAGGATAGAATGAACTGATCGTGGCTTCAATTCTTGAAATGAATGCTGAGGATAAACTGATCATGGCTTCAGTTGTTGGGGGTGAATGAACTGATCATGGCTTCAGTTCTTGAAATGAATATTGAGGATAAACTGATCATGGCTTCAGTTGCTGGGGATGAACTGATCATGGCTTCAGTTCTCAAAATGACTGTTGAGAAGGCTAAACTCAGTATGAATCTTGAAAGAGATCTTCTGGTTAACCAATTCTGAGAATAACTTGCAGTGAGCAACAAATCTTGAATTGATTCACAACAAGATCTGGAAGTAATGTGCCCCTGATAAGATCACTGACCAAGTTTCTCAACTGTTTGAAATTTTCTTAATGAGGAAAGTTTGCCTGCAAATAAGATTATTCAAACAAGCATGGTAATTCTAATGCAAAGCTCATGCAATTTTTGAAATCAAAAATCATTTTTGGAATGATATTATTGATGTAAAGCAAATGAAACGCTTGTCAAAACACAGCGGTTTAGACATGCAAAAAATGAAAGAGAAAGCAAAGGCAAAACATTGAAGCAAATGATTGGCAACAAACAAAGGAGTCAATTTACGCAACCTTGCTGTAGTATGCTTTCTAAAGAAACCTGGCTTCAATTAGGTCTTTTGAAGGTTGTAACGTGGTCTGGTTCACGGTTTTTTGAAACAAAGGATATAAGCTCAAAGTTAATTTGTACCCAACCCATTCTTCGTGATGATCTCCAGTCCTATGCTCAGTTAATTCAACCTATGCATTCAGGTTCCAAGTGATTTTGGAATTGCAACACTGTTATGATGATGGTTCAAGGACCAAGAAATTTTTGAGATGACAGTCACTCTTTCTTACAACATTTTGTTGTTTGATGAGGACCACAGTCAACTCGTTTTGTCTTTGAGGATTTTGGCAACCTCTTGATTGATATTTTTTGTTATCCCTAACTTTTTCCGGAACTGTGTCATTTGAGCTTACAGTCAGCGGGATGCCCCAATTTTTGCCTAAGTCTCCTTCATAGGTTTTGACTTAGCGGGCTTTTCATTTGATTTTTTTTTTCAGTTTCTGTTTTTTTTTTTTGAAAGATAGTGACTGCCTGGCTTAATGATTACGGTGAACCATCATTGGCTTTCGATTTGAAAGACATCTTCGACACTTCTTTGATGTGTGCGAAGGAAAACTTGTGATTGCAATCTTTATTGGAAAGTGTTTTGCATGCACAGTCAAATTAACTGAGAACTACCCATCCCCAGGTTAAGATTGTGGGTTTTTGTACAAAAAAAACTCTAACTTCTAGGCTCGAAGGGGTTGACAAGGGATTAACTTCCTTATTTCTCCAGTGTTTGGGAGTTGAAACAATGCCTGTACATCCTCAGCCAAGTTTTAATTGAAAGCATACAGTAGCAATTTCAGGTATTTTTCTTTCATCATCCTCCCTCCAATCTTTGCATAAACAAAAGCTTAATAAAGAAAGTGAACAGGAGATTTTTTTTTTTTTGTGAAAAAGAAAGCATAAAGATGCACACAGTGAATATAAATGAAATTGAATCAAACATTACATTGCTCATTTCATTGAAATTACCATGAAAGTACAAATAAAAGTTCGAAAGCAAACAGTCAATACAATCAAAGAAAAATGCAAACAGAAAGAAACAGGCCTAGTGATTAATCAGCAACAAAGATGAGCTATCCCGTCTGAAACACTTGCTTTAGGAGATGATCTGTCTGAACTCACTCAAACTTCACTTGGCATGCTCTGACAAAGGGTTGTTGACAACATTGGGATTGTCATCAAGAAAGGTCAGAATATTTGCTTTCACCAATTCTTGCACTCTAGCTTTTAATGCGAAACAACCTTCTAAGTCATGACCTGCCCCACCTTGATGGAACTCATAGTGAAGATTAGCCCTATAGCCGGTTGGAAGACAATTTGGAGGAGGAGGTAGAGCCCTCGTTGTAATCAATCCTTTCTTTACAAGACAAGGATACAGCTCAGTGTAGGACATCAGGATAGGATCAAAGTTAACCATATTGCGAGTCAGATTCTGTCTAACAGCCTGGCGAGGAGCTTGAGCTGGTTGGGCATTAACAACTGGAGCAACTGCAGCTACATACTGTTGTCTCTGACGAGGTTTCCTCTCAACTTAAACAGCATGGTGTAATACCCCAAATTTTGACCACTTAGATTTCCCATCATTGTGAAAATCATCATCATAATATGGATGTACCTTTATGCTTCATTAGTCTCCCCAAGGATGGGTGAGCATCCACTACAATCAAAATTAGGGTTTCAAGCCCTCTCTGAGTGCTTAGACAAAGGATCAATCAAGAAATGACATGATCTTCAACTTGTCTAATCTCTTAAACATCCACAATGGATCAAAAAGGACTCCCACTTCAAGGATTAAGCACAAGGCTGCTCCCTTCTAGGTGGATCAAGTCTCAAGATCTCCAGTATCACCAAATTAGGGTTTTGGTCGACCAGGGCCTCCAGATGGAAATTTTCATCTGGGCACAAGGCAATGATCCAAAACATAACCTAATATACTTCATGGAACCTCATGAACCCATGCATCAAGTCAATTTTGCCTCAGGAGATGCATTCATCAAAAATCAGGAATTAGGGTTTCTTGACCTAATTCACCCCTAAGTTGACTTTTGGGACAAACCATGAGCAAAGACCTCAAGAGATGATTTGAGGGTCTCTAATATACCATATTGATCCATTTGGAACAATGGATTAATCCAAGAAGTTTGAGCAACAAGTCTCAATTTCATCTGCACCATAATTAGGGTTTTAAGGGAAAAGTCAACTGTAACTTTGACTTTTGACCAGGACATGCTCCCAAACCCTAATACATGATTGAATATACCCTATGACACCCATGGAACATGTCCATCAAGTTTAATTTAGGTCAAGAACATGATTTCCTGAAGAATTGCACAGTTTGGAATTCATCTGATAAAAAGTCAACTGTGCACAAAAGTCAACTTTGACTTTTTGAGATTTTTCACCAAAATGGATTTTTAACCCTAAAATGATGTTAATGTATGGTTTGAATCATCATTCATCAAGAAAAATCAAGAAAAGTGAGATAACTTGTAAAAGGGGTAACCATAAAACTTAGAAATTTTTCTAAGTTAAAAATAAAGTGGCAAAGGTACCAACTTTGAAGGACCATAACTCCTAAACCACAAGGCCATTTTTTCTCATCCAAAGATGGATTTGTAGCCCTCATTATCACCTACAAAAACTTCAACTACAAGTCATTCCAATTCATTAAGGATTTTGAGTTATGGAGTGATCAAAGTGGCTGAAAAGTGAAAATGTTACTTTTTTCAACACTTAGTGAAATTTTCACCAAGTCAGATTCTGCCTCACTTTTTGCCAAATGTAGGGGGATTTTTCACTTGGAATCAAAAGAGATCAAAACCAAACTTGTTCAAACAGTTGTTGTATCATGTAAGAGTTTTCCAAAATGGCCAAGAACATTGCCAAATTCAACCTACACCATGAGATACAACATTGCCAAGTTGCCTTGCTGAAATCTGTCAAGGCAAGGCAGAATTTGCAACTTTGGTCGATTTGCCAAAATCAGCCAAATTCAATTGCTCCTATCCACTTGGACACCTCAGAGGATTGAATCTAAAGGGGACAATCACTGAGCCAAGCATCCAAAGTCCATGGAACAAGAAATAGCATGTTGAACCTAGAATGGCCAAAATAGGGACAAGACTTCAAATTTGGAATGAGGCATTCAATGGAACCATCAAGGTGGCATGGACTGAGCCATTCTCATCTGAAATCAGTCAAGACTTATCCAAGACCAAGGGAACCAAAGCTCTGTGCCCTAACCTCTAGTCAATGGCTAGAGGAGACTTGGATTTTCATTTGCCAACATTGGCCAAACCTACTTACCAGCTGCCATGCACTATTCCTTGCAAAACAAACTTGCTCTACTATAAATAGAGCTCAATTGTGGTCAGTTTGAGTACACCAAAGCCATCTAACAGATGCTTTCCTCAAAATCTCTTCTTTCACTCTAATTTTGCCTTCTAAGGCAAGTCACTATCGGGTTTTGAGTTTGAGAGCAATTCCAATCAAACCAATCACTCACACACCTCACATACATCACATATGAGCTGATCCAACACTTAGATTACTTCTGAAACATCAATTTCACAAAATCACCAGCTGGTTGCTCAAGGTTTTAACCAAAGTGCAGCTGAGGTACCACAAAATGATCCAGCCAATTTCAATCAAGTCCAACCATCCAAACACAATCCATAGGGTGTAGGGAAGCTGTTCAGATCATCACCACTCATCTGTAACACCTCCAAATCAAAAATCACTTTGAACTTGCTGTCACGACTTGGAGGTAAGCACATACTTGGTCATCTCTCGATCTATGCATATTTCCTCGCACAATAATTTGGCCATATGTTCATAATCATGCATGGAATGTTTTCCCTCAATTAATTGCATTGTTTGAATCGTGTATCAAAAATCCTAGCCTTCATGCAGAAATTAGGGTTCTTGAGGTTTCTTCGTGATTTCTTGTTGTATGTTTAATTTAAATGAAATTAAAGTACATAGACATGATCGTGAGGTTGAGACGAGCATAATGATATGTGGATTGCATGATATGATTACGTATTCATGGAGATTGGATGGAAAACGCAAATCTGAGAAACCAAGAACACGCGCGTGTTCTTCAGCTTGTTCTTGGCGCCATTTTTGATAATTTGAATATTTGAATTTTGTGATTTTGTTTAATTGATTCAAAAATTAATTTCTCTCTGAGTTTTAATGATTTTGAGTTGATTCTTTTTTTAATAATTCACAAAAATGTTAAAATATTTTATTTTCACAAAAAATCCCAAAAATATTATTTATTTCATATAATTGATATTTTTGCAAAGAATTAATATTTTAATTGTTTTTGGCATTTTAAATATTTTTTCTACATAGATTTTGCAACTTTTAATGCTTTCTAATTATTTTGTAGGTCAATACTTAATTTTTGAAGCATTAATCCAAGATCACAATTTGTTTTCCATGTGTTAAACAATTTTTGATCATTTTAATTGAATTTTTATTCAATTAAATACATTTTGAAATCAAATTAGGGTTTTGGATTAATTCAACCCTCATAAATCATTTTCAAAACTCTTTGGGCCTCTTGAGAGAGTGTAAGACCCATCCCCCCTTGTACAAAAAATTTTTGGGCCTCACTCATTGTATAAGTCCCTCTGTACAAGTAAACGGCGCGATCGTCGCCCGTTTAAAAATAAAAATCATCTGGGCCTCTCCTTGAGCTATAAGACCCATTCAAAACACTTTGGGCCTCTATTAGAGTGTAAGACCCAATCCCCCTTTTAACCAAAACATTTTGGGCCTCACTTATTGTATAAGTCCCTCTGCGTTAAAAGAAAACCTCGGCGCGATCGCCATTTTTAAACGAAAAATCATTTGGGCCTACCCTCGTGTTATAAGCCCCACTCTTTTCTTTAAACCATTTTGGGCCTCTTGAGAGAGTGTAAGACCCATCCCTTTGTACAGAAAACCTTTTTGGGCCCCAGTCACTTGTATAAGTCCCGCTGTACAAAGTCAAACAGTGCGCTCACTGATAAAACCCTGGGCCTCTCCTTGAGCTGTAAGCCCCAAATCTTTCTTTTTCAAAGCACTTTCTCCTTTGATTTTGAATATATACTGTTATTTTCAATCTTTCTTTGTTGAACAACTAACCAAACAGCATGGAAGCACTCCAACCGAGTAAGTGGTTATCGCTTTCATTTACCGCTTTCATATATATAAACTGTATTGTGGGGCTGTTTCACTGTAAGTCTCCTTTCACAAACTCATATATATATAACTGTATTGTGGGGCTGCTTACTGTAAGTCTCCTTTCATAAACTCATATCTACTGTGTAATAATAGTATAGATATTTTGAGTTTCCCCGGCTACTACGTCTAGAACTAGGTGACGTCGTTTCACTTATTCGTAGAAATAGACGCCTAGATCCCCAATAGGAGCACCAGATACAGTCTTCTCTTCGGCTGTCCTCCTTAGAAATCGTCAAGAAGCTCTACTCCCCAAGATGAATGTATTCTCCGTGAATGGCATCTTTGAGTTTCTTCCAAATTCTCGAACTTTCCTGACTTGATCTATTCCTTGTGGATAGCATGCCTTGAATGTCTCGGGATTTGGGTACCCACTACGGTCATAATCTTGGACCTTAACTAAGGAACCCTCTTTAAAAGCTAGAAGTCGTTGGATAGTAAACCTCGCACGTTTACCAGTGATTTTTATCTCTAAAAGAGTTATCTCTCCTAATGGAAAGGAGATGATAAGACCCACGGGCTTCTTAAAAGCATCGGCCTCCTCTTGGGCATTATTCAAGGACACTACGGCTTCTTAGAAGTATTCACAGCCTCCTTTTAGGCTTCGTATAATGATCTCTTCCTCCGGGAATGATAGCCTCCTCTTGGGCTTCGTACAAGGACCCGTCGGCTTCTTAAAAGTTTCCAGCCTCCTCTTGGGCTTCGTACAAATTGTCCCGACGACCTCCTAGAGGTATAGGAACAGAACATAGTCATCTTAATAGAACAGTCCTTTCATAGAGTCTACTACTGTTTCTCAAAGCATAGTACAAAAGATAAAACTCTAGACACGGACAGTCTAACTTCCTTGAGTCTCAAAGACATTCTCAAGCACCCTTCGTTAAATAGGAAGGAAACCCGCAGACTCGGACAGTCTCGACACCCTTTGGATTTCCCGTTTCCTCAAAGAGAAGGAAATATCCCTGATCCTCAAATCAAATCCCTGTGTACAGTGTTACTCATATAAGAACTGATTTTCTCTTTTAAAATCAGTATATTGGATCTGTCACTCAACTGAAATAATTACAACAGCCTCCATCTCGGGCTTCGTACGAGATACCAAAATTCTCCCCAGTAGAGTCAAACAACCTTTTCGCCTCTTTCTCGGGCTTTGTACGAGACACATAAGAGACTCCCTCGTTGAGTCAATCCCCCTTTCGCCTCCATCTCGGGCTTTATACGAGATACAAAAAGGTTCATATTGAGCCGAACAAATTTTAGCCTCTCTCTCGGGCTTTGTACGAGACACAAAGACTCCATCGTCAGGTCAAAAACTTTTAGCCTCCTCTTAGGCTTTGTATAATGATTTTCCTAGCGGAAATTAGCCTCCTCTTAGGCTTTGTATAAGAAAACCACTGGTTAATCCAACTAACCTCTTAGCATCAAAGTTGTGCCTCGTTCACAGTATACAAACATCAACAACTCTTTTCCCATCATCTAATCGCTGTAAGCGGCAAGCCTCTGGATCATCTACATCCATGCCACTGTCCCTCTTTTAGCATGAGAAATTCCTAAGGAAAGATGGCATTGCTCTACACTGAGTTAAAGTCTTCTCCTTCAGGTTAAAACCCTTTCTTCGGAAATTATGGCATTGCTCGGATCCGCGTATCCCAGTTATAGTAATTCTCCTTCTCCCCTCTTTAGAGATGACAAATTCTCTCTAAAGCCGAGGTCTTTCAGCTTCACATCTTGGGATTTGAACAAGATACAAACTACCTTTCGCTTCACGTCTTGGGCTTTGAACAAGACACCAAAAACCAATTTCCTCCCATAAGATAGGAGGAACTACGAACGCTCTGATTTCCCTGTTTCGGTAAACGGGAATACGTAGGCATAAGATCGAAAGAAAAGATCTTAGCGAGCACAATCAACAAAAAACCCAAATCCCATATCTCCATCAATCAAAAGCAGTAATTCAAAAGCATCAGTCCTAACATCCTAATCCTTGTTCCCCGCCAGAAACCTTCTGCCCAGGTAAAAAAGAAAGAAGCTGTATTGGCGAAAATACAAATAACCAGTACAAAGGTCCCCCCACATTGATAGCATCCGTAACCTAACAGACCGCTGTTTAAACTCAGTATGCAAAGCAGGGTTAATTGGAGACATCTATTTCCCTTCCTTATTCAGCTCACAATAGGATAAAAAATGAATCGACCTGTAGTTTTAAGCTCAAACCACAGAGAGCGACCAGCGCTTAAGAACCGCGTCCAAAATCGCTCGCTACAGAAAAAAGTGGCGCCCACCGTGGGGCCTATCTCTTTAGCTTCTTTCCTTTTTCCTCCTTTTCACCTCTTTGGTTGATACCACGGATTGGGGCTTCCGCCGCGGAACCCATTTCTGTCAGGAACTTAGGAATCATAGCTTTATAAGTCTAGGATAATTAGGACAAATATATATACTGCTTTTCCTAATTGCTATACGTGTTTATTTTTCTGCTACTGGGAATGCGGGTGATGCCGTATGTGGAAAGATTGAGTATACACCTAGAAAAGCCAAACCCTTTCGTAGTGCGGAAGCTATCGGAAATAGCTGTTACGCGATACTACCCTCATTTGAGGCTGGTGATCTATTCTCAGTGAATAGCACTTACTCTAAGATTGCACACAACTCGCTGGCGATCCGCTTGTTGTCTGCCTTCCTGGGAGGAGCTAATGATAATGAGTACAGGTACAAAAATCACCTTAGTAAACCTTTGGGGATGGGTAGAGCCTTGACTTCATGACAACGACCCTCTGACCCCATGTTTTTTCTATGTTTTTGTGTGCTGCATTCATGCATTCATTTAATAAAACATTAAAACATTCAAAAAATTTCTCTTCTAGTCTCTCTGTTTTTCAAATTAAACTAAGACTATGATTGCAAATATCAGA
This sequence comes from Lathyrus tuberosus, assembly GCA_022829125.1. Taxonomy (NCBI): domain Eukaryota; kingdom Viridiplantae; phylum Streptophyta; class Magnoliopsida; order Fabales; family Fabaceae; genus Lathyrus; species Lathyrus tuberosus. The sequence goes on from JALAZF010000090.1 coordinate 5,068,598, forward strand.
GAAAAAGATTGCATTAATGGATTTCGGTAGAAGGAGAACTCATCAGTATACCTTCAAGGTTCCAAAATTAGGGGATTTGAGAAAGTTAGCAAGGATGATCGTTAACCCAGAGGCTTTCAGAGCCAAGCACGGTGGTTTGCTACCACTGTTAAGAGTCCATGTGATTAAGGGGATCATGGACGCGCTCATTCAGTTCTACGATCCAGTTTATCATTGTTTCACATTCTCGGATTACCAGCTTGCACCAACGCTGAAGGAGTATTCTCATCTGACTGATTTACATATCACTAATCGAGCTCCATTTTCTGGACTGGAAGAAATTCCAAAGAATCAGACAATTGCAAGAGCAATTCATTTGGACGAGTCCGAGGTCAGGACTCACATGACCACTAAGGGTGGCATCCAAGGTTTGCCAGCCCAGTTCTTGACAAAGAAAGCCCTATATTTTGCCAGTATAGGAAACGGGACTACTTTTGAAAGCATCTTTGTCTTGCTCACCTACGGGTTATTTTTGTTTCCCAACATCAATAACTTCGTCGATATCAATGCCATTAAGGTTTTTCTCATTGGAAACCCTGTGCCGACTTTGCTCGCAGATGCGTATCATTCTGTACACTTAGGAAATTTGTACAGTGGAGGGGAGATCACATGCTGTGTACCTTTGCTCTACAAATGGTTTATCTCTCACTTGCCCAAGTCTGCTGCTTTTTGGGATTGCAAGAGTGTTTTAAGTTGGTCGCAGAAGATCATGTCTCTCACCAACTCTGATATAGATTGGTGTAATAGGATTTATGAGGGAATTAGAATCATTGACCGTTGTGGAAACTTCCCCAGCGTACCCCTCATAGGAACTAAAGGAGGAATCAACTATCATCCGACATTGGTTCTTCGTCAATTTGGATACCCGATGAGACACATCCCACTGGGTGTTCATCTGGAAGGTCTTTTCTTCAAAGAAGGAGAAAATGACAGAGCACTAAAGATGGAAATAGTGTAAGCTTGGAAACAGGTTCATAAGAAAGGACAAGAGTCTCTGGGAAAACTGAACTGCGTCTCGGTGGAGCCTTATCTCCACTGGGTACAAACTAGAGCTCTCAAGCTAAATATGCCTTATCCTCGTTACGGAATTCTTCCACCGAGGGAAATTGTCATGTACTTCATGACGGAAACTGAAAGGCTTCAGGTTACTCTCAACAAAGTTCAAAAGGAAAGAAGATCTTGGAAGAACAAGTACCGCACCCTCGACGTGGAGTGTATCCAAATACAACAATTACTGAAAGAGAAAGATGCTCTGATTGAAATTTTGGAGCAGCATGCTGTAGAGAATCAAGATGACCAAAGGAATTTGCTCGCTCCTTTCACCTGGCAAAGGAATGACAACCCGACAACGGCCTAAGCGCCCCGGTCAAAGAAAAGGACTCGGGACCCATTAGTTTAGGTTTCTGTTTCTGCACTTTGTAATCTACTGTATTTCCATTTCTGTAATCCTTTGGAATTAAATAAAAAGGGGTTTCCCCACTGTTTGATATTTGCAATCTAATTGTCGAAGTTTATTTTGATTAAACCAAAAAAACAATTAATATAATCATTGCATTCATCATTCTCACATCGCGTATTCTTCTTCCCTACGAATCTCACGTTTGTGTCTCGATTCTAGAGTCAAACTGTCTCATTCGTATAATACTCGGGCCAATCGTCAGAAAAAGATTGATGATCTTGAGGAAGAAAACAGAGAGTTGAAAGAAGAGATCGACGCTCTGAGAGAGGATATGAGAAAGCTTCGTAACGACATGCAAGCCATGGCAGAAGCTCAGCTACAAAGAACTGTGATCTCAGAGATCACCTCAACGCCCATCATAGAGAGGTATGATCCTAGGTATCAGATACCGAAAGATCGTCCTTGGGGCATGCCTGTTAACTATATCCCAGAAGGATATGTTCCGCCGATCACTGAAGATCAGGGAATCGCAACAGAAGCCGCTGGGCCTGAAGGTTACAAACTTCGGGAAAGCGAAGATGCCAGGGGCATACTCAAGACTCCTGAAGGTTACAAACTTCGGGAGACGCCAAGACTTACTACCGTAGTCACGGTACCACCCTCTGTGGTGCACACTGTCCCGGAAGGACAGATTCCACAGACATCTTCTGATAAGAAGGAAACTATGTTTGACAGAATGGATGAATTCCAGGAGCAGTTCTTGGAAATGCAGAAGGAGCTGCAAGCCATTCGCGGTCAGGATCTATTTGGAAAGGACGCCGCAGACCTCTGCTTGGTCCCAAATGTGAAAGTCCCGCATAAGTTCCAAGTGCCCGACTTTGAAAAATACAAGGGTAACTCTTGCCCTCAGAGCCATCTGGTGATGTACGCTCGGCGGATGTCAGCTCAGACGGAGAATCAGGACCTGCTGATTCACTACTTTCAGGATAGTTTAACCGGTGCTGCCTTAAAATGGTACATGGGTTTAAACCGTGCCTCGATCAGCACATTCAGAGATCTTGGTACTGCCTTCGTCCAACAATACAAGTACAATTTGGACATGGCACCCGACAGAGATCAACTCAGATCAATGTCACAAAAGGACAAGGAAACCTTTAAGGAGTATGCTCAAAGGTGGCGTGAAATTGCCGCTCAAATTTGTCCACCTCTTGAGGAAAAAGAGATGACAAAAATCTTCTTAAAGACCTTAAGCTCATTTTACTATGACCGAATGGTTGCCAGTGCGCCCAGTGATTTCACCGAAATGGTCGGTATGGGTGTACGTCTTGAGGAAGCCGTCCGAGAAGGACGTTTGGTAAAAGACACTGGATCAACGAGCGGTACTAAAAAATACGGTAGTGCTCTCCCTAAGAAAAAAGAGCAAGATATTGGGAATATCTCTCTCGGAAAGCAAAGGCGACGTTATCAGCCAGTAGCAGCTGTTACTCCTGCTATCGGCCCCGCGCCTGTTCCTATGTATCAACCTCAGATTGCGCAGAGCCAACCTGAACAACAAAGGACACAACAGCCTTTTCAGCAGGCTCGTCCTCCATATAACAACAACCGTACAACACGGCCACCAGGATTTGATCCTATACCCGTAACGTACGCAGAGCTGTTTCCGTTACTGCTGGCTAAGGGGCACATTCAGACTAAGTCTCCCCTTTCAGTTCCGGAAAATCCACCTTTTTGGTTTAAAGCGGATCAGACATGCCCTTATCATCAAGGAGGTTCAGGGCATAACATTGAGACTTGTCTCAATTTCAAATCCGACGTGCAAAAGCTTGTTAGGAGCGGGCTCTTATCTTTCAAAGATACGAATCCTAATGTTCTTACGAACCCGCTGCCTCAACATGAGAAAACTGCAGTCAATCTGATTGAGAAAGAGACTAGCAATGTCTATCAAATTCACGATGTACTCTTATTGGGGACCAATCTGGTCAAGATGCATTGTAGACAGAGTGGATATGGCCATGTGCCACCTCATAACTATCACCAGTGTGATATCTGCTCTAAAGATAACCAAGGATGTTCTGTAGTGCAAGCAGCTCTACAGGAACAAATGGATCTCGGATGGATCCAGGAGCACCGAGTTCGTGGAGTTAACATGGTTTACATGAATTCTAACGTCATTCAAAACCACGACATCTGTTCGATGAATGTCAACTTGGTGGCGATGCACTCAAGGCAAAGCCAGTATCATAATCTGCCGTGACACGATTACAGTTCCTGTCTGATTTGCTCGGTAAACAAACAGGGATGCTCTTTCATACAAGAGGCCCTCCAGCGTCAGATGGATCTTGGATGGATCCAAGACTACCATGATTGGAACTCGTATCAAATCAACATGGTTCAAATATTCGATATTCGCGTAATGAATACCAACCTGGTAGAGTTACATGCTGAGCAGGTCCGACTTGGATTCTTAATATCACATGACTATCAAAACTGTAAAGCAGGTTGCGAAAACGATCGAGGTTGTACCCTTGTCCAGGAGGCACTTCAGCACTTGTTAAATCACTGGTGGATGCCAATCTATATGGACGAAGATACTCAGCAGATTAGTGTCAATAACAGGAATCCTACTCGGCGTCAGAGTCAGGATGTCTGATCAATGGAAGGTAACCTAGTGAGGTTACATTGTATTCAAAGTGGATATGGCCAGGTGCCACCACACAACTATGACAGTTGTAGCGTCTGTTCGGAAAGTAACCAAGGGTGTTACCTTGTGAGAGCAGCTCTCCAGGGTCAGGTCGATTGTGGAGAAATTTGTCCATATCCAGGTTCAGGACCCATCATTTGGTCGCCAAACTACCTTGCTGAGCAAGTTGAGGATGTCCTCACGATCTCTGGTCATCACAGGACCAGGGATGTTTTTGCCATTATTCCTCTACTTGATGAATCCAGAGTTCCCAACCAGGAACGGATCGAGGTTACTTATGATGGTCAGAAAAATCAGAAGGTTCCCATAGTCATCTATCTGCCGGGACCACTACCGTATGAATCAGCTAAGGCAATCCCTTACAAATACGGTGTAACAATAATCGAGAATGGAAAGGAAATTCCATTACCCTCCGTCGTGAATATTGCCGACATCAGTCGTGTAACACGGAGAGGCCGAATCTTCAACCGAGGGGTTGGAGAATCCAACAAGGAAAAGGAACTTCAGGCAGAAATTCCTGATCCACCAGTCGGTCAATCTAGTAATCCCGACCTTTCGAAAGACAAAGATGAGATGGTAAAGCTCATCCAAAGGAGTGAATATAACATTGTCGATCAACTGTTACAGACTCCTTCAAAGATCTCAGTATTATCACTGTTACTCAGCTCAGAAGCACACAGAGAGGCTCTACAGAAAGTCTTGGAGCAAGCCTTTGTGGAACAGGATGTAACAATCAGACAGTTCGATAGTATTGTCTCTAACATCACTTCCTGCAATAATTTGGGATTTAGTGATGAGGAACTACCTGAAGAGGGTCGCCGTCATAACATGGCGCTCAATATCACAGTTAACTGCCAGGACGATGCTTTAGCCAGCGTACTGGTAGACACAGGGTCAGCCCTGAATGTTATGTCAAAGTCCACTTTGATGCAATTATCATTCAAGGGCCCTCCGATGAGAGTCAACGAGGTCGTCGTCAAAGCATTCGACGGATCCCGAAAAACAGTTATCGACGAAGTTGATCTTCCCATAACTATTGGTCCTCACACTTTCCAAATCACTTTCCAGGTCATGGACATCCGGGCAACATACAGTTGTTTATTAGGAAGACCTTGGATACATCAGGCTGGAGCGGTTACTTCAACCCTCCACCAAAAGCTAAAGTTCGTCAAGAATGATCAACTTGTCACGGTTTGTGGGGAACAAGCCTTGCTTGTGAGTAACTTATCATCATCTACTTGTGTGGAACCCGAGGAGGTTATTGGAACTCAGTTCCAAGCACTTTCGGTGAGCAAGAACAATCAGTTCAAAGAAGGAACTTCGATTTCTTCATACAAAGATGCTATCAAAGCGGTCGAGAGTACCGATACAACCGGATGGGGACGGCTTGTCATTCCTATTGACAATAAAACAAAGAAGGGTCTTGGTTTTTCTGCAACCTGTACCCGGACAGCTGCCAACGATGAAAGTCTTCATCCCCTTCAAAACTTATTCCACAGTGGAGTTTTTCTTCACCCAGTGTCTCAGACAGTTCATGCTATCAATGAGGAAGATCCCTCTGACACAGATGAAGAATGGAAGTCCTACCTTAACAAGGACGGTTATATGTCTCAGGCAGAGATGCCTATGCCTTTTTGCTTTCCTACAGAAAGTCCGAGATTTATACCAAGATCAGATGTCGAAATGATCTACGGGGATTGTGATCCGGAAGGATGCCGTGCTCCGCCAAATTCATTAGAGGAGGACACTTTGATGAAAGACAATTTTGACCACAATTACTATGGCCCGATGGATGTCCTGCCAATGTGGTAGCCTTATCCAGGAAACTTGGGGCAAGAAAGTCAGCCGAACAATGAAACTCAGCTGAGTGTCGTTGAATAGAATACCTATGTCCCCACCATGTCATGGGATCAACACTCGGGTCATTCAGAAACTACCCAACATGAAGATAAATTCGCAACGTTTGCAGGACTAGAGTTCATCAACTATGCTTTTCCTGAGGTCAACGTCATCGAGAGGGATGACTTCTCTAGTTCCAAAGAAGTTTGGGACACTCTGGGAGAACCAAGTGGAAAATACGACTATATGGTCAAGTACACCGCTCCCGAAAGCTCTCGTATCAGGCTCGAAGATATCCAGCCAACTGGATGGGGAGATACAGCTAAGAGCACAAATGCTATGCAAAATACAACTGAGGAATTCTCCTACGACAATTCTGCCTGGGAAACAGATTCCAATGATCCTGCTCCACCAGAAGTCAGCGTCATTTCTGAAGACAAATCAAGGAAGGTGCCAGACTTTGTGATTCACCGAGGAGTTCGCCGCCAATGGGTTGTCGTCGATGTTCCGAAGACCGTTCACCGGTCAAAGTAATTGCCATCTTTAAACCTTTCACCCTGCCCAGGTGAAACGGATATTTTGATAGGGCTCGTTTTCTGTAAATTTCCCTCTTCGCTTTGCCCGAAGCGACAGAGTTTTGTTTTATAGGGCTGTAGTTTCAAGATTCGACTTGTTCATTAATAAAATAACGTCGTTCTGTAATTTCCGCATTAATTGCTGTTTTCTCTTTTTCCTTTTTCAGAAAATGGTAATCCTAAAAAACATTCAATAATAAAAACAAGCAGGAAAATCAAAACACTGCACACACTTGCATTTTCTCTATCTCTTCTAAACACGAATCATCACGTCATGCAGATTGCTTGTTTTATACCCCGTTGAAACATACGATCCGATGCCTTCTCCCAACTTTGAGTTCCCGGTATTCGGGGCTGAAGAAGAAAATGATGACCAAATTCTAGAAGAGATCTCCCGACTACTCAGACAAGAGGAAAGGTCCATCGAACCTCACAAAGAGCCGTTGGAAACGGTAAACTTGGGTTCAGAAAAAGAGAGAAAAGAAATCAGGATCGGAGCATTGCTCAGTCCAACTGCCAGAGAGGGTTTGATAAAGCTTCTCAAAGAATTTCCCGATGTATTCGCTTGGTCCTATCAAGATATGCCAGGGTTGGATACCAGCATCGTGGAACATCACTTACCGTTGAGATCAGAATGTCCGCCAGTAAAGCAAAGGTTGAGACGCACTCACCCGGGCATGGCCATCAAAATCAAGGAGGAGGTCAGAAGCAGATCGACGCGGGTTTCCTCGCTACATCTGAATATCCTCAATGGTTAGCCAACATCGTACCTGTTCCCAAAAAGGATGGAAAGGTTAGAATGTGTGTCGATTACAGAGATCTGAACAAGGCAAGTCCAAAGGACGACTTTCCTTTACCACACATTGACATGCTGGTAGACAGCACAGCAAAGTTCAAATTTTTCTCCTTCATGGATGGATTCTTGGGCTATAACCAAATCAAAATGGCGCCGAAAGACATGGAGAAAACTTCGTTCATTACCCCATGGGGTACCTTTTGTTACAAGGTAATGCCGTTCGGTTTGAAGAATGCCGGGGCAACCTATCAAAGGGCCATGACTACTCTGTTTCATGACATGATACATAAGGAAATCGAGGTATATGTCGATGATTTGATTGCAAAATCAAGAACAGAGGATGAGCACGTTGAACATCTGTCAAAATTGTTCGAACGTCTAAGAAAATTCAAGCTCCGCTTGAATCCCAACAAGTTCACCTTCGGTGTCCGTTCGGGGAAACTACTAGGGTTCATCGTCAGCCAGAAAGGAATTAAGGTTGATCCTGACAAGGTCAAGGCCATTCAAGAAATGCCTTCTCCGAAAACTGAAAAACAAGTCAGAGGATTCCTGGGACGTTTGAACTACATCTCCAGATTCATATTCCTTATGACCGCGACGTGTGCGCCGATTTTCAAATTACTCAAAAAGGAACCAGGATTGCGTTTGGTCAGAAGACTGCCAAACTGCCTTCGACAGTATTAAGGAATATCTGTTGAATCCTCCGATTCTATCACCTCCAGTGGAAGGAAGACCACTGATCATTTACCTCACAGTCCTAGAGGACTCAATGGGATGTGTACTTGGCCAACAAGACGAAACCAAAAGGAAAGAGTCTGCCATTTACTATCTAAGCAAGAAATTCACCGACTGCGAAACTCGGTACACAATGCTTGAGAAAACTTGTTGCGCTTGGGCTTGGGCAGCCAAACGTCTTCGCCAATACATGATTCGTCATACTACTTGGTTGAACTCCGAAATGGATCCAATCAAGTACGTTTTCGAAAAACCTGCTCTCACGGGAAGGATTGCCCGTTGGCAGATGTTACTATCAGAATATGACATAGAGTACCACGCTCAAAAAGCCGTTAAGGGAAGTATTTTAGCCGATCATTTGGCTCATCAACCGATTGACGATCAAGAATCAATCGGGTTTGACTTCCCAGACGAAGATGTCATGTATCTAAAGATGAAAGATTGCAATGAACTGCTACCCAGTGAAGGGCCAGAACCCGGTTCCCAGTGGGGACTTATCTTTGACGGAGCAGTCAATCATTATGGAAACGGAATTGGGGCAATCATTGTTACCCCTCAGGGTTCCCACATTCCTTTCACTGCCAGACTTACGTTCAAATGTACGAACAACGAGGCCGAATACGAAGCATGTATCATGGGTCTCGAAGAAGCGATTGATTTAAGGATCAAAAACTTGGACGTATACGGCGATTCAGCCCTGGTTATTAACCAGATAAAAGGAGATTGGAACACATACCAATCAGGATTGATTCCTTACAAAGACTATGCAAGAAGGTTGTTACCCTTCTTTAACAGAGTCGACTTTCATCACATCCCTCGTGATGAGAATCACATGGCTGATGCATTAGCCACTCTCTCTTCCATGATTAGTGTAGGTCGATGGAATGACATACCTAAGATCGACATAATGCGCCTTGAACGGCCCGTTTACATCTTCGCGATTGAAGCAGTCATAGACGACAGACCTTGGTATCACGATATCAAATGCTTCCTTCAGAAACAAGAGTACCCATCTGGGGCACTCAGAAAAGACAGGAAAACCCTCAGAAGATTGGCTAGAAACTTCTTCCTGAGCGGTGACACTCTTTATCAGAGAAATTTTGACATGGTCTTGCTCCGATGCGTCGACAGACCAGAAGCAGACATGCTCATGAAAGAAATTTATAAAGGATCCTTTGGCACTCATGCCAACGGACACACAATGGCGAGAAAAATTCTCAGGGCTGGGTACTATTGGTTGACAATGGAATCTGACTGCTACAAGTACATGAGGAGGTGTCACAAGTGTCAGATATACTCCAACAAAATTCATGTACCGCCATCACATCTCAAAGTTCTTTCTTCCCCGTGGCCATTTTCCATATGGGGAATCGATATGATTAGTATGATTGAGCCCAAGGCTTCAAACGGACATCGGTTCATCCTGGTAGCCATTGACAATTTCACCAAGTGGGTCGAAGCAGCGTCATTCGCCAATGTAACCCGACAAGTGGTGGTCCGATTTATCAAAAACAATATCATCTGCCGTTATGGTGTTCCAAGCGAGATCATTACTGATAATGGATCTAACTTGAACAATAAGATGATGAAAGAGTTGTGTGCAGAGTTCAGGATTGAACACCATAACTCATCTCCCTACCGACCCAAGATGAACGGGGCGGTAGAAGCGGCTAACAAGAACATCAAGAAGATTGTTCAAAAGATGGTTGTAACCTATAAAGATTGGCACGAAATGCTACCCTTTGCTCTTCATGGTTATCGCACATCTGTCCGCACTTCAACAGGGGCAACCCCTTTCTCTCTAGTATATGGCATGGAGGCAGTGCTCCCCATAGAAGTAGAGATCCCATCAATCCGGGTATTGATGGAAGCTAAGCTCACCAAAGCTGAATGGTGTCAAAGTCGACACGATGACCTGAACCTGATCGAAGAGAAGTGAATCACGACACTATGCCACGGTCAGTTGTATCAACAAAGAATGAAGAGGGCGTTCGACAAAAAGGTCCGACCTCGTGTCTTCAGGAAAGGAGACCTTGTGTTCAAGAAGATACAATAATTTAAAACTGATTCTCGGGGCAAATGGACCCCAAATTATGATGGCCCCTATGTGGTCACGAAAGCTTTCTCAGGCGGCGCCTTGAGACTTGCAACCATGGACGGAGAGGAATTTTCCTACCCCACGAATGTTGATGTAGTCAAGAAATACTTCGCCTAAAAAACAAAAAAAAACGTCTCGGTGGATTTAAAACCCGAAAGGGCGGTCCAGGCAAAAGTTAGAGACATGAAAAAAAAAATCATCCCGATGGATTGGAAATCTCATAGTACAATCCAGGAAAAAATTAGGGATAATGGCAAGTAACTATGTTCAACAGAGGCAAGTCCCTCGGCAGCAGTTACAGCATCATCTATCGGAGGAAATCTCCAGTCAAAGGTCATCTTCGACAGAAGCTCAGGATGTCCCGAACTCAAAGTTGGTAGAAGGATAGTGGTCGTTATGTTTCAACATAGCCCTTTTCCCTGTAAATTACCATTTTCTAACTTTGTATATACTCTTTGGAATCACGCGTTTGGCTGATCTCCATCTTATCAATAAAATTTGAGCCCTTGTGCTTTTGTTTGTAATTCTTTACTTGTTTTAGCTTTACAGAACGACGTTGTTTAAATTTAATCAGCGATTCTTGAAATAAAACAAAAATGAATTTACTTGTTAAACTTTTTCTGCTTTTAAATTAAAGATGGCATTTCTTTTGACTGTTGAACATCAGAAGAACATCGATCGCTTCTCCCGAAGTAAGCGAACTTCAAAGTGCAGAATCAAAGTACTCCTTCTAAGCCAGTATGCCTGAATGAAGGGATCAACTGTGTCAGAGACCTTGTTTCTTCTGACACGCTTCGGCCGAGTTCTCATCTCCTAAGCCCGATCAACATAGCTCCCAACGGGACTATCTCTCCTAAGCAAGGTGGAATTTCTATTTTGAACCAACGGTACTTCTTTGCCCCGCGATGGCCGAGTATCCAATTGTGTTCATCCATTAGTCTGTATGTCGCGTCTGTTTTGTCAACATATACATACGTACTTCATGCATCTTTTATTTGCATTTACATTTCATATTGCATTGTTATCACTCTAGCCGGTCTTGTACCCTAGTGATAAACAGTTTTCTCAATCGAGTTTGTCAGTTCTTTCCTCGTCAGGAAGTGTTGCGTCTGCACAATCTCGCCACCAGTGTATCTTTAGATCAGAGTCGGCACTTGGCCACTTTGATAATTTGAACCTCTGGAAAAAAAAACCTTCAACAAATGTCACTCTTCGCCATTGAAGATGATATCCTTGCTTTCCCGGATTAAGGAAAATCCACAGAGAAAACCTCGTGATCAGAGATTCGGCAGCACGCCAGTTTTGCTCCGAAAAACCACTGATGAGAAGGTCATTGGCACCTCAAAATTGGACCCCATCATATGGCGTTTCTCCGGGAAGATCCCGAGAAAAGTATGATGAAAGACTCCAAATGAAAACAGTCTCTCAAGAGACTCGCTTTTCCCAGTAAAATCGACAAATGGCGTCTCCAACAGAGAAGTTTGTGCAACTCTACAATTCAGACGTTGGGTTCCCCAGCAAGTCTGACATCAAACCTTTTTCCGTCAAATGGCATCTCCCCAGGAAAATTCGGCGAGAAGTTTGAAGGAAAACCGCTACACATAGCGTCCCTTGTCAATAAAGTTTATTGACAAAAGAAACTAAGACCAGTTCCTTGGTAGAAAACCAGGATCGAGGGGAAGTTTATATCAGAAACTGAGACCAGTTCTTGGTAGGAAACCAGGATCGAGGGGAAGTTTATATCAGAAACTGAGACCAGTTCTTGGTAGGAAACCAGGATCGAGGGGAAGTTGACAAAAGAAACTAAGACCAGTTCCTTGGTAGGAAACTAGGATCGAGGGGAAGTTTATTTTAGAAACTGAGACCAGTTCCTTGGTTGAAGACCAGGATCGAGGGGAAGTTTACCTTTTCTAAGCATCATTGCTTAGCTAAAGAAGATGAATGCGTAAGTTGCCATTCATAACCACCACCAAAATTTCGGGTATTCCGATATTTAATCCTCTTGCACCCCAAATGCCCGAATCCCTTCGTCATTCACACCTTCGGGTCCAAGAAGATTAAATAGGGGCATCTGTAATACCCCAAATTTTGACCACTTAGATTTCCCATCATTGTGAAAATCATCATCACAATATGGATGTACCTTTATGCTTCATTAGTCTCCCCAAGGATGGGTGAGCATCCACTACAATCAAAATTAGGGTTTCAAGCCCTCTCTGAGTGCTTAGACAAAGGATCAATCAAGAAATGACATGATCTTCAAGTTGTCTAATCTCTTAAACATCCACACTGGATCAAAAAGGACTCCCACTTCAAGGATTAAGCACAAGGCTGCTCCCTTCTAGGTGGATCAAGTCTCAAGATCTCCAGTATCACCAAATTAGGGTTTTGGTCGACCAGGGCCTCTAGATGGAAATTTTCATCTGGGCACAAGGCAATGATCCAAAACATAACCTAATATACTTCATGGAACCTCATGAACCCATGCATCAAGTCAATTTTGCCTCAGGGGATGCATTCATCAAAAATCAGGAATTAGGGTTTCTTGACCTAATTCACCCCTAAGTTGACTTTTGGGACAAACCATGAGCCAAGACCTCAAGAGATGATTTGAGGGTCTCTAATATACCATATTGATCCATTTGGAACAATGGATTGATCCAAGAAGTTTGAGCAACAAGTCTCAATTTCATCTGCACCACAATTAAGGTTTTAATGGAAAAGTCAACTGTAACTTTGACTTTTGACCAGGACATGCTCCCAAACCCTAATACATGATTGAATATACCCTATGACACCCATGGAACATGTCCATCAAGTTTGATTTAGGTCAAGGACATGATTTCCTGAAGAATTGCACAGTTTGGAATTCATCTGATAAAAAGTCAACTGTGCACAAAAGTCAACTTTGACTTTTTGAGATTTTTCACCAAAATGGATTTTTAACCCTAAAATGATGTTAATGTATGGTTTGAATCATCATTCATCAAGAAAAATCAAGAAAAGTGAGATAACTTGTAAAAGGGGTAACCATAAAACTTAGAAATTTTTCTAAGTTAAAAATAAAGTGGCAAAGGTACCAACTTTGAAGGACCATAACTCCTAAACCACAAGGCCATTTTTTCTCACCCAAAGATGGATTTGTAGCCCTCATTATCACCTACAAAAACTTCAACTACAAGTCATTCCAATTCATTAAGTATTTTGAGTTATGGAGTGATCAAAGTGGCTGAAAAGTGAAAATGTTACTTTTTTCAACACTTAGTGAAATTTTCACTAAGTCAGATTCTGCCTCACTTTTTGCCAAATGTAGGGGGATTTTTCACTTGGAATCAAAAGAGATCAAAACCAAACTTGTTCAAACAGTTGTTGTATCATGTAAGAGCTTTCCAAAATGGCCAAGAACATTGCCAAATTCAACCTACACCATGAGATACAACATTGCCAAGTTGCATTGCTGAAATCTGTCAAGGCAAGGCAGAATTTGCAACTTTGGTCGATTTGCCAAAATCAGCCAAATTCAATTGCTCCTATCCACTTGGACACCTCAGAGGATTGAATCTAAAGGGGACAATCACTGAGCCAAGCCTCCAAAGTCCATGGAACAAGAAATAGCATGTTGAACCTAGAATGGCCAAAATAGGGACAAGACTTCAAATTTGGAATGAGGCATTCAATGGAACCATCAAGCTGGCATGGACTGAGCCATACTCATCTGAAATCAGTCATGACTTATCCAAGACCAAGGGAACCAAAGCTCTGTGCCCTAACCTCTAGTCAATGGCTAGAGGAGACTTGGATTTTCATTTGCCAACATTGGCCAAACCTACTTACCAGCTGCCATGCACTATTCCTTGCAAAACAAACTTGCTCTACTATAAATAGAGCTCAATTGTGGTCAGTTTGAGTACACCAAAGCCATCTAACAGATGCTTTCCTCAAAATCTCTTCTTTCACTCCAATTTTACCTTCTAAGGCAAGTCACTATCGGGTTTTGAGTTTGAGAGCAATTCCAATCAAACCAATCACTCACACACCTCACATACATCACATATGAGCTGATCCAACACTTAGATTACTTCTGAAACATCAATTTCACAAAATCACCAGCTGGTTGCTCAAGGTTTTAACCAAAGTGCAGCTGAGGTACCACAAAATGATCCAACCAATTTCAATCAAGTCCAACCATCCAAACACAATCCATAGGGTGTAGGGAAGCTGTTCAGATCATCACCACTCATCTGTAACACCTCCAAATCAAAAATCACTTTGAACTTGCTGTCACGACTTGGAGGTAAGCACATACTTGGTCATCTCTCAATCTATGCATATTTCCTCGCACAATAATTTGGCCATATGTTCATAATCATGCATGGAATGTTTTCCCTCAATTAATTGCATTGTTTGAATCGTGTATCAAAAATCCTAGCCTTCATGCAGAAATTAGGGTTCTTGAGGTTTCTTCGTGATTTCTTGTTGTATGTTTAATTTAAATGAAATTAAAGTACATAGACATGATCGTGAGGTTGAGACGAGCATAATGATATGTGGATTGCATGATATGATTACGTATTCATGGAGATTGGATAGAAAACGCAAATCTGAGAAACCAAGAACACGCGCGTGTTCTTCAGCTTGTTCTTGGCGCCATTTTTGAATAATTTGAATATTTGAATTTTGTGATTTTGTTTAATTGATTCAAAAATTAATTTCTCTCTGAGTTTTAATGATTTTGAGTTAATTCTTTTTTTAATAATTCACAAAAATGTTAAAATATTTTATTTTCACAAAAAATCCCAAAAATATTATTTATTTCATATAATTGATATTTTTGCAAAGAATTAATATTTTAATTGTTTTTGGCATTTTAAATATTTTTTCTACATGGATTTTGCAACTTTTAATGCTTTCTAATTATTTTGTAGGTCAATACTTAATTTTTGAAGCATTAATCCAAGATCACAATTTGTTTTCCATGTGTTAAACAATTTTTGATCATTTTAATTGAATTTTTATTCAATTAAATACATTTTGAAAACAAATTAGGGTTTTGGATTAATTCAACCCTCATAAATCATTTTCAAAACTCTTTGGGCCTCTTGAGAGAGTGTAAGACCCATCCCCCCTTGTACAAAAACTTTTTGGGCCTCACTCATTGTATAAGTTCCTTTGTACAAGTAAACGGCGCGATCGTCGCCCGTTTAAAAATAAAAATCATCTGGGCCTCTCCTTGAGCTATAAGACCCATTCAAAACACTTTGGGCCTCTATTAGAGTGTAAGACCCAATCCCCCTTTTAACCAAAACATTTTGGGCCTCACTTATTGTATAAGTTCCTCTGCGTTAAAAGAAAACCTCGGCGCGATCGCCATTTTTAAACGAAAAATCATTTGGGCCTACCCTCGTGTTATAAGCCCCACTCTTTTCTTTAAACCATTTTGGGCCTCTTGAGAGAGTGTAAGACCCATCCCTTTGTACAGAAAACCTTTTTGGGCCCCAGTCACTTGTATAAGTCCCGCTGTACAAAGTCAAACAGTGCGCTCACTGATAAAACCCTGGGCCTCTCCTTGAGCTGTAAGCCCCAAATCTTTCTTTTTCAAAGCACTTTCTCCTTTGATTTTGAATATATACTGTTATTTTCAATCTTTCTTTGTTGAACAACTAACCAAACAGCATGGAAGCACTCTAACCGAGTAAGTGGTTATCGCTTTCATTTACCGCTTTCATATATATAAACTGTATTGTGGGGCTGTTTCACTGTAAGTCTCCTTTCACAAACTCATATATATATAACTGTATTGTGGGGCTGCTCACTGTAAGTCTCCTTTCATAAACTCATATCTACTGTGTAATAATAGTATAGATATTTTGAGTTTCCCCGGCTACTACGTCTAGAACTAGGTGACGCCGTTTCACTTATTCGTAGAAATAGACGCCTAGATCCCCAATAGGAGCACCAGATACAGTCTTCTCTTCGGCTGTCCTCCTTAGGAATCGTCAAGAAGCTCTACTCCCCAAGATGAATGTATTCTCCGTGAATGGCATCTTTGAGTTTCTTCCAAATTCTCGAACTTTCCTGACTTGATCTATTCCTTGTGGATAGCTTGCCTTGAATGTCTCGGGATTTGGGTACCCACTACGGTCATAATCTTGGACCTTAACTAAGGAACCCTCTTTAAAAGCTAGAAGTCGCTGGATAGTAAACCTCGCACGTTTACCAGTGGTTTTTATCTCTAAAAGAGTTATCTCTCCAAATGGAAAGGAAATGATAAGACCCACGGGCTTCTTAAAAGCATCGGCCTCCTCTTGGGCATTATTCAAGGACACTACGGCTTCTTAGAAGTATTCACAGCCTCCTCTTAGGCTTCGTATAATGATCTCTTCCTCCGAGAATGATAGCCTCCTCTTGGGCTTCGTACAAGGACCCGTCGGCTTCTTAAAAGTTTCCAGCCTCCTCTTGGGCTTCGTACAAATTGTCCCGACGACCTCCTAGAGGTATAGGAACAGAACATAGTCATCTTAATAGAACAGTCCTTTCATAGAGTCTACTACTGTTTCTCAAAGCATAGTACAAAAGATAAAACTCTAGACACGGACAGTCTAACTTCCTTGAGTCTCAAAGACATTCTCAAGCACCCTTCGTTAAATAGGAAGGAAACCCGCAGACTCGGACAGTCTCGACACCCTTTGGATTTCCCGTTTCCTCAAAGAGAAGGAAATATCCCTGATCCTCAAATCAAATCCCTGTGTACAGTGTTACTCATATAAGAACTGATTTTCTCTTTTAAAATCAGTATATTGGATCTGTCACTCAACTGAAACAATTACAACAGCCTCCATCTCGGGCTTCGTACGAGATACCAAAATTCTCCCCAGTAGAGTCAAACAACCTTTTCGCCTCTTTCTCGGGCTTTGTACGAGACACATAAGAGACTCCCTCGTTGAGTCAATCCCCCTTTTGCCTCCATCTCGGGCTTTATACGAGATACAAAAAGGTTCATATTGAGCCGAACAAATTTTAGCCTCTCTCTCGGGCTTTGTACGAGACACAAAGACTCCATCGTCGGGTCAAAAACTTTTAGCCTCCTCTTAGGCTTTGTATAATGATTTTCCTAGCGGAAATTAGCCTCCTCTTAGGCTTTGTATAAGAAAACCACTGGTTAATCCAATTAACCTCTTAGCATCAAAGTTGTGCCTCGTTCACAGTATACAAACATCAACAACTCCTTTCCCATCATCTAATCGCTGTAAGCGGCAAGCCTCTGGATCATCTACATCCATGCCACTGTCCCTCTTTTAGCATGAGAAATTCCTAAGGAAAGATGGCATTGCTCTACACTGAGTTAAAGTCTTCTCCTTCAGGTTAAAACCCTTTCTTCGGAAATTATGGCATTGCTCAGATCCGCGTATCCCAGTTAAAGTAATTCTCCTTCTCCCCTTTTTAGAGATGACAAATTCTCTCTAAAGCCGAGGTCTTTCAGCTTCACATCTTGGGTTTTGAACAAGATACAAACTACCTTTCGCTTCACGTCTTGGGCTTTGAACAAGACACCAAAAACCAATTTCCTCCCATAAGATAGGAGGAACTACGAACGCTCTGATTTCCCTGTTTTGGTAAACGGGAATACGTAGGCATAAGATCGAAAGAAAAGATCTTAGCGAGCACAATCAACAAAAAACCCAAATCCCATATCTCCATCAATCAAAAGCAGTAATTCAAAAGCATCAGTCCTAACATCCTAATCCTTGTTCCCCTCCAGAAACCTTCTGCCCAGGTAAAAAAGAAAGAAGTTGTATTGGCGAAAATACAAATAACCAGTACAAAGGCCCCCCACATTGATAGCATCCGTAACCTAACAGACCGCTGTTTAAACTCAGTATGCAAAGCAGGGTTAATTGGAGACATTTATTTCCCTTCCTTATTTAGCTCACAATAGGATAAAAAATAAATCGACCTGTAGTTTTAAGCTCAAACCGCAGAGAGCGACCAGCGCTTAAGAACCGCGTCCAAAATCGCTCGCTACACATGGGTATCACCATCCTTTTTCTTTTGAAAATTCCCAGCATACTTTTTAGCACCACTGAAGGCTTCAGCATTAGCAATCCTTCCTTTCTTGATACCTTCTTCTAGTCTTTCTCCAATAGTGACTAGGTCAGCAAAACCGGATGAGACACTGTCTATCATCTTTTCCCAATAGAGTGGCTGAAGAGTGTCCATGAACAATCCAGTCCTCTGAGGTGGTTCACCTCTAGCAATCAGAACATGCAGCATCTCTGTGAGCTTGGTCATACCGGCCTTCAACTCATCAATTTCCATTCTGACTTCGGCATTGTGTTGTTCTTGGTTTTCCATTCTCAATATGAAAGCAGCTCTAGTTCCGTAGTTGTGTTGAGGAAACAGCTTGACGGCGAACAGATAACTGGAGAAGGAGACAGTTGAAATGAGTTTCTGAGGCAACTCGGAAGAATGCATATGTATGCTCATGGATGCAAGAATGCATGAATGCAACAACCACAAACAAGATCACTCGAAGCACACAGGTTCAAAGGTTCGCTCTGAAGAGAACACTGGAATACCAGGTTGATAAGTCCACACTGATAAGAAATCCAAAGTACCGGGCATGTTGGAAGTCAGGGTTTCCTGCAAACCTGTAAACACCCGCCCATTCTCACATATGGGTACTAAAAAGCCGGGATCCTCTGTTTTAGATTCTCGATTTGAGAAGCAATAGTACATTCATCCCTCGGGGTACAATACTATCGCCAAACAAAGAGGTCGTCCACTGATTCCCCCAAAAAGGATATCCTATAGCAAGTTCCCAGCATTGGGTCCTCAGATTGAGACTGTGCAATGGGTTTGCCACCGAACGTGGTCTGCCACTGTCACATCCCGGGAGGAGTGCCGTTACTGAGTCCTCGAGAATGGTCATCAGAGTCGACAATTCCTCAAGAGAATAACTACTGGCCTGTATCAACATACAGTAGCAGAAAGCTCCTGATAGAACCTCGTTTAATTGTGGGTCTCGTGAACACCCACACGTGGCCAACACCACGAGAGCGACACATCCACCCACACTACTACCTATGTGTATGCTCAAGCCTGGGTAGTGGGCTTATCTCTCAGAACATCCCAACCAGAACAAATAAATAATAAGCAAGTCAGACAAAAAGCAGTAAATAAATCAAAGTAGGCTAAACCCCTTAAGGGATGGACCAGCAAGAGGTCAATCTGTCCCCAGCAGAGTCGCCACTTTTCTGTAGCGGCAAAATCGTGAGTGTAAGCTATTGATTAACTTAACTCGAAAAGCAAGAGTCGCCACCGCACTTTTATTTTATCCAAAAAAGGAAAGGAAAAAGAGAGAACAAAACCTACACAAGCTCTACAATGAGAACAAGTGAAGAGAGTCCGGGTTCGGGGGGTTGGTTACGCAATGGGAAGGTGTTAGCACCCAAAACGTCTATAGTACTCTATAGGAGCCCTTTGAAATATCTACCGCTTTTGGTCTGAAAATGGTTTGCTTGAAAAGTGATTGAGGAGATGAGAAAAGAAATTGTTTTTAAGATTTTTGTGTTTGGAGAGACTTGTCGTCTCATGCCTACGTACCCAAGATGTGCAATGTATGATCAAAACCCCGTAGTTCGTGGTACAAAGAATGAAAATTTTGTTTGTTTTGGTTGATTTTAAATGTAAAGACAAGTCGTCATTTCCAAGCGAATAATTCCGCTTAAAGAAATGAATCATGTCTAAACTTATGAAAAAAGTTAAAAGACAAAGTGCACGAGGGCACAAAAAGAGAGTGATGAGTTTGATGTTTTTTAAGTCTTTTGAAAAAGAGTGTCAATATGCTTATGTAGTTTAGCATTGATTAAGAAATGAAAGGAAGAAAGTAAAATCACTTGACAAAGTCAAGGTTTGTTTATGAAAGCGGTGAAAGTTTGAAATCAAGAATGTTTTGAAAAAGGGAGAGAGTTTTGAAAATTAAAGAATGGGGAGGAGAAGAAGTGACTATCCTAAAGCATAAAGTAAAAGCTAAGGATAAGAATAGCCTAACCATACAAGTAAGCTTCCAAGTCTTCGAACCATAATTCCAAAGCAAAGGGAGAAATGTCCTAAGTTCTAAGTCCAAGGTTCCAAGAATTGCATTGGATGTCCAAGGTCAAAGTTCAAGGATTCAAGAATAGCATTGAAGTCCGAGGTCTAGGTGCAAAGCTCCATGTCCATTGCAAAGGATAGTAACCATATTCCAAGATTAGAAGCACAAGTTTTTTAGAGGTTTTAGCCTTTATTAATGTTTTTGGTCCAAGTGGACAAAGAGAAAAAGGCATAAGCATAAACATGTGTCCAACGGACAAAGGAAAAATTGCGGAAGCATAAACATATGTCCAACGGACAAAGGAAAAATTGCGGAAGCATAAACATGATATGAAATGATAAAAAATGAAGCATAAAAGTAAAAGAGATAAGGAGCGAGAAGGAATTGTAAATGATTAGTACAATAGTAATGTTAGTAAGTTAGTGATTAGTTGTTAAAGTTAGTGATCAATAATAATTGAATAATTGCACTTAGGTCAAGATTAATGAGAACTCATTAGAGGATTGATAAGACCAAAGCCTCCTAACAACAAGTTCCATAAGTTTTGAACCAAAAGACAAATAATCAACTATTTTTGATAGTTTTCCGAGGCGGGACAAATTTTGGTCTATGTTAAGCGCACGCCGAGTAATTTGTTCGAGCAATTACCCTACGAATGAGGTCGGCCATGAGATGTATGTGTTAATGCCCGCGAGATGAACGATATATGGATCGTCATCCTAAAGCGATGCCACACGAAAAGAAAAGGTGGTAATGATCTCGTCTCAATCGAAATTCAACAAAGGAATTCCAAGATCACTTCGACTTTCATCGATAAAAAAGAAAATAGATGAAGAAAAGTGGATCTAAAAATTATGATCCACACAACCAATCAAAAATGAAATAAAATGAGAAATAAAAAGAATAAAAAAATTAAAGTATCTTTTTGAATCATCATTTTTTTTTTAGAAGTTTTCTTTTATAAAACAATATTGAAAAAGAAAAGAAAAAATTAATATCCATATTAAAAATCATAGAAAGTAAATTTAGAATAAGAAAATTAAAAGAAAAATTAAAAGAGAAATAAAGAAGAGAGGGAGGTAAGAATAGGAATGGCGGTGGTAGTGTAGCAAAAGGAAACGTACACGGGCCCTAGGCCCAAAACCAACATTACCACACATAAAAATAAAAAATCGGTAGAAAAAGAGAAACGAATTACTTCTTCTTCTCCAAGATGTGTCCGCAACATTATTCATCCACCATGCTTGCACTTCGAAACTCCACCAAATCGGAAGCGGCGGGACACACAATTATGACGGAATTGATCGGAAATGAATGCTCTAGGCAACAGTGTCAACAACTTCAAGAACGGTTACCGACGGATACGACTCGAAAATACCAAAATCTCCTCTACACTACCTTTAAATCAAGGTAAGTGATGCTTCCTTCTTCCTCTCGTTTTTCGAACGTGAACGAAATGTTGTTGTTGATGTAATTGCGATGCGTTGTTCTTAGCACTTTGATGCGAGTTGTGAAGCTGTTGATGTTGGAACGTGGTTGTTGAATGAATTGGTTTATTGAATGAAATTAGTGAAGGAAATTGAAGGTGAAAATTAATTGAAGCTTGGTTTTATGAAGGTTGAGGAAATTTTGGTTGATGAATGATTTCTCTTGGTGATTTTGGTTAGAATTCTGCAGGGTGCTTTTGGCTATCCAAGCTTGAAGAATTAGAATGAAGAAGAGGCTTTATTTATAGAACAAATGAGGTGTGTTTTGAAAGTTTGAATTGTCGTTTTGAATTAAAGCTTGCTGCGTTTGATGTTCACGTTTTGCGTTCATCTTGGCTGCGTTTTGAGAAGTGATGCAGTGTCGTTTTGCGACTTCTTCCGCGTTTTGGTGATGTGCAGTCCGGTGTGAAGTTGGCGTTTTGAACCTTGCTGATTTTTACGTTTTATGTTGTGGCTCGTTGCGTTTTGATGAAGGCTGAAAGTTTGGAGTTGGCTTGATGTAGCCGTGTAGTAGCATGGCGTGAGGTGGCTGGGAGGGTAGCTGACGTGAGAAATGTGCTTGGCTGGGAAATTTTTTTCTCTTTTATTTGTTGGGCCGTGTTTAGTTAGTAGTAGGAGGTGTGGGTAGAAAAATAGAAAATGGGCCATGGGTATTTTTTTGTGATTATACTATGGATTTAGTTCAAATTTGGTAATGATAAAAACATGGTCATATTTTTTTAGAAAAATGGTAATGGATATTATTTGGATAATTGACAATATGGATTAGAAAAAAATGGTTTAATTGGTTAAAAAAGGTGAAAAATGGTTTATGAAGTGGATCATGGAATTGAATGGATAGCCAAGCTCTATTTTTTAGCCCAAAAACCAATCTCGAATTTTTTGTTTCACAAGCCTTTGATACAATGTGCCACACAACAAATCACAACCGAAACAACGGCCATCTGAATCTGTCTGAACCCAAAACTCATATGAACCACTACCTGATAAACTGAAGGATCTAAGCACAAAACATCTTGCTTTTGAACAAACACCTGTGACTCGAAACCACTTCATTGTCTTTGACAAACCTGCTCAACACACAGAGAGAGGAACAAGCAAACAGCAGCATATTTTTTTGGTATTTTTTGTTAGATAAACAGAAGCAAGTAAGCAACAGAGAATCACACAGGTGCTTAGGAGGAACACAAATTGTAATCTTGTTTGTGGTTATGAGATGCAAATGAAATGTGCGTAATCTTAGGGGTAAAAATTAGGGTCTTACAAAAAGCTTTTGAGTAAAATGAAAATTTTATTGAATGGAATTGGCCTGTGAATAGGCATTTACATTCGGAAGCAATTCCTGAAAAGAGATAATTGCAAAAAATAAATAAAAGAAAATACACATGTCGGCAATGTGGGGAACAGAAATCCACCATGATTCAATTCAGCTATGACCCAATATGTCTCGCTTATCCGCAGATGTTTTGGCCTTCGAAGATACTGACTGGACTGATTCCTTTCCTTCAAAATTTCCAAGTATCAAAAGTGTTCACAGATCGAACGCAACTCGTATCCTCTTGCTTTCAAATCCCTAACTTTTATCTGGATCGCCCTTTTCGGGTTTTCAATCCACCGGGATACCCCTTTTTGCCAAAGTTGCCTTTTTAGGTTTTCAACCTTGCGGGTTTATTCTTTTTTCCCTTTTTTTTATCCCTAATTTTTTCCCGAACCTTTTCTTTTGATGGTTCGCCGGGATGCCCCTTTTTTGCCTGGACTTTCTTTTTGTGTCCAGCGGGTCTCTTTTATGCAAAGTATTTTTTGACTACGTCTGCGTTCACAGGGGACGTAAAATCTTCGCCATCCATAGTTGAGAGTAATAAGGCTCCACCAGAGAAAACCTGTTTTACTACATATGGTCCTTCGTAGTTTGGAGTCCATTTGCCCCTGTGATCTGTTTGAGGAGGAAGGATCCTTTTCAAAACCAATTCACCAGCCTGAAAACACCGAGGACGCACTTTCTGATCAAATGCTTTCTTCATCCTGCTCTGATACAACCGACCATGTGCAATGGCTGCCAATCTTTTCTCTTCAATAAGGTTCAGCTGATCCAGTATGGAACGCACCCACTCAGCTTCATCAAGCTTCACGTCTGCCAAGATTCTTAAAGAATGAATCTCAACCTCTAATGGAGAACTGCTTCCATACCATATACCAGTGAGAAAGGAGTTGCCCCAGTCGATGTGCGTATCGAAGTATGATAACCATGTAAAGCATAAGGCAACATCTCATGCCAGTCTTTATACGTCACTACCATTTTCTGCACAATCTTGATATTCTTATTTGCTGCTTCAATAGCCCCATTCATCTTCGGACGATAGGGAGAAGAATTGTGATGTTCAATCTTAAAGTTCTGACATAGCTCCTTCATCATCTTGTTATTCAAATTTGAACCATTATCAGTAATGATTCTCTCCGGGACTCCATATCGGCAGATGAGGTCCTTCTTGATAAACCGAGCTACCACCTGTCTGGTGACGTTGGCATACGAGGCTGCTTCCACCCACTTCGTGAAATAATCGATGGCAACCAAAATGAAACGATGCCCATTAGAGGCAGTGGGCTCAATCTTCCCGGTCATATCAATGCCCCACATAGCAAAGGGCCAAGGTGATGACAATACATTCAGAGGAGTAGGCGGTACATGCACCTTATCAGCATAAATATGGCATTTATGACATTTCCGGGTATATTTGAAACAATCAGATTCCATAGTCATCCAATAATACCCCGCTCTCAGCAGTTTTCTGGCCAGAGCATGCCCATTGACATGGGTACCGAAAGATCCTTCATGGACTTCTTCCATCAACAGGCTTGCCTCGTGTTCATCAACACAACGTAGCAAGACCATGTCAAAGTTTCTCTTGTATAACACGTCATCTTTATTCAGAAAGAAATTTCCTACCAACCTCCTCAGAGTCTTCTTATCTTTGGTGGACGCACCCCTTGGATACTCTTGACTCTTCAGAAAAACTTTAATATCATGATACCAAGGTTTGCCATCTGATACACCTTCAACTGCAAACACAAAAGTTGGTCTATCCAGATGCATGATTCTGATCGAAGGAGTTTCATTCCAACGATTCACCTGATACATCGAAGACAACGTTGCCAATGCATCGGCCATCTGATTCTCCAACTGGGGTATATGATGAAAGTCAATTCTGTCAAAGAAAGGTAACAACCTTCTGGCATAGTTGTTATAAGGCACCAAGTTCGCTTGACGAGTCTCCCATTCACCTGTAATCTGATTAAATACCAACGCGGAATCACCATAAACATCGAGGTTCTTGATTCTCAAATCAATCGCTTCTTCCAACCCCATGATGCATGCTTCATACTCCACCTCATTGTTGGTGCATACGAATGCTAACCGGGTAGTAAAAGGTATATGAGAACC
The DNA here is from genome assembly GCA_022829125.1 of Lathyrus tuberosus. Taxonomy (NCBI): domain Eukaryota; kingdom Viridiplantae; phylum Streptophyta; class Magnoliopsida; order Fabales; family Fabaceae; genus Lathyrus; species Lathyrus tuberosus. The sequence continues at coordinate 5,093,799 of JALAZF010000090.1, forward strand.
TTTTGGAGTCGTAATGATTGCCCTGATTCCATTACCGTATGAATTAACAGCCCCATCAAAGACTAGCTTCCATTGGGATCCAATTTCAGGTCCTTCATCATGCAAAGGCTCTTCACAGTCTTTCATCTTCAGAAACATGATATGTTCATCTGGAAATTCAAACTTCATCGGTTGATAATCCTCAATTGGTTGTTCAGCGAGATATTCTAACAAAATACTTCCCTTGATGGCTTTTTGGGAAACATATTGAATATCGTATTCTGTCAGAACCATCTGCCAACAGGCTATTCTACCAGAAAGCACCTGCTTTTCAAACACATACTTGATCGGATCCATCTTCGAAATCAAGAGGGTTGTGTGGTTTAACATATGCTGCCTCAAACGTTTAGCTGCCCAAGTGAGCACACAACATGTTTTCTCCAGCATCGAGTACCTTGACTCACAATTAGTAAACTTTTTACTCAGGTAGTAGATGGCATGCTCTTTTCTACCTGACTCGTCGTGTTGACCGAGCACACACCCCATTGAATTCTCAAGAACCCTAAGATACATAATCAATGGCCTTCCTGGAACTAGCGGCATAAGGACCGGAGGTTCCTACAAATATTCTTTTATTTTTTCAAACGCTTTTTGACAATTCTCATTCCACCTGACCTCTTGATCTTTTCTTAACAACTTGAATATCGGTTCACACGTGGCTGTAAGATGAGAGATGAATCTAGCAATGTAGTTCAACCTCCCTAAGAACCCACAAACCTCTTTTTCTGTTCTTGGTTCAGGCATTTCTTGTATAGCTTTTACTTTAGCAGGATCAACCTCGATACCTTTTTCGCTGACAATAAAACCCAGTAACTTTCCAGATCTCACCCCGAAGGTGCACTTGTTCGGATTCAACCTTAGTCTGAACTTTCTCAACCTTTCAAACAATTTCTGAAGATTAACCAGATGTTCTTCCTCCGTCTGTGACTTCGCAATCATGTCATCAACATAGACCTCGATCTCTTTGTGAATCATATCATGAAAGAGAGTCACCATCGCCCGCTGATAGGTTGCCCCAGCATTTTTCAATCCAAAGGGCATCACTTTGTAACAGAATGTTCCCCACGGTGTTATGAACGTCATTTTCTCCATGTCCTCTGGGGCCATCTTGATTTGGTTATACCCAGAGAAGCCATCCATGAAGGAAAACACAAAATACTGAGCGGTGTTGTCCATTAACACGTCAATGTGAGGAAGCGGGAAGTCGTCTTTTGGGCTTGCTCTATTCAGATCTCTGTAATCAACGCACATCCTGACCTTTCCGTCTTTCTTCGGTACAGGTACAATATTAGCAACCCATGGAGGATAATTCGTTACAGCAAGAAACCCAGCATCTAACTGTTTCTGAACCTCTTCTTTAATCTTGACAGACATTTCCGATTTTGTCTTTCTCAGCTTCTGCTTAACCGGAGTACATCCTTCTTTGAGCGGCAGCCGGTGAACCACGATGTCAGTGTTGAGCCCAGGCATGTCTTGGTAAGACCAGGCGAAGATATCCACATACTCTCAGAGCATTTCAATCAATCTTCCCTTGATAGTGTCTTCCAAAGCAGTCCCAATTCGTACCTCTTTCTTTGCGTCCTCGGTTCCCAAGTTAACAACCTCGACTCCTCCTGATGAGGCAGAATGACCTTTTCCTCCTGTTTTAACAGCCTGACTAATTCCTCTGGTAAGGCACAATTTTCATCAGTCTCTTCTTCAGCCTGATAAATAGGATTGTCGAAGTCATACCGAGCCATAGCTGAATCATGATGGGTGGAATCTGAACAAGAAAACCTGCATGGTTGATGATTTATGTTTATAATGGATGCATCAAACAAAAACACATTGCCATTTTGCTGTGGTTTTAATGCAAAAAAAAAAAAAAATAGAAAAACAGGGATCAAAACATTTGAATGCGAAAACGTCCTTTATTAATGATAAAGAAAAAGCATACAAAAACATTCAAGCCCTACAAACAAGAGTTACTACGTCTTGGGCAGAACGTAGGATTAACATAGATGACAAACAGGAGCAATTACTCTGGTCCGATCACTTGAATGGCTTTCTCTGACGACCAGTTGCAAAGACTTTGACCTGGAACACAAGGGCGGATCCAACTATCCATATCACAATCACTATCCCCATCTTCATCAATAGCATTGATTCTATCCAAGAACACACCGGCACTGGTGAAACGAACTGGACCATAGAACTTGGGAGGCTCTTCAGGATGCCTGGGTGGCTTATAACTAGGGGTGGCAAACGGGCATGTCAGTCCCGTTTAGGCCCGCCCCGCAAAAGCCCGCAAAAAAAACGGGGCGGGCGGTCAAAGGTGGAGATGCGGGCTCATTTTCTAGGCCCGCCCCATTTAATGACGGGCCCGCAGGCATGCCCGCCATTCTCTTTAATTTTTTTTTAATAATAATATATTAATTAAAATAATTTATATTAATAATAATAGTATAATGATGAAAATAAATAAAAAGAAAATAGATGTAGATGTAATGTATATTTAAATTTAATTAATAATAATATCAATAATCTTAATTTAATTATTTTTATTTTATTGAAATTATTTTATGGATAATTGAATTTAATTATTGAAACTATATTAATTAATTATTCAATTATTAATTATGTACGTTAGAATATGTTTTAGTGGGAAGCCTACAAGAATTTAATTATAATTTTCAAACCAAAGCATTTTTCTAGTGGAGCTGAGGGAATAGTCAGTATGAATTTGCTAAGGTGCTAAACAGGAAGCAATTATTAGAAATGAGAAGTATTGAAGCGTAACAAAATAATTTCCCTTACGGTCACTGTAGCGAATAAATAAATAATTAATGAAAGTGAATAGATAATTTATGGTAGCACATGAGTAAAATAATAATGAAATGAAACTAATAATTTCCTAGTACATGTGAATTGTAGCGCACAACATTTATGGTCCATACTGTTCAAGCTATAATAATATAAGATATAATAGTAATAATAATAATAATAATAATAATAATAATAATAATAATAATAATATAAGATAGAATGGGTTGTTTTTACCTGCGGGCATACCCGTCCCGTTTAGGCCCGCCCCGCAAAAGCCCGCAAAAAAACTGGGCGGGGCGGGGCGGGCATACTTAAATATGCGGGTTCAAAATTCAGGCCCGCCCCGCAAAAAATGACGGGTAAAACGGGCTTTCCCCGAGGGCCGGGCCCGTTTTGCCACCCCTACTTATAACCTAGTCCATGAGTATTCCACATTTCCTAGACATCAATAATCTGACCTCACTTTTGTGAACCGCCGGCTTCAACCACGGCCCGTGCATCCTTGAAGGAAGACATAGAAATCTCCGGCTGATGTACCACTGTGGGCTGCTCCACCACTCCATACTGGCTGACTTCCTTGAGAGATTCCTCAGGGATCTTTACTGCTTCAAAAGCCTGACATAGAGTTTCATGTATTTCGCCATCTACCTCCACATACTTGAAAGTAGATAGCTGGCTTATCATGATATCCTCTTCTCCACAAACCGTCACCACATGTCCCTCTACCATATACTTTAACTTCTGATGCAATGTAGACGTCACAGCCCCAGCACTGTGAATCCATGGACGACCCAACAGACAGTTGTAAGCAGGTTGGATGTCCATGATATAGAAGGTAGCATCGAAAACCTCTGGCCCAACCTTAATTGGTAGCACAACCTCGCCGAAAACAGACCTCTTCGAGTCGTCGAAAGCGCGCACCACCAAATCACTAGGTGTGCATATCAACCCTCGGGTGTCCAACTTCATCAAGGTTTTCTTAGGCAGAACATTCAAAGAGGATCCAGTATCCACAAGCACATGAGACATCAATGATCCACGACACTCGACAGAAATATGCAAGGCATTATTATGGTTTCTCCCAGCTGGAGTCAAGTCAACATCAGGAAAACCCAAACCATTTCCTGCATTAACATGGGCCACTACCCCCTCCAACTGATTAACTGAGATCTCCTGGGGTACATAAGCAGCATTCAGTACTTTCAGCAGTGCGTTTCGGTGTGCCTCGGAACACAATAACAGGGACAAGATAGAAATCTTAGACGGAGTCTGATGCAATTGATCCACAATTTTATAATCACTTTTCCGAATCAGTCTCATAAACTCTTCTACATTCTCGGAGAAAGAATTATCAATCGGCCCTGCCGTGGAGTCATTCACTACTGGCGCTCGCACAGAGCTATCTACAACCTTCTTTCCTTTGTCTTGTCTAGAACTACCAGCTTGATCATCTGAAGGGATAAGGACTCTACCACTTCTCGTGATAGCCCCTGCCTCATTATTGTTTTCAACACAAGAGTTCACTACACAAGTTCCCACCAGTTCTTGTTTCTGTCCATTAACGAACACTTCGGCTCCATAGTTCCAAGGAATGGACTTGGTGCTCTCATATGGTACGAGTCCGGGAGCTATAATAATAACCGGTGCTGGTCTTACCGGCCCTGAAATAGTGATTGTTTTGAAAGGGATAGTAATGGTAGCAACCTCATTTTTTCTGCTAACAACTTCTTTCTGTTGGTCACAACGGTCAAACTGCAAACAACCTTCATCTATCAACTTTTGAATTCCTGACATCAACAAACCACAACCATTCATTTGCGACATACAATCTGAACAGTTCTCATCACATCCGAGGGACACCCCACCCTTCAATAACCTCTCCTTTACCACCATCAAATGAGTCTTTAATTCATTAACATCCATAACCAATTTCAAATATTCATTCTCCTCAAACACAACATTAACCCTCGGCCCACCGTGGTTCGGTATTGGGTTTTGGATGACATTTGGCGCATCATTTGAAAATTTAATGGCCTTTGAATCCACCAAGTATTGGACTACATGATTAAAAGCTTTGCAGTCCTCAATATAGTGTCCGGGTGCCCCAGAATGAAAGTCACAGTGGGCGTTAGGATTATAACCCGGAGGTGGATTACCGGTGGGAGGAGCTAGAGTCCTTTTCTGGATTAACTGCAACTGTAGAAAATGCTGAAACAACTGTGAATATGGCAACAGCGGAGTATCAAAATGTTGGTTCTGTTTAGGCATAAATTGTTGCTGGCGTGGAGCGCGATTCTGTTGCTACTGTGGAGGTGCTGCAGGAATTGTCACCGAAGCTACTTGCTGGTTATAACTCTGATGCTGCTTCCCTTTACCTCGGTAAAACGACACAGAATTTGCTTCTTCCTTTTTCTTGTAATTATCATAGGGTTTCTTCCCCTGGCCAGAAGACGACCCATCATTACCTGACACTTTCCCAACTTTGATTCCACTCTCTAACATCTCCCCAACCATGATCAAATCAGCAAACTTGCCTGACATACAAGGTAACAATTTCTCATAATAACGTCCCGGCAAAGTATCTATAAACAGGTTCAACATCTCCTTCTCCAACAAGGGTGGTTGCACCCTTGCCGCTAGTTCACGCCATCTCTGCGCGTATTCCTTAAAGCTTTCGTTATTCTTCTGAGACATATTCTGTAGTTGGGTCCTGTTGGGAACCATATCAGTGTTATATTGGTAGTGCTTGATAAAGGCCTCGACCAACTCTCTCCAATTACGGACATGGCATCTCTCTAATTGCATATACCATTCCAAGGATGCCTTAGACAGGCTGTCTTGGAAGAAATGCATCAGCAGTTTCTCATCTTTAGAGTACGCGGCCATCTTCCTCACGTATGCCCTGACATGCATCTTGGGACAAGTGGTACCATTGTATTTCTCAAAAGTGGGCACCTGAAATTTATACGGAATTATAACACCGGGAACCAGCCTCAAATCCTCCAGATTCATTCCTACAAAATTCTGATTCACAACACCCCTTAGTTGTTCTTCAATCAGTCTGAACCTTTGATCATTGTCGACTTGAGGAGTAGCATCAACACCTTGCATAGAAAAAATGTCGTCCTGTTGCTCATCATAGCGACGGCCATGAACAGTGTGTCGCTCCCAGGATTTTCATCCAGGTACAAATGCGAGAGTGGCGCGGAAAAACAGAGTCGCCAGCCGTGTAAATTTATCCCAAGAGAGGGAAAGGGAACACCGCATAAACCTTAGGAAGGGGGAAAGGTATGGTCATCGCAACCATAACCTGGGTTCGGGAGTCGGTTACGCGAGGGGAAGGTGCTAGCACCCCACGCGTCCATCGTACTCGATGGGATCCACGCTTGTTGTCTATTCTAAGGGTGAGTTATACTATCATCTAGGGCTATACTAAAACGGAGAGGGAAAGAAAAAGACAGACTCAGTAGGACGTCGACGTCCTAGGCCTACGTACCCCCCTTGTGCAATGGGGAATTCAGAGTCAACGTAGTTCGGACCAAGTTCTTTTTGTGTTTTTTTATGAGCGACGTTAAGTTCGCGTCCGGCAGTTAGGGTCGATGCCTGTTTGCGACTCAGACGGAAGGTAACGTGCCCTTTTTGAAAATAGCCTTTAAGTTGAAGTCCCGAAGGACAAAAAGGTTTGAAGTTGGTTTGTGTTTTTTAGGACAGAAGTGGCTTAAGTTAGTTCCTAAGTTGCATTGCACCAAAGTCTAGGGCACAGGGGCGAATACTTAACGCATCGTCCCAAGACAGGATGCTCGCTAAGCACTCTAGAAAGATGAAAGGAAGCCCCTCATTTCTCATTCCCAATACTTAAGGCTCGTGCGCAATACACCTTATTCTTATTAAGTGTTTTAGAGAAATTCGAGATGAGAAGAGAGAAGACACAAGGGTAACTCTAAGGGGGACTATAAATCCTAAAGTTATCATGCATGGGTGACCTACGGTTAGTGAGGTTCAACCTAAACCCTAAAGAACGGAAAATATAGGGAAGGAAAAAGTAAGGGTGACCATGGATACTTATCCATACCCTTAAAGAACTTACCTTAGTCCATGCATAAAAGATTAGTACAGAATAGACACAAGTAAGAGGAATGAGGTGAATGAAAATCACAAAATAGTGAACAAAAGTGATTATCATCCAAACATGAGTCAAAGAAACAAAGAAACAGCCCCAAAGCAAATGGCACAAGTGCCTTTTCAAACAGATAATCATACAAGGTCAAAGATGCGCCTGCAAGAAAATCTCAAGTGAAAACAAATCAGATAATTAGAAAAATAACTCCTAAAATTCCCAAATTAAACATTAAGGTTCCTCAACCAGAGGCAAACAACATATCAAAAATCCCTGCAAAAAATCAAGATATTAGTCATTCAAATAATTAGGCAGAAACCAGGTGGGAATTAGGGCTCAGTGTACCAAAAGGAAGGACCAAAATGCAATATGAAATAAATTTAAAAATGAAATAAAAATGTTTTAATGTATTTTAGGATGTTATCTAATAGATGCAAAAAGAATGGATCAAAAATATTTTGCAGAGGCAGAGAAACAAAATAAAGAAATTTAAGTATGCATGAGATGTGTAATTCAAAAAGAAAATAGATTAAACAATTAATTTAAATGATAAAAATAAAATAAAAATAAAAAATAAAATTTGTAAAAACTTATTAAAATGACGAAAATGATGCATGAATTTCATGATGATTTTTAGATGCAAGAATGTATTTTTAAAATTAAAGAATGAAATAACAATTGAAATAAAATAAAATATGAAATAAAATGGGCTGGGGGTGTGTTAAGTAAAAAAATACGTTGGAAATGGAATTGGGCTGCAGAGTGGGGGGTGGGTATAACAACCCAGCCCATCAGCAAAAAATAAAAAAAAAAGACCACCGTGGGGTGCCATGTGACTGGCACATGCGCATTTTAATGCGTTGTCTTGATCCTGTTCGCACGATTCATCAAACGGCCATTGGTTAGTCAACGCAATAGAAAGTATGCAAAAGGGAATAACATAATTGGGTGTGCATGGTAACTGTTGTGGGTGAATAAACACTGGATCCGTAATAAAAATTCAGAAAAAAAAATAAAAGAACCAACACGTGGACCGCTGATGACCGCACGATGGAGGAAACGGACGGCTGGGAGTCATCTTCAACCTTCCTTCGCCGGAACCCTCACAGCCGCCGGAGCTAGGGTTCCGGCCGCCGTCCTCCGCCACCTGCAACCTGAAAAGTGCCCAGAAAATACCAAACCATATACCGTTCGAACCAGAATTTCGCAAGGGTTCCAAATCTCTCATCCAAAATCACAAATAAACAACATACAATAAAAAACGAATGGATTAGTGTTAGGGCATAAAACTTCAAATGCACATAGCAAGCAATATACACATCCATATTAAAAACCAATTATATTAGGATGATCAGCAGACATACCACAGCAAAATAGACATAAAAAAGAGGAGTTTTGGGAGCACGAAAAATTCATCAACCTGAGATGGTACAGCTCCAATCCTTGCTTTTGGCTGCAAATTGTGGTTGAGTTGTGTTCTAGAGATCTCCAAGAGAAGTTTGTGGAAGAACTTTTGGCAAAGACCTTGTGGATCGTGAGTTTTGATGAAAAAGAGCTTTAGGGTTCAAGCTTAGATTCCTCTCCAAAATCACGTGTCTCTAACCCTAACCAGTGCATGGAGGGGTTTATAAAGACTAGGGTTTGCCTCTGAATATGAATTGGGCTTGGGTAATCCATTGTTTAATGATTTTTAAATTATTTTGGAATTTTACATTATGTGGAATATACCTCTCTTCATGCATGTTCACTTAAAAATTTCATGATGGATCACTTGCATTTGGATTGATAATTACACCCCTATGGAACTTGGGCCTTGAAAATAATTGGTTCATGAGCTTTAAATAATTTGGCATTTTTTGAATAATGGGAAGAAAGTGAATAATGAACCATGGAATTTCTTCATTCTTGGGCCCAAAATAATCCTCAAGGAAAGTCTTTTAATATTAGAATGTGGCATGAAGCAATGGATTTGATTGTAGGTCATTATGCCCAAAGTTGTGAAAATGGCACCATGAAAAACCCTAAAAACCACTTTGCCTTCTTTTGACCATAAGTTGAGTTTCACAAATGATATGGAGACCCACTAGTACTTGTTGGAAAGAGGAGAAAAATATCTTTAACTTTCATGTTGGAGAAAAATTCATTTGAAGCTTTCTTGATGGTGAAAAGTCAAGTTGAATGAAGTGTAGATACTTGCCAAAAATGGAAACTTTTCATTATAGGTCACTTTCTAAATTGGGAAACTTTGCACCAACTCCTGATTCCTGATAAATATGTATGAAACTTGACCCTTGAAGACCATATGAGGATGAGTGACCTTGAAAACCTTGGAGAGGACCTCAAAATTTCACAGTTGACTTCTCCTCTCACTATTGACTTTTATCCAATTCAACTGATTTTCAATCCATTGGCCAATTGAACTTCCCCTGAAACAAACTGATGGACAACCTCCCATCCCTAGGTACTTAGGGACCCAAGGAGTACCATGTAATCAAGTCTTGCCCAAAAACTCAGAAATAAATTGACTTTATAGCAAACCCTAGTTGCGGTACCCTTAGTCTAGGAGGAAATAGCACAGTCTCCAAATCCAAATTCCTCTTAATATGATGTGTATCCTCTCCAACAAAGATAAGATATGCCATTTGATGATGATAAAAACCCAAGGAGCTTGCCCATTGAAGCAATAAACCCAAGAATCTCAAAACCCTAATCTATGCACTGGTTAGGAGAGGATGATCCACCTGAGCTCTCTTGGACAATACCAGGACTCTTGCTTGACCCTCTGAAGCACTGCCTCAGGCACCTTGACCCCATGCTAAGAACCAATGATATGCACACATGATAATGCAAAATGCAATGCAACATAAGCCAGTTAGTAATAAAGTAAGGAGAGCAAATTTTGGGGTGCAACACAGTGCAAACACTATTTCCTCCTCCGACAACAGAGGGAATCACCACCTGCTCTCCTTCGTCCAGAGGTATCACAACACCAGGAATGGGGATCTCTACGCCCACAGGACCTCCCTGAGCACCGTTATCAACAACGCCATTATGAACTCCACCATGAAGAACCCCGTCTTCATCCACCCTTGCCACTAGGGGTTGAACCAGAGTCCTCAGTTGCTCTTGCCCTTGGGCAACACCTTGCATCAGCTCCATGAATTAGTCTATGCGGGCCTGCATGGCAGCCATATCAGCCCGCGATGCAATTGGCTGGTTATCAATCCTTCCTGCAACCAAATAAAGGTTAGAAAGACCTGGGACGAGCACCTGCGATGCAAAAATGATTATGATTATGCATATGCAAATGAACATGCTTGAATCTTTGCAGGGCGATCCACCCCTTGATTCAAGTTTAAAGACAAGATAGGAATGAAACTTCTGCTCGTATATAAATCAGAGAAAATTACTGTCAGAGACTACAACCCAAGATAACATAATAAGTCTGAAACAAAAGAAGCAAAGATCCCAGCCAACAATTCTGGTGGTGACCCAAAATACAACAAAGAAAGAATAAACTACGGTGTATCACCCATGCGCGAGTTCTCTTCAACCATCATGATCTTGCACCCTTTGAGGACCACTGCCTGAGCTAGAGCCTTCATCCCTAGACCTCTTCACCTCAGCTCGTATCTTCAGCTCTTCTATGGTTGCTATGGCCTCATTTAGTCGCTCTTCAACTGTGTGTCTCTGGAATGTTCCCGATAAGATCTCCTCATCTTTCTTCCTGAGCTTCAACTTCAGACTCTCAATCTGCTCGAAATACTTATCCTCCTTCTACTTGTTGGCTGTGATTGCAGTATCTCGGTAAGCGTTGGACTTGTGAATTTTTTACCAAGCCTTGGCTAGGTCTTCCTTCTTGGATTTGAGAATTATGCTAACACCTTTTAGAGCTTGCCCTACCTTTTGTCTGGTTGTGACCTCTTCAGCTAGCTCTTTTTCTTTCTTAGCGAGAAGCTCTGTCTTCAACTTGGCGACATGAACAGCTTCACCTCGCTCATGTTTCAACTGGTAAATTTCTTTGTGTAGCTCGCTGTTCTCATCTCGCAGCTTCTCTTTTTCAGCCCACAATCTGTTATACCTCTCTATCTTCACCGTGGTTTGTGGCTCAATCAACAGAGGGTACAAAGGCGGCTCTATTGGGAAAGGAAGAAGCTCCTCTTCTGTCCTTTTCCGGACCCACTACACATACGGAGAGAAAGCTTGGTTGTTACACTTTCCAAAGAAAGTCTTTCCTCTCTTAAAAACTTGCTTCCAAGCGTTCACGACTTTCCTTACCATCTCTTGGTCTGCAGTGCCATTGAAAAACAAGGATTCTCTAATATCTTGTTCCTCAGGGGGAGTCTTCAATGCATATCCAAATTGTCTGATAGCAAGGGAAGGGTTATAATTAATTCCGCCTTTCCTCCCTATTAAGGGCACATTTGGGAATCCTCCGCAGTTGAAAATGAGCTAAATCCCTAGAAAACTGTGATTAAACCAAACGATGTATTCGGCAGTCAATCCCATCAACCTTTTAGACCACTTCATAGAATCCCTTGCATCAACAAAAGCCCCAGCTTTAGGGAGATGACTAAAAAACCATGTAGATAAGAGTGGCGCAAAGCAACTTACAGTCCTTCCTCGTCTCTTTTCATTCTTGTAGTGGACTGAATGATACACATCACCAAGAAGGGTAGGCACGGGGTTTCTCAAGATAAAAATTTGAATTGCATGCATGTCAACAAACTCTGGGATGTTGGGGAATAGGATAATCCCATAAATGTAAAGAGCTAAAATAGCATTGAAAGCAGACCAATTTCTCTCCTTAGCACATGAGTTGGCTTGGTCAAACAGAAACTTCAAAGGGAGGCCTTTAAACCCTTGCCTGTCCATAATATTGTTACTCAGAATGGATTCCCCCATGTGAATAGCAGCCACCATCTCTTCCAGTCCTGGCTGTTCTTCAGAGAAGAAAGGTATCCTCGGCTCGACAGAGATTCCCAAAATAAATGAGAACTCCTCTAAGGTTGGAGCCAATACATAATCTGGAAAAGTGAAACAACGCAAAGGAGGTTCATAGAATTGAAGGAGCGTGTGAATGGCATCATGCTCTTCTTGTGAAATATTTCGGACAACCTTCAATATCTTCCCATATTCCTCCTTGAACTTGGCGCGGATCTCAGGATCAGTCATACTAATCAACTTTTGAATCAACTTCAGAGTCGGATCTGGGAACGTGTATGCTACATTCTTCTTCCTCTGAGCTTCCATGACGAGAACACCTCAACAACCGGAATCAAGGGTAATATGCAAGTCCTGAAAAATGTCAAACATGTTAGAATGCAAGAAATGATGCAAATGCAAACATGGGATCAAGGTAACACTGCTCTGGACATGTGCTGTGCTGTTAACTAAACAAGAACCACAACCCAGAAAACCAGAATTCCAAAACATCGGACCACTGAGATAACCAGAAAACCAGGTAAATAACTACACACTGTCGATAAATCCAGAAAACCGGGTAGGTTGAAGGTTTCGGTTACCTGCAGACCTGCAAACACCCATCCTCTCTCACATGTGGGTTCTATAAAATGGGATCCTCAGTCTCAGATTCTCGATTTGAGAAGCAATAGTACATTCATCCCTTGGGGTACAATACTATCGCCAAACAAAGAGGTTGTCCACTGATTCCCCCAAAAATAAGGTCATCCTATGCAAGTTCCCAGCATTAGGTCCTCGGATCGACAAGTGTAATGGGTTTGCCATTTCTGGTCTGCCATTATCACATGTCGGGAGGAGAGGCGTTGCTGAGTCCTCGGAGAAACGGTCGCCAGAGTCGACAGCTCTCTAGATCAATACTCTGAAATGCGCAAGACACGCACATCAGAATATCTCCCAAGATAGCCTCGTCTGGATGTGAATTTCGTGAACACCAAACGCACCAAGACGACGCGAAGGTCCCACTACTTTTCACTCTAGTCCTAAGTGTATGCTCAAGCCTGTGTATTGGGCTTATCTCTCAAAGAATCCCAACCCGCCAAACAGAAAACCAGCACAGCACAGCACAGTCCAGCAAAATAATGAAATGCAATGCAATAAATGCGGTCAAAACAGTAAAACAGTAATACACAGCAAAATAAAGCACAATAATAAACACCCAATGAAATAAAAACAGACAAGTGCTAGGATTGACTCGCAAAAGGGGATGGACCAGTAAGAGGTCAACCTATCCCCAGCAGAGTCGCCAGCTGTCGCTCCCGGGGATTTGCATCCATGGTACAAATGCGAAAGTGGCACAGAAAACAGAGTCCCAGCAATGTGTATTTATCCCAAGAGAGGGAAAGGAAACACTGCGTAAACCTGAAGGGAAGGGAAAGAACATGGTCTCGCGACCAAGAGAAACGGGTAAGGGAGTCGGTTACGCGAAGGGAAGGTGTTAGCACCCACACGTCCATCGTACTCGATGGGATCCACGCTTGTTGTCTCGATCAAAGGGTGTCGTCGTCTGGAGCTCCACTGCTACTGGAAACGAGAAGGAACGGGAACAGAAAGAAATGAAGAAATGAAGAAGAAAAGAAAAAGAAGTGACTCGATAGGACATCGCTCGTCCTACGCCTACGTACTCCCTCGTGCAATGGGAAAGTCAGAGTCAACGTAATTCGAACACGAACCAAAGGGGGAGGTTGCTCGCCAAGACATCGCCGTCTTGTACCTACGTATCCTCAATCGGACGAGAAAGAGGAAATTAGAGCAGTCGTAGTTCGACCTAACGAGGTCGGTTAGTGTTTTTTATGAGCGACATTAGATTTTCGTCCGGCAGTTAGGGTCGATGCCTGTTTGCGACGAGACGGAAGTAACGTGCCCTTTTCCGAAAATGATTTGAGATTAACAATCCCGAAGGATAAAAAGATTTGAGTTTGTTTTTGTGTTTTTTAGACAGAAGTGAATTGAAGTTAGTTCGTAACTTGCATTGCACCGAAGTCTATGAGGTAGGAACAAATGTTTAGCAAATCGTTCCAAGATGGAACGTCCGCCAAACACTCTAGAAAAATGAGAGGAAACCCCTCATTCCTCACTTCCCACATGCAAGGCTCATGCGCAATACACGTTAATTTTATTAAGTGTTTTAGAAGTGTTATGAGATGAGAAGAGAGGACTCAAAGGAAAAGAAAACACTAAGGGGAATTCTATCCTAATGTTGTCATGTAAAAGTGGCCCTATAGTTGAGTTTGAAAGGGGAAACATCTACCTAAGTTAGCATGCAAAGGGAAGCCTAATGTTAATCCTACTCCAAGCTTAATCAAAAATTAAGTTGGACTAGGTAGCTCTAAGGAAGTGAATCCAAGACTTAAACAAGTCTTGAGACCCGTGGGAAAAGAAGGAGTGAAAGAGACGGAGAAGAAAAGATGAGTAAAACAAACAAGCAGCAGCTACAACAGCACCCATGCACCTGCACAGCGGTTAAAAACCAGCAAACACACCAAACAACATTCAACAGCCCATGTTCAGCACACAAAACAGGTGTAAAAGGTCAAACAGCAGCACATACAACAGCACATATGCACTAAGACAGCAGTGGAAAACGGGACATCACACCATGCATTTGAAAACAAAATACTCATGCAAGCAATGATTGCAAATAGACACACAAAGCACGAAAAACCAATCATAAAGGTTGCAAGCATCAAGAATGGATAACATGATCATGCTAACAATTCAAGAAAAATTACTCAATAAAATTACACAAATCAAACATCGATCAAAACATCATGCATAAGCAACCATAGAAGCAAACAACAATCATGCATCATATGTCCAGCAAGTTGAGCATCAATCAAGAATTAACACGATTCAAATGTGTGTGCATCGTGTTTATCGCATCAATTAATCAACAACGCAAACCTAAACATTCATCGATGAAAACCAAGACTCGCGTGTCGAAGAATCGTGTTCATGCAATGGTGTGAGGTGAAACAGCTTATAATTAATCCACAAATCATCAACATATCAATCCATAAAGTTTAGACATGAAAAGGATCTCAAACAACCAAGAAAATGCAAGAAAATCAATTTCTGCTTCAATGGTAACCGGTTACGGCATAACTGCTAACCGGTTACACAGTTCAAAATTGCACAAATTATGCTGAAAATACACAGTGTAACCGGTTACAGCATAACTGCTAACCGGTTACTCTGGGACAGTGGCAAAAAAATCAGTTTCAAAAGCACTTTTCAGCAGCAAATCACTTATGTAATAACGTTCAATGATCATGTAATCAACAATGCACGAAAATCAAGTTTAGAAACAGCATTCAAACATCATTTAGATCCAATAATCATCAACATCCACAATTAAATTCACACAAATGAATCAAAACACACCAAAAATCATGGATCTACATTGTGAAAGTTGCAATTAAGCTAAAATGAGTATGGATCTGAAATTAACCAACCTACAAAGCTGAGATTTGCTTTGGTGAGTGTTGTAAACAGAATTTGATGAATCCAAGTAGAGAAATCCAAGATCCACAAGCTCCTCGCACTCAAAAGTTGAAGATCCAAGCAAATAAGCAGCCAAAACTCCAAAACCACTTCCAAAAATCACTTCTGAAAAATCAGAACTAGATCCAAACGAAAATCCAAGTTGAAAAGCAGAAATGTAGTGATGATGAGAGGCTTTAGCTCAAGAATTAACAAGTTCCAATGAAGAACTTGTTAACCTTTGAAAAAGAGCTTTGAGTGTGGTTGAAAATGGAGGTTGAGAGTGAAAAATTGAGAGAGAATTGAGAGCAAAATTCTGAAAAATGAGAGTGAAAAATGATCTAGGGTGGAGAGGTTTGGAATGAATTGGTTTAAATAGAAGCTAGGTTAGGAATTCAAATGTGGTTTGGAGTGAGGTTTAGTGGGTGGAAATTGAGGTGAAAAGTGGATTATGAAATGAAATGAGGAATTAGAGTGGAAAATGTTGGAAGGAATTTGAATTTTGGGTGGAAAATGATGAAAATATCAATTCTAGATCCTTCCCCCACGTGCACATGCCAAGCACATGATCACAAATGATGCAAACAGAATTTCCCAAATTTTGCCCAGAGTAACCGGTTACAGCACATATGCTAACCGGTTACTCAGTTCAAAAAACTGAAAAAATGCGCAGAAAAACCAAAGGGTAATCGGTTAGCAGATACGCTGTAACCAGTTACTCAGTGCAAATTTTGAATTTTGGCGCCTTTTGGAGGGAAACTTGGAAAAGTGACTTCTGATAGCTGTTTTGAACCCGTTAAACCTCTGAAACTCAAAACTTGATATTGCTACTGAGTAACACCTGAAAAGAACACAAATTCCTGCTGACACCTCAGAATATCCTGCTGAATTAATAATGCCTGATACAGGTTCGCTTGATCAGAAAATGACTGTTGAAGCTTCCGATTATCAAAACGCCTAATGAGCAAAATAAAAGCTCTAAAAGACCTTGAAAACCATCTGCTTGACCCTGAATACTGCTGAAAATAATGTCGGAGCTGATAACGCCATGAGCTGCTAGAAAATACCTTGATCCCATGCCCAAAAGAAACATGCAAAATGCATAAATGACGATGCAAATGAAATAAAGCATAAGCCAAAAAGGTTAGCAACACTAGGGAAAATTTTGAGGTGTTACACTTACCATTCTGCATTAATACACCTCTTAAACCCATCAAAGAAGCATCGCAATACACCACAAACGGTTCATTTGGTTCGGGTAGAATCAAAACTGGAGATGTAGTCAATCTCTTCTTCAGCTCAATGAAACTCTTCTCGCAGTGAACATCCCACACAAACGCTTTACCTTTGCAAGTCAACTGAGTCAACGAAAGTGCCAACTTCGAAAAGCCTTCAATAAACCTACGGTAATAACCAGCCAAGCCCAAAAAGCTTCTAATCTTAGTTACCGACTTCGGAGCCTCCCACTGTAGAACTGCATCTACCTTAGATGGATCCACAATGATACCATCACCTGAAATAACATGACCGAGAAAACCTACTTCTCTCAACCAGAATTTGCACTTAGATAACTTAGCATAAAGCTTCTTTTCCTTTAACACTTGCAGCATGATCCACAAATGCTCAACATGTTCTTCTTCTGACTTAGAATAGATTAGAATGTCGTCAATAAAAACAACCACAAATTGATCCAAGTAAGCATGAAAAATTCGATTCATATACTCCACATGAATACACCAGGTGCATTAGTAACTCCGAATGGCATCACTACATACTCATAATGTCCATATCGGGTCCTGAAAGCCGTCTTTTGAATATCTTCATCCTTTACTCGTATCTGATGATAACCCGACCTCAAGTCAATCTTGCTAAACACACGGCCACCCACTAACTGATCCATCAAGTCATCTATTCTTGGAAGTGGATACTTGTTCTTAATCGTCACTTTATTCAGCTGTCTGTAATCGATACATAACCTCATACTGCCATCCTTTTTCTTCACCAAC
The DNA here is from genome assembly GCA_022829125.1 of Lathyrus tuberosus. Classification (NCBI taxonomy): domain Eukaryota; kingdom Viridiplantae; phylum Streptophyta; class Magnoliopsida; order Fabales; family Fabaceae; genus Lathyrus; species Lathyrus tuberosus. The sequence goes on from JALAZF010000090.1 coordinate 5,111,229, forward strand.
AATACCGGAGCTCTCCAAGGCGATACACTTGGTCTCACAAATTTCTTTTCTAATAACTCTTCCAGTTGCTTCTTCAGCTCTGTTAATTCTGATGTTGACATCATGTATGGTCCCATAGAAGTAGATCTGGTACTAGGGACAAGATCAATAGTTAACTCCACTTCTCTCTCTGGTGGTACATCATCAATATCACCCAGGAACACCTCTGGAAATTCACGCACTACTTACAATTCATTAATCACCGACTCACTCTCCACTGACAAGAATGCAAACAATGCAAGCACTTGAGCTTCTTCTTCTAAGAGTTCGCTCAACTCTCTAGCAGATAGAAAACCATCTTCTTCCTCTTCCTCAGGAGCAAGAAATCGCACCGACTTATTAAAACAGTTAATATGAACATGATTGAACTCCAACTAGTTTATACCCAAGATCACATCAAGATTTCCCAACGGCAAGCAAATAAGATCCACACCAAAGTCCTTATCAAAGATTGTTAGTGGATAATTCAAACAAACTAGGGAAATGGTCACCGATCCCTTTGCAGGAGTTTTGACAACCATCTCTCTCTTCATAGGAGAAACAACAAGGCATAACCTTCTCACACAATCAGCAGTAATAAAAGAGTGAATAGCACCAGTATTAATAATAGCAATCAAAGGATTATTATGAATATAACATATACCTATGATCAGTCTGTCCTCACTGGAAGTCTGAGTCCCTATCAAAGCAAACACCTTTCCTCCAGTTGAAGCTTGCTTCGCCTTCTGGCAACGAGTACTAATATGACCATGTTCTCCACAGTTGTAACAAGTCACCACCTTAACCTTGTAGTCAGCAATCAGATGTCCTACCTTTCCACACTTGAAGCATTTCTTCACATTACTCATGCACTCATTGACATGATGACCTAGCTCACCACACATGTAACACTTAAGAGGAGCAGAGGCACCTCCCCCACTCAGCTTCTTGCCATCAGCATATTTCTATTTACCTTTCTCAGTTGGAGCTGTATAAGTCTTCCCACGGTTCATCTATTGTTTTCCCCTTCTCTCGCCCAACCCTTTAAAGTGAGCCGATCGAGCCTTGCTATCTTCCTCAAAGATCCTACAACAATCCACCAAATCTGGAAACCTTCTGATTTGCTGATAACCAATCGCCTGCTTGATCTCAGGTCTCAATCCATTCTCAAACTTGACACACTTTGAGAACTCAGCAGTTGTCGCACTGTAATGAGGGTAAAACTTAGCCAGATCCGAGAATTTTGCAGCATACTCCGTAACCGACGTGTTACCCTGCTTCAATTCCAGAAACTCAATCTCTTTCTTTACTTGGACGTCTTCAAGAAAATACTTCCTCAAGAACTCCCTACTGAACACAGCCCAAGTGATTACCTCTCTTGTTGCCACCAATAATTGATGAGTGTTAACCCACCAGTCATCAGCCTCCTCAGCCAGCATGTGAGTACCTAACCGCACCTTTTGTGCCTCAGAACATTCCATAACCCGAAAGATTCTCTCGATCGCCTTGAGCCAAGAATGCGCTCCATCCAGATCATATTTTCCCTTGAAGGTAGGTGGTCAATTCTTTCAAAACTCGTCACTCTCACCAGCATGAGGCTGGTTCTGTACCGCTTGAGCAACAGCCTGCAAAACAGCAGCAATAGCAGCATCGTTCCTTCCAGCCATTCTAAATCTGTTATGCATCAACAACAAAACACAATGGTTAAGGGAACGACATCGACAGTAATCAACTGTCACACAACAACGACTCGACAACTTGGCCAGACATACCGACCTGCTCTGATACCACTATATAACACCCTAAAAGCCCCGCGTTAAATTATAATAATTATCAGAGTAAATTTTAAAACATAAATATTTAGGATGTCATATTCACTATAAATCTGCTCATACATTATGATATGTAACACATGTCACCTATTAAAAATTACTAACAGTAATAATAATAATAAAACATGTTAGAAAATTCGACTCTTATTGCAGCGGAACATCAATAACTAGACAGTTTAATGATTCAAGCATAATCATGTTTTAACGTAATTGTAAGAAACATCATATGAAAAGATATCCAAACAATATCCAACAAACATAAATGACATAAAAACGTTCCATTCCCCGGTGCTACATATCAGAGCAGACGCCGACTCTAAAAGCATAAATGGAATACTCCATCTTCCACTCACATCGAATCTCCTACTGCGGAGTATCTGCATGTTACCCACATAGAGGCAACATTCAAACAGAAGGGGTGAGATATCATAACTAGATAAAGGAAAGCATGACAATTAACAAGCACAGTTCATTTCGTGCATAAGTCACCCATTCAACACATACGTCCACGCAGTCAATATCCATCAACAAAATACAACAATGATCACAACTACAATGCAATACAATGAGACTCACAACTCGACTCAATGCATGTGGTACCAATTCGATCCCTTTTTCATGATTATAATTCCCGTCGGAATTTCCATATAATTCGCCCACACCCCACATGGGCATACGACGTCCGTGATCACTCACACCCCACATGAGCACACGAACACCCTTAATTGCTCACACCCCACATGGGCACACGATTACCTCAACAACAACAAAAACAACCATATGATTCTATTTCAAAGAATCCGGATAAGGCACTCACACCCCACATGGGCACACGACTTATCATACAACTTATGCAAACATGCTATGCATCAACGACAACATACAACGACGACCAATGCATATGACTATCATACAGCCAATACATCACACACAACTGTCCAACACGCAGCATATACCTGCCAAAACATGCAACAATTGTAATCCACAACTACAACACACATTCGCACAACCATACTCCACATTTCAACGTTCTACACACCACAACGTACACAGAAACACAACTAACACGTCGAATAGTTGGAATTCTGGTATTGAAAATAATTTTAACAAAAAGTACATAAAACCAGCTTTCCAACGATTCGAAAGGAGACTGAAACAGAACTACGAATCAAAAGATATGAATTTTAAAGGTTTATAAAATTTTGTCCGTTCCAGTGGCAGCCAAACACTGTTTCTGCTCGCCTGATGTTCGCTCAGCGAGACGCCAGCGACACACCTTTGCCCCCATTCTCCTGGCGAAATTCCCCTTTCGCCCAATGCTCGCCCGGCGAAACAGAAGCGAATTTCCTCCCCCATACAAATTCTAGTAACACCTATTTTCTATCCTTCGCTCGTCTCTCAGTTCCGCCCGGCGACCTCCAAGCGAGATCGCTTCGCCCGGCGAAACAGGTCATTCGCCCGGCGAATCCCTGCGAACTGCAATTCTACTATATTTTCACACCAGAATTTATTTTTTCTAAGTTGTTTTAAAAACCACCTTTTCTTAGAATTCACTCAAAACACATTTTCGACAAAAAGCCACTTTTCAAAATTTCAGAAACACAAGTTTTCTTTCCCCAAAATCGTTCATAACCTTGTTCTGACTTTGACTCGCGATCACACACACAACAATCAATATCCATATCATGCACCTCTCAATCATGCAATTTCAACAACAACAATTGCAATAAAGTATAATTCTAACAGCAATCACAACAACAATGTTCTACCCACAAATCATCAAGAATTCAATCAATCATCAAATCATCATAATCATGAAATAAGAGAAGAAATCCAAAAATCCTACATGTCATAACCTACCCATCAATCATCATGTTAACCCTTAGATAGTTAGAACCACACCCTTACCTTAGAGTTCTTCCAAGAACCTCAACCTTTAGAAATTGAGATTCCTCCTAATTCCTCTTCCTTGCCCTAGCTCTTCTTCTCCCTTTCTCTGTTTTTCACGTACTGACAACTTCTCTCATATTAGTATATTATATTATTATTATTATTATTATTATTATTATTATTATTATTACTAATATCCACTTATTAAAATAATAATAATAATCAATATTTTAATTAATTTAATATTATTCAACTCATTTTATGAACAACCAAATATTACCAATATAATTTAATTAGTACTACTCTCCACACCACCAAGTTCTACATAATTGGTCACACACCCTCAACACCTTAATCTCTATAATTCTAAGGTCACTACCACATACTAAGGGCAACCCAAACACAACCAAAACACACATAATCACACATATACACAACATCATATAATTTTAATTACGAAAAATAATTAAAATAAATCGGGGTGTTACAGCAGCAATGTATTGTCTTCTTAGAATCTTTCTGAATGTGAGTAAATCAGAAGCAGGCTTGCTTCGTTGGCACAGAAGCTACTTTTGGTCAAATCAGAGTGACGTTGCATATGGTCTCTATTAGAGTCAGAGCCTTCTCTATCAGAATCAGAGTCTGTTTGTTAATTCTTCAGAAAAACAAACGTTAGGTACCAAAATTGTTTTCACACAAATACTACTTTGGTATTATCAAAACTTAGAGATATCCAGCAGAATCAAATCTTATTCTACCAATATTTTATGATTTGGTTTAGACTCATTTATTTTATTATGACCTTTTTAAAAAAAATATTTTATTTTATGCAGGAATGTTTATTTTACTGTAATTTTTTGTTCTCACTATTATGTTGCTTTTTTGGTAAATAACCTCTTTGATTTTTATTTTTTTGGTGTTTGGTTTCGATTTTTTTATATGTCTTGAATTTTTTTTGCCTATATCTCTGATTTTTGTTAAAATTTTATTTTCTTAAATCAAGGGTGTAGAAAATGCAATAATTTTATTTTTCATATGGTTTCATTTCAATTTTTTTATTTTGATCCAGGTTTTTTGGGTCATTAGAGTAAAGATTTTGGAGGTTGAGAGAGGTATAAAAGGGAGAATTAATTAATAATATTTTGGAATGGTTTTATTATATTTTTGAATTTTTGGTATTGGTTTTGATTACAGTTATTTATTATAGAAGAATTTGATTTTGTGTTTGTGTTTTTGTTGGAATGAAGAAAAATAAGAGTTTGATTTTGAGAAAATAATTGAAGTCAAATAAAAAAAATCATAAGTGTTGATTGCCCCTAAATAGGGGGATTTAGGTTTTTCTTTTATGTAGTTTTTTTTCAATTGATGGTTCTTTTTTGTGTTGTGTGAAAAAGAAGTCGTCATCGGAGTTGATATTTTAAATTGTAGTTTCTGTCACATCAAGGTTCAGAGAGTGTTTATTAATAATTTTTGTTTTTTTGTTGTAGATATAATGAAGATCTCAATGGAGGTTCATTCTAAACTGAAAATGACAGTGGATTCATCCAACTACAACACAACGGCACACTGAGATAAAAATGTTATTAGAAGCAGTATTAGCTTGGCAAAATGGCAAAAAATAATTACATTCTCCTGCAAAAGTTATGAGTGGTTGTGACTTCTGTACAATCAATTATTAGAAGCAGTATTAGCATGGCAACCATGACTAGACGCAATGGCAAAACAACTTTGCATTCTGCTGCAAAAGTTAGGAATGGTTGTGACTTTTGTACAATCAAATTTATTAATTTTATTAATTTTTTTATAAAAAAACTTTTGACAGTTGTAACATCAATTTATGTATGATTAATAAGTTTAATGTGTATTATCTACCAATTCATTTTATAAATGTGTTAGGTTGTCTTTTATATGTATTATATATTTTCAAATGATTCATGTATTAAAAATATGGGAATTATAGTATTAAATGAATAGTAAAATTTGAAGGATATTTTTTCAACCGTGAGGCCTACTCATAAAAATACTAAAAACAAAAAATATATATATTTTCAAATTAACTATATAATTTAGAAATAAAAAAACCTTTATAATAAAATAAAAGTAAATATTTTTTTTTTAAAAGATAAAATGAATTAAATCAGAAAGGGAAAAATACAAGATGGATATCCCACCCAACCTAAGATAACATGAGTAAAGCTATATGATTCCTATACTTTTTAATATGCCACCCCCTTTGAATAACTATTTCTATAATGCTATTTACAACTCTATTCTTATCAACTATAAAGTCCTTCTTAAAACAGATGTTATTTCTAAGATTCCAGCAATGGTACACCGTTTCCGCCAAAGCTATCTTCATGACACCAACCTTACTACCCTTCCCTTTGCAATTCATCCAATCCATCTCATCCACCCACTGCAGGGGGAGGTGAGACACCTGCAGCCAACTAAGAATCTCTCTCCAAATAGAGTTCATGACCTCACACTTAAAAAACAAATGGTCAATGGTTTCAGCCTCACGACAGCAGCAACAAGTTGTGTCAGTGATAACTCCCCACTTAGCTAATCTATCCTTTGTAGCCATCTTCCTATGGCAAGCCAACCACAGGCTCATAATTGCTCTAGGCCGAGCACAATTTCTAACAATCATCTTCTGCCAATTCACACAAGGATCCTGATTCAGCAACTGAGCATAGCATTTATTCATTTTGAATTTGTTTTCCAATAAGCTCTGATCCCAATAGGCCTGAATACTAGAGATGTTTTGCCTCATCCTTAGAATACCTCTCACTATCCAAGAGGCCAGAATCTAAGGATAAGTTACCTTGGTTTTTCGGCAAAAGCCTTCCCATCTTCTTTGCTCACGCCCATCAGCTCAACAATTTTCCTCTTCATCGTCTTCTTAGATGGATTCTTTACCCTTGGAATACCACCACTAATGGATGAAAGGTATTGGTGCTTTCCTTTGTAGTCTTCCTATTCTTCACTCCTGTTATCTTTCCCCCATTTTTCTATAGTCACAACCTCAATGGCTTTCTTAGGAAATGATTTTTCTTAGCAAGGGGAGCTTTTCTTCTTTGGCAGATCTTTTCGGTTCCTATGCCCTCGTTATGGTCCCAACTTCCTTTTCAATCATCATCGTGGGTGTACTCACTAAGTCTCCCCTTCTTAATCACCTATTATATCGCATCCTTCAAATGGATGCACTCGTTTGTATTGTTGTTGCAACTCTTGTGGAACAACAATATTTGGACTTGTTTGTCTTAAATGATTCTCTGACTGGGTAAGGATTCTTGATCCCAACTTCCTTGATCTAGTTGTTCACACACTATTTCCTAATTTTCTTCCTCGAAGTATTCAATAGAGTATATGTGTTGAACCTAGATCGGGCCCCATGATCCCTATCTTCTCTATGACAATTGTTATATATTTCTGGTGCCTAATGGTATCTGGGTTTCCCTACTCCGTGAACCCTCTCTCCTTCTTCAACCAAAAGCTCTTCTTCATAATTGATATAGTTTGAACCCTATTATAAGAATCACTTAGATTACAAGATCCCTCAAGCTCCAAATTTTCCCAGAACATGCAATATGGTCTTAACCCCTTCTTAAAGATCCAATATTTTATCCCATTATTCGTGCCCCCACTGCTACTTCCATTTTCTTGAAACGAAAAATGTACTGGTGCATGGTTTCCTTGTTTTTCGTAGTGACTCTACTGAGAAAGCCCATGGTCACGAAATTTTGCTTTCTGGTGGTAATTGGGCAATGAAGGTGTCACACAGGTTCTTCCAAGAATATATGCTCTCATCTAAAAGGTTTTTGAACTAAGTTATCGCAGCTTCAGTCAGGGTTAGTTTGAAGAGCTTCCACTTCACTTCCTCTTGGGCATGGTAGTAATTCATCCAATTATCTATGTGCTCAACATGTTCGTCTAGATCTCCAGTTCTTTTGTAACTATGCAGTTTTTTTAGCCTTCTCCAAAAGCATAGGGATCCTATTGTCGAGGATGGAGATGGACAACGACTTCTTTTTTGGCTATAAAGCTCGAGCGTCTGCGCCATATCTTTTCCTTCTTCATGGATAATGTGCTGGTGAATGACAAGGATGGAGAACATTTGGAGGAATATGAATTCCAATTTTTCCTTAAAAATTGAACGAGGGATTTATATGTCCTTGCTACCAGTCACAAGCTGGTGACCTCAAGACTTCTCTTCCTAGTGTAGTATGCCAATGAGAACTGGCTCTAGTGTGTCATCCCGATCTCCCCATGAGGGTTCCTCCTGTACAATATTATCCCTTGGTGGAGCTTATTATCGAAGATGGATATGGACAACAAGTTCTTCTTTTGCTCCAGAACCTAAGCGTTTGCGTCATATTTTTCCATTCTTCACGGATGATGTGTCAGTGAGTGATGAGGATGGAGAACATTAGAAGGATTTTGAATTCTGCTTCTTCTTTTGGATTTGAATGGGGGATTTATGCGTCCTCGGTACTGGTTATGAGTTGGTGACCTTAGGATTCCTTTTGTGCCATAGTTGTGCCAACAGGAACCGACTCTAGTGTGGCAGCCTAATCTTTTCAAGAGTATGCCTCTCATTCAGTATTGTCCTTTTATGGAGCATACTAAAGGTTCTCTTTAATCCTGGGTATCCTTTCAGCCAAGAATTATAAGTTGTGATGGTGCATCAATTGTAGATGTTGTTTAGAAAGTTTATAGCTCTTTGAACTCAGAGGTTAGTTTTTAATAGATGAAAGTTTTGGGAGAATTTCCTATACACAAATAAGAGGTAGAATAGTAGGTTGGTGCGATGGTTCTCCATGGTGAGGGTGTTGTGTGGACCTAAAAAACATAAGAGCTTGGAATGATCCTTGACCAACTCCTAGAGGAGCGGAGTCATGTTGTGTAGGCTCAGATGAACATGACACCAAAACTGGATCGTCTTCTTTTGAGGGAAGATGAGGAAGAGGCGAAGCTTTGGCAGCTTTAAGGGTTGCTACAATAACTTGTCATTGAACAACAGATCGAGTGGCTTTTGATGTCACCGTGCTTGATAAATTTGATGATAGATATGATCGCGGAGGCAGTTGAAACTTGAAGAAAAAAGATCGTTGAAACTTCCAAAAATGAGATTTTGATCTATGGTGAATAGGCGATGGTTTTTCTTGGAAATTAGTGAGAATCAGACGTCTTTTCCCAATGTCATGTTCGGAACTAGAAATGAGAGGTGCGATAGTGCATATGTGCCTTGTTGTAGTGGATTAGCACTTTCGATGCAGCAGAGGGTGATGGCTTGCAAGGTTAGCACTCCAACGCCCAAGTCAGTCAGAAAATCATAGGTAATTTGTGATTAAGAATGAATTTGAATACCTAAAATGCCACAATTTATCCTTATATATAAATGAGTAGTTAAAGCCGCTCATGTATGATGCGTCGTGTTGTACAGATAACCGTTAGATTGGGTCGAACAATAATTGATGCACTGGAAGGAGGAATTGCCTACTTCTGGTTAAAACGAAGCTCCACATACTTTGCGTGCCTTCAAACTCAATGCTTGCTCTTGGTACTTGCAAACGGCCCAAAACACACCTCATCAAGATATACCCAAATAAAGGAGTGCCTCAAAGGATCACACTCTTAACAATTTCATATGTGATATTTTAAAAGGGATGACAACCTGAAACTCTTTAAATAAGGTATATAATTATATGGAATTTTTGTCAAATTGAACCTTGTGACATCAATAAACCTATCATTTATCAACATTGAACTTTTTAATGCAAGAAGAATTAATTTAATTGAGAGAAATAGTATTTTGGAACTCTTTCCTAAACCTAAAGAAATATAATGATTGGAACCAAATGGGTATTTTTTAACAAGTTTGATGAAAATGATGTTATTATAATAAACAAAGCAAGACTTGTTGCCAATGGTTATAACCAACAAGAGGGCTTAGATTTCCATGAAACATACAATCTTTTCGCTAGATTAAAATATATTTGCATGCATTATGAATTTCAAAGCATTCCAAATGGATGTAAAAAAAGCATTTTCTAACGGTTACATCTAAGAAGACGTGTATATTGATTAACCCCGTGGTTTTAAAAATATTGAATTTCCTAATCATGCTTTTACATTGAAAAAGCTTTATATGGCTTGAAATAGGTCCCTAGTGTTTAGTATGACCGTTTAAATTTTTTTTTGCTTAAAATTAACTTTAAAATAGGAAAAGTTGGTACAACACTTTTTTATTAAAAATTAAAGGCATGAATCTTACTTGTTTAAACCTATGTTGACAACAAATTTGTTGGTGTTGCTAGTTAATCTCTGTAAGAATTTTTATGATATTATGAGAAAAAAATTGAAATGCCTATGATGGGTGAGCTTCATTATTTTCTTGGTTTACAAATTCATCAAACAATGGAAAATATTTTCATAAACCAATTAAAATAATGTAAATATCTACTTGAGCGATTTGGAATGCATAATATCAAATAAATCTCAAATCCCATGAGAACCTCATACTATCTCGACAATGATGAGGCAAATAAACTGGTTGGAGAAAGTAAGTAGAGAGGTACGTTCGACTTTATCCTTTATATCACTCCTACCCGTCCTAATATTATGGTAAATGTTTGTATAGGTATAAGTTTTCAAGCTAATCCCAAAATCACATCTCGCTGTTATCAAACACATTATGATAATACCTTATTGGCTCACAACATATGGGTTTGAGGTACCCTAATGAAATAGATTTAACTTTCATATGGCACTCAGATTCATATTTGGTATGGTTGTGAAATGGATTGAAATGTAATAGTTAAACAAGTCATTGGCTTGGAATATCTTTAGTATCTTGGCAGAAGAAAAAAACATGTTAGTTTTGCATTGTCTATAGCCTAAGAAGAATACTTTGCTGGAGGTATTTGTTGTGCATAAATATTATGGAAGAAACAAAAACATCACATCACACATAATCATTTTCACCTAATTTAAAAACAAGGAAATATGAGTAATAGGAAACATGACATCATAAATGAAACAATGTCCAATTAGTTTTACTAGTGTCATAAATTTCAAACTCATCAGTCATCCATTCATTATTGAGTTAATGACTTGAAATAAAACCATTATGCATAAGCATTAAAACATCTAACAAGTAACACAATTAACCTAAAAGATTTAAACAAAAATATTTTTTAGGGTGTTACACATATTCCTTCCTTTAAGAAATGTTGTGCTTGAAATTTGGCTAACTTCCAATAAACAACTATGGATACAAGGTCGTATCAAACAATTTGGAGGCCCCGTTCTAATATTAAACTAGAATAAGACCCGCGCGATGCGCGGGTGGTAAAGAAGATCGCACGGGTAGTAAATAGAAGTTGTTGAAATTAAATAAGACTTTATTTATGATAAATATTATTTATTATGAAAACTCTATAACATAGACAATACGATTAGCATAACAAAAGAAAATAGCCTAATTTTAATTGAAAAGTAATACATTTATAAATAATGGAAATGCAAAGTCAGAAGTGACTTGTCTTCAGAGGATAATATGTGAAGTTCATTGTTGCTACTATTGTTTTTTGAATTCCCTTTGATATGTGTTTCATCATCTGATGATGTTATGATTAGCCTTCGTTTAGCACTGCAAGTTTTTGTTTTTGTTTTCTTGTATGGTTTACCACTAATGTTGTCTGTCATCAATTCCTCTTCCACGTTCTTCTTCTTCTTTTTCTTTTTCTTCTTCTTGGTGACCTTCTTTATTTTGAATCATTGGAGGTGTTATGGACTCCTATATGTAATAAGTATATTGTTAGTATTCATAAAGTTAGTAGTATATTTGTATAATTGTAATACAGATTTAATTACCTATTTAATAGGTGTTTTTAGAATTGGTTCTTGTAGAATAATGATTGGTACAAAAGTTCGTGACCTTAACAATTTTATTTCTATGAATAAATTATATTTAGAATGTTTAGATTAATTTTAATTTAATATACATAATTTATATATATGAATAAATGAATAAGCAAATATGCATAGTTGAAATCTTACTCTTGTAGCCTCAACTCAAGTCTCAGAATTTTTGTAGGTTTTCCTTGTACGTAAATGTGTTCTTCATGTCCAATAGCATGAAGCACCTAAACTATGTCTGAAAAAAAGCATGAATATAATTATTTAATATAATTTTTATTATTGTAGGGTAACTTGTGTATAACACTACCAAAGAGAACATTGTTGTCTCCAACTCTTTCTGAAATTGTTTCTATGGTAATAAATTCAAAATAATGGCGTGGAATTGTGGATTTCGAGTCTTGAATATTTGTCACTACAGTACTTCGCAAAAACCATGCATTTTTTAAGCCTCTGACTGGTTTGTATGTTTCATTTGACAGAACTATTTTTATATTTTTTATGGTATATAAATGTTCCACTTGTATTAGTTCTCTAAATTGTGGTATAAGATATTTGTTTATCATTACATGTAAAGGAGTTCCCTGAAGAAAAAAAATATAGCAATAAAATATTGAAATCAATAATTTTATAAAAAAAAATAATAATGTTAAATATTTAGAATATAAAAATATATTTTGTTGACAAGTAATACAATATTTTGAATAAAGAGTTAATAACTTCTCATCTAACAAAATCATTTTTGAAAATGTTTGAATATGATCGTTGTTATGGCGTGGTATTAAAAAAGTTAACAGATTGTTGTTTATATAGGACAATGCGTTCTTATGACTTTTCCTATGACGGTACCATATGTGTTTTTCTATGTTTATAGTTTTTAAACGGCTAAGCGAATGTAATTGTAATAATAATAAATGAATATTCTATGCAACGATTAACCACTGATTATAAAATCCAAATCTAATTAATTCTTAATTATAATAAAATTGAAATTATCAATAATTAAATACGTAAATAACCCAAGTCCATAAATTCATCGGTTATCTTTCATGATTTAAAAAATAGTTTAATTATTTTTATTGTCATTATTTCGTGTGTTATATTTTTAAAAAAACTGAAATAAATATTTATAATAATAATATACATCTTTATAAAATATTTATAAAAAGAAAATATTCTATTTTTGTAACATTTTATTATATATGGTATTAATATTTGGGATAAAATAATATATGTATTATTTTTTTAATGTTCAAGTTAAATAAAATAGCATATTTATTATTCATATGTATTTTTTAATTTTCTATAATAATAAAAATTTAAATATTTATTATTTTTATTATTGAATTTAATTGTGAACAACTTTCAATATAGTTTATTGTAAATATTTTATCAAGATTCAGTTTCTTCTATTAGTATTATAAATAAACATTATTATTTTACAGAGACTAAATTATTTTTTTATGATTCAAATGAATTTAATTTGAATATTTTAATTAATGGGTAGCAATGTTCATATAAGTATAATATGCTAAATGGTGATGAATGAATTTTAATAAAATTGATTATGAATATTTTTTACAGTAATAAATATATATATATATATATATATATATATATATATATATATATATATATATATATATATATATATATATATATATATATATATATATATATTTATATATATAATCTTAGTAATATTTCAGATAATGATTAAATATATAATACATTATACGTTTTTTTCATGCATTTGGTTTTTAAATGTGCAAAACTAACTCTGGTAATAATAAAAAAAAATGTACATTTGATTGAGTATAATTTAATTAGTCATTTAATATTTGTATTTATTATTTATAATTTAAAAACAATATGAAGAATATTATTTTGATTATAAAAATTAAAAAATCTAATTAATTAAAGATGAATAAAATGAAATGATCTCTTTTATATTGATTGTTTCCTATGTTATTTGTAAAAAAATTGATATGAATGTTTATAATAATAATAATAATAATAATAATAATAATAATAATAATAATAATAATAAATAAATAAATAAATAAATAAGTAAACCATGTATATTGATTATTAATTATAAATTATAATGAAATTGGAATCCAATTAATTATTAATTGTCATAAAATTAATTGTTAAATGTGTAAAATATGATTATTATAAATTATAATTAAATTAAAATCTAATTGATTCTTAATTATGATAAAATTGAATTAGTCAATTATTTAATATATAAGAAAACAATCATATCAATCGATTAGAAACTATATGAGTTATGAGTTATAATGAACCTTAAATCAGTATAAAATTTTATTATTATATCACCACAATATGTAACTTAAGTCCATCCATTCATCGATTTTCTTTCATGATCTAAAAAATAGTCTATATTGTTTAAATGATATAAATGTTTCAATTTATTTCATAAATGAAATTGATAATTTTTTATCGACATTATGAAATAAATACTTGTAAATTTGATGTGATTTTATTGTTCAGTACTAAAATTAAAAATTAAATTAAATTATAGATGAGTAGTCAAAAATATAATGTAATAGAATTTAATTAGTTTTTCAAAATTAATAATGTTAACAATATAAAATTTAAAAATTTATTATAATCATTATTGCATTTAATCAGGAACAACTTTAAATATACTTCATTGTAAATATTATACCAACATTTGGTTTTTTTAATGATGGCATTAATTTTATGACATTAAAGCTTAAAAAAAATTAAAATGATTAATAAAGTTTTGTCTTAAAAATAGTTGACTCTCTTCTATTTTTAGTGACAAATAAACTTTTTTTTATAGAGAATAAAATTATTTTTTGTAACATTTTATTATGTGTTATTAATATTCAGGATAAAATATTACATGACTTATATTTTTTAATGTTCAAATAAAATAAAATAGTATATTTATTATTTATATTTATTTTTCATTTTTCCGTAATAATACAAAATTTAAATATTTATTATTTTCATTATTAAATTTAATTATGAACAATTTTAAATATAGTTTATTGTAAATATTTTATCAAGATTCAGTTTCTTTTATTAATATCACAAATAAATAATCTTTTAGAGAGACTAAATTATTTTTTTATGATTCAAATTAATTTTAGTTTAATATTTTAATTAATGTTAGAAATAACATTTGATTGTATATAAATTAATTAGTACTTTAATATCTATATTTATTATTTATAATTTAATAATAATATGAAGAATATTACTTTGATTATTAAAAATAATAAATATAATTAATTATAAATATGAATAAAATGATGTACAAAATGATTTTTTTTTCTATTGATTATTTACAATGTTATATTTTAAAATATTTATATAAATATTTATAATAATAATAATAATAATAATAATAATTAATTAATTAATTAATTAATTAATTAATTATATTGATTATTAATTATAAATTATAATGGAATTGGAATCCAATTAATTGTTAGTTATCATAAAATTAATTATTAAACATGTAAAATATGATTATCATAATAATAAATGAATATTATTTCTAGATTATAATGCATTTAGAATCCAAATAATTCTTAATTATGGTAAAATTGAATTAGTCAATTATTTAACAGGTAAGTAAACAACCATCTCACTCCGTTTTAAATTTTTTTTTTTTTTTGAAAGATAAAATGAATTAAATCAGAAAGGGAATAATACAAGATGGATATCCCACCCAACCTAAGATAACATGAGTAAAGCTATATGATTCCTATACTTTTTAATATGCCACCCCCTTTGAATAATTATTTCTATAATGCTATTTACAACTCTATTTTTATCAACTATAAAGTCCTTCTTAAAACAGATGTTATTTCTAAGATTCCAGCAATGGTACACCGTTTCCGCCAAAGCTATCTTCATGACACCAACCTTACTACCCTTCCCTTTGCAATAGGTCTTCATCCAATCCATCTCATCCACCCACTGCAGGGGAGGTGAGACACCTGCAGCCAACTAAGAATCTCTCTCCAAATAGAGTTCATGACCTCACACTTAAAAAACAAATGGTCAATGGTTTCAGCCTCACGATAGCAGCAACAAGTTGTGTCAGTGATAACTCCCCACTTAGCCAATTTATCCTTTGTAGCCATCTTCCTATGGTAAGCCAACCACAGGCTCATAACTGCTCTAGGTCGAGCACAATTTCTAACAATCATCTTCTGCCAATTCACACAAGGATCCTGATTCAGCAACTAAGCATAGCATTTATTCATTTTGAATTTGTTTTCCAATAAGCTCTGATCCCAATAGGCCTGAATACTAGAGATGTTTTGCCTCATCCTTAGAATACCTCTCACTATCCAAGAGGCTTTACTATCATCATCCACACTCATGACATCCTTCCCCTTCATAAAATACATATGCAGCCATTTCACCCATAAACAGTCCCTTTTTTACACAAATTCCAGAGCAACTTCAAGAGAGTCACCTTATTCCACTCATCCAAGTCAAGAATATTCAAACCACCTTTGGTTTTTGGTCTGCACATCTTCTTCCAGGTAACTGGACTTTTCCTGCTAGTAGACTTTCCACCAGACCAAATAAAACTCCTACAAGCAACTTAAATCTTGTCTAACACAGTTTTAGGGATGGGAAAACACTGCAGCCAGTAATTGGCTATGGAGAAGACAACTGCATTCACCAATTGGACCCTCCCTGCATAACTAAGTAATCTGGCACTCCAATGATGAATCCTCTGCAGAATTCTATCAATCAAAGAAAGATAATGATTCACAGATAATTTCTTACTAGTTAATGGCACAGCCAGATATCTGAAGGGTAATGAACCTTCACTGAAACCTGTCAGCCTGAGTATGTGATGCTTTTCATCCTCCCCAACAGCTCCAAAGTAAGCATGACATTTGGCTGGATTCATCACCAAACCAGTAGATGTAGAGAACTGCTGCATGGTGGTATTCATTAAGTCCACATACCCTTTATCACCCCTACAAAACAAGAGTATATCATCTGCAAAAGTTAAGTGTGTTAATTTCATCTTCTCACGCTTGGAATGGAAGTTAAAATCAGGATTCTCTTGCATCTTAGCTATAAGCCTACTAAGATACTCCATAACCATGACAAATAAGAAGGGAGAGATGGGATCTCCCTGTCTTATGCCTCTCTTAGCTTGAAGCAGCCTAGAATTCTCCCCATTTATGTTGTACCTGAAGGAAACAGAAGTAACTCCATTCATTACCCAATTGACAAACTGATTGGGAATCCTGATAAATTGAAATAGTCAATTATATAAAAAAACATGCTAACGAAAAAAAATGAATAATTTAAAAAAT
This sequence comes from Lathyrus tuberosus, assembly GCA_022829125.1. Taxonomy (NCBI): domain Eukaryota; kingdom Viridiplantae; phylum Streptophyta; class Magnoliopsida; order Fabales; family Fabaceae; genus Lathyrus; species Lathyrus tuberosus. The sequence goes on from JALAZF010000090.1 coordinate 5,128,240, forward strand.
GTTGACGATTTTAGATTGATTCTAACTAAACAAATAAAAATTAATAGACACTTTTGGATTTGAAATATTTAAGTATATAAATAAAAGAAAAATAACATAAAATAAAGTGTTAATTTATTATTATTTATAGATATTTCTATAAATGATTAATGAGCATAATAAATTAAATACACTAGAGTGTTTCTATTTCTACTTTTTTTCTCTCGCATACAATTTTTAAGTAACTTTTGTTGATACATTTTATTTAGATCGGGTGAAATCAATTTATTATAGGGTTAATATCCCTTTTGCCCCCTGCCATATAGGCGAAATCTCAAAAACAACCCTGTAAAAATAAAAACACAGATTCCATCCTGTAATTTGTAGATTCCCTCGTTTTGCTCCCTGAGTAGATTTGGTCAACAAAATTGATGACATGACGCTGCTTTGTTGGCTTTTTATTTATTTATTTATTTAATTACACGCGTGGCATTTTTATTAATATTTTATTGATTGCATGTAAAATGTCAAAATATCAAAATTTTGTCACTCATGAGAATCAAACCCATGACTTAAAACTTACATGGGGCACCTTCCACCACTGGGCCATCTTGATTGTTTTGTTATATTATCCTTTTGAAAATTATATATTACATTATAAATCTGAACTAGGATTAATTATGAATTATTAATCTGAACTATTAATCTAAATATTAATAATGAATTATATATTAATATTAATACTAAAATAAAACGTTAATTAATTAATTACTGTAAATTTAATATTAATATGTTAAATTAATATTAATATTAATTTTAATACTGAATTATTTAATATTAAAATGTTAATTAATACTAAATTATTAGCGTTAAATAAATGAATAATTTTTATTTAATAATTTTTTAACTAATGAAATTATTAGCGTTAAATAATTTTAACTGAACTAATGAATAATTTTTTCTAAAATTATTTAATGCTATTATTTAAAAATTATTTATTTATTTATTTTATTTCAAATCTATATCATAAAAATTAAATTATTTATTTTTATTTAACGTTATAATTTTTTTTTGTTTGAATTAAAAGGATGTATATTAATTCAAAAGAAGACTACAGAGCCGATCGCACGGATGCAGCCACAAAAAGAATTGACTATGGCGTCATCAAAAAGGCTATGTGTGGTCTAAGCTTATGTCTAGCCCACCCTCTTTGAATGATCATATCAATAATACTATCACCTACATTTCTATTATTCACAGTATCCCAAAACAAACCTCATTCCTATACTTCCATATTCCATATATTGTTTCAGTAAGAGCCAATTTGAACATGGTAGCTCTCCAACCTTTACCTTTCCCTTTGTCCATCATCCAAGAGAGGTCCTGAGTCCAGGTGGTAGGACAATGCGCTACCCGGAGCCAAAGAAGAACCTGCAGCCAAATCTCACGCATACGGTAGCAACCAAAAAATAAATGATCCAAAGATTCATTTTCAGAACAAAAACACCATTTCAGAGAGTCAATCATAGCAAAATGGAATAAACGATCCTTCGTCGCTAGCTTTCCATGACAAACCAACCAAAGAGTCATTTTGGACCGCGGCTGAGCACAGTGCTCTATAGGTTTGTGCCGCATTGAACTTCCCATTAGCAACCATAAGGTCCCAATGGGTCTGCATGCCAATCACCTTGTCCCTATGCCCCATCACTTCTTTCATAATCCACGAAGCATTGGATTGAAGAGTTCGAGTGAAGACATCCTCAGATTTCATATAGTAGCTATGAATCCATTGCAGTCCACCTTGGGGCCTAGGCTTACAGATCTTCTTCCAGGAAACGGGACTCTTGCGAGAAACCGATGCAGAACCAGTCCAAAGGAAAGAGCGACAGATGGACTCAATCCTATGGATGACAGCCTTCGGAAACATTTAACGTTATAATTAATTTAAAAAAAAAAATCAGTTTGTTATTAATTATTAATATAAAAACTGTTATTTTAATTAAAAATCTTTTAATTTTCAGTTTACTATTAATTACTAATATTTTTATTTTCAGTTTATTAGTAATTACTAATATTAAAACTACTATTATAGTTATTTATTTATTTAGTTTAGTTTTTTATTAAGAGTTTTTTTAAAATAACAGTTTTTTTAAAATAGCAGTTTTTTTTAAATAACAGTTTTTTTTAAAATATTAATTATTATTATTTACTGTATTTATTTTAACTATAAATATTATTTAGTTATTATTAATTTAGTTAATATTTTAGTTACAAATAGTTATTATTTTTTACAAATATCTTAACTATTTATAAATATTTAGCTTTTATTTACAGTAATTACTATTTATAAATAGAGATTAATTGTTATGCACTGTCAGTGTAAAAAGTTTTACACTATCAATGCATCACAATCATCCGTTGGTATTACTTTTCAAGTGATTAATGTTAAAGTCAAACCTTTTAAATAAATCGATGGTTGTGATTAACTGACAGTGTAAAGACTGTCAGTGCATATCAATTAAATTCTTATAAATATTTAGTTATTATTTAGTTTAATAAGCTAAAATTATTATTTAGTTATTATTTATTGTAATTAATAATTATTAAAATATAAATAATAATTTAGTAAATATGTTTTAATATTAATACTTAGTAAATATTTAGAATTTAGCTACAATATAGTTACAATATGTATAATATATAAAAAAATTATAGTTACAGTATAATATTTACAATATGTTAGTTAACTATATTCTAATAGTAGTTATAGTATATATAATATAGTTACAATATATTCTAATAATAATTGATGAAAATGAAAACAAGTATGCAAACGTATAATAGGTATGTTTAAAAGCAATTAAAATACAAGATAAAGTCTTTAGCCTAGTGGTAGGTGCTTAAGCTTTGAAACAAAAAGGGGTGGGTTCAATCTTTGTAGTGGGCAATTTTTTGAATTTTTGAATTTTATGCATTTCAACATCAAATATTAAAATAATAATAAAATGCCACGCGTGTAATTTAAATATATAAAAAAAATAAATAAAATTCCAACTAAGCAGACATGTCATCAATTTTGTTGACCAAATCATCAAATTTGTTAACCAAATCTACTCAGGGGGCAAAAAGAGGGAATCTACAAATGGCAGGGATAAAATCTGTGTTTTTTTTTACAGGGTTGTTTTTGGAATTTCGCCTATATAGCAGGGGGAAAAATGGGTATTAACCCTTTATTATATTATTTATAAATTTTTAAAATAATTAATTAATTTACTTATGATAATGATAACATCTTATTTTCAATGAAAATAAAATTTTATTATAATGATTGTTAATTTGTATTTAAGGTTGTCTTTATTTTTTTTTTAAATTAACTTCGATATTATAATAATTTAAATGACGCAACTATAAAAAAATACATGAAGAAATTATATGTTATTTTTTTTAGATATCTAAATGTGTTTATAAGATAACATATGTCATTAATAATGTCTTATAAATTAAAATAAGAATTATAGAAATATGTATCATTTATCAATTAATACCAAATATGTTGATTCAATAATTTGTAATGGCGAGTTTCTAATTTTGATTTTGATTATATATATATATATATATATATATATATATATATATATATATATATATATATATATATATATATATATATATATATATATATATATATATATATATATATATATATATATATATATATATATATATATATATATATATATATATATATATATATATATATATATATTAATAATTTAGTTTTTATTAGATTTTGATTTAGTTTCAATACTTACAAAACAAGTATAATATTTATTTATGAGAAAACGGTGTTATTTATCACAATTAATATAATAAAATATATATGCATATTTGTCATTTATATACTATTAAACATATAAAAATTATGTGTCACTGATAGACAAACTAAGCACGGGAAAATTATTTGTCTTTAATGCACAACTAAATATGGAAAAATTATTTGGCATTGACAATTTAATAAATATTTGTCACAAAAAGTTTAAAGAAATACATGAGACAAAAAAATAATCTTTTCATACGAAACAAAAATGTACTGTTAATCTAAATATTTTTATAGACAGTGTTATTTTTAGGGTTAATACCTATTTTCCCCCCTGCCATATGGGCGTGTTTTGAAAAACCCCCCTGCGAAAAAAAAAGTTGCAAGACTGACCTTAACAAATTTTAAAAGTTTTGATTTAAACCTTTGTCAGGCCACATCATCAAAAATGCTTATGTGGCACACATTTTTTTTATTTTTAAATGAAAAGAAATTCCACATCATTAATAGGCTATGTGAAATGACTCTTATACCCTCACTTTTTAATTTTTTTTATTTAGTTTTTTTTAGTTTTTCTTTTATTTAATTTTTTTAGATTTTATTTAATTTATAATTTTTTTATTTATTTAATTTTTTCTTTAATTATTTTTCGTATTAATTTTATTTATTTAAATTGTAATTTTAAATTATCAAAATATTAGATTTGGGCCTAAGCCCATTTTTATTTCAATACTAACACACATGCTCCAATACAATTTTCAATTCATTAATATATAATATTGATTGGTATATATACACTTGTTTTGCTTCCATACCAACCAATGTGGGACTTGTGCTCTCACTATCAAAACTGCTTCTTTTTCTTGTAGGTGCTCTCACTATCAATGGTTTCTTGGGCTGTCTGATCAAGCAGCTTCCCACATTTCAGCGCAAACTTTACTATCAAACAATATCTCAATCTTCGGTTGAAGTTCTCTCATTATCTCATACGTGTCGAGAATAACAAATGGTTTTTTTTTATGACCTCTTGCTTTTGGCAACAACCTCTCCAAAGCTAAGAAGCATAGCCACACTGCTGACAGTGGTTTATGCAAAGCATTGAATTTTTACTGACTCATGACCATCACAGATTTTTTTTACACAATCCTCGTGACATGAAACCTTGTTCGTCTTCTTGGATATTGCAATGAGGGTCAACATCGGATTTTGGTATACGAATTAATGAGCAATGGAACTTTAGCAAGCTTCCTTTTCACCTCTTCAAAACCAAATTGGAACCAACAATTTCAAATTGTTCTTGGAATTGCTAGAGGCCTTGTTTACTTGCATGAGGGATGTTGCACCCAAATCATCCATTGTTGCAGGAAAAATGTGGAGAAGGAATTTTTTACTGAAGAACAAGGGATTTTACAAGACTAAAAGACTTCACAATCTTTTAGAAAATGATAATGAGGTCGGAAATAACATGATGAGCTTGGAAAAGTTAGTCATGATTGCTATTTGGTGCATTCAAGAAGATCCTTCTCTTAGGCCAACAATGAAGGAGGTTTTACTGATGTTAGAAGGAATTGTTGAAGTTGCGGCTCCCCCTAGTCCCTATCTCTATGGTTCTGTAAGTTGTAATTGAAATTCATTGCATTATGTTTTTTTAGAAACGAAACGGATTGTATTTATAAACAATGAGAAGTTTATTGTCAACTAGTTTATTTTTCTGGTTTGGAAATATTGCTGAAACAAAATGAGAAGTTTAATTCAATAGAGACTAAGGGACTTATCATATCAAAACATCCTTAGCAGAGGAAGACGTTTCATTACATTCTTTCTCTTCATACTACTTAAACTGTATTAAAACTACTAATTGACATTAGCCCAACATACAAGATAAAACAAGTTGGTAGCATGGATAGTTGCTAAGTGATGGTGATGTATCATGGAGAAGAGAGAAGGTGTTCCACATCGGTTGGTATAAAGGAAAATCAAGTGTATATATACAAATCCATCATATGCTTTAATGAATTGAAAATGGGCTTGCAATATGTGTGTTTGTCTTGAAATTTAAATGGGCTTAGGCCCAAGAATATTATTTTGATAAATTTAAAATAACAATTTAAATAAATAAAATTAATACGAAAAATAATTAAAGAAAAAATTAAATAAATAAAAAAATTATAAATTAAATAAAATCTAAAAAAATTAAATAAAAGAAAAACTAAATAAAAAAAATTTAAAAAGTGGGGGTATAAGAGTCATTTCACATAGCCTATTAATGATGTGGAATTTCTTTTCATTTAAAAATTAAAAAAATGATTGCCACATAAGCATTTTTGATGATGTGGCCTGACAAAGGTTTAAATCAAAACTTTTAAAATTTGTTAAGGTCAGTCTTGCAACTTTTTTTTTCGCAGGGGGTTTTTTCAAAACACGCCCATATGGCAGGGGGGAAAATAGGTATTAACCCTTATTTTTATACATGAGAAAAAGTGTATACTTGATTCAAATACATTTATAAACGGTATCAAAAGAAAAATAATATTTATAAACTAAAATAATATTTATTTTATTCTATTATGGAAATTATATGAAACGGTAAAAAATAAATTATTGACTCAAAATTTTGAAAATTGAAAATTTATCTCATTTTTTTTTAAGTATGAGAACAAATACGCGTGTTATTTTTAAAGTAAAGTGTACTAATGTTGCAAATACGAGAAAAATATATGAAAGATTAAAAAATATGTAGACATTAAAAATTTAATAAGTGTATATCAAATTTCTATTTTAAAAAAATCAAAAATAGTTTTACAGATGTATAATTGATTTTAGTGTGTTTGATTATTTTTTAAAATAGATTTGACTAAATCTCCTAAAAAAAGAATTTTAAATTCAAAGTGTTATACGAGAATAAATTTACTATTTTTTAAAAAAATAATATACTTTATTAATTCAAAAAACTCAATAAGTACACGCGATCCCATTCGGATCCAGCAACTAATCAGTCGTCAACAGGACTAAAAGGGAAAAAAACTGTAAGGAAAAAAGACTATCACCCTTCTATCATTAAGATAGCTATATATTTTCGAATTTTCTTTGTATTCCACCCTCTATACACCAAAGTATCTATAATCTTTTTTACTACTATAGTGGTATCCACCGTTTCGCCATAACTTTTCTTATTTTGAATCTTCCAAATCTCATAAATTGTCTCAGAGGCCGCCATTTTGATGACAGCAGCCCGAGCTCCTTTTCCTTTAGTTTGTTGTATAAGCCATTGAGTTTCCTCGTGCCACTCTCCTGGATCATGGTTAGTTTGCGCCCATTTCAGCACCTTCATCCAGATTCTTTTCATAGCTTGACATTCAAAGAATAGATGATTCACCAACTCTTCCTTCGGACAGAAACAACACTTTGTATTATCGATCATTCCATATTTAAATAACCTGTATTTTGTAGCCAATCTTTCGTGACAAGCAAGCCAAAGGAAAAAATTGGCGCGTGGTCTCGCATTGTTCCCGTATAACAGGTTTTTCCATTCTACCTTCCGACCATAATCTTGGATGCTTTTGTAGATCTTATCCATATTGAATGTGGTACCCTCCATGATTTTTTCCAACTTTCCCATCTTTTTCAACTCATCTCTTTGGTTTAGCACTTCTTTCATAATCCAAGAATCAGTGTTTTTGCTTTGCGTATCCATCAGGTCGTTGGTTTTTACATAGTAAGCTTGAATCCATTTTACCCATAAAGAGTCTTCCTTTCCACTCAAGTTCCAGAGCAGTTTCATCAAGGTGGTTTTATTCCATACTTCAATGTCTATGATATTCATCCCGCCATGACTTCTGGGCCGGCAAATTTGCTTTTCCACGCTACCGGCGCCTTCCAGCTACCTTCAAAGCCACCTGTCCAAAGGAAAATACAGAAAATTGTTTCAATTTTTCGGAGGACACCTTTAGGGAGGGGAAAACAGGTCATCCAATAATTGGTTACTGCAAACATAACACTATTAATCAGTTGCAATCGCCCCGCATAACTTAATACCTCCAATCCTATCTTCAATTTTCATGACATTGTTAAAATCTCCAATTAGGATCCAGGGGCCATTTTTTGTGCATGGATCTTTTCAATTTGCTGCCAAAGCACCTTCCTCCGTGTCAGTTGATTATGTGCGTAGATTGCTGTCATCCATAATAGGAATTCTTCATTTGCATTATACACTCTACAGTGGATCATCTGGTTTGTACTATCCACATACTCTAACTGCCTTCTATTATCATCCCAATGGATCCATATTCGCCCATTATTGTGTTTTGAGTAGTTATCCGTATAGGTTCCTCATAACTTCAATGAGCACAGTTATTGCAGGGTTTAGTTTTTGGAGACGGGAGCTAACCTCCGTAAACTTACCCGCTTTGTTCAGCACCCTAACGTTCTAAGAGATGATCATGGGACATCCTCTAAGAACACTGAGGTTGAACCATCCCCAAGTGTTGCAAAAAAATTTCCATTTTTATTCTTTGGAGGAGTGACCTTTGGCTGCCTACCATTGTTGCTACTCTCTTTGGTTTTCTCCTTATCTTTTTTCCTGATTTCTGTCCAGTTTTCAGCTTCTTCCACATCTGTTTACTTGGGATTTGTCAGTTGTAAGATGGGCCATGTACTGTTGTGGCCCTGATTGGCTGATTGGTGTATTGGTGTCTTCAGGATTTCCTCTGTTTGTGTTGTCTTCGTTTGGTCTTCTTGGGGTTTCTTCTCTTTTGGGACCCATCTCTTTACTTGATTTGGTTGTTGTTTTTCCTTGCATTTGTGCCCAATTCGATGGCATTTCGTGCAGTATGGAGGGCTCCATTCATACTCCACTGGTTGTTGCATCTTATCTCACTTTTCATCTGTGATGGTTATTTCTTTTATTAGCTCTTGTGTTATATCTATCTCTACTAGGACTCTAGCATACGAGATTCGATATCTGTTCGCAGTACATTTATCAGTCATCAGTGGATTTCCCAGTATACTAGCTATCTTACCCAACGTTTTGGTCCCCCACAAGTGGAGTGGCAGTTGAGGTAGTTGGATCCAAACAGGGATGTTACGCAGCATATACAGCATATAATTCTTCAAGTTAAAGTTAGGTTTCCATTCAGTTAATAACATCGGCATGCTCCGTATTGTATACGGTCATTTCATCAGTACATCATCCCTCTCCTTGTATGAATGAAATCGCAGAACAAAGTAACCTTCATTGTTGTAATACATATCTGGAAGTTTGACAAAGTTTCATTGTTGCATCATGAATTTTTTGACTTCATTCATACTTAACTCACCTCCAATGACATACATTATCAATGCAGTATCCCAGAATTTCACCTCAGCCGCAATATCTGCTTCTTCGATTATGACCTCCGCGACACCGTTGATAATCTTGGGTGCTATGAATTCTAAAGCCAGTCCATTCCCAGGATTCCAATTTCCACTGATAACGTCGACCCACAGTTTCCTTGGTTCATTTGCCCCTTTTGGTGATTATAGGGTTTCAGATTCAGTGATTTTTTGTTCCTCCCTGTGCTCTTCTATTGGTTCCTCCGGTCCCTCGTCCATTGTTTTCTTGTTCGTCTGTGTTGTTGATTTCTCATTTTGTTGAATTTCTTCCTGATTACTGGATGATGACGGCGGCGTTGACACCACCTTTGGTGGTCGTCCGCGCTTCCCCATTCCTTGAATAAATTTACTATTGATTCTAATATTTTTCAATTAATAAAAGTATTAAGAAAATCAAACTAACTTTAAGATTTAGAATTTTAAAAAGCATTTTAGAATAAATTTGAAATTAATGGATGGTTAAAAATATGTATACTTTATACCAAATTAAATAAATAAATATGTATACATTGTATACTTTAAAAATTTGATAAGTATATCTTTAATTTCTATTTTTAAAAAATAAAAAATAATTTAAAGGGATATAATTAATTTTAATATTTGATTATTGTTTTAAAATTTGTTTAACTAGATCTCTGAAAAAAGAATTTGAAATTAAAATTTATATATGGAAACAAATTTATTATTGGCTCAAATATTTTATAAATGATGTCAAAATACTTATATATGGGAACAAATTTATTATTGGCTCAAATATTTTATAAATGATATCAAAATACAAATAATATCTATATATCGGTAAAATATACTTTTGTTTAAAATATTTTTATACACAAATAAAATTTTAACAAATAATAAAACTCTTAAAAATAATAAAACTCTTTTGATTAAACAATTTTGTTTTTCTTTTATTTCATTTTTGTTATATTTTAAAAACAAATGTAACAAACACTACTCATGCATAGGCACGAATATTTTCCTAGTTTTTACTAAAAATAGCTTTATTAGTAATATTTTAAAAAAATAATTTAAAAATGTAATTGAAAAAATAATAATTAAATTTAGAGCTAACTATGTTTGTGGTCCTCCTATATATTTCAAATTTCGATTTTAATTTTTTAAAATATTTTTTTCAAAAATTATCCTCCTAAAATTTTTTATCTACACTTTTTATCCCTAATTCTATATCGATCGTTAAAACTGTTGCTAATTCAATAGTTACGTGATAAATCATCGTTAGTTAAATCATTAAGTTGTAAAAATTGTCGCTAAGTTGCATAAGGGACAAAAGACGTGAATAAAATTTTTAGAAGAATTATTCTTCAAAAGAAATATTTTGAAAAATTAAAAACCAAATTTGAGATATTTAATAGAACTATAAATATATTTAACCCTTAATTTTATATTTAAAATTTAAAATAATTTATATTTTAAAATAATTTTTGTTATATTAAAATGACATTTATTTTAAAATAACAAAAAAAAAAAAGTTAGTTGTAGTGCAAGCAAATAGTTGGGCAAGATCCACCCCTATAGTAAACACGTTAAAATCATGGACATAACAATCATTAATGGAAGTGAGTGGTTGAGAAGTGTATCTAAGATAATGGGATATGATTGATAAGTTGTGGCCATCCTACTTTGATAAACATACCAAACCAATCAAATATCAACACCAAAATAGTCATAGCACAATGAAATACCGACACCAATATATGCATAGTCGCCTAGATATAATCATGATATGACCATTTATATAACATACTAACCTACTAGACTACCTCGTGTTGTTGTTGTTGTTAATCTCTTAGGCGATCTTTGTCCATTATTATATGAATTTTTAGGAAAAGTTAGAGATATTAAAAGAATTGTTGAAATAATAAATTTATTTTAAAATTTATTTTAATAATGAAATTATCGAAAGAGCAGACAAATGACAACAAACTGCGTTGTTATCTTTTTTTTAAATAATTAATTTTAATTTTAATTTGTATTAACTATTATATATAAAATATATCTCTCTCTCTCTCTCATTAAAACTATTTAAATTTAAAATAAAAAACATAATTATATGTGAATTAAATTAAAGAACAAAACTCTAATTAAACCATTTTTAAAATATATTTACTAATATCAAAATATATTTATAGAAAAAGAGGAAAGGAGACATGGAGTGCTTCCTTTAAAGGATATCCAAATTTTCATGGCCAATAAAAAGATATGATATTATATACCCACTTAAAAATTGTTGAGAAAAAGACAAGGAAGTATCATAATCATAGTTTTCTTGTTTGTCTCTATTTGAAAATGACTATATATCAAAATTTATTACTCCCTCCGTTTCACAATAAGTAACCCATTTAAAATAAAATAATGTCTCAAAATGAATGATTTATTTCAATTTTCAATACACTTTTTTCAATTCTACCCTCTAATTAATTAAATTTTTATTATTTTTAATACATGATTAGAGATACTATAGTAAAAATATTTTTTTCTGTCTTACTTTTTTACACTTTCTTTAATATGTGTGAAATGGTGTGCTTGGGAAGGAGGAAATAAGATACTATAAGAATGAACAGACTTACTAATCAGTTACATATACAATAAAATGGGAAGAGTTAAGATAACTATAAAGCCATTATGAAAGAAGAGAAGAAGAGATATGAACATGGCAAAATTTAATCTATCTCACAGGTAAACAATTCATTTAGTGCTTTATCTTTTGAATTATTATTACATAAAATTTGAACTATATCTTTTAAATTTATAGTTAACATTTTATTATTGAACTAGCACTTCATACACAATCACTCATACATTTTATTATATTGTTTCATTGTTTTTTTTTCCATTAGTACTTGAAGGTCCCCAAATTCACCTTTTTTTTCTGGAAAAGAGAGCAAGTGGAAGCATGGAAACCAGTTGTTGAAGCAGTTCGGATGCATTTCTTTTGCTAACTTTGGCAAGCTGGAATAGTATCACTATGGTATATTTGTTTTAGACAATTTACTTCAATTTTAATTATACATTTTTGTTAAAGAAAATACCCAAAAAAGTATAAATAATTGAAGAAAAACTCTATTTTGTCTACAATTAAGAAAATCACACTCCATCTCCATAAACCACTCTTGCACATTAATATCTTTATGTCGGACATAACCATCTTTTAAGTTTTTGAAAATTTTGTATAGATTAATTACGAAAAGGTAAAACAAATAGAAACTTGTTTTAATACTAGATTATCAAAAACACTAATCAATAAAAAAAAAGTAAAACTCAATGTTATAGAAATTGTATTAGATAGGAAAAAAATTATTCACATTAAAAATTCATGATTTATATATAAATGGATGGACTTAAAGTAACATATTTAAGTTAATAGAAATATGTTACGAAAGAATGAACCAAGCATATCAACATATCAACATGTTAATAATAAACTCTCAATAATCTAAAATTTCATAAGACTGGTCCATGAGTATAAGTTTATGGATATTGATTTTACTAATGAGTTTTTAAATTAAAGGTCATGGATTATCCACACGGGTATGAGAATAGTAATGAATTTTATCATAATTTTCATAACACTAAATAATACTCGATATGAGTACGGATATTATATTTGTACTTTTATATTTATGACCAAACGGACGTTGGTGACAGACTAACACAATATTTTTGCATGCTATAGAATTATTATACATTTTCCAACAACGGTGACCTAAGTATCAAATTGTGATACTTGTTGAGATTTAAAGAATAATATATGTTCCGTACTAGACAATAATTAGTGTTGATTCGTGATGTAAGATCCTAAAAGTGATGATGTTGATCTTCAATACAGTGGCGCAGAGTGGACCTTCAAGGTTCCAACGCTCAAGTCAATTACAAAGTTAAAGATGAGTGCAATAAAAGGTGGAGATTAGAAAGTGTACCTTGAATATCAAGTGTATTGACTATATACACTGAATGATTCATATTTGACCATGCATGGTCGGGCTTCCGCGTTGGACCTTTGACTAGCCCATAACTATTTCCCCCAAGGCTTTCTAGGTGCTTGCTAGCCGATAAGTCTTTCAGAGTCGTGGAAGGCATCTTGTTATCTTGTCTGACCATAATTAAAAATGGGAAAGCCACTAAGCAGTTATAGAAGTAATGTGAAATAAGCGCATTAATTGTCTTTCCCATCATATTGAAACATATCACCATTTTTTTGGCGTGTGGCTTTAGGCTCACAGGTTAGGACATGATGCATTTCTCTAGGGAGTTCGAGTGCACTTGATTTCGCTTTTATTCCCAAGGTGAAATCTTATTGTTGATTTCTAATTTTCTGTTTCCCATTGATCTGCCTCATTGCTCGATATCCTATATATTAAGGTCTCTTGAATTTTTAGGAGAACTTTCTCCATTTCTGTGAGTTAGTTTCTTTTTGCAAGGGTAATTTCCTTCCTTTTCAAGAGCATATCTTTGAGGATTTTCCTTCTCTAAAACAAATCTTTCTATTCCTCATTTAATCTCTACCATTTTTTTCAGATTATACTCTCTCCAAGTACCCTTCTTACCCTAAGCTTATTTCATATTTCCTAGTATTTACTTTGCCATGGCTAATATAAATCATCACCCCATAAGTTTGTCTAGCGACTATGGGATTAGTGATTATTTCCCTCTAGTTAGGGCATAAACGTTTTCTAGTTCGGATTCCCCTTGTCCTATTAACAATCATTTAGTTCTAGTCATTATAATTGTGTCTAATAATTCTGAGTCGAAGAGGTTTTCTAGTGGTTCTCTCAATATATAAACTTCCTTTAACGAGTCTTCCTTCGACGCTCTTCTTTTTTATGAGGATGTGGGAGGTAATCGCGCATTTAGTTATGCACATGCTCTATTTATAGGTGTAAGAGATTTGGCCTCCCCCGCTTTGATTACCCTAGAGATGAAGGTTGTTGCTTTGAACAGGGAAGAGGCACAAAATTTCATCAAGACTTACCACACTATTTATGGTCGAGATCCAAGTGATGTTAAGACTAAGGATCATCTAGCACGTGAAACTTAGCTTGATGGTGTCAATTAGCTCAAGCCCTTCGAGATCTCCTAGGCTGACAAAATGCCTCTAATAGGTATCATACTAGATGAATCGGTTGATGTGAGCAATTATAGATGGGAAGGCTCTGATTTATTGGGAATCATTTATTCTCTAAATGATAACGTGATCATGAATGCGATAACATTAAAGTCGATCGTCTCTTTGACGGGTTGGTTCTCCATATGAAATAAGACAATATGATATGTAGTAATTTTGAGGAGTGTTCCATTCCTTTCCACAAATGTTTGTTCACCCGAATAAACTTGTGGTTGCCTTTATCCAAGTTTAAAGTGGGGGTGTTGAGGTTTTTGAAGGTTTCCCCCTCACAACTCCATCCCGGTGTTTGGGCTTATATAAGAGAGTTCCAATTCTGAGTTGAGTATCGATCTTGAAAATTCTTCTGCTGGTTGTTCTTCCATCTTTTCATCGTGATACAAACCTCTAGGTATAATATCCAGGATCAAGGGATCATTGTGCTACATCAAAAAGTTACCAAATTTAGCCATTTTTTGGAGAGTTGGGATGATTTTCGGGGGAGTTTCGTGTTGGTGAAGCTCGGTACTCTGGAATACCACTTCATGTTATGTTATGTTTCTATTGGAACTTCTCGCTTATGCGGAACATGTTTCAAAAATATTGGACTTGGGTCCATTCCAAACGTGAAGCTTATACATATGTCGTCCATCTGGATTCCCTTAATCGTGACAAGATTACATTGAAGAAAGATTTGGACACTTTTTATTGGAATCTCGACAATGAGGAGGGGTTTGAATCTACTGAGGACAATCTTTCTCTACATAGGAAATGGTTCATTGATACCCACTCTATCATGGCTGCGACCAATAGTCTAGAGAGGAAGGAGATTTTTGGTGAGGATAGAGTCATACCCTTGTACTTTTTTTACATGGGTGTTTGATATTTGCAGATAAAATGGATTCTAAAATGATTTCTTTGAGGAAGGTCTACAATATTGCTAAAGAGCAGGAGGCTCAAGGTGTCAACATCACTCCTTAATCTCAAGAAACCAATACTCGTCCTGTCAGTTCTAGCATACCTGCCATTATCGAGTTTCGCCGGTCTCTCTTGGCTCGGGGCAGCCTTCTCTTAAGGTTGTTGCTGCAATTGCTAAGGGTCGGGCTCAGTCCCCTCCTACAAATACCAAGAGGACTAGGACCAAGATCAAAGTCCTTAATTGGAAGAATATTTAGCTAAACGGGCCTGGCAATCTAGGGGTGTCGCTTCTAGTTCGTCCACTTCACTCATCAAGCTACCAACTATTTTTCTTCCAGAATTTTCTTAACTCCTTAGGATGCCTTTTGTGTGATGTCTGAAAAGGTTCTTTCTTATCTTCAAAATATTCCTAAGGTGGAGAAGATGAAGCTTTTCTCTGAAGCCACATTTTATACTTACTAGATTGGTTCTTTATTCTCCCTAGTTGATGTTGGTCGGGGTGGTGTTTTTCCCATGGGTAATCCCTCCAAATAAATGGATGACTGGAAAAGGAATTGTGAAGCGGTTGAACAATAAAGATATAAACTTTAAGAGGAAGTTCCAGGATGACGCAAGAAAGATAGTTGTGTCGAGTCTCTTTAAGAGGAGGAAAAAATGTTGGACATGTCACTTCACACAAAAGAGGGGGATGAATTATGTGTTTAAAAAAAACTTGAGTTTGAAAAACCTTTTGGATCAATTTTAGAGTTTAAAAACATTTCTAGAAAAGTTTTGAAAGTAAGCAGCGAAAAATAAAATTCAGAAGATAAAGTACAAAAAATAAATGTTAAGGGAAGAAAGAAGACACCAGGAATTATACAAGTTCAATAAAAAATGAGTTAGTCTTGTCCCAAAGATTTGATCTTGAGAGAATCCAATAAAATTAAGAGTTTTTAGTAAGTTGAGCTCTTGAACCCCTTTATACAAGGAAAAATAAAGTTTGTGGCTAACTTCCAACCAAACAACGAACAAGGAGATAAGCAATGATCCTTCCTTCCAAATGATGAATCGAAGCAGATAGTCTTCTTTCCACAAGAAACTTGGAGTGGTTAGTCTTCAAACTTCAAACCAAATTTTACACGGACTGGTATTGAACCTAGAAGATCTTTTAGCACGGGGCTAAGCTCACGAACCGAATTGTGGTTTTATATCAGGTTGACCAAGAACCTAAGAGATTTTATAAAAGGCTTATCTCCAACCTTTAATAAGATTTTAAAATCGGGATGAGCTTGAACCGAATGAAGACTTTTACATGGGCTAAGCCTTCAAACCAAATTGTGGACTTAATAACTAAATCCCCCAAACCAAGCTTTTAACGAGTTTAGCTTTGAACATAAATAATCCCTAAATGGATGAATTATTCAACCAAGGTAAAAACAAACTCCCTTGGTGAATTTACAAATCTACCATTTTAGAATTACAACTTCCTCACTTGCAAAATGTCTTGCTCGAAAGTGCCACGACTAAATTTTAGTGAGAAAAAGTAAACTAAAACATTTTTAGAGAGATAGTAAGGAGTGAGGAATAAAAGCTCATGTTTCTGGATGTGAGAATATGTGGGAAGGGACCTTTATTTATAGAGTAAAGGTTGGCAAAAAAAAGGAAAAATTTTGGAACCATAATTAATGAGTTAATCGATTGGCATAATGCTCCAATCGATTGGTTGACCTAAAAATAATCAATTAATAAGTTTTAAAAGTTAAGAAAAGATATATAATTGTTTCCTATCATTATGATATTGCCCTAATTTCTTAGGGTGCATTTTTGCACTAACCCAATTGATTGGGTATAAATGCCAATCGGTTGGCAAAGACAAAAATCTGCCCAGAGCTTTTCTGACAACTCCTAACTCAATTGGCATGACTTCAACCCAATTTTGAAAGTATTTTCTTGAGAAAAATAAGTTTGGAAACTTGTTTGTGCGAGTATGTGAGTAGCCATATACTTTACAAGAAACCCCTAATTCTTTTACAATGTATATTCACTCAGACGCATTTGGGCAGACTTTTACATACTTCAAGACTTTGTCAGATGCTTCAATCTTGTAGACCCTTTCTTGAATTTTTACTTTGAGATGAGGCTTGATTTATATTCCATTTAGGTTCCATCATCAGAGAAACTAAATTATCATGCTTTATTGATTTGGTTGCATCTGTAACTGTTTTACACTTGACTTTAGTTGTTATCATTAAAGACAAGTTGTCATTATCAAAAGCATGTTCTTCTTTAATGGAAGAAATAACAAATATATTGTTTGGAGCAATTAAACTCCCCCTCAAATAAGTAGGGAGTATACTCTACTCCCCCATAGATTATACTTCTCCCTTTTGTCGAAATAAAAAATGTGGGTAAAGATTGATTGCGATAATTTAAATATGCAAACATTGACAAATAAACATTTAAGAAAGGAAAATATCACTCTTCTTATTAATTAAAAAATTTCTATGAATTCAAAGTTCAAAAGGAAGGCACAACTGAAATAGTACGGAAAGAAATTTAAACACAATTAGACACATAAATGATTATATTCAGTTCCATAAGTATCATCATTCCTTAAGACAATTTCTTGACCTCTTTCACGTCTTTTACTATTCTCTGTTTGGTTTACCAGGCCTCAAGGAAGAACTGCTTTACTTCCCAATAATGTTAATGAAGTTCTAAGGGATACATGAAAGGTTTTGGGCACTTCAGGCGTTTTACCTCTGGCCTTGGATAACCCAACTCTCGTGTTCTTGGATCGGCTGGAACCTCGTACTCTGAGGGAGAATTAGACATGTTTTGGAGGATGATTGCTCTAACCTTGCCAATCTGACCACCAACTCTCTTGAGGAGGAATTATCAACTTTGGTGTATTATATCCATCGAGCCTCTGCCGTTCTGGCCATTGGTGGAGTCGGTCGTATAGAGGTTTTCATGGATGGTCGACTTTGTAATGAAAGACAATTATTGAAGAGTAGTGTCTGTGATCTGACGCTTCAGTGCGATACATACCTGCAAGAAGTAAATAAGGCTTCTATTTATCTTACTGAGATAGGTTTTGCATTGAGCGCCTTTAAATTTTTTTGGCTCTTTAGTTAATCGGGTAAAGCTATTATCGTAAGAAGTAGTGAAGAAAGACAAATTTATGGCTTCGGTTTGAGCATCATTATCTCCTACAAAAGCACCTCTTTCAGCTGCCCAATGAGATCTCGAGAGCTGACATCTTGAAAACACCTGTTCGGCTTAAGAGCTGGATGAAGCGATTGGAGTCGGGCTTACGTCTATCTTCGACTCTTTTGAGAATGATTTATTACAAGTGGAGCATTTTTACCCTTCTTTGTGCATTTCAATGTAGGAAGTCTGATCGAATTAGATAGTTAAAGATGAGAAAGTTGTCTCACTCAAAGATTAGTCATGCTTCACCCCCCCCCCCCTTTTTTAACATTCATGCTTGATTTGTATATATAAATGTAATAACTTGCATTGGAGAACGTGTGTATATATATATATATATATATATATATATATATATATGAATTTGATATTTAGATATCAACAGTACCTGATTAATTGGTATTTAGATATCAACAATACCCGATTAAGGTGCACATGTTAAATCCCGAGTGTATTGCTACAGGATTAACTTTTACCTTGCGACATTTTAGCTTGAAGTTAATTGGATGTATACGGGTTTGTTTTCTGCCAAGGGTCGATACCCATTTCCTCCCCAGGTGAGAACCTAGGCGGAGATTGATGTGTGGCAGATCCACCACAACCTCTAGAATGGCTAGCTACTGAGAAGGGGGATTATTGCCAATTCGTGGTTTTTCCATTTTCTTTTTGTGTGGTTTACACTGTGTGATTTTGAAATCATTATTCGTACGCTTGGGGTATTTATGAAAACACCCTTGAGTCTTTATAGTGAGAATTTGATTTCCTTAATCGTACCCTAGAATCATTGTAACCTTTCACAATCACCAAGATAAAAGATATTTTGTGAAATTCTGGTATGCAGATCTTAGATGTCCTAAGAGATGCCGAGACACTTGATCTCTGCTTTAAACACAATGACAAGAAGGAGCACAATAAAAATTACAGAAAGTAAACGAACACACAGTAATTGTTAACCCAGTTCGGTGTACAACAACACTTACGTCTGGGGGCTACCAAGTCAGGAATGAAATCCACTAGATAGTATTAATTCTAAGTTAAACAACCTCCGGTTTACAACTTATCACTTAATCGCTACCCGTGCTTAATTTCTACCTAAGACTCTCCTAGGTATGAAACCTTTCTCAATTCCCTTTCAATCACAACAGTGACAGAAATTACAACTCAATACAAACAATCCAGTACTAGTATCAACACGATACAAGAGAGGCTCACAAATACGCAAACCCTAAAACTCACTAAGCAATAATGTATTTTCCACACTTTGATTAGGTTAAATCCATCTTATTTATAACCATAAACTATACTAGATTTGAGCTTAAAAAATGTAGCAATTCTGTTACACAAAATCTGTAACTTATTCTCCTCAAGAATAGTTTCTTCAATCCAAAGTTTCCTAAAATGTCTCCACACATAGAAAACAACATGTTTAAATTCAAACAGAATCTCTGATTCCTCAATCTTGAACGCCACCTAGGATAAACAAATATTCCCACAATATTCTGAAATCTGGAAATAAATTAGTAGTATCAAAACTGCAAAGTAACAGACAAAGATATCGAATCATCATGATAGGACATCTTTTCCAACATCTTGTTCTTCAGTTTGTTCTTCATGTTAGGACATCTTGTCCAACATCTTGCTGTCAAGTTAGTTTTACCAAAATTAATGCTAATCTCAAAAGCTCGGACTTATCAATCTCTCCCTTTGGCAGATTTTTGCTAAAACTAACTAAATAACCATTGCATACAAATACACAAAAATTCAGAGGCAAAAATCAGAACAGCAGCGGAAATAATATAGCCTCCCCCTCAATCAGTTCCTTCTTCTGCAGCAAGTGGTTAGTACTCTCTCCCTCAACAGCAGCAGCCATTGGTTAGAAGTGGTTAGTTAAGTTAGTATTACTCCCCCTTTTTAGCCATAATATGACAAAGGTAGTTAACTAACTAAACAACCAAACATTAACACAAGCAGAACAAGAGTTTAAAGTACGGATCAAGCACATGAAGTGCCAAAAATATCTGGGCATTTAGCCCTTACAAAACATAACCACAAAAAAAAGAATACTACTAACTGTTAAGTCATGGATTGGCTGGAATTTTGGTAAAACAAGGTATGTTCAATGTTGATGTCAAGGTGCTGATGTTGCAACATTGAAGTCTTAACACTGGGCTGTGTTAAGTAATTAATTGCTGAAGTTGGATGTCTGATGTCACATAGGTGATGTTGTAACATCAGACCTGCAGAATTAACAACAGCAGGATGTGATGTTGTTAGGGTTGCGTATTAGCTGGAATTGTGGAGAGCAAGTTGTCTCATTGGATGCGAATATCTTAGGATAGATATTTGCTGCTGCATAGGAGATCTGGTGCAGATTTGTAGGAGATTTAAAAGGTTGAAGATTTAAAAAGATTTTAGGAGAAAATCTGTTTTAAATATTCAGTTTTAAATAACAAATCTGGGAGATATTGTAGCAAGTCCAAGACCAATTCAAGGAGCTATATAAAGCGCACAAGACCAAAGGAAAAAGCGACAGAAAACATTCAGAAGATCAGGAGCTGGAGGCTTAGTGTCTAGAGTTTGTTTAGAGTGCTTGTATTTACACTATTCTAGGGTTTGAATAGGTGTGGTGTTTCTGTCCTCTCTAGAAGTTGTGAAGCAATAGAGAGTGGTTGCTTGATCGAAGCTGTGAAGTAAGATCAAGGTTACTCAAAGTGGTTTCTTTGAGAGTTTGTAAGGGATTGAGTGGTGTTCTCATACCTAAGTGGATTCTTAGGTAGGAAGTCATTAGTAGAGTATAAGTTTAGGAGATTGTCAACGGGTTGTTGAGTCTGTAAATTATATCTACAAGTAGTGAATTCCATCCCTGGCTTGGTAGCCCCCAGAGTAGGTTGGTTGTAACCGAACTGGGTCAACAGTTCTTGGTGTTGTTTTACTGTTATTGCTGTCCATTGTGCAGAGTGTGTTGTTGTGACATCGCACGTTAACATCACACGTTTGATACCAGAATTTCAATTGGTATCAGAGCAGGCATCCTGTCTGTCTCTGGGTGAGATCTAGGGAAGTTACTTTCTGGTGTAAAGATGGACAAAGAAGTTGGAGGATTCGTCAACAGACCCCCTATTTTGGATGGATCCAATTATGATTATTGGAAGCCAAGGATGACTACCTTCTTAAAATCCTTGGACAACAGGGCTTGGAAGGCTGTTATTAAAGAATGGAAAGCACCTGTCATGTGTGAGAAAGATGATGCCGGCAAAGATAAAGAAGGCACCTCTAAGCCTAAGCCTGAAGAAGAGTGGACCAAGGAGGAAGATGAGCTTGCCCTTGGAAATTCCAAAGCTCTAAATACCATCTTCAATGGAGTGGATAAGAATATCTTCAGGTTAATCAATACCTGTGAAGTTGCTAAGGAAGCGTGGGATATTTTACAGGCAACACATGAAGGAACATCTAGAGTCAAGATGTCAAGACTTCAGATTTTAACATCAAAATTTGAAAGCCTGAAGATGAAGGATGATGAGACCATTCATGACTTCCACATGAATGTTCTGGAGCTGGCTAATGCATCCAGTGCTCTTGGTGAGAAAATGTCAGATGAAAAGCTTGTAAGGAAGATCCTTAGATCCCTTCCTAAGAAGTATAAGATGAAGGTTACTGCCATAAAAGAATCACAAGACATCAGCAAAATGAGAGTTGATGAGCTCATTGGATCTCTTCAAACTTTTGAGCTTGGGTTGAATGAGGAAGAACCAGAAAAGAAGCCTAAGAGTATAGCCCTGGTGTCAAATGGTGAAGAAGAGAAAGGGAAGAGTTATAAATCTCAGGAGGATCTATCTCAGGCCATAGTTATGTTGGGAAGACAGTTCACCAAAGTGTTCAAGAGAATGAACAATAACTCAAGGCCTAATGTCAAGAACATGACTTCTGACACCAGCAAGAATGATGAAGAGAAAACTACCCAAGATAAAGGAGTTCAGTGCTTTGAGTGTGAAGGGTATGGACATGTCAAGAAAGAATGTCCCACCTTCTTGAAAAAGCAGAAGAAGGGCATGACAGTTTCCTGGTCTGACTCTGATAGTGAAAGTGAAGGTGAGTCAGCAAAGCATGTGAGAGCTTTAACAGGAGCTGTGGTTTCTGATGATGATTCTAGTGATGGAGAAGTAACTTATGAGGAGTTAGCATCTACTTATCAAGAACTGTGTTTAAAAAGTGATGAGATTTGTCAAGAAAACAAGTGCCACAAGCAACAGATTGCTCAGCTTGAGAATGAAAAAGCTGATCTGGAAAATGAAGTTGTATTGGTTAAAGCTCACCTTGATCAAATGACCAAGTCTGTTAGGATGCTGAGCTGTGGAACAAACTCACTTGATAAGATCCTTCAGACAGAAAAAGCTGCTGGAGACAAAGCTAGGATAGGTTATGTGGCTGAGGATATGGGAACTTCAGAAGAAAGAACTTCAGGTTCAAAGAAGGAAGTGTCACAACATTTGTCTCAACATCAGCCAAAGAAGCAGGATCCTACACCTAAGAAAGCTGATGTTTCACAACCTAAGAAGATTGAGAAGAAGACTGGTCCTAATCAGAAGAGAAAGCAGCCTCAAGAAGCTAGTCAGTATATGCCTCCCCAATATCACCAGAGCATGCAAGCTGCCAGGTTCAAGCAGAACATGTCTCATCAGTTGTCTCAACATCAAGGAAACTGGCATGGATATGAATATGGATACAACAATGATGTGCCTCATTACTATGGAAGAAGGAAGCCTCGTCACCATAGGAGACAGCCTAGAAGACAACATCAGTACAGAAGAAGATATTCCAACTATGGAAGAAGAAGACATTATGGGTGGCAGCCACAGCATTATCATCAAAGTGGAAAAAGATTTAACCACTTTAGAGATGACAGAGTTAGATGCTTCTATTGTGGCAGGGTTGGACATATGCAGTACTCTTGTTTCAAGTTCCATGGCTATCCAAATCCAGTTCCTCAAACCAGACAGAAGAAGGTCAAACCTAAAGTTGCTAAACAATGGGTTCCTAAGGAGAAGTTGAAATATCTTTTAGCCCACACCTCAGACATCCAGGTTGATAAGGATACATGGTACTTTGACAGTGGATGTTCAAAGCATATGACTGGAGTCAAAAACTTGTTAGTTGAAGTCAGTCATTGTCCCTCTCATGAGGTTATGTTTGGCAGTGGAGAAAAAGGTGTTGTTGCAGGAGTTGGGAAAGTGAAAGGTGATGGTAGACCTGAACTTGACAATGTTCTGTTTGTCAGTGGTTTAAATGCAAATTTGATCAGCATAATCCAGTTGTGTGATGAAGGTTACAAGGGAAACTACACTAAGCATGAGTGTGTGGTTTCTGATGAGCATAATCAGGTTGTTATGAAGGGTGTCAGATCCAAAGATAATTGCTATCAGTGGATACCTCAAGTGGACAGCTTATCTAGTGATGTTAAGGATGATGCTGTAGCATCAGATGGTGACGTCAAGTGTGAAAGTATGGTGAAAAGTCAATCTGGGTTAATGTCTTATGGTGCTGTTACTCCTAAGTTGGATGATGTGTTAAAAGCCAACTTGAGTAGTCAGTTATGTGAGCAAGATGAAGGAGTCAACAATGCTGATGAAAGGATCAAAAGTTGTGACCTTAAGAAGTGTTGGGAGCTGAATACTTGCAAGGCCAAGAAAGATGACAACCTGACTAATGACTCCTATAGTTCAGAAGAAAAATTTCACAGGTTGAAAATCCTTAGGTTGGAAGATGCAGATGTTAGAGCTGATGTTAAAACATCTCAAGTCAAGAAAGGTACTTCAAGCCTTAAAATAAAGAAGAGTAATGATGAACTAATTACAAAAGTGTTTCCTGGGGTTGCTAAACGACTGAAATCAAGGAAGGGGAAAGCTATTGAGTCACCTCCAAAGATGAGAACTGATAAGCAGAAGATCTATGTGGATGGTACTACAAAATCCAGGAATAAAGTGTTCATCTCTTCCAGAAATAGGAAGATCAGAGATAAGCCTGATGATAATGTCCAGGATATCTCTCAAATGAAGGAAGCCGTTGTTGTTAGAACCTCTGAGAAAATTCAAAAGGCCATACTAGATAACATTCCTGTGCTTTTCATAAAATGGTGGAAGTATGTTCTGGAAAAAGAATTTGGTATACATACTCTGGATATGGTTGAGTTTGCTAGGATATGGTTCAGAGAGGGTGTGGGAACTTATGGTATTCAGGTGTGTATGAATAAGTTGCTCTGACTGTGTCTTATTGGGAGCTTCTTGAAGGACTTATTTGTGCAGTGAGTCCTTTGAATGGTGATGAGAAGCGGATGTCCCAAAAGATGTTATAACATCATGTTTGCTGGTGGTTATATCTGGAAGATGATTAAGATTGGACATGTGGAGTTGGATGCTCTAGCATTTTTGGTCAGAAGAGGTGGAGATTATGGTCATGTGTTTAGTAGCTTGTTCTGGCAAAGCATGACTACTGTCTTTGAAGACTTCACCAGTTTCAACAACTACTGGTGGATGTAAGGATGGAGGAATTGTGATCTCTTGAAGAGACTGGATCTCAGTAAAGCTTATAAGTAAATTGAGAATTTGTGGAGTTTGTGACACAGTGTTGAGTGGAGCATATGTAATACCCTGGTGTCAAGAGTGTCAAAAGTATCCTTGGTGAAGGATGTCTTTGTTCTGGATCTGAAGCTTAGTGCGTACATTATATCTAAGGAGCATCTACATAGTCATACGGGAGAATGATGAAGTAGAAGGTTTTCCTTGGATGGTGAAGATGAATTATATGATAGCCTCTGGAGAAAGAGACAGTGGCACCAAAATGCATCTACTCAGAAAATGTGCTCAAATGTTCATCTCCATCTAGAACATTTGTTAATCATGACAGGGGGAGTACTTGTCTATGGATTTTGCAGCAAAGGTGCATTTCTTGTGAAGATTGGTTGCCTCTTATGAGGATATAATGTCAGATAGCATGTTATGACATTAGGCTGTTGATTGGTTTTAGTCATATGAAGCAAATTGTTTGAATCTTGTGCACACATGCTTCTGAGGAGATGTCTGAAGACAAGATTGAATCATGGCCTTGAATAGATTGTACACTTGTCTTGGTGTGTGTTATTCTTAGAGTTCAGTGGAAGGCATTGTGTGTGTGCTTCAGATCTTGTGGATGATTGTGTGAAGCCCTCTTGACTGGATGGATGAAGACTATGACTAATGGTAGAGGAGCTGACAGAAGATGTACATGTTGAGGTTTGTCCAATTGTGGCTAAAAAGGGGGAGAAAATAGCCAAGAGAGTCAAGAGTATCAAAGAATATTACTGCCAAATGCTGCTAATGTGATGCAAATATTAAGGGGGAGTTTAGACTGAGCTAGTGATGCAGACATCATAGCATTTGAAGAGTGCAGCCAAGCAGACATCAAGGGAGAGAAAAGTGCTGCACATTGTGAGCTATTGAACAGCTGTGATGCTGGTTCATATTTTTTAGGGGGAACACCAATTGGCTGTTGTCAATAATGAAGATGGTGTTGCAGCAGATCAAGTGAAGACTATGTAAATTGTAAAACTGCTGCTGATGAAGAGTTTAGATTTATTGATTGAAGTTATTCCGCTGCTAAAGTCTCTGAAGATGCAGAGTGCAGAGATTGTTTTAGCCAAAATTAGCCAAAGGGGGAGATTGTTAAGTCTTGGATTGGCTGGAATTTTGGTAAAACAAGGTATGTTCAATGTTGATGTCAAGGTGCTGATGTTGCAACATTGAAGTCTTAACACTGGTCTGTGTTAAGTAATTAATTGCTGAAGTTGGATGTCTGATGTCACATAGGTGATGTTGTAACATCAGACCTGCAGAATTAACAACAGCAGGATGTGATGTTGTTAGGGTTGCGTATTAGCTGGAATTGTGGAGAGCAAGCTGTCTCATTGGATGCGAATATCTTGGGATAGATATTTGCTGCTGCATAGGAGATCTGGTGCAGATTTGTAGGAGATTTAAAAGGTTGAAGATTTAAAAAGATTTTAGGAGAAAATCTGTTTTAAATATTTAGTTTTAAATAACAAATCTGGGAGATATTGTAGCAAGTCCAAGACCAATTCAAGGAGCTATATAAAGCGCACAAGACCAAAGGAAAAAGCGACAGAAAACATTCAGAAGATCAGGAGCTGGAGGCTTAGTGTCTAGAGTTTGTTTAGAGTGCTTGTATTTACACTATTCTAGGGTTTGAATAGGTGTGGTGTTTCTGTCCTCTCTAGAAGCTGTGAAGCAATAGAGAGTGGTTGCTTGATCGAAGCTGTGAAGTAAGATCAAGGTTACTCAAAGTGGTTTCTTTGAGAGTTTGTAAGGGATTGAGTGGTGTTCTCATACCTAAGTGGGTTCTTAGGTAGGAAGTCATTAGTAGAGTATAAGTTTAGGAGATTGTCAACGGGTTGTTGAGTCTGTAAATTATATCTACAAGTAGTGAGTTCCATCCCTGGCTTGGTAGCCCCCAGAGTAGGTTAGTTGTAACTGAACTGGTTCAACAATTCTTGGTGTTGTTTTACTGTTATTGCTGTCCATTGTGCAGAGTGTGTTGTTGTGACATCGCACCTTAACATCACACGTCTGATACCAGAATTTCACTAACAAACATCATCTTCAGTAGTCTCATCATCCTCTTCCTCTTCCTCTTCAAGGTCCTCACCATCTGACTCGACATCTTCATCAGCAACATCATCAACAACAACATTTGATGTGATAATGTCTTGGACATGATCACCAACAAACAATTTGTGATGCAAAGTCAAAGGAGACTCCTTTTTCATGACTTTATCATCATTCAGTAAAATACTAGGATATTGTTGAAGAATTATGCTACAAATGAGAATTGGCTTTGAAAACCTCTCTTTATTTGGTGGGAACACACATATACTTACTCGAATAGTATTCCCACACCAAATTAACTGCTATAAATCTTTAGACAGACAAATCTCAAGCTTGCCCCTCAACACCTCAAATTGATTAGCATCCAAAGCTTTAGTAAATATGTCATCTAAATGATTCTCTGTGGCAACATGCTCCAATGTTATAACTTTGTCTTCCACAAGATTTCTAATGAAACGATGCCCGATGTCAATATGTTTGGTTCTACTGTGCTGAATAGGATTCTTTGAAATATTGATGGCACTCAAGTTATCACAGAATAATGTCATGACATATTGTGTGACATTATACTCAATTAGCATTTGCTTCATCCACATCATTTGAGAACAACTATTATATGCTGCTATGTACTCAGCCTCAGCAGTAGATAGAGAAACATAATTTTGCTTCTTACTGAACCATGAAATCAAGTTGTTTCCCAAAAATAAATATCCTTCAGAGGTGTTCTTCCTATCATTAGCACTACCAGCTCAATCAGCATTACAATATCCCATCAACATGGAATTAGAATTATGAGAATACAACAGACCATAGTCACATGTACCATTCACATACTTCAGAATCCTTTTGACTTGATTGATATGACTGACTTTAGGTTCAGCTTGATATCTAGCACAAACTCCAACAACAAAAGTTATGTCAAGTCTGCTTGTAGTAAGGTATAGAAGACTGCCAATCATGCTTCTATACAAACTCTGATCAACACTAACACCCTTTTCATCCTTAGACAACTTCAAGTCTGTAGGAGCAGGAGTCCTTTTGTGGCTAGAATTCTCCAAACCAAACTTCTTCACAATACTTTTTGCATATTTCCCCTGACAAATAAATATGGAGCCTTCCATCTGTTTGACTTAGAGACCAAGAAAGTAGGTTAATTCACCCGCCAAACTCATCTCAAACTCAGATTGCATTTGCTTGATAAAATATTGAACCATCTCATCCGACATCCCTCCAAATACAATATCATCTACATAGATTTGAGCTATCATGATTTTTCCATCCTTCTCTTTAACAAAGAGAGTTTTGTCAATTCCACCTTTTTTATATCCATGGTTGATGAGGAACTCAGTTAGCCTTTCATACCAAGCTCTTGGAGCTTGTTTCAACCCATACAAGACCTTCTTCAATTTGAACACATGCTCTGGAAATGTAGGATCAACAAATCCTTTTGGTTATTCCACATATACTTCTTCATTCAAGTATCCATTTAGAAAGGAACTCTTAACATCCATTTGAAACAGCTTGAATTTCAACAAATAAGCCACTCCAAGTAACAATCTAACAGACTCCAGCCTAGCAAAAGGAGCAAAAGTTTCATCAAAGTCCACCCCCTTCAATTTGAGTGTACCCTTGAGCAACAAGTCTAGCCTTGTTTCTGGTGATCACACCTTGCTCATCAGACTTGTTTTTAAACACCTATCTTGTACCAATAACATTTAACCCTTCAGGTATTGGCACAAGATCCCAGATCTCATGCCTTTTGAACTGCTCGAGCTCCTCTTGCATAGCATTGATCTAGAATTCATCAGTCAAGGCCTCCTTGACATTCTTGGGTTCCAATTTTGAGACAAAGCAAGCACCAGCAACAACTTCTCTTGATCTGGTCATTATTCCACCATTTGGATCTCCTATTATAAGCTCATTAGGATTATCTTTCTGAATTCTGATGGAGGGCCCCTTGTCTACTATCTCAGTCTCTGCAGGTTCAGGATTAACACTTGAGTCTGCAACATCTTCAGGAACATCATGCAATGTTCCATTATCTTCTGTGACATCTCCAAGAACATCATTCATGGGAAAGAATGTTCCAATATCATCTGTGATAGTAGCTTCTATAGTTGAGTCATCAACCACAGCATTTATAGATTCCAGTACAACATTAGCTTTGGAGTTGAGTACTCTATAGGCTCTTCTATTTGTAAAGTATCCCAGAAAGATTCCTACATCACTTTTAGGATCCATCTTTCTCTTTTGCTCACGGTCAGCCAAAGTGTAACATTTGCTTCCAAAGACATGGAAGTACTTCACAGTTGGCTTTCTTCCTTTCCATAGCTCATATAAAGTAGCAGATGTTCCAAATCTGATGGTTACTCTATTCAGGATATAACAAGCAGTATTCATGGCTTCAGCCCAAAAATGATATGGAAGTTTCTTGGCATGAAGCATGACCCTTGCACATTCTTGAATTTCCCTATTCTTTCTCTCAACCACACCATTCTGTTGAGGAGTGATGGGTGAAGAGAACTAATGACTAATTCCTTCAGAGGAACATAAATCATCAAACTTGTTATTTTCAAATTCCTTCCCATGGTCACTTCTAATTTTAACTATGCCACAATCCTTCTCTCTTTGAAGTTTTTGACAAAGTTCTTTGAACACTTTAAACATCTCAGACTTCTCTTTGATGAAATTCACCCAGGTGAATCTTGAGAAGTCATCAACCACAACATAAGCATACCTCTTTCCTCCAAAACTTTTAACCTGCATAGGTCCCATCAAGTCCATATAAAGTAGCTCCAGAATTTTTGAAGTGGTCATATGTTGAAGCTTCATATGTGACATCTTTGTCTGCTTTCCAATTTGACATTCACCACAGACTCCTCCTTCATCAATTTTCAAATTAGGAATGCCTCTGACAGTTTCCTTTGACAAGACTCCCTTCACTCCCTTCAAGTGTAAGTGGCCAAGTTTCTGATGCCACGTCTTCACCTCATCTTCTTTTGACATCAAGCAGATGGAGGAACACTTTGTTTCTAGAGGAGTCCATAAGTAACAATTATCCTTAGATTTGGCTCCCTTCATGATAACTTCATCTTTATCATTTGTTACCAGACACTTAGATTTAGTAAAGTTAACCTTGAGACCTTGGTCACATAGTTGACTAATACTTATCAGATTAGCAGTTAGCCCTTTGACAAACAACACCTTATCAAGACTAGGCTGCCCAGTATAGTCTAGCTTCCCAACACCCTTTATTTCACCTTTTGATCCATCTCCAAAGGTGACATAGCTAGTGGAATGTGGTTTAATATCCACCTAAAATTTCTTGACACTAGTCATCTGTCTAGAACGACCACAATCAAAATACCAGCCCTCTCTAGCAGAAGATGTTAGAGAGGTATGAGCTATGAGAGCAGCAGTGCCATTCTTGGGAATCCACTTCTGTTTTGTTTTACCAACAACCTGCATCTTTCTGGGTTGTGAAGCAGATTTAGGATAGCCATGTAACTTGTAGCAGTAAGGTTTTATGTGACCAAACTTACCACAATGATGACATTTCCAGTCTTGCTTCTTGCTCCCTGAGGAATTCTTCTGATATCTTTGTTAATGTTGGGACATCTTTCTTGACATCTTTCGATTCTGCTTTCTTTTAGGATGAGCAGAATTCAATGCTGGCTCTTTTCCTTTATTCATCACAACTTGATCATTATAACCAAGCCCTTTGATATCTCCAGCATTCCTCCCAAATTGAAGAATCGCATCTAATACATAAGAACTGCTATTGAGCATTCTTACAGTTTTAGTCATATTGTCAAGTTTAGAGTTGAGCAATACAACTTCCTCCTTCAGGTCAGAGATGGTATCCAAGTGCTTCAATATTTCAGCCTCAAGTCGAACAATAGCATTATGTTGATCCTCTCCCAACTGACATACTTCTGCACAGCTCCCTGTATGAGCTAGCCAGTTCATCAAACGTGAGTTCTCCAACATCTGATTCTTCATCAGAATCAAATACTCTAGTATGAGTAGAAACATGTTTAGCAGATTCTCCTTCACTTGAAGAATCATCTTAAGAACATGATATAGACAAGCCTTTCTTCTCCTTCTTGAGAAAGGTAGGACACTCAGATTTGATGTGTCCAAATCCTTCACATTCATAGCATTGGATTCCTTTGCCTTTGTTAGCTTTCTCTTCAGTTTTGGACCTTCTTCCAAAATCCTTCCTTTAGTTGATGTCGGATGACTGAGTCTTGACATTTGATCTTGAATCCCCGTCCATCCTCTTTAACAATTAGTTGTACTATTTTCCAAGTAGCACAACAACCTTAGACAATTCTTCCTTGGAATTTGGTTCACATTCACCTTGATTAGACACCAAGGTTATGCTTTTCTTCTTTTCAGATTTCTCACTGATTTCCAATTCAAAAGTCTGAAGAGATCCCATGAGTTCATCCACCTTCATGGTGTTTATGTCTTGGGCTTCTTCAATGGCAGCCACCTTCATGTCAAATTTCTTTGGAAGAGATCTTAGGATTTTTTGGGTCAACTTAGCTTCAGAATCTTTTCTCCTAGATAACTTGGAGTATTGGCTATGTCAACAATGTTCATGTGAAAGTCTTGAATACTTTCATCCTCCTTCCTCTTCAAGTTCTCAAACTTGGTTGTAAGAAGTTGAAGTCTTGATGATTTCACTCTAGAGGTTCCTTCATGAGCAGTCTTCAAAATCTCTCAAGCATCTTTGGCAACAGTACAATTCTTTATCAATCTGAAGATGTTCTTGTCCACTCCAATGAATAAGGCATTCAATGCTTTGGAATTACCCTGAGCTAACTTGTCATCTTCATTATCCCAGTCTTCCTCAGGCTTTTTCATATGAGTAATCTTACCTTCTTGATCTTTAGCCTTTGCTGGATCCCATCTTTTGACCACAAATTTCCAAGCTTTACCATCCATGGACTTAATAAAGGCCACCATGCGCACTTTCCAATATTCATAATTAGAT
Organism: Lathyrus tuberosus; assembly: GCA_022829125.1. Lineage (NCBI taxonomy): Eukaryota > Viridiplantae > Streptophyta > Magnoliopsida > Fabales > Fabaceae > Lathyrus > Lathyrus tuberosus. The sequence goes on from JALAZF010000090.1 coordinate 5,160,291, forward strand.
CCATCAAGGATGGGTGGTCTGTTCAATATTCCTCCTTCTTTGTCCATTGCACCAGAAAGTAACTTCCCTGAATCTCACCCAGATACAGATCAGGATGCCTGCTCTGATACCAATTGAAATTCTGGTATGCAGATCTCAGATGTCCTAAGAGATGTCGAGACACTAGATCTCTGCTTTAAACACAATGATAAGAAGGAGCACAATAAAAATTGCAGAAAGTAAACGAACACACAATAATCGTTAACCTGATTCGGTGTACAACAACACCTATGTCTGGGGGCTACCAAGCCAAGAATGAAATCCACTAGATAGTATTAATTCTAAGCTAAACAACCTCCAGTTTACAACTTATCACTTAATCACTACATGTGCTTAATTTCTACCTAAGACTCTCCTAGGTATGAGACCCTTCTCAATTCCCTTTCAATCACAACAGTGATAAAAATTACAACTCAATGCAAACAGTTCAGCTCTAGTATCAACATGATACAAGAGAGACTCACAAATATACAAACCCTAAAACTCACTAAGCAACAATGTATTTTCCACAATTTGATTAGGTTAAATCCATCCTATTTATAACCATAAACTAGGTTGGATTTGGGCTTCAAAAACGCAGCAATTCTGTTACACAGAATCTGCAACTTATTCTCCTCAAGAATAGTTTCTTCAATCCAAAGTTTCCTATTTACCCCGTAGCTTGTAGTATGCTCGAATCATCCACTTTTGCTTATCTGGTTGACATAACATGTCTTACCTGTAGGAGAGAAATTATTCATATCTCTTAATTGGACGACCATGGAGGTTACATTGATCTACACGACTTTTCATTCCCTTTCCTTTTGGTTTGGTTGCAAGACCTGGTAGATACTCTAAGCTCTAGCACGTTTAGAATTTACCATGACTGGTTCATCATGGAGGTTGTGAAACATTAGATTGGGGTGAACTGGGGAATGCTAAAACATCTAAGGCTACCGTAAAGAGTCTACCGAGGATAGAGTTGTAAACGCTCTTACAAGGAACCACTAGAAATTGAGAGTCGGTCGTTCTAACATCTCTCCCTTTCTCCATGGTAATCAGTAACTTAATGTACCCGCCCTTCGTACCATTTAAGGGTTGTAGACCGATGCATCATATTACCACGAGTTTTCTTCTTCAGGTCCGTCTTCTCAAAAAGTTTCGTGCACATCATGTTACAAGATATGCCACTGTCAACCAGTATTCGGGAGACGTCAAAATGGTTTATCACGGTTGTCATGACCAAAAGAAGGATTTAGTTTGGGATTCCCCGACCTTTTCACAATTCCAAAAACTAAGCATTGGCCTTTTCGAGCCCTTGGTTGAGGTACCTCCTCCATTCTTGCTGACAGACATTAGTTTTGCACCTTCTTACGCCCCAACTTCTCTCTAAATGTGTTATGTTTCCTCGGTCAATTTTTTAAAAATCTAGCACTTCAGGCTTTCGCCGAAGCCTCCCACCTCTACAGCTACTTTTGTAAAGTTGTTGATATACGCCCGCAAAGTCTCCTTCTTGTTGAGTGATCCTGCTGAGTGTGGCTATTATAGTAGATTGCCTTTTCTGAGAGATGAAATTCTCACACAAGTAGGTCCATGAATCTATGCTACCGTCAGACAAATATTTAAACTAAATCATAGTCGATCCGGTTAGAGTTAGTGCAAAGAGCTTGCACTTTGCAGGGTCATCAACATGGTAGTAGTCTAAACGCTCGTCTACATGTTGCACATGCTCATCCGGATCTCCCTTTCCTCGTAACTCTAGAGCTTTAGAGGCTTCTCCATTGATTTCAATATTTGTTATCCAGAATACAAGAAGAAATAGGATGCTTCTTCCGTTCCTTGCTCGAAGTTCTTTCCTCAAGTTCTTCCCCATTCTCAAGGCGTCGGGCCTCGGAGAAGTGTGACTTCCACTTCCTCCTTCAGGACTAGGAGAAAGAGTTTGGTGTTTCTGAATTCTTGGTGACTCAAGATTTCAAAGGAGCTTCCTGATGAGATATTGTCTATTGGTTTCTTCCGGACATGGCCCCTTGCATTGTGTTCATCTTCAGGTTCCCGTGGTTCAAGCTTTCTTTGAGACGAAGTAATATTTCTTCTACAACTTGTGAATTTTGTTCTCGAACCATATTGTAAACATTTTTTAGTAGTCCGTTAGCACCTTGCACACGAGGTTGGCTTGCAACAATCGGAAATCAGGTAATGCTTTCGGTCTAGGTATTATTGGTGGTGCTGGAGGCCTGAGCGGTGGTTCACCTTGTTGTAATTGCGAAACAGATCCTAAGAATAATATAGGTTGAAAGACTCCTTGAGATGTTCTGGGATAGACAAAATCTTGATGTGATGGCGCATATGGAGAATTCGTGAAGACTTGAATGCTACCATTTTGAGGAATATGTGGTGGATCTATGGCAGCTCGAGCAGCTCCGACTATCTTGCGTTATGCAGCGGGGCGAGTAGCTAAGGAAGCTGCCATTGCTGATGTATTTGGACCGAGATATGAGAAGTTATGTTAATCTTTTATTGGAGAGGATCGAGAATAGAGTTCTACAATTCATATTCAGGATATTTGAATTTTTAGGTCGGGGAAGCTCCAATTTAGTGAATCGAAAGATGAATGTGAAAAATGTGAGAATCAAATGTTGATTCCCACATACAATGCCATTGTTATGTGCGGGAACCATAATTGATCGTTGAACGGTGGATGTGTATCACAACGGTGGACTCAAGCTTCTAGTATGGTGAATGAGGGACTGACCTGCAAGATTAACACTTCATCGCTCAAGTCAATATGAAAATAAGATGGACTGAATAAGATTTGAATTAAAATTACCCGAGAAATAACATATTCTCCCTTTAAGACGATTATAATAACTTGTTGATCTATTAACATGAAATATAAATATCCGTTCGATTGATCTTGAAATGAGCTCATATATTTGTTTTCTTGTCTAAAGTAGTGCATCTGCTCCACGATGTACGGTGGGTCATTTTACTCTCAATCATAATTATCATACTCTCGTAATAGCCAAAACAACATTATGTTTTACCTTATCAAATAAAATTATATTAAGATTTTATTTTAATAATTTAATAATTAAAATGTCACATCTTAATCGGACATATATTGTATCATATTTCTTTTTCTTTTAATAACTTGATTTATCATTTTGGAAGCCTTATAACATTTTATATACATAATAAAATAAACATATAAAATGAAAAATAGTTATTTAATTATAATTAAATATAAAAACTATTTATGGATTATTTCAAAAAATGAAACTTTTAAAATTTTATCTTTCAAAAACATCATCAAAAGAAATATTTTAAGAATAAAAAATCATTTTAATTTTTGAACCTTTTTTAAAATTTTATAAATAAAAAATATACGATAAAAAATCATTACCACTTCGATTTAAAAAATAAATTGAAACTGTTTGAATTTAAAGTAAAAGATTAATTTTACAAATTAAATAAAATAAAGAATTAAAACTACAACAATTTAACTGTTATACGTTTTTAGTGTAAATTAGATAAAATTTATACCATAAAAAAAACAAAATTATTTAAATGTTTTATTTTAAGAAAAGTTAAAAGAAAATCAAACATTTTAAATAAATTAGCATTTATAATTAATTGAAAGTGTAACATATCTTTACCTCGTCAAGACATTTCAGTTAAATTTAAACTATAATTTAGTCTTAATTTTATTTACTTCTACTTTATTTCATATCATAAATTAAAAAAAAAAAGTAATTACAATTGAAAATTCAATACTGCCCATATTTTTTTTCCTTACACATATAAAAATCATGGATAAAAATGTTAATCAACTCATACTGTATTAAACAATTAAATATTAAAATAATAAGTAGTCTCACATCACTAAAATTTAAAAACTCTTTTACTTTTTTTAGTAAGTTTGATAAAAAAATTATACATAGCACAAAAATATATTATTAAATAATATTTAAAATTAATTTTTTTTTTAAATATTGTTGATGTTAAAATAAAAAATATTAATGATAAATGTTTTACATTTTATTACTTTAATTTTAGGAAATGAGCAATTAAAAAAATCATCGTTGAGACATGCAAATCTTAAAGGGAACAATTTTTCATTAATTTAATTTAGTTTGTTTATATCTATTAATTACAAATAAAAATAATTTTAATATATTAATTCTAATTTATTATAAATATCATATATGTAACATAAATATAAAACAAAAATTATTAAAAATTATTAATTTTTTTATCACCATCAATATATAAAAATAAACAATTATAATGCATCAATTATGTTTTTTTTTGTTCACTTCATTATTTTTCATGTTGTTCTTTTTTAAAAATTATTAAAGAACAAAGTTGAGACATCCAATTCATATACATACAACATATTGTCATTAATCAATTAAATTTATTTAATTATTTAATATATATTACAAATAAAAATAGTATTATATAAATCAAACAAGAAAATAATGTATATCACTAAAAAAAATTACTTAAAAACTCAAAACCATTTGGACGAGGAGATAAGAATCTCTTATAATAATTAGTGATTTTGAATTCAAATTCAACCATAAAAATATAATAATATAAATTTTTTGACTAAATTATAGTTTTAATCCTTAAACTTTATCTGATTTACAAAATTGTTTTCTTTATTTTAAATTCAAATAGTTTTAGTTCCATTTTATTTTATTTTTATAAAAAATCGATGAAATATTTATTTTTTAATTTATAATTTTATCTATAAGTTTTACAATAGATTTATATACAATAATAAATATTATGGTCACAAAAAATTTATTATTTAAAAAGATAAAAACATCGCTAATTTTAAAAAATAAAAATATAGTTCATTTTATTATTAGTTTTATGCCCTCTAAAAACTAGATTTATTTTAATATATTAATTATATTTTTTTCCAGGGCCAAAGCCCAAACAACAGCAACAAACTCCAGTACATGAGAAACAAAAATCTCATGAGACAAACTACACTACATGATAAACAAAATTACAATTAATATATTAATTATAATTCATTATAAATATTTTATACTAACTATAGTTTATTATAAAATATATATGAGACAGAGAAATGAATTAAAATGACAGTTTTTAATATGATTGACATACAAAAAGAAAGTAATTACTTTTATTTATTTATCGTCTTTTAATTTTAAAATGGTATTAATTAATATTTTGTCTAAATCATATTTAATAACTTATCATCGAAAAGAGAAAATGATAAAGTAAAATAATAAATACTTAAAAGGAATGACACTTAAGATTAAAAATATTTTAAAAGAATGGCATCTAAGATACAAAATATTTTCTGAAAAAATGATAAATTTTATTAAATTTATAAGATTAAGAATATATAAATTTAATGAAATATTTATATGTACAAACAACTTTAAAAAAATAAAAAATTACTTCCATTGTAATCGATAATATCTGCGCAGGTTAATAAATTTAAATATTGATATAAATAAAAATATTTAAATTTATTTATATGTGTAGACAACTTTAAAAGAAATAACAAATATCGTTTATAATGAAAGTAATTGTTTTAATAACAAAATAATATATATAAATATGTATAAAAAAAAAATAACTCATTCAACAAACATATAAAGAATTGCAACTGCACAAGAAGTGTCAAAACAAACACAATAAAAACAGACAGACTAACAATGGATTTTGTGATCTGTGAGAAACCATATTTCCGTTTTTCTCAAACAAGTTTTAGAAAAATAGAAAATTTTTATTGGTTAACAATTGCATCAAGTTAGTCTAGGACAGTGTTTTAAAAACCGGACCGGTCATCAAACCGATGAGGGTACTGAGTCACTGGTTTATCGGTCGAACCACTGGGTCATTGGTCGAACCGCATGACCAAACCGGATTAAACCGGATAACTCGGTTGAATAAACCTGTCATTATAATAGGTATAAAACCGGTAAAACCGGTCGAACCGGATGATTCAGTCTCTAAAACATATAACTAGCACTTAAATTTTTTGAAAATATCATATCATAAATTCATAGGTTCATAATTTAAATTAAAATTTTAAACAGAGTCTAATTGTAAATTTTAAACAGAGTCTAAATTAAACAGAGTTTAATTTAAATTCATAGTTTTAATGTTAATAGAAAATCAGTTTTAATGTTAATAATTAAAACAATACAAATATTAACATTATTCTAAATAATAAAATTTTCAAGTCTATATATATATAATAGAAATCAGTTAAGCCTAAAATTATATTATATTTAGTTTTTTAATATGTGTTCTTAAATTTCTATACAAATATTTGTATGATGGTTTTTCAATCAATATAAATACAAAATAGTAAAAATAGTTTTGTGGATATTACGAAACTTAATTTGTGTATTACTTGAATCAAATGAGTGATCACTATTATTCTTGGAGAAAAGTTCCTATGTATTTGAGTAAAAAAAATAAAAAAAAAATTAAATTTTAAAATAAGTAGTTGAACCGCCGGTTTGCAAAAACCGCCGGTTTTCCCGGTTTTCCCGGTTCGCACCGGTTCACACCGGTTCCCACCGGTTCGATGACAAGGCCGATCCAGCAAGTGAACCCGGCCGGTTACCTGGCCGGTTTCCGGTCCAACCGGTCCGACCGACCGGTCCGGTCCGGTTTTTAAAACTATGGTCTAGGGTTTATTAGAATAATAATTTATATTTTTAATTAATATTTACAAACTTGGTGACCAAGTTTGTTAGAGGGTATTTTAGTATTTTATTGTTGTTTTTGTAGCCCTAATTTTAGCTTATAAATAGGGTAGTGTAGATGTCATTCCATTTATTGTATCCTTATCATTTGTAGCCGGCATTCCTAATATAATATATTCTCTTCTTTTCATCATTATTTCACCTTGTACACCAACAATTGGTATCTAGAGCTCCGGTTCGGATCAACGGGAAAACGAGTGAAACGTGAGGATTTCTTGTGTGATTGAATTTTTGTTCTTGATTTGTGTTGAATCTTGAACGAAATTCTGATAGGAATCATAAATTTGTGATTCTGTGGGTTGGGAAACACTGTGCGTGGTAAGTTTTGAGTGTACTGTACAAGGTTGAAGATGATGAACGACAATGGCGGCATGAACACCAAGCTTCCAGTATTTGATGGCAAAAACTGGAATCGTTGGATGATTCAGATGCGAGTACTGTTCGGTGCTCAAGATGTTCTAGATCTTGTCACCGAAGGTTATGTTCCGGTAGCAGCAGATGCGACGGAGGAGCAGAAGAACGCGCAGAAGGATACAAGGAAGAAAGATCAGAAAGCATTGTTCTACATCCATCAATGTGTGGATGCGAATGTGTTTGAGAAAATTGCAGATTCAACGACGGCGAAGGCGACGTGGGACACACTGGTCAGATGTTACGGTGGTGACGCATCAGTGAAGAAGGTGAAGCTTCAGTCTCTACGTAAGCAGTACGAGAATCTGAACATGAAGAACAATGAGAAAGTTTCTGAGTACATCTCCAGAGTGATTCTGATCACTAATGAGATGAAGGCGTGTGGAGAAACTCTTTCTGAACAAGTAATCATTGAGAAGGTATTGAGATCTCTTACTCCTCAGTTTGATTACATTGTGGTAGCAATAGAACATTCTAAAGATCTGAGCACCATGAGAATTGAAGAGCTGCAAAGCAGTCTAGAAGCGCAAGAGTTGCGTCTGACTGAGAGAACTTCTGAAAGGGAAGTAGAGCAACAGGCTCTGAAAGCAGTTTCTGATAAGAAGCATCAGAAGCAGAGAAGATCTGATGGTGGTCAGAAGTCAGAAACCTCAACTTCTGATAGGCAAAAGAATGCTCAGAAGGGAAAAGAGAAGTATGACAAGAAGAAGATCCAATGTTACTGTTGCAAGAAGTTTGGTCACTTTGCTAGAGATTGTTGGTCAAACAAAGAAAGGAAGTCAGAAGAAGCAAATATAGCCAGAAGTTCTGATGATGAATCTGTGCTACTGATGGCTTCTGAATCTGATGATACGAATTTGACAGACTGGTGGTATATGGACACTGGTTGCTCAAATCATCTTACTGGAAATAAGAAATGGCTGGTTGATTTTGATTCTGAAAAGAGGACAAAGATCAGATGTGCTGATGACAAATATCTTAACGCTGAAGGTATGGGAAATGTCAGAGTTGTTCTGAACAATGGGAAAACAACATTGATTCAGAAAGTGTGGTATGTACCTGGCATAAAAAGCAATCTGATGAGCGTGGGACAATTAATTGAGAAAGGTTTTTCAGTTACCATGAAGGACAATCTTCTGAAGCTGTATGACTGTAATCAGAAGTTGATTATGGAGTCAGAACAAGGAAGGAATAGAACATTCAAGGTGAATGTCAGAACTTCTGACTCTGAATGTCTTAGTGCAACAAGTGTTGTGAAAGAAAGTGAGCTGTGGCACAGAAGATTTGGTCATCTGAATTTCAGAAGCTTAGAACATCTGAATTCGAAGAAGCTGGTACATGGAATTCCTACAATTAAGAAGCCTGAGAAGTCATGCAAAGTGTGCATGGAAGGAAAGCAACCAAGATTGCCATTTGCGTCAGAAGTTGCTCCAAGAGCAAAACATGCCTTGGGAGTAGTACATTCTGATGTGTGTGGTCCGTTTCCAGTAGAATCGTTCGGAGGGAATAAATACTTCGTGTCATTTGTTGATGAATTCACGAGAATGATATGGGTATCCCTTATTAAGTTCAAACACGAGGTGTTTGCTGAATTCAAGAAGTTCCGAATGAAGGTTCAGAATCAGAGTGGTCAGACTCTGAAGATTCTCAGAACCGATGGTGGGGGTGAGTATAACTCCAAAGAGTTTCAGAAGTTCTGTGAGGAGAATGGAATTGAGCATGAGGTTACTGCTCCTTACACTCCTCAACACAATGGTCTTGCTGAAAGAAGAAATCGTACTTTGCTTGATATGGTGAGAAGCATGCTGAAGGAGAAGAAGCTTCCTCAGAACTTCTGGGGAGAAGCTGTTGCCACCGCAGCATATGTGCTCAATAGATGTCCAACGAAGAAGTTGAAGGAAATAGTTCCTATTCAGAAGTGGACTGGAGAAAAGCAAAGTGTTAGTCATCTGAAGGTTTTTGGTTCTGTGTGTTACAAACATGTTCCAGAAGCTAGAAGACAGAAGTTGGATGATAGAAGCAAAGTAATGTTACTGGTGGGGTACTACAGTACGGGTGCGTACAAGCTTTATTGTCCAGAAACTAATAAAGTTGAGTTCAGCAGAGACGTTATTGTGAAGGAATCAGAAGTTTGGAATTGGGATAAGTCTCAATCTGATTCTGATGTGAGAACTTCTGAAGAAAGGTCAGAAATAAGAATTTCTGAAACTGATGGTGATTCTGACTCTGAAGGAGACTCAGAAGATGAAGGTGATTCTGATGATCCAGATTCTGATGATGATCAAGATTCTGGTGGTGATTCAGACTCTGAGAATATGCCAGACTGTGAAGGTGGTCAAGGTTCTGGAGGAAGTCAACCTTCTGGAGCAAGAGCTTCTGAAGGAAAAACTTCTGAGGACAGAACTTCTGAGGTTCAAGCATCCGGAGAAAGTTCTGAATGAGGTCAGAGGCCACAGAGAATCAGAAACATTCCAAGAAGATTTGAGGAGTTTGACATGTTGCAAGATACTGAAGTAGATTCTGAAGGTGAAATTATTCAGTGTGCCATGTTAGTAGACTCTGAACCTGTGAGTACAGAAGAGGCTCTCAAGCAGAAGTTCTGGCCAAAGGCCATGAAAGAAGAACTTGAGGCCATAGAGAGAAACAAGACTTGGAAGCTGACAGAACTTCCAAAGGACAAGAAAGCCATCAGCGTCAGATGGGTTTTCAAGCAGAAGCTAAAGCCAGATGGATCAATTGGCAAATACAAAGCGAGGTTGGTAGCAAGAGGATTTCTGCAGAAACCTGGGCTGGATTATTCTGAAGTGTTTGCACCTGTAGCGAGACATGAAACAATCAGATTGGTGATTGCAATAGCTGCTAACAGGAATTGGCCTCTGATGCATTTAGATGTGAAATCTGCATTTCTGAACGGTCCATTAGAAGAAGAAGTTTATGTGTCACAACCTCCTGGATTTGTGAAAGAGAATAAGGAAGGGATGGTGTACAGATTACATAAAGCTTTGTATGGATTGAAGCAAGCGCCCAGAGCTTGGAATCAGAAGATTGATTCATTTTTCAAGAAGCAGGGTTTTCAGAAATGTGAGATGGAATACGGTGTTTATGTTCAGCATATTTCTGAAGGCAATATGATTCTGGTGTGTTTGTACGTTGATGACATATTGCTGACCGAAAGTTCTGAACAAGAATTAGCTAAGTTCAAGAAGGTGCTGATGAATGAGTTTGAAATGACTGATCTCGGGAAAATGACATACTTTCTAGGGATGGAGTTCAGATATTCTGAGAAAGGTATCATTTTGCATCAGCTGAAGTATGAACGAGAACTTCTGAAGAGATTTAAGCTGCAGAATTGTAAGGCTGCTATCGCACCTACAGATACGAATCAGAAACTAGATTCTGATTTTGATGGTGAGGATGTGGACGCTACAACCTTCAAACAGTTGGTTGGTTCTCTGAGGTATTTGTGTAATACCAGACCTGATATTTGCTATGCAGTTGGAATGGTTAGTAGATTCATGAGTAAACCCAAGTGGTCCCATTACCAAGCTGCTGTCAGGATTTTGAGGTATATCAAGGGAACTCTGAAGTATGGAGTGCTATTCCCTTCTGGAAGAAAAACTGAATCAGAACTTCTGAGTTACTCAGATTCTGATTGGTGTGGAGACAGAGTTGATAGAAGAAGTACTTCTGGATACTTGTTTAAGTTTCTAGGAGGCCCTATTTCTTGGAGTTCTAAGAAGCAAACTGTTGTTGCTTTGTCAACCTGTGAAGCTGAATATATTGCAGGCGCTGTTACTGCATGTCAAGCTGTGTAGATTCTGAACTTGCTGGAGGATCTGAAGATCAAAGTTGACAAACCTCTGAAGCTGATGATTGATAACAAGTCTGCAATCAATCTTGCCAGAAACCCAGTGTTGCATGGGAGAAGCAAGCATATTGAGACAAAGTATCACTATCTGAGAAGTCAAGTTCAGAATGGAGTGTTAGAAGTTCTGCACTGTAGCACCCAGAAACAGTTGGCAGATGTTCGGACGAAGGCTATCAAGACTGATCAATTCCTTCGCTTAAGGGATGGAATTGGAGTTGTTAGTTTTGAGGAAATATAAATTAAGGGATGGTATTAGAATAATAATTTATATTTTTAATTAATATTTACAAACTTGGTGACCAAGTTTGTTAGAGGGTATTTTAGTATTTTATTGTTGCTTTTGTAGCTCTAATTTTAGCTTATAAATAGGATAGTGTAGATGTCATTCCATTTATTGTATCCTTATCATTTGTAGCCGTCATTCCTAATATAATATATTCTCTTCTTTTCATCATTATTTCACCTTGTACACCAACAGGGTTTTATTTCAAGAAAATGAATAACTAATGAACATTATATATTCATGTATTTGAAAAAATCTATTTCATTATAGAACATTGTGGGAGAATAGGATGAGTAAAGTTGTGGACGAAGAGAACACGAAAATGATGGAAGGAAAAGAAGTGATACCCCTCCTCACCCCATACAACATGGGAAAATTTAATCTATCCCACAGGTAAATAATTTATATATTATATAGTTTTCTTGATATAGTTTTCCACAATTCTTAATTTATTTTTTATTGTGTCTTATTAGGATAGTTTTGGCACCATTAACAAGAACAAGGTCCTACAACTTTGTGGCTCAACCACATGCTGCTCTCTATTACTCTCAAAGAACAACAAAGGGTGGCTTCTTGATTGGAGAAGCCTCCGGGATCTCAGACACGGCACAAGGGTAACTCTCAATACTGTCTAAAGTTTTTAGAAGTCATGCGTTACATTTTATCTAGAAAAATTTGAGGCCCTACGTTTTAGGTTATCTTGCGCATTCTCAAAGACGGTAATGCCAAATGAATAATCAATCATACATTTTATTCCTTTTTTTGTTTCCTTGATATTGAAGGTATCCAAATACACCTGGTATTTGGACAAAAGAGCAAGTAGAAGGATGGAAACCAGTTGTTGAAGCTGTTCATAAAAAAGGAGGCATTTTCTTTTGTCAACTTTGGCATGCTGGAAGAGTATCCAACTATGGTATCTCAAAATTCACAAACTTATATATTGCAAAATATGAATCAACTCCTTACGAACCGATCAATTACTTTCTTTTGAACAGGTTACCAACCAGGTGGACAACCTCCAATCTCGAGCACAGACAAAGCACTGCAAAAGGAAGGCAGCAGCAGCTCTAAGTACCCGCCTCCTCGACGTATCGCAACCGATGAAATCTCGAATGTTGTCAATGACTTCAAAATGGCAGCCAAGAATGCCATAGAAGCCGGTTTTGATGGAGTGGAGATACACGGAGCTAACGGATACTTGCTTGATCAGTTCCTAAAAGACAAAGTAAACGATAGAGATGACGCGTACGGAGGAACCTTAGAAAATCGCTGTCGTTTCCCGTTAGAGGTTGTTAAAGCGGTTGCTGATGAGATCAGAGCTGAAAAAGTCGGTGTTCGACTCTCTCCTTTTGCTGATTATTGTGGTTGTGGAGACTCTAACCCTCAAGCTTTGGGAATTTACATGGCTCAATCATTGAGTCAATTAGGAATTCTTTACTGTCATGTGATTGAGCCTAGGATGCAAACCATGTTTGATAAAGATGAGACTAATGTTTCTTTGATGCCGATGCGAAAGGCTTTCGATGGAACGTTTATTGTTGCTGGTGGATATGACAGGAGTGATGGAAACAAAGTGTTTGAGAATGATGGTGCGGATCTGGTTGCTTATGGTCGGTTGTTTTTGGCAAATCCAGATTTGCCTAGAAGATTTGAGTTGGATGCTGAATTGAATAAGGCTGATAAGAGCACTTTTTACACCAGTGATCCTGTTGTTGGATATACAGATTATCCATTTCTTGAAAATGATTGTTGAATTATGTGTTTTCACTCCAAACTTTTTATCTTGATTGGATGCATCAAATCAGCAATGTGTGTTGAGGTTTACTTTGTCAAATGTGGCTAATGAAAATTTGGGAATTTGATTGCTTGAAGGAGTTAATAAGCATGAGAATGCTACCTAAAATGTAGTTTACTTTTAGTAGCACTTTATTTGTATTGCATGTGAGTGACTTGCAATACAAGCTATCTCTTACAAAAGATTGTTAATGCAATCAGTTAGTTTTTAACTGTATATTTGTCACTCTTGTAACTCAGCATTTACTAATGATTGCAAAACCACTCTCTTCTCTTAATTTTATATTTTGCATCCCTAATTCCATAACTCTCTTTTTTATGCCCATTGACTTGTGAACCAAGTAAATTAATTTCTTGGTATCAAGAGCATCGGTTCTATCCAAGCTTCCATCAATGACAAATTAAAGTATAATCTCTAATCAATTTCACAAATGGAAGTACAACCTCTAATCAATTTCTCGCAAATTTACTAGTGTTTTAAGGAATGTCATGTTGAGATTTCAAGATGTTCTTGAAATCGTGAATGATGGTTTGCCAGCATTGTAAGTCAATGCAACTGAGGAACAGAAGGTTGTTTATCGCGAATTAAGCAACAGAGATGGAAAATGTTTGTTATTGATCCATCAATGAGTGAACCCAAACATCTTTGAGAAGATTATTGAAGAAGAAATGGTTAAGGGTCCATAGGATACACTCAAGAAATTGTATGTAGGTGATGAGAAATTGAAGAAGGTTAATTTGCAATCTTTAAGGAAGAAATATGAAAATATGAGAACGAATGATGGTGAGACAGATGCATATTTCTTCTCAAGATTGGTGTTGATAACCAATAAGATGAAATCGTGCTGTGAGAAGATCACTGAATTGAAATATGTTAAGAAATTCTTAAGAGCCTTAGCTGCCAAAGTTGATCGCATAGTCGTGGAAATTGAAGAACCCGATGACATGTTTGAGATGATGCTTGAAAAGTTGCAATCATCATTAGAGGCCTATGAGTTTAGGTTAAAGAAGAGGAATTATGATAAGGTCACAAAACAAGCCCAACAATCCAAGTTCTTCAAAAAGGTGAAATAAGGTTCCTCAAAGATCAACAAAGAGAAATAAAAGTGAAATAAAAAGAAGTGGAATGACGAAGGTGCTGGAAATAATTCAAATAATCAAATAGAGACAAACAAGAATGATGTCTCTCACAATAAAAAATTCAAGAAGAATGTTGAAATGAAGAAAATGCAGTGCTATTGTTGATAGAAGTTTGACCTTTATGCAAAAGGTTGTTACTTCAATAAAGAATCAAATCCAAGTAACAAAGAAGAAACACAATTTGCACATGCAGGAAATAGTGATTCTAATGAAGTGTTAATAAAATACATATTTGGTCCAAGATAAGGTTAATGTCGTTGGACATATGACTCCACAAACAAAGGGGGGGGGGGGGGGGGGGGAGGTGAATTGTGGGTTTCATAAAAACTTGAGTTTGAAAAAATTTTAAGATTATTTTTAGAATTTAAATTCATTTCAAAAGGATTTTAAAAATTAGCATCATAAATAAAATGTGGAAAGTAAATAGTTAAGAGATAGAGAGATAATACTAGAAACTATAGAGGTTCGATCAAAATGAAAAGAATTAATACTCTCCCCAAGATTTATTCTTGAGAGTATCCAATATACTTAAGAGATTTTGGTAGGTTGAACTCTTGAACACTCTTATACAAAAAAAAAATTCTAGCTAATATTCAACAAAATAGCGAACAAGGATGTGAGTGCATTCTTCAACTTAGCAATGTTTTGAATGATGTCAAAACTAGGAGTAAGACTTAGACTTAGAATTTTTGTATATTGGACGGTATCAACCAAAATTTAGATGTGAATTGAATCATTTTAGCCCTAGGATGCATACAAATATTTTTGAAAACTCTTAGGCATGTACTACACATAAAAAACCAAGTTATATGTGCAAACACAACTGCAGAGGCCGACCTATATAAGCTTTTGCTTTAGTACATGTCGGCACATACGATTACAGGTCAGCTCCCGCGCTCCAATAATGAATCATGTGGATTATAGGTCGCCTTCTTCAGGCCGACCTGAAGACCTTGACAGGTCAACCTATTGCTTTAATAGGTCGACCTGTAGCCTTCAAAAACACAAATTTTGTTTTGCATCTTATTTCTTCTTGCATTCCCTTTTGCCTAAATTCCACACACATGTATATACTCATACATGCACCTTCATCTAGCAAGGTACTAGTGAATTACCTATACGAAACCAGATTACAAAGCATTCCCATGATCTTCAACCTCTCTTCTATGCATACATACAATTGAACTACACATAATCATTTTTCGATTGGGTGAGCATCTAGATTAGGGTTGGTAACGTCCAATTAGGTTGGTGTAACCGAGAATATTGGGTTGGAATCTTTGTGTGTTTTAAATAAGAAAACCAAGGTGGGGTTTTCCTTCAAGATCGGTGTAATTTGAGGTTTTGGACAAGATCACATCAACACGGATTCGACCGAGTGAAGGCCTTGGGACAAGGTGGTTTCCATGCAAGGGAGTAGCACAAGACGGTGAATCGTGTTCGGGAATCTTGGTTTCAAGAAGTGCGTGCTCGAGATAATCGGAGGATTGTAGCCGCATTGTTGGTGACTTAATCAAGCTTTGATCAAGGGGTTAGAGGTGGTTGAATCAACAACAAACAATAGGGTTTGTGGGGTTAGAATTCTTCACCTATTGTATAAACATTTTTTCAAAGATAAGGTTAATTGCAAGTATCTCAATTCGATTTCGGATTGAGAGCAGACGTACACATAGCGAGGCCGATTGAGGAACTGCCTAAACAAATCTTTCTGTCTCTTTATCGCTTTATTTTTCTTTAATTGTTGCTATTGAAAATTATCAATTTCGTTGTTGTTTCGACTAATTAGATTGGAAATTATTTTCAGCTATCTTTTAAATTGTTGTTGTTGATATAATCACAATCACTTTGATTGTGATTGGCTTGTTACATCAGCAAAATAAATCATATTTCCAAATGTGATCAATCGCACACAAAGTGTTCGATAAATTGTCTTTGAGTATTTTTATCGCTTTGTATTCATTAGAAATAAGCATTACGAATAGTGTTGCATTTGATTGATCCTTGAATTAATTTTTTATTGAATAATTTGTGATCATTATCATTCCATCGGTTTTCATTATGCATATTCGAGCTTTTCGATAGTAGGTTCGGTTAGACGATTCGATTTGGGTTATTTCCGTTGTAGCATACTTTTGAAAACAAATTTTTCCCAAGAGTTCTTGGTTTTAAATTTGTGATCTATTCACCCCCCCTCTAGATCGAATCATATCGTCTAACAAAGGAGAGAAGTCGTTGAAATTCTAGTATCAGATATGTGATGTCGAGTGAGATGTCACAACATCAATATTTGCTATATGAACAAGACAATAAAAGTAACAACACTTAAAGTAATAAATAAACACAGAGAATTATTCACCCAGTTCGGTCTAACAACCTACGTCTGGGGGCTACCAAGCCAGGGAGGAAATTCACTATCAGTAGTATTAATTCATAGACTCTACAATCAACCTACAAGTTGACAATCTATTCACTTAATCACTACCCAATGACACTTCTACCTAAGACACTCTTAGATATGAGACACCTCTCACTCCCCCTAAATCACAGCAGTGATAACAACATACAATAAAGAAAGTAGAAGACACACTTCAACGACAATACCTTGATCTTGCTTAAAAGCTTCAATCAAGAACAAACACTCGTGCTTAAAAGCTTAGAGTGGACAACATACAACTCAACTAAATCAGTCCAATTCAAACATCAAAAAGATGAATGAATGGCTCACAATACACAGACGAAAACACAAACCCTAATCCTTGACACTCAGTACACAATCTCTTGTCTTCGTATCTTCTAAGTAGGGTTGAGACTTCTTTAAAAAGAAATAGATTCTTGGGCCTGGGCAATAATAATTCGCAGAATCAATTCTCAATTAAAACTGATAAAACTCCAAATCTTTTTGCCCTAAAATAGTAACAAAATATACTCCACAAAGTAATAGGAACTGATTGTATCAGAATAACTCTTCTCCAATAAATTCGCCTGCAATCTCTCAAACAAAATCTCCCAAGATATATCAAATAATGCGCAACACATAAAAACGCAGAACTGGAAGTTCTGTCAAAAGATGTTAAGACATCTGCCTTGACATCATACACCACAATCCTGCAACACATGTTAGAGCCATATGTCTTGACATCAAGCATGACATCTTGATGTTACACCTTGTTTTACCAAAATTGCAGCCAATAACAGAACTAACAATCTCCCCCTTTGGCTAATTTTGGCTAAAACAATATCAACACACATCAGAGATACCTGCAGCAGAAACACACCATAACACATCTAACACTAACATTCAGCAGCAGCAGAAACACCAATCAAAACTCAAACTCCCCCTCAAGCCAAAAGACACTTCCTTCAAGAAAACCATCAACAGCACACAACAGAACACAACACTACAGACCATCCAACAAAGCCAAAAATTACTACTAAAAAATTACTACTCACTTCTCCCCCTTTTTAGCCACAATTGGCCAAAAGACACCACTACCAATGTTCTGACACTTAGTCAAACAAGCTCAAGTACCAAGAAACATAACTTGGAAAGAGTGAAACATTACTCAACATAGAGAGGTGCACAGACACCAAACAACTTTGACTGACCAGGCGATACAAACGAGGGTTCCCACTTAAATTATAAACACTACACCAGCCTGCTTCTTACTACAGTCAATCTGAGAAGGAAACATGAGTCACTCCTCTAAGACAGTTGATACACATAAGGGTCAGTTGAAGCAAGACCAGAAGAACAAGATCACACAACCAAATGAGATGAAGTCCAAAGAAATGGCAACAGGTGGATCCTCTACAGGAGCAACAAAGACAGAAACAAGGATGAAGGCCAACAAGAAAGCTCAGGTGCAACTACATGAGTCTGAGGATGAGGCAGATGAAGATTGGGTTACTTTCATTAACTCAAGTGGTTGGAATGAATATCTGAATCCAAACATGAGAACTCTTTGCTTGTAGTTTCCAAAAAAAATGTAATGATGAGTACTTCCATCAATAAAATTATTCTTGATTGTTTCCAAACATTCTTATTTTGCCACTTTCACATAAGACCCTGCACCAAAAATCACCTTCCTGCACTCCAACAACAATCTACTAATCCTCATATATGCAAATCCCTAATTTGCTTCTTAATTTCTCAAATTGATTTGCATCTAAGGCTTTAGTAAAAATATCAGCTAATTGCATTTTAGTAGCAACATGTTCCAAAGCAACCACTTTATCTTCAACTAGATCTCTTATAAAGTGATGACGTATGTCAATATGCTTAGTCCTGCTATGTTGAATTGGGTTCTTGGAGATATTGATAGCACTCAGATTATCACAGTATAATGTCATGACATCTTGCTTGACATTGTATTCAGTTAACATTTGCTTCATCCAAACCAGTTGTGAACAACTACTTCCTGCTGCTATGTACTCGGCCTCAGCAGTAGAGAGACACACAGTTCTGCTTTTTGCTAAACCACGAGATAAGATTGTTCCCTAAGAAGAAGCATCCTCCAGAAGTACTTTTTCTATCATCAGCACTCCCTGCCCAGTCAGCATCACAATATCCACTCAGTTCAGTACCTGATCCATGACTGTATAGTATGCCATAGTCACTAGTACGATTCACATATTTCAGAATTCTCTTCACTTGATTCAGGTGGCTAACCTTAGGTTCAGATTGATATCTGGCATAAACTCCTACAACAAAGGAGATATCAGGTCTGCTAGTTGTGAGATACAGTAAGCTTCCAATCATGCTTCTGTATAAGCTTTGATCCACACTCACTCCATGTTCATCCTTGGACAGCTTCAGGTGAGTAGGGGCCGGTGTCCTCTTGTGATTAGCACTCTCCAGGCCAAACTTCTTGACTATGTTCTTTGCATACTTGCTCTGAGAGATAAATATGGAGTCTTCCATTTTTCTAACTTGCAGACCCAGAAAATAGCTGAGTTCACCAACAAGACTCATCTCAAACTCAGACTGCATCTGTTTCACAAAATGTTGAACCATTGCTTCTGACATCCCACCAAACACTATGTCATTAACATATATTTGAGCTATCAACAGTTTTCCTCCTTCCTCTTTGACAAACAATGTCTTGTCAATTCCTCCTTTTCTGTAACCATTTAGAGCCAAGAATTCAGTAAGCATGTCATACCAAGCTCTAGGTGCCTGCTTTAATCCATGAAGAGCTTTCCTTAATTTGTAGACATGGTTAGGAAATGTTGGATCAATAAACCCCTTGGGTTGATCTACATAAACTTCTTCATTTAAGTACCCATTCAAGAAACACTATGCCATAAAAGCCTTTAGACGACGCTTTTTTTGGCATTATACAGCGCTTAAAAGCGCTGTCTAAACTGGCGTTGCTAAAAGATTAGACAGCACTTTGGTTAATGTCAAAAGCGCTGTCTAAAAGAGTGCTTTGACTGAAAAAGCGCTGTCAAAGCACCACTTTAGACAGCGCTTTTACAATAGGCAGCGCTTTTGCTTATATTTTAGACAGCGCTTTTATTGTAAAAGCGCTGTCTAAATGTTGCTTTAGACAACGCTTTTTGTTTTTTCAGACTAACATTAGACAACGCATTTTGCCTTTTTTTAGTATACCTTAGACAGCGCTTTTGCTGTTTTGGTATACCTTAGACCGCACTTTTTGGTTGAAGCGCTGTCTAAACTCCCCCTCGCCCCAGTCCTTTTATTTTTACTTCTTGAAACCAACTTTGTTTTACATATACTTGTTTTGTGATTATAATTGGTAAGCACACGCGCGTTGGCATGATTGACAATTTTTTTGGGCTGTATACGCAAGGGCCTGGGTTCAACACCCATGGGAGGCCTTTCCTACCTTTTTATCATATATTTCCTTTATATTTTTATGTTTTATGCCCTATTTTCAAACATTCATAACTCAACCATTTTTTATCCTTTTTCACTCATTCCTTTTGCTAAATTCTTCTTAATGAACCTACTTTTTGAATCTAAAAAGGAATTAGTGAAAATCCACATTTTTGAGGTATTTGTTCATATTGAAAGTGGAGGGCTTTTTTAGGGTTTCTACCTTGAACACTTTTGATTTCTTTGTTTCTCTTATCATGTTATCTTTGTTCATCTTGCTTAGATAATGTCTAATATGTTTGGTTCTAACCTTGCATAATGTTATAAACTTTGTTCACTTGAATGTCTTGCTATCTAATGTTACATCTTCGTGTAAATATCCATTTTAAGCTTCTTGTTTCATAAAACTGTTGTTCTCCCAATTGCAAAGGAAAAATTCCTCCTAAGTTGACTCATAAGTCAATAAGCAAATCACACATCATCTTGGCCTCCTAAGAGCCATTTTTTTCACTCCCCTAGGCCTCCTAAGAGCCTTTCTCTTTTTGGCCTCCTAAGAGCCATTGAATCATAACTTAGAAATAGGATAGAGTTTCTAAATTCTATATGGGCTCATCACATTGAGTGTCCACTTTTCCCCACTACAACTTAGATTTAGAGAGTTTCCTCAAACTCTAAGATGAGCTCACACTCATTTCCCTTTGGAACTTTGACCATAGTCAATGGTTCCTCACCCTTAGTTAGGTGAACTATGGTTGCTCTGATTCCTTAGTCAGATACGTAGGAACAAGATGCGACGTCTTGGAGAGCAAACTTAGTGTATATACCTTTAGGTCTTTACCTTTACCCTTTTAGCAGATTTCTTTAGCAAACAAACGTAACATAACACAAACTAAATAAGAGGTTCCTGTAGAGTACTACAGATATTAAGGGTGCTAATATCTTCCCTTAGTATAACCAACCCCCGAACCTTAGATCTCCCCCCTTTAGGTTTTTCTCGATCTTGAACCTTTCCTTTGGATAAATCAAAGTCAGTGGTGAATTCAAAGAAATGGGATGCAAGTTAATCAATAGCTTGTTATCCGATTCTCACCGCAACAGAAACAGCGACTTCACTGGGGATAAATTTTGAGGGTTAAGCCCACCTTGTTTTGTTTATGTTATTTATGTTTGTTTGCTATACTTATATATATCTGTATATCCGTATCACTACTACGAAAAACCCATTTAGCAATGGTTGGGAATGACATATAATGACGCGGGCGAAGGCGTTGTTATGTAGATTGTTGTTGTAAGTTCGTCGTTTCTACAACGGTCTGGAAACCGTTGTTGTATTCTGGAAGCGCGCGATATATTGCAACGGTTAGGTATTTCAACCGTTGTAATATATATTAACTATCACAATGGTTATCAGTATGAACCGTTGTCATATATGTTAACTATCACAATGGTTATTTGTCTCAACCGTTGTGGAATGTATCCTTAGTTTATTAAATACAAATGTATATTGCTTGTTTTACCATCCACCTTATTAAAGAAATACAACCATTAAAATTGGTAAAGAACTATATAATCTGAAAATTAAACTGTTCTTGAAAACCAACTTAAACACACCATTGTTTTCCGAATTGCATCCATTTCATTCCGCACATTTTATGTTCCTTAACATAAAATTTATGGTTCGATGGTCGGTTTCCTTCAATCCATTGATATCTTTTGTTATAGTTTACCTCATCATCGCCAAAAATCGCCACGATTTTATCATCATAACAATGATCATGATCTTAACAACCACGGCGATTAGTGACGACGATGAGGTAAATTATAATAAAAGATATCGATGGATTGAAGGAAACCGACCATTGAACCATAAATTTTATGTTAAGGAACATAAAATGTGCGGAATGAAATGGATGCAATTCGGAAAACATTGACATGATAAAGGTTGGTTTTCAAATACATCCTAATTTTCAGATTATAATATTCTATAGCAATTTAACTGATTGCATTTTCAATAAAAGGATAGTGAAACAAACGATATACATAGTATATAATAAACTAAATTTCATATACAATATCAGAATGAATTCATATATATGTACCTTATCAGAATGAATTCATATATAGGTACCACCATCATCATCACCATGTGAAACAAATCCTAAGAAGTGGGAAGCAATGATGAAAATTAATTAGTATTAAATTTAACTATATACAATATATATAGTATATATATAATAAACTAATGTTCTATATTAATTTAACTGATTGCATTTTCAATAAAAGGATAGTAAAACAAACAATGTACATAGTATATAATAAACTAAATTTCATATACAATATAAGAATGAATTCATATATATGTACCTTATCAGAATGAATTCATATATATATGTACCACCATCATCATCACCATGTGAAACAAACCCTAAGAAGTGGGAAGCAATGAAGAAAATTAGTTAGTATTCAAAACAAAACAACCAAAAGTTGAAACAAAACCCTAAGAAGTGGGACTGTACCATTACAATGAAGTTCACCTTGCTTGTGAAGCATTGAAGTCGAATCTGCACAAAATGAGAACAATCAACAAAAACAACATGAAGCAAACGAGATAATGGGAACTATTTAACAAAAAGATTGAAGTAGAAGACTACCTTATTTTCCATAAACAATATGTACATTACGCTTGCTACCGCCAGCATCATCACCATGTTCATCTAGTTTTAGATTCTGCAGGAAGAACTACAAGGAGGAAGAAGCTTAAATCAAAAGCTTCATACTTCTCGTATTTCTTCTCGCAGATTCTAAAAAAAGATGAAGTTTGGGTGCTAGGGCTTCGCTGTGAAGGAAACGGCGCGACTGTCAAAAAGGGAAAGTTAATTCCCTTATATAGGTAAATGTTTCACAATGGTTTTCTTAAATAACCGTTATGATAGATTATATATTAATTTAATAATATCACAACGGTTAGTTATAATAACCGTAGCGATACTCCTTATACGTGGTACAAGGTTCGACACCAGGCAACAACATTTTCCTAAGATTACGCCTGGATTATAAGTGATATCGCTACGGTCATTACTTATAACCGTCGTGATATTATTAACTATTGCACTTCCTAACATATGAACGATTTACAAGAAAATATAGTTCCAGAATATGAACGGTTTACAAGTTATCATCATTACAAGCATTAAACTATTAGTCTTTTCATCTTCAACCTCATCTATAAATAGACAATTTTACATATCTAAATAATATATTCTTCGTAACAATGATTTCAAAAAATAAGAATCCTAGAAACCTCAATGAGGAACGTCAGGCGCCAATCCAGGAGGTCGTCTAACCAACAACTGCCAACTTCAGGGATGCCTTAAGGGAAAGGAAGGATAAGAAGAAGAAGAAGAAGAAGAAGAAGCCGAAGAAGAAGAAGATAAAGAAGAAAAGGAGGCCTGTATATTATGATTCCGATGAGGGGAGTGAGGAGAGATGTCTAGATTATGAAGATGCATTTTATGCTATGGGCTCTGACAATGATCTTGATATGTAATATGTTTATCAATGTACTCTCAATGGAATATTAAAATAAAACTATGTCTATATATGTTCATCTCTTACAGTTTTATTTTTAAAGTTATATATATACTATATTGCACTTAAAAATACTAAAGAATACATTGTTGTGAATCGAAGCGTGATACATGTAGTACAACGGTCTTCTAATACAAGCGTGTTAAAATGTAAAAATATGGAAAAAAATATAGAGCTGAGAATCGAAGCTTGTTACACAGCTTGTATTACAACGGTTATGTAATACAATCGTCGTTAAATATGGCGTTATAAATTTTTAATCCTGTTACAATGGTGGGATACGAAACCGTGGTAAAGCTGGCGTCGTTAAATGGAGTTTTCGTAGTAGTGTATATATCTGTCTGTGCTTGGATTTTTTGTTTCGCATGATGCTACTATTGAGTGGTGAGATAAGTTCTAACCCGGACTTAGGAGTACATTTGATTAGGATCATGGACATAGTCAAGGAAACTTTGAGGGAGTAATCCCAAAGGAGTTGACTTGGAGTTCCACACTCAGTTGAGGCCCTCTTGGAGGTGGTATATGTTGAACGAGCAATCGTGAATGCGTTACCACTTTCGACCTAGGTGCCAGGGATACTGATGACCTTTAGTTACCCTTTTACCCCACTTGGCCTATTTAGGATGTAATGTGATGACTGTGAGGGAGTAATCCTAAATGGTTGTTATGCGATACTACACTCAGACGAGACTCTCTTGAGAATTTTATTGATTACCAAGTAATTGGGAAGTCAATAAAATCAGAAAGATGAGTTGTCGACTCTGGGCACTTTTTAGAACTCTGTTCTGTAGTTGATAAACCCATAACACATACCTATTTGGGAAGGGTAGACCATGGCTTCACGCTTGTGACCTCCGACCCTAGGCTCTTTGTGTCACATGTATGTATGTGCCTATCTGTCTATGTGTGTTTGTATTGCATACATTCATCCATACATCATTTCCATGCCATATTCAAGGAACTCAATTTTGTTTTGCAAACTTTATAGGATGGATTTTGGAAGAAAGAAAACGCAGAAGTACACCTTATTTAGTCCAAAGTTGGAAAATCTGAAGAGTCTGGGCGAGCCAATCAACGAATCATCCACATTCTGAAGCAAGTATGGGAAGATTTTCTCCTTGATGAAGTTAAAAATGGTAGATGGAATGCTTCCCACTCTTGTACAATTTTATGATCCTTTGTACCATAGCTTCACTTTCCCAGATTATCAGTTGATGCCTACTCTTGAGGAGTATGCTATCTTGGTTGGTATTCCCATTATTCCAAATCCTCCATACTCTGGTCTGGAAAAGACACCTAAAGCGAAGGACATTGCAAAAGCCGCTCACCTTAAATTGTCAGATGTCAAAGCTAACTTGGTTACTCAGGGAGGAATTTTCGATTTGCCTGCCAGGTTTCTAATGGAGAAGGTTCATCATTATGCCAGTACGAAGAACATGGGGGACTATGAAGCTGTTATGGCTCTACTCATTTATGGGATGTTTTTGTTTCCCAACATCGACAATTTCGTCGACATGAATGCAATCAAGATTTTCATCTTTGGAAATCCAGTTCCAACTCTGCTTGCTGACGCTTACCATTCAGTACATCTGAGGAACTCCCATGGAGGAGGGATGGCAACCTGTTGTGCTACATTGTTATATAAGTGGTTTATTTCTCACTCACCTCGTTCAGCAACCTTTTGGGACCTCAAAGATGGGCTTCTATGGTTAGAGAAGATTATGTCCCTCACAAATACTGATTTGGAGTGGTATAATCCGATACTCGAGGGCAGAGACATGATTGATAGCTGTGGAGGTTTCTCTAATGTACCTCTTCTTGGTACAAAAGGGTGTGTAAGCTATAATCCAGCCTTGACCCGTCATCAACATGGCTACTCTATAGAGGCCAAGCCAAGTAACATTTATTTGTAGGGACTGTTCATTGAAGAAGACAAGGATCCTGTGCTCAAGGATAAAATTGTGCATGCTTGGTGTCATGTCCACAAGAAAGGAATTTTTACTTTAGGAAAACCCGAGTGTTTGGCTTCAGAATCTTATACTTGTTGGGTACAGGAAATGGTTGTTAATTTGGAGATGCCCTACAACCGTCATGAACCCATTCCACTAGCTCCTCGTGACCCTGTTTTATTTTTCACAAGCAATGAGGACGAATTAAAGATTCAGTTGGCTTAGGCAGAACGAGAGAGGGATGCATGGAAGAACAAATACCAGATCCTCGACTACGAGATGAATGAACTCCAAAAGATCCATAGAAGAGAGAAATAAGAGTCTGCCAAGAAGAGAAAGGCGCAAGGGGATTTATTTTCTCCTGGCACATCATCTAATGCTAGTGTTCCATCTCCATCAGGACCATGGAAGCCATATGTGGACAAAGTTGTTTTTGAGAATAAAAGGTTGCAGAAGGAGGTCCAGAAGCTCACAATGAGGTTGATAGGAGAGGATTGATCGAAGGGCCTAAGACTTAGTTTCTTCTTATGTTGTACTTTTGTTTTGGTTTTTGAAGGTGTAATCATCTCTTTTGTAATCCAAAAAGACCGTCATTAATAAAATGAGATTCCCTTTTAAATCTTACAAAGTGTTCCTTATCCAATAGTATTTGCAAAATACAGTTTGAGTTTCCTTGAATTACGCATGTCATTTGCATTGCACCTCGCATTTTTGCTAAACTATCAAGATACTAACTTTATTTTACAGATTTTGTAGACATGGATGCTGCAGGAAAAGGAGTCTGGCCTTACTTCTTTGAGCTCCCAGAGCTGGAGCAATTGTTGTGGTTGGGGGACATGGTTGAAGACCAATCAGCCTTCGCTGACAGATATGGGTGTATTCTTCCCTTGATGAGACTCCCGGTGACTGAGGGGCCTCTTGAAGTTCTGGTTCAACTATATCATCCAACATATCGCTGCTTCGTGTTCCCAAAATTCCAGCTGGTGCCAACTTTGGAAGAATTCTCCGCTATGATAGGGATTCTTGTCAGGGAAGCTCCTATCTTTTCTGGAATTGAGGGAATGCCCTCCCTTAGAGACATCTCCAGGACAACAAGGATCAGAGTGTATGACATCCAGGCTAACCTGACTATCAAAGGAGGACGGCACGGACTACCCGCCCAATTCTTGCTGGAAAAAGCTCTTTATTTCAAGAACAGAGGGAATGAGGCACTGTTTGAATCAACTTTCGCTCTACTAATCTATGGTTTATTTCTGTTTCCAAATTCAAAGCACTTTGTGGATATTCAGGCCATCCAGATATTCACATTCAACAATCCAGTTCCAACGCTGCTAGCAGATGTCTACCATGCCGTGCAGACCAGGTATACAAGAGGTTGTGGGCAAATTGTTTGTTGTGTGGCCCTTTTCTACAAATGGTTTATTTCCTATTTTCCAAAGACTCCAGCCTTCTGGGAGGTTGAGGACTGCAAAATCTGGTCCAAAAAGCTAATGGAATTGAAGCATACCGACATTGAATGGTATGATTCAACTGATGAAGGAATTTTTGTAATCCATAGTTGTGGGGATTGCCCCAATGTACCCCTTATGTGAAGGAATGGTTGTATCAATTACAACCCTGTCCTAGCCCGCCGCCAGCTGGGCCATCTGAAAGAGGGAATTCCAGATAATGATGACATGTAGATGATGTATTATGAGGAAGAAGAAGGATTTGAAATGAAGCTGCGATTTGAGCGCGCCTGACGCCAAATCAACAAACAACTGTGGAGGGCTGAATTGCCCTGTCAACGAGGCTCACCTACAATGGTCTCGTGACATAGCTCGTATGATGAGGAAACCATTCCCTCGCCACGAATCACCACCTAAGGCCAAACAGAGGATGATGGACGATTTAACAGACTTGTTTCTTGAGAAAGAGAGGATCAAGGAGCGCATTGATGAACTGAAGAAGAAAATCAATGAAGGAGAGGGGACATCAACTAGTGGGTCTAACTTTTAGTTTCCTTGGTGTTGCTGCTATTTCCCTTTTTGTTCTGTTATTATTTCCTGTTGTTGTTGTTGTTGTTGTTGTTGTTATTTCCCTTTTGTTGTGGGTTTAATCCCACTTATGTACTCGGAGTATGAAGATGCACTGCTCATAATGTAATGTTTGCCAGATTTCTTAATAAAGAAGTTTGTTTTGTTGAAGACTTCATTGTCTACATTATTTGAAAAATCTCTTTGGTTGCTTGATAGTTTAGCTTGCATTTGCATCTGTATCTTCATTTGCATCATGTCATAACATATGCATCTTCCTCTTTGTCCTTATCTTATGTCACCATTGATCTCTCCAGAATTGTCACACTGAATCCCAGACACAGCTACCACACTCGAGCCCAAGCTCGACTAAGGATGTCAGAAGAGTACGGAGAAATGGATAGAGTCAACAACGAATTGAATGAGATAGGAGGAGGGATGGGACAGATCCTAGAGGCTATTAATATCATGAGAGCAAAAATGGACACCCAGGCCACTTTGGTTTCGGAAATCATCACTACAATGGTGGAACCCCCTGTTATCCCTACCGTGAACCCCACTTTGGGCATACCCTGTGATTTTATCCTTGCCACAGTTCCTTTGTCTGCTCCGCAAACGGTTCCTTTGATTAATGAAACTTTGCAAGTAGTTCCCACATTCACTCCAGCAGCGGTACAAACACAGGTACACCCAGTTTTCCAGAACCCTCCTCCATATGATTACATTGATATGTCATAAGAAGGGGAGGATCGACACAAAAAACTGAAAGAAAGTGTCAAGACAATGCAGAGAAAGATGAAAGCGATAGAAGGGAGTAATACATTTAGCACTGATGTTAGAGACATATGCTTTGTTTCAGACTTAGTGATTCAGTCCAAGTTCAAACTGCCAAATTTTGAGTTGTACTCAGGTGCCACATGTCCCAGGTCTCATCTGATCATGTATTATCGAAGAATGGCTGCACATGTACGTAATGACAAATTGATGATCCACTGTTTTCAAGACAGTTTAAAAGGGGCTGCTGCTAAGTGGTATTTAAGTCTGGACCAGTCTCAGGTCCGTTGTTTCCAGGATGTGACTGATGCTTTTGTGAAACACTACAAGTATAACATGGATTTAGCTCCTGACCACAAGCAGTTGTTAAGTATGACCCAGAGCAATACTGAATCCTTCAAAGAATATGCACAACGATGGAGAGAAATGGCATCTCAAGTTGAACCGCCCTTGACTAAGAAGGAGTTGGCTGATTGGTTTGTAGATACGGTAAAGCCAGAGTTTTATGAAAGAATGATCAGCAATGTCAGTGTTAATTTCGCTGATATTGTTGCAGTTGGCATAAAAATAGAGGCTGGATTGAAGAGTGGGAGAGTAGTTAGTTCCTCAAGCAGTTCAACCAATTCTAGTGCCAAGAAAGCTCCTAGTCACTTCCTCAAGAAGAAAGAGGGAGAGACTAATGCCATCATGGCGGGTAAGAAAAACAATCCAAGGTGGAAACAGCCTATGTACCAACAACAGTCTGTTCCAAACTTTACTCAACAACCGATCTACCATATGCAGTATGCTCAGCAACCTTACATAGCAACTGTTACACCTACTTTCAACCATCAAGTAGCGCAATAGGCGCCAGCTCATCAATAGCCAGCTTATCAGCAATGGCCAAAAACCCAGAATTATCAACAGCAGAGACAACAAGTGCCACAGCGGAATGTTCCCCATATAAGGCAGGGGGCAACTCCCACATTTCCACCTATACCAATGACCTATACTGAGCTCTACCCTTCCTTAGTAGAGCAAGGACTGATCGTTACTAAGCCTTTGGGACCACTAACTAAGAAGTCTATGACGTTCTTCAATCCAAATGTGAATTGTGCTTTTTGTGAGAACAAGATTTGGTTCTGCAATATTATCTCTAAGTTTTGATGATATCAAATAAGTATTTCTGTATGAATAATTTTGTACAGCTAATGTTTGTTATTTGTGAGAACTTAACAAACAGGTTATGCTTCCGTAAATTGGCGCGAACACAATGCTTAAAGGAAAATACTCCGCCTACACTCTTGAAAAGCAGAACACATTTTAAGATAATAAGAAGCTCTCAAGACTCTGATACAAAAGGAAAAGAGAACGAGTTCTGAAGATCTAAAGACAAAGGTTCTGATTGAACGAAGTCCAGATGCTGAAGACTTAAGCTCTCTGATCAAGGTTCTGAAGACCTAAATCAAGTCTCTACTCATGCTTCAACCAAATACTATCAGAAGCCTCTGAAGGTATGAAGACAACGCACCAAGCGAACAAGGTTCTGAAGAGAAAGTGCTGAAGAAGCTGCTCTGAAGATTCGAAGACTTGAAACTCTCAAGAACCAAGCGATGTTTTCCCTTCTTACTCATGCTCGTAAAAAGCCTCTGAAGTTGAGAAGCCAAGAAGACAAAACTACATAGTACAGCTGTACCTCAATACAAAGCGAAAATATCTTGGTAACAGTGCAACGGTACAATCAAAGATATTCTGACAAAAATAGGACGAGTAGCACGCAAAAGTTTTTATCTGTCCTCACGCTTCTAGCCGTCAACCTAGTTAAGCTATCATGATTACATTTCAACCGCTCTTTCTACACGGCTATAAAAGGAAGCAAAAGACTTGAACAAAGACACACACGAACACTACTGCAATATTCTTTCCATCTGAAATCTTTCTTAAGTCTTTCTGGTCAAAACTTGTTTACATTATCAGCTTGTATAGAAGCACTTGTTTGTAAACGAAATTTATTCAAACTTAGGTTTGTGTTCCTTGAGAAAGACCGTGTGGTTGTATTTCTTGAGAAGTCTAGGACGTGTAGTCTTAGAGGTTGTTCCTTGAGTAAGACATGTGAGGTTGTATTACTTGAGAAGTCTAAAACTTGAGAGTTTTAGAGGTTGTGTTAGTCACCAGCATTTTGGCTAGTGTATTATACTATTTTGATTAAATAGTGGATTAAGACCTCGTTGAGAGAGGCGAAATCACCTTGGCGTGTGGACTAGACTAACTTGAGTGTTTCTCAAGTGAACTAGTATAAACATAATGTGTTATCGTGTTGTGATTCAGAAAGGTTTTTATTGATAAATGAAAGAGTCTCATAAAAACAAGTTTTCCTAAAAGAAACAATTTTACTTTGAAAAACCAATTCAAACCCCCATTTCTTGTGTTTTTCACACCTTCAATTGGCATCAGAGCTCCAGTTCTGAGGTGATAAAAAGGTTGAATTTTTATCAAGCACTTAACAGTATTCAGTACCGACCCAAGTGTGAAAAATAATGTCTATACCAAATGCTGAGACAAGTGTTATTGTAAATGAAAGAGATTCTTATAGTGCAAAACCTCCTATCTTTGATGGAGAAAAAATTGACTATTGGAAAGATAGAATTGAAAGTTACGTTTTGTCGTTTGACTTATATCTATGGGATCTGGTAGTTGATGGCTACAGTCACCCAGTAGATTCTGCAGGCAAAAAGATTGATAGAAGTGCATTTACAGATGCGCAGAAGAAAACTTACAAAAATCATCACAGAGCAAGAACGATTCTGTTAAACGTAATTTCTTATACAGAATATGAGAAAATTATAAACAAAGAAACTACAAAGTCCATCTTTGACTCTCTTCGTATGACTCACGAAGGCAATGCTTAAGTCAAGGAAACGAAGGCTCTTGTATTAATTCAAAAATATGAGGTCTTCAAGATGGAAGATGATGAATCTGTGGAAACCATGTTCTCAAGATTTCAGATGCTTGTTGCAGGACTCAGAGTTCTAAACAAAGGCTATTCTACTGCTGATCATGTCAAGAAAATTATCAGAAGTTTACCTGTCAAATGGAGACTAATGGTGACTGCCTTGAAACTAACAAAGGATCTGAATAGTATAAGTCTTGAGGAACTAATCAGTTCTTTAAGAAGTCATGAAATTGAGCTCCAAGAAGATGAACCCCAAAAGAAAAGCAAATCCATTGCTCTAAAAGCTAAATCTGAAAAGGAAAAGGTGTATCAAGCAGAGGAGGAAGTGGAAGAATCTGAAGAAGAATCAGATGAAGATGTCATATCTCTCATATCAAGAAAAATCAGTCAACTATGGAAATACAGAAGAAACAAGTTCAGAGGACCAAAAAGAAGATCTAAGTCTACATATGGTCAAAGGAGAACTTATGGAAGAAACGTTACGTGCTTTGAATGCAATGAACCTGGACATATCAAAAATGACTGTCCAAAGGTTAAGAAATATGAAAGACCCAAGAAAACTAAAATGGGTCTTATGGCAACTTGGGATGATTCAGAGTCCGAAGATGATTCTGATGGAGAACGTGCTAATGTAGCATTCATGGCTAAAACCACTGATGCTCTATCAGAAGGAGAACCTTCATATTCTGACGACGAAAGAGAGGTACTTTCTTCCCTGTCTCGCTCTGAACTTGAAATTGGATTATATGAACTTATGGAAAGATATCAAACTCTTCGAAGAAAACATAAAACTCTGAAAAAGACACTTGTGGTTCCTTTAGAAGATCTTACTGAAAGCAAACAAACCATCTTTGAATTAAATGAAAAACTACTTTCTCTAGAAAATTCAAATACTGCATTAAAAAGTAAAATCTCTAGGTTAGAAGAAGAAATCACCTCTAACATAACCAATACTAATGAAGTAGCCAAGTATGATAAAGCTTTCCAACACTTTCTCGCTAAGAGCATAGACAGAAGCAAAATGGCTTCAATAATCTATGGAGTCAGCAGAAATGGTAACAGAGGTCTGGGATATTCAGGACCATCACATCCATATGATGAGACCAAGAGTATCAAGATAATACCTCTGTCCAAACATTTTGTGCCCTCTGGCACTATCTTGAAATGTTCTAAACAAAAAGGTTCAAAATCTATCACTACACAACCACAGACACTAAAGAAAACTCCCAAACTTAAACACTATGCACAAATTCCACACTATTATTCCAATATAAGGAAGTCCAAAGGTGTCAGAACCTCTGGAAAAGCTAATGTGAAAGGACCCACAAAATGGGTACCTAAGAATAAGATAATTTATGTTGCAGACATCCTAAATGGCACCATTGAAACACCAGTCATGGTACCTAGGAAGTGGATGCTCGCGACACATGACGGGAGAAAGGCATATGTTCCAAGATCTGAAACTTAAGCCTGGAGGTGTCGTTGGTTTCGGAGGAAATTAGAAACGAAGAATTATTGGCTCCGGAACTATTGGGAATGGTAAGCTTCCTTCTATTAATAATGTTCTACTAGTTGAAGGTCTAATACATAATCTATTGTCAATTAGTCAACTTAGTGACAATGGTTATGACGTTATTTTTAATCAGATATCCTGTAACGCTGTAAGTCAAAGGTATGGATTTGTCCTGTTCAACGGAAAGATGAAGAACAATACTTATAAAATTAAATTATCAGATTTAAAACATCAAAATGTAAAATGTCTTCTTTCTGTAAATGAAGAGCAATGGGTTTGGCACAGACGTCTTGGTTATGTTAGCTTGAGAAGAATTTCTTAGCTGAACAAGCTTAGACTTGTCAGAGGCTTGCCAAATCTGAAGTACTCTTCAGATGCTCTTTGTAAAGCATGTCAGAAAGGCAAGTTTTCAAAAACCTCTTTTAAAGCAAAGAATATTGTTTCCACCTCCAAACCATTAGAACTTCTTCACATTGATCTTTTTGGACCAGTGAAAACTGTTTATATCAATGGTAAGAAATACGGACTAGTCATCGTTGATGATTACAGTTGTTGGACATGGGTGAAATTCTTAAAACACAAGGATGAGTCACATTCTATGTTTGCTTCCTTCTGATCTCAAGTTCAAAATGAGAAAAATTGCAAAATCATCAAAGTCAGAAGTGATCATGGTGGAGAATTTAAAAACAAAGACTTTGAAAACCTTTTTGATTCACATGGGATATCCCATGATTTTTCTTGTCCTAGAACTCCACAACAAAATGGAGTTATAGAAAGAAAGAACAGAACTTTACAAGAAATGGCTCGCACCATGATCCGAGATACTGACATGGCTAAGCACTTTTGGGCAGAAGCAATTAACACAACATGTTATATTCAAAATAGAATCTCTATTAGACCTATCTTGAATAAAACTCCCTATGAATTGTGGAAGAATAAGATTCCTAATGTTTCTTACTTTCATCCGTTTGGATGTACTTGTTTTATGCTTAACACTAAAGAGAATCTTGGCATGTTTGACTCCAAAGCACATAAGTGTCTGCTGTTAGGATACTCTGATCGCTCATAAGAGTTTATAACACAGAATCACGGATTGTGGAAGAATCAATTCATGTTAGATTCGATGACAAGCCTAACTCTAAAAAGTCAGAGCTAGCTGAAAAACTTGCAAGTTTGGAAATTAGCTTCTCAGAACCTAAAGAAAAGGCATATGAAGTCAACGACTAGCAACATCCTACGCCAGATACCTCTGATGTAACTCCAAATACTCCACAGCAAAAGAAAAGAAGAATGTCTATATCTCACCC
Source organism: Lathyrus tuberosus (assembly GCA_022829125.1). Taxonomy (NCBI): domain Eukaryota; kingdom Viridiplantae; phylum Streptophyta; class Magnoliopsida; order Fabales; family Fabaceae; genus Lathyrus; species Lathyrus tuberosus. The sequence goes on from JALAZF010000090.1 coordinate 5,194,486, forward strand.
TGAGGAACTAATTCTGGGTAGCAAGGATGCTCCAATCAGAACCAGATCAGCTTTCAAACCATCAAAGAAACACTCTTGGGACTGGTGTCGTTGATCGAACCAGCTACAGTTGAAGAAGCTCTTATGGACAAGGACTGGGTTCTGGCTATGGAAGAAGAACTGAAACAATTCTCAAAGAATGATGTTTGGGATCTAGTTTCAAAACCTAAGAATGTTCATGTTATTAAAACCAAGTGGGTATTCAGGAACAAGCTAAATGAGAAGGGAGAAGTTGTCAGAAACAAGGCATGACTTGTTGCTCAAGGATACAATCAACAAGAAGGAATTGATTACAACGAAACCTTTGCTCCAGTCGCCAGACTTGAAGCAATACGGTTACTAATTTTATTCTCAGTAAACGATAACATCACCCTATATCAGATGGATGTTAAGAGTGCATTCTTAAATGGGTATGTATAAGAAGAAGTCTATGTCAAACAACCTCCTAGTTTTGAAAATTCAGAAAAATCAGATTTTGTTTTTAAACTCAAAAAGTCGCTCTATGGCTTAAAGCAAGCTCCCAGAGCTTAGTATGATAGATTGAGCAAATTTCTTTTAGAAAACCAGTTCACCAGAGGAAAGGTTGACACAACTCTCTTCTGTAAAACATATAAGAATGATATTCTTATAGTTTAAATCTACGTTGATGATATCATTTTTGGTTCTGCTAACTCCTCTTTATGTGAAGAATTTTCAAAGTTAATGCAAGCAGAATTTGAAATGAGTCTGATGGGTGAGTTAAAGTTCTTCATGGGAATTCAAATAGATCAGAAACCATAAGCCACTTACATTCATCAAAGTAAGTACACAAAATAACTTATGAAGAAATTCAACATGATGGATTGTAATACATCTAAAACACTAATGCATCCAACATGTGTCATGAGAAAAGAAGAAACAGAAGTTAAGGTTTGTCAGAAGCTCTATCGTGGTATGATAGGCTATCTCTTATATCTAACTGCTTCTAGACCTGATATATTATTTAGTGTACATTTATGTGCTAGATTTCAAACAGATCTAAGAGAATCTCATTTAACTGTTGTTAAGTGAATTCTAAGGTATCTGAAAGGAACAACTAACCTTGGCTTGATGTATGAGAAAACATCATAGTATACTCTTTCTGGTTACTGCGATGCAGATTATGCTGGAGACAGATTAGAAAGAAAGAGCACATCTGGAAACTATCAGTTCCTAGGGAACAATCTAATCTCATGGTCAAGTAAGAGGCAATCTAAAATTGCTCGCTCTATAGCAGAAGCTGAATACATCTCCGCCTCTCTATGCAGTACACAAATGCTTTGGATGAAAAATCAGCTGGAAGATTATCAGATATATGAGAGTAACATCCCTATCTTATGTAATAATACTACTGCTATTTGTTTAAGTAAAAATCCAATTTTACATTCAAGGGCTAAACATATTAAAATAAAACACCATTTTATCAGAGACTATGTTCAGAAGGGAACCTTATGCTTAAAATTTATTGATACATACCATCAATGGGCTGATATTTTTACAAAACCCTTAGCTGAAGATAGATTTCAAATTATTTTAAAATATCTGAAAATGGAGTACTGTTCAGAATGAGATTATTTCAGAACCCAATGTGTTTAAGTATTTTTAAATCATCAGAATCACTTTTGTGAGACGTGTCTCAGTTCTGATAAATTTTTGTCAGTTCTGACGTGTCATTAGAAAATAATTTTTGCATGTGATTAGATTATATCTAACTCACTATATCTATTCAAATCAAATGAACAGTAACTTTCTTGGGATTGACTCAAAAATTTATTACATTTATTCACCTATCCCCTGTACGGTGTCTATTTCTTTAAATTTTCAAAAACCATTCCTCTTCCCACTCTCACTCAAAAGGAAATTCTAAAACCCTAAATCTCTAAATCTCTCTATCGAACCAACTCAATCCCTGCTCTCATCCTCTCCGACCTTAACTATCACCCTGATGAATCACATTCAACAAGAAACTGTCAAATTCTTCAAAGAAACAGAAGCATCATTGAATCCCTCAAAAGGATCATCATCCTCGTCAGTAGCGCCGTCTACTACTTCAACAGTGTCTACAGCCACTGCGACAATTACCCCCTCTTCTTCACAGTCTTCTAAGATAGATAAAGATCATGTAACTCAAAGAGAAGCCACAGTTACCTGTACTCTTGAGAATCTACTTGTACTCAAGGAACTACATGTAGATTTCGAAAATCTTGCTGAAAATGGATTTAATCTGATCAATGATGTGGAAGCTCAAGGCTGGAATAATTTCTTTGATAGGCTTAAAGGTCCTGTTTTTGAAGCACTCGTAAAAGATTTTTGGAGACAAGTTGTTTGTGATAAACTCCATGTCGTCTCTTATGTCTTGGGAAGAAACATTGTCATCACCGAGAAATCAATTGCTGAACTTTACAAACTGGATTTTCTAAAGAACAAGAGAGTCTATGGAAGGGTAAATAGATCTCCGTTTGTGAAAAAGGTAATCAACCCAACTATTTTCACTAACCATCAACCAAATAAAACAAAGTACAAGAGAGAAGATCTGCATGTAAATCTGAAAATCTGGCACAAAATCATTCTTGGTTGCATCAATCGAAGACCTTCATCATATGCTGCAGATTACTTCAATGCAAATCAGAAGTATATGCTATATTACTTGTTCACCAAGGAAAGGATGTGTTTACCCTCCATCTTATTTTACCATTTGAGAGATATGGTGAAGAAGACAAGAACAACAGGAAAACCAAAAAGTAATACACCTAAGTATATTCCTTTTGGAATAATGCTTTCAGACATTTTCTATGAAAACGGTATAGTGGACACTCTAGTTACAGAAGTTCAACACACAAAAGATCTGACTGCAACACTCGGAGAGTCAGTCAACGCCACAACACTCAAGCATATGAGAATAATTAATAATGTAAGAATGAAACCTTCTTCTATCTTTGAGGACTTATTCAAACGCATGATAGCAGTACCAGATTATCCTGCCTATTATATAAGCGACCTCATTGAAGAAATTGCTGCATCTATAGATGCACTGAAATCACGAGGAGTAAGAGAAAGCAAACTGAAGAGGATGCTGAGCCTAAGAAGAAGAAAAAGGATAAAACTGAAACCACTAAAACCTCTAGACTGGAATCTCTTCTTCTTGATAAAATCAATAAATTGGCTATCAATTCTTCTGGGTCCATGAATGTCACTAAGACCGTTACTGCACCATCATCATCTCAAACCACCTTCATCCCTACCTCCAATCCACAAGTGAAGTTTAAACCACCATCTTTTTCAATTCCTCCTTCAACTACCACTATCCAATCTTCACCCAACTCATCAATCAGTCCCCCTATCTCGTCTGAAGCCATTCCTACCTACACCTCGTCAATAACCTCGTCAATCATTCAGTCAAATGAACAAAGTTCCATGAACCTAATATATGAATCTCAAGTCCTCAGTATTGAGTCTATCTCTGAGGATACAACCTCCAAATCTCTAGAGATCGTCACCCCTAAATCACTCATAGACTCAGACACTATAGAAGTATCATCTCCTGCTGAGCAACCAACCAATCAACATCCTTCTACTAAGACTGCTTTATCTCAGCAAGCACCACCTGAAACAAATTCTGCCAAGCCTGACCTTGCTTTGGTCATCTATACTGAACCACCTCCAACATCTTTTGAAGAATGCACAAGTCAATTTTATGACAAGGCATTAAGGAAGTTTGCGAACCTAAGAGCAGAATTTAGCACAAGTACCAAGCCTATGGAACTTAAACGATCTTGTCAAAACTTCCAGAAATGGTTGGGCAGTGAGCTTGCAAGAATTGTAATCTTCTCAGATACAACCATCACTGATGGAATTCAGCGAGCAAAGGAGAGAGCAGAAGCTGAAGAGAGGATCAGGATACTTAAGTTTTTGGCTGCAAAGCAGAAAGAAATTGAAGAAATGGCTGCTAAGGAAGCAAGACTTCTTGCAGAAAAGGCTGCTGAAGAAGCCAGAATAGCACAAGAAGCTGAATGTTGTTTCTACATCTGATCCTGCGGTAAAGCGTTTGGAAGACGCAATTGGAGAAATCAGACAAGAACAACAGAAGTTCAGAGATAACTTTGAGGAACAACAGACTGTCAATGCTAATCTTCAGGGCATGCTTCAAAAAATATGGGACAAGATGTCCTCTAGAAGCACCTAATTCTTATATCTTTGTTTTTCACCCTTGCACCACTAATCTTTTTTATCAATGACAAAAAAGGGGAGAAGTAATATGAATGTGATATTTTGATTCCATATTCAATCTCTGAAAAACAACGTTGTTTACATGCTAACAGATAAACTGCTATTTCTATTAGAGTGTTTTTCTTTTTCAGGAATTCTGATCCAAATCAAGATTCACTAAGAAAATCAGAACTCTACTGAAAAGAGAATCGAGACTAAGATCTCATGACTTATTAAAGTCAGGGGGAGCCCAAGCACAGAAATTCATCAAGTCTAAGACTCAGGGGGGCACTTCATATGAAGGATAAGCTATCTTTAGAATCTATTATTTTCCCTGCATTATATATATATATATATATATATATATATATATATATATATCTCAAAATTGTGTCATCAAAATACATAGTTTTGTCATCATCAAAAAGGGGGAGATTGTGAGAACAAGATTTGGTTCTGCAATATTATCTCTAAGTTTTGATGATATCAAATGAGTATTTCTGTATGAACAATTTTGTACAGCTAATGTTTGTTATTTGTGAGAACTTAACAAACAGGTTATGCTTCCATAAATTGGCGCGAACACAATGCTTAAAGGAAAATACTCTGCCTACACTCTGGAAAAGCAGAACACATTTTAAGATAATAAGAAGCTCTCAAGACTCTGATACAAAAGGAAAAGAGAACGAGTTCTGAAGATCTGAAGACAAAGGTTCTGATTGAACGAAGTCCAGATGCTGAAGACTTAAGCTCTATGATCAAAAGTTCTGAAGACCTAAATCAAGTCTCTACTCGTGCTTCAACCAAATACTTTCAGAAGCCTCTGAAGATATGAAGACAATGCACCAAGCGAACAAGGTTCTGAAGACCAAGTGCTGAAGACTCTGAAGACGTTGCTCTGAAGATTCGAAAACTTGAAACTCTCAAGAACCAAGCGATGTTTTCCCTTCTTACTCATGCTCGTAAAAAGCCTCTGAAGTTGAGAATCCAAGAAGACAAAGCTACATAGTACAGCTGTACCTCAATATAAAGCAAAAATATCTTGGTAACAGTGCAACGGTACAATCAAAGATATTCTGACAAAAACAGGATGCGCAGCACGCAAAAGTTTTTATTTTTCCTCACGCTTCTAGCCGTCAGCCTAGTTAAGCTATCATGATTACATTTCAACGGCTATTTCTACACGACTATAAAAGGAAGCAAAAGACTTGAAGAAAGACACACACGAATGCTACTGCAATATTCTTTCCATCTGAAATCTTTCTTAAGTCTTTCTAGTTAAAACTTGTTTACATTATCAGCTTGTATAGAAGCACTTGTTTGTAAACGAAATTTATTTAAACTTAGGTTTGTGTTCCTTGAGAAAGACCGTGTGGTTGTATTTCTTGAGAAGTCTAGGACGTGTAGTCTTAGAGGTTGTTCCTTGAGTAAGACCTGTGAGGTTGTATTACTTGAGAAGTGTAAAATTTGAGAGTTTTAGAGGTTGTGTTAGTCACCAGCATTTTGGCTAGTGCATTGTACTGTTTTGATTGAATAGTGGATTAAGACCTCGTTGAGAGAGGCGAAATCACCTTGGCGGGTGAACTAGACTAACTTGAGTATTTCTCAAGTGAACTATTATAAACATAACGTGTTATCGTGTTGTGATTCAGAAAGGTTTTTATTGATAAACGAAAGAGTCTTATAAAAACAAGTTTTCCTAAAAGAAACAATTTTATTTTGAAAAACCAATTCAAACCCTCTTTCTTGTGTTTTTCACACTTTCACTTTTCATCAAGGAGGGGCCGGTCACGATTTGGACGGCTGTTTAGCATTGAAAAATATAGTGAAGAGATTGATGGAGAAGAATATCCTATCATTCACATACAATCAGCCGAATGTAAAAAGCAATCCTTTGTCCACCCATGGGACTACTAATGCCATTGAAGATGAAAATGATGAGGTGTTGGTTTTGGACGCAGCAAAGATCAAAACTCCTATCAAAGTCTTTCATGCTAAGTTGTTCAAGGCTGGTTTGGTCAAAGTTTGTCATGATGATTATGGGGAATGTCATACCAGTATCAAGGGCTGCCGTTTAGTTCAAGATGATGTTCAGTGTTTGATCAATGAAGGTTTTCTACAGGTATTCAGCAAGGAAAAGGAGAGTAAGATTGCAGTAATCGAACCTGTGTTTAACCTACCGAAGCTAAGGGACGAGGTACCTATGTTCAATGTGCCTAAATCTGGGTCTGTGATTCCCGTGTTTAATAAACCTGTGCCAGTTTTCAACAATTCTGAGCCTATTATTGCTTCCACTGCCAATCATTCCAAGTAATATGACATCCGACAACCTATTCCATTTAGGTTCAGAGGGACCAAGGTCGTACCGTGGATTTATGAGAATGTTATGGGTAACAAAAGACGTGAAGAAGTGATTCCAAAGAATGAGGTGGGAATCACTGTTGAGGACGTGGTTCCAAGGAATGAGGTGGGAACCACTGTTGAAGATGTAACAAACATAGTTGGAACAGGAAATATAACCCGAAGAGGCAGAGTTTATACCCCTTCTTTCAAAGAAACTGCACCCAAAGAGACCGTTGTTTCCATACCCCCTAAAGATAAAGGAAATGAGGTAATTTCTAAAGAAGAAGATGAAGAGTTCTTATGGATTATAAAAAGAAGTGATTACAAGGTGGTAGATCAGCTCCATCAGACCCCATCCAAGATTTCAATCTTGTCTTTGCTAGTTCACCTGTTCACAGATCCGCCCTACAGAAGATACTGGCCCAAGCACACGTGGCCCAAGATATTACTGCAGGACAATTCGACCATGTCATTTCTAATATCACAGCTTGTAATACACTTAGTTTTAGTGATGAGGAGTTGCCTCGAGCAGGTAAGAATCATAACCTTACCCTACACGTGTCAATAAAATGTCAAGAGGATACATTGGCCAGAGTTCTTATGGATACCGGCTTATCTTTGAACTTTCTACCGAAAAGAACCCTTGAAAAGTTGTCTTACCGAGGTGATGTAATGAGGCCCACATCACTTGTTGTTAAAGCCTTTGATGGCTTGAGAAGATCGATGATGGGAGAAATTGAGCTGCCTATTTTGATTGGTCCACAAGTATTCAACATCCTTTTCCAAATACTAGACATCAACCCTGCCTACAGTTGTTTGTTGGGTAGACCCTGGATCCATGAGGCCGGTACCGTGACCTCTACTCTACATCAAAATATGAAGTTTGTGGCTGAAGAGAAATTGGTTATTATACACGGTGAGGAAGACCTGATGGTCAGCAATTTGTCCTCCTTTCGTTATATTGAAGCTGATGAGGATGCTCTGGAAACCTCTTTCCAGGCTCTTGAGATAGCAAATGTCGTCATGCTTAATGATAAGGAACCAGTGGCCTCTGATTGTCCATCCTTTCGTTCTTTCAAAAGCATTCAATTTGCCCTACAAAAAGGTGTACCAGAAGGCTGAGGTAAAGTAGATGAAGTCCAAGAAAGAGAAAAGTACTAAGGGTTGGGTTACAAACCAACTCTTAAGGAAAAATCTGCTCCAACAATGGGAAGACCGAAGACAATTCAAGAGATATTTGTCAGTGGAGGACATCAAGTTCATGCCATCATTGAAGGCGCTGAAGACGAAGACATCAGCCACTTGGTTTTTCAGTGTGACGTTGCATTGAGTAATTGGAAGGCTATTGAGATCCCTGTCTTGTACCCTATGCCGAAGTAATTTGTTTGCTTTTGTTGTTGTTTTCAATTCCCTAGCCTTGCCCGAGGCTAGTGGATTATTTCGTATGGGCCACCGCTTTCATTTCCTATTAATCAATGAAAATGATGTTTTGTTAAATTCTCTGTCTTTACTTTACTGTTTTTACTTTTTAAGAAAAATGGCAACCTTTTCAAAAACTACAAAAACTTCTTTTTTTTCTTGCATTCAATGTTTGTGCATTTTAATAAAATAAATCCCTCCATCATGCAGACTGAATCCTAAACCCATTGTATTCAATGACCCTACTCTCATTATTGACTTTGATTCGCCTATCTATCAAGCTGAGGATAAGGAGGATTATGAGGTCCCTGATGATTTGGCAGAAATGTATGAGTATCAGTACACGGATCTTCAACCACATGAGGAACAAGTTAACATCATCAATCTTGGTACTGAAGAAAGGAAGAAAGAGGTCAAGGTTAGGGCAACACTTGAGGCAGAAATCAGGCAATGTTTAGTTATGCTTCTTGAAGAGTATGTGGATGTGTTTGCTTGGTCTTTTCAGGATATGCCTGGTTTGGATACAGACATCGTAGTTCATAAGCTACCGCTCAAGCCCGAATGTCCTCCTGTGAAACAGAAGCTTCGTAGAAGTCGACCTGACATGGATCTCAAGATCAGAAATGAGGTTAAAAGACAACTGGATGCAGGTTTCTTGATAGTTTCAAAGTATCCTGAATGGGTAGCCAATATCGTGCCAGCAATGAAGAAGAATGGTAAAGTGCGTATGTGTGTAGATTACAAAGATCTCAACAAAGCCAGTCCTAAGGACGATTTCCCTCTGCCGCATATCCACACTCTCATGGATAATACAGCTAGTTTTGCAGTTTTCTCCTTTATGGATGGTTTCTCAGGTTACAATCAGATCAGAATGGATCCGGCTGATATGGATAAAACTACATTCATCACCCCGTGGGGAACCTACTGCTATAAAGTCACGCCCTTCGGCTTGAAAAACGCAGGGGCAACTTATCAGAGAGCCATGGTGACTTTATTCCATGACATGATCCATAAAGAAATTAAAGTGTATGTGGATGATATGATTGCTAAATCTCAGAGTGAGGAGGAACATTTGGACCATCTTCTGAAGTTATTCAAGAGACTCCGAAAATATCAGTTGAAGTTAAATCCTACTAAATGTACTTTCGGTGTCAGATCAGGAAAGTTACTTGGTTTTATCGCCAGTCAAAGAGGAATTGAAGTAGATCCTGATAAGGTACGAGCTATTCAAGAGATGCCAGCTCCGCAGACTGAATCTCAAGTGAGAGGCTTTTTGGGCCGTTTAAATTATATATCCAGATTCATCTCCAACATGACTCCTATTTGTGAACCAATCTTCAAGCTGCTCCATAAAGATCAGACCATAGAATGGAATTTTGATTGCCAGCAAGCTTTCGATAAACTCAAGAATTATCTGCAAGAACCACCTATCTTGGTTCCCCATGTTCCTCGAAGACCTCTCTTCATGTACATGATTGTTTTAGAAGAATCCATGGGTTGTGTCTTGGGGCAACATGATGAAACTGGTCGCAAGGAACATGCCATCTATTACTTGAGCAAAAAGTTCCCTGATAGCGAAAGCCGTTATTCACTGCTCGAGAAAACCTGTTGCGCTTTAGCATGGGCCGCCAGACGTTTGAGGCAGTATTTGATATGTCATACTACTTTGTTGATTTTGAAAATGGATCCAATAAAGTATATCTTTGAGAAGCCTGATCAAACAGGAAGACTTGCTCGTTGGCACATTCTCTTGTCAAAATATGATGTCCAATATATTGTTCATAAGGCTATCAAGGGAAGCGTTTTATCAGAATACCTTGCAGATCAGCCTATTGAAAATTATGAACCTCTCAAGTTTGATTTTCCTGATGAAGATATCATGGTGGTAAAAGATTATGAAGAGCCAGGTCCTGATGAGGGTCCTGAACCCGGTTCTAGATGGAAAATGATGTTTGATGGTTCTTCTAATTACAAAGGACATGGTGTAGGTGTTGTATTGATAAAACCTGATGCGGTTACACTCCTTTCACGGCGAGGTTAGACTTTGGATGCACGAACAATGTTGCTAAATATAAAGCGTGTATCTTGGGTTTGGAAGCTGTAATTGATCTTAGAATCAAGATTCTAGAAGTCATGGGTGATTCGGCCTTGGTTATCTACCAAGTCAAAGGTGAATGGGAAACCAAAGATGAGAAATTGATCCCATACTGTGCTTATATTGAGGAAATGATCAAATACTTTAATGAGATTACCTTCCGTCATGTTCCTCGCTCAGAGAATTACATAGCTGACTATTTAGCCATGTTAGCTTCAATGTGGAGAGTTAACTTTGTTAATGAAGCACCACTCATCAGTATTGAGCGTAAGACCGAACCAGCTTACTGTCAGTCAGTTGAAGAAGAGGTAGATGGTAAACCATAGTTTCATGATATTATGAATTATCTGAAGACTCAAGAGTATCATGCTAATGCTTCTAGTCTTGATAAGAAAACTTTGCGAAGGTTGTCATCCAAGTTCTTCCTCAGCAACGATGTACTTTACAAAAAGAATCATGACATGGTCCTACTAAGTTGTGTTGATAAACGAGAAGCAGACCTGTTGATTCATGATATTCACGAAGGAGACTTTGGTACTCATGCTAGTGGGCATGTTATGGTTAAGAAGATCTTGAGAGCCAATTATTTTTTGTTGACTATAGAGGCTGACTGTATCCAATACGCCAGAAAGTGTCATAAGTGCCAGATCTATGCTGATAAGATGCATGTTCCTCCGACCTTACTGAATGTGTTGTCGTCTCCTTGGCCTTTCTCTATGTGGGGCATTGATATGACTGGGGCTATTGAGCCGAAAGCTTCTAATGGTCATCGTTTCATTCTAGTGGCCATTGACTATTTTACCAAGTGGGTTAAAGCTGCTTCTTATGCTAATGTAACCAAGCAAGTGGTTGGCCATTTCATCAATAATAATATCATCTGTCGTTATGGAATCCCTAACAGAATCATAACTGACAATGGAACAAATCTGAACAACAAAACAATGAAGGAGCTGTGTGACAATTTCAAGATTGAGCATCACAATTCTTCACCCTATCGTCCCAAGATGAACGGAGCTGTCGAAGTTGCTAATAAAAACATCAAGAAGATCCTGCAGAAGATGGTCAAGACTTATAAGGATTGGCATGAAATGTTACCATATGCTTTGCATGGATACAGAACTTCAGTTCGAACTTCGACAGGGGCAACCCCCTTTTCTTTGGTTTATGAAATGGATGTTGTTCTCCTCCTTGAGGTTGAAATACCATCTTTGAGAATCCTGATGGAAACCAAGTTTGACGAAGCAGAATGGGTCAAAGGGAGATATGACCAGCTGAACCTCATTGATGAGAAACGTCTGACTGCTATGTGTCATGGTCATTTGTATCAGAAGAGAATGAAGAGGGCATTTGACAAAAAGGTCTGTGTTCAAGAATTTCGAGAATGAGAGCTTGTACTTAAGAAGATTCTGTCATCTCAAAGGGATGTTCGTGGAAAATGGGCGCCTAACTATGAGGGTCCATTTGTTGTAAAAACTATGTTCTCAGGAGGTTCCTTATTCCTCACAATGATGGATGGTGAACAACTCGCACACCCTGTGAATGCTGACTCAGTACGAAAATATTACGCCTAAAAAGCCCGCTAAGTCGAAAACCAGAAATGGCGACTTAGGCAAGAAAAGGGCATCCCGTTGAGTCATAACCTATGAAGGAGACTCAGGCAAAAGTTAGGGATCAAATAAAAAGAAAAGAGCTCGCTAGGTTGAAAACTCGAAAGGGCGGCCTAGGCAAAAAAGAGCATCCCGATGGGCTTAAAACCCGAAAGGGCGGTCCAGGCAAAAGTTAGGGACAAAGGCGTTTCACTGTGTCAGATAGGGTTGTCACCTATATCCAGAGATTCATGAAGAAATTCAAGTTTCAGTCGCCTCATCAGCAGCGAAGATCTTTAGGACTGTTATTCATTAAGGATGGTAGTGGTCATTGAATATGATGTAACCTTTTCCCAAATTGCCATTTTTCAATTGTAATGTTCCATGGAACTTTGCTATTGGCAAGTTACTATTCTAATGAAATCAATGTTTGAGCCATTCTTTGTTTGATATTTATCATTGCTCTGATATTTTCCTTGTTATGCGAAACTTCACTTATTCATTAATAATGGTTTTGAAAGCGGAAAATATTTTGAAAAAATCTTTTGAGAAAACACAATGAAAATATATATTTTGCTTTGGCATCAGTGACGATTTAGAGAAATCATTTGCCTCCCACAAAAGCTCTGGTTGCGACGAAAACACTGATAAATCATCTGGTGTGAACTTGTTGTTAAAAAAAGATTGGCAATACTTCCCTGAATTAAACGTTTCAGTAATGACTGACCACTGGTACAAAGGACTTCTCCCCAGTATCTTCACAGATAATTGATGAAAATATGAATTTTATTTCCCCATTGAAGTAAAGACATTCCCGAATTATCTCCAAAACTTATGGATTTCAGTGTGGTGGATGTGTCATCCTTCCTCTCGCTGTTCCCAGTCTATCGTCTCTCGTTAGAGTCATTTCCTGTATATCATTAAGCATACGCATCATACCATGGCATTTGTGCATCTTTTCCTTTTGGGTTGTGTTTGTTTGAGGTCCTTATCTCTCTGTGTCTCTATTTGCTGGTCTCTGGACCTTTGTCTGAATTTTGCTTACGCCCGGTCTTCACCTTTGTGCGCCAGATTTCGACTCTTTATGCATTATCCCCAAGGAAGTCTAAATCCTCATTTATGCAACCCCAGTATTGACCTATTTGATACTTAATTTCCTCACATGGATACCCATAAGTCCAGTAATCGTTGGCATTGATTTTCAGGTCAACTATGAACCTTGGTCAACTATGAACCAAAACCTTGGTTAACTATGAACCAAAACCTTGGTCACATATGAACCTAAACTTCAGGTCAAATATGAACCCGTTGTTTAAACTTTGGTCACCTATGAACTTTAAGTCCAGTAATCGCTGGCATTGATTTTCAGGTCAACTGTGAACCTAAACATTACTTCAGGTCAACTATGAACCTTGGTCAACTATGAACCAAAACCTCAGGTCAGCTATGAACCTAAACTTTAGGTCAAATATGAACCCATTGTTTAAACTTTGGTCACCTATGAACCTTAAGTCCAGTAATCGCTGGCATTGATTTTCAGGTCAACTATGAACCTAGGTCAACTATGAACCTTGGTCACCTATGAACCAAAACCTCGGTCACCTATGAACCATAAGTCCAATAATCGCTGGCATTGATTTTCAGGTCAACTATGAACCGTGGTCACCTATGAACCTAAACTTCAGGCCAAATATTAACCCGTTGTTTGAACTTCAGGTCACCTATGAACCTTAAGTCCAGTATTTTCTGGCATTGTTTGTTTCAGGTCAACTGTGAACCTAAACATTATTTCAGGTCAACTATGAACCTTGGTCACCTATGAACCAAAATCTTAGGTCAACTATGAACCTCAATTCTTGCCCAACTCATTATTGGTTCCTTAACCTTATCCCCAGCCCAAAAGTCCAGTCATATTTTTATTGTCTGGTGCACGAGTTCTTTTTACCTTTTCTGGCTTTTTCTTGAAGATCCCGTTTGAACTCTTCAGTATAAGAAATCCCTAGAAAATCTTTTTGTCGGATGCTTATCCTTTGTTTTAGATTGATCCCCAGTGGAGATCATGCCTTCTTTCTGGTTTCACGCCCAGTAAGAGTGCGTCTTATTTCCCCAGTGACGTCCGGTCACCTGTGAACCTGTCGTCCATCTCCCTGGATTTTTCCCCATTAGAGAATACCTCTCTAGCCCCTATCTCCAGTGAGGATCTGTAGGGTTTTCCCCTCAGTTCTATCTTTTTTATCCCCAGTATTTCCTCAGAGTCTCCCCAGTGAGTCTCTTTTGTTGGTCAGCCTGTATCCCCAATGAGTTTTCCTCATGGATACTAACCTTCATCATTCCCCGGTGTTACTCACTTACGTTTGTTCGCTCTTTATCCTTTGGTGTCTGGTCTGTCTGCATCTTTGCACTATCATGACATCATATCATCATACTAGAAGTTCATGGCATGTCAGCATTTGCATGTTTGACGCTTGTCTTTAGCATCTGCATTCCATCTAAGGGCAAAATTTTTGGTTTGCTATATTTAAATACCTTTCCACCTTGATGTCCCAAGGATTTCCTTTCCTCGTGCCATCCGGTAAATCTATTTAAATAGGGGCAACTGTTGTACCCCAAATTTTACCTCTTATATGTCATAACATCTTGCATAGACATTTAGGATCAATCATATATGCACTATTTAACTAACCCATATCTTGCAGTTTGTTTCCCTTATGTTCCAAATTAGGGTTTACACAGGGAAATTCAAGGCCTCCTAAGGTATCCTCTGACTCCATACAATTATCACAAAGACTCACTAGTTATTTGGAACCAAGATCTCAAGACTTTGAATCAAGTAAAGTCAACAAAAGATCACCAGACCCAAGATGAACATAGGGTTTTAACCTAAGGAATCACTGAAGAATTTTGTCATGTTAGGTCAAGTTTTTCTTGGTTCATTAACCATTGGAGTTACCTACATCCAAGAGGTCTCACTCAACAAGAATTCAAGGTCATCTGGCTCTCATCATGATTAGTTTGAGCCACAGTTTCACCCTGTCTCCAAATTAGGGTTTCTGTTAAGACAAATGGATCATTGCCTTTGATTTTGATCAAGAGATGCTCTCAAGCCTTAGGACTTGACTCCATATGATAGAATACGTCCCTAAAGGCCATATATGAGCTTTATATATGAAGGAAGAAGCAAGATCATAAGAGTATGCCCCAATGCATTCACAGTTGAAATTAGGGTTTTGACTAAAACCCTAATCCTTGGGATTTTGATCCAAATGAAACCTCCAAGGCCTCAATTCATCATAATATGCCTCATTAATGATTTAGGGTATGAGAAATTAAGTATCAAGAGTTTTTTTCAAAGGAGGCAAGGTTTAGTTCATGAAGCTTTTCATATATGGAAATTTCCCCTCTTGTGCCAAATTGAAATGGTCATAACTTCCAAACCACACATCCAATTTGAGTGACTCAAAACCCAAATGGAAGATCTTTCCATGATCTTCAAAGTGTTAAATATGACTTTTCTCCAAAAAAAATTCATGGTTTGTAAGTTATGAGACTTAGAAGCTAAACTGCCCCAAGACTTGGTGAAATTTCAGCTTGTTTTCCTTTAACTTGTACACGACTTTAACCCAGTTTTTCATAAAGTTCCAGGCCTCAAATCAAAAATCTTTGGACATGAAAGTTGTAGAGGGCATTGAGGGAATTCCAAAAAGTACTAGAACTCCTCCATCCATTGAGTGAGCTAGGAGTTTCGAAGATCCAAAGTTGGAGGTTTCATTCCTTAAAGTTCAAGAAACCAACTTTTGTGTGTTAACTCAAAACATCCTCTAATCACCAAATTTCCATGTTTCTGAGTTTTAATGATGAATGTAACCCTAATCCAAGCCTTGGCCACGAAATTAAACTTGCCTTGCATTAAAATATGAATTTGTGTCTTGTTTGTGCAAGTGGGAGGGAGAGAGAAACTTTACAAAAGCAAAACAATAGTTTATTCCTTAAGACATGGACCAATCACTTCTCACCAGTTCTTGCTCAGGTGTTCAAATATCCTTGGAAGATTTTTGCTCAGCAAATACATATTTCTCACGCAAGGAAAGGGCAATGTTGGCATTTTTAGCAAGTGTAACCATACCTTGAATCGTCATGCTTTCCCTATAAATAGCAGGCCCTGTTCTTGCATTTTTCACCAACATCTTTCACAAAAACACTCTAAATACAACTGAGTTTGAAGTCTTGCAAAATAAGAAGGAGGAGGAAGCTTTGCTTTGGGAGTTTGTGTGGTTTCAGCAAGAAAAAAGCTTGTGCATATCTGAAGTTGCAGTGGACATATTCCACTTGGTAAGCACTGCCCTCCTACTCATTGTTCATGCTCATGCACATTATCATTGTCATATTTATGTTGCAAATACTCTCATTATGAATGTTATGTAATGTCCGTTGGCTTTATTTCACTTTTATCCATAATGAAAGTTGTGTGTGCTTGATGTCTGAACCACTTATCCATGGACTGCTACCTTAAGGTGAGGAAGAGTTATTTGTGCTACTGATATGTCAAGATGATTAGACTGTTTTTGTTCTTGTTACAATGCTTAAGCTATTAAGTATTGATGATGCACATTGTGTTGTTCATCATCTAGTTGTTAAGTTCATGTTGATTTCCTGGATGTATAACTTTGCCAAACATTTAAATGCAAATAAAGTCATAGACTCATGACTGTTCTTTTTCTTATGGATGATATCACTGGCCTATGGACCTAAAATGCTTGTGATTTATGAATCTTGTGGTAAACCATTTGCTTCTATTGTTGGTGTCATTCCAAATGTGTAACATTGGTCATAACTTTGTTAATAAGAGAACCTGTTGTCATACCCAAAATTTTGACCACTAAGATTTTCCATCATTGTGCAAATCATCATCATAATATGGATGAACCATCATACTTTATCAGTCTCCCCAGAGATGGGTGAGCATTCACTACCATCAAACTTAGGGTTTCAAGCCCTCTCAGAGTTCTTAGACAAAGGATCAATCAAGGAATGACATGATCTTCAACTTGTCTAGCCTCTCAAACATCCACAATGGATCAAGAGGACTCCCACTGCAAGGATTAAGCACAAGGTTGCTCCCTTCTAGGTGGATCAAGCCTCAAGATCGCTAGTGTCACCAAATTAGGGTTTTGGTCGACCACGGCCTCCAGATGGAAATTTTCATCTGGGCATGAGCCAATGATTCAAAAATAACCCAATATACTCCATGGAACCTCATGGACCCAATCATCAAGTCAATTTGGCCTCAGGGGATGCATACATCAAAAATCAGGAATTAGGGTTTCTTGACCTAATTCACCCCTAAGTTGACTTTTGGGACAAATCATGAACCAAGACCTCAAGACATGATTTGAGGGTCTTTAATATACCATATTGATCCATTTGGAATAATGGATTGATCCAAGAAGCTTGGGCAACAAGTTTTAAATTCATCTGCACCACAATTAGGGTTTCGCGAGAAAAGTCAACTGTAGCTTTGACTTTTGACCAGGACATGCTCCCAAACCCTAAGACATGATTCAATATACCCTATAACACCCATGGAACATGTCCATCAAGTTTTATTTAGGTCAAGGACATGATTTCCTGAAGGATTACACAGTTTAGAATTCATCTGATAAAAAGTCAACTGTGCACAAAAGTCAACTTTGACTTTTTGCAATTTTTCAGAAAAATAGATTTTTAACCCTAAAATGATGTTAATGTATGATTTGAATCATCATTCATCAAGAAAAATCAAATAAAGTGGGATAACTTGTAAAAGGGGTAACCAT
The DNA here is from genome assembly GCA_022829125.1 of Lathyrus tuberosus. Taxonomy (NCBI): domain Eukaryota; kingdom Viridiplantae; phylum Streptophyta; class Magnoliopsida; order Fabales; family Fabaceae; genus Lathyrus; species Lathyrus tuberosus. The sequence continues at coordinate 5,212,005 of JALAZF010000090.1, forward strand.
AAAAACTTAGAAAATTTTCTAAGTTATGAAATAAAGTGACAAAGGTACCAACTTTGGAGGATCATAACTCCTAAACCACAAAGCCATTTTTCCCCATCCAAAGCTTGATTTTTAGATCTCATTGCCCTCTACAAAAGCTTCATACTGACCTATGTCCAAATTCCTCATGGATTTTGAGTTATGGAGTGATCAAAATCAAGAAAAGTCACTTTGTTCCAACACTTAGTGAAAATTTCACTAAGTCAGAATCTGCCTTACTTTTTTCCAAATGTAGGGGGATTTTTCACTTGGATCCAAAAGGTATCAAAACCAAATATGATCAAACAGTTGTTTTATCATATAAGGGCTTTCCAAAATGGCCAAGAACATCACCAAATTCAATTTGGGCCATGAGATATGACATTGGCAAGTTGCCTTGTTGAAATCTGCCAAGGCAAGGCAGAATTTTGCACTTTTGCTCTATTTTCCAAAATCAGCCAATTTCAAGCCTTGTCATCACTTTGGACACATCTGAGGATTGAATCTAAAGGGGACAATCACTGAGCCAAGCCTCCAAAGTCCTTGGAACAAGAAATAGCATGCTAAACCTAGAATTGCCCAAAATAGGGACAAGACTCCAATTTTGGATTGTAGCATTCAATGGAAGCACCAAGGTGGCATGGACTGAGCCATTAGCAACTGAATTCAGTCAAGACTTATCCAAGACCAAGGGGACCAGCAGCCTGTGTCCTAACCTCTAGTCAATGGATAGAGGAGACTTGGATTTTCATTTGCCAACATTGGCCAACCCTACTCAACAGTTGCCATTCATTATTCCTTGCAAAACAAACTTGCTCTACTATAAATAGAGCTCAATTGTGATCAGTTTAAGTACACCAAAGGCCTACAACACTTGCCTTTCTCAAAATCCACTCCTCACTCTCAAAAATGCCTTTCTTAGCAAGTCACTATCGGGTTTTTCATTAGAGAGCAACTCCACTCAAACCAATCACACACACACCTCATATACATCATATGTGAGCTGATCAAACACTTAAACAACATCTGGAACACTGATTTCTCATAATCACCAGTCAATTGCTCAAGGTTTTAACCAAGTTGCAGTTGAGATGCCATGAAGTGATCCAGCCAATTTCCATCAAGTCCAAGCATTCAAACACACTCCATAGGGTGTAGGGAAACTGTTCAGATCATCACAATTCATCTGTAACACCTCCAACTCAGAAATCAATTTTCTCTTGCTGTCACGACCTAGAGGTAAGCCTAAACTTGGTCATCTCTCAATCTATGCATATTTCCTTGCACAATACTTTTGCCAAATGTTCATAATCATGCATGGAATGTTTCCCCTCAAGTAATTTCTTTGTTTGAATCGTGTATCAAAAATCCCAGTCTTCATGCAGAATTTAGGGTTCTTGAGGATTTATCGTGATTTCTTGTTTTATGCTTAATTTAAATGAAATTAATTGTCATAAACATGATCGTGAGGTTGAGACGAGCATATTGATATGTGGATTGCATGATATAATCAAGTATTCAGTGAGATTGGATAGAAAATGCAAATCTGGGCAAAGCTGAAAAACGCGCGTGTTCTTCAGCTGTTCTTGGCGCCATTTCTCTCAAGTTCAAATATTTGAATTTTATGATTTTATTTAATTGATTCAAGAATTAATTTCTCTCTGGGTTTTAATGATTTTGAGTTGATTCTTTTTTTAATAATTCACAAAAATGTTAAAATATTTTATTTTATCAAAAAATCCCAAAAATATTATTTATTTCATATAATTGATATTTTTGCAAAGAATTAATATTTTAATTGTTTTTGACATTTAAAATATTTTTTTCTTATTGATTTTTCATATTTTAATGATTTCTAATCATTTTGTAGGGCAAAACTTGATTTTTGAAACATTAATCCAAGATCACAATTTGTTTTCCACATGTTAAACAATTTTGATCATTTTAATTGAATATTTTATTCAATTAAAACACATTTTGAAAACAAATTAGGGTTTTTGATTAATTCAACCCTCATAAATCATTTTCAAAAACACTTTGGGCCTCTATTAGAGTGTAAGACCCAATCGTTTGTAAATACAAACCTATTTTGGGCCTCACTTATTGTATAAGTCCCGTTGTATTTCAAAAAGTTCGACGCGATCATCGCCCGTTGAAAAACAAATTCCGGGCCTACCCTCGAGTAGTAAGACCCATTCTTCTTTTTTAAACTCTTTGGGCCTCTTAATAGAGTGTAAGACCCAAACCCCCTTGTACAAACCACTTTGGGCCTCACTTATTGTATAAGTCCCCATGTACAAGTAAACGGCGCGATCGTCGCCTTTTAAAAATCAATTGGGCCTCTCCTCGAGCTATAATACCCATTCAAAACTTTTGGGCCTCTAATAGAGTGTAAGACCCAATCCCCTTTTAACCAAAACAACTTTGGGCCTCAGATATTGTATAAGCCCCTTCGCGTTAAAAGAAAATCCCGGCACGATCGTCATTTCAAACGAAAAATCATCTGGGCCTACCCTCGTGTTATAAGCCCCACTCTTTTTCTTTAAACATTTTTTTGGGCCTCTTGAGAGAGTGTAAGACCCAAACCCCTTTGTACAGCAAACCATTTTTGGGTCTCAGTCACTTGTATAAGTCTCTCTATACAAATTCAACAGTGCGCTCACTGATAAAACCCTGGGCCTCTCCTTGAGCTGTAAGCCCCAAATCTTTCTCATTCAAAGCACTTTCTCCTTTGATTTTGAAATATATTGTTGTTTTCAATCTTTCTTTGTTGAACAACTAACCAAATAGCATGGAAGCTCTACAACCGGGTAAGTGTTTATCCGCTTTCATTTACCGCTTTCATATACATATAACTGTATTGTGGGGCTGTTTTGTTGTAAGTCTTCTTTCATAAACTCATATCAACTGTGTAATAATAGTATAGATATTTAGAGTTTTCCCGGCAACTACGTCTAGCATTAAGCTCGTTGATCACTCTTAAATAGTCAAAACTAGATCCCCATAGGATTACCAGACACAGTCTTCCCTCCTCTTGGGGTTAAACAATATGGAGATGTGACAGGCAGATTCTTTTTGAACCCTTTCTCAGACTATCACTCGTAGAAGTTGTCAAAGAAACTCTATTCCCCAGAGATGATCTCTTCTCCGTGAATTGCATCTCTTGATTTTCTTCCAAATTCTCGAACTTTCCTGGCTTGATATATTCTTTGTGAATAGCCTGTCTTGAACTTCTCGGGGTTTGGGGACCCACAGGCTTCTTAAAAGCACCTTAGGAATTGTCAAGTAACTCTACTCCCTAGAGATGATCTCTTCTCCGTGAATTGCATCTCTTGAGTTTCTTCCAAATTCTAAAACTTTCCTGGCTTGATCTATTCTTTGTGAATATCCTGTCTTGAACTTCTCGGGGTTTGGGGACCCACAGGCTTCCTAAAAGCATCCCCGCCTCCTCTTGGGCATTGTACAAGGACCCGTCGGCTTCTTAGAAGTATTCACAGCCTCCTCTTAGGCTTCGTATAAATGATTTCTTCCTCCGGGAATGATAGCCTCCTCTTGGGCTTAGTACAAATTGTCCCTCGGCTTCTTAAACGTTTCCAGCCTCCTCTTGGGCTTCGTACAAATTGTCCTGACGACCTCCTAAAGGTATAGGAACAGAAATCAGTCATCTTAATAGAACAGTCTTTCCAAGAGTCTACTACTGTTTCTCAATGCATAGTACAAAAGATGAAACTCTAGACTTGGACAGTCTAATTTCCTTGAGTCTCAAAGACATTCTCAAGCACCCTTCAAGAATAGGAAGGAACCCCGTAGACTCGGACAGTCTCAATACCCTTTGGATTTCCCATTTCCTTAAAGAACAGGAAATAACCCCGATCCTTGGAACAAATCCATGAGTACAACATTACTCATATAAGAACTGATTTTCTCTTTGAACCCATATACTGGACCTGTCACTCAACTGAAACAGCACCATAGCCTCTCTCTTGGGCTTTGTACAATGAATCTCCCCAGTGGAGCAAACCTTTCCAGACTCTCTTGTTGAGTCAACCTTTAGCCTTCATCTCGGGCTTCGTACGAGATACAAAAACACTCTCTTGTTGAGTACAAAAAACTCTCTTGTTGAGTCAAACACCTTTAGCCTCCATCTTGGGCTTTGTACAAGATACAAAAGGTTCTTATTGAATCAACACTTTAGCCTCCATCTCGGGCTTTATACGAGATACAAAAAAGATTTTCCTGTAGAGTCAACCCTTTTAGCCTCCGTCTTCGGCTTTGTTCAAGACACAAATCACTCCCTTGTTGAGTATAAAACAACATTTTAGCCTCTCTCTCGGGCTTCGTACGAGACACATAAAAAACACCCTTTTGTTGGGCCACTAGCCTTCTCTTAGGCTTTGTATAAGAAAACCACTGGTTGATCTAATCAACCTTTTAGCATCAAAGTTGTGCCTCGTTCACAGTACACAAACATCAACAACTCCTTCCCCTTCATCTAATCGCTGTAAGCGACAAGCCTCTGGATTATTTACATCCATGACACTGTCCCTCTTTTAGCATGAGAAATTCCTAAGTAAAGATGGCATTACTCTACACTGAGTTAAAGTCTTCTCCTTCAGGTTGAAAATCCCCTATAAAGGAAATTATGGCATTACCGGATTCACACATCCTGGTTAAAGTAATTCTCCTTTATAAACAGTTGTGACAAACAACCCCTCTTTAGAGATGACAAATTCTCTCTAAAGTCAACACCCTTTTAGCTTCACATCTTGGGCTTCGAACAAGATACAAACTACCTTCAGCTTCACATCTTGGGCTTCGAACAAGATACAAACTACCTTCAGCTTCACATCTTGGGCTTTGAACAAGATACAAACCACCTTTAGCTTCATGTCTTGGGCTTTGAACAAGACACCAAAACACCACTTCCTCCCGTAGAATAGGAGGAACTACGAACGCTCTGATTTCTCTATTTCGGAAAAACAGGAATACGTAGGCATAAGATTGAAAGAAAAATCTTAGCGAGCACACAAATCCAAAACCCAAAATCCCCTACCTTCACATCTCAATCGAAAAGCATCAGTCTTAATCTCCCACCAATCGACCAGACACTTTTTTTTTTACAAAATAAACCTAAAAGAGACCCACAATCTTTGTAGCATCTGTAAACCAACAGTCATCTGTTCAAACTCAGTTTGCAAGCAGGGTTAATTAGAGACATCTATTTCCCTTCCTTCATCAACTTCAATAGGATAAAAAATGAATCGAAATGTAGATACCAGAGCGGTAGTGCTTCGCAACCACGTCCAAAATCGCTCGCTACAGAAAAATGGCGACTCTGCTGGGGAGAACGAGATCGTGTTCTCTTCCCATCTATTAGGTGGAAACCTAAAACAAAAAAAAAAGGTGGCTCCCACCGTGGGGCCGGTCTTTCTTTCTTTCTTTTCTGGGATAGGACCTTTTGTTGACTTCACTAGGATCTTAGGTCAAAACCCTTTAAGTGGGGAAGATACCACAGAGTGGCATCTCCGCCGGGGAGCCATTTTCTGTCAGGAACATAAGATTCGTAGCTTTTAAAAAGTCTAGGACATTAGGACAAATATATATATTGCTTTTCCTATTTGATATCTGTGTTTATTTTTCTGCTAATGGGAATGCGTGTGATGCCGCATGTGGAAAGATTGAGTATACACTTAAGATAAGTGATGGCGACGAGGTCGACCATCAACCTTAGTGGAGGCTTCCCAATGCAACCCATTCCCTCTCATAGGCAATGGGCCGATTGTGACGTCTGAGAAGCTGAGGAGCCAACCCTTTTGTAGTGCGGAAACTATTGGAAATAGTTGTCACGCGATACTACCCTCATTTGAGGCTGATGATCTATTCTCGGTGAATAGCATTTACTCTAAGATTTCATACAACTCACTGGAGATCTGCTTGCTGTTTGTTATCCTGGGAGGAGCTGATGATTTTGAGTACAGGTACAAAAAATCACCCTAGTATAAACCTTTGGGGATGGGTAGAGCCTTGACTCCATGACAACGACCCTTTGACCCCATGTTTTTTCTATGTTTGTGTGTGCTGCATTCATGCATTCATTTAAAAAACATTTAAACATTCAAAATATTTCTCTTCTAGTCTCTCTGTCTTTTCAAATTAAACTAAGACTGTGATTGCAAATATCAGAGAAAAGGATTGCGCTAATGGATTTCGGTAGAAGGATAACTCATAAGTACACCTTCAGGATTCCAAAACTAGAGGATTTAAGAGGTTTGGCAAGGATGATCACAAACCAAGAGGCTTTCAGAGCCAAGTACGGAGGTTTGCTATCTCTGCTAAGAATCCATGTGATTGAGGGAATCATGGATGCGCTCGTTCAATTCTATGATCCGGTCTATCATTGTTTCACATTCCCAGATTACCAGCTAGCACCAATGCTGGAGGAATATTCTCATCTGATTGATCTACACATTACAGATCAAGCTCCATTTTCTGGACTGGAAGAAATTCCAAAGAATCAGACCATTGCAAGAGCAATTCATTTGGACGAGTCTGAGATCAGGATTCACATGACCACTAAGGGTGGCATACAAGGTTTGCTAGCCCAGTTCTTGACAAAAAAAGCCCTGTACTTCGCCAGTATCGGGAGCGTGACTGCTTTTGAAAGCATCTTTGTTTTACTCACCGACGGGTTATTTTTGTTGCCCAACATTAATAACTTCGTCGATATCAACTCCATTAAGGTTTTTCTCATTGGAAACCCTGTGCCAACTTTGCTCGTAGATGCGTATCATTCTGTACACTTAGGGAATTTGTACAGTGGAGGGGAGATCACATGCTGCGTACCTCTGCTTTATAAATGGTTTATCTCCCATTTACCTAAGTCTGCTGCTTTTTGGGGTCATAAGAGTGCCTTACGTTGGTCGCAGAAAATCATGTCCCTCACTAACTCTGACATAGATTGGTGTAGTAGGATTTATGATGGGATCAGGATCATTGTGTAGCGAGCGATTTTGGATGTGGTTGCGAAGCACTACCGCTCTTTGGTATCTACAGCTCGATTCATTTTTTATCCTATTGAAGCTGATGAAGGAAGGGAAATAGATGTCTCAAATTAACCCTGCTTGCAAACTGAGGTTAAACAGTCAAAACTGTTGGTTTACAGATGCTACAAAGATTCGGGGTCTCTATTAGGTTTATTTTGTTAAAAGTAGTGTTCGGTCGATTGGTGGGAGGTTAAGATGTTAGGACGGATGTATGAAAGTATGGGATTTTGGGTTTTTGTTTAGTGTGCTCGCTAAGATTTTTCTTTCAATCTTATGCCTACGTATTCCCGTTTTTTTCCGAAACATGGAAATCAGAGTGATCGTAGTTCCTCCTATTCTATGGGAGGAAGTGGTGTTTTGGTGTCTTGTTCAAAGCCCAAGACGTGAAGCTAAAGGTGGTTTGTATCTTGTTCAAAGCCCAAGATGTGAAGCTGAAGGGTCTCAACTTCAGAGAGAATTTGTCATCTCTAAAGAGGTTTATTTGTCACAACTGTTGGGTGACTGGTTTATAAAGGAGGATTACTTTAACTGGGATATGTGAATCCAGCAATGCCATAATCTCCTTTATAAGGGTTTTTGACCTGAAGGAGAAGACTTTAACTCAGTGTAGAGCAATGCCATCTTTCCTTAGGAATTTCTCATGCTAACAGAAGGACAGTGGCATGGATATAGATGATCCAGAGGCTTGCCGCTTACAGCGATTAGATGAAGGGAAAGGAGTTGTTGATGTTTGTGTACTGTGAACGAGGCACAGATTTGATGCTAAAAGGTTGATTGGATCAACCAGTGGTTTTCTTTTATGAAAATGGCGCCAAGAACATGGACCAAGAACATGCGCGTTTTTTGCCTTGCCCAGATTTGTATTTTCTATCCAATCTCACTGAATACTTGATTATATCATGCAATCCACATATCAATCAACTCGTTTCAACCTCACGATCATGTCTATGGCAATTAATTTCATTTAAATTAAGCATAAAATAAGAAATCACGAAAAATCCTCAAGAACCCTAAATTCTGCATGAAGGATGGGATTTTTAATACACGATTCAAACAAAGCAATTACTTGAGGGGAAACATTCCATGCATGATTATGAATATTTGGCAAAAGTATTGTGAGAGGAAATATGCATAGATTGAGAGATGACCAAGTTTAGGCTTACCTCTAGGTCGTGACAGCAGGAGCAAATTGATTTATGAGTTGGAGGTGTTATAGATGAATTGTGATGATCTGAACAGCTTCCCTACACCCTATGGAGTGTGTTTGAATGCTTGGACTTGACGGAAATTGGCTGGATCACTTCATGGCATCTCAACTGCACTTTGGTTAAAACCTTGAGCAATTGACTGGTGATTCTGAGAAATCAGTGTTCTAGATGTTGTTTAAGTGTTTGATCAGCTCACATATGATGTATATGAGGTGTGTGTGTGATTGGTTTGAGTGGAATTTCTCTCTAACGAAAAACCCGATAGTGACTTGCTAAGAAAGGCATTTTTGAGAGTGAGACGTGGATTTTGAGAAAGGTAAGTGTTGTAGGCCTTTGGTGTACTTAAACTGATCACAATTGAGCTCTATTTATAGTAGAGCAAGTTTGTTTTGCAAGGAATAGTGAATGGCAACTGCTGAGTAGGTTTGGCCAATGTTGGCAAATGAAAATCCAAGTCTCCTCTAGCCATTGACTAGAGGTTAGGGCACAGGCTGCTGGTCCCCTTGGTCTTGGATAAGTCTTGACTGAATTCAGTAGAGAATGGCTCAGTCCATGCCACCTTGATGCTTCCATTGAATGCTCCAATCCAAAATTGGAGTCTTGTCCCTATTTTGGGCAATTTTAGGTTCAACATGCTATTTCTTGTTCCAAGGACTTTGGAGGCTTGACTCAGTGATTGTCCCCTTTAGATTCAATCCTCAGATATGTCCAAGGTGATGACAAGGCTTGGAATTGGCTGATTTTGGCAAATTGAGCAAAAGTGCAAAAATCTGCCTTGCCTTGGCAGATTTCAGCAAGGTAACTTACCAATGTCATATCTCATGGCCCAAGTTGAATTTGGTGATGTTCTTGGCCATTTTGGAAAGATCTTATATGATACAACAACTGTTTGACCATATTTAGTTTTGATACTTTTTGGATCCAAGTGAAAAATCCCCCTACATTTGGAAAAAAGCAAGGCAAAATCTGACTTAGTGAAATTTTCACTAAGTGTTGGAACAAAGTGACTTTTCTTAATTTTGATCACTCCACAACTCAAAATCCATGAGGAATTTGAACATAGGTCAGTATGAAGCTTTTGTAGAGGGCAATGAGATCTAAAAATCAAGCCTTGGATGGAAAAAAATAGCTTTGTGGTTTAGGAGTTATGATCCTCCAAAGTTGGTACCTTTGTCACTTTTTTCCATAACTTCGAAAATTTTCTAAGTTTTTATGGTTACCCCTTTTACAAGTTATCCCATTTTCTTTGATTTTTCTTGATGAATGATGATTCAAATCATACATAAACATCATTTTAGGGTTAAAAATCCATTTTTGTGAAAAATCTCAAAAAGTCAAAGTTGACTTTTGTGCATAGTTGACTTTTTATCCGATGAATTCCAAACTGTGCAATTCTTCAGGAAATCATGTCCTTGACCTAAATCAAACTTGATGGACATGTTCTATCGGTGTTATAGAGGATATTGAATCATGTCTTAGGGCTTGGGAGCATGTCCTGGTCAAAAGTCAAAGTTACAGTTGACTTTTCCTGCGAAACCCTAACTGTGGTTCAGATGAAATTGAAGTTTGTTGCTCAAGCTTCTTGGATCAATCCATTGTTCCAAATCGATCAATATGGCATATTGGAGATCCTCTAATCCTCTCTTGAGGTCTTGGTCGTTAAATTGGTCCCAAAAGTCAACTTAGGGGTGAATTAGGTCAAGAAACCCTAGTTCCTGATTTTTTATGAATGCATCCCCTGAGGAAAAATTGACTGGATGATTGAGTTTATGAGGTTCCATGGAGCATATTAGGTTATGTTTTGGATCTTTGGCTCATTCCCAGAGGAAAATTTCCATCTGGAGGCCCTGGTCGATCAAAACCCTAGTTTGGTGACACTAGCGATCTTGAGGCTTGATTCACCTAAAAGGGAGCATCCTTGTGCTTAATCCTTGAAGTGGGAGTCCTTTTGATCCATTGTGTATGTTTGAGGGTGTAGACAAGTTGAAGATCATGTCATTCCTTGATTGATCCTTTGTCTAAAAGCTCTGAGCGGGCTTGAAACCCTAAGTTTGATTGTAGTGAATGCTCACCCATCTTTGGGGAGACTGATGAAGTATGATGGTTCATCCATATTGTGATGATGATTTACACAATGATGGGAAATCTTAGTTGTCAAAATTTGGGGTATGACACATTGACCGTTGTGGAAACTTCCCCAACGTACCCTTTATAGGAACTAAGGGAGGAATCAATTACCATCCAATTCTCGTTCGTCGTCAATTTGGATACCCGATGAGGCACGTCCCACGGAGTGTTCATCTGGAAGGTCTTTTCTTCAAGGAAGGAGAAAATGACGGAGCACTAAAGACAGAAATAGTGCATGCTTGGAAACATGTTCATAAGAAAGGACAGGAGTCTCTAGGAAAACCGGACTGTGTCTCGGTGGAGCCTTATCTCCATTGGGTACAAACTAGAGCTCTCAAGCTGAAGATGCCTTATCCTCGTCATAGAGTTCTTCCACCGAGGGAGTCTGTCATGTACTTATGACTGAGAAGCTTCAGGTTACTCTCAACAAAGTTCAACGGGAGAGGAAGTCTTGGAAGAACAAGTACCGCACCCTCAACGCGAAGTGCATTAAAATACAGCAACTACTGAAAGATAAGGATGCTCTGATTGAAATTTTGGAGCAACATGCTGTAGAGAATCAAGATGACCAAAGGAATTTGCTCACTCCTTTAACCTGGCAAAGGAATGACAACCCGACAACGGCCCAAGAGCCCCGGTCAAAGAAAAGGAAAGTACCAGAGTCAGCACCCGATTTCTCTTCAGAGAGGACTCGGGACCCATTAGCTTAGGTTTCTATTTCTGCACCTTATAATCTACTGTATTTCCATTTCTGTAATCCTTTGAATTCAATAAAAAGGGGTTTCCCCACTGTTTGATATTTGCAATCTAATTGTCGAAGTTTATTTTGATTAAACCAAAAAACAATTAATATAATCATTGCATTCATCATTCTCACATCGCGTATTCTTCTTACCTACGAATCTCACATTTGTGTCTCGGTTCTAGAGTCAAATTGTCTCATTCGTACAATACTCGGGCCAATCGTCAGAAAAGAATGGATGATCTTGAGGAAGAAAACAGAGAGTTGAAAGAAGAGATCGACGCTCTAAAAGAGGATATAAGAAAGCTTCGTAACGACATGCAAGCCATGGCAGAAGCTCAGCTACAAAAGTCTGTGATCTTAGAGATCACCTCAACGCCCATAGTGGAGAAGTATGATCCTAAGTATCAAATGCCGAAAGATCGTCCCTGGGGCATGCCTGTTAACTATATCCCGAAAGGATATGTTCCGCCGATCACTGAAGATCAGGGAATCATAACAGAAGCCGTTGGGCCTGAAGGTTACAAACTTCGGGAAAGCGAAGATGCCAGAGGCATACTGAAGACTCCTGAAGGTTACAAACTTCGGGAAACGCCAAGATTCACTGTCGTAGTCACGGTACCACCCCCTGTGGTGCATACTGTCCCGGAAGGACAGATTCCGCCGATACCTTCTGGAAAGAAGGAAACTATGTTCGATAGAATGCATGAATTCCATGAGCAGTTCCTGGAAATGCAAAAGAAACTGCAAGCCATCCATGGTCAGGATTTATTTGGAAAGGACGCCGCAGACCTCTGCTTGGTCCCCAATGTAAAAGTTCCGCACAAATTTCAAATGCCCGACTTTGAGAAATACAAGGGTAATTCTTGCCCTCAGAGCCATCTGGTGATGTACGCTCGGCGAATGTCAGCTCAGACGGAGAATCAGGACCTACTGATTCACTACTTTCAGGATAGTTTAACCGGTGCCGCACTCAAATGGTACATGGGTTTAAACCGTACTACGATTAGTACATTCAGAGATCTTGGTACTGCCTTCGTCCAATAATACAAATACAATTTGGACATGGCACCAGACAGAGATCAACTCAGATCAATGTCACAAAAGGACAAGGAAACCTTTAATAAGTACGCTCAGAGATGGCGCGAAATTGCCACTCAGATTTGTCCACCTCTTGAGGAAAAAGAGATGACAAAGATCTTCTTAAAGACCTTAAGCTCATTTTACTACGAAAGAATGGTTGCCAGTGCGCCTAGTGATTTCACCGAGATGGTGGGCATGGGAGTTTGTCTTGAGGAAGCAGTCCGAGAAGGACGTCTAATAAAAGACGTTGGATCATCGAGTAGTACAAAATGATACGGTAGTGCTCTCCCTAAGAAAAAAGAGCAAGATATTAGGAATATCTATCTCGAAAAGCAAAGGCGACGGTACCAACCGGTAGCGGCTGTAACTCCTGCTATCAGCCCTGCTCCTATTCCTACGTATCAACCTCAGGTTGCGCAGAGCCAACCTAATCAGCAAAGGACACAACAGCCTTTTCAGCAGGCTCGTCCTCCATATAAAAACAACCGTACAACACGACCATAAGGGTTTGATCCTATACCAATGTTGTATGCAAAACTATTTCCGTTACTACTGGCCAAGGGGCACATCCAGACTAAGTCTCCTCTTACAGTACCGGAAAATATGCCTTTTTGGTTTAAGGTGGATCAGACTTGCCCTTATCATCAAGGAGGTCCAGGGCATAGCATAGAGAACTGTCTAAATTTCAAATCTGACGTGCAAAAGCTTGTTAGGAGCGGGCTCTTATCTTTCAAGGATACGAATCCCAATGTTCTCACAAACCCGCTGCCTCAACATGAGAAAGCTGCAGTTAACCTGATTGAGAAAGAATTTAACAACGTCTATCAAATTCATGATGTACTTTTGTTAAAGACCAATCTGGTCAAGATGCATTGTAGACAGAGTGGATATGGCCATGTGCCACCTCATAATTATCATCAGTGTGATATCTGCTCTAAAAGCAATCGAGGGTGTTCTGTGGTGCAAGCAGCTCTACAGGAACAGATGGATCTCAGATGGATCCAAGAGCACCGAGTTCGTGGAGTTAACATGGTCTATACGAATTCCAACGTCATTCAGAACCACGACATCCATGCGATGAATGCCAACTTGGTGGCAATGCACTCAAGGCAAAGCCAGTATCATAATCTGCCGCGACACGATTATAGTTCTTATCTGACTGGCTCGTTAAACATACAGGGATGCTCTTTCATACAGGAGACCCTCCAGCGTCAGATGGATCTTGGATGGATCCAAGACTACCATGATAGGAATCCCTATCAGATCAATATGGTTCAGATCTTCGATATTTGCTTGATGAATACCAACTTGGTAGAGCTGCATGCTGAGCAGGTCCGACTCTGATTCCTGTTATCACATAATTATCACAACTGTAAAGCGGGTTACGAAAACGATCAGGGATGTGTCGTTGTCCAGGTAGCACTTCATCACTTGTTAAATCATTGGTGGATGCCAATCTACATGGATGAAGATACTCAGTAAATTAGTATCAATAACGGAAACCCCACTCGGCGTCAAAGTCAGGATGTCCGACTCGTGGAAGCTAACCTAGTGAGGTTACATTGTATTCAAAGAGGGTGTGGCCAGGTGCCACCACACAATTATGAACGTTGTGGAGTCTGTTCGGAAAGTAACCAAGGGTGTTACCTTGTGCGAACAGCTCTCCGGGGGCAGGTGGATCGTGGAGAGATTCGCCCATATCCAGGTTCCGGACCCATCAATTGGTCGTCGAACTATCTTGCTAATCAAATTGAGGACGTTGTCGTCATCTCTGATCATCAGAGGACCAAGAATATTTTTGCCATTACCCCTCTGCTTGACGAATCAAGAATTCCCAACCGGGAACGGATCGAGATTACGTACGATGGTCAGAAAAGCCAGAAGGTTCCCATAGTCATCTATCTGCCGGGACCACTACCGTATGAATCAACTAAGGCAATCCCTTACAAATACGGTGCAGCGATAATTGAAAATGGAAAGGATATTCAATTACCCTCCGTCGTGAATATTGCAGACATCAGTCGCGTAACACGGAGTGGCAGAATCTTCAACAGAGGAGTTGGAGAGTCCAACAAAGAAAAGGAACTTCAGACAGAAGCTCCGGATCCATCAGTCGGTCAATCCAATAATTCTGACCTTTCAAAAAATGATGATGAGATGCTGAAGCTCATCCAAAGGAGTGAATACAACATTGTTGATCAACTGTTACAAACTCCTTCAAAGATCTCGGTATTATCACTGTTACTCAGTTCAGAAGTGCACAGAGAGGCTCTACAGAAAGTCTTGGAGTAAGCCTTTGTGGAACAGGATGTAACCATCAGACAGTTCGATAGTATTGTCTCTAACATCACTTCTTGCAATAATTTGGGATTTAGTGATGAAGAATTACCCGAAGAGGGTCGCCGTCATAACATGGCGCTCAATATCACAGTCAACTGCCAGGACGATGCTTTAGCCAGCGTACTGGTAGACACAGGGTCAGCCCTGAATGTTATGCCGAATTCCACTTTGATGCAATTATCATTCAAAGGCCCTCCGATGAGAACCAGTGAGGTCGTCGTCAAAGCGTTCGACGGATCCAGAAAAACGGTTATCGGCGAAGTTGACCTTCCCATAACTATTGGTCCTCATACTTTCCAAGTCAATTTCCAGGTCATGGATATCCGAGCAACGTACAGTTGTTTATTAGGAAGACCTTGGATACATCAGGCTAGAGCGGTCACTTCAACCCTCCACCAAAAGCTAAAGTTCATCCAGAGCGGCCAACTCGTCACAGTCTGTGGAGAACAGGCCTTGCTCGTAAGCAACTTATCGTCATCCACTTATGTAGAACTGGAAGGGATAATCGAAACCCAGTTCCAAGCGCTTTCGCTACACAAGGACGAACAATCCGGAGGAGTGTCGCTCCCGGGATTTTCATCCAAGTACAAACGCGAAAGTGGCACCGAACAGAGTCGCCAGCAATGTGTATTTATCCCAAGAGAGGGAAAGGAAACACCGCGTAAACCTGAGGGAAAGGAAAAGCATGGTCTTACGACCAAGAGAAGTGGGTAAGGGAGTCGGTTACGCGAGAGGAAGGTATTAGCACCCCCTCACGTCCATCGTACCCGGTGGGATCCACGCTTGCTTGTCTCGATCAAAGGGTGTAAAGAAAGGAATACTGAGAAAGAACTGAAAAAGAAAAGGAGAAAGAGAAACAAATGTAGGGAAAATAAAAGAAGTGCTCGCATGGGCCCTACCCCACTGCCTACGTATCTCATCAGGAGCATGAGAATCAGAGCGACGTAGTTCCCCTCACTAGGGATGAATTGTTTGTGTTTTTTAGAGAACGGCTGACGTTCTAGCTCAGGTGTTGCAGGCTCGCTGGTCCGAGTGCGTTACCATCTTGCAAGAGAACGAGTAGAAGCGCGTTCGTGCGTTGAGAGTGAATGAGGTGAGAAAAGAATTCCCGAAGGAAAGACGTTATTGTTTGTTTTTGTCTTTTAAGAGTTTTTTCATTTGTTTGCATATGATAGTGTATCTGAATCTTAGTCATTGGAATGTGTACATCCTCACATTCCAAGATGGAATGGGTAAGAAAGCACACTAAGAGTGAAGAAGACCCCCACACTTAGTTCCAATTGTCAAGGTTCAAACACACTAGCATACTTGTGTTTATTAAGTGTTTTGTTGATTAAGAAATGAAGAAGTGTTTTTTATTATTTGCACCTTCAACAAGTATTGCATTTAAGTCCCTCATACAAGATCAAATGTTTAACACATTGACCCAAGATGGGCTATATGCTATACATTCTAAGATTATAAGAGAAGACCCCTTATAACCTTTTCTTTATATGAAAGGCCTAAATGCAATAAATGCCTACCTTTATTATATGTTTTGAATTTTCTTTGAGATGAGAAAAGAGACTCAAGGGAGGATAAAGGTAAAAATCTATATGGACTAAGACTCAATCCTAATTGATTAGTTAAGGGAGTGATCCTAAGGTTTGTGAGGTTTCAACCTAACGTCTAAAGAAAGAATGAATTAAACAATTCACTTCTAAAGTAGAAGATGAATTGTAATTCACAAAGGGAAAGTGATGAGTTATTAAAAGAAAGCACATAAGTGCTTAACAAAACATGGAATTGTAAAAGAGAAAGGATAGAAGTTGAATGTGGATTCCTTATCCACACTCAATTGAAACTTACCAAAGCCCCTACATGGTTAGCACAATCACTTACAAGTAAAGTAAGAAAATATAATGAACAAATCAAATTCAAACAAGTTGACAAACAAAGTGAAATGAGATTGAATGCTATACATGCTTCCAAGTCAGAATGTAACTCATATTTACACAACCTAATGTTATCCTAAATGGGCATACTAAATCATGCAAACAAAATCTCAATCCAACAAGAAGCAAAGAAGAAAAGGTGAAGTGATGTGAATGTGGTTCATACTTGTGAAACAAGTGACTTAAGGTGCAAGATAAACATCAAACATGCAAAGATGAAACCCAAATGTCACAATCAGAAGTCAATTAACATGCTATACATCCTCAAACAAAACCACAACTCATGGCACAAGTGCCTTCATGATCAAGCAAACCAAACATGAGGCATGCATTCACAAAATGAACAAGTTAAACTTCATGCTTCAAACAAATAGCAAACATGCTTCAAAAATTATGACTTTAACCAATCAAACACCTTAAACACATGCCATTAACATATCAAGTCCACAAGCAATGAATCAGAACCAAAGTCACTCAACAATTAGGTCAAAGTCTCATGGAAGTTTCATGCATTCATGCTCAAAGCAACACATCAAAAGTCATCCAAAAAAGACTTAAAAATCATCTCATAAATCTCAAACATACCTCAACATATTGTGACCACAATGCAAAAAGAAAGGCATCAAAATCATTTCTTATGATCAAGAACAAAAATGCACAAAATCATATGTCACATTAAGTATGCATACAAATGGAAATTCAAAAGAAATAATGGACCAGGGGCAAAATGGTCATAAAATCAGAAAATAAAATCATAGAAAATTTCCTAAATGTTTTAAGAATACACATGAATTTTTGTAGAATTTTCCAATATCATTTGATATTTTTAAAAATCAATTATGAAACGTGTAGCAAAAATGAAAATAAAATATGAAATGCAATATGAATGGGGTGCAACCATAGCAAATCCATAGTTCAATTCGTTTGGGCCTTAGAAGCGTGGGGTGTAAATAACAATCTGTCTTAGGTCCAATAAGCACGCAGAACATACTAACAAGCATGGAATCTCAGTCAACAAAATTGACTCACTCATGGCCATTGGATCAAGTCACAGTCAAACCATAGTCAAAGTAAACAACATCAACGCGCACATGTGAATGTCCACACTCCCTATCGTGTACCATGCCATACAACGTTTAAGTGAGTTCAGAAAATTGGCATGTGACTTGCACGCTTTTTTTTATGTGTTGGCACATTTTGGAACGTAGGATTAAGAACAATCAAAGGCCACGATTAAAACATAGTGAAACCCTAGCAATTACAGTCACCGGCCGGAGATGACCTCCGGTCACCTTCTCCGGTCACACCTCCACCGTCTGCAACCTCCAATCTTCCAGAATTCCACAAATGATATACCAAAATGAAGAGGAAGTAAAGGAGAACATGGATCCAGTGATAAAACACACAAAAAGTTCATGAAATGAGAGAATCGAACAGAGGAAAGTTTGCCCTAACTTTTCAACTATGCCTCTAAAGGCCTATCAACTAGCCAGACAAGTTCTTGAGCTTATAAGAAGCCTCAAGAACCTGAAAACATCTTCAAATCATGTCTATAATGGTGGAAATTCGTACCTGAAGTTTTGTGACCTTGAGATACTCTTCAGAAAACCAGAGATCTTGTCTCTTCTACAATCTTCACTTGGCCAAATAAAGGCTGAGATGTAGAACTTGATGATGATTCAATGGAAGTGAGCGAAATCCAAGCTTCAAGAACAAATGCACTGTTGTGAAATTGAGAGAAACAAGGAAAGTGTTGAAGTGGAATGAGCAAGATGAGCTCGAAAATTCTTGGCAATGGTGATGTTGAGAGTAAAGCAGAGAGAGTTCTTTGGAGAGAATGTGAAAGAATGAAGTTGAAAAATGAAATTAGAGAGTGAGGTTTTGCTTTATAGTAAACTCTAACCATGGTTTAATGAGTGAGTTAACTGAGTTATGTGGAGTTAAATGAGTCATCCCTAACTAACTGAGCCAAGTTAGTTAGGGAGAGCAACGATATGGTGCAGCTGGTTTATGATGTGTTACCATGTTCTTGCTGCTAAACTTCTATAGCACGCTTCCAACCTTTCCCTCTTCATGTATAATTCGAGCAAGGGTGTGAGAGGTGCAGATATGTGTTGGTCTTAATGAGGCAGCACACATAAAACCTCTGTCATGTACTTGATGTATGCTTGAACCAAAATATTATGCAGCAAATCATCATGGTAACAGTGGGTGTTTGAGGGTGAATTTCTCCATGGTTAGTGAATGAAACAATGAAACATTGATGTCATTAGAAAGATGGTACATTGGGGAACAACATTGGTTTGCAAGTTGAAGTAAAATGAGGTCTCAAATATGCCTAAAAACAGCTATGAATGCATTGGTTCAAAACTGGTTGGTGGGCATGGCCAGAGGTTGGCTGGCATGGCAACTGGGCACACAAAATTTCAGCACAAACAACATGACTTTGAACCCTCCAAACTATCTCATAACTTGGTTAAATCAAAATTTTCACAACATCAACATTGAAGAGGACACTACAAGGAACAACTTTGATGTTGAAAAGTTTTTCATTTGAGGCCTTTAACCATGAGAAAAATGAGTGGACATTTGGCCCACCAACTGTTTGTTAAAATGATTGCGCGCGTGACCTGAAAATCTTGGTCATGACCTAGTTTTGAACCTACTTTCCTCCAACTTTGATCAATCATATCTCTCTCAATTTTTATCCAATGGAGATGTTCTACACATGGATTTGAAGCTTAAAACAAGATCTTTCATTGAGGCAGAGTGGATTTTTCATTTGGTGCTCCAAATTTAAATGGCCTTGGTTCAAATTCTGATGCAAAATGGCCAAAACTTGCTATTTTTAGTAACCCTTCTTCATCCAAAAATGGCAACTTTCCACATCTTGATTTTTTCATGATTCCTTTGGAGTTTCTTGATCAAATTTTGTACATTGGACATATGTAACATGAATTTCATGAATTTGGCCTCAAAAAGTCAAGAGTTGACTTTTTCCTCTGATTATTTGACTTTGCCCCAATTTCTCTGATTCTTGATCTTTCTTCCAATTGAACCACTTCTAAAACCAATTGAGATGCAATCTTCCACACACATACACTTAAGAACATGTAGAATACCATGACAACAAGCTTTGTCCAAAAAATCAAAGATTCCCTGATTTAATGGGAAACCCTAGTTTTGACCCCCTTTGGTTAGGAGGAAATTGCACATCTTCCAAATCCAAATTCCTCAGAGTATGTTGTGTATCCTCTTAAAGGATGATGAGAAATGCCACTTGAGAATGATTTTGAATCAATGAGCTATCTCTTTTGAGGGTTTTCCTTCAATTTTTGAATCTCTTGCATAGTGAAAGATGTAGTGCTTCAATCTTCCATTGAATCTCACTTCCTTGAGGTTTTGGAAGATCAATTGAGATAGTATGAGACATGAGAGACCTCTTGGCTTGCCTAGAGCCAACTTGATTGACCTTTTTGTGCTTTGAATGATCCCTTGATTGTCCACCTTCCACCTGATCACATGCCCTGATGGTAAGAAGGATGCCATGCTTCATTTTTCTATGTTAAATGCAATGCAATGCTAATGAGATGGATATGATATGATAAATGATAATGCCATGCTATGATGCCAAAAGGGAAGAGCAAATTTTGGGGTATTACAGCTGCCCCTATTCAAGCGCTGTAGACCTGAATGCCTGAAAGCAATTGCTTTCGGACTTTCAAGGTATATAGTGATTGAATACCAAATATAACCAAAAATTTGCTCTGGATGATGAAGAATAACAGGGATATAAACCCAACGAGACTGCTGGATTGAGTCCTCGATGAAACGTCGGAGAGATCTGTCTTTTGAACGATGCCAGACGACTACTGGCTTGCCACGCTACTGGTGGACTTTAATACTGTCTTCTTGAACGACGCCAGACGACTACTGGCTTGCCACACTACTGGTGGACTTTAATAATGTCTTTTATGCAACTCCAGACGACTACTGGCCTGCCACACTACTGGTGGACTTTAATAATGTCTTTTATGCAACTCCAGACGACTACTGGCCTGCCACACTACTGGTGGACTTTAATAATGTCTTTTATGCAACTCCAGACGACTACTGGCCTGCCACACTACTGGTGGACTTTAATAATGTCTTTTATGCAACTCCAGACGACTACTGGCCTGCCACACTACTGGTGGACTTTGCAGCTTCGTGCCACCCGAAGATGGACTTTTGCCAATCCACTGTTGGACTTTTGCCACCCGAAGACGGACTTTTGCCAATCCACTGTTGGACTTTTATAATATGCCACCCTTAGATGGACCTTTGCCAATCCACTGTTGGACTTTCAGCTGCTTTGCCACCCGAAGATGGACTTTTGGAATTTGCCACCCTTAGATGGACCTTTCGCCAATCCACTGTTGGACTTTTGCCACCCGAAGACGGACTTTTGCCAATCCACTGTTGGACTTTTAGAATTTTAAAATCGAATTACTCTCTGCCTCTGCGCCAGACATCTCTGCCGACTCTGCTGAGGAACCACAATCAATGATTTAATCTCGGAGACTCCTAAAAGGATAATATCTCTGCTGGCGAATGGATGAACAATCCGTCTGCTTCGAATTGTCAAGCTTGCCAAAAATAAATTGGACTTTAAGATATGAGGGAATGACGACTCTGGCAGGAATTATTCCATCTGTTTGGGGCTGGATTCTGGTCACAGCAACTCCGCTGGGGATGAGAATTTTTAAATGACGTCCTGCTGGGGAAATGAGCCATTAAAACTCTGCTTGGGGATTTATTCAACCCAAGATCCTTTATAGGGATTATCAACCTTCTGACCCGGCTAGGGAAAGGCTGTACCATCCTTGTTGAGGAATGTCGATCTGATAAACCTCTGCGGAGAGAACAACAACTCAGCTGGAAGTTGCTGACAAGATTCGATGCTGACCTCTGTGGGGATACCATGACCAGAGATACGATCTTGCTGGGTATCAGGGCTACTCTGCCAGGGATATGCAAATCCTGGTTAGAACATTCTACTGTAACTTGCTAGAAAGAGTCCTTAGAGATCTGTTGGGGAAACCTAAAGCAAATCCACAGTAGTCTGCTGAAGAATATAACTGTCAAGCTTAGGATGAGTACCACAATGCCCCATGTTAGGCGAGCTTTCCCTTTGGACAATTCCGTTGGGGATGACGAGTTTATAACAAACTCTGCTGGAGAAAACTGCTTTAAAGCGTCTCATGTTGGGGAATGCCTTCCGAGAGGATTTTACAGAAGACCAACTGTCCTCAAACTCTACTGGGGGTGACCAACACTTCATGCTGGGGAAACAATCCTACCCCATGCTTGGACAACACAACAATTCGTCCCCGCAAAGGATGTCATAAGAGGATTTTACAGGAGATCTAGCCTCTTCAAACTCTTGTGACTTCGCTGGGGATAATGACCATCAGTTTCGGTGTCGACGAGACCACTCTTTTGGGGAACCTGTGACCGTTATCGACATAGAAAAGCTTGTAGCTGTTGGAAGTACTGAATGAGAGAATCGACTTAATAAGATGCAACGGTACCCAGTTGAACTTAATTCACTGATATTGACCCGTTATGAACAATCGTCGACCGAACGATGAACGCCGATCTCCTTACCCATAATTGCCCCAGTCTTTTGCGTGGGGTGATTTATTGCTGGTCTTGTGCTTAAAATCATCTGCACCTGCTACCTGCAACAAAAGAATATGCCCACATGCCCCGAATATTGCGTGGCTAGAATCCACCATCCGGGAGTATTCAACATTCGAAGTAATTTCAAATATTTTTTCTGCGCATGTTATTGCAAGGCTGCCATGTTTTCAAATGCAATGTTTTATCAACAATTAGGACGTTTTTGCAAACAAAGCAATAAAACAAAAATAGAAAGCTTTTTACTGAAATTCAATTTATTGACTGAGAGCCCAGAATAGGCAATTACATTTGGAAGCAATCCCTGGAAAGAGGTGATTGCTGAAAAATTGAGAAAAGAAACTATCCTAATGGCAATGTGAAAACGGAATTCCACTGAGTTTCCATTCTGTTATGACCAGTATGTCTTCAAAACTCCCCGACCTTGCCTTCTGAGGAATGATCAGACCGATTCCTATCCTTCAGAACGTCAGTTGTTCAAACGGTGATAGGGTACAGATAACTCAAACCGTAGTCATTCGCTTAAATCCCTCTTTTGTGTGGACCGCCCTTTCAGGTTTTCGATCCACCAGGATACCCTTTTTTGCCTAAGTTGCCCTTTCGGGTTTTCAACTTACCGGGTGTACAAAATTTTTTCAATTATATCCCTAATTTTTGCCCGAACCTTATTCTGTTTTTGGTTCGCCGGGATGCCCTTTTTTGCCTGGATTTTTTTTTATTTTTATTATCCAGCGGGTCTATTCATGCGAAGTATTTTTTGACTACGTCCGAGTTGACAGGGGATGAAAAGTCTTCGCCATCCATGGTTGTAAGCAATAAAGCTCCGCCCGAAAAGACCTTTTTAACCACGAATGGACCTTCATAATTAGGAGTCCATTTGCCCCTGTGATCTGTATTGGGAGGAAGGATCCTTTTGAGTACCACATCTCCGACTTTATAAACCCGAGGACGCACCTTTTGGTCAAATGCCTGTTTCATTCTGCGCTGATATAGTTGCCCATGACATACAGCCGCCAATCGCTTTTCCTCAATAAGGCTCAACTGATCAAATCTGGCTCGTACCCATTCAGCTTCATCTAGCTTAACATCCATCATGACTCTGAGGGACGGAATCTCTACTTCAACCGGTAGCACTGCCTCCATACCATATACAAGTGAGAATGGGGTTGCCCCAGTGGACGTGCGTACCGACGTTCGATACCCATGCAAAGCAAATGGTAACATCTCATGCCAATCTTTGTACGTGACAACCATCTTCTGCACAATCTTCTTGATATTTTTGTTGGCCGCTTCGACCGCGCCATTCATCTTTGGGCGGTACGGAGAAGAATTGTGGTGTTCGATTTTGAAGTCCCGGCATAACTCAGCCATCATCTTATTGTTCAAATTAGAACCATTATCAGTAATGATTCTTTCGGGAACTCCATATCGGCAAATGATATCCCGTTTTAAGAAACGAGCGACCACTTGTTTTGTAACATTGGCATAGGATGCGGCTTCAACCCATTTGGTGAAGTAATCAATTGCCACCAAGATGAAACGATGACCATTGGAAGCTGTAGGCTCAATCTTTCCGATCATATCAATGCCCCACATGGCAAACGGCCAAGGCGACGACATGATGCTCAACGGATTTGGAGGCACATGCACCTTGTCTGCATAGATCTGGCATTTATGGCATTTGCGGGCATATTTACAACAATCTGACTCCATAGTCAACCAATAATATCCCGATCTTAACAACTTTTTAGCCATTGCATGCCCTCCGGCGTGAGTACCGAAAGAGCCTTCGTGCACTTCAATCATCAACAAGTCTGCTTCATGTCTATCCACACATCTAAGCAGGACCGTGTCAAAATTTCTTTTATACAGCACGCCATCTTTGTTCAAGAAGAAACTACCAGCTAACCTTCTCAACGTCTTCCTGTCTTTGGACGATGCCCCTGACGGGTACTCTTGACTTTTCAAGAAACACTTAATGTCATGAAACCATGGCTTGTCATCAGACGTTGCATCGACCGCAAACACAAATGCTGGTCTGTCAAGGCGGGATACCTCAATCTTAGGTACATGGTTCCATCCTTGCACTTTGATCATGGAAGACAAAGTGGCCAAGGCATCAGCGAACCTATTCTCATCTCGAGGAACGTGGTACAGTTTCACTGTTGTGAAAAATGTCAGCAATCTCCTTGTATAATCTCTATACGGCACTAGATTTGCTTGATGCGTGTACCAACTCCCTTTCACTTGATTGATTACCAAGGCTGAATCACCAAATATATCAAGGGTTTTAATCCGTAGATTAATCGCCTCCTCGATCCCCATTATACAAGCTTCGTACTCTGCTTCATTGTTGGTGCATCCGAAAGTTATTCGGGCAGTGAACGGCATATGAACACCTTCCGGCGTGATAAGAACTGCTCCAACTCCGCACCCATTCATATTGACAGCCCCATCAAACATCAGACTCCATTTGGATTCAGGGTCTGGCCCCTCCTCCGGAAGTGGTTCCTCGCAGTCTTTAGCTTTGAGAAACATGATGTCTTCATCAGGGAAGTCAAACTTCATGGGTTGGTAATCATCAATCGGCTGTTGCGCAAGATAGTCGGACAAGATACTTCCTTTGATGGCCTTTTGTGAAGTGTACTGAATGTCATACTCTGTCAAGACCATTTGCCACCGTGCAACTCTGCCTGTCAATGCTGGTTTCTCAAAAATATACTTGATAGGATCCATTTTTGAAATCAACAAGGTCGTGTGCCTAACCATATATTGCCTCAATCGCTTAGCGGCCCATGCAAGCGCACAGCATGTCTTTTCAAGCATTGAGTATCGGGACTCACAATCATTGAACTTTTTGCTCAGGTAGTAAATAGCATGCTCCTTCCTACCTGTCTCGTCATGTTGACCGAGAACACAACCCATGGAACCTTCAAGCACTGTCAGATACATTATCAGCGGTCTCCCTTCAACTGGAGGCATTAGAATCGGAGGTTCCTGCAAGTATTCTTTTATCTTATCGAATGCCAATTGGCAATCGTCATTCCACCTGACCGTTTGATCTTTCCTTAACAATTTAAATATTGGTTCACACGTGGCTGTTAGGTGAGATGTGAACCTTGCAATGTAGTTCAATCTACCCAAGAAACCACGAACCTCTTTTTCTGTTCTCGGTTCAGGCATTTCTTGTATTGCTTTCACCTTGGCAGGATCAACCTCGATTCCTCTTTCGCTCACAATGAAGCCCAGTAACTTTCCAGAACGCACCCCAAACGTGCACTTGTTTGGATTTAATCTCAGACGGAACTTTCTCAACCTTTCAAACAGCTTTTTCAGATTAACCAGATGTTCCTCTTCTGTTCTCGACTTGGCAATCATATCATCTACATAACATTCGATCTCCTTATGAATCAAGTCATGAAACAATGTCACCATCGCCCGCTGGTACGTTGCCCCTGCGTTTTTCAACCCAAAAGGCATTACTTTATAACAATATGTACCCCACGGAGTAATGAACGTGGTCTTCTCCATATCTTCAGGTGCCATCTTGATCTGGTTGTACCCGGAGAAACCGTCCATAAATGAGAACACTGAAAACTGAGCTGTATTATCGACCAGCACATCAATATGAGGTAGTGGAAAATCATCTTTCGGGCTAGCTTTATTAAGATCTCGATAATCCACACACATTCTCACTTTTCCATCTTTCTTCGGTACTGGCACGATGTTGGCTACCCATGGAGGATACTTTGTCACAGCAAGAAAACCAGCATCCCACTGCTTCTGGACTTCCTCCTTAATCTTTAAGGCCATGTCGGGGTGAGTCCGACGAAGTTTCTGCTTGACTGGCGGACATTCTTCTTTCAATGGTAGCCTGTGCACGACAATATCCGTATCCAACCCCGGCATGTCTTGATACGACCAGGCGAAGATGTCAACATACTCGCGCAACATTTCTGTCAAAGTTTGCTTCACATCTGCTTGCAAGCTGGCACCAATCCTGATCTCTTTCTTGGCGTCCTTGGTACCAATATTGATGATTTCTACAGTCTCCTGATGAGGCTGGATGACCCTTTCCTCTTGTTTCAACAATCTGGCCAGTTCTTCAGGGAGTTCACAATCTTTCTCATCCCCTTCTTCGGCTTGATAAATCGGATTGTCAAAGTCATACATGGCCATATCAAAATCGTTATCAGTGGTATCCGGAGGATCAAGTCTGCATGAACGGGTTCATGCCTTATTTTAGAATTTATTTTTAAGCAAAACAAAAGAAAATGAAACATTGCCATTTTATATATTTTTTTTGTGCAAAAATAAAAACTGAAAGACAGAGAACAAGATTTGATTGCAAAACGTCCTTTATTAATGATTAAACATTGCAAATGCAACCATGGTGGCCCTACAAATGAATCTATACGCCTTGGGCAGAGCGCAAGATTTTGTCATGCATTATGGTTAGAAAAAAAAACAAAGAAAAATTACTCTGTCTGAAGAGTAACCCAGATGACTTCTTCAACGAACCAGTTCTGCACTTGTTGTCCCGGAACATGAGGGCGTACCCAATTGTCCAGGTCACAATCACTGTCAACACTATCCTCCGTGGCTGCACAAGACTGGTCCATGTAGATAATTCCCCCACTATTGAAAGTAATGGGTCCCCTGCTCCCCGCATCTGAAGTTGTAGAGGGATGATAACCAATACCAAATTTGTCTTCCTTCATTGGGGTCTCTATCAACCGGCCCCAACCTTGGGCGTTGCCTGCCCTGACGACCTCGACAGCTTGTTTGTAAGATGAAATGGAGGTACCAGCCCCAACTGGTACAGAAGAAGACTCAGGTGCATCGTCAATATTGACTGCTTCGAATGATTGGCACAGCATCTCATGAATTTCCCCATCCATTTCAATGTACTTGAACGTGGACAAGTGACTCACAAAGATGTCTTCTTCCCCATACACTGTCACAACCTGCCCTTCAAACTCATACTTCAGCTTTTAATGTAGAGTAGAAGTAACAGCCCCGGCTCCGTGAATCCAAGGGCGTCCCAATAGGCAGCTATATGCAGGTTGTATGTCCATTACATGGAACGTGGATTTGAATACCTGTGGTCCAATTTGTACGGGCAATTCCACCTCACCAAACACAGATCGTCGGGTCCCATCGAATGCTCTGACCACCAATTCACTAGGCCTTAAGATCAAACCATCAACTTCCAGCTTCATCAATGCCTTCTTGGGCAAGACATTGAGTGACGAACCAGTGTCTACCAGTACATGAGATAACACTGCGCCCTTACACTCCATCGTGATATGCAAAGCCTTATTATGGTTTCTTCCTTCAACAGTCAAATCTCTACTTGTAAAGCCCAAGCCATGGCTGACATTAACATTGGAGATTACGCCCTCGAGCTGATTAACAGTAATTTCTTGTGGCACGTACGCACTCTTCAACACTCTCAACAACGCCTGTCGGTGCGCATCAGAGCACAACAATAGTGACAGGATTGAAATCTTTGAAGGGGTCTGATTCAGTTGGTCCACAATCTTATAATCGCTTTTCTTGATTATCTTCATAAATTCTTCCATTTCCTTATCAAAAGTAATCTTTGTCTCTGCTTCAGGTGTAGGTGCACTTTCAACCACCTGTTTACCCTTATCCTTTGCTGCAGCTTCTACCTCCTTATCACTTCTCAAGGTTGGGGGAGCGAACAACCTTCCACTCCTTGTAAAGCCCCCTACACCCCCTACGTTATCAACATTTGGGCTGACTGATGACTCAACTTCCTGTTTTTTACCTTCGTAATATACATCTGCCCCATAGTGCCATGGGATAGCTTTCGTGGATGTGAACGGAATTGGTCCTGGCACCGTGATAGTGACAGGACTGGGCCCTTCTGGCGCAACACTCGCCACGGGAACTGCATTGACCGGCATTTGAATCTCAGCGGGAGTGTAATAGATGGTCACGGTTGATATCTCATCAGTGTCTTTCACGACTCTGTCGAACTGTAGACATCCTTCATCGATCAGATTCTGTAAACCCATCTTCAACTTATCACAGCCGTTCTCCTGATTCATACACTCAAAGCAATCTTGATTACAGCCCGGGAACACCTGTCCCTTTAATAAACGATCTTTTACAACCAACAAAGAAGTTTTCACTTGACGGATATCTGTCACCAGATTCAATCTCCTCCCATCTTCAATAGCGTACACATTTGCTGCGCTATGATCAGGCATGGGATGCTGAGTAATATTAGGAGCGGGAGAGAAATTGATGGCTTTAGCATCAATCAAATCTTGTACTTTATGATGGAAAGCCCAGCATTTTTCAATGGAGTGCCCCTGAGCACCTGAGTGGAACTCACAACGAGCATTAGCATCGAAGTTAGGTGGCAGGTTTCCAGCAACCGGAGCTTTCATAGTACGGAGTTCTACCAACTTTAACTCGAGTAGCCGGGGCAACAGCGCGGCATAAGTCATAGGGAGAGGATCCATCTTACGATCCCTCTGTCTAGACCTTTGCTGGAAAAAAGGTTGTTGCTGTTGAACTTGTTGTTGGGGTTGTTGTTTCTGAACAGACGGTGTGGGGATTGTCACAGCATCTACCTGATAATAAGCTCGAGAACGCCCTCTGCCTCGTCCTCTAAACACAGCATTCGTATCACCTTCTCGTCTTTTCTGGTTACTAGCAAACGGTTTCTTCGTCCCCGAAGAGCCGGCCCCACTCACATCCTGGATTTTTCCAAGCTTTAACAGACTTTCTATTCTTTCTCCCGCAATCACAATATCAGCAAATCCAGTTGACGGACAAGCAGCTAATCTATCCAGATAGGCCCCTTGCAAGGTGCCCATGAACATATCTGCCATTTCTCTGTCTGATAAGGGAGGTTGAACCTGGGCAGCCATTTCCCTCCACCTCTGTGCATATTCTTTGAAACTCTCCTTGGCATTTTGTGACAATCCCTGCAATTGGGTGCGGTTGGGCGCCATGTCAATATTATATTGGTATTGCTTCAGGAACGCTTCTGCCAGATCTTTCCAATTCTTCACAGCAGCTCTATTCAACTTCATATACCAGGTCAAGGACGCCCCAGCCAGACTGTCCTGAAAATAGTGCATCCATAGCTTCTCGTCATCCGTATGGGCTGAAATCTTCCCAAAGTAAGCTTGAAGATGCGTTTGGGGACACGCATTGCCGTGATACTTATCGAAAGTGGGAGGCTTGAATTTAGGGGGAATTCTGACTCCTGAGACCAGCCCCAAGCTGGTAACATCAATACCCATAGAGTTCTTGCATTCTATGGCCCTGATCTTCTCTGCTAACTCATCATACCTTCGATCCCCTTGATTACCCACATCAGCATCCAACAGAGTAAATTGGTCTTCCAGAGTGTCTTCAAGAGTAACACCAGCATGCCTACCATTTCCATTACCCCGATTGTTACCACCAGGAGGAGGGTTACCACCGGGAGGAGGGATGCCGTGTCCCTGTGAATTGTCATGTTGGTCACCTTCGGGCCCATTGTCGGGACGCTCTACCAGAAGCCTCAGTCTCTCCTGATTTTGCGCCATGCCAGTCATGAGGGTCATGAACTGGTCCATACGCGCCCTCATTTCAGCCAAATCACTTTGCACTTGATCCATGATTCTTACTTGATTCCTTCGCGTCGAATATCGGTGAATATGACTCTCCGCTATAATGCCTGAAACCAAATAAAGGTTAGAGACCCCGCAACGAGTACCTGAAAAGCAAGTAACAAAAATGCAAAATGATATGCAATGCCATGCAATGCCATGTTTGTCATTTCCGAGGTGCTTTATACCCTGATTCCAATCCCACCACAGAAATCTGAAGACCAGAAATTGTGATATAAAGAGACGTGTCGTGGTCATGTGCTTGTGTGCAGCTATCTGATAAGGAATAATTCTGAATAAAACTGCTCATACTCATTCAACGAAGTAATCAAGTATATTTAAGAAAGGTTCAACCGCAAATGCAATACAAGGAAAAATGGATCCATCAACAAGCCTGATGGTAACCATTAACAACAAAATATAAGGAAAAGAACATCAGTCTGACAATTCCACACCCTTCAGCTTATCACTTGAGTATTTGATCTCCTCAAAAAGTATACGGGTACGCTGGTGATTCGGCTTTTCAATCATTTCTTTGATCAAGACATCCCTTTTCTCAAGAGCTTCAGTTAAAGAACCCATATGCAGCATCAGAGCCTCGTCATCACACACTCCTTTGTGTCTCTTTATGCCAGCTTGCGTCTTGAGTATCTCCCTTTCTATCATGACTTCTTCAAGCTCTTTCTTGGTATTCTTCAACTGGCTTCTAGCTTCTTCTAACTGTTCTTGACTTTTATCGAGACTTTCCCGATACTTTCTCCTCTGCTCATGTGCCTTTTTAAGCTCCTCGTCTTTAGTCTTCGACTGATCCTTTAACTCGGCATTTTCAATTCTGACTTCATCCCAAGCTTGACGAAGTTGAGCTAATGAATCCTTGCTTCGGGCTAAAGCCTGTTTTGTAATCTTGTGAGCCTGACTAGTGTCATCTGCTCCCAGAGTAAGTTTCCGAAAGTACCGAGCTCGGTCATCAAAATCTTCCTCTTTGTCAGCCAAGGTTTTTTCCGCTTTCAAGGCTCTCTTTTCCGACTCTTTGTTGTCAGCTAGAGCTTTCTGAAGACATCTGCTCATTCCAGAATTTTCTATCTGCAGCTCTCTGACCATTTTCTTCCACTTCTCACATTCTTCAATAGCCACCATAGTGGGTTGTTCTGGCTGTGCTGAACATAAAAGAGGTCCCCTTGAAAAGGGTAAAAGCAATTCCTTTACTTTCGTCTCAATCCACCTGTCATATTCAGGATAAGATCTACAATCTCCTTTTCCAAAAACTGCTTTTCCAATTTTGTGCTTATCTTTCCAAGCATTCACTACTTCTACCACCTTTGCATCTTTAGTTCCTGTAAAGAATAAGGATTCTTCCACATCTTGCTCTGTAGGAGGATATCTGGAAGCATACCCAAACTGTCGGATGGCCAAAACTGGATTATAATTAATCCCTCCTTTTCTGCCAATCAGAGGCACATTTGGAAAATTTCCGCATCTTGTGACAAGCTCTATTCTCAACAACCGGTGATCAAACCATACAATGTTATCAGCAGTTAAACTCATCAATCGTTTAGACCATTTCGCCACATCTTTGGTTTCCACAAAGACACCTGTCTGAGGCAAATGTTTGAAAAACCAATGACTCAGCAGTGGAGTGCAACAACTAACAGATCCTCCCCTCCTTTTCTCATTCTTGTAATGCACGGAATGATAAAAATCTCCTAACAAAGTAGGGACTGGATTTTTAAGGACAAAAACTCTCGTTGCTTGCATATCCACAAAGTCTTGCTGATTGGGAAAGAAAACTAGGCCATATATGCAGAGAGCCAGAATGGAATTGTAAACCGTCCAATTTTTAGCACTTGCAGCCTCTTGGGCCTGTCCAGCCAGAAATTCTAAATGAAATCCGCTAACTCCATTTTTACTGCTCACACCGCTCTTTATCAATGTCTGATCCATTTGTAAAGCAGCAGCAATTTCTTTTACGCTGGGAGAACTACCAGAGAAGAATGGTATTGCCGACGTGATCGGAATTCCCAAAATAAATGAGAATTCTTCCAGTGTTGGCATCAAAATGTAATTTGAAAAAAGAAAGCACCTCAACGAAGGCTCGTAGAACTGCAGCAGAGTGTGTAAAGCATCATGCTCATACTTGGTGATTGTACGGACCATCCCAACCAAATTCCCGTAGCTCTTCTGAAACCTATCAAGAATACCCGGACCAGCCATATCTATAACTTTGAGCAATGAATCCAAGACAGGATCTGGAAACTTGTAAGACACATTGTTCTTTCTCTCGGCGACGATCTCTGTTGAACCCATGGATTGGAATCAGAAATGTATTATGCACCTGAAAATGACAAACATAACTGTTATGATATGATAATGCAATGCAAAAGGGCATGTGATCAGGTAATCAAGTGTCGGTGTCTGTAATGAACTGTGTGCACTGTGTCTCTGTACTGAGTCTGGCAATATCTGAGATGAACACTTAAATCACTGTCATAGGATACAATGTCTGAAATCATCATAGAATCACAAGTAAGGTAGGTAGGAGGCTGGGTTTCCTGCAAACCTGTAAACATCCCGCCCATACTCACATGTGGTTCTTAGAAAATAAGGCTTGTCAGCTTCAGAGGTTTGAGAAGCAATAGCACATTCAGCCCGTAGGATACAATGCTATGCCAATCAAAGAGGTCGTCCACTGACTCCCCTTAGAAAATAAAAGTCATCCTATGCAAGTTCCAAAGTGGGCCCTCGGGTGCGAATGGGTTTGCCACAGAATGTGGTCTGCCATTGTCACCACTAAAGAGGGATATTTCCACTAAGGTCCTCATGATCGGTCACTAGAGTCGACAGCTCTCTAGATCTACATCCTGGAATACGCAAGATGCGTATGCCACGACGTGTCCCAAGATAGCCTCATCTAGCTGTGAATTTCGTGAACACCCAACGCACTCCAAACGGCACGTAGGTCCCACTACTCTCCACTCTAATTCTAAGTGTATACTTAAGCCTGTGTAATGGGCTTATCTCTCAGAAATCCCGCCCGCCAAACAGAAAACAACACAGTCCAGTATAGCATAATATATCATATGAAATGAAAATGCTAAAATACGGTAAATACAGTAATGTACAGTAAAGCAGTAAATAACCATACAATAAAACAGTAAATACAACACAACAGTAAACACCCAATGAAAGAAAAACAGACAAGCGCTAGGATTGACTCGCTTAGGGATGGACCAGCAATAGGTCAACCGCAATACTCCCCAGCAGAGTCGCCAGCTGTCGCTCCCGGGATTTTCATCCAAGTACAAACGCGAAAGTGGCACCGAACAGAGTCGCCAGCAATGTGTATTTATCCCAAGAGAGGGAAAGGAAACACCGCGTAAACCTGAGGGAAAGGAAAAGCATGGTCTTACGACCAAGAGAAGTGGGTAAGGGAGTCGGTTACGCGAGAGGAAGGTATTAGCACCCCCTCACGTCCATCGTACCCGGTGGGATCCACGCTTGCTTGTCTCGATCAAAGGGTGTAAAGAAAGGAATACTGAGAAAGAACTGAAAAAGAAAAGGAGAAAGAGAAACAAATGTAGGGAAAATAAAAGAAGTGCTCGCATGGGCCCTACCCCACTGCCTACGTATCTCATCAGGAGCATGAGAATCAGAGCGACGTAGTTCCCCTCACTAGGGATGAATTGTTTGTGTTTTTTAGAGAACGGCTGACGTTCTAGCTCAGGTGTTGCAGGCTCGCTGGTCCGAGTGCGTTACCATCTTGCAAGAGAACGAGTAGAAGCGCGTTCGTGCGTTGAGAGTGAATGAGGTGAGAAAAGAATTCCCGAAGGAAAGACGTTATTGTTTGTTTTTGTCTTTTAAGAGTTTTTTCATTTGTTTGCATATGATAGTGTATCTGAATCTTAGTCATTGGAATGTGTACATCCTCACATTCCAAGATGGAATGGGTAAGAAAGCACACTAAGAGTGAAGAAGACCCCCACACTTAGTTCCAATTGTCAAGGTTCAAACACACTAGCATACTTGTGTTTATTAAGTGTTTTGTTGATTAAGAAATGAAGAAGTGTTTTTTATTATTTGCACCTTCAACAAGTATTGCATTTAAGTCCCTCATACAAGATCAAATGTTTAACACATTGACCCAAGATGGGCTATATGCTATACATTCTAAGATTATAAGAGAAGACCCCTTATAACCTTTTCTTTATATGAAAGGCCTAAATGCAATAAATGCCTACCTTTATTATATGTTTTGAATTTTCTTTGAGATGAGAAAAGAGACTCAAGGGAGGATAAAGGTAAAAATCTATATGGACTAAGACTCAATCCTAATTGATTAGTTAAGGGAGTGATCCTAAGGTTTGTGAGGTTTCAACCTAACGTCTAAAGAAAGAATGAATTAAACAATTCACTTCTAAAGTAGAAGATGAATTGTAATTCACAAAGGGAAAGTGATGAGTTATTAAAAGAAAGCACATAAGTGCTTAACAAAACATGGAATTGTAAAAGAGAAAGGATAGAAGTTGAATGTGGATTCCTTATCCACACTCAATTGAAACTTACCAAAGCCCCTACATGGTTAGCACAATCACTTACAAGTAAAGTAAGAAAATATAATGAACAAATCAAATTCAAACAAGTTGACAAACAAAGTGAAATGAGATTGAATGCTATACATGCTTCCAAGTCAGAATGTAACTCATATTTACACAACCTAATGTTATCCTAAATGGGCATACTAAATCATGCAAACAAAATCTCAATCCAACAAGAAGCAAAGAAGAAAAGGTGAAGTGATGTGAATGTGGTTCATACTTGTGAAACAAGTGACTTAAGGTGCAAGATAAACATCAAACATGCAAAGATGAAACCCAAATGTCACAATCAGAAGTCAATTAACATGCTATACATCCTCAAACAAAACCACAACTCATGGCACAAGTGCCTTCATGATCAAGCAAACCAAACATGAGGCATGCATTCACAAAATGAACAAGTTAAACTTCATGCTTCAAACAAATAGCAAACATGCTTCAAAAATTATGACTTTCACCAATCAAACACCTTAAACACATGCCATTAACATATCAAGTCCACAAGCAATGAATCAGAACCAAAGTCACTCAACAATTAGGTCAAAGTCTCATGGAAGTTTCATGCATTCATGCTCAAAGCAACACATCAAAAGTCATCCAAAAAAGACTTAAAAATCATCTCATAAATCTCAAACATACCTCAACATATTGTGACCACAATGCAAAAAGAAAGGCATCAAAATCATTTCTTATGATCAAGAACAAAAATGCACAAAATCATATGTCACATTAAGTATGCATACAAATGGAAATTCAAAAGAAATAATGGAACAGGGGCAAAATGGTCATAAAATCAGAAAATAAAATCATAGAAAATTTCCTAAATGTTTTAAGAATACACATGAATTTTTGTAGAATTTTCCAATATCATTTGATATTTTTAAAAATCAATTATGAAACGTGTAGCAAAAATGAAAATAAAATATGAAATGCAATATGAATGGGGTGCAACCATAGCAAATCCATAGTTCAATTCGTTTGGGCCTTAGAAGCGTGGGGTGTAAATAACAATCTGTCTTAGGTCCAATAAGCACGCAGAACATACTAACAAGCATGGAATCTCAGTCAACAAAATTGACTCACTCATGGCCATTGGATCAAGTCACAGTCAAACCATAGTCAAAGTAAACAACATCAACGCGCACATGTGAATGTCCACACTCCCTATCGTGTACCATGCCATACAACGTTTAAGTGAGTTCAGAAAATTGGCATGTGACTTGCACGCTTTTTTTTATGTGTTGGCACATTTTGGAACGTAGGATTAAGAACAATCAAAGGCCACGATTAAAACATAGTGAAACCCTAGCAATTACAGTCACCGGCCGGAGATGACCTCCGGTCACCTTCTCCGGTCACACCACCACCGTCTGCAACCTCCAATCTTCCAGAATTCCACAAATGATATACCAAAATGAAGAGGAAGTAAAGGAGAACATGGATCCAGTGATAAAACACACAAAAAGTTCATGAAATGAGAGAATCGAACAGAGGAAAGTTTGCCCTAACTTTTCAACTATGCCTCTAAAGGCCTATCAACTAGCCAGACAAGTTCTTGAGCTTATAAGAAGCCTCAAGAACCTGAAAACATCTTCAAATCATGTCTATAATGGTGGAAATTCGTACCTGAAGTTTTGTGACCTTGAGATACTCTTCAGAAAACCAGAGATCTTGTCTCTTCTACAATCTTCACTTGGCCAAATAAAGGCTGAGATGTAGAACTTGATGATGATTCAATGGAAGTGAGCGAAATCCAAGCTTCAAGAACAAATGCACTGTTGTGAAATTGAGAGAAACAAGGAAAGTGTTGAAGTGGAATGAGCAAGATGAGCTCGAAAATTCTTGGCAATGGTGATGTTGAGAGTAAAGCAGAGAGAGTTCTTTGGAGAGAATGTGAAAGAATGAAGTTGAAAAATGAAATTAGAGAGTGAGGTTTTGCTTTATAGTAAACTCTAACCATGGTTTAATGAGTGAGTTAACTGAGTTATGTGGAGTTAAATGAGTCATCCCTAACTAACTGAGCCAAGTTAGTTAGGGAGAGCAACGATATGGTGCAGCTGGTTTATGATGTGTTACCATGTTCTTGCTGCTAAACTTCTATAGCACGCTTCCAACCTTTCCCTCTTCATGTATAATTCGAGCAAGGGTGTGAGAGGTGCAGATATGTGTTGGTCTTAATGAGGCAGCACACATAAAACCTCTGTCATGTACTTGATGTATGCTTGAACCAAAATATTATGCAGCAAATCATCATGGTAACAGTGGGTGTTTGAGGGTGAATTTCTCCATGGTTAGTGAATGAAACAATGAAACATTGATGTCATTAGAAAGATGGTACATTGGGGAACAACATTGGTTTGCAAGTTGAAGTAAAATGAGGTCTCAAATATGCCTAAAAACAGCTATGAATGCATTGGTTCAAAACTGGTTGGTGGGCATGGCCAGAGGTTGGCTGGCATGGCAACTGGGCACACAAAATTTCAGCACAAACAACATGACTTTGAACCCTCCAAACTATCTCATAACTTGGTTAAATCAAAATTTTCACAACATCAACATTGAAGAGGACACTACAAGGAACAACTTTGATGTTGAAAAGTTTTTCATTTGAGGCCTTTAACCATGAGAAAAATGAGTGGACATTTGGCCCACCAACTGTTTGTTAAAATGATTGCGCGCGTGACCTGAAAATCTTGGTCATGACCTAGTTTTGAACCTACTTTCCTCCAACTTTGATCAATCATATCTCTCTCAATTTTTATCCAATGGAGATGTTCTACACATGGATTTGAAGCTTAAAACAAGATCTTTCATTGAGGCAGAGTGGATTTTTCATTTGGTGCTCCAAATTTAAATGGCCTTGGTTCAAATTCTGATGCAAAATGGCCAAAACTTGCTATTTTTAGTAACCCTTCTTCATCCAAAAATGGCAACTTTCCACATCTTGATTTTTTCATGATTCCTTTGGAGTTTCTTGATCAAATTTTGTACATTGGACATATGTAACATGAATTTCATGAATTTGGCCTCAAAAAGTCAAGAGTTGACTTTTTCCTCTGATTATTTGACTTTGCCCCAATTTCTCTGATTCTTGATCTTTCTTCCAATTGAACCACTTCTAAAACCAATTGAGATGCAATCTTCCACACACATACACTTAAGAACATGTAGAATACCATGACAACAAGCTTTGTCCAAAAAATCAAAGATTCCCTGATTTAATGGGAAACCCTAGTTTTGACCCCCTTTGGTTAGGAGGAAATTGCACATCTTCCAAATCCAAATTCCTCAGAGTATGTTGTGTATCCTCTTAAAGGATGATGAGAAATGCCACTTGAGAATGATTTTGAATCAATGAGCTATCTCTTTTGAGGGTTTTCCTTCAATTTTTGAATCTCTTGCATAGTGAAAGATGTAGTGCTTCAATCTTCCATTGAATCTCACTTCCTTGAGGTTTTGGAAGATCAATTGAGATAGTATGAGACATGAGAGACCTCTTGGCTTGCCTAGAGCCAACTTGATTGACCTTTTTGTGCTTTGAATGATCCCTTGATTGTCCACCTTCCACCTGATCACATGCCCTGATGGTAAGAAGGATGCCATGCTTCATTTTTCTATGTTAAATGCAATGCAATGCTAATGAGATGGATATGATATGATAAATGATAATGCCATGCTATGATGCCAAAAGGGAAGAGCAAATTTTGGGGTATTACAAGGAGGAACTTCGATTTCCTCATACAAAGATGCTTTTAAAGCAGTCGAGAGTACCGATACAACAGGATGGGGATAGCTTGTCATTCCTACTAGCAATACAACAAAGAAGGGTCTTAGTTTTTCTGCAACCAGTACCTAGACAGCTGCTAATGATGAAAGTCTTCATCCCATTCAAAATTTCTTCCACAGTGGAGATTTCCTTCAACTAGTGACTCAGGAAGTGCATACCATCAATAAAGATGATTCCTCTGACACAGATGAAGAATGGAAGTCCTATCTTAACGAGGACGGTTATATGTCTCAGGAAGAGGTGCCTACGCCATTTTGCTATCCCGCACAGAGTCTGAGATTTATACCACGGTCATATGTCGAAATGATATATGGAGGTTGTGATCCAGAAGGATGTCGTGCTCCGCCAAATTCATTAGAGGAGGACACTCTGATGAAAGACAACTTTGACCACAATTACTATGGCCTGATGGACGGTCTGCCAATGTGGCAGCCTTACCCAGGAAACTCGGGGCAAGAAAGTCAGCCGAGTAATGAAACTCAGCTGAGCATCATTGAACAGAATACTTGTGTCCCCACCATGTCATAGGATCAACACTCAGGTCATTCAGAAACTACTCAACATGACGATGAATTCGCAATGTTTGCAGGACTAGAATTCATCAATTATGCTTTTCCCGAGGTCAACGTCATCGAGAGGGATGACTCCTCCAGTGCCAAAGAAGTGTGGGACACCTTGGGACAACCGAGTGGAAAGTACAACTTCATGGTCAAGTACACCGCTCCCAAAAGCTCTCGTATCAGGCTCGAAGATATCCAGCCAACTAAATGGGGAGATACAGTTGAGAGCACAAATGCTATGCAAAATGCAACTGAGGAATCCTCCTACGACAATTCTGCCTGGGAGACAGATTCCAATGATCCTGCTCCACCAGAAATCAGCGTCATTTCTGAAGACAAATCAAGGAAGGTGCCAGACTTCGTGATTCACTGAGGAGTTTGCCGCCAATGGGTTGCTGTCGATGTTTCGACGGTTATTCGCCAGTCAAAGTAATCGCCATCTTTAACCTTTCACCCTGCCCAGGTGAAACAGATGTTTTGATAGGGCTCGCTTTCTGTAAATTTTCCCTCTTCGCTTTGCCCAAAGCGACAGAGTTTTGTTTTATAGGGCTGTAGTTTCAAGAATCGACTTGTTCATTAATAAAATAACGTCGTTCTGTAATTTTCGCATTAATTGCTATTTTCTCTTTTCCCTTTTCTCAAAAAATGGTAATCCTAAAAAACAATTCAAATAGAAACAAGCAGTAATATAAAATACACAGCACACACTTTTGCATTCTCTCTATCTCTTCTAAACATGAATCATCACGTCATGCAGATTGCTTGTTTTAAACCCCGTTGAAACATACGATCCGATGCCTTCTCCCAACTTTGAGTTCCCAGTATTAGGGGCTGAAGAAGAAGTTGACAACGAAATTCCAGAAGAGATCTCCCGACTACTCAGACAAGAGGAAAGGTCTATTGAACCTCACAAAGAGCCGTTGGAAACGGTAAACTTGGGTTCAGAAAAAGAGAGAAAAGAAATCAGGATTGGGGCACTGCTCAGTCCAACTGCCAAAGAGAGTTTGATAAAGCTTCTCAAAGAATTCCCTGATGTATTCGCTTGGTCCTATCAGGATATGCCAGGGTTGGATACCAGCATCGTGGAACATCATTTACCATTGAGATCGGAATGTCCACCAGTAAAGCAGAGGTTGAGACGCACTCACCCGAACATGGCCATCAAAATCAAAAAGGAGGTACAGAAACATATTGACGCAGGTTTCCTCTCCACATCAGAATATCCTCAATGGTTAGCCAACATCGTACCCGTTCCGAAAAAGTACAAAAAGGTCAGAATGTGTGTCGACTACAGGGATCTAAATAAGGCTAGTCCAAAGGACAACTTTCCTTTACCACACATTGACATGCTGGTTGACAGTACAGCAAAGTTCAAAGTTTTCTCCTTCATGGATGGATTCTCGGGCTATAATCAGATTAAAATGGCGCCGAAAGACATTGAGAAAACTTCGTTCATTACCCCATGGGGTACCTTTTGTTACATGGTAATGTCGTTCGGTTTGAAGAACGCCGGGGCAACCTATCAAAGGGCCATGACTACTCTGTTTCATAACATGATACACAAAGAAATCGAGGTATATGTCGAAGATATGATTGCAAAATCTAAGACAGAGGAGGAGCATGTGACCCACTTGTCAAAACTATTTGAACGTTTGAGAAAGTACAAACTCCGCTTGAATCCCAACAAATGCACCTTCGGTGTCCGTTCAGGGAAACTATTAGGGTTCATCGTCAGCCAGAAAGGAATTGAGGTTGATCCTGACAAGGTCAAGGCCATTCAAGAAATGCCTTCTCCGAAAACTGAAAAACAAGTTAGAGGATTCCTGGGATGTTTGAACTACATCTTCAGATTCATATTCCTCATGACCGCGACATGTGCGCCGATTTTCAAATTACTCAAAAAGAACCAGGACTGCGTTTGGACAGAAGATTGTCAAACTGCCTTCGACAGTATTAAGAAATACCTATTGAATCCTCCGATTCTATTACCTCCAGTGGAAGAAAGACCACTGATCATCTACCTCACAGTCTTGGAAGACTCAATGGGGTGTGTACTTGGCCAACAGGACGAAACCAAACGGAAAGAGTCTGCCATTTACTATCTAAGCAAGAAGTTAACCGACTGTGAAACTCGGTACACGATGCTCGAGAAAAATTGTTGTGCTTTGGCTTGGGCAGCCAAACGTCTGCGCCAGTACATGATTCGTCACACTACTTGGTTGATCTCAGAAATGGATCCAATTAAGTATGTATTTGAAAAACCTGCTCTCACGGGAAGGATTGCCCGTTGGCAGATGTTGCTATCAGAATATGACATAGAGTACCACGCTCAAAAAGTCGTTAATGGGAGTATTTTAGCCGATTATTTGACTCATCAACCGATTGACGATCAAGAATCAATCGGGTTCGACTTCCCAGATGAAGATGTCATGTATTTAAAAATGAAAGATTGCGATGAACTGCTACCCAGTGAAGGGCCAGAACCAGGTTCCCAATGGGGAGTTATCTTTGAAGGAGCAGTTAATCATTATGGAAACGGAATTGGGGCAATAATTGTTACCCCTCAGGGTACCCACATTCCTTTCACCACTCGACTTACGTTCAAATGTACAAACAACGAGGCCGAATATGAAGCTTGTATTATGGGTCTCGAGGAAGTGATTGATTTAAGGATCAAAAACTTGGACGTATATGGCGACTCAGCCCTGGTTATCAATCAGATAAAAGGAGATTGGAACACATACCAATCAGGACTGATTCCTTACAAAGATTATGCAAGAAGGTTGTTACCTTTCTTCAACAGAATCGAGTTTCATCACATCCCTCGTGATGAGAATCACATGG
This sequence comes from Lathyrus tuberosus, assembly GCA_022829125.1. Lineage (NCBI taxonomy): Eukaryota > Viridiplantae > Streptophyta > Magnoliopsida > Fabales > Fabaceae > Lathyrus > Lathyrus tuberosus. Next base: position 5,253,602 of record JALAZF010000090.1, read on the forward strand.
CTGACGCCTTAGCCACTCTCTCTTCTATGATTAGTGTAGGTCAATGGAATGACATGCCTAAGATCGACGTAATGCGCCTAGAACGGACCGCTTACATCTTCACCATTGAAGCAGTCATAGACGACAAACCTTGGTATCAAGATATCAAATGCTTCCTTCAGAAACAAGAGTACCCACCTGGGGCATCCAGGAAAGACAGAAAAACCCTCAGAAGGCTGGCTGGCAGTTTCTTTCTGAGCGGTGATACACTCTATTAGCGGAATTTTGACTTGGTTTTGCTTCGATGCATAGACAGACCAGAAGCAAACATGCTGACAAAAGAAATTCACGAAGGGTCTTTTGGCACTCATGCCAACGGACACACAATGGCGAGAAAAATTCTAAGAGTAGGGTACTATTGGTTGACCATGGAATCCGACTGCTACAAGTACATGAGGAGGAGTCACAAGTGTCAGATATACTCCGACAAAATTCATGTACCGCCAACACATCTCAAGGTTCTTTCTTCCCCGTGGCCTTTTTCCATATGGGGAATCGACATGATTGGCTTGATTGAGCCCAAAGCTTCGAACGGACATCGGTTCATCCTGGTCGCCATTGATTACTTCACCAAATGGGTCGAAGCAGCATCGTACGCCAATGTAACCCGGCAAGTGGTGGTCCGATTTATCAAAAACAATATCATCTGCGGTTATGGTGTTCCGAGCCAGATCATTACTGATAATGGATCTAATTTGAACAATAAGATAATGAAAGAGTTGTGCGCAGAGTTCAAGATCGAACACCATAACTCATCTCCCTACCGACCCAAGATGAACGGAGCAGTAGAAGCGGCTAACAAGAATATCAAGAAGATTGTTCAAAAGATGGTTGTAACCTACAAAGACTGGCACGAGATGCTACCCTTTGCTCTTCACGGTTATCGCACATCTGTCCGCACTTCAACAGGGGCAACCCCTTTCTCTTTAGTATATGGCATGGAAGCAGTGCTCCCCATAGAAGTAGAGATCCCATCAATCAGGGTATTGATGGAAGCTAAGCTCACCGAAGCTGAGTGGTGTCAAAGTCGACATGACGAACTAAATCTGATTAAAGAGAAGCAAATCACGGCACTATGCCATGGTCAGTTGTATCAACAAAGAATGAAGAGGGCGTTTGAAAAAAAGGTTCGACCCCGTGTCTTCAGGAAAGGAGACCTTGTGCTCAAGAAGATACAATCATTTCTCACTGATTCTCGGGGCAAATGGACTCCGAATTATGACGGCCCCTATGTGGTCAAGAAAGCTTTCTCAGGCAGCGCCTTGAGACTTGCAACCATGGACGGAGAGGAATTTGCCTACCCCACAAACGTTGATGTAGTCAAGAAATACTTCGCCTAAAAAAAACGTCTCCGTGGATTGAAAACCCGAAAGGGCGGTCCAGGCAAAAGTTAGAGACGAAATAAAAAAAATCATCCCGGTGGATTGGAAACATCACAGTACAATCCAGGCAAAAGTCAGGGATAATGGTAAGTAACTATGTTCAACAGAGGCAAGTCCCTCAGCAGCAGTTACACCATCCATCGGAGGAAAACTCCAGTCAAGGTCATCTTCGACAAGAAGCTCAGGATGTCCCGAATTCAAAGTTGGTAGAAGGATAGTGGTCGTTATGTTTCAACGTAGCCCTTTTCCCTGTAAATTACCATTTTCTAACTTTGTAGATAATATTTGGAATCACACGTTTAGCTGATCTCCATCTTATCAATAAAATTTGAGCCCTTGTGCTTTTGTTTGTAATTCTCATTTGTTTTAGCTTTACAGAACGACGTTTTAATATGATTAACGATTCTTGAAATGAAACAAAAATGAATTTACTTGTAAAACTTTTTCTGCTTTAAAATAAAGATGGCAATTTCTTTTGACTGTTAAACATCAAAAGAACATCAACCGCTTCTCCCGAAGTAAGCGAACTTCAAAGTGCAGAATCAAAGTACTCCTTCTAACCCAGTACGCCTGAATGAAGGGATCAACTGTGTTAGAGACCTTGTTTTGTCTGACACGCCTCAGCCGAGTTCTCATCTCCTAATCCCGACCAACATAGTTCCCCGCGAGGACTACTTCTCCTAAGCAAGGTAGAATTGCTACTTTTGGACCAACGGTACTTCTTCGCCCCGCGATGGCCGAGTATCCAGTCATGTTCATCTTTTAGTTTGTATGTCGCGTCAGTTTTGTCAGCATATACATACATACATCATGCATTATTGATTTGCATTCGCATTCATATTGCATCACTATCACTCTAGTCGGTCTTGTCCCCTGGTGATAAAAAGTCCTCTCAATCGAGTTGTCAAGTTTTTTCCTCGTCAGGAAGTGCTGCGTCTGAACAATCTCTCTCCTCCAGTTTATTTCTGGAATGAAGTTGGCTCCTCGACCACTTTGATAACCTGAACCTCTGAAAACCAGAGAGTCCTCAGTCAACATCACTCTTCGCCATTGAAGACGATATCCTTGCTTTCCCGGATTAAGGAAAATCCCGAAAGAAAGCCTCCTAATCAGAGATTCGGCGGTACGGCAGTTTTTCTCTGAAAAACCACTGATGAAAAGGTCATCGGCACCTCAAATTGGATCCCATCATATGGCATTTCTCCGGGAAGATCCCGAGAAAAGTATGATGTAATACCCCAAACGAAGGCAGTCTCTCAAGAGACTCGTTTTCCCTAGTAGAAATAAATGGCGTCTCCAACAGAGAAGTTTGTATACCTCTACAATTCAGACAAATGGGTTCCCCAGCAAGTCTGACATCAAAACTTTTCCCGTCAAATGGCATCTCCCCAGGAAAATTCGGCGAGAAGTTTGAAGGAAAACCGCTACGAATAGCATCTCTTGTCAATAAAGTTTATTGACAAAAGAAACTGAGACCAGTTCCTTGGTAGGAAACCAGGATCAAGGGGAAGTTTATTCCAGAAACTAAGACCAGTTCCTTGGTAGGAAACCAGGATCGAGGGGAAGTTCACAAAAGAAACTAAGACCAGTTCCTTGGTAGGAAACCAGGATCGAGGGGAAGTTTACTTCAGAAACTAAGACCAGTTCCTTGGTAGGAAACCAGGAACGAGGGGAAGTTCATTTCAAAAGAAAACTGAGACCACTTCCTTGGCTGAAGACCAGGATCGAGGGGAAGTTTACCTTTTCTAAGCATCATGGCTTAGCAAAAGAAGATGAGTGCGCAAGCTGCCATTCATAACCACCATCAAAATTTCGGGTATTCCGATATTTAATCCTCTTGCACCCCGAATGCCCGAATACCTTCGTCATTCACACCTTCGTGTCCAAGAAGATTAAATAGGGGCATCTGTCATACCCCAAATTTTGACCACTAAGATTTCCCATCATTGTGCAAATCATCATCACAATATGGATGAACCATCATACTTCATTAGTTTCCCAAAGATGGGTGAGCATTCACTACCATCAAACTTAGGGTTTCAAGCCCTCTCAAAGTTCTTAGACAAAGGATCAATCAAGGAATGACATGATCTTTAACTTGTCTAGCCTCTCAAACATCCACAATGGATCAAGAGAACTCCCACTGCAAGGATTAAGCACAAGGTTTCTCCCTTCTAGGTGGATCAAGCCTCAAGATCGCCAGTGTCACCAAATTAGGGTTTTGGTCGATCAGGGCCTCCAGATGGAAATTTTCATATGGGCATGAGCCAATGATTCAAAACATAACCCAATATACTCCATGGAACCTCATGGACCCAATCATCAAGTCAATTTGGCCTCAGGGGATGCATACATCAAAAATCAAGAATTAGGGCTTCTTGACCTAATTCACCCCTAAGTTGACTTTTGGGACAAATCATGAACCAAGACCTCAAGACATGATTTGAGGGTCTTTAATATACCATATTGATCCGTTTGGAACAATGTATTGATCCAAGAAGCTTGGGCAACAAGTTTTAAATTCATCTGCACCACAATTAGGGTTTCGCGAGAAAAGTCAACTGTAGCTTTGACTTTTGACCAGGACATGCTCCCAAACCCTAAGACATGATTTAATATACCCTATAACACCCATGGAACATGTCCATCAAGTTTGATTTAGGTCAAGGACATGATTTCCTGAAGGATTGCACAGTTTGGAATTCATCTGATAAAAAGTCAACTGTGCACAAAAGTCACTTTGACTTTTTGAGATTTTTCACAAAAATAGATTTTTAACCCTAAAATGATGTTAATGTACGATTTGAATCATCATTCATCAAGAAAAATCAAAGAAAGTGGGATAACTTGTAAAAGGGGTAACCATAAAAACTTAGAAAATTTTCTAAGTTATGAAATAAAGTGATAAAGGTACCAACTTTGGAGGATCATAACTCCTAAACCACAAAGCCATTTTTTCCCATCCAAAGCTTGATTTGTAGATCTCATTGCCCTCTACAAAAGCTTCATACTGACCTATGTCCAAATTCCTCATGGATTTTGAGTTATGGAGTGATCAAAATCAAGAAAAGTCACTTTGTTCCAACACTTAGTGAAAATTTCACTAAGTCAGAATCTGCCTTACTTTTTTCCAAATGTAGGGGGATTTTTCACTTGGATCCAAAAGGTATCAAAACCAAATATGATCAAACAGTTGTTGTATCATATAAGGGTTTTCCAAAATGGCCAAGAACATCACCAAATTCAATTTGGGTCATGAGATATGACATTGGCAAGTTGCCTTGTTGAAATCTGCCTAGGCAAGGCAGAATTTTGCACTTTTGCTCGATTTGCCAAAATCATCCAATTTCAAGCCTTTTCATCACTTTGGACACATCTGAGGATTGAATCTAAAGGGGACAATCACTGAGCCAAGCCTCCAAAGTCCTTGGAACAAGAAATAGCATGCTAAACCTAGAATTGCCCAAAATAGGGACAAGACTCCAATTTTGGATTGGAGCATTCAATGGAAGCACCAAGGTGGCATGGACTGAGCCATTAGCAACTAAATTCAGTCAAGACTTATCCAAGACCAAGGGGACCAGCAGCCTGTATCCTAACCTCTAGTCAATGGCTAGAGGAGACTTGGATTTTCATTTGCCAACATTGGCCAACCCTACTCAACAGTTTCCATTCACTATTCCTTGCAAAACAAACTTGTTCTACTATAAATAGAGCTCAATTGTGATCAGTTTAAGTACACCAAAGGCCTACAACACTTGCCTTTCTCAAAATCCACTTCTCACTCTCAAAAATGCCTTTCTTAGCAAGTCACTATCGGGTTTTTCATTAGAGAGCAATTCCACTCAAACCAATCACACACACACCTCATATACATCATATGTGAGCTGATCAAACACTTAAACAACATCTGGAACACTGATTTCTCAGAATCACCAGTCAATTGCTCAAGGTTTTAACCAAGTTGCAGTTGTGATGCCATGAAGTGATCCAGCCAATTTCCATCAAGTCCAAGCATTCAAACACACTCCATAGGGTGTAGGGAAGTTGTTCAGATCATCACAACTCATCTGTAACACCTCCAACTCAGAAATCAATTTGCTCTTGCTGTCACGACCTAGAGGTAAGCCTAAACTTGGTCCTCTCTCAATCTATGCATATTTCCTCGCACAATACTTTTGCCAAATGTTCATAATCATGCATGGAATGTTTCCCCTCAAGTAATTGCTTTGTTTGAATCGTGTATCAAAAATCCCAGCCTTCATGCAGAATTTAGGGTTCTTGAGGATTTATCGTGATTTCTTATTTTATGCTTAATTTAAATGAAATTAATTGTCATAAACATGATCGTGAGGTTGAGACGAGCATATTGATATGTGGATTGCATGATATAATCAAGTATTCAGTGAGATTGGATAGAAAATGCAAATCTGGGCAAAGCTGGAAAAACGCGCGTGTTCTTCAGCTGTTATTGGCGCCATTTCTCTCAAATTCAAATATTTGAATTTTGTGATTTTATTTAATTGATTCAAAAATTAATTTCTCTCTGAGTTTTAATGATTTTGAGTTGATTCTATTTTTAATAATTCACAAAAATGTTAAAATATTTTATTTTATCAAAAAATCCCAAAAATATTATTTATTTCATATAATTGATATTTTTGCAAATAATTAATATTTTAATTGTTTTTTACATTTAAAATATTTTTTCCTTATTGATTTTTCAGATTTCTAATCATTTTGTAGGGTAAAACTTGATTTTTGAAACATTAATCCAAGATCACAATTTGTTTTCCACATGTTAAACAATTTTTATCATTCTAATTGAATATTTTATTCAATTAAAACACATTTCGAAAACAAATTAGGGTTTTTGATTATTTCAACCCTCATAAATCATTTTCAAAAACACTTTGGGCCTCTATTAGAGTGTAAGACCCAATCCTTTGTAAATACAAACCTATTTTGGGCCTCACTTATTGTATAAGTCCCGTTGTATTTCAAAAAGTTCGACGCGATCATCGTCCGTTGAAAAACAAATTCTGGGCCTACCCTCGGGTAGTAAGACCCATTCTTCTTTTTTAAACTCTTTGGGCCTCTTAATAGAGTGTAAGACCCAAACCCCTTGTACAAACCACTTTGGGCCTCACTTATTGTATAAGTCCCCCTGTACAAGTAAACGGCGTGATCGTCGCCTTTTAAAAATCAATTGGGTCTCTCCTCGAGCTATAAGACCCATTCAAAACTTTTGGGCCTCTAATAGAGTGTAAGACCCAATCCCCTTTTAACCAAAACAACTTTGGGCCTCAGATATTGTATAACCCCCTTCGCGTTAAAAGAAAATTCCGGCACGATCGCCATTTCAAACGAAAAATCATCTGCGCCTACCCTCGTGTTATAAGCCCCACTCTTTTTCTTTAAATCTTTTTTTGGGCCTCTTGAGAGAGTGTAAGACCCAAACCCCTTTGTACAGCAAACTATTTTTGGGCCTCAGTCACTTGTATAAGTCCCTCTGTACAAATTCAACAGTGCGCTCACTGATAAAACCCTGGGCCTCTCCTTGAGCTGTAAGCCCCAAATCTTTCTCTTTCAAAGCACTTTCTCATTTGATTTTGAAATATACTGTTGTTTTCAATCTTTCTTTGTTGAACAACTAACCAAACACCATGGAAGCTTTATAACCGGGTAAGTGTTTATCCGCTTTCATTTACCGCTTTCATATACATATAACTGTATTGTGGGGCTGTTTCGCTGTAAGTCTTCTTTCATAAACTCATATCAACTGTGTAATAATAGTATAGATATTTAGAGTTTCCCCGGCAACTACGTCTAGCATTAAGCCCGTTGATCACTCTTAAATTGTCAAAACTAGATCCCCATTGGATTACCAGACACAGTCTTCCCTCCTCTTGGGGTTAAACAATATGGAGATGTGAAAGGCAGATTCTTTTTGAACCCTTTCTCAGACTGTCACTCGTAGAAGTTGTCAAAGAAACTCTATTCCCCAGAGATGATCTCTTCTCCGTGAATTGCATCTCTTGAGTTTCTTCCAAATTCTCGAACTTTCCTGGCTTGATCTATTCTTTGTGAATAACCTGTCTTGAACTTCTCGGGGTTTGGGGACCCACTGGCTTCTTAAAAGCACCTTAGGAATTGTCAAGAAACTCTACTCCCCAGAGATGATCTCTTCTCCGTGAATTACATCTCTTGAGTTTCTTCCAAATTCTCTAACTTTCCTGGCTTGATCTATTCTTTGTGAATAGCCTGTCTTGAACTTCTCAGGGTTTGGGGACCCACAGGCTTCCTAAAAGCATCCCCGCCTTCTCTTGGGCGTTGTACAAGGACCCTTCGGCTTCTTAGAAGTATTCACAGCCTCCTCTTAGGCTTCGTATAAATGATTTCTTCCTCCGGGAATGATAGCCTCCTCTTGGGCTTAGTACAAATTGTCCCTCAGCTTCTTAAAAGTTTCCAGCCTCCTCTATAGGAACAGAAATTAGTCATCTTAATAGAACAGTCTTTCCAAGAGTCTACTACTGTTTCTCAAAGCATAGTACAAAAGTTGAAACTCTAGACTTGGACAGTCTAATTTCTTTGAGTCTCAAAGACATTCTCAAGCACCCTTCAAGAATAGGAAGGAACCCTGTAGACTCGGACAGTCTCAATACCCTTTGGATTTCCCATTTCCTTAAAGAACAGGAAATAACCCCGATCCTTGGAACAAATCTATGAGTACAACATTACTCATATAAGAACTGATTTTCTCTTTGAACCCATATACTGGACCTGTCACTCAACTGAAACAGCACCATAGCCTCTCTCTTGGGCTTTGTACAATGATTCTCCCCAGTGGAGCTAACCTTTCCAGACTCACTTGTTGAGTCAACCTTTAGCCTCCATCTCGGGCTTCGTACGAGATACAAAAACACTCTCTTGTTGAGTACAAAAAACTCTCTTGTTGAGTCAAACACCTTTAGCCTCCATCTTGGGCTTTGTACAAGATACAAAAGGTTCTTATTGAATCAACACTTTAGCCTCCATCTCGGGCTTTATACGAGATACAAAAAAGATTCTCCTGTAGAGTCAACCCTTTTAGTCTCCGTCTTGGGCTTTGTACAAGACACAAATCACTCCCTTGTTGAGTATAAAACAACATTTTAGCCTCTCTCTCGGGCTTCGTACGAGATACGTAAAAAACACCCTCTTGTTGGGCCACTAGCCTCCTCTTAGGCTTTGTATAAGAAAACCACTGGTTGATCCAATCAACCTTTTAGCATCAAATTTGTGCCTCGTTCACAGTACACAAACATCAACAACTCCTTCCCCTTCATCTAATCGCTGTAAGCGGCAAGCCTCTGGATTATTTACATCCATGCCACTGTCCCTCTTTTAGCATGAGAAATTCCTAAGGAAAGATGGCATTACTCTACACTGAGTTAAAGTCTTCTCCTTCAGGTTGGAAATCCCCTATAAAGGAAATTATGGCATTGCCGGATTCACACATCCCGGTTAAAGTAATTCTCCTTTATAAACAGTTGTGACAAACAACCCCTCTCTAGAGATGACAAATTCTCTCTAAAGTCAACACCCTTTTAGCTTCACATCTTGGGCTTCGAACAAGATACAAACTACCTTCAGCTTCACATCTTGGGCTTTGAACAAGATACAAACTACCTTCATCTTCACATCTTGGGCTTTGAACAAGATACAGACCACCTTTAGCTTCATGTCTTGGGCTTTGAACAAGACACCAAAACACCACTTCCTCCCGTAGAATAGGAGGAACTACGAACGCTCTGATTTCTCTGTTTCGGAAAAACGGGAATACGTAGGCATAAGATTGAAAGAAAAATCTTAGCGAGCACACTAATCCAAAACCCAAAATCCCCTACCTTCACATCTCAATCGAAAAGCATCAGTCTTAATCTCCCACCAATCGACCGGACACTTTTTTTTTACAAAATAAAACTAAAAGAGACCCACAATCTTTGTAGCATCTGTAAACCAACAGTCATCTGTTCAAACTCAGTTTGCAAGCAGGGTTAATTGGAGACATCTATTTCCCTTCCTTCATCAGCTTCAATAGGATAAAAAATGAATCGAACTGTAGATACCAGAGCGGTAGTGCTTCGCAACCACGTCCAAAATCGCTCGCTACACCTGTTTGTTTTCCACTAAGTGCAAGCTGAAGCCTTTGCTGCCATCTTTGATGTATTAGTCAATTTGTGAAATAGAGACACATGTTATTGCTTGGTATCCATGTGAAATAGAGTTTATGGTGGCTTGTTTACATATTTTTGCCTTGACATAGTAGTTTTCTTGTGTGTTAAGTTATTTGTTGATTTTGTCTCTAAGAACAGAAGTTTGTTGTGGACTCATTTGGTTCTAGGGCTATCTTTGGTATCTCTTCATGTGCCCACTTGTATTCAGATATGCACATAAATTATGCCATGCTACTTATTTTTGGGCTAAGTTCATTTATGTACTTGTGACTGATATGTGAACTAAAGATTTCCTGAAGTTTTGCCTACTGCCATCTTGCTAGCCTTGGTAGATTTAATGTGTGCAAGGTCTTAATGTGTTTTGTTCAATGTGAATGTGTTGTGCTATCTTTTCATATGTCTGTCTAGCAAGTACTCGACTTGTGTAAACTGTCACTTTGATATTGTGCTCAATATATGTGTATAAATATGTTGATCTTTGCACTAAAGTTGTGTATGAAAGGTGGAAATTTGAAACATATCCTCAATGTATGTTTTGTGTTGCCTGGTAACAGCCTGTATTCATGTATTGATGTTTGAGGAGTTTGGTCTCTAAAATGATAATTGACTGTGAATTCATCTTCTCATAGCACTGCCTTCATGCATCTTTTCACATCCTAATTGTGCACACAAACTGTTATGACATGTTCAGATTGCTGTCATTATTGATTGGTGTTTAATTTGTATATCTAAACTCATGATATGTCCGTTCTTTTTCTGTTAAGCTTATTTTTGTCCATGTGCCTGTTTTAAAACTCATAAAGACTGTAAAGCTTGCCATAATGCCATGAATATATCTGATACCATCCTGCCACATTTGGTGTTATAAGACCTGTATGCAAAATTGTCAAAATGCTCCCTGATGTTACTAAGCTTTGTGTCCACTTTGTGTGCATAAATCCATGATTTGATGTGTAACCAGACTGTGTGAGCTCTTGCCTTACTTTATGATCAAGTTGTGGATGCAAGCTCTTAAACTTGGTTGTGTGTTAACTTTTGACTCATACTTTGCTTTGTATCCAAGTCTGTTCAAACTATTGGCACACTACCTATTTTAAATCAATTTGATCTAAGCATGTGAGAATCATACATAGGGCTATCCATCTCTTGAAATTCTGATGTTTTGCCATGTTATACTGATGAATAAAGCAGCTAACTCCTTGATATATTTGCCCCACGCCATGAATGCTTGACTATCTGGCCTGAACACAGTTTGAGTAAGTTGTTGTCACTAGATCTACATGCTTGTCTTGCCTAAATGTATTTTTTGGTTCACATGACCCTTGGCCATCAGGATGTATATTTACTTAAAGGTTGCTTATCATTTCAAATACCAAATTTGTCTTTGTTCTGATCTCTGCTTATTCATTGCCAATTGATGACCTGCATTTTGAACCTCTCTATTGGTATGTGTGGATTAACTGATATTGTTGAGTTTCAATACTTGAAATGACATGTTCTCTTCTACTGCCATCATTTATGTATTTCTATGTATGCATTTGTCTTGCACTCAATGGTTGTTACTTTGATAATGTCATGGTTGGTATTAAACAGAAATGTTCAATTGTTCTTCATTGTTTTTTACCTGTCAACATTCTTGTTTGATTTTCCTTTAATGATCAACCCTCATGTTCATATTGACAACACCTAGCCAAGCTTATCATGTTCTGATCAAGCAACCTGTTTTGGTGTTCCAAGTTGAATGACTTTGTGTAATGCATGTTCATCTCCCCTGCATCCTTGGTCAAGATAATATATGTTTGTTTCAAGTGGCAGTTTGATTTTCTCATTCATTTATGCCTAATATGGATAAATGGTTCCTCATTCATGAATTGTAATTTGAATCTTTTGGTTATGTAATGCTACTGGTCATTATGTTGAATTGATGATTTGTTACAATGATTGGTGAAATATTGGTATATACTTAATCTATTAAGACTCAAGTTTGTCAACCTTGACCATGGATAAGTGCAGCATAGCTTTTGTACCTTTTGGTTTTGTGTCCTATGCTTCATAAGATGTTGGAGTTTTTGTTGTAGGTTATCATGAATCATTTGATTACATTGTTTATTACTATGTGGTTGGAAGGTCTGGTAGCAGAATTGAAAGATCTTTGTTTAAATCTACTTTGATGAGAGTTAAGTGTGTGTCTTGTGCCAAGATCATTCAAATGCCAAGCCTGCCTTTTGCACGCACATAAGGGTTTATGTGTTTATTGAGTCATGTTTATGACTGGATGAAACAGCCACCCAGTGGCAAGCACACACATACACGCGCACGTTTGACCCATAGGACTGGGGTTCGAATCCCCCTCGCCCCAGTCCTTTTATTTTTACTTCTTGAAACCAGCTTTGTTTTACATATACTTGTTTTGTGACTATAACTGGTAAGCACGCGTGCGTTGGCATGATTGGCAATGTTTTGGGGCTGTATACGCAAGGGCCTGGGTTCAACACCCATGGGAGGCCTTTCCTACCTTTTTATCATATATTTCCTTTATATTTTTATGTTTTATGCCCTATTTTCAAACATTCATAACTCAACCATTTTTTATCCTTTTTCACTCATTCCTTTTACTAAATGCTTCTTAATGAACCTACTTTTTGAATCTAAAAAGGAATTAGTGAAAATCAACATTTTTGAGGTATTTATTTATATTGAAAGTGGAGGGCTTTTTTAGGGTTTCTACCTTGAACACTTTTGATTTCTTTGTTTCTCTTATCATGTTATCTTTGTTCATCTTGCTTAGATAATGTCTAATATGTTTGGTTCTAACCTTTCATAATGTTATAAACTTTGTTCACTTGAATGTCTTGCTATCTAATGTTACATCTTCATGTAAATATCCATTGTAAGCTTCTTGTTTCATAAAACTATTGTTCTCCCGATTCCAAAGGAAAAATTCCTCCTAAGTTGACTCATAAGTCAATAAGCAAATCACACATCATCTTGGCCTCCTAAGAGCCATTTTTTTCTCTCCCATAGGCCTCCTAAGAGCCTTTCTCTTTTTGGCCTCCTAAGAGCCATTGAATCATAACTTAGAAATAGGATAGAGTTTCTAAACTCTATGTGGGCTCATCACATTGAGTATCCACTTTTCCCCACTACAACTTAGATTTAGAGAGTTTACTCAAACTCTAAGATAAGCTCACACTCATTTCCCTTTGGAACTTTGACCATAGTCAATGGTTCCTCACCCTTAGTTAGGTGAACTATGGTTGCTCTGATTCCTTAGTCAGATACGTAGGCACAAGATGCGACGTCTTGGCGAGAAAACTTAGTGTATATACCTTTAGGTCTTTACCTTTATCTTTTTAGAAGATTTCTTTAGCAAATAAACGTAACATAACACAAACTAAACAAGAGGTTCATATAGAGTACTACAGATATTAAGGGTGCTAATACCTTCCCTTACTATAAACAACCCCCGAACCTTAGATCTCCCCCTTTAGGTTTTTATCGATCTTGAACCTTTCCTTTGGATAAATCAAAGTCGGTGGTGAATTCAAAGAAATGTGATGCAAGTTAATCAATAGCTTGTTATCTGATTCTCACCGCAACAGCAACCATTGAATTCGCATTTCTGAAGTTTCAAGCAATCTTCAAAGATCACCAAGCATTTATTTTGCTTTTTAGTAGATTTGAAGATCTTGCAAGAAGTTTTCTGGAGTTTCTTGGAGCTAGAATTCCACCTCAGGCAAGGTAATCATCTTGAAGTTTTCGTGCATCGTATTATGGTTTGTATGTGATCAGAAGCATGTAGATAGGTTGCATATTGAAGTCCTATAACCATAGGCTCTGCTTGCTGGCTAGAAATTAGGAAAATGTGAGATTCAAGATTTGAGATCATAATTTATTTTCTTCGAATCTCTCTGTGTGTTGGGTGTATGGAAACTTGAATGGAATTTTTGGAACCAACGTGATTTTCTGGGTGAAATGGTGTTAAGTTTAGCATTTTCTGGGATGTTTTATTCTCACGCATGGTGGTGCCTCGCCAGAGAAGATGACCGGAGGTCCTTCTTCGGCAACCTGTAACAAACCCTAGCATTGCACGTCATTGCCCATGTTATAATCTTGGCCCTTAATTCTCCTTGATCCAACGCTCGCCAACATGTCAACACATTAATGAGCCATGTGACGCTCACGTGCTGGCATTTCTGTTTTTTTTAACTAATTCTAAAATAAGGGGATGAGATGATCATGGTCGTCCATGGTTTGGATCCTGGGGTTATTAGCTTTCCAGCTAATTTTCCATGGTAAGGTTAAAACCTGAAATAAAAACGTGATTTAATCCTAGGCGTCCAATGTTCTTGATCTGAAGGCTATGGCACTGCCAGCGCATTAATAAGGAGGGTCTCCCTCACATGACCCCTTCTTCCCTCTCATTTTGTTTCATTTGAATTCTGACCAAAAAATGAGATTTTTATGAACTGGGCCTAAGAAAAATTGATATCCACGCCCCCAGTGCTGAGCCCATGTGTGATTTGAACTGACCTATTACTAGTGTGACACCCCCTCAGCCTCTTGTGTGATTTTTTCAGTTCTTTTTTGTATGCGCACAAAAATTGAATTCTTAAAAATAGTTCCTATCATTAGAAAATTCAAAATAAATTCAAACATGTTCTTGATGATTTTAATTAATTTTTAGTAATTTTTAATTTCATTTTTTGGCCGTTTTAATATTTTTCTTGAAATTTGGAAATAAATGTGTTCATATTGGAACATCTTGTGAAACAAATTCCAAAAGGTGATCTTCCCTTTATCTTTTGGATCTGATTTTTTGTGTACACTTAGCTCATTGATGGTGCAATATCTTGAGGCTTGCTTTGTATGATAACCATTGGATGACATGCTTGGTATTTGCAATTAATTTAGTGCTTTTGGTTCATGATTTAGATCCAACCTCTTGCATGTAATCACCTACTACCCTTGACATAACTTGGTTGATTGTTCATAATTTTTTGAAGCCTTTAGCTATTTTACTTTGAATTTTGTTTAGTTGCCTAAATGTTTGATGATGCTTAGGATTAGGGTTGGCTTTGAGACCTTTATGAGACTTGCCTTAAAGTGAAATCTTTGGTATGAATAGGTATACTCCATAGGACCTTTTGTGCCTTGTTATGATGCTTTGACATAGGTGTGTGGACCATGATGCACATGTTCACTCTTAAGTCATTATTGCATACTCGATGCTTGTCTAATGTTTGCCTAATTGCTTGGATTTTTAGGATACATTTATGCAATCCATTAGGAATCTTTGGTTCATTGATTTGCATTGTTAAGACATGAGTTAAAGCCTTGTAATTTCATTTTATAGGTCATCATTGGATGTTTGAAATGGCTTGAAACTTGCTTGAACATGACCTCAAATGGACACTAATTTTGGTTATTCTTTTTAGGTCTTGTGTACATACCTTGTGATCATTCTTTTAACACTTAAACATGCAACATTAGAAGTCCTTACCTACTGACTTAGGTACTCATACATGTGTATATGCTTTATGTGTTTCATCTTTACTTGACTTACAAGTTACAAGTCCTTAGAAAATGTTTGAAACTTGTTTTGTGCATTACTTGTTTGACTTCTACAAGTGCATTAACATAGAACTTTTATGATGACTTGAGATCATTATTAAACATCTAAACATGCATTCACTTATGACCTATATCATTCCCCATGCATACTTTCATGATTGTTTATGCCTTGTTTGATCAAACATGTTTGCTATTGATAAGTGCAAATTTTGACTTAAAATGAACCATCTTTCTTGGCACTTTTCAACTCAATTCTCATGTTTTCATAGATGTAATTCAGGTTTTTGTGTGATTCTTCAATTATATTGCAAATGCCTTTGGATTCTTTGATTTGTATGTTATTGTGCAGAAAATAGGCATAAAACATCAATGAGTAAGACACTAAAGATTGGACAAGGATTGCCAAAGGAAGAGAAGAACTTCAGTAAATTCGCTTTGCGAACTTCTGGCGATGCTCCAGCGAACGCTCCCAGAATTATGGCAGTAGGAAAAGGGACTAAAGTTCGCTTTGCGAAATTCCTAGCGAGTGTTCGCTGATTCATCGCTTGGCGAAGACCTGGCGAAGGACACCTTGGATATGGCAGAAGAAAAAGGGGCCTAAGTTCGCTTTGTGGACTTGAAGGCGAATGTTCGCTTTGCGAATAATCCTTCGCATTGCAAACTTATGCAGAATTTCTGAGGCGGTTTAAGCAGATCAGAGGCATATCAGGTGCCTAATTTTATGTTCGCTAGGCGAGTGAAAAGTTCGCAGTGCGAACTTGGCAATTTCTGAATGTATTATATAAGTAATTTTCATCATTTTTTTAGGATATAATTATTATAACTTGTATTTTTCACCTTAGAACTTTATCTCTCTTCAATTCCAAATATATTCTAGTGAGAGAAATTCAATCCCAACAAGGCTCCAATTATAATTCAGTCTTTACTTTATATTTTCAATCCTTATATTTTATGCCTTTAATTTTGGTGCCTTAAATATTTTAAACCAAAACTTTTGCACCATAAGCTTAGAAATGTAGAAACTGTTGAACGGCACTCTTTTCGCACCGATCTCTGTGGAGACGACAAAACTGGGTACTTAATTAATTTTTGCTTGTTGCTATACCGCACCAGCAAAATGGCGCCGTTGCCGGGGATTGGTGTTTTGATATTGAATCGCATTGTGATAGTTTCTATATTTTTTAGCTTTGTACATTTGTTTATATTGTATATATTTGTTTTCTTTTATGTTTTCTCTAGTGTGATTAGGAATGATGAGAACTCCTTCTAGATTGGTTGTTGTTTGTATAAAAGTATTCAATGAAGCTTCTACCAAGTTTGGATGGCGATGGTAGGATGGTGAGCATTGAATGTCTGCAAGGTAAATTGTACCACTTTATAGAATGTTAGATTGATTTAAGAATTTTGTGCTTTATGCAAATGTGTATTCTTGTTTCATTTTGCAACTTGTTTGAATGCTTGCTTCACTTAAGTCCGAAAGCCACAAATTGTGAGAAACCTCCATTGTTTACTATATGCTAGGATGAATGATAACTTTGTTTAATTCGTTTGATTCATGCTTTATCTTTTGATTATTGTGATTTTGTGGAAGCATTAAAAATGATCAAGGCATTTGTTTATATTGAGCACAACCAGATCCAAAAGTATCTTACCCATGAGTAGTGAGAATTCGTTAACCCCTTTGAGCCTAAATAGTTTAGATCTCATTTTAGTGATGAACTTGGTTTATGTACATAATGTGAAAGTATAGTTCATCATTGAATTTTGTGAGGCTCTAAAAATTTCTTCTTGAACCTTTGAACATTGTTTTAATTTGATTTCCTTGCCATAAAAAGCAAGGAACATTCATTTGAGGTTTAGTTGAATTCAAATTGGGGAGAATGAAAAAGAAGAATGGTAGGTTGCTAAAACTTTTGAAAAATTTCAAACAAGCATGAAAAGAAAAAGTGTGAATATGAACGTGAAAAACAAAAGAAAAAGAATGCTTGTTTGAGTAAGAAAAATAGAGAATGAAATAATTGTGCATAAGGAAGTTTGAGAAGGTTTGCAATAGAGGAAAGAAAGTGATGAATGAAGTTGATATGTGTGAATACCTTGTATAGTGAATGTTCTTTTGCATCGTAAATTTCGATTCAATGGTCTTTAGAAATGTCCCTTTATTGTTAACCCGACCAAGCTACAACCTTTAAAGCCCTTAGTGATCTTTCTGCTTCCATGTTTTCATTTTTTATTGTTAGATGTTGTATGAATTGAGTTGCTATTAGCATTGTTTGTCAGGTGAGTCAAATTTCCCCACGGTTGCAAATGCGTTAATATCTTCAATTCTTATTCTGAAGAGGACTGTTAGAGTGATTCAAGTATGAAAATTTAGTTGTTATTTGAAACATTCCATGATATTTGTTTAAGAACTTAATTCTTTGTCATTGTTCGATTCTATTGAGTGGTAAACGTTGCTTGTGCGCATTTTCATGCTTGACTAAATCCTCTTATTTAAGAAAATTTCTCTTGTTTAAAGTTGAACCGTTAATATTTTCTTGGTTGAATCTTATGCTTGAGAAAATCCTCTTGTTTTCATGAGGGGCATACTTTGCTTGAGGACAAGCAAAAATCTAGTTGGGGAGAGTTTGATAAGTGCAAATTTTGACTTAAAATGAACCATCTTTCTTGGCACTTTTCAACTCAATTCTCATGTTTTCATTGATGTAATTCAGGTTTTTGTGTGATTCTTCAATTATATTGCAAATGCCTTTGGATTCTTTGATTTGTGTGTTATTGTGCAGAAAATAAGCATAAAACATCAATGAGTAAGACACTAAAGATTGGACAAGGATTGCCAAAGGAAGAGAAGAACTTCAGTAAGTTCGCTTTACGAACGTCTGGTGATGCTCCAGCGAACGCTCCCAGAATTATGGCAGTAGGAAAAGGGACTGAAGTTCGCTTTACGAACTTCCTAGCGAGTGTTCGCCGATTCATCGCTTTGCAAAGACCTAGCGAAGGACACCTTGGATATGGCAAAAGAAAAAGGGGCCTAAGTTCGCTTTGCGAACTTGAAGGCGTATGTTCGCTTTGCGAATAATCCTTCGCATTGCGAACTTATGCAAAAAAAATTAGGCGGTTTAAGTAGATCAGAGGCACATCAGGTTCCTAAGTGATGTTCGCCAGGCGAGTGAAAAGTTCGCAGTGCGAACTTGGCAATTTCTGAATGTATTATATAAGTAATTTTCATCATTTTTTAGGATATAATTATTATAACTTGTACTTTTCACCTTAGAACTTTATCTCTCTTCAATTCCAAATATATTCTAGTGAGAGAAATTCAATCCCAACAAGGCTCCGTTTATAATTCAATCTTTACTTTATATTTTCAGTCTTTATATTTTATGCATTTAATTTTTGTGCCTTAAATCTTTTAAACCAAAACTTTTGCACCATAAGCTTAGAAATGTAGAAACCGTTGAACGGCATTATTTTCGCACCGATCCCTGTGGAGACGACAAAACTGGGTACTTAATTAATTTTTGGTTGCTGCTATACCACACCAACAGCTACATCTTAAGTGAACTACTTGTGTATAGATCTGTGTAACTTTTAAGGATGCTTTAACATGTTACTTCTATGACAACTTGAGGTCATTCTCATACCTTGAACACATGTTCTAAGTTCTGATCCATGTCATTACATGTTCATCTCATACTTTTTGTGCATCCTACATCCTTAAGTGATTGATTCACCCTAAGTGAAACATCTTTGTGCAAGATTTCCTAAACTTTTGAATGTGGTTTGGTATGAATGTCATGATCACTTCTTCACATCTTAAACTTTATCTCTCATGGTGTACACTACTGACCTCATCTCATATGTGTGCCTTAATTCAATTCATGTGACCTTTAGACACCATTTGTGCATAGTTTGTGAATGACATGTGTTTGTGAGTTAACTTAGGACACAACTTGGATTTGTTTGATCTTCCTTAGGATACTAACTTAGGTAGGAGTAAACTTGGGTTAGCTACTTAACTATATAGGATCTTACCCTCTTAGGACCTATTACCCTTTGTTTGTGGTTTGCCATTGCATCTAGAGCCATTGTAGGGTATTTGCATTAGTTTTAGGACATAGTTTGCATAAACTTTCAACTATTCATTAGTTGAGCTTGTTTGCATAAACCTTTCAACCATCAATTGGTTGAGCTTGTGTGTGAGGTAAGTCTCTTTAATTGGATGTTTACATTCTTATGCAACCTCCTTTTCATCTCATTTCCATTTCTTCTTTGAATTATGGATTGATTCCACTTAATGTTTACTTGTGCAATAACATGATCCCTTAGGACTCCTAGTTTAGTTTTAATTTTCGATTAAGACCAAAGTAGGATAGACATTAGGTTTGCAATCCATGTATGATAACAAGTAGGTTAGTCCCCTCTCAACCTTAACCATAGGACCACCATTGCATGATAACATTAGGACCTAGTCTCCCTTAGTATTTTCTTTCAACTTTGAGTCTTTCTCTCCTCATCTCAAAACAAATAAAAAAACATGTAATAAATACAACGAGTATTGTACGCCATGAGCCTTAAGTACATGGGAAATTGAGGGTGGAGGGCTTCTCTTCACTTTCCTAGAGTGTTTAACACGTGTCCCGTCTTGGGTCGATTTGCGACGCATTCGATCCTATGTCATAGACTTTAGTGCAATGTGAGTTTCAAACAATAACTCAAAACACTTTCTTCTAAAAAACAAAAGCAAACAATTGTCTTCCTTCGGGATTTTGTTCTTATCTTCCTCACTCCGTTCGTAAAGGATACGTCATTTTCATTCTACCGCAAACAGGTAAACTCGTAAGACTCCATACAACGAGCGGCAACACCTAAACTGCTGGAACGTGAACGTTGGCGTCTTCCACTAAACAACAAGACCCTGTTAGGTCAAACTACGACTGCTCTGACTTTCTCTTTCCAGTCTGATTGAGGATACGTAGGCACGAGACGCGATGTCTTGGCGAGCAACCTTCCCCCCACAAACTCGTAGTCCGTCGAACTACGTCGACTCTGATTCTTCATTCGTCCATGAAGATACGTAGGCATAGGATTGCGATGATCCTTGTGATTCCTCTTTTGGTTTTCACCTTCCCTTTTCTCTCGTTCCGTTTCTAGTTAGCAATTGAGCTTCAGATAACCCACACCCTTTGATCGATAACAACAAGTGTGGATCCCATCGAGTACGATGGACGCGAGGGGGTGCTAATGCCTTCATCTCACGTAACCGACTCCCGAACCCAGGCTATGGTTGCGATGACTATTCCTTTCCCTTTGTTGAGGTTTTCTTTGATCGTTTCCTTTCCCTGCGTCGGGATAAAAAATGTTTGGCGGCGACTCTTCTGTTCTTTTTCGTCGGTTGATTTTCGTAGATGCGACAGCTGGCGACTCTGTTGGGGATATCTGGTTCCCTGAGCGAATCAATCTTAGCGCCTGTTTGTTTTGGTTATTGGGTGTTTATCTGTTTGCTTTACCTATTTTATTAATGGCTTTTATCGCATGTTTATTGCTTTTACCGTATTTACTTGCTTTACATTTCACTATTGCCATATATTCTGGACTATGCTGGACTGTTGTTTTCTTTGGCGGGATGGGTGATCTGAGAGATAAGCCCATTACACAGGCTTGAGTGTACACATAGGACTAGAGTGCAAAGTAGTGTGGCCTACGTAGCGTCTTGGTACGTTTGGTTTACACGAAACCCACACCCAGACGAGGTTTTCTTGGGAGATGTTCTGATTTGCACGTTTTATGCATTTCGGGGTGTTAACCTAGAAAGCTGTCGACTCTGGTGACCATTCCCGAGGACTCAGTTGAGGCACTCCTCCCAAGGGCCGATAATGGCAGACCAGAAATGGCAAACCCATTACGCTTCTTGATCCAAGGACCCGAAGCTGAGAACTTACCATAGGATGACCGTTTGAGGGGAATCAGTTGAGGCCTCATCAATTGATGATGATTTTAAACCAGAAATGGTGAACGTATCATCATTTCTTGACCTGAGAGTCTGTGGCGCTGAGGATCCTTAGTCTTAGAACCCACATGTGAGAGGGGCTGGGGTTTACACATTTGCAGGTAACCTTGACTTCCAACCTACCCGGTTTTCTGGTATTCTTACAGAAGTGGACAGTTCATCATGTTATATTCAGTTGGTTATTATTCACAGTCCTACACTATTCACATATCTACATCGACACTATTCACACAATCCAGCATAGACACGTTCACTTATATGTGGCACTCTGATATCATGTATTTGCATTGCATTTTCATGCCTTGAAATTCATGTTTTTTCATTTCCAGGTTTATATCGTACTTTTGATTCCGGTCAGCGGGTTCTACAGGAATGGATACTAAGAGGAAGAATAATGTGGCATACAGATTTCTGGAGTCGACTTTAGATCTACTTCATAAAGTGGTTGTCGTGGTCGATCCTGGTGTTCTTACCGACTTCAGAAAAGAGTATGGGAGATTACTGAGTATGGTCCGCAACATCACAAAGTACGAGCACGGCGCTCTTCATACACTATTGCAGTTTTATGAGCCCCCGTTGAGATGCTTCGTTTTTCCGAATTATATTCTGATGCCAACACTGAAAGAGTTTTCTTTCATCCTAGGGATCTCAATCAAACCAAGGGTACCGTTCTTTTCTGGTGAATGTCCAAGCTTAGAGGAAGTCTCGGCTGCCCTGCATGTGGGTCATTCAGTTCTGACGGACACCGTTGCCGATAAGGGTGGAATTAAAGGTTTTCAGTTGGAATTCCTGGTTAGCCAAGCTCGAGAATATGCCGATGCCAAGAGTTGGATTGTTTACAATGCTATTTTGGCCCTATGCATCTACGGTATTGTTTTTTTTCCTAATCAACATTACTTTGTGGACATGCACGCCCTGAGAATCTTCACTCTAAAAAATCCAATTCCTACTCTGCTTGGTGATTTCTATCATTCGGTACACTTCAAAAATGAGAAGAGAAGAGAGGGCCTGTCAACTGTTGCACGCCACTCTTGTCCGATTGGTTCCTTAGTCATCTGCCTCAGACTGGTGTCTGTGTTGACACAAAGACTTCTTTAAAATGGTCCAAGCGGATAATGGGGCTGACTGCTGATAACATCGTCTGGTTTAACCATCAGTTGCGGGGTACGGAGATCATTTCTAGCAGTGAGAATTTTTCGAATGTGCCTCTGATAGGTAGGAAGGATAGAATCAATTACAACTGTATCATGGCCGTCACACAATTTGGATATGCTTCGAGGAGTCCTCCTGAAGACTGAGACATTAAGGAATCTTTGCCCTTTAATGGGGTTAAAGACCGAGAGATGCTGAGGGAAGTTGTGAACGCTTGGGCGCACATTCACAAGAAGGGGAAGACTGTTATGGGAAAAGGTGACTGTAGAGCTTACCCTCCTTATACAGAGTGGATCCAGAGGAAAGTAGAAGAGGCGCTCTTGCCTTTCTCAAGGGAGCCACCTTTGTATCCATTAATGCTAGAACAACCTACCACTGTTGCCATTGAAGAGTTCAACAAGCTGCAAGCTCTTGTGCATGAGCTCCGTGTCGAAAACTCAAACTTGAGTAGTCGTCTTCTGTAACACCCCAAATTTTGTAAGAATATTTATTTAATTTATTTAAATATTATATTCGTGAATTTTGGTGTTTCGTGTCAATGTCAGTGTTTTGTGAAGTTTTGGTTATTTTAATTAAATAATAGTATATAATATGAATATATTAGTATTATTATTAATTTAAAATAATATTAGAGGAATTAAGGGTAAGACGGACATTTGAGGAGAATTAGTGGGGGCATTATGGAGAAAGCCCAATTTTGAGGCCCAAGGGTTAGGTTGAATATTTAAGGAGGATTTTGAGAATGGGATTCATTTTTGGTTAACCGTGAAAAGAATGAGAGCTCTGAGGAAAAAGGGAAAAGGCGAGGAATTCGTGAAGGTTTCCAAAGGCTCAAGAGAGAACACATCGGGTCGACAATCTAAGGTATGGGGAGTAATTGCCTTTCATTGTTTTCATTATAGGATTCGATGTAATTGAAGTGGTTGTTTTGTGTTTGAGGGTTTATGGGATTTTTGTGACGAATTGATGATTTTGAAGGTATTTTGTGAATCGATTACTAAGGGTTGAATTTAATCGGATAAAAATAGATCTTTGGGGAAGATTTCCTCGTTGTTGTAGTTTCAATCTTGTGGTGAAGGGATCTAGGGAGTTTATATGATTCTGGAGAGGAAAGGTGGGCTTCGCTGGGAGCTTCGCTAAGCGAAGGAATCAGCGAGTGGGTTCGCTAAGCGAATTAACCAGCGAGTATGGCAGATGATTGTGTTTTCTGGTGTTGAGTGTGGGGTCTGTGGGATTCGCTAGCCGCTTCGCCAAGCAAAGGTCCCAGCGAACAGGTTTGCCTAGCGAATCCTAGAATGAACTGCTGTTGTTCGCGAAATTTTGTTTATGCTGTTGTGATGTCTTGATGTTGTGATTTCTATGATGATTTTCTATGATGTTACTGATGATATTGAGGTGCTGATTTGTGATGTTTTGATGAATATATGATGACATAATTTGTATGAGGATTGATGAATGATGATGCACATTTTGATGTTTATTGATGATGATGATTAGTGATGTCGTGTATCATACATTCATATGCATACTTTGTGACGACGCTTTATTCCCATTGCGCGGATATGAGGTAATTATGACGTGCTCTGATTCCGATTGCGAGATCGATCCTATTGTCGGGGATCTTTGGAGGGTTGATGGCCTAGTGTCCATCTATTATGACGATTGGTACCACATGCATGAGTCTTGTTGTGCATTTGTATTTAATTGGTATTGCTGATTTTATGATGTTGTTCGTGATTTCGATGTTTCCTTGTGATGACCCTGAAGATGTTGTATATGAAGATAATGTCATTTTATGTATATCTTGTTTTATAATGATTATTATGAATTGTGATTACTCACCCTGCCTGTTTGAATGTTGCCTCCACGTGGGTAACGTGCAGGTGATCAGGTTTAGTTGTGGATGCTTTCGAGGACCTTGAAGTTTATTTGCTTTTGGTCGATTTAGAGGGTCTTGCTCTGATAGTGTAACATCAGGTTGGGGTCCTTTGAGTCGAACTATGTTGTTTCCTTATTTTGTTGTCATTTAATGATATGGTTTTATATATTGGAAACCTTTTTGGATTATTATGATGTTTGTTGAAGACCTTGTAATTGAGAATTTTGAGTTCCGCTGCCATGTGAAGGCTTTTGAGTTATTTTGAGGAAAAACCCTTTGTTTATAGGGCAAGTGTATTAATTTGATTTAAATGAGAAATGTGCACCCTTTGAGGTGATTTTGATGCTTTACTCTGATATTTGAGTTGTTTCTGCTGCAACATTTGTGGGGGTAGAAATGGGTGTTACATTAGTGGTACTAGAGCTTGGTTGCTCCGTCCGGCCAGGTTTTTACGTGTTGTCAGTCCCCTGTCAGTAGACGAGTGTGTGTACACTGTCGATGTTTTAGTTCTTCTAACCTTGTTGGTGGTGTGCAGGATGGCTGGAAGAAATGATCGTGCGATTGCTGATGCATTGGAATCGGTTGCTAATGTGGTGGCGTAGCTGAATCCTAATGGTGGAGCTCCTGATGAGTTTCGTGCTTTGGGTAAGTTTCAAAGGAACAATCCACCGACTTTTGTGGGTACGCATGATCCAGCAAGTTCACACAAGTGGCTGAAGGCGATCGAGAAGATCTTCCGAGTGATGGGGTGTTCTGATGAGCAACAGGTTCAGTTCAGAACGTATATGCTGGCAGAAGAGGCTGAGGACTGGTGGGATAACACCCGTCAGAGACTCACGGATTTTGGCACTGTGATAACTTAGGTTGTGTTTTAGCAGGAGTTTCTGGGGAAGTATTTTCCAGAGGATGCTTGTGGCAAGAGGGAAGTGGAATTCCTTGAGCTGAAGCAAGGAGATATGACTGTGGCAGAGTATGTCACAAAGTTCGAGGCTTTGGTGAAGTTCTGTCTGCACTACAATCGTGCTGATGCTGAGATGTCCAAGTGTCTCAAGTTCGAGAATGGGTTGAGACCAGAGATTAAGCAGGGTATTGGGTATCAACAGATCCGCAGGTATGCTGAGTTTGTTGACAAGAGCAGAATCTATGATGAGGACAGCCGAGCTCGGTCTGCTCACTACAAGCAGTTG
Source organism: Lathyrus tuberosus (assembly GCA_022829125.1). NCBI lineage: Eukaryota > Viridiplantae > Streptophyta > Magnoliopsida > Fabales > Fabaceae > Lathyrus > Lathyrus tuberosus. The sequence goes on from JALAZF010000090.1 coordinate 5,279,041, forward strand.
AGTGAGAAGAAAGGGCAGTATAGGGGGGAGCCTTATACGACTTCAGCTGACAAAGGGAAGCAGAAGGCTTCAGAAGGGAAAAAGACATGTGGGGGAGCGGCTCCCGCTTATGGAAAGTGTCATAAGTGTGGCGAGCAAGGTCACCGTGCTGATGTGTGCACCAATAATGTACTGAGGTGTTATAGATGCGGTAAGAATGGTCATCGAGCTACTGATTACAAAGACGAGGGTCCCACCTATTTCAATTGTGGTGAGAAAGGTCATATCAGTACTCAATGTCAGAAGCCGAAGAAGACTGTGACTATTGCTCAGACCAGTGGCAGAGTGTTTGCTTTGAGTGATGCCGAAGTGCCAGAGAAGGACAACCTAATTCGAGGTACTTGTTTTATTAATAATATCGAATTGGTTGCTATTATTGATATTGGTGCTACTGATTCTTTTATCTCGCTTGAATGCGCTAATAGATTGGGTTTGAAGTTATTTGATATGAATGGTAATATGGTAATAGAAACTCCAACTAATGGTTCTGTTACTACTACCCTTGTGTGTTTGAGATGTCCTGTGATGATTTTTGAGAAGAGCTTTGTGATGGATTTGGTGTGCCTACCCTTGCACCAAATTGACGTGATCTTTAGAATGAACTGGTTGGAGTTCAACCGGGTTCATATCAATTGTTATAACAAGACTGTAGAGTTTCCTGAGATTGGTGATAATGGGGAGTTGATGTTCTTATCTGCTAAGCAAGTAGACGAACTTGTGGAGGATGAAGCTTTGGTGTTTACGATGTTTACATCGTTGCAAATCGATCGTGAAGCTGCGAGTGTGGAGTTTCCTGTTGTCTGCGAATTTCCAGAGGTGTTTCCATATGACATTAGTGATTTGCCTCCAGAGCATGAAGTAGAGTTTGCAGTGGACTTAGTACCAGGAATGAGTCCAGTGTCAATGGCTTCTTATCGGATGTCAGCTTCTAAGTTAAGTGAATTGAAGAAACAGTTGGAAGATTTGCTCGAGAAGAGGATTGTTTGATCGAGTGTTTCTCTGTGGGGTGCTCCTGTGCTGTTAGTGAAGAAGAAAGATGGTAGCATGAGGTTGTGTGTTGATTATCGGCAGTTGAATAAGGTGACTATTAAGAATAAGTATCCACTTCTGAGAATCGACAATTTGATGGATCAATTAGTAGGTGCTTGTGTATTTAGCAAGATTGATTTGAGGCCTGGTTATCATCAAATTCTATTTAAGCCTGATGATATTCCGAAGACAGCCTTCAGAACGAGGTATGGTCACTATGAGTACACTGTGATGCCGTTTGGTGTATCCAATGCACCTGGTGTGTTCATGGAGTATATGAATCGGATTTTCCATGAGTATTTGGATAAGTTTGTGGTGGTGTTTATCGATGATATCTTGATATATTCTAGATCGGAAGAAGAGCATGTTGAGCATTTGAGAAATGTGTTGCAAGTGTTGAAAGAGAAGAAGTTGTATGCAAAGTTGTCGAAGTGTGAGTTCTGGTTGAAGAAAGTGAGTTTCCTTGGCCATGTGATTTCAAGTGGCGGGATTGTTGTTGATCCTTCTAAGATTGATGTTGTGTTACAGTGGGAGACTCTGAAGTCTGCGACTGAGATACGAAGTTTTCTGGGATTGGTCGGTTATTACCGCAAGTTTATTGAAGGCTTTTCTAAGTTGGAATTTCCTTTGACTCAGTTGACTCGGAAGGGTCAAGCTTTTGTGTGGGATGTAACTTGTGAAGAGAGTTTCGTGGAATTGAAGAAGAGATTGACTATTGCTCCAGTGTTGATTTTGCCTAATCCGAGTGAATCTTTTGTGGCATATTGTGACGCGTCGAAGATGGGTCTTGGTGGAGTATTGATGCAGAATGGACAAGTTGTTGCATATGCTTCGAGACAATTGCGAGTTCATGAGAGGAATTATCCTACACATGACTTAGAGTTGGCCGCAGTGGTGTTTGGGTTGAAAATTTGGAGACATTATCTGTTTGGCTCTAAATTTGAAGTGTTTAGTGATCATAAAAGTATGAAGTACTTATTTGATCAGAAGAAACTGAATATGAGGCAGAAGAGGTGGTTAGAGCTATTGAAGGATTTCAATTTTGATTTGAGTTATCATTCAGGCAAAGAAAATGTAGTGGCCGATGCATTGAGCAGAAAGTCATTACATATGTCGATGCTTATGGTGAAAGAATTGGAGTTGCTTGAGCAATTCTGAGATTTGAGTTTGGTATGTGAAGCGACTTCTGACAGTGTGAAGTTGGGAATGTTGAAGTTGACTAGTAGTATTCTGAAAGAAATCAGAGTGGGACAGCAATCTGATTTAAAGTTGGTTGACTGATTAACATTGATTGACCAAGGTAACGGAGGTGAATTCCGGATTGACGAGAATGGTGTGATGATGTTCAGGGATAGGGTGTGTGTTCCAGATGTCCCAGATATTAAGAAGAGCATTCTTGAAGAAGGACATCGAAGTAGGTTGAGTATTCATCTCAGTGCTACGAAGATGTACCAGGATCTGAAGAAGTTGTTTTGGTGGCCAGATATGAAGAAGGATGTCGCAGAGTTCGTTTATGCGTGTTTGACTTGTCAGAAGTCGAAGGTTGAGCATCAGAAGCCTTTAGGTATGATGCAGCCATTGAGGACTCCAGAATGGAAATGGGATAGTATTTCCATGGATTTTGTGGTGGGATTGCCAAAGACTGTTAAGGGAAATGATTCAATTTGGGTAATTGTGGATAGATTAACTAAGTCGGCTCATTGCCAAGGCTCGCTAAGCGAGCAGCGTAGCGAATGGACGATAACATGAGTGTGTATACAGAGGTGATTCTTGAGAGGAAAGGTGGGCTTCGCTGGGAGCCTCGCTAAGCGAAGGAATCAGCGAGTGGGTTCCCTAAGCGAATTAACCAGCGAGTATGGCAGATGATTATGTTTTCTAGTGTTGAGTGTGGGGTCTGTGGGATTCACTGGCCGCTTCGCCAAGCGAAGGTCCCAGCGAACAGGTTCGCCTAGCGAATCCTGGAGCGAACTGCTATTGTTCGCGAAATTTTGTTTATGCTACTGTGATGTCTTGATATTGTGATTTCTATGATGATTTTCTATGATGTTACTGATGATATTAAGGTGCTGATTTGTGATGTTTTGATGAATATATGATGACATGATGTGTATGAGGATTGATGAATGATGATGCACATTTTGATGTTTATTGATGATAATGATTAGTGATGTCGTGTATCATACATTCATATGCATACTCTGTGATGACGCTTCATTCCCATTGTGCGGATATAAGGTAATTATGACGTGCTCCAGATCCGATTGCGGGATCGATCCTATTGACGGGAATCTTTGGAGGGTTGATGGCCTAGTGTCCATCTATTATGACGATTGGTACCACATGCATGAGTTTTGTTGTGCATTTGCATTTAATTGGCATTGCTGTATTTTATGATGTTGTTCGTGATTTCGATGTTTCCTTGTGATGACCCTGAAGATGTTGTATATGAAGATAATGTCATTTTATGTATATCTTGTTTTATAATGATTATTATGAATTGTGATTACTCACCCTTCCTGTTTGAATGTTGCCTCCACGTGGGTAACGTGCAGGTGATCAGGTTTAGCTGTGGATGCTTTCAAGGACCTTGAAGTTTATTTGCTTTTGGTCGATTTAGAGGGTCTTGCTCTGATAGTGTAACATCGGGTTGGGGTCCTTTGAGTCGAACTATGTTGTTTCCTTATTTTGTTGTCATTTGATGATATGGTTTTATATGTTGAAAACCTTTTTGGATTATTATGATGTTTGTTGAAGACCTTGTAATTGAAAATTTTGAGTTTCGCTGCCATGTGAAGGCTTTTGAGTTATTTTTAGGAAAAACCCTTTGTTTATAGGGCAAGTGTATTATTTTGATTTAAATAAGAAATGTGCACCCTTTGAGGTGATTTTGATGCTTTACTCTGATATTTGAGTTGTTTCTGCTACAACATTTGTGGGGGTAAAAAGGGTGTTACATCTTCAAGACACTTTGCATAACAATGTGGACTTGGAACGTAAGGCTAAGGACGCAACAAAGCTCCTGATAGAGAAAGAGGAAGACTTTGCAGACAGAGCTCGCTTCTATCAGAAATCTAAGTTGGCTGCAGAATCCTCCGCCAGCGCTCACAAGCAAACAAAGAAACTTTTGTCTGAGGCAAACGTCAAGCTTGATAATTCTCAGAGCAGGTGGGTTGAAGTCATGGCTAAAAATGAGGAACTAAAGAAAGAGCTCCAAAAGGCGAAAGGGGCAGAAAGCACTTCTCCGACAAGCTAAAGGAAGCTCAGACAGAGATTGTGGAGCTCAAGATTCAGGCTGGAATCAAGAGGTCAAAGCTCAAGGATGTCTTCGGAGACAACAATAGTGTGGAACATATTGCCAAGCTGAATCAAGACATTGGAAAAAGGAATAAGTTGATCAGAGGGTTGTTAGAACGACCAACTCATCCAGACACTGAAGGCCTCCTCGAAGAGGTCAAGACGAGTTTGTATGGGCTTGGGATTTGGGACTGGTTTGTTCATGTATTTCTGTATGTTTTCTGTTGTGATTACCATCAGGCCTGTTGATGGAATCACCCTCGGTTGTATCAGATATATTTCTATGACTTTCAGAAATTTTATATGAAGATGTGGTTGTTTCAACTATACTTTTTCAGTGGTATTCTCAACAATGTTGATTTAGCTGTATTTCTCTCTGCAATATCTATCAGCTCCTGTGATATTTTCCTTGCAATGTGTCCAGTCCCGCGCCCGATTAATACTAAAATCAAAGTAGATATAACTTGGAAATGATTAAACATGGCATATGCATGCATTCATACATATCATTTTTGCATATCAGGTGTTTATCTCTGGATTTCCTAACCTTATTTGATTAACAAGCATGATTGCTGATTCTCATATCCACCGCTATTCAACACGTCAAAACCAACAACAAGTCATTGAGCAATTGCAGGCAGAAATGGCTGAAATGAGGGCCCGGATGAACCAGTTTATGGACCTGATGCAAGGAGTAGCTCAAGGCCAACAAGAGCTAAGGGCATTGGTGCAAAGGCCCGAAGTTGAGATTCCATACACTAATAATCAAGTTGACCCTCCGGTTGGAGATGGTATTCCCGTCGGTAGAGTTAATGTTGGTGTTCCTGTTGGTGGAGTTAATGCTGGTATTCCCATCGGTGGAGTTAACGTTGGTATTCCTGTTGGTGGAGTTCATGGTGGTATTCCTGTTGGTCATGCTGTTGGGGGTCCTGTCCCCATTCCTATTCTTGTTCCTCATTTGGAGGATAATCGTTATGACCAGTTTTCTCTGATGAACGCAGATATGGATGGCAACAAAGGTGAAGGAGACCGGAGGTACGAACTGCTTGCTAAAAAAATCAAGGCCATAGAATGTCAGAATACTATGGGCATTGACGTAGCAGACATGGGGTTGGTTCAAGGGGTAATAATCCCTCCCAAATTCAAGGCTCCATCTTTCGACAAGTATAACGGCAATTCTTGCCCAAAAACTCACTTACAAGCATACTTTAGGAAGATTTATGCCTACTCTAATGATGAAAAGCTTTGGATGTACTTTTTCCAAGACAGCCTGTCTAGGGCATCTTTGGAGTGGTACATGAAGCTTGAGAGGGTCCACGTCAGGAACTGGAAAGAATTGGCAGAAGCGTTTCTAAAACGGTACCAATACAACATCGATATGGCACCTAACCGCACTCAGCTGCAGAGCCAGACACAGAAAAGTAAAGAAAGTTTTAAGGAATACGCCCAGCGGTGGCGCGAATTGGCTGCACGGGTGCAACCACCTTTGCTGGAAAGAGAAATGGTCGACATGTTCATGGGAACGCTGCAAGGTCTATTCCTGGAATGCTTGGCAGGGTGTACTTCATCTGGTTTTTCCGATATTGTAGTTGCAGGGGAGAGGATTGAGAATTTGCTTAAACTGGGCAAGATTCAAGACAGTGTTGGGACATATTCTGGTGTGCAAAAACCTTTTCCTGGTGTGGGTAAGAAATGAGAAGAGGAGACTAATGTTGCGTCTTCTCAGAAGAGCCAAAATAGATGATATCAGGCTCCATACCATCAGACTGTTGCTATAACCATTCCCGTTGCTACACAACAACAGAATCAACAACAACCACAGGCCCCAAGGCAGACCTACCAACAGAGGCATGGAGTAGTTGATCGACATTTTGATCCCTTACCAATGTCATATGCTATATTGTTTCAACAATTGCTTAAGTTAAATCTGGTAGAACCCCGTGCAATGGGTCCCTCTCTGACAAAGCTCCCAGTGGGTTATGACGCAAACGCGCTTTGTGACTTTCATTCCGGTGGCCCCGAGCATACTATTGAAAGATGCAAAGCCTTTCAACATAAAGTTCAGGATTTGATAGATTCCAAAGCTATTAATTTTGATCCTCTTGCCACTCCAAATGTTATTCAGAATCCGATGCCTACCCACGGTGGGGCAACTGTGAACGCTGTTGAAGAAGACGACGGTTGGGGGTTGGTATCTGATGTTGGGGCTGTTAAGACATCATTACTAGTTGAGAAAGATCGAATGTTGAGAGAAGGCGTATTCCCTGGTTGTGAGGCAGATTGTTCAGATTGTTTGATTCTTGAGAATGGTTGTGATAAGTTGAGAAGTTGTATTCAGAATTTGATGAACGAAGGATGTTTACAATTTAGCTAAGTCTCTAGTGCTGAGAATGATGTTTCAACTATTACCATCCCTTTTACACCGGTACAGATTCCAGTGCCTACAAGGCGAGCTCCGATTACCATCACAGTACCCGGACCAATCTTGTTTGAAAGTGAAAAAGCAATCCCATGGCACTATGGTGCTGAGGTATACTACAACGGTCAAAAGCAGGAAGTTGATACTTCATCTGTAGTTGATCATAAGGTTGATAACGTAGGAGTTGGTGGCTTCACTAGGAGCAACAGGCTGTTTACGCCACAAACTCTTCGAGGCGATAATGCAGATGCCTTGGCAAAAGCCAAGGCCAAGCAAGTGATGAACGAAGAGCCTGTGTAGAGGACGGAGCCCGGTAACTCATTTGAAAATGATGTCGAAGAATTTATGAAGATCATCAAGAGGAGTGACTACAAGATTGTAGATCACCTCCACCAAACTCCATCAAAGATATCCATTTTGTCTCTGTTGTTATATTCTGAAGCACGCCGCAATGCCTTGTTAAAAGTCCTTAATGCGGCATATGTGCCTCAAGAAATCTCAATCAATCAACTGGAAGGGGTAATATCCAATGTTAATGCCAGCCGTGGGCTGGGTTTCACTGACTTTGATTTGACTTCGGAGGGCTGAAACCACAACAAAGCACTTCATATTTCTATAGAATGTAAAAGGGCGGTTCTTTCTCATGTGCTGGTAGATATCGGATCATCGCTTAATGTACTTCCTAAAAAGGCACTTCTTAAGCTGGACGCTGAAGGAGTGGTGCTCAGACCGAGCGACTTGGTAGTTTGAGCATTTGATGGGTCGAAACGATCGATTTTTAGGGAAGTGGAATTACCAATCAAGGTAGGGCCCCAAATCTTCAACACTACTTTCAACGTGATTAATATTCAGCCTGCGTACAACTGTTTGCTGGGGCACCCGTGGATTCATGGCGCTGGAGCTGTATCATCGATCCTCCACCAGAAGGTTAAGTTTGTGGTAGATGGATAAGTGGTCACCATCTGCAGTGAGGAGGACATCCTTGTGAGTCACCTATCTTCATTCAAGTATGTTAATATGGATGGTGAAATCCATGAAATATTATGTCAAGCATTTGAAATGGTGAATGTGCAAGAAGTCTCTCCGTCATCAGAGAAAAAGCCAGAAGTTTCTATTGCGTCTTACAAGCAAGCCCAAGTTGTCGTACAATCTAGCAACTCCAGAGTTTGGGGTCGAGTGATTGAAGGGCCTCTCAAAGAAAACAGGTTCGGATTGGTTATCGAGGACCCAAGTTCAATGAGCAATTGGATACAGTGACTGCGACATTAGTAATTGGATACGCCCAGTTGTCCCGGGACAAAAGCTTCACAATTGGTCTTCTGAAGGCTTTGTCCAAGTCACTCTTCGTGAAGAATAATTTTTTGTGTTTTCATGTTAAATCCTGCGCCTCACCCAAGGCGTAGAGATTCTTTGTAGGGCTTACATTGTTAAACATTCAATTTTATCATTAATAAAGGACGTTCTTTTTGCATTCAAATAATGTGCTCCCTGTCTTTCTCTTTTTATTTTTAATAAATGGAAATGTTGTTTTTTGCACTCATAAAGCGTGAATAATCTATCATGTAGACGTATTTCATCGGATTCTATTGATAACGATTCTGCTATGGCTTATTATGACTTTGACAATCCGATTTACCAAGCCGAAGAGGATGGTGAAGAAGATTGTGAACTTCCTGAGGAATTAGCCAGGATGTTGAAATAGGAGGAAAGGGTCATTCAGCCGCATGAAGAAGCACTGGAAGTTATTAATCTGGGAATCGAGGATGCCAGGAAAGAAGTCAATATCGGGGCTACCTTAAACGAGAATGTAAAGAAGGAGTTGATTGAAATGTTGTATGAATACGTAGACATCTTCGCTTGGTCGTATCAAGATATGCCAGGGCTTGACACTGACATTGTTTTACACAGATTGCCTCTCAAAGAGGGTTGCTCTCCCGTCAAGCAGAAGCTTAGAAGAATGAAACCATAAATGGAAATCAAGATCAAGGAAGAAGTCCAGAAGCAGTTGGATGCAGGTTTCTTAGCCATCACCAGTTATCCGCCATGGGTTGCAAATATCGTGTCGGTACCTAAGAAGGATGGCAAGGTCCGGATGTGTGTTGATTACCGTGATCTAAATAGAGCAAGTCCGAAAGATGACTTCCCATTACCTCACATTGATGTTCTGGTTGACAATACAGCTCAGTTCTTGGTATTTTCTTTCATGGATGGCTTCTCCGGCTACAATCAGATTAAGATGGCGCCAGAGGACATGGAGAAAACAACATTCATTACCCCATGGGGAACATTCTGTTATAAAGTGATGCCCTTCAGTTTAAAGAATGCAGGGTCAACCTCTCAACGTGCAATGGTAACTCTCTTTCATGATATGATTCATAAGGAGATTGAAGTCTATGTTGATGACATGATCGCGAAGTCACAAATTGAAGAGGAACACTTGGTGAATTTGCATAAACTGTTTGAACGGTTGAGAAAATTCAAATTGAGGCTTCCGAATAAGTGCACCTTCGGGGTGTGGTCTGGCAAATTTTTGGGTTTCATCGTCAGTGAAAGAGGGATCGAGGTTGTTCCAGCCAAAGTAAAAGCAATCCAAGAGATGCCTGAGCCTAGAACAGAAAAACAGGTTCGTGGTTTCCTAGGGAGGTTGAACTATATTGCTAGATTTATCTCTCATCTTACAGCCACTTGTGAACTAATTTTCAAGCTGCTAAGAAAAGATCAGGTTGTCAGGTGGAATGATGACTGCCAAAGGGCATTTGAAAAGATAAAAGAGTATCTTCAACAACCTCCGATCCTTATACCCCCAGTTCCAGGGAGACCACTGATAATGTATTTGACAGTACTTAAAAACTCAATGGGTTGTGTACTCGGTCAACACGACGAGACTGGTAGGAAAGAACACGCCATCTACTACCTGAGCAAGAAATTCAATGATTGCGAGTCAAGATACTCAATGCTTGAGAAGACTTGTTGTGCACTTGCACGGGCTGCTAAGCGTTTGAGACAATACATACTGACTCACACAACTCTGTAATATCCAAGATGGATCCAGTCAAGTACATTTTTGAGAAGCCAGCTCTCATCGGAAAGGTTGCTCATTGGCAAATGGTCTTGACAGAATATGACATTTAATATACTTCCCAGAAAGCCATCAAGGCTAGTGTCCTGTCCGACTATCTTGCTCAACGGCCACTTGATGATTATCAGCCGATGAAATTTGAATTCCCTGATGAAGACATTATGTATTTGAAAATGAAGGATTGTGAAGAACCGTTAGTTGACATAGGGCTAGATCCTGATTCTAAATGGTGTTTGATGTTTGATGGGGCCGTTAATATGAATCGTAGTGGAGTTGGGGCAGTTATTGTCACTCCGATGGGTTCTCATATACCTTTCACCGCCAGACTGACTTTCGAATGCACCAACAATGAAGCTGAGTATGAAGCTTGCATTATGGGTATCGAGGAGGCTATTGATCTAAGGATTAAAACAATTGACATATTTGGGGATTCCGCTTTGGTGATCAATCAGGTCAACGGAGATTGGAATACTCATCAGCCCAATTTGATTCCGTATAGAGACTACACGAAAAGATTGTTGACTTTCTTCAATACTGTGAAGCTTCATCATATACCTCATGACGAAAATTAGATGGAAGACGCTCTGGCTATGTTATCCTCCAAGATTAAAGTGAATTGGTGGAATCATGTGCCCAAGATTGATGTGACGCGCCTCGATAGGCCCGCCTACATGTTTGCAGCTGAGACAGTTGTGGACAGTAAACCTTGGTATCATGATATTAAGTTCTTTTTGAAAAGTCAAGAGTATCCGGCTAGGGAATCCAACAATAATAAGAAGACTCTGAGAAGATTGGCTGGTAGTTTCTTCTTAAACGAGGATGACGTGTTGTACAAGCGTAATTTTGACATGGTCTTGCTCAGATGCGGGGATAGACACGAAGCAGACATGTTGATGCAAGAAGTGCACGAAGGTTCCTTTGGTACCCATGCCAACGGACATGCTATGGCAAATAAATTGTTGAGAGCCGGTTATTACTGGATGACCATGGAATCAGACTGCTTCAAATACGCTCGAAAGTGCCATAAATGCCAGATTTATGCCAACAAATTGCATGTGCCTCTGAATCCGTTGAATGTTATGACTTCTCCCTGGCCCTTTTCTATGTGGGGCATTGATATGATTAGAAAGATAGAGCCCACCGCTTCCAATGGGCACCATTTCATTCTAGTTGCCATCGATTATTTCACCAAGTGGGTGGACGCAACTTCCTTTGCAAACGTCACCAAACAAATGGTTGCTCGGTTTATCAAGAAAGAGATCATTTACTGTTATGGGGTTCTTGAAAGAATCATCACTGATAATTATTCTAACCTCAATAACAAGATGATGCAAGAGTTGTGCCAGGGCTTCAAGATTGAACATCACAATTTTTCTCTATACCATCCAAAGATGAACGGTGTTGTTGAAGCAGCCAATAAGAACATTAAGAAGATTGTGCAAAAGATGGTTGTGACGTATAAGGATTGGCATGAGATATTGTCTTTCACTTTACATGGGTATCGTACTTCAGTGCGTACGTCAACCGGTGCAACTCCGTTTTTACTTGTGTACGGTATGGAAGCAGTCCTTCCAGTTGAAATTGAAATTCCTTCTCTGAGGGTTATGATGGACTTGAAGCTAGACGAAGCTGAATGGGTCCGAACAAGATTCAACAAGCTGAGCCTCATTGAAGAAAGAAGAATGGCAGTTGTGTGCCACGGGCAGTTATATCAGAGGAGGATGAAAAAGGCATTTGATCAGAAGGTGCATCCTCGTTGTTTCCAGGTTGGTGATTAGTGTTGAAACAGATTCTTCCTCCATAGACAGATCACAGGGGCAAATGGACCCCGAATTATGAAGGCCCATACATTGTTAAGAAGGCTTTCTCTGACGGAGCCTTGATGCTTTCAACTATGGATGGTGAAGATTTTACGTCCCCTGTGAACTCAGATGCTGTTAAAAATACTTCGCATAAAAGAGACTCGTTGGACAGCCAAAAAAATAAGTCCAGGAAAAAAAGGGGCATCCCGGTTAACCATAAAAAGGAAAAGGTTCGGGCAAAAATTAGGGATATATAAAAGAAAAATGAGTAAACTCGCTAAGTTGAAAACCTGAAAAGGCAACTTAGGCAAAAATGGGTATCCCGGTGGATTGAAAACCCGTAAAGGGCGATCCAGGTAAAAGTTAGGGATTAAAGCAAAAGGCTGCGATCTGAGTAGTCTGAACATCATTTGTTTTCAACATCTGGGAATCTCGAAGGATAGGAATCAGTCCAATCACCTTTCTCAGAAAGTAGAGTATTCAGAGCGTTTTGAAGACATTCAAGTCATAGCAGAATTGAAACTCAATGTGAATCTATTTTTACATTGCCACTAATGTAGTTTCTTTTCTTTTTATGCAATTACCTCTTTCTAGGAATTGCTTCCTGATGTAAATGCCTATTTACAGGCCCATTCAATCAATAAACTCATTTTTCACTCAAATAGCTTTCTCTTTTGTTTTCATTTTACTGTTTTGTTTGCAAAAGACGTCTGAGTTTTTGATAAACATTGCATTTGAAAACAATAAGGCCCAACAAAAACATGCGTGAAAATATTTAAAATTGCTTTGAATGTTGAGTGTCCTTTGGTGGTAAATTCAGACCATGTAATACCCCGGGGCACACGTGTGTATCTTTTTGTGTTTGCAGGCACAGGTATTCGTACTCGAAGGTCAGTGTTAAAGTCAAAGACCACTAGCTTCTCACAGCACTGGAGGTATAGTTCAGGCATGTAAATGAATGTCTCCCCCGCAGAAACAATCAAGATAGTATCATCCTCAGCGAAGGTTATGTCTTCTTATTATACTCCCTAGCAAGAGTCCAGAGGTTTGGTTTCCCCAGCCAGAAATGGATTTATCTTTTCTCCAATGAGAGTTCAAACCCCGGACAGGGTAAGGATGGTTTGTTTTGCTCTCCAAGCATAATAGCATCCACAGCAAGAGGCTCGTTTGACTACACGATTCTAGTAGAGTTCTCTTCCCACAGAGTACTGGTATAATTTCCTCATCAAGTCAGGAAATACTTCCTCCCTCAGCCGAAGCCTGTTAATCCATATTCTCCAACAAACATCTTCTTCCTCAGCAGAGTTGATAATCATCATCCTCAGCAGAGGATTCTCTTCGCATTTTGCATATAGTAATCATTGCATCCTCAAAACGCGTAGCATTTCCATTTCGAATGGAGCATTACGCCATAGGAAAATTCAAACATATGCATTCGAAGCATAAGCCAGGTTTGGATGTCCTTGTTGCCATACAGCTCCCCAGCAGAAAGTCGCTTAATCCAGAAGGATTATATCTTGCCTTATCCCAGATAAAGTTGCAAATGAACTTGGTCATTTTACTGGTATTCCCCTGCAGTGTTGTCTGTTCAAACTTCTCTTATCCCTAGCAGAAACGATGTAATGGTAGCCCTCTAGCAGGCACCTTAATCAATCCCTAGGGTAGTAGATCAGTCCCTCTTCCCTTTTTGGTCTTTGTCCCCTAGCAAAGTTGTCTGACTAGGATTCCAGTATTCCTTTTGATGCCGGAAAGCAACATCTTTCGATGCCGAAAAGTGTCGTCATTTTGTTTTTTCCTCGATACCATAAAGTATTCCTTTTGATTCCGGAAAGCATCATCTTTCGATGCCGGTAAGTGTCGTCATCTCAGTTCACCTTTTTGATGCCAGAAAGCATCATCTTTCGATGTCGATAAGTGTCGTTATCTCAATTCATTCTTTGATGTCGGGAAGTGTCGTCATCTCAGTATTCCTTTTGATGCCGGAAAGCATCATCTTTTGATGCTGGTAACTGTCGTCGTCTCAGTTCACCTTTTTGATGCCAGAAAGCATCATCTTTCGATGCCGATAAGTGTCATCATCTCAATTCATTCTTCGATGCCAGGAAGTGTCGTCATCTCAGTTCACCTTTCGATGCTAGAAAACATCATCTTCTGATGTCGGGAAGTGTCGTCATCTCAGTTCACCTTTTGACGTCGGAAAGCACCATCTTTTGATGCCGGTAAGTGTCGTCATCTCAATTCATTCTTCGATGACGGAAAGTGTCGTCATCTCAGTTTTTCCTTGATGCCGGAAAGCATCATCTTTCGATGTCGGTAAGTGTCGTCATCTCAGTTCACCTTTTTTATGCCGGAAAGCATCATTTTTCGATGCCGGTAAGTGTCGTCATCTCAATTCATTCTTCGATGCCGGAAAGCGTCGTCATCTCATTTTTTCCTTGATGCCGGAAAGCATCATCTTTCGATGCCAGAAAGTGTCGTAATCTCAGTTCACCTTTTTTATGCCAGAAAGCATCATCTTTCGATGCCGGTAAGTGTCGTCCTCTCAATTCATTCTTCGATAACGGAATGTGTCGTCATCTCAATATTTCCTTGATGCTAGAAAGCATCATCTTTCAATGTTGGTAAGTGTCGTCATCTCAGTTCACCTTTTTGATGCCGAAAAGCATCATCTTTCGATGCCGGTAAGTGTCGCCATCCCAATTAATTCTTTGATGCCAGGAAGTGTCGTCATCTCAGTTCACCTTTCGATGCCAAAAAGCATCATATTTCAATGCCGGGAAGTGTCGTCATCTCAGTTCATCTTTTTTATGCCAGAAAGCATCATCTTTCGATGCCGGTAAGTGTCGTCATCTCATTTCACCTTTTGATGCCGGAAAGCATCATCTTTCGATGTCGGTAAGTGTCGTCATCTCAATTCACCTTTCGATTTCAGTGAGTGTCATTTATTTAGCACATGTTTCCGTGTCTGTATTCCTTTTGATGCCGGAAAGCAACATCTTTCGATGCCGATAAGTGTCGTTTAGTCAGTACACACATCTGCGTCTATACTTCCTTTTGATACCAGACAGTATCATCTCTTGATGCCGGTAAGTGTCGTCGATCCAACACACGTGTTTGTGTCTGTATCATTTTGCTTTTGATACTGGTGAGCATCATCTTCTGATACTCATCCTACCTCGTGATTTTAGACACCGGTATGTGTCATGTCTTCTTCATAGCATATTTTCCAATCCCACCTATTCCTTGTCGTCCCTAGTAAAGCTCCCCCTCGTCAGATCTTCTACCCTAGTTTATCCATACAGAGTGCAAATATTCAGTTTTTATTGATATTCAATCCCTATTTACCTCGAATGTCTGGAAGCGATGCTCTCATCCCTTCAGGTCCACAGTTGATTGAATAGGGGCAGTTGTAACACCTCAAAATTTGCCCTCCTATTTATACCCAATAATTGGCTTATGCTTTCACATTTCATATACTTCTAGGTCATAAGCATTGCATATGCATCATTTGGTTTTCATAAGGCATGGTATCAAGGGTACCACTATCATTGAATGAGCAAGGTAAAGAGAATAGGATGTGTTCAAATACTCAAGCCATAAAAGTTCATCATACCTCAAGGCACATCATATGGTTCACCATTTCATTAAAAGGTTGAGTTACCAAGAGAATGAAGGAGGATCGCACTCCCCTTGCTGTTGATCCTCAACTAGGGTTTTGGATGTTCATGATTGGGACACCTTCATAAGCAAGGATCTTGGAGATTTAACATCATATTATCACATGAATCAACTTGGTTCAAAGGATTTCATATCATATTCAGAGGAATTAGGGCTTGGAGGATCAGTCAATTTCTCCTGACTTTTGGGGACCAAATTAGGGTTTTGCCTAAAGTCAGTTTATTTCTAATTTTTTGGGCAAGACTTGGTTCCATGGTATTCTATGTATTCTCAAGTGTCTAAGATTGAAACATGAGCCATCAATTGCATTCATAAGGGTCTCAATTGGATAGATGATTGAAAATCAGGAGAATTGAGGGAAAAAGTCAACTGGTCAAGAAAAACTCAACTCCTGACTTTTAAAGGTCAAAATCATGATCCTCATGTCAAATAAGGTCCATGGGTGGAATTTGATCAATGAATGTCCAAGGAATCAAGAAAAATCAAGAATTGTGAAAGGTTTCCATTTTAGGGAATTTAGGGTTTTGAAGACTTTCCATTTTGGGAAAGTTTTCACCCTTTTTCAACCACCTTCAAGCCCAATTTTCTCCATGCTACAAGCCTCATTTGGAATTTTTTTTTCAAATGAAAGTTGTAGTATGATCTCTCACCTTTACAACCATATAAAGTACTCCTCATTTGAATTTGTGAATAAAAAATTATGATCATTTGAAAATGGGATGTTCAAGTTGGCAAACATTGAAAATAACTTAGAAAATTTCATGACTTTTGGCAGCTCATACATAGCCATGTTCAAGTCCATTTTTCTTCATGTTTGAGACCTCATTTTCATTTGCCCTCAACATGAAAAATGTAGTATCAAACATCTCCTTCAAAATGAGTACAAGAACCATGGGATTTGGATCAAAATTCATGGAGTTATAACCTTCTCAAATCACTAAGAAACCACTCTTGTGAAAACTCATGCAAAACTCATGACATGCATCTTCTCATGGCAGCCTCGGTACACTTGATTTCAACGTAAATTTCATCACATTTGAGACTTCCATCCCACTCATTTCCAACATCAAAAATGTTGTATCCAACCTTCTCTCTCCAATGATACCAAGATCACATCATTTGGCTTCATGTTCTTCAAGATATGATCCTTTAAAATCATCATCATGAAAAGGTTCACCATGTGTTTAAGTCATGATATCACATTCAAATTGCAAGAGCTACACATCTCATTGTTGTTGCATTATGCCATGCGCATATGTCATTCTCATTACCACATTTGCCCACCACAAAATCTAACAAACTATGTACACACCACATTTACTCCATATAGCCATGAAAGAGAAATAAAAAAACCTAATGAGCAAGCTACAAATCCTGACTACCCCAGCTCATGCTCACACCAACACATATAATCCTTATCATGTAGTGTACATCACAACAACCATACAATGCCCAATACACATCAACCCGTGCTCACATCACAAAAAACTCCTACTTTTCAATTTCTTCAATATTTCATTCTAACTGCATATAAAAGGGAAACCTCCACATAACCAATTCACTTAGAGAGAAAAATACAGTAGGAGAGAGAGAGAGAAAGAGAGAGAGAGAGAGAGAGAGAGAGAGAGAGAGAGAGAGAGAGAGAGAGCTCTAAAACCACACTTCCACCAAGAAATCTAAAATCTTCCATTTTTGCACCTAAGGGTTGAAGGCTTCGAATCTCCCATTTATCTGAAGTTTTGGCCAAATTTCTCTAAGAATCTTCATCTACACACGTAATTGTAGCTCCTGTATGCAACCATTAGCAACTGGAATCACCATATCTCCATCTGCAGATTCATCATCTTCTTCACATTTCAGAAGTTTCAAGCAATCTTCAAAGATCACCAAGCATTTATTTTGCTTTTTAGTAGATTTGAAGATCTTGCACGGAGTTTTCTGGTGTTTCTTGGAGCTAGAATTCCACCTCAGGAAAGGTAATCCTCTTGAAGTTTCAGTGCATCATATTAGGGTTTGTATGTGATCAGAAGCATGTAGATAGGTTGCATATTGAAGTCCTATAACCATAGACTCTGCTTGCTGGCTAGAAATTTGGAAAATGTGAGATTCAACATTTGAGATCTTAATTTATTTTCTTCGAATCTCTCTGTGTGTTGGGTGTATGGAAATTTGAATGGCATTTTTGGAACCAGCATGATTTTCTGGGTGAAATGGTGTTAAGTTTAGCAGTTTCTAGGTTGTTTTATTCTCAAGCATGGTGGTACCTCGCCGGAGAAGATGACCAGAGGTCCTTCTCCGGCCACCTGTAACAAACCCTAGCATTGCAGGTCATTGCCCATGTTATAATATTGGCCCTTCATTCTCCTTGATCCAACGCTCACCAACATGCCAACACATTAATGAGCCATGTGTCGTTCACGTGCTGGCATTTCTTTTTTGTTTTTATTTTAACTAATTCTGAAATAAGGGGATGAGATGATCATGACCGTCCATGGTTTGGATCCTGGGATTATTAGCTTGCCAGCTAATTTTCCATAGTAAGGTTAAAACCTGAAATAAAAACGTGATTTAATCCTAGGCGTCCAATGTTCTTGATCTGAAGGCAATGGCACTGCAGCGCATTAATGAGGAGGGTCTCCCTCACGTGACCCATTTTTCCCTCTCATTTTGTTTCATTTGAATTATGACTAAAAAATGAGATTTTTGTGAACTGGGCCTAAGAAAAATTGATATCCACGCCCCCCAGTGCTGAACCCATGTGTGATTTGAACTGACTTATTACTAGTGTGACACCCTCGGCCTCTTATATGACTTTTTAAGTTCTTTTTTGTATGCGCACAAAAATTGAATTCTTAAAAATAGTTCCTATCATTATAAAATTCCAAATAAATTCACACATGTTCTTGATGATTTTAATTAATTTTTCATAATTTTTAATTTTATTTTTTGGCCATTCTAATATTTTTCTTGAATTTTGGAAATAAATGTGTTCATGTTGGTACATCTTATGAAACAAATTCCAAAAGGTGATCTTCCCTTGATCTTTTGGATCTTAGTTTTTGTGTACACTTATCTCATTGATGGTGCAATATCTTGAGGCTCATTTTCCCTTTTGATCATGAGTTTTAGGTTGCTTTTGAATGCCAAGTTTGAGGCTTGCTTTGTATGATAACCTTAGGATGACATGTTTGGTATTTACAATTAATAGAGTGCTTTTGGTTCATGATTTAGATCCAACCTTTTGTATGTAATCACCTACTTCCCTTGACATAACTTGGTTGATTGTTCATAATTTTTTGAAGCCTTTAGCTATTTTACTTTGAATTTTGTTTGGTTGCCTAAATGTTTGATGATGCTTAGGATTAGGGTTGGCTTTGAGACCTTTATGAGACTTGCCTTAAATTGAAATCTTTGGTATGATTAGGTATACTCCATAGGACCGTTTGTGCCTTGTTATGATGCTTTGGCATAGGTGTTTGGACCATGATGCACATGTTCACTCTTAAGTCATTATTGCATACTCGATGTTTGTCTAATGTTTGCCTAATTGCTTGGATTTTGAGGATGCATTTATGCAATCCATTAGGAATCTTTTGTTCATTGATTTTCATTGTTAAGACATGAGGTAAAGCCTTGTAATTTCATTTTATAGGTCATCATTGGATGTTTGAAATGGCTTAAAACTTGCTTGAACATGACCTCAAATGTGCACTAATTTTGGTTATCCTTTTTAGGTCTTGTGTACACACCTTGTTATCATTCTTTTAACACTTAAACATGCAACATTAGAAGTCCTTACCTACTGACTTAGGTACTCATACATGTGTATATGTTTTATGTGTTCCATCTTTACTTGACTTACAAGTTACTAGTCCTTAGAAAATGTTTGAAACTTGTTTTGTGCATTACTTGTTTGACTTCTACAAGTGCATTAACATAGAACTTTTATGATGACTTGAGATCATTATTAAACATATAAACATGCATTCACTTCTGACCTATATCATTCCCCGTGCATACTTTCATGATTGTTTATGCCTTGTTTGATCAAACATGTTTGCTACATCTTAAGTGAACTACTTATGTATAGATCTGTGTAACTTTTAAGGATGCTTTAACATGCTACTTCTATGACAACTTGAGTTCATTCTCATACCTTGAACACATGTTCTAAGTTCTGATCCATGTCATTTACATGTTCATCTCATACTTTTTGTGCATCCTACAACCTTAAGTGATTGATTCACCCTAAGTTAAACATCTTTGTGCAAGATTTCCTAAACTTTTGAATGTGGTTTGGTATGAATGTCATGATCACTTCTTCACATCTTAAACTTTATCTCTCATGGTGTACACTACTGACCTCATCTCATATGTGTGCCTTAATTCAATTCATATGACCTTTAGACACCATTTGTGCATAGTTTGTGAATGACATGTGTTTGTGAGTTAACTTAGGACACAACTTGGATTTGTTTGATCTTCCTTAGGATACTAACTTATATAGGAGTAAACTTGGGTTAGCTATTGACCTATATAGGATCTTACTCTCTTAGGACCTATTTCCCTTTGTTTGTGGTTTGTCGTTACATCTAGAGCCATTGTAGGGTATTTGTATTAGTTTTAGGACATAGTTTGCATAAACTTTTAACTATTCATTAGTTGAGCTTGTTTGCATAAACCTTTCAACCATCAATTGGTTGAGCTAGTGTGTGAGGTAAGTCTCTGATCAGTGCATTTTAATGCACATTCTTTTATGTTAGTACTTAGGCATTCCTACAGTTTATTTGAGTTTTTTTACTATTTTAATGTGTTTTTATATTTAAGTTTGTTTCTACCTTTATTTTATTTTCGCAGCTTATTTTCAGCAATAACACTTATTTGATACCTTTCACTACGCAGGTCATAACTTGAGCTACGAGATGCCGTTTTATGCGTTCTACTAGTCGATGGAAAGCTAAGACAGAGAGCTACAAGTTTTATGTTGAAGTTAAGGTCTGATTTGGAGTGAAAGATTGTCAAATAAGTCGTTGAAGTCAGAACCTGAATTCTGAGTTTACAAAATAATTTGTTTCGGGCCGTTTTATGGGTCTGGTTTATGTTTCCGACCCAGTTTGAGTTAGTGGTGGAAAACCTTATTTTGTTATAAGGTTTTCAGTCGTCCAACCGTTGGGGAACCTTCTTTTCTTTTTCAATATTTGCTTTTTCTTTTTACGAATCTTATGGAGAACTAATTTCCAAAGAATCAATCTACTGTACTCGGATTCCGCTTTGAGGTTCTTTTATAAAATTTCATGTCAATCTGTTTTCCTTTGAATTCTTCCTATAATTTCAATTGATTGCTTAATTTGATTGTTGCTATAGGATAGAGTTCTTAAATTTGATTGTTTGTATGATCTTGAATCTAATTCGCGTTAACGTAGCTTTTGCATTATCGTGTTACATCAAGTTTCGTTTGCTTAATTCGCGACAGTTTTAATTCGTTTACTTAATCTGGAATTCGGGAACATACAAAGTATAATTTCTATTAACCTTGTTAGTGGTTATTATAATCGAATGGGATCAGATCCGTTTAGGGAATTGAAATTTTATAGGAATCAATGATAAGTCGGAAGTCGATACAGTAGGTTGATTCGTTTCATCTTAATTGTTAATCACTTAATTACACTATTGCTTATTTTTCTTTTAATCGAAACATAACCCATCCTTAATCAATCTTACTTTGGTTAATTAACAAGAATCCTTGCGATACGACATCTGAGTGTCGCTTCCCGTTACTACGTTTTTCTAAAACTCATTTTTTATCCGTGCGCGACAACGGATCAAATTGGCGTCGTTGCCGGGGATTCTTATTGATTTTAACCAATTTTAGAATTTTAGTTTAGAGTTTTGTTAGATTTTTTTTTTTGTGTTTTGTTTTTGCGTGTTAAAAATTCCAACCTGTCAGGTAAGTTTGGAACCTACAGTTTTGATTTGACCCTTAAAATCGTAAATTCAGCGTTTTTCTATTTTATTTTATTTATTTTCTATTTTCATATTTTCAAAAAAATCTGAAAAAATTTGTACGATCTTTATTTGATTTAATTATATTTTTTGCGTTATTTTTATATTTTTTAGATTTTATTTTAATCGCTTTTCTTATTTTCCATTCTTTATAAATCTGTAGTGATTTTATTTGATTCTGTGTTGAAATTGATAATCATATCATGGCTGATCAAATGACTCTGAGAGAACTGGCAGCCCTTGTGAATTATAATTCTTTATATATTGAATGTCCTGGTGTTGTTGTACCTTTCGAATTTCAATCTAGTTTAATGATGCGTATTTTTTCCCAAGTGTACGAACGCGTCAGAGTAATATAAAA
The DNA here is from genome assembly GCA_022829125.1 of Lathyrus tuberosus. Taxonomy (NCBI): domain Eukaryota; kingdom Viridiplantae; phylum Streptophyta; class Magnoliopsida; order Fabales; family Fabaceae; genus Lathyrus; species Lathyrus tuberosus. The sequence continues at coordinate 5,300,745 of JALAZF010000090.1, forward strand.
GATTATCGTATCCACAGAGACCAAGTGTCAATCTATCGCTATCTATTGTTAAGGTGTGTATCTAAGGTGATTGAAAATAGTAGTTTTGAAGAGTGCACGGTAGTAAATAAAGTAATTAAAATTAATTGATAAAGACAGGTTCGAATGCAATTCACATAACCAATTGATAATCCAAGTACTTGCTAATAGAACTACCTACGGGCAATGTTTTCTACTTTGAAAAGAACTAATTTGACAGGAACTGTTGCTTTCGCGTACTCAGAACCGAGTTGTACCCCCTAATCAAACCCTCTTATTGTCACGGATAAAAAGGCGCGCATTGCGTTAGAGTAGTAAACCTATTTTTAAGAAATATAGTATCTTGACCAAGTTGAAAAGTATTTTAACCTGGATTTTCTAAAAAAAAGAGGTTCTTACGAACCAGACTTTAAACTTCTTAACGCGTCCGAAAATGGTTTTAAAATCTCTTTTCCTTTTAAATTAAAAACTCCTAATAAACTAAACAAAGCGCTTTCGCTGTTTTTGAAATAGTTTTAAAAAAATTAAGTTTAGATAGGCGTTGGACGGCTTTCGATCTTACCCAACGGAATTTAAGAACAGGAAAACTTATATTGAAAGTTAAAATAGCCCTTAAGTGTTTCCACTAACAATTGTACAGATTATCGGTTCGGTTATGATCTTCACATTCTAACCTTTATAAAATTAGCCAGACATGGTAAAGTAAAAGTTCATTTTTAGATTTTTCATAAAAAAGTATTTAAGTGCGAGTGCGGAAAGTAAATGAAAGTAGAGCGAGTGCGGAAAGTAAATGAAAGTAAAGCGAGTGCGGAACGTAAATGAAAGTAAAGCGAGTGCGGAAAGTAAATGAAAGTAAAGCGAGTGCGGAAAATAAATGAAATTAAAAGACAGTGCAAGAAATAAAGTTGACAAAAGGTAAAGTAATAAAAACCTGCTCCAATCGGAGTGGTTGAATAAAATGCGAACTGAAAGTAAAATGGCGGCACGATTAACTTCCTTCTAGAGTGCTCCAAGACTCAATCTCACAGGCTCTTACAGACTCGATCTCTCAAATGTAGTAACACCTCGATGTGAAGCGATTACCACTATTACACTGATATATGCTTATGAACAACTAAGCTTGGATGAAGAAAAACGAAAATCTAAAGTCCTATTTATAGGCAAGGAAACATGTGGAAAAGACAAGGATGCCCCTAGCATTTGAATTTGGGCGGGAACTTGTTTTGTTCTTGTGGCGCCCGCCACAATACCATGGCGCCCGCCATGAGTGTAAAATTGCTTGGGCAGTTGGAGATCGTGGGGAAAAACAGTTGGGAGGAGTTTGAGACATGGCCACGTCATGGAAGACCCTGTGGCGGCCGCCAGAGTGGATGCCATAAGTGCAAAATGTTGATTTTCTCTATTTTAGCTCATTTCGGCTCCTTTTTCGCTCCTTTTCTTGCTCGGGGCTCCGATTAGACTAAAAACCTGAAAACAAAGAAAAACATAATAATAACATAATAAAATGACATTAAAAGACTAAGAATGCATGCGAAATCGGAGTCAAAAATACGGTGAAATTCAGTGTCATCAAATTCTCCCACACTTAGACCTTTGCTTGTCCTCAAGCAAAACATTTAAAGCTCAAAGTAAGAAAACTAGTGCTGACACGTGATTCGGGCAAAAAGGGCTTCTAAGTTCAAGTCAGGATGCAGTGACAGGTACTAAGTGAACCAAGGGTATCGTAATGACACTTATCCGCAGAGGCGGACATAAACTTCATTCTTATATTAATCAACCGTATCATCCCACAATAACTAGGCCTACCTCTTCATCTCTTTTTGGGTCCATTTCATTCAGGCGCAATCACATTAAGCCGGTTATCCGTACATGTTTCATAGTAGAGTGACCTGTTAGTGATTCTGATCCAAAACATAGGGTTTCTGGCACATAAGACTGTGTAAACCCTTTTATTTAACCCAAATGCAGTTGTGGGGGATCGGATCGTAATCCGCCCTACCGAGTTTAGCGCCAGATACCTCTGAACCAACTAACAATGGGTGAGCTAAAATTATATAAATATATATATATATATTTTTTTTTTTTTGTGGCAACAATTCAACTTTTTGGTTTAAACGACCTTGTGAGGGTCATCTATCCGGAGTTTGCCTTTTTCTTTATTTATTTTACTGGATCATTCACTTATGTTCATCAGTCCCCTACGTAGAACATGCTTAGGCCGGAGCTGACTGCTGAAATAAACTACTTAGGACAAATTTGGAAATGATAATTAAGTCCATGGTACATGGGATTTTGGAATGATTCCTATATTCGTGAAGTCTACGGTGCTAAAACGATACTAATGTTTCAAAAAGTTCACCTAAGTCACCACATCCTAATCCAAACCTGTCTTAAAGCCCAAAAAACGTGTAGAACAACAATGTTTTCTTTTTGCAAAAAAAAATTTTTTGTAGGGCTAAAGAAATGTTTTTTGTAGGGCTAAAGAAATGGGGAAAATTGAGGGTGCACTAGGGATACACTGTACTGGTGACTCGTCAGACTCATGCATTTACTAGAAAAAAGACATAGACAAAAACAAGAAATAAACAACTAACTAAAAATGGAAATAGAAAGCAATAAAATCCCCTCCCACACTTAAATCGAACATTGTCCCCAATGTTTCGAAATAAGATAAGGAGAGTAACCTGTAAAACTACTGATGTGGACCACTGGTGCCCTCGTCGTCCTGCTGGGAATGCCTGGGACGACGGGATCTGCTACGATGCTGGTCTCTCCGGTCTAATCGAGCTGATAAGGCCGCCTGGGCATCTCTGACCAGTCGAAGGTTACCTAGAACGGAACCTTGAGTAGCCTCCACAAGCTGGTAATGCCGGCGGTTGAAGTCTTGCTGACGGGATTGCTCGTCTGTGATCGTAAGCAAGGTGCGAGAAACAGACTCGAAGGATCGATCTGTCCTCCGTCGTGATTCTTCCATGAAGCTCATATTATCCGTCAGTTGTTGTTGAATGGCAGAGAGAAGGTCATCTCACCTTTCTTCTCTAGCCATAAGGTCACGCCACATCTCCTCAGTGACATAGGATCCAGGGACTGAACCTGTAAAAGGGTTAGAGGAAGAGGGTGCGGTGTGTGGTGGTGAAGGATGATGGGGGGACACATGAGGTATGGGAGACTGATCTCTCCGCTCAAATTCTTCGTCAGTGTCGTGTCCCTCCATATCAGGAATATTAGGATGAAGTGGACCTAGAACAGGTGGAGCATTTAAATCATAGGTCCAGTTCCTTTCATTACGTGCATCGGTACGTCTACTGCAGGGCAAGGCAACAGATGGGATAGCTACACCATGGATCATCAATACAAAACCACCCTCTCTTCTCGCTCGGCACAATTTCATATCTTTTAGAAATTTTAGGTTGATTGTGCGAGGAGTTAAGGGCTCTAGTGTGGCTATCTCATTGTTCAGGTTAAGGGCCCGAGCAATAGACGTAATCAGTCCTCCAAAAATAATCGGTCCTGCTTTATTAATAGTAACAAACATGTGAGAAAGCATAAACGGGACCAGATTGATTCTTCTATTTGTGAGACTTCCTTGTAAAAACTGAAGCTCTTTAGCATTAACCTTATTTGGATTATCCCGGCCAAAAATAGTACATGCCAACAGGTATCTAAAAACTCTGATGGCCGGGTTGTGGATGGTCGATGCGAGAATTCCTTCAAAAGAAGTTATTAAATTATTTGACAATCTCTGCCAAAAAGTAAATGCATCGACCGACCATCCGTCATCCAAAGGGGTCTCACAAATAGCACCTTCCCAAAGAGGAATCCCTAACAGACTTGTTAGTTCGTCGGTACTGTACTTATATTCTATTCCAAACATTCTAAATTGGACAGTACCGACTGTGCTAGCAGTGTTAGGGTGGACAGTGTAGATCAAAGAACTTAAAAACTCAACTGTCAGTTTCTCAAAGGTTGGTTCTCGGTTTTCAAAAATAGAGTGCAGTCCCAAAAAATCAAGTAAATGATAAACACTATGATAAATACCCAAGGTATAGAGATAGTTGTCGTCCACGTACCTCGTCGAGAGAATTTCTCGACCTTGAAGCCTTTGAATATTCCTCCTCTGCCTATCCCCGGGTTTTCCTTCTCGCAAAATATATCCTTCGAACTCCATAGCTTGCTCCTTGAATTGATTTGAAGATAGTGAAGATGGGTTTAAATATAAGTTGGTAAAGGTGAGATTTTTATGGAATTTAATTGGTGGAATTTCAAATGGAAGTTTGAAAGGGTTAATGGATAGTGGGTATTAAATAAAGGTGGGATCTTTTATGGGTTTTAATGGAGTTTTGGAAGAGGAGAAAAATGGGTTTTGGGAGTTTAGAGGTTCAAAAATGGTGGAAGATGAAGTTCTCCCCCGTATTTACCAGGACGCCGTAGCGGGCGCCATAAGGTCATTTTCGGACCTGGGCCAAAATTTTGAATTTTGGAATGGGCCTCTCTTACCTTTTGCGTCTTGGGGGTCCCGATAGCATTCTCATTTGTTTTCCTCTTCAACACGGGACTTGCACAATTTTTGTGGAAATAAAAATCAAATATTAAGAAAAATAAAATTATTATTGGATATATATATATATATATATATATATATATATATAAGGAAAAATAAAAACACACATAACATATATATATATATATATATATATATATATATATATATATATATATATATATATATAATCAAAGTACATAGGAAATATAGGAAATGCGAAAATACGAAATGTGTCCAGATATGCTAAAAAGTAAAGAAAACGCAGAAATACTGAATACTAAATAATAGAGTAGTAAGTCAGGGCAATATGATCAATCAGCTGGCTCCTCTGTCTGGCTGGATCCACGAAGCTCAGCGATCTCGCGACGAAGCTCTCCGATCTCCTGGTATAAAGAGTCTGCCTCAGTAGCATGAGTGAGATCAGATACCTCAATCTGCAAAGCAAGATCAGCTACCTCCTGTTTGAGCTTGGCAGTCTCTCTGCGGAGCTCAACAACCTGGGTGTATAAATCAGGTGGCTGCAAAGACAAATTATTAGATAATACAGTGATTTTGGGAGACGGAGGTGTAGGGGTGTACTCAGCAATAGGAGGCGATCTAGGCTCCTCAATAGTCTCTCCATAACCCTCCAAAGCATATCTCCAATTAGCTGGGTCATGAACACTGGTCATCATCGGATCGGGCAGCAAAAAGTAATGAACAGCCTCGTTGTCGATCAACAATTTAAACTGGTTGGGGTTTGCAGAGGCTCTTCTTATCAACCCTCTGTCTAGGCAGAAATCAACGTCCATGGTGGTGTATTCACTGAAAACCCTGAGATGTAACAACTTACGCGATAGGCCTAAAGCAGCAGCAATCTGGGTAACAATACCTCCCACATGAATAATACCTACTGATGACCTGGCAATACTGCTAAGACCTTTCAGCAGAAAGTTCCCACATGCCACAGGACGTGACTGGGTCGCACAAAATAGTAGAAAGATCTCCTCCTCACTAAGCAAGGTCTCAGCATCTGGCAATCCAAAGAAAGAGTGTGCTATGATCATCTGAAAATACCTCAATGCAGGGTTGTGGATAACATGTGAGAACTGGGTGGAAGGATCCTGACTCCCTCCACCAGAGATATCACTCCAGAACTTCTCCACTTCCCTACTTAGAAAGTATCCCATAGGTGTCTCAGGAATAGCATCAGGGGTCGTCTGAAAACCTAATAAATCACCAAACTCCTTATGAGTGAAGGAGTACTCAGTCCCAAATAACCTGAAAATAGCACATCCATCTGGTCCGGCCCAGGGGTCATAAGAAAACGAGCTGAGGAACTCCAAAGTGAGGTTCCTATAGGTGTTGTTCAGGTCGTCGAACTGGTCCCATTGAAGCTAGTGGCATAAGAATCTGACACTAGGCTCAATGCCTAAAGCCTCCATGCAAGCCTGATCTGGGTACCTCGTAGGTGCCATAGGACACCTGAAGTGGACAAAGTAACGCTCTCTCTGGGCGTCATTCCTGAAAGTCACATGCATGTCGTCAAAATTCTGCATTCTGCACAGAGTTAGGAAGAAGGTCCTGTAAAACACAAACATTTTAAACATTAGTCCTGACAAAATATAACAAGAAATAAAATAAAACAAAATGTAGAAAAAGTAAGTAAGGTAAGAAAATCATGGGTTGCCTCCCATGCAGCGCTTGTTTAACGTCGTTAGCTTGACGACTGGAACTTATACATCTCTTGTCGGGATTGGTGGATCGCTTAGAGTGTGGCTGGAGTAGGTTGTTGGAATGTCTCCTCCTTCGTAGAGCTTCAGTATTTGTCCATTGACGATGAATGGTTTACATGTCTCGTTTTTTATTTCAACAGCTCCAGACCTCAGAATTTTTGATACTTTGAAGGGGCCAGTCCATCTTGAACGGAGCTTTCCTGGGAAGAGCCGTAGCCTAGAATTGAACAGGAGAACAGGGTTGCCTAAGTTGAAGTCTTTTCTTACGATTCTTTTGTTGTGCCAAGCTTTTGTTCTTTCTTTGTATATTATGGCATTCTCGTAGGCTTGATGTCTGAGTTCTTCCAATTTGTGGATGTCAAGGATACGTTTCTCACCAGCAGTTAGGTAATCCAAATTCAAAGTTTTAATGGCCCAATAGGCCTTATGCTCTAACTCAAAAGGTAAATGACAAGATTTTCCATAGACTAGTTGGTAGGGGGTTGTTCCTATAGGGGTTTTGAAAGCGGTTCTGTAGGCCCATAAAGCCTCTTGAAGCTTTTGCGACCAATCTTTTCTGGATACAGAGACAGTTTTTTCTAAAATTTGTTTAATCTCCCTATTAGATACTTCCACTTGGCCACTAGTCTGTGGGTGATATGGTGTTGCTACTCTATGCTTAACTCCATACTTGCTTAAAAGCTTATCAAATATTCTTGATATGAAGTGAGATCCTCCATCACTTATAACTAAACGGGGTGTTCCAAATCTGGGGAATATATAATTTTTAAATAATTTAATCACTACTCTAGTGTCATTTGTGGGTGCAGCTATCGCTTCAATCCATTAAGACACGTAGTCTACTGCAACTAAGATATACTTGTTTCCTAAAGATGGTGGGAATGGTCCCATGAAATCTATACCCCATACGTCGAAGAGTTCTACTTCTTGGATGTTTCTTAAAGGCATTTCGTCTCGTCTTGAAATATTTCCTGTGCGTTGGCATCTATCACATTTGACAATGTAAGCATGGACATCACGCCACATGGTAGGCCAGAATAGGCCAGCTTGAAGAATCTTGGCGTAGGTCTTAGAGGTGCTTGCATGTCCACCATAAGGCGCAGAGTGACAATGCTGAATTATACTTTCTACCTCGTCTTCTGGAACGCAACGGCGGAAAATGCCATCTTTACCTCTCTTGAAAATAAGTGGCTCGTCCCAATAGAAGTTTCTAACATCACTTAAGAACTTCTTCTTCTTGTGGTAATCGAGATCAGGGGGTATGATATCAGCAGCTAGGTAATTAACAAAATCAGCGTACCATGGCACGTTACTTACAGCTAAGGATTTTTGAAAGTGCTCATGAGGGTCTGGTTTTTTATCTTCAATGGTTTCCAACTGGGCTATCAGTCTATCATAGGCAAAATCATCATTTATGGGTACTAATTCAGGATTCAGGTATTCTAGCCTAGATAGGTGATCGGCTACTACATTTTCTGTGCCTTTTTTATCTCGGATATCTAAGTTGAACTCTTGTAGCAACAAAATCCATCGAAGTAACCTGGGTTTAGCATCTTTTTTACTTAGTAGGTAACGGATGGCAGCATGATCGGTGTAAACTATAATTTTGGCTCCTACTAGATATGATCTAAATTTGTCTATAGCGAAAACTACCGCTAGGAGTTCTTTCTCGGTTGTTGCGTAATTGAGCTGGGCGGCGTCTAGGGTTCTACTGGCATAATATATTACATGTAATCTTTTATCTTTTCTTTGACCTAGAACGGCTCCTACAGCATAATCACTGGCGTCACACATTATCTCAAACGGTTCAGACCAATCAGGGGGTTTCATAATGGGTGCTGAAATCAATGCTTGCTTCAAAAGGTTGAATGCTTCATTGCATTTTTCATCAAAGATGAATTCAGCATCTTTCATTAACAGGCCAGTTAAAGGTTTTGTTATTTTGGAGAAGTCCTTGATGAAACGGCGGTAGAATTCAGCGTGTCCAAGGAAACTTCTAACTTCCCTGATAGTCTTGGGTGGTTTTAGGTTCTCTATAACTTCTATTTTTGCTTTATCTACCTCTATACCTCTTTTGGAGATTATATGTCCTAAAACAATTCCTTCAGTCACCATGAAATGGCATTTTTCCCAATTCAGTACAAGGTTCACCTCCACACATCTTTCCAGGATTTTCTCAAGGTTGATAAGACAATTTTGGAAATCAAAACCGCAAACCGAGAAATCATCCATAAATACTTCCATGATTCCATCTAGATAATCTGCAAAGATTGACATCATGCAACGTTGGAAAGTAGCAGGGGCATTACAGAGTCCAAAAGGCATTCGTCTGTAGGCAAAAGTTCCAAAAGGGCATGTAAAGGTAGTTTTTTCTTGATCTTCTGGATGTATAGGTATTTGGAAGAATCCCGAATACCCGTCTAGATAGCAGAAGTAAGAATGTCTGGCAAGACGTTCTAACATCTGGTCTATGAACGGTAAAGGGAAATGATCCTTCCTAGTTGCTTTATTTAACTTTTTATAGTCTATGCACATACGCCAACCTCCTTCTATCCGCTTTGCTATTTGTTCACCTTTCTCATTTTGCACAACTGTGATGCCTCCCTTCTTGGGTACCACATACACAGGGCTCACCCACTTACTGTCCGAGATCTGATATATTATACCTGCTTCTAGCAACTTCAGAACTTCCTTCTTGACAACATCACTCAGTATAGGGTTTATCCTTCTCTGGTGTTCTCTGGAAGGTTTTGAATCTGCTTCGAGCGAAATCCAATGCATGCATACGGATGGACTTATACCTTTCAGATCAGAGATATTATATCCTAAGGCTGAGGGATATCTTCGTATAACGTCCAAGAGTTGATCTGTTTCCTTTTGTCTCAAGGCAGCACTAACTATAACCGGACGATTCATTTCTTCATCAAGAAACTCATATCTCAGGTTCTTAGGCAGTTCCTTAAGTTCCAAGGCTGGTTTAATAGGGCAAGGCATAGGATCTAGGGTAAGGGATAAACATTCGTAAAGGTTATCATCGATGTAGGGTTTCTTATAATTGTCATCTTCCAAAATAAGAGTTGATGGCAGCTTAATTGTTTCAATGACTTCTTCTTGCTCTAACTCCCTAACACATTCTTCAATGATATCTATTGCATAACACGCGTCTCCTATCACAGGTGCCATAAGAAATTTTGAAAGTATAAATTCTATCTTCTCGTTCCCTACCTCAAAGGTTAGCTTCCCCTTTTTGACATCTATTATGGCTCCAGCAGTCGATAAGAATGGTCTACCTAGAAGAATTGGTATGTCATCATCTTCTTTAATGTCCATGACAACAAAATCAGTAGGGATAAACAGCTGACCTATCCTAACAGGGACGTCTTCAAGTATGCCTATCGGATATTTAACGGATCTATCGGCTAATTGAAGTGACATCTTGGTAGGTTGCAACTCTCCTAAGTTTAACCTTTCGCAAACCGCTAAGGGCATTAAGCTCACACTAGCTCCTAAGTCTAGAAAAGCTTTTTCGATGACATGACTCCCCAAAATACAAGGAATGGAAAAGTTTCCAGGATCTTTATCCTTTTTTGCTAATTTATTTTCGGCAATAGAATTACATTTCAAGGGTTTCGGATCATCAAGTCTACGTTTATTGGTAAGGATGTCTTTGAGAAACTTTGCGTAGGATGGTATTTGGGTAATGGCTTCTGTGAACGGGATTTCTACGTGAAGTTTTTCTATAACTTTAATGAATTTCTGATACTGATTATTGATCTGGGTTTGTTTAAGTCTTTGCGGATATGGTATTGGTGGTTTGTATGGCGGGGGTGGTATATAGGTTTTGTCTTTGGGTTCTTCTCCTTTTTCTTGACTTTCCTGGTTTACAGATTCCTCTGGTTTCTTCTTTTTATCTGGGATGTTGTCATCTTCCTTAGAAGTTTTGGGATCACTCAACCTTGGGTTACAAGGTTCATCATAAGCGGTCCCACTTCGTAGGGTAATGGCATTTGCTTGTCCTTTCGGGTTTTGTTGAGGTTGTCCAGGGAATTGTCCTCCAGGTGTGGTCTGAGGGGCTTGGTTTAAAGCTACCTGCGAGATTTGGGTTTCAAGCATCTTATTGTGAGTGATTATTTGGCCAACCTTGGTTCCTAACTGGGTAATTAGTTCGTTAACATGAACGTTTTGGTTCATGAACTCCTTGTTTTGTTGGATTTGAGCAGCGACAAAATTATCCACGATTTTCTCAAGGCTCGGTTTTGGTGGTACAGGTTGCATAAGTTGATTTGATCTTGGGGCTTGATAACTTGATTGTCTCGGAGGGGCAGTATTTTGGATAGGGTTATTATTCTTATAGGAAAAGTTTGGGTGATTCCTCCATCCAGGGTTATAGGTATTTGAAAATGGGTTCCCTTGGGTGTAGTTCACTTGTTCAGAGCTGGTCTCGTTTAACAGACTGCATTCTGCGGATTGGTGTCCTTTCGTCCCACATATCTCACAATCTGACGAAACTGCGGCTGCAGTATTCGGGGTTGTACACATATTCTCAACTTTTAGGGCTAATGCGTCCATTTTAGCTTGCATCATGTCTATAGAGCTTAACTCATGTATTCCTCCTTGGGCTTCCTTCTTTTCCACTGTCGCTCGTTCTACTCCCCATGATTGATGGTTTTGGGCCATATCTTCGATAAGGGCACTAGCTTCAGGGTAAGTTTTGTTCATCAGTGCGCCACCTGCGGCGGCGTCGATGGTCATCTTAGTGTTATAATGAAGTCCATTATAGAAGGTTTGAATGATTAACCAATTTTCTAAACCATGATGTGGACATGCTCTTAACAGCTCTTTATATCTCTCCCAGGCTTCGAACAACGATTCTCCTTGGTTTTGGGTAAATCTAGTTATTTGGTTTCGAAGAACAGCGGTCTTACTCGGGGGAAAATATCTGGCAAGGAATACTTTTCTAAGGTCTTCCCAACTTGTTATGGAATTTGGTGGAAGGGAATCTAACCAAGATAGGGCCTTGTCTCTGAGGGAAAAAGGAAATAATCTTAAGCGAATCGCCTCAGGAGGGGCTCCATTGGTTTTAAAGGTGTCTGCTAGTTGGAGAAAGTTTTTCAAATGTTGGTTTGGGTTCTCTGTAGCAAGACCTGCGAATTGTCTCTGCTGTATTAACTGCAGCAGGGATGGTTTAAGTTCAAAATTGTTAGCTGGTATGGCTGGATTTACTATACTAGAACTAGGTTCCTCGTTGGATGGTTGGGCGAAATCCTTAAGAGGTCTTTGATTTTGATCTTCGGCCATAGCTTTCCTAAGTTTACGGAAATATAAACGTGCACGAGCGTAACGTTCTGGTTCAGCTAGAGGGTCTACTAAACTTCCGGTACTACGAGTTTTTTGCATTGACCGGCGGGTAACTTCCTTAGTCTAAACGGTATAACAACAGGGTACGAAATTTGACGAAATTGGTCCCCGGCAACGGCGCCAAAAACTTGATGCATATTTTTTCGCAAGTGTACGAACGCGTCAAAGTAATATAAAAGATTATCGTATCCACAGAGACCAAGTGTCAATCTATCGCTATCTATTATTAAGGTGTGTATCTAAGGTGATTGAAAATAGTAGTTTTGAAGAGTGCACGGTAGTAAATAAAGTAATTAAAATTAATTGATAAAGACAGGTTCAAATGCAATTCACATAACCAATTGATAATCCAAGTACTTGCTAATAGAACTACCTACGGGAAATGTTTTCTACTTTGAAAAGAACTGATTTGACAGGAACTGTCGCTTTCGCGTACTCAGAACCGAGTTGTACCCCCTAATCAAACCCTCTTATTGTCACGGATAAAAAGGCGCGCATTGCGTTAGAGTAGTAAACCTATTTTTAAGAAATATAGTATCTTGACCAAGTTGAAAAGTATTTTAACCTGGATTTTCTAAAAAAAAGAGGTTCTTACGAACCAGACTTTAAACTTCTTAACGCGTCCGAAAATGGTTTTAAAATCTCTTTTCCTTTTAAATTAAAAACTCCTAATAAACTAAACAAAGCGCTTTCGCTGTTTTTGAAATAGTTTAAAAATAATTAAGTTTAGATAGGCGTTGGACGGCTTTCGATCTTACCCAACGGAATTTAAGAACAGGAAAACTTATATTGAAAGTTAAAATAGCCCTTAAGTGTTTCCACTAACAATTGTACAAATTATCGGTTCGGTTATGATCTTCACATTCTAACCTTTATAAAATTAGCCAGACATGGTAAAGTAAAAGTTCATTTTTAGATTTTTCGTAAAAAAGTATTTAAGTGCGAGTGCGGAAAGTAAATGAAAGTAGAGCGAGTGCGGAAAGTAAATGAAAGTAAAGCGAGTGTGGAAAGTAAATGAAAGTAAAGCGAGTGCGGAAAATAAATGAAATTAAAAGACAGTGCAAGAAATAAAGTTGACAAAAGGTAAAGTAATAAAAACCTGCTCCAATCGGAGTGGTTGAATAAAATGTGAACTGAAAGTAAAATGGCGGCAGGATTAACTTCCTTCCAGAGTGCTCCAAGACTCAATCTCACAGGCTCTTACAGACTCGATCTCTCGAATGTAGTAACACCTCGATGTGAAGCGATTACCACTATTACACTGATATATGCTTATGAACAACTAAGCTTGGATGAAGAAAAACGAAAATCTAAAGTCCTATTTATAGGCAAGGAAACATGTGGAAAAGACAAGGATGCCCCTAGCATTTGAATTTGGGCGGGAACTTGTTTTGTTCTTGTGGCGCCCGCCACAACACCATGGCGCCCGCCATGAGTGTAAAATTGCTTGGGCAGTTGGAGATCGTGGGGAAAAACAGTTGGGAGGAGTTTGAGACATGGCCACGTCATGGAAGACCCTGTGGCGGCAGCCAGAGTGGATGCCATAAGTGCAAAATGCTGATTTTCTCTATTTTATCTCATTTCGGCTCCTTTTTCGCTCCTTTTCTTGCTCGGGGCTCCGATTAGACTAAAAACCTGAAAACAAAGAAAAACATAATAATAACATAATAAAATGACATTAAAAGACTAAGAATGCATGCGAAATCGGAGTCAAAAATACGGTGAAATTCAGTGTCATCATTTAACACACTTGTTGCCAAGTTTTAATGGTTTTGCAGGTGAGGATCCACATAAGCATATGAAGGAATTAGAAGTTGTGTGCTCTGCACCTTCCGAACCTTCACTAGAGGACCTTGTCAACCAAATGGCTACAAATAATATCAAGTTTCAACAACAAATAGATTCTAATTTTCAGACTTTGGAAATACAGCTTGGACAACTTGCCACTTCAATGAATACCATGCAGCAAGCTCAAGGGTCAAACCAACAACCCTTGGAAGAGCATTCTATTTTTCAAATAGAGTTATCTTCTGAAACTGTTGATGATACTTGCACCGATTTGTTTGCAGCTGATTTTCCATCATTGTCTGATTTTGATGATGTTTACTCTTGTGATGTACGTACTAACACTAATGTTTGCTCTGTTTGTGCCGAAATAAATGCTGCCCTGCAGGCTGATGTTTTTCATGTGGATGAGGCTATAGATAAAGTAGTTTGTGCGGCTGAGGCTCTTGACATCCCTGCTGCCCCGACCATTCCGTCCATTGAACAACCTCCTTCTTTAGATCTTAAACCACTCCCGAAAAATCTTAAATATGCCTAATTAGAGAGAAATAAAAAACTACATGTCATAATTTATTTTAACCTTGATTTCGATCAAGAAAATAAGTTTTTACAGGTTTTGAAGAAACATAAGAAGGGAATTGGATGGACCTCGATGGAAAATGGAAGAAAAGCAGTGAGGCAACCTCTTAATCCTCTGATCTTTGATGTTGTGGAAAAGGATAGCATGTTTACATGCTCATTCGACACTTTTCTTTATCGAAGATTCTTCTTTGATTCTGGAATATAAGGAGAAGGAACTCATAAATATTTCAAGGTCAATGGATGTTATCCAAAGTTACTTTATGATATCCCCACTTTGGAAGAGGAGCCTGCAGAAGATCTCTCTTTGAGAAAGGCTGCTTATGCGATCACCTATCCTCCTTGACTGCTCGGGTGTGTTCTTTCCTTTCTTTCTCTCACTCTTATTTAGCAGTTATGTTGTTTCATTGAGGACAATGCATGTTTTAAGTGTGGGGAAGGGAATCATTTAGTTTGTTTGTTTTCTATTTTTTTTATTTGTTTTGTTTTGTTTTGCTTTTGTTTCTTTAAGTGAAAAATAAAATAAAAAAATTGCATTTTTTTGAAAGTTTTAGGCTATAGATTAATTTGAGGTTAGATTGTGGAGACACGGGAAAACTTTATAAGATCGGTATCGTTCTAACACCTTAAGTCTCTCGAATATGGAAATCGATTTAAATACTTGTTATGACATAGCCTTGAGTTCTCATCCTTTAATAGCTCTTAAGTAGTTTATCTAGCAGTCAGCACCATCTAAAAAGCACACACTAAGTAATTAAGCTGATGCAAATAAGTGAATGATCTTGTGCTTAATAAGAAATCTAAATAGGAATCCGCCTTTTAAGTTTGGTGACCCTCACCCGGTCACTTAGGCTAACGGTTGTGAAACCTTCAAAAAAAATAGAAAAAAATATTGTTGTTGCTAACGTGGTTAATTTTGAATTGTTGACAAGATATGGATCATAGTCACTAACAAGCATATTTACCATGTGTGTGAATAGATAACGGGCTTAATGTGATTGCACTAGAATGAAAGAGAGCAAAAAGGAGGATGAGTAAGTTAGGCTTAGGCATAATAACATGATTTGGATTGGTTTGTATAGGAGGGAGGTTTATGACCGCACAATTGCGAATTTGTGTTCTTACGATATCCTTAGTGTGAAAAATTAGTACCTATCGATGCAATCTTGACCAAAGAAGAGTTTGTAGCCTAGAATGAGTATCTGAATGGTGTTGTGGTTTTTGAGTTTTGATTTATATTTTGCTCGGAGTGCAAAAGTTCAAGTGTGGGGGAATTTGATCAGTGCATTTTAATGCACATTCTTTTATGTTTGTATTTAGGAATTCCTACAATTTATTTGAGTGTTTTTACTATTTTAATGTGTTTTTATATTTAAGTTTGTTTCTACCTTTATTTTATTTTCGCAGCTTATTTTCAGCATTAACACTTATTTGATACCTTTCACTGTGCAGATCATAACTTGAGCTACGGGATGCCGTTTTGCGCGTTCTACCAGTCGATGGAAAGCTAAGACAGAGAACTACAAGTTTTATGTTGAAGCCAATATCTGATTCGGAGTGAAATATTGTCAAATAAGTTGTTGAAGTCAGAACCCAAATTCTGAGTTTACAAAATAATTTGTTTTGGGTCGTTTTATGGGTCTGGTTTATGTTTCCGACCCAGTTTGAGTTAGTGGTGGAAAACCTTATTTTGTTATAAGGTTTTCAGCCGTACAACCATTGGGGAATCTTCTTTTCTTTTCCACGATTTGTTTTGGGTTTTTACGAATCTTATGGAGAACTAATTTCCAAAGAATCAATCTACTGTACTCGGATTCTGCTTTGGGGTTCTTTTATAAAATTTCATGTCAATCTGTTTTCCTTTGAATTCTTCCTATAATTTCAATTGATTGGTTAATTTGATTGTTGCTATAGGATAGAGTTCTTAAATTCGATTGTTTGTATGATCTTGAATCTAATTCGCGTTAACGTAGCTTTTGCATTATCGTGTTCCATCAAGTTGCGTTTGCTTAATTCGCAACAGTTTTAATCCGTTTGCTTAATCCGGAATTCGGGAACATACAAAGTGTAATTTCTATTACGCTTGTTAGTGGTTATTATAATCGAATGGGATCGGATCCGTTTAGGGAATTGAAATTTTATAGATATCAATGATAAGTCGGAAGTCGATACAGTAGGTTGATTCGTTTCATCTTGACTGTCAATCACTTAATTACACTATTGCTTATTTTTCTTTTAATCGAAACAAAACCCCTCCTTAATCAATCTTACTTTGGTAAATTAACAAGAATCCTTGCGATACGACATCCGAGTGTCGCTTCCCGTTACTACATTTTTCTAAAACTCGTTTTTGATCCGTGCGCGACAGCGGATGAGTCTCTTTAATTGGATGTTTACATTCTTATGCAACCTCCCTTTCATCTCATTTTCATTTCTTCTTTGAATTATGGATTGATTCCACTTAATGTTTACTTGTGCAATAACATGATCCCTTAGGACTCCTAGTTTGGTTTTAGTTTTTGATTAAGACCAAAGTAGGATAGACATTAGGTTTACAATCCATGTATGATAACAAGTAGGTTAGTCCCCTCTCAACCTTAACCATAGGGCCACCATTGCATGATAACATTAGGACCTAGTCTCCCTTAGTATTTTCTTTCAACTTTGAGTCTTTCTCTCCTCATCTCAAAACAAATAAAAAAAACATGTAATAAATACAACGAGTATTGTACGCCATGAGCCTTAAATACATGGGAAATGGAGGGTGGAGGGCTTCTCTTCACTTTTCTAGAGTGTTTAGCATGCGTCCCGTCTTGGGTCGATTTGCGACGCATTCAATCCTATGTCCTAGACTTTAGTGCAATGCGAGTTTCAAACAATAACTCAAAACACTTTCTTCTAAAAAACAAAAACAAACAATCGTCTTCCTTCGGGATTCTCTTCTCATCTTCTTCACTTCGTTCTTAAAGGATACGTCATTTCCGTTCTACCACAAACAGGTAAACGCGTAACACTCCATACAACGAGCGGCAACACCTAAACTGCTGGAACGTGAACGTTAGCGTCTTCCACTAAAAAACACAAAACAGCAAGACCCTGTTAGGTCGAACTACGACTGCTCTGACTTCCTTTTTATGGTCCGATTGAGGATACGTAGGCACGAGACGCGATGTCTTGGCGAGCAACCTTCCCCCCACAAACTCGTAGTCCGTCGAACTACGTCGACTTTGATTCTTCATTCGTCCATGAAGATACGTAGGCATAGGATTGCGATGATCCTTGCGAGTCCTCTTTTGGTTTTCACCTTCCCTTTTCTCTCGTTTCGTTTCCAGTTAGCTGTTGAGCTTCAGATAACCCACACCCTTTGATCGATAACAACAAGCGTGGATCTCATCGAGTACGATGGACGCGAGGGGGTGTTAATACCTTCCTCTCGCGTAACCGACTCCCGAACCCAGGCTATGGTTGCGATGACCATTCATTTCCCTTTGTTGAGGTTTTCTTCGATCGTTTCCTTTCCCTGCGTTGCGATAAATAATGTTCGGTGACGACTCTTCTGTTCTTTTCCGCCGGTTGATTTTCGCAGATGCGACAGAATGTAATATGATTTTTACTATTTAAATTTCTTTTACATTTACTAAAATATCATCTATTTTAGTATTTCAAAATCGTTCATTTACTTTCATGTAAGTACTTCTCTTTTGTGTGATTTTCTCCGTTGTTTCTATCAGTTTATTAAAATTGCTCTCCATCTTCAAATTATTTTTGTAATTTTACACTTAATATATTATAATTAGTGCATTTTTTATATTTATTTTTATTTATGTTTGCTTTTTTCTCCTAATTTTGTTACGTATTCTATTATATTTTTTTTACATCAAATTTTAAACCATTTTTGTTTATTAAATTGTTATTTTATGTATTTATTTTGTTAGATGGTTCATCACGATTTAAAAGTTGTTATCAACACATAGTTTAATTTGTATCGAAGAGTTATAATTTGAATCAAGTGTACTCAATTTTTTTAATGTTACGATATAATTTTTTAATCAATCAACTTTAAAAATTACATTTAATTATTTATTCATATTTTATTATCAACATATATTTACGAATTTTTCAACTTTAAATATCATATAAATTATATAAATTTATAAGAATAAAAATATAAAATATTAATATAATTTCTCCCATCCTCTTATGAATCAAATATATTTTAATTAAAATCCTTTCATTCCCTCCCTTAAGGTATTTCTTAGTCAAACTACATAAATCCTAGAATTTTCAATACAAAGATTTGACTATAACTTAATCTTTCTGTCTTCTCAAATAATAAGACTACAACTTAATCCTTTAAAAAAAATCACAATCAATTAAATGATTAAGTTATTGTGTTTAGAATATAAACTCTCACTGAGAATGTAAACGGGATTTAGTTCAATAAAGTGTTTTATCTATCAATCAAAAGTGTTTTGAATTTGTATCACTTGAATTTTACTTAATGCTTTGAATGTTTTTTTCTTTTGTTAGTTGTTCGTGTAGAGCTTGCCCTCAAAAAAGTTTTTGATAAAGTTCACTTCTCAAAGATAATTTTATATTTAAAAGTTAGGGTTAATAGTCATTTATCCCTTCCAATATAGACGATTTTTTATTTATCCCCTTTAAAAAAATAATTTTGGATTATCTCCTGAAATTTTAAAATTCTAAGTCTTTTGCCCCCAGGTAGAAAAATTATCCCCTGTAAAAATTTTTTTTTTATTTATCCCCTGGTTTTTACACGCTTAGGAGGTACTCCAAAATTTCAGAGGAGTACTCCAAAATTATTTTTTTAAAAGGAGATAAATCAAAACTCGCTAATATTATAGGGGATAAATGACTATTAACCCTAAAAGTTATCTTTGTTTCCAATGGAGTCGATGATATATATAATCATTTGATTATATTTAGGAGTGACAAAACGGACATGTTGAAATGTTTGTTTTGCCCGCATCTTAGTACGAGACGGATTAAAGGTTTAGATCTTTATGTTTTAATGTGTTTGTTCATTTTTTATTTTTATTTGTAAATTTGTGCAGGTACGAGTATTTATATAAATTTTTGCGTTTATAATCTTAAAATGTACAGTATCGGCCAGTTTTCACTGTTCCGCCATCACTTTTTTTTAAAAATATCTAAATTTTAACCCTACATCTTTAACTATGTCCGTCTCATCTCGTTCTTTTTTTTCTCAAACTTTTACGTAACGGATCTTTAACGAGGTGGACATGTCGGTTTATAATCTCTAACGATATTGTTGCAATAGATATTTATTTAGATTAAAGATATCATACAAATTTTCTAGATGTCAGTGTAATTCCGCACAACCTTGTAAGTTGTTTTCATAACAAAAATTATCACCCACTAATTGAATCATTCACATTGAATATTTCTCAATTTAAACTAATACTTTGAGAAATAAACCACTAAATGTGATCTTTATATGATATGCTTCAAGAAAATATACTTATTTGTTATTAGAGGATAAATTACCGTTGGTCAACTTCTTGATCTTTTGCTAAAGTTTTGTTTAGGAGTTTGAAGGAGAGCAAAATTGAAGGTTTCGAAAAATACTTTTTATAAAAATATGAACAAAAATTTAACATTTTTTTAAGAAAAAAATTATTTAAAATAATAAAATAATATTTATGATTAATATATTTTTTATTTTTGAAATATTATAACAATAAAAATTATATTTTTATAATTTGTTTAAAGTTTTTAATAGGGGTGTTCGTGGGTCAGTTTGGTTCGGTTTTGAGAAAATCCGATACCCAAACCGACCAAAAATATATTTATTAATTTGGATTAGATTTACACATTTTTTCGATAAAATTTAAACCGAGCCAAATCGAAAAAGAACGAGTTGGTTTGGGTTAGATTAATCTAATATATTAAAAACAAATGTGCAGAAATATTTTAAAAATATATCTAATTTTTATTGTATAATTTACTATAATAATATAAAATTCTTAATTGTTTTGTTTTTCCATATAGTTGTGAATGTCACAAATGACATTTCACTTTTTTTTTTTGTTCAACTTGAATATTTTATAATAGTTTATATGATAATGATGATATAAATTATATAAATGAATATAGTTGGTTCGGGGTGACGGGCTCGCGGGTAGAATTTTTAAAATCCGTTGTCCGGACCAATTCACATCGAGTTTCATTGGTTTTGTTCGGTTTTTGGCCGAACTAAAATAAAGTCCGACCAAAATACTATAGTTTGATTTAGATTTCAGTTTAATTCAGATTCACCCGAACTAATAAACACCCCTATCTCTCAAAACTCTCATTCAATATAAATTTTAAAATTCTCCAAATTAAAAGGTTTTTGCTATTATAAATAAAAACAAAACTTTTCAAAACCTTCCAACAAAATCCTTTTATCTTTTTTCATTCTATGCTGTTTATTTTTCAAAGTCACCTACCATTTCCCTCCGAACTCTAAAAAACAAATTCTAAAAGATTAAGAACTATTTACTAGAGGATCATTAACAGGGAGGCTTTAACCCGACACCCCTAATTAGACCTCGCACCCTTCCTAAAATATGGAAAAAGACAAAACTGACACTACAAAATTATTTTTAAAATTTTCAAAATTTACAGTGTTGGGAGGGAAATTTGAAATCATTGAGGCGATACCGGAAATTTCTAGTGAACTATCTGAAATTTCGAAAACGGGGAATTTTTCATCGAAATTTTCAAAAAAGAAATTCGAAAATTTTGAAATTTCTAGTATTTACATTGTAATATGTACTAGAAATTTCAAATTTTCCGGTATTAATATTGAATTATGTACTGAAATTTTCAAAATTTCCGGTATACGCCATTGTTTTGGTACCGGAAATTTTGAAATTTACGGTATGTACAGAAACTTTATTTTATACCGGAAATTTTAAAATTTACTGTAGTTACCATTTTTTCATATTGATTTTTTCAGGCAGAGACGACACTATTGCATTGAGAGTTGTTAATCGAGCAGTATATCAGAGTAGGGCTGTCAGGGGTGCTGGTGTTGAATCTTCGCAGATACGAGCAGGAAGAGTGGCCCCAACTGGTTCACACCGAAAGTGGTTGGCTGAGCGGGTCAGTTTCGGGCACCTTGTTCCACTTGACGTCGACCGGTTCGATCAATAGAGCAGCCTACGGATTAGGTGATGCCAGATGTTGTATCTGATCATGTGGATCATCCGGTGGTTGATCAGGTTGCTGATAAAGTTGTTGAGTCGGTAATTGATCTAGTTGATAAGGAGGTTGCTAATGAGGAGGTTGTTGAGGAAAAGGTTGCTCTAGTGGTCCAGCCAAATGTTATTTTTGTTGAGTCGGTCTCATCGGTTATGGTTGACACGGAGGTTACGGCTCCTTCGACTGAGCCTTCTGTGCACACGAATAGAGGATTCCCTGGTGAACCCATCGATCGATCGGTGTTTACAGAGTATGCTAAGCATATGGCCTTTTATGTTTAACATTAGTTTTTGTTTATATATGTTTGTCACGGTAGGTATCAACTAATTTGTTTATTTTTTCTTGTCACATGAGCGACCCACACTGAATATGACATCAGACGGGTCGAAGATGAAGGACTTCTCGAAGATTCTGATGCCTGAGTAGGTCAGTCGAATTATACGGAACTTCTAGGTGCTTGATTTTGCCCACTGCTCCCTCACCGTGCTCGACGCTCCATTACTTAGTGTGTTTGTTGAGAGGTGACACAAGGAGACATCATTATTTCATCTTCTGTTCAGGGAGATGACTATCACTCCGGATGATGTCTCTGCATTGTTCCATCTCCCGATCGATGACAAATTCTGGACGGCTCTCGTTCTTAGCATGACACTTGCATGCCAGGTTGTTGCACATGATTTGGGATTGTCTGAGACAGAGGTGCATAAGGAATTTATAAAGGTCGGGGATGCGCACCTTCGTATGTCTTGGCTTCAGAAGATATACTATCAGCTTGTAGTTGTTGGGAGGTATGAGGCTGCCACTATGGCCTACATGCTACATATAATAGCATGTACTCTCTTTGTAGACAAGTCTGGTGTTTATATCAATGTCTAGTATGTGTTCCTCTTCAGTAGCCTCTAGGACACCAGTTGGACTTGGGGTGTGCTACGTTGACCCAGTTGTATGCATCCTTTGAAGGGGTGATGGTCTTTAAGACCAGACAACTTGCTGGTTAATTGAGTCGGTTACAAGTATACTTGAAATTATTATTTATTGTAGATTTCTTATTTAATTGCTACGAACAGCATTTCTTATTTAGTATTTTTCGTGTTTCTGTTTTGATATCAGTGCTTGATATACGAGCATTTCTCCACCATCTGTGATAGGAGGGTGCAGCATTGCGAGGTGGAGGCCCCACGGGCGAAGAGATGGAAAGCCAGGTAGGCTTATCACGGTGATGTTACTGAGTACAAGAGGAGGCTTGATGCGCTGATGGTAGATAATGTCATCTAGACACCATACACTGGTCCTTGAGTCCATCGTGAATTCGAGGAGTCGTCATTATATTCTGGTTATATGCGGTGGGAGTTCATGGTTGCTAGACACTTGCCTGAGATGTGTATGCGACAGTATGGTTTTGTTTAAAGTATTCCACGACCAGTTCCAAATATTTCATCTTCAAGTATTGATTTGTGGTTTCAGAGTAAATTCATCAACTCGGGTCGTGCCATTATAGATCAAGCAGTCAGTGTTCAACACCCCTCGCAGCGTGAGGATGGTTACTTAGAGTGGTACCTCACTGTATCACCCTCTCACATCACCCCACCTGCAACTGATGATGGGCCTTCTGATGATGGGGTACCTGCTGATGACGTGTCGTCGCCGCCTCCTCCAGCAGATCACGTCGATGACCAGCAGCGCCTCCAGATGATTGCAGTTGTTATGAAAAACCTCATGGGTTTGGTAAACCTAGATGACGAGTTTTATACTGAATTATCTCGAGCTGCACACATAGCCTGTGGCGAGCCTATTTAGATATGTTTTATATTATGTATTATTTGTATCATTTATATATTATTCAGACATCTTCATTTGTATATTATTCAAAAATCTTTATTTGCTAATATTATTGATCTTCCTTAAGTTACAACGTGAACATTAACTAACATCTGACAATGGATTACATAACTTGAATAGAAAAAACGTAACACTACAATATGATTAATAAATAAATAAACTTAAACACTACCCGACACTTCTGGACGTTTTAGCATCTCCATTTTGTCATCAACAGATCTTGAAAGCTTAGTATCTAACTCGATCGGTCCATTTGTTATCCTACGATGAAATGATTTCCACATTTCTTTGACATTTTTGTCGGTCTTCAACTCAATAAAGTTGTATTTCACCCTCACGTTAGTATCAATTTAATCTTCATGAATCTTGATCTTTCTCACGTTTCTATTTTTGGTATCAAACAACAATTTATTCAATTTGAACGTCAGGCCAGCAAGAGACATGGTGTCATCTGGAAGTCAGAGCTCTACAGAAGAAGCTCTATTGTAGTACACTTCTGCCTTAATCAAAAATTGAAGAAGAACCACTTTTTAAGATGTGTTTATCAAACAACATTTCTATTTTTGGTATCAAACAACAATTTATTTAATTTGAACGTCAGGCCAGCAAGAGACATGGTGTCATCTGGAAGTCAGAGCTCTACAGAAGACGCTCTATTGTAGTACACTTCTGCCTTAATCAAAAATTGAAGAAGAACCACTTTTTAAGATGTGTTTATCAAACAACATGTAAACTCGTATTTATATAACTTTGTATTTATTCTAAACCACACAAACTGTTGGCACAATAACAGCCATCCAAAACTGTCAAAATTTCCATATGAAGTCATGTTCACGAAACACTTCCAAATTTCCATACGAAACTCTTCCATTCATTGAAGTCATGTTCACACAGAAGTACATTCAATAATTCTGTATTTTTCAAAGCTTATAGAATCGAAATGAAAGATTTTTGACTTGGATAAGAGTTGTGAAAGTGATTTTATCGGTCCCGCCAACCGGTGCACTTCATAGATTAAAATGTAGAATGACATTAACGTGCTTTTCTTTTTCTTTTTTTATTGAAAATTGAAAAAGCTATTCAATTTAACCAGCAGCGGTACAACCATTAACAGAGGCACCCACCCAGCCTGTGAGATACAACTCAACCAAGCTCTTGATGCTTCCCTATTGCCAAGGCCAACCATATGGTGCGTATATTAATTCAACTCCCTACTACAAAACATAAGGAATCCTCGTAGACGATTTTCATTTGATTTTATTTTATCTAAATAATTCATGGGTTTTAATATTGTTCTTTTTTGGCATAAGAATCCTCATAAATTTCATTCAATTGGCTAAGATTCTCAAAACTTCAACCAAAGAAGGCAGTAACCAACTATGGAGGAGGAGCACACATGTAAATCAAACTCTAAATTCATTGTTCATCCGAGAAGTAAAAACTAAAACAACACATCAACAAAAAAGGGAGACACACAAACTAGCATGCAAGGAAGTACAAATTTTCCACTCAAAGGATAAAACACATAGGAGACAATTTGAGAAGGAAACAACCACCAGGGTTAAAACAGGTTCATTAGTAATTTCCACAAGATAGAGGTTTAATTGTGTGCAATAGATATTTAAAACAGGTTCGTTAGTAATTACCACAAAAAACTAAAACTA
Organism: Lathyrus tuberosus; assembly: GCA_022829125.1. Classification (NCBI taxonomy): domain Eukaryota; kingdom Viridiplantae; phylum Streptophyta; class Magnoliopsida; order Fabales; family Fabaceae; genus Lathyrus; species Lathyrus tuberosus. The sequence goes on from JALAZF010000090.1 coordinate 5,325,476, forward strand.
TTGTGAATTTGTGATCCAATTGACTCCAATAGAGGTTTAAAACATGTTCATCAGTAATTACCACAAAAAAAAAGAAACTATTGTGTGATACAACTGACTCATATATTTGTTCAAATTTTGCAGCTAATTATGTGAAAGTAATGCTGCACTTTAAAAAATAAAGGGACAAAAGAATTTTGTAGTTAGAACTAAGCCATGACAAAAGTTAACTAAAACAATAGAAAAACAAACATCAGAAAATGGACAACACCAAACAATGATACAGCACAAAGGAAATGATAGCTAGCAAGGAAAATATGTTAATACAAACGTCAATAGATTCCAACATGAAAATCTAAAAGCTCTACAAAAGATAAACACCTCTTAACTAAAGAGTTGGCCTTAAAAGTACAAATAAAAGGTTGCTCCCTCATTTTAAACTATTCACGTTTTGAACAGACAAAACATCAACTAAGAGCAGCAAAATAATTCGGGTAGCAAGACATTTTTATCAGAAAATGACAATCATCTACATAAGATGATCAAAATCATCAGCATAGCATCCTACATAAATGTTATCATCATTCAAGTTTCTACTCGTCATCATCCTCCTACATGAAACATATATATCAAATTAAAAACAACTCAAAAAATTGTCTTACAATAAATAAATAAATAAAATTAACTTGAGAGTGACTAGACCAACCTCCTCACTTTCTTCCTCATCATCATTCTCATCATGCACCTCAGATTCTGATTTCTCAGATTCTTCTTCTTCATCAGCAGCAGCTGGGCCTTCAGCCTGACAAAAAGAAAACCAACCCATGAGAACCTAACTATCTGACTTACAAATTTATTACAAAAATTTAAATTTCACCCACCTGTTTCTTGTTATAAGACTTCATGTTCTTCTCATATTCTTCCTTTCTTTTCTCTGCCTTAACAAGATATGGCGCTTTCTCCTAGAAAATCCAGCCATAACAATTTCAAAACACAATAAAAAATACAAGTATTAAAATCAGCACAAACAATTCACAAGAGACAGAAAGATGCATACAGCTTCAGTAAATGACTTCCATTTTACTCCAGCTGCTTTACCAACCTAAAAACAGTACGCATACATAGATTAGTAACTCATCTCTTATTGCATGTGATTTGAGTACAACCACAAGCACAACATGAGTTACTTACTGCAGAAACAGCTTTGTTGTCAGGGTTTTCTTTTTTGAACTGCTTCCTAAAGTCCTCCCTTCAAAAACCACAAACAAACTTCAGAATAACCATCAAAACAAAAGTATACAATAGTATGTCACCATCATGTGGTCATAACCATTTTCATGAAGTACAAAATAGGTCAAACATGATTCACACCACATGCATGAATTTCAATTTTTTATATTTTATAAAAAAACTCAGGGAGAAATTCAATTTAATAATATTATAGTAACAATTGAAATATATAAAAGTCAACACATAAATCACTACCTATAGAAACAACAAAAAATGAACATAAATTCTGGAAATAAACGAGAACAGAACAAAAATTAAAAGGATCGGAAGTAAGAAAATATAATTACATGAAAACGAAGAAAGCACTTGGAGGTCTCTTCGGCTTGTTAGGGTCCTTTGGTTCCTTTCCCTTGGCTGGTTTCTTTCCGCCCTTGGTGGCGGGAGCGCCCTTCTTATTCACAGCAAGCCTAACATCAAAATCAAAAATCAACAAAATCAACATGCAGGTCATAAAATTCTTCCACCGGAACACACATCACGCTAGTTTTTTCTCAATTTCCAGATCTTAGATCTAGAAAATACCAAACCCTAATTTAACAGTTTTTTTCAGTTTTAAAAATCGATTTGAATGATAATAGCAATAAACGAGTTGACGATGTGATTAACAAACGATTTATACTTACTTCGTTTCAGCTTTCTTCGATTCACCCTTGGACTTTCCTCCTTTCATGATGAAAAACTGAAATGAAAACCGAAATCAAACGATCGCGTTAGTTTTTCAGCGAGAAGTGATAGAAAATCGAAGAAAACGCGAAAAAACGACGGAGATTGAAGGAAAAACCGTACCGAACGGTGAAGAGAGATGAGAGACTAGGGTTTGGGAGAGAGGGAGAGAGAAGGTGTTTGTGATGTGCGTTTGTTGTGAATGACACTATGACATAAGGCTAGGGACAAATGCGGGTGGATATTAAAGGCCTTAAAGGGAAATTGAAATTCAATTGCGAGTGAAATGAAAATGAAGGGAATGGTAGGGGTTTAGGCGGGAATTTAAATTTTAATGCCATGTCATTGATCCGTGTGAGGGTGCGTTATTTCTAAGCGTTTCTATTTTGTGTTTTCTATGTGTTTTCTCATTGAACGTTTCTCTCTCGCCGGTAGGCTTTTTCACCTAGCTCCGGTTTCTATTTTTGGAATTTGGGTTGGGCCAGTCAAATGTAGGTTTGTTTAGGCCCGTTTATTATTGGGTGTTACTTTATGAGGATTTCTTTTTGCACTCTATAGATTTTTTTTACATCATGTGAATTTTTATATATGTTTTTTGATTTCAGAGATATATCTTCGGACGCATCAAAACTCAAGTGAACGTTAACATATTTTAGAGATATATCTCCGGATGCTCCAAGACTTCAGTGAACGTTGAAATATATCGGAACATTTTGGAGATTATTAACGCGTCAGACTCTTCTCATCCCACATTTTTTATATTCATTCACAAACTCTTCCACTCTCTCAATCCCAAATTTCTCCAACTCCACCAAACCAGATTTCATCAATAGGAGAATTCAAGTAAACATCAAGCATCATCCATTTCATCATTCAACATCTTTCAAATCATAAATTTTGGGTAAGTTTTTCGAGTTTTCGGTAAATATGTGAGTTTTGTTGTAAACGAGTTAGAATCAATTGTTGGGTGTAGAAATGTTTAGAAATCACATGAAACATAGTTTAGAGTAAGTGTATGTATTATTTGTTGGCTCAAATGGACGATCAGGGATGTATTTTTCACATTCTGAATAGCAGAGGATGCCATTGTAGCGACCTCTGAATTTTAGAAATTTCCGGAGATACATCTCCGAAAAAGTTCAACGTTTTATATACTTTAGGAAATTCCGGAGATACATCTCTGGAATATTTCCGTAGATATATCTCCGGAATTTCCTCAGTCTATTTTTTTATAATAATTTTCTTGTTTGTGTTGTTCTTTTGCGTAAACTAATTATATGGCTAATGTTACCTTGCAGACATAATGGCTGACAAAGTCAACAGACTGAGACTTGGACGGTTTTCCCAGCACGCATTCGTTCGGCGGGAACGGAGCCAGCAGGTTCCGGAGGGTGCAGGTACATTTGTTCAGGCAGGGGAGTCAGCTTTTGGGGCGCAATCTACTCCTGAGACTCAATCTACTACTAGGACTCAGCATTCACCTCAAGTCACTTTATCTACATCTCAAGCCACTCCATCTTCATCTCAGGTTACTCAATCTTCATCTCAGGTCACTCCACATTCTTCTTCTTCTTCCCGTAGGAAACGGGATGCATCAGCTGACGCATCACTTCCCCAATCCTCCTGCAGGCGTCGGGATGCACCAATGCCACCTCCTGTTGATCCGGTGCCACCTCTCGCTGTTGATCTTGTTGGCCCAGTGCCAACTCTAGAGGGTGAGGTTGCTGAGGATGCTGAGCCAGAGGGATTCAGAGGAGGTTCATCTGATATGTCCATACTTCCTTTGTATCCATACCACACTATCAGACGTATCTGGCACGTAGAGGTAGTATTAGTCTCGTTTTTTATATATATTTTACTTTAATTTAAATTGCTGACATTGATTATTTCTAACTTTGATTATTATTGACATTGATTATCTCTGGAAAATCGCAGGTACGTGATCCATAGAAGTTTCTGAACCATGGAAGGAAGATTTTAGCATTGCATTAGTCGCAAGACCAGTGGTTTCAATCGGTTCTGACCGCTTCTGGGTTGTGTGACCTACGCATGACTAGTTACAGTCTGGTCAACCACGGGATACTTAATGCATTTGTGGAGAGATGACATTCTGAAACATATTATTTTCATTTCTCGCATGGTGAGATGTTTATCACACTGGATGATGTATCGTCATTGTTGCATCTTCTGATCAGGGGGAGACTCCCCCGTCATGGTAGGATGACTAGAGACGAGACGGTTGAGATGATGGTGGAGCATCTGGGGGCTGATCTAGGAGACGCGGTTGAGGATATGGATAGGACCATGGTACCCATGCTAGGTTTGAGTTCTTGAAGAAGATATATGCTGATGAGGTTGCTGCTGCACAACAGGCTGATGGTGATGTCGAGTAGGTGGCATTACACAGGACTCGTGCTTTGAGGACATATTTTTTTTATTTGGTTGGCACTTTATTTTTGTGGACACGAGTGCCACCTATACTGACGTTACATACCTCCGGTACTTCTTGGATCTCACACGGATCCATGAGTACAATTGGGGGCAGCTTGCCTGGCCTATCTATATTCGAAGTTGAGAGGTGGATGTCGATGAAGGACGAAGCATGTCATAGGTCGCACGACATTGTTGGGGGTAATATTTTTTTATCCTTGAATATTTATTTATAATTTTCATTTCATATCTGCGATAATTCTTGATCTATAAATACTTTTTATTTTATTTTAGGCATAGATCCTGCAGCACTTCTCGCGCATCACTGGCTGGGCGTGTTATGACGAGTACACTGAGAAGATGCCCCGTGTCTATGCTTTTATCCTGCTGAGAGGGAACTAGACAGTCGAGCCTTTTAGAGTCTATTTTGACTGTTTGGCTGCCGATGACATCCACTTCAACTGCTACGTGGATCACCGTCAGGCGCGGCTATTTGACAACATATCTCTATACTTCGGATTGCTGGCCTACATATCGTGTATCACTGCTCCTCATTTGCACGAGCGCATCATACGGCAGTTCGGGTACACCTAGACCATCCCAAGACACCCTGTCATCTATGATCTTCCTGCCTTGACTCATATACAGATAGATGAGATGTTTGCTGGTTATCAGAGTCATCTGGTACCGGATGAGGCTCGGGCTACCATAGTGCCGAATGACTGGAGCTACATGGACGGATACATTAGGTGATTCTTCACGGTCTCACATATGTACATGGTACCGACTGCTCTAGGAGATTCGCCAAGACCAGCTCATCAGGAGATTCTAGAGGAGCAGCAGCCTCAGCTATATCATATTGAGGATGTTTTGCCTCTGTGTCGTTGCATATTGGAGATTGTGCGGGCAGGCATTGACGAGGGTATCTTCCATGAGGGGCTTGTTGTGCGGTGATTATTGGATGCCATGGTTGCAGAGGTACGGGGGGCACTATTGTACCGCAGATATCGCGTGAGAACGGGTATGATCGATGGCCGATGAGGCAGACCAGGCAGAGGAGGCACATGATAACACCGAAACACATTGCGTATTTGACTCGGATTGCACATGTTTTATCATCGTTTTGTTGTTATTTTCTTGTATTATGTTGGTATTTTGTCTGAATTTCAGGTAAGTAGCCAAATGAGAGCCGTTCGCGAAGAAACAAAGCGAAAAGGGTGAAAAACAAAGATTTTGGTGAAAATTTTACACATGGCGTTGGCCATAGAGGTAGTCATGAGCTAGATCACCTCTCCCACGTCCCAATGGTCAAAAGACCAAGCCATGTCCACTTTGTGAACATGGCAGACGCCATCCTTGTAAATGACGCCCTGGTCAAAGGGCAGTTGGAGACTTCACCCATGATCGCCATTTTTTCCTCACACGAATTTTGAAGCAACTACTTGACTTCCAAGGCATTTTACTAGTATAAACAGGACCTAGATTTTATTTTCTCATCATCCAAACTTAGTTGCAGCTTAGGCATATATTTCACATTTGTAAAACGGTAATTTTTCACACTGGAGAGTTATTGTATCGTGGTTGTAATCGAGTTTTGAGCACCGTAGACTTAGAGTTTTAATCTTGTTGTCATTTACATTCTAGTTGTACTAGATTCAAGTCTCCGATTGGAGCAGGTTTTTAATATAATTCCGCATTTACTTTATTTATTTCCTCACACCGCTTTTACTTTGTTTATTTTATCGCATCGCTTTAATTTTTTTATTTTCCTCGCACCGTCTTGTTTGTTATTTTTCACACGATTACTTACTCGTTTTATTTTATTATCGCAAAAGATTTATTTTCAAAACCATACTTTGATAGTATCATTCTCGTTGTTTATTTTTGAAACCCAATTGCACGTTTAGCACATTATTACCAAAAAATGTCTTATCCTGATTATTAATCATATGCTATGTAGTTTATCGTAACCATGTCCAGCTAAATCATTATTGCTGGAATGTGAAGACCGTCGATTCGACGGTACTTCATATGTTGTCTCTGTAGGAACACTTTTGGGGTTGTTTTGACTTTAATACAATTTTTATGTGGTTAATTTGATCAGTTACTACGAAAGTAGGACCGTGATTAAGTCGGGTAAGATCGAAAGTCGTCTGACACTTAAGATAAAAATTGGTTAGTTTTTTATTAGGAAAAATAGCGAAAGCGCTTTGTTAATCAATTAGGAAAGTTTAACATTATTAGAAGGAGATTTTGAAACTATTTTCGAACGCGTTTATAGCTTTAGGATCCGGTTGTCCGAGCATATGTCGGAGACCCTTATAAGTTAAAGTTTCCAATCAAAAGCACTTTTCAACTAAGCTAAAGAGGTGATTACATAAAAAAAAGAATCTGAGAAAAGTCAGAAGCTTAAACACAAGACAACTCATGTCAGAATGGAATACACTTAGATATAGAATTGCTGTGAAAAAGATTTCAGAATCTCTAAGGTATGCTTCTTCTTAACTATGACTAATTAAATAATAGTGCAAGTCCAAACTGAAAATTATCTGGTAGGTAAAAATATTAATGATCTAAAATATTCTCTCTTTCAAGAAAAATCTTTTGATCAAATCTCTGGATAATATGCATGCACTCAACGTACCTCAGTCATAATTGCTAATCTTGAATATTTGTGATATCTAAATAATAGGATCTCCAATGCGTGTAACCTGGGTTTTGCCTTAAATTATTCGCATCTACTAACCAGGCGTGATTATAAACTGACAAACTAAGATTCGCCTTCTTAATAGTAAATTGTTCTTTGATTACCTCTATGTTTGTGCACTTATTAGACATATCTTCTTGAAACTAGGCAATGTGCCTCCCTGTTTTCACTCCTAGTTAATGATTTCTAAAGCCACTCTTACATATGCATTTATTGCGACCCCTGTCAAGAATTAATTAGAAAATTTTATGCGTGATCTCTTGGTTTTTCAAAGACTGAGAGACTGTTAGACTTAGTGCTAGTATACATCCTTTACCCTACTCATATCCTGTCTAAAGTATAGGATATGATGAACCTGTAGTTTGGATTCACAAGCATTTAATAACTCACTCTATTCGTCGCCTATTTAAGGCCCCATGTTCACTTCTCCATCCATCCGTCCAGCTCATCTCAATTAATCTTTCTCTCATACCCTCTCACCTTCAGAATGTCTAACTCACATCCAAAAGCTTATAAGGGTGAATTCTCTGAGTTAAAAGTTCTAAATGAACTTACCTTTAATGCCAATTCTCTCAAAGAACTTAGTATGTTAAGAACCTCGTCTGAGTTACAATGTCAGAAATGGGAAGGTTATCTCAACATGCTTCCAGGCCTCATTTACACTGACTTAGTCAAAGAATTATGGACAAATGCTAGTGTCTTTTCAAACGCGTATAATCAACACATCATTCAGTCAGTCATCTCCGGAATCCCTGTAGTGATTAATCCCTTTGTCATTGCACAAGCCATCAAATGTGATGAAATCGGTGATACCACTGAAGATTACAAAGAAAGAAATATCTTCAATGATCTCATTCACAAAATTAATTGTGGTAATGGTCCTTCCAACTATGCCTCCACACTCACTCCATCAACTAAAATCTGGCACAAGATTATGGTAACAAACTTACGACCTAGAGAAATAGGAGCAGGATTACTGTCCCACTCTGACCGATTATTTATTTTCCTTCTGATATACAGAAGAAGAATAAACCTTCCTCAAACCATGTTCAATTACTTGCAAGAACAAATCCTCTTATCTAAAGATAAGTCTTCCTCTAGTATTCCTTATGGAAGAGTCACTCTCGGTTATTAACCCATTCACGCTAGTCTCTTCCGTTGCCTATTTAAAGGCATATCTCATTCCTGTATTTCGTCACTGTCTTTTGTTCAAAACCTTCTCAGAATCCGAAAATCACCAAGAATGACTCCAAGAACCTTTCATGGCAACGATGATCTCTTAGAGATTATCAATGAAAAACGACCAAATCCAGCAGATGCTAACCAAAACTTTCTTCTTGGGATTCATTTTCAAAATTGAAATGGATACATGTCCATGTTAAGAGGTTCAATATATACAAGCATCTTAAAATCCTTTTGGATCAATGCCTCTGTCACTAGTGATGGTCTGTCTATCTCTTCAAACATCTATGGTCTTCCAGTTTCCTTCAACTCTACAAACACTACTGAAGCCATTGACTGTCCCAAATAGGGTATCACAACCCATCACGACTCCATTCGATGCACTTCCAATGCTGAAATATATCGCATGTTTGACAAAGGCTCTGCCTTTGAACCCACAAATCCAGAAAAACTTCTGCCTACTGCAAAAGGATCGTTTAAGTTCATTTTGACAAATCTTCGCCCTCGCAATATTAACAAAAAAAATTTGTATCATGATAATAAACTTCTCATCATGTGTCTTCTTAAGCCAACCTCTATAGATCTGTACCAAGTAATATTTGATCATCTTAAAGAATTAATCCTTCTGTCAAGAACTATGAATAAATCGTTCATTCCCTATGGAAGAGTCTTATCTGAAGTCCTCTTCAGAGCAGGAATCGTGCAAACGATTTGCAGAGTTAGAGGTGATCCAGACACTGCTCTTGATAAAAAAATTTGTGAAACCTTCGACAGCAGATGGTTCTCATTAAATAAGATGATTGTTTGTTAGAACTAGGCTAAGTTATCAGTTTGTAATGTTTTTTATGTTATTCATACCTTGTATTTATGATTAATGAAGTATGTGTTGCTTTCTGTTCTATTTTTGAACCATCCTTTACTCATACCTGCACTGCTCTATCTTCTGTATTGAATGAAATTAACTCTAACTTTTTGATGATGTCAAAAAGGGGGAGAAAATAGAATATATGATTTTGATATATGTTAAAAGAATGTTAAACATCAACTCTGATGTAAAATACATTCTTAACACTAACGATTGTTTGAGGTTTAATCAACTCTGAACAAGTTCACTAGGCATTCTTATAACAGGTTAAATAGGAAGAATTATGTTAAAAGTTCTTATGAACTGTTGTTCCTATTATCGAAGTTGTACACTTCGTGAACATGTGTTCAGAATCAGATTGACCCAGTACTGTTAAGAAGTTTAGAACTTTCTGAAAGTCAAAGTTATCGTGATTCTTGTTTCACTTTGTTCAGAAGCTGTAAGCTGTCTAAGAATATGATATTCAGAACATAAGAATCAGCAGAAGAAATCTTCCTGAAAGCAGTCAAGACAAAGTCTACAATCCAAGATGCTTTTCAGAAGAACTGAGCAAATCAGAAGTCGAAGACTGTCTGAAGAATCTGATAAACCAAGATTTCAACTCAGAAGAAAATGATTTGGCATCAGACCAAATCTACAATTGGTATCGAACTCAGCAGACTAAAGAATCAAATATATAGTTGGTATCAGATTCAGAATCAAGCTTCGATTGATCACAAAAATATTTTTTAATCTGATCAAGAATCAATTTGTGATCTTCCAATGAGTTCTGATAGAAACATGGTTTTGAGATGATGGCATGTTGTCTAGTCAAACTCTGAAAAGTCAAGATCTTAAATGATGATCAGAAGAAATTATGACCAAATCAAGAATATGAAGATTATCATATCTAAAACTCAAGGGGAGTTTATTATGTCAAAAGACAAGTTCAATTCTGATAATTAGTGTGGCTAAGTTATTAGAAGAGAATTGTTCTATCTATGTGCTAAAATGATTCTGTTGAAAAGTAAAAATTGCTTCAGAAGACTCTGAAGATTATGAGCTCTGATACGACGACCAAAGGAACTAAGTTCTAAAGATCTGAAGACAGAGGTTCTGATGAACAAGTCCAGATGCTGAAGTCTTTTGTCTCCTTAAGACAGATAGGGAATTAACCCTTCTCTATTCTATGTTCTGACAACTCAAATTGTTATTTTGTGAGTCTTTGGATCAGATAATATTCTAGATAATCACAAATAAAATTTTATGGTTAACACATTCAGGAGGAGCTGTTGTTCCTGTCATACCCCAAATTTGTCCTACCTACCACAAGATTGCTTGACTTTTGATCAAATACCTTATAAGATTCAGGACATAGGGTCAGGCTTAAGAGGTTTGAAGTTTTAAGCTATGATCATATCTCAAGAAGATTTTAGCCATATTCCAAGTGTGACACTGAGGCTATATGGTTAAACAATCTAGGGAATGGCCACTCTCGATTCAAAAAAGATGATTCATCTTTAGGCCGGGTATTTCAAGCATAGTTCCAAGAAATGAGGTGTGCACAATTTTGGCAAGGCCCATTATATCATTCCAAAGACCATAGTACAAAAATTACTACAACCAAATATTTGCAAGTTTGCTTCTCACAAAATTTGAGTTATGACTCTTTCATTGAAAATTAAGCTATTTAAAGGTATGTGTAAGATTGCAATTCTATTTGGAATTATAAGCATGGAGTGTGCTTGTACACCTTAGGCGTATGGTTCTTTGTGTCAACATAGGGAAAGTGGAATTAATATGGCCTCTTTATTCATTGTTGCGATTAATGGTTTTTTTTAGAGACTTATAAAAAGAAAAAGAGGAAAGAAAGAAGGCATTGAATTGGTAGTCAACATTTGCATAAGAATTCTGTCACAATTGCAAATTCAATGTTTGGTTACATGTGAAGACTTAGTCAAAAGAGAATCATGCTACATCATTACATAATTAAGGTAAAACCAGAAAATACATGATGTATATTTGGGATTCACAAGACATCTAAATGTTGAAGTCAAAAACGGAATTATCAAGGTTTTTTTTAGTAGAAGTGAGAAGGGAAACGACACATAAAAAGCTGCTTGTTTCCTGATATGCTAAAGTTACAATCCTCGTACTATACACCAAGGTGACAAAAAACTTCCAAAGTCAAGCTTTAAGACAATATTACCGCACTTTCATAAGCCATAGCTGCAGCAAAAAAAAAACAATCATATCAATGGATATCAAAACAAAACCAATTTCATTCAAGACCGTTCCAATTTATAAACCAAATTCTACCATGCCAAATCCAAGATTTCAAAACCATCATAAACCAATTTTCAAGCCATGTCACACATACATCATAATTCAAATCATAGACAAAAGTCCACACTTCATAACCTATTCAAATTAATCATTTTTAATTCCAATCACAAACCAATTCCAACTTCAAACTCAAATTCAAAGATTCAAATCATAAATCAAATTCAAAACTAACCAATTTTCAACCAAAGCATCATTCTAATCTAAAATAATTTCATTTTTCATATCAAACCAAGTTCATCCTAAACCATTGAGCCAATTTTTGCTAAGACTACATCACAACTTTATGGTCACAATCTAAGGTCCAAACTTCAGTTCTTGCCATCCATAAATAAATCATGCCTCATGTTCATAGTACCACACATCATATAGCATGTTCTTTGTGACATCCGTGCCCTATTTCATAGCAAGGTGCAAAGATTTTCAAAACATTTCAGCACAAAGCTCAATTTTAGAATAAGACAACCACTTCAGAATAACAACAGAATTTCATAGCAATATAGAGACCACACAAAGTAGCATTATAGGGTCAAAATTCATTAAAAGATAATGGTTCAGAACTACAGGTCCCTGGCAGAAAAGCATTAACATGAAAAATCAAAGTTCAAATTTAAAAGTTCAGCAAGTACAGTCTAAACAAGCAGACAACAACAAAGGCAGAAATTCAGAAAGTGCAGTAGATAGAGAGATTTCATAATTTGGACAAAAACAAATTCTGAATCTAAGAAAGTAATAATAGAGAAATTCAGAAACCACAGAATTCACCAAAATGGAAAAACATTTCTTAGCATAAAAAAGTTGTTAACAGGCATGGATGGAAATGAAGATTCCTCAGCAGGATTCAAACACAGAAACCCTAATTTTCTGCTATAAAAACCAAGTCATTTATCAGCAAGAGGGGCAATTTTTGAAAGCGGAGAAAAAACTACAAAAGAAAAACCCTACTGTTACTCTATCAAAATCATCATACCCTACACTAAAGCTCTCTTGTTCTATTCAACTCTGAAATTCGCATCGAAATTCAGAGTATGAAGAGCTAAACCTTGGATACTCAATAATTGTAACAATCAACAAAACTACAAAAGCATATCAAATAAGGAAAGGAGAAGAGGAATTGAGAAGAAAGAGAAGCACGAAGAGAAAAGGAATCGAGATTAGTTACCTCGCCGGAATTTTTCATCGGATTAGCTCCGATCGTGTAAGTTCTCTCACCTTTCACTTGATTTCTCATTGACATAATACTCGCCATGTTGTGTTGGTTAAGATCCCCATCCTAATTTCTTGACATGATGCACCATTACCATTTGATTCTTGATTGAAAACCTAGGATTTTTTTTGTTGTCTTGTTGCCATATGGTTTAAAGCTGCATCTTCAGAGGTAGATTGAGATTGTTTTGAGTTGTTTGTTTTGGGTTTGAGTTCTGCATGCCTTAATCTTGTTGTTAGGTTGAGATTTTGAACAAATGAGGGTTGAACTTGGGATCTATGGCCAAATTTGAGGGGGCTTGTGTTTTGTGTTTCATGTTTAAGGGTGTTTGACCGTCGGAGAAGGCGGTGGCGCCGCCGCTGGCCGCCACACTTCTCCTTCCATGATTGTTTTGAGTTGAGAGAGGGTAGATGGAAATAAAGAGGACTCGTTTGAAGTTTGAGAATATGCTGGTAATTTAAGAACTAATGTCTAAAACATTGTTTCTTTATAACGTTAATTAAGTAGTTTTTTTTTCATTAAAAGAGTTTGCCAACCGTTGCATCATTATGGACTTGGAATATGCTCTTTTACTATTGTCTGCATGCGTGTCCGTAGACTGATATTATATTGCTTGTCAGCCATCATCAATGAATCGTTGAATAAGTCAGGCGGTTAGGTTTTTTGAATGAATGTTGCACCTTTGAGTTTATCTGCATAGGTTATAAGGGGCGAACCGGGTATTAGTGACCCGAGCCCAATTTCTTTTTTTCATTTTTTTGTTGCAGGTAGTAAGTCGTAAGACATAGGGGCATTGGGCCTGTGTGTGTTAGTATTAGGCTGTTTAATTGTAAGAAACATAATTAAAAGAAATTTGCTCTTATTCTAGTTTAGAGTCAAATAATCATTTTGATGATTAGTTATAGTATTAACTCTAGTTATAACTATTATATTATTTATTATTTATTAGATTAATTAATAAATATTTTTGTTAATTAAATAATTAAAATATGTATTTTTTACTTATTTTTAATATAATTTTTGTTAATCCCGATTAAATATTCTAATCCTAATTCAATATGTTTCCAACACCAAAACAATTTCCTAATTAAATAACGAAAGTAGTGGGCTCTTGGGGTCTAGCACTCATTGGGTCCTTGAATGAATGCTCTTGAGGCGCACGCTTTGAGCTGTGTTCATTTCGCCTTTCGTTTATAAAAAATACTTAAAACAATTAATCTTTTGCTTAATCAAAATATAATTAATCTTTACAATTATTAAATTAAAAATCATAATCCATTTACATCTTAATCATTTTAAAACACTTAAGATATCTAATCTTAATAAAAAAACACTTAACACTTAAAATACTTGATCTAATTAATTTCTTAATCTTTAAAGATATTTTCTTAAATCAAATCATAAAATATTTAGGTTAATATTTCTAAACTATTTTCTTAATTAATTATGGAAGTAGTGGGCTTTTGGAGTCTAGCACTCCTTGGGTCCTTGAACAAACGCTCTTGAGGCGCACGCCTTGGGTTGTGTTCGTTCCGTCTTTCATTTCTAAAAAACTTAAAACTTCCAATTCTATTAAAAACACTTAATCCTCCTTAAAACTTTTAATTCGTTCAAACCTCTAATCTGGTTAAACGTATCTAATTCAAATATTCTAATCAAATTCAAATCTTTTTCCTAATTAAATTACGAAAGTAGTGGACTCTTGAGGTCTAGCACTTTTTGGGTCCCTTGAATGAATGCTCTTGAGGCGCACACTTTGGGTTGTGTTCATTTCGATCTTTCGTTCCTGAAACACTTGCCCTAATTACATGGACAAAGAAGCCCATTGTCCAACAAACATAATTTTATAATCAATAGAGTGAAAAAGGTGTCGTTGAGATCTAGCATCTCAGTGATATCCCGATTAATTGGTTGCGAGGCCGACGTCTCGTTTATCAAATAATCGTCATTCTTCCTCTAAAATACATAACAAACCAAACACTTCCCACGGAACCGAAACCCTAAAACACACGCAAATCAAACTCTTTTTCTCAATCAAATCTTTAACACACTTAATCCAATTCAAACAACTTTTCATAAAGAACATTGTTTAGTCCATTCTTCCACGCATATAAACTAGTGTTTCAGCCTCCCCTAGCGAGCAGACAAGCCAACGTTTAGCAGTTAGAAGGCGAATTAAACACTCGTTCGTTTAAAAAAAACTAACCAACCGTAGTCCCACGAACTATGAATGCTTTGACTTTCCCATTGCACAAGGGAATACGTAGGCACAAGGGCCCCAACCCTTGGCGAGCACCCTAATAAAAAAACCACCCATTTCCCCTTAGAAAACAATATCTACCTTAGAAGGCAACAAACAAACTAAGCTAACTTATCTCCCGAATCGAATCAAGAGGTTCCCGTTGAGTACAACGGACGTAGAGGGTGCTAATACCTTCCCTCCTGCGTAACCGTCTCCCGAACCTAGAATTTGGTTGCGATGACCATTTTCTTATCCTTTAAAGGTTTTATCGATATTTTCCCATTCCTTCCTTGGAATGAATAAAGTTCGGTGGCGACTCTGTTTCGAACAGTTTTTTCCGCGTCCATCGCGAGGATCGTATTTTTTGAGGTACGACAGATGGTGACTCTGCTGGGGATATCTGCATTGCCCTATGCTAGAGAGAGTCGAGCCTAACTTAACTTGATTCGAGAGTGTTAGCTTTGCTTGTTTAATTTCTTCTTGTTTGTTTTTTCCTATTACTTCTTTATTTGCTTTGTGTTGCTTTCTCTTTATTATATGTTGTTTATCATACTTGTTTGTTGGATCTTGGGATGATATCACAAGTAAGGCTCCATACCCGAGTCTTGGAAAAAGAAGAGAGAACACGTAGTTTAGATTTTGGAAGTAATTAGTGATAGTCCCCCAAGGACTCGCTCCTTGTGTGCCTAGCATGAAAGATTCCCCTAGTAGATCTTTTCGTAGATCTTGTTGTAACGCAGCTAGCTTGTCGCACGACTTGATTCATGAAGGGTCTGTGACTCTAGGAACCACTCTTAGCACCAGTTTCTATCTTGGTGGTCGTTATTGTTAGTCTCCGAGGACTCGCTTCTCGTGGGCCTAGCATGAAGACTACACTCAGGATAGACCTTTTCGTATCCCCGTCACAATGCAGCTAGCCTGTTGCGGGATGTTGATGCGATTAGTGTCCGTGATCCTGGGAACCTTGTCCATCAACGTAGGAGCTATCCTGTGAGTGGGTTTGTGGGTAAAGAATCTAGAACTATCCTTATAAATCCTACTTGTTAGGAGGGTTGGGAAGCTACTTGTGATAACCTGGATCCAACATCACGCATTCATAATCATTCACATATACATCATGACTTACAACAGAAAACTTTTTATTTTCAGGGAATTATTTGTATCTACTGTTTATCTTGCATTCAAAGTAACCATGGATTCAGGAAAAAGGAAAACTCTGCAGCTGAAAGCTATCATGCCAGATACTACCGTTGTGATGAACTGTTTGAAAGAAATGCCTCATCTCTTCAAGAAAACTCTAATAGGAAGATTTGGTCAGGTTCTTGATCTCCTTACTGTCAATGTGCAAGTTCCTGCCATTACGGCTCTGGCACGGTTTTATGACCCACCGATGAGAAGCTTTTTGTTCCAAGATTTCTACTTGACTCCTGCCATTGAAGAATTTGAAGGATTTTTGGGTTTCTCCATGAAGGGTAAGGCACCCTACACTATGATTGGCCAGACACCTGAGAAAGAAGTGCTAGCTGAGGCCCTCCAAATCCCTATTCCAACGGTCAAGATTGGTTGGAAAAAAAGAGAAGATTTCTTTGGTTTCCGAAGCACTTTTCTGGAAAAAGAAGCAATAAAGTTTTTGAAGAATAAGCAATGGGATGCTCTGGTGAACGTATTGGCTCTCCTCATATATGGGCTTGTACTCTTCCCCACTTTTGAAGAATTCATTGACTCTGCTGCCATCTGCGTGTTTTGGGCTGTTTGGAAGAAAGGATAAAGCCTGGTTCATCCACTCTTAGCTGACATCTTCTATAACTTACATCTCCGCCATGAAAGGAAGGGTTCAGTGCTGACATTCTGTATCCTTCTCCTATATAAATGGCTTACTTCACACGTGTTCAAACGCGATGCCATCGTCCCTGATTTGGATAGTGGAGAATGGGCTCAGTTGCTAGTGTCCCTCTCTGAAATGAATTTCACATGGTATCCCAACAAGCTGGATGTCGATGAGATCATTATGAGTTGTAGGAGCTTTGGAAATGTGCTGCTGATTGGGTCAAAAGGTTGTATAAGCTACAATCCCATACTGGCTATACGACAGTTTGAATACCCTATGTTGAGAAAGCCTGAAGACAAAGAGTTGGAAGAAATGATTCTTCATGACAGGGGTACTAAAGATCCTTCACTCCTTTGTAAGATTGTACGCTCCTGGCAGAAGATTCATACTAAGGGGTCCGCGTTGAGGAAAAAGGATGGAACGCCTAGGGTGCCATATCAGCCATGGGTTATGGAGAGGATTAAGATGGTCAAACTTCCTTTCTCCATTGAGGCTCCTCCTAGGCCTGCTAGCCCACAGCCTGTGCCCGTCTCTTGGGAAGAGGTGGAAGGTCTTAGAGCCAAAATAGCCCAACTTGTAAAGGAGAACGAAGAGTTGGAATCGAAGCTGCAAACAGTGACAAATGAGAAAAATAATCTGAGGTATGAGCTAGAGCGCAAAAAGAATCAGCTTGGGGAAGTGGGAAAGAAAGCCGATGAAGAAGAGCACCAAAAAAATGGGTTAAGGTGTGTCTTAACTAAGCTGATGGAGCGTTAGATAGGCTTAAAGAAGACTTGGATAAAGCTTATAGGAAAAGTGTGGAAAATGAAAGAGCTTGGCTCTTTGCCACTAGGAAGAACAAAGAACTCAGAGAAGAAATGGGAGCGCAAATTCGACAACTAAGTACCGACCTACGCTTGTCAAGAGCTTCTGAAGCAAGAGAGCGTCAGCTTAAGGAATACTCTATGAGGACGACCTGGGTCAAACCTGCTGATTGGGATAAGTTACGAAGGGAGTTGGATGGTGTCAAAAGGATCGTTGAAAATCAAAAAAATCAGATGAGGGTCATTCTCGAAGACAAAGCCATATGGTCGGCAGAAAGAGAAAAAGTGCTCCATGATTATGATAGTCATGAGCGATCTATGATTATCCTGAGAGACAGCCAAGACATGTACCGCAACAAACTCAACGGTTTGATTGAATTTTGTAACTGGCTAGCCAGGGATCTGATTTGGAAACACAAAGATGCGTACGAAGCACTAGAAGACTCTACCCCTCAGGCCATTGTTGAGTTTATTTGTCTTTGTAAGACAATGCTGAAGAGGTTTAAGGAAGAACTTGAGGAGCGTGAAGCACAAAGGCCTGCAGCTTGAAGAACATCATCTTATTTTCTTGTTATTTGTATTTTGCTTGTATTAGTTGAAACTTTGGTACCTCGGAATTGTGTAATGACTTAACGGATGAATGAGAATTTAGCTTTCCTCTATGTTCTTGTCTTCATGTTATTTTGAATGCTTGTTAACAACAACTTTACCAATGATTCCCTAAAAATAAAACATAAAAGCATAAAACATAAGCATAAAAGCATTTTACATCCACATCCCATGTGCGTTTGAACACCATAAACTCATACACTTTACCACTTCTCCAACAGAAAACCTGACTACTCAACACCGGTACGAGACTTGCCAAAGCTTCAAGATGACGCTGGAGTAAATTGAAGAGAATCAGAACACGATGAGGAATGACATTGACTCGCTGAAGGCCAAAATGGATCAACTACTGGAGGCCATGATGGTACTAGCTCAGAAAGAGAATAATGCTGAAACTGTGGCCAATACCAAAAAGCTCGCTGAAAAGATAGGAACTTCTGGAGTAGTTAAGGGAATCCCTCCTCCCGTTCACATAGATTTGTCAGAACACTCGGCTCATCATGGATCTGTGAGTGATGCGGATGAGCAGTTCGATGCCTTCTACATACCACCTCCACCTCCTCAACATGTTAGACCTGACTTATCTGCTGACAGATTGCGCACATTGGAAGCAAAATTCAAGGCCTTGGAGGTTCAAACTACTCCCGACTTGGATGCTGTGGATATGTGCTTGGTTCTCGGACTTGTGATCCCTGAAAAGTTTAAGGTGCCAAGTTTTGACCAGTACAAGGGAATCAACTGTCCCAAAACTCACCTGCGAGCGTACTGTCGCAAGATGGCTGCTCATATTAAAAATGACCTACTCCTGATTCACTATTTCTAAGATAGCCTCAGCGAGGCATCGTTGGAATGGTACATGCAGCTGGAGAAGGGGCAAATTAGTAATTGGAGAGATCTTTTCGAGGCGTTCCTTAAACATTATCAGTACGACACTGATCTGGTGCCAAACCGCACTCAACTGCAAGACATGGCTCCGCGTAACGATGAGTCATTTAAAGAATATGCTCAACGCTGGCGGGAGTTGGCTGCTCGTGTTCAACCACCTTTGCTGGACAAAGAGTTAATGGATATGTTTATGGGAACTTTACAGCCTCAATATTTGGACCGTATGCTAGGATCAAGCTTCCCTAACTTTGTTGAGATTGTGTCTGTAGGAGAAAGGATTGAGAGTCAGCTGAAGAAGAACAAAGCAGCTGTTGCTACTACAAGTGGAGGAAATAGGCCATTTGTAAAGAGAAAGGATGAAGAGACTAATGCTGTCATGAGTGGACGAGGGGGTAGAGCCCCAGTGAATATACCGTATCAGCAAGTGGCTGCAGTTGCACAAGCTCCACTTCAATAACCTGCTCACCAGCCAAATTATCAGAATGTTCCTCCGCCGCAATATCAAAATGCCCCACCATAGAGGCAACCAAGACCAAGAAGGCATATTGATCCTGTGCCAATACCGTATAGCCAGATTTTTTCTCAACTGTATCAGAGTGGGCATTTTAAACTCAGAGACTTGAGGCCAGCAGTCTTCCCATATCCTCCCGGATACGACGCCAACGCCCATTGTGAGTTTCACAAGGGTGCTCCCGGGCATACCATAGAAAACTGTTATGTATTTTAGAACAGAGTTCAAGATTTGGTTGAGTCTAAAGATCTTACTTTCACTCAGCGAGGCGCTAATGTTAAACACAATCCCATGCCCCCGCATGGAGAACTGTCTGTTAATGCTGTGGAAGAAAGCAACGGACAGAGATTGATTACAAGGGTTGAAGATATTCGTACTCCTATGGCGGTTATAGGAGAAAAATTGAAGAGATGTGGGATGATCCCTGAAGATGAGCTTGCTGATTTGACTGATGAGGTGGTTAAGAAACATTTGCAGAAATTCCTGGATCAAGGTGTGATTCAAGTTGAACGTCGGGATGCAAAAGAACAAAGTGTGGCTGTCATTAACATTCAGTATGATGCACCTGAAGGTCGTCAACAAAGACAAGTTCGTCCTGCTCCGGTAATCATTGAATATGATGGAGCTAATGTTTTCCAACAAAGACCAGTTCGTCCTGCACCTGTGGTTATTCAGTTTGATGAGGCGGATGTTAGCAAACCAAGGTCAGTGCGCCCTGTTCCGATAACTATTGAGTATCCTGTTAGTGTTCCTGAGTCTGAAGTTTTTAAACAAGGGCCAGAAAAGGCAGTCGTTGAATATGGTGGTGCTAAGTGTGACGTTGTAGTAGGACCGAGTGGAATGACCCGTAGTGGTCGAATCTTTGCAGCAAAGCAAGCAGATATACCAAACAATGACAAAGGTAAGGCGATTGCTATACCAGTTGAAACTCCGAGTGTTGAATTACAAGAAGGGTTGTCATCTCCAAGAGGGACATTCACACAGAAAGAGGCTGAAGAGTTTCTAAAGATTATAAAGAAGAGCGACTACAAGGTAGTCGATCAGCTAAATCAAACTCCCGCCAAGATATCTATGTTCTCCTTACTGCTAAGTTATGAGGCGCATAGATCCTCTCTGTTGAAAGTATTGAGTGCCGCACATATTACCAAAGATATCACTGTAGCTCAATTTGATGATGTGATAGCCAGTGTCACAACTGGAAATTTTCTTGGGTTTAATGATGATGATTTGACTGCTGAAAAGAAGAACCATAACAGGGCTCTTCACATTTCCATTAGATGCGAGGGTACCTTGTTGTCTAGGGTCTTGGTGGATACTGGATCCTCTTTGAATGTGCTCCCGAAAAGTACTCTAGAAAAAATGCCTATAAGTGGAGTAAGCATGAAGCCAAGTACTCTCATAGTGAAGGCGCGGCGCGCAGTTATGGGTGAGGTGGACTTGCCAATTAAGATTGGGCCTACTATCTTTACCATTACTTTTCAAGTAATGGACATTTATCCTGGTTACAGTTGCTTGCTAGGAAGGCCCTGGATTCACTCGGCAGGGGCAGTTACGTCCACTCTCCATCAGAAACTGAAGTTTATTACCAATGACAAAATGGTTATGATAGGCGGTGAAGAAGATATCTTGGTAAGTCATTTGACATCGTTCCGCTACATTGATGTTGAAGGTGAAATGATTGAGACACTT
The DNA here is from genome assembly GCA_022829125.1 of Lathyrus tuberosus. Lineage (NCBI taxonomy): Eukaryota > Viridiplantae > Streptophyta > Magnoliopsida > Fabales > Fabaceae > Lathyrus > Lathyrus tuberosus. Next base: position 5,346,688 of record JALAZF010000090.1, read on the forward strand.
TTTCAGTCCTTTGAGGTGGTGAGTACGTTGGCTGTGCAACGAGTACCAGAGCACCAAGAGTTAAGGTCATTAATGGCCTCGTATGAGGAAGCTAAAGTTGTGGTGGAAGAAGGAAATGCCCAAGGATGGGGCAAAGTGGTTGAGGTTACTGAAAAGCTTGATAAGTTTGGGCTAGGTTATCAGCCATCCCGCAATTCAGCCTTTGTTCCATACAATGGAAATCAGATCCTTCTTGTTGAGAATATTTTTACGAGTGTTGGGCACATTTTTGGTTCTCTAGTAGCAATGTGTTGTACCCCAAATTTTTACCCTTGGATGTCATCTTCATTTGTGCATCTTAGGTCAAGCATCTCTGCATTGTTTGAACTAACCCATATCTTGTAGTTTGTTTCTTTGTGTCCAAATTAGGTTTGCATATCACCAGGAAGCTCCATAAGTTGTTTTGAAGCAAGTCAAATCAACAAAAGATCTCCAGTGCAAGAACTTTAGAATTAGGGTTTTGCTCCGAAGAAATCACTGAGAAATTGGCTCTATCAAGTCAAGATTTGTGTGGTTCACTTACCACTTAAGGTCATCTATATCCAAGAGACATCATTCAACAGGAATCCAAGATCTATGGGTCCTCAACAAGAGAAGTTTGAGCCTCAGCCTCACTATACCTCCAAATTAGGGTTTCTGTGACACTTATCAGTCAATGGCTTTGATTTTCATCAAGATGATTTCCCAAACCATAATTCTTGATTCTGTTGGTTTATCAACATCCCCAAGAGTCTCCTAGGACCTTTGGATGAGAAAGAAGAAGCAAGTTTACAAGATCTGACCTCAGTGCATTCACAGTCGAAATTAGGTTTTTGACTGAAACCCCAATCCTTGGGAATTTTGGTTCAAATGAAGTGTCAGTGGTTCTAATCATCATAGAATGTCTCATGAGGTATTCAAAGCATCAAGATAAAGTTTCATGAGGTTTCTTGCAAGAGAAGTAGGGTTTTGCTCATGAAAGATTTCATATGTGAGATTTTCCCTCTAATAGCATAATTTGAAATAACCATAACTCCTAAACCACACACTCAAATGGAGTGATTCAAAGCTCATTGGAAATCCCTTTTCAATATATTCAATTTGTTCCATATGACTTTTCATCCAAAAATGCTTGGTTTTTGAGTTATGAAGCTTGCAAGACAATTTGACCCAACACTTAGAAAAATTTCAACACTTTTCCTCACATTTTTCTCCAACTTTGACCTCATTTTTCACCCATTTCCACTTGGATTCAGGACTTGGGTCCCAAATGAAAGTTTTAAAGCATGATGAGAGCTTTCCAACCATATGTGGAACATCTCATTTGAATGATCCAAACTCAAGTTATGGTGTTTTAAAGTGAGGTACCTCAAATTGCCAAAATCCAATAACTTAGAAAATTTTCTAAGTCTTTTTTGCCTTCCCATGTGCACGACTTTATGGATTCTTTCTCAATATTGCCAAACTTATCTCAAGATGTTTTCCACATAGAAATTGATCTATCAAATGTCTATTTTGCAAAGGATCAAAAATCTCACAAGTTGAATCACTAGTCATCAAGATATTGTGCTCTAAAGTGACTATGTTGCATGATATTCTATACTTAAAGAAATTCTGGTTTTGTTCTTTTGTGATCACACATCCTGTCACGATTTTTTCTCACACGTTTCCGGCCTTTATTCCCAAATTTTGCTCTACTCCATGCCAACTTTCCAAGGTATCAAAAATCATCCCATTTGGTTCATTGGCTAGGGAATTATCATGTGGTAAAGTGAGGTCCATGACTTTGTTGTTACATTACAACTTTGTTTCATTTAGTTGAACCAAATTTTGAACTTCACCAACAAGTACAATGTCCTGATCTCTTTCAACAGCTTCCAATATCCACTTTGCCCTAAAAAACCGTGACAGTAAAGCCAAGTACCAACTGTCATGTACTTGATAGTTGACATACAAAAAAATAAAGCTTAAACCATCGTGTAATGTGTGAAGGGAATGGTTCAGTTTCATTATGCCAAGTTATGTTTCCACTTGAACGATGACTTTTGCTATCAACTTGAACCAAATTCTGACTTTCTCTTGCCAAGTACAACTGAGCCAACTCTTTCTATCACACGTTGCCACCAAACCCGTGTATAGAAGTTTCTCAAGTACAAGTACTTTGTACTTTACAAATAAGCACAACAGCCAAAACCAAGAACCTTTGTGTGATGCTTCATATCCTTTGGTTTGTGCTACTTTTTTTGTCTGACCAAGACCCTAACAAGCAACCAACAAAACTTCACTTGGCTCAAGGTCTGCCATGCGCAGAAGATCATGATCTTTCTCTCTTGTGCAAAACCATTACCCTATGTATCATCAAGGCTTTGGACCAACTTGCTCTCCTATAAAAGGAGATGCATTCTCATTCATTGAGGCACCAACAATCCACACGATTCCACAACACAACTTTGAGTGATCCTTGTGAGAGTTGGCCCAGCAAGTAAGAGAAAGGAGAAAAATCCTTTGCAGCAGCTTCCAAGGTTGAGAGGAAGGTGCAGTGGACTTATTCCACTAGGTAATCATCATCTTCTCTCATTAACTATGTTCATGTTATTCATACTGTTATCATAGATATCTTGCATTAGGGTTATTCTGAAATGATTTTGAATAGGATAATGTGAAGTTTAAATCTATGACCTGAAGTTTTGAATTGTTATTAAGTGGTTCATTTCATGTTAGTCTAGGTTAACAATGTGTAGTTTGGCTGCTGGCATGATGAATATTTGCTTTCACTATCTCTTGATTTAGAACACCATGAACATGCTACCATGTTGTCTGTTGTGCACGTGAGTTGAAATGGATGTGTGTATAATAATGAAAGCTTCATGTGATTCTCTTTACACTGTCAGCCTTTGATAATGTAGTGCTTGTATCTTCACACTGTTAAGAGCTTACTTTTGACATGATGAGTGTTTTGGTTTCATCATTTTCCCATGCCCTTGATCATCTACTCGTATCCAGGATTGTCATCATCATATTTAGGAGTTTGTATGGTTTGAAATATTAATGTTATACATGTTCACATGTTGTTTTTATGTTACCTTGGAATGATATCATGAACATTAATGTAAGTTTTCTGACACATGAGTGAAAATGTTGAACATATATGAAATTCTTGCACAGCCATGTTTGGAATTTTGGCATGTATTGTGTGTGTATTATCATGTTAAAGTTTAAAAGCTTCCAGTACTCTCCTGTCACTCACTGTGTGTTATTTTGGTTTAGCAATATTTGAAGTTGTAAGCTTTTATTCTTGCCCTCCACACTCACGATTCCATACCTGGGTATAGACTCAAAATGATCATCATGTTGTTATAGTGTCTTTGCATTTATATATGAGTCAGTGTTGGTTAACAATGTGAATAAGTGCATGAGCTTGGAGCATGCGTTTGGTCACTGTTAGTAATGAGCACTTGATCTTTGTGTCTCTTTCCCTCCAAATCCAGTCCCTATTTCAAACAACTTAGGGCTTAATGTGGATCTACTCTGTGAACCCTGCAGTATAGTATTTTGTCTGTTTTAGTTAGAAAATGAGGCTTGAGATTCGAACAGGGTTGAGTTTCTTCGCTCGTATGTTTTTGTTCTCTTGGTGGTTTTGTTTTGATTTAAGCATGAATGCATGGATAATGTAAGGCATGGTTTTCTGATTGGTCAGAATTGGTTGATTAATAGTCTGTGTTTTAATGTTGTGGTTATTTGATTGGTGGAGATTTCACGTGGGAGCATTATTGGTCAGGTTGTTTGACTTGGCTCATTATTTCACCTTGAGGGCTTATAAGGTTTCAGGGGTGGCTTATACAACGGATGTATAGCCACCCCAGTGGTATGAACGCCCTTTTATTGTTTTTTTTTCTCATTTTCCCTTAGCTTTTCCAACATTGGGCTGTTACTTTTAGAACCCCTCCAAGAGGCCCACACGCTGCAAGCACATTGATTTGGGTCTGATTATCCCACCCCCCTGCGTGGGTTTTATTGTTCTACTTTCAATTATTTTATATTCAAATCTTTTTTAAAAAACCTTTTTATTTTAGTTTATTTAAACTCTTTTTTTATTTATCTCAAAAACTCCAAAAATATTTGTAATCCTTAATTTTAATTAATTAGCAATTTATTTCTTAATTGTTGCTTGTTTATTTAAGCATTGTTAATTAATATGTGAGTTATTTCTAATTGTTTCTTAATTATTTAAGCTTATTTGTTTCTTAGTATGAGATTTATCTTAATTTCTCTCTTGTTTATTCAAGCCTAATTGTTTCTTGATTATTTCTTAATTGGACTAATTGTTAGCTTTATGAATCATCCTTATTTGATTATTTGAGTGTTATTCACTAATATTTGTTTAGGTCTTGAACTATTTCATCCATGTTTGACTTATCATATATTTGACTTTGATGTGAATTTTACCCTTCTTTAAATATCATCTTTGATTAATATCATGCCTCTTTATCTTGTGAGTGTTCCTTATGTTTGTCTTCCTTAAGATTAATACATATTGACTTGTCTTTGTTTACATGTCTCTATGAGGTTCATGTCCATTTTATCCATGCTTTATGAATACTTCTTGCCATACTCAGGCTATTGTTGTTATTTTAATCATCTTGTATCAATATCTCTTGTTATCTTATCAACTGTTTTTATCCCCATTCCAAAGGAAGGTGATTAATGTTGACTCTTAAAGTCATAGCCCCCACCTTAACCTAGTAGCCTCATAAGAGCTAAACCTTATTTCTTGGCCTCATCAGAGCTAATGAATCATAACTAGCCTTAGGAGAGAGTTCTTACACTCTTGGTGATATTCATCCTAATGAATACTCACTTTCCCTACTAACTAAAACATAACATATGACCATTATAACTAGACTTAGAGAGTTCTTATACTCTACAATGAGGTCACACTCATTTCCCCTTTGAATATTAACCACAGTCAATCATTCAGTAGAAGTAGAACTACGCATACTCTGATTCTATACCCGAGGATACGTAGGCGCAAAGTGCGATGCTTTGTCGAGTATACTTAGATACTAACCCCTAGGGTTTCAAACTTTAGCATAGAACCTTTAGCAAACATAAGATAGCTTAAAACAAGAGGTTCCCGTAGAGTATTACGGACGTTTAGGGTGCTAATACCTTCCCTAGGCGTAACCAACCCCCGAACCTTAGATCTCCCCCCTTTAGGTTTTCTTCGATCTTGAATCTTTCCTTTGGATAAATCAAAGTCGGTTGTAAAAGAAATATGATGCAAGTTAATTAATAGCTTGTTATCCGATTTTCACTGCAACACAATGATTATTGAAGACCATGTTGGTGATGAGCAAGCTGCTACAAGCTGGATCCGACAACCAAAACCTGGTGAAGAGCTCCAGAATTGGAAGACCGTTGAAGTCCCTCAGTTCTTCACACACCAAATGTAATTTTACTATTTATCAAAAACCCTACGCTCTGCCCAAGGCGTAGTGGAGCATTGTATGGGCCACATGATGTTTTCAAACATTGATTATCATTAATGAATTTCAGTTTGCATTCAATTTTTCGCTCACTTTCTTTCATTTTTTACGTTACAATAAATGACAATATTTTTCATGCACACACTTTCCTAAATAAACTGCATAAATCATAAACATGCAGAAACACCACAAAGGTCCTTGATATAGACGATGCTACAGGCCTATATGACTTTGATTGCCCAATCTACCAAGCTGAAGAGGAAGGCGTGAAAGATTGTAAATTCCCCGACGAGTTGGCAAGGCTGCTCAAGCAAGAGGAGAAAGTCATCCTGCCGCACCAAGAAGACATTGAAGTCATCAACCTGGGTACTAAGGAAGACAAAAGAGAGGTAAAGATAGGTGCATCTCTTCAAATTAAAGTCAAGACCAAGTTGATAGAGCTCCTGCGTGAGTACGCTGATGTATTCGCCTGGTCGTATCAAGACATGCCTGGGTTGGATACTGATATAGTGGTACACAAGTTACCACTCAAGGAGGAATGCCATGCTGTTAAACAGAAGTTAAGAAGGACCCATCCGGATATGGCTCTCAAAATTCGTGAGGAAGTCCGAAAGCAGCTTGATGCTGGATTCCTGGCAGTAGCAAAGTACCCACAATGGGTTGTCAACATTGTGCCGGTACCGAAGAAAGATGGAAAGGTTCGCATGTGTGTGGATTACAGAGATTTGAACAGAGATAGTCCTAAGGACGACTTCCCATTACCTCACATCGATGTATTGGTTGACAACACATCTCAGTTCTCTGTATTCTCTTTTATGGACGGATTTTCTGGATATAATCAAATTAAGATGGATCTAGAGGATATGGAGAAGACCACATCTATCACACCATGGGGCACCTTCTACTATAAGGTGATGCCATTCGGACTTAAGAATGTTGGGGCAACGTATCAACGTGCAATGGTAATGCTCTTTCATGACATGATCCATAAAGAGATTGAAGTGTACGTCAATGATATGATTGCCAAGTCTCAAACCAAAGAAGAACACTTGATCAATTTGCAAAAGCTGTTTGTTCGATTGAGGAAGTTTAGACTGAGACTCAACCCCAACAAGTGCACATTTGGGGTATGGTCTGGAAAATTATTGGGCTTCATTGTAAGTCAGAAAGGAATTGAAGTGGATCCTGATAAGGTGAAGACAATTCAAAATATGCCTGCGCCTAGGACAGAGAAAGAGGTTCGTGGTTTTCTGGGAAGATTAAACTACATTGCCAGATTTATTTCACATCTTACTGCCACCTGCAAACCTATTTTCAAGCTGCTAAGAAAGAATCAGTCAATTGCGTGGGATGATGATTGTCAAGGGGCATTTGATAAAATCAAAGAGTATCTGCAAGAACCACCGATCTTGATACCACCTGTTCCTGAGAGGCCACTCATTATGTATCTGACTGTACTTGATGAATCTATGGGTTGTGTGTTAGGGCAACAAGATGAGATGGGAAAGAAAGAACATGCCATCTATTACCTCAGCAAGAAGTTCAATGACTGCGAGACAAGGTATTCCTTACTCGAGAAGACTTGTTGTGCATTAGCCTGGGCTGCCAGACGTCTCATCCAGTATATGTTGACCCACACTACTTATCTGATTTCCAAGATGGATCCTATTAAATACATTTTTGAGAAACCTGCTCTCACCAGCAGAATAGCCCGATGGCAAATGCTTTTGTCTGAGTACGACATTCAATACGTCACTCAAAAAGCCATCAAGGGTAGCATATTGGCAGACCATCTTGCCCATCAATCGATGGATGATTATCAGCCCTTGAAGTTCGATTTTCCAGATGAAGACATAATGGTACTAAAAGATTATGAAGAGCCAGGTCCAGATGAAGGGCCCGAACCAGGGGAGCGATGGACTCTCATGTTCGATGGTGCCTCAAATGATCATGGGAATGGAATTGGGGCAGTGATTACATCACCCAAGAATTTCCACTTGCCATTCACCGCTAAGCTTTGCTTTCCATGCACCAATAACATGGCTGAGTATGAAGCTTGTATACTTAGATTAGAAGAAGCCATCAACTTAAGAATCAAGACTCTTGATGTGTTTGGAGATTCTGCTCTAGTAATACACCAGATTAGAGGTGACTGGGATGTCAAACATGCCAACTTAGTTCCATACCGGGATTATGTGGCAAAGCTACTTCCCAGATTTGATGATATCACTTTTACCCATGTGCCTAGAGAAGAAAATCATATGGCAGACGCTCTGGCAACTTTGGCTTCTATGTATAAACTGATATGGCCCAACCATCGACCGCATATTGATCTACAACAATTTGAAGAGCCCGCTCACTGTTTGGCTGCTGATGAAGAGTCAGATGAAAAGCCATGGTTCTATGACATCAAACATTATCTGGAGAAACAAGAATATCCATAGGGCGCTTTGGCGGCGGATAAGAGAACTTTGCGCAGATTGGCATCAAAATTCTTCCTCAATGGGAATGTGTTATACAAGCATAATCATGATACTGTACTACTCAGATGTGTGGAAAGGCATGAAGCTGAGCAGATTCTGAAAGATATTCATGAAGGTTATTTTGGTACCCATGCAAATGGGCATACTATGGCAAAGAAGATATTGAGAGCAAGCTATTATTGGCTTACTATAGAGGCTGATTGCTACCATCATGCCCGAACTTGCCATAAATGCCAGATCTACTATGATAAGATTCATGTACCTCCTACTCCCTTGAATGTCCTGACTTCACCATGACCATTTTCCATGTGGGGAATAGATATGATTGGGATGATCGAGCCAAAGGCCTCAAATGGACACTGCTTCATATTGGTTGCCATAGACTACTTTACTAAATGGGTTAAGGCTGCATCGCATACGAACGTTACCAAGCAAGTGGTCGCTCGCTTCTTGAAACACAACATTATATGCAGATATGGAGTGCCTAACCGTATCATCACTGACAATGGGTCTAATCTCAACAACAAAATGATGGATGAACTGTGTGCTAGTTTCAAGATTTAGCACCATACAGACCCAAGATGAATGGAGCCGTTGAGGCAGCCAACAAAAACATCAAAAAGATCATTCAGAAAATGGTGGTCACTTATAAGGATTGGCATGAGATGCTACATTTTGCGCTGCACGGCTACCGTACCTCAGTGCGAACTTCAACAGGGGCAACTCCTTACTCATTGGTTTATGGCATGGAAGTGGTCATTCTGATAGAAGTCGAAATCCCCTCATTGAGAGTATTGATGGAAGCTCAGCTTGATGAAGCAGAATGGGTGACGACGAGGTTTTATGAACTCAACCTTCTTGAAGAAGAACACTTGGCAGCAATATGCCATGGCCAGCTCTATCAAAGACGCATGAAGAAAGCTTTTGATAAGAAAGTGCATCCTCAAACATTCCAGGAAGGTGACTTGGTGCTCAAGAGGATCATGACTATGTATAATGAATCCAGGGGCAAGTGGACGCCAAACTACGAAGGCCCATATGTTGTAAGAGAGGCGTTCTCTGGTGGTGCCTTGAAACTCGCAACTATGGACGGTGATGAACTACCATACCCGGTGAATGCAGAGTATGTTAAGAGATACTACGCCTAGAAAAGTGGAATAATAAATCCACTAAGTTGAAAACCTAAAAAGGCGACTTAGGCAAAAATGGCAATCCCGGTGGACCTAAAAAAACAAAACTAGTCCAGGCAAAAATTAGGGATAAGATAAAAGATATAGACCCGCTGAATTGAAAACCCGAAAGGGCGGTTCAGGCAAAAAAGGGCGTCCCAGTGGATTGAAAACCCGAAAGGGCGATCCAGGCAAAAGTTAGGGACAAATTCCAAGGCAAAGTATCTGGTCTGCACGTCCACTTGATCCCGATGTACCACTAAAGAGAAGGGATCAACCCAGCCGACTTCCTACGACACAAGGTGTTGAAGTTATCAAAGTCATAGGGACCATAGCAGTGTTGAAACTCAATGGAACCTCATTAATTTGTATTGCCATTATGTTTTTCTTGCACCGCAATTACCTCATTAAGGAATTGCATCCTTGTACATACTTACCCGTTTAAGGGGAAAATCAATACAACGAGATATTTCTCACCAAATTGTGCTCACTTTTTACTTTATCTGATTGTTTGCAAACTGATTTTGTTTTTGATAAACTGTGTTTTGATACTTCGGTTAATAAAGACAATATTTGAAAACAATAAAATTTGTTTTGGTTTTGGGAGAACTAAAAGGGAAATAGATAGTCTCCAGAGAAATTTTGCCACATGAAAGCATCAAATTAGTTGTCAGTCGGCTTGGCTCTTCACCATAAGAAATATAACTTTTCAGGGATTTGCTCAACTTAATCTCCAACAATGAATCTTTCAAGCCCAACAGGGGCAATCACGCTCCCTAGTCATATTTGGCTTGATCAAAAGGGGTCGAGTGGTCAAACACTCTCACCATCCCCATAAAACCCAAAGTCCAATCCTTTATTGGCAACTACTCAAAAGTCCACACTCGTTGGCACCTTCAAATCTACCCTTTAAAGTTCAGTCTTCATTGGCAACCATTAAAAGTCCACCGTCGTTGGCATCCTCATAACACCAAAGTAACCAAAGTCCAATTTATTGGCAAACACCAAAATAACCAAAGTCCAATTTCACTTGGCAATTACCAAATCCAATCCCTGGTGATACCCACGACAAGGAAACCTATCCCCAGCGCGCCCGATCATTTGCATCGTCATGTGCATAACATGCTAGCATAACATTACATAATTATATCAAGCACTATCATATCATACGTGCATTAGATTCCCTTACAGTTGCATATTAGCATGTGTTTCAGTGCATTTTGCAGTGCATGGCATATTCATCCCCAGCATCATATCATAGCAGGATCCAGGATCAATTCGCAAGCATCTTGGCCAGTCCTCCATCAAAGTTGGCAGTATCCTCTAAAGAGAAATTGATACCCCGTACGTGCTCTTGGATTTCTATTCCTCAGCAAGTTATTCTTCAACCATACAATTGACAATGACAATCCCCAGCAGCTGTTACTATTCTTACTCCCCAAGCAAAGGATATCCTAGAAAGTTTCTTGTGAGCTTTCCCCTGCAGAGCCAGCACATTTCCTCCGACGGTAATCTTGCTCAACTATCCCTCAGCAAATTTACTTCAGAGATACTGCTTTGGTATCATCGAGGAACCTTAATGGATGAGGGACTGCTTCGATGACTCAGAGAACCGTCTGCCTTCAGAGATACTACTTTGGTATCATCGAGGAACCTTAATGGACAAGGGACTGCTTCGACGACCCAGAGAATTGTTTGCCTTCAGAGATACTGCTTTGGTATCATCGAGGAACCTTAATGGATGAGGGACTGCCTCGACGACCCAGAGAATCGTCTGCCTTCAGAGATACTGCTTTGGTATCATCGAGGAACCTTAATGGATGAGGGACTGCCTCGACGACCCAGAGAATCATCTGCCTTCAAAGATACTGCTTTGGTATCATCGAGGAACCTTAATGGATAAGGGACTGCTTCGACGACCCAGAGAATCGTCAGCCTTAAAAGATACTGCTTTGGTATCATGAGGAACCTTAATGGATAAGGGACTACTTCGACGACCCAGAGAATCGTCTGCCTTCAGAGATACTGCTTTGGTATCAATGAGGAACCTTAATGGATGAGGGACTGCCTCGACGACCCAAAGAATCGTCTCTGCCTCGACGACCCAGAGAATCGTCTGCCTTCAGAGATACTGCTTTGGTATCATCAAGGAACCTTAATGGATGAGGGACTGCCTCGACGACCCAGAGAATCGTCTGCCTTCAGAGATACTGCTTTGGTATCGTCGAGGAACCTTAATGGATAAGGGACTACTTCGACGACCCAGAGAATCGTCTACCTTCAGAGATACTGCTTTGGTATCATTGAGGAACCTTAATGGATAAGGGACTGCTTCGACGACCCAGAGAATCGTCTGCCTTCAGAGATACTGCTTTGGTATCATCGAGGAACCTTAATGAATAAGGGACTGCTTCGACGACCCAGAGAATCGTCTGCCTTCAGAGATACTGCTTTGGTATCATCGAGGAACCTTAACGAATAAGGGACTGCTTCGACGACCCAGAGAATCATCTGCCTTCAGAGATACTGCTTTGGTATCATCGAGGAACCTTAATGGATGAGGGACTGCCTCGACGACCTAGATAATCGTCTGCCTTCAGAGATACTGCTTTGGTATCATCGAGGAACCTTAATGGATGAGGGACTGCCTCGACGACCCAGAGAATCGTCTGCCTTCAGAAATACTGCTTTGGTATCATCGAGGAACCTTAATGGATAAGGGACTGCTTCGACAATCCTCTGTCTGTTCAAAGATGTAACTTTGGTATCATCGGAAGAACCTTATTGGATAAGGGACTGCTTCGACCACCCAAAAGATCTCAAGTTATTTGGTTCAGTTTGAACCCTGATACCTCATTCTGCCAATTCTTGCTCTATAGTACATTACCTTTTGTCGAACAAATTTTGGGGTCTTCTTATATCTAATTAACTTTCACCCTAAAAAATGAATGCCATGCAGCAGTTCATTCTCTCGGGTCCAAGACAATTAGATAGGGGCATCTGTCATACCCCAAATTTGTCCTACCTACCGCAAGATTGCTTGACTTTTGATCAAATACCTTCTAAGATTCAGGACATAGGGTCAGGCTTAAGAGGTTTGAAGTTTTAAGCTATGATCATATCTCAAGAAGATTTTAGCCATATTCCAAGTGTGACACTGAGGCTATATGGTTAAACAAGCTAGGGAATCGCCACTCTCGATTCAAAAAAGATGATTCATCTTTAGGCCAGGTATTTCAAGCATAGTTCCAAGAAATGAGGTGCGCACAATTTTGTGCAAGGCCCATTATATCATTCCAAATACCATAGTACAAAAATTACTACAACCAAATATTTGCAAGTTTACTTCTCACAAAGTTTGAGTTATGACTCTTTCATTGAAAATCAAGCTATTTAAAGGTATGTGTAAGATTGCATTTCTATTTGGAATTATAAGCATGGAGTGTGCTTGTACACCTTAGGCGTATGGTTCTTTGTGTCAACATAGGGACAGTGGAATTAATATGGCCTCTTTATTCATCATTGCGACTAATGGTTTTTTTTAGAGACTTATAAAAAGAAGAAGAGGAAAGAAAGAAGGCATTGAATTGGTAGTCAACATTTGCATAAGAATTTTGTCACAGTTGCAAATTCAATGTTTGGTTACATGTGAAGACTTAGTCAAAAGAGAATCATGCTACATCATTACATAATTAAGGTAAAACCAGAAAATACATGATGTATCTTTGGGATTCACAAGACATCTAAATGTTGAAGTCAAAAACGGAATTATCAAGGTTTTTTTAGTAGAAGTGAGAAGGAAAACGACACATAAAAAGTTGCTTGTTTCCTGATATGCTAAAGTTACAATCCTCGTACTATACACCAAGGTGACAAAAAACTTCCAAAGTCAAGCTTCAAGACAATATTACCGCACTTTCATAAGCCATAGCTGCAGCAAAAAAAAACAATCATATCATTGGATATAAAAACAAAACCAATTTCATTCAAGAACTGTTCCAATTTATAAACCAAATTCTACCATGCCAAATCCAAGATTTCAAAACCATCATAAACCAATTTTCAAGCCATGTCACATATACATCATAATTCAAATCATAGACAAAAGTCCACACTTCATAACCTATTCAAATTCATCATTTTTAATTCCAATCACAAACCAATTCCAACTTCAAACTCAAATTCAAAGATTCAAATCATAAATCAAATTCAAAACTAACCAATTTTCAACCAAAGCATCATTCTAATCTAAAATAATTTCATTTTTCATATCAAACCAAGTTCATCCTAAACCATTGAGCCAATTTTTGCTAAGACTACATCACAACTTTATGGTCACAATCTAAGGTCCAAACTTCAGTTCTTGCCATCCATAAATAAATCATGCCTCATGTTCATAGTACCACACATCATATAGCATGTTCTTTGTGACATCCGTGCCCTATTTCATAGCAAGGTGCAAAGATTTTCAAAACATTTCAGCACAAAGCTCAATTTTAGAATAAGACAACCACTTCAGAATAACAACAGAATTTCAGAGCAATATAGAGACCACACAAAGTAGCATTATGGGGTTAAAATTCATTAAAAGATAATGGTTCAGAACTACAGGTCCCTAGCAGAAAAGCATTAACATGAAAAATCAAAGTTCAAATGCAAAAGTTCAGCAAGTACAGTCTGAACAAGCAGACAAAAACAAAGGCAGAAATTCAGAAAGTGCAGTAGATAGAGAGATTTCATAATTTGGACAAAAACAAATTCTGAATCTAAGAAAGTAATAACAGAGAAATTCAGAAACCACAGAATTCACCAAAATGGAAAAACATTTCTTAGCATAAAAAAGTTGTTAACAGGCATGGATGGAAATGAAGATTCCTCAACAGGATTCAAACATAGAAACCCTAATTTTCTGCTATAAAAACCAAGCCATTTATCAGCAAGAGGGGCAATTTTTGAAAGCGGAGAAAAAACTACAAAAGAAAAACCCTACTGTTACTCTGTCAAAATCATCATACCCTACACTAAAGCTCTCTTGTTCTATTCAACTCTGAAATTCACATCGAAATTCAGAGTATGAAGAGCTAAACCTTGGATACTCAATAATTGTAACAATCAACAAAACTACAAAAGCATATCAAATAAGGAAAGGAGAAGAGGAATTGAGAAGAAAGAGAAGCACAAAGAGAAAAGGAATCGAGATTAGTTACCTCGCCGGAATTTTTCATCGGACTAGCTCCGATCTTGTAAGTTCTCTCACCTTTCACTTTATTTCTCATTGACATAATACTCGCCATGTTGTGTTGGTTAAGATCCTTATCCTAATTTCTTGACATGATGCACCGTTACCATTTGATTCTTGATTGAAAACCTAGGATTTTTGTTGTTGTCTTGTTGCCATATGGTTTAAAGCTGCATCTTCAGAGGTAGATTGAGATTGTTTTGAGTTGTTTGTTTTGGGTTTGAGTTCTGCATGCCTTAATATTGATGTTAGGTTGAGATTTTGAACAAATGAGGGTTGAACTTGGGATCTATGGCCAAATTTGAGGGGGCTTGTGTTTTGTGTTTCATGTTTAAGCATGTTTGACCGTCGGAGAAGGCGGTGGCGCCGCTGCTGGCCGCCACACTTCTCCGACCATGATTGTTTTGAGGTGAGAGAGGGTAGATGGAAATGAAGAGGACTCGTTTAAAGTTTGAGAATATGCTGGTAATTTAAGAACTAATGTCTAAAACATTGTTTCTTTATAACGTTAATTAAGTAGTTTTTTTTTTCATTAAAAGAGTTTGCCAACCGTTGCATCATTATGGACTTGGAATATGTGTTGATTACTGCAAAACAGTATTGAATGCTCTTTTACTATTGTCTGCATGTGTGTCCGTAGACTGATATTATATTGCTTGTCAGCCATCATCAATGAATCGTTGAATAAGTCAGGCGGTTAGGTTTTTTGAATGAATGTTGCACCTTTGAGTTTATCTGCATAGGTTATAAGGGGCGAACCGGGTATTAGTGACCCGAGCCCAATTTCCTTTTTTCAGTTTTTTGTTGCAGGTAGTAAGTCGTAAGACATAGGGGCATTGGGCCTGTGTGTGTTAGTATTAGGCTGTTTAATTGTAAGAAACATAATTAAAAGAAATTTGCTCTTATTCTAGTTTAGAGTCAAATAATCATTTTGATGATTAGTTATAGTATTAACTCTAGTTATAACTATTATATTATTTATTATTTATTAGATTAATTAATAAATATTTTTGTTAATTAAATAATTAAAATATATATTTTTGACTTATTTTTAATATAATTTTTGTTAATCCCGATTAAATATTCTAATCCTAATTCAATATGTTTCCAACACCAAAACAATTTCCTAATTAAATAACGAAAGTAGTGGGCTCTTGGGATCTAGCACTCATTGGGTCCTTGAATGAATGCTCTTGAGGCGCACGCTTTGAGTTGTGTTCATTTCGCCTTTCGTTTATAAAAAATACTTAAAACAATTAATCTTTTGCTTAATCAAAATATAATTGACCTTTACAATTATTAAATTAAAAATCATAATCCATTTACATCTTAATCATTTTAAAACACTTAAGATATCTAATCTTAATAAAAAAACACTTAATACTTAAAACCCTTGATCTAATTAATTTCTTAACCTTTAAAGAAATTTTCTTAAATCAAATCATAAAATATTTAGGTTAATATTTCTAAACTATTTTCTTAATTAATTATGGAAGTAGTGGGGTTTTGGAGTCCGGCACTCCTTAGGTCCTTGAACAAACGCTCTTGAGGCGCACACCTTGGGTTGTGTTCTTTCCGTCTTTCATTTCTAAAAAACTTAAAACTTCCAATTCTATTAAAAACACTTAATCCTCCTTAAAACTTTTAATTCGTTTAAACCTCTAATCCGGTTAAACGTATCTAATCCAAATATTCTAATCAAATTCAAATCTTTTTCCTAATTAAATTACGAAAGTAGTGGACTCTTGAGGTCTAACACTTCTTGGGCCCTTGAATGAATGCTCTTGAGGCGCACGCTTTGGGTTGTGTTCGTTTCGATCTTTCGTTCCTGAAACACTTGCCCTAATTACATGGACAAAGAAGCCCATTATCCAACAAACATAATTTTATAATCAATAGAGTGAAAAAGGTGTCGTTGAGATCTAGCATCTCAGTGATACCCCGATTAATTGGTTGCGAGGCCGACGTCTCGTTTATCAAATAATCGTCATTCTTCCTCTAAAATACATAACAAACCAAACACTTCCCACGCAACCGAAACCCTAAAACACACGCAAATCAAACTCTTTTTCTCAATCAAATCTTTAACACACTTAATCCAATTCAAACAATTTTTCATAAAGAACATTGTTTAGTCCATTCTTCCGCGCATATAAACTAGTGCTTTAGCCTCCCCTAGCGAGCAGACAAGCCAACGTTTAGCAGTTAGAAGGCGAATTAAACACTCGTTCGTTTTAAAAAAAACTAACCAACCGTAGTCCCACGAACTACGAATGCTCTGACTTTCCCATTGCACGAGGGAATACGTAGGCACAATGGCCCCAACCCTTGGCGAGCACCCTAATAAAAAAGCCACCCATTTTCCCCTTAGAAAACAATATCTACCTTAGAAGAAAACAAACAAACTAAGCTAACTTATCTCCCGAATTGAATCAAGAGGTTCCCGTTGAGTACAACGGACGTAGAGGGTGCTAATATGTTCCCTCTTGCGTAACCGACCCCCGAACCTAGAATTTGGTTGCGATGACCATTTTCTTATCCTTTAAAGGTTTTATCGATATTTTCCTATTCCTTCCTTGGAATGAATAAAGTTCAGTGGCGACTCTGTTTCGAACAGTTTTTTCCGCGTCCATCGCGAGGATCGTATTTTTCGAGGTACGACAGTTCCAAACTCTGAATATGTTATGTTTGGTGATTACCTTATATAAAATGTTCAATCAAAATACATGGTTTTGTCATCATCAAACAGGGGGAGATTGTTAGAGCAAGAGTTGTCTCTGCAACTAATCTCTACGTTTTGATGATAACAATGGGTATTTGTGAAAGAACTATTTTATGTTCTAATGTGTGTTGTGTGCAGATCACAATCATAGAAGATATTAGATCCAACAAACACTAGCAAGATGTGCGTAAATGATCATATGCGAGTTACTATGTGTAACACAAGTCGCAAGAAGCAAGTATGCTTCTGTATCTGATCATAATCAGATAGATCCAAGGATGCGATATTGCTGTTGCAATGCTCTTGTGGGTGCTCTCTGAAAGTGGTTATGATTCTGAAGATAGCGAAGCTTCTGAAGAGATAATCTTATGGAGAACCGAAGTGCTAAAGATTCTCATGACTTGAAGTTCTGAAGGCTGAAGGCTCTGAAGACCAAGTGCAGAAAGACTCTGAAGACTGAAGTGTTCTGAAGATTATGGTTCTAAAAGTCAAGTGCTGGAGACTCTGAAGACAGCGTTCTGAGTGAACAAGGTTCTGAAGATTCTGAAGACTTGAAGCAGTGAAGATAACGGGTTTCAAGACAAGTGCTGAAGCTCTGAAGACAGATTTTTAATGGATAAGTTCTGAAGACTGAACACTTGAAGTTTCTGAAGACCCAGTTATAAAGTCTCTACTCATGCTTCAATTAATTACCATCAGAAGCTTCTGAAGATTTGAAGACAAATGTTACCGCTAGCAATGACTGTACACTGTGTTAAAAAGATCTATCCCATCACTTCTTCTACAGTAAAAAGAAAATATGGCAGTACAACTTTCATCATTGCATAACGACTCTTTTCAAACAGCCAACAGCTCTTCAACGACTATAATTTACTTGGCTATTTAAAGGAAAGGAGAATGCGCTTCTGAAGGTGTCGATGTGATGATAGTCGCAACGATCAGTTATCGTTGTTACACTAAACATTTAAAGCTATCACCATTAACACACGACTATTGTTGTTGAAGCTCAAAGATAATCATTCAACACAACAACAATCAATTGGAACAGAAGTTGTTCATAAGCAAGAAAACATTGTAAATCAGTCAAGTCATCAACCAACTTCATCATCTGAGCTATATTAAAGGTCTGAAGCAAGGAGTTATTGCTCGAAGCTTGCTCAACAAAGAAAATGAAGAAGAAGATCTACAAGATGTCATCAACTGTCAAATCAACATACATCTTTGTAGAATCTGAAGATAGCATGGAGTTGTTGCTCATATCTTGCTCAAACACTTATGTGTTCTTTTGTACTTAAATTTAGGAGTTATCTGCTTATGTAGAAACAATTTATGTAATCTCCAAAACAACCAATTCTATGTGAATTTGGATTCCTTAAGTGATCAGTGTGATCGGAAACTTGAGAAGACAATGGCTTGGTGTCGTTGTGGAAATCCTGAAATATGGTCAATGATAGTCATATCTCAAAGAGGACCAGTTGTGGGTCAGACTCTTGTGAGATCACTGATGGAACTCATTGAAAATCCTGGAAGAATGGTCAGTAAACGTTATATCTGTTGAATCGGATCCCTGAACGTTTAGCTGTGAAATCCTGATAGTAGATCTTGCGAGATTGGAACCTATTGGGTCAATGTTCGTTATATCCATGAACTTGGATCCCTGAACGGTTCATTGTGGGTTAGTCACAGCTGCGATTGTGCAGGTTGTTAGTCACCGGCGTTAGTCTGTGCATCTGTAATTTGTGTTTGATTATAGTGGATTAAGTCCTTGTGTTCAAGGTGAAATCACCTTGGAAGGGTGGACTGGACTAGCTTGAGAATTGCTCAAGTGAACCAGGATATATCGTGTGTTCTTTACTTTTGCTTATGCTTTGAATTATTGTTTATGTTTCTGTATCTGTTATCAGAACCTTGCATGGCAAGTCAGAACATTGCAACATATCTCTGATAAGCTTCAGCATTGCAACTCTGATTCAAGCATCACTTATTCAGATTCTCCCTGTCGCTTATGCTTCACGCATAGCACAATCTGAATGACGCATCGTAAAGTCAGAGTCTCTTAACGCAACTCTGATTTTCTATAAGCACGAGAACGATAAGTTTGTAAAAAGCAGTTAAATAGTTAAAACACAATTCAAACCCCCCTTTCTTGTGTCTTTCTCGCACCTTCAGATCGTCGTTGCCAACGGGACTCGGTAATGAAATTAGGTGTGAAACGTTAGTAAATTCTGTTTTGGCTTTAGTGTCCAAGTCTAAGTCTCAATATTTTGTCATGAGAGTGAAAAGCAAATTAAGGTTCGAGCTGATAGCGCGAGAGTGTAAGGATTGAATCGGATATTGGAAATTAGGCATCAATCATAAATACAGCGAGAGCACTTTAGGTATCGATTAGGATCTAATTAGTTTTCAAAATATAATTTTTAATTAAAATGGGCGAGCGAGTGCAAAATCTCATGGTTAGGGAGTGTGGCATTAGTCAATAGCGCGAGAGTATGAGATAGAGTCTTTAAACTGATATTTTTTATGGAACATAATTTAACTATAATTTAATGCCTATAATTAACACAGTCCCTGAGGAACACGGAATCCATATTTCGGCCTCTCTTTACTAATATATTTCTAAACCTTCAGCAATTTACCTTTTATTTCCGTCCAAACCTTTTAATCACTAGCCTTAGCTTTACATAACATCAATTGATTACATTAGATTGATTATTAGTCCTCGTGGGTTCAATATCTTTTAAAACTATACGATAGACTGTATACTTATAATTAGGTCATTCGATAGACTCGTAAGGTTGTGATCACTTATTGAATATCTTCAGAGGTAGTTGCATTATGGTAAGTGCTCTATCTCACTTCTGAGTACGTCAACATCAATGATATGTCCGATGCTCGGACTAAATTTGAATCATTGTGCTCAGATTTTTGGGAGTCAGTTTTGAAGCTTGTCTAGTTACACTTCACCTGATACTTGTATTTCAACTGATTTCCCAGATCTGGAAGCAAGGAGAAAACACTACCATAACCTAATCTCAGTTAATCTTCACTGCATATTCTTTTGAAGATGACATTAGTGCAGGATTAAGATAAAAGAGTAATCTGGCTCTGCCAGTCATTACTGCTTCTGAAGAAGCATCTGAGTCCTGAAATAAACATCAAGTATTGAAGAGAAAGAAATTATGCCAAATCTATCTTGCCTCAATATTTGATAATAAGAAGTATGCTCTTTAAGGTGATATCTTATGAGACTCCATTGCTCCTTGATTGAGGGTCATCAAGGAATTTGTATTAAAGGACAAGTCTATGAGAACCATCAATTTTTCTTTGTCTTTTGCTGGCAATTAGATGATGGTTCTTTAATTTGTTTTATGTCACTCTCTGATAGCTAACATCATCTAATTCATTGCTTATAAAAGATCTCAAAGTCTTGAGTCAAGACAATGAAATTAATGATTCTGCTGAGAACAAGATCTTGTTCATATTATGGTTTATTCTAGACTGATACTCTGGAATGAATCATGGTACTGCTATCAGAATGTGACATAAGGCGAAGGAAAGTCTGTCAGAACATTTATGAATTGTCTCATATAAATATGAGTGTCATGGTTTAAATGTATTTGCTGTAGATATTAAAGAAAGGAGCAGAGGCATCTTCCATGGCATTTATCAAAGGTTGTTTGCAACATTTGATGAAAGAATAGCCCACAACCCAGACAATTCAAAATTGGTTTAACAGCCATTGAATCAGAATCCACTCAAAATTATTTCCATTTCCCGCTCTACTCTATTCTAAAATTGTTTCCCTTTTCTGCTCTGTTCTGTCCCCTTTACATTGTTATATTTTTTATTTTAGCTTTTGAAATTTTTGTTCTGCTCTATTTTTTATTTTTATTTTAATAGCTATTGTTATGTTCTATTTTGTACTTCCAACAATCATGACAACTCCTACTACTAATTCTACTCAACCATCATCATCTAATGTTGAATCAGTTGCTTCTTATGCTAAGCTACATAAACTAACTTGGTGTATAGGATGGAAATTTAATCATTTTAAAGACTTGAATAATAAGAGGAAGGTTACATGTGATTTTTGTAACAAAACGTCTACTGAAGAAATTTCCAAGGCTAAGCAACATCAAATATGAATAAAAGAAAATGTGAAAATTTACACTCAAACACCCGAAGACGTTAACTTGATTTTGCAGAAGTATGAAGATAAAAAAAAAATTGGTTGCAAAGAAAGATGTGTCACATGAAGTGTATGAAGATGATGAATTTGATGATCAAGAATATATTTGAGAGGATGAAGAGGATGCTACTGGTAGAGAAAATGATAATGAAGACTTAGATTTTAATGATTCTTGACCTTTTATTAGAGTTTTGATGATTAATTATTTTAAGATTTAAATGCTTAAGTGTTTGTTTTCTTAAATTTTATTACTAATTAAAAGTATGTTGCAATGTTTTGTTTAAGACTTGCTTTTTAATGATATTTGAAAATGGAAATAATACTATTATGTATTTGGAAGTATTGTATTGCTTAAAATTTCAGAGGTTTAATTTTTTATATTTACTAGTATTTTTAAGTGTCATTAAAATATTTATCTTTCAGCGTCCGCATCGCTAAAATGACACCCGCACCACTCATTTTGAGGTTGACCGCACCGGACCACTTTCCGAGATTAACAAGATAGATTTGCATACCAATTCTTACATATCCGTTTATTTATGACAATGCCAAAGAGTAATAGTTAGAGAGAAGTTAGCTTTAAAACAAAACCTTGTCTCAAAATAATAGAAAATAATAATAATAGAAAATAATAATCGAATATTTATACAGAACATGATGCACATAACTGCAAAGTTTTACACATTAAAAAATATAAATAAAAAACTAAATTACAGGTGTTGTCTCCAAATTTATCAGATTCACAAAATTAATCCCTCTATTATCAAAATATAATCAAAGTTTCACTTTCATAGTGTCTAAGGAAGCCGCTTAGGTAAACCCATATAAAAGTCCTGTTGTCCAATATCCTCTTTGGTCTTTATTACTTTCCTGTTGTTATTCAAAAATGAAAGGGACATACCTACCAACTACCAAGGATAGGTTTTCTCGCGCAGACTTTGAGTTATTTCACTTAAACTAAGTACAAAAGTACTTATAGAAAACAGTCATTATTAAGATGATTCCTTTAATAACTTCCGGGTCCTATTAAACATACAACGTTTTCTATACGTTTAACTTAAGGACTGTTTCATAACATTCAAGTTTTTTTGGGATAGAAATAATATATTTATTTTAATTGAGATGCTACCACAAGTTAAACAGAACCTTACAGTAATTATCTTTAAGATCATACTAACAAGTGCACTAGTGGCATTGTTTAAGAAACTCGAAAAAAAAAAGAAACTTTGTCTAGGAAATACAAGTATTACACTCGAAATCATAAATACATCAATTTCTAAATAGATGTTTCCTTTTTTGTTTCTTAAATAATGCCCCGAAAACACTTGTTAGCATTTTCCTTTACTTTATAACAGAGCTTTGACTGTCACTCAGTGACACTCCAGCTCCAGCCTCGTCGAGTTGCAAAATCAATGTTGCGAAAACCAAACACTACAATCAACAAGCCAAAACCTTCATTTGATTGAAACAATAACAAACATGTTATAGGGGCCTGGAAGAAGTTTAAAACCTACATAAACACTAATTAACGTCACTGCGATTAGTAGATCCACGAGAACGAATGTTGACTGATATAATAAGTTTATCTTTACTATGGCTATAAGTTTAACTAGAACGATAATATGTAACATTTAAAACACTGCCAGGCTGATAAGGAAATCTGTACTCAAAATCATGGACACAAAGGGAACTTAAGCTAGAATCTAATACCTGTAAAAATTAAATTATGTCCATTTTGGAAGATGGTTGCAGCGGTGGGGTGCGCGCACCATATCTATGGGGTTCAATACTATGGGCTGCGCGCACCATGTCTATGGGCTTCAATACTCTGAGAAGCTAGGTATTCCAGCGCAACAACAATATCACCAATGAGTGGACGGAATTTCGGTTGCTCCTGGAGACACATAGCAGTTATAGCAATTGCTTGATGCAAACACCGGACGGGGAATTGTCCTTGCAGAAGAGGGTCAGCCATCTGTACAAACTTTCTCCGGTCACTAAAATACGGGCGAGACTGAAAATAAAAAAACAAGTGTGAGAAATAAGTTTATGCGTGAAGATAAATATAGATACGGGCGAGACTAAATATTTACCCATGAAACTAAGTTTTGCTCTCCTGGTTTTTTATTAGAGTCTATTGCCCTGCGTCCAGTGATCAACTCCAACAAAACGACACCAAAACTGTAGATATCAGATTTGAGAGTTAATTTGCCACTCATCGCATATTCTGGCGCACAGTAGCCATAAGTACCCATTACTCTTGTTGAAACATGAGTATTGTCTCCAACAGGTCCTAGTTTAGCAAGGCCAAAATCTGACAGTTTTGGGCTGAAGTCATTGTCTAATAAAATGTTAGCAGACTTCAAATCTCGATAGATAACAGGCGGATCTGCTTTACAATGGAGATACTCAAGGCCCCGAGCTGCTCCAACAGCAATCTTCATTCGAGAACCCCAACTTAGAGGTTCTTTGTCATGGGGAACATCTGAAATGATAAATAAGTTATATACACAAAACTGTTACTTCTTTAAGTTAGCATAGAATAACCCGAGTTCAAAACCATTCTCACTAGGAAACTCCTTGGGGGCCCCTACTACAGAAAATAGTACTAAAATCCCAAAGGAAGAAAACAAATACTAACAGGGAAGCCATTTTTCTAAAAAGAAAATTGTCTCTTTCTTTAGGGATAAAAAATTCTTCAAATCCTATTCTCATTAATATATAGCATTCGAACACTGGAAGATCAAGGTCATTGTTGTCATTGACAAAACTAGGAAAGCGAAGTCATGCATTTCAGTCCACAGTGTTCTACTGTCACAACTCACAACACTCCTTTGCACAGTTAACCCATAAACCAAGGTCAAGCAGCTCTATAACAGTCAAATTTAAATTCAATCACAACGAATCTTCCGTTGAAAATGGAAGTGGAAAAAATATTTTCTTCGTATACCAATATACTCTCTTTACAAGGCCATGACAAAATGAACTAATTTTTTTGCAATAAGAAAAGAAAGTGAACATACAATGCACATGAGTATTTGAACTCTAGATAAATTAATTGTCAAAAACAAAGTTGAAACCAATATTGAAAAGCCTTCTTCTGCATCATAGCTACTATTCTAAACTATTATTAAGTGGCAGCACATGAGAAACAAATAAACAATAAAAAGTTTACCGAAAAGATGGTCTTCAAGAGATCCCTTAGGCATGTACTCATAAACCAAAAGCCTTTGATCTCCATCAGTGCAATAGCCAATCAACTTAACAAGATTAGAATGATGCAGCAGACTTAGCATAAGAACCTCAGTCACAAACTCCTGAAAACCTTGACGCCCATCATGAGATAGTTGTTTAACAGCAACAAGCTGCACATTTCAAAACATATTTCATTCAATCATTCATAAACATTTTAAACAAACCAAAACCTAAAAATCAAGCCGCGTCAAATTCAAACTTGCCTCGCCAGTTGAAAGACGACCCTTGAAAACTTTTCCAAAACCACCTTCCCCAATCATATTGGATTGATTAAAACCCCTTGTCGCCGTCGCAAGCTCCCGAAAACCAAAACTAGCCGCAGCAGTTCTACTTTTCCCACTCATCACACTCTTCCCCTTTCCCTCTGCACATTCTCTCTTCCATTCACCCTCTACTCATCCAATAACCAAAATCATCATTCTCATCAAACAAACACAGTATTCAAGAACTAACCTAACAGTAGTTCTAAATTTCAATATAGTTTAATCAACAGTAATAACAACAAAAAAACAAGAATGTCAATAATTATAATAATAAGAGTAAGAATAATAATATTATTTAATTAATTAGAATTAGAAAACCCTAATTTATCAGTACCTGATTCATTCGTTCCACCATTTCCTGTAAAATTCACACAGTACAATAAATAAATAAAACAAAATTAGAAAAAAAAATTAAAAAAAAAAACAAAAGATAAACCTGGAGTAGTAGCAGATCGAGAACCATTATCAACTTCAACCCTACTAACATCTTTATTCCGACGAGAAACAAAGCAAGAAAAACAACTCATCTCTCACAAAACCACACACAGAAACTCAAACTAAAAATTCAAAAATAAAAAATTTTAAAAAACTTGCTAAAATAAAATTAAGATCTGTGTATCGGTCACACAGAGAGAGGATCTTGCTAGCATTTATCCTCTCTCGTGAACTATGAGACGATGATGATGAGATCAATGAACACTGATATTTCTTTTCTTCACGAAAATAATAAACGAAAATATTTAAAATATGATAAATTAGGTTGAAATATTATTATAAAGGAAGGAATTAAGGAGAAAAGAAAAAGTCTAACGGAAGGTAAAAATCACGAGACGCGTAGAAAATAAAAACAAGCCGAATTTGTTTTATTTTATTAGTTATTATATTATTAATAGAATTTAATATAAAGTTCAACAGATCAATAAATAGTTTTGTAAAGATATTAGACGTTGAGACGTAGATTCGAATATTCGTGATTTTCTATTTATTTATTTATTTATATGTGGATTTATTAATTATGTGTTTTCTTCTTTTTTTTTTTGAATTTATTAATAAATTAATTTAGAATTAAAATAGTATTTTTTTTAGCTATGGTATATTCGGATTTTAATGTTATTATTATTTATATAGTTTTGATTTCCACTTTGGTAGCATTTATGTTTAAGCGTGATTGCTGCGAGTCGCTCTCTATGCTACTGGATCGGTCTTGTGGGCATTTATAAACGTTACGGTCCCAGCTATCATCAATATTTTTCTGTGTTTTTACGTTTTTGCCCTTGTGATTGTTTTGGATTTTTCTATCTTTATGGCTTAATTTTATAATCTAACCGTTCGATAAAGTTTTAATGATTCGGTGCTCCTGTGTCTTTAAAAACAATTGGCCTAGAACGTTAGATCTCTTTTTTTCTTTCTTTTTTATGGAAAAGAAAAAAGAAAGTACGTTAGCTAGATGCCCTTAATATTGTATATTTTTTTTAAATTATTTGTGAAAGAAAAAATATTTAAAGTGTAAAAGAGATTTTTGTTTTTTACAATGATAACAATCAGTTTTGGATTTGTTAGTTTATTTGAGCTTTTGCCGTTTTGTTGTGATTGATGAAATTGAATGGAAGTGTGGAACAAATATAGATTTTATTTCATTCAATCATTTATAAGTAGGCATGGCAATGAATCAGGTCGGGCGCGGGTTTAAACAGTTCCGCACTCGCACCCACCTCCCTAAAACAAACCTGCCCCCACATTTACATTTAGTCGGAGGTAAAAACCTATCACTCAGACTGACCTTCAATGGAGAACGGTTTTCTCACCCTCGCCCCGCCTCCATCTGCAAAATTATCATTTTTAAATAAATATTTGGCTTAATACCCTTTTTGGTCCTCTAACTATGGGTCTAGGTCCAATTTGGTCATCTTTCTTTTAAAAGTTCTAAATTGGTCCCTTACGTTATTAAATAGGTACATAGTGATCCTTTCCGTTAAATAAAGGCAAACGGTGTTAAATTTGATGATGTGTAATCTGAGTTGGATGGCTGGTTTGCACAGTCAGCATCTACTTCTTCCTTGATTCTGATATTGTTATAAAACCACCCCCAATTGCGAACCCTAGGTCACATATTCCCCAAAATTAACTAAATTGAAACGAAAATTGTCTTCCAATCATGAGTTCTGGGTTTTCGTCAATTCTCTGATTGACAACCGTGCTTTTGACTCTCAAACTAAGGAAACACTAACAACTAGACGAGCTAGTTTTGGTTCTAAATGCGATGTTCCATAATCGATGTTGAAGGATGGTTAGTAGTACATAATTTGTTTGTAATTTTTGAAATGTGACCAATTTGAGAAAACCATGTTTTACTCTCACACATTGTTATTCTCTGCAGTTGAAAAATCTGGAATAGTGGACACCCTCCTATCATGGGCAGATTATAAACAGAAGGATTTGAAGAAAACAGATGGAACTAAGACCCAAAGGCTCTGTGGGATTGTAAAGCTCGAGGATGCCAATGAAGCTGGTGGAAGGAACTCTGAGAAATGTACTTTGATATTGACAGATGGAGATTATGCCAAGGCCCTTGCTGTAAGTGGTTGTTTGTCTCTACTGTTTAGGCCGATATAAATGAGTCTTATTAAATTTTTAGTGTATACAAGAAGAAAATGTAGCAGCTAGCATACAATCATTTAATTTTAAGTCACTCATTCTAGATAACCAATATTTATTAAACGACAAAAAACTTACTTAATTTGTTTTTTTTTTCTTTGTTTTGATGTAAGAAGGTGGTTGGGTTTTCTGTGGTGGGGTGAGACCATTATGGTGTGTTTCCATTGAGAGGCAAATTGTTGAATGTGCGAGAAGTTAGCAGTAAACAAATAATGGACAATGAAGAAATTCAAAATATAAAAAAGATTCTTGGATATAATATTTTGACTTTCATATTTAGTTTCAGTAGAATATAATGAGTTACGATTACATGCTAAGATTTTTGTAATCAATGTGGTTATAATGATTCAAATTTGTTTGTGATTCAGGATCATGATGGCTCACACACCAAAGGGCTTCTGGTTAATTTCATTCATTCCTTCTGGCCATCATTGCTTAAGTTTCCATCTTTCTTGGTGGAGTTTACTACTCCTATTATAAGGGTTAGTATATTATCATTGTATTGATTTTACATACTGTTGAATAAAAGGCCTGCAGATGAAGATGAAGGGGATTCAGATGAAGATGCGAAATTGTTAGATTTTGAGGAAGATGATGACTAGACTATTATTTTAATTTGCATTATTGAAACTAGATGGATGCTGTGTTTTTTGTACTGTAAAAATATTGATCTGTGTCTTGCAGATTTATGTTTCTTATTTGATGACTTTGTACTCATTAGTTTGTTACATATTTGATGACTCTAAACTCATTAGTTTGAATGAAACAATCAGATTTCTGACTCTAGCCATTGTTCTTCTATTCCTTGTGGATATGCATCTGAACTAAATAAGTTTGTTTTATATAGTGAGAATTTCTTGAGTCTATATCAGTTTGTTTATTTATCAACTATTAGATCCAGAACAGAATTTCTTGTAAACACTCACTAGATTCATCTCTATTCTTTTACAGCATTTGCATTTTCAGTACTGCGTCACTGTCCAATTTAATGCCATTTCAAATTTTTAACCCAACACATTATAGTCTAACTCACTGCTTTTCATTACCTGAACATATCTCAAATTCACACAACAGTTTTCTATTTTCTTGATGTTACATACATTTGTGTCCTAATTCTACACTACCTATATCCATCTTTTTATATTTTTTTTCTTAGAGCTACTATCTAATCTCTAATATTATTATTATTATATGACATGACAGAAAAATCTTCATCTAATCCATCTATTTCTCCTTTAAGTCTGTGTTGTTGGATGATCAAAACTGAAATTGTCACTGCAAAATCTGGTCCCGAAAGAACATCGCCTATAGGTCCAAGTTCAGGACACTGCTGCCAATCATTCATCCCTATTGTTAAAATCGAGTTCACCCCTCATTCTCTTCCCACAATAACCAACGAGTACTGCCCTTCAAATTATTTGAGAATAGAGAAAGTCTCCGAAGCATTTGCCAGATGTTTCTCCGTATACGTAATTCTTCCTCCAATAACATGCTTCTCGTAGAACTTTACAAAACATTCATCATCCAACTGCATTTCTTGTTCCTGTTCTGGGAGGATGATTCTGTATCCGACTAATCTAGATGACTCTGCAGTTGTATCTACTAGGAATCGTATTACAGTCAGATTTACTCCTGGATGTCGCGCGACACGACTCACATACGCAAGTGCTTCTCTATCGTCTTTCCAACCTATGAATATTACCGCCACGTTTTCTGATGCTTGACATCTCGTTAAACATTCTGACGATCCAAAACCTCTATCTACTAGAATCCCAACAGAACAAGGCGAACTTCGTAGTACCTGTTCAAAACAATAGTATCCATTTGTCAAATTTGTGTGTCAGAATAAGATATTTATAGTTTTAAGACAACAACTTTCGATTAACATATCTGAACCCTTAATTTTGCCACATCCTCAATATGTCTAAGTTAATACAACTCAGCATTGGAAAATAAAAACCATGTCACGTCCCCATTCACTAACATACACATAAGCTCAATCAATCCACGTCATCAACCTTTTAAGTGAAATTCTAACTTTTCTAACGGCGAGGACAAACGTGTACCTATTTAATAACGTAAGGGACCAATTTGGAACTTTTAAAAGAAAGAGGACCAAATTGAACCCGGGCATATAGTTAGAGGACCAAAAAGGGTATTAAGCCTAAATATTTTTTTCATAACAATAAAAATTAATAATTTAATTAAATAGTTAATTATTTTAAGACTTAAATGCACTTTTGATCCCCCTAATTTGGGCATTTTATATTATTGGTCCCCTTATTACAAAATTTGCGATTTTGGTGGTCTTTGCATTTTTATAGTCCACCTCCAATTTTGCATACATGGCAGTGATGACGAAGATTTAAAAATTATTTTTAATTACATGGCAAGATGACTAGGATATTTTATATTATTTTTAATTAATTTAATATTTTTAGTAATATTTTTAACTAAACTAATATTTAATATAATAATCTTAATTAAGTTTTTTTAATTAATTAATTAAAACATTTAAGGAACAATTCTGGGCCTAAGCCCATTTACCAAAGAGTACCAGTCCAACACCAATTGATGATAAGCAAAGTATATGTGTTATATAAACACTTATATTATTAGAATAAAAATCGATGTGGGACTTATGGAAGAAACATACGGAAGAAACATGGAAGAACAGAGTATTGAGAGAAACACTAGTTTCATAAGCACATTACACCAGTCCATGCCAAGTCCTGTAGAAGGATCACAATTCCAACATTAACATCATGATACACATTGCTTTTCAAGATAACCAAGCATCCATTTTAACCACCATTTGAAATGCAAAAAACCATGTAATATAATTCAAACCAAATCAGCATGATTCATTCCTATTACAATCTAATCTTTAACAGTTCCATAACACTAAGTCCAGCTACATCCAACATCACTAATTTGCATATAACTGAATCTATAAGCTAATAAACCTCACCCTAACTAATTGCACATGATCACAATTCACTCACATAAGGGTAACAGCAAGAACTCATGATTGTTAGAGGAGTTTCACACTAGGGAGCATTGATACATAGTGCAAGACTAGACACTTTTGTGAGAGACACACCACTTGTCCACCTAAAACCTTAAGGTGATAGGTGTGTGGGTTCTCTCACTTATAAATGTTCAAGTCACCACATTCCTATCCAATGTGGGACTATTTTCCCACTTACTCACACTTGCTTGTATTATTCCAACACTCCCCTCAAGTGTGAGTCCACAATGTTCCCCTTTTTTTATACTTGTATCGCCGTTGACACCTTTTTTTTCAAGGTACCTCTTATTAGGTATTTCGAATACACCTCTTTCTTAGGCGTTTCGATTTCAACAGAACACCACTTCCTGGGCATTTCGATACAAGTAAGTCGGTCCCTTTACGAACCAGGCTCAGATACCATGTTAGAGGAGTTTTACACTAGGGAACATTGATACATAGTGTATGACTAAGCACCTTTGTGAGAGACACATCACTTGTCCACCTAAAACCTTAAGGTGATAGGTGAGTGGGTTCTCCCACTTATAAATGCTCAAGTCACCACATTCCTATCCAATGTGGGACTATTTCTCCACTTACTCACACTTGCTTATATTATTCCTATACTCCCCCTCAAGTGTGAGTCCACAATGTTCCCTCTTTTTTTATATACTTGTACCGTCGTTGACACCTTTTTTTTTCAAGGCACCTCTAATTAGATATTTCGAATACACATTTTCCTTGGGTGTTTCGATTTCAACGGGACACCACTTCCTGGGCATTTTCGATACAAGTAAGCCGACCCCTTTCTCGAACCAGGCTTTGATACCATTTATTGGAGGGGAGTTTACACTGGGGAACATTGATACATAGTGTAGGACTAGGCACCTTTGTGAGAGACACACCACTTGTCCTCCTAAAACCTTAAGGTTTTAGGTGGACAAGTGGTGTGTCTCTCACAAAGGTGCTTAGTCCTACATTATGTATCAATGTTCCCTAGTGTAAAGCCTTAAGGTGATAGGTGTGTGGGTTCTCTCACTTATAAATGTTCAAGTCACCACATTCCTATCCAATGTGGGACTATTTCCCCACTTACTCACACTTGCTTGTATTATTCCAACAATGATAAGCACAAATGCATCCATGCTAACCAAATTAACAAAGCTCATATCTAGATATTTTTAAGTCCACAGATTTGCCAATTTCAAGAAGTAGCTTCTAACATTAGTTTTCTTAACATTAACACAAATAGAAGCTAACATCCAATGCCTAATAGAAATCCAAATAAACAATAACTAATATTCCTAACATCCAGTTTTGGTTTAAAGAAAAAACTAGTAGCAAAGCTAATATCACACCACAAACTAACTTTCACATTCAAAGCCAACTAACTTAATAGAAGTTCAATACAACTCATGACTAACTTGCAATTATTAACACCTTATTAACAACACAATTCCCAGCACTACATACACTTTAACATCATTTAACTGATAAAACAGAAATTCAACACAAGCTAAATTAACTGCAACAGAATTTTAAATTTCACACTAATCAAAGCTAACACACAAATCCATAACAGAATTTCAAACAAAATTATTTAACTAAATTTCATAATTACCTTTTTTAAGAGAGGAAGAAGCTTTGAGTAAAGTGTTTGATGATATATTGATGAAAGATGGAGAATTATAGTTGCAAGAGAAGATGGAGAATTATAGTTGCATTATAGCAGGAAAGAGCAGTGGAAGCACAATCAATGGCTTGAGGAAGCACTGCAACATGAGGAAGTACTACAGTGTTGACTGAAGCATGGTATTGCTGGTGTTATGCATAGGTTTATAAAGCTTTAGTCCCACATCGTTTTTTCTAGTATTATGGAAGTGTTTATAAAGGTTGATCAAATCTATAGTATTGCATAAGTAGGTTGGTATAGAAGTGGGCTGTTGAAAAATGGGCTTTGGATCCATAATACTTTCCCAAAATTTTAATTAATTAAATTTCAATTTAAATTATTAATTCTCTATAAAAATATTAAAAAATATTAAATTAATTAAAAATAATATAAAATATCTTAGTCATCTTGCCATGTAATTAAAAATAATTTTTAAATCTTAGTCATCACTGCCACGTATG
Organism: Lathyrus tuberosus; assembly: GCA_022829125.1. Taxonomy (NCBI): domain Eukaryota; kingdom Viridiplantae; phylum Streptophyta; class Magnoliopsida; order Fabales; family Fabaceae; genus Lathyrus; species Lathyrus tuberosus. The sequence goes on from JALAZF010000090.1 coordinate 5,379,310, forward strand.
CAAAATTGGAGGGGGACTATAAAAATGCAAAGACCACCAAAATTGAGGGACCGGGGGACCGATAGTATAAAATGCTCAAACTAGGGGGATCAAAAGTACATTTAAGTCTTATTTTAATAATAAACATGTTTCTAAAGAGTAAAATAACTAATAAACATGTTTTTCTAGTAAAACTATTTTTAAAAATTAAAAGAACTCTAATAAATGTATAGCAAAATAATTAAAATGAGGCATTAAAGTAAATTAAAATAGACCGGGGCGGGGGAGGTGTCGGGTGCGGGGCGGGTAGAAGCATCTCCCGCTCCCGCCCCCTAAATAGAAAACCGGGTTTTACCCGCATCTGCACCCGCACCCAGTTAAACCGGGGTTTCCCCGTTAATATCAGGGCGGGTTCGGGTTTCCTTGCCATGACTATTTATAAGTCAGGCCGATAATAGGGGCCTACGAGTCTAACTACACAGATTTAGGTTAGGTCAAACTTTTTTTTAAATAGAAAAGGCCTAGGCTTTTTATAAGCCTATTTAATTAAAAAGATTAGGCTTCAGACTATGAAGAAAATCTTTTAAGTCTAACAGGTCTGTCTATTTAAATCAATATAAATAATTTACTTATTAATATTATGTTATGTTTTGTATTTTGAATTAAAATATTAAATAAAAATTGATTATCTTGGAGAATTTATGGAAATAAGATGAAAACACCTTATGAACAATGTTATATGTTATTTTCATAAGTTATCTAAACAAATAATCTCAGAAAACTTACGTTAATAGGTAAGTTAAAATAAGTCAATGTAAACAAACTTTTAGTCTCATTGATTTTTTATTTTGTTAGTCTATTTAAAATAACAGGCTTTTATGTAGACTAACAGACTAATCAGGCCTTAGAAAAGGCCACACTCATGCCTAAAAATAAGTCTTTGACTGGCTACAAGCCAGACTTAGGCTTCGGTCTTTTTGGCAGGCCAGACTTAGGTTTGGTAAAACCTAACTCAGCCAAACCTATTTTCACCCCTAACCATTTACCATTATGTTCCTTTCTCTTCGATTTGAAAGTAATGAACAACTTCTTGTTCCTTTCACAAATTCTTGGTGGAATAAAATTTAATGTGATGGAATAGAATGATATAAATTTATATTTTATGTTTTACTCAATCAGATGGAATGAATTTCATCTCATTAAATAGAATGATAACATTGCTTTATTACGTAATGAATTATTCAAACAATAAAATGATATTTTTATTCTAATTCACTTCAATTCACTCTCTTCAGCTCCACTACACTATGTATGTTTTAAAATATCCAAAGATAACCTAAAACTTTATGCTGTATTAGTGTGTTGAATAATAACAAACAAAAAACTTGAATAAATCACTTACATAAATGTATCAAAAGTTGAATAAAATGGTAAATTTAGTTTATAAATTATTACTATTAACAATAGTAAATAAATATAAACATTGAGAAGGAGAAAGACCATTTGATTTAGGGTTTCAATAGAATGAACAAAACTTGAAGATACAATATATATACATACATACTACAAGCTAGGAAAGACCAAGGCAGACCAAACTACCGTAACAAAGATACAATAAAATAATATAATAATAATAATATCTAACATCTCCCCTCATATTCAAGATGCATTAACAGAGAGCATCGAGAGTTTGTCAATTCAAAAAATGAAATCGTTTAATGGAATGTGTCTTCGTAAACAAATCAGCAATATGTAAAGCGGAGGACACAAACTGTAGAATAATTGTCCTATGTTGAAGATGATGATGACTGAAACGATAGTCAATCTCAATGCGTTTAGTACGTTCATGAAAGACTGGGTTATGGGCAATTTGAGTGGTACTCTTGTTATCATAATACATGGGAGTTACTTTAGAAAGAATGACATCAATATCAAAAGGTAACCACCGTAACCAAACTATTTCAGTAGTAGTGGATGCCTAGCACAATACTTAGCTTCTATAGAAGAATGAGAGACAATATCTTACTCTTCCAAGAAATAAGAGAGTCTCTAAGAAAGATACAAAACCCTATGGTAGACTTACGATCTATGATGTCTCCATCCCAATTAGCGTCAGAATAAGCACGTAGCTCCAATGAGGACGGTGAGGAAAAAAGAAGGCTCTAAAACTGGGTTCCCAAAAGACAACGACATATGCGAAAAATAGTTTCCCAATGCACTGTAGTAGGAGAGACAACAAACTAATCAACAACATGAACAACATAAGCAATATCTGGTCTGTAGCGTGATTTTTTTGGTTTCGAATCACTATCGCTTTGGTACTACAGTTCGATTTATTTTTTATCCTATGAAGCTGATTAAGGAAGGAAAATAGATGTCTCTAATTAACCCTGCTTGCATACTAAGGTTAAACAGTCAAAACTGTTGGTTTACAGATGCTATCAAAATAGGGGGGTATGTCTTTAGTTATTTGCTTAAAAGAACGAAGTGTCTTGACTGCACAGGAGGCTTTTGGTTAGGATGCTAGACCTGATTTTCTTTGATTGATGTATAGAGGTACTGGACTTTGGGTTTTTGATTAGTATGCTCACTAAGATTTCGCAATCTTATGCCTACGTATTCCCGTTTAACGAAACAGGGAAATCAGAGCGATCGTAGTTCCTCCTATTCTACAGGAGGAAAAAGGCGTTTTGGTGTCTTGTTCAAAGCCCAAGACAGGAAGCTAAATGTGGTTTGTATCTTGTACAAAGCCCAAGATGTGAGGCTGAAGGGTTATTTTTATCTTGTTTAAAGCCCAAGATATGAAGCTAAAGGGTTTTGACTGAGAGAGAATTTGTCATCTCTAAAGAGGGATTGTTGATGTTTATATGCTATGAGCAAAGTACAAATTTGATGCTAAAAGGTTTATTGATTCAACTGAGGATTTCTTTATACAAAGCCTAAGAGGAGGCTAGAAGTTTGACTTTTCCAGGGAAAATGTTCTCTCAGTCTTGTACAAAGCCCAAGATTGAGGCTAAAAGGGATTTTTGACTCCGTTGGGGAGAATATATCTTGTATAAAGCCCAAGATGGAGGCTAAACTGAGTTTGACTCAACAAGAGAGCGCTTGTATGTGTCTTGTATAAAGCCCAAGATGGAGGCTAAAAGAGTTGACTCAACAAGAGAGTCTTGAGCAGGTGATTGACTCAACAAGAGAGTCTTTTATACTCAACAAGAGAGTGATATGATATCTCATATGAAGCCCGAGATTGAGGCTAAAAGGAGATTGACTCAACAAGATAGTCTTTTATACTCAACAAGAGAGTGTTTTTATACGTTATGTCGTACGAAGCCCGAGATTGAGGCTAAAAGGAGATTGACTCAACAAAAGAGTCTTTTAGACTCAACAAGAGAGTGGTTTTTTTTATATGTCTTGTACAAAGCCCAAGACAGAGGCTAAAAGTTGACTCAACAAGAGAATCTTTTATACTCAACAAGAGAGTGGTTTTTTATATGTCTTGTACAAAGCCCAAGACGAAGGCTAAAAGTGTTTGACTCAACAAAAGAGCCTGAAAAGGTTAGCTCCGCTAGGGAGAATCATTTGTACAAAGCCCAAGAGGAGGCTATCTTACTGCTGAAGATTAGATCCATAGGCAGGCCCAAGGGTGGGAAACTCTCATGAGAGAGACCGGGTTTCAGAGTGATCGGTGTTTCTTCCTATGTTTGAAAGGAACTTGAGAATGTCTTTGAGACTCAAGAGTTTTAGACTGTCCAAGTCTAAAGTTTTATCTTTTGTACAATGCCCAAGAGGAGGCACGGGCATTAAGGGATGAGTATCAACCCTAAAATGGCCGGAGTTTTGACGCTGGAAAGACTGCTCTAGCAAAAGATGACTAAGTTCGGTCTTATACCTTTAAGAGGTCGTCAGGGTCCTTGTATTAAGCCCAAGAGAAGGCATGAAAACTTCTACGAAGCCGAAGGGTCCTTGTACAACGCCCAAGAGGAGGCGGGGATGCTTTTAGGAAGCCCGCGGGTCCCCAAAACTAAGAGAAGTTCAAGAAATGCAATTCACTAAGAAGAGATCATTCCAGGAAAGTTCGAGAATTTGGAAGAAACTCAAGAGATGCCATTCACGGAGAAAAGATCATCTATGGGGAGTTAGAGTTTCTTTGACAATTTCTAAGGGTGACAGTCTGAGAAAAGATTCACCGAGAATACTGCCTTTCTCTTTGTTCCTTATTGTTTAACCCCAAGAGAAGGGAAGACTGTATATGTAAATCCTATGGGGATCTAGTTTTGTTTGTATTTAAGAGTGACCAACAGGGCTTTACCTAGTTCTAGACGTAGTTGCCGGGGAAAACTCTAAATAACTATACTAGTATTACATAGTGGATATGTGACAAGTATATAAAAGGACGTGAAATAAGACTTACAATGAAGCAGCCCCACAATACAGTTATATACATATGAAAGCGGTAAATAAAAGCGGATAAACACTTACCCGTTGTAGAGCTTCCATGTTGTTTTGTTAGTTGTTCAACAAAGAAAGTTTTGGTAACAACATATATTTGAATTCAAAATCAAAGTAGAAAGTGATTTGAAAAGATTGTTGGGGCTTACAGCTCAAGGAGAGGCCCAAGTTTTAACGACGATCGCACCGTTGTTTTGAAAACTGTACAGAGGGACTTATACAATATGTGAGGCCTAAAAAGTTTTTATGTACAAGGGGATGGGTCTTAAACTCTATTAGAGGCCCAAAGAAACTTAAAGAAAAGAAATGGGGCTTATAACACGAGGGTAGGCCCAATTGTTTTTGTTTTAAACTGGCGATCGCGCCGAGATTTTTTTCTTTTAACACGGAGGGACTTATACAATATCTGAGGCCCAAAAAGGTTTTGGTTAAAAGGGGAATTGGGTCTTACACTCTATTAGAGACCCAAAGAGTTTGAAAATAAATAAAGATGGGTCTTATAGCTCAAGGAGAAGCCCAAAGATTTTTGTTAAAAAGGCGACGATCGTGCCGAACTTTTTGACGGTATCGGGACTTATACAATACACTGAGGCCCAAAATTGTTTTATTTACAAAGGGGATGGGTCTTACACTCTATTAGAGGTCCATGAGTGTTTGAAAATGATTTGTTTAGGGTGATTAGGATCAAAACCCTAAATTAATTTCAAAATGTATTTTAATTAAATAAAAATTTAATTAAAATGATCAAAATTATCAAACATGTGTGAAAAACAAGTTGTGATCTTGGATTAATGTTTGAAAAATCATGTTTATATCCACAAAATGATTGGAAACCAATTAAATTTGGAAAATCAAGGAGGAAAAAATATTTTAAATGTAAAAACAAATAAAAGATTAATTCTTTGCAAAAATATCAAGTATATGAAATAAATAATATTTTTGGGAATTTTTGGTAAAATAAAATATTTTAACATTTTTGTGAATTATTAAAAAAAGAATAAACTCAAAATCATTAAAACTCATAGAGAAATTAATTTTTAAATCAATTAAATAAAATCACAAAATTTAAATATTTAAATATTCAAAAAATGGCGCCAAGAACACACCAAGAACACGCGCCACCCCTCCGTTTCTGCAGATTTGCATTTTCTCACCAATCTCGCTGAATACTTGATGAAATCACACAATCCATATATCAATCTACTCGTTTTCACCTCACGATCATGTCTATGGTCTTTAATTTCATTTATTTTAAGCATGGAATAAGAAATCAAGACAAAACCTCAAAAACCCTAAAATTTGCATGAAGGCTGAGAATTTTGATACACGATTCAAACAAAGCAATTAATTGAGGGTAAACATTCTATGCATGATTATGAACATTTGGCAAAAGTATTGTGCGAGCAAATATGCATAGATTAAGAGATGACCAAGTTTAGGCTTACTTGGAGGTCGTGACAGCAAGAGCAAAGTGATTTTTGAGTTGGAGGTGTTACAGATGAGTTGTGATGATCTGAACAGCTTCCCTACACCATATGGAGCGTGTTTGAATGCATGGACTTGATTGGAAATGGCTGGATCACTTCATGGCATCTCAGGTGCAACTTGGTTAAAACCTTGAGCAATTGGCTGGTGATTTTGTGAAATTGGTGTTCCAGATGTGGTTTAAGTGTTTTGATCACTTCTATATGATGTTTATGAGGTGTGTGTGTGTGATTGGTTTGGTTGGAATGGCTCTCAAACTCAAAACCCGATAGTGACTTACTTTGGAAGGCAATTTTGGAGTGAAAGAAGAGATTTTGAGGAAAGCATCAGTTTGATGGCTTTGGTGTACTTAAACTGAGCACAAATGAGCTCTATTTATAGTAGAGCAAGTTTGTTTTGCAAGCAATAGTGAATGGCAACTGCAACAGATCAGTGTCCAATTGCATCACTTTGGAATCTTAAGTCTCCTCTAGCCATTGACTAGAGGTTAAAGCACAGGGCTTTGGTTCCCTAGTTCAGAGATCATCGTTGACTCATTCAGTTGGAAAAGACTCGGTTTATGCCACCTTGGTGTATCCATTGAATGCCCCAAAACAAAATTGGAGTCTTGTCCCCCTTTTAGGCATTTTAGGTTTGGCATGCTACTTTTAGTTCCAAAGACTTGGGAGGCTTATGAATCAGTGTTTGTCCCTCCTTGGTCTCCCCCTGAGGTGTTCAGATGGATAAACTTGTTTGTCACTTGTACAAATTGCTCAAATCGAGCAAAATGCACAAATCTGCCTTGTTATGACAGTTGTAGCAAGGCATATTGCCACTGTCATAACTCTTAGCTAAAATGGAATTTCATGGGGTTCTTGGACATTTTGGAAAGCTCTCATATGATACAACATATGTGTGATCATAGTTTGTCTTGATACTTTTTGGATCCAAGTGAAAAATGCCCTTACATTTTGCAAAAAGTGAAACAGATTCTTACTTAGTGAAAATTTCACTAAGTGTTGGAAAAAGTGGCATCCATAACTAAAAATCCATGAGAAATTGGAGTGAGGTGTAGTTGACACTTTTAAAGTATGCCATAAGAGCTAGAAATCCATCTTTGGATCAACCAAAATGGTTGCTTGGATCACAAGTTATAATCCTTGGAAGTTGGTACCCTAGCCACTTTGTTCCATAACTTAGAAAATTTCTATGTTTTTTATGGTTACCCCTTTTACAAGTTATCCCACTTTTCTTGATTTTTCTTGATGAATGATGATTCCAATCACACATTAACATCATTTTAGGGTTAGGGAACCATAATTGATCAAAAAATCAAAAAGTCAAACTTTGACTTTTGGGCACAGTTGACTTTTTATCAGATGAATTCCAAACTGTGCGATCCTCTATGAAATCAAGTCCTTGACCTAAATCAAACTCGATGGAGTGATTTCATAGGTGTTATAGGGTTTATTGAATCATGTCCCAAGGTTTGGGAGCATGTCCTGGTCAAAAGTCAAAGGCACTGTTGACTTTTTCTGCGAAACCCTAACTGTGGTTCTGATGAACTTGAAACTTGTGAATCAAGCTTCTTGGATCAATCCATTATTGCAAATGGATCAATGTAGTGTATTAGGGTCCCTCAAATTATTCCTTGAGGTCTTGACTCATGCTTTGTCCCAAAAGTCAACTTAGGGGTGAATTAGGTCAAGAAACCCTAATTCCTGGTTTTTTTTATGAATGCATCCCCCGAGGCTAAATTGACTTGATGATTGGGCCCAAGAGGTACCATGAAGTATCTTGGGTTATTCTTTGAAGCATTGGCTCATGCCCAGATGAAAATTTCCATCTGGAGGCCCTGGTCGATCAAAACCCTAATTTGGTGATACTGGCGATCTTGAGGCTTAATCCACTTGGAATGTTGCAGCCTTGTGCTTGATCCTTGATGTGGGAGTCCTCTTGATCCATTGTGGATGTTTAAGAGGTTTAGACAAGTTGAAGATCATGTCATTTCTTGATTGATCCTTTGTCTAAGGCTCAGAGAGGGCTTGAAACCCTAATCCTTGTTGTAGTGAATGCTCACCCATCTTTGAGGAGACTGATGAGGCATAATGGTACATCCATATTGTGATGATGATTTGCAAAATGATGGGAAATCTTAGTGGTTAAAATTTGGGGTATGACAGATGCCCCTATTTAATCTTCTTGGACCCGAAGGTGTGAATGGCGAAGGTGTTTGGGAATCCGGGGTGCAAGATGATTAAATATCGGAATACCCAAAATTTTGACAGTGGTTATGAATGACCATTTCTCATCCATCTTTTTTTGCTAAGCGATGGTGCTTGGAAAAGGTAAACTTCCCCTTGATCTTGGTTTCCTACCAAGGAACTGGTCTCAGTTTCTGAAATAAACTTCCCCTCGATCCTGGTTTCCTACCAAGGATCTGGTCTCAGTTTTTGATATAAACTTCCCCTCGATCCTGGTTTCCTACCAAGGAACTGGCCTCAGTTTCTGATATAAACTTCCCCTCGATCCTGGTCTTCAGCCAAGGAACTGGTCTCAGTTTCTTTTGTCAATAAACTTTCTTGACAAGGGACACTATTTGTAGCGGTTTTCCTCAAACTTCTCGCCGAATTTTCCTGGGGAGATGCCATTTGATGGAAAAGGTTTTGATGTCAGACTTGTTGGGGGACCCATCTATCTGAGCTGTAGAGGTGCACAAACTTCTCTGTTTGAGATGCCATTTGTCGACTTTACTAGGGAAAACGAGTCTCTTGAGAGACTGCTTTTGCTTGGGGATATTACATCATACTTTTCCCCGAGGCCTTCTCGGAGAAATGCCATACAATGTACCCCAATTTTGACGTGCTGATGACTTCAGTGACATTGATTTTCTGGAGAGAAGAACCACTATGTTGCGGAGAGTCTTTAGTTGTGAGGCTCTCTCTGTGATTTTCCTTAATCCAGGAAAGCAAAGATATCATCTTCAATGACGAAGAGTGACGTTTGTCGAGAGTTCTTTTTTTCTTTCAGAGGTTCAAGTTATCAAAGTGGTCAAGGGACCATTTTCGAACCAGAAATAAACTGGAAGAGGTTTTTCAGATGCGATATTTCCTGGCGAGGAAAGAACTGATAACTTGATTGAGAAGACTTTTTATCACTGGGGAATAAGACCGTCCAGAGTGATAGTGATGCAATATGAATATGAATGTAAATCAATAATGCATGATGTATGTATGTATGTGCTGACGAAACTGACACGACATACAGACTAACAGATGAATGCGACTGGATACTCGGCCACTGCGGGGGACGAAAAGTATCACTGGTTCAAAAGTATCAATTCTGCCTTGCTTAGGAGAAGTAGTCCCTGTGGGGAACAACCATTGGTCGGGCTTAGGAGATAAGAACTCTGTCGGAAAGAATATTTGCATCTGACACAGTTGATCCTTCATTCAGGTGTACTAGTTTAGAAGGAGTACTTTGATTCTGCACTTTGAAGCTCGACTACTTCTGGAGAAGTGATCGATGTTCTTCCGATGTTCAACCGTCAAAAGAATTGCCATCTTTACTTTAAAAGCAGAAAAATTTGACAAGTAAAATTCATTTTTGTTTTATTTCAAGAATCGTTAATAATGTTAAAACGTCATTATGTAAAGCTAAAACAAATGAGAATTGCAAACAAAAGCACTAGGGCTCAAATTTTATTGATAGGATGGAAATCAGCTAAGCGCGTGATCCCATAGAGTATTTACAAAGTTTAGAAAATGGTAATTTAAGGGAAAAGGGCTACATTGAAACATAACGACCGTTATCCTTCTACCAACTTTGAATTCTGGACATCCTGGGCTTCTGTCGAAGATGACCTTGACTGGCGTTTTCCTGACCGTTGGCATTACTGCTGTTGAGGGATTTTCCCCTTTGTTGAACATAGTTACTTGCCATTATCCCTAATTTTTGCTTGGATTGTACTGTGATGTTTCCAATCCACCGAGATGGTTTTTGCTTATGTATCTAATTTTTGCCTGGACCGCCCTTCCGGGTTTTCAATCCATTGAGACATTTTTTTTTATTTAGGCGAAGTATTTCTTGACTACGTCAACATTTGTGGGGTAGGCAAATTCCTCTCTATCCATGGTCTCAAGTCTCAAGGCGCCGCCTGAGAAGGCTTTCTTGACCACATAGGGGCCGTCATAATTCGGAGTCCACTTGCCCCGGGAATCAGTGAGGAATGATTGTATCTTCTTGAGCACGAGGTCTCCTTTCCTGAAGACACAGGGTCAGACCTTTTTGTCAGACGTCTTCTTCATCCTTTACTGCTGTCGCTCCCGGGATTTTTATCCAGGTACAAAAGCGAAAGTGGCGCGGAAACAGAGTCGCCAACAATGTGTATTTATCCCAAGAGAGGGAAAGGAAACACTGTGTAAACCTGAGGGAAGGGAAAAGCATGGTCTCGCGACCAAGAGAAACGGGTACAGGAGTCGATTACGCGAGGGAAAGGTATTAGCACCCCCACGCGTCCATCGTACTCGATGGGATCCACGCTTATTGGCTAGATCAAAGGGTGTCGTCATATTGAGATCCGCTACTACTGGAAGGGAAAAGAAACAGGAACGGAAAAGAACGAAGAAGAAAAGAAAAAGAAGTGACTCGATAGGACATCGTCGTCCTATGCCTACGTATTCCCTTGTGCAATGGGAAAGTCAGAGTCACCGTAGTTCAGACACGAACTAAGGGGGGAGGTTGTTCGCCAAGACATCGCCGTCTCGTGCCTACGTATCCTCAATCTAACCAGAGAGAGGAAATCAGAGCAGTCGTAGTTCGACCTACGGGTCGAAAAGAGACAAAGAGGTGGTAAAGAAAGGTTGTACTCGGAGAGATCTCGCACGATCTCGTGCCTACGTATCTCCATTAACCAATGAAGAATCAGAGCGACGTAGTTCCCCTCACTAGGGAAGGCTTTGCTTTGTTTGTGTTTTTTATGAGCGGCATTAGATTCGCATCCGGCAGTTACGGTCGATGCCTGTTTGCGACGAGACGGAAGTAACGTGCCCTTTTCTGAAAATAGGTTTGAAACTTAACAATCCCGAAGGATAAAAAGGTTTGAGTTTGTTTTGTGTTCTTTAGACATAAGTGTATTGAAGTTAGTTTGTAACTTGCATTGCACCCAAGTCTACAACATAGGAACGAATACGTCGCGTATCGTCCCCAACAGGACGTACACTAAGTACCCTAGAAGAATGAAGGGAGACCCCCCATACCTCACTTCCCATATATAAGGCTCATGCGCAATACACGTTAACCTTTATTAAGTGTTTTAGAAAGGTTATGAGATGAGAAAAGAAGACTCAAAGGGAGAAAGAAAACACTAAGGGGATTCTCTCCTAAAGTTGTCATGCAAAGATGGCCCTAAGAGGAGGTTTAAGAACAACCTAAGTCTAAAGAAGAGAGAGGGATAACACTACCTAATGCTTATCCTACCTCACCTTAATAAAAAATTAAGGATGAGCTAGGATCCCAAAGGGATGTGAAGAAGTTCTACACAATCAAGCATTATATCATGTAATCCATAAAAGAGAGAGAAGTAAGATAGATGAGAGATGAAAGAATGGATGAACATGGATAAGCATCCACATGCTCATGTATCTTACCTCTGCCCCTACACAAAAGGTTAGTATAAAATGATCACAAGTAAACAAAACAAGTGACAAGAAGTAAAACAAACAATGCTAGTTGTCTCAAGAAGACAACTTAAGAATCAAACAAGGGTTAAACCAAAAGGGAAGGGTCATAAGGGTTAAGGATCACCCAAGGTCAGTAGGTACATGTTAATGTGTCCTAATAATGTAAACGTGCCATATGAAAGCAAACAAAGTCAAACTATGCATCAAAAGATCATACAAATGCAAGTTATGCACTAACTATGCCAGATGAATGCATATGAATCATGAACATGAATAAATGCACATATAAACATCCAATTCAGAAGTGAATGACATTTATTAATGCATAGAGATGTCATTAAGATAGCATGTAATTCATGAATGCAAGCATTGATTAAGTAAGAAGAAGTGAAGTCAAACACTATTCAAGTTCAACCAACATGCATACTTGTAATGCAAGTAAAGAATAAATATGCAAGATGAACATACATGTAAATGAATGCAATTCAGTAGCATATGGAATATGATATAACATTTAGAATGCAAGAATGTACATACAAAGTCCATACAAGTCTTATGTTAGAGCACATTGAAGAAGAGAAGCAAACTAGGTGCAAACAAGTTCAAACAAATGCTAAGTGTTCATGAACTTATGAAACATGCAAGATGCAATTAGAATTCATGTCATATGATTGAGAATAATCACAAACAGAAGTGAATCATGTTTTCATGGATGTATAAGATCATACTAGCATGGATGAAGACAAATCATCAAAGATGTGCAAAGGAATGAACTCAAGTCCACAAGCCAATTCAAGTTTGAATAAGTGCATACAAGCCATGTAAAGATGAACTATGAATGACCTATAACATGAGAAAAAGACCTATAATGTTCACACAACATGTATCAAGATGTCTCAACAATTGTCAAAGAGGGTTGCATACCATACACATCCAAAACCCTAACATAAGTCTTCTAACAAACACACATGCATTGATGCAATTAATATGGATAAAAAGTAATGCTAGAAGCTCAAGAAATTTGGAAGATGCAATTCATTTAAAGTGCAACCAGTGTGCAAACATGTCTCAAAAGTATGGATCAAAATTCATCACCAAACATGTTCAAAGATGCTTCACAATCTCATACAAGTCACACAACAATGATGCCTAAAGATAGCATTCAAAAGTCAATAAGAAATGACCTAAAAAATCTATGAAAAATGTATAAGATGACTTAATATATCATAGAAGCATACATCAATTATGATGTGAAAATTCAGTTCAAAACTATGTCAAATAATTCCAAAATGAAACAAGTATCATGAATAGATGTTCATACAAATGAAATTAAACGGAAATTCATGGAAAAATAGTAAATTATGACAAAAACAGAAATAAAAATTTGAAAAAATTATTTAAATGCATTATGATGCTTCATGAAATTTTTCAGGATTTTATCATGCTTGGAAGTATTTTTAATAATAAAAAATCAAACAAGTATCAAAATGAAAATGAAAAAAACAAAGAAATAGAGCAGGGGGTGTCACACAAATAAAAATGTAGTTGAAAGCGCATTGGGTGTAGCACCCCAAAATTTGCTCTCCTACCTTTAGTACTAACTGGCTTAGGTTTAATTTCATTTTTGCATTATCGTGTGTGCATATCATTTGGCTTTGTGGTTATGGGATCAAGGTTCTCTGTTCAAGCATCGTCAGGTTGCAACAGACGTTTATTTCGCCACTCGACATATGCGCAAAGTATTTCTTCGGGTTACGTATTCAATGGGTCAGCAAAGCTCTTATTAAACATAATTTTTCATGTCAAGAATCTCAGAGGAAGTTGAAGTTTTCAGCCGATTCAGAACAGTTTGAGCAGAAAATCAATTTGCTGTGCAAATTTGCAAAATTCATAACTCTTGCTCTGGAACTCGTTTTGGCTGGATATTCAACAGTTAGAACCGTCTTGGTATTCTCTACAACTTTTATGTTCGGCTTGGAAGTCAATTCATCAAGGAAAGTGGTGAGAATTATTTGTTTCTGGAATTTCGGTTTCGCTGGATAATTGCGTCAGTGGTATTCAAAAGGGCTTAACTTCTAATTGGATCATCATTTCTGAGCTATTCCTATGCTAAAAAGTTCCATATTGAAGTTATCTGCAACTTTTGTGTTTGGACCGAGGGCTGATTCTTTGAGGAAGTTCTCTGAACACGCGAGTTTTCAAAGTCGATACAGTGCAAAAAACAGTGAAAAATAGTGCTGAACCGGTGTATTTCGGACACTAAAAAATTCATAACTCTCAGCTCGTTTATCGGATTGATGCCGTTCCGGTGCCTAAAATTCCGTTCCGATGCCATCTTCGTGACGTAAGTTCAGTATAAGTCAGGTCCAAGCGTAAGAACCCCCGAAAGTGCAAATTATTGAAAGAATTCTTTGGAACAATTTGCTGTCTGTCAGATATTGGAAAATTCATAACTCGGTCAATTTTTATCGGATTGTGTCCATTCTCGAAGCTACGATTCACAAATTTTGTGCTCTTTAAAATTGAAGACAAGCTCGAGTTCGAACGATGCTCCGAAGATCATCGTTTTGGTTTATTTCACAAAACAGAAGTGCTGAACCGAAGAAAAAGGCTGAAAGTTGTTTCACGGGAAAATGCATATCTCGCTTGTTTTTTGTCCGATCGCACTCATCGTTTGACACGAGGTCACTGACTCATAGATCTACAACTTTAATGACAAAGTCGAGTCGAGATTATGCTCCGAAGAGGTTGACCTCGTCACGTTTTCGAGTAGCGGACACCAAATAAGCTGAAAAAACAACTTATCCAGTGACGTCTTGCAGCTTAAACATATCGATCGCACTCGATTTTGATCATATGACGTCCGTTCTTTTTGCGTTGCAACCGTAATTCAGAGACAGACGATGTTGTGGAAGGCTCAGAGTCGAAATTTCTTGCCGAAGACGGTGTTATTTTCACTTAAGCCAAAATTCTACCTTTTGCCCTTCATTTTAGACTCCACTATATATTCAAAACTCTCTCTTATTTCCCAAATTTTTTCACTCATTCTCAGAAACACCAAAACTCTCTCAAATTTTTCTCTCAACTCTCACAAGATCAAAAAACCAAAAACTCATACACTCATTGGGGAGAACACACGTGATTTTGAGGAGAAAAAATGTTTGAACCCTGAAAGCTTCTTTCCTTCGAATCTCTCAATCCATTAGGGTTTCTTCAAAACTTCTTTCACAGCCTTCTTCCTGGGGATCCATAGAACGTAAATCATCCATCGTTTGAAGCTAACACCAAGGATTAGGATTGCTTGATCTCAGGTTGGTGATAATTTCCATGATCCTAAAACTTTATTTTTTTTACATGCATAATGATCTGTGATTGTTGCTGATGACTCTGATGTGTTTTATTTTGAGTTTAGACGTGTATCATGTGCACATCGTGAGTTTTAAGTTTTGGAACCCTAACTTGTTTCGTGCGAATATCTTTGTGTGTTGATTGTTGATGATTTTTAACGTGATATTATTGATCCTGGTGAAATTCTGGTCAAGATAATGTATTCGTTTGCGTGTTTTGGTGCATTTTTATTGCAGGTGACCGGAGAGGGTGGCCGGAACCCTAGCTCCGGCGACTGGTAAGGGTTCCGGCCGGTGAAGGGGCTGGAGGTAGGAGATGAAGTTACAGCCGTTGATGGCTTTGATCTAACGGTCCATATGATGCCACATCTTTTAATTTTTTGTTTTTATTTTATGATTTACATATGTTTCATTCCACACTAACTATTATACACCCTCTGTTTCTATTACTTTTTATTTTTTATTTTAATTAAAAATACTTCCGATTATTAAAAAATTTTAAAAAAAATCATGAACGTATTTTAATGTCTTATTTAATTATTTTTGAATTTTATTTTAATTTTTCATTTGTTTTGATAATTAATTCTGATTTTCTTTTCCAAGGTGTATTCCATGTTTACCCTTGTGGTTAATGCTTGTGTTTGATGACTTTGCCATGCCTTCTTGAGCCGATTTTTTTGCCATGTATTTACACTTAAATTATGAATGTTTGAATGTCATGTTTATGTCTTGGTGATCAATTTTTGATTATTTTCCATGTGGTTCTCTTCGCTCCTTGATTATTGTTTCGTTAGCTTGATACGTGTGATGTTTGGATCCATTTGGTGATGCAATTTTGTGGTTCTTGGTGAGACCTTTTTCACATACATTCTTGATGGATATGACGTGATTTTAAGAATTTATTCATATTTTTATAAGGCATTATTCTATTTTTGGTTGATATTTACATGTGACTCAAACTTTGAATGGAATGTTTTGGGTACGTGACCTAGTTTGGATCTTTTTGACCCTTTGTGTTTAAGTGAAGCTTGGAATGATTATATGTTGTGATCATATACTGACTTGGTTTGTTTATGGCTTTGGAATCATTTTCATTTAATCATTTTTCTGTTTATGGTGGATTTTCCAAGTTGACAATGTTTTGACACAACTCTTTGGATGTTTTGAACTAGTTTCTTTGAGATGCCTTCTCATAAGATCTCATAAATGTTTGGTGACTCTTATTTGCTTTGAATGACATGTGTGAGGTTTTGATCCTCTTGATATGGTTTCCATTAAATGACATTTCCTCACTTCTTGCCTCACATGATCTTTTGTTGCTTGAATGACGGATGATGTTTTGCCTAGTTTTGGCACATGTTTTGAGTATGACGGATGATGTTCCTTCTTTGATGATTTGAGCTTACTATGACATGAAGTGCTTGCCGCCATACCTTGTTTCTTATCTCTTGTGTCATCTTATTCTTCACCTCCCTCACTTCTTTTCTTCCCTTTTGGATCTCAAGACTTGTTTAAGTCTTGGATTCACTTTTGCGTGTTCCCTTAGGGTTTCCTAGTCCAACTTAATCCTTGATTAAGCTTGGAGTAGGATAGACATTAGGATTCAAACCATGCATGCTAACTTAGCTAGATGTCCCCCTTTCAAACTCAACCTTAGGGCCACTTTTGCATGATAACATTAGGATAGACTTTCCCCGTAGTGTTTTTCTTTTCTTTTGAGTCCCTCTTCTCATCTCAAAACTTCTTGAAAACACTTAATAAGGATAAAGTGTATTGCGCACGAGCCTTAAGCGCGGGGAATGAGAAATTAGGGGCTTCCTCTCATCTTTCTAGAGTGCTTAGCGAGCGTCCTGTCTTGGGACGATTCGTTAACTATTCGTCCCTGTGCCCTAGACTTTGGTGCAATGCAACTTATGAACTAACTCAAGCCACTTCTGTCCTAAAAAATACAAACAAACTTCAAACCTTTTTGTCCTTCGGGATGGTCAAACTAAAGGCTATTTTCAAAAAGGGCACGTTACTTTCCGTCTGAGTCGCAAACAGGCATCGACCCTAACTGCCGGACGCGGACTTAACGTTGCTCATAAAAAACACAAAAAGAACTTGGTCCGAACTACGTTGACTCTGAATTCCCCATTGCACAAAGGGGGTACGTAGGCCTAGGACATCGACGTCCCACCGAGTCTGTCTTTGTCTTCCCCTTCCCCGTCTTAGTACAGCCATAGATGATAGGATAACTCACCCTTAGAATAGACAACAAGCGTGGATCCCATCGAGTACGATGGACGCGTGGGGTGCTAGCACCTTCCCCTCGCGTAACCGACTCCCGAACCCAGGTTATGGTTACGATGACCATTCCTTTCCCTCTTCCTCAGGTTTATGCAGTGTTCCCTTTCCCTCTCTTGGGATAAATTTACATGGCTGGCGACTCTGTTTTTCCGTGCCACTCTCGCGTTTGTACCTGGATGAAAATCCTGGGAGCGACATTAGGCTCAGTGAACTGGGGGTGTGGATATCAAAAACCACAAAGCCCAAAGGCACGTGGGTCTGAAGGCTCTTATGGTGGAATCCAGTCAACAGATTGACTCAGCATGAGCCATTGGATCAGGTCAGCACAAGATAATCATGGGAGGTAGTGCAATCATGTGGCTAAGGATCAATGCACATGATAAGTTAGAGTGAAGCACACACGTGGAACCAAACAATTCAAAAATAATTCAGAAATAAGAGCACGTGCATGGGATGCTCTTCATTAATGTGATGGCATTGTTAGGAGCGTTAGATCAAAATAATCTAATGGCCAGGACTTAATCTGAGGAGTGATCTAGGGTTTATGTGAATTGAATTCTCCGGCGAGCAGGTGGCCGTGCTCAGCCTCACATCTCACCAGAAATAGGCAAACTATACACCATTCTCTTCCTCTCTCTAAGTAGGTTACAAATCCAGGCTCAGAATTCACAAACAGTTCACACACACAACAAATTGAAGAGATGAAGTTTGTCCTAGAAAACTGAAACTATGCACCTATGGTGCCTATCAACTAGCCAGAGGTTTAATAACTTCTATTAAGCTCAAAACAGTTGAAATCAGTTTAAATCAACTTAAGACTCAAGAAAAGAATGGAGAGAAACCTGTGTTGTTGATGAACCTTTTAGCACAAGAAAAACCAGAGAGGAGATTCCTTATGCACTTGAGCTTGAGACTGAGCCAAATAAAGGCTTAATGAGACCTCAAATTCCTTGAAAATCAACTGATGAAGATGAAGATTGAAGTGGAAATGGAGGATGCAGTGGCTGCCTCAATGCTTTCTTGATTCTTGATGAAGAAGAATGGAGCAATATACAGAGAGAGTGAAGGTTTCAGAGGCCCCAAGGGAGAGAAAAATTCAGAGAGAAATAGTGTGAAGATTGAAGGAGAGTGAAGAATGAACAAGTTAGTTTCAAATTCTATTAGAGCTGCCTTTTATATCCTTGGTTAACTTCTAACTTTCATAGTTGACAATTAGAACCATGGTTAATTGAGTGAGGTTGAAAATGAGTTAAAATGGAGAATGAGTGAGGTGTATGAGCTGGCACGAGTTAAGATGTGTTCAAGTGTGGAGAGAGCATGATAATTATGGTGAGGCCAGGATGATGAAGGGTGATGATTATGTGATGCTGAGTTTGTAGCAGCAATAGCTTCTCATGTAAGTTTCTTTTCCTCTTGCTTGAACATATATGGCAATGGGTGGTACATGTGCATATATGGATGTACAAGATCATGTTTGGCTTATTATGGTAAGGTTTGGATGATAGTTGATGCGCATATTATGTAATCACAACAAGAAGCATGAAACAGTCAAGAGTTCATGCACAAATTCATGATAGCAACTTTGGCAAGGATTATCTCTAAGAATAATGGATGAATTGTCAAGTTTTTGGGCTATTTGGAAAGAGGATATGAAGTAGAGTAATGTTGGTGTTCATAATGAATGGAACTGAAGTCCATAAGATGCTCAAATTTGATCACAAAGTCACTACCACAACACTGCAAATTGGACAAGTCTTGCCCTACTCGTGCCTGGCCCATGGTCTATGAAATGGATCAGTTTGAGGTCCCCACTTTGAGTTACTATATCTCCTCATACATTGATCAGATGAAAATTCCTCCAACACCAAAGTTGTAGAGGAGATGGAGAGGAACAAAAATGACGTTGAACATTTTTTCATTTGGAGTCTCCATCATGGAGAAATTTGCCCTTGAACTTGGACAAAACATGCACACCAAGTGTTTGTGGAAATGACTGCGTGCTGACTGGTCATGACTTGCCTGACTAACCAATTTTGCCTTGTAAACCCACAATTTTAACCCATCATATCTCCCTTGATTTTGATCCAATGGAGATGTTCTTGGTATGGTTTTGAAGATTGGAATGTGAACTTTCAATAGGCCTCTTGAAACTTCTAGTTTAGTGCTTTTAACATAGAAAAAGAATGCCCTAAATTTGGGTGCTCACCTTGCCAAAACTTGCCATTTTAGGAAACCCTAATTTCTATATTTGGCAACTTTTCACATCTTTTAATTTTTTGTGAATCTCTTGCTATTTATTGATCAAATATTCATCAATGGATATATTTGACATGAGGAACATGAATTTGACCTCAAAAAGTCAGGAGTTGACTTTTCTGGCTGCACAGTTGACTTTTCCCCAATCTGATTGATTCTCAACCAATTGATTAATTGAATATCCTCTGAAATGAACCAATGGCCAATACTTCATCCTTAGACAATTGAAACCATATGGAAAACCTTGAAATCAAGCTTTGACAAAAAATCACACTTGCACTGACTTTTCTCCAAAACCCTAATTTTGTACTAGTTAGGAGAATGTGATTCTCTTGAGATTGCTCATGTACCTTGATCTCATGCCAAGAGCCAATGATATGCAATGATGATTATGCAAAAATGAAATGAAACATAAGCCAGTTAGAGGTTAAAAAAGAAAGGGCAAATTTTGGGGTGCTACAGCTGCCCTTATTCAATCTACTTGGTCCTGAAGGTATGATAGCAATGACTTTCAGACATTCAAGGATACACGGAGATTGAATACCAAAAGAACCCTGAAATTTGCAAACTGTGGGGATAATGAAATGGAGTGTTTGCCAGCCAAAGGCGGAATACCCACCAAAATAATACGAGGACGGCCGAAGGCGAACTCGAAAAAAAGAAACACCAAGCCGAAGGTGGACTTTCCAACAACAAAATGATACGAGGACGACCGAAGGCGAACTCAAAAAATGAAAGATCAAGCCGAAGGTGGACTTCGCTAGGGATACATTGGTAGACCATCAACTCCGAGGTTGAGGAAAAAATATCATCAGCTCTGAGAAAAAAAAGGATAACCATCAACTCTGAGGTTGAGGAAAACCTGGACTAAACACCAACTTTAAATATTTGAGAAAAAGGTAGACATCAACTCTGAGGTTGAGTAAAAACCATAACTTCAACTCTAAGGTTAGAAGAAGGATATACGTCAACTCCGAGATTGGTAAAAAGGGTATACATCTTGATTTCGAGACCAGAGATAGAAACATTGACTTCAACTCTGAGGTTGGAAGAAAGGAATCGGTCAACAATGAGGTTGGAGACATGCCATAATATACGATAACTCTGAGGTTGGTGGAAGAAAGAGGTACGACAACTCTAAGGATGGAGAAAAGATATACGACAACTCTGAGGTTGGGAAAATGGACGTCAACCCTCAGGTTGGACAAACAGAAGTCAACTCTGAGGTTGGGGAGGAAGGGCGTCAATTCTGAGATTGGGGAGAAGATATACGACAACTCTGAGGTTGGTAAAAAAGGCTTTAACTCTGAGGTTGGACAAATGGACGTCAATTCTGAGGTTGGGGACAAAAGGTATCAATTCTGAGGTTGGAAAGGGAATATACGACAACTCTGAGGTTGGGCAAATGGACGTCCATTTCCTCCCAACCTCCCCAATCACTCACTCTGAGGTTGGAAATGGAGGGGATGAAATTGATTTGGTTTCATCATCCTCATCAAACTGTCACTCTCCCCAGTCAGAGTACAAAAGATTATTTCCCAACCAGCATCTAAAGTGGATTGCTTTAGGGTGGATATTGTTTTGTTACCACAGGAGATTTGTGGAACGTATTCCCAAGACAAGGATGTTGTTTTCCCCACAGAGTATTGGTGTCTACTCCCCTCGGCCAGTCAGGAAACATGTTTTCACCAGCAACATCAGGATAAGGGCGAGGTCATTTCCCAGTAGTGGGTTAAGTCCAATGGCGTCCGCAGCATGTCTGGTATTTTTTATTTGTTTCCCCAAGCAGAGTTTGGCGGTAGTCTTTGCAGTAGGTTTGATCAGCGATGGTTAACATCCCCAGCAGGTTTTAAGTCCAAGTGATATTTGGAACTCTTCTGATTCAGGTCCTGGTTTCCTTTTTCAAAGAGTTATATATAATCCCCAACAGAGTGGATTTTCTTTTGGATTTCATCTCCAGCAAAAGTTGTGATCAAAGGAGTTGTTCAATGTGATCCTTCTCAACAGAGTTCTTGGACTCAGAGGACAATTTATTTTGTCATCCCCGGTAGAGTTGCCTTCGTCTTCAGCATTTATTTTGCTGGAGCGCCTCTTTTGCATTGCATAAGCATTCTTGCATGGCATCCTCCCAAACGCATAGCATTTCCATTTCGTATGGAGCATTACGCCATAGAAAAATTCAAACATATGCATTCGAAGCATAAGCCAGGTTTGATACTTTCTTTGCCAGTTCTCTTTCTCAGCAGAGATGGCATAACTCAGGAGATTTTGTTTTATCCTCGGTGAGGTCGCCAAGGGATGTGTTCATCCTACCTGTGCTCCCTGGCAGAGTCTTCTGTTTAGACTTCTCCCTTCCCCAGCGGAGTCATCTTATCTTTGGGTTATAAGTTCGTTGATTTTACATCTTGCCCTTTCGGTTCATGACCGTATCTTTGTTGGGAGTCTGCCTTTGATTGGCCAACCCCTTTTGTAAACCCAGTTCTCGCCTGGTAGTCAGTTCTCGTTTGACTTATTTTGTGAAATCCATTCCTCGCCTGGTAGTCAGTTCTCATCTGACTTATTTCGTTAAACCCAGTTCTCTCCTGGTAGTCAGTTCTCGTCTGACTTATTTCATGAAACCCAGTTCTCGCCTGGTAGTCAGTTCTCGTCTGACTTATTTTTTGAAACCCAATTCTCGCCTAGTAGTCAGTTCTCGTCTGAATTATTTCGTGAAACCCAGTCCTCGCCTGGTAGTCAGTTCTCGTCTGACTTATTTCGTGAAACCCAATTCTCTTCCTCAGCAGAGATGGCATAACTAAGAAGAGTTTGTTTCACTTTATCCCCAGTGAGATCTCTAGTGGATTCGTCCTTCATATTGTTGTACATTCTGGTACACCCCTGTAGAGTTGTCTATTTAGACTTGTCTTTTCCCCAACTTTGATTCTAGACAAATTCGAGGGTCGTAAATTTGTGGCTTTTACCCTTGGCTGTCCTGTTATCCCCAGCGTAGTCCACCTTCGGCTTGGTCTTTCTTATCGAGTTCGCCTTCGGCCGTCTTCGTATTATGTTGTTTGAAAGTCTACCTTCAACTTAGTATTTCTTTGAAAGTCCACCTTCGGCTTGGTCTTTCTTATCGAGCTCGCCTTCAGCCGTCCTCGCAAATACTCTATTTCATTGTCCCCACAGTTTGCAAATTTCAGGGTTCTTTTGGTATTCAATCTCCGTGTATCCTTGAATGTCTGAAAGTCGTTGCTATCATACCTTCAAGACCAAGTAGATTGAATAGGGGCAGCTCTAGCACCCCAAAATTTGCCCTCTTGTTTTAACACTAACTAGCTTATGTTTCATTTCATTCTTTGCATAATCATTTTTGCATATCATTGGTGCTTGGCATGGGATCAAGGTATATGCGAAATCTCAAGTGGATCACATTCTTCTAACCAGTGCAAAATTAGGGTTTTGGTGAAAAGTCAGTGCAAGTGAATTTTTGAGCCAAAGCTTGATTTCAAGGTTTTCCATATGCTCTCAATTGTCCAAGGATGGAGTATTGTCCATTGGTCCATTTCAGAAGAGCTTCAATTGATCAATTGCTTGAGAATCAATCAAATTAGGGAAAAGTCAACTATGCAGAGGAAAAAGTCAAATCTTGACTTTTTGAGGTCAGTTTCATGTTCCTCATCTCAAATATGGTCATTGATGAAGTTGGATCAAGAAATATCAAGGGATTCATCAAAAATCAAGATATGTGCAAAGTTTCCAAAAATATAAATTAGGGTTTCCATTTATGGCAAGTTTTGGCATGGTGAACACCCAACTTTAGGTCATTCTTTCTCTATGATGCAAGCAGCAAATTGGAAATTTCAAGAGGCCTATTGAAAGTTCATCTCAAGAGCTTCAAAACCATACCAAGAACATGTCCATTGGATCAAAATCAAGGGAGATATGATGGATTAAAGTCGAGGGTTTCCAAGGCAAAATTGACCAGCCAGGCAAGTTAGGAGCGAGCCAGCACCCAATCATTTCCATAAACACTTGGTGTGCATGTTTTGTTCAAGTTCATAGTCAATTATATCCATGATGGAGGCTTCAATTTAAAAAGTGTTCAACATCAATCTTGTTCCTCTTGATCTCCTCTTCAACTTTGGTGTTGAAAGATTTTTCATTTAATTAACTCGTTGAGAGTTATAGTGGATCAAAGTAGGGTTCCAAGCTGATGCATTTCACACGCGTGTGGGTTGGTCAAGAGCAGGTCATGATGATCATCCAATGTAGTCATGACCACACACTTTCATGGTCATTTTTAAACATGTTAAGGGATTTAATTGTGGTTGCTTTGAACACCAATGTTATTGTCCTTCATCTCCCCTTTCCAAAGGTTCCAAAAACTTGCAATTTCATCCATGGAATATCAAGATACAATGCTCCAAAGTCATCATCACCACACCTGGTTTTCTTCCATACCAAGTAAGCTAATACAAAAAGAAACAAGTTGTATTGTGGTTGTCATCACCCATGCGCATCATGTACATCATGCCATGCCAACATCATTGCTTTTTAAAGCCAAACATAGCCCTTTACACATACCATGCTCATGTACATCTCTTGCTATATATGTTCAAACAAAAGAGAGAAAAAGAAACTTGCACAGGAAGTTTGTAAGAGAAGTTGCAGCATTGTACCATTACATTACATCATCACCTTCTATTTGAGCAACACCATAGCTGCCATGTTCCTTCCATACACGAGCTCACCACCATTTCACTCATTCTCACTTCAAACTAACTCAGCCTTTAACCAGAGTTCTAACCATCAACTATGGTAGTTAGATCTTAACCAAGCATATAAATACAAATCTATAACTGAATTGTAACTAATTTTTTCATTCTTCATTCTCCTCCAAAACTTCACACTCTTCTTCTCTCTGAAACTTCTGTCTCTCGAGCTTGACTTCACTGCAACTTCTTCATTCTTCTTCAACTCTCATAATCTTCATCAAGAGTTCAGTGATCTAGAGGCATTGAAGCTTAGCCTTGCACTTCAATTTTCACCATTCTTCTTCACTCAAGTTTCTCAGCAACAACAAGCACTTCCATAGCCTTTATTTGGCTAGCTTGAAGATCAAGTGAGCTAGGAACCTCCTCTCTGGTTTTTTCTTATAGTAAAGGAAGCTTCAAAGTGCAGGTTTCTTTCAATTTTCCTCTGAAATTTTATCTAATTTGAGTTTGTTTTTGCATGTTTTGAAGCTTAATAGAAGCTATTGAACCTCTGGCTAGTTGATAGGCACCTTAGGTGCTTAGTTGATTTTTTTAGGGCAAACTTCATCGTTTTGATTTGCTTTGTGTGTGATTGGTTTGTGATAGTTCTTGGATTGGCTGGAATTTTGGTAAAACAAAGGTTATTCAATGTTGATGTCAAGGTGCTGATGTTGTAACATTGAAGTCTTAACACTGGGCTGTGTTAAGTAGTTAAGTGCTGAAGTTGGATGTCTGATGTCACACAGGTGATGTTGTAACATCAGACCTGCAGAATTAACAACAACAGGATATGTTATTAGGGCACGCATATTAGCTGGAATTGTGGAGAGTGGTTGACTCATTGGATGAGAATATCTTGGGATAGATATTTTCTGTTACATGGGAGATTTGATTGCAGGTCTGTTGGAGAATTAAAAGGTTGAAGATTTAAAAAGATTTTGGGGATAAAATCTGTTTTGAAGATTCAGTTTTAATTAACAAATCTGATCAAATATTGTGACAAGTCCAAGCCCAATTCAGGAGCTATATAAAGCGCACAAAACCAAAAGAAAAAGTACAGAAAACATTCAGAAGATCAAGAGCAGAAGGCTTAGTGTCTAGAGTTTGTTTAAAGTGCTTGTATTTACACTATTCTAGGGTTTGAATAGGTGTTGAGTTTCTGTCCTCTCTAGAAGCTGTGAAGCAATAGAGAGTGGTTGATTGATCGAAGCTGTGAAGTAAGATCAAGGGTACTCAAAGTGGTTTCTTTGAGTGTTTGTAAGGGATTGAGTGGTGTTCTCATACCTAAGTGGTTTCTTAGGTAGGAAGTCATTAGTAGAGTATAAGTTTAGGAGATTGTCAACGGGTTGTTGAGTCTGTAAATTATATCTACAAGTAGTGAATTCCATCCCTGGCTTGGTAGCCCCCAGAGTAGGTTGGTTATAACCGAACTGGGTCAATAATTCTTGGTGTTATTTTACTGTTATTGCTGTCCATTGTGCAGAGTGTGTTGTTGTGACATCACACCTTAACATCACACGTCTGATACCAGAATTTCAATTGGTATCAGAGCAGGCATCCTGTCTGTCTCTAGGTGAGATCTAGGGAAGTTACTTTCTGGTGAAAAGATGGACAAAGAAGTTGGAGGATTCGTCAACAGACCCCCTATTTTGAATGGATCCAATTATGACTATTGGAAGCCAAGGATGACCACCTTCTTAAAATCCTTGGACAGTAGGGCTTGGAAGGCTGTTATTAAAGAGTGGAAAGCACCTGTCATGTGTGAGAAGGATGATGCTGGCAAAGATAAAGAAGGCACCTCTAAGCTAAAGCCTGAAGAAGAGTGGACCAAGGAGGAAGATGAGCTTGCCCTTGGAAATTCCAAAGCTCTGAATGCTATCTTCAATGGAGTGGATAAGAACATCTTTAGGTTAATCAATACCTGTGAAGTTGCTAAAGAAGCGTGGGATATCTTGCAGGCTACTCATGAAGGAACATCTAGAGTCAAGATGTCACGACTTCAGATTTTAACATCAAAATTTGAAAGCCTGAAGATGAAGGATGATGAGACCATTCATGACTTCCACATGAATGTTCTGGAACTGGCTAATGCATCCAGTGCCCTTGGTGAGAAGATGTCAGAGGAAAAGCTCGTAAGGAAGATCCTTAGGTCCTTACCTAAGAGGTACAAGATGAAAGTGACTGCCATTGAAGAAGCTCAAGACATCAGCAAGATGAGAGTTGATGAGCTCATTGGATCTCTTCGGACTTTTGAACTTGGTTTAAATGAAGAAGAACCAGAAAAGAAACCCAAGGGGATTGCTTTGGTCTCCACTCCTGCAGAAGATAAGGTAGTCAAAGATTCTCAGGAAGATTTGTCACAAGCCATTGCAATGTTGGGAAGGCAGTTCAACAAAGTGTTAAAAAGATGGAACAATAACTACAAGCCTAGTGTCAGGAACAGTTCCGCTGACACCACCAATCCAAAAGAGAAAGATGAAGAGAAGACTGCTCAGGATAGAGGTGTTCAGTGCTTTGAATGTGAAGGGTATGGACATGTCAAGAAAGAATGTCCCACATTCTTGAAGAAGCAGAAGAAGGGCATGTTAGTTTCCTGGTCTGAATCTGATAGTGAAAGTGATGGTGAGTCAGCAAAGCATGCTAGAGCCTTAATCGGAACTGTTGTGTCTGATGATGGTAGTGATGAAGAAATAACTTATGAGGAGCTAGCCTCTACTTATCGAGAGCTGTGTTTGAAAAGTGCTGAGAATTGTCAAGAAAACAAGTATCATAAGCAACAGATTGCTCAGCTTGAAAATGAAAAAGCTGATCGGGAAGACGAAGTTGTGCTAGTTAAGTCCCAACTGGATCAGATGACTAAATTCATTAGGGTGATGAACAGTGGTACTGCTGATCTTGATAAAATTCTTCAGTTAGAGAAATTTGCTGGAGATAAATCAGGCATAGGATATGTGGCTAGCACTTCAGGAACAAAAAGGGAGATGTCTCAACCGTTGTCTCAACATCAACCTACGAAACAGGGCCCTTCCCCAAAGAAGGTTGTTCAGCCCCAGAATGCTGAGAAGAAGAATGACCCTCATCAGAGGAAGATACAGCCCCAAGGAGCCAGTCAGTATATGCCTCCCCAATATCACCAGAATATGTAAGCTGTCAAGTTCAAGCAGAACATGTCTCAGCAGAGGTATCAACATCAGGAAAAATGGTATGGTTATGCTTACAACAATGCTGTGACTTATGGAAGAAGGAAACCTCATCACCATAGAAGACAACCTAAGAGACAGCATCATCAATACAGCAGAAGATAATTCAACTATGGAATAAGGAGACAACAGTATGGGTGGCAGCCACAGAATTATCAAAGTGGGGGAAGATTTAACCACTTTAGAAACGACAGAGTCATATGCTTCTATTGTGGCAGGATTGGTCATATGCAGTCCTCGTGCTTCAAGCTTCACGGATATCCTAATTCTGCTCATCAACCCAAACAGCAAGAGGTTAGGCCTAAGGTGATGAAGAAATTGATACCTAAAGTTACCAGCTTGATAGCTCACACGTCCTTGAGGGTTTCTACCAAAGATGACTGGTATTTTGACAGTGGGTGTTCAAGACAGATGACTGGAGTAAAGAATCTGCTTGTTGATGTGAAACCTCAGTCTTCTGGCTATGTTACATTTGGTGATGGGATCAAAGGAGAGATAAAGGGAATTGGAAGACTGAACTGTGACAGTACTCCCAAGCTGGAGAATGTTCTTCTTGTTAAAGGACTAGCAGCTAATTTGATTAGTATTAGTCAACTTTGTGATCAAGGATTCAAAGTAGACTTCACAAAGTCCGAATGTAATGTGAAAGATGACAAAGGAGAAGTCATTATGAAGGGAGCCAGATCTAAGGACAATTGTTATCTTTGGGTGCCGCAAAATTCAAACTCCTCCACGTGTGTGCTTGCTAAAGAAGATGATGTCAAAATCTGGCATCAGAAGCTGGGACATCTTCACCTAAAGGGAATGAAGAGAATTATCTCCTCAGAAGCAGTCAGAGGGATTCCCAAACTTAGTATTGAGGAAGGAAAGGTGTGTGGAGACTGTCAAAAAGGAAAGCAGACAAAGATGTCTCATCCGAAGCTTCAACATGACACCACCTCCAAAGTATTGGAACTCCTTCATATGGATTTGATGGGACCTATGCAGGTCAAAAGTCTGGGTGGAAAGAAATATGCTTATGTAGTTGTGGATGACTACTCAAGATACACCTGGGTGAATTTCATCAAAGACAAATATGAGGTGTTTGATGTTTTTAAAGAGCTCTGTCATAAACTCCAAAGAGAAAAGGAGAGTAAGGTCATCAGAATTAGAAGTGATCATGGAAGAGAGTTTGAAAATAGTAAGTTTGAAGAATTTTGCTTGTTTGAAGGTATAAGTCATGAGTTTTCATCTCCTATCACCCCTCATCAAAATGGAGTTGTTGAGAGGAAGAACATAACTATACAAGAGTCGGCTAGAGCTATGATTCATGCCAAGAAACTACCTTATCACTTCTGGGCTGAAGCCATGAACACTGCCTGCTACATTCAAAACAGAGTTACCCTGAGAAGAGGCATTTCATCCACTCTATATGAATTATGGAAGGGAAGAAAACCTAATGTTAAGTACTTCCATGTGTTTGGTAGTAAATGTTACATTCTAGCTGATAGAGAGCAGAGAAGGAAATTAGATTCCAAAAGCGATGAAGGGATATTTTTGGGGTACTCCATCAACAGCAGAGCTTATCGTGTCTTCAACTCCAGGACCAAAGTGATGATGGAGTCAATCAATGTTGTAATTGACGATGAAGAAAAGCATGAAGTTGAGGATGTCATAGAAGATGTTGGAACATTAACTGATGAGGTAGCTGTTGAAGTTGAAGAAAGAAATCCATCCCCAAGTACTGCTGACACTGAGCCTGAGCAACCTCAGAAGGATCCTTCTATCAGGATTCAGAAGGATCATCCTAAGGAGCTGATCATAGGTGATCCAAATTCTGGAGTAAGAACTAGGTCCAGAGATATCATAACTAGCTCGTGCTTCGTATCCAAAATTGAGCCAAAAAATGTCAAGGAAGCCCTGACAGATGAATTTTGGATAAATGCTATGCAAGAAGAACTGGAGCAGTTCAAGAGAAATGAAGTCTGGGATCTTGTGCCAAGACCAGAAGGGATGAATGTTATTGGAACAAAGTGGATCTACAAAAACAAGTCAGACGAGCTTGGAGTGGTTACAAGAAACAAAGCGAGACTTGTTGCACAAGGCTATACTCAAGTGGAGGGAATCGACTTTGATGAGACGCTTGCTCCAGTGGCGAGACTAGAATCCATCAGACTACTTTTGGGTATGGCTTGTAACCTAAGATTCAAGCTGTTCCAAATGGATGTGAAGAGTGCCTTTCTAAATGGCTATCTGAATGAAGAAGTCTATGTAGATCAACCTAAAGGATTCACTGACCCAAACTTCCCCAATCATGTGTTCAAACTGAGGAAGGCACTGTATGGCTTAAAACAAGCTCCAAGGGCCTGGTATGAGCGGTTGACAGAATTCTTAGTAGCAAATGGGTATAGAAAAGGAGGCATTGACAAAACCTTGTTTGTCAAGGAAGAAGGAGGAAAATTAATGGTAGCCCAAATTTATGTGGATGACATTGTATTTGGGGGGATGTCAGATGCTATGGT
This sequence comes from Lathyrus tuberosus, assembly GCA_022829125.1. Classification (NCBI taxonomy): domain Eukaryota; kingdom Viridiplantae; phylum Streptophyta; class Magnoliopsida; order Fabales; family Fabaceae; genus Lathyrus; species Lathyrus tuberosus. The sequence goes on from JALAZF010000090.1 coordinate 5,409,209, forward strand.
AAAACAGTTTGTCCAACAAATGCAATCAGAATTTGAAATGAGTTTGGTTGGAGAACTTAGCTACTTTCTTGGGTTGCAAGTCAGACAAATGGAGGATTCTATCTTTATTTCTCAAAGCAAATATGCTAAGAGCATAGTAAAGAAATTTGGCCTAGATAAAGCCAATCACAAAAGGACACCTGCTCCCACCCATTTGAAGCTATCCAAGGATGAGAATGGAGTAAGTGTGGATCACAACTTGTACAGAAGTATGATTGGGAGTTTACTATATCTCACAGCAAGCAGACCTGATATTTCCTTTGCTGTTGGAGTGTGTGCTAGATATCAGTCTGATCCTAAGGTAAGTCACTTAAATCAAGTGAAGAGGATTCTGAAATATGTAAATGGCACAAGTGACTATGGAATGTTATATAGCCGTGATTTTGGGACAATTTTAAAAGGATACTGTGATGCTGATTGGGCTGGAAGTGCAGATGATAGAAAAAGCACTTCAGGAGGGTGTTTCTTTCTAGGGAACAATTTGATTTCCTGGTTCAACAAGAAGCAGAATTGTGTATCTCTCTCAACTGCTGAAGCGGAGTATATAGCAGCAGGAAGTAGTTGCTCTCAGCTGGTATGGATGAAGCAGATGTTGAGTGAATACAATGTTAAACAAGATGTTATGACTTTGTACTGCGATAATCTGAGTGCAATTAATATATCTAAAAATCCTATACAGCACAGTAGGACAAAGCACATAGACATAAGGCATAATTTCATAAGGGATCTGGTAGAAGAAAAAGTTGTTACCTTGGAACATGTAGCCACAGAGAACCAGCTGGCTGACATATTCACTAAAGCCTTGGATGCAAACCAATTTGAAAGGTTAAGAAGCAAATTGGGAATCTGCATTTATGAAGACTGAATCTGCTAGAGGGGTTGTGGGCAGTTGGGGTGGTTCTGAAAATGTGTAGTCAACTGCCAGGTGAAGTTTGCCTAATTATGGCTAAAAAGGGGGAGAAAAATAGCCAAGATAGTCAAGAATATTATTGCCTTATACTGCTAATGTGATGCAGAGATTAAGGGGGAGATAGATTGATGCTGCTAAAAGGTGTTTATTTGAAAAGTTTATTGCTGCATTAAGGGGGAGTTTTGACATTTGAAGAGTGCAGCCAAGCAGACATCTAGGGGGAGTAAATTGCTGCACATTATGAGCTACTGAACAGCTGTGATGCTGGTTCATGTTTTCAAGGGGGAGCACCAATTGGCTGTTGTCAATAATGAAGATGGTGCTGCAGCAGATCAAGTGATGAAGACTATGCAAATTGTCAAACTGCTGCTGGTTATGAGTTTCAAAATTTCTAAAGATTATTCCGCTGCTGAAATCTCTGAAGGTGCAGAGTGCAGAAGTTGATTGCAGAGTGCAGAGATTGTTTTAGCCAAAATTAGCCAAAGGGGGAGATTGATAGTTCCTGGATTGGCTGGAATTTTGGTAAAACAAAGGTTATTCAATGTTTATGTCAAGTGCTGATGTTGTAACATTGAAGTCTTAACATTGGGCTGTGTTAAGTAGTTAAGTGCTGAAGTTGGATGTCTGATGTCACACAGGTGATGTTGTAACATCAGACCTGCAGAATTAACAACAGCAGGATATGTTATTAGGGCACACGTATTAGCTGGAATTGTGGAGAGTGGTTGACTCATTGGATGAGAATATCTTGGGATAGATATTTTCTGTTACATGGGAGATTTGATTGCAGGTCTGTTGGAGAATTAAAAGGTTGAAGATTTAAAAAGATTTTGGGGATAAAATCTGTTTTGAAGATTCAGTTTTAATTAACAAATCTGATCAAATATTGTGACAAGTCCAAGCCCAACTCAGGAGCTATATAAAGCGCACAAGACCAAAAGAAAAAGTACAGAAAACATTCAGAAGATCAAGAGCAGAAGGCTTAGTGTCTAGAGTTTGTTTAAAGTGTTTGTATTTACACTATTCTAGGGTTTGAATAGGTGTTGAGTTTCTGTCCTCTCTAGAAGTTGTGAAGCAATAGAGAGTGGTTGATTGATCGAAGCTGTGAAGTAAGATCAAGGGTACTCAAAGTAGTTTCTTTGAGTGTTTGTAAGGGATTGAGTGGTGTTCTCATACCTAAGTGGTTTCTTAGGTAGGAAGCCATTAGTAGAGTATAAGTTTAGGAGATTGTCAACGGGTTATTGAGTCTGTAAATTATATCTATAAGTAGTGAATTCCATCCCTGGCTTGGTAGCCCCTAGAGTAGGTTGGTTATAACCGAACTGGGTCAACAATTCTTGGTGTTATTTTACTGTTATTGATGTCCATTATGCAGAGTGTGTTGTTGTGACATCACACCTTAACATCACACGTCTGATACCAGAATTTCAGTTTGTGAATTTGGAACCTACATAGCATGAGGATCATTTTGGTGTAAGGCATGTCCATTTCTGGTGACATGTAGGACTGAGCATAGTGGTTGCTCGTCGGAGAAGACGACCAGAGTCTTCTCCGGCCACCTGAAAACTCATCTGAGCAAGAACCCTAACTCAATTGCTAGGTTATAACGTGACCGTTTATGGTTTTTAATCTAACGCCCCTAAGCGTGCCAGCGCATTAATGAAGCATCATCCCTGGCACGTGCTCATTTTTCTAATTTTTTTAGATGTGTGATCATGTGTGATGGTTCCATGTCATTGTATCATGCTCGTACATTGTGGTTTTTTTGATTGAGCTACTTTGACTGATCAGCAATTGTTGACTTGATTTGATGGCTTAGGATGAGTCAATATTTGACTAACATCCATGCTATACACCCTATATGAGTGTGTGTTTGTGGATTGGGCTTTTACTGCTATACGCACCCCTCCTTTTCTGAGCCCAATGCAATTATAACTGGACTTTTGCTTGCGCTGCACCCCCTGGTCAATTCCTCTTGTTTTTTATTTTTATTTTCATACTTGTTTGGTTTTTAATTTTTAAAATTACTTTTAAGCATGATAAAATTCTGAAAAAATTCATGAAGCATCATAATGCATTTAAATAATTTTTGAATATTTTATTTTCTAATTTTATAATATTTTACTATTTTTCCATGAATTTTCTTTTATTTTCATTTGCATGAACATCTATTCATGATACTTGTTTCATTTTGGAATTATTTGACATAGATTTGAACTGAATTTTCATATGCAAATTGGTACATGCTTCTATGATATATTAAGTCATCTTATGCATTTTTCATAGATTTTTTAGGTCATTTCTTATTGACTTTTGAATGCTATCTTTAGGCATCATTGTTGTGTGACTTGTATGAGATTGTGAAGCATCTTTGAACATGTTTGGTGTTGAATTTTGATCCATCCTTTTGAGACATGTTTTAACACTGTTTACAATTCAAATGAATTGCATATTCCAATTTTCTTGAGCTTCTAGCACCTCCCTTGTTTCATTTTAATTGCATTAATGCATGTGTGTTTGTTAGAAGACTTGTGCCAGGGTTTTGGATTTGTATGGTATGCAATCCCTTTTGACAATTATTGAGACCTCTTGATACATGTTATGTGAACATTATAGGTCATTTTTCTCATGTTATAGGTTATTGCTTATCCATCTTGAATTGACTTGTGTGCATTTGTTTAAACTTGAAATGTTTTGTGAACTTGTGCTTATCTCCTTACATGTCTTTGTTGACTTGTTTTCATCAATGATTGCATGAACTTAAACATCCATTTAAACATGATTTCACTTCTGTTTGTGATCATTCTCAACCATATGACATGAATCCTAACATCATCTTACATGTCTCTTAAGTTCATAAACCTTTGCATGCTTGTTTGAACTTGTTTGGACCTAGTTTGTTCTTCTTCTTCAATGTGCTTCAACATAAGGCTTATGTGGAATTTGTATGCCCATTCTTGCATCTTAAATGTCATTACAAATGTCACTTGCTAGTGACTTGCATTCATTTACATGTAAGTTCATCCTGCATCTTCATGCTTTACTTGTGTTACAAGTATGCTTCCTTGTATGAACTTGAGTGGTGATTGTTTTTACTTCTTCTTACTTAATCAATGCTTGCATTCATGAATCACATGCCATCTTAATGACATCTCCATGCCTTATTAAATGTCATTCACTTCTGACTTTAATGCTTGTACATGCATTCATTCATGTTTATGAACCATATGCATCCATCTTGCATAGTTAATGCCTAACTTGCATTTGTGTGAACATTTGATGCATAGTTTGACATTGTTTGATCTCCTATGGCATGTTTACCTTAGTAGGATACATTGACATGTACCTACTGAATTTGGATGATCCTTAACCCTTAGGACCCTTCCCTTTTGGTTTAAGCCTTGTTTGCATCTTAAGTTGTCTCCTTAAGACAACTAGCATTGTTTTGTTTACTTTCTAGCACTTGTATGCAATACTTGTGTTCATTTGATACTAACATTTTGTGTAGGGGCAGAGGTAAGACACTTGAGAATGTGGATGCTTATCCATGCTCATTCCTTCTTTCATCTCTCATTTATCTTACTTCTCTTTCTCTTTTATGGATTACATGATATGATGCTTTGTGTACAATTCTCTCACACCCCTTTGGGATCCAAGCTCATCCTTAAATTTTGATTAAGGTGAGGTAGGATAAGCATTAGGTAGTGCTATCCCTCTCTCTTATTTAGACTTAGGTTATTCTTAAACCTCCCCTTAGGGCCATCTTTTGCATGATAACTCTAGGATAGAATTCCCCTTAGTGTTTTCTTTTCCTTTGAGTCTTCTCATCTCATCTCATAACCTTTCTAAAACACTTAATAAAAGTTAACGTGTATTGCGCATGAGCCTTATATATGGGAAGTGGGGTATGGGGGGTCTCCCTTCATTCTTCTAGGGTACTTAGTGTACGTCCTGTTGGGGACGATACACGACATATTCGTTCCTATGTTGTAGACTTGGGTGCAATGCAAGTTACAAACTAACTTCAATCCAATTCTGTCTAAACAACACAAAACAAACTCAAACCTTTTTCTTCCTTCGAGATTCTTAAGTTTCAAACCTATTTTCAGAAAAGGCCACGTTACTTCCGTCTCGTCACAAACAGGCATCAACCCTAACTGCCGGACGCGAACTTAGCGTCGCTCATAAAAGAAACAGACAAAGCAAAGCCTTCCCTAGTGAGGGGAATTATGTCACTCTGATTCTTCATTGGTTAATGGAGATACGTAGGTAGGAGATCGTGCGAGATCTCTCCGAGCACAACCTTTCTTTATCACCTCTTTATCTCTTTTCGACCCGTAGAACGAACTACGACTGCTCTGTTTTCCTCTCTCTAGTTAGATTGAGGATACGTAGGCACAAGAAGGCGATGTTTTGGTGAGCAACCTTCCCCCTTAGTTCGTGTTCGAACTACGTTGACTCTGACTTTCCCATTGCACAAGGGAATACGTAGGCATAGGACGACGATGTCCTATCGAGTCACTTCTTTTTCTTTTCTTCTTCGTTTCTTCGTTCTTTTCCGTTCCTATTCCTTTTCCTTTCCAGTAGCAGTGGAGCTCCAGATGATGACACCCTTTGATCGAGACAGCAAGCACGGATCCCATCGAGTGCGATGGACGCGTGGGGTGCTAACACCTTCCCCTCACGTAACCGACTTCCTTACCCGTTTCACTTGGTCGCGAGACCATGTCTTTTTCCTTCCCTCAGGTTTACGCAGTGTTTCCTTTCCCTCTTTTGGGATAAATACACATTGCTAATGACTCTATTTCCGTGCCACTTTCGCGTTTGTACCTGGATGAAAATCTCAGGAGCGACAGCTAGCTGTAGCACCCCAAAATTTTCCCTCTTGTTTTAACACTAACTGGCTTATGTTTCATTTCATTTTTGCATTATCATCTTTGCATATCATTGGTTCTTAGCATGGGATCAAGATATCTAAATCAAGTCAAAGGAGCCTTGAGCCTCAAGGTATCTTAATTGATCCATCACCTCATCATATGATCAAGCTTGACAAGAAATTTCAAGTGAATCACATTCTCCTAACTAGTGCCAAATTAGGGTTTTGGTGAAAAGTCAGTGCAAGTGAATTTTTGAGCCAAAGCTTGATTTCAAGGTTTTCCATATGCTCTCAATTGTCCAAGGATGGAGTATTGTGCATTGGTTCATTTCAAAAGAGCTTCAATTGATCAATTGCTTGAGAATTAATCAAACTAAGGGAAAGTCAACTGTGTAGTGTATAAAGTCAACTCCTGACTTTTTGAGGTCAAATTCATGTTCCTCAAGTTCATTATGATCATTGGTGAAGATTTGATCAAGGAATGTCTAGGGTTTCATCAAAAATCAAGAAAGATTCAAAGTTGCCAAATTTAGAAACTTAGGATTTCCATTTATGGCAAGTTTTATCAAGTTGAAGTGTCACTTTTGAGGCATTCTTTCTCCATGTTCTAAGCTACAAACTGAAAGTTTATGGAGGTCTATCAAAAGTTCACATTCCAAGCTTTAAAACCATACCAAGAACATCTCTATTAGATCAAAATCAAGGGAGATATGATGGATTAAATTTGAGAGAAATCAAGACAAAATTGGTTAATCAGGCAAGTCATGACCAGCCAGCACACAGTCATATCATCAAACACCTTGTGACATGACATGTCCAAGTTCAAGGGAAAATATCTCATTGATGGAGGCTTCAATTCAAAAAGTGTTCAACATGGTTTTTGTTCCTCTTGATCCCCTCTTCAACTTTGATTTTGAAGGATTTTTCATCTGACCAATGTATGAGGAGATATAATGAGGCAAAGTTAGGTACTTCAACTGATTCATCCATAAGCACATGAGCTGGTCGAGGGCAGGTCAAGTTGGCCTGCCAACTCAGAAGTGTACAAGTACCTTCATAATCATTTTTAAGCATCCTAAATTGTTCTATTGGGATTATTTTCAACATCGATCTTGTTGTCCTCCATACCCTCTTTCCAAAGGATCCAAGAGCTTGTAATTTCATCCATGGAATGTTGAGATTCTATGCTTCAAAGTGTCGTACCTCGAAAAATACGATCCTAGCGATGGACGCGGAAAAAACTTTTCGAAACAGAGTCGTCACCGAACTTTATTCATTCCAAGGAAGGAATAGGAAAATATCGATAAAACCTTTAAAGGAGGGACAAGAACATGGTCGTCGCAACCAAATTCTGGTTCAGGAGTCATTTACGCAAGAGGGAAGGTATTAGCACCCTCTACATCCATTGTACTCAATGGGAACCTCTTGATTCGATTCGGGAGATAAGTTAGCTTGGTTTGTTTGTTTTCTTCTAAGGTAGATATTGTTTTCTAAGGGGGAAATGGGGTGGTTTTTTATTAGTGTGCTCGCCAAGGATTAGAACCCTTGTGCCTACGTATTCCCTCGTGCAATGGGAAAGTCAGAGCATTCGTAGTTCGTAGGACTACGGTTGGTTTGTATTTTTTAAATGAACGAGTGTTTAATTCGCATTCTAACTGCTAAACATTGGCTTGTCTGCTCGTCAAGGAGGTTGAAGCACTAGTTCATATGCACGAAAGAATGGACTAAACAATGTTCTTTTTGTGAAAAGTTGTTTGATTTGGATTAAGTGTGTTAAGATTTGTTTGAAAAAAAGAGTTTGATTTGGACATGTTTTAGGCGAACGAGGGTTTAGGTTGCATTCTAACTGCTAAACATTGGCTTGTCTGCTCGCTAGGGGAGGCCGAAGCACGAGTTCATATGTGCGAAAGAATGACTTAAACAATGTTCTTTGGGAAAGGTGTTTGAGTTGTGGATTAAGTGTATTAGGGTTTCGGTTGCGTGGGAAGTGTTTGGTTTGTTAAGTATTTTAGGGGAAGAATGACGACTATTCGATAAACGAGACATCGGCCTCGCAACCAATTAATAGGGGCATTACTGAGATGCTAGATCCCAACGACAGCTTTTTCATTCTATTGATTATGAAATTGTTTGATAATGATTAAGTGTTTTAAGACGAAAGGTTGAATGAACAAAAACCCAAGGGCGTGCCTCAAGAGCCATTCATTCGAAGATCCAAGGAATGCTAGACTCCAGAAATCTCCTCCTTTCGTTAGTTGATTAAGAAAGTGTTTGAAATTGGGTTGAATCGGATTGGTTACGAAAAGAAGTGAGGATCGATACTAGTCCCTAGGGGTGCTCCTAGTAACGAAACTTCAAGATGTGCAAGTGTGCGTTTGATAACGAGGCAAAAGGCGCTCGACTTACGATTGGGCTCATGGCGAATCGAGGACTGGTTTAGAAATGGTTTAGTTAAAAAGGTCAAAAGATTGAATGAATGACAACCCAAGGGGCGTGCCTCGAGAGCCATCCATCTGAAGACCCAAGGAATGCTAGATTCCAAGAATCTCCTCATTTCGAAAGTTTGATTGAAAAAAAAGGGCGACATGCAATAAAAGGTCTCCAATTTAGTGTATTTAGATTAAGTGTATGAACAAAGAAAATTGTTAGATAAACATGAATATGAATATGACATGGACAATATGAATAGTATGAATAAAAATATAATCGAGGTAATATTTGACGGAAAATAAACAAGATAATGGTTAATCGAGTGAATCGGGAAATAAAAGGTGACGACCTCGTCATAATCAAGAACTCTAAAAAAAAAAGGTTCCATGATGTTTAAGACCTTCATTGATCGGAAATGAAAAGAATATAGTGCAAAATAGAATGTGAAATGAAATCGAAATTGAAGAACAGTCTCATCTAAACTGACAAAATTTGGTTTTAAATGTTCATCGACCCATAAAAAATGAAAAGTAAAAGTGGAGATAAAATTGGCCTCGTCTTAATCAAGGTCTTTAATCTTAGATCGATAAGCTATGATTTTTTGACTTTCATTGACCGATAAAAAATAAAAAAAAGGTGGCCTCATATAAATCAAGATTTTGAATCAATTTCAATAAATCAACTTAATCAAGATTTTTTCATATCATCGGCCCAAACAAAATCGAAGTAAGTTCGAAAATGAAAATCAAGGTAGAAATGAAATATAGAAAAGAAAAGTAAATCAAGAAATTAATCAAATCAAAGTGAAAACCAAAATGTAATTGAAAAAGGTTTGAGGAAATAAAAATAATTTAAACAAAAATTCCCAATAAAGGTAGTTAACAAAATATCTAATAAAATATTTAACAAAATCATTTACAAGAATATTACTAATAATTAACAAAAATTTTAATAACTAACAAAATAAATAACTGATAAAATTTACAAAAATATTATTAACAAAATATTAAAGTGATTAAGAAAAAAAAACTTACCCAAGAGTTTAATAAAATAATTAAAAGAAACATAACAAAGATGAGGGGTGCAAAGGATTTGCAGGTGTGTATAAACAAGACGGGAAGAGAGAGGAAATCGTAACCAAACGAGTCTTTTTCTCTCCTTTCTTAATGACCTAGTTTTCCAATTCCCATTTTCTCAACACGTGAATGCTCATATCCACAGGAGGGACTACAAAATTCAACGAGTTCTTCTTCTGAATACTCACATGGAAAGTTGCGAAGGTGGGGAAGGTTGTTGGTGAAAGCGCGATGGTTAAAGCGGCGTCGGCGGCGGATGTGCGAGGCGGTGAACGGCGATACTATTGTTGTTGTACGCGTTTCTCGTCGGTTGGGGTTTGGCGGCAAGAGCGGTAGATCTGCGGTGGTTAGGCTGTTGTTTTTATGAATGCTGCTGTCAAACAAAAACAACTGTGGTGAGCTCAATGTTTGTCACTCATGGTGATGGTTGTTGTCGTGATGGCGTAAACAGTGTTATGAAACGGTCGGAAGTAAGTTGAAGAAGGTTCTCGAGGTAAGGGAAGAAGGGTCCAGTTTTGTTCTCTATTTTTTTTTTGCAGCTTTTCTTTCTGTTCTTCCTCTTTTTAAATCTGTTGAGGTTGTTTTGTTTCACTGAGCTGGTTGTTGCTTTGAAGTTAATGTTAAGTATTGATGAAGGTTTATGATGAGGTGAGGGTAGATTGATGGTTTTAGGCGTGAAGGTTTGAAGAAAAAAACTAAGGTTGAAAGCTGAAGAACAGGTTTATGTGTGTTGCTGTTGGAGGAGAAAATATGGTTGGCTTCTTGATGTCGAAGAATATCCGGGTGAGTATTTTTGGTTTTCAATACTATTGTTTTTTTCTTCCCCCCTTCTTTTGTTATGTTCCTCTTCTTAAACAATTTATACTTTGGCTGAGAAATTGCCTTGGCTTGATGAGTTGTTTTCACTGTAATGTGGCAGGTTATGTTGTTGTTGGTTGTTTGGTGCAGAACTACAGGCTGTGGTAGTTGCTTTCTATTTTTGCAGGTTTTGTTGTTCCATTTTTATGTAAATCTTGGTTGGTGGGGTAGGCTGTAGTGTATCAGTGTTTCAGGGAGGTCTGTGGTGTATGGTACAGAGCTTGGCTTGTAGCAAGATGGTGTAGAATATCGTATAGGGTCATTTGGTCAAGTGTCTCTTTCTCTCTTTTATTTTTTGGTACAAGCTGTTGATACAAGATGTAGATGTAACTTCTCTTTTTTAATTTGTTTTTGTTGTAAATCAAAAGTTTAATGTAATAGGCTTGTAATTTGTAAAATGGTCCTCTCTTGGTTTTTTTTTGAAATATTTTGAATGGTTAATGATGATTTTTATAAATGTGAATCTTTATAGATGTGAAAAAGAAAAGAATTTAGAAATTGGTTAAAATAAAAAATAAAAAGAAAATGGATTTGAGAATATGGCTTAAAAGAAATGGTTATGAAAGAAATGGATTTAGAAGTGGTTTATGGATATGTGATCAATGTGAATGGTCGATGAAATTGATAAAAATGTGGGTTAAAATGGTTAGAAGGAAGTGGATTTTTATAGAAATGGATTTTTTATGGATATAGATATTGAATGGATAGTTGTGGAATTGATAGCAAGAATAAGGGAAATTGAAAATGAAGATGGTTCTTATTGAATGGATGATATGGATTTAGAATTGACTTGTTTCTTTTTTTTATTTTTAAATGTGGATAAAAATGAATTTAGAAAATGGATAGTGAAAAAATGGTTTATGGATTAATGAAATGTGATTAGAACAATGAACAATTGGAATGCATTAATAAAAATAATATGGACATTAAATGGATTGAATAATTTGAAATTGGGTTAGAAAAATAGGATTTGGTTAATGAATGGATATTGAAATTGGTTTGGAAAAGTGGATATGAAAAAATGGTTAATAGGATTTGGGTTAGAAAAATGGAGAATTATGGATAATGGATAATGGATAATGGATTTATGGTAGAAATTAAATATGGATTATGGTTTATGAAAATGGAAATGGATAATAATGGAGAATGGGTATTTATGGACATTAAAAATGAAGTGGATTTTTATGGATATGGATAAATAATCTTGAAGCAGACATGGATTAAAAGCTTGGATTGAAAATGGTTTGGAAGAAAAAAGGATGTACAGAGGTCATTTACACACAGGTAGGACAAATTTGGGGTATGACAGATGCCCCTATCTAACTGTCTTGAACCCGAGAAAATGAACTGTTGTATGATGTTCATTTTTAGGGTGGAAGTCAATTAGATATAAGAAGACCCCAAAATTTGTCTGCCAAAAGGTAATGTACTATGGAGTAAGAACTGGTAGAATGAGGTAGCTGGTTCCAAAATGAACACAAATAACTCCAATTTCTTTGGGTGATCGAAGCAGTCCTTTATTCATTAAGGTTCCTCGATGATACCAAAGCAGTATCTCTGAAGGCAGATGATTCTCTGGGTCGTCGAAGCAGTCCCTTATCCATTAAGGTTCCTCGATTATACCAAAGCAGTATCTCTGAAAGGCAGATGATTCTCTGGGTCGTCGAAGCAGTCCCTTATCCATTAAGGTTCCTCGATGATACCAAAGCAGTATCTCTGAAGGCAGACGATTCTCTGGGTCAGCGAAGCAGTCCCTTATCCATTAAGGTTCCTCGATGATACCAAAGCAGTATCTCTGAAGGCAGACAATTCTCTGGGTCACCGAAGTAGTCCCTATCCATTAAGGTTCCTCGATGATACCAAAGCAGTATCTCTGAAAGAAAAAGATTCCCTGGGTCGTCGAAGAAGTCCTTTATCCATTAAGGTTCCTCGATGACACCAAAGCAGTATCTCTGCGGGTAAATTTGCTGAGGGAATAGTTGAGCAAGATTCCTGTTGGAGGAAATGTGCTAGCTTTGCAGGGGAAATCTCACAAGAAACTTTCTAGGATATCCTCTGCTTGGGGAGTAATAACAACAGCTGTTGGGGATTGTCATTGTCAACGGTATGGTCGAAGAATGACTTGCTGGGGAATAGGACTTCCTTGAGTACGTGCGGGGTATCTACTTCTCTTTTAGAAGCATACTGCCGACTTTGAAGAAGGACTAGCCAAGACACTGTGAACTGATCCTGGATCCTGTTATGCTATGTTGGGGATGGATATTCCATGCACTACATGATGCACTGAAACATATACTAAGATGCAACTGCTGGAGAATCTAATGCACGTATGATATGATAGTGCTTGATATGATAGATATGATTATGATGTTATGCTTGGATGTCATGCATATGACGATGTAAATGATCGGGCGCGCTGGGGATAAGTTTCCTCGTGTTAGGTATCACCAGGGATTGAATTTGGGAATTGCCAAGTGAAATTGGACTTTGGTTATTTTGGTGTTTGAGGATGCCAACGACGGTGGACTTTGGGTCTAACTTCCAGACTAAAACTGGATTGGAGGATTGATTACTAGATGAGAACTGATGTTTAAACTTTTGTTTATCAGACGAGAACTGACTTTTGGATAGTCTACCAAACGAGAATTGGTGAGAAAAGGGTATTCGCCAGACGAGAACTGGACCTTAAAATGTTTTGCCAGATGAGAACTGGGCCTTAAAATAATTTGCCAGACGAGAACTGGGCCTTAAAAGATTTTCCAGACGAGAACTGGTCCTTAAAAGATTTTCCAGACGAGAACTGGACTTTGGATTGCCAAGCTAAGTTGGACTTTTGGGTTTCCAAGCTAAGTTGGACATTGGATTGCCAAGTCTAAGTTGGACTTTGGATTGCCAAGCTAAGTTGGACTTTGGTGTCAAATCTTGCGGTACCAGGATTTGAGGTGTCCAATCTTGTTGGAAGGTTAGGCTTGAGGTATGCTACACATGTCCATGCAATGAGCTAAGCGACATGACTAATGCATATGAGTGATTTATGCAATGATATGAAAGTTTCCAAAGATGCCCCAGTAGAGGATAATGGATGGATAGGTTCCTATGCAGCAAGGTCCCTTGTCAGAAGGAAGGCAAAAAGGTTATTTGGTGGGGTGATAACATTATTCCCCGACACTCGTCTTGAACTCAAAGGTCACTTGAAGGAGTTCGCTTGAGCAAATTGAAAGCAACAGAGAGATCTGCCCCTGTGTAGCTCATCTTGCCCCAGTCTGGGCCTATGAAGAATTTCTCCTTGACAGGAAATTGGAAACAACTGTACCATGAGATGATCTCGAGATGGCTTTCCCCAGAATTCCAAATCGTGAAAGGATTCTTCCTTCATTGAATGACTCTTGAAGTACTTGGTTTCAAAGTACTCTTGAGGTAACTTGCCCCAGAATGAGCGTTGGAGCGACTTAACGTGTGTTGATTGAACGTTGGAGGGGTTTTCCTTTAATCAAAATAACCTCTGGGTGGCCTTCCCCTGGTTGGTAGAGTTTTGAGATGATTTACTCTGATCAACCTGTTCTGGAATGATTTGCCCCATAATCAACTAATGCTTCAGGGACTTGCTTTAAACTGACCGATTCCATAACCGTTGGATGTCAATGCCCCTGTTCCATAGGGTTATGAGGTGTTGTTAGTTCAACTTTGTTGAATGATCTGGCCCTCTTAGATTGCTCCTTGTTGGAACTTCCTTGATGTCAAACACTGACTTGCAGTCAAAATTGTTCGCTCACAAATGGTAATTTTAATGCGATGTACATGCAAGTTTTGAAAATCAAACATTATTAGAATGGTGTGATAGTGTGTGACGGATGGACCATTAGTCCAAACGTGGTGCTGACTTAGCTGGTGTGAAAGATATAGTAAGAGTATGACACCAATTCAGAAGATTAGCAAATCTCTAGGAGTCAGTTTACGCAACCTTGCTGTAGTATGCTTTCAGAATAAATCCCGCCTCAATTAGGTCTTTTAAGGGTTGTAACGTGGTATGGGTTTACGGTTTATGAAACAAAGGATATTAGGTCCAAAGTATAATTTGCACCCACCCCTTCTTCGTGATGTTCTCCAATCCTATGTCCAGTTAATTCTGCACATGTTTGTATTCCAAAAGGGTTGACAGTGTAAGCGTGATAATTCAAGGTATGCTCAACATGGCAGTCACCTTATTTTGTTTTTGATGGATATCAGTGACCCTTTGGTTTTGATATGGTGGTCACTAGATCATATTTTGTTTTTGTTGAGGATTCGAGGGCCTATTTTGATTTTGTTTTTTATCCCTATTTTTTGCATGGACTGATTTTGCTTTTCGAGTCCATCAGGGTAGCCTTGGTTTTTCGCCTAAGTCTCCTTTGAGGTGCTCGACTTAGCAGGCTTTTGTTTTTTTTATATCTTTTTTTTTATTCTGTCAGAGGATTGTGACTGCTAAGTCATGGGTAATTGATGAACAACCATCATGTTTTTGGATTTTGCTTTTGTGATCTGAGTGCGTAATCAGGTTAACTAAACACTACCCTACCCCAGGTTAAGTGTAAGGGTTTGAATATCCGAAGGAAACTGCTACTTCTAGGCTTGAAGTGTTTGACTAGGGTTTAACTCCTTATATCTCCAGTGTTAGGGGGATTGAAACAATGCCTGTACATCCTTGGCAGGATTCCATCCGAAAGCATACCATCAGCAATTATGGGTACCTTGTTTTCATCATCCTCCCTCCAATCTTTGCTAAACAAAAGTTTGATAAAGAGAGTGGACAAGAAGTATATGGAAGAATTTTGTTGTTTTTTTATATATATATGTGAAGAAAAAATGAGCGAATGCGACGTGATTAGTTCAAAAAAAATGCATGATCACTTCATTAATATTACCATTCAAAATAAACAATGTTCAAAACAAGCAGCATTTAATCATAAAGAAATTACAAATGCGAATGATAAAAACAATCCAATGATTGCCAGCATCTGAGGAAGTCTTCCTGTCTGAACCACTGGCTGCCTCTTGAAGTCTTGGAACTCATTTGGGCGAGAAGCTGACGTGCACAATCAAGTCTCCTTCTTGGAAGGATATGTACTTCTTGTCAATCAACTGTTGCACCTTGGCTTGAAAAGCTTTGCAATCTTCAGTCGAATGTCCCATTGATCCAGCATGATATCCACAATGCGCATTGGGATCATACCCAGGCAGGTATGGTTCTGGAAAAGGCTTGATAACTTTGGGCTCTACCAGTGAGTTTCGGACCAGATGCGACAAAAGCTGACTGTACGACATAGGAACTAGGTGAAGAGGAGCAGTTCTTTTTTCCAAGTTGTTTCGAGGCCTATGCTGATTCTGATAATGATTCTGATATCCTCGACCACGGGCTCGTTGATTTGCACGAGGAGAAATCATGGGTTTCTGGTATGACGCCCTAGGATTGACAAGTTGCCCATAAGGATGATATGGCACTGACAATGATAACTTCCTAGAAGCTGAAGGGCCATAAAGTCTTGCTAGTGTACCCTGAGAATACTCAACATTTGCTATGACTGCATCAATTTCATTATCATCTTCCTCTTGGGAATTGCTGAAGGATTCAGTTTCACCAGCTTGATTACTCGAGACGTCTTGGACTTGTTTAGCTTTGAGGTAACTCTCGGCGCGTTCTCCTACTATTATAAGGTCAGAGAAGCTTGAGAATGAACTGCCAGTCATTCTTTCAAGATAGGTGGCATGCAGACTGTCCAAGAACATGTCAATCAATTCTTTGTCCAAGAGTGGTGGTTGTACCCTGGTTACAAACTCTCTCCACCGTTGTGCATAGGTCTTAATGGATTCAACGCTCTTCTGAGATAAGCTTTGCAACTGCATGCGACTGGGAGCCATGTCCAAATTGTACTCATATTGCTTTAGGAAAGCATTGGATAAGTCTTTCCATGATTGCATACAACTTCTTTCTAAATCCATGTACCAATTCAGATGCACCACTTAAACTGTCTTGAAAACAGTAAATCATCAACTTGTCATCGAGAACATGAGAAGTCATCTTTCGGCAGAACATCACCAAATGACGCTTTGGGCAACTAAGACCAGCGTACTTCTCGAAGTTGGGTACTTCGAACTTTGGAGGAATTACCAAGTCTGGCACTAGGCACATATCAACAGCATCGAGCCCAGAAGTATCGCGTGCTTTCATAGCCTGAACCTTCTCTTCGAGGGCACGAAACCTTTTCTCCATGGAATCAGTCAGTGACATCATCTGAGACTGAGCATGGATGTTCACTCGGGGAGAATGATCACCAGGTAGACGATCATACAATGGGTTAGTCAACATAGTAAAACCTGATGGGGGGGTCAAAATCCTTCATCCTAATATGTTGAAAACTATCCTCTGACATAGCCATCACAACTTTCAAATTGTCTATGCTCCTTTTATCTCCGCTTGAACTTGCTTCAAATGCTTTGCGGCTACCACAAGTTCAATATGAGTGTTGGGAAATCAGCTGGCAGGAAATGGGCAGAGGATCAGACGAGTTTTGATTGGAAGGGTATGCCATGAAAATGACATGCAAATGCAATGATATGCAAACAAATGCAATGCAGGCAGATTCAGGATCCCGGATATGACAAGTAACTTCCCAACCCTCTTAACAGGTAGGCTTTATAAGGATAATTCTAAATTCTTTACCCCTAAACCTACTCACGGGATAGCTCTTATGTTGATGGATATGGTTCCTAGGATTACGAACACTAATCGCATCAACACCACACAACAGGCTAGCTGTATTGTGACGGGGATATAAAAAGGTCTATCCTGAGTGTAGTCTTCATGTTAGGCCCACGAGAAGCGAGTCCTCAGAGCCTAACACCAACGACCACCAAGATGGAAACTGGTGCTAAGAATGGTTCCCAGAGTCACGGACCCTTCATGAATCAAGTCGTTCGACAGGCTAGCTGCGTTACAACAAGATCTACGAAAAGGTCTACTCTAGGGGAAGCTTTCATGCTAGGCACGTAAGGAGCAAGTCCTTGGGGACTAACACTAATTACTTCCAACATCAAAACTAGGAGTTCTTTCTTCTTTTTCCAAGACTCGGGTATAGAGCCTTACTTGTGATATCAACCCAAAATCCAACAGACAAGTATGATAATCAACATATAATAAAGAGAAAGCGACATAAAGCAAATAAAGAAGTAATAAGAAAAAATAAACAAGAAATCAAACAAGCGAAGCTAACACTCTCGAATCGAGTCAAGTTAGGCTTGACTCTCTCTAGCATAGGGCAATGCTTATCCCCAGCAGAGTCACCATCTGTCGTACCTCGAAAAATATGATCCTCGCGATGGACGCGGAAAAAACTGTTCGAAACAGAGTCGCCACCGAACTTTATTCATTCCAAGGAAGAAATAGGAAAATATCGATAAAACCTTTAAAGGAGGGACAAGAACATGGTCGTCGCAACCAAATTCGGGTTCGGGAGTCGGTTACACAAGAGGGAAGGTATTAGCACCCTCTACGTCCGTTGTACTCAACGGGAACCTCTTGATTCGATTCGGGAGATAAGTTAGCTTGGCTTGTTTGTTTTCTTCTAAGGTAGATATTGATTTCTAAGGGGGAAATGGGGTGGTTTTTTATTAGTGTGCTCGCCAAGGATTAGAACCCTTGTGCCTACGTATTCCCTCGTGCAATGGGAAAGTCAGAGCATTCGTAGTTCGTGGGACTACGGTTGGTTTGTATTTTTTAAACGAACGAGTGTTTAATTCGTATTCTAATTGCTAAATGTTGGCTTGTCTGCTCGTTAAGGAGGCTGAAGCACTAGTTCATATGCGTGGAAGAATGGACTAAACAATGTTCTTTTTGTGAAAAGTTGTTTGATTTGGATTAAGTGTGTTAAGATTTGTTTAAAAAAAGAGTTTGATTTGGACGTGTTATAGGCGAACGAGGGTTTAGGTTGCATTCTAACTGCTAAACACTGGCTTGTCTGCTCGCTAGGGGAGGCCGAAGCACGAGTTCATATGCGTGAAATAATGACTTAAACAATGTTCTTTGGGAAAGGTGTTTGAGTTGTGGATTAAGTGTATTAGGGTTTCGGTTGCGTGGGAAGTGTTTGGTTTGTTAAGTATTTTAGGGAAAGAATGACGACTATTCGATAAACGAGACGTCGGCCTCGCAACTAATTAATCGGGGCATTACTGAGATGCTAGATCCCAACGACACCTTTTTCATTCTATTGATTATGAAATTGTTTGATAATGATTAAGTGTTTTAAGACGAAAGGTTGAATGAATAACAACCCAAGGGCGTGCCTCAAGAGCCATTCATTCGAAGATCCAAGGAATGCTAGACTCCAGAAATCTCCTCCTTTCGTTAGTTGATTAAGAAAGTGTTTGAAATAGGTTGAATCGGATTGGTTACGAAAAGAAGTGAGGATCGATACTAGTCCCTAGGGGTGCTCCTAGTAACGAAACTTCAAGATGTGCAAGTGTGCGTTTGATGGCGAGGCAAAAGGCGCTAGACTTACTATTGGGCTCGATGGCGAATCGAGGACTGGTTTGGAAATGGTTTAGTTAAAAAGGTCGAAAGATTGAATGAATGACATCTCAAGGGGCGTGCCTCGTGAGCCATCCATCCGAAGACCCAAGGAATGCTAGATTCCAAGAATCTCCTCCTTTCGAAAGTTTGATTGAAAAAAAAGGGTGACATGCAATAAAAGGTCTCCAATTTAGTGTATTTAGATTAAGTGTATGAACAAAGAAAATTGTTAGATAAACATGAATATGAATATGATATGGACAATATGAATAGTATGAATAAAAATATAATCGAGGTAATATTTGACGGAAAATAAACAAGATAATGGTTAATCGAGTGAATCGGGAAATAAAAGGTGACGATCTCGTCTTAATCAAGAACTCTAAAAAAAAGGTTCCATGATGTTTAAGACCTTCATTGATCGGAAATGAAAAGAATATAGTGCAAAGTAGAATGTGAAATGAAATCGAAATCGAAGAACAGTCTCATCTAAACCGACAAAATTTGGTTTTAGATGTTCATCGACCCATAAAAAATGAAAAGTAAAAGTGGAGATAAAATCGGTCTCGTCTTAATCAAGGTCTTTAATCTTAGATCGATAAGCTATGATTTTTTTACTTTCATTTACCGATAAAAAATAAAAAAAAGGTGGCCTCATATAAATCAAGATTTTGAATCCATTTCAATAAATCAACTTAATCAAGATTTTTTCATATCATCGGCCCAAACAAAATCAAAGTAAGTTCGAAAATGAAAATCAAGGTAGAAATGAAATATAGAAAAGAAAAGTAAATCAAGAAATTAATCAAATCAAAGTGAAAACCAAAATGTAATTGAAAAAGGTTTGAGGAAATAAAAATAATTTAAACAAAAATTCCCAATAAAGGTAGTTAACAAAATATCTAATAAAATATTTAACAAAATCATTTACAAGAATATTACTAATAATTAACAAAAATTTTAATAACTAACAAAATAAATAACTGATAAAATTTACAAAAATATTATTAACAAAATATTAAAGTGATTAAGAAAAAAAAACTTACCCAAGATTTTAATAAAATAATTAAAAGAAACATAACAAAGAGGAGGGGTGCAAAGGATTTGCAGGTGTGTATAAACAAGATGGGAAGAGAGAGGAAATCGTAACCAAACGAGTCTTTTTCTCTCCTTTCTTGATTACCTAGTTTTCCAATTCCCATTTTCTCAACACGTGAATGCTCATATCCACAGGAGGGACTACAAAATTCAACGAGTTCTTCTTCTGAATACTCACATGGAAGGTTACGAATGTGGGGAAGGTTGTTAGTGAAAGCGCGATGGTTAAAGCGGCGTCGGCGGCGGATGTGCGATGGGAGGGAGGCGGTGAATGGCGATACGATTGTTGTTATACGCGTTTCTCGTCGGTTGGGGTTTGGCGGCAAGAGTAGTAGATCTACGGTGATTAGGCTGTTGTTGTTATGAATGCTGCTGTCAAACAAAAACAACAGTGGTGAGCTCAATGTTTGTCACTCATGGTGATGGTTGTTGTCGTGATGGCGTAAACAGTGTTACGAAAATGTCGAAAGTAAGTTGAAGAAGGTTCTCGAGGTAAGGGAAGAAGGGTCCAGTTTTGTTCTCTATTTCTTTTTTTTTGCAGCTTTTCTTTCTGTTCTTCCTCTTTTTAAATCTGTTGAGGTTATTTTGTTTCACTGAGCTGGTTGTTGCTTTAAAGTTAATGTTAAGTATTGATGAAGGTTTATGATGAGGTGAGGGTAGATTGATGGTTTTGGGCGTGAAGGTTTGAAGAAAAAAACTAAGGTTGAAAGCCAAAGAACAGGTTTATGTGTGTTGATGTTGGAGGAGAAAATATGGTTGGCTTCTTGATGTCGAAGAATATCCGGGTGAGTATTTTTTGGTTTTCAATACTATTGTTTTTTTTCTCCCCCCTTCTTTTGTTCTGTTCCTCTTCTTAAACAATTTGTTCTTTGGCTGAGAAATTGCCTTGGCTTGATGAGTTGTTTTCACTGTAATGTGGCAGGTTATGTTGTTGTTGGTTGTTTGGTGCAGAACTGCAGGCTGTGGCAGTTGCTTTCTATTTTTGCAGGTTTTGTTGTTTCATTTTTATGCAAATCTTGGTTGGTGGAGTAGGCTGTAGTGTATTAGTATTGCAGGGAGGTCTGTGGTGTATGGTACAGAGCTTGGCTTGTAGCAAGATGGTGTAGAATATTGTATATGGTCATTTGGTCAAAGTGTCTCTTTCTCTCTTTTATTTTTTGGTACAAACTGTGGATACAAGATGTAGATGTAACTTCTCTTTTTTAATTTGTTTTTGTTGTAAATCAAAAGTTTAATGTAACGGGCTTGTAATTTGTAAAATGGCCCTCTCTTGTTTTTTTTTGAAATATTTTGAATGGTTAATGATGATTTTTATAAATGTGAATCTTTATAGATGTGAAAAAGAAAAGAATTTAGAAATTGGTTAAAATAAAAAATAAATAGAAAATGGATTTGAGAATATGGATTAAAAGAAATGGTTATGAAAGAAATGGATTTAGAAGTGGTTTATGGATATGTGATCAATGTGAATGGTTAATGAAATTGATAAAATGAAATTGATAAAATGAAATTGATTAAAATGTGGGTTAAAATGGTTAGAAGGAAGTGGATTTTTATAGAAATGGATTTTTTATGGATATAGATATTGAATGGATAGTTGTGGAATTGATAGCAAGAATAAGGGTAATTGAAAACGAAGATGGTTCTTATTGAATGGATGATATGGATTTAGAATTGACTTGTTTCTTTTTTTATTTTTAAATGTGGATAAAAATGAATTTAGAAAATGGATAGTGAAAAAATGGTTTATGGATTAATGAAATGTGATTAGAACAATGAACAATTGGAATGCATTAATAAAAATAATATGGACATTAAATGGATTGAATAATTTGAAATTGGGTTAGAAAAAGAGGATTTGGTCAATGAATGGATATTGAATTTGGTTTGGAAAAATGGATATGAAAAAATGGTTAATAGGATTTGGGTTAGAAAAATGGAGAATTATGGATAATGGATAATGGATAATGGATTTATGGTAGAAATTAAATATGGATTATGGTTTATGAAAATGGAAATGGATAATAATGGAGAATGGGTATTTATGGACATTAAAAATGAAGTGGATTTTTATGGATATGGATAAATAATCTTGAAGCAGACATGGATTAAAAGTTTGGATTGAAAATGGTTTGGAAGAAAAAAGGATGTACAGAGGTCATTTACACATAGGTAGAACAAATTTGGGGTATGACACAAAGCTCATATCCTACCATCTTTTTTCTTCTAATCCAAGTAAACCAATACAAAAAGAAACAAGTTGCATTGTGGTTGTCATCACCCATGCGTATCATGTACAACCATACCATGCCAATGTCTTTGCCATTTCAAGACAAACATGTCTCTTACACATCACATGCTCATGTACCATCCATTCCTCATTTGTTCAAACCAAGAGAAAGAATGAGAAACTTGCAAGGCAAGCTGTATTGCTGCTACAAACTCATTACATCACCATCATCCATCTTAATCACCACCATAGTTGTCATGATCCTCTCCTCACCATAACAAAACAACCATACATCGGCTAGCTTATTTCTCACTTCACTCACCCTCATTTTAATTCATTCTTAACTCACTCACCTTCTAACCTCACAAACCATGGTTCTAACTGTTAACCAAGGTGGTTAATAGTTAACCAAGCATATAAAAGCTAATCCATAACAGAATTGTAAGGAGCTTGCTCATTTCTTCACTCTCCTCCATTTCACACTCTTCTCTCTCTCTGAAGCTTCTCTCACACGTAGCTTCATCTTCATCATTTTCCTCAGTACTTTTGAGCTTGATTCTTCATCAATCAGCATCAAAGAAGTGTATAGAAGCAAGGCTTTGAAGCTGCATGATCTGCATATTGATTTACTTCAGCTTCATCAACAGATTCCAAGCTCTTTCATAGCTTTTATTTGGCCAATATTCATTTCAAGGATCAAGTGCTCCACCTCTGGTTTTCTCGTTTTGAAAGGATTCATCAAAGAGTACGGGTTTCATTCTCAATTTTTCTTGCAATTTTAAGTTGATTTAAAGCTTGTTTTTGGTGTTTTGAAGCTCAATAGGAGCCATGTAAACCTCCGTCTAGTTGATAGGAACCTTAGGTGCTTAGTTGAATCTTCTAGGGTAAACTTCCTTGCTTCGATTTGCTCTGTGTGTGAACTTTTTGTGGATTTGGAACCTGGATTCATGATCTACTAAGCATGAGGATCATTTTGGTATAGGGTTTGGTAATTTTTGGACACCTGAAACTTTTGGCACGGTGGTGAGTGGCTGGAGAAGATGACCGGAGTCTTCTCTGGCCGGTGGTGTTCATCAGCCATAAACCCTAGGGTTTTTAAAACCAGTTTAAAACGTGACCGTTGATGCGTTTTGATCTGATGGACATAAGCGTGCCAGCGCATTAATGAGAGCGCATCCCTGGCACGTGCTTCACTTTCTGAATATTTTTGAATTCTTTGCTCACATGTGGTTGATGCATCATTACCTGTCATGTGCTTGCCTTGTTAACCATGTGATTTGCATAATTTTTGTGATCATCTTGCGTTGACTGATCCAATGGCTCAGGATGAGTCAATGTATTGACTAACATCCATAGCATAAACCCTATCTGAGCATGTGTTAGTGGATTGGGCCTCTCTTGCTATGCGCACCCCCTCCTTTTCTGATCCCAATGATTTGTATTGGATAATTGCTCTCGTTGCACCCCCTGGCCTATTTCTTTGTTTTTTAATTTTCTTTTCATATATGTTTGATATTTGATTTTTAAAAATACCTCCAAGCATGATAAAATCCTAAATAAATTCCTAAAGCATCATAATGCATTTAAATAATTTTTGCATATTTTTACTTCTGATTTTATCATATTTTGCTATTTTTCCATGAATTTCCATTTAATTTCTTTTGTATGAGCATTAATTCATGATACATGTTTCATTTTGGGATTGTTTGACATAGTTTTGAACTGAATTTTCACATGATAATTGATACATGCTTCTATGATATATTAAGGCATCTTATGAATTTTTCATAGATTTTTTAGGTAATTTCTTATTGACTTTTGAATGCTATCTTTAGGCATCATTGTTGTGTGACTTGTATGAGATCGTGAAGAATCTTTGAACATGTTTGGTGATGAACTTTGATCCATCCTTTTGAGAAATGTTTACACACTATTTGTACTTCAAATGAATTACATCTTCCAATTTTCTCATCCATCTAACATGACTTTATGGATTGCCTAAAAGCATGCTTGTTTGTGTGAATGTTAGAGACCATGTGCTAGGGTGTTAATGTGTATGGTATGCAATCCCTTTTGACAATTGTTGAGACCTCTTGATACATGTTGTGTGAAAATTATAGGTCACTTTTATCATGTTATAGGTCATTTCTTATCCATCTTGAATTTACTTGTGTGCACTTGTTTAAACTTGAAATGTTTTGTGAACTTGTGTTTATCTCCTTGCATGTTTTTGTTGACTTGTTTTCATCATTGCTTGTATGATCTTAAACATCCATTTAAACACGATTTCACTTCTGTTTTTGATAATTCTCAACCATATGACATGAATTCTTAGTGCATCTTGCATGTTTCTAAGTTCATAAACCTTTGCATGCTTGTTTGAACTTGTTTGAACCTAGTTTGCTCTTCTTCTTCAATGTGCTTCAATATAAGACTTGTGTGGACTTTGTATGTACATTCTTGCATCTTAAATGTCATCTCAAATGTCATATGCTACTGACTTGCATCCATTTCCATGCTTGTTCATCTTGCATCTTCATTCTTTACTTGTGTTACAAGTATGCTTCATTGTTGAACTTGTGTGATGTTTATTTCCACTTCTCTTTACTCAATCATTCTTAATGCTTGCATTCATGAATTACATGCTATCTTAATGACATATCTATGCATTAATAAATGCCATTCACTTCTGACTTTGATGTTTATATATGCATTTATTCATGTTCACGGTTCATTTGCATTCATCTTGCATAGTTTGTGCACAACTTACATTTGTGTGAACATTTGATGCATAGTTTGACATTGTTTGATTTCACTTGGCATGTTAACTTTAGTGGGACACCTTGACACGTACCTACTGACCTTGGATGATCCTTAACCCTTAGGACCCTTTCCTTTTAGTTCAAGCCATGTTTGCTTCTTAAGTTGTCTTCTTAAGACAATGAGCTTTGTTTGGTTTACTTTTTGTCACTTGTATTCATTACTTATGTTCATGTGGTACTAACCTTTTGTGTAGGGGAAGAGGTGAGGCATTTGAAAATATGGATGCTTATCCATGTTCATCCATTCTTTCATCTCTTATCTATCTTACTTCTCTCTCTCTTTTATGGATTACATGATATGGTGCTTTGTGTAGAACTTCTTCACATCCCTTTGGGATCCTAGCTCATCCTTAATTTTTGATTAAGGTGAGGTAGGATAAGCATTAGGTAGTGCTATCCCTCTCTCTTCTTTAGACTTAGGTTGTTCTTAAACCTCCCCTTAGTGCCATCTTTGCATGACAACTTTAGGATATAATTCCCCTTAGTGTTTTATTTTTTCCTTGAGTTTTCTCTTCTCATCTCATAACCTTTCTAAAACATTTAATAAAGGTTAACGTGTATTGCGCATGAGCCTTATATTTGGGAAGTGAGGTATGGGGGGTCTCCCTTCATTCTTCTAGGATACTTAGTGTACGTTCTGTTGGGGACGATACGCGACGTATTCGTTCCTATGTTGTAGACTTGGGTGCAATGCAAGTTACAAACTAACTTCAATCCATTTCTATCTAAAAAACATAAAACAAACTCAAACCTTTTTATCCTTCGGGATTGTTAAGTTTCAAACCTTTTTTCAGAAAAAGGCACGTTACTTCCGTCTCGTCGCAAACAGGCATCGACCCTAACTGCCGGACAGGAACTTAACGTCGCTCATAAAAAAAACTAAGACCTTGTTAGGTCGAACTACGACTACTCTGATTTCCTCTCTCTGGTTAGATTGAGGATACGTAGGCACAAGACGACGATGTCTTGGCGAGAAACCTCCCCCCTTAGTTCGTGTCCAAACTACGTTGACTCTGACTTTCCCATTGCACGAGGGAATACGTAGGCCTAGGACGACGATGTCCTATCGAGTCACTTCTTTCTCTTTTCGTCCTCATTTTTTTGCTTTCCTCCGTTCCCGTTTCTTCTCCTTTCCAGTAGCAGCGGAGCTCCAGACGACGACACCCTTTGATAGAGACAACAAACGTGGATCCCATCGAGTACGATGGACGCGTGGGGGTACTAATACCTTCCCCTCGCGTAACCAACTCCCTTACCTATTTCTCTTGGTCACGAGACCATGCTTTTCCCTTCCCTCAGGTTTACGCAGTGTTTCCTTTCCCTCTCTTGGGATAAATACACATTGCTGGCGACTCTGTTTCTGCGCCACTTTCGCGTTTGTACTTGGATGAAAATCCCAGGAGCGACAACTGGAGACTCTGCTGGGGACTGTGTTGACCTCTTGCTGGTCCAGCCCCTATGCGAGTCAATCCTAGTGCTTGGTTTTTTATTTTCATTGGGTGTTTATTATGGTGCTTTATTTTGTTGTATATTACTGTATTACTGTATTACTGTATTTACCGCATTTATGGCATTGCTTTTCATTATTATGCTGGACTGTGCTGTGCTGTACTAGATTTTCTGTTTGGCAGGTTGGGATTTCTGAGAGATAAGCCTACTACCCAGGCTTGAGCATACACATAAGTATTAGCGTGAGCAGGCGTGTCGCTCCCGTGGTGTTGGCCACGTGAGGGTGTTCACGAGACCTACAACCAGATGAGGTTCTATCGGGAGATATCTGCTACTGTATGTTGATACAGGCCAGCAGTTATTCTCCTGAGGAATTGTTGACTCTGGTGACCATTCTCGAGGACTCAGTAACGGTACTCCTCCCGAGATGTGATAATGGAACCCATTACGCATTCTTGATCCGAGGACCCAATGCTGGGAACTTGCTATAGGATATCCTTTTTGAGGGGAATCAGTTGAGGCCTCCTCGATTGATGATGATGCCAAACCAGAAATGGTGAACGTATCATCATTTCTCGACCTGAGAGTCCGTGATATTGAGGATCCTCGGTTTTCTAGAACCCACATGTGAGAGGGGTTGGGTGTTTGCAGGTTTGTAGGTGACCTTGGCCTTCAACTTACCTGGTATTCTGGTTTTCCTATTAGTCTGAACTTATCAGCCTAGTATTCTAGTTATGCTAGTATTCTGGCTATTCGGATATTCTGGTATTCCAGTATTCTCTTTAGAGTAGACCTTTGAACTTATCCATTCAGGGGCACAACAACACAGAGCTTTATGGAAGCCTTGATCCCATGTTTGTTGCATTTGCATCATCATTTTTGCATACATGTTCTTGTATTTTCAAGGGATATTAACTTTGAGACTCGCTATTGAACATTTCCATCTATTTCTTGTGGTTCTTCTGAAAAAACTTAAATCAAAGCAAAATGATTCCTTGGAAATATTTGAGCATGGCAATTACATTCGCATACTCATTTGCATAACAGGTGCTCGAGGCTGGTTATTCTTGTCCTGGTCTGGTTCTCTCCGAATTTTAGTACTTGACTTTTCAAGCCAGTCAGAAGTTGATCATGGAGCAAATTCAAGCGGAATTAAGGGAAGTACGAAGCCAAATAGGGCAGTTTATGGGGAACTACGTAGCTCTAATTCTCGCGTGCGAGTGAGATACGTAGGCAGGAGATCGTGCGAGATCTCTCCGAGAACATTTCTTTCACAACCTTTCTTTATCACCACTTTGTCTCTTTTCGACCTTGTTAGGTCGAACCACGACTGCTCTGATTTCCTCTCTCTAGTCTGATTGAGGATACGTAGGCACGAGACGGCGATGTCTTGGCGAGCAACCTCCCCCCTTAGTTCGTAGTCGTCCGAACTACGTTGACTCTGACTTTCCCATTGCACGAGGGAATACGTAGGCCTAGGATGACGATGTCCTATCGAGTCACTTCCTTTTCTTTTCTTCTTCGTTTCTTCGTTCTTTTCCATTCCGGTTTCTTCTCCTTTCCAGTAGCAGGGGAGCTCCAGATGATGACACCCTTTGATCGAGATAACAAGAGTGGATCCCATCGAGTACTATGGACGCGTGGTGGTGCTAATACCTTCCCCTCGCGTAACCGACTCCCTTACCCATTTCTCTTGGTCGCGATACCATGCTTTTCCCTTCCCTCAAGTTTACGCAGTGTTTCCTTTCCCTCTCTTGGGATAAATATACATTGCCGACGACTCTGTTTCCGCGCCACTTTCGCGTTTGTACTTGGATGAAAATCCCAGGAGCGACAGCTGGCGACTCTGCTGGGGAGATGCAAAATATAGTGTTTGTAATTGGATGAAAGTAGTTTGGATTTGGACGTGAGCAGTCGTAGTTCGACCTACGGGTCGAAAAGAGACAAAAAGGTGATAAAGAAAGGTTGTGCTCAGAGAGATCTTGCACGATCTCCTGCCTACGTATCTCCATTAACCAATGAAGAATCAGAGTGACGTAGTTCCCCTCACTAGGGAAGGCGTTGCTTTGTTTGTGTTTTTTATGAGCGACGTTAGATTCGCGTCCGGCAGTTAGGGTCGATGCCTGTTTGCAACGAGACGAAAGTAACGTGCCCTTTTCTGAAAATAGGTTTAAAACTTAACAATCCCAAATGATAAAAAGGTTTGAGTTTGTTTTGTGTTCTTTAGACAGAAGTGTATTGAAGTTAGTTTGTAACTTGCATTGCACCCAAGTCTACAACATAGGAACGAATATGTCGCGTATCATCCCCAACAGGACGTATACTAAGTACCCTAGAAGAATGAAGGGAGACCCCCCATACCTCACTTCCTATATATAAGGCTCATGCGCAATACACGTTAACCTTTATTAAGTGTTTTAGAAAGGTTATGAGATGAGAAAAGAAGACTCAAAGGGAGAAAGAAAACACGGAGGGGATTATCTCTTAAAGTTGTCATGCAAAAATGGCCCTAAGAGGAGGTTTAAGAACAACCTAAGTCTAAAGAAGAGAGAGGGATAACAATACCTAATGCTTATCCTACCTCACCTTAATCAAAAATTAAGGATGAGCTAGGATCCCAAAGGGATGTGAAGAAGTTCTACACAATCAAGCATTATATCATGTAATCCATAAAAGTGAGAGAAGTAAGATATATGAGAGATGAAAGAAGGGATGAACATGGATAAACATCCACATGCTCATGTATCTTACCTCTGCCCCTACACAAAAGGTTAGTATAAAAAGATCACAAGTAAAGAAAACAAGTGACAAGAAGTAAAACAAACAATGCTAGTTGTCTCAAGAAGACAACTTAAGAATCAAACAAGGGTTAAACCAAAAGGGAAGGGTCCTAAAGGTTAACGATCACCCAAGGTCAGTAGGTACATGTTAATGTGTCCTACTAATGTAAACATGCCATATGAAAGCAAACAAAGTCAAACTATGCATCAAAAGATCATACAAATGCAAGTTATGCACTAACTATGCCAGATGAATGCATATGAATCATGAACATGAATAAATGCACATACAAACAAAGTTCATCGCCAAATTGGATTCTAATCTTTTAAGACTCAAAGGGGTTAAAGAATGCTCACTTCTCACAGGGTAAGTCACTTTTTGGATATGGTTGTGCTCAATTATCAACAAAGTGCCTTGATCATTTCTTAAGCTTCCACAAAATCACAATAATAAAAAGATTAAGCATGAATTAAATGAGTTAAACAAAGTTATCAGTCATCCAAGCATTTAGTGCACAATGGAGGTTTCTCACAATTTGTGGCTTTTGGGACCTAAATGACTAAAGCATTCAAACAAGTTGTAAAATAAAACAAGAATAAACATTTGTACAAATCACAAAATTCTTAGTCATTCTAACATTCTAAAAAGCGGTAACCATTTACTTTTCTTGCATTCATCACATTAAAAATCCTATCATCACCATCCAAACTTGGTAGAATCTTCATTGGATACTTTTTAAGCAAAAGAGTAACCAATCTATGAAGTTATCATCATCCATTCAATGTAGAAGCATAAAATTCAAAACAACTTAACAACCATAAAAAAACTAATTGAACATTCAAAAAATGAAATATTCAATTCATAAAACATAATGTAATGGTCTACACACCAACAAAAGTAGTAGTACAAAGCCAAAATAAATCCAACTAAACTTGATAGAGTATAACAAAATAAGTCTAAACAACTAAACATAAAACATAATGACAATAGAGACAAAATAAAAATAGGATAGTCAAACCCATCACTCCTCCTCATCACTAAAGGCCTCCTCCCAGATAGTCTATCCATTATCATCATCATCATCATCAGCCTGGGCCGCTTCTGCCTGAGGTACCTGTACCTGCGCCTGAGGTTCCTACTCCCTCACAAAATGAAATGGCATGTCCTCAGGCCAATCAACAAACTCATTAAACTCCTCACAAGTGGACAATGCATGATCTACATGTGGCTCTCTGATCTGAAGCTGCAGCCTACGTAAAGAAGAGTGAAGAGATTTTAAAGCTTTTTGATGAGCAAGGTGCATGTCCCAAGTGTACATGCAGGTTACCCGCTCATCATATCCCTGTCGTACTGGAGAAGCTGCTGGCTACTGTGGTGGTGGTGCAGGTTCCTCAACCTTAGGCATACAATAGTTATCTATCCAAAGGTCATTCACAACACCATCAATGGTCTTATGAACCATATTAGGTATTGGAACACCCGCCTGAGTGCAGAAACCCATGATCAAACCAGGAAGAACCAGAATGGATGGAATTTTGGTACCTATAGGATGACCACTAAAGGGAATGGCTCGGATCTCATTATAGATGATCTTTGCCACATCGACCTGCGTCTCATCCAAAATATAATACAACATGCAAGAAATATCAAGAGGGATGGTGGAGGTGTGACTCACAGGCCTTATGTTGTGAAGGACTAGGGTCATTAATACCTTCAGCGGTTACATGCAGAAATAAGCTCAAATGACCTACCCAGATATACCAGCGAGTCACTCACACGCTCTAAGTTCCAATTCTTTCTTGTCACCCTTCGACAATAAGCACACTGTTCTTCCTCAGCTAAAACCAACGGGTTACCCAAGTATGTGTTAATGGCATCCCGAGTGAAAGAGACTTGTTTCGCCCTCACATAAGTCATGAAAAAGTATTGTTGGCCCTCCACCGGAATAGCATTCGCATAAAACTCATGAACCAACTCATAGTTCAACCTAGTTTGAGGTGTTAGCAACCTCTGCCAGCCATGGTTCTTAATAATATTGAGGCAGCCCCTATGGTTCCCTTGCGGGTTAATTCGGAAAATATGCTCCGACCATATGCTTTTGCGTGTCAGCTCAAGGTAACGGGACTCTTGCTCTGGTCCAGAAATCTGTGTGCATCATAAGCAGTCGACTCTTTCCTTTGCTGTGAAGATGAGCCAACAATATACCGTGCGCGTTTTGGTGCGCCATCTACAAAAGAATTAGACAAAACAACACCAAAAACCATCAAATACCAATTCAAAAATTATGATAATTCCATATTGTCGCACCCTAATTTTGACCCGAAGATCCTTTTTTTTTGCATAACATCTTTAGGTCGTATGTTCTTGTGTACGTGTTTATTATGACTAACCAGTTTATGCAAATGCACTACTTTCAAGTATAGATTCTTAATCAGGTACCTTGAGACGTGATCCATGAATTCTGGTTAAGAGGGTCCTAAGGATTTCCACTGGTTGTTTGCCCTAAGATTTCCCAACAACCTCAGTGGGTACTTCAAGAAGTTTAGAGTCTGTTACCCATGGAATTTTAGCCCAGTCAATTAAATACCGAGTTTTTCGTGCTAGAGTTACTTTCCTTATTTACCATCAAAGGTTTTTCAAGAAAAACTATTATCAGGATTCTCATCAAGACAGGACATCTTTGTGGACTAAAATACAAGACGTAGGACGAGAGATCCATGATATTCAAGATATTGCTATGCGAAATTGGTTTCTTTGAACCTTGGCGGATTGTCTTTCGATGTTTGGAAGTTTCAAATTTGTTTGGTATGAAGTCTTAACCTTTGAATTTATCAGGAAATGATTTAGTCCATGGTTATGAATTCAAATGTTGCCAAAGATTAATGGGCCATGGAAAATTTTCAAGGAAAGGAACTCCAACGTTAAGAATAAATAAGTTTAACTTTATGAAATATCCTTCGACACATATAGCGACCTAGATTTTTCATCAAGGTTAAGAACCTTTTCCAGTTTTCAAAGTCCTCTTTAAGTCATCATAAGTTAAAAAAATGCAAGGTTTAAAAATATGATAAAATTCAAGATAAGCATTCATCAAAGTACCCCAAAAGCTCATCGATGTTTCAATGTTACAAATTCGAGGATAGTTGTTATTCAAGACAAAAAATGCAAGGATAGTGTACACGAAGTTATTACAATTCTTTCAAAATTCATTATAACAGAGGGCCCACTCTTGAAAATGTTATTGCTGTAACAGTTTGGCTGACCGAAACAACAAAGGACTATATTCTATATCCGATTGGCGAATACACTCCCTAAATTATGAAGATGTGGCGTTGTTCTTACGTGTTGATCTTAACAAGTGGTTGTTCTACTTTGACAATGGTTATAGACCTGCTCCCTTTCCTCAGAAATTCATTGG
This sequence comes from Lathyrus tuberosus, assembly GCA_022829125.1. Classification (NCBI taxonomy): domain Eukaryota; kingdom Viridiplantae; phylum Streptophyta; class Magnoliopsida; order Fabales; family Fabaceae; genus Lathyrus; species Lathyrus tuberosus. Next base: position 5,441,738 of record JALAZF010000090.1, read on the forward strand.
AAGTCTCTTTCCCTAGCTAAGGAGTGATTTCTGCTATGATAAAGTTATGAATGCCACTGGAAAGCATCATCTCTGTACATTCTAGAAAAGAAACTTCTAAAATAGCTAGAGCCATCAAATACTGCATTTGTAAATGAAGCGCGCGGTAAGTCCCCTAAAGAAGATGGTGGCAGAAACCTCCCTAGTTCATGATCGCAGCCAGTGTTGATTCAAAATCGAGATCGCCAAGAATTTCAGTCAGAAATACATTTCATTACAAAACCATCAAGGCATACCATGAGCTTGATGACACTATCAACATTTAGATTCTTACGAATCACATCCTCCTTGCCTCCCCATGCCAATCCTTACATTGCTCACAACCGATGCTCTCGGTCTCCACCAAATACCTCAAACCAAAACACCTGAAGGACAAATGAGGATTGGTGCAAGAACATTATAACTCATGGCATCACATACAGAGTTTGCTGAAGAATGAGCTATTGGGATTGTAACAGTTAAAATAACCGGCGACAAAATATTATCGCAACCGCTAGTGAACATGGATGGGAAGAGTTTGTTCACAAAGGAGATAGATGAAACACTCATAAATGGGGGGCATTGACATGGCTGTTCATTTAATGAAGGATATTCCTGCATACTTACCAGAGAAATTTTATACCATTTACATCATTGAGTGCAACTTTACTCCATAATCACAAACCTGGCAGCAAGTTGGCAAACCTATTACACTCAACAAAGTTACCAATGTGATGTAATGAAATTTTGTGTCATTGAAACCATAGAATACCATTAGCATAAAATTACCTACCACAATAACATATCGGTGAAGTTATTGAAGTTTCTTAAGGTCTCGTCGTGCTTGTCCACAAACCCCAAAGTCCTCATTGGAATTAGCCAAGGAACTCCTAGATTGTGTTGCAGCCAAGAAAATGGATAAAAGTTAGAAATTGACAGGTGTCAAGCACTCTAAAGTTGAGCATGGAGTTGAATGGTTACCTGCAACCTCGATGCAATATTTGGCTCACCATGAGAAGCACACAAAATCCATTTTTTGTAAAGTCGTCGCCACCTCCATTTATTCCAAGAATGGTACCCTGTAGCAAATCAGCACAAAGTATAAGTCACTCAAGATGAAGAAAAAAGGTCAAATACACCAGCGCAGTTCATAACAGGATCTAAAGGTTTCTCAGAAATATTCAAATAAGTCAACAAGAGCCACATCAGCAACAAAATCAGTGGCATTAAAAGTTTTGAAATCATACATTTGTAAGCGGTAAAATCAGTGAAACTACAACACCAATTTCTTTTCAAATAAAAGGGTGCGCCTTAGATTTAAGTCGCTGTATCAGTCTTAAGAGATAAGAAAATCTTGAACATTGAACGAAAAGATGCGCAAGTCCTAAAGGGTTAAAATAAAACAAACACATTGATTCAAAGAATTTAATCAGGCCTCATTTTTTCTTAAATCAGAAGTTATTTCTTCATCATTCTTGATTGGATTGATGGGCAATATTCAAGATATCACCAACATCAACCCTTTCCTAAAATAAAAATGGACAAAATCACAAAAGGATTGTATCCAAGACACCAAGGCAAGGCAACAGTTGAATCAAGCTTTCAAATCAAAACGTATCAGACAACATTAAACTTTCCAAACCAAGCAACAAATCAAATTTTCAACTTGGAAATCAAAGCTTTCAACCCAACAATAAAGATTCCAAATCACCAAATCAAATAATCATATCAGATTTATTTTCTTTCCAAAACGATTTCAACAATGTAATTAAGGAGCATCATCGGCCTATATATAGAGGGTTCTCCCTTCATCAGAAAGACACGAAAAAATCAGACGAAACCCACAACAGCACAAAAATCACCATTTCCAAACCCACACAAAATACAGAGACTCAAAAAATTTGTGGCTCATCATCATCATCATCGCCAACCACAACCAACCATTCACCAGAGCGATCAATCATAGCGAAGAACATAACAAAGGACTTCACAAACACACAACACAAGCAGAAGCAATAGCAAAAGACACAAAGCAGACAAAGAATCAAAATCACACAAGAGGTAAAGATGGAGAATCTTCCCTGAAGGAGGAGCCATTCACGACGTGCTTGCAGCTTTCACCAGCCTTTTTTTTCTTTTCCGTCTTTTATTTTTGCAATCTGATATAATATGTAATCGTGAAATCATAGTGAAATTGGGGTATTGGGCTGCGTGGGGTTTGGGTATTCGTATTGTTTGATCGGAAAGGTGAGAGCGACGACGCCGTTAAGGTTTTGAGAACCCTAGTTGGTCTTTTGAGAGGAGAAAGGAGAACGAGAGAGATGAGATAAGGAGAGTGAGAGTTTTGTTTTGATTTTGTTATTTTATTCAATCATGTACACGCGCACACACTGCCACACACCATGCACATTCTGTTTAGATCGCGAGATTCGTCACGGTTACTCATCCAATGGCTAAGATCTGAGGGTCCGCGATGGACCCTCTCTCCGTCGCACGCATATCTCCCTCCGTTCTTAGTTTTTTTCCCCTTTTATTAGTAAAATAAAAAACCTTTTTATATAATATTAAAACTAAACAGCATTTTTAGGATTACAAATTAAAATATATTTTTTAATAGTACAAGTACACCCTTTTTTTAATTCCTTTAATTGAAGATAATTTCTTTTAGAAAAATAAATAGAAACCTTTTAATATAACCTTTAAAATATAATTTCTTTTTAAACATCACTTTTTTTAATAAAATATAATTTTTAAACTAATAAAACCTTTTTCTCTTTTCTTAAAATATTTAAAATTAACCTTTTTTAATAAGAAAAACCTTTAACAAACCTTTTTCTTTAAATTAATAATAACCTTTAATATAGTATAACTTCTTTTCTAAAACGTCACCTTTTAATAAAATAATAAATTAAAAAAATATTTTGTTAATTAGTAAAAAGCTTTTTAATAAAAACTTTTTTATTTATGAGAATATTAAAATCAAAACCTTTTCTAAATTAATTTGAAAACTCTTTTTTTTAATATAACTTTAAAACTAAAAAAAAAACTTTAAAAATAGTTAAAACCCCTTTTTTTTATATTATTAATAAGGAACCTTTAACCCCTTTTAATTATTAATAATCCTTAACTTTTTCAAATTAAAACATAATTCTAAAATAATAAACCTTATATTAGTTCAAAACTCTTTTTCCTAATAAGCCATTCCCCGCGTTTGGTTGCCTTTGTATGAATTAGGCTAGAACTTGATTGATATTATGCTTTGCTATTGTTTTTGTTTACCATTATGTATGATGTATGCATTGTTTTTGTACTTTAAACCTTTCAAAAATATAAAAAATTTGATCCAACGTCGAGCCATCTTCCACCTATGTAAGTCGATCGCCTTAGGGCATCGCTACCAACCTTTGGTCACTAGACACAAGACTAGCACCACTTTGCTAGCACTCTCGTTAATTCTTTATTAATCGATTTTATTAATATCCAAGGAAAAATCCCATGCATGATAATCAAATTATTGTGCATGGTGCATTTTATTTGCATCATACCTCCCTATAACTTTTATACCCTTAATTAGACAACTTTAGGATAGAATTCCTAAATTAGTTCCCCTTAAAACCAATAAAACTTTAGCTCACCTGATTCTCCACAAGAGAGTTAGATGTGAATCATCTCAAATAAGGGACACACAATCCCATACCCCACAAATACAAACAAATTTCAAAAAACTGTGGTGGTTTCTTAAGATGATAACTCATCTTCTCTCCTAAACCTTTAAACAAACTTTAGTATCCCTCGGAGAGGAACTACATGTGCTCTGATTCCCTCCCGACAGGATATGTAGGCACAAGATGCGATATCTTGTCGAACACACTTGGGAATAGAATCTTAGGTCTTCCTACCCTTAAACCCTTAGCAAATAAAAAAAACAAATAACATAATAAAACAAGAGGTTCCTGTAGAGTACTACAGATATCTAGGATGCTAACACCTTCCCTAGGTATAACCGACCCCCGAACCTTAGACTCTTAGTTTGCATTTGCATTGCATTGTGGGTAATTCGATCTTTCTCCCTTCCCTTGGATAAATCAAAGAAGGTGGTGAAATAAAAGAAATGTGACCCTAGTTAATCAATAACTATGGTATCCAATTCTCACCGCGACAGAAACGACGACTCTTCTGGGGATATCTCATACGAGGGTTCCCCATAACTTGATTAATTATGTTATTTGTTATATACTTATACCTACTTGTTACTTTCTGCTTGCATGGGTTATTGCATTGTGACATAAGTCCTAACCCGGACTTGAGAGTACACATATGATAGGATTGTGGTGTAATCAATAGTCGGCTGTTGGGAGTAGTCCTAACAGAGTTTGGCATATGATAACCACGCTCAGCCGAGGCCTTTTGGAATTATTGATGTCTGGTGTGAGTAGTCGCATTGATATCACTCTTTCCGATTCGGGAGTCGAAAAGCTGAGGACCGTAGTTACCTTTACCCCACTTGGCCTTTTAGGACGTAGTGCGTTGGCTATGAGGGAGTATTCCCAAATAGTTGTTACGCAATACTACACTCAGACGAGTTTATCTTGAGAATGTTATCAACCCACGTGAGTAGTCACGCAGGCCCATAAACATCCAAAGGAGTTACGTAGACTCTGGGAACTTTGTAGAACCCGTTTTGCAGGTACAAATAAACCTCTAGTACATACCTTGGGATGGGTAGACCTTGGCTCCATGCACGTGACTCATAAACCTAGGACTTGTGTGCTTTGATGTATGTACACCTGTTTGTGCTTGTGCCTGCATGTTTGTGCATTGCATACATATCATTGCATCCATTTGTTGGTTTTAAAGAACTCAATCATCTTTTCCTTTGCAAATCGTAGGTATCACGGATCTTGAGAAAAGGCATACTAAGAAGTACAATTTCAAGGAGCCCAACTTGGTAGAGTTGAAAAAGCTAGCATCTTTGGTAACTGGCCGTGAAAGTTTCTACAAGCGTTATGGAAGATTGATTGGCCTTCTCAAAACCGAGATGGAAGAAGGAATTCTTGACACATTGGTGCAGTTCTATGACCCCCTTTACCATTGCTTCACCTTTCTGGACTACCAACTTATTCCAACCTTAGAGGAGTATTCTTATTGGTGTAGTCTGCCTGTGAAAAAGAAAAAACCCTTCAGTGGTTGGGAGAAGATCCCTACACCAAAAGAGATTGCTGATGCTATCCATTTGGAGATGTCAGAAGTTAAGCCTCACCTCACCACTAAGGATGGGATCAAGGGACTACCTTCCAAGTTTTTGTTTGAAAAATCCTACTACTTTGCCAAGATAAATAGCATGGCTGCTTTTGAAGCCATCTTCGCCTTACCTGTCTATGGTCAGTTTCTATTCGCCAATGTTGAAAATTTTATTGATATCAATGCCATACAGATCTTTATCAGTGGGAATCCTATACCCACACTACTTAGCGATACTTATCACTCCATCCATCATAGGAATCTTCAAGGGAAGGGTACTATCTCATGTTATGCACCTTTATTCTACCAATGGTACATCACACATTTGCCTCGAACGTCTCAATTCAGAGATAATCGTGACAAGCTTCGTTGGTCTAAGAGAATCATATCTCTCACCCACAATGATATCTTTTGGTATGATCTATCTTATGACAAAGGAGTAATCATTGACAGTTGTGGTTCATTCCCCAATGTACCACTTCTTGGTATCCAATGTGGGATTAGCTATAACCCCGTCCTTGCTAGACGTCAGTTTGGATTTGCAATGAAGGAAAAGCCTAAGAATATTCATTTGTCTGGTTTCTTTTATCTTAACGAGGGGGCCAGTGCTGAGACCAAAAACAGAGTTTGGCATGCTTGGGACACACTCCACGAGAGGACTAAGGATGACCTAGGAAAGAGAAATTATGTGGCTTTGGAACTGTTTCTTCAGTGGGTCCGCTCTCGAGCTCGTGATATTAAGATGCCTTATCTCCCCGAAAGACCGCCACAGCCTACTATTGTATCTCCCTCTGTCATTCCCATTGAGCGTATGGAAGAGTATCAGGAGACTCTAGCAAGAATGAAGCTTGAGCGAGACACGTGGGAAGAAAAGTACCATGCCATCTATGCTGAACAGATGGAGATGAAAAAATAGATGAAAGAAAAGGATGACTTGATTGAATGGCTTGAGAGGCGTGTGATTGACAGACCGGTGGCGCAAGAGAATTTATTTTTCTCTGGCGTGCAACCCACCCCTAGTACTCACAGACACTCAAGTGTTACTGCGGCATCTAGCGCTTGGAAAGGGATTGTCGACAAGTTGGACAAGCTGAAGAAGAGGAAGTGCGAAGAAGGATCTTCTTAATTAGCATTCATTAGGACTATTAGGTCTAGCTTTTTCTTCTCGTATTTTTGGGTTTTCTTTGATTCATACTTTAAAGATGTAACCGTTTCTCATTATTAATAAATTAAACGTTTTGTTTGGAATTTATGATTTGAGTTCTTTAAAACCAATCGCATTTCGCATTGCATTTGCATTCTCATTCTCATCCCTTCAATGAACTTAAAAGTTATTTTACAGGCAATCGTAAGATGGATTACGAAAAGAAAGGAGTTTTTCCGTACACCTTCAGGGTCCCTGACGTTGAACAATTAAGAGAACTAGGAGGTCAGATCAAGGATTCAGAGGCTTTCGGTGAGAAGTATGGACAGATCCTCCCGCTGTTACAAGTTCGAGTAGTTGCTGGCCTATTGCAGACGCTGGTTCAACTTTACAACATAATCTACCATTGTTTCATCTTCCAAGATTTCCAGTTGATGCCTACATTGGAAGAGTATTCCGCTCTGTTGGGTATCCCCGTCAAAGACTCACCTCCATTCTTCGATGGAGAAGGAAAGCCCAGCCAAGAAGACATCGCAAGAGTGACCCGCACAAAGCTATTAGAGATCTAAACTCACATGACGTACAGAGGAGGAATTGATGGTTTGCCTGCTCAGTTCCTGTTCGAGAAAGCTCGACACTTCTCCAACATAGGGAATACCGGAGCCTTCGAGAACATCTTCGCATTGCTAGCCTGTGGTTTATTCTTGTTTCCAAATGTTGAAGATTTCATCGATGTCCACGCGATCAGAATCTTCATGCTCAGGAATCCCATCTCTACGTTGTTGGCCAATGCCTACCATTCAATTCATTCGAAGGTTCTGAAAGGAGAAGGTCAGATTACATGTTGCACTGCTATCCTTTATAGGTGGTTTATTTTGCACCTACCGAGATCTACAGTTTTCTGGGATGTGAAAGATAGATCAGAATGGCCCGCGAAGCTCATGGCTCTTACTCACTCGGATATCGTATGGCACGATTCTATGTATGGAGGAATTATCATGATTCATAGCTGCGAAGATTTTCCCAATGTGCCTCTTCTTGGCACAAAGGGATGCATTAGTTATAATCTTGTGCTCGCCCGTCGTCAGCTGGGACATCCAATGGAAGAAGTACCTGATCCGAGGGATTTGGCCAGAATTTTCCTCTACCAAGGAGAGGATCTTGGATTGAAAACTGGAATTGTGTATGCATGGTGCCGCATAAACAGGCAAGGAATGACCGTGACAACAAATCCTAATTGCACTGTTACTGAAGCCTGCCAAGCATGGGCACGTGAAAGGGCTCTCACCCTGACAATGCCCTATCCTCGTCCCAAGCCTACTGTAGCTGATTCAAGCGAAGTTATGAAGCTGAAGATGGAAATAGAGAAGCTCACTCTCGACAAGGCAAGAATACAAGAGCAGATCGACAAGCTGACTGAGCAACTGCGTGGAAGAGAGGGATCGTCATCTAGTGGATTGGACTCCTAGTTTCCTTTTGTGTTCTATTTACTTTTATAATAAAACCTTGAAGGTGTATTGACTGTTATGAAATTTTTAATTTAATAAATAAAATGAGTTTTCGATTACGATGCTTAAAATACACTTTTGAGTTCCTTGAAGTTCATGCTGCATCATACGCATCATTTGCATTTGCATTTGCATTCCTTTGCGTTCCAGGTTCTTATCCGTGTTTCTCTTCTCAGACAAGCTGAGTTATTGATATAATACTCGAGCCGATCGCAAGAAAAGAATGGATCAACTCGAGCAGGAAAATAGGGCACTCCGGGAAGAGGTTTCAACATTGAAGGAAAGTCTAGAGAAGATCAATGGGATGATGGAAGCTTTGATGGCTGCTCAGAATCAGCCATCACATATTACGCCATCACACAACACTGTTATCTCTGAGATAATATCTGCACCGATCCCAGTGATGCCCACTACAAGTGAAGTTCAGTATTCTATGCCTCCTGGTTATCTGTGGGGTATGCCTCCTAACTTTACTCTAGCTGGATACCTCCCACCTGTTTCTCAAGTTATTGCCACAACTGCTGTAATGACTGTGCCACCACCCGTGGTAAATGCTACTTCTTTTCATCTAGAAGAACCTGTGTTTCATGCTGCTCCTAGTGAAAATATTGGGATGGAAGAATGAATGGATGATTTCCAGGACAAGTTTTTGGAGATATAGAAAGAAATCAAGGTCCTTTGCGGGAAAGAGATGTTTGGAAAGAGTGCCTCTGAGCTGTGTTTGGTTCCTAATGTTAAGGTTCCTCCAAAGTTCAAACTCCCTGAGTTTGAGAAGTATAAAGGAAATTCTTGCCCACATAGTCACATAGTTATGTATGCACGGAAAATGCCTACTCAGAAGGATAATGACCAACTGCTGATACATTGTTTCCAGGATAGTTTGACTGGTGCGACCCTCAAGTGGTACATGGGGCTAGATAGTTCGAAGATCTGCAACTTTAATGACATCTGTGAGTCTTTTATTAAGCAATACAAATATAATGTTGACATGGCACCAGATAGGGACCAGTTGAGAGCCATGGCCCAGAAGGAAAGAGAAAATTTTAAAGAGTACGCCCAGTGTTGGCGTGAACTTGCTGCTCAAGTTACTCCACCTCTGGAGGAGAAAGAGATGACCAGAATTTTTTTTGAAAACACTGAGCCAATTTTTCTATGAGAGAATGGTAGCAAGCGCCCCTAGTGATTTTACTGAGATGGTAAACATGGGGATGCGCTTGGAAGAAGGTGTTCGTGAAGGAAGACTGGTTAGAGAAAGAAGTGCTTCCAACAGTGCCAAGAAATATGGAAGTAATTTTGGGAAAAAGAAAGAACAAGAAGTAGGTGTTGTGCATCATGGACGACCAAAAGGAAAGTACCAGCAACACCCGCATGTCGCCGCTGTGACCCCGGTTATCAATGCTCCAGCTTACCAACCACAGTTTGCACAACCATATCAACCATCACCTCAAGCCCCACCTGCTTCACCACAACAACAGTATCGTCAGTAAAACCAACAATCACTTCAAAAAGCCCGACAACCGTTCAACAGCCCGGGTCGTGTCCTGAGGAAACCAAATTTTGATCTGATTCCTATGTTATATGCAGAATTTTTTCCAACATTGTTGCAAAAAGGCCATATCCAGACTAAGTCCCCACTAGCGGTGCCTAAGGACCTTCCTTATTGGTATAGAGCGGATCAGTTTTGTCTCTATCATCAGGGTGCGCCAGGCCATAATATTGATAACTGTTATGGATTAAAAGCCGACGTTCAGAGATTAGTTAAGAGTGGAATCCTAACTTTCAAGGATTCAAACCCAAATGTGCAGAATAATCCTTTACCACACAGAGTGGTCAATGTGAACATTATCTAAGAATGTCCTGCAGATGAGGATGAAGAGGTATTTGTAATAGTTCCACACATCAAAAAGTTTGAACATATTGAGTTTACTTATGATAGCCGGAAGACTGCTGTAACTCCTCTGGTTATTAATGTACATGGTCCAGTTCCTTATACTTCCAGCAAAGCTGTTCCCTATAAATACAACGCTACTATGTTTGAAAATGGTAAGGAGGTGCTTTTGCCTAACTTGTTATATGTGGTCAACATTGCTGATGTTAGCCGAGTTACGAGAAATGGTCGAGTTTTCTCTACGCCGAAGGATAAGGAAGTCCCTTCTGAACAACCAATCGTGAAGCATACAACTTTGGGGCAGTCCAGTGGGACTGATTCTGTAGACAAATCAGACGAGGTCCTAAAAATGATCAAGAAAAGTGAATATAAGGTGGTGGATCAGCTCCTACAGACACCATCTAAAATATCTGTGTTACAATTGTTAATGAGCTCAGAGGCCCATAGGTAGGCATTGCAAGGAGTACTTGAGCAGGCATACATTGACCATGATGCGACTGTAGATCAGTTTAGTGGAATAATAGGAAACATTACTGCATGCAACAATTTAGGATTCTGTGAAGAGGAATTACCTGAAGATGGGAAGAAGCATAATATGGCTCTGCACATTTCCATAAACTGCATGAATGATATGCTATCTGGAGTTTTAGTTGACACTAGTTCTTCGTTAAATGTGATGCCAAGGATAACTCTGGCAAGACTGACTTATCAGGGACCACCAATGAGGCCGAGTGGTGTTGTTGTCAAAGCTTTCGACGGTTCAAGGAAAACCGTGATCGGAGAAGTAGACTTACCAATGACTATTAGGCTCAGTGTTTTTCAGATTACATTCCAGGTCATGGACATTCATGCCGCCTACAGTTGCTTATTAGGCAGGCCATGGATACATGAGGCGGGAGCTGTCACATCTACCCTACACCATAAGTTGAAGTACGTTTGTGATGGACAACTAGTCACAGTTTGTGGGGAAAGGGCTCTGGTGGTAAGCCATCTTTCTTCCTTTTCTTATGTTGATGCAGAAGAGGAGGTAGGAACTCAATTTCAAGCCCTCTCGATTGTTGATAAGAATACCAAGAATAATGGAGTTTCTATGACATCATTCAAAGACGTGCAGCGGGTTGTAGAAAGTGGTTCTCAAGGGAAGTGGGGGCAAGTGCTGGAATTGCCTGAAAACAAAAACAAGAAAGGTTTGGGTTTCAAAGGTAATAATTCTGAGAAGACTCCTACAGGGAACATGGTTATTCTCCCTATCAAGAATGTGCTTCATAGCAGAGGGACTATTCATTCACCAGAGGTAAATGTCGTGGAAGATGATCCCGAAGAGGCTTTTGTTCCTCACTATTCTCCTCAACCAGAATTCAAGAGACTTGACTATGAAGCCAGTGCCATCCTCGGAGAGGAGTCTATCAAAGATCAGCCTAACTTCGTGACGCATAGGGCAGTAACTCATAATTGGAGTGCCATTAATGTTCCTATTGTGATCCCTTTATCAAAGTAATTGTTGTTGTTTCATGTTTTTAGTTCATTCGCTCTGCCCAAGGCGATAACATTTGTGTGTGGGCTTTACTTTTCATAATTCCCTTTGCCCTACCCAAGGCAAAGGTGATCTTGTGTTGGGGCTTTTGTTTGAAATTTGTTATCATCAATAAAGTTATCATTTTACATTCCTATCTCTCGTTTCCATTTATTATTACTCTAAGGAAAATGGTAATCACAATTTTTAATCACTTTACACATTTGTGCACACACTTTCACCTGCTTCAAAATCTAAAATAAAATCACATCACATGTGCAAATTATTGCACGAACTGAACATCAAAAACAATGACCCAATGCCTTCTCCGAACTTTGAGTTTCCTGTGTTCGAAGCCGAAGAAGAAGAAGAAAAAATCCCTGAGGAAATATCCCGGTTACTTGAGAATGAAGATAAAGCCATTCAGCCTCATAAAGAGCCGGTAGAGGTCATTAATTTGGGCATAGAAGAACTTCGTAAGGAGTTGAAGATTGGAGCTTTGCTAGTATCTGATGTGAAAGAAAGGTTGATTGAATTACTCAAGGAGTATTTTGATGTGTTCGCCTGGTCGTACCAAGATATGCCTGGTCTTGACACTACTATAGTAGAGCATCGTCTGCCGTTGAAGCCAGAGTGTCCACCGGTCAAGCAAAAGCTCAGAAGGACTCGCCTGATATGGCTTTGAAAATTAAAGAAGAGGTACAGAAGTAGATTGATGCAGGTTTTCTCGTCACATCTAAGTATCTGCAGTGATTGGCCAATATTGTGCCTGTGCCGAAGAAGGATGGTAAAGTTCGCATGTGTGTTGACTACAGAGATTTGAACAAAGCTAGTCCGAAGGATGATTTTCCTTTACCTCATATTGACATGTTGGTGGATAGTACTGCAAGGTATATGATTTTCTCTTTTATGGATGAATTTTCAGGTTACAATCAAATCAGGATGGCTCCCGGAGACATGGAGAAGACCTCGTTCATCACGCCTTGGGGCAGTTTTTGTTACAGAGTTATGCCCTTCGGTTTGAAGAATGCTGGCGCAACATATCAGAGGGCTATGACTACTCTTTTCCATGATATGATGCATAAAGAGATTGAGGTTTATGTACACGACATTATAGCCAAGTCCAAGACTGAAGAAGACCATGTCGAACATCTGTTAAAGTTGTTTCAGTGTTTGAGGAAGTATCAACTCCGTTTGAACCCTAACAAGTGCACATTTGGTGTCCGCTCAGGAAAAATGCTAGGTTTCATTGTTAGCCAGTGGGGAATCGAAGTGGACCTAGACAAGGTTAAAGCTATACGAGAAATGCCAGCTCCCACCACGGAAAAGCAAGTCAGAGGGTTCCTGGGGCATTTGAATTATATCTCTCGGTTTATCTTTAACATGACTGCTACTTGTGGACCCATTTTCAAGCTTCTCAGAAAAGAACAAGGTTATGTTTGGACTGAACAATGCCAGAAAGCGTTTGATAGTATCAAAGAATATCTCTTGGAACCTCCTATTTTGATTCCTCCGGTTAGGGGAAGACCATTGATCAAGTATCTGACGGTTTTAGAAGATTCCATGGGATGTGTGCTCGGTCAACAGGACGAGTCAGGGAAACAGGAGCATGCCATTTATTATATCAGTAAGAAGTTCACCGACTGTGAATCTAGATATTCAATGCTAGAAAAGACTTGTTGTGCTTTAGCGTGGGAAGCCCGACGTTTACGTCAATACATGCTAAATAATACCACCTGGCTGATCTCTAAGATGGATCCCATTAAGTATATATTTGAGAAACCAGCCCTGACAGGAAGGATTGCCAGATGGCAGATGCTGTTATCAGAATATGATATTGAATACCACACTCAGAAGGCAATTAAGGGAATTGTTTTAGCGGATCACCTAGCTCATCAACCTATTGAAGACCATCAGTCTGTGGAGGATGATTTCCCTGATGAGAACGTGATGTATTTGAAAATGAAGGATTGTGAAGAACCATTACCAGATGAAGGGCCTGAACCGGATTCTCAGTGGGGTTTGATTTTTGATGGTGCTGTTAATAGCTACGGTAAAGGGATTGGGGAAATTATTGTGACTACTCATGGATCCCATATCCCGTTCACTTTAAGATTAACTTTCCCATGTACGAATAACGAGGCTGAGTATGAAGCATGCATAATGGGCCTTGAAGAGGAAATGGACTTAAGAATCAAGAATTTAGATGTATATGGTGATTCCGTTGTGGTAACATACCAAATCACAGGAGAATGGATGACCCAACAAGATAATTTAGTTCCATACAGAGATTATGCAAGAAGACTACTCCTTTTCTTCAACAGAGTTGAATTTCACCATATTCCTCGTACCTAGAATAGGATGGCAGATGCTTTGGCAACCATGGCTTATATGATTGTGGTGAGTTATTGGAATGACTATCCTAAGATTAATGTTATGCGCCTCGAAAGGCCTGCTTATGTGTTCTCAGTAGAAGAAGTTATTGATGAAAAACCCTGGTACTATGATATTGAGTTGTTTCTCCGAAAGCAAGAATACCTACCTGGGGCATCTAACAAAGATAAGAAGACTTTGAGAAGATTGGCTGGCAACTTTTTCTTGAACAATGATGTGCTTTATAAGAGGAATTTCGACATGGTCTTGCTGAGATGTGTTGGCAAGCGAGAGGCGGATATGTTAATGACTGAAATTCACGAAGGATCTTTTGGTACCCATGCTAATGGACATGCTATGACGAAGAAACTCTTGAGAGCAGACTATTATTGGATAACAATGGAATCTGATTGCTACAAATTTGCCAAAAAGTGCCACAAGTGTCAAATCTATACTGATAAAATTCATGTACCACCAACTCTCTTGAATGTTATCTCGTCTCTGTGGCCTTTCTCCATGTGGGGCATCGATATGATTGGTATGATAGAACCGAAAGCCTCTAATGGACATCGCTTTATTTTGGTTGCAATTGATTACTTCACCAAATGGGTCAAAGCCGCTTCATATGCAAATGTTACCAGACAGGTGGTCGTTAGATTTATCAAGAACCAACTTATCTGCAGGTATGGTATGCCAAGTAAAATCATCACTGACAATGGTTCCAACTTGAATAATAAGATGATGAAGGAATTGTGTGAAGAATTCAAGATTGAGCATCACAACTCTTCTCCGTATTGACCAAAGATGAATGGAGCGGTCGAAGCGGCGAATAAGAACATAAAGAAGATTATTCAAAAAATGGTGGTCACTTATAAGGACTGGCATGAGATGCTCCTGTTCGCTCTACACGGGTATCGTACTTTAGTGCGCACATCAACAGGGGCAACCCCTTTTTCACTTGTTTATGGTATGAAAGTTGTACTCCCAGTAGAGGTTGAGATCCCTTCTATGAGAGTCCTAATGGAGGCAAAGCTCTCAGAGGCTAAATGGTGTCAAAGCAGATATGACCAATTGAATTTGATTGAGGAAAAGAGGTTGACAGCTCTATGTCATGGACAACTATACCAGCAAAGGATGAAGAAGGCTTTTGATAAGAAGGTTCGAACTCGCGAGATCAAAGAGGGAGACCTTGTGCTTAAGAAGATTTAGTATTTCCTTACTAATTCTAGGGGGGAAATGGGCTCCTAACTAAGATGGCCCCTATATCATCAAGAAGGTCTTTTCAGGGGGTGCTGTGATCTTAGCAACTATGGATGGAGAAGAGAAGTAGACTCAGTTTGGTTCGACGAAGTGTAGCGCGAATTTTTGCGTGGTTGCGAAGTACTATCGCTTTGGGGTACTACAGTTCGATTCATTTTTTATCCTATTAAAGCTGATTAAGGAAGGGAAATCGATGTCTCCAATTAACCCTGCTTGCATACTAAGTTTAAACAGATGACTGTTGGTTTACAGATGCTATTGAGATTGTGGGTCTCTCTTAAGTTAGTTTGTTAAAATAGTGCCTGGGAGATTGGTGGGAGGTTTAAGACTAATGCTTTTCGATTGATTGAGGGAGGTATGGGATTTTGGGTTTTTTTATTAGTGTGCTCGCTAAGATTTTTTCGATCTTATGCCTACGTATTACTGTTTAACGAAACAGGGAAATCAGAGCGATCGTAGTTCCTCCTATTCTATGGGAGGAAAAAGGTTGTTTTGGTGTCTTGTTCCAAAGCCCAAGACGTGAAGCTAAAGGTGGTTTGTATCTTGTTCAAAGCCCAAGATGTGAAGCTAAAGGGTCTATTTGTATCTTGTTCGAAGCCCAAGATATGAAGCTAAAGGGTTTTGACTTTAGAAAGAATTTATCATATCTAAAGGGGAGTTGTCGATGTTTGTATGCTATGGACAAGGCACAACTTTGATGCTAAAAGGTTGATTGACTCAACTGGGGTTTTCTTTATACAAAGCCTAAGAGGAGGCTATTGACCCAAGAAGAGGGTGCTTTTATGTGTCTCATACAAAGCCCGAGAGAGAGGCTAAAAGGGATTGACTTAACAAGAGAGTCTGTTATATGTCTCGTATGAAGCCCGAGAGAGAGGCTAAAGGAGTTGACTCAACAAGAGAGTCTTTTATACTCAATAAGAGAGTGTTTTTGTATCTCGTACGAAGCCCGAGATAGAGGCGAAAAGGTTTGTGACCCAACAAGAGGGTCTTTTATACTCAACAAGAGAGTGTTTTTATACTTAACAAGAGAGTTTTTCTATCTCGTACGAAGCCCGAGATAGAGGCTAAAGGGTGATTGACTCAACAAGAGAATCTTTTATAGTCAACAAGAGAGTGATTTTCTATCTCGTATGAAGCCCAAGATGGAGGCTAAAAGTGTTTGACTTAACAAGAGAGTCTTTTATACTCAACAAGAGAGTGTTTTTGTATCTCGTACGAAGCCCGAGATAGAGGCTAAAAGGCTTGACTCAACAAGAGAGTCTTTTATACTCAACAAGAGAGTCTGAAAATGTTAGCTCCGCAGAGGAGAATCATTATACAAAGCACAAGAGAAGGCTAACTTCTCTGAGGAAGGATCATTATACAAAGCCTAAGAGGAGGCTAGTGTAACTGTTTCAGTCTAGCGACAGGTCCAGTATGTCGGATAGAAGAGAAAATCAGTTCTTACAAAGGGAACGATTAAAGGTATTATTGTGCTTTGGGATTGATCAGAGGATCAGGGATATTTCCTGTTCTTTAAGGAAATAGGAAATCCAAAGGGTATTGAGACTGTCTAAGTTTACAGATGTTTTGAGAAGTCGATTCTCTAATAAGTGAATGATCTTTGTATAATGCCCAAGAAAAGGCTGGCATGTTAAGGGATGAAGGTCAACCTATTAACTGGTCTGACACTTGACTCAGAAAGACAGCTCTAGCAAATTGATGACTAGGTTCTGTTCCTATACCTGTAGAGGTCTCTCGGTCCATGTACTAAGCCCAAGAGAAGGCATGAGAGCTTTTAAGAAGCTGAAAGGTCCTTGTACGACACCCAAGAGGAGGCGGGGATGCTTTTAGGAAGCCTGTGGGTCCCCAAACCCCGAAAAGTTCAAGACATGCTATTCACTGAGAATAGATCAAGCCAGAAAAATTTGAGAATTTGGAAGAAGCTCAAGAGATGCCATTCACAGAGAAAAGATCATCTCTGGGGAGTTAGAGCTCCTTTGACAATTTCTAAGGGTGCTTTTAAGAAGCCTGTGGGTCCCCAAACCCTGAAAAGTTCAAGACATGCTATTCACTGAGAATAGATCAAGCCAGGAAAGTCCGAGAATTTGGAAGAAACTCAAGAGATGCCATTCACGGAGAAAAGATCATCTCTGGGGAGTAGAGTCTCTTTGACAACTTCTAAGGGTGACAGTCTGAGAAAGGGTTCAAAAATAATCTGCCTTTCACATCTCCATATTATTTAACCCCAAGAGGAGGGAAGACTATGTCTGGTAATCCTACGGGTATCTAGTTTTGACTGTATTTAAGAGCGATCAACGGGGCTTTACCTAGTGCTAGACATAGTTGTCGGGGAAAACTCTAAATAACTATACTAGTATTACACAGTTGATATTTGACAGGTATATAAAAGTTTGTGAAAGAAGACTTACAGTGAGCAGCCCCACAATACAGTTATATATATATGAAAGCGGATAAAGAAAGCGGGTAAACACTTACTCGATTGTAGAGCTTCCATGCTGTTTGGTTAGTTGTTCAACAAAGAAAACTTTGAAAACAATATTATATTATAAATCAAAGAAGAAAGTGCTTTGAAAAGATTGTTGGGGCTTACAGCTCAAGGAGAGGCCCAAAGTTTAACGATGATTGCACCGTTGTTTTGAATTTATACAGGGTCTTATACAAGTGACTGAGGCCCAAAAGGTTTTTTGTACAAAGGGATGGGTCTTACACTCTCTCAAGAGGCCCAAAGGTTTATTTTTATATAAGTGGCGGGGCTTACAGCTCAAGGAGCGGCCCAGAGGTTTGATTTTGAACTGGCGATCACGCCGAGATTTTCTTTTAACGCAGATGGACTTATACAATGTCTGAGGCCCAAAAATTGTTTTGGTTAAAAGGGGATTGGGTCTTACACTCTATTAGAGGCCCAATGATTTATTTTTGTACAAGTGATGGGGCTTACAGCTCAAGGAGAGTCCCAGAAGGTTTTTTGTTAAAAAAGGCGACGATCGCACCGAACTTTTTGACGGTATCGGGACTTATACAATACACTGAGGCCCAAAAAGGTTTGTCAAAAAGGGATTGGGTCTTACACTCTATTAGAGGCCCAAAAGTTTTAAAGAAAGGAAATGAGGCTTATAACATGAGGGTAGGCCAAATTTTTCCGTTTTGAAATGGCGATCGCGCCGAGATTTTCTTTTAACGCAGGGGGACTTATACAATATCTAATACCTAAAATGGTTCTGTTTAAAAGGGGGTTGGATCTTACACTCTATTAGAGGCCCAATGTTTATTTTGAAAAAGTTTGATGAGAGTTGAATTAATCAAAAACCCTAATTTGTTTTCAAAATGTATTTTAATTGAATAAAAAATTCAATTAAATGATCAAAATTATTTAACATGTGGAAAACAAATTGTGATCTTGGATTAATGTTTCAAAAATCAAGTTTTGACCTACAAAATGATTAGAAATCATTAAAATTTGCAAAATCAAGAAGGAAAAAAATATTTTAAATGTCAAAAACAATTAAAATATTAATTCTTTGCAAAAATATCAATTATATGAAATAAATAATATTTTTGGGATTTTTTGGCAAAATCAAATATTTTAACATTTTTGTGAATTATTAAAAAAATAATCAACTCAAAATCATTAAAACTCAGAAAAAAATTAATTTTTGAATCAATTAAATAAAATCACAAAATTCAAATATTTAAATTTTTGAAAAAGGGCGCCAAGAACAAGGGCAAGAACACGCGCCACCCTCTGTTTCTGCAGATTTGCGTTTTCTATCCAATCTCACTGAATACTTGATTATATCAGACAATCTACATATCAATCTACTCGTTTTCACCTCACGATCACGTCTATGGTCTTTAATTTCATTTATTTTAAGCATGGAATAAGAAATCAAAGAGAAACCTCAAGAACCCTAAAATTTGCATGAAGGTTCAGAAATTCCACACATGATTCAAACAATGCAATTGATTGAGGGAAAACACTCTATGCATGATTATGAACATATGGCCAAATTATTGTGCAGCAAAAAATGCATGGATCATAGAGTTAGAAGAACTCATGCTTACCTCTTGCAGTTGGTGACCGTGTTTTGTGTTAGAGGTGTTACAGCTAGGTTCCAATGATGTGGATAGCTTCCCTAGGTGCCATGAAGTGTGTCTGGATGCTTGGAGTGGATTGAAATGATCTGGAACTTGAGATGGTACCCCAACTGCAAATCTGTCAAGAACTTGAGCAATTGGCTGGTGATTTTGTGATTTTGGTATTCCAGATGTTATGTGAGTGTTTGGATCACTTCTATATGATGTTTATGAGCTGTGCGTGTGATTGCCTTAGAAGGCAAAATTGGAGTGAAGAAGGAGATTTTTAGGAAAGCATCTATTTGATGGCTTTGGTGTACTCAAAGAGATCACAATTGAGCTCTATTTATAGTAGAGCAAGTTTGTTTTGCAAGGAATAGTGAATGACAACTGTTGCATAGGTTTGGACAATGTTGATCAATGAGAATCCAAGTCTCCTCTAGCCATTGACTAGAGGTTAGGGCACAGGCTACTGGTCCCCTTGGTCTTAGATAAGTCTTGACTGAATTCAGTTGCAAATACCTCAGTCCATGCCACCTTGGTGTATGCATTGAATGCTCCAATCCAAAATTGGAGTCTTGTCTCTCTTTTAGGCAATTCTAGGTTTAACATGCTACTTCTTGTTCCAAGGACTTTGGAGGCATGGATCAGTGTTTGTCCCCTTTATATTTGATCCTCAGATGTGTCCAAAGTGATGACAAGGCTTGGAATTATCTGATTTTGCCAAATCGAGCCAAAGTGTAAAATTCTGCCTAGCCTTGGCAGTTTTTAGCAAGGCATGTTGCCATTGTCATATCTCATGGCTCAAGTTGAGTTTTGTGATGTTCTTGGTCATTTTGGAAAGCCCTCATATGATACAACAATTGTTTGATCATAGTTGGCTTTGATACTTTTTGGATCCAAGTGAAAAATGCCCCTACATTTGGGAAAAAGTGAAGGCAGATTCTGACTTAGTGAAAATTTCACTAAGTGTTGGAAAAAGTGGCATTTCATGTTTTCAGTCACTTTGATCATTCCATAACTCAAAATCCATAATGAATTGGAATGAGGTGTAGTTGAAGCTTTTGTAGAGGGCCATGAGGGCTACAAATCCAGCTTTGGATGGGGAAAATGGCTTGTGGTTTAGGAGTTATGATCCTCCAAAGCTGGTACCCTAGCCACTTTATGGTTACCCCTTTTACAAGTTATCCCCCTTTTCTTGGTTTTTCTTGATAAATGATGATTCAAATCACACATTAACATCGTTTTAGGGTCATAGAACCATATTTGTGAAAAATCTCAAAAAGTCAAAGTTGACTTTTGTGCACAGTTGACTTTTTTGTCAGATGAATTCCAAACTATGCGATCCTCTATGAAATCAAGTCCTTGACCTAAATCAAACTTGATGGACATGTTCCATAGGTGTCATAGGGTGTATTGACTCATGTCCCAAGGTTTGGGAGCATGTCTTGGTCAAAAGTCAAAGCTACAGTTGACTTTTCCCGCGAAATCCTAACTGTGGTTCAGATGAACTTGAAACTTGGGAATCAAGCTTATTGGATCAATCCATTGTTGCAAATGGATCAATGTAGTATGTTAGAGACCCTCAAATCCTTTCTTGAGGTCTTAGCTCATGTTTTGTCCCAAAAGTCAACTTAGGGGTGAATTAGGTCAAGAAACCCTAATTCCTGATTTTTAGTGAATGCATCCCCTGAGGCTAAATTGACTTGATGATTGGGCTCATGAGGTCCCATGGAGAATTTTAGGTTATGCTTTGAAGCATTAGCTCATGCCCAGAGGAAAATTCCCATCTGGAGGCCCTAGTCGACCAAAACCCTAATTTGGTGACACTGGCGATCTTGGAGGCTTGATCCACCTAGAAGGGAGAAGCCTTATGCTTAATCCTTGAAGTGGGAGTCCTCTTGATCCTTTGTGGATGTTTGAGAGGTTAGACAAGTTGAAGATCATGTCATTCCTTGATTGATCTTTTGCCTAAGGCTCAGAGAGTGCGTGAAACCCTAAGTATGATTGTAATGAGTGCCCAACAACCCTTGAGGAGATGGATGAGGCATAAAGGTGCATCCATATTGTGCTGATGATTTGCAAAATGATGGGAAATCTTAGTGGTCAAAATTTGGGGTATGACAGATGCCCCTATTTAATCTTCTTGGACCCGAAGGTGTGAATGGCGAAGGAATTCGGGCATTCGGGGTGCAAGAGGATTAAATATCGGAATACCCGAAATTTTGATGGTGGTTAGGAATGGCAATTTGCTCATCCTTCTTCTTTTTCTAAGCAATGATGCTTAGAAAAGGTAAAACTTCCCCTCGATCTTGGCCTTCAGCCAAGGAACTCGTCTCAGTTTTCTTTTGAAATAAACTTCCCCTCGATCCTGGTTTCCTACCAAGGATATGGTCTAAGTTTCTGAAATAAACTTCCCCTCGATCCTGGTTTCCTACCAAGGAACTCGTCTTAGTTTCTGAAATAAACTTCCCCTCGATCCTGGTTTCCTACCAAGGAACTGGTCTAAGTTTATGAAATAAACTTCCCCTCGATCCTGGTTTCCTACCAAGGAACTGGTCTTAGTTTCTGAAATAAACTTCCCCTCGATCCTGGTTTCCTACCAAGGAACTGGTCTAAGTTTCTGAAATAAACTTCCCCTCGATCCTGGTTTCCTACCAAGGAACTGGTCTTAGTTTCTTTTGTCAATAAACTTTATTGACAAGAGACACTATGCGTAGTGATTTTCCTCAAACTTCTCGCCGAATTTTCCTGGGGAGATGCCATTTGACAGAAAAGGTTTTGATGTCAGACTTGCTGGGGAACCCAGTCATCTGAGTTGTAGAGGTGCACAAACTTCTCTATTGGAGACACCATTTGTCGACTCTACTGGGGAAAACGAGTCTCTTGAGAGACTGTTTACACTTGGGTATTACATCATACTTTTCTCAGGATCTTCCCGGAGAAATTCCATATGATGTGATCCAATTTTGAGGTGCTGATGACCTTTTTGTCAGCGGATTTTTTTGGAGAAAAACTGTTGCTTTGTCGAATCTCTGATTAAGAGGCTTTCTCTGGAGATTTTCCTTAATCTGGGAAAGTGGAGATATCATCTTCACTGGCGAAGAGTGATGTTTGTCGAACGTTTTCTTGTTTTTTAGAGGTTCAAGTTGCCAAAGTGGTCCAGGGCCCACTCCTTTCCAGAAATAAACTGGAGGAGAGATTGTTCAGACGCAACATTTCCTGACGAGGAAAGAACTGATAACTCGATTGATAAGATTGTTATCACTAGGGGATAAGACCGACTAGAGTGATAATGATGCAATATGAATGCGAATGTAGATCAATAATGCATGATGTATGTATGTTTATGCTGACAAAACTGATGCGAAATACAAACTGGTGGATGAACACGACGTGACACTCAGCCACTGCGGGGGACGAAGAGGTACCACTGGTTCAAGATAGCAATTCTATCTTGCTAAGGAGGGATAGTTTCCGTGGGGAGCTATGTTGGTCGGACTTAGGAGATGAAAACTCGCCCGGGTGTGTCAGATGAAACATGGTCTCTGACACATTTGATCCATCATTCAGACGTGCTGGTTTAGAAGGAGTACTTTGATTCTGCACTTTGAAGCTTAACCGCCTTTGGGAGAAGCCATCGATATTCTTTTGATGTTCAACAGTCAAAAGAATTTGCCATCTTTATTAAAAGCAAAAAAAATTTACATGTAAATTCATTTTTGTTTTATTTCAAGAATCGTTGATCATGTTAAAATGTCGTCCTGTAAAGCTAAAACAAATAAGAATTGCAAACAAAAGCACAGGGGCTCAAATTTTATTGATAGGATGGAAATCAGCCAAACGCGTGATTCCATAGAGTATTTACAAAGTTAGAAAATGGTAATTTAAGGAAAAAGGGCTACATTGAAACATAACAACCACTATCCTTCTACCAACTTTGACTTCGGGGCATCCTGAGCTTCTGTCGAAGATGACCTTGATTGGAGTTTTCCTGACGGATGATGTAACTGCTGTCGAGGGACTTGCCCCTTTGTCGAACGTAGTTACTTGCCATTATCCCTAATTTTTGCCTGGATTGTACTTTGAGGTTTCCAATCCACCGGGATGATTTTTGATCATGTCTCTAATTTTTGCCTAGATCACCCTTTCGGGTTTTCAATCCACTGAGACGTTTTTTTTTATTTTTTTATTTATTTAGGCAAAGTATTTCTTGACTACGTCAACATTTGTGGGGTAGGGAAATTCCTCTCCGTCCATGGTTGCAAGTCTCAAGGCGCCGCCTGAGAAAGCTTTCTTGACCACATAGGGGTCGTCATAATTCGGAGTCCATTTGCCCCGAGAAGCAATGAGAAATGATTGTATCTTCTTGAGTAGTTTGAAGATTGGCGCGCATGTCGCGGTCATGAGGAATATGAATCTGCAGATGTAGTTTAAACATCCCAGGAATCCTCTGGCTTGTTTTTCAATTTTCGAAGAAGGCATTTCCTGAATGGCCTTGACCTTGTCAGGATCAACCTCAATTCCTTTCTGGCTGAGGATGAACCCTAAAAGTTTCCCTGAATGGACACCGAAGGTGCACTTGCTGGGATTCAAGCAGAGTTTATACTTTCTCAACCGCTCGAATAATTTTGACAGGTGGGTCATATGCTCCTCTGCTGTTCTAGATTTGGCAATCATATCATCGACATACACTTCGATTTCTTTGTGCATCATGTCGTGAAACAGAGTAGTCATAGCCCTTTGATAGGTTGCCCCGGCGTTCTTCAAGCCGAACGACATTACCTTGTAACAAAAAGTACCCCATGGGGTAATGAACAAAGTTTTCTCCATGTCTTTCGGCGCCATTTTGATTTGATTATAGCCCGAGAATCCATCCATGAAGGAGAAAACTTTGAACTTTGTTGTACTGTCTACCAGCATGTCAATGTGTGGTAAGGGAAAGTCATCCTTTGGACTTACCTTGTTCAGATCTCGGTAGTCGACACACATTCTGACTTTTCTGCCCTTTTTCGGAACTAGTACTATGTTGGCTAACCATTGAGGATACTCTGACGTGGCGAGGAAACCCGCGTTAATTTGTTTCTGTACCTCCTATTTGATCTTGATGGACATGTCCGGGTGAGTCCGTCTCAACCTCTGTTTTACTGGCGGACATTCTGACCTTAATGGTAGATAATGTTCCACGGTGCTGGTATCTAACCCTGGCATATCCTGATAGGACCAAGTGAATACATCGGGAAACTCTTTGAGAAGTTTCGTCAAACTTTCTTTGACAGTTGGACTGAGCAGTGCCCTAATCTTGACTTCTTTTCTCTCTTCTTCCGATCCTAAGTTGACTGTTTCTAGCAACTCTTTGTGAGGTTCAATGGACCTTTCCTCTTGTCTGAGTAGTCGGGAGATCTCCTCTGGAATTTCGTCGTCATTTTTTTCTTCAGCTTCAAATACCGGGAACTCAAAGTTGGGAGAAGGCATTGGAACGTATGTTTCAACGGGGTTTAAAACAAGCAATCTGCATGACGTGATGATCTGTGTTTAGAAGAGATTGAGAATGTACAAGTGTTTGCAGTGTATTTTTCTTTGAAAACTGCTTATTTTTATTATTGAGTTGTTTTTTAGGATTACCATTTTCGGAAAAGTGAAAAGAGAAAACAATAATTAATGCGGAAATTACAGAACGACGTTATTTTATTTATAAACAAGTCGATTCTTGAAACTACAGCTCTATAAAACAAAGCTCTGTCGCTTTGGGCGAAGCGAAGAGGGAAATTTACAGAAAGCGAGCCCTATCAAAACATCCGTTTCACGTGGGCAGGGTGAAAGGTTAAAGTAAAGATGGAAATTACTTAGACTTATGAACAATCTTCGGAACATCGACAACAACCCATTAGCGGCGAACTCCTCGGTGAATCACAAAGTCTGGTACCTTCTTTCTTGGCTTCTCCTCAGAAATGACGCTGATTTCTGGTGGAGCTGGATCATTGGAATCTGTTTCCCAGGCAGAATTGTCGTAGAAGGATTCCTCAGTTGTATTTTGCATAGAATTTGTGCTCTCAGGAAAATCTCCTCATCCAGTTGGCTGGATGTCTTCGAGCCTGATACGAGAGCTCTCAGGAGCGGTGTACTTGACCAAGAAGTCGTATTTACCACTCGGTTGTTCCAAGGTGTCCCACACTTCTTTGGAACTGGAGGAGTCATCTCTCTCGATGACGTTGACCTCAGGAAAAGCATAGTTGATGAATTCTAGTTCGGCAAGCTTTGCCAATTCATCATTGTACGGGATAGGTTCCGAATAACCTGAGTGTTGATCCCATGACATGGTGGGGACACAGGTATTCTGTTCAATGATGCTCAGCTGATTTTCATTGTTCGGCTGATTTTCTTGCCCCAAGTCTCCTGGGTAAAGTTTCCAGATAGGCAGGCCATCCATTGGGCCATAATAGTCGTGGTCAAAGTTGTTTTTCATTAGAGTGTCCTCCTCTAATGAGTTTGGTGGAGCACAACATCCTTCCGGATCACAATCTCCATGTATCATTTCGACGTCTGACCTCGGTATAAATCTCAGATTCTGTGCGGGATAGCAAAACGGCGTAGGAACCTCTTCCTGAGACATATAACCGTCCTTGTTAAGATAGGATTTCCATTCCTCATCCATATCAGAGGAATCCTCCTCGTTGATAGTATGGACTATTTGAGGCACTGGGTGAAGGAAACCTCCACTGTGGAAGAAGTCCTGAATGGGATAAAGACTTTCATCGTTAGCAGCTGTCTGGGTACAGGTTGCAGAAAAACCAAGACCCTTCTTTGTTTTATTATCAGTAGGAATGACAAGTTGTCCCCATCCTTTTGTATTGTTACTTTTGATCGCTTTGAGAGCATCTCCGTATGAGGAAATCGAGGTTCCTTTCTCCGATCGATTTTGATTGCTCAATGAAAATGCTTGGAACTGAGTCCCTACAGCCTCCTCGTGTTCTACATAAGTAGACGATGATAAGTTACTCACGAGCAAGGCTTGAACTCCACATACCATGATGAGTTGATCGTTCTTGACGAACTTCAGTTTCTGGTGCAGCGTCGAAGTGACTGCCCCAGCCTGGTGTATCCAAGGTCTTCCTAATAAACAGTTGTACGCTGCCCGGACGTCCATGAACTGGAAAGTGATAAAGAAAGTGTGAGGGCCAATAGTTATGGGAAGGTCGACTTTGCCAATAACTGCTTTCCGAGATCCGTCAAAAGCTTTGACGATGACCTCACTGCCCCTCATCGGGGATCCTTTGAATGATAGTCGCATTAGAGTGAACTTTGGCATAACATTGATGGCCGATCCTGTGTCTACCAGTAAGCTGGCTAAAGCATCGTCCTGGCAGTTAACTGTGATATTGAACGCCATGTTGTGACTTTTTCCCCCCTCTGGCAAGTCCTTATCACTGAATCCTACGCTGTTGCAGGAAGTGATGTTAGAGATGATGTCGTCGAACTGTTATATTGACACATCTTGTTCCACAAAGGCCTGCTCTAAGACTTTCTGTAGAGCCTCCCTGTGGGCTTCGGAACTGAGTAAAAGTGATAACACTGAGATCTTTGAAGGAGTCTGTAACAGTTGATCAACAATGTTGTATTCACTCCTTTGGATGAGCTTCAACATCTCATCATTGTTTTTTGAAAGGTCGGGATTAATGGATTGACCGACTGGTGGATCAGGAGCTTCTGTCTGAAGTTCCTTTTCTTTGTTAGGTTCTCCAACTCCTCGGTTGAAGATTCGACCGCTCCGTGTTACTAGACTGATGTCTGCAATATTCACGATGGAGGGTAATGGAATTTCCTTTCCATTCTCAATTATTGTTGCACCGTATTTGTAAGGGATTGCCTTAGTTGATTTATATGGTAATGGTCCTGGCAGATAGATAACTACAGGAGCCTTCTAATTTTTCTGACTGTCGTAGGTAACTTCAATCAGTTTTTGTCTAAGAACCTTTGATTCGTCCAGTAGAGGGATGATGGTACAAACATCCTTGTTCCTCTCAGGGTCAGTGATTACAACCACGTCTCTGATCTGATCAGCGAAGTAGTCCGGGGTCCAGTTGATTGGTTCGGAACCCGGACATAGGCGAATTTCTCTACGATCCACCTGACCCTGAAGAGCTGCTCGCACAAGGTAGCATCCTTGATTATTCTCCGAACAAACTCTACAATGTTCATAGTTGTGTGGTGGCACCTGGCCACGTCTGCTTTGAATGCAGTGCAACCTTACCAGGTTTGTTTCCATAGATTGGACATCCTGACTTTGACGCCGAATAGGGTTTCTATTAAGCACACTAATTTGTTGCGTGTCTTCGTCCAGATAGATGGAAGCCAACAGTGGTTTAATAAGTGTTGTAAAGTTCTTTGCACGAGAGCGCACCCTTGGTTACTCTCACTGCATACTTTATAGTTCAGATAATCGTGAGAAGTGAGAAAACCAAATTGGACTTGCTTGGCATGTAAGTCCACCAAACTGGTATTCATCAGACGAATATCAAAGATTTAAATCATGTTGATCTGATAAGGATTTCTATCATGGTAGTCCTGGATCCATCCAAGATCCATCTGACGCGCTGGAGGGCCTCTTGTACAAAAGAGCATCCCTGTTTGTTTACCGAGCAAGTCAGACAGGAACTGTAATTATGCCGCAGAAGATTATGATACTGGCTTTTCCTTGAGTGCATCACCACCAAGTTGACATTCATTGCACGAATGTCGTGGTTCTGAATGATGTTGGAATTCGTATAGGTCATGTTGACTCCACGAACTCGATGCTCTTAGATCCATCCGAGATCCAATTGTTCCTGTAGAGCTGATTGCACCACAGAACATCTCTGATTGTTCTTAGAGCAGATATCACACTGGTGATAGATATAAGGTGGCACATGGCCATATCCACTCTGTCTACAATGCATCTTGACCAAGTTGGCCCTTAACAAGAGTACATCGTGAATTTGATAGGTATTATTAGACTCTCCCTCTATCAAATTAACTGCAGCTTTCTCGTGTTGAGGCAGAGAGTTCGTGAGAACATTTGGATTTGTATCTTTGAAAGATAAGACCCCGCTCCTAACAAGCTTTTGCACATCGGATTTGAAATTAAGACAGTTTCCTATGTTATGCCCTGGTCCTCCTTGATGGTAAGGACAAGTCTGATCCGCTTTGAACCAGAAAGGCAGATTTTATGGTACTGTAAGAGGAGACCTGGTTTAGACATGCCCCTTGACCAGTAGTAACAGAAATAGCTCTGCGTACAACATTGGTATAGGTTCGAACCCTGGTGGTCGTGTTGCATGATTGTTGTTATATGGAGGACGAACCTGTTGAAAAGGCTGTTGTGTCCTTTGCTGATATTGCTGTTGATTCGGTTGGCTTTGTGCAACCTGAGGTTGATACGTAGGAATAGGCACGGAATTGATAGCAGGAGTTACAGCTGCTACTGGTTGATAATGTCGCCTTTGCTTTCCGAGAGAGATATTCCCAATATCCTGCTCTTTTTTCTTAGGGAGAGCACTACTGTATCGCTTTGTACTACTTGATGATCCAGCATCTTTTACTAAACGTCCTTTTCGGACCGCTTCCTCAAGAAGAACTCCCATGCCCACCATCTCGGTGAAGTCACTGGGCGTACTGGCGACCATTCTGTCGTAGTAAAATGAGCTCAAGGTCTTTAAGAAGATCTTTGTCATCTCCTTTTCCTCTAGAGGTGGACAAATCTGAGCGGCAATTTCACGCCATCTCTGAGCGTATTCCTTAAAGGTTTCCTTGTCCTTTTGGGACATCGATCTGAGTTAATATCTGTCTGGTGCCATGTCCAAATTGTATTTGTATTGTTGGACGAAGGCAGCACCAAGATCTCTGAATGTGCCGATCGTGGCGCGGTTTAACCCCATGTACCATTTTAAGGCGGCACCGGTTAAACTATCCTGAAAGTAGTGAATGAGAAGCTCCTGGTTCTCTGTCTAAGCTGACATTCGCCAAGCGTACATCACTAAGTGACTCTGAGGGCAAGAGTTACCCTTGTATTTTTCAAAGTCGGGCACTTGGAACTTGTGCGGAACTTTCACATTGGGGACCAAACAGAGGTCCGCGGCGTCCTTTCCAAATAGATCCTGACCGCAAATTGCTTGCAGTTCCTTCTGCATTTCCAGGAATTTTTCCTGGAACTCATTCATTTTGTCGAACATGATGTCGTTTCCACCAGAATGTATCTGTAGAATCTGTCCTTCCGGGACAGTGTGTACCACAGGCGGTGGTATAATCATTATGGTCGAGACTCTCGGTGCCTCCCGAAGTTTGTAACCTTCAGGAGTTGCTATCATGCCCCTGGCATCTTGGCTTTCCCGAAGTTTGTAACCTTCAGGTCCAGCGGTTCCTGCTGCGGTTCCCTGATCTTCAGTGATCGACGAAATATATCCTTCCGGGATATAGTTGATAGGCATGCCCCAGGGACGATCTTTCGGCATTTTGTACCTAAGATCGAACTTTTCCACTATGGGCGTCGATGTGATCTCTGAGCACAATCCTTTGTTGTTGCATCTGAGCTTCTACTAGAGCTTGCATGTCGTTATGAAGCTTTCTCAGATCCTCTTTCAGAGTGTCGATCTCTTCTCTCAACTCTCTGTTCTCTTCCTCGAGATCATCCATCTTTTTCTGACGATTGGCCCTAGTATTGTACGAATGAGACAGTTTGACTCTATAATCGAGACACAAACGTAAGATTCGTAGGTAAGAAGAATGTGTGATGCGAGAATGATGAATGCAATGCAATGATTATATTAATTATTTTTGTTATTCAAAGTAAACTTCGACAATTAGATTTCAAATATCAAACAGTGGGGTAACCCCGTTTTATTGAATTCAAAGGATTGCGGAAATGGAAATACAGTAGATTACAAAGTGCTGAAAAAGGAAATATAAACTAATGGATCCTGAGTCCTCTCTGAGGAGAGCTCAAGTGCTGGTTCTGGTGCTTTCCTCTTCTTTTACCGGGGCTCTTGGCCCGTTGTCGGGTTGTCATTCCTTTGCCAAGCGAAAGGAGCGATCAAATTCCTTTGGTCATCCTGATTTTCTACAGCATGTTGCTCTAAAATGTCAACCAGAGCATCTTTTTCTCTTAATAACTATTGTATTTTCTTACATTCCACATTGAGAATACGGTAATTGTTCCTCCAAGACCTCTTCTCCTGTTGAACTTTGCTGAGAGTAACCTGAAGCTTTTCCATCTCAGGCATAAAATAAAGGGCAGAGTCCCTTAATGGAAGAACTTCCTGACGAGGGTAAGTCATCCTCAGCTTGAGAGCTCTAGTTTGTACCTAGTGGAAATAAGGCTCCACCGAGACACAGTCTGGTTTCCCTAGAGACTCTCGTCCTTTCCTATGAACGTGTTTCCAAGCGTGCACTATTTTAGTTTTTAGTGCCCTGTCATTTTCTCCTTCTTTGAAGAAAATACCTTCCAGATGAGCACTGCGCGGGACATGCCTCATCGGGTATCCAAATTGACGACGAACCAACACCGGATGATAGTTGATTCCTCCCTTAGTTCCTATAAGGGGTACATTTTGGAAATTTCCACAACAGTCAATGATTCTGATCCCGTCGTAGATTCAATTGTACCAATCGATGTCAGAGTTGGTAAGAGACATGACTCTCTGGGACCAACGTAAAGTATTCTTTTGGGCAAATAGGAAGTGAACCATTTGTATAGCAGGGGTACACAGCATGTGATCATTCCTCCACTGTATAAATTCCTTAAATGTACCAAATGATACGCATCTGCGAGTAAGGTCGGTACGGGGTTTCCAATCAGGAAAATCTTAATGGCATTGATGTCTACAAAGTTATCAATGTTGGGAAACAAAAATAACCCGTAGGTGAGCAAAACAAATACGCTCTCAAAAGCGGCCACGTTCCCTATACTAGCAAAATACAGGGCTTTCTTTGTCAAGAACTGGGCTGGCAAACCTTGGATGCCACCCTTAGTGGTCATGTGAGTCCTGACTTCTGACTCGTCCAAATAAATTGCTCTTGCAATGGTCTGATCCTTTGGAATTTCTTCCAGTCCAGAAAAGGGAGCTTGATCAGTAATGTGTAAATCAGTCAGGTGAAAGTACTCCTCCAGCGTTGGTGCTAGTTGATAATCCGGGAATGTGAAACAGTGATAGACCGGATCCTAGAACTGGATTATCATGGACAGGATTCCTTCAATTACGTGGACCCTTAACAAGGACAGCAATCCTCCATACTTGGCTCTGAAAGCCTCATGGTTGGTGATCATTCTCGCCTAACCTCTCAAATCCTCTAACTTTGGAACCTTGAAGGTGTACTTATGAGTTTTCCTTCTACCAAAATCCATTAGCGCAATCTCCTTTCTCTGACATTTGCAATCATTAACTTAGTTTAATTTGAAAAAGAGAGACTAGAAGAGAAGTTTTTCTTTGTTTTGAATGTTTTTTAAATGAATGTATGAATACAGCACCCAAAAACATAGAAAAAACATGGGGTCAAAGGGTCGGTGTCATGAAGTCAAGGCTCTACCCCCCCCCCCCCCCCCCAAAGGTTTATACTGGTGATTTTTTGTACCTGTCCGCAAAATCATTGACCCCTCTAGGATAACAACAGCAAGCGGATCGCCAGCGAGCTGATGTATCCTGGAGTGATCTCAGATGAGGGTAGTATCGTGTGACAACTATTTCTGATAGCTTCCGCACTACAAAATGGCTGCAGTCTGCTAAAAACCTCAGCTTCTCAGATAACCCAGTCGACCACACTAATTTCAACAACTGAAGTCGTATAGGCAATGTATCTGCAAAGGGAGTCTCCACCGAGTTTGATGGTCGATTGGGGGCTCTTAACTGGAATTCACTCCCAGTAAGATTACCCGCATTGCCATCACCTATCTTAGGTGTATACTCAATCTTTCCACATGCAGCATCACACGCATTCCCATTAGCAGAAAAATAAACACATATATCAATTAGGAAAAGAAGTATATATGTTTGTCTTAATCATCCTAGACCTCTAGTCTTATGATTCTATACAGACAATGACTCCCCAGCAGAGTCGCCATTTCTATGACATTTTGTGAGCTCAAGGTTTCCACCGTAAGGATTGTAGGAAAGAGAATTGGGCCCCACGGTGGGTGCCATTTTTTCTGTGACACCTTTTTAAGGTTTCTACCTAAGAGATGGGAAGAGAACAAGATCTTGTTGTCCCCAGTGAAGTCGCCATTTCTCTGTAGCGCGAATTTTTGTGTGGTTGCGAAGCACTATCGCTTTGGGGTACTGCAGTTCGATTCATTTTTTATCCTATTGAAGCTGATTAAGGAAGGGAAATAAATGTCTCCAATTAACCCTGCTTGCATACTGAGTTTAAAAAGATGACTGTTGGTTTACAGATGCTATTGAGATTGTGGGTCTCTCTTAAGTTATTTTGTTAAAATAGTGTCTGGGCGATTGGTGGGAGGTTTAATACTGATGCTTTTCGATTGATTGATGGAGGTATGGGATTTTGGGTTTTTTGATTAGTGTGCTCGCTAAGATTTTTTCAATCTTATGCCTACGTATTCCCGTTTAACGAAATAGGGAAATCAGAGCGATCGTAGTTCCTCCTATTCTGTGGGAGGAAAAAGGTTGTGTTGGTGTCTTGTTCCAAAGCCCAAGACGTGAAGCTAAAGGTGGATTATATCTTGTTCAAAGCCCAAGATGTGAAGCTGAAGGGTCTATTTGTATCTTGTCAAAGCCCAAGATATGAAGCTAAAGGGTTTTGACTTTAGAAAGAATTTGTCATCTCTAAAGGGAAGTTGTTGATGTTTGTATGCTATGGACAAGGCACAGCTTTGATGCTAAAAGGTTGATTGACTCAACCGGGGGTTTCTTTATACAAAGCCTAAGAGGAGGCTATTGACACAACAAGAGGGTGCTTTTATGTGTCTCGTACAAAGCCCGAGAGAGAGGCTAAAAGGGATTGACTCAACAAGAGAGTCTATTATATGTCTCGTATGAAGCCCGAGAGAGAGGCTAAAGGAGTTGACTCAACAAGAGAGTCTTTTATACTCAACAAGAGAGTGTTTTTGTATCTCGTACGAAGCCCGAGATAGAGGCGAAAAAGTTTGTGACCCAACAAGAGGGTCTTTTATACTCAATAAGAGAGTGTTTTTATACTCAACAAGAGAGTGTTTTATATCTCGTATGAAGCCCGAGATGGAGGCTAAAGGGTGATTGACTCAACAAGTGAGTCTTTTATACTCAACAAGAGAGTGATTTTCTATCTCGTACGAAGCCCGAGATGGAGGCTAAAAGTGTTTAACTTAACAAGAGAGTCTTTTATACTCAACAAGAGAGTGTTTTTGTATCTCGTACGAAGCCCGAGATAGAGTCTAAAAAGCTTGACTCAACAAGAGAGTATTTTATACTCAACAAGAGAGTCCGAAAAGGTTAGCTTCGCAGAGGAGAGTCATTGTACAAAGCCTAAGAGGAGGCTAATTTCTCAGAGGAAGGATCATTATACAAAGCCTAAGAGGAGGCTAGTGTAACTGTTTCAGTCTAGCGACAGGTCCAGTATGTCAGATAGAAGAGAAAATTAGTTCTTACAAAGGGAACGATTAAAGGTATTGTTGTGCTTTGGGATTGATCAGAGGATCAGGGATATTTCCTGTTCTTTAAGGAAATAGGAAATCCAAAGGGTATTGAGACTGTCCAAGTCTATGGGTGTTTTGAGAAGTCGATTCTCTAATAAGTGAATGATCTTTGTATAATGCCCAAGAGAAGGCTGGCATGTTAAGGGATGAAGGTCAACCTATTAACTGGTCTGACACTTGACTCAGAAAGACAACTCTAGCAAATTGATGACTAGGTTCTGTTCCTATACCTGTAGAGGTCTCTGGGTCCTTGTATTAAGCCCAAGAGAAGGCATGAGAGCTTTTAAGAAGCCGAAAGGTCCTTGTACGACGCCCAAGAGGAGGCGGGGATGCTTTTAGGAAGCCTGTGGGTCCCCAAACCCCGAAAAGTTCAAGACATGCTATTCACTGAGAATAGATCAAGCCAGGAAAATTTGAGAATTTGGAAGAAGCTCAAGAGATGCCATTCGCGGAGAAAAGATCATCTCTGGGGAGTTAGAGCTCCTTTGACAATTTCTAAGGGTGCTTTTAAGAAGCCTGTAGGTCCCCAAACCCCAAAAAGTTCAAGACATGCTATTCATTGAGAATAGATTAAGCCAGGAAAGTCTAAGAATTTGGAAGAAACTCAAGAGATGCCATTCACGGAGAAAAGATCATCTCTGGGGAGTAGAGTCTCTTTGACAACTTCTAAGGGTGACAGTCTGAGAAAGAGTTCAAAAAGAATCTGCCTTTCACATCTCCATATTGTTTAACCCCAAGAGGAGGGAAGACTGTGTCTGGTAATTCTACGGGGATCTAGTTTTGACTGTATTTAAGAGCGATCAACGGGGCTTTACCTAGTGCTAGACGTAGTTGCCGGGGAAAACTCTAAATAACTATACTAGTGTTACACAGTTGATATTTGACATGTATATAAAAGTTTGTGAAAGAAGACTTACAGTGAGCAGCCCCACAATACAGTTATATATATATATATATATATATATATATATATGAAAGCGGATAAAGAAATCGGGTAAACACTTACTCGGTTGTAGAGCTTCCATGTTGTTCGGCTAGTTGTTCAACAAAGAAAACTTTGATAATAATATTATATTATAAATCAAAGAAGAAAGTGCTTTGAAAAGATTGTTGGGGCTTACAGCTCAAGGAGAGGCCCAAAGTTTAACGATGATTGCACCGTTGTTTTGAATTTGTACAGGGTCTTATACAAGTGACTGAGGCCCAAAAGGTTTTTTGTACAAAGGGATGGGTCTTACACTCTCTCAAGAGGCCCAAAGGTTTATTTTTATATAAGTGGTGGGGCTTACAACTCAAAGAGAGGCCCAGAGGTTTGATTTTGAACTGGCGATCGCGCCGAGATTTTCTTTTAACGCAGAGGGACTTATACAATGTCTGAGGCCCAAAAATTGTTTTGGTTAAAAGGGGATTGGGTCTTACACTCTATTAGAGGCCCAATGATTTATTTTTGTACAAGTGATGGGGCTTACAGCTCAAGGAGAGGCCCAGAAGGTTTTTTGTTAAAAAAGGCGACGATCGCGCCGAACTTTTTGACGGTATCGAGACTTATACAATACACTGAGGCCCAAAAAGGTTTGTCAAAAAGGGATTAGGTCTTACACTCTATTAGAGGCCCAAAAGTTTTAAAGAAAGGAAATGGGGCTTATAACACGAGGGTAGGCCCAGTTTTTCCGTTTTGAAATGGCGATCGCGCTGAGATTTTCTTTTAACGCGGGGGGACTTATACAATATCTGAGGCCCAAAATGGTTCTGGTTAAAAGGGGGTTGGGTCTTACACTCTATTAGAGGCCCAATGTTTATTTTGAAAAAGTTTGATGAGGGTTGAATTAATCAAAAACTCTAATATGTTTTCAAAATGTATTTTAATTGAATAAACAATTCAATTAAATGATCAAAATTGTTTAACATGTGAAAAACAAATTGTGATCTTGGATTAATGTTTCAAAAATCAAGTTTTGACCTACAAAATGATTAGAAATCATTAAAATTTGCAAAATCAAGAAGGAAAAAATATTTTAAATGTCAAAAACAATTAAAATATTAATTCTTTGCAAAATATCAATTATATGAAATAAATAATATTTTTGGGATTTTTTGGCAAAATCAAATATTTTAACATTTTTGTGAATTATTAAAAAAAGAATCAACTCAAAATCATTAAAACTCAGAGAGAAATTAATTTTTGAATCAATTAAATAAAATCACAAAATTCAAATATTCAAAATTTTGAAAAAGGGCGCCAAGAACAAGGGCAAGAGCACGCGCCACCCTCTGTTTCTACAGATTTGCGTTTTCTATCCAATCTCACTGAATACTTGATTATATCATGCAATCTACATATCAATCTATTCGTTTTCACGTCACGATCACGTCTATGGTCTTTAATTTCATTTATTTTAAGCATGGAATAAGAAATCAAAGAGAAACCTCAAGAACCCTAAAATTTGCATGAAGGTTCAGAAATTCTACACACGATTCAAACAATGCAATTGATTGAGAGAAAACACTCTATGCATGATTATGAACATATGGCCAAATTATTTTGCAGCAAAAAATGCATGGATCATAGAGTTAGAAGAGCTCATGCTTACCTCTTGCAGCTGGTGATCGTGTTTTGTGTTAGAGGTGTTACAGCTAGGTTCCAATGATGTGGATAGCTTCCCTAGGTGCCATGGAGTGTGTCTGGATGCTTTGAGTGGATTGAAATGATCTAGAACTTGAGATGGTACCCCAACTGCAAATCTGTCAAGAACTTGAGCAATTGGCTGGTGATTTTATGATTTTGGTGTTCCAGATGTTATGTGAGTGTTTGGATTACTTCTATATGATGTTTATGAGGTGTGTGTGTGATTGGTTTGATTGGAATTGCTCTCAAACTCAAAACCCAATAGTGACTTGCCTTAGAAGGCAAATTTGGAGTGATGAAGGATATTTTGAGGAAAGCATCTGTTTGATGGCTTTGGTATACTAAAACTGATCACAATTGAGCTCTATTTATAGTAGATCAAGTTCGTTTTGCAAGGAATAGTGAATGGCAACTGCTGCATAGGTTTGGCCAATGTTGATAAATGAGAATTCAAGTCTCCTCTAGCCATTGACTAGAGGTTAGGGCATAGGCTGCTGGTCCCCTTGGTCTTGGATAAGTCTTGACTGAATTCAGTTGCAAATTGCTCACTCCATGCCACCTTGGTGTATGCATTGAATGCTCCAATCCAAAATTGGAGTCTTGTCCCTCTTTTAGGTAATTCTAGGTTTGGCATACTACTTCTTGTTCCAAGGACTTTGGAGGCTTGGATCAGTGTTTGACCCCTTTATATTTGATCCTCAGATGTGTCCAAAGTGATGACAAGGCTTGGAATTATCTGATTTTTCCAAATCGAGCCAAAGTGTAAAATTCTGCCTAGCCTTGGCAGTTCTCAAGAAGGCATGTTGCCATGTCATATCTCATGGCTCAAGTTGAGTTTGGTGATGTTCTTGGTCATTTTGGAAAGCCCTCATATGATACAACAACTATTTGATTATAGTTGGTTTTGATACTTTTTGGATCCAAGTGAAAAATTCCCCTACATTTGGGAAAAAGTGAAGGCAGATTCTGACTTAGTGTAAATTTCACTAAGTGTTGGAAAAAGTGGCATTTCATGTTTTCAGCCACTTTGATCATTCCATAACTCAAAATCCATAATGAATTGGAATGAGGTGTAGTTGAAGCTTTTGTAGAGGGCCATAAGGGCTACAAATCCAGCTTTGGATGGGGAAAAATGGCTTTGTGGTTTAGGAGTTATGATCCTCCAAAGTTGGTACCCTAGCCACTTTATTCCATAACTTAGAAAAATTTCTAAGTTTTTATGGTTACCCCTTTTACAAGTTATCCCACTTTTCTTGATTTTTCTTGATGAATGATGATTCAAATCACACATTGACATCCTTTTAGGGTCAAAGAACCATATTTGTGAAAAATCTCAAAAAGTCGAAGTTGACTTTTGTGCATAGTTGACTTTTTCTCAGATGAATTCCAAACTGTGCGATCCTCTATGAAATCAAGTCCTTGGCCTAAATCAAACTTGATGGACATGTTCCATAGGTGTCATAGGGTGTATTGACTCATGTCCCAAGGTTTGGGAGCATGTCTTGGTCAAAAGTCAAAGCTACAATTGACTTTTCCCGCGAAACCCTAACTGTGATTCAGATGAACTTGAAACTTCGAAATCAAGCTTCTTGGATCAATCCATTGTTGCAAATGGATCAATTTAGTATTTTAGAGACCCTCAAATCCTCTCTTGAGGTCTTAGCTCATGTTTTGTCCCAAAAGTCAACTTAGGGGTGAATTAGGTCAAGAAACCCTAATTCTTGATTTTTAGTGAATGCATCCCCTGAGGCTAAATTGACTTGATGATTGGGTTAATGAGGTCCCATGGAGCATTTTAGGTTATGCTTTGAAGCATTGGCTCATTCACAGAGGAAAATTTCCATCTGGAGGCCCTGGTCGACCAAAACCCTAATTTGGTGACACTAGCGATCTTGGAGGCTTGATCCACCTAGAAGGGAGCAGCCTTGTGATTAATCCTTGAAGTGAGAGTCCTCTTGATCCTTTGTGGATGTTTGAGAGGTTAGACAAGTTGAAGATCATGTCATTCCTTGATTGATCTTTTGCCTAAGGCTCAGAGAGGGCTTGAAACCCTAACTAAGATTGTAATGAGTGCTCAACAACCCTTGAGGAGATGGATGAGGCACAAAGGTACATCCATATTGTGCTGATGATTTGTACAATGATGGGAAATCTTAGTGGTCAAAATTTGGGGTATGACACGAAGCTTACTGCAACAGTCAAAGTCAAGACCTTCAAAAGCCTAGAATATGGGAAACTCAAACTCGTTTAAGAAATAACATTGTGTTGTTTTTGATGTAACTCTTTTATTATTACCATTTTTCGACATTGTAATAATATATGGAATCACGCAATTTGCTGATCCCATTTTATGAAATAAAGTTGCAATTTTTATCATTTATTAGCAAATTGTTTTATCTTGCAATATGATTTTTATCTTTCGATAGTAAATTTCAAATTGTCTTGTATGTGGATTACTTTGATTTACGAACACTAAAAGGATATTAATAGTCTCCATAAGCCATGACTCCAAGGGTTTCTTGCCCGAGTAATGTGATGACTCCCCAGTAAGTCTTTTCTTTAGGTAGTCACGACTATTCCCCGGTGAATCTCTATTTCAAGCAGATATGGCACGTTTGATGCAAGATTTCCCTAGATGGCAGCCTAAGAATCCCCGGTAAACTTCTTCGGTTTCAACCTTCCCCAGCGAAGCGAGTGTTTATTTCACTCCTCACTGGATCCTCTCACTATCTCAATCTTCTCCAGTAAAGGCGGATGTTTATTTCATCCCCATGAAGTTTTATCTCCGACATCTTCAGCTACAACGTTGATCCGAGCTTCCCCAATGAAGTGGATATTTATTTTATCCCCGTGTGGCCTCAGCTCTGGTAGTTACAGACTTTCATTCAAACTACTTCAGTTCACAGTGGATATTTATTTTATCCCCTGTGAAGTCTCTTCGATCATGAGTTTGATTCGTTCCCAGTGAATCTTTCTTACCCCCAACAGAATCACAAGGTTCATCCTGACAATCCTAAGTGAAGTCAGGATGTTCATCCCCAAGTGGAGTGCTCTATTTTCCCCAGAGAAGTTTGAAGCCTTGAAGTAGGACGTGTTTCCATATATGGCTCTTCCATTCATCCTCAGTGATGCTTCTTATATTGAGAAAATTGGTCGAGTATCCGTATCGCGATGCTTGTCTTCGTCTCCAGTTTGCTTCTTGTTGTTATTTTGTCAGCATAAGCATAATCATAGCATGGCATTCGCTCATATAATTGCATGGCATTTTTTGCATCTTGCATTTTGTGTGTTTGTTTGTTTGTTCTATCACTTTGGTTGCGCTTATCTCCAAGTGACAGGGTTTTGTCTGCTCCCTCCTGTCACACCCTCATTTTCACCCTAACCCTAACCTTGCATATCATATCATCTATGCATTCCATTAACTCAGGATCATACATTGCATTGACATGGGATCAAGGCATTTTCCTATGGTTCGAGTCTTCCGTATTCAGAGGAGTATCAGTGTGCATTCAAAGATAAAGTGGACTATTTCTCAGCCGGTGTGTACCCAAGATTGAGTTATGTGGTGTGGAGGTCATCAGGTCACCAAATTTTAATTCATGTGGAGTTTGGTTCTTTCATCAGGTTCATCAGTTCGTTGGTGGTTTATCTGCTAAATTATTTTTCTCAGAGTGGATTCAATAATCACCGTAAGGTTTCAAATTGACTCAGATGGTTGTTGTTTCTATTGCAAGTTACTCAGTGGTAGTTGTGTACCTTTAATTGGATGTTTGTGGAAAGTTCGAAATAGGTTTTGGGCTCATTTGGTTGTTCATTCTTTAAACTGAGTTCATAGTCCATTCTAGTCCATTTCCTTCCATTATCCATTTTTCTAACCAATCTCATATTCATAAACCATATTCATTTTTTTGTATAAACCTTTTTTAACCAAATACCCATCATCCATAATCCATATTAAACCCATTTTCCCATAACCTTTCCTTAGATAATTTTTCTTAATCCATTTATATTATATTCAACCCATTTTATTTTTAGTGTTATCAAGACCATTTACTAGTTATTTATTTATATTATCCATTACCATATTCCACAAAAACCATTTCTATTCAATTAATTCCAAATTAGATTTCAATATCATTTCCAATTTAATTCATATCCATTTGTCCAAATCCATTCCTAAACCAATTTTCATTTCATATCCATTCAATTTTATCCAAATACATTTATCCACTTAAAAACTCATTTCAAATATCCAAATAAAGTCCATTCATTCAAAAACATCCAAAAAATAATAACATAAACACTTCTTTAGTCCATTTACAATTAGCAAGCCCATCACACTTTCTTTACATTATTACAAAAAAAAAAAAAAAAGAGAAAAAGTCCCCACATCCTAAGCCATGCGTGAAAAGGACAAGCACCTCCTGTTAGCTATCACCAACCAACAAAGGCCTGTACAAAAAAAAATGAACAGCAGCAGCCACGACTGTAATACACAATTTGTACACTCCAACAAAGCTTGCCAAATGAAAACCGACCAAAACCAAGTCGTACGACCACTACCCAAAACCTGCTACAAGCAACAACGACTTGCCACAATTCTTGAACCTGCATCAAGCTGACAATCCTGCAAATGAAAGCTACCCATCAATAATAACAAGACAAAATTTGAAAGTTTGTTTTGATTTTTTAAAGAATGAGATGAAAACATTTTGAACCCTCGGGGGGCAGAAAACAGAAAAACATATACTCACCTTTTTGCAGCACACACAAAAGGACCAAATTTCACGCCCCTCTTGTACTGACCCTCTGGTCTTATTCTCCTTGAATGTGAGCCAAAACAGATTATTTTTCAAACTTGGTAGCCTCACCAAAAACAACTCTCTTCATCCTCTGAACAACAACAGAAAACCTTCTTCAAATCCTGCTTTGAAAACACTCCTTCAACCTTCACCACTCCAACCTACAAAACCCAACATCAACCTTCACTCTAACTCTTCACCACGCCTCATCTTGTATCACACAAACATCACAACTTTCACGTCACAGTATTTTCACCTTCAAACATCCATAAGACCTCAAAAAAAAGCTCTCTGCGAAATCCCATTTCTCCATCTCTAAACTCCCAAACCATAACAAGGAACTTCATATTCCTTCCCTCATCATCAACCCTCATAGCCAATAGAAATAACAGAATGAATTAGAAAAAATGGTAACCTTTTGGAATCCTTCTGCCATGAACAACTCACGAATCCGCACCACATATAAAACTGCCCCCCTCATCTCTCTGTTGACCACCGTCGCCTCCATCAAACTCACCTTCAAACACCACAAGACCTTCTTCACTTCAAATATTCCGCCACTTAACACAAATCCCATCACCAACCTTCTCCATTTCTCTTTAACCCAGATCTCGGAACCACAACCCCAAATCAAATACACCCAATATCCATTCCAAATCGCAAAAAAATCAGAAGAGTGAGAGACGAGATAAATCGAACACAAACCTTTGTAGGCGAAACTTGATTTGAGAGATGAAGAGCTAATCAAACCTGAACTTGGAAATCAGACGAAAACGAACAGAGGGAGTTCGTCGCTCGCGAAGAAGGTCTGATTGCGATTTGGTACCTTCTCTTGATTCTCTGTCTGTCGCCATTTACCTTTCCTTCTTTTGAAGTGCGAAGAAGAAGATCGGTTTCTGAATGATGGTTGTCTGGTGATTTATTTCGCCGTGAGAATCAAAGGAGACGCAAACCGCCGTCAAGACGAAGACAACATCACCAACTCCCTCTCGTTTCACCGCCCGCTTCGTCGATTCCACCCTCTTTGTTTTTTGCCGTGTCGCTGCGAGAGACGACGAACCGCCTTCAACCACCGACCTCCAAATCGTATTCCATGAGAAACGATTCCACCATCATCTTTGTTACAACCGAAAGCCGCTGAAGAAGATCGCAAGGTGAGAGAGACATCGCAAGAATCTGAAAACGGCAGTGTAAGTGCATTAGGGTTATTCCAAACTTTTGACCGCTTAAAACTTGGACCGGGTTTGGGACAAGGTGGATCGGCCCATCTCCTTTTATTAGTCAGTGTTCTAATCTCATTTAAGTTCTTTAGGTTTATTGTTAATGGTTTTATTTAAAAAAAAAACTTCATAGGATTATTTGTACATTTTTTTTTTCTTTCTTAGTTAGTAACTTTGATTAACTAATTAATTAATTTTTATTAATTGTTTGGGACTAGATTTTTATATTTTAGGAATTGATATTCCATTTAGTAAAATAAATAGAAATAAAAAAGGAGGCAATTTTTTATTTTAAGATTAGAGATTTTAATTAGTAGTCTTTAATTTTTGATAATAAAAATAACCAAAAAAATGATAAAATCAAAAATACCAAAAATATTTAATTTCCCTTTAACATAAAGGATTTGTGAAGAGTCCCTTAGACCTCGTGTGTGATTTAGGCATTATTTGAGATTTGCAATCTTAAATCGCAAAGTGGCTACCATTGCACCGTTTGTGATTCTTTTTAACTTGTAGTCTCTTGATTTATCTTCACTTTTCATTTTCATCTTGATTTTCAATTTCGACTTTATTCCGATTTTGTTTTTGGGCCAATGATATAACAAAAATCATGATTACTTGATTTCCTTCAATC
Source organism: Lathyrus tuberosus (assembly GCA_022829125.1). Taxonomy (NCBI): domain Eukaryota; kingdom Viridiplantae; phylum Streptophyta; class Magnoliopsida; order Fabales; family Fabaceae; genus Lathyrus; species Lathyrus tuberosus. Next base: position 5,484,701 of record JALAZF010000090.1, read on the forward strand.
GATTCAAAATCTTGATCAATATGAGGCCATTTTCTTTTCGATTTCACTTCGGTTTCTATTTCATTTCTCATTTTCATTCTCTTCCAAAGTCAAAAAACCTTGGTCTAGTACCAAGTGCTCATTTTCAAAATTTATCTTTGTATTGAACTAAAAAGAGAGGATTGGGTGAAGACCTATTCCTCTTCGAGTATTAGGATGCTCACTTTAGAGTGTGTGGTCTCGATACTCGTCTTTCAATACGAAGACGTGACTATATTCACCACCCATTCTTTCAAAAACCTTTTCTCTCTTTTTTTCATCTCCTTGCGTCTAAAAATCTTGGTCTTGTGTCAAGTGCTCATTTTCAAAACTTCCTTTTCTCAATTCTTTAGATGGTCGTGGAGTGGTTAGGCGAAGGCCTTCTCCTATCCCGAGTGCTTGACATTACCTTTAGGGTTCACTGTCGTAAAGCACTTACCATCTAAAACTCAAAACACTTCCTTAATAAGAGAATATGTTCTCTTTGTATTGAACTAAAGAGAGAGGATTAGGTGAAGACCTCTTCCTCTTCGAGTATTAGGATGCTCACTTTAGAGTGTGTGGTCTCGATACTCGTCTTTCAATACGAAGACGTGACTATATTCGCCACACAGTTTTCATTATAAATCTTTTGAGATAAAGAATTGGGTACTACCCGAAGGGGTTCCTATCCGAGGACTTATTTCACCCCTAAAAACTTTCAACAAATCAAATGAGACATCTTGCCTTGATGGCGAAAATCAACCTTTTCAAAAAGGACATGTTACGTCCGTTCTACCGCAAACAGGTAACGCATAAGACTCCACGAGCGAGCCGCAAAACACCTAACTGCTAGAACCCACACGTTAACATCGTCCTTAAAAAACACACACAAATCGTGGTCGGTCGAACTACGTTTGCTCTGATTCTTCATTCTCGTCCGAATGTAAGATACGTAGGCACAAGATTGTAATGATCTTGGCGAGCCACCTTCTATCCATCTTCCATTTTCCACACCATTTCTTCTTCTTCCCCCAAAAAGGGACATGTTACGTCCGTTCTACCGCAAACAGGTAACGCATAAGAATCCACGAGCGAGCCGCAATACACCTAACTACTAGAATGCGCACGTTACCATCGTCCACATACCTCCTTCCATCTTCTTCACCCGTAGTCCTCCGAACTACGTTGACTCTGACTTTCCCATTGCACGAGGGAATACGTAGGCATAGGACCGCGAGTCCTATCGAGTCTCCTTCTCTTTCTTCTCCTTTTTTTGTTTCCACCATTTCCTTTTCTTTTATTTTCTTTCACATTCTTTGGTTTTCACCTTTCTCTTTCCCTTCTTAGAACACTCTTAGAAAGCAATGTCCTTAGCAAACATCCTTACACATAGACAAGCAAATGGTTCCCATCGAGTACGATGGATGAGAGGGGTGCTAATACCTTCCCCTCGCATAACCGGCTTCCGAACCCGTAATTTGGTTGCGAGACCATCTTGTCCTTTCTTCTTTGGGTTTTCTCGATGTTTTCCCTTCCCCTCATGGGATAAATAAAGTTCGATGGTGACTCTTCTATTTTCTTCCTTTTCGCCTCCGGTCGACTATTTTTCGAGTAGCGACACCTCCAAGTAGAATTGTCAGCCCTAGGCAGAAAAATCACATCCTTTTTAATTCCCCACTGAGTTTGATCCTCGTGAAAGATGGTTGATTCAGTTTTCTTTTCCATCTTGGATAAAGATAAACCACGTTAAGTTCATTCCTCAATGGATTGAGTCTTGTTTGACCGTTTCTTTCTAGTTATTTCCTGGATTGAACTTTGGTCCCTGACAATCACAAATTTTGGACATCTCTGAGATGACGAACTCGAACTAAGCGTGCATTTATTTTGTACTTTGTCTCCCCAAGAAGAGTTCATTTGAAGATCTCTATGGAAGGCATAAGTTATTTATCCAATAGTTATTACAACATTTTCTTGGAATACATGCCAGGCAACAAGTAGCAGCTCTTTATTTGAGTAGTTTGATTATCAAGATTTCTACAACAAATGGCAGTCTCCTCAAGACAGATTGTCTATCCCCAAGTTATCAAGATTTTCCATTTATTCTCCGTCGGGTGTTATCTCCCCGGAAATCCGTAAGAGAAACTTATTGAAGACTTTGCGAGTATTCTCTTTATTTGAGAACTCCCTTTGCAAGAATTTTATCTGCTCCAGTGAAATTTCAACTACAACAATATTTCTCTACAGTGGTATTCCTCTCCAACGAATCCACTATTAAAGTTATTCCCACCAGATGATATCTCTTCGAAGAGCGTGGGAAATTCAAGACTTTGTTCGAGGCAAAAAACCTCGCAGCGGTTATTTCAAGACTTTACTCGAGGCAGACAACCTCGTAGCTCATTTCAAGATTTTACTCGAGGCAGACAACCTCGTAGCTCATTTCAAGACTTTGCCCATGGCATACAACCTTGAGGCATGGGAAAGTACTTACTCTTCCTAAATGGAACATTTAAAGAGAAGCTGAATCATAATCCTGATCATTGAAACTTATTTCAGGCTATTACCTCTACTTAGGCTATCATGGGGATAGTAGGTAATATGCCTTTGTTTTGGTCAGATGCCTCTGTTTAGGCTATCGTGGTGGTAGTAGGTCATCTTTCCTTTTGTGTTTACCTCGCTTAGGCTATCATATGTTTAATAGTAGGTAACACACCTTTCTTTGGGTCGGACACCTATGCTTAGGTTACCGTGTTTGGTAGTAGGTGATCTCTCCTTTCAGTCTATTACCTCTGCTTAGGCTATCGTGGGATAGTAGGTAATACGTCTGTATTTTGGTCAGATGCCTCACTTAGGCTACCATGGTGGTAGTAGGTCATCTTTCCTTTTGTGTTTACCTCGCTTAGGCTATCATATGTTTGATAGTAGGTAACACACCTTTCTTTAGGTCGGACACCTATGGTTAGGCTACCGTGTTTGGTAGTAGGTGATCTCTCCTTTCAGTCTATTACCTCTGCTTAGGCTATCGTGGGATAGTAGGTAATACGTCTATATTTTGGTCAGATGCCTCGCTTAGGCTACCGTGGTGGTAGTAGGTCATCTTTCCTTTTGTGTTTACCTCGCTTAGGCTATCATGTGCTTGATAGTGGGTAACACACCTTTTTTGGATCGGACACCTATGCTTAGGCTACCGTGTTCGGTAGTAGGTGATCTTTCCTCCCCAGTTTATTACCTCTGCTTAGGCTATCGTGTGTGATAGTAGGTAATATACGCCCTTTTATCGCAACTGGATACCTTCGCTTAGGCTACCAGTTGTTGGTAGTAAGTTATCCTTCCTTTCAGGTTTCTTGCCTTATGTTTAAGCTACCTCGTGATTGTCAGTCGGTAGTCTTTTTCCCCCAGCAGAGTTAGATCTTTCCCCATGGAGTCTTGTTTTGCTAGGTCGTCCTCGTCGGGTCTGTGTTTCATCTTTTCAACTTCAGTTATCCCCTGTGACACCTTTCATCACAGGATTCTCGTCTTGCATTTCATATCATTGTCATACCATATCATATGCATTTTGCGGCATCTTAGGGCCAAAATTTTGTGCATGTTTGTATTTAAGTCCCTCCTATCATGTCGAGACGAAGATTTCAATCTCCCTATCTCCGGATAGAAGAAACTTAAATAGGGGCATCTGTCGCACCCTAATTTTGAGCCTAAGATCCCCTTTTTTTTGCATAACATCTTTAGGTCATATGTTCTTGTGTGCGTGTTTATTATGACTAACCAGTTTATGCAGATGCACTACTTTCAAGTATAGATTCTTAATCAGGTACCTTGAGACGTGATCCATGGATTCTGGTTAAGAGGGTCCTAAGGATTTCCACTGGTTGTTTGCCCCAAGATTTCCCAACAGCCTCAGTGGGTACTTCAACCAGTTTAGATTCTGTTACCCATGGAATTTTAGCCCAGTCAATTAAATACCGAGTTTCTCATCCTAGAGTTCCTTTTCTTATTTACCATCAAAGGTTTTTCAAGAAAAACTATTATCAGGATTCTCATCAAGACAGGACATCTTTGTGGACTAAAATACAAGACGTAAGACGATAGATCCATGATATTCAAGATATTGTTATGTGAAATTAGTTTCTTTGAACCTTGGCGGATTGTGTTTCGATGTTTGGAAGTTTCAAATTTGTTTGGTATAAAGTCTTAACCTTTGAATTTATCAGGAAATGATTCAGTCCATGGTTATGAATTCAAATGTTGCCAAAGATTAATGGGCCATCGAAAATTTTCAAGGAAAGGAACTCCAACGTTAAGAATAAATAAGTTTAACTTTACGAAATATCCTTCGACACATATAGCGGCCTAGATTTTTCATCAAGGTTAAGAACCTTTTCCAGTTTTCAAAGTCCTCTTTAAGTCATCATAAGTTAAAAAAATGCAAGGTTTAAAAATATGATAAAATTCAAGATAAGCATTCATCAAAGTACCCCAAAAGCTCATCGCTGTTTCAATGTTACAAATTCGAGGATAGTTGTTATTCAAGACAAAAAATGCAAGGATAGTGTACACGAAGTTATTACGATTCTTTCAAAATTCATTATAACAGAGGGCCCATTCTTGAAAATGTTATTTCTGTAACAGTTTGGCAGACCAAAACAATAAAGGACTATATTTTATATCCGATTGACGGATACACTCCCTAAATTATGAAGATGTGGCGTTGTTCTTACATGTTGATCTTAACAAGTGGTTGTTCTACTTTAACAATGGTTATAGACCTGCTCCCTTTCCTCAGCAATTCATTGGAAGTCTCTTTCCCCAGCTAAGGAGTGATGTGTGCTATGATAAAGTTATGAATGCCACTAGAAAGCATCATCTTTGTAACTTCTAAAATAGCTAGAGCCATCAAATACTGCATTTGTAAATGAAGCGCGCAGTAAGTCCCCTAAAGAAGATGGTGGCAGAAACCTCCCTAGTTCATGATCACAACCAGTGTTGATTCAAAGTCGAGATCGCCAAGAATTTAAGTCGGAAATACATTTCGTTACAAAACCATCAAGGCATACCATGAGCTTGATGACACTATCGACATTTAGATTCTTACGAATCACATCCTCCTCGCCTCCCCATGCCAATCCTTACATCGCTCACAGCCAAAGCTCTCGGTCTCCACCAAATACCTCAAACCAATACACCTGAAGGACAAATGAGGATTAGTGCAGGAACATTATAACTCATGGCATCACATACAGAGTTAGCTGAAGAAGGAGCTATTGGGATTGTAATAGTTAAAATAACCGGCGACAAAATATTATCACAACCGCTAGTGAACATGGATGGGAAGAGTTTGTTCATAAAGGAGATAGATGTAACACTCATAAATGGGGGGCATTGACATGGCTGTTGATTTAATGAAGGATGTTTCTGCATACTTACTAGAGAAATTTTTTACCATTTACATCATTGAGTGCAACTTCACTCCATAATCACAAACCTGGCAGCAAGTTGGTAAACCTATTACACTCAACAAAGTTACCAATGTGATGTAATGAAATTTTGTGTCATTGAAACCATAGAATACCATTAGCATAAAATTACCTACCACAATAACATATCGGTGAAGTTATTGAAGTTTATAAAGGTCTCTCCGTGCTTGTCCACAAACCCCAAAGTCCTCATTGGAATTAGCCAAGGAACTCCTAGATTGTGTTGCAGCCAAGAAAATGGATAAAAGTTAGAAATTAACAGGTGTCAAGCACTCTAAAGCTGAGCATGGAGTTGAATGGTTACCTGCAACCTCGACGCAATATTTGGCTCACCATGAGAAGCACACAAAATCTATTTTTGTCAAGTCGTCACCACCTCCATTTATTCCAAGAATGGTACCCTGTAGCAAATCAGCTCAAAGTATAAGTCACTCAAGATGAAGAAAAAAGGTCAAATACACCAGCGCAGTTCATAACATGATCCAAAATTTTCTAATATTCAAATAAGTCAACAAGAGCCACATTAGCAATAGAATCTGTGGCATTAAAAGTTTTGAAATCATACATTTGCAAGCGGTAAAATCAGTGAAACTACAACCCCAATTTCTTTCCAAATAAAAGGGCGTGCCTTAGATTTAAGTGGCTGTATCAGTCTTAAGAGATAAGAAAATCTTGAACATTGAACGAAAAGATGCGCAAGTCCTAAAGGGTCAAAATAGAACAAACACATTGATTCAAAGAATTTAATCAGGCCTCAGTTTTCTTAAATCAGAAGTTATTTCTTCATCATTCTTGATTAGATTAATGGGCAATATCCAAGATATCACCAACATCAACCTTTTCCTAAAATAAAAATGGACAAAATCACACAAAAGGATCGTATCCAAGACAGTACGGAAAGGCAACAGTTGAATCAAGCTTTCAAATCAAAACGTATCAGACAACATTAAACTTTCCAAACCAAGCAATAAATTAAATTTTCAACTCGGAAATCAAAGCTTTCAACCCAACAATAAAGATTCCAAATCACCAAATCAAATAATCATATCAGATTTATTTTCTTTCCAAAACAATTTCAATAACGTAATTAAGGAGCATCATCGACCTATAAATAGAGGGTTCTCCCTTCATCAGAAAGACACGAAAAAATCAGACGAAACCCACAACAGCACAAAAATCACCATTTCCAAACCCACACAAAATACAGAGACTCAAAAAATTTGTGGCTCATCATCATCATCGCTAACCACAACCAACCATTCACCAGAGCGATCAATCATAGCGGAGAACATAGCAAAGGACTTCACAAACACACAGCACAAGCAGAAGCAATAGCAAAAGACACGAAGCAGACAAAGAATCAAAATCACACAAGAGGTAAAGATGGAGAATCTTCCCTGAATGAGGAGCCATTCACGACGTGCTTGCAGCTTTCACCGGCCTTTTTTTTTTCTTTTCCGTCTTTTATTTTTGCAATCTGATGTAATATGTAATCGTGAAATCATAGTGAAATTAGAGTATTGGGCTGCGTGGGGTTAGGGTATTCGTATTGTTTGATCGAAAAGGTGAGAGCGACGACGCCGTTAGGGTTTTCAGAACCCTAGTTGGTCTTTTGAGAGGAGAAAGGAGAACGAGAGAGATGAGATAAGGAGAGTGAGAGTTTTGTTTTGATTTTGTTATTTTATTCAATCATGTACATGCGCACACACTGCCACACACCATGCACACTCCATTTAGATCGCGAGATTTGTCACGGTTACTCATCCAATGGCTGAGATCTCTCGCACGCATATCCCCCTCCATTCTTAGTTTTTTTTTCTCTTTTATTAGTAAAATAAAAAACCTTTTTATATAATATTAAAACTAAACAACATTTTTAGGATTAAAAATTAAAATATATTTTTTTATAGTACAAGTATACCCTTTTTTTAATTCCTTTAATTGAAGATAATTTCTTTTAGAAAAATAAATAGAAACCTTTTAATATAACCTTTAAAATATAATTTCTTTTTAAACATCACTTTTTTTAATAAAATATAATTTTTAAACTAATAAAACATTTTTCTCTTTTCTTAAAATATTTCAAATTAACCTTTTTTAATAAGAAAAACCTTTAACAAACCTTTTTCTTTAAATTAATAATAATCTTTAATATAGTATAACTTCTTTTCTAAAACGTCACCTTTTAATAAAATAATAAATTAAAAAAACATTTTGTTAATTAGTAAAAAGCTTTTTAATAAAAACTTTTTTATTTATGAGAATATTAAAATCAAAACCTTTTCTACATTAATTTGAAAACTCTTTTTTTTAATATAACTTTAAAACTAAAAAAAAACTTTAAAAATAATTAAAACCTTTTTTTTATTATTAATAAGGAACCTTTAACCCCTTTTAATTATTAATAATTCTTAACTTTTTCAAATTAAAACATAATTCTAAAATAATAAACCTTTTATTAGTGCAAAACTCTTTTTCCTAATAAGCCATTCCCCGCGCTTGGTTGCCTTTGTATGAATTAGGCTAGAACTTGATTGATATTATGCTTTGCTATTGCTTTTGTTTATCATTATGTATGATGTATGCATTGCTTTTGTACTTTAAACCTTTCAAAAATATAAAAATCTCGATCCCACGTCGAGCCATCTTCCACCTATGTAAGTCGATTGCCTTAGGGCATCGCTACCAACCTTTGGTCACTAGACACAAGACTAGCACCACTTTGCTAGCACTCTCGTTAATTCTTTAATAATCGATTGCATTAATATCCAAGGGAAATCCCATGCATGATAATCAAATTATTGTGCATGGTGCATTTCATTTGCATCATACCTCCCTATAACTTTTATACCCTTAATTAGACAACTTTAGGATAGACTTCCTAAATTAGTTCCCCTTAAAATCAATCAAACTTTAGCTCACCTAATTCTCCACAAGAGAGTTAGATGTGAATCATCTCAAAGAAGGGACACACAATCCCATAACCCACAAATACAAACAAATTTTAAAAAACTGTGGTGGTTTCTTAAGATGATGACTCATCTTCTCGCCTAAACCTTTAAACAAACTTTAGTATCCCTCAGAGAGGAACTATATGTGCTCTGATTCCCTCCCGACAGGATATGTAGGCACAAGATGCGATATCTTGTCGAGCACACTTAGGAATAGAATCTTAGGTCTTCCTACCCTTAAACCCTTAGCAAACAAAAAAACAAATAACATAATAAAACAAGAGGTTTCTGTAGAGTACTACAGATATCTAGGATGCTAACACCTTCCCTAGGTATAACCGACCCCCAAACCTTAGACTCTTAGTTTGCATTTGCATTGTGAGTAATTCGACCTTTCTCCCTTCCCTTGGATAAATCAAAGACGGTGGTGAAATAAAAGAAATGCGACCCTAGTTAATCAATAACTATGGTATCCAATTCTCACCGCGACACATATGCATCCAAATAATATAACACAACAAGCAACCAACCAAGAGAAGAAAGAATTAGAAAAACTAGGTTCAAGGGAGCGCACTGGAAACCGGGCTAAGCGGGCTTTAACTTTAAAACTTCACCAAAATGATCTTCTAAACTTTCTTCCATCTCTTAAAGGTCCCAAGCATCCATTCAAGCAAGGAAACCTACACAATAACACACAAATCAAGGCATCCAAAGGCATATGCAATTAAATAGAAGTTTCACACATTTTAATGGAATAATTCAATTAAAACACAATTAAAGAGTTGAAAAATGCCAAGAAAGATGGTCCAATTTAAGTCATATTTAGCATTCAACAGTTTCCCCTCGAGATTTCCACTAAAATCAATTTGAGCGTTTGCACAAGATCAAGCCAACAAACTTAAACAACTTGAGCTTTTTCATAGGATCAACTAAACAACCTTAAACAAAATAACTTAAGCTTTTACACAGGATCGACTCAACAACCAAAAAATTATAGCTTTCAAATAGGTTCAACTCAACAACCTTAAACCATGTTTTTTTTACAGTTTTAGTTGCAACCTTAAAATCTATTACAAATCATAAGAAAACTATGTTATTGAATAAAAAATTCCAGTACAACAAAGAGACACTGCATCTCTTATTTGAAGCTTTTCACTCTCTCATCACTAAGGCAACTTGTTGTGATTAAAACTTTGTAATAAAATGAGCAAAAGAGATATAGAGGAGTTGATAATTTAGGAAAATTGGTGTGTTCAGAAGTGAGGAAATGCCTCCTTTATATAAGAAACAATATGGCTCAAAAGGCAACAATCCATTGGCTATGGCACCTCCTAATAGATTAAAATTCCTACCTAATCGATTAAGTTAAGATAACATAGGAAACCCTAATATTCTACATCACTGAATCGATTAACAAGCTATCCTAATTTATCAAAAGGTGTTACTCTTGTTCTAATTAATTAGATGAAGGTCATATCAATTACACCATTGAGTTTTGCTTCTCTAATTGATTAGAAAGATTTAAAGTTGATTAGAACTTTCATGTATTAGTTTTAAGAAGTCTTAGCTAAAAAATAAGAGGTTTGAAATACTTTTGTGTGTGTGTGCATCACCTTGGTACTACAAGACCTACTATTGCTTTATTTAGATTAAACTGATCAAACTACAATATAAAATAATAAGCACAAGATCATGTAAGCTTTCATAACTTCAAAATTTTATTTCCTTTAAACATGATTTAACTTTGATTGGCCCTTTCAACTTTAACTTAATTTCAATTCTTTTTTATTGAATAAGTTCCTTTGATTCAACTTTGATCTACTCGTTTATCCAGAACTATGTTTTGAGCTTGCTTCTTTATTAATGATGTGTTATGATTTATTCTTTGTTGTTTAGTTTTCATCATCAAAATCTTTAGACAATATTACATGCAGAACACATAGAACCACACGATTCACTCCGAATGAGAGACCATCCCTTTGATTCATTATACTTCCAAAAGTTGTTACAAGAGATTACAAATGAGATACATGAAAATAGACTCCCATTTTCTCAAGAATAAACTCTATTTTCTACTAAAGTGTTTCCAAATATTTTTTAATATTTATAAAAAGAATTACACAAATCTAAGGTGTTTAAAAGTAATTCACAACCCCCTTAATACCTCCAAAAGATTCCCAAAATTCAAGAACTCCATGGAATATTTACCCTTGCCCCTCTAACTAGGTTACCTCTGAAAGTGATAAATAACTATATTTATATTATCATGAGAGCTTAATGGGGTAGATATCCAAAACGGGCCCAAAACATGAACCATTACTGAACTGATTCGTGAGCCAACCCGACCTAGCATGAAATTCAAGAACTTGCCATTGGTGCACAACCACCAAAGACTGGTTATTTGCAGGTGATTGACCATTGTTGCCATGTGGTACCATTCATCACTCCATTGACGACTTTCGTCTTCATCGCGGCTGTGACGCCATCAAATAATTGTCAAACTTATGGTAGACTCATCAAACCCTTGACTGTAGCTGTCAATTTTTGCAAGTCCTAAAAATATATTTTCTTTTCCTTTTCATCACTCGAGGTTTTAAGACATGTTTCTACAGATGGATTGATCAAAACTTTTCGGGTGTGTTTCTTTATAAAGAAAAAAAAGAAGAGAGCAATAGGTGGGAAATAGTGAGATAAGAGTGAAAGAAGAGAGAAATATAACATACTTGATGTATTAATCGGTCCAAAAGAAACAAGAAAGAAACAAAATAGAAACAAGTGTTGATTATTTTTGAAAGTAGAAAAATATTTTTAAATTTATTTATTTTATTTAAATTCCTTTAATTGATTTACTTAATTAAATTTAAATTTGACTTATAAATTAGAATTATATAATTAATTGTGAATTTAATAACATATGATAATAAATTAATTTTTAATTATGATACTATTTTCAGAAATTACTAAAATAATAGGCTAAAATATACTCAGGGTCCTTTAAGTTATTTTATCGTAACAAGGCAGACCTTTATGTTTTTTTTTGCTACAAGTTAGTCCTTTATGTTAACTAAAGTGTACACCGTTTACCTTTTTTATAAACTTCGTTCCAAAAAAGTTTATGTGGAAGTAACGGTGTTGATGTGCATTTAACATTGTTGTATGTATTTGTCTTATTCTAGAATACTTAAGACGGTATAATCCTAAAATTAGATTACACAACCTTAATTTAGGTGACTGAGGTAGAAGGAAAATGCAGTAACTGAGGTAGAAGGAAAATGCAGTTGGAGACGAAGTCATTGAAGGTGACGAAACCGTTAAGCTGAGGTATGTTTCGTTATATCTAAAGTCATTGACTGTGGTTCTCATTTTATGTTTGGTTTTTGAAAATGAAACTCTCCATCAATCTTACATGTTAGATTTTAGGTTGATGTAATTGTGGGTCTGTTGTTGATATTAGTAATGGTAGGTTCATTTTTGGGTTTGTTGTTTATTTGCTTGTTAGGAATGTGTGTTGTTGATGTAAACAAGTCAAAATGGTTATGGATAAATTTTATGTTGACTTTCATCGTGAGGGATATTTCATTGATGACAAATATGTAGGAGGTGAAGTGTCAAACTAGAAGTGTGATGCTAATAGATGGAGTTACTTTGAAATTTTGGGGGTTGTTAAAGAGATGAGGTATCCTGGAGTTCTTGAAATTTGGTATGACTTTACTGGAATACTAAAGGTTCTAGAAGATGACCTTGGTACAATAGAAGCACTGAACTGGTCCAAGACTAATGGAAAGGTTAACATATACATAGTCCACCCTATTGAACAACATAATTTAGTAATTGCCCCACCTGATAACTCTAATCCCCAACCTGGAGATAATTGTAATGCATAACCTGGGGATGTTTCTAATGCCCAACTTGATTTAGTTTTCAATGACCAACATGAGGAGGTTTGTAATGAACAACATGATGCTCAACCTGAGGATGTTTCTAATGACCAACCTGAGGATGCTTGTAATTCCCAACCTGAGGCCCAAGCTGAGGCCCAACGTGATGTTGTTTCTAATGACCAACCTGAGGATACTTATAATACCCAACCTGATGACCAACCTGAAGCCCAACATGACAGTGATGATAGTGCATTAGTGCACAAGCTTGATGACTCAGATGATGAGGTTTTAAATGATAGATTTGACGAAGTCTTGGTAAGAGAAGGAGGTTTTATTGCTAGCTAAAGTGATCAACATAATGATGAAATACTACCAGATGAAACACCTTAAAATAGAAAGAGGAAGGGTGGAAGACCATAAAAAAAAGGCATCAAGCAGTTCCAAAAAGCACAATGGAAGAACTAAGAAAAAGGGGGTGGATGAAGGAAGTCCAGTTCCCCTCATAAGTGATGTAGCATCAAGTGATGAAGATGTCATTGATTTTGGAATTAGGGAAAGAAAGACATGTAAGAAGGTATGTCGGGGTTTGTTAGATTCTGGCTATGTAACTGAAAAGTTAGAAAGTGAGGATGACATGAGTAGTGAATATTTAGATAAGGATGGGAAGGTTAAATACCCATCATTTGTCATGCCTAAGAAGTTTAATGACTATAAGTGGGTATTGGGAAGCTTGTTCTCATCACTGAATGACAATCACACTTGTAATAAGGAGTGTGTTAGAATGTTTAATTCTAATTGGCTTGGAAAGAAATTATATACAACAATTAGAATCAACCTTAATGTGAAACTCACTGCTATATATGAAAAAATGCATGAGAAATGGAATGCTGGTATGAATAGGATGAAAGCTTACAGGGCACGGAAGACAAGGCTAAATATTGTTTAAGGGTCTTTCAAGGAGCAATATCGTAGATTATACGACTAGGCACATGAGCTATTGAGGTCAAATTCAAACAACACCATTAAGTTAAATGTCCACTGGCATTCCATGCTACCATGCAATTACTTGCATCCAAAGTAAATCTCAAGACCCAACTGAGTACATTTATCCATGTTATAGGAAGGAGACTTACCAGGCTTGCTACCAACCATTCTTATATCCAACAAATGGGGAAAACTTATAGGAACTAACACCATATCCTGACATACTTCCACCACCTTCTAGAAGAGTACCAGGAGGCCAAAAAGAAGAAGAAACAAAGATGTTGATGAAAAGAGAAAGGATTCAACAAATGTTTCAAGAAAAGGCCTGCCAAATAAATGTTCAATATTTCAAATCATCATGTCCAACTGCACCAGGACAAGCCCAAAATGCCACCACTGTCCAATCCCAAACTGAAACAAATGTCCAACCCCAAACCACTGTCCAATCACAAATTGCCACCATTGTCTAATCCCAACCAACCAAAAGAGTTCAAACAAGACAATCCCAAACAACCCCTCCAGTTCCAATTGTCCAATCCCAACCAACCCAAAGAGTTCAAACTAGACAATCCTAAACAACCCCTCCAGTCACAACTGTCCAATCCCAACCAACCCAAAGAGTTCAAACTAGACACTCAACATCAACCCAAAAACAAGTTTGACAAACCCTAACTACAAGAATATAAATACGATAGTTCATCATAGTCGCCTAGTTACTTGCCATGAGAAGGGGAAGACAAGGACCTACAACAGTATTTCAGCCACCAACAAGCCAGAGACCAAAGTTGGCCATAAAGAGAAAAACCAAATAGATTCTTACAAATGTGTTTTGGGAAGTATGTTTTGGAATCTTATGTTTTGAGAATTCCGTTTTGAATTCTATAACAATGTTTTGGTTTATGATTAGGCTTAATTACACTTTTGGTCCTTATGTTTTGGCGAACTCACGAAATTGATCCCTATGTTTTAAAATTGAACGAATTAGTCCCTATGGTTTAATGTTTTGTGCACTTTTAGTCCCCATCCCAATTTTGATCCAACTGTTCGTGCACTGTTCATGTACGGACATGCACTGTTCATGTACGGACATGCACTGTTCGTGTACGGACATGCACTGTTCATGTACGTTTTTTTATCAAAATTGGGATGGAGGACCAAAACTGCACAAAACATTAAACCATAGGGACTAATTCGTTCAATTTTAAAACATAGGGACCAATTTCGTGAGTTGGCCAAAACATAGGGACCAAAAGTGTAATTAAGCCTTATGATTAAGTATGTTTTGGTTTATAACAATATTTTGAGAATTCTGTTTTGGTCTATAACAGTGTTTTGAGAATTCTATTTTGGAATCTTATGATTATGTTTTGAACTCTATAACAATTCAATGGTTTATGTTATGATTATGTAATGTTTTGGTTTATGTTATGATATCAGTCAGATTCTGGAAATAAATTGTAACAAACAGGTCATTTTAAGGTCCAAAATAATGTAACAAAACATACTAGTTATGTTTTAAATTGTAACAAACAAGTCTTATTTGTTTTTAAATTGTAACAACCAAGTCCTTCAAGTTTTTCCTATTTTACAAATTACTATCTTAATGTAACAAAAATGGTATAGAATTTATGAACACAGAATAGGCAGATTTGTCAACAAGTGTTACATCAAAGTACCAAAAGTCATGTATGTTGTACATATTAGTTATGTTTTAATTGTAACAAACATGTCCCATTTGTTTTTGAATTGTAACAACCAGGTCCTTCAAGTTTTATCTGTTGTACAAATTACGACACTAACATCAAAATTAAAAATGATCACCAGTTCTGAACCAAAATACACATTAACACTACAAAAATTAAAACTAACAACATCATGATATAGACTAGCATCTTCAACATGTTCTTCATCATCTCCTTAGTGCATTTCTCATCCTTTTCAATGCCCCTTCTAAGCATGTTAATTTCTACATCCTTTTCATCATATTTGGAACATTTTGAAATGACTGAGGGTTGTATCTCTAGTTTGACTCCATCACTATATCAGCCAAGCTCTGCAAAACCATCTCAGACACAGAAAAATAAATCAAATATGCAAAACTATGTACAACACACGTAGCACAATGTATCTGCATCCCCAAAATAGCTTCCCAAAGTTTCTTCCTTTCTTCTTAACTATTCTTAACACTATTGTGGCTCCAGACGGACATATAGATTCGATTCCAAGTTGGGATGCACTCGAAATAAAGGTATTAGAGTTCTGACTTCTTCGATTTGGTCCACTGCTACCGTATGAGGCCATTGATGGAATGATGAGATTTAGGGTTCGTATGTTTGTGAAATGGGGATTTAGGTTTCTCCTCTTATTCAGAATTGTTAAATGACACATCAGCGATGTTAGTGCCACATAAGTTTTTTTGGAACAGAGTTTGTGAAAAAGGTCAACGGTGAACACGTTAGTTAACATAAAGAACTAACTTGTAGCGAAAATAACATAAAGGACTGTCTTGTTACAATAAAATAACTTAAAGAACCCTGGGTATATTTTTCCCAAATAATATTATTGTAAAGTGATTTTTCTATGCTTATGAATACATAAAAAACCTCAATTAAATTATAACATCCTTGAAAATGTGAATAGTGAAGGGCCCAATAGGAAAGTTATAATTTGGTAAAACTCTCTTATCTTACTTCGCAAGCATGTGAAGAAAAGGAAAAATATGGGCCATAAGTTATTTTATTCTATCTACTGTCTAATTCATGTGCAAATGAATAAAAATAACACAATTCCTTGATACGTATATCTTCGGAAAAATAGGTTGTAACTCTACTAAAAACTAAATTACCCATTACGTCCATTGTATTTTAATAAATGTAGTTTAGAGACATAATAGTATCATTTTATTTATGGTATCATTAGAGGGAAAATTTTATGCTATATCATCTTATATTATTGTTCTTTGGATCTCTTATAAGCTTCAGCTCATCACCACACACTCTTTGTTTTATTTCTCTTTTACTATTGTAAATCTTCATATTCATTTAAATATAAACTCGATCGGTATTCTTGAGCCAACCACCTAAATTGGCACAATATATCAATTGCCTTTACTCCAAAACAGACCAAATTGATTAACTTCTTGACTTGTCCTATACCATAACTTCTATTTTAATTTAATTGAAGATCTATACATGAACAAAATTTGTTTATTTAAAAAGAATACTATAATTAAACTTAACTTATCATAGTAGAGAAATAATTATTCATATTTATTATATATAAGGAGAGTCATAAATAAATAAGTGAAAAAGAGTAAGTCCAAAATAACAAACTATTATTCCACCCAAACATTTATTCATTTAAATAAATTGAAATGTTTTAAAAACAAACAATACAAGTCCATATTAATATTTATTGAAGGTTATTGAAGATCAACATGTAAATCACTAATCATTCAAGCTAGAAACAAGAAGGTTTGGGTGGTGATTATGCAGTGTGATAACATCTCATCCGAATGTACGACCCTGGGTAGAATTGAGCAAGTCAGCATCATTTTTAGTCACATGTTCGCGCTCATTTTCTATCGGATCATTGGTCATCAAAGAAATCTTTTCAGATGCAGTATTTGCAAAAGAAGTAGCCATCAAAGTCACTGGACCTGAAGCCATTAGAGGGGGAATGACACTCCCCCCAATCACCTGCCCTGACGTTCCCATTAAATAAATTACCAATCCTCCTGCACTTGATAGGGTTTCCGAAGGAAAAATTGTACCTGATATCGAAAGTATCTGAAAACTTCCCTGAAGGATTACAACATTTCCTATGGGTTGAAGAAGCCTAACATCTGTCACTATTCCATTACCACAGAGGATATTGATGCCTCTCCCTTGACGAAGAGCGTAATCAAAGAGACTTTGTGACACTTCAGATCCGGAAGTGATCTCAAGGACATGAGAATTTAGTGCATTGGGATTGTCATGATTTTCTATGATAGGCATCTTGGATTTGTTCTTGGAGCCAAGAGGACGCCCTGGAGGGCGACGACTAGGATTGGAGGAAGATGCTTGGTTGTTGTTGTTGTATGACATGGTATCACTTTCTAGTGTTTGGAGTTGTAGTTTTGGTGTCTTGGTTTGCCAAACCTTTCCACCTTTTAAAATAGTGTTGAACAAACCTAAGATTATTATTTTATTGATATTTTAATTTTTATGTTTTAAATTTAAAAACCATGTAATCTTTTGGGGGAAAACAATGGGAAAAAAGATCATTCAAATAAATAATGATGACAAAAAAAAAATGTGTTATGAGTATTACTTTCTTTTATATATTTACATCGCCCACAAGATTCACACATTATCCCAAGCAATACTGATTACTTTATTCCATTATATATATATATATATATATATATATATATATATATATATATATGCTAAAAGTTTTTTTTTACATTCAATAATTTACTATTTTTTGTTGATTTTATTTTATAAAAAAAATTATCACTTATTAAAAAATTAGCTATCAAAAATCATTTTTTGAGAAACTATTCAAAACAACTTTTAATTCTAATTTTTTTATCTCAATATAATTAAAAACAATCTATCAAGGTGATTATTTTGTTTTAAAAAGAATTTTTTAACACAACAAATAGTACAAAATAGGCTTAGTCTCTCACAATATTAAACACAATTATATTTTTTTTGGTAATATTATATTAATTTAAAAAAAAATCTTATTATTTTCATATAATTGCTTAAAAAATACATTTAGTCTGTAAAGCAGGGGTTTTTAACAAAGTATATCAAGAAATTCAACAATTGATTAATCTCATCAAATACTAATAGTTATAATTCAACAATTTATATATTAATTATTTAATTAATAATAAACAAATGTTATTCATTACATAAACATTTTTATATTTTTTATAAAAAAATTATATCTTATTTAGAACAAATAAATAAATTAAATTAATTTATGTATGAAATAAATGGAAGCAATAATTTATTTTTTTTAGGGAGTGAAATACATTGGTCAAAGATAATAACTAAATTTAATGGAATAAGGTAACCGGTATTATTTGGGGGTAAGTGAGTGATTCTTGTGGGCCGTGTAAATATATAAAAGAAAGTAATACATACACATACCACTTTTTTCTTTGGGTCATCATTATTTATTTGAATGTTGTTTTTTCCCATAGTTTTTTCCCAAAAGATTACATGATTTTTAATTTTTAATTATAAAAATTAAAATATTAATAAAATAATAATTTTAGGTCATTCAAAACTATTTTAAAAGGTTAAAAGGTTTGGCAAAGCAAGACACTAAAACTACAACTCCGAACACTAGAAAGTGATACCATGTCATAAAACAACCACCAAACATCATTCTCCAACCCCAATCGTCGCCCTTCCAAGGCGTCCACTTGGCTCCAAGAACAAACCCAAGATGCCTATCATAGAAAAACATAATCCTATTGCACTAAATTCTCATGTTCTTGAAATCACTTTCGGATCTGATGTGTCACAAAGTCTCTTTGATTATGCTTGTCATCAAGGGAGGGGCATTAATATCCTCTGTGGATATGGATTAGTGACAAATGTTAGGCTTCTTCAACCCATGGGAAATATTGTAATCATTATCAAATACTTTCGATATTAGGTACAATTTTTCCTTCGAAAACATTATCAAGTGCAGGAGGATTGGTAGTTTATTTAATGGGAACGTCAGGACCGGTGATTTGGGGAGTGTCATTCCCCTCTAATGGCTTCAGGTCTAGTGACTTTGATGGTTGCTTCTTTTGCAAACATTGCATTTGAAAAATTTCTTTTGTAACCAGTGATCCAATAGAAAATGAACACAGACATGTGACTAAAAGTGACACTGACTTGCTCAATGCTAGAGATTCAACATCTGAAATGATAAACATGATGAGTTCCAAATCAACTATGTCTCATCTTCTACCCAGGGTTGTACATTCGGATGAGATGCTATTGCACTGCAAAATCACCACTCAAACCTCCTTGTTTCTAGCTTGATTGATTAGTAATTTAGATATTGATGTTCAATAACCTTCAATAGATATTAATATGAACTTGTATTGTTTGTTTTTAAAACATTTCAATTTGTTCAACTGAATAATTTTATGGCAGAATAAAATTTTGTTTTTTTCGACTTACTCTTTTTCACTCATTCATTTATGACTCTGCATGTATATGATAAATATGAATAATTATTTCTCTACCATGATAAGTTAAGTTTAATTATAGTACCTTTTTATGATAAACAATTTTTTTCCATGTATAGATCTTCAATTAAGTGAGATCAAAGGTTATGGTGTGGGAAAATTCATGAAATTAATCAACTTAGTCTATTTTGGAGTTAAGGCAATTGATATATTGTGCCAATTTAGGTGTGGTAGGCTCAAGAAGGTTGGTTGAGTTTATATTTTGATGAAAATGAAGATTTACAATAGTAAAATAGAAATAAAAAAATGTGGTGTGGTGATGACCCAAAGCTTATAATAGATCCAAATAATGATAATATAAGAGAATATAGCATAAAAGCTTCCCTCGAACAATACCATAAAAAGAATTTAGTAAAATGTTTTGGTCTTCCCAAATTTTTTTACCTCCATGGAGTCATATGTTTGGTAAATTGAGAACTTAAAAATGCTTTGGCCAAAGATTATTATTACAATGTTCCATCTTAGTGATATTTATTAAAATGTTCCATCTGAGTAAAATGTTTCACTAAATGCAATATCACTCTAAAGTTTGTCATCATTTATTTGATTAATGGCATTTGGTATTTCGGAAATGCTAGTAGATTTTAAGAAATGGGTACTTTGTCCAGTTGTTCACATGTGTTCTTGGTAAATAATCACTTAGTTTTGAGTTATTTACTTGTGTCATACCTTAATTTTTAAGCCTAAGATCCCTCTTATCATTTGCATTTTGAACAAGCAAGATCACATATTGGTTCTCCCCCTCTCATCCTTTGGGGTTTGCTTTCGAGATCACCAAGCACCCTTTTATGTGTATTGATTTTTTATATTTATATGATTATTGTTTAACTAACCACTAATCAAAATGAAAAAAATATGTCTTGTTTCTTTAAGCTCATCATGCAAGGTATAACATTTCATCAAGAGCACCATGTTTGGTTCCTCAGCTAGGGTTTTGATCCCTCACGTCAAAGTGTAGACATTCATTGACTCCCAAGGGCTTATTTCTCAAGATATGACTTCTAATATCAAGGTCTATGTTCTCAAGCATCATCCTATATCATTTTGAGCCAGAGTACCTAAAGGTTGTATAACTTGTTTCTCAAGAAAGTCAAAGGTTGATGTGTTTATTTCCATGCCTTCTTCAACAAGTTACCTCAAGCTTTAGTTAATTTAATCAAATAAAATTCAAGTCCAATTTTGTGCCTAATCAAGTTTAGCAAGTATTCAGAAGTTGTTTAGCACTTGAAACACAAGTTTTGGTTGAGTTTTGATGACTTGAGAGTCACACTTTTGGCATGATGTGGGTGTGCATTAATTCTCCAATTCTTTGATCATTCCACCCCTATTAGCATCATATTCTATTCATCTACAAAAAGAAAGTCTCCTTCCATTCGTTTCGAAGCTTTTAATAGCCATTGAACCCCTACTTGAACTTCAAATTTTCTCTAGGATTTTCACTATTGGGTTTAGAATTCTAGCCATTTTTAATCCAATTTGTTTGTTCTATTACCTTCATCGGCCTCATCTGAAGCTTTTGCATCAAGTCTCAAGCTCCCAGGCCCTCTAAAGTGCTTTGACCATTTCAAACTTCTTCAACCTCCGGCCACCATCTCAACAAGGTAGTTAGAAGCTTCAATTTGCTTCAAACAAGTTACCAAGATGTAGTCTATCACTCCCTGATCATTTCCCCTTAATCATCTTGCATTGATTCTTAGTGTTCATGATTTAATTTTAAATTTCATGAGTTGCTTGTTTCTGCGTATTTTGTAAAATTCACCATGCTCACTTTCAATAAATGAAAGTGAAGCATATGGTTGAGGTCGTCCCAATGAGACGGTCAGATTGGCATAGATCTCATGACCTGAGGTAACTGTTTCCCAAAGCTTCGATGAGAGCTCACCAGAGAAGATTACCAGAGGCTTGGCCTAAGTTTCTGATTTAAAATGGATTTTGTGCGTTATTTTCTTTGACGACCATGATGCTCCTTCCATCTGATCCCTTGGATGCGCATACATTGACTTTTTCATTTAAATCTGATGGCTGATGATTTATTGGATCTGGTGTTTTTATTTCATTAAATTCTATGATGCTCTCTCTCTCTCTCTCCCTCTCTCTCCCCTAGCCCTTGGATCTGACTACTTTGATATGTCTGACTCCATCCAAAACATCAGATATTTTCTCTTTTCTTTTTATTTTCTTTGATTTTTTTTATTGCGTTATTTCAAAACTTCATAACTAATTCATTTTTTATCCAAAAAATACCAAAACAATTTCTAAAATTTTCTTATTTTCTCCTCTTTTTATTATATTTTTTTCACATTTTTTTCCATCATTAAATATTTTTCATGATTTTATTCTTTTTGCACGTGTTTTAATTAGTTTAAAAATATTTTCATGCATTTAAAAATTCTCAAAATTTTTGCATATCATTCTTGAGTTGTTTTTGACTTTGTGGATTTTTCTTGGTCATTTGTGATCTTGTTTGATGCATCTTTTGCATTTTCATGTTTACTTTCATTTTAAAATTTATTTTAAGAATCATTTTGATGCATATTAATTCATATTATTGCATTTTCACCTTGTTTGACCTTTGTTGACTTCTGTTTGACTTGAATCTTGGTTGATTTGGTCAAGTTTCATCAAGCTCAATGGATCTTGGGTGTTGATGGGAGGTGAAAACCCTAATCCACAAAAATGGGTGATTGATCTTGATGATAACTTGATCAATCCTTGGATTCAACTTGTTGTTTTTGTTTCCTTGCTACCTCTTCTTCATCTCCCTTCTTCTTCTTTTTTCTTTTGGTTGATGAAAATCTTTAACATCATGGAACTTTTGAAGTTCTTAATTAAGATGAGACCATTCCTCTTTTCTTTTTGTGTGGCATGCTTTAGGAGAATGATTTACGTATCATTTCTCTAGCATGTATTAACACATAAACTATTATTGACCGGCCTCAGATAGTTGTGACTTCTACATAAGTCCAATTACGATTGCTTAACATTGTGCTAAATTTGTCCCGAATCAGAAACTAAGTCATTTTTGTAAGTGAGATTGTCATCCCCCTATTCTCCATAGTATTGTGTGAAATAGATTGGATCTTTTGTTACCTAAGAGAGCTAGTGGCATACTTGTTGATTTTATCCAAGTTGGAGCCCTTCTCTTGGTAATGTATAAGACCATGTTTTCATGCTTGTGGATGTTTAGTTGAGTGTTCTCCAAAAAATGAAAAATTGGCATTTCTTTTCTATTCACTAAGTTACAAACATTTTATTGATTTAATCTTTACTTTAAAGTCATTTATTTTATGCTTTTTACTTATTGCAATTTACTTTATGCTTTTACTTTAGCATTTCATATCATATTATCATATTTCTTTTTTTCTTTGTCCACTTGGACATGTGTTTATGCTTATGCTCTTTTTATTTTGTCCATTTGGAATTTCTCTTAAAACATTAATAAATATAAAACCTCTTTAAAAACTTGGTTACTTTCATGGACTTGATGTTACTACCCTATGTACTATTGAGGAGTTATGGACTTAGAATTAAGACCTTGACCCTTGCTTGATAGTACATCTTAAGACCTATTTGGATTCATCTGGTACCCTTGGCTTAAAGATTCTCTTGAAGACTCATCCTGGTTATTATCGATTTCATCTGATGCTTAGATTGTTATTGATTATTTGGATTGCTTGAGGCTTAATCCAAAGAAGGGAATTCTAGATTGACTTATGTCATGGGAGCTTGCTATCTTCTCTTTGTTAAATATTTCTTTGTCCTATATTTTATTTTATGCAATAGGATAGTCTCTTCATCTCCTCCCCTTCTTAAATTTTCAAAATCTTCTCCCTATATCAAAAGTCTTCTCCTTTCAAACTAGAACCATTTTCTTAATAAACCTTGACTTTGTCAAGTGCATTTTCAAACTTTGTTTTCTTAATAAATGCTAATCAACCTTAAGCATACTTAAAAAACACGTAACCCATTCAAATCATTTTGTGCCTTTGTGCACTTTTCATTTTAAAACCTTTCATAACATTTAGACATTGTCGTACCTAAAAAAATACGATCCTCGCGAAGGACACAAAAAAAGTTGTTCGAACTTAGTCGTCATCGAACTTTAATTTATTCCAACGAAGGAATAAGAAAATAACGAGAAAACCTTTTTAAAATAGAAAATGGTCATCGCAACCATATTCAGGTTCGGGAGCCGGTTACGTGAGGGAAGGTATTAGCACCCCCTCACATCTGTTGTACTCAACGGGAACCTCTTAGTCTAATTAGAAATTTTAAGTGTTTAACTTATGCTTGTTTGTCTTCTTCGAAAAATAAAAAGGAAAAAAGTTGCTAAAGGTTTTAAGTAGGGTTTAAGGAAAAATGGTTGATTTTATTATTAGGGTGCTCGCCAAGGATTGGGGCCCTTGTGCCTACATATTCCCTTGTGCAATGGGAAAGTCAGAGCAATTGTAGTTTGTACTACGGTTTGTTTAAAAGGGTCTCGATCGCACGGGGGCAAGAGAAAAGGTTAGTTAGTTGTTAGTGGGCTCGCCAAGGAATATGATCCTTGTGCCTACGTATTCTTAACAGGAATGAGAAATCATAGCTTCCTTAGTTCAGGGCTACGGGTTGTTGGTTTGTGTCTTTTAATGAATGAGTGTTTAAATCGCATTCTAACTGCTAAATGTTGACTTGTCTGCTCACTAGGGGAGGCTGAAGCATTACTTTATATGCCCGATAGAAGGGACTAAACAATGTTCTTTTGCAAAAAAGTGTTTGATCGCGCGGGGGCGAGTAATTAGGTTTGATGTGTTTTTCATAGATGTCAATTGCTCGAACACAAGAAAGACATCTCGTACTCAATTAAAAGAGAGGAATGGAAGACTCCACACCCCTCTGTTTCATCTTGAGCGAAATAATGTTAAGATATGGTTAGGTATTAATTTAAAAAATGCTCAATGTATGATCGAGGTTTGAATTTATGCGTGAGACGTTATGAGGTTGATGGCGATCGTGGAAACGATCGACTTACAAGGGTGTGAAAAAGGGCTCAACATTGGATCGAGAATTGTTTGATCTTTTTTTTTAAATAGTTTGAATAGTAATGCCAAGGGTGCGAAACTACCAACCGAAATTTGATCGAATCTAATCATAACGATGTTGGATCGTTAGAAATTAGCACAAATCAAAAGAAGATGAATTGCTACCGCATAAGCGGTCATCGCAAATCAAATAAAGAAGTAACAAGATAATAAAATCAAAGAGAATCACGAATTACAAATCGAAACGCGAATTGGTAAGCGCAACAAGTGGATTGTCACTAAGGTAAACCGTCGGACGCGTGTAAAATCGAAATACAACAAAATATATATAACCGCACATAAACCAATAAAAATCCAACACTAGCTTGCTACACTTAACGTGATCATCGCAACTTGTATCAAAATGGTGCGAATCTAAATTTATCAAAAAGAAGAAAAAAAAAAGTAAAAAGAATTTTAAGTGTTAAAAAAACAACAATGTTGCTAACGCAAAAAGTGCGATCATCCCAACCGGATTGAACCAACACAGTTAAATCATGAAAAAAATTATATTAGTAAAATATTACTTTCATATATTACTATTATATATTATATATTATATATTATACTAACATTATATACATTATATATTATATACATATTATCATTATATCCATGATATATTATATACATATTATCATTGTATTCATATTATATGCATATATATTATGTAGTATGATCAAAAACAATCACAGGATGGCAATATACATATACAGGAAATCAACGCAAGCAGTATGTATACATATATAACTATCACAGGGGGAAAAGTCACAAAATAAGAATGCAGAACAAATCGTTACGTGGATCTATATATATATATACACACACACACACACACACACACACACAAAACAATAAGAAACCCAAAAAGTTATGTATATATAATTTTTAAATCAAACCAAAAAATATATGCATCAAAACAAAAGGTATATATGTATACGTCTCACCATCAACCAAAAAATGACGAATGATTAGAAAAATTATAAATAATAAAAAAAAGAGACATCAAAGTATGAATGAGAAGTAGTTACCACAAAATACAAACAAAATATGCACCACTTGTGAAGTTCTTCAAGATTTACTTGGTGATGTTTTTCAGGATAACCCGAAGATGAGCGCAGTTTGGTCCCCTCCTCCTCCTTTTTTTTCTTTTCGCCCCTCTCATAGTGTTGGTCTCCTGCCCTGTATATATAGTACTTCTAGATTCTCTATGAAGCAATAAAAAGACAAGATACTAGAAAGAATTTGAAAATTTTTTTTTGTGTTTTTTTCCTAAATGAGGTAACATATGTTATAGTTTTTTTTTTCTAAATGAGTCAAGAAAGACAAGAATACTAAAATGAAATAAAAACAAATGTTTTTATGTTTTTTCCTAAATGAGGCAAGAAAGACAAGAATACTAAAATGAAATAAAAAAATACTTTTGTATTTTTTTATAAAAAAGGAAAGTATTAATAAACAAATTAAAAATAAAATTAATTAATTAAAATAAGTTTAAGCTAAAAACCTAATTAAATCTAAATAAATTAAATAATTATTTAACTAAAAATAAATATAAAACAATTAAAAAGCGAATAAAAAGTCGGGCACCAAAGTACTCGAAAAAATAAAATGAATGCCCCAAAATGATTAGCACGAAATAAACATATTGGAAAAATACAGCATTTGGTCAGATTTTGAAATAAGTTTAGACCGGTTAAAAGGTTTAGACGGATCAAAATGCGACCGAAAAGTAGTCAAAAAATTAAAATGAGCACGTCAAGTTAAACCACGTGAAACGTAGATTAATATAACAGACGTCTACAAGCTCGATTTTGAAATTTTACATCCGCTGATTTTACGCATAGTTAAAATTCAATTCAACCGATATGTTTGTACATCTGAGAGTTCATTCTGGCCGAAATTTTAGACATTATTTATGGTGAAAGACATGATATGCTGTACAGATAATGCGAAGTAAAAATAAAGTCAGGTAACTAAAAAAATTAAAATACCCTGACAAAATTGGGTATGACATACATGAGTTATTTCCATAGTTAAGATGTAATTCTCCTATCCCCATTGTATTGATGATAATTATTTTCCACTTGTGACAGTTAGTGGCATACTTGTTGATTTCTATCCAAGTTGGAGCCCTTCTCCTTGTGATGCAAAGTTCTCATTACTTGTGGGTTATTAGTTGCAGTATTCTCCTTAAAATGACAACTTGTCTTTTCATTTAAAATGAATCAAACAAACCATTTTGTTATTTTTACCACGAACTAAGAGGTTTTGTTCCTCCATTGCACTTTGTGGGTACGTAGGCACGAGGCTCAGGAAGTCTTGTCAAACACAAAATTATAAAAAAAAATACTTCTTTTCTCATCTCCCCAATCTTTTACAAGCAAACCCTTTTCAGACCAAAAAGCATAGATATTTCAAAGAGGTTCCTATTATAGATGTTTTTGGTGCTAACACCTCCCCTTTGCGTAACCAACCCCTTTACCCTCTTTTTGTTTGTTTTATTAGTTTTGTTTTAAAACTTCTTAGGGTTTTGTTCATTCTTTTTCCCTTTCGTTTGGAAATAATAAAAGCGCGGTGGCGACTCTTGCTTTATGGGTTAAGTTAATCAATAGCTTATACTCACAATTTTTACCCCTACAACTTGAAGGACCAAACTATTAAATCCAAGGGCAAGTTTGTGTTGAGTTTCTAAGTAAAGACGGTATGCATTTCGATCTTGTTGGATTTCTTGCAATGAATGTGTAGTGTTTTCAATGAAATACCTATGTTGCAAATGTAACTAGCAAACAAATTCCAACTGTGTCGAAATTTGTCTTTAAACGCTAAAATAAATAAGTGTAAAAGAACTTTAAATATATAAAAGGTGTATTTGCATAAAATTAAAAATGGTAGGCAATTTTATTTTCTTCAAGAAACTTTTCTCTCTCTTATGCGCGGGTACTTTGAGTGTGATCAAAGTTTACAATGTTTTTTCCACCCTTATCCTAACACTAGAATCCTTATTGATAATGTTATAACTAACTTCCTTCCAACGTTCAAATGAACCTCCGTCTGACACGTCATTCCTGCATGTAAATTGATGCTTGATTCGACTTCCACGTGTCCTTGCTAATTTGGGTAAGACCAAAAAATGATTTCTTCAGTTTGAATTTTGAATTTGTTCCAAGTCGATCCCAACAACCCGTCTAACTCAAACATGTTTGTGCTTCTTGGAATTTTTCTAAGTCCTCAGCCAGACTCTTCGACTCCGACTCCTACTGTTCCTGTGGCAAGTCTTTCAGTCAAAAAACAACTTGACTTTACCCTATGTTTGGAGAAATTCCAGCTGGCTTCCTTGTCGAATTTCCTCTTGGAATTTCTTGGTAAAAAAATTGGCCCCCCAAAAATGCCACTTTCGATTTTATAGTTGAAAGAGATAGGTGGCGTTTATGAAGTTCCAACACTGTTCAAAGTCATGTTGTGACATCATCGTCATCATGGCAACTCCCTATAACGTCTTTTTGAGATGTGTAAACCCAGACTAGCCATCTTGTCTCCGAGTTCCCTTTGATTACAACTCATTTTGCCCCTTAGTCTAGTAGAATGTTTGGGCCAACTATTAGTGTTTATATTCTTCCTCATTGTTAGAACAATGGTCCTTGATTCTAAACTTAAAGTTTGTTGGGATTCCTTTGGGTGAAACTATCAAGGCCCTGATTCCAGTTCCTTCTTTGTGACTTGAACCATTGAAGTACAAGTCCCAAGGGTCTAGACCTACGTAGTTTTGTGTCATTTTGACAACTGTGTGATCGACTATAAAGTCAGCCACGATTTTCCTTATTAAGGCCTTTAAATTTGCATATGTTAGGGAATACTCAGTTAAGACTAAGACATATTTCCCAATTTGACTATGTAGAATGGGTTTAGAGAGCATATGCTTGATAATGTCGAAATGAGAGTAAATATAAACATCAACTGGCTTTATATAATTTTTTAATTTTGTACAGGAGAAATACAAGTATAGACATAGTCTTTCTATTTCACTATATCTAGTTTTTTGCGTCATTTAAGACTCTACTTAAATAGTAAATGGATCTTTTGACGCCATTCTCGTCCTCTTTAGTCGGCATACTACCCATTGTCAATTCTGAAGCAGATATATACAACTTCATTGGCTTCTTATTTGCAGGAGGCATTAAAATTGGAGGTTGAACCAATTAGGCTTTTGTTTCATCGAATGTATTTTGATGTTCAAATTCCCATCTGAAGCTTTCTTATCCTTTTAGTTGAAGTAGTGGCGAGAAATCTTGAGTTTTGCCACTTAGGTTGGAAATAAATCTACTTAGGAAGTTGATTTTTCCTAACAATGATTGCAGCTTCTTTTTGGTCGGGGGGGGGGGGGGGGGGGCTCATCTCCAATATCGCCTTAGTCTTATTCTGCTTTATTTCGATCCCTTTCTTATGAACCACAAATATAAGGAAATCTCTTGGACTTACAAAAAAGGGATATTTAAGAGGATTCATCTTTAAGCCATATTTCCTCATCCTTTCGATGACTGTTGTCATACCCTCATTTCCACCCTAGCTTTTGCATCATATATTCATCATATCATCTCATTAGCATATCATTTGATCCTTGATTCCCTTGTGGATTAGGGTTTGCATTGGTCTCAGGTCATATAACTAAGACATCAAGAGATGTGGTACTTGTTTGTTTTTCTTTGTGTACAAGAATGGATTGAGAAGCTCATAATCAATGCATGTTCACTATGGCATGAGAGGTTTTATTTTGGTCAAGCTAGGTTCAAAGTTTGATTCATTGACACAAGAATGATTCATGTGTTTATTTCCATTCCATCTCCATCAAATTCACAAGCCATCATTCAAGTTTAAATCAAGTTTTCTTCATTTTTTACTCACATGATCATCATTGAGCCTTTGGATTCAAGATCATAGCAAATATCACATATTGGTGGCATGGCCTAAAACTCAAGTATGGCATGTCATTTGGTCCAAACACCATGACTCTCTCGATTTTCAACCAATGGACAAGCTACTTTTAGCCAAATGTCACAAATTAACTCCTCTACAACTTTGCTCCAAGGTCCAAACATCAATTCAACCTCCAAGGACCTCAATTTTGGAAGTGAGCAAGTTGCCAAAAATGGCCAAAACCTTATCATGACCCTCACTTTGCACCCATGCCATTTCCAAATCAAGTATCCAATTGACAAACTTCTTTGTGACTTTTGTTAAACTCATGGCAAAGATAATTTGGCCCAAGTATGGATCAAAATGCACATGGGAATAAAAAGTTATGATGTCATGAACTTGGAGGTCTCAACTGGCCAGGTAGGCCAAAACCTAGTTCGACCTATTGCCTGACCTAGAAGCCAGGTCACGACCCCAACTTTGAATCAATTTCATTTTCAATTCAAGAATCCTTTTGATGTGATTCTTTTTGCACTGAACTCTTTACAATGAAGTGATCATTTGGCACAAACAAGAATAAAAAACGCAAGAGGGAAATTTATTTGGCCTAGCTTCAAACATAGGACCATGGACTCTGCGTTTTGCCCAAGTTTCAGGTCATGAAATTCATGCCAATCTTGAAATGGGACCATGAACCCATGTGCAACTCATTTATGGACCTAAAATGCATCTGAACAAACACAAAATGATTGGTTTCAAGTGCTAATTCACGCATTTCACACCTCACTTCACACGCTTTACAAATCACCAAATTTCAACCCTAATTCACACGAATTCAAATTTATTTTACACGTACCATGAACTCACTTCATTTACTATAAATAGAAGGTTTATTTTCCTTCATTTGCAAGCTTTAAAATCCAAAGAAACTCTTAAACACTTGAGTTTGATACTCCTTCAAAACCATAAATCCCTCCCCTCGATTCAAGCTTGTTTTGCTTCAAATCTTTGCCCAAAATCACTCATCAACATTATTTGAAGCTAACTGCACCATTAACGTGCTTTGAAACTTCCTGAATCAAGCTCGCCATTTCCACCATTGTTTACCTCTAAAGCTTCAACTGAAAAGGTAGTTACGGGTTAAATTCTTGAACAAACAAGTTACCAGACTCTTTGTCTTGATTCACTAATCAAAAGCCATCAACTGCCTTAAATTTATATTGCGTACCATCATTTAATTTTACTTTGAAGAACTAGGGTTCTTCGTGTTCTTGAGCAAATTCTGTTTGCTCGGAGCCAATCAATGGCTCTGAAGCAAAGAGACATGAACGATGATGTGTTAGGCAACTGAATCCATGCTTGATTGTGGCTAAAAACACGAGTTCATGAAGTTTGCAAAATCAACTCAAGGTTGAAGACGAGTCTGGGTTGCGCGTAATATTTGAATTCAGCCAATCTCAACCTGACATGCGTGTTAGCCGTTGGCGCCATCTTTCAATTTTTTTTAATATTATTTTCATTTTATTTTTTCATTTACTTTTTGATTTAATTCTGATTGATTTTTAACTCTTATTTTCTCCCATTTTTTACACAAAATCCATAAAAATATTTTGCATCACATATTTTTTTCATAATTTTTAAAATCATTTTTGCATTTATTTGATATTTTCATCTATTTTCATTTTAATTTTAATTTTCAATTTTATTTTTGATCATTTTCAAATATATTTGCATCCAACTTTTGAGTTCCACTTACTTGCAATATTCATGACTTTCTCTAATTTTCTCGACCATTTATTTTACGTTTTGATGCATCTTTTGAATTTATTTTTATTTTCCTTTTAAAATATTTTTTAAAATCAATTTATTTTTATTTTTATTCAATTTTTGGAATGACTTGATCTTGACTCTTGATGATTACTTGGTTGAACATATTTTCAACATTTCAAATCCTTGATTGATGATCCTTTGGTTTATTTAACCTTCTCTGGTTCAAACATGTTATAAATGATCATCTGATCATTTTTGATACTTTGTATCAGAGATATGTTATCCCTTGTTTGATCATACTTTGGGTCCTTTGACTTATTGATAGATGATCCCTATGTGATTTCTTGAGTCACTCTCTATATCATCTCCTTCTTCATCTATCTTCTTCTTTTATTTTTGAGCCATTGTGTTACATGTTTTAGGAGAGTAACTTTGTGTTACTTCTCTAACATGACTAATACATAAATTGTTATTGACCAGCCTCAGATAGGTATGGCTTCTACATAAGCCTACTTACGATTGCTTAACATAGCGCCAAATTGTCCCAATGTGATAAATTGATCCTTAGTCTTAATTACTAACCACTGACTCACTAATTTTATTTTGTTGTCATTTAATTCTTGCAATTCACTTTCTTGCCTTTTACATTCTTGCAATTTACTTTTATGCTCGTTATCCATCCATTTACTTTATGCATTTTTTATTTTATGTCTTTTATCTCTTGTTATTTCTTATTGCCATTAAAAAGAACAAAAACATGATAAAATGAAAAGACCAAAAAGATACGATTCTCTACTTCTGACCTGAGAGGATGGACTCTCATGGACTTTGAATGGCCTTAGCATCATGGAATTTTTGACTTAATGTTTGACCCTAGCAAAAGGAGACTTGGACTTGGATTTTTAATTCCATTGGTTAGCTTAGGACACCTTGCACACACATGGTTTTCTCTTGGGCTACCTTACAATGAGACTCCTTTATTTCTTGCACACATCCCGTGTATTTTTCATGTACCCCTCTCCCTTTTTGATGTACTTTTTTATCTCTTGTTTTCCTTTGGTTTGGTTTTTCTTGCTAGTTATCCTTAGGGACTAGGATTGACCTCACCATTTTCTCAAACCCTTGATCCAACGTCAAATGATATTTTCATAATAAAACCATTTATCCAATGTCAAGTGGCATTTTCTCAATAAACTCAAAAACATGTTAAAATACGATTAGAATTGTGCGCCATGAGCCTTAAGTGGTGGAGATGGAGTGAGAATGGAGTTGTCCTGCCCTCACTCTGAGTATTTTGAACACAAGAAACTTGACTTGGTTGTTTGAAATATTCACCTCTACCCATAGTCTTTAGTATAATTCAAATCAAGAACAATCTCTTCTCAAACCTAAAATCGACATCAACTCATCAAACTGTCTTTTTTGCACCTTAGGGCATCATCCCGAAAACCCTTTTTCAAGGTAAAGTAAGCATGAGATCGCAAGATCTTGGCGAGCAAACTAATAAAAAAAACCCTCCATTTTTCTCCTTTAGCAAGTAAACTTTAGATAATGACACGCATTCGCACCTAGACAACCTAGATGGTTCTCGTTGAGTACAACGGATGTGAGGGGTGTTAATACTTTCCCCTTGCATAACCGACTTCCGGACCCGAATTTGGTTGTGAGACCTATTCTTCACCTTTAGGGGGTTTTATCAATATTTTTCCTTTCTTCAGAATAAATAAAGTTCGGTGGCGACTCTGTGCATTTTTCGTGTAGCGACAACTATCGAAGGTGGTCAATGTGACCATCTTTGGATGAGGATTTGATGAAAATGTCGTCTATGTAAACCTGCATAAAAGCCTCAATAAAGTCATGAAAAATAAGATTCATTGCCCTCGGGTAAGTTGCACCAGCATTTTTTAACCCAAAAAGGCATCTAGAGCTGTCAAAATGGACTAGTTGGCCCTAAAGGGGCCGACCTATGGGCTTGAATATTGCTATCCGAGCCTAGCCCTATATGGGCTTTGGGCTACCCGACCCTAAATGGGTTTTTTTTAATTAAAAAATTAAAATAGAAACCCCATAATATTTATTATAAATGAAATTAAAAATTATGTTATTTTAAACATAATACATTTTTAAGTACTATATTATCTTTTAAAAATACTATAATGTGTTTTTAAATACAATACATGTCTAAATTGTATAAAATAATACTCAAATATTTAACATAAGAGAAACTAATAGAATACGAGGAAATAGTGTTGACTATATTAATGTATAAGATTTAAAAGAGAAAGATTGAATAGAATAGAGATGAAATTTAGTGACGTGAGAAAAATCAATGTGTTATTTTGGAGTAAGACAATATATATATATATATATATATATATATATATATATATATATATATATATATATATATATATATATAGCTATGTGGGCCTAAGGGGCTACCTACGGCCCATATGGGTTAGTCCTAATGGAGAGCGGGCTTTTTAGGGCTGGGCTATAATTTGAAGTCCCAAACCCTATGATTTTTCGGGCCTGACAGGTCGGCCCATATGAGCTAGCCCATTTTGACAGTTCAAGGCATTACAACCCATTCGTAGGTCCCCAAGGCACTTGGCCACCTGAATACTATTTTGGGTATATCATCATCAGCGATGAAGATCTGATGTACCCAGAGTAGCCATCTAACATGTTTAGATATTCATGGCCTGCTACCGAGACAACAAGCATCCACGCGACTGGCAAAAGGTACTCATCTTTAGGGGGTTGCTCTATTCAAATCTCTGAAATCTATGCAAACCTTTAAAGTCCCGTTCTTCTAATTACTAGTATTATATTAGCAAGCCATTCAACATACCTTGCTATTCTGATAAACTTGATTTTCAGTAGCATCTCAATTTCTTCTTTTATCTTTGACATTACTGCTAGAGCGAACCTTCTTGGTAACTGCATCACAGGTTTCTTCCGCGAGTGAATGGGAGCTTCAATTCCACCAGCTCTCAACTAAGACCTGGCATCTCTTCGTAGTCCCATGTGAAGCAATCCTTGTAGTTCCTAAACAGTTATATTACCTGGTCTTTTAAACCTAGATCTATCTTGGCAGTAATGTAGGTAGGACTTTTGATTAATCCATATCCCAGGTCAATTTCTTCCAAAGGATCTTGCGCTGGGATTTTTTTTCAGTTGAAATTGTGGGGTCTTTGTTAAAGCCCAAAGGCTCATCATCATATATGCAATCGAGCCTCTGGTCGAGCGTGTGGTCTAGTGCTCTCAATATGTTGGCTTCATTAGTCAATTCAAAGTGTAACTTAGCCTTATGGGCCATTTTTTTCTTACTTGTCGGTGAAGTAGGCTGTGATTAAAGCCCATGTGTCCGACTCATCTTTTTATTTGGATTTTTTAGCCAACTCCTCTTGCATCTTAGCTTTTTAGGCCTTTTTACCTGGGTTTCGGCCACATTGGTTATGATATTGGTCCAAGTATTTGACTTAGACATAGTAGGGTTCATCATCACCTCATCCTATTGGTGCTATTTCATCATCTTCATGGGGATCCTCTCCCCAAACTTCCATTTCCCACATGAAACCATGGGTTAGGTGGAGTCTTACTGAATGGAACACATTATCCTGAGGGATGAAACCTTTATCCATTGGTGGACATGGTGCTATGTTTGCTAGACTTTGTCACATTATCCTGAGGCCTGAGATCTGTGTCAAATTTCCCTATCTTTTTAAGCAGGGAATGCAGTATCAGATTAATTGTTGCGCCGCTGTCGACCAAGACTTTGTTGCACCATAGTTGTCAACTTTGGCTTCGATGAATAGTGGTTTTAAGGGGCTCTTCATCCCCGAATGAGGTTTCTCAAAAATGGAATTTTGTTCATCCATGCAACCATTATTCATTACATAATAGCATACTATCTTATAATCAGCCAGTTTTTCTGCAGAAAATTCTTCTTCTGCATCTGTCACTTTAGTTACCACATTGTATTCGACTGGTAACACCAATACCACATTAAAAAGGACTTCAAAGTCGTCACCTGAATCTAAGAAGTTATCTTTTATCATCTCCTAGTCTCCATATTTATCTACTTCCTTATCACCTAATAGAGTTGGATCTATTCTCTCTTTCCCTGGCCTCGTAGTTAGCTCGACTTTAGGTTCGACAGAAGAAAATGGGTTCACCTTCTCTTTTGGGGGCCTCCTCGCCACTTAAAATTTTTATTCGACAGGTGAAGGTGGGGGAAATTCTTTCTTTGGTTGGATTTCTAGCCATTTGTTGTTAGATCCTGGATCCTAGTTGTTTCCAGGCCCTTGGCTTTCCTTGAACACTTTCTTTTGGCGCTGTTATCTACGCCATTGTGTTCGAGTCATTGGATTTTCCCCCTATAATTGAGATTATATGGATGGTTCTTAGGTGCCTATGAATTGTCCAGGCATTTCCAAGTTATGTTTAGAGCCAGCACTTCTCCCTTATTTTGGTTGGTGCCTACCATGTCTTGGGGGTGCATCCACTTTCCCACAAGTGCCTTCGACTGAGGCATAAAGGTCCTGGTTCGACCACCATTATGGCTTGGAGACATATTTTGTGTCCTGTAGGGGACACCCCTCTTTTAAAAGCATAGTTCTCCTTTGCATCGACCATTTTCCTCCTCTAGATAGTTAAGGCTTGGTGTTTTTAAGGCTCTCAGTAGCCTTTTTGTTGAATATGGCGCTGCATCTGGGAAACAACATCACCTCTGGGCCCTTCAACTTGCAACGGTTGAGGAAGTCGACAAGCTCCTCCTCAGTGGTAGGTGTCATACCTCGAAAAATACGATCCTTCGCGATGGGACACAAAAATAGTTGTTCGAACAGAGTCGCCACCGAACTTTATTCATTCCAATGAAGGAACAAGAAAATATCGAGAAAAACTTAAAAGATAACAACATGGTCATCACAGCTAAATTCTAGGTTCAGGAGTCGATTACGCAAGGGAAAGGTATTAGCACCCCTCACGTCCATTGTACTCAATGGGAACCTCTTAGGGTGATTTGAGATTGAATGTTAGCTAAAGATATTAGCTTTCTTCAAAGTGAAAAGATGCGAAAGGGTATCAGAAAAGGGTTTCGATTGCTAAAGGGAAATGGGTGGTTTTTTGTTAGTGTGTTCGCCAAGGATTGGGGCCCTTGTGCCTACGTATTCTCTTTGTGAAGTGAGAAATCAGAGCATCCGTAGTTCAGAGGACTACGGGAGAAAGGAAAGGTAGATGGGTAAAAAACAAAAAGTTAGAAAAGAAAAAAAGGTAGCTCGCCAAGGATTGAGGCCCTTATGCCTGCGTATCTTCATTTGGACGAAAATGAAGAATCAGAGCGTTCGTAGTTCGTGAAACTATGGGTTGTTGGTTTGAGTTTTTTAAGGATTAATTATGAAATTTGTGTGGCAAATCAAGTCACGTTTCGTTCAATAGATGACAAGTATTTGAACGGTAGG
Source organism: Lathyrus tuberosus (assembly GCA_022829125.1). Classification (NCBI taxonomy): domain Eukaryota; kingdom Viridiplantae; phylum Streptophyta; class Magnoliopsida; order Fabales; family Fabaceae; genus Lathyrus; species Lathyrus tuberosus. The sequence continues at coordinate 5,521,447 of JALAZF010000090.1, forward strand.
CTAAGTGCGGCCATCACACAAATACTTGAGAAGAGTGAGGAAAATTGCTTCCACCCCCAACTTTTCATCCATCAAGGAATTGACTTAAGTTGTTTAATTTAATAGTGTTTTAACACGATTGACGAACGTTTAAATGGTAGGCTAAGTGCGGCCATCACATAATCATTCGGGAAGAGTGAGGAAAATTGCTTTCACCCCCAACTTTTTCAATCGATAAGTATTGAGAAAAGAGTCTGGATAACTTGACGTTGGATCAAGTGTTCGCTTTGGTTGATTTTGGAATTTTTTTGGTAAATAGGACGGTTGATGGCGATGCATGTTGAAATACAAATAGAGTTAGGGTTTTGTTATCGATCCACAGAGATTGTTCGTGATATCGCAGCCGTTCTACAGTTGTATACGTTTTAAACTTCAAAGTAACAAGGGGTTTTGGTTGTTTTTTAATCGGAACATTTGCATTCAAATTTAAGTAATAGCGGTAAAAAGATTTGTTTTAACGATTTATAAAAAGCATGTCAAGATTAAGGTTCGATAAACCATTTTGCACGTATATAATCGATAAAGCTAATGAACTCGGTTAAACGATAAATACAATCACATATCCTCCCAATATGTTTATCTCTAACACGTATTGTGAGTTTTACCATTTTGATCCTTTGATGATCTCTCACTCAAACTATCAAAATGACAACATTCAAGCTCAATATTTTGTGAACATCAACTCATATTACTATCTCTATCCAATGTGAATTGATGGATGAAAAACCTAGGTAAAGAGTAAGAACACATTTCTCAATCATGAACCAACACAAAGAATAAACCATAGAAACAAAGTTTCTCATCATACATTCATCATCCAAGAGTTCACAAGCTAGAATCAATACATATACATGTAAAAGGAAGGTTTATCTACCATCTAACCTTGACACAAAATGAAAATTAGCTCTCCATTGTCATGGAAACTAAACAAACAAGAAGATGAAGAAGAATATCAAGAATCAATGATGATCTCTCGACGAATGATGCTTCCAATCTTACAAAATGAGATGCTACAGTGTTTACAATGTATTTTGCTCTGAAAAGTATCAAGGATCCCAAGAAAAATACAGAAAAGTCTATTTATAAGGGGGCAGAGGATCGCAGAGCGCGCTAAGCGCGCTGCACCGTGCTAAGCGCGGCCTCATTTATTTCCAAACCGGCCTAAAAGCGTGCTTAGCGGGCTCAGGACCGTGCTAAGCGGGCAACTCTCTGTAACTAGCTCCATCCCCGTGCTTAGCGGGCTCCAAGCATGCTTCAAAAATCATTTTCTTCACAAAATGCTTCTAGGGAGCTTTGTAACACCCCAGTTTTGTGAGTTTTTATTTAATCGAGTCGTTTTGATTATTTTATTATTATATCATTTTATTTTCGACTTTTATTTGGAAATATGTTATTTTTCAATGTTGTGATATTTTATCGGGTTTTGGGAACGTTTGCGAGATATTTAAGTGTAGGGGTATTTTGGGCATTTCACTTTATTATTTTTCTTAAGTTAAGAAAATAGAAATAGAAAGAAAGAAAAATAGAGAGAAAGAAAAAGAGAAGAAGGAAAAGGGAAAGAAAAGAGAAGAAGAGAAAAAAAAAGAGAGAAAACTTGGAAATCAAGAAAACAATCTCCCGACTTTTCTAAACGCTATTAAATCGGGTAAGGGTGCGAAACTCGATTATTATATGCTTGTGTATGATTATGTATGTATGTTTTTGTTTGTTGTTGGATTGAATTGGAAATATATAGTAAAAACCATATTATGTAGAAATTGATTAGAAATCGATTAAATTGTGTCGAAAATCATGTTTTCAGGTCCATTATTGTTGATACATGTTAGCTACATGTTTTTAGGCATTGTATTGGTAATTTTTCTGGTGTATAGGTGAAAATTGGATGATTTTGAGTTGGAAAACGCAGAAGAAATTATGCAGAAAATTCTGGTTTTTCCACTGCCCATACGCGTATCACGTAAGGCAATACGCGCATTGGTCAAGGAAATACGCGTATGGCATTGAAGAAAACTGGGCAATACGCGTATAGAGCTTCATTTTCTCGGCCATCTGCCCATTTGCATAATGGTACGCGTAAGACTTTAGGGCAATACGCGTATGGTGTAGGGAACTACGCGTATTGGAATTTTAATGGGAATTTTGGGGAGAAATGGGTCTCTGCCCATACGCGCATGACCTTGGGCAATACGCGTATGGAATGGGCGAGGGAGCGGGGCAATACGCGTATAGGTCAGGGCAATACGCGTATGGCCAGGAGAATTGCAAAATGTGTTTTTTTCGCGATGTCTTTTCTTGTTTAGTCCGTAACTTGTGTTCCGTTTACCCGTTTTTAACATTCTTGGTATCGTTGAGTAGTTATTGAACTATACTTTCTTATTATAATAATTTTGAGATTGTTAGCCGATTTAATTATGTCGGGAATTTGGAATAGTGTCGTTTTGTCTACTTTTGTCATTATAATTGTGTGTAATTGCTGTGTATCATGTAATGTGCTGTTGATATGGATATGGTATGATTTGTGTGCTGTTGTATGGTATAAACGCATTGTTTTGGGCTTGAATTGCAAAGCATGATTAATGTTAAGTGAGATGGTTGCATATATGTGTGCATTTGAATGTCATGAGTCATTGTATGCTGAGCATCATGATATGCATTCTTGTGAAGTCGTGTGCCCTAGTGGGTGTGAGCGACGAATCGATTCTAGAGGGAATCTGCTATAACATTGTGAGCCTTATACCGAGAGGACCGAAAGTGATGGTTATATACGATCGTGTGCCCGCGTGGGTTGTGAGCGATCGGATCGTGAGCCTTATACAAAGAGGACCGAAAGCGATCCATAAATGTCGTGAGCCTTATACAAAGAGGACCGAAAGCGACGGGGAGTTACACTTAGTAACGAGCGATGGTTCTAATAGTTCTTGAGTGAACTGGTGTTGAGAATTGATGGAAGTTGGTACCGCATGTGCATATGCATAAGAGTCGTTGTGTCGGTCTCTTGCATTTGCATAAATCATTAATGGTTTGTTTATGAGTGAAATTAGGGATAAAATTAATAAACTGATATATGGACATGTGTTGGTGATACTTGTATTGTGCATGGTTGGTATACCTGGGTGATGGAAATATGAAATATACATTGGGTTGTTTTGTGTTTGAATTCTGGTATGAAATGTGGTGAGAACAGTATATATGTGTATTTTTGGTGTTATATATAATTGTATGCAATTATATTATGATTGTGTTTCTCACCCTTCTGCTGTTTTATAATGCTCTATGAGGCATTGTAGATTAGATTGCTGGAGGTCTTTTGTGAAGCTTAGGTCTTCATTCTTTTGTCGGTCGGCTCTGATATGTGACACCGGGTAGTTAGGGAGACCGTTGGTGATTTGTGTGTATATGTATATGTTCTTTTGAGATTGTACATGTATGATTGTATTTGGCAGACAAACTTTGTATGATATACAGATATATTTATATATGAGATTCATTACAGATTTTCCGCTTTTATTCTGTATCTGAATTGTGGGTAGTAGAAACTAAGTTCCTCTGTTAATTGCTACCTGATTGTTGCATATCTTTATGGCCAGGTTTATGTGTATTATGTTTCAAATTGATGTGACCCCTCGGTCTATGCTGTGAATGTTTTAAATATACTCTGATGAGATTTTGAATTTTTATTATCGCTTTGATAACTTGGGGGTATAGATTGGGGGAGTTATGTAACACCCCCAATCTATACCCCCTATTAAATAAAGCGGTAACAAAATTCAAAATTTCATGAGAGTATATTTAGATATTCACAGCATAGACCGAGGGGTCACATCAAATTGAAACAAAACATACAACACCTGCTCATAAAGATATGCAACACTCGCAGGTAGCAATTAAACATAGGAACTTGGTTCCTACTACCCACAATTCAGCTACAGAATAAAGCGGAAAATCTGTACTGAATCTCATATATATATTATAAAAAGTTTGTCATACATCAAGTCATACATGCACAAGCCAAAAGATATACATACATATACACATCAAACTACAAAACGATCCCCCTAACTACCCGATGCCACATATCAGAGCCGACCGACAAAAGAATGAGTCCTAAGCTTCACAAAAAGACCTCCAGCAACTCTAATCTGCAATGCCTCGAAGAGCATTATAAAACAGCAGAAGGGTGAGAAAAACAATCATAATATAATTGCATACAATTATATATAACACCAAGAATACACATATGTACTGTTCTCACCATACGCGTATTGCCTTAAACGTTACGCGTACCATACGCAAATGGGCAGATGGCCGAGAAAATGAAGCTTCCATACGCGTATTGCCCAGTTTTCTTCAATGCCATACGCGTATTGCCTTGAGTGATACGCCTATTGCCTTGAGTGATACGCGTATGGCCAGTGGAAAATTCAGAAAAATTCTGCAGAACTTTGTTCTGCGTTTTCCACCCCAAATCATCCAATTTTTCACCTACACACCAGAAAATTACCAATACAATGCCTAACAACGTGTATCTAACAGGTATCAACAATAATGGACCTGAAATCATAATTTCTGACACAATTTAATCGATTTCTAATCAATTTTGCATAATATGGTTTTTACTATATATTTCTATTTCAATCCAATAAGAATAAAAAACATACATACATAATCATACACAAGCATATAATAATCGAGTTTCGCACCCTTACCCGATTTAATCGTGTTTAGAAAAGTCGGGAGATTGATTTCTTGATTTCCAAGTTTTCTTTCTTTTTCTTCTCTTCTTCTCTTTTCTTTCCCTTTTGCTTCTTCTCTTTTTCTTTCTCTCTATTTTTCTCTCTTTCTATTTTCTATTTTCTAACTTAAAGAAAAATAAGATAAAATGACCAAAATACCCCCACACTCAAATATCTCGCAAACGTTCCCAAAACCCGATAAAATATCACAACATTGAAAAATAACATATTTCCAAATAAAAGTCGAAACTAAAATAAAATAATAATAAAATAATCAAAACGACTCGATTAAATAAAAACTGACAAAACTGGGGCGTTACATGTTACATTAAATGGTATCAGAGCCAGTCCGTGTCAGTTTGTGTCAGTCCTTATCGGTCTTGGTGTTGGGATGAGCTGTTTGTTTAACCATAGTTGCTGTTATTGGAAATGAACAGAATATGGCTGGTAGGAATGACGCTGCTTTGGCTGCTGCGATGCAAGCAATGGCTCGGGCTGTGCAGGGTGCACCTAATGCTGTAGGTAATGATGAGTTCAGGAAGAACAAACCGCTGTCTTCAAAGGAAGATATGATCCTGATGGTGCTCAGATATGGCTTAAAGAGATTGAAAGAATCTTTTGAGTAATGGATTGTGCTGAGGATTAGAAGGTGAGACTGGGTACTCACATGTTACTGGAAGAAGCTGATGATTGGTGGGTTAGTACACGTCATGTGTTGGAAGCTGCAGAGGAGGAGATCACTTGGGCTGTGTTTAGCATTGAGTTTCTGAGGATGTATTTTCCCGAAGATGTAAGAGGAAAGAAGGAAATTGAGTTCTTGGAGTTAAAACAAGGTAATATGTCTGTTGTTGATTATACTGCTAAGTTTGTGGAACTTGTGCAGTCTTATCCATATTATGCTGAAGCGACCGCGGAATTTTCTAAGTGTGTAAAGTTTGAGAGCGGATTACGTCCTGAGATAAAGCAGACAATTGGTTATCAAAGGATTCGGAGGTTTTCTGATTTGGTGGATTGTTGTAGGATTTATGAGGAGGATAGTAAGGCTCGTTCTACTCACTATAAGACTGTGAGCGAGAGGAAAGGGAAGCAACAGTTCCGTGGTGGTCCGTATGTAACACTAGCTGATAAGGGTAAACAAAGGGGAAATTTTGAGAGAAGGTCAAGTGGAGGAGGAATGTCTGGTCCTCTGAGATGTTATAGATGTGGTGATGTGGGACATCGTCAGTCCGAATGTAGGAAGGATTTGAGGAAGTGTTCTAATTGTGGAGGTTTAGGACATGTCGCTGCTGATTGTGCAAGGAAGAATGTGGTGAAGTGTTTCAACTGTGGTGAACCTGGTCACATTAGTACGAAGTGTCCGAAACCGAAGCAAGCACCAGCTGGTGGGAAAGTTTTTGCCTTGGCAGGAACTCAGACTTCAAGTGCAGACCGTCTGATCAGAGGTACTTGTTTTATTAATAGTACTCCTTTAGTTGCTATTATTGATACTGGAGCAACTCATTCATTTATTTCGTCTGAGTGTGCGAAGCGTTTGAATCTTGTGTTGTCTTCGATGGGTGGTGAGATGGTTATTGATACTCCAGCAATGGGGTCAGTAACTACTTCTTTGGTTCGTCTAAGTTATCCTTTGACCATTTATGGTAAAGACTTTGAGATGGATTTGGTGTGTTTGCCGTTGGAGGGTTTAGATGTGGTTCTGGGAATGAATTGGTTGCAGTTCAATCGGGTTCATATTGATTGTTATCATAAGTTAGTAAAGTTTCCTTCTCTTGAGGGAGACGAAGACTCGCGTTTCTTGTCTACCAAAGAGTTGAAGAAACTTTTGGCGGATGAAGCTCAATTGTTTGGGTTGTTTGCATCGTTGACTGTGGATAGTCAAGTTTCACTTGATGTGGTTCCTGTTGTGTGTGAATTTCCAGAAGTGTTTCCCGAGGATATTTCAGACTTGCTGCCAAAGAGAGAGGTGGAGTTTTCTATAGATCTAGTTCCTGGTACTAGACCTATTTCTATGGCACCTTATCGAATGTCGGCATCTGAGTTGGTAGAGTTGAAGAAGCAACTGAATGAATTATTGGAAAAGAGGTTTGGGAGACCAAGCGTTTCTCCTTGGGGTGCTCCAGTTTTATTGGTGAAAAAGAAAGATGGAAGTATGCGATCGTGTATTGATTATCGCCAGTTGAATAAGGTGACTATTAAGAATAAGTATCCTCTTCCGAGAGTTGATGATCTGATGGATCAGTTGGTTGGTGCGTGTGTGTTTAGTAAGAATGATTTGAGGTCGGGGTATCATCAGATAAGGGTGAAAGAGGAAGATATTCAGAAGACGGCTTTTAGGACACGATACGGTCATTATGAATATTCTGTGATGCCATTCGGGGTTTCTTATGTGCCAGGTGTGTTTATGGAGTACATGAATCGTATTTTCCACGAGCATTTGGATCGATTTGTGGTTGTGTTTATTGATGACATTTTGATTTATTCTAAGTCTCGGGAGGAGCATGCAGAGCATTTGCGTATTGTTTTGCAGGTTTTGAAGGAAAATAAACTTTTTGCCAAATTGTCCAAGTGTGAATTTTGGTTGTCGGAGGTGAGTTTTCTTGGACACGTAATTTTAGGTAATGGTATTGTTGTGGATCCATCTAAAGTAGAAGCAGTTCTACAATGGGAGGCTCCAAGATCTGTTACTGAAATTCGAAGCTTTTTGGGTTTGGCCGGTTATTATCGAAGGTTCATTGAAGAGTTTTCTAAGCTAGCACTTCCTTTGACCCAGTTGACTTGTAAAGGGCAAGCGTTCATTTGGGATATTCGATGCGAGGAAACTTTTAATGAGCTGAAGAGAAGATTGACGACAGCTCTGATTTTGATTCTACCGAATCCTAATGAACCGTTTGTGGTGTATTGTGATGTGTCTTTGATTGGTCTAGGTAGGGTGCTAATGCAAGAAGGTAAGGTCGTGGCTTATGCTTCAAGGCAGGTGAGAGTGCATGAGAAAATTATCCTACTCATGATCTTGAATTACCGGCTGTGGTTTTTGTATTGAAAATTTGGAGGCATTATCTTTTTGGTGCGAGGCTTGAAGTCTTTAGTGATCACAAAAGTTTGAAATATTTGTTTGATCAGAAGGAATTGAATATGAGGCAACGGAGATGGTTGGAATTCTTGAAGGACTACGACTTTGGCTTGAATTACCATCCTGGTAAAGCTAATGTAGTAGCCGATGCGTTGAGTCAGAAATCGTTGCATATGTCCGCTTTAATGGTTAAGGAGTGGGAACTTTTGGAATCGTTTAGAGATTTGAGTTTGGTATGTGAAGTGACGCCGGATAGCGTAAGGCTTGGAATGTTGAAGGTTACTAATGATTTTCTGAAGACTGTAAGTGAGAAACAGAAGACAGATGTGAAATTTGGGGATTTGATGTTGGTTGGAGAAAAAGATGCGAATAGTGATTTTAAAGTGGATATTAATGGTGTTTTGAGATTCCGAGGCCGAATTTGTATTCCGGATGATGCGGTGTTGAAAAGGATGATTTTGGAGGAGGGACACCGGAGTAATTTGAGTATACATCCAGGAGCGAATAAAATGTACCAACATTTGAAAAATATTTTTTGGTGGTCTGGATTGAAAAGAGATGTGGCTCAGTTTGTCTATGCATGTTTGACTTGTCAGAAATCAAAGGTAGAACATCTGAGGCCTAGTGGTTTGTTGCAACCGTTGGATATTCCTGAATGGAAGTGGGATAGCATTTTGATGGATTTTGTAACGGGGTTACCGAATACACAACGAGGGCATAATGCTATTTGGGTGGTTGTTGATAGGCTGACTAAATCGGCTCATTTCATTCCGATTGACATCAGTTTTACTTTGGAGAGGTAAGCGGAGATTTACATCAGTGTGATTATGAAGTTGCATGGAGTTCCATTGAGTATCGTTTCAGATCGAGATCCGAGGTTTACCTCGAGGTTTTGGGAAAGTTTACAGAAGGCTTTAGGATCTAAATTGAGATTGAGTTCGGCTTATCATCCGCAGACGGATGGTTAGATGGAGGGAACGATTCAGTCTTTGGAAGATTTGTTGCGAGCTTGTGTTTTGGAACAAGGTGGGGCATGGGATAGTTATCTTGCATTGATTGAATTCACGTATAATAACAGTTTCCATTCTAGTATTGAAATGGCACCTTTTAAAGCACTGTATGGACGAAGATGTCGAACACCGTTGTGTTGGCACGAATTTGGTGAATGTTCGGTGGTTGGACCAGAGTTGGTGCAACAGACTATGGAAAAAGTGAAGCTTATTCGTGAGAGAATGAAGGCTTCTTAGAGTAGGCAAAAGAGTTATCATGATCGGAGAAGGAAAGATCTTGAGTTTTAAGAGGGCGATCATGTATTTTTGAGGGTTACGCCGGTAACGGGTGTGGGTTGTGCATTGAAATCGAAGAAACTTACTTCTCGGTTTATTGGTCCTTACCAGATATCCGCGAGAGTGGGTGCTGTGGCTTATAGGGTGGCGTTGCCGCCGAGTCTGTCGAATTTGCACGATGTGTTCCATGTTTCATAACTTCGGAAGTATGTTCCGGATACGTCGCATGTGTTTCCGATGGATGAGGTAGAGGTAAGGGAGAACCTTACGGTCGAGGCATTATCCGTTAGGATTTTAGATCGCGAGGTGAAGCGGTTAAGGGGCAAGGATATTGCACTTGTGAAAGTGGCGTGGGGAGGCGCTACTGAGGGAAATTTGACTTGGGAGTTAGAGAGTCGGATGCAGGAGTCGTATCCAGAGTTGTTCGTCTCAGGTATATTTTCGAGGACGAAAATTTTTAAGTGGGGGAGAGTTGTAACGCCCCAGTTTTGTGAGTTTTTATTTAATCGAGTCGTTTTAATTATTTTATTATTATATTATTTTATTTTCGACTTTTATTTGGAAATATGTTATTTTTCAATGTTGTGATATTTTATCGGGTTTTGGGAACGTTTGCGAGATATTTGAGTGTAGGGGTATTTTGGGCATTTCACTTTATTATTTTTCTTAAGTTAAGAAAATAGAAATAGAAAGAGATAAAAATAGAGAGAAAGAAAAAGAGAAGAAGGAAAAGGGAAAGAAAAGAGAAGAAGAGAAGAAAAAAGAGAGAAAACTTGGAAATCAAGAAAACAATCTCCCAACTTTTCTAAACGCGATTAAATCGGGTAAGGGTGCGAAACTCGATTATTATATGCTTGTGTATGATTATGTATGTATGTTTTTGGTTGTTATTGGATTGAATTGGAAATATATAGTAAAAACCATATTATGTAGAAATTGATTAGAAATCGATTAAATTGTGTCAGAAATCATGTTTTCAGGTCCATTATTGTTTATACATGTTTGATACATGTTGTTAGGCATTGTATTGGTAATTTTTCTGGTGTATAGGTGAAAATTGGATGATTTTGGGTTGGAAAACGCAGAAGAAATTCTGCAGAAAATTCTGGTTTTTCCACTGCCCATACGCGTATCACTCAAGGCAATACGCGTATTGGTCAAGGCAATACGCATATGGAATTGAAGAAAACTGGGCAATACGCGTATAGAGCTTCATTTTCTCGGCCATCTGCCCATTTGCGTAATGGTACGCGTAAGACTTTAGGGCAATACGCGTATGGTGTAGGGCACTACGCGTATTGGAATTTTAATGGGAATTTTGGGGAGAAATTGGTCTCTGCCTATACGCGTATGACCTTGGGCAATACGCGTATGGAATGGGCGAGGGAGCGGGGCAATACGCGTATAGGTCAGGGCAATACGCGTATGGCCAGGAGAATTGCAAAATGTGGTTTTTTCGCGATGTATTTTCTTGTTTAGTCCGTAACTTATGTTCCGTTTACCCGTTTTTAACATTCTTGGTATCGTTGAGTAGCTATTGAACTATACTTTCTTATTATAATAATTTTGAGATTGTTAGCCAATTTAATTATGTCAGGAATTTGGAATAGTGTCATTTTTTCGACTTTTGTCATTATAATTGTGTGTAATTGCTGTGTATCATGAAATGTTCTGTTGATATGGATATGGTATGATTTGTGTGCTGTTGTATGGTATAAACACATTGTTTTGGGCTTGAATTGTAAAGCATGATTAATGTTAAATGAGATGTTTGCATATATGTGTGAATTTGAATGTCATGAGTCATTGTATGCTGAGCATCATGATGTGCATTCTTGTGATGTCGTGTGCCCTAGTGGGTGTGAGCGACGAATCGATTCCAGAGGGAATCTGCTATAACATCGTGAGCCTTATACCGAGAGGACCAAAAGCGATGGTTATAGATGATCGTGTGCCCGTGTGGGGTGTGAGCGATCGGATCGTGAGCCTTATACAAAGAGGACTGAAAGCGATCCATAAACGTCGTGAGCCTTATACAAAGAGGACCGAAAGCAACGGGGAACATCGTATGCCCGACGGGGAGTTACACTAAGTAAAGAGCAATGGTTCCTGAGTGAACTGGTGTTGAGAATTGATGGAAGTCGGTACCGCATGTGCATATGCATAAGAGTCGTTGTGTCGGTCTCTTGCATTTGCATAAATCATTAATGGTTTGTTTATGTGTGAAATTAGGGATAAAATTAATAAATTGATATATGGACATGTGTTGGTGATACTTGTATTGTGCAAGGTTGGTATACCTGGGTGATGGAAATATGAAATATACATTGGGTTATTTTGTGTTTGAATTCTGGTATGAAATGTGGTGAGAACAGTATATATGTGTATTTTTGGTGTTATATATAATTGTATGCAATTATATTATGATTGTGTTTCTCACCCTTCTGCTGTTTTATAATGCTTTATGAGGCATTGCAGATTAGATTGCTGGAGGTCTTTTTGTGAAGCTTAGGTCTTCATTCTTTTGTCGGTCGGCTTTGATATGTGACACCGGGTAGTTAGGGAGACCGTTGGTGATTTGTGTGTATATGTATATGTTCTTTTGAGATTGTACATGTATGATTGTATTTGGCAGACAAACTTTGTATGATATACAGATATATTTATATATGAGATTCAGTAGAGATTTTTCGCTTTTATTCTGTATCTGAATTGTGGGTAGTAGGAACTAAGTTCCTCTGTTAATTGCTACCTGATTGTTGCATATCTTTATGGGCAGGTTTATGTGTATTTTGTTCCAAATTGATGTGACCCCTCGGTCTATGCTGTGAATGTTTTAAATATACTCTGATGAGATTTTGAATTTTTATTATCGCTTTAATAGCTTGGGGGTATAGATTGAGGGTGTTACAAGCTTTCCTTGCTCCAAGCTTCACCTTTCCATGTAAAAACCTTCAATTAAAACACAAAAGTTAAATAAATAAGTCTAATAATGTAATTAACTATACTACGGTTATTAACCTGAAACAATGGGAAAAAGCATTGATTATCAAATAAATATCACAAAAAGGTGCTAAAAACTAAACTAAATATTAACACAATTTAGCACCTAACAACTCTCCCCAACTTGTTTCTTTGTTTGACCTCAAACAAAGGGAAAATAGACTAGAAGCAAGAGGAAAAACGGATAAGCAAACACAAACAAAAATCAATGGTTCAAACCGAATTGATACGCCTGCAAGTAATGCCCAGCTCCGACAGAATAAAAATATGTAAATGAACTAACTTCTAAACATAAATAACAAGCACTCATCATAAGCAAACAAATGTTCAAACGGGAATCACCTAATTTATTCAAATGAGCCAAGCTCAATATATACAAGGGACAAAACACACTCATAAGCAACTGTGCCACATCTAAAACAATTTATGCAATCATCTCACAATTTAATGAACACAATGGAAACAAAGATCACAAAAGGACTTTTCTAGGATGAAACTTGGTCGGGGTTAAGAAACAAAGGTCATATGTACACGGCCATTGAACAAGAAAGGGTAAAATTCATGAAGAGCATTTTCTTTTCTAACAACCATTCTTGCTCAAACTTTCAAATTATCTTCACAATGCATTCTATCACCTTCTCTTTTGATTTCTACAATTTTCTTCTTCTTTCTCTTTTGATTTTTCATTTATTTTTCCTTTTCTTTCATTTTCAATCTATTTTTTATTTCATTTGAGAATGCATTGCCCACAATTCCTTCTTCTCTTTTCACAATGAACCAATCTCCCCAACTTCAACAATACTACAACTTAAATAAAAAATGCTCTTCCAAGCGGTTAAAGTTCGGGTTCATTCTTCACGGATACAAAATTTTTTGTTTTAGGCTCAAGAGAGGTTTCTAATGATCACACACTCACAAGGTGACTTGAAGTGATTTTTGGAAAAGTGGTTCTACTCATAGTACTAAAAAATTGCCTTGATCATTTCTAAGTTTCCAAAATTTCAAAACCAAAAATAAGATTAAACATAAAAAATTTGAGTAAGCAACAACCACTTAAATCCCTCAATAATTTGTGAACAATGGAGGGAACTCACATTTGTGGTTATGTCCTAATTGATTCCAATATGAACAAATATGCAAAATGAAGAAAAGCTTGAAAATTATGTAAAGCAAAAAGTTCATGTACATATTAACATTCTACGAAGCACAAAACAGAGTACCATTTTGTGCATCAATTCAGAAATTTATCATCACCATCAATGCATGGTGAAGCACATCACTTTTGTACCAAGAAATTAACTTACTTCATCCATTAATTACCTTAAAATAGAGAACAAACAACCAACAAATTTCTGTACCAAAAAATTATAACATAGAACATCATCCGCCCGGATGGAAAATTCACTAATAACAAAAAAAAAATGTAACAATTATCCAAAATCAACATCCGCCTGGATGGAGAATACAACAATCCTAAACAACAGTAGATAATAATAGAAACATACTAATCATAGAAAAATAAAAAAAAATACAAAAATTGACCCATCAAACCCATCAATCAGAACTAGAGCTCGACATCCCAACAGCACCATCGTCACCATCACCTGCACCATAACCTGCCCCCTCCGGAAAACCATGCCTGGCCTCAGGCCATCTAGCATAAGTCATGAGGTCCTCTCGCGACCTCAAAGAATGATTAATATGTGGCTCCCGAATCTAGAGCTATAGCTGCATCATCGATTCATGCATGAATAAGAAGGTCCACTGGTGAGGCTCGTGCATTGCCCAATTGGCATCAGCACTTGGATCACGAGCACGCCTCGCAGGGGCAGCAGTAGCTACAGGAACATCATCATCAAAATTAAGTGCCTGCAAACAATGGCAAGTGATATAGTTACCATCCAGAACAACCAACTTAACATTCCCATGGGTAGGAAGGGCGACACGAGCCCTACTGCATAATGCCATAATAAGCCATGGATATGTCAAGTTACAGGCCACCCTATCACCCAACGGTGTAGCACTCACAGCTATCCTCTTAAGCTCATTAGAAATGATTCGTGCTAAGTCCACGGTCTTCTCTTCATCAAGAATATAAGCTATAAGAGTAGTTGACTCCATGGGAATGAAGGAGGTGTGGCTACGCGGCTTAAGGTTGTGCAAAACAACCGCCATCATAATTTGCGCTTCCGTAGACAACACACTCCTCAAAAACTTGAGAGGCGCTCCATTAGCGCTTAACTGGTATGTCTGCCCCCTCACACATAACACTTTCCTTAACTGCTCGGCACTCCAGCTATGCCGAGCCATCATCCTTCCAAAATCACACAACTCATCCTCGGCCATCTCAAGGTGGTTGCCAAGGTACGCATTAATCGCATCCCTTGAGAACTCAATCTCCCTTCCCCTTACCCAAGTTTTGAAATTGAAACGCTCACCATCGGACGGCAGGGCATTCGCGAAGAATTCCCTCACGATGTCTAAGTGATACTCGGGGTAAGGTGAAGAGAGCTTGTCCCAACCACCTCCAGAAATAAGAGAAGCAGTAAGGCGATAGCTTTCTTCCGGATCAATTAGAATAATACGGTCGGGCCAAACTGTTCTCCGTTCTAGCTGCTGATAACGTTGTTGTTGTTCAAGACCCAGGAATCTGGTACTGTCAAACTGGCCTGATGGATGGCGCCTAGGTGGGTTTGATGAAGAACCAACGACACGTTGCTTCTTACGTCCAGACATCTGAAAAGAAAAAAACAAAACACACACAAAATAGCCACAAATGTTAATGAAAATAGTATTAAAATATTTCTAAATCCCTAAACAAATACTAAGAATAACCTAAGGAAAGTAAAACAGAATTTAAGAAAAGGGGAATTTTTCTGCAAATCCCAGACCGCGCTAAGCGCGCAGGAGCGCGCTAAGCGGGCTCTGCGAAATGTATAAAAAATCCCCTCTGCAACAGATGGTTTCCATGGATTCTCCTACTTCCTAAAAACAGCCCTATTCACAGAGATATGCACAGAGTTACGAATTCACAAAATCAAAAACCTAATTTATACACAATACCTAATTTCTAAATCCCAATCCCTAAATTCTGAAATTAAAGTTTCTAACCACATGCAATTTCACTATTCTAGTACCAATAATGGAATTTTGACAACAAAAAAGAAAACACAATGAACAAGAACATTAAACTTAAAGGTTCAACCCAAAATGGGTTTTGTTCATGAAAAATTAAAAAGAAATTTGAAGAACTTACATTATGTTGATGAAGATTCTGAGCAAGAAAATGAAGTTAATGCAGTTAGGGCACACGAAAATCCAAAGAACTTTTGAAAATTCTTGAAGGAGAAGAGAGAACTTGAGACTTTTTGGTGAGAAAGGGTGAAATGAGGCACAAACCTCGGAACCCTAACTCATAAAACACATTTTGGGGCGGGTCAGCATTAGTGGGCCCAGAAAAAGTCATTTTTCTTTTTTTCAAAAAAATGCAGACCGCGCTGAGCGGGCTCAGCACCGCGCTAAGCACGCTGCCCACTGGAAGTATAGGGTCCTTTTTTCTAGAAACCGCGCTGAACGGGCAACTGCGCGCTAAGCGTGCACTGCAAAACACAACCCACTTCCAGCAGCTCCAATCCAACTTCCAGCAGTTCAAAACATCATTTAGAGCAGCAAAAAACATCAACTTTACAAAAAACATGATTTAAACAACAAATGGACTAGAAAATGATAAAAACTTACAAAATTGGGGTGCCTCCCAACGAGCGCTTGTTTAACGTCAGATAAGCTCGACGGTCCAAGACGATCAATGAAGAACGTCGAGGAGAACAAAACAATTATTGCGATCAAAGTTACCACTAAGGCAGATTTTTAAGCATTGACCATTTACGGTCCAACAGTCTTTTTTCTCCAGATCTTCGATCACAATCACTCCATAAATTTTCACCTTTTTCATACGAAATGGTCCTGACCATTTCGATTTTATTTTCCTGGAAAAAGTTTTAACCGGGAATTAAACAGCAGTACCAAATGGCCGACCTGGAAGTCCTTTTGCCGGATCTTCTTGTCGTGATAATTCTTTACCTTTTCTTTATACAACCAACTGGAATGATAGGCGGCATTCCACATTTCTTCCAATTCCTGAAGTTGTATTTTTCTCTTTTCTCCGGCCAAGTTCGTATCAAAATTTAACAACTTAAGGGCCCATAGTGCTTTGTGCTCCATTTCAACCGGTAAATGGCATGTTTTACCATAAACCATTTGAAATGGAGTTAAGCCAATTGGAGCTTTATAAGCAGTACGGTATGCCCACAAAGCTTCGTCCAATTTCTGCGACCAATCTTTTCTAGAACTTGAAACGGTTTTTTCTAAAATCCTTTTCACTTCACGATTCGACACCTCGGCTTGACCGTTCGACTGTGGGTGGTAAGGGGTCGCCACTTTATTCGATACACCATAATGTTTTAAAACACTTTCAAGAGATGCATTGCAAAAGTGTGACCCGCCATCACTAATAAGAACCCGAGGAAGGCCAAAACGGGAAAAGATATTTTTCTTCAAAAATTTGATCACCGTTTTGGCATCAGCCTTAGGTGAAGAAATCACTTCAACCCACTTCGACACATAGTCAACCCCCACTAAGATGTACTCGTTTCCAAAAGAGAGTGGAAATGGACCAACAAAATATATGCCCCAACAATCGAAAATTTCAACTTCTTGTATATTTTGAAGGGGCCTTTCATCTCTTTTTCTATTTCCCCCACTTCTTTGACAAGTGTCACAACTTTGCGCATGAAGATTTGCGTCTTTAAAGAGAGTAGGCCAATAAAAGCCTGATTGCAAGACTTTCGTGGCCGTCCTCGAACCATTAAAATGACCGCCATAAGGCGAGTTGTGACAATGTCAAAGAATACTTTGAGCTTCTTCACTCGTGACACACCTTCTCAAAAGGTTGTCACCTCCTAATTTGAACAAATAAGGGTCATCCCACACATAGTAATTAGCATCCGACAAGAACTTCCTTTGTTGGTTCCAAGTTAGGTCTTTGCGTATCCAACCGGTTGCTTTGTGGTTAGCAAAATCTGCAAACCAAGGCCTAACTTGTACTTTAAACAATTTTTCATCGGGAAAATCCTCTTGGATTTCCTTTTCAGCTTTGGTTACCTCCACATTGATCAAACGGGACAAATGATCCGCCACTAAATTCTCTGAACCCTTTTTATCCTTTATTTCCAAATCAAATTCTTGAAGTAAAAGGATCCAACGGATGAGCCTTTGCTTCGAATCCTGTTTAGTGAGCAGATATTTGATAGCCGAATGATCTGTGTAGATAACCACTTTTGACCCTATTAGGTAAGAGCGAAACTTCTCAAGTGCGTATACAATCGCAAGTAATTCTTTTTCGATTGTGGCGTAATTTACTTGCGCCTCATTTAATACCTTGCTTGCGTAATGTATAGCATGAAAAGTTTTGTCCTTCCTTTGACCTAACACTGCTCCAACGACATAATCACTCGCATCGCACATTAGTTCAAAATTTAAAGTCCAATTTGGCGCAATGATTATTAGAGTGGTAATTAGTTTCTCTTTCAAAATTTGGAAAGCAATAAGACATTCATCACCAAAGAGAAATACCTGATCTTTGTTGAGCAAGTTGCTCAATAGCCTTGCTACCTTTGCAAAATCTTTGATGAAACGCCTATAGAATCCTGCATGCCCCAAAAAGCTTCTGATTCCTTTGACGTTGGTAGGAGGAGGCAACTTTTCAATTACTTCAATTTTCACTTGATCTACTTCAAGGCCTTTGGAAGAAACTTTGTGGTCAAGCAAGATTCCCTCCGTCACCATAAAGTTACACTTCTCCCAATTCAACACCAAGTTAGTCTTTACACACCTCTCAAGGACGATTTCCAAATTCTTCAAACACAAATCAAAAGATGCTCTAAACACGGAAAAATCATCCATAAACACCTCCATTGTCTTTTCTATGAGGTCGGAGAAAATAGCTTGAACACACCTTTGGAAAGTTGCCGACGCATTACATAAACCAAAAGGCATCTTTCGATAGGAAAAAATGCCAAAGGGACAAGTAAAAGTCGTCTTCTCGTGATCCGTCGGGTCAACCGCAATTTGATTATACCCCAAATATCCATCCAAGAAACAATAAAATTGTTGCCCGGATAACCTCTCGAGCATTTGGTCCATGAATGGGAGTGGAAATAGTCTTTTCTTGTTGCGGTGTTCAACCTTCTATAATCAATGCACATTCTCCACCCCGTCACAATCTTTGTTGGGATTAACTCATTCTTATCGTTTCGGATAACGGTCATGCCACCCTTTTTAGGAACAACGTGCACGGGGCTTACCCATGGACTATCAGAGATCGGGTAGATCATTCCCGCATCCAAAAGCTTCACAACTTCTTTCCGAACAACCTCTTTCATAGTTGGATTCAAGTGGCGTTGTGGTTGAGCAACCTCCTTGAAATCCTCTTCCATAAGAATCTTGTGCATACAATAAGATGGACTAATTCCTTTAAGATCGGAAAGAACCCATCCTATAGCTTCTTGATTTCTTTTTAACACTTGAATTAAACGGGTTTCTTCTTTATCGGACAAAACGTTGCTAATAATAACCGGCTTGTTCCCACTCTCATCAAGGAATGCATACTTCAAATTTGAAGGAAGCACCTTCAATTCAAGTTGAATTTTCTCATCATTTGGTTCTTTCTTCAACTCTTCATTCTCAACTTCCCACGGTTGTAATTCTTTGAGAGATTCAAGCTCTTTCAAACATTCCTCAAGAGCTCTTTCTTCTTCATCGGAAAACACTTCAAAAGAATCATCAAGAGCCATTTCCGAAGGAGACACTATATGAACATGCTTAGAAACCTCCAAAGTTGCTTCTTCAATTGTCGGGGATTGTTAATTGATATTGCAAGCATTGCAATAGTTATGAAGTTGCTTCTCGACGAATGATGCTTCCAATCTTCCAAAATGAGATGCTACAGTGTTTAAAATGTATTGTCGAACCCTAATGCGCTGTTGTCGAACCCCGACAACAGCCTCAATTTGTTGAAATACAAATAGAGTTAGGATTTTGTTATCGATCCACAGAGATTTTTCATGATATCGCAGTCGTTCTACAGTTGTATACGTTTTAAACTTCAAAGTAACAAGGGGTTTTGGTTGTTTTTTAATTGGAACGTTTGCATTCAAATTTAAGTAATAGCGGTAAAAAGATTTGTTTTTACAATTTATAAAAAGCATGTCAAGATTAGGGTTCGACAAACCATTTTGCACGTATGTAATCGATAAAGCTAATGAACTCGGTTAAACGATAAATACAATCACATATCCTCCCAATATGTTTATCTCTAACACATATTGTGAGTTTTACCATTTTGATCCTTTGATGATCTCTCACTCAAACTATCAAAATGACAACATTCAAGCTCAATATTTTGTGAACATCAACTCACATTACTATCTCTAGCCAATGTGCATTGATGGATGAAAAAGCTAGGTAAAGAGTAAGAACACATTTCTCAATCATGAACCAACACAAAGAATAAACCATAGAAACAAAGTTTCTCATCATACATTCATCATCCAAGAGTTCACAAGCTAGAATCAATACATATACATGCAAAAGGAAGGTTTATCTACCATCTAACCTTGACACAAAAGGAAAATTAGCTCTCCATTGTCATGGAAGCTAAACAAACAAGAAGATGAAGAAGAATATCAAGCATCAATGACGATCTCTCGACGAATGATGCTTCCAATCTTCCAAAATGAGATGCTACAGTGTTTACAATGTATTTTGCTCTGAAAAGTATCAAGGACCCCAAGAAAATTACAGAAAAGTCTATTTATAAGGGGGCAGAGGATCGCAGAGCGCGCTAAGCACGCTGCATTAGCGTGGCCTCAATTATTGCCAAACCAACCTAAAAGCGCGTTTAGCGGGCTCAGGACCGCGCTAAGCGAGCAACTCTCTGTAACTAGCTTCATCCCCGCGCTAGGAGCGCGCTTAGCAGGCTCCAAGCATGCTTCAAAAATCATTTTCTTCACAAACTGTTTCTAGGGAGCCTTCCTTGCTCCAAGCTTCACCTTTCCATGTAAAAACCTTCAATTAAAACACAAAAGTTAAATAAATAAGTCTAATAATGTAATTAACTATACTACGGTTATTAACCGGAAACAATGGGAAAAAGCATGGATTATCAAATAAAGATCACAAAAAGGTGCTAAAAACTAAACTAAATATTAACACAATTTAGCACCTAACAATGCACAAGGCCGTCGAATTACAAAGGGTGAATGCGATATTGGAGTGTGATTGGTTGAGGGTTGATGGTAAGGGAAACCATATTGAATTGGTTTTCATCATAAAAATGCTTGACGTTGGATCAAGCTTATTTGTTTTTCTGAAAAAGTGTGATTGATTTTATTCTTGAATTAGGGTTACCTAAGAAACTAGCAAGCAGGGAGAAAGCGGTAAAGTTATTACACGTCATAGGAGTGGAGATACATTTTTTATCAAATGGGAATAGAAATGAACCATAAACTACAAGTGCACAAGCAAAGTGGGCTAATCTTTTAGACGAGCAACTAGAAGTAATCGATCGAATAAGTCTCATTGTAAGAAAGCCCAAGAGTAAGCTATGAATGATGTGCAATGGTGTCCTAAGATAAAACAATACAAGATAGAGATGTTTAATCCAAAGCTCCTTTGCTAGGGTTCTGTACAAGGTCCAAACTCCATGATGTCAAGGATAGTAACCATAGTCCAAGCTTAAAATTTTTTTAGTGTTTTGATCTTTTATCATGTTTTTGTGTTTTTTAGAGATGAGAATGGCAATGAGATAAGTTGAACAAGATGAATAATGAGCAATATGAACAATAAGATAAATAAACAATGATATAAGTTGCAGAAAAGTAAATGACGGAAAGTAAATAGCAATAGAATAAAGAGCGAAAATTAAAGTTAGATGTTAGTTGTTAATTGTCATTGATCGGATGATCACTTTTATCGAGTAGGGACCAATTTAGCACTATGTTAGGCAGTTGTAGCACAATCTATGAGGAAGATCATACTATGGGAGGCCGGTTAATAACAATATTTGTGTTAAAATACGATAGAGAAATGATATGTAGATCATTCTCCTAAAATCGTGTCACACGAAAAAAAGAGAGAACGATCTCGTCTTAATCAAGAACTTCCATCGATTAATCAAAGGTAACCTATCACGATCCGAAAGTATGAAGAATGATCCCAATGATCGTTCCACCATATATTTGAAATAATTAAGGTTGAACAACTTTGAACAACCAATAATCCATGATATCTAAGACTTCATCGACCAAAATGTGAAAGAAATTAAAATCAATGGAAATAAAATATAACCAACGAACAATATATTAAAAAAATACCAAATAATAGGAACAAACTTTTGGAATTGAAGATATGAGGAAATTAAAAAAAAAAACAAAAGAAATTGAAAGGAAAAATCAAATGAGATGGAGGGTGCATAAGTCATAGTGGGTGTATGAGCAATAAATCAACCATGGGCTTAAAAGCCCATCAACAAGACACGGTAAAGTTCTTTTTAAAACAACAAGAAAATTTTATCCCATACCCCTACAATAAATTTTTTATGACCAAAATACCCATGTATAAATAGTTAAAATTAAAAAAAAAATCATTTTCACTTTCCATTCTTGAAGCCTTTCGAGAGAGAACTTTTGCCAATTGTATACCGGAACACTTACATCAAGTTTTCTGGTTCACACATTTCATTCCGGAACACATTGACAAAGTCTTCTGGTTCATTACATCAATACCGGAACACATAAAGTAAGTCTTCCAGAAGTTGGTACGTACCGGAAGTCATGGAAGAAGTCTTCCGGTACTTTGAATTTTTCAGTTTCTGTACCGGAACTCTTACATGAAGTGTTTTGGTTCTTTTCCAAATAAAATCAAACCAAAAATCTTTCATGAAGTGTTCCGGAACGCTTTTTTTTAATATTTGTTTTTTATGTTTTTATTTTGACAGTGGCACGCACATGAGGCAAGGACGGTAAGATCCCTAATCGCGGTCTAGGACGGGGCAAATCATCGTGAATGGCTGAGGAAGAGCATATTGGTGCATCTGCTTCAACAGCATAACCTGTTAGATATCCTGGAGGACCGTATAATACCTTTCTTTTGGTTAAGTACAAACATCATATTGCTAGACATATATGGTTCGGTGAGGTAAGTAAACTACAATTATTTGATATTGAATAAAATCTGAATTTGTTATGTTGTATTTTATAATATATTTACTTTTAATTGTTTTCAGGAGAGGGGTCTGAAAAAAGAGTTAAAGGTAGCAGGACATGGGTTGAAGCTGATTCAGAGGGTTCCACTGCAGCTTCCTAGAGAGATAGAGAATTTGGTATCTAACTCTGGTTTATCTTCACTTTAGAGAACCAGTTTGTCGAAGATAGATACAAACCTGGTATCCGTATTTATGGAGAGATGGCATCTAGAGACATCTTCATTTCACATGCCATTTGGTGAGATGACAATTACTCTGGATGACGTCTCTTATCTGCTTCACTTGCCCATCAAGGGAGTCTTCTAGAGCCCTTAAGTTATCAGTGAAGGGCTTGTTATTGACTGGGCTGTTGATTACTTAGGAGTTTCACGGAGAGATGCACAAAAACAAGTCCGTGACTGCAGGGGTTGTTATTATAAGTTGGAGTGGTTATACGATCTATTCGTCAAGCACAGAGCCGCTTCTAGTTGGGCATATGCGACTAGAGCTTATTTGATGATGTTAGTGGGCTCCATAATTTTTGCGGACAAGACCTTTACGCTTGTGGAGGCACGATACCTTGCACTATTTATAGACTTAGGGGGCTTATCAGGATACAGTTAGGGAGCAGCTGCGTTGGCTACCCTTTATAGACATCTCGGAGATGCTTCCATGTTCAGTTGTAAGCAGATTGGAGGTTATCCGACTCTCCTACAGGTAATTATTTTAATTTAGTTTATTTTCTTTTAATTAATTTTATTTAGTATATTAATTTTATTTTTCTAGTTTATTATGTTATAATTAATTATTTTAGATTAACTAATAGTATTAATTTTGTAACAGTGCTGGATTCATGAGTATTTTCCAACACTTGGAAAAAAGGAGAGAATTGGACACCGGCTACTAATGTTGGTCTCCCTCGAGCGATGAGATGGTCCTATAAGCAAGGTGTCCTGAAGGTGGATGACTTGCGACCTATTCTGGACGAGCTGACACCTGACATGTCATATGGCGCCCATTCGAGAACCATAGAGCATGGCGGCAGTTTGATGAGTTGTGTCTGTATAGGGGGTGTCTGAGGTGGGGTGACATTATTGTTCCGTACTTGCCTGACAGATGTATGCGTCAGTTTGGATACAGTTTGCTGGCTTGTTTGAGGCTTTACAGATTGCTTATTCACATTGACTTATATTTATGTTTATTTGAATGTGTTAACATTTAGACTTTGTGACTTATGTTTATGTTTATGTATTAACTTTTAGACTCACTTGATATAGTTGAGATATGTTTATGTGTTAACTTGTAGACTTTTGTTTAGCTTTAAAATGAATAACATAATAGTTGATTTAAGTTTTGAAATTAAAAATGAGTAACATAATTAATGAATCGTGTTTTAAAATAAAAAATGAATAACATAATTTATATTTCATAGTGCGTTGGTAATATGGGCGTAAGTTGTTGCAAATGTTGTAGACATGCTGCAAATCCTATCATCCAAGATGTCGCTTCTGTAGAATGAAACTTCTTCCAATCTACTGTCACTGGTGGCGATGGAAACCCTTCTTTCATTTTTACCTGAAAAATAATAATCAAAACATTAAGTAAAAATAACTAAGAAATTAGGTTAGTCACATTAACTAAAAAAAACTAAGTAAAAATAACTAAGTACCTGAACCCAATGATTCCTGTTTATAAAACCAATGCAGTAAAAGGATACATTTGGTGAAAATGAGGTTGTCATAGGGAAGAAAGTCAAGCATTCAAACCCTAAACAGACAAGTGCAACATTATAACGATTCGCTATCAAGTAACCCATATCTAGTAGAGTCAACCATTTATGTGGTGGTTGAGGACCAAATGCCTCTATCATAAAAAATTCTCTCACTTCTGCTAATCGTTCACCAAATAAATTGGCATACAAACTTGATCTTTCATTATGTATTATTTCCAACCCCAAGTCTCGAAGAACCATTGGCCAACCATCTTCACCATATCCATGCAATGAAGCAATGACTCTAAATCCACAATTACCATCTGATATAACATTAACTACATCATCAATATACGACCTGATGTGATTAGGAAACTGAAGGATGAAGTGCTTAGATTTCTCGGAAGATTTTGATATTTTTAACTTCTTCGAAGCCTGTGATGGCTGAGATTTCTTCTCTGAAGATTGTGATAATTTCAACTTCTTCGAAGTTTGTGATGGTTGAGATTATTTCTGTGAAGATTGAGATGCTTGATCAACATACTCATGATATGAAGGGTTCCTATAAACATCATACCCTACTGGTTTTTTGCCTTTCTTCTTGACCCCCCCTTTGGTTTTTATTTTCTCGGGTGGTGGACACAAAGAAGTCATTGTGGGAAAGGCAAGTTCAAAAACCATACTTTTTAATGCCCTTTTCCCAACAATATCTAGTGACCTAAACCTTTTCCATAACTCGTCTATTGCATTACTCATATCCACCTCTGATCCATCATCTACGTCTTCCTCCAACTTACCTTCCATACTTAGTTTCCTCCAATGAACATGCACAACATCTAGTGGTATTGATATACCACCAATTCTATATCTTGTCAACTCACAAGCACAAGGTAATCCATAGGTTGTTCTAAGAGTACAATGACATATTTCCTTGTTAGTTCCTACATAATCAACCCGTGTTAACTCTTTAGCAATGTGTCTCAATGCATCTCGAGACACTGAACCACGTAAATTATTGTAAAACGGACCTACGTGGGCGTGCTCAACTTCATAAAAACTCTTTTGAAAAGAACCTCTAATGTTGCCCAGTTGTAACTTTTAGTTGTCATTCATAGCCTCCCAACATTTGACAATGTCACCAATATTGTTCCCCAACATATACTTTAACTTCCAATGAGCAGACTCAACCCTAAAAAATAATACATATTACAAATACTTAAAAATATACAAAAAAAAATATACAATTTAGAAATACTAAAAACAAATACATACCGATTAGTCATCATGTTACCTAAATGTAGCACTCGATCAATCCATGCTCCAATAAATCTTTGTCTATGTGGTGTCAACCATGTGTCCTTCACATAATCAATAAATTCATTACAATCAACACACACCTGCTCAAGTTGCTTCAACCGTTGATCATATTCAATCTCATCACTAGCCCATACAACTTCAGTCCATAATTGGTCAATTGTCTCTTGCTTGTCACGAGCCACATCTTGTTTCCGTTTTGTACCAACATTTTTGTTAATATGAAATCGACATAGAAAATTGATCGGCCTTGGAAACACAGCTTCAATGACTTTCATCAAGGCAAGATCTCTATCTGTGACTATCACTTGTGGACACAAATCTTTCTTCACAAGTTTAAGCTTATCTAACACCCAACAAAACGTCTCAGTCTGCTCTAACTCAATATACGCAAATGCAACAGCAAAAGTCAACTCGGTTGATGTCATGCCAATAATTTCAAATAGAGGTTGCCTATATTTATTTGTCTTGTAAGTGTTGTTCATAACTAAAACAATAGGAAAAATATTTAACAACTTAACTGAATCTGGATGAGCCCAAAATATATCTCTAATAACTTCAGAGTCATCTCTTTTTCTACACCAATAAACATAACCTACACTCTCAATAAGCTTAAACAAATGTTGTATTTCACTTCTAGGACCTCTTATCTCTTTTTCTATCATACTCTTCTGCTTGCATATTTGTGTGATCCGAGTGACATTATCTGGATCTTGCTCTTATAAAGAAAACAATATATGTCTAGATGGAACCTTTCTCTTTGTCAAATCAACAACATGTTGATTCTGATCCGCTGTCAACCTACCAACAAATGAGTGACCTTCTAATGCATCAGCCAGACCATGGTTATGAACTCCACATTTTACATCAACCTTCCATCCAGACCCATCTTTCACCGGAGTCGACCTGATTTTAAATGGACATCCACATTTTTTCGTTGCACTTTAGGTACCACTACCAGTATCCTTGTGTTTCCCACCTTTATCACAACCAAATATTAATTTGTTACTTCTTCCTCTCTTGCCTGTTTCAATATCTAAATGAGTGATGATAACTGTTATTTTATTATGGATTCTAATCTCTTTAATCCATCTTATCACCTCTTCTCGTGTACCAAATCTTTGAGTAGTTGAAAAAGCATCAGACGTATCTACACATATCTGATCTTTATCGCTTATTTGCAGAGGAATTTTTGTACCTACATAAAAAAAAATATAATTACGAAAACAAACCAGAAGACTCAGTAAAAGAGTTCTGGTGAACAAAGTTAACAAACCGGAACTCTTAACAAAAGTGTTCCGGCACACATTTGAAGCAAACCAGAAGACATGATGGACGTGTTCCGGAAGACGCAAAACTAAGTCTAAGAACCGAAAGTCTTTTAACAAGTCTTCCGGCACGTAATTTGTAATTTACCAGAACTCTTATTAAAAGTCTTCCAGAATGAAAATTTGCATACCGGAAGTCATAGAGAAAGTGTTTCGGAACGCGCAAAATTGGGTAAATTTTTTGGAACTCTGACACACGGTCTGACAATGAACAGTAACGGTAAAAAAATTAAAATAATAAAATAATAAAAAATAAACAGGGATAGAATTGACATTTTTTTAAATTATAGGGGTATAGATATAACTGTAGGGGTATGGGATAAAATTTTCAAACAACAATCGATCTTACAAAACCCAAATAAGGGGAAACACATATAGGAAACAACAACCGTATAAAGAAAGGTTTGTTTCTACATGGACAAACAGAGTTACTCATATGGGAAACACAACAACGAACAGGTATACCGACATCTTATTTGATTTAATTAATTAGCATAATTGATGTCTAATTGTGCTTTAATTATTGCGGTTTAGGGTGGCGTCTGCGCATTGGAGACTAAAAAATATGTTGTCACATAGTCTGGGAGATTTATGCCGCAGTTGGGATGCTGTTAAAACCATGTTGAAGTTGCAGTTAGGCTCAATTAGAGCATCGTTTAAAAAGAGTATTGTGAACATTGAGCATCGATATAACACTTCATTCTACACCAACTTGCATGTTTTGTGTCAAGGCAATGTATACAACACATAGGGAGGGAGCTAGAACGGGTCAATTTTGTTGGTATAAATAAGGATATGTGTGGTTGCTTCATTAGATCTACACATGGTTTACCCTGTGCGTGTCAACTTGCTGGTTTTTAAATACAAGTTCTGTCTATTCCTTTAGAAGAAATTCATGTTTTCTGGAAGAAATTACACATTCAAGAGCATACTGACGGTCCAGAGGTAGTGGTTCAAAGATGGATTTAGACGCAGAATGTGAAGATTTGAAGACATATTTCAATTCTTTGGATATTGTAGGTCAGAGGGTGTTGAAGAAGAAAATTAGAGAACTGACTTATCCAGCCACATCTTCTATGCGTCCACCGCCGGTGAAGTACAAAACGAAGAGAGGAGTTAAGAAGAGCAAAAGGGTGAAGAGAGTGATGTGCGTCGTGATCCCTCGTAGTGGGAGTATGGTGAGGCCTCGCAGGGGAGTCAGACTACAAAGACATCATGTACAAAACCAACAGGAAGTCAACCTTCTAGTCAACCGTCCACTGTATCTTCTAAGCATAAATACTTGTCTCAGTTTCCTCGGTTCATGCATCCATACATTGACGACATAATTGGTGTGGGTGACGATGGAAATTGTGGTTTTCGGGCTATTGCAGCATTACTTGTGTAACACCCCCAATCTATACCCCCAATTAAATAAAGCGATAAAATTTTCATCAGAGTAATTAAACATTCATGGCATAGACAAAGGCGTCACATCAATTGAGACAAAACACAATAAACCTGCTCATAAAGATATGCAACAATCAGGCAGCAAATAACAGAGGAACTTAGTTCCTACTACCCACAATTCAGATACAGAATAAAAGTGGAAAATCTGCAACTGAATCTCATATATATATATATATATATATATATATATATATATATATCACATAAAAAGTTTGTCTGACATTCACAGATTCATACATATACAATCCAAAAGATATATATACATATACACATAAATCACAACGATCTCCCCGACTGCCCAGTGCTACATATCAGAGTCGACCGACAAAAAAATGAAGACCTAAGCTTCACAAAAAGACCTCCAGCATCTAATCTGCAATGCCTCATAGAGCATTCAAAACAACAGAAGGGTGAGAAACACAATCATAATATAATTGCATACAATTATATAATAATACCAAAAATACACATGTAAAATATTCTCACCACAACTTATACCAGAATTCAAACATAAAACAACACAATGCATATCTCATACATCCATCACCAAGGCATATATAATCAAGCTCAATGCATTTATCAACAACATATATATATATATATATATATATATATATATATATATATATATATATATATATATATATATATATATCTCAACTCATCAATTCCATTCACAATTCCACACAAAATCAATCCATTCATGATTTATCCAAATGCAAAGAGACCGACACAACGACTCTATGCAAATGCTGTACCATCCATCCGTCAATCTCATCATTAGTTCACTCAGGAACTATTGGAATCAACGCTTGTTACTTAGTGTAACTCCCCGTCGGGCAAACGATGTTCCCCGTCGTTCACACCTCTTTGTATAAGGCACACGACGTTTATGGATCGCTTTAGGTCCTCTTTGTATAAGGCACACGATCCGATCACTTTAGGTCCTCTTTGTATAAGGCACACGATCGTCTATAATCATCGCTTTAGGTCCTCTTTGTATAAGACCCATGATGTTATAGCGGATTCCCTCTGGAATCGATTCGTCGCTCACATCCCACAAGGGCACACGACATCCCAAGAATGCATATCATGATGCTTGGCATACAATGACTCATGACATTCAAATGCACACATATACGCATCCCTAATCATGCATATATAACCAAATACAACACAATGGATTTACTTCACACAACAGCATACAAGTCACACGATATCCATATCAACAGCACATTGCATGATACACCTCAATTACACCCAATTACAACGACAAAAGTCGACAAAACGACACTATTTCCAATTCCCAACATAATTAAATCGGCCAACAATCTCAAAAATATTTTAATAAGAAAGTACATTTTATTAGCTTTCCAACGATACCAAGAATGTTCAAAACGGATAATTGTAGCACAAGTTACGGACGTACAAAGAAAAGGAATCGCGAAAAAAACAACATTTTGCACCCTTGCTGGCCATACGCGTATTGCCCTGAGCCATACGCGTATTGCCCAAACTCATACGCGTACCATTACGCGTTTCAGCTGATGGCTGAGAAAAATGGGTTTTATTACGTGTATTGCCCTCAAATGAACCTCCCATACGCGTATTGCCCAAGCCAATACGCGTATGGACATGCCTGATACGCGTAACGGCAGAGGAAACCCTGAATTTTTCTGCAGAATTTTTTCTGCGAAATTCACCCATAAACCACTCCAATTTTCACCTAAACACCAGAAAATTTCCAATAGATTGCACAACAACATATATCTAACATGTATCAACAATAAGGGACCTGAAAACATGATTTCCGACACAATTTAATCGAATTCTAACAATTTCAACATATTATGTTTTTTGTTCTACATCTAATTTCAATCCAAAAACAACCAAATACAAACATACATAATCATACACAAGTATAAGATAATCGAGTTTCGCACCCTTACCCGATTTAATCGTGTTTGAAAAGTCGGTTGATCGATTTCTTAAATCCCAAGTTTTCTCTCTTTTTCTTCTCTTCTTTTCCTTCTTTCTCTTTTTCTTCTTCTCTTTTTCTTTCTCTCTATTTTTCTCTCTTTCTATTTTCTATTTTTACTAACTTAAGAAAAATAAAGTGAAATGACCAAATTACCCCTACACTCAAATATCTCGCAAACGCTCTCAAAACGCGATAAAACATATTCATGACGAAAAATAATATATTATCAAATAAAAGTCAAAAATAAAATAATATAATAATAAAAATAATTAAATCGACTCGATTAAATAAAACTAACTAAAACTGGGGCATTACAACTCTCCCCCACTTAGAAATTTTCGTCCTAAAAAATATTACCTGAGACGAACAATTCCGGATACGATTCCCGCATCCGACTCTCCAACTCCCAAGTTAAATTGCCCTCAGCAGCGCCTCCCCACACTACTTTCACAAGCGCAATATCCTTGCCTCTTAACCGCTTCAACTCGCGATCCAAAATCCTCACTGGTAATGCCTCCACCGTAAGGTTCTCCTTTACCTCAACCTCATCCATCGGAATCACATGCGACGGATCCGGAACATACTTCCGAAGCTGTGAAACATGGAACACATCGTGCAAATTCGAAAGATTCGGCGATAATGCCACCTGATAAGCCACAACACCCACTCTCGCAGATATCTGATAAGGACCAATAAATCGAGAAGTAAACTTCTTCGACTTCAATGCACGACCAACACCCGTCACTGGTGTAACTTTCAAAAATACATGATCGCCCTCTTGAAACTCAAGATCTTTCCTCCTTCGATCATGATAACTCTTTTACCTACTCTGAGAAGCCTTCATTTTCTCACGAATAAGTTTCACCTTTTCTGTAGTCTGTTGCACCAACTCCGGTCCAACCACCAAACTCTCACCAGATTCATGCCAACACAAAGGTGTTCGACATCTTCTTCCATACAACGCTTCAAAAGGTGCCATTCCAATACTCGAATGGAAACTGTTGTTATACGTGAATTCAACCAACGCAAGATAACTATCCCAAGCACCACCTTGCTCAAGAACACAAGCCCGCAACAAATCTTCCAACGACTGAATAGTTCTCTCGGTCTGACCATCAGTCTGCGGATGATAAGCAGAACTCAATCTCAACTTGGAACCTAACGCCTTTTACAAACTTTCCCAAAATATGGAAGTAAACCTCGGATCTCGATCTGAAACAATACTCAACAGAACACCATGTAATTTCACAATCACACTGATATAAATCTCAGCCAACCTCTCCAAAGAAAAACTGATGTCAATCGGAATGAAATGCGTTGATTTAGTCAGTCTATCCACAATCACCCAAATGGCATTATGTCCCCTCTGTGTATTCGGCAACCCTGTCACAAAATCCATAGAAATGCTGTCCCATTTCCACTCGGGAATATCCAACAGTTGCAACAATCCACTAGGCTTCTGATGTTCTACCTTAGACTTCTGACACGTCAAACACGCATAAACAAACTGAGCCACATCCCTTTTCAATCCAGACCACCAAAAGATCTTCTTCAAATCTTGATACATCTTATTAGCTCTCGGATATATACTCAAATTACTCCGGTGTCCTTCCTCCAAAATGATCTTTTTCAAATCCGAATCATCAGGAATACAAATTCTACCACGAAATCTCAAAACACCCTTATCATTCACTTTAAAGTCACCATTCACACTTTGACCTCCAACCATCAACAAATCAACAAATTTCACATCCAACTTCTGTTTCTCGCTAACGGTTAACAGAAAATCATTAGTAACCTTTAACATACCAAGCCTCACGCTGTCAGATGTCAATTCACACACCAAACTCAAATCTCTAAACGCTTCCAAAAGTTCCCACTCTTTAACCATCAAAACAGACATATGCAAAGATTTCCGGCTCAACGCATCGGCTACCACATTAGCTTTACCAGGATGGTAATTCAAGCCAAAGTCGTAGTCCTTCAAAAATTCCAATCATATCCGTTGCCTCATATTCAACTCTTTCTGATCAAACAAGTATTTCAAACTTTTATGATCACTAAAGACTTCGAATCTTGCACCATAGAGATAATGCCTCCAAATTTTCAATACAAAAACCATGGCTGCTAATTCCAAATCATGAGTAGGGTAATTATTCTCATGAATCCTCAATTGCCTCGAAGCATAAGCCACAACCTTACCTTCTTGCATCAACCCTCCACCTAAACCAATCAAAGACGCATCACAATACACCACAAACGGTTCACTAGGATTCGGTAAGATCAAAATCGGAGCTGTAGTCAATCTTCTCTTCAACTCATTAAAACTTTCCTCACAATGAATATCCCAAATGAACGCTTTACATTTACAAGTCAACTGGGTCAATGGAAGTGCTAACTTAGAAAAGCCTTCAATGAACCTTCGATAATATCCAGCTAAACCCAAAAAGCTTCTAATTTCAATAACAGATCTAGGAGCCTCCCGTTGTAGAACTGCATCTACTTTAGATGGATCCACAACAATACCATTACCTGAAATCACATGCCCAAGAAAACTCACCTCTGACAACCAGAACTCACACTTGGACAACTTGGCAAAAAGTTTCCTTTCCTTCAAAATTTGCAACACAACACGCAAATGCTCTGCATGTTCCTCCCGAGACTTAGAATAAATCAAAATGTCATCAATAAACACAACAACAAATCCATCCAAATGCTCATGGAAAATATGATTCATATACTCCATAAACACACTTGGCACATTAGAAACCCTGAACGACATCACAGAATATTCGTAATGACCGTATCGTGTCCTAAAAGCCGTCTTCTGAATATCTTCCTCTTTCACTCTAATCTGATGATACCCTGACCTCAAATCAATCTTACTAAACACACAAGCACCTACCAACTGGTCCATCAAATCATCAATTCTCAGAAGAGGATACTTATTCTTAATCGTCACCTTATTCAGCTGGAGATAATCAATACACAATCGCATACTTCCATCCTTCTTTTTCACCAATAAAACTGGAGCACCCCAAGGCGACACACTCGGTCTCACAAACCTCTTTTCTAACAATTCATTCAACTGCTTCTTTAACTCAACCAACTCAGATGCCGACATGCGATAAGGTGCCATAGATACAGGTCTAGTACCAGGAACTAGATCTATAGAAAACTCCACCTCTCTCTCTGGTAGCACATCTGAAATATCCTCAGGAAACACCTCTGGAAATTCACACACAACTGGAAACACATCAAGTGCAACTTGACTATCCACTGTCAACGATGCAAACAACCCAAACAATTGAGCTTCCTCCGCCAAAATTTTCTTCAACTCTTTGGTAGATAAGAAACTCGATTCCTCGTCTTCTTCAAGAGAAGGAAATCTCACCAACTTATGATAACAATCAATATGAACTCGATTGAACTGCAACCAATTCATACCCAGAACCACATCTAAACCCTCCAACGGCAAACACACCAAATCCATCTCAAAATCTTTACCATAAATGGTCAAAGGACAACTTAAACAAACCAAGGACGTAGTTACTGGCCCCATTGCTGGAGTATCAATAACCATCTCTCCACCCATCGAAGACAACAAAAGATTCAAACGCTTCACGCACTCAGACGAAATAAACGAATGAGTCGCTCTGGTATCAATAATAGCAACTAAAGGCATACTATTAATAAAACAAGTACCTCTGATCAGACGATCTGCACTTGTAGTTTGAGTCCTTGCCAATGTAAAAACTTTCCCAACAGCCTGAGCTTGCTTTGGTTTCGGACACTTCGTGCTAACATGACCAGGTTCACCATAGTTGAAACACTTCACCACGTTCCTCTTACAATCAGCTGCAATATGTCCTAAACCTCCACAATTGGAACACTTCCTCATATCCTTCCTACACTTAAACTGACGATGTCCTAAGTCGCCACACCTAAAACATCTCGGAGGATTAGACATACCTCCCCCACTTGGCCTTTTCTCAAAACTACCCCTTTGCTTACCCTTATCAGCTGGTGTCACATAAGGACCACCACGAAACGGTTGCTTCCCTTTCCTTTCGTTCACACTCTTATAGTGAGTAGGACGAGCTTTGCTATCTTCCTCATAAATCCTACAACAATCCACCAAATCTGAAAACCTCCTAATCCTTTGATAACTGATTGCCTGCTTGATCTCAGGACGTAATCCGTTCTCAAACTTCACACACTTAGAAAACTCTGCAGTAGCTTCAGTATAATGTGGATAAAACTGTACAAGTTCCACAAACTTAGCAGTGTAATCAACAACAGACATATTACCTTGTTTCAACTCCAAGAACTCTATCTCTTTCTTTCCCTTAACATCTTCAGGAAAATACTTCCTCAAAAACTCCCTGCTAAACAAAGTCCAAGTGACCTCTTCATCTCCAGCTTCTAACACATGACGCGTACTAACCCACCAATCATCAGCTTTCTCCTGCAACATGTGAGTACCTAGTCTCACCTTATGTTCCTCAGCACAGTCTATTACTCGAAAGATTCTTTCAATCTCCTTAAACCAAATCTGTGCACCATCAGGATCATGTCTCCCTTTGAAGACAGACAGTTTGTTCTTCCTGAACTCATCATTCCCACCAACATTAGGTGCACCCTGCACAGCCCGAGCCATAGCTTGCATAGCAGCAGCCAAAGCAGCATCATTCCTACCAGCCATATTCTGTTCATATCCAATAACAACAACTATGGTTAAACAAACAGCTCACCCAAACACAACGACCAACAAGGACTGACACAAACTGACACGGACTGGCTCTGATACCACTTAATGTAACACCCCCAATCTATACCCCCAATTAAATAAAGCGATAACAATTTCATCATAGTAATTAAACATTCATGGCATAGACGAAGACGTCACATCAATTGAGACAAAACACAATAAACCTGCTCATAAAGATATGCAACAATCAGGCAGCAAATAACAGAGGAACTTAGTTCCTACTACCCACAATTCAGATACAGAATAAAAGCGGAAAATCTGCAACTGAATCTCATATATATATATATATATATATATATATATATAACATAAAAAGTTTGTCTGACATTCACAGATTCATACATATACAATCCAAAAGATATATATACATATACACATAAATCACAACGATCTCCCCGACTACCCGGTGCTACATATCAGAGCCGACCGACAAAAGAATGAAGACCTAAGCTTCACAAAAAGACCTCCAGCATCTAATCTGCAATGCCTCATAGAGCATTCAAAACAGCAGAAGGGTGAGAAACACAATCATAATATAATTGCATACAATTATATAATAATACCAAAAAATACACATGTAAAATATTCTCACTACAACTTATACCAGAATTCAAACACAAAACAACACAATGCATATCTCATACATCCATCACCAAGGCATATATAATCAAGCTCAATTCATTTATCAATAACATATATATATATATATATATATATATATATATATATATATATATCAACTCATCAATTCCATTCACAATTCCACACAAAATCAATCCATTCATGATTTATGCAAATGCAAAGAGACCGACACAACGACTCTATGCAAATGCGGTACCATCCATCCGTCAATCTCATCATTAGTTCACTCAGGAACTATTGGAATCATCGCTTGTTACTTAGTGTAACTCCCCGTCGGGCAAACGATGTTCTCTGTCGCTCACACCTCTCTGTATAAGGCACACGACGTTTATGGATCGCTTTAGGTCCTCTTTGTATAAGGCACACGATCCGATCGCTTTAGGTCCTCTTTGTATAAGGCACACGATCGTCTATAATCATCGCTTTAGATCCTCTTTGTATAAGGCCCACGATGTTATAGCAGATTCCCTCTGGAATCGATTCGTCGCTCACACCCCACAAGGGCACACGACATCCCAAGAATGCATATCATGATGCTTGGCATACAATGACTCATGACATTCAAATGCACACATATACACATCCCTAATCATGCATATATAAGCAAATGTAACACAATGCATTTACTTCACACAACAGCACACAAGTCACACGATATCCATATCAACAGCACATTGCATGATACACCTCAATTACACCCAATTACAACGACAAAAGTCGACAAAACGACACTATTTCCAATTCCCGACATAATTAAATTGTCCAACAATCTCAAAACCATTTAAATAATAAAGTACATTTTATTAGCTTTCCAACGATACCAAGAATGTTCAAAACGGATAATCGGAGCACAAGTTACGTACGTACAAAGAAAAGGAATCGCGAAAAAAACAACATTTTGCACCCTTGCTGGCCATACGCGTATTGCCCTGAGCCATACGCGTATTGCCCAAACTCATATGCGTACCATTACGCGTTTCAGCAGATGGCTGAGAAAAATGGTTTTCATTACGTGTATTTCCCTCAAATGCACCTCCCATACGCGTATTGCCCAAGCCAATACGCGTATGGACATGCCTGATACGCGTAACGGCAGAGGAAACCCAGAATTTTTCTGAAGAATTTTTT
Source organism: Lathyrus tuberosus (assembly GCA_022829125.1). Taxonomy (NCBI): domain Eukaryota; kingdom Viridiplantae; phylum Streptophyta; class Magnoliopsida; order Fabales; family Fabaceae; genus Lathyrus; species Lathyrus tuberosus. Next base: position 5,558,202 of record JALAZF010000090.1, read on the forward strand.
CTGCGAAATTCACCCAAAAACCACTCCAATTTTCACCTAAACACCATAAAATTGCCAATAGATTGCACAACAACATATATCTAACATGTATCAACAATAAGGGACCTGAAAACATGATTTCCGACACAATTTAATCGAATTCTAACAATTTCAACATATTATGGTTTTTGTTCTACATCCAATTTCAATCCAAAAACAACCAAATACAAACATACATAATCATACACACGTATAAGATAATCGAGTTTCACACCCTTACCCGATTTAATCGTGTTTGAAAAGTCGGTTGATCGATTTCTTAAATCCCAAGTTTTCTCTCTTTTTCTTCTCTTCTTTTCCTTCTTTCTCTTTTTCTTCTTCTCTTTTTATTTCTCTCTATTTTTCTCTCTTTCTATTTTCTATTTTTACTAACTTAAGAAAAATAAAGTGAAATGACCAAATTACCCCTACACTCAAATATCTCGCAAACGCTCTCAAAACGCGATAAAACATATTCACGACGAAAAATAATATATTATCAAATAAAAGTCAAAATAAAATAATATAATAATAAAAATAATTAAATCGACTCGATTAAATAAAACTAACTAAAATTGGGGCGTAACAACTTGGATGGGGTGAAGAGTCTTGGGCGTTGATTCGGAATCAGTTGGATGCTTAAATTTATCAACAACCAAAATTGTTTTCCAAGTTGTTTTATGACACCGTTGATGTGGTTTGAAGTTCCTTAAAAGTAACACACTTGGGTGAACAGGGTAGATAGAAATGGATGTCGATTCCAGATATGGGTTATCCTATTGCGACCCGGTACATTTTGGTTTTTGTCTCCCTGTCAATGACACTTAACCAAACCTTCTTCCCTCTTACCATAGCTCCATCTATATTTGCAAGTAGTCATAAAATGATTTTTGTTGGATTTGTCAACAACAATCACTGGGTTCAGGTAAAATTAAAATCTGATAGTCCTTTACCTCCCGTCACGACCCGGTGGAGAGAGAACTGTACTGAAGAGGCAAGAGCCTGTGAAACAGCATATGCAAGACGGATTAGGCACTGGGAGGAAGAAATTAGGAAGTCACAGTAGTTTTAAATGTAATCTTGTTGATGTTATGTGTTTTTTTTCGTAGGATACCATCTTAATTTAATATGTAATTTTGATGATGTTCTTGTTGATCACGCACTATAGGGAAAAAGAAATGGAAATAGCAGGTTTTTCAAATTTTTTTCAAGCTCAGGATTGATACCGGAAATTTCAGTTTGCCTGAAATTTCCAGTATACCGGATATTTCATTTCCCCGATAATTTCACTTTTTATGTAAAATTTGAAAATCCAGGACATTTATACCGGTAAATTGAAAATGTCCGGTGGAAGCTACCGGTATTTTCAAAATTGCCGGTACTACCTGAAAATTCAGGCAAATACATTGAAAATGAGTGAAAATTCCGGTACTGGTCAAAAATCCCGGTATGTCGCCGGACATTTCACAAAATCGGGGTTTTTGACATGGGTAAAATGGACTTTTTACATGTGTTGGGGGGTGGCAGGTAGAATCCCCCAATGGGTGGATCTTTATATAAAACAGATAACACGCTCAAAAGAGTCATAATTCATCTCTTCATCCTTGCGTAAACAATGAAGCAACAAGAAGCAAAAATAATCACAAAAACCACATCAAAGTCATCGAAAGTAAACATTGGTTCATCATTTTCGCTCCAACCTTTCCTTTCAGACTCGTCCGTACGCTTCTGCTCGCTTCGGGTATGTTTCACTCAATTTGTTTCGTCAATCTCTGTTCGTGATTTGGTTCGATACATTTCATCTCTCTCTTTCTCAATCTCTCTAGTACTCTGTTTGTTTTGTGTTTCTGATATTGATTTTGATTTGTTGGAGATACAATGGTTTTGTTTGGGTTGTTTTATGAAGGTTTAAGAAAAAAGGTTGTTGCGGTTTGTGATTTATGGTGGTCTATAGATGAAGGTTATTGAAGGTTTGAGCAGCGTATTTGTGAATTTTCATTGTGTAAGGCTTGGTTTAGGATGCGTGGAGGCTTAATCATTTGCATTGAAATAGCTTGGATGGATCTTTCACGTTTTACACAAGCTTGGCTGATCCTCTATGTATTTTTTTTTTTGTGGTCAATTTTGTAATGGTCTATGGTTTGGGCCATTCTTGTATACTTTTTGTGATGAGATTTGAAACTTTGTAATTGGAATTGGTTGAATGTAATGGACTTTGGAATAATATTGGATCACGAGCCTTTTCCTAAGATTTCCATGAACTTATTTATTTTTGGCACATTTGGACTCTTTTGAAATAATGTTGAAGCCTTAAGTTATGACAATGTTTGATTCACGATTAAAAATCATGGAAATTAGACTCGAATTTGTATGCTTGTTCCCAACAAACCAAAGTCAACTCTCTTGTGAAATGAATTGAAAATCCTGAGTTAACTTTGACCAACAAGATCAACCATAAGTCAATCTTAAACTTTAAAAGTTTTGAATCAATGAATCAAACTTGAACTAATCTTGAATTTGGCCATTTGAATCATATTGAACCAAATTTTCATTATAAAACTTCTTGACCATGCCTTGAAATTATACCCTTGAATTGATCATCAAACTTGACTTCTCTTTGGATTCTTTGTAAGCATAAGAACCACATAATCAGGAATTGCAAATGACATGAAATATTGACCAAATGCCTTGACTTTTGAAGGCTCTGCAATTTGACTTCAATCAAATAGCTTGAATTGGCACAAAAACCATAATTGGAACCTCAAACACAAATCACTTGAATTATGCACACCCTGGCCTTGATCATGAAACCAAATCTTGCCTGACCAAGATTAAGTCAAAACCAATCGAACTTCAATCAATACTGCACACACACCTGATCAGATAGCCTTGACACCAAATTCATTCTTGCAAAACTTGGACTTAGGCAAATGGAAACAACTACATATTTTTTGGATTTTTGAATAATGGTTAGTCGATGGAGACACAAATGAGGATGATATACAGGTAGGACAAATTTGGGTTATGACAGTAGGATAGGCTGCCTTAACCTTCTCAACAAAAGTTCATCAAGAGACCTTCATATCTAAGTTGGGACTTTCAGTATCCTCGATCGTTAGGCATTCAGATGGCTCTGTATTGTTAGCGTCCTTAATCTTCAAAAGATCATATTCGACCTTCTATAAGGTCTTGGTTTTATCAGCGAATTTCATCATTCCTTCATTGAGTGCTTATTGCACCAAATCTCTAAAAAGGACACAATGAGTGGTTTTATGACCCAAAAAGTTATGAAACTTATAAAACCCTTTTTTTCTTATGTTGCTCTAAAGGTGGCATCTTTAGTCTCTTAGGGACTATGATTTGGACATCAGCAACTGAGAAGTCGAAAATCTTGTTGCGCTTTGTTACCTCGAAAGTATATGTTTTAGCGACAAATTTATCATTCTTTGGTTCAACTGGGTTCATTTCGTCAGAAGATTTCAAAAGTTTACAAATGTAGGGAGGCCTTGGCTTAAGTTCAGCCACATTTATATTGTTTTTTTCGACCCCTTCATACCATACGTCATAATCCTGACCCCTCTCATATGCCTCTAAGTAGGCAGCTTTCTCTTTAGTATGGAACTTGTTCGTTCTGGCTTTCTCAGTTTTCAGGTGTTCGACCTGTCAAACTCTGTCAGCCAACTGAATCATATCTCTCAGGTATTGGGTGTCTAGTTTCTTTCTAATAGAATAATCCAGACCTTCAGCAGCCATTTTAACCAATTCATGCTCAGGCATTTGGGTAAACCACCTTGCTTTGAGCAACCTAAACATATTTAGGTAATCATCAATCTACTCAGGCGCCTTACGCCTTACACTGGCCAATTCTTTGAGACTATTTTTTTACTGGTGTCTTACCCCAATTTTTTCCAGACATTTCAAACTTTCATGCATCCAACTTCATATAGCTTTGCTTAGAATAAAATTTTGGTTTTACAGACAGACCGATTGAATCAATTCTCAAATGTGCGTAAAATTAGCGAGCGAAAAATTTAAAGATTTGGCTTGCAAATGTCAGATTTATTGATCTATGGTTCGCCTAGTTCAACTTGGTGTGCTTGTTTTATATTTTATCGATTCTGATTACCATCGCAATTTGTTCAGCCTGAGCTTTTTCAATTAAGCACTTTTTACTGCAAATTTTGATCTTTATCTGTTTGTTTTACGGAAGTATATTTCACATATATTATTTCAATGCATTCATTTTAATTTTTCGCGCATTTTTTCGCTCGATTTTTATTCATTTTTATTCCTTAGATTTTTTTTATCAAAATATCCAGAAAAAATAAATATAGTTCAATAGATAATCATTTTATTTTTATTTGCTTTATTAAAAAAGGTTTGAATTTTATTTTCATTCTTTTAAGTTCATTTTTTTCCTAAAAAGATCTAGGGGCTATTTTGGTATTACATTAATTCTGGAGAAAAACTCTAATTTGCATACTATTTTGTGCTAACTTTCTTTGCCCTTGGATTGAGTTAATCAAAGGCTCACATTTGCTCCAATTAAATTCATTTGGATCCCCATCCATGTCCACCTCTCTTAACCAATCAAAACAAAGGAAAATAAATATAAAAAACAAGAAAAATAAAATAGAATATGGAATAAAGGGAAGAAAAATAAAAATTGAAAAGAGGGAATTCCATCCACTCAAGAGAAGCCACGCGTCTCTTTTGGAAGGAACCACTATAAATCTTTGTGTGTTCTTTATCTTTTATTTGCTTCTGTTAACATTCCGCTGCAACGTATAATTAGAATCTGAACACCAGTTTAGATTTTGAACTCTGATCAGAAGCAAAGTTAAAAAACGAAAAACACAATCCAAACCCCCTCCCCTCTTGTGAATTTTTTTCACCTTCAATTGGTATCAGAGCAGGTTTGCGCATAACACTTACCAGTGGTGCAGATAATGATCCAATGAGAAAAATATGTCTGCTAAAGACTTTCCTTTAAGAAGGAGTTAAGTACCACATGAAAAATATTACACTGTTAATCCTACCATATTCAAAAGGTGATTCTGCATAATTTAAATGATGGATAAAGCAAAATATAATTTTAACTCATTGGTCTTAATAAATGGTTTTGATGAAGGCCTATACAATACTCTTGAGAAAGATATTACTATAGAAGTTGATGGTGTAGAGATGATCAAAGTCTGAAATACTCTCACACCAGCTCAGAAGAAGTATATTGAAAATATCTTTAGAGTTAGATGCATTCTGGTAGGTGCTCTATCTCATTCTGAGTATATCAACATCATTGATATGTCTAATGCTCAAGACTATCTTTTAATCCTTGTGTTCTTATTTGAAGGAAATCAAGTTGAAGCTTATAGAGTTACACTTCATCTAATTTTTCAAGTAAATTCTAAGAAGTCAACCTGCTAATATTAAACCATAAAGTCACATCTACTCAGGAAGTCAAAAGTTTGAGTAGACTTTGTCTTGAAAGGTTTGATAGCATTCTTTGAAGAAAAGAAATGGAATTAGATGATGAAAAGTTGTCTAACTGATCATCCTTCCTCAAGCCTTTTGAAGAAAAATTTCTTTGGAATGTTCGATGATGTGGAACTAACCTTCCCTGTCAAAGGACTCTTTCAACTGGCTGAATGGAATGTGATATTTATTAATAGAAGAGTAACTTCAGAAGCTTCTGAAATATTCTTATTTCAACCGATTTCCCAAAACTTAAGAACGAGGATAAATACTACCAGAAAAACCCAAAAAGAAAAATGTCAGAGATCTTCAAATGAAGCTGACATAATTATGGATTCGGAATCTAATGAAGAATGTAATCAGACATTGATGGTCATTACTTCTTTTGAAGAACCAATCTGAATCCAGGAATAAAAATCAATCATTGAAGAGAAAGAGATAACTCCAAATCTATCTTGCTTCAATATTGATAATAATAAGTTTGCATCTAAATATAATATCTTAAGTGACTCTATTGCTCCTTTGAAATTTAAGGCTATCATAGAATCTGTGTTAAAGGACAATTCTATGAGAAACCTTTTATTTCTTCTTCTGTATGTGCAATACTATGACAATGTTGTAAACTAGTTTTATGTCAATCTCTGATAGCAAAAATTATCTAAATCTATGCTTGTCAAATATCAAAGTTAAAAGATTTAATCCAAGACAATAAAATCTCTGCTAAGACCAGGATTTTCTTAGTGCCATTACTCATTCTAGGCTCATACTCTGGAATAACTCATGGTACCGCTATCAGATTAAGGCATAAAGCAAGAAGAAGTCTGTCAAGACTAACACTTATGGACTCATAGAAATATGAGTACCAATATCTATATTTGTATTTGCTGTAAATATGATAGAAGAAAGGAGCAAGGCATCTTCCATGGTTGTTTACAACATGTGATGGAAGAATAGCCTACATCCCAGACTCAAGTGTTAAAAGCTTGAAGTTTAGTGGAGAAAGTGGAATCATTGGTGTAAAATCTAATGAATCAAAATCCAATCAAGATAGTATTCAAATTCCATGGCCAAATCTGAATACTCATTTGGAGCAAGACCAAGGAAAAAAAAGGTATGTTATGTTGGGTTTATTAATCCAGCGTCACCATTAGGGATTCGATGGGCTTAACATCCCAACCCATGGCGCTTAGTATGGGCTAGGCGCAACCCCTTGAGGGTTATATACTATATGGAATAAAGTTGCACCCTCACTAACAACAATTGCTTTTAGTGCAGTGGTAAGCGCTTAATCCAACAAGTGGTATTAGAGCTTGGTCATGGGTTCAAATCCCCTCAGCTGACACTGTGGGGGGGGGGGGAGACTATTGAGTTTATTAATCCAACGTCACCCTTAGGGATTCGATGGGCTTAACATGCCAACCCATGGCGCTTAGTATGGGCTAGGCGCAGCCCCTTGAGGATTTTATACGATATGAAATTAAAGTTGTGCCCTCACTAACAGCAATTGATTTTAGCGCAATGGTAAGCGCTTGATCCAACATGTTATGTTCTTTCCTTGCATACTTCTTGACTCAATGAAATATTAATGTATGAGTAAATACAAAGTCTCTGCTAGATCTCTAGAGAAATTCTTTTTAAGAATCTTCAAAGATATTTAAGAAGAAACTATGTTGTATTTGTATATAATAAATAAGTCATTAACTAGGTGATGATCATATTTATGGAATCATTACCATCACCCTTTGTGATGATATTGTTTCTAGTTAGTTGTCAAAGAATCCAATTTAATATTCATTAATCAAGCTTGACTCTAGTTCCAAGAGAAAAAGCTTGATTATGAATAGAATATCAAGGACAGATGACTATCAGAAAATTTCTCACTCAAAGTCTAATCCTACTAGACTCTGATGACATATAGCTTTTGAAAATTGTCAGTCTCTGAGATTCAGAAAAGGAATATTTACTTCTGATAAAGCAGTTTAAGTAAAAATCTTTTCAAAAACTTTGTTTACTTAAAACTCCATAAATTTGATTATCATCTGATGGATTCAAGAAATTTGTTGGGTAAGAACCTTAGTGTAATGATGTTTTATTTTATATATTTATATTATCTTTATCCCATATCTTTGTGAAACATCATTTTGTGTCTTCCTTCTGTTCTTTTGACAAGATTCTTATTCCTTTGGAGTCTTGTTCATTTTCTTTTTTGTTTTCTTTTGTGTTGTTCAAACCAAACTTGAGATGAATTATCTAGTCAATTCTCCCTGGAATCGACTAGTTTTCATTAATGAAAAGTTTGTGGATTTTGATGAGCTGCTTGAACTCGGTTTTAACTTTCAGAAGACTGTGTCTGAACAAGGTTGGAATGGATACTTTGATATACTCTGTGGTTTCACTTATCCAAGTCTTGTCAAAGAGTTTTAGATTAATGCCTCCATTGTTGAGATAAGTTCTGAGTGTGCTATTTGTTCGAAGGTTTCTGGTGTTTCTATAACAATAACTTCTAAGACGATTTCCAATGTAATCAACTGTGAGGAGATTGGAGAAATTTCAGGCACTCTTGTTTGGTAATACTATATTCCTACTTGGCGTACTTTTGTGGATCTATCAAACATCTCTCAGATTTCAAATCTTCGTCCTAATGCAATTATTTGGAATCAGATTCTGAATTCAAACTTGCTACCTAAGGACAAAGATCTAGACCTTGTGAACCCTATTGAAAAGGATTTGCTACTTCTTCTTAATTCAGATATGCAGATTGATCTTCCTTAAGTTATGTTTTACTATCTGAAGAAGACTATTTCATTATTTCACAAGGGAAATACTTTCTTCATCCCTTATGGATGAGTTCTTTCAGAACTGTTGATCCAACAGGGAGTTATCATATGTTCAAAGGATTATTCTTCTAAAATCTTGAGAGAAAAGCTTGAAGTTATCTATGAGAGTTTTCTGATGTTTGATTTCTGCAAATAGATGCCTTGTAATTGTTAAACATCTTGTATTAAGCAGTCTTGTTATTAAAATTGTTCTTGTTCATATTCTTGTTCAAATTCTTGTTCATATTAACTGTTATATATATGTTAATTATGTTGTTCAAGAGAATAACAAACATGATAAAACTAAAAAAATTCATCATTCTTATTGAAAGATTAAGAGCTGTTACAACTTAACTAAACATTCTAGATATTTGGATTTGTCCTAAGGTATTCTCTAGGCTCATCTGACATATCCAGATTGTTTAAATAATCTTAACAATCTTCTCGAGCAAACTCCATAACCTCCTTCTCAAATTTTTCCTGCATTTTGACCTAGAAGTTTTTCTTCTTCTTTGTGTTTCAACAAAGGTTGCTAAAGAAGTATGTGCTTCTGAGGTTGTCTTCTTGCTTGTAGACCCTTCAGTTGCTACACTCTTTATGCTTGCTTGAGTTGTTGCATTAAACATTACTGTTTTTCTGAAATCTCTCTTTGGAACCCAAATTTGTTTCTGCTTATACATTTTTGTGTTCAGAAGATTAAGTGATTAGGAAAGTCAGTTTGCTGAGAGTTTTATAGAGTCCATTTATCCAATTATCTTTAGTTTTTAATTGTTTTAATTTTGATTAGTCAAATCAATCTTTTAACATTCTGACTCTTGGGAAGTGATGTCTAGCATTCAGTCGTATTAAGATTCTCTTAACAACTGCAAATATTATTATTAACATGTTAATTGTTGTTCATGTTTAGTCTATTACTTCATTTATGCTTTTGACAGAAAATCATAGAGAAAAATTAAAAGAATACGCATGCAAATAAAATTAGTCCAAACAACTTTTTCATTAATAATTTTTTTTAAAGGATTACAACAAAAGGGATTGGATAAAACTAAGATTATTCTAATCTAACTCTTCCATGGCTTTATAACCAACCCAATTTTCCCAACTGATGGCAGGCTCGTCTTCATCCACATCCTCATTTTTTGCTTTGGGATAACCAGCTTATAAAACATCTCGTTTATCTTCTTCCTCCTTCTTTTCTTTATTGATTTCCTTCTGGGTTTCAACTCAGAGGCAGAAGGACCTTCTTCAGTTAGTTTCTTAGGTGCTAAGGACGAATCCTCGTCAGAAGTATTCAGTGTTGAGGATAAGGGACCAATTGCGGACGCCTCATATTCTGCTGGCCTCTAAAGATCTTGTGTCTTCAGACTAGTAGAGTTCTCTGATACTTCTGTCATAACTGAGATGTTGACACTTTCAGCTAAGAACTCCATGGTGCTTTGTTGAATGTTGATGAAAATGGACCAGACTTCGGTTGCTTTTATAGTGAATTTTGGGTAGCCCAAATGTTGTAATAAAATCCTTTGCTTGATTCTTGAAAATATTAATGACTCATAAATAATAAACATGCATTGTACAACTCCTTAATAATCTCTGCTACTGGATCATTTTCTCTTCCTTGAAAACTGGTCACGTAATGATGATATGTTAATGCATTTATGACTGTAATTCATTTCTTTCTCTTTTTTATTCTTTTTGATGTGACAAATGTGTGAGAAAGATATAATAGTATTTAATAAATAATCTGAACCCTGCAGATTTAATGTTGTTCATTTATAATTAATGCATTTTTAAATTTCTGTTATTTTCTATTATTTTGTTATTTTTTGTTTTGGTGATCTTGCCCGGGTGATATATTTTAATTTTATTGTATATAAAACTAAGGGGGGCTTTCAAACCTCAACCTTGGACTATTAGACTCATAGGGAGCTTACAAATCTCACACTCCGATGTTGCTTAGAGAATTAAAATATTTTTTCTTGAATATAGGACTCAGGGGGAGCTTACAAATCTCATACCCCGATGTCGCCAAAAAAATTATAGATGCTAACATTGTCCTTTAAATACTTATGTTTGTCATCATCAAAAAGGGGGAGATTGTTAGAACAAGATTTGTTCATCACATATATCTCTTGGGTTTTGATGATAACAAGGTATTAAAAGAACGATGGTGTTTCTAATGTGTGTTCCAAGTTTGCAGGTTCAAAGGCTTGAAAAGAAGGCATTCAGAATCTGATATAAGGACGCATTTAAGAGGAGCTAAGTTACTAGCTTCTGGTGGATCAGAACTTGAAGAATATTCTCTAAGTGATGTCTGGCGTAGACTCTAAAGCTGAAGACCTCATCATCATTAGAGCAACATATTATCTCTACACTAAGTTATTGTATCAGCTTCTGATGAACATTCAGAATTAGTAATAAAGCTTGAGTTATCCGTACTGCAGAAAGAAAGTTGCTTTATCAAATCAGCTTGTCATCTAGAGTCTATTTTTCACAAGGCTCAAGAAGATTTAACATCCTTTACGGATATCTACTCTCAACGGGTCTATAGTACAAGATTACATGGAATATGCAATGGTGAAACATGTTACACAATGGACTAATATCTTTTGGTGTATATCTCTTCAACATCTCTTGTACTATGGAAAAACAAAGACACTTGTTCAAGTTATCTCTTCCAACGGATAGTCTTCTACAACTGCTATATAAATTACTGAAGATTCAAACTGAAGTCTTCAACAAGGATCAATCAAAAGAAAAAATATAGAAGGAAAGCCAAGAAGGATAGAAGTGTTCTACACTTCTATCTGGATGGAGGAATAGCAAGATCATACAATAAGCAACGCAATCGAGTATGCAGATTTTATGTTATATGTTGTAAATTTTAATAAGCCTTAAGATTTCTTAAACATTGAATATCTTAGAAATCTTAAGTGCTTAGAGATCTTTGTTAAGGTGATTACCCTGTACCTCTGATTTTATATCAAGTACACCTTGTTCTCTATTCTGCTAAACATAATTGTTTATTAGTTTAGATAAAGTCAATTGTTATGTGCTTGAGCATCAAAGTTTCTTGCTGTGAAGCTTGAGCCATGTAAGTCTCCTACTATGTGCTAGAGAATTGAAAGTCTTAATCAATTGTTGATTGAGTAGAAAGTCTTAGACTGTGAGTCTGAGCAGAGGTATTGGGCCTGAGGGGCTTGAGCAAAATTCTTGAGTTCGTGGAACTTAAGCAAGAAAGTCTTGGGCCTGAGGGGCTTGAGCAGAAGTCTTGGATTCGTGGAATCTGAGCAGGGAAGTCTTGAACTAAGGGTCTGAGCATAAGTTTTGAGTTTGAGGGGCTTAAGCAAGGAAGTCTTGGGTTCGTAAAACCTAAGCAGAAGTCTTGGACCAGAAGGGGTTTAAGCAGGAAGTCTCGAGATGAGGGTCTAAGCAAAGAAAAGTCTTATGCTTCAGTGCTTAAGCGATTGTAATCATATTTTGGTTATAGTGAAAATCTCTTGTGATGCAAGGGGACTGAACTACTCTCTTTTGGGAAGAACCAGTATAAATCTTTGTGTGTTCTTTATCTTTTATTTACTTCTATTAACATTCCGCTGCAACGTATAATCAGAATCTGAACACCAGTTTATATTTTGAACCCTGATCAAAGGCAAAGTTAAGAAACGGAAAATGCAATTCAACCTCATCCCCTTCTTGTGTATTTTTCTCACTTTCATTAATAATTTTAATTATGATTTTTAATTAATTAATCAAAATTTTAAATGAAACATTTTGGACCTAATTTTTTTAGACAATATTTGAATCTTTTGAGAGGTATTTTCAAAAAAAAACTTAAAGAGGTATTTTTAAAACAGGGGAATCTTCATATGATAGGGGGAATTCAAACTTTTTTAGTGAGGTATTTTCAAAATTCGCCAATTTGGCAAGGTACAAAATACATATTAACCCTTATTATTATTATTATTATTATTATTATTATTATTATTATTATTATTATGTATTTATTAGGAAAAATTAGTTAATTATTATGAATTTTCATGAGTATTTATTTTCAAACTTAAATGCATTTTTAGTTCCTCTACTTTGATGATTTTTAACTTTAAGTTTCTCATTTTAAGAAAAAATTGCTCTCTGAACTTTATATCATTTGCGATTTAGTTGGTCCCCCACTAATTTGAGAATTATAACATTGATGATTAGGACAAAAAAAAAATTTGTCTTCCACAAATATTGAATTCATGCCCTTATGGATGCATAGAGGCGCCCTTTTCCACTTGGCTACACTATCTTAGTTATATATTTGTTTGCTTTAAATGTATATGTTACAACAGTATTAAAATCATACCCTTAATGTTTAGTAAATATATGTTCGCTGGCGCGAACAACCGCTGGCCTTTTGTCGCAGGATCGCTTGCGGGATCGGCCAAACAAATCCCAGAACAAGGAATTGAAAGCGTATGTTTATGCTGCGTTTCAGTTTATCTGTTTGTTTTTTTAGTGCAAGTGCCACACTGAAGTGACCTGGGTGACGCAAAGGGTCTCTTAACGGTTGCGAGTTGGGTGCAAAAAACAAAGAAATACAAGGAAAACCTGAGCAAAAAAAAAGTAAAGACTTTAAATTATACGCGGAAAATAAATTGCATTAAGTAAGATTTGGACACAAGTGTACATTTGTTTGCGGGAGTGAACTGTTTCTCTCTAAGCTTGGTACTTTGAGTATTTTTCCCTTACAATGTGAAAAAATGTGACCCCTAAAATGAAAAGAACAACGCCTTATATAGGCCTAAAAAATAACCGCTTGTCTGCCAAAATGTTTTTTGAAGCTGACACGTGGCACCCCACTCTCTTTTCAACTTCCCATAGTTTCAAATTTTTCCCGCCTAAACACTTGTTCCTTGAAGTTGAAATCAGCTTGTCACCTCATTCTCCTCCGACGCCAAAGCTTGTCGATGTTTCTCTGACACGCCTTTCTGCTGGCGTCGACTCGACACCTTATCGTACCTCTCTTTGCGTCGACACGCCCTGGGAGTCTCCAGATCCCACCGCCAGTCAAAATCCAGTGTCAATAAATTGCCCCCTCAAAAATCCAGTTTCGACTGAATATTGTGTTGATGGAGAAATCTGGCTTTTTGGTTTCTCGCAGGATTTCGACGACTTTCTTTTTGGCACTTTTGCCAATCATTTTGTCTTCTTTCTCAACACGTGGCGAGCGCCGTCTGACATGATGATGGCAATCTCATCCCACGATTTCCAAGAAAAAAGCCATGATGGCTAGTCTCGTCCAAGTTATGGGCTTTGACACCAAACCCCACTTACTTTCAGAAGTTGAAAAGTTTTGATTTTTCATTTTCTGCATGCGCCCTATAAATAGTCCTCTTTAGAAACCCTTTTCACTTTTCATAACTCTTCTTTTACGCAATCGTCATTTGCTCTAAACTCAGACTTTGATTTTTTCTTTCCTAACGCTTTGCACCTTTTTCGTCTCTTTCTTCCAATGGCTTCATCAAGAACAGCTACCACTCGTGTTCCTCAAACCACTGGCAACAACCCGATTGTGTACGTACTTTCAGAAGCGAAAACACATCATCCTCTTACTCAACCATCTTCAGCTGATGAGACGGTGGTGGCCAACTGGTGCCGTCAAATGGTTATTCCATTCGCGGTGGAGAACACGTTGCGTGGTTTCCATGGTCCCCTTCCAGATAACAAACCTAATCCTCAAGAACTTCAAAAGTTCTTCCCTTGCTTCGACCAAACGATCCCACCCGCTTTCGAGAAAAGGGGTACCTTGGATCTCAAATACATGGCACCAAAGTCTAGAGTTTTCAGGTCTATGCCAACTCCAGGCAACAAAGATTATCTCGCCTGGCTCGACAAAGTTGAAGGGAAACGTCAACAACAATGGAGGGATTATGGTATCTTCGACGCCATCCAACTCTCCAGAATCGCCCACAGGGTTAACCCTTGTTTGCTACTGGCGTCAATGTACTTTTGGGAAGGTTCGACAAACACATTCCACCTTCCTTGCGGCATGTTCACGCCGACACTTTTTGATGTGGCGGCTATCACTAGCCTTTCGCCACTGGGTGAAACGTTCGACCCGACTTGGGAGACGGAGAACGCCTTCGACTTCGAGCGTGCTAGTTTCCAAAACTACATCGAGGATCATCATGACAAACACTCTCAAGAAGTCTCCTACGAGGAACATATTGCCTTCTTAACCCTCTGGTTATCGTACTACATGTTTTGCCCTGGCTCTTTGCAAATAGCCAAAAGTTTCATCAATTTGGCCATTCAGATTCATGAAGGCCGACAAATATCTCTGGCCAAACTTCTGTTGGCTTCCCTTTATCATTCTCTTGGCCTGTCGGCCATGAGACTGAAACTCCTCCACCAAACCACGAAAGCCTTAAACATCTCAGGGCCTATGTGGTTGTTGCAACATTGGCTCAACGCCACCTTCGAGCACAAGTTAGGATATCCAGCCTCTGCAAAGATGGAGCATCTCAACAAAGCACGTTCTGTTGAGGGACTGCGACTAGCCTTGATGACCACCCAAGAAACTCCAAGACAAGCCCTCTTTATGAGGTATCTCAGTATGTTTGTGGAAACTTCCTCTTTCGTTCCTGACATGGCGCCATTTATGGAGCGTAAGTTTGGGTCTGACTGGTTCAGAAACCCGTTCCCTGGAATCTCACCTCAAGCTGCTGCGCTGTCGAATGCTATATGGCGGGCGTTTCTTACTCATACCATAATTTCTTTCCATATCGAAACAGGGAACAATGGGTACGGTTTTATGAACTATTGTCCAAATTTGGTGGCCCGACAATTTGGCTTGAGCTAAATGTTGCCAAAACCCTTAGTGAGGCATCCTGAGGACATAGTCCGGTCTGGTCGACGCCTAACTCGCGTTTCTCAATATTTGGAGCTACCGGTTTTCTCCTTCCGGCCTTCCTTTTTCACTACTCAAGAATTTGAGGCTTGGTGGTCGGAGTACCAAACTCAAGCTTTCACTCCCAATCTCTTCCTGGCAAACGTGGTCGACGCCTTTGCTTCTACAGCTGGCATCCCTAAACCATCGACCACAGTAGATGTCGACCCTGCAGAGGAAATTTCGACAAAGGTAGATCCTGGACTCTTGATCTCTTTTTTCCGTAAGTCTGGACTAAATAGTGGCAGTGTTGCTTTCAGAGGCGCAAATGAGAAACGACCACTGCGTCGACTTCCACCAGACCTGCCAAAAAACCTAGGGCCAACCTTGTACAGGTATGTTTATTTACTTGTTCTGTGCCTTTGTCCTCCCTTTGTTCTCACATTATTTCTGCGCAGGTTTTTGAGAAAGCACCTTCCCCCGAAAGGACTGAATCGAATGAGAGTACTCATTCCCGAGTCTTTACTGCAACAGCTCCAGTGTCTCCTCCCTCTACCCCTTTGGTGAGGAAGAAAAAGGCTATAACGTGAAGGACACCTTCGAAAACCAGCGTCTCGACAGCGGCCCCAGTCGTCCCGAGGAACCTTGAGGACGTTTTCGAACCAATTCCTTCTGTCGCCCTCCCCAAAATAACAACTCCTGCGCAGGTATTCCCACTTTATTTACGTCCCAGATGACCTTGGGGTGACGAAGCTCACTGGTGTTTTATCTTTTGCAGGACAATGTGGTCACTTCGACCACTGTTGGTGAGG
This sequence comes from Lathyrus tuberosus, assembly GCA_022829125.1. Lineage (NCBI taxonomy): Eukaryota > Viridiplantae > Streptophyta > Magnoliopsida > Fabales > Fabaceae > Lathyrus > Lathyrus tuberosus. Next base: position 5,574,194 of record JALAZF010000090.1, read on the forward strand.
GTGATACCGGATCGGCCGCAGACGCTCCTACTGCTAGTGTAACCGTTACACCAAGTCCCCAAAAGGTCGATGAATTTCATTCCCTCGTGCCCGAGGAAAACTTAGCGAAGACACCTCCTGCTTTAACTGACAATGTCGAGCCTGATGATACACTCCCTGGGGTGACTATCACTCCTTCGCCCGCCGTGGATACTGTCGTCGGAGAGAACCTCCAGATCCCCGAACACCAACCAGAGAAGGTTTCACCTGCTGTTGAGGAATCTCCTACTCCAGAGACACTCTTAGTAGACAAGGCCATAAATCCAGCGGCGACTCTAAGAGCGCTACACAAACTTCGACAGACAGCCGAAGAGATTCGACCCACCAGCTCGACCGCAATCCCCACTCCAGAAGCAGATGCTTCTTTCAATCTCAAACTTCAACAGCTACGATCTTATCTTTTTGAGGAACAGTTTCTGGCGGCCGTTGCTGAGGAATCCGACATAGCTAATGACATCTTCAACCTTCTGAGTGAACTCTCTAAGTTCCAGCTTCCTGCCCCCATGGCCACCTATCTGATCGAGTTCGAAGCTTTCTTTACTTAAATGGCCAAGGACCTCTCAACGCATCATCAGGCCGACGCCCAAATTCGGTTCCGACATGAAGACATGAAGCGCGAGTGGCATCTTAGCTCCGTCTGTGAACAGAAACTTGGAGACTATGAAACCAAGAAACAAGAGCATTCCGAAAAACGCCAAGCCTTCGATCAGCAGATATCTGAGTATCAAGCCCAGATCACGGAGCTGACAAAAAGGATAGCTGAGGTCGAACATCAAAAAGCTTCTTTGGACTCAACTGAGCCTCTGCCTTCTCAAGAAACCATCAACCACAAAGTCACTCAAGGCCTTGTTCATGTCGAAGCGGCTATGAAGATTAAGGATGCTATTAGCCGCATGCAACAACGAAAGGTTATTCTTGGGAGCAAAATAACTCACGAGAAGGTCTTCTTTGATGATTTTAAGGCTAGATTCCCTAAATTCCCTTAGGTTGTATTTTGGTATAATGTAATGCACCATTTTTTGTAAGCCTTTCTTGGCCTTAAATTTAATGAAAACTATGTTTTGATGTGAACCTCTTGCAGCATGGGTCTGTATTTTTTTAAATATTTTCCATTTACTCTTAATATTCATTGGTTTGCCCCCAACTCCTGTACTTCGTATGCGTTGTTACTAAACACTCGTGTCACCCGAAATGGTCCCTCCCAGCTGGGCGACCATTTTCCCATCGTTTGATCTCGTCGATCCATGGGCAACACCACTTTCCAAACATAGTCATTTGCGGCAAAGGTTTTCCCTTGGACTTTCTTATTGTATGCCCTGGCGACTCGAGCCTTTTGGCGCAGCAACACATTTAAAGCTACCATTCTTTCCTCGTCTAAGTCTACGAGTTCGTCTAACATCATCTCCCAGTATTGCTCCGACGGAATCTCATATTGTCGTTGCACTCTGACGGATTGCAAGTGTACTTCTGCGGGTAACACAGCGTCGTGTCCGTAGGTTAGACGGAATGGACTCGAGTTTGTCGACGCTTTGGGTGATGTCCGACAAGCCCATAGCACTTGACTCAACGTCTTATGCCAGTTCTTTGGCTTGTTCGCAACGTGCTTTTTGATTAAGCTAATTATTATCTTGTTGGTTGCTTCAACCTGACCATTCGCCTGCGCATAGTATGGCGTCGAAGTAACCAACTTGAAACCCGTTTCTGCCGCAAACTCTTGCATCTTCTGTCCCACAAACACAGAACCCTGATCTGTTGTGACTGTCTCGGGTATCCCAAATCTATACAAGATATGATTTTGGATGAAGTCTATCACGGCCTCTTGATCCACTTTCCCCAAAGGCACAGCCTCTATCCATTTCATGAAATAGTCTATTCCTAAGAGGATAAATCTTTGCTGCTTTGATGAAGCTGGCCGAATCTCTCCTGTTAGTTCCTGGATTGGCTGGAATTTTGGTAAAACAAAGTATATTCAATGTTGATGTCAAGGTGCTGATGTTGCAACATTGAAGTCTTAACACTGGGTTGTGTTAAGTATTTAATTTGCTGAAGTTGGATGTCTGATGTCACATAGGCGATGTTGTGACATTAGATCTGCAGAATTAACAACAGCAGGTAGTGATGTTGTTAGGGTTGCGTATTAGCTGGAATTGTGGAGAGCAAGCTGTCTCATTGGATGCGAATATCTTGGGATAGATATTTGCTGCTGCATAGGAGATTTGGTGCAGATTTGTAGGAGATTTAAAAGGTTGAAGATTTAAAAAGATTTTAGGAGAAAATCTGTTTTAAATATTCAGTTTTAAATAAAAAATCTGGGAGATATTATAGCAAGTCCAAGACCAATTCAAGGAGCTATATAAATCGCACAAGACCAAAGGAAAAAGCGACAGAAAACATTCAAAAGATCAGGAGCTGGAGGCTTAGTGTCTAGAGTTTGTTTAAAGTGCTTGTATTTACACTATTATAGGGTTTGAATAGGTGTTGTGTTTCTGTCCTCTCTAGAAGTTGTGAAGCAATAGAGAGTGGTTGCTTGATCGAAGCTGTGAAGTAAGATCAAGGTTACTCAAAGTGGTTTCTTTGAGTGTTTGTAAGGGATTGAGTGGTGTTCTCATACCTAGGTGGTTTCTTAGGTAGGAGGTCATTAGTAGAGTATAAGTTTAGGAGATTGTCAACGGGTTGTTGAGTCTGTAAATTATATCTACAAGTAGTGAATTCCATCCCTGGCTTGGTAGCCCCCAGAGTAGGTTGGTTGTAACCGAACTGGGTCAACAATTCCTTGTGTTGCTTTGTTACTGTTATTGCTGTCCATTGTGCAGAGTGTGTTGTTGTGACATCACACCTTATAATCACACGTATGATACCAGAATTTCAATTGGTATTAAACCAGGCATCCTGTCTGTCTCTGAGTGAGATCTAGGGAAGTTACTTTCTGGTGTAAAGATGGACAAAGAAGTTGGAGGATTCGTCAACAGACCCCCTATTTTGGATGGATCCAATTATGACTATTGGAAGCCAAAGTTGTACTAGTTAGAGCTCACCTGGATCAAATGACCAAGTCTGTTAGGATGCTGAGCTGTGGTACAGACACACTTGACAAGATCCTTCAGACAAAAAAGGCTGCTGGTGATAAGTCTGGTATAGGATATGTGGCAAGCACCTCAGGAGCAAAGGAGGAGGTGTCCCAACCTATGTCTCAAACAAAGAGACAGGATTATACCCCTAAGAAGGTTGCTCAGCCTCAGAATGTTGAGAAAAAGGATGGTCCCCAACAGAGGAAGATGCAGCCTCAAGGAGCTAGTCAGTATATGCCTCCCCAATATCACAAGAGCATGCAAGCTGCAAGGTACAAACAGGACATGTCACATCAGGTGTCTCAACATCATGACAACTGGTATGGTTATGGATATGGATACAACAATGTTGTGCCTCATCACTATGGGAGAAGGAAGCCACACCATCATGGGAGACAATCCAGGAAACAGCATTCTCAGTCTTCTTATGGGAGAAGATACCAACATAATAGAAGGTAGGCCAGTTATGGTAGGAGGAGACCACATTATGGATGGCAGCTTAAGCAATCTCATCATGGCAGAAGATTTAGAGATGAAAGGGTGAGATGCTTTTATTGTGGAAGGCTTGGACATATGCAGTACTCCTGCTACAAGCTGCATGGATACCTTCAGCCTCAAAAAAGATGGAGAGAGTACAGGCCCAAAGTTGTTAAACAATGGGTACCTAAGGAGAAGGTGAAGTGCTTATTGGCTCACATGGCTGACAAAGAGGTTGAAGAAGGAACATGGTATTTTGACAGTGGGTGTTCCAAACACATGTCTGGATGTAGATCCATGTTTGCTGAAGTCAATCATTGTCCCTCTCATGAGGTTATGTTTGGCAATGGAGAAAAAGGTGTTGTTGCAGGAGTTGGGAAAGTGAAAGGTGATGGTAGACCAGAACTTGACAATGTTCTGTTTGTCAGTGGTTTAAATGCAAATTTGATCAACATAAGCCAGTTGTGTGATGAAGGTTACAAGGTAAACTACACTAAGAATGAGTGTGTGGTATCTGATGAGCATAATCAGGTCGTTATGAAGGGTGCCAGAACTAAAGATAACTGCTATCAGTGGATTTCTCTTGAAGATAGGTCAACTAATGATGTTCAGGTTGATGTTATAACATCAGACTATGATATCCGGATGCTGAAAGGTCAATCTGAATTAATGAATAAAAATTTAAAAGAAAAGGTTGTATGGAGGGAAAAAGTCATTGACACTCCAAATCAAGCTCCTTGCCTTAGACCCTCCTTTCCCGGTGCTGCAACATCACGCTTCATCAAAGCCCTGTTCTTGCAACGAATTAACTTCTTCGTCTTCAAGAATCAACCCTCACTGAAAGGTTTTATGGCGTCTCCATCCAAGAAATCTAAGTGTCAGAGTTCCACAAAAGGAAGAGCTAGGGTTTCTACTGACGAAGGTTCAACGTTTGATCCTATGGACATTGAGCCCCTCTCAACCATTCTTCCTGAATCAGGTACTACGAGACCCACTAAACTAACTCCCAAGAGACCTGCTACTGTCTTTAAGAATCCTGAAACAAAGAAAGTTGTTACTAGTGTGTTATTTGGAGACAAACCTAGAACTACCAACCTGTGTCCACAAACTGCTGAGGAAAGGGTAGATGTTGATAAGTGCATGGGGCAGATCGTTGATAAAATTCTTGAGAAAGGACTTCCTATTAAAGGTATATCTAGACCCCTGAGACAAATGGGTGCTGATCAGGGTACAAGAGAAAAGAGTGACATGCAATCTACTGATACAAATCTTCACAGATTAGCTGTCTCTGTAATCGAAGATGCTGAGAAGGAAGTTGAAGTTAATGCTGAAGCAGATGATACTCATGTTGAAGGGGATGTCAGAACATCGCCTAGTAGGGATGCTGAGGCTATTCTTGGAGGAGAAAAGAGTAATGATGTGATTAATGTTGATGACTTATCTGATGATGAAGTCATTGGAAGAGCAGTGCCTGGTCTGGCTAAGAGACTAAGAACAAGGAAGGAAAAGCAGGGTGAATCGTATCCAAAGAAGTCTTCTGATGATAAGAAGAAAAAGACTGTTGTTGGGCCAACAAAAGCTTGGAGCAAGGTCGAGGTGACTCCAAGAAAGAGGAAGACTGTGGAACAATCTGAGTCTAAGCATGATGATGAGGATGATGTTCAGAACATCACTCTTGTTAGAAAATTTATTGCAAAAAGGATTGCAGACAAAGTCCCAGATGTGCCTGTGGATAACATCTCCTTCCACCGTGCAAATAATGCCTATATGTGGAAGTTTATTTGCCAAAGGAGAATTGCTCTTGAGAGAGAGATCGGCAAAGAAGCCATGGAGATTAAAGAAGTGATGGAAGGAATTAAAGCTGCTGGGTTAATGAAAACTGTGTGTGGATTTTCAAGGTGTTATGATGGCCTGGTAAAGGAATTCATAGTAAATCTTCCTATAAATATCTCTGACAAGAGCAGTCCAGATTATATGAAGGTCTTTGTCAGAGGAAAATGTGTTGAGTTCTCACCTAAGATTGTCAACAGCTACTTAGGAAGAGAGGATGCAGAGTATACAGAACTGGAGGATACAGATAATGAAGTGTGCAAGGAAATTACTGCTGGACATGTTAGAGTATGGCCATTAAAAGAAAAGCTACCAACTAGCAAACTGAGTGTGAAGTATGCTATACTACACAGAATTGGAGCTGCAAACTGGGTGCCCACGAATCATAAAACCACCATAGCTGTGGGATTAGAAAGGCTTATCTATGTTGTTGGTACACAGAAAAAGTTTGACTATGGCACATACATATTTGATCAGACTGTAAAACATGCAACAACAAATGCTATTAAAATGCCTATAGCATTTCCTTCTCTTATTAGTGGAGTCGTTCTGAGTCAACAACCAGGAATATTGACTTGTGCAGATAAAGCATGCAAAAGGGAGTCTCCATTATCCTTGCACCAGAAGTTGTTTATGGGAAGTCATGTTGCAGATATTGTGTCAACATCAAATGCAGGTATCAAGAAGAAAACTTCCAAGGCTGATTTGCTAGCAAAGCTGAAGGCAACCCGCAAAGACTTGGATGTTGTGATTAATACCAGTCTGGCTAGAAAAGAAAAGATTGAGAAGATGATCCAAATTTTGGAACAAGATGATCGTGCTGACTCTGAAGACGAAGGACAAGATAGTGCAGAAGATGCAAGTTCAGAAGAAGACTAGCTTATCTAGTTTTGCTTCTAGTAGTTTTAGTTTTTGGTTCTGCAATGTTTTTTTCAGCACTTTGTGTGTAATTTGAATATTGTGCTGTTATATGCACTCTTTATGTTTTTGCTTCTATGATTTGTTTTGCCTGGTTGCTATCTGTGAGGCTAACAATGAGAGCTATGGTGTACTGACTATGGTTATTAGGGCTTGCCTAATTATGGCTAAAAAGGCTGAGAGTTAAAAATTGCCATGAAGAGATATTGATGCTGCTAAAAGTAAAAGGTGTTTAGTTGAAAAGTGCTGATGCAGTTATTGAGGGGGAGTGTAGACTGAGCTAATGAAGATATCATAGCATTTGAAGAGTGCAGCCAAGCAGACATCAAGGGGGAGAAGTGCTGCACATTATGAGCTACTGATCAGCTGTGATGCTGGTTCATATTTTTGAGGGGGACCGCCAATTGGTTGTTGTCAATAATGAAGATGGTGCTGCAGCAGATCAAGTGATGAAGACTATGAAAATTGTCAAACTGCTGCTGTTGAAGAGTTTCAGATTTATGCTGAAGTTTTTTTTCCGCTGCTAAAGTCTCTGAAGGTGCAGAGTGCAGAGTTTGTTTGCAGAGTGCAGAGAGTGTTTTAGCCAAAATTAGCCAAAGGGGGAGATTGTTAGTACCTGGATTGGCTGGAATTTTGGTAAAACAAAGTATATTCAATGTTGATGTCAAGGTGCTGATGTTGCAACATTGAAGTCTTAACACTGGGTTGTGTTAAGTATTTAATTTGCTGAAGTTGGATGTATGATGTCACATAAGCGATGTTGTGACATTAGATCTGCAGAATTAACAACAGCAGGTAGTGATGTTGTTAGGGTTGCGTATTAGCTGGAATTGTGGAGAGCAAGCTGTCTCATTGGATGCGAATATCTTGGGATAGATATTTGCTGCTGCATATGAGATCTGGTGCAGATTTGTAGGAGATTTAAAAGGTTAAAGATTTAAAAAGATTTTAGGAGAAAATCTGTTTTAAATATTCTGTTTTAAATAACAAATCTGGGAGATATTGTAGCAAGTCCAAGACCAATTCAAGGAGCTATATAAAGCGCACAAGACCAAAGGAAAAAGCGATAGAAAACATTCAAAAGATCAGGAGCTGGAGGCTTAGTGTCTAGAGTTTGTTTAGAGTGCTTGTATTTACACTATTCTAGGGTTTGAATAGGTGTTGTGTTTCTGTCCTCTCTAGAAGCTGTGAAGCAATAGAGAGTGGTTGCTTGATCGAAGCTGTGAAGTAAGATCAAGGTTACTCAAAGTGGTTTATTTGAGTGTTTGTAAGGGATTGAGTGGTGTTCTCATACCTATGTGGTTTCTTAGGTAGGAAGTCATTAGTAGAGTATAAGTTTAGGAGATTGTCAATGGCTTATTGAGTCTGTAAATTATATCTACAAGTAGTGAATTCCATCCCTGGCTTGGTAGCCCCCAGAGTAGGTTGGTTGTAACCGAACTGGGTCAACAATTCCTTGTGTTGCTTTGTTACTGTTATTGTTGTCCATTGTGCAGAGTGTGTTGTTGTGACATCACACATCTGATACCAGAATTTCATCTCCTATTACATCCAAACCCCATCCTCGAAAAGGCCATGGTTTGACAATCACATGTAATTCGCTGGCTGGGACATGCTGAATGTTGGCATGCTTTTGGCAATCCTGGCATCCTTTCGCAAAATCTATACAATCCTTAAGCATGTTGGGCCAGTAGAAACCTTGTCGAAACAAAAGCCATTTCATTTTTTGGCCAACCTGGTGAGCCCCACAAACCCCACTGTGAACCTCAGAAATTGCCAAATATACATCAGTGTCCCCCAGACACTTGAGCAATACCCCTTCTGGAGTTTTCTTCAGTAACTCATTTCCCACTAGGACATAGCTCATTGCTCTATACTTGGTCTTTCGATCGATGTTGCCCAGTGGGTTCTCCAGATACTCTATAATTGTCCTTCGCCAATCTGTTGGTGGCATATCGTTAACGAAAACCTCACAACTTTCTAAACCTTCGACCAAGCTCATCGAGGCTTTGGATATCCACCAGCTTGATGGTGTGTGTACATTCGACACCATCTTTTTCCTAGTTTCGACGAAACCTTTTAACTTACCTTCCGACACTTTATACCCAGAAGCAATTTGCGTCAGCTCGTTAGCTTTCTGGTTTTCCATCCTTGGCACATGCGAGATGCTGACAATTTTGAAATGGTCCAGCAAACGCTTCGCCAGTGAAAAGTAACTTAAAATATGTTCCCTTATGCATTTATACTCTCTTGTATTTGTTTAATCACTAATTCTGAATCTCCTTTTATCTCCAGCTCTTTGGCTCCCAAGTCTTTGAGTATCTTAAGACCAGTAATTAAGGCTTCGTATTCTGCCTCGTTATTTGAACATTTGCCATCGACTTTGCATTTAAAGGTAGTTGGAATTCCCTGTGGGGAGATTATTAGGACTCCAACACCTGCCCCATTTTTATGGCTCGACCCGTCAAAGTACAATTTCCATGGGGCGACGTCGATGATATGTATCGACGTTTCGATTACAGCGTGGTCGACAATGAAGTCTGCCACTATTTGACCCTTCATCGCCCTTAAAGGGACGTATGTCAGGGAGAATTCATTTAACGCTAGTGCCCATTTCCCAATTCGACTATGCAAAATAGGTTTGGACAACATATGCTTAATGACATCAAAATGCGACGAAACATAAACATTAACTGGTTTGATATATTGCTTCAATTTCATACATGAGAAGTACAAACATAGGCACAACTTTTCAATCATAGTGTATCTAGTCTCAGCATCTATCAATATCCTACTAAGGTAATAGATGGGTCTTTCGACGCCACCATCATCCTCTTGTGCTAACATACTGCCTATTATCGTATCCGACGTTGCAATGTACAACTTCATGCTTTTATTTATACTAGGTGGTAATAGGATTGGAGGCTTCGTAAGGTATTCTTTGATCGCGTCGAAAGCCTCTTGTTGTTCCTGCCCCCAGCGGAATTCACTTTCTTTCTTGGTCTTGAGCAGTGGTGAAAACACTTTCGTCTTGCCACTTAGGTTTGAGATGAACCTCCTCAAGAAATTTATCTTCCCTAACAAAGACTGAAGCTGTTTCTTTGTTGTCGGAGGCTTGAGATCTAAGATTTCCTTTGTTTTGTTCTGGTTGATCTCGATGCCTCGCTTGTGGACTACGAAACCCAGGAAATCCCCTGCACGAACACCAAAGGCACATTTCAGTGGATTCATTTTTAATCCATATTTTCTCATTCGCTCAAATGAGCGTCGGAGGTGGTCGAGGTGACCATCCTCTGATGACGATTTTATGACTATGTCATCAACGTATACCTGCATTTAATTCTCAATAAAATCATGGAATATAGTATTCATAGCCCTTTGGTAGGTTGCCCCAGCGTTTTTCAACCCAAAAGGCATCACCACCCATTCATATGTCCCCAAAGCTCCAGTGCATCGAAATGCGGTTTTGGGGACATCTTCTTCGGCTATGAGAATTTGATTGTAACCGGAATAGTCGTCGAGCATGCTCAAATACTCAAATCCCGCAACTGAGTTGACTAGCATCTCTGCCACGGGCATTGAATATTCATCTTTAGAAGTAGCGTTGTTCAAATCCCTAAAGTCAATGCATACTCGAAGGGTCCCATTTTTCTTAATAACAGGAACTATGTTTGCTATCCATTCTACATACCTCGCAGTTCTGATGAACCGACTTTTGAGCAATCTTTCAATTTCTTGCTTGGTCTTCGACGTCACTTCTGGGGCGAAACGTCGAGGGGGTTATTTTACTGGCCTTTTGCCTGGCTGGATTGGGAGACGATGCTCAACTACACTCCGACTCAACCCAGGCATTTCGCCATAATCCCAGGCAAAACAGTCCTTGTATTCTTTCAACACTTTAACCAGTTTATCTTTCATTGTTGGTCCTACCTTGGCACTCACGTAGGTGGGCCTTTTGTTGTTCCACCCCTTAAGTCGACTTCCTCAAGCGGGTCCTGGACTTGCATTCTCTGCAGTTCATGATCTGGCCCTTTTTCGAACCCTAGAGGCTCATCATCATAAATACCATCAAGCCTCTGATTTTCTACATCTTCCCTTTGGCCTCGTGAGCCATTAGCTTCTTTGTCATGGTCGGCTCCCTTAGTTGCTCGGAGAGTCTCGTCTTTTTCGAGTGCCGACATTTTTCTGTTTTCAGCAAGATAGGCCGAAATCCGAGTCATGCTTTCTGACTCAGCAGTCATCTTCACCAGTAGTGGGTCACCCCGTTGGTGGCATTTCCATTGGCTCCGTACCTTCGTCGGCAACGTCCCAGATGAACCCATAGTCGGGGTCTAGGTTCAGGATACGACCCGTGTCGACGGAGGTGTAAGATCCTGATCCGTCATCATAAGGAGCCATATTGGCTAAATGTTGGTCAAAAGATTTCTTAGTACCCTTGGCTTCGTCGACTTTGTAATAGGTTTGGTCCGCTTCAATATTTTCGACAATGCCATCCTTCCTCCAAATGATCAACCTCTGGTGCATAGTTGATGGTACTGCCCCAATTCCATGGATCTACTCACGTCCCACCAACAGATTGAAGTTTGCCTTCGATTTGATGACCAAAAGACGATTAATCAGAAGCGCCTCTTCAAGGTTCAAAACACAGAGACAGAGTATTTCAAGTCACTACGAATCCTCTCGAGGCAAACTCCTTCATAAGTCATACAGTTTGGGGCAGTTACGTCGAGATCCAAGAAATCTCTTCAAGAGTTTGAAGACCCTGAGGCAGTGTGTAATGCCCCAGTTTTGTCAGTTTTGGTCTTTTATTTTAATTGAGTCGTTTGGATTATTTTATTATTATATTATTTTATTTCTGACTTTTATGTGAAAATATGTTATTTTTCGTCGTGAATATATTTTATCGGGTTTTGGGAACGTTTGCGAGATATTTGAGTGTAAGGGTATTTTGGGCATTTGGGTGTATTTTGTTAAGTTAGTAAAGAAAAGAAAAATAGAAATAGAGAGAAAAATAGTAGAAGAGAAAGAAAGTAAGAAAAGAAGAAAAAAGAAGAAAAGAGGATAAGAGAGAAATTGGAGAAAAAGCTTGGGAAATCAAGATAACAAGTTCTAGGAATCGATTAAATCGGGTAAGGGTGTGAAACTCGATTATCTTATTGTTGTGTATGATTATGTATGTGTGGTTGCATGTTGTATTGTCTCGTTTGGTAGCTTTTCGGATATAGGTCGAAATCGCGTAATCGAGTAGAAATCGATGTTTTCACGGACGGAATTCGATATAATCTGGGTTGTATGATCTCTATATGTGTATGAACCATTGCTAGTAATTGTTTTGCTGTTGGAAATGATCTGGGGATGAAAATGAGAAAATTTGGAGTATGGAACAGTGCACACACGCAGCAGATTTTTCTGCTTCTGGTGCAAAGCGCCGGGCGAAAGGCCCTGAGCGCCGGGCGATGCGTCTTTTTCGCCAGGCGGTTTTGAGAGGCGCAGAGGTGCCAAGCTTCTGCCTCTTTGAATTATTTTGGGGTTTTGGTGTTGCCTGTGCTTCGCCGGGCGAAGCAGAGGCGAAGCGTGTTTCGCCGGGCGGTGAGCATGCTTCGCCGGGCGGTTGGCTGTTTTTGAAAACAATTTTCTTTTTTTTAAAATCCATATCTTTCGAACCGTAGTTCCTATTTGAGTGATATTTATATTGTTGGAAAGCTTATGAAATGTACTTTTGGGTGATGATGATTTTGGAATTGTTAGCCGATTTAATTATGTCGAAAAATCGGGAATAGTGTCGTTTTGTCGACTTTTGCTGTTATAATTATGTGAATTGGATGTGTAAGGTACACCGTACTGTTAATATGAATGTTGTATGGATTATGTGCTGTGTTGGGATAAGAATACTATATGTCGATGATGATTTGTGGCCTAAGGGCAAGAAAATACTATGTGTGGTATTTGATGATAAATGCATGATCATGAATGTGTGTATGTATGCAATGTGAATGTCATGAGTCATTGTATGCCAAGCATCATGATATGTATTGTGGAAACGTCCTGAGTGGCGGTTTAATTCCTGAGGGAATTTGCTATAACATCGTGTGCCTCGAAAATATGAGGCGCTGCCTGAGGACCTAAAGCGATGGTTGTAGACGATCGCGTGCCCATGATGGGACTTAAAGCGATCCATAACGTCGTGTGCCTCGAAAATATGAGGCGATGCCTGAGGACCTAAAGCGACGGGTGAACATCGTAGGCCCGACGGGGTGTTACTTGAGATTCTCAGTAACGAGCGATGGTTCCAATAGTTCCTGAGTGAACTGGTGATGAGACATGAGAAACATTGGAAGTCGGTACCGCATGGCATGTGCATAGAGTCGTTGTGTCGGTCTCTGTGTATTTGCATAATCATGGATTAATTGTGTATTTTGATTGTGAATGTGAATAATGTGATGGAATATGTATAATTGTGTGATGAGGGGTGTATTATGTGTGATTGACGTGTATTGGTGATGAATACCTGATAGTTGTACTGTGTTATGTTTTATTCGATTGTGGTGCATTTATGGTGAGAACTTTATACTGGTGTATTTTGTGTTAATATATAATTTTATTCAACGGTATTATGATTGTTTTTCTCACCCTTCTGTTGTTTTATAATGCTCTATGAGGCATTGCAGATTAGAGTTGCTGAAGGTCTTTTTGTGAAACTTTGCGTCTTCATTCTTTTGTCGGTCGGCTCTGATATGTGACACCGGGTAGTTAGGGTGGCCGTGTTGTGATTATTGGTGTAGCATGTATATATATGCCTTTTGACTTGTACATGTATAACTCGATGCATGACAACTTTCATGATATATATATATATATATATATATGTTATTCAATTTTAGATTTTCCGCTTTCATTCTAAAATCTGAAATATGGGTGTAAGGAACTGAGTTCCTCCGTTGATTGCTACCCCACTGTTGCATATCTAAATGAGCAAGTGTTGTATGTTATGTTGGTTTCAAATTGATGTGATGCTCCCTATCTATGCCATGTTTTCAAATGTACTCTGATGAATTTTTGAATTTTTATTTACCGCTTTATTAGTTTGGGGGTATATATAGGGGGTGTTACACAGTGTGAACGCCCGGTCTTCTATAAAATCCTCTTGAGATGATTTCTTCCACCAAACCCTGTGGGCTGGGGCAAGTCAAGAATCAAAGGAACCGTTGTTCACTCTTGATAATCAGTATGCAGCGATCAGCAGAAACTTGAAGTATAAAGTCTCTCCCCCAGCAAAGAGCCAGAAGGTATCCTGCCAGCGAGGTGTTGGAATTGATATTTTTCCCCAAGCAGAGGGTCGTCCTCAAATCAGAAAGGGTTCTTTATGAAGATTCCTTATCCCCAGCAGTGCAGGTGGATTCCTCCTTCTCAGCAGGGTAAGACGATGGAATATATTCAAGCAGGTTGGAGACAGTGAGAAGTCAGAATATTCTCTCCCTCAAAAGTCAGATTTGGCATTTCCCCGCAAGTCAAAGTCCAGTGGTTATTGGCAGTTTCAGCAGTTCAAAGTCCAATCTTCATTGGCATCTCCCCGACAGAGTTTGCAATTCAGCTTGCAGTTCCCCTACAGAGTTTACATCGCTAGTGGTTATTGATGGTAAAGTTGGTTATCTCCCCACGGGAGATCAGATATTGGTGATCCCTTCCTCAGTGAAGTTTGCTTGTTCTATTCTGCGCATTCCATGGTGGAGTGTCCTCTCATTCTTTCATGTAGTAATCATTATTGCATTGCATCCTCAAACGCGTAGCATTTCCATTTCGTATGGAGCATTACGCCATAGAAAGAAAATTCAAACATGTGCATGCGGAGCATAAGCCAGATTTGGTACTTTGTGTGAAAGCCCAGATCAACCCTCAATCAAAACAGTGATTCCAATCCTCCAAAGAGAGCTCCAACCTCAGAGTTGACGCCCTTTTTTTTTACAAACCTCAGAGTTGACCCTCTCCTTTACCAACTTCAAAGTTGTCGTGGTTCTTTTCTCGACCTCAGAGTTGATGAATATCTTTTTCTCCCCCAACTTCAAAGTTGTTGTATACCTTTTCTCGACCTCCGAGTTGATGAAATATCTGTTCTTCCCCAACTTCAAAGTTGTAGTACACCTTTTCTCGACCTCCGAGTTGATGAAATTTCTTTTCTTCCCCCAACTTCAAAGTTGTTGTACACCTTTTCTCGACCTCAGAGTTGATGAATATCTTTTTCTTCCCCAACTTCAAAGTTGTAGTATACCTTTTCTCGACCTCCGAGTTGATGAAATATCTTTTCTTCCCCCAACTTCAAAGTTGTTGTACACCTTTTCTCGACCTCAGAGTTGATGAATATCTTTTTCTTCCCCAACTTCAAAGTTGTAGTATACCTTTTCTCGACCTCCGAGTTGATGAAATTTCTTTTCTTCCCCCAACTTCAAAGTTGTTGTATACCTTTTCTCGACCTCAGAGTTGATGAATATCTTTTTCTTTCCCAACTTCAAAGTTGTTGTACACCTTTTCTCGACCTCAGAGTTGATGAATACCTTTTTCTCCCCCAACTTCAAAGTTGTTGTACACTTTTCTCGACCTCAGGGTTGATGAATATCTTTTTCTCCCCCAACTTCAAAGTTGTTGTACACCTTTTCTCGACCTCAGAGTTGATGAATACCTTTTTCTCTCCAACTTCAAAGTTGTCGTATACC
Organism: Lathyrus tuberosus; assembly: GCA_022829125.1. Classification (NCBI taxonomy): domain Eukaryota; kingdom Viridiplantae; phylum Streptophyta; class Magnoliopsida; order Fabales; family Fabaceae; genus Lathyrus; species Lathyrus tuberosus. The sequence goes on from JALAZF010000090.1 coordinate 5,589,234, forward strand.
TTTTCTCGACCTCCGAGTTGATGAAATATCTTTCCTTTACCAACTTCAAAGTTGTCGTATACCTTTTCTCGACCTCCGAGTTGATGAAATATCCTTCCTTTACCAACTTCAAAGTTGTCGTATACCTTTTCTCGACCTCCGAGTTGATGAAATATCCTTCCTTTACCAACTTCCAAGTTGTCGTATACCTTTCCTCGACCTCAGAGTTGATGAAAGACCTATTTTTCCCCAACCTCAAAGTTGTCGTATATCTTCTCTCCAACCTCCGAGTTGAAGCCTTTCTTTACCGACCTCAGAAATCGTCGTATATTGTGGCATGTCCCCAACCTCAGAGTTGACGTGTATCCTTATTCTGATCAACCTCAGAGGTGATGTCTACCTTGTCCTCAACCTCAGTGTAATTGTTTACTTCAAAACTTCTCACTCTCGGCGCGAATGCCATTCTTCCTCAGCCTCAGAGTTGATGGTCTGCCTTTTTATACCCAGCGTAACAGCATTTATGACTAATCCTTTTGAGGATGGCAAATTTTCGGGTTCTTTGGTATTCAATCTCCATGCATCCTGATTGTTTGAAAGCCGTCGCTATCATACCCTCAGGACCAAGTTGATTGAATAGGGGCAGCTGTTGCACCCCAAAATTTGTCCTCCTTACTTTTTACTAACTGGCTTATGTTTCATTTCATTATCATGTATGCATATCATTAGCATGGGGTCAATGTGCTTGAGGCAGTTCAAGAGAGTCTTATCTGGTCTAATGCATCATCAAGAGTTCACAGGTGGCAAGGGATCCCAAGTGGATCACACTCTCCTAACCAGTGCATGAATTAGGGTTTTGAGATTTTTGGGTTTATTGCTCCAATGGGAAAGCTCCTTGGGTTTTTATCATCACCAAATGGCATATCTTATCTTTGTTGGAGAGGATACACATTATACTCAAAGGAATTTGGATTTGGAGACTGTGTTATTTCCTCCTAGACTGAGGGTATCAAACTATGGTTTGCTATAAAGTCAGGTTATCTCTGATTTTTTGGGAAAGACTTGATTCCATGGTATTCCTTGGGTCCCTAAGTATCTAGGAGTGGAAGATTGTCCATCAGTTTGGTTCAAGAGGAGTTCAATTGGCCAATGGATTGAAAATCAAGAGAATTTGGTAAAAGTCAACAGTCAAAGGAGAAAAGTCAACTGTAGATTTTTGAGATTCTCTTCAGGGATTTCAAGGTCTCACATCCTCATATGGTCTACAGGAGTCAAGTTTCATACATATTTGTCAGGAATCAGGAGTTGGTGCAAAGTTTCCAAATTTGGAAAGTGGCCTATAATGAAAAGTTTCCATTTTTGGCAAGTTTCTACACTTCATTCAACTTAACTTTACACCATCAAAGAGGCTTTATATGAATTTTTCTCCAACATGAAAGTTGAAGATCTTTTTCTCCTCTTTCCAACAAATACTAGTGGGTCTCCATATCATTTGTGAAACTCCAGTTATGATCAAAAGAAGACAAGGTGGATTTTAGGGTTTTTCATGGTGCCATTTTCACAACTTTGGGCATAATGACCTATAACCAATTCCATTGTGTCATGCCACTTTCCAATATTAAAAGACATTCCTTGAGGATTATTTTTGGCCCAAGAATGAAGAAATGCCATGGATTATTATTCACCTTTTTCCCATTATTCAAAATTGCCAAAATGTTAAAAACTCATAAATCAATTATTTTCAAGGCCCAAGTTCCATAGGGGTGTAATTATCAATCCAAATGCTAGTGATCCATCATGGGATTTTTAAGTGAACATGCATGAAGAGAGGTATATTCCACATAATGCAAAATTCCAAAATAATTCAAAAATCATTAAGCATGGAATTACCCAAGCCCAATTCGTATTCAGAGGCAAACCCTAGTCTTTATAAACCCATCCATGCACTGGTTAGAGAGAGACACACGTGAATTTGGAGAGGAATCAAAGATCGAACCCTAAAAAAAAATTTTCATCAAAACTCACGATCCACAAGGATTTTCTTCAAAGTTCTTCCACAAACCTTCTCCTGGGGATTTCTAGAGTGCAAATCAACCACCATTCGCAGCCAAAGGCAAGGATTGGAGCTGCTTCATCTCAGGTTGAGAGGTTTTTTCGTGTTCTTAAAACTCCTATTTTTTGCATGAATATTGACGTGTGATGAATGGTGGTCACTCTGGTATAATTATTTTTAATTATGGATGTGTGAATGGCTTGTAATATGGATTTAAAGTTTTATGCCCTAATGGTTTTTCATTCGTTTTTTATTATACACTAACAATTTGAAATTTTTAAGGCCATATTTGGATTCCTGGCGTTTTTCTGGTCAAAATAGTGTACCCATACGCATTTTCTGGAAAAATATAGGTTGCAGGTGGTGGCCGGCGGTAGGTTTCCGGCGGCTGGCGGTGGTCCGGCGAGGGGAGGAGCTCCAACGGAGAAGACGCAATCTGGACCCTCCATTTTCGTGATCCAAGGGCCAGCAGCGCGCCACATGTCATTTTTTTTATGTTTTATTTAATTAATCGCGTGTTTTCCATTCCATGAAGGGGTACCGTGCATCCTTCAATCGTAGCCTTCATTCTCTTTTTATTTTTGATCATGTGGCTGTGGTGGTGACAACTCATTTAATGAAACACATGTCAGGCACATGGCAGTCCATGGTAGTCTCTTTTTTATTTTTTTTCGCTGATGGGCTGGGTTGCTGTTCGCACCCCCCATATTCAGCCCATATTCCATTCCAGTGTATCTTTTTACTTAACGCACCCCCAGCCCATTTTATCTCTCATTTATTTTATTTAATTTAACATTTCATATTTAATTTTTAAAAATGCATTCTTGCATTTAAAAATTCCCATAAAATTCATACATCATTTTTATTATTTTATAAAATTTTTACAAATTTTATTTTTTATTTTTATTACTTAAACTAATTATTTAGTTAATTTCTTTTTACATTACTCATATCATGCATACATGAATTTGTTTATTTTATTTCTCTGCAACCATAAAATATTTTTGATCCGTTCTTTTTGAATTTGTTCACTAACATTATAAATTGCATAAAAATATTTTTTTATCATTTTTAAATTTATTTCATATTGCATTTTGGTCCTTCTCTTTGGCTCATTGAATCCCACTTCTCACCTGAACTTTGCCCAATTGTTTGAATGACTAACACTTTGAATTTTTGCAGGAATTTTTGATGTGTTGTTTGTCTCTGGCTGAGGGACCTTGATATTTAATTTGGGGGTTTTAGGGTTTGTTTTTATAATTATTTGATTTGTTTTCACTTGAGATTTTCTTGCAGGCGCATCCTTGACCTTATATGATTATCTGTTTGAAAAGGCACTTGTGCCATTTGCTTTGGGGTTGTTTCTTTGTTTCTTTGATTCATGTTTGGATGATAATCATTGTTGTTCGAAATTGTTTGATTTTCATCCACCTCATCTCTCTTACTTATGTCTATTCTGTACTAATCTTTTATGCAGGGCCTAAGGTAAGTTCTTTAAGGATATGGATAAGTATCCATGGTCACCCTTACTTTTTCCTTCCCTCATCTTCTTTATTTAGGATTAGGTTGTCTTCAAACCTCACTAACCGTAGGTCACCCATGCATGATGACTTTAGGACTCATAGTCTCCCTTAGAGTTACCCTTGTGTCTTCTCTCTTCTCATCTCAAATTTCTTTAAAGCACTCGATAATAATAAGGTGTATTGCGCACGAGCCTTAAGTATGGGGAATGAGAAATGAGGGGCTTCCTCTCATCTTTCTAGAGTGCTTAGCGAGCGTCCTGTCTTGGGACGATGCGTTAAGTATTCGCCCCTGTGCCCTAGACTTTGGCGCAATGCCACTTAAGAACTAACTTAAGCCACTTCTGTCCTAAAAAAACACAAACCAACTTCAAACCTTTTTGTCCTTCGGGACCTTCAACTTAAAGGCTATTTTCGAAAAGGGCACGTTACCTTCCGTCTGAGTCGCAAACAGGCATCGACCCTAACTGCCGGACGCGAACTTAATGTCGCTCATAAAAAACACAAAAAGAACTTGGTCCGAACTACGTTGACTCTGAATTCCCCATTGCACAAAGGGGGTACGTAGGCCTAGGACATCGACGTCCTACCGAGTCTGTCTTTGTCTTCCCCTCCCGTCTTAGCACAACCCTAGATGATAGTATAACTCACCCTTAGAATAGACAACAAGCGTGGATCCCATCGAGTACGATGGACGCGTGGGGTGCTAGCACCTTCCCCTCGCGTAACCGACTCCCGAACCCAGGTTATGGTTGCGATGACCATTCCTTTCCCTCTTCCTCATGTTTATGCGGTGTTCCCTTTCCCTCACTTGGGATAAATTTACACGGCTGGCGACTCTGTTTTTCCGCGCCACTCTCGCGTTTGTACCTGGATGAAAATCCTGGGAGCGACAGCTGGCGACTTTGCTGGGGATTCTGGTTGACCTATGCTGGTCCATCCCTAAGCGAGTCAATCCTAACGCTTGCCTGTCTTTGTTTTCTTTGGGTGTTTTGTGTTTGTTTTGCTTTATGTGTTGTATTTTATTTTATTTTTACCGCATTTTCCGCATTTCATTTTTTATTACTGTCATGCTGCTGTGCTGTGCTGGCTGTCTTTGTTTTTCAGGTGGGGTGGGTCTGAGAGATAAGCCCAATACCAAGGCTTGAGAATACCCTAGGACTAGAGTGGAAAGTAGTGGGACCTACGTGCCCGCTTGGTACGTTTGTGTGTTCACGAAATTCACAACCAGACGAGGCTATCTTGGGACGCATTCTAACGTGTGTGTCTTGCGCATGTTGGGGTGTTGATCTAGAGAGCTGTTGACTCTGGTGACCGATCATTGAGGACCTTAGTGGAAACATCCCTCTTTAGTAGTGACAGTGGCAGACCATATCCTGTGGCAAACCCATTCGCACCCGAGGGCCCGCTTTGGAACTCGCATAGGATGGCCCCTATCTTTCGAAGAGAATCAGTGGAGGCACTCCTCGATTGACAATAGTACTTTACCCCGAGGGATGAATGTACTATTGTTTCTCGACCTCAGTGCCAGAAGTTGAGGACCTTCCGTTTTGGAGAATCAGTTGAGGCCTCCTCGATTGATGATGATGCCAAACCAGAAATGGTAAACGTATCATCATTTCTCGACCTGAGAGCCCGGGATACTGAACATCATAGTACCCACACGTGAGAGGGAATAGGTGTTTGCAGGTTTGCAGGTAACCTTGACCTTCAACATACCCGGTTTTTCTGATCGGCAGATTTATCAGTGTGATATTATGGTTATTCCGATATTCAGGGTATTTGGGCAGGAATTTGAGATGGTTCAGCTGGTACAGTGCAGCAGTGTCCAGTCTGTGTGGCATCCTTGACCCCATGTGTGCATTGGCATCATCATTTTGCATCCCAACATGTTTGTTCATTTGTAGGGTTGCATCCTAACTTTGATTCTGAAACTAAACTGGAATCAAGGGGTGGATCGCCCTGCGAATTTTTAAACATGTTCATTTGCATTTGCATTGCATAATCATTTCTATAACAGGTGTTTGAAGCTGGTTATTCTCATCCTGATCTGGTCTTCTTCAGAATTTCAGACTTAACTCTTCAAAGGAGCTGGAAGCGGATTATGGATCAAATTCAAGCTGAGTTGAGGGATGTACGAAGCCAAATGGGCCAGTATATGGGGAAGATGCAAACTTTGGTTCAAGAGCAAAAAGTGCTGAAGGAAGAGGTCAACCAACTAAAGACTCAAATGAGTCTGATTATGGAAGTTGTGAGAGGTGTGATAAGCAAAGGTAATACCCTCATGCCTGAAGCTGCGACTGGAATTGTCTCTCCACCGGTGTTCAAGAAGGGTGAGCAGATTGCCACTGTGACTGTCCCGGTTGTACCTCAACAACGACAGAATCGTGCTCCGCGCCCGCCACAATCCACGCCTAAGCGGAATAGGCATTTTGAGGCTCCACCAGTGCCATATTCTCAGTTATTCCAGCATCTCCTTCGGTTGCAACTGGTACGGAAAAGGACTTTGGCTCCTCCCTCTAGTACTCCCCCACCAGGTTATGATGCAAGAGCCCACTGTGATTTTCACTCTGGTGCACCGGGGCATAATGTGGAAGATTGTAGGGCATTTCAGCATGTTGTCCAGGATCTGATAGATTCAGAGGCAATTGAATTCACGCCGAGCGGCGTAAGCATACATGGTGGTCCTACTCTAGCTGCTGAAAAGAGGTGGATATCCCTGTTGCCTCTCCCAAAGCTACATCAAGTCAGGGGTACTTCTTGCAGTCTTTGGTCTTAGAGTCCCCACGCCCGCAATTGCTACCTACTCCTCGATTAAGTCTGAGGGGGGAAGCGCCTGAGCCAGATGAATACACAAATCAGAATCAATGGCAGAATAGTTCTCGAGGGGTTCGAGGGAAGCCAAGAAGCAGACAGTTTGTTGTACTACCAAAGCTGTATGGTCAGATATTGCCAGAGTTGGTTAAAAGAGGGTTGATTGTGCCAATGAAACCTGATCCGATCATTCCTCCATATCCACCAGGGTTTAATGCTGATGCTCGATGTGAATACCATGCTGGGGCACGGGGGCATTCGACTGAGGATTGTAAGGCACTCTCACATGAAGTGCAAGATCTGATTGATGCAGGGGTCATTATTTTTACTGAAGATGATATGTACATCAATTGAAGCCTCCCTTCTCAAGTGTGCACTTAGTTTGCATGGACGTCCAGGCAGAATCAAGCCTCCTCAGCAATGGCAATCTTCAGCTTATTTAAAGCATTTTCATTTGTAGTTCTTTTTTCATTTCTTGTTAAAGCATCGTATGCATGTAAGACTCGTTTGTTTTTTTTATGATGATATTAATGCAATGAGTATGTTTTCCTTGAAGTAATCCATTCGTGTTCACTCTTAAATGTTTATATGCACTGCAATACCAATTTTCTTGTTTAGAATTCTTGAGGGAGGATGACGAAATAAGAACGCAGATTTCTAATGGTGCGCTTTTGGATAGAACCCTGTTGAGGATGTACAGGCATTGTTTCCAATCCACCAACACTGGAGAGTTAAGGAGACAGACCATCGTTAACCCCTTCGAGCCTTGAAGTAGGAGTTTCTTTTTTCCGAAAAAAAAAACCCTCATACTTAACCCAGGGACAGGGTAGGCGTCAGTTAGTTTGACCGAGCGCTCAAATTCCAAGGAGAATGTGCAAGAGATATGAAACCCCGATGGTTATCCGTCAACAACTAAGGAGTGAGGCAGTCACAACCCTTTCAAGCAAATAAGACAACCAGTGTCACACGCTTTGTTCAAAAGGGGAATAAAAAAAAAGAGAGAAAGCCCGCTAAGTCGAAACTTGACTTAGGCAAAAGTTAGGGCATCCCGCTGGACTTCAAAATCGAAAAACCAAAAGGGTCAGTCCAGGCAAAATTAGGGATCAAAAAGCAAAAGGAAAAAGCGAAAAGCGCTACAAAAGAAAATCCCCGATAAGAACAAATTCGTGTGATTACAGACACAGAAGATAAAAAGGGGTGACTGTCATTAGTGGCATAGGTTCCTTAAAGATCATAAACCTTTCGAGAGATGAGCGTTTGGGTCAGATTAACTGAACATAGGACTGGAGAACATCACGAGAAGTGGGTGGGCACCGATAAATTTTGAGCCATAAATCCTTTTTCTGCAACCGTGAACCAAACCACGTTACAACCCTTAAAAGTCCTAATTGAAACAGGGTTTATTCCGAAAGCGTACTTCAACAGGATAGCGTTCCTGACTCCTACGAGTTGTGCTAATAAGATTTGTTGGTATTGCATGTGCGCATTGTTTTTCCATTCAAAAAATCAAGGTCGCATCCCAGCAAGTGATTCGTTCACAAGGCTTGGCGACACATTTTCAATAAAAACTTCAAGGTTAACATATTTGTTGCATTAGAATAATCATTCTCATAAATAACTTGTTCTGCTTGCATACATGTGCCTAAGCATCAATGCAGCCTACACAGTGAACGTCAGTCAAGAAGCTTGATATTACCAAGTTGGGATGCTTGAAAATTCTGAAGGACAATCATATCAAAGGGCAAGAGACTCAGTGTAGAGTGGGCTCTCCCCAGTAAGCCGTGTTAAGATGTAGCCAATCTGGGGCAGTCACGTCGAGAAGTCTCTCCGAAATTCAGTTATTTTGGGGTATTCATTTTAAGATCAGCGGCAAAAGCACTTCAAAGCTCATATTGAGGCAGATCATCCCTAGAGTGTGAGAAGTTGTCCTCTCCAGAAGACGGTTAATCAGAAGCGCCTCTTCAAGGTTCAAAACACAGAGACAGAGTATTTCAAGTCGCTACGAATCCTCTCGAGGCAAACTCCTTCATAAGTCATACAGTTTGGGGCAGTTACGTCGAGATCCAAGAAATCTCTTCAAGAGTTTGAAGACCCGGGGGCAGTGTGAACGCCCGGTCTTCTATAAAATCCTCTTGAGATGATTTCTTCCACCAAACCCTGTGGGCTGGGGCAAGTCAAGAATCAAAGGAACCGTTGTTCACTCTTGATAATCAGTATGCAGCGATCAGTAGAAACTTGAAGTATAAAGTCTCTCCCCCAGCAAAGAGCCAGAAGGTATCCTGCCAGCGAGGTGTTGGAATTGATATTTTTCCCCAAGCAGAGGGTCGTCCTCAAATCGGAAAGGGTTCTTTATGAAGATTCCTTATCCCCAGCAGTGCAGGTGGATTCCTCCTTCTTAGCAGGGTAAGACGATGGAATATATTCAAGCAGGTTGGAGACAGTGAGAAGTCAGAATATTCTCTCCCTCAAAAGTCAAATTCGGCATTTCCCCGCAAGTCAAAGTCCAGTGGTTATTGGCAGTTTCAGCAGTTCAAAGTCAAATCTTCATTGGCGTCTCCCCGACAGAGTTTGTAATTCAGCTTGCAGTTCCCCTACAGAGTTTACATCGCTAGTGGTTATTGATGGTAAATTTGGTTATCTCCCCACGGGAGATCAGATATTGGTGATCCCTTCCTCAGTGAAGTTTGCTTGTTCTATTCTGCGCATTCCATGGTGGAGTGTCCTCTCATTCTTTCATGTAGTAATCATTATTGCATTGCATCCTCAAACGCGTAGCATTTCCATTTCGTATGGAGCATTACGCCATAGAAAGAAAATTCAAACATGTGCATGCGGAGCATAAGCCAGATTTGGTACTTTGTGTGAAAGCCCAGATCAACCCTCAATCAAAACAGTGATTCCAATCCTCCAAAGAGAGCTCCAACCTCAGAGTTGACGCCCTTTTTTTTTACAAACCTCAGAGTTGACCCCCTCCTTTACCAACTTCAAAGTTGTCGTGGTTCTTTTCTCGACCTCAGAGTTGATGAATATCTTTTTCTCCCCCAACTTCAAAGTTGTTGTATACCTTTTCTCGACCTCCGAGTTGATGAAATATCTGTTCTTCCCCAACTTCAAAGTTGTAGTACACCTTTTCTCGACCTCCGAGTTGATGAAATTTCTTTTCTTCCCCCAACTTCAAAGTTGTTGTACACCTTTTCTCGACCTCAGAGTTGAGGAATATCTTTTTCTTCCCCAACTTCAAAGTTGTAGTATACCTTTTCTCGACCTCCGAGTTGATGAAATATCTTTTCTTCCCCCAACTTCAAAGTTGTTGTACACCTTTTCTCGACCTCAGAGTTGATGAATATCTTTTTCTTCCCCAACTTCAAAGTTGTAGTATACCTTTTCTCGACCTCCGAGTTGATGAAATTTCTTTTCTTCCCCCAACTTCAAAGTTGTTGTATACCTTTTCTCGACCTCAGAGTTGATGAATATCTTTTTCTTTCCCAACTTCAAAGTTGTTGTACACCTTTTCTCGACCTCAGAGTTGATGAATACCTTTTTCTCCCCCAACTTCAAAGTTGTTGTACACTTTTCTCGACCTCAGGGTTGATGAATATCTTTTTCTCCCCCAACTTCAAAGTTGTTGTACACCTTTTCTCGACCTCAGAGTTGATGAATACCTTTTTCTCTCCAACTTCAAAGTTGTCGTATACCTTTTCTCGACCTCCGAGTTGATGAAATATCTTTCCTTTACCAACTTCAAAGTTGTCGTATACCTTTTCTCGACCTCCGAGTTGATGAAATATCCTTCCTTTACCAACTTCAAAGTTGTCGTATACCTTTTCTCGACCTCCGAGTTGATGAAATATCCTTCCTTTACCAACTTCCAAGTTGTCGTATACCTTTCCTCGACCTCAGAGTTGATGAAAGACCTATTTTTCCCCAACCTCAAAGTTGTCGTATATCTTCTCTCCAACCTCCGAGTTGAAGCCTTTCTTTACCGACCTCAGAAATCGTCGTATATTGTGGCATGTCCCCAACCTCAGAGTTGACGTGTATCCTTATTCTGATCAACCTCAGAGGTGATGTCTACCTTGTCCTCAACCTCAGTGTAATTGTTTACTTCAAAACTTCTCACTCTCGGCGCGAATGCCATTCTTCCTCAGCCTCAGAGTTGATGGTCTGCCTTTTTATACCCAGCGTAACAGCATTTATGACTAATCCTTTTGAGGATGGCAAATTTCCGGGTTCTTTGGTATTCAATCTCCATGCATCCTGATTGTTTGAAAGCCGTCGCTATCATACCCTCAGGACCAAGTTGATTGAATAGGGGCAGCTGTTGCACCCCAAAATTTGTCCTCCTTACTTTTTACTAACTGGCTTATGTTTCATTTCATTATCATGTATGCATATCATTAGCATGGGGTCAATGTGCTTGAGGCAGTTCAAGAGAGTCTTATCTGGTCTAATGCATCATCAAGAGTTCACAGGTGGCAAGGGATCCCAAGTGGATCACACTCTCCTAACCAGTGCATGAATTAGGGTTTTGAGATTTTTGGGTTTATTGCTCCAATGGGCAAGCTCCTTGGGTTTTTATCATCATCAAATGGCATATCTTATCTTTGTTGGAGAGGATACACATTATACTCAAAGGAATTTGGATTTGGAGACTGTGTTATTTCCTCCTAGACTGAGGGTATCAAACTATGGTTTGCTATAAAGTCAGGTTATCTCTGATTTTTTGGGAAAGACTTGATTCCATGGTATTCCTTGGGTCCCTAAGTATCTAGGAGTGGAAGATTGTCCATCAGTTTGGTTCAGGAGGAGTTCAATTGGCCAATGGATTGAAAATCAGGAGAATTTGGGTAAAAGTCAACAGTCAAAGGAGAAAAGTCAACTGTGGAATTTTGAGATCCTCTTCAGGGATTTCAAGGTCTCACATCCTCATATGGTCTACAGGAGTCAAGTTTCATACATATTTGTCAGGAATCAGGAGTTGGTGCAAAGTTTCCAAATTTGGAAAGTGGCCTATAATGAAAAGTTTCCATTTTTGGCAAGTTTCTACACGTCATTCAACTTAACTTTACACCATCAAAGAAGCTTCAGATAAATTTTTCTCCAACATGAAAGTTGAAGATCTTTTTCTCCTCTTTCCAACAAGTACTAGTGGGTCTCCATATCATTTGTGAAACTCCAGTTATGATCAAAAGAAGGCAAGGTGGATTTTAGGGTTTTTCATGGTGCCATTTTCACAACTTTGGGCATAATAACCTATAACCAATTCCATTGTGTCATGCCACTTTCCAATATTAAAATACATTCCTTGAGGATTATTTTTGGCCCAAGAATGAAGAAATGCCATGGATTATTATTCACCTTTTTCCCATTATTCAAAATTGCCAAAATGTTAAAAACTCATAAATCAATTATTTTCAAGGCCCAAGTTCCATAGGGGTGTAATTATCAATCCAAATGCTAGTGATCCATCATGGGATTTTTAAGTGAACATGCATGAAGAGAGGTATATTCCACATAATTCAAAATTCCAAAATAATTCAAAAATCATTAAGCATGGAATTACCCAAGCCCAATTCGTATTCAGAGGCAAACCCTAGTCTTTATAAACCCATCCATGCACTGGTTAGAGAGAGACACACGTGAATTTGGAGAGGAATCAAAGCTCGAACCCTAAAAACTTTTTTTCATCAAAACTCACGATCCACAAGGAGTTTCTTCAAAGTTCTTCCACAAACCTTCTCCTGGGGATTTCTAGAGTGCAAATCAACCACCATTCGCAGCCAAAGGCAAGGATTGGAGCTGCTCCATCTCAGGTTGAGAGTTTTTTTCGTGTTCTTAAAACTCCTATTTTTTGCATGAATATTGACGTGTGATGAATGGTGGCCACTCTGGTATAATTATTTTTAATTATGGATGTGTGAATTGCTTGTAATATGGATTTAAAGTTTTATGCCCTAATGGTTTTTCATTCGTTTTTTATTATACACTAACAATTTGAAATTTTTAAGGCCATATTTGGATTCCTGGCGTTTTTCTGGTCAAAATAGTGTACCCATACGCATTTTCTGGAAAAATATAGGTTACAGGTGGTGGCGGCGGTAGGTTTCCGGCGGCTGGCGGTGGTCCGGCGAGGGGAGGAGCTCCAACGGAGAAGACGCAATTTGGACCCTCCATTTTCGTGATCCAAGGGCCAGCAGCGCGCCACATGTCATTTTTTTTATGTTTTATTTAATTAATCGCGTGTTTGCCATTCCATGAAGGGGTACCGTGCATCCTTCAATCGTAGCCTTCATTCTCTTTTTATTTTTGATCATGTGGCTGTGGTGGTGACAACTCATTTAATGAAACACATGCCAGGCACATGGCAGTCCATGGTAGTCTCTTTTTTATTTTTTTTTCGCTGATGGGCTGGGTTGCTGTTCGCACCCGTCATATTCAGCCCATATTCCATTCCAGTGTATTTTTTTACTTAACGCACCCCCAGCCCATTTTATCTCTCATTTATTTTATTTAATTTAACATTTCATATTTAATTTTTAAAAATACATTCTTACATTTAAAAATTCTCATAAAATTCATACATCATTTTTATTATTTTATAAAATTTTTACAAATTTTATTTTTATTTTATTTTTATTACTTAAACTAATTATTTAGTTAATTTCTTTTTACATTACTCATATCATGCATACATGAATTTGTTTATTTTATTTCTCTGCAACCATAAAATATTTTTGATCCGTTCTTTTTGAATTTGTTCACTAACATTATAAATTGCATAAAAATATTTTTTTATCATTTTTAAATTTATTTCATATTGCATTTTGGTCCTTCTCTTTGGCTCATTGAATCCCACTTCTCACCTGAACTTTGCCCAATTGTTTGAATGACTAACACTTTGAATTTTTGCAGGAATTTTTGATGTGTTGTTTGTCTCTGGCTGAGGGACCTTGATATTTAATTTGGGGGTTTTAGGGTTTGTTTTTATAATTATTTGATTTGTTTTCACTTGAGATTTTCTTGCAGGCGCATCCTTGACCTTATATGATTATCTGTTTGAAAAGGCACTTGTGCCATTTGCTTTGGGGCTGTTTCTTTGTTTCTTTGATTCATGTTTGGATGATAATCATTGTTGTTCGACATTGTTTAATTTTCATCCACCTCATCTCTCTTACTTATGTCTATTCTGTACTAATCTTTTATGCAGGGCCTAAGGTAAGTTCTTTAAGGATATGGATAAGTATCCATGGTCACCCTTAATTTTTCCTTCCCTCATCTTCTTTCTTTAGGATTAGGTTGTCTTCAAACCTCACTAACCGTAGGTCACCCATGCATGATAACTTTAGGACTCATAGTCTCCCTTAGAGTTACCCTTGTGTCTTCTCTCTTCTCATCTCAAATTTCTTTAAAGCACTCGATAATAATAAGGTGTATTGCGCACGAGCCTTAAGTATGGGGAATGAGAAATAAGGGGCTTCCTCTCATATTTCTAGAGTACTTAGCGAGCGTCCTGTCTTGGGACGATGCGTTAAGTATTCGCCCCTGTGCCCTAGACTTTGGCGCAATGCCACTTAAGAACTAACTTAAGCCACTTCTGTCCTAAAAAAACACAAACCAACTTCAAACCTTTTTGTCCTTCGGGACCTTCAACTTAGAGGCTATTTTCGAAAAGGGCACGTTACCTTCCGTCTGAGTCGCAAACAGGCATCGACCCTAACTGTCGGACGCGAACTTAACGTCGCTCATAAAAAACACAAAAAGAACTTGGTCCGAACTACGTTGACTCTGAATTCCCCATTGCACAAAGGGGGTACGTAGGCCTAGGACGTCGACATCCTACCGAGTCTGTCTTTGTCTTCCCCTCCCGTCTTAGCACAGCCCTAGATGATAGTATAACTCACCCTTAGAATAGACAACAAGCGTGGATCCCATCGAGTACGATGGACGCGTGGGGTGCTAGCACCTTCCCCTCGCGTAACCGACTCCCGAACCCAGGTTATGGTTGTGATGACCATTCCTTTCCCTCTTCCTCAGGTTTATGCGGTGTTCCCTTTCCCTCACTTGGGATAAATTTACATGGCTGGCGACTCTATTTTTCCGTGCCACTCTCGCGTTTGTACCTGGATGAAAATCCTGGGAGCGACACACAGTTTACCACGAAATATTCGCCATAGGTGTCGTCATTGGTGTCGTCATACATGTCTTCATCAAAATCCCCCTCAGGTGATGGGTCATACTCTTCATCGGACTGAGGAGAGTATTTTGGCTCCTCTTCATCTGACTGAGGAGTATACTCTGGTTCTTTCTTACTTTCTGCCAACGAAGTACACTTTGAGCTCTGGGTCGACACCACTTCCTGTTCTCCTGAAGCATTCACAGTTATCGCCATAGTCTGGTTCGTCGCCACCTTGTTCTTTTCTACCCATCTTCCTTTTGGGTACTGGCGCTTCTATACAGATATTTCGACAGTCTTCCCTTTTGAAGTCGTAGCCTCTATTTCAGCCTTCTTATTGCGCTGATAGCGCCTCCACTGGGTCCTAGCCATAGGGTTCTTTCCTTTGTAGTTGGGGGACACCCTATATCCTGCTTGTTCGACCCTTTCATCAGCGACATTCGCCTCCTTCTCCAAATCAAGAGCTTTCCACTTTGGTCTTTTGCTTCCTTTCTGATTTACCGGTGCCATCCACCTTTCCCGTGGGGAGTCTGATGGGGGCACGAAAGTTTTAGGCCTTGCCCCTTGGAACAACTTTCTGTACTCTTCATTTCGACGAGGGACCCCGCTCCTGTCGAACACAAACCTTGAGACAGGTGGCTCGCTCTCTGGCAACACTTTTTTCTTGCTTGCCTCGTACCTCTCAGCAGCTTTCTCATCGAACACGGCATTGCACCTGGGGCATAGCGCGGCTTTTGAGCCGCTTATCCTACACTTTTCCTGAAAATCTTCCAAGCTCTCACCAGCTTGGGGGTACACTGCTTCGAGTTTGCCCTTTGCTTTCTTGTCGGAACCCTCAGTAGTTTCGACCATCATGCATTCTACCACTTCAGCCATTGGTGGCTTGTCAAGGCCCTCAGTAGCTTCGACCATCATGCATTCTACCACTTTCGAATACAAAGCCTCTTCAACCTTCAGCGGGTCGGTGTCAACCTGCATCTTCGGCTTCTCGCCAAATTGGAGTCGACCCTCCTTCAAAGCCTTTTGCACCAAATCCCTGAAAAGAACACATTGAGCTGTTTTATGACCAAGGAAATTATGAAACTTACAAAATCCCCTCTTTTTCTTTTGTTCTAGAGGGGGATCTTTCAAACCAGACGGAATAATAATTTGACCATCTTTAACCAGTAAATCAAATATTTCATCACATTTCGAAACGTCAAAAGTATAAGTTTTAGCGACGTATTTATCCGTCTTGTTAGTTTCGGTGGGATTTTTCCCATTCGATGGTTTCAACAGCTTGCATGTATAGGGAGGTCCTGGCTTAAGCTCAGCCACGTGGATCTCACTTTCATCGACGGATTCTTCGTCGTCGGACGAGTATTCGTCAGCAGCCACATAAGCTACTTTTTCTTTTTTACGATATCTGTTAGACTGGGCTTTTTCAGCTTTTAATCTTTCGACTCGGCGAACCCGGTCAGCCAGTTGCGCCATATCTCTAAGATATTGCGTGTCCAACTTCTTCTTGATCGAATAGTCCAGGCCGCCAGCGGCCATTTCGACTAACTCGTGTTCAGGGACTTGAGTAAAGCAACGTGCTTTCAAAAGTCTAAACCTATTTAAGTATTGGTCTACCGACTCCGTGGCCTTGCGTTTGACGCTTGCCAATTCTTTCAAACTTATTTTTGACTGCCCCATATAGAATTGTTCGTGAAATAGCCTCTCCAATTGTGCCCATGTGTGAATGGACTGAGGGGGCAATGTGGTGAACCATGTGAACGCATTCTTTGTGAGGGAACTTGGGAAATATTTCATTTTCAAATCCTCATTGTTCGCTATGTCGCCCGCTTCGGTTTGATACCTAGCGACGTGTTCAATGGTGGACTCTTCTGTTTCCCCAGCGAACTTGGTAAATTTTGGCACTTTCCATCCCCTGGGTAACTCTGTTTGTAAGACAAAATATGGTAAAGGGGATGTATATGTTGGCCGTCGAAGGCCAGGGTTCGCCCCATTACGGACCATGATACGTTCGACTACAGCCTCCAAGTTATGTTCTCCAGCCAGGGCGTCCTGTCGAACCTGTTGGACAACAAAATCCGGATCTTGGTGCCTATGGACAATCACAAGTGGCCTTTGAACCCTCCTAGGAGTTTCTTCAAACTCGCGGGGTTGTTCTATAGTTTCGTCGAAGGCTTCATCCTGACGAAGGGGCGTCACCGGTCGCGGCGGTGGGGTCTGTCGACCCTGAGCCCTAGGGGCGCCTAAGAAATCACCGATTCGTGTCATCTGAGTCGCCAGTTGCTGGTAACTCTGGGTTGATTCTTGTATCAGTGGTCTTAATATTGTACCCATCTGCTGAGTCAACTTGTGAACCATCTCATGATTACTCTCGTCCATTTGCTGCCTCATGACCGCGAGGGAACTAGAGGTAAAGGTCGGTATGGATTGAGAGGACAGGTTGAATCCTGGAGGTCGAACCATCGGGTTCGACAAGTGTCATATCCCTTGATAAGTCGAGAATACTGGGGACGAACTTTCTCCAAACAAATGTCCGCTAGAATGCACACTTGACATGAACTCTGGTGGCATTCCATACGATCTAGGTATGGGCATGGTGATACTAGGCATATATTGCCCCGTAGTCCCAGCCATTGTCGACCTTGGGTCGTTTCGACGCGGTGTTGTAATTGGTCCTCTAGGAGCGGTTGACACTGCTGATATGGTACCAGAGCCAACATCAGTTGTGTGTGTCCCCACCGCAGTTTCCGTCGGAGACGGTTCTTCGTTTGGTCGTGGTATTACCATCTTACCACTACGCAAAAACATATACGCAATTCACACGGGTCCCACTGGGCGTGCCACTTTGTTCGCTGACGCGAACAACCGCTGGCCTTCCGTCGCAGGTTCGCTTGCAGGATCGGCCAAACAAATCCCAGAACAAGGAATTGAAAGCGTATGTTTATGCTGCGTTTCAGTTTGTCTGTTTGTTTTTTTAGTGCAAGTGTCACACTGAAGTGACCTGGGTGACGCAAAGGGTCTCTTAACGGTTGCGAGTTGGGTGCAAAATACAAAGAAATACAAGGAAAAGCTGAGCAAAAAAAAGTAAAGACTTTAAATTATATGCGGAAAATAAATTGCATTAAGTAAGATTTGGACGCAAGTGTACATTTGTTTGCGGGAGTGAACTCGTTTCTCTCTAAGCTTGGTACTTTGAGTATTTTCCCCTTACAATGTGAAAAAATGCGACCCCTAAAATGAAAAGAACAACGCCTTATATAGGCCTAAAAAATAACCACTTGTCTGCCAAAACGTTTTCTGAAGCTGACACGTGGCACCCCACTCTCTTTTCAACTTCCCATAGTTTCAAATTTTTCCCGCCTAAACACTTGTTCCTTGAAGGAAATCAGCTTGTCACCTCATTCTCCTCCGACGCCGAAGCTTGTCGATGTTTCTCCGACATGCCTTTCAGCTGGCGTCGACTCGACACCTTATCGTACCTCTCTTTGCGTCGACACGCCCTGGGAGTCTCCAGATCCCACCGCCAGTCGAAATCCAGTGTCAACAATATAATGTTTAGTAAATATTAAATACTAATATAAATATTTATTATACAAACATTAATATAAGTTATATTTAAATATTTATTATTAATATTTAAATAATTAATAATTTCGTATAAATATTTAAATAAATCATTATACAAATATTTCGTATAAATATTTAAATAAATTATTATACAAATGTTAATATTTATTATATTTATAATTAATAAATTAGTTTATTTTTTAAATATTAAATGTTAATATAAAAATTTAGTTTAAAATAATTATAATTATTTTTTATACAAACTTTAATATAATATAATAATAAACTGAAATAAAAATGTAATTATATATTTACATATTTAATAATAAACTGAAATAAAAATATAATAAAAATGTAATTATATATTTATATATTTAATAATAAACTGAAAATAAAAATGTAATTATATATTTACATATTTAATAATAAACTAAAATAAAAATGTAATTAAAATGTAATTATATATTTACATATTTAATAATAAACTAAAAATAAAAATGTAATTATATATTTACATATTTAATAATAAACTGAAATAAAAATATAATTAAAATGTAATTATATATTTACATATTTAATATATAATTTTAATTAATTGATTTTAAAACCCAATTTTTTCCTCCTTGAACTTTACATCACTCGAGTTTTAATTGATCCCCTCTAATTTGCCACTTTTGACGTTGATGATTAGAACAAAAAAATTATTTTTGATGTGTTAATAATGTTGACTAGAATAATTTATTTATTAATATTTTTTTAATTAATGTAGATTAAATTATAATTTTGGCCCCATAATTTTTCATGATTTCCAAAACTAAAACCCCTATTTCAAATTTTAACAATTTTGCTCTCCCTATTTTAAATTCAAATAATTTTAGTCCTCTTCTCACATTTTTTTTCATAGAAAATCGATAAAATATTTATTTTTTAACTTATATTTATATTTTTATCTAAAGTTTCATATTTCACAAATAAGTTGTTGTTAAAAATGGAAACATTAATTGTGAGTGCAAAAGTATGAGAGAGACTATAACTATTTAAATTTAAAATAAAGAGATCAATTTCGTAAATTAAATAAAATAGGAGATCAATGAAGATTGAGACCTGTCAGAGAAGAAGTGTGTCGTGCTAAAGCTAAAGACAGACATCCAGTCCAAGTCACCTTCTTATTAAAATTAAGTTTCAACGATCACCTTCTTTAGATTAAATTTAACTTTTCATTTTTAAATTAATACCATAAGTGCACAACACTTCAGCTATTTTAACACTTAAAATGTTATTTTTTTTTGCACGAGTCTTGATCTACATCTTATCTTCTTTTTTTTCTCTACAAGTTTCTACGGCTTAGTTGAAAATGATTTTTTATTTTATGTTTTGAAATTAATTTATTTTGAGTTTAAAAATTTTAGTAACTAAAACTTAATTTCATTTTGATTTTTGAAATTTTCAAAAACTAAAATTATATTTAAATATGAACATAATAAAATATTCATCATAAATATATTTTAATTCAAATAACGCGTATCATTAAATTTTAAAAATAAATTAAAATTTATAAATGTATTATCTATTTATTTAATAATAATTTTAATTATAATGGTGGTTGTTGACAAATATTTGTTAGAGTTGTGAGTGGTGGTAGTCAGAGTAAAGTAGTCATCGATGGTGAACGATAATTGAGTCGGTGGTCAAAAGAGTAGTCGGTGGTGGTTTATGAGTGTCATAATGATAGTTAGAGTCGTAGTTGTCAGATTGATAATCAAATATGGATAGAATGGTGGCAGTTGGCGGTTAGAGTGATGGTTACTTGTGTTTTGTGGTGGTTAAACTGGTGACTAATGGTTGTTATAATGGTCACTGGTGGTACTTCACGATCGCTTGAACTACCTTGTTGCTCTTTGTTGATGCATTTGAGGTTTTCTCTCCCATTTCACTTTGTTTTGTCTCCTTCATCTTCTCTAACAGATAAGTTTTATTCTTTTTTTTTACTCTATCTTCACTAATTGGTGATAATTTTCCGGAGGAATAATGAGTGTGTGAGATTTCCATCTTCACCTTTTACTTTCTTATCCGTGTATCTAGGTACAATGACTCTTGTCATCAGATACCCCATTTGAACCTATCCTTAATGATAAGGTGTGCACCTCCTTTTCCTAGATAAACGACACTTACTCGGGAACACATTTAGTTCACTTTGATTTGTTTGAATCGGAGAACTATGACAATGTTAGTAAAGTGGAAGGCCTTTGGGTGCCTAGAAGATTACCATTCCCTCTTTCATCTATAAAATTTGTCAAAGTTTCCCCCATCTTACTCCTCCAATGTTTGTTGTGGTCTTTATAGATTTGGGTTTCTTCCTAACTTTTACTCCCTTTGAGCGAGAGTTTCTCGACTTTCTAGAGAATGTGGCTATAATCAAAGGTTATATTGGAGGTTTCAGTCAATTTTCCTTATATGATCACAAATCTAAGACAGACGTAATGAAATATTATCATGTGGTTACCCGGTATTTAGTACTGGTCGTAGATTAGGAAGAGGCTAAGAGTTTGATGAGTGTGTTTTGATTTTCTTGCATTTCTTGTGTTTAACTTTTCCTTGCCTAAACTGACATATAAATTGTATTCTCCTTTTGACAGATATCATGCCATCTGGAGAATAGATCGAGAATAACATTGTTATAGATCATCACCGTGTAGGTGTTACCATTAACAAAAATCATACCTTGGTGCATAAGGGCATCCATATCGACCTTATTCCTACCCTCAACAAGATGGCCCTCTTCAAAATTAAATTCAAACCCAAGGTACTCGACAATTTGGGTAATCATACCCCCACTGGAATGCCTCTGGTGGCTGCGCAAGCAACCTTCCCCAAATAATTAGCCGTAAAGGCGGATCAACAAAACTTAATAACCTTGATCTTCACAACTTGATCAACACCACGTAAGAACCTTCACTTGATCACTACATCACATGATCTTCAAACACTTCAAGTGAAACTAATAAACATATTAAGCTGCATCACATAATCAACATATCAAGCATTGTCACTTGATCAAAATATCAAGCACTAACACTTGATTAATATATCAAGCACCATAACTTGACCAACGTATCAAGCACCCTAACTTGATCAACATATCAAACCACATCACTTATCAACATATCAAACAATATCATCTGAACCAACACATCTTGTATAGCAAGACTGGTGAAGACTTCACTTAAAAGTGTTGTCAACATAAAAACAAAATCAACATGTTGCAACAGGTGGCTGCTTACTTCATACCTACAAGCCCATTGATCTACACCGTAGTTACTGGATGAACCTTCCACAAACACGATCTGTTTAATGGATGTGTTTGCTTCCTCGCTAGTAGTCTTGGTCACAAGGTTTGCAAACACTCAAGCTTTAAGTGTTTTCCTAGGCTCGAATGATATATCAAACTTCAATAACTCTATGGAACACTTTGTTATTCTTTAAGACAGGTACGACTTAGGTATTATATGTTGAATATGGTATTCGATCTTTACTATTATGGCGTGTTGAAGGAAATAATGTCTCAATTTCCTAGTTGTCACCATAAGTATCGGAGCGGTCTTCTCCACCTTTTGGTACCAGACTTCTGGGTCATGTAACACCTTCCCAATAAAATATACTGGGTCTTCAAATGAGTTGTTTCTCTTACCAAAATTGCTTCTACAACTTCTTAAGATACATAAAATTATATAAAAATGGGTTTATCTTCCTTTGGCTAAACTAGGACAGTTGGTTATGGTAACACTACTCTGACCTTTGCAAATGTTGTGTTATATTTAGGTGTCCATTTAAATGTTTATTCTTTCCTGAAAAGTTTGTAAAATGGAAGTGCATGGTATGTTGATATAGAGATAAATCGGGACATGGCAACGAACATACCATTCAACTTTTGGGTTCCTTTCTTGGTATTTGGGATTTACATGTTCATCAACGCTCAACATTGAATAGGATTCACCTCGTTCCTCTTTTTGTAAGGTAATACCCTAAGAATTTCCCTGAACGTATCTCGAAAGTTCATTTTTTGGGGTTCAAACGCATTCCATATTTCCATACTTCACCAAATATGGAATCTATAGGGGTTGTTTGGTCATGTTCCTCCTTAGATTTGAAGATCATGTCGTCCATGTAAACTTCTAACATGTTTCCTAAATGATACATGAATACTTTGTTCATCATTTATTAATAAGTTTCCTTGACATTTTTAAGAGTGAATGGCATGACCTTGTACCATAAATTTTCTTTGCCAATCATGAAGGTTGTTTTGTTTCGGTCTAAAGGATCCATTGGCATCTGATTATATCTAGAGTAAGTGTCATTAAAAGATAATAGCTTAAACCTTGACGAGCTTTCAACGAGTTGGTATATGATTGGAAGTGGGTAAGAATCTTTTGGGAATTCCATGTTCAGATCCAATTAATCAGCGTACATGCAACACTTATTATTGACTTTTTTTACCAATACTAAGTAGGAAAGCCAAGTTGTGTACCTTGCCTCCATAATAAATAATGCTTTAAAGATCTCTTCTAATACCTTTTTTGTGGCTTCGACTTACTTAGCAGTTGCCATTCATAAACTCATAAACTCATATCAACTGTGTAATAATAGTATAGATATTTAGAGTTTCCCCGGCAACTACGTCTAGAACTAGGTGACGCCGTTTCGTTTATTCGTAGAAATAGACAACTAGATCCCCAATAGGATCACCAAATACAGTCTTCTCTTCGGCTGTCCTCATTAGGAATTATCAAGAAACTCTATTCCCAGAGATGGATGTATTCTCCGTGAATGGCATCTTTGTGTTTCTTCCAAATTCTCGAACTTTCATGACTTGATCTATTCCTTGTGAATAGCTTCTCGGGGTTTGGGGACCCATCGGCTTCTTAAAAGCATCGACCTCCTCTTGGGCATTGTACAAGGACCAACAGGCTTCCTAAAAACAACTTCGCCTCCTCTTGGGCTTAGTACAAGGACCCATCGGCTTCTTAGAAGTATTCACAGCCTCCTCTTAGGCTTTGTATAATGATCTCTTCCTCCGGGAATGATAGCCTTCTCTTGGGCTTAGTACAAGGACCTCTCGGCTTCTTAAAAGTTTTCAGCCTCCTCTTGGGCTTCGTACAAATTATCCCGACGACCTCCTAGAGGTATAGGAACAGAACTTAGTCATCTGCATAGAACAGTCCTTTCAAAGAGTCTACTACTGTTTCTCAAAGCATAGTACAAAAGATGAAACTCTAGACTTGGACAGTCTAATTTCCTTGAGTCTCAAAGACATTCTCAAGTGACCCCTTCGTTAAATGGGAAGGAAACCCGTAGACTCGGACGGTCTCAATACCCTTTGGATTTCCCGTTTCCTCAAAGACAATGAAATATCCCTGATCCTCGAATCAAATCCTCGAGTACAGTGTTACTCATATAAGAACTGATTTTCTCTTTCAAAATCAGCATACTGGACATGTCACTCAACTGAAACAGTAACCCTAGCCTCCTCTTAGGCTTTGTATAAAGATCCTTCTCCATTGAAGTTAGCCTCTCTCTCGGGCTTTGTACGAGACACATAAGAGACTCCCCCGTTGAGTCAATCACCCTTTCGCCTCCATCTCGGGCTTTATACGAGATACAAAAAGGTTCTTATTGAGCCAAACAAATGTTAGCCTCCACCTCGGGCTTCGTACGAGATACAAAAAACTCTCTTGCTGAGTCAAATAGCCTCCATCTCGGGCTTTATATGAGATACCAAAAGACTCCATCGTCGAGTCAAAACTTTTTAGCCTCCTCTTAGGCTTTGTATAAGGAAAACCTTTTAGCCTCCTCTTAGGCTTTATATAAGAAAACCACTAGTTGATCCAATTAACCTTTTAGCATCAAAGCTGTGCCTCGTTCACAGTACACAAACATCAACAACTCTTTCCCCTTCATCTAATCACTGTAAGCGGCAAGCCTCTGGATCATCTACATCCATGCCACTGTCCCTCTTTTAGCATGAGAAATTCCTAAGGAAAGATAGCATTGCTCTACACTGAGTTAAAGTCTTCTCCTTCAGGTTAAAATCCCCTATAAAGGAAATTATGGCATTGCCGGATTCACATATCCTGGTTAAAGTAATTCTCCTTTATAAAACAGTCGTAACAGACAAACCCCTCTTTAGAGATGACAAATTCTCTCTAAAGTCAAAACCCTTTAGCTTCATATCTTGGGCTTTGAACAAGATACAAACACCTTTCGCTTCACGTCTTGGGCTTTGAACAAGACACCAAAACAACCATTTCCTCCCATAGAATAGGAGGAACTACGAACGCTCTTATTTCCCTGTTTCGGTAAACGGGAATACGTAGGCATAAGATTGAAAGAAAAAATCTTAGCGAGCACACTAAACAAAAACCCAAATCCCATACTCTCATGTATCTATCAAAAGCATCAGTCCTAACATCTTAATCCTTGTTCCCCGCCAGAAAATCCTAGAAAGAGAGAAAATCGTATTGGCGAAAATACAAATATCCAGTACAAAGGCCCCCCCCCCCCCCACATTGATAGCATTCGCAACCTAACAGACCGATGTTTAAACTCAGTATGCAAAGCAGGGTTAATTGGAGACATCTATTTCCCTTCCTTATTCAGCTCACAATAGGATAAAAAATGAATCGACATGTAGTTAAAACTCAACCGCAGAGAGCGACCAGCGCTTAAGAACCGCGTCCAAAATCGCTTGCTACAACATGAACTTCATATAAACCATTCATATTTCTAGATGAAGAGATATAACTTATTTTGTCATCTAACAGACTAATCTTGTCTTTTATGCTCGAAGCTGATGTTTTCTAGGGCAGGTTTACACATGTTTTTAGGCCCTAGAACCTTTTCTTTATGAAATATTCATGAGGTCTCTTCCCTTACGTCACCCTTATCACCAGTTTCTTTCCTTTTAGGTTTAAACAATTTTTATCTTGTGGGGATAAGATTGGTTTGGAATAACCATGATCCAAATCTAGAAGCACATAGGTTATTGAGCCAATTTCACGTCTGCCTCGGTCCAGGTATGAGCAGGCTTATAGTTGATACATTGTGGTTTTTCTTGTTGAAAATTGGTGGATCAACTTCCTGGAAAGGTCTTGGAAGCTGGTCATGAAGAACCTAGGTAGGTTTATATACCAGCGTAGAGTCACCTCCTTTAGTGTTCCATAAAGGAGATTACACTTGAGAGAGTTTATTGTGTCTATTATTACCATTTGTGTATCGATGGTGGTAATGTGCTTCTACGTGTAATTATTTCTGTCAAATCATACTAATGAGGGTGGCTTAAAGTTATTTAGAACTAGGGTGTCCAAGATCTCGACATAGTGGAGTTAAGGATCTTGGTATTATTGTTGGATGTTCTAAACGCTAGCTTACATGGTTGATTTTGGCATTATAGCTACTCCATAATGGTCTGCATACCCACTATGACCTCATCGTTGCCAAAATTGGACATATTTCCTGTGCCCACCATTGAGAATGATGGTGGAGGTAATCAAAGATTTATAAGAAAGGTTGTGGTTCAAGTCAGTTTTACTAGACCCTGTGGTGGGCGCTAGTTATACTTGTGGTGACTACAATAGAGGTGATCCTGCTTGTAGTTATTCAAGCAATATCCTTTAGGTTTTTCATATGTGAATAAGTGATATATGGCCTAACTCTTTGGAGATACATATATAGCCCCAGTCCTCCCTTGAGGGATGTCGATCTTTTTGCCTATAAACTTGGCGACATAGAGCATGACTTGAACTATCAGAGAGTGTGGCTGGTGATTCATCCCTTCAGTATATGAGATATGAGTTTATTTAATCAACAAGACTTGGAACTATTTTGTTTCTCTAATAGTCGTTCTATTGGTTGTTAGAACGTGCTTTATGAGTCATCCTTGGACATGTAGGAGAACATGGTAAGCTCGCTTCTACGTCTTGCACATGTTTGACTTTGCTCGTCCTTCATTTAGTTCTCTTTGTCCCATTTTTGAGATGTGTAGCTACCATTGATAAAGGTGTTCAACTTCAAATCGATCCAAATAAAAATTACAAATTGATGGCAAAAATATATTGAATATCGTGAAAAACTGAATATTATTTGATGTGTTTTGATGTCATTTTGCAAAAACCATTCGCTTCAGATTGATTTTTCAAAACTGATACAAATAATATTTGTACTTGTATTCGTACCTTATGAGTATTTAAGTACTCATACTCATGCTACCCACATTTCTATTCAAAATAAATTAAATAATCATAAAATATCATATTATATTTAGTTGTTAACAATATTAAAATTTTAAAGATTTTATTGTTGAATAATGAAATAAACGAACATTTATATCAAAAATATATAAATTTTTAATAGTAATATTTTTTTTGAAAATTAATAGAAATTAATTTTATATAATAATATAAAATATTATAAAAAAATGTATAATGTGCAACTAATTTTATGACTCATGGATATCAAAAACACAATATTGATGTTGATCTAATACCAATAGTAATTTAAAAAAATAAATAAATATAATCATAAAGTCCGTGTTGATTCCGAATATCAATATTGACACACCTTTTAAATTTCGGACACCAACATTAATATATCTTAAAAAAAATATATATATCATAACAGTCCAAATTTAAATATGATTTTAATTTTCTAATTTATTTAAAAATAAAATTTTAATTTCTTTATTTCAAAATCTGAGTTGTTGGTCAGACAGTTTTCTTGTCGTTATGATTTAGATTCTAGTGAATTTTGACCCAATTTAAAACTTTATTAGAAAACACAAAAAATTTTAGTTTTTGGGTCAAAAGTTAATATTTCTTTTCCTAAAATTCATCATTTTTTGATTTAAAAGTACGTGTTGATATCCAAAATTTGTAGAAAAACTATTGTGAATTAATTATTTTTTAGTAAAGAATTAAACTTTTATATTAAAAGAAATTTTATTTTATTTACTTTAAATTGTATTTTATATATTTAGGAAAATGTTAACGAGTATTCTAGAATGTATAATCAATGCATTGGAAATTAAAATCGCCAACATTTTAAAAGAATATTTTTTATTTAGAATATTTAAACAGTATTCTTTCCGTTTTAAAATGACTGTCGTTTAAGATTTTTACATACAGATTAAAGAATGCAATGCTTTTGGCATTAAATACTGCACTTTACTAAATTAGTCTTATTAATGTGTTCGAAATAGCGTACAGAGTAATAATTATATGACACAATTGGAAAAATAACAATTATTATTACATTGAAAAGTGAAAATAATTCTTATTAAATTATGGACCAGTTTGTTTCAGCTTTAAAAAAATGGATTTTTTCTTTGTATTTTTGAAAATAGATTCTACAATAATGTTTTTCAAAATATTAAAAGTTTTTTTAAATTTGTTTTTTATAAATTAAAAGACTAATTTTGACATTCTATAACATTAATATACATTATTGAAGATCAAAACATAGTCAAAATCACAATTTTTTCAAAAAGTTGTATTTCAAAAATGATTTTCATGAAAAACTATTTGAAATAGCTTTAAAATTAAGTGATTTTTTAAAATTTGATATCCAAAATTTTTTTTGATAAAATGATGAAATACCTAAAATAACATTTTAAGAATAACTATTCAAACCAAATTTTCATTTGAAGCTTTTATGAAAAGTTTCTATGTAAAAAAATTTTCTACAAAATTATGTTACACTATAAAAATCATTTTTAATAAAAGCCAAAACAAACGGGCCCTATAAATAATGACTTTAGCCAAATACTTTCTATAAAAAGTTTAAATACATTTTATTATATGTGTATCTATTTCAAAATTTATTATATATCTTTTTGGTACCCAAAATATAATTAAATAAATTTAAATATTTTATCAAAATATTTTACTTTTTAATTTAATTTATGATAATCAATTGACTTGAAATTATTTTGAATATATAATAGAAACTTTGTAAATAATATTATAAATATTAAATATTCTAAATTTATAAAAACTTTTACTCTTATTTAAAGTAATTAAATAAATTCTATCATGAAAATTATTTGAAAATAAAATTAGTTTTTAAATAAACTTATTAATAAATGTTTAATAGGAATTATTTTAAGATCTTAAATCTAACATATTATTTATCGAAAAACTTGAATACAAAGTATTTCAATTACCAATACATTTATTTTTTTAATAAAAAGTTGTTCTTTTATAAAATATCTCGAAGTAGTATAACTTTATTGAAGAATAAAGTAAGATGGTGCAAGCACGTAAAGGTTGCACCCTCCCTATTGGTTATAGCTTCACTCATGGAATCAGAAAGGTTGTGCTACACATCCTCCTCCACATCTAGTATTTGACTTCTCTTTCAATACAATGTGACACCACCACTCACATTTAACATTCGTTGTATCTCATATTCCAAATTTTTCCTATATATGATCATGACGCACCACAAATCCTAAATTAACCTCACACCAAATATCAAATATGAAGCCTTCTTCACCATTAGATAGTACAACACACCCATCCTCCTATTATTACAACTCCAATTCTATTTTCAACAATTTTTTCTCCCTTAACAATTCAACAACAATAACACCATTCATAAATAGCTCTTTGGACACCATGAGAAGAAAGCCACGAACAACGCTCTTAATCTCTCTACTAGCCATTCTCGTGTTCGCAGCTTATTCTCTTCTTCTCTCTCGTGATGCCGTTTCCCATTGGCAACCCGATTTCGACCTCGACGATCTCCCAAGGAAGCTCAACGCAAAAAATCATGTTTCCTTTAATCATAATCATGCAAAGAAAAATAGTATCGTTAATAACCAGTTTCAGCATCAATCACGCCGCGTTTCTTCCATCAACTTCAAACAATCTTTCTCAACCGTCTCCGTTTTGTTACCTGACTGGGAGATTCTTCTTCTGGTTTCGCCGAACACGCAGTTATCTTTTTCTTCCGAACAATTTAACTGTCTTTTCCTGAACAATCACATGTCTCCGGCGAGATTCTCCGGTGTCTTACCTTTCACCAACCGTACAACGTTCAAGTGCCACATGCCGGAGTCAGCTCGGCGTCGGAGAATATTGCCGCAGCCTATGTTGGTGACTGGAAAATCAGAGAATGAATCTCATGATCAATATCCGACACCGGAGCTTCTCAGATGGAATTTTCTCGTCTACGAGTCGTTTTCAACGGAAGACGACGTTGTTTTGTTCGCTAAAGGTGTGACTCATCGGCAAGGTTACGATCTTCCTCCAAAGGAATTCAACTGTGTTTTCCAAATCGGAAACGGAATTCGCACCGCCGTAACAAGCTCCGTTCAAGAGGTTTTTCGATGCGACCATCCAGATCCGGCTAATTTAGGTTCAAATTCGAGAATCGGAGTTTCCCTAGAGATTATTGGGAAACAAATCGTGGTTCCTTCCGTAGCGTATTACTTACCCAGGCCCAAAATTAAGCCCAATCAAAACAATTTCCTCTTGCAAATGTTTAGGTCCGAGGCCCATTTGCAGGCCCAATTAGAAACCCAGCCCAAATATTTCCTATGTGCATGCACCATGGTTTACAACGTAGCGAAATTCTTGAGAGAATGGGTTATGTATCATTCAAAAATAGGAGTAGAAAATTTTTTATTGTATGATAATGGAAGCGATGATGATTTACATGGAACAATCAAAGAGCTTCGTGAGGAAGGCTATAACATAAGCACTTTGCTTTGGATTTGGCCTAAGACTCAAGAAGCTGGATTTTCCCATAGCATTCTTTACTCAAAATCTAAGGGGTTATGTACTTGGACTATGTATGTAGATGTTGATGAATTCATGTATTCACCATCTTGGGGTAGTAATAATGATGGTGACTATGGTAATAATGAAAATGAGGTTTTACCGTCGTTGAAATCAATGTTACCGCGGGAACATGATGATTATTACAATGGTAGAGGTGGTAAAATTGGACAGGTGTCAATGATGTGTTTAGAATATGGGCCATCAGGTCAACAACAACATCCGAAAGAGGGTGTAACACAAGGTTATACGTGTCGGAGAAAAGTGGAACAGAGACACAAATCGATTGTGTTGGTGGAAGCGGTTGCCAAGAGTTTATGGAATGTGATACATCATTTTGAGGTGAATCAGAGAGAGGGGTTTAGGTCGAAACAACTGGGTCCGGAAGAAGGTTTGGTGAATCATTATAAGTACCAAGCATGGGATGAGTTTAAGAACAAGTTTAGGAGGAGAGTTTCAGCTTATGTTGTGGATTGGAGACAGAATGTGAATCTGAATTCTCAAGATAGGACACCTGGGTTGGGTTTTGAGGCTGTTGAACCTAAAGATTGGACAGAGAGGTTCTGTGAAGTTAAGGATGAAAGGTTGAAAATTTTGACACGTGAATGGTTTGGATCGTTCACGCCTAATGGGTATAGAATGGCTTGGCAAACTAGATGATGAATTTTTTTTCTTTTTCATTGTTTGGTTCTTGGTGGAAATGGAATAGCTTTTTTGATTAGGTGGGGACAGGTTGTGATTATTATCCATTACAAACAAAATTGAAGATAGACGAATACAATACAATACATAGGAAAAGTTGAATTGAGTTGGATTGAATTGAGTGGATTGAATTATCATCCGTTTTGTTTATTCTATTCCAGTTTTTTTATGCACGGAATAGAATTCTTGTACTCTTCATTGTCACATTTGGTGCTTCATAAATGAAATCCGCCCCCTTTGTACTTTGCCTGAATTGATTACTTTTAAGTTTGTTCATTCATTATTTAACTACCAATAGCAAAACATTCCTCGTGTGATTGTAATTATAACAAGGGTAGTTAACTTATGCCGGCATAAATTAAGAAATTTATTTATAAAAAAATATGTATTGAAAAAATAAATTTAATTTTATGTTTTTATTAAAATTAATGCATAGTTTTTAAGATTAACATTTCTTCATTCTTAAGTTGTACTCCTGGAATACAAGATAGCATTAATACATGTCATAATTGAATAATATGTAATTTTAAATATTTTAATTTTTTAATTTTATTATTTTGTATATATCAAATATAATAAATAATTGATATTTCGTAATATTAGTGTTTATTATTTTATTTCCACCGATCTCTGTTATTAGAAAAAGTTTATTTTTCAAATGTATTAAATAGTTTATATAATTGTTTTAGTACATGAATTATTCAATAAATTAAAAAAAAAATTATAATAGAAATAGGAGGGAATATATGTTACTACCTTCATTTCAAATTAAAAAACATTTTGTGAATAAAATTAAAATTTGTTATATACGTTACAGTTTCAACTATTTATATTTTTATCATATCTTTTGTTTTTTTTTTATTTTTTCATCCTATCTCTTATTATTTATTCTTATCTCTTGTCTCAATTCCTTACATTTTTATTTTTGATATTCTTAATAAATAATAATTTTATAAATTATCTCATAATTTCCTTTTTTTTTCTATATAATAGTAGGGTGTTTTATGATATTAATAAAAAATAGTTTTACTTATGATTTGAATATTCAAAATACATTAAAAAATAAATACTGTGATTTTTAATATTAATGTTAATAAATAAATTTGTAATTTGTAATATAGATATTAAAAATAAATTGTATTACAAATTTTTTATTGTTTATTAATGAATATCAATAACTTTTTTACATTAATATATTAATATATTATAAAAAAATATAAATAAATATTGTTAAATCTTGAACATACGCTTATGAGAAAATACAAATCACATTAAATATACATTTGAATTGAATTTTAAAACATAGAAAATTTACAAAAAATTAATTAATTTTTTATAAGATTTGTAACTGTAGTGGAATAAGTGAGAAAACTTTGGGGGGAGGGTGATAGGCACAAGTTTTACTTATCCGAGACACCCATTTATTAGTCGAGTGCCCTTTATTTGCTTCAATTGTCCTTTGTCCAGATCGGTCATCCAACTTCCATTTCGCTGTCTGTAATTCGCGTTTGCAGGTAGAGCGTGTAGTAGGTCAATAGTAAGTACTTAGGAAGTCGTGGGGCCTAATTATCTCCCCTAAATTTTTTAGTATCAACCACTCATTCTCGCGAGAGTTGTAAGGTTGGATGAAGACTTATTTCGCTTGATCCAAGGTTCCTGAGAAGCAATAAACACATTAGCACCTTCATACTGAATAGACCAATCTCTAACACACAGAGAAACCACCCATATAGAACTTCTCATTTCGTCGTGTGTAAGTTTGCTCTAACCTAACAAACCCTAATGCCTTTGACAACCTTTATCCCTTGGGGTTGTGACGCTCATTGTATTGTTATTCAATATAATTGGCACCCAGTATGGGACCCTGGAAAAACTGACATCGGCCACCCTCATTACATTCAAACAGAGTATTGTCTTTACCCACACCTCACACCATGGTGAACAAGAAGACGACTACCCCGACTAATAAAGAATTGGACTAAAGGGGAAGTGTAATAACGAAGATGCGTGCCGCTATGGACGACCTTCGACATCAAAACAAAATTTGGAAGACAATGTTCACCATATCTTACAACCCCTAACAAAGAGTTGATATGGTGGAAGAACTGGAAGGCCTACATACCCAACCTCTATTAGACGAGATATGGGAGGTGTCTATCCTCGAGAATTTCAAGTCACCATCGTTGGTTATGTTCGATGGACGCAGGGATCGGTATGAGCACGTGGCATCCATCGACACTCAAATGGCCATCATCGGAACACCTAACTCTCTTAGTGCAAGCTCATGTTTGACACCTTCAGGGACGCAGCGTTGAGATGGTATATGAGCCTCCCTCGACTCTCTGTCACCGGCTATTAGGACTTGGTGAAGAAACTAGTCCATTAATTCACCGCGGGTTGACACTGGAAGCTAACCGCCACTATTCTTTTCAGCATATGCCATGTTCCACCAGAGCCACTAAGGGAGTATCTCGCCCGCTTCAATGAGGCGACACTGGATGCTAATCGCCACTAGCCTTTTTATCATATGCCATGGTCCATCAGAACTCACTGAGATTTAGTAATCTCACCCTATATTGTTGATAATCTTTTAGGTTTATAGTTAGGAGGAAGTATAGTTTAGAGCTTTCGTCTCAGATGCTCGGAGGAGCAGTTGGCTCGAGGAACGTGCTAGATCCAGTTTATGTTGTGCAGATCCATTGAAGACACATGTATTGTATCTTTTTAGTTGAGAACATGTTATTTGTATGGATTATATCTTTGTATCTTATAGCTTTTGCATGTACTCAATACCAATTTTAACATTTCATGCATAATATATTAGTCAGTTGTGTATGCAGTGTTACAGTTGGTATCAGAGCATGTCGATTCTCGGTCGAGCCATGAGACATCACTAGCAATTCCCTTCTTCCTTAAATGCGTGTGTTGCTAGCCTAATTTTACTGGTATCTCATTCAGTTGTTGAACTTGATCAACTCACTGCCTGAGTGCGTGACAATAGGATCATGGCAGAGCCGCCACGAGGACACATAAACCTGTAAGTGTTGGAAACCCAAGTAGTAAGAGTTGGTTGGGTGATGGTTTGATTACCATACCTAAGTAGAGTGTCTGATGCAAAATAATTGACCACAATAGTATTGTGGAAGGAGTTGAGGAAAGTGGAAATTCATAGACATTCGGCTGGACATAGTGCACTCCTCAGATGGTTAGTACAACAGAGTAAGTTCGAGAAACGCGAGTGAAGCCTGCAGATGGAGTTTCCTGCAACGGGATTGAGTCCTAAGTGAATGGGATGCACTACCCAGTCATTGCTACCAATGAAGGTTGGTGTTAAGAATCGTAGACGGAAGCTGTGGATGTTGGACAAGGAGACCGAACCTCTTGTTGTTCTGTTGTACCTAACTGTAGGAATGGTAAGTGCTAGATGTTAATCCTATTCAGCTTACCCTAATCAGCAAGAAGTTTGTAAGGGGATCGGAAGAATCTGTGGAAGGTATGATTTTCCCATTTTGGGAAGATCCTGTATGTTCAATTGGAGAGACGGACTACTATAACTCATCACTTCTTTGATCTGCATAAGCCCTAGAACTATGCTAGGCGTAGACTGAAGTAGATGGGGACACGGAGTACGTTAGACCATGTTCCTTGCAAGATATGATTTACCCAACCTTGAGTAAAGCCATAGAACTACGCTAGGCGTCGAGTGTTAGATGAACATAATTTAGTGACTGTTCAAAGTATATGAGGGATAATCATCGACTGTGATGGTTGTTGAGAGTCATAACATCCGTGCCAGTGAGAGTGTCCTTAAAGTTCTGTGCGTGCATGTGTAAGTGAGTACACACATGGCATGACTTTCTGAACTAAGTCTTTTTCAAGTCGGAATTTATCTGTTGTGTTCAGCGTGATTGGACCCTAGATGTATTAAACTCTTATATTATAGTATCCTAAGAAGTGGGACTGGAAGGACGAAGGAGGCGAGGACCTCCGTAGAGACCCGTTCAGTTATCCGCATGGTGTGAGCATAGGATGCGAGTGGGGATCGTTATACGTAAGGGGTAGTTACTTGAGTACATGGCCTCAGAGTTGGACCCACCATGTTAGTGCTACTAGACCGATATAATGCACTGTATCACTATGTATGAGATGCGTGGGTATTCTTCCCAGTCGGATCGGTGCCAGCATGTTTGGCCAGCGTAGGGTGTAGTTTTCTTTGGAAGTGGTGATCAGTGTTGTGATATGCAGGATGTCCCTTGAATCGGCTTGAGGTGTTACATACTTAGAGAATAAGTAGTAGAACTTCAAGAAGCAAAGAAGTTGTTAGTCATGGTAAACCCATCACACCCCAAGTGTTGTGTAGAGAGCTTTCATGAGGATTGTTCAAGACATTAAATAAGAGATGTTGCATCACTGTCATAACCCAGATATCATATGTGTTATGTTATATGGTACACTTGAAAATGTCATTGAAATTGTAAGAGTAAGAGAAAAAGGGTGTTGTATTGCGGTGTGGTCAAATAGGATTTTGGGAAATGTGTATGGATTAGGTTGAAACGAGTTAACCGGAGGAGTCTTGCGACTGTGAAGTACAGAACGACATACTGAAAGATAAGTGAGATGAGCATATTGGCATGCCTGTGGCAATGAATAGACGATAAGAGAAACCATAAAATTAGAAAAATCTTTCCTGCATGAGTGTTTGATTATGGAAGTATTGAACTGGAGGTATGGAAACAAGATTGTGTTTAAGTGGAATTAATCGAGATTGATGGATTGTAAGTAACCCACTCTCTGAGAAGTGCTTAGTTTCGAGGAGTATTTGTGGATGGTGTGGCTAAGTCTTAAGTATTCATAAGTTGGAGGAACGCCAAGAAGTGATGTTAGTAAAAGACACATTGCAATTAGGTAATTAAGCTAAGTGGATCATTAACATCAACATGGA
Organism: Lathyrus tuberosus; assembly: GCA_022829125.1. NCBI lineage: Eukaryota > Viridiplantae > Streptophyta > Magnoliopsida > Fabales > Fabaceae > Lathyrus > Lathyrus tuberosus. The sequence continues at coordinate 5,624,809 of JALAZF010000090.1, forward strand.
TTAGAAGAAATCGCAAGGGAAAAATCTTTGGGGATCAGAGTAGTGCAGCAGATAAAAAAGAAGTAAGTAAGTCGTAGTAAGTATGTATGGATACCGTAAGATTTTGTCTTAGAGTGAAGTTATCTTCAGAGTAAGGACTCGTCTAGAAAATGTTCTGATCATCCCAATTCCTCAAGGATCCACCATAATCTAGAGGCAGACTGTGGATGGACCAGTATAAGGAGACATTTTATCCAATGTATAACCAAAAGTTTTTACTACTGAGTTGTTGATGTTAGATTGAGGTGTGATGGAATTCTTGAGAACCTTGGTCATAAGACAGATGCAAATCGATAAGGGTGTGAATTAGAGATTATCGTGTTGGAAGCGTTTTGGCATGAGATATTCAAGAGGTTAGTGGTTTGATGATGATTACAAGTCAAGGAGAACCTTATGGCGTTAGACCAAGCTCTTAACAGGATTATTCCTCCCAATGAAGGATTAGAATGCCTAACGATCTTGGAGTTGCAATACGAGACTTTAGGACAGGGTAGCAAAGAAAGAATTCCCAAATTATCCTGAATCGTCAAGATGTATCCCGATGAGAAGAAAAGTTTTAGTAATCAAATGAACGTAATGTTGTGAAGTATGCAGCACGTGCTACCCGAATATATTAACTTGTGGATATCAAGGATTGAACAGGGTATTGCAACTTATAAGGGTGGCGAAAGGAAGTAAAAAAATGCCTCGATGTGGTTTTTAAGGCAAAGAAGAACTTAAGTGCCAATCCAGATTGTATCATTTTGCAGATTCAACAATAATAGGTTTTATTCATCCTCAAGACTACGTAGGAAGTCAGTAGTTCATATGGAGATTCGAAGGAAAGAACGTTTGATCTAGTGGTGAGTGGCAATAGTTGTTATAACAAAACTTGAAGGAAGTTCAAGACGAAAAAATTCTGCCAAGTAGTAAAGCCAAGCTTGGGAAACCATCATCTCAATTGCCAGGAATATGAGACAAGTCAAGATTAAGGAATTTATCGAGTATCGATAAGATTCCACCTAGCCTTATGTGGAAGGAATTCTGGAGCACCATTACCAGAAAAGGATAGTTTTAAACAAGTAGCCCTCGGATTGAAAGTGCTTCAAGGAACCAAGCGGAAGGCATAGAAAGTTAACAGGATTCCTCTGATCAAGTGATAATGAATCATGTAAAGTCAGTGTGCGATTACTCAAATCAGATGCAGTGATTTTGGTACTACAAATACCTATGCAAGGGTTAAGTTGTGAACCCGTAAGGATTATCCTCAAGCATGTTAGAGTGATGTAACTTGAGAGATTGTTTGCACTAGATATAAGGTATCAGTGGAAAATCTATCGGGACGCAGGTATTTCAAGGAGTTGTACTTCTGGATGGAGCCACAATTCGGCAGAGTTGAGTAATCACTCAATAAGTATGCAAGAAGATTTCACCCTCATGTTAACAAGGATGTATATAAGGAGTTGTCATCTCTTAGTACCTGATGGTAAGTTTCGAATTCGAGGAAGAAGTCTATTTAAAGGAGGGGAGATTGTAACAACCTAACTTTCCAAGATTAAGAGATAATGACAATTAAGTGGTAATTGGACCTTAAGTAATTACATTAAGGGATATATATATATATATATATGGAGAGAGAGAGAGATCCTAAAGATTTGTTGGAAATAAACTGGATGGAAAAGATGTGAATACCATCTAATTAAGGGGCATTTTGGTCCAAAATAAAAAGTATATCATAAGGCCATGTTTGGCATAGTTTCCACTCTTTGTCATTCTACTTATCATAACTTATGAGAAACAAGGAGAAGAAAGTAGAGAAGAATAAGAAATCAAAGGCAAAGTGAAAGAGAGAACAAAAGAAAATAGAGCAAGAAGAATCAAGGGAGAAAGAGGAAGAAACTTTTTACTCAATTTTTTAGTGATTCCAGAATTTTTGAAAAGTAGACGAAATTCCCTTTAATCTGGTATCAACTTTTTACTCCACTAATCAGGTATCAACTTTTTACTCGTAACTCGAATTTTAGTGATTTCGGACTTTTTGAAATGTAGACAAAATTGCCTTTAATCTGGATATAAGCTTTGTTCCTTGCATTTTTATGATGAGGGAGAAAAACGCGTTTGAAGTTGGAGGATTAGTGTTGTATGTGCAGAAAAAGGTGCTACGAATTTGATGAACTTGGAAGTGGAATTTTGATCAAGATGGAAAGTCAATTGCATCATCATCACCATCCAAACCTCCATTTATGCAAGGTGAGTTCTTACTTAGAACTTGTGGGAAAAAACATGATTGGGGAAATTGGGGTTTTAGGGATTTGAACGAATTGTTAAGAAATCCATGTGATAACCTTGATTTGATGCTAAATAAGTGATATAAGATGTATGACCGTTTAGTACAAGTTATGGTATAATGCTTTAAGTTTCAAGTAAGTAATATTATGTCATGACAAAGTAAGCTATGCCTTATGATGAGATGTTTTAAAATGATACATGTATGCTAAAAGAGTTATTGCTCTGTATCTAAGCATGTATGAGATTACGACTATGATACGCTTTAACGATGTGAATTACGCATGAATGTTTATACCTTGTATAAGATGCATTATGTTAAGCATTAGTAAAAAGATGTATGCTAAGTAAAGTGGTGTTATGTTTAAGAATGCACAAGCAATTGGATTTCTAGATGAATGATGAACTATGTGCATAATGTGTTTACATGCTTGCTATGTTTTATGTCCAAGCTCGATCGTGAATGATCTGGTGTATACACGATGAGGGTGTGAAAATGTATGTTTGGAATTACGCGCGTACACAATGAGAATGATCTGGTGTATACTCATTGGACAACATCGGTAAGACGTATATGCTTGTGCGCGACGGGAATGATCATTGGTATACTCGTCGGACGACACTCTATGTTAGCTTAATAATGGGAAAGACCCAGTATCCTCATTGGAAGGCATCGGTAAGACGTATATGCTTGTGCACGACGAGAATGATTATTTGTATACTCGTCGGACGACATTTTATGGGAACATTACGCGCGTATGCAATGGAAAGGAACTGGTGCTCATTGGGCCATATGTGTTACATGGTGCACAAGACCGTGAATGATCTGGTGTAAACACATATTGGTTTCCGAACATATTGGGAACACACATTCTTGTATATGTTTGTGATTATGTATGTTATGTTTTCTCTGTTATTGTACCAAACGTTAGGTTAACCTAGATTGAAGGAGGATCTGTGTATATGCATGTACCCTGTAGACCCGAGATGGCCCATACGATAGGAGAACTCATTGAGATTTAGTCATATCACCCCATTTTGTTGATAATATTTCAGGTTTATAGTTAGGAGGAAGTATAGTTTGAAGCCTTCGTCTCAGATGCTTGGAGGAGAAGTTGGCTCGAAGAACGTGCTAGATCCAGTTTCCGCTGTGCAGATCCATTGAAGACACATGTAGTGTATCTTTTTAGTCGAGAACTTATTGTTTGTATGGATCATATATTTGTATCTTATAGCTTTTGTATGTACTTAATATCAATGTTAACATTTCAAGCATAATATACTAGTCAGTTTTGTATGCAGTGTTACAGTTGGTATCAGAGCAGGTCGATTCTCGACCGAGCCATGAGACATCACTAGAAATTCCATTCTTCTTTAAATGTGTGTGTTTCTAGCCTGATTTTACAGATATCGCATTCAATTGTTGAACTTGATCAACTCACCGAATAAGTGCGTGACAGTAGGATCATGTCAGAGCTGCCACGAGGACGCGTAAACATGTAAGTGTTGGGAACCCAAGTAGTAAGAGTTGGTTGCGTGATGGTTTGATTAACAGACTTAAGTAGAGTGTCTGACACAGAATAATTGACCACATTTGTATTGTGGAAGGAGTTAAGGAAAGTGGAAATCCGTAGGCATTCGGCTGGACATAATGCACTCCTTAGATGGCCAGTATAGCATAGTAAGTTCGAGAAATGCAAGTGGAGCCTGCAGATGGAGTTTCATGCAGCGGTATTGAGTCCTAAGTGAACGGGATGCACCACCCAGTCATTGCTACCAATGAAGTTTGGTGTTAAGAATCGTAGTTCGAAGTTGTGGATGTTAGACAAGGAGACCAGACCTCTTCTCGTTCTGTTGTACCAAACTGTAGGAATGGCAAGTGCTAGATGTTAATCCTATTCAAGTTACCCTAATCAACAAGAAGTTTGTCAGGGGATTATGTCATACCCTAATTTTTGACCCAGAGATTCCTTTGTCTCGTTTCGCATCGTCTGCATAGCATATCACATCATTTCTAGATCAATCATCCATGCATAACTAACCGATTTACCAAATTTGTGTTTGTTTGTTTTCCTTTGTGAATTTAGGGTTGCTACAGAAGGTTCAAATTCATGGAGGCTGTATGTGTGCTCATTTTGATTCTGGTCCTTGCAAATTGTGTTGGATTCCCGTGGAGATAATGGAAGAATATACCCTAATTCTTATGGTCCTCTAGTCAATGCAAACGGCGTTCTGTCTCAAGATTTCGCAAACATTCAAGGAGGATTATGGTTTATGTCCTGTTGGGCATGGTTATTTGAAAATTGGTTGGAATTTCATGGTGTTTTGTACTACAAGTGGTGTCCTCAATTTCAATGGATTTCTCAAGGCATAGTTTGGATTTAATCGTGAAAGTAGATCATTATTTATTTCCACTTTGATCTTGAGAGAAAGGGTTTGGATTTTCTTGTTGATTGATTGTGACTAATATGTTTGAAGTGGCAAAATCCGGGATAAAAATCTTAAATCGAGTTTAGGCAAGAAGTTTTTCAAAGTGGAATTCGAGACTTATTTTTCCAATAGATTCATTGTTTCTTACAAGGTTTAAATTCAAAGTTAAGAAATGATTCAAATTTTATCATAAAGAATTCATCAAGTCCAGTGTTCAAAATCAAGATTGCAAAATGCCATTTTTATGCTAGAATAGAAGTGTGCTAAAGGATTTCAAGGTTCATCTTCTTTATGAAAGTGCAAAATAATTCCAAATTGATTCAAGGTTCAAATCGCGTCCTCCTTAAATTTTCATATAAGGGTGCAAGTGGAAAATTCGAAAAAATTCAAAGAATATGCACAAGTCAAAATTGCCACACATTTTTCTCATTAAGCTTTAATTATGGTTCAAAGATTTCCAAGATACAATACAAGGCGCAGACACCATTTCCAAGTCAAATTTAATTCCAAATGTCAAATTGGTTCATCACTTCATTTAAATTTTACAATTCTAAAAAGGGAGAAGTTACTTCATTTGACACCACAGGATGATTACATTAAAGTAGCATATAAATACAAGCTTTGGCTATAGAGACAAAATGGCCACGTCCTCGTAGAAAGATCCACGCTGCTGTGAATGCTTCTTTATCTCCCTGTAACAAAAAAAGCAAGTTATCACCACTCAATCATCACATCAATAACCTGGTCACAATACAATCAAACATCACCCGATTGTTTCCAAAACAATCTTCAATTGATATCAAGCCAAGATGGAAGTTTCATTCAATATCATCAAACAAAATCCAAAAATCAGCCAAACATCTAAAACCAAACATGGAAAGAATTCAAAGGTGTTGGGACATGTTGAACTGAAAAGGGAAAGAATCAAGAACGCACACAGACATGTCAAAATTGAAATGGAAAGCGCATTCAAATTATATTCACAGCAAGGAAAACACAAATTCGACAACCTTATCTCAATCATCAATTCCGCATCAAGACATTAACACTACATTCACTATAAAAGAAGAGGAAATTGCGATGAAGGGGGGCAGAAAAAGAAAACAAACCGGTATCCACTCCTCACAAAAAAAATTCCCGTAGAAATATTACAACCCACACAAGGATTCTGAGAAAACCATACACACATACACAGCAGAGGCAACACACAAATTCATTGATCATTTGCAACACGCAAAAGAAGGGAAAAGGTTCACGTACTCACCAGCTACACCAGAAAATCCACAACATACACATACGCATACAAAGAAGGAGGTTGTAGCATCATAGTGTCAGCATAAAGAATAGAAAAGCCGGAAGATATAAAAGGAAGTACCTGTCGAAATCACCGTGTAGAAACTACTCAAAGCAGTAGCAGAAACAACGTCACTCACTACCGCGAATCTTGGGCGACGACGTCTCATCCTCCGTCAAATATTGCAACACAGGATCAATCGTCGCCATTCTCAGTTCGACGCACTCCATTCCGTTGCGACACTGCTCTCTCACCCGTACCTTTACTCGATGTTTTTTTCATGCTTCTGTGATTATAGTCTTGCATTGTTGTTGAATTTGTGTTGGATTGGTGTGAGTCGAGTGAGTTGAGAGGAAGAGATTGAGAGTTGTGCCGTTGGTGCCTCAATTCTCTGGTCGTTGATTGAAAGTTCTTGTATGCATTAGGGTTCCTCCAACCCTTTATTTCAAAAGGATCCGAACCGGGTCGTATAAACCGACCCAGCCTCTCTGACCCAGTTTTTTTCTTTTGGGCTTCATTTGGGCCTGTTTAAAAAAAAAACACTTCCTAGTTTTTGTTTGTTAAGAATTTAAGGTGTTATTTCATTTTAGTTTAATTTATTTTTAATTAGAACTTACTTAAGTTATTTTAATTTAGGACTTAATTTATTTTTTTATTAGAATTTAATTCATTTGTGATTTTTAATTCAGAACTTACTTAATTTTTAATGGGAGTTCAATTTATAATTTTAATTAGAATTTGTTCTTGGTTAATTAGATTAAAAAATGTAGTGTTAATCAAATTTTAATTCTCATTTAATTTTCTCCTTAGTTTTCATGTATATTTTATTTTACTTAATAGATTAATTTATCTAGCCATCTTAAATTAAAGTTCAATCATGTCGATGTTAACTGCCATTGTCGGTTCTGTTTCACATACTTCATTAGAATTTAAATTTTATACTTCAATCAATTCAAATCTAGTTTTAACGTTAGAATTAACTTTCTGTTGACTCCATGTCACGATTTAGGATAACTTAGCCCAACTTTAAGTCCCCCCCCCTCTATCCTAACCTTAAGATTAGAGCCGCCGTGTTCTATGTCTCACTATAGACATTGTTTCCCCCTTTATCCTAGCTTTAGGATCGGAGTCACCGCACTCTATACATGTGTTCTACCATGGACACTTAATCCTCCATTTCAACTTAACTTTAACTTTAGAGTCACCGTACTCTATGTAGTGTCTTGCCATAGACTCTACCTCCCCTTGGAACCTTGACCACAATCAAGAGTTCCTTACCCTCTTTGAGGAGAACTACGAATACTCTGATTCCACTCCCGTCAGGATACGTAGGCACAAGATGCGATGTCTTGGCGAGTATACTTAGATACTAACCCCCTAGGTCTTTCCCTTAGCACATACCCTTAGCAAGCAAGCAATAGAATAACATAAATACTAACAAGAGGTTCCTGTAGAGTACTACAGACGTTTAGGATGCTAATACCTTCCCCAGGCGTAACCAACCCCCGAACCTAGATTCTCTTATTAGGGTTTTCGACCTTTACCCTTTCCTTTGGATAAATCAAAGACCGGTGGTGAATTTAAAGATTTGTGATTCAAGTTAATATAATAACTTGACATCCAATTCTCACCGCGACAGAAATGGCGACTTCACTGGGGATTTTTCGAGGGTTTCCCCTAACTTGTTCATAACTATGTTATTTAGTTGCTTGTTTGCCTATATATCTTTATATTTGTATATATACCTGTTCTACCTGGGTTTTCTGTGTGCAGGGTTGCTACTTTGTGTGGTGAGATAAGTTCTACACCCGGACTACTAGAGTGAAAAATATGATAGGACTATGAGAATTCAAGGATACTTTGAGGGAGTCGATTCCTGAAGAAGTTGAATTGAGACTTCACCACTCAGTTTAGGCCCTCTCGAATTTAATATTGTTCAACGAGTCCATTCGTGAAGACGATATTTGTTGCGGTGAAAATTGGATAACAAGCTATTAATTAACTTGTATCGTTTTCTTTTACAACCGACTTTGATTTATCCAAAGGAAATGTTCAAGATCGTTAAAAAACCTAAAGGGGGGAGATCTAAGGTTCGGGGGTTGGTTATACAAAGGGAAGGTATTAGTACCCTAAGTATCTATAGTACTCTACAGGAACCTCTTGTTAATGTTTGTGTTATGTTATGTTTGCTTGCTAAGGTATCTGCTAAGGTAAAGACCTAAAGATATGTACACTAAGTTTTGCTCGCCAAGACGTCGCATCTCATGCCTACGTATCTGACTGAAGAATCAGAGCAACCGTAGCTCACCTAACTAAGGGTGAAAGAAAAGGAAACATTGACTATGGCCAACATTCCAAAGGGAATGAGCATAAGCTCACGTAGAGTCCACGATAACTCTCTAAGTCTACGTTATGAAGGGAGGAAGTGAATTCTCATGATAGTGAGAACCACACAGAGTTCATGATAACTCTGTAAGTCTGAGTAAAAGGTAAAGTGAGTTTTCATGATAGTGAGAATCACATGGAGTTCATGATAACTCCATCCTATTACTAAACTATGAGGGAAACGACTCTTATGAGGCCAAGGATGAAATGGGAAAGGTTTGACACTTAGGAGTCAAAGTAAAGATCTTTCCTTTGGAAGGAGGGTCAAGTGAGTCAAGTATGAATATACAGTGAACAATATGAATATGAACAAGTATAATAATCAAGATAAAATGAACAAGATATGAACATGGTAATAATCAAGATATCAAAGTCAAGTGATAATAAATCAAAGAATGACAGTAAATGCATAGTATCATGCATAACATGCTAAAATGCTAAAAAACAATGTCAAGCAAACATATATATAAGTATCAAGAAAAGCAGACATCAAGAAAAAGTAAATGAGTGCTTCAATGTAAATAGCAAGAGATAGAAAGATCTAACCAGAATAGTGCATAGACACTTCCCACTGATGGGCCACTGGCAAGCCAAGATCAAGAGTCAAAACCTCCACTCCAAGAGCATAGGGCAAAGGGTCATAAATCTAAATCCTCAGTCTCAAAACTCGAGATGGTAACCACAGTCCGGTCATTGAGTTTTTTAAGGTTTCGATATTTATTAGTGTGTTTTAAAGAATGTATGAGTAAATAAAATGTACAATAAAAATAAGATATAAATATGAACAGTGATAATATGAACAAGAATAATAATAAAATCAAGATAATATTGGCAGAAAGTAAAGTCAGTGGTTAATTGATTCAATTTATTGGATTGCTGAATCGGGTCCAATGTAGTGCTGATCCGTCGTAGTACGGTCTATGAGGAAGACTATACTATAGGAGAATGCACAATTTGATCTTTGTGTTAAGACACGATAGAGAAATGATATAGAAGGTCATTCTCTGATGAAATCGTGCCACACGAAAAGAAAAGGTGGAGACCTCGTCTTGAGTCATAAACTCTCGTTGATTAGTCGAAGGTAACCTATCACGATCTCAAAGTATAGAAAGAAATCTCAACGATCACTCACTACAGATTTGAAATAATGAAGGTTCGTCGCTTCGCTAACAACGTTCGTGAATAGAAAGACTTCATCGGCCAAAAATGAAAATGAAGATATAAGAAAATACAGAATGAAGTAGAAATAAAGTAGGTCTCGTCTTAATCATGATTTATTCGTGAAACCGATAATCTATGATATTCGACTTTCATCGACCGATAAAATAATGAATGTGGCCTCATACGTATCACGACTTTTAGTAATTTGATAAATCGACTAAGTCGTGATTTCTGTAATATCACCGACCCAAAAATAAAGAAACAAACTCGAAATGAAAATAAAACCGGTCTCATCTAAATAAGGATTTAGATCGATAAATCGAATACCTTTCTATTAGATTTTCATTGACCAATAAAAATACATGAAAAAATGGCCTCATATGAATCATGATATTTGTGACTTGAATAAATCAACAAAATCAAGAAGTTTTTTATGTCATAGGCCCAAAATAAAAAACATTGAAATGATGATAAAAATCAAAAATGAAAATCCAAGTAAAAATCTAAATAGAATGATGACCACTAAATAGTTAACAAGGATCTACAAAAACTTTAATAATAAAATTTAATCCAAAATAACTATAAAAAAACTCATCCAAAATCTTGTTAAAAAACAAATTAATAAAGAATTTAATTAATAATAAAAAAAGGAAAAAGGAGTGGGGCACTGTATTTGGGTTTGTAAATAAGAAAATTAGTGAGAATCATATGGGTCCATGAAGCCCATCATCTCATAAAACCTAATTGGTAGAAAAAACGAGAGTGGCACGGGAAAAAAAAGGAAAAAACGGGCTTCATGACATGGCTGACCCAATGTCATCAGGTTACAATGAATAAACACATTAACAATAAGCCAAACCTAACAGCACCAACACACGTAAAGGAAAAGGGTCGAAAATCAATCTGAGCAAACGGAAAGGAAAAAAAAATCAAAAACATCAACCATCGGTTCATCACAACATGAAGAAGACAGTTCCATGCGAAGTTCTCTCGGGTCTCATCACCAACCTTTCTCTCTCGCGGATGGCTTCGATTCCCGGGTTGAAGTTGTTGCTGAGGTTTGACTGGGTTAAAAAACAACAAATCTCAAGATGAAGAACAAGTCAAAGTCTTTGAAGGAACAGGGCACGGTTCAGATCAACATGCTCAGAAGCTATCATGCTTCATCATCGCGCGAGCATATCCAAAGTCAAAAGAATGCCAAAAATGAGTCAAGGAACAAAAACGGCTTCGTTCTCAACCTTTCCTCGTGTACGGTTTCGACCTCTCTTCTGCTCTGGGTTTTATTCGGTTGAGAAAGTTTGAAAAAGGGTTTTCCAGGTTGGAGATTGAAGAGGAGTTTTTGGTTGAAGGGTATGGTGGTTGTTGGTTGAAGAAACGTAACGGGTGAATGGTGGTTGAAGAAGAGTGAAACGATGATGGTGAGTGAGGCGGAAGGTGGATTGAAGGGTAGTTTGTCTTGGGTAGTTTTCTTGTGTGAAACAGGGGTGAAGGATCTACTGAGGAGGTTAAGGCGGAAGGTCTTTCAATAAAGGTTTGTGAAATTTTTCTTGAGGAAGGTTTGGGTGAGATTGAGCGATGGGAGAATGAAGAAGGGATTGTGGTGTGTTGTTGAAGGAGAAAGAGGGCGTATTGAAGGGAGGAGTGAGGATTTTCTTATGGATTCTGAATGAAGGTCCCCCCTTTTCATAGCAGTCGTTCCCGCCTCAAACAACAACAGGGCTCCCTTTTTTTTATTAAGATTAGAGGTACCTCTCTTGTCACTTTCAACTCTTAATCTAGTTCTTAAGAAAATTGGTGCCTTCATCTGTCCCTTTCCCGCAGGTCTATGTAGTAAAGCAGAGGAGATCACATGTCAACGTTTTTGATGTGTTGTTGTTGAGTATAGTGTTATAGCAATGGTATGGAAAAGTAATGTTTATGCAGGAAATTGGCAATGGTTTTGCAGGGTCGTACAAAGGCTTGCGTGAGGCAGGACTTGTGTTGTGTAAAGTCCTTGTTACTGTCGTACGGTTTGTGGGGGTGTGTAGCACGCTTTGGCTGGAGGGAGGCTTTACTACGCGGGCTCTGATCCCCTTTTCTTTTAACAGATGAAAATACTCAAAAGTCAATCTAAGTAGAAGTTTATCATTATTTTTGCTAAGCTTTCAAAAAATAAATTGTGTCATGGACTCCTTTTTAATGGGATTGAATTTATGACTTATGAATTGAAATGGATTAGAGATCATGATACGACTTTGAAACTTTGTGTGGAGCCTATAATTGGTGAAAATGAATTTGAACTTGGTATGATTCTTGAAATATGAAAATTAAATGAAAATTAGAAACTTGGCATTGAAACTTGGATGTAATTGAACTTTGAAATGGCAAGAAGTTTGAGATGTGAATTGAGATTTAGAACTTGAAATTGAATTAGAATTTTTGAATGGAATAATGAATTGAAAGAACTTGAATTGAATGAAAAAAATACAATTGAAAATTTAAACTGGAAATTGAAATGAAATTGGAAATGGATTTAAATTGGAACAAAAATTAGAATGAAGCTTGCTAGAATTTGTAAATGGATGTGTTGGTGAAGCATTGTTGTACAGGTTTTAGCATGAATGTGGAGGTTTTTTTGGATTTTTTTTGTGAATTAAAATGAATTAGACTAAAAGAGCAAAAAACTATAATTATAATTAACATGAAAATAAAATTACACTAAATTAACTTAAGTTAAACTAAAAACTAAATTAAAATTAAAATCAAAATTAAAATTAAAATTAAATTAAGTTTAAAATTAAACTAACTTAAATATAAAAAAAGGCTAAAGTGGATTTAAATAAATTCTAAATAAACCTAAATCAAATATTTAACTAAACAAAAAAAGTAATGATAGTAATTGAAATCAAGAAATGACAAAATTGACAAAAATGTCAGATTAATGATTAATGGACCAAATGACCGCAAACGGGCTAAAAAAATGATGTGAGAAAATGATCAAAGGATCTGAGGGTAAAATTTGGGGTGCAACAATATTATTTCGAACTAAAGGCCATCGAGACTGAGAACCGTAGTTACCTTTAACCCAACATGGCCTATTAGGATGTAGTGCGAGGACTATGTGGGAGTCTATTTCCAAAATAGTCGCTACGCGATACTACACTCGGACGAGATCCTCTTGAGAATATTATTGACTACCGAGTGATTTGGGAAATCGATAGTATCCGAAAGATGGATTATAGACTCTGGTAACTTTGTAGAACCCGTTCGACAGGTACATTTGAAACCATAGTACACACCTATTGGGATGGTTAGACATTGGCTCCATGCTGTGACCTTTTAAACCTAGGGCTCTTTGCCTGTGTGCTTTGCTTGTGTTTATGCATCCATCCATTCATGCATTCATGAATAACCCTTTGGTTTCAAGGAACTCAATTGTTCTTTCATTTGCAAAATCAATAAAAATCCTGGATTATAAAATGAAAAATTTTCAGCCTTTCCGAAATGTTTACGACCTGCTTTTGAGTTCCTTGAAACCATTGCATCGTATTGCATATCATTTGCATCTTTGCATGCGTCCATTTGTCCAGCAACTCATTTCTGGATGTCTCTATCTTCCAGTGTCACCTGTGGGTCATCAAGCTGATTCCTCGACACAGATATCGGACTAGAGCTAACTACAGACGTGTAATGTCAGAGCAAGAAGCATACAATGCTGAGATCCGAATGGAAATCGACGACCTTAAGTCAAGCATGACAAAGCCCACTGAAATGCTCCAAGTCTTGATTGCTAGAGGAGAGCAACCCCAAAGGACCGTTATCCAGGAAGTTTCAAGCGTTGATCCTCCACCGGTTCAAATGCCACCTTCAACTTGGCCAGAGTTTGGTTTACCTCCCGATTACTCTCCACCTCTTGCATCTGCTGCTATGATTGGTCAAATTGCCAGACCAATATTTCAAGCTCCAGTTTTCGCCGAGCCTGGACCTATGGGTCATACTGTTGCCCTTACTACTCGAGCTCCCTTTGAGAATCGTCTCTGTGATCACAATGCTGCCAGATCACACCAAGTGAAGCTTCAGTCGACTTCGGCAGACTATCTTCCTAAAAGCCAGTGTTTCAGACAGGACAACTCACTCTTGTTTCTGATTAGTCACTAGACCATGTTTCTTATTGTTTTCATTTTCCTTATTTGTATTAGCTGTTTACTTTGGATTTATGTTTGTACTTTCATAATTAATAAAATGAGCATTGCAACTTTTGGATTCAATTTCATTTGCTTTTGTCATTTACATCTTTACGCTTTATCTAAAAAAAAATTTACTTTCTTTTTTGATTATGCAAAGATTGGAGGGAGGATGATGAAAACAAATTACTCATAATTGCTGTTGGTATGCTTTCAAATCAAAACTTTGCTGACGATGTATGGCATTGTTTCAATTCCCAAACACTGGAGACATAAGGAAGATAACCCCTCGTCAACCCCTTTGAGCCTTGAAGTAGGAGTTTCTTTTATTTACAAGTAAAAACCCGCAATCTTAACCTGGGGCAGGGTAGTTCTCAGTTAAATTGATTGTGCATTCAAATACAAGAATTTCGTGCAAGACACCTTTCACATAAAGATTGCATTCTCAAACAACAAGCAGGTGTCGAAGATGTCTTTCAAGTCAAACGCCAATGATGGTTCACCGTAATCATTAAGCCAGGAAGTCATAAACTTTCAACTCTCCTAAATTAAATGAATAAATGTTGTACAAGTTGTTCCCAAAGTGATAAATAAAGAAGGATCGTCAAGAAATCTTTACTCAAAAAATGAGCCGAGTCCCTTTCAAGGCAAAAGCTAAGAAAGATGGGAAGCTCGTGACCTTACCTTATACAAAGAGAAATAAGAAAAAGCTTGTATGACAACCAAAAGTTGTAAGGAAGCAGTGACTGCCATTTCAAGTCCATTGACTTCTGAACTATCATCATCACTATCATCAGTGCAATTTCTAACCTATTGGAACCTGAGTGCATAGTCTGAGTTAACTGAGCGTAGGACTGAAGATCATCACGAAGATTGGGTGGGTACAAATAAACTTTGAGACTTTATCCTTTGTTTCTTAAACCGTGAACCAGGCCACATTATAACCCTCAAAAGACCTAATTGAAGCAAGGTTATTTTGGAAGCATACTACAGCAAGGTTGCGTAAACTGACTCCTAAAGATCTTTGCAGATCATTTGTTTTGGCATCATGCCTCTTGCTTTACTTCTCACTCTGAATGTCTTGAACCTCCGTGTTCAGACCTGTGAATTATATGCTTTGCATCTTTCCAAAAATGATTTTGATTTCAAAAGTTGCATGAACTTTGCATTTACGATGTTTGTATGAACACTTTTGTTTGCAAACGGGCTTCCTCTTAAGGAATTTTCAAATAGTTGAGAAACTTGGTCAGTGATCTAATCAGGGGCAAGTTCCTTCCATGTCCTGTTGAGAATCAGTTCAAGATTTGCGGTTCAGTGCAAGTCCTTCTCAGAATTGGTTTATTCAGAAAAAAATTTCAAGACTCAGACTGGGGCAAGCTTTCCAAGCGCACAGCGAAACAGACATTTCTAGTGTCAATCCAGCTGAAGCAATTATCAGTTCATCTACAACAGACAACCAATATGGGGCAGTTTACTTGAAGAATCCCCAGACAGCTTTCCATCCTTCCTACAAGGATCATGAATTTTGATACAGTTTACCAGTGTGGCAAAGTTGTGCTCAATAGCATCTTTAGTCCCAAGCAGAATGGCAGTGATCTCCGTGTTGAGGAATCAGTCTTCCAGTCATGTCTTCTTCACAAAAGAGTCGAGCTGTGTGGTCGACGTTTGCATTACATCTGCATTTACATTTGATCATATATCATCTGCATATTTCATATACATATGCATAGCAAGAGTGTCATCCTCATTTGCACTCATTTGCATTCTTCAGAGGTCATGTTATTATCCACGTCTTACCTTGTTGTCAAAGTCCAACTCACTTGGCACCTACCAAACAGATATTGTCACTTTTATCCAATGCTTTCTCGGGTATCTCCTTGTTCATATTCGTTCAATGTTTTCTTGGACGTTGTGGTTTCTTTGTATCCAATGCTTTCTTGGATCTCTATTTTGTTCACATTCATCTAAAGCCATTATTAGATATTGTGATTATACCTTTCATTCAAACCCATTATTGGATGTCTGGTCTCTTTACCATCTGATGCTCTTCCGGATGGGTCCCTCCTTCTGATGTTATTCCAGATCGAGTCTTTGTTCACAGTCATCTAAAGCCATTATTAGATATTGTGATTATACCTTTCATTCAAAGCCATTATTGGATGACTAGTTTCTTTACCATCTGATGTTCTTCCGGATGGATCCCTATTTCTGATGTTCTTCCAGATCGAGTCTTTGTTCACAGTCATCTAAAGCCATTATTAGATATTGGGATTATACCTTTCATTCAAAGCCATTATTGGATGACTGGTTTCTTTACCATCTGATGTTCTTCCAGATGGGTCCCTCTTTCTGATGTTCTTCTAGATCGAGTCTTTGTTCACATTCATCTAAAGCCATTATTAGATATTGTGATTATACCTTTCATTCAAAGCTATTATTGGATGACTGATTTCTTTGTGTCCGATGCCTTCTCGGATTACATTATTTTGTCTCATTCTCATCTGTTGCCTTCTTAGATATTATGAGTTTACCTTTCATCCAAAGCCATTATTGGATGTTTGGTGCTTTTTTATCCAATGTCGTTCTTGGATGATGTTTTCCAGATACTTTGCTTTGTTTTAATTCGTTTCTGATACAACTGTAACACTTTTTCCCCTGTGGTACCCTTCCCCATAGGCTTCTCTATCTTTGCATTCATTTCATGCCAAATCATGTCATGTCATATCATATGCATTTGTGGCATCTTAGGGCCAAAAATTGTGCATGTTTGTATTTAAGTCTCTCCTATCATGTCGAGAAGAAGATTTCAATCTCCATATCTCCTGATAGAAGAAACTTAAATAGGGGCATCTGTCATACCCTAATTTTTGACCCAGAGATTCCTTTGTCTCGTTTCGCATCGTCTGCATAGCATATCACATCATTTCTAGATCAATCATCCATGCATAACTAACCGATTTACCAGATTTGTGTTTGTTTGTTTTCCTTTGTGAATTTAGGGTTGCTACAGAAGGTTCAAAGTCATGGAGGCTGTATGTGTGCTCATTTTGATTCTGGTCCTTGCAAATTGTGTTGGATTCCTGTGGAGATAATGGAAGAATATACCCTCATTCTTATGGTCCTTTGGTCAATGCAAACGGCGTTCTGTCTCAAGATTTCGCAAAGATTCAAGGAGGATTATGGTTTATGTCCTGTTGGGCATGGTTATTTGAAAATTGGTTGGAATTTCATGGTGTTTTGTACTACAAGTGGTGTCCTCAATTTCAAAGGATTTCTCAAGGTATAGTTTGGATTTAATCGTGAAAGTAGATCATTATTTATTTCCACTTTGATCTTGAGAGAAAGGGTTTGGATTTTCTTGTTGATTGATTGTGACTAATATGTTTGAAGTGGCAAAATCCGGGATAAAAATCTTAAATCGAGTTTAGGCAAGAAGTTTTTCAAAGTGGAATTCGAGACTTATTTTTCCAATAGATTCATTATTTCTTACAAGGTTTAAATTCAAAGTTAAGAAATGATTCAAATTTTATCATAAAGAATTCATCAAGTCCAGTGTTCAAAACCAAGATTGCAAAATGCCATTTTTATGCTAGAATAGAAGTGTGCTAAAGGATTTCAAGGTTCATCTTCTTTATGAAAGTGCAAAATAATTCCAAATTGATTCAAGGTTCAAATCGCGTCCTCCTTAAATTTTCATATAAGGGTGCAAGTGGAAAATTCGAAAAAATTCAAAGAATATGCACAAGTCAAAATTGCCACACATTTTTCTCATTAAGCTTTAATTATGGTTCAAAGATTTCCAAGATACAATACAAGGCGCAGACACCATTTCCAAGTCAAATTTAATTCCAAATGTCAAATTGGTTCATCACTTCATTTAAATTTTACAATTCTAAAAAGGGAGAAGTTACTTCATTTGACACCACATGATGATTACATTAAAGTAGCATATAAATACAAGCTTTGGCTATAGAGACAAAATGGCCACGTCCTCGCAGAAAGATCCACGCTGCTGTGAATGCTTCTTTATCTCCCTGTAACAAAAAAACCAAGTTATCACCACTCAATCATCACATCAATAACCTGGTCACAATACAATCAAACATCACCCGATTGTTTCCAAAACAATCTTCAATTGATATCAAGCCAAGATGGAAGTTTCATTCTCAAATTCTGGTACCAGATATGTGTGATGTCACACACGATGTTACAACAACACACTCTGCACAATAGACAAAATAAACAACAGAAGAACACACCAAATTGTTAACCCAGTTCAGTTCGAACAACCTAATCTGGGGGCTACCAAGCCAGGGATGAAATTCACTACTTGTAGAATTAATTTACAGACTCAACAACCCAGTTGACAATCTCCTAAACTTAATTCCTAATAGTGACTTCCTACCTAAGAAACCACTTAGATATGAGAACACTACTCAATCCCTAAAACACTCAAAGAACAACATCTTTGAGAAACCTTGATCCTGCTTCACAACTTTGATCAAGTTACACAACTCTCTTTGCTTCACAGCTTTAGATAGGACAGAACACAACTCACCAATTCACACTAGAATGGTGTATACAAAAACACGCACAAAGACAATGTTTAACCTCCAGTTAAAGCTCCCTATCTTCTGTCTGTTTCCTGTACCTTCTTCCTTTGATCTATGCGCTTTATATAGCCACCTGAATTGGGCTTGGACTCCTTGCAATCTTTGATCTGATTTGTTATTTAAAACTGAATCTTCAAAACAGATTTTATCCCCAAAATCTTTTCAAATCTTCAACCTTTTAAATCTCCTACAAATCTGCATCAAATCTCTATGTAACAGAGAATATCTATCCCAAGATATCCACAACTGATGCGTACTATTCGCAAGTGTACGGATTGCGTCAGAGTAATATAAAAGATTTATCGTTCCCACAGAAACCAATGTCAATCTATCGAATACTATCGTTACGTTGTTTATCTAAGGCTAATGAATATCGGGGTAAAAGCTTTCTACTGAACGAAAATATAAATAAGTCAGATAAATATTATACTGGGATGTAATTCACATCAATCAAACAATACTCCTATCATCTAAATAGTAACGCTTACGGGGCAATATTTTCTTCTTTGAAAAAGAGTTAATTAAAAAGGATCCGCCGCGTTAGCGTGATCGGAACCAGACCTAACCTTTAATCTATACCAGCCGCTCACGCTGCACCGGTCGCTCCTTGCGTTAAAGTGATAAAGTCCTTTTTTATGTAATTACCTCTAAGACTTAGTTAAAAAGTGCTTTCGATTGAAAATATTTTATACCAAAGGGTTTCCGGCATATGCTCGGCCAACCGGATCCTAAATCTATAAACGCGTCCGAAAATAGTTTCAAAACCTCTTTCTAATAATATAAAACTTTCCTAGTTAATCAATAAAGTGCTTCCGATGTATTTATCAATTAACAACTAACAAACTCTTTTCTAAAGTGTCGAACGACTTTCGATCTTACCCGATCTAGTCACAGTCATTACGTGAACAAAAGCACGGTCTCATTTACGTAATGACCGATCAATTGAAGTTCAGAAGAGTTTAATTAAAATCAAAAACAGCCCCTAAAGTATTTCTAAAGAGATGACATATGGAGTATCGTCAAAACAACGATCCTCACATCCCAGCAAAAGGGATTTAGCTAGACATAGTAATAGAGAACGTAAAAATAAATTGATTTGCAAAATAAGACATATTTAAAGTAAAGACGTGCGTAGTGTGAGAGTGTATTTCGAGAGAGTGAACACAAGTGTCACGCTTAAGTTCAGTTCCGAGAGACACATATCACACAGGTAAATAAAATAATAAGGTAATGGCAGAGACGGAAAATAAACGAATATAAAGCAGTGCAGGAAAATAAATTAATATAAAAGCGATGCGGGTAAAATAAATTATATTTTATAAAAGAAACCTGCTCCAAGCGGAGACTGAATCTGGTACAGACGCTGGAAAATAAACTGCGGGAAAGTAAATAGCACCTAACTATGATTACTCCAATCCAACTAACAACTATAGTGCGACAACCCCTCGATGTGAAGGATTGTTGCTTTTACAAAGTGAACTCTATGCCTAAGTTGAAAAACTAAGATTGGATGATATGAAAGTGAAAATACAAGTCCTTATATAGGAAACTCGAAATTGTAACTGCCTCTAACCATAATGAAAAAGCATTTTAGAAACTAAATTCTTCAGGTGTAACTGCCAAAAACGTTTTAGACCGTTTCCCCTTTATAACTGTCGGCGTCCGCCGACCCCTGCCCCGCATCCGCCGAGTGTGTTTTGGACGGTGAAACATCTTTTGTGACCGTTGGCGTGTGAGTGAAGTCATTAGGCCAATGGCGTCCTCCTTGGCGTCCGCTGAGTGAAACGGCTAGTGCACAGTTTACACAAGAAATCTTCATTTTAGCTTTGTTTTGCCTTGTTTTCTTACTGTAAGCTCAAATCAGGCAGTGTATCTGAAAGTAAAACAAAATACCATAATAGCAAAGGAAAATAACAAATAAACAACTAAAATTATGTAAAATCGGAGCCAAATATACAATTTATTTTAGTGTTATCAAATTCTCCCACACTTAAACCTTTGCTTGTCCTCAAGCAAACTCTGATAAGTAAACAAAAGAAAAACAGCAAATATGCACATATCCGATCTGGGCTAGGAACTTAAGTTTGATCAATAATACATCAGTAGGTACTAACTCATGAACCAAGGGTATCGTAATGACACTTTCCGCGATTTGCGGGCATAAGTTTCTCTCCTATATAAACCAATCCAAACTATGATATTATACTTAGGCCTATCTTACTCATTCCTTTCTTACCCCTTTTCATTCAAGCGCAGTCACATTAAGCCCGTTGTCTTTCACTCGCTTGGTGAACATAACCTGTGGTAATCCTGATCCTTTTCATCAATGATTTGACACTTTTTACCAATTCTTTTCTTTTTTTTTTGTATTTTTTCTTGCAAAATTTTTTCTGAAGATACTTGAACATCTTCTTGAAAAAAAAATTTTCTTCTTTTTTTTTTTTCTTTTTCTTTGGCCGGATCTTACCTATTTGCATCGGTTTGTCACTTAGCGGTGGTTAAGATGGTGCTGACTGCTAAAATAAACTACTTAAGGGTTAGTGATGAAGGGTGAGGTTTTAAGGCCACTGTATAATAAAAATCTAGATAAGCTCATATAATTGAGAAACTTACGGTGTAAAAACGATATCAATTTTTCAAATAGCTTTCCCAAGCCTTTGCAATTGATCTTACTTGTCCTAATAGCCCAAATTATCAAAATTAATGCTGTTCCTTTGTTAAAAAATTTTTGTTAAGGCTTAAGAATTGGAAGAATAGATAAACTACACAAAAATGGCTCGTAAAGCACAAACTAAACTATACTAGAAAACATTAAATAAAACAAAACGTTAAATAAAACAACTAAAAACAGTAAATATCTCCTCCCACACTTAAACCGAACATTGTCCTCAATGTTTCGTTAAAAGTGAGAAAGGGAGAGGTGAAACCTGGTACTCAATCATGTCGGCCACTGGGGCCATCTCCACCATGCTCTGGACGTCTGGGACGACGGCTCCTACTACGGTGTCGGGTAGTATATGACAGCTCCATCTGCTCAATTCTCTCAATTAGAGAGGCATTTTGATCACTTAGTGCTTGGAAACCCTCAAGAGTGGATTTCTGTGACTTTCGCATAAAATCCATCATCTCTTGCTGTTGTTGGTACATGGCATAGAATAGGCTATCACGCTCTTCTTCTCTGGCTTGTTGTGCTTGCCACATTTCTTGAGTGATGTAAAATCCGGAAGAGGTACCTGCAACAAAATCAGTAACAGGTGGTGTGTGTGCAGGTGATACATGAATGGGAGACTGCTCCATATGGTCATATTCATCATTTGTCTCATTTCCTTCGTCCTCGGGGATGTTTGGAAGTAATGGGCCTAAAATCGGAGCAGCCTTCAAATCATAGAGCTAGTTTTCTCTTTTGCGCACATCAGTGCGTGTTGAACACGGTAAGGTGACACTTGGGATGGCAACATTGCGAACCATGAGGATATAGCCTCCTTCCGGCCTCGTTTTGCATAAACGCATGTCTCACAGAAATTTTAAATCAATAGTACGAGGAGGAAGTGGTTCCAATGTGGCCAACTCAGCGTCCAGGTGGAGGGCTCGTGCAATGAAGGTAATCAACCCTCCAAATGACACGGTGTTGCCCTTTTTCTCAATTGCCCTCATATGTGATATCATAAATGGCACAGGATTTAATCTTCTTCTAAGTAAAGCAGCCTGTAAAAATATAAATTCTTTGGAATTCATCTTGTTAGAGTTTTCACGAGCAAAAATAGTATCAGCTATTAAAAGGCGGAATACCCGTATGGCCGGGTTATGAATGTCAGAAGCCAAATTTCCATCAAAGGAGCAAGTGGTTTGTCCTGAGATGTTTTTCCATAATTGAAAGGCTTCATTTGACCAATTTGTGTCTATGGGTGCCTCACATGCTGCACCATTCCCAAAATGGAATCCTAATAACTCAGCAAGTGCATCAGTGGTGTAAATGTATTCAACATTGAACATCCTAAATCTCACTGTGCCTACTGTGTTGGCAGTGTTCTCTCTAACAGTGTACTCCAAAGAACTCAAAAATTCGCGGGTTAGCCTTTCGTAGGTAGGCTCCTTGCGAATAAAAATATTCTCTAATCTCAAATTTTGTAACAGATAAAATAC
The DNA here is from genome assembly GCA_022829125.1 of Lathyrus tuberosus. NCBI lineage: Eukaryota > Viridiplantae > Streptophyta > Magnoliopsida > Fabales > Fabaceae > Lathyrus > Lathyrus tuberosus. Next base: position 5,647,305 of record JALAZF010000090.1, read on the forward strand.
GCTAAATCTTATACCAAGGTTATGCAGACAATTTTCATTAACGTACCTTGTTGCAAGAATGTTGCGTGTCCGCAATTTCTCCCATTTCTCCCATTACTTGACTCCGTCATTTCCATCTCGAAAAATGATGTTTTCTTGGTTCTCCGCTGCTATTGTTGAAGAAAAATGAAGGTTTGGTGATGGAAAATGGGTAATTTTTGTTTTTGGTAGATTTTGGTGAAATCTATGGTTTTTATAGAGATAATGTGTAATGGAAGGTGTAATGGTAGTGGGGAAGTTATGAAATGGGGTTTTAATGGTTTAATGGGGTTTTATGGTGATTGAAATCGGATTTTATGGAGGTAGAAGATGAAGAGAGTGGCAAAAATGGGTGTTTTCTTATTCTGGTGCGTTTTAGAACCCAGAACGCCTCCGCGTTCGCCGAGAGGGGGTCCGCGTCCGCGGACTGTGAAAATTGGGCTGGCACGGATTTGGGCTTTGGTTGGTTCATGAATCTCTCCTTGGGGTGTTTATAGCATACTGGTACATGAAAGAAATAGAGAGAATATTTTGTTTATTATTTTATATATTTGTAAATGTAGGATTTAAATAACAGTTATTTTTATTTTTATTTTTATTTTTATTTTTATTATTTTTTTTTATTTTTATTATTATTTTTAAAATGAATGAGTAAAAAAATTAAATATAACTAATAGATTGAAATGATGTAGATATTTATTATAACTTGGAATAACATAACACTCGCAAAAAGCATACGGTTTGCCATAAATCTAGTAGCCATGGAAAATAAAAACTACTAATAGTCTGATAATAAAGATAATAACAATAAGGGTAGAAATGCGGTAAAGGTAAAGATAAATGATCATAAAAGCATGTGGTAAGTCTCCTCCACACAAAATGCGAGCTATGCTCCAGAGCTCCTGAATATCTCCTAGAAAGACTGACGACGGACACCCTGAGTCATGTGAGGACAAGGTGCCCGTGCCTCTGCAAGCTGGCGTTTGAGATCGCAAATCTCCTGCTCCAAAAGATCATATGATGAAGCATTTGTTGCGTCTGAGATCTCTATCTGTAATGTAAGCTCGGCGCATTCTTCGCGAAGAGAAATGATCTCCTTGCGCATAGCGTCCAGTTCAGCATATATGTTCCTGCGTTGTAGATTAACGTTAGAGGAATAAACGGTAGTCCTTTCGGGATAGGGTGTAGGGTGGTACTCAGGCACAGGGTGGTTTCTTGGTTTGACGGGTGTCTCGTCTTGGCCTTCCAAGGCGTATGACCAGTTAGCTCTATCATGGACACTTGTTCGGGTATGGTTTGGCAAACCAAAGTAGTGAATGACTTCGTTGTCTATTAGGAGCTTAAAATTATCTGCACTGAAGAATGATCTCCTAATAAGACCACGGTCAAGGCAATGATGAATGTCAATCAAGGTGTACCCACAATGAGAGGTGAGATGAGTTAGCTTATTGGCTAAACCCAGGGCATAAGCTATGTGTGTAATAGTACCGCCGACATGGATCGGTCCTCTGGAAGATGTAGCATTCAAATATAGGTTGTAAATCAGAAAATTTCCACTGGCTAATGGTCGTGATTCAGCAGTACAAAAGAGCATCAGAATCTCTTCTGCAGTAACTTGGTTCTCAGTTTCACTTCTACCAAAGAAAGTCTCAGCTAGGGTCATTTGGAAATAACGGAAAGCTGGATTGTGGATTTTGGTTGCTAATTGGGTGGAAGGATCAGGTCCTCCTCCACCGGTGATTTTGCTCCAGAATAGGTCAAGCTCATCTTGCATAACATTGGTTTCATGCATAAAATGGATTGAATCCGAACTATATTGAAAACCAAGTATTCTAGCAAAATCTCTGTGGTTAAGGGCATACTCATTTCCAAATAGTCTAAATCTTATGCTTCCACTGTTGTAACCTTTTCCACTATAAGGGTCATAAATGAGTGAACTGAGGAACTCTAAGGTCAGATGCTTATAGGTTACATTCATAGCTTCAGAATACTCGTCCCACTGGAGCTGGTGACAGAGGTGCCTCACACTAGCCTCAATACCTAAAGCGGTTAGACAGTTTGGGTCAGGGTACCTAGTGGGTAGGATTTGTCTCTCAGAAAGGACTACGTATTTCTTCCTCTGTTCGTCATCTCTGAACACAATGTGCATGTCATCATAGCTCTGCATCCTGCAAAGAAAGTTAGTGTGGAATGTCTGAGATGATGTGATCGGTAACCTGTAAACATAGACATTGCATGAGTCAATCACGTTAAAAAAAAAATAATAACATGAATAATAAATAAATAAATATTTTTCTGAAATAAATTCTATGCATGAATAAGAAAAATAACGAAAATAAAATCGTGGGTTGCCTCCCACGCAGCACTTGTTTAACGTCGTTAGCTTGACGACTGAAGAACTTACATTGTGGATGTTGCTACAGGTGGGTCTATCAGAGTGTGACCAGAGTAGTAGGTAGGGATGTCACCTCCATAGTAGGGTTTCAATCTTTTTCCATTCACTAGAAAGGGACTACACGAATGATTTGCAATTTCAAATGCTCCAGATTTCAGGACCTTGGTGACCTCATAGGGTCCAGTCCATCTTGAGCGTAACTTACCTGGAAACAATTGTAACTTAGAGTTGAAAAGAAGTACAGGATCGCCTACGTTGAACTCTTTTCTGATAATCCTTTTGTCATGCCATGCTTTGGTTCTCTCTTTATATATTATGGCATTTTCATAAGCATTTCGGCGTAATTCTTCTAATTTATGAATATCTAGAATTCGTTTGTCTCCGGCTGTTAAGTAATCCATATTAAGGGTTTTTATGGCCCAGTAGGCCTTATGTTCAAGCTCAAAGGGTAAATGGCAGGATTTTCCGTAGACTAATTGATAAGGGGTTGTTCCTATAGGGGTTTTGAAAGTGGTCCTATAAGCTCACAAGGCTTCTTGTAGTTTTAAAGACCAATCTTTTTTAGAGATTGATACGGTTTTCTCTAAGATTTGTTTTATTTCCCTATTTGAGACCTCAACTTGTCCACTAGTCTGTGGGTGGTAAGGTGTGGCTACTCGGTGTTTCACTCCGTATTTCTTTAATAGGTTCTCAAATATCCTAGATATGAAATGTGATCCTCCATCGCTTATAACCAATCGAGGTACTCCAAACCTAGGGAAAATATAGTTTTTAAATAGTTTGATGACTACACGAGTATCGTTGGTGGGTGCAGCTATGGCCTCAATCCATTTGGATACATAATCAACGGCTACTAAGATATACTTGTTTCCCATCGAAGATGGAAAAGGTCCCATAAAATCTATACCCCAAACATCGAATATTTTCACCTCCTGAATATTTTTCAAAGGCATTTCGTCTCTCCTTGAGACGTTCCCAGTGCGTTGGCATCTGTCACATCTTACAATGTAGGCATGAACATCGCGCCATAACGTTGGCCAGAAAAGACCTGCTTGAAGTATTTTAGCGCATGTTTTGGACGAGCCTAGATGTCCACCATAAGGTGAAGAGTGACAATGTTTAATTATATTTTCAACTTCTTCTTCAGGGACACAGCGATGGAAAATGCCATCTGCGCCTCTCTTGAATAGAAGGGGTTCGTCCCAATAGAAGTGTTTTACATCATGAAAGAACTTCTTCTTCTGTTGGTAATTTAGATTAGGGGGTATGATATCAGCTGCTAGATAATTAACAAAATCTGCATACCAAGGTACGGTTGTCATTGTGAATGCTTTTTCAATCTCTACTTGTAAATAAGGGTCAGGACAATCATCGTGGATGGTTCTAACTGCTCCTACTAATCTATCGTATGCGAAATCATCATTGATAGGAACAAGATCTGGTTTTAAATATTCAAGCCTTGATAGGTGGTCTGCGACCACATTTTCAGTGCCTTTCTTGTCTCGGATTTCCAAATCGAATTCTTGAAGTAAAAGGATCCAGCGTAGTAATCTAGGCTTAGCGTCCTTTTTGCTTAATAGATATCTTATCGCAGCATGATCAGTGTAGACTATGATTTTAGCTCCTACTAAATAGGATCAGAATTTGTCGATTGCAAAGACTACTGCCAGGAGTTCCTTCTTGGTTGTGGCATAGTTTAGCTGAGCCGCATCCAAAGTTCTACTGGCATAGTAAATTACATGGAGTTTCTTATCCTTCTTTTGTCCCAAAACAGCGCCTATAGCGTAATCACTAGCATCGCACATAATTTTAAAAGGTTGATTCCAATCAGGTGGTTGAATTATAGGTGTGGAAATCAGTGCTTGTTTTAGGTACTTAAAGGCTTCAAGACATTTGTCATCGAATTTGAATTCGGCGTCTTTCATAAGTAAGTTGGTTAATGGTTTAGTTATTTTGGAGAAGTCTTTAATGAAGCGTCGGTAGAAACCGGCGTGTCCAAGAAAACTTCGGATTTCTCTAATGGTTTTGGGTGGTTGAAGGTTTTCTATAACTTCTATTTTAGCTTTATCAACCTCAATGCCTCTTTCGGACACTATGTGTCCTAGTACTATGCCTTCAGTCACCATAAAATGGCATTTTTCCCAGTTTAGAACAAGGTTGACTTCTACGCATCTTTCCAGGATTTTCTCGAGGTTTGTTAAACAGTTTTTAAAACTGGATCCACATACCGAGAAATCGTCCATAAATACTTCCATGATCTCATCAAGGAAATCTGCGAAGATTGACATCATACAGCGTTGGAAGGTGGCTGGGGTATTGCATAGTCCAAATGGAATTCGTCTGTAAGCAAACGTTCCATAGGGACATGTAAAGGTTGTTTTCTCCCGATCGTCAGGGTGAATGGGTATTTGGAAAAATCCTGAGTATCCGTCTAAATAACAAAATTAAGAATGCCTAGCTAAACGTTCGAGCATTTGATCAATGAATGGAAGCGGGAAGTGATCTTTCCTAGTTACCTTATTGAGTTTTCTGTAATCGATACACATTCGCCAACCATTTTCTACACGTTTGGCTATTTGTTCTCCTTTTTCGTTTTGTACAACTGTGACACCTCCTTTCTTAGGTACCACATGTACGGGGCTTACCCATTTACTATCAGATATTTGGTATATTATTCCAGCCTCTAACAACTTTAACACTTCCCATTTTACAACGTCACTCATTATAGGATTTATCCTTCGTTGATGTTCTCTGGAGGGTTTAGCGTCCTCCTCCAGCATAATTCGGTGCATATACACAGAAGGACTTATTCCTTTGAGATCGGAAATTTTATAACCCAGAGCTGAGGGATATTTTCTTAAAACATCTAAGAGTTGATTGGTTTCAGGACCATCTAACGTGGCACTGACTATGACTGGGCGATTTAGTTCTTCATCTAAGAACTCATATCTTAAATTCTTAGGTAGCTCCTTAAGCTCTATTGATGGTTTTTTCGGACATGGCATATGATCTGGGGTAAGTGCCAAGCATTCGTAAAGACTATTGTCAATGTAAGGTTTAGATAATTGTTCAAATCCGTCGTCCTCCATAATGGGGATCGAAGGAAGTTTGATGATTTCCACAGAATCTTCTTTATCTAATTCTCTTATGCATTCATCAATTATATCAATGACATAACATGAGTCATCTATGGCTGGTGCATTTAAGAATTGGGATAGTATGAATTCTATTTTCTCATTACCTACCTCGAATGTCATTTTTCCTTTTTTGACATCAATTATAGCTCCAGCTGTTGATAAGAAGGGTCTACCTAAAAGGATTGGGATTTCATCGTCCTCTTTAATGCCCATTACTACGAAATCTGTTGAAATATAAAGTTGACCAAGTCTAACTGGGACGTCTTCCAAAATGCCAATTGGATATTTAACTGATCTATCGGCTAATTGGAGAGACATCCTAGTTAGTTGTATTTCTCCTAGGTTTAACCTTTAACAAACGGCTAAAGGCATTAAGCTTACACTTGCTCCTAAGTCCAGAAGTGCTTTATCTATAACTTGGTTTCCCAAAACACAAGGTATAGAAAAACTTCCTGGGTTTTTCTCTTTCTTAGCAAGCTTATTCTCAGCGATTAAATTACATTCTATAGGTTTAGGATCTTCTAATCTTCGTTTATTGGTTAGAATGTCTTTAAGGAATTTGGAATAAGATGGTATTTGGGTAATAGCTTCGGTGAATGGAATCTCTACGTGGAGTTTCTCAATCACTTTTATGAATTTCTTATATTGATTATCCAATTTGGTTTGTTTAAGTCTTTGTGGGTATGGAATCGGAGGTTTGTAAGGAGGAGGTGGTACATAAACTTTTTCATTCTCTTCTCTTTCCTTCTTCTTAACTTCCGTATCCTTAGATTTCTCAGGTTTCACCAATTTCTCAACTTCTTTCTCAGGTGTGGTCACAACTTCTTTCCTAGGAGGTTCTGGATTATTCAACCTAGGGTTTATAGGCCCATCGTAAGTGGTCCCACTCCTTAGGGCTATAGCATTCGCGTGTCCTTTAGGGTTAGGTTGAGGTTGTCCAGGGAATTGTCCTCCAGGTGTAACATGAGTAGATTGTTGTTGTGCTACTTGAGATATTTGGGTTTCAAGTATTTTGTTATGAGTAATTACAGAATCGAGTTTAGTACCCAACTGAGTAATTAGTCCATTTATATGAATGTTTTGGTTCATGAACTCCTTGTTCTGTTGTAATTGAGCTGAGATGAATTCGTCCATCTTTTCTCAAGATTTGACTTCTGAGGAGCATATGTTGCAGATTGGTTGGGTCTTTGAGTTTGGAAACCGGGTGGTCTTTACGGTGTTGAATTTTGAGTAGGGTTATTATTCTTATAGGAAAGATTTGGGTGATTCCTCCATCCAGGGTTATATGTGTTTGAATATGGGTTTCCTTGGGCGTAATTAACCTGATCTGTGGCACTCTCTGCTAGTAGGTTGCATTCAGCCATGGTATGTCCCAGGGTTCCACAGATTTCACATCCGAGTTGTACAGCCGCTACAGTTGCTGTAGGGTTGATAGTTAGGTTTTCTACTTTTTGGGCTATAGCGTCCATTTTTGCGTTCATATGGTCAAAACAACTTACTTCATACACACCACCTTTGGTCTCTTTCTTCTCTACTTGTGCTCGTTCGGTCCCCCATTGGTAGTGGTTTTGTGCCATATCCTCAATAAGAGCGCTAGCTTTGGCGTAGGGTTTGTTCATTAGAGCACCACCAACGACAGCGTCTATGGTCATCTTGGTTTTGTACATGAGTCCATTATAAAAGGTATGTATTATGAGCCATTGTTCTAAGCCATGATGTGGACATGCTCTTAATAGCTCCTTATATCTTTCCCAAGCGTCGAAAAGTGATTCTCCCTCGCTTTGGGTGAATCGGGTTATTTGGTTTCGTAAGACAGCAGTTTTACTCGGTGGGAAGTATCTAGCAAGGAATACTTTCTTTAGGTCATTCCAAGTGGTTATAGAGTTGGCTGGAAGGGAATCCAACCATGATCGGGCTCTGTCTCTGAGAGAAAATGGAAATAGTCTTAGACGTATTGCCTCAGGAGGAGCTCCGTTCGCTTTTAAGGTATCGGCTAGTTGAATAAAGACTTTAAGATGTTGGTTCGGGTTTTCTGTAGGAAGACCTGCAAACTGGTTCTGTTGAACTAATTGTAACAGGGATGGTTTTAATTCGAAATTATTGGCTGGTATAGTTGGGTTAACTATACTAGAATGAGGTTCTTCGTTAGAGGGTAGGGCAAAATCCTTAAGAGGTTTGGCGTTTTCTTCTTCTGCCATTGCTCTTGTAAGTTTTCGAAGTAAAAGGCGAGCTCGGGCGTAACGTTCAGGTTCTTCTAATGGATTAACTAAGTTTCCGGTACTGCGAGTTCTTTGCATTTACCGGCTAAGGGATACCTTAGTCTAGACGGTGTAACAACAGGGTATGAAATTTTGACGTAATTGGTCCCCGACAACGGCGCCAAAAACTTGATGCGTACTATTCGCAAGTGTACGGATTGCGTCAGAGTAATATAAAAGATTTATCGTTCCCACAGAAACCAATGTCAATCTATCGAATACTATTGTTACATTGTTTATCTAAGGCTAATGAATATTGGGGTAAAAGCTTTCTACTGAACGAAAATATAAATAAGTCAGATAAATATTATACTGGGATGTAATTCACATCAATCAAACAATACTCCTATCATCTAAATAGTAACACTTACGGGGCAATATTTTCTTCTTTGAAAAAGAGTTAATTAAAAAGGATCCGCCGCGTTAGCGTGATCGGAACCAGACCTAACCTTTAATCTATACCAGCCGCTCACGCTGCACCGGTCGCTCCTTGCATTAAAGTGATAAAGTCCTTTTTTATGTAATTACCTCTAAGACTTAGTTAAAAAGTGCTTTCGATTGAAAATATTTTATACCAAAGGGTTTCCGGCATATGCTCGGCCAACCGGATCCTAAATCTATAAACGTGTCCGAAAATAGTTTTAAAACCTCTTTCTAATAATATAAAACTTTCCTAGTTAATCAAAAAAGTGCTTCCGCTGTATTTATCAATTAACAACTAACAAACTCTTTTCTAAAGTGTCGAACGACTTTCGATCTTACCCGATCTAGTCACAGTCATTACGTGAACAAAAGCACGGTCTCATTTACGTAATGACCGATCAATTGAAGTTCAGAAGAGTTTAATTAAAATCAAAAATAGCCCCTAAAGTATTTCTAAAGAGATGACATATGGAGTATCGTCAAAACTACGATCCTCACATCCCAGCAAAAGGGATTTAGCTAGACATAGTAATAGAGAACGTAAAAATAAATCGATTTGCAAAATAAGACATATTTAAAGTAAAGACGTGCGTAGTGTTAGAGTGTATTTCGAGAGAGTGAACACAAGTGTCACGCTTAAGTTCAGTTCCGAGAGACACAGATCACACAGGTAAATAAAATAATAAGGTAATGGCAGAGACGGAAAATAAACGAATATAAAGCAGTGCAGGAAAATAAATTAATATAAAAGCGATGCGGGTAAAATAAATTATATTTTATAAAAGAAACCTGCTCCAAGCGGAGACTGAATCTGGTACAGACGCTGGAAAATAAACTGCGGGAAAGTAAATAGCACCTAACTATGATTGCTCCAATCCAACTAACAACTATAGTGCGACAACCCCTCGATGTGAAAGATTGTTGCTTTTACAAAGTGAACTCTATGCCTAAGTTGAAAAACTAAGATTGGATGATATGAAAGTGAAAATACAAGTCCTTATATAGGAAACTCGAAATTGTAACTGCCTCTAACCATAATGAAAAAGCGTTTTAGAAACTAAATTCTTCAGGTGTAACTGCCAAAAACGTTTTAGACTGTTTCCCCTTTATAACTGTCGGCGTCCGCCGACCCCTGCCACGCGTCCGCCGAGTGTGTTTTGGACGGTGAAACGTCTTTTGTGACCGTTGGCATGTGAGTGAAGTCATTAGGCCAATGGCGTCCTCCTTGGCGTCCGCTGAGTGAAACGGCTAGTGCACAGTTTACACAAGAAATCTTCATTTTAGCTTTGTTTTGCCTTATTTTCTTACTGTAAGCTCAAATCAGGCAGTGTATCTGAAAGTAAAACAAAATACCATAATAGCAAAGGAAAATAACAAATAAACAACTAAAATTATGTAAAATCGGAGCCAAATATACAGTGTATTTTAGTGTTATCAAATTCTCCCACACTTAAACCTTTGCTTGTCCTCAAGCAAACTCTGATAAGTAAACAAAAGAAAAACAGCAAATATGCACATATCCGATCTGGGCTAGGAACTTAAGTTTGATCAATAATACATCAGTAGGTACTAACTCATGAACCAAGGGTATCGTAATGACACTTTCCGCGATTTGCGGGCATAAGTTTCTCTCCTATATAAACCAATCCAAACTATGATATTATACTTAGGCATATCCTACTCATTCCTTTCTTACCCATTTTCATTCAAGCGCAGTCACATTAAGCCCGTTGTCTTTCACTCGCTTGGTGAACATAACATGTGGTAATCCTGATCCTTTTCATCAATGATTTCACACTTTTTACCAATTCTTTTCTTTTTTTTGTATTTTTTCTTGCAAAATTTTTTCTGAAGATACTTGAACATCTTCTTGAAAAAAAAATTTTCTTCTTTTTTTTTTTTTTCTTTTTCTTTGGCCGGATCTTACCTATTTGCATCGGTTTGTCACTTAGCGGTGGTTAAGATGGTGCTGACTGCTAAAATAAACTACTTAAGGGTTAGTGATGAAGGGTGAGGTTTTAAGTCCACTGTATAATAAAAATCTAGACAAGCTCATATAATTGAGAAACTTACGGTGTAAAAACGATATCAATTTTTCAAATAGCTTTCCCAAGCCTTTGCAATTGATCTTACTTGTCCTAATAGCCCAAATTATCAAAATTAATGCTGTTCCTTTGTTAAAATTTTTTTGTTAAGGCTTAAGAATTGGAAGAATAGATAAACTACACAAAAATGGCTCGTAAAGCACAAACTAAACTATACTAGAAAACATTAAATAAAACAAAACGTTAAATAAAACAACTAAAAACAGTAAATATCTCCTCCCACACTTAAACCGAACATTGTCCTCAATGTTTCGTTAAAAGTGAGAAAGGGAGAGGTGAAACCTGGTACTCAATCATGTCGGCCACTGGGGCCATCTCCACCATGCTCTGGACGTCTGGGACGACGGCTCCTACTGCGGTGTCGGGTAGTATGTGACAGCTCCATCTGCTCAATTCTCTCGATTAGGGAGGCATTTTGATCACTTAGTGCTTGGAAACCCTCAAGAGTGGATTTCTGTGACTCTCGCATAAAATCCATCATCTCTTGCTGTTGTTGGTACATGGCATAGAATAGGCCATCACGCTCTTCTTCTCTGGCTTGTTGTGCTTGCCACATTTCTTGAGTGATGTAAAATTCGGAAGAGGTACCTGCAACAAAATCAGTAACAGGTGGTGTGTGTGCAGGTGATACATGAATGGGAGACTGCTCCATATGGTCATATTCATCATTTGTCTCATTTCCTTCGTCCTCGGGGATGTTTGGAAGTAATGGGCCTAAAATCGGAGCAGCCTTCAAATCATAGAGCTAGTTTTCTCTTTTGCGGACATCAGTGCGTGTTGAACACGGTAAGGCGACACTTGGGATGGCAACATTGCGAACCATGAGGATATAGCCTCCTTCCGGCCTCGTTTTGCATAAACGCATGTCTCACAGAAATTTTAAATCAATAGTACGAGGAGGAAGTGGTTCCAATGTGGCCAACTCAGCGTCCAGGTGGAGGGCTCGTGCAATGAAGGTAATCAACCCTCCAAATGACACGGTGTTGCCCTTTTTCTCAATTGCCCTCATATGTGATATCATAAATGGCACAGGATTTAATCTTCTTCTAAGTAAAGCAGCCTGTAAAAATATAAATTCTTTGGAATTCATCTTGTTAGAGTTTTCACGAGCAAAAATAGTATCAGCTATTAAAAGGCGGAATACCCGTATGGCCGGGTTATGAATGTCAGAAGCCAAATTTCCATCAAAGGAGCAAGTGGTTTGTCCTGAGATGTTTTTCCATAATTGAAAGGCTTCATTTGACCAATTTGTGTCTATGGGTGCCTCACATGTTGCACCATTCCCAAAATGGAATCCTAATAACTCAGCAAGTGCATCAGTGGTGTAAATGTATTCAACATTGAACATCCTAAATCTCACCGTGCCTACTGTGCTGGCAGTGTTCTCTCTAACAGTGTACTCCAAAGAACTCAAAATTTCGCGGGTTAGCCTTTCGTAGGTAGGCTCCTTGCGAATAAAAATATTCTCTAATCTCAAATTTTGTAATAGATAAAATACGCTAAATCTTATACCAAGGTTATGCAGACAATTTTCATTAACGTACCTTGTTGCAAGAATGTTGCGTGTCCGCAATTTCTCCCATTTCTCCCATTACTTGACTCCATCATTTCCATCTCGAAAAATGATGTTTTCTTGGTTCTCCGCTGCTATTGTTGAAGAAAAATGAAGGTTTGGTGATGGAAAATGGGTAATTTTTGTTTTTGGTAGATTTTGGTGAAATCTATGGTTTTTATAGAGATAATGTGTAATGGAAGGTGTAATGGTAGTGGGGAAGTTATGAAATGGCGTTTTAATGGTTTAATGGGGTTTTATGGTGATTGAAATCGGATTTTATGGAGGTAGAAGATGAAGAGAGTGGCAAAAATGGGTGTTTTCTTATTCTGGTGCGTTTTAGAACCCAGAACGCCTCCGCGTTCGCCGAGAGGGGGTCCGCGTCCGCGGACTGTGAAAATTGGGCTGGCACGGATTTGGGCTTTGGTTGGTTCATGAATCTCTCCTTGGGGTGTTTATAGCATACTGGTACATGAAAGAAATATAGAGAATATTTTGTTTATTATTTTATATATTTGTAAATGTAGGATTTAAATAACAGTTATTTTTATTTTTATTTTTATTTTTATTTTTATTTTTATTATTATTATTATTTTTTATTTTTATTATTATTTTTAAAATGAATGAGTAAAAAAATTAAATATAACTAATAGATTGAAATGATGTAGATATTTATTATAACTTGGAATAACATAACACTCGCAAAAAGCATACGGTTTGCCATAAATCTAGTAGCCATGGAAAATAAAAACTACTAATAGTCTGATAATAAAGATAATAACAATAAGGGTAGAAATGCGGTAAAGGTAAAGATAAATGATCATAAAAGCATGTGGTAAGTCTCCTCCACACAAAATGCGAGCTATGCTCCAGAGCTCCTGAATATCTCCTAGAAAGACTGACGACGGACACCCTGAGTCATGTGAGGACAAGGTGCCCGTGCCTCTGCAAGCTGGCGTTTGAGATCGCAAATCTCCTGCTCCAAAAGATCATATGATGAAGCGTTTGTTGCGTCTGAGATCTCTATCTGTAATGTAAGCTCGGCGCATTCTTCGCGAAGAGAAATGATCTCCTTGCGCATAGCGTCCAGTTCAGCATATATGTTCCTGCGTTGTAGATTAACGTTAGAGGAATAAACGGTAGTCCTTTCGGGATAGGGTGTAGGGTGGTACTCAGGCACAGGGTGGTTCCTTGGTTTGACGGGTGTCTCGTCTTGGCCTTCCAAGGCGTATGACCAGTTAGCTCTATCATGGACACTTGTTCGGGTATGGTTTGGCAAACTAAAGTAGTGAATGACTTCGTTGTCTATTAGGAGCTTAAAATTATCTGCACTGAAGAATGATCTCCTAATAAGACCACGGTCAAGGCAATGATGAATGTCAATCAAGGTGTACCCACAATGAGAGGTGAGATGAGTTAGCTTATTGGCTAAACCCAGGGCATAAGCTATGTGTGTAATAGTACCGCCGACATGGATCGGTCCTCTGGAAGATGTAGCATTCAAATATAGGTTGTAAATCAAAAAATTTCCACTGGCTAATGGTCGTGATTCAGCAGTACAAAAGAGCACCAGAATCTCTTCTGCAGTAACTTGGTTCTCAGTTTCACTTCTACCAAAGAAAGTCTCAGCTAGGGTCATTTGGAAATAACGGAAAGCTGGATTGTGGATTTTGGTTGCTAATTGGGTGGAAGGATCAGGTCCTCCTCCACCGGTGATTTTGCTCCAGAATAGGTCAAGCTCATCTTGCATAACATTGGTTTCATGCATAAAATGGATTGAATCCGAACTATATTGAAAACCAAGTATTCTAGCAAAATCTCTGTGGTTAAGGGCATACTCATTTCCAAATAGTCTGAATCTTATGCTTCCACTGTTGTAACCTTTTCCACTATAAGGGTCATAAATGAGTGAACTGAGGAACTCTAAGGTCAGATGCTTATAGGTTACATTCATAGCTTCAGAATACTCGTCCCACTGGAGCTGGTGACAGAGGTGCCTCACACTAGCCTCAATACCTAAAGCGGTTAGACAGTTTGGGTCAGGGTACCTAGTGGGTAGGATTTGTCTCTCAGAAAGGACTACGTATTTCTTCCTCTGTTCGTCATCTCTGAACACAATGTGCATGTCATCATAGCTCTGCATCCTGCAAAGAAAGTTAGTGTGGAATGTCTGAGATGATGTGATCGGTAACCTGTAAACATAGACATTGCATGAGTCAATCACGTTAAAAAAAAAATAATAACATGAATAATAAATAAATAAATATTTTTCTGAAATAAATTCTATGCATGAATAAGAAAAATAACGAAAATAAAATCGTGGGTTGCCTCCCACGCAGCGCTTGTTTAACGTCGTTAGCTTGACGACTGAAGAACTTACATTGTGGATGTTGCTACAGGTGGGTCTATCAGAGTGTGACCAGAGTAGTAGGTAGGGATGTCACCTCCATAGTAGGGTTTCAATCTTTGTCCATTCACTAGAAAGGGACTACACGAATGATTTGCAATTTCAAATGCTCCAGATTTCAGGACCTTGGTGACCTCATAGGGTCCAGTCCATCTTGAGCGTAACTTACCTGGAAACAATCGTAACCTAGAGTTGAAAAGAAGTACAGGATCGCCTACGTTGAACTCTTTTCTGATAATCCTTTTGTCATGCCATGCTTTGGTTCTCTCTTTATATATTATGGCATTTTCATAAGCATTTCGGCGTAATTCTTCTAATTTATGAATATCTAGAATTCGTTTGTCTCCGGCTGTTAAGTAATCCATATTAAGGGTTTTTATGGCCCAGTAGGCCTTATGTTCAAGCTCAAAGGGTAAATGGCAGGATTTTCCGTAGACTAATTGATAAGGGGTTGTTCCTATAGGGGCTTTGAAAGTGGTCCTATAAGCCCACAAGGCTTCTTGTAGTTTTAAAGACCAATCTTTTCTAGAGATTGATACGGTTTTCTCTAAGATTTGTTTTATTTCCCTATTTGAGACCTCAACTTGTCCACTAGTCTGTGGGTGGTAAGGTGTGGCTACTCGGTGTTTCACTCTGTATTTCTTTAATAGGTTCTCAAATATCCTAGATATGAAATGTGATCCTCCATCGCTTATAACCAATCGAGGTACTCCAAACCTAGGGAAAATATAGTTTTTAAATAGTTTGATGACTACACGAGTATCGTTGGTGGGTGCAGCTATGGCCTCAATCCATTTGGATACATAATCAACGGCTACTAAGATATACTTGTTTCCCATCGAAGATGGAAAAGGTCCCATAAAATCTATACCCCAAACATCGAAGATTTCCACCTCTTGAATATTTTTCAAAGGCATTTCGTCTCTCCTTGAGATGTTCCCAGTACGTTGGCATCTGTCACATCTTACAATGTAGGCATGAACATCGTGCCATAACGTTGGCCAGAAAAGACCTGCTTGAAGTATTTTAGCGCATGCTTTGGACGAGCCTAGATGTCCACCATAAGGTGAAGAGTGACAATGTTTAATTATATTTTCAACTTCTTCTTCAGGGACACAACGACGGAAAATGCCATCTGCGCCTCTCTTGAATAGAAGGGGTTCGTCCCAATAGAAGTGTTTTACATCATGAAAGAACTTCTCCTTCTGTTGGTAATTTAGATCAGGGGGTATGATATCAGCTACTAGATAATTAACAAAATCTGCATACCAAGGTACGGTTGTCATTGTGAATGCTTTTTTAATGTCTACTTCTAAATAAGGGTCAGGACAATCATCGTGGATGGTTCTAACTGCTCATACTAATCTATCGTATGCGAAATCATCATTGATAGGAACAAGATCTGGTTTTAAATATTCAAGCCTTGATAGGTGGTCTGCGACCACATTTTCAGTGCCTTTCTTGTCTCGGATTTCCAAATCGAATTCTTGAAGTAAAAGGATCCAGCGTAGTAATCTAGGCTTAGCGTCCTTTTTGCTTAATAGATATCTTATCGCAGCATGATCAGTGTAGACTATGATTTTAGCTCCTACTAAATAGGATCGGAATTTGTCGACTGCAAAGACTACTGCCAGGAGTTCCTTCTCGGTTGTGGCATAGTTTAGCTGAGCCGCATCCAAAGTTCTACTGGCGTAGTAAATTACATGGAGTTTCTTATCCTTCTTTTGTCCCAAAACAGCACCTATAGCGTAATCACTAGCATCGCACATAATTTCAAAAGGTTGATTCCAATCAGGTGGTTGAATTATAGGTGCGGAAATCAGTGCTTGTTTTAGGTACTTAAAGGCTTCAAGACATTTGTCATCGAATTTGAATTCGGCGTCTTTCATAAGTAAGTTGGTTAATGGTTTAGTTATTTTGGAGAAGTCTTTAATGAAGCGTCGGTAGAAACCGGCGTGTCCAAGAAAACTTCGGATTTCTCTAATGGTTTTGGGTGGTTGAAGGTTTTCTATAACTTCTATTTTAGCTTTATCAACCTCAATGCCTCTTTCGGACACTATGTGTCCTAGTACTATGCCTTCAGTCACCATAAAATGGCATTTTTCCCAGTTTAGAACAAGGTTGACTTCTACGCATCTTTCCAGGATTTTCTCGAGGTTTGTTAAACAGTTTTTAAAACTGGATCCACATACCGAGAAATCGTCCATAAATACTTCCATGATCTCATCAAGGAAATCTGCGAAGATTGACATCATACAGCGTTGGAAGGTGGCTGGGGCATTGCATAGTCCAAATGGCATTCGTCTGTAAGCAAACGTTCCATAGGGACATGTAAAGGTTGTTTTCTCCCGATCTTCAGGGTGAATGGGTATTTGGAAAAATCCTGAGTATCCGTCTAAATAACAAAATTAAGAATGCCTAGCTAAACGTTCAAGCATTTGATCAATGAATGGAAGCGGGAAGTGATCTTTCCTAGTTACCTTATTGAGTTTTCTGTAATCGATACACATTCGCCAACCATTTTCTACACGTTTAGCTATTTGTTCTCCTTTTTCGTTTTGTACAACTGTGACACCTCCTTTCTTAGGTACCACATGTACGGGGCTTACCCATTTACTATCAGATATTTGGTATATTATTCCAGCCTCTAACAACTTTAACACTTCCCTTTTTACAACGTCATTCATTATAGGATTTATCCTTCGTTGATGTTCTCTGGAGGGTTTAGCGTCCTCCTCCAGCATAATTCGGTGCATACACACAGAAGGACTTATTCCTTTGAGATCAGAAATTTTATAACCCAGAGCTGAGGGATATTTTCTTAAAACATCTAAGAGTTGATTGGTTTCAGGACCATCTAACGTGGCACTGACTATGACTGGGCGATTTAGTTCTTCATCTAAGAACTCATATCTTAAATTCTTAGGTAGCTCCTTAAGCTCTATTGATGGTTTTTTCGGACATGGCATATGATCTGGGGTAAGTGCCAAGCATTCGTAAAGACTGTTGTCAATGTAAGGTTTAGATAATCGTTCAAATCCGTCGTCCTCCATAATGGGGATCGAAGGAAGTTTGATGATTTCCACAGGATCTTCTTTATCTAATTCTCTTATGCATTCATCAATTATATCAATGACATAACATGAGTCATCTATGGCTGGTGCATTTAAGAATTGGGATAGTATGAATTCTATTTTGTCATTACCTACCTCGAATCTCATTTTTCCTTTTTTGACATCAATTATAGCTCCAGCTGTTGATAAGAAGGGTCTACCTAAAAGGATTGGGATTTCATCGTCCTCTTTAATGTCCATTACTACGAAATCTGTTGGAATATAAAGTTGACCAAGTCTAACTGGGACATCTTCCAAAATGCCAATTGGATATTTAACTGATCTATCGGTTAATTGGAGAGACATCCTAGTTGGTTGTATTCCTCCTAGGTTTAACCTTTTACAAACGGCTAAAGGCATTAAGCTTACACTTGCTCCTAAGTCCAGAAGTGCTTTATCTATAACTTGGTTTCCCAAAACACAAGGTATAGAAAAACTTCCTGGGTTTTTCTCTTTCTTAGCAAGCTTATTCTCAGCGATTGAATTACATTCTATAGGTTTAGGATCTTCTAATCTTCGTTTATTGGTTAAAATGTCTTTAAGGAATTTGGAATAAGATGGTATTTGGGTAATAGCTTCGGTGAATGGAATCTCTACGTGGAGTTTCTCAATCACTTTTATGAATTTCTTATATTGATTATCCAATTGGTTTGTTTAAGTCTTTGTGGGTATGGAATCGGAGGTTTGTAAGGAGGAGGTGGTACATAAACTTTTTCATTCTCTTCTCTTTCCTTCTCCTTAACTTCCGTATCCTTAGATTTCTCAGGTTTCACCGATTTCTCAACTTCTTTCTCAGGTGTGGTCACAACTTCTTTCCTAGGAGGTTCTGGATTATTCAACCTAGGGTTTATAGGCCCATCGTAAGTGGTCCCACTCCTTAGGGCTATAGCATTCGCGTGTCCTTTAGGGTTAGGTTGAGGTTGTCCAGGGAATTGTCCTCCAGGTGTAACATGAGTAGATTGTTGTTGTGCTACTTGAGATATTTGGGTTTCAAGTATTTTGTTATGAGTAATTACAGAATCGAGTTTAGTACCCAACTGAGTAATTAGTCCATTTATATGAATGTTTTGGTTCATGAACTCCTTGTTCTGTTGTAATTGAGCTGAGATGAATTCGTCCATCTTTTCTCAAGATTTGACTTCTGAGGAGCATATGTTGCAGATTGGTTGGGTCTTTGAGTTTGGAAACCGGGTGGTCTTTGAGGTGTTGAATTTTGAGTAGGGTTATTATTCTTATAGGAAAGATTTGGGTGATTCCTCCATCCAGGGTTATATGTGTTTGAATATGGGTTTCCTTGGGCGTAATTAACCTGATCTGTGGCACTCTCTGCTAGTAGGTTGCATTCAGCCATGGTATGTCCCAGGGTTCCACAGATTTCACATCTGGGTTGTACAGCTGCTACAGTTGCTGTAGGGTTGATAGTTAGGTTTTCTACTTTTTGGGCTATAGCGTCCATTTTTGCGTTCATATGGTCAAAACAACTTACTTCATACACACCACCTTTGGTCTCTTTCTTCTCTACTTGTGCTCGTTCGGTCCCCCATTGGTAGTGGTTTTGTGCCATATCCTCAATAAGAGCGCTAGCTTTGGCGTAGGGTTTGTTCATTAGAGCACCACCAACGGCAGCGTCTATGGTCATCTTGGTGTCGTACATGAGTCCATTATAAAAGGTATGTATTATGAGCCATTGTTCTAAGCCATGATGTGGACATGCTCTTAATAGCTCCTTATATCTTTCCCAAGCGTCGAAAAGTGATTCTCCCTCGCTTTGGGTGAATCGGGTTATTTGGTTTCGTAAGACAGCAGTTTTACTCGGTGGGAAGTATCTAGCAAGGAATACTTTCTTTAGGTCATTCCAAGTGGTTATAGAGTTGGCTGGAAGGGAATCCAACCATGATCGGGCTCTATCTCTGAGAGAAAATGGAAATAGTCTTAGACGTATTGCCTCAGGAGGAGCTCCGTTCACTTTTAAGGTATCGGCTAGTTGAATAAAGACTTTAAGATGTTGGTTCGGGTTTTCTGTAGGAAGACCTGCAAACTGGTTCTGTTGAACTAATTGTAACAGGGATGGTTTTAATTCGAAATTATTGGCTGGTATAGTTGGGTTAACTATACTAGAATGAGGTTCTTCGTTAGAGGGTAGGGCTAATTCCTTAAGAGGTTTGGCGTTTTCTTCTTCTGCCATTGCTCTTTTAAGTTTTCGAAGTAAAAGGCGAGCTCGGGCGTAACGTTCAGGTTCTTCTAATGGATCAACTAAGTTTCTGGTACTGCGAGTTCTTCGCATTTACCGGCTAAGGGATACCTTAGTCTAGACGGTGTAACAACAGGGTACGAAATTTTGACGTAATTGGTCCCCGACAACGGCGCCAAAAACATGATGCGACTATTCGCAAGTGTACGGATTGCGTCAGAGTAATATAAAAGATTTATCGTTCCCACAGAAACCAATGTCAATCTATCGAATACTATCGTTACGTTGTTTATCTAAGGCTAATGAATATCGGGGTAAAAGCTTTCTACTGAACGAAAATATAAATAAGTCAGATAAATATTATACTGGGATGTAATTCACATCAATCAAACAATACTCCTATCATCTAAATAGTAACACTTACGGGGCAATATTTTATTCTTTGAAAAAGAGTTAATTAAAAAGGATCCGCCGCGTTAGCGTGATCGGAACCAGACCTAACCTTTAATCTATACCAGCCGCTCACGCTGCACCGGTCGCTCCTTGCGTTAAAGTGATAAAGTCCTTTTTTATGTAATTACCTCTAAGACTTAGTTAAAAAGTGCTTTCGATTGAAAATATTTTATACCAAAGGGTTTCCGGCATATGCTCGGCCAACCGGATCCTAAATCTATAAACGCGTCCGAAAATAGTTTTAAAACCTCTTTCTAATAATATAAAACTTTCCTAGTTAATCAATAAAGTGCTTCCGCTGTATTTATCAATTAACAACTAACAAACTCTTTTCTAAAGTGTCGAACGACTTTCGATCTTACCCGATCTAGTCACAGTCATTACGTGAACAAAAGCACGGTCTCATTTACGTAATGACCGATCAATTGAAGTTTAGAAGAGTTTAATTAAAATCAAAAACAGCCCCTAAAGTATTTCTAAAGAGATGACATATGGAGTATCGTCAAAACAACGATCCTCACATCCCAGCAAAAGGGATTTAGCTAGACATAGTAACAGAGAACGTAAAAATAAATCGATTTGCAAAATAAGACATATTTAAAGTAAAGACGTGCGTAGTGTGAGAGTGTATTTCGAGAGAGTGAACACAAGTGTCACGCTTAAGTTCAGTTCTGAGATACACAGATCACATAGGTAAATAAAATAATAAGGTAATGGCAGAGACGGAAAATAAACGAATATAAAGCAGTGCAGGAAAATAAATTAATATAAAAGCGATGCGGGTAAAATAAATTATATTTTATAAAAGAAACCTGCTCCAAGCGGAGACTGAATCTGGTACAGACGCTAGAAAATAAACTGCGGGAAAGTAAATAACACCTAACTATGATTGCTCCAATCCAACTAACAACTATAGTGCGACAACCCCTCGATGTGAAGGATTGTTACTTTTACAAAGTGAACTCTATGTCTAAGTTGAAAAACTAAGATTGGATGATATGAAAGTGAAAATACAAGTCCTTATATAGGAAACTCGAAATTGTAACTGCCTCTAACCATAATGAAAAAGCGTTTTAGAAACTAAATTCTTCAGGTGTAACTGCCAAAAACGTTTTAGACCGTTTCCCCTTTATAACTGTCGGCGTCCGCCGACCCCTGCCCCGCGTCCGCCGAGTGTGTTTTGGACGGTGAAACGTCTTTTGTGACCATTGGCGTGTGAGTGAAGTCATTAGGCCAATGGTGTCCTCCTTGGCGTCCGCTGAGTGAAACTGCTAGTGCACAGTTTACACAAGAAATATTCATTTTAGCTTTGTTTTGCCTTGTTTTCTTACTGTAAGCTCAAATCAGGCAGTGTATCTGAAAGTAAAACAAAATACCATAATAGCAAAGGAAAATAACAAATAAACAACTAAAATTATGTAAAATCGGAGCCAAATATACAGTTTATTTTAGTGTTATCAGCAACCAATGAGACTAACAGCTCTCCACAATTCCAGCTAAAACGCAAACCCTAACAACATCACAAACCTGATGTTATTAATTCTATAGATCTAATGTCACAACATTGCTTGTGACATCAGACATCCAACTTCACACTTAACACAACCCAGTGTTAAAACTCAATGTTGTGACATCACCCATGTGACATCAACATTGAACATACTTTGTTTTACCAAAATTCTAGCCAATCCAAGAAACTAATAATCTCCCCCTTTGGCTAATTTTGGCTAAAACAATCTCTGCATCTTCAGAGACTTTAGCAGCAGACAAACATGAATATTTTACCAACCTTTGCAGCAGCAGCACAGTCTTCACAAACAGCTACACTTCACAATGCTTTCAGCATGCTGCACAAACACTCCAATACTCTGCTGTACACAAACTTCAACACTAACCAGCAGCATGGAATAAATCTCCCCCTCAAGGCAAGAACCAGCATACAAGTTGTTCAGCAGATCAACAATTACTCCCCCTTAATTTTTGCACTTCTGCATCACATCACTTTAGCAGCATTTGACAATTGTACTCTTTGATACTCTTGGCTCACTTGGCTATTTCTCCCCCTTTTTAGCCACAATTGGACAAACCTCAACAAGTAAGTCCTATGACACCCTGTACAAAACCATTCTTCTTCTATCAGCAATATCCACATTTTGAAAATCCAGACATATTCTTCATCCATCCAGTTATAAAGGCTTCACACAATCATCCACAAGATCTGAAGCACACACACAATGCCTTCCACTGAACTCTAAGTCAACTCCTCACACTTAGAATAACACACACCAAGACAAATGTACAATCTATTCAAGGCCATGATTCAATCTTGTCTTCAGACATCTCCTCAGAAGCATGTGCGCACAAGATTCAAACAATTTGCTTCATATGACTAGAACCATTCAAGGCCACACCAATCAATAGCCTAATGTCATAACATGCTATCTGACATTATATCCTCATAAGAGGCAACCAATCTCCACAAGCTTGATCAACATGCAATCTTCACAATAAATGCACCTTTACTGTAAAATCCATAGACAAGTACTCCCCCTGTCATGATTAACAAATGCTCTAGACGGAGATGAACATTTGAGCACATTTTCTGAGTACATGCATTTTGGTACCACTGTCCCTTTCTCCAAAGGCTATCATACAATTCATCTTCACCATCCAAGGCAAACCTTCTACTTCATCGTTCTCCCGTATGACTATGTAGATGCTCCTTAGATATAATGTAAGCACTAAGCTTCAGATCCAGAACAAGGACATCCTTCACCAAGGATACTCTTGACACTCTTGACACCAGGGTATTACATATACTCCACTACTGGATTTACTATCAGCAAAATAATCCAAACTCAACACTGTGTCATAAACTCCACAAATTCTCAGCTTACTTATAAGCTTTACTGAGATCCAGTCTCTTCAAGAGATCACAATTCCTCTATCCTTACATCCATCAGTAGTTGTTGAAACTGGTGAAGTCTTCAAAGACAGTAGTCATGCTTTGCCAGAACAAACTACTAAACACATGACCATAATCTCCACCTCTTCTGACCAAAAATGCTAAAGCATCCAACTCCACATGTCTAATCTTAATCATCTTCCAGATATAACCACCAGCAAACATGATGTTATAACATCTTTTGGGACATCAGCTTCTCATCACCATTCAAAGGACTCATTGCACAAAGAAGTCCTTCAAGAAGCTCCCAATAAAACACAGTCAGAGCAACTTATTCATACACACCTGAATACCATAAGTTCCCACACCCTCTCTGAACCATATCCTAGCAAACTCAACCATGTCCAGAGTATCTATACCAAATTCTTTTTCCAGAACATACTTCCACCATTTTATGAAAGGCACAAGAATGTTATCTAGTATGGCCTTTTGAATTTTCTCAGAAGTTCTAACAACAACGACTTCCTTCATTTGAGAGATATCCTAGACATTATCATCAGACTTATCTCTGATCTTCCTATTTTTGGAAGAGATGAACACTTTACTCCTGGATTCTGTAGTACCATCCACATAGATCTTCTGCTTATCAGTTCTCATCTTTGGAGGTGACTCAATAGCATTCCTCTTCCTTGATTTCAGTCGTTTAGCAACCCCAGGAACCACTTTTGCAATTAGTTCATCATCACTCTTCTTTATTTTAAGGCTAGAAGTACCTTTCTTGACTTGAGATGTTTTAACATCAGCTCTAACATCTGCATCTTCCAACCTAAGGATTGTCAACTTGTGAAATTTTTCTTTTGAACTATAGGAGTCATTAATCAGGTTGTCATCTTTCTTGGCCTTGCAAGTATTCAGCTCCCAACACTTCTTAAGGTCACAACTTTTGATCCTTCCATCAGCATTGTTGACTCCTTCATCTTGCTGACTACTCAAGTTGGTTTTTAACACATCATCCAACTTAGGAGTAACAACACCATAAGTCATTAACCCAGATTGACTTTTCACCATACTTTCACACTTGATGTCACCATCTGATGTTACAACATCAACCTTAACATCACTAGATAAGCTGTCCACTTGAGGTATCCACTGATATCAATTATCTTTGGATCTTACTCCCTTCATCACTACCTCATTCTACTCATCAGCTACCACACATTCATCTTTGGTGTAGCTTACCTTGTAACCTTTATCACAAAGTTGACTTATGCTAATTAAATTATCACTCAACCCTTGAACAAGGAGCACATTATCAAGAGTAAGACCATCATGATTCTTCACTCTTCCAACTCCTTCTACTACTCCTTTTTCACCATTGCCAAAAATAACATCATTTGCATGGCAAGGATTGAACTCTACCAAATGCTTCTTGGATCCAGTCTTGTGCTTTGAACATCCACTGTCAAAGTACCATGCATCCATAACACAATGTCCATCTGATGTGTGAGCCAATAGACATGTGACCTGAGCTTTAGGAACCCATTGTTTTACTACTTTGGGCCTGACCTCCTTCTGTCTGGGTTAAGGAGCAGAATTTGGATAACCATGAAGCTTGAAGCAAGAGAACTGCATATGTCCAAATCTGCCACAATAGAAGCACCTGACTCTGTCATTTCTGAAGTGGTTAATCCTTCTGCCACCTTGATGATGATACTGCTGTGGCTGCCACCCATAGTGTTGATGCTGTCTTCTACTTTCATAGTTTGACTGTCTTCTATGGTAAGGCTGTTGTCTTCTAGGCTATTTCCTATGGTGATGTGGCTTTCTCCTTCCATAATAATGAGGCACAACATTATTATATCCATATCCATACATGTTCTGTTTAAACCTAGCAGTCTGCATGCTCCTATGGTTTTGAGGAGGCATATATTGCCTAGCTCCATGTACATTCCCTTGATAAGGACCATGAGCATGTCTCTTCCCAACATTTTGAGGCTGTGGATGAGCAACCTGCTTAGGTTTAGGATTCTGTCTCTTTTTGTGATGTTGAAACATTGGTTGAGACATCTCCTTTTTGGTTCCTGAAGTGCTTGCTTCAGCAGAAACCTTTTCCTCAACCACAAATCCTAGGCCTGTCTTATCTCCAGCAACCTTCTCTGTCTGAAGGATCTTATCAAGTGTGTCTGTACCACTGTTCAGCATCCTAACAGATTTAGTCATATGATCAAGATGAGCTTTGACCAGTGAGACTTCATTTTCCAAATCAGCTTTAGCAGTCTCAAGCTGAGCAATCTATTTCTTTTGACTCTTGTTTTCTTGATAGATTTCAGCACTCTTCAGACAAAGCTCTTGATAAGTAGAAGCTAACTCCTCAAAAGTTATTTCCCCATCACTAGAATCATCATCAGAAACAACAGTTCCTGTCAAAGCTCTGACATGCTTTGCTGACTCACTTTCACTTTCACTATCAGAGTCAGACCAGGAAACTGTCATGCCCTTCTTCTGCTTCTTCAAGAATGTGGGACACTCTTCCTTGACATGTCCATACCCTTCACATTCAAAGCACTTAACTCCTTTATCTTGGGCAGTCTTCTCTTTATCCTTCTCTTTTGACT
The DNA here is from genome assembly GCA_022829125.1 of Lathyrus tuberosus. NCBI lineage: Eukaryota > Viridiplantae > Streptophyta > Magnoliopsida > Fabales > Fabaceae > Lathyrus > Lathyrus tuberosus. The sequence goes on from JALAZF010000090.1 coordinate 5,672,877, forward strand.
TGCTGATGTCAGAAGAGATGTTCTTGACATTAGGCCTGGAGTTATTGTTCATCCTCTTGAACACCTTGTTGAACTGCCTTCCCAACATAGCTATGGCCTGAGATAAATCCTCCTGGGGTTCAGTATTCTTCCCTTTCTCTTCTTGAGCATTTGAAGTCAAGGCTATACTTTTTGGCTTCTTTTCAGGCTCTTCTTCATTTAACCCAAGCTCAAACGTTTGAAGAGATCCAATGAGCTCATCAACCCTCATCTGGCTGATGTCTTGTGCTTCTTCAATGGCAGTCACCTTCATCGTGTACTTCTTATGAAGGGACCTAAGGATCTTCCTTACAAGCTTTTCATCTGACATCTTTTCACCAAGAGCACTGGATGCATTAGCCAGTTCAAGAACACTCATGTGGAAGTCATGAATAGTCTCATCTTCCTTCATCTTCAGACTTTCAAACTTCGATGTTAGAAGCTGAAGTCTTGACATCTTAACTCTAGATGTTCCTTCATGTGTAGCCTTTAAAATATCCCACGCTTCCTTAGCCACTTCACAGGTATTGATCAACCTGAATATATTTTTATCCACTCCATTGAAAATTGCATTTAGAGGTTTGGAATTACCAATGGCAAGCTCATCTTCTTCCTTGGTCCATTCTTCTTCAGGCTTCTGCTTTGAGGTGCCCTCTTTATCTTTCCCAGCATCATCTTTTTCAAACACAACAGGTGCTTTCCATTCTTTAATTATAGCCTTCCAAGCCCTGCTGTCCAAGGATTTCAAAAACGTGATCATCCTTGGCTTCCAATAATCATAATTCGAGCCATCCAAGATAGGGGGTCTGTTGAAAAATTCTCCAACTTCTTTGTCCATCTTTACACCAGAAAGTAACTTCCCTAGATCTCACCCAGAGACAGACAGGATGCCTGCTTTGATACCAATTCAAATTCTGGTACCAGATATGTGTGATGTCACACACGATGTTACAACAACACACTCTGCACAATGGACAAAATAAACAACAGAAGAACACACCAAATTGTTAACCCAGTTCAGTTCAAACAACCTAATCTAGGGGCTACCAAGCCAGGGATGAAATTCACTACTTGTAGAATTAATTTACAGACTCAACAACCCAGTTGACAATCTCCTAAACTTAATTCCTACTAGTGACTTCCTACCTAAGAAACCACTTAGATATGAGAACACTACTCAATCCCTAAAACACTCAAAGAACAACCTCTTTAAGAAAACTTGATCCTACTTCACAGCTTTGATCAAGTTACACAACTCTCTTTGCTTCACAGCTTTAGAGAGGACAGAACACAACTCACCAATTCACACTAGAATGGTGTATACAAAAACATGCACAAAGACAATGTTTAACCTCCAGTTAAAGCTCCCTATCTTCTGTCTGTTTTCTGTACCTTCTTCCTTTGATCTATGCGCTTTATATAGCCACCTGAATTGGGCTTGGACTCCTTGCAATATTTGATCTGATTTGTTATTTAAAACTGAATCTTCAAAACAGATTTTATCCCCAAAATCTTTTCAAATCTTCAACCTTTTAAATCTCCTACAAATCTGCATCAAATCTCTATGCAACAGAGAATATCTATCCCAAGATATCCGCAACCAATGAGACTAACAGCTCTCCACAATTCCAGCTAAAACGCAAACCCTAACAACATCACAAACCTGATGTTATTAATTCTGCAGATCTAATGTCACAACATCGCTTGTGACATCAGACATCCAACTTCACACTTAACACAGCCTAGTGTTAAGACTCAATGTTGTGACATCACCCATGTGACATCAACATTGAACATACTTTGTTTTACCAAAATTCTAGCCAATCCAAGAAACTAACACATTCAATATCATCAAACAAAATCCAAAAATCAGTCAAACATCTAAAACCAAACATGGAAAGAATTCAAAGGTGTTGGGACATGTTGAACTGAAAAGGGAAAGAATCAAGAACGCACACAGACATCTCGAAATTGAAATGGAAAGCGCATTCAAATTATATTCACAGCAAGGAAAACACAAATTCGACAACCTTATCTCAATCATCAATTCCGCATCAAGACATTAACACTACATTCACTATAAAAGAAGAGGAAATTGAGATGAAGGGGGGCAGAAAAAGAAAACAAACCGGTATCCACTCCTCACAAAAAAAATTCTCGTAGAAATATTAAAACCTACACAAGGATTCTGAGAAAACCATACACACATACACAGCAGAGGCAACACACAAATTCATCGATCATTTGCAACACGCAGAAGAAGAGAAAAGGTTCACGTACTCACCAGCTACACCAGGAAATCCACAACATACACATACGCATACAAAGAAGGAGGTTGTAGCATCATAGTGACAGCATAAAGAATAGAAAAGCCGGAAGATATAGAAGGAAGTACCTGTCGAAATCACCGTGTAGAAACTACTCAAAGCAGTAGCAGAAACAACGTCACTCACTACCACGAATCTCGGGCGACGACGTCTCACCCTCCGTCAAATAGTGCAACACAGGATCAATCGTCGCCATTCTCAGTTCGACGCACTCCATTCCGTTGCGATGCTGCTCTCTCACCGGTACCTTTACTCGATGTTTTTTTTCATGCTTCTGTGATTATACTCTTGCATTATTGTTGAATTTGTGTTGGATTGGTGTGAGTCGAGTAAGTTGATAGGAAGAGATTGAGAGTTGTGCCGTTGGTGCCTCATTTCTCTGGCCGTTGATTGAAAGTTATTGTATGCATTAGGGTTCCTCCCACCCTTTATTTCAAAAGGATCAGAACCGGGCCGTATAACCCGACTCAGCCTCTCCGACCCAGTTTTTTTCTTTTGGGCTTCATTTGGGCCTGTTAAAAAAAAACACTTCCTAGTTTTTGTTTGTTAAGAATTTAAGGTGTTATTTCATTTTAGTTTAATTTATTTTTAATTAGAACTTACTTAAGTTATTTTAATTTAGGACTTAATTTATTTTTTTATTAGAATTTAATTCATTTGTGATTTTTAATTCAGAACTTACTTAATTTTTAATGGGAGTTTAATTTATAATTTTAATTAGAATTTGTTCTTGGTTAATTAGATTAAAAAATGTAGTGTTAATCAAATTTTAATTCTCATTTAATTTTCTCCTTAGTTTTCATGTATATTTTATTTTACTTAATAGATTAATTTATCTAGCCATCTTAAATTAAAGTTCAATCATGTCGATGTTAACTACTATTGTCGGTTCTGTTTCACATACTTTATTAGAATTTAAATTTTATACTTCGATAAATTCAAATCTAGTTTTAACGTTAGAATTAACTTTCTGTTGTCTCCATGTCACGATTTAGGATAACTTAGCCCAACTTTAAGTCCCCCCTATCCTAACCTTAAGATTAGAGCCGCCGTGCTCTATGTCTCACTATAGACATTGCTTCCCCCTTTATCCTAACTTTAGGATCGGAGTCACCGCACTCTATACATGTGTTCTACCATGGACACTTAATCCTCCATTTCAACTTAACTTTAACTTTAGAGTCACCGTACTCTATGTAGTGTCTTGCCATAGACGCTACCTCCCCCTGGAACCTTGACCACAGTCAAGAGTTCCTTACCCTCTTTGAGGAGAACTACGAATACTCTGATTCCACTCCCGTCAGGATACGTAGGCACAAGATGTGATGTCTTGGCGAGTATACTTAGATACTAACCCCCTAGGTCTTTCCCTTAGCACATACCCTTAGCAAGCAAGCAATAGAATAACACAAATACTAACAAGAGGTTCCTGTAGAGTACTACAGACGTTTAGGATGCTAATACCTTCCCAAGGCGTAACCAACCCCCGAACCTAGATTCTCTTATTAGGGTTTTCGACCTTTACCCTTTCCTTTGGATAAATCAAAGACCGGTGGTGAATTTAAAGATTTTTTATTCAAGTTAATATAATAACTTGACATCCAATTCTCACCGCGACAGATTGGAAGAATCTGTGGAAGGTATGATTTTCCCATTTCGAGAAGATCCTGTATGTTCATTTGGAGAGACGGACTACTAACACTCCTCACTTCTTTGATCTGCATAAGCCCTAGAACTATGCTAGGCGTAGATTAAAGTAGATGGGGACGCGAAGTACGTTAGACCATGTTCCTTGCAAGATATGATTTACCCAACCCTGAGTAAGGCCATAGAACTACGCTAGGCGTCAGGTGCTAGATGAACATAATCTAGTGACTTTTTAAAGTATATGAGGGATAATCACTGACTGCGATGGTTGTTGAGAGTCATACTATCCGTGCCAGTGGAATTGTCCTTGAAATTCTGTGTGTGCATGTGTCAGTTAGTACACACATGGCATGACTTTCTGAACCGAGTCTTTTTCAAGTTGCACTATGTCTGTTGTGTTCAGCGTGATTGGACCATGGATGTATTACACTCTTAGGTTGTAGTATCCTAAGAAGTGGAACATGAAGGATGAAGGAGGCGAGGACCTTAGTAGAGACCCGTTCAGTTATCTGTATGATGTGAGCATAGGATATGATTGGGGATTGTTATACGTAAGAGGTAGTTACTTGAGTACATGGCCTCAGAGTTGGACCCCATGTTAGTGCTACTAGACCGGTATAATACACCATATCGCTATGTATGAGATGCATGTGTATCCTTCCCAGTCGGATCGGTGCGAGTATGTTTTGGCCAGCGTAGGATGTAGTTTTCCTTGGAATTGGTGATCAACGCTATGATAGACAGGATATACCTTGAATCGGCTTGAGGTGTTGTATACCTAGAGAGTAAGCAGTAAAACTTTGAGAAGTGAAGAAGTTATTGGTCATGGTAAACCCAACGCACCCCAGATGTTGTGGTGTAGAGAGCTTCCATGAGGATTGTTCAAGACATGAAATGAGAGACGTTGCATCACCATCATAACCCGGATATCAGATGTGTTATGCTATATGGTACACTTGGAAATGTCAGTGCAATTGTAAGAGTAAGAGAAAAGGGGTGTCGTACTGCGGTGTGATCAAATAGGATTTTTGGAGATGTGTACGGGTTAATTTGAAACGAGTTAACTGGAGTCTTAAGACCATGAAGTACAGAACGACATACTGAAAGATAAGTGAGATGAGCAGATTGGCATGTCTACGGTAACTAACAGACGATAAGAGAAACCATAGAATCTGAAAAACTCTTTCCCGCATGAGTGTTTGATTATGGAAGTACTGAACAGGAGGTATGGAAACAAGATTGTGTTCAAGTGGAATTAATCGAGATTGATGGATTGTAAGTAACCCGCTCTTTGAGAAGTGTTTAGTTTCGAGGAGTAATTGTGGATGGTGTGGCTACGTCTTAAGTATTCATAAGTTGGAGGAACGCCAAGAAGTGATGTTAGTAAAAAAAAACACATTGTAATCAGGTAATTAAGCTAAGTGGATCATTAACATCAACATGTATTAGAAGAAATCGCTAAGAGAAAAATATTTGGGGATTAGAGTAGCGCAGCAGATAAAAAAGAAGCAAGTAAGCCGTAGTAAGTATGTATGGATACCGTAAGATTTTGTCTTAGAGTGAAGTTATCTTCAGAGTAAGGACTGTCTAGAAAATGGTCTAATCATCCTAATTCCTCAAGGATCCACCATAATCTAGAGGCAAACTGTGGATGGACCAGTATAAGGAGACATTTTATCCAATGTTTAACCAAAAGTTTTTACTACTAAGTTGTTGATGTTAGATTGAGGTGTGACGGAATTCTTGAGAACCTTGATCATAACACAGATGGAAATCGATGAGGGTGTGAATTAGAGATTATCGTGTTGGAAGCGTTTTGGCATGAGATATTCAAGAGGTTAGTGGTTTGATGATGATTACAAGTCAAGGAAAACCCTATGGAGTTGGACTAAACTCTTAACAGAATTATTCCTCCTAATGAAGGATTAGAATGCCTAACGATCTTGGAGTTGCAATACGAGACTTTGGGATAGAGTAGCAAAGACAGAATTCCCCAATCATCCTGAATCGTCAAGATGTATCCCAATAAAAAGAAACGTTTTAGTAATCAGATGAACGTAATGTTGCGAAGTATGCATCACGTGCTACGTGAATATATTAACTTGTGGATATCAAGGATTGAACGGGGTATTGCAACTTATAAGGATGGCGAAAGGAAGTAAAAGAAATGCCTCGATGTGGTTTTTAAGGCAAAGAAGAACTTAAGTGCCAATCCAGATTGTATGAGAATTGGAGGGCTTTTGCAGATTCAACAGTAATAGGTTTTATTCATCCTCAAGACTACCTAGGAAGTCAGTAGTTCATATGGAGATTCGAAGGAAAGAATGTTTGATCTAGTGGTGAGTGGCAATAGTTGTTATAACAAAACTTGAAGGAAGTTGAAGACGAAAAACTTCTACCAAGTAGTAAAGCCAAGCTTGGGAAACCATCATCTCAATTGCCAGGAATATGAGACAAGTCAAGATTAAGGAATTTATCGAGTATCGATAAGATTCCACCTAGCCTCATGTGGAAGGAATTCTGGAGCACCATTACCAAAAAAGGATAGTTTTAAACAAGTAGCCCTTGGATTGAAAATGCTTCAAGGAACCAAGCAGAAGACATAGAAAGTTAACAGAATTCCTCTGATTAAGTGATAGCGAGTCATGTAAAGTCAGTGTGAGGTTACTAAAATCAGATGCAGTGATTTTGGTACTACAAAGACCTATGCAAGGGTTAAGTTGTGAACCCATAAGGATTATCCTCAAGCATGTTAGAGTGATGTAACTTGAGAGATTGTTTGCACTAGATATAGCGTATCAGTGGAAAATCTATTGGGACGCAGGTATTTCAAGGAGTTGTGCTTCTGGAATGGAACCACAATTCGGCATATTTGAGTAATCACTCAATAATTATGAAAGAAGATTTCACCCTAATGTTAAATACGATGTATATAAGGATTTGCCATCTTCTTAGTACCTGATGGTAAGTTTCGAATTCGAGGACGAAATCTATTTAAAGGAGAGGAGATTGTAACAAACCAACTTTCCAAGATTAAGAGATAATGACAATTAAGTGGTAATTGAATATTAAGTAATTAGATTAAGAGATAATCATATATATATACATATATATATATATATATATATATATATATATATATATATATATATATATATATATATATATATATATATAGAGAGAGAGAGAGAGAGAGAGATCTTAAATATTAGGTAGAAATAAACTAGACAGAAAAGTTGTGAATACCATCTAGTTAAAGGGCATTTTGGCCCAAAATGAAAAGTATATCATAAGGCCATGTTTAGCATAGTTTCCATTCTTTGTCATTCTACATCTCATAACTTATGAGAAACAAGGAGAAGGAAGTAGAGAAGAATAAGAAATCCAAGACAAAGTGAAAGAGAGAAAATGAGAAAATAGAGCAAGAAGAATCAAGGGAAAAAGAGGAAGAAACTCATGTTCATCATCATCATGTTATCATTTTCGTATTCTCAAGACAGTCTCCACTAATCAAGTAACAACTTTTTACTTGTAACTCGGATTTTACTGATTCTGGACTTTTTGAAAAGTAGACGAAATTCCCTTTAATCTGGATATAAACTTTGTTCATTGCATGTTTATGATGAAGGAGAAAAAGGCGTTTGAAGTTGTAGGATTAGTGTTGTATGTGCAGAAAAAGGAGCTACGGATTTAATGAACTTGGAAGTGGAATTTTGATCAAGATGGAAAGTCAATTGCAGCATCATCACCATCCAAACCTCCATTGATGCAAGGCGAGTTCTTAGTTATAACTTGTGGGAAAAAAGCATGATTGGGGAAATTGGGGTTTTAGGGATTTGAGAGAATTGTTAAGAAATTCATGTGATAACCTTGATTTGATGCAAAATAAATGATATAAGATGTATGACAGTTTAGTACGAGTTATGGTATAATGCTTTAAGTTTCAAGTAAGTAATATTATGCCAAGAGAAAGTAAGCTATACCTTATGATGATATGTTTTAAAGTGTGACATGTATGCTAAAAGAGTTATTGATATGTATCTAAGCATATATGAGATTACGATTATGATACGCATTAACAGTGTAAATTATGTTAGACGAAGGCAATTAATCTAGAAGGGGGGGGGGGTTGAATAGATCACTTCTTTTTAAATGCGAGTCGGTGCTAATATTTGTTTTTAAAATATTTTGCGGAAGCAGTCGAGGATAATTCGTCAACACGAACTGAGTTACTGAGAGGATCGGATATACGTAAGCCAAATGAAACGAAAGGCTCGAAGAGAAAACATAGAATTGCAACTTAACAATTAATCAATTTTCCAAAAGCACTTAATATGGTGCAATCTCCAATGAGCAGTCAAAAATTAAACCAAACTTGACAATATATCAAACACCTTGCACGCGTTCAATCTATCGACCACTTGGAGTGCATAAAACTCCAAGCTTAACCTTCTATAATAGTTGATGCAAAATTTTCACTAAGCACAATCCAAAATGATTGTGCAGATGTTTTCAAATTAATTTTCTGCACTAAACTATACCAGAATTTTTCGATCGATTGAACAATCACAAGCTTAAACAATTCGAAATATAAATGAGATAAGGAAAAGGAAACGACACCAGGTTTGTTTAGGCAGTTCCCTTTTCGTCCTCACTTCGGGTACGTCTGCCCACAATTCTAAAAACTAGAATTGAGATATCTATAACTTGTTTGCAAATGTTTTTACAAGAGAAAACTTAGTTATCCCACACTTAAGAAACTTCGTTGATGCAGATACTTTGTCTTCTATTCCCTTGATTCGAGTCGAATCAAGTGCCTCGAACTTGTTGGAAGAACCTTCATTATCGTTACTAGATTGCAAGAACACACAGCTCTTCAATCACCTTCACTCGGCTGATTCTGATCCACACACAGTTCGATCCTCAAACCTTGTTGCACAATCCTCCGGTTAACTCTACTAGATCGACAAAACCCTCCGTTCTTCGATCACCTTCGCTCGGCTAAATTCAATGCACACAAGATCTGATCCAAAAACCCCCAAATCCAATTGATCTTGGAGGATAAAACCCTAGAGGTTATATTCAAGAACAAACCCACTGAAACACTCACCCCAAACCAAGATACAACTCTATGCTTTGGACGTTATCACTTCGTGATGCAGAAAATCAACAAAAAAGATTATGTGTATTTGTTGAGAAAGGTGCAAGATGAAGATGAAGGTGATGAGAGAAAAGTTTCAATGTATTTCTTCTACTTGTTCTTATTAATTGTAAAAATTAAGGACCCATCTATTTATATGATGCAAGGACCAACAGAAAATTATAACAGCATTTTGAACAAAGAGAAAAAAAAGAAAAATCAGTTGCTAACAGCGAACGAACGACCTCCCATTAAAGAGGGTCAGCCTGCAGTGACCCGTGGAGCAATCTGTGCATGTTGGAAGACCATGCGTCAACCGCTACACGGGCCATGCGTCGACGTATGGCTGAGAAGAATGCAAATCAAAAATACCAGAAGCGTGCGTCGACCGCAGGGTAGGCGTGCTCTTACCCGAGCGAGACACACACATTGTCAACACATTTTGAGTCGACCGGACCTCAGCATAGGTCAACTCAAGCTTCAAAAACATTCAAAAATTGATTTTTCGACACATTTTCATCTATATAGGCACAGTTTATGCATTCCTAATACTAATACCATGATCACCTATATTTAAGGGATATGCAAGATTCCACCATGTGTTTAGACTCATGATTATGCAACGCAAAATTCGAATGCCGACACCAATGAGATTACACCGTCCAAATTACAAACTACTAGCTAGTATACATTTTGACATCATTAAAATAAAGCTCAAATGAGAGACACCTTGCCCTTACATACTCCCTATTTTTTATGATGGCAAAATCTTCAGCTTGTTTTGTAATTTGAATCTCATCCTCCCCCTAACTGTGTGAATTCCTCTAAGATTCAATTTTTACTACTTGTAGATGTCCTCCCCCCCCCCCCCCTTTGAAAACATCAAAAATAGAAAAAGACGATGGTCAAGGAAACATATCATATACTTATGGATACACTTAACAACTTGCAAACAAGATACATCAACAAACATTCACATAGAATGATGATAATGCGAGAAATTAGATGGATAAATAAGGCACAAGAAATGCATACATATAGACTCAAAATACATTCCATAATAGTTCAAATGTCAACATATACCAAAAGTAAACCAAGTACATAATCGAAATGCAGCAAGTAACAGTCATACAAGCAAGAACTAAATATAACATGCATCAAACTATGATCCTAATTCTCATGGTCTCCTCCCCCTAAAGTGGTGACCTCGTCCTCTGAAATACTGGTCTTGAGGTGGAGGACGAGGTTGTTCTTCCAACCGCTCATTCAGTTCCAATACAGCCATGTTGAGTGTGTTGATACCATTCGTCACACAGCGTATTTGAGCTTCAGCAGCTGTATCCAAATTGTCAAAACGAGTCATGACAGCAGTAGCAAACCTTTTGAAGTTTTGATTTTGTGCCGCTAATTGGTTTGAGAGAGCCGTATACCTCTCTTCTTATGTGGTCATTAAATTTTCTTGTTGAAGCTGCATTGATCGTAACATGTCGAGGATTTCCTCGTTGCTCTGTTGCGGTGGCTGTGTAGGTGTAGGAATCAAATATTCGGGCTGGTGCCATTCATATTCTTCATGTTGTTGCCAGCCATGATTTGGAGGAATATAAGATGAACCAAGTGAGGTTCATCCTGTGTGATGCCATTCACCCCATCCTTGATTTTCATATGGATCTTGAGGTGGAGAGTATCCCATCCATTCAACATTATCATCTTCCACCGTATTCACCTCAGTTTCCATGTTGTTACCAGTTTGTCCTTCTTGTTGATTCTCTTCTGCATCCTCTTCTTTATCTGCAACATCATACTGAGTATCTTGATATGTTGCTCGGTGCTTAAATTTGTATTTCTCGTCTTCAGAGTCCCAAAAGTAACCCATCATAGTAAGAATCTTCTGAGTAAACTCTTGATCAGTAGTAAATTGCACGTAAGGAATACCTGGGACCTTTACCTCAGCCTTGTTCAAGAGACACTAAATAAAAGAGGCATAACATAATGCCGTGCCTCGAGTAGAGTCGCGGAGTGCAAACATCCGACTAGTGAAGTAATACGGACAGTTAATGCATTTTTTGTTTTTCAGCAGATAAATCAAATGAACTTCTGCTTGATCGACCCGAGAGTACCCTCATTTCTTAGGTCGTAAGATGTATGCAACAATCCATTGAAGAATTCTATCAACGGGTTTCAACAATCTTGTTGTGATTGTCTTAGGAAATAGGTTGCTAGTCACAATGCTCTCCGAGAAAGGGTTTCGCAACATTGAGTTCAAAGCAGCCTTAAAATCATAATTGTCAACAAATACAGAGTCTGTGACCTTAGGAAGACCGACTGTATCTAGTTTAACCAAACTGTTCCAAACATATGCATTTACAGAATACTTTTTACCACCCATCATGTACTGAAAATCAGTACCTTCAAACTTGCCCAGAATCCCAGTGTAAAACAACTTGACCAAGTATTCATTATACTTGGTATGACATTCCAGAAATTCATCAAATATTTTAACATTTAGAATCTCAATAACTTCAGATAGGTGATAATCTTCAGCCCTCAATGGATAGTACACAAATTGTTTAACCACATAACGGTTTCGAAAATCTTTGTTGAATGTCTCAGATAAATCAAGATAGTAAGGAAAGAGCATTTACCGGCAATGTCGAAGTACCTGCCCTTGAAGTTGATGCTCTGGAGGTCCTCTTTTTGGTAACCCTTTGTGAAGTCATTGAGATGACTAACTGACAAACCTTGGGTCTATGTAGAGAAAATTCCTTTTAACACTTCTTTGATTTGTGAAATTTGGTGGATTTGAAGAGAGGAGTGGCAATAGGTTGTTAGGGTTTGAGAGTTTTTAGGGAGAAGAGAGGAGAGATGAGGAGACAATAGAGTCAATCTATTATGACATGCAATTGGAAAATGAAACACAAAAAATAAATGTAGTTAATTTTCTCAATAATGAAGAGGCGCGCGTCTTCCCGAGGAAAAGAGAATCAGAGTTCGTCAGCGATGCGTCGACCGAAACAGGTCATGTGTCGGCGCACGCTGAGCGAATTTTGACAATTTCAAAAGTTTAATGGGATGCGTCGACCATAGGTCGGCCTGCGCTGACCCGCGCCCACATATGAGAAAATTAACATTTCTTGAGTCGACCCATGCCATGTTTTGGTCGACTCAAACACACAATACATGGAAAAATGCCTATTTTGAGCAAATTATGCACCAAGTAATAATAAATAACACACCATACACATGCCAAAACTTTAAAATGGATCAAAAATACATTTAATCATGAATTAAACATCAACTTAAGCCACATTTTGGTCATAATAGTTCACAAACATAATTGATCAAGAATGGAGTTTCTAATAAGGAATGATATTACCTCGGACAATTGATGATGAATGCCCTCGCATATAGCTTAATCTTATCACTTATTGTTAGTTAAAAGAAATAAAGACAAGCAAAGAAATAGAGCATGCAACCATATAATCAAGCTCGATCCGAGATATCGAGAACACCAAGTTCCCTACGGATATTAAAGAAAGACTCCGTCGCAAGAGGTTTAGTGAAAACGTCCGCAAGTTGATTCTTAGAATCAACATGCTCAAATACCACATCATCTTTCTCTACATGATCCCTAAGAAAATGATGCCTTACTTTTATATGTTTTGTGTGAGAATGTAATACCGGGTTTTTGGTTAGGTTAATGGCACTTGTATTATTATCACACAAAATAGGAATACATTCAAGTTGAACATTGTAGTCGAGTAATTGTTGCTTAAGCCATAAGACTTGAGCACAACAACTACCGGCAGCAACGTATTCCGCCTTGGCTGTTGACAAAGCAACGAAAACTTGGTTTTTGCTATGCCAACTCACTAAGGAATTCGAGAAAAAGTGACAAGTACCACTAGTACTTTTCCTATCCGATTTGCAACCGGCAAAGTCGGAATCAAAATAGCCAACCAAAGAGCAATCGCTTCCTTTAGAGTACCAAAGCCCATACTTTGGAGTACCGCATAGGTACCTAAGTATGCGCTTCACAACTTTTAAATGAGACTCCTTAGGACACGATTGGTACTTAGCACACATGCAGACACTAACATGATATCTGGTCGTGATGCGGTAAGATAGAGTAGAGAGCCAATCATACCTCTATATCTCTTGACATCTACATCCTTACCATTTTCATCTCGGCACAAGTTGACACATGTAGGCATCGGAGTGTCAATCGCCTTTGAGCCAGCCATGTTAAAGCGCTTGAGTAACTCAAGACAATACTTCGTCTGGCTCACGAATGTCCCTTCATTGAGTTGCTTGATTTGCAAACCGAGGAAATAGTTAAGCTCCCCCATCATGCTCATCTCGAACTCTCCCTGCATTAACTTAGAAAACTCCTTGACCATATTTGTGTTAGTAGAACCAAATATAATATCATCTACATATACTTGTACCAAAATTTGGTGTTTTCCTTGAAGTTTAATGAAAAGAGTTATGTCAACCTTTCCTTTAGAGTACCCTTGATCAAGTAAAAATGTGCTAAGAAGCTCATACCAAGCCCTAGGGGCTTGTTTGAGACCGTACAAAGCACGTTTTAATTTGTAAATGTGATCGCGATACTCATGGGACTCAAATCCAGGAGGTTGGGCAACATAAACCTCTTCATTAATATAACTGTTAAGGAATGCATTTTTTACATCCATTTGTAATAATTTGAAGTTTTTCGCACATGCATAGGCAAGCAACAGACGTATAGCCTCGAGTCGGGCAACAGGCACATAAGTTTCCTCATAGTCTATGCCTTCCTCTTGGTTATACCCTTGCGCAACCAAGCGCACTTTATTTCTAGTCATAACTCCATTTTCGTCGAGCTTGTTCCTAAACACCCATCGGGTGCCGATTACTCGATGACCTCGCAGAGGAGAGACAAGGTCCCAAACCTCATTTATTTTAAATTGATTTAACTCCTCTTGCATTGACAAAATCCAATGTTCATTGAGTAAGGCCTCTTTTGAGTTTTTAGGCTCAACTTGCGAAACGAAAGCAGAGTAATAACATAAGTTACTTAGCTTGGAACGAGTTGTTACTCCCTTTGAGATGTCACCGAGAATGTTGTCGATGGGATGGTCTTTGGAAGACTTTCAAGCTGGAGGAAGGTCATCTTTATTAGACGGATGATCCTCCACACTCTTCACGGGTTGGTGATCTTTTTCCTCCTCAACATGCACTGCTTCAGGTTGATCAGTCTCTTTATCAGTGTCCTTGAGTATGTCTTCAGAAGATACACCTGCACCATGAAAAGAACTACCTTTTCTGACATTTTTCAGATAAGACTCATCAAAAGTAACATGAACCGACTCCTCAATAGTAAGTAACCTCTTATTGTAAACCCTATATGCCTTACTAGACTGAGAGTATCCAAGAAAAATACCCTCGTCGGCCTTATCATCAAACTTACCAAGTGTCTCTTTACCATTATTCAACACGAAACACTTACAACTAGAAACGTGAAGGTGAGATACATTGGGCTTTCTCCCTTTTAAAAGCTCATATGGTGTCTTGTTTAGAATAAGACGGATGAGCACCCTATTCAAAACGTAACAAGTCGTACTTATGGCGTCGGCCCCAAAGTATTTTGGAAGTCCACTCTCATTGATCATAGTCCTTCCTAATTCTTCCAAAATTCTGTTTTTATGTTCCACAACCCCGTTTTGTTGAGGGGTACGTGGTGCGGAAAAATTATGATCAATCCCATGGCTTTCATAAAATGCTTCAAAAAGATGATTTTCGAACTCACTCCCATGATCACTTTTAATTGATATAATGTTTGTGTTCAATTTGTTTTGGGATAACTTGGCAAATCTTTCAAAGGCCAAAAAAGTATCGCTCTTGCTTGCTAAGAAAATAGTCCAGCAAAACCGAGAAAAGTCATCGACTATCACAAAACCATAATAGTTACCACCTAGGCTTTTAATCCTAGATGGTCCAAAGAGGTCCATATGGAGGAGCTCAAGGGGTCTCGTAGTTGAAACGATGTTTTTAGATTTAAACGAGATCCTTGTTTGCTTCCCCATTTGACACGCATCACATAAGTGATCCTTTGTAAATTTGATTTTGGGCAAGCCGATCACTAGGTCTTTAGAAACTATTTTATTAAGCAAATCAAAATTAACATGCGCCAACCGTCTATGCCATAACCATGAATCTTCACTCATGGTGACTAGACACTTGTCGCTACTCAACCATACCTCATTCAAGTCTAGCATATAGACGTTATTCACCCTCAAGCCTTTAAACACATCCTTTTTATCACTATTCTCAATTATGCAACAATCCTTTGAAAAAGATACTTTATAGTCCTTGTCACATAATTGACTAATGCTTAAAAGGTTATGTTTAAGGCCCTCAACAAGAAATACATCAGAGATAGTAGTTGATTAGGGGTTACCTACACTACCTTTGCCAAGTATTTGTCCCTTGTTGTTGTCTCCATAGGTAACAAACCCCTTTTTCTTCGCCACAAAGTCGATGAAAAGAGATATGTCTCCTGTCATATGTCTTGAGCACCCACTATCCAGAACCCATCTTCTTTCCGTGGTCTCAAGACGTTTTACCTACATAGTCAATCAAGGGAAATAGGTATCCAATTCTTATTGGGTCCATGGTTATGAGTGAAAACAGGATTGCATTTGGGAAACCATTGATAAACGCCTTTAGGAACCAAAAACCTCCTAAAGTGACACTTAGCAATGGTATGACCCCTTTTGCAGTAATATAAGCAAGTGAGGTTAACATGAGAACCACTTTTGCTAGGTTGATTTCTAATCACATAAGTATATTTTTGATATGGATTAATCATGCTTTTCTTAAAGTGTGATTTATCAATAGCAAAAGTCATTTTTGGTTCTAGAGCCTTGTCAAGCTTGGCCTTAAGAGTTCTAACCTCTTTTTTCCAAATGTGACAAGTATCGCAACCAAAATTTAACCACTTACTTTTGTCTTCCACAACATCTACCTTTGTTACTTCCACCATGGACTTTTTGAGAGCCTCTAATTCCTTTTCAGAATTGAAGATCTATTGCTCCAAATGAGGAAATATTTGTTTATTTGAAGCTAACCGTTTGAAGGCTTCCTTGGCCTCATGGTGTAGAGTATCAAACACACATTGTAGTTCAGAATAAGACATTGAATTAGAGTTATCGTACTTAGAGTGACTTACCTTTTTGTTCTTTTTCCTTTGGTGAGCGGAAAGGCAAAGGTTGACGGATTCTCCTTCGTCTCTTGAACTTTCAGCACTAGATGATTCACTATCGCTTTCCCAAGCGATATAGGCTCTTCTAGGTTTTGATTGTTTCTTCCCGTGACGACTTTTGTCCTTACCTTTGTCCTTCTTCAACAATGGACAGTCCGACTTATAGTGGCCGACTTTCCCACAGTTATAGCAAGAACCCTTAGTTTTTCCACTCTTTTTGTCTTCATTCTTGGAAGACTTTGATTGTTTACGAAAGTTGACGAGGTTTTTCTCCAAATGTTGGATACCATTTTTCTTGATATAGCGATTGTATCGCTTCACAAATAATCTCATGTCTTCATTTGAATCCTCTTCCTCGTCATCACTGGATTCACTCTCGCTCAGCTCGTATGCAGAGGACTTTGAACTAGAAGTCTTTAGAGCTACCGACTTCTTTTCTGCGTCTTTGGTCTTGTTCTTTTCCTTTTTCTCTCTTTTCTCAAATTGGTCTAAGCTTATGAGCATTTGCTCATGTTCCTAGAGCTTCCCAAATAACGTTGTGATGTCTAACGTCATTAGGTTATTGGTTTCTTTGATGGCGGTCACCTTCGGTTGTCAATCCCTAGTCAAACACCTCAAGATTTTGTTAGTAGCAACCTCATTGGAAATTGGCCTACCAAGTGAGTGAAGTCTATTGATTAAATGAGTGAACCTCTTTTGCATGTCGGTAATGGTTTCCCCTTGCTTCATGTGAAAGAGGTCAAACTCTTGAGTCAATGTATTGATTCTAGCTAGCTTGACGTCGTTAGTACCCTCAAGGGCAACTTGTAATGCGTCCCACATAGCTTTAGCACTCGTACAATGTGAAACTCTATAATATTCGTCAACTCCTAATGAGGAGATCAGAATATTTCTAACCTTCCAATCGTAGTTGTAATTTTTCTCGTCTTCTTCATTCCATTGTGCTTCAGGCTTAGGTACTACCACGTTATTCGCATCGGTCATGGTTATTTCCATTGGACCGTTTTGTATAACGCTCCATACCTTCCTATCAATAGAATTGATGTGAACACGTATACAATCCTTCCATTAACTATAATTCTCACCATTAAAAATAGGTGCTCTATTATAAGCCCCTTTCGGTTCGTTTCCTATTTTCTAAAAAGTTATACTTGAAGCACTAGAATTAACTGGGGCTCCTGATACCACTTGTTAGACGAAGAAAATTGATCTAGAAGGGGGGGGGGGGTGGGTTGAATAGATCACTTCTTTTTAAATACGAGTCGGCGCTAAAATTTGTTTTTAAAATATTTTGCGGAAGCGGCCGAGGATAATTCGTCTACACGAACCAAGTTAGTGAGAGGATCGAATATACGTAAGCCCAAATGTAACGAAAGGCTCGAAGAGAAAAAATAGAATCGCAACTTAACAATTAATCAATTTTCCAAAAGCACTTAATATGGTGCAATCTCCAATGAGCAGTCAAAAATTAAACCAAACTTGACAATATATCAAACACCTTGTAAGCGTTCAATCTATCGAGCACTTGGAGTGCATAAAAATCCAAGCTTAACCTTCTATAATAGTTGATGCAGAATTTTCACTAAACACAATCCAAAATGATTGTGCAGAGGTTTTCAAATTAATTTTCTGCACTAAACTATACCAGAATTTTTTGATCGATTGAACAATCACAAGCTTAAATAGTTCAAAATATAAATGAGATAAGGAAAAGGAAACGACACCAGGTTTGTTTAGGCAGTTCCCCTTTCGTCCTCGCTTCGAGTACGTCTGCCCCCAATTCTAAAAACTAGAATTGAGATATCTATAACTTGTTTGCAAATGTTTTTACAAGAGAAAACTTAGTTATCCCACACTCAAGAAACTTCATTGATGCAAATACTTTGTCTTCTCTTCCCTTGATTCGATTCAAATCAAGTGCCTCGAACTTGTTGGAAGAACCTCCGTTTACCATTACTAGATTTCAAGAACACACAGTTCTTAAATCA
Source organism: Lathyrus tuberosus (assembly GCA_022829125.1). Taxonomy (NCBI): domain Eukaryota; kingdom Viridiplantae; phylum Streptophyta; class Magnoliopsida; order Fabales; family Fabaceae; genus Lathyrus; species Lathyrus tuberosus. The sequence goes on from JALAZF010000090.1 coordinate 5,691,240, forward strand.
CCTTCACTCAGATGATTCTGATCCACACACAGTTCGATCCTCAAACCTTGTTGCACATTCCTCCGGTTAACGCTACTAGATCGACAAAACCCTCCGTTCTTCGATCACCTTCGCTTGGCTGAATTCAATGCACACAAGATCTAATCCAAAAACCCCCAAATCCAATTGATCTTGGAGGACAAAATCCTAGAGGTTTTATTCAAGAACAAACCCACTGAAACACTCACCCCAAACCAAGATACAACTCTATGCTTTGGACGTTATCACTTCATGATGCAGAAAATCAACAAAAATGATTATGTGTATTTGTTGAGAAAGGTGCAAGATGAAGATGAAGGTGATGAGAGAAAAGTTTCAATGTATTTCTTTCACTTGTTCTTGTTAATTGTAAAAAATGAGGACCCATCTATTTATATGATGCAAGGACCATCAGAAAATAATAACAACGTTTTGAACAAAGAGAAAAATAGAAAAATCAGTTGCTAACAGCGAGCGGTCGACCTCTCATTAAAGAGGGTCAGCCTGCGGTGACCCGTGGAGTAATCTGCGTATGTTGGAAGACCATGTGTCGACGCATGACTGAGAAGAATGCACAATCAGAAATACCAGAAGTGTGCGTCAACCGCTGGGTAGGCGTGCGCTTACCCGAGCGAGACACACACAATGTCAACACATTATGAGTCGACCGGACTTCAGCATAGGTCGATTCAAGCTTCAAAAACACTCAAAAATTGATTTTTCGACACATTTTCATCTATATAGGCCCAGTTTATGCATTCCTAATACTAATACCATGATCACCCACATTTAAGGGATATGCAAGACTCCACCATATGTTTAGACTCATGATTATGCAATGCAAAATTCGAATGCCGACACCAATGAGATGACACCGTCCAAATTACAAACTACTAGCTAGTATACATTTTGACATCATTAAAATAAAGCTCAAATGAGAGACACCTTGCCCTCACAAATTACGTATGAATGTTTATACCTTGTATAAGATGTGTTGGTTCTTGGATTGGCTAGAATTTTGGTAAAACAAAGTTGTTCAATGTTGATGTCACATGGGTGATGTCTTAACATTGAGTCTTAACATTGGTTTATGTTAAGTGTTTAAGTTGGATATCTGATGTCACATGCGATGTTGAGACATCAGGTCTGCAGAAGGTTAATAACATCAGGTTTAGTGATGTTGTTAGGGTTTGCATTTTAGCTGGATATTGGGAGAGTTGTTAGTCTCATTGGATGCGGATATATTGGGATAGATATTTTTTGTTGCATAGAGATTTGATGCAGATTTGTAGGGAGGTTTAAAGAATGAGATTTAAGAAGATTTTGAGAGAGAAAATCTGTTTTGAAGATTCAGTTTTAAACAAAAAATCAGATCAGATATTGTAGCAGGTCCAAGCCCAATTCAAGTAGCTATATAATGCGCATCATTCCTGAAGGAAAAGTAACGAAGAAAAAGAGCTAAAGACTGAGTGTCGTTGTGTCTTCGTGTTTGTAAACCATTCGAGTGTGAATTGGTATTGTTGTTTTGAGTTGTTCTTGATCAAAGCTGTGAAGCAGAATCAAGTAGTGTTATTCAAAGTGTGTGATCTTTGAATTATATCACTGAAGTGATTTAGGGATTGAGTAGTGTTCTCTTACCTAAGCGGTCTCTTAGGTAGAAAGTTCATTAGTAGAGATTAAGTTTAGGAGATTGTCAACAAGGTTGTTGAGTCTGTAAATTAATTCTACAAGTAGTGAATTTCATCCCTGGCTTGGTAGCCCCCAGACGTAGGTAGTTAAAACTGAACTGGGTGAACAATTTTGTGTGTTTCTCTTGTTGTTTGTTATTGTCCATAGCAGAGTGTGTTGTTGTGGCATTAAGTGTGACATCACATATCTGGTACCAGAATTTCAATTGGTATCAGAGCAGGCATCATGTCTGTCTCTGGGTGAGATCTAGGGAAGTTACTTTCTGGTGTAAAGATGGACAAAGACGTTGGAGGATTTGTCAACAGACCCCCTATTTTGGATGGCTCGAATTATGATTATTGGAAGCCAAGGATGATCACCTTTTTGAAATCCTTGGACTGCAGGGCTTGGAAGGCTATCATTAAAGAATGGAAAGCACCTGTTGTATTTGAAAAAGATGATGCTGGGAAAGATAAAGAGGGCACCTCAAAGTCGAAGCCTGAAGAAGAATGGACCAAGGAAGAAGATGAGCTTGCCCTTGGTAACTCCAAAGCTTTAAATGCTATTTTCAATGGAGTAGATAAGAATATATTCAGGTTGATCAATACCTGTGAAGTTGCTAAGGAAGCTTGGGACATCTTGAAGACTACCCATGAAGGATCATCTAGAGTTAAGATGTCAAGACTTCAGATTCTAACATCAAAGTTCGAAAGTCTGAAGATGAAGGAAGATGAGACTATCCATGACTTCCACATGAGTATCCTTGAGCTGTCAAATGCATCCAGTGCTCTTGGAGAAAAGATGTCAGAAGAAAAGCTTGTAAGGAAAATCCTTAGGTCCCTTCCTAAGAGGTACAAGATGAAGGTAACTGCAATTGAAGAATCTCAAGACATCAGCAAGATGAGGGTTGATGAGCTCATTGGATCTCTTCAAACCTTTGAGCTTGGGTTGAATGAGGAAGAACCAGAAAAGAAGCCAAAGAGTATAGCCTTGGTTTCAAATGATCAAGAAGAGAAAGGGAATAGTGTTGAATCCCAGGAGGATCTATCTCAAGCCATTGTAATGTTGGGAAGGCAGTTCAACAAGGTGTTCAAAAGAATGAACAAGAACTTCAAGCCAAATGTCAAGAACATCGCTTCTGACATCAGCAAGTCTAAGGAGAAGGATGAAGAGAAGACTGCTCAAGACAAGGGTGTTCAGTGCTTTGAGTGTGAAGGTCATGGACATGTTAAGAAAGAATGTCCCACATTCCTGAAGAAGCAGAAGAAAGAAATGACAGTTTCCTGGTTAGACTCTGAAAGTGAAAGTGAAGGAGAGTCAGCCAAGCATGTCAAAGCTTTAACTGGAACAGTTGTCTCTGATGGTGACTCAAGTGATGAGGAACTGACTTTTGAGGAGTTAGCTTCCACTTATCAAGAGCTTTGTCTGAAGAGTGCAGAAATCTGTCAAGAAAGTGAAAAACAGAAGAAACAGATTGTTCAGCTTGAGACTGCTAAAGCTGATTTGGAAAATGAAGTCTTATTAGTCAAAGCTCATCTTGATCATATGACCAAATCTGTTAGGATCCTGAACTGTGGTACAGACACACTTGATAAGATCCTTCAGACATAAAAGGTTGCTGGAGATAAGTCAGGCATAGGATTTGTGGTTGAGGAAAAGGTATATGCTGAAGCACGCACTTCAGGAACCAAGAAGCAGATGTCTCAACCAATGTCTCAATAGCACACAAAGAGACAGGATCCTAAACCTAAGCAGGTTGCTCATCCACAACCTCAAAATGTTGGGAAGAGGCATGATCATGGTCCTCATCAAAGGAAGGTACATGTTTCTGGAGCTAGGCAGTATATGCAGGCTTCTAGGTCCAAACAGAACATGTTCCATCAGATGCCTCAACATCAGGGAAACATGTATGGCTATGGATATAATAATGTTGTGCCTTATTATTATGGAAGAAGGAAGCCTCGTCACCATAGAAGACAGCCTAAAGGACAACACCCTTACCATAGAAGACAATCAAACTATGGGAGAAGAAGACAACATTATGGGTGGCAGCCACAGCAGTATCATCATCAAGGTGGCAGAAGGTTTAACCACTTCAGAAAAGACAGAGTTAGGTGCTTTTATTGTGGCAGATTTGGACACATGCAGTTTTCTTGTTTCAAGCTACATGGTTATCCCAAGTCTAACCCTCAACCCATACGGAAGGAGAACAGGCCCAAGGTTGTTAAGCAGTGGGTTCCTAAAGAAGAGGTTAAGTGTCTATTGGCTCACTTTTCAGATAGACACTCTGCTAAGAATAGTTGGTACTTTGACAGTGGCTTTTCAAAGCACATGACTGGTTTCAAAAACCAATTGGTGGATGTCAATTCTTGCTCCTCCATTGATGTCACTTTTGGAAATGGAGAGAAAGGGGTGGTACAAGGTATTGGAAAAGTGAAGTGTCATGAGGGACCTGATCTTGACAATGTACTTCTTGTCAAAGGATTGAGTGCTAATCTAATTAGCATAAGTCAGCTCTGTGATGATGGTTATAAGGTCAGCTACACCAAGGATGAGTGTGTGGTGACAAATGAGCAGAATGAGGTAGTAATGAAGGGAATAAGATTCAGAGATAACTGCTATCAATGGGTACCTCAAGTGGACAGTTTATCTGGTGATGTTAAGATTGATGTTGTAACATCAGATTGTGACAACAAGTGTGAAAGTCTGCTGAAAGGTCAATTAGGGTTAATTACTCTTAATGTGAATCCTTTTAAATTTTTAAAAGGAAAGTTGATTTGGAGGGAGAAACTCATTGATTAGTCTTTAAGGGATACACAAAATCAGGCGCCATACCTTAGTCCATCATTCCCGTTTGTAGCAATATCACGTTTCATCAAGGATCATATCTCCCGAGTGTGCGTCTCCTTCAAAAAGAAGAACCATCTGTCTCTGAACTCATACTGCCTAAAGGGAACCATGTCAAACCAGATGTCTTCTCCATCAAAGAAATCTGTTTCTCAAAGCTCTTCGCGAGATAAGGCTAGGGTTTCTTCAGAAGAGGGGTCTGCAGAAGAAGCGTTGAATGTAGAACCCATCTCTATAATGCTCCCAGAGTCAGGTAAATCTAGACCTTCTAAACTTGTTTCAAAAAAGGTCGGGACTATATTTAGAGATAAGGAAACAAAGAAGCTTGTTACTAGTGTTCTATTTAGTGATAAAACAGCACCTAGGTCATCCACTTCTCAAACTGGTGAAGAAAGGGTGGATGTTGACAAAAGCTTAGGTCAGATTGTTGATAAGATCTTTGAGAAAGGGCTTCCTATAAAAGGTTTATCTAGACCACTGAGGTAAATGCCTGCTGAAAGGGAAAAGGAGGACATGCAAAGTGCAGCTACCAATCTTCATAGACTTGCTATGTCTGTTATTGAAGATTCAGAAGTGGGAGTGGAAGAAGATGATGTGCATGAGGAAGCTAATGTTAAGGGGGATGTTCGAACATCACCTGTTGAAGCTACTCCTGGTGATGAGGATGTGGTCATTGTGGTTGATTTATCTGATGATGAAGTCATTGGTAAAGCTGTTCCAAGTATTGCTAAGAGGCTAAAGACAAGGAAAGGTAAGACTGTTGAATCCTCTCCAAAGAAGTCTTCTGAAGGCAAGAAGAAAACTGTTGTTGTTGGTCTACAAAACCTTAGAACAAGGTTGCTACATCCTCCAAAAAGAGGAAGATTAGGGAAGATTCTGATTCTGACTTTGATGTTGAGGATGATGTTCAAGACATCACACCTGTGAGAAGGTCTATATTGAAAAGAATTGTTGATAAGATCCCAGACATCCCTGTTGACAATATTTCATTCCACTATGCTAGCAGTGCATCAATGTGGAAATTTGTATGTCAGAGAAGACTGGTCCTAGAGACGGAGCTTGGGAAAGAAGCTTTAGAGATGAAGGAGATTATGGAACTGATTAATGAGGCTGGGTTGGTGAAGACGGTGACCAAATTTCCTAAGTGCTATGAGGGCCTTGTCAAAGAATTTGTTGTCAACATTTCTAGAAATATTGCTGATAAAAAGAGCATTGATTTCATGAAAGTCTATGTGAGAGGAAAGTGCATTAATTTCTCTCCTAGTACTATTAACAAGTATCTGGGAAGAGATGATGAAGAGTATAGTGAACTTGAGATGACTGATAATGAAATATGCAAAGAGATTACAGCTGGTCAGGTAAAGGTTTGGCCTTTGAAAGAGAAGTTGAAGGCCAGTAAACTTAGCATCAAGTATGCAATTCTTCACAAAATTGGAGCTACCAACTGGGTGCCAACAAATCACAAGACAACAATAGCTGTTGGATTGGGTAGGTTTATCTATGCTGTTGGGAAGAAGATCAAGTTTGACTATGGAAGCTACGTCTTTGAGCAAGTAGTGAAACATGCTGAAACAAATGCTATCAAGTTACCTATAGCATTCCCTTCCCTTATTTGTGGAATCATCTTGGAGCAACATCCTGAAACTTTAACAAGTTCAGATATAGCTTGCAAGAGGGAGTCAGCCTTGTCCTTGCATCCTAAGTTGTTTGCTGGACATCATGTTCCAGACATTGTTGTAACATCAAGTTCTGGGGTTAAAAGGGCCAGTACTAAAGCTGAGTTGATTGAAGAATTGAAGGCAACAGGCAAGGATCTTGATGTGGTTATCAGTACTAGCACTGCTAGGAAGTTGAAAATTGAGCAAATGATCAAATCTTTGGAGCAAGGTGATGATGATGTTGAAGAACCAGGTTCTGAAGAAGGTGGTCCTAGCACTGATGATGAAGATGGGGCCAGCTCTGATGAAGACTAGTTTCCTGCTGCTTGTTCTAGATAGTAGTGTAGTTTTATTTTTTTACTGTTTTTGGTTCTGCACTTGATGTGCCTAATATGTAACTTGAATATTGTGCTTGTTTATGCACTATTTTTGTTTTTGTTCTATGATTTGTCTTGTCTTGCTGCTGACTTTAGACTGACAATGAGAGCCTGTTTAGGACTAACTGTAGTGAGTAGGACTTACATGTTGAGGTTTGTCCAATTGTGGCTAAAAAGGGGGAGAGTTAGCCAAGAGTTAGTCAAGGTGTTGCAAGGCCAAGAAGAAGATTTGGTAATTGTGCAATGCTAAGGAGTGCAACTAGTATGATGCTGAAATGCAGATATTGAGGGGGAGAGCTGAGAAACGCTATTGATGCTGAAGATACTCAACATCAATATCTTACTGGTATGCTTGTTCTTACCTTGAGGGGGAGCTTGCCCTATGCTGCTGATTAGTGTTTGAAGTCGGTACAGCTGTTTGAAGATATGCTGCTACTAGTTAATGCTGAAGTATGTAGCAGAGTATTGGAGTGTGTGCAGCATGCTGAATGCATTGTGAAGCTGTGCTGCTGCGAAAGTTTGGTACTATTATTTTTTTATCCGCTACTGAAGTCTCTGATGTTGCAGAGATTGTTTTAGACAAAATTAGCCAAAGGGGGATATTGTTGGTTCTTGGATTGGCTAGAATTTTGGTAAAACAAAGTTGTTCAATGTTGATGTCACATGGGTGATGTCTTAACATTGAGTCTTAACATTGGTTTATGTTAAGTGTTTAAGTTGGATATCTGATGTCACATGCGATGTCGAGACATCAGGTCTGCAGAAGGTTAATAACATCAGGTTTAGTGATGTTGTTAGGGTTTGCGTTTTAGCTGGATATTGGGAGAGCTGTTAGTCTCATTGGATGCGGATATCTTGGGATAGATATTTTCTGTTGCATAGAGATTTGATGCAGATTTGTATGGAGGTTTAAAGACTGAGATTTAAGAAGATTTTGAGAGAGAAAATCTGTTTTGAAGATTCAGTTTTAAACAACAAATCAAATCAGATATTGTAGCAGGTCCAAGCCCAATTCAAGTAGCTATATAATGCGCATCATTCCTGAAGGAAAAGTAACGAAGAAAAAGAGCTAAAGACTGAGTGTCGTTGTGTCTTCGTGTTTGTAAACCATTCGAGTGTGAATTGGTATTGTTGTTTTGAGTTGTTCTTGATCAAAGCTGTGAAGCAGAATCAAGTAGTGTTATTCAAAGTGTGTGATCTTTGAATTATATCACTGAAGTGATTTAGGGATTGAGTAGTGTTCTCTTACCTAAGTGGTCTCTTAGGTAGAAAGTTCATTAGTAGAGATTAAGTTTAGGAGATTGTCAATGAGGTTGTTGAGTCTGTAAATTAATTCTACAAGTAGTGAATTTCATCCCTGGTTTGGTAGCCCCCAGACGTAGGTAGTTAAAACTGAACTGGGTGAATAATTTTGTGTGTTTCTCTTGTTGTTTGTTATTGTCCATAGCAGAGTGTGTTGTTGTGAAATTAAGTGTGACATCACATATCTGGTACCAGAATTTCAAGATACATTATGTTAAGCATTAATGAAAAGATGTATGCTAAGTAAAGTGGTGTTATGTTTAAGCATGTATAAGCAATTGATTTTCTAGATGAATGATGAATTATGTGCATAATGCGTTTACATGCTTCCTATGTTTTATGTCCAACCTCGATCGTGAATGATCTGGTGTATACACGACGAAGGTGTGAAAATGTATGTTTGCCATTACACGCGTACACAATGAGAATGATCTGGTTTATACTAATTGGACGACATTGGTAAGACATATATGCTTGTGCACGATGGGAATGATCGTTGGTATACTCCTTGGACGACACTCTATGTTGGCTTAACAATGGGAAAGACCCAGTATCCTCATTGGACGGAATCGGTATGACGTATATGCTTGTGCGCAACGGGAATGATCATTTGTATACTCGTCGGACATAATTTTATTGGAGCGTTACGCGCGTACGCAATGGAAAGGAATTAGTGCTCATTAAGTTGTATGTGTTACATGGTGCACAAGACAGTGAATGATCTAGTGTATACACGGCTTGGTTTCCGAACATATTGGGAACACGCATTCATGTATATGTTTGTGATTATGTATGTCATGTTTTCTCTGTTTGTGTACCTGGCGTGAGTTTAACCTGGATCGAAGGAGGATTCGTGTATATGCATGTACCCTGTAGACCTGAGAGGACCCATAATATAGGAGAACTCACTGAGATTTAGTAATCTCGCCCCATGTTACTGATAATATTTCAGGTTTATAGTTAGGAGGAAGTATAGTTTGTAGCTTTCATCTCAGATGCTCGAAGGAGCAGTTGGCTCGAAGAACATGCTAGATCCAGTTTTCGCTGTGCAGATCCATTGAAGACACATGTAGTGTATCTTTTTAGTTGAGAACATGTTGTTTGTATGGATCATATCTCTATATCTTATAGCTTTTGTATGTACTCAATATCAATTTTAACATTACATGCATAATATACTAGTCAGTTGTGTATGTAGTGTTACACCAACCGCAATGTTGGTTGATGTAGTGACGCGAGCATAATGTTACATTAAGTGTGAGGAAATTAATGTTGAGAAGGAGGCCCACGACACAAAAGAGCGTGCCTTAGGTATTTCCTTACCTTGTTGGTGGTCTTACATTAGTAATAATGTGAATTTCTCTATTGGTGAGTAATATTGTGATAATATGTTAATACTTTGTACTATTGATGAGCCTGTGTGAATATTATATGTTTATATGATTGAGCTATAATTGTATAACATATTTTCAAGTTGATTCGTTTAGAGAGAACTACCGTGTTGGCCTTAAATTGGCAAATTATTGTTCAGAGAGAACATTTTATCGAGTACAATATGTGAAAGTTGTTTCTTTCATTTTCTAGTTGAATTGTTGCATATGTGTTTTGAGAGTTGTTGTTAACTCTCATGCATTCAGAGAGAGTCGATGACAAATATGTTCCACAAAGGAACCAAAGACGTGGATAAATCAGTAACACACCTATGAAATCCAAACCTTGGTACCTGATAACCCACATTAAGTGAGTTATTATTTACCTTAGTTATTTCTTATTGTTAGTTTTCTTACCTTTTTAGTGGTTACTTTTAGTTCATTTTAGTTGTTTTTTTATAGCAAGTAGCTTGGAGCACAATAGGTGTTCCCTTTTGTTAGTTTGATTTGTTTGTTGCTTGATTTTAAGGTTAGTTATGTCGTGCTAAGGCAAAACTGTGGTGGACAATACTTGGAGTGCAAGCTGAAACAACAAGATGGATTTTGAAAAAGAAATTAAATAGAGAAAGCAGTTGAGTCCCTAGGGAAAGCTTGGAAGGAATGACATATTGGAGGAAAAAATTGCTTTGTACTGAAGAAAATTCATTTGAATTAAGTGGATAAGATCAAAGAAACGCTAGAAGACAAAGAGAGTACAATAATACAACCACCACAATACGTGCTCTGCAAGAAAGGACAGCGTCGCCTGCACCTTGCTATGGCACCCTATCACAAGACACTTCATCTCCCATAATTGTTCCCTTGTACCTAATTCCTTAGAGGCTAAGCAGAAAGAATGTTGAGAAAGTGATGATTCTGTTAGTGGGCTTGAGAGGATTTCTTTATGGAAAAATACATTTTTTGGTCCCTTAACTATACCTCGGAGTTCATTTTGGTCCCTTAACTTTAAAAATGTCCATATTGGTCCCTTAACTCTTGAAAACGTTCCATATTAGTCCTTTTTGTCCTATTAGCGGCGGAAAATTTTAAAAATCATTCGCTAAATTTGTCGCTAATTAGACAAAAATGACTAATTTGGAATGTTTTGAAGAGTTAAGGGACCAATATGGACCTTTTTAAAGTTAAGGGACCAAAATAAACCCCAAGGTATAGTTAAGGGACCAAAAAGTGTATTTTGCCTTTCTTTATTTTGTAGCCCATGATCCAAAACAACAACAAGAAACACTAGTAGATGATTATAAATAGACCCTACTAAAGATTGTAGAGGAGAGTTAAACGTTATTCCAAAATACAAAACAGAAGTTAAAAGCGTAAGGATAATGGAGAGAAAAGAGAGAGCTTCTTCTTCTCACCATTTCTTGTACCAGCTGTTGAGCCCTAACGCGACTGGAGTCATCCCTTGCTGATTGTCCCTCTCAAGGAGTCTTCAAGCTACTCTTAGGTTTACATTTCTTTTTCAGTATTTATTTAAGAATGTATCTTTTGAGAATCATGTTTGTAGCTTGTACTCAGCTCATCATGAGCTAAACCCTATGTAGATTGAGCAATGGAAAGTTAATGTTATGATTTTTTTATGTTAAGTGAAATGTATTTAGTGCCTTGTTTTATTATGTGTTAACTTGCTTACAAATCTGATTCTTTGAGAGATCAACTTAGAAAAAGATAACAACTTATTGTTGTGAAAGGTCCAATAACAAGGGGGTTTCATAATAAAAGTAGTTGAAAAGAGTAGGATAGAGATGTCCACTTGATTATTTCACTTAGAGATAAGGAACCACAACTATAAGGAATTTCAGAATATAATAGACATATTTTAAGGTTATAAGTGTGACTTAGAGATTTGTTCCCTTGCCTTAATAATACATGTTTTGATGTTGTATAAAATCACCTTTAGATCACTCTGACCTTTCCTGGCACGACACCACACATCATGAATACATAGTTACGTCATTAACATTAATGGACCTTGGCTCAACTTACACTCTCTGATATCATTTCACCCTCGCCTTACACTCTTTAGATCTGGTTTAAAGTGAAAAGATTGAACTTGTGACATTCATATATTATTTTTATCCTTGCTCATGCTCAAAAATCAAAAGATACTGTATTATAAAATCAACCTAAGTAACATTCACTCCCTGTGGGTACGATATAGGGGTGGCAAAAAAGGTCGTGGCCCGTCAGGCCGGTCCACGCACTTGCCAAAAAATGGCAATTTAAGTTGGGATTTTGGGCCCGCCTACCCGCTGCAGCCCGTCCGCTTACCCGCCGCAGCCCACCCCGCGCACATGTCGGTCTGACCCGAAGGCCACGACCCATTTTTCCACCCCTAGTTTCAACCTGTCACTCACCTAAAAATCCTAAAGCATCAATGCAATGATATAGTTAGGTTGTTAAATTAAGTTTTTCACGTCAAAAGAAATCGTTATCTATCTTATCCATATAGTATAAGATGTTTGATGATGAATTTTAAAAATACTCAATAACGAAATCAGTAGAGACAAAATAAAAATCTTACTCAATGATGTGATGACTCAATATTGTAGATATAATTTTGTGTGTGGCCATTTTGTTCATAATGCGTAGAAATTAACAATCAACATGCATCCTACTCAAGAACTACTTGGCAATGACAGATCTAACTAATTGGTTACTATAGATCAACAAATATTATAAGTATAATTTAGATAGACATAACGTGTAATCACCTATTTAAAAAGAAACTAAATTTCATAAAACAAACCATATCCAAGTCTAATTCAAGAGTTTTCCTTAGTCAAGAATTTCATAAAACAAACCATATCCAAGTCTAATTCAAGAGTTTTCCTTAGTCAAGAATTTCATAAAACAAACTGTATTCAAGTCTAATTCAAGAGTTTTCCTGATTATGAAAAGTTGTTCTAAAAAATAAGTGAAAAATCTAATTTAAATGTAAAAAAAACTATTATTTTATTAAAAAAAAATGAAGAACAATAAATAAATAAAAAATAGGCGGGTAAGCCCGATGCCCGCCAACTCGTCACCTTAGCAGGGCAGGCTAGAATTTTAGGCCCAATTTCATTTGGTGGGCTTGCCTGCCCTGTCCTTTTTTTGGCGAGATTAAGGCGGGGCAAGGAGGGCGACCCGTTTTGCCACCCCTAGTACGGTATCCTTACTTTTTATCACTTGCTACTTTTAGACATACATGTATACTTGCATGTGACACATTTTTAAGTAACAAGTTTTTGGCGTCGTTTCCGAGGAATGCCAAGTTACATTTTGATTTTGTATTCATTACTATATCCTTTTGATTATGTAAGCATTTGAGCCTTTAACACTTCCTGTACTCTGGTGTCACGATGGGTGCTTAGCTGTTATATGCGCAGGTTTTTGCAACCAGTCTACAGAGGAGATCCTGAACTTGAAAGAACTCTCAGAGTACTAAGGAGATTTCAACTTACTGGACATTTTCCAGGAAGCCCTCCTCTTTTCATTCTGGCTGACGTACCTGAGTTAGAGCTAGACGAAGAAGAGGCAGAAGCTGTCCTGGCAGAGAATAACATTATTGGCATTGCCAATGACAGGGAAAGAAACATCAGAGATTACACAATCTTTGATCCAAAACGCCATGAATATTAGGATCATACAACTAGCCTTTGATGCAGCAAAGTTTGAATTCAAACCTATGATGTTTCAAATGTTGCAAACCTGTGGTTAGTACTCAGGTTCTGCAAATGAAGATCCTCACTTGCACTTAAGGCAATTCCTGGATGTTGCTAGTAATTTTAAAATTCCTTGTGTTACTAATGATGCATTCAGATTAAGGCTCTTTCCGTACTCTTTAAGGGATAGAGCCAAGAGTTGATTGAATTCCTTGGAGCCCAATTCCATTTCCACATGGAATGATTTGGCTGAAAAATTTCTGGCCAAGTATTTCCCTCATTCCAAAAATGAAAAAATGAGAAGTGAGATAACTTCATTTATACAAGGAGAGGATGAATCCCTATTTGATGCTTGGGAAAGATTCAAGGAGTTGCTTATACAATGTTCCCACCATGGCATACAAATATGTATTCAATTTGAAACTTTCTACAATGGATTGATGCCTTCCTCAAGAAACATGTTAGATGCCTCAAGTGGTGGAGCTATTTTGTCTAAATCATATAAAAAGGGTTAAAAGTTGTTTGAGAGTATCACTGCCAACACATATCAATGGCATGTCACTAGGGAAACTGCTAATTCAACTCAAAATAGACCTGTTGGTGTTCATGAAGTCATTGAGACTACAACTCTTCCTGCTCAAGTGGCTCAAATACACAAGATGATGAAGAATCTGATGACTCCTGAAGTGACAAAGCCTGAACCTGTGAATGTGGTTATTGACGCATCAGCAGTTGCCTATGTGTACTGTGGAGGTGCTCATTTATTTGAATAATGCTCAACAAATCATGTTTATGTTAACTATGTTGGCAACAACAAGTATAACAACCCCTACAACAACAATTACAATCATGTTTGGCGTAATCACCCCAATTTCTCATGGAGCAATAATCAAAATCGACTAAAGCCTCAAGCACCACTAATTCCCCCTGGTTATTTTACACCTAATTATGCTATGGCAAATCAAGGGAACAACCAGCTGGAAAATATTTTGAAATCCTTTATTCAAGAGAACAAAAATAAATTTCAAGCACAAGGTGTAAGCATAAAAAATCTAGAGAATCAAGTGGGCCAGATTGCCATTACACTTAGTTCAAGAAATCAAGGTGCTCTCCCCAACTCTACTGAAGCTCCAGCCTCAACATCTGGAGTTAAGAATGTTGAAACATGTCAAGTCATTAAGCTCAGAAGTGGAAAAGAATGTGAAGGATCTATACCAAGAAGCAAACAGTCAATTGAAGAACTGCCAGCCCAGGAAAGTTTAGAAGATAAAGGGGAGTCCAATAAGGAGCCTTTCTCATAGGATCAAAATGAAGAAATAGTTGACAACAATGCTACTGGCATGACATCCAATCCAGAAAAATAGCCAGATGTCGTGTCATAGGTTGACAGAGTCCAGAAGTTTGTGCAAGAAAGACCTCCACCTCCTTTTCCTTATAGGATTAGGAAAGCTAAAGAAGAGTAGAAGTTTGGAAAGTTCATGGAGATTTTAAAATAACTTCAAATCAACATACCATTGATTGATGTCATCCAACAAATTCCAAACTATTCAAAGTTTATGAAAGATGTGCTCATTAAGAGAAAAAGAGTGGGTGAGTTTGCAACTGTTGTACTAACTCAAGAGTGCAGCCAATTAGCTCAAAGCAAGCTCCCTCCAAAACTGAAAGACCCTGGAAGTTTTACACTCCCTGCATTATAGGATATACTTTATGTGGAAGGACATTATGTGATCTTGGAGCCAGTATAAATCTCATGCCCTTGTACATCCTCAAGAAACTTGGGATTAGAGCTGCCAAACCAACAACAATTACTCTTCAGCTAGCTGACAGAAGCATTTGTTATCCCCAAGGGAAGATAGAAGATGTGCTAGTAAGATTTGACAAGTTTGTGTTCCCTGTTAACTTAATTATCATGAATTTTAATGTTGATGAAGAGACTCTCATTCTTTTGGAAAAACCTTTCCTAGCCACTGGCAGAACTTTAATTGATCTGGAAGGAGGAGAACTCACTATGAGAGTCAATGGGCAGCAAGTTGTGTTCAATGTACTCAATACCTTACAATATCTGGTAGAAGATGTAGTTGATTGTTCCATGATATCAAGTTGGGAAGGAATTATCCACAAGAACTTACTCAAGTCAAATAATGTGTTAGAGCAAGAGCTAGGAAAGTTTGAAAAAGAAGATATTCAACATGATGCTATCATTAGTGGGCCCCTGTACAGACATATTAATGAAAAACCTGTAGAGGTATTGGAATTTTCCACTGCTATAAAAGATCAAAATTTTCCATCAATAGAAGTTCCCCCTGAGCTGGAACTTAGCGGTTGTCTAATATACCTACCTAGAGGCAGGACAAAAGTTGTCAGTCATTGTGGCTACTGATTTATCTGTTAAACAGAAGGGTCAGTTGCTGACAATTTTGAAGAAGCATAAGAAGGCTATGGCTTGGAAAATCTCGAACATCAAAAGGATTAGTCCCATAATTTGCATGCATAGAATCTTGTTAGATGAGAACTCCAAGGATAACATTGAAATCCAAAGAAGATTGAACCAAATTATGAAGGAAGTGGTCAAGAAATAAATCATCAAGTGGTTAGATACTGGTATTATTTACCCTATCTCTGATAGTGTATGGATGAGTCAAATTCAATATGTTCCAAAGAAGGGTGCATAACAGTAGTCAGTAATGAGAAGAATGAATTAATTCCTACAAGAATAGTTACAGGCTGGAGGATCTGTATGGATTATAGAAGGATGAACAAGGCCACTAGGAAGGATCATTTCCCATTACCTTTTATTAATTAGATGTTGGATAGGTTGGCTGGTAAGGAATATTATTGCTTCTTGGATGGGTATTCTGGCTACAATCAAATAGCCATTGCACCTGAAGATCAATAAAAGACTACATTCACTTATCCTTATGGCATTTTTCTTTCAGAAGAATGAATTTTAGGTTGTGCAATGCTTCACCCACGTTTCAACGTTGCATGATGGCCATATTTTCAGACATTATTGAGAACTCCATGGAGGTTTTCAAGGATAAGTTTTTTATTTTTGGAGAATCATTCAAGAATTTCCTGGATAATTTGGATTTGGTGTTGACTAGATGTGAATATAATAGTTTTGTCTTGAATTGGGAAAAATGTCATTTTATGGTGAAGGAAGGTATTGTTCTTGCTTATAAAATCTCAAGGAAAAGCTTAGAGGTGGATCAAATAAAAGTGGAAGTCATTGAGAAGCTTCCATCCCCAGTAAACATCAAGGGAATTAGAAGTTTTTTGGGCCATGCTGGATTTTACAGAAGATTTATCAAGGATTTTTCCAAGATAAGTAAGCCATTGTGCCAGCTGCTGTAGCATGATGTGCCTTATATCTTCAATTAGGAATGTATGGATGCCTTCAATTTATTAAATAAAGCCTTGATTTCTGCACCAATTATGAAGACTCCTGATTGGACAAAGCCCTTCGAATTAATGTATGATGTCAATGATTTTGCTATTGGAATTGTGCTTGGCCAAAGACATAACAAGGTGTTCCATACCATTTACTATGCTAGTAAGACATGAATTGAATCACAAATCAACTACACAACAACTGAAAAGGAGATGCTAGTTGTGGTCTTTGCTTTTGACAAGTTCAGATCCTACCTAGTGGGAACAAAAGTCATTGTGTATACTGACCATGTTGCCATAAAGTATCTTATTTCCAAGAAGGATGCCAAGCCTAGGTTTATAATATAAGTGTTGTTATTACAAGAATTTGATCTAGAAATTAGAAACAAGAAAGGAGTGGAGAATTTGGTTGCTGATCATCTTTCAAGGCTACGAGAGGAAGTGCAGAGCAAGACCAATGAAGACATTCAAGAGAGTTTTCCCGATGAATATCTGCTGCTGATTACCTATGGCGTGACACCTTGGTATGCTGATATTGTCAAATATCTGGTCAACAAATACATTCCACCAGATTTCAACTCTCGACAAAGGAAGAGGTTCTTCCATATGACCAAAAGTTACTTTTGGGATAAACCTTTTCTTTACAAGCAATATGTTGACCAACTGCTGAGAAGATGTGTGGACTAACCAGAGGCACGACAGATCATGTATGCCTGTCATGAGGCTCCCTATGGAGGACATTTTGGAGGAACCATAAGTGTTGCCAAGGTTCTGCAATCAGGTTCTTTCTAGCCCTCTATATTTAAAGATGTTCATGAATTGGTAAAGAGTTATGATAGATGTCAAAGAGTAGGAAATATCTCCATGAGGCGAGAAATGCCTCTCACCAACATCCTTAAAATATAACTTTTTAATGCGTGGAGCATTAACTTCATGAGGCCATTTTCTCAATCTTTTTGAAATATGTATATTTTGGTAGTTGTAGACTACTTCTCTAAGTGGATAGAGGCAGTAGCAACTCCAACTAATGATGTTAGGGCGGTGACCAAATTTTTTATCAAAAACATTTTCACTGGACATGGCACCCCTAGAGTGATCATTAGTGATGAAGGTACCCATTTTTGTAATAAGTTATCTGAAAATTTGATGGCAAAATATGGAGTCAAATAGAAGGTTGTTATGGCCAACCATCCACAAAGTAGTGAACAAGTTGAAATTTCCAATAGAGAGATAAAAAGGATTTTGGAAAAAGTTATGAGAACCTTCTTTCCTCGTCAGGAAATGTTGCGTTTGAAAAATCTCTCCTCTAGTTTATTTCTGGATCAGAATTGGCCCTTGACCACTTTGATAACTTGAACCTCTGAAAGACCAGAGAACCTTCAACCGATGTCACTCTTCGCCATTGAAGATGATATTTTCGCTTTCCCGGATTAAGGAAAATCCCCAAAGAAAGCCTCTTAATCAGAGATTCGGCAATACAGCAGTTTTGCTCTGAAAAACCACTGGTGAAAAGGTCATCGACACCTCAAAATTGGATTCCATCATATGGCATTTCTCCGGGAAGACCCCGAGAAAAGTATGATGTAAGACCCCAAACAGAAGCAGTCTCTCAAGAAATTCGCTTTCCCCAGATAGAGTCAACAAATGGCATCTCCAACAGAGAAGTTTGTACACCTCTATAGCTCAGACGACTGGGTTCCCCAGCAAGTCTGACATCATTCTTTTTCCCATCAAATGACATCTCCCCAGGAAAATTCGGCGAGAAGTTTGATGAAA
The DNA here is from genome assembly GCA_022829125.1 of Lathyrus tuberosus. Classification (NCBI taxonomy): domain Eukaryota; kingdom Viridiplantae; phylum Streptophyta; class Magnoliopsida; order Fabales; family Fabaceae; genus Lathyrus; species Lathyrus tuberosus. Next base: position 5,709,347 of record JALAZF010000090.1, read on the forward strand.
ACCGCTACGTATAGCGTCCCTTGTCAAGAAAGTTTATTGACAAAAGAAACTGAGACCAGTTCCTTGGTAGGAAACCAGGATCGAGGGGAAGTTTATTTCAGAAACTGAGACCAGTTCCTTGGTAGGAAACCAAGATCGAGGGGAGGTTTATTTCAGAAACTGAGACCAGTTCCTTGGTAGGAAACCAGTATCGAAGGGAAGTTCATTCCAGAAACTGAGACCAGTTCCTTGGTAGGAAACCAAGATCGAGGGAAAGTTTATTTCAGAAACTGAGACCAGTTCCTTGGTAGGAAACCAAGATCGAGGGGAAGTTTATTTCAGAAACTGAGACCAGTTCCTTGGTAGGAAACCAAGATCGAGGGGAAGTTTATTTCAGAAACTGAGACCAGTTCCTTGGTGGGAAACCAAGATCGAGGGGAAGTTTATATCAGAAACCTAGACCAGTTCCTTGGTAGACAACCAGGATCGAGGGGAAGTTTACCTTTTCTAAGCGTCATTGCTTAGCAAAAGAAGATGAATGTGTAAGCTACCATTCATAACCACCATCAAAATTTTGGGTATTCCGATATTTAATCATCTTGCACCTCGAATGCCCGAACACCTTCGTCATTCGCACCTTCGGGTCCAAGAAGATTAAATAGGGGCATCTGTCATACCCCAAATTTTGACCACTAATATTCCCATCATTGTGTAAATCATGATCACAATATGGGTGTATCATTATGCTTCATCAGTCTCCCCGAAGATGGGTGAGCATCCACTACAATCAAAATTAGGGTTTCAAGCCGTCTCTGAGTTCTTAGACAAAGGATCAATCAAGGAATGACATGATCTTCAACTTGTCTAAACATCTCAAACATCCACAATGGATCAAGAGGACTCCCACATCAAGGATAAAGCACAAGGTTGCCCCCTTCTAGGTGGATCAAGCCTCAAGATCGCCAGTGTCACCAAATTAGGTTTTGGTCGATCAGGGCCTCCAGTTGGAAATCTTCCTCTGGGCATGAGTCAATACTTCAAAGCATATCCTAATATGCCCCATGGAACCTCATGGACCCAATTACCAAGTCAATTTTGCCCCAGGGGATGCATTCATAAAAAATCAGGAATTAGGGTTTCTTGACCTAATTCACCCCTAAGTTGACTTTTGGGACAAATCATGAGCCAAGACCTCAAGAGAGGATTTGAGGATCTCTAACAATCCACATTGATCCATTTGCAACAATTGATTGATCCAAGAAGCTTGAGCAACAAGTTTCAATTTCATCAGAACCAAAATTAGGGTTTCGCGAGAAAAGTCAACTGTATCTTTGACTTTTGACCAGGACATGCTCCCAAACCCTAAGACATGATTCAATATATCCTATAACACCCATGAAACATGTCCATCAAGTTTGATTTAGGTCAAGGACATGATTTCCTAAAGGATTGCACAGTTTGAAATTCATCAGATAAAAAGTCAACTGTGCACAAAAGTCAACTTTGACTTTTTGAGATTTTTCACAATTATGGATTTTTAACCCTAAAATGATGTTAATGTATGATTTGAATCATCATCCATCAAGAAAAATCAAAGAAAGTGGGATAACTTGTAAAAGGGGTAACCATAAAAAACTTAGAAAATTTTCTAAGTTATGAACAAAGTGGCAAGGGTACCAACTTTGGAGGATCATAACTCCTAAACAACAAAGCCATTTTTCCCCATCTAAAGCTTGATTTGTAGATCTCATGGCCCTCTACAAAAACTTCAACTAGACCTCATTCCAATTCTTCATGGATTTTGAGTTATGGATTGATCGAAATCACAAAAAGTGAAAATGTCACTTTTTTCAACACTTAGTGAAATTTTCACTAAGTCAGAATCTGCCTTCACTTTTTTCCAAATGTAGGGACATTTTTCACTTGGATCCAAAAGGTATCAAAACCAAATATGATCAAACAGTTGTTGTATCATATAAGGGCTTTCCAAAATGGCCAAGAACATCACCAAATTCAATTTGAGCTAAGAGTTATGGTAGTGGCAAAATGCCTTACTGAAAACTGCCAAGGCAAGACAAAATTTTGCATTTTTGGTCGATTTGCCAAAATCAGCCAATTCCAAGCCTTGTCATCATCTTGGACACATCTTAGGATCAAATCTAAAGGGGACAATCACTGAGCCAAGCCTCCAAAGTCCTTGGAACAAGAAGTAGCATGCCAAACCTAGAATTGCCTAAAAGAGGGATAAGACTCCAATTTTGGATTGAAGCATTTAATAGATGCTTAGAGGTGGCATGGACTGACACATTTGCAACTGAATTCAGTCAAGATTCTTCCAACAAGTAGGGAACCAAAGCTCTGTGCTCTAACCTCTAGTCAATGGCTAGAGGAGACTTGGATTTTCATTTGCCAACATTGGCCAAACCTCTGCAGCAGTTGCCATTCACTATTCCTTGTAAAACAAACTTGCTCTACTATAAATAGAGCTCATTTATGATCAGGTTGAGTACACCAAAGCCATCAAACAGATGCTTTCCTCAAAATATCTTCTTTCACTCCAATTTTGCCTTCTAAGGCAAGTCACTATCGGGTTTTGAGTTTGGGAGCTTCTCCAATCAAACCAATCACACACACACCTCATAAACATCATATAGAAGTGATCCAAATACTTAAACAACACATGGAACACTGATTTCTCAGAATCATCAGCCAGTTGCTCAAGGTTTTAACCAAGTTGCAGCTGAGATGCCATGAAGTGATCCAGCTATTTCCAATCAAGTCCAAGCATTCAAACACACTACATAGGGTGTAGGGAAGCTGTTCAGATCATCACAAATCATCTGTAACACCTCCAACTCAAAAATCACATTGTTCTTGCTGTCACAACCGTCAAGTAAGCCTAAACTTGGTCATCTCTTAATCTATGCATATTTCCTCGCACAATACTTTTGCCAAATGTTCATAATCATGCATAGAATGTTTCCCCTTAATTAATTGCTTTGTTTGAATCGTGTATCAAAATTCTCAGCCTTCATGCAATTTTTAGGGTTCTTGAGGTTTTGTCTTGATTTATTATTCCATGTTAAAAATAAATGAAATTAAAGACCATAGATATGATCGTGGGGTTGAAACGAGCAGATTGATATGTGGATTGCATGATATAATCAAGTATTCAGTGAGATTGGAGAGAAAATGCAAATCTGGGCAAAACTCAGAACACGCACGTGTTCTTGGGTGTTCTTGGCGCCCTTTTTTGAAAATTGAAATATTTGAATTTTGTGATTTTATTTAATTGATTCAAAAATTAATTTCTCTCTGAGTTTTAATGATTTTGAGTTGATTCCTTTTTTAATAATTCACAAAAATGTTAAAATATTTTATTTTACCAAAAAATCCCAAAAATATTATTTATTTCATATAATTGATATTTTTGCCAAGAATTAATATTTTAATTGTTTTTGACATTTAAAATATTTTTTCCTTCTTGATTTTACAAATTTTTATGATTTCTAATCATTTTGTAGGTCAAAACATGATTGTTGAAACATTAATCCAAGATCACAATTTGTTTTCCACATATTAAACAATTTTGACCATTTTAATTGAATTTTTTATTCAATTAAAATACATTTTGGAAACAAATTAGGGTTTTGATTAATTCAACCCTCATCTAACAATTTCAAACACTTTTGGGCCTCTAATAGAGTGTAAGACCCAATCCTTTGTAAATACAAACCTATTTTGGGCCTCACTTATTGTATAAGTCCCGTTGTATTTCAAAAAGTTCAACGCGATCATCGTTTGTTGAAAAACAAACCTTGGGCCTCTCCTCGAGCTATAAGACCCATTCAAAAATCTTTTGGGCCTCTATTAGAGTGTAAGACCCAACCCCTTTTGAAAACCAAACCATTTTAGGCCTCAGTCATTGTATAAGACCCACTGCGTTTTCAAAATCTCGGCGCGATCGCCATTTCAAACGAAAAATCATCTGGGCCTACCCTCGTGTTATAAGCCCCACTCTTTTTCTTTAAACCTTTTGGGCCTCTTGAGAGAGTGTAAGACCCACCCCTTTGTACAGAAAACCTCCTTGGGTCTCAGTCACTGGTATAAGTCCCTCTGTACAAAACGACAGTACGATCACTGATAAAAACCTTGGGCCTCTCCTTGAGTTGTAAGCCCCAATCTTTAATTTCAAAGCACTTTCTCCTTTGATTTTGAATATACTGTTGTTTTCAATCTTTCTTTGTTGAACAACTAACCAAACAGCATGGAAGCTCTACAACCGAGTAAGTGGTTATATGCTTTCATTTACCGCTTTCATATACATATAACTGTATTGTGGGGCTGTTTCACTGTAAGTCTTCTTTTATAAACTCATATCGACTGTGTAATAATAGTATAGATATTTAGAGTTTCCCCGGCAACTACGTCTAGTACTAAGCCCTGTTGATTACTCTTAAAATAGACAAAACTAGATCCCCATAGGATTACTAGATACAGTCTTTCCTCCTCTTGGGGTTAAACAATATGGAGACGTGAAAGGCAGCATTCTCGGTGAACCCTTTCACAGACTGTCACCTTTAGAAATCATCAAAGAAACTCTACTCCCCAGAGATGATATTTTCTCCGTGAATGGCATCTCTTGAGTTTCTTCCAAATTCTCGAACTTTCCTGGCTTGATCTATTCTCTGTGAATAGCCTGTCTTGAATTTCTCGGGGTTTGGGGACCCACGGGCTTCTTAAAAGCATCCCCGCCTCCTCTTGGGCATTGTACAAGGACCCGTCGGCTTCTTAGAAGTATTCACAGCCTCCTCTTAGGCTTCATATAAATGATTTCTTCCTCCGGGAATGATAGCCTCCTCTTGGGCTTCGTACAAATTATCCCTCGGCTTCTTAAAAGTTTCCAGCCTCCTCTTGGGCTTCGTACAAATTGTCTCGACGACCTCCTAGAGGTATAGGAACAGAAATTAGTCATCTTAATAGAATAGTCTTTCAAAAAGTCTAGATCTTACTACTGCTGTTTCTCAAACGTAGTACAAAAAATGAAACTCTAGACTTGGACAGTCTAATTTCCTTGAGTCTCAAAGACATTCTCAAGTTCCTTCTAAAACTAGGGGATGAAACCCGTAGACTCGGACAGTCTCAATACCCTTTGGATTTCCCATTTCCTTAAAGAACAGGAAATATCCCTGATCCTCGAATCAAATCCCTGAGGGCAAACAGTACTCATATAAGAACTGATTTTCTCTTTAAATCAGCATACTGGACCTGTCACTCAACTGAAACAGTAACCCTAGCCTTCTCTTGGGCTTTGTACAATAATAATCCCCAGCAGAGTTAACCTTTTCAGACTCTCTTGTTGAGTCCAAACCTTCAGCCTCTATCTCGGGCTTTGTACGAGATACAAACCACTCTCTTGTTGAGTATAAAAAGACTCTCTTGTTGAGTCACCCCTTTAGCCTCTATCTCGGGCTTTGTACGAGATACAAACCACTCTCTTGTTGAGTATAAAAAGACTCTCTTGTTGAGTCACCCCTTTAGCCTCTATCTCGGGCTTTGTACGAGATACAAACCACTCTCTTGTTGAGTATAAAAAGATTCTCTTGTTGATTCGATCACCTTTAGCCTCCATCTCGGGCTTCGTACGAGATACAAATCACTCTCTTGTTGAGTATAAAAGACTCACTTGTTGAGTCAAGCCCTTTTAGCCTCCGTCTTGGGCTTTGTACAAGAAACATATAAAAACACTCTCTTGTCGAGTTAAACCCTTTAGCCTCTATCTCGGGCTTCGTACGAGAAACAAAAGCACCCTCTTGTTGGGTCAATAGCCTCCTCTTAGTCTTTGTATAAGGAAACCCGGTTGAGCCAATCAACCTTTTAACATCAAAAGTTGTGCCTCGTTCACAGTATACAAACATCAACAACTCCTTTCCCTTCATCTAATTGCTGTAACCGGCAAGCCTCTGGATCATCTACATCCATGCCACTGTCCCTCTTTTAGCATGAGAAATTCCTAAGGAAAGATGGCATTGCTCTACATTGAGTTAAAGTCTTCTCCTTCAGGTCAAAAACCCCTATAAAGGAAATTATGGCATTGCTAGGATTCACATATCCTGGTTAAAGTAATCCTCCTTTATAGTCAGTCACCCAACAGTTGTGACAAACAAACCCTTCTTTAGAGATGACAAATTCCCTCCAAAGACGAAACTTTTAGCTTCACATCTTGGGCTTCGAACAAGATACAAATAAACCCTTTAGCTTCACATCTTAGGATTTGAACAAGATATAAACCACCTTTAGCTTCACGTCTTGGGCTTTGAACAAGACACTAAAACACCCTTTCCTCCCATTAAAATAGGAGGAACTACGATCGCTCTGATTTCCCTGTTTCAGAAAACGGGAATACGTAGGCATAAGATTGAAAGAAAAATCTTAGCGAGCACACTAATCCAAAACCCAAATCTCGTACCCTCACATGTCAAAAGCATTAATCTTAATCTCCCACCAATCGCCCTGGCACTATTTTAACAAAATAACCTAAGAGAGACCCACAATCTTTGTAGCATCTGTAAACCAACAGTCATCTGTTCAAACTCAGTTTGCAAGCAGGGTTAATTGGAGACATCTATTTCCCTTACTTCATCAGCTTCAATAGGATAAAAAATAAATCAAATTGTAGTACCCCAAAGCGATAGTGCTTCGCAACCACGTCCAAAATCGCTCGCTACACATGTCTCTTTATAGACTTGTCTATGGCAAGTCTTTCTATTTACACATTGAGTTGGAGCACACGACATTTTGGGCTGCCAAAACTTTGAATTTCAATCTAGCCAATGTTGGCCAAGCCAGAATGTTCCAACTCAATGATCTAGAGAAGCATAGGCTATTATCTTATGAGAATGTTGAGTTGTATAAGGAAAATACAAAGAAGTGGCACAATAGTAAATTTCAGAAAAGATAGTTGATAGAAGGCCAACAAGTTCTTTTATTCAACTCTAGACTTAAGTTATTCCCAGGAAAACTTAAGTCTAGGTAGTATGGCCCTTTCAAATTGATTAAAATTTATCCTCATGGGACAGTGGACTTGTTGAATGAGAGAACAAATAAAGAGTTCAAAGTGAATGGACAAAGAGTTAAGGCTTATTATGGTAAATCGTTGCACAACACACAAATCTCTCTCGATTTGCATGAATCTACTTGATCTTTTTGTAGTCATTCTATAAGAATATAAAATAGTGCTATTGGGAGGCAGCCTAACTTAACTGTTATTTTTTTTATAGTTTATTTAATTTTCAGATGATTGAAATTGATGAAGAAAAGTGGGAAGGATCAGTGTTAAGTCTTGTCACATGTGTAAGCTGGGGATTAATCATGAAAAGGGAGGCAATTGTTGTCTCTTTGAATTCAGTGAAATAAGACAAGTGGCAGTTTTGCTAAAAAAGGGGGAACGTTCTAATAAGACAAAAATTGAATGCGGGAGATAGAAACTGAAACCATGCGCGTAGACATGCTATTGAGCCCTGTGCGTAACGTCACGTCTAGACAGGCCCATTAATTGTAATGTCCCCTTACTTCATGATCAGGGTTGCTACTACAAATAACCTCTAATTACCCTAAACCGGTTGCTATTAAGAAGAGATGCTTGCTGACATGACACCTATTGTCACTCCTGAGAAGGTGAAGAAGCCAATGAATCTTAGCACCCCTTCCCCCCAGCAAAAATGACTCTGAAAAAGAAATCCCCTGCAAAGACCAATCCTCCAACAAAGCCAAAATCTCCTTCCAAGAAAGTTCAATCAAAACCATTGAAGGTGTATGATGCTATCACGACCGAGGCTGCCTCAGAGACACCTAAAAATTCAAAGAAAGAACCCATGCAACTAGTGGCATGCCCCATTTCATTAGATGACAGTGAGGACTTTATCCTTACTTTAAGTCTAGGGGAGTGACGGCCTGTGTCATGACCTTGCCCTTCAACCGACCAACTCTCAATTATCATCATATGATTTGCTGCTACTGTTTAATATTTTATATTTTTAGGTTGTTAGTTTAATGGTTTTGTTTAGTTATGGTTTGGCTGTTTGTCAGCCATATTTTTAATTAATGAAAACTTTGCTTGTTTTGGTTTTAAATTCTTTATATTCTATGTTAATATATATATATATATATATATATATAAAATAAAAACAAAGAAAACAAATTGACTGCAACCCCTTGAAAGAGAAATAACTATATGAAACTTAGGAAAAATCTCCTAGGACTGTGACAATATTGGAAACAAAGTTGTGAGTGCTAGTCAATTTCACCTTCTTGTGTTTCTGATAACCCCAGACGCGTCTTTAGTAATCAGAAAAGTAGATAGCCTTTTGATAAAATAGGGAATATGAATTCACTAGAAGATTTAGTTAAGGGAGGATGGTATTGTTGTTTAGGATCTAGTGCAATTGGACATTGCATATGCAAATAAAAACACCAAAGTGTGTAAAGGAAGTAGGTCAAAGTGCACTTCTTGATATAAATTCTTGTGCCCGAAACTAGAGGAACAAAAGCTTTGAATAAGTTCCTGTGCTCAAAACAGAAGGAACAATAGATGCTTTCACCATTAGTATCAGGTTGGACTCATTACAAGTGAGATCCTGTCAGGGGAAAAGGTGGAGCATTTACCTAGCTCATAAATAAATTGCATGTGCGTCCTAAGTGCAAAAATTTGAAAATAGACGGTCAAAATCCCCTTGTTGAAAGTGAAATTTGATATCTTGGACCATAGGATAAGGAAAACAAAGGTAATTCTAGGCTAGCTATCTTGACTAAAGAGTTCAGGTGTGACAGGTAGCATCAGTATTGTATAGAGCGCACACACACTTATGACTTAACTTCAGAACTGAGTTGTGCCAATCTTTGAAGATAAGCCCTTTGAGATGACTTCTGAGTTAATGTTGAGTTATGCTGGCTAGAAAGGTGGTTGTTTGGAAAGGAGGTTTTTCTGTCGTTAACCGTTGCATCACCTGAGGACAGGCAATGATTTAATTTTACGGGTGTGATAACCCACATTTAGTGAGTTATTGTTTACCTTAGTTCTTTCTTATTGTTTGTTTTCTTACCTTTTCAGTGGTTACTTTTAGTTCATTTTAGTTGTTTTATAGCAAATAGCTTGGAGTATAATAGGTGCTCCTTTTTGTTAGTTTGATTTGTTTGTTGCTTGATTTTAAGGTTAGTTTTGTCGTGCTAAGGCAAGACTATGGTGGACAGTACCTGGAGTGCAAGCTGAAACAACAATATGGGTTTTGCCAAAGAAATTAAATGGAGAAAGCAGTTGAGTCCCTATGGAAAGCTTGGAAGGAATGACATATTAGAGGGAAACATTGCTTTGTACTAAAGAAAAATCATTTGAATTAAGTGGATAAGATCAAAGAAGCGCTAGAAGACAAAGAGAGTACAGTAGTATAACCACCACTTTGCGCACTCTACAAGAAAGGACAACACTGCCTGCTTCCTATTATGGCAGTCTGTCACAAGAAATTTTGTCTCACACAATTGTTCTCTTGTACCTGATTCCTTAGAGGCTAAGCAGAAAGAATGTTGAGAAAGCGTTGATTCTGTTAGTGGGCTTGAGAGGATTTATATATTTTGTGGCCCATGATCCAAGATAGAAACAAGAAACCCCAGTATAGGATTATAAATAGACCCTGCTGAAGATTGTAGAGGAGAGTTGAGCGTTATTCCAATATACAAAATAGAAGTTAAAAGTGTAAGGATAGTGGAGAGAAAAGAGAGAGCTTCTTCTTCTCACCATTTCCTATACCAGCTCCCGAGCCCTGGAGCGACTGGAGTCATCCCTTGTTGATTATCCATCTCAAGGAGTCTTCAAGTTACTCTTAGGTTTACATTTCCTTTTAAGTATTTGTTTAAGAATGTATCTTTTGAGAACCATGTTTGTAGCTTGTACTCAGCTCGTCATGAGCTAAACCTTTTGTATGTTGACCAATGGAAAGTTAATGTTATGATGTTTTTATGTTAAGTGAAGTGTATTTAGTGCCTTGTTGTATTATGTGTTTACGAATATGATTCTTTGAGTGATCAACTTAGAAAAAGATAACAACTTGTTGTTGTGAGAGATCCAACAACAAGTGGATTTCATAATAAAAATAGTTGAAAAGAGTAGGATAGAGATGTTCACTTGATTAGTTCACTTAGAGATAAGGAACTAAAACTATAAGGAATTTCAAAATATAATAGACATATTTTAAGGTTATAAGTGTGACTTAGAGATTTGTTCCCTTGCCTTAATGATACATGTTTTGATGTTGTATATATACACCTATAGATTACTCTGACCTTTCTTGGCACGACACTATATATCATGAATACATAGTTACATCATTAACATTAATGGACCTTGGCTCAACATGCACGATCTGATATCACTTCACCCTCACCTTACACTTTTTAGATCTGGTTTAAAGTGAAAAGATAGAACTTGTGACATTCATACATTGTTTTTATCCTTACTCATGCTCAAAAATCAAAAGATAGTGTATTACAAAATCAACCTAAGTAACTTTCACTCTCTGTGGGTACGATATCCTTACTTTTTATCACTTGCTACTTTTAAACATACATGTATATTTTAAGCAACAGTACCACATGCATTCTTGGAGGAGGAGTACATTGCTTTAGTACATCTGCGTTGTGATTGTAGTTGTTGTTTTGTGAATTATTTTTGTGTGAATGATAATTGATGTTATGTAGACTATCCTTGCTATTTAATGCATCACTATCATCTATAAAATTTTTCTCACCCCTTTTTGTTGTTTTATGGTGTTCTGTACTCCCATGGAGTACAAATATAAGGTATATGAGTAGTTGATGTTGAGCTGGAGGAGGGCATTAAGGCCTCTTCACTTATTTGTTGTGTTTTACGTCAATCAGTTGCGTTGGGGCTCTGATCTGTAACACTGGGTTGGGACATTTTATTTGATATTTTCGAGTTTTTGTATTAATTTTATTAAACGAGTGTTTTATTTTGTTGAGATATTATAAAGCATGTTTGAGTTGCTTTCTGCTGCGTTGTTATAAAATGTTTTTTCAAATGCATGATTATTTGAGCGAGATGTGTGACACCCGTTTTGGTTAAATATGTTTATTTCATGTTTTTTATTTTAATTAAGAGTATCCGAGGATAGGGTGTTACGTTGGTCGGTAATAGACTCGCCTAGATAGTTTTTTATCCCGCTCTCGTCACCCTTTAAATACAACGAGATCAAGGTATAAGAGCACATAGCTCCTGAATCACCTCCCTTTCAAAGGGGTTAAAGTCATGAGGGGAGAGTCCCAAGGAAACCTTCGAATCATTCGTCCAAGACAATAGAAAGTGGGGAGCGCTTGTCACCCCAATCGTAACCATCGAAGCTCTATACAGCTTCTTAACTCTGACAAACTTATCTTTCCAATCAGGGTATGGGTTGGGCCCTAATTGATAGTTCTGCAACTTTTGGTGTTGGCATTCATTTTGGTAAAACTGATTGTGATTGACATATGCCTAAAAAGATGTTCTGACTTCTGTTTTCTGCTGCTGCATTTTCCTTTAATATGATGTGTATGATCAAATTATGTTTTGGCCAAAAATATGCCAAAGGGGGAGATTGTAAGTTCTGAGTTGGCAGCATTTTTTGCAAAACATGTTGCTTAGGAAAATGTTATGAAGAATGTCTTGACATAAGAGTAGAACATCACTGTAGGATGTGTTAATCTATAGCAGGTGGTGTTAGTGAATGTTAAGGTGTTGAAGAGTTAAAGAGCTGAAGAGTGATGTCACATGCGATGTCTTGACATCACTATTCCAGAACATTAAAACATCAGACAGTTATGTGATTAGGGCTGCACGTGGTTCTGGTGTGAATGAGAAATTCTGCTAAAGAGAAACAGAGAATATAGGCGAAGATCAAGGGAGAGATATATTTTGTTACTATCAGTTATGAAGATCAGTTTGTTGCGCATTTAAAGCATAAAGATATGGAGAATATTCAGAGTTAATTATTGAAGATTTAATTGAAGATATGATTGAAGATCTATTTAGAAGCAGGATCTGTTGCAGATTTGTTACAGAAGATTTGATATGATTTGAAGGCCCAAATCCAGTTGGGATTATGTTATAAATAGAATGCTTTTAACCTAGAATAGGTACGGGTCCAAGATGTAGATCTTTAGGACTTTGTCTAAGTGAACCACTCGGGTTGTGAGATGGTCACTGTGTGTAACTCAGAAACCTGTAGGTAATGAGTTTGAGTTTGGTATTGTTCTTGGAGGAAGCTTTGAAGTAACTCCAAAGGGTGTCATGGAAGGGTGTCTTCTATGGCTGTACAGTTATTGGTAATCAAGTTGTTGATGCAGTGACGGTGTAGTTGACTGCTAGACATCATAGTAAAGATAGGAAGTGAGATGGAGTCTCTTACCTAGGGAGGACTTAGGTAGAAGGGTCATTGGGTAGTGATTGAATTAGGTAGATTGTCAACGGGTTGTTGAGTCTGTAATTTGATACTACTAATAGTGGACTTCCTTCCTGGCTTGGTATGCCCCCAGATGTAGGTTGTTGAACCGAACTGGGTGAACAATTCAGTGTGTTATTTACTGTTTCTATTATTGCCTTGTTCAGCAGATTGCGATGTTGTGACATTGCACAAAGACATCACACATCTGTACCAGAATTTCAATTGGTATCAGAGCAGGCATCCTGTCTGTTTCTGGATAAGATCTAGGGAAGATAATTTCTGGTTCATGAGCAAGGAAGATAGTCAGTTCATAGAGTATTTTGTATTGGAGTGAAGAATGAAGTTATCAGGCCTGCTGCTGTATGGTTTGACTTATGATGACCTAGTGCACTTGGAGTGTTGGGCAAGGGTTATTATGCCTAAAGGTAGTAGAGGAGTTTTCTGGTGTATGTTTCGCTGCATATATATATCTGATGGAAAATTCCTGGTGGTTTTAAGTTAAGACTGCAACATTCTGCTCTCCTCTGAAGATGTGGTGATTTGTGAGGACATCTTCAAATCCACTCATAAAGGAACTCTTATATAAGCATGTTGGGAAGAGATCTGAAGATAGTGAGAAGTAACTTACTTTTGCTTCTATTCCTAAAAAGGCTAACCTCCAGTCTTTGATCTCTGGATGTGTTTCTTGGAATGATGTCCTATCTTGTGTTAGAACATCACGCCAGAATTGTGCAGAATTCTGTTGTCTAAAGGAATGACATAACAGATGCTTGGGGGCTGAACAAATATGTTGATCACATCTGTTTGGAACCTACTCCTGACTTGGAAGAGGAGGCATCTGGGTTGTATGAGGATTCATCAAAGAAGCTGAGCTTAATATGTCAATCAGCCTTTGATCAATTGGAATTGGTGTCTGCATTAGACTTGTGGCTGGAGGGATCAGAAGAAGAAGAACAATATGTTCAGTACTGTGACTCCTTCATCCTTTTTGATGGTGAAAGAGGAAGGTAGAGCCAAAGCTAAAGAGTATCACTGTCAAAGTTTTCATGCGGGAGTGAAGATCTTGATAAGTTATCTCTGAAGCTTAGCTGTGGTAACTAAATGAGGGTGGCATCAAAAGTTTGAAGGTTCTTGAAATATTAGAGTATGCTGGTTCATGTTTAGTGTGATTGGTGATGTTGAAACATTATTTCAGTCTTTGCCTTCTCAGCCAAAGGAAGTATGTTATGCTCACGGTGGAGTATCAGGTCAAGCCACTTACCTAATCTAAAGTGATCAGTGGTGTGGATTAGCAAAAGAAGATTTAACCAGTGCCTCAAGTCTGCAGGGAAAGGATGTAGTTATATATTTTTATGCTTTGGATAATGTTGTGCATTCAACTAATGACAAAATACATTGACGGGAGACTATGTATATGTCTGAGGTAAAAGTGCAGGACTGCAGAAGTGTTGAGAGTTTACCTTTCTCTATGTGGCTGTTTTGAAGTGTTTTCAAGGGTTAAGCACTTTGGAGTTAAATCAACTGGTGGGGTTGATTGGTTACTATGGTGTATCATCCAAAGAGTCCGGGATGTGTTTGGATTATGAGAGGCAGATTGTGGAATGTTGATGACATCCAACACTTCAAGTCAGACAAGTTATTGACTTTAAGGTTGAAAGATATGAAGACATCACATCTTGATGGGTACAACTTGGATCAGGTTGGAGAATGGTGTTTGCTCTAGTTGTGAAGGTCGAGGATAAGTGGCAGTTATCTCTGGCTTTCTTCTGACGGCTCTACTAAGGGAAGTGACCTTCGTTAGTATTGCTATGGGGTAGTCTTGGACTACTTATTTTCTGAAGATTCAGATGTGGGAGGTTTGAAGTCTTTGGAGGTTCTAAGCAGGATGGAGGTTGTCTACTCAAACTTGATTGTTGATTCAAGTCTATGAGAGCATGGAAATCTATTTCTGCAAAGGAAGGAGGTTCTTTTGAGTGGCAGAAGGAGGAGCTGAATCCAACAGTTGGATGTTCTGACATCTAGCTTAACATCAGGAGTCTCAGCTGGTGTTGTGGCACATCAGTGAATGATAGAGTGATCTACTGGAATGAACAATAGGATGCTTCAAAAAGATTGTTCTCATGGCAGTATGCGGGAGCTGCAGGAAGGAGAAGATGTTACATAACCATTGCTTAGGGAGTCTAAGTGTGTTTGCTTTTGAGCAAGTGGATCATGTAACTTGAAGATCAAGTTTCCTTGGTGGATCAAGATATCTTTGTGTGAGTTCTGACAACGTGAGGATTCATGAATGAGGTGATCAAACTGTGGCATTTGGTTGATCTCAGAAGTGGATTCAAAGAATCAAGATAATCAGAGTGTGGCAGCTGGTTATTATTGAGGATTGTCTTGGAACAAGTTACTCTTGGGCAGAAGGGTGATGAGTTGAAGACTCAAGGAGATTATTCTTCTTGAAGGTGGATGAGAAGTTAATTCTCTAGTTCTTTGGATTACTATGCAATAGTAAGTCCAGTTGGTGGAGCATATCAAGAATCATGGTGATGATATCTTGGTGTGTGGAAAATGTTCTAACTTGTGTTGGGACATTATCTGGTAAGATATCCTTGGTGAAGGATGATTATGCTGTGGTTCAGAAGGTTGGTGTATACATTATGCCTAAGGAGCGTCTACATAGTCATACGGGAGAATGTTGAAGTAGAAGGTCTGCCTTGGATGGAGAATGTAGAGAAGACTGAAGTAGACCAGGTATTGATTGCTTGGAAATCTGAAGATGAAGAGTATGATAGGGAATGACTGCTTTTGGAGAGTTGGGGGATCTATGTGACTTTGATCCTTATCTAACAGTTTGTTTGAAGGAGGATGGTGATTCTTATGTTCCTCACGAATAGCCTAATGGTAACTTCATGTGGAGATGGATGCTCAAGCATTATTGTCAGAAGAGGTGTTTCTGACTATGTGGATTAGAATGTGGAGATTCTGAGCTTGTTTATAGTAGTATGTTCTGGCAAAGCATGACTACTAATTTTTGAATGTAATGGCAGAGGAATTGTGTCATATGATGTGATCTGATCAGAAAGTTTTTTTAAAGAGCTGTTACATGTGTCTCTTGAAGAGATTAGATCTCAGTAAAGCTGATAATTTGTGGAGTCTGTGAGCAGTGTCATACCAGTCAGGATAATTGAATGTGTTCTCCAAGAGTGAAAGTACAATATGTGAAAGTGCTCAGCAAGTGTGCTCAAATGTTCATCTCCATCTAGAGCTTTAGTTAACCATGACAGGGGGAGTAATTGTCTATGGATTCTGCAGCAAAGGTGCATATATTGTGAAGCTTGCATGATGATCAAGAGTGTGAAGATTGGTTGAATCTTATGAGGATATAATGTCAGATAACATGTTATGACATTAGGTTGTTGGATGACATATTGGTGTGGACATGAATGGTTCTAGCCATGTGAAGCTAAGTGTTTGAATCATATGCACACATGCTTCTGAGGAGAAGTCTGAAGGACAACTTTGGTTGTGTAGGGAAGAATTTATTTTTCTCTGCAGATTTTGGAAGAGCTTTGTGAGGGTCCTTATTGATGGGAGATGTCACACTTGTCTTGGTGTGTGTAAGAGGAGTTTATTTAGAGTTCAGTGAAAGGCGTTGTGTGTGTGCTTCAGAACTGGTGGATGATTGTATGAAGCATTCCTGACTGGATGAATGAAGACTATGTCTGGATTTTCCAAATATTATGATCAAGGAGCACCATTTGTGAAACATAATGGGAGAACTTCTGTCTGTACTAGTGTAGTACTTGGATTGGTTGAGGATTAAGCAAAGATGCACACGGTATCCTTGATAGGGGGAGAGTATTACAATTTTGTGCAGCTGGAATTGTGGTGTTAAGGGGGAGCAGTGTTATTATTGGTGCATGTCATTTGTTTGGTTTGCTCCTATTATGGCTAAAAAGGGGGAGAATTGAGAAAAAATCAGGTGTCCCTTGGAGCTGGATGGGTGTTCAAAGAAGAAGGTTTTACCCAAAATATGCCAAAGGGGGAGATTGATAGTTCTGCAGCTTTTGGTGTTGGCATTCATTTTGGTAAAACTGATTGTGATTGATATATGCCTAAAAAGATGTTCTGACTTCTATTTTCTGCTGCTGCATTTTCCTTTAATATGATGTGTATGATCAAATTATGTTTTGGCCAAAAATATGCCAAAGGGGGAGATTGTAAGTTCTGAGTTGGCAGCATTTTTTGCAAAACATGTTGCTTAGGAAAATGTTATGAAGAATGTCTTGACATAAGAGTAGAACATCACTGCAGGATGTGTTAATCTATAGCAGGTGGTGTTAGTGAATGTTAAGGTGTTGAAGAGTTAAAGAGCTGAAGAGTGATGTCACATGCGATGTCTTGACATCACTATACCAGAACATTAAAACATCAGACAGTTATGTGATTAGGGCTGCACGTGGTTCTGGTGTGAATGAGAAATTCTGCTAAAGAGAAACAGAGAATATAGGCGAAGATCAAGGGAGAGATATATCCTGTTACTATCAGTTATGAAGATTAGTTTGTTGCGCATTTAAAGCATAAAGATATGGAGAATATTCAGAGTTAATTATTGAAGATTTAATTGAAGATATGATTGAAGATATATTTAGAAGCAGGATCTGTTGCAGATTTGTTACAGAAGATTTGATATGATTTGAAGGCCCAAATCTAGTTGGGATTATGTTATAAATAGAATGCTTTTAACCTAGAATAGGTACGGGTCCAAGCTGTAGATCTTTAGGACTTTGTCTAAGTGAACCACTCGGGTTGTGAGATGGTCACTGTGTGTAACTCAGAAACCTGTAGGTAATGAGTTTGAGTTTGGTATTGTTCTTGGAGGAAGCTTTGAAGCAACTCCAAAGGGTGTCATGGAAGGGTGTCTTCTATGGTTGTACAGTTATTGGTAATCAAGTTGTTGATGCAGTGACAGTGTAGTTGACTGCTAGACATCATAGTAAAGATAGGAAGTGAGATGGAGTCTCTTACCTAGGGAGGACTTAGGTAGAAGGGTCATTGGGTAGTGATTGAATTAGGTAGATTGTCAACGGGTTGTTGAGTCTGTAATTTGATACTACTAATAGTGGACTTCCTTCCTGGCTTGGTATGCCCCCAGATGTAGGTTGTTGAACCGAACTGGGTGAACAATTCAGTGTGTTATTTACTGTTTCTATTATTGCCTTGTTCAGCAGATTGCGATGTTGTGACATTGCACAAAGACATCACACATCTGTACCAGAATTTCACTAATATTTTATTCCCAATAAGGTTGAAAAAAGTCGCCCAACTATGGGCAGGTATCAACTTGACACTAAAGAAAGAAAATAATATCCCCATAGAGGGAGTAACTTCCAGACGGCGACATAGAATTTCAAAGGTCTAATAATATTCCATATGTTATGCGTAATCTCAGAGGGGGTGACGGTTGTGGTTGATAAGACTTCGGCCTCGAATTGTGTAAAAGGGATTAAGACCTCCAAATAAAAAATAACAGGAAGATGAAAATAGAAAGACAAAATAAGTGAACCACCCACGAAAGGCATGTTAACTTTATCCTCTTTGAAACAAGGTTCCCTGGTCTCATCTTCATGTCCAGTACTAGAAAACCAATTTTATGCCAAAAGGTCGCAAAATTTTCCTCATCATAATATAGGGATACAAATTTTTGTACTTTAACATGTTTATTTCTTTTCCCCATTTGAATCCCAATAAGGATCTAAAGAAACAAAAATGTTATTGATCAAGATATTTGGGTCATTGTTTTCACTATAAATGGGTTAAAGAAAGGTTAAGAACAATATGGAAAATCGTATCGACAATGTTGATTGGTAACTTGGAAGATATGTCTCACACTAGTACAAGATTCTTGGAAAATATTGAGCAGAAAAATTTGAAAGGAAGAGGACACATGTTTTATAAGGGTAAAGACATGGAGATGGGCAAACTAACCTTAGCAAGGCCAAACTTGGCTTCCCAAAAAATCATCATTAGGTGCATTTAATGCAACGCACATCTTACCTAAGCGGAGCTTCAGTCTATCACAGCAATTTGACGTTCCATTTCTTTCAATGATGAACGTTCAAGTTCCTATATCTGATGCGTAAGTTATATCTCTGACATCGTGGGCACAACATGGGATCAACTACCCACACATGGTGACGTCTCGTCTGAGGACTCAATGAATCTCACCTAAAAGAGTTAACAAAGTCTCGCCTAATGGACTCAACGAGGTCTTTCTTGAGGGATTCAACAAAGTCTCACTTGAGAGACTCAATTACAACTCGTCAGAGGAGTAACGACCATTCCTCATCTAAAGATAGAAGTAAGTGCCACGACAAGCTCCTTGGGAAGGATCGAAGGTGAGGGGTTAAAGAACTTCAACATCAACAAGCTCTTGCGCTTGAGGGACTGTGTAGTAGAATAAGTGAGGAAGATCCTGAGGTTAGGGTGGGAATAAGCTAGGTCGAGTTAGGCTTTGTCAAACCTAAGCTTTCCCTACTAAAAAATTCAAAGTCTAAGTCTGGTGTGTAGGCTATCATGTGCTTATTTTAGGCCTGAGCCTAGCCTTTTTGAAGGTCTGATTAGCCTATTAACCTACTTAAAAAGCCTATATTATTTTATATATGTAAATAAAAAGTTAAATTAATCTTTAAATAGACTAAAAAATCAAAAAAACAACAAGATTAAATGTTTGTTTGCATTGAATTATCTGAATTTACCTAGTAGCATATATTTTGTAAGATTACTTTGTTTGGAAGAACTTATGAAAATAACTTATAACATTGTTCATAAGATTTTTTTCAACTTATTTTCATAAGTTCTTCAAGATAATTAAACTTTAATTTTGTATTTTAATATTAAAGTACAAAATAGAATATTATAATAGTAGTAATAATAAACTTATTCATATTTATTAAAACATGTCGGCCTGATAGGATTGAGAGACTAGGATTGAAAGACTGATTTATGACATGTGACCTACCCTATTTAACTAAATAGGCTTATGAGAAAGTCTAGGCATTTTCTATTTAAAAAAATTTGGCCTAATCTTGGCCAATGTGGACTAGGCAGTATACCTCTGTTAGTTGGTCTAACCTATTCACACCCTTAATTGAGGGCAAGGGCAAGAGACACATGTTTTCCCTTTACAAGTCGCTCATGTCTTAGTTCGAGCAAACTTCATTTGGTTCGATTACCCCTTGCCCTGATCATTCATCCAACTTCCCATTTCCCCGTCTGTAACGTGTGTTTGCGGGTAGAGCTTGTAGTGGGTCAATAATTATTACTTAGAAAATCGTGTGGTCTAACTATTTCCCTGAATTTATGGGTATTAACCACCCACTCCTATGAGAGTCGTGAGGTTGGATGGAGACTTGTTTCGCTTGATCCAAGGTACTTGAAAAACTATAAATACGATACTGAAGAGACTAATTTCTAACACATCGAGAAACCACTAATACCAAGCTTCTCACTTCATCGTGTGAGTTAGCTCTAACCTACAACAAACACTAAAGCGTCTGGCAGTCCCGATTCTTTGAGTTGTCATGCATAGTTTTTTTTTTACCAAAGCTCCTACATTTTTAAGTAGTGTTATTAAAAGAGAATTGAAAAAGCTATTATAAGCTTTTCATTTTTTCTGTCAAAAAAAAACTTTTCTTTTTAAGGTAAAAAATACTTCTTTAATAAAATGAATTTTAAAAATATTAAACTAACAATATTAAAAAGTCATAAGTTAGACAAGGGCTTTAAATCTTAAGGAGAGATGCAATGCCAAGTACCAACCAACCATGTGGTGTTGTTACTAAAGACAAGTATTGTACATTGTACTAAATTGTAACAAAAACAAAAAATGAAGGCGAAGAAAGTTAAGTATCGAAACTAATGTAATGAAAGTATTGAACATTTGTTGTCTCAATTATGGGTAAGTCATATAGTCCTAAGCTGATACCAATCCAACTGTAAACATGGTGCGGCCAATCTCCATTTTAAAGTAAAAAAAGTACAAAAGCTCTACGACTAAAAAACTGTAAGTCCAGCTTTTGAGAGCTTCTGAAATCAAATGACAGAAAAATAAGATTTGGAGTTTCCCATCTTATTTATCAAGATGCCAATGCCATGTCATGAGAGGAAACGAAACACAAGTAACTAAAATAAAAATCTACTACTATTATATGACTGTATCCATTAAACTTTTTAACTTTCTCCCTCATGACATGACATTATCAAGTTAGAAAATTGAATGAGAAAACTCCAATCTCAAAAATAATATATCATCAGAGCTGCAATGCAAGATTTGGCTGCAGCTGAGGACCAGTTTCGACATTGGAACTGCGTGAATTTGTTGCCTCAATCATCCCCTTCAAGTCATTAGCATGTAAAAAAGAACTCTGTTGCATAGTAGAAGCTTCTGATCCTTGCCAAGACGAATTTCCGGCAAGCCCCTGAGGCAATCTTTGTGACTCAAATCCAGATTCCAGACCTGATAAATTGCTGGAATCTGATTGACTTGACTTGTTGAAGAATTGGGCCTTGAGAGCAGTTGGATTAACATTTGTAGATGCAGTTTGACCGGACAAGTTGTGTATGGTATCCATGTCTAACATTTGAGGAGCATTACCGGCATTTGAAGAGCCGGTTATGTCAGCAAGTCTTACCATCTTCATTTGAGGTGAAAAGTTAGAACCTAATCGACCATTTGAACCAAAATCATCAGACTGTGGAATGGGCTCCTGCTGAATCATCCCATGAATCATGGATTCATTCCCACCACTAACACTGCTGCTTGGATTCATTTCATTTTGGTAACTGAAATCTCTGTTTATTGCCATGTCTCCATTTTGCAATGGTGATGCATTTGCAAGAGAGAACATTCTTGATGGAGAAGAAAATCTACTTCTATAATCCTCTTGTACAGGAGTGTCCGAATTTCTCTCATCATGAACCGCAGAGTGTTGCCTTTGTGACACATCATCGTCGGATACCCATCCAGGACCAAATTCATGTCCTGGCGGCAAAACACTGCTGATTTTCCTCGCAGCAACTTTCCAAGCAACCGGACCAAGGTTTGCAGCAAAATTGGCTAGGCTTCTTGCATAGCTGTGCTTCACATGTAAACCAACCTGATTGAAAGGAAAAGAGTTCATATGACAGTACAAGATTTTCAAACTATTATAAAACCTTTAGAACTGACCAAGTATCAGATAGTAACAGAAATCTTAGAGACGGTACAAGATATTCAAACTATTACAATTCGACAAAGATGGTTGTCTGTCACTCTTAGATTTACATAACCGGTTGATAAAAAATGAATATGAAAACGAAAAAAAACATAATTACGTACTGAAAGAAGCTGCTTCAAATTATCTTCAAATGCGGTCAATACTGGTGGTTCATTTCCTACAGGAACTGGATTTCTGTAAGTGTCACGCCTGGTCTCATCAACTGTGAACTGCTTCTTTCCGTACCTTAACACAGCTTTTACAACAGAAGCTGCAAAAGGGGAAAAAAACCATAATTTAATGAATCACTCCAATAAATAAAGAAGGAATTGGACAAACACTAGAAAGGCATAAACATAGATTCTGACCTGGAAATTCATTCTCCCATTCAGATGTAAAATTTGTGTAACCTCCACTGTTGTTGTGGAAAGCCCTGGCTGATGTATCTGTAGGCTGAAATTTGCTCACTACTTTTCTGAGATTATAACCATTGGAGCCACTAGCAATATCCCCAACAGAAGCAAGAGTTGCATCAGAGGAAGATTCGGGAACAACAAGCTCAGATTGAGATATGCCCAATGACTTTCTTGTCTGCTTGCCCGGTGGTCTTCCCCTCTGCACAATTTTGGGCGGTGGTGGTTCACTATCACCATCGTCTTCATCCTCGTCGTCACTATCTTGTCTTAGATTCTCAAAATCCTTCTTTGCTATCTCTCGCATGGCTCGGGCCTAAGAAAAAAGTCAAGTCTCTAACTTAGACATCACATTTAAAGAAGGGATGAAATTGAAATAGATTAACTGAAGATTTCACCCAACCTGCCGATAGTAAATAGTATCTGATGAATTGTATTGCATTGCATTAGAGCATACCAAGAAAACGTCATTCTGCAAAAATGAAGCAGAAGTGTATTTCAAATTTGAATCAAAATATCACAGTAAGAAAATATATTACTCAAAAATTAAACATAATAAAAATCCAAATTTACAAATCAATAGCCTAAATTAACAAAAATGTGAGTTGGACTAATTAGTGCACATATGCTACAATGAGCAGAAATTACTAACGAACCAAACAAATGGCATTTCAAGAACAGCATGATGACTCTTAGCCAGCACATGGGTTATAAGATGTCAGATCAAACAATGTAACAATAAGAATTACAAACCGAACCAAACAAATGACTTTTCAAGAATGACAACAGTTTCTTAATGCAACTTTTTGGTTAAGTAGCCTAGTAGCTGGAATTTCACTTATTAAAGGTGAATAAGTGGGACGTCGCGGTTCGAACTCGCTCCCCTGCATCTGATGTCCCTATACGGCTACCAACTGAGCTGGCTTAACAGGACATTTCTTAATGCAACTTGAGCAAGAACATGATGTCAATAAGTTATCAGTTTGGAAAGCATGTTGTTTCCAGGTAATGATTTTTATAACCACTTGCTCTAAGAAACCTCATAATACCTATTTTGCAAACCTTCTATATACAAACTCGGCGTACAGTGTTAACAATTCAGAAGCATTGTGTATAGTTACATTTCGATTTCCAAGTAACCTATCAAATGAATCAAATAATGAATAATCAAATAATTGAATACTGTATCTTTACAAGAAGCAACCAAATAAGGGAGGGAAGTAAGTGTGTTTGCTTGGCTGGTGAAATAGGAAATTGTTCATAAATACCAAAGGCTGAAATGAAAACACGCAAGCGGAATCAGCTAGTCATATAAAGAATCGCTTACGATTTACGCAACAGTATCTCAAAAAGATACAGCTTTTAATTCAATTATTTCTTGCATTAATGCGAATACAAATTAGATAAGAAGCGGCGCAGAAAAATAAAATGAAAGTCAGTTGAAAGAATGAATAGCAAACAAGGTTGTCGGGAGAAGACGGAGTCGGGTAAACAGATCAAAATTACCAACCTCAAACTGTTCAAAGCTGATATACAATCCCTCATCCAATTTCTTTCTGATAGTTCCAAAATCCATAGGGTGCTTAACGATATCATGATAATCAGGAAGCTGCAGCAAGAAATTTCTGTGTCACAATTAAAGTAATAGGAAGTACTCAAATCAAATACCATATACGTTAGCATCACAAAAAAATTCACCTCTTCTGGATCCACCGGCTCAGAGAAGACCCCATGTGTGTCCTTCCTACAAGATGGTTATTATGAACAGTAAAGAACAGAACTAATAGATTTTCAAACCTAAAAAGAAAACAAAAAATAAAAAGAAGATAGAAAGAAACAAATAAAAGACACACTTTTGAAGTCTGTCAAGGATAAACAGCAAGAGCTTTTTGTCTGGCAAAGGTGTAGTGGGACCGGACACAACCTGCGAACCTGTCAACACAATAAAAAAATCGCCATTAATATTCCCCCACTTACTTATACACCCCCATGTAAGAAAGAACCCATTCATAATTCATATACAACAGCAACAATACAATACACCTTCATTCATAGTCATACCATGTTTACTGTCAGTCGCTTTCCGAACCTTTCCATCCTGCAAAAATCATTCCATCATCAAAATCCCCAAAAAAGACACATCCCTCTGATTTTACAACACACAATATCTACTTTTTACTCTCTATAACATAATCAACCAAAAACCCCAAAGAAAATTATAAAAAATATAAAAAAGCATAGATTTTTATCGAAAAAATAAAAAAAGATAGCGATAATATTTAGGGATAAGACAAATTGAAGCTTTTAAACATGTCCTTGCACTGAGTGAATAGATGAAAGCTCAATCTAGTGTACATAAATTAAGAAGGCGAAAAAGATACTAACAACATGCCCCACACAAAATTTTCCCCCAAAATTATATATTTAAATAAAAATATACACATGAAAACCTAAACGGTCAAAGATTTCATTCCAGAAATTAAAAATATAATTACGCGCGAAATTCCAGAAACAAAATTAAACAAAAATAAAAACGAAATTAAACAATATTCCTCCTACAAACAAAAACAGCGATATAGTGTAATTTCGAGAGGGAAATTGAAACAGAAATTGAAATTGAAAATGAAAAGGTTTAGGGATGGATGATGAATTGGATTGATGAATGAAAGAAATTGATGAACTCACGTCATGATCTGATCCGTTAGGGTGAGATAGGGGATCGGAATTGAATAATGCGGGAGGGTTTTGGAGGTTGGAATTGAAAGCTTGCAAAAGCTTTTGTTTCTTGAGTTTACGTTCATCTTCATCGATGGAATTGGAATTGGAATTGGAATAGGGATTGGGGTTTTGAAGATGTTTTTGTTGTTGTTTGAGAGATCGTTTTTGAAGATCCAAAAGAGAGGGACGACCCTTCTTCTTCCTCTTGGTGGTTGTCGTCATGGTGGTGGTTGTTGTTTCAGATACCTCGCCCATTGTTTCCTCCTCCTTTCTCGCTACAAGGTCCAAACCTCTTTCTCTCTCTACTCTCTTTCTCTCTCTATGCTATTTGTTTTTATATTTTTTTTCAAAAACAAACTTATTATCCAAAAATTCATGCGTGCCACTCACGTGACTGCTAGAGGGAGTAATATGTATATATTTTTATAAATAAAATTTATTTTTGCTTATTATAAGATCAAATTTATGAAATTAGTTTATGTAAAGAAAATTTAACGGATTTGATGGACGGTGGTGGTTATCAATTGTATAACGATTATTATCATTTATTATATATTTAATTCCTATGACTGTTTAAATATAAATAGTTAGTTAAAAAAATATTTATGAAAGAAAATATTTTATTTATATATAAAAAATATTATAAACAATTTTTTATTTTTTTATGATTTATAATTCAAATTATTGATATATTTAACCGCTACGATACTTTAAAAAAATATCTATGAATATAAAAAATAATTTATTTCTAAATATAAAATCTATTAAAATAATTTTTAATTATTTAGTGGGCGATGGTTATTGATTGTATAACGATTATTTTTTCATAATCTACAATTCAAATTATCGGTATATTTATAGCTACGACTCTTTAAAAATATTTATGAACACCTGTGAAAAATAATTTTTTTCTATATTAAAAATATTTTAAAATAATTTTTTATTATTTAATGGACGGTAGTTATTGATTGTATAACGATTATTTTTTCATGATCTACAATTCAAAGTATTGGTATATTTACAGCTACGACTCTTTAAAAATATTTATGAACACCCGTGAAAAATAATTTTTTTCTATATTAAAAATATTTTAAAATAATTTTTTATAATTTAATGGACGGTAGTTATCACTACTACAAAACGCTAAAACAACAACGTCAGGCTTACAACGGATTCGTATCCCACTGTTGTAATAGGTTAAAAATTTTGCAACTGATTTATAACGCCATATTTAACGATGGTCGTATTAAAAAAACGTTGTAATACATGGTGTGTAACAATTCTCAGCAACTACATTTTTTTTCATATTTTTACATTTTAAACACACTTGTATTAAAAAACCGTTGTAATACATTATGTGTAACAAGCTTCGATTCCCAGCAACTACATTTTTTCCATATTTTTAGATTTTAAACATATATTTTATTTCTTTTGTTAGTGTTACGGGGATTTAACCTCAAAACTCAAAATTCATCTTTGTTTTTCTATTTTTAAGTGCAAGAGAATAGATTGAAATAGTTTGATCATAACTTCTTTAAAAATAAAAGTGAAAGAGATGAGTTATATAAAAGAAAACTTTATTAAGATTCCAGATAAGAAGAGTACATTGATAATCATATATTACATATATTTATCAATGTCAGAGCTCATAGCTGCAAATGCATCTTCGTAATCCAGGACTGTTTCCTCACTTCCCTCATCGGAATCATAATAAACAGTTCTCCTTTTCGTCTTTTTCTTTTTCTTCTTCAGCTTCTTCTTCGTCTTCTTCTCCTTCCTTACCCTTAACGCATCCCTGACGTTGGCCGCTGGTTGGACCTCCTCATTTGGCGACTGATGTTGTTCATTTGTGCCCTCATTGGCGATATTTCTAGCATTCTCATTTGTAGAACTCATTGTTACGATGAATATATTATGAAGAAATGTAAAATTGTCTATTTATAGATGAGGTTGAAGATGAAAAGTCTGATAGTTTAATGTTTGCAATGATGATAACTTGTAAATGGTTGATATTCTGGAACGATATTTTTTGAAAAACGGAGAAAATTTTAAATCATTATTGATCGTACCTGGATCAGACAGTATGACAATGGCCAGCAGCGTCGTGAAATCTTCAGCTCCGGTGATGATGATACGGCGCGGGGGGGAGGGGGTGTACCTGCAAGGTACTCCAATGCCAAAGTCAGGTAACTGGAGTAACAAGTACATAATATAGGTGAGTTAGAAAGAACGTCACCTGACCCTCTCAAGTGAGAGGGTAATTATAGAGAGCCCCCAGCGCAGGGCCAACGGTTACTTGCACTGGGCTGGACTACAAGGCCCAATCCAAGCAACTACCAGGGCTCACGTGGCGTAGTGAAGACCAGCACGTGGTCTTCGCCCTGGGATAACGGTCCCGAGATCTCCGGAAGGTGGGCAAACCGAATCCTTCGGAGGTGGGAGGTTACAAGAGAACGTGTCCTCGCGGGGAGGATCTCATGGATGTCAAGGAGAGACGTGTTCCGTAAGGCTTGACGCCTCTGCTAGACAGTATCTGCTGCACGTGCCCGACCTTGCTGGAGGGTGGCACGTGTTCGACGCAGTGGTAAATATGGGCCTTGTTGAGCCTTTCCAGATTATTGGGTTGGATCTGCCCGACTGGTGGGTAGATGCCGACCCAGTCCAGAACAGGAGCCCCCCAAGTCGTTGCTTTGAGGTGTCGGAGCAATGACTTAAGGGTCAGTAACCATGTCGAGGACGTACTGAACGTGCTCGTGGTACCGGGGAGATCCTTGTCGTCTGATACCCGCGGTTGCCCTTTTGTCAGGGAATGTACCAAACGGGGTAACTTCCCAGCATTGACGGGCTTACCACTACGAGCGAGGAATGTTGGACGGGCAGAAATCTTGAAGTATGCTCGAGTTCGATAGGCCATTGTTGGGCGACGCCGCGGGGATACGAGAAGTTGTGGAGTCGAGCATCAAACCAAACTGAAGGACGCGTGTGGGAGAACGAAAGAACGTACGTGGGAAAGCGTGTGCCACGTGTCACGCGTCATCATTACCTAGGGCGGCTAGGCTAGGATTAGTGCACTTGAGTGCCTAGGGGCGTCTCGAGTCCTGTGAGGGCCTTATAAATAGAGGCCCGCTCGCGTCATTTGCACGTTTCCTTTCTCTCTGCTTAGATTCTCTCTCCTTCTCTCTTTGCTTTTGCCACCGTTTCTTCGCCACACACCATTGTACCGGACCTCATCAATAGTCGTTTTCAAGTAAGTTTCTTGATCCTTTCCCTTTCTAAATGTGTTTCCTGCGGTGGTACTCCGGTGAACTGATGAAGTTCCCGGGGAAACCATGAAATTTATGGAGAAAACGGAGGAGTTTCTCTATGTTCTTGCTGAATCTCGCGGGGAGATGGGGTGCGTCCCACGGGGACAAGAAGAATGTCCCGAGGACACGAGACGGATGTCTCGGGGACCTCAACAATATCCCGAGCTGTGGGATGAATCCCCTGGGGCGATGTACCGGTGACCTGAGGATGGTCACGGGGATGCTCATCGGATATACCGAGGACGTTGGGTGAGCACGACTGTCCCGTGATCCCGACGCTCCTTCTTCGCCCTTTCACTTGATTAGCGGTGGAGGGGTGAATTTGATATGGACCGTTTCCTTCTGCTTTTCAGATAAATGGAAGCCTTGGCCATGGCTGTGGGATCTATAGACATTGACGACCAACCCCGATGGCTCCGATCACCTGCGTTGAGGGACGACCGCCCAAGGGGTGGGTTAGCGAAGAGCCTCTGAATATGGTCTCCTAGTTCGTCAATGGTGATGAGGACGACATCTTTTGTACCGTCGAGCATCACCTGGAGGGCTCCGCGAAGACCTAGAAGGTGTTCAGACCTCTGGCGCACCATCGCATCTGCTCGACGTACCGAGGGATGAGGTTTCCTTTGTACAAGTTTATGTTCGACGAGGCGGGGTGGCGCCTGCCCTTTACTGACTTCCAACAATCGGTGTTCGTTTGGCTGCGCCTGGCGCCCTCGCAGCTCCATCCCAACTCTCTCGCTTTTCTCCGTGCCTTCGAGCTCGTCTGCAAGTATCTCAAGATCGGGGCAACTGTAGCCCTGTTATTTTGTATTTTCCATTTACAGAGACAGGCGACTGATGGCAGGCGCGGCTGGGTGTCCTTCAAACAAGTGAGCAGATTGTTCCAGACCTACATGGATTTTGTCCGCACCTTCAAATATCGATACTACATTGTGAGGCCAATCTCGCTCGAGGTTGTGGAGTTGGTGTATAGGCGGGTCATGCGAGAAGTAGACGGGCAGCAGGAAGAAATCCTCGAACCGAAGTTCCCCCTATTATGGATGGAGGAGCACTTCAAAAGGGGAACAGACAGTTACATCGTCAGTCCTGGCCGACTATGCGAAGGGGACCGTCTGGCCTACGAGGAAATAGTCAAATTTGTCGCTGGATTTTCCCCAGCCAAGCTCGTGACGCCGGACGGGAAATTTATCTGGGGTGATGATGGGCAAATTTTAACGAAATACCGGTTGATCAGTATGAGGACCCTCCTCGAGACGTTTTCCGATGAGGATGCCCTTGTGCTGTTAGGTGGTGGAATCATCCTCGACTTACTCTTTCCTTGCGTTCTGGGTTTCGATTCACTGGTGCATTTCTTTCTCTTTGCAGGTAACATGTCGAGTGCAGAGGAGCGCGTCAAGAAGCTGGCGGCTGCCCGAAATTCGAGGAAAAGCGAGAAAAGTCATGTCGAGCAGATCCGTTCACAGCACCCCGGCCCCACTCCAGCGCCAGGGGGTTCTTCCAGCTCTCCTCAAGGTAGTTAGTCTCCCGACAGTCAGGGGTCCCCGAAGAGACAACGCACAGATGACCAGGTACATGTCGACCTGACAATGACCGATAGCCCTCCCTCTAGGAAGTTCGTGCTTCCGCCTTGTCACTTGAATCCTTGTTTCTTTTCGGATGCCAACTCTCCGGGCATAGGTGCTGCCGAGGTCCAGGCCATCCTAGGTGCTGGTCAGGCTTCGAGGAGGAGGACTTTGCTTGAGGACCTGTCTGCTGTGATGCGAGTCTGTTCGACTGCTCTGGTCCTGAACGACGAGACTTGCCCAGTGGCTGAACTGACCAGGTTACAGGAGAGGTTCAAGTCTGTTGTCGCTGAGATGGAGAAAGTGGGTAAGGAGCTAACCGACTACAAAAATCAGAACAAGGCGCAGGCCGAGCTTCAGGAGAAGTTGGAGGAGAGGCTTAAGAAAGCCGATGAGGAAAGGGGGGGTCTCTTGGCAAGGGTCGCCGAGCTGGAGGAAGTTGCTCGCCCTGATGAGGAGGAAACTGAGGAAGACAAGTTGTTGACTTCCCGGGCAGCTCTGATAGCGAAGCTCAGGCAAGCCGAGCAGGATAGCCTCGTGGCGGCTGACATTGGTTTCAACAACGCCGTGCAGCAGCTTCGGGTCCTTAACCCCGACCTTATCACTGAAGGGACTGACCCCGACTACGAGGTGGTCGCGGGTCAGATCGTGCAGCCGATGCGGGAGGAGGAGGTCGACGGAGGGGCAACGAAAAACGAGTAGCCAGAGGAGAATATCGTCGACTAGGTTTTTGCTTGTTCGTCTGGTTTGGCCTGCGAGCCATTTTCTTTTGATGCCTTTTGCCCGGCCTGTGTGCAAGGGTCTTTTTGACATGTCTGTAATATTTGCACAATGAGTTTTTACCCAGTTTTAATACTTTTCTTGTTGTGCTTATCTGTGTGTGTGATGCTTGCGTATTTGATATACTTTACTTGTTTTTGTCTAAGTAATTTGGTGATTTTGGGAGTTTCCTTGACATTGATGATCTTTGACTGCGTGGAGAGCTGGTCGAGTGGTCGAAGGTGCATTCCGACCTTTAACGAGGCTAAGAGCTCGGTCGAGGTCTTAACTTCATGGCGTGAACTTCCCATCGCGAGCTGGGCATTCTGCCTAATTGGTACGACGACGACAGAGCTCGATCGGGGGTCCTCGTCGGATCAAAGTCCTTGCGCACATATAACGCGGCCCTTGATCGTCATGTTTCAAATAGAGGCGTCACTCCTGTACCCTAGCGCGCCCCCGTAATCGCGACGTTGGTTTGTTGCGGGCAGTGTCTAACTATAGTATTGCTTAAGTTTCTTAGCATTCCATGGTCGAGCAAGTTCTTCCCCGTGTAGATTTTTGAGGTAGTAGGCTCCTGTCCCTATTTTTACACGGACGCAATACGGGCCCTCCCAGTTCGCGGCGAGCTTGCCCTCTCGCAAATCTTTCTGGTTCCTTCGTAGGCCGAGGGTGCCAACCTGAAAATATCGTTTAATAACTTTGTTGTTATAACGTAGAGTTATTTTTTGTTTAAGTGAGGCCTCTTGGAGGGATGCACCCGTCCTTATCTCCTCGACAAAGTCGAGCTCCTCTCTCAGGGCCTCGTTGTTCGCTCCCTCATTGAGGGGGGCCTCCGTCCTCCTCGAGGGTTCCCTGATCTCCACGGGGATCACCGCTTATGTTCCGTACGTCAGACGAAAGGGGGTCTCCCCGGTCATGGAGTATGGGGTTGTTCGGTAGGCCCAGAGGATGATGTGTAGTTCCTCGACCCATCGTTGCTTGGCGTCGCCTAGTCGGCGTTTCAATCCTCGAAGGATTACCCTGTTCGCTGCTTCGGCCTATCCGTTCGTCTGAGGATGTTCGACCGACCTGAAGTGCTGCTTCGTGCCCAGTTTAGTGACGAAGTCTTGGAAGTTCCTGTCGGTGAACTGCGTCCCGTTGTCGGTGACAATCGCTTGGGGCACGCCGAATCGAGCGAGGATGTTCCTTTTGTAGAAACGGAGTATGTTGAAGGCCGTGATTTTGGACAAGGCTTCCGCCTCAATCCACTTAGTGAAATAGTCTATGCCGACAATGAGGTACTTGTTTTGGTATGACCCCATGAGAAGGGCCCGAGGATATCCATTCCCCACCACGCAAACAGCCACGGAGATGACAATGTTTTGAGCTCGTTTGGAGGGGCAAGGTACATGTCCCCGTGTCGTTGGCATCAATCACATTTCTTGATGTGCTCCTTGGCGTCTTGTTGCATAGTGGGCCAGTAATACCCCGCTCGAAGCGCTTTACGGGCTAAGGATCATCCGCCGAGGTGTTGGGCATTGATCCCCTCATGGATTTCCTGGAGTATGCCGGGGACCTTGGTCTCTTTGACGCACCTGAGGAGGGGGATAGAAAACCCACGGCGGTATAGTTTGTCCTTGACTATTGTGTATGAGCACGCCTGCCGCTTAACCATCCCCGCTTCCTTGTGATCGTCGGGTAGCTTACCCGTCGTGAGTGTCGTAACCCAAAATTTAACCTCCCTCTTTTGTCTTTTGCATAAGCATGTGCATTAACATCGTCGGCATACGCATTCGTACTTTTCTCTGTGTGTTTCTTGTTGTAGGATTTTCAGGTTCTCCAAGCCCGACTAATCACATCCTCACAAGGCCATTACATCATCAAAATAAGCTCAAAATAAAGGTTTCCATGTTTATTTATCAAGGCAAGAGGTGGAAAATCGAAAGCGGGACTTCAGCATCATTTTTCAGCAAATTTGTGGAAATTTGGTTGAAGTAACCAGTTAGCAGATATGCTGTAACTGGTTACTCAGTGTATTTTTCACCAAAAAGCGCAAGTTCTCAAGCAAGTAACTGGTTAGCACATATGCTGTAACCGGTTACTCTGGGAAAAATTTCAGTTCCTGCTGCATTTTTGGGACAACCTCCTTGCACACTCTTTGGTCATTGATTCTACAATATTCTAGCAGCATGTGGAATATTCTAGACTTCTCTAGACATTTCAAGGCTATTCAATTCAATCCAAGTGCATTTACTCTAATGCTTCACTCTAATTTAAGTGCACCATGTTCCTTGTTTTACAAGCATGCCAACCTTTGGATGATGGAGTTCACATTGGGATTGTTACCGAGTTGGTTCTAACTAACTGAGTTAACCACCTTGACTCAGTGAGTCAAGCCTAACTAACTCCAACCCTAACTCCAAACCACCCAAAGCTAAGTCTAAACCTCTCACACTCCAAACCAAAAATCTATATAAGCACACCTTCACTCACTTTTCAAGGCTACCATTCTCTCCATCATTTCCCACATTTCTCACACAAATCCTTCACAATTTCACTCTCAAGTCTCTCACATTCTCTCTGAATTTCTCTACTACTTCTTCATCTTCATCTCAATTCTCTTCCAAAACCTCACTAAAAGCTCTTAATTCTTGAAGGATAATCACTTTTCACATTGAAAGTGATTATTTCTTGAGCTTAACCTTCATCCTTCTTGCTATTATACTTGGATTTCTGGAGTTATTGCAGCTTGTGGAATATTCTCAAGTATTTGCTTTGACATTCAACGGTTCGAATTCACATTTTAGAGCTTTATCTTATTTTGCTCGATTTCGACACGTTTTGTCACCAAATTGAAGATTCCTCTGGTTTTCTTTAATTTTCTGCATCAAGAACACTTTGCAACAATTACCAAGGCACATCTCTGCCTTGTAGGTTGGTGGATCTCACTAATTTTACTGTTTCGAGCATTTTCGTATCATTCGCGATGTAGTTGATAATTTTGCGTGTGAATTGATTTGGCATTTTTTGATCCATGATCTTGATGTGTTAATTGGTTCTATCACTGCTTATTGTTGTTCTCAAGCTCAATTTTCGTGCACAAATTCGTGCCCTAGCATGTGGTGGTTGGCATAAGTGATTAAGTGTTGAAAATCACTTTTGAAAAGTTGTTTTTGCTGTTATTTTTGCCTCTGTTACAGTGGTAACCGATTAGCAGATACGCTGTAACCGGTTACACAGTGCAATTTTCACTAAAAACCCAAGTTTTCAAGCATGTAACATGTTATCATATATGTTGTAACTGGTTACCACTGTACAGAATGGCCGTTTTCTTGCATTTTCAAATGTGTTTGCTATGCTTTCTTCCTTTTAACTTCCATTGATTATCATGCTTGATTTTATGAATGTCTTAAGTGTCATATTACTTCTGGTTGAGGCATATTCATGAACTTTCGATGCACATTTTCGATTATTCATTTGTTTCATATTCTTAGCATTGTATGAACATAATCATTCTTGCACTACCTTTATTCACATGATACATGATTTTGTGTTGCATTTTGATGATCATGTGGCACTGTTTTGCACCTTCCATTTCAATTTTGCATTAAGTTTATTCCCCGTGGATAAGCTTAATCTTCCTTAATCAATAATTCACACCTTTTGCTTTAATGATTTTTCATCCTCTTTGGAAAATTGTTAGCATGACTTTTCCCTTTGATTAATTGACCGAAACCATGTTTCGGTTGGTTGATCTTCCCCTTTCCTCTCTTTAGGATCTCTTTAGAGCTTTTTCTCTCTTTTCCCCTCGTGGAGTTGGAGTTTTGCGATGCGCCATACAGTGGAGCATTGTACAAGTTGAAGCTGTTACGCTGTCCGTTTCTTCATACGGAGCATTGTACAACTTGGAGCTGTTGGGCCATCCAGTTCAATTTTTGCATTACACCCTGTGTGTGTTAGAGAAGGAATGAGAAGGGAGAATTCCTACTCTCATTCTGACTACTTCAGGTAGGGGACGATGACCTTGTGCTTGGCTTAGTCATCTCTATCTCCAGGCGGTAGTGTGCTTTCTTTCCCCAGTCGAGTCGATCCTTGATCATTCTTGTCCCTTTGCAATCTCTTTTGATCCTTGATCACTTCTATCTCTTTCAATCTCTCTCTTGATCTATCACCATTCTTCTTGGTTAAGATCTTTGGTTCATTGGGTTAGCAAGCTTTCTTTGTTTCAATACCCTATTCTTTTCTTGCGGTCAATCACTATTCTTTTGATTCCCCTGGGGAGTCTCTCCTCTCTTTCTTCGGTTAAACCCAGTACTCTTGTTACAACTGAATCCCTTGCGGAGTTCGCAACATTCTTTTGGTTCTTCTCCCTTCGCTTGGTTAATCACTGCCTGTCAGTTAAAACACCAATGTTTGCGCTCATTCTCTCAGTTAATCACAGTCCGTCTGTTAACATACTGAGTTTCCTTGGGTTAATCACCTTCTCTCGGTTAATCACCCTTTTCTTCAGTTAACCACAGTCCGTCTGTTAACATACTGAACCCCCTTTTGAGTTAATCACCTCCTCTTGGTTAATCACTCATTTTTCTCGGTTAATCACAGTGTTCTGTTAATCACCGATTCCTCAGCAGTTGGTAACCTTTATTGGTTCGAACACTTGCACCCTTGGGCTAGTAGTCTCTTTTGGTTCAATACCCTTCTTCCTTGGTCAAGTACTGTTTGTTCAGTCAATACCTACACCCCTTTAGGGTTACGACCTTCGATCGGTCCTACACCCGTTCTTCTGGTTAATCACAGTTTTCTCTGTTAAAACCAATGCTTTTCTATCCCCACAGAGTTGCAATCTTTCCTTTCCTCGGTTAACCACTGTTTATCAGTTAATAGACCGACACCCCTCAGAGTCCAACACCTTCTCTTAGTTCAGCACTCTCTCTCTTGGTTTATCACAGTTCGTCTGTTGACACCAGTCTCTTTTCCCCGCCAGGGTCTTACTCTCTTTCTTCGGTTAACCACTGCCAGCCAGTTAGTATACCGAGCATCCTTTCTTCATGATTTTGACACCATCCCTTTTTTTGGATCCCCAGCAGTTATTTGATCTTTTCTTCCCCAATGGGGTATTTTCTATTCCTTTTGCTCTTACTTTCTTGGTTTCGACACCAGGCCTCTTTGTTTTCCCCAACAGAGTTTTCTTTCATTCTTGGTTTTAACACTGTTCTTTTTCTAGTTTCTTGTGCAATCGCTCTTACTGTGTGGTCCTCCCCAGTAGAGTTTTTTCTTTCACTCCTGCTCTTGGTTTTGACACCACTTCTTTTGTTTTCCTGTTTCTTTCTTGTTTTGTTTTCCGTTCGGTTCCCCGAACTACTGATGCTCTGATTCTGCATTCTTTCGAATGTCAGATACGTAGGCACGAGACACGATGTCTTGGCAAGCACACTTCCACCTTTTTTTCCTTCTCCCTTTCTTCTTTTCCTCTTTGTCCCCTGGTTCCATGAACTACGACGCTTTGATTTCCTCATTGCACTATGGGGGTACGTAGGCACGAGGGCCACAATCCTCTGCGAGCACTTTCTTTCTTTCTTTTCTTTTTCCCCTTTCTCTCTCTCCTCTTTCTCTTAGCTAGAAGCCTTTAGATAGATAACCCATCCAAGCCTAGAAGCAAGCGAAATGGTTCCTGTCGAGTATGACGGATGCGTAAGGTGCTTGATCAGTCACCATTTATGCTATGTATTTTGCGATTCAACTGTGAATAAATCAGGTAAACTATGTGAATTTGAGTTTGTTTTAGTAGCAATTAGGTGTGTTTTGATTATGTAAAGTGTGTCATGAATTATGAGTTTCTCGAGGATATTTTACGCTTTTGGTATGTCAGCAGGTCAAATACAGATTTGGAAGCTCAGAGGATCGAGCAGTGGATGTACAACCGAGCCGGTGCAAGGAAGCGGAAGAAAAATGCAATTTTTGGAAGACTTGCTGCCCATACGCGTAATGCTATAAGTGATACGCGTAAGGCCTACATGATACGCGTACAATACGTGAATGAGCAGAGGGCTGGAAAATAAGGGAAAAAGGAAGCCTCTGCCCATACGCGTATGGTTCTTATCAATACGCGTATGAGGTTGCGTGCTGGCTGGCCCTTGGAGCAATACGCGTAGAGAATGAGGTGCAAAACAGACCAATACGCGTATGAGACATGTCAATACGCGTATTGAGGCCCAAAATGGCTGAAAGCCCAGAGTTGGACTATTTAGTCCCAGAACGCGATTTTGCAAGGGTTGGTCGATTTTGGGGAGCAAAATACAAGATTTGAAGGCTGGAAACTCAGATTTTCGCAAGGGATTCACATGTTCAAGAATTTTCGGACGATTGAAGATTGATTCCTCGAGATAATTTGTAATGACAACATTTTCATCTATTATTTTCTTTTTCTTTATGAGTAGCTAAACCCCCCATTGTTAGGGGGGTCACCCTGAATCTTCATGTAATGAATTCAATTTTATCAATGCAATAATTATTTTATTCAGTAATCGTTGATTTGTTCTTAGTTCTTTGTTTAATGCCTAAACCGTCGGAAAAACGGATTTTGAACCTTTACATGTAATTTTTGCTGGTTAGTGGTTACATGTTGATCTGACTAAGAACATTTGATAATAAATATTGCCTAGGACTAGGGATACTTTATCAAAACCGGAATTTCTTGATATAAATAAACTTGATCATGAATGTAATTACCTATGGACATAGTAATTAGATTACATGATCAAAGATCTTTTCACTAAGGACTTAGGATTAGATAATCTAAAGAACCGGTACTCAAACGTTTTTAACTTTGTTATTGCATTTATAAATTGTAATCGTTGCATGAGGATTCATTCACCAAACCCTAGCAATTTACTCATATCGGATATCGTTCAACTATTTACTCGTTTTAATTAAATCTTAGTTATAGAAATTTCCAACCACCAAGACTTTTTGTTTAATTGAAAGTATTTTTAAACTCTGTATCGTCAAGCAGTCCTTGAGATTCGATTCTTGGGATTTTTCCCTTTATTACTACAATAGGCAAAATAGTACACTTGCTATTTTCCCTATCAAGTTTTTGGCGCCGTTGCCGGGGACTGCCAAAGATTATAGAGTTTAACAATTTTTCAATTAGAATTTTGTTGCTCTGCAACCAAAATTTTATTTTTGCTTAATTTATATTTTTCTTTTTTTATTGTTACTAATTTCTGTCTAATCTGTGAATGCGAGGTAAGGCCTCAGCTGATTTTCATTTTGACGCAGAACCAGAAAGAACGTTGCACGCTAGGCTCAGACAAGCTAAAAGAGAAAAACTGGCAACATCTGACGCAGAGCAAGTGATTGAAGAACACGTCTCGGTTCATTCTGAAGATTCTGATTCAGAAACAGATTCGCATCCAGAACCTGTTACTATGGCTGCAGATCCACCACCCGCAGAAAGACTTCTGGGTGACTATGGCAGAGAGAATCATCCAGCAGTGCGATTGACAATAGTTAACCAACCAGTCAATGTTGCCCATTTCCAGTTACACCCGTCTACTATTCGTCAGTTGGAAAGTAAACCTTTTGCAGGAAAGATTAATGAAGATGCAAACAAGCACCTACAGAGGTTCCTGACTATGGCCACCTCATTGAAAATTGAGGGGCATTCTGAAGAGGCAAAGAAGCTGGTTATGTTTCCGTTCACTTTATCAGAAGACGCTGAAGAGTGGTTTTATTCTTTACCTCCAGGAAGTATTACTACTTGGCAACAGATGGAAACCGCTTTTCTGAATGAGTACTTTCCCGCTTCTGTGTATATCCGCAAGAGATATGACATCCTAAATTTTAAACAGAAAGACGGAGAGTCACTTGGAGATGCGTATAAAAGGTTCAAGAGGTGTTTAGTTGCATGTCCTACACATAATTTGGATGCAACTGAACAAATGCATAATTTTGTGAATGGGCTGAAGATGAAAACTAAGCAACTCATTGATACAGCTGCTGGTGGCTCATCTAACTTTTCAACAGCCACTGGTATCAAAAAGATCATTGAAGCTATAGCTGCAAATGAGCATTTGGAACTATATGATCGTACTGTGAGTCAACCTGAAGGAAAAATTGACTTGAAACTGACAAATCAAGTAGCGAAGATGGAAGATCAGATTGCAGCTGAAGTGGAAAGAAGATTGAAAGCTATGAATTTAGGTACTCAGACTGTGGCTCAAGTTCAACCAGCTCAGACTTTGATTTGTGAAATCTGTGGTGGACCACACTTTGCCATGCATTGTGTTGCCACTGCGGAACAAGTGTAGGCTATTAATTACCTGAGGCAGAATAATCCTTATTCAAATACATATAATCTGGGGTGGAAAAATCATCCTAATTTCTCCTGGAAAGATCAGCAGGGTAATGTTCAGAAGCAGGGACCACCACAGCAACAACCACCTTACCAGCAACAGTATCAACCACAACAGCAACCTTATCAGCAACAGGTACCAAAGAAAGCAGATTGGGAGATTGCTATAGAAAAGATGGCTGCTCAGAGTGTTCAATTTCAGGAAGAAACCAGAAATAATCAGAGGAACACCAATGCTTCTATAAAAAATCTGGAAGTTCAACTGGGTCAGATAGGACAACAACTAACGAGTTCTCAAGCACCAGGTACCCTACCTAGTGCAACAGTGCCAAATCCAAGGGATCACAGTAAAGTGAATGCTGTAACAACAAGAAGTAGGAAATCAGCTGAAATACCTGAAGAGAAATCTGAGGAGGAAGATCAATTACTTGAAGTGGATCTTGAAATCTTAGAAAACAAGAATCCACCGGAGGAAGAAGTAGTTCCACCACCTGTTGTGAAGGAGAAGCCCACTGAACCAAAACCCATCATAAAGCTTCCATTCCCACAAAGAAATAAGAAGAAGAAGCAAGATGAGAAAAATTTTCAGAAGTTTGTAGAGATGTTCAGGAAATTAGAGATTAACATTCCATTCTCTGAGGCACTTGAGCAGATGCCTATTTATGCTAAATTCATGAAGGACATCATCTCAAAAAAGCGCACCACTGACACTGATCCTGTTATACTAATTGAAACTTGCAGTGCTATTTTGCAGGGTATGAAGATTCCAGTGAAGAAGCCAGATAGAGGCTCAGTCACTATTCCGTGCACTATTGGAGATAGGTCCTTCAAAAGGGCACTGATTAATTTGGGGGCTAGTGTGAGCCTTATGCCATTGTCTATTTACAGGAAGCTAGGAATCGGAAGTGTTCAAGATACCAGAATGACACTCCAATTTGCAGATCATTCAGTTAAGAGACCATTTGGGGTAGTCGAAGATGTTCTTGTCAAAGTTGATAAATTTGTCTTTCCTGTTGATTTTGTGATTTTAGAAATGCCAGAAGATGAGGATATCCCTCTGATTCTGGGAAGGCCTTTCTTGGAAACAGGTAGATGTATGATAGACATTGAGGGAGGTACCTGTAGCGAGCAATTTTGGACGCGGTTCTTAAGCGCTGGTCGCTCTCTGCGGTTTGAGCTTTGACTACAGGTCGATTCATTTTTTATCCTATTGTGAGCTGAATAAGGAAGGGAAATAGATGTCTCCAATTAACCCTGCTTGCATACTGAGTTTAAACAGCGGTCTGTTAGGTTACGAATGCTATCAATGTGAGGGGGCTTTTGTACTGGTTATTTGTATTTTCGCCAATACGGTTTCTTTCTTTTTACCTGGGCATAAGGTTTCTGGCGGGGAACAAGGATTAGGATGTTAGGACTGATGCTTTTGAATTACTACTTTTTTTGATTGATGGAGATATGGGATTTGGTTTTTTTGTTGATTGCGCTCGCTAAGATCTTTTCTTTCGATCTTATGCCTACGTATTCCCGTTTACCGAAACAGGGAAATCAGAGCGTTCGTAGTTCCTCCTAGTCTATGGGAGGAAATGGGTGTTTTGGTGTCTTGTTCAAAGCCCAAGACGTGAAGTGATAGGTGATTTGTATCTTGTTCAAAGCCCAAGATGTGAAGCTGAAATGTCTATTTGTGTCTTGTTCAAAGCCCAAGACGTGAAGCTGAAAGACCTCGGTTTTAGAGAGAATTTGTCATCTCTAAAGAGGGGAGAAGGAGAATTACTTTAACTGGGATACGCGGATCCGAGCAATGCCATAATTTCCGAAGAAAGGGTTTTAACCTGAAGGAGAAGACTTTAACTCAGTGTAGAGCAATGCCATCTTTCCTTAGGAATTTCTCATGCTAAAAGAGGGACAGTGGCGTGGATATAGATGATCCAGAGGCTTGCCGCTTACAGCGATTAGATGAAGGAGTTGTTGATGTTTGTGTACTGTGAACGAGGTACAACTTTGATGCTAAAAGGTTTATTGGATCAACCAGTGGTTTTCTTATACAAAGCCTAAGAGGAGGCTAATTTCTGCTAGGAAAATCATTATACAAAGCCTAAGAGGAGGCTATTTTGTGTCCCGTACAAAGCCCGAGAGAGAGGCTAAAAGTTTTTTGGCGACGAGGGAACCTTTTGGTATCTCGTATAAAGCCCGAGATGGAGGCTATTTGACTCAACAATAGAGTTTTTTGTATCTCGTACGAAGCCCGAGATGGAGGCTGAAGGGGTGATTGACTCAACGAGGGAGTCTCTTATGTGTCTCGTACAAAGCCCGAGAGAGAGGCTAAACGTTGTTTGACTCCACTGGGGAGAATCATTGTACAAAGCCTAAGAGAAGGCTAAGGTTACTGTGTTAGTTAAGTGGCAGGTCCAGTATACTAATTTTGAAAGAGAAAATCAGTTCTTATATGAGCAACACTGTACTCAGGGATTAGATCTGAGGATCGGGGTTGTTTCCTTTTCTTTGAGGAAACTGGAAATCCAAAGGGTATTGAGACTGTCCGAGTCTGCGGGTTTCCTTCCTATTCAATGAAGGGTGCACTTGAGAATGTCTTTGAGACTCAAGGAAGTTAGACTGTCCGTGTCTAGAGTTTCATCTTTTGTACTATGCAGTGAGAAACAGTAGTAGACTCTATGAAAAGACTGTTCTATGCAGATGACTAAGTTCTGTTCCTATACCTCTAGGAGGTCGTCGGGAAAATTTGTACGAAGCCCAAGAGGAGGCTAGAAACTTTTAAGAAGCCGACGGGTCCTTGTACTAAGCCCAAGAGGAGGCTATCATTCCCTGAGGAAGAGATCATTATACGAAGCCTAAGAGGAGGCTGTGAATACTTCT
Source organism: Lathyrus tuberosus (assembly GCA_022829125.1). NCBI lineage: Eukaryota > Viridiplantae > Streptophyta > Magnoliopsida > Fabales > Fabaceae > Lathyrus > Lathyrus tuberosus. The sequence continues at coordinate 5,751,028 of JALAZF010000090.1, forward strand.
AAGAAGCCGTAGGGTCCTTGTACGAAGCCCAAGAGGAGGCGGGGTTGCTTTTAGGAAGCCTGTGGGTCCTTGTATAATGCCCAAGAGGAGGCCGATGCTTTTAAGAAGCCCGTGGGTCCATCATCCCCTTTCCATTAGGAGAGATAACTCTTTTAAAGATAAAAACCACTGGTAAACGTGCGAGGTTTACTATCCAGCAACTTTTAGCTTTTAAAGAGGGTTCCTTAGTTAAGGTCCAAGATTATGACCGTAGTGGGTACCCAAACCCCGAGACATTCAAGGCAAGCTATCCACAAGGAATAGATCAATTCAGGAAAGTTCGAGAATTTGGAAGAAACTCAAAGATGCCATTCACGGAGAATACATTCATCTTAAGGAGTAGAGCTTCTTGACGATTCCTAAGGAGGACAGCCGAAGAGAAGACTGTATCTGGTGCTCCTATTAGGGATCTAGGCATCTATTTCTACGAATAAATGAAACGGCGTCACCTAGTTCTAGACGTAATTGCCGGGGAAACTCGAAATATCTATACTATTATTACACAGTAGATATGAGTTTATGAAAGGAGACTTACAGTGAGCAGCCCCACAATACAGTTTATAATATGAAAGCAGTAAACGAAAGCGATAACCACTTACTCGGTTGGAGTGCTTCCATGCTGTTTGGTTAGTTGTTCAACAAAGAAAGATTGAAAACAACAGTATATTCAAAATCAAAGGAGAAAGTGCTTTGAAAAAGAAAGATTTGGGGCTTACAGCTCGAGGAGAGGCCCAAGGTTTTATCAGTGAGCGCACTGTTTGACTTTGTACAGCGGGACTTATACAAGTGACTGAGGCCCAAAATGGTTTTCCGTACAAAGGGATGGGTCTTACACTCTCTCAAGAGGCCCAAAAAGGTTTAAAGGAAAAAGAGTGGGGCTTATAACACGAGGGTAGGCCCAAATGATTTTTCGTTTAAAAATGGCGATCGCGCCGAGGTTTTCTTTTAACGCGGAGGGACTTATACAATAAGTGAGGCCCAAAATTGTTTTGGTTAAAAGGGGGATTGGGTCTTACACTCTAATAGAGGCCCAAAGAGTTTTAAGAAAAAGAAATGGGTCTTACTACTCGAGGGTAGGCCCAGGTTTATTTTAAAAAGGGCGACGATCGCGCCGTTTGTTTTTGACGGTATCGGGGCTTATACAATGAATGAGGCCCAAAAATGTTTTGGTCAAAAAAAGGATTGGGTCTTACACTATATTAGAGGCCCAAAGTGTTTTTAAGAAAAAAGAAATGGGTCTTACTACTCGAGGGTAGGCCCAGATGATTCTTTTATTTTAAACGGGCGACAATCGCGCCGTTTACTTGTACAGAGGGACTTATACAATGAATGAGGCCCAAAAAGTTTTTGTACAAGGGGGGATGGGTCTTACACTCTCTCAAGAGGCCCAAAGAGTTTTTGAAAATGATTTATGAGGGTTGAATTAATCCAAAACCCTAATTTATTTTCAAAATGTATTTAATTGAATAAAAATTCAATTAAAATGATCAAAAATTGTTTAACACATGGAAAACAAATTGTGATCTTGGATTAATGCTTAAAAAATTAAGTATTGACCTACAAAATAATTAGAAAGCATTAAAAGTTGCAAAATCAATGTAGAAAAAATATTTAAAATGCCAAAAATTATCAAAATATTAATTCTTTGCAAAAATATCAATTATATGAAATAAATAATATTTTTGGGATTTTTTGTTAAAATAAAATATTTTAACATTTTTGTGAATTATTAAAAAAAGAATCAACTCAAAATCATTAAAACTCAGAGAGAAATTAATTTTTGAATCAATTAAACAAAATCACAAAATTCAAATATTTGAATTTCTAAAAATGGCGCCAAGAACAAGCTGAAGAACACGCGCGTGTTCTTGGTTTCTCAGATTTGCATTTTCTATCCAATCTCCATGAATACGTAATCATATCATGCAATCCACATATCATTATGCTCGTCTCAACCTCACGATCATGTCTATGTACTTTAATTTCATTTAAATTAAACATACAACAAGAAATCACGAAGAGACCTCAAGAACCCTAATTTCTGCATGAAGGCTAGGATTTTTGATACACGATTCAAACAATGCAATTAATTGAGGGAAAACATTCCATGCATGATTATGAACATATGGCCAAATTATTGTGCGAGGAAATATGCATAGATTGAGAGATGACAAGCATGTGCTTACCTCCAAGCCGTGACAGCAAGTTCAAAGTGATTTTTGATCTGGAGGTGTTACAGATGAGTTGTGATGATCTGAACAGCTTCCCTACACCCTATGGATTGTGTTTGGATGGTTGGACTTGATTGAAATTGGCTGGATCATTTTGTGGTACCTCAGCTGCACTTTGGTTAAAACCTTGAGCAACCAGCTGGTGATTTTGTGAAATTGATGTTTCAGAAGTAATCTAAGTGTTTGATCAGCTCATATGTGATGTATGTGAGGTGTGTGAGTGATTGGTTTGATTGGAATTGCTCTCAAACTCAAAACCCGATAGCTACCTTGCTAAGAAAGGCATTTTTGCCAAGAGAAAGAGATTTTGAGGAAAGCATCTGTTAGATGACTTTGGTGTACTCAAACTGACCACAATTGAGCTCTATTTATAAAGCAAGTTTGTTTTGCAAGGAATAGTGCATGGCAGCTGGTAAGTAGGTTTGGCCAATGTTGGCAAATGAAAATCCAAGTCTTCTCTAGCCATTGACTAGAGGTTAGGGCACAGAGCTTTGGTCCCCTTGGTCTTGGATAAGTCTTGACTGATTTCAGATGAGAATGGCTCAGTCCATGCCACCTTGATGGTTCCATTGAATGCCTCATTCCAAATTTGAAGTCTTGTCCCTATTTTGGCCATTCTAGGTTCAACATGCTATTTCTTGTTCCATGGACTTTGGAGGCTTGGCTCAGTGATTGTCCCATTTAGATTCAATCCTCTGAGGTGTCCAAGTGGATAGGAGCAATTGAATTTGGCTGATTTTGGCAAATCGACCAAAGTTGCAAATTCTGCCTTGCCTTAACAGATTTCAGCAAGGCAACTTGCCAATGTTGTATCTCATGATGTAGGTTGAATTTGGCAATGTTCTTGGCCATTTTGGAAAGCCCTTACATGATACAACAACTGTTTGAACAAGTTTGGTTTTGATCTCTTTTGATTCCAAGTGAAAAATCCCCCTACATTTGGCAAAAAGTGAAGGCAAATTCTGACTTAGTGAAAATTTCACTAAGTGTTGGAAAAAGTGACATTTTCACTTTTCAGCCACTTTGATCACTCCATAACTCAAAATCCTTAATGAATTGGAATGACTTGTAGTTGAAGTTTTTGTAGGTGATAATGAGGGCTACAAATCCATCTTTGGATGAGAAAAAATGGCCTTGTGGTTTAGGAGTTATGGTCCTTCAAAGTTGGTACCCTTGCCACTTTATTTTTAACTTAGAAAAATTTATAAGTTTTATGGTTACCCCTTTTACAAGTTATCTCACTTTTCTTGATTTTTCTTGATGAATGATGATTCAAATCATACATTAACATCATTTTAGGGTTAAAAATCCATTTTGGTGAAAAATCTCAAAAAGTCAAAGTTGACTTTTGTGCACAGTTGACTTTTTATCAGATGAATTCCAAACTGTGCAATTCTTCAGGAAATCATGTCCTTGACCTAAATCAAACTTGATGGACATGTTCCATGGGTGTCATAGAGTATATTCAATCATGCATTAGGGTTTGGGAGCATGCCTTGGTCAAAAGTCAAAGTTACAGTTGACTTTTCCCTTAAAACCCTAATTGTGGTGCAGATGGAATTGAGACTTGTTGCTCAAACTTCTTGGATTAATCCATTGTCCCAAATGGATCAATATGGTATGTTAGAGACCCTCAAATCATCTCTTGAGGTCTTGGCTCATGATTTGTCCCAAAAGTCAACTTAGGGGTGAATTAGGTCAAGAAACCCTAATTCCTGATTTTTGATGAATGCATCCCTTGAGGCAAAATTGACTTGATGCATGGGTTCATGAGGTTCCATGAAGTATATTAGGTTATGTTTTGGATCAATGGCTTGTGCCCAGATGAAACTTTTCATCTGGAGGCCCTGGGTGATCAAAACCCTAATTTGGTGACACTGGCGATCTTGAGGCTTAATCCACCTAGAAGGGAGCAACCTTGTGCTTAATCCTTGAAGTGGGAGTCCTTTTGATCCTTTGAGGATGTTTGAGAGATTAGACAAGTTGAAAATCAAGTCATTTCTTGATTGAGCCTTTGTCTAAAGCTCAGAGAGGGCTTGAAACCCTAATTTTGATTGTAGTGGATGCTCACCCATCTTTGGGGAGACTGATGAGGCAAGATGGCTCATCCATATTGTGATGATGATTTGTACAATGATGGGAAATCTTAGTGGTCAAAATTTGGGGTATTAGAGATGCCCCTATTTAATCTTCTTGGACCCGAAGGTGTGAATGAAGAAGGGATTCGGGCATTCGGGGTGCAAGAGGATTAAATATCGGAATACCCGAAATTTTGATGATGGTTATGAATGGTAGCTTACACATTCATCTTCTTTAGCTAAGCGATGATGCTTAGAAAAGGTAAACTTCCCCTCGATCCTGGTCTCCTACCAAGGATCTGGTCTTAGTTTTTTTTGTCAACTTCCCCTCGTTCTTGGTTTCCTACCAAGGAACTGGTCTTAGTTTCTGATTTAAACTTCCCCTCGTTCTTGGTTTCCTACCAAGGAACTTGTCTTAGTTTCTGATTTAAACTTCCCCTCGATCCTGGTTTCCTACCAAGGAACTGGTCTTAGTTTCTTTTGTCAATAAACTTTACTGACAAGGGACGCTATTCGTAGCGGCTTTCCTTCAAACTTCTCGCCAAATTTTTCTGGGGAGATGCCATTTGAGTGGAAAAAGTTTTGATGTCAGACTTGCTGGGGAACCCATTCGTCTGAATTGTAGAGGTACACAAACTTCTTTGTTTTAGAGACGCCATTTGTCGATTCTACTGGGAAAACGAGTCTCTTGAGAGACTGTTTTCGTTTGGGGTTACATCATACTTTTCTCGGGATCTTCCCGGAGAAATGCCATATGATGGGATCCAATTTTGAGGTGCCAATGACCTTCTCATAAGTGGTTTTTCGGAGCAAAACTAGCGTGCTGCCGAATCTCTGATCACGAGGCTTTCTCTGTGGATTTTCCTTAATCCGGGAAAGCAAGGATATCATATTCAATGGCGAAGAGTGATGTTTATTGAAAGTTTTCTCTGGCTTTTCAGAGGTTCAAGTTATCAAAGTGGTCAAGGACCAACTTCTTTCCAGAATTAAACTGGAAGCGAGGTTGTTCAGACACAGTATTTCCTGACGAGGCAAGAACTGACAACTCGATTGAGAGGACTTCTACCACTAGGGGACAAGACCGACTAGAGTGATAGTGATGCAATATGAAATGTGAATGCAAATAAAAAATGCATGATGTATGTATGTATATGCTGACAAAACAGACGCGACATACAGACTAATGGATGAACACAATTGGATACTCGGCCATCGCGGGGCAAAGAAGTACTGTTGATTCAAAATAGCAATTCCACCTTGCTTAGGAGAGATAGCCCCGTTGGGAGCTATGTTGATCGGGCTTAGGAGATGAGAACTCGGCCGAGGGTATCAGATGGAAAAGCCGCATCTCATACAGTTGATCCTTCGTTCAGGCGTACTGGCCTAGAAAGAGTACTTTGATTCTGCACTTTGAGGCTCGAACACCTTTGGAGACGTAATCAATGTTCTTTCGATGTTCAACAGTCAAAAGGATTTCCATCTTTATTTTAAAAGCAGAAAAAGTTTTAACAAGTAAATTCATTTTTGTTTTTATTTCAAGAATCGTTGATTAAGTTTAAACAACGTCGTTCTGTAAAGCTAAAACAAGTAAAGAATTACAAACACAAGCACAAGGGCTCAAATTTTATTGATAAGATGGAGATCAGCCAAACGCGTGATTCCAAAGAGTATATACAAAGTTAGAAAATGGTAATTTACAGGGAAAAGGGCTACGTTGAAACATAACGACCACTATCCTTCTACCAACTTTGAGTTCGGGACATCCTGAGCTTCTGTCGAAGATGACCTTGACTGGAGTTTTCCTCTGATGGATGATGCAACTGTTGTTGCTGCTGAGGGACTTGCCTCTGTTGAACATAGTTACTTGCCATTATCCCTAACTTTTGCCTGGATTGTACTATGAGATTTCCAATCCATCGGGATGATTTTTTTTTTCATGTCTCTAACTTTTGCCTGGACCGCCCTTTCGGGTTTTCAATCCACCGAGACGTTTTTTTTTAGGCGAAGTATTTCTTGACTACATCAACATTCGTGGGGTAGGCAAATTCCTCTTCGTCCATGGTTGCAAGTCTCAAGGCGCCGCCTGAGAAAGCTTTCGTGACCACATAGGGGCCATCATAATTTGGGGTCCATTTGCCCCGAGAATCAGTGAGAAATGATTGTATCTTCTTGAGCACGAGGTCTCCTTTTCTGAAAACACGAGGTCGGACCTTTTTGTCGAACGCCCTCTTCATTCTCTGCTGGTACAACTGACCGTGGCATAGTGCCGTGATTCGCTTCTCTTCGATCAGGTTCAGTTCGTCGTGTCGACTTTGACACCATTCAGCTTCGGTGAGCTTAGCTTCCATCAATACTCGGATTGATGGGATCTCTACTTCTATGGGGAGCACTGCTTCCATGCCATATACTAGAGAGAAAGGGGTTGCCCCTGTTGAAGTGCGGATAGATGTTCGATAACCGTGAAGAGCAAAGGGTAGCATTTCGTGCCAATCTTTATAGGTTACAACCATCTTTTGAACGATCTTCTTGATGTTCTTGTTAGCCACTTCTACCGCTCCGTTCATCTTGGGTCGGTAGGGAGATGAGTTATGGTGTTCAATCTTGAACTCTGCACACAACTCTCCCATCATCTTATTGTTCAAGTTAGATCCATTATCAGTAATGATCTTGCTTGGAACACCATAACGATAGATGATATTGTTTTTGATAAATCGGACCACCACTTGTCGGGTTACATTGGCGAATGACGCTGCTTCGACCCACTTGGTGAAATAGTCAATGGTTACCAGAATGAACCGATGTCCGTTTGAAGCCTTGGGCTCAATCATACCAATCATATCAATTCCCCATATGGAAAATGGCCACGGGGAAGAAAGAACTTTGAGATGTGATGGCGGTACATGAATTTTGTTGGAGTATATCTGACACTTGTGACACCTCCTCATGTACTTGTAGCAGTCGGATTCCATGGTCAACCAATAGTACCCTGCTCTCAGAATTTTTCTCGCCATTGTGTGTCCATTGGCATGAGTGCCAAAGGATCCTTCATGAATTTCCTTCATAAGCATGTCTGCTTCTGGTCTGTCGACGCATCGGAGCAAGACCATGTCAAAATTTCTCTTATAAAGAGTGTCACCGCTCAGGAAGAAGTTTCCAGCCAATCTTCTGAGGGTTTTCCTGTCTTTTCTGAGTGCCCCAGATGGGTACTCTTGTTTCTGAAGGAAGCATTTGATATCGTGATACCAAGGTCTGTCGTCCATGACTGCTTCAATCGCGAAGATGTAAGCGGGCCGTTCAAGGCGCATGATGTCGACCTTAGGTATGTCATTCCACTGACCTACACTAATCATGGAAGAGAGAGTGGCTAATGCATCAGCCATGTGATTCTCATCACGAGGGATGTGATGAAAGTCGACTCTGTTGAAGAAGGGTAACAACCTTCTTGCATAGTCTTTGTAAGGAATCAATCCTGATTGGTATGTGTTCCAATCTCCTTTTATCTGGTTAATAACCAAGGCTGAATCGCCGTATACGTCCAAGTTTTTGATCCTTAAATCAATCGCTTCTTCGAGACCCATGATACATGTTTCGTATTCGGCCTCGTTGTTCGTACATTTGAACGTAAGTCTGGCAGTGAAAGGAATGTGGGAACCCTGAGGGGTAACAATGATTGCCCCAATTCCATTTCCATAATGATTGATTGCTCCGTCAAAAATAAGTCCCTACTGGGAACCTGGTTCTGGCCCTTCACTGGGTAGCGGTTCATCACAATCTTTCATCTTTAGATACATGACATCTTCGTCTGGGAAGTCAAACCCGATTAATTCTTGATTGTCAATCGGTTGATGAGCCAAATGATCGGCTAAAATACTTCCTTTAACGGCTTTCTGAGCATGATACTCTATGTCATATTCTGATAACAGCATCTGCCACCGGGCAATTCTTCCCGTGAGAGCAGGTTTTTCGAAAACGTACTTGATTGGATCCATTTCGGAGACCAACCAAGTAGTATGACGAATCATGTACTGGCGAAGACGTTTGGCTGCCCAAGCCAAAGCGCAACAAGTTTTCTCAAGCATTGTGTACCGAGTTTCGCAGTCGGTAAATTTCTTACTCAGATAGTAAATGGCAGACTCTTTCCGTTTAGTTTCGTCTTGTTGGCCAAGTACACATCCCATTGAGTCCTCTAGGACTGTGAGGTAAATGATCAGTGGTCTTCCTTCCACTGGAGGTGATAGAATCGGAGGATTCAATAGATATTCCTTAATACTGTCGAAGGCGGTCTGGCAATCTTCTGTCCAAACGCAATCCTGGTTCTTTTTGAGTAATTTGAAGATCGGCGCGCATGTCGCTGTCATGAGGAATATGAATCTGGAGATGTAGTTCAAACATCCCAGGAATCCTCTGACTTGTTTTTCAGTTTTCGGAGAAGGCATTTCTTGAATGGCCTTGACCTTGTCAGGATCAACTTCAGTTCCTTTCTGGCTGACGATGAACCCTAGTAGTTTCCCTGAACGGACACCGAAGGTGCACTTGTTAGGATTCAAGCGGAGCTTGAATTTTCTTAGACGTTCGAACAATTTTGACAGATGTTCAACGTGCTCATCCTCTGTTCTTGATTTTGCAATCATATCATCGACATACACTTCGATTTCCTTGTGTATCATGTCATGAAACAGAGTAGTCATGGCCCTTTGATAGGTTGCCCCGACATTCTTCAAACTGAATGGCATTACCTTGTAACAAAAGGTACCCCATGGGGTAATGAACTAAGTTTTCTCCATGTCTTTCGGCGCCATTTTGATCTGGTTATAGCCCGAGAATCCATCCATGAAGGAGAATACTTTGAACTTTATTGTGCTGTCAACCAGCATGTCAATGTGCGGTAAAGAAAAGTCGTCCTTTGGACTTGCCTTGTTTAGATCTCTGTAATCAACACACATTCTGACCTTTCCATCCTTTTTGGGAACGGGTACGATGTTGGCTAACCATTGAGGATATTCAGATGTAGCAAGGAAACCCGCGTCAATCTGTTTCTGTACCTCCTCCCTGATTTTGATAGCCATGTCCGGGTGAGTCCGTCTCAACCTTTGTTTTACTGGTGGACATTCTGATCTCAACGGTAAGTGATGTTCCACGATGCTGGTATCCAACCCTGGCATATCCTGATAGGACCAAGCGAACACATCGGGGAATTCTTTGAGAAGCTTTATCAAACCCTCTCTGGCAGTTGGACTGAGCAGTGCTCCAATCCTGATTTCTTTTCTCTCTTGCTCTGAACCCAAGTTTACCGTTTCCAACGGTTCTTTATGAGGTTCAATGGACCTTTCCTCTTGTCTGAGTAGTCGGGAGATCTCTTCTGGAATTTCGTTGTCATTTTCTTCTTTATCCTCGAATATCGGGAACTCAAAGTTAGGAGAAGGCATCGGATCGTATGTTTCAACGGGGTATAAAACAAGCAATCTGCATGACGTGATGATTCGTGTTTAGAAGAGATAGAGAAAATGCAAGTGTGTGCAGTGTTTTATTTTTACTGCTTGTTTTTATTTTTGAATTGTTTTTTAGGATTACCATTTTCTGAAAAAGCAAAAAGAGAAAACAACAATTAATGCAGAATTTACAGAACGACGCTATTTTATTAATGAACAAGTCGACTCTCGAAACTACAGCCCTATAAAACAAAACTCTGTCGCTTTGGGCAAAGCGAAGAGGGAAATTTACAGAAAGCGAGCCCTATCAAAACATCTGTTTCACCTGGGCAGGGTGAAAGGTTTAAAGATGGCAACTACTTTGACTGGCGAACGACCTTCGGAACATCGACAGCAACCCATTGGCGGCGAACTCCTCGGTGAATCACAAAGTCTGGCACCTTCCTTGATTTGTCTTCAGAAATGACGCTGACTTCTGGTGGAGCGGGATCGTTGGAATCTGTCTCCCAGGCAGAATTGTCGTAGGAGGATTCCTCTATTGCATTTTGCATAGCATTGGCGCTCTCAGCTGTATCTCCCTATCCAGTTGGCTGGATATCTTCGAACTTGATACGAGAGCTTTCGGGAGCAGTGTACTTGACCATAAAGTCGTATTTTCCACTTGGTTGTCCCAGAGTGTCCCAAACTTCTTTGGAACTGGAGAAGTCATCCCTCTCGATGATGTTGACCTCGGGAAAAGCATAATTGATGAATTCTAGTCCTGCAAACGTTGCGAATTCATCTTCATGTTGAGTAGTTTCAGGATAACCTGAGTGTTGATCCCATGACATGGTGGGGACACAGGTATTCTGTTCAATGATGCTCAACTGAGTTTCATTGTTCGGCTGACTCTCTTGCCCCAAGTTTCCTGGGTAGGGTTGCCATATTGGCAGGCCATCCATCGGACCATAGTAATTGTGGTCAAAGTTGTCTTTCATCGGAGTGTCCTCCTCTAATGAATTTGGCGGAGCACGACATCCTTCCGGATCACAATCTCCGTAGATCATTTCGACATCTGATCTTGGTATAAATCTCGGACTTTCTATAGGAAAGCAAAAAGGCATAGGCACCTCTTCCTGAGACATATAACCGTCCCTGTTCAGATAGGACTTCCATTTCTCATCCGTGTCAGAGGGATCTTCCTCATTGATAGCATGAACTGTCTGAGACACTGGGTGGAGAAAACCTCCACTGTGGAAGAAGTTTTGAAGGGGATGAAGACTTTCATCGTTGGCAACTGTCTGGGTACAGGTTGCAGAAAAACCAAGACCCTTCTTTGTTTTATTGTCAATAGGAACGACAAGCCGTCCCCATCCTGTCGTATCGGTACTCTCGACTGCTTTGATAGCATCTTTGTATGAGGAAATCGAGGTTCCTCCTTTGAACTGATTGTCCTTGCTCACCGATAGTGCTTGGAACTGAGTTCCAATAACCTCCTCGGGTTTTATACCAGTAGATAATGACAAGTTGCTTACAAGCAAGGCTTGTTCCCCACAAACCGTGACAAGTTGATCGTTCTTGACGAACTTTAGCTTTTGGTGGAGGGTCGAAGTAACCGCTCCAGCCTGATGTATCCAAGGTCTTCCTAATAAACAACTGTATGTTACCCGGATGTCCATGACCTGGAAAGTGATTTAGAAAGTGTGAGGACCAATAGTTATGGGAAGATCAACTTCGCCGATAACTGTTTTTCTGGATCCGTCGAATGCTTTGACGACGACCTCGCTGACTCTCATCGGAGGGCCCTTGAATGATAATTGCATCAAAGTAGACTTCGGCATAACATTCAGGGCTGACCCTGTGTCTACCAGTACGTTGGCTAAAGCATCGCCCTGGCAGTTAACGGTAATGTTGAGCGCCATGTTATGACGGCGACCCTCTTCAGGTAATTCTTCATCACTAAATCCCAAATTATTGCAGGAAGTGATGTTAGAGACAATACTATCGAACTGTCTGATTGTTACATCTTGTTCCACGAAGGCTTGCTCCAAGACTTTCTGTAGAGCCTCCCTGTGGGCTTCTGAACTGAGTAACAGTGATAATACCGAGATCTTTGAAGGAGTCTGTAACAGTTGATCAACAATGTTGTATTCACTCCTTTGTATGAGTTTTAGCATCTCATCTTTGTCTTTTGAAAAGTCGGGATTACTAGATTGACCGACTGGTGGATCGGGAAATTCTGCCTGAAGTTCCTTTTCTTTGTTAAGTTCTCCAACTCCTCGGTTGAAGATTCGACCGCTCCGTGTTACACGACTGACATCTGCAATATTCACGACGGAGGGTAATGGAATTTCCTTTCCATTCTTGATTATTGTTGCACCGTATTTGTAAGGGATTTCCTTAGCTGATTCATACGGTAGTGGCCCCGGTAGATAGATGACTAGGGGAACCTTCTGATTTTTCTGACCATCATAAGTAATCTCGATCCGTTCCTGGTTGGGAACTTTAGATTCGTCAAGTAGAGGAATGATGGCAAAAACATCCCTGGTCCTATGATGACCAGAGATTGTGACAACATCCTCAACTTGATCGGCAAGGTAGTTCGGCGTCCAGTTGATGGGTCCAGAACCTGGATATGGACGAATTTCTCCATGATCGACCCGACCCTGAAGAGCTGCTCTCACAAGGTAACACCCTTGGTTACTTTCCGAACAGACACTACAACTGTCATAGTTGTGTGGAGGCACCCGGCCACGCCCACTTTGAATACAATGTAACCTCACTAGGTTACCTTCCATTGATCGGACATCCTGACTTTGACGACGAGTAGGATTCCTATTATTGATACTAATCTATTGAGTATCTTCATCCATGTAGATTGGCATCCACAAGTGATTTAACAAGTGCTGAAGTGCCTCCTGGACAAGGGTACAACCTCGATCGTTTCCGCAACCCGCTTTACAATTTTGATAGTCATGTGATATTAAGAATCCAAGTCAGACCTACTCAGCATGTAACTCTACCAGGTTGGTATTCATTACGCGGATATCGAAGATCTGAACCATGTTGATTTGATAGGAGTTCCTATCATGGTAGTCTTGGATCCATCCAAGATCCATCTGACGCTGGAGGGCCTCTTGTATGAAAGAGCATCCCTGTTTGTTTACCGAGCAAATCAGACAGGAACTATAATCGTGCCGCGGCAGATTATGATACTGGCTTTGCCTTGAGTGCATCGCCACCAAGTTGACATTCATCGTACGGATGTCGTGGTTTTGAATGACGTTGGAATTTGTGTAAACCATGTTGACTCCACGAACTCGGTGCTCTTGGATCCATCCAAGATCCATTTGTTCCTGTAGAGCTGCTTGCACTACAGAATATCCCTGGTTGTCTTTAGAGCAGATATCACACTGGTGATAATTATGAGGTGGCACATGGCCATATCCACTCTGTATACAATGCATCTTGACCAGATTGGTCTCCAATAAGAGTACATCGTGAATTTGATAGACATTGTTAGTCTCTTTCTCAATCAGATTGACTGCAGCTTTCTCATGTTGAGGCAGCGGGTTCGTAAGAACATTAGGATTCGTATCTTTGAAAGATAAGAGCCCGCTCCTAACAAGCTTTTGCACGTCGGATTTGAAATTGAGACAAGTCTCAATGTTATGCCCTGAACCTCCTTGATGATAAGGGCATGTTTGATCCGCCTTAAACCAAAAAGGCGGATTTTCCGGAACTGTAAGAGGAGACTTAGTCTAAATATGCCCCTTAGCCAGCAGTAACGGAAACAATTCTGCGTACAACATGGGTATAGGATCAAACCCTGATGGCCGTGTCGTACGGTTGTTGTTATATGGAGGACGAGCCTGCTGAAGAGGTTGTTGTGTCCTTTGTTGGTCAGGTTGGCTCTGCGCAACCTGAGGTTGATACATAGGAACAGGCGCGGGGCCGATAGCAGGAGTTACAGCTGCTACTGGCTAATAACGTCGCCTTTGCTTTCCGAGAGAGATATTCCCAATATCTTGCTCTTTTTTCTTAGGGAGAGCACTACCATATTTTTTAGTACCGCTCGTCGATCCAGTGTCTTTTACCAAACGTCCTTCTCGGACGGCTTCCTCAAGACGTACACCCATGCCGACCATTTCGGTGAAATCACTGGGCGCACTGGCAACCATTCGGTCATAGTAAAATGAGCTTAAGGTCTTTAAGAAGATCTTTGTCATATCTTTTTCCTCAAGAGGTGGACAAATTTGAGCGGCAATTTCACGCCACCTTTGAGCATACTCCTTAAAGGTTTCTTTGTCCTTTTGCGACATTGATCTGAGTTGATCTCTGTCGGGTGCCATGTCCAAGTTGTATTTGTATTGTTGGACGAAGGCAGTACCAAGATCTCTGAATGTACTGATCGTAGTACGGTTTAAACCCATGTACCATTTGAGTGCGGCACCAGTTAAACTATCCTGGAAGTAGTGAATCAGCAGGTCCTGATTCTCCGTCTGAGCTGACATCCGCCGAGCGTACATCACCAGATGGCTCTGAGGGCAAGAGTTACCCTTGTATTTTTCAAAGTCGGGCACTTGGAATTTGTGCGGGACTTTCACATTTGGGACCAGGCAGAGGTTTGCGGCGTCCTTTCCAAATAGATCCTGACCGCGAATGGCTTGCAGCTCTTTCTGCATTTCCAGGAACTGTTCCTGGAATTCCTCCATTCTGTCAAACATAGTTTCCTTCTTACCAGAAGGTGTCTGTGGAATCTGTCCTTCCGGGACAGTGTGCACCACAGAGGGTGGTACCGTGACTATGGCAGTGAGTCTTGGTGCCTCCCGAAGTTTGTAACCTTCAGGAGTCTTGAGTATGCCCCTGGCATCTTCGCTTTCCCGAAGTTTGTAACCTTCAGGCCCAGCGGCTTCTGTTGCGATTCCCTGACCTTCAGTGATCGGCGGAACATATCCTTCCGGGATATAGTTAACAGGTATGCCCCACGGACGATCTTTCGGCATCTGATACCTAGGATCATACTTTTCTATGATGGGCGTTGAGGTGATCTCTGAGATCACAGTTCTTTGTAGCTGAGCTTCTGCCATGGCTTGCATGTCGTTACGAAGCTTTCTCATATCCTCTCTCAGAGCGTCGATCTCTTCTTTCAACTCTCTGTTTTCTTCCTCAAGATCATCCATCTTTTTCTGACGATTGGCCCGAGTATTATACGAATGAGACAGTTTGACTCTAGAATCGAGACACAAATGTGAGATTCGTAGGTAAGAAGAATACGCGATGTGAGAATGATGAATGCAATGATTATATTAATTGTTGTTTTTGGTTTAATCAAAATAAACTTCGACAATTAGATTGCAAATATCAAACAACGGGGAAACCCCTTTTTATTGAATTCCAAAGGATTACAGAAATGGAAATACAGTAGATTACAAAGTGCAGAAACAGAAACCTAAACTAATGGGTCCCGAGTCCTCTTCTTTGACCGGGTCGCTTGGGCCGTTGTCGGGTTGTCATTCCTTTGCCAGGTGAAAGGAGCGAGCAAATTCCTTTGGTCATCTTGATTCTCTACAGCATGCTGCTCCAAAATTTCAATCAGAGCATCTTTCTCTTTTAGTAGTTGCTGTATTTGGATACACTCTACGTCGAGGGTGCGGTACTTGTTCTTCCAAGGTCTTCTTTCCTTTTGAACTTTGTTGAGATTAACCTGAAGCTTTTCAGTTTCTGTCATGAAGTACATGACAGTTTCCCTCGGTGGAAGAATTCCGTAACGAGGATAAGGCATCTTTAGCTTGAGAGCTCTAGTTTGTACCCAATGGAGATAAGGCTCCACCGAGACACAGTCCGGTTTTCCCAGAGACTCTCGTCATTTCTTATGAACATGTTTCTAAGCTTGCACTATTTCCATCTTTAGTGCTCTGTCATTTTCTCCTTCTTTGAAGAAAAGACCTTCCAGATGAACACCCAGTGGGATGTGTCTCATCGGGTATCCAAATTGACGAAGAACCAATGTCGGATGATAGTTGATTCCTCCTTTAGTTCCTATGAGGGGTACGCTGGGGAAGTTTCCACAACGGTCAATGATTCTGATTCCCTCATAAATCCTATTACACCAATCTATATCAGAATTGGTGAGAGACATGATCTTCTGCGACCAACGTAAGACACTCTTGCAATCCCAAAAAGCAGCAGACTAGGGCAAGTGAGAGATAAACCATTTGTAGAGCAAAGGTACACAACATGTGACCTCCCCTCCACTGTACAAATTTCCCAAGTGTACAGAATGATACGCATCTGCGAGCAAAGTCGGCACAGGGTTTCCAATGAGAAACAAAAATAACCCGTAGGTGAGCAAGACAAAGATGTTTTCAAAAGCAGTTGTGTTCCCTATACTAGCGAAGTACAGGGCTTTCTTGGTCAAGAACGGGGCTGCCAAACCTTGGATGCCACCCTTAGTGGTCATGTGAGTCCTGACCTCAGACTCGTCCAAATGAATTGCTATTGCAATAGTCTGATTCTTTGGAATTTCTTCCAGTCCAGAAAATGGAGCTCGATCAGTGATATGTAAATCAGTCAGATGAGAATACTCCTCCAGCGTTGGTGATAGCTGGTAATCCGGGAATGTGAAATAATGATAAACCGGATCGTAGAACTGAACGAGCGCGTCCATGATCCCCTTAATCACATGGACTCTTAACAGTGGTAGCAAACCACCGTGCTTGGCTCTGAAAGCCTCTGGGTTAACGATCATCCTCGCTAACTTTCTCAAATCCCCTAGCTTTGGAACCTTGAAGGTATACTGGTGAGTTCTCCTTCTACCGAAATCCATTAATGTAATCTTTTTCTCTGATATTTGCAATCACAGTCTTAGTTTAATTTGAAAAACAGAGAGACTAGAAGAGAATTTTTTTGAATGTTTTAATGTTTTATCAAATGAATGCATGAATGCAGCACACAAAAACATAGAAAAAACATGGGGTCAAAGGGTCGTTGTCATGAAGTCAAGGCTCTACCCATCCCCAAAGGTTTATACTAGGGTGATTTTTGTACCTGTACTCATTATCATCAGCTCCTCCCAGGAAAACAACAACAAGCGGATCGCCAGCGAGTTGTAAAGCAATCTTAGAGTAAGTGCCATTCACCGAGAATAGATCAACAGCCTCAAATGAGGGTAGTATCGCGTAACAACTATTTCCGATAGTTTCCGCACTACGAAAGGGTTTGGCTCCTCAGCTTCTCAGACTTAACAACCGGCCCATTGGCTATAAGAGTGAATGGGTTGCGTTGGTCAGCCTCCACTGAGGTTGATGGTCGACCCTGTCGCCATCACTTATCTTAAGTGTATACTCATTTTTTCCACATACGGCATCACCCGCATTCCCAGTAGCAGAAAAATAAACACATATAGCAATTAGGAAAAGCAGTATATATATTTGTCCTAATCAGCCTAGACTTATAAAGCTAAGAATCCTAAGTTCCTGACAGAAATGGCTCCCCGGCTGAGTTACCACTCTGTAGTATTCACACAAGAGGTGAAAAGGAGGAAAAAGAAGTTTTAGAAAGACCCGGCCCCACGGTGGGCGCCATTTTTTCTGTAGCGAGCGATTTTGGACGCGGTTCTTAAGCGCTGGTCGCTCTCTGCGGTTTGAGCTTTGACTACAGGTCGATTCATTTTTTATCCTATTGTGAGCTGAATAAGGAAGGAAAATAGATGTCTCCAATTAACCCTGCTTGCATACTGAGTTTAAACAGCGGTCTATTAGGTTACGAATGCTATCAATGTGGGGGGCTTTTGTACTGGTTATTTGTATTTTCGCCAATACGATTTCTTTCTTTTTACCTGGGCAGAAGGTTTCTGGCGGGGAACAAGGATTAGGATATTAAGACTGATGCTTTTGAATTACTGCTTTTTTTTATTGATGGAGATATGGGATTTGGTTTTTTTATTGATTGCGCTCGCTAAGATCTTTTCTTTCGATCTTATGCCTACGTATTCCCGTTTACCGAAACAGGGAAATCAGAGCGTTCGTAGTTTCTCCTAGTCTATGGGAGGAAATGGATGTTTTGGTGTCTTGTTCAAAGCCCAAGACGTGAAGCGAAAGGTGATTTGTATCTTGTTCAAAGCCCAAGATGTGAAGCTGAAATGTCTATTTGTGTCTTGTTCAAAGCCCAAGACGTGAAGCTGAAAGACCTCAGTTTTAGAGAGAATTTGTCATCTCTAAAGAGGGGAGAAGGAGAATTACTTTAACTGGGATACGCGGATCCGAGCAATGCCATAATTTCCGAAGAAAGGGTTTTAACCTGAAGGAGAAGACTTTAACTCAGTGTAGAGCAATGCCATCTTTCCTTAGGAATTTCTCATGCTAAAAGAGGGACAGTGGCGTGGATATAGATGATCCAGAGGCTTACCACTTACAGCGATTAGATGAAGGAGTTGTTGATGTTTGTGTACTGTGAACGAGGCACAGCTTTGATGCTAAAAGGTTGATTGGATCAACCAGTGGTTTTCTTATACAAAGCCTAAGAGGAGGCTAATTTCCGCTAGGAAAATCATTATACAAAGCCTAAGAGGAGGCTATTTTGTGTCCCGTATAAAGCCCGAGAGAGAGGCTAAAAGTTTTTTGGCGACGAGGGAACCTTTTGGTATCTCGTATAAAGCCCGAGATGGAGGCTATTTGACTCAACAATAGAGTTTTTTGTATCTCGTACGAAGCCCGAGATGGAGGCTGAAGGGGTGATTGACTCAACGAGGGAGTCTCTTATGTGTCTCGTACAAAGCCCGAGAGAGAGGCTAAATGTTGTTTGACTCCACTGGGGAGAATCATTGTACAAAGCCCAAGAGAAGGCTAAGGTTACTGTGTTAGTTAAGTGACAGGTCCAGTATACTGATTTTGAAAGAGAAAATCAGTTCTTATATGAGCAACACTGTACTCAGGGATTAGATCTGAGGATCGGGGTTGTTTCCTTTTCTTTGAGGAAACTGGAAATCCAAAGGGTATTGAGACTGTCCGAGTCTGCGGGTTTCCTTCCTATTCAATGAAGGGTGCACTTGAGAATGTCTTTGAGACTCAAGGAAGTTAGACTGTCCGTGTCTAGAGTTTCATCTTTTGTACTATGCAGTGAGAAACAGTAGTAGACTCTATGAAAGGACTGTTCTATGCAGATGACTAAGTTCTGTTCCTATACCTCTAGGAGGTCGTCGGGAAAATTTGTACGAAGCCCAAGAGGAGGCTAGAAACTTTTAAGAAGCCGACAGGTCCTTGTACTAAGCCCAAGAGGAGGCTATCATTCCCTGAGGAAGAGATCATTATACGAAGCCTAAGAGGAGGCTGTGAATACTTCTAAGAAGCCGTAGGGTCCTTGTACGAAGCCCAAGAGGAGGCGGGGTTGCTTTTAGGAAGCCTGTGGGTCCTTGTATAATGCCCAAGAGGAGGCCGATGCTTTTAAGAAGCCCGTGGGTCCATTATCCCCTTTCCATTAGGAGAGATAACTCTTTTAAAGATAAAAACCACTGGTAAACGTGCGAGGTTTACTATCCAACAACTTTTAGCTTTTAAAGAGGGTTCCTTAGTTAAGGTCCAAGATTATGACCGTAGTGGGTACCCAAACCCCGAGACATTCAAGGCAAGCTATCCACAAGGAATAGATCAATTCAGGAAAGTTCGAGAATTTGGAAGAAACTCAAAGATGCCATTCACAGAGAATACATTCATCTTAAGGAGTAGAGCTTCTTGACGATTCCTAAGGAGGACAGCCGAAGAGAAAACTGTATCTGGTGCTCCTATTAGGGATCTAGGCATCTATTTCTACAAATAAATGAAATGGCGTCACCTAGTTCTAGACGTAATTTCCGGGGAAACTCGAAATATCTATACTATTATTACACAGTAGATATGAGTTTATGAAAGGAGACTTACAGTGAGCAGCCCCACAATACAATTTATAATATGAAAGCAGTAAACGAAAGCGATAGCCACTTACTCGGTTGGAGTGCTTCCATGCTGTTTGGTTAGTTGTTCAACAAAGAAAGATTGAAAACAACAGTATATTCAAAATCAAAGGAGAAAGTGCTTTGAAAAAGAAAGATTTGGGGCTTACAGCTCGAGGAGAGGCCCAAGGTTTTATCAGTGAGCGCACTGTTTGACTTTGTACAGCGGGACTTATACAAGTGACTGAGGCCCGAAATGGTTTTCCGTACAAAGGGATGGGTCTTACACTCTCTCAAGAGGCCCAAAAAGGTTTAAAGGAAAAAGAGTGGGGCTTATAACACGAGGGTAGGCCCAAATGATTTTTCGTTTAAAAATGGCGATCGCGCCGAGGTTTTCTTTTAACGCGGAGGGACTTATACAATAAGTGAGGCCCAAAATTGTTTTGGTTAAAAGGGGGATTGGGTCTTACACTCTAATAGAGACCCAAAGAGTTTTAAGAAAAAGAAATGGGTCTTACTACTCGAGGGTAGGCCCAGGTTTATTTTAAAAAGGGCGACGATCGCGCCGTTTGTTTTTGACGGTATCGGGGCTTATACAATGAATGAGGCCCAAAAATGTTTTGGTCAAAAAAAGGATTGGGTCTTACACTATATTAGAGGCCCAAAGTGTTTTTAAGAAAAAAGAAATGGGTCTTACTACTCGAGGGTAGGCCCAGATGATTCTTTTATTTTAAACGGGCGACGATCGCGCCGTTTACTTGTACAGAGGGACTTATACAATGAATGAGGCCCAAAAAGTTTTTGTACAAGGGGGGATGGGTCTTACACTCTCTCAAGAGGCCCAAAGAGTTTTTGAAAATGATTTATGAGGGTTGAATTAATCCAAAACCCTAATTTATTTTCAAAATGTATTTAATTGAATAAAAATTCAATTAAAATGATCAAAAATTGTTTAACACATGGAAAACAAATTGTGATCTTGGATTAATGCTTAAAAAATTAAGTATTGACCTACAAAATAATTAGAAAGCATTAAAAGTTGCAAAATCAATGTAGAAAAAATATTTAAAATGCCAAAAATTATCAAAATATTAATTCTTTGCAAAAATATCAATTATATGAAATAAATAATATTTTTGGGATTTTTTGTTAAAATAAAATATTTTAACATTTTTGTGAATTATTAAAAAAAGAATCAACTCAAAATCATTAAAACTCAGAGAGAAATTAATTTTTGAATCAATTAAACAAAATCACAAAATTCAAATATTTGAATTTCTAAAAATGGCGCCAAGAACAAGCTGAAGAACACGCGCGTGTTCTTGGTTTCTCAGATTTGCATTTTCTATCCAATCTCCATGAATACGTAATCATATCATGCAATCCACATATCATTATGCTCGTCTCAACCTCACGATCATGTCTATGTACTTTAATTTCATTTAAATTAAACATACAACAAGAAATCACGAAGAGACCTCAAGAACCCTAATTTCTGCATGAAGGCTAGGATTTTTGATACACGATTCAAACAATGCAATTAATTGAGGGAAAACATTCCATGCATGATTATGAACATATGGCCAAATTATTGTGCGAGGAAATATGCATAGATTGAGAGATGACAAGCATGTGCTTACCTCCAAGCCGTGACAGCAAGTTCAAAGTGATTTTTGATCTGGAGGTGTTACAGATGAGTTGTGATGATCTGAACAGCTTCCCTACACCCTATGGATTGTGTTTGGATGGTTGGACTTGATTGAAATTGGCTGGATCATTTTGTGGTACCTCAGCTGCACTTTGGTTAAAACCTTGAGCAACCAGCTGGTGATTTTGTGAAATTGATGTTTCAGAAGTAATCTAAGTGTTTGATCAGCTCATATGTGATGTATGTGAGGTGTGTGAGTGATTGGTTTGATTGGAATTGCTCTCAAACTCAAAACCCGATAGCTACCTTGCTAAGAAAGGCATTTTTGCCAAGAGAAAGAGATTTTGAGGAAAGCATCTGTTAGATGGCTTTGGTGTACTCAAACTGACCACAATTGAGCTCTATTTATAAAGCAAGTTTGTTTTGCAAGGAATAGTGCATGGCAGCTGGTAAGTAGGTTTGGCCAATGTTGGCAAATGAAAATCCAAGTCTTCTCTAGCCATTGACTAGAGGTTAGGGCACAGAGCTTTGGTCCCCTTGGTCTTGGATAAGTCTTGACTGATTTCAGATGAGAATGGCTCAGTCCATGCCACCTTGATGGTTCCATTGAATGCCTCATTCCAAATTTGAAGTCTTGTCCCTATTTTGGCCATTCTAGGTTCAACATGCTATTTCTTGTTCCATGGACTTTGGAGGCTTGGCTCAGTGATTGTCCCATTTAGATTCAATCCTCTGAGGTGTCCAAGTGGATAGGAGCAATTGAATTTGGCTGATTTTGGCAAATCGACCAAAGTTGCAAATTCTGCCTTGCCTTAACAGATTTCAGCAAGGCAACTTGCCAATGTTGTATCTCATGATGTAGGTTGAATTTGGCAATGTTCTTGGCCATTTTGGAAAGCCCTTACATGATACAACAACTGTTTGAACAAGTTTGGTTTTGATCTCTTTTGATTCCAAGTGAAAAATCCCCCTACATTTGGCAAAAAGTGAAGGCAAATTCTGACTTAGTGAAAATTTCACTAAGTGTTGGAAAAAGTGACATTTTCACTTTTCAGCCACTTTGATCACTCCATAACTCAAAATCCTTAATGAATTGGAATGACTTGTAGTTGAAGTTTTTGTAGGTGATAATGAGGGCTACAAATCCATCTTTGGATGAGAAAAAATGGCCTTGTGGTTTAGGAGTTATGGTCCTTCAAAGTTGGTACCCTTGCCACTTTATTTTTAACTTAGAAAAATTTATAAGTTTTATGGTTACCCCTTTTACAAGTTATCTCACTTTTCTTGATTTTTCTTGATGAATGATGATTCAAATCATACATTAACATCATTTTAGGGTTAAAAATCCATTTTGGTGAAAAATCTCAAAAAGTCAAAGTTGACTTTTGTGCACAGTTGACTTTTTATCAGATGAATTCCAAACTGTGCAATTCTTCAGGAAATCATGTCCTTGACCTAAATCAAACTTGATGGACATGTTCCATGGGTGTCATAGAGTATATTCAATCATGCATTAGGGTTTGGGAGCATGCCTTGGTCAAAAGTCAAAGTTACAGTTGACTTTTCCCTTAAAACCCTAATTGTGGTGCAGATGGAATTGAGACTTGTTGCTCAAACTTCTTGGATTAATCCATTGTCCCAAATGGATCAATATGGTATGTTAGAGACCCTCAAATCATCTCTTGAGGTCTTGGCTCATGATTTGTCCCAAAAGTCAACTTAGGGGTGAATTAGGTCAAGAAACCCTAATTCCTGATTTTTGATGAATGCATCCCTTGAGGCAAAATTGACTTGATGCATGGGTTCATGAGGTTCCATGAAGTATATTAGGTTATGTTTTGGATCAATGGCTTGTGCCCAGATGAAACTTTTCATCTGGAGGCCCTGGGTGATCAAAACCCTAATTTGGTGACACTGGCGATCTTGAGGCTTAATCCACCTAGAAGGGAGCAACCTTGTGCTTAATCCTTGAAGTGGGAGTCCTTTTGATCCTTTGAGGATGTTTGAGAGATTAGACAAGTTGAAAATCAAGTCATTTCTTGATTGAGCCTTTGTCTAAAGCTCAGAGAGGGCTTGAAACCCTAATTTTGATTGTAGTGGATGCTCACCCATCTTTGGGGAGACTGATGAGGCAAGATGGCTCATCCATATTGTGATGATGATTTGCACAATGATGGGAAATCTTAGTGGTCAAAATTTGGGGTATTAGAGATGCCCCTACCCTCAAAGTTTACGATGAAGAGCTAAAAATTAATGTTAGGAATACCATGAAACATAAAGAGGATATAGGTACAAACCATTCAGTGGAAGTGATTGATCAAATAGTGACCAGCACCATTCAAAGCCACTTCCCTAAATCACATTTGGAAAGAGTTATGAGTTTGTCAGCAAAAGTCATTGAGGACCATGATGATGAGAAAGAAAAAGAAGTTCTTGCTATGTTAGATGCACAACCACCGTGGTTGAAATCCAGACCACACCGGTGGGAGGATTTGAGAGCCTCACCAGAAACAGAGACTGAAAAAGGGAGTGAAACAGGTACAAGTTCTGAACTAAAACAATTACCTGTAAATCTTAAATATGTCTTTCTGGAATCGGGAACAAGATGTCCTGCTATTATTAACTCTGAGCTGAATAAAAAGGATGAAGAGAAGTTGATACAGGTTCTTAAGAAACACAAGAGTGCTATTGGATGGACTATTGGATATTTGAAGGGAATTAGCCCCACAGTATGCATGCATAAGATACTGATGGAGGATAATCAGAAACCAGTAGTACAACCCCAGAGGAGGTTAAATCCGACAATGAAAGAAGTGGTATGAAAAGAGGTTGTAAAGTTGCTAGATGCAGGATTGATTTATCCCATTTCTGATAGTTCTTGGGTGAGTCCTGTGCATGTGGTACCAAAGAAAGGAGGAACCACAGTGGTTGTGAATGAAAAGAATGAACTGATTCCAACTCATACAGTAACAGGTTGGCGAGTATGTATTGATTACAGGAGACTTAACACTGCAACAAGGAAGGATCATTTTCCCCTTCCTTTTATTGATAAGATGTTAGAGAGACTTGCAGGTCACGAGTACTATTATTTTCTGGATGGATACTCTGGGTACAATCAGATTACTGTAGCCCCAGAAGATCAGGAGAAGACCGCATTTACATGCCCTTATGGTATTTTTGCCTACCGACGGATGCCATTTGGGTTATGCAATGCCCCAGCTACTTTTCAGAGGTGTATGACATCCATATTCGCCGATATGCTTGAAAAGCATATGGAGGTGTTTATGGATGACTTTTCTGTTTTTGGTTCTTCTTTTGATCATTGTTTAGCTAACTTATCTCTTGTTTTACAAAGATGCCAGGAAACTAACCTTATTCTCAACTGGGAGAAATGTCATTTTATGGTGCAGGAAGGTATCATGCTAGGACACAAAATTTCCCGCAAGGGAATTGAAGTGGAAAAAGCAAAAGTTGAGGTGATAGCTAACCTCCCACCCCCCTGTGAATGAAAAAGGGATAAGGAGTTTCGTGGGACATACAAGTTTTTATCGCAGTTTTATCAGAGACTTCTCAAAAGTTGCCAAACCATTGACTGATTTGCTTGTCAAAGACAAGCCGTTTAATTTTAATGACAATTGTAAGGTAGCTTTTGAGACGCTAAAGAGTAAGTTGATTACTGCTCCTGTTGTAATTGCCCCCGATTGGTCTCTACCTTTCGAAATTATGTGCGATGCAAGTGACATTGTTGTGGGGGTTGTCTTAGGACAAAGGAAGGACAAATTATTGCATGTCATTTATTATGCTAGTCATGTCCTTAACCCGGCCCAAATGAATTATGCAACTACCGAAAAGGAGTTGTTGGCCTTGGTTTATGCTTTTGATAAATTCAGGTCATATCTACTTGGTTCTAAAGTTATTGTGTATACTGATCATGCTGCTTTAAAGTATTTGTTTGCTAAGCAGGAATCAAAACCAAGGCTGTTGAGATGGATACTCCTCCTCCAGGAGTTCGACTTGGAGATCAAGGATAAAAAGGGGTGTGAGAACACAGTTGCGGACCACTTGTCTCGCATGTCCCCAATAAAAGAAACTGAGGAGGAACACCCCATTCAAGATACGTTTGCTGATGAGAGAATACTTGCTGTTACTGGTGTACCATGGTTTGCTGACTATGCAAACTATGTGGTAGGTGGGGTGATACCTGATGATTTTAATTCTCACCAAAAGAAAAAGTTTCTTTATGATTGCAGGTTGTATCTGTGGGATGACCCTTTCTTGTATAAAAGGGGAGTGGATGGACTGATCAGAAGATGTGTGCCAGAAGGTGAGCAGAGAGATATACTAAAAGCTTGTCATGATTCTGAGTATGGAGGGCATTTTAGTGGAGATAAGACAGCGGCAAAAGTCCTCTAGTCTGGGTTGTATTGGCCTACCTTATTCAAGGACGCTCACTATTTAGTCCGAGAATGTGATACATGTTAAAGAACTGGTAATATCTCCAGAAGGAACCAGATGCCTCAAAATTCTATGCTAGAGGTAGAGTTGTTCGATGTGTGGGGTATTGATTTTATGGGACCGTTCCCACCATCTTTCGGCAAGAATTATATACTGGTTGCGGTAGATTATGTGTCAAAGTGGGTCGAAGCTGTAGCACTGCCTACTAATGATGCTAAAGTGGTGGTGAATTTCCTAAAGCATAACATTTTCTCCAGGTTTGGGGTACCAAGGGCGTTAATTAGCGATGAAGGTACTCATTTTCTGAATAAATTGATGGAGAATTTGTTAAAGAAGTACAATGTGAAGCATAAGATAGCCACACCGTATCACCCCCAAACCAGTGGACAAGTTGAAGTTTCTAACAGGCAAATAAAGCAAATTCTCGAAAAGACTGTTAGTGCGTCTCGAAAAGATTGGTCTGTGAAGTTAGATGATGCACTGTGGGCATACATGACAGCTTTCAAAACACCAATAGGTATGTCTCCTTATCAACTTGTGTATGGTAAAGCCTGTCATTTACCGCTCGAACTCGAGCACAAAGCTTTTTGGGCTTCCAAATTCCTGAACTGTGATCTTCTGAAAGCTGGTGAATCCCGAACGCTTCAACTTCATGAGTTGGAGGAGTTTAGGAATCAAGCTTATGAGAATGCCAAAATTTATAAAGAAAACACGAAAAAATGGCATGATCAGAAGATCCAGAAGAAGGAATTTTGGGAAGGACAGTTGGTGTTGTTGTTTAATTCTAGGTTGAAGCTGTTCCCTAGTAAGCTGAAGTCAAGATGGTCTGGTCCGTTCATCATTCACAAGGTGTTCCCTCATGGAGCAATAGAGCTAAAGAATGAGAAAAATGGAGATACCTTCAAGGTTAATGGACAGAGGTTAAAACCTTATTATCAAGGTCAAGGAGGACCAATAGAAGAGGTTAAGCTTATCCGAGCAGGAGGTAACCCGTCGAGCCATGTGACGTTAAACGAAGCGCTGCTTGGGAGGCAACCCAAGGGAGTTTTTGTTTTATTTTAATTTTGTCCGAGTAAGTTTAGTTTAATTGAAAAATTGTCGGTTTGTGTTTCATGTCTTTTGAGTCAAGTTTCATCAAGGGAAGGCCTCGAAAAAAGGTGGACTTAGAAAAATCTCGAAAAAGACAAATTTTTGGAAAAAATCACATGTCCACTGCCAATACGCGTATGGAGTGAGTGATACGCGTATTGGTGTGAAAGAATAAGGGCTCCCTGGTGAAACGTGTAGCATACGCGTATTACTTTCATACGTGATCCAGGTACGCGTAAGGGGTAGCAATACGCGTAAGGCCTAATCTCAATACGCGTATCATATGTCATACGTGATCTGTTACGCGAATTGCAATTTACACTGAGTTTTCTTGCGTATCATACGCGTAACAGCTATCCATACGCGTATCTCCTGCGTATGATACGCGTATTGGTTTTTGGTCAGGTTTATATTCATTTTGCGTACGCTTACGTCATTTTTGCATCTTTCTGTTACGCGAATTCGTCGTATCACTCTGCTTCTCTGTGTTTTTGTTCTCTTTTTCTTCCAATTTCATAGGAAATCGTCACGATGGCAGTCCCATCTGAAGAAACTAGTATATTTCTCTCTGAAGATCATGAAGCAAGGTACCACCATCTCAGAACTCGCACATTCGTAGAAGAGAAACAATGGAGTTTTGGGGAAGAAGAATTGCCAGAAATTGCGGCTATTTTGAAAAAGCAAAAGCTGGGTTATTTGAATAAAAACATAAAGCCGGTTGCAATGGATTTGGTAAGGGAATTTTACGCCAATGCTTACAAAGTACCAGGGCGAGCCGTAGAAAATGAGGTCGTTGAAATGACTTCTTGGGTTCGTGGGAAAGAAGTCAAATATGATTGGAAGACTATTAACAGTGTACTCAAGTGTAGATTTCATGAGTCGCATTGTCAGTTCTTCGACATGAAGCTTTCCGACAAAAACAGATGGCCGTACAACATCATAAAGGATAAGATTGCACGACCGGGCAAAGATTGGCATCCGACCACCAAGTCACATCCATCTAAGATCTTGGTCGTTGATCTAGCCCCTATTCCTAAAGCCTGGGACTATTTCATTCATCATACTTTGGACACGAATCGGAGTGGCTCAGATTTGATCACTGAGAGAACCTTAATGCTCTATTTCTTTCTTGAGAAAATACAAGTGAACATTGGGAGAATTATTTCGAAGGATATGGATGAGATAGCCCAATCATCGAAGAAGTCTCTAGGACACGCTTCAGTGATTGAACTCCTATGTAAGAAGGCTGGCGTGGCGGATTTGAGCGGTAATTTGATGGTGAGACCGACACGTTGTCTTAATACTATGTGGCTGAAGGAACACACTAGTTCCGTTGATGAGCGCCGACCCCTCCGACGCTCGCACGATCATGAGGCAGGTGCCAGCACTCAGCACCAGGATGACCATCAGACAGCGCCAGAGGTACCTCCAGTACCCCCACCAGTTATTGATGAGGATTCACTTGAGCAGAGGATGCAGTTGTCCCATTTTTGCATGATGCAGGACTTCTGCTATCACTACGGACTCTCTGGTTGTTATCTGACACATCAGACAGACGTATGAGAGAGGGCTCAGAGGTTCAGAGACAGGTTCGGTGGCGACCCTCCAGCACCTTATTATGGACAGTTTACTTTTCCTGGGTGGACTCACCCAGTTCAGATTGGTGGGCCGATATCTCAGCCTCGGCAGTCCACACCGCGACCGCAGCATCAGAGTCCTCAATGACCTCAGCAGACACCCCCAAAGCGATCGGAGGAGATGACACCACTCACAGCCTTTGTCCATGGGCAATTACATATGGCGCCAAGTGACCTCATAGACTTTGACGCTGAGATGCGGGATAGAGATGGCGGAGCAGGATTTTGATGATTATTTTGAGTTATTTTCTTTTTTATTAGTATTTGATTCTTATTGTACTTTCTGGTATTTATATTTGGTGTACTTCTATTTTTATTTTTATTTTCATGTTGTACTCTTTAGTGCCCAATTTCTGGTTTTTTTTTTCTAATTTAATGAATTTTGGTTTGCATACAGTTTCTTGAGTTATTCCAGTTGATATTGTATGATTACTAGCTATAGTGGATGAATCTGATGACTTTCACAACTTATCTACTTGTCTTCGCATAAAGTCACCCTGATGGTTTGATACTGCTGTTTATGATCGGACGCACTGATGAAATAAAGTGTTAAAACCAGGAGCCAAAGAGACTTGATCAAGGAGACACTATTGAAGCTGTCAGTTTTACCTATCCTGGTGAGAGAAGAAAAAGCCAAACACATATATCATCATGAGAGAAATATCAGGTATGACTTTATCTATCATAGTTTGCGTCCGTTCTTTTTGAATATTAACTGTATGAGTACAGACACTGAGGCAATTCTTTTGTTTATCACCTAGAGCCTTTCTAGCCATCCCGTTATAATTATTATCCTTCGTTCACCCCATTTGAGCCTGTATCCTTTGTTTTTTTTTCTTACCCATTATTATTAACCCATTGGCCAAGTATTTTTCCCTACCCTGTTCAGAGTACGTGTAATTCTTTTGAGATCTATGTTCAGTTTTAAGTTTGGGGTTGCTTTTGGAATATCAACTTTTAAGTTTGGGGTAGCTTTGCAGTTGAGCAGTTGAAAGTAAAACACAGTGAGTAAAAAAAAAAATAAATAAATAAAAAAGGGGAAGAAAAGTTTTCCTACTTCAAAAAAAAAAAAAAGAGAAAAGAATAAAATTACGCTCACCGTGTGGATTTTAAAAATTCCCCACAAAATCACTAATGGACGAACATGACTCGAAGGATCTCACAGACTCTGAACCAAAAACTCTTGTTTTCCTTTTTATATCCTACCTTAACCCAAGCCCCGTTACAACCCAAAGACCTCAAAAAGTGTGTGTGTTGTACATGTTGATAAGAATTGAGAATTTATTCAAACTACTGATATGATATTGCTTATCTTGATTTGAGTGTGTTAACACTTTAACCCCGAGAGACTTGGTGAGAGTGTGATATGAGCTGACAGGTGAAATAGTGTCTTCAAGAAAAAGGTTTTTGGCTTGCTGGTTATGAGGAAAAATCAGAAAACCCAAGGCAACATCGAAGGGTCCAGTGCAAAAGATTTCAGCAGTGTTGTGGTAAGAACTGTCTTTACAGTAAGTTTGGGGTGACATGATATGTTTTATGTAGAATGTTACTTGAGGGCAAGCAACAAGATAAGTTTGGGGTTGTGATCAGTCACCATTTATGCTATGTATTTTGCGATTCAACTGTGAATAAATTAGGTAAACTGTGTGAATTTGAGTTTGTTTTAGTAGTAATTAGGTGTGTTTTGATTATGTAAAGTGTGTCATGAATTATGAGTTTCTCGAGGATATTTTACGCTTTTGGTATGTCAGCAGGTCAAATACAGATTTGGAAGCTCAGAGGATCGAGCAGTGGATGTACAACCGAGCCGGTGCAAGGAAGCGGAAGAAAAATGCAATTTTTGGAAGACTTGCTGCCCATACGCGTAATGCTATAAGTGATACGCGTAAGGCCTACATGATACGCGTACAATACGTGAATGAGCAGAGGGCTGGAAAATAAGGGAAAAAGGAAGCCTCTGCCCATACGCGTATGGTTCTTGTCAATACGCGTATGAGGTTGCGTGCTGGCTGGCCCTTGGAGCAATACGCGTAGAGAATGAGGTGCAAAACAAACCAATATGCGTATGAGATATGTCAATACGCGTATTGAGGCCTAAAATGGATGAAAGCCCAGAGTTGGACTATTTAGTCCTAGAACGCGATTTTGCAAGGGTTGGTCAATTTTGGGGAGCAAAATACAAGATTTGAAGGCTGGAAACTCAGATTTTCGCAAGGGATTCACATGTTCAAGAGTTTTCGGACGATTGAAGATTGATTCCTCGAGATAATTTGTAATGACAACATTTTCATCTATTATTTTCTTTTTCTTTATGAGTAGCTAAACCCCCCATTGCTAGGGGGGTGACCCTGAATCTTTATGTAATGAATTCAATTTTATCAATGCAATAATTATTTTATTCAGTAATCGTTGATTTGTTCTTAGTTCTTTGTTTAATGCCTAAACCGTCGGAAAAATGGATTTTGAACCTTTACATGTAATTTTTGCTGGTTAGCGGTTACATGTTGATCTGACTAAGAACATTTGATAATAAATATTGCCTAGGACTAGGGATACTTTATCAAAACCGAAATTTCTTGATATAAATAAACTTGATCATGAATGTAATTACCTATGGACATAGTAATTAGATTACATGATCAAAGATCTTTTCACTAAGGACTTAGGATTAGATAATCTAAAGAACCGGTAGTCAAACGTTTTTAACTTTGTTATTGCATTTATAAATTGTAATCGTTGCATGAGGATTCATTCACCAAACCCTAGCAATTTACTCATATCGGATATCGTTCAACTATTTACTCGTTTTAATTAAATCTTAGTTATAGAAATTTTCAACCACCAAGACTTTTTGTTTAATTGAAAGTATTTTTAAACTCTGTATCGTCAAGCAGTCCTTGAGATTCGATTCTTGGGATTTTTCCCTTTATTACTACAATAGGCAAAATAGTACACTTGCTATTTTCCCTATCAGTGCTAGTACCTTCCTTTCGCATAACTGACCCCCGTTCCCGTTTCTCTTCCCCTGGGGTTTTATCGATATTTTCCCTGTCCTTTGGGACTAAATAAAGTTTGGTGGCGACTCTGTGTTATCTTTAAGTGTACGATTCATTCAGGATGTAAACCAACCATCTTCAGCTGGCGACTCTGCTGGGGAGTCCTTGCTTACAAGTTGGGGTCTCGCCTAGTTTTGTTTGCTCTCTTGCTTGCTTGGGTGTTTATCTTTCTCGCTTTACTCGCTTTATTTTACTTGCTTTAGCTTTATGTTAATTTATCGCATTTCTTTACTGCTTTGAATATTCATTTGCTGCATATTCTGGATATCTGCTATTTTTTGTTGTTGTTGGGATGTGTATATATTATTGGAGAGAAAGGTCCTAACATCGGGCCTAGTATACACATAGGATAAAACGTGGATAGTCGTGAGGCCTGCGTTTTGCGTGTTGGGATATCACGAGGCCCACATCCCAGATCGTGATTCGTTTGAGAATACTTCCGTCCTGTGAGAATTCACTACGACTGAGGGTTTTCATTCTGAGTCCTATGGTTTGGGTGACCTTTCTAGGGACCACCTTGTTGTGTCTAGATCACACCTGTGAGGGGGATGGGTTTTGCAGGAAAACAAGCCACTTCATACCTTTGTTCTCTCACGCACGCCAGATTTCTTCACCGACACATCAGTTTATGTGGCACCGACATAGAATTATATGCAGATATCCGGACTATTTAGACTTGATTATTCGGGCCGTGCTGGCTTCTTGTTGTTGTGTTGCATGTCATCTCATCATGTAAATTAATTTTTGCATATACATGAAACTTTATTTTTGCATGCATATCATACATTCATTTGCACACATATGTGTAGCGAGCGATTTTGGACGTGGTTCTTAAGCACTGTCGCTCTGGGGTTACTACAGGTCGATTCATTTTTTTATCCTATTGAGCTGACTAAGGAAGGGAAATAGATGTCTCCAATTAACCCTGCTTGCATACTGAGTTTAAACAGTGGTCTGTTAGGTTACGGATGCTATATGGTAATGGGGCCTTTTTTCCTCTTACTTTATTTAGAACGAAACATCGGGAATGTTCATGGGGAGTTTTGTTAGGATGCTAGGACCGATGCTTTTCATTTGATATGTGAAGGTACGGGATTTGGGGCTTTGGATTAGTGTGCTCACTAAGATTTTTCTTTCAATCTTATGCCTACGTATTCCCGTTTACCGAAACAGGGAAATCAGAGCGATCGTAGTTCCTCCTATTCTATGGGAGGAAATGGTGTTTTGGTGTCTTGTTCAAAGCCCAAGACGTGAAGTTGAAAAAGTGGTTTATATCTTGTTCAAAGCCCAAGTTGAAAAGGTGGTTTATATCTTGTTCAAAGCCCAAGATGTGAAGCTGAGAAGGTGTTGTCTTCAGAGAGAATTTGTCATCTCTAAAGGGGGTCTGTTTGTCACAACTATTGGGTGACTGACTATAAAGGAGGATTACTTTAACCAGGATATGTGAATCCTAGCAATGCCATAATTTCCTTTATATGGGGTTTTAACCTGAAGGAGATGACTTTAACTCAGTGTAGAGCAATGCTATCTTTCCTTAGGAATTTCTCATGCTAAAAGAGGGACAGTGGCGTGGATGTAAATAATCCAGAGGCTTACCGCTTATAGCGATTAGATGAAAGGAGTTGTTGATGTTTGTATTCTGTGAACGAGGCACAATTTTGATGCTAAAAGGTTGATTGACTCAACCGGGGTTTTTCTTATACAAAGCCCAAGAGGAGGCTATTGACCCAACAAGAGGATGCTTTTGTGTCTCGTATGAAGCCCGAGAGGGAGGCTAAAAGGAGTTGACTCAACAAGATAGTGCTTTTAAATGTGTCTTGTACGAAGCCCAAGACGGAGGCTAAAGGTTGACTCAACAAGAGAGTCTTTTATACTCAACAAGAGAGTGTTTTTGTATCTCGTACGAAGCCCGAGATGGAGGCTAAAAGGATTATTGACTCAACAAGAGAGTCTTTTTGTATCTCGTACGAAGCCCGAGATAGAGGCTAAAAGGATTATTGAATCAACAAGAGAGTATTTTTGTATCTTGTACGAAGCCTGAGATAGAGGCTAAAAGGATTGTTGTTTCAGTTAAGTGACAGGTCCAGTATGTTGGTTAAAAGAGAAAATAAGTTCTTATAAAGAGACTGATTAAAGGTAAGGCTATGCTTTGGGATTGATCAGAGGATCAGGGTTATTTCCTGTTCTTTAAGGAAATGGGGAATCCAGAGGGTATTGGAGACTGTCCGAGTCTACTGGTGTTTTTCCCTACTTGAGAATGCCTTCGAGACTCAAGGAGATTAGACTGTCCAAGTCTAGAGTTTTATCTTTTGTACTATGCTTAAAGAAACACTAAAAGTACGTTCACGGTAGAAAGATCTAGACTCTTTAAAAGACTGTTCTATTAAGATGACTAATTTCTGTTCCTATACCTCTAAGAGGTCATCAGGATAATTTGTACGAAGCCCAAGAGGAGGCTGTAAACTTTTAAGAAGCCGAGGGACAATTTGTATGAATCCCAAGAGGAGGCTCTCTTCCCGAAGGAAGAATTCTTATACGAAGCCTAAGAGGAGGCTGTGAATACTTCTAAGAAGCCGTAGGGTCCTTGAACAATGCCCAAGAGGAGGCGGGGATGCTTTTAGGAAGCCTGTGGGTCTCCAAACCCCGAGAAATTCAAGACAGACTATTCACAGAGAATAGATCAAGCCAGGAAAGTCCAAAAATTTGGAAGAAACTCAAGAGATGCCATTCACGGAGAAAAGATCATCTCTGGGGAGTAGAGTTTCTTTGACGATTTCTAAGGGTGACAGTCTGAGAAAGGGTTCACCGAGAATGCTGCCTTTCACGTCTCCATATTTTTTAACCCCAAGAGGGGGAAGACTGTATCTGGTAATCCTATGGGGATCTAGTTTTGACTGTATTTAAGAGTGACCAACAGGGCTTAGTGCTAGACGTAGTTGCCGGGGAAACTCTAAATATCTGTACTAGTATTACTCAGTTGATATGAGTTTATGAAAGAAGACTTACAGTGAAACATCCCCACAATACAGTTTATATGTATATGAAAGCGGATAAAGAAAGCATATAAACACTTACTCGGTTGTAGAGCTTCCATGATGTTTGGTTAGTTGTTCAATAAAGAAAGATTGAAAACAGCAGTATATTCAAAATTTAAAGGAGAAAGTATTTTAAAAAGATGTTGGGGCTTACAACTCAAGGAGAGGCCCAAGGTTTATCAGTGATCGCACTGTCGTTTTGTACAGAGGGACTTATACAAGTGACTGAGGCCCAAGAAAGGTTTTCTGTACAAGGGGATGGGTCTTACACTCTCTCAAGAGGCCCAAGTGTTTAAAGAAAAAGAATGGGGCTTACAACACGTGGGTAGGCCTAGATGATTGGTTTTTTTTATTGGCAATCGCGCTGAGGTTTTCTTTTAACGCAGGGGACTTATACAATGTCTGAGGCCCAAAAAGTTTTGGTTAAAAGGGGATTGGGTCTTACACTCTAATAGAGGCCCAAGAGATTTATTTTTGTACAAGTGGTGGGGCTTACAGCTCAAGGAGAGGCCCAGGGTCATTTGTTTGAAAATGGCAATCGCGCCGAGATTTTTGAAAACGCGGTGGGTCTTACACAATGCATTGAGGCCCAAAATGGTTTGGTTTTCAAAAGGGGTTGGGCCTTATACTCTAATAGAGGCCCAATGATTTTGAATGGGTCTTATAGCTCGAGGAGAGGCCCAGGGTTTGTTTTTCAACGGACGATGATCGCGTCAAACTTTTTGAAATACAACGGGACTTATACAATAAGTGAGTCCCAAAAATAGGTTTGTATTTACAAAGTATTGGCTCTTACACTCTATTAAAGGCCCATGAGTGTTTGAAATTGTTTGATGAGGGTGAAAATCAAAGAAACCCTAATTTGTTATTCTTTAAAAGTAAATATTTAAAGAAAATCAAATAAAATACCAAATAAGTTTGAATAAACCATTTGTGATTTTTGTTTAAGGTTTTAAAAATAAGGGATTAATCACAAGGTGAATTAAAACTCACTTGGTTTTGATTTTCAAAGTAAATATTCACTTTTAAAATGTTTAAAAACATTAAAAAGGAATTTATTCACAAAAATACTAATTATATTAAATAAATAATATAAACTTAATTTTTTTGTGGAATAAAATATTTCAACATTTTTGTGATTTTTTGCAAAAAGAACCAATAAAAAATAATTAAAATTGAAAGAGTTATTAATTTTCCAATTAATTAATAAAACATGAAAATATTGGAAAAATAGCAAAAATATGAGAAACACACAAAATGGCATGGGTGGGGTTTGAACCCACGACCTCAAGGTTATAGGGCGCGCGCCTTACCACTGGGGTGGTGATACATTCATTGCTTGAAGTGAAACCACAAATATACAAGGTATGCCTTGTTTTTTAGGCCTGGCCAAGGCAAGGCAAGGCAAGTTTTGCCAAGAAATGGGAAGGCCCATAACTTTCTAATTTCTCAATGGTTGGGGACAAAATTTATATGCATCTGGCCTAGAATTTCACAAGGAATCCAATGGTGGTGGTATTTTTTTTCAGATCATACTTCCTCCTCAAAACCCGATAGTGGTTTTGAAAAAGGCCTATAATTGCATTTTCTATGCTACACTTTGGTACAGGTATGTATTACATGATGAATTGGTTTAAACACAACATATATAACATGTATGAGGTGTGTATGATTAGTGGACATCAAAGCAATGCATATTTTGGAAAGTTCATGTCATGATGCTTACCTCTTTTTGAGCTTTTGGAGTTTTCTGTGCAATCTGCCAAACTTCTTGTTCCAGAAATGGTTTGATGCTTTGGACACTCTCAAATGATCCCTTAGAAGCTTTGAGGATGGTTGGAATCAGCTGGAACCTGCAAAAACACAAACTGGCCCTTTCTTGCAAAAGGGGTTAAAATGACCAAAATAACAACTCTCTCAAATGGTGTTCCAGAAGGGGGGAACTATTTGGGACAGTTCAAGGATGTTATTTGGAGTGTGTTTGAGGTTTTATCTGGTTTGGAAAGTGACTTAATCAAGACATGGCTTGAAAAATGCACAAAAGGCCTATTTTGAGGTTTTGAGAGGTGACTTTGTGATTTTGGTGTTACAGATCACTTTTGATAGTTTGGATCACCTACATTTGATGTTTATGAGGTGTTAGGATCATGAGTTGTGATGGAAATGCTCTCTAACTCAAAAACTCAGAGTTACCTTGCTAAAGAAGGTATTTTGGAGTGAAAGAAGAGATTTTGAGGAAAACATTTGTTTGATGGCTTTGGTGTACTCAAACTGAGCACAAATGAGCTCTAATTATAGAAGAGCAAGTTTGTTTTGGGATCAATAGTGAATGGAAACTGCAGCAGAGGTTTGGCCAATGGTTGCACTTAGGAATCCAAGTCTCCTCTAGCCATTGACTAGAGGTTAGGGCACAGGGTTGT
The DNA here is from genome assembly GCA_022829125.1 of Lathyrus tuberosus. Taxonomy (NCBI): domain Eukaryota; kingdom Viridiplantae; phylum Streptophyta; class Magnoliopsida; order Fabales; family Fabaceae; genus Lathyrus; species Lathyrus tuberosus. The sequence goes on from JALAZF010000090.1 coordinate 5,788,052, forward strand.
GGTTCCCTTGGTCTTGGATAAGTCTTGACTGAATTCAGTTGCAAATGGCTCAGTCCATGCCACCTTGGTGTATGTATTGAATGCTCCAATCCAAAATTGGAGTATTGTCCCTCTTTTAGGCAATTCTAGGTTTGGCATGCACTTCTTGTTCCAAGGACTTTGGAGGCTTGGCTCAGTGTTTGTCCCCTTTAGATTTGATCCTCAGATGTGTCCAAAGTGATGACAAGGCTTGGAATTATCTGATTTTTCCAAATCGAGCAAAAATACAAAATTCTGCCTAGCCTTGGCAGTTTTCAGCAAGGCATATTGCCATTGTCATATCTCATGACTCAAGTGGAGTTTGGTGATGTTCTTGGCCATTTTGGAAAACCCTCATATGATACAACAATTGTTTGATCATATTTGGTTTTGATACCTTTTGGATCCAAGTGAAAAATCCCCCTACATTTGGGAAAAAGTGAAGGCAGATTCTGACTTAGTGAAAATTTCACTAAGTGTTGGAAAAAAGTGACATTTTCACTTTTTGTGATTTTGATCATTCCATAACTCAAAATCCATGATGAATTTAGAGGGAGGTCCGTTTTAAGCTTTTGTAGAGGCTAATGAGAGCTACAAATCTAGCTTTGGATGGGGAAAAATGGCCTTGTGGTTTAGGAGTTATGATCCTCCAAAGTTGGTACCCTTGACACTTTGTTCATAACAGAAAATTTTCTAAGTTTTTATGATTACCCCTTTTACAAGTTATCCCACTTTTCTTGATTTTTCTTGATGAATGATGATTCAAATCATACATTAACATCATTTGAGGGTTAAAAAACCATTTTTGTGAAAAATTTCAAAAAGTCAAAGTTGACTTTTGTGCACAGTTGACTTTTTGTCAGATGAATTCTAAACTGTGCAATCCTTTAGGAAATCATGTCCTTGACCTAAATCAAACTTGATGGACATGTTCCATGGGTGTTATAAGGTATATTGAATCACGTCCTAGGGTTTGGGAGCATGTCCTGGTCAAAAGTCAAAGCTACAGTTGACTTTTTCCTCAAAACCCTAACTGTGGTACTGATGAAATTGAGACTTGCTGCTCAAGCTTCCTGAATCAATCCATTCTTAGAAATGGATAAATGTGGTATGTTGGAGACCCTCAAATCCTCTCTTGAGGTCTTGGCTCATGATTTGTCCCAAAAGTCAACTTAGGGGTGAATTAGGTCAAGAAACCCTAATTCCTGATTTTTGATGTATGCATCCCCTGAGGTCAAATTGACTTGATGCTTGGGCCCATGAGTTTCCATGGAGTATTTTAGGATATGTTTTGAAGCATTGGCTCATGCCCAGAGGAAAATTTTCATTTGGAGGCCCTGGTCGACCAAACCCTAATTTGGTGACACTGGCGATCTTGAGGCTTGATCCACCTGGAAGGGAGCAGCCTTGTGCTTAATCCTTGAAGTGGGAGTCCTCTTGATCCCTTGTGGATATTTGAGAGGCTAGACAAGTTGAAGATCATGTCATTTATTGATTAATCCTTTGTCTAAGAACTCTGAGAGGGCTTGAAACCCTAATTTTGAATGTAGTGGATGCTCACCCATCTTTGGGGAGACTGATGAGGTATGATGGTTCCTCCATATTGTGAAGATGATTTTCACAATGATGGGAAATCTTAGTGGTCAAAATTTGGGGTATGAAAGATTCCCCTATTTAATCTTCTTGGACCCGAAGGTGTGAATGGCGAAGGTATTCGGGCATTCGGGGTGCAAGAGGATTAAATATCGGAATACCCAAAATTTTGATGGTGGTTAAGAATGGCAGCTTATGCATTCATCTTCTTTTGCTAAGCAATGATGCTTAAAAAAGGTAAAAACTTCCCCTCGATCCTGGTTTCCTACCAAGGAACTAGTCTTAGTTTCTGAAATAAACTTCCCCTCGATCCTGGTTTCCTACCAAGGAACTGGTCTCAGTTTCTGAAATAAACTTCCCCTCGATCCTGGTTTCCCACCAAGGAACTGGTCTTAGTTTCTGATGTAAACTTCCCCTCGATCCTGGTTTCCCACCAAGGAACTGGTCTAAGTTTCTGAAATAAACTTCCCCTCGATCCTGGTTCCTACCAAGGAACTGGTCTCAGTTTCTTTTGTCAATAAACTTTCTTGACTAGGGACGCCATTCGTAGCGATTTTCCTCAAACTTCTCGCCGAATTTTCCTAGAGAGATGCCATTTGATAGAAAAAGTTTTGATGTCATAGTTGCTGGAGAACCCAGTCGTCTGAGTTGTAGAGGTGTACAAACTTCTCTGTTTAGAGACGCCATTTGCCGACTCTACTAGGGAAAACGAGTCTCTTGAGAGACTGCTTTCACGCTTAGGGATATTACATCATACTTTTCTCGGGATCTTCCCGGAGAAACGCCATATGATGTGATCCAATTTTGAGGTGCTGATGACCTTTTCATCAGCGGTTGTTTTTTGGAGAAAAACTGTTGTATTGTCGAATCTCTGCATAAGAGGCTTCCTCTAGGGATTTTCCTTAATCCGGGAAAGCGAAAATATCATCTTCAATGGCGAAGAGTGACATCGGTTGAAGGTTCTCTGGTCTTTCAGAGGTTCAAGTTATCAGAGTGGTCAAGGGCCAATTCTGATCCAGAAATAAACTAGAGGAGAGAGATTGTTCAGACGCAACCTTTCCTGGCGAGGAAAGAACTTGACAACTCGATTGAGAAGACTGCCACCACTACGGGACAAGACCCACGGGAGTGATAATGATGCAATATGAATGTGAATGCAAATCAATAATGCATGATGTATGTATGTATATGCTGACAAAACTGACGCGCCATACAGACTAATAGATGAACATGACTAGATACTCGACCATCGCGGGGCGAAGAAGTACCACTGGTTCAAGATAGTAATTCTGCCTTGCTTAGGAGAAATGGTCCCTGTTGGGAGCGACGCTGGTCGGGCTTAGGAGATGGGAACTCGGCCGAAGATGTCAGATGGAGCGTTCGCATCTGACATAGCTGATCCTTCATTCAGGCATACTGGTTTAGAAGGAGTACTTTGATTATGTACTTTGAAGCTTGCTTACTTCTGGAGAAGCGATCGATGTTCTTTCGATGTTCAACCGTCAAAAGAAATTGTCGTCTTTATTTTTTAAAAGCAGAACAATTTTAACAAGTAAATTCATTTTTGTTTCTTTTCAAGAATCATTGATCATGTTAAAATGTTGTTATGTAAAGCTAAACAAATAGGAATTGCAAACAAAAGCACAAGGGCTCAAATTTTATCGATAGGATGGAAATCAGCCAAACGCGTGATTCCATAGAGTATTTACAAAGTTAGAAAATGGTAATTTAAGGGAAAAGGGCTACATTGAAACATAACGACCATTATCCTTCTACCAACTTTGAGTTCGGGGCATCCTAAGCTTCTGTCGAAGATGACCATGGCTGGAGTTTTCCTGACGGATGATGTAACTGCTGCCGATGGACTTGCCCCTTTGTCGAAAGTAGTTACTTGCTATTATCCCTAATTTTTTCCTGGATTGTACTTTGAGATTTCCAATCCACTGGGATGATTTTTGATCATGTCTCTAATTTTTACCTGGACGGCCCTTTCGGGTTTTCAATCCACCGAGACGTTTTTTTTTTAGTTTAGGCGAAGTATTTCTTGACTACATCAACATTTGTGGGGTAGGCAAATTCCTCTCCGTCCATGGTTGCAAGTCTCAAGGCCCCGCCTGAGAAAGCCTTCTTGACCACATAGGGGCCGTCATAATTCGGAGTCCATTTGCCCCGAGAATCAGTGAGAAATGATTGTATCTTCTTGAGCACAAGGTCTCTTTTCCTGAAGATGCGATGTCGAACCTTTTTTTTCAAACGCCCTCTTCATTCTTTGCTGATACAACTGACCATGGCATAGTGCCGTTATTCGTTTCTCTTTGCTGATACAACTGACCGTGGCTTAGCTTCCATCAATACCCAGATTGATGGGATCTCTACTTTTATGGGAAGCACTGCTTCCATGCCATATACTAGAGAGAAAAGGGTTGCCCCTGTTGAAGTGCGGACAGATGTGCGATAACCGTAAAGAGCAAAGGGTAGCATCTCGTGCCAATCTTTGTAGGTTACAACCATCTTTTGAACAATCTTCTTGATGTTCTTGTTAGACGCTTCTACCGCTCCGTTCATCTTTGGTCGGTAGGGAGATGAGTTATGGTGTTCGATCTTGAACTCTGCGCATAACTCTTTCATCATCTTATTGTTCAAGTTGGATCCATTATCGATAATGATCTGGCCTAGAACACCATAACGGCAGATGATATTGTTTTTGATAAATCGGACCACCACTTGTCGGGTTACATTAGCGTACGACGCTGCTTCTACCCACTTGGTGAAGTAATCAATGGCTACCAGGATGAACCGATGTCCGTTTGTAGCTTTGGGCTCAATCAAGCCAATCATGTCGATTCCCCATATGGAAAAAGGCCATGGGGAAGAAAGAACTTTGAGATGCGTTGGCGGTACATGAATTTTTTCGGAGTATATCTGACACTTGTGACACTTCCTCATGTACTTGTAGCAGTCGGATTCCATTGTCAACTAATAGTACACTGCTCTTAGAATTTTTCTCGCTATTGTGTGTCCGTTGGCATGAGTTTCAAAGGATCCTTCATGAATTTCTTTCATCAACATGTCTACTTCTGGTCTGTCTACGCATCGGAGCAAGACCATGTCAAAATTTATCTTATAGAGTGTATCACCGCTCAGGAAAAAACTGCCTGCCAGCCTTCTGAGGGTTTTCCTGTCCTTCCTTAGTGCCCCAGGTGGGTACTCTTGTTTCTGAAGGAAGCATTTGATATCGTGATACCAAGGTTTGTCGTCTATGACTGCTTCAATCGTGAAGATGTAAGCGGGCCTTTCAAGGCGCATTATGTCGATCTTAGGTAGGTCGTTCCATAGACCTACACTAATCATGGAAGAGAGAGTGGCTAATGCATCAGCCAGGTGATTCTCCTCACGAGGGATGTGATGAAACTCAACTCTGTTGAAGAAGGGTAGCAACCTTCTCGCGTAGTCCTTGTAAGGCATCAATCCTGATTGGTATGTGTTCCAATCTCCTTTAATCTGATTGATAACCAAGGTTGAGTCGCCATATACATCCAAGTTCTTGATCCTCAAATCAATCACTTCCTCGAGACCCATAATACAAGCTTCGTATTCGGCCTCGTTGTTTGTGCACTTGAATGTCAGTCTGGCGGTGAAAGGAATGTGGGTACCTTGAGGGGTGACAATGATTGCCCCAATTCCGTTTCCGTAATGATTCACAACTTCGTCAAAGATAAGCCCCCATTGGGAACCTGGTTCTGGCCCTTCACTGGGTAGCGGTTCATCGTAATCTTTCATTTTTAAATACATGACATCTTCGTCTGGGAAGTCGAACCCGATTGATTCCTAATCGTCAATCGGTTGATAAGCCAAATGATCGGCTAAAACACTTCCTTTAACGGCTTTCTGAGCATGGTATTCTATGTCATATTCTGATAACAACATATGCCAACGGGCGATTCTTCCCGTGAGAGCAGGTTTTTCAAAGACGTACTTGATTGGATCCATTTCTGAGATCAACCAAGTAGTGTGACGAATCATGTACTGGCGCAGACGTTTGGCTGCCCAAGCCAAAGCGCAGTAAGTTTTCTCAAGCATAGTGTACCGAGTCTCACAGTTGGTGAATTTCTTGCTCAAATAGTAGATGGAAGACTCCTTCCTTTTGGTTTCATCTTGTTGGCCAAGTACACATCCCATTGAGTCCTCTAGGACTGCGAGGTAGATAATCAGTGGTCTTCCTTCCTCTAGGGGTGATAGAATCGGCGGATTCAACAGGTATTCCTTGATGCTGTCGAAGGCAGTTCGGTAGTCTTCTGTCCAAACGTAGTCCTGATTCTTTTTGAGTAATTTGAAACTCGGCGCACATGTCGCTGTCATGAGGAATATGAATCTGGAAATATAGTTCAAACATCCCAGGAATCCTCTGACTTGTTTTTCAGTTTTTGGAGAAGGCATTTCTCAAATGGCCTTGACCTTGTCAGGATCAACCTCAATTCCTTTCTGGCTGACGATGAACCCTAAAAGTTTTCTCGAACAGACACCGAAGGTGCACTTATTGGGATTCAAGCGGAGTTTGTACTTTCTCAACCACTCGAATAGCTTTGACAGATGGGTCACATGCTCCTCTTTTGTCTTAGATTTGGCAATCATATCATCGACATATACCTCGATTTCTTTGTGTATCATGTCATGAAAAAAAGTAGTCATGGCCCTTTGATAGGTTGCCCCGACGTTCTTAAAACCGAACAGCATCACCTTGTAACAAAAGGTACCCCAGAGGGTAATGAACGAAGTTTTCTTCATGTCTTTCGGTGCCATTTTGATCTGGTTATAGCCCGAGAATCCATCCATGAAGGAGAAAATTTTGAACTTTGCTGTACTATCAACCAGCATGTCAATGTGTGGTAAAGGAAAGTCTTCCTTTGGACTAGCCTTGTTTAGATCTCTGTAATCCACACACATTCTGACTTTTCCGTCCTTTTTTGGAATGGGTATGATGTTGGCTAACCATTGAGGATATTCTGATGTGGCGAGGAAACCTGCGTCAATCTGTTTCTGTACCTCCTCTTTGATTTTGATGGCCATGTCCGGGTGAGTCCGTCTCAACCTCTGTTTTACTGGCGGACATTCCGATCTCAACGGTAAATGATGTTCCACGATGCTGGTATCCAACCCTGGCATATCCTGATAGGACCAAGCAAATACATCGGGGAATTCTTGGAGAAGCTTTACCAAACCCTCTCTGGCAGTTGGACTGAGCAGTGCCCCAATCCTGATTTCTTTTCTCTCTTTTTCCGAACCTAAGTTTACCGTTTCCAACGGCTCTTTATGAGGTTCAATGGACCTTTCTTCCTATCTAAGTAATCGGGAGATCTCTTCTGGAATTTCGTCGTCATTCTCATCTTCAGCTCCAAATACCGGGAACTCAAAGTTGGGAGAAGGCATCGGATCGTATGTTTCAACGGGGTTTAAAACAAGCAATCTGCATGACGGTATGATTTGTGTTTAGAAGAGATAGAGAGAATGCAAGAGTGTGTGCGGTGTATTTCTTTGGAAAACTGCTTGTTTTTTTTTATTATCGAGTTGTTTTTTAGGATTACTATTTTCTGAGAAAAGCAAAAAGAGAAAACAATAATTAATGCAGAAATTACAGAACGACATTATTTTATTCATGAACAAGTCGATTCTTGAAATTACAGCCCTATAAAACAAAGCTCTGTCGCTTTGGGCAAAGCGAAGAGGGAAATTTACAGAAAGTGAGCCCTATCAAAACATCCGTTTCACCTGGGCGAGGCGAAAGGTTAAAGACGACAATTACTTTGACTTATGAACAATCTTCAGAACATCGACAACAACCCATTGGCGGCGAACTCCTCGGTGAATCGCAAAGTCTGGCACCTTCCTTGATTTGTCTTCAGAAATAACGCTGATTTTTGGTGGAGCTGGATCATTGGAATCTGTCTCCCAGGCAGAGTTGTCATAGGAGGATTCCTCTGTTACATTTTGCATAGCATTTGTGCTCTCAGGTGGATCTCCCCATCCAGTTGGCTGGATGTCTTCGAGCCTGATACGAGAGCTTTCGGGAGCAGTGTACTTGACCATATAGTAGTATTTCCCACTTGGTTGTCCCAGGGTGTCCCACACTTCTTCGGAACTGGATGAGTCATCCTTCTCGATGACGTTGACCTCTAGAAAAGCATAGTTGATAAATTTAAGTCCTGCAAACGTTGCAAATTCATCGTCGTACTGGACGTTTTCTGAATGACCTGATTGTTGATCCTATGACATGGTGGGGACGCAGGTATTCTTTTCGATTATGCTCAACTGATTTTCATTGTTCGGATGATTTCCTTGCCCCAAGTCTCCTGGATACGGCTGCCACATTGGCATGCCCTCCATCGGGCCATAATAGTTGTGGTCAAAGTTGTCCTTCATCAGAGTGTCCTCCTCTAATGAGTTTGGTGGAGCACGACATCCTTCCGGATCACAATCTCCCTATATCATTTCGACGTCTGACCTGGGTATGAAACTCGGACTCTGTGTAGGAAAGCAAAAGGGAGTCTGCATTTCGTCCTGAGACATATAATCTTCCTTGCTAAGGTAGGACTCCCATTCTTCCTCCATATCAGAGGAATCATCTTTATTGGTGGTATGCATTTCTTGAGGCACTGGGTGATAGAAACCTCCACTGTGGAAGAAGTCTTGAATGGGATGAAGACTTTCATTGCTGGTAGTAGCTGTCTGGGTACAGGTTGCAGAAAAACCAAGACCCTTTCTTGTTTTATTGTCAGTAGGAATAACTAGCTTTCCCCATCCTATTGTATTGGTACTCTCGACTGCTTTGATAGCATCTTTGTATGAGGAAATGGAAGTCCCCTCTTCGGATTAACTATCCTTGGTCACCGACAGTGCTTGGAACTGAGTTCCAATAACCTCCTAAGGTTCTACACCAGTAGATGATGATAAGTTACTCACGAGCAAGGCTTGTTCTCCACAAACCGTGACGAGCTGGTTGTTCTGGACGAAATTTAACTTTTGGTGGAGGGTCGAGGTGACCGCCCCAGCCTGATGTATCCAAGGTCTTCCTAATAAACAACTGTACGTTTCTCGGATGTCCATGACCTGGAAAGCAACTTGGAAAGTATGAGGACCAATAGTTATGGGAAGGTCGACTTCGCCGATAACTATTTTCCTGGACCCGTCAAATGCTTTGACGATGACCTCACTGGTTCTCATCGGGGGTCCTTTGAAGGATAATTGCATCAAAGTGGACTTCGGCATAACATTCAGGGCTGACCCTGTGTCTACCAGTACGCTGGCTAAAGCATCGCCCTGGCAGCTGACCGTGATATTGAGTGCCATGTTATGACGCGACCCTCTTCAGGTAATTCCTCATCACTAAATCCCAAGTTATTGCAGGAAGTGATGTTAGAGACAATGCTATCGAACTGTCTGATTGTTACATCCTGTTCTACAAAGGCTTGCTCCAAGACTTTCTGTAGAGCCTCCCTGTGCGCTTCTGAACTGAGTAAAAGTGACAACACAGAGATCTTTGAAGGAGTTTGTAATAGCTGATCAACAATGTTGTATTCACTCCTTTGGATGAGCTTCAGCATCTCATCGTTGTTTTTTGAAAGGTCGGGATTACTGGATTGACCGACTGGTGGATTGTGAACTTTTGTCTGAGGTTCCTTTTCTTTGTTAAATTCTCTAACTCCTCGGTTGAAGATTCGACCGCTCCGTGTTACTCGACTGATGTCTGCAATATTCACGACGGAGGGTAATGGAATTTCCTTTCCATTCTCGACTATTGTTGAACCGTATTTGTAAGGGATAGCCTTAGTTGATTCATACGGTAATGGTCCCGGTAGATAGACGACCATGGGAGCCTTCTGATTTTTCCGACCATCGTAAGCAATTTCGATCCGTTCCTGGTTGGGAACTCTCGATTCGTCAAGTAGAGGGATGATGGTACAAACATCCCTAGCCTTTTGATGATCAAAGATTACGACAACGTCCTCAATTTGATCAACGAGGTAGTCCGGCGCCCAGTTGATTGGTCTGGAACCCGGATATGGGCAAATCTCTCTATGATCCACCTGACCCTGAAGAGCTGCTCGCACAAGGTAACATCCTTGGTTACTTTCCAAACAGACTCTACAACGTTCATAGTTGTGTGGTGGCACCTGGCCACGCCCGCTTTGAATACAATGTAACCTCACTAGGTCAGTTTCCACAGATCGAACGTCCCGACTTTGATGCCGAGTAGGGTTCCCGTTGGTAATACTAATTTGCTGGGTGTCTTCATCCATATAGATTGGAAGCCACCAGTGGTTCAACAAGTACTGAAGGGTTTCCTGGACAAGGGCACAACCTTGATCGTTTTCGCAACCCACCCTACAGCTCTGATAATCATGTGATACCAGGAACCCGAGTCGAACCTGTTTAGCATGTAACTCCACCAGTTTGGTATTCATCAAGCGAATATCAAAGATTTGAATCATGTTTATCTGATAGGGATTCCTATCATGGTAGTCCTGGATCCATCCAAGATCCATCTGACGCTGGAGGGCCTCTTGTACAAAAGAGCATCCCTGTTTGTTTACCGATCAAGTCAGATAGGAACTGTAATCGTACCATGGCAGATTATGATACTGGCTTTTCCTGGAGTGCATCGCCACCAAGTTGACATTCATTGCATGGACGTCGTGGTTCTGAATGATGTTAGAATTCGTGTAAACCATGTTAACTCCACGAACTCGATGCTCTTGGATCCATCTGACCACAGAACATCCTCGATTGCTTTTAAAGCAGATATCACACTGGTGATAGTTATGAGGTGGCACATGGCCATATCCGCTCTGTCTACAATGCATCTTGACCAGGTTGGTCCTTAATAAGAGTACATCATGAATTTGATAGACGTTGTTAGTCTCTCCCTCTATCAAATTGACTGTAGCTTTCTCGTGTTGAGGCAGCGGGTTTGTGAGAACATTAGGATTTGTATCCTTGAAAGATAAGACCCCGCTCCTAACAAGCTTTTGCACGTCGGATTTGAAATTGAGACAGTTCTCTATGTTATGCCCTGGTCCTCCTTGATGGTAAGGGCAAGTCTGATCCACCTTAAACTAAAAAGGCGGATTTTTCGGTACTGTAAGAGGGGACTTAGTCTGGACATTCCCCTTAGCCAGTAGTAACGAAAATAGTTCTGCGTATAATACGGGTATAGGATCAAATCCTAGTGGCCGCGTTGTACGGTTGTTATTGTATGGAGGACGAGCCTGCTGAAGAGGCAGTTGAGTCCTTTGCTGATTAGGTTGGCTATGCACAACCTGAGGTTGATATGTAGAAATAGGCGCAGGATTGATAGCAGGAGTAATAGCCACTACTGGCTGATAACATCGCCTTTGCTTTCTGAGAGAGATATTCCCAATATCTTGCTCTTTTTTCTTAGGGAGAGCACTACCGTATCACTTTGTACTACTTGATGATCCAGTGTCTTTGACTAGACGTCCTTCTCGGACGGCTTCCTCAAGACGAACTCCCATACCGACCATCTCGGTGAAGTCACTGGGCGCACTGGCAACCATTCTATCGCAATAAAATGAGCTTAAAGTCTTTAAGAAAATCTTTGTCATCTCTTTTTCCTCAAGAGGTGGACAAATTTGAGCAGCAATTTCACGCCATCTCTGAGCGTATTCCTTAAAGGTTTCTTTGTCCTTTTGTGACATTGATCTGAGTTGATCTCTGTCGGGTGCCATGTCCAGATTGTATTTATATTGTTGGACGAAGGCAGTGCCAAGATCTCTGAAAGTGCTAATCGTAGCACGGTTTAAACCCATGTACCATTTTAGGACGGTACTGGTTAAACTATCCTGAAAGTAGTGAACCAGTAAATCCTGATTCTCTGTCTGAGCTGACATTCGCCGAGCGTACATCACCAAGTGACTATGAGGGCAAGAGTTGCCCTTGTACTTTTCAAAGTCGGGCACCTAGAATTTGTGCGGGACTTTCACATTGGGGACCAAGCAGAGGTCTGCGACGTCCTTTCCAAATAAATCCTGACCGCGAAGGGCCTGCAATTATTTCAGCATTCCCAGGAATTGTTCCTGGAACTCATTCATTCTTTCGAACACGTTGTCGTTTTCACCAGAAGGTATCTGTGGAATCTGTCCTTCTGGGACAATGTGTACCACGGGCGGTGGTATAGTCATTATGGCCGAGACTCTCGGTGCCTCCCGAAGTTTGTAACCTTCATGAGTTACTGTCATGCCCCTGGCATCTTCGCTTTCCCAAAGTTTGTAACCTTCAAGCCCAGCGGTTCCTGCTGCAGTTCCCTGATCCTCATTGATCGGCGGAACATATCCTTCTGGGATATAGTTAAGTGGCATGCCCCAGGGACGACCTTTCGACATTTTGTACCTAGGATCGGACTTTTCCACTATGGGCATTGAGGTGATCTCCGAGATCACAGTCCTTTGTAGCTGAGCTTCTGCCATGGCTTGCATGTCGTTATGAAGCTTTCTCATATCCTCTCTCAGAGCGTCGATCTCTTCTCTCAACTCTCTATTCTCTTCCTCGAGATCATTCATCTTTTTCTGACGATTGGCCCGAGTATTGTACGAATGAGACAGTTTGACTCTAGAACCGAGACACAAATGTGAGATTCGTAGGTAAGAAGAATACGTGACGTGAGAATGATGAATGCAATGATTATATTAATTGTTTTTTTGGTTTAATCAAAATAAACTTCGACAATTAGATTGCAAATATCAAACAGTGGGGAAACCCCATTTTATTGAATTCAAAGGATTACGAAAATAGAAATACAGTAGATTACAAGGTACGGAAACAGAAACCTAAGCTAAGGGGTCTCGAGTCCTCTATGGGGAGAAACCGGGTGCTGATTTTGGTACTTTCCTTTTCTTGGACCGGGGCTTTTGGGCCGTTGTCGAGTTATCATTCCTTTGCCAAGTGAAAGGAACGAGCAAATTCCTTTGGTCATCCTGATTATCTACAACATGTTTCTCTAAAATCTCAATCAGAGCATCCTTATCTTTTAGCAGTTGTTGTATTTTGGTACACTCTACATTGAGAATGCGGTACTTGTTCTTCCTAGACCTCCTCTCCTGTTGAACTTTGTTGAGAGTAACCTGAAGTTTTTCTGTTACAGTCATGAAGTACATGACAGATTCCCTCGGCAGAAGAACTCCGTGACGAGGATAAGGCATCTTTAGCTTGAGAGCTCTAGTTTGTACCTAGTGGAGATAAGGCTCCACCGAGACACAGTCCGGTTTTCCTAGAGACTCTCGTCCTTTCTTATGAACATGTTTCCAAGCGTGCACTATTTCCGTCTTTAGTGCCCTGTCATTTTCTCCTTCCTTGAAGAAAAGACCTTCCAGATGAGCATTACGTGGGACATGCCTCATCGGGTATCCAAATTGACGACAAACCAATACTGGATGGTAGTTGATTCCTCCCTTAGTTCCTATGAGGGGTACGTTGGGGAAGTTTCCACAACGGTCAATGATCCTGATCCCGTCATAAATCCTATTGCACTAATCTATATCAGAGTTGGTAAGAGACATGATTTTCTGCGACCAACGCAAGGCACTCTTATGATCCCAAAACGCAGCAGACTTGGGTAAATGGGACATAAACCATTTGTATAGTAGAGGTACATAGCATGTGATCATCCCTCCGCTGTACAAATTTCCTAAGTGTATAGAATGATACGCGTCCGCGAGCAAAGTTGGCACATGGTTTCCAATTAGAAAAACCTTAATGGCGTTGATATCGACGAAGCTATCAATGTTGGGAAACAAGAATAACTCATAGGTGAGTAAAACAAAGATGCTTTCAAAACCAGTCATGTTCCCTATACTAGCAAAGTACAGAGCCTTATTTGTCAGGAACTGGGCTAGCAAACCTGGGAGCCCACCCTTGGTGGTCATGTGAGTCTTGATTTCTGACTCATCCAAATAGATTGCTCTTGCAATGGTCTGATCCTTTGGAATTTCTTCCAGTCTAGAAAATGGAGCTCGATCAGCAATGTGTAGATCGGTTAGGTGAGAATACTCCTCCAGCGTTGGTGCGAGCTGGTAATCCGGGAATGTGAAACAGTGATAGACCGGATCGTAAAACTGAATGAGTGCCTCCATGATTCCTTCAATCACATGGACTCTTAACAGAGGTAGCAGTCCTCCGTACTTGGCTCTGAAAGCTTCAGGGTTAGTGATCATCCTCGTTAATCCTCTCAAATCTTCTAGTTTTGGAACCCTGAAGGTATACTTATGAGTTCTCCTTCTACCGAAGTCCATGAGCGCAATCTTTTTCTCTGACATTTGCAATCATTGTCTTAGTTTAATTTGAAAAAGAGAGACTAGAAGAGAAGTTTTTCTTTGATGTAATGTTTTTTAGATGAATGCATGAATGCAGCACACAAAAACATAGAAAAAACATGGGGTCAAAGGGTCGGTGTCATGAAGTCAAGGCTCTACCCCCCAAAGGTTTATGCTAGTGATTTTTGTACCTGTCTCTCAAAATCATCAGTTCTTGTCGAGAAAACACCAGCGGGCTGGGAACCGTGCTAGGTGATGTTTTTCGAAGAACCATCAGAAGAGGGTAGTATCGCGTGACAACCATTTCCAATAGTTTACGCACTACTAAAAGAGGTTTTTCCTAGGTGTATACTCAATCTTTCCATATGCGGCATCACACGCATTCCCATTAGCAGAAAAATAAACACAGATATCAATTAGGAAAAGCAGTATATATATTTGTCCTAAAGTCCTAGACTTTAAAGAGCTATGAATCCTATGTTCCTGACAAAAATGGCTCCCCGGCGGAGTCACCATTCTGTGGTACCTTCCCAACTTTAAAGGTTTTGACCTAAGATCCTAGTGAGGTCAACAACAATCCTATCCCAGTGAAATCCCCAAAGAAAGGAAAGAAAGAGAAGTAAGAGAGCCCCACGGTGGGCGCCACTTTTCTGTAGCGAGCGATTTTGGACGTGGTTCTTAAGCACTGTCGCTCTGGGGTTACTACAGGTCGATTCATTTTTTATCCTATTGAGCTGACTAAGGAAGGGAAATAGATGTTTCCAATTAACCCTGCTTGCATACTGAGTTTAAAAAGCGGTCTGTTAGGTTACGGATGCTATATGGTAATGGGGACTTTTTTCTTCTTACTTTGTTTAGAACGAAACACCGGGAATGTTCATGGGGAGTTTTGTTAGGATGCTAGGACTGATGCTTTTCATTTGATATGTGAAGGTACGGGATTTGGGGCTTTGGATTAGTGTGCTCGCTAAGATTTTTCTTTCAATCTTATGCCTACGTATTCCCGTTCACCGAAACAGGGAAATTAGAGCGATCGTAGTTCCTCCTATTCTATGGGAGGAAATGGTGTTTTGGTGTCTTGTTCAAAGCCCAAGACGTGAAGCTGAAAAGGTGGTTTATATCTTGCTCAAAACCCAAGATGTGAAGCTGAAAAGGTGGTTTATATCTTGTTCAAAGCCCAAGATGTGAAGCTGAGAAGGTGTTGTCTTCAGAGAGAATTTGTCATCTCTAAAGGGGGTCTGTTTGTCACAACTATTGGGTGACTGACTATAAAGGAGGATTACTTTAACCGGGATATGTGAATCCTAGCAATGCCATAATTTCCTTTATAGGGGGTTTTAACCTGAAGGAGAAGACTTTAACTCAGTGTAGAGCAATGCTATCTTTCCTTAGGAATTTCTCATGCTAAAAGAGGGACAGTGGCGTGGATGTAAATAATCTAGAGGCTTGCCGCTTACAGCGATTAGATGAAAGGAGTTGTTGATGTTTGTATCCTGTGAACGAGGCACACTTTTGATGCTAAAAGGTTGATTGACTCAACCAGGGTTTTTCTTATACAAAGCCCAAGAGGAGGCTATTGACCCAATAAGAGGATATTTTAGTGTCTCGTACGAAGCCCGAGAGGGAGGCTAAAAGGAGTTGACTCAACAAGAGAGTGCTTTTAGATGTGTCTTGTACGAAGCCCAAGACAGAGGCTAAAGGTTGACTCAACAAGAGAGTCTTTTATACTCAACAAGAGAGTGTTTTTGTATCTCGTACGAAGCTCGAGATGGAGGCTAAAAGGATTATTGACTCAACAAGAGAGTCTTTTTGTATCTCGTATGAAGCCCGAGATGGAGGCTAAAAGGATTATTGACTCAACAAGAGAGTCTTTTTGTATCTCGTACGAAGCCCGAGATAGAGGCTAAAAGAATTGCCATTTCAGTTGAGTGACAGGTCCAATATATTGGTTAAAAGAGAAAATCAGTTCTTGAAATTATGGCCTGTATATATCAGATGTCCTATCGAGATGTCGTGACACTGATATACAACAACAATGAACAAGTTCAAAATAAAAGTGTGCATAAAATGTAAAGAACACCAGAAATTGTTAACCCAGTTCGGATCTAACTATCCTACATCTGGGGGCTACCAAGCCTGGGATGAAATCAATATTCGATAGTATCAATTCACTGATAACCACACCCGGTTCAATCAGCTCACTTAATCACTACCCTTCCTATGACTTCTACCTAAGACTCCCCTAGGTATGAGGCCCTCCTCAAATCCCTCTTCAATCACAACCCGTGACTGGTTCCTTACAAGACAAGTAACAATGGTCGAAACATAAATTCTCAATACTTCACAGCTTATGAGAATTAACACTCATCTACTCAATGCTTAAAAGCTTATGAGCAACCTTACACAACTTACACTACAGTCCTTGTACTATTATTATAAGATACCAGTTAGGCTCACAAAACACAACCACACAACCCTAAAAATACATGTAAGTTCGACACCTAAAACTAGGTTTACATCAGTCTATTTATAGCTTGTAATTTGGACTGAATTGGGCTTCAAAAACGTAGCAATTAGGCTGCTCACAAATCTGCAAAATTAACTCCAATAAAATAGGTCTTCAATCCAAAGTTTCCTATTATGTCTCCATAATTAGAAACAACAGCAAATCCGAAAACCAACAAGTAACCCTAATCCAAAAATGCTTTGGATGCCACATAGGATAACCAAATATTCACAGAATATTCAGTTACAAATCATTGTAACAGATTCTGCAATAAATCCTGACTTCACAGCGCGATGTCCTATGACCAGTCATGGAACATCTTCATACGACATGTTGAACAAAGAGTAGTGAAACATATTTTTAGACATCTTCATTCAACATCTGCTGCTACATGAGTTTTAGCAAAATAATGCCAACCATAAAACCAAGGAAATAACAATCTCCCCCTTTGGCTTATTTTTGGCTAAAACTCCACACACACTTAAACACCATCAGTATCAGTAGCGGAAAAATAACACCATTAATAGCAGCAAAAAGAACTCAAACAAATCCAGCATAGCAGCACTCCCCTTCAGCTGCATAAAACACACAGTACCACAAAAACACTGGCAAAAACTCCCCCTCAACAGCACAAGCACATACCAAAGCTGCTCTCCCTCACACTTACTACTCCCCCTTTTTAGCCACAAATATGACAAAGAGAGGTCATAGACAGATGTATCCAAATCACATAGCAGTATATTGTTCAAAACCAAAAAGAATTAAGTTGTCCTAAAATAAAGCAAACAAAAACCAGAAAGTAAACTTGCAGATAGCCTCTAGCTATTCAGCACTATCCTCTTCAGCCACCTCATCACTTTCACCTGCAGATTCACCTTGTCCATCATCTTCAGTCAGCTCTTGCTCTTTAGCAGCATTTCTCTTTTCATTCACACACTGCACTACCAGAACCTCCTTTAGTCTTTTCAGTCTGGCAGCCAGAAAGCACATTGATTGCTATAGGTCTTCATGAATGCACACCCCAAGTCTGCTCCTCAGGTTTTCAAACTTAACTGCATCCAGAGCCTTAGTAAATATGTCAGCAAGCTGATTTTCTGTGCTCACATGCTCAAGTGTTATGACTTTGTCCTCCACAAGTTCTCTGATGAAGTGATGTCTGATGTCAATGTGCTTTGTCCTGCTATGTTGGATGGGATTTTTGGAAATATTAATAGCACTCAGGTTGTCACAAAATAGTGTCATGACATCTTGTGTGACATTATACTCTGACAACATGTGCTTCATCCATACCAGTTGCGCACAACTACTACCAGCTGCTATGTACTCAGCTTCAGCAGTAGAGAGGGATACTGAATTCTGCTTCTTGCTAAACCATGAAATAAGATTATTTCCTAGAAAGAAGCATCCACCTGAAGTGCTTTTCCTATCATCTGCACTTCCAACACAATCAGCATCACATTATCCTCTTAAATCAGTCCCAGAATCATGGCTATATAGCATCCCATGGTCACTTGTGCCATTCACATATTTCAGAATCCTCTTCACTTGATTCAAGTGACTCACTTTAGGATCAGATTGATATCTGGCACACACTCCAACAGCAAAGGAAATTTCAGGTCTGCTTGCTGTGAGATACAGTAGACTTCCAATCATACTTCTGTACAAGCTGTGGTCCACACTTACTCCATTCTCATCCTTGGATAACATCAAATGGGTGGGAGCAGGTGTCCTTTTGTGATTGGCATTATCCAGGCCAAATTTCTTCACTACGCTCTTAGCATATTTGCTTTGAGAAATAAAGATAGAATCCTCCATTTGTCTGACTTGTAATCCAAGAAAGTAGCTAAGTTCTCCAACCAAACTCATTTCAAATTCTGATTGCATCTGTTGAACAAACTGTTTCACCATAGCTTCTGTCATTCCCCCAAATACAATGTCATCCACATAAATTTGGGCTATCATTAATTTTCCTCCTTCTTCCTTGACAAACAAAGTTTTGTCAATGCCTCCTTTTCTATAACTATTTGCTACTAAGAATTCTGTCAGCCTCTCATACCAGGCCCTTCGAGCTTGTTTCAAACCATACAGCGCTTTCCTCAGTTTGTACACATGATTAGGGAAGTTTGGATTAGTGAATCCTTTAGGTTGATCTACATAGACTTCTTCATTCAGAAAGCCATTCAGAAAAGCACTCTTCACATCCATTTGGAACAGCTTGAATTTTTGATTACAAGCCATACCTAAGAGTAGTCTGATGGATTCTAATCTAGCCACTGGAGCAAAAGTCTCATCAAAGTCAACTCCCTCAACTTGAGTATAACCTTGTGCAACAAGTCTCACTTTGTTTCTTGTAACCACTCCAAGCTCGTCAGACTTGTTTTTGTAGATCCACTTTGTTCCAATAACATTCACCCCTTCTGGTCTTGGTACAAGATCCCAGACATCATTTCTTCTGAACTTCTCCAGTTCTTCTTGCATAGCATTTATCCAAAACTCATCTGTCAGAGCTTCCTTGACATTCTTTGGCTCGATCTTTGACACAAAACAAGCATTTGACACAGTCTCCCTTCTTCTGGTTCTCACACCTTCATTCAGATCTCCAATAATTAATTCCCTAGGGTGATCCTTTTGAATCCTTATAGAGGGTCCCCTGTTAGCTTCCTCTACCTCTTCATTCTCAGGTCTGGTGTTGATTTCTTGAGCACTATCTTCTACAGACTCAAGGCCTGGAGAGTTTTCATTGTTCATGGGCAGACATGCTCCAACGTCATCTGGAACATCTTCATCGTTTCCAAAATCATCAACCACCACATTTATGGATTCCATCACCACCTGAGTTATGGAATTGAACACCCTGTATGCTTTGCTATTTGTAGAGTAACCCAAAAATATTCCTTCTTCACTCTTAGGATCCATCTTTCGCCTTTGCTCACGATCCGCTAAGATATAGCACTTACTACCAAACACATGGAAATACTTCACGTTTGGCTTTCTACCTTTCCATAGCTCATAAAGAGTGACAGAGGTACCTGATCTGATAGCCACCCTATTGTGTATATAGCAAGCAGTATTCATGGCTTCAGCCCAAAAATGATATGGAAGCTTTTTGGCATGAATCATGACTCTTGCACATTCTTGTATGGTCCTGTTCTTGCGTTCCACCACACCATTCTGCTGAGGAGTGATTGGTGATGAAAATTCATGAGTGATTCCCTCAGATAGGCAGAACTCTTCAAACCTGCTATTTTTGAATTCTTTCCCATGGTCACTTCTGATTCGAACAACACCACAATCCTTTTCCCGTTGAATTCTTTGACATAATTCTTTAAAGGCTGCAAACACTTCAGACTTTTCTCTGATGAAACTTATCCAGGTGAATCTAGAGTAGTCATCTACGACAACATAGGCATACTTCTTCCCACCAAGACTTTCAACCTGCACAGGTCCCATTAAGTCCATGTAAAGGAGTTTCAGAACTCTAGAAGTTGTGGTAAGATGTTGAAGCTTCTTGTGTGACACCCTTGTTTGCTTCCCAACTTGACATTCACCACATATTTTGTCCTCATCAATCTTTAGCTTGGGAATACCTCTAACAGATTCACTTGACATAACCTTCTTCATCCCTTTCAGGTGTAAGTGGCCCAATTTCTAATGCCACAGTTTGGTTTCATCTTCCTTTGTCATCAAGCAAGTAGACAGGTTTTCAGGTTCTAGAGGATTCCAAAGATAGCAGTTATCTTTAGACCTGGTGCCCTTCATAACAACTTCATCTTTCTCATTGGTTACTAGACACTCAGACTTGGTGAAATTTACCTTGAGCCCTACATCACACAATTGGCTTATACTGATTAAGTTTGCAGCCAGTCCTTTGACAAATAACACACGATCCAGATTTGGTTGTCCTGTGTAGTCCAGCTTTCCAACACCTTTTATCTCACCCTTCGATCCATCCCCAAAGGTGACATAATTGGTGGAGTGAGGCTTAATCTCTGACAAGAATTTCTTCACACCAGTCATGTGTCTTGAACAACCACTGTCAAAGTACCAATCTTCTCTAGCAGACGCCCTAAGAGAAGTATGTGCTATGATACCAGCCATCATTTGTCTAGGAATCCATCTTCTCTTCACTTTACCCCAACTCTGTTCTTTATATTGTTGCTGAACACTTTTGGGATAGCCGTGTAGCTTGTAGCAAAAGGCCTTTAAGTGACCAGTCTTGCCACAGTAATGGCATCTCCATGGTTTATACTTTGATCTACAAAATCCTTTCTGATGGTTCATCTGATGTTGAAACATGTGATTTGACATCCTCACTTCTTGCTTTATTTTCTGAGGAGCAAACTTCAATACAGTCTTCTTAGAAGTCTTGGCTTGATTGTTAAAACCAAGACCTTGCACATTACCAGCTTCTTTCCCATTCTGAAGGATCTCATCCAGCTGCGTGGTACCATTGTTCAGCATTCTTATAGATTTGGTCATATTGGCAAGTTTTGACTTTTGCCATTCAACCTCCTCCTTCAGATCAGCAATGGTTGATAGATGTTCTTCCTTTTCAGCTTCTAGTTGAGCTATCAAGATCTTCTGCTTCAATATAATCTGGCACCTTTCTTCGTTCTTGATACACAATTATGAAAACCCTGAGAATACTTCTTCCTTAGTGAGTTCTCCAACATAGGATTCTTTGTCAGAGTCAGATTCACAAGAAGTCTCTCCATCAGCCTTACAGATTCCAGCCAAGGCTGTCACCAATTTTGCTGATTCTTCTTCAACATCACTCTCAGACTCTCCTTCTGACCAAGACACGGATAGGCCCTTGTTCTGCCTTTTGAGATACGTGGGACACTCGGTCTTTATGTGCCCAAATCCCTCACATTCAAAGCACTGAACTCTCTTCCCTTGATTGAAGTCTTCTTCAGTTCTGGATCTTCTTTCTCCATCCTGGTTCTTACTGATGTCGAGTGACTTGTTCTGAGCATTTTCTCTTGACTTCCAGTCAATCCTTTTCAACACTTTGTTAAATTGTTTACCAAGTAATACCAGATCTTTAGACGCATCTTCTTCATCATCCGAGTCATCAGCATTTGGCATAAATGTTATACTCTTCTTCTTTTCAGCTTTTTCACTGAATCCTAACTCAAAAGTTTGGAGTGATCCCATAAGTTCATCCACTTTCATCTTGTCAATGTCCTGAGCTTCCTCTATAGCAGTGACCTTCATATCAAATCTCTTAGGTAGAGACCTGAGAATCTTCCTGACCAGCTTGCTATCAGACATCTTTTCTCCTAAAGCACTAGAGGCATTAGCTATCTCAATAATGTTCATATGAAAATCATGAATGCTCTCATCCTCTTTCATCTTCAAACTCTCAAACTTGCTAGTGAGAAGCTGAAGCTTTGACATTTTCACCTTTGAGGTCCCTTCATGAGCAACTTTCAGGACCTGCCAAGCCTCTTTGGCAATAGTACAATGCTCAATCAGCCTGAAGATATTTCTGTTGACACCATTGAACAATGCATTCATGGCTTTAGAATTTCCAACAGATCCTTTGTAGTCAGCATCATCCCAGTCCTCTTCTTCCTTCAGAACATTAGTAAGATTTCCTTCTCCATCTCTTACCTTTGGAGGCTCCCAACCTTTGATAACCGCTTTCCATGCTTGATCATCCATGGACTTGATGAAGGCTATCATCCTAGGTTTCCAATACTCATAGTTAGAGCCATCCAGTAAAGGTGGTTTATTCAGAGCTCCTCCATCCTTGTCCATTGTACCAGAAAGTACCTTCCCTGAATCTCACCCAGAAAACAAAGGGTGCAAGCTCTTGATGCCAATTGAAATTCTGGCCTGTATATATCAGATGTCCTATCGAGATGTCGTGACACTGATATACAACAACAATGAACAAGTTCAAGATAAAAGTGTGCATAAAATGTAAAGAACACCAGAAATTGTTAACCCAGTTCGGATCTAACTATCCTACATCTGGGGGCTACCAAGCCAGGGATGAAATCAATATTCGATAGTATCAATTCACTAATAACCACACCCGGTTCAATTAGCTTACTTAATCACTACCCTTCCTATGACTTCTACCTAAGACTCCCCTAGGTATGAGGCCCTCCTCAAATCCCTCTTCAATCACAACCCGTGACTGGTTCCTTACAAGACAAGTAACAATGGTCGAAACAAAAATTCTCAATACTTCATAGCTTATGAGAATTAACACTCAGCTACTCAATGCTTAAAAGCTTATGAGCAACCTTACACAACTTACACTACAGTCCTTGTACTGTTATCATAAGATACCAGTTAGGCTCACAAAACACAAGCACACAACCCTAAAAATACATGTAAGTTCGACACCTAAAACTAGGTTTACATCAGTCTATTTATAGCTTGTAATCTGGACTGAATTGGGCTTCAAAAACGCAGCAATTAGGCTGCTCACAAATCTGTAAAATTAACTCCAATAAAATAGGTCTTCAATCCAAAGTTTCCTATTATGTCTCCATAATTAGAAACAGCAGCAAATCCGAAAAGCAACAAGTAACCCTAATCCAAAAATGCTTTGGATGCCACATAGGATAACCAAATATTCACAGAATATTCAGTTACAAATCATTGTAACAGATTCTGCAATAAATCCTGACTTCACAGCGCGATGTCCTATGACCAGTCATGGAACATCTTCATACGACATGTTGAACAAAGAGTAGAGAAACATATTTTTAGACATCTTCATTCAACATCTGCTGCTACATGAGTTTTAGCAAAATAATGCCAACCATAAAACCAAGGAAATAACAGTTCTTATAAAAAGATTGATTAAAGGTAAGGCTATGCTTTGGGGGATTGATCAGAGGATCCGGGTTATTTCCTGTTCTTTAAGGAAATGGGGAATCCAGAGGGTATTGGAGATTGTCCGAGTCTACTGGTGTTTTTCCCTACTTGAGAATGCCTTCAAGACTCAAGGAGATTAGACTGTCCAAGTCTAGAGTTTTATCTTTTGTACTATGCTTAAAGAAACAGTAGAAGTATGTTCACGGTAGAAAGATCTAGAATCTTTGAAAGACTATTCTATTAAGATGACTAATTTCTGTTCCTATACCTCTAGGAGGTCGTCGGGACAATTTTTACGAAGCCCAAGAGGAGGCTGGAAACTTTTAAGAAGCCGAGGGACAATTTGTACGAAGCCCAAGAGGAGGCTCTCTTCACGAAGGAAGAATCCTTATACGAAGCCTAAGAGGAGGCTGTGAATACTTCTAAGAAGCCGTTGGATCCTTGTACAATGCCCAAGAGGAGGCAGGGATGCTTTTAGGAAGCCTGTGGGTCCCCAAACCCTGAGAAATTCAAGACAGGCTATTCACAGAGAATAGATCAAGCCAGGAAAGTCTGAGAATTTGGAAGAAACTCAAGAGATGCCATTCACGGAGAAAATATCATCTCTGGGGAGTAGAGTTTCTTTGACGATTTCTAAGGGTGACAGTCTGAGAAAGGGTTCACCGAGAATGTTGCCTTTCACGTCTCCATATTGTTTAACCCCAAGAGGAGGGAAGACTGTATCTGGTAATCCTATGGGGATCTAGTTTTGACTGTATTTAAGAGTGACCAACAGGGCTTAGTGCTAGACGTAGTTGCCGGGGAAACTCTAAATATCTATACTAGTATTACACAGTTGATATGAGTTTATGAAAGAAGACTTACAGTGAAACAACCCCACAATACAATTTATATGTATATGAAAGCGGTTAAAGAAAGCATATAAACACTTACTCGGTTGTAGAGCTTCCATGTTGTTTGGTTAATTGTTCAACAAAGAAAGATTGAAAACAGCAGTATATCCAAAATTAAAGGAGAAAGTATTTTGAAAAGATGTTGGGGCTTACAGCTCAAGGAGAGGCCCAAGGTTTATCAGTGATCACACTGTCATTTTGTACAGAGGGACTTATACAAGTGACTGAGGCCCAAGAAAGGTTTTCTGTACAAGGGGATGAGTCTTAAACTCTCTCAAGAGGCCCAAGTGTTTAAAGAAAAAGAATGGGGCTTACAACACGAGGGTAGGCCCAGATGATTGGTTTTTTTATTGGCGATCGCGCCGAGGTTTTCTTTTAACGCAGGGTGACTTATACAATGTCTGAGGCCCAAAAAGTTTTGGTTAAAATGGGATTGGGTCTTACACTCTAATAGAGGCCCAAGAGATTTATTTTTGTAAAAGTGGTGGGGCTTACAACTCAAGGAGAGGCCCATGGTCATTTGTTTGAAAATGGCGATCACACCGAGAGTTTTGAAAATGCGGTGGGTCTTATACAATGCACTGAGGCCCAAAATAGTTTGGTTTTCCAAAGGGGTTGGGTCTTAAACTCTAATAGAGGCCCAATGATTTTGAATGAGTCTTATATCTCGAGGAGAGGCCCAGGGTTTATTTTTCAACGGACGATGATTGCGTCGAACTTTTTGAAATACAACGGGACTTATGCAATAAGTGAGGCCCAAAAATAGGTTTGTATTTACAAAGGATTAGGTCTTACACTCTATTAGAGGCCCATGAGTGTTTGAAATTGTTTGATGAGGGTGAAAATCAAAGAAACCCTAATTTGTTATTCTTTAAAAGTAAATATTTAAAGAAAATCAAATAAAATACCAAATAAGTTTGAATAAACCATTTGTGATTTTTGTTTAAGGTTTGAAAAATGAGGGATTAATCACAATGTGAATTAAAACTCACTTGGTTTTGATTTTCAAAGTAAATATTCACTTTTAAAATGTTTAAAAACATTAAAAAGGAATTTATTAACAAAAATACTAATTATATTAAATAAATAATATAAACTTAATTTTTTTATGGAATAAAATATTTCAACATTTTTGTGATTTTTTGCAAAAAGAACCAATAAAAAATAATTAAAATTGAAAGAGTTATTAATTTTCCAATTAATTAATAAAACATGAAAATATTGGAAAAAATAGCAAAAATGTGAGAAAACACAAAATGGCATGGGTGGGGTTTGAACCTACGACCTCAAGGTTATAGGGCGCGCGCCTTACCGTTGGGGTGGTGATACATCCATTGCTTGAAGTGAAACCACAAATATACAAGGCATGCCTTGTTTTCTAGGCCTGGCCAAGGCAAGGCAAGACAAGTTTTGCCAAGAAACGGGAAGGTCCATAACTTTCTCATTTCTCAATGGTTGGGGACAAAATTTATATGCATCTGGCCTAGAATTTCACAAGGAATCCAATGGTGGTGGTATTTTTTTCAGATCATACTTCCTCCTCAAAACCCGATAGTGGTTTTGAAAAAGGCCTATAATTGCATTTTCTATGCTACACTTTGATACAAGCATGAATTACATGATGAATTGGTTCAAAGACAACATATATAACATGTATAAGGTGTGTATGATCAGTGGACTTCAAAGCAATGCATATTTTGGAAAGTTTAAGTCATGATGCTTACCTCTTTTTGAGCTTTTGGAGTTTTCTGTGCAATCTACCAAACTTCTTGTTCCAGAAATAGTTTGATGCTTTGGACACTCTCAAATGATCCCTTAGAAGCTTTGAGGATGGTTGGAATCAGCTGGAACCTGCAAAAACACAAACTGGCCCTTTCTTGCAAAAGGGGTTAAAATGACCAAAATAGCAACTCTCTCAAATGGTGTTCCAGATGGGGGGAACCATTTGGGACAGTTCAAGGATGTTATTTGAAGTGTGTTTGAGGTTTTACCTGGTTTGGAAAGTGACTGAATAAATACATGGCTTGAAAAATGCACAAAAGGCCTATTTTGAGGTTTTGAGATGTGACTTTGTGATTTTGGTGTTACAGGTCACTTTTGATAGTTTGGATCACCTACATATGATGTTTATGAGGTGTTAGGATCATGAGTTGTGATGGAAATGCTCTCTAACTCAAAAACTCAGAGTTACTTTGCTAAAGAAGGTATTTTAGAGTGAAAGAAGAGATTTTGAGGAAAACATCTGTTTGATGGGTTTTGTGTACTCAAAATGAGCATAAATGAGCTCTATTTATAGTAGAGCAAGTTTGTTTTGGGATCAATAGTGAATGGCAACTGCAACAGAGGTTTGGCCAATGGTTGCACTTTGGAATCCAAGTCTCCTCTAGCCATTGACTAGACGTTAGGGCACAAGGTTGTGGTTCCCTTGGTCTTGCATAAGTCTTGACTGAATTCAATTGCAAATGGCTCAGTCCATGCCACCTTGGTGTATGCATTGAATGCTCCAATCCAAAATTGGAGTCTTGTCCCTCTTTTAGGCAATTCTAGGTTTGGCATGCTACTTCTTGTTCTAAGGACTTTGGAGGCTTGGCTCAGTGTTTGTCCCCTTTAGATTTGATCCTCAGATGTGTCCAAAGTGATGACAAGGCTTAGAATTATTTGATTTTGCCAAATCGAGCAAAAATGCAAAATTCTGCCTAGCCTTGGCAGTTTTCAGCAAGGCATATTGCCATTGTCATATCTCAGGACTCAAGTGGAGTTTGGTGATGTTCTTGGCCATTTTGGAAAGCCCTCATATGATACAACAATTGTTTGATCATATTTGGTTTTGATACCTTTTGGATCCAAGTGAAAAATCCCCCTACATTTGGGAAAAAATGAAGGCAAATTCTGACTTAGTGAAAATTTCACTAAGTGTTGGAAAAAAGTGACATTTTCACTTTTTGTGATTTTGATCATTCCATAACTCAAAATCCATGATGAATTTGGAGGGAGGTCAGTTTTAAGCTTTTGTAGAGGGTAATGAGAGCTACAAATCTAGCTTTGGATGGGGGAAAATGGCCTTGTGGTTTAGGAGTTATGATCCTCCAAAGTTGGTACCCTTGCCACTTTGTTCATAACTTAGAAAATTTTCTAAGTTTTTATGGTTACCCCTTTTACAAGTTATCCCACTTTTCTTGATTTTTCTTGATGAATGATGATTCAAATCATACATTAACATCATTTTAGGGTTAAAACACCATTTTTGTGAAAAATCTCAAAAAGTCAAAGTTGACTTTTGTGCACAGTTGGCTTTTTGTCAAATGAATTCCAAACTGTGCGATCCTTTAGGAAATCATGTCCTTGACCTAAATCAAACTTGATGGACATGTTCCATGGGTGTTATATGTAACGCCCCGTTTTGTATTATTTATTTAATCGAGTCGATTTAATTAGTTTCGTTTTTATATTATTTTATTCTTGACTTTTATTTGACAATATATTATTTTTCATCGTTGTTTATGTTTTATCGCGTTTTGAGAGCGTTTGCGAGATATTTGAGTTTGAGGGGTAAAATAGTCTTTTAGGGGTTTAGATATTTTATATAAATAGAAAATGGAAAGAAAAAGAGAGAAAAGAAAGAAAAAGAAAAGAAAGAGAAGGGAAGGAAAGGAAGAGGAGAGAAAAGAGGAGAAAGAGGAAAATCGCGGGAACCCGTTTCGAGCGCGAATAATCGGGTAAGGGTGAGAAGTTTCAATTATATCTTGCTTGTGTATGTATATGTGTTGTTTGTTGTAATTGTTTTGGTTGTTTCGCGACTTTTCTTATTGATTCAAATTAGGAGCAATTGATAGAAATCGATGTTTTCACTGATGAAATTCGATATAAACCACGTAGAATACTCGTTGATTATGTATGAACATGTCTTGGTTGTTCTGGTATGAATTAGAAGGGTTTGGGTGGTAAAAATGATGTATTTTGGTCCCATATGACCTATATTGACGCTGCTGAGAATTCTGGGTTTCGCGGGTTCGCCTAGCGAAACCCAGTGAAGGAATGAGCGAATGTTCGTCTAGAGGTTCGCCTAGCGAACTTTATGTCTGTTTTCCACTGCCTTGGTTCGCTAGGGTTCGCCTAGCGAATGCTGGAGCGAACGTAATATTTTTCTATTTTGTTTTCTTCATAATTTTCAAACCGTAAGTCCGTTTTGGTCGCCGTTCGAAGCGTTGGAAAGCTAATGAAATATTATTTCTATTAAAAATGGGTTGTAGGTCAGTAGATGATTTATTTAAGTTGTGGTTTTGAAAAAGTGTTGGTTTGTCGGATTTTTACCGTCGTATTGGTGTGCGAATGATGTGTTATCATGCTATATGCTTTTGATATGTAACGTATAGCTGGTGTGCTGTTATATGGTGTGAATATATGTGATGAAATGTTGTGCATGATTGATACGCATTGGTGATGGAGGTATGATATTTGAATGGTGTTGTTTTGTCGACTTTTGTCGTTGTCATTGTGTGTAATTGATGTGTATCATGCAATGTGTTGTTGATATGGATATTGTATGACTTGTGTGCTGTTGTGAAATAAAAATGCATGTGATACATGTTGTGATGATGATTTGTGGCCTAAGGGCAGGAAAATGCAATGTGTGGTATTTGATGATATATGCATGATTGTGGATGTGTATATGTGTGCATTTTGAATGTCATGAGTCATTGTATCCCAAGCATCATGATATGCATTCTTATGACGTCGTGAGTGATGGATTAGTTTCAGAGGGAATCTGTTATAACATCGTGCACCTTAAAAATAAGAGGACTGAAAGCGATCTAATCGGATCGTGCGCCTTAAAAATAAGAGGACCGAAAGCGATGATTATAGACGATCGTGTGCCCATGTGGGGTGTGAACGATCGGGTCGTGTGCTCGTGTAGGGTGTGAGCGATCCATAAACGTCGTGTGCCCGTGTGGGGTGTGAGCGACGGGGAACATCGTATGCCCGACGGGGAGTTACACTAAGTAACGAGCGATGGTTCCAGCAGAGTTCCTGAGTGAACTAGTGATGAGAAATGTTGGAAGTCGGTACCCGCATGGCATTTGCATAGAGTCGTTGTGTCGGTCTCTGTGCATTTGCATAAATCATGGATTGATTATGTGTGAGAATTGTGAATGGATGCATTATGTGTGGAAAATCATGATTTGATTGATTATGTGTGGAAATTGTGCATCGATTTGTTATGTGTTGAGATTGTGATAGCATTGGTAATTTGATGTGCATATGTGATAAATGCATTGGTTGTGGATAATATGTATTAGGCGTAGACATATGCTATGTGATGTGTGATGTGTTTCTAAATGTTATGACTTGGTATGCCTTATGTGCAAATATGTGAGTATATTGGATACTTGATATATGCTATATTGTTGGATTAATAGACATATGTTACGTATATGTGGTATGTTATATGTATTAGTATGTGGTGTTTGTGGTGAGAATAGATATGCATGTGAATTGTTATGTATTTGCATATTATTATGCAATCTTGATTTTAGTTGTTATTTTTCACCCTTCTGCTATTTTATAATGCTCTATGAGGCATTGCAGATTAGAGTTGTTGGAGGTCTTTTTGTGAAGATTAGCCCTCCGTTCTATTGTCGGTCTTGGTGTCTGCTCTGATACGTAGCACGGGAGTCGGGGAACGATTATATATATATATATATGTATACATTTGTTGAATGTATTTTGTAGTACTTTTGTGTATATAGTTGATGTTCTAAAATGATTTATTTTGTAAAACAAGTCGGTTATGGATCTTTCCACTTGATTCCATAATTGACCTTTCCCTTTACATGGAAAAAGTTTCCCGTTAATGATTTTCTCTATTATGTGTTATGTATCAAATAATTGAGCAGGGATTGTGTTTTCTTACTTTAAAATGTGGCATCCTTGTTTCTGTCGGAAAAATAAATTTTTAGTTACTCTGATTTATTTATGTATTATTTATTCGCGATGGGAATTGGGGTGTTACATTAGTGGTATCAGAGCAGGTCGGTCCGTCCGGCCAAGTTGTTGAGTCAGTTGGTGTGACAGTTGAATAATGTCGATGTTGTTTGTTCCTTAGTACGTGATATGTGTGTGAAACACTGTCAGTGCTTTCTGGTTTTTCTAATCCTTTGTCTTCAGGATTGAGAATGAGATAAGTGGGGGAGAAGCTGGAACTTCCCCAAGTTGCTTCGGTTGTGGAGCGTGGGCTCAGTGTGCCGTTGGTTGCAAGAGTGTAAGTGTTGTTTGGACAATGTTTTCCCGGTTTCGGCGGGAATACGGAGGTAAGGTTTAGGTCAACTAAGGATTTGTGCCTTAGGTAGTTTGGTGCACAGGATACAAGAAACGTTATTATAGTTTGGTGAAGATGGTTTATGCCCCATCATGATTATCGGCTGTCTATTGACAAATTGAGGAACTGATCACCCTTAATCTCTTGTTGATAGTAGACGGGAATTACGTTGGATGGAATAGACGGGTCTTTCCGGCTTGGATAGTGTGTGCCATGAATTGTTTGGAATTGAGAAAATTATTATGGATTGCTTCGATGAGTTGATGAAGACTCTTATACTGGAAGATGAGACAGATTAGAGGTTTTGGGTATGTTGGTCAAGTTGGGAAGTCATTGGGAGAGAACGATTGGGTATTGTTAAAGGTTGTTCTCAAAGAGTAGAGTGTGAACTCAAATTGGACGAAGGTAAGGATTTGAGGTTTGGATCTGCTAAGTAAGTAAAAGAACTTTTAGGACGTGAAACTAAGATGTTGTTATGTTTGTGGCGATAGTTTTCTAGAAATTGGCAGAAAGGACACAATGATGAGCTACCGGTTGTGCGTAATTTTTAGATGTATTCCCGGATGGAATATTGGATGTTAGTATTAGAAGTACCCGGACTGATAGAGCAGTTGGAAGATTTACTGGAAAGGAGAATTGTGAGGCCAAGTGTGTCGTCTTGGAGAGCCCCAACATGGTTGGTAACAAAATGGAGGGATGATTGAATGTAATAACAAGCATTATGATGGTATTGGTATTGGGACTATGGAAAGCGAAACTTAGAGTCCTGGAGAGGTTTGGAGTCTTTGGAATTTTAGAGCATTAATGAAAATTTTGAGAAAACCTTAAGTGTGGATGTACTATTTGAGAGTTCTTTTGGGATGGTTGTTGCTACACGTGGGGATTTATGGAATTTGGACTGTTAAGAGAAGAAATTGTGTATGGATTACTAGCAGTTGATTAAGGTAACGATTGAGAATAAGTGTCCACTTTCATGAACAGATGACTGGAATGGGTTGGTTGAGCTTGAGTGAAATTGCAATTGTTTAGAATGTTTGATAAGAGTGGTGAATGGTGTGAGTTGAGGCTTTGATTGATTTAATGTGACTGGTTATGTTTGTTATCGTTGGGATAGGCTGTTATTTACTTGGTTAAGTTTGTATGTGAGTAACCAGTTACCCCGTGAAAAGTTTTGCAAAAGCTTTACGAATTTTTATCTTTTGGAGTTTGGTTGGACATTACAACGTGCAGTGATGTTATTTGGTGTTAGTAATGCATCTGTAATGTTTGTGGAGTAGAGGAATCGTATCTTCCATATTTATTTGGATAAGTTCGTAATGGCTTTGATTGAGGATATTCGAATCTGTTGTAAACTTAGAGGAAGAACAGGTAGAGTGTTTGGGATTTGAATTACAAGTGTCAAAAAGAGACGAAGTTTTATGCTAAGTTATTCGAGTGAGAATTTGGGTTGAAAAAAGTTAGTTTTCTTGGATATGTTATTTCATATGAGAGTATGGTTATGGATCCATCGGAAGTAGATGCAGTTCTACATTTAGAGGCTCCTAAGTCAGTTAAGGAGATTAAAAACTTTTGGGCTCAGTTGGTTGTTACTGCAGGCTATGGAAGACGTTGCTAAGTTTGTACTTCTGTTATCTCAGTTGACTCGCAAAGGGTAAGTCGTTTGCTTTGGATGTTCATTGTGGGGGAAGTTTGAGAGAGCTGAAGTAGGATTTGTCTACGGCTTCAGTTTTGATTTTGTGTGATCCTAATGAACCATTTGTGAGGATATTGGGATGCGTTTTTGATGAGTTTAGTCAGTGTGTTAATGCAAGAGGGTAAAGTCGTGGCTTATGCTTTACGACAATTGAGGATTCATAGAAGGATCAATACTATTCAGGATTTGGAATTGGACGCGATTGTATTGTGTTGGAGAATCTGGAGGTATTATTTTAAGGGTTTTAGGTTCAAGGTGTTTGGATGGAGAAAATGATGGTTTTGGATGAGTAACAGCACTGTTGGAATTCTGAATTTTCCATGGTTCGCCTAGCGAGCCAGTTAGCGAGGGTCAGCGAATGTTCGCTAACATTGTTAGCCTAGCGAACTTTGTATCTTTTTGGTTATGGTTGTTGCTGCCTTGGTTCGCCAAGGGATTCGCGGAGCGAACGGCAAGGCGAGGGTTCGCCAAGGAGTTCGCCTGGCGAACTTTGTGTCTGTTTTGTTCTGATTATGGCTTCGCTTGGACGTTCACCTAGCGAAGGTGGTAGCGAATGCTCGCTAGAAGGTTCGCGGAGCGAACATGGCAGGTTGTCCCATTTTGTTTCCTTTATAACTTTTGATTTGTAACTCGGAGTAAGGCACGGTCGGATGGTTGGAATTCCTGATTAGTTATGACCTTGGCTCAAATTATCCTATTGGTAAAGTGAATGTTGTTCCTGAAGAGTTAAGTCGTTAGCCTTGCATATGGTTGTTTTGATGGTCAGAGAATTAAAATTATTTGAGCAGTTCAGAGACTTGTGTCTGGTGTGTGAGATAACACAGTAGAGTGTGAAGTTGGATATATTAAAATGGAACAGTGATTTTTGGTGAATATGAGAAAGAGTTAGACTTTGGACGTGAAATTGGTAGTTTTGATGGTTACGAGTAATCAGAGTGTGCAACGGAAGCGTGAGGTTACATGATTCGTATATGCGTGTGGGACTGGTAAGAGTTCATAGGTTGAACATTGGAAACATGTAGGAATGAGGAGGCCATTGAATGTTCCAGAATAGAAGTGTTAGGTGAAAGGTTTAAATATTATTCATGGGCTACTATGTAGATGGATGTTTTCGTTGTATGTTCGATTGGTGAATCGTAACATTGTTGTAATCATGTTGTGTGACAAGGATGTTGGTATTGTGGTTATGTAAAGGTTGTTGAATCGATGTTGGGTCGTGGAACTTGTGTTCTTGTTTGTGTTGTTGCCTCGTTTCCATCGTGTTGGTTCGAGTGCGAGTAACTAATTCCAGTGTGTGTTCGTAGCTTGGGTTTTTCTTGAGTCGTGAGTTGGTCGTCAAGTGCATTGTATGGGCTTTGTATCTTGTCATTGTAGTTGTCATCTTTGTCGTGTCGTTGTTGTAGTTTCTGTTAGTAAGGTGGTTTGTCAGTTTGTGTTATTCGTGGTGTGCTTTTGTTGGCATGTTAGTTGTTGGTCGGATGCGAGAGTCATATCCGGAGTTGTTTGTATCGGTTATATTTTCGAGGACGAAAATGTCTAAGTGGGGGAGAATTGTAATGCCCCATTTTGTCTTATTTATTTAATCGAGTCGATTTAATTAGTTTCATTTTTATATTATTTTATTCTTGACTTTTATTTTACAATATATTATTTTTCATCGTTGTTTATGTTTTATCGCGTTTTGAGAGCGTTTGCAAGATATTTGAGTTTGAGGGGTAAAATAGTCTTTTAGGGGTTTAGATATTTATATAAATAGAAAGTGGAAAGAAAAAGAGAGAAAAGAAAGAAAAAGGAAAGAAAGAGAAGGGAAGGAAAGGAAGAGGAGAGAAAAGAGGAGAAAGAGGAAAATCGCGGGAACCCGTTTCGAGCGCGAATAATCGGGTAAGGGTGAGAAGTTTCAATTATATCTTGCTTGTGTATGTATATGTGTTGTTTGTTGTAATTGTTTTGGTTGTTTCGCGACTTTTCTTATCGATTCAAATTAGGAGCAATTGATAGAAATCGATGTTTTCATGGATGAAATTCAATATAAACCGCGTAGAATACTCGTTGATTATGTCTGAACATGTTTTGGTTGTTCTGGTATGAATTAGAAGGGTTTGGGTGGTAAAAATGATGTATTTTGGTCCCATATGACCTATTTTGACACTGCTGGGAATTCTGGGTTTCGCGGGTTCGCCTAGCGAACCCCAGTGAAGGAACGGGCGAATGTTCGCCTAGAGGTTCGCCTAGCGAACTTTATGTCTGTTTTCCACTACCTTGTTCGCTAGGGTTCGCCTAGCGAATGCTGGAGCAAACGTAATATTTTTCTATTTTGTTTCTTCATAATTTTCAAACCGTAAGTCCGTTTTGGTCGCCGTTCAAAGCGTTGGAAAGCTAATGAAATATTCTTTCTATTTAAAATGGGTTGGAGGTCAGTAGATGATTTATTTAAGTTGTGGTTTTGAAAAAGTGTTGGTTTGTCAGATTTTTACCGTCGTATTGGTGTGCGAATGATGTGTTATCATGCTATATGCTTTTGATATGTAACGTATAGCTGGTGTGATGATATATGGTGTGAATATATGTGATGAAATGTTGTGCATGATTGATACGCATTGGTGATGGAGGTATAATATTTGAATGGTGTTGTTTTGTCGACTTTTGTCGTTGTCATTGTGTGTAATTGATGTGTATCATGCAATGTGTTGTTGATATGGATATTGTATGACTTGTGTGCTGTTGTGAAATGAAAATGCACGTGACACATGTTGTGATGATGATTTGTGGCCTAAGGACAGGAAAATGAAATGTGTGGTATTTGATGATATATGCATGATTGTGGATGTGTATATGTGTGCATTTTGAATGTCATGAGTCATTGTATGCCAAGCATTATGATATGCATTCTTGTGACATCGTGAGCGACAGATTGGTTCCAGAGGGAATCTGCTATAACATCGTGCACCTTAAAAATAAAAGGACTGAAAGCGATCTGATCGGATCGTGCGCCTTAAAAATAAGAGGACCGAAAGCGATGATTATAGACGATCGTGTGCCCATGTGGGGTGTGAACGATCGGGTCGTGTGCCCGTGTAGGGTGTGAACAATCCATAAACGTCGTGTGCCCGTGTGGGGTGTGATGCGTATTTTTTTCGCAAGTGTACGAACGCGTCAGAGTAATATAAAAGATTATCGTATCCACAGAGACCAAGTGTCAATCTATCGCTATCTATTGTTAAGGTGTGTATCTAAGGTGATTGAAAATAGTAGTTTTGAAGAGTGCACGGTAGTAAATAAAGTAATTAAAATTAATTGATAAAGACAGGTTCGAATGCAATTCACACAACCAATTGATAATCCAAGTACTTGCTAATAGAACTACTTACGGGCAATGTTTTCTACTTTGAAAAGAACTAATTTGACAGGAACTGTCGCTTTCGCGTATTCAGAACCGAGTTGTACCCCCTAATCAAACCCTCTTATTGTCACGGATAAAAAGGCGCACATTGCGTTAGAGTAGTAAACCTATTTTTAAGAAATATAGTATCTTGACCAAGTTGAAAAGTATTTTAACCTGGATTTTCTAAAAAAAAAAGAGGTTCTTATGAACCAGAGTTTAAACTTCTTAACACGTCCGAAAATGGTTTTAAAATCTCTTTTCCTTTTAAATTAAAACTCCTAATAAACTAAACAAAGCGCTTTCGCTGTTTTTGAAATAGTTTAAAAACAATTAAGTTTAGATAGGCGTTGGACGGCTTTCGATCTTACCCAACGGAATTTAAGAACAGGAAAACTTATATTGAAAGTTAAAATAGCCCTTAAGTGTTTCCACTAACAGTTGTACAGATTATCGGTTTAGTTATGATCTTCACATTCTAACCTTTATAAAATTAGCCAGACATGGTAAAGTAAAAGTTCATTTTTAGATTTTTCATAAAAAAAGGGTATTTAAGTGCGAGTGCGGAAAGTAAATGAAAGTAGTGCGAGTGCGGAAAGTAAATGAAAGTAAAGCAGTGCGGAAAATAAATGAAATTAAAAGACAGTGCAAGAAATAAAGTTGACAAAAGGTAAAGTAATAAAAACCTGCTCCAATCGGAGTGGTTGAATGAAATGCGAACTGAAAGTAAAATGGCGGTAGGATTAACTTCCTTCCAGAGTGCTCCAAGACTTAATCTCACAGGCTCTTACAGACTCGATCTCTCGAATGTAGTAACACCTCGATGTGAAGCGATTACCACTATTACACTGATATATGCTTATGAACAACTAAACTTGGATGAAGAAAAACGAAAATCTAAAGTCCTATTTATAGGCAAGGAAACATGTGGAAAAGACAAGGATGCCCCTAGCATTTGAATTTGGGCGGGAACTTGTTTTGCTCTTGTGGCGCCCGCCACAACACCATGGCGCCCGCCATGAGTGTAAAATTGCTTGGGCAGTTGGAGATCGTGGGGAAAAAACAGTTGGGAGGAGTTTGAGACATGGCCACGTCATGGAAGACCCTGTGGCGGCCGCCAGAGTGGATGCCATAAGTGCAAAATGCTGATTTTCTCTATTTTAGCTCATTTCGGCTCCTTTTTCGCTCCTTTTCTCGCTCGGGGCTCTGATTAGACTAAAAACCTGAAAACAAAGAAAAACATAATAATAACATAATAAAATGACATTAAAAGACTAAGAATGCATGCGAAATCGGAGTCAAAAATACGGTGAAATTCAGTGTCATCAAATTCTCCCACACTTAGACCTTTGCTTGTCCTCAAGCAAAACATTTAAAGCTCAAAGTAAGAAAACTAGTGCTGACACGTGATTCGGGCAAAAAGGGCTTCAAAGTTCAAGTCAGGATGCAGTGACAGGTACTAAGTGAACCAAGGGTATCGTAATGACACTTATCCGCAGAGGCGGACATAAACTTCATTCTTATATTAATCAACCGTATCATCCCACAATAACTAGGCCTACCTCTTCATCTCTTTTTGGGTCCTTTTCATTCAGGCGCAATCACATTAAGCCCGTTATCCGTACATGTTTCATAGTAGAGTGACCTGTTAGTGATTCTGATCCAAAACATAGGGTTTCTGGCACATAAGACTGTGTAAACCCTTTTATTTAACCCAAATGCAGTTGTGGGGGATCGGATCGTAATCCGCCCTACCGAGTTCAGCGCCAGATACCTCTGAACCAACTAACAATGGGTGAGCTAACATTATATATATATATATATATATATATATATATATTTTTTTTTTTTTTTTTTTTTTGTGTGGCAACAATTCAACTTTTTGGTTTAAACGACCTTGTGAGGGTCATCTATCCGGAGTTTGCCTTTTTCTTTATTTAATTTATTGGATCATTCACTTATGTTCATCGGTCCCCTACGTAGAACATGCTTAGGCCGGAGCTGACTGCTGAAATAAACTACTTAGGACAAATTTGGAAATGATAATTAAGGCCATGGTACATGGGGTTTTGGAATGATTCCTATATTCGTGAAGTCTACGGTGCTAAAACGATACTAATGTTTCAAAAAGTTCACCTAAGTCACCACATCCTAATCCAAACCTGTCTTAAAGCCCAAAAAACGTGTAGAACAACAATGTTTTCTTTTTGCAAAAAATTTTTTGTAGGGCTAAAGAAATGGGGAAAAATGAGGGTGCACTAGGGATACACTGTACTGGTGACTCGTTAGACTCATGCATTTTCTAGAAAAAAGACATAGACAAAAACAAGAAATAAACAACTAACTAAAAATGGAAATAGAAAGCAATAAAATCCTCTCCCACACTTAAATCGAACATTGTCCCCAATGTTTCGAAATAAGATAAGGAGAGTAACCTGTAAAACTACTGATGTGGACCACTGGTGCCCTCGTCGTCCTGCTGGGAATGCCTGGAGTGGACAAAGTAACGCTCTCTCTGGGCGTCATTCCTGAAAGTCACATGCATGTCGTCAAAATTCTGCATTCTGCATAGAGTTAGGAAGAAGGTCCTGTAAAACACAAACATTTCAAACATTAGTCCTGACAAAATATAACAAGAAATAAAATAAAATAAAATGTAGAAAAAGTAAATAAGGTAAGAAAATCATGGGTTGCCTCCCATGCAGCGCTTGTTTAACGTCGTTAGCTTGACGACTGGAACTTATACATCTCTTGTCGGGATTGGTGGATCACTTAGAGTGTGGCTGGATTAGGTTGTTGGAATGTCTCCTCCTTCGTAGAGCTTCAGTCTTTGTCCATTGACGATGAATGGTTTACATGTCTCGTTTTTTATTTCAACAGCTCCAGACCTCAAAATTTTTGATACTTTGAAGGGGCCAGTCCATCTTGAACGGAGCTTTCCTGGGAAGAGCCGTAGCCTAGAATTGAACAGGAGAACAGGGTCGCCTAAGTTGAAGTCTTTTCTTACGATTCTTTTGTCGTGCCAAGCTTTTGTTCTTTCTTTGTATATTATGGCATTCTCGTAGGCTTGCTGTCTGAGTTCTTCCAATTTGTGGATGTCAAGGATACGTTTCTCACCAGCAGTTAGGTAATCCAAATTCAAATTTTTAATGGCCCAATAGGCCTTATGCTCTAACTCAAAAGGTAAATGACAAGATTTTCCATAAACTAGTTGGTAGGGGGTTGTTCCTATAGGGGTTTTGAAAGCGGTTCTGTAGGCCCATAAAGCCTCTTGAAGCTTTTGCGACCAATCTTTTCTGGATACAGAGACAGTTTTTTCTAAAATTTATTTAATCTCCCTATTAGATACTTCCACTTGGCCACTAGTCTGTGGGTGATATGGTGTTGCTACTCTATGCTTAACTCCATACTTGCTTAAAAGCTTATCAAATATTCTTGATATGAAGTGAGATCCTTCATCACTTATAACTAAACGGGGTGTTCCAAATCTGGGGAATATATAATTTTTAAATAATTTAATCACTACTCTAGTGTCGTTCGTGGGTGCAGCTATCGCTTCAATCCATTTAGACACATAGTCTACTGCAACTAAGATATACTTGTTTCCTAAAAATGGTGGGAATGGTCCCATGAAATCTATACCCCATACGTCGAAGAGTTCTACTTCTTGGATGTTTCTTAAAGGCATTTCGTCGCGTCTTGAAATATTTCCTGTGTGTTGGCATCTATCACATTTGACAATGTAAGCATGGACATCACGCCACATGGTAGGCCAGAATAGGCCAGCTTGAAGAATCTTGGCGTAGGTCTTAGAGGTGCTTGCATGTCCACCATAAGGCGCAGAGTGACAATGCTGAATTATACTTTCTACCTCGTCTTCTGGAACGCAACGGCGGAAAATGGCATCTTTACCTCTCTTGAAAAGAAGTGGCTCGTCCCAATAGAAGTTTCTAACATCACTTAAGAACTTCTTCTTCTTGTGGTAATCGAGATCAGGGGGTATGATATCAGCAGCTAGGTAATTAACAAAATCAGCGTACCAGGGCACGTTACTTACAGCTAAGGATTTTTGAAAGTACTCATGAGGGTCTGGTTTTTTATCTTCAATGGTTTCCAACTGGGCTATCAGTCTATCATCGGCAAAATCATCATTTATGGGTACTAATTCAGGATTCAGGTATTCTAGCCTAGATAGGTGATCGGCTACTACATTTTTTGTGCCTTTTTTATCTCGGATATCTAAGTCGAACTCTTGTAGTAACAAAATCCATCGAAGTAACCTGGGTTTAGCATCTTTTTTACTTAGTAGGTAACGGATGGCAGCATGATCGGTGTAAACTATAATTTTGGCTCCTACTAGATATGATCTAAATTTGTCTATAGCGAAAACTACCGCTAGGAGTTCTTTCTCGGTTGTTGCGTAATTGAGCTGGGCGGCGTCTAGGGTTCTACTGGCATAATATATTACATGTAATCTTTTATCTTTTCTCTGACCTAGAACGGCTCCTACAGCATAATCACTGGCGTCACACATTATCTCAAACGGTTCAGACCAATCAGGGGGTTTCATAATGGGTGCTGAAATCAATGCTTGCTTCAAAAGGTTGAATGCTTCATTGCATTTTTCATCAAAGACGAATTCAGCATCTTTCATTAACAGGCCAGTTAAAGGTTTTGTTATTTTGGAGAAGTCCTTGATGAAACGGCGGTAGAATCCAGCGTGTCCAAGGAAACTTCTAACTTCCCTGATAGTCTTGGGTGGTTTTAGGTTCTCTATAACTTCTATTTTTGCTTTATCTACCTCTATACCTCTTTCGGAGATTATATGTCCTAAAACAATTCCTTTAGTCACCATGAAATGGCATTTTTCCCAATTCAGCACAAGGTTCACCTCCACACATCTTTCCAGGATTTTCTCAAGGTTGATAAGACAATTTTGGAAATCAAAACCGCAAACCGAGAAATCATCCATAAATACTTCCATGATTCCATCTAGATAATCTGCAAAGATTGAAATCATGCAACGTTGGAAAGTAGCAGGGGCATTACAGAGTCCAAAAGGCATTCGTCTGTAGGCAAAAGTTCCAAAAGGGCATGTAAAGGTAGTTTTTTCTTGATCTTCTGGATGTATAGGTATTTGGAAGAATCCCGAATACCCGTCTAGATAGCAGAAGTAAGAATGTCTGGCAAGATGTTCTAACATCTGGTCTATGAACGGTAAAGGGAAATGATCCTTCCTAGTTGCTTTATTTAACTTTCTATAGTCTATGCACATACGCCAACCTCCTTCTATCCGCTTTGCTATTTGTTCACCTTTCTCATTTTGCACAACTGTGATGCCTCCCTTCTTGGGTACCACATGCACAGGGCTCACCCACTTACTGTCCGAGATCTGATATATTATACCTGCTTCTAGCAACTTCAGAACTTCCTTCTTGACAACATCACTCAGTATAGGGTTTATCCTTCTCTGGTGTTCTCTGGAAGGTTTTGAATCTACTTCGAGCGAAATCCGATGATGCATACGGATGGACTTATACCTTTCAGATCAGAGATATTATATCCTAAGGCTGAGGGATATCTTCGTAAAACGTCCAAGAGTTGATCTGTTTCTTTTTGTCTCAAGGCAGCACTAACTATAACCGGACGATTCATTTCTTCATCAAGAAACTCATATCTCAGGTTCTTAGGCAGTTCCTTAAGTTCCAAGGCTGGTTTAATAGGGCAAGGCATAGGATCTGGGGTAAGGGATAAACATTCGTAAAGGTTATCATCGATGTAGGGTTTCTTATAATTGTCATCTTCCAAAATAAGAGTTGATGGCAGCTTAATTGTTTCAATGACTTCTTCTTGCTCTAACTCCCTAACACATTCATCAATGATATCTATCGCATAACACGCGTCACCTATCACAGGTGCCATAAGAAATTTTGAAAGTATAAATTCTATCTTCTCGTTCCCTACCTCAAAGGTTAGCTTCCCCTTTTTGACATCTATTATGGCTCCAGCAGTCGATAAGAATGGTCTACCTAGAAGAATTGGTATGTCATCATCTTCTTTAATGTCCATGACAACAAAATCAGTAGGGATAAACAGCTAACCTATCCTAACAGGGACGTCTTCAAGTATGCCTATCGGATATTTAACAGATCTATCGGCTAATTGAAGTGACATCTTGGTAGGTTGCAACTCTCCTAAGTTTAACCTTTCGCAAACCGCTAAGGGCATTAAGCTCACACTAGCTCCTAAGTCTAGAAAAGCTTTTTCGATGACATGACTCCCCAAAATACAAGGAATGGAAAAGTTTCCAGGATCTTTATCCTTTTTTGCTAATTTATTTTCGGCAATAGAATTACATTCCAAGGGTTTCGGATCATCAAGTCTACGTTTATTGGTAAGGATGTCTTTGAGAAACTTTGCGTAGGATGGTATTTGGGTAATGGCTTCTGTGAACGGGATTTCTACGTGAAGTTTTTCTATAACTTTAATGAATTTCTGATACTGATTATTGATCTGGGTTTGTTTAAGTCTTTGCGGATATGGTATTGGTGGTTTGTATGGCGGGGGTGGTATATAGGTTTTGTCTTTGGGTTCTTCTCCTTTTTCTTGACTTTCCTGGTTTACAGATTCCTCTGGTTTCTTCTTTTTATCTGGGATGTTATCATCTTCCTTAGAAGTTTTGGGATCACTCAACCTTGGGTTACAAGGTTCATCATAAGCGGTCCCACTTCGTAGGGTAATGGCATTTGCTTGTCCTTTCGGGTTTTGTTGAGGTTGTCCAGGGAATTGTCCTCCAGGTGTGGTATGAGGGGCTTGGTTTAAAGCTACCTGCGAGATTTGGGTTTCAAGCATCTTATTGTGAGTGATTATTTGGTCAACCTTGGTTCCTAACTGGGTAATTAGTTCGTTAACATGAACGTTTTGGTTCATGAACTCCTTGTTTTGTTGGATTTGAGCAGCGACAAAATTATCCACGATTTTCTCAAGGCTCTGTTTTGGTGGTACAGGTTTCATAGGTTGATTTGATCTTGGGGCTTGATAACTTGATTGTCTCAGAGGGGCAGTATTTTGGATAGGGTTATTATTCTTATAGGAAAAGTTTGGGTGATTCCTCCATCCAGGGTTATAGGTATTTGAAAATGGGTTCCCTTGGGTGTAGTTCACTTGTTCAGAGCTGGTCTCGTTTAACAGACTGCATTCTGCGGATTGGTGTCCTTTCGTCCCATATATCTCACAATCTGACGAAACTGCGGCTGCAGTATTCGGGGTTGTACACATATGCTCAACTCTTAGGGCTAATGCGTCCATTTTAGCTTGCATCATGTTTATAGAGCTTAACTCATGTATTCTTCCTTGGGCTTCCTTCTTTTCCACTGTCGCTCGTTCTACTCCCCATGATTGATGGTTTTGGGCCATATCTTCGATAAGGGCACTAGCTTCAGGGTAAGGTTTGTTCATCAGTGCGCCACCTGCGGCGGCGTCGATGGTCATCTTAGTGTTATAATGAAGTCCATTATAGAAGGTTTGAATGATTAACCAATTTTCTAAACCATGATGTGGGCATGCTCTTAACAGCTCTTTATATCTCTCATAGGCTTCGAACAACGATTCTCCTTGGTTTTGGGTAAATCTAGTTATTTGGTTTTGAAGAACAGCGGTCTTACTCGGGGGAAAATATCTGGCAAGGAATACTTTTCTAAGGTCTTCCCAACTTGTTATGGAATTTGGTGGAAGGGAATCTAACCAAGATAGGGCCTTATCTCTGAGGGAAAAAGGAAATAATCTTAAGCGAATCGCCTCAGGAGGGGCTCCATTGGTTTTAAAGGTGTCTGCTAGTTGGAGAAAGTTTTTCAAATGTTGGTTTGGGTTCTCTGTAGCAAGACCTGCGAATTGTCTCTGCTGTACTAACTGCAGCAGGGATGGTTTAAGTTCAAAATTGTTAGCTGGTATGGCTGGATTTACTATACTAGAACTAGGTTCCTCGTTGGATGGTTGGGCGAAATCCTTAAGAGGTCTTTGATTTTGATCTTCGGCCATAGCTTTCCTAAGTTTACGGAAATATAAACGTGCGCGAGCGTAACGTTCTGGTTCGGCTAGAGGGTCTACTAAACTTCCGGTACTACGAGTTTTTCGCATTGACCGGCGGGTAACTTCCTTAGTCTAAATGGTATAACAACAGGGTACGAAATTTGACGAAATTGGTCCCCGGCTACGGCGCCAAAAACTTGATGCGTATTTTTTTCGCAAGTGTACGAACGCGTCAGAGTAATATAAAAGATTATCGTATCCACAGAGACCAAGTGTCAATCTATCGCTATCTATTGTTAAGGTGTGTATCTAAGGTGATTGAAAATAGTAGTTTTAAAGAGTGCACGGTAGTAAATAAAGTAATTAAAATTAATTGATAAAGACAGGTTCGAATGCAATTCACACAACCAATTGATAATCCAAGTACTTGCTAATAGAACTACTTACGGGCAATGTTTTCTACTTTGAAAAGAACTAATTTGACAGGAACTGTCGCTTTCGCGTATTCAGAA
The DNA here is from genome assembly GCA_022829125.1 of Lathyrus tuberosus. NCBI lineage: Eukaryota > Viridiplantae > Streptophyta > Magnoliopsida > Fabales > Fabaceae > Lathyrus > Lathyrus tuberosus. The sequence continues at coordinate 5,832,150 of JALAZF010000090.1, forward strand.
CCGAGTTGTACCCCCTAATCAAACCCTCTTATTGTCACGGATAAAAAGGCGCGCATTGCGTTAGAGTAGTAAACCTATTTTTAAGAAATATAGTATCTTGACCAAGTTGAAAAGTATTTTAACCTGGATTTTCTTAAAAAAAAAAGAGGTTCTTACGAACCAGACTTTAAACTTCTTAACGCGTCCGAAAATGGTTTTAAAATCTCTTTTCCTTTTAAATTAAAAACTCCTAATAAACTAAACAAAGCGCTTTCGCTGTTTTTGAAATAGTTTAAAAACAATTAAGTTTAGATAGGCGTTGGACGGCTTTCGATCTTACCCAACGGAATTTAAGAACAGGAAAACTTATATTGAAAGTTAAAATAGCCCTTAAGTGTTTCCACTAACAGTTGTACAGATTATCGGTTCAGTTATGATCTTCACATTCTAACCTTTATAAAATTAGCCAGACATGGTAAAGTAAAAGTTCATTTTTAGATTTTTCATAAAAAAAGGGTATTTAAGTGCGAGTGTGGAAAGTAAATGAAAGTAGTGCGAGTGCGGAAAGTAAATGAAAGTAAAGCAGTGCGGAAAATAAATGAAACTAAAAGACAGTGCAAGAAATAAAGTTGACAAAAGGTAAAGTAATAAAAACCTGCTCCAATCGGAGTGGTTGAATGAAATGCGAACTGAAAGTAAACTGGCGGCAGGATTAACTTCCTTCCAGAGTGCTCCAAGACTTAATCTCACAGGCTCTTACAAACTCGATCTCTCGAATGTAGTAACACCTCGATGTGAAGCAATTACCACTATTACACTGATATATGCTTATGAACAACTAAACTTGGATGAAGAAAAACGAAAATCTAAAGTCCTATTTATAGGTAAGGAAACATGTGGAAAAGACAAGGATGCCCCTAGCATTTGAATTTGGGCGGGAACTTGTTTTGCTCTTGTGGCGCCCGCCACAACACCATGGCGCCCGCCATGAGTGTAAAATTGCTTGGGCAGTTGGAGATCGTGGGGAAAAAACAGTTGGGAGGAGTTTGAGACATGGCCACGTCATGGAAGACCCTGTGGCGGCCGCCAGAGTGGATGCCATAAGTGCAAAATGCTGATTTTCTCTATTTTAGCTCATTTCGGCTCCTTTTTCGCTCCTTTTCTCGCTCGGGGCTCCGATTAGACTAAAAACCTGAAAACAAAGAAAAACATAATAATAACATAATAAAATGACATTAAAAGACTAAGAATGCATGCGAAATCGGAGTCAAAAATACGGTGAAATTCAGTGTCATCAGGGTGTGAGCGACGGGGAACATCGTATGCCCGACGGGGAGTTATACTAAGTAACTAGCGATGGTTCCAGCAGAGTTCTTGAGTGAACTAGTGATGAGAAATGTTGGAAGTCGGTACCGCATGGCATTTGCATAGAGTCGTTGTTTCGGTCTCTGTGCATTTGCATAAATCATGGATTGATTATGTGTGAGAATTGTGAATGGATGCATTATGTGTGGAAAATCATGATTTGATTGATTATGTGTGGAAATTGTGCATCGATTTGTTATGTGTTGAGATTGTGATAGCATTGGTAATTTGATGTGCATATGTGATAAATGCATTGGTTGTGGATAATATGTATTAGGCGTAGACATATGCTATGTGATGTGTTTCTAAATGTTATGACTTGGTATGCCTTATGTGCAAATATGTGAGTATATTGGATACTTGATATATGCTATATTATTGGATTAATAGACATATGTTACGTATATGTGGTATGTTATATGTATTAGTATGTGGTGTTTATGGTGAGAATAACTATGCATGTGAATTGTTATGTATTTGCATATTATTATGCAATCTTGATTTTAGTTGTTATTTCTCACCCTTATGCTGTTTTATAATGCTCTATGAGGCATTGCAGATTAGAGTTGCTGGAGGTCTTTTTGTGAAGATTAGCCCTCCATTCTGTTGTCGGTCTTGGTGTCTGCTCTGATACGTAGCACGGGAGTCGGGGAACGATTATATATATATATATATATATATATATGTATACATTTGTTGAATGTATTTTGTAGTACTTTTGTGTATATAGTTGATGTTCTAAAATTATTTATTTTGTAAAACAAGTCGGTTATGGATCTTTCCACTTTATTCCATAATTGAACTTTCCCTTTAGATGGAAAAAGTTTCCCGTTAATGATTTTCTCTATTATGTGTTATGTATTAAATAATTGAGCAGGGATTGTGTTTTCTTACTTTAAAATGTGGCATCCTTGTTTCTGTCGAAAAAATAAATTTTTAGTTACTCTGATTTATTTATGTATTATTTATTCGCGATGGGAATTGGGGTGTTACATTATAGGGTATATTGAATCATGTCCTAGGGTTTGAGAGCATGTCCTGGTCAAAAGTCAAAGCTACAGTTGACTTTTTCCTCAAAACCCTAACTGTGGTATTGATGAAATTGAGACTTGCTGCTCAAGCTTCCTGGATTAATCCATTGTTACAAATGGATCAATGTGGTATGTTGGAGACCCTCAAATCCCCTCTTGAGGTCATGGCTCATGATTTATCCCAAAAGTCAACTTAGGGGTGAATTAGGTCAAGAAACCCTAATTTTTGATTTTTGATGTATGCATCCCCTGAGGTCAAATTGACTTGAAGCTTGGGCCCATGAGGTTCCATGGAGTATTTTAGGATATGCTTTGAAGCATTGGCTCATGCCCAGAGGAAAATTTTCATCTGGAGGCCCTGGTCGATCAAACCCTAATTTGGTGACACTGGCGATCTTGAGGTTTGATCCACCTGGAAGGGAGCAGCCTTGTGCTTAATCCTTGAAGTGGAAGTCCTCTTGGTCCCTTGTGGATATTTGAGAGGTTAGACAAGTTGAATATCATGTCATTTCTTGATTGATCCTTTGTCTAAGAACTCTGAGAGGGCTTGAAACCCTAATTTTGATTATAGTGGATGCTCACCCATCTTTGGGGAGACTGATGAGGTATGATGGTTCCTCCATATTGTGATGATGATTTTCACAATGATGGGAAATCTTAGTGGTCAAAATTTGGGGTATGACAATATGCACGTCTCTTCATCCGAAACCGTTGCTCATCCTTGTCCGCATTCCTTGTAGCAAGAAGACTACTCGACATCGGTATTTTACTCGCTCAAACAAATCCAGAATCATGGCTGACTTTGAAGCTGAGAACGCTGCTTACAAGGAAACTCTTGGCTCAATTCCAAGGTCGGATGGATCAGTTCCAGACGAACATGGATGTTATCATGAAACTCCTTTGTGCTCAAAGGGATGCCGCTGCTGCTGCCACTGTTGTTGCAACCCCTACTGATGCAACTGTTGTCACTCCTGTTGTGACTGTTCCTCCTATTGTTACGGCTACTCCTACTATTATGGTTCTTTCTCCTGCTATTGTTGAAGTGTCAGTTTAGCATGTGAATCAGCCTGTTGTTCATCTGACAAATTCTCAGTTCAGTTTGAATCAAATGCCCGCTGGTTTTCCTTGGGGCATGCCTCCGAATTACACTCCTCAGCTTACAAATAATGGTAGTGCCTTCATACCATATCAGCCTTTTGTTGCGCCCATGCGTAATGGGAATGCTACCGCATATCCATAGGTCATGCCTACTCCAGTCCCGCCTCCAGTGGTGAATAATGATCCTGAGAATCTTCAGGTTCAAACTCACCAAAATACCGGATTAGCTGACACTGAAACTCCTGATGAAGAAGAGCATGTGTATAGAGGTCCTCCTATTCATGTTCCGGTTTCATCTCAGGCTGCTCAAACTGCTGTTCGGAATGTTCATCCTGGGATGTTCTATCTTGGGGCATCTTCCTCAGCTACTGGGGTACCTCCTCCGAATTATCCGTATGGTGTTTCGATGGGTCAGAATGCTGTTCAGATGGTTAACTCGGGTTTGGTGTATCCTTCTCAGTTTGCTACTCCGCAAGTATGCGCTCCGACCGCTTCTCAGCTGCCAAATCCTTAGATTCTTGTCAGACCCACTAATCAGAATAGACCTACTGACTATAAGTTGTTGGAAGACTGTATCAAGGCTATTGAAGAGTTTTATGTTTTTGGCATGGAGGCCAAAGATTTGTGTTTGGTTCCAAATGTTGTGCTGCCGCAGAAATTCAAGATACTTGACTTGCCAAAGTATAAAGGTTTGCGTTGCCCGCGTAGTCACATCACTATGTACTACAGGAAGATGGCATCCCATATTGATAATGATGAATTGCTAGTTCATTGTTTTCAGGATAGTTTGTCTGGGGCTTAATTAGATTGGTACATGGGCTTGGAGTGTAGCAAAATCTGCACTTGGAGGGATCTGTCTGAAGTATTCGTGAAGCAATACAAATATAATCTTGATCTGGCGCCCACTAGATTGTAATTACAGAATCAGTCTCAGCGCTCAGCTGAAACATTCAAGGAGTATGCACAAAGATGGCGTGAGATGGCATCTCGTGTGCGACCGGCTCTCTCTGACAATGAGTTAGTTGACATCTTTATGGGTACCTTACAAGGATCTTACTACGAGAAAATGGTGGTTAGTTCTTCATCGAACTTCACTGACGATTGGTGAACGGATTGAGAATGGTTTAAAGACTGGAAAGATTCCTGGAGCTGCTTCCCAGCAGCCGGCCACTAGAAAGTATCAGAACAGTCAGTCCAAGAAAAAGGAAGGTGAAGCCAATGCTGTGACAGCTCAAGTTTCTCCTCAGTATCAAGCTCCCATGGTTCATATGCTGTACTATCCGTATTCTTACATTGCTGATGCATAGTATCAACAACCTCCATATCAATATCATCCACAACAACCAGTTCAGAATGCTCAGAATCAGCAACAGAATCAATAGAACAACAAAAATCAGCAGAATCAAAACCGTAAGAACAAAACCAATCAAGGAAACCGTAAGCGTCCGAATTTTGACAGAATTCCAGTGTCATACACGAAATTGTTTCCTTACTTGGTTCACCAAGGGGCAATTGTCCCCAAACAGATTACGCATGCAATTCCTCCATTTGGCCCGAAGCATAATCCAAATGCATCTTGTGCTTATCATGCTGGATACATAGGACATGCAACAGAGGATTGCTTTGCTTTCAAAACCAAAGTTCAGGAACTCATTGATAAGAAGGTTCTGACTTTCACTGAGGAGGGACCTAACATTCAGAATAATCTGTTGCCGAATCACAATGGACCTGCAGTTAACACGATTGAGGATAATTCTAGGGCTAAATTGATCATGGATGTTGATGAGGTAAAGACCCCGATGGCCGTGGTTTTCAAGAAATTGAATGAACATGGGCTGTTGAAAAGATTGCATGTAAGTGTCAGATTTGTGACGATAATCCCAACTAGTGTCGAAGGCTGAAGGGTTGTGTCCAGATTTTGATGAACCGTGGTGAAGTGAAATTTGCCAGATCTAAGCCTATTGAGGAAGTTGCCACTATCGAGCCGTTCACCATCGTCTATAGAAAGGTTTCGGTGGAATCCCCTAAGCAGAAGAAGGTGCAACCCATCGTTGTTTGTCCGCCGAAGCCGTTTCCGTATCAGAATTCCAAGGAGGTGCCTTAGAAGTATGGGTCAATTGTGTTTTCTGGAGGTCAAGAGATAAGGTTCGCCGAATCTGAGATCGTGAATGTTACAGCCGGTGGAGGTATGACTCATAGTGGACGAGTGTTTGCTCCAAGGGTCACTACAAAGCCTGTTCAAGTTCCAAATGTTGTTTCTCCCAAGGAGACACCCACAACTGCAACCCCTGTTGTTCAATAAGGGGCATCTACTGCTATTCCCGTACCGACTATCCCGTCTGAGGATATCTCAAAGAGCAAAGAGACCTTTGATGATCAAGAGTTCCTTAAGTTGATCAAGAAAAGTGACTTTAAGATTGTGGATCAGCTGGGTCAGACTCCCTCGAAGATCTCTATTTTTTCCCTACTCATGAGTTTGCATGAGCACATATCAGCTTTGTTGAAAGTCCTGAACAGTGCTCACATTATGCATAATATATCCGTCGTCAAGTTTGATGATGTAGTGGCCAACATAACTGCAAGTCGGTATTTAGGTTTTAATGAATCAGAATTGCCTCCTGAGGGAACTGCCCACAATAAAGCACTGCATATATCTGTAACCTACACAGACATCCTGCTATCTCGCGTTCTGGTGGATACCGATTCTTCCCTCAATGTGATGCCTAAGGGCACATTGAGTCAATTACTGGTGGAAGGAAGCGAGATGAGACCAAGTGCCTTAGTTTTTAGAGCCTTTGACGGGTCTCGAAGGCAAGTCATTGGAGAAGTGGATTTACCCATCAATATTGGTCCACATTTATTTACCATTACCTTCCAAGTGATGGATATCAATCTGGTGTATAGTTGCCTATTGGGTCGTCCAAGGATTCATGCTGTAGGGGCAGTTACCTCCACTTTGCATCAGAAGTTGAAGTTCATGTTTGATGATCAGCTTGTCATCGTCTGTGTTGAGGAAGATTTGATTGTAAGCGAGTTATCATCTTTTTGATACATCGAGACCGAGGAAGGCATAGTTGAGGTGCCGTTGTAGTGTATCGAGTTCGAAGATGTTAGCTCTGCTTCAACTAGTCAAAGTAGATCACCACAATTGACTTTAACGTCTGCTAAGAGTGCTAAGGAGACTATCCAGGAGGGTGCTTTGTCAGGCTGGGGGCATGTGATTGATGTGGTTGAGAAACGTAACCACTCTAGATTAGGTTATCGTCCTGGTCGTCAATCTGGTTCCTATGATCAAAAGCAGTACAACTTAATCAAATTTTATAGCGCGGGTTTCCAGCAAGGTGACATCGTGGCAGCTACTGACGACGCTGGTCCTAGTAATCAGACTTCAAGCTTTGTGTGCAAATGTCTGCCGGGTTTCAAGCTCAACAATTGGACATCTACTGTGATTCCTGTGGTTTTCCCATATAGCATGTAATGCATTTTGCTTTCTCCTTCCCTCGTCCTCGCCCGAGACGAGTGGATAGCTTGTAAAGGGCCTCACGCTTTTGCAATATTATGCGATCAATAAATAAAATTTTTTGCATTCAAAATCATGATCTATTTTCTTTCTTTATTTTACTTTTTCACAAATAAATGGCAAAAGTTTCTTTTCTTTTTCACTTTTCAAAATAGCTCATTCTATTCATAAACATGCAGAACTAATAAAAGCATTGATAACAACATGGCAAACATCCATTTTAATTCTGGAATTCCAATTAACCAAGCCAAAGAAGATGGTGAGGAAGATTGTGAATTACCGGCTGAACTAGCGAGGCTCCTTGAGCACGAGCATAGAGAGATTCATCCACACAAAGAGCCAGTGGAAGTTGTCAATCTTGGTACTAATGAGGTCAAAAGAGAAGTCAAGGTTGGTGCATCCCTCGCAGAGCATGTACACTCCGAGTTGGTCAAGTTATTGAAAGAGTATATTGATATCTTCGCTTGGTCCTATCAAGATATGCCTGGGTTGGATACCAACATCGTTGAGCATCACTTGCCACTCAAGCCCGAATGTCCTCCTGTCAAGCAGAAACTCAGAAGGACCAGACCCGACATGGCACTCAAAATCAGAGAAGAGGTGAAGAAGATGCTTGATGCTGGGTTCCTGGCCACTTCCGAATATCCTGAATGGATTACCAATATCGTCCTGGTTCCTAAGAAGAACTTGCAATATACTATCTGAGCAAAAAGTTCACTGATTGTGAGACCAAATACTCACTCTTAGAGAAAACTTGTTGTGCTCTGGTCTGGGATGCTCGACGCCTACGACAATACATGATTTGCCATACTACTTTGTTGATATCCAAAATGGATCCGATAAAGTACATATTTGAAAAGCCTGCTGTCTCTGGAAGGATTGCTCGGTGGAAGATGCTGTTAACTGAGTATGATATCCAACATGTTACCCAGAAGGCAATAAAAGGGAGTGTCTTGTCTGACTACCTTGCTCATCAACCTATAGAGGGTTATCAACAGATGAAGTTTGACTTTCTCGATGAGGATGTTCTATTCATCAAAGATTATGAGACTCCAGACCCTGACATAGGACCCGAACCAGGGGCGCGATGGATACTCGTGTTCGATGGTGCCTCCATTTCTAAAGGTCGTGGAATCGGTGCTATCCTCATCTCTTCAACAAGTTTTTACCTACCCTTCACTTCCAGATTATGCTTTACGTGCACCAACAATATGGCTGAATACAAAGCATGTATCTACGGTATTGAAGCGGCTATTGACATGAGAATCAAGATTCTTGAGGTCTATGGAGATTCTGCCTTGGTCATCGGTCAAGTCAGAGGGAATTTTGTGACCCGGGATTCCAAGCTGGTTTCTTACCAGCAACACATTGCGAAGTTGATTCCTTAATTTGATGAGATTTCTTTTCATCATATCCCCATATAGGAAAATCAACTAGATGATGCTCTTGCCACCTTAGCATCCATGTTCAAGGTCAAGTGGAAGAATGAAGCTCCTCATATCCGTATTAATCACTTGAACGAACCAGCACACTATTTAGCAATCGAGGACGAGTCTGATGATAAGCCTTGGTTCTATGACATTAAAATATATCTGAAAAAACAGGAATATCCCGAGGGTATCACTATCACTGATAAGAAAGATCTTAGGCGGCTTTACGCCAAATTTTTCTTAAGTGGTGGTATACTGTACAAGAGGAATTATAATTCAGTGTTGCTCAGATGTGTGGATAGACACGAAGCAAACATGATCATAAGGTCCATACATGAGGGCTGCGAGGGTGTACATGCTAAAGGTCCTGTTATGGCCAAGAAGATCCTTCAGGCTGGGTATTACTGGACGACAATGGAGGTAGATTGTTACAACTTTACCAAAAGATGTCACAAATGCCAAATCTACAGAGACAAGATCCATGTGCCTCCAACTCCATTGAATGTTTTGACTGTACCTTGGCCATTCTCCATGTGAGGTATAAATATGATTGAATGATCGAGCCGAAGGCTTCCAACGGTCATCAATTCATTCTAGTTGCTATCGACTACTTCACCAAGTGGGCTGAAGCTGCTTCCTATGCAAACGTTACACGACAAGTGGTTGCCAGATTTATCAAGAAAGAGATAGTCTGTCGTTATGGCATTCCTAGCAACATTATCACAGACAATGCAAGCAACATGAATAATAATATGATGAAGGAGTTGTGTCAAGAATTTAAGATCGAGCACCACAACTCTTCACCATATCGACCCAAGATGAATGGCGTTGTTGAAGCAGCAAACAAAAACATTAAGAGGATTGTCCAGAAAATGGTCAAGACTTACAAGGATTGGCATGAAATGCTTCCATTTGCACTACACGGCTACCGAACTTCGGTTCTCACCTCTACTGAGGCAACTCCGCATTCGCTAGTGTATGGTATGAAGGCAGTTCTACTTATTGAAGTCGAAATTCCTTCACTCATAGTCATCATGGAAGCAGGTCTTGATGAAGCTGAATGGTTTCAATCCAGATACGATGGGCTGAATCTCATAGAAGAGAAGCACCTTACAGCCGTTTGTCATGGTCAATTGTATCAGAGATGCCTCAAGCGAGCTTTTAACAAGAAAGTTCTTCCTCGAACATTCTGTGAAGGCGAACTCGTGCTCAAAAGATATTCACACGTTTACTCGGATTCACGAGGCAAGTGGACTCCTAACTACGAAAGACCTTTTGTTGTTAAGAAAGCCTTCTCAGGCGGAGCCCTGATCCTCACCACAATGGATGGGGAGGAGCTGTCATCGCCCGTGAACTCCGATACAGTAAAAAAATATTATGCCTGAAAAAAAAAGGATAGGAGTCCGCTAGATTGACATCCGCAAGGATAATCTAGGAAAAAATGGACGTCCCGATGGACCAAAAAAAAAGAGATGTCCATGCAAAAGTTAGGGACAATGAAAAAAAAACAATAATAGCTCGCTAAGTTGAAAACCCAAAAGGGCGACTTAGGCAAAAATGGGTATCTCGGTGGACCAAAAAAAAACATGTCCAGGCAAAAACTAGGGATAAAGGCATTGACTGTGAACACTTGAGCCTCTCTTCGTCACAGCTAGACCTCAAACGGTAATGGAGCAGTCAAATCATCATCAACTGGTGCAAAAGCGTTGGAACCTAGACTTACAGTGGATTGTAGCCAATGTTGTAATCAATGCAAAACATGATTTCCCTTTGCCATTTACTTTTGTTTTTCAATTTTATTGCAAATTTCCTCATCAAGGATTTTGCATCCTTGTACACACTTTATGTACAAAATTTTAAATTCAATAAAATGCATTTTTTGTTATCTCAAATTATTTTCATTCCAGTATTTTGTTTGCAAAATAAACAATTATTTGTGATCGCATAATACTAAAAAAAGTTGAGAATAATAAAAAGCTAAATCAACCGAGAAAGCATTATGCATTGCATGTGTTACCGGTAACGCCTGCAGGATAATCAGTAATATCCATTGGTAAGCCTAACGCCTGGCCGACAATATGATGGTCCCATGAAGAAGTTGTTGTTCCCTCAGCAGCGTCATCATTCCCTCCAGCGAGCGCTATTACGATTTGTCGAAAAGCTGTTTACACATATTTTCTCCGACAGATTTGTAATGTCTCTGGGCAGGTTGCAAAAGTGTTCCCAACAAAGGTACTTTGCTCTCTTTTCCCAAGCAAAGGTTGTACATCAACTTCAATGATTTGAAACTATCTGGCCCCAGCAGCAGTGGGTTCTCCTCAGCAAAGTCAACATGATTTGGAAAGATGTATTTCCCCACGCAGAGCCAGTATTGGTAGGAAGGATTGATTTGATTCTTTCATCCCCAACAGGGACGGCCATGGTGATTTAGAAACCTGAGATGTTCTCGGTTTCTTTCCCCGACAGAATCATCATCCTTTGGGAACTCTCTTCTCCAGCAGAGATTGTCTTTATCTGTGGGTCCTCTCCCCGACCGAAGGTGTCGAAGTCGTTTTTCTACGATCTTCTACCTAACCGCTTTACACTATGCCTTACCTGGCGCCTTTGCATTGCATGGTACCAAACATCACGTAGAAACGCATACATAGCATATGCATCGATCATACTCCCTCTCTTTTGCCTGACTTATCTCCCAGCAGATTTTCAGCCAACTTTGCACTTATCTAGTCTACCTTTGCACCGCTCCTTTTGCCGCCGTCGGCCAAATTTTCGAGCTACTCTTTTATTTAATCCCCTTTTACCTCGAATCATCAAAATGCTAGCGCAATTCATACATTCAGGTCCAAGAGGATTAAATAGGGGCAGCTGTCGTAACCCGAAATTTGACCTCCCTCTTTTGTCTTTTGCATAAGCATGTGCATTAGCATCGTCGGCATACGCATTCGCACTTTTCTCTGTGTGTTTCTTGTTGCAGGATTTTCAGGTTCTCCAAGCCTGATTAATCACATCCTCACAAGGCCATTACATCATCAAAATAAGCTCAAAATAAAGGTTTCCATGTTTATTTATCAAGACAAGAGGTGGAAAATCGAAAGCGTGACTTCAGCATCATTTTTCAGCAAATTTGTGGAAATTTGGCTGAAGTAACCGGTTAGCACATATGCTGTAATCGGTTACTCTGGGCAAAATTTCAGTTCCTGCTGCATTTTTGGGACAACCTCCTTGCACACTCTTTGGTCATTGATTCTACAATATTCTAGCAGCATGTGGAATATTCTAGACTTCTCTAGACATTTCAATGTTATTCAATTCAATCCAAGTGCATTTACTATAATGCTTCACTCCAATTTAAGTGCACCATGTTCCTTGTTTTACAAGCATGCCAACCTTTGGATAATGGAGTTCATATTGGGATTGTTACCGAATTGGTTCTAACTAACCGAGTTAACCACCTTGACTCAATGAGTCAAGCCCAACTAACTCCAACCTTAACTCCAAACCACCAAAAGCTAAGTCCAAACCTCTCACACTCCAAACCAAAAATCTATATAAGCACACCTTCACTCACTTTTCAAGGCTACCATTCTCTCCATTATTTCCCACATTTCTCACACAAATCCTTCACAATTTCACTCTCAAGTCTCTCACATTCTCTCTGAATTTCTCTACTACTTCTTCATCTTCATCTCAATTCTCTTCCAAAACCTCACTAAAAGCTCTTAATTCTTGAAGGATAATCACTTTTCACATTGAAAGTGATTATTTATTGAGCTCAACCTTCATCCTTCTTGCTATTATACTTGGATTTCTGGAGTTATTGCAGCTTATGGAATAATCTCAAGTATTTTCTTTGACTTTCAACGGTTCGAATTCGCATTTTGGAGCTTTATCGCATTTTGCTCGATTTCGACATGTTTTGTCACCAAATTGAAGATTCCTCTGGTTTTCTTTAATTTTCTGCATCAAGAACACTTTGCAACAATTACCAAGGCACATCTCTGCCTTGTAGGTTGGTGGATCTCACTAATTTTATTGTTTCGAGCATTTTCGCATCATTCGCGATGTAGTCTATAATTTTGCGTGTGAATTGATTTGGCATTTTTTTGATCCATGATCTTGATGTGTTAATTGGTTCTATCACTGCTTATTTGCTGTTCTCAAGCTCAATTTTCCTGCACAAATTCGTGCCCTAGCATGTGGTGGTTGGCATAAGTGATTAAGTGTTGAAAATCACTTTTGAAAAACTGTTTTTGCTGTTATTTTTGGCCTCTATTATAGTGGTAAACGGTTAGCAGATACGCTGTAACCGGTTACACAATGCAATTTTCACTAAAAACCCAAGTTTTCAAGCATGTAACCGGTTAGCAGATATGCTGTAACTGGTTACCACTGTACATAATGGCCATTTTCTTGCATTTTCAAATGTGTTTGCTATGCTTTCTTCCTTTTAACTTCCATTGATTATCATGCTTGATTTTATGGATGTCTTAAGTGTCATTTCACTTCTGGTTGAGGCATATTCATGAACTTTTGATGCACATTTTCGATTATTCATTTGTTTCATATTCTTAGCATTGTATGAATATAATCATTCTTGCACTACCTTTATTCACATGATACATGATTTTGTGTTGCATTTTGATGATCATGTGGCACTGTTTTGCGCCTTCCATTTCAGTTTTTCATTAAGTTTATTCCTCGTTGATAAGCTTAATCATGCTTAATCAATAATTCACACCTTTTGCTTTAATGATTTTTCATCCTCTTTGGAAAATTGTTAGCATGACTTTTCCCTTTGATTAATTGACCGAAACCATGTTTCGGTTGGTTGATCTTCCCCTTTCCTCTCTTTAGGATCTCTTTAGAGCTTTTTCTCTCTTTTCTCCCCGTGGAGTTGGATTTTTGCATTGCGCCCTACATTGGAGCATTGTACAAGTTGGAGCTGTTACGCTGTCCATTTCTTCATACGAGGGCACTGTACAACTTGGAGCTGTTGGGCCGTCCGGTTCAATTTCTGCGTTACACCCTGTGTGTGTTAGAGAAGGAATGAGAAGGGAGAATTCCTACTCTCATTCTAACTACTTCAGGTAGGGGACGAATGACCCTATGCTTGGCTTAGTCATCTCTATCTCCAGGCGGTAGTGTGCTTTCTTTCCCCAGTCGAGTGGATCCTTAATCATTCTTGTCCCTTTACAATCTCTTTTGATCCTTGATCACTCCTATCTCTTTCAATCTCTCTCTTGATCTATCACCATTCTTCTAGGTTAAGATCCTTGGTTCATTGGGTTAGCAAGCTTTCTTTGTTTCAATACCCTATTCTTTTTCTTGCGGTCAATCACTGTTCTTTTGATTCCCCTGGGAAGTCTCTCCTCTCTTTCTTCGATTAAACCCAGTACTCCTGTTACAACTGAATCCCCTGTGGAGTTTGCAACATTCTTTTGTTTCTTCTCCCTTCACTTGGTTAATCACTGCCTGTCAGTTAAAACACCAATGCTTGCGTTCCTTCTCTCAGTTAATCACAGTCCGTCTGTTAACATATAGAGTTTCCTTGGGTTAATCACCTTCTCTCGGTTAATCACCCTTTTCTTCAGTTAACCACAGTCCATTTGTTAACATACTGAACCCCCTTTTGAGTTAATCACCCCCTCTTGGTTAATCACTCATTTTTCTCGGTTAATCACAGTGTTCAGTTAATCACCGATTCCCCGGCAGTTGGCAACCTTTATTGGTTTGAACACTTGCACCCTTGGACTAGTAGCCTCTTTTGGTTCAATACCCTTCTTCGTTGGTCAAGTACTGTTTGTTCAATCAATACCAACACCCCTTTAGGGTTATGACCTTCGATCGGTCCTACACCCGTTCTTCTGGTTAATCACAGTTTTCTCTGTTAAAACCAATGCTTTTCTATCCTTACAGAGTGGCAATCTTTGCTTTCCTCGGTTAACCATTATTTACAGTTAATAGACTGACACCCTCAGAGTCTAACACCTTCTCTTGGTTCAGCACTCTCTCTCTCTTGGTTTATCACAGTCCGTCTCTTGACACCAGTCTCTTTTCCCCGCCAGGGTCTTACTCTCTTTCTTCGGTCAACCACTGCCAGCCAGTTAGTATACCGAACATCCTTTCTTCTTGGTTTTGACACCATCCCTTTTTTTGGATCCCCAGCAAATATTTGATCTTTTCTTCCCCAATGGGGTATTTTCTATTCCTTTTGCTCTTACTTTCTTGGTTTCGACACCAGGCCTCTTTGTTATCCCCAACTGAGTTTTCTTTCATTCTTGGTTTTAACACTGTTCTTTTTCTAGTTTCTTGTGCAATCGCTCTTACTGTGTGGTCCTCCCCAGTAGAGTTTTTTTCTTTCACTCCTGCTCTTGGTTTTGACACCACTTCTTTTGTTTTCCTGTTTCTTTCTTGTTTTGTTTTCCGTTCAGTTCCCCGAACTACGGATGCTCTGATTATGCATTCTTTCGAATGTCAGATACGTAGGCACGAGACACGATGTCTTGGCGAGCACACTTCCACCTTTCTTTCCTTCTCCCTTTCTTCTTTTCCTCTCTGTCCCCTGGTTCTATGAACTACGACGCTCTAATTTCCTCATTGCACTATGAGGGTATGTAGGCACGAGGGCCACAATCCTCCGCAAGCATTTGCTTTCTTTTTTTTCTTTTTCCCCTTTCTCTCTCTCTCTCTCTCTCTCTCTCTCTCTCTCTCTCTCTCTCTCTCTCTCTCTCCTCTTTCTCTTAGCTAGAAGCCTTTAGATAGATAACCCATCCAAGCCTAGAAGCAAGTGAAATGGTTCCCGTCGAGTACGACGATGCGTAAGGTGCTAGTACCTTCCTTTCGCATAACCGACCCCCGTTCCCATTTCTCTTCCCCTGGGGTTTTATCGATATTTTCCCTGTCCTTTGGGACTAAATAAAGTTCGGTGGCGACTATGTGTTATCTTTGAGTGTGCAATTCACTCAGGATGTAAACCAGCCATCTTCAGTGAGGTATTCGAATACTAGTGTCATCCAGCAATTGTTGTCCCCGATGGCGTTCACGTCCGTCGAAGAAGAGGGTTTGTCGATGCTCGGACGGGAAAGCACTTCTTGTATGACGGATTTGTTTCCGCCTTTCTTCTTTGTGCTCGCCAATTTGGAAAAGACATCTGCTTGGGTATTATGCTCGCGTGGGATGTGGGTTACTTCTGCGGAGGTGAAGTTTTTCATCTTTTCTTTCACCAAGGTCAAGTATTCGATGAGGCTGTCGTTCTTGGCTTGGTACTCTCCTCGGACTTGCGAGGCTACGAGTTGGGAGTCGGTGAAAATTTTAACCTCTTTGGCGCCAAGGTCCTCGGCCAATAGTAACCCAGCAAGGAAAGCCTCATACTCTGCCTGGTTTTTCGATGTCGGGAAGGATAACTCGAGGGAGACCTCGATTAGGATGCCTTCCTCGTTCTCGAGGATAATACCCGCCCCACTCTCTTTCGTGTCGGATGCCCCGTCGACGTAGATTGTCTACTTTTGGGATCCGTTGGTCGAAGGTTTCGGGACGGTCATTTCCGCCATAAAGTCGGCCAATACCTGAGCCTTCAGGGCTTTCCTTCCCTCGTATAGGATGTCAAACTCGGCGAGTTCAAGTGACCATCTGAGCATCCTCCCCGCCATGTCTGGTAGACTGAGGAGTTGTCTTATTGGCTGCTCGATTAGTACAACGACTGTGTGGGCTAAGAAGTAATGACGTGACCTCCTTGTCGCAGTGACGAGAGCGAGGGCGACTTTCTCAATCTACTGATACCTGAGCTCAGGGCCTTGGAGGGCCTTGCTCGTGAAGTAATTCGGCTTCTGCCCGTCAGGGGTTTCCTGGATGAGGACAGCGCTGACCGCTTCGCTCGTGATGGTGAGATATAAGAGCAGCGTCTCCCTGTTCTCTGGCCGTGAGAGGACCGGGGGTTGCGACAGGACTTGTTTGAGGTGGAGGAGCGCCTGCTCGCACTCCTCGCTCCATTCAAACATCGCTTTTTGTCGAAGAAGCTTGAAAAACGGGAGTGCGTATTGTGCAGATTTGGCGACGAAGCGGGAGAGGGCGGTCAACATCCCGTTCAGTGATTATATTGACTTCTTCGAGTTCGGGGTTAGGATCTCGGAGAAAGCCCTACACTTGTCGGGGTTGGCCTCGATTCCTCGCTCTGTGAGGTAGAAACCGAGGAACTTGCCCGCCCGAACTCCGAAGGTGCATTTGTCGGGATTGAACCTCATACAGCATCTCCTCGCCGTGTCAAATACCTTCTTGAGATGAGTAGCATGGTCGACTTCTTCTGCGGATTTGACGATCATGTCATCCATATAGACCTCGAGCATGTTGCCGATCTTTCCTCGGAAGACTTTGTTCATCATCCGTTGGTAGGTCGCGCCAGCTTCTTCAGGCCGAAGGGCATTACGTTGTAGTAATAATTTCCCGACTCAGTCATGAAGGTTGTATGCTGCTTGCCGGCCTTATCCATGGGGATTTGGTTGTACCCCGAGTAGGCGTCCATGAAGGACAATAGCTTGTAACCTGTAGAATTGTCGACCAGTTGGTCGATGTTAGGCAAAGGATAAGAGTCTTTCAGGCATGCCCGGTTAAGATCGGTATAGTCAACACACATCCTCCATTTTCCATTATTCTTTTTTACAAGTACAACGTTGGACAGCCATGTTGTGTACCTGGCCTCCGAAATAAAATTTGCCTCTAGGAGGTCTTTTATAGCTTTTTCAGCAGCCTCCGCTTTTTCAAGAGACTGCCTACGCCTATGTTAAACTATGACCCTAGCGGCCAGATCTACGGTGAGCTGATGGCAGGCCACCTCGGGGTCAAGGCCAGGCATCTCGGAAGCGCTCCATGCAAACAGATCAGCATTCTCTCAGAGACATGCCTTCGGCTGCTTCTTCGCCAGGTCGGGGAGTCTGGTGCCAATCTTCACGCTTCGGTATGGGTCATCTCCGAGGGCGACGAGCTCGAAGTCTCCGTCCTGGACGGGGCGCGCTGGGTGGAGGGGCTTCCCGTTGCTTTCTTCCTGGAGGTCGAGGTCAGCTACTCCGCCTTCTTCATGCTCGCCAAGGAACCTGCTGTCGAGGTCGACCACGTTGACGCGCGGGAGTGGCTTTTGCATAGCATCCAGGGATGACTTCGCTCCGGTCTTGGGCTTAGTGCTGATGGAACTCATGCCTTTGATTGCAGCGTCGAAGCATCTCCTGGCCGCGTCTATGTCCCCGTGCATCGTAATGACCTGGCCCCTGGCCATGTAGTACTTCATCTTGAGATGAACCATTGATGGCACTGCTGTGAGCTCGGCCAGGGTGGTCCTCCCGAGGATGCAGTTGTAGAGGGACGGACATTCGACCACCAGGAAGCGGGTCTTGACTTGCCGGGTAGTGTCTTCGGCCCAGAATGTGACCATCAGTTCAACGTAGCCCCACGGTCTGGTGGTGGTACCGTTGAACCCCTGCAGATCTGAACCCACATAAGGGGTCAGATGCCTCTCGTCGAGCTGGAGAGTCCCGAACGAGTGAGCGTACATGATGTCGACCGAACTTCCCTGGTTGACAAGGATCCTGCGAACGTCAAAATTCGCCATCTGTGCCCTGACCAAGAGGGGGATAGTGGCGTTGGGCGCTCCGCCCGGCAGCTCTTCAAGATAGAAGGTGATGGGGTTTGATTTCCCTTGTACCTTCTCGAGAGTGGTGGTCTTCGCCAATGTTGCAGACTCCAGTTCATCAAATTTCCGCTTGATCGACCCGACGAACACCTTCTCGTAACCACCTCCGGATATGACCATCGTCTTGGGGAAACCTTCCCACGTGCTGCGGGCAGCGACGAGGTCTTCGTGGGGAAAGTTTGCCCACATGCTGCGAACTACCTCTTGGCCCTCGATGCCTTCGGGACAAAAAAGTCCTCGGGTCGAGTGACGGTGAGGGCGACCTGTAGCCGACTCTCGTCGAGAGGAGGTGTCGTCTCCTCGACGCTTTGGGCTTCCCGGGCACTGGGACGAGGGGCGTCATTCTTCTTGACGTACTTCTTTAGGTGCCTTTCCTTGATCAGGATCTCAATTGCATCTTTGAGATGGATGCAATCCTTTGTGACATGTCCGTGGCTCCGGTGGAACCTGCAGTACTTGGACTTGTCCGTGTTTGATTTGGGGGCCGTCGGCTTGGGAAAACGGACGCCCCCTTTCTGAAATTCTGAGTTGGCACACTCGGAGAGAATTCGCGTGCGGGGAGCGTTGAGCGGTGTGTATTCTGTGAACCGGCCCGCAGGACCTCTCGGTTCGCGAGAGTCCCGGGGTGGCCTTCCTTCCTTCTTTCTCCCCCACGCCAGGGGGAGGAGAGTCCTCATCTCTATTTTCGCGGGGGCCATCTCGTCGCCGTGAGTCAAGGGCTATTTGAACGGCCTGCGTCTCCTCGAACTCAATGTACGATTGAGCTCGGAAGAGCAGGTCTTCCAAGTTGTGAGGCTTATGGATGCCCACAGCCTTGGCGAAGTTGGTTCTAGTGTGTAGTCCCCGTGCGATCAAGAACTTCTTCATGTCGTCGTTCGCGTGGATCTCGACGGCTTCTCTGTTGAATTTCTCGATGTAGTCTCTGAGGGATTTGTTCCGCCCTTGGAAGATGGCCTCTAGGGAGGCCACCATCTTCGGGTGTCAACGGGAGGCGGTAAAATGCCTGGAGAACTGCTTTTTCAGCTGTTTCCAGGACGTGATGGATTCCGGAGCAAGTCTCTTGTACCACGTCATGGCTCCTTTCCGGAGGGTAGTCGGGAAGATCCTACACTTAATAGCTCCCCGGACGTTTCTATAGTCGAGCATGGCTTCGAAGCTCTCGATATGATCGTCGGGGTCGGCTGCGCCGTCATAAGTCCCCAGTTGCGGGGGCTTCTCCATGCCCGCAGGTATAGGTGTGTCCATAATTTCCCTGGACAAGGGAGTTTTCTGGTCGTCCTCGTCACTTCTGACCGGAGACTGTGATGGGGAGCGATGGTTCCGACCCGGTCCATGTCGATGAGGAGAACTTCTGGAATGGCCCTTTGGCTTCTCGCCGTCATCCTTGCTCCTCTTCCTTGTCGGGGAGCTCCTCGGTTCATTCTGAGGAGGGGAGCGAGGGCGCTTCTGGGCGACTATTGGCTGGGGTCATTCCAGGTGCGGTCGGCAGTCCTCACGCTGCGGGGAGGGGCCGCGAGAGCTCGTCGGGGGATTCCTTCGCGGGGAAGGAGAACGGTTGGGAGACGGTGGGTGACGATGTCTTCGTGGGGAAGCGCGTCTTGGTCGCCCTCTTTCAAGCGCTTCGATCCTGAGATTCTGCTGGGCAATCAGTTGGTTGGTCTGGTTGACCAAGGTGAACAGGGCCACCGTGCCCGAATCAGCGTTTGGTGGCGGAGCGACTGGCTGGTAGACAACCGACGGGATGTCCTGTTGGGCGGCGTCATACACCGCGTCTGCGGAAAAGGGGATATGCTGTAGTGAGAATCGGATAACAAGCTATTTATTAACTTGCATCACATTTCTTTGAATTCACCACCGACTTTGATTTATCCAAAGGAAAGGTTCAAGATTGAGAAAACCTAAAGGGGGAGATCTAAGGTTCGGGGGTTGGTTATACAAAGGGAAGGTATTAGCACCCTCTGTATCTGTAGTACTCTACAGGAATGTCTTGTTTAGTTTGTGTTATGTTATGTTTGCTTGCTAAGATATCTGCTAAAGGTAAGGACCTAGGGGTATGTACACTAAGTTTGCTCGCCAAGACGTCGCATCTTGTGCCTACGTATCTGACTAAAGAATCAGAGCAACTGTAGTTCAACTAACTAAGGGTGATTTGAGGAACCATTGACTGTGGTCAAAGTTCCAAGGGGAATGAGTATGAGCTCATGTAGATTTTAAGAAACTCTCTAAGTCTAAGTTATATGGGAAGTGAATACTCAAGGTGATGAGTTCACATAGAGTCCAAGAAATCTATCCTAATTCTAAGTTGTAAGATTGTATGGCTATGAGGCCAAAGAGACTGGCTATGACTATGAGGTCAAAGCTGGTAATCCTATGACTATGAGGTCAAGGAGAAGGTGTGGCCATGACTATGAGGTCAAGGCTGGTAGGTGGCTATGACTATGAGGTCAAAGCTGGTATCCTATGACTATGAGGTCAATGAGGATGTAAATACCTATGACTATGAGGTCAAGGGTTGATTATGAGATATCTATGACTTTGAGGTCAATAAAAAGACATTCCTTTGGAATAATGGGGAAGATAAGGTTCTTATGAACAGAATGTTACAAGTGATTTTGAGATCCAAATGAACACTATGAGTTCAAGAATTCAAAGAGAAAGCGCAGAAATTCAATAGTATGGTACAAACATTAACATGTTATCACAAGGTAATGATACAATTCACAATACCCATAAGCCTAAGAGGACACAAACACGTCATTTTCACATTTGAAAACAAGTACCAAGCAAAAGCAATGTTTAAACATGTTGGGATAAGCTCAGAAAGGATTCAAAAGAGTCAGGAAACACAAGCAAATAACCCTAAGATATTTTACATAATGCATATAGACAAAGGCCTTTTTAAAATAAATATTTTTGAAGATTTTCAATGTTATAATAAAAATAGGTGAGAAGAAGAGGACAATGCAAAAAGAATGACGAGCAAAACTTATAGCATGAAGAAGTTATGTTTTATTAAAGTTGGATTGAAAATTTAAACAAAATAAGTGACAAAAAAAAAGGAAATGGTGCCAAAGGGTGTTGAACCCACGCACCCATGTTTGCTACCTAAAAGATTCACCAGCTGAGCTATACACAACTTGTAAAATAAATGCGTTGGTAAAAATAAGTTGTATTTTAAAGAAAAAGGTTTCAGAAACGCGCGCATAAAAAAGAGGATTAATGCTTAGAATCAAACCCAGAACACGATACTCACAAGGCATGGCAAGGTAAGAATTGCGCCACTGGGGTGGCCTATTACATCCGGTCATTTAGTGGAAACTAGAAATAATATACTCAAACAAGTCCTAAAACTTAGAACTCAGGCGCCATGACTGGGCCCGTGGTTTCATCATCAAGCTCAATTGCATTTCAATCTGACCAGCTCATACATACATCATGAACATGTGACCGTGGAAGTAATGTTGGAGAGGAAAAAGAAAATACACACCAGCACAAATTCAAATATTACTTTCATGTTGTCCAAACCTAGACTAAGTATATGAAGGGTATTCACAAGACCTCTGAGTTTTTTCAAGCATGAGAACATGATCATTATAGATTTTTTGAGACCAAAACCAATAATGGCATAGCAGAAAGAAATAAAGTACACTCAAATGTAACAACAGAAGTCACATCCTTATTATGGCAAAACCAAATTAAGGCAGAACCAACTATCATGACAGTAGTTCTTGGTTGATGCATATGAGCACAACAAAATATGGAAGGCAAGAGCAAGTGTGGTTTAACATCACATAGACAACCTAAGTGCACTTTCAAACGTTCAGACTATGGCATAAGGTAAAAACCTCACGCATTCTAACTTATCTCCACTGCTAGTGTTGTAGTAATACAAACTCAAGAATTTCAATTAAAACTATGAAACAAAACAGCAGGGTGATTATTCAACAGGAGGAGAGCAACATGGAATCCAAATATTCATAAGTGGAATCTTAAACTTACTATGTAACAAAACAAAACAGGTCCAAAACAAACTTAATCACATGCATATTGGTATGTTCATGCATAGGTACACACGATTTTGGGCACTGACAGATAGAATGAACTCCAACAATTGACATACAGCTCATCAGGCTTTCATTTTAGCTTTAAAAGGGGGGCAGATAAAGGTATCATGGTAATAAGCTCCTAGCATACAAACTTGACATAGAGCCATAAACAATAGCCTATCGCGAACTCACAATACCAATGCAATACATAAAACTTAACACTCTCATTCCACAACTAGATTGTAAGTCATGATAATAGCAGGCTTACCTACCACTGCCAACAAGATTCCCTGCAAAATTCTTAATGCCTTCATTTCATATTAACAGGACATAGCTAGGCAGGTCAACAATAGTTTCATACACAATCCTAAACACATTATTTTCCACTTATTCACAAATAAAGGTGATGAAACAAGTCCTTCAAGCAAGCAATATGACATTGTAAGCATAGGGTTATGAATGGTTAGCAAGAGAAAATAAAAGAACAAAAGCCTGTTAGCAATATGACTTCAACCAAACTTTCATGCCCTCTAAATTAAAACTAATATGATATGGATTCTTCAAGAACTGTTTTAAACATACAAGTCTTAACATGGACTCCTCTTGAATTGTGGCAGTGCAAAAATCAGTATAATAGTTATTTCTATAGTCTGAAGTGAACATAACAAGCAACAGATATATTCCTCAAATCAACCAGCCATCTATTTTCATATTGTTTCCAACCTATTGAAACAATTCAAACACTCAAAATATATCCCGAGGACATATACCTCCTGTCATCCCTCTGATAGTTTCAAACAGCACTATGTGGATCTAAATCAAATTTCAGGTGTAAGGCAATGTTAATGCATGATTAGGATTACAACTGAGGGAAAACAGAAAACAAAGGCAAAAGCAAACACTCATTACACAACAAAAAACCTTTCAAGCTGTTGACTAAAGAATAGAACATCAAACAGTCCCTTAACATTCAGCTTGACAAGAATAATTCCAACCCTTAAAACAAAACCAATATAGACAAGAAAATCAAGTAGCACAAGTGTGATCAGTAGTAAACTCAACTCCTCCTCATGGACATACAGATTCAAAATGATCCCAAATGTACACAATAGTATCTTATTTTTAGTGCAATATGGAAAAAAGAAGGCCAAGCAATGTCACATATTCACAGCCAGCCTAAACCAAACCTTCTTATGTTGTTTGAAGATAACAACTTATTTATTTTGACTTGATGCCAAGGCATGGAAAAAACAAAAACCATATCAGGAAATGGTGATGCATAACATCTTACATGAATACATAACATCATACATTTGGACATAAGGCAAAAACAGTATGGTAACTCCTTATAACACCAAATAGGGTGTGTTTAGCAAGGGAGACATACTCTCTTCGTGCAGGTCCCTAACTGCTACTCTAAAGTCAGTCAACATAAGCTTAAACACATCAAGGACCACATATGAATGGCTTCAGACAAAACAAAATATGTTTACATACAGGCAATGGCAAGGATGCACTTAGGTGAACTGTAACATGAATATGTATCCTTAAACATAGCCATGGCATCAGGGCAATCAAGGTAGTATAACCTCAAGAGCAGGTAGTGTCAACAACATCAACATTATTCATCTTTTAATACTAATCAGGATAGTTCAAATGCAAGACATATATGTTAACACAATGATTCATCAGTATGAATGCAACAAGAAAACCAAAAAGAAAAGTACCTAGTTGAAAATGTGAACTGACTTTCTTGCTCTCTCCACTTAGCACTCACTTCCAAGATAGCTCCTCCCTTCTCCTTACTTACCAAGCTTGAGACTTCAGAGTTTTTTAGAGTGTGTATGAGAAGTGTTGTTGGTGAGGAATTCAAGCAAACTGAACTACTATTTATAGGTGAGGCAAGAGAGCTCAAGGTATGGTCCTTTTGTTAATGATGCCAACAATGCCCTTCCCATTTCGTGTAAGTTTTTCCAAATGCAGAGTGAAATCTTCCAAAGATCTCTGAGCCTCTGAGCATGACTGTTGTGAACTGGTAGGTCCATTGCTCAATGAATAAACAATTGCTTTCTACTTTTGGAAAGTTTCTCTCTCCCTCCCACTTGCACAAACAAGCCATAAACCAATATTTTAATGCTAAGCACTTGAATTTCGTGGAGCAACTTATTTAAATGTTAAATGAGTCATTAAAACTCAGAAACAATGAAAACTGATGGTTAGGGAAGTGTTAGAATCAAAATTCAAAAGTTGGTTTCTTGAATGTTAAGGAATGAAACCCCCAACTTTGACTCTTCGAAACTCCCAGATCCCTTGATGGACGGAGGAGTTCTAGTACTCTTTGGAAAGCTCTCAATGCCCTCTACAACTTTCATGTCCAACGATTTTTGAGTTAAGGCCTGCAGCTTTGTGAAAAACTGGGTCAAAGTTGGTTGTTCATTGAGGGAAAACAAGCTGAAATTTCACCGTCTTGGGCCAGTTTGGCTTGTAAGCTCCATAACTCAAAAACTATGCATTTTTTGGAGAAAAGTCATATTTAACACTTTGAAGATCTTGGAAAGAGCTTCCATTTGGGCTTTGAGTCACTCAATTTGGATGTGTGGTTTGGAAGTTATGACCATTTCAATTTGGCATAAGAGAGGGAATTTTCACATATGAAAAGTTTTATGATCAAAAACTTACTTCATTTGCAAGAAACCTTTTGAAACTTGATCTTGATACTTTGAATCACTCATAAGACAAGTTATGATGAGTGGAGACCTTAGAAGTTCCATTTGGATCAAAATCTCAAGGATTAGGGTTTCAGTCAAAACCCTAATTTCAACTGTGAATGCAATGGGGAAAACTCTTATGATCTTGCTTCTTCCTTTATATCTAAAGCTCATAGATGGCCTTTAGGGATGTATTTTATCTAATGGAGTCAAGTCCTAAGGCTTGAGAGCACCTCTTGATCAAAATCAAAGGTAATGATCCACTTGTCTTAACAGAAACCCTAATTTTGGAGAACGGGTGAAACCATGGCTCAAATTAATCATGATGAGAGCCAGATGACCTTGAATTCTTGTTGAGTGGGACCTCTTGGATGTAGGTAACTCAAATGGTTGATGAAACAAGCAAATCTTGACTTGATAGGGAAAAATTCTTCAGTGATTCCTTAGGTTAAAACCCTAATTCCATACTTTGGTCTGGTGATCCTTTTGTTGACTTGACTTGATTCAAAGTCTTGAGATCTTGGTTCCAAACAACTAGTAAGGCTTTGTGATGACTGTATGGGGCTAGAGAATACCTTAGGAGGTCTTGAATCTCTCTATACAAACCCTAATTTCATCATAAGAGAAACAAACTGCAAGATATGAGTCAGTGTAAATAGTGCATATATGATTGATCCTAAATGGCTATGCAAGATGTTATGACATCTAAGAGGTAAAATTTGGGGTACAACAGTTGCCCCTATTTAAATAGCTTTACCGGATGGCACGAGGAAAGTAAATACTCAGGACATCAAGGTGGAAAGGTATTTAAATATAGCAAACCAAAAATTTTGCCCTTAGATGGAATGCACATGCTAAGGAAAAGCGACAGACATGCAAGTGCTGACATGCCATGAATTTCTAGTATGATGATATGACGTCATGATAGTGCAAAGATGTAGATATACCAGACACCAGAGATAAAGAGCAAATAACCACATATGAGCTTACTGGGGAAGGATAAGGTTAGTATCAACGAGGAAAACTCAATGGGGATTCGGGCTGACCAACAAAAGGGACTCACTGGGGAGACTTTGAGGCAACGTTGGGGATGGAAAAATAAAGGGGGAGAAAACCCTACAGATCCTCACTGGGGATAGAAGCCATAGAGGAGTTCTCCACTGGGGGAAGATCCAGGGAGATGGACGATAGGTTCGTAGGTGACCGGCCAACACTGGGGAAAAACACATTCTTACTGGGCATGAAACCAGAAAGAAGATATGATCTCCACTGGGGATCAACTTGAAATAAAAGGATAGACATCCTACCAAGATTTTCTGGGGATTTCTTATACTGAAGAGTTGAAAAGGGATCTTCAAGAAAAACCAGAAAAGACAGAGACAAACTCTGCGTGTGCCAAATGATGATCAATCACAAGGACTTTCAAAGAGATATTGATAATGATTGAGCCTCTGCTGGGAACCAGATTAAAGCGCCAACAAGGATTGGACTCAGATGTGACATGTCAGTATATACCAATTTGAGTTGGACTTTGGGTACCAGTATGAGCTGGATTTTGAAATGCTAATATGCGTTGGACTTTTGAATGCCAGTATGAGCTAGGCTTTTGAATGCCAGTATGAGTTGGACTTTTGAATGCCAGTATGAGCTGGACTTTTGAATGCCAGTATGAGCTGGACTTTTGAATGCCAGTATGAGCTTGACTTTTGAATGCCAGTATGAGCTGGACTTTTGAATTGAGTTTCACAACTGACCAAAGTTCACATCGTCAAAAAGGGCTGACGGCAAGGAACATCATCCACGTCAAAGGATTGACGGAAATAAAAACTAGTTGACTTCATAGAACATCATCCACGTCAAAGGATTGACGGAATGAAGAAATTGACTTCCTTGAACATCATCCACGTTAACGGATTGACTGAATGAAGAAACTTACTTCATAGAACATCATCCACGTCAAAGGATTGACGGAATGAAGAAACTGACTTTATCGAACATCATCCATGTCAAAGGATTGACGGCGAGGAAATAATACATATTCGAGGGTACGAAACCTGAACTCGGGAAACCTCATCAAATAGATTGACGGCAAGGAAATAATACATATTCGAGGGTACGAAACCTGAACTCGGAACACCTCATTAAACAGATTGACGGCAAGGAAATAATACATATCTGAGGGTACGAAACCTGAACTCAGGAAACCTCATCAAACAGATTGACGGCAAGGAAATAATACATATCCGAGGGTACGAAACCTGAACTCGGGACACCTCATCAAACAGATTGACGACAAGGAAATAATACATATCCGAGGGTACGAAACCTAAACTCGAGAAACCTCATCAAACAGATTGAAGGCAAGGAAATAATACATATCCGATGGTACGAAGCCTGAACTCGGGACACCTCATCAAACAGATTGACGGCAAGGAAATAATACATATCCGAGGGTACGAAACCTGAACTCGGAACACCTCATCAAACAGATTTACGACAAGGAAATAATACATATTCGGAGATTTACATCATCAAAAGGTTTGACGGCAAGGAATAACTCAAATAGGGATCACATCAAACAGGTCGATGGAAAGTGACTGATTGAAGGTAACATCATTTGTAACTGTAGAAGTATGAATAAGACCAAGGACGGATAAGCTTCTCATGAGAGATTGTCACTTATCATTGTAAAGGTGATGATAGTAAAACAAGCTTCTTAAGGAGATTACCACTTGTTGTTGGGTATAAATTCCAAAGAGATGTTGATATTACAACACTGCTGGAGAAATAAATGTCTTCAATGAGGATCTGCAAAAGATTCTTCCTGCGAGACACAGTGCAAAATAAATGCACGTTCAAAGATAAGTTCGGAAACCACACCTGCCAGGAACCAAAGTTCAATCTAGGGACAAGCTAGAAAGAAACGGTCAAACAAGACTCCAACCATTGAGGAATAAGCTAGAATGAGGATTTATCTTATCCAATTGTGGAAGAGATAACTGAACCAACCATCATCCATGAGGATTAAACTCTGTGGGGAATTCAGAAAGGATGAGCACTTTATGCCTAGGGCTGAGAACTCTATTGGAGAGAATAGATAAACCCAGTCACTTGGGGATATAAACGCCAAAGTGAACAAAAATAGGTAAGCACCAGAAAGGGAAGCAAAAATGCTAAGATAATATGCACATGAATGCTTAAGCCATGCTCATTCCATGCCTATGCTTATGCTGACAAAATAGACAAAGATAAGTGAGATCGGAGATGAAATAAACATCTCGGAAAGGATACCCAGCCAACCTCATCAGATTGGACTATTACTGGGGATGAATCTGCAGGAATTAGTGGTTCTACTTCAAGATTACAAACTTCTCTAGGGAAAAAGTGAACCACTTGGGGTATAGCGTCATGACTTCACTAGGATTGCCATCATGAACTTCCTTCTTTACTGAAGAATTTGTCAAGATTAGCTGAAGAAACAACTTATTGGGGAGCTGTGAAAGGAAATCACAAAGCTGAGTGGTTATGCGTAACTTATCTGCCCCAGATTACATGGTCTATCAGGAGAAAAATATCAAGAGGATTTTACAGAAGAATTGGCATACAAGGTGTTTCAATATCTTCAAACTCTTGGAGAAATTCATGAATTTTGACATAACTGCCCCCAGATTAACTGCATTTGCTCAACAAAGTCTTTGAACTTGTTCTTCAGACTGACTGGTCTGTGAAAGAGATGTCCCAGACTGATTGGCCCTTTAAAGATTTACCGAATCTCGATTTGATTGCCCCTGATTAACTGGTCTGTGAGGATAAGTCATCAAAAGGATTTTACAGAAGAATTGGCATACCAGATGCTTCAATATCTTCAAACTTTTGAAGAGAAATGAACCTCGACGTAACTGCCCCAGTTCAACTGTATTCATAATACAAAGTACTCAGACTACGGTAGAAACCACTAGAGAAACAAGCTTGCCCTTGCTGATGGGTCACTGGAATCCACACTTGTCATAAGATGACCTCAAGAAAACTTGCCCCAATATTTTGAACTTTGATGAGTTCTGCCCCTGATTCGGTAGATTGGAAAATCCTTCCGCTTGGTTGCCCCTGACTGAGCTTTCTTTATCAAGTCAAATTCCCTAGCTGGCTGCATTTGTCGGGATTTCTTCGACATTTAATTGTCTTTGCAAACAAGTATTGTTCATTAAAAATTGGCAATTTTAATGCAAAATTCATGCAAACTTTTGAAATCATGTTTTATTGATGAAACACACACGGTAGAATAATTAATTAAAAAACAAAGGTGGATCTAGTCATTTACAACATGACAGATGAAGTGATCAACATACGCAAATAGCAAAGATCATTAGGAGTCAGATTAATCAAACTTGCTGTATTATGCTTTCAAAACAACCTTACCTCAATTAGGTCTTTTAAAGGTTGTAATGTGGCTTGGTCCACGGTTTATGAAACAAAGGATAAAGGCTCAAAGTTTATTTGTACCCACCCAATCTTTGTGATGAACTCCAATCTTACACTCAGTTAACTCAAGCTATACATTCAAGTTTCCAAAAGATAGGAAATGAATTGATGATAGTTGACTATGATTCAAACACCTCGGTAGTCATTACTCCCTTGCAGAATTTGGTTATCCTTTATTGCTGAGGTTCTGAGACCTCCTCGTGTCTTTGTTTGAAGTTTTGAGACCTCTTCTTGTCTTCACTGAGGTTTTGAGACCTTTTTTTTCTTCATTTAGGTTATGAGACCCTTTTTTTTGTCCTCACCGAGGTTTTGAGACTTCTTCTTGTCTTCCGAGGTTTTGAGACCTCGTCTTTGTCTTCTGAGGTTATGAGACCTCGTCTTTTTTATTGTCACTTGATTTGAGAGAGCTGACTAGTGTCTTGCATGAAGCACTTGCACTAGAATACACAACCAAGTTAACTGAGAACTACCCTACCCCAAGGTTAAGATTTTCGGGTTTTTTGTGTAAGGAAAGAAAACTCCTACTTCTAGGCTCGAAGGGGTAAACGAGGGATTATCTTCCTTATTTCTCCAGTGTTTGGGAATTGAAATAATGCCATCCTTGGTAAGGTTTAATCGAAAGCATACCACAGCAGTTATGGATAATATTTTCATCATCCTCCCTAATCTTTGCTTAACAACAATTTTGATAAGTGAAATGAAACAAGGTAAAGATGTATATTTTTTGTTTTCATGAGCATAAAAGTAAATGAGTGAAACGAATGGACTTAATCAAACGGTGCATAAACATTTCATTAATCCTGCCAATTTGAACATACAACAAAGCTTATAAGCAAAAACAAGTTCAAAGTGCAAAGGAAATACAATTGAAAATACTGAAATGAACAAAATACAGCCAGCTTTGGCGAATTGATTTCAGAAGATTTCAGTTTCCGGGCTCAAGCAGGGAAACACCTTCACCACTAATTACTAGCTCCTTGTGATACAGAATCTTGAGAGGCCTGGAAAGTCTTTTGCCTTTTGCTTCCAGAGAGGAGACATTGATATTCGATGTACCTTCCTGAGGTTGCAGTGTTTTTAGCAGGCTTAGCAGTCTTGTTTCAAACTCTTTGCATTCTTCAATGGGATACCTCATTGTCCCAGTATGGAACTTGTATTCAATCTCTGGGCGATCTGCTTCAAGGATCAGATCCCTATCATAAATCAGCCTTTGCACAGTAGCTTCTAAGGCTCGGCAACCATCTAAGTCATGCCCTTCGGCTCCCTTGTGGAATTCACAAGTCAGGTTTGGATTGTGCCAAGGTCCTGGCATAGGATTGAGAAGTCGAGGAATTACCAACTTGTTCTGTATCAACAGTGGGAAGAGTTTGCTTAATGGCACCAGAATGGGTTGGTAGTGAACCATGCCCCTTTTGACGGAGTACTTCTTTTTGTTTTGATTTTGAGAAACAACCGTTGGAGGCTGAGACACCCTTTCGGTAGACACCTGATGACGATTATATTCAGGCGCAAGACCAAGACCAAAGGTTGGCTGGTATGAATTTTCCTTAAAGGCAGATCCTTGGTGTGGAAGAACCACAGGAGATGAAGAACTGATAACTTCTCTCGGAGTAACAGGGTGAGCATACTCCTCTTTCTTCATTAGAGCTTGCAAAGTTTCCAGAACCTAATTCATCTGGCATTTGAGGATTCTGACCTCCTCTTTTAAGTCTTCTTGGTTCTTCAGAATTTCATTCAATGTTGTCATTGTCTTGAATAGGTGCTAGGTATCCTTCAGACATAGAAGAAGAGACTCAAGACTGAGAAATGCAAATGCAAGCCAAGTGGTTTCAAGGAACTCAAAGGCAATGTAAATATCCCTTTTTTTGAAAGCTAAAGAGTTTTGTTTTAAAATCCATGATCTCTATTGATTTTGTTTTGCAAAGGAATGAACGTCCGAGTTCCTTGAAACCAACAATGGATGCAATGAGATGTATGTAATGCATAAAACACATAAGCACACATATTCACAAATGTATAACCACACAGACAAAAGGGTCTAGGTTTAGGTCACGAGCATGGAGCCATGGTCTACCCATCCCAACCGGTATGTACTATGGATTTGTCATCTGTAGAACAGGGTTCTAAAGAGTCCCCAGAGTCGACAACCCATCTTTCGAATTTTATCGACTTCCCAATTACTTGGTAATAAATAAAATTGTCTGAGTGTAGTATCGCGTAGCAACCAATTCAGGAATAGACTTCCTCATAGTCCTTGCACTACATCCTAAAAAGGCTTAAGTGAGGTTTGGAAATAACCAAGGTTCCCAGTATCGATGGCACCTACATCGAGAGTAGCACGTTTTCACGAATAGACTCGTTCAACATGACTAAACTCTCAAGAGGGCCTAAAATGAGTGATGGTGTCTCAAGTAAACTTTTTTAGGAATCGACTCCCTCAAAGCCTCCTTAAATATACCATCGTCCTATCATAAGTGTACTCTGTCGTAACCTAAAATTTGACCTCCCTCTTTTGCCTTTTGCATAAGCATAAGCATGCGCATCGCTGGCATACGCATTCACACTTTTCCTCTGGTGTTTTGATTGCAGGATATTCAGGTTTTCCAAGCACAATTAATCATATCCTCAGAAGGTCATCACATCGTCAAAACAAGCACAAAATGAAGGTTTCCATACCTATTCAGCAATACGAGAGGTGGAAAATCGAAACCGGAACCACAACACCTTTTTTTAGGCAAATTGGGCATATTTTGGCCTGGTTAATCGATTAACCATTTGCATTGCAATTGTGTTAATCGATTAACACAGGCAAAATAGGCACAATTTGCTGTTTTTTCATGACAACACCTTTGCACACATTTTGGTCTTGGATTCTAGCAGCATATGGAATATTCTAGACACCTCTAAACATTTCCAAGTAACTCAATTCATTCCAAGTGCATTCGCTATGATACTTCACTTCAAATCAAGTGCACCATGTTCCTTGTTCTCCAAGTAATGTGGATCTTTGGATGTTGGAATTCACCTTGGGATGGTTACCGAGTTGGTTCTAACTAACCGAGTTAACCGCCTTGACTCGGTGAGTCAAGTCCAACTAACTCCTAACCTAGTTCAAACCCAAAGCTAATTCCAAACCAAATTCCAAACCATCTCATATTCCAAACCTAAAGCCTATATAAACACACCTTCACTCACTTTTCAATTCCTCAACCATTCTTTACCATTTTTCACCAAACTTCTCACATTTCACTCTCAGTTCTCTCACTTTTTCTCTGATTTCTCTACTCATTCTTCATCTTCATCTCAATTCTTCTCCATCAAACCTCACCAAAAGCTCTTATTCTTAAAGGATAATCACTTTTCACATTGAAAGTGATTAATTCTTGAGATTAACCTTCATCATTTGGCATTCTTTGGTTGGATTTCTGGAATTACATCTCATTCTACTTCAATCCAAGGGTTTCACACCATTTATTTTGGTGCAAGTTCGATTTCGGTGCATTTTTTGCGTTTTGATCGATTTTGACGCGTTTCGTCTACAATTCAAGGATCCTCTGGTTTTCTTTAATCCTCTGCACCAAGATCACTTTGCAACATTTACCAAGGCACATCTCGGCCTTGTAGGTTGGTGGATTTCATTCATTTTATCGTTTCGATCGTTTTCGTATCGTTTGCGACGTAATTTCGATATTCTTGCATGTGAATTGATTATACTTTTGCTTGATCCATCATCTTGATTGTTAATTGATTCTATTGTTGATCATTTGCTGTTTCTAAACTTGATTTTTCGTGCATAATTGTTTGCCAGAGCATTGGAGTGATTGCACAATCAAAAAGTTGGCCAAAAGCACTTTTCAAAACTGATTTCCTGCTCCCTGTACAGTGTTAATCGATTAACACATTGCAGTGCAATTGTGTTAATCGATTAACCAATGTTTTTTTGCACTTTTTCACATATTAATCGATAAACACTTTGCAGTGCAATTGTGTTAATCGATTAACACTGAACCAGAAGGCCATTTTCTTGCATTTTCAAGTGTGTTTGCCATGCTTTCTTCATTTTAACTTCCATTGATTGTCATGCTTGATTTTATGGATGTTTTTAATGTCATTTCACTTCTGGTTGAAGCATGTTCATGAACTTTCGATGCACATTTTTGATTATTCATTTGTTTCATGTTCTTATCATTGTATGAACATAGCAATTCTTGCACTATCTTTGTTCACATGATGCATGATTTTGCGTGGCATTTTGATGATCATTTGGCACTATTTTGCACCTTCCATTTTAGATTTGCATTAAGTTTATTCTTCATGGATAAACTTAATCTTGTATAATCAATAATTCACACCTTTTTGCTTTAATGACTTTTCATCTTCTTTGGAAAGTTATTAGCATGTTTATCCCTTGATTAATTGATCGAAACTTTGTTTCGATCAATCGATCTTCCCTTTTCCTCTCTTTAGGCCTCCTTTAGAGCTTTCTCTCTCATTCCCCCCATGGAGTTGGAGTTTCGCGCCGCGCCTTGCATCGGAGCACTGTACAAATTGACGTCGTTATGCTGTCCGTTTCTCTACGCAGAAGCATTATACAACATTGGAGCGGTTGCGCTGTCCGTTTCACTTTCCACACTATATTTTGGGTGCTAGAGAAAGAATGAGGATGGAGTTTTTCTACCCTCATTCTGGCTATTTCTTTGGTAAGGGCGTCTTGTCCTCTCCTCGAGAATAGTCATCTCTATCCTCTAACTATAGTGTTTCTCCTTCCCCTATCGAGTCGATCCTTGATCACTTTTCTCTCTTTGCAATCTCTTTCATCCTTGATCACTTGTGATCTTCTCAATCTCTCCTTTTGATCAACCACCATCCCTTCTTGGTTAAGACCGTTATTCTTGCGCTAGCAATCTCTCTTTGTTTCATTACTCCTTTCTTCTTGTAATAAATCATTGCTTTTTGATTCCCCTGAAGAGTCTCAATTATCTTTCTTTGGTCTAACACAGTTATCCTGTCATGACCATTCTTCCCCAGGAGTTCACAATCTTCTCTTGGTTCTTCTCCCGTTGTTGGTTTAACCACTGCTTGTCAGTTAAAACACCAATTTTGCTCTCTTACTCAATTAATCACAGTCCGCCTATTAATACTGAGCACCTTTTGGGTTAATCACCTTCTCCTGGTTAATCACCCGTCTCCTCAGTTAATCACAGTCTATCTGTTAATCACTGAGTCCCTCTTGGGTTAATCACCTCTTCTTGGTTAATCACCCTTTTCTTCAGTTAACCACAATCCGTCTGTTAAAATACTGAACCCTTTTGAGTTAATCACCTTCTCTTGGTTAATCACTCGCTGTTCTCTTCGGTTAATCACAGTCCGTCTGTAAACACCGAATCCACCGCAGTTGGCAACCTCCTCTTGGTTCGAATACTTGCACCCTTGGGTTAGTAACCTTTCTTTGGTTCAAATACCCTTTCTTCGATTGAGTATTGTTTGTTCAGTCAGTTTACCGAACCCCTTTGGGTCACGACCTTTGCTCGGTCCTACACCCGTCCTTTGGGTCACGACCTTTGATCGGTCCTACACCCGTGCTTCTGGTTAATCACAGTTTCCTCTGTTAAAACCAATGCTTCTCTATTCCCATAGAGTTACAGTCCTTTCTTTCCTCGGTTAACCACTATTTACCAGTTAATATACCGAGGCCCCTTCAGAGTCAAACACCTTCTCTCGGTTCAGCACTTTCTCTCTCTTGGTTTATCACAGTCCGTCTGTTGATACCACATTCTTTTCCCCGCCAGGGTCCTACTCTCTTTCTTCAGTTAACCACTGCCAGCCAGTTAATATACCGAGTATCCTTTTTCTCTTGGTTATGACACCATCCCTTTATTTGGATCCCCAGAGGAGTCCTTCCTATTCCCCTTGCTCTTACTTTCTTGGTTTCGACACCAATTCCCTTTGTTATCCCCAGCGGAGTTTCTTTCATTCTTGGTTTTGACACCATTCTTTTCCTTTTCTTTTTTGCAAACGCTCTTACTTCGGGGTCTTTCCCAGTAGAGTTTTTCTTTCACTCTTGCTCTTGGTTTTGACACCACTTATTTCGTCTCCTTGTTTCTTTCTTATTTTCCTTTTCCGTTCAGTTCCCCGAACTACGGAAGCTATGATTCTGCATTCTTTTGAATGTATGATACGTAGGCACGAGACGCAATGTCTTGGCGAGCACACTTCTACCCTTTCTTTCATTCTCCTTTTCTTCCTTCTTTTTTGTCCCCTGGTTCCATGAACTACGACACTCTGATTTCCTCATTGCACTATGAGGGTACATAGGCACGAGGGCCACAATCCTGCGCGAGCACCTTCTTTCTCTTCTTTTATTTTCCCCCTTTCTCTCTCTCTCTCTCTCTCTCTTTTCTTTTAGCTAGAAGCCTTTAGATAGATAACTCATCCAAGCCTAGAAGCAAGCGAAATAGTTCCTGTCGAGTACGACGGATGCGTTGGGTGCTAATACCTTCCTTTCGCATAACCGACCCCCCATTCCCGTTTCTCTTCCCCTTGGGTTTTATCAATATTTTCCCTGTCCTTTCGGACTAAATAAAGTTCGGTGGCGACTCTGTTGTATCTTTGAGTGTGCGATTCACTCAGGTAGAAACCAACCATCTTCAGCTGGCAACTCTGCTGGGGACAGATTGACCTCTTGCTGGTCCATCCCTTGAGGGGACTCACCTAGTTTTGTTTTCTTTCTTGCTTGTTTGGGTGTTTATCTTCTGCGCTTTACTAGTTTTATCTTTACACTTTATTCGCTTTATGTTTATTTATTACATTTCTTTACTGCTTTGAATATTCATATGCTGCATATTCTGGACATCTGCTATTTTGTCTGCTGTTGCTGGTTGGGCTTGTTACTTGAGAGATAAGCCCAATACATAGGCTTGAGTATACACCTAGGATTAGAGTGGAAAGTAGTGGGACCTATGTGCCATCTTGGTGCGTTTGGTGTTCACGAAATTCACATCCAGACAAGGTTTTCTTCGGAGATGCTCTGACGTGCGTGTCTTGCGCATTTCAGGGTGTTGATCTAGAGAGCTATCGACTCTGGCGACCATTCTCGAGGACTCAGTTGTGGCACTCCTCCCAAGGAGCGATAATGGCAGACCAGAAATGGCAAACCCATTACGCTTCTTGATCCGAGGACCCAAAGCTGGGAACTTGCCATAGGGTGATCTTTTTGGAGGAATCAGTGGACGACCTCTTTGTTTGGCGATAGTATTGTACCCTGAGGGATGAATGTACTATTGCTTCTCAAATCGAAAATCCAAAACTGAGAATCCCGCTTTCTAGGAACTACCTATGAGGGGAATATTGGGTTTTTCTATAGGAAACCAAGACTCTTCCGAACGTTGTTCTCTCATTGCTTCAGATCTCGCACCGACACAACACTACCTTTGCAGATGTTCAGATTTGACTATTCAGACTATGTTGGCTTGTTGATTCTGATGTTTCACATCATCTCATCATGTCAAATTAATTTTTGGATAAGCATTTTAAAACTTTATTTTTGCATAAAATGCATTCACTCATGCCCGCATATGCATGTCCTTCATCCGGGAACCTTTGCTCTCTTTGATCATTTCCGATTTGTAGCAAGATGATGACTCGACATCGGTATTTTACTCGCTCAAACAAATCCAGAATCATGGCTGCCTTTGAAGCTGAGAACGCTGCTTATAAGGAAACTCTGGCACAATTCCAAGATCGGATGGATCAGTTCCAGACGAACATGGACGTCATTATGGAGCTCCTTCGTGCCCAGAGGGACGCCGCTACTGCTGCCACTGTTGTTGCAACTACTACTGATGCAACTGTTGTCACTCCTGTGACTGTTCCTCCTGTTGTTACAGCTACTTCTACTGTTGTTGTTCCTTCTCCTGCTTTGGTTGAAGTGCCAGTTGAGCCTATGAATCAGCCTAGTTTGAATCAGATGCCCGCTGGTTTCCCTTGGGGTATGCCTTCGAATTACACTCCTCAGATTACAAATAATGGTAGTGCCTTCATGCCATATCAGCCTTTTGTTGCACCCATGCCTAATGGGAATGCTACCGCCTATCCATGGGTCATGCCTACTCCAGTCCCGCCTCCAGTGGTGAATGATGATCCTGAGAATCTTCAGGCTCAAACTCATCAAACTCCGGATTGGTCGACACTGAAACTCCTGATGATGAAGAACATGTGTATAGGGGTCTTCCTACTCATGTTCCGGTTCCATCTCAGGCTACTCAAACTGCTGTTCCGAATATTCATCCTGGGATGTTCTATCCTGGGGCATCTTCCTCAGTTGCTGGGGTACCTCCTCCAAATTATCTGTATGGTGTTCCGATGGGTCAAAATGCTGGTCAGATGGTTAATCCTGGTTTGGTGTATCCTTCTTAGTTTGCTACTCCATAAGTTCACGCTCCGGCCGCTTCTCAGCTTCCAAATCCTCAGATTCTTGTTAGGCCCGCTAATCAGAATAGATCTGTTGACTACAAGTTGTTGGAAGATCGTATCAGAGCTATTGAAGGGTTCTCTGCTTTTGGTATGGAAGCCAAAGATTTGTGTTTGGTTCCGAATGTTGTGTTGCTGCAGAAATTCAAGATACCTGATTTGCCAAAGTATAAAGGCTTGAACTGCCCGCGTAGTCACATCACTATGTACTGCAGGAAGATGGCATCCCATATTGATAATGATGAATTGCTAGTTCATTGTTTTCAAGATAGTTTGTCTGGTGCTTCATTGGATTGGTACATGGGCTTGGAGCGCAGCAAAATCCGTACTTGGAGGGATTTGTCTGAAGCGTTCGTGAGGCAATACAAGTATAACCTTGTTCTGGCGCCAACTAGATTGCAATTGCAGAATCAGTCTCAGCGCTTTGCTGAAACATTCAAGGAGTATGCACAAAGATGGCGTGAGATGGCATCTCGTGTGCGACCGGCTCTCTCTGACAATGAGTTGGTTGACATCTTTATGGGTACCTTGCAAGGATCTTACTACGAGAAAATGGTGGGTAGTTCTTCATCAAACTTTGTTGATGTGGTAACGATTGGCGAACGGATTGAAAATGGTTTAAAGACTGGAAAGATTCCTGGTGCTGCTTCTCAGCAGCCGACCGCTAGAAAGTCTCAAAACAGTCAGTCCAAGAAAAAGGAAGGTGAAGCCAACGCTGTGACAACTCAAGTTTCTCCTCAGTATCAAGCTCCCATGACTCCCATGCCATACTATCTGTATCCGTACATTGCTGCTGTGCAGTATCAACAACCTCCATATCAGTATCATCCACAGCAACCAGTTCAGAATGCTCAGAACCAGCAACAGAATCAACAGAACAATAAAAATTAGTAGAATCAAAACCGTCAGAACAACAACAGTCAAGGAAACCATAAGCGTCCGAATTTTGATAGAATTCTGGTGTCATACACGGAACTGTTTCCTTACTTGGTTCACCAAGGGGCAATTGTCCCCAAGCAGATTGCACCTGCGATTCCTCCATTTGGTCTGAAGCATAACCCAAATGCATCATGTGCTTATCATGGTGGATACATAGGACATACAACAGAGGATTGCTTTGTTTTCAAAACCAAGGTTCAGGAACTCATTGATAAGAAGGTTCTGACTTTTGCTGAGGAAGGACCCAACATTCAGAGTAATCTGTTGCCGAATCACGGTGGGCCCGCGGTTAACATGATTGGGGATAATTCCAGGGCTAAATTGATCACGGATGTCGACGAAGTAAAGACCCCGATGGCTGTGGTTTTCAAGATATTGAACGAACACAGGCTGTTAAAAGGGTTGCATGGTAAGTGTCAGATTTGTGACGATAATCCCAACCAGTGTCGAAGGCTGAAGGGTTGTGTCCAGATTCTGATGAACCATGGAGAAGTGCAATTTTCCAGATATAAACCTGTCGAGGAAGTTACTGCTATTGAGCCGTTCACCATCGTCTATAGGAAGGTTCCTGTGGAATCCGCTAAACAGAATAAGGTGCAACCCATCGTTGTTTGCCCGCCAAAGCCGTTTCCGTATCAGAATTATAAAGAGGTACCGTGGAAGAATGGGTCTTCTGTGTTTTCTGGAGGTCAAGAGATAAGGTTCGCCAAATCAGAGATCGTGAATGTTCAGCTGGTGGAGGTATGACTCGTAGTGGACGAGTGTTTGCTCCGAAGGTCACTACAAAGCCTGTTCAAGTTCCAACTGTTGTTCCTCCCAAGGAAACGCCTGCATCTGCAATCCCTGCTGTTCAACAAGGGGCATCTTTTACCGCTGTTCCAGTATCGACTATCCCATCTGAGAATGTTTCAAAGAGCAAAGAGACCCTTGATGATCAAGAGTTCCTTAAGCTGATCAAGAAAAGTGACTTTAAGATTGTGGATCAGCTGGGTCAGACTCCCTCGAGGATCTCAATTTTGTCCTTACTCATGAGTTCGCCTGCGCACAGATCAGCTTTGTTGAAAGTTTTGAATAGCGCCCATGTTATGCAAGATATATCCGTCGTCAAATTTAATGATGTAGTGGCCAACATAACTGCAAGTCGGTATTTGGGCTTTAATGAATCGGAATTGCCTCCTGAAGGAACTGCCCACAATAAAGCACTGCACATATCTGTAACCTGCACAGACTTCCTGTTATCTCGTGTTCTAGTGGATACTGGTTCTTCGCTCAATGTGATGCCTAAGGGCACGTTGAGTCAATTACCAGTGGAAGGAATCGAGATGAGACCAAGTGCCTTAGTTGTCAGAGCCTTTGACGGTTCTCGAAGACAGGTCATTGGAGAAGTGGACTTACCCATCAACATTGGACCACATCTATTTACCATTACTTTCTAAGTGATGGATATCAATCCAGCGTACAGTTTCCTACTGGGTCATCCATGGATCCACGCTGCAGGGGCAGTTACCTCCACTTTACATCAGAAGTTGAAATTCATGTTTAGTGATCAGCTTGTCATTGTCTGTGGTGAAGAGGATCTGATTGTGAGCGAGTTATCATCTTTCTAATATGTCGAGATCGAAGAAGGCATAGCTAAGGTGTCGTTGCAGTGTCTCAAGTTCGAAGATGTCAGCTCTACTTCAACTAGTCAAAGTAGATCACCACAATTTACTTTGGGTCTGCTAAGAGTGCTAAAGAGACCATCAATAGAGGTGCCTTGCCAGGCTGGGGGCACGTAATTGATATGGTTGAAAAGCATAATCATTTTGGAGTGGGTTATCATCCTCGCCGTCAATCTGGTTCCTCTGATCAAAAGAAAAGGAACTTTTTCAAGTTCCATAGCACGGGTTTCCAGCAGGGTGACATCATGGCAGCTGCTGATGATGCCGGTCCTAATAATCAACTTCAAGCTTTGTGCGCAAGTGTCTGCCAGGTTTCAAGCTCAACAATTGGACATCTACCGTGATTCCTGTGGTTTTCCCATATAATATGTAATGCATTTTGCTTCTCATTCCCTCGTCCTCGCCCAAAACGAGTGGATAGCTTGTAAAGGGCCTCGCACTTTTGCAATATTATGTGATCAATAAATAAGAGTTTTTTGCATTCAAAATCATGCTCTATTTTCTTTCTTTATTTTACTTTTCACAAATAAATGGCAAAAGTTTCTTTTGTTTTTCACTTTTCAAAATAGCTCATTCTGAACATATTCATAAACATGCAGAACTAATAAAAGCATTGATAACAACATGGCAAACATCCATTGTAATTCTGGAATTCCAATTAACCAAGCCGAAGAAGATGGTAAGGAAGATTGTGAATTACCGGCTGAACTGGCAAGGCTCCTTGAGCACGAGCATAGAGAGATTCAGCCACACAAAGAGCCAGTGGAAGTTGTCAATCTTGGTACTGATGAGGTCAGAAGAGAAGTTAAAGTTGGCGCATCACTCGCTAAGCATGTACACTCCGAGCTGGTCAAGTTGTTGAAAGAGTATGTTGATATCTTCGCCTGGTCCTATCAAGATATGCCCGGGTTGGATACCAACATCGTTGAGCATCACTTTCCACTCAAGACCGGGTGTCCTCCTGTCAAGCAGAAACTTAGAAGGACTAGACCCGACATGGCACTCAAAATCAGAGAAGAGGTCAAGAAACAGCTTGATGCTGGGTTCCTAGCCACTTCCAAATATCCTGAATGGATTGCCAACATTGTCTCGGTTCCCAAAAAGGACGGGAAAGTCAGAATGTGTATGGATTATCGAGATTTCAACAAGGCAAGCCCGAAGGATGATTTTCCTTTGCCTCATATTGATGTCTTGGTAGACAACACTGCGCAGTTCTCTGTCTTTTCCTTCATGGATGGTTTTTCAGGATATAATCAGATCAAGATGTCCCTAACTGATATGGAGAAGACTACTTTCATCACGCCATGGGGTACATATTGTTACAAAGTCATGCCATTCGGTCTAAAGAATGCAGGGGAAACATACCAGCGTGCCATGACAACCCTCTTTCACGATATGATATATAAAGAGATTGAGGTTTACGTGGACGATATGATTGCCAAGTCCAGAACTGAGGGTGATCACTTGGTTCATCTGAAGAAGCTGTTTGACAGAATCCAAAAGTTTAGACTGCGGTTGAATCCTGCGAAGTGCACCTTCGGAGTTCGATCTGGTAAACTGTTGGGCTTTATTGTAAGTCAGAAGGGCATTGAAGTTGATCCTGATAAGGTTCGGGCAATTCAGAACATGTCGCCTCCCAAAACAGAAAAAGAAGTCTGTGGCTTTCTGGGCAGACTCAATTACATTTCAAGATTCATTTCTCATTTGACGACTACCTGTGAACCAATGTTCAAATTTCTAAGGAAAAATCAATCGGTTGAATGGAATAATGACTGTCAGGAAGCATTTGACAAAATTAAACAATACTTGCAAGAGCCGCCGATCTTAGTACCACCGGTTCCTGGTAGGCCTTTAATCATATATCTCACCGTTCTCGATGAATCAATGGGATGTGTATTGGGTCAACATGATGACACTGGCAGAAAAGAACATGCAATATACTATCTGAGCAAGAATTTCACTGATTGTGAGACCAGATACTCACTCTTAGAGAAAACTTGCTGTGCTCTAGTCTGGGCTGCTCGACGCCTGCGACAATACATGATTTGCCATACTACTTTGTTGATATCCAAAATGGATCCGATAAAGTACATCTTTGAAAAGCTTGCTGTCTCTGGAAGGATTACTCGGTGGCAGATGCTGTTAACTAAGTATGATATCCAACATGTTACCCAGAAAGCAATAAAAGGAAGCGTCTTGTCTGAATACCTTGCTTATCAACCTATAAAGGGTTATCAATAGATGAAGTTTGACTTTCCCGCTGAGGATGTTCTATTTATCAGAGATTATGAGACTCCAGACTCCGATATAGGACCCAAACCAGGTGCGCGATGAACGCTCGTGTTCGACGGTGCCTCCAATTCTAAAGGTCGTGGAATTGGTGCTATCCTCATCTCTCCAACAGGTTTTCACCTTCCCTTCACTGCTAGATTATGCTTTGCATGCACCAACAATATGGCTGAATACGAAGCATGTATCTACGGTATTGAAGCGACTATTGACATGAGAATCAAGATCCTCGAGGTCTATGGAGATTTTGCCTTGGTCATCGGTCAAGTCAGAGGGAACTTTGTGACTCGGGATTCCAAGCTGGTTCCGTACCAACAACACATAGCGAAGTTGATTCCTTACTTTGATGAGATCACTTTTCATCATATTGCCAAAGAGGAAAATCAACTAGCTGATGCACTTGCCACTCTAGCATCCATGTTCAAGGTCAAGTGGAAGAATGAAGCTCCTCATATCCGCATTGATCACTTGAATGAACCAGCACACTGTTTAGCAATCGAGGATGAGTCTGATGACAAGCCTTGGTTCTACGACATTAAAAGATATATGGAAAAACAGGAATATCCCGAGGGTATCACCATCACTGACAAGAAAGCTCTTAGGTGACTTTGCGCCAAATTCTTCTTAAGTGGTGGTACACTGTACAAGAGGAATTATGATTCTGTGTTGCTCAGATGCGTGGATAGACACGAAGCAAACACGATCATAAGGTCCATACATGAGGGCTGCGAGGGTGTACATGCTAAAGGTTCTGCTATAGCTAAGAAAATCCTTCGGGCTGGGTATTACTGGACAACAATGGAGGTAGATTGTTACAACTTTTCCAAAAGGTGTCACAAGTGCCAAATTTACGGAGACAAGATCCATGTGCCTCCAACTCCATTGAATATTTTGACTTCACCTTGGTCATTTTCCATATGGGGTATAGATATGATTGGAATGATCGAGCCGAAGGCATCCAACGGTCATCGATTCATTCTAGTTGCTATCGATTACTTTACCAAGTGGGTTGAAGTTGCTTCTTATGCAAACGTTACACGACAAGTGGTTGCCAGATTCATCAAGAAATAGATAATCTGTCGTTATGGCAAGCAACCTGAATAACAACATGATGAATGAGTTGTGTCAAGAATTTAAGATCGAGCACCACAACTCTTCACCA
Organism: Lathyrus tuberosus; assembly: GCA_022829125.1. Lineage (NCBI taxonomy): Eukaryota > Viridiplantae > Streptophyta > Magnoliopsida > Fabales > Fabaceae > Lathyrus > Lathyrus tuberosus. The sequence goes on from JALAZF010000090.1 coordinate 5,876,005, forward strand.
TATCGGCCCAAGATGAATGGCGCCGTCGAAGCAGCAAACAAAAACATCAAGAGGATTATCCAGAAAATGGTCAAGACTTACAAGGATTGGCATGAAATGCTTCCCTTTGCACTGCATGGCTACAGAACTTCAGTTCGAACTTCTACTGGGGCAACTCCGTATTCGCTTGTGTATGGTATGGAGGCAGTTTTACCCATTGAAGTCAAAATTCCCTCGCTCAGATTTATCATGGAAACAGGTCTTGATGAAGCTGAATGGGTTCAATCCAGATACAACCAGCTGAATCTCATCGAAGAGAAGCGCGTTACAGCCGTTTGTCATGGTCAATTGTATCAGAGACGCCTCAAGTGAGATTTTGACAAGAAAGTTCTTCCTCAAACATTCTATGAAGGCGAACTCGTGCTCAAGAGATATTCACCTGTTCACTCGGATCCACGAGGCAAGTGGACTCCCAATTACGAAGGACCCTTTGTTGTTAAGTATTGGTTGGGTATGGGAATGTCTTGACTACCTTTGCCAATTTTTGGCTGAAAAAAGGGAGTGTGAGTCACTAGTACAGGGAATGTGTTTGGTTTATCATATTATCGATGTTTCCCTTGTGTCTTGTGACTTGAGTTAAAGATCAGGTGTGTCTTGTGACCTGAGTTACATGCTTTATGTACTCAGAATTAGGAAGTCTACAACTGATCTCTGGAGGGGGAGTGTGTTTGAAAGGAGTGTTCAGTGTTCTGGTGTTTCAGACTTTTTTCTTGCTTCTTTAGGAGTCTCAACATCTGGACCTTTTTCAACTTCACTCACCCTGAAAAGAGGGAGGTTGTGTTATCTTCCTCCTCGTGTACACCAACATGAATTTGGTATGCACAGTATTCCAATCATAATCGCCATCCAGACTAAAAGGAGTTTTATCCAAAATTTGTCAAAAAGGGGAGATTGAAAGCTCCTATGGTTTGACAAAATTTTGGTAAAACATATTATTGATAAAGATGAATAAATCTGGTCATGAACAAAGATGTCGAAGAAAATTTCTCAACCTGAAGACACGACATTCTGGATTAATGTACTAATTTAGCAGGTTTTAAATCTGTAACAAATCTGCCCAAGGATTGATGCGCTTTTCAGGAATAGATCAAGGACCAAAGATATAAAGCCCAAGACTGATGAAACCTATATAAGAGGACTTAGACCTAGGGTTTTGAAATACCTTTTGTAACCTAGTTTTCTTGTGTAAAAATAAGGGTTTAGGGTTTTGAGAGTCGTTGGCTATCTAGGTTTGTAAGTCGCCCTTTGTGTCATTTGATGCACTGTGGTAGACATAGGTATCGCACAGATCCATAAGCCTTTAGGTATTGGATTGTGTATTGTTCTTGGATAAAGCTTTGAAAAAAATCCAAGTGTTGCGGTGAGAATCGGATAACAAGCTATTAATTAACTTGCATCACAAAACTTTGAAATTCACCACCGACTTTGATTTATCCAAAGGAAAGGTTCAAGATCGAAGAAAACCTAAAGGGGGAGATCTAAGGTTCGGGGGTTGGTTATACTAAGGGAAGATATTAGCACCCTAAGTATCTGTAGTACTCTACAAGAACTAATTATTTAGTTTATGTTATGTTATGTTTGCTTACTAAGGATATCTGCTAAAGGGTAAAGGTAAAGACCTAGGGGTATATACACTAAGTTTGCTCGCCAAGACATCGCATCTTGTGCCTACGTATCTGACTAAAGAATCAGAGCAACCGTAGTTCACCTAACTAAGGGTGAATTTGAGGAACCATTGACTATGGCCAAAGTTCCAAGGGGAATGAGTATGAGCTCATATAGAGTTTAAGAAACTCTCTAGGTCTAAGTTATGATGGGGGAAGTGAATACTCAAAGTGATGAGTCTCACATAGAGTTCAAGAACTCTACCTTGTTGTAAGTTGTAAGATGATTGACTGTGAGGTAAAGGGAAAGTACTCTATGACTATGAGGTCACAAAGAAGGTGGCCATGACTATGAGGTCAAGGCTGGTGGATGGCTATGACTATGAGGTCAAAGCTGGTAATCCCGTGACTATGAGGTCAAGGAGGTGGCCATGACTATGAGGTCAAGGCTGGTATGTTTTGCTCATTGACTTATGAGTCAACTAAGGAGGACTTTCCTTTGGAATTGGGAGAATAATAGTTTTATGAAACAAACAGTTCACAATGGATACTTACATGAAAATACAACCTTAAATGACAAGATATTAGGGTGAAACAAAGTGTGTAACATCATACAGGATAAAAGAATCAAGAGCAACCAAGAAGTGCAATAAAACCCTAAAAGGAACTTTCCACTTCCATCATGAATAGATGTCTCAAAATTAATTATTTTCACCAATCTCTTTTTATGTTCAAAAAATAAATTCATTTAGGAACATTTAGCAAAAAGAATGAATGAAAAAGGATGAAAAATGGTTGAGTTATGAAATTTTGAAGTTTAAGTGCAAACCATGAAAATAATACAAAACAACATGCAATAAAAAATAATGGGAGAGGCCCCCATGGGTATTGAACCCAGGCCATTGCGTGTACAGCTCAAAACTCTTACCAATCATGCCATTGCGCGCGTGTTAACAAATCATAGTCACAGAACAATATATGAGAAACAAAGGTGTTTTGGAAAACTAAAAATAAAAGGACTGGGGCGAGGGGGATTCGAACCCCAGTCCTAGTGGTCAAATGGGCGTGTATATATGTGAGCTTGCCACTGGGGTGGCTGTTACATCCGGTAACAAACATGAATTCATATTCATTTAAGTCTTGGAAATCAAGGAAATGAGTGCTAACAAACAAGTTGTCATAAACAGCCAGAGCAAGGAGTCCAAGAATTCAACCTAATAACTTATTAAGTCAACTATCCTAACTGGACATACTCAGCAATTTCCTCTTCTAAAATCATGATCCACTTAATCAAAACAGTAAACATGACATGAATTGTTGCATTGAAATTAGGTACAATGATTTTAGAGTCATATACACTAATAGTAGAGCACCAATATGTTAAATGTCTTAAGCTGGCAAATGAACAACGACAAGATGATGAGATGAGTTAAGTTCCTGCTATGCATAAGACCAGAACCAACATGGTTGGATGAAAACATTAACATGAATGCAAAAACTTTTATAACAGATGATGACATTCTATTGTATTAACCAATAATTGCATGAATCTTATGAGATAGCTCAAAAAAACTTTGGATCAAGTAGCATTGGTACCAAAAGTTCAAACCAGCAGGTGACAGTAATTTCGAGTCATTCATTCAAAGTGTTTGAGGGGAAAAATTACATGATGATATCATTGCAAATACATGGTCATGTATGACATATGTCAGCTCAGGTATTACATTCTTAATATTCAAAAAACAACAGCTTAGGCATACTATTCTAAGTTATGAGACAAGAATAAGGCATGACAAATAATAACAGGTTCCATATTTAAGCAAGAAAATGACAACTTCAATCATTAGTGATAAGATTTGGAACATATCAAATGAGCATTAACAAGATGATGACAGTATAATAGGGAGCAAGTAGTGCCAATCTTGTCAAGTGCATTCAGGCTTTCAATATCACCACAAGACCAAATGACGTTTTTCTCAAGACATAATGAACAAGACAACACAAAACATGCCAACACATGAACAACCTATCATTTATAGGGTAACTTATTGTTACTTCACACACAACCAATTATTAGGAATGTATCTCATTGCTTTTGAACATAACAGTTTATTCATAAATCTGGCATTCCTAATCTAAGTACATAATCAAGGCAACAATTTGAACAACTTGAGTATATGGCAGACAAGCATGCCAAAAGTTGACACAAATAACTAACTAGAATATGCAGAGCTTGCACACATATGGAATATATCAAGTATGGCATGAAATTAGCAGTCCAAGATTTTTAAGAAGTTGATAGCTCATGCCTCAGTCACAAGTGCACAAATCAAATTAGCTTAAAACAAATAGCATGGCATGATTAGAGAGGCATCAGGAATGCAGTGTCATAGAAGATGTTTACGAAGTGACAGTTCAAGTATGAGGAAACAAAATGATGTCACAAAATAAACTTAGGGGAGAGACTGCAAGGCATGGTCATAACAAACATAAGCTCCACACTGACTAACAGTTCATGCTCTATGCCTAGGTCAGTTTGGTTAAAGGCAGTTGGCATAACATAAGATCAAAATCCATTATATGCACAATCAAACCAACTCAAGGGTGTACAACAAAAATCAGATGACCAACATGGTTTTGTATGTTTTAGACAGATAAACATGCTAACAGATTTGCATACATACCTTGAATGCACAGCTCAATAAGAAAGTTCATATTCACAACTTTACACACATCAAGAGGTACATACACACACATTCCTAAACACAAAGCATAGCATGTTTTTTTTGTAGGTACACAGTTTATTCATAGACAGTCTAGTCACATGATTCCAACTATAATGAAGTGAACACAAAAAACAAAGCTTAAGTGAAGGTGTATGCCAGCAAGGTGAAAGAAAAGGTGAGAATACACAACATAACCAGCTGCATAGTAAGTTAGCAGTTCAGGAATATCAAATTCAAGTACATAAGTCCACTCAGCTCAAAGCAAAAGATCATGACATGTTATACTTTGGTATGCATACCAGGATGTATGTAATCACATGTCCATTCAAAACAAACTGTCAGAAAGATAACCAAGTGATAATGTGCAATCTCAAACAAAACAAATTGTTTGTAGCATAAAAATAGTCTAAACTGAGGTGTGAATATGTGGATCAGTAGAAAAGAGCATTTATCACGACCAAAGTGATTATAACATAGTGGTCTTCAAACTCAGCAAAAGAAAAGATTTCAACCAGACATGAATACATAAACACATACTGATAGAATTCGGGTCAGGTTATCACAGATACCTTAAATACATAGGCTAGCAACCACACTCACAGCTCAGATACACTTTATCTAGCAATGTTAGAAGTTTACACATACATAGTATAATGGAACAAAACAAGCTAAACATGTCAACACATTTTGGACAGGTAGGTGGATACCAAAACAGAACCTCAACACAAATGAACAATGACAAGTTTCCTATCTAAACAGTTATGAACATATGAATATTTTGAGTGAGAAATCAAGTAGCAAGAAATCAATCTACATGCACATCTAGAGCATAACTTATACTAGCAAGTTGAACACAAGGCAAGATAATGGTTCACACAACCATCCAACATTTTGTCAAAGATCAACACACATTCAAACTGACTCAATCATGTAGCACTACATGCTTAGTACATACCAACTATTCAAAACAGAAAAATAACTACGATTCATTTCTGCATCATGATGACATATAAGGGTCAAGAATGGTTCCCATGCAGTCTTGACAACACTTTAAGCCACAAACATACAGTTATCAGTAGAGGGGTTAGTTCTAAACTTTACCTGTTATTCTTCAAGCAGTGGTACCACAACAAAATAATCATAGGTTCAGTGCATCAAACCAAAATCAAATATACCAAGCCCTAAGTTATCATGGCAGGTCAAGGACAAAAAAAAACTCACACACACCTCATGGTTACATTATGGATGAATGAAGAGTAACACAAAACATATTATAGAGATGTATATGACATTGATGTGATGATATGCAATGAGTCAATATGGAGCAGGGAGAAATGGTTTACCAAGTGGAATATGTCCACTGCAACTTCAAAGTATGAACAAGCTTCTTTCTCATTAAACCAAACTCAAACTCTTAAAGCAAAGCTTCCTCCTCCTTCTTTCCTTGCAAGACTTCAAGCTCAGACGTATTTAAAGTGTTTTTTGTGAAAGATGTTGGTGTCAAATGAAGGTACACAACCTGCTATTTATAGAAGAGTGTTGAGGCCTTGAGGTATGGGTGAAATAGCACAATGTCTCAACTTTGCCCGTCTTGGAGATTTTCATCGTGTGAGATGCTTCCATACTGAACCAAAATCTTCCAAGATCCATGCTACTTGATGGGATTAGGTCTGAGAAAGAGGTGTGAAATGATTGGACCAAGGAGAGGGAAAAGAATAAACAATGTTTTTTTCTTGGAAAAGTTTCTCTTTCCTTGCACAACTTGCACAACTATGGCAAAAACCAATATTTTAATGCTAACTAGGTGAAATTCGTGGCCAAGCTTGGATTAAGGTTAAACTCAACCTTATAACTCAGAAACAAGTGGTTTTGGTGATTAGAGAATGGTTTGAGCGAATACACAAAAGTTGGTTTCTTGAGTTTTAAGGAATGAAACCTCCAACTTTGAGGATTCGAAACTCCCAGCTCACTCAATGGATTGAGGAGTTCTAGTTCTTTTTGGAAAGCCCTCAATGCCCTCTACAACTTTCATGTTCAAATATTTTTGAGTTAAGGCTTGGAACTAGATGAAAATTTGGGTTAAAGTTAGAAGAAAAATAAGGTGAAAATGCTGAAAATTTCTCTAAGTCCCAAAGGCAATTTGTCTTCCAAGTCCTATAACTTAAAAACTAAGCATTTTTTGAAAGAGGGTCCTCTAATATGTTTTGAATATCATGGAAAGAACTTACATTTGAGCTTTGAGTCACTCAAATTGGATGTGTGGTTTGGAATTTATGACCGTTTCAATTTTTGCACAAGTAGTGAAATCTCCACATTTGAAAAGTTTCATGAACTAAACCTTGCTTCCTTTGCAAGAAACTTCTTAGAACTTGATTTCAAATACCTTAATTCATCAATGAGACATGCTATGATGAGTTTAGGTCTTGGAGGTTTCATTTGGATCAAAATCCAAAGGATTAGGGTTTCAGTCAAAACCCTAATTTCAACTGTGAATGTACTGGGAGAATCTCTTATGACCTTGTTTCTTCCTTCACCTTTAAAGCTCATAGATGACCTTTAGGGATGTTTACTACCTCATGGAGTCAAGTCTTAGGGTTTGAGAGCACCTCTTGATCAAAATCAGGGACAATGATCCACTGGTCTTAACAAAACCCTAATTTGGAGGCAGGGTGAAATTGTGGCTCAAACTACTCATGATGAGAGCCAAAATGATCTTGAATTCTTGTTGAATGGGATATATTGGATGTAGGTAAGCTCAAATGGTTAATGAATTAATCAAATCTTGACTTATCAGGGCAAAATTCTTCAGTGATTCCTCAGGTTAAAACCCTAATTTCACACTTTGGTCTGGGGATCCTTTGTTGACTTGACTTGATTCAAAGTCTTGAGATCTTGGTCCCCAACAACTAGTGAATCTTTGTGAGGATTGTATGGAGCTAGATAATACCTTAGGAGGCCTTGAATTTCTCTGTGCAAACCCTAATTTCAAACATAAGTGAAACAAGCTCCAAGATATGGGTCAGTTAAACAATGCATATATGATTGATCCTAAATGTCTATGCAAGATGTTATGACATCTAAGAGGTAAAATTTGGGGTACAACAGTTACCCCTATTTAAATAGATTTACCAGATTTCCACGAGGAATGGAAATCCTCGGGACATCAGGGTGAAAGGTATTTAAATATAGCAAACCGAAAATTTTGCCCTTAGATGGACTGCAGATGCTAAGGACAAGCGACGGACATCCAAATGCTGACATGCCATGAAGTTCTAATATGATGATATGATGTCATGATAGTGCAGAAATGCAGACAGACTAGACACCAGGGATAAAGAGAAAACAACCACAGGTGAATAACAACAGGGAAGGATGAAGGTTAGTATCCATGAGGCAAACTCAACGGGGATACATGCTGACTAATAAGAGAGACTCACTGGGAGACTCTAAGGAAACACTGGGGATGGAAAAATAAAAGGGGAAAGCCCTACAGATCCTTACTGGAGATAGGAGCTAGAGAGGTATTCTCCATTAGGGAAAGATCCAGGGAGATGGACGACAGGTTCATATGTGACCGGACGACACTGGGGTAATAACACATTCTTACTGGTCATGAAACCAGAAAGAAGACATGATCTCCACTGGGGATCAACTTGAAATAAAAGGATAGATATTCGCTAAAATATTTTCTGGGATTTTCTTATACTGAAGAGTTCAAACGGGATCTTCAAGAAAAACCAGAAAAGACAGAGATAAACTCTTTCGTGCTAGATGATGAAAGATGACTGGACTTTTTAGTTGGGAATAAGGTTAATGAGTCATTAATGATTGGACTCGAATACCAATATGAGTTGGACTCCAATATGAGTTGGAAAGGACAACCATTTTGGGGTTATAGTTTGGATACCAGTATGAGCTAGACTTTGACTACCAGTATGAGCTGGATTTGGGGTGCCAATATGAGTTGGACTTTGACTACCAGTATGAGCTGGATTTTGAATGCCAGTATAAGCTGGACTTTGACTACCAGTATGAGCTAGATTTTGAATGCCAGTATGAGCTGGACTTAGGGTACCAGTATGAGCTGGATTTTAGGATACCAGTATGAGCTGGATTTTTGGATACCAGTATGAGCTGGATTTTTGGATACTAGTATGAGCTGGATTTTAGGATACCAGTATGAGCTGGATTTTTGGATACCAGTATGAGCTGGATTTTTGGATACCAGTATGAGCTGGATATTTGGGATACCAGTATGAGCTGGATTTTTGGATACCAGTATGAGCTGGATTTTTGGATACCAGTATGAGCTGGATTTTTGGATACCAATATGAGCTGGATTTTAGGATACCAGTATGAGCTGGATTTTTGGATACCAATATGAGCTGGATTTTGGATACCAGTATGAGCTGGATTTTGGGTACCAGTATGAGTTGGATTTTGGGTACCAGTATGAGCTGGATTTTATAATAAGATTTCTTCTTATTATAAGACTTCTTCTTATTATTTCTTTTCCTTTTGTTATATTGTTGAACCATTTTAGGCTTGTCACTTTTCTCTAAAGGAATTTGTTCTTTAGGTTTTACAAAGATGGTTTTGTTAGAAGTTTGTTTAGAGAATCTTGAATAACCTAGACCACTTTTATCATTTGAGTATCTTTGACTACTAAAAACATGTTCCAATCCAGTTTGTCCTTTTTCATATCTTTCTAGGACTCTTTTCAATTGATCTATTTGAAAAGCAAGTGACTCACATTTAGTGCATGCCAAATTCTTGATTAATTCTTCTTTTTCATCTTTGAACTTATTTTCCATTTTCTCAATATCTTCTTTCAAGATTGATATTTGTTTCTTTTGAGATGAGATGGTTTTATATAGAATTTTGCATTCACTTAAAAGTTCATCAATTGCTCCTTGAGCATCATTATCATAAATTGAAAAGTTACTAGTAACCTCATCGTCTTCATCGTCGGAATGATGTGATGCCATCAATGTTAGATTTGTGCTTTGATCACTATCGGAGTCCGATGAAGAACTTATTTCATTGTCATCCCAAGCAATGTAGGCTTTCTTTTTGTAATCCTTCTTTCCTTTGTTGTCACGATTCTTTGCGAGTTTGGGACATTCCGGTTTGATGTGGCCTTGCTTTCCACATTCATAGCATATAATGTCTCCATTGGATGTTGTTGCTTCTTTTTCTTTGTTCTTTGAGGACTTCTTTCTTCTTGTGAAACTAGAGTTTCCAATATTATTTTTTGCACTGAAGTATTTTCCTAGTCTTTTTACAAGGAGCAGAAAGTTTTCGTCCTCTTCGGGATTGTCTTCTTTCTTCACAACTTTGAATTCGACTTTTAAGGCAATGCTCTTGGATTTCTTTTCTTGGTTCTCACGTTTCTCCAATAGTCCAAGTTCCGTCTCATATTCTTGAAGCTTTCCGAATAGAGTAGTGGATGTCATCGTTGATAAACTTTCTTCTCGGAAATCGCCGTCACTTTGGGTTGCCATTCTCTTGTTAAAGACCTAAGCACTTTAAGATTAAGTTCATCATTTGTTAGTGTCTTACCAAGTGCATTCAAGTGATTTGTAAAATGCACGAATCTCTTCTGCAAGTCGAGGATTGATTCTCCTGGTTGCATTCTGAATAACTCGTACTCTTGACTTAAAGTATTCAATCTGGATCTTTTGACTTCGGCGGTTCCTTCGTGAGTTTCTACAAGAGTGTCCCATATTTGTTTGGCCGTTGTACATGTTGAGACGCGGAAGAATTCATCCATTCCAAGTGCACTTTGTAAAATAATTATTGCCTTTTTGTCATAGAGAACCTTTTTCTTATCATCCTCATCCCATGATGCTTGTGGTTTTGGCGTACCAACTCCGTTGAAAACCGTTGTAGGAATAAAAGGACCATTTTGAACAATCTCCCATATATCACTTCCTTGTGCTTCTAAATGTGCCTTCATACGGATTTTCCAGAAGTCGAAGTATTGGCCAGAAAACAAAGGAGGCTTGTTGCTACTACCACCGTCTTTGAATACAAGATCATTGTTTGCGGAAGCCATCTGAATCGAATAGGAACAGGTTACCTATCACCTGCTCTGATGCTAATTGTAAGTGTAAATGCGCCTAAGAGGGGGGGGGGTGAATTAGGTTCTTAAAAATTCTTAGATCTTTTTACCGGTTCTTGGTTATTTTTCTGTTTTATGATAAGTGCTGGAAAGTAAAGTGCGGAAAGGAAAAATGACACAAGAGAATTATAGTGGTTCCCCTCACAGCCCGAGAGTACTCCACTCCTCCTTCAACACGAAAGAGAGTTCACTATAGTTTAGAATTATTGTACAGCCTAATCACACCAATAGTGATGCTTACTATCTAACCTATAGGTAATTAAGTGTATGAAGAACAATCCTCTTCAAAACACTCACTTGTTTCCAACAATCCTGGACAACAAGGTAAAATAGAAAAATATTCTTGATAATAAGATTATGTCTTGATAGTATGTTGATATCAATCTTGATAATTGATCTTCTCCTTTGAGACAATATCACTCAAACAATGTATACAAGTGTTCTTGACATGAATGAGATGAAACAATGATATTTTGTGAAAGATATGCAGAAGTTTCTTTCAAGAAAAAAAATGTTTGAATGGACACTTGAACAATATTTTGAAATATGAAAGTATGAGTGAATTTTTGATTTTGAAATTGTTAGGAGGTGAGTGTTAAATCTGAAAGTGAAGTGTTTAAATATGTGTAAAAACACCCCTACAAAAAGGTATGTGAAATATGCAGCAAATGAATGAAAAGAGATGAGAAGGCAATACACATTTCCATGAAAAGTCACCATTTTTCGCTTACAGTAGCAGTGTTAATCGGTTAACCATATAGGTTAATCGGTTAACACCCCTGTAACGTTAGAAAATATTCAAATTTTGAATACGTTAATCGGTTAACCCCACATGTTAATCGATTAACAGTGTTGATTTCTCAATAAAAAGTTTTAGAAAACAAAGTGAACTTTCCATAAAAAATATGCAATGCACTAGATCAAAGATATGCAAGATGCAAGACATGTGAACACTTGTATAATCATTTAAATGACATTGTTATCCCTTTGTTAAACCTTTGATCTTCATGACACTTGAACCCTTGAAGCTAATTTGATTCAACTTGATAGCACTTAGGATATCTTCTTGAACTTGAGCTTCTTGTACTTTATGTATCTTGATTCTCTTTCTTTTTGCACATTATCTTTGTAGAGAGTTTGTTGTGTTGTCTTCATCAAAACTCAATGTGAGTGAAGCTTGCTTCTACATGGGTAAGGATGGAGTTGTTAAAGAAGATGTTCAACAAATTTTTGAGAAATGTGTAAGTATAACATTATTGCTTGAATTAAATCAAAAGTTTATTAACATATAATTAAGTCAAATTTTCGATATTCATATGAATTTCAGGAGACTCTATCTCAGTCTATATCTCCAGATGAAGACAATGATTGCAGGAGGCTACTTAGTCGAGCATTAGATGTTCGTGAGTATTCTGGTCGTGTGAGGGGTAGGGGATATGGGATCACTCCAACATCCTTGAAAGAACCAAAGGAAAAAATGGCTAGCAATAAAGAACTGCAGGCAAAGTTGGAAGCATTAAAATCTGAAGTTCGTGAATTGAAAAAGGAAAAAGAAAGAGATAAAAAAGAAAGAGATCAAGCTTCAGCTTTTAAAGATACTAGTGAGAAAGATAGTATCAATTGTAATTTTCAACCGAATATTCCCGAGGTAATTATATATATTATTATGAAATTAAATTAGCTTAATTTATTTAATTGACATATCTACACATTAACAATGTCATATTTATTATTGGTTTTAGGGCATTTCCCGTTGTCAACTCTATTTATCGTCACCGACTTATCGGATGGTTGGCAAGGGAAAAATGCATAACACTTTGGGAGAAATGCTTCACCATAAACCGTTCCCCACTGGATTTTTTAAAGTATCGATTGATATTGTTTTAGAGGGGGATGCCTTATTACCACTACCTGACGATGTTTCGGATGCAACATTGTTGGGAGATGCAATAGGATCATTTGTTGCATGGCCGTCAAGCCTCATTTGCCTAGATGATAAGGTAAGCTTAAAACCATTATGAACCTTTGGGTATTCAAATTTTTTACGGGCATTTTACGTACATTTTTTTTACATGGTAATGTTAGACTCCAACAAAATCCAAATCAAATGATAAGGGGATTATGCGGGAAACCGAGTCAGTTGCATCGAGAAAAGAGGTACAACACAATTATATGATATTTATGCATGGAAAATGTTAATTCGTGATCTTATACTTCACCTAACTAATTATATGATATTTAGATTCAGGCTAAAGAGATTGAACAAGTCAGTAGGGGTAAGATGCCTGAAATTAGCAACATTCCCACACAAACAAAGGGTGTTGCTAAGAAGACCGCGGCTAGAAAAAAACCTACTTCTCAGTATAGGTCGTGCCTTCAGACATGTTTACTTATAACAGATATTCCAGATGGTGGTACTCGGCTTATACCTATGGAGGAAGGTATTTTTGGTTTTGAATATCCGAAAACAATTGGTAGAGAGGATATGGAGCAAGTTTTTAAACATTTGGAAATAGGCATCGGTGTTGTCGATACATACATTAGGTATACTCCGATCAACTTTGTTTAATTAATTGAACAATTTATTTACTCATTTCAAGTGAATAGTCTAATATGTTAATAATGTTTTTATTTAAGGTTTCTGTATGACAAATTGATGCGCCCGCGTGGATTGGAACAAAGATTCGCTTTCTTATCTCCCATGACTATCAATTCATGGTTAATCGTACAGAAACCAGATGAAGTCATACAGTATGTACTCGGTTTATTTATGGCCAGCAAAGATACAGAAAAGTTGTTCTTTTTACTATATAATACTGGCAACGGGTTAGATTTTCATTCTAACTTCATCTATTATAATTTTTTGTGTTTTGAAGTTGTGTAGAAAGTTTCCATCTAACCTTTGTTTAATCTTACAGTGGACATTGGTTGTTGGTGGCAATTAATCCGATAAGAGAAATTGTATATTATCTGGATTCTTTACACAATGATCAAGCAACATACCCAGATATGAAGAAGTTGATTGATACGTAAGTGAGATTGTTCTAAATATTCGTGTGTATATTTATTTATTTATGTGACATGTTCTAAATATTCGTTTATATTTTATTAGCGTTATACAAGTTTTTCGATCACAAAGAGATATTCAAGTTCCAAAGAGCAAAGCCAACAACATTACATGGATTAGAGTGGAGGTATATTTTCACAATTTTGATTATATTAGTGATGATACTTGATAAAACTAGTTAAGGGGTATATCCTGATATATATCCGTATTTTCTTTCCATGTGTAGTGTCCTCGTCAGCGTAATGGAATAGATTGCGGATATTTCATGTTGAGGTTTATGAAAGAAACTCTTCTTTTGGATCGAATAGATATTCCATCCAAGGTATGGATTTCTAACTTAGGAATTATTTTAGTATTTACCACATATGTCTCATATAATTAAATAGTTTTAGCTAAATGATACTATGTTATATTATTATGTAGTACTTTGATGAATTCAAATGTGCTCATTACTCAAAAGATCAATTGGATGAACTTAAGGAGGAATGGTGTCAATTCATTATTGAGCTGAGAGTTTTATAAGGTATATTGTCTTTCTTTCATTGATGAGAATTTTGAGTATATATAAGTTTGAGTTTTGATGAGATAATATGTCGTCATTAGTATATTAAATTGTGTTGCAATGTTGTTGTTGTTTGTTATAGAAGGTTGGAATCATAAATTGTGTTGGTGCTGCCAAATATTGATTGATATCTTGGCCATAGAAGGTTGGAATCATATACTGATTTTCATAGGCACTTGGCAATATTCAATAACTCATGATCATTTGTTGACATTTTTGGCAATGCTTGCAGCTTGAATATCAGATTTGGCAATGCTTGCAACTTGAATATCAAATAAGAACAATGCCTTCTTTGTTTTCTTCTATATTTTGTCTAATGTTGTTGTTGTTTTGTTTCAGGTTATATGTGCAGATGTAGAAGATAGAGCTAACAAGTTCATTGTTGTTGTTTTTTAGCATGAATATCAGATTTTTTGAAGCTAACAAGATATATGAATTGTTGTTGTTTTTTAGCTTGAATATCATCAATTTTTTGTATATATAAATTATTGGATTAAAGATGTGTATATAAATAGACAAATTTGGTGCATATTTATTGGATTGACTGTCTAATTTATGAATATTTGGTGCAAATTCTAAATGCATATTCCGGTGCAAAATGTGGTGAAAACCTGGTGCAAAATGTGGTGAAAATCTGGTAAATATTTATTGTATATATTAGACAGCGCTTTTTTTAAGTTTTATATATAAAAAATTTCGTGGACATTAGACAGCGCTTCAAAGAAAAAAGCGCTGCCTGAAGTAGGGATTAGACAGCGCTTTAAATAAAAAGCGCTGCTTAAAGTAGAGAATAGACAGCGCTTTTAAAGAAAAGCGCCGTCTAAAGCAATGCCTAAAGATAACCAAAAGCGCTGTCTAAAGTCAAAGCGCTGCCTAAAGGGGTTCTTTAGACAGCGCTTTTAAAGACAAAGCGCTGGCTAAAGTGACAAACAGAAAGTGCTTTTAAAGTAAAAGCGTTGGCTAAATCAGACATTTAGCAGCGCTTTCTCATTAACTAAAGCGCTGTCTTTACTTATAGCAGCGGTCGAATAGGCAGCGCTTTTAAGCGCTGTCTAAGCCCCAAAAAAATGTTGTCTAAGCCCTTCTTTGGCATAGTGATAGGAGCTTTAAGTATCTCTGTAGCTACAACCCAATATTGGATGATGTGTTTCCCAATTCCAAAAGGGGTTATCCATAAAATTGATTCTATTTGTAGATCTTTTATCTAGTCTGGCCAGGAGAAGAGCAAGAAGAGCCGGTTGCTTGGAGGATAGTTTGCAGTCATATTAATCATGGAGGTTTGAACATGATTAATATGGAGGTTTGGAACAACATTGCCATGATGAAATGCCTTTGGAATATAAGCATGAAGCTGGATAACCTATGGCTGAAGTGGATTCATACTAACTATCTCAAAGGAGAGGATGTAATGACAGCTACCATAAGAAATAATAGCTCTTGGATTATGAAAACAATTCTGGCGAAAAGAAGTGATGTCTATATTCATCAGCAGGTGTGGAATGATATGAAGAATAACCAAAAGTTCTCCATGAAGAGAATGTATGACAAGTACATGGAGCAAAGTGACAAAGTAGAGTGGAACCACTTGATTCAAAAAAAACTATGCAAGACCTAGGGTTGTTCTGTATTTGTGGTTGGCTTGCCAAGGGAGACTAGCAGCCAAATCAAGATTGAAGAAGTTTGGCATGCTACAGAATGATATATGCAACATTTGTAATGAGGATACTGAAACTCTTGATCATCTCATGTTTTCCTGTAGGATTACTAAAGCCATATGGATCAAGGTTCTTACATGGTTGGAAGTGATTCATGATCCGTTACAGTGGAAAGCTGAGTTGCATTGAATCATTGGTAAAACTAGAGGAAAAAGATATAAAACGGGGATACTGAAAACTGCCATAGCTGGAACGTTCTATGGAGTTTGGATGTACATAAATACCGCAATTTTTGATACTGTTGAGGATTACACAAGTACTATTAGAAGCAATATATATAACATCTTGTATAGAGGATGGATGAGACCCAAGTATAGGAGACATTTATCTAGGCGTATGATGTAAGCATGGTGTTTTTCTTTGGTGTTTTTTGTCTTTTTTGTTAAATGGATCTTAGAATCTCTTGATGTACATTGCTCATATTTAGAATATATATAATGTTTTATTTCAAAAAAAAAATAGTAATATATTTTTTTTAAATATAACATGTTTTTAAATATAATAAAATCTAGAATCGTTTAAAATAATACATTAATATAAATACTATTTACCATAAAAAAAATTGAATATAATAGAAAAAATGAAATTTAGTGAAGTAAATAAAATCAATGCGTTTTTAGTGAAACAATATAAATATTTTGGTACGGTTTTTAAAATCTGTAGTTTTGTGGGTCAAAGAACTAAATGCTTCATATACAAGCTAGTATTAATGAATAACACACTATTAATATATATTTGGATTGACAATATGTGATGGAATGAAGTGGTGACTAATGAGATTTAATTGTTTAAATTTGCAAATAATGAATGAAATAAAATGGAACATGAATGAATCAATTCCATCACATTCCATCCAATTCTCTATTTTTTTCTACATGCAATTTGACATATATGTGATGGAATAAAACATTTTTAATAAAATAATCAAACAATAGAGTGAAATCTATATTTCATTCTACTCCGCTCCATTCCACTCCCTTATATTCTATTCCGCTCCGTTTAGTTATGTTCAATCAATCCAATCATATCCTTAAAGACGAAGACGAGGTAACAAAACTCTAACAAAATTCAACTAAACCTTATATTTGACCAGGTTTGACGGATAAACACATAAAATTAGCTCATTTTAATGACTCTACTGCCATTGCTCCTTCATGAGTCTAAATTCAATTAAAACATATACAACTTAATTATTATCGTTATATAGAATTTGAGAACACTTTATATTTATTCTCTTAAATATGAATAATTAAAAATTATTTTAATTATTTTAATATAAGAATAAATTTATTTTCACATGTATTCATAAATTTTTTTTAAAGAGTCGTAGCTTTTAAATATATCGATAATTTGAATTGTAGATCATAAAAAAATAATCGTTATACAATCTACCACCTGCTAAATAATAAAAGATTATTTTAAAATATTTTTTTATATAGAAATAAATTAATTTTCACATGTATTCATAAATGTTTTTTTTAAAAAGTCGTAGGAGTTAATTATACCGAAAATTTAAATTGTTGCCCGCTAAATAATTAAAAATTATTTTAAAATATTTTTATATAGAAATAAATTAACTTTTCCATATATTCATAAATATTTTATTAAAGTCTCGTAGCGGTTAAATATACCAATAATTTGAATTGTAGATCATGAAAAAATAATCGTTATACAATCAATACACTACTACGAAAAATCCATTTAACAACGGTTGGGAATGACATATAATGACGCAGGCGAAGGCGTTGTTATGTAGATTGTCATTGTAAGTTCGCTGTTTCTAAAACGTTCTGGAAACTGTTGTTGTATTCTGGAAAGCGCGCGTTATATTGCAACGGTTAGGTATTTCAACCGTTGTAATATATATTAACTATCACAACGGTTATGAGTCTCAACCGTTGTGGAATATACCCTTAGTTTATTAAATAAAAATGTATATTGCTTGTTTTACCATACACCTAATTAAAGAAATACAACCATTAAAATTGGTAAAGAACTATATAATCTGAAAATTAAATTGTTCTTGAAAACCAACTTAAACACACCACTGTTTTCCGAATTGCATCCATTTCATTCCGCACATTATATGTTCCTTAACATAAAATTTATGGTTCAATGGTCGGTTTCCTTCAATCCATCGATATCTTTTATTATAGTTTACCTCATCAACTCCACAAATCATCGCAATTTTATCATCATAACAATCATGATCTTAACAACCACAATGATTAGTGACGACGATGAGGTAAAGTAGAATTGTAGATATCGATGAATTGAAGCAAACTGGCCATTGAACCATAAATTTTATGTTAAGGAACATACAATGTGCTGAATGAAATGGATGCAGTTCGAAAAACATTGACATGATAAAGGTTGGTTTTCAAATACATCTTAATTTTCAGATTATAAGTTTCTATATCAATTTAACTGATTGCAGTTTCAATAAAAGGATAGTGAAACAAATAATATACATAGTATATAATAAACTAAATTTCATATACAATATCAGAATGAATTCATATATATATGTACCTTATCAGAATGAATTCATATATATGTATCACCATCATCATCACCATGTGAAACAAACCCTAAGAAGTGGGAAGCAATGAAGAAAATTAGTTAGTATTCAAAACAAAACCCTAAGAAGTGGGACGGTACCATTACAATGAAGTTCACCTTGCTTGTGAAACATTGAAGTCGAATCTGCACAAAATGAGAACAATCAACAAAAACAACATGAAGCAAACGAGATAATGGGAATTATCTAACAAAAAGATTGAAGTAGAAGAATACCTTATTTTCCATAAACAATATGTACATTACGCTTGCTCCGACAGCATCATCACCATGTTCATCTAGTTTTAGACTCTGCAAGAAGAAATACAAGGAGGAAGAATCTTAAATCAAAAGCTTCATACTTCTTGTATTTCATTTCGCGGATTCTAAAAAAAGATGAAGTTTGCTACCAAAAATATAGAGAAAAAATGGGTGCTAGGGTTTCGCTATGAAGGAAACGGTGCTACTGTCAATAAGGGAAAGTTAATTCCCTTATATAGGTAAATATTTCACAACGGTTTTCTAAAATAACCGTAATGATAAGTATATATATTATTTTAATAATATCACAACAGTTAGTTATATTAACCGTAGTGATACCCCTTATACTTGGTTCAAGGTTCGACTCCAGGCAACAACATTTTTCTATAATTACGTAAAATAGAAAAATGTTGTTTCCTGGAGTCGAACCTTGTACTAAGTATAAGGGGTATCGCTACGATTATTATTACTAACCGTTGTAATATTATAACCCTTGCTCTTCCCGGAATAGAGAACACTCTGGCTAAGTATAATAATTGTTCTAGACTGGGCCGACGCCTGCCCACCAGTCGGGCAGGCCTAACCCAATAATCTGGGAAGGCTCAACAAGGCCCATATTTACCCCTGCGTCAAGCACGTGCCACCCTCCAGCAAGGTCGGGCACGTGTAGCAGATACTGTCGAGAAGAGGTGTCAAGCCTTATGGAACACGTCTCTCCTCGACATCCATGAGATCCTCCCCGCGAGGACACGTTCTCTTGTAACCTTCCACCTCCAAAGGATTCGGTCTGCCCACCTTTTGGAGATCTCGGAACCGTTATCCCAGGGCGAAGACCACGTACTGGTCTTCACTATGCTAGGTAAGCCCTGGTAGTTGTTTGGATTGGGCCTTACAGTCCAGCACAGTGCAAGTAACCGTTGGCCCCGCGCTGGGGGCTCTCTATAAATACCCTCTCACTTGAGAGGGTCAGGTGACGTTCTTTCTAACTCACCTATATTCTGTACTTGTTACTCCAGTTACCTGACTTTAGCATCGGAGTACCTTGCAGGTACACCCCCCACCGTATCATCATCGCCGGAGCTGAAGATTTCACGACGCTGCTGGCCACTGTCATACTGTCTGATCCAGGTACGATCAGTGGCGCCGTCTGTGGGAAACACTGCTTCCCCTTTTTTCCCTCATCGTTAAACCAAAGCAATCTCTTCGTTCATAACTACCATGGCCAGCACCAACACCCAACATGGGAACAACGCTCCGGACTCCGCCTTCACGCAGATCGACAACGAAAACCACCGTGAGGACAACGCTGCTGTCCACATCGAAGAAGGTGACGTAAGGGACGGGCAAGTTGCCCCCTGTTGTACCCCAAATTTTACCTCTTAGATGTCATAACATCTTTCATAGCCATTTAGGATCAATCATATACGCACTGTTTACATTGACTCATATCTTGCAGTTTGTTTCTCTTATGATGAAATTAGCATTTGCACAGAGAGATTCATGACCTCCTAAGGTATTCTCTAGCCCCATACAGTCATTACAAAGACTCACTAGTTGTTTGGAACCAAGATCTCAAGACTTTGAATCAAGTCAAGTCAACAAAAGGATCACCAGACCAAAGTATGGAATTAGGGTTTTAACCTAAGGAATCACTGAAGAATCTTGCCCTATCAAGTCAATATTTTCTTAGTTCATCAACCATTTGAGTTACCTACATCCAATAGGTCTCATTCAACAAGAATTCAAGGTCATCTGGCTCTCATCATGATTAATTTGAGCCATGGTTTCACCCTGTCTCCAAAATTAGGGTTTCTGTTAAGACAAGTGGATCATTGCCTTTGATTTTGATCAAGAGGTGATCTCAAGCCTTAGGACTTGACTCCATTTGATAAAATACATCCCTAAAGGCCATCTATGAGCTTTAGATATGAAGGAAGAAGCAAGATCATAAGAGTTTGCCCCAGTGCATTCACAGTTGAAATTAAGGTTTTGACTGAAACCCTAATCCTTGAGATTTTGATCCAAATGGAACTTCCAAGGTCTCCACTCATCATAACTTGTCTTATGAGTGATTCAAAGTATTAATATCAAGTTTCAAAAGGTTTCTTGCAAAGGAAGTAAGTTTTTGATCATAAAACTTTTCATATGTGAAAATTCCCTCTCTTGTGCCAAATTGAAATGGTCATAACTTCCAAACTACACATCCAAATTGAGTGACTCAAAGCCCAAATGGAAGCTCTTTCCAAGATCTTCAAAGTGTTAAATATGACTTTTCTCCAAAAAAATGCATAGTTTTTGAGTTATGGAGCTTACAAGCCAAACTGACCCAAGACTTGGTGAAATTTCAGCTTGTTTTCCATCAATGAACAACCAACTTTGACCCAGTTTTTCACAAAGCTACAGGCCTCAACCCAAAAATCATTGAACATGAAAGTTGTAGAGGGAATTGAGAGATTTCCAAAGAGTACTAGAACTCCTCCATCCATCAAGGCAGTTGGGAGTTTCGAAGAGTCAAAGTTGGGGGTTTCATTCCTTAACATTCAAGAAACCAACTTTTGAATTTTGATTATAACACTTCCCTAACCATCAGTTTTCATTGTTTCTGAGTTTTAATGACTCATTTAACATTTAAATAAGTTGCTCCACGAAATTCAAGTGCTTAGCATTAAAA
Source organism: Lathyrus tuberosus (assembly GCA_022829125.1). Classification (NCBI taxonomy): domain Eukaryota; kingdom Viridiplantae; phylum Streptophyta; class Magnoliopsida; order Fabales; family Fabaceae; genus Lathyrus; species Lathyrus tuberosus. Next base: position 5,897,333 of record JALAZF010000090.1, read on the forward strand.
TATTGGTTTATGGCTTGTTTGTGCAAGTGGGAGGGAGAAAGAAACTTTCCAAAAGTAGAAAGCAATTGTTTATTCATTGAGCAATGGACCTATCAGTTCACAACAGTCATACTCAGAGGCTCATAGATCTTTGGAAGATTTCACTCTGCATTTGGAAAAACTCACACGAAATGGGAAGGGCATTGTTGGCATCATTAACAAAAGGACCATACCTTGAGCTCTCTTGCCTCACCTATAAATAGCAGTTCAGTTTACTTGCATTCCTCACCAACAATACTTCTCATACACACTCTAAAAAACTATGAAGTCTCAAGCTTAGCAAGTAAGGAGAATGGAGGAGCTATCTTGGAAGTGGGTGCTAAGTGGAGAGAGCAAGAAAGTCAGTTCACATTTTTAACTAGGTACTTTTCTTTTTGGTTTTCTTGCTGCATTCATACTGATGAATCATTGTGTTAACATATATGTCTTGCATTTGAACTATCCTGATTAGTTTTAAAAGATGAATAATGTTGATGTTGTTGACACTACCTGCTCTTGAGGTTGTACTACCTTGATTGCCTTGATGCCATGGCTATGTTTAAGGATACATGTTCATGTTAAAGTTCACCTAAGTGCATCCTTGCCATTGCCTGTATGTAAACATATTTTGTTTTGTCTGAAGCCATTCATATGTGATCCTTGATGTGTTTAAGCTTATGTTGACTGACTTGAGAGTAGCAGTTAGCGACCTGCATGAAGAGAATATGTCTCCCTTGCTGAACACACCCTCTTTGGTGTTATAAGGAGTTACCATACTGTTTTTGCCTTATGTCCAAATGTATGATGTTATGTGTTCATGTAAGATGTTATGCATCACCATTTCCTGATATGATTTTTGTTTTTTCCATGCCTTGGCATCAAGTCAAAATAAATAAGTTGTTATCTCCAGACAACATAAGAAGGTTTGGTTTAGGCTGGCTGTGAATATGTGACATTGATTGGCCTTCTTTTTTCCATACTGCACTAAAAATAAGATACTATTGTGTACATTTGGGATCATTTTGAATCTGTATGTCCATGAGAAGGAGTTGAGTTTACTACTGATCACACTTGTGCTACTTGATTTTCTTGTCTATATTGGTTTTGTTTTAAGGGTTGGCATTATTCTTGTCAAGCTGAATGTTAAGGGACTATTTGATGTTCTATTCTTTAGTCAACAACTTGAAAGGTTTTTTGTTGTGTAATGAGTGTTGCTTTTGCCTTTGTTTTCTGTTTTCCCTAAGTTGTAATCCTAATCATGCATTAACATTGCCTTACACCTGAAATTTGATTTAGATCCACATAGTGCTGTTTGAAAGTATCAGAGGGATGACAGGAGGTATATGTCCTCAGGATATATTTTGAGTGTTTGAATTGTTCAATAGGTTGGAAACAATATGAAAATTGATGGTTGGTTGATTTGAGGAATATATATGTTGCTTGTTGTGTTCACTTCAGACCATAGACATAACTATTATACTGATTTTTGCACTGCCATAATTCAAGAGGAGTCCATATTAAGACTTCTTTGTTTAAAACAGTTCTTGAAGAATCCATATCATATTAGTTTTAATTTAGAGGGCATGAAAGTTTGGTTGAAGTCATATTGCTTGCTTGAAGGACTTGTTTCAGCACCTTTATTTGTGAATGAGTGGAAAATATTGTGTTTAGGATTGTGTATGAAACTATTGTTGACCTGCCTAGCTATGTCCTGTTAATATGAAATTAAGGCATTAAGAATTTTGTAGGGAATCTTGTTGGCAGTGGTAGGTAAGCCTGTTATTATCATGACTTACAATCTAGTTGTGGAATGAGAGTGTTAAGTTTTATGTATTGCATTGGTATTGTGAGCTCGCGATAGGCTATTGTTTATGGCTCTATGTCAAGTTTGTATGCTAGGAGCTTATTACCATGATACCTTTATCTTCCCCCATTTTAAAGCTAAAATGAAAGTCTGATGAGCTGTATGTCAATTGTTGGAGTTCATTCTATCTGTCAGTGCCCAAAATCGTGTGTACCTGTGCATGAACATACCAATATGCATGTGATTAAGTTTGTTTTGGACATGTTTTGTTTTGTTACATAGTAAGTTTAAGATTCCACTTATGAATATTTGGATTCCATGTTGCTCTCCTCCTGTTGAATAATCACCCTGCTGTTTTGTTTCATAGTTTTAATTGAAATTCTTGAGTTTTTATTACCACAACACTAGCAGTGGAGATAAGTTAGAATGCGTGAGGTTTTTACCTTATGCCATAGTCTGAATGTTTGAAAGTGCACTTAGGTTGTCTATGTGATGTTAAACCACACTTGCTCTTGCCTTCCATATTTTGTTGTGCTCATATGCATCAACCAAGAACTACTGTCATAATAGTTGGTTCTGCCTTAATTTGGTTTTGCCATAATAAGGATGTGACTTCTGTTGTTACATTTGAGTGCACTTGATTTCTTTCTGCTATGCGATTATTGGTTTTGGTCTCAAAAAATCCATAATGATCATGTTCTCATGCTTGAAAAAACTCAGAGGTCTTGTGAATACCCTTCATATACTTAGTCTAGGTTTGGACAACATGAAAGTAATATTTGAATTTCTGTTGGTGTGTATGTTCTTTTTCCTCTCCAACATTACTTCCACAGTCACATGTTCATAATATATGTATGAGCTGGTCAGATTGAAATGCAATTGAGCTTGATGATGAAACCACGGGCCCAGCCATGGCGCTTGAGTTCTAAGTTTTAGGACTTGTTTGAGTATATTATTTCTAGTTTCCACTAAATGACCGGATGTAACAGGCCACCCCAGTGGTGCAATTCTTGCCTTACCATACCTTGTGAGTATCGTGTCCTGGGTTCGATTCTAAGCATCAACCCTCTTTTTTATGTGCGCGTTTCTGAAACCTTTTGCTTTAAAATACAACTTATTTTTACCAACGCATTTATTCTATAAGTTATGTGTATAGCTCAGCTGGGGAATCTTTTAGATAGCAAACATGGGTGCGTGGGTTCAACACCCTTTGGCACCATTTCCTTTTTTTTTTGTCACTTATTTTGGTTAAATTTTCAATCCAACTTTAATAAAACATAACTTCTTCATGCTATAAGTTTTTTTCATCATTATTTTTTCACTGTCCTCTTCTTCTCACCTATTTTTATTATAACATTGAAAATCTTCAAAAATATTTATTTTAAAAGGGCCTTTGTCTATATGCATTATGTAAAATATCTTAGGGTTATTTGCTTGTGTTTCCTGACTCTTTTGAATCCTTTCTGAGCTTATCCCAACATGTTTAAACATTGATTTTGCTTGGTACTTGTTTTCAAATGTGAAAATGACGTGTTTGTGTCCTCTTAGGCTTGTGGGTATTGTGAATTGTATCATTACCTTGTGATAACATGTTAATGTTTGTACCATACTATTGAATTTATGTGCTTTCTCTTTGAATTCTTGAACTCATAGTGTTCATTTGGATCTCAAAATCACTTGTAACATTCTGTTCATAAGAAGCTTATCTTCCCCATTATTTCAAAGGAAAGTCTTTTTATTGACCTCAAAGTCATAGATATCTCATAATCAACCCTTGACCTCATAGTCATAGGTATTTACATCCTCCTTGACCTCATAGTCATAGGATACCAGCTTTGACCTCATAGTCACAGCCACCTACCAGCCTTGACCTCATAGTCATGGCCACACCTTCTCCTTGACCTCATAGTCATAGGATTACCAACTTTGACTTCATAGCCATACAATCTCACAACTTAGAATTAGGATAGAGTTCTTGGACTCTATATGAACTCATCACCTCGAGTATTCACTTCCCCTATAACTTAGACTTAGAGAGTTTCTTAAACTCTACATGAGCTCATACTTATTCCCCTTGGAACTTTGACCACAGTCAATGGTTCCTCAAATCACCCTTAGTTAGGTGAACTACGGTTGCTCTGATTCTTTAGTCAGATACGTAGGCATAAGATGCAACATCTTGACGAGCAAACTTAGTGTACATACCCCTAGGTCCTTACCTTTAGCAGATATCTTAGCAAGCAAACATAACATAACACAAACTAAACAAGAGGTTCCTGTAGAGTACTACAGATACAGAGGGTGCTAATACCTTCCCTTTGTATAACCAACCCCCGAACCTTAGATCTCCCCCCTTTAGGTTTTCTCGATCTTAAACCTTTCTTTTGGATAAATCAAAGTCGGCGGTGAATTCAAAGAAATGTGATGCAAGTTAATAAATAGCTTGTTATCCGATTCTCACCGCAACAGAAATGGCGACTTCACTGGGGAATTAAAATAAATTTGGAGGGTTAAGCCCACCTTGTTTTTGCTTGTGTTGTTTATGCTTATTTGCTATATTTGTACATATCTGTATATATCTGTATACTTGCTTGGGTTCTTCTATGTGCAGGGTGGTGCTTTTGAGTGGTGAGATAAATCCTAACTCGGATTTGAGTGTGAAGATAGATGGTTTCTACCTGAGTGAATCGCACACTCAAAGATACAACAGAGTCGCCACCGAACTTTATTTAGTCCCAAAAGGACAGGGAAAATATCGATATAACCTAAGGGGAAGAGTAACGGAAACGCGGGGTTAGTTATGCGAAAGGAAGGTATTAGCACCCAACGCATCCGTCGTACTCGACGGGAACCATTTCGCTTATTTCTAGGCTTGGATGGGTTATCTATCTAAAGGCTTATAGCTAAAAGAAAAGAGAGAGAGAGAGAGAGAGAGAGAGAGAGAAAGGGGAAAAAGAAAAGAAGAGAAAGAAGGTGCTCGCGGAGGATTGTGCCCTCGTGCCTACGTACCCTCATAGTGCAATGAGGAAATCAGAGCGTCATAGTTCATGGAACCAGGGGACAGAAAAGAAGGAAGAAAAGGAGAAGGAAAGAAAGGGTGGAAGTGTGCTCGCCAAGACATGCGTCTCGTGCCTACGTATCATACATTCAAAAGAATGCAGAATCAGAGCTTCCGTAGTTCGGGGAACTGAACGGAAAAGGAAAACAAGAAAGAAATAAGGAGACGAAAGAAATGGTGTCAAAACCAAGAGCGAAAGAAAAACTCTATTGGGAAAGACCCCGCAGTAAGAGCGTTTGCACAAAAGAAAAGGAAAAGAATGGTGTCAAAACCGAGAATGAAAGAAACTCTGCTGGGGATAACAAAGGGAATTGGTGTCGAAACCAAGAAAGTAAGAGCAAGGGGAATAGGAAGGACTCCTCTGGGGATCCAAATAAAGGGATGGTGTCATAACCAAGAGAAAAAGGATACTCGGTATATTAACTAGCTGGCAGTGGTTAAATTAAGAAAGAGAGTAGGACCCTGGCGGGGAAAAGAATGTGGTGCCAACAGACGGACTGTGATAAACCAAGAGAGAGAGAGCGCTGAACCAAGAGAAGGTGTTTACCTCTGAAGGGGCCTCGGTATATTAACTGGTAAATAGTGGTTAACCGAGGAAAGAAAGAACTGCAACTCTGTGGGAATAGAGAAGCATTAGTTTTAACAGAGGAAACTGTGATTAACCAGAAGCACGGGTGTAGGACCAATCAAAGGTCGTGACCCAAAGGACGGGTGTAGGACCGAGCAAAGGTCGTGACCCAAAGGGGTTCGGTAAACTGACTGAACAAACAGTACTCAACCGAAGAAAGGGTATTTTAACCAAAGAAAGGTTACTAACCCAAGGGTGCAAGTATTCAAACCAAGAGGAGGTTGCTAACTGTGGGGGATTCAGTATTTACAGACGGACTGTGATTAACCGAAGAGAACAGCGAGTGATTAACCAAGAGAAGGTGATTAACTCGAAAGGGCTCAGTATTTTAATAGACGGATTGTGGTTAACTGAAGAAAAGGGTGATTAACCAAGAAGAGGTGATTAACCCAAGAGGGACTCAGTGATTAACAGATAGACTGTGATTAACTGAGGAGACAGGTGATTAACCAGGAGAAGGTGATTAACCCAAAAGGTGCTCAGTATTAACAGGAGGACTGTGATTAACTGAGTAAGAGAGCAAAATTGGTGTTTTAACTAACAAGCAGTGGTTAAACCAACAACGGGAGAAGAACCAAGAGAAGATTGTGAACTCCTGGGGAAGAATGGTCATGACAGGATAACTGTGTTAGACCAAAGAAAGAGAATTGAGACTTTTCAGGGGAATCAAAAAGCAATGATTGATTACAAGAAGAAAGGAGTAATGAAACAAAGAGAGATTGCAAGAGCAAGAATAACGATCTTAACCAAGAAGGGGTGGTGGTTGATCAAAAGGGGAGATTGAGAAGATCACAAGTGATCAAGGATGAAAGAGATTGCAAAGAGAGAAAAGTGATCAAGGATCAACTCGATAGGGGAATGAGAAACACTATAGCTGGAGGATAGAGATGACTATTCTCGAGGAGAGGACAAGACGCCCTTACCAAAGAAATAGCCAGAATGAGGGTAGAAAAACTCCATCCTCATTCTTTCTCTAGCACCCAAAATATAGTGTGGAAAGTGAAACGGACAGCGCAACCGTTCCAATGTTGTACAGTGCTTCTGCATAGAGTAACAAACAGCATAACGTCGTCAATTTGTACAGTGCTCCGATGCAAGGCGCATCGCGAAACTCCAACTACATGGGGGGAATGAGAGAGAAAGCTCTAAAGGAGGCCTAAAGAGAGGAAAAGGGAAGATCGATTAATCGAAACAAAGTTTCGATCAATTAATCAAGGGATAAACATGCTAACAACTTTCCAAAGAGGATGAAAAGTCATTAAAGCAAAAAGGGGTGAATTATTGATTATACAAGATTAAGTTTATCCATGAAGAATAAAATTAATGCAAATCTGAAATGGAAGGTGCAAAACAGTGCCAAATGATCATCAAAATGCCACACAAAATCATGCATCATGTGAACAAAGATAGTGCAAGAATTACTATGTTCATACAATGCTAAGAACATGAAACAAATGAATAATCAAAAATATGCATCGAAAGTTCATGAACATGCTTCAACCAGAAGTGAAATGACATTAAAAACATCCATAAAATCAAGCATGACAATCAATGGAAGTTAAAATGAAGAAAGAATGGCAAACACACTTGAAAATGCAAGAAAATGGCCTTCTGGTTCAGTGTTAATCGATTAACACAATTGCACTGCAAAGTTTTAATCGATTAACACGTGAAAAAGTGCAAAAAAACACTGGTTAATCGATTAACACAATTGCACTGCATTGTGTTAATCGATTAACACTGTACAGGGAGCAGAAAATCAGTTTTGAAAAGTGCTTTTGGCCAACTTTTTGATTGTGCAATCACTCCAATGCTAGGGCAAACAATTATGCACGAAAAATCAAGTTTACAAACAGAAAATGATCAACAATAGAATCAATTAACAATCAAGATGATGGATCAAGAAAAAGTATAATCAATTCACATGCAAGAATATCGAAATTACGTCGCGAACGATATGAAAACGATCGAAACAATAAAATGAATGAAATCCACCAACCTAAAAGGCCGAGATGTGCCTTGGTAAATGTTGCAAAGTGATATTGGTGCAGAAGATTAAAGAAAACCAGAGGATCCTTGAATTGTAGACGAAACGCGTCGAAACCGATCAAAAACCGAAAACTGCACCGAAATCGAACTTGCACCAAAATAAATGGTGTGAAACCCTTGGATTGAAGTAGAATGAGATGTAATTCCGGAAACTCAACCAAAGAATGCCAAATGATGAAGGTTAAGCTCAAGAATTAATCACTTTCAATGTGAAAAGTGATTATCCTTCAAGAATAAGAGCTTTTGGTGAGGTTTGATGGAGAAGAATTGAGATGAAGATGAAGAATGAGTAGAGAAATCAGAGAAAAAGTGAGAGAACTGAGTGTGAAATGTGAGAAGTTTGGTGAAAAATGATAAAGAATGGTTGAGGAATTGAAAAGTGAGTGAAGGTGTGTCTATATAGGCTTTAGGTTTGGAATATGAGATGGTTTGGAATTTGGTTTGGAATTAGCTTTGGGTTCGGAACTAGGTTAGGAGTTAGTTGGACTTGACTCACCGAGTCAAGGCGGTTAACTCGGTTAGTTAGAACCAACTCGGTAACCATCCTAAGGTGAATTCCAACATCCAAAGATCCACATTACTTGGAGAACAAGGAACATGGTGCACTTGATTTGAAGTGAAGTATCATAGCAAATGCACTTGGAATGAATTGAGTAGCTTGGAAATGTTTAGAGGTGTCTAGAATATTCCATATGCTGCTAGAATCCAAGACCAAAATGTGTGCAAAGGTGCTGTCATGAAAAAACAGCAAAGTGTGCCTATTTTGCCTGCGTTAATCGATTAACACAATTGCACTGCAAATGCTTAATCGATTAACCAGGCCAAAATATGCCCAATTTGCCTAAAAAAAGGTGTTGTGGTCTCGGTTTCGATTTTCCACCTCTTGTATTGCTGAATATGTATGGAAACCTTCATTTTGTGCTTGTTTTGACGATGTGATGACCTTGTGAGGATATGATTAATTGGGCTTGGAAAACCTGAATATCCTGCAATCAAAACACCAGAGGAAAAGTGCGAATGCGTATACCAGCGATGCGCATGCCTATGCTTATGCAAAAGGCAAAAGAGGGAGGTCAAATTTCGGGTTACGACAGCTGCCCCTATTTAATCCTCTTGGACCTAAATGTAAGAATCACGCCAGCTTTTCGATGATTCAAGGTAAAAAGGGATTAAATAAAAGAGTAGCTCGAGAATTTGGCTGACGGCGACAAAAGAAGAGTTGAAAGTGTTTGAATAGATGAGTGCAAAGTTTGCTGAAAATCTGCTGGGAGATAAGTCAGGAAAAAAAGAGAGGGAGTATGATCGATGCATATGTTATGTATGCGTTTCTACATGATTCTTGATATCATGCAATGCAAAGGCTCAAGATAAGGCACAATGTAAAGCGGTTAGGCAGAAATCGTAGCAAAACGACTTCGACACCCTCTGTTGGGGAGAGGACCCGCAGATAAAGACAATCTCTGTTGGAGAAGAGAGTTCACAAAGGATGATGATTCCGCCGGGGAAATAAACTGAGAACATCTCAGGTTTCTAAATCACCATGGTTGTCTCTGTTGGGGATGAAAGAATTAAATCAATCCTTCCTACCAAGATTGGCTCTGCGTGGGGAAAAGAGATTCCCGAATCATGTTGACTCAGCTGAGGAGAAACCACTGCTGCTGGTGACAGATAGTTCCTAATCATAAGAGATGATGCACAACCCTTACTGGGGAAGAAAGAGCAGAGCGTTTTTGCTGGGGAACACCTTGGAAACCTACTGGGGAGAATGATGACTCTGCTGAGAAACTGCTGAGGAGACAATAACTTCTTCATAGAATCATCACATTGTCGGCCAGGCGTTAGGCTTACCAATGGATATTACCGATTATCCTGCAGGGGTTACCAGTAACACATGCGATGCATAATGCTTTCTCGATGAATTTAGCTTTTTATTATTCTCAACGTTTTTTAGTATTATGTGATCACAAATAATTGTTTATTTTGCAAACAAAATACTAGAATGAAAACAAATTGAGATAATAAAGAATGAATTTTATTGAATGTAAAATTTTTGTACATAAAGTGTATACAAGGATGCAAAATCCTTGATGAGGAAGTTTGCAATAAAATTGAAAAATAAATGTAAATGGCAAAGGGAAATCATGCTTTGCATTGATTACAACATTGGCCACCATCCACTGTAGGTTCCAACGCCTTGTACCAGTCGATGATGATTGGGATGTTCTGTTACCGTCTGAGGTCTAGCCGTGAGGAAAAGAGGCTCAAGTGTTCACAGTCAATGCCTTTATCCCTAATTTTTGCCTGGACATGTTTTTACATTTTTTTTCCGTCCACCGGGATGCCCATTTTTGCCTAAGTCGCCCTTTCGGGTTTTCAACTTAGCGGGCTATTATTGTTTTTTCCATTGTCCCTAAATTTTGCATGGACATTTCTTATTTTGGTCCATTGGGACGTCCATTTTTGCCTAGATTATCCTTGCAGATGTCAATCTTAGCGGACTCTTATCCATTTTTTTCAGGCATAATATTGTTTGACTGTATCGGAGTTCACGGGCGATGGCAACTCCTCCCCATCCATTGTGGTGAGGATCAGGGCTCCGCCTGAGAAGGCCTTCTTGGGGTTGCATAAATGAAGATTAGACTTCCTGGGGAATACCAATTATGGTTGCAAAAAGGTTGGATAGTTCCAGAGATAGATAAGCTTCTCATAAGAGACTGTCACTTATCGCCATAGAAAAGCAAGCTTCTTCAAGAGATTGTTACTTGTTATTGGTTATAAATTCTCAAGACCTGTTGATATCACAACACTGTTGGAGAAGGGCTTTTGTCTTCATCGAGGATCTGTAACAGATTCTTCCTGCGAGACACAGTGTAAATAAATGCACGTTCAAACTAGGTTCAACAACCTAACTTGCCGGGGACCATAGTTCAATCTAGAAATGAGCTAGAAAGAAACGGTCAAACAAGACTCCCACCATTGAGGATTGAGCTCAAATGGGGATTTATCTTATCCTATTGTGGAAAAGATAACTGAACCAACCATCATCCATGAGGATAAAACTCTGTGGAGAACTCAGAAAGGATGGGCACTTTATGCCTAGGGCTGACAACTCTATTGGAGAGAATAGACAAACCCAGTCACTTGGGGATATAACGCCAAGGTGAACAAAGTAGGTAAACACCAGAAGAAGAGGTAGCAGTGAGCTAAAATGCTATGCATATAATGCTTATATCATGCTTATGCTTATGCTGACAAAACAGAGAAGAAGCGAAACTGGAGATGAAATAAACATCTCGACAAGGATACCCAGCCAAACTAACAGATTGGACCAATACTGGGGATGAGCTTGTAGAATCAGTAGTTATGCTTTAAGATTAAGACTTTCTCTGGTGAGAACGGTACTCCACTTGGTATAGCATCACGACTTCACCAGGATTGCCATCATGAGCTTGATCTCTTCACTGGAGAGAAAAGATCCATTAGGAATTGTCAAGTTTAGCTGAAGTAACAATTTATTGGGGAGCTAGCAAAAGATGTCATAATAGTTGAGTAGTTCTGCATAACTCATCTGCCCCAGATTATATGGTTTATCAGAAGAAAGTACCAAGAGGATTTTACAGAAGAATTTGCATGCAAGGTGTTTCAAAATCTTCAAACTCTTGGAGAGATTCATCAATTTCGGCATAACTGCCCCAGATGAATGTTGTTTGTATAACAAGGTCCTTGAACTTGTGCTTCAGACTGGTTGTCAAAAACTGGGGAACAAACTTGCCCCTGTCAGCTTGGTTGATCTGGTTAAGGAGATGTCGTTGATTTTTAGAGATTTACCGAATCTCGACTTGACTGTTTCTGATTAACTGGTCTGCGAAGGTAAATCATCAAAATGATTTTACAGAAGAATTGATATGCTAGATGTTTCAATATCTTCAAACTCTTGTAAAGCTTCAGGAACCTTGACGTAACTGCTCCCGTTCAACTGTATTCGTAGTACAAAGTCCTTTAGACTGTGGTAGAAACAACTGGGAAACAAACTTGCCCATGTTGGTGGGTCATTGGAGTCCAAACTTGTCATAAGATGACCTCAAGAAGGCTTGCCCCAATATTCTGAACTTTTGGGGAGTTCTGCCCCTGATTTAATAACAACTTGGAACGGTGGATTGGAAAATCCTTCCGCTTGGTTGCCCCTGACTGAGCTTCCTTTATCAAGTCAAATTCCCTAGCTGACTGTATTTGTTGGGATTTCTTTGATATTGAATTGTCTTGCAAACAAGTATTGTTCATTAAAAGTTGGCAATTTCAATGCAAAATTCATGCAAGCTTTTGAAATCAAGTTTTAATGATGGAACACACACGGTGGAATGATTAAATAAAAAACAAAGGTAGATCTGGCCTTTTATAGCCTGGTAGATGAAGTGATCAACATACACAAATCACAAAGATTATTAGGAGTCAGGTTAATCAACCTTGCTGTAGTATGCTTTCAAAACAACCTTACCTCAATTAGGTCTTTTAAGGGTTGTAACGTGGCTTGGTTCACGGTTCATGAAACAAAAGATAAAGGCTCAAAGTTTATTTGTCCCACCCAATCTTCGTGATGAACTCCAATCCTACTCTCAATTAACATAGGTCATATATATTGATTCCTATAGGCTAGGAATTGAGCCGGTGATAGTTGCTGATGATTCGGACACCCAGATAGTCATTACTCTCTTGCAGCATTTGATTATTCCTTATTGCCGAGGTTTTGAGACCTCCTCTTTTCTTTGTTGAGGTTATGAGACTTCTTTTTGTTGAGGTTATGAGACCTCTTCTTTTCTTCACTGAGGTTATGAGACTTCTTTTTGTTGAGGTTATAAGACCTCTTCTTTTCTTCACTGAGGTTATGAGACCTCTTCTTTGCTTATTGAGGTTATGACACCTCTTCTTTTCTTTATTGAGGTTTTGAGACCTCTTTTTCGCCTTTGTTGAGGTTTTGAGACCTCTTTTTGTCTTATGAGGTTTTGAGACCTCGTCTTTGTCTTCTGAGGTTATGAGACCTCGTCTTTTTTATTGTCACTTGATTTGAGAGAGCTGACAGGTGTCTTGCATGAAGCGCTTGCATTCAATTGCATAACCAAGTTAAACTGAGAACTACCATGCCCCAAGGTTGAGATTTAAGGGTTTTTTTGTGTAAGGAAAGAAAACTTCTACTTCTAGGCTTGAAGGGTTAATGAGGGATTATCTTCCTTAGTTCTCCAGTGTTTGGGAACTGAAACAATGCCTTACATCCTCGATAAGGTTAAATTGAAAGCATATCACAGCAATTATGGATAATATTTTCATCATCCTCCCCAATCTTTGCTTAACAACAAAAAGTTTAATGAAGTGGAATAGATAATTTTTTTTATTTTATATTTTATTTTTATTTTTTATGAACATAAAAGTAAATGAGTGAAACGAATGAACTTAATCAAAAGGTGCACAAACATTTCATTAATCTTGCCAATTTGAAAGTACAACAAAGCTTATAAGCAAATACAAATTCAAAGTGCAAAGGAAATATAATTGAAAGTACTGAAATGCACAAAATACAGCCAGCTTTGGTGAATTGATTTCAGAAGATTTCAGTTTCCGGGCCCAAACAGGGGAACACCCTCGCCACTGATCATTAGTTCTTTGTGATACAGAATCTTGAGAGGCCTTGCAAGTCTCAGGCCTTTTGCTTCAGAAGTTTAGACATTAGCGTCTGACATACCTTCCTGAGGTTGTAGTGTCTTTAGCAAACTTAGCAGCCTTGCTTCAAACTCTTTGCACTCTTCAATGGGATGCCCCATTGTCCTAGTGTGGAATCTGCATTCAATCTTCGGGTGGTCTTCCTCAAAGATCAAGTCCTTGTTGTGGATCAGATTTTGCACAGTAGCTTCTAAAACCAGGCAACCATCCAAACTATGTCCTTCAGCCCCTTTATGAAAGTCGCAGGTCAGATTTTCATTGTGCCAAGGTCCTGGCACAGGGTTGTAAGGTTGAGGAGTCACCACCTTGTTTTGAATCAGCAGTGGGAACAGTTTGCTTAGTGGCACCGGGATAGGTGTGTAGTGAACCATGCCTCTTTTGACAGAACACTTCTTCTTATCTTGGTTTCGAGAACCTCGACGAGAAACAACAGTTGGAGGCTGAAACACCCCTTCGGTAGACACCTGGTGACGATTACATTCTGGTACAAAACCAAGACTGAAGGTTGGTTGGCGTGAAGTTTCCTCAAAGGCAGATCCTTGGTATAGGAGAACCATGGGAGATGGCAAAGGTTTGTTGATTTGAATGCCTTGAGGCATGAATGAGATCCTCTTAGAGTCTAAAAGATTTTGAACCTTACTCGGGAGCACCTTACAGTCTTCAGTTGAATGCCCCTGTGCCCCAGCATGGTAGTCACATTGAGCGTTGGCGTCAAAGCCTGGCGGGTATGGAAAAGGTACTGGCTCTATCTCTTTTGGTATGATCAATCCACCCTTAATTAAATCTGGTAAGAACTGACTGTATGGTATTGGCAATGGAGTGAAATTATTTTTTGGCTTTCTAGGCCTTTGTCGAGCATGCTGACGCGGTTGACAGTGATCTTGCCCTTGATTCTGAGGAGGTCCTTGAGTTAGAGGAACCACAAAAGATGATAAATTGGCAACTTCTCTTGGAGTAACAGGGTGAGCATACTCCTCTTTCTTTATCAGAGCTTGCAAAGTTTCCAGAACCCAATTCATCTGGGATTTGAGGATTCTGACCTCCTCTTTCAAATCTTCTTGGTTCTTCAGAATTTCATTCCTTGTTGCCATTATCTTGAATAGGAGCTGGGTATCCTTCAGACATAGAGGGAGAGACTCAAGACTGAGAAATGCCAATGAGATGCGAATGCATATGGAATGTAAATACAAGCCAAGTGGTTTCAAGGAACTCAAAGGCAAGTTGCAAAAATTTTGTGGACAAACTGAAGAAGTTTTTGTTTTTAAGTTTCGAGCTCCATTGATCTTTTGAAAAGGAAATGAATGTCTGAATTCCTTGAAACCAAAAATGGGTGCAACGAGATGTATACAATGCGCAAACATGGACACGTATACACAGAAATATGTACACAACACAGTACACAAGTCCTAGGTTTAGGGGTTTCATGAGTGGAGCTATGGTCTACCCATCCCAAAAGGTGTGTAATAGGTTCATCAACTGTAGAATAGGGTTCTAAAAGTTCCCAGAGTCTACGTAAATCCTTCGGATATTATCGGCCTGCGTGACTACTCACGCGGGTTAATAATATTCTCAAGATAAACTCATCTGAGTGTAGTATCGCGTAACAACTACTTGAGACTTACTCCCTTATAGCCACCACACTACACCCTAAAAGGCCAAGTGGGGTGAAGGTAACTACGGTCCTCAGAATCCCAGGCTTCAAATTGAAAAAGTAATATCAATGCCACTGCTCACAGCAAACATCAACAATCCCAAAGGGCCTCATCTGAGTGTGGTCATCATATGCCACAGATTGTTAGGACTACTCCCAACAACCGACTATTGATTACACCACGATTCTATCATATATGTGCTCTCAAGTCCAGGTTAGGACTTTATCTCACCACTCAATAGTAGCAACCCTGCACACAGAAGAACCCAAGCAAGTATACAAATATATACAGATGTATGTACAAATAAGCAAGCAAACATACACAAATAAACAAGGTGGGCTTAACCCTCAAAAGGTTCCCTAGTGAAGTCGCCATTTCTGTTGCGGTGAGAATCAGATAACAAGCTATTAATTAACTTGCATCACAAAAGTTTGAAATTCACCACCGACTTTGATTTATCCAAAGGAAAGGTTCAAGATCGAAGAAAACCTAAAGGGGTATATTTATGGTTAGGGGGTTGGTTATACTAAGGGAAGGTATTAGCACCCTAAGTATCTGTAGTATTATACAGGAACCTCTTGTTTAGTTTATGTTATGTTATGTTTGCTTGCTAAGGATATCTGCTAAAGGGTAAAGGAAAAGACCTAGGGGTATATACACTAAGTTTTCTCGCCAAGACATCGCATCTTGTGCCTACGTATCTAACTAAAGAATCAGAGCAACCGTAGTTCACCTAACTAAGGGTGAATTTGAGGAACCATTGACTATGGCCAAAGTTCCAAGGGGAATGAGTATGAGCTCATATAGAGTTTAAGAAACTCTCTAGGTCTAAGTTATTATGGGGGAAGTGAATACTCAAAGTGATGAGTCTCGCATAGAGTTCAAGAACTCTACCTTATTGTAAGTTGTAAGATGATTGGTTGTGAGGCCAAGGGAAAGTACTCTATGACTATGAGGTCACAGAGAAGGTGGCCATGACTATGAGGTCAACGCTGGTGGGTGGCTATGACTATCAGGTTAAAGCTGGTAATCCCGTGACTATGAGGTCAAGGAGGTGGCCATGACTATGAGGTTAAGGCTGGTATGTTTTGTTCATTGACTTATGAGTCAACTGAGGAGGATTTTCCTTTGGAATTGGGAGAAAAACAATATTATGAAACAAACAGTTCACAATGGATATTTACATGAAAATCCAACCTTAAATGACAAGATATTAGGGTGAAACAAAGT
The DNA here is from genome assembly GCA_022829125.1 of Lathyrus tuberosus. Classification (NCBI taxonomy): domain Eukaryota; kingdom Viridiplantae; phylum Streptophyta; class Magnoliopsida; order Fabales; family Fabaceae; genus Lathyrus; species Lathyrus tuberosus. The sequence goes on from JALAZF010000090.1 coordinate 5,913,484, forward strand.
GTGTAACAGCATACAAGGTTTAGAACCGATATGCATTAGGCAATAACTAAGCAAGATGACAGGATAAAAGAATCAAGAGCAACCAAGAAGTGCAATAAAACCCTAAAAGGAACTTTCCACTTCCATCATGAATAGATGTCTCAAAATTAATTATTTTCACCAATCTCTTTTTATGTTCAAAAAATAAATTCATTTAGGAACATTTAGCAAAAAGATTGAATGAAAAAGGATGAAAAATGGTTGAGTTATGAAATTTTGAAGTTTAAGTGCTAACCATGAAAATAATACAAAACAACATGCGATAAAAAATAATGGGAGAGGCCCCCATGGGTATTGAACCCAGTCCATTGCGTGTACAGCTCAAAACTCTTACCAATTATGCCATTACGCGTGTGTTAACCAATCATAGTCACAAAATACTATATGAGAAACAAAGGTGTTTTGGAAAACTAAAAATAAAAGGACTGAGGCGAGGGGGATTAGAACCCCAGTCAAGTGGTCAAATGGGTGTGTATATGTGTGTGCTTGCCACTGGGGTGGCTGTTACATCCGTAACAAACATGACTCCATATTCATTTAAGTCTTGGCAAGCGAGGAAATGAGTGCTAACAAACAAGTTGTCACAAACAGCCAGAGAAAGGAGTCCAAGAATTCAACCTGATAACTTATTAAGTCAACTATCCTAACTGGACATACTCAACAATTTCCTCTTCTAAAATCATGCTCCACTTAATCAAAATAGTAAACATGACATGAATTGTTGCATTGAAATTAGGTACAATGGTTTTAGAGTCATATACACTAACAGTAGAGAACCAATATGTTAAATGTCTTAAGCTTGCAAATGAACAACGACAAGATGATGAGATGAGTTAAGTTCCTGCTATGCATAAGACCAGAACCAACAAGGTTGGATGAAAACATTAACATGAATTCAAAAACTTTTATAACAGATGATGACATTCTATTGTATTAACCAATAATTGCATGAATCTTATGAGATAGCTCAGAAAAACTTTGGATCAAGTAGCATTGGTACCAAAAGTTCAAACCAGCAGGTGATAGTAATTTCAAGTCATTCATTCAAAGTGTTTGAGGGGAAAACTTACATGATGATATCATTGCAAATACATGGTCATGTATGATATATGTCAGCTCAGGTATTACATTCTTAATATTCAAAAAACAACAGCTTAGGCATGTTATTCTAAGTTATGAGACAAGAATAAGGCAGGACAAACAATAACAGGTTCCATATTTAAGCAAGAACATGACAACTTCAATCATTAGTGACAAGATTTAGAATATATCAAATGAGCATTAATAAGATGATGACAGTATAATAGGGAGCAAGTAGTGCCAATGTTGTCAAGTGCATTCAGGTTTTCAATATTGCCACAAGACCAAATGAAGTTTTTCTCAAGACATAATGAACAAGACAACACAAAACATGCCAACACTTGAACAACCTATCATTTATAGGGCAGCTTATTGTTACTTCACACACAAGCAATTATTAGGAATGTATCTCATTGCTTTTAAACATAACAGTTTATTCATAAATCTGGCATTCCAATCTAAGTACATAATCAAGGCAACAATTTGAACAACTTGCGTATATGGAAGACAAGCATGCCAAAAGTTGACACATACACCTTACTAGAATATGCAGAGCTTGCACACATATGGAATATATCAAGTATGTCATAAAATTAGCAGGCCAAGATTTTTAAAAAGTTGATAGCTCATGCATCAGTCATAAGTGTACAAATCACATTGGCTTAAAACAAATAGCATGGCATGATTAGAGAGGCATCAGGAATGCATTGTCATAGAAGATGTTTACCAAGTGACAGTTCAAGTATGTGGAAACAAAATGATGTCACAAAACAAACTTAGGGGAGAGACTGCAAGGCATGGTCATAACAAACATAAGTTCCACACTGACTAACAATTAATGCTTTATGCCTAGGTCAGTTTGGTTAAAGACAGTTGGCATAACATAAGATCAAAATCCATTATATGCACAATAAAACCAACTCAATGGTGTATAACAAAAATCAGATGACCAACATGGTTTTGTATGTTTTAGACAGATAAACATGCTAACAGATTTGCATACATACCTTGAATGCACAGCTCAATAAGAAAGTTCATATTCACAACTTTACACACATCAAGAGGTACATACACACACATTCCTAAACACAAAGCATAGCATGTTTTTTTGTAGGTACATAGTTTATTCGTAGACAGTCTAGTCACATGATTCCAACTATAATGAAGTGAACACAAAAAACAAAGCCTAAGTGAAGGTGTATGCCAGCAAGGTGAAAGAACAGGAGAGAATACAAAGCATAACCAGCTGCATAGTAAGTTAGCAGTTCAGGTATATCAATTTCAAGTACATAAGTCCACTCAGCTCAAAGCAAAATATCATGACATGTTATACTTTGGTATGCATACCAGGATGTATGTAATCACATGGTCCTTCAAAACAAACTGTCAAAAAGATAACTAAGTGATCATGTGCAATCTCAAACAAAACAAATGGTTTGTAGCATGAAAACAGTCTAAACTGAGGTGTGAATATATGGATCAGTAGAAAAGAGCATTTATCATGACCAAAGTGATTATAACATAGTGGTCCTCAAACTCAGCAAAAGAAAAGATTTCAACCAGACATGAATACATAAACACATACTGATAGAATTCGGGTCAGGTTATCACATATACCTTAAATACATAGGCTAGCAACCACACTCATAGCTCAGATACACTTTAGCTAGCAATGTTAGAAGTTTACACATACATAGTATAATGGAACAAAACAAGCTAAACATGTCAACACATTTTGGACAGGTAGGTGGATACCAAAACAGAACCTCAACACAAATGAACAATGACAAGTTTCCTATCTAAACAGTTATGAACATATAAATATTTTGAGTGAGAAATCAAGTAGCAAGAAATCAATCTGCATGCACATCTAGAGCATAACTTATACTAGCAAGTTGAACACAAGGCAAGATAATGGTTCACACAACCATCCAACAATTTGTCAAAGATCAACACACATTCAAACTGACTCAGTCATGTAGCACTACATGCTTAGTACATAACAACTATTCAAAACAGAAAAATAACTACGGTTCATTTTTGCATCATGTTGACATATAAGGGTCAAGAATGGTTCCCATGCAGTCTTGACAACACTTTAAGGCACAAACATATAGTTATCAGTAGAGGGGTTAGTTCCAAACTTTACATGTTATTCTTCAAGCAGTGGTACCACAACAAAACAATCATAGGTTCAGTGCATCAAACCAAAATCAAATATACCAAGCCCTAACTTACCATGGCAGGTCAAGGATAAAAAAAAAACTCACACACACCTCATGGTTACATTATGGATGAATGAAGTGCAACACAAAACATATTATAGAGATGTATATGACATTGATATGATGATATGCAAGGAGTCAATATGGAGCAGGGAGAAAGTGTTTACCAAGTGGAATATGTCCACTGCAACTTCAAAGTATGAACAAGCTTCTTTCTCACTGAACCAAACTCAAACTCTCAAAGCAAAGCTTCCTCTTTCTTCTTTCCTTGCAAGACTTCAAGCTTAGACGTATTTAGAGTGTTTTTTGTGGAAGATGTTGGTGTCAAATGAAGGTACACAACCTGCTATTTATAGAAGAGTGTTGAGGCCTTGAGGTATAGGTGAAATTGCACAATGTCTCAACTTTACCCCTCTTGGAGATTTTCATCGTGTGAGATGCTTCCATACTGAACCAAAATCTTCCAAGATCCATGCTACTTGATGGGATTAGGTCTGAGCAAGAGGTGTGAAGTGATTGGACTAAGGCTCAAGGAGAGGGAAAAGAATAAACAATGTCTTTTTCTTGGAAAAGTTTCTCTTTCCTTGCACAACTTGCACAACTACGACAAAAACCAATATTTTAATGCTAACTAAGTTGAAATTCATGGCCAAGCTTGGATTAAGGTTAAACTCAACCTTAGAACTCGGAAACAAGTGGTTTTGGTGATTAGAGAATGGTTTGAGCAAATACACAAAAGTTGGTTTCTTGAGTTTTAAGGAATGAAACCTCCAACTTTGAGGATTAGAAACTCCCAGCTCACTCAATGGATTGAGGAGTTCTAGTACTTTTTGGAAAGCCCTCAATTCCCTCTACAACTTTCATGTTCAAAGATTTTTTAGTTGAGGCTTGGAACTAGATGAAAATTTGGGTTAAATTTGGAAGAAACTTCTTAGAACTTGAAAAGTAGTGAAATCTCCACATTTGAAAAGTTTCATGAACTAAACCTTGCTTCCTTTGCAAGAAACTTCTTAGAAATTGATTTAAAATATCTTAATTCATCAAATAGACATGCTATGATGAGTTGAGGTCTTGGAGGTTTCATTTGGATCAAAATCCCAAGGATTAGGGTTTCAGTCAAAACCCTAATTTCAACTGTGAATGTACTGGGAGAATCTCTTATGATCTTGTTTCTTCCTTCACCTTTAAAGCTCATAGATGACCTTTAGGGATTTTTACTACCTCATGGAGTCAAGTCTTAGGGTTTGAGAGCACCTCTTGATCAAAATCAGGGACAATTATCCAATGGTCTTAACAAACCCCTAATTTGGAGGCAGGGTGAAACTGTGGCTCAAACTACTCATGATGAGAGCCAAAATGATCTTGAATTCTTGTTGAATGGGATCTCTTGGATGTAGGTAAGCTCAAATGGTTGATGAATCAATCAAATATTGACTTATCAAGGCAAAATTCTTCAGTGATTCCTCAGGTTAAAACCCTAATTTCACACTTTGGTCTGGTGATCCTTTGCTGACTTGACATGATTCAAAGTCTTGAGATCTTGGTCCCCAACAGTTGGTGAATCTTTTTGAGGATTTTATGGAGCTAGAGAATACATTAGAAGGCCTTGAATTTCTCTGTGCAAACCCTAATTTAAAACATAAGAGAAACAAGTTGCAAGATATGGGTCAGTTAAACAATGCATATATGATTGATCCTAAATGTCTATGCAAGATGTTATGCCATCTAAGAGGTAAAATTTGGGGTACAACACCAAGTTAACGTGTTGGTCAAGTATGCTTAACAGAATTTTGTATTGATAGGGATGGTTTAGATATCACAGTTTGTGATTAGGGGAAGCGAGAAGTGATTCTCATATCAAAGGAGATGTATTTGATAAAGATTTCATTGGGTAGTGATTAGGAGATAAATTTGTAAACGGAGGAGTTTAGCTTTATGGTAATACTACAGATAGTGGAGTCTTTTTCCTGGATTGGTATCCCCCTGAGTAGGTGAATTGCACTGAACTGGGTTATCATATTCTTTGTCTTTTTATCATTCTGCAGATTTACTTATTCTGTTAGTGTTCTTGATAAACATGTTGAAACAGATGTCGAAACATTTGTGTTTATGCAGTTACTGACTTTCTGGAAATGAGTCTGCTGTTCTATTCTTGTTTAAATAATTATGCAGAACAATGTTTTGACATGTGGTAGGACATCTGCTGTCTGCTATGCCAGAATTTCAAATACTTCTAACTAATTGAATTCTACCTGCAACACTTAAGAGTTTTGTTGTCCAATGCCTAATTCTTCCAGTAATTCTTTCCACCAGAGGAAGGTAATGGATAATGTTCCACTTTTTGCATGTTAATGGAACACCAAGATACCTGACAGGAAGTTGTCCATCTACAAAACCTGTTTTGGGCTTCACTTGATGAATAATGTTCTCATCCATTCCACTGCAGAAGAGTTTGCATTTATGAGGATTGACAGTCAAGCCAGTTGATGCAGAAAAATATTGGAAGGCTTCCAAGATTAACTCAATAGATTTATAATCTCCTCTACTGAATAATAATACATCATCAGTGAAAGCTAAGTGGGTTATGCCAAGCTTCTCACATTTGCTATGGTGGTTAAAATTCATATTACACTACATCTTCACCATTACCCTATTCATATACTTCATTAAGATGACAAAGAGCAAGGGGGAGATGGGATCCCCTTGCCTAATGCCTCTCTTTGCCTACATCACATCAGTGTACTCCCCATTCACATTAAATCTGTAAGCCACTGTTGTGGTAGCCAGCATAATCCAATCAATAAACTTTTTAGGCAACCCTATTTCTTGAAGGACACATTTTAGTGCTGACCAATCAACCATATCATAAGCTTTCTGCAGGTCAAGCTGGAGCATGCATCTAGGGGTCTCTCCTTTCCTAGAGTAGCCTTTCAACAGTTCAAAAGCAAGAAGAATATGGTTGTGTATGATTTACCCTTGGACAAATGCTGCCTAGCTCTCATGAATACTCTTTCAACACTTTCCCCAACCTCTTAGTCATTATCTTTTAAATCAACTTGTAAAATGTTGTGCAGCCTGCTATAGGCCTATAATCCCTTATTGTCTTGGCTTTATCAGTCTTAGGAATAAGGGTTACAATGGTGTTGTTAAACCCTTTCAACAAGTTCCCCATCAGAAAGAATTCCTGTATAGCACAAACAACATCATCCTTTATTATGTGCCAGCTAGCCTTAAATTTTTTGGCCCTATACCCATCAATGTCAGGAGCTTTTAGATCTCCAATGCCATGTAAAGCTTGCTCTATCTCCTGTTCAGTCACCTGAGCAATAAGAGCTTCACCTTGGACCTGGTTAATTTGATTACCTCTTCTCATTACATCAATGTCAACATGTTTAATATGGTTGGCCTTGGTTCCCATTAAGCTACCATAAAATCTCAAAACTTCCTGCTTAATTTCCTCTTAATCAGTTAATTTAGTACCATCATCTTTCTGCATCATGTCCAGGCTCTTATGCTGATGTTTGGTTTTGATAGAGGCATAGTAATAAGCAGTATTACTATCTCCCTTTCTAAGTCAATCAATCTTTGATCTTTGCATAAGAGCTTTTTCCTCTAGGTCATTCCACTTGATCACCTCATCTGTGCATTTCTTCACCTTCTCAATATAGTTTCTATCCATTTTATTGACGCCGAGGTTATTCTGAGCTTTCTCCAACTCATTTCTGGCTTTCTCCAACTGCACTTTCATTTGAGAAATTGACTTGCTGAATTTAGTCAGGACATGCTTCAATCTTTGGAGTTTATTCCAAAGAACATACATGGCATTCCCTCTTATAGGAAGACTCCATCTATTTCTCACCACTTCCTCATAACCAGCCACGTCAGTGATGCAATTGTTGAATTTAAATCTCCTTTTGCTGGCCACTTCGTGTACCTTATCCTCAATACTCATTAAAGCATGGTCAGATACACTAGGGGCCAAAATCTTCAAGGTCTTGTCTATGTTATCTTGAAACCACTCAGTATTTCCTATTACTCTATTAATTCTATAGTAGATAGTCCCAGTGCTATGTTTACTGCTCCAAGTGAAATAATCACATGTGCTATCCATCTCACTCAGGCCTACTATATCCATCATGTCATGCAAATCCCTATATTCAGCCTCAGTCACCATCCTGCCACCTATTTTATCTTGAGCTTTCATCACATTATTGAAGTCTCCTATAATACACCAAGGGCCTTGGGAGCTAGGCTTCATGTTCTCAATAGTATTCCACAATATTTTCCTTTGCTCTAGGTGATTATGAGCATAAATTGTTGTCAGCCAGAATTTGAAACCTCCCAACATATCATAAACTCCACAGTGTATTACTTGATCAGTACTATGTAAAAGCTTAATATTAACTTTAGTATCATTCCAGGAAATCCATAATCTTCCATTTTCATGCCTGTTATAATTGTCAAAGTACTTTCCATAGAGATTAAGTTTATCTCTAACACGCTTAGCCTTAGACTCTTTAACTCGTGTTTCAATCAATATCATAATATCAGGTGTCAGCTTATGAAGACGGGAGCTAATCTCACGAAGCTTACCTGCTTTATTCATCCCCCTTACATTCCATGAAACAATCATGGCCCCCCATCCAAGGTCATTAGAGGGTCATTCAAAACCCCAAATGCCTCAAAGCCATTCATACAGTTAACTCATGATGTGGAACCAGTAAAAGTAATTCTCTTACCTCTATCTCTTTCCTTGTTCACCTTGGTCCAGTGATCTTCATTATCTTTGCTTCCTGGCACTCTAGCCTTAATCATGTCCTCTTTTGGAGTCTCATTTGTTTTAACAACTGAAACCTCTTTTGGAGTCTCTGTTGAAGTCTCCTCATTGGCTTTAGTAGTTGGTTCTCCCACAAGAGGTTTTTTCTTAGGCTTCCACTGCTTCTCTTTTTTCTTTACTTGTTCCTTGCATTTGTGCCCAATTCTTTGACACTTATCACAAAACAATGGTCTTCATTCATACTCCACTATCTGCACAAACTTCATTCCCTCACAGTCCTTGAAATTGATTTCTTTTACCAACTCCTTCATGATATCCACTTCCACAAGGATCCTAGCATATGAGACCCTCAATTTGTTGGTCGTGCATTCATCTGTGACAAGAGGCACACCTATGGCACTCCCAATTTTGCTCAAACATTTTGCCCTCCCCCCCCCCCCCCCTAAAAGCTGAAAAGGGAGTTGAGGTAGTTTGATCCAAAGTTGTAGGGTTCTCAGCATATCTCTTTTCAGGTTGAAATTTGGTTGCCATTCTTTCATCAACAATGGTACATTCCTCAAAGAATAAAGACCCTTCATTAAGACAGCATCCATATCCATATGTGAGTGAAATCTGAGAAGAAAATATCTATCATTGTGATAATACATATCTGGCAGTTTGACAAAATTCCACATCTTCGTCATGTAATTCTTCACTGTGTTCATACTAAGATCTTCGCCAAGAGCATACACGATGAGAGTTGTTTCCCAGAACTTGATTTCTAAGGCTATGTCTTCTTCTTCAATTTCAATTTTCACATCTCCATTGTTCACGCTTGGTGCCACATATTGAATCGGTAGTCCCTTCGACGGATTCCTATTTTCAACTAACACATCAACCCACAATTTGCGATTATTGTTCTCCTTCTTATTATCTTGCATCAATTTCACTTCAGTATCCTTTTCTGTTTCTAGGGTTTCATCGTTTTCAGTATCAACTGGTTCTTGAATTATCTCTTCTTCTTCAGCAGGTTCCTCATGAATGACTTCATTGACAATAGGAATCGGTTGCTCCTTCACCGGTGACGACGGTGACGGTGGTGCCATATGTGGCCGCCCTCGTCCTCGTTTTCCTCGTGCTACCATCCTTTTTCTATATTTGTATTCGAAGAAAACAAATAGACTTGGTCTAATAATATATTACTATTATATTTAAAGTAATATACATTGTGTTGTATTTATAAGAATATTATGAGATTTGTTTTTTATTTTTTATAAATAATAATAATAATAAATGGTTTGTTTAAGGTTGAATAGCCCGCAATCCATCTATAGGTCAGACTCGAGTAATGTATTTTGAGCTAATACTATAACAAGATTTTTTTTACCCTGTCATACAAAATTTGAGGTCCGTCAGGATCATCCTGTTTAAAACAACTAGCCCATTTAACAACTCTAATTGACACACATGGATTTAATTTGCAACCCACTTTACTTCATTCGTGGATGGATGCAAAAGGAGGCATATAAGTACTAATAATACAAAATGGTGATGTGCAATTTAAGGCTCTTGTTTGCGTTGATGATGTAGGTGAAATCGAGAAAATGATATAAGGAAGAATATATTAGTCATGTTGAAGAATGATGTAGGTGTTTGGATTGATGATGTAGATAAAATAGAGAAAACAGTGAATGACTTTTATATCAAGCTTTTTGTAGTTAGGGAAATGTGTTATTATTTAGAATCATAAAGTGAAGCAAGTTATCTTTAATATGGGTCTGTAGAAGGCTTATGCTCTGAATGGCTTTCCATCATGATTTTATCACCATCCTTGGGTGATTATAGGCCAAGACATATGCATGTTTATTAGGAATACGTTGAAATACCCTAGCGTTATTGCATATATCAATCATACAAACATTTTCCTCATTATAAAGGCCATTAATCCTTAATTTATTAATCAGTTCTTACCTACATGTTTGTCTTGTTGTCTGTGCAAGATTATAAGTCGAGTAGTGGTAAATAAAATCATTGGTATTATCCCTTATATTTTATCTCTTTTCAGATAGAAGTGTTGATAAGAATATTTTTGGTGGCTCAAAAATACAAGGCATTATTCTTCATACCAATCTTAGTTCAACAAATAGTAATTGGAACAAGAGCCATGTGGTCTTGACCATAAAAAAACAATTACCATTTATTCAAAATCACATTTTGTTCTATATATTGTTAAAGATCTTCTTCGTCTAAAGGTCTGCCTATTTTAAGGTCAATATGAAATTTTGGTTAGGACTATGATTCGTTCATACAAATAACACATGCTAGAAAATATAAAAAATATTAGTAACAAAATCCAACAAATTATATATTTAGAAAAATACTTTAAAAAGTAACACCATGTGATCCATACTATGATGCCAAAAACTTGTTGTTACTAAAATTATGTTTTTTATTTTAGTAGTACAAGTATACACTAGCTCTTGAGTTTGGTTTGTAGGTAGGGCTGACAATGAACCAAAACAACTCGAAAATAGTTTGGAACTCGGTTCGACAATTAAATCATTAAACTAGGTTTATGAAACAAATGAGCTAAATATGAGTGAAAATATAAGTTCGTTAACTAAAAGAGTTGAACTTAAACTATACATAGTTCGACTCGTTAGGTTCATGAGTCAACTCGATTATATATGAGAATGATTATATTATCTTTAAGAGTAGGTTTAAAGGTTTACTCCAAATCTTAACCCTGTATTGTTGTTTCCGTGCTATTTATGTGTAGCCGCGCGAAATAGACTCCGCCCTTTTACATGTGAACTTTTAATCTATCCTAACGGTAGGGAAGGGAAAAAATATGAATAAACCCGTGAGTGTGTGCAATGCAAACACAATGCACTTGAGAGATTGGGAATCGGGATTGGTTATACAAAGGGAAGGTACTAGCACCCTAAGTATCTATAGTATCTTATAGGAAGGAACATCTTGCATATATTTGCGTTACTGTTGTTTTACTTGCTGTGTTCGGGAAATTGGTTGATTGATTTTGAGGGAGTAAATGGGAAATGTTTTTTTTGGTGTTTTTGTAATGCAGAGTAATCTAAGACAAAGGTGTAAGAACCTAATTGTTTTGTTTATTATTGTACTCGCTAAGATCTCGCATTCTTATGCCTACGTATTCTCAAAAGGAAGTTGAGAAATCAGAGCATTTGTAGTTCCACCTACTAATGGGTGGAATTGGGTTTGTTGGGTTTTTGAGAAGAGATAAATTGTCATCTCAAGGGAGATATCTTATCTATACACCACAAACATTTTTGAGAAAGAAGATAATAAGGGAATAAGCTTTAAACTTGGATGTAAAAAATCCAGAGTAATGCCACATCTTCCTTTAACTAAGTCTTTGCATTTTAAGAGAAGGGCTTGACTTGGATATAGAATCAACAAGTATGCCACTTATATCACTTAAATGAAAGGAACCCAAAAAGGGGACAAAGGGGCGCGGACGACCACCAAAAAGGGTGGCCTTAACGCCGTCAACGTCTCGCACGATGGAGGAGGAGGATCCACAATCAGAGAAAGAGTCACAAAGCAATATGGAATCCAATGAAAATATTATGAAAGAGCATGAAGGAAAGCATAAGACGCAAGAGGAAAAACAAGATCCAAAAACCCTAGATTCACAACAAGGGGACAACGAACCCAGAAAACTATAGGTAGATATAATCAGTGGGAATCGGAACCCAGGGAATAGATTGGCAATGGAATTCATAGCACCAAAGATCATTGATGACATAATTGAAGTCGAGATTGAGGAAGCCGATATTGTGAATGAAATAAAATTTTGGGATACGACACTAATCATGTACGTCCTTGGAGGTGACCTAAGTATGCACGTTGTCAAACAATTCATGATGAAAAAAATGGAATTTTGTAAGCCTACCGGACATGTATTACAATGATGAAGGATATTTTGTGCTCCGATTTCGTTCACATCAAGATAGAGATGTTGTGTTGAGGAAAGGCCCGTACACAATACGGAATATGCCGATGCTACTGACTGAGTGGAAACCAGATTTCAATTTGAAGAAAGATATGATGAGAACCATCCCCATATGGATCAAATTACCTCAACTACCACTGTATTTGTGGGGTGAAAAGAGTTTAAGCAAGATTGGAAGCGCTTTTAGGCACACCGTTGATGACGGACGAATGCACGACGAATAGATATCGTATCTCATATGCCAGAATTTTGGTTGAAATAGATATTACACAGGAGGTAATAACTGAAATCACAATCAGAGACAAAGATGGACAGAAGATGCAACAAGCTGTGGAGTACAAATGGAGACCTCTGTACTGCACGAAATGTCATAAACATGGGCGCACATGTGAAGGAAAACAACAAAAATAAATTACACAGAAGTGGTTGCCGAAAGAGACTAATACACAACAAGTGATACAAATGGTAGCACCCGCTACAACTGATGATCAGAAGACAAGCACATCTGCCAACCCAGCTCAACAGTCTCCTACCAGTATCCAGAAAAGGATATATTAGGAATCAGATAATGGGACAACATGGACTGAAGTAAAGAAAAAAACCAAAGACAACAACAAAAGCAAAAACAGTGGTAAGAAACCAATTATCACTTCATCAAAGGTCAAACATGGGAATGGTTTTGAGACACTAAGGAATAGTTCATCCTTAGTGTTCCTTGATGATGTTCCATGATAGTTTCATGGAATGTAAGGGGGATGAACAAGGCGGGTAAGATTAGGGAGATTAGCTCCTGTCTCCTAAATCTAAACCCTGAAATATTAGTTTTGATCGAGACTAGAGTAAAGAAAAGTAAAGCTGAAGTGATTAGAGAAAGACTGAATCTTAAAGTTACTTATATGGATAATTATGCCAATCATGATAATGGAAGATTGTGGGTGTGCTGGGATGAAAATCGAGTGAATGTGGAATATGTTGAGAGCACTGACCAAATGGTCCATTGCAGAGTGGCTGATATTACTGGGAAATTCTTATACTGGATGTCTGTAATTTATGCCCAAAATCAGATGCATATTAGGAAAAAACTATGGCAAGATGTTGAGAGTATTCATTCCCACCAACAGGGGCCATGGATGCTTATAGGTGACTTTAATAATGTTATTAAAGTGGAAGACAGAGTATGAGGAAATATGATAACTGAAAGAGAATATATTGACCTGGTAAGCATGATGAGCAACACTGAATTATATGAAATGGAGAGTAGTGGTGACTACTTTACTTGGTCAAACAAACAAGGAGAAAATGCTATCTATTTTAGAATAGATAGAATTTTGGGCAATGAAGATTGTATGCATCAGCATAATCAATATACCTTAACAAAAATGGCCCCCAATGTCTCAGATCATTCAATGCTTGTGCTAAGGGATCATGAACAAAAACAGTTCAGATCTACCCTTTTCAAATTCATCAACTGTACTGCAGAACTAGATAATTTTCAAGAGACTGTTAGGAACAGTTGGGACATACCTCTGACTGGTAGACCTATGTTTGTTGTTTGGAAGAAATTGCTAAGGCTTCAACCTCTCATCAAGAAACTGAGCAAGCCCATTACAGAAGTGAACCAGAATATCACAAAGGCTAGAGAAGAACTACTGAAGGCACAAACTATTTTAATAGCTGATAGGATGAATCTAAATAATATTGATAATTTGAAGCAGTGGTCTGATGAATTGATTAAATGACAAGAAATAGAATTCAAGGTGTTGAGACAAAAGGCGAAAAATAGATTGGTTGAGACAAAGTGATGGAAACAACATGTACTTTCATGCATCCATTAAGATGAGGCAGAAATTTAAAAGTATGAAGTGCATTCAAAGGGAGGATGGTTCTTATGCAAATACCTAACAAGAGCTGGAAAATGAAGTACTGACTTTCTACAGGGACCTCATGGGAAAGGCTGCTACTGAAATTAAAGGCATAGACACTAATGCAATGAGAGAGGGAGCCCAACTGGATGAAATTCAGAGAGAGCTTCTTACAGTCCCTATTACAGAAGATGAAATAGTTGCAGCCCTTAAAGATATTGGAAATGACAAGTCACAGGATATTGATGGGTATGAAGCTTTGTTCTTTAAGAAAGCCTGACAGATAATAAAAACTGATGTAGTGAAAGTTATCCAATATTTTTTTGACAAGGGCAGAATGTACAAGGCTGTCAATTGTTCCATAGTGACTTTGATCCCAAAACACAATGATGCAAAAAGAATCAAGGAATACCGGCCAATTGCTTGCTGTAGCACATTATACAAAATTATTTCAAAGATAATGGCAACTAGAATAACCAAGGTGTTGAATACTATTGTTGGACATAATCAAGCTGCTTTTGTGAAAGGACAAGATATTCATAATCATATCCTCCTCACTTATGAATTGATCAAGGGTTATGAAAGGAAGGGAAGGACTCCAAGATGCTTGATGCAAATGGACATTCAAAAAGTATATGATGCGGTTGATTGGTATGCATTGGAAGCTATACTGAATGAAGTTGGTTTTCCTCGAAAATTCACCAAGTGGATAATGGTTGCAGTTTCATCGGTATCCTATAGATTCAATGTAAATGGACATCACTCCGACGTGATGGAGGAAAAAAGAGGACTGAGGCAATGTGACCCTATATCACCCTTGCTATTTGTCATTGTAATGTAATGCTTTAATAAATACCTCTACAAGATTCAAAAGGACAGCAATTTCAACTATCATCCTAAATGTGAAATTTTGAAGATCACTAATTTATGTTTCGCAGATGATCTGCTACTGTTTTCTCGTGGAGATGAATGGTCTGTGAAGATGATGATGAGTACATTCACGACGTTTTCAAAGGCAACAGGCCTAAAAGTAAACACTAAAAAATGCAGGATTTACTGTGCTGATATGGACAATGGGACTAAAGAGAAGCTTATTCAAGTTACTGAGTTCCAGGAAGGCTAACTACCTTTCAAGTATCTAGGTGTGCCGGTGACGGGTAAGAAACTTCCTATCCGTCATTATATGGCTCTAGTGGATCGAATTGTCGGTAAAATCAAACACTGGAGCGCAAGAATGCTCACATATGCAGGAAGATTGCAACAGATAAAAAGTGTGACGTTTGTAATTACGAATTATTGGTTACAATGTTTCCCATTTCCCAAAAGTGTCATTCAGAAAATAGAGTCCATTTGCCGCATCTTTTTATGGACAGGTGGGTTCGAGGGTATTCGCAAAGCACATGTTGCTTGGAAAACGGTATGTAGTCCTAAAAGTCAAGGGGGTTTGAATATAATTGATATTTATACCTGGAATAAGATGAACCTAATAAGACTCTTGTGGAATTTAAGTGGAAAATCTTATTCTCTATGGGTCAGATGGATTTAAGCATATTATGTGAAAGCCAAACATCTGATGGATATGGAACCCAAACCCACATATACATGGATCATAAAGTCCATTCTCAAACAGAGAGATGATATCAGTAAGAGGGATGAGTTGGAAGAGATCATGAAATGGGACAAATTCAATATGAGTAAAGCATACAAAATCCTGCAGCAATGTGATCAAAAGGTTGAGTGGAGAAACTTAATTTTTGGTAACAGTGCCAGACCCCGATCGAGTTTTATCATGTGGCTTGCCTGCCATGGTAAACTATCCACTAAGGATAGGTTATTTAATTTTGGAATAATTGATAATAAGAAATGTTGTTTTTGCTTTGAGGAAGAATCAATAAACCATTTGTTTTTTATTTCCAAACTACAAAAAACATCTGGACAGAGGTACTTAGATGGATTCAGGTTCATCATATGCCTGAAAATTGGAATCATGAACTTACATGGCTGATACAACAAACAAAAGGGAAAAGTGTTAGAGCTGCCATACTCAAAATGACCGGTACAGAGACCATTTACGTGCTTTGGAATATGAGGAATCAGAAAAGTTTTGGAAATGAGGTTGATACCACGGTTATAGGAAGTAGAATTATAGACACAATTGTTTATAGAGGCTGGAATAATAAGTGACTTAGAAAATATATAGCTACACTAATGATAGAGGGGTGATAGCTTTTAATTTTCTTAGTGTCTTTCATAGATTTTCTTGATTTTCTAGTTGCTGGATCCTAAAAGATCGCTTGTACTTAATGTTTTTTGAATTAATCAAAGTCTCATTAATTTCAAAAAAAATGAAAGAAAATTTTTGTACACCCTAATAAGAGATGAACTCCAGCTTGGATTTTGAATCAACAAGTGTGCCATTTACATCACTTAAATGGAAAAGAGTTTGAAATGTTTGATTTATATTGTGGGAAATAGAAGAAGCATCTCTTCCATAGATATGACTCATGTATCATCTCTGGGGAACTGTTTTGAATTTGAAGCTAAAGGTTGGCTAGGGTTTGACTTGAAGTTTAAAGGTTTGAAGCCACAAGGGTAGTTTGTTGACTTTAGGACTCCAAAAGGGAATTCTTATCTCTTTGTTGAAGAGTTTTGAGTTTGAAGTCTAACTTCCTTGTATAAAGCCCAAGAGGAGGCTAAGTTTCCTTGTATAAAGCCCAAGAGGAGGCTAAGTTGACTGTGAAGTCTCCTTGTACAAAGCCCAAGAGGAGGCTAAGTTTATTGTTGAGTCTTCTTGTATAAAGCCCAAGAGGAGGCTGAGGTTGATAGTTGAAACTTCGACAAGGGAAACTTAATGTTTGAACTAAGTTATAGTTGAAGGGTATCCTAATGTTTTTGTGTATAAACATAAAGGAAAAAGCTAAAAAAGGTTTGGTACTGTGCTTGCTAAGATCTTGCAATCTTATGTGTACATATCCTTAAGAGGAAGTCAGAGCAATTGTAGTTCAGACATAAGCCTGAAGTGTAAAAAATGTCAAGAGAAACTTAACAAGGTAAGTTTATTTGAGCTTTTAAACAAGTGTAGTCATCAAGGATGATAAGAATATGAAATGATTAAACATGATATATCAACATATCGTAGTGTATCAGACCAGGAGATATGTTCATCATGGTAAGAGTTTATGAAGGAAATACTTGAATATGTGAGCAAAGATTTAATCCATGGAAGTAATCACAAAGAAGTTCAAACAAGCAATGTATTCAAGGTGATCAAAGATCAGAATGAATAATGAAGGGTAATCATAACTCTAATGAAAGTTTATACATGAAGGCTCCTGAGCAAGACATTCAACCATGGTTGAATCAAGGGATTTGGGGAATCCAAACTCAAGTGGAAGCCCAAGTCAAACATCAAGGAGGTTTTCAAAAGAGGAGAAAGACATTATTTGGAATAAAACCCTGGGGTTTCAAAAGAATAACCAAAGTATTTTCAAAAGAAAACAATACCTAAACAAGGTATGGATAGAGTGTAAGTCCAAAAAATCAAGTTAAATATTTTGAACAAGGTTTACACAAAGTGTAATATGACCATAAGGACATGTATGTGCAATTAGGCAAAGGAAAAATAAAAAAAAAATCATGAAAAAGATATGAAAAACACCTTAAAAAGTCATGGTTTTCTACTTAAGAAAAATGACAAAAATAAATATTATTTTTAGAATTTTTAAATGGATTCTGAAAATATACAAGATAAATGAGAAGTGTACAAAAAATTGGCTCAAAATAATTATTTTTGCTTATTAAAATAATTGAATGAATTTTGTGAAGAAAAGTGAAGAAAAATAGTGTTAAAAAAAGTTGAACCCACGTCCTTGGGGTGAAAGGCTTAAAACATAACCAACTGAGCCACGTGGTGGTTGATATACAATGGAAAGAGAAAATAATATAGAGAGTTGAGTTGAAAATGACTGAAAAAAAATAAAAGCGAAAAGGTCTGGGGCGAGGGAGACTCGAACCCCAAACCTTGGACTCGCTCACACACAAATACTAGTGTTTCCACTAGAGCGCAACGCCAATTCAAGTTTTAATTTGGAATCAACAATTAATATATTAAATCTTCTTTTTATTTTGAAAAATGGCTCCCTCTATGCTCGTCTTCTTCCAGGAGCTTCATCAACATTTAAATTTCTGAACTTTCTTAATACTCAATGAAATGACATGATGTAAACATGAAAGTTGCTAGACATTTAACAAGGAATTGAACGACAATACTCAATTTCATTTAAATTTAGTGTATCAAAAGAAATAGGTTTGAAAACCGTATGAACCCTATCTGAATAATTTAGTATGAAATCTCATACAATCATGATACATGACAATTAATTGAGGAAAAATGATCACAATATCATGATGAACATGTCTGTAACTTGAATGATCAAAATTGATGCATGAATCATAGAGTCAGGGTTTTGAAGAAACTTACCTTGCAAGTGAGAATCAAATTCTCTGTTGGAGGTGTTACAAATATGATTTGATGATCTGGATAACTTCCTTGACCCTCAAGGATGGTGTTCCAGTGCTTAGAATTGATGGAAACCTTCTGAATTACTTGGCTCGACTCAAACGACAACTTATGATATGTGTGGAGCAAATGGAATATGACTTGGTGATTCTAATGTTACAGTTAAGGTTTGAGTGTTTGGATCACTTACACATGATGTATGTGAAGTGTTTGGATGATTGAATTGAGTGGAAATGGACTGGTTTAAGAATTCCAAGTTTTCACTCTTTGAGAGCTTTGAATTTAGTAAGGAGGATGAATAGTGAGAAAACAAGCATTGTCAATATTTTGGTGTGTTTAGAATGATCAAAGTGACCTTTATTTATAGGGGAAATGTGTCTGATATTTTGAATTTGAAAAGATTGGGATGCAAACCATTATCCAACAAGTGATGTCATGCACCTATAACTTGAAAGCCAATGTACATATGGGATATTCTTCACATGGCTTAAATTATGATCTTTTGAGCTTGGTTCCTCATGATTTCATCCCATCCCTTGATGCTCTGACCAAGTTCTAGCATATTGGAGGGTTTTTGCTTAAAATCACTATTCCACTTTAATGCTAGAGGACAAAACTTCACTTCCTAGCTTTTGAAATGATTTTTTCACATGCCAAGTGATGAGTCTTTGAAAATTATGTTATGCTTTGTGTAACACCCCAAAATTTGCCCTCTTATTTATACCCAGTAGATGGGTTATGTTTCATACCTCATATGCATTTAGGTCATGAACATTACACATGCATCATTGATTTTCCCAAGGCATGGGATCAGAGGTTTCCGTGGTATGAATTGTTCAGAGCAAAGAGAATGAGGCTCCTCAAGGCCAAGACATCTCATTTGGTCACAATTTCATTCAGAAGGATTACAATTGGCCTGATGGTTGAAAATCAGACGAGTTGAGAATAAAGTCAACTGATCAAGGAAAAAGTCAAATCTCGATTTTTAGGTCAAACTCACGTTCATCATGTCAAATATGGTCAATGGGTGAGATTTGATCAAGAATATCAAAGGAATCATGAAAAATCAAGAATTATGGAAAGTTACCAGTTTTGGAAAAAATAAGGGTTTTAGAACTTTCCATATTGGGAAAGTTTTGCATGCCATACAAACAACTTTATGGTCATTTTTCTCTATGATCCAAGCTTCACTTGAAATTTTTTCTCAAAAGAAAGTTGTAGTGTGTATTCCAAGATTTCCATCCATATAAAAAAATGTTCCATTTGAATTTCTAGATCAAAAGTTATGATCAATCAAAGATGGGATTATTAAGTTGTTCAATGAAAAAAACTTAGAATTTTTCTAAGTCCCAAAATTCAGTTTTGTGACCATGTTTTCAACACCATTCTCCATGGTGTTCCAGACCTCAACTCCAATTCTTTTTGACATCAACTTTGTTATATTAAATACCACTTTTCCATTGACATCAAAATCATGCAAATTGATTCATTATCCTTCAAGAAATTCATCAATAAAATCACCTCCATGGACATCTTTTTCATGCCATAAACCATAAAAACTCCATTTTTCAAATTGCAAAATTTGGTGAGCAAATTGTGTTGGCTGTACTAACATCATTTTACACCATTACTACCATCATAATACACTCCATGATAACTAAAATACACCACCCACATAGTAAAATTCGTACACCACCATAAACCCTCATTTTTTCCACTTTCACTAATCCATCTCTAACTCACTTTTTAACTATGATTAGCTCTTAACCATACCCTAACCCATCATATAAAGTCTCATTCTCCCTCTAACAGAAGTTAGTTACACCATTAGAGAGAAAATAGATCAAAAAATGAATTTCACACCCACAACTTCCATCTCCAAGATCTCTCTCATCTTGAGGTTATTTTCTGGAATTCTTTCATCATCTTCATCACCTCATGGAGTAGAAGCTACTGTTTGCATTTATTTTCAACTGTAACCATTGTATCATCACCTACAAGTTCATCTTCTTCAATCACCAATTTGCAATTTTTTCAAGATTTGAAGAGGTTAAGCATTTATTTTGCTTGAGGGAGATTGCAAGACATTGCATTGAAGTTTTCTGGGTTTCCTAATCTCAAAGCACCACAAGAACCAATCGACTTTCTCCAATTGGATTACAACCTTTCGTTGTTAGTCTCAAATTCATTTCAACTTAGCGACGGCGACAGACTATAGGCTATATCACAGAAACTGAGTGATCAAATTTTTTTAAAGAGGTATGTATTTTATTCATTCCTACTTGACAATGGTATATGTATTTTATTTATGTTTATATTGCATGCTTTTCTTCTAATGAATATTTCAATTTAAATGCCTTGATGAATTGTATTTTAAGAAATTTAAATGCTTTTCATTTAAAGTTAAACTATATGACAATGGTTGGATTCATCAAGTGTTCATGGGACTTAGCCACAAAATTTTTTACTTTATAATTTATTTTGTTATCTATTTTGAATGGTTAGATGAGTAATTATTTTGTTATGTATGATTGTATTTTATTGTCTCTAAATTTGCTAATTAAAATTATAATATTGAAATATATAGGCGGGCCTGACCTATAAGGAACTGGACCGGGCTCAATTTTGATAGTCCATGAAGTAATCGGGTCAGCCCACTCCAACTCATTTAGAAGCATTGGTCCACCGGACCTATGCGGGCTGGGCCAGGCCAACTCATTTGACAGCTCTAATGAGGGTCACTAGTATGTAGCGTATGTACGGAAATAATAACGCATAGGCCTGGCACATGATATTAATATTGCAGCATGTAAATAATATAGATAATGCTAAACAAAATAATAATAATTCATGGCACTTAAATAAGGGTGGCGCGTGAATCATGCTGTAACATTTATTGCCATGCTGAGAAATAATATGCTGCACCATTCATGGCAATTTAGTGTGATAATGGTGGCATGTGAAGTGTAATAATGTAACGGGAGAGCAATCATGGCCACACGATCATAATCATATGCACCCGAGGGAATACGTAGGCCTAGGACGGCGATGTCCTATCGAGTCACCTTTTCTTTTCTTCCCCATTTCTCCTTTCCCGGTTTCCAGTTAGCGGTTGAGCTTCAGATAACCTACACTATTTGATCGATAATAACAAGCGTGGATCCCATCGAGTACGATGGACGCGAGGGGGTGCTAATATCTTCCTCTCGTGTAACCGACTCCCGAACCTAGGCTATGGTTGCAATGACCATTCCGTTCCCTTTGTTGAGGTTTTCTTCGATCGTTTCCTTTCCCTGCGTCGGGATAAATAACGTTCGGTGGCAACTATTCTGTCTTTTCCGCCGGTTGATTTTCGCAGACGCGACAGCTGGCGACTCTACTGGGGATAAAGGTTCCCTAAGTGAGTTAATCCTAGTGCTTGTGTACTTTTGGTTATTGGGTGTTTGTCTATACGTTTTACTTGCTTTATTTATAAGGCTGAGGATCCTTGGTTTTTAGTACTAACATGTGAGAATGGGTGGGTGTTTACTGGTTTGCAGGTAACCTTGAACTTCAACCTACCTGATTTTCTGGTTTTCTTATCAGTATGGACTTATCAGCTTGGTATTCTGGTTATTCAAATTATTTCGGATTTCTGGTTCTCTCGTGAGTGGGGACTTATTATCCTATTATTCTGGTATTCTGGTTATTCTGGTATTCTGGGTATTCTGGTTTTCTTATCAGAGCAGACCCTTGAACTTAGTCCATCAGCAGCACAGTCGCTAGTCAGAATTTGCGGAAGCTTTGATCCCATGCCTCTGCATCCATATCATCATTCGGACATACATGTTCTTTTATTTCCAAGGATCTTAACTTTGGGTCTTGTAGCTGAGCTGTCTACCTTTTCCTCATGGTGTTCCTGTGAAAAACTTGAATCAAAGCAGAAAGATTTCTCGGAAATAATTGAACATGGCATATGCATGTGTCGCGGCCGAAAAAAAATCCGAGTCGCCATCATCCTTTATTCGTCCTAAGGGACAGGAAAATAATGATAAAACCTAAGTCCTAAGGGAGAGACGCTAAGTTCGGGAGTCGGTTAAGTGAGAGGAAAGTGTTAGGCATCCCTCACTTCCATTGTACTCAATGGAATCCTCCTTAAGTTCTAGGGTATGTTTGTTTGTTACTTGAATGCGAAACTGTTTATAATTATTTACAAAAATTCCTATTATTATACAGAGAAGACTTAGATGTAATAGGGGGACCCTAAGTTTTTATTATTATTGTACTCGCTAGGGTTTACAACCCTATGCCTACGTACCCTCAAATTTGAAGGATCAGAGTTTCCGTAGTTCACTTCCCCTATTCCCTATCCCTATTCCCATTCCCATTCCCATTCCCATTCCTAATCCTAATGCTAATCCTAATCCCTTATTTATACTTTTGGACAAAGAGTTCTATCCCCGAATCCTTATCCATTATTTAAACTCTCAGATGAAGAGTTATATCTCATATCCTTATCCCTTATTTATACTCTCGGATGAAGAGTTCTATCCCAAATCCTATCCATTATTTATACTCTCGGACGAAGAGTACTATCCCTTAAATCCTAATCCATTTATTTATACTCTCGGATATCAAGAGTTTTATCCCTAAAAGTCCTTATCCATTATTTATACTCTTGGAAGAAGAGTTCTATCCCAAAAAATCCTTATCCATTATTTATACTCTTAGAAGAAGAGTTTTATCCCAAAAAATCCTTATCCATTATTTATACTCTTGGAAGAAGAGTTCTATCCCATGTTCTTATCTATTATTTATACTCTTGGAAGAAGAATTCTATCCCAAAAAATCCTTATCCATTATTTATACTCTCGGATATTAAGAGTTATATCCTAAATCCTAATCCATTTATTTATACTCTCGAATATCAAGAGTTTTATCCCAATTCCAATCCATTATTTATACTCTCGGACGAAGAGTACTATCCCTTAAATCCTAATCCATTTATTTATACTCTCGGATATCAAGAGTTTTATCCCAAAAATCCTAATCCATTTGTTTATACTCTCGGATATCAAGAGTTCTATCCCAATTCCTTATCCATTATTTATACTCTCGGATGAAGAGTTATATCCCATTAATCCTAATCCGTGTATTTATACTCTCGAATATCAAGAGTTCTATCCCAATTCTTATCCAATATCTATACTCTCGGACAAAGATTACTATCCCTTAAATCCTAATCCATTTATTTATACTTCCGGATATCAAGAGTTTTATCCCAATTCCTATCCATTATTTATACTCTCGGACGAAGAGTAATATCCCTTAAATCCTAATCCATTTATTTATTTTCTCGGATATCAAGAGTTTTATCATAATTCCTTATCCCTTATTTATATTCTCGGATGAAGAGTTTTATCTCATTTCCTTATAAATTAAATAATCCTTTATCCCAAGTGTGATAATCCCAAAAATATATGTTTATTCCATATTTAATTAATTATAAAAGTGAATAATAATATCCCAAAAAACGTAAGTTAATTTCCCATTATTAAAATAAATATCTTAAAGTCTCCCAAAATATAAATTAATCATAATTAATTAATTATAAAACTTGTAATATCCCAAAAACAATCATGTAATTATTTAATTGAATAATATTATAATATCTCAAAATATAAATTAAATCTCATTTCAAAAATTGAATTAATCTCAATTATCCCAAAAACACAGAAAGTTATCCCAATTATTAATTATAAAATATAATTCCCATATTTTAAATTAATTATATAAAAAAATCTTTTATTATCCCTTAATAGTTTATCCCAATTATATCCCTAATATTCCATTTTATCTTTTGATTTATCCCATTTTTATTTGCAAAAATATCCCTTTTAAATTTATTGTGAAAATAATATTATATTATCTAAATCCCTAACCCTTATCCCTTATTTCAATTTTATTTATTCCACAAAAAAAAACATTAGATTTTATCCCTTTGATCTATAAAATATCCCTTTTATTAATTTATTTAGAAAATAAATTATTTATATAATTATTTAAATTAATTATATAAAAACCCTTAAGTTTATTATCCCTCAAAATTATCCCATAAGTCAACCCTAGAATTACCCCTATTTCCCTTATTCATCCCTTGTATTTATCCCTTAGAATCCTATAGAATTTCCCCTAATTATCCCTTTATAAACCCAAAACATTTTATCCTTTATATTATGTTACCCTCAATTTTTATCCCTTAAAACCTTAAGGTTTTAACTTTTATCCGAAAAGTGTATCTCATTTCTATCCCATGATTTTATTATAGAAAATATCCCTAATATTTATACCTAATTATATCCCTTTGATTATCCCACAAATTATCCTAAAAATTAATCCTTATAAGTTATATAATTAATAACATATATATTTTAAGTCCTCGTATTATTTCGGTTAAAAATTAATTTTAATACCTATTCATTCCCAGATTAACCCTAATACTAATTGTAATTTGTTAATTATTGTTACTTAATTATTTTTTGTATTACTCCCATTATGACATATATATTTTCATGTTAGTTATCAATATCCAATTAATTATCTAATTATTTTTTATTAATCCCATTATGATATTACATTCTAAATTAATTCAATTAATTTTAAACTATAATCATAATTAATAATTATTGAAAAAAATTAATTAATCCTAATTATCCTTCTTAGACTAATTTAAATAATAAAGATGTAATCCTAATTAGTTTTTAAGTAATATAATTAAAAAAATAAAAAGTAATAGGAGCACACATTTAAAAAAAAGTATGAATAGAAGTCATATTTTCTTCTTTCTCAGTACTGCATCAATTGTATTCCTCCTCGCATATCCAAATTTCTAAACTAGAAAAAAATCTTTCAAAATCATACTTTATCTCAAGCATGATCAAACACATCTAAAGAACAATAACAACTATAAAAAAAACTCGGATTTTCCATAAAAGCTCACATATTATCCACCAAAAACAACAAGAAGAGGAAATTACCGGCTCCGTTGGCGGCTGAGCTTGCTGTAGCGGACGGAGGGTCACCGGAGTGCTCTTTACGGCGGCGATTTTGCAGGCGTCACATGTGGGGGCTGCTTCCGGTTTCGTTTCCGTCTTGGCTACGCTCCTTCTTCTTATTTATGGTTGGATGTTAGGATAGATGTGATAAAAACTTTGAGTTTATTAGTGATGTCGACGGTGGTAGAAATAAGGAAAGCGATTGAAGTGCATGGATGTGTATTGTAGTTACACGGGAAAAACTGGTCTCACTTTGTATTTTCTCTCCTGTTTCTATTACTTCTATGTATGTTAATCAATATTTTCCTCACAGTTTTTTTTAGTGGGTACTGTTGTGTATTTTGGGTAGTATGGTACTTGTATGAGGGGCTAGTGTGTGTGAGAGGGAGTGTCTGTATTATGTAAAAAAGTGGCTCCCCCTTCCTAATTAATTTTTTCGGCAATTTATAGTAAAAAATAAAAAATAAATATATAAATAAAAAAAGAAAAAAGCATATTCGAACTCAAGACTTTTCTCACTTATAACTCTTTAAAGAGACTCTTCCACCCATTGTGCCATTTTATTTATTTAATAGTAATTTAAAACCTCAATTTTTAATATAAGTCATAATGATAAAAGTTATATCCCTCTAATATTAATAGTAAGCCTATTAATATTTCCCTAGTAAATTAGTCTTAATTTTCTTTCTAATGATAATTACGTGTTAAATAAATCAGAAAATTATAGATCTCAAAACAACAGTCAAACCCTTATTGTACCGGACATGCTAGTGATCTAAGCTCTAAGAAAAAGAAGGAGTGGTCGAAATTTGGGGTACGACAGCATGCATTCATACATCTCATTTTGCATAACAGGTGCTTATTACTGGATTTCCTAACCTTGTTTGATTAACAGGCAGGATTGCTGATTCTCATATCCACCGTTATTCAACGCGCCAAAACCAACAACGAGCCATGGAACAACTACAGACAGAAATGGCTGAAATGAGGGCCCGGATGAACTAGTTTATGGACCTGATGCAAGGAGTGGCTCAGGGCCAACAAGAGCTAAGGGCGATGGTGCAAAGGCCCGAAGTCAAGATTCCAAATGCTGACAATCAAGTTGACCCCCCGATTGGAGGTGATATTCCCGTAGGTGGAGTTAATGCTGGTATTCCAGTCGGTGGAGTTAATGCTGGTATTCAAGTTGCTGGAATTCATGGTGGTATTCCTGTTGGTCAAGCTGTTACGGGTCCTATCCCCATTCCTATTCATGTTCCTCATATGGAGGATAATCACTATGATCAGTTTTCTCTGATGAACGCAGATATGGGTAGTAACAATGGCAAAGGAGACCGAAGGTACCAATTGCTTGCTGAAAAACTCAGGGCCATAGAATGTCAGAATACTATGGGCATTGACGTAGCAGACATGGAGCTGGTTCAAGGGGTAAGAATCCCTACCAAGTTCTAGGCTCCATCTTTCGACAAATACAACGACAGTTCTTGCCCAAAAACTTACTTGCAAGCTTACTTCAGGAAGATCTCTGCTTATACCAATGACGAAAAACTATGGATGTATTTTTTCCAAGATAGCTTGTCCGGTGCGTTTCTGGAGTGGTACATGAAGTTGGAAAGAGCTAGTGTCAGGAATTGGAAAGATCTGGCTGAAGTATTTCTGAAGCAATATTAGTATAATATTGATATGGCTCCTAACCGGACTCAGTTGCAGAGTATGACGCAAAAGAGCAAGGAAAGCTTTAAAGAATACGCCCAGCGGTGGCGCGAGTTGGCTGCACGGGTGCAACTGCCGTTGCTTGAAAGAGAAATGGCTGACATGTTCATGGGGACACTGCAAGGTGTCGCGGTGAAAATTGGATACCATAGTTATTGGTTAACTAGGATCGCATTTTTAATGTCACCACCGGTCTTTGATTTTATCCAAGGGAAGGGAGAAAAACCAAATTCCCACAATGCAATGCAAATGCACTAAGATTCTAAGTTCGGGGGTTGGTTATACCTAGGGAAGGTGTTAGCATCCTAGATATCTGTAGTACTCTACAGGAACCTCTTGTTTTTCTTATGTTATTTGTTAATTGTTTGCTAAGGGTTTAAGGGTAGGTGATTTATTATTTTTATTCCTAAGTGTGCTCGACAAGATGTCGCATCTTGTGCCTACATATCCTGTCAGGAGGGAATCAGAGCACTTGTAGTTCCTTATTAAGGATAATAAAATGTTTTAAAGGTTTAGGAGAGAAGATGAGTCATCATCTTAAGAAAACCACCACAGTTTTGAAAATGTTTGTATTTTTGCGGGGTATGGGATTGTATGTCCCTTCTTTGAGATGATTAACATCTAATTCTCTTGTGTGGAGAATTAGGTGGGCTAAAGTTTGATTTAAAAATCAAAATTGTGGGGGGACTAACCTAGGAAATCTATCCTAAGTTATCTAATTGACTTATCTTAAGGTGTCGATTATGATGCAAATGATGTGCACCATGCACAATAACATGGTTATCATGCATGGGATTTTCCCTTGGATATTAATGCGATTAAATTATTGTTTTTTAGGCGAGGGTGTTAGCAAAGTGATGCTAGACTTGTGTCTTGTGATCGATAGGTCGAATGCGATGCCCGAAGGCGATCGACTTATATGGGTGAAAATTGGCTCGACGTTGGATCGAGAGTTTTAATTTTTGAAAGGGTTTGAAAACATTAAAACATAATAACAAGCACACGCATCAAGTAAAGGTAAGCATACAAAAGCAAGATAAGGTATCAATCATGAATAACATGCTAAATAAACACACAAGCAAACACTCAAACGTGAGGGACTCTAAATGAGTTTCGATTTATTGGGAAAAAGAGTTAATTTGATTTTAAGGTTTATTAAGGAAAAAAGTTAAAGGTTTATTATTATATTTGGAATTATTATTAAAGGTTGTTATTAAGGTTTATTATTATTTTAGAGTTTAATTATGTTAGAGATTGTTAATTTTTTATAAAAGATTTTAATATTAAAAGTTTTATTTTATTTATCTTTAAAATTTATTATGTTAAAAAGTGAAAAATAAATTCTTAAGAAAAAAGAGTTGAAGGCTTATTTCGTTTAGAAAAAGATTAATTTTAATGTCTTAAAAATGTTTAGTTTTATTTTGAGAATTATGTTAAAGATTATTTTAATTTGAAAGAGTTAAATGTTTCTTATTAATAAAAAATGGTTTTAATTATTTTAAAGTTTTTATTATTAGTCTTAAGGTTATTTAAAGGAAAAAAGAGTTTAATCTTTAAAGGGAAATTAAAATATGAAAGATTTATATTATTATTTTTTAGAATTATTATGTTAACTGTTACTATTAAAAAAAGTTAAAGGTTTTTTTTTTTAATTAAGAAAAGGTTTTAATTTTATTATTTTAGTAAAAAAAGTTTTTTATTATTTAAAATTTTTTTACTAATTTAAAAAAGGTTTTAACAAAAGTTTTTAATTAATTTTTTTTTTAGGTTATATTTTATTAAAAAGTGATATTTTTTTTAGAATATAAAGAGAAGTTATATATTTTTTATTAAAAAGGGGGACTTAAGAAATTCTAAATGTTTATTATCATTTTTTTAGAATTTATGTTAAAAACAAAACCTAATTATTTTGAAAAAAGGATTATCTGAATATGACATTATTAAGAAAAGCTTAAATTAAATAAACAGATATTAAACGGAGGGATTAAGTGGTGACGTGGGGAAGAGGGTCTATCACAGACCCTCAGATCCTAACCGTGTGATGTGTGTGTTTGTGATCAACGTGAACAAAACAAAGGAAAAAAACGTAGGAACTCTCTCCTCTCCGTTTCTAATCATCACTCTCAATCTCTCGCTATTCTCCGTCTCTCTCCCTCGCTCAAATGGAAGGTTTTCAAAACCCTAAATCCAGCCTCGCCGCCACCTCTCAATCTCACCTCTCTCGTATCTTCTCTCGCCAAATCCCTCTAGTCTTCTCTCAATCGCGACGAGGATAAACCCTAATCGAAGGAAACAGAACGAGCAAAAACCCTAACCCCCATAGATCCCAACCCCGATTTCATTATTATTATATGATTACATAATACAACGATTATTAGAGCATGGAAAAGAAAAACGGTTGCAGCGATGGCGGGGTGAGATGGTTCGCTTCACAGGTAACGTCTTTGAGATCTTCCTCCTCCTCCGTTGATTTGTTTTGTTGACCGGCGTGACGAGAATTTGAAATTCTGAGCCTTTCTTTTCATGTATCGTTGCTTTGTGGTTTATTGGATGGTTGGAATTTCTGGATGATGAATGTCTGGTTGGTGTGTGATTGGTTTATATAAGTTTTGTTGGATGGTTTTCTAATGAACTGGTGAACAATTTGTTTCTGATCTTGGTGTTGGATTTCTGGTGAATTGGTTGCGTGAGATTGATGGTTTTCTCTCTGGCCTGTTTATGGATTGGTTGAGTGAGATGTATGATGGTTGTGCTTTGCTTTTTTTTTTTCTCTGATGCGTATGAGTATGTGTGTATTTATAGGCTGAAGTTTGAATCATGCTTGAATGCTCTTCATTGTATGTGTTGAAACATGTTTTATCAAAGTAGGAAGGTTTTTTATATTTGTCTGATGTGTTTATCTGGTTTTAGAAAGCAATTGATACTGTCTACAACCTGTTGGTTTTATTTTGGACGAAAATTGTGTTATCTGATATATTCCTTTTTCTGGTTTTGGAAACTCTTAATGATGTCTGATGCTGTTCCTTGTAATCTGAGAAGCTTTCTTGCATGTTTAAACATTGCCTCTTCCAACTGAAACATGCTTGATTTGGCTTTGGAAATTTTGAATTGTTTGATCCTATTTTCCTTTCTGATTCCGATGTGTTGTGGTAAAGTTAGGAATACACTTTAATGACGGTTTGGTCTAGAGAAAAATGGTTTGAACGAGCTGAAATTTGATTGAAACGTGTTTTGTCTTGCTTGAATAGACTAGTCTGCTTGAAATAATTTGGGAACCAAAACTTGGTCCTAACTTTCTGCTTTGATTTTCATGTTATGCTCGGATCTCCTCAACACAAAATTACCAATGAAAGTATCACACATCTGACATCCATCAATGTCTTATAACAGTGAGCAGGGGAGTTATTATCACATGATTTACTGCGAGGTTCCGCAAATGAATTCACCAAACTCTGTTGAAGATGGCTCTTCTCAGTGAGTTAATTGGAAAACCTTAACTTGTCGGTAAAAAGGTACTCCCTTTTACTCACGTGTTCTTTATGATTTGTATGACTTGGTTACCCTTTTGCACATGATATGCTTTGAATGTAACGACGAGTGGATGAACTGGTGTGTGGACTGATGTGAGAATTGTCTGATTGTGCTTTCTCTTAAAGTTTATTCCTAAAAAATGTTTCACGTTCAGGCTTGTGTCTTGCTTCTGCTAACTTATTCCATTTTCTTTTCATGTGATCTCTATGACCTGAACACGAGGTTCGACAATCGAGCAACCTTGGTTTTCTTAACGGCTTTTTTGAAATGGAGGAACTCCGTTACGCTTAAATTCCGCAATAGATGGACCAATGCCACCACTTGAATTTGGTTTGGTTCGGCAATATTGATGTAGTCTCGTTGCCATAAATTTGGTGTGGTCATGTAGCATTCCACACAGACGGTGCAGAAGTCTCATATGATGAAGCGAACGCGTCGCCAAAATCGTAATCGGTGGGTTCAGGTGGTTGAGCGACCCAATTTTGATAATCTACTGTTGCTCATGTAAGAAAAGTTGTTACTTATTCAATTTCAATTGCATAGCTTGTAATATGTTCCTCTTGGATTCTCTTTTGTGCAGGTTTAGTAGTAGAGGGTTTGAATGTGGAGGGTAAGTAAAGATTGTTGGAGGGTAACTGGTTTATACTTTCTTTTTGCAAGTTGCAGCTTTTCCATCGTGGCAGCTTCTTTTGGTTGTGAGTTGTTTGATAATATGGTACACTCTTTTTCCATACTGGTGTATAGGGATCAATATATTCTTTGACCATTTCTTGGCTGCTTACTCCATTCCAAAACATGTTCAGGTGATGTAATGATACGGCATATACCTTTACCCAACATTGAAGAATTGTACGGCTATTGTTCAGAATAATTTGGACTTGCGCTTATGGTAAGTGTGCTCCTTTGGACTATGATTTCTTGCGGTAATTAATCCTTTGTTGGTAAATCTACAGTTGCTTTTTGGTGATGAGACAAAAGGTTGAAACGTGAGAACGTAAAAACGTGTTTGGGAGGATTTTGTATGAATTTCCTTTGGATCTGTTCTCTCCCTTATTTGGCCTGGATGTTATGTTTTTTTTGGATATGAGTGGTAAGGCTTTGTGTTTTATGAGTGAAGTGTTATGTATTGTTGATGCAGGTAGTAATTGTCTCGGTTAAATGCCGCAGTTGAAGATGGTGGATTGGAGTGCAGTGTCATTTAGATCTCACGTAAAGTTAATGTCGGGTGAGTTAACAACTACCACGTCTCGTACTTACAGATTGGCGTCGCAAAAACCGTATATAAATCCAAACCGTGTCTCACATGTTATAACTTGTTATCTGTCATATGGATTGGATGTATGGAGCATTGTTTTGGAAATATTTGATCAAAGGTTCTGTTATAATCCTAACAGGTCAAAGTAACCGGAAATGTTGTCAATTGGATTAGAAACCATTACTTGCGCGATCTGGTGTACTTCAGAATATCTCGACGCCGACAATGTTTCCAATTTGAGCGGTCCATCTCCAATGATTCAAGAACCGTGCACTTTTGTGTTATAAGAGCGACAGACTACAAAAGATCAGATTCACCAGGGATAACCTTGTGGACTTTCTCTTTCAAGCTTTTTCACAAGAGTTCCAATATCATCCACTTGACATGCTTTGGATTTGTGATTCCTAACTTTGATAATGGTTTGGTTCACTTACAGGTTTTAACCTTGGGGTAAGGATTTCCTTGGAGTAGGCAATGGACATGGGCTGCGTACATGGGTGCAAGGCCATGACTTCAATTAGTGCTTGTATATTTGCGAAAACAATAATTCTTGTACTTTTAGGAAGTGGATTGTCCTTCAACTTGTTTTACTTAGGAATTCATGAAATTGTAGATTGTTAGAGACACCTATGTGACCTGTTACTTCACGTGAGTCAAGTGATAGCCTTTGGATTGTAACTCCACATTTTACATTGTATTGGCGCGTTAATGAATCCAAAATCACCTAAAAGGCAAACAGCGACTGGCCTTGAATTCAACGCTCACATATTACCCCAAACTTGTAATTTGGTTTGTAACTTTGAATCCATTATGATAACAATCTTTTAAATAAACTTGAATCTTGCGTTGGCTTTAAGAAATAAGTTCCAAAAAAAGTAGCTTGCTCTTATAATAACTTTTGAACTTGTACATAAAAGGATTTAATTCAACTTGAAACTTTGTATGCTTTAAGTATACTTCTAAAGGACACTTGATTGAGTAGTATTGGAAGAGATCTTAATTACTTTTAAAACAAACTTGAAGCCACAATTAAACTAAATGAATCCAACCTTGCCAAAACTTCACTTGAAATGGGACCAAACAATCTTGCAAACTTGGGCTAAAATCAAAGACTTTAAACTCTCAAATGAGAACTGCCTTATAACAAATATAACTTGGACTTGGATTTAGAAACTTCACTTCTAATTCTTTCCAAGTTGAACTTTCGTTGCTTAAGAATATAGCATCATAGAGCAATCACGTCTCTTGCACTTGAGGAGTACAACATACTACACAACCAGTGACTAGTCTTTAGGGACCAATTCTCCATATCAGAGGGTATAAGGACTTAATCTTTACGGGGGAAAACTGAAGAGTCTTGAGGGAGAAAATCCTTGGCAGCGGTTTAGGGATCAAAAAGGGTGAGGGCACAATCTCACAGGGCCAGAAAACCTCCACAATCACACACACAACACAGTCTTCAGGACCTTGAATCTTCTGCAGCAACACATGTCCTTAAAAAGAAACAAACGGACGAAGCTAGATAAACTGGTTAGTTATGCACGAATGATGACCTAATATGCTATGCAAAGAACAAGGTGGGGATCTTAGGGTCAAAAATTAGGGTGCGACAGATGCCCCTATTTAAGTTTCTTCTATCCGGAGATATGGAGATTGAAATCTTCGTCTTGACGTGATAGGAGAGACTTAAATACAAACATGCACAAATTTTTGGCCCTAAGATATCGCCAAATGCACATGCTATGAAAATGGTATGCTATGCAAGACAGAGATCCTGTGAGGAATGATGTCACAGGGGATAACTGCGGTTGAAACGATGAAACACAGCCGAAGAAAGGGAGACCCACTGAGGGACAGCTCCACAAAGCAAGACTCCACAGGGAAAATATCTAACTCCACTGGGGGAAGAGACTATCAATTGACAATCACAAGGTATCTCAAACATAGGGTGATGAACTTACGATTAAATCTTCTAATAAAATTCACTTGAAGAACTTGTTGTCGTGGTCAAACAGAGGAATCTTCAAGAGATATCAGCTGGATGGGTCTATTGTTGAGACTTAGAACTTCATTTGAGAATACTTTATGCCAAGGTCTTATTGAAAAGGCGTCAACTGGGGATCTGCTGAGAAAAGAGATGACTGTCAGTTAAAGTTTAAAATTAACCAGGGAATCTACTGCCGAGATCCTGGAAATAAGCGACTGTTGGTCGAAGTTTAAAGTTAACCAGGGGATCTACTGCCGAGATCCTGGAAAGAAACGACGGTTTATCAAAGTCTGCTGGAGATCTACTGCCGAGAATAACCAGAGAATTTGAAATGAAATACCTACTGCCGAGGTCTTCTGGAAATCTACTGCCGAGAATAACCAGGAAAATACCTTCTGATAATCAAGCGATCTGTTTAAAGGATAGTAAACTTCCCCTCGTCTCGGGTCAGAAGCCACGGACTAGTCTCAGTTTCTTCTTTAATCAAGTATTTCACTTGAAAAGGGCAAAATATAAACCTCCCCTAGTCTCGTGTCATAAGCCACGGACTGGTCTCAGTTTCCTCTTTGGGGATATAATATCTACTACCGATTTACTGGGTAGTCCTTAGAGAAAATATCATCTGCTACCGGTTTACTGGGTAGTCAACAAAGAAAATATTATGTGCTACCAATTTACTGGGTAGATAACGAAAGGTAATTCTGCTACCGATTTACTGGGTAGGAAAATGTTACTTGCTACTGATTTACTGGGTAGGAAAAAAATTACTTGCTACCGATTTACTGGGTAGGAAAATATTACTGGCTACCGATTTACTGGGTAGTCCACAAAGAAAGATCGTCTGCTACCGATTTACTGGGTAGTTTGACAAAGAAATATCATCTGCTACCGATTTACTAGGTAGTCAGCAAAGAAAAAAAATCACCTGCTACCGGTTTACTGGGTAGTCCACAGAGAAGCTATTATCTGCTGGGGGTAGACAAACTATTTTGAGGAGACTGCCATTAGTCATCTGAATAGAAAGCTTGAGAACGAAGCAAGTTGCTCAAATAAAGAGGCTGCCACTTGCCGTCTGGTATGAATTCCAAGAAAATGTTGTAATAACACTGCTGGAGAAATAATTTCCTGTCTTCCATAGAGATCTTCAAATAAACTCTTCTCGGGGAGACAAAGTGCACAATAAATGCACGCTCAGTCTAGGTTCAAAAGCCTAAAGATAACCAAAATTTGTGATTGTCAGAGACCAAAGTTCAATTCAGGAAATAACTGAAAAGAAACGGTCAAACAAGGACTCATCCATTGAGAAATGAACTCAAAGGGGTTTTATCTTTATCCAGAATGGAAAAGAAACTAAAGCAACCGTCTTCCATGAGGATCGAACTCAGTGGGGAATTAGAAAGGATGCACTCTTTATGCCTAGGGCTGATGACTCTACTTGGAGGGAGCAGATGAACCCACTCACTTGGAGGTCAGCGCAACCGAAGTGAAAGAACAAATAAACAAACACAAAGAAATGCAAGATGCAAAAAAAATGCGCACATGCCATGAATCTACATGCAAGGATGCCATGCTATGCTTATGCTTATGCTGACAAAACAACGACAAGAAGCAAACTGGAGGTGAACAACAAGCATCTCGATACGGATACTCGGCCATTCTTTGCAATATAAGAAACATCACTGGGGATGAAATGGAAAGCCATATATAGAAACAAGTCCCACTTCACAGCTTCAAAATTTCTCTGGGGAAAAGAGAGAACTAAACTTGGGATGAACATCGTGACTTCACTTAGGATTGTCAGGATGAACCTTGTGATTCCGTTGGGGATGAGGAAGATTCACTGGGAACGAATCAGACTCAACGATCGAAAAAGACTTCATGGGGGATAAAATAAATATCCATTGCGAACTGAAGTAATATGAATGTAAGTTGTAACTGGATAAAATAAATATCCATTTCATCGGGGAAGCTTGAATCAATAGTAGTTGAAAATGTCGTAGATAGAACTTTGAAAGGATGAAATAAACATCCACCATTGTCGGAGAAGATTGAGACAGCGAGAAAATCCATTGAGGAGTGAAATAAACACTCGCTTCGCTGGGGAAGGTTGAAGTTGTAAGAAAATTCACTGATAATTCTTAGGTTGTCGATGGAAGGAACCTGCGTCAAGCATGCTATAACTTCTTGAAATAGAGATTCACCGGGGACCGATCGTGACTACCTGAAGTAAAACTTACTGGGGATTCGTCACATCACTTAGGATAGAAACCCTTTGAGGTATGAGTGAATAAAGTCGTGAGACTGATGTAACTCTGTATTGATAACCTGCATAGTAGTCGGCATTTTGAACAACAACTGTTGTGGATGAGAAGCAATCTTCACTTCTCAAATGCCCCAGATCACTTGGTTTATAAGAAGAAGTCATCCCAAGAGGATTTTACAGAGAACTTGGCGTCCAACTGTCCCAATATTTTCAAACTCTTGGAGAGATTGTCGAATCTCGACGTAACTGGCCCGGATTGACTGTGCTCTGTAGCCGAGTCTTCAAATTTGGAGAGATTTATTAAATCTCGGCGTAACTGCCCCAGATTGGCTGTGTTTTGGGTCTTCAGACTTGTTCTTCAGACTGTGGAGAGATTTACCAAATCTCGACGTAACTGCCCCAGATTGATGGTGTCTTGAGTCTTCAGACTTGCCCCTTGGGTCAGACTATGAAAGAAACAACTGGGCAACAACTTGCCCCTGCCTAGCAGAGTCTTCAGGTAGCATGCCCCTGGATACTATCATCTCCTTGAAACAGTACTAAATTTTAGCTAATCAATGCCACACGTATGTTAATTTCTACGATGTCAAGCAATGTTAGCAAGTAGAAAATGTTAATTCTGAAACAGATAATGCAACGTATGTTTGTCTTGAAAATTTTATTAAAAAAGTTTTGTGATTGAATTACCGATTTTATAATGCCAACACGAATTTTTGAGCATAACTCATAGGAGTCAGGAAACGATATCTCAATGAGTATGCTTTTGAAATAAACCCCGCTTCAACTGGGTCTTTTGAGGGTTGTATCGTGGATTAGTTCACGGTTTAAGAAACAAAGGATATAAGGCTCAAAGTTTGTTTGTGCCCACCCAATCTTCGCGATATTTTACTCCATTTTTGTTAACTTAAAAATTTCCCTGCCCCAGGTTAAGAATGAGGGTTTTTTATTTGGAGAAGAAAACTCCTACTTCAAAGGTTCAAAAGGGTTAACGAGGGTCTATCTCCTTATGTCTCCGGTGTTTAGGATTTTTGAAATAATGCCTTATATCACCAGCAGAGTTTTATTCAAAAGCATACAACAAGAGATCTTGCGTTTGATTTCATCATCCTCCTTCCAATTCTCTGCCAAGGCAAGAGATTCAGGTAGTATTGGCATTGTAAAATAGAAAGAACATTTAAAATGAGTGAAACGAATAGATTTCTTCAAGACAAACATTATTCATTGCATTACTTATTCAAAATAACAAGTTCTTACACGCAAATAACAAATGCATTAACAAACAAAGAGCATTACATGCGAAAAGCAGTAAATTAACTAAAGCTTTGAGGAGACTGTCTCAGTCCGAGCTCATGGTTTTCACATTAGGTCCAGAGTTTTCAAAAGACAAAACACCACGTCGCATTAGCCTTTGTACTTCATGTTTCAAGGGAAAACAGTCTTCGATGTCGTGACCGGGTGCACCTTGATGGAAAGCACAACGAGCCTCAGGTTTATACCACCACGAGAGATCCTTCGGGATGGCTGGCGGAGCTCGTGTCTGCACCATATTCCTTTGTATCAAAAATGGATACAATTTCGCATAGGTTATCGGAATCGGATCAAACTGTCTTTGAACACGGTTTTGATTATTGAATGATAGACGAGCCTGTGGTTGATGAGCAGTAGTGTTGGTGACGGGAGATATAGCAGCGATATGTTGAGGTCGCTGATACCTTCTTCTTTTTGGTCGTCCTTGATGCACAGCACTTACTTCCTGTTCCTTCTTTTTTCTGAAATTACTTCCATATTTCTTGGCATTGCTGGGAGCACTTCCTTCTTTAACCAATCTTCCTTCACGGACACCTTCTTCCAAACGCATCCCCATATTTACCATCTTAGTAAAATCACTAGGGGCGCTTGCTACCATTCTCTCATAGAAAAATGGGCTTAGTGTTTTCAGAAAAATTCTAGTCATCTCTTTCTCCTCTAGAGGTGGAGTGACTTGAGCAGCTAGTTCATGCCAACGTTGGGCGTACTCCTTAAAATTTTCTCTTTCCTTCTGGGCCATGGCTCTCAACTGGTCTCTATCTGGTGCCATGCCGACATTATATTTATATTGCTTGATAAAAAGCATACAGAGGTCATTAAAACTGCGGACCTTTGAACTATCTAGCCCCATGTACCACTTGAGGGCTGCACCAGTCAAACTATCCTGGAAATAATGTATCAATAGTGGGTCATCATCCTTATGAACAGACATTTTCCGGGCATACATAACCATGTGACTATGTGGGCAAGAATTTCCTTTATACTTCTCTAAATCGGGGAGTTTGAACTTTGGAGGAACCTTAACATTAGGAACCAAGCATAGCTCAGAGGCACTCTTCCCGAATAGCTCTTTCCCACGAAGGGCCTTGATTTCTTTCTTCATTTCTAGAAATTGGTCTCAGAAATCATCCATTCGTTATTCCATTCCAATACTTTCACTAGGGGTAGCATGGAACACAGGCTCTTTTAGCTGGAAAGGAGTAACATTGACCACGGGTGGTGGCACAGTCAATACAGCAGTTGTAACAGGGACCTGAGACACCGGTGGGTGGTATCCTGCTGGAGTGAAATTAGGAGGCATTCCCCACGGGAAACCAAAAGGCATAGAATACTGAACTTCAGTTGTAGTGGGAACCACTGGGATCGGTGCAGATATCATTATAGTTCCTTGCTCTGGCACATTATGTGATGACTGATTCTGAGCGGCCATCAATGTTTCCATCATCCCATTGATCTTCTCCATATTTCCTTTCAGTGTTGAAACCTCTTCCCGAAGTGCTCTGTTTTCCTGCTCGAGTTGATCCATTCTTTTCTTTCGACCGACTCGAGTATTGTATCGATGATTCAGCTTGACTGAGAAGAGAAACACGAATGAGAACCCGAAATGCAAAGTAAATGCAAATACAAATGATGCGTATGATGCAACAAGATTCATGGCACTCAGCTATTTATAATCATCATGGAATATCAAGAGACTCGATTTAAAAAATCATCAAAAATGGTTACGATAACCAATATCCAGAATATTAAAACAGATTTATTAATAACGCGTCGGTACACTTTCCAAAAGTCATGACGGAAAAGCTAAATAAAAGCTAATAATGATGGATCTAAGGAGACTCTTCCAACGGTCTTCGTTTGACTTGTTCTTCCAATTGAGCCTCCGAGGTATTGATTAAAGAATTTCTCCGTTTGTAGTCATCTTAGCTTGAATATGAATCGAAGATAGGAAGTGAACTTTGTCCTGAAATAGTAACTCCATTAGCTGAGAATATTCTTCAAGAGTTGTCACCAATAGTGATGGACTGGAGTAGAGTAGATAGTACTTCCTTATCAATAAGGGCTTCCCCATATCTGGTCTTGAACCCTTCTTTATCCATGAATAAGGTCTCCAATCCCCTTAGATCGTCCAGGTTATGACTCTTGTAAGTGTACTTCAACGTTTTTTCCTTAAAAAATTTTTTTTCAAAGTCCATGGTATCCTTATGATGTTTATAAACAAGACTAAGTTCCATGAATCTTTATGATATGATGCTTATGAATGCAGGGATGCAAACACACAAAGCACAAAGCGCAAGCAAAACAAACAGGAAAGAAGTCCTAGGTTTGAAAGGTCACAACATGGAGCCAAGGTCTACCCATCCCAATAGGAGTGCAC
Source organism: Lathyrus tuberosus (assembly GCA_022829125.1). NCBI lineage: Eukaryota > Viridiplantae > Streptophyta > Magnoliopsida > Fabales > Fabaceae > Lathyrus > Lathyrus tuberosus. Next base: position 5,953,427 of record JALAZF010000090.1, read on the forward strand.
TATAGTTTCAAATGTACCTGCCGAACGGGTTCTACAAAGTTCCCAGAGTCTACAACCCATCTTTCGGATATTATCAATTTCCCAAATCACTTGGTAGTCAATAATATTCTCAAGAGAATCTCATCTGAGTGTAGTATCGCGTAGCGACTATCGCAGAAATGGACTCCCGCATAGTCCCCGCACTACGCCCTAATAGGCCAAGTTAGGTTAAAGGTAACTACGGTCCCCAGTCCCGAGGGCCTTTAGATCGAAACCATATCGTCTTCACGAATGAACTCGTTGGACAAATATAATATTCGAGAGGGCCTAGACTGAGTGGTGAAGTCTCAATTTACTTTTTCAGGAATCGACTCCCTCAAAGTATCATTGAAGTCTCACCGTTCCTATCATAATTTTCACTCTAGTCCGGGTGTAGGACTTTGTCTCACCACACAAGTAGTAACCCAAGCAAACATAACAGATAACAAATGTATAACAAAAACATAATTAATCAAGTTAGGGGGAACCCTCTTACGATTCCCCAGTGAAGTCGCCATTTTTGTCGCGGTGAAAATTGGATACCATAGTTATTGGTTAACTAGGATCGCATTTTTAATGTCACCACCGGTCTTTGATTTTATCCAAGGGAAGGGAGAAAAACCGAATTCCCACAATGCAATGCAAATGCACTAAGATTCTAAGTTCGGGGGTTGGTTATACCTAGGGAAGGTGTTAGCATCCTAGATATCTGTAGTACTCTACAGGAACCTCTTGTTTTTCTTATGTTATTTGTTAATTGTTTGCTAAGGGTTTAAGGGTAGGTGATTTATTATTTTTATTCCTAAGTGTGCTCGACAAGATGTCGTATCTTGTGCCAACATATCCTGTCAGGAGGGAATCAGAGCACTTGTAGTTCCTTATTAAGGATACTAAAATATTTTAAAGGTTTAGGAGAGAAGATGAGTCATCATCTTAAGAAAACCACCACAGTTTTGAAAATGTTTGTATTTTTGTGGGGTATGGGATTGTATGTCCCTTCTTTGAGATGATTAACATCTAATTCTCTTGTGTGGAGAATTAGGTGGGCTAAAGTTTGATTTAAAAATCAAAATTGTGGGGGGACTAACCTAGGAAATCTATCCTAAGTTATCTAATTGTCTTATCTTAAGGTGTCGATTATGATGCAAATGATGTGCACCATGCACAATAACATGGTTATCATGCATGGGATTTTCCCTTGGATATTAATGCGATTAAATTATTGTTTTTTAGGCGAGGGTGCTAGCAAAGTGATGCTAAACTTGTGTCTTGTGATCGATAGGTCGAATATGATGCCCGAAGGCAATCGACTTATATGGGTGGAAAATTGGCTCGACGTTGGATCAAGAGTTTTAATTTTTGAAAGGGTTTGAAAACATTAAAACATAATAACAAGCACACGCATCAAGTAAAGGTAAGCATACAAAAGCAAGATAAGGTATCAATCATGAATAACATGCTAAATAAACACACAAGCAAACACTCAAACGTGAGGGACTCTAAATGAGTTTCGATTTATTGGGAAAAAGAGTTAATTTGATTTTAAGGTTTATTAAGAAAAAAAGTTAAAGGTTTATTATTATATTTGGAATTATTATTAAAGGTTGTTATTAAGGTTTATTATTATTTTAGAGTTTAATTATGTTAGAGATTGTTAATTTCTTATAAAAGATTTTAATATTAAAAGTTTTATTTTATTTATCTTTAAAATTTATTATGTTAAAAAGTGAAAAATAAATTCTTAAGAAAAAAGAGTTGAAGGCTTATTTCGTTTAGAAAAAAGATTAATTTTAATGTCTTAAAAAAGTTTAGTTTTATTTTGAGAATTATGTTAAAGATTATTTTAATTTGAAAGAGTTAAAGGTTTCTTATTAATAAAAAATGGTTTTAATTATTTTAAAGTTTTTATTATTAGTCTTAAGGTTATTTAAAGGAAAAAAGAGTTTAATCTTTAAAGGGAAATTAAAATATGAAAGATTTATATTATTATTTTTTAGAATTATTATGTTAACTGTTACTATTAAAAAAAGTTAAAGGTTTTTTTTTTTAATTAAGAAAAGGTTTTAATTTTATTATTTTAGTAAAAAAAAAATTTTATTATTTAAAAAAGTTTTACTAATTTAAAAAAGGTTTTAACAAAAGTTTTTAATTAAAATATTTTTTTTAGGTTATATTTTATTAAAAAGTGATATTTTTTTTAGAATATAAAGAGAAGTTATATATTTTTTATTAAAAAGGGGGACTTATGAAATTCTAAATGTTTATTATCATTTTTTTAGAATTTATGTTAAAAACAAAACCTAATTATTTTGACAAAAAGATTATCTGAATATGACATTATTAAGAAAAGCTTAAATTAAATAAACAGATATTAAACGGAGGGATTAAGTGGTGACGTGGGGAAGAGGGTCTATAACAGACCCTCAGATCCTAACCGTGTGATGTGTGTGTTTGTGATCAACGTGAACAAAACAAAGGAAAAAAAACGTAGGAACTCTCTCCTCTCCGTTTCTAATCATCACTCTCAATCTCTCGCTATTCTCCGCCTCTCTCCCTCGCTCAAATGGAAGGGTTTCAAAACCCTAAATCCAGCCTCGCCGCCACCTCTCAATCTCACCTCTCTCGTATCTTCTCTCGCCAAATCCCTCTAGTCTTCTCTCAATCGCGACGAGGAGAAACCCTAATCGAAGGAAACAGAACGAGCAAAAACCCTAACCCCCATAGATCCCAGCCCCGATTTCATTATTATTATATGATTACATATTACAACGATTATTAGAGCATGGAAAAGAAAAACGGTTGCAGCGATGGCGGGGTGAGATGGTTCGCTTCACAGGTAACGTCTTTGAGATCTTCCTCCTCCTCCGTTGATTTGTTTTGTTGACCGGCGTGATGAGAATTTGAAATTCCAAGCCTTTCTTTTCATGTATCGTTGCTTTGTGGTTTATTGGATGGTTGGAATTTCTGGATGATGAATGTCTGGTTGGTGTGTGATTGGTTTATATAAGTTTTGTTGGATGGTTTTCTAATGAAGTGGTGCACAATTTGTTTCTGATCTTGGTGTTGGATTTCTGGTGAATTGGTTGCGTGAGATTGATGGTTTTCTCTCTGGCCTGTTTATGGATTGGTTGAGTGAGATGTATGATGGTTGTGCTCTGCTTTTTTTTCTTTGATGCGTATGAGTATGTGTGTATTTATAGGCTGAAGTTTGAATCATGCTTGAATGCTCTTCATTGTATGTGTTGAAACATGTTTTATCAAAGTAGGAAGGTTTTTGAAATTTGTCTGATGTGTTTATCTGGTTTTAGAAAGCAATTGATACTGTCTACAACCTGTTGGTTTTATTTTGGACGAAAATTATGTTGTCTGGTATATTCCTTTTTCTGGTTTTGGAAACTCTTAATGATGTCTGATGTTATTCCTTGTAATCTGAGAAGCTTCCTTGCATGTTTAAACATTGCCTCTTCTAACTGAAACATACTTGATTTGGCTTTGGAAATTTTGAATTGTTTGATCCTATTTTCCTTTCTGATTCCGATGTGTTGTGGTAAAGTTAGGAATACACTTTAATGATGGTTTGGTCTAGAGAAAAACGGTTTGAACGAGCTGAACTTTGATTGAAACGTGTTTTATCTTGCTTGGATAGACTAGTCTGCTTGAAATAATTTGGGAACCAAAACTTGGTCCTAACTTTATGCTTTGATTTTCATGTTATGCTCGGATCTCCTCAACACAAAATTGCCAATGGAAGTATCACACATCTGACATCCATCAATGTTTTATAACATTGAGCAGGGGAGTTATTATCACATGATTTACTGCGAGGTTCCGCAAATGAATTCACCAAACTCTGCTGAAGATGGCTCTTCTCAGTGAGTTAATTGGAAAACCTTAACTTGTTGGCAAAAAGGTACTCCCTTTTACTCACGTGTTCTTTATGATTTATATGACTTGGTTACCCTTTTGCACATGATATGCTTTGAATGTAACGACGAGTGGATGAACTGGTGCGTGGACTGATGTGAGAATTATCTGATTGTGATTTCTCTTAATCTTTTTACTTCGATTGTAGGCTTAAAATTCCTTAAAGTTTATTCCTAAAAAATGTTTCGCGTTCAGGCCTGTGTCTTGCTTCTGCTAACTTATTCCATTTTCTTTTCATGTGATCTCTATGACCTGAACACGAGGTTCGACAATCGAGCAACCTTGGTTTTCTTAACGACTTTTTTTGAAATGGAGGAACTCCGTTACGCTTAAATTCCGTAATAGATGGACCAATGCCACCACTTGAATTTGGTTTGGTTCGGCAATATTGATGTAGTCTCGTTGCCATAAATTTGGTGTGGTCATGTAGCATTCCACACAGACGGTGCAGAAGTCTCATATGATGAAGCGAACACGTTGCTAAAATCGTAACCGATGGGTTCAGGTGGTTGAGCGACCCAATTTTGATAATCTACTGTTGCTCATGTAAGAAATGTTGTTACTTATTCAATTTCAATTGCATAGCTTGTAATATGTTCCTCTTGGATTCTCTTTTGTGCAGGTTTAGTAGTAGAGGGTTTGAATGTGGAGGGTAAGTAAAGATTGATGGAGGGTAACTGGTTTATACTTTCTTTTTGCAAGTTGCGGCTTTTCCATCGTGGCAGCTTCTTTTGGTTGTGAGTTGTTTGATAATATGGTACACTCTTTTTCCATACTGGTGTATAGTGATTAATATATTCTTTGACCATTTCTTGGCCGCTTACTCCATTCCAAAACATGTCCAGGTGATGTAATGATACGGTATATACCTTTACCCAACATTGAAGAATTGTACGGCTACTATTCAGAATAATTTGGACTTGCGCTTATGGTAGGTGTGCTCCTTTGGACTCTGATTTTTTGCGGTAATTAATCCTTTGTTGGTAAATCTACAGTTGCTTTTTGGTGATGAGACAAAAGGTTGAAACATGAGAACGTAAAAACGTGTTTGGGAGGATTTTGTATGAATTTCCTTTGGATCTGTTCTCTCCCTTATTTGGCTTGGATGTTATGTTTTTTTGGATATGAGTGGTAAGGCTTTGTGTTTTATGAGTGAAGTGTTATGTATTGTTGATGCAGGTAGTAATTTTCTCGGTTAAATGCCGCAGTTGAAGATGGTGGATCGGAGTGCAGTGTCATTTAGATCTCACGTAAAGTTAATGTCGGGTGAGTTAACAACTACCACGTCTCGTACTTACAGATTGGCGTCGCAAAAACCGTATATAAATCCAAACCGTGTCTCACATGTTATAACTTATTATCTGTCATATGGATTGGATGTATGGAGCATTGTTTTGGAAATATTTGATCAAAGGTTCTATTATAATCCTAACAGGTCAAAGTAACCGGAAATGCTGTCAATTGGATTAGAAATCATTACTTGCGCGATCTGGTGTACTTCAGAATATCTCGACGCCGACAATGTTTCCAATTTGAGCGGTCCATCTCCAATGATTCAAGAACCGTGCACTTTTGTGTTATAAGAGCGACAGACTACAAAAGATCAGATTCACCAGGGATAACCTTGTGGACTTTCTCTTTCAAGCTTTTTCACAAGAGTTCCAATATCTTCCACTTGACATGCTTTGGATTTGTGATTCCTAACTTTGATAATGGTTTGGTTCACTTGCAGGTTTTAACCTTGGGGTAAGGATTTCCTTGGAGTAGGCAATGGACATGGGCTGCGTACATGGGTGCAAGGCCATGACTTCAATTAGTGCTTGTATATTTGCGAAAACAATAATTCTTGTACTTTTAGGAAGTGGATTGTCCTTCAACTAGTCTTACTTAGGAATTCATGAAATTGTAGATTGTTAGAGACACTTATGTGACCTGTAGCTTCACGTGAGTCAAGTGATAGCCTTTGGATTGTAACTCCATATTTCGCATTGTATTGGCGCGTTAATGAATACAAAATCACCTAAAAGGCAAACAGCGACTGACCTTGAATTCAACGCTCACATATTACCCCAAACTTGTAATTTGGTTTGTAAGTTTGAATCCATTGTGATAACAATCTTTTAAATAAACTTGAATCTTGCGTTGGCTTTAAGAAATGAGTTCCAAAAAAAGTAGCTTGCTCTTATAATAACTTTTGAACTTGTACATAAAAGGATTGAATTCAACTTGAAACTTTGTATGCTTTAAGTATACTTCTAAAGGACACTTGATTGAGTAGTATTGGAAGAGATCTTAATTACTTTTAAAACAAACTTGAAGCCACAATTAAACTAAATGAATCCAACCTTGCCAAAACTTCACTTAAAATGGGACCAAACAATCTTGCAAACTTAGGCTAAAATCAAATACTTTAAACTCTCAAATGAGAACTCCCTTGTAACAAATATAACTTGGACTTGGATTTAGAAACTCCACTTCTAATTCTTTCCAAGTTGAACTTTCGTTGCTTAAGAATATAGCATCATAGAGCAATCACGTCTCTTGCACTTGAGGAGTACAACATACTACACAACCAGTGACTAGTCTTTAGGGACCAATTCTCCATATCAGAGGGTATAAGGACTTAATCTTTGCGGGGGAAAACTGAAGAGTCTTGAGGGAGAAAAGGCTTGGCAGCGGTTTAGGGATCATAAAGGGTGAGGGCACAATCTCACAGGGCCAGAGAACCTCCACAATCACACATTCAACACAGTCTTCAGGACCTTAAATCTTTTGCAACAGCACCTATCCTTAAAAAGAAACAAATGGACGAAGCTAGATAAACTGGTTAGTTATGCACGAGTGATGACCTAATATACTATGCAAAGAACAAGGTGGGGATCTTAGGGTCAAAAATTAGGGTGCGACACAAGGTCCATTCTTGGAATGCCTTGCAGGGTGTCCTTCATCTGGTTTTTCTGATATTGTAGTTGTTAGGGAGAGGATTGAGAATTTGCTTAAGCTGGGTAAGATTCAAGACAATGTTAGGTCATCTTCTGGTGTGAGGAAACCTTTCGCGGGTGCAAGTAAAAAACGAGAAGGGGAGACTAATGTGGCATCCTCTAAAAGGAGTAGAAACAGAGGGTATCAAGCCCCATATCATCAGACTGCTGCTATAACAATTCCGGCTACGCCACAACAATAAAATGGTGCTCCTCGTCGGTATCCCACAAGACCAAAAATGGCAGACAGGCATTTTGACGCTCCACCTATGCCTTACTCTCAGCTATTACAACATCTACTTCAGGTATAGTTAGTTCAAAAGAGAATGTTAGCTCCTCTAACCGGCACTTCTCCACCTAGATATGATGCCAACGCCCACTGCGACTTCCATTCTAGAGCGCTGGGGCACCACATCGAAAAATACAAAGCATTCAAGCCCAAAGTCCAAGACCTGATTGATTCTGAGGCTATCAATTTTACCAACGATGGCCCATACATAATCCAGAACCCTATGCCTAATCATGGTGGGGCATAGGGGCCTTCAACGGAAGATCGCAGGGCTCTAACACAAGGTGTAGAGTTGGATTGATGCTGGGGTCATTACTTTCATGGCAGACGGTCCGCACACCAATGGAAGCCTTCCAAGTGAAGCACTCATGCTGCAAATAAATCCAGGCGGAGGCAGACCTCCTCGACAATGGCATTTCTCAGCTTATTTACTGTATATTCAGTTGTAATTTTTCATTGGTTGTTAATACGTTGTATATATGTAAAACTTGTTTGTACTAAATGGTGGTTTTAATGCAATGAATATGTTTTCTTGAAGTAATTCATTCCTACTCATTCATATGATATTTCTGTGCATTGCAATATCAATTTACTTGCTTAAACTCTTAGAGGGAGGATGACGAATTAAAAACGCGAACTTTCTGGTCGTATGCTGTTGGGAACAAAACCTTGCTGATGATGTACAAGCATTATTTCAACTCCCCAAACACCGGAGATATAAGGGAGATAGACCATCATTAACCCCGTTGAGTGCAGAAGTAGGAGTTTATTTCAAAAAAATACCCTAATACTTAACCCCGGGCCAGGATAGTTGTTAGTTGATTTGACCAAGCGTTCATATTTCAAGAGGAGTGCGCGTCTAAGGATCCATTACCTTTTTTTCTCATCAGGAGGCCAAGGAGCATGAAACCACAATGGTTATCCCTCACCGAAAGGAGTGAAGCAGTCAATATCCCTTCAACAAAGTCAAGACAAGCCAGTGTCACACGATTTGTTCAAAAACCAAAAAAAAAAAGAAAAAAAAAAGAAAGCCTGCTAAGCCAAAATCTTGAAAACAAATGACTTAGGCAAAATTTAGGGCATCCCACTGGACATCAAAATCGAAAAGGATTCAAAAGAATCAGTCTAGGCAAAATCAGGGAAACAAATGTAAAAGAGCAAAAAGGATTACAAAAAAACCCTCGAGCAAGAACGAGTCGTGTGACTAAAGGCACCACAGACGAAAGGAGCGATTGCCACTCCGAAAGCGTTGTGGGCTCCTTAACCATCGCTGATGACATGCAATAAACTTTTGGAAGGTGAGCGCTTGTGTCAAATGAACTGAATGTAGGACTGAAGGACATCAAGGAGAATGGGTGGGTACAAACAAAATTTTGAGCCATAAATCCTTGTTTCTCAAACCGTGAATCAGACCACGTTACAACCCTCAAAAGTCCTAATTGAGGCAAGGTTATTCCGAAGGCATACTTCTGATAAGACAGCGTTCCTGACTCCCATGAGTGGGGCTAAAATGTTTTTGTTGGTATTGCATGTACATAATGTCTTTTATTCAAAAATTAGTGTCGCATCTTAACTAGTGATTCGCTCACAAGGTTTGACGATATTTTTTCGATGAAAATTTCAAGATTAATATGTATGTTGTATTAGAATAATCATTCTCAGAATAAACATCTTCTGCTTGCATACATTGTACTTGACACCAATGAAGCTTGCATAATGAGCATCAGTCGAGAAGTCAAACTTTTCCAAGAGGAAATTCCTGGACAACCATATTGATGAGCATGCGCCAAAAGACTCCGTCAGGTATTGGTTTTTTGCAACAAGTTGTGCTCAAAGTTCTCCCATCTGGGGCAGTCACGTCGAGGAATCTCTCCAAGTTCAGCCGATCTGGGGCAATCATGTTGAGATTCGGCAAATCTCTCAGAGACAGGGACATAATTACTGCAAGACTCGTACTGAGGCAAGCCACCTCAGGAGCGAGAAGTTGTACTCTACAAAAGGCGGTTAATTAAAAGCACTTCTTCAAGATTCATAATACTAGGGAAGAATATTTTAATTCATTACGAATCCTCTCGAGGCAAATTTCTTCATAAACTATGCAGTCTGGGGCAATTACGTCGAGATCCGATAAATCTCTCCGAGAGTTTGAAAACCCTGGGCATTTTGAATGTCGGTTTTTCTGTAAAATCCTCTTGAGACGATTTCTCCCAGTAGACCATGTGGTATGAGAACAAGTGGAGAGTCCGCTTATGATAATCGGCATGCAGTTGATCAGGAAAAGCGTAAAGCGCCAAAGTAGTTCTCAGTATGGGGTTTCTCTTCCTCAGTAAGGCTCCAGAAGGGTATTAGGAAGATTATGATTATCCTCCCCCAACGAGAGTCCTGAGGTTTGATTTCCCCAGTTAGAGTTGGATTTGTCTTTTCTCCAACAAGAGTTCAAGTCCTCAGACAAGGAAATGATGGTTTGTTATGGCTCTCCAAGTAGGTTGGCATCCCTAGTAGAGTCTTTCTCTCTAGCATTGAAGATCTAACATCATCAACAGAGCATCGAGAATTTCTTTCTCCACAGCAAGAATACAGAGATTTGCTTTCCCCGGTCAGAATGGTTTGTTGCTCCCCAGCTAGTATTCAGAAGTCGACTGTTTCAGACCAGATATTGGTTTGATGTCTCTCCATGATAGAGATCTGTGTTCCCCACCGAGTCTCGGTGCCTACTTTCCTCGCTGAATCAGGAAGTATAATCTCGCCAGCAGTAGTGTGCTCTTATCCCCAACAGATTAAGGAAAGTCGTTTCCCTAGCAGCAGATTAAGTTCAATGATATTCCCCTACAGGTTTGGTATTATTCACTGCTCACCCCAAGAAGAGTTTGGTGTTCATCCTCTCAACAGTTTGACTAGCGGCGGCTGACGTCCCCGACAGATTCCAAGTCCAATAGATATTGGCACCTTTTCCGTATCAGATCTTTGGGTTTCATCTTCAGCAGTTGTCATTCGTGATTCTCAGTGTAAGGGAAGTCATTTTGGGTTTTATCTTCAACAAAGGTTACTCGTGATCTCCAGCAAATTATTCAATTTGCATTTTGCATATACTAATCATTGCATCCTTAAAATGCGTAGCATATCCATTTCGTATGGAGCATTACGCCATTGAAAAATTCAAACATATGCATTCGAAGCATAAGCCAGGTTTGACATTATCTTTACCAGAGGCTTCTCAGCAGAAAATGGCATATCTCAGGAAATTCAACCTTCCTTTATCCCCAGTGGAGTTGACGATGGATTCGTTTATCATGCTTGTACTCCCCTGCATAGTTGTTTGTTTAAACTTCTTTTTGCCCCAACGGAGCCATCTTCCCTTCAGGTCGTAAATCTGTGAAGTCTACTTCCTGTATATCACGGTTATCCCAACTATTGGTTGGTATCTTTTGTTGTGAGTTCGCCTTTGGTCGGCGTTCTCGGTTATCCTAACTATTGGTTAGTATCTTTTATCCCAACTATTGGTTGGTATCTTTTGTTGAGTTCGCCTTTGGTCGGCATTCTCGTCTATCCTAACTATTGGTTAGTATCTTCTATTCCAACTATTGGTTGGTATCCTTTGTTGAGTTCGCCTTTGGTCGGTGTTCTCGTCTATCCTAACTATTGGTTAGTATCTTCTATATCCTAACTCTTGGTTAGTGTCTTCTTTCCCAACTCTTGGTTGGTAATCTTTGTTTGGTATCCCTCATCCCAACTCTTGGTTGGTAATCCTCAGTTTTATCCCGACTATTGGTTGGTATCATCCATTGTGAGTACGCCTTTGGTTGGCGTGCTCATTATCCTAACTTTTGGTTAGTATCTTCTATCCTAACTATTAGTTGGTATCCTTTGTTGAGTTCGCCTTTGGTCGGCGTTCTCGATTATCCTAACTCTTGGTTAGCATTTTCTATCCCAACTTTTAGTTGGTATCTGCTATCGTAAGTACACCTTTGGTCAGCATTCCCGTTTATCCTAACTATTGGTTAGTATTTTCTGTCCCAACTAATGGTTGGTACCATACCCTTTACCCTGACTATTGGTCGATAATCTTCGGTTTCATTCTAACTTTTGGTTAGTGTCATTTATCCCAACTATTGGTTGGTATCTTTTGCGGTGAGCACGCCTTTGGTCGGCGTCCTCGGGATCCTAACTATTGGTTAGTACCTCTTTATCCCAACTATTGGTTGGTATCTGTCGTTGCGAGCTTGCTTTCGGTTGGTCCCCCTTTCCCAACTCTTGGTTGGTAATCTCTGCTTGGTGTCTTTTTTCCCAACTCTTGGTTGGTAATATTTGTTTGGTATCTCTAATCCCAACTCTTGGTTGGTAATCCTTGGTTTTATCCCAATTATTGTTTGGCATCCTCCCTTGTGATTACGCCTTCGGTCGACATCCTCGTGCATCCTAACTATTGGTTAGTACCCTTTATCCCAACTATTGGTTGGTATCTTTATTATGAGTACGCATTTGGTCGGCGTCCTCGTTATCCTAATTATTGGTTAGTATCCCTTTATCCCGACTCTGGGTTGGTATCTTCCGTTGTGAGCACGCCTTTGGTCGGCGTCCTCGCCATCCTAACTATTGGTTAGTATTCTCTGTTGTGAGTTTCCCCTCGATCGATGCTCCATATACCCGTTATCCTAACTCTTGGTTAGTACCCGTTATCCTAATCTCTTAGTGAATATCTTATCCTAACTTTTGGTTAGTATTCTTCGTTGTGAGTTCACCTTCGGTCGGCGCCTTGGTTATCCTAACTCTTGGTTAGTATCTTTCATCCCGACTTTTGGTTGGCATCTTTTGTTTTGAGTTCGCCTTTTGGTTAGTATCCTTCTTTTTTATCCTAACTATTGGTTAGTATCCTCCATGCCATCCTGACTTTTGGTTAGTATACGTCACTTCATCCTAACTCCTGGTTAGCATATTCTTTCCCAACTCTTGGTTGGTAATCTCTTGGTCAGTATCTTGTATCTTAATATCTTGGTTAGTTACCTCTATTCCGACTTTTGGTTGGCGTCGTCCCTCTTCTCCAATTATTGGTGGACAATCTTCGGTTTTATCTCAACTTTTGGTTGATACCCTTTGTGAGTTTGACTTCGGTCGGCAACCTCGTTATACTAATTGTTGGGTGGTGCCTCGTATCCCAATTATTGGTTGGTACTTTGTCTTTTATCTCCAATTGAGGTAGATGTCCTTCCCGTTATTCCAACTTTTTGTCGGTATTTCTTGTCGTGAGTTCGCTCTCTGTCCTAACTCTTGGTTGGCGTCTTCTGTTGACTCATCTGTCACCTTTCGCTATCTCAACTTTTGGTTGGTATCCGCTATCTTTGTGTCCACCTTCGGTTGGCAAACACTTTACTTATATATTGCCCCACAGAGTGCAAATTTATGGGTTCTTTTGTATTCAACCACCTTCTACCTTGAACATCTAAAAGTCATTGATATCATCCCTTCAGGTTTAAGTTGATTGAATAGGGGAAGCTGTAACACCCTAAAATTTTTCCTCTTATTTATACCCAATAGATGTCTTATGTTTCACACCTCATACGCATTTAGGTCATGAACATTACACATGCATCATTGGTTTTTCCAAGGCATGAGATCAGAGGTTTCCATTGTATGAATTATTTAAAGCAAAGAAAATGAGGCTCCACAAGGCCAAGACATCTCATTTGGTTCACAATTTCATTCAGAAGGATTACAATTGGCCCGATGGTTGAAAATCAGACGAGTTGAGAATAAAGTCAACTAATCAAGGAAACAGTCAAATCTCGATTTTTAGGTCAAACTCATGTTCATCATGTCAAATATGGTCAATGGGTGAGATTTGATCAAGAATATCAAAGGAAGCATGAAAAGTCAATAATTATGGAAAGTTACCAGTTTTGGAAAAAACAAGGGTTTTAGAACTTTCCATTTTGGGAAAGTTTTGCATGCCATGCAAACAACTTTATGGTCATTTTTCTCTATGATCCAAGCTTCACTTGAAATTTTTTCTCAAAAGAAAGTTGTAGTGTGTATTCCAAGCTTTCCATCCATATGAAAAAATGTTCCATTTGAATTTCTAGATCAAAAGTTATGATCAATCAATGAAAAAACTTAAAAATTTTCTAAGTCCCAAAATTCAGTTTTGTGACCATGTTTTCAATACCATTCTCCATGGTGTTCCAGACCTCAACTCTAATTCTTTTTGACATCAACTTTGCTCTATCAAATACCACCTTTCCATTGACATTAAAATCATGCAAATTGATTCATTATCCTTCAAGAAATTCATCAATAAAGTCACCTCCATGGACATCTTTTTCATGCCATAAACCATAAAAACTCCATTTTTCAAATTGCAAAATTTGGTGAGTAAATTGTGTTAGCTGTACTAGCCATCATTTTACACCATTGCTACCATCATAATACACTCCATGATAACTAAAATACACCACCCACATAGTAAAATTCGTACACCACCATAAACCCTCATTTTTTCCACTTTCACTAATCCATCTCTAACTCACTTTTTAACTATGATTAGCTCTTAACCATACTCTAACCCATCATATAAAGTCTAATTCTCCCTCTAACAGAAGTTAGTTACACCATTAGAGAGAAAATAGATCAAAAAATGAATTTCACACCCACAACTTCCATCTCCAAGATCTCTCTCATCTTGAGGTTATTTTCTGGAATCTTTCATCATCTTCATCACCTCATGGAGTAGAAGCTACTGTTTGCATCTATTTTCAACTGTAACCATTGTATCATCACCTACAAGTTCATCTTCTTCAATCACCAATTTGTAATTTTTTCAAGATTTCAAGAGGTTAAGCATTTATGTTGATTGAGACAGATTCCAAGACATTGCATTGAAGTTTTCTGGGTTTCCTAATCTCAAAGCACCATAAGACACTACAAGAAAAATGCCATTTTATGACACTTAGGTTGTGACGGTTCATTGAAAACCGTCCTCATTTATTTATTACGGCGGTTACTACGTCGGCTTTTTGAAACCGCCCTTATTTTAAAAAAAATGAATTACGACGGTTCTAATCCTAACCGCCGTAAATATCATTCTGCGACAGTTATTACAGTCGTTACCCTTTTATTCTTGGCCAAGGGATGAAACAATCCATTGGGTCGCGACGCTTGAGCCCAACCGCCCTCATGTTTGAGCCCAACTGCGCCGAAACAATTTAAGGGTTTTTGACTTTCCCTTCTAAATCTTATGTTACGAAGGATAGAAACTGCCTCCACTTTCTTAAGCTACGGCGGATATACTACGACGGATAGAAACTGCCTCCACACAAAAATAAAATAATCGCGCCTAATAATACAAGAAATCACTTCTTCTTCTTCTTCTATTCAGAATTTAGAACTTTCACGACCAATTACTGCGAAAATCCTAAAGCAGCCACCGCTGTCGCTGCCGGAACGCCAAAGCAACAACCATTCACGACCAATCCCAAACCAATCTTAACAGGTCAGTTCAAAAACCCTTATTCGCTTTTGTGTGTGTTTCTATTAGGTTGAGGCATACTCTCTTTCTCTTGATTCATGAAGTTGTCAACCCTAAATTAGAATTACATTAAGCTTTTTCTCTTAAACCCCTGAAATAAGTTATATGTCATTAGGTGAAATAAGTTGTATGTCATTAAGTGAAATAAGTTGTTCACTTAGTTGTATGTCATTAAGTGAAATAAGTTGTTCGCTTAGGTGAAATAAGTTGTTCGCTTGTAAATAAGTTATTCGCATATGCTATATTGCAGAGCTTAGTTGTATGTCATTAGGTGAAATTACAGTTTGAGTTCATCGAGTTGACGTTTTAAAATGTTGTAGACTCTTACCTTTCTTTATCAATACAAAGACAGTTGTTAGAAGTTTTCTTATTCATTCCCTACAACTTCTGGTAGGGCTTTAAGCCGATTATAATCAGCGTGGAGCTCTCTAAGGGCAGAACAATTACCTATAGAATATGGAATTTCTTCTATATCATTAGTTTCCACATTCAACACTTTAAGGTTAACAAGTGACCATATAGTGTCAGGAAGCACTGATATTAGATTTGAACTCAAATCAAGCTCCTCGAGACGTATTAATCTGCTTAAAGAAGCAGGTAAGGTTGTTAACTGGTTTCCCCTCAGATTTAGATACACCAGACTTAACAGATTTCCAACAGAATCAGGAATCTCTTTGATCTTATTGGAATGCAAGTCCAATTTCTTCAATGATGAAAGGCCTCAAATTGTAGAAGGTATAGCCACAATCCTATTCTCGGATAAATCAAGGGTAACCAAACTAGATAACTTTCCTATCGAATCAGGTAGCCAATCAACTTGGTCCATCAGCTTTCCTTGGAACTTGAGATCTCGAGTTCCTTTCTTCGCAAAAACATCAATTACGCCAGCAAGTTTGATCAAACTCAACTTATCACCATCTTGACCTGTAAAACAACCTCCTCGAAGATCTATGCGCTTAAATTTCTATAAATATATGCAGCAATAATTCTATGATAGAATTCATTTTGGAGCTTTATAAGTTTCTCTAACTTATCAATGTCATGATCTAGATCACTCACATAAACTCGATCCATCTGTTCTAGAACATTTTTAGCAATTTCTTCAACTAATTCCAATTTTGTCCTGTAAAAACATTAACAAAAATAACATATGTGTGTACTGCTATAATACTGTTTAGAATCTATATGGGTTGGAGAAGTTATGGCAGAGATATCATTAAGTTTTGCAAGTATTAGTTAAGTAAAAATATGCCATATAAAAGGGATTGCTATATGAAAAATGAGAAATAATTGTATTCAGATTTGTTATAACTAGATGCACATTTAGCATTTTCATGTCTTGTGAATCCTGTCTTGTGTTTGCAACATTTAGCATTTTCATGTATGATTTGGTCTTCTTCTCTGATGAAACTTGCTTCTGCAGACGATCATTCTCTTCAATTAACAGCTTGTTCATAGCAGACAATTTTCTATTCACTCTGCAAACGAGAAGCTCAAGTATGTATGCTACTCTTAAACTCAATCCCTTTTCCATTTTTCATACTTTTTTTAGTTTGCTACATGTTGTTTTATAGAGATGATTTGCAAATATTTGGTTTTCTGCTATATATTTTAGTGTCTGTGACTCTATTCGATCATAACAAAGTGCTTAATTAAATTATTCTGTCTAATATGAAGCGACATTGTAGCGACATCACAATCAACATACACCCTATCATCACAAACAATATAACATATCTGAACCTTACTACCTCTTCAGAGGTCAAAATGATAAAAATAAAAATAAGAATACGAATAAAAAAAAAATTGATATTCTGTTAATACATAAAATATATGCTTATTTATCTGACTATTGGTATCATGTTTTAGTTTCATACATATAAACTTCTATAATTGGTTTAACATCTGAAAAGTTGTGTACTTCAAGTTCAAACAGATACACGAATTTAATTTCAATAGACAGTGCATATACTCCTGATAAATTGTAATATTTCTTTACTATCTTTTAATTTAATATAATTTCTATAGAGTGCATATACTAAATTGTAGTGTTACTTTGCTATCTTGTAATTTAAATGCCTTTAAATATTGTGAAAAGAAGTAATCTAGCGAATGATTAATACTAGTTTATACTATTAACTTTTACTCTATTTAATTACTTCATCAATTATAATTAATAAATAACTAATATTGTTTTTAATATGTTTAATCATATCTTTAAGAATTGTTTTGCATATTCTAAATAAGATATTTTTTATGAGAATTGTTTTAATATGTTCTCCATCTTGTATTAGTTCTATCAGCACATCACCAGCTAAACAGAAATTATATCAGCACAACACCATATTAGTATTAGTATTAGTTGATAGAACGTCACTTTAGGGTTAGATGAAGATATAGGTCCCACATGCAGGTTGTAAATGTCGGTTTTAGTTCCCTCAGTAGTTTTAAAAGAGAGACGGAGAGAGAGGTAACTATTGTATTGTGTTGCGGTGAGAATCTGATACCAATTTATTAATTAACTTGAATCACACATCTTTGAAATTCACCACCGAACTTTGATTTATCCAAAGGAAAGGGTAAAGATCGCAAAAACCCTAAGTGCGCTATGTAGGAACACAGCTAGAGATCTAAGGTTCGCGGGTTGGTTATACCTAGGGAAGGTGTTTGCATCCTAAGTATCTGTAGTACTCTACAGGAACCTCTTGTTAGTATTTGTGTTATGCTAATGTTTGCTTGCTAAAGGAATTGTGCTAAGGTAAAGACCTAGAGATATATACACTAAGTATGCTCGCCAAGACATCGCATCTCGTGCCTACGTATCCTGACGGGAAGGAAATCAGAGCATTCGTAGTTTCCCTCAATACGGGGTAAAAGGGTGAGAAAGAAAAGGTTGAGAAATAAAAAGGTGGAAAAAAGAAAAAAGTAGGAAAAAGAAAAAAGGTAGAATCCAAGAAGGCGTTAGATGTACAGGAAAAAGATGGAAAAAGAAAAAGGTAGAAAAAAGAAAAGGTAGCTCGCTAGGATCTCGCAATCCTATGCCTACGTATTCTCAAGATGAAATTGAGAAATCAGAGCGTCCGTAGTTCCCCTCAATACAGGGTAAAAGGGTGAGAAAGAAAAGGTAAAATCCAATAAGGCATTGGATGTAAAGGAAAAAAGGTGGAAAAAGAAAAAGGTAGAAAAAAAAAGGTGGCTCGCTAGGATCTCGCAATCCTATACCTACGTATTCTCAAGATGAACTTGAGAAATCAGAGCGTCCGTAGTTCCCCTCAACGGGGTATAGAACTCTTGACTATGGTCAAGGTTCCAAGGGAAAGTAGGGTCTGACGGCAAGACACCTACGTGGAGTGCGGCGACTCCAACCTAAGGCTAGGCAAAACGGGAAAGAGGTGTCCACGGGAAAGTAGGGTCTGACGGCAAGACACCTACGTGGAGTACGGCGACTCCACACCTAAGGCTAGGTAAAACGGTGAAAGGAAGTGACCACAGGAGAGTAGGGTCTGACAGCAAGACACCTACGTGGAGTGCGACGACTCCAAACTTAAGGCTAGGTAAAACGGGGAAGATGATGGATACCTATGACTAGGAGGTCAAGGGTTGAAGATGGTTATGAGGCCAAGAGAGGGTAATGAGCTATCTATGACTAAGAGGTCAATAGAGAGACTTTCCTTTGGAAGGAGGGGAAGGACAACTTCTTGTAAACAATAGTTGGAGGGGTATTAAATTGAGTGATAAGCATGAGTTCATGAATTCAAAAGGTAGTAAACCTTAACTAACATAAACTTTCATGTATGGCAAAGTATGGTGAGGTAATTCACAACAAGCATGAATAAGTGAACACCAAAGTATAACAAAGATAACGTCTTCAAAGTTTGAAATCAAAGACATGTCAAAGTTATGAGATTTAGCAACAAAGACCGAAACAAGACCCTAGTAAAATGACTCAATCCAAGGTCAAGAAACACCTCTTAAACAACCCTCACAAATGTCCTAAAACATTCTGAGGCAAACTCTAAAAAAAAAGCTCTTAAGAAAAGGTTGATTCAAAGAAGTACAAAAATTAGACACAAAGTACTCATGGCTTTATAAATTCAAAATTAAATATAAAAATAAAATAAAAATGGAAATAAAAAATTATAGAAAATTAAATTAAGTATTAAAGGGTATTTGTGAATTTTTCTAGAATTTTTGGGTGAAAAGAGATATTTTTAATGAAATAAATATAAAAAAAAAAAGAAAAAGAAATGAGAAGAATGAAACTGAGGGGGGTGTATTGTTGAATTAGCATGAACTAAGAATCATGGTTGTAGCGCAAGTGGGCTTTGGTGGGGTATGAGTAGCGAGCAGAACCAAAGCCCAGGTTCCAACGTGGGAAAAAAATTCAGGCACATGGAATATGTGTAACCGTGTACACAACGTCATGTAACTTAATCATCAATTGGTCACTTAAAAATTTAAATAGCAAAAAGACATAATAGCGATCACCCATTCCCTCGCTGCCACGTCGTTGCCATCTTCATGCAATGCAAACCCTTCATGCATTTTATTCGTGAAAACCATAAAAAGCAATGACCATGCTCTCCTCTTATTCAATCAATATCAAGCTTGTTTCTCAACCAAAGTTTATGAAACAAAGCACCATTCTGGTGTACTCACACAGTAGAATAGCAATGAACCATAAACGACTCAAAGAAACCACTAAAAATGGGGGAAAACTGGACGCGAATACCATGTATCAAAACTGAAACAAGGTTATCATTTTGCTAGTGTATCAACATAGCTCCAAACAAAAGTTCATGTTATCAATTCAAAACCATATAAAGGCAACATGGGAACATAATAACAGTGTTCAAGATTCAAGCTTTGACATGAAGTTATGGGATTAATAGCATGAAAAGAATAGAATGCTTACCAAGTGGAGAAGGTCCACTGCCTCTTCACTTGTAAGCTTTGAACTTAGACTCCTCCACTCAAAGAGAATGCTCTAACCTGGTTTCTCTTGATCCTTACGAACTCTCTCTCTCTCTCTCTCTCTCTCTCTCTCTCTCTCTCTCTCTCTCTCTTTGTAGTGAAGTGGATGGTATGGTGATGATTTTGATATGTTGATCTTCTGATGTGTTGATGTTGTGGTTCTGCTATTGATGTTGTTGATGTTCTAATGGAGAGTGGATCCTTTTATAGGTAAGTCAACTCATTAAATGGTATGATGACACAAAGGGTATTAGCTTTGTTCAAGAGAGAAAAATTTCCATGAAGATTCTATGCGCATAGCCTTTTTTGATTTGCCCTCTTGAGCCAAGTGAGAATGCTTTGATTGCTTCTCTTGGGGTTTTTGTCAGTAGAAGAAATGAGCCAAGATCCACAGAATTCTGGTACATGAAACCCTTACACAATGGCCTTTGTTTTTATCCTTTAATATGTCAACTATAAAGTACAAAGAGCATGGTGCCTTAGTAACTTGTTTCACGGGTTTGATGGAAAATGAGAACATTGGGAATTGATGGCAGAACTCTGAATAGTGTACTTGGAGATATGGTTCAGCATGGATCAATTAAAATGAAACAAAGTTTGTAATGAAACCACACCACAAGTCACACTTTTTCACACGATGGTTTGCATCTTAATGAACCACATAAAAGATCTTTTCCTTTTTTTTGCAAGATGGCATGGAGTAAGATGTACCAAACCATAATTAAAATTAAAATGGAAATAGAATTAAACTAAATTAATAAAACTAAATTAAGACTAAACTAAAATAAAAATAATCTAAATTAAAAATATATACTAAATTAAAAGTATAAACTAAAAAGTTATAAATTGAAATAAAAATCTAAACGACATGGAATGATAAAATTGAATAAAAAGGTATGGTTGATGATCAACGAAAATGTTTAACTAAAATGCAAAAATTGTCAACCTAGAATGACATGCAAAAGATCAAAGAATCTAAGGGTAAAATTTGGGGTATGACATATTGCACTTGCACACTCTTGATATCAAGGTAATAAATAAATAAATATATATATATATATATATATATATATATATATATATATATATATATATATATATATATATATAAAGGGTGTAGAATAGTGGTTGTCTAAGTAGCTTAATTTGCTCTTTTGCATGTGCAGGAAAAATTACAAGCTGCAATTAAGGATTCCGTGTCTGAAAATGAGGCATTTCAGAAAGTATTTGGAAAAGAGCATCCTGGATATGTTCGTAGTATAGGACTTGGAGTTACGCCATCTCAGATTAATAGATCTACGAGATCGTCATCTTCTTTTGAAGAAAATGAAAAAATATAGAAAATACAAGAAGAAATTAATGCGCTTAAAGAACATAATTAAAAAATTAATGACCTGATGGAGGCAATCACATTCTTAAAGGAAAGGGACAATGCTAGGAAAGAAGAAATTGAATTCTTAATGCAAATGCAAAATTCTAGTGGAGGACAGGTATGATTTTCATGAATTCTATTATTAACTTTAAAATATATAAGTTTAAGATTGATGGTTCATTCTAGTGGAAGACGTTCTTCTAAGTTTAATACTTTTTTTCAGGGATTGGAGTCACCTACTGATGCTAGACGTTCTTCTGAGTCTAGCTTCCGAATTGCAGATAATGGATCATCAAGAAGGGCAAATTAGCCATTGATATGTTTTTCTATGTACTTTTTTAGCTACCTGATGATGGTAGACGTTCTTATGAACTTTTTTTTATGTATTTTTGGCATTATGATGGTTATTATTATAAGATTAGGATATTATGATTATGGATATTAGATGTTTTATGGATATTACATGATTATGATATGACATGACATGATTATAGATATTACATGTTTATGATTGGATTTAATTTTAATACTTTAAAAAGTAATATAGAATCATATAAAAAAATAAAGAAGTATTAAAAAAATAATACCATAAATAAAAATATTTTTGTGAAAATAATTTAAAGAAAATAAATAATATTGAAAAAAATAATATTATATTTAATAATATTTTAATAGATAAGAATTAAAATATAAAAAAATATAAATAAAATAATACTATACCCAAAGTTGTGACGGTTGGTAACCGTCGTAATCAACAATAAAAACAAAAATCATTAGTAAAGTTACGACAATTATAACCGTCACAATAAAAACAAAAAATACGACAGTTGTAACCGACATAATAAACAATAAAAACAAAAAATATTAGGATATTTACGACAGTTATAACTGTCACAATCAGTGATATAAACATGTAGCAAACAAAAAATTACGACGGTGTTAATCGTCGCAATCAATAATTAAAACAAAAATTAATAAGCAAGTTAAGACGGTTGGGAACCATCACAATATGCATTTTACGTCAGTTAGATACCCGTTGTAAAAATTACGACGGTGTGTATGACAGTTTTCACAACCGTCGCAATATGGCTTCGCGACGCACATTTCTGCGACAATACTGAAATCGTCGTAATCTTCAAATTGTGACGGTTCTAACCGTCGAAATCTACCAAAATAAACCGTCACAATTTGCCAATTTCCTTGTAGTGAGAAGCTGTGGACTTTCTCCACTTGGATTACAACCTTTCATTGTTTGTCTCAAATTCATTTCAACTTGGCGACGGCGGCGGACTACAGGCTATATCACGGAAAGTTAGTGATCAAATTTTGTTGAAGATTATCACACATCAAATCATAATCATTTAATTCTGATTTGTCAAGCTGTTACAAAATAGTGGTGTAAATAGAATTATTATCTATTATTACTATTTCCTTATTTAGGTAGCAGCAATTATAGGAAATTATTTTCTCTGTTTATTAACAAATTAGGGTACAGATTTCAGCTTATTGTATTCTATTTATACCTCACATGTAAGAGTTCCAAATACAATGAAATATACAACATATTTCTACATGGTATCAGAGCACAAGATCTGAACCATTCCTAAACCTTGAGCACCACCCATGGCAGATACTAAAGCAGAAAATTCAGCCAACATTTTGGCTGAAGGACATGCTCTTCTTATTACTGGTCACAAATTGAATGGCCAGAATTACAATCAATGGGTGCGCTCAGTCAAAATCTACCTTCAAGGAAAAGGGAAGGAAGGTTATATCACAGGAGACTCCAAGTGTCCAGAAAAGAAGGATTCAAACCTCGAAAAATGGCAACTAGAAAACACTCTAGTAATGTCATGGCTGCTAAACACCATGACAAATGAAATTGGAGAAAATTTCATGTACTATGACACTGCCAAAGAGATGTGGGATGCCGTAAAGGAAACCTACTCTAATGTCGACAATACATCTGCAATTTTTGAAATCAAGAGCATACTCCATGATTTACGTCAAGATGACCAATCAGTCACAAAGTATTTTAATACTCTCAATCGTCACTGGCAACAACTAGATGTACATGATGAAAATGAATGGAGCTGCACAGAGGATAAAAAGAAGTACAAAGAATTGGTGGAGAAAGATAGAGTCTACAAATTTCTATTAGGTTTGAACACGGAACTTGATGAAGTTCGTGGGAGAATCCTCGGAACCAAACCTCTTCCAAAAATTCGAGAATCTTTCTCGGAAATAAGAAGAGAGGAGAGCAGGAGAAAAATGATGCTTGGAAAATCCAATGCAGCCCCATCTATAAACGGATCTGCAATGGCAGCAAGGGGAGATCTGCGTTCTTTCCAAAAGAAAACCCGACCTTGGTGTGACCACTGCAAGAAACCGGGTCATACCAAGGACACATGCTGGATCATTCATGGAAAGCCATCAGAGCTAAAATGGACCAAAAACCGGGACAGCAGAGGGAACACAGCTGAGGTAAATTCCCACTCATCACCATTCAGCAAGGAGCAAATGGAAGCCTTACAAAAAATGCTTCAACAAACAATTGGTACAGCTATTGTGGCACATAAAGGTAATTTTTTACATGCTCTAAACACTAGCAAGGGAAAACAAAATTCATGGATTATTGACTCAGGAGCGTCTGATCACATGACTGGAGACTTGGCTGTCTTTGATAGCTATTCTCCATGCCAAAACAATTTGACTGTTCAAATTGCTGATGGTACCCTGTCTAAGGTCATGGGTAAAGGTTCTGTCATTATTTCACAAAATATTACTCTTAGTTCAGTACTCTATGTGCCTAAACTTGATTGCAACCTATTGTCCATCAATAAACTTACAAAGGATTTGAAGTGCATTACTAAATTCTTCCCTAACCTGTGTGAATTTCAGATTTTGGAGTCGGGGAGGACGATTGGCAATGCTAAAGAATGTGATGGACTCTATATCCTTCAGGCTGAAACATCTAAACCAGAATCGGAGGCAACCTCTTGCGCTGTAGTTTCTGAATATAGTGAAAATTCTGCAATGTTGTGGCACTATAGACTAGGCCACCCAAAATTTATGTACTTGAAAGAAATGCTTCCTAAATTATTCAATAAAAATCAGAAGTTGTTTCAATGTGAAATTTGTCAATTGTCCAAACATACACGCAACCCCCACCCACCTCAACCCTATAAACCTTCCCAACCTTTTTGTATTATTCATAGTGATGTATGGGGACCATCGCGGGTCAGAAATGTAACTGGATCAAGATGGTTTGTCACCTTTATTGATGACCACACACGGATCACTTGGGTATACCTTATGAAAGACAAATCGGAAGTTGGTAGGATATTTGAATGTTTCCATACCATGGTGCAAACACAATTTCAAAGAAAAATTCGAGTGCTTAGGAGTGATAATGGCCGTGAGTACTATAATTCTGCACTAAGCTCATACTTTCAGCAACATGGAATAATACATCAAACCTCATGTGTGGATACACCTCAGCAGAACGGGGTTGCCGAGAGAAAGAATAGACACCTCCTAGAAGTAACCCGATCTCTCATGCTAGCTACAAATGTACCTAATCAGTTTTGGGGAGAAGTTGTCCTCTCTACAACCTAACTTATAAACAGAATGCCTTCCCGGATCCTTAACTTTCATACGCCCTACTCCACTCTCCAAACCTTATACCCAACCAATCGTATCCTTACATCTATTCCTTTGAAAATTTTTGGATGTACAGCCTTTGTCCATAATCTTGATCCCCAACGCAGTAAACTTGACCCGAAATCCATTAAATGCATATTCCTCGGCTACTTTCCTCACCAAAAGGGATACAAATGTTATTCACCTCAAAACAAAAAATTCTACCACACCATGGATGTAACCTTTTTTTAGAATCAACCATATTACCCCAAAGTTGGCATTCAGGGGGAGAACACATATCCAATTGAAGTGATAGAATCCCAACTTTTGGAACTTGAGCTAACTAAACCCAAACTCACTGTAGAGGCATCAGAACCTACACCTAAACCAAATGAAAATGCAACAGAAAATGCAGAACCTACTCATGGACCAGAAGAGATTATTTCAGAAAATGCAGAAGATATTGCAGTAGAAAATGCAGAGGATATTGCAATAGAAACTGCAGCCCCTACAACAGAAACTGCACCAAGAAACAACATGAAAGTGTACTCCAGGAAGAGCAAGAAAGGAATAGAGTCCTGCACAATTCCAAGGCAGAACCAAGAAACCTCCAAGACTCTAGAAAATGGTGTTCTCTCTGGTAATACTGCTCCTAACTCTAACTCTGTGAATGTTGATGATGTTGATGGAGTTGATATTCCTATGTTAACTCCAACTGAGTCTAACATGAAAATGGCGAATAGAATCCTCCAATACCTCAAAGGCACACCAGGCCGAGGTCTCTACTTCAAGAAGAAATCAAGCAGGGGCATTG
This sequence comes from Lathyrus tuberosus, assembly GCA_022829125.1. Taxonomy (NCBI): domain Eukaryota; kingdom Viridiplantae; phylum Streptophyta; class Magnoliopsida; order Fabales; family Fabaceae; genus Lathyrus; species Lathyrus tuberosus. Next base: position 5,978,960 of record JALAZF010000090.1, read on the forward strand.
AAGTTTATACAAATTCAGATTGGGCAGGGTGCTCCTCAGACAGAAAATCAACTACAGGCTATTGTTCATTTGTGTGGGGGAACTTAGTAACTTGGAGAAGCAAGAAAGAATCTGTAGTGGCGAGGAGTAATACAGAAGCAGAATTTAGAGCCATGACCCTAGGTATTTGTGAAGGAATATGGCTTAAGAGCATGCTAGATGAAATCAAAATTCATGTGAACCCTACTGTGAAGTTACTATGTGATAACAAAGCTGCTATAAGTATTGCAAAGAACCCAGTCCAACATGATATAACAAAACATGTGGAAATTGACCGACACTTCATTAAAGAAAAAATTGATCATAAAATTATTAGTATTGATCATGTCCCATCATGCAAGCAAACTGCAGATATCTTAACCAAGGCTCTTCCAAGAAATACTTATGAAAATATCAAATCCAATCTGGGTATGATAGACATCTACCACCCAGATTGAGGGGGAGTGTTGAAGATTATCACACATCAAATCATAATCATTTAATTATGATTTGTCAAGCTGTTACAAAACAGTGGTGTAAATAGAATTATTATCTATTATTACTATTTCCTTATTTAGGTAGCAGCAATTATAGGAAATTATTTTCTCTATTTATTAACAAATTATGGTACAACTTTCAGCTTATTGTATAATATGTAAGAGTTCCAAATACAATGAAATATACAACATATTTCTACAAATTTTTTTAAAGAGGTATGTATTTTATTCATCCCTACTTGACAATGGTATATGTATATGTATTTTATTTATGTTTATATTGCATGCTTTTCTTCTAATGAATATTTCAATTTAAATGGCTTAATGAATTGTATTTTAAGAAATTTAAATGCTTTTCTTTTAAAGTTAAACTATATAACAATGGTTGGATTCATCAAGTGTTCATGGGACTTAGTCACAAAATTGTTTACTTTATAATTTATTTTGTTATCTATTTTGAATAGTTAGATGAGTAATTATTTTGTTATGTATGATTGTATTTTATTGTCTCTAAATTTACAAATTAAAATTATAATATTGAAACGTATAGGCGGGCCTGCCCCCTTGGGCTGCACGACCCATAAGAAACTGGGTCGAACTCAATTTTGATAGTCCATAAAATAATCGGGCCAACCTACTCCAGCCTTTAGAAGCGTTGGTTCACCGGACCGATGCGGGTTGGACCGGACCAATCCAATTGACAGCTCTAATAAGGGTCACTAGTATGTAGCGCATGTACGGAAATAATAACGCATAGGCCTGGCACATGATATTAATATTGCAGCATGTAAATAATATAGATAATGCTAAACAAAATAATAATAATTCATGGCACTTAAATAAGGGTGGCACGTGAATCATGCTGTAACATTTATTGCCATGCTGAGAAATAATATGCTGCACCATTCATGGCAATTTAGTGTGATAATGGTGGCATGTGAAGTGTAACAAGGTAATGTGAGAGCAATCATGGCCACACGATCATAATCATGCACACCACATCAGGTAAGTCAAAATATTGTACAATAACATGTGAAACAATGCCAGCCGTATGATGCATCAGGCGGCTACGAAGAGGACAGCACATTAATGAGAAGTGTTGCTTCTCACGTGACCCTATTCCCATCCTTTTTCCTTACTCTTTTTTGGCTGAAAGAAGCCTTTTTTTTTATGCGATTGGGCCAGCAAAACGGCTATACGCACCCTCCCATGTTAAGCCCAAGTGAAAGTGCACAAAGCCTTACTAACACAACACCCCCTCCTTTTCTTAGTTTTTTTAATTTTCTTTTTCTGAATGCGTTACAAATAGGAATTTTAAAAATAATGAACGTCGTTATAAAATTCTGAGAAAATTCTTGGATATACCTGAGGGTGTTAATTAATTTTTGATGAATTTTAATTTCATTTTTGAGCTGTTTGGATACTTTTCTGGGATTTTTGAAAGATGTGTTCATAATGGTGTACCTTGTGATACAAGCCACAAAAAGTGATCTTCCTCTAATCTATTGGACCTGATATTTGGTATGGAAGTAGCCCTTTGATTGCTTAACATGTTGACGCTTGTTTGATACCTTGGCCATGAGTTTTGGAATGATTTTGAATTTTATTTTTTGAGCTTTTCTTTATATGACCACCCTTGACATGTGCTTGATGTTTACAATTAATTGAGTGCCTTCTATGCATGATTTGGATCCCATTTTTTGTACATGTTAACTCACTGACTTTAACATGACATGGTTAATTTCTCCTAATTTTCTAAAGTTTCTAACTATTTTTCATGGAACACTCTATTAGATGACCAATTTTTCATACATGCTAGAACTAAGTCAAGTTTAATGCCAATGTGTGAGCTCCTTAAAACCAATTTTGAGGGCATGTTTGAGCCTATATACAATGAAATTTTAGGTGCATTTTTTATCCTTAAATGTTGCTTTTTGATCATGACCTACATGATTCTTTTTGAACCCTAAGTTGCTTACTCGGTTATGCATGATGTTTGCTTAGGTGTCTTAGTTTGATGATGTATTTGTGCAATCCTCTTTAGGATATTTTTGTACATCATTCCACATATGGTTTAGCAAGAATCATATCCTGCCCTCATGAATTTATGGATCACTTTATATGCTTATAAGTGGTATTATGCTTCCATAAGTTTGAACATGAATGAAAGGTTAACTTTGTTGTTTTCACTTGGACTTTGGATGTGCCATGTTTGTACAAAGTTTTTGATATTCAAATGTATCATTTAAAATATCATTTGCCACTGCCCCATGTGTATAAACACTTGAATACTTGACTTGACCTCCATTTTTTGTGACTTTTACAAGTCTTTTGACATAGTTTGTAAATAGCAAATGTTGTGTATTGTTGTGGAACATAACTTGTAACCTTTTGACTTTGTTTAGGACATTAACATAGTGTTATCCCCCAAATTTTATCCCTTAGATGTCATAACATCTTGCACTTTCATGTAGGGATCAATCATCTATGCATTGTTAACTAACCACTTCATCTTGCAAGTTTGTTTCTTTTGAACTAGGGTTTACACAAGAAAGGGGGCAAGGTTTCCTAAGCCAGGCTCTCACATGATTCAAGGTCTCCTAAGGCATTCTCTAGCTCCATACAATCATCACAAGTGATCACCAGTTTGGGATCCCAAGACATTGGGTCAAATCAAGTCAGCAAGAGACTATCAGACCAAAGTTGTGGAATTAGGGTTTTAACCTGAAGAATCATTGAAGAGGTTTTGTCATGATCAGTCAAGGTTTGATTGGTTCATCAACCAATTGGACCTACCTACATTCAAGAAGAAATCAAGATCATCTGGCTTTCATCATTAGTACAATGAGTCACAAGTTCATCATTGCCCTCAAACTAGGGTTTTGTCAAGACAAGTTGACCTTTGCCTTTGATTTTGACCAAGACATGTCCACAAACTTTGAGACATGGTTCCATATGTTCATAAACATCCTTAGAGGCCATCTTTGGACCTTGGAAGAGATTGAAGAAGCAAGATCCTCAAAGATCATCCAGTGGAAATCCTGAGGAAATTAGGGTTTTGACTGACAAAGTCAAGCGCCTGACTTTAATGTTATTGGCCCAAAATGAGGTAATCAAGTCACACTCCATCTTGACATGTTTAATCCATGAATGAGAGCATGAGAGACCACCATATGAAAGGTTTCTTGCAAGAAGGACAAGGTTTTGTTCTTAAAATTTTCTAAGGAAGATTTCACTTCTTGTGCCAAATTGGAAAGGTCATAACTTTCAAACCACACATCCAAATTTTGTGACTCAAAGCTCAAATTGAAGCTCCCATCATGAACTTCAAAACATATTAGAGGACCCTTCTCAAGTTAAGGCTTGGTTTTTAATTTACAAGGCTTGGAAGTTCAAAACACTTAAGGACTTAGTGAAATTTCACTACATTTTGCCTTGAAAACCAGCTAACTTCATCTCCACTTTTCACCAAGATCCCTTTTGATCCAGATCTTGGGGTGAACATGAAAGTTTTAGAGTACATTTAAGGCTTTCCAAAAAGTACTAGAACTCCCCAATACATGGAGGGAGCTGAGAGTTTCGAAGAGGAGAAGTTTGAGGTCCATTTCTTGATTTTCAAGTTACCAACTTATGAATAATGATGCATAACCACTTTTAATCACCAAATGCCTCACTATTCTGATGTTTAGAGGCAAGATTAGCATGTTTTGGACCTCTGCCACGATTTTTCCAAGTTGAAACATTAAAATATTGAAGTTAGGCAAGTTGATGCAAGTAGACACAAGGTGAGAGAAACTTTTTCAACCAAAGCATGGCAGTCATCCTTTCTCCTTGTAACTTGGGTTCTGACCCAATCAAATCAGTCTACAAATCAAGCCAGAGTCTAGAACTAGAGCCTTTGAAAGCTCCTTGCTCAGCAGCCAGCTCACACGAGGGAAACTTAAAGAAAGGGCAAATTTGACAAGTTTCCATTTCTGACCTTACCTCAAACCCTCAGCCTTTCCTATAAATAGGGCATTTTTCTACACTCTAAAACACACCAGAATCACCCCAAGAAGAGGCTGACTGCTCACTCCATTCTCTCATCCATATGCTCTTGCAAATCTGCAAGAACACTCCAAACATCAATTTCACTCGTGCACTTCCACCCAAACTCCACAAATATTCTCTAAGCATTGTATAGGGAAACTTCAAACACTTAAACCCTAACTGTAACACTCCTACCACCATCTGCCATTTTTGAGCTTCAACTTGCATAAAGAACCGGGCTGCATTGTCCAGGCACTTTCCAAAGATTCTAAGCATCTGCATCTTCTCTCTAAGGATCAACAAGGTCCCAGAAGGTGGTTTTTCTCATCTGCAAATACTATAGAAGAAGCCTTGGACTTTCTCCAAGAGGTAAGGTTTCTATCTCTGAAACTCACATATTCATGCATTATCCTGTTGCTGTTTGAATGTAAAAATGTAGTGTGTTTATTGCTTTGTGATTCTGAATGAAAGCTTGCCATGTTTGGTTGAAATATTTCATGTTATGGCATGTTGAACATTTGTGATGTTGCACTGTTGGTTGAGGTTTTGTGATTCATGTAATGTTTGTCAATGAAAACTAAGAACATATTCGTGTTCCTGGGAGTTTTTACTCAAACTTTGATTTTTGTTTCATTTGATTTGGTGGAGTAACGAGAGAGAGTCGTGGGCTGGAAATTCTGGCCATGGTTATTGTTGTTAGGGCACGAGAGAAGAGAACGAGGGAAGAAGAAGAAGTTAGGGTGGCCCCAGTTAGTCCAATGTGGCACTGAGGTGGCCATTTGAGTTGGGTTTTAAAATAAAAATAATTGAAGGCAATATATGTTTAGATGAGAGCGTAGCACCGCTGGTCCATGGAGGAGGTTTGTGTGTATTGGCAAGCGAATGGTCTGGGGTTCGAATCCCCCATGCCCCTGACTTTTTCCTTTTTATTTTTCCCATCTGTTACATTTGTTTTGTTATTTTATTGAATGCTTGCATCTTATGTTCACAACACGCTCTTGGTTCAGTTGGCAAGGCTTTTGAGCCCTAAGCCCCATGGCGTGAGTTCAAGTCCCATGTGGGACATTTCCATTATTTTTTATCACATGTTTCTTTTTCTTTTATGGTTTGCACCTTATTTTCAAAAATTCATAACTTGCTCATTTTTCACTCTTTTTGAACCATTCTTTTTGAAAAATGTTCTTTAAGGTGTCTATTTTCTGATTGTGAAAAGAAATTGGTGAGAATAATTATTTTTGAAACATTTATCAAGGTTGGAAGTGAGAGGCCTTTTTTTAGGGTTTTCATAAAAACATCTTGATTTCTTTGCCATGCTTTCTTGTTTATATTGATAAAATGAGACCTAATGCATGTTGTTCAAACCTTGTATGATGTTGTGACTGTCATACCCCAAATTTTGACCACTAAGATTTCCCATCATTGTGCAAATCATTATCACAATATGGATAAACCATCATACCTCATCAGTCTCCCCAAAGATGGGTGAGCATTCACTACTATCAAAGATTAGGGTTGCAAGCTCTCTCTGAGCCCTTAGACAAAGTATCAATCAAGAAATGACATGATCTTCAACTTGTATAGCCTCTCAAACATTCAAAAAGGATCAAGAGGACTCCCACTTCAAGGATTAAGCACAAGGCTTCTCCCTTCTAGGTGGATCAAGCCTTAAGATCGCCAATGACACCAAATTAGGGTTTGGTCGACCAGGGCCTCCAGATGGAAATTTTCCTCTGGGCATGAGCCAATGCTTCAAAGCATAACCTATGAGGCTCTAAGGGACATCATAAACCCAATCATCAATTCAATTTAGCCTCAGGGGATGCATTCACCAAAAATCAGGAATTAGGGTTTCTTGACCTAATTCACCCCTAAGTTGACTTTTGGGACAAAACATGAGCCAAGACCTCAAAGGAGGATTTGAGGGTGTCTAATAAACCACATTGATCCATTTGCAACAATGGATTGAACCAAGAAGCTTGAGCAACAAGTTTCAATTTCATCTGAACCACAGTTAGGGTTTCGCGAGAAAAGTCAACTGTATCTTTAACATTTGACCAGGACATGCTCCCAAACCCTAATACATGTTTCAATACACCCTATAACACCTATGAAATCAATCCATCAAGTTTGATTTAGGTCAAGGATTTGATTTCATAGAGGATCGCACAGTTTGGAGTTCATCTGACAAAAAGTCAACTGTGCACAAAAGTCAAACTTTGACTTTTTGAGATTTTTCACAATTATGGTTTTTAACCCTAAAATGATGTTAATGTGTGATTTGAATAATCATTCATCAAGAAAAATCAAGAAAAGTTGGATAACTTGTAAAAGGGGTAACCATTAAAACTTAGAAAATTTTCTAAGTTATGGAACAAAGTGGCTAGGGTACCAACTTTGGAGGATCATAACTCCTAAACCACAAGGCCATTTTCCCCATCCAAAGCTGGATTTGTAGCCCTCATGGCCCTCTACAAAAGCTTCAACTACACCTCATTCCAATTCATTATGGATTTTGAGTTATGGAATGATCAAAGTGGCTGAAAACATGAAATGCCACTTTTTCCAACACTTAGTGAAATTTTCACTAAGTCAGAATCTACCTTCACTTTTTCCAAATGTAGGGGCATTTTTCACTTGGATCCAAAAATTATCAAAACCAATTATGATCAAACAATTATTGTATCATATGAGGGCTTTCCAAAATGTCCAAGAACTCCATCAAATTCCACTTGATCCATGAGATATGACAATGGCAATATGCCTTGCTGAAAACTGCCAAGGCTTGGCAGAATTTTGCACTTTTGCTCGATTTGGCAAAATCGGATAATTCCAGCCTTGTCATCACTTTGAACACATCTGAGGATCAAATCTAAAGGGAACAAACACTGATCCAAGCCTCCAAAGTCTTTGGAACAAGAAGTAGCATGCCAAACCTAGAAATCCCTAAAAGAGGGACAAAACTCCAATTTTGGATTGAAGCATTTAATGGATGCACCAAGGTGGCATGGACTGACACATTTGCAACTGAATTCAGTCAAGAATGATCCAACAACTAGGGAACCACAACTCTGTGCTCTAACCTCTAGTCAATGGCTAGAGGAGAATTGAGATTCCAAAGTACAACCATTGGCCAAACCTTTGCAGCAGTTGTCATTCACTATTGCTTGCAAAACAAACTTGCTCTACTATAAATAGAGCTCATTTGTGCTCAGTTTGAGTACACCAAAGCACTACAACACTTGCTTTCCTCAAAATCTCTTTCTCTTGGCCAAAATGCCTTCTTTAGCAAGGTAACTCTGAGTTTTTGAGTTAGGAAGCAATTCCACCACATCTCATGATCCAAACACATCCAATATGTCATATCTAGGCTGTCCAAACTCACACAAGTGACCTGTAATCCTTAAAACTCAAAGTCACCTCTCAAAACCTCAAAATAGGCTTTTTTTGCATTTTCCAAGCCATGTCTTGATTCAGTCACTTTCCAAACCAGATAAAACTTCAAACATACTCCAAATATCACCCTTGAACTGTCCCAAATGGCTCCCAACATCTGGAACACCATTTGAGAGAGTTGCTATTTTGGCCATTTTAACCCCTTTTGCAAGAAAGGGCCAGTTTTTGTTTTTGCAGGTTCCAGCTGATTCCAATCATCCTAAAAGCTTCTAAGAGATCATTTGAGAGTGTCCAAAGCATCAAACCATTTCTGGAACAAGAAACTTGGCAGATTGCACAAAAAAACTCCAAAAGCTCAAAAAGAGGTAAGCATCATGACTTGAATTTTCCAAAATATGCATTGCTTTGAAGTCCACTGATCATGCATCTCTTCTACATGTTATATGTGTTGTGTTTGTCCCAATTTCTCATGTAATTCATGCTTGTACCAAGAGATGGCATAGAAAATGCAAAATATGGTCTATTTCAAAACCACTATCGGATTTTGAGGAGGGAGCATGATCTGGAAAAAATACCACCACCATTGGATTCCTTGTGAAATTCTAGGCCAGATTCATATAAATTTTGTCCCCAACCATGGAGTAATGAGAAAGTTATGGCCTTCACGTTTCTGAGCCAAAACTTGTCTTGCCTTGCCTTGGCCAGGCCTAGGACACAAGGCAAGCCTTGTGTATTTGTTGGTTTGTTTCAATCAACAGATGTATCACCACCCCAGTGGTAAGGCGCGCGCCCTATAACCTTGAGGTCGTGGGTTCAAATCCCACCCAGACCATTTTGTGTTTTCTCACATTTTGCTATTTTTTCCAATATTTTCATGTTTTATTAATTAATTGGAAAATTAATAACTCCTTCAATTTTAATTATTTTTGATTGGTTCTTTTTGCAAAATATCACAAAAATGTTGAAATATTTTATTCCCAAAAAAAATTAGATTTATATTATTTATTTAATATAATTAGTATTTTTGTGAATACATGTCTTTTATTTGTTTATAAACCTTTTAAAAATAAATATCCATTTTGGAAAATCAAAACCAAGTAGGTTTTAATTCATCTTGTGATGAAAGCCTCATTTTTCAAACCTAAAACCAAAATCACAAGTTGTTTATTCAAACTTATTTGGAATTTTTATCATTTGTATTAATTTTCTTTGAATAATTATATTAAAAAATGATGAAATTAGGGTTTTATTGATTTTCACCCTAACAAACTTTTTTCAAACACTCATGGGCCTCTAATAGAGTGTAAGATCCAATCCTTTGTAAATACGAACCTATTTTGGGCCTCAAATGTTGTATAAGTCCCGTTGTATTTCAAAAGTTCGGCGCGATCATCGCCCGTTTAAAACAAACCATCTGGGCCTCTCCTCGAGCTATAAGACCCATTCAAAACCATTTTGGGCCTCTAATAGAGTGTAAGACGCAATCCCTCTTTGAAACCAAAATAGTTTGGGCCTCAGTCGTTGTATAAGACCCACGATGTTTTCAAAACCTCGGTGTGATCGTCGCCCTTTTCAAAATAAACCCCGGGCTTCTCCTTGAGCTATAAGACCAATCTTTGTTCACTTTAAATCATTTTTGGGCCTCTTAAGAGAGTGTAAGACCCATCCCATTTGTACAGTCACTTGTATAAGTCCCTGTACAAAACGACAGTGCGATCACTGATAAAACCATGGGCCTCTCCTTGAGCTGTAAGCCCCAATTTTCCTTTCAAAAGCACTTTCTCCTTTGATTTTGTAATATACTGTTATTTTCAATTTCTTTGTTGAACAACTAACAATACAGTATGGAAGCTCTACAACCGAGTAAGTGTTTACCCGCTTTTATTTACCGCTTTCATATGTATATAACTATACTGTGGGGCTGTTCCACTGTAAGTCTTCTTTCATAAACTCATATCGACTGTGTAATACTAGTATAGATATTTAGAGTTTCCCCGACAACTACGTCTAGAACTAGAAAAAACCTCGTCTCCTTACATCCGACATTCTCCCGGATATTTCAAACATAACCTAAACCATGAGAATTTTCTTTTACAACAATTTTAGATAACTAGATCTAAGAAATCTCCCCCCTTGAACAGTTCATATATAGAAGGCCAATGTTCCAAGTGAAACCCCTTCTGGAACTGTTCATCAGCCTCCTCTTGGGCTTAGTGCAAGGACCCACAGGCTTCCTAAAAGCATCCCCGCCTCCTCTTGGGCATTGTACAAGGACCCGTCGGCTTCTTAGAAGTTTTCGCAGCCTCCTCTTAGGCTTCGTATAATGATTCTTCCTCCGGGAAGATAGCCTCCTCTTGGGCTTCGTATAAATTGTCCCTTCGGCTTCCTAATAGTTTTTCTTGCCTCCTCTTAGGCTTCGTACAAATTGTCCCGACGACCTCTTAAAGGTATAGAAACAAAAATTAGTTATTTTAATAGAACAGTCTTTCAAAGAGTTTAGATCTTTCTACCGCGAACGTACTGTCTCTTAATCTCTCTTAAGCATAGTACAAAAGATAAAAGTCTAGACTTGGACAGTCTAATCTCCTTGAGTCTCGAAGACATTCTCAAGTTCCTTTCAAAAATAGGAAAAAACACCCGTAGACTTGGGCAGTCTCAATACCCTTCGGATTCCCCGTTTCCTTAAAGAACAAGAAATAATCCCGGTCCTCAGATTAAATCCATGAGTACAACATTACCCATATAAGAACTGATTTTCTCTTTTAACCAACATACTAGACCTGTCACTCAACTGAAACAGTAACCCTAGCCTCCTCTTGGGCTTTGTACAATGATTCTCCCCAGCAGAGCTAACCTTTGCAGCCTTCATCTCGGGCTTCATACGAGATACAAAAACACTCTCTTGTTGAGTATAAAAGACTCTCTTGTTGAGTCAATCCTCTTTCAGCCTCCATCTCGGGCTTCGTACGAGATACAAAAACACTCTCTTGTTGAGTCAAACATCTTTTAGCCTCCATCTCGGGCTTCGTACAAGATACAAATCACTCTCTTGGTGAGTATAAAAGACTCTCTTGTTGAGTCAAACCCTTTTAGCCTCCGTCTTGGGCTTCGTACAAGACACATATAAAAACACTCTCTTGTTGAGTCAACCCTTTTAGCCTCTATCTTGGGCTTCGTACGAGACACAAAGCATCCTCTTGTTGGGTCAATAGCCTCCTCTTAGGCTTTGTATAAAGAAATCCCCGTTTGATTCAATCAACCTTTTAGCATCAAATCATGCTTTGGTCACAACATACAAACATCAACAACTCTTTTTCCCTCGTCTAATTGTTGTAAGCGGCAAGCCTCTGAATTATTTACATCCACACCACTGTCCCTCTTTTAGCATGAGAAATTCCTAAGGAAAGATGACGTTGCTCTAAACTGAGTTAAAGTCTTCTCCTTCAGGTTGAAAATCCCCTATAAAGGAAATTATGGCATTGCTGGATTCGCATATCCCAGTTAAAGTAATTCTCCTTTATAATCCGTCACCCAAAAATTGTGACAAACAGACCCCTTTAGAGATGACAAATTCTCTCTAAAGTCAACACCCTTTTAGCTTCACATCTTGGGCTTCGAACAAGATACAAATAGACCCTTCAGCTTCACATCTTGGGTTTTGAACAAGATACAAACCACCTTTAGCTTCATGTCTTGGGCTTTGAACAAGACACCAAAACACAATTTCCTCCCATAGAATAGGAGGAACTATGATCACTCTGATTTCCCTATCCTGGGAATACGTAGGCATAAGATTGAAAAAGAATCTTAGCGAGTGTAGCGAGCGATTTTGGACGTGGTTCTTAAGCACTGTCGCTCTAGGGGGGGGTACTATAGGTCGATTCATTTTTTATCCTATTGGAGCTGATGAAGGAAGGGAAATAGATGTCTCAAACTAACCCTGCTTTGCAAACGGAGGTTAAACAGTCAAAACTGTCGGTTTACAGATGCGATCAATGTGGGGGGCCTCTCTTAGGTTTATTTTGATCGAGTTTAGAATTTTGGTAGGGGATACGGACTCGGATGTTTTGATGGATATGTGAGGATTTGTGGCCAAAGGTTTTTGATGTAGTGTGCTCGCTAAGATTTTTCTTTCAATCTTATGCCTACGTATTCCCGTTTACCAAAACAGGGAAATCAGAGCGATCGTAGTTCCTTCTATTCTATGGGGGGAAACAGTGTTTTGGTGTCTTGTTCAAAGCCCAAGACATGAAGCTAAAGGTGGTTTGTATCTTGTTCAAAGCCCAAGATGTGAAGCTGAAGGGTCCATTTGTATCTTGTTCGAAGCCCAAGATGTGAAGCTAAAAGGGTGTTGACTTTAGAGAGAATTTGTCATCTCTAAAGGGGATATTTGGTCTGTTTGTCACAACAGTTGGGTGACTCGTTATAAAGGGAAATTACTTTAACTGGGATATGTGAATCCATCAATGCCATAATTTCCTTTATAGGGGATTTTTAACCTGAAGGAGAAGACTTTAACTCAGTTTAGAGCAATGCCATCTTTCCTTAGGAATTTCTCATGCTAAAAGAGGGACAGTGGATGTAAATAATCTAGAGGCTTGCCGCTTACAGCAATTAGATGGAGGGGACATGAGTTGTTGATGTTTGTATATTGTGAACGAGGCAAAACTTTGATGCTAAAAGGTTGATTGACTCAACCGGGATTTTCTTATACAAAGCCTAAGAGGAGGCTATTGGCCCAATAAGAGGGTGTTTTTATGTGTCTCGTCCGAAGCCCGAGAGAGAGGCTAAAAGGGTTGACTCAACAAGAGAGTGTTTTTGTATGTGTCTTGTATGAAGCCCAAGACGGAGGCTAAAGGTTGTTTGACTCAACAAAAGAGTCTTTTATACTCAACAAGAGAGTGTTTTTGTATCTCGTACGAAGCCCGAGATGTAGGCTAAAGGGTTTGACTCAATAAGAGAGTCTTTTATACTCAACAAGAGAGTGATTTTGTATCTCGTACGAAGCCCAAGATGGAGGCTAAAAGGTTTGACTCAACAAGAGAGTCTTTTATACTCAATAAGAGAGTGATTGTGTATCTCGTACGAAGCCCGAGATGGAGGCTAAAAGGTTTGCTTCGCTGGGGAGAATCATTTGTACAAAGCCCAAGAGAAGGCTAGGGTAACTGTTTCAGTTGAGTGACAGGTCCAGCATGTTGGTTAAAAGAGAAAATCAGTTCTTATATGGGTAATGTTGTACTCATGGATTTGATCTGAGGACCGGGATTATTTCCTGTTCTTTAAGGAAACGGGGAATCCGAAGGGTATTGAGACTGCCCAAGTCTACGGGTCTTATCTTTTGTACTATGCTTAAGAAACAGTAGTAGTGAGATCTAGACTCTTTGAAAGACTGTTCTATTAAGATGACTAATTTCTGTTCCTATACCTCTAGGAGGCCGTCGGGACAATTTGTACGAAGCCCAAGAGGAGGCGAGAAAACTTTTAAGAAGCCGAGGGACAATTTGTACTAAGCCCAAGAGGAGGCTATCTTCCCGGGGAAAGAATCATTATACAAATCCTAAGAGGAGGCTGTGAAAACTTCTAAGAAGCCGACGGGTCCTTGTACAATGCCCAAGAGGAGGCAGGGATGCTTTTAGGAAGCCTGTGGGTCCTTGCACTAAGCCTAAGAGGAGGCTGATGAACAATTCCAGAAGGGGTTTCACTTGGAACATTGGCCTTCTGTATATGAACTGTTCAAGGGGGAGATATCTTAGATCTAGCTATCTAAAATTGTTGTAAAAGAAAATTCTCATGGTTTAGGTTATGTTGAAATATTCAGGAGAACGTCGGATGTGAGGTTTTGTCTAGTTCTAGACGTAGTTGCCGGGGAAACTCTAAATATCTATACTAGTATTACACAGTCGATATGAGTTTATGAAAGAAGACTTACAGTGAAACAGCCCCACAATACAGTTATATACATATGAAAGCAGTAAATGAAAGCGGGTAAACACTTACTCGGTTGTAGAGCTTCCATGCTGTTTTGTTAGTTTGTTCAACAAAGAAATCTTTGATAACAATATTATATTCAAAATCAAAGGAGAAAGTACTTTGAAAAGATTGTTGTGGCTTACAGCTCAAGGAGAGGCCAAGGGTTTTATCAGTGATTGCACTGTCATTTTGTACAGGGACTTATACAAGTGACTGAAGCCCAAGAAAGGTTTTCTGTACAAAGGGGGTGGGTCTTACACTCTCTAAAGAGGCCCAAAAATGATTGAAAGAAAAAGAAATGGGGCTTATAACACGAGAGTAGGCCCGTGTGATTTTTTTTTTGAACTGGCGATCGTGCCGAGCTTTTCTTTTAACATAGAGGGAGTTATACAATATCTGAGGCCCAAAACTTGTTTTGGTTAAAAGGGGATTGGGTCTTACACTCTATTAGAGGCCCAAAAATGATTTTTGTACAAGTGATGAGGCTTACAGCTCAAGGAGAGGCCCAGATGGTTTGTTTTAAAGGGACGATGATCGCGCTGAACTTTTGAAATACAACGGGACTTATACAATATTTGAGGCCCAAAATAGGTTTGTATTTACAAAGAATTGGGTCTTACACTCTATTAGAGGCCCAAAAGTGTTTGAAAAAGATTGATGAGGGTTGAATTAATCAAAACCCTAATTTATTTCCAAAATGTATTTTAATTGAATAAAAAATTCAATTAAAATGATCAAAATTGTTTAACATGTGGAAAACAAATTGTGATCTTAGATTAATGTTTCAAAAATCATGTTTTGACCTACAAAATGATTAGAAATCATAAAAATTTGCAAAATCAAGAAAGAAAAAATATTTTAAATGTAAAAAACAATTAAAATATTAATTCTTGGCAAAAATATCAATTATATGAAATAAATAATAATTTTGGGATTATTTGGTAAAGTAAAATATTATAACATTTTTGTGAATTATTAAAAAAAGAATCAACTCAAAATCATTAAAACTTAGAGAGAAATTAATTTTTGAATCAATTAAATAAAATCACAAAATTCAAATATTTGAATTTTCAAAAAGGGCGCCAAGAACAAGGGCAAGAACACGCACCACCCTCTGTTTCTGCAGATTTGCGTTTTCTATCCAATCTCACTGAATACTTGATTATATCATGCAATCTACATATCAATCTACTTGTTTCAACCTCACGATCATGTCTATGGTCTTTAATTTCATTTATTTTAAGCATGGAATAAGAAATCAAAGAGAAACCTCAAGAACCCTAAATCCTGCATGTAGGTTCAGAAATTCCATACACGATTCAAACAATGCAATTGATTGAGGGAAAACACTCCATGCATGATTATGAACATATGGCCAAATTATTGTGCAGCAAAAATTGCATGGATCATAGAGTTAGAAGAGCTCATGCTTACCACTTGCAGCTGGTGATCGTGTTTTGTGTTAGAGGTGTTACAACTTAGTTCCAAGGTTATGGACAGCTTCCCTAGGTGCTATGGAGTGTGTCTGGGTGCTTGGAATGGATTGAAATGATCTGTGTTAGTTCTTGTATTGGCTAGAATTTTGGTAAAACAATGTTTTTGTTGAAGATGTCATATGTGTGATGTCTTAACATGAGTTACTAACATTAAGTTTGTTAGGGTTGCAATTTTGTGTACTGATGTCAAAAATGATGTCTTGACATTGAGTGACAGAACATCAGTTGTTGTGTTTTTAGGGCTGCGCGTATTTTAGTTAGTTATTAGATGATCTGATTGAGAGATTGCAGGCGAAGATCTTGGATTAGATTCTTTCTATTGCAATCAGATATGGAGCAGATCTTGTTGCTGTTTTTAGGGCTGAAAGATATGAAAAGATTTGAAGATAAAATCTGTTTTTAAATTCAAATCAAATCAGATATTTGGAGGAGTCCAAGACCAAGTCTGAGTTTCTATTTAAAGCAGCCTCAACCCTACTTGGAAGGTACGAATGCAAGAGATTAAAGACTGAGAGTCAAGTGTGTGTTTTGTCTGTGTATTGTAAGCCATTCATGTTTGAATTGGTGTAATTGTTTTGAGTTGTTAATTGTTCTTGATCAAAGCTTTTAAGCAAGATCAAGTTGTGTTTTGGAAGTGTGACTTCTATACTTTGTAATCTTTGAGTTGTATCACTGAGGTGATTAAGGGGGAGTGAGTGGTATCTCATATCTAAGAGGTTCTTAGGTAGAAGTGTCATTGGGTGGTGATTAAGTTAGGAGATTGTCAACTGGGATTGTTGAGTCTGTAATTTAATACTACTAATAGTGAATTTCCTCCCTGGCTTGGTAGCCCCCAGACGTAGGTAGTTAGACTGAACTGGGTGAACAATTCATTGTGTTGATTGACTGTTTTATTGTCTTGTTCATTTAGCATATTGTGTTGTTGTGACATCACACTTAACATCACACATCTGATACCAGAATTTCAATTGGTATCAGAGCAGGCATCCTGCTCTGTATCTGGGTGAGAGCTAGGGCTGTTACTTTCTGGTACAATGGACAAGGAGTGTGGTGGATTTGTGAATAGACCCCCTATTCTAGATGGCTCAAATTATGACTATTGGAAACCTCGTATGGTTACATTCTTGAAGTCCTTAGACAGCAGGGCTTGGAAGACAGTTGTGAAAGAATGGAAACATCCTGTTATTGTGGAAAAAGATGGTAGCTCTAAGCTGAAACCTGAAGAAGAATGGACCAAGGAAGAAGATGAGTTTGCCCTTGGGAATTCTAAAGCCTTAAATGCCATATGGAATGGTATTGACAAGAACATCTTCAGGCTGGTCAACACTTGTGAAGTAGCTAAGGAAGCATGGGATTTCTTGAAAACTACTCATGAAGGAAACTCCAAGGTCAAGATGTCAAGACTTCAACTTCTGACAACAAAGTTTGAAAATCTGAAGATGAAGGATGATGAGACCATTCATGATTTCCACATCAACATTCTTGAGCTGTCAAATGCTTCTAGTGCCCTAGGAGAGAGGATGACTGAAGAGAAGTGTAGCGAGCGATTTTGGACGCGGTTCTTAAGCGCTGGTCGCTCTCTGCGGTTCGAGCTTTGACTACAGGTCGATTCATTTTTTATCCTATTGTGAGCTGAGTAAGGAAGGGAAATAGATGTCTCCAATTAACCCTGCTTGCATACTGAGTTTAAACAGTGGTCTGTTAGGTTACGGATGCTATTAATGTGGGGGGCCTTTGTACTGGTTATTTGTATTTTCGCCAATACTGTTTTCTTTCTTTTTTACCTGGGCAGAAGGTTTCTGGCGGGGAACAAGGATTAGGATGTTAGGACTGATGCTTTTGAAATACTGCTTTTGATTGATGGAGATATGGGATTTGGGTTTTTTGTTGATTGCGCTCGCTAAGATCTTTTCTTTCGATCTTATGCCTACGTATTCCCGTTTACCGAAACAGGAAAATCAGAGTGTTCGTAGTTCCTCCTATTCTATGGGAGGAAATTGGTTTTTGGTGTCTTGTTCAAAGCCTAAGACATGAAGCGAAAGGTGGTTTGTATCTTGTTCAAAGCCCAAGACGTGAAGCTGAAAGACCTCGGCTTTAGAGAGAATTTATCATCTCTAAAGAGGGGAGAAGGAGAATTACTTTAACTGGGATACGCGGATCCGAGCAATGCCATAATTTCCGAAGAAAGGGTTTTAACCTGAAGGAGAAGACTTTAACTCAGTGTAGAGCAATGCCATCTTTCCTTAGGAATTTCTCATGCTAAAAGAGGGACAGTGGCGTGGATATAGATGATCCAGAGGCTTGCCGCTTACAGCGATTAGATAAAGGGGAAGGAGTTGTTGATGTTTGTATACTGTGAACGAGGCACAACTTTGATGCTAAAAGGTTAATTGGATCAACCAGTGGTTTTCTTATACAAAGCCTAAGAGGAGGCTAATTTCCGCTAGGAAAATCATTATACAAAGCCTAAGAGGAGGCAATTTTGTGTCCCGTACAAAGCCCGAGAGAGAGGCTAAAAGATTTTGACCCGGCGATGGAGTCTTTTGGTATCTCGTATAAAGCCCGAGATGGAGGCGATTGTTTGTTTGGCTCAATAAGAACCTTTTTGTATCTCGTACAAAGCCCGAGATGGAGGCGAAAGGGGGATTGACTCAACGAGGGAGTCTCTTATGTGTCTCGTACAAAGCCCGAGAGAGAGGCTAAACGTTGTTTGACTCCGCTGGGGAGAATCATTTGTACAAAGCCCAAGAGAAGGCTAAGGTTATTGTGTCAGTTAAGTGACAGGTCCAGTATACTGATTTTGAAAGAGAAAATCAGTTCTTATATGAGCATCACTGTACTCATGGGTTAGATCTGAGGATCGGGGTTGTTTCCTTTTCTTTGGGGAAACTGGAAATCCAAAGGGTATTGAGACTGTCCGAGTCTGCGGGTTTCTTTCCTATTTAACGAAGGGGTCACTTGAGAATGTTTTTTGAGACTCAAGGAAGTTAGACTGTCCGTGTCTAGAGTTTCATCTTTTGTACTATGCTTTGAGAAACAGTAGTAGACTCTATGAAAGGACTGTTCTATGAGGATGACTAGGTTCTGTTCCTATACCTCTAGGAGGTCGTCGGGATAATTTGTACGAAGCCCAAGAGGAGGCTGGAAACTTTTAAGAAGCCGACGGGTCCTTGTACGAAGCCCAAGAGGAGGCTATCATTCCCGGAGGAAGAGATCATTATACGAAGCCTAAGAGGAGGCTGTGAATACTTCTAAGAAGCCGTAGTGTCCTTGAATAATGCCCAAGAAGAGGCCGATGCTTTTAAGAAGCCCGTGGGTCTATCATCTCCTTTCCATTAGGAGAGATAACTCTTTTAAATATAAAAAAAACACTGGTAAACGTGCGAGGTTTACTATCCAGCGACTTTTAGCTTTTAAAGAGGGTTCCTTAGTTAAGGTCCAAGATTATGACCGTAGTGGGTACCCAAACCCCGAGACATTCAAGGCAAGCTATTCGCAAGGAATAGATCAAGTCAGGAAAATTCGAGAATTTGGAAGAAACTCAAAGATGCCATTCACGGAGAATACATTCATCTTGGGGAGTAGAGCTTCTTGACGATTCCTAAAGAGGACTGCCGAAGAGAAGACTGTATCTGGTGCTCCTATTGGGGATCTAGGCGTCTATTTCTACGAATAAATGAAACGGCGTCACCTAGTTCTAGACGTAGTAGTCGGGGAAACTCGAAATATCTATACTATTATTACACAGTAGATATGAGTTTATGAAAGGAGACTTACAGTGAGCAGCCCCACAATATAGTTTATAATATGAAAGCAGTAAACGAAAGCGATAACCACTTACTCGGTTGGAGTGCTTCCATGCTGTTTGGTTAGTTGTTCAATAAAGAAAGATTGAAAACAACAGTATATTCAAAATCAAAGGAGAAAGTTCTTTGAAAAAGAAAGATTTGGGGCTTACAGCTCAAGGAGAGGCCCAGGGTTTTATCAGTGAGCGCACTGTTTGACTTTGTTCAGCGGGACTTATACAAGTGACTGGGGCCCAAAAAGGTTTTCTGTACAAAGGGATGGGTCTTACACTCTCTCAAGAGGCCCAAAAAGGTTTGAAGAAAAAAGAGTGGGGCTTATAACACGAGGGTAGGCCCAAACGATTTTTCGTTTAAAAATGGCGATCGCGCCGAGGTTTTCTTTTAACGCAGAGGGACTTATACAATAAGTGAGGCCCAAAATGTTTTGGTTAAAAAGAGGATTGGGTCTTACACTCTAATAGAGGCCCAAAGTGTTTTGAATGGGTCTTATAGCTCAAGGAGAGGCCCAGATGATTTTTATTTTTAAACGGGCGACTATCGTGTCGTTTACCTGTACAGAGGGACTTATACAATGAGTGAGGCCCAAAAAGTTTTTGTACAAGGGGGGATGGGTCTTACACTCTCTCAAGAGGCCCAAAAAGGTTTAAAAATGATTTATGAGGGTTGAATTAATCCAAAACCCTAATTTGTTTTCAAAATGTATTTAATTGAATAAAAATTCAATTAAAATGATCAAAAATTGTTTAACACATGGAAAACAAATTGTGATCTTGGATTAATGCTTCAAAAATTAAGTATTGACCTACAAAATAATTAGAAAGCATTAAAAGTTGCAAAATCAATGTAGAAAAAATATTTAAAATGCCAAAAACAATCAAAATATTAATTCTTTACAAAAATATCAATTATATGAAATAAATAATATTTTTGGGATTTTTTGTGAAAATAAAATATTTTAACATTTTTGTGAATTATTAAAAAAAGAATCAACTCAAAATCATTAAAACTCAGAGAGAAATTAATTTTTGAATCAATTAAACAAAATCACAAAATTCAAATATTTGAATATATGAAAAATGGCGCCAAGAACAGCTGAAGAACACGCGCGTGTTCTTGGTTTCTCAGATTTGCATTTTCTATCCAATCTCCATGAATACGTAATCATATAATGTAATCCACATATCATTATGCTCGTCTCAACCTCACGATCATGTCTTTGTACTTTAATTTCATTTAAATTAAACATACAACAAGAAATCACGAAGAGACCTCAAGAACCCTAATTTCTGCATGAAGGCTAGGATTTTTGATACACGATTCAAACAATGCAATTAATTGAGGGAAAACATTCCATGCATGATTATGAACATATGGCCAAATTATTGTGCGAGGAAATATGCATAGATTGAGAGATGACCAAGTATGTACTTACCTCTAGGCCTTGACAGCAAGTTCAAAGTGATTTTTGATTTGGAGGTGTTACAGATGAGTTGTGATGATCTGAACAGCTTCCCTACACCCTATGGATTGTGTTTGGATGGTTGGACTTGATTGAAATTGGCTGGATCGTTTTGTGGTACCTCAGCTGCACTTTGGTTAAAACCTTGAGCAACCAGCTGGTGATTTTGTGAAATTGATGTTTCAGAAGTAATCTAAGTGTTTGATCAGCTCATATGTGATGTATGTGAGGTGTGTGAGTGATTGGTTTGATTGGAATTGCTCTCAAACTCAAAACCCGATAGTGACTTGCCTTAGAAGGCAAAATTGGAGTGAAAGAAGAGATTTTGAGGAAATCATCTGTTAGATGGCTTTGGTGTACTCAAACTGACCACAATTGAGCTCTATTTATAGTAGAGCAAGTTTGTTTTGCAAGGAATAGTGCATGGCAGCTGGTAAGTAGGTTTGGCCAATGTTGGCAAATGAAAATCCAAGTCTCCTCTAGCCATTGACTAGAGGTTAGGGCACAGAGCTTTGGTTCCCTTGGTCTTGGATAAGTCTTGACTGATTTCTGATGAGAATGGCTCAGTCCATGCCACCTTGATGGTTCCATTGAATGCCTCATTCCAAATTTGAAGTCTTGTCCCTATTTTGGCCACTCTAGGTTCAACATGCTATTTCTTGTTCCATGGACTTTGGAGGCTTGGCTCAGTGATTGTCCCCTTTAGATTCAATCCTCTGAGGTGTCCAAGTGGATATGAGCAATTGAATTTGGCTGATTTTGGCAAATCGACCAAAGTTGCAAATTCTGCCTTGCCTTGACAGATTTCAGCAAGGCAACTTGGCAATGTTGTATCTCATGGTGTAGGTTGAATTTGGCAATGTTCTTGGCCATTTTTGAAAGCTTTTACATGATACAACAACTGTTTGAACAAGTTTGGTTTTGATCTCTTTTGATTCCAAGTGAAAAATCCCCCTACATTTGGCAAAAAGTGAGGCAGAATCTGACTTAGAGAAAATTTCACTAAGTGTTGGAAAAAGTGACATTTTCACTTTTCAGCCACTTTGATCACTCCATAACTCAAAATCCTTAATGAATTGGAATGACTTGTAGTTGAAGTTTTTGTAGGTGATAATGAGGGCTACAAATCCATCTTTGGATGAGAAAAAATGGCCTTGTGGTTTAGGAGTTATGGTCCTCCAAAGTTGGTACCTTTGCCACTTTATTTTTAACTTAGAAAAATTTCTAAGTTTTATGGTTACCCCTTTTACAAGTTATCTCACTTTTCTTGATTTTTCTTGATGAATGATGATTCAAATCATACATTAACATCATTTTAGGGTTACAAATCCATTTTGGTGAAAAATCTCAAAAAGTCAAAGTTGACTTTTGTGCACAATTGACTTTTTATCAGATGAATTCCAAACTGTGCAATTCTTCAGGAAATCATGTCCTTGACCTAAATCAAACTTGATGGACATGTTCCATGGGTGTCATAGGGTATATTTAATCATGTATTAGGGTTTGGGAGCATGTCCAGGTCAAAAGTCAAAGTTACAGTTGACTTTTCCCTTAAAACCCTAATTGTGGTGCAGATGAAATTGAGACTTGTTGCTCAAACTTCTTGGATTAATCCATTGTCCCAAATGGATCAATATGGTATATTAGAGACCCTCAAATCATCTCTTGAGGTCTTGGCTCATGGTTTGTCCCAAAAGTCAACTTAGGGGTGAATTAGGTCAAGAAACCCTAATTCCTGATTTTTGATTAATGCATCCCCTGAGGCAAAATTGACTTGATGCATGGGTTCATGAGGTTCCATGAAGTATATTAGGTTATGTTTTGGATCATTGCCTTGTGCCCAGATGAAAATTTCCATCTGGAGGCCCTGGTCGACCAAAACCCTAATTTGGTGTCATTGTCGATCTTGAGACTTGATCCACCTAGAAGGGAGCAGCCTTGTGCTTAATCCTTGAAGTGGGAGTCCTTTTTGATCCATTGTGGATATTTAAGAGATTAGACAAGTTGAATATCATGTCATTTCTTGATTGATCCTTTGTCTAAGCACTCAGAGAGGGCTTGAAACCCTAATTTTGATTGTAGTGGATGCTCACCCATCTTTGGGGAGACTAATGAAGCATAAAGGTACATCCATATTGTGATGATGATTTTCACAATGATGGGAAATCTAAGTGGTCAAAATTTGGGGTATTACAGATGCCCCTATTTAATCTTCTTGGACCCGAAGGTGTGAATGACGAAGGGATTCGGGCATTCGGGGTGCAAGAGGATTAAATATCGGAATACCCAAAATTTTGATGGTGGTTATGAATGGTAGCTTACGCATTCATCTTCTTTAGCTAAGAAATGATGCTTAGAAAAGGTAAACTTCCCCTCGATCCTGGTCTTCGGCCAAGGAACTGGTCTCAGTTTTCTTTTGAAATAAACCTCCCCTCGTTCTTGGTTTCCTACCAAGGAACTGGTCTTAGTTTCTGATTTAAACTTCCCCTCGATCCTGGTTTCTTACCAAGGAACTGGTCTTAGTTTCTGATTTGAACTTCCCCTCGATCCTGGTTTCTTACCAAGGAACTGGTCTTAGTTTCTGATTTGAACTTCCCCTCGATCCTGGTTTCTTACCAAGGAACTGGTCTTAGTTTCTGATTTGAACTTCCCCTCGATCCTGGTTTCTTACCAAGGAACTGGTCTCGGTTTCTTTTGGTCAATAAACTTTACTGACAAGGGACGCTATTCGTAGCGGCTTTCCTTCAAACTTCTCGCCGAATTTTCCTGGGGAGATGCCATTTGAGTGGAAAAAGTTTTGATGTCAGACTTGCTGGGGAACCCATTCGTCTGAATTGTAGAGGTACACAAACTTCTCTGTTTTGGAGACGCCATTTGTCGATTCTACTAGGGAAAACGAGTCTCTTGAGAGACTGTTTTCGTTTGGGATCTTTCATCATACTTTTCTCGGGATCTTCCCGGAGAAACGCCATATGATGGGGTCCAATTTTGAGGTGCTAATGACCTTCTCATCAGCGGCTTTTCGGAGAAACACTGATGTACTGCCGAATCTCTGATCACGAGGCTTTCTCTGTGGATTTTCCTTAATCCGGGAAAGCAAGGATATCATCTTTAATGGCGAAGAGTGACATCTGTTGAAGGTTCTCTGGTCTTTCAGAGGTTCAAGTTATCAAAGTAGTCGAGTGCCGACTCTAATCTTAGAGATACACTGGTGGCGAGATTGTGCAGACGCAACACTTCCTGACGAGGAAAGAACTGACAAACTCGATTGAGAAGGCGGTTATCACTAGGGGACAAGACCGACTAGAGTGATAACGATGCAATATGAAATGTAAATGCAAATCAAAAATGCATAAAGTACGTATGTATATGCTCACAAAACTGACGCGACATACAGACTAATGGATGAACACAATTGGATACTCGGCCATCACGGGGCGAAGAAGTACCGTTGGTTCAAAATAGCAATTCCGCCTTGCTTAGGAGAAATAGTCCACGCGGGGAGCTATGTTGATCGGGCTTAGGATATGAGACCTCGGCCGAGGGTATCAGACGGGAAAACCACATCTGATACAGTTGATCCTTCATTCAGGTGCACTGGCTTAGAAGGAGTACTTTGATTCTGCACTTCAAAGTTCGCTTACTTCGGGAGAAGCGATCGATGTTCTTCTGATGTTCAACAGTCAAAAGAAATGCCATCTTTAATTTAAATGCAGAAAAAGTTTAACAAGTAAATTTATTTTTGTTTTATTTCAAGAATCGCTGATTAAGTTTAAACAACGTCGTTCTGTAAAGCTAAAACAAGTAAAGAATTACAAACAAAAGCACAAGGGCTCAAATTTTATTGATAAGATGGAGATCAGCTAAACGCGTGATTCCAAAGAGTATATACAAAGTTAGAAAATGGTAATTTACAGGGAAAAAGGGCTACGTTGAAACATAACGACCACTATCCTTCTACCAACTTTGAATTCGGGACATCCTGAGCTTCTGTCAAAGATGACCTTGACTGGAGTTTTCCTGACGGATGATGATGCAACTGCTGCTGAGGGACTTGCCTCTGTTGAACATAGTTACTTGCCATTATCCCTAACTTTTGCCTAGATTGTACTATGAGATTTCCAATCCATCGGGATGATTCTTTTCATGTCTCTAACTTTTTCCTGGACCGCCCTTTCGGGTTTTCAATCCACCGAGACGTTTTTTTTTAGTTTTAGGCGAAGTATTTCTTGACTACATCAACATTCGTGGGGTAGGAAAATTCCTCTCCGTCCATGATTGCAAGTCTCAAGGCGCCGCCTGAGAAAGCTTTCGTGACCACATAGGGGCCATCATAATTTGGGGTCCAGTTGCCCCGAGAATCAGTGAGAAATGATTGTATCTTCTTGAGCACAAGGTCTCCTTTCCTGAAGACACGAGGTCGGACCTTTTTGTCAAACTCCCTCTTCATTCTTTGCTGATACAACTGACCGTGGCATAGTGTCGTGACTCATTTTTCTTCGATCAGGTTCAATTCGTCGTGTTGACTTTGACACCAATCAGCTTCGGTGAGCTTAGCTTCCATTAATACCTAGATTGATGTGATCTCTACTTCTATGGGGAGAACTGCCTCCATGCCATATACTAGAGAGAAAGGGGTTGCCCCTATTGAAGTGCGGACAAATGTTCGATAACCGTGAAGAGCAAAGGGTATCATTTCGTGCCAATCTTTATAGGTTACAACCATCTTTTGAATGATCTTCTTGATGTTCTTGTTAGCCGCTTCTACCGCCCCGTTCTTCTTGGGTCGGTAGGGAGATGAGTTAGGGTGTTCGATCCTGAACTCTGCACACAACTCTTTCATCATCTTATTGTTCAAGTTAGATCCATTATTAGTAATGATCTCGCTTGGAACACCATAACGGCAGATGATATTGTTTTTGATAAATCGGACCACCACTTGTCGGGTTACATTGGCGAATGATGCTGCTTCGACCCACTTGGTGAAATAGTCAATGGCTACCAGGATGAACCGATGTCCGTTTGAAGCCTTGGGCTCAATCATACCAATCATATCGATTCCCCATATGGAAAATGGCCACGGGGAAGAAAGAACTTTGAGATGTGATGGCGGTACATGAATTTTGTCGGAGTATATCTGACACTTGTGACACCTCCTCATGTACTTGTAGCAGTCGGATTCCATGGTCAACCAATAATACCCGGCCCTGAGAATTTTTCTCGCCATTGTGTGTCCGTTGGCATGAGTGCCAAAGGATCCTTCATGAATTTCTTTCATGAGCATGTCTGCTTCTGGTCTGTCGACGCATCGGAGTAAGACCATGTCAAAATTTCTCTTATAAAGAGTGTCACCGCTCAGGAAGAAGTTTCCAGCCAATCTTCTGAGGGTTTTCCTGTCTTTTCTGAGTGCCCCAGATGGGTACTCTCGTTTCTGAAGGAAGCATTTGATATCGTGATACCAAGGTCTGTCGTCTATGACTGCTTCAATCGCGAAGATGTAAGCGGGCCGTTCAAGGCGCATGATGTCGATCTTAGGTATGTCATTCCATCGACCTACACTAATCATGGAAGAGAGAGTGGCTAATGCATCATCCATGTGATTCTCATCACGAGGGATGTGATGAAAGTCGACTCTGTTGAAGAAGGGTAACAACCTCCTTGCATAGTCTTTGTAAGGAATCAATCCTGATTGGTATGTGTTCCAATCTCCTTTTATCTGGTTAATAACCAGGGCTGAATCGCCGTATACGTCCAAGTTTTTGATCCTTAAATCAATCGCTTCTTCGAGACCCATGATACATGCTTCGTATTCGGCCTCGTTGTTCGTACATTTGAACGTAAGTCTGGCAGTGAAAGGAATGTGGGAACCCTGAGGGGTAACAATGATTGCCCCAATTCCGTTTCCATAATGATTGACTGCTCTGTCAAAGATAAGTCCCCACTGGGAACCTGGTTCTGGCCCTTCACTGGGTAACGGTTCATCGCAATCTTTCATCTTTAGATACATGACATCTTCGTCTGGGAAGTCAAACCCGATTGATTCTTGATCGTCAATCGGTTGATGAGCCAAATGATCGGCTAAAATACTTCCTTTAACGGCTTTCTGAGCATGGTACTCTATGTCATATTCTGATAGTAACATCTGCCAACGGGAAATCCTTCCCGTGAGATCAGGTTTTTCGAAAATGTACTTGATTGGATCCATTTCGGAGACCAACCAAGTAGTATGACGAATCATGTACTGGCGAAGACGTTTGGCTGCCCAAGCCAAAGCGCAACAAGTTTTCTCAAGCATTGTGTACCGAGTCTCGCAGTCAGTGAATTTCTTGCTTAGATAGTAAATGGCAGACTCTTTCCTTTTAGTTTGATCTTGCTGGCCAAGTACACATCCCATTGAGTCCTCTAGGACTGTGAGGTAAATGATCAGTGGTCTTCCTTCCACTGGAGGTGATAGAATCGGAGGATTCAACAGATATTCCTTAATATTATCGAAGGCGGTTTGGCAATCTTCTGACCAAACGCAATCCTGGTTCTTTTTGAGTAATTTGAAAATCGGCGCACATGTCGCGGTCATAAGGAATATGAATCTGGATATGTAGTTCAAACGTCCCAGGAATCCTCTGACTTGTTTTTCAGTTTTCGGAGAAGGCATTTCTTGAATGGCCTTGACCTTGTCAGGATCAACTTCAATTCCTTTCTGGCTGACGATGAACCCTAGTAATTTCCCCGAACGGACACCGAAGGTGCACTTGTTGGGATTCAAGCGGAGCTTGAATTTTCTTAGACGTTCGAACAATTTTGACAGATGTTCAACGTGCTCATCCTCTGTTCTTGATTTTGCAATCAAATCATCGACATATACCTCGATTTCTTTGTGTATCATGTCATGAAACAGAGTAGTCATGGCCCTTTGATAGGTTGCCCCGACATTCTTCAAACCAAACGACATTACCTTGTAACAAAAGGTACCCCATGGGGTAATGAACGAAGTTTTCTCCATGTCTTTCGGCGCCATTTTGATCTGGTTATAGCCCGAGAATCCATCCATGAAGGAAAATACTTTGAACTTTGCTGTGCTGTCAACCAACATGTCAATGTGTGGTAAAGGAAAGTCGTCCTTTGGACTTGCCTTGTTCAGATCTCTGTAATCGACACACGTTCTAACCTTTCCGTCCTTTTTGGAAACGGGTACGATGTTGGCTAACCATTGAGGATATTCAGATGTAGCGAGGAAACCCGCGTCGATCTGTTTCTGTACCTCCTCCTTGATTTTGATGGCCATGTCCGGGTGAGTGCGTCTCAACCTTTGCTTTACTGGCGGACATTCTGATCTCAACGGTAAGTGATGTTCCACGATGCTGGTATCCAACCCTGGCATATCCTGATAGGACCAAGCGAATACATCGGGAAATTCTTTGAGAAGCTTTATCAAACCCTCTCTGGAAGTTGGACTGAGCAGTGCTCCAATCCTGATTTCTTTTCTCTCTTTTTCTGAACCCAAGTTTACCGTTTCCAACGGCTCTTTGTGAGGTTCAATGGACCTTTCCTCTTGTCTGAGTAGTCGGGAGATCTCTTCTGGAATTTGGTCATCATTTTCTTCTTCAGCCTCGAATAACGGGAACTCAAAGTTGGGAGAAGGCATCAGATCGTATGTTTCAACGGGGTATAAAACAAGCAATCTGCATGACGTGATGATTCGTGTTTAGAAGAGATAGAGAAAATGCAAGTGTGTGCAGTGTTTTGATTTTACTGCTTGTTTTTATTAT
Source organism: Lathyrus tuberosus (assembly GCA_022829125.1). Lineage (NCBI taxonomy): Eukaryota > Viridiplantae > Streptophyta > Magnoliopsida > Fabales > Fabaceae > Lathyrus > Lathyrus tuberosus. The sequence continues at coordinate 6,007,394 of JALAZF010000090.1, forward strand.
TGAATGCTTTTTAGGATTACCATTTTCTGAAAAAGCAAAAAGAGAAAACAGCAATTAATGCGGAAATTACAGAACGACGTTATTTTATTAATGAACAAGTCGAATCTTGAAACTACAGCCCTATAAAACAAAACTCTGTCCCTTTGGGCAAAGCGAAGAGGGAAATTTACAGAAAACGAGCCCTATCAAAATATCCGTTTCACCTGGGCAGGGTGAAAGGTTAAAGATGGCAATTACTTTGACTGAAGAACGACCTTTGGAACCTCGACGGTAACCCATTGGCGGCGAACTCCTCGGTGAATCACAAAGTCTGGCACCCTCCTTGATTTGTCTTCAGAAATGACGCTGATTTCTGGTGGAGCAGGATCATTGGAATCTGTCTCCCAAGCAGAATTGTCGTAGGAGGATTCCTCTGTTGTATTTTGCATAGCGTTTGTGCTCTCAGCTGTATCTCCCCATCCAGTTGGCTGGATATCTTCGAGCCTGATACGAGAGCTTTCGGGAGCGGTGTACTTGACCATATAGTCGTATTTTCCACTCGGTTGTCCCAAGGTGTCCCACATTTTTTTGGAACTGGAGGAATCATCCCTCTCGATGACGTTGACCTCGGGAAAAGCATAGTTGATGAATTCAAGTCCTGCGAATGTTGCGAATTCATCTTCATGTTGAGTAGTTTCTGAATGACCTGAGTGTTGATCCCATGACATGGTGGGGACACAGGTATTCTGTTCAATGACGCTCAGCTGAGTTTCATTGTTCGGCTGACTTTCTTGCCCCATGTTTCCTGGGTAAGGCTGCCACATTGGCAGGCCATCCATCGGGCCATAGTAATTGTGATCAAAGCTGTCTTTCATCGGAGTGTCTTCCTCTAATGAATTTGGCGGAGAACGACATCCTTCCGGATCACAATCTCCGTAGATCATTTCGACATCTGATCTTGGTATAAATCTCGGACTTTCTATAGGAAAGCAAAAAGGCATAGACACCTCTTCCTGAGACATATAGCCGTCCTTGTTAAGGTAGGACTTCCATTCTTCATCTGTGTCAGAGGGATCTTCCTCATCGATAGCATGAACTGTCTGAGACACTGGGTGAAGGAAACCTCCACTGTGGAAGAAGTTTTGAAGGGGATGAAGACTTTCATCGTTGGCGGCTGTCTGGGTACAGGTCGCAGAAAAACCAAGACCCTTCTTTGTTTTATTGTCAATAGGAATGACAAGCCGTCCCCATCCTGTCGTATCGGTACTCTCGACCGCTTTGATAGCATCTTTGTATGAAGAAATTGAAGTTCCTTCTTTGAACTGATTGTCCTTGCTCACCGATAGTGCTTGGAACTGAGTTCCAATAACCTCCTCGGGTTCCACACAAGTAGATGATGATAGGTTACTCACAAGCAAGGTTTGTTCCCCACAAACCGTGACAAGTTGATCGTTCTTGACGAACTTTAGCTTTTGGTGGAGGGTTGAAGTAACCACTCTAGCCTGATGTATCCAAGGTCTTCCTAATAAACAACTGTATGTTGCCCGGATGTCCATGACCTGGAAAGTGATTTGGAAAGTGTGAGGACCAATAGTTATGGGAAGATCAACTTCGCCGATAACCGTTTTTCTGGATCCGTCGAATGCTTTGACGACGACCTCGCTGGTTCTCATCGGAGGGCCCTTGAATGATAATTGCATCAAAGTGTACTTCAACATAACATTCAGGGCTGACCCTATGTCTACCAGTACGCTGGCTAAAGCATCGTCCTGGAAGTTAACTGTGATATTGAGCGCCATGTTATGACGGCAACCCTCTTCAGGTAATTCCTCATCACTAAATCCCAAATTATTGCAGGAAGTGATGTTAGAGACAATGCTATCGAATTGTCTGATTGTTACATCCTGTTCCACAAAGGCTTGCTCCAAGACTTTCTGAAGAGCCTCTCTGTGTGCTTCTGAACTGAGTAACAGTGATAATACTGAGATCTTTGAAGGAGTCTGTAACAGTTGATCAACAATGTTATATTCACTCCTTTGGATGAGCTTTAGCATCTCATCTTTGTCTTTTGAAAAGTCAGGATTACTAGATTGATCGACTGGTGGATCAGGAATTTCTACCTGAAGTTCCTTTTCTTTGTTGGATTCTCCAACCCCTCGGTTGAAGATTCGACTGCTCCGTGTTACACGACTGATGTCTGCAATATTCACGACGGAGGGTAATGGAATTTCCTTTCCATTCTCGATTATTGTTGCACCGTATTTGTAAGGGATTGCCTTAGCTGATTCATACGGTAGTGGCCCCGGTAGATAGATGACTATGGGAACCTTCTGATTTTTTTGACCATCATAAGTAACCTTGATCCGTTCCCGGTTGGGAACTCTAGATTCGTCAAGTAGAGGGATGATGCCAAAAACATCCCTGGTCCTGTGATGACCAGAGATCGTGACAACATCCTCAACTTGCTCGGCAAGGTAGTTCGGCGACCAAATGATGGGTCCTGAACCTGGATATGGACGAATTTCTCCATGATCGACCCGACCCTGAAGAGCTGCTCTCACAAGGTAACACCCTTGGTTACTTTCCGAACAGACGCTACAACTGTCATAGTTGTGTGGTGGCACCTGGCCACGCCCACTTTGAATACAATGTAACCTCACTAGGTTATCTTCCATTGATCGGACATCCTGACTTTGACGACGAGTAGGATTCCTGTGATTGATACTAATCTGCTGAGTATCTTCGTCCATATAGATTGACATCCACCAGTGATTTAACAAGTGCTGAAGTGCCTCCTGGACAAGGGTACAACCTCGATCATTTTTACAACCTGCTTTACAGTTTTGATAATCATGTGATATTAAGAATCCGAGTCGGACCTGCTCGGCATGTAACTTTACCAGGTTGGTATTCATCACGCGAATGTCAAAGATCTGAACCATGTTGATTTGATAGGAGTTCCTATCATGGTAGTCTTGGATCCATCCAAGGTCCATCTGACGCTGGAGGGCCTCTTGTATGAAAGAGCATCCCTGTTTGTTTACAGAGCAAATCAGACAGGAACTGTAATCGTGCCGCGGCAGATTATGATACTGACTTTGCCTTGAGTGCATCGCCACCAAGTTGACATTCATCGCACGGATGTCGTGGTTTTGAATGACGTTGGAATTCGTGTAAACCATGTTAATTCCACGAACTCGGTGCTCTTGGATCCATCCAAGATCCATTTGCTCCTGTAGAGCTGCTTGCACCACAGAACATCCCTGGTTGTCTTTAGAGCAGATATCACACTGGTGATAATTATGAGGTGGCACATGGCCATATCCACTCTGTCTACAATGCATCTTGACCAGATTGGTTTTCAACAAGAGTACATCATGAATTTGATAGACATTGTTAGTCTCTTTCTCAATCAGATTGACTGCAGCTTTCTCATGTTGAGGCAGCGGGTTCGTAAGAACATTAGGATTCGTATCTTTAAAAGATAAGAGCCCGCTCCTAACAAGCTTTTGCACGTCGGACTTGAAATTAAGACAAGTCTCAATGTTATGCCCTGAACCTCCTTGATGATAAGGGCATGTTTGATCCGCTTTAAACCAAAAAGGTGGATTTTCCGGAACTGAAAGGGGAGACTTAGTCTGAATGTGCCCCTTAGCCAGCAGTAACGGAAACAGCTCTGCGTACGTTACGGGTATAGGATCAAATCCTGGTGGCCGTGTTGTACGGTTGTTGTTATATGGAGGACGAGCCTGCTGAAGAGGCTGTTGTGTCCTTTGGTTATCAGGTTGGCTCTGCGCAACCTGAGGTTGATACATAGGAACAGGCGCGGGGCCGATAGCAGGAGTTACAGCTGCTACTGGCTGATAACGTCGCCTTTGCTTTCCGAGAGAGATATTCCCAATATCTTGCTCTTTTTCTTAGGGAGAGCACTACCATATTTTTTAGTACCGCTCGTTGATCCAATGTCTTTTACCAAACGTCCTTCTCAGACGGCTTCCTCAAGACGTACACCCATGCCGACCATTTCGGTGAAATCACTGGGCGCACTGGCAACCATTCGGTCGTAGTAAAATGAGCTCAAGGTCTTTAAGAAGATCTTTGTCATCTCTTTTTCCTCAAGAGGTGGACAAATTTGAGCGGCAATTTCACGCCACCTTTGAGCATACTCCTTAAAGGTTTCCTTGTCCTTTTGTGACATTGATCTGAGTTGATCTCTGTCGGGTGCCATGTCCAAATTGTATTTGTATTGTTGGACGAAGGCAGTACCAAGATCTCTGAAAGTGCTGATCGTAGTACGGTTTAAACCCATGTACCATTTGAGTGCGGCACCGATTAAACTATCCTGGAAGTAGTGAATCAGCAGGTCCTGATTCTCCGTCTGAGCTGACATCCGCCGAGCGTACATCACCAGATGGCTCTGAGGGCAAGAGTTACCCTTGTATTTTTCAAAGTCGGGCACTTGGAACTTGTGCGGGACTTTCACATTTGGGACCAAGCAGAGGTCTACGGCGTCCTTCCCAAATAGATCCTGACCGCGAATGGCTTGCAGCTCTTTCTGCATTTCCAAGAACTGTTCCTGGAATTCATCCATTCTGTCAAACATAGTTTCCTTCTTACCAGAAGGTGTTGGTGGAATCTGTCCTTCCGGGACAGTGTGCACCACAGGGGGTGGTACCGTGACTATGGCAGTAAGTCTTGGCGCCTCTCGAAGTTTGTTACCTTCAGGAGTCTTGAGTATGCCCCTGGCATCTTCGCTTTCCCGAAGTTTGTAACCTTCAGGCCCAGCGGCTTCTGTTGCGATTCCTTGATCTTCAGTGATCGGCGGAACATATCCTTCCGGGATATAGTTAACATGCATGCCCCAAGGACGATCTTTCGGCATCTGATACCTAGGATCATACTTTTCTATGATGGACGTTGAGGTGATCTCTGAGATCACAGTTTTTTGTAGCTGAGCTTCTGCCATGGCTTGCATGTCGTTACGAAGCTTTCTCATATCCTCTCTCAGAGCGTCGATCTCTTCTTTCAACTCTCTGTTCTCTTCCTCAAGATCATCCATATTTTTCTGACGATTGGCCTGAGTATTGTACGAATGAGACAGTTTGACTCTAGAATCGAGATACAAACGTGAGATTCGTAGGTAAGGAGAATACCCGATGTGAGAATGATGGATGCAATGATTATATTAATTGTTGTTTTTTTGTTTAATCAAAATAAACTTCGACAATTAGATTGCAAATATCAAACAGTGGGGAAACCCCTTTTTATTGAATTCCAAAGGATTACAGAAATGGAAATACAGTAGATTACAAAGTGCAGAAACAGAAACCTAAACTAATGGGTCCCGAGTCCTCTTCTTTGACCGGGGCGCTTGGGCCGTTGTTGGGTTGTCATTCCTTTGCCAGGTGAAAGGAGCGAGCAAATTCCTTTGGTCATCTTGATTCTCTACAGCATGCTGCTCCAAAATTTCAATCAGAGCATCTTTCTCTTTTAGTAGTTGCTGTATTTGGATACACTCTACGTCGAAGGTGCGGTACTTGTTCTTCCAAGATCTTCTTTCCTTTTGAACTTTGTTGAGAGTAACCTGAAGCTTTTCAGTTTCCGTCATGAAGTACATGACAGTTTCCCTCGGTGGAAGAATTCTGTAACGAGGATAAGGCATCTTTAGCTTGAGAGCTCTAGTTTGTACCCAATGGAGATAAGGCTCCACCGAGACACAGTCCGGTTTTCCCAGAGACTCTCGTCCTTTCTTATGAACATGTTTCCAAGCTTGCACTATTTCCATCTTTAGTGCTCTGTCACTTTCTCCTTCTTTGAAGAAAAGACCTTCCAGATGAATACCCCGTGGGATGTGTCTCATCGGGTATCCAAATTGACGAAGAACCAATATCGGATGATAGTTGATTCCTCTTTTAGTTCCTATGAGGGGTACGCTGGGGAAGTTTCCACAACGGTCAATGATTCTAATTCCCTCATAAATCCTATTACACCAATCTATATCAGAGTTGGTAAGAGACATGATCTTCTGTGACCAACGTAAGACACTCTTGCAATCCCAAAAAGAAGCAGACTTGGGCAAGTGAGAGATAAACCATTTGTAAAGCAAAGGTACACATCATGTGATCTCCCCTCCGCTGTACAAATTTCCCAAGTGTACAGAATGATACGCATCTGCAAGCAAAGTCGGCACAGGGTTTCCAATGAGAAAAACCTTAATAGCGTTGATATCAACGAAGTTATTGATGTTGGGAAACAAAAATAACCCGTAGGTGAGCAAGACAAAGATGCTTTCAAAAGCAGTCCCGTTCCCTATACTAGCGAAGTATAGAGCCTTTTTTGTCAAGAACTGGGCTGGCAAACCTTGGATGCCACCCTTAGTGGTCATGTGAGTCCTGACCTCAGACTCGTCCAAATGAATTGCTATTGCAATAGTCTGATTCTTTGGAATTTCTTCCAGTCCAGAAAATGGAGCTCGATCAGTGATATGTAAATCAGTCAGATGAGAATACTCCTCCAGCGTTGGTGATAGCTGGTAATCCGGGAATGTGAAACAGTGATAAACCGGATCGTAGAATTGAATGAGCGCGTCCATGATCCCCTTAATCACATGGACTCTTAACAGTGGTAGCAAACCACCGTGCTTGGCTCTGAAAGCCTCTGGGTTAACGATCATCCTTGATAACCTTCTCAAATCCCCTAGTTTTGGAACCTTGAAGGTATACTGGTGAGTTCTCCTTCTACCGAAATCCATTAGCGTAATCCTCTTCTCTGATATTTGCAATCACAGTCTTAGTTTAATTTGAAAAACAGAGAGACTAGAAGAGAAAGTTTTTTTGAGTGTTTTAATGTTTTATTAAATGAATGCATGAATGCAGCACACAAAAACATAGAAAAAACATGGGGTCAAAGGGTCGTTGTCATGAAGTCAAGGCTCTACCCATCCCCAAAGGTTTATACTAGGGTGATTTTTGTACCTGTACTCATTATCATCAGCTCCTCCCAGGAAAGCAAAACAACAAGCGGATCGCCAGCGAGTTGTAGAGCAATCTTAGAGTAAGTGCCATTCACCGAGAATAGATCACCAGCCTCAAATGAGGGTCGTATCGCGTAGCAACTATTTCCGATAGTTTCTGCACTACGAAAGGGTTTGGCTCCTCAGCTTCTCAGACTCAACAACCGGCCCATTGGCTAGAAGAGTGAATGGGTTGCGTTGGTCAGCCTCCACTGAGGTTGATGGTCGACCCCGTCGCCATCACTTATCTTAAGTGTATACTCATTCTCACCACATGCGGCATCACACGCATTCCCAGTAGCAGAAAAATAAACACGTATAGCAATTAGGAAAAGCAGTATATATATTTGTCCTAATCATCCTAGACTTATAAAGCTATGATTCCTAAGTTCCTGACAGAAATGAGTTCCCCGGCGGAGGTTCCAATCTGTGGTATTCACACAAGTGAAGAGAAAAAAGGTTTGTCCAAGGTTTCCACCTTAAACGTTTAAAAAAAGAAGATTTGGCCCCACGGTGGGCGCCACTTTTCTGTAGCGAGCAATTTTGGACGCGGTTCTTAAGCGCTGGTCGCTCTCTGCGGTTCGAGCTTTGACTACATGTCGATTCATTTTTTATCCTATTGTGAGCTGAGTAAGGAAGGGAAATAGATGTCTCCAATTAACCCTGCTTGCATACTGAGTTTAAACAGCGGTCTGTTAGGTTACGGATGCTATCAATGTGGGGGGCCTTTGTACTGGTTATTTGTATTTTCGCCAATACTGTTTTCTTTCTTTTTTACCTGGGCAGAAGGTTTCTGGCGGGGAACAAGGATTAGGATGTTAGGACTGATGCTTTTGAAATACTGCTTTTGATTGATGGAGATATGGGATTTGGGGTTTTTTGTTGATTGCGCTCACTAAGATCTTTTCTTTCGATCTTATGCCTACGTATTCCCGTTTACCGAAACAGGGAAATCAGAGCGTTCGTAGATCCTCCTATTCTATGGGAGGAAATTGGTTTTTGGTGTCTTGTTCAAAGCCCAAGACGTGAAGCGAAAGGTGGTTTGTATCTTGTTCAAAGCCCAAGACGTGAAGCTAAAAGACCTCGACTTTAGAGAGAATTTGTCATCTCTAAAGAGGGGAGAAGGAGAATTACTTTAACTGGGATACGCGGATCCGAGCAATGCCATAATTTCTGAAGAAAAGGGTTTTAACCTGAAGGAGAAGACTTTAACTCAGTGTAGAGCAATGCCATCTTTCCTTAGGAATTTCTCATGCTAAAAGAGGGACAGTGGCGTGGATATAGATGATCCAGAGGCTTGCCGCTTACAGCGATTAGATAAAGGGGAAGGAGTTGTTGATGTTTGTATACTGTGAACGAGGCACAACTTTGATGCTAAAAGGTTAATTGGATCAACCAGTGGTTTTCTTATACAAAGCCTAAGAGGAGGCTAATTTCCACAAGGAAAATCATTATACAAAGCCTAAGAGGAGGCAATTTTGTGTCCCGTACAAAGCCCGAGAGAGAGGCTAAAATATTTTGACCCGACGATGGAGTCTTTTGGTATCTCGTATAAAGCCCGAGATGGAGGCGATTGTTTGTTTGGCTCAATAAGAACCTTTTTGTATCTCGTACAAAGCCCGAGATGGAGGCGAAAGGGGGATTGACTCAACGAGGGAGTCTCTTATGTGTCTCGTACAAAGCCCGAGAGAGAGGCTAAACGTTGTTTGACTCCGCTGGGGAGAATCATTTGTACAAAGCCCAAGAGAAGGCTAAGGTTATTGTGTCAGTTAAGTGACAGGTCCAGTATACTGATTTTGAAAGAGAAAATCAGTTCTTATATGAGCATCACTGTACTCATGGGTTAGATCTGAGGATCGGGGTTGTTTCCTTTTCTTTGGGGAAACTGGAAATCCAAAGGGTATTGAGACTGTCCGAGTCTGCGGGTTTCTTTCCTATTTAACGAAGGGGTCACTTGAGAATGTTTTTTGAGACTCAAGGAAGTTAGACTGTCCGTGTCTAGAGTTTCATCTTTTGTACTATGCTTTGAGAAACAGTAGTAGACTCTATGAAAGGACTGTTCTATGAGGATGACTAGGTTCTGTTCCTATACCTCTAGGAGGTCGTCGGGACAATTTGTACGAAGCCCAAGAGGAGGCTGGAAACTTTTAAGAAGCCGACGGGTCCTTGTACGAAGCCCAAGAGGAGGCTATCATTCCCGGAGGAAGAGATCATTATATGAAGCCTAAGAGGAGGCTGTGAATACTTCTAAGAAGCCGTAGTGTCCTTGAATAATGCCCAAGAGGAGGCCGATGCTTTTAAGAAGCCCGTGGGTCTATCATCTCCTTTCCATTAGGAGAGATAACTCTTTTAAATATAAAAAAACACTGGTAAACGTGCGAGGTTTACTATCCAGCGACTTTTAGCTTTTAAAGAGGGTTCCTTAGTTAAGGTCCAAGATTATGACCGTAGTGGGTACCCAAACCCCGAGACATTCAAGGCAAGCTATTCGCAAGGAATAGATCAAGTCAGGAAAATTCGAGAATTTGGAAGAAACTCAAAGATGCCATTCACGGAGAATACATTCATCTTGGGGAGTAGAGCTTCTTGACGATTCCTAAGGAGGACAGCCGAAGAGAAGACTGTATCTGGTGCTTCTATTGGGGATCTAGGCGTCTATTTCTACGAATAAATGAAACGGCGTCACCTAGTTCTAGACGCAGTAGTCGGGGAAATTCGAAATATCTATACTATTATTACACAGTAGATATGAGTTTATGAAAGGAGACTTACAGTGAGCAGCCCCACAATACAGTTTATAATATGAAAGCAGTAAACGAAAGCGATAACCACTTACTCGGTTGGAGTGCTTCCATGCTGTTTGGTTAGTTGTTCAATAAAGAAAGATTGAAAACAACAGTATATTCAAAATCAAAGGAGAAAGTGCTTTGAAAAAGAAAGATTTGGGGCTTACAGCTCAAGGAGAGGCCCAGGGTTTTATCAGTGAGCGCACTGTTTGACTTTGTTCAGCGGGACTTATACAAGTGACTGGGGCCCAAAAAGGTTTTCTGTACAAAGGGATGGGTCTTACACTCTCTCAAGAGGCCCAAAAAGGTTTGAAGAAAAAAGAGTGGGGCTTATAACACGAGGGTAGGCCCAAACGATTTTTTGTTTAAAAATGGCGATCGCGCCGAGGTTTTCTTTTAACGCAGAGGGACTTATACAATAAGTGAGGCCCAAAATGTTTTGGTTAAAAAGGGGATTGGGTCTTACACTCTAATAGAGGCCCAAAGTGTTTTGAATGGGTCTTATAGCTCAAGGAGAGGCCCAGATGATTTTTATTTTTAAACGGGCGACGATCGTGCCGTTTACCTGTACAGAGGGACTTATACAATGAGTGAGGCCCAAAAAGTTTTTGTACAAGGGGGATGGGTCTTACACTCTCTCAAGAGGCCCAAAAAGGTTTGAAAATGATTTATGAGGGTTGAATTAATCCAAAACCCTAATTTGTTTTCAAAATGTATTTAATTGAATAAAAATTCAATTAAAATGATCAAAAATTGTTTAACACATGGAAAACAAATTGTGATCTTGGATTAATGCTTCAAAAATTAAGTATTGACCTACAAAATAATTAGAAAGCATTAAAAGTTGCAAAATCAATGTAGAAAAAATATTTAAAATGCCAAAAACAATCAAAATATTAATTCTTTACAAAAATATCAATTATATGAAATAAATAGGCTTAAATAGTGTTTTCGTCCCTGTAAGTTGGCGAGTTTTTGGTTTTGGTCCCTGAATCTTTTTTTTTTCGGTCCAAGTCCTTAACATTTGATTTCTTTTTGCGATTAGTCCCTGGCGTTAAACTTCCGTTACAAAAATGATGATGTGGCTAACGTCGCTGACGTGACAAGTGTTTTTTATCATTTTTCATTTATTTTAATCCCAAATAATTCCACATAAGCTGTTTTGATTTTGGTCCCTATTGTTTAAGAAGGCAAAAATGGAAATTTTGGTCCCAATAGGACTTGAACCCATGACCTATACTTCCAAAGCATGCTTCTTAGCCACTAGACCATTTAACTCACTTGTGTTTTTATTTGCAACAAATTTATATATTACATAAATCCAATATTTACTATTTAATACTTATATTTAAAATATAAATTATTTTATAAATTAGTATAAATAGTTAGTTTATTAAATATTTCATTAATTTAATAATCCAAATATTTAATATTTCAATTATTAATTATCATAATTATTTATTATTTAGTATCATAATTATTTACTATTAACTAATAATACAATATTATTTACTAATAATTATTTATTATTTATTGTTTATTATCATAATTATTTATTATTTAGTATCATAATTATTTACTATTAACTAATAATACAATATTATTTACTAATAATTATTTATTATTTATTATTTATTATTTACTGTAATTAATTAATACTCTAATTATTTAATACATTAAACTAAAAAAATTTACTGTAATTATTTAGTAAATTAAACTATTAAATAACTAAATAATTTACTGTAACCAATAATTATTAATAACTACAGTAATAATTTACTGTATTTATTATTACTAATAATAAATACTTATTTAATAATAAATACAGTAAATTATTTATTAAATAATAAATACAGTACATTATTAAATAATAAATACAGTAAATTATAAATATATTAAATTAAACTATTAAAAATTTACTGTAGTTAGTAATTTAAATTTACTGTATTTAGTAAATTAAACTATTAAATAACTAAATAATTTACTGTAACTAATTATTAATAACTAATAATAAATAATTTACTAAATAATTACAGTAAATTTATTTAGTTTAATTTATTAAATAATTAGAGTATTAATTAATTACAGTAAATTATTAATAATAGTTTACTTTATTAAATAATTATAATATTAATTACAGAAAATTAAATAAATGAGATATTAAATCATTATGATTATTAATATTAAAATTATTTAGTTATTTAAATAATAAATAATTATTAGTTACGATAATAAATAATAAATAATTATTAGTAAATAATATTGTATTATTAGTTAATAGTAAATAATTATGATACTAAATAATAAATAATTATGATAATTAATAATTGAAATATTAAATATTTGGATTATTAAATTAATGAAATATTTAATAAACTAACTATTTATACTAATTTATAAAATAATTTATATTTTAAATATAAGTATTAAATAGTAAATATTGGATTTATGTAATATATAAATTTGTTGCAAATAAAAACACAAGTGAGTTAAATGGTCTAGTGGCTAAGAAGCATGCTTTGGAAGTATAGGTCATGGGTTCAAGTCCTATTGGGACCAAAATTTCCATTTTTGCCTTCTTAAACAATAGGGACCAAAATCAAAACAGCTTATGTGGAATTATTTGGGATTAAAATAAATGAAAAATGATAAAAAAACACTTGTCACGTCAGCGACGTTAGCCACATCATCATTTTTGTAACGGAAGTTTAACGTCAGGGACTAATCGCAAAAAGAAATCAAATGTTAAGGACTTGGACCGAAAAAAAAAAGATTCAGGGACCAAAACCAAAAACTCGCCAACTTACAGGGACGAAAACACTATTTAAGCCAAATAAATAATATTTTTGGGATTTTTTGTGAAAATAAAATATTTTAACATTTTTGTGAATTATTAAAAAAAGAATCAACTCAAAATCATTAAAACTCAGAGATAAATTAATTTTTGAATCAATTAAACAAAATCACAAAATTCAAATATTTGAATATATGAAAAATGGCGCCAAGAACAGCTGAAGAACACGCGCGTGTTCTTGGTTTCTCAGATTTGCATTTTCTATCCAATCTCCATGAATACGTAATCATATAATGTAATCCACATATCATTATGCTCGTCTCAACCTCACGATCATGTCTATGTACTTTAATTTCATTTAAATTAAACATACAACAAGAAATCACGAAGAGACCTCAAGAACCCTAATTTCTGCATGAAGGCTAGGATTTTTGATACACGATTCAAACAATGCAATTAATTGAGGGAAAACATTCCATGCATGATTATGAACATATGGCCAAATTATTGTGCGAGGAAATATGCATAGATTGAGAGATGACCAAGTATGTACTTACCTCTAGGCCTTGACAGCAAGTTCAAAGTGATTTTTGATTTGGAGGTGTTACAGATGAGTTGTGATGATCTGAACAGCTTCCCTACACCCTATGGATTGTGTTTGGATGGTTGGACTTGATTGAAATTGGCTGGATCGTTTTGTGGTACCTCAGCTGCACTTTGGTTAAAACCTTGAGCAACCAGCTGGTGATTTTGTGAAATTGATGTTTCAGAAGTAATCTAAGTGTTTGATCAGCTCATATGTGATGTATGTGAGGTGTGTGAGTGATTGGTTTGATTGGAATTGCTCTCAAACTCAAAACCCGATAGTGACTTGCCTTAGAAGGCAAAATTGGAGTGAAAGAAGAAATTTTGAGGAAAGCATCAGTTAGATGGCTTTGGTGTACTCAAACTGACCACAATTGAGCTCTATTTATAGTAGAGCAAGTTTGTTTTGCAAGGAATAGTGCATGGCAGCTGGTAAGTAGGTTTGGCCAATGTTGGCAAATGAAAATCCAAGTCTCCTCTAGCCATTGACTAGAGGTTAGGGCACAGAGCTTTGGTTCCCTTGGTCTTGGATAAGTCTTGACTGATTTCAGATGAGAATGGCTCAGTCCATGCCACCTTGATGGTTCCATTGAATGCCTCATTCCAAATTTGAAGTCTTGTCCCTATTTTGGCCACTCTAGGTTCAACATGCTATTTCTTGTTCCATGGACTTTGGAGGCTTGGCTCAGTGATTGTCCCCTTTAGATTCAATCCTCTGAGGTGTCCAAGTGGATAGGAGCAATTGAATTTGGCTGATTTTGGTAAATCGACCAAAGTTGCAAATTCTGCCTTGCCTTGACAAATTTCAGCAAGGCAACTTGGCAATGTTGTATCTCATGGTGTAGGTTGAATTTGGCAATGTTCTTGGCCATTTTGGAAAGCTCTTACATGATACAACAACTGTTTGAACAAGTTTGGTTTTGATCTCTTTTGATTCCAAGTGAAAAATCCCCCTACATTTGGCAAAAAGTGAGGCAGAATCTGACTTAGTGAAAATTTCACTAAGTGTTGGAAAAAGTGACATTTTCACTTTTCAGCCACTTTGATCACTCCATAACTCAAAATCCTTAATGAATTGGAATGACTTGTAGTTGAAGTTTTTGTAGGTGATAATGAGGGATACAAATCCATCTTTGGATGAGAAAAAATGGCCTTGTGGTTTAGGAGTTATGGTCCTCCAAAGTTGGTACCTTTGCCACTTTATTTTTAACTTAGAAAAATTTCTAAGTTTTATGGTTACCCCTTTTACAAGTTATCTCACTTTTCTTGATTTTTCTTGATGAATGATGATTCAAATCATACATTAACATCATTTTAGGGTTAAAAATCCATTTTGGTGAAAAATCTCAAAAAGTCAAAGTTGACTTTTGTGCACAGTTGACTTTTTATCAGATGAATTCCAAACTGTGCAATTCTTCAGGAAATCATGTCCTTGACCTAAATCAAACTTAATTGACATATTCCATGGGTGTCATAGGGTATATTCAATCATGTATTAGGGTTTGGGAGCATGTCCAGGTCAAAAGTCAAAGTTACAGTTGACTTTTCCCTTAAAACCCTAATTGTGGTGCAGATGAAATTGAGACTTGTTGCTCAAACTTCTTGGATTAATCCATTGTCCCAAATGGATCAATATGGTATATTAGAGACCCTCAAATCATCTCTTGAGGTCTTGGCTCATGGTTTGTCCCAAAAGTCAACTTAGGGGTGAATTAGGTCAAGAAACCCTAATTCCTGATTTTTGATGAATGCATCCCCTGAGGCAAAATTGACTTGATGCATGGGTTCATGAGGTTCCATGAAGTATATTAGGTTATGTTTTGGATCATTGCCTTGTGCCCAGATGAAAATTTCCATCTGGAGGCCCTGGTCGACCAAAACCCTAATTTGGTGACACTGTCGATCTTGAGACTTGATCCACCTAGAAGGGAGCAGCCTTGTGCTTAATCCTTGAAGTGGGAGTCCTTTTTGATCCATTGTGGATATTTAAGAGATTAGACAAGTTGAAGATCATGTCATTTCTTGATTGATCCTTTGTCTAAGCACTCAGAGAGGGCTTGAAACCCTAATTTTGATTGTAGTGGATGCTCACCCATCTTTGGGGAGACTAATGAAGCATAAAGGTACATCCATATTGTGATGATGATTTTCACAATGATGGGAAATCTAAGTGGTCAAAATTTGGGGTATTACAAGAAGCTGGTGAGGAAGATTCTTAGATCCCTTCCCAAGAGATATAAAATGTAGGTGACTGCTATAGAAGAAGCTCAAGACATCAGCAATATGAGGGTAGATTAGTTGATTGGTTCTCTTCAAACTTTTTAATTAGGGATGGATGAGGAACCTGAAAAGAAGACCAAAAGCATAGCTTTGGTATCTAGTTCTGAAGATGCTAAGAAAGAGAATAGTCCCGAGTCTCTGTAGGAGCTGTCCCATGCCATTGTTCTTCTAGGAAGACAGTTTAATAAGGTGTTAAAAAGAATGGACAGGAACTATAGACCAAATGTTAAGAACATCTCATCTGACATCAACAAGAGAACTACAGCTGAGGAGAAGCCTAATCTTGACAAAGGAGTCCAATGCTATTAGTGTGAAGGTTATGGTCATGTCAGAAAAGAATGTCCTACATATCTCAAGAAGCAGAAAAAGGGGTTATCTGTTTCCTGGTCTGATACTGAGAGTGAGAGTGATGAAGAGACTGCCAAGCATGTTAGGGCATTGACTAGAATATGTGCTTCTAATGGAGAGTCTAGTGATGATGATCTGACCTTTGAAGAGCTAGCAACCTCCTATAAAGAGTTGTGTCTGAAAAGTGAAGAGGTTTGTCAAGAAAGGGAGAAGCAGAAGAAAATTATAATCCAGCTTAAGGCTGATAAAGCTGAACTTGAGAATGAAGTTCTGTTGTTAAAATCCCAGCTTGATCAAATGTCTAAATCCATCAGAATGTTGAATAGTGGAACTGACACTCTAGGTGAAATCCTTCAGGCTGGAAAAGGAGCAAGTGATAAGACTGGTCTAGGATTTAATGGTGAAAAGAAATCTTCTTCAGATGCTAGTTCTTCTGGTACCAAACAGAACTTGTCCCATCAGATGTCTCAACATCAAGGGAAAGCTCATGTGTCAGGACCCAAGAAATATGTACCTCATCAGAAGACTCAACACCATGGGAAAGGTTATGCATATAGACCTAAACATAACATGTCCCAACCTATGTCTCAACATCATGGGAAAATGTATGGGCCTAATAATACTGTGCCTCACTATTATGGCAGAAGAAAGCCCCATCATCATGGGAAAAGACAGCCTAATAATCATTATAGAAGACAACCTCATTATCATAGGAGACAGTCTCAATACTATGGGAGGAGACAGTCTCAATACTATGGGAGAAGGCAGCCTCAATATTATGGTAGAAGGCAGCCTCAACAGTATAATAGAAAACATCCTCAAGAGAGAAGGCATGTTAATCACTTCAGAGAAGAGTTTCAAAGCTAGAGATGTCACTATTGTGGAAGATTTGGTCACTTGAAATCTTTCTGTTTCAAGCTCTATGGATATCCTCAACCTAATCTCCAACCTAGACAGAATCAGGATAGTCCTACTGTTGTTAAGCAATGGGTTCCCAAGGATGGTGCGACTTATTTGTTAGCTCAGATGTCCTTAATTGGTTCTGCCAAAGAGGACTGGTATTTTGATAGTGGTTGCTCTAGGCACATGACAAGTATGAAGAGTTTGTTGTTGAATGTTGAACACTATTCCAGCTGTGTAACTTTTGGAGATGGTGTCAAAGGAGAAATCAAAGGTGTGGGAAGACTGAACTATGCAGGTGCTCCTAGACTAGATGATGTGTTATTAGTCAAAGGATTGAAGGCCAACTTGATCAGTATTAGTCAACTATGTGAGCAAGGACTTAAAGTTCACTTTACTAAAGCTGAATGTATTGTCACTAATGAGAAAGGTGAAGTTCTCATGAAGGGTGCTAAGTCCAAAGACAGCTACTATCTATGGGATAAAAAGGGAGAACATCTAGAGGTGAAGCAAAGTCTAATTGATCACAATGTCAAGCATGATGTCATGACATCCTACTGTGACATTCCAAGGATCACTAAACACTCTAGTGTTAATCTTAGGGAAAGCAAGATCATTGAGATTGTGAATGTTGAGGATTTGTCAGACAATGAGGTTATTGGCAATGCAATTCCAGGTATTGCAAAAAGATTGAAGTCTATAAATGTGGTAATTGATGACAGTGACATGAAAAAGATGTTGATGTCCTAGATGATGTTGGAACATTGTTTGAAGATGTTACATCAGAAACTGAAGATAGAAGTGTTGCTCCCAGTCTTGTTGATGCTGAGGCTGAACCTGAACAACCTAATAAAGAACCATCTATTAGAGTGCAAAGGGACCATCCAAAAGAGCTTATCATAGATGATCCAAAATCAGGGGTTAGCACTAGATCAAGAGAGGTTGTGTCAAATTCTTGTTTTGTGTCCAAAATTGAGCCCTAGAATGTCAAAGAAGCACTGACTGATGAATTCTGGATTAATGCCATGCATGAAGAGCTGGAACAATTCAAGAGGAATGAAGTGTGGGACCTTGTACCAAAGCCTGATGGAGTTAATGTGATAGGAACCAAGTGGATTTACAAGAATAAATCTAATGAACAAGGAGTGGTCACCAGAAACAAGGCCAGATTGGTTGCTCATGGATATACTCAGGTTGAAGGAATTGATTTTGATGAAACCTTTGCTCCTGTGGCAAGATTGGAATTTATCAGATTACTCTTAGGTGTGGCTTGTAATCTCAAATTCAAGCTTTTTCATATGGACGTTAAGAGTGCCTTTTTGAATGGGTACATAAATGAAGAGGTTTATGTAGATCAACCAAAAGGATTTATTAATCCAACATTTCCTAATCATGTTTACAAACTTAGGAAAGCTCTCTATGGTTTGAAGCAAGCACCAAGAGCTTGGTATGACAGGCTTACTGAATTTTTGGCTGTGAATGGTTACAGAAAAGGAGGGATTGACAAGACTTTGTTTGTCAAAGATGAAGGAGGAAAACTGATGATAGCTCAAATATATGTTGGTGACATAGTATTTGGTGGGATGTCAGATGCAATGGTTAAACATTTTGTCAAACAGATGCAGTCTGAGTTTGAAATGAGTCTTGTTGGAGAGCTCAGCTATTTTCTGGATCTACAAGTTAGACAAATGGAAGACTCCATATTCATCTCTCAGAGCAAGTATGCTAAGAACATTGTTAAGAAGTTTGGTCTGGAAAATGCTAATCACAAGAGGACACCTGCTCCTACTCACTTAAAGTTGTCAAAGGATGAACATGGTGTGAGTGTGGATCAAAGTCTATACAGAAGCATGATTGGTAGTCTATTGTATCTCACTGCTAGCAGACCTGATATTTCTTTTGTTGTTGGAGTTTGTGCCAGATATCAATCTGAGCCTAAGGTTAGTCACTTGAATCAAGTAAAGAGGATTATGAAGTATGTAAATGGGACTAGTGACTATGGCATGCTTTACAGTCATGGATCAGGCACTGAGTTATGTGGTTATTGTGATGCTGATTAGGCAGGAAGTGCTGATGATAGAAAAAGTACTTCAGGAGGTTGTTTCTTCTTAAGGAATAATCTGATCTCTTGGTTCAGTAAAAAGCAGAACTGTGTGTCTCTTTCTACTGCTAAAGCTGAGTACATAGCAGCAAGGAGTAGTTGTTCTCAACTTGTTTGGATGAAGCAAATGTTAACAGAATACAATGTCAAGCAAGATGTCATGACATTGTACTGTGATAATCTGAGTGCTATCAATATCTCTAAAAACCCAATTCAACAAAGCAGGACTAAGCATATTGATATACGTCATCACTTTATAAGAGATTTGGTTGAAGACAAAGTAGTTGCTTTGGAACATGTTGCTACTAAACAACAATTAGCTGATATTTTTACAAAGGCCTTAGATGCAAATCAATTTGAAAAGTTAAGAAGCAAATTAGGAATTTGCATATATGAGGATTAAGTGTGTTGGGAGGTGTCTTGTGCAGTTGTGAACTTTATTTCATATGTTTAGTTTAAAGGAAACAAAATTTTATTCAACTGTTGAAAGCATACAAGATTAGATTTTAGTACATCAAAAGCAACAAACAAAGGGTCTAAAGATTATCCCAACCCCCTGAATCAAGAAAAGTTTTCCAATCTTCATCCCATTCATCATCAGAAGCATGAAGTTGCACTGGAGGTTTTTTGATGGTTTTCATCCTTGTCTCTGATGTTTTTCTTGTTGCTCCTAGAGTTGCCCCAGCTGTAGACAGTGTTTTGTTCTTCAACTTCTATGGATCTGGTTTCTTGACCTCTTGCATGTGTTTCTTTCCTGCATCTCTGTTAGACTGACTCATGGTTATTTCCTAGTTGTTAGAAGCAAGAAGGCTTGGTTTTTATAATGCATAGAGAGGGCATTGTTTGTATCGCCTGACCAGTCAAAGTTTTGGAACTTGTTCTTTTTGGAAAGCTTGTTATTTGACCTTGTCATAGTAAATGTCAGGACTTTGTGTTTGCTGCTTTGATAGGTTCAAGGTTGTCAATTTGTGGCTAAAAAGGGGGAGAGTATCCTAGCTGTTTGCTGTGGTTCTTGTTTTGAGGGGAGTTTTGTGTTGTACAGCTTTGGAAGCTGTTGCTGCTATTTGTATTGTTTTTTTCGCTGCTGGTATCTCTGGTGTTGGTTGAGATTGTTTTAGCCAAAATTAGCCAAAGGGGGAGATTGTTAATTCTTGTATTGGCTAGAATTTTGGTAAAACAGTGTTGTTGTTGAAGATGTCATATGTCTGATGTCTTAACATGAGTTACTAACATTAAGTTCATTAGGGTTGCATTTTTTTGTACTGATGTAAAAAACGATGTCTTGACATTGAGTGACAGAACATCAGTTGTTGTGTTTTTAGGGCTGCGCGTATTTTAGTTAGTTATTAGAAGATCTGATTGAGAGATTGCAGGCAAAGATCTTGGATTAAATTCTTTCTGTTGCAATTAGATATGGAGCAGATCTTGTTGCTGTTTTTAGGGCTGAAAGATATGAAAAGATTTGAAGATAAAATCTGTTTTTAAATTTAAATCAAATCAGATATTTGGAGGAGTCCAAGACCAAGTCTGAGTTTCTATTTAAAGCAGACTCAACCCTACTTGGAAGGTACGAATGTAAGAGATTAAAGACTGAGAGTCAAGTGTGTGTTTCGTCTGTGTATTGTAAGCCATTCATGTTTGAATTGGTGTAATTGTTTTGAGTTGTTAATTGTTCTTGATCAAAGCTTTTAAGCAAGATCAAGTTGTGTTTTGGAAGTGTGACTTCTATACTTTGTAATCTTTGAGTTGTATCACTGAGGTGATTAAGGGGGAGTGAGTGGTATCTCATATCTAAGAGGTTCTTAGGTAGAAGTGTCATTGGGTGGTGATTAAGTTAGGAGATTGTCAACTGGGATTGTTGAGTCTGTAATTTAATACTACTAATAGTGAATTTCCTCCCTGGCTTGGTAGCCCCCAGACGTAGGTAGTTAGACTGAACTGGGTGAACAATTCATTGTGTTGATTGACTGTTTTATTGTCTTGTTCATTTAGCAGATTGTGTTGTTGTGACATCACACTTAACATCACACATCTAATACCGAAATTTCAATCTGGAACTTGAGATGGTATCCCAACTGCAAATCTGTCAAAGGCTTGAGCAATTGGCTGGTGATTTTGTGATTTTGGTGTTCCAGATGTTATGTGAGTGTTTGGATCACTTCTATATGATGTTTATGAGGTGTGTGTGTGATTGGTTTGGTTGGAATTGCTCTCAAACTCAAAACCCGATGGTGACTTGCCTTAGAAGGCAAAATTGGAAGTGAGAAGGTGATTTTGAGGAAAGCATCTATTTGATGGCTTTGGTGTACTCAAACTGAGCACAAATGAGCTCTATTTATAATAGAGCAAGTTTGTTTTGCAAGCAATAGTGAATGGCAACTGCAACAAAGGTTTGGCCAATGTTGGCAAATGAGAATCCAAGTCTCCTCTAGCCATTGACTAGAGGTTAGAGCACAGAGCTGTGGTTCCCTAGTTGTTGGATTATTCTTGACTGAATTCTGTTGCAAATGTGTCAGTCCATGCCACCTTGGTGCATCCATTAAATGCTCTAATCCAAAATTGGAGTCTTGTCCCTCTTTTAGGGATTTATAGGTTTGGCATGCTATTTTTGGTTCCAAAGACTTGGGAGGCTTGGGATCAGAGTTGGTTCCTCTTTGGTCCCCCCTTGAGGTGTTCAGATGGATAGAGTTTCTTGCCCCTTGCAAAATTTGAGCAAATCGAGCAAAACTCCAAAATCTGCCTTGCCTTGGCAGTTTTCAGCAAGGCATGTTGCCATGGTCATATCTCATGGCTCAAGTTGTGTTTGGTGATGTTCTTGGCCATTTTGGAAAGCCCTCATATGATACAATAACTGTTTGATCATAACTGGTTTTGATACTTTTTAGATCCAAGTGAAAAATTACCCTACATTTGGAAAAAAGTGAAGGCAGATTTTAACTTAGTGAAAATTTCACTAAGTGTTGGAAAAAGTGGCATTTCATGTTTTCAGCCATTTTGATCATTCCATAACTCAAAATCCATAATGAATTGGAATGAGGTGTAGTTGAAGCTTTTGTAGAGGGCCATGAGAGCTACAAATACAGCTTTGGATGGGAAAAAATGGCCTTGTGGTTTAGGAGTTATGATCCTCCAAAGTTGGTACCCTAGCCACTTTATTCCATAACTTAGAAAATTTTCTAAGTTTTTATGGTTACCCCTTTTACAACTTATCCCACTTTTCTTGATTTTTCTTGATGAATGATGATTCAAATCACACATTAACATCATTTTAGGGTTAAAAACCCATTTTTGTGAAAAATCTCAAAAAGTCAAAGTTGACTTTTGTGCACAGTTGACTTTTAGTCAGATGAATTCCAAACCGTGCGATCCTCTATGAAATCAAGTCCTTGACCTAAATCAAACTTGATGGATTGATTTCATAGGTGTTATAGGGTGTATTGAATCATGTCCTAGGGTTTGGGAGCATGTCCTGGTCAAAAGTCAAAGGTACAGTTGACTTTTCTCGCGAAACCCTAACTGTGGTTCAGATGAAATTGAAACTTGTTGCTCAAGCTTCTTGGATTAATCCATTGTTGTAAATGGATCAATGTAGTGTGCTAGAGACCCTCAAATCCTCCCTTGAGGTCTTGGCTCATGGTTTGTCCCAAAAGTCAACTTAGGGGTGAATTAGGTCAAGAAACCCTAATTCCTAATTTTTGATGTATGCATCCCCTGAGGCTAAATTGACTTGGTGATTGGGTTTATGACGTCCCTTGGAGCATCATAGGTTATGCCTTGAAGCATTGGCTCATACCTAGAGGATAATTTTCATCTGGAGGCCCTGGTCGATCAAAACCCTAATTTGGTGACACCGGCGATCTTGAGGCTTAATCCACTTAGAAGGGAGCAACCTTGTGCTTGATCCTTGAAGTGGGAGTCCTTTTGATCCATTGTGGATGTTGGAGAGGCTAGACAAGTTGCAGATCATGTCATTTCTTGATTGATCCTTTGTCTAAGAGCTCTGAGAGGGCTTGAAACCCTAATTCTGATGGTAGTGGATGCTCACCCATCTTTGGGGAGACTAATGGTTCATCTATATTGTGATGATAATTTACACAATGATGGAAAATCTTAGTGGTCAACATTTGGGGTATGACACAGGGCTTTACCTAGTTCTAGACGTAGTTTCCAGGGAAAACACTAAATAACTATACATATGCAGTTGATATATGACAAGTATTTAAAAGGATATGAAAGAAGACTAACCATGCGCAGCTTCCCACAATATAGTTATGTATATATGAAAGCAGATAAAAGAAAGCGGATAAACACTTACCCGTTATAGAGCTTCCATGTTGTTTTGTTTGTTGTTCAACAAAGAAATTAAAGAAAGTTTTGATAGCAACTATACATTTGGATTCAAAATCAAAGGATAAAATACTTTGAACAGAGATCGGGGATTACAGTACAGGGAAAGGCCCAAAATTTAACAGTGATGGCACTGTTGTTTGTATTGGGACTTATACAACGACTGAGGCCCAAAAGGTTTTGGTCAAAAGGGGATTGGGTCTTATAGCTCAAGGAGAAGCCCAAATGATTTTTGTTGAAAAAGGCGACGATTGCGCCATATTTTGAAAATGTACAGAGGGACTTATATAATGCGTGAGGCCCACAATGGTTTATTTACACGGGGATTAGGTCTTACACTCTATTAGAGGCCCAAAAGTGTTTTTGTACAAGTGATGGGGCTTACAACTCAAGGAGAGGCCCAAGGTTTTGGTTGAAAACAGCGATCGCGCCGAGGTTTTTGAAAACACAGTGGGTCTTATACAATGACTGAGGCCCAAATTATTTTGGTTTTCAAAAGGGGTTGGGTCTTACACTCTATTAGAGGCCCAAAAGTGTTTGAAAAAGATTTGTGAGGGTGAAAATCAAATAAACCCTAATTTCATCATTTTTTAAAAGTAATTTTCAAAGAAAATTAATTAAAATGATAAAAACACCAAATAAGTTCGAATAAACAACTTGTGATTTTTGGTTAAGATTTGAAAAATGATTTTTTAATCACAAGATGAATTAAGACTCATTTGGTCTTGATTTTTCAAGGTGGATATTCATTTTTAAAAGGTTTAAAAACAATAAAAAATGAATTTATTTACAAAAATATCAACTATATTAAATAATTCATATAAATCTGATTTTTTTGTGGAATAAAATATTTTAACATTTTTGTGATTTTTTGCAAAAAGAACCAATAAAAAATAATTAAAATTGAGAGAGTTATTAATTTCCCAAATCATTTAAAAATAACATGAAAAATATTAAAAAAGTGATACATGCGTGTATCAAAACCACCCCATGGATATATGAGGGTTGCCTTGTTTTTGGCCTAGCCAAGGCAAGGCAAGGCAAGATTTTGGGAAAAAACGCTAGGCTTGTAACTTTCTCATTTCTCCATAGATTAGGACAAAATTTAGGTCTATCCTGCCTAGAATTTCACAAAAAATCCAATGGTGGTGGTGGTTTTTTCAAACGAGGCTCCGATTGAAAAGCCCGATAGTGGTTTTGAAATGGGCCATGATTTGCATTTTCTATGCTACCTCTTGTTACAAGAATGAATTACATGATGAATTGGTCCAAACACAACATATATAACATGTATAAGATGTGCATGATCAATGGACTTCAAAGCAATGCATATTTCAAAGAGTTCAAGTTGTGATGCTTACCTCTTTATGAGCTTTTTGTGCAATTTGCCAAGTGCTTTGTTCCATAAACAATTTGATGCTTTAGACACCCTCAGATGATCGCTTAGAAGCTTTTAGGATGGTTGGAACTAACTGGAATCCTCAGGAACAAGTTTGAGCTATTTCTTGCAAAAGGGGCAAAAGTGACCAATATAGCAACTCTCTCAAATGGTGTTCCAGATGTGTGGAACCATTTGGGACAGTTCAAGGATGGTATTTGGAGTGTGTTTGAGGTCTTATCTGGTTTTGAAAGTGACTGAATCAAGACATGGCTTGAAAAGTGCAAAAAAGTCCAATTTTGAGGTTTTGAGAAGGGACTTTGTGATTTTGGTTTTACAGGTCACATGTGAGAGTTTGGACAGCTTAGATATGACATATTGGATGTGTTTGGATCATGAGCTGTGATGGAAATGCTCTCTAACTCAGAAACTCAGAGTTACCTTGCTAAAGAAGGCATTTTTGCCTAGAGAAAGAGATTTTGAGGAAAGCAAGTGTTGTAGTGCTTTGGTGTCCTCAAACTGAGCACAATTGAGCTCTATTTATAGTAGATCAAGTTTGTTTTGCAAGCAATAGTGAATGGCAACTGCAGCAGCTCATTGTCCAATTGCATCACTTTGGAATCTTAAGTCTCCTCTAGCCATTGACTATATGTTAGAGAACAGGCCTATGTGTCTTTGGTTCAGAGCTTATCCTTGACTCATTCAGGTGGAAATGGCTCAATTCATGCCACCTTGGTGCACCCATTGAATGCTCCAAAACAAAATTCGATTCTTGTCCCCCTTTTAGGCTTTTTAGGTTTGGCATGCTATTTATAGTTCCAAAGACTTGGGAGGCTTATGGACAGTGTTGGTTCCTCCTTGGTCTCCCCCTGAGGTGTTCAAATGGATAAACTTGTTTGTCATTTGCAAAATTTAATCAAATCGAGCAAAATGCTCAAATCTGCCTTGTTATGATAGTTGCAGCAAGGCATATTGCCATTGTCACAACTCTTAGCTCAGATGGAATTTGATGGAGTTCTTGGCCATTTTGGAAAGCTCTCA
Source organism: Lathyrus tuberosus (assembly GCA_022829125.1). Classification (NCBI taxonomy): domain Eukaryota; kingdom Viridiplantae; phylum Streptophyta; class Magnoliopsida; order Fabales; family Fabaceae; genus Lathyrus; species Lathyrus tuberosus. The sequence continues at coordinate 6,032,945 of JALAZF010000090.1, forward strand.
TGTGATACAACACGTGTGTGATCATAGTTTGTCATGAGACTTTTTGGATCCAAGTGAAAAATCCCCCTACATTTCGGAAAAAAGCAAGACAGATTCTGACTTAGTGAAAATTTCACTAAGTGTTGGAAAAAGTGACATTTCATGTTTTCAGCCATTTTGATCACTCCATAACTTAAAATCCATGAGGAATTGGAATGAGGTGTAGTTGACACTTTTAAATTATGCCATGAGAGCTACAAATCCATCTTTAGATCAGCCAAAATGGTTGCTTGGATCTCTAGTTATGATCCTTGGAAGTTGGTACCCTAGCCACTTTGTTCCATAACTTAGAAAAATTCTATGTTTTTATGGTTACCCCTTTTACAAGTTATCCCACTTTCTTTGATTTTTCTTGATGAATGATGATTTCAATCACACATTAACATCATTTTAGGGTCAAGGAACCATAATTGTGAAAAATCTCAAAAAGTCAAAGTTGACTTTTGTGCACAGTTGACTTTTAGTCAGATGAATTCCAAACCGTGCGATCCTCTATGAAATCAAGTCCTTGACCTAAATCAAACTTGATGGATTGATTTCATAGGTGTTATAGGGTGTATTGAATCATGTCCTAGGGTTTGGGAGCATGTCCTGGTCAAAAGTCAAAGGTACAGTTGACTTTTCTCGCGAAACCCTAACTGTGGTTCAGATGAAATTGAAACTTGTTGCTCAAGCTTCTTGGATTAATCCATTGTTAAAAATGGACTAATTTAGTGTATGGGAGACCCTTAAATCATGTCTTGAGGTCTTGGCTCATGCTTTGTCCCAAAAGTTAACTTTGGGGTGAATTAGTTCAAGAAACCCTAATTCCTGATTTTTGATAACTGCATCTCCTGAGGTTAAATTGACTTGATGATTGGGTCCATGAGGTCCCTTGGAGTATCTTAGGTTGTGCTTTGAAGAAATGGCTCATGCCTAGATGAAAATTTTCATCTGGAGGCCTTGGTCGACCAAAACCCTAATTTGGTGACACTAGCGATCTTGAGGCTTGATCCACTTGAAATGTAGCAACTTTGTGCTTGATCCTTGATGTGGGAGTCCTCTTGATCTTTTATTGGTGTTTGAGAGGTTATACAAGTTGAAGATCATGTCAATTCTTGATTGATCCTTTGTCTAAGGCTCTGAGAGGGCTTGAAACCCAAATCTTTGTTTGTAGTGCATGCTCAATAACCTTTGAGGAGATTGACTGAAGCATGTTGGTTCATCCGCATTGTGGTGATGATTTGCACAATGATGGGAAATATGAGTGATCAAAATTTAGGGTATGATAGTGAGACTGAGGAGTCCACCGTCGAACACGTTGCTAGGTATCAAACCAAAGCAGGTGACATAGCAAACAATGAGGACTTGAAAATGAAATATTTCCCAAGTTACCTCACGAAAAATGCATTTACGTGGTTTACCACGTTTCCCCCTCAATCCGTCCACACGTGGGCACAATTGGAGAAACTGTTTCATGAATAATTTTACATGGGGCAGTAAAAAATAAGTCTAAAAGAGTTGGCAAGCATCAAACGCAAGGCCACAGAGTCAGTAGACCAGTACTTGAACAGGTTTAGACTTTTGAAAGCGCGGTGCTTTACTCAAGTCCCTGAACACGAATTAGTCGAAATGGCAGCTGGTGGTTTGGATTATTCGATCAGAAAGAAGCTAGACACGCAATATCTTAGAGATATGGCGCAGCCGGCTGACCGAGTTTGCCAGGTCAAACGATTAAAAGCTGAGAAAACACAGTCTAACAGATATCGTAAAAAAGAAAAAGTTTCCTATGTGGCTGCTGACGAGTATTCCTCCGACGATGAGGAATTTATCGATGAAAGTGAGGTCCATGTGGCTGAACTTAAGCCAGGGCCTCCCTACACGTGCAAATTGTTGAAACCATCAAACGGGAAAAATCCCGTCGAAACCGGAAAAACGGATAAATACGTTGCTAAAACTTATTCTTTTGATATTTCTAAGTGCGATGAAATATTTGATTTACTGGTTAAAGATGGTCAAATAATTATTCCTCCTAGTTTAAAGCACCCCCCTTTAGAACAAAAGAAGAAGAGGGGATTTTGTAAATTTCATAATTTCCTTGGTCATAAAACAGCTCAATGTGTTCTTTTCAGGGATTTGGTGCAGAAGACTTTTAAGGAGGGCCGACTTTAATTTGGCAAAAATCCAAAGATGCAGGTTGACACTGACCCACTGAAGGTCGAAGAGGCTCTGTACTCAGAGGTGTACGAGTGTATGATGGTCGAGGCTACTGAGGGTCTCGACAAACAACCAGTGACTGAAGTAGTGGAATGCATAATGGTCAAAACTACTGAGGGTTCCGACAAGAGAGCTGAGGAAAAAATCAAAGCAGTGTATTCCCAAGATGGCGAAATTTTGGAAGATTCCCGAGGTGCAACGCTGTGTTCGATGAGAAGGCTGCTGAAAGGTATGAGGCAAGCAAGAAAGAAGTGCTTCCAGAAAGCAAGCCACTTGTCCCAAGGTTTGTGTTTGACAAGAGTGGTGCCCCTCGTCGAAATGAGGAGTATAGAAAGTTGTTCCAAGAGGCACGACCCAAAACTTTTGTGCCTCCGTCAGTCACCCCACGGGAAAGATGGATGGCACCAGTCATCCAGAAAGGAAGTAAAAGACCAAAATGGAAGGTTCTAGATTTGGAAAAAGAAGTAAATGTCTCCGAAAAGAGGGTCGAACCAAAGGGCTATGTGGTGTCCCCTAACTACAAGGGAAAAATCCCCATGACTAGGACTCAGTGGAGGCGCTATCAGCGTAACAAGAAGGCTGAGAAAGAGGCAGCTACTTCACAGTTGAAGCCTGTCAAAACGTCTGGACACAAGCGGCAACACCCAAGAAGGAAATGGGTAGAAAAAGACAAAGTGGTGACAAACCAGACCATGGCAGTAACCATGGAAATATCAGGAGAAAAGGGGGTGGTTTCGACCCAGAGTTCAAAATGTACTTCGCTGGTGGGAAGTAAGAAGGAGCCATAATACACCCCTCAGTCAGATGAGGAGGAACCAAAATATTCTCCTCAGTCGGACGATGAATATGACCCTTCGCTAGAGGGAGATTTTGACAAGGACATGTACGATGATACCAATGACGACACCTATGGTGAAGATTTCGTGCTGAATTGTGGCATCGTGTCGATCCTACCAGCTGAATATGATGTGGTGTCAGAAATCTCTGAAGCAGAAGAAGACTTCGTCCCTGACGAAAATACGTATGACGAGCCTCTATGTTATTATGTGATGAATAATGGTGTGGTCGAAGAGCAAACGGCTATGTTCGAACGTCCGAGTCCTGGGATGATGTATCACTTGAAGCCGTTATTCATAAAGGCAAAAGTTGACGGAGTGGCAGTCAACAAGGTGTTCGTGGATGGTGGGGCAACTGTGAATCTGATGCCCCATAATTTATTCAAGAAAATTGGAAAAATGGAGGCTGACCTCCGACAGCACAACATGGTTCTTTCCAACTATGAAGGCAAGACCAATAATATCCTGGGGGTTGCCCAAGTGGACTTGGCAATAGGTACAACCAACAGGTTGACACTCTTCATGGTCATCAATTCAAAAGCAAATTTCAATATATTGTTGGGAAGGGAAGGGATCCATGGAATATGAGCAGTACCGTCGACAATGCACCAAAGACTGACCATTTGGAGAAAAGATGGCATCGTCAAAAATATTGAGGCAGATCAAAGCTACTACAAGGTCGACGAAGCCAAGGGTAACAAGAAATCTTTTGACCAACACTTAGCAAATGTGGCTCCTTGTGAAGACGGGTGAGGTTCTTACACCTCCGTCGACACGGGTCGCGTCCTGAACTTAGACCCCGACTATGGGTTCATATGGGATGCTACCGACGAAGCCATGGAGCCTATGGAAATGCCACCAACGGGGTGGCCCACAGTCGGTGAAAATGACTGCTGAGTCAGAAAGCATGACTCGAATTTCGGCCTATTTGACTGAAAACAGAAGAATGTCAGCACTTGAAACAGAGAAGCCACCAAAAATAATTGAGGGAGCCGACTGGAGTACACAAATAAGTGGCCTACAAGGCCAAAAACCAGCTTCAAAAATCCGAAGGCTTGATTGTATTTACGACGACGAGCCTTTGGGGTTTGAGAAATACCCAAATCATGAGCTGCAGATAATGCAGGCGCAAGACCCACTTGAAGTAGTTGACTTAGGGGATGGGACAACCAAAAAACCCACCTATGTGAGCACCAAAGTGGGGCCAGAGATAAAGGCCAAGCTGATTAAAGTATTAAAAGAATACAAGGATTGCTTTGCCTGGGATTATGGCGAAATGCCTGGTCTGAGTCGGAGCGTAGTGGAGCACCGACTTCCAATCTAACCAGGTAAGAGGCCAGTAAAGCAACAACCTCGACGCTTCACCCCAGAAGTCACGTCGAAGATCAAGCAGGAAATTGAAAGACTGCTCAAACGCTGGTTCATCAGAACTGCAAGGTATGTAGAATGGATAACAAACATAGTACCTGTTATTAAGAAAAATGGAACCCTTCGAGTTTGTATCGACTTTAGGGATTTGAACAACGCTACCCCTAAAGACGAATATTCGATGCCTGTGGCAGAGATGTTGGCCGAATAAGTCGCAGGGTTCGAATATTTGAGCATGCTCGACGGCTATTCCGGCTATAATCAAATCCTCATAGCCGAAGAGGATGTCCCCAAAACCGCGTTTCGATGCCCTGGAGCTTTGGGGACATATGAATGGGTTGTGATGCCTTTTGGGTTAAAAAATGCTGGGGAAACCTATCAAAGGGGTATGAATGCTATATTCCCTGACTTTATTGAAAATTTTATGCAAGTATACATTGATGACATAGTGATAAAATCGTCATCAGAAGATGGTCACCTAGGCCACCTTCGACGCTCATTCGAGAGAATGAGAAAATATGGATTGAAAATGAATCCACTAAAATGTGCCTTTGGTGTTCATGTAGGGGAATATCTGGGATGCATGGTCCACAAGAAAGGGATCGAGATCAACTAGAACAAGACGAAAGCAATCTTGGATCTCAAGCCTCCGTCGACAAAGAAACAACTCCAGTCTTTGTTGGGGAAGATAAACTTCTTGAGGAGGTTCACCTCGAACCTAAGTGGCAAGACGAAAGTGTTTTCACCACTACTCAAAGCCAAGAAGGAAAGTGAGTTCTGTTGGGGACAGGAGCAGCAGGAGGCTTTCGACGTGATCAAGGAATACCTTACAAGGCCTCCAATCTTGCTACCACCTAGTATAAATAAAAACATGAAGTTGTACATTGCAGCGTCGGATACGACCATAGGCAGTATGTTAGCACAAGAGGATAGTAGTGGAGTCGAAAGACCCATTTATTACCTTAGTAGGATGTTAATAGATGCTGAAACTAGGTACAATATGATTGTAAAGTTGTGCCTATGCTTGTACTTCTCCTGTATGGAACTAAAGCAATATATTAAACCAGTTGATGTTTATGTTTCATCGCATTTTGATGTTATTAAGCATATGTTTTCCAAACCTATTTTGCATAGTCGAATTGGGAAATGGGCACTAGCATTAACTGAGTTTTCCCTGACATACGTCCCTTTAAGGGCGATGAAGGGTCAAATAGTGGCAGACTTTATTGTCGACCACACATTAGTCGAAACGTCGATACACAGTATCGACATCGCTCCATGGAAGTTGTACTTTGATGGATCAAGCCATAAAAATGAGGCAAGTATTGGAATCCTAATAATATCCCCACAAGGTATTCCAACTACATTTAAATGCAAAGTCAACGGAAAATGCTCAAATAATGAGGCGGAGTATGAAGCCTTAATCACTGGCCTCAAAATACTTAAGGATTTGGGAGCCAAGGAAGTAGAGATAAGAGGAGACCAGAATTGGTGATTAAACAAATCACAAGGGAATACAAGTGCGTGAAAGGGCATCTTTTGAGTTACTTCTCATTGGCGAAACATTTGTTAGAGCATTTTGAAGTTGTCAACATTTCGCATGTGCCTAGGGTAGAAAACCATAAAGCCAATGAATTAGCACAAATTGCCTCTGGTTATAAAGTGTCGGAGGGTAGGCTGAAGGATTTCATCGAAACTAGGGAAAAGATGGTGTCGAACATGAATTCACCATCAAGTTGGTCAATATCCAAGGACTAGAGGGGTTTGGTCGAATGATTAGAAAGTTATGAGGTTTTTGTTAACATTATGTCACCAACAGATTGGCGAAGACCAATCATGGAGTATTTGGAGAATTCATTAGGCAGCACTGATAGGAAGACTAAGTACATAGCAATGAGTTATGTCCTTATGGGAAATGAGTTATTGAAGAAAACTCCAGAGGGAGTATTGCTCAAATGCTTAGGAGGTACGGATGCCTATTTGGCAACTTCTGAGGTTCATAGTGGGACTTGTGAAGCTCACCAAGTTGGCCATAAAATGAAATGGCTTTTGTTTCGACAAGGTGTTTATTGGCCCAGCATGCTCAAGGATTGCATAGACTTTGCAAAGGGGTGCCAAGATTGCCAGAGACACGCAAATATTTAGCATGTACCGGCCAGTGAATTGCACGTTATAGTCAAACCATGGCCATTTCGAGGTTGGGCTTTGGATGTAATAGGAAAGATTCGACCAGCTTCATCGAAGCAACAAAGATTCACCCTCATGGGAATAGATTATTTCACAAAGTGGATAGAGGTTGTGCCTCTAGTGATGGTGGATCAAGAGGACGTGATAGAAATCATCTAGAATCATATCGTGTATAGATTCAGAATACCTGAGAAAATCACGACAGATCAAGGCTCTGTGTTTGTTGGGCAGAAAATGCAGGGGTTTGCAGCAGAACAAGCTTCAAACTAGTTACTTCGACACCATAATACGCTCAGGAGAATGGCCAGGTCAAAGCAGCTAATAAGGTGATAATTGGGCTAATCAAGAAGCATGTTGCAAAAAAGCCAAAAAAACTGGCACAAAACATTAAGTCAAGTTTTGTGGGCCTGTCGAACATCACCCAAGGAGTCGACCAATTCGACTCCATTCCGTTTAACCTTCGGGCATGACGTTGTGCTACCAGCAGAAGTATGCCTACAATCAGTTAGAGTACAACGACAATATGAGATTCCATCAGAGCAATATTGGAAAATGATGCTAGACGAACTCGTAGACTTAGACAAGGAAAGGATGATAGCTTTAAATGTATTGCTACGCCAGAAGGCACGAGTTGCCAAGGTATACAACAAGAAGGTCAAAGAGAAAACCTTCGATGTAAATGACTATGTATGGAAAGCGGTGTTGCCCATGGATCGATGAGATCGGACAATGGGAAAATGGTCACCAAATTGGGAGGGACCATTTAAGGTGACTCAAGTGTTTAACAATAACGCATATGAAGTGCAAGAGTTAGGAATGGACCAACGAAGCTTAAGAGTAAACGGGAAATATTTAAAGAAATATAGACCTATGCTACAAGAGATTCACATAAAAATATAGCTTTCTCATTGATTAAAAGCCAAAATAGGCTAAGGGGCCAAAAATGGCTTACAAAATGTTGTTACATCAGTTCGACATACAGGCTAAGGAAACTCAGGGAATTTGGACTTAAAGTCTTCAAATAGGGTCTTCTCATGAACAATCTTGCTCTCGAGGAGCACTTTTCTTCTCTGCATGCAGCTAATAGCATCCTTGATCTTCATAGCTGCTTCGACATGAGCAATTCCCTAGGCTACCTCGTGGTCGATGGCTTCTTGAGAGGGCAGAGGCTCAGCTTAGTCTAAGGAAGCTTTCTGTTGTTCGACTTCAGCAATATTTTTTGTCAGCTCTGCTATTTGAGCTTGATAGTCAGATATCTGCTGGTCGAAGGCTTGACGCTTGTCGGAGCACTCTTGTTTTTTGGTTTCAAAATCTCCAAGCTTCTGTTCACAAACTGAGCTAAGGTACCACTCACGTTTCATATCATTATGTCGAAACCGAATTTGAGCATCAGCCTGATGACACATAGACAGATCTTTGGTCAACTGAGTGAAGAAGGTTTCGAACTCGATCAGATACGTGGCCATAGGGGTAGGAAGCTAGAATTCAGAAAGTTCATCCAAAAGCTTGAAAATGTCGTTGGCTATGGCTGCCTCTTCTGCGACAGCCGCCAGGAACTGTTCTTCAAAAAGATAGGACCACAACTGTTGAAGTTTGAGAGAGAAAGAGGCGTCCAAATCTGGAGTTGGGATGGCTGTTGAACTGGTAGGTTGAACCTCCTCAGTCTCTTTATGAAGTTTGTGTAGCGTCTTTCGGGTCGCTGCTGGATCTGTTTGTTTGGCTGCCAAGAGTTCCTCTGGGGTAGGGATTTTATTGACAATAGGCGAGGTTTTATCTGGGCCATGTTCAGGGGATCGAAATTTCTCCCCGACGTCAGCAGTGGTGACAACAGGTGAAGGATTGACATTCTCCCCAAGAGTTGCGCCATCATTTCCGGTCCCAAGGTTGGCATGTTGGGAAGGAGGCGTCTTCGCCACCAAGTTTTCTTCTGACAAGGGCATCTGGAATTCATCGACCTTCTGAGGACTTGGTGTGATCGTGGTGCCAGCAGGAGTAGTGTCGGCAGCCAGTTCAGTATCAGCAATGTCGACAGTGGTCAAAGCGACCATATTTTCCTACAGAACAAGGTGCAGTGAGATTTTTCGCCTGAATATCACCTGAGGTACTAAAGCAGAGAAAGGGAGTACCTTCGTAGGCTGTGAAGGAGTTGTCTTAGGAGGAATGTCAGTAGGGATTGGCTCAAATACTTCTTCAAGATTTTGAGGGATGACTGGGGCCACCGTCGAAGCGCTGGCTTTTGACGGTGTTCTCCTTGTCAAAGCCTTTTTCTTCCTTACCAAAGGAGTGGATGGAGGAGACGCTGGAGCTGTTGTGGTGAAAAATCGAGAGTGAGTACTCTCATCTGATGCTGTTCTTTCAGGGGAAGGCATTTTCTCAGAAGCATGCGCAGAGATACCATCAGACAGAGAAAAGAGAAAGAAAGCAGGCTGAGAGATAAGATATACTTGTGAAGTGGTAGTCTTGGGTTTTTTAGCAGGCCTAGTGGAAGTCGACGCAGTAGTTAATCCCATTTGCATCCCTGAAAACAAAGATGAAACGATTTAGTTCAAACTCACAGGTGAAACAAAATCAAAGTCTAGAAACCACCTTTGTGGAGTGGTCTTCGGAGGTGTCGACGTCTGCAACAGGGGCTGCAGTCGATGATTTAGGAACTCCACCAGCCAAAGAAGCAAAATCGTCTACCATATTCTCCAAGAAAAGGTTTGGAGTGAAGATTTGAGCCTGGTACTCCGACCACCAGGCGTCGAACTCTTGAGTGGTGAAAAAGGAAGGCTGGAATACAAATACCGGCAGTTCGAGATGTTGAGTGGCTCTAACGAACCTCATACAAGCCCTATGACCTACCTGAGTCAAGCGTCGGCCAGACCGTACTATATCGTCAGCATGTTTCACCAGAGACTTTGGTAACATTTGGCTCAAGCCAAATTTTTGGGCTACCAAATTTGGCTGATAGTTCATGAAACCATAACCATTGTTGCCTGTTTCGATCCGGAAAGATATCATGGTAGGAGTAAGAAACGCCCGCCATATAGAGTTCGACTGCGCAGCATCTTTGGGGGAGACTCCAAGAAATGGATTTCTAAACCATTCAGGACCAAACTTACGCTCCACAAAAGGCACCATGTCGGGGACAAAGAAAGTGGTCTCGACAAACATACTGAGATACCTCATAAAAAGGGTATTCTTCGGAGCCTCTTGGGTAGTCATCAGAGCAAGTCGCATGCCTTCGACAAAGCACTCTCTGTTCAAGTGCTCCATTGTTGCAGAAGTGGGATATCCCAATTTGTGTTCAAAAGTGGTGTTGAGCCAATGCTGCAACAACCACATAGGCCCTGAGATGTTTATAGCCTTGGTGGTCTGGTAAAGGAGTTTCAGCCGCATAGTCGACAAGCCAAGAGAATGGTAGAGAGAGGCTAGCAGAAGTTTGGCCAAAAATATCTGTCGACCTTCATGGATCTGAATGGCCAGGTTGATAAAACTTTTTGCTATTTGCAAAGAACCAGGGCAAAACATATAGTAAGACAACCATAATGTCAAGAAGGCAATGTGCTCCTTATCAGACACTTCTTTGGAGCATTTGTCGTGATGGTCTTCAATATAATTTTGGAGGCTAGCACGCTCAAAATTGAAGGCATTGTCAGTCTCCAGGGTCGGGTCGAATGTCTCGTCTAGTGGCGAAAGGCCAGTGATGGCCGCCACTTCGAAAATCGTTGGCGTGAACATACCACAGGGGAGGTGGAATGTATTTGTCGATCCTTCCCAAAAGTACATCGACGCAAGTACCAAACAAGGGTTAACTCTATGAGCCGTTCTGGAGAGTTGGATGGCGTGGAAAATGCCATATTCTTTCCATTGCCTTTTACGTTGACCCTCGACTTTGTCGAGCCAGGCAATATAATCTTTGTTTCCTGGAGTAGGCATGGATCTGAAGACTCGAGATTTAGGCGCCATAAATTTGAGATCTAAAGTGCCGCCTTTCTCGAAAGCCGGTGGAATTATTTGTTTAAAGCAAGGAAAGAACTGTTGGAGTTCTTGTGGATTAGGTTTTTTGTCCGGAAGAGGGCCATGGAAGGCATGAAGTCTGTTCTCCACCGCGAAGGGGATAAATATCTGGCAGCGCCAGTTGTTTAACACCGTCTCGTCAGCGAAGGACGGTTGAGGAAGAGGACGGAGGGTTTCTGCTTCAAAAATCACAAACGCAACTGGGTTGTTTTCGGTGGTTTGACGAATAGAAGTCGTAGCAGTGGTTGACGAAGCCAATGGAAAGGAAGAAATGCGGATGGTGTTCTAAGATAAAGAGCATTTTTGGGAAGAAAAGGGCAAAGGTTTTGTTTCAAGAACACAGAACAAGTTTGAAGAAGAAGTTATGGAGAAATGGTGAAACGGTTTTGGGGGATTCTATTTATAAGATGCATGCAAAAGATGAAAGATCATCGAAGCTATTCAACTTCTGAAAGTGAGTGGGAGTTGGTTTCAAGGCCTATAACTGAGACGAGACTAGCCATCATTGCGTTTTTCTTGGAAATTGTGGTATAAGATTGCCATCATCATGTCAGACGGCGTTTGATACGTGTCTCAGGAGAAGACAAAACGTTGGTTAATATGTCGAATAAAAAGTCGCCAAAATCTCGCAAGAAACCAAAAAGCCAGATTTCTCAATCGACGTAGTGCTCCGTCGAAATTGACCTTTTGGGGGGGCAATTTGTTGATAGGAGATTTCGACCAAAGGTAGAAGGGTAAGAAGAAATTTAGCAGCAAGTCGACAACGAGGGAGGCTCAAAGCATCGATCCGACACAGGTCAAGAGGGAGCGTCGGAAAGAAGGTGACAAGCCATGGTGTTGGAGGAAAGCCAGGCGAAAGGCAAGCCCAAAGTTCAAGGATAGGTACTTGGGCAGGAGAAAGTTTGAAAGTTCCAAGAATATGGGAAGTTGAAAAGAGAGTGGGGTGACACGTGTCGGTACCAAAGGAAATCTGGGCAGATGAACCGTTATTTTTTAGGCCTATATAAAGCATTGTATTTTCCATTTTTAGGGGGTCGCATTTTGTAACATTGCAAAGGGAAAACACTCAAAGTACCAAGCTTAGAGAGAAACGAGTTCAATCCCGCGAAAATGTATAATTGCGTCCACAATTCCTTAATGCAATTTACTTTTAGAATTTAAATTACTGTTGTTTATTTGCCTCTCTTACTTCCTTTCTTTTTTCTTTTTTCTATTTTTTTCTGCTTTGGGATGTTAGGCACCCCAACCTTTATTTCTTGCCTTTCCCACATTTATTATCACACTTACAAAGAAACTGTCACGATCAAACGAACATACGCTTCCAATCACTTGTTCTAGGATTTGTGTGGCCGATCCTGAGAGTAAACCTGCGACGAAAGGCCAGCGGTTGTTCACGCCGGCGAACAGGTACTCGATGTCATATTCCGATAGTAAAATATGCCAAAAGGCAATTCTTCAGGTTAAAGCAAGTTTTTCAAAAACATACTTGATTGGATCCATTTCGGAGATTAACCAAGTGGTATAACAAATCATGTACTAGCGGAGATGTTTAACAGCCCAAGCTAAGGCGCAACAGGTTTTCTCGAGCAAAAAGTACCGAGTCTCATAGTCCATGAATTTCTTGCTCAAGTTGTAAATGGCATACTCTTTTTTTCTTGTTTTGTCTTGTTGGCCAAGTACACGGCCCATGGAATCTCTAAGACCGTTAAGTATATAATCAGGGGTCTTCCTTCCACTAGAGGTGACAGAATAGGCGGCTTAAGCAAATATTTCTTAATACTTTCAAAAGCTTTTTGGAAATCTTCTGTCCATACACAACCTTGATCCTTTCAGAGGAGTTTGAAAATTGGTGTGCATGTCATAGTCATGAGGAATATGAATCTTGAAATGTAATTCAAACGTCCCAAGAATCCTCTTACTTGTTTCTTAATTTAGGGCAAAGGCATTACTTGAATAGCCTTGACTTTGTCAAGATCAACTTCAATTCCTTTTTGGCTAACAATAAAACCTAGGAGTTTTCCTGAACAAACACCAAATGTGCATTTGTTGGGATTCAAGCGGAGTTTGAATTTCCTTAGACGTTGGAATAACTTTGCTAAGTGTTCTACGTGTTCTTCTTCAGTTTTGGATTTAGCAATCATGTCATCGACATATACTTCAATTTCTTTGTGTATCATGTCATGAAATGGAGTTGTCATTGCCCTTTGATAGGTTGCGCCTGTATTCTTTAGACCGAATGACATCACTTTGTAGCAAAATGTTCACCAGGGTGTAATGAAAGAAGTTTTCTCCATATCCTCTGGTGCCATTTTGATTTGATTATAGCCTGAGAATCCATCCATGAAGGAAAACAATTTGAACTTTGCAGTGTTGTCGATCAACATGTCAATATTTGGTAATGGAAAATCATCTTTCGAACTAGCTTTGTTTAGGTCTCGGTAGTCCACACACATTCTAGTTTTTCCATCCTTTTTGGGAACGGGTACTATGTTGGCTAGCCATTGAGGGTATTCTGACGTGGCAAGGAAGCCTGCATCGATCTGTTTTTGAACTTCTTCCTTAATTTTGATGGTCATATCTGGGTGAGTTCTTCTCAACTTTTGTTTGACTGGCGGACATTCTGGCTTTAACGGCAAATGATGCTCCACAATGTCGGTATCCAACCCGGGCATATCTTGGTAGGATCAAGCAAACATGTTCTGGAATTCTTTGAGAAGCTTTATCATACTTTCTCAGACAGTTGCACTGAGCAGTGCTCCAATCTTAACTTCTTTCCTTTCTTCTTCTGAACCCAATTAACCATTTCCAACGACTCTTTGTGGGGTTGAATGGACTTTTCCTCCTGTCTGAGTAGTCGGGATATCTCTTCTGGAATTTCTTCGTCTTCTTCTTCTTCAGCTTCGTATATCAGGAACTCAAAGTTGGGAAAAGGCATTGGGTCATATCTTTCAATGGGGTTTTTTATGATTAATCTGCACAACGCGATTTTTCTTTCTTCAGAAAACATATTAAAATTCAAAACTGTGTATGTGTGTGTGTATGTTTCTTTTTTTTTAAAACGTTTTGTTATTAATTCTTGTTTGTTTTAGGATTACCATTTTCTGAAAACAAAAAATAAATAAAACAAAATAGTAATAAATGCAGAAATTCAGAATGACATCTTTATTTATGATTTGTCGATTCTTGAAACACAGGCCCTATAAAACAATACTCTTCCGCTTTGGGTAAAGCGAAGAGGGGAAATTTATAAATAAAGGGGAGTCCCTATAAAACATCCCTTCACCTAGGCAAGGTGAGAGGTCAAAATAAAGACGAGGCATTTACTTTGAGATGTGAACAACATTCGGGATATCAACAGCTACCCAGTTGTGGCGAAGAGGCTGATAGTTCATGAAACCATAGTCATTGTTGCCTATTTCGATTTGGAAATATATCATGGTAGGAGTAAGAAACGCCCGCCATATAGAGTTCGACTGCGCAGCAGCTTTGGGGGAGACTCCAGGAAATGGATTTCTAAACCATTCAGGACCAAACTTACGCTCCACAAAAGGCGCCATGTCAGGGACAAAGGAAGTGGTCTCGACAAACATACTGAGATACCTCATAAAAAGGGTTTTCTTCGGAGCCTCTTGGGTAGTCATCAGAGCAAGTCGCATGCCTTCGACAGAGCACTCTCTGTTCAAGCGCTCCATTGTTACAGAAGCGGGATATCCCAATTTGTGTTCAAAAGTGGCATTGAGCCAATGCTGCAACAGCCACATAGGCCCTGAGATGTTTAAAGCCTTGGTGGTCTGGTGAAGGAGTTCCAGCCGCATAGTCGACAAGCCAATAGAATGGTAGAGAGAGGCTAGCAGAAGTTTGGCCAAAGATATATGTCGACCTTCATGGATCTGAATGGCCAGGTTGATAAAACTTTTTGCTATTTGCAAAGAACCAGGGCAAAAGATATAGTAAGACAGCCATAATGTCAAGAACGCAATGTGCTCCTCATCAGACACTTCTTTGGAGTGTTTGTCGTGATGGTCTTCAATATAATTTTGGAGGCTAGCACGCTCGAAATCGAAGGCGTTGTCAGTCTCCAGGGTCGGGTCGAATGTATCGCCTAGTGGCGAAAGGCCAGTGATGGCCGCCACGTCGAAAAGCATTGGCGTGAACATACCACAGGGGAGGTGGAATGTATTTGTCGATCCTTCCCAGAAGTACATTGACGCAAGTATCAAACAAGGGTTAACCCTATGAGCCGTTCTGGAGAGTTGGATGGCGTGGAAAATGCCATATTCTTTCCATTGCCTTTTTTGTTGACCCTCGAGTTTGTCGAGCCAGGCAATATAATCTTTGTTTCCTGGAGTAGGCATGGATCTGAAGACTCGAGATTTAGGCGCCATAAATTTGAGATCTAAAGTGCCGCCTTTCTCGAAAGCTGGTGGAATTGTTTGTTCAAAGCAAGGAAAGAACTGTTGGAATTCTTGTGGATTAGGTTTTTTGTCCGGAAGGGGGCCATGGAAGGCATGAAGCCTATTCTCCACCGCGAAGGGGATAAATATCTAGCAGCGCCAGTTGTTTAACACCGTCTCATAAGCGGAGGATGGTTGAGGAAGAGGACAAAGGGTTTCTGCTTCATAAAGCACAAACGCAACTGGGTTGTTTCCGGTGGTTTGAGGAATAGAAGTGGTAGCAGTGGTTGACGAAGCCATTGGAAAGGAAGAAATGCGGAAGGTGTTCTAAGACAAAGAGTGTTTTTGGGAAGAAAAGGGCAAAGGTTTTATTTCAAGAACACAGAACAAGTTTGAAGAAGAAGTTATGGAGAAATGGTGAAACAGTTTTGGGGGATTCTATTTATAAGATGCATGCAAAAGATGAAAGATCACCGAAACTATTCAACTTCTGAAGTGAGTGGGAGTTGGTTTCGAGGCCTATAACTCAGACGAGACTAGCCATCATGGCGTTTTTCTTGGAAATTATGGTATAAAATTGCCATCATCATGTCAGACGGCGTTTGACACGTGTCTCAGGAGAAGACAAAATGTTGGTGAATATGTCGAATAAAAAGCCGTCGAAATCTCGCAAGAAACCAAAAAGCCAGATTTCTCAATCAACGTAGTGCTCAGTCGAAACTGGCCTTTTGGGGGGGCAATTTGTTGACAGGGGATTTCGACCAAAGGTAGAAGGGTAAGAAGAAATTTAGCGGCAAGTCGACAACGAGGGAGGCTCAAAGCATCGATCCGACACAGGTCAAGAGGGAACGTTGGAAAGAAGGTGACAAGCCATGGTGTTGGAGGAAAGCCAGGCAAAAGGCAAGCCCAAAGTTCAAGGATAGGTACTTGGGCGGGAGAAAGTTTGAAAGTTCCCAGAATATGGGAAGTTGAAAAGAGAGTGGGGTGACACGTGTCAGCACCAAATGAAACCTGGGCAGATGAACAGTTATTTTTTAGGCCTATATAAAGCATTGTATTTTCCATTTTTAGGGGGTCGCATTTTGTAACATTGCAAAGGGAAAACACTCAAAGTACCAAGCTTAGAGAGAAACGAGTTCAATCCCGCGAAAATGTATAATTACGTCCACAATTCCTTAATGCAATTTACTTTTAGAATTTAAATTACTGTTGTTTATTTGCCTCTCTTACTTCCTTTCTTTTTTCTTTTTTCTATTTGTTTTCTGCTTTGGGCTGTTAGGCACCCCAACCTTTATTTCTTGCCTTTCCCACATTTATTATCACACTTACAAAGAAACTGTCATGATCAAACGAACATACGCTTCCAATCACTTGTTCTGGGATTTGTGTTGCCGGTTCTGCGAGTAAACCTGTGACGGAAGGCCAGCGGTTGTTCACGCCGGCGAACAGGTACTCGATGTCATATTCTGATAGTAAAATATGCCAACTGGCGATTCTTCTGGTTAAAGCAAGTTTTTAAAAAACATACTTGATTGGATCCATTTCGGAGATTAACCAAGTGGTATGACAAATCATGTACTAGCGAAGATGTTTAGCAGCCCAAGCTAAGGTGCAACGGGTTTTCTTGAGCATAGAGTACCGAGTCTCATAGTCCGTGAATTTCTTACTCAAGTAGTAAATGGCATACTCTTTTTTTCTTGTTTTGTCTTGTTGGCCAAGTACATGGCCCATGGAATCTCTAAGATCGTTAAGTATATAATCACGGGTCTTCCTTCCACTAGAGGTGATAGAATAGGCGGCTTAAGCAAATATTTCTTAATACTTTCAAAAGCTTTTTGGAAATCTTCTGTCCATACACAACCTTGATCCTTTCGGAGGAGTTTGAAAATTGGTGTGCATGTCACAGTCATGAGGATTATGAATCTTGAAATGTAATTCAAACGTCCCAAGAATCCTCTTACTTGTTTCTCAATTTTGGGCAAAGGCATTACTTGAATAGCCTTGACTTTGTCAAGATCAACTTCAATTCCTTTTTGGCTAACAATAAAACCTAGGAGTTTTCCTGAACAAACACCAAATGTGCATTTGTTGGGATTCAAGCGGAGTTTTAATTTCCTCAGACGCTGGAATAACTTTGCTAAGTGTTCTATGTGTTCTTCTTCAGTTTTGGATTTAGCAATCATGTCATCAACATATACTTCAATTTCTTTGTGTATCATGTCATGAAACAGAGTTTTCATTGCCCTTTGATAGGTTGCGCCTGTATTATTTAGACTGAATGGCATCACTTTGTAGCAAAAGGTTCCCTAGCGTGTAATGAAATAAGTTTTCTCCATATCCTCTGGTGCCATTTTGATTTGATTATAGCCTGAGAATCCATCCATGAAGGAAAACACATTGAACTTTGCAGTGTTGTCGATCAACATGTCAATATGTGGTATTGGAAAATCATCTTTCAGACTAGCTTTGTTTAGGTCTCAGTAGTCCACACACATTCTGGTTTTTCCGTCCTTCTTGGGAACGGGTACTATGTTGGCTAGCCATTGAGGGTATTCTGATGTGGCAAGAAAGCCTGTATCGATCTGCTTTTGAACTTCTTCCTTAATTTTGATGGTCATATCTGGGTGAGTTCTTCTCAACTTTTGTTTGACTGGCGGACATTCTGGTTTTAACGGCAAATGATGCTCCACAATGTCGGTATCCAACCCGGGTATATCTTGGTAGGATGAAGCAAACACATTATGGAATTCTTTGAGAAGCTTTATCATACTTTCTCAGATAGTTGCACTGAGCAGTGCTCCAATCTTAACTTCTTTCCTTTCTTCTTCTGAACCCAATTAACCATTTCCAACGACTTTTTGTGGGGTTGAATGGACTTTTCCTCCTGTCTGAGTAGTCGGGAGATCTCTTCTGGAATTTCTTCGTCTTCTTCTTCTTCAGCTTCGAATACCGGGAACTCAAAGTTGGGAAAAGGCATTAGGTCATATCTTTCAATGGGTTTTTTTTATGATTTATCTGCACAACGCAATTTTTCTTTCTTCAGAAAACATATTAAAATTCAAAACTGTGTGTGTGTGTGTGTTTCTTTTTTTTAAACGTTTTGTTATTAATTCTTGTTTATTTTAGGATTACCATTTTCTGAAAACAAAAAACAAAAAAAAATAGCAATAAATGCAGAAATTCAGAATGACATCTTTATTTATGATTTGTCGATTCTTGAAACACAGGCCCTATAAAACAAAACTCTTCCGCTTTGGGTAAAACGAAGAGGGGAAATTTATAAATAAAGGAGAGTCCCTATAAAAAATCCCTTCACCTGGGCAAGGTGAGAGGTCAAAATAAAGACGATGCATTTACTTTGAGATGTGAGCAACATTCGGGATATCAACAGCTACCCAATTGTGGCGAACTCCTCTATGTATCACAAAGTCTGGTACATATCTCCTGGGATTGTCTTCAATAATGGATCTAACTTCTGGCGGAGTCGGGTCAGTAGAGTCTTCTTCTCATGCAGAGTTATTAGAAGAGAGGTCTTCTGCTATTTTTCCATACGTATTTCCACGTTCAGGAGAATCTCCCCATTCAGTTGGTTGGATGTTTTCATACAAGATCCAAGAGCATTCAGGGGCAGTATATTTTACTAGGAAATCAAACTTGCCACTTGGTTGTCCCAAGGTATCCCAGTTCCCTAATGAAACTGAGGAATCATCTTCTTCAATGGCGTTGATATCTCGTAGCGCAAAGTTAATAAACTCTTGTCCGACAATTCTTCCGACTTCATCAAGATGATGATTGACATATTCAGGATTTTTCAGATAAGGCCTTCATTCTTCCGAAGGAACAGATGAATCTTTTTTCAGGGATATTCGGTAGATATGCATTTTCTGGCTGGCTTTGATACCCTGGATCTTCCCTGTTAGGCTCCCAAATGGGTAAATCGTCCATGGGATCATACAAGTTGTAGTCAACATTATTTTTTGCCATATAGTCAGTTTTAAATGAATCAAGAGGAGCACGGTATCCTTCAGTATCGTGATCTCCGTAGGCCATCATGTTGTCCCACTTTGGTATACATCTGAAGTTTTGTTGTGGACTGCAAAAGGGTATGTATGTCTCTTCTTGCAATATATAACCATCATCGTTGAAGTAAGATTTCCATTCTTCATCTAGATCGGAAGAAGTATCTTTAAAGTCATCTCCTTCAATAGTGTCCACTTCTTGAGAAAAGGGGTGGAAGAGACCTCCACTGTGGAATAAATCTTGAATATGACGAATGGCTTCGTCCTTCTTCGCCGCTTTGGTGAATGCTTGAGAGAAACCAATGCCTTCTCTTGATTTGTTATTGTTAGGAATCACAACTTGTCCCCATCCTTTCGCGGTTCCACTTTCTATTACCCAGAAAGCGTCCTTGTAAGAGGAAATAGATGCTCCTTTTTCTTGACTGTCCTCTTTATTTACAGAAAGTGCTTGGAATTGAGTTCTAATGATCTCTTCTAGTTTAAATTATGAAGATGATGACAGGTTGCTTACAATCAAAGCTTGTTTGCCACATACTGTAACCAATTTGTTATTCTTTACAAACTTCAGCTTTTGGTGAAGTGTTGAGGTAACTGCTCCTGCTCTATGGATCCAAGGACGTCCTAACAAACAGCTGTATACTGCTCGGATATCCATTACTTGAAAGGTGATTTGAAAAGTGTGAAGACCAATGGTTATGGGAAGGTCAACTTGGCCAATAACTGTCTTTCTGGATCCGTCAAAAGCTTTGACTACGACCTCGCTGCCTCTCATGGGTATGTTTTGACAGGATAATCGTATAAGAGTTGATTTTGGCATGACATTCAGGGATGAACCAGTGTCTACTAGTACGCTAGATAGAGCATTGTCCATGCAGTTGATTGTGATATTGAGTGCCATGTTTTGAATTAGTTTTAAAATCTCATCATTGTTCTTTACAGGCTCTGTGCTGCTTGATTGGCCTATCTGCTTCTCGGGAACTTCAATTTCAGTTTCCTTCTCCCCAGCAATTTCTCCAACTCCTTTGTTGAATACTCGACCACTTCGTGTGACCCGGCTTATGTCAGCGATGTTAACAATGGACGTAAGTGGAACTTCCTTCCCATCCTCCATCATGGCGACGTTGTATTTATAAGGAATGGCTTTCTTTGATTCATATGGTATCGGACCTGGCAAGTAAATTACCAAAGGAGTCATATTGGTCTTACTACTGTCATAGGTGACCTCTATTGGTTACAACTTAGGGATATCAGGAATTTTTCTACCATCAAAAGGGATTTCAATGTGCTTTGGTTCACTTAGTAGAGGAATTATGGTGTAAATATCCTCATCACGCCCAACATCAATGGGCTTTCCTTTCTGGAATGTTGTGACGGCCTTTTAACTTAGAAATTTTTTAGTCTCGTCATGGATGAGAAGACAACCATGGCGGATTTTGCAGCGCTTTTTGTAAGCTGAATGATCATGTTGATTTGGATCAACGCAGTCAGGTTCAGGCATGTTTTTGATTGAAGATTCTTTGTCACAGATTGCGGGTTGTCTTGGGCAACCTTGCACTATATTGATTGATAAATAATCCTCCATTCTCCGTGGTATGATCTCTCCTCGGTCTATCTGATTTTGGAGAGCTGTTCGCACGAAGTAGCATTCTTAGTCATTTTCTAAACATATCCCGCAACGTTCATAATTATGGGGTGGTATACGACCTTGTCCACTATGTATGCAATGCATCCTAACCAAGTCTGTTTCCAACAAGCGGATATCATAACTTTTTTGTCTGTTTGGGCTCCTATCAGTTATGTTGATTTGATCTGTATTCATGTTACGGTATACTGGAAGCCACCATTGGTCCAACAGGTGCTGAAGAGGTCTTTGTATGACTAGACAACCTTGATTATCTTTAGAGCAAATTTTGCAATCTTGATAGTTGTATGATGTTAAAAAGCCAGGTTTGACTTGTTTGGCGTGTAATTTTACCAAATTAGTGTTTATCAGGCGGATGTCAAAAATTTGAACCCATTCAGGACCTTTATCAACCATGTTGATTTGAAAGTTGTTCCTTCAATGATAATCCTGAATCCACCCTAGATCCATTTGACGTTGGAGAGCTTCTTGCACAAAATAACACCCTTGATTATCCTTAGAACAAATTGGGCAAGCATTGTAATCGTGCAATGGTAGATGATGGTGTTGACTTTGTCTGGAGTGCATTGTCACCAAGTTTACATTCATTAAACGAATTTCAAAATTTTGAAAAATGCCTGGGCATCCATAAACCATGTTTACTCCACGGATTTTGTGTTCTTGGATCCAGCCCATATCCATTTACTCTTGAAGGGTTGCCCGTGTAACGCCCCGATTTGTTTAATTGTATTTATTTATTTCATTTATGTGAATTTTGTGAAATGTGTGAATTTATTGTATTTTACTTACTAATTGAGTTAATTGGTTAGTTTCTCTGATAGATAAAATATTTGCATTAAATTATAATTTCTTTTCAACTTTTATTTCCTGAAATATATTTCATCGGTATATGTTTTATCGCATTTTGAGAGCGTTTGCGAGATATTTGAGCTGAGGGGTATTTTGGTCTTTTGGCTTAGTTATTTTTCATAAAATAGAAAAAATAGAGAGAAAAAGAGAGAAAAGAGAAAGGAAAGAAGGAAAAAAAGAGGAAAGAAAGGGAAAAGGAGAGGAGAAGAGGAAAATCGTCATTAGCTCTGTTTCAATCACGATTAATCGGGTAAGGGTGAAAAGTTTCAATTATGTCTTGCTTGTGTATGTATATGTGTTGTTTGTGCAATTGTTTTGGTTGTTTTCACAACTTTTTACTCATTGATAAATTGTTGAACAATAAATAGAAATCGATGTTTTCACGGTCAGAAATCACGAGTTAAGGTTCCTAATTGTCGATACATGTTAGATATATGTGGTTGTGCATTCAATTGGTAATTTTCTGATGTTTAGATGAGATTTGGAGAGGATTTGGGGTAGAATTCGTAATAAAAAATTATGCAGGAAAAATTATGGGTTTTGCAGGCGATACGCGTATTGGGTAAGGCATTACGCGTACTGGGTAAGGCATTATGCGTAACACCTTGGGCAATACGCGTATGGAAAGGGTGAAATGAGGGCATTACGCGTATGAAAACCATTTTACACGGCCCTCTGGTGAAATGCGTAATGGTACGCGTAAGGGGCAAGTCATTACGCGTAACACCTTGGGCAATACGCGTAATGGGTTTTTAAAAGGAATTTTTGGGAGAAATCAGTCTCTGCTCATACGCGTAAAACTTTGGGCAATACGCGTATGGATGGGTGAGTGAGCAAGGCAATACGCGTATGGATCAGGGCATTACGCGTATGGCCAGTGAGAGTGCCGAATTTTGTCTTTTCGCGATTCCTTTTCTTTTTGATTCCATAACTTGGGTTCCGATTATCCGTTTTGAACATTCTTGGTATCGTTGGAAAGCTAATAAAATGTTCTTTCTTATTAAAATGGTTTTGAGATTGTTATCCGATTTAATTATGTTGGGAATTTGGAAATGTGTCGTTTTGTCGACTTTTACCGTTATAATTGTGTGTAATTGATGTGTAACATGCAATGTGTTGTCGATATGGATATCGTATGATTTGTGTGCTGTTGTATGATGATATGCATGTGATGAAATGTTGTGATAATGGTTTGTGGCCTAAGGGCAAGAAAATGCATTGTGTTGTATTTGATGATATATGCATGATTATGGATGTGTATATGTGTGCATTGGAATGTCATGAGTCATTGATGCCAAGCATCATGATATGCATTCTTGTGATGTCGTGTGCCCTAGTGGGTGTGAGCGATGAAACGATTCCAGAGGGAATCCGCTATAACATCGTGAGCCTTATACCGAGAGGACTGAAAGCGATGATTATAGATGATCGTGTGCCTTATACAAAGAGGTGTGAGTGATCGGGTCGTGTACCTTATACAAAGAGGTGTGAGCGATCCATAAACGTCGTGTGCCTTATACAAAGAGGTGTGAGCGACGGGGAACATCGTTTGCCCGACGGGGAGTTACACTAAGTAACAAGCGATGGTTCCAATAGTTCCTGAGTGAACTAGTGTTGAGAAATGATGGATGGATGGATGGTACGGCATATGCATTGCATAGAGTCGTTGTGTCGGTCTCGGTGCATTTGCATAAATCATGAATGGATTAATTATGTGTTAGAATTGTGAATGGATTGATTATGTGTGAGAATTGTGAATGGATTGGTTTTGTGTGGAAAATCATGAATTGATTGAGCATGTGTTGAGATTTATGTTTGAATTGGTGAATTGAGGTGCATATGTGATAAATGCATTGGTTGTGGATAATATGTTTTATGTATAGACATATTCTATGTGATGTGGTGGTGTGTTTCCATATGTTATGACTTGGTATGCCTTATGTGCAAATATGTGAGTATGTTGGATAATTGATATATGCTATGTTGTTGGATTATTAGATATATGTTATGTATATGTGGCATGCTATGTGTAATAGTATGTGATGCGTGTGGTGTGAATATTTATGCATGTGAATTTGTATGTGTTGGCATATTATTATGCAATCTTGATTTAGTTGTTATTTCTCACCCTTCTGCTGTGGTTTGTTGCTCTATGAGGCAATTGCAGATTAGTGGTATTGGAGGCTTTTGTGAAGATTAGTTCTCCATCCGTTTGTCAGTCAGTCTGCTCTGATACGTAACACATGAGTCGGGGAACGCTGTAGATATATATATATATATACATATATACATTTGTTGAATATATTTTGTATTACTTTTGTATGAATATCTTGACGTGATAAAATAATTTATTTTGTAAAACAAGGCAGTTATGGATCTTTCCGCTTTATTCCATAATTGACCTTTCCTTTTATATGGAAAAAGTTTCCCTTTGAGGTTATTCCATTTTGTGTTATGTATCAAATTTATGAGCAGGGATTGTGTTTTCTCTCTTTAAATTGTGGCATCCTTATTTCTGTTGGAAAAATAAATTTTTATTTACTCTGATTTAATTATGTATTATTTATTCGCGATGGGAATTTGGGTGTTACAATAATGGTATTAGAGCAGGTCGGTCCGTCCGGCCAATTTGTTGAGTCAGTTGGTGTGACAGTTGAATACTGTCGGTGTTGTTTGTCCCTTAGTATGTGATAGGTGTGTGAGATACTGTCAGTACTTTCTAGTTGTTCTATTCCGTTGTCTGCAGGAGTTAGAATGAGATAAGTGGGGGAGGAGCTGGTACTTCTCCATGTTGCTTCAGGTGTGGAGCGTTGGCTCAGTGTGTTGTGAATTGCAAGATTGTAAGTGTTGTTTGGACAGTGTGGTTCCCGGTTCCAGAAGGGATGTGGAGGTAAGGCTTATGTCAACTAAGGATTTGTGCCTTAGGTAGTTTTGTGCACAGGATGTAAGGAATGCTATTATAATTTGGTAAAGACGGTTTATGCCCCATCATTATTGTCGGCTGTCTATTGACAAATTGGGGAACTGATCACCCTTAATCTCTTGTTGATAGTAGATGGAATTATGTTGGACGGAATAGACGTGTCTTTCCGGCTTTGATAGTGTGTTCAATGGATTGTTTGGAGTTAAGAAAATGGTTACAGATTGTTTTGTGGAGTCGATGAAGATTCTTATATCGGAAGATGAGGCGGATTCGAGGTTGTTAGTTCTTGTATTGGCTGGAATTTTGGTAAAACAATGGTGTTGTTAATGATGTCATATGTCTGATGTCTTAACATGAGTTCTTAACATTGAGTTTATGTTAAGTTCAGAAGGGTTGCAGTTTTGTATGCTGATGTTAAACCTGATGTCTTGACATCAGTTGACAGAACATCAGAACATCAGTCTGATGTGTTTTGTTAGGGCTGCATTTGTTTAAGTGTGTTTTGAGAAGATCTGGTGGAGAGATTGCAGGCGAATATCATGGGACAAATATATTTTGTTGCAATCTTATATTGAGCAGATATTGTTACTATTTTCATGCAAAAAGATATGGAGAATAATTAGATTTAATTGAAGATTTAATTGAAGATTTAATTGAAGATTTGATTGAAGATCTATTTTGTAGCAGAATCTTTTGCAGATTTGTAGCTGCTGATTTGTTGTGATTTGAAGGCCCAAATCCAGTTGGGAAATAGGATATAAATAGAAGCATTGTAACCTAGTTTTGGAAGCCAGCCATCATGTAGATTATAAGGTCTGTGTTGGTTGATGAACCACTCGGTTTGTGGGATGGTCATCGTGTTTATCTCAAAGCCTGTAGGTAAGAGATGTATTGTTCTTGGAGGAAGCTGTTAAGCAACTCTAAGTATTGTTCTTAGTCATGAGGGTCATGTCTAGGTATTGTTATAGGAGTGTGTCTTCTATGTGGAGAGTTTTTGGAAATCAAGATGTTGATGCGGTGACTGAGATGTTGACTGCTAGACATCATTGCGATGATTGGGAGTGAGATGGAGTCTCTTATCTAGGGTGGACTTAGATAGAAGGGTCATTGGGTAGTGATTAAATTAGGTAGATTGTCAACTGGTTTGTTGAGTCTGTAATTTGATACTGCTAATAGTGGACTTCCTTCCTGGCTTGGTATGCCCCCAGATGTAGGTTATTAGACCGAACTGGGTGAACAAATTCTGTGTGCACTTTTCTTTTCAGTAACTTATTTGACTGTCTATAATTACCTTGTTGTTTATGTCAGACCAGATGTCTCGACATCATGTAGGACATCTGGGATCTGTTATACCAGAATTTCAATTGGTATCAGAGCAGGCATCCTGTCTGTTTCTGGATGAGATCTAGGAAAGATACTTTCTGGTTCATGAGCAAGGAAGATAGTTTGCTGAGTTATGGACTTGGTCAGTTCATATAGTTGTTTATTTGATCCCTTGAAGTGAAGGATTGACTACTCATGACAGGGTATGTATTGGACCTGTCTGTTGTTATCAGGTGTGTAGCTTTGGTGGAGAACTGTTGTTTTGAGTTTAGTTTATTTTCAAATTTTTTTTGGCACTTGGATTATGGTGATGGTGTGCAAGGATTATTGATTAGTGCCTGAAGAGTGTTGAGGAGTTGTTGTGTGTTCCGCTGCATGGTATCTGATGTAACCCTGGTTGTTTCTTGTGGTGAGACTTTAGGAATGTATTTTCTTGGAAAGACTTTAGAGTTTGATCTCCTCAGCAGAAGAAGAATATATTTCAAATCAGGTATTGAAGACCAATCTGTCCAGAACACTGATTCCTTCCTTCTCAATTTTCTTGATGATGAAAGAAGAGGGTGGAGCCAAAGCAAAAGAGTATCACTGTCAAATCTTTCATGCGGGAGTGAAGATCTTGATAAGTT
Source organism: Lathyrus tuberosus (assembly GCA_022829125.1). NCBI lineage: Eukaryota > Viridiplantae > Streptophyta > Magnoliopsida > Fabales > Fabaceae > Lathyrus > Lathyrus tuberosus. The sequence goes on from JALAZF010000090.1 coordinate 6,059,349, forward strand.
ATCTCTTAAGCGTATTTATGGTGTCCAATGTAGTTCTGGTATATCTGAAGATGAATTCTCTTGTGAAGATACATGTTTTTGATTTTCAAAATCATGAACTGGAGGAAATTTCATCAAGAAAGAAGCTGAGCTTGATATGTCATCCTAATGTCTCGACATCGCACTACACATCAGCAGTTTATGGTATATGCTGAGTCAAAGTCCTATTAGATTGTAGCTGTTTTGAAGGATCACTAAAGCTGTGAAGTTGAACCATTTTTGAGATGCTGTTCATAATGTCATAGCATCTCAGCTGGAGCTGGTTGAAGAAAAGGGAAAATGCATCCAAGAGTTTGTGTGCAGTAGCAGTGTAAATCAGCCAATGGTAAATAGGTGTATGCGTGAGCTCTTTCAATTTTGTGGCTTGAAGGATTGGAAGTAGCAGATTGTTTATGGTATGTTATCACTCTTAAGTTAGACAAGAGGTCTGAACCTTGTGCTTATAAGAAGAAGCTTCTGGAAGAGTGTGTTATGCTAGTTACTGCAGTTTTGTTGGTCTGATCTTGGAAGTTGATCAGATGTTGATATGTTCTCGTGTGTTCGCTGCAAGAGATATGTGTGGATTACTATGGTTGTAGTCTCCAAATCCTAGTAGATGTTTAATGTGATTTAGACTGATGTCGGAACTGATGTTGAAACATCACTTCAGTTCTTTGCTCAGGGTGGAGTGAAAGATCAAGACACTAACCTAACCTGGAAGGCTTTTGTGGTATGAATAGTTGTCATAATGGTTGCCATGAAGAAGATTCAGAAGATGCTAGAATCTGAAGAAGGGTTAAACCACAGGGATTTAAGATTAATTGCTATTTGTGATATTCCCAAGTATTTAATTGATTATCCTTGAAAGACAAGATTAAGGATGTTCTGTCAAGTGTTTTAACATCTTTTCATCAGAGGTTTGGAGAATCATGGGAGGGGTTCTACATTCGCTCACAAGTCGCCTAGGTGTTGACCTGGGATTATTGCTTAGCATTTGTTCCTAGAAAGTATTGTGAATGACTTGTCCAGATGGTGGTGATGTTGAAGATGAAGACGGAAGACTATGTAGACATCATAATCTTGTTGGTTACAACTTGGATCAATTTATTTCTGATCTAAGTGGTCTGGAGCATGGTGTTTGCTCTGGTTGTGAAGGTCTAGGATAAGTGGCAGTTATCTCTGGCTTTCTACTGACGGCTCTACTAAGGGAAGTGACTTTCTTTAGTATTGCTATGGGGTAGTCTTGGACTACTTATTTTCTGAAGATTCAGATGTGGTAGGTTTGAAGTCTTTGGAGGTTCTAAGCAGGATGGAGGTTGTCTACTCAAACTTGATTATTGAATCAAGTCTATGAGAGCATGGAAATCTGTTTCTGCAAAGGGAGGAGGTTCTTCTGAGTGGAAGAAGGTAGAGCTGAATTCAACAGTTGGGTGACATAATGTTCTGACATCTAGCTTAACATCAGAAGTCTCAACTAGTGATGTGGCACATCAGCTTTAGATAGGGTGATCTACAGGAATGAACAATAGGATACTTCAAAAAGATCGTTCTTATGGCAGTTTGCGGGAGCTGCATGAAGGAGAAGATGTTACATGACCATGGCTTAGGGAGTCTAAGTGTGTTTGCTATTGAGCAATTAGAACATGTGACTTGAAGATCTGGTTTCCTTGGCGGATCAGGATATCTTTGTGAGAGTTCTGACAAACGTGAAAAAGGTCAAAATGTGGCATTTGGCTGTTTTCATATGAGGATTCATGCTTGAGGTGATCAAACTGTGGCATTTGGTTGATCTCAGAAGTGAATTTGAAGAATCAAGATAATCAGAGTGTGGCAGCTGGTTATTATTGAGGATTGTCTTGGAACAAGTTACTCTTGGGCAGAAGGGTGATGAGTTGAACACTCAAGGAGATTATTTTTCTTGAAGGTGGATGAGAGTTTATTCCTCTGGTTCTTTGGATTACTATGCTAGAGTAAGTCCAGTTGGTGGAGCATATCAAGAATCATGGTGTGTGGAAGATGTTCTAACTTGTGATAGGACATTATCTGGGATGATTTCCTACATTGTATCTAAAGAGAATCTACCTAATCATACGGGAGAATGATGAAGTAGAAGGTCTTCTTTGGAAGGAGAATGTAGAGAAGACTGAAGTAGATCAGGTATTGATTGCTTGAAAGTCTGGATGTGGATATTCATCAATTGATCCAAATGTCAAAAATAGATGATTGGATGTGTATTGCTAAAGGCAGAAGAAAAGCATGTGAAGGGGACATAGCCCTATTGTCAAGTCATGCTAGAGAGTAGTTGATTAGCCTGGCAAGATGTGGAGTTTTGGAGCATGTGAAGATAAAAAATCAAGAGGGAATCATGTGAGTATAATAATTTGTAGTCTGAACTCTTTGCTTCAGAGAGAGTGTGCGTGTGGAGTTGGATGCTCAAGCATTTGTGTCAGAAGAGATGTTTCTGACTATGTGAATTAGAATGTGGAGATTCTGGTCTTGTTTTTAGTAGTTTGTTCTGGCAAAGCATGACTACTAATTTTGAAGACTTCACTAGTATCAACAACTACTGGTGGATGTAATGGTAAAGGGATTGTGATGTGATCTGATCAGAACATTTTTTTAGAGAGTTGTTCCTTCTTCTGCTACAAGTATCTCTTGAAGAGATTAGATCTCAGTAAAGCAGATAATTTGTGGAGTCTGTGAGCAGTGTCAAACAAGTCAGGATACTTGGTTGTGTTCTCCAAAAGTGAAAGTACCGTATGTGAATGTGCTTAGCAAGTGTGCTCAAATGTTCATCTCCATCTAGAGCATTGGTTAACCATGACAGGGGGAGTACTTGTCTATGGATTCTACAGCAAAGGTGCATATATTGTGAAGCTTGCATGCTGATCAAGCTTGTGGAGATTGGTTGCCTCTTATGAGGAGATAATGTCAGATAACATGTTATGACATTAGACTGTTAGATGGCATGTTGGTGTGGACATGCTCCTGAGGAGAAGTCTGAAGACAATTTTATGCAGTTTTGGAAAAACTTTGTGAGGGTCTTTGTTGATGGGAGATATCACACTTATCTTGATGTGTGTTATTAATTCTAAGTAAGAGGAGTTTACTTAGAGTTCAGTGGAAGGCATTGTGAGTGTGCTTCAGAATTTGTGGATGATTGTGTGAAGCATTCCTGACTTGATGGATGAAGACTGTGTCTGGATTTTCCAAATGCTATGATGTACTAGTAAAGGAGCATCAGTTGTGAAATACAAGGGGAGAACTTTTATCTGTACTAGTGTGGTACTTGGATTGTTTGAGGATTAAGCATTTTATGAATGCGTTCAGCAGGTGTGTTGAACAGAGGGTGCGCTTTTGAAGACATGAAGATGAGTCTTATGTTTTCCATTCATTTAAGGTGTTCTTCTTGCAAAGGAGCACTGGTTATCTTAGATAGGGAGAATTGATCTTTTGTTGAAGAAGTTGTTTATCCAGATTGTAATGTCAGACAATATGTCGTGACATTGTGTTACTGGTGAAGTTCATGGTGTACTTGTCAGTTAGACCTGGTTCTATAGATTTGTGTGTCAATGGATTGAATCATAAGTATACATTTACACCAATGTTTGTCAATTTTTGGCCAAAAAGGGGGAGAGAATGTATAGTAGTAGCTGCTGAGTCTGGATTTTGTTCTGAGTATATTGGTTGGATGATTCAGAGTTTTCCTTTGGAATTTTTTGTGCTTGCTGCTACGTTCAGAGTTTGTCCAATTATGGCTAAAAAGGGGGAGAGTTAGCCTAGTGGTATCGTAGTGGTTGCCTAGTGGTCTGTTGTGGTTCTAGGCTTAAGGGTGTGCAGCTGTTTTGATGGTTGCAGTTTTGAGGGGGAGTTGCTGCTGCTAGTTGTGTGCTGATGTTAGTTTGTATGGTGTTTTTCTGCGGCTGGTATCTATGGTGTAGGCTGAGATTGTTTTAGCCAAAATTAGCCAAAGAGGGAGATTGTTAGTTCTTGTATTGGCTGGAATTTTGGTAAAACAATGGTGTTGTTAATGATGTCATATGTATGATGTCTTAACATGAGTTCTTAACATTGAGTTGATGTTAAGTTCAGAAGGGTTGCAGTTTTGTATGCTGATGTTAAACCTGATGTCTTGGCATCAGTTGACAGAACATCAGAACATCAGTCTGATGTGTTTTATTAGGGCTGCATTTGTTTAAGTGTGTTTTGAGAAGATCTGGTGGAGAGATTGCAGGCGAATATCATGGGAAAAATATATTTTGTTGCAATCTTATATTGAGCAGATATTGTTACTATTTTCATGCAAAAAGATATGGAGAATAATTAGATTTAATTGAAGATCTATTTTGTAGCAAAATCTTTTACAGATTTGTAGCTGCTGATTTGTTGTGATTTGAAGGCCCAAATCCAGTTGGGAAATAGGTTATAAATAGAAGCATTGTAACCTAGTTTTGGAAGCCAGCCATCATGTAGATTATAAGGGTTGTGTTGGTTGATGAACCATCCGGTTTGTGGGAAGGTCATCATGTTTATCTCAAAGCCTGTAGGTAAGAGATGTATTGTTCTTGGAGGAAGTTATTAAGCAACTCTAAGTATTGTTCTTAGTCACGAGGGTCATGTCTAGGTATTGTTATAGGAGTGTGTCTTCTATGTGGAGAGTTTTTGGAAATTAATTTGTTGATGCGGTGACTGAGATGTTGACTGCTAGACATCATTGCGATGATTAGGAGTGAGATGGAGTCTCTTATCTAGGGTGGACTTAGATAGAAGGGTCATTGGGTAGTGATTAAATTAGGTAGATTGTCAACTAGTTTGTTGAGTCTGTAATTTGATACTGCTAATAGTGGACTTCCTTCCTGGCTTGGTATGCCCCCAAATATAGGTTGTTAGACCGAACTGGGTGAACAAATTCTGTGTGCACTTTTCTTTTCAGCAACTTATTTAACTGTCTGTAATTGCCTTGTTGTTTATGTCAGACCAGATGTCTCGACATCATGTAGGACATCTGGGATCTGTTATACCAGAATTTCAGAGGTTTTTGTATGTTGGTTCACTTGGGAAGTCATTGAGAGAGAATGATTGGGTATTATTATGGGTTGCTTCTCAGAGAGTAGAGATTGAACTTAAATTGGACGAAGGTGAATATTTGAGGTTTATATATGCTAAGTAAGTAGAAAACTCTTGGTAGATGGGACTAAGATGTTTGTTTTGTCTATGATGGTAGTGTTCTAGAAATTAGCAGGAAGTCACAGTGATGGGCCGTCAGTTGTGCATGGTTTCAGATGTGTTTTTGGATGGAACATTAAGGTGTTGTCTTAGAGAGCTCTAGTATTGTTAGTAACAAACGGGGTGGATGATTGAACGGAATAACAAGCATGATGTGTATGATGGTATTGAGACTATGGAAAGCAAAACTTAGAGTTCTGGTGAGGTTTGGAGTCCTTGGAGTTTTAGGGCATTAATGGAAATCTTGAGAAAACCTTAGGTGTGGATGTAACCTTTGAGAGTTCTTTTTGGGTTGGTGGTTACTACATGTTGGGATTTATGAGAATTTGGACTGTCAAGAGAAGAAATTGTGTATGGATTACTAACAGTCGAATAAGGTGACGATTGAGAATAAGTGTCCACTTTCATGAATAGATAACTGGAATTGGTTTGGTTGGGTTTGAGTAAAATCACAATTGTTTGGAATGTTTGATAAGAGTGGGGAATTGTGTGAGTTGAGGCTCTGATCGATTTAATGTGACTGGTTATGTTTGTTATTATCGGGATAGGCTGTTATTTACTCGGTTAAGCTTGTATGGGAGTAACCATTTACCCAGTGAGAAGTTTTGCAAAAGGTTTAGAAATTTATATCTTTTGGAAGTCGGTTGGGCATTACAACGCACAGTGATGTTATTTGGTGTTAGTATTGCGTCTGTAATGTTTGTGGAGTATATGAATCGTATCTTCCATATTTAATTGGATAAGTTCGTGGTGGTTTGATTGAGGATATTCGGATCTGTTATAAACTCAGAGGAAGAACGGGTAGAATGGTTGAGATTCGAATTACAAGCGTTGAAGAGAGACGAAGTTTTACGCTAAGTTATTCAAGTGAGAATTTTGGTTGAAAAAGGTTAGTTTTCTTGGATATGTTATTTCAGATGAGAGTATGGTTATGGATCCATCGGGAGTAGATGCAGTTCTACAATGAGAGACTCCGAAGTTGGTTAAGGAGATTAGAGGTTTTTGGGCTTAGTTGGTTGTACTGCAGGCTATGGAAGACTTTGCTAAGTGCGTACTTTTGTGATCTCAGTTGACTTGCAAGGGGTGAGTCATTTTTTTGGATGTTCATTGTGAGTAAGTTTTGGTGAGCTGAAGTAGAATTTGTCTATGGCTCCAGTTTTGATTCTGTGTGATCCAAATAAACCGTTTGTGAGGTGTTGGGATGCGTCTTTGATGAGTTTAGGCAGTGTGTTAATGCAAGGGGGTAAAGTCGTAGCTTATGCTTTATGACAATTGAGGATTCACAAAAGGATCTGTACTATTTTGGATTTAGAATTGGTTGCGGTTGTATTGTGTTGGAATATTTGGAGGTATTATCTTTATGGTTCTAAGTTCGAAGTGTTTGGTAATCACAAGAATATTGAGTACTTGTTTGGTCTGAAGGGATAGAGTATGAGACAACGAGGATGGTTAGAATTCGTGAGGATTTATGAATTTGGCTTGGATTATCCTTCGGGAAAAGCTAAGGTTGTGCCTGAACAATTAAGTCGAAAGTTGTTATGCATGTCCGTTTTGATGATCAGAGAATTAGAATTATTTGAGCAGTTCAGAGGCTTGTGTCTGGTGTGTGAGTGTCATACCCCAAATTTTGACCACTAAGATTTCCCATCATTGTGCAAATCATCATCATAATATAGATGTACCTTTGTGCCTTATCAATCTCCTCAAGGAATTGTTGAGCATTCACCACAATCAAAATTAGGGTTTCAAGCCCTCTCTGAGTGCTTAGACAAAGGATCAATCAAGGAATGACATGATCTTCAACTTGTCTAACCTCTCAAACATCCACAATGGATCAAGAGGACTCCCACTTCAAGGATTAAGCACAAGGTTGCTCCCTTCCAGGTGGATCAAGCTTCAAGATCGCCAGTGTCACCAAATTAGGGTTTTGGTCGACCAGGGCCTCCAGATGGAAATTTTCATCTGGGCATGAGCCAATGATTCAAAAAATATCCTAATATACACCATGGAACCTCATGGACCCAATCATCAAGTCAATTTAGCCTCAAGGGATGCATTCATAAAAAATCAGGAATTAGGGTTTCTTGACCTAATTCACCCCTAAGTTGACTTTTGGGAAAAATCATGAACCAAGACCTCAAGACATGATTTGAGGGTCTCTAATATACCATATTGATCCATTTGGAATAATGGATTGGTCCAAGAAGCTTGAGCAACAAGTTTCAATTTCATCTAAACCACAGTTAGGGTTTTGCGAGAAAAGTCAATTGTAGCTTTGACTTTTGACCAGGACATGCTCCCAAACCCTAAGACATGATTCAATATACCCTATAACACCCATGGAACATGTCCATCAAGTTTGATTTAGGTCAAGGACATGATTTCGCAAAGGATCGCACGGTTTGGAATTCATTTGACAAAAAGTCAACTGTGCACAAAAATCAACCTTGACTTTTTGAGATTTTTCACAAAAATAGATTTTTAACCCTAAAATGATGTTAATGTATGATTTGAATCATCATTCATCAAGAAAAATCAAAGAAAGTGGGATAACTTGTAAAAGGGGTAACCATAAAAACTTAGAAAATTTTCTATGTTATGAAATAAAGTGACAAAGGTACCAACTTTGGAGGATCATAACTCCTAAACCACAAAGCCATTTTATCTCATCCAAAGCTTGATTTGTAGATCTCATTTCCCTCTACAAAACTTCATACTGACCTATGTCCAAATTCCTCATGGATTTTGAGTTATGGAGTGATCAAAATCAAGAAAAGACACTTTGTTCCAACACTTAGTGAAAATTTCACTAAGTCAGAATCTGCCTTACTTTTTTCCAAATGTAGGGGGATTTTTCACTTGGATCCAAAAGGTATCAAAACCAAATATGATTAGACAGTTGTTGTATCCTATAAGGGCTTTCCAAAATGGCCAAGAACATCACCAAATTCAATTTGAGCATTGAGATATGGTAGTGGCAAGATGCCTTGCAGAAATCTGCCAAGGCAAGGCAGATTTTTGCACTTTTGGTCGATTTGCCAAAATCATCCAATTCCAAGCCTTGTCATTACTTTGGACACATATAAGGACTGATCTAAAGGGGACAATCACTGAGCCAAGCCTCCAAAGTCCTTGGAACAAGAAATAGCATGCCAAACCTAGAATTGCCCAAAATAGGGACAAGACTCCAATTTTGGATTGGAGCATTCAATGGAAGCACCAAGGTGGCATGGACTGAGCTATTAGGAACTGAATTCAGTCAAGACTTATCCAAGACCAAGGGGACCAGCAGCCTGTGCCCTAACCTCTAGTTAATGGCTAGAGGAGACTTGGATTTTCATTTGCCAACATTGGCCAACCCTACTCAGCAGTTGCCATTCACTATTCCTTGCAAAACAAACTTGCTCTACTATAAATAGAGCTCAATTGTGATCAGTTTAAGTACACCAAAGGCCTACAACACTTGCCTTTCTCAAAATCCACTTCTCACTCTCAAAAATGCCTTTCTTAGCAAGTCACTATCGGGTTTTTCAGTAGAGAGCAATTCCACTCAAACCAATCACACACACACCTCACATACATCATATGGGAGCTGATCAAACACTTAAACAACATCTGGAACACTGATTTCTCAGAATCACTAGTCAATTGCTCAAGGTTTTAACCAAGTTGCAGTTGAGATGCCATGAAGTGATCCAGCCAATTTCCATCAAGTCCAAGCATTCAAACACACTCCATAGGGTGTAGGGAAGTTGTTTAGATCATCACAACTCATCTGTAACACCTCCAACTCAGAAATCAATTTGCTCTTGCTGTCACGACTTAGAGGTAAGCCTAAACTTGGTCATCTCTCAATCTATGCATATTTCCTCACACAATACTTTTGCCAAATGTTCATAATCATGCATGGAATGTTTCCCCTCAAGTAATTGCTTTGTTTGAATCGTGTATCAAAAATCTCAGCCTTCATGCAGAATTTAGGGTTCTTGAGGATTTGTCGTGATTTCTTGTTTTATGCTTAATTTAAATGCAATTAATTGTCATAAACATGATCGTGAGGTGAAAACGAGCAGATTGATATGTGGATTGCATGATATAATCAAGTATTCAGTGAGATTGGATAGAAAACGCAAATCTGGGAAAAACTGAAAAACGCGCGTGTTCTTCACCTGTTCTTGGCACCATTTCTCTCAAATTCAAATATTTGAATTTTGCGATTTTATTTAATTGATTCAAAAATTAATTTCTCTCTGATTTTTAATGATTTTGAGTTGATTCTTTTTTTAATAATTCACAAAAATGTTAAAATATTTTATTTTCCCAAAAATATTATTTATTTCGTATAATTGATATTTTTGCAAAGAATTAATGTTTTAATTGTTTTTGACATTTAAAATATTTTTTCCTTATTGATTTTGTAAATTTTAATGATTTCTAATCATTTTGTAGGGCAAAACTTGATTTATGAAGCATTAATCCAAGATCACAATTTGTTTTCCACATGTTAAACAATTTTGATCATTTTAATTGAATATTTTATTCAATTAGAACACATTTTGAAAACAAATTAGGGTTTTTGATTAATTCAACCCTCATAAATCATTTTCAAAACTTTTGGGCCTCTAATAGAGTGTAAGACCCAAGCCTTTTTGTAAAATAACCTATTGTGGGCCTCACTTATTGTATAAGTCCCTCAGGGTATTTTCAAAAACCTCGGCGTAATCGTCGTTTTGTACGCAAATAACCTTGGGCCTACCCTCGAGTAGTAAGACCCATTCTTCTTTTTTAAAAACACCTTGGGCCTCTTGAGAGAGTGTAAGACCCAAACCCCCTTGTATAAACAATTTTGGGCCTCACTTATTGTATAAGTCCCTCTGTACAAGTAAACGGTGCGATCGTCGCCTTTAAAAAAATCAATTGGGCCTCTCCTCGAGCTATAAGACCCATTCAAAACTTTTGAGTCTCTAATAGAGTGTAAGACCCAATCCCCTTTTAACCAAAACAACTTTGGGCCTCAGATATTGTATAAGCCCCTTTGCGTTAAAAGAAAATCTCGGCGCGATCGCCATTTTAAACGAAAAATCATCTGGGCCTACCCTCGTGTTATAAGCCCCACTCTTTTTCTTTAAACCTTTTGGGCCTCTTGAGAGAGTGTAAGACCCGTCCCTTTGTACAACAAACAATTTTTGGGCCTCAGTCACTCGTATAAGTCCCTCTATACAAATTCAACAGTGCAATCACTGGTAAAACCCTGGGCCTCTCCTTGAGCTGTAAGCCCCAAATCTTTCTTTTTCAAAGCACTTTCTCTTTTGATTTTGAAATATACTATTGTTTTCAATCTTTCTTTGTTGAACAACTAACCAAATAGCATGGAAGCTCTACAACCGAGTAAGTGTTTATCCACTTTCATTTACCGCTTTCATATACATATAACTGTATTGTGGGGCTGTTTCGCTGTAAGTCTTCCTTCATAAACTCATATCGACTGTGTAATAATAGTATAGATATTTAGAGTTTCCCCGGCAACTACGTCTTGCACTAGGTAAAGCCGTTTTGATCACTCTTAGAAATAGACGAAACTATATCCCCATAGGATTACCAAACACGGTCTTCCCTCCTTTTGGGGTTAAATAATATGGAGATGTGAAAGGCGGATTCTTTTTGAACCCTTTCTCAGACTGTCACTCGTAGAAGTTGTCAAAGAAACTCTATTCCCTAGAGATGATCTTTTCTCCGTGAATGACATCTCTTGAGTTTCTTCCAAATTCTCAAAATTTCTTGGCTTGATCTATTCTTTATGAATAGCCTATCTTGAATTTCTCGGGGTTTGGGGACCCACAGGCTTCTTAAAAGCACCCTTAGGAATTGTCAAGGAACTCTACTCCCCAGAGATGATCTCTTCTCTGTGAATTGCATCCCTTGAGTTTCTTCCAAATTCTTGAACTTTCCTGGCTTGATCTATTCTTTGTGAATAGCCTGTCTTGAATTTCTCGGGGTTTGGGGACCCACAGGCTTCCTAAAAGCATCCTCGCCTCCTCTTGGACGTTGTACAAGGACCCTTCGGCTTCTTAGAAGTATTCACAGCCTCCTTTTAGGCTTCGTATAAATGATTTCTTCCTCCAGGAATGATAGCATCCTCTTGGGCTTAGTATAAATTGTCCCTCGGCTTCTTAAAAGTTTCCAGCTTCCTCTTGGGCTTCGTACAAATTGTCTCGACGACCTCCTAAAGGTATAGGAATAGAAATCAGTCATCTTAATAGAACAGTCTTTCCAAGAGTCTACTACTGTTTCTCAAAGCATAGTACGAAAGATGAAACTCTAGACTTGGACAGTCTAATTTCCTTGAGTCTCAAAGACATTCTCAAGCACCCTTCAAGAATAGGAAGGAACCCCGTAGACTCGGACAGTCTCAATACCCTTTGGGTTTCCCATTTCCTCAAAGAAAAGGAAATATCCCTGATCCTCGAATCAAAATCCCTGAGTACAGTGTTACTCATATAAGAACGGATTTTCTCTTTGAACCCATATACTGGTCACTCAACTGAAACAGTACCCTCTTTCGCCTCCATCTCGGGCTTCGTACGAGATACAAAAAAAAGACTCTCTTGTTGAGTCAAAACTTCCTTTTACCTCTATCTCGGGCTTCGTACGAGATACAAAAACACTCTCTTGTTGAGTATAAAAGACTCTCTTGTAGAGTCAACCCTCTTCAGCCTCCGTCTTGGGCTTTGTACAAGACACAAATCACTCCCTTGTTGAGTATAAAAATTTTAGCCTCCATCTCGGGCTTCGTACGAGATACCATAAAAGACTCTCTTGTTGAGTCAACTCCCTTTTAGCCTCCTCTTAGGCTTTGTATAAGGAAAACTTTTAGCCTCCTCTTAGGCTTTGTATAAGAAAACCACTAGTTGATCCAATCAACCTTTTAGCATCAAAGTTGTGCCTCGTTCACAGTACACAAACATCAACAACTATTTTCCCTTCATCTAATCATTGTAAGCGGAAAGCCTCTGGATCATCTACATCCATGCCACTGTCCCTCTTTTAGCATGAGAAATTCCTAAGGAAGGATAGCATTGCTCTACACTGAGTTAAAGTCTTCTCCTTCAGGTTGGAAATCCCCTATAAAGGAAATTATGGCATTGCCGGATTCACACATCCCGGTTAAAGTAATTATCCTTTATAAACAATTGTGACAAACAAACCCCTCTTTAGAGATGACAAATTCTCTCTAAAGACAACACCTTTTAGCTTCACATCTTGGGCTTTGAACAAGATACAAACTACCTTTAGCTTCACATCTTGGGCTTTGAACAAGATACAAATCACTTTTAGCTTCACGTCTTGGGCTTTGAACAAGACACCAAAACACCATTTCCTCCCGTAGAATAGGAGGAACTACGATCGCTCTGATTTCTCTGTTTCGGAAAAACGGGAATACGTAGGCATAAGATTGAAAGAAAAATCTTAGTGAGCACACTAAACAAAAACCCACAATCCAATACCTTCACATCTCAATCGAAAAATATCAGTCCTAGCGTCTTACCCATAAACCTTCCCGGTGTTCCGTTATAAACAAAGAAAGAAGAAAGAGGCCCCCCCCCCCACATTGATAGCATCCGTAACCTAACAGACCACTGTTTAAACTCAGTATGCAAGCAGGGTTAATTGGAGACATCTATTTCCCTTCCTTAGTCAGCTCACAATAGGATAAAAAATGAATCGACCTGTAGTAACCCCCAAGGAGCGACAGTGCTTAAGAAACACGTCCAGTTTCGCTCGCTACAGAAAAATGGCGCCCACCGTGGGGCCGGTCTTTCTTTCTTTCTTTCTTTTCTGGGATAGGACTTTTTGTTGACCTCACTAGGATCTTAGGTAAAAAACCTTTAAAATTGGGAAGGTACCACAGAACGGCGTCTCCGCCGGGGAGCCATTTTCTGTCAGGAACATAAGATTCATAGCTTTTAAAAAGTCTAGGACATTAGGACAAATATATATACTGCTTTTCCTAATTGATATATGTGTTTATTTTTCTGCTAATGGGAATGCGTGTGATGCCGCATGTGGAAAGATTGAGTATACACTTAAGATAAGTGATGGCGACGAGGTCGACCATCAACCTCAGTGGAGGCTTCCCAATGCAACCCATTCCCTCTCATAGGCAATGGGTCGATTGTGATGTCTGAGAAGCTGAGGAGCCAACCCTTTTGTAGTGCGAAAATTATCGGAAATAGTTGTCACGCGATACTACCCTCATTTGAGGTTGATTATCTATTCTCGGTGAATAGCATTTACTCTAAGATTTCATACAGCTCGCTGGCGATCCTCTTGCTGTTTGTTATCCTGGGAGAAGCTGATGACTTTGAGTACAGGTACAACAACCCTTTGACCCCATGTTTTTTCTATGTTTTTGTGTGCTGCATTCATGCATTCATTTAAAAAACATTAAAACATTCAAAAAATTTCTCTTCTAGTCTCTCTATTTTTTCAAAATAAACTAAGACTGTAATTGCAAATATCAGAAAAAGGATTGCGCTAATGGATTTCGGTAGAAGGAGAACTCATAAGTACACCTTCAGGATTCCAAAACTAGAGGATTTAAGAGGTTTGGCAAGAATGATCGCAAACCAAGAGGCTTTCAGAGCCAAGTATGGAAGTTTGCTATCTCTGCTAAGAGTCCATGTGATTGAGGGAATCATGGATGCGCTCGTTCAGTTCTACGATCCGGTCTATCATTGTTTCACATTCCCGGATTACCAGCTAGCACCGACGCTGGAGGAATATTCTCATCTGATTTATCTACAAATTACTGATTAAGCTCCATTTTCTGGACTGGAAGAAATTCCAAAGAATCAGACCATCACAAGAGTAATTCATTTGGACGAGTCTGAGGTCAGGACTCACATGACCACTAAGGGTGGCATACAAGGTTTTCCAGCCCAGTTCTTGACAAAGAAAGCCCTGTACTTCGCCAGTATCGGGAGCGTGACTGCTTTTGAACGCATCTTTGTTTTACTCACCTACGGGTTATTTCTGTTGCCCAACATTAATAACTTCGTCGATATCAACTCCATTAAGGTTATTCTCATTGGAAACCCTGTGCCAACTTTGCTCGCAGATGCGTATCATTCTGTACACTTAGGAAATTTGTACAGCGGAGGGGAGATCACGTGCTGTGTACCTCTGCTTTATAAATGGTTTATCTCCCATTTGTCTAAGTCTGCTGCTTTTTGGGATCACAAGAGTGCCTTACGTTGGTCGCAGAAAATCATGTCCCTCACCAACTCTGACATAGATTGGTGTAGTAGGATTTATGACGGAATCAGGATTATTGACCGTTGTGGAAACTTCCCCAACGTACCCCTTATAGGAACTAAGGGACGAATCAATTACCATCCAGTTCTTGTTCGTCGTCAATTTGGATACCCGATGAGGCATGTCCCACTGAGTGCTCATCTGGAAGGTCTTTTCTTCAAGGAAGGAGAAAATGACAGAGCACTAAAGACGAAAATAGTGCACGCTTGGAAACATGTTCATAAGAAAGGACAGGAGTCTCTAGGAAAACCGGACTGTGTCTCGGTGGAGCCTTATCTCCACTGGGTGCAAACTAGAGCTCTCAAGCTAAAAATGCCTTATCTTCGTCAGAGTTCTTCCACCAAGGGAGTCTGTCATGTACTTCATGACTGAGACTGAAAAGCTTCAGGTTACTCTCAACAAAGTTCAACGGGAGAAGAGGTCTTGGAAGAACAAGTACCGCATCCTCAATGTAGAGTGCTTCAAAATACAGCAACTACTGAAAGAAAAGGACGCTCTGATTGAAATTTTGGAGCAACATGCTGTAGAGAATCAAGATGACCAAAGGAATTTGCTCACTCCTTTCACCTGGCAAAGGAATGACAACCCGACAACGGCCCAAGAGCCCCGGTCAAAGAAAAGGAAAGTACCAAAGTCAGCACCCGATTTCTCTTCAGAGAGGACTCGAGACCCATTAGCTTAGGTTTCTGTTTCTGCACCTTGTAATCTACTGTATTTCCATTTCTGTAATCCTTTGAATTCAATAAAAAGGGGTTTCCCCACTGTTTGATATTTGCAATCTAATTGTCGAAGTTTATTTTGATTAAACCAAAAAACAATTAATATAATCATTGCATTCATCATTCTCACATCGCGTATTCTTCTTACCTACGAATCTCACGTTTGTGTCTCGGTTCTAGAGTCAAACTGTCTCATTCGTACAATACTCAGGCCAATCGTCAGAAAAAGATGGATGATCTTGAGGAAGAGAACAGAGAGTTGAATGAGGAGATTGACACTCTGAGAGAGGATATGAGAAAGCTTCGTAACGACATGCAAGCCATGGCAGAAGCTCAGCTACATAGGACTGTGATCTCAGAGATCACCTCAACGCCTATAGTGGAAAAGTATGATCCTAGGTATCAAATGCCGAAAGATCGTCCTTGGGGCATGCCTGTTAACTATATCCCGGAAGGATATGTTCCGCCGATCACTGAAGATTAGGGAATCATAACAGAATCCGCTGGGCCTGAAGGTTACAAACTTCGGGAAAGCGAAGATGCCAGGGGCATACTGAAGACTCCTGAAGGTTACAAACGTTGGGAAACGCCAAGATTCACTGCCGTAGTCACGGTACCACCCCCTGTGGTGCACACTGTCCCAGAAGGACAAGTTCCACCAATACCTTCTGGTAAGAAGGAAACTATGTTTGATAGAATGGATGAATTTCAGGAACAGTTCCTGGAAATGCAGAAGGAACTGCAAGCCATCCGCGGTCAGGATTTATTTGGAAAGGACGCCGCAGACCTTTGTCTGGTCCCCAATGTGAAAGTTCCACACTAATTCCAAGTGCCCGACTTTGAAAAATACAAGGGTAACTCTTGCCCTAAGAGCCATTGGTGATGTACACTCGGTGAATGTCAGCTCAGACGGAAAATCAGGACCTACTGATTCACTACTTTCAGGATAGTTTAACCGGTGCCGCACTCAAATGGTACATGGGTTTAAACCGTGCTACGATAAGCACTTTCAGAGATCTTGGCACTGCCTTCGTCCAACAATACAAATATAATTTAGACATGGCACCGGACAGAGATCAACTCAGATGAATGTCACAAAAGGACAAGGAAACCTTTAAGGAGTACGCTCAGAGATGGCGTGAAATTGCCGCTCAAATTTGTCCACCTCTTGAGGAAAAAGAGATGACAAAGATCTTCTTAAAGACCTTAAGCTCATTTTACTATGATAGAATGGTTGCTAGTGCACCCAATGATTTCACCGAGATGGTGGGCATGGGAGTTCGTCTTGAGGAAGCCGTCCGAGAAGGACGTTTGGTAAAAGACGCTGGATCATCAAGTAGTACAAAATGATACGGTAGTGCTCTCCCTAAGAAAAAAGAGCAAGATATTGGGAATATCTCTCTCGGAAAGCAAAGGCGACGTTATCAACCGGTAGCAGCTGTAACTCCTGCTATCAGCCCTGCGCCTATTCCTACGTATCAACCTCAGGTTGCGCAGAGCCAACCTAATCAGCAAAGGACACAACAACCTCTTCAGCAGGCTCGTCCTCCTTACAATAACAACCGTACAACGCGGCCACCAGGATTTGATCCTATACCCATGTTGTACGTAGAACTATTTCCATTACTACTGGCTAAGGGGCACATCCAGACTAAGTCTCCTCTTACAGTTCCGAAAAATCCACCTTTTTGGTTTAAGGTGGATCAGACATGCCCTTATCATCAAGGAGGACCAGGGCATAACATAGAGAATTGTCTCAATTTAAAATCTGACGTGCCAAAGCTTGTTAGGAGTGGGGTCTTATCTTTCAAAGATATAAATCCCAATGTTCTCACAAACCCGCTGCCTGAACATAAGAAAGCTGCAGTCAACCTGATTGAGAAAGAATTTAACAACGTCTATCAAATTCATGATGTACTCTTGTTGAGAACCAATTTGGTCAAGATGCATTGTAGACAGAGTGGGTACGGCCATGTACCACCTCATAATTATCATCAATGTAATATCTGCTCTAAAAGTAATCAAGGATGTTTCGTGGTGCAAGTAGCTCTACAGGAACAGTTGGATCTCGGATGGATCCAAGAGCATCGAGTTCGTGGAGTTAACATGGTCTACACAAATTCCAACGTCATTCAGAACCATGACATCCGTGCGATGAATGCCAACTTGGTGGCAATGCACTCAAGGCAAAGCCAGTATCATAATCTGCCACGGCACGATTATAGTTCTTGTCTGACTTGCTCGGTAAACAAACAGGGATGCTCTTTCATACAGGAGACCCTCCAGCATCAGATGGATCTTGGATGGATCCAGGACTACCATGATAGGAATCCCTATCAGATCAATATGGTTCAAATCTTCGACATTCGCTTGATGAATACCAACTTGGTAGAGCTGCATGCTGAGCAGGTCCGACTCGGATTCCTGATATCACATAATTATCACAGCTGTAAAGCGGGTTGCAAAAATGATCAGGGATGTGCCCTTGTCCAGGAAGCACTTCAGCAGTTGTTAATTCATTGGTGGATGCCAATCTACATGGATGAAGATACTCAGCAAATTAGTATCAATAACAGAAACCCCACTCGGCGTCAAAGTCAGGATGTCCGATCTATGGAAGCTAACCTAGTGAGGTTACATTGTATTCAAAGTGGGCGTGGCCAGGTGCCACCACACAATTATGAACGTTGTGGAGTCTGTTCGGAAAGTAACCAAGGGTGCTACCTTGTGCTAGCAGCTCTCCACGGGCAGGTGGATCGTGGAGAGATCCGCCCATATCCAGGTTTCGGACCCATTAATTGGTCGCGAACTACCTTGCCAATCAAATTGAGGATGTTGTCGTCATCTCTGATCATCATAGGACCATGAATGTTTTTGTCATTATCCCTCTGCTTGACGAATCAAGAATTCCTAACCGGGAACGGATCGAGATTACGTACGATGGTCAGAAAAACTAGAAGGTTCCCATAGTCATATATCTGCTGGGACCACTACCGTATAAATCAAATAAGGCAATCCCTTACAAATACGGTGCAACGATAATTGAAAATGGAAAGGAAATTCCATTACCCTCCGCCGTGAATATTGCGGACATCAGTCGTGTAACACGGAGTGGTGGAATCTTCAACAGAGGAGTTGGAGAGTCCAACAAAGAAAAGGAACTTCAGACAGAAGCTCTCGATCCATCAGTCGGTCAATCCAGTAATCCCGACCTTTCAAAAAATGATAATGAGATGCTAAAGCTCATCCAAAGGAGTGAATACAACATTGTTGATCAACTGTTACAAACTCCTTCAAAGATCTCGGTATTATCACTGTTACTCAGTTCAGAAGCGCACAAGGAGGCTCTACAGAAAGTCTTGGAGCAAGCCTTCATGGAACAGGATGTAACAATCAGACAGTTCGATAGTATTGTCTCTAACATCACTTCTTGCAATAACTTGGGATTTAGTGATGAGGAATTACCTGAAGAGGGTCGCCGTCATAGCATGGCGCTCAATATCACAGTCAACTGCCAGGACGATGCTTTAGCCAGCGTACTGGTAGACACAGGGTCAGCCCTGAATGTTATGCCGAAGTCCACTTTGATGCAATTATCATTCAAAGGCCCTTCGATGAGAACCAGCGAGGTCGTCGTCAAAGCGTTCGACGGATCCAGAAAAACGGTTATCGGCGAAGTTGACCTTCCCATATCTATTGGTCCTCACACTTTCCAAGTCACCTTCCAGGTCATGGACATCCGGGCAACGTACAGTTATTTATTAGGAAGACCTTGGATACATCAGGCTAGAGATGTTACCTCGACCCTCCACCAAAAGCTAAAGTTCGTCCAGAACGGCCAACTCATCACAGTCTGTGGAGAACAGGCCTTGCTCGTCAGCAATTTATCGTCATCCACTTATGTGGAACCAGAAGGGATAATCGGAACCCAGTTCCAAGCGCTTTCGTTACACAAGGATGATCAATCCAGAGGAGGAACTTCGATTTCCTCATACAAATATGCTATTAAAGCAGTCAAGAGTACCGATACAATAGGATGGGGACAGCTTGTCATTCCTACTAGCAATACAACAAAGAAGGGTCTTGGTTTTTCTGCAACCTGTACCCGGACAGCTGCTAACGATGAAAGTCTTCATCCCATTCAGAACTTCTTCCATAGTGGAGGGTTCCTTGACCCAGTGCCTCAGGCAATCCATGCTATCAATGAGGAGGATTCCTCCGATACGGATGAAGAATGGAAGTCCTATCTTAACAAGGACGATTATATGTCTCAGGAAGAGGTGCCTACGCCATTTTGCTATCCCGCACAGAGCCCGAGATTTATACCACGGTCAGATGTCAAAATGATATACGGAGGTTGTGATCCGGAAGGATGTCGTGCTCCACCAAATTCATTAGAGGAGGACACTCTGATGAAAGACAACTTTGACCACAATTACTATGGCCTTATGGACGGTCTGCCAATGTGGCAGCCTTACCCAGGAGACTTGGGGCCAGAAAGTCAGTCGAGTAATGAAACTCAGCTGAGCATCATTGAACATAATACCTATGTCCCCACCATGTCATGGGATAAACACTCAGGTCATTCAGAAACTACTCAGTACGACGATGAATTTGCAACGTTTGCAGGACTTGAATTCATCAGCTATGCTTTTCCAGAGGTTAACGTCATCGAGAGGGATGACCCCTCCAGTTCCAAAGAAGTGTGGGACACCTTGGGACAACCGAGTGGAAAATACGACTATATGGTCAAGTACACCGCTCCCGAAAGCCCTCGTATCAGGCTCGAAGATATCCAGCCAACTGGATAGGGAGATACAGCTGAGAGCACAAATTCTATGCAAAATAGAACTGAGGAATCCTCTTACGACAATTCTTCCTGGGAGACAGATTCCAATGATCCTTCTCCACTAGAAATCAATGTCATTTCTGAAGACAAATCAAGGAAGGTGCCAGACTTTGTGATTCACCGAGGAGTTCGCCGCCAGTGGGTTGCTGTCGATGTTCTAAGGATTGTTCATAAGTCAAAGTAATTGCCATCTTTAACCTTTCACCCTGCCCAGGTGAAACAGATGTTTTTCTAGGGCTCGCTTTCTGTAAATTTTCCCTCTTCGCTTCTCCCAAAGCGACAGAGTTTTGTTTTATAGGGCTGTAGTTTCAAGAGTCGACTTGTTCATTAATAAAATAACGCCGTTCTGTAATTTCCGCATTTATTGTTGTTTTCTCTTTTCGCTTTTCTCAGAAAAAGGTAATCCTAAAAAACAATTCAAATAAAAACAAGCAGTAATAAAAAAATACACTGCACACACTTTTGCATTCTCTCTATCTCTTCTAAACACGAATCATCACGTCATGCAGATTGCTTGTTTTAAACCCCGTTGAAACATACGATCCGATGCCTTCTCCCAACTTTGAGTTCCCGGTATTTGGGGCTGAAGAAGAAGTTGACAACGAAATTCCAGAAGAGATCTCCCGACTACTCAGACAAGAGGAAAGGTCCATTGAACCTCACAAAGAGCCATTGGAAACAGTAAACTTGGGTTCAGAAAGAGAGAGAAAAGAGATCAGGATTGGGGCACTGCTCAGTCCAACTGCTAAAGAGATTTTGACAAAGCTTCTCAAAGAATTCCCCGATGTATTCGCTTGGTCCTATCAGGATATGCCAGGGCTGGATACCAGCATCGTGGAACATCACTTACCATTAAGGTCGGAATGTCCGCCTGTAAAATAGAGGTTGAGACGGACTCACCCGGACATGGCCATCAAAATCAAAGAGGAAGCACAGAAACAGATTGACGCGGGTTTCCTCGCCACATCAGAATATCCTCAATGGTTAGCTAACATTGTACCCGTTCCCAAAAAAGACGAAAAAGTCAGAATGTGTGTCGACTACAGGGATCTAAATAAGGCTAGTCCAAAGGACGACTTTCCTTTACCACATATTGACATGCTGGTTGACAGTACAGCAAAGTTCAAAGTTTTCTCCTTCATGGATGGATTCTCGGGCTATAACCAGATCAAAATGGCGCCGAAAGACATGGAGAAAACTCCATTCATCACCCCATGGGGTACCTTTTATTACAAGGTAATGCCGTTCGGTTTAAAGAACCCCGAGGCAACCTATCAAAGGGCCATGACTACTCTGCTTCATGACATGATACACAAGGAAATCGAAGTGTATGTCGATGATATGATTACAAAATCTAAGACAGAGGAGGAGCATGTGACCCACCTGTCAAAACTATTCAAGCGTCTGAGAAAATACAAACTCCGCTTGAATCCCAACAAGTGCACCTTCGGTGTCCGTTCAGGGAAACTCTTAGGGTTCATCGTCAGCCAGAAAGGAATTGAGGTTGATCCTGACAAGGTCAAGGCCATTCAAGAATTGCCTTCTCCGAAAACTGAAAAACAAGTCAGAGGATTCCTGGGACGTTTGAACTACATCTCCAGATTTATATTCCTCATGACTGCCACATGTGCGCCGATTTTCAAATTACTCAAAAAGAACCAGGACTGCTTTTGTACAGAAGATTGCCAAACCGCCTTTGACAGTATTAAGGAATATCTGTTGAATCCTCCAATTTTATCACCTCTAGTGGAAGGAAGACCACTGATCATCTACCTCACAGTCTTGGAAGACTCAATGGGGTGTGTACTGGGCCAACAAGACGAAACCAAACGGAAAGAGTCTGCCATTTACTATATAAGCAAGAAGTTCACCGACTGTGAAACTCGGTACACGATGCTCGAGAAAACTTGCTGTGCTTTGGCTTGGGCAGCCAAACGTCTGCGCCAGTACATGATTTGTCACACTACTTGGTTGGTCTCTGAGATGGACCCAATCAAGTATGTATTTGAAAAACCTACTCTCACGGGAAGGATTACCCGTTGGCAGATGTTGCTATCAGAATATGACATAGAGTACCACGCTCAAAAAGCCGTTAAGGGGAGTATTTTAGCTGATCATTTGGCTCATCAACCGATTGATGATCAAGAATCAATCGGGTTAGACTTCCCAGACGAAGATGTCATGTATCTAAAGATGAAAGACTGCGACGAACCGCTACCCAGTGAAGGGCCAGAACCAGGTTCCCAGTGGGGACTTATCTTTGACGGAGCTGTCAATCATTATGGAAACGGAATTGGGGAGATAATTGTTACCCCTCAGGGTACCCACATTCCTTTCACTGCTCGACTTACGTTCAAATGTACGAACAATGAGGCCGAATACGAAGCTTGTATTATGGGTCTCGAAGAAGCGATTGATTTAAGGATCAAAAACTTGGACGTATACGGCGACTCAGCCCTGGTTATCAATCAGATAAAAGGAGATTAGAACACATACCAATCAGGATTGATTCCTTACAAAGACTATGCAAGAAGGTTGTTACCTTTCTTCAATAGAATCGAGTTTCATCACATCCCTCGTGATGAGAATCACATGGATGACGCCTTAGCCACTCTCTCTTCTATGATTAGTGTATGTCAATGGACTGACATACCTAAGATCGACATAATGCGCCTTGAACGGCCTGCTTACATCTTCACGATTGAAGCAGTCATAGACGACAAACCTTGGTATTAAGATATCAAATGCTTCCTTCAGAAACAAGAGTACCCACCTGGGACACTAAGGAAGGACAGGAAAACCCTCAGAAGGCTGGCAGGAAGCTTCTTTCTGAGCAGTGATACACTTTATAAGTGGAACTTTGACATGGTCCTGCTCCGATGCGTAGACAGACCAGAAGCAGACATGCTGATGAAAGAAATTCACGAAGGATCCTTTGGCACTCATGCCAACAGACACGCAATGGCGAGAAAAATTCTAAGAGCAGGGTACTATTGGTTGACAATGGAATTCGGCTGCTACAAGTACATGAGGAGGTGTCACAAGTGTCAGATATACTCCACAAAATTCATGTACCGCCAACGCATCTCAAAGTTCTCTCTTCCCCGTGGCCTTTTTCCATATGGGGAATCAACATGATTGGCATGATTGAGCCCAAGGCTTCAAACGGACATCGGTTCATTCTGGTCTCCATTGATTACTTCACCAAGTGGGTCGAAGCAGCGTCATACGCTAATGTAACCCGACAAGTGGTGGTCCAATTTATCAAAAATAGTATCATCTGCCGTTATGATGTTTCGAGCCAGATCATTACTGATAATGGATCTAACTTGAACAATAAGATGATGAAAGAGTTGTGCGCAGAGTTCAAGATCGAACACCATAACTCATCTCCCTACCGACCCAAGATGAACGGAGGGGTAGAAGCGGCTAACAAGAACATCAAGAAGATTTTTCAAAAGATGGGTGTACCCTATAAAGACTGGCACGAGATGTTGCCCTTTGCTCTTCACGATTATCGAACATCTGTCTGCACTTCAACAGGGGCTACCCCTTTCTCTCTAGTATATGGCATGGAGGCAGTGCCCCCTATAGAAGTAGAGATCCCATCAATCCGGGTATTGATGGAAGCCAGGCTTACCGAAGCAAAGTGGTGTCAAAGTCGACACGACGAACTGAATTTGATCGAAGAAAAATGAATAACGGCACATGCCATGGTCAATTGTATCAACGGAGAATGAAGAAGGCGTTCGAAAAAAAGGTCCGACCTCGCGTCTTCAGGAAAGGAGACCTTGTGCTCAAGAAGATACAATCATTTCTCACTGATTCTCAGGGCAAATGGACTCCGAACTATGACGGCCCCTATGTGGTCAAGAAAGCTTTCTTAGGCGACGCCTTGAGACTTGTAACCATGGACGGAGAGGAATTTTCCTACCCCACAAACGTTGATGTAGTCAAGAAATACTTCGCCTAAACTAAAAAAAAACGTCTCAGTGGATTGAAAACCCGAAAGGGCGGTCCAGGAAAAAGTTAGAGACAAAATAAAAAAAATCATCCCGGTGGATTGGAAACATCACAGTACAATCCAGGCAAAAGTTAGGGATAATGGCAAGTAACTATGTTCAACAGAGGTAAGTCCCTCAGCAGCAGTTACACCATCCATCGGAGGAAAACTCCAGTTAAGTTCATCTTTGACAAGAAGCTCAGGATGTCTTGAATTCAAAGTTGGTAGAAGGATAGTGGTCGTTATGTTTCAACGTAGCCCTTTTCCCTGTAAATTACCATTTTCTAACTTTGTAAATACTCTTTGGAATCACGCGTTTGGCTGATCTCCATCTTATCAATAAAATTTGAGCCCTTGTGCTTTTGTTTGTAATTCTCATTTGTTTTCGCTTTACAGAACTACATTTTAATCTGATCAACGATTCTTGAAATAAAACAAAAAACGAATTTACTTGTTAAACTTTTCTGCTTTTAAAATAAATATGGCAATTTATTTTGACTGTTAAACGTCAAAAGAACATCAATCGCTTCTCCAGAAGTAAGCGAACTTCAAAGTGCAGAATCAAAGTATTCCTTCTAAACCAGTATGTCTGAATGAAGGATCAGCTGTGTCAGAGACCTTGTTTCGTCTGACACTCCTCGGCCGAGTTCTTATCTCCTAAGCCCGACCAACATAGTTCCCCGCGAGGACTACTTCTCCTAAGCAAGGTAGAATAGCTACTTTTGGACCAACGGTACTTCTTCGCCCCGCGATGGCCGAGTATCCAGTCATGTTCATCTTTTAGTTTGTATGTCGCGTCAGTTTTGTCAGCATATGCATACATACATCATGCATTATTGATTTGCATTCACATTCATATTGCATCACTATCACTCTAGTCGGTCTTGTCCCCTGGTGATAAAAAGTCCTCTCAATCGAGTTGTCAAGTTTTTTCCTCGTCAGGAAGTGCTGCGTCTGAACAATCTCTCTCCTCTAGTTTATTTCTGGAATGAAGTTTGCTCCTCGACCACTTTGATAACTTGAACCTTTGAAAGACCAGAGAATCTTCAACTGATGTCACTCTTCGCCATTGAAGATGATATTTTTTGCTTTCCCGGATTAAGGAAAAACCCTAGAGGAAGCCTCTTAAGCAGAGATTCGGCAATACAATAGTTTTTCTCCGAAAGAAAAACCGCTGATGAAAAGGTCATCAGCACCTCAAAATTGGATCCTATCATATGGCATTTCTCCGGGAAGATCCCGAGAAAAGTATGATGCAATATCCCCAAGCGTGAAAGCAGTCTCTCAAGAGACTCGTTTTCCCCAGTAGAGTCGACAAATAGCATCTCCAACTGAGAAGTTTGTACCCCTCTACAACTCAGACGATTGTGCTCCCTAGCAAGTCTGACATCAACTTTTTTCGTCAAATGGCATCTCCCCAGGAAAATTCGGTGAGAAGTTTGAGGAAAACCGCTACGAATAACGTCCCTTGTCAGGATAGTTTATTGACAAAAGCAACTGAGACCAGTTCCTTGGTAGGAAACCAGGATCGAGGAGAAGTTTAAATCAAGAAACTAAGACCAGTTCCTTGGTAGGAAACCAGGATCGATGGGAAGTTTAAATCAAGAAACTAAGACCAGTTCCTTGGTAGGAAACTAGGATCGAGGGGAAGTTTAAATCAAGAAACTAAGACCAGTTCCTTGGTAGGAAACCAGGATCGAGGGGAAGTTAAAAACAAGAAACTAAGACCAGTTCCTTGGTAGGAAACCAGGATCGAGGGGAAGTTTAAATCAAGAAACTAAGACCAGTTCCTTGGTAGGAAACCAGGATCGAGGGGAAGTTTAAATCAGAAACTGAGACCAGTTCCTTGGCTGAAGACCACGAACGAGGGGAAGTTTACCTTTTCTAAAGCATCATTGCTTAGCGAAAGAAGATGAATGCGTGAGTTACCATTCATAGACGCCGTCAAAATTTTGGATATTCTGATATTTAATCCTCTTGCACCCCGAATGCCCGAATACCTTCGCCATTCACACCTTCGTGTCCAAGAAGATTAAATAGGGGCATCTGTCATACCCCAAATTTTGACCACTAAGATTTCCCATCATTGTGTAAATCATCATGACAATATGGATGTACCTTTGTGCCTCATCAATCTCCTCAAGGAATTGTTGAGCATTCACCACAATCAAAATTAGGGTTTCAAGCCCTCTCTGAGTGCTTAGACAAAAGATCAATCAAGGAATGACATGATCTTCAACTTGTCTAACCTCTCAAACATCCACAATGGATCAAAAAGACTCCCACTTCAAGGATTAAGCACAAGGTTGCTGCCTTCCAGGTGGATCAAGCTTCAAGATCGCCAGTGTCACCAAATTAGGGTTTCGGTCAACCAGGGCCTCCAGATGGAAATTTTCATCTGGGCATGAGCCAATGATTCAAAACATATCCTAATATACTCCATGGAACCTCATGGACCCAGTCATCAAGTCAATTTAGCCTCAGGGGATGCATTCATCAAAAATCAGGAATTAGGGTTTCTTGACCTAATTCACCCCTAAGTTGACTTTTGGGACAAATCATGAACCAAAACCTCAAGACATGATTTGAGGGTCTCTAATATACCATACTGATCCATTTGTAACAATGGATTTGTCCAAGAAGCTTGAGCAACAAGTTTCAATTTCATCTGAACCACAGTTAGGGTTTTGCGAGAAAAGTCAACTGTAGCTTTGACTTTTGACCAGGACATGCTCCCAAACCCTAAGACATGATTCAATACACCCTATAACACCCATGGAACATGTCAATCAAGTTTGATTTAGGTCAAGGACATGATTTCCCAAAGGATCGCACAGTTTGGAATTCATTTGACAAAAAGTCAACTGTGCACAAAAGTCAACTTTGACTTTTTGAGATTTTTCACAAAAATAGATTTTTAACCCTAAAATGATGTTAATGTATGATTTGAATCATCATTCATCAAGAAAAATCAAAGAAAGTGGGATAACTTGTTAAAGGGGTAACCATAAAAACTAAGAAAATTTTCTAAGTTATGAAATAAAGTGACAAAGGTACCAACTTTGGAGGATCATAACTCCTAAACCACAAAGCCATTTTATCCCATCCAAAGCTTGATTTGTAGATCTCATTGCCCTCTACAAAAGCTTCATACTGACCTATGTCCAAATTCCTCATGGATTTTGAGTTATGGAGTGATCAAAATCAAGAAAAGTCACTTTGTTTCAACACTTAGTGAAATTTTCACTAAGTCAGAATCTGCCTTACTTTTTTCCAAATGTAGGGGGATTTTTCACTTGGATCCAAAAGGTATCAAAACCAAATATGATCATACAGTTGTTGTATCATATAAGGGCTTTCCAAAATGGCCAAGAACATCACCAAATTCAATTTGAGCTTTGAGATATGGTAGTGGCAAGATACCTTGCTGAAATCTACCAAGGCAAGGCAGATTTTTGCACTTTTGGTCGATTTTCCAAAATCAGCCAATTCCAAGCCTTGTCATCACTTTGGACACATCTGAGGATTGAATCTAAAGGGGACAATCACTGAGCCAAGCCTCCAAAGTCCTTGGAACAAGAAATAGCATGCCAAACCTAGAATTGCCCAAAATAGGGACAAGACTCCAATTTTGGATTGGAGCATTCAATGGAAGCACCAAGGTGGCATGGACTGAGCTATTAGCAACTGAATTCAGTCAAGACTTATCCAAGACCAAGGGGACCAGCAGCCTGTGCCCTAACCTCTAGTCAATGGCTAGAGGAGACTTGGATTTTCATTTGCCAACATTGGCCAACCCTACTCAGCAGTTGCCATTCACTATTCCTTGCAAAACAAACTTGCTCTAGTATAAATAGAGCTCAATTGTGATCAGTTTAAGTACACCAAAGGCCTACAACACTTGCCTTTCTCAAAATCCACTTCTCACTCTCAAAAATGCCTTTCTTAGCAAGTCACTATCAGGTTTCTCAGTAGAGAGAAATTCCACTCAAACCAATCACACACACACCTCACATACATCATATGGGAGCTGATCAAACACTTAAACAACATCTGGAACACTGATTTCTCATAATCACCAGTCAATTGCTCAAGGTTTTAACCAAGTTGCAATTAAGATGCCATGAAGTGAATCAACCAATTTCCATCAAGTCCAAGCATTCAAACACACTCCATAGGGTGTAGAGAAGCTGTTCAGATCATCACAACTCATCTGTAACACCTCCAACTCAGAAATCAATTTGCTCTTGCTGTCACGACCTAGAGGTAAGCCTAAACTTGGTCATCTCTCAATCTATGCATATTTCCTCGCACAATACTTTTGTCAAATGTTCATAATCATGCATGGAATGTTTCCCCTCAAGTAATTGCTTTATTTGAATCGTGTATCAAAAATCCCAGCCTTCATGCAGAATTTAGGGTTCTTGACGATTTGTCGTGATTTCTTGTTTTATGCTTAATTTAAATGCAATTAATTGTTATAAACATGATCGTGAGGTGAAAACGAGCAGATTGATATGTGGATTGCATGATATAATCAAGTATTCAGTGAGATTGGATAGAAAACGCAAATCTGGGTAAAACTGAAAAACGCGCGTGTTCTTCAGCTGTTCTTGGCGCCATTTCTCTCAAATTCAAATATTTGAATTTTGCGATTTTATTTAATTGATTCAAAAATTAATTTCTTTCTGAGTTTTAATGATTTTAAGTTGATTCTTTTTTTAATAATTCACAAAAATGTTAAAATATTTTATTTTCCCAAAAAATCCCAAAAATATTATTTATTTCATATAATTGATATTTTTGCAAAGAATTAATGTTTAAATGTTTTTGACATTTAAAATATTTTTTCCTTATTGATTTTGTAAATTTTAATGATTTCTAATCATTTTGTAGGGCAAAACTTGATTTATGAAGTATTAATCCAAGATCACAATTTGTTTTCCACATGTTAAACAATTTTGATCATTTTAATTGAATATTTTATTCAATTAGAACACATTTTGAAAACAAATTAGGGTTTATGATTAATTCTACCCTCATAAATCATTTTCAAAACTTTTGGGCCTCTAATAGAGTGTAAGACCCAAGACTTTTTGTAAAATAACCTATTGTGGGCCTCACTTATTGTATAAGTCCCTCCGGGTATTTTCAAAAACCTCGGCGTAATCGTCGTTTTGTACGCAAATAACCTTGGGCCTACCCTCAAGAAGTAAGACCCATTATTCTTTTTTAAAAACACCTTGGGCCTCTTGAGAGAGTGTAAGACCCAAACCCCCTTGTACAAACAATTTTGGGCCTCACTTATTGTATAAGTCCCTCTGTACAAGTAAACGGCGCGATCGTCGCCTTTTAAAAAATCAATTAGGCCTCTCCTCGAGCTATAAGACCCATTCAAAACTTTTGGGCCTTTAATAGAGTGTAAGACCCAATCCCCTTTTAACCAAAACAACTTTGGGCCTCAGATATTGTATAAGCCCCTTTGCGTTAAAAGAAAATCTCGGCGCGATCGCCATTTTAAACGAAAAATCATCTGGGCCTACCCTTGTGTTATAAGCCCCACTCTTTTTCTTTAAACCTTTTGGGCCTCTTGAGAGAGTGTAAGACCCGTCCCTTTGTACAGCAAACAATTTTTGGGCCTCAGTCACTCGTAGAAGTCCCTCTGTACAAATTCAACAGTGCAATCACTGGTAAAACCCTAGGCCTCTCCTTGAGCTGTAAGCCCCAAATCTTTCTTTTTCAAAGCACTTTCTACTTTGATTTTGAAATATACTGTTGTTTTCAATCTTTCTTTGTTGAACAACTAACCAAACAGCATGGAAGCTCTACAACCGAGTAAGTGTTTATCTGCTTTCATTTACCGCTTTCATATACATATAACTGTATTATGGGGATGTTTCGCTATAAGTCTTCTTTCATAAACTCATATCGACTATGTAATAATAATATAGATATTTAGAGTTTCCCCGACAACTACGTCTAGCACTAGGTAAAGCCGTTTTGATCACTCTTAGAAATAGACGAAACTAGATCCCCATAGGATTACCAGACACGGTCTTCCCTCCTCTTGGGGTTAAACAATATGGAGATGTGAAAGGCAGAATCTTTTTGAACCCTTTCTCAAACAGTCACTCGTAGAAGTTGTCAAAGAAACTCTATTCCCCGAAGATGATCTTTTCTCCGTGAATGGCATCTCTTGAGTTTCTTCCAAATTCTCGACCTTTCCTCGCTTGATCTATTCTTTATGAATAGTCTGTCTTGAATTTCTCGGGGTTTGGGGACCCACAGGCTTCTTAAAAGCACCCTTAGGAATTGTCAAGGAACTCTACTCCCCAGAGATGATCTCTTCTCCGTGAATTGCATCCCTTGAGTTTCTTCCAAATTCTCGAACTTTACTGGCTTGATTTATTCTTTGTGAATAGCCTGTCTTGAATTTCTCGGGGTTTGGGGACCCACAGGCTTCCTAAAAGCATCCTCGCCTCCTCTTGGGCGTTGTATAAGGACCCTTCGGCTTCTTAGAAGTATTCACAGACTCCTCTTAGGCTTCGTATAAATGATTTCTTCCTCCGGGAATGATAGCCTCCTCTTGGGCTTAGTACAAATTGTCCCTCGGCTTCTTAAAAGTTTCCAGCCTCCTCTTGGGCTTCGTACAAATTGTCCCGATGACCTCCTAAAGGTATAGGAACAGAAATAAGTCATCTTAATAGAACAGTCTTTCCAAGAGTCTACTACTGTTTCTTAAAGCATAGTACAAAAGATGAAACTCTAGACTTGGACAGTCTAATTTCCTTGAGTCTCAAAGACATTCTCAAGCACCCTTCAAGAATAGGAAGGAACCCCGTAGACTCGGACAGTCTCAATACCCTTTGGATTTCCCATTTCCTCAAAGAAAAGGAAATATCCCTGATCCTCGAATCAAAATCCCTGAGTACAGTGTTACTCATATAAGAACTGATTTTCTCTTTGAACCCATATACTGGTCACTCAACTGAAACAGTACCCTCTTTCGCCTCCATCTCGGGCTTCGTACGAGATACAAAAAAAAAGGCTCTCTTGTTGAGTCAAAACTTCCTTTTGCCTCTATCTCGGGCTTCGTACGAGATACAAAAACACTCTCTTGTTGAGTATAAAAGACTCTCTTGTAGAGTCAACCCTCTTCAGCCTCCGTCATGGGCTTTGTACAAGACACAAATCACTCCTTTGTTGAGTATAAAACTTTTAGCCTCCATCTCGGGCTTCGTACGAGATACCATAAAAGACTCTCTTGTTGAGTCAACTCCCTTTTAGCCTCCTCTTAGGCTTTGTATAAGGAAAACCTTTTAGCCTCCTCTTAGGCTTTGTATAAGAAAACCACTGGTTGATCCAATCAACCTTTTAGCATCAAAGTTGTGCCTCGTTCACAGTACACAAACATCAACAACTCTTTTCCCTTCATCTAATCACTGTAAGAGGCAAGCCTCTGGATCATCTACATCCATGCCACTGTCCCTCTTTTAGCATGAGAAATTCCTAAAGAAAGATAGCATTGCTCTACACTGAGTTAAAGTCTTCTTCTTCAGGTTGGAAATCCCCTATAAAGGAAATTATGGCATTGCCGGATTCACACATCCTGGTTAAAGTAATTCTCGTTTATAAACAGTTGTGACAAACAAACCCCTCTTTAGAGATGACAAATTTTCTCTAAAGAAAACACCTTTTAGCTTCACATCTTGGGCTTTGAACAAGATACAAACTACCTTTAGCTTCACATCTTGGGCTTTGAACAAGATACAAACTACCTTTAGCTTCACATCTTGGGCTTTGAACAAGATACAAATCACTTTTAGCTTCACGTCTTGGGCTTTGAACAAGACACCAAAACACCATTTCCTCCCGTAGAATAGGAGGAACTACGATCGCTCTGATTTCCCTGTTTCGGAAAAACGGGAATACGTAGGCATAAGATTGAAAGAAAAATCTTTGCGAGCACACTAAACAAAAACCCATAATCGTATACCTTCACATCTCAATCGAAAAATATCAGTCCTAGCGTCTTACCCATAAACCTTCCCGGTGTTCCGTTATAAACAAAGAAAGAAGAAAGAGGCCCCCACATAGATAGCATCCGTAACCTAACAGACCGCTGTTTAAACTCAGTATGCAAGCAGAATTAATTGGAGACATCTATTTCCCTTCCTTAGTCAGCTCACAATAGGATAAAAAAATGAATCGACCTGTAGTAACCCCCAAGGAGCGACAGTGCTTAAGAAACACATCTAGTTTCGCTCGCTACAGAAAAATGGCGCCCACCGTGGGGCCGGTCTTTCTTTCTTTATTTCTTTTCTGGGATAGGACTTTTTGTTGACCTCACTAGGATCTTAGGTAAAAAACCTTTAAAATTGGGAAGGTACCACAGAATGGCGTCTCCGTCGGGGAGCGATTTTCTGTCAGGAACATAAGATTCATAGCTTTTAAAAAGTCTAGGACATTAGGACAAATATATATACTGCTTTTCCTAATTGATATCTGTGTTTATTTTTCTGCTAATGGGAATGCGTGTGATGCCGCATGTGGAAAGATTGAGTATACACTTAAGATAAGTGATGGCGACGAGGTCGACCATCAACCTCAGTGGAGGCTTCCCAATGCAACCCATTCCCTCTCACAGGCAATGGGTCGATTGTGATGTCTGAGAAACTTAGGAGCCAACCCTTTTGTAGTGCGGAAACTATCGGAAATAGTTGTCACGCGATACTACCCTCATTTGAGGCTGATGATCTATTCTCAATGAATAGCATTTACTCTAAGATTTCATACAGCTCGCTGGCGATCCGCTTGCTGTTTGTTATCCTGGGAGGAGCTGATGATTTTGAGTACACGTACAAAAATCACCCTAGTATAAACCTTTGGGGATGGGTAGGGCCTTGACTCCATGACAACGACCCTTTGACCCCATGTTTTTTCTATGTTTTTGTGTGTTGCATTCATGCATTCATTTAAAAAACATTAAAACATTCAAAAAATTTCACTTCTAGTCTTTCTGTTTTTTCAAAATAAACTAAGACTGTAATTGTAAATATCAGAGAAAAGGATTGCGCTAATGGATTTCGGTAGAAGGAGAACTCATAAGTACACCTTCAGGATTCCAAAACTAGAGGATTTAAGAGGTTTGGCGAGAATGATCGCAAACCAAGAGGCTTTCAGAGCCAAGTACGGAGGTTTGCTATCTCTGCTAAGAGTCCATGTGATTAAGGGAATCATGGATGCGCTCGTTCAGTTCTACGATCCGGTCTATCATTGTTTCACATTCCCGGATTACCAGCTAGCACCAACGCTGGAGGAATATTCTCATCTGATTGATCTACACATTACTGATCAAGCTCCATTTTCTGGACTGGAAGAAATTCCAAAGAATCAGACCATCGCAAGAGCAATTCATTTGGACGAGTCTGAGGTCAGGACTCACATGACCACTAAGGGTGGCATACAAGGTTTGCCAGCATAGTTCTTGACAAAGAAAGCCCTCTACTTCGCCAGTATCGGGAACGTGACTGCTTTTGAAAGCATCTTTATTTTACTCACCTACGGGTTATTTCTGTTGCCCAACATTAATAACTTCGTCGATATCAACTCCATTAAGGTTTTTCTCATTGGAAACCCTGTACCAACTTTGCTCGCAGATGCGTATCATTCTGTACACTTAGGAAATTTGTACAGCGGAGGGGAGATCACGTTTTGTGTACCTTTGCTTTATAAATGGTTTATCTCCCATTTGCCTAAGTCTACTGCTATTTGGGATCACAAGAGTGCCTTACGTTGGTCGCAGAAAATCATGTCCCTCACCAACTCTGACATAGATTGGTGTAGTAGGATTTATGACGGAATCAGGATCATTGACCATTGTGGAAACTTCCCCAACGTACCCCTTATAGGAACTAAGGGACGAATCAATTACCATCCAGTTCTTGTTCGTCGTCAATTTGGATACCTGATGAGGCATGTCCCACGGAGTACTCATCTGGAAAGTCTTTTCTTCAAGGAAGGAGAAAATGACAGAGAACTAAAGACAGAAATAGTGCACGCTTGGAAACATGTTCATAAGAAAGGACATGAGTCTCTAGGAAAACCGGATTGTGTCTCGGTGGAGCCTTATCTCCACTGGGTGCAAACTAGAGCTCTCAAGCTAAAAATGCCTTATCTTCGTCACGGAGTTCTTCCACCGAGGGAGTCTATCATGTACTTCATGACTAAGACTGAAAAGCTTCAGGTTACTCTCAACAGAGTTCAACGGGAGAAGAGGTCTTGGAAGAACAAGTACCGCACCCTCAACGTGGAGTGCATCAAAATACAGTAACTACTGAAAAAAAAGGACGCTCTGATTGAAATTTTGGAGCAACATGTTGTAGAGAATCAAGATGACCAAAGGAATTTGCTCACTCCTTTCACCTGGCAAAGGAATGACAACCCGACAACGGCCCAAGAGCCCCGGTCAAAGAAAAGGAAAGTACCAGAGTCATCACCTAATTTCTCTTCAGAGAGGATTCGGGACCCATTAGCTTAGGTTTCGGTTTCTGCACCTTGTAATCTACTGTATTTCCATTTTTGTAATCCTTTGAATTCAATAAAAATGGGTTTCCCCAATGTTTGATATTTGCAATCTAATTGTCGAAGTTTATTTTGATTAAACCAAAAAACAATTAATATAATCATTGCATTCATCATTCTCACATCGCGTATTCTTCTTACCTACGAATCTCACATTTGTGTCTCGGTTCTAGAGTCAAACTGTCTCATTCGTACAATACTCGGGCCAATCGTCAGAAAAAGATGGATGATCTTAGGGAAGAGAACAGAGAGTTGAAAGAAGAGATCGACACTCTGAGAGCGGATATGAGAAAGCTTCGTAACGAAATGCAAGCCATGGCAGAAGCTCAGCTACAAATGACTGTGATCTCAGAGATCACCTAAACACCTATAGTGGAGAAGTATGATCCTAGGTATCAAATGCCGAAAGATCGTCCTTGGGGCATGCCTGTTAACTATATCCCGGAAGGATATGTTCCGCCGATCACTGAAGATCAAGGAATCATAACAGAAGCCGCTGGGCCTGAAGGTTATAAACTTCAGGAAAACGAAGATGCCAGGGGAATACTGAAGACTCCTGAAGGTTACAAACTTCAGGAAATGCCAAGATTCACTGTCGTAGTCACGGTACCACCCCCTGTGGTGCACACTATCCCGGAAGGACAAGTTCCACCAATACCTTCTGGTAAGAAGGAAACTATGTTCGATAGAATGGATGAATTCCAGGAACAGTTCCTGGAAATGCAGAAGGAACTGCAAGCCATCCGCGGTCAGGATTTATTTGGAAAGGACGCCGCAGACCTTTGTCTGGTCCCCAATGTGAAAGTTCCACAAAAATTCCAAGTGCCCGACTTTGAAAAATACAAGGGTAACTCTTGCCCTCAGAGTCATCTGGTGATGTATGCTCGGCGAATGTCAGCTCAGACGGAAAATCAGGACCTACTGATTCACTACTTTCAGGATAGTTTAACCGGTGCCGCACTCAAATGGTACATGGGTTTAAACCGTGCTACGATCAGCACTTTCAGAGACCTTGGCACTGCCTTCGTCCAACAATACAAATATAATTTGGACATGGCACCGGACAGAGATCAACTCAGATCAATGTCACAAAAGGATAAGGAAACCTTTAAGGAGTACGCTCAGAGATGGCGTGAAATTTCCGCTCAAATTTGTCCACCTCTTGAGGAAAAAGAGATAACAAAGATTTTCTTAAAGACCTGAAGCTCATTTTACTATGATAGAATGGTTGCCAGTGCACCCAGTGATTTCACCGAGATGGTGGGCATGGGAGTTCGTCTTGAGGAAGCCATCTGAGAAAGACGTTTGGTAAAAGACGTTGGATCATCAAGTAGTACAAAACGATACGGTAGTGCTCTCCCTAAGAAAAAAGAGCAAGATATTGGGAATATCTCTCTCGGAAAGCAAAGGCGACGTTATCAACCGGTAAAAGATGTAACTCCTGCTATCAGCCCTGCGCCTATTCCTACGTATCAACCTCAGGTTGCGTAGAGCTAACCTAATTAGCAAAGGACACAACAACCTCTTCAACAGGCTCGTCCTCCATACAATAACAACCGTACAACGCGGCCACCAGGGTTTGATCCTATACCCATGTTGTACGCAGAACTATTTCCGTTACTACTGGATAAGGGGCACATCTAGACTAAGTCTCCTCTTACAGTACCGGAAAATCCGCCTTTTTGGTTTAAGGTGGATCAGACATGCCCTTATCATCAAGGAGGACCTGGGGATAACATAGAGAATTGTCTCAATTTCAAATCTGACGTGCAAAAGCTTGTTAGGAGCGGGGTCTTATCTTTCAAGGATGCGAACCCAATGTTCTCACAAACCTACTGCCTCAACATGAGAAAGCTGTAGTCAACCTGATTGAGAAAGAATTTAACAACGTCTATCAAATTTATGATGTACTCTTGTTGAGAACTAATTTGGTCAAGATGCATTGTAGACAGAGTGGGTACGGCCATGTGTCACCTCATAATTATCATCAATGTAATATTTGCTCTAAAAGTAATCAAGGATGTTTCGTGGTGCAAGCAGCTCTACAGGAACAGTTGGATCTCGGATGGATCCAAGAGCACCGAGTTCGTGGAGTTAACATGGTCTACACGAATTCCAACGTCATTCAGAACCAAAACATCCGTGCGATGAATGCCAACTTGGTGGCAATGCACTCAAGGCAAAGCCAGTATCATAATCTGTCGCGGCACGATTATAGTTCTTGTCTGACTTGCTCGGTAAACAAACAGGGACGCTCTTTCATACAGGAGGCCCTCCAGCGTCAGATGGATCTTGGATGGTGTGGTACCTCGAAAAATATGATCCTCGCGATGGACGCTGAAAAAACTGTTCGAAACAGAGTCGCCACCGAACTTTATTCATCCCAAAAGAGGGAAAGGAAAATATCGAGAAAACCTTTGAAAGGGAGATAAGAACATGGTCATCGCAACCAAATTCGAGTTCGGGAGTCGGTTACGCAAAGGGAAGGTATTAGCACCCTCTACGTCCGTTGTACTCAACGAGAACCTCTTGATTCGATTCGTGAGAAAGTTAGTTAGGTTTGTTTGGTTATCTTATAAAGTAGAAGGATTAATTTTTAGAAAGGAAAATGGGTGGTTTTTTATTAGTGTGCTCGGCAAGGATTAAGATCCTCGGGCCTACGTATTCCCTCGTGCAATGGGAAAGTCAGAGCATTCGTAGTTTGTGGGACTACGGTTGGTTTGTGTTTTTTAAGCGAACGAGAGTTTAATTCGCATTCTAACTGCTAAACGTTGGCTTGTCTGCTCGTCAAGGGAGGCTGAAGCACTAGTTCATATGCGCGAGAGAATGGACTAAACAATGTTCTTTTTGTGAAAGGTTGTTTGATTTGGATTAAGTATGTTAAGAGATTTGATTGAGAAAAATATTTAATTGGTATGTGTTTTAAGGTTTCGGTCACACGGAGGCGAGGAAAGGATAATTTTGATCGTATTGGATGTTTTAGAGGGGACAATTGCTCACACACGAGTAAGAGAACTCGCACCCAAGCAATAGGTAACAATTACTCACACACGAGTAAGAGAACTCGCACACAAGCAATCGACGAATTAAGGTTTATGTCTTTTAGAAGTGTCAATTGTTCACACACGAGTAAGAGAGCTCGTACCCAAACAATTGAGGAGAAAGACCAAAGACTTGGCCCCCCTCACTTCACCTTTAGTAAAAGTGTTTAAGTATATGATTAAGTGTTTTGATAATTTGATTAAGAAAAGAGGATTTGATTTGCGTGTGTCTTAAAGGCGTCAATTGTCCACACACGAGTAAGAGAACTCGCACCCAAACAATTGAGAAGTTAAGGTTTAAGTATTAGAGGCGTCAATTGTCTACACACGAGTAAGAAAACTCGCACCCAAACAATTGAAGAGAAAGACCAAAGACTTGATCCCCCCCTTTTCACCTTTTAATAAATGATCTTTAAGTATGATTAAATGTATTGATGGTTGATTAAGAAAAGGAGTTTGAGTGTTATCGGATTATATGTATTTTAAAGGCGTCAATTGCCCACACACGAGTAAGGAAACTCGCACCCAAGCAATTGAAGAGAAAGACCAAAGACTTAGTCCCCCTCTTTTTCACCTTTCTGAAAATGTTTAAGTATTATTACGTATGTTGGTTTGATTTGAGAAAAGCACTCGACGTTGGATCGAGGTTTTAATTTACGTGTGGGGTGGTTAAGAAATGGAAGGAAAGGAAGTTATGGTGTGAAGTGAAGGTTGGAAATACTTGATATATGGATCAAGTAAATGCTTAGGATTGAATTGATTGAATTTATTTGGAAAATACTTGATGTTGGATCAAGTTTGTTTTACTCTTATAAAAACGGTTGATTTTAATCTTATGAGAGAGGGTGTAATTAATCAAGTGGGACTAATATCAAGTTATAATTGAAGTAAGCCAATCACATACACACATACAAACCAAAGTGAAACGTGCAACAATTATCGTTGCATAAAGCCCAAGAGGAGGCATTGTGAGGTCGATTGCGATCGTGAAAACGATCGACTTACAAGGTATAAAAATGGTTGACATAAAGTCACAATATTAGTTTGAAAAGATTTTTGGTTTGAACAAGTATAATATGAATAGCACACATATAATTAAAGCATGAAGTAAACCCACATGAAAAAAAACATACACCACACAAAAATTATAAATCAAACAAAGTGGGGGGATAAAAAATGCTTCTAACATGGATAAAACCTAGAATGAGGCATGAAACATTGGGATTCAAGGGGTACCTAACGGAGAAGGTCCGTTGCCTCTTCGATGCACACAAAAGCTCAAGAACACTTGTAGAAGCTAAGCTCAAAGAGAAATTCTCATCAAAGTATCAAGCTTGAGGTCTGCATTAAGACTAACGGAGAAAGGCCCGTTGCCTCTTCAACGTGCACCCAAAAGCTCAAGAAGAAGCATCAAGTATCAAGTATCAAGTATCAAGTATCAAGGCCACGAGAGAGTATCGACAAGGATGCGTCAAGATTTAACCAAAACTTCTGATCAAAGAACATTCTAATCAAAATTATCAAGAGTTTCTAATCCAAATAATCCGAAGACTAATCAAAAGTGTAATTAAGAATTTAATGAAAATAAATGTCATAATTGTATCAAGAATGAAATTAATCTAAATTAACATTT
The DNA here is from genome assembly GCA_022829125.1 of Lathyrus tuberosus. Lineage (NCBI taxonomy): Eukaryota > Viridiplantae > Streptophyta > Magnoliopsida > Fabales > Fabaceae > Lathyrus > Lathyrus tuberosus. The sequence continues at coordinate 6,098,737 of JALAZF010000090.1, forward strand.
AAACCAAAATCAACATTTAATTAAATTTAACACAAAGTTAAGAAACAAAAACTACTCAAAATCTAAAATCAATACCCGAAAGAAAAATATAAACCCAAAAACTTAATCAGAAATAAAATTAATTTCCAATAGAATTCAAAGAAAACAAATAAAAGAACCAAAATAAATAAATAATAAAAAAAAAGGAGAAAGAGAAAGAAGCAGGGGTGCATGCTGAACAAAGGGTGGCATAAAACATCAAGGAATCACATGGGCTTAGACAAGCCCATCATCCTTTTTCAGAAGGCAAGGCCCGGGTGACAAAAACAAGAGCTTGGGCTTATGATCCCACGATCCCAGCCAACATGAAAACTATCAGGAGAAAAAAACAACGAAAGTCCAACAATAACATTATGTAGTAGCACACGTCAAGCACAACGCCACCGTCACCATAACAATGTCATCAGCGAGTTCAAAAGGAAAAAAAATTGAAAAGAATTGAAGGCAATATCATCTCGTTCCAACCTCGATCCGTCTCAATCTTAATTTCTCACTTCGAATCGTTTTCGCTCGAGTTCACTGGATTTTGACTCCCGGTTTCAATTCGTTCAACAGGTTTGTATCAAACTGGGTTTGTTTCAGATTTGATATCTTCTCTACTTCATCTCCTTCTTGGTTTCACGATTTGGTTTTGAAATGGGTCTTCACTCCTTGTTCGTTCGGATTCAGGTTTGTGGATTAGTTCACTTTCGAATTTCACTCTTTCGGTGCTTCAATCATTCTCGCACAGCAAGCGTCAAATCCTTGACGTCTTTCTCCGTTCCCGATCTCGCTTCCTCTCCTCTCGTGGCCCGCGATTGAAATAGTGATGATGACGTTGTGAATCATGGAGGTTGGTTAGAACGAAGGTGAAGGGTTGTTATGAGTTTTGAGAAGGGTGTGAAGCTTGGAGAAGGACTTGCGGTGGATGTCGTGATGAAGAGGTGGATGATTATGGCTCTGATCTGAAGTTTCCAAAGGTGATGTAAAGGATGAATTCGCGAGTGAACAGAACAGAGGGAAATGGGTTCACGTGGAATCCAACATGGTGGTAAACAAGTGAGTTTTTTTTTTTTGCAGAAAATGTTTCTTTCTCAATGTTGTTGTTGCTTTGTTGTTGTGCTGTTAATGGGAGAAGAAGGTTTGAAGCAGAGGGTGGAAAAGTTTGTTGAAGAGGGTTTGAAGTTAAAGCCTTTGAAAATGTTGCGTTTGTGGTTTACTGCGTGAGTTTATGGTGGTGAGAGAGTTTTATGGTCTGTGTTGAATAAGGGTTGTGGTTAGGTGAGAACGGTGGCGGATGCTATGGAGAAGTTGTGAGCAAGGTTTTTTTTGTGGAGCAGAGTGTTTGGCTCCGTTTGTGGCTTACTGAGTGAGTTCCCCCCTCCTCTATTTTTCTTGTTCTCTCTTTTAAAACAATACAAACTTGTCTATTAAGTTTGTAGTACAATCCATTTTGTCTTATTGCTTGTGATAAGTCTTTTTCAAAATGCAGGCTATGAGGCAGTGTGATTTGGAGTGATATGGTTGTGCGAATCATGGATGAGGATAGTAGAGAAGATATATTTTTGACAAATTCACATGGGCCCTTGTTGGGCTTTTGTTAACTTTGTAAAGTTTTGTTGTATGGGAAGAAATTTGGAATGAATTGGATTTTGCATTATGAATTTTGAAGTTTGAGCTTGAACTTGGAATTTTGAGATTTACACTTGAAAACTTGAAAAGAGATAGAATTTGAAAATTAGAACTTTAGTCCTTGAAATTGAAATAAAAATTGAATTTGGACTTGAAATAGAATTGACAATTGAATTGAATTGTGAATTGAAATTGGAAAGATGAACTTGAATTTAAAATGAAATTGAATGAGTTTGAACTTGAGATAAATTGGAATAAAAATTTAAATTAAAAATGAAACTTGAAATTGAAACTTTGAAATGAACTTGCATGGATTTAGAATAGAGACTGTAACTTGAATGGAATTGACACTTGAATTGGTTTAAAATGAATTAAATTGAAAGGTGGATTTGAAAAATGGCTTGGGTTTAGAAAAAGGATTTAAAGTGGATATGGATTTAATTAAATGGATTTGAAAAGAAATATGGTTATGGGTTGAACTTTTGGATATGGAATAATTAAATTGGATATTTGGATAAAAATGTATTTGAAATGGATTAACAAAGAATTTGAATTAAAAAAATTTAAAATGGATATGGATTGGATGAAAATGAATTTTGAATAAAAATGGATATGGATATTTGTAATGGATAATGGAAATGGTTATAAAAAACGAACAAAGAAAAAAGATAGGTTAATTAAAAGTGAAAATGGACAAATAGATTGGATATAGATATGATGGTTAGTGGATGAATGTTCAGATGATAACTATTCACATGTAGGACAAATTTGGGGTATGACAGATGGATCCAGGACTACCATGATAGGAATCCCTATCAGATCAATATGGTTCAAATCTTCGACATTCGCTTGATGAATACCAACTTGGTAGAGCTGCATGCTGAGCAGGTCCGACTCGGATTCCTGATATCACATAGTTATCACAGCTGTAAAGCGGGTTGCGAAAATGATCATGGATGTGCCCTTGTCCAGGAAGCACTTCAGCACTTGTTAAATCATTGGTGGATGCCAATCTACATGGATGAAGATACTCAGCAAATTAGTATCAATAACAAAAACCCCACTCGGCGTCAAAGTCAGGATGTCCGATCTGTGGAAGAACCTAGTGAGGTTACATTATATTCAAAGTGGGCGTGGCCAGGTGCCACCACATAATTATGAACGTTGTGGAGTCTGTTCGGAAAGTAACCAAGGGTGCTACCTTGTGCGAGCAGCTCTCCAGGGACAGGTGGATCGTGGAGAGATCTGCCCATATCCAGGTTCCGGACCCATCAATTGGTCGCCGAACTACCTTGCCAATCAAATTGAGGACGTTGTCGTCATCTCTGATCATCAGAGGACCAAGAATGTTTTTTCCATTATCCCTCTGCTTGACGAATCAAGAATTCCCAACTGGGAACGGATCGAGATTACGTACGATGGTCAGAAAAACCAGAAGGTTCCCATAGTTATCTATCTGTCGGGACCACTACCGTATGAATCAACTAAGGTAATCCCTTACAAATACGGTGCAACGATAATTAAAAATAGAAAGGAAATTCCATTACCCTCCGTCGTGAATATTGTGGACATCAGTCATGTAACACAGAGTGGTAGAATCTTCAACAGAGGAGTTGGAGAGTCCAACAAAGAAAAGGAACTTCAGACAGAAGCTCCCGATCCATCAGTCGGTCAATCCAGTAATCCCGACCTTTCAAAAAACTATGATGAGATGCTAAAGCTCATCCAAAGGAGTGAATACAACATTGTTGATCAACTGTTACAAACTCCTTCAAAGATCTCGGTATTATCACTATTAATCAGTTCAGAAGCGCATAGGGAGGCTCTACAGAAAGTCTTGGAGCAAGCCTTCGTGGAACAGGATGTAACAATCATACAGTTCGATAATATTGTCTCTAACATCACTTCTTGCAATAACTTGGGATTTAGTGATGAGGAATTACCTGAAGAGGGTCGCCGTCATAACTTGGCGCTCAATATCACAGTCAACTGCCAGGACGATGCTTTAACCAGCGTACTGGTAGACACAGGGTCAGCCCTGAATATTATTCCGAAGTCCACTTTGATGCAATTATCATTCAAAGGCCTCCGATGAGAACCAGCGAGGTCGTCGTCAAAGCGTTCGACGGATCCAGAAAAATGGTTATCGGCGAAGTTGACCTTCCCATAACTATTGGTCCTCACACTTTCCAAGTCACCTTCCAGGTCATGGACATCCGGGCAACGTACAGTTGTTTATTAGGAAGACCTTGGATACATCAGGCTGGAGCGGTTACCTCGACACTCCACCAAAAGCTAAAGTCCGTCCAGAACGGCCAACTCATCACAGTCTGTGGGGAACAGGCCTTGCTCGTCAGCAATTTATCGTCATCCACTTATGTGGAACCAGAAGGGATAATCGGAACCCAGTTCCAAGCGCTTTCGTTACACAAGGACGATCAATCCGGAGGAGGAACTTCGATTTCCTCATACAAAGATGCTATTAAAGCAGTCAAGAGTACCGATACAACAGGATGGGGACAGCTTGTCATTCCTACTAGCAATACAACAAAGAATGGTCTTGGTTTTTCTGCAACTTGTACCCGGATAGCTGCTAACGATGAAAGTATTCATCCCATTCAGAACTTCTTCCATAGTGGAAGGTTCCTTCACCCAGTGCCTCAGGAAATCCATGTTATCAATGAGGAGGATTCCTTCGATACGAATGAAGAATGGAAGCCCTATCTTAACAAGGACGGTTATATGTCTCAGAAGAGGTGCCTACGCTATTTGGCTATCCCGCACAGAGACCGAGATTTATACCACGGTCAAATGTCAAAATGATATACGGAGGTTGTGATCCGGAAGGATGTCGTGCTCCACCAAATTCATTAGAGGAGGACACTCTGATGAAAGACAACTTTGACCACAATTACTATGGCCCGATGGACGGTCTGCCAATGGGGTAGTCTTACCCAGGAGACTTGGGGCCAGAAAGTCAGCCGAGTAATGAAACTCAGCTGAGCATCATTGAACAGAATACCTGTGTCCCCACCATGTCATGGGATCAACACTCAGGTCATTCAAAAATTACTCAGTACGACGATGAATTTGCAACGTTTGCAGGACTTGAATTCATCAACTATACTTTTCCAGAGGTCAACGTCATCGAGAGGGATGACCCCTCCAGTTCCAAAGAAGTGTGGGACACCTTGGGACAACCGAGTGGAAAATACGACTATATGGTCAAGTACACCGCTCCCGAAAGTTCTCGTATCAGGCTCGGAGATATCCAGCCAACTGGATGGGGAGATACAGCTGAGAACACAAATGCTATGCAAAATACAACGGAGGAATCCTCCTATGACAATTCTGCCTGGGAGACAGATTCCAATGATCCTGCTCCACCAGAAATCAGTGTCATTTCTAAAGACAAATCAAGGAAGGTGCCAGACTTTGTGATTCACCGAGGAGTTCACCGCCAGTGGGTTGCTGTCGATGTTCCAAGGATTGTTCATAAGTCAAAGTAATTGCCATCTTTAACCTTTCACCTTGCCCAGGTGAAACGGATGTTTTGATAGGGCTCGCTTTCTGTAAATTTTCCCTCTTCGCTTCTCCCAAAGCGACAGAGTTTTGTTTTATAGGGTTGTAGTTTCAAGAGTCGACTTGTTCATTAATAAAATAACGTCGTTCTGTAATTTCCGCATTTATTGTTGTTTTCTCTTTTTGCTTTTCTCAGAAAATGGTAATCCTAAAAAACAATTCAAATAAAAACAAGCAATAATAAAAAAAATACACTGCACACACTTTTGCATTCTCTCTATCTCTTCTAAACATGAATCATCACGTCATGCAGATTACTTGTTTTAAACCCCGTTGAAACATACGATCCGATGCCTTCTCCCAACTTTGAGTTCCCGGTATTTGGGGCTGAAGAAGAAGTTGACAATGAAATTCCAGAAGAGATCTCCCGACTACTCAGACAAGAGGAAAGGTCCATTGAACCTCACAAAGAGCCGTTGGAAACGGTAAACTTGGGTTCAGAAAGAGAGAGAAAAGAGATCAGGATTAGGGCACTGCTCAGTCCAACTGCTAAAGAGATTTTGACAAAGCTTCTCAAAGAATTCCCCTATGTATTCGCTTGGTCCTATCAAGATATGCCAGGGTTGGATACCAGCATCGTGGAACATCACTTATCGTTAAGGTCGGAATGTCCGCCTGTAAAACAGAGGTTGAGACAGACTCACCCGAACATGGCCATCAAAATCAAAGAGGAAGTACAAAAACAGATTGATGCGGGTTTCCTCGCCACATCAGAATATCCTCAATGCTTAGCTAACATTGTACCCGTTCCCAAAAAGACAGAAAAGTCAGAATGTGTGTCGACTACAGGGATCTAAATAAGGCTAGTCCAAAGGACGACTTTCCTTTACCACATATTGACATGATGGTTGACAGTACAACAAAGTTCAAAGTTTTCTCCTTCATGGATGGATTCTCGGGCTATAAACAGATCAAAATGGCGCCGAAAGACATGGAGAAAACTTCATTCATCACCCCATGGGGTACCTTTTGTTACAAGGTAATGCCGTTCGGTTTAAAGAACGTCGGGGCAACCTATCAAAGGGCCATGACTACTCTGTTTCATGACATGATACATAAGGAAATCGAAGTGTATGTCGATGATATGATTGCAAAATCTAAGACAGAGGAGGAGCATGTGACCCACCTGTCAAAACTATTCAAGTGTCTGAGAAAATACAAACTCCGCTTGAATCTCAACAAGTGCACCTTCGGTGACCGTTCAAGGAAACTCTTAGGGTTCATCGTCATCCAGAAAGGAATTGAGGTTGATCCTGACAAGGTCAAGGCAATTCAAGAAATGCCTTCTCCGAAAACTGAAAAATAAGTCAGAGGATTCCTGGGACGTTTGAACTACATCTCCAGATTTATATTCCTCATGACTGCCACATGTGCGCCGATTTTCAAATTACTCAAAAAGAACCAGGACTGCGTTTGGACAGAAGATTGCCAAACCGCCTTCGACAGTATTAAGGAATATCTGTTGAATTCTCCGATTTTATCACCTCCAGTGGAAGGAAGACCACTGATCATCTACCTCACAGTCTTGGAAGACTCAATGGGGTGTGTACTAGGCCAACAAGACGAAACCAAATGGAAAGAGTCTGCCATTTACTATCTAAGCAAGAAGTTCACCGACTGTGAAACTCGGTACACGATGCTCGATAAAACTTGATGTGCTTTGGCTTGAGCAGTCAAATGTCTGCGCCAGTACATGATTTGTCACACTACTTGGTTGGTCTCCGAGATGGACCCAATCAAGTATGTATTTGAAAAACCTGCTCTCACAGGAAGGATTGCCCGTTGGCAGATGTTGCTATCGGAATATGACATAGAGTACCACGCTCAAAAAGCCGTTAAGGGGAGTATTTTAGCCGATCATTTGGCTCATCAACCGATTGACGATCAAGAATCAATTGGGTTAGACTTCCCAGACGAAGATTTCATGTATCTAAAGATGAAAGACTGCGACGAACCGCTACCCAGTGAAGGGCCAGAACCAGGTTCCCAGTGGGGACTTATCTTTGACGGAGCTGTAAATCATTATGCAAACGGAATTGGGGCGATAATTGTTACCCCTCAGGGTACCCACATTCCTTTCACCGCTCGACTTACGTTCAAATGTACGAACAATGAGGCCGAATATGAAGGTTGTATTATGGGTCTCGAAGAAGCGATTGATTTAAGGATCAAAAACTTGGACGTATACGGCGACTCAGCCCTGGTTATCAATAAGATAAAAGGAGATTGGAACACATATCAATCAGGATTGATTCCTTACAAAGACTATGCAAGAAGGTTGGTACCTTTCTTCAACATAATCGAGTTTCATCATATCCCTCGTGATGAGAATCACATGGATGACGCCTTAGCCACTCTCTCTTCTATGATTAGTGTATGTCAATGGACTGACATACCTAAGATCGACATAATGCGCCTTGAATGGCTCGCTTACATCTTCACGATTGAAGCAGTCATAGACGACAAACCTTGGTATCAAGATATCAAATGCTTCCTTCAGAAACAAGAGTACCTACCTGGGGCACTAAGGAAGGACAGGCAAACCCTCAGAAGGCTGGCAGGAAGCTTCTTTCTGAGCAGTGATACACTTTATAAGCGGAACTTTGACATGGTCCTGCTCCGATGCGTAGACAAACCAGAAGCAAACATGCTGATGAAAGAAATTCACGAAGGATCCTTTGGCACTCATGCCAATGGACACACAATGGCGAGAAAAATTCTAAGAGCAGGGTACTATTGGTTGACAATGGAATCCGACTACTACAAGTACATGAGGAGGTGTCACAAGTGTCAGATATACTCCGACAAAATTCATGTACCGCCAACGCATCTCAAAGTTCTCTCTTCCCCGTGGCCTTTTTCCATATGGGGAATCGACATGATTGGCATGATTGAGCCTAAGGCTTCAAACGGACATCGGTTCATTCTGGTCGCCATTGATTACTTCACTAAGTGGGTCGAAGCAGCGTCATACGCTAATGTAACCCGACAAGTGGTGGTCCGATTTATCAAAAATAGTATCATCTGCCGTTATGGTGTTCTGAGTCAGATCATTACTGATAATGGATCTAACTTGAACAATAAGATGATGAAAGAGTTGTGCGCAGAGTTCAAGATCGAACACCATAACTCATCTCCCTACCGACCCAAGATGAACGGAGCGGTAGAAGCGGCTAACAAGAACATCAAGAAGATTGTTCAAAAGATGGTTGTAGCCTATAAAGACTGGCACGAGATGTTGCCCTTTGCTCTTCATGGTTATCGAACATCTGTCCGCACTTCAACAGAGGCTACCCCTTTCTCTCTAGTATATGGCATGGAGGCAGTGCTCCCCATAGAAGTAGAGATCCCATCAATCTGTGTATTGATGGAAGTCAGGCTTACCGAAGCTGAGTGGTGTCAAAGTCGACACGACGAACTGAATCTGATCGAAGAAAAATGAATAACGGCACTATGCCATGGTCAGTTGTATCAACAGAGAATGAAGAAGGCGTTCGACAAAAAGGTCCGACCTCGTGTCTTCAGAAAAGGAGACCTTGTGCTCAAGAAGATACAATCATTTCTCACTGATTCTTGGAAAAATGGACTCCGAACTATGACGGCCCCTATGTGGTCAAGAAAGCTTTCTCAGGCGGCGCCTTGAGACTTGCAACCATGGACGGAGAGGAATTTGCCTACCCCACAAACGTTGATGTAGTCAAGAAATACTTTGCCTAAACTAAAAAAAAAAACGTCTCAGTGGATTGAAAACCCGAAAGGGCGGTCCAGGCAAAAGTTAGAGACAAAATATAAAAAAAAAATCATCCCGGTGGATTGGAAACATCACAGTACAATCCAGGCAAAAGTTAGGGATAATGGCAAGTAACTATGTTCAACAGAGGCAAGTCCCTCAGCAGCAGTTACACCATCCATCGGAGGAAAACTCCAGTCAAGGTCATCTTCGACAAGAAGCTCAGGATGTCCCAAATTCAAAGTTGGTAGAAGGATAGTGGTCGTTATGTTTCAACATAGCCCTTTTCCCTGTAAATTACCATTTTCTAACTTTGTAAATACTCTTTGGAATCACGTGTTTGGATGATCTCCATCTTATCAATAAAATTTGAGCCCTTGTGCTTTTGTTTGTAATTCTCATTTGTTTTAGCTTTACAGAACGACATTTTAATATGATCAACGATTCTTGAAATAAAACAAAAAACGAATTTACTTGTTAAACTTTTTCTACTTTTAAAATAAAGATGGCAATTTCTTTTAACTGTTAAACGTCAAAAGAACATCAATCGCTTCTCCAGAAGTAAGCGAACTTCAAAGTGCATAATCAAAGTATTCCTTCTAAACCAGTATGTCTGAATGAAGGATCAGCTGTGTCAGAGACCTTGTTTCGTCTGACACGCCTCGACCGAGTTCTTATCTCCTAACCCCGACCAACATAGTTCCCCGCAAGGACTACTTCTCCTAAGCAAGGTAGAATTGCTACTTTTGGACCAACGGTACTTCTTCGCCCCGCGATGGCCGAGTATCCAGTCATGTTCATCTTTTAGTTTGTATGTCGCGTCAGTTTTGTCAGCATATGCACACATACATAATGTATTATTGATTTGCATTCACATTCATATTGCATCACTATCACTCTAGTCGGTCTTGTCCCCTGGTGATAAAAAGTCCTCTCAATCGAGTTGTCAAGTTTTTTCCTCGTCAGGAAGTGCTGCGTCTGAACAATCTCTCTCCTCCAGTTTATTTCTGGAATGAAGTTGGCTCCTCGACCACTTTGATAACTTGAACTTCTGAAAGACCAGAGAACCTTCAATAGATGTCACTCTTTGCCATTGAAGATGATATTTTACGCTTTCCCGGATTAAGGAAAATCCCTAGAGGAAGCCTCTTAAGCAGAGATTCGGCAATACATCATTTTTTCTCTGAAAAAAAACCGTTGATGAAAAGGTCATCATCACCTCAAAATTGGATCCCATCATATGGCATTTCTCCAGGAAGATCCTGAGAAAAGTATGATGCAATATCCCCAAGCGTGAAAGCAGTCTCTCAAGAGACTCGTTTTCCCCAGTAGAGTCGGCAAATGGCATCTCCAACTGAGAAGTTTGTACCCCTCTACAACTCAGACGATTGGGCTCCCCAGCAAGTCTGACGTCAACTTTTTCCGTCAAATGGCATCTCCCCAGGAAAATTCGGCGAGAAGTTTGAGGAAAACCGCTACGAATAGCGTCCATTGTCAAGATAGTTTATTGACAAAAGAAACTAAGACCGGTTCCTTGGTAGGAAACCAGGATCGAGGGGAAGTTTAAATCAAGAAACTAAGACCAGTCCCTTGGTAAGAAACCAGGATCGAGGGGAAGTTTAAATCAAGAAACTAAGACCATTTCCTTGGTAGGAAACCAGGATCGAGGGGAAGTTTAAATCAAGAAAATAAGACCAGTTCCTTGGTAGGAAACCAGGATCGAGGGGAAGTTTAAATCAAGAAACTAAGACCAGTTCCTTGGTAGGAAACCAGGATCGAGGGGAAGTTTAAATCAGAAACTGAGACCAGTTCCTTGGTTGAAGACCAAGAACGAGGGGAAGTTTACCTTTTCTAAAGCATCATTGCTTAGCGAAATAAGATGAATGCGTGAGTTACCATTCATAGACGGCGTCAAAATTTTGGATATTCCGATATTTAATCCTCTTGCACCCTGAATGCCCGAATACCTTCGCCATTCACACCTTCGTGTCAAAGAAGATTAAATAGGGGCATCTGTCATACCCCAAATTTTGACCACTAAGATTTCCCATCATTGTGCAAATCATCATCACAATATGGATGTACCTTTGTGCCTCATCAATCTCCTCAAGGAATTGTTGAGCATTCACCACAATCAAAATTAGGGTTTCAAGCCCTCTCTGAGTGCTTAGACAAAGGATCAATCAAGGAATGACATGATCTTCAACTTGTCTAACCTCTCAAACATCCACAATGGATCAAGAGAACTCCCACTTCAAGGATTAAGCACAAGGTTGCTCCCTTCCAGGTGGATCAAGCTTCAAGATCGCCAGTGTCACCAAATTAGGGTTTTGGTCGACCAGGGCCTCCAGATGGAAATTTTCATCTGGGCATGAGCCAATGATTCAAAACATATCCTAATATACTCCATGGAACCTCATGGACCCAATCATCAAGTCAATTTAGCCTCAGGGGATGTATTCATCAAAAATCAGGAATGAGGGTTTCTTGACCTAATTCACCCCTAAGTTGACTTTTGGGACAAATCATGAACCAAGACCTCAAGACATGATTTAAGGGTCTCTAATATACCATATTGATCCATTTGGAACAATGGATTGGTCCAAGAAGCTTGAGCAACAAGTTTCAATTTCATCTGAACCACAGTTAGGGTTTTGCGAGAAAAGTCAACTGTAGCTTTGACTTTTGACCAGGACATGCTCCCAAACTCTAAGACATGATTCAATACACCCTATAACACCCATGGAACATGTCCATCAAGTTTGATTTAGGTCAAGGACATGATTTCCCAAAGGATCGCACAGTTTGGAATTCATTTGACAAAAAGTCAACTGTGCACAAAAGTCAACTTTGACTTTTTGAGATTTTTCACAAAAATAGATTTTTAACCCTAAAATGATGTTAATGTATGATTTGAATCATCATTCATCAAGAAAAATCAAAGAAAGTGGGATAACTTGTTAAAGGGGTAACCATAAAAACTTAGAAAATTTTCTAAGTTATGAAATAAAGTGACAAAGGTACCAACTTTGGAGGATCATAACTCCTAAACCACAAAGCCATTTTATCCCATCCAAAGCTTGATTTGTAGATCTCATTGCCCTCTACAAAAGCTTCATACTGACCTATGTCCAAATTCCTCATGGATTTTGAGTTATGGAGTGATCAAAATCAAGAAAAGTCACTTTGTTCCAACACTTAGTGAAATTTTCACTAAGTCAGAATCTGCCTTACTTTTTTCCAAATGTAGGGGGATTTTTCACTTGGATCCAAAAGGTATCAAAACTAAATATGATCAGACAGTTGTTGTATCATATAAGGGCTTTCCAAAATGGCCAAGAACATCACCAAATTCAATTTGAGCTTTGAGATATGGTAGTGGCAAGATGCCTTGCTGAAATCTGCCAAGGCAAGGCAGATTTTTGCACTTTTGGTCGATTTGCCAAAATCAGCCAATTCCAAGCCTTGTCATCACTTTGGACACATCTAAGGATTGAATCTAAAGGGGACAATCACTGAGCCAAGCCTCCAAAGTCCTTGGAACAAGAAATAACATGCCAAACCTAGAATTGCCCAAAATAGGGACAAGACTCCAATTTTGGATTGGAGCATTCAATGGAAGCACCAAGGTGGCATGGACTGAGCTATTAGCAACTGAATTCAGTCAATACTTATCCAAGACCAAGGGGACCAGCAGCCTGTGCCCTAACCTCTAGTCAATGGCTAGAGGAGACTTGGATTTTCATTTGCCAACATTGGCCAACCCTACTCAGCAGTTGCCATTCACTATTCCTTGCAAAACAAACTTTCTCTACTATAAATAGAGCTCAATTGTGATCACTTTAAGTACACCAAAGGCCTACAACACTTGCCTTTCTCAAAATCCACTTCTCACTCTCAAAAATGCCTTTCTTAGCAAGTCACTATCGGGTTTTTCAGTAGAGAGCAATTCCACTCAAACCAATCACACACACACACCTAACATACATCATATGGGAGCTGATCAAACACTTAAACAACATCTGGAACACTGATTTCTCAGAATCACCAGTCAATTGCTCAAGGTTTTAACCAAGTTGCAGTTGAGATGCCATGAAGTGATCCAGCCAATTTCCATCAAGTCCAAGCATTCAAACACACTCCATAGGGTGTAGGGAAGCTGTTCAGATCATCATAACTCATCTGTAACACCTCCAACTCAGAAATCAATTTGCTCTTGCTGTCACGACCTAGAGGTAAGCCTAAACTTGGTCATCTCTCAATCTATGCATATTTCCTCACACAATACTTTTGCCAAATGTTCATAATCATGCTTTGTTTGAATCATGTATCAAAAATCCCAGCCTTCATGCAGAATTTAGGGTTCTTGAGGATTTGTCGTGATTTCTTGTTTTATGCTTAATTTAAATGCAATTGATTGTCATAAACATGATCGTGAGGTGAAAACGAGCAGATTGATATGTGGATTGCATGATATAATCAAGTATTCAGTGAGATTGGATAGAAAATGCAAATCTAGTCAAAACTGAAAAACACGCGTGCTCTTCAGCTGTTCTTGGCGCCATTTCTCTCAAATTCAAATATTTGAATTTTGCGATTTTATTTAATTGATTCAAAAATTAATTTCTCTCTGAGTTTTAATGATTTTGAGTTGATTCTTTTTTTAATAATTCACAAAAATGTTAAAATAGTTTATTTTCCCAAAAAATCCCAAAAATATTATTTATTTCATATAATTGATATTTTTGCAAAGAATTAATGTTTTAATTGTTTTTGACATTTAAAATATTTTTTCCTTATTGATTTTGTAAATTTTAATGATTTCTAATCATTTTGTAGGGTAAAACTTGATTTATGAAGCATTAATCCAAGATCACAATTTGTTTTCCACATGTTAAACAATTTTGATTATTTTAATTGAATATTTTATTCAATTAGAACACATTTTGAAAACAAATTAGGGTTTTTGATTAATTCAACCCTCATAAATCATTTTCAAAACTTTTGGGCCTCTAATAGAGTGTAAGACCCAAGCCTTTTTGTAAAATAACCTATTGTGGGCCTCACTTATTGTATAAGTCCCTCAGGGTATTTTCAAAAACCTCGGCGTAATCGTCGTTTTGTACGCAAATAACCTTGGGCCTACCCTCGAGTAGTAAGACCCATTCTTCTTTTTTAAAAACACCTTGGGCCTCTTGAGAGAGTGTAAGACCCAAACCCCCTTGTACAAATAATTTTGGGCCTCACTTATTGCATAAGTCCCTCTGTACAAGTAAACGGTGCGATCGTCGCCTTTTAAAAAATCAATTGGGCCTCTCCTCGAGCTATAAAACCCATTCAAAACTTTTGGGCCTCTAATAGAGTGTAAGACCCAATCACCTTTTAACCAAAACAACTTTAGGCCTCAGATATTGTATAATAAAATCTCGGCGCGATCGCCATTTTAAACGAAAAATCATCTAGGCCTACCCTCGTGTTATAAGCCCCACTCTTTTTCTTTAAACCTTTTGGGCCTCTTGAGAGAGTGTAAGACCCGTCCCTTTGTACAGCAAACAATTTTTGGGCCTCAGTCACTCGTATAAGTCCCTCTGTACAAATTCAACAGTGCAATCACTGGTAAAACCCTGGGCCTCTCCTTGAGCTGTAAGCCCCAAATCTTTCTTTTTCAAAGCACTTTCTCCTTTGATTTTGAAATATACTGTTGTTTTCAATCTTTCTTTGTTGAACAACTAACCAAATAGCATGGAGGCTCTATAACCGAGTAAGTATTTATCCGCTTTTATTTACCGCTTTCATATACATATAACTGTATTGTAGGGCTGTTTCGCTGTAAGTCTTCTTTCATAAACTCATATCGACTGTGTAATAATAGTATAGATATTTAGAGTTTCCCCGACAACTACGTCTAGCACTAGGTAAAGCCGTTTTGATCACTCTTAGAAATAGACGAAACTAGATCCCCATAGGATTACCAGACACGATCTTCCCTCCTCTTGGGGTTAAACAATATGGAGATGTGAAAGGCAGATTCTTTTTGAACCCTTTCTCATACTGTCACTCGTAGAAGTTGTCAAAGAAACTCTATTCCCCAGAGATGATCTTTTCTCCGTGAATGGGATCTCTTGAGTTTCTTCCAAATTCTCGAACTTTCCTGGCTTGATCTATTCTTTATGAATAGCCTGTCTTGAATTTGTCGAGGTTTGGGGACCCACAGGCTTCTTAAAAGCACCCTTAGGAATTGTCAAGGAACTCTACTCCCCAGAGATGATCTCTTCTCTGTGAATTGCATCCCTTGAGTTTCTTCCAAATTCTCGAACTTTCCTGGCTTGATCTATTCTTTGTGAATAGCCTGTCTTGAATTTCTTGGGGTTTGGGGACCCACAGACTTCCTAAAAGCATCCTCGCCTCCTCTTGGGCATTGTACAAGGACCCTTCGGCTTCTTAGAAGTATTAACAGCCTCCTCTTAGGCTTCGTATAAATGATTTCTTCCTCCGGGAATGATAGCCTCCTCTTGGGCTTAGTACAAATTGTCCCTCGGCTTCTTAAAAGTTTCCAGCCTCCTCTTGGGCTTCGTACAAATTGTCCCGACGACCTCCTAAAGGTATAGGAACAGAAATCAGTCATCTTAATAGAACAGTCTTTCCAAGAGTCTACTACTGTTTCTCAAAGCATAGTATGAAAGATGAAACTCTAGACTTGGACAGTCTAATTTCCTTGAGTCTCAAAGACATTCTCAAGCACCCTTCAAGAATAGGAAGGAACCCCGTAGACTCGGACAGTTTCAATACCCTTTGGATTTCCCATTTCCTCAAAGAAAAGGAAATATCCCTGATCCTCGAATCAAAATCCCTGAGTACAGTGTTACTCATATAAGAACTGATTTTCTCTTTGAACCCATATACTGGTCACTCAACTGAAACAGTACCCTCTTTCGCCTCCATCTCAGGCTTCGTACCAGATCCCATAAAAAAGACTCTCTTGTTGAGTCAAAACTTCCTTTTGCCTCTATCTCGGGCTTCGTACGAGATACAAAAACACTCTCTTGTTGAGTATAAAAGACTCTCTTGTAGAGTCAACCCTCTTCAGCCTCCGTCTTGGGCTTTGTACAAGACACAAATCACTCCCTTGTTGAGTATAAAACTTTTAGCCTCCATCTCGGGCTTCGTACGAGATACCATAAAAGACTCTCTTGTTGAGTCAACTCCCTTTTAGCCTCCTCTTAGGCTTTGTATAAGGAAAACCTTTTAGCCTCCTCTTAGGCTTTGTATAATAAAACCATTGGTTGATCCAATCAACCTTTTAGCATCAAAGTTGTGCCTCGTTCATAGTACACAAATATCAACAACTCTTTTCCCTTCATCTAATCGCTGTAAGCGGCAAGCCTCTGGATCATCTACATCCATGCCACTGTCCCTCTTTTAGCATGAGAAATTCCTAAGGAAATATAGCATTGCTCTACACTGAGTTAAAGTCTTCGCCTTCAGGTTGGAAATGCCCTATAAAGGAAATTATGGCATTGCCGGATTCACACATCCCGGTTAAAGTAATTCTCCTTTATAAACAGTTGTGACAAACAAACCCCTCTTTAGAGATGACAAATTCACTCTAAAGACAACACCTTTTAGCTTCACATCTTGGGCTTTGAACAAGATACAAACTACCTTTAGCTTCACATCTTGGGCTTTGAACAAGATACAAACTACCTTTAGCTTCACATCTTGGGCTTTGAACAAGATACAAATCACTTTTAGCTTCACGTCTTGGGCTTTGAACAAGACACCAAAACACCATTTCCTCCCGTAGAATAGGAGGAACTACGATCGCTCTGATTTCCCTATTTCGGAAAAACGGGAATACGTAGGCATAAGATTGAAAGAAAAATCTTAGCGAGCACACTAAACAAAAACCCACAATCCCATACCTTCACATCTCAATCGAAAAATATCAGTCATAGTGTCTTACCCATAAACCTTCTCGGTATTCCGTTATAAACAAAGAAAGAAGAAAGAGGCCCCCCCACATTGATAGCATCTGTAACCTAACAGACCGCTGTTTAAACTCAGTATGCAAGCAGGGTTAATTGGAGACATCTATTTCCCTTCCTTAGTCAGCTCACAATAGGATAAAAAAATGAATCGACCTATAGTAACCCCCAAGGAGCGACAGTGCTTAAGAAATACGTCCAGTTTCGCTCACTACAGTGAGATAACACAGGAGAGTATGAGATTCGGGATATTAAAGTGAACAGTGATTTTCGGTGAATATGAGAAAGAATTAGACTTTGGACGTGAGATTGGTAGACTTGATAATTTCGAGTAATCAGAGTGCGCAGCGGAAGCGTGATGTGGCACATTTTGTATTTGCGTGTGGGACTTGTAAGAGTTCATAGATTGAACATTGGAAACATGTAGGGATGGTGAGACCATTGGACGTTTCAGAATGGAAGTGTTAGGTGAAAGGTTTAAATATTATTCATGGGCTACTATGTAGATGGATGTTTTGGTTATATGTTCGATTGGTGAATCGTAGCATTGTTGTAATATTGTTGTGTGACAAGGATGTTTGGTATCCTGGTTTGGTCGAGGTTGTGTGACCACGATGTTGGCTCGTGGGACTTTATGTTCTTGTTTATGTTGTGGTATCGTTTCCATGGTGATGGTTCAAGTGGTAGTGGCTAATTCCTTGTGGGGAATTAGGGGAGTGTTACCTTTGGTAAAGGTAACGATCTTGTTGTGTTTCGGTTCAAGAGTGAACCTGTGTAGTCGTAACTTGTGTATTCTTCGAGTCGTGAGTTAGTCGTCAAGTGCATTGTATGGGCATTGCATCTTGTCGTTGTTGTTGTCGTCGTTGTTGTGTCGTTGTTGTAGTTGTGGTTAGCGACGTGGTTTGTCAGTTTGTGTTACTCGTGGTGTTGCCTTTTGTTGGCATGAGAGTGGGTTAGTCGGATGCGAGAGTCGTATCCGGAGTTGTTCGTATCGGTTATATTTTCGAGGACGAAAATGTCTAAGTGGGGGAGGATTGTAACGCCCCGATTTGTTTAATTGTATTTATTTATTTCATTTATGTGAATTTTGTGAAATGTGTGAATTTATTGTATTTTACTTACTAATTGAGTTAATTGGTTAGTTTCTCTGATAGATAAAATATTTGCATTAAATTATAATTTCTTTTCAACTTTTATTTCCTGAAATATATTTCATCGGTATGTTTATGTTTTATCGCATTTTGAGAGCGTTTGCGAGATATTTGAGCTGAGGGGTATTTTGGTCTTTTGGCTTAGTTATTTTTCATAAAATAGAAAAAATAGAGAGAAAAAGAGAGAAAAGAGAAAGGAAAGAAGGAAAAGAAGAGGAAAGAAAGGGAAAAGGAGAGGAGAAGAGGAAAATCGTCATTAGCTCCGTTTCAATCGCGATTAATCGGGTAAGGGTGAGAAGTTTCAATTATGTCTTGCTTGTGTATGTATATGTGTTGTTTGTGCAATTGTTTTGGTTGTTTTCACAACTTTTTACTCATTGATAAATTGTTGAACAATAAATAGAAATCGATGTTTTCACGGTCAGAAATCACGAGTTAAGGTTCCTAATTGTCGATACATGTTAGATATATGTGGTTGTGCATTCAATTGGTAATTTTTTTATGTTTAGATGAGATTTGGAGAGGATTTGGGGTAGAATTCGTAGTAAAAAATTATGCAGGAAAAATTCTGGATTTCGCAGGCGATACGCGTATTGGGTAAGGAATTATGCGTATTGGGTAAGGCATTACGCGTAACACCTTGGACAATACGCGTATGGCAAGGGTGAAATCAGGGCATTACGGGTATGAAAACCATTTTACACGGCCCTCTAGTGAAATGCGTAATGGTACGCGTAAGGGGCAAGGCATTACGCGTAACACCTTGGCAATACGCGTAATGGGTTTTTAAAAGGAATTTTTGGGAGAAATCAGTCTCTGCTCATACGCGTAAAACTTTGGGCAATATGCGTATGGATGGGCGAGTGAGCAAGGCAATACGCGTATGGCTCAGGGCATTATGCGTATGGCCAGTGAGAGTGCAGAATTTTGTCTTTTTGTGATTCCTTTTCTTTTTGATTCCATAACTTGGGTTCCGATTATCCGTTTTGAACATTCTTGGTATCGTTGGAAAGCTAATAAAATGTTCTTTCTTATTAAAATGGTTTTGATATTGTTGTCTGATTTAATTATGTCAGGAATTTGGAAATGTTTCATTTTGTCAATTTTTACCGTTATAATTGTGTGTAATTGATGTGTAACATGCAATGTGCTGTCGATATGGATATCGTATGACTTGTGTGCTGTTGTATGATGATATGCATGTGATGAAATGTGGTGATGATGGTTTGTGGCCTAAGGGCAAGAAAATGCATTGTGTTGTATTTGATGATATATGCATGATTATGGATGTGTATATGTGTGCATTGGAATGTCATGAGTCATTGTATGCCAAGCATCATGATATGCATTCTTGTGATGTCGTGTGCCCTAGTGGGTGTGAGCGATGAAACGATTCCAGAGAGAATCCGCTATAACATCGTGAGCCTTAGATCGAGAGGACTGAAAGCGGTGATTATAGACGATCGTGTGCCTTATACAAAGAGGTGTGAGCGATCGGGTCGTGTGCCTTATACAAAGAGGTGTGAGCGATCCATAAACTTCGTGTGCCTTATACAAAGAGGTGTGAGTGACGGGGAACATCGTTTGCCCGACCGGGAGTTACACTAAGTAACAAGCGATGGTTCCAATAGTTCCTGAGTGAACTAGTGTTGAGAAATGATGGATGGATGGTACCGCATATGCATTGCATAGAGTCGTTGTGTCGGTCTCTGTGCATTTGCATAAATCATGAATGGATTAATTATGTGTGAGAATTATGAATGGATTGATTATGTGTGAGAATTGTGAATGGATTGGTTTTGTGTGGAAAATCATGAATTGATTGAGCATGTGTTGAGATTTATGTTTGAATTGGTGAATTGAGGTGCATATGTGATAAATGCATTGGTTGTGGATAATATGTTTAATGTATAGACATATGTTATGTGATGTGGTGGTGTGTTTCCATATGTTATGACTTGGTATGCCTTATGTGCAAATATGTGAGTATGTTGGATAATTGATATATGCTATGTTGTTGGATTATTAGATATATGTTATGTATATGTGGAATGCTATGTGTAATAGTATGTGATGTGTGTGGTGTGAATATTTATGCATGTGAATTTGTATGTGTTTGCATATTATTATGCAATCTTGATTTAGTTGTTATTTCTCACCCTTTTGTTGTGGTTTGTTGCTCTATGAGGCAATTGCAGATTAGTGGTCTTGGAGGCTTTTGTGAAGATTAGTTCTCCATCCATTTGTCAGTCAGTCTGCTCTGATACATAACACGGGAGTCAGGGAACCCTGTAGATATATATATATATATATATATATATATATATATATATATATATATATATATATATATATATATATATATATACACATTTGTTGAATATATTTTGTATTACTTTTGTATGAATATCTTGACGTGATAAAACAATTTATTCTGTAAAACAAGGCAATTATGGATCTTTCCACTTTATTCCATAATTGACATTTCCTTTTATATGGAAAAAGTTTCCCTTTGAGGTTATTCCATTTTGTGTTATGTAACAAATTTATGAGCAGGGATTGTGTTTTCTCTCTTTAAATTGTGGCATCCTTGTTTCTGTCAGAAAAATAAATTTTTATTTACGCTAATTTAATTATGTATTATTTATTCGCGATGGGAATTGGGGTGTTACAGCCTGTACAATGTTGCACCCTTGGTTGTTCTTGGAACAAATGTTGCATTGATGATAGTCGTGAGGTGGCACATGGCCGTATCCACTTTGTCTGCAATGAATTTTAACCAGATTTATTTCTAGTAACCGCACATCATGAATTTGGTAACTGTTGCCAGGATTTCATAAATTAAGTTTACAAAAGCTTTCTCATGCTAAGGCAACAGATTCCTTTGAACATTTGGATTAGTGTCTTTGAAAGACAAAACTCCATTCTTGATAAGTCTTTGTACAACAGATTTAAAACTGAAATAATTTTGGATGTTATGCCTGGTGATCCTTGATGATAAACACATAATTGGTTAGCCTTGAACCAATAAGGAGGATTCTCAGGAATGGAAGGAGGAGTCCTGGTTTGAATGTGTCCTTTTGCTAGCAAAACTGGGAACAACTCTGCATATGGAATTGGTATTGGATCAAAACCATGTGACCTTGAGATACGATTGTTGTTGTTGTATTGCGGGCGAGCCTGGTGAAGAGGTTGTTAGTGCCTTTGCTAATATTGTGGTTGTTGAATTTGCTTATTTTGAGAAATCTGTAGTTGATATGTCAGAACTGGGGTTGAGTTGATAATAGGAGATACCATTGCTACCTGTCGAGGTTGGTATCTTCGTCTTTGTTTGCCCTGTGAGATGGTACTGATATCTTGCTCTTTCTTCTTTTGGAAAGCGCTCCCATACTGATCAGGTGTAAACAAACTAACTGCAAGTGCACAACCTATCGTGTAGTTTTAAAAGATATTAATCCCACAGAGACTAAAAGTCAAAGATTATTGATCCTAGTTATTACGGTGTTTGGCTAAGGCGAATCAAATAGTTTAAAACGGAAGGAACTTGAATAAAAGAGTTTAATAAAGACAGATAGATAACAATGCTAAAATGTAATTCACATCAATCATCGAAACTCTGATCATCTCCACTAAGACAACTTACGGGCCAATGTTTTCTATTTAGAAAAGAACTAATTTAATAGGAACTGTCGCTTTCGCGTATTTAGAACCAAACTTACTCTATAATTTATACCCTTCATTTGTCACATATGGCAGGCGCGTATTGCGTTAAAGTAGTAAACTCACTTTTAAGAAATTAGACTCTTTGCTTAACTGAAAGTGATTTTTATTGGAAGATTAACTTAAAAAGAGTCATTTAGCTTTCGCTTAAGTACCGGATCCCAAACCTATAAACGCGTCCGCCAATAGTTTTAAAACCTCCTTCTAGAAAAGTTAAAGTTTCCTAATTGGTTAACAAAGTGTTTTCGCAGTGTCGACTAACCAAAAACAAACCCATTTCGCATATCAAAAGAAGTTCAGAAAAATTGCGTTTAAACCAAAACAGCCCATAAAAGTAATCCTAGGGAGACAATGTGTAGAGCTACGTCTATTGACGCTCCTCACATCTCAACATAAAGTAAATTAGCCAGACATGTTTAGGGAAAAAAACATAAACGGTTTTAATTGCTGAATTAAACATAATTGCAAATAAAGAAAAGTAATTAAGATGAAAGGAATAAGTGCGATTAAATAAGGCAAGGAAAGTAAAGGGCAAGAAAAAATAAAGGTAAATGTTGAATAAATAAATAAACCTGCTCCGAACGGAGTCTTGAATTCAATACAAATTGCGGTGTGGAAAGTAAATCTTGACGGAAAGTAAACGACCGAAATAAATAGTTGTAGAAATAAAGGGTGCTCCAAACTTGATACATAATTAATCGACACTGCAATACCTCTCCGATGTGAAGAGAATATCGCTTACAAAATTGACAGTATAAGAGCTTAAATTTGCACAGAGTTTTGATGCCCAAAAGTGGAGGCATCAGGGGGTATTTATAGGGTTCTAAAAACCCTAAAAATCCCTTAAAACTGCTCCAAAAACGTGGAGAGAATGTAGGAGCGGTTCTGGACTCTTGGGGGCTAAGTAAAGCCCGTTCCTAACCGTTTTCACAATATAGAGCATGGCAAACGCCATGGCTTGCTAACTCGTGCCCGTTTGTTCCTCTTCCTTCGTTTGTGGGCCCCGTGTGGTCGCCTTGAGTGCAAACTGCTCCATTTCTTCTGTTTTTCATCTGTTTTGCTTCGTTTCTTCGTAAACGCCTCTTAAATGGCTAAATATCTTAAACACAAATAAAACACCTGCATAATAGTGGAAATGTAAACAAAATGACAATAAAACATGCATAAAGCGAGTCAAATAAACGATGAAATCTGGTGTCATCAAACTCTTCCACACTTGAACCTTTGCTTGTCCTCAAGCAAAATGAAAGTAAATAGTGGCACTCAGATATTTACTCAGGGCTTTAAAGACTTTGCTTTGAACTAGGCTATGTAATAGGTACTAATTCACAAAAACAAGAGTATCGTAATAACATATTCCGCATTTTGCAGTCATAAGTCTTCTTCATATACAAACCAATCTGGATCATATCATTATGCTTAAGCCTAACTTACTCCTCCCATTTTTCATCCTTTTTTCATTCAGACACAATCACATTAAGCCCGTTATCCGTACACACTTATAATAAGTCGATCGGTTAGTGTAACCCCTTTGTTTACCCAATTGTAATTGCGGGGGATCAGACCGTAATCCGCCTAACCAAGTTCAGCACCAGATACTCTGAACCAATTAATAACGGGTTTGTATTCTATTTTTGCAGGTTCCACAACTGTTGGATTAAGCGACCGGGTGAGGGTCACCAAACTTAAAAAGTGCATTCCCTATTTTCAATTAATTAAAGCAAAAAATTTTGGATCATTCACTTATATTCATCGACTTCGCTACGTAGAGCATGCTTAAGATGCAGCTGACTGCTAAAATAAACTACTTAAGGACTTATTTAGGGGTGAGATTTTAAAGCTAAGGCATAACAATTATCCAGATTGATTTCTATAATTAAGAGACTTACGGTGTTAAGAGGTTATTGATATTTCAGGATATTTCATAAGTCTTTATAACCTGACCTAAACTATTTTAATAGCCCACAATTTAAAACAAACATTATTTTTCTTTGCAAAAATTTTTGGTATGGCTCAAGAAAAGGAAGAGATTTAATAGACAACAAAAACTGCGCCTAAAGACTTGACAATACATGTAATGACTAGATAAAACAACGAAAGTAAAATAAAGCAATAAATCTAACTAGAAAGCAGTAAAATTCCTCTCCCACACTTAAATCAAACATTGTCCCCAATGTTTTAATCCAAGGTGAAACAAAAATGATAGAACATGTATGAATGCTACTGCGTGCCAAATCCTTTCTGATCCTGCTCTTGTTGTCCATGTCCTCGCTGACCACTTCTGCTTCGGTAGCGCGCATTTTCAAATACCTTCATTTGTTGAAACTACTCTTTCTCGAAGCAGCCCATCATGTTGTCCGTTTATGGAGGAAGTACCTACAAAAGTGTTAGAAAAATACGGTGTGGTGTGTGCAGGTGGAACCTGACCATGTGAAGAATGAGGGGGAGGTGAGTTACGGAAGGGAGGGACATGCTCTATCCTATCATACTCATCATCGGTGTCACCACCAGCAGCGGCATTCGCAAGAATGTTTGTGGTCACCGGGTCATTTCCAAGATTGTCATCTGGATATTTTTCTCCTAGAAGTAGCTGAGACACGAGAAGCGATACATTTCTTTATTTTCTGTAAACACAAACAATAAAAGGAAAAAATTAAATTAAAATCTCGTGGGTTGCCTCCCACGTAGCGCTTCTTTTTATGTCGTTAGCTCGATAGCCCAGGAGTGTAAGTACTCATGGTGGTTCTCTCGAGAATGATTCCTCGATTAAACTTTTAATAATCTTCAGTTTCCATGAACACTTATCAAGCCATCTCACATATCCCTCACCTTTTCTTTTCTTCCTTTTATAGAGTGGTTCATTCTTTTGAACTTGTGGTGGTGGTTCTGGTTCTATCCTGAGTATCAGTTTCTTGGATTTGAGTTTAATTCTTTCATCCACTACCTCAAAATCTAACCTTCCCTTCTTGATAATGAAGATTTCCCTAGTTTCATGGTCCTCTAATTTTTTCTTTTTATGCATGAACTCAGACAAATGTGCATTGGTGTGGATATTTTCCAATACCTCCACATACCTTTTGGGTAGGGAGTCCACCTTAGCTTCCACAAACTAGGGCGGGAAAGGAATCGGTGGGGTATAGGGAGGAGGAATAGCGATAGGTTCTTCCTTCACTATCTCTTCGACAACCTCCCTTTCGGGTGGTGTCGGTGGATTTTTCTCAATCTGTACTCTTTTCTCATCAGAACTCTTCTCTACCTTATTATCACTCTCCTTAGGATTTTCGATTTGTTTCTCACTGATGGTTGACACAACATCCACATGTCTCTTAGGGGAGGGTCCTAGGAGTATTTGTGGAAGCATGGAGATTTTAGTCTCCAATGCCTCATTGTGAGTCGCAAGGGACTCAACTACTAAGTTTAGCTGCCTAAGGTTTTCATTAATGTGGAGACT
This sequence comes from Lathyrus tuberosus, assembly GCA_022829125.1. Lineage (NCBI taxonomy): Eukaryota > Viridiplantae > Streptophyta > Magnoliopsida > Fabales > Fabaceae > Lathyrus > Lathyrus tuberosus. The sequence continues at coordinate 6,124,006 of JALAZF010000090.1, forward strand.
TTGTTTTCTGAACTCCTCATTCTGGAGAGTTTGTGTCACCACAAAGCGCTTCATCATAGATTCTAGTCTATAGTGAGTTTACGTCTCAAGGAAATTCTCCATAAATATTTCAAGGTTGGATTTATGGGAATCTTGCGGCTCCTCAAAATATTGGGAGTGGTAATTGTAGAGAGAATTTGGGTGATACATTGTAATAGAGATAAGAATGCCTTTGTCTATACGGTGTAACAACAAAGTTGCAATATTTGACGTAATTGATCCCCGACAACAGCTCCAAAAACTTGATTGGGTGTAAACAAACTAACTGCAAGTGCAAAACCTATGGTGTAGTTTAAAAAGATATTGATCCCACAGAGACCAAAAGTCAAAGATTATTGATCCTAGTTGTTACGGTGTTTAGCTAAGGCGAATGAAATAATTAAAAAAGAAGGAACTTGAATAAAAGAGTTTAATAAAGACAGATATATAACAATGCTGAAATGTAATTCACATCAATCGACGACACTCTGATAATTTCCACTAAGATAGCTTATATGGCAATGTTTTCTATTTAGAAAAGAACTAATTTAACAGGAACTGTCGCTTTCACGTAGTTAGAACCGAACTTACTCTCTAATTTATACCCTCCATTTGTCACATACGGCGGGCGCGTATTGCGTTAAAGTAGTAAACTCACTTTTAAGAAATTAGACTCTTTGCTTAACTGAAAAGTGATTTTGATTGGAAAGATTAAATTAAAAAAGATCCTTCGGCTTTCACTTAAGTACAGGATCCTAAACCTATAAACGCATCCGCCAATAGTTTTAAAACCTCCTTCTAGAAAAGTTAAAGTTTCCTAATTGGTTAACAAAGTGTTTTCGCGGTGTCGGCTAACCAAAAACAAACCCATTTCGCAGATCAAAAGAAGTTTAGAAAAATTGTGTTTAAACCAAAACAGCCCACAAAAGTAATCCTAGGGAGACAATGTGTAGAGCTACGTCTATTGACGCTCCTCACATCTCAACATAAAGTAAATTAGCTGGACATGTTTAGGAAAAAAACATAAACGGTTTTAATTGCGGAATTAAACATAATTGAAAATAAAGAAAAGTAATTAAGACGAAAGGAATAAGTGCGATTAAATAAGGCAAGGAAAGTAAAGGGTAAGACAAAATAAAGGTAAATGCTAAATAAATAAATAATAAACCTGCTCCGAACGGATCCTTGAATCCAATACAAATTGCGGTGCGGAAAGTAAATCTTGACGAAAAGTAAACGACCGAAATAAATAGTTGTATAAATAAAGGGTGCTCCAAACTTGATACAGACTTAATCGACACTGTAATAACTCTCCGATGTGAAGAGAATATCGCTTACAAATTCGATAGTATAAGGGATTAAGTTTGCACAGAGTCTGGATGCCCAAAAGTGGAGGCATCAGGGGGTATTTATAGGGTTCTAAAAACCCTAAAAATTCCCTTAAAACCGCTCCAAAAACGTGGAGAGAAAGTAGGAGCGATTGTGGACTCTTGGGGGCTAAGTAAAGCCCGTTCCTAACTGTTTTCACAATATAGAGCATGGAAAACGCCATGGGGGCCATGGCGAACGCCATGGCTTGCTAACTCATGCCCATTTGTTCCTCTTCCTTCGTTTGTGGGTCCCGTGTGGTCGCCTTGAGTGCAAACTGCTCCATTTCTTCCGTTTTTCACCTATTTTGCTTCGTTTCTTCGCACACGCCTCTTAAATGGCTAAATATCTTAAACACAAACAAAACACCTGCATAATAGTGGAAATGTAAACAAAAATACAATAAAACAAGCATAAAGCGAGTCAAATAAATGATGAATTCTGGTGTCATGACATACGTCTTGCTACTACTGGATGGCTCTGCATCTTTGACCAATCGACCTTCTCGGACTGCTTCCTCAAGGCGTACTCACATGTTCCTCATCTCGGTGAAGTCACTAGGCGCACTTGCAACCATTCGGTCATAATAGAACGAGCTCATGGTTTTCAAGAAGATTTTTGTTATTTCTTTCTCCTCGAGAGGAGGACAAATCTGGGCGGAAATTTCACACCATCTCTAAGTATATTCTTTAAAGATTTCTTTATCCTTTTCAGACATAGCTCTAAGTTGATCCCTATCAGATGCCATATCCAAATTGTACTTGTATTGCTGAACAAAAGCTGCTCCAAGATCTCTGAAGGTACTGATCTTTGTACAGTTTAACCCCATGTACCATTTGAGAGCGGCACCAGTTAAACTATCTTGAAAGTAGTGGATTAGTAACTGTTGGTTTTCCGTTTGTGTAAACATCTTCCGAGCATACATTACCAATTGACTTTGAGGGCAGGAGTTGCCTTTGTACTTTTCAAAGTCAGACACCTTGAATTTGTGTGGTATTTTAACATTTGGGACTAAGTAGAGATTGGCAGCATCTTTCCCAAACAAGTCCTGTCTGCGAATGGCATGAAGTTCTTTCTGCATTTCCAAGAACTGTTCTTTGAATTCATCCATTCTTTCATATACTTCTATATACTTGCTTGAAGTGGCGTGAAAGATCTGTTCTTCTGGAGTAGTATGTATCAAAAGTTGTGGTATAGACATTATTGCTGCGGTTCTTGGTGCTTCGGTGACCTGAAGTCTGTAACCTTCAGGTATAGAAGTCTATGTCGTGGCTCTTGTACCTTCATTTACCTGAAGTTTGTAACCTTTAGGTCTGGAGATTCCAGCTGTAGCTCATGGGTCTTCAGTGATCGGAGGTATATATCCCTCAGGCACAAAATTGAAAGGCATGCCCTAGGGAAAACTTTTAGGCATGTTGTACTGAGGAAGACTGACGGGTACCTCAAATGTTAGCGCAGCCACAATTTCTAAGATCACAATTTCCTCTTTAAGGGCTCTGTCATTTTATCCTTCCTTGAAGAAAAGATCTTCCAAATGAATGTTATATGGTATATCGTTCATAGGGTAACCAAGCTGACGACGGGCTAAAACTGGGTGGTAGTTGATTCATCCTTTAGTACCAATGAGGGGCACATTAGGGAAACTTCCACAACTATCAATGATCTTTGTTCCGTCATAGACCCGATTGTACCAATCTATGTCAGAATGAGTGAGAGACATAATCTTTGGCGACCATTGCATACCACTTTTGAGGTCCCAAAAAGCAACAGATTTGGGCAAATGAGAAATAAACCATTTGTAGAGTAATGGTACACAACATGTAATCATCCCTTTGTTGTACAAGTTCCTTAGATGCACTAAATGGTAAGCATCTACAAGCAAACTTGGGACTGGATTCTCGATTAAGAATATCTTGATAGCGTTGGCGTTGACGGAGTTGTCAATGTTGGGAAAAAGGAATAACCCATAGATGAGTAGAACAAAGATATCCTCGAAGGCAACCATGTTTCCTATACTAGCAAAGTATAGGGCTTTTTCCATTAGAAACTTAGCTGGTAGACCTTGAATTCCTCCCTTGGTGGTCATGTGAGTTTTGATATCTGACACTTCCAAGGAGGTAGCTCTTGCAATGGCCTGATCTTTGGGAATCTCTTCCAAGCCAGAGAAAGGTCTTGGTCAAAAATGGGTAAATCAATAAACTGATAGTACTCTTCCAATGTTGGTGTGAGCTGATAATATGTAAATGTGAACATTGGTACACCGGATCATAGAACTGAACCAATGTAGATAGGACTCCTTCCACCATGTTGACTTTTAAAAGGGACAAAAGCCCTCCATACTTAGCTCTGAAAGCTTCAGGATTAGTAATCAACCTTCCCAATCTTCTCAGGTCTCCAAGTCTTGAACTTTTGAAGGTGTACTTCTGAGTTTTTCTTCTACCAAAATCCATAGCACAATTTTTTTATATTTGCAACAACCTGTTTTTTAGTTCTTTTGAAATTTTTTGAGAAATTTTGAAAATTTTGATGAATTCATGAATGCATGTATGCACAAACACAGATATTTACAAACATGGGTTTAAGGGTTTATCGTCACGAGCATGAAGCCATGGATCTACCCATCCAAAGGTATGTACTAGGGGTTCATTTTGTACCTGTAGAATGGGTTCTAACAAGGTTCCCAAAATCATTGACCCCTCTTTAGGATATTACCAGCAAACTGATTGACTCATGAGAGCTGTAATATCCTCAAGATGGATCTCATTTGAGTGTAGTATCGCGTATCAACTATTCCCGATAGTTACCGCACTAAATCCTAAAATGGCCAAATGGGTAAAAGGTTACTAAAGTACTCAGCTTCTTAGGTTTCCAACGGAAAAAGTAATGTATTCGTGACTTGCTCGCTCAACATTAGTAATTCCAAGAGGGTACCTCCACTGAGCTGGCGGATTTTCAAGTTAGCTTGTTCGGGATTCACTCCCTATAAGCCTTCTTGATTATACCACCTCGTATCTTAAAGTATGCTCTCAATTCCAAGTTTAGGATTTTTCCTCACCACATGTGTATTAATCACATTCCCAAAACAATTGAACAACTATGGCAAGTAGACAGATAATATTAACAGTAATGATAAAAGATAAGATGATATTAACAGTAATAATGAAAAAGGTACAAAGTAGGCTTGACCCTCTTAAGGGATGGGAAATTCCCCAGTGGAGTTGCCATTTTTCTGTGGACCGATTTCGGTGACCCCCACCAATCCTGAGGTGGTGAAGTCCTCGTGAACCATGCTTGTGCCACTTTCGAATTTCTAATATTTTTATCCTTTGATGCTTAAAAGGAAGGGGAAGAAATCTAAACTAGCCCTGCGTGCAAATATTTTCCTTACAGGTGCAAAGAGATCTGGAATCGGGGGTCGATTATACTAATGGAAGTTATTAACACTCTAAGTATCTATAAAATTCTATAGGAACCTTTTGTACTCTTCATTACTATCAGTTATCATCTCTTCTTACAATGTTTACTATTTAATTGGGAAAGTCTTAACTTATGGATGAGAATGTGAGATGTTTTGTGAGTTTTTGTTGCTTTATGAAAGGTACGGGGACCTAAGGGGTTTTATTTAAAAGTGTTCTCGCTAAGATCTCGCAATATTATGCCTACGTATTCTCAAAAGGAAGTTGAGAAATCAGAGCATTCATAGTTCCACCTAACTATGGGTGGAATATGTATCTTGTTCAAAGCCCAAGATGATGAAGCTAAAAAGGTTATTTGTTGGTTTTGAAAGAAAATACAAATTGTCATTATTAAGGGAGATATCTCACCTATTCATCATAAACATTTGAGAATAGTGTCATAAGGGAAGAAGCTTTGAACTTGGATGTTAACTAATCCTAATCAATGCCACATATTCCTTTATGAGTCTATGCATGCTAAGAGAACGACCTTGACTTGGATATAGTATCAACAAGTATGCCACTTACATCACTTAGATGAAAGAAAAGTTTTAAACCATGATAAGAGATGGACCCTAGCTTGGATTTTGAATCAACAAGTGTTCCACTTAAATCACTTATATGAAAAAAAATAGTTTTTGATGTTTGATTTTGAATTATGGTGTATAGAAGAGATATCTTCCTACAGAGATGACTCAATGTCTCACCTATGGGGAAAAGTTGATTTATTTGAGTACCTTGTTCAAAGCCCAAGATGTGAAGCTAAAAGGTTTGTTTGTATCTTGTTTAAAGCCCAAGATGTGAAGCTGAAAGGTTTATTTGCTTGAGAGAAGGTTGACTTAATAGGGGGAAATTGAATTGATGGTATATGTATGAAGCCCAAGATGGAAGCTATGATGCTTGGATAAAGCCTAATAGGAGGCTATGATGCTTGGATAAAGCCCAAGAGGAGGCTATGATGCTTGGATAAATTCCAATAGGAAGCTATGATGAATTTGACTTCATCTTAGGGGAGCTAGTGTTTGGACTAAGTTGCAGTTCAGGGAACCCTGATGTTTGAACTAAGTCTAAACTAAGGATGAGGTGTTATAAATGTCAAGAGAAACTTAATATGACAAGTATATGAGAAGTAATTGACATGAATTAAAAGGTGACGAGTCTTACACTCTTACACTGGCCTATGTCTAAGCATGGTTGAACTTGAAAATGTGGTGGGTCTTATACACTGACAGAGGCCCAAGAGTTTTGACGATGTAATTTAAAAAAGGTGGTGGGTCTTACACTCTAATAGAGGCCCATGAGTTTTAAATTGAATTCCACTAGGGCTGTGTTTTGATGAGAGTTTAAGATTGAGGTTTGAATAGATTGAAAACTTTTGAGAAATTGAAGAAAGTTTTGGGGAGAGGGGAGGGACTTACACTCTAATAGAGGCCCATGAGTTTGGAAATGTGGATTGAAAATGTGATGGGTCTTACACTCTTGACAAAGGCCCATGAGTTTGAAAATGTGGATTGAAAATGTGATGGGTCTTACACTCTTAACAGAGGCCCATGAGTTTGAAAATGTGGATGATGTGCATTTTAAAGAGATATATTCATCATGGTAAGAGTTTATGAAGGAAATACTTGAACATGTAAGCAAAGATTTAATCCATGGGAGCAATTACAGAGAAATTCAAGCAAGTATAAGTACTCAAAATGAATCAAGGATCCACTGAATATAGTAAGGGAAACAACCAAGCATACTTGAACATTTAAGCATGGATACAAGTTGAACATGTTGATGACAAGTTGGTAACAACCAAACATGGATATTAGGGTTTAAACATGGTCTTGAACAAAGTGGAAACATCACAAAGGTTCATACAAACAAAAATGTATACAATGGTATTTTCAAGACAAAGTTCAAGTTTTTTAGAACACTTAAAAACATGGTATGATCAACACAAAGGTATCTACACACACCAAGGTCATGAAAACATGGAAGAAAGTCACATGTTAAGGCAAAATATCAAGCAACAAGTCTCATGGTATGGACAAAGTTCAACATACATTTACATGTAAATATATACTTGAAATACATTAAAATCAAATAAGAACAAGGGTCTACAAATTCACAACCTTATTTAAGGTTCATAAAAGATGTGTATTGTTCAAACAATGCATTGTGAGGAAAGAAAAGTAATGTATTATTCAAAAGAATCAAAAGAAACCTTTAAGAAACCCTAAACATAACACACACTTTGAACACTTATAAATGCATTAAAAATAATTATTTTTGGTTTTTTCTTTTTACACGTAGAAAATAGATATTATCATGAACAATTTGCATAAAGAATGGGTTCAAAATGATTAAAAATGAAAATGTTATGGACATTTGAATTTGTTAAGGAAAGTAGGAAAATAAGTGATAAAAATTTTGGGAAATGGTCCCCATGAACTTGAACTCAGGTTCCTTCTCCTACAGATCAAAACAATAGCCAACTCAACCACACGCGCGTGGTGACTAAAGGGTGGAAGATGGTTATTATATGTTGTTGCGGTGAGAATCAGATAGCAAGCTATTGATTAACTTGCATCACATTTCTTTGAATTCACCACCGACTTTGATTTGTCCAAAGGAAAGGTTCAAGATCGAGAAAACCTAAAAGGGGAGATCTAAGGTTCGGGGGTTGGTTATACAAAGGGAAGGTATTAGCACCCTAAGTATCTGTAGTACTCTACAGGAACCTCTTGTTTGTATTTGTGTTATGTTAGTGTTTGCTTGCTAAGGATAAGGTGCTAAGGTTGAAACCTCAGGGGTTATTATCTAAGTATACTCGCAAAGACATCGCGTCTTGTGCCTACGTATCCTGACGGGAGTGGAATCATAGTAATCGTAGTTCATCTAACTAAAGGATGAATGAGGAACCATTGACTATGGCCAAAGTTCCAAGGGGTAATGAGTATGAGCTCATTTTAGAGTTCACGATAACTCTCTAAATCTAAGTTATAGGGGGAAAGTGAGTTCTCATGATGGTGAGAATCACATAGAGTTCAAAACTCTAACTTATTGCTAATTTATGATTCCATGGCTCTCATGAGGCCAAGAAAAGGGATAAGCTCTTATGAGGCTAAGGTAGGGTTGTTGTTTAGTGACTCATGAGTCAATTTAGGAGGACTTTCCTTTGGAATAGGGGAAGATAACAGTTTTTACATATTATGAAAATAAAGGGTTTACATGACTTATATGAAAATATAATAAGACATAAACAAGATATTAGGGTGGCATAAAGTCACAACATCATGCAAGGTTGAAATTAAATACATTAGACATTGCTTAAAATAAATAAATAAAGATAACATAATAAGAAGAATAAAATAGTGCAATAAAACCCTAAAAGATACTTCCAATTTCAACATGAATAAAGGCCATCAAGATTAAATATTTCCATCAATTTCTTTTTATATTCAACAAGTGAATTCAATTAGAAACGATTGGCAAAAAGAATGGAAGAAAAAGGATAGAAAATAATTAAGTTATGAAGGTTTGAAATGTGGTGCATAAACCAAAAGAAACAAAACAACATGTGGTAAAAATAAATGGAAAGGCCTCCCCTAGGTATTGAATCCAGGACCATGCGTATTCAGCCTAAAACCAAAGCCAGCCGAACCATGCGCGTGTTCTGAACATATAATGGTAGCAGTGACATATATGTAAAGCGAAGCGAATTTTGAAAATTAAAATAAAAGGACTGGGGCGAGGGGTATTCGAACCCCAGTCCTAAGGGTCAAAGGCGAGTATGCATGTGTGTGCTTGCCACTGCGGTGGCTGGTACATCCAGTATAAAATATGACTTAATAAACATATAAGCCTTCATGCGCGCATAGACAAAGGAAACCAAGCAACCTAACTCAAACAACATCCAGTTCTAATGGAACACGCCATGCCATTCATCACTCAAACAATTATCAATATGAAAGGACAGAGACATAAGATTAAAACCTCAACATTATGAGTTGCCAAACAGGTGAAAAACTAAGCAATGTTAACTACACAAACCGAGTATCCATGCAAGCTCTCACTTTGGTAAATGCAAACACACATCAAAGTATTGAACATAGGGTGTGACAGATTCAAATACAAGTTATTAAACATGTATTGCACAAAGGTTCAATCAAACACATTCATTGAAATTCATGGAAAAAACATGACTTGGACGCCTCTAAACAAACATTCATATGGTTGATTAATCCATGTGCAAGAAAACCAAAAGAAACAAGAGGGCCGCATCATTCACTCAAGGTATCAAATGAAAATAGCATGATGATATATTAGACATGATGAAATCAGTTTTAATGACATGCTTTAATGTTCAACAGCAGCTCAATCATGTTAATATGAGTGTTAATAGGATGATGGTAACAAAGTAAAACAACAACAAGAACAAGCAGTCCGTGCAGATAAACAAATGAGTCATTTAGAGCAGTTATGGTTCATAGAGTAATAAACTCAGAGGATCAAATGCACATACTAATGCTAGCATACCAGTCAAATAACAAGATTCATATGTCATGATACATTGTGGCTATTAAACAAGGCAAGCAGGCAAACTTCAGAATAGATAACATACAAGGTATGGGAATAGTTCATATATCAAAGCCAGATTATAGGTACACCAATTAAACACAATATCAAGGAAAGTTTGCATTTAATAACATGATGATGGAAGACATAGGTTCATGGCATTTTGGATACACAAAGTTATCATGAAGAATAAACAGAATTTGTACACATCAAATAACAGTTGAGCAAGAATACCACATATAAGCAACATCCTGATAGTCAAAGGCCATACATGTATTCAGGGAAAAACAAGACACAAGACATGACAGCATAGCAATAAGTTTACTCAAGTAATGTCATTCAAAACAGACAGTGGCATATGGCATGGTGAAAGCAAATATTTGTTGTACTAACATATAATGGATACAAAACAAACTTAAGGAGTAGGGACTCAAACTAGGTCTGACTCAAAGAAAGGGCAATCAAATGGTCATGGAGTGAAGGCATATCAGATGATCAAGTATTATCAGTGGCATTCAAACAAAAAGTTAGACAGTTAGGACAACCTTGGTTCAGGGCAAGGCAGAGTGAACTTAAGAAAGAAAGTGCATATGGTTCTATGGTAATAAGCATGGGGTACCAAGACAAATGCCTCAAGAAATTTAGCAATCGAAATCAACCAAGGTTACATGGCAGAAAAGCACATATCATGTTTGAACATTTAAAGCTTGCACATAAATTGGAGATACCAAACTGACAGCATGTGGCACATGGACAAAACCAGTTTTAAGCATGGCAAGGCATATCTAACATGAATTCTAGGTTTACAAACTAGTCACAAGTCACAGAGACAGCAAAGCAAATAGGGCATATTATGTACCAAAGATTGGTGGAACAATGATAAGCATGCTTGGTAAAATATTTCTGAACCTATATCATAGCAGCAAGTAAACATTCAGAGTGCATTTAGTTATTTAATTCTAACAAGGCAGCAGTTTTAGATGAATCAATTTCAAGCATACCAACAAATAACCAAGTCATGAGATAATGCAAAAATCCAACAAATGATGAAGTTTTTATAAGCACATGGTTAGAACAAAACTTAACTTAAAATCTAGCAACAGGTCTTAAGTTAAACAAGTCAAACACCAAGCATTTTGGTAATTCAAACACCAAACATCAAGCACACAAATCAACAAAGATCAAGCCATGGCAGAGTGGTGCATATCAAGATATAGATAAACACATGAATACCAAAAGTATCAACACCTAAACACAACAAGGATCAACAATAACAAAGTTTTGGATACAAAATATGGCCATGCGCTTAAGTGTACAAAATGATCATACATTGATGATGACAGAAAAAGAACGCCAGTGGCATTTAATGAAAGCAACTTAGCAACATTTAATCAAACATTACACATAGCAACAAACAGTGATAGATAGGTTCATCAACCATAAAACACATGAGCATCTCAGAACAAGTATTGAACTAAAATTCAAAGATCTCAACTCTTAATAACATCCAAGCATCAAGACATACATAGGTAAATTAGCATTTCTATCCATTTTGACAATATAACACCAATATGAAACCTTATAAACTTACAACCAGTTAAAGAATAAAACCAATGCATTATCATTATGATGATATCTCAGGCATAATAACTTAAAACAAAAAGCAGCATACATGTCTATCTCAATATATCAGCAAAGCAGATTCAAATACATATTGGCACATTAGAGATTAGTGAAAAGCAACATAAAGCATATTACAAACAATTATGATGAGATATGATATGATGATGTCAGTTGAGCATGGATATTAAAACATGGAAATGGAAAGTGTAGTTACCAAGTGGAGTAATGTCCACTGCACCTTCAAGTGTGCTGAATTCTCTCCTTTCTGAACTGGCAAGACTCCAAAGCAACCCTTCTCCTTTTTCTTACTCGTGGAATTCAAAAACTCAGAGACTTTTTAGAGTATTTTGAGAGAATTTTTGGTGATCTTCAAGTGCTGGGATGACCTCATTTTATAGGCTGGGCAGATTGGCTTTGGTTCTTTGAGACCAATGGACAAACACATGGTATGCTGAGTAAATAATTAGGGTTTGCAACGACCTCTTTTCAAATTCAAATCCGGTCAATCCTTGGAGATAAAAATGCTTCCTCTGCTGCACAAGGACCTCAGAGATGCAGGGCATGTTTCATAATTTTGTGTATTGCTTAAAAACCTCCTTCTTTGTTGTCATAAGGGTGAGTATCAAATGAGGTAATGGTTGGGATTTCACGAAGATTTCTGCAGGCGAGGGCAGTCTTTATGCTGAACCAAGTAAATCTTCAGAGTAGCTTTAATGGATCAAAAGCATGAAAGCTCAAAAGGGAAATGGTGGGAGATTTCAAAAGTGAAAAGCGCGCCAAGGATTATGAGCTGTAGTAATTTGTTTGCGTTGAACTGGATACGATGAATTTTCTTCTTCTCTCTATTGAAACACGAAGCCATGAAGGAAGAGAGGAGAACACTTCGGTCACTTTGCTCCATGCCAGGCCACGCGTCAGCCTCTCATTAGCTGAGGGAATGGAGTTGAAAAGTCAAAGCTATAGTGCACGAATCCTATTGGTCATCAGCAAGTGATTCTTTTTGCTTCCAATTGTATTTTTGTAACATTGATGGGCTTATGAGATGGGCTTAAGAACAAATGTTTTTAAGACTTGGTTTTCTCTTCTTTTTTGGTTAGCAAAATAAAAAGAAAATGGTTTGAAAAAAATAAATGACTTAGAAAAGAAAATAAATAAAAGAAGAAGTGAATTTTAAGTAGGTGAAATGGTTATGGTTTAGGAAACTTGATATTGACGAATAGAAATGAAATTGGATAAAAATTTGGTTAATGGATGACTATTGAAATTGGTTTGGAATTAAGAATAACAATTGCAGAGGGAACATGAGGATGAATAAAGTGGATAAAAATTGTTATGGAGAAGGTTATGGAGATATCTCTTTGAACATGAGAAACTTGCTTGATTCAGTGTTCCATCCAAAATCTTGACTGGACAACCCTTGAATCCTCTTGAAATAAAACCTAATTCACAAAACAAACACAAACGAAACTTGGTAAATGGGTTAGGTATGCAATATGATTGACCTAAGACGACATGCAAAAAGATCAATGGATCTAAGGGTAAAATTTGGGGTACAACATATGTGTTAACTATTTGAAAAATCAGAAAAATAAAAGAAACTGGGGCGAGGGGGATTCGAACCCTAGTTTCAAGGGGTGAAAGGTAACAAGAGCGTGCAGTTTTAACCACTGGGGTAGTGATACATCCGTGTATCAAACCACACCCATTAAATGATAAGGGTGAACATGACCTAGGCCTGGCCAGAACAAAGGTGCCATAACCTGGTTCTTGCCCAAGAAGACCTAGTTTTCTTCATTTGCAAGAAGGGTGTAACTTCTTCATTTCTCCATGAAAATGGATGAAACAAAGATGCATCCTGCCTAGAATTTCATGAGGAATTCAATGGTGGTTTTAGATTTTTCTAAAAATGCTTACATTTTAAAACCCGGTAGTGGTTCCTAAAGGCTTCAAATTTGCAAGTTCTAGGCTACAACTATACACAATCAATAATAGCACTCTAAAATGATTCAAACACAACAAGTAAGACATATATGACAAGTTCAAAATCAATGTACATCAAAACAATGCATATTTAACAAAGTACTAAGTTCAAGTGATACATACCTCTTGAAGCACAAAGCCAACTTCCAAGATACTTGTTACAGAAGTGAATGAATACCTTGGACACTTCTATTTGACCTTAATGAAGCTTTTTGAATGCTTGGAATCAATAGAAATCCACTAGAACAAAATCTTGCTTCTTCTTGCAAAATGGTCAAAAGTGATCAAAATGGAAACTCCTCCAAATTGTGTTACAGTTGAGTAACTGTGATTGGAACAGCTTAAGGATGTTATTTAGAGTGTGTTTGAAGTGTTGGATGGTTTTGAAATGAACTGAATTAAGACATGGCTTATAAAATGCAAAAAGTTAAAGATATGAGGTTTTGACAGTTGACTTTCTGATTTTGGTGGTTTGGGATGAAGATAAAGGTTTGAACACCTTCAAGGGATTATTTGTGATGTCTTTGGATGGTTGTTTGAGTGGTTTAAGCTCTGGTTTTGAAAACTCGAAGCTTACTCTTTGAAACTTTGAAAATTTGAAGTGAAAGAGGGAGAATGAGAAAACATGTGTTGTGATTGTTTTGGTGTGTTTTGAAACATCAAATGTGGTCTCTATTAATAGGGGAGCAAGTTTGTTTTGGAAGAATAATGGTGGTTTGAAGGATGAGTTCATCATTCAATGTTTTGGCAATGCATCATTACTTCCTATCCGAGGTACATTATCTTCTTCCACTAGCCTAGCATTGCTTTTGACCAATTCCACATTCTGCAGATGGTTTTATTGTTGTTTAAGAGGACATCTTGATTGGTGGGAGTGATATCTTTAACAATGCATTATTCCACATAAATGCACCTTGAATTCAAGGCTTTCTTCCATTTTCAAAGGGAATCTTCATGATCAAATGGCTCTATCCTGCAGGTTCAGCATGACTATCAAGGATTTCTTTTGAATTGAGTGCACATTAGTCTTGTGTAATCATTCCAAGTTGGACTCAAAATCTTGTGGTGCAAGAAAATGCCAAATCTGTCTAGGAAATATAGTTGCATCAAGGTACATTGTGCACTTCATATCTCCTTGCACAAATGGAATTAGATGATGTTCTTGGACATTTTGGAAAGCTGGTATATCATACTTCAACTTTGATGTTTGCATTTGGTCTTGATTCATCTTGGATCTTGGATAAAAATGGTCTCAAAGTTGGTTAAAACACAACACAGATTCTGTCCAAAATTTCTCTAAGTGTCAAAGTTAAAAAGTGTGGAAACCCTAACTTCATGGGTTCATATCTCTAAAAATCTATGAACTTTTTGGAAATTCAACTTAAGTGAAAAAATTTTAGTATGTAACAAGCTCTTCAATTTGGTCTTTGGATCCAAGAAAATGGTTACATGGTTTGGAAGTTATAACCTTGCAAAGTAGGGAAAAAATCATTGTTTTTTATGACTTAGAAAAATTTCTAAGTTTTCTAAGGTTGCCTTTTTTACAAGTAACCTCACTTTTATTGATTTTTCTTGACCAATCATGATCCAAATCACATATTAACATTGTTCTTGACTTGAAGAAACCATGTTTGACCAAAAACTCCAAAAGTCAAACTTGACTTTGGGCACAGTTGACTTTTTGTATCAAATGAATCTTGAACTTTGTGATCCTTTATGAAATCAAATCCTAGAGATAAATTAAACATCATGGATGGATTCCAAGGGTGTTTTTGAATTTCTTAAATCATGTCCCAAGGTTTGAGATTATGTCTTGGCCAAAAGTCACAGGCATGGTTGACTTTTTGTCAGAACCCTAGTTTGTGGTCCAGATGATTTTGAATCCATACATTTCTTATGAATCAAGTTCTTTGGATCAATCCAATCATATGAATGGACTAACATGATGTATTTGAGGTCCTTGAAACATATCTTGAGGTATTGGATCATGCCTTGCTCCACAAGTCAGCTCATGGATTGATTAGGTCAAAACCCTAATTTTTGTGCACTGAGGATCTTGTGGCTTGTTGATTTTGAAATGAGGCAATCTTGCACTGAGGATCTTGGGCTTTGTACAAAGATTCTCCCCCAGCAGAGCTAACCTTTTCAGACTCTCTTGTTGAGTCAATCACTTCTCAGACTCTCTTGTTGAGTCAACCATATTTCAGACTTTCTTGTTGAGTCCATCACTTTTCAAGACTCTCTTGTTGGGTCAATCTCCTTTTAGCTTCAATCTCGGGCTTTGTACGAGACAGTAAATCACTCTCTTGTTGAGTATAAAAGACTCTCTTGTTGAGTCAACTCCTTTAGCCTTCGTCTTGGGCTTTGTACAAGACATATAAGAGCACTCTCTTGTTGAGTCAACTCCTTTAGCCTCCGTCTTGGGCTATGTACAAGACAGATAAAAGCACTTTCTCGTTGAGTCAACCCATTTCAGCCTCCGTCTTGGGCTTTGTACAAAACACATATAAATCTCCCCAATGGAGTAAAAAATACCTTTTAGCCTCAATCTTGGGCTTTGTACAGGATAGAAAAAACGTTTTCCTCGAAAAATTCAAACCGTTAGCCTCCTCTTAGGCTTCATATAATGATATCCCCAAAGAGTCAGTCTCGTTTAGCCTCCGTTTTGGGCTTTGTACAAGACACCCATATATCCACTCTCTTGTTGAGTCGGTCATTTCCAACCTCCTCTTAGGCTTTGTATAAGGACTTCCCTAATGGAGTCAGTCAACCTCTTAGCTTCAACCTTGGGCTTTGATCAAGGCACACAATCCTTCTTTAGAGGTGACAAATTCTCTTTCAGTCAACCTTTTAGCTTCAATCTTGGGCTTTGAACAAGACACAAATACTCCGTTTAGCCTCTGTCTTGGGCTTTGAACGAGACACCAAAACATCTTTTTCCTCCCATAGAATAGGAAGAACTACGATTGCTCTGATTTCCCTGTTTTGTTTAAACGGGAATACGTAGGCATAAGATTGCGAAATCTTAGCGAGCATACTAATCAAAAACTCTAGGTCCAATACCTTCATATCAATCAAAACTTAGGTCCAGCACCTTACCAAAAACATCAATAAAAACTCACTCACTCATATTTCCCAAGAAACTTTCTCAAACCCACTAAGAGATAAACTCCAACAAGTACAAAGCAAAACCTAAAGCTAATATCCTGTGGATAACCACATATAGGATGAGTGATTGACGACTGGCCATTGTATAAACTGACCCCAGACCCCCCAATCTCTTTAAGCGTTTGTCATGTTAGACATTCGCGTGCAAGGTTACTTTTAGATACCTTCCCTTTCCCTTTCAGCTTCATGGGATAAATAAGAAATCAGAAAGTAGCACCCCCTCCTACCATTGAGGTGAGGAAAACCCCAGCGATAAGGAGGTCACGTCACCGACAAAAATCCCTTGCTACAGGAAAATGGCGACTCTACTGGGGAGTCATTGCTAGGATCTGTCTTACCTTAGTCATCATCGTCCCCATTTTCTACAGGAAAATGGCGACTCTGATGGGGATTCGTTTTATTGTTTAGGACTAGGATTATTATAGCTCCTAAGAGGTTTAGGATGTTAGCTTTAGGAATTAATATATATATATATATATATTGCTTTTCTTACTTGATATCCGTGTTTATTTTTCTGCTAATGGGAATGTGTGTGATGCCGCATCTGGAAAGATTGAGTATACATCTAAGATAGGTGATGGCACGAGACGGGTAATCTTATTGGGAGTGAAACCCAAATAAGAGGTCCCGATAGACCATCAAATCAGTGGAGATGCCCTTTGCGGATTCAATGCCTATACGACTTCAGTTGTTGAAAGCAGTTTGTTCGATTGGGTTATCTGAGAAGCTGAGGATTTTAGTAGACTGAAACCATTTTGTAGTGCGGAAGCTATCGGAAATAGTTGTTACGCGATACTACCCTCATTTGAGATTACTCTAAGATACATCAGCTCGCTTGGATTCCGGCCTGTTGTTGTTATCCCAAAAGGGGTCAATTAATTTGCAGACAGGTACAAAAAATCACCAGTAAAACCTTTGGGGATGGGTAGAGCCTTGACTTTATGACACCGACCCTCTGACCCCATGTTTTTTCTATGATTTTGTGTGATGCATTCATGCATTCATTTCATTAAAAACATTAAAACAAAGAAAATTTTCTCTTCTAGTCTCTCTTTTTCAAATTAAACTGAGACAATGATTGCAAATGTCAGAGAGAAAGATTGTGTTATGGATTTCGGTCGAAGAAAGACTCACAAGTACACCTTCAAGGTTCCAAAACTAGAGGATTTAAGAGGATTGGCGAGGATGATCACCAACCCTGATGCTTTCAGAGCTAAGTATGGAGGACTGCTGTCTCTGTTAAGGGTCCATGTAATTGAAGGAATCCTATCGACACTCATCCAGTTCTACGATCCGGTCTATCACTGTTTCACGTTCCCGGATTATCAACTAGCACCAACACTGGAGGAGCACTCTCACCTGACTGATTTACCCATCACTGACCAATCTCCCTTTTCTGGACTGGAAGAAATTCCAAAAGATCAGACCATTGCAAGAGCAATTTATTTGGACGAGTCAGAGGTCAGGACTCACATGACCACTAAGGGTGGAATCTGATCGCTCTATTTAGTGTGCCTAAATAAATCTAACTGCAAGTATACAGTCATATCGCGTAGTTTTAAAAGATTATCGATCCCACAGAGACTAGAAATCGAACGCACAGTTATCTATCGTTACTATGTTTATCTAAGGCTAATCAGAATTGGTTTTTTAAGTTCAAACAGGAAATTAAAGAGAAATTAAAATTTGGGAATACTAGTTATGAATAAGATATCGGTATATAATTCAGTAAACCTATGTGGAATTAATTAAACCTAAGCGTATAAAGATTTATCACCCTATGCATCTGTAGGAAAAACCAGTTTAAAAGCCCTCACCTCACACTCTGGTGGTTATTGCTTCGGACTATACTCTTAAGTCAATATGTCTGCTCTCGCTAGCCCATATGAGGTTAAAAATACTTTTTGAAAACTAATAAGACCTAATTAACTTTAAAGCGCTTCCGCTGTTTTTAAAACTAATGCCCGATTTCAGCTATCCGGGTAAAGCCTCACACTCCCGTGGTCTCGACTTTAACCTTTGTTACCTTTTTACTCTCGTAATAAAAGTTGGGTTTAAAATTAAGAAATCGAAGCCAGAAGAAGAGTTAATTATTGATTTTAGCTTAGAGTTATTTAATCCATTTGATTACTTCATTACATACCGATAAGATCGGTTTAGTTAGACATAATAATGAAATTAAACGTAAAGGCAAAGAGTTAAATAGACATAGACATAATTAAGAAGGAAATAAATAATGCTTTGAATTAAATAATGGAAACCTGGTAATTTGTAATAACAGCAATAACAATCCCTCCACAGGCTGGTAGGTTCTTGCTTGAATAAAGTAATTGGCAAATGATGAAGGTAATGAAACAAAAACTAAAACTAAGTTGTAATAGTTCCTCAATGTGAGAAACTATTACTTTGTTCGGTAATAGGTAACAAGGAATGGTAAATACAAACAAGACAAAACAAAATCTGGAAATAATTTGGCAGCAAAACGGTACTTCAGAATGTAGAAAATAGGCCACCCTTGTTCTTCGAAAACTCTCGTATTTATAGACTGAGTTGAGGTAGAGGTTGGAGAGAATGTAGGCACTCCTTTTGACAGTTACCTGACTTTTGGACCTAGCATTCTTCGGAGAAAATAAGGTCGTGTGAAACTGCTCCTCTGAAAACTCGTAACCACGTCTCTGTTAACGGACTAAACATATTTTGGGCGCATGACGATCGTAATGGATTATGACGGTCGTGGTGGATTTCGCAACTGCCACGGTCGTGGTGGACTGTGACGATCGTCACAGCAACAAAGTTTGGATTCTGCTATTTTGCTTCACTTTTCTACTCTTTTCTTGCATGTTTTGGTTCTTTTCCACACTTAGCATACTTTGACTTGGAAAATGGGATTACCTGCAAAAACACCTAAATAATCTCGAGAAAATCGGATATTAGACGAAAACGAAATAAGAAAATAACATAAATCAAAGTAAAAACATGATATATTTTCGTGTTATCAAACTCTCCCACACTTGAATCTTTGCTTGTCCTCAAGCAATCAATCTATTAAAACGGACAAACTTCAAATGCACATACCTGGTATACCAATGGATTTGAAAAAGAGTTTCTTGTTAGTAAGACAGGTACTAGTGTAAAACACTAAGGATACAATAATGACACAAAGCAACAAGCTTGTCATGGACCTCTCTTTTGTACAATCCAGTTCTGATCATTCTATCATAGTTCAACCAAAAGTTTTTGTGTCTATTTCACCTAGTTTCATTCCAACGCAATCACATTAAGCCCTTTGCCTTATTTACGCACGTAGTGGAGTAACCGGTTAGTGACTTTGATCCCTTTTTCTCACGGGGCCTGATACACAAGTGTGGTAACCCTTTATACATCCCATTCGTAGATTGCGGGGGATCGAACCGTAGTTCACCCTACCAAGTCCAGAATCAGGTACCTCTGAACCAATCGACAACAGATTTTCTTTCTTTTCTTGTAACTTTTCACAACTGTGAGAGTTGTTGCATATTGTATTTTTCTCGGCATATAGATAAGAAAGATGTTTTTCTTTTCATGATTGGGCATCAAAAACTTATATTCATCGGCTCCCCACGTGGTTTGTGATTTAGACGGTGCTGACTGCTAATATAAACTACTAAGGGTTACTTTAGGACTGAACTCAAGGTATCGTATAATAAGTACCGAAACTGATATCGTATATGCAAGAGGTCTAAGGTGTCAAGACGGTATCGATCTTGTTAGCACTTTCCCAGCTTCCTAACATAGTTTAAAGCTTGGTATGTCACGATGTGCATTAATCGTAAAAAATTTTCGTTATGGCAGAATAAAATGGGGAAATCGAAATACTGAACGAAAATACTCATATATTAACTTAGATAAGGAAAAAGAAAGTACAAGAAAGGGAAATAAAACGGAAATAAACTGACTCTCCCACACTATATCGGACATTGTCCTCAATGTTGCGATATAAAGGGAACTAACAAGAAAAACTAAAAAGAAAAACAACATAAAATCAGGGAGCTCCACGTCCTCTGCCTCTAGAGCGTCCTCTTCCATGCTGCGCTACGTGATCAGGAATGCCCACGTGATGGATGTACTCATGTAGGCTCTGCACTCGCAGTGTCAATGCACCCATCTCATCGATGACACCGTCAAGCCTCTAACCTTGGTCAACTTGCCCTTGCTGGATTTGACGCATAAGAGTCATCATTTCATTCTGTTGCTGGTTTTGTTGCCATATAGCCCTCAAGATTTCTTCATTAGTAATGGGGTCTTGGTCAGGGCGGCGACAACGTCTGGAGGTCGAAGGAGCATCATTGGCAGGCGGTGGTTGGTTTTCTGGGGCGTTATCCATCTCTTGCTCCATCTCATCAACAGGGTCCTGATTTTGATCATCAGGGGCAGGCGCATTTTGCTCAGGAGCATTCAGATCAAAAAGCCAATTGGCCATATTCTGAGGGTCAATGCGGTCTCTACAAGGCATGATGATACTTCTAACGGTTCTGGCTCGGACCATAGGATAGTATTTCCCATCTCGTCGTAACTTGATGAGGTGTGAGCTGCGGCAGTAATCTATGTCAAGCAGCACTGGAGGCATGGAGGGTAGTCTGTTAAGCTCGTTTTCCAAATTCAAACTTAGAGCAATAGAGGTGACAATCCCTCCAAAATAGAAAGGTTTGGAACCTCTAACACAGTTTGCTTGTATGTGTGCTAGCAAAAATGGTGCGGTGTTGATCGGCTCGGGGTGAAACATACAATGGAGGAAGAAAAGCTCCTTAGAGTTTACCTTGTGGTTGCTATCTCGTGCAAAAATAGTGCTTCCTAATGTGCGGTGAACATATCTGATGGCTGGGTTGTGGATATATGTTGCGTTGAGGCTATCCCAGCTGTCAACTGTTGTTTCTGTCAACTGATTCCATAATTGAAATGCTGCTTGAAAGAAAGTTTCTTGTGGTACTCGACGGTGGACACTCTCACCATGGTGGAAACCAAGCATTCCAGCAAGTTGCTCTTAGTCGATTGAGTACTCGGTACCAAACATGCGGAATTTAGCGATACCGGTTAATTGATTTGTCTCGCCCGGAGGAGTAATGTAAGTGAATGAACTGAGAAATTCGAGCGTTAGGGCTTCATAAGTAGCCCGGCTCTGAGTGCAGAGCTGTCATAGACCAGTATTTTGTAGCATCCATTTGACTCCCTCAAGCATTCCGAGTTCTTCTAGACATGCAACGTCTACGTAGCGAGTTGGTTGTACGGAACGTTGGTAGTAATCGATGTACCTAGCCCTTTGACGCTCTCCTGGTTCGCCATCTCTGAAGTTCAATGTAGATAGGTCTGGAATTTGTCATGCCATTGGTGGGTCACAGAGAAATTAGGGAAGAAAATGGGTTGTGGAGAATGAGGGTTTGTGAAAAGGAAGGGTACACGGTATGAATATAAATATTGAATGGGGAAGACGAATGGTAAAGGAAAATGATTAATTGGGTCAAATGGTAATGGTGGGACGGTTATGGAGTTGGAAAAAGAAAGTGGGACGGCTGGGTTTTGAATGAGGGAAAGAAGAGGGAGACGAAGGAAGAAGTTCTGTTTTAACGCAGAATCTGTTCCAAACCCGCGTGACGGTCGTCACGGGGTCGTCACGATCGTGACGCTCGCAATTTCTGGGTGGTGAAATAGTTTATGACAGAAACAATTCCAAACATAATATTTTAGTAACAGGCAATGTTAAGCATATAGAAACAACATTATATTGCATACACAGAGATAAGTAACATGACAACATAAATTAAAACAGAATTAAAAGTATGAACAGGAATGGAATTGAAATCATAAAGAGTCAACATTAGCAGCAAATGAAATTATCCTTTAAAACCAAAGAGGTGCTGGTAAAATACTAGCAATGTATCAAAACTGTATGATGATCAAATTATTCCCGACATGAAAAATGAAAACTGAAATAATGTAAAATTGTTCTAAAGTAAATGCATAAAAATCTTGAAAATAAGGTGCTTCATAAATCTAGCCAAGGCGTTTCTTCAAAGATGCGATGGCTTGATTTAAATGATCAAATTGTTCAACGGTCAAATCCATGAGTCCAACAATGTTTTATCGCATAGTGTTTAGCTCATCCTTTACTGAAGTGATTTCTTTATGATACTCATCCATAGTCTTTAGAATAGAATTCAGATTAGCAGCATAATTAGTGGCATCAACTTTAGGAATGTCAGTGTCTTCTTGGAATTCCATAAAATCAAGGTCATGATAATGAGGGGGTGTTTTTGGGTCGATCTCAGGTTCAGGAAAGGTTTCTTCCGGTTCAGGCACGGGTTCATCAAGTTCATATAGCCAATTATGTTGATTGTGCACACTTGTGCGTTCATGATTTGGAAGTGTAAAGTGTGGTACGACAACATTGTTAATCAAAAGCTGAAAATGGTTCGGACATTGGTTCCTAATCATATCCCTATTGAAACAAAAAGTGATATTTATGGGTCTAAATTCTCCAAAAGGGTTAATCTTAGAAAGTCGGGTTCTGAATCCCATAGCATCGGCTATTTTTGTAACTAGGCTACCTATCAGAATTGGACTGTTATCATTATTAATGAGTTTGCAAAAGTTGTTCAGCATAAAAGTGAGTCCATTAACCTCTCTAGACTGAGAAACACAAAACATAATGAAAAGCTCATCCCTCAAAACAGTGTTATCATTCTCAGGTTTACCAAATAAAGTATAGGCCAGGATCATATAAAAGTAACGGAAAGCAGGGTTATGTATTTCTGTTGAAAGCATAGGTTTCCCTGAAATTCTACCCCAAAAATCACTCAGTTCTCCGCCCAACACTAAGTCCTCTTGAACCACAGAGAAAACATTAGGTCCTTCAGGAAATCCTAAAAGATCTGATAGTTCCTTTATGGTGAACTGGCAGCTGTATCCAAATAGTCTAAAGGTAATTCTTCCCCTGGTTAAACCTTTTCCACAGTGAGGTTATAGCTTAAAGAGCTCAGGAATTCTAAAGTCAACCTACGGTAGCACTTATGTTTCTTGTTGGAAAAACCCTCCCAACCTAATTGGCTAAACAGAAAGTCTACGCTCTCACCTACACCTAAGGCGGTCATGGTGGGTCTGTGGGCAAATTTTGTCAAGGCAAAAGGTCTAAGAGACGAAGCTTCATAGCGATGCCACTGTGCTCCATCTCTGAATTCTACTAACAAGTTATCCTCGTTTTCCATTAATTAGTACTTTTTGCAAAAAATGTAAGCAGAAGAGGAGAGCAGAAAGAGTAGAGAGACTTTATAATCCTGTAGCTTTTCAATTTTAAGATTAGCACAACATTTTCAAATTAAATTTAAAATGATATAAATGCAACTAAAAATTTGCAAAATAAAAATAAAACATAGGAAATGTAAAGAAATAACAAATATAAAGTAAGAAAAACAAAAATCATGGGTTGCCTCCCATTAAGCGCTGTTTTTAACGTCGAAAGCCCGACGAATTCAATTAGATGCTTAGTTAGGGGGTTCGGTGGGCAACTCTAAAAGTCTTAGGCAGTTCAAATAATCTCTATTTTCAATATTGTGATAGTGTTTTAGACGTTGTCCATTAACTAAAAATGGATTACTATTCCTCCCCTTTATTTCTGTCGCTCCACTTTGTAGAATTTTTGTAATCTCAAAAGGACCGGACCATCTAGACCTTAATTTCCCAGGAAAGAGTTTTAATCTTGAGTTAAATAGGAGTACAACGTCTCCCACACTAAATTCTTTTCTAGATAAGCGCTTATCGTGCCATCTTTTAGTTCGTTCTTTATATATTTTAGCATTTTCGTAAGCATCTAATCTTAGCTCTTCTAGTTCATGCAGATCTAGGATACATTTTTCACCTGCGGAATCATACCTTAAGTTCAATGTTTTAATAGCCCAATAGGCTTTATTTTCTAATTCCACTGGTAGATGGCAAGATTTACCATAGACCAGCTTGAAAGGTGTAGTTCTGATTAGTGCTTTGTAAGCCGTCCTATATGCCCATAAAGCTTCGTTGAGTTTAGATGACCAGTCTTTCCTAGAGGTGGCTACGGCCTTTTCTAGAATTTGTTTTATCTCTCGATTCGAGACCTTAACCTGTCCACTTGTTTGCGGATGATATGGTGTTGCTTCGCGGTGTCTTACCTCATACTTTGATAGTAATTTGTCAAATATTTTTGATATGAAATGAGAGCCACCGTCACTTATGACAAGTCTCGGCACGCCAAATCTAGGAAAGATTGAATTTTTGAAAAGCTTTATGACTACTCGTGTGTCATTTGTAGGAGAAGCTATTGCTTCAATCCATTTTGAAACATAATCGACAGCTACAAGTATATATTTATTTCCAAAGGATGATAGGAAAGGTCCCATAAAATCAATCCCCTATACATCAAAGACTTCTACTTCTAATATACATTTTTGAGGCATCTCATCGCGTTTTGATATGTTACCAGTGCGTTGGCACCGGTCGCAGTTTAGTATTGCAATGTGGACATCCTTCCAAAGGTTGGGCCAGAATAGGCCGGATTGCAAGATCTTAGCACATGTCTTTGAGGTACTAGCATGTCCTCCATAAGGAGCAGAATGACATTGAGAGATGATGTTTTCAATTTCTTCTTCAGGGACGCAACGACGGAAGATACCGTCAGCTCCTCTCTTAAACAGCAAAGGTTCATCCCAATAATAATGTTTTAAATCATGAAAGAATTTTTTCTTTTGCTGATAAGATAAGTCTGGTGGAAGTACTCCAGCTGCTAAGTAGTTGACTATGTCAGCATACCATGGCAGGGTTGTGTGTATGTTAATTTCTTCCACGACTTCTTCCATCTTTGGGTCATTCAACTGTAGAGTAGACATATCACTTTCTAGTTGAGCTATGAGTCGTTCATATGGGAAATCCTCATTAATGGGTACTGGCTCTGGTTTAATGGCCTCTAATCGGGATAAGTGGTTTGCTACTACGTTTTCGGTTCCTTTCTTATCTTTAATCTCTAAATCAAATTCTTGTAAAAGTAGAATCCACCTTAGTAGTCTAGGTTTTGCATCCTTTTTGTTAAGTAAATATCTAATAGTCGCGTGGTCTGTGTAAATGATGATCTTAGCTCCCACTAGGTAGGAACGGAATTTGTCAAGGGCAAAGATCACGGCTAAAAGTTCTTTTTCTGTGGCAGCGTAGTTCATTTGGGCAGAATCTAAGGTTCTACTTGCATAGTAAATGGCATGAAGTTTTCTATCCCTCTTATGTCCTAAAATTGCACCTACATCATAATCACTTGCATCACACATGATTTCGAAAGGTAATCTCCAATCTGGTGGTTGCATGATAGGTGCGGTAATAAGAGCTATTTTCAGCTGTTCAAACGCTTTTAGACATTTCTCATCAAAGATAAATTCAGCGTCTTTCATTAATAGACCGGTAAGAGGTTTAGTAATTTTTGAGAAATCCTTTATGAATCGTCGGTAGAAACCGGCGTGTCCTAAGAAACTTCGTATTTCTCGTACGGTTTTTGGAGGTTGAAGATTTTTTATAATCTCTATCTTAGCTTTATCGACTTCAATTCCTCTATCGGACACAACGTGTCCAAGTACGATTCCTTGATTTACCATAAAATGGCATTTCTCCCAGTTTAATACGAGACTAACTTTTACGCATCTCTCCAGTACCATTTCTAGGTTCGATAGACATCCTTCAAAACTCTGCCCACAAATAGAAAAGTCATCCATAAACACTTCCATAATGTCATCTATAAAATCAGCAAAGATTGACATCATGCATCTTTGGAAGGTAGCAGGTGCGTTACATAATCCAAACGGCATTCGTCGATAAGCAAATGTTCCATAGGGACATGTGAAGGTCGTCTTTTCTTGGTCATCAGGATGAATAGGAATTTGAAAGAATCCTGAATAACCGTCTAAATAGCAGAAGTATGAGTGTTTAGCCAATCGTTCCAACATTTGGTCAATAAAAGGCAATGGGAAATGGTCTTTACGAGTGGCTTTATTTAACTTTCTATAATCGATGCACATTCTACTTCCAGTTACAACCCTTTTTGTTATAGATTCACCTTTTTCGTTCTTAACAATTGTAACACCTCCCTTCTTTGGAACGACATGTACTGGGCTAACCCATTTACTGTCTGATATCGGGTATATAATTCCTGCTTCTAAAAGTTTTTTCACTTCGTCTTTGACTACAGTACTCAAGATCGGGTTAATCCTTCTCTGATGTTCCCTAGAGGATTTACAGTCTTCCTCCAGCATAATGCGATGCATACAAATAGAAGGACTTATTCCTTTAAGGTCCGCGATGTTATAGCCTAACGCAGTTGGGTATTTTCTTAAGACATCTAATAGTTTCTTGGTTTCGTTATGTCCTAAGTCTGCATTGGCTATTACAGGTCATTCGAGATCTTTGTCTAGGAATTCATACCTTAAATTTTTGGGTAATTTTTCAGTTCTAGGGCTGGTTTCTTCGAGCAAGGTAGATGATCTGGTGTAAGTGCTAAGCATTCGCTTAGGCTATCGTCTTGATAAGGTTCACGCCAGTTATCATCTTCGAAAATCGAAGGTATTGGAATTTTTAGAATGTCTGAATATGTGGTCGGTTCCATCTCTATTTCTCTTACGCACTCATCTATGACATCTAGTAGATAGCATGTGTCGTCTATAGCTGGAGCTTGTAAGAATTGTGTCAAAATAAATTCGACCTTCTCTTCACCAACTTCAAAAGTTAGCCTACCTCTCTTTACATCTATAATTGCTCCAGCAGTAGCTAAGAATGGTCTTCCTAATATGATAGGAGTAGTAGAGTCTTCTGTAATATCCATGTTTATAAAATCGGTAGGGATATAGAATTGTCCTATACGAACTGGAACATTTTCTAGTAAACCAACTGGGTATTTAACAGAGCGGTCAGCTAATTGAACAGACATCTTAGTTGGTCTTAATTCTCCCACATCAAGCTTCTTGCATATGGATAGTGGCATAACACTAATACTGGCTCCTAAGTCGCATAGAGATTTGTCTATGACGAACTTCCCAATTACACAAGGTATGGAGAAACTACCTGGGTCTTTCAGCTTAGGAGGCATTTTGTTTTGAATTATTGCGCTACACTCAGCAGTAAGTGTGACTGTTTCGTTTTCCTCAATCTTTTTCTTATTGGATAAGATTTCTTTTAGGAACTTAGCATACGAGGGCATCTGATTGATGGCTTCTGTAAAAGGTATCGTGATGTCTAATTATTTCAGAAGTTCAACAAATTTCTTAAATTGCCCTGCAGTTTTGGAATTTGTCAATCTTTGAGGATACGAAATAGGTGGTTTATAGGGTGGTGGAGGCACATAAGGTTTTTCTTTGTTTACGGCCTCTTGGTCATTATCTTCCTTTTCCTTGGGTTCATTCTCCTTCTCAGTTGTTGTGTTGTTAGCAGATTTTTGGTACATGGCTGGATTTTGAAGTCTTGGATCAATGGGTTCATCTAATTTTTTTCCACTTCTCAGTATAACAGCATTTGCATGTCCTTTAGGATTTGGTTGTGGCTGTCCAGGAAACGTTCCAGTAGGAGCAGCAGTAGGTGCTTGTTGTTGAGCCACTTGGGAAATTGCGTTTCAAGCATTTTGTTGTGAGTGGCCAAAGCGTCTACTTTGTTTGCTAACTGCTTAAATGTTCACTAGTGTGTACGTTTTGATTCAGGAACTCTTTGTTTGTTTGAGTCTGGGTAGCTATGAATTTTTCTATCATCAGTTCAAGGTTAGACTTCCTAGGAACATTTGGAGCAGCTGTTGCAGCCTTTTGATAACCTGGTGGTGCAGCAGGTGCTTGACCAGGTGCATACAGTGCATTGTTGTTTTTGTAAGAGAAGTTTGGGTGATTCTTCCAACTAGGATTATAGGTATTTGCATAAGGGTTTGCTTGAGCATAATTCACTTGATCTGTAGAGGCTCCTGCTAAAACTTGGCATTCAGGGGCAGCGTGTTCAGCTGTTCCACATAATTCGCAGTTTAGTCCTACAACAGCCACGGTGGCTGTGGGTGTTATGGTCAAGTTGTCTATCTTTTGTGCGATTGCATCTACCTTAGCACGGACATGATCTAGGCTAGAAACTTCGTACATTCCTCCTTTTGGTTGGGATTTCTCCACTTGAGTTCTTTCACCTCCCCATTGGTAGTGATTCTGAGCCATATTCTCGATGAGTTGTTGGGCTTCATCATAGGGTTTATCCATAAGTGTACCACCAGCGGCGGCATCTATTGTCAATCTTGTATTGTACAAGAGACCATTGTAAAACGTGTGGATAATTAACCAATCCTCAAGACCATGATGCGGGCATATCCTCCTCATATCTTTGTATCTTTCCCAAGCATCATATAAAGACTCGTTGTCTTTTTGTCTGAAGCTGTTGATTTGGGCTCTCAGCATAGCTGTTTTGCTTGGCGGAAAATATCGTGCCAGAAAGACCTTCTTTAAATCCTCCCAAGAAGTAATAGAATTTGATGGCAAGCATTGCAACCAAGCCCAAGCTCTATCTCTTAATGAGAAAGGAAAAAGACGTAGTCTTATGGCGTCTGCGGTTACACCATTTACTTTCACTGTGTCTGCGTACTGCACAAACTTGGTCAGATGTTCGTTCGAATCTTCTGTTGGGTTTCCAGAAAATTGATTTTGTTGCACAGCAGATAACAGCGAGAGGGTTTTAACTCGAAATCGTTTCGGTTGATGGCTGGAGCGACAATGCTGTTGTGAGGTTCTTGTTGAGATGCGGCAGCATAATACTTAAGAGGTCGGTTTTATGGTGGGTCAGCCATGTCTATTTCTGATTCGGAATCTGCTTCAGATTCAAGTTCAGGGTCTGATTGAGATCCAGGTTCTGATAAAGGAAAAGGGATATCGTGAGCTAAGCAGTATTCTTGGATACGTCTTTTTACGGTAAGAAAACGTTCAGGTTCGTCTGTCGGCCGTATGAGGTCTTCGCCAGAAGAGCGAGTACTTGGCATACAATCGACAGAAAGGGAATTTTGGTTTTTGCCTTAGTCTATACGACGTAACAAAGGAATTACGATGTCGACTTAATTAGTCCCCGGCAACGGCGCCAAAAAACTTGATCGCTCTATTTAGTGTGCCTAAATAAATCTAACTGCAAGTATACAGTCGTATCGCGTAGTTTTAAAAGATTATCGATCCCACAGAGACTAGAAATCGAACGCACCGTTATCTATCGTTACTATGTTTATCTAAGGCTAATCAGAATTGGTTTTTTAAGTTCAAACAGGAAATTAAAGAGAAATTAAAATTTGGGAATACTAGTTATGAATAAGATATCGGTATATAATTCAGTAAACCTATGTGGAATTAATTAAACCTAAGCGTATAAAGATTTATCACCCTATGCATCTGTAGGAAAAACCAGTTCAAAAGCCCTCACCTCACACTCCCGTGGTTATTGCTTCGGATTATACTCTTAAGTCAATATGTCTGCTCTCGCTAGCCCATATGAGGTTAAAAATACTTTTTGAAAACTAATAAGGCCTAATTAACTTTAAAGCGCTTCCGCTGTTTTTAAAACTAATGCCCGATTTCAGCTATCCGGGTAAAGCCTCACACTCCCGTGGTCCTGACTTTAACCTTTGTTACCTTTTTACTCTCGTAATAAAAGTTGGGTTTAAAATTAAGAAATCGAAGCCAGAAGAAGAGTTAATTATTGATTTTAGCTTAGAGTTATTTAATCCATTTGATTACTTCATTACATACTGATAAGATCGGTTTAGTTAGACATAATAATGAAATTAAACGTAAAGGCAAAGAGATAAATAGACATAGACATAATTAAGAAGGAAATAAACAATGCTTTGAATTAAATAATGGAAACCTGGTAATTCGTAATAACAGCAATAGCAATCCCTCCACAAGCTGGTAGGTTCTTGCTTGAATAAAGTAATTGGCAAATGATGAAGGTAATGAAACAAAAACTAAAACTAAGTTGTAATAGTTCCTCAATGTGAGAAACTATTACTTTTTTCGGTAATAGGTAACAAGGAATGGTAAATGCAAACAAGACAAAACAAAATCTGGAAATAATTTGGCAGCAAAACGGTACTTCAGAATGCAGAAAATAGGCCACCCCTTGTTCTTCGAAAACTCTCGTATTTATAGACTGAGTTGAGGTAGAGGTTGGAGAGAATGTAGGCACTCCTTTTGACAGTTACCTGACTTTTAGACCTAGCATTCTTCGGAGAAAATAAGGTCGTGTGAAACTGCTCCTATGAAAACTCATAACCACGTCTCTGCTAACAGACTAAACATATTTTGGGCGCATGACGATCGTAATGGATCGTGACGGTCGTGGTGGATTTCGCAACTGCCACAGTCGTGGTGGACTGTGACGATCGTCACAACAGCAAAGTTTGGATTCTGCTATTTTGCTTCACTTTTCTGCTCTTTTCTTGCATGTTTTGGTTCTTTTCCACACTTAGCATACTTTGACTTGGAAAATGGGATTACCTGCAAAAACACTTAAATAATCTCGAGAATATCGGATATTAGACGAAAACAGAATAAGAAAATAACATAAATCAAAGTAAAAACATGATATATTTTCGTGTTATCAGAATCCAGGGTCTGCCAGCCCAGTTTTTGATAAAGAAAGCCATGTACTTTGCTAGTATAGGGAATGTGCCTGCTTTCGAAAGCATCTTTGCTTTACTCACTTACGGGTTATTTCTGTTTCCCAACATTGATAGCTTCGTTGTTATCAATGCCATTAAGATTTTTCTGATTGGAAATCTCGTGCCAACCTTGCTCGCAGATGCGTATCATTCTGTACATTTAAGGAATTTGTACAGCAGAGGAATGGTCACATGTTGTGTACCCTTGCTATACAAATGGTTCACTTCTCATTTACCCAAGTATGTTGCATTTTGGGATCAAAAGAATACTTTACGTTGGTCGCAGAGAATCATGTCTCTTACCAACTCTGACATCGATTGGCACAATCGAATCTATGACGGGATCAGGATCATTGACCATTGTGGAAACTTCCCTAATGTACCCCTCATAGGAATTAAAGGAGGAATCAACTATCATCCAATTTTAGTGCGTCGTCAATTCGGATACCCGATGAGGCATGTCCCACGTAATGCTCATCTAGAAGGTCTTTTCTTCAAGGAAGGAGAAAATGACAGGGCACTAAAGACAAAAATAGTGCATGCCTGGAAACATGTTCCCAGGAAAGGAAGAGAGTCTCTAGGAAAACTGGATTGTATCTCTGTGGAGCCTTATCTCCACTGGGTACAAACTAGATCTCTCACACTGAGGATGCCTTACCCTCGTCAAGAAGTTCTTCCATTAAGGGAATCTGTCCTTTATTTTATGTCTGATAAGGAAAAACTTCAGGTTACTCTCAACAAAGTTCAACAGGAGAGGAGGTCTTGGAGGAACAAGTACCATATTCTTAATGTGGAGTGCAAGAAAATACAGCAACTTCTAAAAGAAAAAAGATGCTCTGATTGAGATTTTAGAGCAACACGCTGTAGAGAATCAAGATAACCAAAGGAATTTGCTCACTCCTTTCACTTGGCAAAGGAATGACAACCCGACAACATCTCAAGAGCCCCGATCAAAGAAAATAAAAGCACCGAAACCAGCACCTGATCTCTCTTCAGAGAGGACTCAGGATCCATTAGTTTAGACATTTCCTTTTACAACACTATGTAAATTACTGTATTTCCATTTCCGCAATCTTTGAATTCAATAAAACGGGGTCTCCCCACTGTTTGATATTTGCAATCCAATTTTTGAAGTTTATTTTGATTAAATAAAAAATAATTAATTAATCATTGCATATCATTCATCATTCTCACGTAACACATTCTTCTTCCCTACGAATCTCACGTTTGTGTCTCGATTCTAGAGTCAAACTGTCTCATTCGTACAATACTCGGGCCAATCAACAAAAGAAAATGGATGATCTCGAGGAAGAGAACAGAGGGTTGAGAGAAGAAATCGACACTCTGAAAGAAGATCTGAGGAAACTTCACAATGACATGCAAGCTCTGGAAGCAACTCAGATGCAACAACAATGGACTATGATCTCAGAGATCACATCTACGCCCAAAGTGGAAAAGTATGATCCTCGATATACCATGCCTAAAGATCATCCCTGGGGCATGCCACTCAACTATATCCCGGAAGGATATATTCCGCCGATCATGGAAGAACCAGAAACTGCAGCAGGAGCCGCTGGGCCTGAAGGTTACAAACTTCGGGAAAGCGAAGATGCCAGGGGCATGACAGCAACTCCAGAGGGTTACAAACTTCGGGAAGCACCAAGAGTCACTGCCGTAATGACTGTACCACTACCCGTGGTACACACTGTCTCGGAAGGACAGATTCCACAGATACCTTCTGGTGGAAATGAGAGTATGAACGTTAAAATGAAAGAATTCCAGGAACAATTCTTGGAGATGCAGAAAGAACTGCAAGCCATTCGTGGTCAGGATCTATTTGGAAAGGACGCCGCAGACCTTTGTTTGGTCCCCAATGTGAAAGTTCCGCTCAAATTCAAAGTGCCCAAATTTGAAAAATACAAGGGTAACTCCTGCCCTCAAAGTCACTTGGTGGTGTACGCTCGGAGGATGTCAACTCAGACAGAGAATCAACAGCTACTGATCCATTACATCCAGGATAGTTTAACCGGTGTTGCACTCAAATGGTACATGGGTTTAAACCGCACTAAGATCGTCACCTTCAGAGATCTTGGCGCTGCCTTTGTTCAACAATATAAGTATAACCTGGACATGGCACCGGACAGAGATCAACTCAGAGCCATGTCGCAGAAGGATAAGGAAACCTTTAAGGAGTATGCTCAGAGATGGTGTGAAATTGTTGCCCAGATTTGTCCACTTCTTGAGGAAAAAGAGATGACAAAGATCTTCTTGAAAACCTTAAGTTCGTTTTACTATGACAGAATGGTCACCTGTGCGCCCAGTGACTTCACCGAGATGGTGGGCATGGGAGTTCGTCTTGAGGAAGCTGTCAGAGAAGGACGTTTAATTAAAGATGCTGGACCATCAAGCAGTACCAAAAGATACGGTAGTGCTTTCCCTAAGAAAAAAGAGCAAGATATTGGCAATATCTCTCTCGGAAAGCAAAGGCGACGTTACCAACCAGTAGCAGTTATAACTCCTACTATTAACCCAGCGCCTGTTCCTATGGTTTCTCAGAGCCAACCGAATCAACAAAAATATTAGAAAAGGGCACAACATCCTCTTCAGCAAACTCGTCCTCAGTACAACAACAAACATACAACGCGACCACCAGGGTTTGACTCTATACCGATGTTGTACACAGAATTGTTTCCGTTACTACTGGTCAAGGGGCACGTCCAAACCAGGTCTCCTCTTACAATACCAGAAAATCCGCCTTTTTGGTTCAAAGGAAATCAGACATATCCTTACCATCAAGGAGGACTAGGGCATAACATAGAAAACTGTCTTAATTTCAAATCCGATGTACAAAAGCTCGTCAGGAGCGGGGTCTTATCCTTTAAGGATACAAATCCGAATGTTCAGACGAACCCGTTGCCTCAAAACGAGAAAGCTATAGCCAATTTGATAGAGGGAGAGTCTAACCACAGCTATCAAATTCATGATGTACTCTTATTAAGGACTAACTTGGTCAAGATGCATCGCAGACAGAGCGAGTATGGGCATGTACCACCTCATAACTATCACCATTGTGATATCTGCTCTAGAAACAATCAAGGATGTTCTGTGGTGCAATCAGCTCTACAGGAACAGTTGGATCTCGGATGGGTCCAAGATCACCGAATTCGTGGGGTCAACATGACTTATACGAATTCCAACATCATTCAAAACCACGACATTCGTGCGATGAATGTCAACTTGGTGGCAATGCATTTAAGGCAAAGCCAACATCATGATCTACCACAACACGATTATAATTCTTGTCTGATTTGCTCGGTAAATAATCAGGGATGCTCTTTTATACAAGAGGCCCTCCAGCGTCAGATAGATCTTGGATGGATCCAGGACTACTGTGATAAGAACCCCTGTCAGGTCAACATGGTTCAGATTTTCGATATTCGCTTGATGAATACCAGCTTAGTGGAGTTACACGCTAAGCAAGTCCAGCTTGGTTTTCTGACTTCGCATGACTATCACAACTGTAAGGGATGTCGTGAGAGCAACACAGTCTGTGCACTTGTTCAAAGAACTTTACAACACTTGTTAAGCCACTGGTGGCTTCCGATCTATCTAGATGAAGACACACAACAAATCAATATGGCGGATGGGAATCCTACTAGGCATCAAAGTCAGGCTGTTCGATCAATGGAAACAGATCTAGTGAGGTTACACTGCATACAAAGCGGACGTGGTCGGTGCCACCACATAACTATGAGCGCTGTAGAGTTTGCTCAGAGAATAACCAGGGATGCTACCTCGTGCGAGCAGCCCTCCAAAGTCAGTTGGACCATAAGGAGATTCAACCATGGTCAAGTTCTGGTTCAATGTCAAACTATCATCCTGATCAAAGCAAGGATGTTATCTTGATCCCTAAGCAAGAAGTGGACAGAGACATATGTGCCATAATCCCTCTACTCCATGAATCGAGGATCCCTCTTTTTTATGGAAAGGTTCTCAATCTCGAACTGATTGAGGCCAGCTATGATGGTTAGAAAAATCAGAAGGCTCCTATAGTTATCTATTTGCTGGGCCCAGTACCGTACAAGTTCGATAAGGCGATCCCTTATAAGTACAGTGCAACAACAATTGAGAATGAAAAGGAAGTTCCATTACCCTCCGTCGTGAATATTGCAGACATCAGTCGAGTAACACGGAGTGGTCGAATCTTCAACCGAGGAGATGGAGAACCCAGCAAAGAAAAGGAACCTCAAACAGAAGTTCCCGATCAACCAGTCGGTCAGTCCAGTGGTCCCGACCTTTCAAAGAATGATGATGAGATGCTGAAGCTCATCCAAAAGAGTGAGTACAACATTGTAGATCAACTGTTGCAAACTCCTTCAAAAATCTCTGTGTTATCTCTATTACTCAGTTCCGAAGCTCACTGAGAGGCTCTAAGAAAGTCTTAGAGCAAGCCTTTGTGGAACAGGATGTAACAATAAGACAATTCGACAGCATCATCTCCAATATCACTTCCTGCAACAATTTAGGGTTTAGTGACGAGGAACTTCCAGAAGAAGGAAAAATCCACAACATGGCGCTTAATATTACAGTCAACTTCCAAGACGATGCTTTAGCCAGCGTACTGGTAGACACAGGATCGACTCTGAATGTTATGCCGAAGTCCACTCTAATACGACTAACATTCAAAGGATCCCTGATGAGGGGGAGTGAGGTTATCGTCAAAGCATTTGACGGATCCCAAAAAGCAGTTATTGGCAAAGTCGACCTTCCCATAACTATCGGTCCTCACACTTTCCTGGTCACTTTCCAGGTCATGGACGTCCGGGCAGCGTACAACTGTTTATTAGGAAGACCTTGGATACACCAGGCTGGGGCAGTCACTTCGAAGGTGCACCAGAAACTAAAGTTCGTCAAGAACGACCAACTAGTCACAGTCTGTGGAGAGCAAGCCTTGATCGTGAGTAACTTATCATCGTCTACTTATGTAGAACTAGAAGAGGTTGTTGGAACTCAGTTCCAAGCACTTTCGGTGAGCAATGAGAATTAATCAGAAAAAGGAACATCGATTTCCTCGTACAAAGATGCTCTCGAAGTGATCAAAAGTAACAATGCAAAGGGATGGGGACAGCTTGTCATTCCTACTAATAACAAAACCAAGAAGGGTCTTGGTTTTTCTTCAACCTGTACCCAGACAGCTGCTAACGATGAAATTTTTCATCCCATTCAAGATTTCTTCCACAGTGGAGGTTTCCTTCACCCAGTGTCTCAAGAAGTACATACCATCAACGAGGGTGATACCTCTGATACAGATAAAGAATGGAAGTCCTATCTTAACGAGGACGGTTATATGTCTCAGGAAGAGGTGCCTATGCCATTTTGCTATCCCGCACAGAGTCTGATATTTATACCAAGATCAGATGTCAAAATGATATACGGAGATTGTGATCCCGAAGGATGTCGTGCTCCGCCAAACTCATTAGAGGAAGACACTCTAATGAAAGACAACTTTGACCAAAACTATTATGGCCCAATTGATGGGCTGCCTGTCTGGCAGCCATACCCAGGAGACTTGGGGCAAAAGAATCAGTCGAACGATGCTTATCAATTGAGCATTATTGAAAAGAATACATGTGTCCCCACTGAATCGTGGGATCAACACTCAGGGTATTCAGAACCTATCCAGCACGATGATGAATTTACAAAGCTGGCAGGACTAGAATTCATCAACTATGCTTTTCCTGAGGTCAACGTCATTGAAAGAGATGACTCCTCCAGTTCCACAGAAGTGTGGAACACCTTAGGACAACCGAGTGGCAAGTTCGACTACTTGGTCAAGTACACCGCTCCTAAAAGCTCTCGTATCAGGCTCGAAGACATCCAACCAACTGGATGGGGAGATTCACTTGACAGTACAAATACTATGCAAGATACAACAGAAGAGTTCGTCTACGATAACTCTGCTTAGGAAACAGATTCCAACGATCATGTTCCACCAGAAATCAGCGTTATTTCTGAAGACAATTCAAGAAAGAAGATACCAGACTTTGTGATTCACCAAGGAGTTCGCCGCCAATGGGTTGCTGTCGACGTTCTGAAAGTCGCTCATAAGTCTAAGTAATTGTCGTCTTTGTTTTAACCTTTCACCCTGCCCGGGTGAAACTGATGTTTTGATAGGGCTCACTTTCTGTAAATATACCTCTTCGCTTTGCCCAAAGCGACTGAGTTTTGTTTTTATAGGGCTGTAGTTTCAAGAATCGACAAGATCATAAATAAAATAACGTCGTCCTGTAATTTCCGTATTTATTGTTGTTTTCTCTTTTCGCTTTTTCAGAAAATGGTAATCCTAAAAAAACAACTCAAATAATAAAAACAAGCAGTTTTCCAAAGAAAATACACTGCACACACTCTTGCATTCTCTCTATCTCTTCTAAAACAAATCATCACGTCATGCAGATTGCTTGTTTTAAACCCCGTTGAAACATATGATCCAATGCTTTCTCCCAACTTTGAATTCTCGGTATTTGGGGCTGAAGAAGAAGTTGACGACGAAATTCCAGAAGAGATCTCCCGATTACTCAGACAAGAGGAAAGGTCCATTGAACCTCACAAGGATCCGTTGGAAACAGTCAACTTGGGTTCAGAAGAAGAGAGAAAGGAAGTCAAGATTGGGGCATTGCTCAGTTCGACTGTCAAAGAAAGTTTGATAAAGCTTCTCAAAGAGTTTCCCGATGTATTTGCTTGGTCCTATCAGGACATGCTAAGGTTGGATACCAGCATCGTGGAACATCATTTACCGTTAAGATCGGAATGTCCGCCAGTAAAGCAAAGGTTGAGAAGAACTCATCCAGACATGGCCATCAAAATCAAAGAGGAAGTACAGAAACAGATTGACGCGAGTTTCCTCGCCACATCAGAATATCCTCAATGGCTAGCCAACATCGTGCCAGTTCAAAAAAAGGACGAAAAGGTCAGAATGTGTGTAGACTACAGGGATCTGAACAAAGCAAATCCAAAGGATGACTTTCCCTTACCGCACATAGACATGCTGGTAGACAGTACAACAAAATTCAAAATATTCTCCTTCATGGATGGATTCTTGGGCTATAATCAGATAAAAATTGTGCCGAAAGACATGGAGAAAACTTCGTTCATCACCCCATGGGGTACTTTTTATTACAAGGTAATGTCGTTCGATTTGAAGAACGCCGGGGCAACCTATCAAAGGGCTATAACTACTCTGGTTCATGACATGATACACAAGGAAATATAGGTATATGTCGATGATATGATTGCCAAATCTCAGACAGAGGTGAAGCATGTGACCCACCTGTCAAAGCTATTTAAGCGGTTGAGAAAGTACAAACTCTGCTTGAATCCCAATAAGTGCACATTCGGTGTCCGATCAGGGAAACTTTTAGGGTTCATCGTTAGCCAGAAAGGAATTGAGGTTGATCCTGACATGGTCAAGGCCATTCAAGAAATGCCTTCTCCAAAGACTAAAAAACAAGTCAGGGGATTCCTGGGATTTTTGAACTATATTTCCAGATTTATATTCCTTATGACCGCAACATGTGCACTGATCTTTAAATTACTCAAAAAGAATCAGGACTACATTTAGACAGAAGACTGCCAAACTACCTTTGACAGTATTAAGGAATACCGGTTGAACCCACCGATTCTATCACCTCCAATGGAAGGAAGACCACTGATCATCTACTTAGCAGTCTTGGAAGACTCTATGGGCTGTGTACTTGGTCAACAGGATGAAATGAAAAGAAAAGAGTCTGCCATCTACTATTTAAGCAAGAAATTCACCGACTGCGAGACTCGGTACACTATGCTTGAGAAAACTTGTTGTGCTCTGGCTTGGGCAGCCAAACGTCTTCGCCAGTATATGATTTGTCACACTACTTGGTTAATCTCCGAAATGGATCCAATCAAGTACATCTTTGAAAAACCTGCTCTCACGGGAAGGATAGTCCGTTGGCAGATGTTGTTATCAGAATATGACATAGAATACCTCGCTAAGAAATCCATTAAAGGAAGTATTTTAGACGATCATTTGGCTCATCAGCCGATTGACGATCAAGAATCAATCAAGTTTGACTTCCCAGATGAAGATGTCATGTATTTGAAAATGAAAGATTACGATGAACCGCTACCCAGTCAAGGGCCAGAACCAGGTTCCCAATGGGGACTTATCTTTGACGGAGCTGTCAATCATTACGGAAACGGAATTGGGGCAATCATCATAACACCTTAGGGTACCGACATTCCTTTCACCGCCCGACTGACATTCAAGTGCACAAACAACGAGGCCGAATACGAAGCTTGTATCATGGGTCTCGAAGAAGCGATCGACTTAAGGATCAAGAAATTGGATGTATATGGTGACTCAGTCCTGGTTATCAATCAGATCAAAGGAGATTGGAACACGTACCAATCAGGACTAATTCCTTACAAAGACTATGCAAGAATGTTGTTACCATTCTTCAACAGAATCGAGTTTCATCACATCCCTCGTGAGGAAAATCACATGGCTGATGCATTAGCCACCCTCTCTTCCATGATTAGTGTAGGTCAATGGAACGACCTACTTAAGATCGACATAATGCGCCTAGAACGGCCCGCTTACATCTTCGCAATTGAAGCAGTCATAGATGACAAACCCTGGTATCATGATATCAAATGCTTCCTTCAGAAACAAGAGTACCCACCTGGGGCACTAAGGAAAGACAGAAAAACCCTCAGAAGGCTGGCAGGAAATTTCGTTCTGAGTGGTGACACACTCTATAAGAGAAATTTCGACACGGTCTTGCTCCGATGCGTAGACAGACCAGAAGCAAACATGCTGATAAAAGAAATTCACGAAGGATCCTTTGGCACTCATGCCAACGGACACACAATGGCGAGAAAAATTCTGAGAGCAGGGTACTATTGGTTGACCATGGAATCCGACTGCTACAAGTACATGAGGAATTGTTACAAGTGTCAGATATACTCAAACAAAATCCATGTACCACCAACGCATCTCAAAGTTCTCTCTTCCCCATGGCCTTTTTCTATATGGGGAATCGACATGATTGGCATGATTGAACCCAAGGCTTCAAACGGACATCAGTTCATCCTGGTAGCCATTGATTACTTCACCAAGTGGGTCGAAGCAGCATCGTACGCCAATGTAACCCGACAAGTCGTTGTCCATTTTATCAAAAATAATCTCATCTGCCGTTATGGTGTTCCAAGCCAGATCATTACTGACAATGGATCTAACTTGAACAATAAGATGATAAAAGAGTTGTGCGCTGACTTTAATATCGAACACCATAACTCATCTCCATACCGACCCAAGATGAACTGAGCGGTAGAAGCTGCTAACAAGAACATCAATAGGATTGTTCAGAAGATGGTTGTAACCTACAAAGACTGGCACGAGATGCTACCCTTTGCTCTTCACGGTTATCGTACATCTGTCCGCACTTCAACAGGGGCAACCCCTTTCTCTCTAGTATATGGCATGGAGGCAGTGCTACCCATCGAAGTAGAGATCCCATCAATCCGGGTATTGATTGAAGCTAAGCTAATAGAGGCTGAATGGTGTCAAAGTCGGAACGACGAACTAAATCTGATCGAAGAAAAGCGAATAACGACACTATGTCATGGTCAGTTATATCAGCAAAGAATGAAGAAGGTGTTTGACAAAAAGGTCCGACCTCACGTCTTCTGGAAAGGAGACCTTGTGCTCAAAAAGATACAATCATTTCTCACTGATTCCCAGGGCAAATGGACTCTGAATTATGACGGCCCCTATGTGGTCAAGAAAGCCTTCTCAGGCGGCGCCTTGAGACTTGCAACCATAGACGAAGAGGAATTTGCCTACCCCATGAATGTTGATGTAGTCAAGAAATAATTCGCCTAAATAAAAAAAAAAGAAAAAAACATCTCGGTGGATTGAAAACCCGAAAGGGCGGTCCAGGAAAAAATTAGAGACACGATAAAAAATTATCCCGATGGATTGGAAATCTCAAAGTACAATTCAGGCAAAAGTTAGGGATTAATGGCAAGTAACTACGTCCAACAAGGGAAAATTCCCCAGTAGCAGTCATGCCATCCGTCGGAAGACTCTAGTCAAGGTCATCTTCGACAGAAGCTCAGGATACCCAGAATTCAAAGTTGGTAGAAGGATAGTGGTCGTTATGTTTCAATGTAGCCCTCTACCCTTAAATTACCATTTTCTAACTTTGTAAATACTCTATAGAATCACGCGTTTGGCTGATTTCCATCCTATCAATAAAATTTGAGCCCTTGTGCTTTTGTTTGTAATTCTTATTTGCTTTAGCTTTACAGAACGACGTTTTAACATGATCACCGATCCTTGAAATAAAACAAAAAAAAAATGAATTTACTTGTCAAACTTTTTCTGCTTTAAAATAAAGATGGCAATCTTTTGACTATTGAACATCGAAAGAACATCGATTGCTTCTCCAAAGGTGTTCGAGCTTCAAAGTGAAAAATCAAAGTACTCCTTCTAAACCAGTACACCGGAGTGAAGGATCAACTGTGTTGGATGCGAACATTCCATCTGACACCCCCGACAGAGTTCTTATCTCCTAAGCCCGACCAACAGTTGTTCCCCACAGGGACTATCTCTCCTAAGCAAGGCAGAATTGCTATCTTGGACCGCACGGTACTTCTTCGTCCCCTGGAGTGGCCGAGTACCCAGTCGTGTTCGTCTATTAATATGTATGTCGCGTCAGATACATCATGCATTATTGATTTACATTCATATTCATATTGCATCACTGTCACTCTAATCGGTCTTGTCCCCGAGTGATAAGAGTCCTCTTGTCAATCAAGTCGT
This sequence comes from Lathyrus tuberosus, assembly GCA_022829125.1. Taxonomy (NCBI): domain Eukaryota; kingdom Viridiplantae; phylum Streptophyta; class Magnoliopsida; order Fabales; family Fabaceae; genus Lathyrus; species Lathyrus tuberosus. The sequence continues at coordinate 6,165,740 of JALAZF010000090.1, forward strand.
CAGTTCTTTCCTCGTCAGAAGGTGAATCATCTAAGCAATCTCTCCCTAGTTTATTTCTGGGATGAATTCGGACCTTGACCACTTTGATAACTTGAACCTCTGAAAGACAAGAAAACCTTCGACAAACGTCACTCTTCGCCATTGAAAATGATATCTTCGCTTTCCCGGATTAAGGAAAATCCCCGGAGAAAACCTCACAACCAAAGACTCTCAGCAACACAATGATTTGTCTCTCCAAGATAGTCAATGTTAATGAAGTCATCAACACCTCAAAATTGGGGTACATTGTATGGCATTTCTCCGAGGGGATCTTGAAGAAAAGTATGATGTAATATCCCCAAGCGAAAGTAGTCCCTCAAGAGACTCGTTTTTCCCAGTAGAGTCGACAAATGGTGTCTCCAAACTGAGAAGTTTGCACACCTCTATAGCTCAGACAAACGGGTACCCCCAGCAAGTCTGACATCAAAATTTTTTCCATCAAATGGCATCTCCCCAGGAAAATTCGGCGAGAAGTTTGAGGAAAAACCGCTACGGATAGCGTCCCTTGTCAAGAAGGTTTATTGACAAAAGAAACTTAGACCAGATCCTTGGTAGGAAACCAGGATCGAGGGGAAGTTTATATCAGAAACTGAGACCAGTTCCTTGGTAGGAAACCAGGATCGAGGGGAAGTTAATATCAGAAACTGAGACCAGTTCCTTGGTAGGAAACCAGGATCGAGGGGAAGTTTATATAAGAAACTTAGACTAGTTCCTTGGCTAAAGACCAGTATCGAGGGGAAGTTTACCTTTTCAAAGCATCATTGCTTAGCGAAAGAGGATGGATGAGCAAGGTGCCATTTATAACCACCGTCAAAATTTTGCGCATTCTGATATTTAATCCTCTTGCACCCTGAATGCCCGAATACATTCGCCATTCACACCTTCGGGTCCAAGAAGATTAAATAGGGGCATCTGGCATACCCTAAATTTTGACCACTAAGATTTCCCATCATTGTGCAAATCATCACCACAATATGGATGTACCAGTATCCCTCATCAGTCTCCCTAAAGATGGGTGAGCATTCACTACAAACAAGGATTAGGGTTTCAACACCTATTAGAGCTCTTAGACAAAGGATCAATCAAGGAATGACATGATCTTCAACTTATTTAATCTTTCAAACACCCACAAAGGATCAAGAGGGCTCCCACATCAAAGATTAAGCACAAGGTTGCTGCATTCCAGGTGGATTAAGCCTCAAGATCGCCAGTGTCACCAAATTAGGGTTTTGGTCGACCAGGGCCTCCAGATGGGAATTTTCCTCTGGGCATGAGCCAATGCTTCAAAGCATAACCTAAGATACTCCAAAGGACCTCATGAACCCAATCATCAAGTCAATTTAACCTTAGGGGATGCATTTACCAAAAATTGGGAATTAGGGTTTCATGACCTAATTCACCCCTAAGTTGACTTTTGGGACAAAACATGAGCCAAGACCTCAAGACATGATTTGAGGGTCTCCAATACACTACATTGATCCATTTGCAACAATGGATTAATCCAATAGGCTTGGTCTACAAGTTTCAATTTCATTTGGACCACAATTAGGGTTTCGAGGAAAAAGTCAATTGTACCTTTGACTTTTGACCAAGACATGCTCCCAAACCTTGGGACATGATTCAATACACTTTATAACACCCATGGAACATATCCATCAACTTTGATTTAGGTCAAGGACTAGATTTCATAGAGGATCGCACAGTTTAGAATTCACCTAATAAAAAGTCAACTATGCACAAAAGTCAAAGTTTGACTTTTTGAGATTTTTCACAATTATGGTTCCTTAACCCTAAAATGATGTTAATGTGTGTTTGGAATCATCATTCATCAAGAAAAACCAAAGAAAGTGGGATAACTTGTAAAAGGGGTAACCATAAAAACTTAGAACTTTTCTAAGTTATGAAACAAAGTGGCTAGGGTACCAACTTCCAAGGATCATAACTTGAGATCCAAGCAACCATTTTGGCTGATCCAAAGATGGATTTTTAGCTCTCATAGCATACTTTAAAAGTGTCAACTACACCTCATTCCAATTCCTCATGGATTTTAAGTTATGGAGTGACTAAAATGACAAAAACATGAAAATGCCACTTTTTCCAACACTAAGTGAAATTTTCACTAAGTCAGAATCTGTTTTACTTTTTTCAAAATGTAGGGGAATTTTTCACTTAGATCCAAAAAGTGTCAAGACAAACTATGATCACACATATGTTGTATCATATGAGAGCTTTCCAAAATGACCAAGAACTCCATCAAACTCCACTTGAGCTAAGAGTTATGACAGCTGCAACATGCCTTGCTGCAAACTGTCTTGGCAAGGCAGATTTGTGCATAAAGGCTCGATTTGCTCAAATTGTGCAATTCCAAGCATGCTTATCCATCTGTACACCTCAAGGGGGAACAACCAAGGGACAAGAACTGATTAATCAGCCTCCCAAGTCCAAGATTCCCAAAGTAGCATGCTAAACCCTAAAAAGCCTAAAAAAGGACAAGACTCTAATTTTGTTTTGGAGCATTCAATGGATGCACCAAGGTGGCATGAATTGAGCTATGTCCAACTGAATGAGTCAAGGATAAGCTCTGAACCAAAGAACCATAGGCCTATGCTCTAACCTCTAGTCAATGGCTAGAGGAGACTTAAGATTCCAAAATGATCCAATTGTCCAATAGCCTGCTACAGGAACCATTCACTATTGCTTGCAAAATAAACTTGCTCTACTATAAATAGAGTTCATTTGTGCTCAGTTTGAGTACACCAAAGCACTACAACACTTGCTTTCCTCAAAATCTCTTTCCCTAGGCAAAAATGCCTTCTTTAGCAAGGTAACTCTGAGTTTTTGAGTTAGAGAGCATTTCCATCACAGCTCATGATCCAAACAAATCCAATATGTCATATCTAGGCTGTCCAAACTCTCACAAGTGACCTGTAACGCCAAAATCACAAAGTCCCCTCTCAAAACCTCAAAATTGGACTTTTTTGCATTTTTCAAGCCATTTCTTGATTCAGTCACTTTCAAAACTAGATAAAACCTCAAACACACTCCAAATATCATCCTTGAACTGTCCCAAATGGTTCCCCACGTCTGGAGCACCATTTGAGAGAGTTGCCATATTGGTCACTTTTGCCCCTTTTGCAAGAAAGAGCTCAAACTTGTTCCTGAGGATTCCAGTTGGTTCAAGCCATTCTAAAAGCTTCTAAGTGATCATTTGAGGGTGTCCAAAGCATCAAATTGTTTCTGGAGCAAAGCACTTGGCAGATTGCAGAAAAAGCTCATAAAGAGGTAAGCATCACAACTTGAACTCTTTGAAATATGAATTGCTTTGAAGTCCACTGATCATGCACATCTCATACATGTTATATATGTTGTGTTTGAACCAATTCATCATGTAATTCATGCTTGTAACAAGAGGTAGCATAGAAAATACAATTATAGGCCTATTTCAAGAACACTATCGGGTTTTGAAATAGGAGCCTCATCTAAAAAACCACCACCACCATTGGATTCCTTGTGAAATTCTAGGCAGGATAGACCTAAATTTTGTCCCAATCCATGGAGAAATGAGAAAGTTACAAGCTTCACGTTTTTGGCCAAAACCTTGCCTTGCCTTGCCTTGGCCAGGCCAAAAACAAGGCATGCCTCATGTATTCATGGGGTGGTTTTGATACATGGATGTATCACCACCCCAGTGGTAGAGGGCGCGCGCTGCACCCAAGAGGTCTGGGGTTCGAATCCCTCTCTCCCCAGATCCTCTTTTTATCATTTTTCCCACTTTTCATTATTTTTCATATTATTTTTTAATAATTTAGAAAATTAATAACTCTCTCAATTTAATGATTTTTTATTGGTTCTTTTTGAAAAAAATCACAAAAATGTTAAAGTATTTTATTCCACAAAAAAAATCAGGTTTATATTAATTATTTGATATAGTTGGTATTTTTGTAAATAAATTCGTTTTTAATTGTTTTAAACACTTTTAAAAGTGGATTTTTATCTTGAAAATTAAAACCAAATGAGTTTTAGTTCAAATCTTAACCAAAAATCACAAGTTGTTTATTCAAGCTTATTTGGTATTTTATCATTATTTATTGATTTTCTTAAGAATTTACTTTTAAAATGATAAAATTAGGGTTTCTTTGATTTTCACCCTTACAAACACTTTTGGGCCTCTAATAGAGTGTAAGACCCAACCCCTTTTGAAAACCAAAATAATTTGGGCCTCGGTTATCGTATAAGACCCACTGTGTTTTCAAACCTCGACGCGATCGCCATTTTTCAAACAAATAATCATCTGGGCCTCTCCCTAAGTTTTAAGCCCCATCATTTGTACAAAAACACTTTTTTGGGCCTCACATATTGTATAAGTCCCTCTGTATATTTTCAAAACAACGGAGCGATCATCGCCTTTTCAAAATCATTCGGGCATCTCCTTGAGTTGTAAGCCCCATCACTTGTACAAAAATAAATCTTTGGGCCTCTAATAGAGTGTAAGACCCAATCCCTTTTAACCAAAACTTTTGGGCCTCAGTCGTTGTATAGGTCCCGATATAAAACAACAGTGTCATCACTGTTATAATTTGGGTCTCTCCCTGAGATGTAAGCCCCGATCTCTGTTCAAAATACTTTCTCCTTTGATTTTGAACCCAAATGTATAGTTGTTATCAAAACTTTCTTTAATTTCTTTGTTGAACAACTAACAAAACAACATGGAAGCTCTACAACGGGTAAGTGTTTATCCGCTTTCTTTTACATGCTTTCATATATATAAATGTATTGTGGGAAGCTGCGCATGGTTAGTCTTCTTTCATTCTTTTAAATGCTTTCATATACATAACTGTATTGTGGGAAGCTGTGCATGGTTAGTCTTCTTTCATACTCTTTTTAATACTCGTCGTATGTCAACTGTATATATACTAGTATAGTTATTTAGAGTTTTCCCCAGCAACTACGTCTAGAACTAGGTAAAGCCACGTTGGTCACTCTTTAAATACAAACTAAACTAGATCCCCATAGGATTTCCAGATACAATCTTCCCTTCTCTTGGGGTTAATCAATATGGAACAAAGTGAAAGGCAGTATTCTCGGTGAACCTTTTCTCAGACTGTCACCATTAGAAATTGTCAAAGAAGTTCTACTCCCCAGAGTTGATCTATTCTCCGTGAATAGCATCTTTTGAGTTTCTTCCAAATACTCGAACTTTCCTGGAATGATCTCTTCTCTGTGAATTGCATTTCTTGAACTTCTCTTGGTTTGGGGACCCACAGGCTTCCTAAAAGCATCTCCGCCTTCTCTTGGGCTTTGTACAAGGACCCTTCGGCTTCTTAGAAGTTCTCATGCCTTCTCTTGGGCTTAATACAAGGACCCTAACGACCTCTTAAAGGTATAAGACAGAACTTAGTCATCCTTTGCTAGAGCAGTCTTTCCAGTGTCAAACCTCTAGCCACTTTAGGGTTGATTCTCATCCCTTAAAGGCCCTTGCCCTCTTTTGGGCATCCTACAAAAGATAAAACTCTTCAACACCCGTAGACTTGGACAGTCTAAACCCCTTGAGTCTCAAAGACATTCTCAAGGTCGTTTCAAACATAGGAAAAAACACCAATCACTCTGGATAAATCTCCAACAGAAATCCGGTCTCTCTCATGAGAGTTCCCCACCCTTGGGCCTGCCTATGGATCTAATCCTCAGCAGTAAGATAGCCTCCTCTTAGGCTTTGTATAATGATCCTTTCCTCAGGAAAGTCAGCCTCCTCTTGGGCTTTGTACAAAGATCCTCCCCCAGCAGAGCTAACCTTTTCAGACTCTCTTGTTGAGTCAATCACTTCTCAGACTCTCTTGTTGAGTCAACCATATTTCAGACTCTCTTGTTGAGTCCATCACTTTTCAAGAATCTCTTGTTGGGTTAATCTCCTTTTAGCCTCAATCTCGGGCTTTGTACGAGACAGTAAATCACTCTCTTGTTGAGTATAAAAGACTCTCTTGTTGAGTCAACTCCTTTGGCCTCCGTCTTGGGCTTTGTACTAGACTTATAAGAGCACTCTCATGTTGAGTCAACTCCTTTAGCCTCTGTCTTGGGCTATGTACAAGACAGATAAAAGCACTCTCTCATTGAGTTAACCCATTTCAGCCTCCGTCTTGGGCTTTGTACAAGACACATATAAATCTCCCCAACAGAGTCAAAAATACCTTTTAGCCTCAATCTTGGGCTTTGTACAGGACAGAAAGAACGTTTTCCTCGGAAAAGTCAAACCGTTAGCCTCCTCTTAGGCTTCATATAATGATATCCCCAAAGAGTCGGTCTCTTTTAACCTCCATTTTGGGCTTTGTACAAGACACCCATATATCCACTCTCTTGTTGAGTCGGTCATTTCCAGCCTCCTCTTAGGCTTTGTATAAGGACTTCCCCAGTGGAGTCAGTCAACCTCTTAGCTTCAACCTTGGGCTTTGATTAAGGTACACAATCCCTCTTTAGAGGTGACAAATTCTCTTTCAGTCAACATTTTAGCTTCAATCTTTGGCTTTGAACAAGACACAAATACTCCGTTTAGCTTCTGTCTTGGGCTTTGAACGAGACACCAAAACATCTTTTTCCTCCCATAGAATAGGAGGAACTACGATTGCTCTGATTTCCCTGTTTCGTTTAAACGGAAATACGTAGGCATAAGATTGAGAAATCTTAGCGAGCATACTAATCAAAAACTCTAGGTCTAATACCTTCATATCAATCAAAACTTAGGTCCAACACCTTACCAAAAACATCAATAAAAACTCACTCACTCATATTTCCCAAGAAACTTTCCCAAACCCATTAACAGATAAACATCATCAAGTACAAAGCAAAACCTAAAGCTAATATCATGTGGATAACCACATATAGGATGGGTAATTGACGACTGCCCATTGTATAACCTGACCCCGGACCCCTCAATCTCTTTAAGCGTTTGTCCTGTTAGACATTCGCGTGCAAGGTTAGTTTTAGATACATTCCCTTTCAGCTTCATGGGATAAATAATAAATCAGAAAGTAGCACCCCCTCCTACCATTGCGGTGAGGAAAACCCCAGCGATAAGGTGGCCACGTCACTGACAAAAATCGCTTGCTACAGTCTCGTATGCTTTAAATGCAATGAGTAGGTACCAATCTGATCCCGGTGATGCTCATTGGGTAGCTGTCAAGAATATCCTTAAGTACTTGAGAAGGACTAAGGACTCATTCTTGGTATATGGAGGTCAGGAAGAGCTTGATGTAATTGGATACAATGATGCTAGCTTCCAGGCAGATAAGGATGACTTCAGATCGTAATCTAGTTATGTGTTCAACTTAAATTCTGGCACTGTGAGCTAGAAAAGTTCAAAGAAAGAAACAGTTGTTAATTCAACAACCGAGGCCAAGTACATTGCTACCTCAAATGCAGCAAAGGAAATTGTTTGGATCAAGAAGTTCATTAGTGAACATGGCATAATCCCTAGCATTGTGGATCCCATTGATCTCTATTGTGAGAACAATGGTGCTATAGCACATGCAAAGGAGCCTAGATCTCACCAACGATCCAAACACATACTTAGGCGTTATCACCTCATTCGAGAGATAATAGGTTGGGGAGATGTGAAGATATGCAGAGTACCTACACTAGACAATATTGCTGACCCACTAACAAAGCCTCTTCCACAACAGAAGCATGATGGCCATATTAGATCTATGGGTATTATGGGTATGCCTAATTTTCTCTAGTGCTAGTGGGAGATTGTTGGTGTAAGCCCTAGAAGCCATTACTTTTGGTACTTGTATGGAATTATTTATTAATAATAAAAGGCGTTTCTTTATTATGTTTGTTTTTTTCAAAGTAATAAAGTCCCTAAAATAGCTAGTCCATTTAATGAAATATTAAGTGTGACTTAGTCATGAGATCTCATTGAACAAAAGGACATTATTTTTAAAGTATCCGTAGTCGAGCTTTACTTTTAAGTGGGATAACCTTAAAACATGAAGACTATTCTGTAGATAGGCTGATAATCACTTCTCATCGATCATGGATAAGGAGTTATCAAGTCTTAACATAGGTATGTATATTAGGAATAATATTTATACTTGATTGACCCGCTATGAGAGTACTACATAGAATTTTATGCAAAGTGTGATAAGTTACTCTCATGTTGATAGTAACGCCCCTTTTGTCTGATTTATTTAATTGAGTCGACTTAATTATTTTTGTTTTTATATTATTTTATTCTTGACTTTTATTTGACAATATATTATTTTTCATTGTTATTATGTTTTATCGCATTTTGAGAGCGTTTGCAAGATATTTGAGCTGAGGGGTAAAATGGTCATTTTGGAGGTTAGATATTTTGTTAGAAATAGATATTTTTATATAAGTAGAAATAGACGGGAAAGAAAAAGAGAAAAGAAGAGAAAGAGAAAGGAAAACGTGGGAAAAGAGAAGAGAAGAAGAAAATATGGATTCATCATCTTCTTCAAACTCCTCTTCGATTAATCGGGTAAGGGTGAGAAGTTTCAATTATATCTTGCTTGTATATGTATATGTATGTATTTGTTTGAATGTTTGGTTGAAAAATATATGTTTTCCACTTGATTGGAATTGTGATCATTTCGATAGAATCGATGTTTTAACGGTTAGAATTTGGAATAGATTGTGTAGAATAGTCGAGTAATGTTTGGGTTTAATCAGGAATACTCGTTGGTATGATTTAGGGAGTTTTGGATTGAGTTATATAGTTTGTGAGAGTTAGGGCAATAATGATGAAATAGTGAGAAATCGATGTTTTCACGGTTGGAATGCGGAATAAGTTGTGTAGTATAGTCGGATGAGGATAGGAATTAATCGGGAATGGTTGTTTGTGTGTTTTCGAGTGGTTTTGATCGAGTTTGGAGTTGGGATAAATTGATAAAATTATGTTTCAAAATATTTAAAAAATGGAAAATGTGTTGTATGGCTTTTTAATAGTGAAAATATCATAGTATTTCGAATTCTGAGAACGGGGCTTTTTACGGAATCGAAATCGGAGGTCCGGAAGGCATTTAACGGTCGAAAATTGAGTTTTTAGCAGAATCTGCGCATTCATGCGCCGACCCCCAGGTTTATGCGTCGACTCATGATCTCGTGCGCTGACCCGGGCGAAATTTCCAGGTTTATGCGTCGACTCATGATTCTATCCGTCGGCTCATGATCACAGAATTTTCTAAAATGTCAGATTTTGTTTTCTTCATAACTTTCAAACCGTAAGTCCGTTTTGACCCACGTTCGAAGCGTTGGAAAGCCAATGAAATATTCTTTCTATTAAAAATGGTTTGGAGGGTAAAATATGATTTAATTAATTCGTGTTTTTGAGAATTAGTAGTGCTGTCGGATGTTCTTATCGTGTTAAATGCGTGCGGTCGGTGTTTTACAGTGTGTTGTGCTGTTGTTATATGACGTGGAGCTTTTATGTGGTTTATATGATGTTGAAGCATGTGATAAGTTGTTGTAATTTTTGTGGCCTTATGGAAAAATACTTGGTTGAATTGAATACAAATGTATGGTATTAATGTATGTTGTTGTGGGTAGCCTTTGTGGCGTGAATCCTAGTGTTGTGAATATCATTGTATGATTGCAGGATTGTTGTGGTTGATGGTGAGTATTTCTTGATGTGAATTGATATGAGTGTATATGCTAAAATGCTAATTGTTGTGGTTTGTGGATTATGATGAAATGCATTGTTTTGGGTTTGATTGCAATGCATGATTATTGATGTTGAGATGGTTCACATGGTTGTATATGCATCTGATTGTCATGAGTCATTGTATGCCAAGCATCATGATATGCATTCTTGTGATGTCGTGTGCCCTTGTGGGGTGTGAGCGACGAAACGATTCCAGAGGAAATCTGCTGTAACGGTCGTGTGCCTTATACAAAGAGGACCTAAAGCGACATTATAGACGATCGTGAGCCTTATACAAAGAGGACCTAAAGCGATCGAATAGTGAGCCTTATACAAATAGGACCTAAAGCGATCCATAAATGTCGTGTGCCTTATACAAAGAGGACCTAAAGCAACGGGGAACATCGTTTGCCCGACGGGGAGTTACACTAAGTAACAAGCGATGATTCCAATAATTCCTGAGTGAATTAATGATGAGAATGATGGATGGATTGGTACCGCATTGCATTGCATAGAGTCGTTGTGTCGGTCTCTGCGCATTTGAATAAATCATGAATGGATTGATTATGTGTGGGGAATTGTAAATTGATTGATTATGTGTTGAGCTTGTGATAGCATTGGTGATTTGATGTGCATTTGTGATAAATGCATTGGTTATTGATGATATGTTTTATGTATAGACATATGCTATGTTTTGTGGGGATGTTTTACATTACAATGATTGTATTAATTCTCTATGGTATGCTATATATGAATATATGTGATGTGGTGGTGTGTTTCCATAGGTCTTAACCTTGGTATGCCTTATGTGTGAATATGTGATTATGTTTGTATAATTGATATATGCTATGTGGTTGGATTATTAGAAATATGTTATGTATCTGTGGTATGCTATATGTATTAGTATGTGATGCTTGTGGTGAGAATACTTATGCATGTGAATTTATATGTGCGGCATATTATTATGCAATCTTGATTTTGTTGTTATTTCTCACCCTTCTGCTGTGGTTTGTTGCTCTATGAGGCAATTGCAGATTAGTATCTTGGAGACTTTTGTGAAGATTAGTTCTCCATCATTTTATCGGTCTGTCTGCTCTGATACGTAACACTGGAGTCGGGGAACGCTTTTGTTATATATGTATATAGATGTTGGATCTATTTTGTATTACCTTTGTATGAATATTTTGATGTTATAAAATAAGTTATTTTGTAAAACAAGTCAGTTATGGATCTTTCCGCTTTATTCCATAATTGAACTTTCCCTTTGTTGGAAAAAGTTTCCCTTTTATGTTTACCCCAGTTTGTGTTATGTATCAAATTTATGAGCAGGGATTGTGTTGTTTTTCTTTAAATGTGGCATCCTTATTTCTGTCTAAGAATAAAATTTTATTCACTCTGATTTATTTATGTATTATTTATTCGCGATGGGAATTAGGGTGTTACATTGATAGTGGTGTATACCTCCCTTCGACCTGAAACCACTATGGACCCTAGATGTAGAGTCGAGTACTTTATTATTGATCTAACATTGTCCGTAAGTGGATGACCATAAAGACAATTGATGGGTACTCCACAAAGCATGGTGAGGGACATGAGTGACCTAGATGGAATTTGTCCATCCTGCATAACAGGATAAATGTCTAAGGGCCCAATATTGAACTGGACAAGGATGACACGGTATATGGCTTGTGTTCAATATAGACATAAGGGCAAAAGGGTAATTGTACACACAATTATTATCACAAAATTGTTGTCATATCACATGACATTTTCGTGACTTTGGTAGCAGTGATGTGTTGCTAGATACCGCACACTGTTTATTATGTTGAATGCGTGATTTAATATAATTTCCAACGTCTCAAAAACCTACAGGGTCACACACATAAGGACAAATGGATAAGAGGTAGAGTAAATAAGGAACACCGTAAGGTACGGTGCACTTAAGTAAATGTAGAACACTGTAAGGTACGGTGCACTTAAGTAGAATACGGAATATGGTAAGGTACCACGCGCTTAGGTGATATACGGTACACCATAAGATATGGTGCACATATGCTTAAGTGGGATTTTTAGCTTGCAGCCCACACAAATGGTTCTATAAATAGAACCATTTGTGCATAAGCATACACTTTTGATGAAAATTCAGACTGTGAAACCTTAGCTGTATTCTTTCTTCTCTCTCTGTCACTCAAAGCCTTCAATCGCAGCAGCTAGCACTGAGACTCAAGGAATCTGTTAGTGTGGACTGAGTAGAGGCGATGTTCATCATACATCGCTCGTGATCACTCCTTTAATTCAGAATCAAAGGTTTCATCGCCACAAGAGGTAATTGTTCTATCCCTGATCATGACCATTCGTAAGGATCACTAAAGGGAAATTTTAATTTTGCACAGCCTTTTGGATAACATATTTCCCTTCATTGAAGCGAGGGTCTAAGAAGAAGTCTGAGTCTGAGGGGCTTAAGCAAGGAAGTTTTGGGTTCGTTGAACCTGAGCAAAAGTCTTGGGTCTGAGGGGTTTAAGCAGGAAGTCTCGGGCTAAGGGTATGAGCAAAGAAAAGTCTTATGCTTAAGTGCATAAGCGATTGTAATCATGTTTTAGTTATAGTGAAAATCTATTGGGTTACAAGGGGACTGGACTACTCTTATTTGGGAGGAACCAGTATAAATATTTGTGTGTTCTTTATCTTTTATTTGCTTTTGTTAACATTTTACTGCAATATATAATCACAATCTAAACACCTGTTTAGATTCTGAACTCTGATTTGATGCAAACTAAAGAAATGAAAAACACAATTCAACCCCCTTGTTTGTGTATTTTTCTCACCTTCAGTTGGTATCAGAGCATGCTTTGTGCATTCAAATTAAAATTAAATAATGGATACGTAATATAAGTTCAAGGTAATATAGGGCTTTTGATAAGTGGAACAAGACGAAGAGACGGATAACTTGTTTGCTTAAAAATGTTACTCGTAGCTACCTTTTCAGCCGGAGCTTCAGAGATCAACAATGGTGGAATAGGAGAGCTTGATTTAGAAAGCTTCAAAGCATGACAATGGTTCAGTTAGCTTAAGAAGGTGCTGATGAGTGATTCTGGATGAAGAAACGAAGCAAAACAAGCTTGAATTGAGAAAATGGATTTCTGGTGTTTGGAGGTATCAGGCTCAAATGGTTTATGAGTTTCTTTGGCTTTCAATGCTTGGAAATGAAGGCAAACTGGTCCTCTATTTATAAGAAATGAAGTGAGGTCATGGTACGTGTGAAATTGTGAAGAATTCGTGTGAGTTAGGGTTGAGTTTTTCACTTTTTCAATCCGTGTGTAATGAAACATGGAATGCGTGAAATTGTGCTGAAACCAATTCGTTTTGCATTTGTTTAATTGCGTTTCAACATAACAAACAACTTTTCACATCTGCTTGTGGTCCCAAGTGAAGATTGGCATGAAAATCACGAGCTGGAACTGACCAAGAAGCAGAGCTCAAGGTACCATGTTTGAAACTAGGCCAAATGAAATTCACTCGTGCGTTTTGAGATTTTCTTTGTGCCAAATGTTCTCCTCATTGCGAAGAATCACATGCAAAAAGAATCACATCAAAAGGATACTTGGATTGAAAATGGCATTGATTCAAAGTTGGGGTCGTGACTTGAAAGGCCATGCATTAGGTCGACCAGATCTTAGGCCTACTTTTGTGCACACATGAGCAACTGAGCAATTCTCGAAATTGACGGACTTAGAGGTTGAATTTATGTTTTACCCTTGAAACAAAGTTTTTTAGGAGTTCAAATGTGACATTTGGCTCAAAGAAGATTCCAAAAATGTTGAAAAATGAGAAAGTTATGGTGTTTGGACCAAGTGACATGCCATACTTGATTTTAGGCCAACCAAACATGTGCCAACTTGAGGTTTCTTGCCATTCCTTGCATCCAAATGCCTATTGATGAACATTTGGACACCAAATGAAGGAAACTTGATTGTCCTTTGAATATTTTTTATGATTACTTGAGAATTGGATGGAGATGGCATGAAAATAAACACATGAACCATACTTGAATCAATTTTGAAAACATGCACTAAACTTGAACTTCTCTTATTCCAATGATGTTAAATGAAGCTTGACATGAATATGACCTAAGATTATAGGCCATGCCTTGAGGTAAGATCTCTTATGAACCATTTGTTGACCAAAACCTAGACTTGGAGAATCTAAACCCTAATTTAGAAACCAAGCTTGATCCATTGATTGCAAGTCCCTACCTTGTAAAATAAGAAAGAGGAAACAACACATATTTTTTTGTATTTTGAATAAGATTAGTGATGTTAGATTCTAAGCAAGCAAAAGGATAACAAGATAACACAAAGGGTATTTGGTGATCTCCCACAAAGGCAACCCCCAAAGAAATGGAGACTAGGAGGATATCATGCCTATGATCTTGGTGAGATGCAAATGGTAGATAGGTGGAATCTTAGGGGTAAAAATTAGGGTATGACACCTATCATAAAAAAACATGATAATCCTAATGCATTAAATGCCATTGTACTTGAGATCACTTATGGATTTGATGTGTCAAAAAGTCTCATTGATTATGCATTTTAGGCTTTTACAACCCACGAGAACTATTACTATCCTTCAGGTAAATTTTGAGAATCTTTCGATATCAGGGATAATTTTTCCTTCTAAAACACTATCATGTGCGGGAGGATTGGTAGTTTATTTAGCGGGAACTTCAGGACAGGTGATTAGGGTAGTGTCATGCCCCCTCTAATAGTTTCTAGTTCAATGACTTTGATGGCTGCTTCTTTTGCAAACACTACATCTGAAAAGATTTCTTTGGGTACCAATGATGCGATTGAACATGAGCATTCCTGCCTCAATGCAGATGGACACATGACTAAAATCTATTGTGGCTTTCTCAATGTTGGAGGACCAATATCTCAAATGATAAACATCAAGAGTTCTAACATCAACTATTTCTCATCATCTACCTAAGGTCGTAAATTCGGATGAAATGCTACAACACTGCAAAATCACCACCCAAACCTCCTCGTTTCTAGCATGATAAATTTTTTATTTTCATGTTAATAATGCTCAATAACATTCAATAAATATTATTATGGACTTGTATTGTTAGTTTTTTAAATAGGTCAGTTTTTTTAAATGAATAATTTGAGGGATGGAATAAAATTGTTGTTTTAAACTTACTCTTTTCACTCATTTATTTATGACTCTTCACATATAATAAATATGAATATTGGCTTCTCTACCATAATAAGTTAAGTTTTATTATAACACATTTTAAATAAATAAATTGTCACCATGTATAGATTTTCAATAAAGTGAAAATAAAAGTTATGATGTGGGACAATTCGAGAAATTAATCAATACAGTTTATCTAGAAGTTATGGCAATTGATCTAGTATGCCCATTTAGATGGGTAGTCTCAAGAAGAGTGGTAGAGTTTATATTTAGATTTAAATAAAGATTTTCCATAGTAAAACAGACATAGAACAAAAAGGTGGTGTGGTGATGACCCAAAGTTTAGAAGTGATCCAAAAAAATGATAATATATAGCATAAAAGTTTCCCTATAATGATACCATAATTATAATAGAAAGTCTCTAAAATACTTTTAGTAAAATATAGGGGGTATAAGGAGTAATTAAGTTTCTAGGAGAGTTAAGATCTGTTTGTTTTTAGAAGAGATACAGACGAGAGAAAAGTCAATTATTGTTACATGGGTAAGTGAGGGAATTTTGTGGGGGTGTAAATATATAAAATAAAGTAATACACATAATACGTTTTTGTTTTGGTCATCATTATTTATTAGTATATTCTTTTTGTTCCCATAGTTTTCCCACAAAACATTACACAGTTTTTAATTTTAAAAGATAAAAATTAAAATATCAATAAAATAATAATTTTAAAAATTTTGAGATGCTTTCGGTATCATGGTCAAATTTTATTTTTGAAACACTATCAAGTTCAGATGGATTGCTAGTTTATTTAATGAGATCACTAGGACATGTGATTGGCCTCTAATGGCTTCTGGATAAATGACTTTGATGGCTGCTTCTTTTATAAACAATACAACTTTGATGGCCCTTATTTGACTCTGAAAAAAACAAACTAAATGATTATATTTCTTTATTCAATAAAATATAGTAACAATTATTGTTTGGGGGGTAAGTGAGGGAATCTTGTGTCCATGTGACTAAAAGTGATAGGGAATCAACATCTCAAATGATAAACATGATGAGTTGCAACACTAACAATTTTTCATCTTCTACCCAGGAGAGTTATGATCTGTTTGTTTAGTATGTAAAGTAGGGGTTTTAAAAAATAATATCAAATAATTCAAAAATAGTTATCTCATTAGATACTAATAGTTTATAATTCAACAATTTATATATTAAATATTTAATAATCAAAAAATAAATATTATTTATGATACTAATAATTTTATTTTTTATGAAAAAATTGTATATTTTTTTGAATAAATAAATATAATTATTTAGTTTGTTTTTTAGGGAGTCAAGCATTGGTCAAAGAGGATAACTAATATAATCAAATAAAGTAACAATTATTGATTGGGGGGTAAGTGAGTGAATCTTGTGGACGGTGTAAATATAGTATAAAAGAAAGTAACATATAACATGTTTTTCTTTTGGTCATCATTGTTTATTAGATTTTTTGTCCCATAGTTTTCCCCAAAAATATTACTCAATATTTAATTTTAAAAGATAAAAATTAAAATATCAATAAAATCATACTTCGACACTATACAGACGAGAGAAAAGTCAAAGAGAGAAGTATCAAGAGAGTGTGTTATTTCTTTCATTTGTCATAGAAATGAGACAATATTAAGAATAAAATAACATAAGACCGTGGGTTTCCTTTTCTTCAAATGCCTGTGAGAAAAAGACAATAATAGAGTTCTACCTAATAATAATCTTATTACTTTCATATAAGTGCTTAAAAAATATGTGTAGTATGTAAAGTGATGGTTTTAACAAATTATGTCAAATAGTTTAACAATAGTTATCTCATCAGATACTAGTAGTTTATAATTCAACAATTTATATATTAAATATTTTAAATAAATAAATAAATTTACTTTTAATTCTAACAATTTTATATTTTATATAAAAACAAGTGTATCTTTTATTGAATAAATAAATATAATGATTTAGTTTGTTTTTTTTTCTGAAGTGAAATACATTGCCAAAGAGCATAACTAATGTAATGGAATAAAGTAACAATTATTGTTTGGGGGGTGGGGGTGGGTAAATGAGAGAATCTTGTAGGTAGTGTAAATATATAAAAGAAAGTAATACATATAGAACGTTTTTCTTTTGGTCATCAATATTTATTTGAATTTTTTATTCTCATAGTTTTCTCCCAATACATTACACAATTTTTAATTTTGAAAGATAAAATCCAAATATCAATAAAATAATAATTTTAGGTCCTTCGACACTATTTTAAATTGTAGAATGGTCTGGCAAAGCAAGACACCAAAACTTCAATTCCAAACACTAGAAAGTCATATCATGTCATACAACAACCACCAAGCATCAACCTCCACCACCGGTCGTCGACCTTCAAGGCGTTCACTTGGCTCTAAAAAACAATCCCAAGATGTCTGTCATGGAAAAATAAGACAATACTAATGCCTTATATTCTCTTGTCCTTGAGATAACTTCTGGATCTGATGTGTCACAAATTATATTTGATTATGCTCTTCTTTAAGGGATCGGACCTCAATATCCTATATGGAAATGCAATAGTGACGCATGTTAGGATTCTCCTATCCATGGGAAACATTGTAATCCTTCAGGGAAGTTTTGAGATACTTTCGATATTAGGGACAGTTTTTCCTTCGGAAACACTATCAAGTGTATGAGGATTGGTAGTTTATTTAATGGGAACGTCACGAAAGGTGTTTGGGGAGAGTTTCATGCCCCTCTAATGGCTTCAAGTTTAGTGACTTTGATGGCTTCTTCTTTTGCAAACATTGCATTTGAAAAGATTTCTTTAGTGACCAATGATCCCATGAACATGAGCGTTCATGCCTCAATGCAGATGGACATGTGACTAAAAGTGACAAGGGATTGCTCAATGCTGAAGAATTAAGATCTGAAATTATAAACATGATGAGTTGCAACATCAACTATTTCTCATATTCTACCTAGGGTCGTAAATTTGAATTAGATGATACCACACTGAGAAATAACAACCTGAAACCTCCCCATTTCTAGCTTGATCGTTAGTTATTTACATATTGATTTCAATGACATTTAATAAAAATTATTATGGACTTGTATTGTTTGTTCTTAAAATAGTTTAATTTATTTAAATGAATTATTTTGCGGGTGGAATAAATTTGTGCTTTTGGACTTACTCTTTTTTATTAATTTATTTTTAACTCTTCACATATAATAAATATGAATAATAGAGGAGTATCGATGAGTGGTGCTGGTCGATCGCATGTTAGTTGTTGGTAGCCAGATGGAGATGTCGGATCTCAGGTCGATTTTGTTTGCGGATCAATTAAGTAATGGATTGTGTTTCGGACCCGTTTTAAATAGTTAGCCTATTATGGTTATATAATATTATATATATTATTCTCTGTCACTTTTATTAGTAAGAGAAAAAGAAATAGGGAAAAGGTGGTAATCCTAGTTAGCGAGACAATGGTGGAAATTTCATGGAGGTCTTGGAATTTGAGAAATCTTTTGGAGGTATTTAAAGGGATTTAGAAATACTTCTAAAACTTTGAGTTTGTGTGATTCATATATAGAGAGAGTTGAAGTGCTTGGAAAATAATTGGTTAAAATTTTTTATTTGTTCTTGAAAACTTGGGAGACTATTTTTTTATAACTCATTTGTAATTTATTGTAACAACTTTTGTAATAATTGTTTGTTATTATTCTTTCCTCCTTACTAGGTTATACTCCATCTATCCCAAAATAAGTGTCTTTCTACCCAAAAAAATCATCCCAAAATAAGAGTTCCTTTTTAATTTTTCAATGCAACATTAATTAATTTTGACCAACTTTAGCCCTAATAAATATTGTATACACTACATTCAAGTTATTAAATTATAGGCTTAAATGCACTTTTTGTCCCTGCAAGTTATCGAGTTTTTAATTTTGGTCTCTCTAATATTTATTTTTGTCTGAATCCCTATATCTCACTTTTTGTGTGCGGTTTAGTCCCTAAAACCAAAATCTGAATGTTTTCTACGGATTTTCCTGCGGAATTTGGCTTTAGGAACTAAAACGCATGTAAAAAGTGAGATATAGGGACTTAGACCAAAAAAAGAAACTTACAGGGACCAAAATAAAAATTCGCTAACTTACAGGGACCAAAAGTGCATTTAAGCCTAAATTATATTATGTATTTATGACAGCCAATAGGTATTAAGGACAATTTTATAAAATTGTTATATTTATTTATTTAATCATTACTTTTCTTAATTTGCGTGTAACAACTTGAAAAGAATTTTATTTTGAGACAAAGGGAATATTAAAGAAGGAAAATGGAGTGGTGACAATATACGAAAGAGTTCGGTCTAACTCATCATTACAAAACTGACTTGTAAGGTGAAGAATGTGAGATTTAAGATCTTTCCAATAGATAAGACATGTCATTAGACATCTATTTCAATTTTTTATATTTCACTTATAAAAGAATTTAGATATATTTTTTATTTGTTCGGAAAACTTCTATCTTGAAGTTAACCGAATCAATATTGATGAACAAGATTCAACCTTTCTGATTGATCACGCCTCTTATTCGTCATCCTTTACTCAAGCGAAACTACCACTCATTGGTTGCAAAATAATTCTACACTACACAAAGAATTGAAAGAAAAAAAAATACAATTGAAAGTAAGAGAAATGCGAAATTTTGGAGGAAGAAGATGAATGTATTTCTGTGCAAACGACACTCTAAGTGTTTGTTACAATGTGTGTTAATAACAATTGTGATTTCTGAACCTACACAATGCTACTACCAAACTTGTTATACTAACTACTTACTAATGAAATATAGTTCGTCTTTATTTATAAATGAGATTACTTGCACTCTAAGTAATAAAAAAATAACTAACTCAACTAATCTTAAGTTAAGTCAGTCTATTTCGACTTTGTCGATTCCTTCGATAGCTACATGCTTTGACTGCATGTTTCAACATGATATATTTGACTTTCTGTTGAATAAAACAAATATAGACCCTGTTCGACACAAACTACAACACGTTATTTCGAATTTGATACACAAATTACATATTTAACACACCACCTAATTCATTATATCTAAGCTTTCTACATTCATCTTTGTTCTTATTCTCTTGAATAATTCAACTTGCACAACCTTCGTCATAATATTTGCAATTTGATTCTCTAATCTACAATTCTCCAGGATCAACTTTCCATTTTCTACATGTTCTCCTCATTTCAATGTGTTTGCTTCTTCCATGTGCTATCCGAAAGGGGGGCACTGGTCAACACAAGCCGTGTTGCCTGACACGGCCAGACCATGTTGCACCACTTGCTTGGTACCTCCAAATTCCATTTAGGACCTCTAGTTCACCCCTATTTTGTATCAAATTCCATAGTATGCTTATAGGGATTGAACATAATCGCGTTGTACAGAAAATATTCATTCAGAAATTCTCGAATGAATCAACATGTTGTAAGTGCTTATGGAATAAATAAAAATAGAGATAAGTTTCTCCTAGTGAGATAACTGGGAAATATAATCTAAATAGTGATGAAAACTTAGGTGGAATAAATTACCGAGTTTTGGAACGTTCGAGCCCAATGACACATCCCTGTCATTCTGTGAAGCAACCTTAGGTTTTGAATGAAACCAAGATAGGCTAGTAGTGGAGATATCCTGACAATGCTCATGAGTGGTTAACATTATGGGAGATTTGAATATTTTCCATGAATAGAGTTCAAGCTATATATATTTGTGACCAGGGAAGGACAGAATTGTGGCAAGTAACCTTTAAAGGGGTGAGAAACACAAGAAAGGGGGATTTGAATTAAGTTTGACCAACAATGGTATTTTCTGTGGAATTAAAAATCAATGCTAACAAGAGAATAAAAATAAATAGACACGATTATTTTTATCCTGGTTCACTGTTAACAAAGTTACTCCAAGCCACCCGCCAAGGTGATTTCGCCTTAGACAAATTAATCCAATAATCTAGAAATATTACAACCTCTAAGTGTTAGAAAACAACTTAGCCCTCTCAAGTATCCAGACTAACGACTTATTCACTTGAGGAATCTACCCTTTGAAAAGTGTTAGAAATTTGTGTACATGAATTGATTCTAAACAAGCAGATGACACAATTGAAGTACAATAACACAAAAGTGTTTCTAGCAAGATATGAACAACAACTCTTTGCTAATTTACAAAACTATCTTAAGAATAATCTACTAGAGATTTGCATCGTATCAACATGAGTTTTGTGAGCTTAAAAGCTTCTTTTTATGATTATCTCGTTTCTTGTAGAGCAGCGCTCTAATTTGGTTGAGCGTTGAACATCTTCTTCTTGAGCTTACAACTTAGTGCTTGCTTTCACCTTCCACGCATACTTTCGTGTTTTCTTCAGCTCTTTAACTTCTTGTCCTTGTTATTCTCTCATGATTTCCTCTTTTGCTCTTGCAACGTTTTTCACTTCGGTATTTAGTATTTTCACTTAGCTCGCATCAGCAGCAATAGCAGCTACGACCAGCTCATTAGCAGCTTTTCTTCTAGCATTCAGATCTTCAATATTTAGAGCTTGAGAATAGATCTGTTGAAGGGTATAATGGGAAACATATTCCAACTGTAATATCCCAACGTTCAGTTACAGGAATGGTCACATCATAATACAAAAGAGTTGTCCTTGCGCCATGTTGAAATACAAATAGAGTTAGGGTTTTGTTATCGATCCACAGAGATTGTTCGGTGATATCGCAACCGTTCTACAGTCGTATACGTTTTAAACTTCAAATTAACAAGGGGTTTTGGCTGTTTTTAGTCGGAACACTTGCATTCGAATTTAAGTAATAGCAATAAAAAGATTTGTTTTAACGATTTATAAGAAGCATGTCAAGATTAGGGTTCGACAAACCATTTTGCACGGATAGAATCGACAAAGCGAATGAACTCGTTTAGATGGTAAATGTAATCACATATCCTCCTAATATGTTTATCTCTAACACATATTGTGAGTTTTACCATTTTGATCCTTTGATGATCTCTCACTCAAACTATCAAAATGACAACATTCAAGTTCAATATTTATGAACATCAACACACATTACTATCTCTAGCCAATGTACATTGATGGATGAAAAACCTAGGTAAAGAGTAGGAACACATTTCTCAATCATGAACCAACACAAATAATAAACCATATAAACAAAGTTTTTCATCATACATTCATCATCCAAGAGTTCATAAGCTAGAATCAATACCTATACATACAAAAGAAAGGTTTGTCTACCTTCTAACCTTGACATAAAAGGAAAATTAGCTCTCCATTGTCATGGAAGCTAAACAATCAAGAAGATGAAGAAGAATATCAAGCATCAATGAGGATCTCTCGACGAATGATGCTTCCAATCTTCCAAAATAGAATGCTACAGTGTTACAATGTATTTTGCTCTGAATTATATCAAGGATCCCAAGAAAAATACAGAAAAGTCTATTTAAAAGGGGGAAGAGGATCGCAGAGCGCACTAAGCGCGCTGCACCGCGCTAAGCGCGGCCTCATTAACTGCAAACCGACCTAACAACGTGCTAAGCGGGCTCAGTACCGCGCTCAGCGGACAACTCTCTGTAATTAGCTCCAACACCGCGCTAGGAGCGCGTTGAACGGGCTCCAAGCATGCTTCAAAATCATTTTTTCCAAAAAATGCTTCTAGGGAGCCTTCCTTGCTCCAATCTACACCTTTCCATGTAAAAACCTTCAATTAAAACACAAAAGTTAAATAGATAAGTTAAATAATGTAATTAACTATACTACGGTTATTAACCGGAAACAATGGGAAAAGGCATTGATTATCAAATAAAGATCACAAAAAGGTGCTAAAAACTAAACTAAATATTAACACAATTTAGCACCTAACAACTCTCCCCAACTTGTTTCTTTGTTTGTCCTCAAACAAAGGTAAAATAGTCTAGAAGCAAGAGGAAAAATGGATAGGCAACACAAACAAAAATCAATGGTTCAAACCGAATTGATACACCTGCACGTAATGCTCAGCTCTGACAGAATAAAAATATGTATATGAACTAACTTCTAAACATAAATAACAAGCACTCATCATAAGCAAACAAATGTTCAAACGGGAATCACCTAATTTATTCAAATGAGCCAAGCTCAATATACACAAGGGACAAAACACACTCATAAGCAATTGTGCCACATCCAAAACAATTTATGCACTCATCTCACAATTTAATGAAAATAATGGAAACAAAGATCTCAAAAGGACTTATAAAGGTTGTAACTTGGTCGGGGTTAAGAAACAAGGGTCATATGTACACGGCCTTTGAACAAGAAAGGGTAAAATTTATGAAGAGCATTTTCTTTTCTAAACAACCATCCTTGCTCAAACTTTCAATTTATTCTCACAATGCATTATATCTCATTATCTTTTGATTTCTACAATTTTCTTTTTCTTTCTCTTTTGATTTTTCATTTATTTTTCCTTTTCTTTCTTTTTCAAACTATCTTTGATTTCAATTGAGAATGCATTGCCCATAATTCCTTCTTCTCTTTTCACAATGAACCAAACTCCCCAACTTCAACAATACTAAGACTTAAATCAAGAATGCTCTTCAAAGCGATTAAAGTTCGGGTTCATGCTTCACGAATACAAAAATTTTCGTTTTAGGCTCAAGAGAGGTTTCTAAAGATCACACACTTACAAGGTGACTTGAAGTGATTTATGGAAATGTGGTTCTACTCATAGTACTCAAAAATTGCCTTGATCATTTCCAAGTTTCCAAAATTTCAAAACAAAAAGTAAGATTAAACATAAAAAATTTGAGTAAGCAACAATCACTTAAATCCCTCAACAATTTGTAAACAATGGAGGGAACTCACATTTGTGGTTATGTCCTAATTGATTCCAATATGAACAAATATGCAAAATGAAGAAAAGCTTGAAAATTATGTAAAGAAAAAAGTTCATGTACGTATTAACATTCTACAAAGCACAAAACAGAGTACCTTTGTGCATCAACTCAGAAATTTATCAACACCATCAATGTATGGTGAAGCTCATCACTTTTGTACCAAGAAATTAACTTGCTTCATCCATTAATTACCTTAAAATAGAGAACAAACAACAACAAAATTTTGTACCAAAAATTTATAACATAGAACATCATCCGCCCGAATGGAAAATTCATTAATAACAAAACAAAATGTAACAATTTATCCAAAATCCATATCCGCCCGGATGGAAAATACAAAAATACTAAACAACAGTAGATAATACTAGAAGCATACTAATAATAGCAAAATAAAAATAAAAACAAAAACAGACACATCAAACCCATCATCAATAAGAACTAGAGCTAGATGCTTCATCGCCTGCTCCATCGCCTGCCTTGCCCCATAACCTGCCCCCTCCAAAAAACCATGCCTGCCCTCAGGCCATCTCGCATAAGCCATGAGGTCCTCTCGCGACCTCAAGGAATGATCAATATGTGGCTCCCGGATTTGGAGTTGCAGCTGCATCATCGACTCGTGCATGAATAAGAAAGCACGCTGGTGAGCCTCGTGCATTGCCCAACTGGCCTCAGCACTTGGCCCACGAGAACGCCCGGCAGAGGCAGCAGCAGCTACAGGAACAGCATCAGCAAAATTAATTGCCTGCAAACAATGACGAGATATATAGTTATCATCCAGCACAACCAATTTAACATTTCCATGAGAAGGGAGGGTGACACGTGCCCTATTGCACAAGGCCATGATAAGTCCAGGATAGGTCAAGGTACACGCCACCCTATCACCAAACGGTGAAGCATTAACAACTATCCTCTTAAGCTCACTGGAAATGATCTGTGCTAAGTCCACGGTCTTCTCGTCGTCAAGGATGCAAGCAATAAGAAGGTTGTGCAAAACAACCGCCATCACAATCTGCGTTTCTGTAGTCAACACACTCCTCAAAAACTTGAGGGGCTCTCCATTAGCGTTCAGCTGGTAAGTCTGTCCCCTCATACACAACACATCCCTCAACTGGTCGGTACTCCAGCTACGCCGAGCCATCATCCTACCATAATCACATAATTCATCCTCGGCCAGCTGAAGGTGATTATTGAGGTAAGAATTTATAGCATCCCTTGAGAAAACGATTTCCTTTCCCCTCACCCAAGTCTTGAAATTGAAACGCTCACCCTCGGAGGGCAAGGCATTAGCATAGAACTCCCTCACAATGTCCAAGTGGTACTCAGGGTAGGGCGAAAATAACTTGTCCCAGCCACCTCCAAAAATAAGAGAAGCGGTGTGGCGATAGTGTCCCTCCGGATCAATTAGAATAATACGGTACGCCCACACCGTTCTCCTTTCAAGCTGCTGGTATCGCTGTTGTTGTTCAAGCCCACGGAATCTAGTGCTGTCAAACTGACCGAATGGAGGGCGCTTAGATGGGTTGGATGAAGAACCAACAACGCGTTGCTTCTTGCGTCCTGACATCTGAAAAGAAAAACAAACAGAACAAACACAAAACAACAACACATGTTAATGAAAATAGCATCACAAACTAAGAATAATCAAAGGAAAACCCAACAGAATTAAGAAAAGGGGATTGTTTCTGCAAATCTCAAAGCGCGCTGAGCGCGCAGGAGCGCGCTGAGCGGGCTCTACGAAATGCAGAAAAAATCCCCTCTCCAACAGAAGGTTTCCAAACACTATCCTACTTCCTAAACACAGCCCTAATCACAGAGATATGCACAGTCAGGAATTCACAACATCAAACCCTAATTTACATACAAAACCTAATTTCTAAATTACAATCCCTAATTTCAAAAACTGGGGATTCTAACCACATGCAATCAGTAGAAAACAAACAATAATGGAGATTGACAACAAAAATGAAAACATAATGAACAAGAACATTAAACTTCAAGATTCAACCCAAAATGGGTTTTGTTCATGAAAAATTAAAACGAAAATGAAGAACTTAGAGTTAGTTGATGAAGATTCTGAGCACGAAAATGAAGTTACTGCAGTTGTGCACACAAAAAATCCAAAGAACTTTGGGAAATTTTGAAAGAGAAGAGAGAAAATGAAAATTTTTGGGTGAGAAAGGGTGAAATGAGGCAGAAACCTCAGAACCCTACTCATAAACACGCGCTGGGCCGGGTCAGCAAAAGTGGGCCCAGAAAAAGTTATATATTTTTTTTCAAAAGTGAGTTTGTTAAACTAATAGTTGTTAGGACAATCAAAAACATAAAACAGAATTTGGGAAGGTAGTAACAATGGGGAAAGAAACTTGGGGAAGAAGATAAAGTTGAGAGAGAGAGAGAATTAGGGTAGAGAGTAATATTGATGATGAATTATCAAATTTGGCATTAATTGGAATTGAGAATACATCAGAGTATTTATACTCTTGAGAGAATACAACAAAAACTAAAAAATACAACTAAAGTGCACATGCTGTTAAAGCTGTTATTTTTGGATAACTAACAGCTGTTATTATTATTATTATTATTATTATTATTATTATTATTATTTTTATTATTATTATTATTATTATTATTATTATTATTATTATTATTATTATTATTATTATTATTATTATTATTATTATTATTATTATTATTATTATTATTATTATTATTATTATTATTATTATTATTATTATTATTATTATTATTATTATTATTATTATTATTATTATTATTATTATTATTATTATTATTATTATTATTATTATTATTATTATTATTATTATTATTATTATTATTATTATTATTATTATTATTATTATTATTATTATTATTATTATTATTATTATTATTATTATTATTATTATTATTATTATTATTATTATTATTATTATTATTATTATTATTATTATTATTATTATTATTATTATTATTATTATTATTATTATTATTATTATTATTATTATTATTATTATTATTATTATTATTATTATTATTATTATTATTATTATTATTATTATTATTATTATTATTATTATTATTATTATTATTATTATTATTATTATTATTATTATTATTATTATTATTATTATTATTATTATTATTATTATTATTATTATTATTATTATTATTATTATTATTATTATTATTATTATTATTATTATTATTATTATTATTATTATTATTATTATTATTATTATTATTATTATTATTATTATTATTATTATTATTATTATTATTATTATTATTATTATTATTATTATTATTATTATTATTATTATTATTATTATTATTATTATTATTATTATTATTATTATTATTATTATTATTATTATTATTATTATTATTATTATTATTATTATTATTATTATTATTATTATTATTATTATTATTATTATTATTATTATTATTATTATTATTATTATTATTATTATTATTATTATTATTATTATTATTATTATTATTATTATTATTATTATTATTATTATTATTATTATTATTATTATTATTATTATTATTATTATTATTATTATTATTATTATTATTATTATTATTATTATTATTATTATTATTATTATTATTATTATTATTATTATTATTATTATTATTATTATTATTATTATTATTATTATTATTATTATTATTATTATTATTATTATTATTATTATTATTATTATTATTATTATTATTATTATTATTATTATTATTATTATTATTATTATTATTATTATTATTATTATTATTATTATTATTATTATTATTATTATTATTATTATTATTATTATTATTATTATTATTATTATTATTATTATTATTATTATTATTATTATTATTATTATTATTATTATTATTATTATTATTATTATTATTATTATTATTATTATTATTATTATTATTATTATTATTATTATTATTATTATTATTATTATTATTATTATTATTATTATTATTATTATTATTATTATTATTATTATTATTATTATTATTATTATTATTATTATTATTATTATTATTATTATTATTATTATTATTATTATTATTATTATTATTATTATTATTATTATTATTATTATTATTATTATTATTATTATTATTATTATTATTATTATTATTATTATTATTATTATTATTATTATTATTATTATTATTATTATTATTATTATTATTATTATTATTATTATTATTATTATTATTATTATTATTATTATTATTATTATTATTATTATTATTATTATTATTATTATTATTATTATTATTATTATTATTATTATTATTATTATTATTATTATTATTATTATTATTATTATTATTATTATTATTATTATTATTATTATTATTATTATTATTATTATTATTATTATTATTATTATTATTATTATTATTATTATTATTATTATTATTATTATTATTATTATTATTATTATTATTATTATTATTATTATTATTATTATTATTATTATTATTATTATTATTATTATTATTATTATTATTATTATTATTATTATTATTATTATTATTATTATTATTATTATTATTATTATTATTATTATTATTATTATTATTATTATTATTATTATTATTATTATTATTATTATTATTATTATTATTATTATTATTATTATTATTATTATTATTATTATTATTATTATTATTATTATTATTATTATTATTATTATTATTATTATTATTATTATTATTATTATTATTATTATTATTATTATTATTATTATTATTATTATTATTATTATTATTATTATTATTATTATTATTATTATTATTATTATTATTATTATTATTATTATTATTATTATTATTATTATTATTATTATTATTATTATTATTATTATTATTATTATTATTATTATTATTATTATTATTATTATTATTATTATTATTATTATTATTATTATTATTATTATTATTATTATTATTATTATTATTATTATTATTATTATTATTATTATTATTATTATTATTATTATTATTATTATTATTATTATTATTATTATTATTATTATTATTATTATTATTATTATTATTATTATTATTATTATTATTATTATTATTATTATTATTATTATTATTATTATTATTATTATTATTATTATTATTATTATTATTATTATTATTATTATTATTATTATTATTATTATTATTATTATTATTATTATTATTATTATTATTATTATTATTATTATTATTATTATTATTATTATTATTATTATTATTATTATTATTATTATTATTATTATTATTATTATTATTATTATTATTATTACCGTGGTGAGTCTAATATTTGACAGATTACTAATAAGCCAAAAAATTTATTAAATATCTTTAACAAGTGATGATGTATACAATGATGCAAGTATATGGTAAAAATACGTTATTGTCATGTGAGAGTATAATAAATATTGACTTGACACTTTTTTTGTGAAATGTCTTTTGAAAGACACAACTGTATTCAATGTGGTTTTGACTTTATTTTATACTAATTAGAAAACACTCAATTGTATTTTATACTTAGTCCAAATTATGTGTTTGAATATTATACTCAATGAGATCAACTTTTAAAAGACATTTTTCCTACATCAAGAATATATGGTGTTTAGATATTTTCAATCATATTAATGAAAAATAGAATTATCCGTATAATCTTTTAACTTGAATATTTTACCAATTGTAATTTATGTTTTTTTTTTTAATTTCTAATGAGAAAGTGATTACTTAAAAATTTTAAACAAACTGTTCAATAGTCCAATAAATTTTAACTATTCTTTTTTCATAAGTGAGTTTGTTAAACTAATAGTTGTTAGGACAATCAAAAACATAAAACAGAATTTGGGAAGGTAGTAACAATGGGGAAAGAAACTTGGGGAAGAAGATAAAGTTGAGTGAGAGAGAGAATTAGGGTAGAGAGTAATATTGATGATGAATTATCAAATTTGGCATTAATTGGAATTGGGAATACATTAGAGTATTTATACACTTGAGAGAATACAACAAAAACTAAAAAATACAACTAAAGTGCACATGCTGTTAAAGCTGTTATTTTTGGATAACTAACAGCTGTAATCGATTAGCAACAAACCTGCTAATCGATTAGCAGTTGTAAAACTTCCAAAAATGCAGCTTTTAACAGCTTTCAACACACCACTTCACTTTAGTTGCTCCAAGTCCATCATGCTCAAGCTCTTCAACAGTCTCTTGAACACCTCATTTGTCACACCCTTGGTCAACAAATCCGCAACTTGGTCCTCGCTTCGGCAATAGCTCAATCTAAGCTTTCCATCACCGACCAATTCTCTCAAGTAATGAAACCGCATCTCAATATGCTTACTCCTTCCGTGTGCAATCGGATTCTTCGCAAGATTTATCGCGGAGACATTATCCACAAACAGTGTGGTGGCATCATCAACACCACATCCCAATTCCTTCATAAGATTCACTAACCACATAGCTTGGCAAGCACTCAATGATGCCGCAATGTACTCGGCCTCACAAGAAGAGAGGGCTACAACCGGTTCCTTCTTCGAACACCATGAGATTGGTGTACTACCGAACATAAAGATGTACCCCGCCGTAGATTTCCGATCATCTTTATCTCCGCACCAATTAGAATCGGTGTAGCCAAGTAAAGTACATTTGCGACCCATATCCGATGTGGGAAACAAAATACCATAACCAAGAGTACCCTTCACATATCTAAGGATCCTCTTGACCGCTGCCAAGTGAGACACCTTAGGTCTCTCCATGAATCTACTCGCAATACCGACACTAAAAGCCAAATCCGGTCGAGTATTGCACAAATACCGTAACGATCCAATCAAACTCCGATAAAGGGTTGGATCCACATCATCCTCATCATCACTTTTGGACAGCTGAACTCTAGCCTCACAAGGTGTATTGGAAGCATTACAATGTTCCATTTCACACCTTTTCAAGATATCTAGAGCATACCTTCTTTGATGCATAAGCAGCCCCACCTTTGACTTGTGAAACTCTATGCCAAGAAAATATCTCATGACACCAAGGTCCGTCATCTCAAACTCACTCATGAGCTCCACTTTGAACCTTGAAATACACTTGTCATTGCTGCCCGTAATCAAGAGATCATCAACATACAAGCAAAGTATAATAACACCATCACTAGTATCTGATCTCACATAAACACCATGTTCGGATACACACCGTTTGAAACCGATGTCAACAAGAAAGCCGTCTATACGTTTGTTCCAAGCTCTCGGAGCTTGTTTCAAACCATATAACGCCTTGTGTAGCTTGTAGTACTTCTTCTCTTGATTTCTGATCACAAAACCAGGTGGCTGCCCCACATAAACATCCTCATCAAGAGGACCATTCAAAAATGCAGATTTCACATCCATTTGGTAAATCACCCAATCGTTGCTATGCGCAATTCCAACAACCAAACGAATAGTCTCCAATCTAGCCACCGGTGCGAATACCTCCTCGTAGTCTATCCCCTCACGTTGCAAGAATCCTTTGGCAACTAATCGAGCTTTGTACTTGATTACTTCACCTTTAGGATTTGCTTTGACTTTATAGACCCATCGCACACCAATCGGTTTCTTTCCACGTGGTAAATCGACCAACTCCCAAGTACCATTTTTCTCAATAGATTCCAGCTCCTCTTTCATTGCACATATCCACTTAGGATCACTTAAAGCTTCCTCCTCATTTACAGGTTCAGATTCGGCCATAAGTGCGAAATGAACAAAATCACCATCATTATTCACTTCATTATCTTGGAACCTCTCACAATCTCGGAGTCTATGAGGCAAGGCTCTTTGCCTCACTGGTCTACCATTATTCACAACAGCATTTTCCGCTTCAGTAGGTACAGGTATAGTGGCATCGGAACCCTCTGCATCAAACAAATCAACAATCTGCTGCTGTTCAGCAGGCTGTAATCGGTTAGCAACATCTGCGTAATCGATTACACCTGCTGTTTCAGCAATTTTTATTTCATCAAACAGCACGTCCCGGGTTATCACGATTTTCCGATTCTTCTGATCAAACAACTTGTACCCTCCAGTAGAGTGATATCCAACAAATATCAATTTCTCACCTTTATCATCCAACTTCTTTCTAAGTTGATTCGGTACATGACGATATGCAATCGATCCAAAAACGCGCAAATGATCCACACTTGGCTTGAAACCACTCCAAACCTCTTCTGGTGTGATCTTCTCCAGCTTCTTAGTAGGACACCTATTCAACAAGTAGGTGGCTGTAGACACGGCCTCACCCCACAATTCCTTAGGCAATTTCTTCCCACAAAGCATACTATGCACCATGTTCATTATTGTACGATTTTTTCTCTCGGCAGCTCCGTTTTGTTGAGGCGTATACGGAGGCACCACCTCACGCACGATACCCTCAAGATCACAAAACTTCCCAAACTCACTAGAGGTATACTCGCCTCCACCATCCGTTTTGAGAATTTTGAGCTTCCGACCGCTTTGACGCTCCACCGTGGATTTGAAACTCTTGAACACTCCAAATACCTCATCCTTCCTCTTGATAAGATATGTCCAAAGCTTCCTACTAAAATCGTCAATAAATGTAACAAAATATCGATTGCCGCCATAAGTCTCTACTTGCATTGGTCCACAAACATCGGAATACACCACCTCAAGTAAGCCTTTGGTTCTTCGACCCGCATCCTTCCTAAACACATTCTTGTGTTGCTTACTTGTCACACATTCCTCACACAATTCTATCGGAACAATAATCTGTGGCAGCCCCATTACCATTCCACTTTGTTGCAACATCTTGAGATCCCTAAAATTAAGGTGACCAAGACGGTAATGCCATAACCACTCATCTCTACTTGCCACGGTAGCTAAACAACGATGCTCCATAACCTTTAACTCAACCTTAAAAGTTCTATTGGCAGCCATCGGCGCTTTTAGAATCAACACACCATTTGAATCTAAAACGCGTAACATCTTGTTCTCCAACCAAATTAAGTATCCTCTTTCAAGTAATTGGCCAATGCTTAAAAGATTACACTTAATTCCCGGTATGTACAAGACATCTTTGATCCTAGAATGTCCACCATTCTTTCTTCCGATCAAAACATCTCCTACCCCTTCGGCTCTTAAAGTGGTGTCGTCGGCAAACTTGACTTTACTCTTTGTCGCTTGATTGATTTGCACAAACCAATCCTTTTGACCCGTCATATGTGTTGAACAACCGGAATCCAAGTACCATTCATCTTTACTTTGAACTCCATCACTCATGGTAAGCAATGCATTTCGACCCGAACGCATTTTTCCGCCACTTTTCGACACAGTACAGCTGCTGTCCCGCAAACTGTCATCACAGTAGCTGCTGCCACCAGCATCAACAATGCCATAATTCTCTTCCGTAATCATCACAAGAAGGGTATCTTCATCATCTACCTCTTCCCTAGCAACCTTAGCCTCATCCGCATCCTTTTCCTTGCGTTTTAAGTGACATTCTCTCGCAAAATGTCCAAGCTTTTGACAATTGTAACACTTCACAGAACTTTTGTCAAACGGCTTGTGGGTGCTTTGATTACCCTCTTTGGAGCTTCCTTCACTCTTTGAATTTTGTGGATCTTTTCCACCAAAACTCTTCTTACTTTTAGAAGTCCACTTCCCCTTCGATCTCTTGTTCTTCTCATGTAAACGCGCTTGCAAAGCGATCTCCGCTTTGGCTTTGTCGGCACTTCTCTCATCCATCTTTTGTTCATGCGCCTCTAACGAACTTTGCAACTCATCTTTGCTCAAAGTCGTTAGATCCTTCGACTCCTCAATAGCCACAACAATGTTATCGAAACGTGATGTTAACGAACGCAACACTTTCGATACAACATTCTGCTCAAGGATCGTTTCGCCACATGACTTGATTTGGTTGACTAACCGGGTAATGCGCGTGATGTAATCGTTGATCGTTTCTTTGTCCTCCATTTGCGTTAACTCGAATTGACGTTTGTAAGTTTGTAACCTTACCACCTTCGCTTTGACAGCACCGGCATACGCTTTCTCCAAGATTTCCCATGCTTGCTTCGCGGATTCACAATCACCAACCTTCTCGAAATTGTCGTTATCAACACACGAATGAATCAAGAATAGAGCTTTGTAATCCTTCTTCTTTTCTTCCTTGTATGTAGCCCTACGAGCATCGTTAGCATCAGCCCCTAACGGTGTGACTCCATTGATGACGATCTCAAGAACCTCTTGATAACCAAACAAAACCTTCATTTGTTTCGCCCATTTGTCGTAGTTCTTCGAATCAAGAATTGGGAGATTGGTGGGAATTCGATCATTGGAAACGGTAGCCATTGTTGTTGCAGCGGATTAGGATCAATAACCAGAGCTCTTGATGCCAAATGTTAGGACAATCAAAAACATAAAACCGAATTTGGGAAGGTAGTAACAATGGGGAAAGAAACTTGGGGAAGAAGATAAAGTTGAGAGAGAGAGAGAGAGAGAATTAGGGTAGAGAGTAATATTGATGATGAATTATCAAATTTGGCATTAATTGGAATTGGGAATACATCAGAGTATTTATACACTTGAGAACAACAAAAACTAAAAAATACAACTAAAGTGCACATGCTGTTAAAGCTGTTATTTTTTGATAACTAACAGCTATAATCGATTAGCAACAAACCTGCTAATCGATTAGCAGTTGTAAAACTTCCAAAAATGCAGCTTTTAACAGCTTTCAACAATAGTTTTGTGAGTAAGAAGCTCATTCTCATTTTTAGAAAGGCAAGAGAAATTAAGAGTCTTGAATTTATTCAATACAATAGTGTTCTACTACTCATAGAAAGATTAATAGCAGCAACTAACTCTAACCAACCAAAGGAGTTAGTCACTAACAGTTAGTTATCGTAAAAGGAAAAACAAACTAACAATCAATTGTTACTAACTTCCAATGGTTGGTTTAGTCGTGGAAATTTGGGTTTTGAAAGTGTGCTCTTTTTTTAAGGTCTTGAGTTCGAATCTTACAAGATTGTAACAATCCTTGTGCTGGGTCAGTCCACCTTTAAAAGGGATCCTCACTAGTGGACAGGAAGTAGATATTTAACATGCCCCTTAAGCAGCACTGCTGACAGGAAGTAATGTGTATATATTTAGCATGCCCCTTAAGCAGCACTGCTGACAGGAAGTAGATGAATAAGTTTTCTTTGGATCTAATCTTTAATTACATGATAATCAATCTCAATATGCTTACTTCTTTCTTGAAGTGTTGGATTGCGTGCAAGGTAGATGACAGACGAACTATCATAATAGATACAGGGGAGATTGGAGAGAACCATGCCAGTGTCTTGAAGAAGACGATGCAGACGTTGAATTTCACAAGCAATGGAAGATAAGGTCTGATATTCAAATCCATTAGATTAGACAATGTTGTTCTCGTTAGATTTCCAGGATAGCCAGTAATATATTTTCTTGTGTCATGCATCATGCCTAATCTGAATCAGCAAATCCATGTAGTTTCAACTGAGCATTTCTAGGGATGAAAATGCATGTTACAGAGATGATTTGAGGTATATTAAAATGTGTGTGGCTGTAGTAAAGTGAGGAACAAGAGGCTTAAATGTTGCACATAGTATGAAATATCATGTCTGATATTTATGAGATATAAGAGTCTTCCAATGAGCATGTGATAAAATGTAGGGTCTGCAAGAAGATTACCATCACGAGGAAAAAGTTGTGTGGTTGGATTAAAGGGAATAATATATGGCTTGACACTCAAGTAACTAGTATATTCAAGTAGCTCTTCCTTTAGCTAAAAATTATGCCTTGTTGTAATCTAGAAATTTCTAAACCAATAAAAAAATCTCAAAATGACAAAGTCTTTGATGAAGACTTGTTGATCAAGGAACATCTTAACTTTGTGAATTTTCGGCATATGGTTTCCAGCTAATACAATATCATAAACATATACTAAACGAGTTGTGAAATAGGTGTCATCTAACTTGATATATAGAGAGTGCTTTGCTTGTGGTTTTTTTTTAGCCCAGAGTAAGTAAGGATAAGGATAGTTTAGAGTGACATTGATTGATGGCATGTTTAAAACCATAGATATATTTGTGGAGTTTGCAGAGCTTTGAATAATTAGCAATGTAGGCAGGATGATGAGGTGGTAAGGACGTGCATAACCCTAAACATTACTAAAACACATGCATAGTTCTTCATTTAAATCATCATGGAGAAAATCATTGTTGTCACTTAATTTCTGAAGATGCCAATGCTTATATAGTTGCCAATGCTAGAAGAACTAGGATTGTTGTGATTTTGGCAACTAGAGAGAATGTATCAAAGAAATCCACTCCTTATATTTAAGTATAATCTTTTTCTACCAATCTAGCTTTGTAACTCTCAATTGATCCATTTTCCTTATATTTGATCATGTAAATCCCCTTGCAACCAACTGGACTCTTTCTTGTGGAAAGATCAACAATGGTCCAAGTTTTGTCTCTATCAAAAGCAAGTAACTCAGTAGTCATGGCTTTTTTTCAACAATCAAGTTTAGAGGCTTGGTTATATGTTTTAGGTACATATTATTTTTGGATATGGAACAATAAAAGGTTTTATATGGAGGAGTGAAATGCTGATGATAAAAAAAATTAAGGATATGCAACAAAATTTGTTAAAGAAGTGTAAGTGTTTAAAACAAAATAAAAGTGAAAGTGTTACAAATATCCAGGTTTCTTAATCATTCTAGTAGACTTTTTTAGTCATGTAGGATTAGAAGGAGAGGCAGTAGCGTCATTCATGACTATTGGAGGATCAAGTGTAGATGTGTAAGGGGTGATAAGGAAATAAGTAAATTAGGATTAGGAAGGGGATCTTGGTCATCTTCACGATTAAGCATAGGATTCGTATGTGACAAGGGTTAAAGATTAGGCATAGTGTTAGGAACTTTGATAGAAGGTACCTTGACCAAATTATCTGATAAATATGAAACTAATATGAAGGCTCGACGTTAGGCGAGGGTTTCGTAGGGTGATATGTTTTAAAAAGGTAATGGGTTTCATAGAAAATGACATTTCTAGACACAAAGGGATTTTGTGAGGTAATATCATACAAAAGATAACCCTTTGTGCCATACTTGAATCCTAGAAAGATAGGTTTTCTTGCTCTAGAATCAAACTTGGTTTTTTGGATATGTAATTAGGCTTCACAATATAAATTATCAAAAACATTTAGGTGAATAAGAGAAGGTGGTTCTTTGTAAAGAAGTTCATGAGAGCTTTGGTATTGAGGATTAATCTAGATAATCTATTAATGATGTGAATGGCATGCTAAGTGCTAAAATTCCACATGGATAGATGCATGTCAGAGTAAAGGGTTAAAAATATAGCCAAGTTGAGAATGTGTTGGTGTTTTTTTTCTAATACACCATTTATAAAATAAATTCCTTTAGAATGGAAGAAAGTTTCCATAGAGAATTTAGTACAATTATCAGTTCTAAAACATTTCAAAGAGGTATTGAATTGGTTTTCAATGTAGACAACAAAAACCATGGGATGTCTTTTGGTTTCATCTTTGGATTTTAGGGGGATAGTCTAAGTGAACCATTTAAAGTCATCTATTAAAGTAAGAAAATATTTGTGCCCTAAAAAAGGAAGTGCTTTAAAAGGGGTGCCATAGATCACCATGTAATAAATGAAAGGGAGCAAAAGATAAAGGTGAATTGGACATAGATGTAATTGGACATAGTCTGAAAATTTTAAAAAGGACAATTCTGAAAATTTCACAAGAATTAGAGATGTAATTGAACATAGTCTAAAAATTCTGAAAATATTGAAATGGACAATCACTACCTTGGGCATAATATGAGACTTGGTATTAGTAAATTTTTCATTCAGGCCTTTGTAATACCTAATGACATAGTTTCGATCACAATAGGATTACAAGGATGCTAAAGCATTAGAACTGTATGAGATAGAACATTTACAATAGGGAACATGTTGATAGTCTTCTAGTTCATACCACAACACTTTCATCTCTGTGAAATTATCAAAAATAGTGAGGTTACCTTCTTGATTATTGTATAATTCTTTTTGAATATCATAAATTTGGAAAATGTCACTTTAATAAAATCTTGTTTTGAGGTTTTGCCAAACACGAGTTGTCGATTCAATCCATAGCATAGATCGTGCAATTGATTCATGAATGTAGAGATGAGTCTATGTGACAACCAGTTAATCCAAGGAGAATAGAGAGGATCATACGTTGTTGCAAATATACGGGTACGAACCCAGTACCCGGTACGGGTAGTGATACGAAATACCTCATTTTAAAAAAAACTAAGGTACGGGTACACGAGTATAAATCCATATGTGCTCCGATTTTTTTCCGCAGAAAATGAAGAATTTGGTTGTCCTAGGAGTTTCAATATAATGGATTGAAGTTTAGAGATTGAAGATCCATAAGTTATCCTTGGTTTCAAGATCTGCCGATCTTACAACGAATCAAATTGGTCAAACTCTACATCAGCACTTGAAAAATCCATTAAAAAAGACATAAAACTATACCATTAAAAGAAAAAAAATTGAGTTCGTTTACCTAATATGTACCCGTTGGGAGTAACCGACTTTAAAAAATAATAAATAAAAAATAGGTACCATGTCGGTATGTACCATACGAGTACCGTACGCGTATCGGTACCCCGATACGTATCCGGTACCAGTATTTTGCCTAAAATGGAGTACCCATGCTTCACAGATCATATGCATGTGATTTTGGTTAAACCATAAACAATTTGTCCTTGTTCTTGGAGATCAAAGTGATATGCATGGATCTTACCTTAAAATGGTAATTTGTGTGATCAAAAGGGGGAGAAACAAGGGTGGGAGCATAGATTTCGTTGAGATATAAGTATTAGGCTTAGAACTAGAAGAACCAGTTGAGAAATAACTACAGTTCACAAGTGCCAATGGAGGCTGCTTGAAGAAGAAAGAATAGGAAGATCAAGAATATAGCAGAAGAACTGAAATTTCTATTTATATCATGTTAAACCAAAAGCTTAGTGAGTAAGAAAGTTCATTATCATTCATTAGAAAGGCAAGAGAAATCAAGAGTATACATTCAATACAATAATTATCTACTTCTTATAAAAAAAACGTTAGAAACTAGAGGAGATGAGTAAATAACTAACTAGCTTCCATAAAAGGAAAAAAAAACAGTAACAATAAATTGTTACTTGACTAACAAGTAACATATATATGTATAAAAAAATTCTTAATATTTAAATTTAATGTTTTTCATTTTTTAATTACATTTTTTTATCTCATTCTAAACATAAATAACTATATCTAATTGACCCTAAAAAAATATGTCTCTTCATATTTTTATAATGTTATCTATTTTTATTGCTTAAAGATTTACGATATAAATTAATTAAAATAAATTTATTGTATTTTTTAAACAATAAAAAATTATAAGTAGCTATGATAAAAACTAATTAAAATAATTTTTTTTAAATATAATTTATGTATTAACTAAAATAAATAGATTTGTATTTTAATGTGAGTTGTTTTAAATTTGGTTAGTTTTTTACCATTAAAGTACAATATGTATAAGATTTTAAAGAGGCTTAAATAGTCATATGGTCCCTGTAAGTTAGCGAATTTTCGAATTTAGACCCTGTATTTTTTTTTAAGTCTTTATATCTCACTTTTGTGTTGGCATTAATCTATGGGGTTAGATTTCTGTTAAAAAACTGACTGAACAAACGGTGCAGACATGGAATTGTTTTACATTTTTATGTGATGAATACGTGGAAATCCAAGTGGAGGGGGCTTGAAAAGGTGGACTAAATCCAAAAAAAAAACACCATTTTGCATCATCACTTATTCTACTTCGTCGCTTCTTCCTCTCTCCTTCCTCTCTTCCGAACTACAAAACCTATTACAGATTCAAGTATGACAACATCTTCTGTAGGTAATTTCGCTGAGTGTGAAATCCCATTTTGTGGTTGCAATAAATATATGAGAATGTTCATTTCAAACTCAGCTGAAAACCCTAAAAGAATATTCTGGAAGTGTTGTAATTTGGGATTAGGTTGCAAGCTATTCATCTAGGATGATGAACTTGAACGCAACACATCAACTGAACACAAAAACTCAATCAGATGCAATTGCTCAGAGGTTGTTCGAGAGTTAAGTTGCATCCTTAAATATCTTGAAGCTAGGAAAAAATAGAAGATGAAATAAAAGTTGGAAACGAAAGGAAGATGGCTAGAATGTTTAAGCTTTTGTTTACTCATTCATGGTGTCTCTTTTTTGCCTACCAAAATTGGTAGTGATTTTCATGTTCATGGAGTCTGTAATTTTTTGTTTGTTTTAATCCCTATTAGAAGGATAGTTGTTAAATTGCGTCCATGTAATGCTACATTATGAAATGAATCAGAACCAATGAAATTTTTTATTTTCGTCCCTATATGTTTGTAACTTCTTGTTTTGCATCCCTCTTTCATAATGAATTGTTTGTATTACATTCTTGGTTGTTAATGATATGTTTGTATGACATCCCTGTTTTGCATTCTTTTAGTTAATGTTGTAGAACATAAAGGAATAAAAAGTGATCTCAAAATTCCACATGGCCATTGTTTGTCCAGTCAGCTTTTTTTTAACAGAAATCTAACGCCAAGGACTAACGGCAACATAAAAGTGAGATATAAGGACTCAGACAAAAAAAAGATACAGAGACTAAATTCAAAAACTCGCTAACTTACAGAGACCAAATGAATATTTAAGCCTTTTAAAGAATATATATATATATATATATATATATATATATATACTTAAAAATGTACAATGCGGGCAGCCCTGTGTTTTTCTGGTTGTCAATAGTGTTTAAAATATGTTTATAGTGATTAGCACTAGCTCACGCAAAGTGGTGAGAAATTATGTATGTGTGTTTCTGTAGGAAATTGGATATCTCTCCCTCATTTTAAGAATTAGGTACATATAAAAAGCTCCATGGGTTGGATAATGGGAGTTGTGGAAGACAAGTTCTTTCCCTATTAAAGGGGGAATAATTTTGCCAGTGAGTGATTGACTTCTTCTATCATTTATTGTGGGAACACATCACTACCCGTGTTTTATTAAGCGAAGGATAATAGACCAGTGGCAAAACTTTGAGCGGCATATGGCCCTGTATGCTCTCCAATGTGAAGACAAGTTTCTCAAGGTTTTGATGAAGACAAAATTCTACATACAAGATTGGATTAACAAAAAGGAAATGGATCAAAGACAATAAAGGCTAGTAAAATTTCAATTTCATATAAGTCTTGAAGATTCTCATGGATTGATCAAGAGGTATATGACATTCAACTCTTACTATTGAATATACAAGTGTTCATAAGTCATTCTAAGTGTTTAGGGTGTATTAAACCATGAGCCGTGTGTTTTTGTGTTGAAAAATCAAAGAAATATGGATTCTGTCAGCCGTTAATCGGTTAACCCCCTGTGGTTAATCAATTAACCAGTTAAAATTTTCAAAAAATTTATAGGATGAGAGGTGTTAACCGATTAACCCCCTGTGGTTAACCGATTAACACTGAACCAGTGGCAGATTGTATTGCATTTTTTCATCTGTTTGTTTTAAAAAAAATTGTCTTGAACCATGGCATCCCTTCATGTATTACACTCATTTGTAGATGTGTATTAGGGCTATATAAACACCATTGCAACAGAATTTTACTCTCACCTTCTTGCAAAAAATTTCAAACATTCTTTTCATCTCAAACTTTCAAATTTTTCAAGTGTTCAAATTAGAATTTTTCAAAGAGTGAAACTTGTGCATTAAACCTTCATACAATTCATTGTAGTTTCATTCCTTCATCAAGAACACTTGTGTAATCATTAAGAGTTGTTTGTTCAAGAAGAAGATCGATCCTGTGATTGATAATTGTGAAGCATCCATTTCAAATACTTATAAAATTCAGATTATACTTTATTTTGTCACATCTTATTTTTCAGGACTGTTGAAATTAAGATTGTGAAGTTGTATTCCTTGTTGTCCAGGTTGTTGGAAACAAGAGGTCCATTGTGAGAGGATTGTTCTCAATTGGACTTAGTGGAAAAATCCAAGAGGTTGTTCTTGGTGTGAATTGCTAGTGTCTGTATAGAAAGGCTAGGTAGAGTCTTGTCTAAAAGTCCTAACAATATTAAAAATCTCTTTCATGTTGAAAAGGGACTGGAGTACTTTCGGACTGTGAGGGGAAACATGATATATTCTCGTGTTCTTTACTTTTCGCATTTACAGCTTTCATCACATAGTAATATTTAGGAAAGTAAAACATAAAATCATCGAAAACCTAGAAAATTTTCTAAGTACCTAATTCACCCCCCCCCCCCCCCCCTTCCTTAAGTGCAATCCTAACTTTTAATTGGCATCAGAGTAGGTTATATGTAACCTGTTCCTACAAGATCCAGTATGGCTTCCACAAGCGTAAATTTGATTTTCAAAGATGGTGGTAGTAGCAACAAGCCCCCTCTATTTTCTGGAGAGTATTTTGACTTTTGGAAAATCCGTATGAGAGCACACTTAGAAGCACTAGGAGATGGAATATGGGAAACTGTTGAAAATGGTCCACATCAACCAATGAGTGTAGTAAATGATGTTGGAACTCCAAAGATTAAAAGTTCTTATACTGATGATGATAAAAAGAAAATTCTTGATGAAAAGAAAGCCATTATCATATTACAAAGTGCATTAAGTATGGATGAATTCTTTCACATTTCTCAATGTAAATCCGCAAAAGAAATTTAGGACACTTTGGTGGAAACTCATGAAGGAACTGCTGAAGTTAAACGATCTAGATTGAATACATTAAGTCAAGAATATGAGA
This sequence comes from Lathyrus tuberosus, assembly GCA_022829125.1. NCBI lineage: Eukaryota > Viridiplantae > Streptophyta > Magnoliopsida > Fabales > Fabaceae > Lathyrus > Lathyrus tuberosus. The sequence continues at coordinate 6,208,484 of JALAZF010000090.1, forward strand.
TGATCCTGATGTTTCCCGGAGAATTCATAGTTGCTTTACAGAAAAACTTCATACATTTGACTAATCACTTGATTGCACTTGGAAAGACATTTTCTAATGATGAATTAAATCTCAAAGTTCTTAGATCCTTGACTAGAGAATGGCAACCAAAAGTTACGGCAATATCGGAAAAGAAAAGTCTTTCTACCATGACTTCCGCATCATTATTTAGAAAACTCCATGAACACGAATTAGAACTTGGACGATTTGAAAAACATGAACATCAAGAAAAGAAATCCAAAGGTATCGCGTTGAAAGTAGCCTTAAAAAATGATCAAGTGATGATTCACCGGAGGAAGATGAAACTTTTATGCTCCTAGTAAAAAGACTCGGTAAATTTCTTGGTAAAAATGACAAGTCCTTTAATTATGCTAAAAGAAAGAAACACTTCAAGAAAAAGGAGGCTTCCACTTCAACACAAGATGTTACATGTTATGAATGTGGAAAGCAAGGTCATATAAAGCCCGATTGTCCAAAACTCACAAAGAAAGGTGGATTCAAAGGCAAGAAGGAAACAAAGAATAAAAATGCATATATTGCATGGGACGACAATGACATAAGTTCATCATCCGATTCGGAGAGCGACGAAAGCGCAAATTTGGCACTAATTGCTACACACAATTCCGATGATGAAAATGATAAGGTTAGTAATGAATCTTCTCTTTATTATAATGATGCACAAGATGTCATAAATGAACTCTTAAATGAATGGAAAGTATTGTATAAAACAATATCTTGACAAAAGAAACAAATTACATCTTTAGAAGAAAAAGTTGATATTATGGAAAAAGAAGCAAAAGATGAGAAACAAAATAAAATTAGTGAAGAAAAACCAGAGTTGGTATGTAAAAATTGTGAATCACTTTCTTTCCAAATTGTTCAATTAAAAAGAGTCCTTGAAAGATATGAGAAAGGAGAAATTGGGTTAGAAGCGGTCTTTAGTCAACAAAGATATTCAAATGATAAAAGTGGATTTGGTTATTCAAAGTTTTCTAAACCAAGTTCTAGTAAAACTATTTTTGTTAAGGCTAGTGACCAATCTTCCAAAGAGAAAGTGAAAAAACATAGGAATGTGCATCCTTATCCTAAAAAGAAAAGATTTATGAAAAAGAAATCTTATGTTCCTAGATATAAGAGCATTTTTTTCATACTTGTTTTTATTGTGGTATTGTTGGCCATATGCCTAATGCTTGCTATGTTAGAAACTTTAGTGTTGCAAGTGGGCATTATGTGTGGGTAAAGAAAGGTACTAATTATGAAGGACCCAGTGTAATTTGGGTACCTAACAAAACTTAATTTGTTTTGTAGATTTGCTTGAAGACCACTTAGAACTTATGGTATCTTGATAGTGGTTGTTCGAAGCATATGACGGGAGAAATTGACAAATTTTCAAATCTAGTGCTTAAGGCCAAGAGTTATGTTACTTATAGAGATAACAACAAAGCAAAGATTCTTGGCATAGGCAAAGTTGGAGCAACACCTTTCACTTCCATTGAAGATGTACTTTATGTTGAAGGACTAAAGCACAATCTTCTTAGTATTAGCCAACTTTGCGACAAAGGCTTCAAGATCAAGTTCACCAAGGATGAATGCTTGATAGAAGATGAAGTCACACATGAGGTAAAACTCAAAGGTAAAAGAATTAACAATATATTTATGATTTCCCTTGATGACTTGTCTTTGAAGGTAAAATGTCTCATGGCGAACAACAATGATTCATGGCTTTGGCACAAAAGGATTGCTCACATTCATATGGAACATTTGAATAAACTAGTCAAGTATGATCTAGTCATTGGATTGCCAAAGATAAAATTTGTCAAAGATAAGTTGTGTGATGCATGTCAAAAGGGGAAACAAACCAAATCAACTTTCAAATCTAAGAATGTGGTGTCCACTTCAAGGCCACTACAATTGTTGCATATGGACTTATTTGGTCCATCAAGAACAAGAAGCTTCGGAGGTAATGTATATGCTTTACTTATTGTTGACGATTTCTCTAGATATACTTGGGCATTCTTTTTAGTGCAGAAAAGTAATGCATTCAAGGTGTTCAAGAAATATGCGAAGCAAATCCAAAATGAGAAGTCACTAACAATTGCCTCCATAAGAAGCGATCATGGTGGAGAATTCCAAAATGCTCATTTCGAAGAATTTTGCGAAGAACATGGAATATCTCACAACTTCTCAGCACCAAGGACTCCTCAACAAAATGGTGTTGTAGAAAGAAAGAATAGATCATTGGTGGAACTTGCAAGGACAATTCTTAGTGACTCAAATCTTCCAAAGTATTTTTGGGCGGATGTGGTAAGCACGGCATGTTTTGTAAGTAATAGAGTAAATATTAGACCTATCCTTAAGAATACTCTTTATTAACTTTTCAAAGTGAGGAAACCAAACATTGCTTACTTTCACATATTTGGATGCAAGTCTTTGTCTTAAACAATGACAAAGACAATCTTGGTAAGTTCAATGAAAAATCAGATGAAGGTATATTTCTTGGTTATTCTCTTTCAAGTAAAGCTTATAGAATTTATAATAAACGAACTTTAACAATTGAAGAATCTATGCATGTAAAGTTTGATGAATCTAACCTCTCCAAAGAGGATATTGTTTTGTGGAATGATGATGATGATTTAATAGAAGGTCATCAAGAAGATACTTCCAAGGTCAACAATGAAACTCAAACGGAACATCAAGAAGAATCGATTCAACAAAAGGCAAATGACAATGATCTACCTAAGGAATAGAAAACTCATAGAGATCATCCAATTGATAAGGTCATTGGTGATATCAGTCAAGGCGTTGCAACTAGACTAAATCTCAAAGATGCATGCTTGAATATGGCATTTGTTTCATAAAAATGAACCTTCCAAGGTTGATGAAGCCTTAAGAGACGACCAATGGATTATTTCTATGCAAGAAGAGTTAAACCAATTCGAAAGGAATCAAGTTTGGGAAATTGTTCCTAGGCCAAGTGACAAACACATCATAGGTACCAAATAGGTGTTTAAGAACAAACTTGATGAGAATGGAATAATTATTTGAAACAAAGCAAGATTAGTGGCCCAAGGATACAATCAAGAGGAAGGAATTGATTTTGAAGAAACATTTGCTCCGGTTGCAAGGTTAGAAGCTATTCGTTTATTACTTGCTTATGCGTGTTCATTGAATTTTCAATTATACCAAATGGATGTCAAGAGCGCATTCTTGAATGGCTACATCAATGAAGAAGTCTATGTCAAACAACCCCCCGGCTTTGAAGACTTCAAGAATCCTTCACATGTCTTTAAGTTGAGAAAAGCTCCTGATGGCTTAAAGTAAGCACCAAGGGCATGGTATGATCGACTTAGCAACTTTCTTTGCGAAAGAGGATTTGAAAAAGGTAAAGTAGATAAGACCTTGTTCATTAAGAGAATTAAGGACAACACTTTATTGGTTCAAGTCTACGTTAACGACATCATATTCGGATCAACAAACAAAGAACTTTGTGAAGAATTCTTGTTGATGATGCAAGGAGAATTCGAGATGTCTATGATGGGTAAGATGAACTACTTCCTTGGATTACAAATTAAGCAGTTAAAGGATGGCATCTTCATCAACCAATCCAAGTACTTCAAGGAGTTGTTGAAGAGATTCGACATGGATGGTTGCAAAGCTATATCTACTCCTATGGGATCCGGAACCTTCAATGATCAAGACGATTTGGGTATTTCAGTTGACGTTACAAAGTATCGAGGTATGATTGGTTCTTTATTGTATTTAACGACAAACCGTCCGGACATAATGTTTAGTGTGTGTGATCGGTCACCATCTCTACTATGTTTCAGTTTTTATAACTTTTTAGTTTATAAAAAGTAATACAGTTACAGTATGATATCCCAATTCCTTGGTGATATCTAATAGAGTATTGTTGTATAAAAGCGTTAACGATGGTCTTCCGACCTAAAGTGAACCGTAACTCAAAAACATATTTTCCAATACAGGTTCGCATTAAGAACATTATACAACAAGATGATAATGAGAAAGTGATGAAATTACTATGAAAGAAATTAAAATGTCATTACAAAAGGAAATCAGGGACACCCCCCTAGCATTGGGGGGTTTAGCCTCTCATAATATTCAAAATAAAAACAACAATAGGATTAAAGAAAGACATTACAAATTGATCGGAGTAAATTGATTCTTCAATTGCTTCCGCTCATGAAAAATCCCCTTCTCCAAATCTCCTTGATCGCTTCCCCCTATCGTAAATTTGTTCGTAAAGTAAAAAGTGTTTCATTTTTCACCGGAATCTTCATTCCACGGCAACGGCGCCAAAAACTTGATTGGAAAAATAGCAAGTGTACTATTTTAACGATGTAGTAATAAGTGGGGTTATCTCCAGAATCGATCTCTCGAGGACTGCTCAGAATATGTTGTGCAGATGTTATTTCAATTAGACAAAAGTTCCTTTTGGTGGTATTGATTTTCAAACAAATTCTAACAACAGAAAGAAATAAGCAGAATAATAAAATTACTTTAACAATTATGAGAAATTATGCTAGGAAAGGTGTATGAATTGCTCAGCAAGAACCCTAAATTATCCTCAAAGATATATTCCTCCAAACCTTAATTTTACTTACCCTCAAATATTTTTCTTAAATTCCTTAACCGAAAAACCTTTGATATTCCCCCCTGACCCTAATTCCTTAGCTGTAAAGAGAAAATATCAAGCAATAGTTCTGACAAGGTCTTTTAGTCACTACGGGGTATCCCCATTCCTAGGCAATATATACCGTAATGTATTATGCAAAAACAATAGATTGGTTTTTCAGGCCAAATCCCTAACCGTAAATCGTTCCCAATTTGTACGATAAAAAAAAGTATTAGTTTAATTGCATAACAAAATATTAAGGTAAGAAAGCATAAACTCATCAAATAATTCAACAACGGTTCCTTACATCACAATTCAGGGACACCCCATAGCATTGGGGGGGGGGGGGGGGGGGTATTCAAAATAAAAACAACAATAGGATTAAAGAAAGACATTACAAATTGATCGGAGTAAATCGATTCTTCAATCGCTTTCGCTCATGAAAAATCCCCTTCTCCAAATCTCCTTGATCGCTTCCCCCTATCGTAAATTTGTTCGTAAAGTAAAAAGTGTTTCTCCCTTCTCAAAAACAAGTCTAAAATGCCTCAATTCACCCAGATCGATTGGAAATACCCAAAGTGCCCCCTCAACTTAATATAGGGAGAAAATATGGACAAATTCAGAAAATCAGCGTCAAAGCTGACACTGGCCGTGTCAGCCAACACGGCTGGCCGTGTCAGCTTGCTGGATTTTATAACCGAATTTGTTTCGATCATAACCTTTGATCCGTAAGTCTGTTTTGGTCCCGTTCGAAGCGTCGGAAAGCTAAAGAAGAGAACTACAACATAGTACAGACAAGGAACTTGGTTGCCCAATATTTTTCCATGTTTGTTGAATTTTAGGTCCAGGCATCCTTTGCTTCATTCCAAAAACTCTTCTAAATCCCCAGAACTTCCATTTTCTTCGCACGAGTCCTTTGGGCTTTTCCACTCAGACCTGAAACCATTGAAAACTACCAAACCAAAGCATAAAATGCAACATAATTGAAATAAAACAACAAATCATAAAATGCGAGAATAAAATACGACAAGTAAAATTGAATTGAAAAACAATGAAAAGACAAACAAAGTGCTACCGATTTTATGGATTGATGCCGAATAAGTGACAGAAACATAGTAGAAATAGTGACCGATCACAACCCCAAACTTATCTCATTGCTTGTCCTCAAGTAATGCTAGAGACAGCAGAAAGGTCACCCCCGAATTAATCAGAATTATCTTACCACAATACCGTTGATATCTTTCGCGACTTTCTTTCCACTTTCCTTTCAACGTTTCCTTCTTACCTAGTTTTTTTTTTTTTACGTTCCGCTACACTTCCACATCAAAAAACCTCTTTACCTGTTAGCTTTTCACACTCTCACCAAATCTCTCGGGTTAAAGTGTTTACACTCAATAATCATAGCATGCAAAGTCAACTCATAAGCTTGAATAACATCTATTTTCATCTCATACGCACACAACACACACTTTTTGAGGGCTTTTATGGCTGTAACTGGGCTTAGGGACAAGGTAGGATAAACAAACAAAAGGGAAACCCGCTCCCTTTATTTGTTTATTAACCGCTTAATTAAACCATGAGCCCAAACACTCCCTCACCCTGCTCAGATAAGTGTTGTTGATTTTTGATATGTGAAAAATTCTAAGTTTGGGATTGGGATACCTATAAGAACTAGGTAAGTGCAAAGAGAAAAAAAAAAGAACAAAAATTTTTGAAAAAAAAAAAAAAAAAAAAGGAAAAAAAAAGCACTTACCTAGAGGAGGATTTAGTTTGAAGAATTCAAAAAGTAAGCTCAAAGAAACAATTGAGTAGAAACTAAAGAATCCTAGCAAAATAGTGCCCGATACCCTTGATTGTGAAACAGAACAAATAACACAGTGATAAGAATGACGGCACTGAGTCTGAGCCAAAAAAAAAACCACTCGTGTTTCCCTTTTGTTTGTTTATCCTACCTTGTCCCTAAGCCCAGTTACAGCCATAAAAGCCCTCAAAAAGTGTGTGTTGTGTGCGTATGAGATGAAAATAGATGTTATTCAAGCTTATGAGTTGACTTTGCATGCTATGATTATTGAGTGTAAACACTTTAACCCGAGAGATTTGGTGAGAGTGTGAAAAGCTAACAGGTAAAGAGGTTTTTTGATGTGGAAGTGTAGCGGAACGTAAAAAAAAAAACTAGGTAAGAAGGAAACGTTGAAAGGAAAGTGGAAAGAAAGTCGCGAAAGATATCAACGGTATTGTGGTAAGATAATTCTGATTAATTCGGGGGTGACCTTTCTGCTGTCTCTAGCATTACTTGAGGACAAGCAATGAGATAAGTTTGGGGTTGTGATCGGTCACTATTTCTACTATGTTTCCGTCACTTATTCGGCATCAATCCATAAAATCGGTAGCACTTTGTTTGTCTTTTCATTGTTTTTCAATTCAATTTTACTTGTCGTATTTTATTCTTGCATTTTATGATTTGTTGTTTTATTTCAATTATGTTGCATTTTATGCTTTGGTTTGGTAGTTTTCAATGGTTTCAGGTCTGAGTGGAAAAGCCCAAAGGACTCGTGCGAAGAAAATGGAAGTTCTGGGGATTTGGAAGAGTTTTTGGAATGAAGCAAAGGATGCCTGGACCTAAAATACAACAAACATGGAAAAATATTGGGCAACCAAGTTCCTTGTCTGTACTATGTTGTAGTTCTCTTCTTTAGCTTTCCGACGCTTCGAACGGGGACCAAAACAGACTTACGAATCAAAAGTTATGATAGAAACAAATTCGGTTATAAAATCCAGCAAGCTGACACGGCCAGCAGTGTTGGCTGACACGGCCAGTGTCAGCTTTGACGCTGATTTTCTGAATTTGTCCATATTTTCTCGCTATATTAAGTTGAGGGGCAATTTGGGTATTTCCAATCGATCTGGGTGAATTGAGGCATTTTAGACTTGTTTTTGAGAAGTGAGAAATACTTTTTGACTTTACGAACAAATTTACGATAGGGGGGAGCGATCAAGGAGATTTGGGGAAGGGGATTTTTCATGAGCGAAAGCGATTGAAGAATCAATTTACTCCGATCAATTTGTAATGTCTTTCTTTAATCCTATTGTTGTTTTTATTTTGAATATTATGAGAGGCTAAACCCCCCAATGCTAGGGGGGTGTCCCTGAATTGTGATGTAAGGAACCGTTGTTGAATTATTTGATGAGTTTATGCTTTCTTACCTTAATCTTTTGTTATGCAAATAAATTAATACTTTTTTTTTCGATCGTACAAATTGGGAACGATTTACGGTTAGGGATTTGGCCTGAAAAACTAATCTATTGTTTTTGCATAATACATTACGGTAGATATTGCCTAGGAATGGGGATACCCCGTAGTGACTAAAAGACCTTGTCAGAACTATTACTTGATATTTTCTCTTTACTGCTAAGGAATTAGGGTCAGGGGGAATATCAAAGGTTTTTCGGTTAAGGAATTTAAGAAAAATATTTGAGGGTCAGTAAAATTAAGGTTTGGAGGAATATATCTTTGAGGATAATTTAGGGTTCTTGCTGAGCAATTCATACACCTTTCCTAGCATAATTTCTCATAATTGTTAAAGTAATTTTATTATTCTGCTTATTTCTTTCTGTTGTTAGAATTAGTTTGAAAATCAATACCACCAAAAGGAACTTTTGTCTAATTGAAATAACATTTGCACTACATATTCTGAGCAGTCCTCGAGAGATCGATTCTGCGGATAACCCCACTTACTACTACATCGTTAAAATAGTACACTTGCTATTTTTCCGATCAAGTTTTTGTGGGGTTAAAAAGAAAGGGCAGCACGAGAAAAATTTTGAAAAATTCTTGGAAATGTTCAAGAAGCTTGAACCCAGTATTCCTTTCCTGGAGACACTTGAGCAAATGCCTACATATGCCAAGTTCATGAAGGACATCATTTCCAAGAAGAGATCCGTCGATATGGAACCTATTATTCTAACCGAAACTTGTAGTGCTATTTTGCAGGTAATGAAGATTCCGGTGTAAAAAGAAACACTTTTTACGTTACGAACAAATTTACGATAGGGGGAAGCGATCAAGGAGATTTGGTGAAGGGGATTTTTCATGAGCGGAAGCGATTGAAGAATCAATTTACTCCGATCAATTTGTAATGTCTTTCTTTAATCATATTGTTGTTTTTATTTTGAATATTATGAGAGGTTAAACCCCCCAATGCTAGGGGGGTGTCCCTGATTTCCTTTTGTAATGACATTTTAATTTCTTTCATAGTAATTTCATAACTTTCTCATTATCATCTTGTTGTATAATGTTCTTAATGCGAACCTATATGTTCAGTTTTTATAACTTTGTCCCTCCGCCGTGAGGCTCTGTGAGTTCCCCTCTCTAGCATGTTCTAAAACATTTAGGTCAATGTTTAGTTCAAGTGTGGGGGGGTTTATTGCTTTCAGTATTTTTATCTATGTTATTTCATCTATGTACCGTTGATTGGTGTGTTTTATATTTCGTGTGTTACAGATTGAAGGTATTTGTGACGGATGAATGATGAGGCTTGTAGTTAGTGGATGAGAAGACGCAACCCATACTTGATCTCAAAGAAACCCCTGAAAGTTGGTACTGCTGAAGTGAATGATTCGATGCGACTTTCTAACACCGGACTGATACGAGAGTACTGTGCACCCGAGACGGAGATGAAACTACATCACACTAAAAGTACCTTGTAACCTGTAAGCTATACCAAACATGATGAGGATCATAAAAAGTCAAACACATAATCATCATAAGAGTCTTCAGGTATGTCTCTGTCGCTTTTAGTTTGCGTACTTATCTGTTGGAATTTCAATGGACACGTATACACACTGAGGCACTTGTTTGTTTTTAACCCCGAGCCTTTCCAACCATCCTTTTTTATGTTATCCTTCGTTAACCCCCTCGGGCCTTTTTCCCTTTATTTGTTTATTAACCGCTTATTTAAACCATGAGCCCAAACACTCCCTCACCCTGCTCAGATAAGTGTTGTTGATTTTTGATATGTGAAATATTCTAAGTTTGGGATTGGGATACCTATAAGAACTAGGTAAGTGCAAAGAGAAAAAAAAAATTTGAAAAAGAAAAAAAAAAAAGAGAAAAGAAAGGAAAAAAAAGCACTTACCTAGAGGAGGATTTAGTTTGAAGAATTCAAAAAGTAAGCTCAAAGAAACAATTGAGTAGAAACTGAAGAATCCTAGCAAAATAGTGCCTGATACCCTTGATTGTGAAACAGAACAAATAACACAGTGATAAGAATGACGGCACTGAGTCAAAAAAAAAACCACTCATTTTTCCCTTTTGTTTGTTTATCCTACCTTGTCCCTAAGCCCAGTTACAGCCATAAAAGCCCTCAAAAAGTGTGTGTTGTGTGCGTATGAGATGAAAATAGATGTTATTCAAGCTTATGAGTTGACTTTGCATGCTATGATTATTGAGTGTAAACACTTTAACCCGAGAGATTTGGTGAGAGTGTGAAAAGCTGACAGGTAAAGAGGTATTTTGATGTGGAAGTGTAGCGGAACGTAAAAAAAAACCAGGTAAGAAGGATGCATTGAAAGGAAAGTGGAAGGAAAGTCGCGAAAGATCTCAACGGCTTTGTGGTAAGATAATTCTAATTAATTCGGGGGTGACCTTTCTGCTGTCTCTAGCATTACTTGAGGACAATAAATGAGATAAGTTTGGGGTTGTGATCGGTCACCATCTCTACTATGTTTCCGTCACTTATTCGGCATCAATCCATAAAATCGGTAGCACTTTGTTTATCTTTTCATTGTTTTTCAATTCAATTTTACTTGTCGTATTTTATTCTCGCATTTTATGATTAGTTGTTTTATTTCAATTATGTTGCATTTTATGCTTTGGTTTGGTAGTTTTCAATGGTTTCAGGTCTGAGTGGAAAAGCCCAAAGGACTCGTGCGAAGAAAATGGAAGTTCCGGGGATTTAGAAGAGTTTTTGGAATGAAGCAAAGGATGCCTGGACCTAAAATTCAACAAACATGGAAAAATATTGGGCAACCAAGTTCCTTGTATGTACTATGTTGTAGTTCTCTTCTTTAGCTTTCCGACGCTTCGAACGGGGACCAAAACAGACTTACGGATCAAAGGTTATGATCGAAACAAATTCGGTTATAAAATCCAGCAAGCTGACACGGCCAGCCGTGTTGGCTGACACGGCCAGTGTCAGCTTTGACGCTGATTTTCTGAATTTGTCCATATTTTCTCCCTATATTAAGTTGAGGGGGCACTTTGGGTATTTCCAATCGATCTGGGTGAATTGAGGCATTTTAGACTTGTTTTTGAGAAGGGAGAAACACTTTTTACTTTACGAACAAATTTACGATAGGGGGAAGCGATCAAGGAGATTTGGAGAAGGGGATTTTTCATGAGCGGAAGCGATTGAAGAATCAATTTACTCCGATCAATTTGTAATGTCTTTCTTTAATCCTATTGTTGTTTTTATTTTGAATATTATGAGAGGCTAAACCCCCCCAATGCTAGGGGGTGTCCCTGAATTGTGATGTAAGGAACCGTTGTTGAATTATTTGATGAGTTTATGCTTTCTTACCTTAATCTTTTGTTATGCAAATAAACTAATACGTTTTTTGATCGTACAAATTGGGAACGATTTACGGTTAGGGATTTGGCCTGAAAAACCAATCTATTGTTTTTGCATAATACATTACGGTAGATATTGCCTAGGAATGGGGATACCCCGTAGTGACTAAAAGACCTTGTCAGAACTATTGCTTGATATTTTCTCTTTACTGCTAAGGAATTAGGGTCAGGGGGGAATATCAAAGGTTTTTCGGTTAAGGAATTTAAGAAAAATATTTGAGGGTCAGTAAAATTAAGGTTTAGAGGAATATATCTTTGAGGATAATTTAGGGTTCTTGCTGAGCAATTCATACACCTTCCCTAGCATAATTTCTCATAATTGTTAAAGTAATTTTATTATTCTGCTTATTTCTTTCTGTTGTTAGAATTAGTTTGAAAATCAATACCACCAAAAGGAACTTTTGTCTAATTGAAATAACATCTGCACGACATATTCTGAGCAGTCCTCGAGAGATCGATTATGGGGATAACCCCATTTATTACTACATCGTTAAAATAGTACACTTGCTATTTTTCCGGTCAGTGTGTTTATGTGCCCATTTCCAAGCAAATCCGAAGGATTTACATCTCACCGTTGTTAAAAGAATCATTAAGTATCTCAAATAGGGGTGTTCGCGGGCCGGTTTGGTTCGGTTTCGAGAGAATTTGATACCCGAACCAATGAAAAATAAACGGATTGGTTTGGATTAGATTTCTATATTTTTGCAATAAAGCCCAAACCAAACCGATCCGAAAAACAATGGATTGGTTTGGATTGGATTGATCGGTTATGGTATCCAAAAAGGTACGACCAATGTTGGGTTATGGTATCCAAAAGGTAGTGTTTGTAGTTTAGTAGGTTATTCTTACTCGGATTATGCAGGTTGTAAAACTGATCGCAAGAGCACAAGTGGTACATGTCACATATTAGGGAATGCGTTAGTATCATGGTCCTGTAAGAATCAAGCATGTGTCGCACTTAGCACGGCTGAAGCAGAATATATAGCAGTAGGATGTTATTGTGCCCAGATCCTATGGCTCAAGCAACAACTACATGACTATGGACTCAATCTTGGATGTGTTCCTTTACGATGTGATAATACAAGTGCGGTCAACATAACAAAGAATTCAGTTATGCATTCAAGGACAAAACACATCAACATACTGCATCACTTCCTTCGTGATCATGTACTTCAAAAGGATGTCGAAGTCACCTTTGTGGATACACACAACCAACTAGCAGACATCTTCACGAAACCGCTTTCTAAAGAACAGTTTTTTAAGATTCGAAGGGAACTTGGCATTTTAGATGAATGTGATGTTTAAATCTTCAATAATTATTCATTATACGCTATAATGAAGCCAAGGTACACAAATTTTGTAATCGCTTTAATTTTCGCAATATTTGTCAAAATGTGTATTTTGTGAAAATTTTGCATATCTTGTTTTTTCATAAGCTTAATCTAATTTTCATGACATGTTTGGTTCATCCAAAATTGTATTATAGTATGAAATAACATGCCAAGATGTAAAAATATTAAAACAACTTGTAATTTTAATGTTATGAACATTATGTTTTTTGCACCGTTAACTGGTTAACCATATGAGGGTAACCGGTTAACGCCTATCAATCCTGCATATTTTTTCCCTTGTTTTCACGCTGTAATCGGTTAACCATATACGGTTAACCAATTACCACTGCTGCGAATGAAATTTTTTTACTAAAAAAAACTCAGAATTGTTTTGATTTATTTATTTTTATTTCTTTTATTTGGTTTATATTTTTATCACATACAAATAAGTGCTTATGTTTGGGAAAAACACTTTCACTTTTCAAACTTCTTCTTGGAACTCTTCATCTTTGACTCCATTCAACACACATCTTCCACATTCATCTTCCCAAAATCCTTGAATCCATTCAAACCAAATTAAAACCCACTACTCTATAAACCCTTTATAACTCATATTCACCTCATACCTTCCATCACAATATCTCACTCCTCTAAAAATCCACAAATCCTTCAAACCCTAACCTTCAAAAGCTTCAACCTTCATCAATGGCTTAATCTAGAAAAGGAAAGGGAAAGCTTCCAATGGGTGCAGAAAGTTTCGAACCATCTGAGGTAGAGGCTCAACAACCCTCAACAAAGGCTAGAAGACTGGATTTTAATGTAAGAAATCGTTCTCTCATGCCAATAAAATATGTGAATCTCAAAGCTTTTCCTGATCATAGCTTTTCTTTCCCTGCCTTGTTAGAAACTCAAGGTCTTACTAAGTTAAGGTGTTTTTCTCTAATTTGCAAATTGGTCTAGATATTCGTGAGAAACAAATGTTGTACTCGAAAGTTAAAAATATTGAGATTTGTGAGGAGATGACTGGTTTTGGAACTACTTTAGATCTCCCTTCTGAAGGTTATTTCATCCGTCAAGGTGTTACTCGTGAAGATGGTCCATGGGCTAGATATAAGAAAATGGACTACTACTTTAAAATCTGTCGGGGCAGTCAGTCTGAAGTGTTGAGTGGACAGAATTTATCGTCTTCAAGGGTTTTATGCTATGCGGAAAATTTATCGGTGAGTGATTGGATGCTCCACTATGGGATTTTCTATGCTCTGTTGCCAAAGCATTCGAATCGTTCGCAGATTAATGATGTGGAAATGCAAGTTCTTTTTGCTTTCAAAAATGAAATCAAAGTGAATTGGGCACTTACTATGATGTACCACATGAAGAACCCACTTCAATTAAATGGTGGACTTCCTTATGGAAGATTTGTTTCACGCTTATTGGAAGCAAGTGGATTGGAATTGAGGAGAGAACCTCAAACTAAGATGACTGAAAAAGGAAATGAAATTAATTCCAAGACGGTTCTCAAGAACACCGGCATTATCATTTGTAGTGATGAACATTTTCGATACAAGGACGGTTCTTCATCAAGTGCTCCGAACCTATTCCGAAAGGTGGATACACCAATAACATGCTTTATGCAAAAATGTGCTCAATGGAATCAACCATCAAACAAAACCACCGTGAGCATAAACTAGAAATGGCTTCCATTAAGAGACTTTTAAGGTCTTTTGCTCCTTACCAAACCCGTGAGCCAAGAGAGGAATGTGAAGAAGAAAGTGAAGAAGAGGAAAGTGGAGAAGAAGAAGCAAGTGGAGATGAAGATGAAGAAATGTCTGAAAGTGACTAAGATGTCCTACATTATGTTTAGTTATCTTTTAAGTTTTATCTAAGTTATTGTTTAAGTTTCTAAGTTATGTCTTGTTTAAATCCTTGTTCTAAGTTTTCCTAAGTATCTTCTAGTATGAACTTTGTTTCATGTTGATCGTAATATGTTGTTCATAATATAATATGTTGTTCTATGTTCTATCTTTTGTGTGTTATTTTTTTTATGGTGTATGTTTGTCATTTTTTATACCTTTTCTTATCATACAACATGTACTCTTTACATTTTCTTTAGTCTTTTCCCATCCTTTTTGTTGATGACAAAGGGGGAGAAGAATGAATATTATGATATTATGTTGTATGCTTTTTCTCTAACAAAAGTTGCAACTTTCAAAAACTCTCAAAAATTATGGATTAAGGGGGGAGCATCACTCAAGGGGGAGCATTGTGTTAGAGAAACAAGGTTGGAACTAAATTTCAAAGATTGTGTTGTCATCATAAAAAAAGGGGAGAATGTGAAGACAAGCTTCTCAAGATTTTGATGAAGACAAAATTCTACATACAAGATTGGATCAACAAAAAGGAAATGGATCAAAGACAATAAAAGCTAGCAAAATTTCAATTTCATATAAGTCTTGAAGATTCTCATGGATCGATCAAGAGGTATATGACATTCAACTCTTACTATTGAATATACAAGTGTTCATAAGTCATTCTAAGTGTTTAGGGTGTTTTAAACCATGTGCCATGTGTTTTTGTGTTGAAAAATCAAAGAAATTTGGATTTTGTTAGCCGTTAATCGGTTAAACCCCTGTGGTTAATCGATTAACCAGTTAAATTTTTCAAAATTTTTATACGTTGAGAGGTGTTAACCAATTAACCCTCTGCGGTTAACCGATTAACACTGAACCAGTGGGAGATTGTATTGCATTTTTTCATTGAAAAAAATTGTCTTGAACCATGGCATCCCTTCATGTATTACACTCATTTATAGAGGTGTATTAGGGCTATATAAACACCATTGCATCAGAATTTTACTCTCACCTTCTTGCAAAAAATTTCAAACATTCTTTTCATCTCAAACATTCAAATTTTTCAAGTGTTAAAATCAGAATTTTTCAAATAGTGAAACTTGTGCATTAAACCTTCATACAATTCATTGTAGCTTCATTCCTTCATCAAGAACACTTGTATAATCACTAAGAGTTGTTTGTTCAAGAAGAAGATAAATCTTGTGATTGATAATTGTGAAGCATCCATTTCAAATACTTACAAAATTCATATTATACTTTATTTTGTCACATCTTATTTTTCAGGATTGTTGAAATTAAGATTGTGAAGTTGTATTCCTTGTTGTCCAGGTTGTTGGAAACAAGAGGTCCATTGTGAGAGGATTGTTCTCAATTGGACTTAGTGGAAAAATCCAAGATGTTGTTCTTAGTGTGAATTGCTAGTGTTTGTATAGAAAGGATAGGTAGAGTCATATCTAAAAGTCCTAACAATATTAAAAATATATTTCATGTTGAAAGGGAACTGGAGTACTCTCGGACTGTGAGGGGAACCAGAATATATTCGCGTGTTCTTTACTTTCCGCATTTATAGCTTTCATCACATAGTAATCTTTAGGAAAGTAAAACATAAAATCATCGAAAATCTGGAAAATTTTCTAAGTACCTAATTCACCCCCTCCCTCTTAGGTGCAATCCTAACTTAGATCTAACACCAGTGTATTTAACTTATCCTTCTTCTTTATGGACTGTCTTTTACTAGGTCTAGTAAAATTATCTATATATGGCAATAAAGGACCCAAAAGTACATAAGATGGAATGAGTCTAGGTATAACAGATAATAGGCCAACCCAAGAGAGCAACAAATGCACACACACACAAAAAAAAACAAAAACACTCCACCAATGAGAAGTTATTATCAAACACTCTAGCAAGAGGCACACACTAAAAGAACCTCTAAAAATCAAGCTAAGAGAATGATGAACAATACACATTAAGAGGCCAACGAGCCACCCGACACACCCCTATTCGCTGAACCACAAGAGAGGGTCATGCACCCAAACCCTAAAAGAGAATGAACTACCTAAAATATGAGGTTGACCTCTATTCCATTAAAGAGCAACAATTGTGCTCACCCCATGATCAACATGCGAGTTTATCGAGAAAAAATAAGATTGTTAAGAGAAATTCAGATAGTCTAAACCTAGATGGGGCCTAACTTTTCCACTCTGAGGCTATTACTAGAACTATTATACCCGACCTAAGATCCCCACTCTCAATCATCTTAGTAAGCATAGAAAAATCTAGCTTCACTAAATAACTGTCATTCACATCAAACTTCCATGCCCACTTATCTTATAGGCCAGGCTTCACTAAACCTACAAAAGACAACAAAAGACTAGTAAGAAGTTCCTCCCCTCAAACTAACAAGTCTGGCCTCCACTTGAAATCTCACACCCAAGCCCCCTCCACCTAATCCCTAATAAGACCAATTAGAAGGTCTTTATGTTATGAGATTTAAAAAAAACTCTTAAATGACACAATGGGGGGCAAACCTAACCCACACATACTTCTAAAATCTTGTTCGGTGATCATTCCAATAACCTTACCAACACCTGCCTCAAACAAGTTAGAATTGCTACTCTCGTTGGATTCCAATAGAGAGACCAGTCTCCACCAAAGAGAAACTCCCATAAGGTCCCCAATACGACCTCCTAGCAAAATGACACTACATCTGCGGCATACTTAGCCACCAAAATATGACTCTAGATAGAAGAATACCCTTGAAATCCCTCAAATTCCAGCTACCTAGGAGAAAAATACTAACCATCCTAAGTTGTCGAACCCTTAGACAACCCAACTCCTTAGTCTTTAAAATAACCTCTCAGCTCATCCAAGAAATCTTCAACCCCCTCTCTCCCTACCCCAAAGAAACCACCTCTACAAGGAAACAACCTTCTGCCAGACTAAAACATGCATCTTCATAAAAGGAAAGGAAAAAAAGGAATCACACTCAAGACCAAGTTAAGAAATACCATCCTCCCCTAGTCTGACAAATCTATTCTTCCATGAACCGAACCTATTGAATAGAAGATTGAAAAGGGGCTCCCAAGTAGTCTTGTTCTTAAGATTATTCCTCATTGGAAGTCCAAGGTATTTAAATGGGAGAGTGCCTACCTTGCAATGTAAAAAAACTATCTTCCAACTCTGATAAAGAGCCTTCCACATTAAGACTAAATAGACAACTTTTGGAGAAATTGACTTTAATCCCAGTGGTCAACTCAAAGAACATGAGAACAGTAATAATATCCCATAGATTTCCGATCGTAGCTTCCCCCACAAAAGTAGTATCATTAACATATTGAGGTGTAAGATCACTAAACCCCTATACCCTACCAGGAATCTAGCAAAACCACCTAGTCGGGAAGCATTCCTCATAGATGCACTCAAAACCTCCACCAATAACAGAAATAAGAAAAAAGCCAATGGATCTTTCTAAATATTAATCTCCTTTGTCACACAATCATTAACCAAAATAGAGAGACTCCTAAAAAAAACACGTCATAATCCAAACCCTCCATTGATCATCATACCTGAATCTCCTCATAATATAGTCTATATTATACCAGCTAATGAAATCATAGACCTTCTCAAAATCTACCTTAAAAATTAGGTAGCTCTTTTTAGTATTCATGGCTAGATGGATTAACTCATTCAAAGCAATCATCCCATCGACCAATTCCATACTTTTAAGGAACATTGATTGGTTTAGTATAATACGTTTATCTATAACCAAAGATAATTTGGCCACCAACTCCTTGTCCACCAACTTATAAAGCAACTTGAGGAGAGACATAGGTTTAAACTCCCTTAGGGATAGCGGAGAGTCCACCTTAGAAATCAATGCCACAAAAAAGGACGGGAGACTCCCAAGAAGGGAGGCAATATAAAAGAATTAATCAAATAAGATAAAGATGTCCTTCCTAAGAACTTCCCAGAACCTTTTGAAGAAGTAGAAGTTAAAGTGATCTAGCCCCAGACTCTTATTACCCTCCTTGAATTCACCACTGCATCCACTTCAGGTGGGACAAACCTGGCCAAAATAGTCGTCGCTTCTCAAGACAAGAGAGAAGGGAGAATACTCTCGTCCAAGATCAGTCTCTCCAAAAAAAGAATTGGTGAAATGCTTTGGTAAAAAACAGGTGACTTTGAGATAGACCTCTACCACCTTATCCACACCCAAGAGTCCCCCACACGAAGAGCCAAAATGGAATTCAAACACTTTCTTTGCTTCACATGAGTATGGAAGATTCCAGCATTTGTGTCCATATCCTTTAACCATTTCGAATGAGAACCTTGCTCTAATTGTGCATCCCTACACAAGAAAAGCTCCCAAAACTCTTGCGAAACCTTTGTTTTTTCCTCTAAGTCAGCCTGAAAAGGAGGTTTGATCATGCGCTCAAATCTGAAGACTCAAAAAATCTATCATAAGATGAAATATTGACCTCCACCTCCCAGAAAACCTCTTTATTCTAAAATTTAAGCAACTTTTTTAGGTTATTCAGTTTTTTTTTCAAAACCATGGCCATCCAACCTGAGGTAATGGATTCTCTTCAAGACCCATCTACCAATGATACCAGAGAACTATGCTCTAACTAAAATTTATTGAAAGGAAAGATATTTTAACTCCAAAGATGATTTCGGGAATTAAGAACCAACTTAGAGTTGTCAAAATGGGCTACCCGATCCTAAACGGGTCGGCCCTGATGGACTCGGGGATTTTAGAGCTGGGCCAAAAAAGTCAATTTTTAATATGGGCTCGAAAATTACTACCCGAGTCCGGCCCTAGATGGGCTTCGGGCTACCCGGCCCTAAACGGACTTTTTTTTAATAAAAAATTAAAATAAAAATGACAATATTTATTATAAATAAAATTAAAAATTATATTATTTTAAACATAATACATTTTTAAGTACTATATTATCTTTTATCAATACTATAATGTGTTTTTAAATACAATACATGTCTAAATTGTATAAAATAATAGTCGAATATTTAACATAAGAGAAACTAATAGAATATGAGAAAAGAGTGTTGATTATATTAATGTATAATATTTAAAAGAGAAAGATTGAATAGAATATATATAAAATTTAGTGAAGAGAGAAAAATCAATGTGTTATTTTGGAGTAAGATAATATAAGTATTAGTATAATTTTTTAAAATTTATAGCAACATGGGCCTAATGGACTACTCACGACCCATATGGGCTAACCCTAATGGGTAGCGGGCTTTTTAAGACTGAGGTAAAAAGGCCCTGAAAATATAGATTCTAATTTTAAGGGTCAAGTCCTATAATTTTTCGGTTTTGGCGGACTGACCCATATGAGTTAGCCCATTTTGACGGCTATAAACCAACCGACAATAATAAGAGACATTTTAAGAAAAAATGTTTAAAGACGATGTGTAAATTTTTGTTTTTGGGGGTAAAAAACAACATGTTTAATTTGAAGTTTGAAAAAGTACATTTAATGTTAAATTGTTTTTTTCCGGGTAGATAATATTTAATTTTATTTAGTGTACACCTTAAACTTTATTAGCAACTAAGCTTAACTTCAAATGTAGACTTATATGGAAGCAAAGCCCGTATTACTATTTCATTCTCCTTGTTCCGTTTGAAATATTTCATTTAGCATTGTACTTAATCTCATGTTAATCAAAATTAAGTTTGCAAATAAAATTTAGTCAAACAAAATTATGTAAAATTTTAATCCAAACATACCCTAAAATATGTGTGAAAGTGGTTGAGATTTTGTCCACAGCACGTGTGAATGCAATCACATAAGTAACTTTCATTATTTGAAGAGTAGCAAGTCAATGCAAGAAAACACATGTGAAACAAAAGTCAATCTAAGAAAACTAATCCAATGCAATGAATTTAGTTTCCTGACCCAGCAATGGAAGCAGCTTATGACAAATTTCACTCATTCACACACACTTCTAAATTTCTTTTTATTATTAAATAATTTATTTTGTTTTTTATTCATATCTTATTTTAATGTAATCCTATTTAAAACGTGACAAGCTGGTGTCTCTTTAAAGGTGTATTATATCACTTGGTTGCTAGGTTAAAAAATGCTCTCGAATTTATAGTGGACTTTTGAACTCTTAGATTCTAGAACTATGTTGAATTCAGTGAACAAGCGCAATAAACATAAACACTCTAATCCAAATATAAATTCAATGTATTAAGGTGAATAATTAAATATATTAATGTGAATAATTAAAAATAAGTTAGATGAAATTCAATATATTACCTGTCAAGCACAAACAATAACGTGGATAGTTAAAAGTATAAATAAAACACATATAAGTTCCGTTGGAAGAAGCAGAAAATATATATTTCTAATAGAATAATATAAATAGGTCATGTTAAAGTTGAATACAAAATAACGTTGCTAGAATAATAAACTTGTATGTTAAGAAAATATGATTAGACCTAACTCAATCCTACAAAATCGATTAGTAAGATAGGGATTGTCCGACTTATAAATATATATTCATGTGATATATTATCTGATATAGGGCTCTTAGCATTGTATAAAGAAATAAGATGTTTAAGACGAAAGATGAACTTCTTATTAATAAACTCATTTTATTACACCCTATTTGTTTTTTTGTTGTTATATCTAAATTACAAAATTTTTTAACATTTTATAGTAACGTGCATACTAAAATTTGAATGAACAATACTTCAAACAATTATAAACCTCTCATGTACTCTCCTTCCTATTATTACTCTTATTCCAGAGTAAACTTTCCTTTGAATTATTCTTTGCACTTTCCATCTTTAGGTTATTCCATATTTAGTAAACACTAAATATTTCACTTATTCTCACAATTCTCCACCTCGTTCATAATTTGAAATCCTTAAATTTTGGACAAACAAATTGCATCTTCTTATTCAGTTGTACCGCATGGTTGCCGACGTA
The DNA here is from genome assembly GCA_022829125.1 of Lathyrus tuberosus. Classification (NCBI taxonomy): domain Eukaryota; kingdom Viridiplantae; phylum Streptophyta; class Magnoliopsida; order Fabales; family Fabaceae; genus Lathyrus; species Lathyrus tuberosus. The sequence goes on from JALAZF010000090.1 coordinate 6,229,930, forward strand.
CCTTGAACCGAGATTAAGCCAATCGTAGTTCAATTAATCCCATCACATGACTTAACATGCGAATATGTTTAACAAGACCTTACAATGTTGAAACTTACTATCTGTAACAACCTTGGTTAACATGTCAGCTGGATTCTCATCAGTATGTACTATCTTAAGAGAAATATGACCTTCGTCCACGACATCTCATACAAAATGATATATGACATTTATATGCTTGGTCTGAGCATGATGAATCTGATTCTTAGACAAATGGATTACACTTTGACTATCACACATCAGTCTCACATGTTCTTGCTCAACACCCAAATCACCTAGAAGACCCCTCAGCCACAATGCTTCCTTTACTCCTTCTGCTACGACCATATGTTCGGCTTCCGTAGTAGACAGTGTCATTGTATACTGTAACATAGATCGCCAACTTACTAGAGCACCAGGTATTTTAAACACATAACCTGTAGTAGACCGTCTATCAATATCACCAACATAATCTGAATCAACAAACCTGTCTATTTGACATGTATCTCCACCGAAACACAAACCAGTGTCAATGGTACCTTTTAAGTACCTCAAAAACCATTTCACTGCTTCCTAGTGTGCCTTTCCCGAATTCGCCATGAATCTACTAACAACACTTATTGCTTGTGAAATATTCGGACGTGTACATACCATATACATCGAACTGCCAACTACACTAACATAAGGTACATTTTTCATGTTTTCCTCATCTTCTGCTATAGTGGGAGACTGATTACCAGAAAGCCTAAAATGTGGAGCTAGTGGAGTAACCACCGACCTAGCACCTTTCATTCCAAACCTTTCAATAGCCCGCTCTAAATAGACTTTTTTACTCAAGAATAGTTTCCAGTTTTTATGTTCTCTTCTAATCACCATACCTAGTATTTTCTTTGCAACGCCCAAATTCTTCGTCTAAAACTCTTTACCAAGTTTAGACTTCAGCTTATCTATCTCCACCTTGCTTTTTGAAGCAATAAGCATGTCATCAACATACAATAATAGATAGATATAATCACCTCCACGAAGCTTTTGAATATAGACACAATTGTCATAACTACTTCTAAAGAAACCTTGTCTTATCATAAAAGAATCAAATCACTTGTACCACTGTATAGGAGATTGTTCAACCCATAAACTGATTTTCTTAAGCGACAAACCTGACTCTCTTTACCCTTAACCTTGTAAACCTCAAGTTGATACATATATATTTCCTCATCTAAGTCTCCATGTAAGAAGGAGGTTTTCACATCTAGTTGTTCCAGCTTAAGATCACAATGAGCTACTAAACTTAATAGCACCCGGATAGAAGTATGTTTCACCAACGGAGAAAATATCTCATTGTAATCAACTCCTTCCTTTTATGCAAACCCCTTGGCCACTAGTCTAGCCTTATATCTTGTACCGCACGACTTAGTATGATCTTCTTTTCTTTTATACACTCATTTACATCCAATCGAAGACTTTCCTACAGGCAATGTGACCACCTCACGTGTCTTGTTCTTGTGAAGATATTGCATCTCTTTCTCTATAGCAACCAACCAACTCTCTCTATCCTTGTCATTGGCAGCTTGTTTGAAGGTGATTGGTTCATCATCTTCAACCGAGAGTGCATATTCCACCCAGTTTACTTGCTCATAATTCTTCATAGGTTTATCTGACCCTGACTTTTTAACAACTTTATATTTCCTCTTTGGTCTAGTGATATCAAAAGATTCTTGTTGTTGTTGTAACACACGTGTATTTTCCTGCTGAACCTCCTCATGATCACGTTTATCCTCTTCCTCGTCTTCACTAGCGATAGGATTCTCCACCTGACCACGAATAAAATCTGGTTGCTCTTCAGTTTCTATCTTAATAACTTGCTTATTTGGTATCATCATATCACCATCATTAGGTTTCATAGATTTTGCCTAAGCTACCATAGATTTTTCATCAAATGTAGCATCCCTGCTGATTGCAAACTTATAATTTTCTACACTCCAAAGACGGTAGCCTTTGGCTCCTTTTGCATATCCTAGAAAGATAGGTTTCTTTGCTATATTATCAAATTTTTTATCTTTAACAAGATAATAAGTCGTGCATCCAAAGACTTTTAGGCTGTCATAATCCTCTTGTTCACTTGACAGCACCCTATAGGACGTGTCTCCACCTAAACTAGAATGTGGCGATCTGTTTACTATATAACATGTTGTAGCAACTGACTCTGCCTATCATTCTCGACGTAACCTAGAATTAGAACGCATACATCATGCTTTCTCAAGAAGTGTACGGTTTAATCTTTCTGTGACTCCATTCTATTGTGGTGTGCCTCTTACCGTCTAGTGTCTAACAATGCCTTCCTGGTCACAAAACCTCTTGAAACCTCCATTCGTATACTCTGTACCACTATTCTATCGCAGATTTTTCAGCTTTCTACCTGTTCTTTTCTCAACCATTGCTTTCCAACACTTGAAAATATCAAATACCTCATTCTTATGCTTGAGAAAATAAATCCAAGCATACCTTGAATAATCATCAACATATGTAACAAAGTACTTGGAACCACCCTTAGAAGTAACTGAAGTTGGATCCTAAACGTCAGTATGCACGTAGTCTAACATTCCTCTTCTTTTATTCTTGCTTGTAGAAAACTACAACTTATGTGTTTTTCCATACACACAATGTTCACAAAATTCCATGCATGAATTTTTCATGTTCTTAAGCAAACCTTTCTCACCAAGAAGATATAGACCTTTTTTCATACACAAGCCTAAGGTGCATGTGCCACATCCTCATACATTCAGTCGGGTATTTACTTATATTGATTCCAACTGTCGAATCACCCATGACAGTTTCCCCCGTAAGAGGATAAAGATTCTTTTGACGAACCCCCTTCATCACAATCAACAAACCACAAATAACCTTTAAGACTCCATTTTCCAAGATTATATTTCAACCATTTTCCTCTAATACACAAGAGAAATAAGGTTTTTCCTCAAATTAGGGACATGTCTGACGTTCCTCAAAGTCTTTACCGCTCCATCATGCATAATTTTACAGGCATGATTATTCCCCATTAAAAAAGTTCCACTATCTATACTTTGGCAGGTAGTAAACCACTTCCTATTTTGGCACATATGGTGTAAGGCTCCTGAATCAAGCATGCACTTACCTAAAATATCATGGTCTTTCTCTGAGACAGAGAAACAATCATTCTCATCATTAGAGACATAACTCGCCTCCGAAAAATCTTGTTGTTTTTCTTTGGAGTTATTGTCGTTGTTGGTATGCTTATTTTGAAATAATACCCTCTTATTTGGACAATTTTCTTTAAAATTTCCAAGCTCACCACATTTAAAACATGTTCTTTCTACATGAGCTCTAGATTTTGATCTAGACTTCCTTCCCCTGCCTTGTCCTCTTTCACTGGTACTCCCTCTAGTAGCAAACAATCCTTGAGCTTGTTTAAGAAGAAAGATGAACTTCTGATTAATAAACTCACTTTGTTACACTCTATTGGTTTTTTGTTGTTATATCTAAACTACAAAACTTCTGAACATTTTATAGTAATGTACATGTTAAAAATTGAGTGAACAATACTTCAAACAATTATAAACCTCTCATGTACTCTCCTTCCTATTATTACTCTTATTCTGGAGTAAACTTTCCTTTGCAATATTCTTTGCACTTTCCATATTTAGATTATTCTATTCTAAAGATGGAAAGTGCAAAGAATAATGCAAACGAAAGTTTACTCCAGAGTAAGAGTAATAATAGGACGGAGAGTGCATGAGAGGTTTATAATTGTTTGAAGTATTGCTCACTCAATTTTTAGCATGTACGTTACTCTAAAACGTTCAGAAGTCTTATAGTTTATATATAAGGAAAAAACAAATAGAGTGCAACAAAGAGAGTTTGTTAATTAGAAGTTCATCTTTCTATTTGTTGGAAGCAGTGGAAAATACAGACTTCTAATAAAATAATATAAATAGGCCTCATTAAAGTTGAACACGAAATAACGTATCTAGAACAATAAACTTGTATGAATAAATAAAATGTTTAAGAAGAAAGATGAACTTCTTATTAATAAACTCACTTTGTTACACTCTATTTGTTTTTTGTTGTTATATCTAAACTACAAAACTTCTGAACATTATATAGTAACGTACATGATAAAAATTGAGTGAACAATACTTCAAACAATTATAAATCTCTTATGTACTCTCCTTCCTATTATTACTCTTATTCAGGAGTAAACTTTCCTTTGCATTATTCTTTGCACTTTCCATCTTTATATTATTCTATTCTAAAAATGGAAATTGCAAAGAATAATGCAAACAAAAGTTTACTCCAGAGCAAGAGTAATAATATGAACGAGAGTGCATGAGAGGTTTATAATTGTTTGAAGTATTCTTCACTCAATTTTTAGCATGTACGTTACTGTAAAATGTTCAGAAGTTTAATAGTTTAGATATAAGAACAAAAAAAAACAAATAGAGTGCAACAAAGTGATTTTGTTAATTAGAAGTTCATCTTTCTATTTGTTGGATGCAACGGAAAATATAGTCTTCTAATAAAATAATATAAATAGGCCTCACTAAAGTTGAACACGAAATAATGTAGCTAGAACAATAAACTTGTATGAATAAATAAAATGTTTAAGAAGAAAGATGAACTTCTTATTAATAAACTCACTTTGTTACATTCTATTTGTTTTTTGTTGTTATATCTAAACTACAAAACTTCTGAACATTTTATAGTAACGTACATGCTAAAAATTGAGTGAACAATACTTCAAACAATTATAAATCTCTCATGTACTCTCCTTCCTATTAGTACTCTTATTCTGGAGTAAACTTTCCTTTGCATTATTCTTTGTACTTTCCATCTTTAGATTATTCTATTCTAAAAATAGAAATTGCAAAGAATAATGCAAACAAAAGTTTACTCCAGAGTAAGAGTAATAATATGAAGGAGAGTGCATGAAAGGTTTATATTTGTTTGAAGTATTGTTCACTCAATTTTTAGCGTGTACGTTACTGTAAAATGTTCAGAAGTTTAATAGTTTAGATATAAGAACAAAAAAACAAATAGAGTGCAACAAAGTGAGTTTGTTAATTAGAAGTTCATCTTTCTATTTGTTGGATGCAGCGGAAAATATAGACTTCTAATAAAATAATATAAATAGGTCTCACTAAAGATGAACACGAAATAACATAGCTAGAACAATAAACTTGTATGAATAAATAAAATGTTTAAGAAGAAAGATGAACTTCTTATTAATAAACTCACTTTGTTACACTCTATTTGTTTTTTGTTGTTATATCTAAACTACAAAACTTCTGAACATTTTATAGTAACGTACATGCTAAAAATTGAGTGAACAATACTTCAAACAATTATAGATCTCTCATGTACTCTCCTTCCTATTAGTACTCTTATTCCGGAGTAAACTTTCCTTTACATTATTCTTTGCACTTTCCATCTTTAGATTATTCTATTCTAAAAATAGAAATTGCAAAGAATAATGCAAACAAAAGTTTACTCCAGAGTAAGAGTAATAATAGGAAGGAGAGTGCATGAAAGGTTTATATTTGTTTGAAGTATTGTTCACTCAATTTTTAGCATGTACGTTACTGTAAAATGTTCAGAAGTTTTATAGTTTAGATATAAGAACAAAAAAACAAATAGAGTGCAACAAAGTGAGTTTGTTAATTAGAAGTTCATCTTTCTATTTGTTGGATGCAGCGGAAAATATAGACTTCTAATTAAATAATATAAATAGGCCTCACTAAAGTTGAACACGAAATAACGTAGCTAGAACAATAAACTTGTATGAATAAATAAAATGTTTAAGAAGAAAGATGAACTTCTTATTAATAAACTCACTTTGTTACACTCTATTTGTTTTTTGTTGTTATATCTAAACTACAAAATTTTTGAACATTTTATAGCAACGTACATGCTAAAAATTGAGTGAACAATACTTCAAATAATTATAAACTTCACATGCACTCTCCTTCCTATTATTACTCTTATTCTAGAGTAAAATTTCCTTTGCATTATTCTTTTCACTTTCCATCTTTAGATTATTCTATATTTAGTAATCACTAAATATTTCACTTATTCTCACAAGATCATAAACCAGGTAAACTAGTTACTTCTTCTTTGGTCTCAACAATTGTATGTTGTGATTTCACCAAATGATCTAGAAAAAAACAAGTTTGAATAAACAACATGAATGAATTTGACTAATGTAGTGTGTAACTCAATCATACCCTTGATACTATAGTGACCAATATTAAGAATATGGTTCTCACATAATTAATGTTTTGAAGTTACATATTGATTAAACAACCACATCCATTATCATCAATTGACAGATGATACTCAGTACTAACCACCCTTTTTATTTTGTGATGCTAGATATGATAATTCATTTGGTTCAATTGGTGTTTCAAAATAGGCAGTGTAACACTTACATCAAGCCTGAACAAATGGGGAAGAATTTTGTTGTGGTAGTAAATTGCAGTTAGGTTATAGTTCATTCTAATTGTGTATGAGTAAAGAAAGTTCATTGTTTTTCTAATGTGAACTTCAAATTAAAAACATGAAAAATAGAAATTATAGAAAGTGTTAGTATAATCTATACCACACAATAGAAACTAATGGATTGACACCTTTAAGATTTTAGAATTTAAAACATGCAAAATTCCCATCAGTATGGGTTCGAATTATAGAATACAAATGTAAATGACACATCTCATCATGGTTTCGTGATACGAACCCCTCAACAACAAAGTATATGTTTTGTCAACAACACCTTTAAATTACACCAACATAAACAATAACAATAAATGATATTAAAAAAAATATATTTTAATAAATGATATAACATGTCAGGTAGAATACATACTAATGTCATATACAAAATAAAACTTAAAAGTAATCAAACGATCCTTAAAACAATACATTCTACTATGTCACACGAGAACTACCACCTGCCTTCAACCATGAGTCAGTCTTAACTTACTTCAAAATGTCCTAAATAACGGAGTGGACATGTGTATCCTCCTATAAACCTCCACTAGATAGTAACCCACAAACTAAGTCGCATATACGTGCTCATACAGGGATCCTACCTCCCACAGTGCCACCCTTTTATACTATTGTCTCCTTTGCTACTTTGCAAGAGCTTTGTCCTTAGTTGATATAATGATTGTCTTTCAAGTGTGAGAATCATATAGGGTCCTTGTTATGGTGATCTCCCGTACCTCTGATGTTTGTATCATGTACACCTTGTTCTCTATTCTGCCGAGCCTTCAGTAGTTTAGATTAAGTCTCCTGCTGTGTGCTTGAGCAAAAAATCTTGTCTCATTGGGATTCAAGAAACAAGTCTTAAGCCAAGATTCTTAAGCCAAGTAAGTCTCATTGCTTAAGTGCTTGAGATGTGAAAGTCTTATTCAGCTAGTTTGATTGAGCAAGAAGTCTCGAGTGTAACTTGGGCAAGTGAAGTCTCAATCTAGATAGCCAGAAGAGCAGGTGGCTCGGCCAGAGGATGTGAGCAAAGGGAAGTCTTAGACATGTTATCTAAGAAAAGGGAAGCCTCAAATTGAAGACAGATGAGCAGGTGGCTCAGTCAGATGGTGTGAGCAAGGGAAGCCTTAGACACGAACTCTAAGCAAGGGAAGTCTCAGACAGTTGGTCTGAGCAGTTGTAAAATTCTTATGCAGAAGCATAAGAGATTGTAATCATGAAGTGGTTATAATGAATAACTCTTGTGAGATAAGGGGACTGGACTACTCTCAGTTAGGGGAGGAACCAGTATAAATCTTTTGTGTCTTCTGTCGTTAATTATTTACTTCTGTTGTATCTGCTGCCAAATGAATTAACTCAGAATCTGAACATCATTTCTGATTCTGAAACTCTGATCAAAAGCTAAATAATAAGAAAACGTGAAACACAATTCACCCCCTTCTTGTGTACTTTTCAAACCTTCAATTGGTATTAGAGCATGACTCGTGCTTAACACTTAACAGTGGTGCAGATATTGATCCAATAAGAAAAGTATATTTCTTCTTCAAGAGGGAATCAAGTGCCACATGAAAAATATCATATGAATTTTCCTACCATTTCCAAATGGGTGATTCCATTGAATTTAAAATATGGAAAAGTTAAACATATTTTTAACTCATTGGACTTGATAAACGGTTGCTGAAGGTCTATAGAATATCCTTGAAAAAGGTATTACTATAGAAGTTGATGGTGTTAAAGATGATCATCTTGAAAATCTCTTTTCACCAACTCAGAAGATGCATATTGAATATCTTCAGAGGTAGTTGTATTCTGGTAGATGCATTATCTCACTTCTGAGTATATCAACATCATTGATATGTCTGATACTTGGACTATCTTTGAAGTCTTGTGCTTGGGTTTGTGGGGATCAGTTTTTAAAGCTTGAAGTAGTTACACTTCGTCTAATCTTTTCAAGCAAATTCTGAGAAGATTGTTCTTTGACTTAAATCTAAAGTCACAGTTTATTTTTTTGATGTTTACATCTTAAATCTGCTGTGTTCTGAAGGTTTGTCTTGTAGTCTTCAAAGGAAAGAAATGAAGTTAGATGATGAAAAACTATTCGACAGATCACCTTCTTCTTTTTAGCTTAAGTTCTATGGAATGACTAATGATAAGAAACTTAGGTTTCTTGTCAGAAGGACTTTCATACTGGCTGAATGTATTGTGATATCTGTTGATAGAAGAGTAACCTCAAAAGCTTCTGAAATATTTGTATTTCAACTGATTTCCCAAATCTGAAAGCAAGAAGATAATTCTACCAGAACCTAATATCAGATGCTCCTCGATGTTTAATCATTTGAAGCTGATATTAGTGCAGGATGCAGATGAAGAGAAACATTTATGTTCTGAAATAAAAATCATGTATTGAAACGCAAGAGATGTTGTTAAAGCTATCTTGTTTCAAAATATTTGATTATATGGAGTTTTTTCTTTAAGGTGATATCTTAAGAAACTCCATTACTTCTTGGTTGAGAGTCATCATGGATGTTGTTTTAAAAAACGTTTCTATGAGAAGTCTTCAACTCTTCTTTGAGTTCTGTTAGTCGTACTAAGACAGTACTCTGATCTACTCTATGTCAATCTCTGATAGCTAACACCATCTGGTTTTGAGTTTTCCAATGATTTCAAAGTCAAAATATTTAATCCAAGATAATGAGATTATTGACATTCCTTAGAACAAGATTATGTTCCTATCATATCTCATACTAGACTCATACTTTGGAGTGACTTATGATCTGCTGTTAGATTGAGATATAAGGCATAGAAGAACCTGTTTGTACTTACATGTATGGTCTTATAGAAATATGAGTATCATAATGTATCTGCTACAGATATCAAGGAAAGAAGCAGAGGCATCTTCCACAAAGTTGTCTACAACAATTATTGGAAGAAGAGCCAACAGCCCAGATTCAAGTACTGGTGGTACTGAATTTTGTGAGAGTAGTGGAATCAGTGGTTAGACACCCATTGAATCAGAATCCACTCAAAGCTATGTTCAGACTCTATTGGTCATGTCTGAATACTGAATCGTGTATGGAAAAAAATGGTATGTTCTTTTCTGGCTTATCTTTTGATTCAATGAAACATTTTGTTTATATATAAATATAAAGTTTTTGTTAGATCTCTAGAGAAGTTTTTTTGAATAAGATAACTTCAGAAATCTTTAAGAGGAAACTCTGTTGTATTTATCTGTATTGAGTGTCTTATCAAGTCAAATGATGATCACATGTATGAAAACATTTTTTTCACTTTCGTGTTGATATTGTTGCTTGTTAGCTGTCTAAAAGAAGACAATTCAATATTCATCTATCACTTATGACTCTTGTTTCAAGATAAAGTGCTAGTTCGAAATAGAATCTTAGAGACTTATTACTGACAGATGATATCTCTGTCTAAGTCTAGACTCACTAGACTCGGATGGTTGATAGCTTCTGGAAGTTGCCAGTTTCTGAGGTTCAGAAGAAGATTCTTTTTTACTATCTTGGCAGTTAAATTAAAAAGTATTCTAAAAGCTTTTTTAATACTTAACCTTTCATGAAGGTGAAACTCATTTGGTGGAATTGAAATATATGCTGCATAAAGAACCTTTGGGTAATGATGTTTTTTCTTTTAGTACTTGTTGTTACTATTCCCTGTCTTATGAAACATCATTGTGTCCTTTTTCTGACAAGATTCTTATTTCTGTATGATTCTTGCTCAGTTTCTTTTCTTTCTTCTTCTTCTTCTTCTTCTTCTTCTCTTTCTTCTTTTCCTCTTGTTTGTGTGTTGATCAAACCAAACCTGAGATGAGTTCTGCGGTTTATTCTTCTTTGAATCAGCTGAATGTCATCAATGAAAAGTTTGTGGATTTTGATGAGTAGCTTAAGATTGGTTTCAACTTCTGGGAGACAGTGTCTAAACAAAGGTGGAACGGCTACTTTGAGATGCTCTGTAGTTTCACTTATCCAAGTCTTGTCAAAGAGTTTTGGATCAATGTTTCCATTATTGAGCTGAATTCTGAGTATGATATTCTGTCTAAAGTAACTGGTGTTTCCATAATAGTAACCTCTAAAGCGACTGCAAATGTGATCAATTATGAGGAGATTGGAGAAATCCCAGAAACTCTTGTTTGGGAACACTATCTTCCTACTTGGTGCATCTTTATAGAGCCATCTAATACATCAGTGGTCTCAAATCTTCTTCCTTACTGCCTAAGGATAGAGATTTAGACCAAGTGGACCCTATTGAAAAATATCTGCTTCTACTTCTCAATTCAGATTTGAAGATTGATCTTCCTCAAGTTATGCTTGACCATCTAAAGAGGTCTTTTTCTTATTTTAAAAGGGAAAGACTTTCTCCATACCTTTTGGACGAGTTATTTCTGAATTACTTGTTCAGCAAGGGGTTAACATAAGTTATGAGGGTAGTTCTTCCAAGATTTGGAGAGACAAGTTTGAAGCTATCTACGAATGATTCTGATGTTAGATTTTCTACATATTTATGCTTTGTATTATTGTTGAAATCTTTGTATTAAGTGTCTTATTAATAATTCTAAGTTTGTTCATGCTTGTGTTCATTTTTAACTGATTAATATTTATACTTGATTGTTCACTAAGAATCTGAAACAGATAACAGAACTCAAATGTTTGCAACTTATTTTATTAATAAAAGGAAGCTATTACAAGACAATTAGATTTTTCTAGTCTAATGGATGTGTCCTAATGAACTCCCTAGGATCATCTGACATGTCTAGATTGTCTAAGAAATCTTGCCATTCTTCCTTAGCAAACTCCAAAGCCTCCTTCCTCAGTTTGTTTCTACGTCTGGACCCAGAAGATATTCTTCTTCTGTGTGTCTTCAAAAAGGATGTTGAAGAGGAGAGCACTTCTGAAGATGTCTGCTTGCTTGCAGGTTCTTCAGGTGTTGCTTTGCTTTGATTTGTTTGAGTTGCTGCATTCAGTAGTGATACCTTCCTGCAATCTCTCTTTGGAACCCATATTTGCTTTTGCTTATACATCTTGGTGTTTTAGGGATTAAGTGATGATGGAAGAAAGCTTACTAGAGTCCTTTTACAGACGTGTTACATTTATTGTCTTGAGTTTAATATTATTTAAGTACTTATTAAATTTTATCAGTATTTTAATGATAACTATTGGTAATGTAATCCAAAAGTCTAATCTATTAAGATTCTCTGAATAATTGTGAGTTTATGTCTAATTTGTTTTAACTGTCGTTTCTGTGTCAGTTTCACTTTGATAGTGTACTTTCAGAAAATCTAAAAAAAATTATGGAATGTAAATATATGCTAAAGAAGTAATTGGTCTGATAAACTTTTTCATTAATTGAACTAAACGATTACATCTTTTTTTAAATAAATAGGGTACAAGATGATTTCTAGATTTCATATCTAGCTATTGCATCACTTGCCCAACGGCGTCCACTGTTGTCATAGTCTACCTCCTCATCTTCTGAATCAACCACTTCTTCCTCTTTTATGTCTGGAAGAAAGCGGTAGAACTTCTTGTTGACCCTCCTTTTCTTCTTCCTTGATCTCTTCATGCTTCTTCTCTGAGGTTTCAGGGCAGCTACTGTTAAACCACCTTCTGAAGGTCGTTCAGGTGCTGCTTAAGTAGCCTCTTCAGAAGCAAGTTGTGTTGAGAGCACAGGTACAGTTGCAGAGGACTCAGAAGCAACTTGCCTTTGAGGGGATTAGATTGGCATGCTTGTAGAGCTCTCAGTTGTGTCAGTTATGATAGATACCTTATGACTCTCAGATACTGACTCCATATTCTTAATATTAGTGATTGATGAAAATAACTTAGAAGTTGGATGTTTTTATAATGACTTCTGTGGATACCAAGAGTCTAAAATTAATCCTTTTTTAATTCTTGAAACGATAATGACCACTAAGACTTCAAAGCATGCATTTTACAAATCTTAATGACTCTTATTACTTGATTATTCTTCCTCTTTGGAAACTGATCCTGTAATGATGATCTGAGTTACATTTATTAGTGATATTTTTTCTCTTTCCTTCTTTTCCTTTTATTCTTTTTTATGTGACAAAAGGGGGAGAAATAATAGTAAGTATTTAAGTGGAAACTGAACCCATTGAATACTTGTCCTATACATATTGGTCATTTATTTTCTTGTCATTTATTTCCTGTTATCATGCCCAGGGCGCATTTTTAACTTTATGTACATAGGTCTAAGGAAGAGCTTACAAACCTCAGACTTAGCCTATCAGACCTAAAAGGAGCTTGTACGTAGTGTTAAGATAGAGCTTACAAACCTCTAACTTAGCCTATGAGACTCTAGAAGGAGCTTACAAATCTCGTACTCTGGTGTTGCCAAAAGGAGTTAAAATGCAGTTATCTTGGTGTTCTTAAATATGGAACTAAGAGGGAGCTTACAAACCTCAACCTTGGAACTGTTTGACTCAGGGGGAGCTTACAAATCTCAAACCTGATGTTACTAAGAAGACTAATTTATTTTTCTTGAACAATGGTTCTTAATGCTAGAGTATATATATCTCATTTGTGAGCTATCAAACTCAGGGGGGCTTACAAACCTCATACCCTATTTTTGTAGAGAAAATTAAATGTCCAACATTGTCTTTTAAATATTTTTGTTTGTCATCATCAAAAAGGGGGAGATTGTTAGAACAAGATTTGTTCTTGATATTTTCTCTTTTAGTTTTGATGATAACAAAAGTATTAAAAGTATAATGGTTTCTTTGATGTGTGTTTTATTTATGCAGGTTCTTGTTCTTGTAATTAAATAATCAGAATTTGTTTTACTTAAGACACACTTGGAGTTGCTTCATTGCTAGCTTCTGGTGGCAGAGTATGGAGAACAATTTCTAGTGTGGTTTGGCGAAGACTCTGAACTGAAGGTCTCCGTATTTAGACGAGTTTCTACACTTAGTAATTGTATATCAGCATCTGGTACCAATCAGAGTTGGTGATAAAGTTATGGACTATCCGTACTACTGAAAGCAATTGTATTGTCTTATCAGCCTGTTAGCTCGAGTCTACAAGATTGCATGGCTCAAGAAAAGCTGGTACGTTCTATGGATGTCTGCTCCCAACGGCTCTACTAGTATAGAACCTCGTAATGACTCAAAGGTTAAATGTGTTACAGACTAGATTCAAAATCTGATGTGCATCCATCTTCAACGTCTCTTGTACTATGGAGAAAAAACAAAGACACTTGATCAAGTCACCATCTCAACGACTAGTTTTGGAAAGCCTATATATATGGTTGAAGGTTCAAGCCTGAATTTTCAACAAGGATTCTTCTGTTGAAGAAGTAGCAAGATCAAGCAATTATCAACTCTATGTAATATGCAGATTTTCTGTTTTAGGTTGTAGTTGTAAAAGTCTTAAGATTTCTTACCCCTGTACATATTTATAAATCTTAAGTGCTTTAGGTCTTTGTTATGATGATCTACCGTACCTCTGATGCTTGCATCATGTACACCTTGTTCTCTATTCTACTGAGCCTTCAGTAGTTTAGATTTATGTGCTTGAGCAAAAAGTCTTGTCTCATTTGGATTCAAGCAACAAGTCTTGAGCCAAGATGCTTAAGCCACGTAAGTCTCATTGCTTAAGTGTTTGAGCTATGAAAGTCTTATTCAGCTAGTCTGATTGAGAAAGAAGTCTCGAGTGCAGCTTGAGCAAGGGAAGTCTCAGTCTGGATGGCCAGAAGAGCAAGTGGCTCGGCCAGAGGATGTGAGCAAAGGGAATTCTTAGACATTTGCTCTAAGCAAAGGGAGGTCTCAACCAGAATACAGATGAGCAGGTGGCTTAGCCAGATTGTGTGAGCAAGAGAAGTCTTAAACACGAGCTCTAAGCAAGGGAAGTCTCGGACAATTGGTATGAGCAGTTGTAAAAGTATTATGCATAAGCATAAGCGATTGCAATCATGAAGTGGTTATAATGAAAAGCTCTTGTGAAATAAGTGGATTGGACTACTCTCAGTTAGGGGAGGAACTAGTATAAATCTTTTGTGTCTTATGATGTTAATTTATTTACTTCTGTTGTATCCGCTGCCAAACGAATTAACTCAGAATCTGAACATCAGTTCTGATTATGAAAGGCTGGTCAGAAGATAAATAATAAGAAAATGCGAAACACAATTCAACCTCCCTTCTTGCGTACTTCTCAAACCTGCAGTGATATCATAATTTACCACCCGGTGTATCCATGTACAAATTTTCAAACATGAAGGATCTTGGTGCCTCAGTCCTTAATAGACAAAATATTGTCCATGTACTCAACATACCTTTAACAAATTTGGACTGAAGTGGTCATGGATGGAGCATTGATGGAAGGATGTTAAAGAATAATTTGTGTGTATACAAATTGGTGCATGACTCGCTTAGAAAAGTATAAGACCTTACATAATTCACATATGATAAAACCATAATAGAAGCAGGTGTTGTTTCGCATGTAATCCAACCATAATGGAAGCAGGTGTTGTCTAGAGAACCTGTGTATTTGAGCTTAGAATAGTTGTAAAAAAAACACAAATCTTAGGCTATTAGACAATCGGAGACATGTTTATATAGTTTATTAGTAGGATGTCCTTTCAATATAATGAATATGTTATCATCGGGCTCAATCTTCGTGTACTCTATATCCTATTCTCGTTCATCGATACTTGGAAAACATTGATAGATTCATGGTTAAATCAACTTATACTAATAACTAAACAACATAGAATAAACTATTGATAGATTCATGGTTGCATCAACTTATATTAATCCGTAAACAACATTGAATAAAATATTTATAATAGTTAATTAAAAAATTAGATCAACATGTTACCTGAAGCAGTGCCATATATCATGCTAGATTCTTCATCCTAATCTTTGTCATAGCAATAAATTCCATATATAAGTATGGCATAGAAGCAGTGCCCTAAGCCTAGTCATCGACCATATCTAGATCTTCAAAATACTACTAATATACCAAATGGGTGTGGACGGTGCAATAAAAATTTGTAATTGTATGTTTTTAGTATTATTTTAATTCGTTAAAAGTGTTCTTGTTTTTAATTCAATAATGTTTTTGTTGGTTTTGATAAAGTTTATAGAGAAATGTAGAAAAAAATTTATCTGTGCCAAAATCATCTAAACCAAAAACAATTTGTGGTATTTTACAATGGAAGTTATGATGACAAAGGAAAGAGAGGACTTCCATGCAAAAAATAGAAGATAATGAAAGAAATTGTGAGTTTGAGAAAAATAGGTGATTCGAAGAATATAAAATGTAAGTTCACTGCAGGAAATATTGAGGCGCTTAAGATATAAGGTGTGGCGCAAATTTTACGATCACAAGGCTGACAAGTCACCAAAATTTCAAAACTGTCACTACAACAAAAAGGACTTATAACATCTCACCTTAGACAGCGCTTTATTACAAAAGCGCTGCTATAGGTCAAAAACACGGAATCTATTAATTTAATAAAGGAAAAGCGCAAAAAAATATAAGACCTTAGACAGCGCTTTAGTGAAAAGCGCTGTCTAAGGCCTTTTAAATTTTTAAAAAAATTTAATGGAAAATATTAGACAGCGCTTTCCTTAAAAGCGCTGTCTAAGGCCTTTTAAATTTAAAAAAAAATATAAGACCTTAGACAGCGCTTTTAAGGAAAGCGCTGTCTAAGGTCTTAAATATTTAAAAAAATAAAAACAAAAGCGCTGTCTAAGGCCAATCTTAGAAAGCGCTTTTAAAGCGCTGTCTAAGGGCCACCTTAGAAAGCGCTTTGTTTAAAAGCGCTGTCTAAGGTCTAATAAAATTAAAATATATGAATATACTCAGTTTTCATTTTCAGTTTTGCGCTCTTTCTTCTCCCTCCCCTGTTGCGAACGGATACTTGCGAACCTGAGCTAAACCCTTGCCGTCGTCCACCGCGCCGTCGTCCACCGTTCCTCCCTCATTTCGCGACTCCGACGACCTTTACTCCACCGTGACCGTCTGTTCCACTCTCATTTCGCGTTTTCGTCACTCAGTTTGGAAGTTTAAGAGTTTCAGATTATTACACATTTTATAAGGTATGCTGATAATGTTGCTGTTGATAATGTTGTTGTTGATGTTGATAATAATGTTGTTGTTGATGTATTACACATTTTACACGTTTCAGAGTATTACACATTTTACACGTTTCAGAGTTTCAGTTTGGAAGTTTCAGAGTTTCAGAGTTTCAGTTGATAATGTTGCTGATAATGTTGATAATGTTGTTGTTGATGTTGATAATAATGTTGTTGTTGATGTTGATAATAATGTTGTTTATGTTGTTGCTAATGTTGGACTGTTGCTAATGTTGATAATGTTGCTAATGTTGTTAATGTTGTTGCTAATGTTGGACTGTTGTTGGATATAAGAATAAAATATGTGCTAACTTCATTTTTGGTGATATAGGAATAGAATCAATATAATGTGTTAGTTTAGTTTGTTCTTGTTAACATTTTTCTACATTGTTAACTATTGCTATATAATGTGTTTGTTTAGTTTAGTTTAGGTTAGTGTTAGTGTTAGTGTTAGGTTAGTGTTAGTGTTAGTGTTAGTGTTAGTTTAGAACATCTATTATAGTTTGTTCTTGTTAACATTTTTCTACATTGTTAACTATTGCTATATAATGTGTTTGTTTAGTTTAGTTTAGTTTAGGTTAGTGTTAGTGTTAGGTTAGTGTTAGTGTTAGTGTTAGTGTTAGTGTTAATGTTAATAATGTAAATTCTTGAGGTTGTTGTTCTAAAGAACCGAAATTCAAAGCAATTTTGTTAATGAAGTTAATTGCTTTGAATTTCTTAGTTTGGACTTGTTATGCTAATGTTAAATTCTTTCTAACTGTTAGGATTAATAAGTAGGAAAACCATGGATAAAAAATGGATGGATGCCGATCGATTGTCCAAAGAGTACGAGAATGGGGTATTGGATTTCGTTAAGTTTGTTGTTCAACACGCTGACGCTGAAGAGCTCAATCGAATAAAATGTCCTTGCTTGGGTTGTTGTTATGTTGGTAGGGTTGACGCAGATGGGTTGAAATCGCATTTACTGATGAATGGAATTGATCGAAGTTATAAGTGTTGGATACATCATGGTGAGAAAATTAACGAGAATGTTGAACCGACGAGGAAAAGTAATACAACCTATGCTTCAGATGACAAAGACACGGAAACATACGATTGTGATCGAGTCGAAGAGATTGCAGAAGCAGTTGTAGAAGATCTTCATGATTGTCCCGAAATGTTTGAGAGGTTGGTAAGCGATGCAGAGAAACCGCTCTATCAAGGTTGCACTAAATTCACAAGACTGTCTGCGGTATTGAAGTTGTACAACTTAAAGGCGGGCAATGGATGGTCGGATAAAAGTTTCACAGAGTTGTTGGCCCTTTTGAGAGAAATGCTACCGGAAGATAATGTTCTTCCCAATCGAACCTATGAGGCCAAAAAAATGTTGTGCTCTATTGGCATGAGCTATGATAAAATACATGCTTGTCCAAACGATTGCGTTTTGTTTCGAAAGGAATATGCATCGTTAACTGAGTGCCCTAAATGCGGTTTGTCTCGATATAAGAAAAAATTGTCTCCAGCCAAGGTCTTATGGTATTTTCCTATAATACCGAGATTTAGGCGCATGTTTCGTAGTGAAACCGATGCAAGACACCTGACTTGGCATGCAGATGAAAGAATTATTGATGGAAAGTTGCGACATCCGGCTGATTCACCACAGTGGTCGAAAATTGATAATGATTATCCTGACTTTGGGGAAGAAGCAAGAAACCTTCGTCTGGCATTATCTACTGATGGAATGAACCCGCATGGTCTTCAAAGTATCTCACATACCACATGGCCTGTGATTCTTATGATTTATAACCTACCTCCGTCGCTATGCATGAAGCGTAAGTACATGATGTTATCTATGTTAATCTCTGGGCCTAAACAACCAGGGAATGACATAGACGTATACTTGACACCTTTGATCGAAGATTTAAAGATATTGTGGGAGAACGGTGTGGAGGTTTATGATGGATATAGGAAAGAAAGTTTCAATTTGAGGGCGATGTTGTTTGGCACAATTAATGATTTTCCAGCTTACGGGAATCTATCAGGGTACAGCATAAAAGGTGAAAAAGCGTGTCCTATTTGTGAAGATAAAACAGTTTCGAAGCGATTGGACTTTGGTCATAAGAATGTCTTTCTCGGTCATCGTAGATTCTTAAATGCCAAACATCACTACCGTGGGTGGAGTCAAGAATTCAATGGAGACACCGAAGAAGGTAGAGCTCCACCTATGTTGTCATGTGACCAAGTTTTTAAAAAGGTGAAAGATATGCGTACTGAGTTTGGCAAACCTTTTGCACATAAGGTTGTCAAAGGTGGGTGGAAAAAGAGGTCGATATTTTTTGAATTGCCATATTGGAAGTCTTTGTACGTGAGACATTTTCTCGATGTTATGCATATTGAGAAAAATGTATTTGAAAGTGTTATTGGTACGTTACTCAATATAAAAGGAAAGACTAAGGATGGCCTTAAAGCAAGAAAAGACTTGGAAGCGATGGGGATTAGAACTGAATTAGCACCCGTGAAGAAAGGAAGACGGACATATCTACCACCTGCTGCTTTTACTCTGTCTAGAAAGGAGAAGAAAATATTGTGTAAGTTTCTGAGTGAAGTTAAAGTTCCAGAAGGATACTCTTCAGATGTCAGAAGACTTGTGTCTATGAAAGATCTCACGTTGAAGAGTTTAAAGACACACGACTGCCATGTTATAATGGAACACTTTCTACCAATAGGTATACGTTCTATTTTGCCAGTGAAAGTAAGAAGCGCCATAACTAATTTGTGTTTTTTCTTTAGGTCAATTTGTAGTAAGGTAATCGATCCCGATATCTTACCAACACTACAAAAACAGATAGTTATTACCTTGTGTGAGCTTGAAATGTATTTTCCTCCCTCTTTTTTTGACATAATGGTACATCTTGTTGTTCATCTTGTGAAAGAGACACAGATGTGTGGACCAGCTTATATGAGATGGATGTACCCTGCTGAACGTTATATGAAAATATTAAAAGGGTACGTGAAAAGCCGAAGTCGACCAGAGGGGTGTATTGTTGAACGATACATTGTTGAAGAAGCGGTTGAGTTTTGTACTGAATATTTGTCCAATGTTCAATCGATTGGACTCCCCAAAGCTCATATTTTCGAAAAAAAGGATGGTAAAAAATTAATTGGAAATAAAATTGTGACAGTATCAAGGGATGAACGGGATCAAGTGCATTTGTATGTTCTGCACAATGATAATGAGGTTGAGCCATATGTTGAGATGCACAAGGATGTACTCCGAAGGTTAAATCAGAACAGAAATGAAAATTGGATAGTACGAGAGCACAATCAAAGTTTCATACAATGGTTAAAGGATCATATTTATTTGAAGCGCTCTTCAGATCCTGCTTCAGTAACAGAAAGGTTGAGATGTTTGGCATATGGTCCAACTTTGCATGTGTATTCTCATAGCGCATACGCAATTAATGGATACACATTTTATACCAAAGAACAAGACGATAAAAGTACTATGCAAAATAGTGGTGTCACCGTCCTAGCTGAAGCAATGCACATATCAAGTATGAAGGACTTAAACCCCAAATATGCAAATCTGTCATATTTTGGAGTTATTGAGCACATTTGGGTGTTTGATTACGAGAAGTTTCAGATTCCAATCTTTGGTTGCAAGTGGGTAAATAGTAGTGGCATACGAATGGATAAGTCTGGATTTTTGCAAGTGGGTCTTAATAGGGTGGGGTACAAAGATGAGCCTTTTATTCTAGCATCGCAAGCTAGACAAGTGTTCTATGTCACTGACCCGACGAGTATGAAATGGTCTATAGTGCTTCTATCTAACAAAGTGGTTGATGATAGCGGTGTAGATCAATGTGATAGCGGTGTAGATCAATGTGATATTGATGTTGAGAATGGGTTGAATAGAAATGATCAAGATGAGGATCTTATAGCGGATGGGTCATATATCAGAAATGACCATAACGAGGGAATTTGGATCCATTCATCCGTCCGCATTGATAAGAAACAAGTAATTCATATTCCAACCAAGAAAAGAAAGAGATGTTAGTGAAAGAGGTAAAATTTGTTATATACTTGATTTCTTTATTATATTTGTTATATATTATGTCATATTTGTTATATTTGATATCCTTGATTTTTTGTATTTTGACTTCGTGTAGAAAGTTTCTATCTAACACTTGTTTAATCTTGCAATCAATCCTATCCGCGGAGTAGTGTATTATCTGGATTCCGTAGGAAATGATTGGACCACATACCCGGATATGAAGGACTGTATTGACACGTAAGTGAAATTGTTCTAAATAGAAATGTGTATATTTATTTATTTATGTGAATTGTTCTAAATATTCATTTATATTTTATTAGCACTATACAAGCATTCCTAGAACATCGGGGAATCGACCACACCATTACATGGAATTATGTGAAGGTATATTAATTATCACATGTTTTATTATATTAGTGATGCTTACTTGATAAAACTTAGAATTTATCCATATTTTATTTTCATTTGTAGTGTCCTCGGCAACGCAATCAAATAGATTGCGGCTATTTCATGTTGAGATTTATGAGAGACACTATTTCGTTGGATCGAATGGAGATTCCACCCGATGTATGTATTTCTAACTTATGAGTTATTTTAACACATATCTCTCATATTGTCTAATGAAATAGTTAAAACTAAATCAAACTATATGTTATATTATTATGTAGTATTTTGAAGAATTCAGGAGTGCTACTTACACAAAGGCTCTATTGGATGAAATCAAAGAGGAGTGGTGTCAATACATTATGGAGCTCGGAATTTTACAAACTTAAGGTATAATATTATACTCTTACTTTAATTGATGAGAATTTTAATATGTGTAACTTTGGTTGGAGTAATGCTTTGGTTGGATGCAATTTTGGTGTATATACTTTGAATTGCAATTTTGGTGTATATACTTTGAATTACAAACTTTGAATTACAATTTTGGATGCAATTTTGGTGTATATACTTTGAATTACCATTTTGGTGTATATACTTTGAATTGCAATTTTGGTGTATATACTTTGAATTACAAACTTTGAATTACAATTTTGGTGTATATACTTTGAATTACAATTTTTGGTGTATATACTTTGAATTTTAATACTTTGAATTACATTCTTTGTGTTTTCAGGACCTATAATGTAGATTGAAGCAATGTTTTGGTTGGATGCAATTTTGGTGTATATACAATTTTGGTGTATAAGTAATATGTGCATTGTAGAAAAAATGCTTTGGTTGGAAGCAATAACTTTGGTTGGAAGCAATGCTTTGGTTGGATGCAATTTTGGTGAATAAGTAAAATGTGCATTTGTAGAAAAATGTAATGATTTGTAATTATAAATAGGTGTATATACAATTTTGGTTTGTAATTTTAAATATATATATTGGTATGAAATGCCAATTTTGGATATATAATTTTGGTGTAGAAAGGCCAATGGTTTGAATTGCCAATTCTGAAAAAAATTGCTGGTTGAAAATTACAGGTCAAATTCTGGTTGAAAAAACCTGGTAAAATTGAGGTTAAAAAAAAATTATATAAAATTTTTCGTACACCTTAGACAGCGCTTTTGGTGAAAGCGCTGTCTAAGGTCCACTTTAGACAGCGCTTATGGTGAAAGCGCTGTCTAAGGTGTACTAAAAAAGTCAAAAATGGAAGGTCTTAGACAGCGCTTATGGTGAAAGCGTTGTCTAAGGTGTACTAAAAAAGTCAAAAATGGAAGGTCTTAGACAGCGCTTATGGTGAAAGCGCTGTCTAAGGTGTACTAAAAAAGTCAAAAAAGGAAGGTCTTAGACAGCGCTTTTGGAGAAAGCGCTGTCTAAGGTGTACCAAAAAAGTCAAAAAAAGGTAGGGCTTAGACAGCGCTTTTGACGAAAGCGCTGTCTAAAGTAATCCATATAATGTGAAAAAGCGCTGTCTAAAGGTACCATAGACAGCGCTTTTCATTAAATACACGCCCCTTTAGACAGCGCTTTTGGTAATACCAAAAGCGCTGTCTAAACCTATAGCGTCGCTGGTTTATACAGCGCTTTAAAGCGCTGTCTAAAGGCTAAAAAAGCGCTGTCTAAAACCGTTTTTGCGCTAGTGTGTGGGGCGCCACAAGGGCAATGCGTAGCAATTTTGCAAGAACATAACTTTTCTATAAATTTCCAAATATGTTCAGTTGTTAGGGTTCTGAATTTTATGAACAAAGTGACTTATTCTGAAACATTGGAGCTAGACATAAGGCAAAGAACCATAAGGGTTTGATTCCTCATCATTTGTAAGGTGTAAACGTTTTCTTTACACTGAATTTCCTATGAATCCCTAAAGGATGAATTGGGAGTTCCCTTAGATTAAATGCGCTTAGATGAATTTTCCCATATTAACATGAATCATGTGATATTTGATCCCTTTAGATCTTATATATTTAATGATAAACCTATTATAGTCATTCAATAATATTTTAGATTTAATGTTTTTTCCCATTTAAGAATTTGAGAGATTCAATCTATATAGCATTTGAGAACTAACTATAAATAACACTATTTATATTAAGTATTATTAAGAGGTTATTTAAAATCTCTATACATAGAGTATAATTAATCGTCATAAGTATTTTAAGATTAATCAAACCATCATTAGTTGCGATTTCTCCCAAGACATTGAGGGATTGTAATCATACGAAACAGGTTGCGTGAAGAGACATCTCACACAACTAATTTTTAAAATAGTCGTGAAATAAAAATAATCATTATAGGTTCATGTAGGGATTAACCACATGAAAAGGACAATGGATTCAAAGGAAGGCTTAATTGTATCTTCCATTATAATTCTCAACAGTTAGTTAGTTTGTTCAATTTTTACAATAATTGCACAACTAATCAAATTACGCTATGCATACCCCCATTTTAATTTTTGTCGTTTGTTACCTGATCACAAGTATGATTACCTTAGTCTATTAGAAGATAAATTAATCTCCGTGGATTGATGATTTCACTTACTAGTTATGAATTTTTATTGGCACAAGTTATGTTGCACAAGCATTTTCACCCAACTAAAGGGTGCCATTGTTGGATATTGTTGATTACTTCAACAAGGAGATATTACGTTATTATACTTGATATTAGTCTATTTAACTTATGTTATTTTATTTTAGGTTTTTTTTTACTTTATCGATACCATTGAAGGTTTATGTTTGTTTAGTTGATGTTGAGTGCGGGTTCAAAGGATTTGTAATTCGATTAAGAAATAAAAAGGACCACCAAGGCAATTCAGAAAAAAAAATGTAGCTAAACAAAAAGAGGAAAGATAAAATATGTTAGAACACATTTCTAGTCATAATGGCTCACCTAAAACAACTCCACATGGATCACCTAAATGTACTATATGAGACTTTGGGCGACAATTGTCTGAAGAAGAGGTTGGTTATGGGTTCCAACTGGCGAACCCATGTTTCTTTGAAGTTAAAAATGTATATCTTGCATGTTTGTGACATACCAAATTTGAGGGAAGTACTCAAATATATCCTTATGAGCATCTGGCAAGGTTCAAAGAGACGTGTTCATTTTGCAATCTAGCAGGAATAACCGAAAACTAAAAGATGCTCAGATTGATCGCATAAAAAATTACTAGAAGATCTAAATATTTGTTAGAGATGTTACTAAATGGTGTGACTAGAATTTTGGAAGTGCTAGAAAGGTTGTTTTTAGAAATATTATATTCAATAACCAAATATGTGGACAAGATGGAAAACATCATTGGTTTGGCGCATGTAAAATATTTTACACAAAGACTTAAAGGAAAAACAAGACTTTAATTGGATGCATCAATTAAAGGTACTATGAGAACAAAGTCTAATACAAATGTACACTACAACAAATAACATTTTTCATGAAGAAGCTTTCACCTCAAACAATAGAAAATTGAGGTATAAAGACAATGCATGTTATTTTTATCATTTAAAAAAATTTAAAAAACATATATTCCCTCGGTTTTTCATAAAACCGGGGTGAGAAAACAAATCAATACAAGCTTCGATTCCCAGCTATCGCAATTTATTATTCTATTTGTTTATAAGTGTAAACAAAATGTTATAACCCTTCGATTTTCTATTTAACCGAGGAATAAAATAATAAGATATTACTATAAAATCACTTCTTAAACAGATTTTACCCTAATCCTTACTAATATGAAGTCGCCCTAAGCATCATTCTTTGGGATGGATTGCAAGACAGAAAAAATCTTCAATGTTCTTCTATCTTGAACAAAACATTTTTTCTGCTCTTGCTAACCATCCCAACATAATGGTGTTGATGTTTTCGTTATTATGTTTTTTAGAATAACCCTCAGTTAAAGAAGGGTACTCAGTTGATAGATTGCAAGTGCAGAATCATTCTTGCTTCAAGTTAATCAAAGAATAGAGCTTAACCAACAATGAAGGGAGCTCAACCTTTGAAAGTACTCAGTTGATAGATTACAAGTGTGAAAAATCATTCTTGTTTCAAGTTAAACAATGAATGGAGCTTAACCAACAAAGAAGGGGGCTCAACCTTTGAAGAGTACTCAACTGATAGATTGCAAGTGTAGAAAATCATTCTTGTTCCAAAAAAAATTGTTTTAAATGAGTATGCAAAAAAAAAAATTGGATATCACCGAAGATTTGTTGTAAACAATGTTTTTTAATATTATATGTAAACAATGTATTTTAAAAAAAAAAAGAAAAAGAAATAGTCACCTCGGTTTTCTTTAAAACTGAGGTGATAGTTAATATAAAATATTGGTTTTATAGTAAATCTGAGGTGGTTAGTAATCATATTTTACTATAAAAGCACTCGT
Organism: Lathyrus tuberosus; assembly: GCA_022829125.1. Lineage (NCBI taxonomy): Eukaryota > Viridiplantae > Streptophyta > Magnoliopsida > Fabales > Fabaceae > Lathyrus > Lathyrus tuberosus. Next base: position 6,255,409 of record JALAZF010000090.1, read on the forward strand.
TAAACATATTTTACCCAAATACTAAATTATATGTAGGCGTCCCAAAGAGAGGAAATATTCACCACCATCCATTTCTATCATGAGTTGCTACTACAAATCTCTGGGATAGATTGCAAGTACATAAAATAAAAATTCTCATTGGGAAACATATCTCTAGAATCTTGCATGGAACATGAACATGTAAAATAAAATTTCTCATTGAAAAACAGATTTTACAATTTATTTTTAATATTATGTGTAAACAATGTATTTTAAAAAAATAGCTTATTCACCTCGGTTTTCTTCTTGGCCGAGGAGATAGTTAAGCATTTTTTTACTATATTCAACGCCCTTAAAGAAATCTTTGTCGTCCATTTAATCTTTATCAACGCTCATGAAACTGCCATTAGTGATTCTCGTGAAACCTAAGGGACTTCTGTTATAAAACCGTGCTAAATTTTGAAAATCTAACCTAAATGAAACATGAAGCGCTTGAAACATAAAGACATTTGAAAAAGTTCTCTAAGATGGATTGCAAGAGCAGAAAATTACTTGGGTTTAAGGTTTGTTTTCTTAAATATTTAATTGAGCATAAAATCATATATTTGAATATTCATTTTATTTATCTAACCCTTATTTTATTTTGCTTCAGAATTAAATGCATCCAAGATCCGTAGAGAATAATCTTGCACCCTACATTTGATCTTCTCTAAGATACAATAATTCGAATATCTAAAATCTAGATCTTCAGGGAATTTGGTTTTTATCTAGATCCCTAGGAAATTTGATTTTTATTTTAATATTCTATGTAAATAATGCAATATTTTGGGTAAACAATGTAATTTTAAAAAATGAATAAATAAATAATCTTACCCCTCGGTTTTCAAGATAAACCGAGATGAAAGATACACTAGTTTTAAAAATAATAAAAGTGTTGATGATGTGGTTCGAACTCATGCGCATTTAACTTTACCTCTCGGTTTTAATATCACCGAGGTGATAAGTGGCGAGTTTTCATGTCGTCATTCTTTACCTCGCTCTATAGCCGAGGTATTATGCATTTCGCGTCCGAGGTAAAAAGCGTTTTTTGTAGTAGTGGCAAAATAGATGATTGAAAATATGGACCATTACAAGTACAATGCAATAGGGAATATAAGAGTTTTAAGAAGAGGAGGAGGAGCATTTGATACATAGGAGTGACTTGAAAAGGCAAGTCCCTTAGGTGAGACTTGTAAAGATGAGTCCCTTAAGCGATACTTGTAAAGGTAAGTCCCTTAAGCTAGACTTGAAAAGGTAGGTCCCTTATGAAAGAATTGAAAAGGAGAGCCATTAGGCCATACCTATAAAGGTGGGTCCCTTAGGAAAGATATGTAAAGGAGAGTTCCTTAGGCGAGACTTGAAAACTTAAGTACCTCAGACGAGACTTAAAAGGTGAATCCCTTAGGAGATACTTGTAAAGGAGTGTCTTTTAGGAAATACTTGAAAAGGAAAGTCCTTTAGGAGATACTAGTAAAGGTGGGTCCCTAAGGAGGTGCCTAGAAGGGCGAGTACACCCCCATTCAACTATTAGGCATTTGTTTTTGTATTATTTGTATTGTTGCCTTGTTAGAGGGTTTTGTGTATCATCGCCCTTCGTGATCTTTTAGTGATAACATTCACACCTTTGACGGTATGTTTATTGATTTCATGTTATCGATGTTATATTATTTATTCCTCTTAGTTATGGGTTCTTTGAGTTGGCGAAGACACCTCAAGAGGATTAGCCCCGAGGGGCAATGACAAATTCTAGTCTCGACTCAAACGAGATGACCTTTTAGGGTGACCTTGACTCTTTATCAGGATAGCACCCTTCTAAGGAAGCAATGATTTCTTATCAGGGTCATGTGTAATAGCCTACTAAGGTGGCAAGGATTCCTTATAAGAATCCAGCGCAGTGACCTAATGAGACGACAAGGATTCCTTATCAAGATCCAATGTAATAGCCTAATGAGCCAACAAAGATTCTTTATCACGATCTAGTGTAATATCCTAATGAGGCAGAAATGAATACTTATTAGGATCCAGCAATGTATCTTAACGCGGTGGCAAGGATTCTTTATCAGGATCCAACATAATAGCGTAAAGAGGATGCAAGGATTTCTTATCAATAACCATCAAATGAGCCTATTGAGGCGGCAAATATTTCTTATTAGGATCCATAAAATTAGCTTAATTATGAGGCAATGATTCCTTATAAGTATACAGCAAAGTATCCTAATGCAGCGACAAGGATATTCCATTAAGCATCAATCAAAATTTCCTCATACGGAACAAATGATACTTCATAGCGTTCAAAAAAAGATACCTTATTGGATAGTAATGATATCCCTTAGGGATCAAGCAAAGATACCTTGTAATGCGGAAATGATACCTCGAATGGGTCAAGCAACGATACCTTATAGGGATGCAATGATACCCCATACGGCTCAACCAAAGATTTCTCATAGGGCAACAATAATATAGTCGAATCCTGTTCTCGTTTCATTGTATTTTTAAGATGAGTTTATTTGACTATTTTTTCTTTTATTGGTAACTCATTAGTTTTTTATGTTGCACATGATAACTCGGTTACTTTTTAGAGGGTTTCTTAATACATCACCCAAGTTTCTTATACACCACGTGAAATTTCTATTTTTCCCCCAGATTCCGGATGTGCACATCCGGATGCACCAAATTTTTAAAAAACGCTGATGCATTCCGGATGTGCACATCCGGAAACATATTATAGCATTATTTTTTAAAATTCCGAATCTGCAGATCCGGAAAAAAGTGTAATTTTTTTTTACAAATCTGTTTTGTCGGCTAGTCGCAAATGTCATCAGAAGTTATAACCCTAGAGTTTGTTATAACTTCTGATGACATTATGCGACTGGTGCACCAGCCACATTACTTATTGAAATGCCGAAGACAACCATTATGTTAACGGAGAGACTCCAACCCTAGAGTTTGTTATAACTTCTGATGACATTACTGCTACTGGTGCACCAGCCACATTACTTATTTAAATGTCGAAGACAACCATTATGTTAACGGAGAGACTCCAACCCTAGAGTTTGTTATAACTTCTGATGACATTACTGCTACTGGTGCACCAGCCACATTACTTTTTGAAATGTCGAAGACAACCATTATGTTGACTGAGAGAGTCCAACCCTAGAGTTTGTTATAACTTCTGATGACATTACTGCTACTGGTGCACCAGCCACATTACTTATTTAAATGCCGAAGACAACCATTATGTTGACTGAGAGAGTCCAACCCTAGAGTTTGTTATAACTTCTGATGACATTACTGCTACAAGTGCACCAGTCACATTACTTTTTGAAATGTCGAAGACAACCATTATGTTGACTGAGAGAGTCCAACCCTAGAGTTTGTTATAACTTCTGATGACATTACTGCTACTGGTGCACCAGCCACATTACTTTTTAAAATGTCGAAGACAACCATTATGTTGACTGAGAGAGTCCAACCCTAGAGTTTGTTATAACTTCTGATGACATTACTGCTACTGGTGCACCAGCCACATTACTTTTTGAAATGTCGAAGACAACCATTATGTTGACTGAGAGAGTCCAACCCTAGAGTTTGTTATAACTTCTGATGACATTACTGCTACAAGTGCACCAGCCACATTACTTATGGCAGCAGAGTCGACACAAAGTTGGTGGCACTCCTATTACCACTTGCAGAACCAGAATCAGAATGTTCTACTTCACTTATGTAGTATCGAGCGCGGAAAGCTAGCAAGTGTGCATAATAAGCAGGGGGAACTGTGACCCAAAGTCAGTCCAGAGTTTTTCTAAAGATAGCAAGTGTGCACTTAATCATGAATACAACCCTAGAGTTTTTCTAAAGATACAGAGGAATTGTTTCCCTTCTAAGGATCCACTGTTATTTTAAAGAGATCTTGAATTATCTCCTCGCAATGAACAAAGTTTTCTATTGTACAGATACGGAGAACAAGTTTTCTATTGTACAGATACAAAGAATAAAGTTTTCTATTGTACAGATACGGAGAACAAAGTTTTCTATTGTACAGATACAGAGAATAAAGTTTTCTATTGTACAGATACGGAGAACAAAGTTTTCTATTGTACAGATACAGAGAATAAAGTTTTCTATTGTACAGATACGGAGAACAAAGTTTTCTATTGTACAGATACGGAGAACAAAGTTTTCTATTGTACAGATAAGGAGAACAGAGTTTTCTATTCAAATGTATATTGACTTGCGTTGATATATTAACGTTTGCGACCGACCGACAAAACCGATTTTTAAGAAAAAAAAATTAAGTTACACTTTTTTCGGATCTGCAGATCCGGTATTTGTTAAAAATAAAGTTATTCCATGCTTCCGGATGTGCACATCCGGAATACATCAGTGTTTTTTGAAAAAACGGTGCGTCCGGATGTGCACATCCGGAATCTGAGAACAAAATAGAAATTTTACGTGGTGTATAAGAAACATGGGTGGTGTGTTAAGAAATCCTCACTTTTTATTGTTTACAAGATCTATTCATAAGTCTACACTAATTTTGTATGACTTAAGGATCAATTTTATGCAACACAATTATCGCCCTTTGGACTACCCGCACCATATAACTTGGATCAAGTTCTACCACAACAATCATGTCATGTGGTACAACCTCAATAACACCTCCAACACACATGTTAACTGTTTTCACAACTAGCAGCGTCTAGTATGGCTTTCCAAAAAGCTTTTGTTAAGGAACTGTAACAGTGCAAAGATCATGTAATACAAAAGGTATAAAATAAATAATATGGGATATACCTCCGAATGATAAAGTTCATGTCCTTGATATTAGAGGTGTGCATGGTTCTTAAACCAATCCGAATTGAACCAAATATATTGTTTGGTTTGGTTCTAAAAATTGTTTTATAAAACTGATTTTATTTTTTTAAAACCGGTTTATATTTAAATTGGTTCGGTTCAAAACCGGTTTCTACTAAAACCTAGTTTTTTATTTGATTCAGTTTTCAGATTGGTTTTTTTTAAAATCAATTACATCAATTTTTTGTTTTAATCCTTTTTTTAAAATCTGTTTTGAAATTTTTATGCAATACTATGATGGAAAACATTGGTCATTCAAAAAAATTTATTTAGTTTTACTGTTTTAGTTATTTTCTAATAATGTTGTCTTGCAGTGCTGATTTTTAACAAGATTAACAGATAAATTTGTGTACTATAATTATACTTTTCTAAAATTTGATGGCAACTTATTTCCTATAATCACTTATTTGCACTTCAGCATCCTTAACTCATGCTTTCTGCAATATATATATATATATACAACATACATATGATTTATGTTTATAATGAAATTTAATTTATGTTATAGTTTATTTTTAAAACTAAGAGTATTCATTTTAGTATATGTACTGTTGGGATAAAAAAAAATGAACATTCATTCTAGTTATTCAATTTGAATGGTGTTGGTTTTGTTGGAAATTTAGAGTGATGGTTTTAGTTTGATTGGAAATTTAGAGACAAGTATTTTAACATTTGAGTGAATTAGATCAAGAATTAGAACTGGATTTCAATAAATGGGTATCCAGTGTTATTGGTTTTTCTTAAATGGACTGGATTAGTTAATAACATAAATAGTTTGGTTTTTTTAATTTTGGAAACCAAATTTATGGTTATGGATTGGACGAACCGGTTTAAATGCACACCCCTACTTGATATCTTCCAATCAATAACATAGAATCAGAAGACTTGTGTTTGTGAATCAACCTCGCTTGGACCAAATATTAACCTTTAGAGTTGGATTCATGACATAGGTCAGCATGTTGTTCTAACCAATCAAGGGTACATTAGCAAAAAGTAGAAGGTATCAACAATCACTAGTCCATAATTTTATTACTTCAACCAACTTTCTTAATTTCCGTTATTTTTTTTAGGGAGAATTATATTTAGAAACAAAGGTAGGATCATATTCATTCACGACTTTAGAAAATATTATCATTATTTTACTCCCTAAAGCTCTAAGCACTAATCATATCATATTATATTAGTGCATTATTTTACCATGATGAGGCTTAGGTTGAAAGTCTTTTGTATCATGAATCATAGATTTAGCATGATATATATGACTAGTGCTTAAAAACTCACTAAAGTTACAATATACATTGAATTAGGGATTAGCTTGTGATTTTTTTTTAAGATTTTAGCTAAGCCAACCATGCACGTAAGCATTACCACATGATGATAAAATTTAGTAATATACAAACTTGTATAACATCTTAAACAAAACACTTTTAATCTCTTCGATCTTCGCCACACTTGTATTACCACACTTGTGCTGTCACTAGTGTTACGAGATTTCAATTTCAGTTTTTCTTTCACAATGTTATAAGATAGACCAATAGAAATAAAAAAAAATGTATAGTCGAGTACATGTAAAAAACTAATGGCTAGAATTTAAGGCACTTATAATTTAAGGCACGCAAGAGATATGAAACTCTCACACTTATGATAAAACTATAGGATCTTAATCTTTCAAATAGTTTCTGATTTTTCTTACAGACTGCAATCTCCCTAATATATACATCAATAGTGAAAAAATTGAATTGGGGCTTCTTAGAGAGATAATGCCCTCCATTCTTACAAATATAAACATTACAACTCTAAAGTGTCAACAAATATCAACCTTAAAACTCTAAAGTGTGGAATTATGAACAATAAGATATAATTTTGAAGTTTATAACTTCTTTATTTACTATTTACTATCATTTCTAATTTTTAATGACCATATTTGTATCAAAATCCTGAAATAAATTCTACATTTAATTTATTATGTATATGTGATAACTCACTATTTGTGAGATATTTAGGTCCTTATTACTTGATTTTATCTTGTTTTGATAAGCATAATAAGGATGAATTAAATGTGTTTTGTTGTTTTTAGCTTAGATAGAATGGAGCACACTAGGTGCTCTCTTTTGTGAGTTTTTTTGTGTTTGTTGCTTGTGTATGAGTACTCTGGTGACAAGTTCTGTCATGCTAGGAATGTAACTTCTATGCAACCAGACTTCCCAGCACGCCTTAGAGCTAGAAAACACTGAAAGGAGTGAAGGGTCTCAACATTAGGGAAAACGTGCCAGGATCTTGAGGATGGAAGCATTAGTTAAGCTGGAAAACTAAATGGATAAGGATGAAGACTACAAGACAAAAACCTGCAAAAGTTGACCATCGATGAAATGAATGTGCAACTTGTCTCTCTACACAACAGGTCTTCCATATGATGCTATGTCTGCATGCGTTATTCACTACAAGAAAATCAGTCTATAGCCACGTGAAGTTGTGACGTGATTATCACGTGGCAAAAAAAAGTTGGTTGCGGCGTGATAATCACGTCGCTACATTATTTTATAATAAAATAAAAAATATAACGTTAGCATATGGAATGTCAGAATTTAAAATTTAAAAATATTATTTGCGACGTGAAAACCACGCCGCAACAAATAAAATAATTTTTTGAAAACAAAAGCCTATAGCGTGCATATGTTGGGAATGTAGAAAATTTTAAAATTTTTTTTGCGACGTGTATATCACGTCGCAACTTTTTTAAAGGGAAAATTAAAATTTTAATTCTGACTGAATGCAGGCTTTTGCAGGTAGTGGGTATATAATTTATGACCGTTGGCTGGTTGCGACGTGATTATCGCGTGGCAAAGTTGCGACGTGATTTTCACGTCGCTAATGGGCTTATATAATTAATTGCTTTCGTTTCCTCTCCCTCAGACCCATTTTTTCTTAAGAACTCTTTTTCCTCTTCTTCGCAGACCCATTTTTCATCAGCTTCCTCTCTTCTTCTTCAAGCACTTCCATAATTTTAAAGGTATGTTATTTGATTTTATCTTTATAATTTCAAAGTTGTAATTTGTTTTATCATGTTTTTTGGTTATTATTAATATATTTTTTTATGATATTGAATAGAAGAAGATTGAAGATTCAAGATTCAAGAAGATTGAAGATTCAAGAGTGAAAAAAAGGTTGGACTAGAAGATTGAAGGAGATTGAAGAAGAGGTATTTTTTGCAATTTATTTTTTATATTTGAAGTATTTTCGGAATTTTGGTTATTTTAGGTTAATAGTATATATGTTAGAAACAAATTTTGTTATAATTTATTTTGGTTATTTTCAGAATTTATTTGTTATAATTTATAAACAATTTATTTAGGTTAATAGTATATATATATATATGTTATTTTCAAAATTTATTTGTTATAATTTTTAAACAATTTTTTATTCTGTTAGAAACAAATTATATATTTTGTTAGAAATTTATAAATCAGAATTATTTTATATATTTATATATATAAAAAACGAAAATATAAACATATTATATATAAATTCTGTTTTAACATATATAAATTCTGTTTTAACATATTATATATAAATTATATATAAATTCTGTTTTCCAAAAAATTATATATAAATTCTATTTTAACATATTATATATAATTTTTTTTTTGAAATTTTTATTAAGTTATAAATGTTATAAAAACAGAATAATATATAATATATAATAACATTTAATAAAAACAGAATTATTTTATATATTTATATATATAAAAAACGAAAATATATTTAATATGTTTATATTTTAGGTTAAAAGAATATTATGAAAATTTATATATTTAAAAAAAGTTAATTATAAAAAAAGAAAATATATTTAATATATTTAATATGTTATAAAAAATATTTTATTTTATGTAGTGATTAAAAACATATATACATATATAAAAATGTTTTATAAAAAACAATTTTATTGTTAATATATTTTTTATATACATTTATAAAAAATTGTTTGAGTAAAAACATATACATAAAAAACTTTTTTATAAACAAAAAATATTATATAAAAACTGTTTTATAATTATTATATATTATATTGTTTTATGAAGTATAGTAAAAAAAACTATTTTATGTAAAAACATATATATAAAAAACTGTTTTATAATTATTATTATTATAGTGTTTTATAAAAACTGTTTTATGTAGTATTGTTAAAAAGTATTAAATAGAATGTTAATAAAAACAGTTTTATAATAAAAAAAGTATTATATAGTATGTTAAAAAATATTATATATAAAAACATTATAGTATGTTATAAAACATTATAGTATATTATATAAAACATTAATATAGTATGTTAAAATGTTAAATAGTATATATATAGTATATTTTTAGTAGTAAGAACAAGAACAATATGTTTAGGACTATTATTAAGTTGATTAATTTAATATTTCTAATTAAAAAGGTATTGATTATATAAATTTACAGAAAATGGAATATTATCGGTATTATCGTAGTTGGATGTACGATAGACTATATCCAGGAAGACGCGCACTTAAACCCAATTTTATAGAAGGAGTTAATGGTTTTATCACGTGGACGTTTGCTCAGGAATGTTGTCGAAGCGAAGGAGGAGTTAGGTGTCCTTGTCTTAAATGTGGATGTAGATATATAATTAGTGACCCAGAGGAAGTAACACGTCATTTGCATAGAAGAGGTTTCATTGAAAATTATTGGGTTTGGACGTATAATGGTGAAACACTGCCGAGTAACGTACCAGGGACTAGCAACACGCATGCTTCAAGTAGTCGACCGCCTATGGAACCGCCTATGGAATTTGAGGAAAACTTTAATCTGATCGGTGACATGGTTGAGGATGCTTTTGGTGTTAACGTGACCTATGATCAACCAGAAGATTTTGACGGGGAAGAGTTGCCAAATGAGGAAGCGCAGAGATTTTATCAGTTGTTGAATGAGATGAATACTCCGTTGTTTGAGGGGTCGTCAGACTCAAAGCTATCAATGTGTGTGAGATTATTGGCCGCCAAGTCAAATTGGAATGTTCCTGATCAGTGTTTGGAGCACTTCACAAAAATGATGTTGGACTCAACTGCAACGAAAGACAACTTGCCTGCGAGTTTCTATGATGCAAAGAAGTTGGTGTCAAAGTTGGGTTTAAGAGTAAGAAAGATTGATTGTTGCATTAATGGTTGCATGTTGTTTTATGACAATGAGTTTGGTACTCAAGATGGATCGTTGGAGGAATGTAAGTTTTGTCAGAGTCCAAGATATAAAGTTCGCAGTAGAGCCATTAACAGTAAGCAAAAGTGTGTAGCAGTAAAGTCCATGTTTTATCTTCCGATAATACCAAGGTTAAAAAGAATGTTTTCTTCAATGCACAGTGCAAGTCAAATGACATGGCATCATACAAACAAAACAAGCCCAGGCACTATGCGACACCCATCTGACGGCCATGCATGGAAGCACTTTGATGAGGTACATCCCGATTTTGCCGCGGAACCTAGGAATGTCAGGCTTGGATTATGCTCTGATGGTTTTGCTCCATATGTCCAAGCGTCTGGAAGTGCGTATTCTTGTTGGCCAGTCATTGTAACCCCTTACAATCTCCCTCCTGAGATGTGCATGACAAAACCATACATGTTTTTGACATGTGTCATTCCAGGACCATCGAGTCCAAAAGCCGGAATTGATGTGTACTTACAACCTTTAATTGATGATTTGAAGAGGTTGTGGATTAATGGAGAATGGACTTATGATATATCCCGTAAACAAAACTTTTTAATGCGAGTTACCTTGATGTGGACCATTAACGACTTTCCAGCATATGGCATGTTGTCTGGTTGGGGTACGCATGGCAGAATGGGTTGTCCGCATTGCATGGAATGCACCAAGGCGTTTACATTGGATAAAGGGGGAAAAGCTTGTGGTTTGACTGTCACCGCAGATTCTTACCATCAAATCATCCCTTTAGAAAAAACAAGACAAATTTCAAAAAAGACGAACGGGTAACAGATCTGCCTCCGCCTCGATTGTCACCAGTTGCTATATGGAACCAAGTTTGTGAACTTCCAAAGTTTACAGATACTTGCAAAGCCTGTAGAATTGAAGGATATGGTGTCACACACAATTGGGCAAAAAGAAGTATATTTTGGGACCTCCCGTATTGGAAAGATAATTTGTTGCGCCATAATCTTGATGTTATGCATATTGAGAAGAATTTTTTTGATAATGTATTTAACACAGTGATGGATGTTAAAGATAGAACAAAAGATAATGTGAAGGCTAGACAAGACATGGAAATTTGGTGTAATCGGAAAGAGTTGGAATTAAAGCCTCAACCAAATGGAAAATTATTTAAACCCAAGGCTTATTTCAGTCTGACCCCCCAAGAAGCTAAAGCGGTTTGTGGATGGTTAAAAGGTTTGAGAATGCCCGACGGGTATTCTTCAAATTTAGCAAGGTGTGCCGACGCTAACACTGGGAAGTTGCATGGTATGAAAAGTCATGATTGCCATGTTTTTATGGAACAATTGCTACCAATTGCGTTCGGTTCTCTACCCAAACATGTACTTAATCCACTAACTGAAATTAGTCAATTTTTTAGAGATATTTGTGCATCAGCTTTAAGAGTGGATGACATCATTAAGTTGGACCAAAATATTCCAGTCATTCTCTGTAAGTTGGAACAAGTATTTCCTCCTGGTTTTTTTGACTCCATGGAACATCTACATGTGCATCTTGCATATGAAGCTTATCTAGGAGGACCTGTTCAATATAGGTGTATGTATCCGTTTGAAAGGTTCATGGGTGATTCAAAGCGATCAGTGAAAAATAAAGCTAGAGTTGAAGGATCAATATGTGCACATTACTTGCATCGAGAAACTTCACATTTTTGCAGTCACTATTTCAAGCACTTGATGTTAACTCCAAGAATCATAAGGAATCTTGTAAATGTTATCGAAAGAAGTCGGTACACCTTATCAGTCTTTGGGCTTCCAGGTCATCCCTCTGGAAAGAAGGCTGAGCATTGGTTGACCTAACAAGAAATGCAATCCGCACATGTTCATGTCTTGATCAACTGTGTTGAAGTTAAACCATATCTTGAGTAAGTATAACCCAACTTTTTAATTTTCTTTACAGTGTGAATAAAAAACTTATTACCTTGAAACTTATAGTGTGTTTTTTTAGGGAATTTAACAACGCCTATTTTCATAGTACCGGTGTACAATCAACATCTGGTGTCATTCATGCCCAATTTCCAACATGGTTCAAGGAGAAGTTGTATAGGGTTGTTGCACTGACTACAGAAATACTCCATTTAAGAAACTTGTCTAATGGACCTCGTCAAAGCGCAAATAAATGGCACACATACTTCGTGAACGGATATAAATTTCACACTCAAGAATGGACTGAAGGGAAACAGACCATAAACAGTGGCGTATTTGTGAAAGGAGTTACAGATGGTGGTGAAGATGACTTCTATGGTTTTGTTAAACATATCTACGAGTTAGTATACAACTACTTGGACTCGGAAAATAAAGTTGTCTTGTTTTATTGTGAATGGTATGATCCAACTAAAGGCACAAAAATAGATAAGACATATGGTACTGTTGAGATTCAAATGGACCGAAGGTACAAAGAGTATGACCCTTTCATAATGTCAAATATTGTTAGGCAAGTTTATTATGTTCCTTATCCTTCATTTGTGTCACGTAAACGAGGGTGTTGTGTTGTAATAAAAACAAAACCATTGGGTCATATTGAAACTGACGATCTAGTGGAAGATCTTGCTTACCAAGTTGATGAAGTTGAAGAAATTAATGATGTGATTCCAGATGAACACACTACAAGTTTGTCTGATACAATGGTTGAGGGGCATCAAGTTGATGAGGATGAAGATCATGAAGATTCTGGATCCGAGGACAATATCACATCAGATGACGAGGATGATATGGATGACGAGCATGACGATTTAGAATAGTGAATATGTATTAAATGAGAAATGTGTTTTGTAATTTTACTTAATGAACCATCTATTGAATGAGTTAATGAATATGTATTAGAATAGTGAATATGTATTAATGAGAAATGTTTCTTGTAATTTTACTTAATGAACCATCTATTGAATGAGTTAATAATGAATATATATTAACTGTGTATTCTCTATAAATAGGTAAAATGCCACCCAAGGATAGTGGTAAGAAGTCCAAGCATACAAGGGTAGTAGTATGCCAGTCACCTCACTCTGCCATGTGTCCTCCCCCGCAGAGTCAGGTTCATCCTATGTCCATGGATAGTACTCAGCCTTTTACGCCATTACTCTCCTCTCAGTATCCTCTTTAGTTCCCATCTGGGAGTCCGTCTTTTATTAGCCCATCTGGGGCCCCATCTTTTGTTAGGCCACCTGGTTTTCCATTCCAGCAGAGTCAGGTGCCCTCATCCTTCCAGCAGAGTGAAGGATACAGTTTTCCACTTCCCACGCAGATGCCTTCATTCGTCCAGCAGACTGGAGGATCCAGCACCCCACTTCCTACACAGATGCCCCCATCCGTCCAGCAGACTAGAGGATCCACCTCTTCACGGCCCACACAGACTGGTCGCACCCCACATCCCACACATGTACCTGCATCCGATGATCATGCAGAGTTGGGTGATGGCGATATTGGTGTGGACGATGATGAGATAGATGGGAGAGATCTTCGAGGGGATGAAGATAGGGGTCGCCTTAATGCTGTTGGAAGTAATAGTACTACTGAGCATTCTCGACGCATGGTAATTATTACCACTTTTTAAAGTCATATCTTGATTTATAACATATATTATTAATTTAAGTTAAGTTTATTATTTAGGCTAAACGTTTGGGGAGACAACCACTGATGATTGAGCTGGTTACCCAAACTCGGACAAAGAAATCGGGGGATTTTGTTGACGAGCGTACAAAAAATGCTTTGGTAAGTAAATTTATGTTGTTTATATTTTTTTTAATCTATTAGCAACTTAGTGACGTGATTTTCACGTGGCAAGTGAGATGTTGTGGCGTTAGAATCACGTGGCAACTGATAAGTTGTGGCGTTAAAATCACGTGGCTATATTTTTTTTATTATTTATTTTTATTTAATTTAATTTAATTTAATTTAACTTATATTAACTTGATCTTTTTAATTGTATGTGTAGAAGGATTATCAGGTCTTGATAGCAGAATTTCTGACCCATAATCTCCAGTATACTCCTCCTCCAGGACAATCGGTTCATCCAGATGTGGATTTCTATATTTGGAGTCAAGCTATTGGGGGAAAGGGGGATAACGGGTGCTTTTTTTGTGGTGGAAATTTGGCGGGCACCTTGAGGAGTGGGGATAGAACTCTGTATCAAAGAGCTATGGACGGTGAAGGAGGGTCACGTCAAACAAATTTGACACCGCAGTAGTTAGAAACGGTAAGACAATTGGCTAGACGCGAGTCAGGGGAACGTGAGGCGGCATTGAAGGCCCAAATGGAGGCGACAACGAAGGCCCAAACGGAAGCAATGGAGGCAATGTCGAAGAGGCAGGCTGATATGGAGGAGCAAATGCGGCAATTTATGCAAGCATTTGGTGGAAATCGCAACGATGGTGGTCAATCGAGGAATAATAACAACCAAAATTACGTTGACTTTACCGACTATTCCGACCCGGATAATCCAATTATTTAGTTTTATTTTTATTTTCTTTTTACTTTTTAATTTGTGTACTAATGAATTTATAATTATATTTTATATTTAGAAATATTAAATTTAAATTTTAGTTTATTAATTTTATTATATTAAGTTTATTAATTTATATATTTAAAAATATTTAGTTTTATTTTTATAAATTTGATTTATAATATTGAATTTAGTAATATAAATTATAATATTTAATTAAATAAAACAGAAATTATATAAAACAGAAAATTATATTTAAATAATATAATTTTTTAAAATAGAAAATTATATTTAAATAAAATAGAAATTATATTTAATAATAATCAGAAATTATTTAAATACAACAGAAAATAATTTTTTTTAAAAATACATCATTTGCGACGTGATTTACATGTCACAAATTAGTGACGTGAAAACCACGTCGCAAAACACAACGTACAAATAAAAAAAAACATTTTGCCACGTGATTTTCATGTCACTAATTTGTGACGTGGAAATCACGTCGCAAATAACTTTCTGCATTTTCTGACCCACCTCTACACACCTGCTCTGACTCTGTCTGAAGGGATTTCTATCAACTTTTTTGCGACGTGATTATCACGTGGCAACTTTGTGACATGTTTATCATGTCGCAACAGGGTTGCCACGCGCTCTCCCGCGACATAGAAGCTCACGTCGCAAAAAACAAGCAGTGACGTGTTTGCATGGTTTGCGACGTGGAAAACACGTCGCAACAGACAACATATTTTGTAGTGATTTATTACACCTAGTACTAATATGAAAGGATAAGAAGAAAGAATATGCTTATTTTTATGGGTCAAATCATTGGATAATAACAAGGCTCATGATTCAATGACTCAATGAAACCCTAAAATCTAGAAGGATGTAAAAGAACCACCTTAAAGAACTAAAAGGAAGTTTAAAAGTTGAGACACTCTTGAAATAATTTAGAAAAATATATCTCATGTGGATAAGAATAAGTATGAACCAGAAGTTAAGAGAACCTCACATATTTCCTTTCTTGAAGATTGTTGAACTATAAGGCGCAACAGAACTCGCCTATTGCTTATTAGAGATTGCAAGAAGTACAAGTGTTACACTTAGGTTTTCACTTCTTTTTCATTAATGTTTAGAAATGTTAACTTTAAGAACTTGTGTTGTTGTATTTCTTTTTATCACTATGAGTTAAACTCTTTATGTTAGACAATGTGAAGTTTAATGGAAATTAGTTTTTTTTTTGTTAGATGGTGTGATTCTAATGCTGCATTTTATCACGTGAAATATATATATATATATATATATATATATTTGTGTGTGTGATCACCTTAGAAATATTGTGTGTGTGTGTGTCTCTGTGTTTCTTTGTCTAATCACCTTAGATATATGTAAAAACTTACTAATGTTAAATGAACCTTGAAAAATTGGAACTCATGGCAAATGTGGTTGAAAAAAAGTTGGATAGACATACACTAGATTATTCACTATAGAAATAAAGGACTACAACCATAGGGAAAATCATAAGTTATACAAGACATGTTTTAATGTTATTGCGAGACTTAGAGATTTGTTCACCTAACTTAATACATATGTTTTGATGTTGTAGACATACACCACTAGATCGTTTATTGACCTCATTTATCCCGACAGATCCCGTCATTCACACTAAAATATAAAACCCATTAAATGAATCATTCCCGAACATGTCTCTCACTATAGATTTAACTTCTTTACTCTTATTCATCACTGCTCAACCTCAATTTGTGACAACAAATCAATATTACCATCCTTTGCTCATGACTCTTCACAAATTTTTACAATGAGAATCATTTAAGTTAGTACAATCTTTGTGGGATTGACACTTTTACTTTTACATCACTTGCTTTAATTGGACAGTGTATACTTGCACGTATAAATAGCCTATCAATTTGTTTGAATACTTTGTTGTCAAATACATGAAAAATAAATGTTAAAAAAATCTTGCACTAAGAATTGTATACATCAACTTTATATCTCAATTTCTCAATAGCTCTCTTATTTACTTTTATTGGAATAATATAAGCAAGTGTGAGTAAGTGGAGAAATAGTCCCACATTGGATAGGAATGTGGTGACTTGAGCATTTATAAGTGGGAGAACCCACTCACCAATCACCTTAAGGTTTTAGGTGGATAAGTGGTGTGTCTCTCACAAAGGTGCCTAGTCCTACACTATGTATCAATGCTCCCTAAGAGGTGCCTAGTAATAGGTATCAACGGCGGTACATATTTATGTGGACAAAAGAGTTTTCACATGAAGGGGGAACATTATGGACTCACACTTGAGGGGGAGTATTGGAATAATATAAGCAAGTGTGAGTAAGTGGGGAAATAGTCCCACATTGGATAGGAATGTGGTGACTTGAGCATTTATAAGTGGGAGAACTCACTCACCTATACTACTCACACTTGTTATATTATTCCCAACACTCCCCCTCAAGTGTGAGTCCATAATGATCCCCCTCATGTGGAAACTCTTTTGTCCACATATATTTGTACTACCATTGACACCTATTACTAGGCACCTCTTATTAGGTATTTCGAATACACCTCTTCCTTGGGCATTTCGATTTCAACGGGACACCACTTTCTGGGCATTTCGATACATGTAAGTGGGTCCCTTTACAAACCAGGCTCATGATACCATGTTAGAGGAGATTTTCAACTATGAAGCATTGAACATTGTGTGATTTCTTTTTCTAGAGCAACACCTTTGTGAGAGACACACCACATACTCACCCAAAACCTTAAGGTTTTAGGTGGACAAGTGATGTGTCTCTCACAAAGGTGCCTAGTCCTACACTTTGTATCAATGTTCTCTAGTAAACTCCCCCAACAAGTCTTACACTATGTATCAATGCTCCCTAGTGAACTCCCCTAACAACTTTTACTATTGACACTTGAACTAGGACCTATAAACTTACTTTAATTTGATAAGTTCCCCAAAGTTAGGAGTTAATCATAACCAATTTATAGTTTTGCATAATTTATCATGAGCTTCAACTATAATTTCTTACATTTAAAAGTCACACACGTAATCAACTAATACTAAATTAGATATTATACCTGAATTTTTTTTATTTTCAACCATTAACTCAATCATTAGACCAAATATTGCACTGGTTCAATGGGAAAGAACATGGTCATACATTAGATAGTTTAATGTAAAAAATATATATATTTGTCATGTTTAACTTTAACTTCCCCTAAATATGTAAAATGAGTAACTAGCTTATCATTTAAATTTTAGACAATAAATTGCATTAAATACAGTTACCATGTCATGGTAGAACAGGTTAAAAACAACAATGAAATGGAGTTTTGACATTATTCATATGCTTGATCAAGCTTTCATCTGTTGGGTGAGAATGTGGACAATAACAGATCTATAGGGGTTGAATAAACTTATCTCTAAAAAGACAATTAAAAAAATTTAGGTCTCATAAAACTAAATCAAATATTTTAAAATATACGGAAGCAAAACACAATACGAAGAGAACTTGGAATCATCTCTATGAATTAGTCCAATATGAATATCACAAGATATAACTAAATGCATGATTCTTTAAAATTGCAAATCATTTACTATATAACCAAAACCACTTTAATCAAAGCGATTTAAAAACATTACATATAAGTTAATTCAAAACATAATTGAATTTATGATGATCCAATATGTTAGATGCATCGCATACCTAAGCTTACACATTAAATTTCTATAAGCAATATCTAACTTAATTAACATAAAACGATGAAATGATGCAATACTTATAATAATGAATTCCGGAAATTAAAAGAGATAAGGAAAGAGAGAATGGTACATAGAGATATATAGTGGTTCGCAGTTTGTCCTCTCTTTTCATACTCCAATATTCAATGGTGTTAAAACCATTGGGAAATAATCATGATCTTCCACTATTTTATAAGTTTGGTACATTTATTTTGGTTACAACGAAATATCACACGATAATTTCCTCTGTTGATTCTGTTGAATGCAGTATAGCGGGAAGCAACAAAAGTTTTGGAAGTATTTTTCCGGGAATTTATCGTGTCCACAGAGATCGGTGCTACTGAATTGCCGTTCGACAATATCTAACGTTAATGAGTTTGAGTAAAAATGATTTGAATTAAATGCGGAAAAGTAAATATGAACATAAAAAGAATACATTATTTGAAGAGAAGAAACCTATCAAGCATGAATATACACTACTCAGAACAAACGTAAACCTATCGATCGGTCGCATTCAAAATACAATACTCATCAAAATCATCACGTATCGCTCACAACAAAGGTTATGTCTAACGCACAGTTGAGAGAGCAACCGTATTACTCTCATCGACGCTCTCGCGCACGACGCCTCGAAACACGGAAGACATTAAGTTCCGACACCATAAAGATTATTATCTAAATCTATCTCTAGAGTCTAGACAATAGATATTCATCCCTAATCAAGATTCATGATGTTTATCTCTAACACAACACAAATCCAAACATAAATGCAAAAAGATCAAGGAAGACATCGATAATGATTTGTAAAGCATATATATTATACAACCATGATCAATACATGTACATAGGTTTAGAGTAACAATACAAACATAACCCACAAAATAGAGAAATACATAGAGAAGAAATGGAGAAAAACCAAACATTTCTTGAGTTGTCGGCTCCGATTGATGAAGGATTCGACTCCGGATCATCCTAATGCATGCTCCAATGTGTTTTCTAGCCTAATTCTGGTCAAAAAATGCTATTGGATGGATTTGGAACTAAAAATATCAAACCCATCACCTAAAAATTGTGTTTTTGGGCCTTTAATGGAGTTTCTGTCCAGACAAATTCGCCTGGCGAAATTCGGATTCGCCTGGCGAGTTAGGCGGCTTATTCTGGCCTTTTTTTTCACGTTTCTGGCTGTCTGACTCGCCACCAATTCGCCTGGCGAGCGTGAGGCGAATTTGACAGAACAGCCAAAAATCCTGCACTGTTTTATTCGTAACTTTTGAACCGTAACTCCGATTGACGCACGGTTTGAAGCGCTGGAAAGCTTATTCAATGCTCTATACAATAATGGCAAGACATCCTTGATTGGATACCTGCAAGAATGAGATAAAATCAATTAAACTCATTGATATTTACACGATACGCAATATATACACTAAAACGTAAACTAAACGTATTTATAAACAAATCGGGTTTTATTCGCACGATATTTACCACAAAGCATTGATAAGTGCAACAAAACATATATACAAAAATAGGTACAATTTGCACTTATCAGATTCAAATACTCAAATGGCTAACAAAAACAATATCTTCGATGATCTTGATCTAATAACCTTGCTATCCATAATAACCTGCTCCAAGTCTTCGTATTTGGCAATACAACATCATCCCACAGATTTCTTGTCTGAGAGATTGTCATTGGCTAGGCGTTGAATTAGACAACTCCCAACTTTGTTTATGACCCTCGTTACACAACTTCACAAAAGTTGGACAACTTCCAACTCCGTTTTATGAACAGTTTGTACTCGACCTCACCAAAGTCTTCCATGGAGTATAATGAAAACTCTCCTCTTGATGGATAACTCAACATCTAAATTACATTTAAGAAACAATCTCTGCACCTGTTACAAACAACAAACTTCACACAAAAACATTAGATACCATAATGTACCACTAGTCTCCTTGAAACACTCAATCTTTAGAGATGAAGGTCCACAACAATGGATAAGCACTAAGGTTGAAGATGATGAACAATGCCAAAAGAATCTCATAGGCACATTATAATTCACAAGATATCAACAAGGAATTAGATGTTGGTGAATGAAGAACACACACACAAAGTTTCTCTCAAGTTTCTAGCAAGGACGACATCTATGTCTCAAGATGAAGTTAAATGGTGAATTTATGATGAACGATCTTGATGTTGAAATAATATTTGGGATGAATATTGTGAGAACTTGAGAAAATGGGGAATTATTCTTATTGGATACTTAAACATAATGGTGGATTAGTTTAGGATGAGTGATGCTAAGACCATTATCACTCATTTGGATCATTACACAAAACATTTTGTTATGTGATGTCCACAATCTGGAGGTCAGAAGCAAAAATAGAGAATAATGGAGTTGGAAGCATAGTGTATAACATGATTTGTAGTAGGCAATATTTAAAATATACGATTAGCATAAGGAGTTAGTTTATGAATAATTATGGTCACGTGCATTTGGAAGCTTCATATGATTTTTTGAGATATTTGAATGGATTATTGGAAGACAATTTGAAACACACAAGAATAACACAAGAGAATGGCATTTTAGAGTGATTTGTTAATGCATATTATGTTGGAAATTTGGACATTTGGAAATACTTATCGAGTTTTGTGTTTATATTATTTGTGACGACTATCAATTAAAAGTCATATCAATAATATGTTGTGGCATTTTCTACAATTCAAGCAGAGTGTATTGCCCTTGTTGATATTAGAAATAATAATTTATATTTTAATTTATATTCACAAACTTAGTCATTAAGTTTGTTAGAGGGTATTTTAGTATTTTATTTGTTGCTTTTGTAACCCTAGTTTTAGCTTATAAATAGACTAGTGGTAGTTGGTGATTTTGTAATCCTTTGTAGCCGTCAATCTATTATACTATATTCTACTCTTTTTCATCCATTATTTCACCTTGTACACCAACAATTGGTATCTAGAGCTCCGATTCGGATCCACGGGGAAACACGGGAAACACGAGTGAAACGTGAGGCTTTGTGTGATTGATTTTTAGTTCTTGGATTCGTGTTGAATCTTGAACAAAAATCTGATCAGAATCAGAATTTTTGATTCTGTGGGTTGGGAAACACTGTGTGAGATCTGAGTGACTGTATAAGGTTGAAGATGATGAACGGAAACGGCGGCATGAACACCAAGCTTCCAGTATTTGATGGAAAAAACTGGACTCGTTGGATGATTCAGATGCGTGTACTGTTCGGTGCTCAAGATGTTCTGGATCTTGTCACTGAAGGTTGCGTTCCAATAGCAGGAGATGCAACGGAGGAACAGAAAAACGCGCAGAAGGATACAAGGAAGAAATATCAGAAAGCATTGTTCTACATCCATCAGTGTGTGGATGCAAATGTGTTTGAGAAGATTGCAGATTCAACGACGGCAAAGGCTGCGTGGGACACACTGGTCAGATGTTACGGTGGTGACGCATCAGTGAAGAAGGTGAAGCTTCAGTCTCTACGTAAGCAGTATGAGAATCTCAACATGAAGAACAATGAGAAAGTTTCTGAGTACATCTCCAGAGTGATTCTAATCACTAATGAGATGAAGGCGTGTGGAGAAACTCTTTCTGAACAAGTAATCATTGAGAAGGTATTGAGATCCCTTACTCCTCAGTTTGATTACATTGTGGTAGCAATAGAACATTCTAAAGATCTGAGCACCATGAGAATTGAAGAGCTACAAAGCAGTCTAGAAGCGCAAGAGTTGCGTCTGACTGAGAGAACTTCTGAAAGGGAAGTAGAGTAGTAGGCTCTGAAAGCAGTTTCTGATAAGAAGCATCAGAAGCAGTCTTGGTCAGAAGCCAGGAGAAGATCTGATGGTGGTCAGAAGTCAGAAACCTCAACTTCTGATAGGCAAAAGAATGTCAGAAGGGAAAAGAGAAGTATGACAAGAAGAAGATCCAATGTTACTGTTGCAAGAAGTTTGGTCACTTTGCTAGAGATTGTTGGTCAAACAAAGAAAGGAAGTCAGAAGAAGCAAATATAGGCAGAAGTTCTGATGATGAATCTGTGCTACTGATGGCTTCTGAATCTAATGATACGAATTTGACAGACTGGTGGTATATGGACACTGGCTGCTCAAATCATCTTACTGGAAATAAGAAATGGCTGGTTGATTTTGACTCTGAGAAGAGGACTAAGATCAGATGTGCTGATGACAAATATCTTAACGCTGAAGGTATGGGAAATGTCAGAGTTTTTCTGAACAATGGGAAAACAGCATTGATTCAGAAAGTGTGGTATGTACCTGGCATAAAAAGCAATCTGATGAGCGTGGGACAATTAATTGAGAAAGGTTTTTCAGTTACCATGAAGGACAATCTTCTGAAGTTGTATGACTGTAATCAGAAGCTGATTATAGAGTCAGAACAGGGAATGAATAGAACATTCAAGGTGAATGTCAAAACTTCTGACTCTGAATGTCTTAGTGCAACAAGTGTTGTGAAAGAAAGTGAGTTGTGGCACAGAAGATTTGGTCATCTGAATTTCAGAAGTTTAGAACATCTGAATTCGAAGAAGCTGGTACATGGAATTCCTACAATTAAGAAGCCTGAGAAGCCATACAAAGTGTGCATGGAAGGAAAGCAACCAAGATTGCCATTTGTGTCAGAAGTTGCTCCAAGAGCAAAACATGCCTTGGGAGTAGTGCATTCTGATGTGTGTGGTCCATTTCCAGTAGCATCGATCGGAGGGAATAAATACTTCGTGTCATTTGTTGATGAATTCACGAGAATGACATGGGTATCCTTTATTAAGTTCAAACACGAGGTGTTTGCTGAATTCAAGAAGTTCTGAATGAAGGTTCAGAATCAGAGTGGTCAGACTCTGAAGATTCTCATAACCGATGGTGGGGGTGAGTATAACTCCAAAGAGTTTCAGAAGTTCTGTGAGGAGAATGGAATTGAGCATGAGGTTACTGCTCCTTACACTCCTTAACACAATGGTCTTGCTGAAAGAAGAAATCGTACTTTGCTTGATATGGTGAGAAGCATGCTGAAGGAGAAGAAGCTTCCTCATAACTTGTGGGGAGAAGCTGTTGCCACCGCAGCATATGTGCTCAACAGATGTCCAACGAAGAAGTTGAAGGAAATAGTTCCTATTCAGAAGTGGACTGGAGAAAAGCAAAGTGTTAGTCATTTGAAGGTGTTTGGTTCTGTTTGTTACAAACATGTTCCAGAAGCCAGAAGACAGAAGCTGGATGATAGAAGCAAAGTAATGTTACTGGTGGGGTACCACAGTACAGGTGCGTACAAGCTTTATTGTCCAGAAACTAATAAAGTTAAATTCAGCAAAGACGTTATTGTGAAGGAATCAGAAGTTTGGAATTGGGATAAGTCTCAATCTGATTCTGATGTGAGAACTTCTGAAGAAAGGTCAGAACTAAGAGTTTCTGAAACTGATGGTGCTTCTGACTCTGAAGGAGACTCAGAAGATGAAGGTGACTCTGATGATCCAGATTCTGATGATGATCCAGATTCTAGTGGTGATTTAGACTCTGGGAATATGCCAGACTCTGAAGATGGTCAAGGTTCTGGAGGAAGTCAACCTTCTGAAGCAAGAGCTTCTGAAGGAGAAACTTCTGAAGGAGAAACTTCTGGAGTTCAAGCATCTGAAGAAGATTCTGAACGAGGTCACAGGCCACAGAGAATCAGAAACATTCCGAGAAGATTCGAGGAGTTGGACATGTTACATGACACTGAAGTAGATTCTGAAGGAGAAGTTATTCAGTGTGCCATGTTAGTAGACTCTGAACCCGTAAGTACGGAAGAGGCTCTCAAGCAGAAGATCTGGCTGAAGGCCATGAAAGATGAACTTGATGCCATAGAGAGAAACAAGACTTGGAAGCTGACAGAACTTCCAAAGGACAAGAAAGCCATCAGCGTCAGATGGGTTTTCAAGCAGAAGCTAAAGCCGGATGGATCAATTGGCAAACACAAAGCGAGGTTAGTAGCAAGAGGATTTCTGCAGAAACCTAGGCTGGATTATTCTGAAGTGTTTGCACCTGTAGCGAGACATGAAACAATCAGATTGGTGATTGCAATAGCTGCTAACAGGAATTGGCCTCTGATGCATTTAGATGTGAAATCTGCATTTCTGAACGGTCCATTAGAAGAAGAAGTTTATGTGTCACAACCTCCTGGATTTGTGAAAAAGAATCAGGAAGGGATGGTGTACAGATTACATAAAGCTTTGTATGGATTGAAGCAAGCGCCCAGAGCTTGGAATCAGAAGATTGATTCATTTTTCAAGAAGCAGGGTTTTCAGAAATGTGAGATGGAATACGGTGTTTATGTTCAGCATATTTTTAAAGGCAATATGATTCTGGTGTGTTTGTACGTTGATGACATACTGCTGACCGGAAGTTCTAAACAAGAACTAGCTAAGTTCAAGAAGGTGTTGATGAATAAGTTTGAAATGACTGATCTCGGGAAAATGACATACTTTCTAGGGATGAAGTTCAGATATTCTGATAAAGGTATCATTTTGCATCAGCTGAAGTATGAACGAGAACTTCTGAAGAGATTCAAGCTGCAGAATTGTAAGGTTGCTATCACACCTGCAGATACGAATCAGAAACTAGATTCTGATTCTGATGGTGAGGATGTGGATGCTACAACCTTCAAACAGTTGGTTGGTTCTCTGAGGTATTTGTGTAATACCAGACCTGATATTTGCTATGCAGTTGGAATGGTTAACAGATTCATGAGTAAACCCAAGTGGTCCCATTACCAAGCTGCTGTCAGGATTCTGAGGTATATCAAGGGAACTCTAAAGTATGGAGTGTTATTTCCTTCTGGTAGAAAGACGGAATCAGAACTTCTGAGTTATTCAGATTCTGATTGGTGTGGAGACAGAGTTGATAGAAGAAGTACTTCTGGGTACTTGTTCAAGTTCCTGGGAGACCCTATTTCTTGGTGTTCCAAGAAGCAACCTGTTGTTGTGTTGTCAACCTGTGAAGCTGAATATATTGCAGGTGCTGTTACTGCATACCAAGCTGTGTGGATTCTGAACTTGCTGCAGGATCTGAAGATCAAGGTAAACAAGCCTCTGAAACTGATGATTAATAACAAGTCTGCAATCAATCTTTCTAGAAACCCAGTGTTGCATGGGAGAAGCAAGCATATTGAGACCAAGTATCACTTTCTAAGAAGTCAAGTTCAGAATGGAGTGTTAGAAGTTGTGCACTGTAGCACTCAGAAACAGTTGGCAGATGTTCTGACGAAGGCTATCAAGACTGATCAATTTCTTCGTTTAAGGGATGGAATTGGTGTTGTTAGTTTTGAGGAAATATAAATTAAGGGATGGTATTAGAAATAATAATTTATATTTTAATTTATATTCACAAACTTAGTCATTAAGTTTGTTAGAGGGTATTTTAGTATTTTATTTGTTGCTTTTGTAACCATAGTTTTAGCTTATAAATAGACTAGTGGTAGTTGGTGATTTTTTAATCCTTTGTAGTCGTCATTCTATTATAATATATTTTACTTTTTTTTCATCCATTATTTCACCTTGTACACCAACAGTTGAAATGTTGAAAAAATCATTTAGTTCGAAGGTATGAACTACTCGATAATGTGTGAAGATACATTTTGATATACAAAACGGCATCCATTTTCCTAATCATCATTGGACAAAGCATGTTGACATTTTCTTGCACTTTGCTAAAGACATGATTGAACCAACGTAGACTGTGGTTGAGAAAATTGCTTCAAAAGACAATTTAATAAATGTGTTTACCAAGTCATTACCTAGTTGAGCATTGCTAGAACTTAATCAATTTTGTTAAAAAGTAATTCAAGATCAGAGAGAATGGCAAGGTGATTAATGGTTAAACTAACATCACCGTAGATTTGAAAACAGTGTAGAGATTTGTTGTGTATGACTTACAATCTCTTCATACAAATGAGGAAGACTGAAGTTCTTTATTCACTGATTACCATATCAGCGAGGCGATTACAAGAAATGTTTTGGTTATGCTTATGCCTCATTAGTGAGACATCTAAAGAGTTGTCAATAGTGGCGCAATTGATTTAAGTCATATATAAGCATTGTTGCCACTATTTTTAAGTCATATATAAGCCTTTATTTTAAGGAGAAGACTAAAACTTTTTTAGAAATTTGTTTAGCTAAAAAGATCAGGCTACATGTCATAAAAAAGTCTTTTAGATCTACTATTTCATTCTATTTATGTAAATATGAATAATATTTTTGTTATTGATTATGGTCATTGTCATACTAAATTTAATACTTTAAATTAAATTATTAAAATTAAACATCTCATTTGTTCATCTTTAAAAGATGAATTTCATTCGTTAAACTATTTGACAAAAACAATTACAATCCAAAAATATATGAATGAGATGGTAAAAGATCTCTTTCAATTTATTTCAATGTGAAGGTTTATATAAAAACTATTAAAATGTTCTTGATAAAGAGTTTTATCGTCTATAATAATTCTCTCTGACTCGAGAGTTTATTTTATATAAAAAAACTATTAAAATTATAAATATTTTAGGAATTTAATCTTATTGGTCATTCATTAATTTCTTTTTGTTTATATTTAGATGTATTATTAAAAAAAATAATTAAAAATGCCGAACCAAAGGAAACTATTGAATGAACCGAACTAAAGTTAAAAAATTTAATCATTATATTTAATTAGTGAATCGAACATGTGTTACACAAATAATTCTACAATCAAATCAAATAAAAAATAAACCGAATTTAGCTAAAATTGAAAATAAAAATTAAAAAAACAAATTTTTTATTTTTATTTAAAAAATTAAAAAATTAAAAATAAAAAAGTCGATATGAAATTCTGAGCCGGTATCCTAATCAATAATTTTAGTCCAATTCAATTTTAGATAAAATGAATTTGTTTGATTTTATTCAAGGAATCTTTTAATTAGGGGTGATCGTATCCGAACCAATCCAAAAGCAAAACCGCAAATCGAACCAATCCAAACCGAAAACCGCAAAAAACCGCTTGTGGTTTGGATGATTTTGGATGATATTTTCAATTAACCGCGCGGTTCGGTTCGGTTTGCGGTTTTTGTTTCACACAACCGAACCGATCCGAACCGAACTGCATTCTAATATTATATTTCCATATATTAATAACTATAAAGTACCATTTGGATGAATTTAGGGTTTCTTTCATACACTCTCCCTCTCTCTCTCGCCGTCTTACACTTTCAATCTCTCGTCTTGCCGTTTCACCCTTCCAATCTCTCGCCTTGTCGTCTCACCCTTTCAATCTCTCGCCTTGTTGTGCTGTCTCACCGTCTCTCTCGCCGGTCTGAAATCTCACTCTCTCAAATGTCAATCAACAAAGGTGAAATTTTTATCGTAATTTCGTTTTTGCAATTTCAATTTCAATTTCTGTTGTGGGTTATCTAATTTCAATTTCTGTAATTTCGTTTTTGCAAGTTCTTGTGGGTTATCTAATTTCGTTTGTGGATTTTTTTTAGATATGGAAGAAGTGAGTTCTGCATTTGGCTCTCATACAAATCGAACCATATCGATGAACGAAAATCAGGTACTGGATATGTATCTTCAGAGTTTTTTGTAATGTTCTGCATATAGGTGGTATTTAGCATGTTGCTATATGTCTGTATCAGTTCTGTATTTAACATTTTGATTTGAAGAGAAGCTTTGTTATTGGATTGTATTAGGAGAAAAATGGTCTTTTTATAAAGCTTGTTATGTTTGAATTTGTAGTTGTTAGATCTTGTTTAAATGGTTATTGGTTCTCTTAATTTGATACAAAACTTAATTGGGGTTATGCAAATTTGTAAATTGAATCTCTGTATCAGTTTTTTGTTTAATGGAGAAACATTATTATTTGATTCATCATAACAAGTGTGATTGTAGAAACATTATTATTTGATTTTTCATTTTTTAACAAAAACAACTAACATGTTAATATTTTAATGTTAATGATGTATTTTACTTTTAATTTATAGACAAAAAGACTAATAACATATGAACATGAAATGGCTATTATGTCAATGTTTGTACTCAACAATGGAACATTACATGACAAATCAATAACAAAATGTGAGTACGTTCTTATTTTCAATTAGTGCATTGCCCAGTGTGTCGCCAGAGTTTTTCATTACAACACAAACAAACAAACAAATGGACGAACATGATATTGTTGAATACAGTTGCAGGCAATATTAAATCTTTTTATTCATAGGTTCCACCATTATTTTTATCTGCTATGTATTTGAAGGTATTTGAATGTATGGAAACTCCACCATTATTTTTATCTGCTATGTATTTGAATGTATGGAAACTCCACCATTAATTGAATGTATTTGAATCTTATCAGTAGTTTCTTATCAGTAGGTTCCACCATTATTTTTATCTGCTATGTATTTTTATCCTTGGCTTTAAATCTTTTGTTTAGCTGCAGTGGAGGTTTAGTTTCTTATTAGTAGGTTCCACCATTAATTGAATGTATTTGAATGTGGTTGCAGTTTTATAATGCCACTCTGGTTGAATGTAATTGAATGCAGTCTTATGCTGCCACTCTGATAAATATGTTACCAATGACGGTATTTTTTTTTTCTGTTTTCAGAATCATGTAAGTAACAACATCAGCAATGAAGTAGCTGAAAAAGGAGACATTATGAATTCAAATTTTGCAACTCAGTGTAAATTGGATTCAAGCTGCAGAACAGATCCAAGCTGCTAAACTCATAAAGGGGAAGCTCAACTGATACGACATTTCTTGCATTCTAAGTTCTAACTAACTACTTATTATGTATGTATTTATAGTTTGTATCTTGTAGACTGAGAAACTGGTCTGAGTAGTTTAATATCATGATTTATGTACTTAAACTTGGTTTTGGATTTCAGCATCTTTGTTCTTATTCCCTTTTTCTCTCTTTGTAAAATAGTACATTCATCTGTTCATCTGTTTTCGAGCAAATAGTGCAGATGCTAAGAGGATTATATGTGTTCAGCTGTTAACTTATTTTATAGAATATGACATGTTACTATTTTGCAAATAGTGCAGATTATATTTTCTCACTAGTGTTCAGCTGTCTTCATTCTATAAACCTTCAAAGCTCCTTGTTTAAAATTATAAATATTAGATAATATTTCAGGTTCAATATGTATTCAAGAAGTCTATAAACCGCAACCACCGAACCGATTCGAACCGCATTGGTTTGGTTTGGATGAATTTTTAAAAATCAACCGAACCAAACCGAACCGCGTGCATTTTTGTCTCGCGGTTAGGATGATTTTTATGCTCAAAACCGAACCAAACCGCACCGCGAACACCCCTACTTTTAATATTGTTAGATTCCATTTGATTATTCAACTAAAATGTATCATGAACACTCCCACATATTTCATTTACCAAATAAGTACTAGAAAGTCTCTGTGGTGAATATCAAGAGAAGAGAAATGTTACAAATTGAGTGTAGAATATGTCAAAGGGAGGAACTTTTCTTGGCCGGACTTCTATTTAAATGACCATGTGGAAACAAAAGCTAAGCAAACTTGTTCTAGCATGTTTAATGAACACGCACTGTGTGTAAAAAAATTTACAGGATTGTCCAATAAAAAATTATTAATCTATCTAATCATCTAAATTATTTTAAAATATTAAAATTAATTTAGCGGAATATACGTCATTCATCGTCTTCTATTTTCTCTCTTGCATTTACAAAACATTAGTAAAAAAATGTTGAACTAATAAAAATTTGAGATATAAAATTAATCAATTATTATAAACTAGAAGTAAAGTCAAGTTGCATGCGAAGTCAACAAAAACTATTCAGTTCTTTCTCTCCAATCTATATATCACTATCTACCTCAATTTCTCGTCTCTTTCCTTATAACATTGCAAATAAACTTTGTATCTTTCAATTACATTTATAAATATATATTAGTTCGGTTCATGCTTTAGAATCTTTCATCATCTTCGTCTTCGCCGTCGTCGCCATCATCCGGTTAATATTATTATTTTAAGAGAGATGGGAAACTGTTTTCCAAATTCAGATCATGACAGTAAGATTCAGCAAAAGAAGAACCAACAAAACAACACTTCTTCTGCAGGTATTGTAAGGCTATGATTAATTTCTGTTCATCTGATTGAATAATTTGAATTTGAAATTAAAGTCAATGATGAAATTAAACTGATTATTATTGATGAAGGTGCAGATGGTGAGAAAAGTGTTGGCGTTGGCGCGGTGAATAAGGAAAGATATGGCGGAAAAATTGTGACGCCGAATCTGAAAATGTTCACATTAGATGAGTTGAAAAGTGTGACAAGAAACTTCAGACCAGACACAGTTCTAGGTGAAGGTGGTTTTGGACAAGTTTTCAAAGGATGGATCGATAAAAACACTTACAAACCATCTAAAGTTGGCGTTGGAATCCCCGTCGCGGTTAAGAAATCCAGCGCCGATAGTCTCCAAGGTTTACAAGAATGGCAGGTTCGTTAATTTTCTCTCCAAAAATGATATTTTGACTCCAATCCATACACATACACCGTATGTACGGACGGTGAATAGCGTCGTCCGTATATGAACAGTACATGTCCGTACGGTGAACGGTGTTGTCCGTACATAAACAGTGTCGTTCGTACCGTACGGAAATAGTACTTGTCCGTACATGCACAGTGTCGTCCGTATCGTACGGAAATACGGTGTAGGTGTAGAAATAGGTGTCAAGATAGCATTGCTGTTTTCTCTCTATAGAGTCAGATCCGCTACCCCGGATAATAAGTTTAGTATACTTATGTTTTTATTGTAACACCCTATTTAAATTAGTGATGATAAATGTTTGTAGAGTACGAAAAATTTAAATTTATAATATATATTTTGCGTGCAGAGTGAAGTGAAATTTTTGGGGAAATTCTCGCATCCGAATCTGGTTAAACTACTTGGATTTTGCTGTGAGGAAGATCAGTTTTTGCTTGTGTATGAATACATGCAAAAGGGGAGTTTGGAAAGTCACATATTCAGAAGTAAGAAATTAATTAATTATATAGTTTATGATTAAGATGATGAAATGGTGTTTGTGGATGTTTAATTAAAATTAATTATAGGTCCAGAACCACTTTCTTGGGATATAAGGATGAAGATAGCTATAGGAGCTGCAAGAGGATTGGATTTTTTGCATACTTCAGAGAAGTCTGTTATTTATAGAGATTTCAAATCCTCTAACATTTTGCTTGATGGGGTGAGTTGTTGTTAATTAAGTTAATTTGTGAGGATGATTAATGGTTAATTGGAATTAGTTAATTGAATAATGTTGATTTTATGTTTTTGATTAATGTTAGGATTTTAATGCAAAGTTGTCTGACTTTGGGTTGGCAAAGCTTGGGCCAGTCAATGGGAGGTCACATGTAACAACAAGAATCATGGGCACATATGGCTATGCTGCCCCTGAGTACATGGCTACAGGTAAATTGGGAATTTTCTGTTTCTTTCTATGTTAGTGTTGAGTTAGTATGAGATAGAATGTTTAAAATTAATCAAAGGTAACAAAATGATTTTGGGTGAATCGAGTCAAAAATTTTAGTTTGCTCTGCATACTTCAGTATGTCTGTCGTGCCCCATTTTTTTTTGAAGTTTTTACGGACGAATTTAAATAGGACAGACATGTCTGTTTGTCATCCCTAACTCCACCCTTTTTTTTTTATGCGAGCGAGATGGACATGACTTTTGTCACTTTATGTTTTATGGATGACAACATTCATTTTGTCCCGTTTTTAGCATGTCCAGTCAAAGTTGTCATTCTCTCTACTGTATCCCCTTGTCTGATTTTTAGGCGGGACGAACATACCTGTTTTTATCGCTTCTTTCAGTTCAATAATTAGTTCATTTGTAAAAATATGATAGTCAATGTAGAATATTATGTATATTTGTGGAAGTTCTCTCATTTAAACTCGAGTACAATTAATCACCATTTTTAACAGTAATGGTTGAAATTTCACACTTTAAAATTGAAGACATTTCGAACTCTCGACCCTGCGTAAATTGATTTTTTCTGACAATAGAAAACAGTTTGTTACATTCATTAATCAACAACTTAATCTAACTAACTATATATTTAAATTGCTCTAATCATACAATGCATAGTCAAAATAAATTTGTGAAAATTAAAATATCATGTTTCTAGTCAAATTCTATCTTGTATTTGTTCTCCCTTAAATATACTATGTTCGTACAACTTTTGTCAAAAACTTTAGTCAATTGGTATTTGGTAGTACCAACCAAATAACGTTGCTTTTAAAATACAATTTTTAGGCTTATCCTATGGTGCAGGCCATGTTAATTGTATTGCAATACTTTTGATGAAGAAATATTCCTCAAATTCAATCAAACAAATAGAGAATAAAAAAACTCCTTAGATTCTATCAAATAAATATTCCTCCTAATACATTAATTATTAATTATTGACAGGCCATCTTTATGTGAAAAGCGATGTATATGGATTTGGTGTTGTTCTTCTAGAAATGTTAACAGGCTTGATAGCACTTGACCCAACTAGGCCATCAAATCAGATGAATTTGGTGGATTTCACAAAGGGATCTCTAAATGACAAAAAGAAACTCAAAAAGATAATGGATCAAAGATTGGATCAACAATATCCATTAGGAGCAGCATTTCTTATAGCCCAACTTATTCTTCAATGTTTAGAGGCTGACCCAAAAAATAGGCCTTCTATGGAGCAAGTATTGAAAATTTTAGAAAACGCGCAAACTATTAAATACAAGCCCAAAGTGAAAAAATCGAGAAATGCGCAACAGCAACAACAACAAAATAAGAGACCAAAAGAACATTCTATCAATGATCAATAACGGTCTCCGTCTCTGAGTTTTCATAGTGATGGTTTATCTGAATCACAAATTCATTCTCTATAATAGTTTTCGATCTCGATTCATCTGGATTATTATGTAATTTTACTGTTGATTATATTATATATTTTGTGTACATGTGTAATTTTTATTTTATAAATTGCATGTATAATTTATGAGAATGAACATACAAATAGTATAGTTTTGTCACATTTTGTGCAAGTTAATAAATTTATTTATGTTTTATCTATTTGGTAAATAAAATCTCCAAATTAGATTAGGTTAGATTATGGGTGCCATACTCATCTATTTGGTAAATAAAATCTCCAAAATAAATTAAATAAGATTATAGGTGGTAAACGAGTATGCATCCACAAAAGTTTTAAAAATAAAATAATGCAGAGATTTATTTATGTTTTAGTCACAATTCAAGTGCTATTTTACTAGATTGTAAAGCAGTTCTTTCTATTTACTTCTAAAATTCCCTTGTCCATATTATGAGACAGATTGTGGAATAACTAAATTTTAAACATTGCATCCATATTTATTGGACGAGTTGAACCCACCCATTAATTAGAAAAAAAAAATCAACGATAAGTATTCTCTATATTTCATGGGGTTCCCTTACTACGGTGAAAAGTCACACTGTTTATAAAATTCAGAGATGCATCTCAAAACGCATCTTTTTTATACACTTCTCAGCGCAAAGTGGCGTGTCACCTTTATTTTGCCAAAACTTTTTTATACACTTCTCAGCGCAAAGTGGCGTGTCACCCTTATTTTGCCAAACCTTAGTTCGGAGATACATCTCCGTATTAATATAGGGTGAGTTCGAAGATGCATTTATGTAAAAACTCTTAATTCAAAACTCAATGAGTTTTACGTGATTTAGGGTTTACAGAGGTGTATCTTCGTAGAAACCCTTAATTCAACTAACACGTTTATTTCATATACTCGCGACAGACCCTTCCCCTTCCATCTTCATTTGCTGCAACTCAAACTCACTAAAACCCCAGTTGAGCTCATTAGCAAGTTTCTTCAAGTCCAATTTTAAACGTTCAACATTACTACTACTTTACTACATTCGGTCCCAAGTCATTCCACTCACTCCATTGAAGTTTTTCATCCACAACTTTCATTTGGTAAGTTTCTCATTTCATTTGTTTTTTTGAGATATGATGAATGTATTAGCTAAAATATGTTGTTTAAAATGTATTAGATGGTAGTTACATTCAAAATAGGTAGCTGGTATAGATATGCATTCTCATTCCCAATTCATAATTCTTGTGTTACACTTGTTACTAATATTTTATCTGAACCAATTTCAAGTGTGGATCATATCTCACTTTCCTTGAATTTATAGGTGGGAACCCAAGCCTGGCTACACTGAGGATTACCCACATGATTGCCTTTTTGCGTCGTACAAATGGAATAATGTGATTGAGCCCTTCCTGGTGTATCTTAATCGTCATGTAGCAGATGACATTGCCTTCTGGTTATACAGTGGTCATTACCAGATGCGTCAGTTGAACGTCATTTTGTTATACTCCGGATGACTAACTTGTGTGTCAGATTTGATGTATATGTATCTGCCCAAGCGAGTGATGCGCCATTTTAGTTATTTGTAGGTTATTCTGAGACATCCCTCAAAGTCTACTTCTCCCACCATCCGCCACAGAGATCTTAATGCCATACTTGAGGATCTTAATAGTCATCTGGTACCAAAGGACAATCGTAGGGTGGCAACTCCTGTAAAATGGGCTTCTGCATATGGCTACATCACATGGTTCTATAGGGTGTCACATTTTATCATGACACAATACGCTTTTGGAAGACCACTTAGGTCAACTAATCAGGAGATACTTTAGGGAATTGATGTCCACACCCAGGACGTGTTGTCGGTCTGTCATTGTATTGGAGATATGGTGAGATCGGGAATAAAGGTTGGACTTTTTTAGGAAGGCAGTATTCAGTTGGCTCTCGTAGAAGGAATTATGGCCTAGGCACGGAATACTTTGTAGTATCGGTGGAGGAGAAA
The DNA here is from genome assembly GCA_022829125.1 of Lathyrus tuberosus. Classification (NCBI taxonomy): domain Eukaryota; kingdom Viridiplantae; phylum Streptophyta; class Magnoliopsida; order Fabales; family Fabaceae; genus Lathyrus; species Lathyrus tuberosus. The sequence continues at coordinate 6,290,639 of JALAZF010000090.1, forward strand.
ATGGAGGGTCAGACATACCCAGTAGTTTATGTTTGTTTATGTTATTTTTTATTTATTTTCGAAACAAATTATGTATAGTCAAGGCATTTTGAATTTAATATAATTAATGTATGCGTTTTTATAGGAATGTATAATATGTTTGAATCAATTTATGACACTCTTAAATGACAAAGAATAGTCTCATATTGTGTTGCAAAGGTACGGGTACGTACCCGGTACGGGTCTGGTACGGAATACGTCATTTTAAAAAAAACTAAAGTACGGATACGCGAGTATAAATTCATATGTACTCCGATTTTTCTCAACAGAAGATGAAGAACTTGGTTGTGCAAGGAGTTTCAATGCAATGGATTGAAGTTTAGCGATTGAAGATTCATAAGTTATCCATCATTCATTTAGGTCAAGATCCACCGATCTTGCAACAAATCAAATTGGTCAAACTTTATATCAGCACTTAAAAAACCCATTAAAAAAAGTATAAAAATATATCATTAGAAGCAAAAAATTGAGTTTGCGTACCCAATATGTACCCGTAAGAGTACCAACTTAAAAAACAATAAATAAAAAATAGGTACGGTATTGGTATGTACCATACGAGTACCGTACGCGTACCAGTATCCGATAAGTACCCAGTACCGATATTTTACCTAAAATTGAATACCCATGCTTCACAGGTCTCATATTAGTCTCTTTATTATGAGCATGACACTGATCGTATATGGAATAAGGAGGTAAATATTTTTAAAAAAATTTATATAGCATTTATATGTTTATATATAACATACGTATTGATTATATAATATAAATAATCTCTTTTTGTAGTTTTGTGATACACTGAAGTGTTTAAACTATGATCAGGAGAAATCTATACTACAACAACCTAACAAAGCATGTTTTCAGGACATATTTATAGCATTCAATTTGAAATATGTAGCATACACAAGTTAAACAAATATAGTCGATGAAAAGTTGCCAACTTTGACCAAGAGATGGAACACCGAGACATCATCTTTATCTCTACCTATTTGTGAGATGACTAATTACTCTAGATGGTATATCATATCTGTTGCATTTGCCTATCATTGGTCGATTTTTGGATCATACGATAATTCTTAGGGAGTTAGGAGATGACCACGTGGAGGCTGAGAAGGTGATACTGCAAACCTAAAATTGATACACTGCCCATAAACATTGTACACATGGAAAGGAAGTTTAAGATTAGTTTGTTGGTTGGAAACACTTATCTCCTTCAAATAAAATCTACTATCTATCTAATCTATCTAATACAATTCAATTGCATGAACTTCCAAAATTGTCCTTTTACCACAAATTATTTACACTAGCAAAAGGACATTTTAGTAATCAACTAATACTTACTTTTTTAATTCTCATCTTCTATTACATCATGACAAGTGACATTCATATATCAACCTCCACCAATTAAATCTATCTATCTATCTATTACAATTCAATTGCATGCACTTCCAAAATTGTCCTTTTACCATAATATATCTATTACAATTCAATCTATCTATTACAATTCAATTGCATGCACTTCCAAAATTGTCCTTTTATCATAAATTATTTACACTAGCAAAAGGACATTTTAGTAATCAACTAATACTTACTTTTTTCATTCTCATCTTCTATTATATCATGACAAGTGGCATTCATATATCAACCTTCACCAATTAAATCACAATTAAATATTACATACACTCATTCTCTCTCTTCATTCAAATTTCAAATCTATTTCACATTTTTTTCCCACACTTTCTCACTTTCATTTTAATTTTTTTTCACTATTTTTTTATTATCACTAAAAATACTAATAATCTATTTTTTAATTTTAATAAAATTAAAAACTTATTTATCTCACGGGTCACTATCAACACAATATTTATTTCATTTTAATCGACCATTATCTTATTTTTAAATATTATTTTTTTTCTTTCTCCATCTTATGATTCTTTTTTTCTTTTTATGTAATTATTTAATATAATATAATTTATATGATTATTGTTCATTTTACAATTAAGTATATCATTTTAAATTTTGCATTTGTATCTAAATACATTTTATATCGCACTAAATAATTTTTTTACCTCACGGGTCATTATCACATCAAAAATTTCTTTTTTTGTCTTTCTTCATCTCACGAGTCATTTTTTTTAGCATGATTATTTAATACAATTGAGATTATATAATTATTTTTCAATTTACAATCAAATAATTCATTTTAAATTTACATCTGTATATAAATATATTTTATATTGTATCAAATAAACTTTATATTTCACGGGTCACTGTAAACACAATACATATTTTATTTTAATCAATAATTATTTTAATTTAAAAGATAAAATCCTTATTATCAAATATTAAATATTTATTTATTTTTCATCTCAATAATTTTTTTTCTATTTGTATTTTAATACAATTGAGTTTATATAATCATTGTTCATTTTATAATTAATAACTAATTTCAAATTAAGACACGTATATAAATACATTTTATAATGTTTTAAATGTATATTTAAATATAATTTATACTATATCAAATACCGCACGGGTATCTTACTAGTTATTAAACAAAAGATTATATAGTGATTGTGATTATTTTTATATTTTCTAATATTATCATCGTAATCCATTTTCAGGCTTGAATAATGCAGCACTTTTCACCCATTACATTGTGGGAGGTCTACGATGAGTACAATAGAGTGTTACCCTGGGCATGTATGTTTTCTCTAGCGATGGGAATCCGAATTCATATCCGAATAGATATGTCTTGGATTTTATTTTAGTGGATGACATGCCTTTTTCGGCATATAATGTTTATTTCATAAAGGCAACTAATACAAATTACTCATGAATCCAAATTATTTGGAGGTTGACTTCGCAATAGGAAAAAGTGTTTCAAAAAACCATATGTGGATGAGACGTTAAGAGAGTCTTGATCGAACCCTAAAAGTTAAGCTGAAGTTTTATATTGGGAAGCTTTCGTAGGGTTGCAATTTTATCTATAGTAGTTACTTGATAACCGAGGAAGCCTAGTTGGATTCTCGTGAAAACAACCAAATGCAAGAGGTCACATTAAAATAGTGAAAGTGCGTTATTAGGTCAAAATTTCCCTCTTTTCATGATACATCATCATCATCATTTCCCTACCAACTTGTAATGCTTTGGGTGTGGTGTCATCCACTTTGTACTTAATGATAAAGTATCCCGTAGACAGGAGGGAAATCACCATAGTAAAAGGCGACCATGAGTTTACCTGACAACGTTACCAAGACAACTTGAAACTTAAATTGGAAAGAGCCAATGGCACGTCCCTTCCACCCACCAACAGTTCCCAATGATGTAAGATTTTCCAAAAACATGGCCAACCTAGATCCCAATGAAGACTTAGCTGAGAGACAAACAGCCTCATTAGAAGAACAAAAATAAGTATACATCGGATAATATCCCCATCAAGTCGCCAAACTTGTACTTCTTTGGAAGAAACAAATAAGAAGCTTATAATGGTGTTACTAATGAAGAACATTGATCATTTTTCTTGTTATCCATCTGACATGTTAGACATATAGGAGAGCGTCATAAGCTATAAGTTAATCTTCATACCACTTGTCAAACCGGTGTCCTATAGAAAGCAAATAAATTAGAGAAATCTAGTATTCGTCTTGGCTAGCAAATGTAGCCATGGTAAATAATGCAAGTGGAAAGTGTGGAATGTGTGTGGGCTTCACTAACCTAAAATTTTCGTGCCAAACGGATCCATGTCCTCTATCGAGCACTAACCATATCAAAATGGACTCCCTTGATGCCACTTTCACTGCATTTTTTATAAGCAAAATGGAATTAATAAAGGAAGCACAATGTGTATCCAACCCTTACAAAGACAACAACTGTTCCGAACTAAACCAATGGCTAGACATGGCCCAATCCACTTCTGCTCCCAGAACGGCCCAATTACCTAAGTCCAGTCAATAAGGGGTAGAATTTACCTTTCTGCCCTCCAACCGGGCACATATGGACGGATGAACCGCAGGTTCATTTGCTCCTCCCTGGTATTTTTGCCCGTCACGCACGGCTTCATTATCCGGAACTACGTCTTTGCCCGACATAACGGCTAGTTTTGGGCGCCCTGCCCGTCATAACGGCTAGTTTTTGGCAGTTACATATTCTTCGGGAAACGGTTATTTCGCACCGAAAATAGGGACCGTTGGCCACGCGCTAGGGGCATTATTTAAACCCTCTCACTTGAGAGGGTCCGGTATCCAATAATCATCCTAAGAACACACTTTGTACTTGCCCTTTCCTTTAACCTTTTCTTACTTGAGCGTCGGAGTGCCTTGCAAGTACACCCCCCTCCTCCTCCTCCATTCCAGCATCGTAGACGAAGTCTCTGGCCCACTTCAAGGTTCTGATCATCCCTCACGATCAGTGGCGCCGTCTGTGGGAAAGTATCTTCCCCGTCTTAACATCCACCTCAGATTCCAAGACCAAAACACGTTCCTCGTCCAAGATGCTCGCAAACTCTCTATTCTCCCCGTCAACAAAACTGATGCTGACCGAGCTACATCCCTTCTCGGAGGAGACACCCGTCGTTCGAGAGAGGGAGCTACCGCATCTCCTTCCCTACTCCTGCTGACCATGTTGACGACCAGCCTGTACTGGCTCTCCAGCCCGTACCAGTTCCACCCAACGCCGACCCGGCGGTGGTGGCCCTCCTTGAAGCCATCAACAAGACCAACGTCTTGATCCTCTAACAAAACGAGAGGATCGAGGCGTTGGAAGAGTCTGCCCGTCCAAGATCCCCTCCGTCGAGGAAGAATCGACGACGATCCAAGAGTCCACGACCCCAGTGGGAAACCGACCATCGGGGACCCAAGAACCAGAGTCCCATGCGGTTCGGAAGTGCGATCACATTTCCCCGCGAAGTCAATCTTCCCCAGGCCACTAGAGAACCCGAAGATATCAACGTTCACCCCCAATCACACCAAAGGGTCGGGCCCGTACACCTTCGCCCCGAAGAAGTCGCCGTTACGAGCAAGTCGTCCGCTCCCCTTCCCAGACCAGTTCCAGCAGCGACGATGAGCCCCATGGCCCGTTGTCCCAAGAGATATTGGCTACACGCCGTCCCAAAGGCTTGGAGAAACCCTTAGCTTTGGGCACTTATGACAGAACGACTGACCCCGATGAGCACATCGAAAACATTGATGCGCTGTTAGATTACTGTGGCGTTTGGGGCGCCATCAAGTGCCGTCTGTTCCCGACCACGCTTAGGAAAGGGGCAATAACTTGGTACAAACAACTGCCCAAGGAGTCCATCACCTCATGGAAGCAGCTGGGCAGGATGTTTTCCAGACACTTTACGGTATCACACCGCCATCCCAAGACTGAAGCCTCCCTGGAGGCTATAATTCAAGGGAAGGATGAACCTCTCCGGGCATACATCGAGAGGTTTAACAAAGAAGTTGTGCAAGTCCCCACTACCGACGACATGAAAAAAATTTTGCTCGAGCGGGGACTCCGCCCACACTCAGAGTTTTCCAAAGTTGTTGGCCTCGCACCTCCAAGAAGCATGTACGCCTTCCTCCTTAAGGCGCAGTCGTACATTCAGTACGAGGAGAAGGAAGCGGCCAGCTCCGCCCGAGCCTCCTGCCATCAGGAGAATGCCCGGGCCTCTAAAAGCGATGAGCCCTCGACATCCCGTCGGGGGGAAAGAATGTGCGAATATCGTCCCCGCAACTCTAGGGATAACAAAGGACCCTCTGGCCGGTTCCAGGATTACACTCCCCAAACTGTCTCCAGGGAAAAGATTCTCTCTGAGTGTACCAACTCAGAATTTAAGCAGGCGGGAGTCCGGTTCCCCAAGCAGATACCGGCCAAGCCCAACGCCGGCAAATCAAAGTACTGCTGTTTCCATAAGAATCACGGCCACACCACTGAAGACTGCATCCACTTGAAGGACGCTATAGAAATACTGATCAGGGATGGCTATTTGAAGCAGTTTACAAAAAAGAAAGATACTCCCCGGCAGGACGCCCAGGAGTCAAAGAAAGTAGAGGAAGAGGTGCCTTCCTTGGAAGAAACCAACCTCTAAGTCGCCATGTCTATATCACGACCGGAGGATTTCTACATTCCATACGAGCTCAGCGTTCCCGTATACTTTGCGGCCCATAACCCGTGGGAGACTTTCCCCTCCACGATGGTCATCTCCGGAGGGGGTTTCAACAAAGTCACTGTGGGCTCCGTGAAGAAAAAATTCGAGCACCTGATCAGCACGAGCTCCAATAAGGTTACAACGTTCGACAAGGCCCAGAAGGGATCAGTCCCCATCTCCTTCTACAAGGAAGAGCTCCTCGGAGGGTCCCCGTACTCAAGTATCCCACTGCTCGTCCGAGCCCAGATGGCCAATTTTGACGTTCGCAGGATCCTTGTCGACCAAGGCAGCTCGGTCGATATTATGTACTCTCAGCTTTTCTCGACCCTCTAACTGGATGAATTGCATCTCACTCCCTATATAGGTTCTGACCTCCAGGGTTTCAATGGGTCGGTCACAAAACCCTGGGGGTACGTAGAGCTGATTGTGACCTTTGGATCGGCGGAGATAGCCAGATCTATTAAAGTGCAGTTCCTGGTAATTGACTGTTCGTCTCTCTTCCAGTGTATATTCGGGCGACCAACGCTAGCCGAGCTGGTAGTCGTGCCTTCCACCGTCCACCTCAAAATGAAGTATTACACTTCGAAAGGTATGGTCGCCACACTACACGGGAACATCGAAGCTGCACGACGATGCTTCGAAATGGCCACCAAGGGACTCAGCGTCATCGCTTCCAGGCCGAAGATGTCCAACAAGTCAGCCTTGCCCAGTAGCTCAGAGGAAGCCAAGCCACTACCTCGCGTTGAATTCGTCGACCTCGACAGCCGCTTCACCAAAGATGACCAGAAGAAAGACCAGGCCGACTTGAGCAGCTCATCCGCCCCGACCAGCAACAACTCCCATCCGATGCGCCCTATCGTGGATGGTGACTTCAAACTCATTCAGCTCGGCGACGACCCTCAACGGGGAGTAAAGATAGGGACTGGTCTCCCCGAGATCGCACGGAAGCAACTCAAAGCCTGCCTTCAAGAGAACGCAGACTTGTTCGCCTGGAGCGCCGCAGAAATGCCCGGATTGGAACCCTCTCTCGCTTTCCATCAACTCACGATCAACCCAGCCGTCAAAGCAGTAGCACAACGTAGAAGGAAGCAATCTCCAAAAAAAACGGAGGCTGCAGAACAAGCTGTAAAAGACCTCATCGAGGCAAAATTCATATCGGAAGCCAAGTACACCACTTGGCTGTTCAACGTTGTACTAGTGAAAAAATCTAATGGAAAATGGTGAATGTGTGTTGATTATAGTGATCTTAACAAGGCATGCCCGAAGGATGCCTACCCCCTCCCCAATATTGATAAACTTATTGATAACTCCGCTGGTTTTAAACTATTATCATTCATGGATGCCTACTCGGGCTATAATCAAATACCAATGGCAATGAGTGATAAAAAATACACGGCCTTCATGACCGAATTGGGCAACTATTACTACAACGTAATGCCTTTCGGCCTGAAGAACGCCGGCGCGACCTATCATAGGATGATGAACAAGGTCTTCCTGGGAGAAATAGGCGACATGCTCGAAGTCTATATGGACGACATGATCGTGAAATCCCACGAGGAAACCGGTCATATGGCCCACCTAAGAAAAGTCTTCGAACAGGACAGGAAATACCGGATGCGTTTAAACCCGGAGAAGTGCATGTTCGGAGTCCGGGCAGGAAAGTTCCTCGGCTTCTACCTGACAGAACAAGGAATCGAGGCCAACCCTGACAAGTGTCGAGCTTTCTCCAAATTTCCAACGCCTAACTCGAAGAAATCCATCCAGTCCCTTAACGGGATGCTCACGTCTTTGTCTTGTTTCGTGGCCAAGTCTGCCCAGCACGCCCTGCCATTCTTCGAACTCTTCTGCAAGGAAGGAGCGTTTGAATTGACAGAGGAATGTGACCAGGCTCTCCTCCATTTGAAACAGGCATTGTCTGAGCCACTAGTCCTCTCTCGGCCAGACAATGGTGAAACTCTGTATTTGTATCTCGCCGTAGCAACTGAGGTCGTGAGCGCCGCTCTTATCCACGAAACACCTGATGGGAAGAAGCCCATATATTTCACCAACAAGGCATTGCAGGGACCAGAGCTGAGATACCAGCAAATAAAGAAACTAGCACTGGCCCTCATCAACGCCGCCAGAAGACTGAGACACTACTTTCTGGCCCACACGATCGTGGTCCAGACATATCAACCTGTAAAGCAACTGCTGGGATGACCAGACATGGCCGAAAGAATGTTCAAATGGTCGTTAGAGCTGTCCGAATTTGACATTCAGTATGAAAGCATAAAAGCCCTCAAGTCCCAGGCTTTGGCTGACTTCGTCGCAGAAATGAAGTTCGCAGATTCCCCTACCTGCAGGGAGCGCAAGTGGACCTTTTTCATAGACGGGGCTGTGAAGGGAAGATCTCTTTACACTTGATTTTAATGATGTCAAAACTATCATGCTTAGAATATATAGAATTCACATGAAGAATATCATATGCAATACACACTAGGTGTTCTAAGGATGTTTGATCATGTTGGCAATGTTCTAGGTGCATTAGATATGGTTAAAAAACCTTTAGGAAAGTCAAAAAGATGATTTTTGCATGTTTCAAGGGTGTGAGTCGGCTCACAACCCTGTTCTGGTCGACCCAGACAGGTAGCATTTGTTAGTGTCAACTGCGGGAATGCTCCCGTCGACCCTCCGGTCGACTCATACATCCTGAATTTATCATTGTCTAAAACTGTGAACAATGTGTCGATGCATACCCTGCTTAGGTCGATGCATAGGCTATTTTTTTGTGCAGATGTGTTGACTGCCTTGCTCAGGTCGACCTCCTCACCTGTATAGATTGATCGTTCGCTGTTTTGCACCAATTTTCTGATGTGTTGTTGACTTAAATTTTCTGTTATTCTTGTTATGTTTACTAGGATAGTATATATATTGTTTTAGCTCATTTTTACACACTAACAAGAAACGTGAAAATTTATACCCATCTTTCTCTTCATCTTCATCTTCAACCTTGAGTAAACAAACAATTACACATAATCATTTTTGTTTGTGTCGCCCATTGTTTTGAAGTGATAACGTTCAGAATTAGGAAGTGTGTGATCTTCATTTCTAGGTTGAGAATTGGTAGGTGTTTCTTGAATAAAACCTTAGGTTTATCCTCCAAGAATCAAAGGAAATTTTGGGGTTTTTTTTTGCACAAACCGTTTCGTTCTACAGGGATTTAGCCGTGCAAAGGTAACCGAAGAACAGAGTATTCTTTCGGTTTAGTAGCTACAGTCGGAGGATCGTAGAAGAAGCGTTTAAGGATCGAATTGCGGAGAATTGAAGTCGGTCGAGTGAAGGTGACTGAAGAACAGTGGTTTCTTGCAGTCTAGTAGCGTGGGACGGTGACTTGTTTAACCGAATTCGAGGCACTTGATTCGTCTTGAATCAAGGGGAGAGAAGGCTCTACATCAACAATCAAAGACGTTTGAGAGTTTGGATGTTCATAGTTCTTCTCTTGTAAACAATTTGCAAACAGCAACATATATATATATATATATATATATATATATCTCAATTCCAATTGTGGAATTGGGGGCAGAGGTACCCAAAGCGAGGACGATTGGGGAACTTCCAAATCAAATCATGTTTGTTCTCTCTCTCCCTTAACTCTTTACGTTTGATATTATTCGAATTTGCGAAGTTTAAATTGATCGAAATTTCTGACCTAGTGTTATAATGAGCTGTTAAATTGTTTTGTAAATCTGATACAATCCCTTGGATTGTATTTAGGAGCAGATCAACATCACACTACTTTGAAATCTACACTTAGTGTGTTAACGCACACCAAGTGTTCGATAATTTTGTTTCAACGCAAAATCAAACGTATTCACAATTAATTGTTTGTCGATTTACCTCGTTGGGTTGGATTAACTATCAAGCAAATAAAACATTGTTGATTGCGTTTAAATTGTGTTAATCAATCTGAATTTTTCTCATCCATAATTCATTCCCAATATTGTCGTGCATATCCGATCCTTTTAGTAGAGTTTTGTTGTAGATGTGTGATTCAGTGGTTGCTTCCGTTAAAATTTTTAAAACCAGTTTTTTGGAAAGCCATTTGCGTGTAAAACTCGTGGGGTCTATTCAACCCCCCTTCTAGATCCTAGCCATCGTCTAACAAGTGGTATCACGAGCTCCGGTTTATCTGGTGCTTCGGTAAAACTTCTTGGAATATGGAGAACGAACCTAAAGGAGCTTATAATAGAGCTCCAGTTTTTACAGGCGAGAATTACAGCTACTGGAAGGATTGTATGCGCGTCCATATAAATTCAATAGATCAGAAGGTTTGGAATGTTACTTTAAATAGTCCTATGCAAATTACAATGACTAATGCCGAAGGCATTGTCGTTCCCAAACCCGAAGACCAATGGAATGAGGAGGACGAGAAAAAGTACAGCTATAATTGGAAGGCTCGAAATATTTTGATCTCTTATTTGGGAGTTGACGAATATTATCGAGTATTTCATTGTGAAACGGCCAAAGCCATGTGGAATGCTTTACAAGTAGCCCACCAAGGCACTAATAATGTTAAAATGGCCTGTCTCAACACACTAACGCAAGAGTTCGATCTTTTTTACATGAAGCAAAGGGAAACCATTGCGGATATGCAAAAACGATTTACTCATATTATCAACAAATTGCATGTACTTGGTAAACCAATTCCAAACGAGGTTGCTACTAATAAGATTTTGAGGTTTCTTAACAGGGAATGGCAGCCGAAGGTCACCGCGATCAAGGAGGCCAATAATCTAGCTACTCTAGACCTCACCACATTATTTGGCAAACTCGATGAGCATGAGCAAGTGCTTATTAGCCTTGAAAAACATGAAAAGAGTATAAAGAAGGAGAAAACAAAAGATGCAGAAAAGAAGTCGATTGCTCTTAAGGCCTCTTGTTTAAAGTCCACATCAAAAGAGCAAAGTGATGATGAAACCAACAATGACGAAGATAATGACTCCGATGATGATATGAGTCTATTTGTGAAGAGATACAATAGGTATGTCCGAAAGAATGAGATTCAACACTCGGATAAAAATCTAGTCAAATTTAAGAGGCAATCTAGAAATGAAGGAAATAAGAATGGCAAGGTTAAAGGAACGTGTTCCAACTGTGGAAAATCTGGGCACTACAAGCCAGATTGTCCATCACTTAAGAAAGACAAGGACAAGGATAAGGATAAGAATCGTCAAAACAAAAAGTCAAACAAGTCTAGACGAGCATACATCGCGTGCGAAAGCGATAGCGAGTCGGAAAAAGATGACAGCTCAAGTGACGAGAGTGAATCCGTTAATCTATGTCTTATGGCACGTCAAGACAAGAAGAAAGAGGTAAAACACTCTAAATATGATCATTCTAATAGTATATCTCATTTATAATTACAAAAGGCTTTTGATATGTTGCACCGCAAGGCTAAGGAAGCTTTTCAATGCTTAGCCTCGAACAAAAAGATTTTTAAATACTTAGAGAGAAAGGTTTCCGATTCCGAAAAGGAATTGGAAGCTCTTAAAAAATCCAAGGTGGATGCATCAAAAGCTAAGATTGATGAGAATAAGTCTCCATGGTTCAAGTTTGGGGGCTGTGATACTTGTCATATTTGGCAAATAGAGGTGAGAACCCTTAAGGCCAAATTAGACAAGGCTCTTAAGCCTAAAGTTACGTTTACTATTGATCGACACATTATCGAGAAAGTATGAACAATCCGTATCAAAAGTATATGTATGTGATTCGAGATAGAGATAGCAAAGGTAAATTCCAAATGAACCGTGATTGCCTATGTTGTTGCAAGCCTGGTCATACTATTGCTAAATGTCATTTTAGAAGTTTTCTTGTTCCAAAAGGCATTTATCAATGGTTGCCCAAGTGCGATCTTGGTTTCACTTACCGCAAAGGACCCAATGAGAATTGGGTACCTACTCTCCCTTAATTGTTTTGTAGGTACAAAGTCTTGTTACCACCGAAAGAAGATAGGTTCTGGATAGTGGATGCTCAAGACATATGACAGGAGACATATCTCTTTTCATCGACTTTGTGGCGAAGAAAAGGCGGTTTGTCACCTACGGAGATAACAACAAGGGATAGATTCTCGGCAAAGGTAGTGTAGATAACCTTTCATCTACTACTATCTCTGATGTACTTCTTGTGGAAGGCCTTAGACACAACCTTTTAAGCATTAGTCAACTATGTGACAAGAATTATAAAGTATCATTTTCAAAAGATTGTTGCATAGTTGAAAATAGTGACAAAAAGAATGTGTTTAAGGGCTTGAGGGTGAACAACTTCTATATGCTAGACTTAAATGAGGTATCGTTGAATGGAGACAAGTGTCTAGTCACTATGAATGAAGATTCATGGTTGTGGCATAGACGGTTGGCTCATATCAACTTTGATTTGCTTAACAAAATAATCTTTAAAGACCTAGTCATCGGTTTGCCCAAAATCCAATTCACAAAGGATCACCTTTGTGATGCTTGCCAGATGGGGAAGGAAACAAGGATCTCATTCAAATCTAAAACCATCATTTCAACTATGAGACCCCTTGAGCTCCTCCATATGGACCTCTTTGGACCATCTAGGGTTAAAACCCTAGGTGGTAACTATTATGGTTTTGTAATAGTCGATGATTTTTCTAGGTTTTGTTGGACCATTTTCTTAGCAAATAAGAGTGATACCTTTTTGGCCTTTGAGAGATTTGCTAAGTTATCTCAAAACAAGTTAAACGCGAACATTGTGTCAATTAGAAGTGATCGTGGGGGTGAGTTTGAAAACCATTTATTTAAAGCATTTTGTGAATTCCATGGAATTGATCATAATTTTTCCGCACCACGTACCCCTCAAAAAAACGGGGTTGTGGAACGTAAAAATAGAATTTTGGAAGAATTAGGAAGGACTATGATCAATGAGAGTGGACTTCCAAAATACTTTTTGGCCGACACCATAAGTACGGCTTGTTACGTTTTGAATAGGGTGCTCATCCAGCCTATTCTAAACAAGGCACCGTATGAGCTTTTTAAAGGGCGTAAGCCAAATATCTCTTACCTTCACGTTTTTTGTTGCAAGTGTTTCGTGTTGAACAATGGTAAAGAGACACTTGGTAAGTTTGATGCCAAGGTCGGCGAGGGTATTTTTCTTGGATACTCTCATTCAAGTAAAGCTTATAGAATATATAATAAAAGGTTACGAATTGTTGAAGAGTCGGTACACCTTACATTTGATGAGTCTTATCCGAGAAATGTCAGAGAAAGTAGTTCTTTTCAGGTGCATGTGTATCTTCAGAAGACATACTCAAGGACACTGATAAAGGAACTGATCAGCCCGAAGCAGTGCATATTAAGGAGGAAAAGGATCACCAACCTATGAAGAGTGAGGAGGATCATCCAACTAATGAAGATGGCATTCCTCCAGCATGAAAGTCTTCCAAAGACCATCCAATCGACAATATCATCGGTGACATCTCTAAGGGAGTAACCACCCGCTCTAAACTTAGTAACTTTTGTTATTACTCCGCTTTTGTGTCACAAGTTGAACCTAAAAACGCAAAGGAGGCATTACTCGATGAGCATTGGTTTTTATCAATGCAAGATGAACTAAATCAATTCAGGAGAAATGAGGTTTGGGACCTTGTCCCCCCTCCGCGAGATCATCGAGTAATCGGCACCCGATGGGTGTTTAGGAATAAACTTGATGAAAACGGAGTTATAACATGTAACAAAGCGCGGCTTGTAGCGCAAGGCTATAACCAAGAGGAAGGAATCGACTATGAGGAAACTTATGCACCGGTTGCCCGACTCGAGGCTATACGCCTTTTACTTGCTTATGCTTGCACTAAGAATTTTAAATTATTCCAAATGGATGTTAAAAGTGCTTTCCTTAATGGATATATAAATGAAGAGGTTTATGTTGCCCAACCTCCGGGTTTTGAATCCCATGAATATCATGATCATGTCTACAAACTTAAATGTGCTTTGTACGGACTTAAACAAGCCCCTAGGGCTTGGTATGAATGTCTGAGCAAATTTTTACTTGATCAAGGGTATTCAAGAGGAAAGGTTGACACAACCCTCTTTATTAAACGTCAAGGAAAACACTTAATCTTGGTACAAATTTATGTTGATGATATTATCTTTGGGTCTACTAACATGACCTTGGTCAATGAGTTTTCTAGTTTGATGCAGGGGGAGTTTGAAATGAGCATGATGGGGGAGCTCAACTATTTCCTCCGATTGCAAATCAAACAACTAGAAGAGGGCACGGTTGTGTGTCAAACAAAATATTGTCTTGAGCATCTCAAACGTTTCAACATGCTAAACTACAAGGTAATAGATACTCATATGCCTACTTGTGCCAATCTTGATCGTGACAAAAATGGTAAGGATGTAGAGGTAAAAAAGTATCGAGGTATAATTAGATCTCTTTTTTATCTTACCGCATCACGACCCGACATTATGTTCAGTGTATGCATGTGTGCGAGGTATCAAGCACGTCCTAAGGAATTCCACTTAAAAGCAGTTAAGCGCATATTTCAATACCTCTCCGGTACTCCAAAGTATGGGTTGTGGTATTCCAAAGGTAGTGTTTGTTCCTTAGTTGGCTATTCTGATTCCGACTTTGCCGGATGCAAGTTGGATGGGAAAAGTACTAGTGTCACGTGTCACTTTTTTCGCAAATTCCTTGGTGAGTTGGCATAGCAAGAAACAGGTTTCTGTTGCCTTGTCAACAGCCGAGGCGGAATACATTTCCGCCGGTAGTTGTTGTGCTCAAGTCCTATAGCTTAAGCAATAATTGCTTGATTTCAATTTAAAACTTGAGCGTATTCCCATTTTGTGCAATAACACTAGTGCTATTAACCTAACTAAGAACCCTGTATAACATTCACGCATTAAGCATATCGAAATACGTCATCATTTCCTTAGGGATCATGTAGAGAAAGGTGATGTGGTCTTTGAGTATGTTGATACTAAAAATCAACTTGCTCACATTTTTACAAAACCACTAGCCACATAGCCTTTCTTTCACATCCGTAGGGAACTTGGCGTTCTCGACATCTCGGATCGTGTTTGATATTCCTCTAAGATAGTTGCTATTCACATATCTATATATGCTTGATTATGTTTTGTAACTAACAATGCAAAGAGTCATTAAGCTATATGTGAGGGCTCTCATCATTTATCATGATCAAGGTAATATCGTTCCGCTTCAAAGTTTTTGTTGTAAATGTACCATGCGGTGTGATAAAATTGATGTTTATTGCACATATTAAGCTCACTTTGTCCATTTAAATGTTTGATGTTTGTGTTGGCTTCTTATTTATTCAATATCATTGCTTAAATGACACAATTATTTGATTTTTGCAATTTTCTATTATTTGAGTCGACTCAACCATGCTTCTGATCGACTCTCTCTCAATGCATTGTTCACGATTAAAGCCGGGAATACTCAGGTCGACTCTATGGTCGACTCACAGCTTCATTTTTCAAAATTATAGAAAATGTTACAGTGTACGTCGACGCACACAGACCTAACGGTCGACCGCTCGCTACAGACTGCGAAAAATCCCTTGGACTTCGTCTATTTTGACCCATTTAAGTGTTTTTTATGTTTTTTATGATTCTTTTATTGGTCATTAACATTGCATGTGCATAGTATCAAGTCATTGCATAGTTTCTCTCATCTCCTCCTCTTCCCTAAATCCTCTATAAACAAACCCTAACTCCACAACTCTTACCAACAACATTTGGGTTTCACACGACATTGAAGAAATTGGTTACTGTTCATCCTTCTCTAGCATCACCATCAATGGCTTCTTGAAGAATCACTCAGAAAAGAGTCACAAGAGAACCTTCATCTCAAGCTGGTACTTCCCAACCTCCTCTCAATCCACCGGTAACACTTTCCTCTCTTGTATCTGATGAATCTATTGATCTATTTGAAAAGAAGTTGAGTACGCGGTCTGTTGTAAAGCAATTTGTTTACTATCGTCATGCTGCTGAGCGTATGCATAGAGAAAAGGTTATAGAGTTATTGGATTTTCAGAATTTCATAAAAATTTTGGAATGTGATATCAAATATAATGAGGATTTAGTTCGAATTTTCTATTCTTGCTTAATGAGAAAATTTGAGGGTTACATGTTCAACTGCAAGCTAGGAAGTAAGGCTGTTGCTATCAATGACTCTACTTGGAGGGATTTGTTCAATATGCCTGTGCTCAATGCTGCACCTACAGAATATGCAACAGATACAAGCTCTGTTGAGGGTTATGATTTTAAGAAAGCACTGAATTCTATGCTGAAGAAACCATATTCTGATCAGGTTGTGGCGAGCGACTTGTTTCCTAAATCCGTGACAACTGGGAAATTAAAACCTCTTGACAGGATCCTACATTGGATTGTGTCACACATTCTTCGACCCAAGAAGGTCGGATACTCCAGGATTGATCAGCTTGAAGTCTACTTTATGTACATTCTGAAAAATAAAATCCGGATTAGTTGGCTGTATTATGTTGCAAGCAGGATGTATGCTCTACGTGACTCTGGTAGAGGAACTACGTTGTCTTACGCCTCTTTCATTCAAAGTGTGATCAACCGTGCTGAAATCATTGTTCCTGGTCTCACATACAAACCTCTCACCTCGGATCAAGAATTCAGTCAGAAGACATTGACTATGATGGGACATATTTGGGATGTCAAAGATAAAAAGTATAAGTATGTTGTGAAATCAAACACTGTTGTATTGGAAGAATCGGATGAAGAAGATGAGGACGAAGAAGAAGAGGAAGAAGAAGGAGAGTAAGAACAAAGCGATGAAGGGGAAGAACAAAGTTTAGAATGACCAAGGAAATCAAATGGATATTGGTGTTGAAGATAATAGTGCTTGGATGGCTCACTCATCTGCTATGGCGTCTGAGGAAGACCAAGTATGGAATCAATGGCAATCTACAGGTACTCATATGCCTCAATCTTCTCAAATGGAAGCTGAGATTGACCAAGGCTGGGGTCAATGGCAATATACTGGCTGGACCACTCTTGGTTCTAACTATGTGCCATCAACTCAAGGTTTGGAATATCAAGACTCTTATTATACTCCTCCATCACCTCCGCGTCCTCAACAAAACAATGAGGATATTCTTGAACTCATAAGGAATATGCATCTTGAACAACAGAGGTTTGCCACAGCTCAAGAGGAACGGTTCAAGTCTTTGCACGACAAGCTTCAAACGCACACTGACAACTTTGACTCTTTTGCCACTAATGTGATGGGAAGATTCAACGCTATGGCTGAGACATCTTCTAATCAGCACCGTGCTCTTACAAACAATTTCAACATTTTGAATCAAACTGTATTGGAGATGACTGAGCAATTGGACGTGCAACCTCCACCACCTCCTCATACTTACCAGTTTCGCGGAAGGGGCCACTCATTTAAGGGGAGGAGGCCTTGAGGACTTTTATTGCATCTCTCATCATATCTATTAGTGTTTTGTTTCTTGCATGGTCTTTTGTTTATGACTCTACTATGTTTCTTTTCGCTATGTTTGCTTCATTTTCGTACTTTTGTACTACTACTTTCTGGATTCTCTATGTCGTACCAATGTAATGTTCTAACCTTTGTGTTCCTTAAGCATTTTGGTTTGGTTGTTAGTATTGTGTCTCTATTTATCCTTCATTATGTTCATTAACCTACATTGTATGTGGATGTGCGTTAATGGTTACGCGTTGCAATTATGTAAAAATTGTCGCTTTCATTTTTTTTTGCTATCCTTGATATGTCTATCTTTCTCTCTTTTTTATGTTGTCAAATGGGGAGAAGAAACTGGAAATAACAGGTATTGGGAATGATCAAACAACGATGGATGCATAAAGTCAGGGGGAGGATGATACCTCAGTTTGACCTTGCACCACTGTTTTGCCATCATCAAAAAGGGAGAGTATGTGAAGGGAAGATCTCTTTACACTTGATTTTAATGATGTCAAAACTATCATGCTTAGCATATATAGAATTCACATGAAGAATATCATATGCAATACACACTAGGGTTCTAAGGATGTTTGATCATGTTGGCAATGTTCTAGGTGCATTAAATACGGTTAAAAAAACCTTTAGGAAAGTCAAAGATGATTTTTGCATGTTTCAAGGGTGTGAGTCGACTCACAACCCTATTTTGGTCGACCCAGATAGGTAGCATTTGTTAGTGTCAACTGCAGGAATGCTCGCGTCGACCCTCCGGTCGACTCATACATCCTGAATTCATCATTGTCTAAAATTGTGAACAATGCGTCGACGCATAGGCTATTTTTTTGTGCAGATGTGCTGACTGCCTTGCTCAGGTCGACCTCCTCACCTGTATAGGTCGACCGTTCGCTGTTTTGCACCAATTTTCTGACGTGTTGTTGACTTAAATTTTCTGTTATTCTTGTTATGTTTTCTAGGATAGTATATATATTGTTTTAGCTCATTTTTACACACTAACAAGAAACGTAGAAATTTATACCAATCTTTCTCTTCATCTTCATCTTTAACCTTGAGTAAACAAACAATTACACATAATCATTTTTGTTTGTGTCGCCCATTGTTTTGAAGTGATAACGTTCAGAGTTAGGAAGTGTGTGATCTTCATTTATGGGTTGAGAATTAGTAGGTGTTTTTTGAATAAAACCTTAGGTTTTATCCTCCAAGAATCAAATGAGATTTTGGGGTTTTTTTTGCACAAACCGTTTTGTTCTACAGGGATTCAGCCGTGCGAAGGTAACCGAAGAACAGAGTATTCTTTCGATTTAGTAGCTACAGTCGGAGGATCGTAGAAGAAAGGTTTAGGGATCGAATTGCGAAGAATTGAAGTTGGCCGAGTGAAGGTGACTGAAGAACAGTGGTTTCTTGCAGTCTAGTAGCGTGGGACGGTGACTTGTTCAACCGAATTCGAGGCACTTGATTCGTCTTGAATCAAGGGGAGAGAAGGCTCTGCATCAACAATCAAAGACGTTTGAGAGTTTGGATGTTCATAGTTCTTCTCTTGTATAAACAATTTGCAAACAACAACATATATATATATATATATATATATATATATATATATATATATATATATCTCAATTCCAATTGTGGAATTGGGGGCAGAGGTACCCAAAGCGAGGACGATTGGGGAACTGCCTAATCAAATCGTGTTTGTTCTCTCTCTCTCCCTTAACTCTTTACGTTTGATATCATTCGAATTTGCGAAGTTTAAATTGATCGAAATTTCTGAGCTAGTGTTATATTGAGCTGTTAAATTGTTTTGTAAATCTGATACAATCCCTTGGATTGTATTTAGGAGCAGCTCAACATCACATTACTTTGAAATCTGCACTTAGTGTGTTAACGTACACCAAGTGTTCGATAATTTTGTTTCAATGCAAAATCGAACGTATTCACAATTAATTGTTTGTCGATTTACCTAGTTGGGTTGGAATAACTATCAAGAAAATAAAACATTGTTTATTGCGTTTAAATTGTGTTAATCAATCTGAATTTTTCTCATCCATAATTCATTCCTAATATTGTCGTGCATATCCGATCCTTTTAGTAGAGGTTCGTTGTAGACGTGTGATTCAGTGGTTGCTTCCGTTAAAAATTTTAAAACCAATTTTTTGGAAAGCCATTTGCGTGTAAAACTCGTGGGATCTATTCAACCATCCCTTCTAGATCCTAGCCATCGTCTAACAGGGGCATCTAGCTCGGCAGGGAGCAGGGCGGGCATCATACTGGAGAACGACGAGGGAATCATCGTAAACGTATCACTCACCTTGTCCTTCGCCACGTCCAATAACCATGCGGAGTACGAAGCCTTCCTCGCCGGCTTGCACCTGGCTGAGGACCTTGGGGCAGAAGAAGCTGTCATCTGCACGGATTCACAACTCGTAGGCCTCCAGGTTCGAGGAGAATACCAGGCCAAAAACGACAACATGTCCGATTACTTAGCCTTGGTCAAAGAAAAGATGAAGAAGTTTGATGCAGTAGAGGTGAAGCATGTTCCCCGCAAGCATAACGTCCAAGTGGACGTGCTATCTAAACTAGCAAGCACGAAGAGAAAGGGGGGAAACAAGTTCGTCGTCCAGGGGGTACTTCCTCGACCCAGTATCGAGAAGATATCCCCGACCCTCGACTGCAGGTAATCGGCGACAGCAACTGCTGGATGACCCCCGTTTATAACTACCTTGCTAGAGACGAACTTCTGTCGGACCCCAAAGAAGCCAGCATAGTCAGGCGCAGGGCCTGCTCCTACGTCCTGGTCGAAGACAAACTCTACAGGCAAGGGTTCTTCATCCCATTACTCAAATCTGTCGAGGAAGAGATCGTCGCCCATGTCCTGCGCAAAATTCACGAAGAAATCAACGCCCAATACCTCGGAGAAAGATCCCTCGCCCGAAAAGTCCTTCGAGCAGGGTACTACTGGCCAACCATGCAGCAAGATGCTAAAGAACACGTGAAGAAGTGTGATAAATGCCAATGACACAGGGACATGCACCTAGCTCCGCCTAACGAGCTCAAGGCTATGTCCTCCCCGTGGACATTTTCCTGGTGGGGCCTGGACATCCTGGGGCCGTTCGTAGTAGGATCAAACCAGAACAAACACTTAATAGTAGGCGTTGATTACTTCACAAAATGGATAGAGGCGGAAGCTCTAGCCAAGATAACATCCCTTAATATACCGTGTTTCTACAAACGAAACATCCTCGCACGTTTTGGTATTCCCCAGGCAATAGTCACGGACAACGGGACACAGTTCACGGATAGGAAGTTCTAGGATTTCGTCGCCCAGCTAGGCATGAAACAACACTTCGCATCCGTCAAACATCCCCAGACTAACGGGCAAGCCGAAGCAGCAAACTGAATCATCCTTCGAGGCCTCAAGCGAAGGCTGAATGAAACGAAGAAAACTTGGGTCGAGGATCTGTACAACGTCCTGTGGGCATACCGCACAACTCCATACTCTTCAACCGGGGAAAACCCTTTTCGCCTGGCCTACGGAACCGAGGTCGTAACTCCCATTGAAGTTCACGTACCCTCCAGGCGGACCGAATCACCCCTGGACGAGGAAGTGAACGACGAGGTACTAAGGGACGAACTCGACCTCGTCGAGGAAGTCCGATCAGGGGCAGCCCTCTGCGAAGCCTCATTAAAACAAAAAATTGTCATCCGACACAATGCCAGAGTCATACAGCGAGAGTTTGAAGTGGGCAGCCTTGTCCTGAGAAGGAACCATAAAGACTCTCACGAAGGCAAACTCGCTGCTAACTGGGAAGGACCATATCGCGTCCGAGCGAAAACGGAGAATGGGGCCTATTACCTAGAACATCTCAACGGGAAGAACTTGCTCGACCATGGAACACTGAAAAGCTAAAGCAATACTACAGCTAAGGCCTTAACTGTCGGTTTGCATCGTCAAAACGAAGAATGTCATGTCCCGACCATGATGCACGCCTAGGTACAAGCGTTGCATGTCAGCTAAGGCAAGACCCCGCTCAAGAGCGAGCCAGGTCCCTGTCCAACAGCGGTCCCTCAACCGAGCACCGTCGTCGTCAAAGTACCACGATAGGCAGAACACCCAGCTCGCGATGGGAGGTTCATGCCGTGAACTCAGGCCTCAAACACGACATGAGCTCCGCTTTCTCGCCCAGAAATCCCTCGGTCGTTCGACCAATCCCCCTCACTGCCGAACACATCTACTTCGAGCAATTCCCTAAAGTTTAAAACAAATTAAAGTGATCCCCGTTACGGACACAAAAGCTTATCAAGCAATAGTACAACACTTAGCAAAAATAAGCAGTAAAAGTCATGCGCAAACATACAAAACCGGCCACACTGACCAGATACATACATTAAATTTAAGTGACCACAAGAGCCACAAGCTGTGCATATTACAAAACAAGGGGGCCGTGCCCCCAAAAAAAATAAAGTTACATCAAAGTACGACACGCAGGCCGGATACATTACAGCAAAGAAAAATCCAATCTCATTCCTGCATCTGCTCAGGCTGCTCGTTATTGGGCTCAAGCTCCTGGTTCTCCTCGTTCAGAATCTGGGCATGCGCGTCGCCAATGTCGAAGAAATCCGGGCTAACTATCTTACCATTCTCAACATGACCCAAGAAGTTGGTACCCTCCGAGGATATCTGGACCTCTGGGTTCACCAGCCGGAGTTAAGCCACGACGTTCTTGAACGACTCTTCTCTAATGGCAATAACGTCCTCCTCTATCCGTAAGAGACGAGCGACTAGCTCGACACTTGTCTTTAGCGCTTTCACGTCCTCGGGCTCATCTTCGGCCGGACCCATTGCGGCATGCGCTCGCTCCGCTAGCTCCTCAGCAGCCTTCTTCTCCACCACCAGTGTAGCATTCTCCCCCTCAGCCTGGAAGCCTCCTCGTCTGATTTCTTCCTTGCATCATTGGCAGCCTTGGCCTCTTCCCTGGCCTTCCTCGCCGTCTCCTCTAGGGACGTTATGGTCTCCTGGGCCTTTTTGAGTTTAGACTCCAAGGAAGACTCTCCCTCGGCATATATTGCCACTATCTCCAAGACTCTGACCAGAGCAGAGGTATCCTGCGCCACCAGGGCCCTCTTGCTCGGGTGATCCATGCCTTCCAGCTGAAGAGACTCTGCCCGAGGTATCATTAGGGATGTTCCCTCAAAAAATCTCCTGTCGAGGATACAAGGGGGAACCTCGAACTTGCCCTTCTCAGGCGCCCGGCTAAGGTCCACCATCTCGCCGGCTCTGGTCCTATTGAACCTCGAGGCCAAAGGTAGCGGGGATCCCTAGGCAGGTACGGTCGAGGAGCTCCCCGCAGCAGGATGTAGAGGAGGAGCACATTGTGGAAATCGAGACTTCGAGGCGGCCGCCCCAGGCTTGTTCCTCGCCATAGCATTCTTCACCATTCTCTCGTGGGCGGAAGGCATCTCACCTGCGAAAACACAACAAACATGTTAGATGGCGAAGAAAATACAAGATCGGCCAAGTAAAAAAAGCTAAAACTACCAAGCAGTCTAAAAGTATCTGCAGGAGTCTTGCACTCCAAAAGTGCCTTTGTATTGATATAACGGTACTCCACCTGTTGACTACCATCGTCCTCAAAGATTGGATCACTCTTCTTCGTCCAGCAATCGGCGAGCCTGAAGGAGTTGACATAATTGATCAGCGTCTCATAGCCGACCACATCATGCTCGTCCAGCATGCACGGCTGAGCAAGATAATGGGCGGGGTCCTGGGCAAAGTGGCTCCCACTCTAGTGGAAAGGGAATTTGAACACCCTCTCCGTAACCACTTTCCCTTCCTCATCATACATGTCATTACCATCCTCGTTGGTTGACACGGCCTAAACGTACGTGCTATCTTGGGCCCGCTCCGACACAGGTTCGATGACATAGAACCTCTCCTTGAAGGTCCAGATAGACTCCGAGAAGGGATTAAACAGCTTCCTCGGTTGCTTCAGCGGCATCCAACCATACCTTCTCCCCGTGACCTGCCTCTGAAGGTGGAAGATGGTGAAGAACAAAGGCAAAGTGGTTCCTATCTTCAGGAACTCACAAGTCAGCTCAAAGGCGCAGATGAACGCCAACGAGTTAGGGTACAGTTGCGATGGAGCCAGATCCAGGTGAACAAAGATGGATTGCTGAAAATCAGTAAAGGGCAGCCTCAACCCTAGTTCCTTGAAAGTGTACTCCTACATCGAGAACCTCTCCCTATAATTTGTGCATATACGGTCGTTCTGATTGGGGAAGTGCACCTTTCATTCCCCTTTTGACCCTATGTCCATGAAGAGCTCCCCGGTGTATGACACAAAAGTAGATGCGTGTTCGGCTGGCTCCGCCACAGTCCATTCCTCCGCGAAATCTTGCTCGAGCTCCTCCCCGACTTCACTGGGAGCAGTTGAAAATTCCGTGTCACTACTCTCCGAGGAGCTCTCCTCAGACGAGTCTATGAGGATCTCTCTTTCGGGACCTGACGCCATCTCGATCACCTGAAAAGCAGAGGAAAAAAGTGAATTCGACCGCGAAATCAAATCCACCCTTCCACCGCTAGTCAAGTGAAAGGGCGCGCACAAGAGTCTCCCATGAGAAGATGCTCGGGGCAAACCCCTCATACAACGAGGAACTTCCCCGAACCACTACCCAGTTTCTGTTTGAAGATCCATCGGAAAATTTATACATTCATCGGAAACTTCGTCAGAGCGCCGAAAA
The DNA here is from genome assembly GCA_022829125.1 of Lathyrus tuberosus. Classification (NCBI taxonomy): domain Eukaryota; kingdom Viridiplantae; phylum Streptophyta; class Magnoliopsida; order Fabales; family Fabaceae; genus Lathyrus; species Lathyrus tuberosus. Next base: position 6,315,033 of record JALAZF010000090.1, read on the forward strand.
ACAGGGTAGCCACACCGGAAACGGCCTTACTCTAAGCTCTCCAATGGGCTCCGACGACCATCTCAGCAGCAAAAGATGGCCTTGCCACCGTCCACCACCAACAGACGCCGGAGAGACACCACAATCTCACCTAAGTTAACCTAACCGCATGCATTCTAGACAAAGATGAAAAAACCGGAAGAAAAGAGGGAATTAGGTAACTTACGTGGTCAAAGAGGTTGTAGAGTAGAGCTCGAAGCTATTCACGGTGGCTGAAACGACGATCGACGGCGGCGACGAACTGAGGTTCTCTGAGGAGGGCGAAGAAGAAGAGAGAGAAATGAAAATACGAATGAGCAACTTTCCCTCCTTTATCTATCACCTCAGAGCACGTGCACACGCGCAGGTAGGTCATTATGGCCCTAGACTAGCCATCATTGCCTATTTAATGCAGTACAGGTCTCGAAGAACACGTGGCATCCCATCGTTTCAGTTCCCCTTAACCGTTGGCCTCCCCGTACGCCAGGCTGATCGAACAGCGGTACGAGTCTTACGGGCACTGAATCTCTCGGGCACCACAGGACAACTCCCCCTCGTCACCAAACGACGATTCCTTCACAATTCCCCGGGGCTACGGGCTATCCTTAAGTCATCACTCCCATGCTCGAGAGCAACGACTTGGGGGGCTCCTGTTCCGGACTGGACCAATGGCTAGACATGGCCCAATCCACTTCTGCTCCCAAAACGGCCCAATTACCTAAGTCCAGTCAATAAGGGGCAGAATTTACCTTTCTGCCCTCCAACCGGGCACATATGGACGGATGAACTGCAGGGTCATTTGCTCATCCCTGGTATTTTTGCCCGTCATGCACGACTTCATTATCCAAGAACAGTCATGGGCATGTGCCCGGAACTACGTCTTTGCCCGACATAACGGCTAATTTTAGGCGCCCTGCCCGTCATAACGGCTAGTTTTTGGCAGCTACCTATTCTTCGGGAAACGATTATTTCGCCCCGAAAATAAGAACCGTTGGTCACGCGCTGGGGGCATTATATAAACCCTCTCACTTGAGAGGGTCATGTATCCAATAATCATCCTAAGAACACACTTTGTACTTGCCCTTTCCTATGACCTTTTCTTACTTGAGCGTCGGAGTGTTTTGCAGGTACACCCCCCTCATCCTCCATTCCAGCATCGTAGACGAAGTCTCTGGCCCACTTCAAGGTTCTGATCAGCCCTCACGATCAATAACAAATCAAAGCAGAAAAACACAACACACCAAAACAAAGAACAATAAAAAATTAAATTACAAGAAAAAGGAAATCGGCGAGACACGCCAAACATCCCACGAGCAAGAAATCCCGCAACAATTAGAGGCCAAAAACCACTCCCACGAGAAAAACTTAATCAAACTCAACACATCCATCTTGTTTAAAAAAACCTTCCTTGAAAACAATGGCATTCCTGCAAGACCAAATAACCCAACAGATAACAATCCAAAAAACCAAAACATCCTCCTCTTGGTGGCTGTCCCTGCAACATCAATAAAGACCAACAAAGAATTTGCTAAAGAGACAGAACACGACGACACTCCCGCACCAATCCAACCAACCACACGCTTCAGCCCAAAAACGTTTCGAAATAGGACAAAGCAAGAAAAAATGATCCAAGCTTTCCTCAAGCAAAAAACAAAAGGGACATACTGTATTATGAGTTCCAATAATAATGTGCCTCTTTGCTAATTCCGCCCTCAACTGCAACCTGCTTAGAACCATCCGCCAATCAAATATAAGCACTTTAATAGGAGCCTCGGTCTTCTACAAATACTCCAAAAGTTACAACTTATCCGCCTTTAGAACAGCTCCACCCGACTCAACAGCTAACAGCCTACATTAATTGGCGCTAACCGAAAACCACCATTATTTCACTGCATTGATTACAAACACTTGCAATTATCACTATAAGGTCATTCAATTTGACCTCAAAAACATCAAGACTAAAAATAGAGATGGAAACACATAGATGACACGGAGGTTAAGACTAAAAACAGATGATAGATGATGTCACAACAAAGATCTTGAGGAGATCATTTGCTAGGTAACAAGCTACAATATGCGCCTGATAAAGTGCTCTTTCAAATTAAAGCTAAAGTTTATGAAACATTAGTTTTTATTTTGTAAACATGAGCAAAAGAATAGTGTTCTATTATACTAAAAAAAAATATATGATTAATAGTCATTTATCCTCCGCAATATAGACGATTTTTTATTTATCTTTTTTTAAAATAATAATTTTGGATTACTCTCTTAAAATTTTAAAATTCTAAGTCTTTTGCCTCCAAATAGAAAAATTACCCCCTGTAAAATATTTTTTTTTATTTATCCTCCTAGTTTTTACACGCTTAGAAGGTACCCCAAAATTTTAAAAGATAATTCAAAATTATTTTTTTACAAGAGAATAAATCAAAAATCGCCTATATTACAGAGAATAAATGACTATTTACCCAAAAAATATATCACGAAGGGTCCGCTTTTTGATAGGTTCGCTTAGCCTGGCTAGTTAAGGCCATATGACCAATTTTCCACCAGTGATATAAGTTATTTTATGTTAAAAAAAAAAACAGTACTTTCTAATATGTCATCAATTTATGAAGCATAAATATAAGAAGGAACATTAAAATTATTTAAATTTAAAATATAATAATTAATTTTGTGAATGAAATAAAATAGTGAAAACAAAATTATAATTAAGGCTAATAAAATTAAAGTAGAAAGTATTAACGTGAGAGTGATATATTAACAGTAGATAACAAGAAAAGAAATAATATTAAAGTAAAATGGTTATTTAATTATATGATAACATATTTTTATAAGTTGTCACTTATGTGACAAAAGCAGTAGTATTAATTATATATTGTAAAATTATCTTTGATTTTTTATTGTAAAAAGAGAAAATATGAAATAATTATATAAAAAAATAAAAATTTATAATTAATTATAGTTTTAATTTTTTTTATTCGCTCATGTAATTGATCTCACTATTTTAAAATTAATCACTCCTAATTCCTTCCTTAGATTCATGCACTAAAAATAGTGAAAATACATGTTTAGAATGAGGTGTCACACAAATTAATATTGTAAAATTAGTTATATAAATTAATTATGGGTTAAATATATTTCACCTTTTGTCAATGTAGCGAGTTTTGGTTTTATCCCCCTAAAGTATTTTTTTTTAACGCCCCCTCACCAAATCAAAATTCTATTTCCACTCCCCCATGTGCTGACTAGACAGGGGGAATCTGCACATGTGACGAAGGAATCTGCCACGTGGCATTTGCTGACTGAATAATTATTATTATTATTTTTTTAATATTTATTTTTATTGTTTTTAGTTTTTTTTTTTTCCGAATTTTTTTTAAATTAAAAAAATTAAAAAAAAATTTTAAAAAATTAAAAAAAAAAAGTAAAAAAGTAAAATAAAAAATATAAAAATATAAAAAAAATAATTATCCAGTCAGCAAATGCCACGTGGCAGATTCCTTCGCCACATGTGCAAATTCCCCCTGTCCAGTCAGCATAGGGGGAGTGAAAATAGAGTCTTGATTTGGTGAGGGAACGTTAAAAAAAAAAATACTTCAGGAGGGCAAAAGCAAAACTCGCTAATTGGCAGGAGGTGAAGTATATTTAACCCATTAATTATTTACATGATATTAATTAAATTACAAAAATAAATATTTTGTAAGTTGAAATTGAAGTTTACAATGAGTTTTCTAGAAATTTTATAGGTGATAGTGATCATTCAATAGCATCTAATCATATGTCAAATTATTTAAAACATGTCATATTATAATTTTTAGTCAAAAAAAAAAAAAAAAAATTGACCAAAATTTGAAATTTTGAAAATGAATGGATCAATTTCATAATAAGAGAAAATAGACGGACTTAATCTACACTTAAACCTAAAATTTGTTATTAGTTTTATTGGTTTATATAAATAAAAAAAAATTACTTAAAAATTCATTTACATAAAAATGTTATTACTAATTTTATTGGTATATGTAAATGATTTTGAAAATACTTAAAATAAAACTATATTATATGGTTGATTTAAATATTTAAAACACCTATTAGATGTTAGTTTAGAGATAAGGATTTAATTTTGTAATATTAACATACAAAATTTAATTATTATTTTTCACAAACATAAAATGACACCACTTTAATTAAAAAAATAATTTCTTCTCTATTTTATATTTAAAAAAAAACTAAAATTTAAATGGTATTTAATTTTTTTTTAAAAATATGACAAATGATCATTTATAATTTTAGAACATATGTTAATAAACTTAATGCAAAAATATTCATTTCAAAACTTTTATAATTAAAATATATATTTTTTAAATTATGATATTTTACTTTTAAATTCTTAACTCCCGTTATAGCACAAATTAATAACACTTTTTTAAAAAATGTTAACGAATGTCTTTTGAATACTGATTAAGAGATTAATATAATAAGTTAAATATTTTTTAAGAGATTACAACCAATAAAAGACATGCATCAGAATAAATCCCAATTTTATTTTTAAAATACTGAAATGACATGGCAAATATAAGAGTTTTAATTAATTGTATGTGCAAAACTTCCTTACACTGACAGTGCACTATCATTAAACTTATATATATATATATATATATATAATGCACTCAACATAATATATTTTTTTATTTAAAATTTTTAATCGGTGTACCTAAAAAGATATTAAAGGATTATTTTTAGTGGTCCTATATTAAAGTGTCGGTAATAGAATCCAAAAATTACATTGTTAAATTGAATGTGATAAATGCTACTCCTTTGTGCACTGTCTATTTCTACGTCAGCATGCTGTCAAGTAATCTAAGCAATTACTGTACTACGCTTCTGTACATTTCTCTTGTTTGCAGTCAGATATGGGGACTTTTATTTGTATAGGCAAATTAATTAGAATTTTGGGTTGAATATATAATATCTGTTATAATGTTAGCGAGTTTGGTTTAGTTTTGTATTTTTTTTAATTTTTTTTAATATCTAGATTATGTGTGTGGCTCCTAGTTTTTTAATTGACTATTTTAAATTAGAATTTTTTTTATATTCTACGTGGCTGTTCATGTGGTTTTTTATTTTTTTATTTTTTATTTTTTATTTTCATGTGGTATTTTTTAAAATAAAAATTAATTTTTTTAATTTTTTTTTAATATTTATTTTTATTTTTTCTACCAATGAAATTCAAACTCAATACCTAAGTTTAGTGGGCAAGATTCTTAACCAGCGACTAATGTTCTTTTTGTATATAATATTTACATATTAAATACATATTATATAGTAGCTTATTTTTTGACATATTAATTATAAACTATTATAAGTAGATAACGTATATTTTTTATTTGGGAGTTAATTAACACATTGAAGTAAAACAGCTATTCCACATTTTTATCGATTACAACCTAAATTTTAAATTTGTTTGAATTTTTACTTAACTAATTTTATTGTTTTAACACTTAAAATGACATTTGTGTAAAATCAATTTCACTAGTATGAAAGAAAGGGTTCTGAAGTCCTTTACCAAAAGACATTTTTTATTGTCTTACAAATTTTATCCTTCACAAATTTTTTATTCTAACATTAATCTTTTGATTACAATAAAGAGATTTCAAACTTATTCATTACCTCCAATGAACTATAGTAACACTATAAGCTCATAATAAATAAAGTAATACCTACACCTATAGGGCCATAATTTTCTGATCCAGTTACATATCACTTTACTTTGTTATATCACTCACATGGTTTTTTATTTTATAATTAATTTTTAATATATAGAGTTTTTTTTTAATATTTTGTTGAATTGTTGTTAAAGTCATGCAACCTTTCACACATGAGCTTAGTTGTTTGGGATGATAAAACAATCAAATGCATGAAAGTGGGGTGTAATATGTACTCTCAAGATCTAACGGTGGTTGGTCTTGGATATGATTAAGATACATAAGAATACATCTATAGGGAGCATTAGATTCTCAAAATGGGTATCTCATGGCATTTTCTTATTATTTTTACATCTGCAATTCTTATGACAGAAACACTTGTTCGAGGCTGAAACAAAAGGAACCATTTTATGATAAGTTATAGATGGTAATTATGTGAAACTTTTTTATTTTATGTGGCTTATCATTAGCATTGCCGACAACTTAGTGTTATTTCCTTTAATCAATAATGACACAAAAAGTACTATTTCACCTCATCCAAGTAACTCCTTTTCATTGTCTTCATTGCCTCGCCCCGGTTCAAAGGATCAGTGTTATTCACTTTCATGTTTTTTTTTTTTGCATTTGTCAAGCAGAAAGAATCATAAGTTCCATTGTTGTTTTCTGTAATGGTTGTTGATACTGCTTCAATCTTAGTTAATTGATACTAATGTTCGTTTGTTGTGTTTTGGTAAAGGTAGCTAGAATTTTGAGAGAATGAAAAGTAAAAATAAATTATTATGGTAGAAGCTACTATGTAATATATATTTAACATGTAAATATTATAAAACAAAAGGAACATTAGTCAAGTAGTTAAGAATCTCGCCCACTAAGCTTAGGTACTGAGTTTGAATCCCATTGATAGCAAAAATTAGAATTTTTTCAATGTTTTACTATCCAAAACATCAAAATTACATGGGATGTTTTTTCTCTTTTTTTTCTTATAACTCCTAAAAAAACACATTTTACCACGGTTGGAAGAAGGATATTACTATAGTTGAAGGTTTATGGTAACGAAAGGTGTAATATGTGCCATCTTTACCATCACAAGCCAATAGCCGTGGTAAAAACACAATAGTGAGTATTGTATCATCACGATTGTAGAAACCAACAACTGTAGTAAAAGGTGGAGGTCATGGGTTCAATATTCAACGCCATTTTGGGAGATTTCTCAATATTTTACCACGATTTACTTTCCAACCTGTAGCGAGCGATTTTGGACGCGGTTCTTAAGCGCTTGTCGCTCTCTGCGGTTTGAACTTTGACTACAGGTCGATTCATTTTTTATCCTATTGTGAGCTGAATAAGGAAGGGAAATAGATGTCTCCAATTAACCCTGCTTTGCATACTGAGTTTAAACAACGGTCTGTTAGGTTACGAATGCTATCAATGTGGGGGGCCTTGTACTGGTTATTTGTATTTTCGCCAGTACGGTTTTCTTTCTTTTTACCTGGGCAGAAGGTCTCTGGCGGGGAACACGGATTAGGATGTTTAGGACTGATGCTTTTGAATTACTGGGATTGAATGATGGAGATATGGGATTTGGTTTTTTTGTTGATTGTGCTCGCTAAGATCTTTTTTTTCGATCTTATGCCTACGTATTCCCGTTTACCGAAACAGGGAAATCAGAGCGTTCGTAGTTCCTCCTATTCTATGGGAGGAAATGGGTGTTTTTGTGTCTTGTTCAAAGCCCAAGACGTGAAGCAAAAGGTGGTTTGTATCTTGTTCAAAGCCCAAGATGTGAAGCTGAAAGACCTCGGTTTTAGAGAGAATTTGTCATCTCTAAAGAGGGGAGAAGGATAATTACTTTAACTGGGATACGCGGATCCGAGCAATGCCATAATTTCCGAAGAAAAGGGTTTTAACCTGAAGGAGAAGACTTCAACTCAGTGTAGAGCAATGCCATCTTTCCTTAGGAATTTCTCATGCTAAAAGAGGGACAGTGGCGTGGATATAGATGATCCAGAGGCTTGCCGCTTACAGCGATTAGATGAAGAGAAAAGAGTTGTTGATGTTTGTGTACTCTGAACGAGGCACAACTTTGATGCTAAAAGGTTGATTGGATCAACCAGTGGTTTTCTTATACAAAGCCTAAGAGGAAGCTAATTTCCGCTAGGAAAATCATTATACAAAGCCTAAGAGGAGGCTATTTTGTGTCCCGTACAAAGCCCGAGAGAGAGGCTAAAAGGTTTTGACTCGACGATGGAATCTTTTGGTATCTCGTATAAAGCCCGAGATGGAGGCTATTTGACTCAACAATAGAGTTTTTTGTATCTCGTACGAAGCCCGAGATGGAGGCTAAAGGGGTAATTGACTCAACGAGGGAGTCTCTTATGTGTCTCGTACAAAGCCCGAGAGAGAGGCTAAAAGTTTTTGACCCGACGATGGAGTCTTTGTGTCTCGTACGAAGCCCGAGATGGGGGCTATTGGTTGTTTGACTCGACGAGGGAGTCTTTATGTGTCTCGTACGAAGCCCGAGAGAGAGGCTAAAACGTTTGTTTGGCTCCGCTGGGGAGAATCATTGTACAAAGCCTAAGAGAAGGCTAGGGTTACTGTGTCAGTTAAGTGACAGGTCCAGTATACTGATTTTAAAGAGAAAATCAGTTCTTATATGAGCATCACTGTACTCATGGGTTAGATCTGAGGATCGGGGTTGTTTCCTTTTCTTTGAGGAAACTGGAAATCCAAAGGGTATTGAGACTGTCCGAGTCTGCGGGTTTCCTTCCTATTTTTGAAGAGTGCTTGAGAATGTCTTTGAGACTCAAGGAAGTCAGACTGTCCGTGTCTAGAGTTTTATCTTTTGTACTATGCTGTGAGAAACAGTAGTAGACTCTATGAAAGGATTGTTCTATGCAGATGACTAAGTTCTGTTCCTATACCTCTAGGAGGTCGTCGGGACAATTTGTACGAAGGCCAAGAGGAGGCTGGAAACTTTTAAGAAGCCGATCGGTCCTTGTACGAAGCCCAAGAGGAGGCTATCCTTCCCGGGGGAAGAGATCATTATACGAAGCCTAAGAGGAGGCTATGAATACTTCTAAGAACCCGTAGGGTCCTTGAACAATGCCCAAGAGGAGGCGGGGTTGCTTTTAGGAAGCCTGTGAGTCCTTGTATAATGCCCAAGAGGAGGCTGATGCTTTTAAGAAGCCCGTGGGTCTATCATCTCCTTTCCATTAGGAGAGATAACTCTTTTAAAGATAAAAACCACTGGTAAACGTGCGAGGTTTACTATCCAGCGACTTTTAGCTTTTAAAGAGGGTTCCTTAGTTAAGGTCCAAGATTATGACCGTAGTGGGTACCCAAACCCCGAGACATTCAAGGCAAGCTATCCACAAGGAATAGATCAAGTCAGGAAAGTTCGAGAATTTGGAAGAAACTCAAAGATGCCATTCACGGAGAATACATTCATCTTGGGGAGTAGAGCTTCATGACGATTCCTAAGGAGGACAGCCGAAGAGAAGACTGTATCTGGTGCTCCTATTGGGGATCTAGGCGTCTATTTCTACGAATAAATGAAACGGCGTCACCTAGTTCTAGACGTAGTTGCCGGGGAAACTCGAAATATCTATACTATTATTACACAGTAGATATGAGTTTCTGAAAGGAGACTTACAGTGAGCAGCCCCATAATACAGTTTATAATATGAAAGCAGTAAACAAAAGCGATAACCACTTACTCGGTTGGAGTGCTTCCATGCTGTTTGGTTAGTTGTTCAACAAAGAAAGATTGAAAATAATAGTATATTCAAAATCAAAGGAGAAAGTGCTTTGAGAAATAAAGATTTGGGGCTTACAGCACGAGGAGAAGCCCAGGGTTTTATCAGTGAGTGCACTGTGGAATTTGTACAGAGGGACTTATACAAGTGACTGGGGCCCAAAATGGTTTTCTGTACAAAGGGTTGGGTCTTACACTCTCTCAAGAGGCCCAAAAAGTTTTAAAGAAAAAGAGTGGGGCTTATAACACGAGGGTAGGCCCAAATGATTTTTCATTTAAAGATGGCGATCGCGCCGATGTTTTCTTTTAACGCGGAGGGACTTATACAATAAGTGAGGCCCAAGATGTTTTGGTTAAAAGGGGGATTGGGTCTTACACTCTAATAGATACCCAAAGTGTTTTTAGTGGGTCTTATAGCTCAAGGAGAGGCCCAAGAGTTATTTTGAAAAGGGCGACGATCGCGCCGTTTGTTTTTGACGGTATCGGGACTTATACAATGCACTGAGGCCCAAAATGATTTGGTCAAAAAAAGGATTGGGTCTTACACTCTATTAGAGGCCCAAAGTGTTTTAAGAAAAAGAAATGGGTCTTACTACTCGAGGGTAGGCCCAGGTTTATTTTAAAAAAGGCGACGATCGCGCCGTTTACTTGTACAGAGGGACTTATACAATGAATGAGGCCCAAAAGTTTTTGTACAAGGGGGGATGGGTCTTACACTCTCTCAAGAGGCCCAAAGTGTTTTGAAAATGATTTATGAGGGTTGAATTAATCCAAAACCCTAATTTGTTTTCAAAATGTATTTAATTGAATAAAAATTCAATTAAAATGATCAAAAATTGTTTAACACATGAAAAACAAATTGTGATCTTGGATTAATGCTTCAAAAATTAAGTATTGACCTACAAAATAATTAGAAAGCATTAAAAGTTGCAAAATCAATGTAGAAAAAATATTTAAAATGCCAAAAACAATCAAAATATTAATTCTTTACAAAAATATCAATTATATGAAATAAATAATATTTTTGCGATTTTTTGATAAAATAAAATATTTTAACATTTTTGTGAATTATTAAAAAAAGAATCAACTCAAAATCATTAAAACTCAGAGAGAAATTAATTTTTGAATCAATTAAACAAAATCACAAAATTCTAATATTTGAATTTCTAAAAATGGCGCCAAGAACAAGCTGAAGAACACGCGCGTGTTCTTGGTTTCTCAGATTTGCATTTTCTATCCAATCTCCATGAATACGTAATCATATCATGCAATCCACATATCATTATGCTCGTCTCAACCTCACGATCATGTCATGTACTTTAATTTCATTTAAATTAAACATACAACAAGAAATCACGAAGAGACCTCAAGAACCCTAATTTCTGCATGAAGGCTAGGATTTTTGATACACGATTCAAACAATGCAATTAATTGAGGGAAAACATTCCATGCATGATTATGAACATATGGTCAAATTATTGTGCGAGGAAATATGCATAGATTGAGAGATGACCAAGCATGTGCTCACCTCTAGGCCGTGACAGCAAGTTCAAAGTGATTTTTGATTTGGAGGTGTTATAGATGAGTGGTGATGATCTGAACAGCTTCCCTACACCCTATGGATTGTGTTTGGATGGTTGGACTTGATTGAAATTGGCTGGATCATTTTGTGGTACCTCAGATGCACTTTGGTTAAAACCTTGAGCAACCAGCTGGTGATTTTGTGAAATTGATGTTTCAGAAGTAATCTAAGTGTTTGATCAGCTCATATGTGATGTATGTGAGGTGTGTGAGTGATTGGTTTGATTGGAATTGCTCTCAAACTCAAAACCCGATAGTGACTTGCCTTAGAAAGCAAAATTGGAGTGAAAGAAGAGATTTTGAGGAAAGCATCTGTTAGATGGCTTTGGTGTACTCAAACTGACCACAATTGAGCTCTATTTATAATAGAACAAGTTTGTTTTGGGATCCACAGTGAATGACAACTGCAGCAGGTGTTTCCTCAATGTTGGCCAATGGAAATGCAAGTCTCCTCTAGCCATTGACTAGAGGTTAGGGCACAGAGCTATGGTCCCCTTGGTCTTGGATAAGTCTTGACTGATTTCAGATGAGAATGGCTCAGTCCATGCCACCTTGATGGTTCCATTGAATGGCTCATTCCAAATTTGAAGTCTTGTCCCTATTTTGCCCATTCTAGGTTCAACATGCTATTTCTTGTTCCATGGACTTTGGAGGCTTGGCTCAGTGATTGTCCCCTTTAGATTCAATCCTCTGAGGTGTCCAAGTGGATAGGAGCAATTGAATTTGGCTGATTTTGCCAAATCGACCAAAGTTGCAAATTCTGCCTTGCCTTGACAGATTTTAGCAAGGTAACTTGCCAATGTCATTTCTCATGGTGTAAGTTGAATTTGGCAATGTTCTTGGCCATTTTGGAAAGCTCTTACATGATACAACAACTGTTTGAACAAGTTTGGTTTTGATCTCTTTTGATTCCAAGTGAAAAATCCCCCTACATTTGGCAAAAAGTGAGGCAGAATCTGACTTAGTGAAAATTTCACTAAGTGTTGGAAAAAGTGACATTTTCACTTTTCAGCCACTTTGATCACTCCACAACTCAAAATCCTTAATGAATTGGAATGACTTGTAGTTGAAGTTTTTGTAGGTGATAATGAGGGCTACAAATCCATCTTTGGATGAGAAAAAATAGCCTTGTGGTTTAGGAGTTATGGTCCTTCAAAGTTGGTACCCTTGCCACTTTATTTTTAACTTAGAAAAATTTCTAAGTTTTATGGTTACCCCTTTTACAAGTTATCTCACTTTTCTTGATTTTTCTTGATGAATGATGATTCAAATCATACATTAACATCATTTTAGGGTTAAAAATCCATTTTGGTGAAAAATCTCAAAAAGTCAAAGTTGACTTTTGTGCACAGTTGACTTTTTATCAGATGAATTCCAAACTGTGCAATTCTTCAGGAAATCATGTCCTTGACCTAAATCAAACTTGATGGACATGTTCCATGGGTGTCATAGGGTATATTCAATCATGTATTAGGGTTTGAGAGCATGTCTTGGTCAAAAGTCAAAGTTACAGTTGACTTTTCCCTTAAAACCCTAATTGTGGTGCAGATGAAATTGAGACTTGTTGCTCAAACTTCTTGGATTAATCCATTGTCCCAAATGGATAAATATGGTATATTAGAGACCCTCAAATCATCTCTTGAGGTCTTGGCTCATGATTTGTCCCAACTTAGGGGTGAATTAGGTCAAGAAACCCTAATTCCTGATTTTTGATGAATCCATCCCTTGAGGCAAAATTGACTTGATGCATGGGTTCATGAGGTTCCATGAAGTATATTAGGTTATGTTTTGGATCAATGGCTTGTGCCCAGATGAAACGTTTCATCTGGAGGCCCTGGGTGATCAAAACCCTAATTTGGTGACACTGGCGATCTTGAGGCTTGATCCACCTAAAAGGGAGCAACCTTGTGCTTAATCCTTGAAGTGGGAGTCCTTTTGATCCTTTAAGGATGTTTGAGAGATTAGACAAGTTGAAAATCAAGTCATTTCTTGATTGAGCCTTTATCTAAAGCTCAGAGAGGGCTTGAAACCCTAATTTTGATTATAGTGGATGCTTACCCATCTTTGAGGCATTTGGTGAGGCATGATGGTTCATCCATATTGTGATGATGATTTGCACAATGATGGGAAATCTTAGTGGTCAAAATTTGGGGTATGACAGATGCCCCTATTTAATCTTCTTGGACCCGAAGGTGTGAATGACGAAGGTGTTCGGGCATTCGGGGTGCAAGAGGATTAAATATCGGAATGCCCAAAATTTTGATGGTGGTTATGAATGGTAGCTTACACATTCATCTTCTTTAGCCAAGCGATGATGCTTAGAACAGGTAAACTTCCCCTCGTTCTTGGTTTCCTACCAAGGAACTGGTCTTAGTTTCTTTTGTCAACTTCCCCTCGTTCTTGGTTTCCTACCAAGGAAACTTCCCCTCGATCCTGGTTTCCTACCAAGGAACTGGTCTTAGTTTCTGATTTAAACTTCCCCTCGATCCTGGTTTCCTACCAAGGAACTGGTCTTAGTTTCTGATTTAAACTTCCCCTCGATCCTGGTTTCCTACCAAGGAACTGGTCTTAGTTTCTTTTGTCAATAAACTTTACTGACAAGGGACGCTATTCGTAGCGGCTTTCCTTCAAACTTCTCGCCGAATTTTCCTGGGGAGATGCCATTTGCGTGGAAAAAGTTTTGATGTCAGACTTGCTGGGGAACCCATTCGTCTGAATTGTAGAGGTACACAAACTTCTCTATTTTGGAGACGCCATTTGTCGATTCTACTGGGGAAAGCGAGTCTCTTGAGAGACTGTTTTCGTTTGGGGTTACATCATACTTTTCTCGGGATCTTCCCGGAGAAATGCCATATGATGGGATCCAATTTTGAGGTGCCAATGACCTTCTCATCAGTGGTTTTTCGGAGCAAAACTGGCGTACTGCCGAATCTTTGATCACGAGGCTTTCTCTGTGGATTTTCCTTAATCCGGGAAAACAAGGATATCATCTTCAATGGCGAAGAGTGATGTTTATTGAAAGTTTTCTCTGGCTTTTCAGAGGTTCAAGTTATCAAAGTGGTCAAGGACCAACTTCTTTCCAGAATTAAACTGGAAGCGAGGTTGTTCAGACACAGTATTTCCTGACGAGGCAAGAACTGACAACTCGATTGAGAGGACTTCTACCACTAGGGGACAAGACCGACTAGAGTGATAGTGATGCAATATGAAATGTGAATGCAAATAAAAAAATGCATGATGTATGTATGTATATGCTGACAAAACAGACGCGACATACAGACTAATGGATGAACACAATTGGATACTCGGCCATCGCGGGGCGAAGAAGTACCGTTGATTCAAAAATAGCAATTCCACCTTGCTTAGGAGAGATAGTCCCATTGGGAGCTATGTTGATCGGGCTTAGGAGATGAGAACTCGGCCGAAGATGTCAGACAAAACATGGTCTCTGACATTATTGATCCTTCATTCAGGAGTACTGGTCTAGAAGGAGTACCTTGATTCTGCACTTTGAAGTTCGCTTACTTCGGGAGAAGCGATCGATGTTCTTCTGATGTTCAACAGTCAAAAGAAAGGCCATCTTTAATTTAAAAGCAGAAAAAGTTTAACAAGTAAATTTATTTTTGTTTTATTTCAAGAATCACTGATTAAGTTTAAACAACATCGTTCTGTAAAGCTAAAACAAATAAAGAATTACAAACACAAGCACAAGGGCTCAAATTTTATTGATAAGATGGAGATCAGCCAAACGCGTGATTCCAAAGAGTATATACAAAGTTAGAAAATGGTAATTTACAGGGAAAAGGGCTACGTTGAAACATAACGACCAATATCCTTCTACCAACTTTGAGTTCGGGACATCCTGAGCTTCTGTCGAAGATGACCTTTGACGGGAGATTTCCTCCGATGGATGATGCAACTGTTGTTGCTGCTGAGGGACTTGCCTCTGTTGAACATAGTTACTTGCCATTATCCCTAACTTTTGCCTGGATTGTACTATGAGATTTCCAATCCATCGGGATGATTTTTTTTTCATGTCTCTAACTTTTGCCTGGACCGCCCTTTCGGGTTTTCAATCCACCGAGACATTTTTTTTTTTAGTTTAGGCGAAGTATTTCTTGACTACATCAACATTCGTGGGGTAGGCAAATTCCTCTCCGTCCATGGTTGCAAGTCTCAAGGCGCCGCCTGAGAAAGCTTTCGTGACCACATAGGGGCCATCATAATTTGGGGTCCATTTGCCCCGAGAATCAGTGAGACATGATTGTATCTTCTTGAGCACGAGGTCTCCTTTTCTGAAGACACGAGGTCGGACCTTTTTGTCAAACGCTCTCTTCATTCTCTGTTGGTACAAATGACCGTGGCATAGTGTCGTGATTCGCTTCTCTTCGATCAGGTTCAGTTCGTCGTGTCAGCTTTGACACCATTCAGCTTCGGTGAGCTTTGCTTCCATCAATACCCGGATTGATGGGATCTCTACTTCTATGGGGAGAACTGCCTCCATGCCATATACTAGAGAGAAAGGGGTTGCCCCTGTTGAAGTGCGGACAGATGTGCGATAACCGTGAAGAGCAAAGGGTAGCATCTCGTGCCAATCTTTGTAGGTTACAACCATCTTTTGAACAATCTTCCTGATGTTCTTGTTAGCCGCTTCTACTGCTCCGTTCATATTGGGTCGGTAGGGAGATGAGTTATGGTGTTCGATCTTGAACTCTGCGCACAACTCTTTCATCATCTTATTGTTCAAGTTAGATCCATTATCAGTAATGATCTTGCTTGGAACACCATAACGGCAGATGATATTGTTTTTGATAAATCGGACCACCACTTGTCGGGTTACATTGGCGAATGACGCTGCTTCGACCCACTTGGTGAAATAGTCAATGGCTACAAGGATGAACCGATGTCCGTTTGAAGCCTTGGGCTCAATCATGCCAATCATGTCGATTCCCCATATGGAAAAAGGCCACGGGGAAGAAAGAACTTTGAGATGTGATGGCGGTACATGAATTTTGTCGGAGTATATCTGACACTTATGACACCTCCTCATGTACTTGTAGCAGTCGGATTCCATGGTCAACCAATAATACCCTGCTCTCAGAATTTTTCTGGCCATTGTGTGTCCGTTGGCATGAGTGCCAAAGGATCCTTCATGAATTTCTTTCATGAGCATGTCTGCTTCTGGTCTGTCGACGCATCGGAGCAAGACCATGTCAAAATTTCTCTTATAAAGAGTGTCACCGCTCAGGAAGAAGTTTCCAGCCAATCTTCTGAGGATTTTCCTATCTTTTCTGAGTGCCCCAGATAGGTACTCTTGTTTCTGAAGGAAGCATTTGATATCGTGATACCAAGGTCTGTCATCTATGACTGCTTCAATCGTGAAGACGTAAGCGGGCCGTTCAAGGCGCATGATGTCGATCTTAGGTATGTCATTCCATCGACCTACACTAATCATGGAAGAGAGAGTGGCTAATGCATCAGCCATGTGATTCTCATCACGAGGGATGTGATGAAAGTCGACTCTGTTGAAGAAGGGTAACAACCTTCTTGCGTAGTCTTTGTAAGGAATCAATCCTGATTGGTATGTGTTCCAATCTCCTTTTATCTGGTTAATAACCAAGGCTGAATCGCCGTATACGTCCAAGTTTTTGATCCTTAAATCAATCGCTTTTTCGAGACCCATGATACATGCTTCGTATTCGGCCTCGTTGTTCGTACATTTAAACGTAAGTCTGGTAGTGAAAGGAATGTGGGAACCCTGAGGGGTAACAATGATTGCCCCAATTCCGTTTCCATAATGATTGACTCCTCCGTCAAAGATAAGTCCCCACTGGGAACCTGGTTCTGGCCCTTCACTGGGTAGCGGTTCATCGCAATCTTTCCTCTTTAGATACATGACATCTTCGTCTGGGAAGTCAAACCCGATTGATTCTCGATCGCCAATCGGTTGATGAGCCAAATAACCGGCTAAAATACTTCCTTTAACGGCTTTCTGAGCGTGGTACTCTATGTCATATTCTGATAACAGCATCTACCAACGGGCAATCCTTCCCGTGAGAGCAGGTTTTTCGAAAACGTACTTGATTGGGTCCATTTCGGAGACCAACCAAGTAGTATGATGAATCATGTACTGGCGAAGACGTTTGGCTGCCCAAGCCAAAGCGCAACAAGTTTTCTCAAGCATTGTGTACCGAGTCTCGCAGTCGGTGAATTTCTTGCTTAGATAGTAAATGGCAGACTCTTTCCGTTTAGTTTCGTCTTGTTGGCCAAGTACACATCCCATTGAGTCCTCTAGGACTGTGAGGTAAATGATCAGTGGTCTTCCTTCCACTAGAGGTGATAGAATCGGAGGATTCAACAGATATTCCTTGATACTGTCGAAGGCGGTTTGGCAATCATCTGACCAAATGCAATCCTGATTCTTTTTGAGTAATTTGAAAATCGGCGCACACGTCGCGGTCATAAGGAATATGAATCTGGAGATGTAGTTTAAACGTCCCAGGAATCCTCTAACTTGTTTTTCAGTTTTCGGAGAAGGCATTTCTTGAATGGCCTTGACCTTGTCAGGATCAACCTCAATTCCTTTCTGGCTGACGATGAACCCTAGTAGTTTCCCTGAACAGACACCGAAGGTGCACTTGTTGGGATTCAAGCGGAGCTTGAATTTTCTTAGACGTTCGAACAATTTTGACAGATGTTCAACGTGCTCATCCTCTGTTCTTGATTTTGCAATCATATCATCGACATACACTTCGATTTCCTTGTGTATCATGTCATGAAACAGAGTAGTCATGGCCCTTTGATAGGTTGCCCCGACGTTCTTCAAACTGAACGACATTACCTTGTAACAAAAGGTAACCCATGGGGTAATGAACAAAGTTTTCTCCATGTCTTTCGGCGCCATTTTGATCTGATTATAGCCCGAGAATCCATCCATGAAGGAGAATACTTTGAACTTTGCTGTGCTGTCAACCAGCATGTCAATGTGTGGTAAAGGAAAGTCATCCTTTGGACTTGCTTTGTTTAGATCTCTATAATCAACACACATTCTGACCTTTCCATCCTTTTTGGGAACGGGTACGATGTTGGCTAACCATTTAGGATATTCAGATGTAGCAAGGAAACCCGCGTCAATCTGTTTCTGCACCTCCTCTTTGATTTTGATGGCCATGTCCGGGTGAGTGCGTCTCAACCTTTGCTTTACTGGCGGACATTCTGATCTCAACAGTAAGTGATGTTCCACGATGCTGGTATCCAACCCTGGCATATCCTGATAGGACCAAGCGAATACATCGGGGAATTCTTTGAGAAGCTTTATCAAACCCTCTCTGGCAGTTGGACTGAGCAGTGCCCAATCCTGATTTCTTTTCTCTCTTGCTCTGAACCCAAGTTTACCGTTTCCAACGGTTCTTTATGAGGTTCAATGGACCTTTCCTCTTGTCTGAGTAGTCGGGAGATCTCTTCTGGGATTTCGTTGTCATTTTCTTCTTTAGCCTCGAATACCGGGAACTCAAAGTTGGGAGAAGGCATCAGATCGTATGTTTCAACTGGGTTTAAAACAAGCAATCTGCATGACGTGATGATTCGTGTTTAGAAGAGATAGAGAAAATGCAAGTGTGTGCAGTGTATTTGTTTTACTGCTTGTTTTTATTTTTGAATTGTTTTTTAGGATTACCATTTTCTGAAAAACGAAAAGAGAAAACAGCAATTATGCAGAAATTACAGAACGACGTTATTTTATTAATGAACAAGTCGACTCTTGAAACTACAGCCCTATAAAACAAAAGTCTGTCGCTTCGGGCAAAGCGAAGAGGGAAATTTACAGAAAGCGAGCCCTATCAAAACATCCGTTTCACCTGGGCAGGGTGAAAGGTTAAAGATGGCAATTACTTTGACTGATGAACGACCTTCGGAACCTCGACGGCAACCCATTGGCGGCGAACTCCTCGGTGAATCACAAAGTCTGGCACCTTCCTTGATTTGTCTTCAGAAATGACGCTGATTTCTGGTGGAGCAGGATCGTTAGAATCTGTCTCCCAGGCAGAGTTATCGTAGGAGAATTCCTCAGTTGTATCATGCATAACATTTGTGCTCTCAGCTGTATCTCCCCATCCAGTTGGCTGGATATCTTCGAGCCTGATACGAGAGCTTTCGAGAGCAGTGTACTTGACCATAAAGTCGTATTTTCCACTTGGTTGTCCCAGAGTGTCCCAAACTTATTTGGAACTGGAGAAGTCATCCCTCTCGATGACGTTGACCTCAGGAAAAGCATAATTGATGAATTCTAGTCCTGCAAACGTTGCGAATTCATCGTCATGTTGAGTAATTTCCGAATGACCTGAGTGTTGATCCCATGACATGGTGGGGACATAGGTATTCTGTTCAATGATGCTTAGCTGAGTTTCATTGTTCGGCTGCCTCTCTTGCCCCAAGTTTCCTGGGTAAGGCCGCCACATTGGCAGGCCATCCATCGGGCCATAGTAATTGTGGTCAAAGTTGTCTTTCATTAGAGTGTCCTCCTCTAATGAATTTGGCGGAGCACGGCATCCTTCCGGATCACAATCTCCGTAGATCATTTCGACCTCTGATCTTGGTATAAATCTCGGACTTTCTGTAGGAAAGCAAAAAGGCATAGGCACCTCTTCCTGAGACATATGCCCGTCCTTGTTAAGATAGGACTTCCATTCTTCATCCGTGTCAGAGGGATCTTCCTCATTGATAGCATGAACTGTCTGAGACACTGGGTGAAGAAAACCTCCACTGTGGAAGAAGTTTTGAAGGGGATGAAAACTTTCATCGTTGGCAACTGTCTGGGTACAGGTTGCAGAAAAACCAAGACCCTTCTTTGTTTTATTGTCAATAGGAACGACAAGCCGTCCCCATCCTGTCGTATCGGTACTCTCGACCGCTTTGATAACATCTTTGTATGAAGAAATTGAAGTTCCTTCTTTGAACTGATTATCCTTGCTCACCGATAGTGCTTGGAACTGAGTTCCAATAACCTCCTCGGGTTCCACACAAGTAGATGATGATAGGTTACTCACAAGCAAGGCTTGTTCCCCACAAACCGTGACAAGTTGATCGTTCTTGACGAACTTTAGCTTTTGGTGGAGGGTCGAAGTAACCGCTCCAGCCTGATGTATCCAAGGTCTTCCTAATAAACAACTATATGTTACCCGGATGTCCATGACCTGGAAAGTGATTTGGAAAGTGTGAGGACCAATAGTTATGGGAAGATCAACTTCGCCGATAACTGTTTTTCTGGATCCGTCGAATGCTTTGACGACGACCTCACTGACTCTCATCGGAGGGCCCTTGAATGATAATTGCATCAAAGTGGACTTCGGCATAACATTCAGGGCTGACCCTGTGTCTACCAGTACGTTGGCTAAAGCATCGCCCTGGCAGTTAACTGTAATGTTGAGCGCCATGTTATGACGGCAACCCTCTTCAGGTAATTCTTCATCACTAAATCCCAAATTATTGTAGGAAGTGATGTTAGAGACAATGCTATCGAATTGTCTGATTGTTACATCATGTTCCACAAAGGCTTGCTCCAAGACTTTCTGTAGAGCCTCTCTGTGTGCTTCTGAACTGAGTAACAGTGATAATACTGAGATCTTTGAAGGAGTCTGTAACAGTTGATCAACAATGTTATATTCACTCCTTTGGATGAGCTTTAGCATCTCATCCTTGTCTTTTGAAAAGTCGGGATTACTAGATTGACCGACTGGCGGATCAGGAATTTCTGCCTGAAGTTCCTTTTCTTTGTTGGATTCTCCAACCCCTCGGTTGAAGATTCGACCGCTCTGTGTTACACGACTGATGTCTGTAATATTCACGACGGAGGGTAATGGAATTTCCTTTCCATTCTCGATTATTGTTGCACCGTATTTGTAAGGGATTGCCTTAGCTGATTCATACGGTAATGTCCCCGGTAGATAGATGACTATGGGAACCTTCTGATTTTTCTGACCATCATAAGTAATCTCGATTCGTTCCTGGTTGGGAACTTTAGATTCATCAAGTATAGGAATGATGGCAAAAACATCCCTGGTCCTATGATGACCCGAGATTGTGACAACATCCTCGACTTGATTGGCAAGGTAGTTCGGCGTCCAGTTGATGGGTCCAGAACCTGGATATGGACGAATTTCTCCATGATCGACCCGACCCTGAAGAGCTGCTCTCACAAGGTAACACCCTTGGTTACTTTCCGAACAGACGCTACAACTGTCATAGTTGTGTGGAGGCACCTGGCCACGCCCACTTTGAATACAATGTAACCTCACTAGGTTACCTTCCATTGATCGGACATCCTGACTTTGACGACGAGTAGGATTCCTGTTATTGATACTAATCTGCTGAGTATCTTCATCCATGTAGATTGGCATACACCAGTGATTTAACAAGTGCTGAAGCGCCTCCTGGACAAGGGTACAACCTCGATCGTTTTCGCAACTCGCTTTACAGCTTTGATAGTCATGTGATATTAAGAATCCGAGTCGGACCTGTTCAGCATGTAACTCTACCAGGTTGGTATTCATTACGTGGATATCAAAGATCTGAACCATGTTGATTTGATAGGAGTTCCTATCATGGTAGTCTTGGATCCATCCAAGATCCATCTGACGCTGGAGGGCCTCTTGTATGAAAGAGCATCCCTGTTTGTTTACCGAGCAAATCAGACAGGAACTGTAATTGTGTCGCGGCAGATTATGATACTGGCTTTGCCTTGAGTGCATCGCCATCAAGTTGACATTCATTGCACGGATGTCGTGGTTCTGAATGACGTTGGAATTCGTGTAAACCATGTTAACTCCACGAACTCGGTGCTCTTGGATCCATCCGAGATCCATCTATTCCTGTAGAGCTGATTGCACTACCGAACATCCTTGGTTATCTTTAGAGCAGATATCACACTGGTGATAGTTATGAGGTGGCACATGGCCATATCCACTCTGTCTACAATGCATCTTGACCAGATTGGTTTTCAACAAGAGTACATCGTGAATTTGATAGACATTGTTAGTCTCTTTCTCAATCAGATTGACTGCAGCTTTCTCATGTTGAGGCAGCGGGTTCGTAAGAACATTAGGATTCGTATCTTTGAAAGATAAGAGCCCGCTCCTAACAAGCTTTTGCACGTCGGATTTGAAATTGAGACAAGTCTTAATGTTATGCCCTGAACCTCCTTGATGATAAGGGCATGTTTGATCCGCCTTAAACCAAAAAGGCGGATTTTCCGGAACTGTAAGAGGAGACTTAGTCTAAACGTGCCCCTTAGCCAGTAGTAACGGAAATAATTCTGCGTACAACATGGGTATAGGATCAAACCCTGATGGTCGTGTTGTACGGTTGTTGTTATATGGAGGACGAGCCTGCTAAAGAGGTTGTTGTGTCCTTTGCTGATCAGGCTGGTTTTGCGCAACCTGAGGTTGATACGTAGGAATAGGCGCGGGGCCGGTAGCAGGAGTTACAGCTGTTACTGGTTGATATCGACGCCTTTGCTTTCCGAGAGAGATATTCCCAATATCTTGCTCTTTTTTCTTAGGGAGAGCACTACCATATTTTTTAGTACCGCTCGTCGATCCAGTGTCTTTTACCAAACGTCCTTCTCGGATGGCTTCCTCAAGACGTACGCCCATGCCGACCATCTCGGTGAAATCACTGGGCACACTGGCAACCATTCGGTCATAGTAAAATAAGCTTAAGGTCTTTAAGAAGATTTTTGTCATCTCTTTTTCCTCAAGAGGTGGACAAATTTGAGCGGCAATTTCACGCCACCTTTGAGCATACTCCTTAAAGGTTTCCTTGTCCTTTTGTGACATTGATCTGAGTTAATCTCTGTCGGGTGCCATGTCCAAATTGTATTTGTATTGTTGGACGAAGGCAGTACCAAGATCTCTGAATGTACTGATCGTAGTACGGTTTAAACCCATGTACCATTTGAGTGCGGCACCGGTTAAACTATCCTAGAAGTAGTGAATCAGCAGGTCCTGATTCTCCGTCTGAGCTGACATCCGCCGAGCGTACATCACCAGATGGCTCTGAGGGCAAGAGTTACCCTTGTATTTTTCAAAGTTGGGCACTTGGAACTTGTGCGGGACTTTCACATTTGGTACCAAACAGAGGTCTGCGGCGTCCTTTCCAAATAGATCCTGACCGCGAATGGCTTGCATCTCTTTCTGCATTTCCAAGAACTGCTCCTGGAATTCATCCATTCTGTCAAACATAGTTTCCTTCTTACCAGAAGGTGTCTGTGGAATCTGTCCTTCTGGGACAGTGTGCATCACAGGGGGTGGTACCATGACTACGGCAGTAAGTCTTGGCGCCTCCCGAAGGTTGTAACCTTTAGGAGTCTTCATTATGCCCCTGGCATCTTCGCTTTCCCGAAGTTTATAACCTTCAGGCCCAGCGGCTTCTGTTGTGATTCCCTGATCTTCAGTGATCGGCGGAACATATCCTTCCGGGATATAGTTAACAGGCATGCCCCACGGACGATCTTTCGGCATCTGATACCTAGGATCATACTTTTCTATGATGGGCGTTGAGGTGATCTCTGAGATCACAGTTCTTTGTAGCTGAGCTTCTGCCATGGCTTGCATGTCGTTACGAAGCTTTCTCATATCCTCTCTTAGAGCGTCGATCTCTTCTTTCAACTCTCTGTTTTCTTCTTCAAGATCATCCATCTTTTTCTGACGATTGGCCCGAGTATTATACGAATGAGACAGTTTGACTCTAGAATCGAGACACAAACGTGAGATTCGTAGGTTAGAAGAATACGCAATGTGAGAATGATGAATGCAATGATTATATTAATTGTTTTTTTTTTGTTTAATCAAAATAAACTTTTACAATTAGATTGCAAATATCAAACAGTGGGGAAACTCCTTTTTATTGAATTCCAAAGGATTACAGAAATGGAAATACAGTAGATTACAAAGTGCAGAAACAGAAACCTAAGCTAATGGGTTCCGAGTCCTCTTCTTTGACCGGGGCGCTTGGGCCGTTGTCGGGTTGTCATTCCTTTGCCAGGTGAAAGGAGCGAGCAAATTCCTTTGGTCATCTTGATCCTCTACAGCACGCTGCTCCAAAATTTCAATCAGAGCATCTTTCTCTTTTAGTAGTTGCTGTATTTGGATACACTCTACGTCGAGGGTGCGGTACTTGTTCTTCCAAGATTTTCTTTCCTTTTGAACTTTGTTGAGAGTAACCTGAAGCTTTTCAGTTTCTGTCATGAAGTACATGACAGTTTCCCTCGGTGGAAGAATTTTGTAACGAGGATAAGGCATCTTTAGCTTGAGAGCTCTAGTTTGTACCCAATGGAGATAAGGCTCCACCGAGACATAGTCCGGTTTTCCCAGAGACTCTCGTCCTTTCTTATGAACATGTTTCCAAGCTTGCACTATTTCCATCTTTAGTGCTCTGTCATTTTCTCCTTCTTTGAAGAAAAGACCTTCCAGATGAACACCCAGTGGGATGTGTCTCATCGGGTATCCAAATTGACGAAGAACCAATGTCGGATGATAGTTGATTCCTCCTTTAGTTCCTATGAGGGGTACGCTGGGGAAGTTTCCACAGCGGTCAATGATTCTGATTCCCTCATAAATCCTATTACACCAATCTATATCGGAATTGGTGAGAAACATGATCTTCTGCGACCAACGTAAGACACTCTTGCAATCCCAAAAAGCAGCAGACTTGGGCAAGTGAGAGATAAACCATTTGTAGAGCAAAGGTACACAGCATGTGATCTCCCCTCCGCTGTACAAATTTCCCAAGTGTACAGAATGATACGCATCTGCGAGCAAAGTCGGCACAGGGTTTCCAATGAGAAAAACCTTAATAGCGTTGATATCGACGAAGTTATTGATGTTAGGAAACAAAAATAACCCGTAGGTGAGCAAGACAAAGATGCTTTCAAAAGCAGTCGTGTTCCCTATACTAGCGAAGTACAGAGCTTTCTTTGTCAAGAACTGGGCTGGCAAACCTTGGATGCCACCCTTAGTGGTCATGTGAGTCCTGACCTCAGACTCGTCTAAATGAATTGCTATTGCAATAGTCTGATTCTTTGGAATTTCTTCCAGTCCAGAAAATGGAGCTCGATCAGTGATATGTAAATCAGTCAGATGAGAATACTCCTCCAGCGTTGGTGATAGCTGGTAATCCGGGAATGTGAAACAATGATAAACCGGATCGTAGAACTGAATGAGCGCGTCCATGATCCCCTTAATCACATGGACTCTTAACAGTGGTAGCAAACCACTGTGCTTGGCTCTGA
The DNA here is from genome assembly GCA_022829125.1 of Lathyrus tuberosus. NCBI lineage: Eukaryota > Viridiplantae > Streptophyta > Magnoliopsida > Fabales > Fabaceae > Lathyrus > Lathyrus tuberosus. The sequence continues at coordinate 6,340,369 of JALAZF010000090.1, forward strand.
AAGTCTCTGGGTTAACGATCATCCTCGCTAACTTTCTCAAATCCTCTAGCTTCGGAACCTTGAAGGTATACTGGTGAGTTCTCCTTCTACCAAAATCCATTAATGCAATCTTTTTCTCTGATATTTGCAATCACAGTCTTAGTTTAATTTGAAAAACAGAGAGACTAGAAGAGAAGTTTTTTGAATGTTTTAATGTTTTATTAAATGGATGCATGAATGCAACACACAAAAACATAGAAAAAAAATGGGGTCAAAGGGTCGTTGTCATGAAGTCAAGGCTCTACCCATCCCCAAAGGTTTATACTAGGGTGATTTTTTGTACCTGTACTCATTATCATCAGCTCCTCCCAAGAAAGCAAGACAACAAGCAGATCGCCAGCGAGTTGTAGAGCAATCTTAGAGTAAGTTCCATTCACCGAGAATAGATCACCAGCCTCAAATGAGGGTAGTATCGCGTAACAACTATTTCCGATAGTTTCCGCACTACGAAAGGGTTTGGCTCCTCAGCTTCTCAGACTTAACAACTGGCCCATTCGCTTGAAGAGTGAATGGGTTGCGTTGGTCAGCCTCCACTGAGGTTGATGGTCGACCCCGTCGCCATCACTTATCTTAAGTGTATACTCATTCTTTTCACATACGGCATCACCCGCATTCCCATTAGCAGAAAAATAAACACATATAACAATTAGGAAAAGCAGTATATATATTTGTCCTAATTATCCTAGACTTATAAAGCTAAGAGTCCTAAGTTCCTGACAGAAAATGGGTTCCCCGGCGGAAGCCCCAATCTGTGGTATTCACACAAGTGAAGAGAAGGAAGACCGTGCCTAGATCTAACTTTGAAAAGCCCCACGGTGGGCGCCATTTTTCTGTTGGCGGCCACCGCCATGAAAATGACTTACCCAAGGTTTAATTTGTAAGGAAGAAAGAATCGGCCCCACGGTGGGCACCATTTTTCTGTAGCGAGCGATTTTGGACACGATTCTTAAGCGCTGGTCGCTCTCTGCGGTTTGAGCTTTGACTACAGGTCGATTCATTTTTTATCCTATTGTGAGCTGAATAAGGAAGGGAAATAGATGTCTCCAATTAACCCTGTTTTGCATACTGAGTTTAAACAGCGGTCTGTTAGGTTACGAATGCTATCAATGTGGGGGGCCTTGTACTGGTTATTTGTATTTTCGCCAGTACGGTTTTCTTTCTTTTTACCTGGGCAGAAGGTCTCTGGCGGGGAACAATGATTAGGATGTTTAGGACTGATGCTTTTGAATTACTGGGATTGAATGATGGAGATATGGGATTTGGTTTTTTTGTTGATTGTGCTCGCTAAGATCTTTTCTTTCGATCTTATGCCTACGTATTCCCGTTTACCGAAACAGGGAAATCAGAGCATTCGTAGTTCCTCCTATTCTATGGGAGGAAATGGGTGTTTTGGTGTCTTGTTCAAAGCCTAAGACGTGAAGCGAAAGGTGGTTTGTATCTTGTTCAAAGCCCAAGATGTGAAGCTGAAAGACCTCGGTTTTAGAGAGAATTTGTCATCTCTAAAGAGGGGAGAAGGAGAATTACTTTAACTGGGATACGCGGATCCGAGCAATGCCATAATTTTCGAAGAAAAGGGTTTTAACCTGAAGGAGAAGACTTCAACTCAGTGTAGAGCAATGCCATATTTCCTTAGGAATTTCTCATGCTAAAAGAGGGACAGTGGCGTGGATATAGATGATCTAGAGGCTTGCCGCTTACAGCGATTAGATGAAGAGAAAAGAGTTGTTGATGTTTGTGTACTGTGAACGAGGCACAGCTTTGATGCTAAAAGGTTGATTGGATCAACCAGTGGTTTTCTTATACAAAGCCTAAGAGGAGGCTAATTTCCGCTAGGAAAATCATTATACAAAGCCTAAGAGGAGGCTATTTTGTGTCCCGTACAAAGCCCAAGAGAGAGGCTAAAAGGTTTTGACTCGACGATGGAATCTTTTGGTATCTCGTATAAAGCCTGAGATGGAGGCTATTTGACTCAACAATAGAGTTTTTTGTATCTCGTACGAAGCCCGAGATGGAGGCTAAAGGGGTAATTGACTCAACGAGGGAGTCTCTTATGTGTCTCGTACAAAGCCCGAGAGAGAGGCTAAAAGTTTTTGACCCGACGATGGAGTCTTTGTGTCTCGTACGAAGCCCGAGATGGGGGCTATTGGTTGTTTGACTTGACGAGGGAGTCTTTATGTGTCTTGTACGAAGCCCGAGAGAGAGGCTAAAATGTTTGTTTGACTCTGCTGGGGAGAATCATTGTACAAAGCCCAAGAGAAGGCTAGGGTTACTGTGTCAGTTAAGTGACAGGTCCAGTATACTAATTTTAAAGAGAAAATCAGTTCTTATATGAGCATCACTGTACTCATGGGTTAGATCTGAGGATCGGGGTTGTTTCCTTTTCTTTGAGGAAACTGGAAATCCAAAGGGTATTGAGACTGTCCAAGTCTGCGGGTTTCCTTCCTATTTTTAAAGAGTGCTTGAGAATGTCTTTGAGACTCAAGGAAGTCAGACTGTCCGTGTCTAGAGTTTTATCTTTTGTACTATGCTGTGAGAAACAGTAGTAGACTCTATGAAAGGATTGTTCTATGCAGATGACTAAGTTCTGTTCCTATACCTCTAGGAGGTCGTCGGGACAATTTGTACGAAGCCCAAGAGGAGGCTGGAAACTTTTAAGAAGCCGATCGGTCCTTGTACGAAGCCCAAGAGAAGGCTATCATTCCCGGGGGAAGAGATCATTATACGAAGCCTAAGAGGAGGTTGTGAATACTTCTAAGAAGCCGTAGGGTCCTTGAACAATGCCCAAGAGGAGGCGGGTTGCTTTTAGGAAGCCTGTGAGTCCTTGTATAATGCCCAAGAGGAGGCCGATGCTTTTAAGAAGCCCGTGGGTCTATCATCTCCTTTCCATTAGGAGAGATAACTCTTTTAAAGATAAAAACCACTGGTAAACGTGCGAGGTTTACTATCCAACGACTTTTAGCTTTTAAAGAGGGTTCCTTAGTTAAGGTCCAAGATTATGACCGTAGTGGGTACCCAAACCCCGAGACATTCAAGGCAAGCTATCCACAAGGAATAGATCAAGTCATGAAAGTTCGAGAATTTGGAAGAAACTCAAAGATGCCATTCACGGAGAATACATTCATCTTGGGGAGTAGAGCTTCTTGATGATTCCTAAGGAGGACAGCCGAAGAGAAGACTGTATCTGGTGCTCCTATTGGGGATCTAGGCGTCTATTTCTACGAATAAATGAAACGGCGTCACCTAGTTCTAGACGTAGTTGCTGGGGAAACTCGAAATATCTATACTATTATTACACAGTAGATATGAGTTTTTGAAAGGAGACTTACAGTGAGCAGCCCCACAATACAGTTTATAATATGAAAGCAGTAAACGAAAGCGATAACCACTTACTCGGTTAGAGTGCTTCCATGCTGTTTGGTTAGTTGTTCAACAAAGAAAGATTGAAAACAATAGTATATTCAAAATCAAAGGAGAAAGTGCTTTGAGAAAGAAAGATTTAGGGCTTACAGCTCGAGGAGAAGCCCAGGGTTTTATCTGTGAGTGCACTGTGGAATTTGTACAGAGGGACTTATACAAGTGACTGGGGCCCAAAATGGTTTTCTGTACAAAGGGATGGGTCTTACACTCTCTCAAGAGGCCCAAAAAGTTTTAAGAAAAAGAGTGGGGCTTATAACACGAGGGTACGCCCAAATGATTTTTCATTTAAAGATGGCGATCGCGCCGAGGTTTTCTTTTAACGCGGAGGGACTTATACAATAAGTGAGGCCCAAGATGTTTTGGTTAAAAGGGGGATTGGGTCTTACACTCTAATAGAGGCCCAAAGTGTTTTTAGTGGGTCTTATAGCTCAAGGAGAGGCCCAAGGGTTATTTTGAAAAGGGCGACGATCGCGCCGTTTGTTTTTGACGGTATCGGGACTTATACAATGCACTGAGGCCCAAAATGATTTGGTAAAAAAAAGGATTGGGTCTTACACTCTATTAGAGGCCCAAAGTGTTTTAAGAAAAAGAAATGGGTTTTACTACTCGAGGGTAGGCCCAGGTTTATTTTAAAAAAGGCGACGATCGCGCCGTTTACTTGTACAGAGGGACTTATACAATGAATGAGGCCCAAAAGTTTTTGTACAAGGGGGATGGGTCTTACACTCTCTCAAGAGGCCCAAAGTGTTTTGAAAATGATTTATGAGGGTTGAATTAATCCAAAACCCTAATTTGTTTTCAAAATGTATTTAACTGAATAAAAATTCAATTAAAATGATCAAAAATTGTTTAACACATGGAAAACAAATTGTGATCTTGGATTAATGCTTCAAAAATTAAGTATTGACCTACAAAATAATTAGAAAGCATTAAAAGTTGCAAAATCAATGTAGAAAAAATATTTAAAATGCCAAAAACAATCAAAATATTAATTCTTTACAAAAATATCAATTATATGAAATAAATAATATTTTTGGGATTTTTTGATAAAATAAAATATTTTAATATTTTTGTGAATTATTAAAAAAAGAATCAACTCAAAATCATTAAAACTCAGAGAGAAATTAATTTTTGAATCAATTAAACAAAATCACAAAATTCAAATATTTGGATTTCTAAAAATGGCACCAAGAACAAGCTGAAGAACACGCGCGTGTTCTTGGTTTCTCAGATTTGCATTTTCTATCCAATCTCCATGAATACGTAATCATATCATGCAATCCACATATCATTATGCTCGTCTCAACCTCACGATCATGTCTATGTACTTTAATTTCATTTAAATTAAACATACAACAAGAAATCACGAAGAGACCTCAAGAACCCTAATTTCTGCATGAAGGCTAGGATTTTTTATACACGATTCAAACAATGCAATTAATTGAGGGAAAACATTCCATGCATGATTATGAACATATGGCCAAATTATTGTGCGAGGAAATATGCATAGATTGAGAGATGACCAAGCATGTGCTCACCTCTAGGCCGTGACAGCAAGTTCAAAGTGATTTTTGATTTGGAGGTGTTACAGATGAGTGGTGATGATCTGAACAGCTTCCCTACACCCTATGGATTGTGTTTGGATGGTTGGACTTGATTGAAATTGGCTGGATCATTTTGTGGTACCTCAGCTGCACTTTGGTCAAAACCTTGAGCAACCAGCTGGTGATTTTGTGAAATTGATGTTTTAGAAGTAATCTAAGTGTTTGATCAGCTCATATGTGATGTATGTGAGGTGTGTGAGTGATTGGTTTGATTGGAATTGCTCTCAAACTCAAAACCCGATAGTGACTTGCCTTAGAAGGCAAAATTGGAGTGAAAGAAGAGATTTTGAGGAAAACATCTGTTAGATGGCTTTGGTGTACTTAAACTGACCACAATTGAGCTCTATTTATAGTAGAGCAAGTTTGTTTTGGGATCCACAGTGAATGACAACTGCAGCAGGTGTTTCCTCAATGTTGGCCAATGGAAATGCAAGTCTCCTCTAGCCATTGACTAGAGGTTAGGGCACAGAGCTATGGTCCCCTTGGTCTTGGATAAGTCTTGATTGATTTCAGATGAGAATGGCTCAGTCCATGCCACCTTGATGGTTCCATTGAATGGCTCATTCCAAATTTGAAGTCTTGTCCCTATTTTGCCCATTCTAGGTTCAACATGTTATTTCTTGTTCCATGGACTTTGGAGGCTTGGCTCAGTGATTGTCCCCTTTAGATTCAATCCTCTGAGGTGTCCAAGTGGATAAGAGCAATTGAATTTGGCTGATTTTGGAAAATCGACCAAAGTTGCAAATTCTGCCTTGCCTTGACAGATTTTAGCAAGGTAACTTGCCAATGTCATATCTCATGGTGTAAGTTGAATTTGGCAATGTTCTTGGCCATTTTGGAAAGCTCTTACATGATACAACAACTGTTTGAACAAGTTTGGTTTTGATCTCTTTTGATTCCAAGTGAAAAATCCCCCTACATTTGGCAAAAAGTGAGGCAGAATCTGACTTAGTGAAAATTTCACTAAGTGTTGGAAAAAGTGACATTTTCACTTTTCAGCCACTTTGATCACTCCACAACTCAAAATCCTTAATGAATTGGAATGACTTGTAGTTGAAGTTTTTGTAGGTGATAATGAGGGCTACAAATCCATCTTTGGATGAGAAAAAATGGCCTTGTGGTTTAGGAGTTATGGTCCTTCAAATTTGGTACCCTTGCCACTTTATTTTTAACTTAGAAAAATTTCTAAGTTTTATGGTTACCCCTTTTACAAGTTATCTCACTTTTCTTGATTTTTCTTGATGAATGATGATTCAAATCATACATTAACATCATTTTAGGGTTAAAAATCCATTTTGGTGAAAAATCTCAAAAAGTCAAAGTTGACTTTTGTGCACAGTTGACTTTTTATCATATGAATTCCAAACTGTGCAATTCTTCAGGAAATCATGTCCTTGACCTAAATCAAACTTGATGGACATGTTCCATGGGTGTCATAGGGTATATTCAATCATGTATTAGGGTTTGGGAGCATGTCTTGGTCAAAAGTCAAAGTTATAGTTGACTTTTCCCTTAAAACCCTAATTGTGGTGCATATGGAATTGAGACTTGTTGCTCAAACTTCTTGGATTAATCCATTGTCCCAAATGGATAAATATGGTATATTAGAGACCCTCAAATCATCTCTTGAGGTCTTGGCTCATGATTTGTCCCAAAAATCAACTTAGGGGTGAATTAGGTCAAGAAACCCTAATTCCTGATTTTTGATGAATGCATCCCTTGAGGCAAAATTGACTTGATGCATGGGTTCATGAGGTTCCATAAAGTATATTAGGTTATGTTTTGGATCAATGGCTTGTGCCCAGATGAAACTTTTCATCTGGAGGCCCTGGGTGATCAAAACCCTAATTTGGTGACACTGGCGATCTTGAGGCTTGATCCACCTAAAAGGGAGCAACCTTGTGCTTAATCCTTGAAGTGAGAGTCCTTTTGATCCTTTGAGGATGTTTGAGATATTAGACAAGTTGAAAATCAAGTCATTTCTTGATTGAGCCTTTGTCTAAAGCTCAGAGAGGGCTTGAAACCCTAATTTTGATTATAGTGGATGCTCACCCATCTTTGAGGCATTTGGTGAGGCATGATGGTTCATCCATATTGTGATGATGATTTGCACAATGATGGGAAATCTTAGTGGTCAAAATTTGGGGTATGACACCACCGTAGTGAGAGACTTAGGGCACAACATTTCACCACGATTATAGCTTTCAACCGTGATGATATGTTCAATTGAGATTATTATAATTTGGAATGCTTATTTCATAACTGCTCACTAAACATATAATCTTTCAATCTAATTTAGAAATTAACAATGAACAACCCTACTTATGTAATGTTTTGGGAGTTGTTTGATCCATAATGTAACACCCACATATACATGCATACATCAAAGCATATATTATACATGAATTCCACTTTTGGTACTGAAATATACAATAAGTTCCTAAATAACACATTATACATATACATGCCCAAAATACTAAATACAAAAAGACTACGGCATAGTATATCTACAAGATGTTCCAGAGGCAAAATACTAAGAACTAGATCAAATAATGATCTCAAAAATCTTCACAACGGAAGCAAAACCAACAGATAAGCGAGGATAATCACACAACCTTATCCTTACCCTTCGCGGAACCTGCAGTACCTGTGATGTAAACAACAACAGTGGGGTGAGATACATCAAATCTCAGTGAGTTCCCTATCTTAAAGTCCTCTCAGGTTTACAAGGTTCTAATAAGCCTAACTCAAGTCAAAGGGAAGGGAAAAGACTTTGAGTACACACACGCCATATAAACATTCACACTCGTGAGCCTGTTAACTCACACTAGTGCCAAAGTAAGTAGGGGTGGGAATAGGCCAGGCCAACTAACAGGGGCCTACGACCTAGCCTACATAGGCTCAGGCCAGGCTAGGCTTTTTCTTAAATACAAAAGGCCTAGGCTTTTTTATAAGCCTATTTAGCTAAAGAGGCTAGGCCACAGGCCGTAAGAAAAGCCTTTTAAGCTTATCAGGCTGGCCTATTTAAGAAAAAAATCAATAAATTTATTATTATTATATTCTATTTTGTACTTTGAACTAAAATACGAAAATAAAACTTAGTTATCTTGAAGAACTTATGAAAATAAGTTGAAAAAACATTATAAACAATGTCATAAGTTGTTGTCATAAGTTTTTCTCATAAGTTATCTTCAACAAATAGTATCACCAAACTTATGCTACTAAGAAAACTTGAACGAGACAATGAAAACAAACATTTAATCTCATTGATATTTTAACTTGTTAGTCTATTTAACATTAGTTGAATTTCTTATTTACATATGTTCAAATGAATTAGGCTTTTAAATAGGCTAGTAGGCTAATCAGGCATTCGAAAAGGCCAGGCTTAGGCCTAAAAATAAGCCTATGATAGGCTACAGGCCAGGCTTAGGCTTTGAATTTTTTAGCAGGCCAGGCTCAGGCTTGGCAAAGCCTAGCTCGGCCTAGCCTATTCCCACCCCTAAAAGTAAGTCATGAGCCTGTTACTCAAGGATCTCGCTAATCAATAATCGTACCAAGGCATCCCCTGTTCCCTTCCGCTTCTGCGTCTAGAAGACGACCCGAGTCATGGATCCTTGTATTTACTTGGCATACGAATTGGATTCGGGATCATCAGCCCATACACCGTGATCCATCACTTCACATGGCCCGTACACCGTCACAAGTCTCTTTACCTGTAGGCTCCAATCCTACTATACGCGGGAATCAAACCTGCCAAGTAATTGTGCATACGTTTCAGAGGAGGTGCTCGAGTCTCATGAAACTACACCGCAAGATCAATCGGTTATGATTACTAGACACACGCCTCGGCCTCTTCTGCACGAGCGTTGTCACAATGTTATTCCACACTCTCCGACAATTGTTTACGGTGATATTCCTCACTCTACCTATTTCATATTTTAACATGCATACATACTCAAACATGCTTAACAATAAGAACATAGGCAATTAGTCATCAATCACACAATGGAATCCCATAATTCCACATATTCCCAATTTCACGAATTTACGGTTCCCTCTGATTTATTTAATCGGACATTAAAACCAATATCTCTTCCTTCGATTATATAGAGGACATTCACAGTTTCACATCGATATCAAGAATACGCAAAACGAATAAACGAGTCAAAAGTTATGAGAGAAACGAAACTACATAACCTGCTATGTTCGCTAGGCGAATGTCCCAGCGAGCCTTCGCTCCAGCCTTCGCTAAGCGAAGCTCGTGGAGAATGCATAAACAGAACAAAAACAGACATAAAGTTCACTTTACGAACTCCCTGTTGAACCTTCGCCTCGCCCTTCGCTTCGCGAACAACTTAGCGAAGCAAGGCAGAACCAAACAGCCCTGAAAATGCACCAAGTTCGCTAGGAGAACGTCGTTGGCGAAAATTCGCTAACCTTCGCTCTAGCGAACCCTCGAAAATCCGTTCGCTGAGACTCGCCCCAGGTTCGCTAGGTGAAGCCTGGAAAACCCAACTTCTCTACAGCGCTGTTCTTCATCCCAAAACAATAATTTTCCAATAAAAACACACCCAAACCTCATTATAGCCATCAAAACATAGTATGATCATAACAACAAGCATTTAACAATGATTATATCGCATTTCATCCGTTAAGTTCATGATTTTTGCATAATTATTCCTTTTTTTCACAATTTCAACCTAACTCTAAATCACATGGAATTCTACATCTAGAGCATCTATCTAGATCCCACCTTATACAGAGGATGATGATGAAGAAGATGAGTTGGTTTGATGAAGATTGGATGATGGTTGAAGATTTAGTGTTCTTGAGTTTTTTCCTCTTCTTTCCTTTCCTTTTTCCTTCCTTGCCTTTTCTTTCTCCAAGTTTTCTATCTTCTTTCAAATAAGGAAAAGGAAAAGAAAATATACATAGGAATATTAATTGGTCATACTACTAGTTATCCAAATTATATCAAATGCACCAATTAATAAAATTCCAAGTTAAATAGTATTAATCTAATCCGTCCGAGTTCGTCAGTTTACTCTAATTATTTTATCCAATAATTGCTCAGAGTACACCGGAAGCCAGTTGATCAAAATAATATTATCCAAAACGTTCAGAATTTTACGGGGTATTACACATAACAATCTCATGTAATGTTTTGGGATCTGATCTATTGACATTTGTTTTTGTTTTTAACATTATAACAATTCTTTGAGTATGATTAGTTAACGTAATGTTTGGTATTTTGTGCTATAATTGTTTAAGGTTCTGAATATTAATTATTGTTTAAGTTTGAGTTTCATAAATGTTTGAGTTTCAAATTTGTTTGAGGTTCACAATTGTGTAAAATAATATGTCTAATATATTTTAATATGTAAAAAACAGGTCCTTCATTTTTTAAATTTGTAACATTCACGCCCATCATGTCTTTAATTGGTAACACTTGAGTCCCATATGTTTTTAAAATGTAACAAACAAGTCTTTCCAATTTTTCTGGTGTACAAATTATACCATAACTGTGACAGATGTGGTATAGAATTGCAGAATTGTAACACAAATTCTTAAGACTCGTTTTGATTGGTCTACATAGTAAAACATAACTGTCTACAAATTATAATATAACTGTGGTATAGAATTGTAGAATTGCAACACATAATCGTTTCATTAACCAATGCCAATAATTGAAGCACATAATAGTTTAACAAACCATTGTCAAGAATTTCTACATGAAACTACCACAACTCATGACTTACAATGATAATTAACAATGATTTCCACTTTAAACCAAATTACACATAACACTGCAAAGATCAAAACTAACAACATAGTGACATTGCCTAGCATATTCAACATCTTCAACAAGTTCTCTTTGATCTCCTTAGTGTATTTCTCATCCTTTTCAATCAAACTTCTAAGCAACTTGATTTAAATAACTTTGTCGTCACAGTCGGAACATTTGGAAATTAGTGAGGGTTGTATCTCTTGTTTGACTTCATCACTATAATGATTTTCATACCACGTAAAAAACTTGCAACCGACATTTTCATCTTCACTCTGTTAACATTAACCACCAATAAACAAAAACTAATTACATCTGCATAAACCAAATCCAAAATCAACAATGTTTAATAACAAACGTACCACAAAGTATCTGCATCCCCAAAATAGCTTCCCCAAGTTTCTTCCTTTCTTCTTAATTGTTCTCAATACTGCTTTGCCTCTACACGGACATGTCGGTTCGATTCTAGTTTGGGATACACTCGATATGAATATACTAGCGTTCGAACATCTTTGATTTTATCCACTGCTACCATATGAGGCCATTGGTAGAGTAATGAGATTTAGGGTTCAAAGTATGTGATTTGTGATTTGGGGATGTAGGGTTTTGCTTTTCATAAATCTAAGAAAGAAGGAGATAAATGCTAATTCAGCAACTGTCCATGACACTTCAACAATGTTAACTGCCACTTCATCTTCGTCTGTGCAACATAGGTTTTTTTGGAACGGAGAATCTTAAAAAGGTTAACGATACAAACGTTTCTTAACATAAAGGATCCAACTGTTACAAAAAAAAACTTAAAGGACTAACTTGTTATTTAAAAATAACTTAAAGGACCTAGACAATATTTTTGCCATTGATTTTTTATTCAGTCCAATAACACATTTTGAGCTACAAATTAATTCCAACTCAAATCCAAATTACTAAGTACTGAATTCCAACATAAATCCAATAACCTCAACATAATTTCAGCATTAATACAAAATAAATCCAACATAACATAATTCCAACTTACAACAAACTACTAAAACTTAATAATAATAATAATAATAATAATAATAATAATAATAGTGATATAAACTACTATCAATGGTAAAGTCCTTCCAAATTTGACTCATTTCCCCATAAACTCAGCCAACACTATAAATAGAAAACATTAAAGTGGTACATGATCTCCAAAGGCAGAATAACCCATACTACCACATAGTATATAGAATAGTGTCGTAACCTTGATGCAAAAGCCATTGCTCTTAAAGTTTGTAAACTTCTCCATATTGTATGGTGCTAGTAATTGTTCCAGCTGGTGTCACTATGCCAATACTAATTCCCATCAAGCATCTTTGAAAAGTTCTATTTTCTACGTGATGAAAAATAAGAGTGAGAAGTTGCATAAAAAAGAGAATTTCAGTTTCATGATTCTGTTTATACATTTCTGTTTGTACCTACTACTTTGGCCACGCCTAGACCTAATTCAATTGCAGAAAGTATCACTTATGCTATACCAAATGCTATCATGTACACATTACTTGACATATGACATGCATCATTTCTATGGTAACAATTATTCTTCCTGTACAAGACAAGAAACAATTAGCATCCTCATAAGTATGTTCACAATATATAGCTTGACAAAAAGCCAGAGCAAAAAAATCAAACACAATAAAGAAGTTTTCATTTGAGATTCCACAAAATCCCAACTCGGTTCATTTGAGATTCCATGAAATTATCACATATAGAAATGTTACTTTTCATACTTCCATATAAATTTGAATTTATGCATAATTCTCTGCATACTAGGAACTATTAATCCTATCCTCCACAAAGTGATCCAATTTTTTAAAATAATAAACTTGTCATCAGTGAACCTGTATTCACAGGATCCACACCTTTCACAACCAAATATACAAACTAACTCAAACTATGATCCATGTGTATCATCTACACCAGCTAAAATTTATCAACCAAACCTATATTACCTCATTCAACTAAAAGGCTCGTGATACTATTTATTGGGTCATGAGGAGGAGCATCAACATTGGGCCAAGAGAAACACAAGTGAGAGAGACACCACATATTCACCCAAAACCTTAAGGTGATAGGTGTGTAGGTTCTCCCACTTATAAATGATCAACTCTCCATATTTATAACTAATGTGAGACTCCAACTCACACTTGGCATATTATTCTAATTTGTAAGTGAGTAAGACACTTTTAGTGAGGAGAGAAAGAGAGAGAGAGAGAGAGAGAGAATAATGAAATAAGGATTGATATTATTGAATGAATGATAATAAAACTGAATTACAAAATGTCTATTTATATACACCTAAGTGACTTGACTACTAAGTAAAATAACAAACAAAATAACAAACCCTAAACCATAATTAGCTTTGGGCTTGGGCCACATAATTCAAATTGGATTATATCTAATATATCAACATACCCACTCTATAATCCAAGTTGTTGAAACGCGTTAATCATTGTCGATTTGAACTATTCCCAACTTCTTTCTCAACGGTAGGAACCTGTCGATCTTCAATCCTTTGGTTAAAATGTCGGCCAATTGTGTTTCCCTTGAGAAATGCCTTACTTCAGGTTCACCTCTATTCACCTTCTCCCTTAAGAAGTAAAATCTAGCTATGATTTACTTACTTCTTCCATGCAAAACTAGATTCTTCGCCAGATTTATGGCTGACTTGTTGTTGATTTGCAGTACCAGATATTTTTTCACTTCGACCTCGATCTCTTCTAGCACATATCTTATCCAAATTGCTTGACACGAAGCATATGATCCTGATATGTATTCAGCCTCACACGATGACAATGCCCCCATAGGTTACTTTTTGGAGCACCAAATACTTGAAAGAAATATCCAGTAATGCTTCTTCGATCTTTTTTATCTCTACACCAATCAACATCTGAATAAAAAGTAATCATAGCTTCTTTGCTTTCAGAGTCTCGTCGAAATAAAATTCCATAGTTTGTCAATCTTTTTAAGTATCTCAGGATTCTTCTTGCAACCTTCATGTGTGACACCCTTGGTTCACTCATATATTTTCTCACTAATTTAACTGAGAAACATATATCAAGTTGACTGTTGCACACATATCTCAGAGATTTGACAATTTGTTTGAACAAAGTCGCGTCGACTTTGTCTTCCTCTCCATGCTTCTCCAACTTTAAATTTGGTTCGGTAGGCGAAGATGCATGAGTCCAATCTTCTATTCTGAATCTCTTGAGTATCTCTTTAACATTTTTCTTTGATGTAGACCATACCTTGCTTCGACTTTTGAAATTCCATTCCTAGGAACTACGACAACTTTCCCATATCCGATATTTCAAATTCCTTTTTATCAGCTCTTTGAACTTCGACATGTTCTCCAAGCTACTTCCAGTTACTAATAAGTCATCAACATATAAGCAGATGATTGTTATATCTTGTGCCACAACCTTAACATAGACACCATACTCAGATTTGCATTTGACGAATCCCAATTCGACCAAGTATGAGGCGATCTTTTAGTTCCATGCTCTAGGTGCCTGCTTGAGACCATATAGCACTTTGTGCAACTTGTATACTTTCCTTACTTCCTCCTTAATCACAAATCCATGAGGTTGTGTGACATACACCTCTTCATCTAAAGGTCCATTCAAAAATTCCGATTTCACATCTAAGTGAAATGTCGACCAACTTTGATTGCATGCCAAGGCTACCACAATTCGAACAGTTTCCAATATTGCGACAAGTGCAAATACTTAAGAGTAGTCAAGTTCTTCTCTCTGAAGAAATCCTCGAGCTATAAATATCGCCTTATGTTTTTCTATCAACCCATCAACATTGTGCTTGAACTTGAACACCCACTTCACTTTGATAGCTTTTGTATGTACTGGAAATTCGACCAACTCCCATGTGTTATTTCTTTTGATTGCTTATAACTCTTCTACCATAGCAGACTTCCATTGTTTATCATAGAAGGCTTCACTATAGTTGATTGGTTTAGCACCTGCAAGTAAAGCAAAATGAACTAGTTCTCCATTTATTATGACTTCATTATTACCAACCACTTCATAGTCTTGAAATCTTGCTGGACAAGCTCTAGTTGTTTGAGGTCTCTGGCTTGTGTCAGTCATATCCTCTTCGACTTCGTCTGTGTCAGGAATGTTAAGAATTGCTTTGACTTCAATTGGAATATCGAAAATATCTCCAACTTCGACATTATTACTTGCTTCGTTAAAATCATAGCTCATCAATGGCTTTCTAATTGCATTACTAGAATTCCAATCTCAGGCAAAATCTTCATCAATCACTATGTCTCAACTCATGACGATCTTATTGTTCATTGGATTGAATAGCCTGTATGCTCCAGTTTTATGATATCCTACTAAAATCATAGGTTCACTCTTATCATTAGGCTTCCTTCTTCTAGCATTAGGAATATGTTTGTAGAAAATAAAGCCAAACACCTTCAGATGACTCACTGATGGTCGTTTTCCACTATACACTTCTTCAAGAACCTTGTTCTTCAGCTTCTTGGTAGGCCACCTGTTCAGAATATAAACATAAGTCGAAACAACTTCACCCCTATCATACCCCAAATTTTGACCACCAAGATTTCCCATCATTGTGCAAATCATCATCACAATATGGATGAACCATCATGCCTCATCAATCTCCTCAAAGATGGTTGAGCATTCACTACAATCAAATATTAGGGTTTAGAGCCCTCTTAGAGAATTTAGACAAGGATCAATCAAGAATTGACATGATATTAAACTTGTATAAGCTCTCAAACATCCACAAAGGATCAAGAGGACTCCCACACCAAGAATCAAGCACAAGATTGCAGCATTCCAAGTGGATCAAGCCTCAAGATCGCCAGTGTCACCAAATTAGGGTTTTGGTCGCTTGAGCCCTCTAGATAAAAATTTCCATCAAGGCTTGAGCCAATGCCTCAATGTATGGTCCTATAAGCTCAAAAGGATCTCAAGAGCCTATCCACAATGGTAAAATCACCTTGAAGGTTCATCTATCAAAAAATCAGGAATTAGGGTTTTGACCTAATTCAACCCTTGAGTTAACTTGTGAAGTGAGGCATGGCTTGAAGCTTCAAAATGAACTTCAAAGACCTCAAATACATCACATTGGCATGTTTACAAGATTTGATTGACTCAAAGAGCTCAAATCACAAGCCACGAGAACTCAAAACCATCTTATCACAAATTAGGGTTTCTGACGGAAAAAGTCAATCCTACCCTTGACTGTTGACCTACCCTTGATATAAAACCTTGGGGAGGGGTCCAAAACATTCTTAAATACCCTTGGAGGCCATCCATGAAGTTTAATTGAGCCCGAGGATTGATTTCACAAAAGGATCACAAAGTCAAAATTTCATCTGATGAAAAAGTCAACTGTACAAAAATTCAAGTTTGACTTTTTGGATTTTTGGTCAACCAAGGTTCCTTAACCCTAAAACAATGTTAATATGTGATTTGAATCATCATTCATCAAGAAAAACCAAAGAAAATGAGTTAACTTGTTAAAGGGGTAACCATAAAAAACTTAGAATTTTTCTAAGTTATGGAACAAAGTGGCTAGGGTACCAACTTTGCAAGGCCATATCTCCCAAACCCTAAGGCCTTTTTCCCCCATTCAAAGCTCATATTGAAGTTAATATTACACACTTCAAAGGTGTTAACTACATCTCATTCCAATTCTTCATGGATTTTTAGTTATGGAGTGATCAAAGTGGCTAAAAACATGAAAATGGCATTTTTCCAACACTTAGTGAAATTTTCACTAAGTCAGATTCCGCCTTATTTTTTCCAAAATGTAGAGGCATTTTTCATTGTAATTCAAGTTGATTCAAAACCAAAGTTGGACATCATGTTGAAATAGGATATATGAGTTTTCCAAAATGACCAAGAACTCCATCAAACTCCACCTGAGCTAGAGATTATGACTGCTACAACATGCCTTGCTGCAAACTATTTTGCAAGGCAGATTTGTGCCTTAGTGCTCGAATTGATCAATTTGGGAAAATTCAAGCATGGTTATCCATCGGCACACCTCAAAGGGGAACAACCAAGGGACAAACACTGATTTTTATCAGCCACACAAGTCCATGAATCTATGTTTAGGCATGTCATCCCTAGAATTAAAGATGCTTCAAATATTCAATTTTGTCTCAAGGCATTTAACTGATACATAGAGGTGGCATTCATCAAGATAATTTTATCCTAGTTCAGTCAAGACTTATCCCTGAACCAAAGAACCTTAGGCCTGTGCTCTAACCTCAAGTCAATGGCTAGAGGAGACTTGAGATTCCATTTGATCACAATTGGCCACAGACTTGTACCAGTTTCCGTTCACTATTGCTTGCAAAACAAACTTGCTCTACTATAAATAGAGCTCATTTGTGATCAGTTTGAGTACACCAAAGCACCCAAACTGATGTTTTCCTCAAAATCTCCATTTCACTCCAATTTTGCCTTCTAACTCAAGTCACTATCGGGTTTTGGGTTTGAGAGCAATTCCAACCAAACCAATCACACACACACCTCATAAACATCATATGTGAGTGATCTATAACACAAAATCACATATGTAACATCAGATTCTCAAAATCACCAGCCAATTGCTCAAGTTCTTGACAGATTTACAGTTGAGGTACCACAACTAGTTCCAGCTCAATTCAATCCACTCCAAGCATTCAAACACACTCCTTGGCACCTAAGGAAGCTATCCGGATCATTGGAACCAACTTACAACACCTCCATCACCAAACTCGATCACCAGCTGCAAGAGGTAAGCATGAACTCTTCAAACTCCATGATGCATGCATATTTTACTGCACAATAATTTTGCCACATGTTCATAATCATGTATGGAGTGATAACCCTCAATCAATTGCCATGAATCAATTGTGTGTGGAATTTCATGGTGTTCATGCTGACATTAGTGTTCTTGAGGTTTTCTTCGGATTTCTCACTCAATACTCAAAATAAATGCAATTAATCTATATAGTTGAGATCCTTGTTCAAAACCGAACAAGATTGGTACTTAAATCGTGCAAAACCATTGAGGAATCATAGAGAAAAGTGAGAAAATGCAAATCTGCAGAAATAGGGCACGCGGGCAAAAACTTAGTGTTCTTGGAGCCCTTTTTCAAATTTTCAAATATTTGAATATTTTGATATTTTTGTTAATTTATTCAAAAATTAATTTCTCTCTGATTATTTATGTTTTTGAATTGATTATTTTTCTCAAAATTCACTAAAATGTTTAAATATTTTATTTTATAGAAAATCCAATTTATATTATTTATTTAATATAGTTAGAATTTTTGTAATTAATTTCATTTTATTTATTTTTAAACATTTTTAAATGAAATTCCCACTTTGATCTTTCAAAATCAATTGAATTTTAAACTTTCATATGATTAAACATAATTTTTCAAGATATTTTCCAAAGTGTATAACTTGTTTTTTAATATAATTGATATTTTGTCATTTATTATTTAAAGTACCTTTGAAAAATAACATTTTTATTTAAAATTTGGATTTTCTCTCGATTTTAAATTTTCAAACAATCTTTGGGCCTCTAATAGAGTGTAAGTCCCATCACTTTGTAAATTAATCATTTTGGGCCTCAGACATTATATAAGTCCCTCTGTATTTTCAAAATCACGGCGCGGTCGTTGCCTTTTAAAACAAAATAATCTGGGCCTCCCCTCGTGTTGTAAGTCCCATCTTTCTCTTTCAAAACATCTTTTGAGCCTCTAATAGAGTGTAAGACCCAATCCTTTTTAAAACCTTTTTGGGCCTCAGACATTGTATAAGTCCCACTGTATTTTCAAAAAATCTCGGCGTGATCGCCAGTTCAAAATCAAATCACTTAGGCCTCTCCCTGAGTTGTAAGCCCCATCACTTGTACAAAAATAAATCTTTGGGCCTCTTGAAAGAGTGTAAGACCCAACCCTTTTGTAAATAAATCTTTTTGGGCCTCAGTCGTTGTATAAGTCCCTTACGATCTTCAAAACAAAGGTGCGATCACTGTTAAACCTTGGGCCTTTCTTTGAGTATAAGCCCCAATAATCTTTTCAAAAACAACTTCTCTTTTGATTTAGGTTCAAATATACAGTTGTTATAAAAAATTTCTTTAATTTCTCTGAACAACTAACAATACAACATGGAAGCTTTCTCGCCTGTAAGTTTTATCAGCTTTCATTTACATGCTTTAATATATATAACTGTATTGTGGGAAGTTGCTCCTCTGTAAGTCCTTCTTTCATATCCTTTTTAATACTTGTTATATATCAACTGTATATATACTAGTATACTTATTTAGAGTTTTCCCCGGCAACTAGTTCTAGAACTAGGTAAAGCTAGTTGGTCACTCTTTAAATACAGTCAAAACTAGATCCCCATAGGATTTCCAGATACAGTATTGCCTTTTCTTGGGCTTAAACAATATGGAACAAAGAGAAAGGCAGTATTCTTGGTGAACCTTTTCTCAGACTGTCACTATTAGAACTTGTCAAAGAAATTCAGTTTCCCCAGAGAGGATTAATTTCTGGTGAAACTTCTCTTGGATTTCTTCAAACCCTAGAACTGTTCACTAAAGAAAAGATTATTCTCGATGAAACTTTTCTTGAACTCTTCTTAAGTTTGGACCTACAGGCTTCCTAAAAGCATCCCCGCCTCCTCTTGAGCTTTGCACAAGGACCCTCCGGCTTCTTTGAAGTTCTCATGCCTTCTCTTGGGCTTAATACAAGGACCCTAAAGACCTCTTATAAGTATAAGACAGAACTTAGTCATCCTTTGCTAGAGCAGTCTTTCCAGTGTCAAATCTCAGACCAATTTAGGGTTGATTCTCATCCCTTAAAGCACTTTCCTCCTCTTGGGCATCATACAAAGATAAACTCTTCCATGCCAGTAGACTTGGACAGTCTAATCTTGAGTCTCAAAGACATTCTCAAGTTCCCTACAAACATAGGAGAAACCTCGGTCATTCTGGATCAATCTCCGGTAGAGTTAAAACCCATGGGTTCTAAAACCCAGTCTCTCTCCTAAAAAAAATCCCCAGCCAGGGTCAGTTTATTATCAGTATAACACTATCAGAACCTCAAGGCATCTGATACCTCAACTTTTTTGTAATCCTCAGCAAGAGTTGATTCCCCAGTTGGACCTGCCTCGGGATCTCAATAAATCCCCAGCAGAAGATAACTTATTCTTAGGCTATGTATAATGATCTTCCCTCAGTATAGCTATCCTCCTCTTGGGCTTTGTACAATGATTCTCCCCAGCAGATCTAACCTTTTCAGACTCTCTTGTTGAGTCAACCACCTTTTTCAGACTCTCTTGTTGAGTCGACCCTTTTTAGCCTCAATCTCGGGCTTTGTACGAGACAGATAAAAACACTCTCTTGTTGAGTCAATCTTTTCTAGCCTCCTTTCAGGCTCGGTATAATGATTTCCCCTAGCAAAAGCCAGCCTCCTCTTAGGTTTGGTATAATGATTTCTCCAGCTTATTCACCCACAATCCTGGGCTTTGTACAGGACAAATAAAAGCACTCTCTTGTTGAGTCAAACCCTTTTAGCCTCAATCTTGGGCTTTGTACAAGACATTAATCTTCACAACCTTCTCTTAAGCTTGGGACAAATATCTTCCCCAGCGGAGTCAATTCCTCCCAAACTTCTTTTAGGCTATGAGAAATAATACCCTAAGTAGAGTCAATCCTCTTTTTAGCCTCAATCTTGGGCTTTGTACAAGACAGATAATCCTCTCCCGTAGAGTCAAACTCATTTCAGCCTCTATCTTGGGCTTTGTACGAGATACCTAAAATATCCTTAACCGAGTCAGTAAAGTCTCTATTTAGCCTCAAATCTTGGGCTTTGTACAAGACAGATAAAGATTTCTTTCCCACTGAGTCAGTTTCTTTTCAGCCTCAATCTTGGGCTTTGTACAAGACACATACAAACCCTCCCCGACAGAGTCAAACTCTTTCCAGCCTCAATCTTGGGCTTTGTACAAGATAGACAAAACATTTTCCCTAGAAGAGTCAAACTTTCAACCTCCTCTTAAGCTTTGATAATGATATCCCCAAAGAGTCAACCTCTTTTAGCCTCAATCTTGGGCGTTGTACAAGACAGATAAACACTCTCTCATTGAGTCAGTCTTTCCTAGCCTCCTCTTAGGCTTTGTATAAGGACTTCCTCAGTGGAGTCAATCAACCTCTTAGCTTCAACCTTGGGCTTTGATCAAGGCACACAAAAATCAACATCCCCTCAGAGGAAATTAAAATACCTTTGTAGAAAGTCATTTCTCCGTTTATCACTCATCAAAACAGACATTCAAAACAAACCTTAATCCCAGATAACTATTGTAAGTGGCACACTTGTTTATAAAAATATCTAAGTTGTCGTCCATCCTTTATCCTGGTAAACCCTTTCTTTCATCTAATTGTTGTAAGCGGTAAGCCTCTGGATTATTTACATCCACGCCACTGTCCCTCTCTTAGTATGAGAAATTCCTAAGGAAAGATGGCATTGCTCAACACTGAGTTAAAGTTTTCTCCTTCAGGATAACACCCTTATAAAGGAAATTATGGCATTTCTGGATTTATATATCTCAGTTAAAGTAATCCTCCTTTATAAACAGTCACCCAACAGTTGTGATAAACAGACCAAATGTCTCCCTTTAGAGATGACAAGTTCTCTCTCAATCAAACCTTTTAGCTTCAATCTTGAGCTTTGAACAAGACACAAATAAACTCTTTAGCTTCATTCTTGGGCTTTGAACAATACACCAAATATCTTTTCCTCCCATAGAATAGGAGGAACTACGATTGCTCTGATTTCCCTGTTTCGTTTAAACGGGAATACGTAAGCATAAGATTGAGAAATCTTAGCGAGCACACTAATAAAAAACTCTAGGTCCAACACCTTCATATCAATCAAAACTTAGGTCCAGTACCTTACCAAAAACATTAGGAAAACCCGAACATCAACAAAAACTCACTCACTCTCTCATACTTTCCCAAGAAACTTTCTCAACCCATTAACGGATAAACACCATCAAGTACAAAGCAAAACCTAAAGCTAACATCCTGTGGATAACCACATATAGGATGGGTAATTGACAACTCCCCATTGTATAACCTGACCCCGGACCCCCCAATCTCTTTAAGTGTTTGTTCAGTTAAACATTCGTGTGCAAGGTGTTTTAAATAGCTTCCCTTTCCCTTCCAGCTTCACGAGATAAATAAGAAATCAGAAAGTAGCACCCCCTTCTCTTCATTGAAGAGAAAACCCAAATTCCGCGATAAGGTGGTCGCGTCACCGACAAAAATCGTGCGCTACAGTAAAAATGACGACACTGCTGGGGAAGTCGTTGATCTGTTAGGATTATAGACTAGAATTCTTAAGAGATCTAGGATGTTAGTTTTAGGAATGAAAATATATATATATATATATATATATATATATATATATCACTTTTCCTAATTGATATCCGTGTTTATTTTTCTGCTAATGGGACTGCGGGTGATGCCGCATCTGGAAAGTTTGAGTGATACCTAAGATCAGTGATGGCATAAACGGGTGGTCTTATAGGGAGTGATTCCCGAATAAGCGATCCTGGTAGACCATCGAATCAGTGGAGATACCCTTTGCGGATTCAATGTCTAAACGACTTCAGTATTTGAAAGCAGATTGTTCAATTGTGGTATCCATGAAACTGAGGATTTAGTAGACTAAGACCATGTGACTATTTTGTAGTGCGGAAGCTATCGAAAATAGTTGTCACGCGATACTACCCTAATTTGAGATTACCCTAAGATACTGCAGCTCGCTCGGGTGAACCATCCTGCTGTTGTTATCCCAAGGGGGTCAATGATTTTGAGGACAGGTACAAAAATTCACCAGTACAACCTTTGGGAATGGGTAGAGCCATGACTCCATGCTTGTGACACTGAACCTTTGACCCCATGTTTTTCTATGTTTTTGTGTGTTGCATTCATGCATTCATTTCATTAAAAAACTTTAAACAAAGAAAAAAATCTTCTTTTCTAGTCTCTCTTTTTCAAATTAAACTAAGACAATAATTGCAAATATCAGAGAGAAAGATTGCGTTATGGATTTTGGTAGAAGGAAGACACACAAGTACACCTTCAAGGTTACAAAATTAGAGGATTTAAGAGGGTTGGCAAGGATGATCACCAACCCTAATGCTTTCAGAGCTAAGTACGGAGGATTGTTGTCTCTGTTAAGGGTCTAGTAATTGAAGGAATCCTGGCTACGCTGATTTAGTTTTATGATCCAGTTTATCACTTTTTCACATTCCCGGATTATCAACTAGCACCAACACTGGAGGAGTACTCTCACCTGACTGATTTACCCATCACTGACCAAGCTCCCTTTTCTGGACTGGAAGAAATTCCAAAGGATCAAACCATTGTAAGAGCAATCTATTTGGACGAGTCACAAGTCAGGACTCATATGACCATTAAGGGCGGAATCCAAGGTTTACAAGCCAAGTTTTTGATAAAGAAAGCCCTGTACATTGCTATTATAGGGAACGTAACTGCTTTCGAGAGCATCTTTGCTCTGCTCACCTACGGGTTATTTCTGTTTCCCAACATTGATAATTTCGTCCATACCAATGCCCTTAAGATATTTTTGATTGGAAACCTCGTACCAACCTTGCTCGCATATGCTTATCATTCTGTATACTTAAGGAATTTGTACAGCGGAGGAATGATCACATGTTGTGTACCATGCTATACAAATGGCTCACTTCTCACTTACCTAAGTCTGCTGCTTTTTGGGATTATAAGAGTACTCTGTGTCGGTCATAGAGAATCATGTCTCTTACCAACTCTGACATAGATTGGTAAAACTTCCCTAATGTACCCCTCATAGGAACTAGAGGAGGAATCAAATATCTTCTAATTTTAGTTCGTCGTCAACTCGGATACCCGATGAGACATGTCTCACGTAATGTTCATCTAGAAGTTCTTTTCTTCAAGGAAGAAGAAAATGACAGGGCACTAAAGATAGAAATAGTGCATGCCTAGAAATATGTTCATAGGAAAGGAAGAGAGTCTCTAGGAAAACCAGATTGTGTCTCTGTGGAACCTTATCTCCACTGGGTACAAACTAGAGCCCTCAAGCTGAGGATGTCTTACCCTCGTCAAGAAGTTCTTCCGTTAAAGGAATCTGTCCTTTATTTTATGTCTGATACGGAAAAACTCCATGTCACTCTCAACAAAGTTCAATGGGAAAAGAAATATTGGAAGAACAAGTATCGCATTCTCAATGTAGAGTGTACCAAAATACAGCAACTGTTAAAAGAAAAAGATGCTCTGATCGAGATTTTAGAGCAACATGCTGTAGAAAATCAAGAAGACTGGAGGAATTTGCTCGCTCCTTTCACTAGGCAAAAGGATGACAACCCGACAACGGCTCAAGAGCCCCGGTCAAAGAAAAGGAAAATACCAGAACCAGCACCTGAGCTCTCCTCAGAGAGGTCTCAGGATCCATAAGCTTAGACATATCCTTTTTCAACACTTTGTAAATTACTGTATTTCCATTTCCGCAATCTTTGAATTCAATAAAACGGGGTCTCCCCAATGTATGATATTTGCAATCCAATTGTTGAAGTTTCTTTTGATTAAAAAAATTATTAATATAATCATTGCATATCATTCGTCATTCTCACATAACGCATTCTTTTTCCCTACGAAACTCACATTTGTGTCTCGATTCTAGAGTCAAACTGTCTCATTCGTATAATACTCGGGCCAATCGACAAAAGAAAATGGATGATCTCGAGGAATAGAACAGAGAGTTGAGATAAGAAATCGACACTCTGAAAGAAGATTTGAGGAAACTTCACAATGACATGCAATCTCTGGCAACGGCCCAGATACAACAACAAAGGACTGTGATCTCAGAGATCACATCTACGCCCATAGTGGAAAAGTATGATCCTCAGTACAACATGCCTAAAGATCGTCCCTGGGGCATGCCACTCAACTATATCCTGGAAGGATATATTCTGCCGATCACGAAAGATCCGGAAACTGCAGCAGGAACCGCTGGCCTTAAGGTTACAAACTTCGGGAAAGCGAAGATTCTAGGGGCATGACAGCAACTCCTGAAGGTTACAAACTTCGGGATAAGGAAGCACAAAGAGTCACTGCCGTAATGACTATACCACCACCCGTGGTACACACTGTCCCGGAAGGACTGATTCCACATATACCTTCTGGTGGAAACGAAAGTATGTACGACAGAATGAATGAGTTCCAGGAGCAATTCTTAGAGATGCAGAAGGAACTGCATGCCATTCACGGTCAGGATCTATTCGTAAAGGACGCCGCAGACCTTTGTTTGGTCCCCAATGTGAAAATTCCGCACAAATTCAAGGTGCCCAAATTTGAGAAATACAAGGACAACTCTTGCCCTTATAGTCATTTGGTGATGTACGCTCGAAAGATGTCAACTCAGACAGAGAACCAACAGCTACTGATCCATTACTTCCAAGATAGTCTAACCGGTGCCGCACTTAAATGGTACATGGGTTTAAACCGCACTAAGATCGTCACTTTCAGAGATCTTGGCGCTGCCTTCATTTAGCAGTATAAGTATAATCTGGACATGGCACCAGACAGAGATCAACTCAGAGCAATGTCGCAGAAGGACAAGGAAACCTTTAAGGAATATGCTCAGAGATGGCGTGAAATTGCCGCCCAGATTTGTCCACCTCTTGAGGAAAAAGAGATGACAAAAATCATTTTGAAAACCTTGAGCTCATTCTACTACGACCGAATGGTCACCAGTGTGCCCAACGACTTTACTAAAATGGTGAATATGGGAGTACGCCTTAAAGAAGCAGTCCGAGAAGGACGTCTGGTCAAAGATACCGGACCATCATGCAGTACCAAAAGATACGGTAATGTTTTCCCTAAGAAAAAAGAGCAAGATATTGGTAATATCTCTCTCGGAAAGCAAAGGCGGCGGTACCAACCAGTAGCAGCTGTAACTCCTGCTATCAACCCTGCGCCCGTTCCAACATATCAACCCCAGGTTGCTCAGAGCCAACCGAATCAACAACAATATCAGCAAAGGACACAACAGCCTCTTAAGCAGGCTCGTCCTCAGTACAACAACAACCGTACGACGCGACCACCAGTGTTTAAACCTATACCGATGTTGTACACAGAACTGTTTCTACTACTACTGCTCAAGGGGCACGTCCAAACCAGGTCACCTCTTGCAATACTGGAGAATCCGCCTTTTTGGTTCAAGGAAGATCAGACTTGCCCTTACCATCAAGGAGGACCAGGGCATAACATAGAAAATTGTCTCAGCTTCAAGTCCGATGTACAGAAGCTTGTCGGGAACGGGGTCTTATCCTTCAAGGATACAAATCCGAATGTTCAAACGAACCCGTTGCCTCAACACAAGAAAGTTGCGGTAAATTTGATAGAGGAAGAGTCTAAACATAGCTATCAAATTCACGATGTACTCCTGTTAAAAACCAACCTGGTCAAAATGCATTACAGACAGAGCGGATACGGTCATGTACCGTTTCACAATTATCACCAGTGTGATATCTGCTCTAAAGACAATCAAGGATGTTCTGTGGTGCAATCAGCTCTACAGGAACAGATGGATCTCGGATGGATCCAAGATCACCAAATCCGTGAGGTCAACATGACTTATACAAATTCCAACATCGTTCAAAACCACGACATCTGTGCGATGAATGTAAACTTTGTGGCAATGCACTCAAGGCAAAGCCAGCATCATAATCTGCCACGACACGATTACGATTCCTGTCTGATTTGCTCGATAAATAATTAGGGATGCTCTTTTGTACAATAGGCCCTCCAGTGTCAGATGGATCTTGGATGGATTCAAGACTACCGTGATAGAAGTCATTATCAAGTTAATATGATTCAAATCTTTGATATTCGCTTGATGAATACCAGCTTGGTGGAATTACACGATAAGCAAGTCCGACTCGGTTTCCTGACCTCACATGATTATCAAAACTGTAAAATATGTCGTGAGCATAACCAAGGATGTGCACTTATTCAAAGAACGCTTCAACACTTGTTGAACCACTGATGGCTTCCGATCTATGTGGACGACGCTACACAGCAGATCAGTATGACTGACGGGAACCCTACTAGGCATCAAAGTCGGGATGTTTGATCAATGGAAACAGATCTAGTGAGGTTACACTGCATACAAAGCGGACATAGCCGGGTGCCACCACACAACTATGAGCGCTGTAGAGTGTGCTCAGAGGATAACCAAGGATGCTACCTCGTGCGAGCAACCCTTCAAATTCAGATGGACCACAAAGAGATTCGACCATGTTCAAGCTCTGGTTCGATCAACATAATGTCAGACTATCTTCCCAATCGAGGCAAATAAGTTGTCTTGATCCCTAAGCGAGAAGTGGACAAAGATGTGTGCGCCATAATCCCTCTACTCCATGAATCAAGAGTTCCTCTTGATAGCGAAAAGATTCTCAACCTCGAACCAATTGAGACCGGATACGATGGTCAGAAAAATCAAAAGGCTCCTGTAGTTATCTATCTGCTGGGACCAGTACCGTACGAATTCGATAAGGTTATCCCTTACAAGTACGGTGCAACAACAATTGAGAATGGAAAGGAAACTCCATTACCCTCCGTCGAGAATATTGCAGACATCGGTCGAGTAACACGAAGCAGTTGGATATTGGAACCTCAAACAAAAGTTCCTAATTAACCAGTCGGTCAATCTAGTAATCCCGACCTTTCAACAAACAACGATGAGATGCTGAAGCTCATCCAGAAGAGTGAGTACAAAATTGTTGACCAACTGTTGCAAACTCCTTCAAAAATCTCTGTGCTATCTCTTTTACTCAGTTCGGAAGCTCACAGAGAAGCTCTAAAGAAAGTCTTAGAGCAGGCCTTTGTGGAACAAGATGTGACAATAAGACAATTCAAGAGCATCATCTCCAACATCACTTCCTGCAACAACTTAGGGTTTAGTAATGAAGAACTGTCGGAAGAGGGCCAAAATCATAATATGGCACTCAACATTACAGTCAACTGCCAGGACGATGCTTTAGTCAGCGTGCTGGTAGACACCGGATCAGCTCTAAATGTTATGCCAAAATCTACTCTGATGCGAATATCGTTTCAAGGATCTTCGATGAGAGGCAGCAAGGTCATCGTCAAAGCATTTGAAGGATCCCGAAAAACAGTTATCGGAAAAGTCGACCTTTCCATAACCATCGGTCCTCACACTTTCCAAGCCACTTTCCAGGTCATGGACATCCGGGCAGCATACAGATGTTTATTAGGAAGACCTTGGATACACAAGGCTGGGGCAATCACTTTGACACTTCACCAGAAGCTGAAGTTCGTTATGAATGACCAACTTGTCACAGTCTGCGGAGAGTAAGCCTTGATCGTGAGCAACTTATCGTCGTCCACTTGTGTAGAACCAGAGGAGGTTGTTGAAACCCAGTTCAAAACACTTTCGGTAAGCAATGACAACCAATCAGAAAAAGGAACATCGATTTCCTCATACAAAGATGCTCTCGAAGTAATCAAAAGTAACAATACAAAAGGATGGGGACAGCTTGACATTCCTACTGATAACAAAACAAAGAAGGGTCTTGGCTTTTCCTCAACCTATACCCAGATTGCTACTAATGATGAAAGTCGTCATCTCATTCAAGACTTCTTCCACAGTGGAGGTTTCCTTCACCCGGTGTCTCAAGAAGTGCATACCATCAACGAGGGTGATTTCTCCGATACAGATGAAGAATGTAAGTCTTATCTTAACGAGGAAGGCTATATGTCTTAGGGAGAAGTGCCTACGCTATTTTGCTATCCCGCACAGAGTCTGAGATATATATCAAGATCAGACATCAAGATGATGTACGGAGATTATAATCCGGAAGGGTGTCATGCTCCACCAAACTCATTAGAGGAGGACACTCTGATGAAAGACGACTTTGACCACGACTATTATGGCCCTATGGATGACCTTCCAATCTGACAGCCGTACCCGGGAGACTTGGGGCAAAAGAGTCAGCCCAATGATACATATCAGTCGAGCATCATTGAAAAGAATACATGTTTTCCCACCGAATCATGGGATAATTACTCAGGGCATTCATAAAATATCCAGCACAACGATGAATTTGCAAAGATTGCAGGACAAGAGTTCCTTAACTACGCTTTTCCTGAGGTCAACGTCATCGAAAGGGATGACTCCTCTAGTTCCAACGAAGTGTGGGACACTTTAGGACAACCAAGTGGCAAGTACGACTTCATGGTCAAGTACACCGCTCCTGAAAGCTCTCGTATCAAGCTCGAAGACATCCAGCCCACTGGATGGGGAGATCCACCTGATAGTGCAAACACTGTGCAAGATATAATAGAAGAATCCTCCTACGACAACTCTGCCTAGGAGACAAATTTCAACGATCCTGCTCCACCAGAAATCAGCGCTATTTCTGAAGACAAATCAAGAAGGAAGGTACCAGACTTTATGATTCACCGAGGAGTTCGCCGCCAATGGGTTGCTGTCAACGTTCCAAAAGTCGTTCATAAGTCTAAGTAATTGTCGTCTTTGTTTTAACCTTTCACCTTGCCCAGGTGAAATAGATGTTTTGATAGGGCTCACTTTCTGTAAATGTCTCTCTTCGCTTCGCCCAAAGCGACAAAGTTTTGTTTTATAGGACTGTAGTTCAAGAATCGACAAAATGATAAATAAAATAACGTCATTCTGTAATTTTCGTGTTTACTGATGTTTTCTCTTTTCGCTTTTTCAGAAAATGGTAATCCTAAAAACAACTCAAAAAATTAAAACAAGCAGTTTTCAGAAAATACACTGCACACACTCTTGCATTCTCTCTATCTCTTCTAAAATAAAATCATCACGTCTTGCAGATTGCTTATTTTAAACCCCATTGAAACATATGATCCAACGCCTTCTCCCAACTTTGAATTCCCGGTATTTGAGGCTAAAGAAGAAAATGACGAAGAAATTCCAAAAGAGATCTCCTGACTACTCAGATAAGAGGAAAGATCCATCGAACCTCACAAAGAGTCGTTGGAAACGGCCAACTTGGGTTCAGAAAAAGAGAGAAAAGAAGTCAAGATTGGGGCACTGCTCAACCCAACTGTCAAAGAAAGTTTGATAAAGCTTCTCAAAGAGTTTCCCGATGTGTTCGCTTGGTCCTATCAGGACATGCCAGGGTTGGATACCAGCATCGTGGAACATCATCTACCTTTAAGATCGGAGTGTCCTCTGGTGAAACAAAGGCTAAGACGGACTCACCCGGACATGGCCATCAAAATCAAAGAGGAAGTACAGAAACAGATTGACGCGGATTTCCTTGCCACATCAGAATATCGTCAATGGTTAGCCAACATAGTACCAGTTTCGAAAAAGGACATAAAGGTCAGAATGTGTGTAGACTACAGAGATCTGAACAAAGCCAGTCCAAAGGATGACTTTCCCTTACCGCACATTAACATGCTGGTAGACAGTACAACAAAGTTCAGAGTTTTCTCCTTCATGGATAGATTCTCGGGCTATAATCAAATCAAAATGGCACCGAAAGACAGGGAGAAAACTTCATTCATCACCCCATGGGGCACTTTTTGTTACAAGGTAATGTCGTTCGGTTTGAAGAACGCCGGGGCAACCTATCAAAGGGCCATGACTACTCTGTTTCATGACATGATACACAAAGAAATAGAAGTGTATGTCGATGATATGATTGCCAAATCTAAAATAAAAGGGGAGCATATGACCCACCTGTCCAAACTATTCGAGCGTCTGAGAAAGTACAAACTCCACTTGAATCCCAATAAATGCACATTCGGTGTCCGTTCAGGAAAACTGCTAGGGTTCATCGTCATCCAAAAAGGAATTGAGGTTGATCCTGACAAAGTCAAGGCCATTCAAGAAATGCCTTCTCCAAAGACTGAAAAATAAGTCAGGGGATTCTTCGGACGTTTGAATTACATTTCCAAATTTATATTCCTCATGACCGCGACATGTGCGCCGATTTTCAAACTACTAAAAAAGGATCAGGACTGCGTTTGGACAGAAGACTGCCAAACCGCCTTCGAAAGTATCAATGAATACCTGTTGAATCCACCGATTCTATCGCCTCCAGTGGAAGGAAGACCACTGATCATCTACTTAACAGTCTTGGAAGACTCAATGGGTTGTGTACTTGGCCAACAAGACGAAACCAAAAGGAAAGAATCTGCCATCTACTATTTGAGCAAGAAGTTTACCGACTGCGAGACTCGGTACACTATGCTTGAGAAAACTTGTTGTGCTTTGGCTTGGGCAACTAAACATCTTCGCCAGTATATGATTCGTCACACTACTTGGTTAATCTCTGAAATGGATCCAATCAAGTATGTCTTCGAAAAACCTGCTCTCACGGGAAGAATCGCCCGCTGGCAGATGTTGTTATCAGAATACGACATCGAGTACCATGCTCACAAAGTCGTCAAAGGAAGTATTTTAGCCGATCATTTGGCTCATCAACCGATTGACGATCGAGAATCAGTCAGATTTGACTTCCCAAACAAAGATGTCATGTACTTGAAAATGAAAAACTGCGATGAACCGCTACCCAATGAAGGGCCAGAACCAGGTTCCCAATGGGGACTAATCTTTGACGGAGCTGTCAATCATTATGGAAACGGAATTAGGGCAATCATCATAACACCTTAGGGTACCCACATTCCTTTCACCGCCAGACTGACATTCAAATGTACAAACAACGAGGCCTAATACGAAGCTTGTATCATGGGTCTCGAAGAAGCGATTGACTTGAGAATTAAGAACTTGGACGTGTATGGAAACTTAGCCCTGGTTATCAATCAAATCAAAGAAGATTGGAACACATACCAATCAGGACTGATTCCTTACAAATACTACACAAGAAGGTTGTTACCATTCTTCAACAGAATCGAGTTTAATCACATCCCTCGTGAAGAGAATCACATGGCTGATGCATTAGCCACTCTCTCTTCCATGATTAGTGTAGGTTAATAGAACAACATACCTAAGATCGACATAATGCGCCTTGAAAGGCCCACTTACATCTTCGCAATTAAAGCATTCATAGACGACAAACCTTGGTATCACGATATCAAATGCTTCCTTCAGAAACAAGAGTACCCACCTGGGGCATCCAGAAAAGACAGAAAGACCCTCAGAAGATTGGCAGGCAATTTCTTCCTGAGCGGTGATACACTCTATAAGAGAAATTTCGACATGGTCTTGCTTCGATGTGTAGACAGACCAGAAGCAAACACGCTGATGAAAGAAATTCACGAAGGATCCTTTGGCACACATGCCAACGGACGCACGATGGCTAGAAAAATTCTGAGGGCATGATACTATTGGTTGACCATGGAATCCGATTGCTACAAGTACATGAAGAGGTGTCACAAGTGTCAGATATACTCAGACAAAATTAGGGATGTAAATGGATATCCATGGGGACGGATACTATGATATCCGTATCCGCCCCGTTGGATAAATATGATATCCATATCTGCCCCATATCCATGCGGATATCCGTTAAGCGGGTATCCGCGGGTTTTATGGTATCCGTGGATATTTACAGATATCCATGAATAATATTTTTTTTTAATAAAAATTATTTTTTTTAAAATATTTTTAACTTCTTTTAAAGACACAAAAAATTATTCACCGAAACATAATTAGATCCAAATATAATATTCATACATTTCATTTTTAACCAAACAAATAAAAGATGTTGTGATTATGAGTTATGATGGAAGAGCAAACGACAGAGGAGTAGGAAGAGAGACAGTGGTTCGACAGAGGAATGACGACACTAGTTGGTTGTACTGTGAAATTGTTGAAGTGAGGTATGAAGTATTGAAGAGTTTAAATATGAAATGGCGAATAAAATTTGAATGAAATGTGAAAGGTTATATTCAAAGAAAATTTCAAAAAGAAAAAAAGAAAGAAATATAAGAAGACTAATTTTTTAGAAGATGAAAAGATAAGGTATAATAAACTAATGATATTTAAATGATTTTTATAATTTATTAACGGATATGGATATCCGCGGATACAGATATCATTAAACCCGTATCCATATCCATTAAGAAACGGATATTTAAATATCCATTTATTTTATCCGTGGATATCCATTAAGTTATCCGCCCCATATCCGTGACGGATTTTATCCGCGGATATCCGCCGGTACGGATTTTTTTGCCATCCCTAGACAAAATCCATGTACCGCCTACACATCTCAAAGTTCTCTCTTTCCCATGGCCTTTTTCCATATGGGGAATCGACATGATTGGCATGATCGAACCGAAGGCTTCGAACAGACATCGGTTCATCCTAGTAGCCATTGACTACTTCACCAAGTGGGTCAAAGCCGCGTCATACACCAATGTAACCTGACAGGTGGTAGTCCGTTTCATAAAAAACAATCTCATCTGCCGCTATGGTGTTCCAAGCCAGATCATTACTAATAATAAATCTAACTTGAACAATAAGATGATGAAAGAGTTGTGCGCTGAGTTCAAGATCGAACACCATAACTCATCTCCCTACCGACCCAAGATGAACGGAGTGGTAGAAGCAGCTAACAAGAACATTAAGAAGATCGTTCAAAAGATGGTTGTAACCTACAAAGACTGGCACGAGATGCTACCCTTTCCACTTCACGGTTATCGCACATCTGTCCGCACTTCAACAGGGGCAACCCCTTTCTCTCTAGTATATGGCGTGAAAGCAGTTCTCCGCATAGAAGTAGAGATCCCATCGATCCGAGTATTAATGGAAGCTAAGGTAACAGAGGTTGAATGGTGTCAAAGTCGACACAATGAACTAAACCTAATCGAAGAAAAGTGAATAACGGCTTTATGCCACGGTCAGTTGTATCAACAGAGAATGAAGAAAGCATTTGACAAAAAGGTCTGACCCCGAGTCTTTATAAAAGGAGACCTCGTGCTCAAAAAGATACAATCATTCCTGAAGGTGTGAGAAGGACACAAGAAAGGGGGTTTAAATTGTGTTTTAACTCTTAAAAACTTTTTCGCTTCTTATCGTTAATGCGCTAAGAGAATATCAGAGTTACGTTGAGAGACTCTGACTTGCGATGCATCATTCAGACTATGCTATGCAGAAGCATAAGCAATAAGGAGAATCTGAATTGGAAATGCTTTAATCATACTTGCAATGCGGAAGCTCATTAGAGTTTGGTTGCAAGGTTCTGATAAATGATACTGAAACATAAACAATCAAACAAAGCATAAACAAGAGTAAAGAACAGACGATATATCTTGGTTCACTTGAGCCATTACCAAGCTAGTCCAGACCACCCTTCCAAGGTGATTTCGCCTTGAACACAAGGACTTAATCCACTATAACTAAAACCGATTAAAGATGCACGAGCAACAGCCGGTGACTAGCATCCTGCACAACCGCAGCTGTGACTAACCCACAATGAACCGTTCAGTTATTCAACTTAATGAATATAACAAACATTGACCTAATAGCTTCCAATCTCACAAGATCTACTATCAGGATTTCACAGCTAAACGTTCATGGATTCGACTTAACGAATATAACATTTACTGACCATTCTTCCAGGATTTTCAATGACTATCATTGACCATATTTCAGGATTTCCATAATGACACCAAGCCATTGTCTTCTCAAGTCTCCGATCACACTGATCACTTGAGGAATCCTAATTCAAATAGAATTAGTTGCTTTGGAGATTACATAAATTGCTTCTACATAAGCAGATAACTCCTAAATTTAAGTACAAAAGAACACACAAGTGTTCGAGCAAGATATGAGCAACAGCTCCTTGCTATCTTCAGATTCTACAAAGATGTATGTTGATTTGACAGTTGATGATATCTTGTAGATCTTCTTCTTCATCTTCTTTGTTGAGCAAGCTTCGAGCAACAACTCCTTGCTTTAGATCTTCAATATAGCTCAGATGATGAAGTTGGTTGATGACTTGACTGATTTGCAATAATGTCTTGTTCATCAACAGCTTCTGTTCCAATTGATTGTTGTTGTGTTGAATGATGATCTTTGAGCTTCAACAATAATAGTCGTGTGTTAATGATGATAGCTTTGAATGTTTAGTGTAACAATGATAACTGATCATTGCGACTATCATCACATCGACACCTCAGAAGCGCATTCTACTTTCCTTTAAATAGCCAATTAAATTATATCCGTTGAAGAGCTTTTGGCCATTTGAAAAGAGTCGTTATGCAATGATTAATGTTGTACTGCCATATCTTCTTTTTACTGTAGAAGAAGTGATGGGATAGGTCTTTTAGTTCGGTGTACAGTCATTGCCAACGGTAACATTTGTCTTCAAATCTTCAGAGGCTTCTAATGGTAGTTAATTGAAGTATGAGTAGAGACTTTATAACTGGGTCTTCAAAATCTTTCAAGTCTTCCGTCTTCAGAACTTGTCCATTAGGAATCTGTCTTCAGAGCTTCAGCACTTGTCTTGAAACCTATTATCTTCACTGCTTCAAGTCTTCAGAATCTTCAGAACCTTGTTCACTCAGAACGCTGTCTTCAACACTTGAATTTTAGAACCATAATCTTCAGAGCACTTCAGTCTTCAGAATCTTTCTGCACTTGGTCTTCAGAGCCTTCAGCCTTCAGAACTTCAAGTCATGAGAATCTTCAGCACTTCGGTTCTCCACAAGATTATCTCTTCACAATATCAGCATCCTTGGATCTATCTGATTATGATCAGATACAGAAGCATACTTGCTTCTTGCGACTTGTGTTACACATAGTAACTCGCATATGATCATTTACGCACATCTTGCTGGTGTTTGTTGGATCTGATATCTTCTATGATTATGATCTGCACATAACACACATTAGAACATAAAATGGTTCTTTCACAAATACTCATTGTTATCATCAAAACATAGAGATGACTTGTAGAGATAACTCTTGCTCTAACAATATCCCCCTTTTTGATGATGACAAAAGCATGTATTTTGATTGAACATTTTATACAAGGTAATCACCAAACATAACATATTCAGAGTCCGGAACAACAGCTTCCCCTGAATGTGTTAACCCCAAAACTTTATTTGTGATTATCTAGAATTTATCTAATCCAAAGACACGCAAAATTACAATTTGAGTTGTCAGAACATAGAATAGAGAAGGACTACTTCCCTATCTGTCTTGAGGAGACAAAAGTCTTTAGCATCTGGACTTGTTCATCAGAACCTCTGTCTTCAGATCTTTAGAACTTAGTTCCTTTGGTCATCGTATCAGAGCTCATAATCTTCAGAGTCTTCTAAAGTAATTTCTAGCAGAATCATTTTAGCACAGAGATAGAACAATTCTCTTCTAATAACTTAGCCACACTATTTATCAGAATTGAACTTGTCTTTTAACGTAAGAAACTCCCCCTGAGTTTCAGACTTGATTATCTTCAGATTCTTGATTTGGTCATACTGGTTCTGATCATCATTTAAGATCTTGTTATTTCAGAGTTTGACTTGAACACAGGCCTTTATCTCAGAACCTTATTGTGTGTCATAACTCATTTCATCAAAGCTTGATTCTTGATCTGATTGAGAAATATTTTTGTGATCAATCAAAGCTTGATTCTGAATCTGATACCAACGTACTTTTGATTCTAAGTCTGTTGAGTTTGATATTAATTATAGATTCGGTCTGATGCCAAATCATTTTCTTATGAATTGAATTCTTCTTGGATCTTCTATCCAGATCTTCAAACAGTCTTCGACTTCTGATTTGCTCAGTTCTTTTGAAAAGCATCTTGGATTGTAGAATTTGTCTTGACTGCTTTTAGGAAGTTTTCTTCTTCTGATTCTTATGTTCTGAATATTATATCCTTAGACAGCTTACAGCTTCTGAACAACATGGAACAAGAATCACGATAACTTTGACTTTCAGACAGTTCTCAACTTCTGAACAGTACTAGGTAAATCTGATTCTGAACACATGTTCACGAAGTGTACAACTTCGAGCATATGAACTAACATTTCATAAGAACTTTAAACATATTTCTTTCAGTTTAACCTGTTCTAAGAATGCCTAGTGAACTTGTTCAGAGTTCCTTGGTTAAACATCAAACAATCGTTAGTGGTAAACCGCATATTTTATATCATAGTTGATGTTTAGCATTCTTTTATCAAAATCATATTTTATTTCTCCCCCTTTTTGACATCATCAAAAAGTTTTGGATTATCAAAAAAAAAAGTATTTAAATGTGATCAATACGATAATGAACAATCTATCAGAATTAGAAATAATAATAATAATACATGTACGCTATTCAGGAATAGAGTTAATGAAATTTCATTGATTGATTGTTTAAGACGCATTCAGTAAGCAGAGAATACAGTATAAACATTATCACAAACAAAAACTTAGATCTAAACTACAATGCATGACAAAGACTAGTAAGACTTTAATCATCAAAGTCTTCAACGTTGTCTATTCTAGCACATCTTGTTTCATTCAACGAAGGTTGTGGCCCGAGTCTGATTAACAATCCCCGAAACTTTTCTTTCAGCATTATCTCAGATAGTATCCTACCGTAAGGAACGTAAGAATGCATCTGAGTTCTTGATACTCTAATAGAGTGTTTCAGGTGATTAAAGATGGTTTTGGGAAGGTCGATTCTACAATGATGTGTCAGGAGAAAGGCAAAGACTCTGTCGTCATGAGACAACGTGCTTCTTGCAGTTGCATGAGGTCGAAGGTTGGCTAGTGAGAATCTGAACCATGTTCTGGGAGAAGGAAGAA
Source organism: Lathyrus tuberosus (assembly GCA_022829125.1). NCBI lineage: Eukaryota > Viridiplantae > Streptophyta > Magnoliopsida > Fabales > Fabaceae > Lathyrus > Lathyrus tuberosus. The sequence continues at coordinate 6,378,083 of JALAZF010000090.1, forward strand.
GTTTCTCAGGGTTGTTTAGTTCATAAGGAACTGAATCATCAAATAAAATCTTACATTTTTCCACCATGCCTAAGTCAGATTGATAGTCATCAACAGTGACTCCAGAGGCGACACATTTTGTGATTTTCTCTATTGAGGAAATAGAGATAGCAATTAGAAGTTGATAGACTTCTGACCAGATGGTATTGCCATCATAACTAATCTTTGCAAATTTCCAGAATTCCTTCACAAGATCTGGAAAGACAGGACCGTTTAGCAACGAGTAGTAACCATGCCATGATTGGATCTGCATGCTCTTTACTAATTCCAGAACATCATTTTAGAGTCTATCTAGATTTGGTCGTTTTTCAGAGATGATTTCTAGAGTTTCTACATTTCCTCTAAAGGTTGGGGCAACCATTGTTTTAGCACACAGAAGGTTTTAAAGTGATATCTTTTTAGATTAAGAATGGAGTAAAGGTTGGAGGATCGGTTCCTAGTATTTATAGAGTAATGGGATTAAGAACTCAATCGTTTGCATTAATTATGTTCTAGGTAGGTCATGAGTGCCTAAGGTATACTACGAGACATGAATAATTGAAAAAGGCAGGGAGCAGTTAATCTCATTAATAAGTGAATATCAACCGATCATAAATAAGTAACTACCCTCCAATTAGTTGGCTAAAATAACGATCACATATTAATGACATCGAGGGGAAAGACACGAAACTACTACCCTATTGTATAAGAAACATAAAATGAGGATAATTATGGTTTGATCATTTCCAACAAATTTTACTGCTCATTATGCACTCTTAAATAGATATAATGATTTAAGATATAACCAAGGTTGCACGCAAAAAATCATTTTCCAATTAAGTGACACGTTCACGTCTTTAGAGACTGGAAGACCAGAGGGTTTCCATTTGATAATAGATACTTTTAATCGTAATTATTTAAATATTTTAAAGAGCTTTTAGAAGAGATAAGTCATTTACTCCAAAAGAGACATTTCATTAACGCGTAATAAGATGATTAATTAAACTACTAATTAGACAAAAGTACAACAACAAGGACACAAGACATGGTTAACTTATCAGAACAGGCCATGTTCTCCTAACCACAAAAGACTTCACATTTAGTCTTCAACAAGCAATCTTTTGGAAAGTTTTCAGAACCATCCTCTGCTAATTTTTCTTTGATTATATTCACTATTCCTTCTCTAAAGAAAATCTCAGACAAGACTCTTGCATAAGGAATGTAAGACTTTGTGCGATTTCTGGACTCAGAGATGGATTTCCAGAGACAGTTGAAGATAGTGTATGAGAGGTTTATATGAATATCCCTCATTAGAAAATAAATAAATTCATGGTCATGATATCGCAGTTCGTTATGGTTTTCTTCTCTGGGAAGAAAATTGGACAGTACAAGCCTGTACCAGGCTTTGGGAATGGGTAGAAGATTTTCAGGATTGGAAGGTTTATTTTCTGATGACAGGTCATGAAGAACGCAAATTTATTGGCAGGAAATAACTTATTTCTATCAAAATCAACCATGACTCCAACGTTTTCACAACCAGTTGCGAGAGTGATTGAGAAGGGAGTGATAGAGATGGGGGCTTAAAACACATAAGAAGTGATACGATCACTTTCATGATCAAGGAATGCATGCTTCCAGAATCCTTAACTAGATTCACGTAAATGGGTTTTTCCAACATGGTGGAGTATCTCGTCCACTGTTGATCATAAAACACATCTACCAGACTGCTAGCTATGTTACTCGTAAGAGGAGGAACATTGATTACCATTTATTTTTCAGAAATAATTTCAAGCAGATCTTCATTTCCTAAAAAGGTTATTAGAGGCATTATGGTAAATGAAGGACAGAGTTTTGACACTAATGTTTTATGTGATAGAAGAATTTGAATATGATATCTTTTGATAGGGAAATGTATCTTATATACATCTAAATAGGTAAGATGAGTTGTGCCTAACCCAAGGATGACGTAGATCAAGTACATATCACGTGACAGGAGTTTTAATTTAATGAGAAGACGTGAACAGTTTTTATAAAAGGGAGAGATACTGTTTAGATTATAGATAAGATCTTGGAGGTGTTAGCGAGGCAAAAATTGTCATAAGGATAGAGTTACTTACGTCATACGGAAGCTTTTTTTAACGTATTTTCAATAGGACATATGTTCTTAGGGATATATCATGATTACTTAGGATATGCAATTATGACAGATGTTACAATGAGTGTACACATTGTCCAGAGATTTGATCAAAAGAGTCTTCTTGAAAGGAGAGAATATTTCAGATCATTAATATTTTTACCTACCAGACAATTTTCAGTTTGGACTTTCACTATTATTTAGTTAGTCATAGTTAAGAAGAAGCATACCTTAGAGATTCTGAAATCTTTTTCACAACAATTCTATATCTGAGTGTATTCCATTCTGACATGAGTTATCTTCTGTTTAAGCTTCTGACTTTTCTCAGATTCTCTTCATTTTGGTTTCTCTTGAGTTTGATAGGAGCGTTCCATACTCAGGCTTCTAATTGTCATAGTGGTGTATCTGCTTTCTTCAGAGTAATCTATCAACCATTTACTGACACCTATATTCTTCAGAAATTCTTTGTATTCTGACGTTGTAATCTGTAGTTTGAAGAATATCGATGTCCTCTGAACTCGGATTTCTAGTCTGAAAACTAGAATCAATCTTCTCTTTAGATGATCCTTCCCTTTTTCCTGTTCAGAAATAATCATCTGACTTCTGTGAGCATCCTTCAGAGATTATTTCATACCATCTTCTGACTCTATTTCTTCTAACAGATGCAAGGCTTGTCCAGATACAAGTATCATCAAGGCTCGTGAGTAACACATGACATATTTTGCATGACACTCTTGTTCTCGCAGTGTTGATCTAACTTGTTTAGAGTTAGTCCATCAGGGATTAATAGTATATCTGCTTCTGAAAAGAATGTCTACTGATTTCTTTATTCTTAACAACATCAATGACTTAGATCCTTTTTGGCTTCGAGTAGACGAGTTCTGTCTCTTCATCTAGTCAAGCATTTTCTGATTCCAGAATAAACTTCTGAGAGAATTATCAAATAACATTCTGACCACTTACAGAAGTTCAACTGAGATAGAACAGAACTTAATTGTCTATGTTATTTTAACTCAGACATTATTCTTAATCAGATTCATGATGAATCTCTAGGTTTCTTCTTTCTGAATGTTCTTCAGTTTTCTGCAGACTTAATTCTGAAGTTCAAAATCAAAGAACAACAATCTTTCTTCTTTACATGAAGAAATTCTTAATGAGCTCTAAATGAGAAAGTCAAGGGTGGACTAATCCGTTTCTTGAAAACATCTCAAAACTCATAAAGAAATAAACTTCAGCAAACAAGATTTCTTGTTTTCTGATGATTCAATCTTGAGCAAATATGTTATTTATCCAAACGTATCTTCTAAGATAGGCATTCAATATATACTACTACTTATCTGATGAATCTATCTTGTCAGCTGATTCTTCCATCTTCTTCAAAGCTTTAATGTAGAAGATTCTGTTGTTTACAACTGCAAAACATCAAGAATCAGTGACTTGCTCAAGTAATCTGTTTGATTACAATTTAGTACACAGTCATCTTCTGAACTGATACTGAAATTGTAGGTGGATTAAAATCTTACCCAGAGTATTTCTGCACACCATATCTGGATCTTTTTCTGACACTGTTAAGTGTTTGATATCCATCAATAACAGAACCGGAGCTCTGATACCAATTGAAGGTGTGAGAAGGACACAAGAAAGAGGGGGTTTGAATTGTGTTTTAACTCTTAAAAACATTTTCTCTTCTTATCGTTAATGCGCTAAGAGAATATCAGAGTTACATTGAGAGACTCTGACTTGCGATGCGTCATTTAGACTATGCTATGCAGAAGCATAAGCGTTAAGGCGAATCTGAATTGGAAATGCTTTAATCAGACTTGCAATGCGGAAGCTCATCAGAGTTTGGTTGCAAGGTTCTGACTTGTTGCGTAAAGTTCTTATAAATGATACTGAAACATAAATAATCAAACAAAGCATAAACAAGAGTAAAGAACACACGATATATCTTGGTTCACTTGAGCCAATCCCAAGCTAGTCCAGCCCACCCTTCCAAGGTGATTTCGCCTTGAACACAAGGACTTAATCCACTATAACCAAAACCGATTACAGATGCACGGGAAACAGTCGGTGACTAACATCCTGCACAACCGCGGCTGTGACTAACCCACAATGAACGGTTCAGGTATTTAACTTAATAAATATAATGAACATTGACCTAATAGGTTCCAATCTCGCAAGATCTACTATCAGGATTTCACAGGTAAACATTCAGGGATTCGACTTAATGAATATAACATTTACTGACCATTCTTCTAGGATTTTCAATGAGTTCCATCAGTGATATCACAAGAGTATGTCTCTTAACTGGTCCTCTTTGAGATATGACTATCATTGACCATATTGCAGGATTTCCACAACGACACCAAGCCATTGGCTTCTCAAGTCTCCGATCACACTGATCATTTGAGGAATCCTAATTCACATAGAATTAGTTGCTTTGGGGATTACATAAATTACTTCTACATAAGCAGATAACTCCTAAATTTAAGTACAAAAGAACACACAAGTGTTCGAGCAAGATATGAGCAACAGCTCCTTGCTATCTTCAGATTCTATAAAGATGTATGTTGATTTGACAGTTGATGATATCTTGTAGATCTTCTTCTTCATCTTCTTTGTTGAGCAAGCTTCGAGCAACAACTCCTTGCTTCAGATCTTTAATATAGCTCAGATGATGAAGTTGGTTGATGACTTGACTGATTTGAAATAATGTCTTATTCATCAACAACTTCTGTTCCAATTGATTGTTGTTATGTTGAATGATGATCTTTGAGCTTCAACAACAATGGTCGTGTGTTAATGGTGATAACTTTGAATGTTTAGTGTAACAATGATAACTGATCGTTACGACTATCATCACATCGACACCTCAGAAGCGCATTCTACTTTCCTTTAAATAGCCAAGTAAATTATTACCGTTGAAGAGCTTTTGGCCGTTTGAAAAGAGTCGTTATTCAATGATTAAAGTTGTACTGCCATATCTTCTTTTTACAGTAGAAGAAGCGATGGGATATGTCCTTTAGTTCGGTGTACACTCATTTCCAACGGTAACATTTGTCTTCAAATCTTCAGAGGCTTCTGATGGTAGTTAATTGAAGCATGAGTAGAGACTTTATAACTGGGTGTTCAGAATCTTTCAAGTCTTCTGCCTTCAGAACTTGTCCATTAGGAATTTGTCTTCAGAGCTTTAGCACTTGTCTTAAAACCCGTTATCTTCACTGCTTCATGTCTTCAGAATCTTCAGAACCTTGTTCACTCAAAATGCTGTCTTCAGAGTCTTCAGCACTTGACTTTTAGAACCATAATCTTCAGAGCATTTCAGTCTTCATAATCTTTCTGCACTTGGTCTTCAGAGCCTTCAGCCTTCAGAACTTCAAGTCATGAGAATCTTCAACATTTTGGTTCTCCACAAGATTATCTCTTCAGAAGCTTCGTTATCTTTAGAATCATAACCACTTTCAGAGTAGCATCCACAAGAACTTTGTAGCAGCAATATCGGCATCCTTGGATCTATCTAATTATGATCAGATACAGAAGCATACTTGCTTCTTGCGACTTGTGTTACACATAGTAACTCGCATATGATCATTTACGCACATCTTGCTGGTGTTTGTTGGATCTGATCTCTTCTATGATTATGATCTGCACATAACACACATTAGAACATAAAATGGTTCTTTCACAAATACTCATTGTTATCATCAAAACATAGAGATGACTTGCAGAGATAACTCTTGCTCTAACAATTCCTCACTGATTCCCGAGGCAAATGGACTCCGAATTATGACGACCCCTATGTGGTCAAGAAAGCTTTCTCAGGCGGTGCCTTGAAACTCACAACCATGGATGGAGAAGAATTTTCCTACCCCACGAACGTTGATGTAGTCAAGAAATACTTCGCCTAAATAAAAAAAACGTCTCGGTGGAGATTGGAAATCTCAAAGTACAATCCAGGCAAAAGTTAGTGATTAATGGCAAGTAACTACGTCCAACAAGGTTAAATCCCTCAGCAGTCATGCCATCCATCAGAGAAAACTCCAGTCAAGGTCATCTTCGACAAAAGCTTAGGATATCCAGAATTCAAGTTGGTAGAAGAATAACGGTTGTTATGTTTCAATGTAGCCCTCTTCCCTTAAATTACCATTTTCTAACTTTGTAAATACTCTATGGGATTACGCGCTTGGCTAATTTCCATCCTATCAATAAAATTTGAGCCCTAGTGCTTTTGTTTGCAATTCTTATTTGTTTTAGCTTTACTGAATGTCATTTTTTAACATGATTAACGATTCTTGAAATAAAACAAAAATGAATTTACTTGTTAATTTTTTTCTTCTTTTAAAATAAATATGGCAATTTTTTTTATTGTTGAACATCGATTGCTTCTCCAAAGGCGATTAAGCTTCAAAGTACAGAATCAAAACACTCCTTCTAAACCAGTACGCCTGAACGAAGGATCAACTGTATCAGATGTGATTTTCCCATATGATATGCCCGACAGAGTTCTTATCTCCTAAGCCCGGCCAACGTTTTCCCCACAGGGACTATCTCTTCTGAGCAAGGCAGAATTTCTATCTTGAACCAGTGATACTTTTCATCCCCTACAGTGGTCGAGTATCCAGTCGTGTTCATCCACTAGTCTGTATGTCGTGTCAGTTTTGTCAGCATAAACATAAATACATCATGCATTATTGATTCATATACATATTCATATTGCATCACAATCACTCTAGTCGGTCTTATCCCCTAGGGATAAAAGTCCTCTCAATCGAGTTGTGTTGGATGCAGAATTAGGGCAAGCAGCAAAAATATTTATTTTTGGAAAGAATTCCCTCCGGGATTTATGTCGTGTCCACAGAGATCGGTTCGAGGGAAAGAATGTCGTTCGACAATCTCTCGCATTAATGAGTTTGGATTAAAATAGTTTACAAGTAAAAACAAACAGAAAAGTAAACATTAAAACAAAAAGAACTCATTCTTCAGAGAGAAAAACTCGTCCGGCAATGCATATAAATCACTCCTCACAAACTTAAACTTACCGACCAGTTATACTCAACCTACAATACTCCTCAATATCACCCAGCATCGCTCACAACACAGGTTATGTCTAACGCAAAGTTGAGATAACAATCGTGTCACTCTCTTCGTCACTCTCGTGAGCGAAGCCTCGAAACGCGGAAGGCATTAAGATTCGACGCCTATTGAAGATTGTTAGCTCCTAAATCTATCTCTAGAGTCCAGAAACTAACAGATAATCATCCCTAATCGAAGTTCGTGAGGGTTATGTCTAACGCAACCCAAACCCCGCGTATAAAGCAAAAATCAGAGACAATCACCAATAAAGATTTGTAAAGCAAGTTTCATATAACGCCATGGGCGACAAATATACATGAGTTCAGAATAAATACATATACAACAACCCAACATAGAAGAAAAACACAAAGAAGAAGAGAAATGAACCAAACATCTCGCGGTTGGTCAACGCCGATCGACGATCAATCCACTCCGGTTCATCCGTATGCAAGCTTCCATGTTGTTTTCTAAGCTAATCCCACCAAAGAATGAGGTTGATGAAGTTTGGAGACAAAAATCACCCCCAAAACAACATCCCTTACAAAAAATGAAGTCAAATGAATTAAATACAAAATTCTGGTTCAGACAAATTCGCCAGGCGGATTAAAAATTTGCCTGGCGGATTCCCCTTTTTCTCACACACCAGCTGCATACATAAACCTCCAAGCAAAAATATCTACATTCGCCCGGTTTGAAGCGCTGGAAAGCTTATTCAATGCTCTATACAACAATGGCAAGACATCCTTGATTGGATACCTGCAAAAATGAGATAAAATCAATTAAACTCAACGATATCTACACGATACGCAATATATACACTAAAATGTAAACTAAACATATTTACACATAAAGTGGGGTTTATTCAACCAATTTTTAACACAAAGTAATGATAAGTGCAACAAAACTTATATACAAAAATAGGTACATTTTGCACTTATCAAACTCTCCCCAAGTTACATAATTGTTTGTCCACAAACAAGAATCAAACAAACTTGAAACACAAAAGCGATATCCAAAGAAAGACGAATCAACAGGTTTTGAAAATCGGACAAATGTATGGTTCAAATGAAAATGGTACACACAAAAAGTAAATACTTACCACTAAACTACGACGACAACATAGTCACGAAACAAATGCAAAATACAAAAATCATGCCAAACATTCTAAAACAACACAAGTTCAAAAGTGAATCTCACAAAAAGGTTGGGAACTAAAGTGATTCACAATAGAACAAGTATACAAAAGAATGGATGGCATGGAAGTTTGTAAAATGCCTAAGTATCATGAATATGCTAAAGTATAGAAAGCGATAAATACATACCTCAGACGTGTACAAAACTTAATAAAATCATTACCATACATCCGCAAGTTGAAACGAACCAACTTGGAAAATCACAACAGCATCCTCAAATAAGTCAATCAAAGTTTGTGAGCAAACAACAACTAAAAACATTTGAAAATAAAAACTATAAAAACATGCTTGTTTTACGTCGTAAGCTCGACGCCTTTACGGTGCTTAATTAGTAACTTCCTTCATTCATGCCATGGTGATGTCTCACCGCGCAACCAAAACTCAAAAACAAAGAAACTATCACAATGCGATTCAATATCAAAACCGATCCCCGACAACGACGCCATTTTGTTGGATGCAGAATTAGGGCAAGCAGCAAAAATATTTATTTTCGGAAAGAATTCCCTCCGGGATTTATGTCGTGTCCACAGAGATCGGTTCGAGGGAAAGAATGACGTTCGACAATCTCTCGCGTTAATGAGTTTGGATTAAAATAGTTTACAAGTAAAAACAAACAGAAAAGTAAACATTAAAACAAAAAGAACTCATTCTTCAGAGAGAAAAACTCGGCCGGCAATGCATATAATTCACTCCTCACAAACTTAAACTTACCGACCAGTTATACTCAACCTACAATACTCCTCAATATCACCCAGCATCGCTCACAACACAGGTTATGTCTAACGCAAAGTTGAGATAACAACCGTGTCACTCTCTTCGTCACTCTCGCGAGCGAAGCCTCGAAACACGGAAGGCATTAAGATTCGACGCCTATTAAAGATTATTAGCTCCTAAATCTATCTCTAGAGTCCAGAAACTAACAGATAATCATCCCTAATCGAAGTTCGTGAAGGTTATGTCTAACGCAACCTAAACCCCGCGCATAAAACAAAAATCAGAGACAATCACCAATAAAGATTTGTAAAGCAAGTTTCATATAACGCCATGGGCGACAAATATACACGAGTTCAGAATAAATACATATACAACAACCCAGCATAGAAGAAAAACACAAAGAAGAAGAGAAATGAACCAAACATCTCGCGGTTGGTCAACGCCGATCGACGATCAATCCACTCCGATTCATCCGTATGCAAGCTTCCATGTTGTTATCTAAGCTAATCCCACCAAAGAATGAGGTTGATGAAGTTTGGAGACAAAAATCACCCTCAAAACAACATCCCTTACAAAAAATGAAGTCAAATGAATTAAATACAAAATTCTGGTTCAGACAAATTCGCCAGGCGGATTGAAAATTTGCCTGGCGGATTCCCCTTTTTCTCTCACACCAGCTGCATACATAAACCTCCAAGCAAAAATATCTACATTCGCCCGGTTTGAAGCGCTGGAAAGCTTATTCAATGCTCTATACAACAATGGCAAGACATCCTTGATTGGATACCTGCAAAAATGAGATAAAATCAATTAAACTCAATGATATTTACACGATACGCAATATATACACTAAAATGTAAACTAAACATATTTACACATAAAGTGCGGTTTATTCAACCAATTTTTAACACAAATTAATGATAAGTGCAACAAAACTTATATACAAAAATAGGTACATTTTGCACTTATCAAGTTGTCAGTTCTTTCCTTGTAAGGAAATGATTTGTCTAAACCATCTCTCTTCCCCGGGTTATTTCTGGATTGGAGATGGTCCCCGACCACTTTGATAACTTGAACCTCTAAAAGACAAAAAAGACCATCGACGAATGTCACTCTTCACCATTGAAGATGATATCTTCACTTTCCCGGATTAAGGAAAATCCCCAGAGAAAGCCTCGCAACTAAAAACTCTCATCAACACAATGATTTTTCTCTCCAAGAGAGTTAATGTTAATGAAGTCATCAGCACCTCAAAATTGGATTGCATCACATGGCATTTCTCCGAGAAGATCTCGAGGAAAAGTATGATGTAATATCCCCAAGCAGGAAACAGCCTCTCAAGAGACTCGTTTTCCCCAGTAGAGTCAACAAATGGCGTCTCCAACAGAGAATTTTATACTGTGAGAGCAAGAATGATCTCTACAAGTCAATCTATGTTTTGATGATAACAATAAGTATTTGTGAAAGAACCATTTTATGGTATAACATGTGTTGTGTGTAAGTCATAAAAACTAAAGACATCAGAACCAACATACACCAGCTAGATGTACTATGATTGAATATATATATATATATATATATATGCGAAGTTACTATGTGTGACTAAAGTCGCGAGAAGCAAGAACGCTTGTTTATCTAGTCATAATCAGCCAGATCCAAGGATGCCAAGATTGCTGTTGCAATGCTCTTGTGGATGCTCTCTGAAAGTGATCAAGATTCAGAAGATAGCGAAGCTTCTGAAGAAGTACACTCAGAAAGAACCAAAGTTCTGAAGACTCCTATGACTTAAAGTTCTGATGGCTGAAGGCGCTGAAGACCAAGTGCAGAAAGATTCTGAAGACTGACGAGTTCTAAAGATCAAGGTCTCAAACAAGAAGTTCTGAAGACTCTGAAGACAAGCTCTGAAGATTCGAAAGACTTAAAACAGAAAAGGATAACGCTCTTAAAGACCAAGTGTTGAAGTTCTGAAAACTCATTCCTAATGGACTTCTTCAATTAATGGAAGACTTGAAGCATCAGATAATCTGCTACAAAGACTCCACTCATGCTTCATAAAATTAACATCAGAAGCCACTGAAGTATCAAAGTCTAAATATTACCATTGTGAGTTAATTGTACACACTGCCCAAGAAAAGATCTCTTCTGCAAAAAGAAGATATGTCAGTATAACTCATTATATCACAACGTCTCTTTTCCAAACAACCAACAGTATTCTCTAACGGCTATATTTCTACTGGCTATTTAATAGAAAGAGTTTTTGCTTCTGATGTGTCGATCACTTGTAGAATTATGAACTGAAGGTTCATCTACAAAATTGACTAAGTCATCGTGTGAAGATAACAACAACGATGAGTTCTCGTTGTAACACTTAGAATATTCAAAGCTGTCATTAATTCACTCATGGCAATTATTGTTGAATCTCCAAAGAACAAATTAACACAGCAACAATAATCAAACAGAAGCTGTTGATGAAGAAGACAACAATTGAAGATCAGTCAAGTCATCAACCTACCTTCTCGTCAAAGCTCATGGAAGATCTGAAGCAATGAGTTGCTCAAAGCTTGCTCAACCAGAAGACAAAAAAGAAGAAGATCTACAAGATGTCAACAATCATAATATCTAAATACATCTGTGTAGTTTCTTAGGAAAGCAAGGAGCTGATTGCTCAAAACTTGCTTGAACACATGTGTGTGTTCTTTGTACTTAAACCTAGGAGAAACTTGCTTATTAAGAAGCACAATTTGTAATCTCCAGTTTGCCAATTCAACTAGATGAATTGAGACTCCTCAAGTGAACGTTATATCTTGATGGGATCCCTGAACGGTTCAGCTGTGAGTTGAGGCCCTTGAGTAGATCACGCGGTGATCAGATACTTGAGATGACAATGGCTGAGGGTCATTGTGGAAAATCATGAAATATGGTCAGTAGCGTTATATTCATTGAGTTGAATCCCTGAACGGCTAGCTAAGAAATCCCAGCAGTGGGTCTGCTCAGTCAATGAACGTTATATCCTGTTGGATCCCTGAACGGTTCATTGGGTTGTTAGTCATAGTGTGGCTGTGCAAGTAGTTAGTCACCGGTTGTTGCCCGTGCAAGTGCAATCATGATTTAATTATAGTGGATTAAGTCCTTGTGTTCAAGGCGAAATCACCTGAAGAGGGTGGACTGGATTAGCTCGCGTGGTGAACCAGGATATATCATGTGTCCTTTACTCCTTTGCTTAGTATCTCCTTTTATGTTCCTGCTTTGAATATCAGAACCTCATATTAAGCAAAGTCATAACGTTGCAGCCTATCTCTGATAAGCTTCCGCACTGCAGTTCTGAGTATTGTATCTTATGAATAGAACTTATACAGTTCTCATACTCGTTAGTTAATAGATCAGAATCTCTCAATGAACATTGAAGGTTCTTGAGTGTCAAATTAACAAGATGCAAAAAGTTACAGAAAGAGTAAATACACAATTCAAACCCCCTTTCTTGTGTATTTCTCGCACCTTCAATTGGTATCAGAGCTCTAGGTCTGTTATTGATTCACATCAAACACTTAACAGTGTCAGAAAAAGATCCAGACGTGGTGCGTAGAAGTACTCTTGGTGATATTGAAATCCACTTACAATTTCTGTAACAGTTCAGCAGTTAACTGTGTACAAAATTGTAATCAATCTAATTACTTCGTGAGCAAGTCACTGATTCTAGATGAAGCCTCACTAAAATTGAAGAATCAATTGATAATATAAATTCATCAGATAAAAGGAAGTATCTGTTGAATGCTCATTCTGGAAAATACGTGTGGATAAAACCACGTATATGATTAAAAGATGAATCATCAGAAAGCAAGAAATCTTGTTTGCTGAAGATTAATTCATTATGAGTTTTTGAGATGTTTTCAAGAAATGGATTAGGTCCACCCTTGACTTTCTCGTTTAAAACTCATTCTGGATCTCTTCATGTAAAGAAGGAAGATTACTGTTCTAAGACTTTGAATTTCAGAAAGAAATCTGTTAAATTCAGAATCTGAAAAATTCAAATTATTAGAAATGATTCAATGTCAGAATATGGAATGATCAAAAGATTCAATGGAAAACTGAATCCCAAAGATTCATTTGATTCTGAACAAACTCTTAACTAGTTCGGTGATCAAGCTCCAACAACCTGAAATCATCCTAGTAAAGATCAAATGTTGATAATCTAATTTTCAACAGATCAAGTGTTCTCAGAACCACTTGTGCTATGAAATTGGATGTTATTATTTCAGGTATCTAGGTTCTCCAACTGATGTCATAAAAGATGGCGTAAAAGATGTTAGCTTGAAGAAATTAGTTAACTCTTAGATATGTGTGAACAACCCCAAATAAGTTGATCATCATTGTGAGAACAAGAGGTTCATGCAAATCATGTCTAGTGATGTACACATGAGGCATGATGATGTTCTGGTTCTGAACAAGTTCTGAAACAACCTTGAGGAACAAAGTCAGATGTTGATATGTCAACTCCTTCCTGAATAACCTCTCAAAGATTCTCACTGAACTGGTGAAATCAATCATCTTTCAAAGAGAAGAAACTCTCACAAACACAAACTGAATTCGGGCTATGAAAGGAGAACTCAACCAATTCTCAAAAGTTTGTTGTTTAAGATTCGGATCCATATCTCAAGAACTGTATCAGAACTAAACAGGTTCTATGGATCAAGGAAATAAGAAGTGAGAAACATTCAAAACAGATGTAATCTGTTATTTATGAAAGGGGTCATCAAATGAAATTTACTGTTCACTCAGTATTGCTCCCACGCATATGAGTATCGCCTTATCAAAAAGGATTGCATGGAATTGGCTTAGTTCAACTAAAATGGTCACTCTGATCATACTAAGTACCAATCTCGGTTACTGTAACCTAGAGAACTAAATGACAAGGTTGAACAGGAAAAGAGAGAGAAAGCTATGATCCAACTAGGATCACCTTCCAAGAAAATATTCTCTTCAGAAGTCAGAAGATAAGCTTATCTTGAAGAACCCAAGAGACATCTACAGCTCGGAAATATGCAGAAGCAGAAAGATGCTCAAAGCAAGCCAAGTCTGAAAGGTCTAAGGTACACTTTTCTTTTCACTAATAATTTGTTAAACTCATGAGATGCCTTAATTAGAATTCTTTCAAATTTATCATAGCATGTTTTACTAGATAATTATTTAGGAATTCTTACATGTTTCTTTAGGGAAATAATCAACCAATAGAAAATCTGTTAAGCATAAATGAAAAGAAATTACTAAATCCGAGAAAACCCTTTAACAAAACTACACGCAAAAGATACAATCATCATTGCACAACATATCTCTGACAACTTAATAAGATCTTACTAAAATCTTTTGAACTGACCTATATCTTTCCTAGACTAGGCATAAATCAATCTACACACTTACTCTATAAAGTCACGTCTTCCTTTCATGCTCCTATACTCAAAACCCTAAAACTCCAAGCCTCTTTGTCCATCCACTATCATGCCTCCACTAACCTTTCTCGGTAATCCAAACCTTCTTGAACTCATTCCTGAGAAACGATTCTCATTCAGTACTCCTTCACTCTCAAGAGACACTGCATGTAGTATAGCAGATATTTTGTATACTCAACAAAGGACTAGGTACTCCATGATGCTAGAAAAACCTATCTATGTAAACCTGGTCAAATAATTTTGGAAACATGCCGATCTTGATGTTGAAAGAAATTGCATCACTTCCAATGTTTTTGAAATCCCTATTGACATCAACCCATTTTCAGTAATCCTTGCAACTGGGTGTGAGGATGTTGGAATTCATGTTAAGTTTGACAAACACAATTTCTTTCCTGCAAGAAATTTTGCATCCCTTCACAACTTATCTTCCAGATACATACCCTACAATCCTGAGAATCTCCTACCAACTCCCAAAGCCTGGTACAAACTCATGTTGTCAAACTTTCTTCCCGGAATAGATAGCAATAATGTCATTTGTTTTCACCACCATAAGTTCATTTATTTACTAATGAATGACTTTCGGATAAATTTATCACACTCAATCTTCAACTATCTCTGGAAAATCATTCTTGAGTCTCTGAACCTGACAAAATCCTACATTCCTTATGGAAGAGTTTTGTCTGAGATTTTCTTCAGAGATGGAATTATGGACATGATCAAGGAAAGAATTGAAGAAGATGGTCCTGAAGAGTTTCCAGAAAACTGTCTGTTAAAGACATATTGTGAAGTCTTTAGTGACTAGAGAAACTATGTTAATTGGGCTTCAATTGCTTTGTTTGTGCTCAATTATCCTTAGACTATTTAAGAAAAACGTATTGTCAAATCTATGATCATTAATTATAGTCTTTCTTCAAACAATAAAATGTTCCATAGAAAATAAGCTTTATTAGAATTTTACAGTTAAAACTTAAAAATATTAACCTACTAAAATTATTTTCTGTAAACTCAAATTTATTACCATCATTAATATACCCAACTCATTGACCACTCATCGAAAAGCCATCATTAACTCTAGTATCCTTCCCAATAAATAGACAACTCACTCGTCTTTTTAGCTATACGCGTTTACATCTCTCTATATACCCAAGATTTAATACAATATCTAGGAAATAACAAATCAAATCCTATCCCCAAAAGCAATCATCACACTTCATCCTAACTCACCCATAAAAGGTAAGATTCCTCTCTCCGTCTTTCAACTCTCAAATACAAAATTCTAAACTTACTAAAAACAATGAACTCTCGAAGGAGTGGACCAACCTTCCGTGGAAAAAACAAAAGTCTACACCTTATTCCTGAGAAGAAACTCAACCTTGCTCATCCCGGAGAAAATGGATTGGAGATACTTAGAAGCATGCAAGCCCAATCTTGGCAAGGCTATTACACTCTCCTATATGGTCCCATCTATCCAAACCTGGTTAAAGAGTTTTGGAAATTTGCCAGAGTTAGCAACGATGGAAAAACCATCTGGTCGGAAGTCTACCTTCAATCGATTACTGTCTTTGTCTCCTCGATAGAGAAAATCACCGGTTACATCTCCTCGGGAGTCACGATTGATGACTCTCAATCAAATCTAAGCCTGGTGAATCAGTGCAAAATCTTATTTGACGATTCAGTGCCTTACGAACCAAACAACCCTGAGAAGCTTCTCCCTTTTCCAAAAGCTTGGTTCAAATTTTCTCTGACCAACCTTAGTCCTCGTACGACTCCTGAGAACGTCCTAACGCACAACGACAAAATCCTTATCTTTCTTCTAACTCATCATGTTACAATAGATCTCCCTAAAACCACTTTTAATCATATGAAACAATCTATCAAAATCTCCAGAAACAAAGTACAAGCTTTCATCCCATACGGAAGAATAATTTCGGAAATACTTCTACAAGAAAAGGCCTGGGATTTAATTATCAGACTTAAACCTCGTACTTCTCGTGTTGAAATCAGGTGTGAAACCATGAACAGTGTTGAGGATTCTGATGATTAAGGTGGTGATGTTCATTAAGCAGCTGCTATGTTTTGTCTTTAAATCGTTATGTACAATCACCATTGAATTAATGAAAATGTCTTATTTGTCTCTTAGATAATTTAACCAGCATTAGAAATCAAAATGGATAAATTAAAAGAAACTCATTAATTTATCCCATCTAGGAAATCGCATACAAAAGGCTACTTCTCTATTTTTTTTAGAAATTTCTCAGATGTTCAACTCTCTTGAAATACGCATACGGTTGTTAGACTAATAAACTTGCAAGGAACATCTCAATACTTCATAACACGGAAATACATAACTCTAAAAGTTCCTCTCTTATAAGAATCTGGTTTTGTCGAGTCCAAATTTGTATCTGTTTGTTCGTATTTAAATCCTTATCCAATCTATGTTTAAACACAATTAGCCTGTTTAATGAGCTTCTTATTTGGTTATGTCCAAATTGTTCTTCTGATTACGCCATAATGAAAATTAGTTGCTTTTAAGGTACCTGAACACTGTTTCACTTCTCTCACAAGTGGATTCCATCCTTCAATTAAATACATACTGAGTATGGATGTGTTTCCCTAAAATGAGTCTAAATGTTTCTAAATGTTTAAATGACTTTGTGACTCTGTAACTGAATATAAATGACTACATGCTTAAATGCTTATATGCCCTAACACTTTTTGATGATGTCAAAAAGGGGGAGAAATATATTAATTTTGATTGAAAGAAGGAAATCTGAAAGAATGCAGAACTCAAACAAAGGACTCTTATAAAATGCGTTACTACTAACGGTTGTTGTTTGATGTTATCCGAGGAACTCTATACAAGTTCACTAGGCATTCTAAAGATAGGATAAGAAGAAGAACCACGATCACAGAATAAAGAATCAGATTAAGTAAGAATACTCTGAAAGCAGTCAAGGCAAAGTCTACATTTCAAGATGCTCACTCAGAAGATCTTTGCAAATCAGAAGTCAAAAACTGTCTGAAGATCTGGATTAAAGATCCAAGCAAGAAACCATTCTATCAGGAACCGTTAAAGACGATTTGGTATCAGACTAAATCATCAATTGGAAATCAGATTCAATACACAAAGATTAATATCAGACTCTCAAAGCAAAGTTGTGGATTACTGTCAAATACCCTCATTGGTATCAATATCAGCACTCTAATGAATTACCTCTTAAGCGTATGAGAAGAAATTCTTCACTTGGTATCAGACTCAAAATACTCTGGTATAAGAGTCAGCATATCATTTTTACATCCGACTAAAACAAGATGTACCAAATTTAGAATCAAGCGTGATTGATCACAAGTTTTAACCTTCAATTGGTATCTGATCAAAAAAATCAAGCTTTGATAATTTAACTGAGTTGTGACAATAACAAGGTCTAAAATAAACCTGTGTTCAAAGTCAAACTCTGAAAAGTCATGATCAACACTGGTGATTAAATTTAGAAACTCTGAAATTTGATTCTGAAAGATCCCAATATCTGACTTATGGAAATTAGGGGGAGATTACCCAGAAGACTAAAATGCAAAATCTAAATTCTTCATATAGCCTGAAACTCAGGGGGAGTATCTCAAAAGACAGTTTCTGATATACAACGAAGCTATGTTTATCTGTCAAAGAACTGCTCTAATTTTATGCTCAATTGAATCTACTGAAAAGTAGAAATGCTTCAGAGGACTCTGAAGATAACAAGCTCTGAAATGACAACAAAGGAAACTGAGTTCTGAAGATCTGAAGATGGAAGTTCTGTTGAACTAGTCCAGATGCTAAAGACTCTTCGTTTTCTTAAGGACAATATATAAAAGTAACTCTGTTCTATTTCTGTTCTGGAAACTCAAGATGTTACTCTGTATATCTTTGGATTATATAAAATCCTAGATAATCTCAGATAAAGCTTTGAGGATAACTCATTCAGGGGGAGATGTTGTTCCACATTCTGAATTTGTTTTCTTTGGTGATTACCTTGTATAAAATGTTCAATCAAAATACTTGGTTTTGTCATCATCAAAAAGGGGGAGATTGTGAGAGCAAGAATTATCTCTACAAATCAATCTATGTTTTGATGATAACAATAAGTATTTGTGAAAGAACCATTTTATGGTCTAATGTGTGTTGTGTGCAGATCATAAGAACTAAAGACATCATAACCAACATACACCAGCTAGAAGTACTATGATTGAATATATATATATATATATATATATATATATATATATGCGAAGTTACTATGTGTGACTAAAGTCGCGAGAAGCAAGAACGCTTGTTTATCTAGTCATAATCAGCCAGATCCAAGGATGCCAAGATTGTTGTTGCAATGATCTTGTGGGTGCTCTCTGAAAGTGATCAAGATTCTGAAGATAGCGAAGCTTCTGAAGAAGTACACTCAGAAAGAACCAAAGTTCTGAAGACTCCTATGACTTGAAGTTCTGATGGCTGAAGGCGCTGAAGACCAAGTGCAGAAAGATTCTGAAGACTAACGAGTTCTGAAGATCAAGGTCTCAAACAAGAAGTTCTGAAGACTCTGAAGACAAGCTCTGAAGATTCAGAAGACTTAAAGCAGAAAAAGATAACGCTCTTAAAGACCAAGTGCTAAAGTTTTGAAGACTGATTCCTAATGGACTTCTTCAATTAACGGAAGACTTGAAGCATCAGATATTCTGCTATAAAGACTCCACTCATGCTTCATCAAATTAGCATCAGAAGCCACTGAAGTATCGAAGTCAAAATATTACCGTTGTGAGTTAATTGTACACACTGCTCAAGAAAAGATCTCTTCTGCAAAAAGAATATATGTCAGTACAACTCATTATATCACAACGTCTCTTTTCCAAACAACCAACAGTATTCTCTAATGACTATATTTCTACTGGCTATTTAATGGAAAGAGTTTTTGCTTCTGATGTGTCGATCACTTGTAGAATTATGAACTGAAGGTTCATCTACAAAATTGACCAAGTCATCGTGTGAAGATAGCAACAACGATGAGTTCTCGTTGTAACACTTAGAATATTGAAAGTTGTCATTAATTCACTCATGGCAATTGTTGTTGAATCTCCAAAAAATAAATTAACACAACAACAACAATCAAACAGAAGTTGTTGATGAAGAATACAACAATTGAAGATCAGTCAAGTCATCAACCTACCTTCTCGTCAAAGCTCATTGAAGATCTGAAGCAAGGAGTTGCTACTCAAAGCTTGCTCAACCAGAATATGAAGAAGAAGAAGATCTACAAGATGTCAACCATCATAATATCTAAATACATCTGTGTAGTTTCTTAGGAAATTAAGGAGCTGATTGCTCAAAACTTGCTTGAACACATGTGTGAGTTCTTTGTACTTAAACCTAGGAGAAACTTGCTTATTATGAAGCACAATTTGTAATCTCCAGTTTTCCAATTCAACTAGATGAATTGAGACTTCTCAAGTGAACGTTATATCCTGATGGGATCCCTGAATGGTTCAGTTGTGAGTTGAGGCCCTTGAGTAAATCACGCGGTGATCAGATACTTGAGATGACAATGGCTGAGGGTCATTGTGGAAAATCCTGAAATATGGTAAGTAGCGTTATATTCATTGAGTTGAATCCCTGAACAGCTAGCTGAGAAATCCCAGCAGTGGGTCTGCTCGGTCAATGAACGTTATATCCTGTTGGATCCCTGAACGGTTCATTGGGTTGTTAGTCACAGTGCGGCTATGCAAGTAGTTAGTCGCCAGCTGTTGCCCGTGCAAGTGTAATCATGATTTGATTATAGTGGATTAAGTCCTTGTGTTCAAGGCAAAATCACCTGAGGAGGGTGGACTGGATTAGCCCGCGTGGTGAACCAGGATATATCATGTGTCCTTTACTCCTTTGCTTAGTATCTCTTTTTATGTTCCTGCTATGAATATCAGAACCTCATATTAAGCAAAGTCAGAACCTTGTTGCCTATCTCTGATAAGCTTCCGCACTACAAGTTCTGAGTATCGTATCTTATGAACAGAACTTATACGATTCTCATACTCGTTAGTTAATAGATCAGAATCTCTCAATGAACATTGAAGGTCTTGAGTGTCAAATTAACAAGATGCGAAAAGTTACAGAAAGAGTAAATACACAATTCAAACCCCCATTTCTTGTGTCTTTCTCGCACCTTCATTTACAACTCTACAACTCAGACGAATGGGTTCCCCAGAAAGTCTGACATTAAAACTTTTTCCCATCAAATGGCATCTCCCCAGGAAAATTCGGCGAGAAGTTTGAGGAAAACCGCTACAAATAGCATCCCTTGTCAAAAAAATTTATTGACAAAAGAAACTGAGACCAGTTCCTTGGATGAAGACCAGGATCGAGGGGAAGTTTATTTCAGAAACCGAGACCAGTTCCTTGGCTGAAGACCAGGATCGAGGGGAAGTTTATTTCAGAAACTGAGACCAGTTCCTTGGCTGAAGACCAGGATCGAGGGGAAGTTTATTGACAAAAGAAACTTAGACTAGTTCCGTGGCTGAAGACCAAGATCGAGGAGAAGTTTTCACCCTTTTCTGAGCATCATTGCCTAGTAAAAGAAGATGGATGAGCAAACCGTTATTCATAACCACCGTCAAAATTTCGGGTATTCCGATATTTAATCCTTTTGCACCCCGAATGCCCGAATACCTTCGCCATTCACATCTTCGGGTCCAAGAAGATTAAATAGGGGCATCTCTCATACCCCAATTTTGACCACCAGGATTTCCCATCATTGTGCAAATCATCATCACAATATAGATGAACCATCATGCCTCATCAATCTCCTCAAAGATGGTTGAGCATTCACTACAATCAAAGATTAGGGTTTAGAGCCCTCTTAGAGCATTTAGACAAGGATCAATCAAGAATTAACATGATCTTCAACTTGTCTAACCTCTCAAACATCCACAAAGGATCAAGAGGACTCCAACACCAAGAATCAAGCATAAGATTGTAGCATTCCAAGTGGATCAAGCCTAAAGATCGCCAGTGTCACCAAATTAGGGTTTTGGTCGCCTGAGCCCTCCAGATAAAAATTTCCATCAAGGCTTGAGCCAATGCCTCAATGCATGGTCCTATAAGCTCAAAGGGATCTCAAGAGCCTATCCACAATGGAAAAATCACCTTGAAGGTCCATCTATCAAAAAATCAGGAATTAGGGTTTTGACCTAATTCAACCCTTGAGTTAACTTGTGAAGTGAGGCATGGCTTGAAGCTTCAAAATGAACTTCAGAGACCTCAAATACATCACATTGGCATGTTTACAAGATTTGATTGACTCAAAGAGCTGAAATCACAAGCCACGAGAACTCAAAACCATCTGAACACAAATTAGGGTTTCTGATGGATAAAGTCAACCCTACCCTTGACTGTTGACCTACCCTTGATCTTAAACCTTAGGGAGGGGTCCAAAACATTCCTAAATACCCTTGGAGGCCATCCATGAAGTTTAATTGAGCCCAAGGATTGATTTCATAAAAGGATCACAAAGTCAAAATTTCATCTGATGAAAAAGTCAACTGTACAAGTTTGACTTTTTGGATTTTTGGTCAGCCAAGGTTCCTTAACCCTAAAACAATGTTAATATGTGATTTGAAACATCATTCATCAATAAAAACCAAAGAAAATGAGTTAACTTATTAAAGAGGTAACCATAAAAAACTTAGAATTTTTCTAAGTTATGGAACAAAGTGGCTAGGGTACCAACTTTGCAAGGCCATATCTCCCAAACCCTAAGGCCTTTTTCCCCCATTCAAAGCTCATATTGAAGTTCATATTACAAACTTCAAAAGTGTTAACTACATATCATTCCAATTCTTCATGGATTTTTAGTTATGGAGTGATCAAAGTGGCTAAAAACATGAAAATGACATATTTCCAACACTTAGTGAAAATTTCACTAAGTCAGAATCTGCCTTATTTTTTCCAAAATGTAGAGGCATTTTTCATTGTAATTCAAGTTGATTCAAAACCAAAGTTGAACATCATGTTGAAATAGGATATATCAGCTTTACAAAATATCCAAGAACTCCATCAAACTCCACCTGAGCTAGAGGTTATGACAGCTGCAACATGCCTTGCTGCAAACTGTTTTGCAAGGCAGATTTGTGCCTTAGTGCCCGAATTGATCAATTTGGGCAAATTCAAGCATGGTTATCCATCTACACACCTCAAGGGGGAACAACCAAGGGACAAACACCGATACATCAGCCTCACAAGTCCATGAATCTATGTTTAGGCATGTCATCCCTAGAATTCAAGATGCTTCAAATATTCAATTTTGTCTCAAGGCATTTAACTGATACATAGAGGTGGCATTCATCAAGACAATGTTATCCAAGTTTAGTCAAGACTTATCCCTGAACCAAAGAACCTTAAGTATGTGCTCTAACCTCAAGTCAATGGCTAGAGGAGACTTGAGATTCCATTTGATCACAATTGGCCACAGACCTGTACCAGTTGCCATTCACTATTGCTTGCAAAACAAACTTACTTTACTGTAAATAGAGCTCATTTGTGATCAGTTTGAGTACACCAAAGCACCCAAATTGATGCTTTCCTCAAAATCTCCATTTCACTCCAATTTTTCCTTCTAACTCAAGTCACTATCGGGTTTTGAGTTTGAGAGTAATTCCAACCAAACCAATCACACACACACACACACACCTCATAAACATCATATGTGAGTGATTCATAACACAAAATCACACATGTAACATCAGATTCTCAAAATCACCAGCCAATTGCTCAAGTTCTTGACAGATTTGCAGTTGAGGTACCACAACCAGTTCCAGCTCAATTCAATCCACTCCAAGCTTTCAAACACACTCCTTGGCACCTAAGGAAGCTATCCGGATCGTTGGAACCAACTTACAACACCTCCATCACCAAACTCGATCACCAGCTGCAAGAGGTAAGCATGAACTCTTCAAACTTCATGATGCATGCATATTTTACTACACAATAATTTTGCCACATGTTCATAATCATGTATGGAGTGATAACCCTCAATCAATTGCCATGAATCAATCGTGTGTGGAATTTCATGGTGTTCATGCTGAAATTAGGGTTCTTGAGGTTTTGTTCTAATTTCTCACTCAATACTCAAAATAAATACAATTAATCTATATGGTTGTGATCCTTGTTCATTTTCGAACAAGGTTAGTACTTGAATCGTGCAAAACCATTGAGGAATCATGGAGAAAAGTGAGAAAATGCAAATCTGCAGAAACAGGGCACGCGGGCAAGAACTTAGTGTTCTTGGCGCCCTTTTTCAAATTTTCAAATATTTGAATATTTTGATATTTTTGTTAATTGATTCAAAAATTAATTTCTCTTAGATTATTTATGTTTTAGAATTGATTCTTTTTCTCAAAATTCACTAAAATGTTTAAATATTTTATTTTACAAAAAAATCCAATTTATATTATTTATTTAATATAGTTAGAATTTTTGTAATTAATTTCATTTTATTTATTTTTAAACATTTTTAAATGAAATTTCCACTTTGATCTTTCAAAATCAATTGAATTTTAAACTTTCATATGATTAAACATGATTTTTCAAGATATTTTCCAAAGTGTATAACTTGTTTTTAAATATAATTGATATTTTGTCATTTATTATTTAAATTACCTTTGAATAATAACATTTTTTTTTTAAATTTGGGTTTTCTCTCGATTTTAAATTTTCAAACAATCTTTGGGCCTCTAATAGAGTGTAAGTCTCATTCCTTTGTAAATAAATCATTTTGGGCCTCAAACATTGTATAAGTCCCTCTGTATTTTCAAAATCGCAGTGCGGTCGTCGCCTTTTAAAACAAAATCATCTGGGTCTCCCCTCGTGTTGTAAGTCCCATCTTTCTCTTTCAAAACATCTTTTGGGCCTCTAATAGAGTGTAAGACCCAATCCCTTTTTAAAACCATTTTGGGCCTCAGACATTGTATAAGTCCCACTGTATTTTTAAAAAATCTCGACGTGATCGCCAGTTCAAAATCAAATCACTTGGGCCTCTCCCTGAGTTGTAAGCCCCATCACTTGTACAAAAATAAATCTTTGGGCCTCTTGAAAGAGCGTAAGACCCAACCCTTTTGTAAATAAACCTTTTTGGGTCTTAGTCGTTGTATAAGTCCCGATACGATCTTCAAAACAACGGTGCGATCACTGTTCAACCTTGGGCCTCTCTTTGAGTATAAGCCCCAATAATCTTTTCAAAAACAACTTCTCTTTTGATTTAGGTTCAAATATACAGTTGTTATCAAAACTTTCTTTAATTTCTCTGAACAACTAACAATACAGCATGGAAGCTTGCTCGCCTGTAAGTTTTATCAGCTTTCATTTACATGCTTTAATATATATAACTGTATTATGGGAAGCTGCTCCTTTGTAAGTCCTTCTTTCATATCCTTTTTAATACTTGTCATATATCAACTGTATATATACTAGTATACCTATTTAGAGTTTTCCCCGACAACTAGGTCTAGAACTAGGTAAAGCCAGTTGGCCACTCTTTAAATACAGTCAAAACTAGATCCCTATAGGATTTCCAGATACAGTCTTGCCTTCTCTTGGGCTTAAACAATGTGGAACAAAGAGAAAGGCAGTATTCTCAGTGAACCTTTTCTCAGACTATCACTATTAGAACTTGTCAAAGAAATTCAGTTTCCCCAGAGAGGATTAATTCCCGGTGAAACTTCTCTTGGATTTCTTCAAACCCTAGAACTATTCACTAAAGAAAAGATTACTCCCGGTGAAACTTTTCTTGAACTCTTCTTAAGTTTGGACCCAAAGGCTTCCTAAAAGCATCCCCGTCTCCTCTTGGGCTTTGTACAAGGACCCTCCGGCTTCTTAGAAGTTCTCATGCATTCTCTTGGGCTTAATACAAGGACCCTGAAGACCTCTTAAAGGTATAAGATAGAACTTAGTCATCCTTTGCTAGAGCAGTCTTTCCAGTGTCAAATATCAGACCAATTTAGGGTTGATTCTCATCCCTTAAAACACTTGCCTCCTCTTGGGCATCATACAAAGATAAACTTTTTCATGCCAGTAGACTTGGACAGTCTAATCTTGAGTCTCAAAGACATTCTCAAGTTCCCTACAAACATAGGAGAAACCCCAGTCATTCTGGATCAATATCCGGTAGAGTTAAAACCCATGGGTTCTAAAACCCAGTCTCTCTCCTAAAAAAATCCCCAGTCCGGGGTCAGTTTATTATCAGTATAACACTATAAGAACCTCAAGGCATCTGATACCTCAACTCTTCTGTAATCCTCAGCAAGAGTTGATTCCCGAGTTGGACCTGCCTCGGGATCTCAATAAATCCCTGTTGGTGCGGAATAGCGGCAAGCAACAAAAGTTTTGGAAGTATTTTTCCAGGAATTTATCGTGTCCACAGAGATCGGTGCTACTGAACTTCCGTTCAACAATCTCTAAGTTTATGAGTTTGGATTAAAATGGTTGAAACATAAAAACAGAAAAGTAAATATTAACACAAGAAAATCATTCATCAGAGAGAAAAGACTTATCAAGCATGTATATATTCCACTCGTCACAAACTTAAACTTATCAACCAGTTATACTCAACCTACAATACTCCTCAATATCATCCAGCATCGCTCTCAATAGTGTTCATCTCTGACACACCGAGCTGATAGAAAAACCGTGTTACTCTCGTCGACACTCTCGCACTCGACTCAAATAACACAGAGGCATTAAGCTCTGACACCCATACGGATTGTTAGCCTAAATCTATCTCTAGAGTTTAGAAACTAACAAATAATTATCCTTAATCAAAGTTTGTGAAGTTTATCTCTAACATGACCCAAACCCTGCACATTTAAGCAAAAATCAAGAACAATCACCAATAGAGATTCATAAAGCAAATTAAATATAACGCCATGGGCGACAAATCTACATAAGATCAAAGTAAAAACATATACAAACCCAACAAAGAAGAAATACATGAAGAAAATGTGAAATGAACCAAACACTTCACGGGTTGTCAGAGCCGATCGATGAGAAATCCACCCCGGATCATCCAAATGCAAGCTTCCATGATGTTTTCTAAGCTAATCTAATGAAAAAAATGAAGTTGATGGAGTTGGGAGCTAAAAACCTCAAAACCATAACCTAAAAAAAATGTGTTTTTACCCCTATTTATTGTTGTCATCATCGCAGACCGCACTAAGCGCGCACTTATTAATATTAAACCGCCTTAAAAGCGCGTTAACCGCGGTCCAGCGCACTTAGCCCGGTCTGTTCGGGAGTGAAAAATTTATGCACTTGTTTTCTTCATAACTTTTGAACCGTAACTCCGTTTTTTGCCCGGTTTGAAGCGTTGGAAAGCTTATTCAATGCTCTATCTAACAATGCTCCAATATCAATGCCTTAATACCTACAAAAATAAATGTAAAACAATTAAACTCAATGATATTTACACGATAACGCAATACATACACTATAAAGTAAAGTAAACGTATTTACAAATAAAGCGGGGTTTATTCGAACGATTTTAACAAAAAGCATCGATAAGTGCAACAAAACTTATATACAAAAATAGCTACAATTTGCACTTATCAACTCTCCCCAACTTACATATTTGTTTGTCCTCAAACAAAGCCAACATCTAAAGGAACAAAAGCGAAATCCAAGAAATCACGCAACAACAAGTTTTTACAAACAAAAACAAATGCAATGGTTCAATCGAAAATGGTACACACAATGTAAATACTTACCACTAAACTACAACGATAACATAATCACGAAACAAATGTTAAATACAAAAGTCATGCCAAACATTCTAAAACAACACAAGTTCAAATGTGAATCACACTTAGCAAAAATAATCATCGGTAGATGAAAAACATAAAATGAGGGATTTTTCTCTCACACAACAATCTTGCAAACAAAAGACTAAATTATGCAATCATCCAAAAATCATGCTGAAAACACAAAAGCGAGAATCAAAAGG
The DNA here is from genome assembly GCA_022829125.1 of Lathyrus tuberosus. NCBI lineage: Eukaryota > Viridiplantae > Streptophyta > Magnoliopsida > Fabales > Fabaceae > Lathyrus > Lathyrus tuberosus. The sequence continues at coordinate 6,405,663 of JALAZF010000090.1, forward strand.
ACTTTCAGGGTTGTAATGTGGTCGGGTGAACAAACAAGGAATAATTCCTAAAGTTAATCGAAACAAAAACTTGCCTAAACCTAAGGGAGTGATCAACTCACAAAAGTTCAAAAACAAAATTTCAATCAAACTTCTTCCAAAATCCCAAGTGTTACACCAAACACATAGAACTTATTAGCACAACATTATTCTACTTTTTTTGTTTTTCTTTTTCAAAGCTTTTTCAATTTTTTCTTTCTTTTTCTTTTCTTTTCTTTTCTTTTCTTTTTCATATTTTTCTCTTTTTTCTTTTCTTTTTCAACCTCATAGCAACCAATAACATAAGTGAGCAAACATTGCTCTCCCCAACTTGAATTCAACCACATCATCATGTGAATACTCCCTACTTTCTAAGGCAAGGTAAAAATTCATACAACAACACAAAGTTGAGGGTTCAAGAAAAAAACAACAATCAAGATCCACACAAAAAATGAATTTGACACTCATAGACAAGAATCAAACTCAAACAATATGGATGACCAAAGGCTCAAAGGGTTTACAAACGATCACACACTCACAAGGTGAATTGACATTTGGCTAAGTAGTTGTGCTCAAAATGAAACAAGTGCCTTAACCTTTTTCATGCTTTCAAATAGTCAACACAAACAAAAGATTAAACATAATAAAATATAGTTAGAACAAGAATATTGGTACTCCGAGCATATATGAACAATGGAAGGCTTCCTCGCAAAAAGGGTAGGAACGAAAGTGATTCACATACGAACAAGCATATAAAACAATGAATGGCATAGAAGTTGTAAAGAGCCTAAGTATCATGAATATGCTAAAGTCTAGAAAGCGATAAACACATACCTTGAACGTGTATAAAACTTTAAACACTACCATTACCACGCATTCGTAAGTTGAAACACTCAAAATCGGAAAATCACCGAATGCGACTTCAAGCAATCAAACCAAAATTTGAGTCCAAACAATCAACAAAAGAATTAGAAAAATTACTAATAATTACTAATATATAAGGCCTTGGTGGAAGTGGGAAGAAGAGGGAGCCAAGTGAACAATTAAAAGAATTCACTGGCTCTGCACAGCAGGGCGCGCTAAGCACGGTTAGGCGCGCTAAGCGCGCTACACCAAAACCAGAAAAACCAGTACAGCAACAAGGTTTTGGTGTAGGCCTCCACTTAACACCTACACAATCTCATATACAAAATTTCTCATATACAAAATTTGGTCCAGAAAGACCGGGTGAAAATGAATTAAACAAGTTATAAAGTGAAGATTTGAGAATTTTACGAACAATCCGAGTACAACTTGTTTAATGAATGTTCACCACACTACCTACGCTATAATGAAAAAGTAATAACGGAACAAAAAACGATAAAACATGCTTGATTTACGTCGTAAGTTTGACGCCTATTATTTATACACACTTCTCCAAGTTGCCTCTTTACACGGTTAGTGTTCACCGACGACGAAACCTAACCAAACACTTAGCAAACGTGAAGAGAAACAAACATATATACTAAATTTACAAGTACGGAAAACATGTAAAATTCACAAATATGGTAAACATATACAAGTAAAAAAATAAACAAGTGAAAATAAACAATATATACGATATCTACAAAACTCAAAAACAAAGAAACTATCGCAAAGCGATCCAATAAAAACACCAATCCCCGGCAACGGCGCCATTTTGTTGGTGCGGAATAGCGGCAAGCAACAAAAGTTTTGGAAGTATTTTTTCGGGAATTTATCGTGTCCACAGAGATCAGTGTTACTGAACTGCCGTTCGACAATCTCTAAGTTTATGAGTTTGGATTAAAATGGTTGAAACATAAAAACAGAAAAGTAAATATTAACACAAGAAAATTCATTCATCAGAGAGAAAAGACTTATCAAGCATGAATATATTCCACTCGTCACAAGCTTAAACTTATCAACCAGTTATACTCAACCTACAATACTCCTCAATATCATCCAACATCGCTCTTAATAGTGTTAATCTCTGACACACCGAGCTGAGAGAAAAATCGTATTACTCTCGTCGACAGTATCGTACTCGACTCAAATAACACGGAGGCATTAAGCTCCGACACCCATACGGATTGTTAGCCCTAAATCTATCTCTAGAGTTCAGAAACTAACAGATAATTATCCTTAATCAAAGTTTGTGAAGTTTATCTCTAACACGACCCAAACCCCGCGCATTTAAGCAAAAATCAAGAACAATCGCCAATAGAGAGTCATAAAGCAAATTAAAATATAACGCCATGGGCGACAAATGTACATAAGATCAAAGTAAAAATATATACAAACCCAACAAAGAAGAAAGACATGAAGAAAATTAGAAATTAACCAAACACTTCACGGGTTGTCAGAGCCGATCGATGAGAAAACCACCCCGGATCATCCAAATGCAAGCTTCCATGATGTTTTCTAAGCTAATCTAATGAAAAAAATGAAGTTGATGGAGTTGGGAGCAAAAAACCCCAAAACCATAACCTAAAAAATATGTTTTTACCCCTATTTATTGTTGTCATCATCGCAGACCACGCTAAGCCCGGTTTGGGCGCTAAGCGCGCACTTATTAATGTTAAACCGCCTTAAAAGCGCGCTAAGCGCGGTCCAGCGTGCTTAGCCCGGTCTGTTCGGGAATGAAAATTTTCTGCACTTGTTTTCTTCATAACTTTTGAACCGTAACTCCATTTTTCGCCCGGTTCGAAGCGTTGGAAAGCTTATTCAATGCTCTATCTAACAATGCTCTAATATCAATGCTTTAATACCTACAAAAATAAATGGAAAACAATTAAACTCAATGATATTTACACGATAACGCAATACATACACTATAAAGTAAAGTAAACGTATTTAGAAACAAAGCGGGGTTTATTCGAACGATTTTAACAAAAAGTATCGATAAGTGCAACAAAAATTATATACAAAAATAGCTACAATTTGCACTTATCAATCCCCAGCAGAAGATAACCTCCACTTAGGCTTTGTATAATGATATTCCCTCAGCATAGCTAGCCTCCTCTTGGGCGTTGTACAATGATTCTCCCCAGTGGAGCTAACCTTTTCAGACTCTCTTTGTTAAGTCAACCACCTTTTTCAGACTCTCTTGTTGAGTCAATCACTCTCTTGTTGAGTCGACCCTTTTTAGCCTCAATCTCGGGCTTTGTACGAGACAAATAAAAACACTCTCTTGTTGAGTCAATCTTTTCCAACCTCCTTTTAGGCTTGGTATAATGATTTCCCCTAGCAAAAGTCAGCCTCCTCTTATGTTTGGTATAATGATTTCTCCAGCTTGTTCAGCCATAATCCTGGGCTTTGTATGACAGATAAAAGCACTCTCTTGTTGAGTCAAACCCTTTTAGCCTCAATCTTGGGCTTTGTACTAGACATAAATCTTCACAACCTTCTCTTAAGCTTGGGACAAATATCTTCCCCAGCATAGTCAATTCCTTCCAGCCTTCTTTTATGCTATGAGAAATAATACCCTAAGCAGAGTCAATCCTCTTTTCAGCCTTAATCTTGGGCTTTGCACAAGACGGATAATCCTCTCCCGTAGAGTCAAACTCATTTCAGTCTCTATCTTGGGCTTTGTACGAGATACCTAAAATATCCTTAACCGAGCCAGTAAAGTCTCCGTTTAGGCTCAAATCTTGGGCTTTGTACAAGACAGATAAAGATTTCTTTCCCACTGAGTCAGTTTCTTTTCAGCCTCAATCTTGGGCTTTGTATACGACACATACAAACCCTCCTCGACGGAGTCAAACTCTTTCTAGCCTCAATCTTAGGCTTTGTACAAGACAGACATAACATTTTCCCCGAAAAAGTCAAACTTTCAGCCTCCTCTTAGGCTTTGTATAATGATATCCCCATAGAGTCAGTCTCTTTTAGCCTCAATCTTGGGCATTGTACAAAATAGATAAACACTCTCTCGTTGAGTCAGTTTTTCCTAGCCTCCTCTTAGGCTTTGTATAAGGACTTCCCCAGTGGAGTCAATCAACTTCTTAGCTTCAACCTAGGGCTTTGATCAAGGCACACAAAAATCAACATCCCCTTAGAGGAAATCAAAATACCTCTGTAGAAAGTCATTTCTCCATTTATCACTCATCAAAACAGACATTCAAAACAAACCCTAATCCCAGATAACTGTTGTAAGTGGCACACTTGTTGATTAAAATATCCAAGCTGCCGTCCATCCTTTATCCTGGTAAACCATTTCTTTCATCTAATTGCTGTAAGCGGCAAGCCTTTGGATTATTTACATCCACGCCAATGTCCCTCTCTTTGTATGAGAAATTCCTAAGGAAAGATGGCATTGCTCAACACTGAGTTAAAGTTTTCTCCTTCAGGATAACACCCCTATAAAGGAAATTATCGCATTGCTGGATTCATATATCCCAGTTAAAGTAATCATCCTTTATAAACAGTCACCCAACAGTTGTGATAAACAGACCAAATGTCTCCCTTTAAAGATGACAAGTTCTCTCTCAGTAAAACCTTTTAGCTTCAATCTTAGGCTTTGAACAAGACACAAATAAACTCTTTAGCTTCAATCTTGGGCTTTGAACAAGACACCAAATATCTTTTCCTCCCATAAAATAGGAGGAACTACGATTACTCTGATTTCCCTGTTTCGTTTAAACGGGAATGTGTAAGCATAAGATTGTGAAATCTTAGCGAGCATACTAATCAAAAACTCTAGGTCCAACACCTTCATATCAATCAAAACTTAGGTCCAGTACCTTACCAAAAACATCGGGAAAACCCGAACATTAACAAAAACTCACTCACTCTCTCATACTTTCCCAAGAAACTTTCCCAACCCATTAACGGATAAACACCATCAAGTACAAAGCGAAACCGAAAGCTAACATCCTGTGGATAACCACATATAGGATGGGTAATTGACAACTCCCCATTGTATAACCTGACCCCGGACCCCCCAATCTCTTTAAGCATTTGTTCAGTTAAACATTTGCGTGCAAGGTTAGTTTTAGATAGCTTCCCCTTCCCTTCCAGCTTCACGGGATAAATAAGAAATCAGAAAGTAGCACCCCCTCCTCTTCATTGAAGAGGAAACCCAAATTCCGCGATAAGGTGGTCGCGTCACCGACAAAAATTATGCGCTACAACCCCATAAGGATTTTGGCAAATTCTTCTGCTTTAGTATGCATCTCGCCATGTCCAATATGGTCATATTTCTTCTTTCTGATATTCCATTATGTTGAGGAGTATAAGGAGCAGTTACTTCATGATTAACACCATGTTGTACGCAAAATGCTTCAAATATCTTGGATGTATATTTGCCACCTCCATCTGTTAGTAGAACTTTGATCTTCTTCTCACTCTGGTTTTCGACAAGCATCTTGAATCTCTTAAAGATTTTGAATACTTTGTCATTTCTCTTGATCGCATAGATCCATAACTTTTGACTAAACTCATCGACAAATGAAACAAAATACTTGTTTCCATCAATGGTATGCTCTTCAAAAGGACCACTTACATCTGAATGTACAACTTCGAGAATGCAGGAAGATCTCATTGGCATAGTCGAAACGAAAGACTTGGTATACCGATTACCATATCTTGGGTAATTAATTGACTGAGTGATCGAAAGTTTAAATGTCCAAACCTCAAATGCCACAACCAACTATACTTATAGTTGATAAAAGTTTTTAGGCATTGTACTTCAATCGAGCTGATCATGGTTTTGAATGTCCTGTTCTTCGACAAAGGAGATTTCAAGACCAAATTATTCTGAGTGTCGAACAGTTCCAAGGCTCCATCTTTCATAACCAATAAGAACCCCTTTTCAACCAGTTGTCCAGCGCTTAGCTGATTGCACTTCATTCAGGGGACAGAGAATACATCTTTGATCAAGGCTTTTGCTTTAATACTCCTTTGAATAACTATGTTTCCAGTACCTTCTGCTTGCAACGATCTATTATCAGCAAGTTTGACCTTGCTCTTCTTCAACTCGTTGAAATCTACTAACCATACTTTTCGATCAGTCATGTGATTCGAGCAGCCTGAGTTGAGGAACCAGATCTTGGATTTGACATGGTCATCTGCAACTACAAGATTCGCTCATTCGTCATCTGCAACTGCAGCCATAACCACCATATCATCATAATCATTTGAATTTTGACGTGCAAGGTTCGCTCCTTCGTCCTTGCCTTTTGTCGATTTCTTGTTTTTCCTGTACAACCGATGTTTAGCCAAGTAACCCCATTTTTCATAGTTACAGCAATGCACACCTTTTTTTCTCTACTTTGTCTTTCTGAAAGGAATTTCCTAATCCTCTTTTCGAGGATTCAGAAGTTCTATCATCGATCTTATTTTTGTGAGGGTTCGACCAAGACTTCTTGCTCTGAGTCTTGTCGATTTTGCCTTTGAACTTGTTGGAATCACCATTCTTCTTCCATGATTGAGCCTGTAGTGCTTGTATCGAGTCTTTAACTCATTTCCTTTCAACATTCCTAATCTCATGCGCCTCCAATGAACCAACCAAATCTTCCAGTTTTAGGGTTTCAATATTGTTGGATTCTTGAATAGCTACGATAACGTGATCAAAGTGAGAGATCAACGTATGCATTACCTTCTCAACTTACAACCCTTCATGAGATGAACGAGTTTCTGCACCTTTGACACATAGTCTACAATCTTTTCGTCTTCTCCCATCGACAACAATTCATATTCTCGTCGCAGAGTTTGCAACTTGACAACCTTGACTTTCTCGCCTCTTTCATAGTACTTGACAAAAATATCACATGTCTCATTCGCCGATTCAGCACGAGCAATTATGTCAAAATTAGCTGCATCAACCGCCGATTGGATGTAAAACGCCACCTTGCAATCCTTCTTCTTGGCATCCTTATGAGCGGCTCTTTGTGTGTCAGTTGCATCTTCACCAAGCGCATGAACATCGTTAGTAACCACTTTTAGGGTTTCATGAAAGGCAAATAGAGATTGCATTTGTTTTCTCCATCGAAGCCAATTCTTGCCGTCAAGAGTTTGAAGGGAGTTTGGTAAAAATCTATTACCATTCATGTTTACAGCAACTCATCAACAACAACCCACGATCCCAACACTACAACAAAAGTAAGTTATAACATCGCACCTTAGACAGCGCTTTAATACAAAAACGCTGCTATAAGTTAAAAACAAGGAAACTATTCATTTAAAAAAATAAAAGCACAAAAAAATATAAGACCTTAGACAGCGCTTCGGTCAAAAGCGCTTTCTAAAGTTTTATTAATTTAAAAAAAAAATTAAAGAAAAATATTAGACAGCGTTTTCCTTAAAAGCGCTTTCTAAGGTCTTATAAATTTTAAAAAAATAAAATCAAAAGCGCTGTCTAAGGCCAACCTTAGAAAGCGCTTTTATGAAAAGCGCTGTCTAAGGTCTAATTAAATTAAAATATATGAATAGTCAGTATTCATTTTCATATTTCCGCTCTTTCTTCTCCCCTGCATGCGAACTGAGCTCAAAACCCTTGCGAACTCAAACCTTCACCATCAACCGTCCTCCACCGTGCCGTCGTTCGTTGTTGCCGTCGTTGCATTGCTGTTGTTACCGTCATTAAAGGTACGTCGTTGTTGTGAAGAATAGGGTTTTGTTGCTTTACATTGTTGTTGTAGGGTTTTGTTGCTTTACAATGTTGTAGTGAATGAGTATGTTTGATGAGTTTTGTTAATGAAGTTATGTTGGACTGTTTTATTAATGAAACACCGGCGAAAAAAGCTCGCATCGCCGCACCAGAACTGGCCAAAAAAGCTCGCATCGCCGCACCAGAACTGGCCACCGGCGACCGAGCACTATTCCAAGTGAACCAGATTCAGGTCAGTTGCTTCTCTATATCCTTCTTCTAATTTCCCCCAAAATTAACAACTAAACTTCGAATCTATGAATACAAAAGTTACAGATCCATAACGTGTCTTATTATCCTAATCTACCATATATTGTCTTTTGTAAATTGTAAGCATGCGATAATACCAATGATGACAGCTTGTTTTCAAAGGTTGCCTTTAACAGTGGTCAGAGACTCGGTAAAATAAACCGGATAATAAGACACGCTACTATTGTAAGCACACAATAATATTTGCTGTGAAACTGATGTTGCAGTTGATACGTTATTGAATTTTTTTTCTGCAGTGGATGAATTGATGAATTGATTAAGGATAGAACTTCGAGCATCAATCGTCGATTCCGTCCCATCAGAGTCGAAAGTTCTTTGTTGTTCTGTCGTAATTCAATTGCCGTTTATTCATTTTTTTACGTTTTTAGGTTTATTTATCTCTCTCGATTTGCCTTCTGATATTGATTATGTGTTATTGATTGTTATTGCAGTAACTGTTTTATGTGACTCTCTCAGCTTCTTTCGATTCGGTTCTCTTGTTAGGTAACTTATAACTTTGGTTTTCTTCTTTTATTGATTATTATTTAGATTTGATGAGGCTTGATTGAAATTTACATATTCTGATTTGTTGTGGTTTTTGTTTGTTTGACTCTTGTGTTTGTGATTTTTTGGTTGATAACACAATTCATTGGTATGATATGAGTGTACCAGGTGCTTGATTTAGAGGAATTGGATTTGTGTTTTCACTAGTGATCCATGGTATTGTTGATTAGGTTGTTGTAAGCCTTGAAACTAAGAACTTAGGTTAAGCTAGCATTATTACATTGAGATAGTTTAAGATGAAACTGTGTTAATTGGCAGTTTTATGTAATGTTTGAAAAATATAGGACTTCTGGTTCAACTGGTCCCAAGTTGAATCATATAGAATTCTGCTGTGAAAAATAATGTATGGGTATAGTAAATAATTTATAATTTATGGGTATAGAAATTAATTATACTAATTTATAATTTATAATAGAATTAGAATTCTAATTTATAATAATTTATAATTATACTATGGGTATAATTTATAATAATTTATGGTTATAGTAATTAAATAGAATTCTAACGTACCAATACTTGATTGGTATACTAATTAATAATTGATGGGTATAGTAAATAATTTATAATTTAATACAAACTTTATTATAAAATGACATAATAAAAAACAAAGTATTATATTTTTGTTTAGTGATTTTTCTCTTTAAAAAAATGTCATTTTATTATACATTTTCTCTTGTAGAGTTGAGGCCGCTTGTGAAGTAATCATCGTTACTCTTGTTTGATTCATCACAAAAAGGTGTTGTGTTCGGTAGAATGTATTATTTAGCTCTTACAACATGTTTTCAACATGTATATACCATTTGATAGAAATCTTATATAGGTAAAACTGAGGAAGAGGTGTTGAGGTTAACTCAGTCATGATTACTAGTAAAAGACCAAAATAGTAAATACATTATGGAACATGCTAAAGAAAAACGTGTCCATGAATGACAATATTTACAAACCATTTTCTATAACTTGTTGAGTAAACCTATGCCGGGATAAGAACCATTTTAAACTCAGCTGTCATTCTTACAATGACCATTTCCATTAGTATTATATTACATATCTAACCATGTTGAATAAATTTGGGACCAACTTCAACACTGTCACCTTCTGAAACTTGGAGGTGGTTGAATGAATTTTGGGTGAGTCTTGAAGATAAAAATGTCAAATAATTCTGATATCAATTTTTTTCATATTAAATTCTTTTCATTTGTAGTGTCCTCGGCAACGCAATCAAATAGATTGCGGCTATTTCATGTTGAGGTTTATGAGAGACACTCTTTTGTTGGATCGAATAGAGATTCCATCCGATGTATGTATTTCTAACTTATGATTTATTTTAATATTAACACATATCTCTCATGTCTAATGAAATAGTTAAAACTAAATCAAACTATGTTATATTATTATGTAGTACTTTGAAGAATGCAAGTGTGCTCATTACTCAATTTCTCAATTGGATGAAATTAAAGAGGATTGGTGTCAATATATTATGGAGCTCGGAATTTTACAAGGTATAATATTGTACTCTTACTTTAATTGATGAGAATTTAAATATGTGTAACTTTGTTTATGTATTCTTTTAATTGAATTACAATCTTTGTGTTTTCAGGACCTATAATGTAGATTTGAAGCAATGCTTTGGTTGGATGCAAAAGTACTAGTATAAGTAATATGTGCATTTGTAGAAAAAATGTAATGATTTGTAATTATAAATAGGTGTATATATAATTTTGGTTTGTAATTTTAAATATATATATTGGTTTGAATTGCCAATTGTTTTGGATATATAATTTTGGTGTAAATTGGTACATTTAAATAGGATAAATTGGATTGATTTGAATCTCCAAATTGTGGTATTTTTCTGAAAAAAATTGCTGGTTGAAAAACAGGTAAAATTCTGGTTGAAAAAACCTGGTAAAAATTGTGGTTTAAAAAAATTTATATAAAATTTTTCGTATACCTTAGACAGCGCTTCTGGAGAAAGCGCTGTCTAAGGTAGGGCTTAGACAGCGCTTCTAACAAAAGCACTGTCTAAGGTAGGGCTTAGAAAGCGCTTTTGACAAAAGCGCTGTCTAAGGTATACCTAGAAAAATTAAAAAAGGTTGACCTTAGACATCGCTTTTATTTAAAGCGCTGTCTAAGGTATACCTTATAATGTCAAAAAGCGCTGTCTAAAGGTACCATAGACAGCGCTTTTCATTAAATATACCCCACTTTAGACAGCGCTTTTGGTATTACCCAAAGCGCTGTCTAAACCTACAGCAGCGCAGGTTTATACAGCGCTTAAAAGCGCTGTCTAAGGGAAAAAAAAGCGCTGTCTAAGGTCATTTTTGTGGTAGTGCAAAAACACGATCTCTGACGTGTGATTCTTGAAAACACGATCAAGAATCTAATTGAAGCTCTAGATACCAATTTGTTAGTGCGTGAGGCACTTTTAGTAGAGAGAGAGAGAGAGAGAGAGAGAGAGAGAGAATAATGAAATAAGGATTGGTATTGTTGAATGAATGGTAATAAAGCTGAATTACAAAGTGTCTATTTATATACACCTAAGTGACTTGACTACTAAGTAAAAATAACAATCGCTAAACTCAAATTAGCTTTGAACTTGGGTCACATAATTCAACTTGGATTATATCTAATATCTCAACATGTTTTACACTCAATTTACATTAACAGTCTTGTTAATTACATGCATAACTGTCTCAAGATTTTTGAGGTTTTGTATAAGTTAACTTCAGTTTAAACACGGTAAAATAAAAAAAATTATAAAAAACAGATTTTATTAAACCACAATATTTTTACGAGAAATATTTTATGATGTTATTTTAAACAATGATTTAACCCTGACAAATTTTAGATTGTGTGCGATGACCCGTCTTACACGTCTTCAATGTTAACAGTTATTTTATCTCATAGATTATTTTGTTGGTCTAAAATGATTTAGCAAGTTGTGTAATCACAATCTTTGTGAGATGCATACATTTTTCTCACTTAGTACTTTCTTGACTCTATATACTTGCCCACGTTATTCCAACTAAGTATAATCACATACTCTAGTCTTTCCATGCAAAACATACACACAAACTAGGTGAAAGTGGGTCCCTTTGACCAAGACCTTAAAGAGGCTGAAAATTCTCCTTTCAAATCCCATTCCATTGTAGAATGCTATGAGTAAAGGGAAGGTTGAGCGTAAGAATCTTAAGCTTTTGAAACGGCGTGGTTGTGTTGTGTGTGTATGTGTAGTTATTTGCATGATGATGGTGGCGTGTGGCTTAATAATAACGTCAAATGAAACTCAATGATAACACCAAATAGGTCCTATAATGGGTCCTCCATTTTCTGTCATTTAAACAAACAAACAACCCCAAATCAAATGGACCATTACACAAGTCACTTGTTCACACTTAACATTCTCTTATTTACCCAATATGTCAATAAAAAAATACATGAGTCACTAATTCTACTTGTTGGGTTTGTTGGGTTTAAATGAAGACCCCACACGCGTCTACATTTTCATACTATCATGCTTCTACAATCACTCCACTTTCACATTCAACATCATCATTTATGCCACTCACCTTCCTCTCTCAACTGTTAACTATATACTACTATTAGTATTACTAGTACACCACTTAATCATTGGAGTGTCTGCCCTAGCCTTTTTCTTCTTCCACTTATACTAACTTTTCCATCTTCAATATTTATTTTTCTTCCACTTATACTTAGGCACATGTATGATTCACCTGGAAAATCAAATTGAAAACAAATAAAAATAAAAGAGCGTCATTTTAATTTATTCATAACCAAATTAAAGTGAATTAAAATGATTGATTTGATATATCTATTTAGAATTTTAAATCATATCCAACTATATAAAATATCTTATACTAGTAGGCTTGTTTATCATTTTTATAAATTTTTAGTTGTGTCAGCTTCTTACCTTTTTATTATTTGTGAACTTTCGGTATAGAGTTTTTAGGTGGTTATGGAGGGAGATAGTTGTTCACCCGAACCTTATGGTGTTTTTTCAGTCTTTTCTTTCTGTAGGAGATAAGAATAAGTTTAAAGACGATTATCTAGTCTATTTGAAAAGTCTGCAATGATGTAATCTTTAACGGATTCACAATAATAACGAAAGGAGTGGAGGAGCAGAGCATTTGTTTGGTCTAAAAATGATTTTTGGGTAGGGTGGTGAAGATCTGTTGCCCTTCACGAATTGGCTTTAGACACTTATCCTCTACTTACATCTATAACGGATCGAGGGTTTGTCCTTTTAAGAGTGTGGTGGTAGACAATCAATTCCTCTTTTGCTGGAATTTGATCTATTAATAGTGAATTTGATTGATTAGATGGCTCTTCTGTAGTTGTAGTTGTGATTTTGTTTGATCTCTATTTTTTAGTGTTTGTCAAATATTTTGCATTGTAATGTTTTTCTTTTTTCTGGACACATTGACTTGTTGTTGTTGTTTCTTGACTTTTTTTAATATATTATATTTATTATTAAAAAAATTGTTTTCAAAGCAAATTATTTGTTAAGGAATTTAATCATTATATTTTTTTCTAATTTTTTTAATAAATTTCTTTTAACATATTTTAGTATTTTTAATTTTTAATTTCAGTTCAGCTCGAATTCAATTTCTATTCGATTTATTTGTCAATTAATTTGGTTATAAAATTATTTATACAACACAAATTTGATTCACAAAATCAAATATAAATAATTTTAATTCGGTTAAAGGTTCTATTTAAACTAATTTAAACTTATAGTGTACAACATAATAGCTCATCATGATGTGTGTTATCTTTTTGCTTTCACCCTCTTTAATTCATATACTTCTCCCCTTCCATCCATCTTTAGTCAGATTCATTTCATTTTAAATACCAAAAGATGAAACCGAAAATTTTGGAATAAGACATGATTGCATGAAATATTTTATAGGTTTTAAATCTACACGACTACGCATGGTACAAACAACACATGCCATGCTAGCTGGTAATGAATAATTAATTTGCTTCACAAGGAAGCTTTTGGTGCATGAAATATTATTTATATGCACACAATAAAAGGAGTGTGTTGACATGCTGATTAGTTCATGTAATGTTGAGCATGTACTTTATTCTTGTGATATCATGAGGTATGGCCTCGCTTCATCACAAGATATAATAAAGGCATATTACTCTCTTATAATTTATTGAATTATTTTCATATCCTGTTTATACAAATAATTCAAATATTTAATTATATCAATTATTTTTCATTCAAAGATACGGACATTATATTATTGAAATTCGGATGATCCTACATTTAAGAGGTCAACACCCAATCGTTGTTCTTAGATGATTGTTTGCTGTCATATTTAAACAAAGGGTCTCCAACTCCCACTTGGGATTGTGTAATCTAGCGTAATTCTAACCTTCTTTTGCATATAGAGCTCTTTACGAGCAAATATTTGAATGTTTTACTCATTCTCAAATTTACACTATTTTTCATTTATTTATTGACTTGTGTGATATAGTGTTAACCTTACAAGTCCATATTCACTCCACCGTATTAAGTCCTCTATTTATATTTTTATGATTAAATTATAACTAATCTACATAGGGTTTCCGAAAAATTGAGATGACTCTGATTGTACACAAATGAGTGTGTTGGCATGCTGATTAGTTCATGTAAAATACATAATATTGAGTAGGGGTGTTCGCGACGCAGTTTGAACGTTTTTTATGCTAAAATTCATTTGAACCGCAAGAGAAAAAAACATGTTGTTTTGATTGATTCGGTTGACTTTTAAAAATCAAACCAATGCGCTTTGCTTCAGTTCGATTTTTTACAAAAATTTTATTGACTCATACATATATATATATATATATATATATATATATATATATATATATATATATATATATATATATATAGAGGACAACATAATTTTGTGTTTAGTCATTCATATATTATCAAATAATAACAAAATTTATTATATTTGGATGAAAATTTCATTTAATAAATAAAATTCAGATTAGACAAAAGTAGAATATAAAACCTAAAACAATATCAAAAACATTATAATGAAACAAAAAATAAAAGAGATAAGAGATTAAAAAAGATGAAGAAAAAAAAAAAAGATTCGAGGATTAATAAAGAAGATGTACTATAAAAATAAAATTAAAAGAAAAAGTAATATCATAAAAAAGAGAAAATAAAAAGAAAATAAAAAACAAGAGAATGAAAAGAAAGAATACATGAAGTATGGCATCCCTTCATTACAAAATATAATAAGGCATTATTCTAGAATAATTTTCTTATCTTATCCTGTTTAATTCTAATAATTCAAATATTTAATTATATCAATTATTTTCATTCAAATATTTATAATTATTAAGAATGGATGGGAATGAGACATTGTAGTTTCTTGAATGTTTGTCTTAAATAAGAGAATCAAATAGATAGATCCCGTGAACATGTGTAAGTGAGTAGAATACCCAAAGTCAATATGAAAAGAAATTATTCAACCAATGATGACAATGTTAATTACTCTTTCAGATCTTCTATTTTGTCGACAAAGTCCTATTTGGCTTTTTCTTTTTTACTCACCCCCTGAGATGTGATATACTCCCTCCGTCCTAAATTATAAATTATTTTATTAAAAAAATTTGTCCTAAATTATAAGTTACTTTACATTCTCAATACAATATAAATGACATCTTTCCTAATATACCCTCAAATATTTATTATTATTTATTCTTTCAACTCTTTTAATTTCTCTCTCCTATATAATTATGAGAGGCATTACTGTAAAGTTATACATAATTTATCTTTTCCATAAAGTAATAATTAAATTTTTTAATTTGTGTGAAAAACCTAAAACGTCTTATAATTTGGGACGGAGGGAGTATTAAGTTACTAGGATTACTGGTCTGATCAATAAATAATTATTTGCTTGTTAACAGAGCCGTCTCAAATTTTTGAAAAATTCTGTAAAAGAAATTGAAGTAAGTTTGTGAAATATTTTTAATGGGCCCTTTTAATCGTAACGTAACCATAAAATATACATGAGGAGGTCCTTTTTGTCATAGAATAATCTTAAAAATTATGAGACCTTGTGCTACAGGTCATCTTGTACACCCTTAAAAACGATCCTGCTTGTTAATCTAATTTATACAAATTAAAAATTAAAAATGTTCATGCATTAAATTTTTTGACATAAACTTCAAAACTATACAATATAAAAAAGATCTATGAAATTAATCGTATGTTGAATAACAATCTTAATAATGTTATAACTTTTAAACATAATAAATTCGAAATCAATATCTAATAAAGTAAGTTCTAAACATAGTTAATAAAAGTATAAACTCAAATATCTAATAATAGGTGTTCTGGACTGGGCCGAGGTTGTCCAACAGTCGAGCAGGCCCAACCCATACAACCTGGGGAGGCCTAATAAGGTCCTTCTGCAAGACACGCGACTGCCACATGCAAGCCATAGTTTCGCCGGGCACTTAGGCAGTGTCGGGCACTTGGGACAATAGCAAGGGAGGACATCACACCCTGCTGAGATGTGCCTCCCCGACAGATTAGCTTCTCCCCACGAGAATTCCCCGCATCACTCCTCGACGGACACGATTCCTCCCCGCGAGGCCATGTCCATTCTACGGGCTTGATACCTCCTCGACACAGAAGGTTCCTCCCCGCGATGCCATGTCCATTCTACGGGCTTCATCTCTCCGCGACACAGAAGGCTCCTCCCCGCGAGGAGTGCCCAACGGTCCATACCACGTGGACACGTTCCAAGCAACCTCCCACGTCCGAAGGATTCAGTCTGCCCTACTTCCGGAAATCTAGGAGCAGTTACTCTAGGGCGAAGACCACGTGCTGGTCTTCACTACTACACGTAAGCCCTAGCAGTTGCTTGGAGTGGGCCTAGTTGATCCAGCCCACTGCAGGTAACCGTTGGCCCCGCGCTGGGGGCTCTCTATAAATACCCTCTCATTTGAGAGGGTCAGGTTAGACACATTCTTCTTACCACTCTACTCTTTCTGTATTTGCGGTTATTCTGTACACTCTCTCACTTGAGCGTCGGAGTACCTTGCAGGTACACCCCCCCCCCCCCTCCGCCGTCTCTCACCATCACCGGAGCTACCGTTCCAGACACCGTTGGCCACTATTAACTGTCTGATCCAGGTACGATCAGTGGCGCCGTCTGTGGGAACTTATAAGCTTCCCCGTTTTTCTGCTCGATAAACCAAAGCTTTCTCCATTCAACAACCATCATGGCCAACCCGTCGGCGAATCAAGCACTAGACAACGTTATCGCGCAGCTCAGTAATGGCAACCGCGTCGACAACAACGCTGCCCAACCTATCGTGGAGAACGACATCAGAGACGGACTCACCGCCTCACCATTTTTCGAGGAAGTGGAGTACGAGACAACTCACCAAGACGGACATGAAACAGTCCTCCAGCCCGTTTTCCAGCCCGTGGACCCGCCGCCAAATGCGGACCCGAGCACTGCTGCCCTGTTTGCTTTGGTCAATCAGACCAACCAGATGATCTTCAACCAGAACATCCGGATCGAGGCGCTGGAGAAAGGTTGTGGTCGGACTTCCCCGCTAAGGCACCGCCCACCGCCATTTCCAAGACATTCGCAGTCCCCATAGGCATCTCGCAACCCCTCCCCAGTTCACAGGGGTCGCAGACCACGCTTGGAGCGTACTCAGCTGGAACATCCTCAGAAACGCCACCGCTCCCCGCCACCAAAGGGACTAGTTCGCTCCTCGAAAAATAAAAGGAGCATGCCGGAAGCCGAGGAGCCCAGAGGCCGCCCAAAGGACCACTCCTCGAGACGTCACTATGTTCATGGACAACACTCCCCCTCTGTGTCTCCGGGAGCCAGCGAGGATGACGATTACCGGACCCCTCTGGCCAGGAACATCATGGACGCCCCTATTCCTAAGGGCCTGGAGAGACCCCTATCCTTGGGGACATATGACGGGACATCTGATCCTGATGACCATGTCGAGAGTTTTGAAGCTCTGCTCGATTTCAGGAATGTCTCTGGCGCTATCAAATGTCGACTATTCCCTACGACTCTTCGGAAGGGGGCCATGGCTTGGTACAAAAACCTAGCATCTGAATCAATTACGTCGTGGAAGGTCCTGAGGGAGCACTTCAGAAAACATTTTACGGCTTCTCGTCGACATCCGAAGATGATGGCCTCCCTAGAAGCCATCTTTCAGGGGAAGGATGAACCTCTCCGGAGCTACATCGAGAGGTTCAACAAAGAAGCGGTCGAAATCCACGTGATCGATCACATCAAAATGTATCTCATCATCAAGGGTTTGCGACTAGGATCCAAGTTCGCAGAATCCATCAGACTACACCGTCCCCGTAGCTTTGAAGGCCTCCTCGAGAGGGCTCAGTCGCATATTGAGTTCGAGGAAGCTGAAGCCGCACAAATCGCCCTCGATTCGAGGTGCAGAGAAGGCCCCCGCGGCAACAAGGAAGAAGACTCCCCTCCACCCAGGCGGGGTGGGGACAGGAGAAGAGAAGACTCCCCTCCACCTAAGCGAGGTGGGGAAAGAAAAAAAGAAGCCCGGACCAAAGAGCCCCGCGAATCATGGGGACCGTCTGGCCTTTTCAAAGACTACACACCGCTAAACGCGTCCCGCGTGCGCATTTATAGCGACTGTGCCAATTTAGAGTTCGTCAAAGGGGGAATCCGCTTCCCGAAGCCGGTGGCTCCCAAACCAAATGCTGACAAGTCCAAGTACTGCCGGTTCCATCGCAGTCACGGGCACGTTACTGAAGATTGCGTCCACCTTAAGGACGCAATCGAGACGCTGATTAAAGAGGGGTACCTGAAGAAGTACACCAAGCAGCAAGAGGCCCCCCGCCCCAGCGGCCAGGAGACCCAGAATGTCGAGGAGTCAACTTCTTCTCCCAACAACGGATCACTGCAAGTCGCGTTGAGCATCACGCGACCTGAAGACTTTGGCTTTTCAGGAGAACTCGACAACCCTGAAGCTGTCCGAAACATGTGGATGAGCTTTCCAGCAGAAGAGCCGATAAGTGCCGCGGTACCTGGGAGTCTTTCCCCCAAGCCCTGGTCATATCTGGCGGAGCCCCTGACCGTTTGACCGTAGGATCAATAAAGAGGAAACTTGACGAACTGAAAGCAACAACTCCTCGAGCCCCTACCCTCGAGAGGGTTCATGGAAGATCAACTCCGATTACCTTCTACCTCGAGGAACTTCCCGGTGGGGCACCTAACGTCAACATCCCCCTCCTGATCCGGGCACAGATGGCCAATTTTGATGTCCACAGAATTTTGGTTGACCAGGGGAGCTCGGTGGATATCATGTACATCCACCTCTTCGAGACCCTCCAGCTGACCAAGAGATACTTGTCCCCGTACGTAGGGTCAGACCTACAAGGCTTCAATGGCGCGACCACCAGACCATGGGGCATCATGGAGTTGATGGTCACCTTCGGGATTGAGGAAACTGCCCGACAGGTGAAGACACGTTTCTTGGTGGTGGACTGCCCGTCCCTCTACAACTGCATCATGGGGAAGACCACGTTGGCAGAACTGACGGTCGTCCCATCAACGGTCCACCTAAAGATGAAGTATTACACGAAGCGTAGATGTGTGGTCACTCTCCATGGGGACATCAAAGCGGCCAGAAGATGTTTCGACGCAGCAATCAAGGGTCTGAGTATCATCGGCGGCGTCAAACCCAAGACTCAGGCTAGGGCATCTCCAGACGTCGTGCAGGTTCCACTCCCGCCAGTCAGCGCGGTCGACCTTGGCAGCAGGTTTCCCGGGGAGCAGGAAGAAGCTGCAGGCGAGAACCTCCCAGTTGAAGTCAATGGACAGCCTCTCCACCCAACGCGTCCCGTCCCAGATGGAGATTTCGAGCTGGTTCCTCTCGGCGACAGCCCAGATCGAAGCGTGAAGATTGGCTATGGACTCCCCGACCTGGCGAAGAGGCAACTGAAGGTATGCCTCAGAGAAAATGCAGATTTGTTCGCCTGGAGTGCTGCAGAGATGCCCGGACTGGACCCTGAAGTATCTTGTCATCAGCTGACCATAGATCCGGCAGCTAGGGCTGTAGCTCAACGTAGGCGTAGGCAGTCTCCGGAAAAAATGGAGGCTGCTGAAAATGCTGTAAAAGACCTCCTAGAGGCAAACTTTATTTCCGAGGCCAAGTACACGACTTGGCTCTCAAATGTTATACTCGTTAAGAAAAATAATGGAAAATGGAGGATGTGCGTCGACTACACGGATCTTAATCGGGCATACCCGAAAGACTCTTATCCCTTACCTAACATCGACCAGCTGGTCGATAACTCTACAGAATTCAAATTACTATCCTTCATGGATGCCTACTCGGGGTACAACCAAATCCCCATGGACGAGGCCGACAAGCAGCATACCGCTTTCATGACCGAGTCGGGCAATTACTACTATAACGTAATGCCCTTCAGCTTGAAAAATGCTGGCGCCACCTACCAACGGATGATGAACAAGGTCTTCCGGGCAGATATCGGCAACGTGCTCGAGGTCTATATGGACGACATGATCGTCAAATCTGCAGAAGAAGTCGACCATGCTGCTTATCTCAAGAAAGTGTTCGACAGGGCGAGGAAATGTCGCATGAGGTTCAACCCCGACAAATGCACCTTCGGTGTTCGCGCAAGGAAGTTCCTCGGCTTCTACCTCACGGAGAGGGGAATCGAGGCGAACCCCGACAAATGTAGGGCATTCTCCAAAATCCCTACCCCGAACTCGAAGAAGTCGATCCAGTCACTCAACGGAATGCTGACTACTCTCTCCTGTTTTGTCGCCAAATCTACTCAGTACGCACTCCCCTTTTTCAAGCTCCTCCGACAGAAGGAGACTTTTGAATGGAGTGAAAAATGCGAACAAGCCCTCCTCCATCTAAAACAAGTCTTGTCACAACCCCCGGTCTTGTCCCGACCAGATAACGGGGAAACACTTTTCTTGTACCTGGTCGTCACCGGCGAAGCGGTGAGTGCTGTCATCATACGGGAGACCCCCGATGGACAGAAACCGATTTATTTCACGAGCAGAGCCCTTCAGGGTCCCGAGCTCAGATACCAACAGATTGAAAAGGTCGTCTTAGCCCTCGTATCTGCAGCCAGAAGATTACGTTATTACTTCCTGGGCCACACAATCGTGGTAAGGACGGAGCAGCCTATCAGACAGCTCCTCAGTCGGCCAGATATGGCGGGAAGAATGCTCCGGTGGTCTCTCGAGCTATTCGAGTTCGACCTTCGATACGAAGGAAGAAAAGCCTTGAAAGTTCAGGTACTAGCCGACTTCGTAGCGGAAATGACCGTCCCTGAATCCTCGACCAATGGCTCCCAGAAATGAACGATTTACGTCGACGGAGCCTCCAGCGCAAAAGGTAGCGGAGCGGGCATTATCCTCGAAAACGAGCAGGGCATCCTGATAGAGGTCTCCCTCGAACTATCCTTCAAGACATCGAATAACCAAGCCTAATACGAGGCCTTCCTCGCGGGACTTCGACTTGCGGAAGACCTTGGCGCAAAAGAAGTCAAAATCTTTACAGACTCTCAGCTCGTGGCATCACAAGTTCGGGGAGAATTTTAGGCCAAAAATGATAGTCTCATTGAGTACCTAACCTTGGTGCAAGAAAAGTTGAAGAAATTTATCTCCGCGGAGGTAGCTCACATCCCGCGCGAGCACAACACTCGAGCAGACGTGCTCCCCAAGCTTGCGAGCACTAAGAAGAAAGAAAGGAACAAATCAGTTATCCAGGAGATATTGTCACAACTGAGCATAAACAAACCCCCACCGACCACAGAGGTCAACGCCATCGGGGACGCAAACTGTTGAATGACCCCAGTTTACGAATACTTGATGACGGGCAAACTGCCCGACGATCCTAAAGAAGCGGGGATAGTCAAGAGGCGGGCATGTGTGTACATCATCGTCGAAGGTAAGCTATACCGTCGAGGATTCTCCATTCCCTTACTCCAGTGTGTCGAAGAAAGCAAATTTTCGGGGATCCTCCAAGAAATCCACGAAGGGATCAACGCCCAGCACCTCGGCGGAAGGTCCCTAGCCCGAAAAGCACTCCGAGCGGGGTATTATTGGCCCACTATGCAACATGATGCAAAGGAACACGTCAATAAATGTGACCGCTATCAAAGACACGGGGACATGCACCTCGCTCCTCCAAACGAGCTTAAGTCATTGTCATCCCCGTGGTCGTTTGCATGGTGGGGAATGGATATCCTCGGACCTTTCGTCATAGGGTCGTACCAAAACAAGTACCTCATCGTCGGGGTAGATTACTTCACGAAGTGGATTGAGGCAGAGGCGCTGGCCAAAATCACTGCCTTCAACATACTCCGTTTCTACAAGAGAAACATCATCGCCCGATTCGGTGTGCCCCAAGCCATTGTCACCGACAACGGAACACAGTTCACCGACAGGAACTTCCAAGACTTCGTCGCCAAACTGGGCACAACGGGAAGGCCGAAGCAGCGAACAGAGTGATACTCCGTGGATTGAAGCGATGACTCGGCGAGGCCAAACAATGGTGGGTCGAGGAGTTGCACAACGTCCTTTGGGCGTATCGAACAACCCCACACTCCATGACCGGGGAGACCCCGTTTCGCCTAACGTACGGAACTGAGGCAGTTATCCCCATGGAGATCAGGGAACCCTCGAGGAGGACAGAAGCTCCCCTCGACGAAGAAACAAACAACGAAGCCCTACGAGAGGAGCTCGACCTTGTCGAAGAGATAAGGATCGGCGCTTCCCTCCAAGAAGCCTCTTTAAAACAAAAAATAACTTTGCGTTATAATGACAAAGTTATCAAACGAGACTTCCAAGTTGGCAGTCTTGTCCTACGGAGAAATCAGAAAGATTCACGCGAAGGAAAGCTGGCCGCAAACTGGGAGGGCCCATACCGCGTCGTCGCAAAGATAGGGACGGGTGCCTATTACCTCGAAAACCTCCACGGTGAACAACTTGCTCGACCATGGAATGCTAAGAAGCTCAAACAATATTACAATTAGACACTGCTCGGGACAGTACGACGTCGCGACCACGGGGACGTGCAACGGTACATGCGCGACACCTCTATATAACACACGACGGCCAAAAACCACGAAGTGTGTGCGTGAGACTTTTTGGCCCGACGAGGAGACCTCAACCGAGCTCCGTCGTTGACATACCAAATAGGCAGAACACCCAGCTCGTGATGGGAAGTTCACGCCATGAAGCTAAGACCTCGACCGACTTCTTAGCCTCGTTGAAGGTCGGAGTACAGCCCCCGACCACTCGACTAGCTCTCTTCACAGTCGAGGATCATCAAAGTCGAGCAAACTCCCAAGGCGCCAGCGATCTCAACTACTTAGGTAAAAATAAGTAATGTATAAAGTATCACATACAAGCAAAATAAATAAAGAGGCAAAGCGAAGTATTAGAATCGGGCAAAGCCCATTGTACGAATATTACATCAATAAGCCCCTGGCCCACAAGCCGGGCAAAAACAACAAAATGGCACGCAGGCCAAGTAAACTATACTCCTACGCAGCAGCAGTCTCGGCAGTAGTCTCAGCAGCGTCTGGCCCACCTTCTTCGTTGGCATTCCCTTCTTGCCCGGGCAGCACTATCCGGCCATCGACCACCTCGCAGTTAGCATCAGCCCCGTCTGTCACAAGGCCCCCTCTTGGAAATCCGTGAAGGGCAGCCTCCACCCCGCTTCGTCGAACATGAACTCGTATAACGGGATACGCATTCCTCGGTAAGGCGAGCATATTCGGTGATGCTCTTCAGGGCGGAAAACCTTCCATGATTTATCAGACCCAATTAGCCGATGCTCGACGGTACAGAACGCGTCTTCCATGTCTCTGTAGACAAAAATGGACGACATCTCTAGGGCTTCGTCGCAGATCCACTCCTCGAGCGGGCGCTCTTGGGCAAAAACCATATGAGCCATGGGAGATTCTGGGTGGTCGTCTTCTTCAAAGGATCCTACGGCCACCTTCGCAGCCAAACCGTCCATTTACCTGAAAAGCAGAAGGAAACGGTGAATTCGATGGGTCATATTAAATTCACCCCTCCACCGCTGTTCAAGCGAACGAGCGAGGAAGGGGCAAGGCTTTCTCGTTTCCCCGACATAGCCGGCCGAGGATCAACATGGTCACCAGGGAACTCATCGCCTCCCCGGAAAATTCTGCCCCTTTTTTCCCATAACGCTAACGAAAAGAGTGACCATTAGAGACCCCAGGACATTCATCACGCCCCCGAGATATTCATCCCTTGTCCCCGAGATATTCCACAAAAACGAGAGAAGTTCTTAACACTTCCTCTCTCAGCAACAAAAGATTCTCGCCGTATTCGCCAGGAACCCTTTCATTTCTCATGGGAACTTCATCAGTTCACCAAGGAAGTACTATACGCCAGTTAAAATCAAGAGGAAACGCAAGAAAAAGGTCATTTTTTGAACAAATACCTTATAGGCGACGATTTAGGTTTCCGGTGCGGAGTTCCGGCAGTTGACGGCGGTGAACGGCTGCTGTAGAAGATAGAGAGAGAAAGAGAGAGATTATTGAGAGAGAAATGAAAAAAGTGGGAAATGAACGAGGGAAGGAGTTTTTATAGTGGTTTTCACGGAACTCGAGGGACATAGGGCACTTGAGTGCGCTACCCTAGCTAGCCTCCATAGGTAATGATGACAGACGACACGTGGCACACATGCAACCGTTCATCCTCCCACGTGTGTCCTTTCAATTTGCCTCAACGTTTCGAATCTGAAACCCCTCATCTCCCCAACGTTACGACCAGACACCGCTGTCCGATGCCCGACTTATGTGCGACCGTAGGGACGTCGAGCACGAGAATGGCCTCCTCGGTTCCTCTCTTGGCGTATCCCCGACATGCCAATAACCCTTAAGTCATTACTCTGACATCTCAGAACAACGACTTGGGGGGCTCCTGTTTTGGACTGGGCCGAGGCTGTCCAACAGTCGAGCAGGCCCAACCCATACAGCCTGGGGAGGCCCAATAAGGTCCTTCTGCAAGACATGCGACTGCCACGTGCAAGCCATAGTTTCGCAGGGCACTTAGGCAGTGTCGGGCACTTGGGATAATAGCAAGGGAGGACATCACACCCTGTTGAGATGTGCCTCCCCGACAGATTAGCTTCTCCCTGCGAGAATTCTCCCCATCACTCCTCGACGGACACGATTCCTCCCCGCGAGGCCATGTCCATTCTACGGGCTTGATACCTCATCGACACAGAAGGTTCCTCCCCACGATGCCATGTCCATTCTACGGGCTTCATCTCTCTGCGACACAGAAGGCTCCTCCCCGCGAGGAGTGCCCAACGGTCTATACCACGTGGACACGTTTCAAGTAACCTCCCACGTCCGAAGGATTCGGTCTTCCCTACTTCCGGAAATCTAAGAGCAGTTACTCTAGGGCGAAGACCACGTGTTGGTCTTCACTACTACACGTAAGCCCTAGCAGTTGCTTGGAGTGGGCCTAGTTGATCCAGCCCACTGCAGGTAACCATTGGCCCCGCGCTGAGGGCTCTCTATAAATACCCTCTCATTTGAGAGGGTCAGGTTAGACACATTCTTCTTACCACTCTACTCTTTCTGTATTTGCGGTTATTCTGTACACTCTCTCACTTGAGCGTCGGAGTACCTTGCAGGTACACTCCCCCGCCGTCTCTCACCATCACTGGAGCTGCCGTTCCAGACGCCGTTGGCCACTATCAACTGTCTGATCCAGGTACGATCAATAGGTTTCAAAAAAATTTCAAACTTAGAGTGATAAAACATTTTTTTCTCCTTTCAATTTTTTAGATTTTTTTTTTACTCTTAACCCAAAAAATTTGACTAGTTAAAAAAATAAATATAAAAGATCAATTTATCAAATTAAAAAACTTATTGATTCATTAATTTTACTAATAAATTTACTAGATCACACCGACTTCCATCAAATCAATTGTAATTATGATCTTAAACCCTGATCAAACTATCATACTCTTTGATTTCGGTCCAACCAATCCTACCAACAACATCATGGACTCTTATAACATCAGCAGCAACAGAACCCCCCAAAAATAAAGGATTCTTATAACATCAACATCATGGACTTTCACAACATGCATCAAATACTCTAACATAAATAAATCCTTAAAACCCCTCTAATAGAAGATGAATCTCTTATGAGAAAAGATTTGAATTTATGTTGCATTTTTTTTGTTGAGAAACTTCATTCATTAAGAAGCAAA
This sequence comes from Lathyrus tuberosus, assembly GCA_022829125.1. Lineage (NCBI taxonomy): Eukaryota > Viridiplantae > Streptophyta > Magnoliopsida > Fabales > Fabaceae > Lathyrus > Lathyrus tuberosus. Next base: position 6,431,431 of record JALAZF010000090.1, read on the forward strand.
AGAGGGATTAAGGATATCCTGAGAGTTTAGAAAGGGGCATTCCCCATTCCAAAAGTTTGAGCCATAAGTCTTTGCCACTCTAACTAAGCTATGGGCCAGGAGATTATGACTCCTAGAAATGTGGATCACAGAGCAAAAAGAAAAACTTCTACACAAATTTCTACAATCTTCTGCTAGCGGTTCTATGACTACAATCTTCTGCTAGCGGTTCTATGACAGCATAGCTCAGACAAAGATTAATACAATCTACAACATTTGATGCATCTGACTGGACGACAAGTTTTCTGATGTTATTCTTCAGGGCAATGTCCAAACCCCATTGGATAGCCATAATTTCCGCAACTGCAGGATCAACCTTGAAAATCTTTTTCTTACACGCAGTTAGGATGATTTTGTTTGTAGAATCTTTCAAAACACATCCAAAACTCGTGTAGCCGTCTTCAAAAACTCCCGCGTCTACCTGAAGCAAGCAGAAATCACTGCTACACACCTGAACATCCTTGTTGTGCATATTTGCTTGGTCACCTCGATGATTCCATAAGTTAAATTCGTGGACCATGTCAACAGCTTCATTTGCAATTTGCATAGGAGGAGTAGATTTGGGATGAAACAGTAGAAGGTTTCTAGCTAGCCAGACTTTATACAGCAGAGTTGCGAAAATTTGGGAAAATTCAAAGTCTTTAACTGACAGCATCTTTAGCAGGCAAGAACATAAGTCCACATCAGAAAGAACCCTGATACTTAAGATGGAAGAGAATAGGACTTGCTTTACAAAAACACACTCTAAAAATAGATGATCAGTAGTTTCAGGATAATATTGGCACATAGGGCAAGAGGTATCGATTTGCAAACCTTTTTTCTTAAGATTGCCTTTCGTGGGAAGGATATTCCTGGCCAGCCTCCACAGGAAGTTCTTGATTTTGTTCTGAGTTTGTATTTTCCATATGAGATTCCACAATCTTTGATGATGGTCTCTTGAGGGGCCTGGATTGGATGTGAATCTTTCATTTAAACACAAGTGGTATGCTATCTTGACAGAGTAGTTCTTATCCTTCTCATAATGCCAGATAATAACATCTTCATTGCTACTTGGAGATAGTGGAATTCCTGTGATTTGAGTTGCATCAGAATGTCCAAAGATGGAGAACACCAGCGTTGAGTTCCAATGGCCTGTATTTGTATCTATTAGTTCACTAACCCTCGTCTCCAAATTTTCTGGATTGATCTGTTGTAGGGGTTTAAATCCTGGATTGCTTGGGATCCATCTGTCATTACTGATTGAGACCTTTGTCTCATTGCCTATCCTCCATCGAGTACCCAATTGAACTACTGATCTAGCAGTCATGATGCCTCTCCAAGCATAGCTGGGGTTGAAACCTACAGAACAATCATCAATACTACAGTTTGGGAAGTATCTCCCCTTCAGCACTTTACCAACTAGGGAATTCTCATTTTTTTAAAAGCCTCAAGTACTGTTTTCCCAATAAGTTGGTGTTAAATTCGCTTATTCCTCTGAATCCCATTCCACCATATTTCTTTGCTAAAGCCATTATATCCCATCTGAGCCATTGAATCTTTTTCTCTCCATTCTTAACACCTCACCAAAACTTAGCAAGCATATTTTCAATCTCCTTGAAGACCCCTTCAGGAATTTTATAACAGCTCATTATGTAACTGGGAATTGTTTGAGCTACTGCTTTTATAAGGACTTTTTTGCCTGCTCTTGATAAGAATTTTTCTTTCTATCCCTTGATCTTCTTCCAAACACGCTCCACCACAAGAGCAAAGATATCCTTCTTAGATCTTCCAAACATAAATGGCAATCCAAGGTATCTAGCATGGCTTTGAACGAAGTCTCTAATTTATCCAGATTAACCATTTGTCTAGATGTTTGTTGGTATCTTTGAAGGATCTCTATCACTTTTGTAGCTTCTGCTTTATTTGCTCGAACGAAGAGTAGGCTGTCATCAGCAAAAAAACAAGTGAGATATCATAGGAGACTTCCTTGCTATCCTGATGCCATGTATCTTCCTATCTTGAACCTCCCTTTTGATAAGACCTAAAAAACATCAGCACAAATAATGAAAAGATAAGGTGAGAGAGGGTCTCCTTGACGGAGTCCCCTTCCCGGATGAAAAGTTCTACCAGGTTGGCCATTAAGAATAATTCTGTATGAAACTGTCGAAATACACGTTTCAATCAGGTTCACCCAATGGTTAGGGAAACCTATTTCAGTCAAAACTTTGGTAATAAAGCTCCATTCCAGGCGGTCGTAGGCTTTTGACATGTCGAGCTTTAAGGCCATGTGACCTCTCTTTCCATTTTTCTTCTTCTTTAACCAATGAAAACATTCAAGAGCAACTAAAGCATTGTCTGTAATAAGTCTCCCTTGAACGAATTCACTTTGTTCCTCATTAATGGTTTCTGGTAAGAAAGCTTTCATACGGTTTGCAATTGACTTGGTGACTATCTTTATGACCACGTTGCACAAGCTGATTGGTATGAAGTCCTTTGGAGTGCTTGGATGCTTACATTTAGGTAAAAGGGCTATGAAGGTAGAATTAATTCCACTAGGATCTTTCCCGTTGTTCAGAACATCAAGCGCAAGCCTGCTAATTTCCCCTCCTACAATGTGCCAGAATTTTTGGAAAAATAAAGCTGGAAGTCCATCTAGTCCAGGGGCTTTTAAAGGGTGCATTTGGTCCAAAGCATCTTTAATCTCTTGGTTAGTGAAAGGTTCCAAGCATCTGACAACATGAGTATCCTTCAACTTACCTCTCACTACACTGCTAACTTTATCTATATTTGTGGGATTAGAGGAAGTAAACAGCTCCTTGAAATACTTAGATAGAATTCTCTCACAATGAGCTTCTCCCTTTCTCCAAACACCATTATCTTCTTTAAGTCTAGTTATTGAATTTGTCCGTCTTCTTTGACCAGCTTTCTTGTGAAAAAAGCCAGTGTTTCTATCCCCATATTGGAGCCAAACTGCTCTGCTTTTTTGTCGCCACATGATTTCTTCAAGCTAAAGCAGTCTGTTCCTTTGAGACTCTAAAGCTTTATAGGTTCTGATGGAGTGTTCATCAGAATCCCATCTAGCTTCATCCTTCAAGATTCCTTCCAATCTTTTTAGCTCTTGGCTTATGGAGTTCACTTTGTATTCTTTGAACATGTCGCTAAGCCCTTGCAGGTCATGAAGTTTATTTACAATCTGATTTGAGCCTTTATTCCATATCTGAGTTACATAGTCTTCACATCTGGGGTCTTTGCTCCAAACTTCCTCGAATCTGAAAATGTAGCTTCTTTTCTTTCTGATTTCCCCTGAATCAGCTTCAAGCTTAACAATAATAGCTGCATGATCTGAGCCAAACCTTGGAAGATGATGGACCTTGACTGGAGAAAATCTATTTAAGAAGTTGTTATTTGTCAAAGCTCTACCAAGGCGACATTGAATGTTGTTCTCTCCTGATCTTCCATTAGACCAGGTAAAAGGATATCCTTCAAAGCCTGGATCTATAAAGCCATTTTCCTCCAAGAAAATTCTTCCCCAAGACAGTTGACTCGTGGATCTCACTATACCCCCTTTCTTTTCATCTAACAAAACCACATCATTAAATTCCCCAAAACAAATAATTCTATCTCCACATTTTCTGATCAGGTCATGAAGCAAGCTCCATGTGTGTTTCTTTTTTCTTTCCTCAGGGTATCCATAAATACCAATGAAATGCCATGGCCCAGTATCCTGAGGATCCTTTACAGCACCAGCAATGTGATTGGTAGAGAATGAGTTAATTTCGATCTGCATATTATCATGCCATAACAAGAAAATCCCTCATGCCCTATCACGACCTTGACCATTACAGTCTACACTCAAACAATATTCAAAACCAGTTTTATGTTGTATTCTCTCAACTTCAATCTTCTTAAGTCTTGATTACATGATAAATATCATGTGAGTATTTTCTAAACGGGTGAGTCTGGTCAAGGCTCGAACTGCACGGGGGCTCCCCAAACCCCTGCAGTTCTAACTTAAAATCCTCATTGATCTAGGCGGTGTGGGTCTTCCGACACCACCTCTGGTTCTTTTAGGTTTTCCTCCAATGTCAATCCTTGTCCCCTTAATTTTTTCTCTCTCATACCCAAAGCATCCATCGTTCCATCTATTACCATTACTTCAACTAAATTTCTTTTTCCATATTTAGTCTTAAATTGTTTAGCCATACCTGATTTTGTCTTCCTGGTATTCTTCCTTTTCGTCCATTTTCTTCTTTTCCCTGAATCAGTCTTTGATATCTTATTTTATCCATCTCTCGCTCCTGTGTTTGATATATCAACTGCTCATAGTGATTCTACCATAGCTTATATTTCCAATACAGCTTTTCCTTTGTTTTTCTGCCCATCTGTCTGTTGTTTTTCCTTTGGTGGATCTTCTAATCTCTTGATACTTGGATCTCTATCTCTTCTTTTCTCGACCTCGCCATCTTCTCTATCTTTGTCTTTATCTCTTGTATCACATCTGCTTTGGCTTAAGGAGTTGTTAAACAAACTTCTACTGCATGAGCTTGAAGTTGAGTCTTTTATCTTTTGCTCTTCCTGAGTCCTTGATAGAGGTGACGCACGCAACCATGTTCCAAAAGATAGATCTTGCTCGTTCAAGTCTTCAAAACCTTCCTCGCTATAATCCCTTACTACCTCACAGTCCTTCAGCTGTTGACATATTCTTCCACACACGAAGCAAAAAGTAGGGAGTCTTTCATATTTGAAATGGACTCTGAGATTTTTCTCTTTGAAGCGAACTATTGTCCCTCTTTTCAACGGCTTCTTAAGATCGATTTTGACTTTAATCCTTAGGAATCTTCCGTTTCTATGAGCCTCTTTTAGATCCATTTCCTCAAACTCGCCTAGTATGCCTCCAAGCTTCTTCTTCATGGTTTCTGATCTTCACAGTAGGGGAAGTTCATATATTCGAACCCAGAAATAACCATAATGCATATTCAGATTCGATGGTTGTTCTTCTCCTGATATGCAGCTGAGAATCAAGATGTTCCTGTCAAAACTCCATGGACCGTTCTTGAGGACATTTTCCAGATCTCTTCTAGTGGTAAATCGAAATAGGTTGAGGTTTTTGCTTAACTCTTGTGCCTCTACTGGGTTCCTAAGCTTCCATGCTCCAATTATTGTACTTGTGAATGCTCTTGAGTTAAAGTTGTTATCTATCCAGAGTTTGTCAGCTAGAGTTCTTTGAAAAATTTCGCTTTCACAAATTTCTTCCGCCTCCGCCGTAATACCTTTCTCCTCTTCCTTTGATAGCTGGATACTTTTCCATTTGTCCAGAATTGAAACTTCAAGGGTGGTGTCGCTATATTTGATAAAGAAACAGGTGCAGTTACTATTGATTAGAATCAGATGGAGAGTAGTTTGTTTGTGAGAAGGGTTTTAGACATGCAGGGTGAGACGGTGGTGGGAAACCTTCACTTGGAAGGGAAAAAGCCACATGGGCGGAAAACCAATTTACTAGGGGAAAGGAGATTTCTTATCCAAAAGTAAGATAAGAAATGGGTGAACACGTTAAGTTTTTTAGAGAGAGGTCAGAGTCTCTCCCTAAAAAAACGCGTGAGTCAACAGTTTTATGTTGCATTTGATAGGTAATATCAATTAGAAATAAAAATATGTTTAGTGAATTCTATAAACCTTTTTTCACAATTGTTAAACCTAAAAAAATTATGATACATTCGTTATAAGTTATAATTAACAAAATTTATGCTACATCATTAAACCTAAAAAAAAAATATTATTTAGATTTATGCTACACTTTAATCTTGAAAACATAAAATTCAATTATTTTTATAAAATTAATTGAAATACATTATCAGTTAAAACAACTTCACACGCATCGTCCAATTAAAACTAATCATTTTGATATACAAATATTAGAATTAAAAATAAAATAATATATCATAATTAAAATATTTTAATAAATGTTTCTCTCACATTTTTCTCTTATTTATGTGTTAAAATAATTAATTTTAATTGAATAATTATGTAAAATGGCTTTACACTTATAATGTTAATTCATTATTATAATCAGTTTGATTTTTTTTATAAGTCACAATTGTTAAACCTAAAAAAATTATGATACATCCGTTATAAGTTATAATTAACAAAATTTATGCTACATCATTAAACCTAAAAAAAAATATTATTTAGATTTATGCTACACTTTAATCTTGAAAACATAAAATTCAATTATTTTTATAAAATTAATTGAAATACATTATCAGTTAAAACAACTTCACACGCATCATCCAATTAAAATTAATCATTTTGATATACAAATATTAGAATTAAAAATAAAATAATATATCATAATTAAAATATTTTAGTAAATGTTTCTCTCACATTTTTCTCTTATTTATGTGTTAAAATAATTAATTTTAATTGAATAATTATGTAAAATGGCTTTACACTTATAATGTTAATTCATTATTATAATCAGTTTGATTTTTTTTTTATAAGTCACAATTGTTAATTAACAATTGTTAAACCTAAAAAAATTATGATACATCCGTTATAAGTTTTAATTAACAAAATTTGTGCTACATCATTAAACCTAAAAAAAAATAGTATTATTTAGATTTATGCTACACTTTAATCTTGAAAACATAAAATTCAATTATTTTTATAAAATTAATTGAAATACATTATCAGTTAAAACAACTTTACACGCATCATCCAATTAAAATTAATCATTTTGATATACAAATATTAGAATTAAAAATAAAATAATATATCATAATTAAAATATTTTAGTAAATGTTTCTCTCACATTTTTCTCTTATTTATGTGTTAAAATAATTAATTTTAATTGAATAATTATGTAAAATGGCTTTACACTTATAATGTTAATTCATTATTATAATCAGTTTGATTTTTTTTTATAGTATATAATTAAAATAAAAGTCAATTTTTTTAAATATTAAAGTCTATAGTTAATTAATTGTATTTCAATTAATTTTTATATAAAAACACATCATAAATAATTATTCTTTTTATTGTTTTTGACCGTTACCAGTGGCGGCTATCCTTCTCCTTCCCTCATTTAAGCTAGTTACTCCTACTTGTTGTCTTGTCATCATTAAGTTTTTCTTATAAAAAAGCAACCACAATTGAAAGGGACTGTGTCATGAAAAAATTAAATATAAAAAGCAAAAAGCATAATATTAATAGAGTTTGTTTTTATGAAATACTGTATACTACTACCAAATACAAGGTCTATAATTCTATAAAAAAAAATTATAATTGAAAAAAATATATATGCGGTCTATCACGGTCACTCTACCATGATAAATATTTCTTCATAGACTTATTTTTCATTATTTTGTTATCCATTTGCAATTTAAATTTTATCAAAAAGTCAAACAAAAAAATTAAGGTTGATCAAATTTGACATTTAAACGAGTCGTATGGCATTACAAGAAAATTGGTCTGTTGTCAAGGATAAAATTCATCACAAAGTAAAAATATATCTCTCAAAAACGAAATTTGCAATGAGGTAGAGCTTTTTGGAACGAACGCTATGATAGTCTTTTTGTTAGAATTTAATCCGTCGAAAATTTGTTGGGGGAGTAACCCCTCGCAAACATCTATATGGGAGCAGTTACGCAAACAGTCAGAATATGTTAATTTTATTTGATTTGATTTTTTTTTTAGAATTAAACCATTGACAAAAGGTGCGAATTTTCGCATGATGATAAACCCCTATCAATTTTGCATGATAATATAAAAAAATCGATACAAATATTATAATTAATAAGTTTTAATTAAATATTTATTTTAAATTTTTTAATAATATAATAATACAATTAAAATAAATAAATATTATAATAAATATTTATTATAATAAATAAATTTCAATTTTAAAATTTGTAAATATAAAAAATTTAATTATAAAATTTTAAAATTAAATATTTAACAATTAAAATCAATAGTGCAAATTTATAATAATTATATAAAATTCAGAACATTATATACTCAATTATCTGAGACATCCTCTTCGGTCTCATCTTGCTCTCCTTGTCTACTAAATTCTCTATCTCCACCATCTCCGCCAAAACCTTCATATCCACCACTTGAAGATTGTTTCAACATTGAGTTCTTAAATTTTTTAACTTTTAGTGCGCATTTATTTGCAATTCGTAATGATTCATCCAGCTCTAAATGTTTTCTCCTCATCGCGCCCTCTACGTCTAAATGTGTTCTCCTCACTTTTTTTAATTTCCACTTGTCTTGCTGCCTCACTTTGTGCTAAATTTCTAATAGTTTCTGGCATTTTTTTTTTAAATCTTGGTATCCGGCCTTGCGACCGACTAATCCAAGAGGGACCAATCTCACCGTCCACTAGCGGAGGCCCCGTTTAAAGCCGGAGCGAAGCTCCGTATGGACTGCCCCATACAAGGGTTGATTGCACCTAGTAGGATTCGAACCTGAGACCTTGAGAGGAACACACTCTCAAGACCCAGGCCTCCACCACTAGGCCAACCCTTTGGGGTTAATAGTTTCTGGAATTTTAACGGTAAGAATCGGTGGACGAGTCGATCTTTCTCCATCAACAATTCTCAAGTTCAAACACCTTTCCCATGACTTGAAATTTGTAGCCAAAAGGGACCAGCACCAAAAATTCTCACATTTTTCTTCTTTCCTTCGGATACTTTTTTTTCCAAGTTTGTGCTGCGACAACAGGATCATATGAATACGGACTAGTCGTTACAACTAATTCAAGATGCTCAGACTCGGTGTGTTCGAGTTATCTTTTAAAGTCCTCTTATACGTACATAAAAAAATTAAATAATTAGAGTTTATCAAAATTTAAAGAATATAGAATAATTAAATAAAATGACTAAATATAATAAAAACTTGCAACAATACACTAATGTCAAGCGCAACGGTTCCTAAAACTAGAGGGGTGCCAGTGTCAGTTTAACAGACCTCAGAAGAGACGAGTTTAATTTACCCAAAATTATAAGCATGTTAATCAAACAAAGGAGAGCCTCGTTACCTTGGCCACAATAATTCTTAAAATACTGCTGCAACAATCTTGGTTCCACTAAGTTTACACATTCATAATTAAATATTTACTAACTTAGATTTAAATTATATTGACTCTTAATAGATACTTGAGGTTTGAATTTGGTTAAAGTATGAGTTACTTACTAACTTCTACTTATTTATTCATACATAGATTTAAAAATAAATCATATACTAAATTTAATAATTTCTAAATGATGAAAAATTCTTTAAAATAAAATCATCAAAGTAATTAAAGATAAAAATTATATATATTCAAATCTTTCTACCACACTTAAATTCAAGGTCAACAACTAATTTTTTTTTTATATCAAACATAGGATTTTGATTAAGAGACAGCCAAACTGACATTACAAAGGGGATTACCCAAGTCAAGAATATGGCCAATCCAAGTTCTAGACCCCAAGGATTTTTCAACTCCTACCATATAGTGGGCATCCAAGTTACAAACCCTGTTAATAAACACCAGTGTTACATTACTAAAGTCATTAATAAGTGTTTTGCAATAAAATACAACAGGATCTAACGTTGCACTAAAGTCAAAACCATTGATACAATCCACCACAACTAAAACATCCGACTAGAGAATGAATTTATCCATCTTCAAGTCCTTAGCCATATGTAAGTAGCAACGAATTACCTGTAACTCCGTCGTGGCTGCATCAGTAAGGCTAGAAAGCCGTTTAGAGGCTGCAAGAAAAATACTTGTTGTGGGATCTCTAATCACACAACCTAGAGACACCACACCATTCGCGAAGCACCCTGCATCACTTTGGATCACCCAAGAATTCATGTCCCTCTGCAACTTCTTATACCCACGATCCTTATTAGCAACACTCTGAAGCACAACATTATTTTCTTCCAAGGAGTCCCAAATATCACAGGCCACAACACAAGGATCAGGGTTCACAAAATTGAAAACCAATTTGTTTATAGCTTGCCAGATTTTCCGTAAATCAATTTACACCATTTGGCCCACTACCACGTCTTTATGCATCAGCACCTCAGAAAACCAATCTAAGACGCCACCCTCAGCAGGTATGCGCACTCCCAAATGGAGACGAGAAGAACACTCTCTTAACAAAATTGTAGCGGAGGAAAAGATAAAGCGAAGTTTATGAGTGCATTTGACAAAAAGGACAAGAGTCATAAATGGAAATACCTTTCTTTCTCAGATTGCTCTTGGTTGGGAGAATGTCCTTATCCAATTTCCACGCAAAATTCTTGACATACGTGCTCACTAACATATTCTAGAGGCTCTTCGAAACCTTGTGCTTCCTCTAGTTGATGTGCTTGGGTTGCTAGCCCGCCTCCTGTCTCCCAACCAATGATAAGTCGTTCTAACTGAATATTCACCATCCTTCTCAAGATGCCAAATCATATTATCTTTAGGGAGCATGTTGGACAGAGAAATGTTGTTGATGTGGGGCACATCGTAAGCATCAATATTGGCTCTCATAACTTTCATATCCCAACAACCCAGCTCAGGATCAATCAGCTGACAAACCTTACTATTTGGATCCAACTCACGAGCAGGCTTAAGAGTTTTAAAACCAGGGGCAATGGGAATCCAATTGTCCTTACCAATAAGCAGTTTCTCTCCATTTCCTATCCTCCACCTCGAGCCACTGACCACAACCTCCTAAGAGCTCATGATGCTACGTCAGACATAACTTGGCTTGAAACCCACCAAAGCCTCACCAATGCTACACCTAGGATAGTACATCCTCTTGAAGAATTTCTCAAAAAGTGATCCATCACACTGCATAAGCCTCAAGAATTGCTTCCCAAGCAAACTAGAATTGAAATCCTGGATGCCCATGAACCCCTGACCACCTTCACCTTTTTCCTCGAGACAATCTTTCCCAACTCATCCAATGAATTTTTCGATCTCCATCCTTGGTACCCCACCAAAACTTGACAAACATTGCTTCAATCTCCTTACAACAATGGTAAAAAATTCTATAGCATCTCATTATATAAGTAGGTATTAATTGCGCAACCACCTTAATAAGAACCTCCTTACCAGCTCTAGAAAGGAATCCTTCCTTCCACCCTTTGACTTTCTTCCAAACACGCTCAATGACCAACTTAAAGACCTCTTTCTTTGACCTGCAAAAAACAACAGGAATACCAAGATAACGAGAATGACGATTGATGCCCCTAAACCCAAGTTTAACATGAATCCTTTTGTTATTCCCTTCCTCGAAATTTCCACTAAAGGAAACTTCTAACTTGTCAGTGTTCACCAACTGGCATGAAGCTCTTTGATACCTATCCAAGAGTTTCTTGATACAGTCAGCCTCTTCCTCATTCACCTTGGAAAACATCAAGCTATCATCAACAAAAAATAGATGAGAAATGGTTGGAGCCTTCCTAGACACTTGCACATCATGGGTTTTCTTGGAAAGAACCTAACTCTTGATCATTCCTGAGAGGGCATATGCATAAATGATAAACAAATAGGGTGAGAGAGAGGCCCCTTGACGGAGACCCCATTTTGGGATAAGACGTCTACTAGGCTGACCATTGATTAGCAGCTGCCAAGAAACAGATGAAATGCACACGGAGATCAGATGGATCATGGAAGATGAAAACTCCATCTTTCTCAGGGCTTCCAAAATAAATTCCCAATCAATTCTATCGTAGGCCTTTTACATGTCCAGCTTCAGAGCCATGGCCCATTTCTTCTTATTCTTCATCCAATGGAAACACTCAATGGCTATCAGAGCATTGTCTGTAATGAGTCTTTCTCTGATAAAAGCACTCTGCTCCTCACTAATGACATCGGGAAGAAAGTATTTCATTCTATTAGCAATCACCTTAGTAACTGCCTTTATAATCACATTAGACATGCTGGTGGGTGTGAAATATTTCAAAGAGGGAGGATTCTTATGCCTTAGAATCTAAGTGATAAAAGTGGTATTAATATCATTAGGGTCTTTGTTGTGGTTAAGAATGTCGAGGATTAGCTTTGTGACATCTTTTCCAACAACGGGCCAGTACTTTTGATAGAACAAGGCTGTGAGTCCTTCAGGACCAGGGGATTTGGTGGGATACATCTGAAAGATAGCTTCCTTGACCTTTTCCTCAGAGAAAAAACTAGAACACTTTAATTTGTGGGCATTCGAAAGTCTTTCTTTGATGCAACCACACACTTGTTGGATATCAGAAGGTTGGGAAGAAGCAAAAATCGCAAAGAAGTAATTTAACAGAATTCTTTCACAATTCCTCTGACCACTTCTCCATATACCATCATTTGATCTCCTTTACTGTGAAATAACTTGGTGTTATTATTACCATCCTTGATCCAGACAACACGTCTTCTTTGCCTCCACATAGTTTCTTTGATCCTTAGAAGTTTATCTCTATGCTTTTCTAAGGCTTTGAACTGCTGGATTTCTTTAGGATCACCTGACCATCTTCTGTCATCCTTAAGAAGGACTTCAACTCTCTTCAATTCCTTTGCAATAACATTAGTCCTAATGTATTTGAAAGAGTGTTAGAGGTCCTGGACAGAAAGTAACCTTTAGTGGATCATAGGTGAAACATCATTCCATAATTGTCTAACCATATCCTTGCACCTAGAATCCTTTCACCAAACCTTCTCAAATCTAAACAGACGAGTTCTCTTCTCGCTAGTAACCTCTTTCTAGATCAAAATACATAGAGCTATGTGATCAGAACCATACCTCGCCATATGGATCACTCTAGTGAGAGGAAAACATCTACTGAAAGCTAGAGAGTATAGCCATTTTCCAATCTGCATTGGATATTATCATCTCGTTGTCTGTCATTAGTCCATGTGAATGGATATCCTTCATAACTCACTTCAATTAGACCACACCTATCAATGGCTTGCCTACTCCAAGAAAATTGACTAGAATATCTGCCTAAACCCCCAATCTTATCAGAGTCTTGAGTCATATCATTAAAATCCCCAAAGAACAACATATTGTCCACATCTTCCTCATACAAGGCTTGAACCAACTGCCATGTCTCCCTCGTATTAGCTTCATCAGGAAAACCATAGACACCAATAAAGGACCAAGGGAACTCATCATCCTCTTGCTGACATTTACCACCAATGTGATTAAGAGAGTGATACGAGTTTTGGACATCCACAACAGGCATAAACCCCCAGCTCTATCCTTGTCAGAACGCCTACACTCAATAGTCAGATCGAACTTAAATTTAATCTTCTTCTTGATCCTCAAGATTTCATCTTGCTTTAGGTTTGTTTCTATCAGAAAGACCGCCTGGGGATTCTCCACCCGTAAGAGCCTCACAAGAGCTTGAACTGCACGGGGGCTCCCCAGACCCCTGTAGTTCTAACTTAGGGTTTTCACTGAGATAGGTGGTGTTGCCCATCCAACACCACATCTGGTTGATTGTTCACAATACCATTCCCAACATCAGTTTGTTTCCTCTTCTTCTCCCCTACCCCACAGTCCTCAACAGAGCCTTTTGTTATCATAACATCAACAAGCTACCGCTTCACGTTCGTTATTTTTTTGTGCCCTAGCCTGGACGCCCCCACCATTCTTCCTCATATTCCACTTCCTATTCTGAACCCCTGGATTTTCTAATGAAACCTCCAAGCCTACATTATCAATAGATATCATCACTGCCCCCAGAGATTCCGCAATTGTCTCCACATCAACTTGGTTTCATTGGTTGGCCTAGTTTTTATTACTTGTCGTCTCCTTTTGGACCTCTAATCAGTTGGCTTGTTGGACTTCATGGTCAGTATTTCCTTCCCCTTTTGACTCGCAGCGACTCTGGCTCGAAGAAGCATAAAAAATTTCTTGTTGCATAAGCTGAAGCTTGATTATTTCTTCTTAACTTTTTCCCCTAGCTTGGGCAGAAGAGACACTCTTAACCAATGACCAAAGGATAAATCCTGCACATCCAATTCCTCGAAGCCTTCTTCATTGAGGTCTTCCACTACTTCGCAATCCTTTATCTGGTAGCCCATTCTTCCACAAACGAAGCAGAATGTGGGTAACCTTTCGTACTTGAAATGAAGCCTAAGATTCATCTCCTTGAACTTCACCATTGTTCCTCATTTTCAGAGGTTGCTTCAAATATAGAGTAACTTTGATACGTAGGAAACGACCATTTCTGTGTGCTTCTTTAAGGTCCATTTCCTTAAACTCTCCAATGATGTTGCCTATCTTCCGTGCCATGATCTCAGATCTAAGCATAAGAGGAAGCTCATAGATCCTAACCCAAAAGGTGTCAAAGTGCATATTGAGATCTGAGGGTTTTCTTCATCGGAAATGCGATTAAGCATAAGCAAGGATCTGTCAAAGCTCCACAGCCCACTCCTGAGAATATACTCGAGGTCGCACTTAGAGTTGAACTTGATGAGGAAGAGATTCTTACTGAGATCCTGAATCTCCACTGGATTCTTCAACTTCCATGCATTAAGCATCGTACTCTTAAAGGCCCTAGCATTGAAGTTACTCTCTGTTCAAAGTTTACCCGCTAGGATTCTTTGGAAAGATTCGTCTTTGCAGATTTCCTCCTCAGCAGCTACTATGCCTTCCTCCTCTTCCTTTGAGAGAGTGAATAATTCTCATTTCTCCATAATCGCCAGACAAGAAGGATTAATAAGTGAACGAGAATAAAACGATAAAGAACCCAAACCAGAGGGGTGTGTGTGTGTGTGGGGGTGGGGGAGGGGGAGGAGTCCAGCAGACTGGAGAGATATAACCACCACAAACCCTATGAAAAAAGGGGACGGTAGAACATGATAAGTTTCTTTAAAGAGAGAAGGACATTCTTCTCTCTAAAAAAAACACGTGGAGTAGATTTTGGCCAACAATTACTTATGTATCAAAGAAAATAGTTTTTTTTTAACTAATCAATATTAAATAAATTAAAAAAAAATTCTCTTACGTAAATAATAAAAATAAAATTTCATTCTCACTAAAATAAAACTACAGTATTCAAATTATAAACAAAAGTCTAAATTAATTTTAATTATTTAGCACTACAATTTCTTTTCATCAACTCCTACTATTTTAAATTGTTTTAAAATGAAATAACCCTTCATAAAAATTTCTATCAAATTCCAAAACCTATAAAATTCATTTATTTATCATACAGGATAAAATTCAGAAATAAAAAAAAAACAAACTCTTATCTCAAAATAAATATCTTAGACTTGTAACATTTATTATTATTTTTTATGTAAATAAACACATTTCGAGTGTTCTAGAAATATTTCCAACAAGTATTATGAATTAAAATATACCTTCAAAAAGTATTAACAGTTGAATCAATATGACCAATCTTAGTAATGATTTAGATACAAAAAATTAAATAAAGTAATGGAATTTGAGGAGGTGAATTATAGTATATTGGGTGAGTGGGGGTTTACATTAATTTTGTGCTTATGTTTTTGAAAATTTTCCTATATGGCATTAATAATTGTGAAGAATGGTGAGTGACTTAATCAAATTTAGAGAAATTAAAATGATTAAAACTAGAGTGTTAGTATGGAAAATAGGAGGAAGGTAAAAATCACTCATCAATATTTAATTTTGGGCATTTTTTAATACACCACCCAAGTTTTTTAAGCACCACGCGAAATTTCTTTTTTACCTCCTGATTTCAGATGTGCACATCCGGACGCACCAATTTTTTAAAAAACGTTGATGTGTTCCGGATATGCATATCCGGAAAACTACTTGATATGCAGATCCGGAACAATGTCTTATTAATTCAGGCCAGACCTTCTTCCTTCCCCTCATTCTTCACATTTTCATATTCCAAACACCAAACTCTCTCAAACTCTCAAATTCTCAAATTCTCAATCCCACAAATCTTGACTTTTTTCACTCGAGTTCGGCGCAGAGCAACTTCTACAACGATCAAGACACTCCAAATCCTCCGTATCTCAATTTAATCGGTAAGTTTTCGAATTTTAGAGTTTCAGAGTTATTTTCGAGTAATCGATTTAGAGTAGACATTTAGGTGTAGAAATTGTTAGGTAATATGAATAACATAGGTTAGAGACAATGTAGGTATTGTTTGCTGCTTCAAATGGACGATCAGGGCATTAAAATGCCCTTTTCCATGGTACAGTAGCCATGGCTGCTATTGTTGAACTTGAAAATACGTACCGGATGTGCAGATCCGTAAGGATTTTAACGTTAAATATTCTGAGTGCTTTCGGATGTGCAAATCCGGAAACACCCAAAGTTAAATATTCTGCGTACTTTCGGATGTGTAAATCCGGAAGACACTTGGCTTTTTTGTTTGTTTGTTTGTTTTTTTAAATTATTTTTAAAAAATTCTAATTTATTTATTATGCTTTGCAGATTACATGGCTGGCAGAGACGATCGTATCATACATGAACGGACAGCTCAGCACGCATCTGTCCGACGTGAGCGGACGCAGTCTACAACTGAGGCTTCCGACGCAGAGGGAGTTGGGGTAGCCCCTACAGCTGAGGGACATCCTACACCACAACCTTCCACATCACAGGTTCACGCCACTTTCACATCACAGATTCAGGTCACTCCCCCGTCAGCCGCTGATTCTACATCTCGGAGGCGTCGGGTTTCTACTGCTGGTTCATCAGGGTCCCAGCCTGCACGCAGGTGCCGTCGGGAGACTCCAACTCTATCAGGTGCTCCTATTTCATCCCCTGTTCCTGTTCCTGAGGGTGATCACCTAACACATGAGGGTGGTGACGTCGATGACGATTTCGATGAGCTGGACGGTTACCCCGGGGGACCGTCTGATATGTCTCTACTCGTGGGGTACTCTGAGCATACTGTCAGATGTGTCTGGCTAGGACAGGTAACATTTCTCGGTTTATTTATAGAATTGTTTTCGTTGAAAATATGTTCATTTGTAACATTGTTTTATTTGGAAATTTTCAGGAGAAGGATTCCCAGAAGTTTTATAACCATGGGGGCAAGGTTATAGATATGATTGCGGCGTTGCCAGGGGATGAGTGGTTCACGTCTGCACTTGCTACCTCTGGTCTCGGAGGCCTTTCTAGGATTGGGTATCCCCAGATCATGTACGGTATGCTGATGGCCTTTGTTGAGAGATGGCACCCTGAGACATCCTCATTCCATCTACCGTATGGTGAGGCACGATCACACTCGACGACATCTCGTGCCTTTTACATCTACCGATCACGGGTACCCTTCTCTGTCACGGTAAGATGTCGAAGGGGGAGACGATAGAGATGCTGACTGAGGAGCTTAGGGCTACCCCAGATGAGGCACATGCGGAGGTGACGCAGTTGAGAGGCGCACACGTCCGGTTCTCCTTTCTGACACGCAAATTTAGTGCGGCGCTTGCAGAGGCAAGACAGGCAGCAGGTGATCCAGCTGAGGTGGCGATCCACAAATAGCATGCCTTGAGATGCTACTATATGTTTCTTCTCGTCACACAGCTGTTTGTGGACACCAGCCCCACTTACGTTGATATCGTTTACCTCAGGTACCTTTTGGATCCCACAGAGATCCATGGGTACAACTGGGGGGCGGCTACGCTGGCATTCACCTATTCTAAGCTCTCAGATGGTTGCCGCTGGGCAGCCAAGACTGTGGCAGGCAGCTGTACGCTATACGTGGTAACATTTTTATATTCTAAGTTTTTTTTTTCATTTATTTTCTTTCTATATTCATTATAATGTTTGACACCGATGTTATGTTTTCCATTTCAGGCGTGGATTTTACAGCACTTTCCCAAGATTACTGGCTGCTGAGGACGTTTTTTATGACGCCTATGCCGATCACCGTGTGACGCGCCCGTTCGATGAGGTTTCACTATTCTCAGGATGGTTGGCATGTAGTTCGACCATTACTGCTCGATACCTGCCGGAGCGCGTCTTGCGTCAGTTCGGTTACACGCAGACGATCCCCAGGACGCCTCATGAGTCTGCTCCTCTAGGCTTGACTCGCGTGCAGATAGATGGGTTATATGCTGACTTTCAGTCCCACTTGGTACCGGAAGAGGCTCGGGCGACCAGAGCGCCGAGAGACTGAAGCGTTGCGGTCGGGTACATCATGTGGTTCTATACCGTCTCACACCCATGCATGGTGCCCACTGCTGAGGGATCGCCACCGAGACCTGCTAATCAGGAGATATTAGAGGAGCGACAGTCTCAGCTGGACCATACCCAGGATGTCCTACCTCGCTGTCGTGAGATAGAGGAGATAATGCGGCAGGCCATTGCAGACTGTCACCTCCCTGAGGGCTCTGGTGGCAGACTTGCCGTTGATAGGATTATTGAGATTGCTCGGGGGGCACTTCAGTACCGCAGACATCGAGCCAGGACGACGGGTAGGGGCAGAGGAGCAGGGGAGCCAGGACAGATCCTTCGCCATACACAGTAGTTTTTTGTTTGATGTATTCTATTTTTATTACATTTATGTACTGTATTTTGACAGAAGTATTATTATGTATATATATTATTTTATTTTATATATGGATGTTTTCGAATGTATATTAAGTTGCGACGATATATTAACATATGCGACCAGCCAACAAAACTGATTTTTATAAAAAAAATAAAGTTCTGCTATTTTTTCGGATCTGCAGATCAGGAATTTTTCCGGATTTGCACATCCGGAACACATCAACGTTTTTTAAAAAATTGATGCGTCCGGATGTGCACATCCAGAATCAGGGGGCAAAAACGAAAATTCGTATGGTGCTTAAGAAATATGAATGGTGTATTAAGAAATGCTCTTATTTTTTGGTCGAAGAAGTAAAATAGTTATAATTTCTTATGAAACTAATCTAGTAAGTTAATCTAGTAACTAATCTAGTAACTTATTAATGTGACCATTTAAAAGGAAATAAGACAAGTAAACGATTTATTTTTGGGTCCATTTCAATTCTAAAATGGTTATAAGTTTAAAATATTAAAATACATTGATATGCTAATGTCTAAATTCAAACGACTACAATACGGAAATTTTATTTTTAGTTAAGCGAAATGAAATCCATCAATGTGTAGACACCATAGTAAGAGAATTCTAAAAAGAACTCTAATAACAATTAAATTGAAATAAATAATACTTTAAAAAAAATCCTCAAATAGCTTATACGGCTAAAATATGTTATTATAACATTGAAATAAAACATTACAATGTAAAATATACTAATAATTCTCCGTTGATAAAAAATTGACCCACACATTAAGAAGTCGTTGATTTAACTCCCACTTCTGATGCGAGAATCTCTTTTATGAGTGATATGTAAATACTTCTATAAATCCTTATGAATATCTCATTGGTGGACGATATGTAAATACCTGAGGTCTGTCTTGACTTTGGTGAACTCCAAAATCTAAATCACCTAAACTTTATATATTCAAATATAATAAATAATTTAATACGAGAATAAGATAAAATATTTTAATTTAAAAATAGGATAGCATATCATTTAAACATAATTAATTTTATCTTTCAATTAAATAAATCACAATATTAATCCCGTTAAGTCAACTCAATTGATGACTGTGCAGAAATATCAAATATAAATGCACGAGTTCAAACCCGCAACATCCTACTTTTGTTCACCTTTTAAAAGATGAATTTCAATCAATAAACTATTTGATAAAAAAAAACATAACATTTTAATATTACTTTATAATTTGTGAGGCTAATATGTTTTAATATAATAATTAAACTAAAATACTTACTTTTATTATAGAGAAAAATTCTCGGGTCTTACACCACTCCTTCAGACGTAGCTAATTATTTTCCTTCTCTTAAAGACCTAGTTAAGAAAGTTATCATTCCATCATTTGAGGATTCTGATTATTTGGTCTGGTTACGCACTAAGGCAGGCGACTTGTCTTTTAAGGAAGCCTTATACAGGGAGAAAGTTATCTCTCCTCCTCAATGGGCTAAATCCCTTTGGTCCATTGACATACCTCCTTCAAAATTTTTGATAGCTTAGAGAATCATGCATGACAAATTGCCAACTTATGAAAATATCAAGATTAGGGGATGCTATTTTCCTTCTATATGTAACATTTGCCTTCATCATGAATAAAACTATTTCCACTTGTTTTTTGAGTGTGCATTTGCCATTAAGAGATTCTTGATGTTAGAAGACTTTGTGATAAGTAGTGTCCTCCCCAATGCAAAGTGGTCATCAAACCAACTTTAATCCTCACCATTGTAATCATTTGCTATTGCATAAACATGGCCAGATTCCAATCAATATACATAAGATGAAAGAATGCCATGAGCTCAATCAAAGTTGCAGTGTTCATGTCAGGTAAAAAAACAAAATACACATTCTTGAATTCTATGACTAACTTCCATACCTTGGAGAATTTTGAGGTAAAGGTGCATCCTTATCGAGCTCCCAGAATCCTTGAGGTCATTTAGATGCCTCATCTTGCAAACTAGATAAAAGTTAATACAGATAAAGTATCAACAATATTTTCTTCATTTTGTGCAAAAATCTTTAAAAACTTAGTGCGTAGGGTTTAAGGAAAACTTGGGAATTCGCAGTGCCTTTTTCGCTAAAAGTGCATGTGCAAATAAGGCTATTGAAATTGCTCATACTAATCATTGACACTGTCTCTGATTAGAAACCGATTCCACTTTGATAGTTAAGACCTTTTTCTACCTTTGTATCCATTCCTTAGCCTCTAAAACACCATTGAGATAACTGCATGAGAATGAACAAAGATATGTGCTTTATGTTGTCTCACGTCTATGAAAAGGTAACATTTATACAAACACCATGACCAATAAAAAGATTGAACTCCGTAGAATATACTTACTTCATTGATATGCCGACTTTGTAATAGCTTCATTAAAAATATATTTGGATTACCTAACTTTAAATTTCCTTCTTAATGAAAGATTTGACCTAGTTCACTTTCTATTTGTATCCTTCTTCCTTTTCGTAATAAATTTGACCTTTATATAAAAAATTTAATCTAACATCACCGTATTAGATTCTTTATCGATAAGAATATAGATAAATAATAAATGTTGCAATCTTACAAAGTCATCTTTACTACCTAAAAAATACTTTCTAATTTAATGCATAAAACAAATACCACAAGAAAATAAAAAATACAAAAATACACAATAACTACGAATGTTACAAAGGGTAACGTAAAGTAAATAAACCTCCTTCCCAAATCAGTAATGCTAGCAACTGGCACGTCACATCACAAGAGCAAAGCTAATCTTACACACCCACTTTCTCTCTCATGAGTAATCAGTTGCCTCAGACTGTATCCCTATAAATGCGGTTTCTCACTACCAGTACTCTTCAATTTTCGTCGTTCACTTCAGCCTCAGCCACTGGCACACACTTCCACAATGGAACTTCATCGCCTAGGGTTTCTCACTTTTCTCTCTCTACTACAGGCAAATAACTCTCTCTCTCTTCCTTCGCCTTCGCCTTCGCCTTCGTTTCTTCGATTTCCAATTCAACTAACTTCGCATTATTCACCTAAGAATTATTCACATTCAGAGCATGCAATTTGTTTTGAGAAAGTTTTTTTGGTTAAGAAAATGGACGCGCGAGAGAGATTTTGAACTCAATTATGGAAAGTGAAGTAGCGCGTGAGCGAAAATTGTGAAGTGATTTCGGTTTCTACAAAAGGAAACATCACAATTTGATAGCGTTTATTGAATTATTATATTATTGATTGATGAATTTTGTTGATAATAAATGCTTTGATTTCTTGAAGATTTATGCGGTTTGTGTGTTATTATTGTTGCAGGTTTGTTTAATTTTATCTTTAACAGAAGCAGAAGTTTTATCCACAAGGCTTCTTTTGGCATCTAATGATAAAACACCTCGGTAAGTAGTAGTAGTAACAGTAGTGAGAATTTTTTTGATCTGGAAAATAGGAAAAAGATTTGAGTTCAATTTTGTTTTTTTATATTTACAGGGAAAAGCATTCCGAGGATTATTGTTCAATGTATGATATTTGTGGAAAGCGAAGTGATGGTAAAGTAGTGAATTGCCCATTTGGTTCTCCTGCTGTGAAGGTATATTTGAGTGAATTTTCGTTTTCATTTTCGTGTTTGGTGTTATTAAATGTGGTGGTGAATTTTTTATTTTTAGGATGTTTGGTTTGGCTTTTGGAAGAGCCAAAAGCAATTCTAGAGATGTAGAAATGATTCTGGAAGGTTTTTGAGGTGTTTGGTTCTTCTAAAGTAGAATCGTTTCTGCCTTCAGAATTGATTCTACTTGAATCTAGAATTTGTAGCTTCTGAATTTAAATTTGATTTTTACATTGAAATTTGTTGTTCAACTCACTTTTACATAAATGTATCCAAACATAAATCAACTATACTAAACTCAATTATGTTAAATTCAATTCTACCAAACTCAATTCTGTCAAAATCAATTATGTCCAAACTCAATTCTGTTAAAATCAATTTGATGTATGTTCTTAATAGCATAATTTGTATATTAAATCTACTTTTAACTTTATAAGCTTTATCAAGATGTGTCATGATTTTGGAAACACTTTTTTTTTTTCCAGCCAGATGATTTGCTTTCATCAAAGATCCAAAGTCTGTGTCCAACAATTACTGGGAATGTTTGCTGCACAGAAGCTCAGTTTGAGACATTAAGGACACAAGTTCAGCAGGTATGAATACCAAATTTTGTATTTTTGATTCATAAATTCACATGGACTTATAATTGATTTTGTTTCGGAGCTTCTTTGATGCTAATATTACTAACTAGTAATGATCTGCACATTTTGTTCTTGCAGGCAATTCCATTTCTTGTAGGTTGTCCGGCATGTTTAAGAAACTTTCTGAATCTATTCTGCGAGCTTACATGCTCTCCAAATCAGAGTTTATTTATCAATGTGACTTCAGTGGACAAGGTAAGATCTATCACATTCCTTTCATTTTTTTATTTAATTATCTTGCTTATTCTACACGGTGTTTTGTTATTTATCACTTTTCACTAATTAAAACAACAAGAAATTTATGTTTAATGATTCAGCTTGCCAAAAAGATGTATTTTCCTCTTTTCTCTCTTCCATTTTTAGATGCATATTCGCTGGCTGACGCTCTTGCACTTCACTATTTTCCTTTTATTATAATTTGTTGTTGTTTCATCACGATAAAAAGAATAACGCAATCAAACAGGCATATGACTTAGCAAGTGTCAATTTTGTGTTTTTGACTTTTTGTTCTTTTATATTATTGTGATCAGTACTTTTGGATGCAAATCACAAACTGCTGCTGTATTAACTTTCCATTGCAACTATTTACTCTAGTTATTACAATTCTTAGGTTGGTGGTAATTTGACAGTGGGTGGCATCGATTATTTTGTAAGTGACGCATTTGGGGATGGATTATATGACTCCTGCAAGGATGTAAAGTTTGGCACCACAAATTCTAAGGCTATACAATTTGTTGGCGGTGGTGCTCGAAATGTTAAAGGTAAATTTCACTTTTAAATCAAATCCTTAATCAAATACCGATCCTCCTTCTCATTTTTCTGCATATACATTTGAAGGCCATCTCGATTATATTCCTGACTATTTAAGTATACTGGCAAGTATTAGGAGTTGGAAGTAGACGGACAGATTGGAATTATCATGTTTATGATTTTTTTTGTTTATTTTCTTTTGCGTTAAAAAATAAGAATACATGCAATGATGGAACCAAACTTTCCATTTTAATTTTGAGCCAAATATATTAGGGTAAACTAACATTTGATACAGTGGCAACTATGCAAATGCAACTGTAAATGTTCTTTTTGATAGGGGTTGAGTGGGTAAAATTATTCTTTAGAGGATTGCCTAAAGCTTATGCTGTGATTGCTTTTGGCAGAGTGGTTTGCTTTTATTGGCAAAAAAGCAGCCCCTAATGGTATTGGTTCACCATATGCAATTATGTTCCCGCCAAATGCAATTAAGTCATCTGGGATGGAACCTATGAATGTTTCAGCTTATTCCTGCGGTGATATTTCTCTTGGCTGTTCTTGTGGTGACTGTCCTTCATCTTCAGTATGCTCTAGTTCATCTTCAGCTACAACCCAAAAGAAGGGTTCGTGCTCCTTGAAAGTTGGGACTTTAACGGTAATGTAGAATATGATATAGTTTTGTTATTTTCCAGTTGTATTTTTTTGTTTACATGAAGAACAAAATGTGATTTAAGCCTATTATGCGTTCTTTAACTGACATGATTTTACCTTATGACTCCTCTAGGTTAAGTGTGTTGACTTGGCTTTAACAGTCTTATACATCATACTGATATGCGTGTTTTTGGGTTGGGGGTTGTATCATCGAGTAAGGGAAAGAAATCCGGTATATAGAATGAAATCAGTGTCTAATGTCACTAATGGCGGCACACAGTATTCTCATAATCAGGAGAAGGAGGAGAACCTCCCAATGCACCAGGTTCATAACTGAATACTATTTCTTCGTTATGAACACATGTTTGAGGGTTATCTTCCCTTTTTCCCCCCTTCCTTATGCATCCTTGTTTGTCCAATTCTGACTTTGTTCTGATTGGTGGTTTTGATTCAAGATTATTGAAGATGTTTCACAAAACAGAAACAAAGTACGACTCTCTGCCGTGCAAGGATACATGTCAAATTTTTACAGGTCACTGCTCATGTTATCAACTTTCATATCATCTCATATAGAACAATATCTGACTTCATGTTTACAAATTTGATCAGGAAGTATGGATTGTATGTAGCTAGAAACCCAAATGTGGTCTTGGCTTCATCTTTGGCCATAGTTATTTTACTTTGTTTAGGTCTAATCAAATTAAAGGTTGAGACGCGGCCTGAGAAGGTATCACATAGCTTCTACTCAATTGTTTAAACTGCATTTTATTGCCTTTCTGAACAAGCAGCTATCCACCTGTAAATAAGATCATTTTTTCCCACCCATGAACATGTATATGATTTCCATGTACGATTAGTGAATTTTTCATCTCACTTGAATCTGAAACTTATAAGCAATTAGCTCTCTGGTTTAAAATAGTCTGTTTTTTTGTTCATTGACTTCAAATGCTCTTGCAATTTGTAGCATGGCTTTTTTGCTGATCCTTTCACTCTTTAAATCTCCACTCACTTGAGTTCCCACTTCATTGGTGTTTCTGGTTTTCTAGAGATAGGCTAATTTTGTTAAAGAGGTTGACTGCTTTTACTCTGGACATGATAATTTGAAAGAGAATTTCGATTCTGTTTTGAACATCCCATGTTGCTTTGTACTTGTTATTTTATGGATGTAATAAGGTGGGTGCCACTGTTTGAAAATTATTTTTAATGGGGGAAAATTGTTTGGTTGAACAATCTTCTGGTGAGAGCATCAATAGGTACAATGAACCATTGCAATTTTAAATTCAAATGGAATACAAAAATTCATGGAGAAGAAGATAGATGCTCTGTTATTATGTTTTAGTGGTTAAGTTTTCAGAAAGGCTACATGATTTATGAACATTTCTCCTTTTCCTTCCTGTTGTATATTTTACATAAGTTGAGTTTGTGAAAAAATTTCCACACTTTTCAGCTCTGGGTGGGACCTGGGAGTAAAGCAGCTGAAGAGAAGCAGTTTTTTGACAGCCATCTTGCTCCGTTTTACAGAATTGAACAGGTGCTTACATTGTCCCATTTCTTGTGTTCTCCCCAATCCCCACAATAGAACAAATTTTCAAGTTCATAATAAACAGCCTTGCCTTATGAATTTCTCGTTTATTTTATTCAGTGACTTCTTTCCCTATATTGTGTAAAAAAGGATGCATCTTTCTTATTTCATTGCATAATTGCATGGTTTTTCAGAGGACAAAATTTACCTATTAACAAACTTGTTGTAGAAAGAACAAATTTTTTTTGTACTAATGCTTTTGCCTAAATGCATTCTTTGCCAAAAAGCATGAAGCGACAATGCCATGTGTTGTGCTATTGTACTCCACACTAAATAGTCTTGTCATGTTTTCTTTTATATTTTAATGTTAATATTAGTTTGATCATCCTAACAAGTCAATACTATTCTGTATTATGCAACGCATGACAATATGTAATAATCTTCAAGCAAGATTTATTGTTCATTTATCTTGTTAAATGAAATGGTTGTTTTACTTGCAGCTCATACTGGGAACAATTCCAGATGATGTGAATAGTACATCACCAAGAATTGTGTCAGAGGACAACATTAAGTTTCTGTTTGAAGTACAAAAGAAGGTTAGTATTCCATTCTATTTAGTAGTAGTACTGAAATATTTTGATGAATGTGTTAAGTTTAAGCCATTGCTGTCAGGTTGATGCAATTCGTGCTAATCATTCTGGCTTGATGGTATCTCTAAAAGACATTTGTATGAAGCCACTAGACACAGATTGTGCCACTCAAAGCATCCTGCAGGTATAGTTATTGATTTTCAGGCAGAGAACTTCAATTCATTATTATTATTATTATTATTATTATTATTATTGTAATAAATTTGCATGATTTTATCTTCTTTTGATTAGCAATTTGTCTCTTCCTAATTGACAGTACTTCAAAATGGATCCAGACAATTTCGACAATTATGGTGGAGTTGAGCATCTCAGTTACTGTTTTGAGGTAGCACACATTTTAACTTTACATCATGAAGTTGGTCGTTGTAGTGGATGTTCGGCTGTTGTTTTGCATGCTCGCATGAAAAGAATTACTAAGATCTATTACCATACTGTACAATCGAATCCAATAGTCAATGCTCTCTTTCACTGCAAGTTTTTGAAGTCTTGCATGGAGCACATTGAAATTTGGAAGTTGGCCGACCACTTGAAATACCTTCTTCGATGCATTTGCTCTTTATTTCAATATGATATAATAAAATTTTGCTGTTGGTACTGGTAGCATACTTGCCCAGTGATTGATGTGAATGTTTGATAAATGCAATGGGGAGAATATAATTTTGATCGAAACCCTCCCTCCTTCCCTCTTGAATGTTAATGAAATTTTCCATATCATGGGGGAGTTGGGAAGATGTCATCAAGTCTCTGTAAAGAGAATTTAGACTCATGATTATGGGCAAAGTCCTTTGCCCTTTTGTCTGATATGAGTGATATATTTTTTTTGTTCTTACTTTCTTGAGTAATCAATATGAAACTTTTTCCATGACAAACATTGACAATGATATGTATACAATATAATTTCAAATTGACTTATTATTTTCTACTGTTGTGTTCATTCAGCATTATTCCTCAGCAGATCAATGCATGAGTGCATTTAAAGGCCCTCTTGATCCAAGCACTGTATTAGGAGGCTTTTCTGGGAATGACTATTCTGGGGTACATTCTCTATTCTTCTGTGTTGTTAATGAATTGGGATTTGTAAAGCATATGATAACTATAATCTCAATTATTCAAGACAGGCTTCTGCATTTATTATAACTTACCCAGTAAATAATGAAATTGATAAAGAAGGCAATGAAACTGCAAAGGCAATTGCT
Source organism: Lathyrus tuberosus (assembly GCA_022829125.1). NCBI lineage: Eukaryota > Viridiplantae > Streptophyta > Magnoliopsida > Fabales > Fabaceae > Lathyrus > Lathyrus tuberosus. The sequence goes on from JALAZF010000090.1 coordinate 6,458,945, forward strand.
TGGGAGAAGACCTTTATTCAGTTAGTGAAGGTATGCTTCTTTTGCTTATACTTTTTGACTTCATTTTGATGCTTACCATGTATTGTTAATAATCCAATTGACTAGAAATGGGGCCTAATAAGAACTTATAAAGCTTGGACACTCCTTATCTTACAAGCTAATTTTGAGGGGCTGAGTTGGTCTCAAAACCTAAGATGGGATAAGGGCCTATCCTAGATTCATTGTTGAGCTATGTACTATGTAGCAGACATCTCTAAAAATAGACGTGTTTGTGTCCGTGTTTGTGTCGGACACCTGTACCAACACTTGTGATTATGTTTAATTTATTCATTTTTAAAAATTATTATCGGTGTCGCCGTGTCAGTGTCAGAACCGTATTCGGCGTGTCCGTGCTTCATAGTTGTTGAGTCATCCACCAATGGGGGGACCACCATATTATCCACACACGCACACCAAACCCAACAGAGTCATGCGTTAGAGGGTGCATTTGGAAAAATCCAAATACAACATTGACTTGAGATAGCGCCTAATAAGAGCTGATAAAGGTTGAAATCTCTCCTCACCTTGGTTTTGTGGTGTTGAGTTAGCTTTGAAACCAAAGACCGTATCATCAAACACCCTATATTTTAACTATAGTATTGGCCAATTTGCTTCTGCAGAAATGAAACCGAGTCAAGGTTGCTGCAGTGCAATGTCATGCATCCCTAGGAATAAGAAGTACTTTCTACCAGGTTGATTGGCGAGTACTCACACAGTTATATGTAGCTTAATTTACCCATCTCATGACTAGGTCCTCCCTTATAGAAAAAACAATAAAAAGATGCACGTAATGGCTTGGTTCATTACTTGCTTATCCTTTATTGATGTGATATGGTTGTGTATTGTGGAACTGACACATTATTACACTCCCTATCATTCTCCTAGTATTCCTGATTTCCTGTATTAACTGTGTCCTTTATTATAGGATGAGCTCTTACCAATGGCACAATCAAAAAATTTGACACTTGCCTTTTCATCTGAAAGCTCTATTGAGGAAGAACTGAAAAGAGAAAGTACTGCGGATGTTATTACTATATTGGTAATTTCCCTCTTCCTTTTTATGTTGATACTTATATGTTCTAATTCTTCAATAATACAATGAAAAACTAGCGTTTTTGTTTGAGGCGCTATCATGGGATTATGTGAATGAGTTCTCTGTCATCTTTCAAGAAAAAAAATCAATCATTCTTGTTTGTGAATTATATTGTTTGATCTTTAAATTGTACCTGATTTTAATGCAGGTCAGCTATCTTGTGATGTTTGCTTATATATCTCTTACTTTAGGGGATACACCCCAGCTTTCTTCTTTCTATATTTCATCTAAGGTATAAATCCAGGGAACCTTAGTATAAAAACACCTTCCTTTTCCCTTCTCTTTTTCCTTTATTCTTTCCCCTCCTTAACGCTTCATTACTACTATGGAATTAAACTTTCATTTTATATCATGGAGATAGATTTTTTTAATGCCTATAAATATCTAATTGTATAGTTCTATATTATAGGTATTGCTTGGTCTTTCAGGAGTAATTCTTGTTATGCTCTCTGTCCTTGGATCTGTTGGAATTTTTAGTGCTCTTGGTGTAAAATCCACTCTGATCATCATGGAAGTTATCCCATTTCTTGTTCTAGCTGTAAGTTTTCTTTTGCTTATAAAGTGTTGTTAGATGATAGCTCAGTGAAACCTATATTTATCACTATTCCTTCTGTTTGTGTTGATGATGGTGTTCTAGATGCTTCAGAGATATACGTGCGTAAAGATAAATTATTCTAAATATATAGAGTAACTAAAAGAAAAAAGATAGAGCAGAAGTAGAAGTAGTATAAGGAATGCAGAGATCATAAGTTGAATAGATTGTGAAGATAAAGAAAGTTTACTCTTTCTGGTTTTTAATTATGAAGTTATTTTGGATATTTAGCCCGAAGTTTTCTGTTAATATTAGAGTGAGTGTCATCCCAAAAGTCATCTGGAAATAAAATAAAAATTAACATGATAAATGTTTGTCAATGATATTGATTTATGGTCACAAGTGGATAAATAGGTCAGCTTCAGAATCATGGTCGAAGCTTTCTTACCCAACTTAAGTAGAAAAGGAGAAGTCAATTTGTGACAGTTAGTTGGAGAGAAGTAGTATACATAGTTAATAAGACGACACATGGGGAGGTGGATGTCATTCAGATTTTTAAGCATTGAATTAATATAACAGCGGCTCTGTTGTAGCTTTATAGTAGAAAGGGCAACCCTGCTCTGTTGTAGAAAGGGAAACCCTTATAGGTGAGAAGAACTCTCCCATTCTAGTCAATGAAATTGTTCTTTCTTTTCTTGGACTTGTGACAACTGGTCTGATATGTCGGATCCTTGAGGAACTGCTGGAGATTATGTAATCAAGATAGGAGCTATTGAGAATTCTATGACATTCTTGAAGGGAGCCAACACTCATGGGATACAGTGACCTTTGAGGGGAGAGCTTACTTCAGCTTAAGAATATTCTGAAACATCCGCTAAAGAAGAACGTACCTGGTTGCTTGCAATGATTAGAGGGTGGATGATCCCTTATGAGATCAAGAAATGCATTGAAAGGACAAGAGGAATCAAGCAGTCAACAGGTCAAGAGAAGGAGGACCGCTTTGAGGTGATTATGGAGGAGAACTCGAGCAATGATCTTGAGTGGGAACCCCATGTTGAAAAGGAAACTGATCAGAGAAAGGCCAAAGTAGAGATAACACAAGAAAAAAAGAAGCCAGCAGAAGAACCTCTTCATTACTGCGAATTAAGAACCAGAAAACACATGTAAGGATAAAACTGGCCAACATAGTTAACGTTTAGGAAGAAGTGAAGTTGAGAAAAATAAAAGCTTTTAGGTACAAAGAGTAATACGTTAAATTATTTAATTTGATTTGATTTGTTTAATTACATTTATGAATTGTATTTTTATTATTTTGCTTAACAAACATGTGAGCAAAATATTGTCAACCTTGGAGCTTGAAACAAAACAAGCATATGGAGCACTATCGGGACTTGACTATTTTCTTAATATACAAATATATTGTTCATAAGGAAGATTAACAACATCAATAAAATTTTATTATTCTGTTAATGATTGTTCCCTTACCTATGTCAACATATTGACTGTAATACAATTTGTGTCATCATTAAGCTTTCTATAGAAATGGGCAATAATAAATCTACAGCTATGCACTAGCAAAACAATATAGCTCAATTTTCCAAATTCAACAACTCATTAAGTTTTTTTATGTCTACCATTCTTTTGATCCGACTCTGTCTTACTGAATCTCCCACCATTAGGTTGGGGTGGATAACATGTGTATACTAGTTCATGCTGTGAAAAGGCAACAGCTGGATTTGCCTTTAGAAAGACGGATAAGCAATGCACTTGTGGAAGTTGGACCATCGATAACGTTGGCTAGTTTATCAGAGGTATTAGCATTTGCAGCCGGAAGCTTTATTTCCATGCCTGCATGTCGTGTCTTCTCCATGTTTGCAGGTAAGCTTTTTTGCTTTAATAATTTCATACCTCTGCAATAGTCTCAGCTGAGCTGTTTCTTGTGTCAAATCTCAAATGCTAGTCCTCACCTTCCCTTCATGCTTTTATTCACAGCGTTGGCTGTACTTTTGGACTTTCTCCTGCAAGTTACTGCATTCGTAGCTCTGATAGTTCTTGACTCTTTGAGGGCAGAAGATAAGAGGGTTGATTGTTTTCCATGCATTAAAGTGCACTCTTTGCATGCAGACCCTGATAAAGGTATAACAAAATTTTAATCTGTGATGAAACTTCCGTATTCTATCACTTCCTCTTCAAATATCATCTTTAATTTCTATACATTTGGATGACCAAAACGGTCATTTACTCTTGAAAAATATTTACAAGCTTAGGTGGATTTATTGAAGTTTGTTTTTCATAACATCTCAGGCATTGGACAAAGGAAACCTGGTTTGTTGGCTCGATATATGAAGGTAATTTGCATTATATCTTAACTAACACTAATTGTTTGTTGGTACTTAATAGAGGATTAAAACATAACTAGACTTGTTTGCTATTTTGTGAAGCACAATGTATAAATTTTAATATAGCCATAATTGGAAATTGTATAATTGTAAAAAGGGAGTTAATGGTTTGCCAGCCTTCATCCTTAGTTGGGATTTGAGTTTGCAAAGATGCAAGGGCCACAAATCTTTGTCAAGCTATCAGCAAACAGTTTGTTTAAATCTTAAATTTTTAAGTTTTCCAAAGTGTTACATTTGGAATTTGTCTTGCATTCCTTTTGAATTTTTTTTGAACAAAAATGTCTTTTGAATTTAATGACATATTTATCCATCGGCGAGTACCAGGAGTTCTCGGACAAGTTCCAAAAACCAAAAGGCTAGAGGAAGCCTGAAAAGAACAAGCAGCCAAAAAACAAAGACCTACAAAAATAAAAAGCCCAGAAGCCAAGGAACACCGATACAGCCGCAGAACAACCAAAAAAAAAAGAAACAGAAACCATCCACCCAACAAGAAACCCCAAAGCCAACATATACCACCATGCCCAGACTTTTGCTTGTTGCGTAATTATTTTCTCAGCTTGACATGATTCTGATAATAATGCTATATTTCCCTTTCAGGAGGTTCATGCTCCCATTCTAAGTATTTGGGTAGTAAAAATGGCTGTCATTGCAATTTTTGTGGCATTTTTATTGGCTAGCATTGTAAGTCTTTGGATTTATTTCTATATCCATAAGAAATTTCAAACCAGATTACAAGACCTGTCAGGATACTAACACAGTTTTCTCTTTCTTCTTCTCTTCTACCCCTTTCTATTTTGTCTTCATCTAAACCACACAGGCTTTGAGCACTAGAATTGAACCTGGATTAGAGCAGGAGATTGTTCTTCCCCGAGACTCATATCTTCAGGTTTGACATTTTGGCCTGTATCATGTATTCGTGTTTTCTTTTATCCATGTGTATTTATTCAAACTGCATATATTTCTTCCTGCAGGGCTATTTCAATAATATTTCGGAATATCTCAGAATTGGGCCACCTTTGTATTTTGTTGTGAAGAACTATAACTACAGGTATTTTAGTCCTATCGTGTATTTTTTCCTGCATCCACCTTTATGTTTAAGAATTAATTTTTTACAGAGTTTGTTAATTCCAGGAGTGCATGCACTAATGGTAGTAATAGTTGTGCTTCTTGTAGTTTAGTACATTTCAATTTACTCAATAATGCTTGTAATGTATAAAAATTGCACCAATGAATTTTCTCTTTTTTTGATGTATTTCTACTCATAGTGAATCTCTTTTTCTTACTATTGGTGTCAGCTACCGGTGGATAAGTTTAGTTAACCATGATAATATAAGGTTATTCATTGAACTTCCACATATAGTCATACTATTTGTCATTTTCTAATTATATTTGCAGATACTGTCATCTTTTTGTACTAATGACATCAATGTTGATCATACTAACTTGTTATTTACTAAGTACATCCTCCTTGATTGCGAGGCGGGATTGATCTCAAATTGTTTCACCCGAACAAATTTTTATTTAGTTATGAATTTTTCTCTTGGAAAAGTTCTATCCGAGTTTGTGAAACTTCAATTAAATATAAGTGGTGCAAATATCTCTGGAAGGGAAATGCTTACCATATTCTTGCTACTTCTATGTTGGGAATGGTTTTATCTAATGTTATTTCCTGACCTCAGCTCAGAATCAACACATACAAATCAGCTTTGCTCCATAAGCCAATGCGATTCAGACTCTCTTTTAAACGAGGTAAAGCACTAGCATTTGGCTTATTTGATTCTGATCTATATATGATTGTAAGTTGTAACTACTAACCACACATTTTGGTTGAATGTGGAATATTTTCCTTGCAAATACATTATATCTTAATGAGACATCAGTTTACTTTTGCATTTATTCCAGTTGTATTAAGCTGGTAGTCCATGCCATTGATCTTGTTCTTTTCGCTAATTAGTTCATAATTTTCTTTTCCCTACATATCTGTGATAACTTGGATACTTCTTGTTATGGATGTTGTATTTTTACCTTGTAGGTTGCTAAAGCGGCCCTAGTACCAGGCACAAGCTATATTGCCAAGCCAGCTGCTTCCTGGCTCGATGATTTTCTTGTGTGGGTATCTCCAGAAGCATTTGGGTGCTGCAGGAAGTTCACTAATGAGACCTATTGCCCTCCTGATGATCAGGTCTGGTCCACACATTATAAGATACTAATTTATGTCAAATCTCAATATGTCAGTTTGTGCTTATACATGTTTGATGATGCATAACAAGAGAATAGGATTTTTCCTTATTGGTAAATAATATTCATGAATAAAAGTCTCCTCCTTACAAATTTCTTTTTAGTTTTTCATAATAAAAAACCGAGAGAAAAGGTAATGGAGGATAATATTTTGGTAGCTGACAGTTATTTTTTCTTCCCAGCCTCCTTGCTGTGTTCCTGAAGAAGGAGGTTCCTGTGTTTCAGCTGGAGTATGTAACGATTGCACAACGGTAATAGACAAAAATTCTATCAGTGCCATCACTGTCACAAGAGTTTCTTGTTTCTGTTTTAAGTCCTTAGCCTAACACTTTGGTAAGTTGTGCAGTGTTTCCGTCACTCCGATCTTCATAATGATCGTCCTTCCACGACACAATTTAGGGAGAAACTGCCGTGGTTTCTTAGTGCACTTCCATCTGCTGACTGTGCAAAAGGTGGTCATGGGGCTTACACCAGCAGTGTTGAACTGAAAGGTTCGATGATTTAAAGACACCTTTTTTATTGTGTTTTAAATTCACATTTAAGTATGCATTTGGTTCCACGTTGGGGGAGAACTAAACACACATTTCCACTAGCTGAACGTGATTCACAACGGTTAAAGGGTGTTTGGATGTCCACTGTAAAATTGATTCTAACTGAAGTAGGTCTTTGTAGTTTCTGCATGATCAAAATCAATTATTCACTAAAACCTTTCATAAACAAAATAACAAGTATCACGATTTCCAATTTCTCCACATTGCCCCTCCAAAACCAACTCTCACACTGAAAATAAAAAGAGAGACAAGAGAAGAGTAGGAAGGTTGCAACAAGTTTTGGTTTTATAAGTATTTAATCTGAGTAGTTATTAGTGTATTTCTCCACATTGCCCCCATCAGTAAACAGACCCAAGAAATTATAACTCTAATTAAATACTAATAATCCTCATTAAATTAGTAATATATATTTAATAATTTAGATTAAGGTAAAAAGTAGTAATCTAAACCATATTAAACCAATTAAAAAATTGTTAATGAATGTAATATATATTATACAATTATATGAAATTTAACAATGCAACATAAGTTTAAATAGTTAACTATAATATAAATGAAATATCTAGTTTTAAATAAAATTAAAACCCATTTTAGTAATTATGTCTAAAAGCAATTCTGATATAAACTATCCAAACACCAAGAATTTATGAGAATCACTTTTATGTAAATATATCTAACATAAATCAACTTACCCCCAACTCACTTTTAACCAAAATCAGCTGTTGACATCATATCTATCAAATTCAATCCTTTCCACCGCTGAACCAAACACACACTCTCATTTAGGTCAACTTTAGACACAGCTCCCTTGAACTCTGAAACAAGATCCAGAGTGCGTGATATCTGACTTTGGAACTGTATTTTGGTTGTTAGGATATGACAGTGGCATTATTCAAGCATCATCATTCCGTACATATCATACCCCACTGAACAAGCAGGTTGTATTTCTAATTTTTAAATTATCTACTATATGGTTAAAGTTATATAAAAAACTTCCAAGTTTAACTGTAATGCTGGTTTAGGTTGACTATGTTAATTCCATGAGAGCTGCTCGAGAGTTCAGTTCAAGGGTTTCTGATTCTTTGAAGGTAATGTATCTATTTTTCTGCATGCTAAATCAAGCTTTTTTGGTCATTAAATTGCATATAAAATGTAGAAACAAATGGTAATACTAATCAGAATCAGGGAATGTCTTGACATGCTCATTTATTCAGCAATTGAGAATATAAGTCTCTTGCAGTTGTTATAGTAAAAAGAATGAAGTGGCAGATTTGGCTTTTTACCATGTTCAATGTGTTTGAACTAAGATTCCTTTTCTGTGCAGATTGAGATATTCCCATATTCGGTGTTTTACATGTTTTTTGAGCAATACCTGAATATATGGAAGACTGCGCTGGTTAACCTTGCAATAGCTATTGGTCAGTATTGAGACCTATAAGTCTGTGCTTGTTTCTGTATATTTGATGAAATCATGTGCAGAATCATATTTCATAATCACTTCTGTAATGATTACACTCTGCAATTTACTTAGTATGCATGTTGGCGTTGGGCTGTGAAATAGTAACACTATAAAATTATAATGTAACAGGTGCAGTATTTATCGTATGCTTGGTTATCACATGCAGGTGAGAATTAGCATATTTTAGCAAATGCGTCAATCCTTTTCACCTTCTTCCTTAATTAGATAGAAGTATCAGTGATTTATTGTCTGCTGAATCCAACAATTATGGTTTGATCCTTCTTCGATTTCAATGTTTATGCAGTTTATGGAGTTCAGCAATCATTTTATTGGTGTTGACAATGATTGTTATCGATCTTATGGTATTTTCTTCTTTTTAAATGTCACTTGATTTTTTACTTGCGGATGCAAATATGCAACATAGATATAGTTCTTTTTATATATTGCTTCATAATTTCATTGGTGCTTGATATTTAGAATTTCAATTCACCATGTTAATTTGGTTACTTACAATAATATGCTTTGTAGGGTGTGATGGCCATTCTGAATATCCAATTGAATGCCATCTCAGTTGTCAACCTCGTTATGTCAGTAGGCATTGCTGTTGAGTTTTGTGTGCACATGACTCATTCTTTCACCGTTAGTACCACTCTCCTTTTTAGTTTACCTTACACAATGTACAGGTGTATGACATAACTTTTTAGCAAATTCATTGAATGCTGTAATACTTGAACTACACTGCATTGTCATTTTTATATATGAGCTAGTTTCTGTCAGTTTCACAAAACTAAATCTTCCTGCAGGTTGCAAGTGGAGATAAAGATCAGCGTGTTAAGGAGGCTCTAGGTACAATGGGCGCTTCAGTCTTCAGGTGATTTTGTGCTAGCATAAATATCTTGTTCTGTTTTTTGACTGCACACATGCAGCAAGTGAGAAATCATATTTCTCGTGTTGCTCTTTGGTTTAGCTAGCAATTCTCTATAGCAAATCATAAACAATAGATTTGTCGGCATGAACTTATGACAGACCAGATGCACCGATAGTATTTTTATAAAAATCATGGAGAATTGTTCTCTCAAGTTTGCTTTCAACAAATTTACATTTGATATATCTGTGTTTCTAACATAGTTTCAATGCAATTGTTTCACATTTGCATCCATATATTGTTGTCTTAAATTTATGCATGGTTTCTTTTCTGAACAATATTCACTTTATGCCATTGCAGTGGTATCACACTAACAAAGTTGGTTGGAGTTATTGTTCTTTGCTTCTCGAGAACAGAAGTTTTTGTGGTATTATGAGTTCATCTTCTGTGTTTTGGGCGGCCTATGATATAATACTATATGCGCGCAATAACTAGTTTTCCCTTTTGCAGGTTTATTACTTTCAGATGTACTTGTCATTAGTTCTTCTCGGTTTTTTGCATGGACTTGTTTTCTTGCCGGTTAGTGTTGTTATGTTCTTAATTAGTTTTTTTGCAATGAACTTGATTATTGAAACTGAACATATTTTTTTGCTGCTGCTGCAGGTGGTATTAAGCATGTTTGGTCCACCTTCAAGATGTATAACCACTGACCAAGTGGCAGATCGATCATCAACTTCTTCGTAACTACATATACTAAGGCATTGGATGACAGATTATAGTTCGGAAAATCTGTAAAGTACAAAAAACACTCGAGCGGTAAAGAAAAGAAAAGAAAGGAAAGGAAAGTTCTGTAATATTTATCAGTGTAATTATTACAGTTGAATTAGAGATGTATCTAGTCTAACCAGTATTGTTTGTAATTAATTTTTTCTTATTTTTTATATGGATTATTTATTACAGATTATTGTATTTATAGTGCCTAAATAAGGTGTTCTTAAATGGGTTTTAAGTCTACATTTTATACTTATTTACTTTTTTTGAACTTAATTGTCACATCTCTGCTCACCAAAGACCCTAACAACATAAACGTTTGTGTTTATTTTATACCTATTTCTGTACTTGACCTTTTGTTTGAGTTTTTTCTTAATTTTTTTTTGAGGTTAAAACTACTAATTTTCTTGAAAAGGAGATAGATCACAAATTGAATTAGAGATTACAATGGTTGCAAGAGTAATTGAGTAAGATTTATGGTAGGAGCATCCTCCATCTGGGATTTGAATCGTACGATGGAATGTTCTTTCTACCTTATGTGTGCATTTCACATTCTTGAAAATATGAAATGTCATTAATGTGTTTGGAGCATTAATGCGTCTGGAGCATATTAGGAAATGCATATTTGAACGCATTCAAAATTACGTAAGAATGTAGATCAATCATATTCTAAACAAAATATAGTCTGTTGAAATGTCCCCTGAATGAATTTAGACTTTGTAATTTTTTGAGGTCAAATTTTATTAAAGTAATCTTAATTTATATTAAAGTGAAATGAACGGAAAAAATCATATATTAATTAAAGTAAATCTAAAAAGTTAAGATCATACATAACATTTATCCTAAAATACAAAAAAAGAAACTCGTCTTTTTCTTTCTTAAGTTCAAACTTTGAGAGGATTTGGAGAAGAGAGAATTTGGAGAAGAGGGAGAGAGGGACACGAAATTGGAGAAGGAGGAGAGAATTTTAGACTCAAGTTTCATCATCAAGCATTGCTTGTGCAAACCAAGGGTGGAGTCTTGAAGTAGGACCTACAAGCAAGTCTTGATTAACACCTTTTTTCAACAAAACTCTTCACTTCAGAATTTCGTTCTCTTAGGCGAGTTTTAGCTAGGTTAGGAATTGGGGTAGCTTTAGGAATTGTTTACTTGAAAATTTAGTAAATAAAACAAGTTTCAATTAATACTTAAGGGATTAAATTCTAAAAGATCTCTAAACATATTTGAGAGAAAAGATCTTGAAACATATTTGTGTAAATCATGACTTTCGAACATGTTAATATATAAATTAAAATGTAATATTTGAGAGATAACTTAAATAAACTGAAATCGATATATGAAGGATTTGAGAATAACATCACTGAAAGTAACTAAAATGCAGAAAATGACTTTAGTGTAAAAGACTTTAGTTTTATAAATGTGGAACGCATACGTACATTTGTTCACTCATTTCTCAATCACAAAGATAATTTTGTAGAATTTTGAGTACAATTGCGGACCTCTACAACATAAGCAAACATTTACTTATATACTAGTCTAAAATAACTACCTACAACGGTTGACTAAACACAACATGCCACGTTTTTGCTAGCATGCAACTTCTGCCTTCAACAAACTTCCACGTGTCTTTGAATAACTACCTGATCTCATCCAATTCCAACTCATTCGATGAAGTAGAATAACAAACCTAAATATTTGAAAATTTTACTAAGTCCAAAAACTCCATGAATACTCCTTGGTCTTGTAGGATTCAGCTGAAACTAAAATCATCTTTCGACAGGCTGAATTTATCAAACAAACTCATGGTCTTGATTGACCATCTTCGACCTCGAACCTTACCATGACACGCCCTTTTGTCTTACTCGTCATTAATACCTATGTGTTATACCCTAATTTTTAACCCTAAGATCTCATTCTCTTTTGGCTTTTTTGCATACAAAAAAGATCACAAGCTTGATTGCTTTATTACCCTCTCTTCTTTGGATTTGCCTTTGCAGAGATCATCAAACACCTCTTTATGTATCTTTTTCCTTTATGTTTATATGCTTTATATTTCACTAACCACTAATCAAAATACCAAAAATATGTCTTGTATCCTTTTGTGTCTTTGCAATGTAGGGTGCTATATCAAGAACACCAAGCATGATTCATCAACTAAGATTTTACTCCCTCAAGGTTAAAGTGTGGTCAACCATTGTTTCCCAAGGGCTATCTCATCAAGCCATATATTCTAATATCAAAGTACAAGGATTCAATCGTCATTCAATCTCATTTTGATCAAAGATATTTCAAGGTTTAGTAGCTTGTATCTCAAGAAAAGTCAAAGGTTCATGTGTTTATTTCCATGTCTTCATCAACAAGTTACCTCAAGCTTTGGTCAATTTAATCAAAGGAAATCCAAGGAAACATTATTTTGAGTTCATATGATTATCCATGTGCTTTGAAATGCAAGGAAAGTCCAAGTTTACAAGTTGATTCAAGGAAGTCTGACCTAAAAAAGTCAACATTTCAAGTCAAAATTCAAAAGATCATAACTCCTTTAATTCTCAATATTTTTGAATGCTTATTTTTGCATATGACTCTTCTCAATATCCTCTTCAACTTCTCCTTACATGGCAAGAGCCAATTATGGTTGGAGGATCATAAAAAGTTTGGAGACATTATAGGTCATTTGCGGGCTTAGTGAAATTTTGCCTATTTTCAAGTGACTTTTTCTCAACTTTCAAGAATCAAAACTTCTTTTATTTTTAACATATGGAGATCATTATTTTTCACAATATCATTTGTGATACGCTCTACAAGATTGCTTCAAAGGTCAAAGTCAAATTGTGCTTGGAAGGCCATGGAATTCATTGATACATTATAGGCCATTTTTCAGCCATTTGGACTTGGAATATTTCAAGTTTGGTTTGCCAGATTTTTGTGCCAACTTCAACATGACATATCTTTTGGCTTAAGCATCCAAATCAAACTTTTCTTGGAACATTGTGATCTTTGCCATGATGTTAACAAATTGAAAAAAGAATGGGATAAAAAAGCCTCTTATACAAGTTTCCCCATTGATGTAAACATGGTTACTTGCAACTGAAGTTTTGCACCATGATCAAATTTTTACCTCAATCAAAACTTGTTTACATGCCAAATTACCACGTGATTTGCACTCTAATCTAGGCAAACGTTAGGGATTATGGCAAGTAACTGCATCAGACCAGTCTTGATCACTCGAAGCAATATTTCCTGTCAACGATTGTCACTCAATCATTCTCAACGAAAGTTTTGAGCAGGTTGGAGTCCAGAGTTGTTAGGGAGAATATTGGTAATTGTATTTCAATGTAACCCTTTCCATGTATTTACCATTTTTCAACTTTGTAATGACCCATGAGGTCACGCCATTTACGGACTACCATTCTATCAATAAAATTTGGGCCTTTGTCCCTTTGTTTGCAATTCTTATTTTTGTTTCTGTTTGCAAAATTTCATTTATTTTTTATAATAATTTTTGAAACAAATAAATAAACAATCATGCTTTTGAAAACTATAAAAACACTTTCCTTTGATTTCTGAACAAATAAAAGGAATGCCAATGGTTACTCCAAGAACTGTAAGATCCCGAAGCGCAGATTTTAATGTTATCCCTGGTAGAGACTGTTGGTAATCTCCCAAGTAGAGTTTGATCTTGTTGATGCATTCCTCAGCTGAGCACTAGTTCAATCATCCGAAACTTGGACTCCCAAACTAAGGCTTGATTCAGATTTCCCTAGCCGAGCGTGATTTTTTTTCCCTGCCTGTTTGTGATCAAGCATATATAAGTGTGAATGTGATTGTTGGATCCCATCTCGTTTTGTGATAAAATTTGGTGAGGAATCCCCAGTAGGTTTTTACCTCCTCTGTTATGGTTTAATGCTCTTATGGCCAATCTAAACCATATTTTTGCTCCTAATAAGTGTGAAGATAGCAGTCAACTGTTGGGTTTTTTCTCACCCTGTGTTGAGTTTTAAAATCCCCCGCAGGTTGACTTTCTGCTATGATGTTAACTTCTTAATTATCCCCGCGATTTGAAGATGTTTCTCTCAAGGTTGTTAATGCCCAGAGAATTATCTTTGCTGATCTCTAGCGGAGGTTGTACAATTATTACTACTGGTTGTAAAAGATGGGATATGATCCTCATCAGATTCATTTTCTTCCCCAGTGAAGTTGCCAAGCAGAATTTTGTATCTAGAAGGTTGACCATTGGAAGATTCATCTCTCAATCTCCTACAGTTGTTAGTAGGTTCCCTATATATTGTTATGATGAGTTGGACTCATGAAATTCAATAGTCCCCAAGTGAGTGCCAGTTCAAATGATCCCTAACCGGGCACTAAAATTGAGATTTCCCAGTCAAGTTTTGATTCAAATTTTTCTCCAGCTGAGTATGATTTACTTCTCCAGTAGGGTTGTGATCAAGTAATTGTAATTGTTGAAACTTGTCTCTCCTTGATATGGAATCCATGACAGAGTTTTTACCCTCATGATTATGATATTATTGCTTCAGTTTCTCCCCAAGCATAGAGCAATGTTGTTTCCTTCTAAGAAGTGTTGAGATAGTAGTCAGCTGTTTGGTTTTCTCCCACTTTGTGTTGGGTATTGATTTAAAATCCCATGCGGTTTGACCTTGTGCTATGATGTTAACTTCTTGTATATCCCCAATAAGTCCAAGATGTTTATCCTCGGAGGTGGTTAATCCCCAGAGAATTTCCTCTAAATCCACCAGATTGGTGATTCCCCTAGTGTATGTCTTCTCATCCCCATAAGAGTTTTTGCTCTGCATGTTTTCCTAACAAGTCTTCATCCTTCTGCAGTAAAGTTCATTTGGATTTTATCATCCCCAAGAAGAGTTTGGAAGAGTTTGTGCTGATGTGTTTCCCCAGCGGATCTTTCATTCCCTTGAAGCAAAGTTCACGTCGTTATCCCCTTCGTGGATTATTGATGTTAGAAGATTGATCTTTGCGTTTATTTCCCCAAGTAGTATCTTTCCTCTCCTCGGAGAAATTTTAAGCCTTGTAGTAGAATTTATTTTCCTTTGATGACTTTTGTTTATACACTGCAGGATTTCTTCAATTAAATTTCTGGTAGTATCTCCATTGATATCTCCATCTTACTGGGATTAGTCGAGTATTCGGTTGTACTGTGGTGATTGGTCGTCCCTAGTTTTCCTTTGCTGGTTTTGCCAGCATATTCATACGCATATTCATTGCATGCACATTCTTTCTTTATGCATAACATATGTTTGTTGCATTATCACTACAAGAAAATTGACAAATTGCGACGGTTCATTTTGGCAAGTTACGACGGTTAGAACCGTCGCAATATGCAAGTCACGACGGTTGCAGTTCTGTCGCAGAAACGTGCTTCGCGAGACCATATTGCGACGGTTGTCAAAACCGTCATACCAACCGTCGTTATCTCTCACGACGGGTAGGTAACTGACGTAATCTGCATGTTGCGACGGTTTCCAACCGTCTTAACTTTCTGTTAGATTTTTGTTTTTATTGTTGATTGCGACGATTGCCAACTGTTGTAACTTTCCGTTTAATTCTTGTTTATATTGTTGATTGCGACGGTTACCAACCGTCGTAACTTTCCTAATGATTTTTGTTTTTATTGTTAATTACGACGGTTACCAACCGTCATAACTTTCCATTTGATTTTTTGTTTTTATTGTTGATTGCGACGGTTTCAAACTGTCGTGAGTTCGACATCCTGACGATTTTAATTATTATCTACTAAAATATTTTTAAATATAATATTATTTATTTTCTTAAAAATTTTTCTACTAAAATATTTTTATTTATGATATTATTATTTTTAATATTTCTTTATCTTTTTATATGATTTTCTATCACTTTTTAATGTAGTAAAATTAATTACAATAAAAAACATGTAATATAAAATAAGCATCATGATATCAAAAAAATGTGAGTTCCATAATCATGTCATGTAGTAAAAAAATCGAAAAACATATCAAATCCTAATCTTATGACAATAAGAATCATAATGTCAAAGATACATATGAAAGTTCATAATCTAATTAATTCATAACAAAGTCTAATTTATCAATTCATGATGATCCATTATCTGCAATTCGGTAACTATACTCAGAAGAACGTCTATCATCAACGGGTGATTCTAATCCCTGAAAAAAAATATTAAAATAAGACTACATCTAGAATGAACCATCAATTAAGTGACTCATATGTTTTCCACTAGAATGCATATGTAAAATAAAATAGAAAGCAAGAAATTAAGAGACTATTCCATGACTCATGAACCGACCATTATTTAGAACAATCAAATACACATAAGAATTAGACATATAAACAACATTCTATGACATCAGTCGGAATTACTAAAAGGGAACTTAATCAAATTAATATTGAATATAATCCCTATAAAAAAAAGGAAAAGAAAATTGTAGATTTAAAATCAATAAGTTGTGTTCCTACTACATTACTTAGTACATTACAAGTCAAACATGAACAAAAAATAAAAGAAACACGGAAGGAATAACCTATGTTAATATATTTCACTTATTAAATGCAGCAGCATAACTCTCACCATCAAATAGATATTTTTCAAAAGTTATTAATTTTTTTCCAACAATAATTTTACCATGAAATACCAATATACAACTATTGGATATTAGAAAACAATTGGAAATGTGATTTGTACTTGACTTTAGAATTGAAACTAATGAAGTCATATACAATGCCACATTTATAATATATATAGTCAGAAAAAGTAATTTATAGACAAGAAAATCAAAATTTTGTGTATCTGTTAGTTGCATGAATAGAGTTAGGCTTGTTGTTAATACCATATGCAACTGCCAATATGAATTTGACTAGTGCTAGATACTTGCTTAGCTTTTAATAATATAGAGCAAATTTAATAAGAAAAAGGGAAGATGGCCATAAACCTATAACCATGGCTCGTCTGCTGTTCTTACTTCCAATCTCAATAATTTATATCAATGATAATAAATTTATATAAATTGACTGGTACCTATATGATCGTACCCGGATCAGACAGTATTTGGTGGCCAGTAATGTCTTGTGGACTTCAGCTCCGGTGCGGTTGAAAGACGGCGGAGGGGGGAGGGGGTGTACCTGCAAGGTACTCCGACGCTCAAGTAAGACAAAAGTCAAGTAAAAACAAGTACAAGGTTAGAGTGTGTAACCTGACACTCTCAAGTGAGAGGGTATTTATAGAGAGCCCCCAGCGCGGGGCCAACGGTCACTAGCACTGGGCTGGATTGCCAGACCCAATCCAAGTAACTGTCAGGGCTTACGTGGCGTAGTGAAGACCAGCACATGGTCTTCGCCCTGGGGTAACCGTTCCTAGATATTCGGAATTAGGGCAGACCGATTCCATCGGGAGTGGGTGGTTACATGAGAACGTGTCCTCGCGGGGAGGAGTCTTGCGTGTCGGGGAGAGACGTGTACTCGCGGGGAGGAACTTATGTGCAGGAGGAAAAGACTCCTCAGGGGAGGAGAACCTGAGTGTCGGGGAGGAGCGAGGCCGGGGAGGCTTAGCGCCCTGCCCGACGCTCTATACCGTGCGTGTGCTCGACAATGTTGAGAAGGGCGTATGCCCGACATAGGTCGTGCTAAAAGGCCCTTGTTGGGCCATCCCGGGACGTGTGGGTTGGGCTTGCTCGATTGAGGGGCAGACCCCGACCCAGTCCAGAATAGGAGCCCCCCAAGTCGTTGCTCTGAGGTGTCAGAGTAATGACTTAAGGGCCAGCTATGTCGAGGACTTATCTAGTCGGGGAAGGGATTCTAGACGAGGAGCGGTTGGTCAAACAGGGAGAAATAAATAGATCTGCTCGAGCTAGACTGGCCGCGGATGAGCGACGTCTCTGGGATATGAGAAGTCTGAAGCGAGGCGAATAGAAGGACGCGCGTTGGGGAATAAATAGACGCGCGTGGGAAAGTGTGTGCCACGTGTCACGCCTCATCATTCCCTAGGGAGGCTACGCTTGGGTAGCGTAATCGATTGCCTAGGAAATCCTCGAGTCCCGTGAGGCCCTTATAAATAGGGGTCATCTCATCTCATTTGCACTTTTTCTCCCCCTTCGCCCAGACTCCCTCTCTCCCTTCCTTCTCTACTTCGCCACCGTACGCCGCCACCAACTGCCGTGCCGGAACCCTACCGGAAGCATTTTTCAAGTAAGTTTCTCTCTTTTTTCTCCTTTCGTTTGCATTTATAGGGTGGTTTCATGGTGAACTGATGAAGTTCTCATGGAAATCACGAAATCTCCGGCGAAAACGGTGGGATTTCATAGTTTCTTGTTGCATATCGCGGGGAGAAGGGATGAGTATCTCGGGGACACGAAGAATGTCCCGAGGACACAAGATGAAACTCTCGGGTTCCTCACCAATATCCCTTTTATGTGAAGGAATCCTCCCCAAGCGGCACACCGGTGACCTGAGGATGGTCTCAGGGACGCTCGTCGGTTGTCTCGGGGACGCGGACGAGCGTGACCGTATCGAGATCTCGACGCTCCCTCTTCGCCCTTTCACTTGAACAACAGTGGAGGAATGAATTTGATATGGATCATCGAATTCACCGTTTTCTTCTGCTTTTCAGGTATATGGAAGCTTCGTCCATTTCTGTGGCCGTGGGATCGTTGGACGTCGACGACCAACCCGACTCTCCAATGGCGCCAATCACTAGGGTCGAGGAACGTCCCCTCGCGGAGTAGGTCAGCGATGAGACGTTGAACATGGCTTCCCATTTTGTTGACGAGTACGAGGACACTATTTTTTGCACAGTCGAGTACCAGCTGGTGGGTTCCTCGAAGTCGTGGAAGGTGTTCCGACCTCAAGCACACCATCACATATGCTCGACGTACCGAGGGATGAGGTTCCCTCTTCACGAGTTCATGTTCGACAAGGCGGGGTGGCGTCTACCCTTTACAGATTTTCAACAAGCGGTATTTGTTTGGTTGCGCCTGGCGCCTTCGCAGCTCCACCCCAACTCCCTCACTTTCATTCGAGCTTTCGAGCTCGTCTGTAAATATCTCCGAATCGGGGCAACCGTGCCTCTCTTCTTTCGCATCTTCCACCTCCAGCGACAGTCCTCCGATGGCAGACACGACTGGGTGTCTTTCAAACAAACGAGCAGTCTCTTCCACACCTACTTGGATTCTGTTCGTGACTTTAAGTACCGGTATTATATCGTGAGGCCGGTCACGCTTGAAGCTGTGAATTCGGTGTATTGCCGAGTTTCCCGCAAAGTGGACGGGAAGACGGAGGAGGTCCTCGAGCCAAGATTCCCCTTGTTCTGGACGGAAGAACACTTCAAAAAGGGGACAGACAGCTACAAAGTCAGTCCTGGCCATTTGGACGAGGGGGATTGCCTGGCTTATGAGAGGATAATCGCTTTCGTCAATGGGTTTAATAAAGCCAAGGTCATGACGATGGATGGGGAACCTGTCCGAGGTGATGACGGTCAGTTGTTAACGAAGCGACGTTTAATCAATACGAGGGCCTTCCTCGAGACGTTCTCTGATGAGGAAGCCCTCGAGCTGCTGGGTAGTGACATCCTCCTCGACTCACTTTTTCCTTCGTGTCTTGGTTTCTGATTTACTGACGCTTACTTTATTTTTGCAGGTAAGATGTCGACTGCCGAGGAGCGCTTCAAAAAGTTGAAGGATAACCGTATTGAGAAGAAAGGAGGCAAAAGCCACATCGAGCAGCTCCGAGCGCAGGAATCCGTTCCCACCCCGACAATCGGGGGTTCCTCTGACACTCACCAGGATAGTGATTCTCCCAGCCCTCAGAGCTCCCCGAAGAGGCAGCGAGTTGTAAGCACAGTGGACATCGACCTTACTGAGAACGAGAGCCCCCCTGCTATGAAATTTGTGCTCCCGCCTTGTCACTTAAGGCCGAATTTCTTCATGGGGAATAATTCCCTATGCGTGGATGCCCCTAAAGCTCAGGTCATCTTAGGCGTCGACAAGGTTTCTCAGAGAAAGGCGATGGTGGAGGATGTGTCCGCGGTGATGCGGGTTTGTGCTGCCGCCTTGGTTCTGAACGACGAGGCGTGCTCCGAAGACGAGCTGAACAAGTTGCG
This sequence comes from Lathyrus tuberosus, assembly GCA_022829125.1. Classification (NCBI taxonomy): domain Eukaryota; kingdom Viridiplantae; phylum Streptophyta; class Magnoliopsida; order Fabales; family Fabaceae; genus Lathyrus; species Lathyrus tuberosus. The sequence continues at coordinate 6,479,009 of JALAZF010000090.1, forward strand.
AAAGAGTTTCAGGTCCATCTCAGCCGAAATGGAGAGGGTGGGCAAGGAGCTGGCTGACTACAAAAGCCAGAACCAGGCCCAGGTCGAGCTTCAAGGGAAGTTGGAGGAAAGGTTGAAGAATGCTGAGGAGGAGCAGAAACGCCTCTTGACGAGGGACGTCGAGCTTGAAGAGGAGAGGGATCGTCTCTCGGCGAGGAACGCCGAGTTGGAAGAGGCAGTCCGCCCGGCTGATGAGGAAACCGAAGAAGACAGGTTGTTGACTTCGCGGGCAGCGCTGGTAGCGAAGCTAAGGGAAGCCGAGCAAGATAACCTCGTGGCGGCTAACATAGGTTTCAGAAACTCCATGCAGCAGCTTCAAGTTCTCAACCCCGGCCTCATAACAGAAGGGACTGACCCCGACTACGAGGTGGTTGACGGTCAGATCGTGCAGCTGATGCAGGAGGATGAGGTTGTCGAGCATGAACAGCCCGAGGGGACCGTCGCCGAGTAGGTTTTTCCTTTCTCGTTCTGTTTGGCCTGCGTGCCATTTTTTCTTTGTAATGATTTGTGCCCGGCCTGTGTGCCAAGGGCTTCTGATACTTGTTTGTAATATCCGTACACTGGGCTTCTACCCGCTTTAATGCATTTTTGTTTATCCGCTAGTGTGCTGTTTGTATGGTTTTAATTGTGTGTGATGTTATTGTATTTGCTATACTTTGCTTATTTTTGTCTAAGTAATATATTTTGGGGATTTGCTCGACATTGATAGCCCCTGACCGCATGGAAAGCTGGTCAGGTGGTTGAAGATGTGTTCTGACCTTCAACGAGGCTAAGAGCTCGGTCGAGGTCTTAGCTTCGTGGCGTGAAATTCCCATCGCGAGCTGGGTGTTCTGCCTCATTGGTACAACGACGATGGAGCTCGATCGAGGTATCCCCGTCAGATCAAAAGTCCTTGCGCGCACAGAACGCGGCCTTTGATCATCATGTTCTATATAGGGGTGTCGCGCTCGTACCTTAGTGCATCCCCGTAATCGCGGTGCTAGTGAGTCGCGGGCAGTGCTTAACTGTAGTACTGTTTGAGCTTCTCAGCGTTCCATGGTCGAGCAAGTTCTTCCCCGTGCAGATTTTCGAGGAAGTAGGCTCCTGTCCCCGTTTTCGCGCGGACTTGGTACTGGCTCTCCCAGTTCGGGGCGAGTTTGCCTTCTCCCGAGTCTTTCTGGTTCCTTCGTAGGACGAGGGTGCCCACCTGAAAATCACGTTTGATAACTTTGTCGTTATAAAGTAGTGTTATTTTATGCTTAAGTGAAGCTTCTCGGAGAGAAGCGCGTGTCTCCTCGACGAAATCGAGTTCTTCCCTTAGGGCTTCGTCGTTCGCGTCCCCGTCGAGGGGGGCTTCTGTCCTCCTCGAGGGTTCCCTGATTTCTACGGGGATCACCGCTTCCGTTCCGTAGGTCAGACGAAAGAGGGTCTCCCCGGTCGTGGAATGTGGGGTCGTTCGGTAGGCCCAGAGGACGCTGTGTAGCTCCTCAATCCACCGTTGTTTGGCATCGCCTAATCGACGTTTCAATCCTCGAAATATTACTCTGTTCGCCGCCTCGGCCTGTCCATTCGTTTGAGGGTGCTCGACCGACGTAAAGTGCTGCTTCGTGCCTAGTTTGGAGACGAAGTCTTGGAAGTTCCTGTCGGTGAATTGTGTTCCGTTGTCAGTGACAATAGCTTGAGGCACGCTGAATCGGGCGAGGATGTTTCTTTTGTAAAAATGTAATATGTTGAAGGCTGTGATTTTGGCCAATGCTTCCGCCTCAATCCACTTGTAGTCCACCCCGACGATGAGGTATTTGTTTTGATATGACCCCTGGACGAAAGGTCCGAGGATATCCATCCCCCACCACGTAAACGGCCACAGGTAGGACTGTGTTTTTAGCTCGTTAGGAGGAGCGAGGTGCATGTCCCCGTGTCGTTGGCATCTATCACACTTCTTGACGTGTTCCTTGGCGTCCTGTTGCATGGTGGGCCAGTAATACCCTGCTCGAAGTGCCTTACGGGCTAACGATCGCCCACCGAGGTGCTGTACATTGATTCCCTCGTGGATTTCCTGGAGGATGCCAGAGATCTTGGTCTCCTCGACGCACCTGAGGAGGGGGATAGAGAACCCTCGCCGGTATAGCTTGTCCTCGACTATCGTGTATGAGCATGCCCTACGCTTGACCATTCCTATTTCCTTGATATCTTCGGGCAGTTTGCCCGTCGTGAGGTACTCGTACACAGGGGTCATCCAGCAGTTGCTGTCACCAATGGCGTTTACGTCCGCCCCTGGAGCGGGTTTGTCAATGCTCGGCCGGGAAATCACTTCTTGTATGATGGATTTGCTCCCGCCTTTCTTCTTTGTGCTTGCCAATTTGGACAAGACATCCGCTCGGGTATTGTGCTCGCGGGGGATGTGAGTTACTTCTGTGGAGGTGAACTTTTTCATCTTTTCTTTCACCAAGGTCAAGTATTTGACGAGGTTGTTGTTCTTGGCCTGGTACTCTCCTCGGACTTGCGAGGCCACTAGTTGGGAGTCGGTGAAGATTTTGACCTCCTTGGCGCCGAGGTCCTCGGCCAGCCGAAGTCCGGCGAGGAAAGCCTCGTACTCTACTTGGTTGTTCGACGTCAGAAAGGATAGTTCGAGGGATACCTCGATCAGGATGCCTTCCTCGTTTTCGAGGATGGTGCCCGCCCCGCTTCCCTTCGGGCTGGATGCTCCGTCGACATAGATCATCCATTTTTGGGATCCGTTGGTCGAAGGTTCCGGGACGGTCATCTCTTCCACAAAGTCGGACAATACCTGAGCCTTCAGGGCTTTCCTTCCCTCGTATTGGATGTCAAACTCGGCGAGTTCGAGCGACCACCTGAGCATCCTCCCCGCCATATTCGGTCATCCAAGGAGTTACCTTATAGGCTGTTCGGTCCTGACGACGACAGTGTGGGCGAGGAAGTAGTGGCGTAGCCTCCTGGCCACGGTGATGAGGGCCAGGGCGACTTTCTCTATCTGCTGATACCTGAGCTCGAGGCCTTGGAGGGCTTTGCTCGTGAAGTAAATGGGTTTCTGCCCGTCCGAGGTTTCCTGAATGAGGACGACGCTGACTGCTTCACTCGTGATTGCGAGATACAAGAAAAATGTCTCCCCGCTCTCAGGCCGTGAGAGGACCTGGGGTTGCGATAAGACTTGTTTTAGGTGGAGGAGCGCCTGCTCGCATTCTTTGCTCCATTCAAACTCCGCTTTTTGTCGAAGAAGTTTGAAAAATGGGAGTGCGTACTGCGCAGACTTGGCGACGAAGCAGGAGAGGGCGGTGAGCATCCCGTTCAATAATTGTATTGACTTCTTTGAGTCCGGAGTAGGGATCTCGGAAAAAGCTCTACACTTATCGGGGTTGGCTTCGATTCCTCGCTCTGTGAGGTAGTAACCGAGGAACTTACCTTCCCGAACGCCGAAGGTGCATTTGTCGGGATTGAACCTCATGCGGCACTTCCTCGCCGTGCCGAACACCTTCTAGAGGTGTACAGCATGTTCGAGTTCTTCCGCGGATTTGACGATCATGTCGTCCATGTAGACCTCGAGCATGTCGCCGATTTCAGCCCAGAAAACCTTATTCATCATCCGTTGGTAGGTCGCACTGGCGTTCTTCAGACCGAAGGGCATCACGTTGTAGTAGTAATTGGCCAACTCGGTCATGAAAGCCGTGTGCTGTTTGTCGACCTTGTCCATGGGAATTTGGTTGTATCCCGAGTATGCGTCCATGAAGGATAATAGTTTGTAACCTACAGAATTGTCGACTAGCTGGTCGATGTTAGGCAAAGGATAACAGTCTTTCGGGCAAGCCCGGTTAAGATCAGTATAATCAACACACATCCTCCATTTTCCATTATTATTTTTGACGAGTACAACGTTGGACAACCAGGTTGTGTATCTGGCTTCCGAAATAAAATTCGCCTCTAGGAGGTCTTTTACAACTTTTCAGCAGCCTCTGCTTTTTCGGGAGATTGCTTACGCCTACGTTGAGCTATGGTCCTAGCGGCCGAATCTACTGCGAGCTGATGGAAAGCCACCTCGGGGTCAAGGCCAGGCATCTCGGAGGCACTCCGTGCGAACAGATCAACGTTCTCCCTTAGACATGCCTTCAGCTGCTCCTTCGCCAGGTCGGGGATCCCGGTACCAATCTTCATGTTACGGTCTGGATCGTCCCCGAGGACCACGAGCTCAAAGTCTCCATCTGGGATGGGGCGCGTTGGGTGGAGAGGTTGCCCGTTGTTTTCCGCCTGGAGGTCGAGGTCTTCTGCCACATCTTCATCGGGTTCGCCCGGGAACCTGCTGTCGAGTTCGACCGCGTTGACGCGCGGGAGAGGTACCTGTTCGGTGTCCGGGGGTGGCTTTGCCACGATCTTGGGTTTGGTGCCGATGGAACTCATGCCTTTGATGGCGGTGTCGAAGCATCTTCTGGCCGCGTCTATATCCCTGTGCATCGTCACTACTCGTCCCCTGGCCGTGTAGTACTTCATTTTGAGGTGGACCGCTGATGGTACCACCGTAAGCTCGGCCAGGGTGGTCCTCCCGAGGATGCAGTTGTAAAGGGATGGACATTCGACCACCAAGAAGCGGGTCTTCACTTGTCAGGCAGTGTCTTTGGCCCCGAATATGACCATCAGCTCAACGTAGCCGCATGGTCTGGTGGTGGTTCCGTTGAATCCATGCAAGTCTGAGCCGACGTATAGGGTTATATGTCTCTCGTCGAGTTGGAGAGTCCCGAAAAGGTGAGCGTACATGATGTCGATCGAGCTGCCCTGGTCGACAAGGATCCTTCGAACGTCAAAATTCGCCATCTGAGCCCTGACCAGGAGGGGGATAGTGGCATTGGCCGCTCCGTCGGGGAGCTCCTCGAGATAGAAGGTGATAGGGTTTGAGTTCCCTCGCACCTTCTCGAGAGTGGTTGTCTTCGCCGATGTTGCTGATTCTAGTTCATCAAATTTCCTCTTGATCGACCCAACAGACAACTTCTCGTAACCACCCCCGTAGATGACCATTGCCTTGGGGAAGCCTTCCCAGGTGCTACGGGCAGTGACGAGGTCCTCGTGGGGGAAGGTTGCCCACATGTTGCGAATTGCTTCTTGGCCTTCAATGTTATGGGGACAAAGAAATCTTCAGGTCGAGTGACACTGAGGGCGACCTGAAGCCGACTCTCGTAGGGAGGAGGTGTCGTCTCCTCGACGTTCTGGGCTTCCCGGGAGCTGGGACGAGGAGTGTCATTCTTTTGGGCGTATTTCTTCAAGTGTCCTTCCTTGATGAGAATTTCAATTGCATCCTTGAGATGGATGCAGTCTTCTGTGACATGCTCGTGGCTCCGGTGGAACCTGCAGTACTTTGACTTGTCAGTGTTTGATTTGGGAGTAGTCGGCTTCGGAAAACGGACGACTCCTTTCAGAAATTCCTAGTTCTGGCGCTCGAAGAGGATTCGCGCGCGGGGAGCGTTGAGTGGGGTATACTCTGTGAACCGGCCAGCTGGTCCGCGCGGTTCACGAGGATCACAGGGGCGATTTTCTTTCTTTCTTTCTCTTCCTCGTCGGGGGGGGGAGAGTCTTCATCTTTGTGGCCGCGGGGGCCTTCCTTGCGTCTCGACTCAAGGGCGATCTGCGCTGCCTCCGACTCCTCGAGCTCGATGTACGACTGAGCTCGTTGGAGGAGGTCCTCCAGACGACGGGGTCTGCGGAGGACCACAGACTTGGCAAAATCAGATCCAAAACGTAGTCCATGGATGATCAAATACTTCTTCATGTCGTCGGTCGTGTGAACCTCGACAACTTCTATGTTGAATCTCTCAATGTAGTTCCGGAGAGATTCGTTCTTCCCATGGAAGATGCTCTCTAGGACAACCTCCATCTTCGGGTGTCGATGAGACGCAGTAAAGTGTTTGGTGAAGCGTTGTCTTAGTTGCTTCCAGGATGTGATCGACCCGGGTGCCAGACCCTTGTACCATGTTGTGGCGCCCTTCCGCAAGGTGGTGGGGAAAAGCCTGCACTTAATGGCTCCCCTGACGTTTCTGAAGTCGAGCATGGCTTCGAAACTTTCGACGTGATCGTCGGGGTCGGCCAGACCGTCGTAGATCCCCAGTGGTGGGGGTTTCTCCATGTTCGCAAGAATTGGGGCGTTCATGATCTCCCACGACAGAGGGGTCCTCTGGTCGTCGTCGTCGCTTCCTGCCAGGGATCTCGAAGGGGATCGGTGATGCCGTGGAGGGGAATTCCTCGAACGGTTCCTCGATCTCTCCTCGATAGTTTTGAACTTCTTAGTAGTTGCGGAGGGCCTGGGTTCCTTCCGAGGCGGGGAGCGATGACGCTTCTAGGAGATCGCCGGCTGGGGGCGTTCAAGGCATGGACAATAGCCCTCGCGCAACGGCGAGGGGGTTCGAGATTCTTCGGATGGAGTCCTTCGCGGGGAAGGGGAACGACGAGGTGAGGGTGGACGACGATGTCTTCGCGGGGAAGATCGCCGTGTCCGCCCTTGCTCTAGTGCTTCAATTCTGGTATTCTGGTGTACTATCAGCTGATTGGTCTGATTGATCAAGGCAAATAGGGCCATGGTGCTCGCATCTGCATTGGGCGGAGGAGCAACTGGCTGAAAGACGACTTGTTGGTCGTCCTGCTGGGCAGCGTCGTAATCCGCGTCTTGGGAGTCTGGGGAGGTGGTCTGCCCATCTCTCATGTCGCCTTCTTCGACGTGGAGGGCAGCAACGTCTTCGCGGTGGTTCCCGTTCTCGATTTTCTCGAGGACGGTGTCCAGAGCTTTATTAGCAGACGGGTTGTTGTCCATGCTGGTGATGAACGAGAGGATTGCTTTGGTTTATCAGAGGAAAAACGGGGAAGCAAGGGTTCCCACAGACGGCGCCACTGATCGTACCTGGATCAGACAATATTTGGTGGCCAGCAACGTCTTGTGGACTTCAGCTCCGGTGCGGTTGAAAGACGGCCCGGGGGGGGTGTACCTGCAAGGTACTCCGACGCTCAAGTAAGACAAAGGTTAAGTAAAAGCAAGTACAAGGTTAGAGTGTAAAAGAGTGTGTAACCTGACCCTCTCAAGTGAGAGGGTATTTATAGAGAGCCCCAGCGCGGGGCCAACGGTCACTAGCACTGGGCTGGATTGCCAGGCCCAATCCAAGTAACTGCCAGAGCTTACGTGGCGTAGTGAAGACCAGCACGTGGTCTTCGCCCTGGGGTAACCATTCCTAGATCTCCGGAATTAGGATAGACTGATTCCATTGGGAGTGGGTGGTTACATGAGAACGTGTCCTCGCGGGGAGGAGTCTTGCGTGTCGGGGAGAGACGTGTCCTCGCGGAGAGGAGCTTATGTGCAGGAGGAGAAGGCTCCTCGGGGGAGGAGAACCTGAGTGTCGGGGAGGAGCAAGGCCGGGGAGGCTTAGCGCCCTGCCCGACACTCTATACCGTGCGTGAGCCCGACAATGTTGAGAAGGGCGTATGCCCGACATTGGTCGTGTTAAGAGGCCCTTGTTGGGCCATTCCGGGACGTGTGGGTTGGGCCTGCTCGATTGAGGGGCAGACCCCGGCCCAGTCCAGAACAGTATATTTTTAAGTTAATGATAGTAAATTTATATCAATAATACAACACTTTCTTATTAATTGAGTCAATTTTTAATGGTAAATTTAATGTTTACATTTTTAATTCATAGAAGTGTTTGAGACATATCAAATATATATAAAACATGTAAACAAATTGGAAACACATTTGAATTTTCATAATGTTCAGACACACGTCGAAGAGATACTCTACTATTAAAGGCACTCATGCTTCAAATACTCATTTTAAAACAATTTTGTTTTTAAAATTTTAGATCACAAATCACATTGTACAACTAAGAGAATGATTAATTATTAGTTTTGGGAATACTGATGCAATAAATGATTGTTTATTACATTTTTCTGTCATATTATTAGCAACAAATGACCACCTTTCAGAAGATGCTTTCATTTATATGCAGCTTTTAGAGGTTCAAGCATATCAGATGTGCATTATCCCAATTGACATTGTTATTTCAAATCAATACAAGACAATTACATTAAAAGCCCCTCTGCTTGGCATTGTATCAATGACAGCAACACCCTCATCATGAAACCCGGCTCTTACGTACGCTGCCATAAACTCGTTATAAGTAATGGCATCTAGCACACAATCATTCTCCTCCATTTCTTTTAAGATGTTCAAAGCCTCTACGTAAACTCCAGCCTTCCCGAAAACATGCAGCATAGAGTTATACGTAACAGTTCCGGGTTTATATCCACTCAATTTCAAATCAGCGAAAAAACTTCCTTGCTTCATCCAGCATACCCTCTCTCCCACAAGCAGATATCAGAGTGCTGCATGTAAACTCATCAAACTCAAGCCCTTTACTCTTCATCTCATCCAACAACTCCAAAATTATATTCCAAAGTTGGATCAAGACCACACTCCTTCATCTTTTCAAAGATCTCAATAGCACGTTTATACTTCCCGGTTCGAGCATAAGCATAAAGAACCGTAGTGCAAGCCCTTACATCAAGTGGATATTCTTCAATAGGAATTATATCAAATAGCTTAGATGAAATTGAATACTGTGACTCCCTACCTGATATCTTAACTATGAGTTCAACAGATTGATTATCCACTTTCATATTTTCAGACCCAAAATTCAACCAAACCTATTCAAACAACAAAAAAGCTCTTTCCCAATTCCCAAAAAGGTTTAAAGCCTTCAATAGACTAGTAACATCAGATTGAAGTAACTCTGATTTCACAGAGTTAAAAAACTCAATCAAATCATTCAAAGACGACCCAACAATTGAATTGAGCATATTCTTACCTTTAATCGATAAAAATCCAAAGCTATTAACACCACTTCTGTCAGTATCAATTTGTGAACCACTCTCATCAAACTTTGGATCTTGAGTAGCATATAACCCTGGATCAGGATTAACCCTAAGTCTATCATTGTATAAATAAAATCCTTTACGAGCTGCTTCACCTGTTAGAAGCACATTTTTATAGATAACTCCATCTCAACTTCACAATCAGTCTTATGCAGCGGTCCTGTCCCTGTACCCAGTACATACAACTCTATTGTTTTCCTCTGAATAATGTATAGTTGATCAATATATTTAGTTGAGAAGAGGGTATAAAATCAAACAATAAAACCTTAAGAGCAGTGCAAGACTCTTACTTGCTACCAAACTCAATATCAAACTGAAGAAACTAAAAAATCTGAAATAATGACATGCATTGAAGTTCCCTAAAGAAACATATGACAATGAAAGGCAAAGTATGAAATCAGAGACATGGTGTCAACTTGATCTTCCAAAATGGAGTTAAAATGGATGTCATTATAAAATCTTTTTCATGATCATTCCAAGTAAAATTGGGTGAAACAAATATCTTTCTACGAAGCCAATAAATTAAACAAAGAACCTCACTTGCAATCATTAATTAATCGATAAAGAAAAATACAATGACACTAATTTGATTATTTCCCTAAACAAAATTTGTATCTTTCCTATAAGAATAATAAACAGAGTCAACTAAATGGTTAATTTTAAAACCTCATGCTCAAATACATTGGGATAGAAATCCAAACCTGCAAATGAATTTTTTCTTTTCCTAGATTCTTGACCATCATCTGCCACTGAATTTTTTTAACTTATCAACATCTAATGGAAGAACAAAGTCCATTTTCCCTCTTCTTCAGTATGCTCGAACATTCCCAAAATCAACCTCTCATCAGTAGTTAAAAACTTTCTCTCTTCTTCAGTTTGTTTAACGCTTCCAACATGCTCACTCGACGGTATTCTCAAACCCAAAGGTGATTGAAAAGGCGTCAATTCCCCTATTAAAAAAATATTAGAAAATAATAAATCAACACACTTCAACATGTCCCATGTATATATATATATATATATATATATATATAGCCAAAAACCCTAAGAGTAGTTTTGGATCCAGAATTTTAAAAATGATATAAAATTGTCGGAACTGTTTGAGGGGCTGTTGAAGAGCTATTCATAGGGATGGCAACGGGGCGGGGCGAGGACGGGTTTAACTATACCCGCACCCGCACCAGCCTCTATGTAACACACCCGCCCCCGCCCCCAAATCCAACCGGGGGTAAAAATTTACCACCCAGACCCGCCCCCAGTAGTGAACGGGTGCACCCGCACCCGCCCCGCCCCCACCCGCAAAAAAATAATTTCTTTTTAATTACAATAAAAATTAATAATTTTAATTAAAAAATTAATTATTTTAATAAATTAATTAATTATTTAATTAAAATTTTAATTAGTAAATAAATATTAACTTGATAAATTTGATTATTTTAATTGCAATAGGGGTATTAATAATTTAATTAAAAATATAATTAATAAATGAATATTAAAATAAGTAAAATAAGTGAATTAAAATAAAATGCATTATTCGGGGGCGGGGCGGGGGCGGGTGCGGGCGGGTCTTAGTGTCTACCCGCCCCCGCACCGTAGTTAAGAACCGGGTTTCACCCGCACCCGCACCCGCACCCGTAGTTAAAAACCGGGTTTCACCCGCACCCGCACCCGCACCCAATTAAATCGGGGTTTCCCCGTTAATTTCGGGGCGGGCCCGGGCGGGTGCGGGCGGGTCCAGGTTTGTTTGCCATCCCTAGCTATTCAGTTTGCGATCGAGGAAGTGAGAAAGCGATTGTGGTGGTGGTGGTTGCTTTGACAGTGATGTGAGCTGAGAGAGATATCAAGCGCAGTTATGGACAAATTTGTATAAACTTGAGAGAGATATCCGAAAGCAGTATGTGAAGCAAAGCAATTTTTCTCATTTTTGTAATGCAACCCTAACTGTTCCCCTTTTCTCCAATGAGCGGGCGTTATGAATATTTCAGAGCACGAGTGTGGAAAGGTTTAGGGGGGCGACGGTTGTTTCACGGTCGTGACTTTTGATAAATTTTCAGTATGTGTTAGTAGGTTCAGAGGGGCGACAGTTGGTTCACCGTCATGACTTTTGATGAGTTTTTCAGCTTTAATTATTTGTTAAGGTTGTAACGTGTGTTACTAGATTTTGGAGGCGATGGTTGTTATACCGTCCTGACCTATATTTTAGGGCAGTTCTTGTGACTGTCGTGAATTTGAATTTAGAACGGTTTAATGATAACCGTTGCAATATTTATTAATTTTTTAAAAATGTAACGGCGGTTGGTATAAATCGTCGTAACAACCGTCTCTATATGAGAGTTACGACGGTTAGCAAGTAACTGTCGTAATTTTTGTGTCGTAAAATCCTAATTTTCTGTAGTGTATGCATCTTGCATTTTCTCGGTGCTTTCCCGCTCTCTAGTGCTATTTTCCCCGCAGAGCGTGTGTGTACTCTCCAATAGAGTGTCACCTTTAAGCAGAAAATGTTTATCCTTTCTAATTCCTTACTGAGTTTATTCCTCGTGGAAGATGTTTGTTTTAGCTTTCCTTTCCCGTTCATTATTTGGATAGAATCAATCCCAAGTTGAGATATTTCCTCATTGGATCGAGTCTTGTTTGACCGTTTATCTCCAGTTTTTTTTCTGGATTGAACTTTGGTTTCTTGAGTTTATTACATTCTTTTAAACCATCACTTGTTTGGTAGTAGGTAATATATCTCTTTTGCTTTTGTGGATGGTTACCATCCCAGTAAGTGGTAGTTGATAATCTTTCCTTCAGGTTTATTACCTTTTTTTAAGCTACCCAGTAGCCGGTAGTAGGTAATATTCCTCCCCTATCCAATAACAAGTAGTTTATTATTTTTTTCCGAGTTTATTACCTTCTTTTAAGCTACTCAGTAACCGATAGTAGGTAATATTTCTCTTCCTACCCAGTACCATGTAGTTGATTTTGTTTCCTTCTGAGTTTGTTACCTTGTATAACACTACAAGAAATTATCTATTTTACGACACATGGGTTGCGACCCTTATGTAAAAACCGTCCTAATTTCTTATTTGCGACGGTTTCCGCAACAGTTTAGTTCAGCTGTCTCAACTTTTTAAAGACAAATGAATAAATCTTAATACTAAATATCCATATAAAGTGACTAACACGTTGACCGTCCTTTGTTCTAGAATAAAATATTTTATTTTTAATTCTCTCTCTTACAAAGAGAAAATAGTTCTTCTTCTCTACGAGAGCATGTACAGAGGTAAAATAGTTCTCACTTCAACTCTCTCATGGAAACAATGTTAATGGATTTCTTCCTCAAAATCCCATAGTCGTTGCACCTTCTCATTTATCTCTCTATCTTCTATCTCACACTTCTCCTTTTCAAAAATGCAAAACACATGTTATTCTCGGTTTATTCCTTAAAAAACGTTGAGTCGCCGCACCTTCACCTTATCCCTCCATCTTCGGCTACACCATTCTCCTTTTCAAAACAAAATTTTGGTTTCGTTTACGATTCTAGACTTTTTCTCACAAAACCCTTAGGAATTATTGTAAACCCTAAAATTTCATCGTCTCAATTAGATACTCAACCAATAATGACCTCACTTCTTCAAATATTCATGATAACCATGTTTTAATTTTCAGGTAATGGAAATGAAGCATGTTCTATAGCTTAGAGAACGTCTGAAGGAAGCTTAAGGTTCAAATCTATGCGAGGTGCTCGTTGATTTTTCGAAACTAGAGTTTTTATTATTTTTGAATTTATATTATTTATATTGTTTTGAATTTTGGGTTTTGGTACTGAATCAGTGAGGTCGTTCTTCAGTGTTTCTAACTTCACTGAAGGAAGGATGTTGAATGTGTTTGTCAAAGCTTTTATGTTGAACGAGAGTGACAGTGGCATGTTGTTTTTTTTTTAAATTAAGATTACAAATTTTTACCAATATTTTTCCTCATACCCGAATAACTTTTATTTTTTTGAACCAATGATACCTAATAACCGATTTGATGAAATTATTTGAAATATAGGTACATAGGTTGCAGATTTGGAGATAAAGAAGTTCAAAGAGACATGGAGATTTTTCATTACAAGATTGTCAACAAGGGGATGAAAATAGATACATTGAGATAAAAGTGTTATTGCTTCTGATATCAGATTGTGAGTTGCACTCAATTTGGTATTGTGTATAGTTTAGTCTATGTTGGTATGTTTGGTTGTGTTGACAAGATTAATCAATGGTAGATTGTTTTCAAATAACCATGTTTTTTTTTTGGAATTTAAAATAACCATGTGTTATACTCTGCTATATTTGCAATTTGACAACACCGCAAATGATGAATTGTGTGAGTTGTTTGGTTTATTTTTGCAGGGTTTTAGATGAGTTGCAGAGGGAATTGTATCTGGTGTTGGGTGATTAGCCGGAGGCAATATGCACCAGCATGGTGTTGCTCTTGTAAGTGTTTCTATATTTACTTGTGTTAGGCATGAAGATATGTTTGGTCAACAGAAGTAAAAATTGGATTTACTTGTGTCCAGCAAAATGAAGCAGAGACCAGAGAAATACTTCTGCTCAAATGCATAAATTAAAATCCAAACACATAACATATAGTCAAACTAATTGTGAAAGATATAACATCGTTTATAATATTATTACTTAAGTAATTGAAAAGTTAAAACTACACATGCTGCATTTGAATGTGAGAAAAGAGGTTTAAATTTACTTTTCATCTTCTCTTTTGATATCTTACAGATATCAGAAGTGAGATCCTTCTTAGGCAGTGCTGGTACAGTCAGGCTTGGCAATGTCATAGATGTTTTAGACACACTAGGTAGTATTATAACAAATTTGAATCTATTTCTATGAAGCACGGACATGTCGAAAATGACCCTGATACTAAAACAGTGACACTGTTAATAATTTGAAAAACGTAATCACAAGTGTCGGTGGAAGTGTCCAACACAGACATGGACATGGACACGTCTTTTTTAGAGGTGTCGGTGCTACATAGATCTATTTGTAAATTTGATTTTTCTCTTTCATTTTTATAACAAATTTGTGTGCTTTGTTACAAGGTACAACACCTATAGTTCTCGTGAAATACATCTGAAGCAGCTGTAACAGTGATGCGCTTCGCACCGCCGCGATCACATTGATATTGGTTGTGATTTACTACTTAGATTTCAACAATTTGTGGTTATCTCTAATTAGATAGGATTGAGTTAAGGAAACAATACTCAGATTGTCATAAAGCATTAGAGATGTTAGAATTGATACATGTAATTAATGTAATGTAATGGTGAATTAGTGATTGAGTGCCCTTTTGTTCACTTATCTTAAACATAGCTTATTATACACACATGTTTTAGATATGCTCATTAGAGTTAACTCTTGATGTTTGATGCTTTGATGCTATTGCATAATGCTTTTAATGTTATTCTCTTATGTTTTCTCAAATTATGCAGTATTGAAAAATGTCATTTATTTTGTAGTTTTTAAATTGTGCAATAATGTGATTAGCTTAATAAATTTTGTTTTGCAGTGCACACATGTTGTGTTATAGTGTTAAATTTATTATAATTACACAAGAAGGTTCACATAAAGAGGATTTTGATCTCCAAAAAACACTAACAGTGAAGCAGATATTAAACGTAAGTGTACACTTAATCACTTTACTAACCAGAAACTAAGTTGTTTCAATGAATATATTAATTTTCATGTTTAACAATAGGTAAAAGTATACAAAGGAGTTAGCTAGAGATCAAATTTTCGTCGAACGCACTTCGTCTAATTCTCTCCTTCAGACTTTTACAAAGGTCAATAATTACCCAAGTGTAAAGATGAACAATTGGTATGCTATTTGGGACAAAGGTTAGAATTCCATTTAATGATAATCCCTTGGAGAACTATTATGGTTTACTCTTAATACACATGAATTTTACATGCTTCTGATTGTGGAACATTTTTTCTCCTTTTACTTTTTTAGGCTCCTTGCATTATTTTCATTGATGAAATTGATGTTGTTGGATCAATCTCGAAACAGTGGAAGGGCAACACCAAAAAGACATTGCACCAACTACTTGTTGAAATGGATGGGTTTGAGCAGAATGAGGTATCTTTGAACAATTTGGGTTGCAATTTGTTTGTCTTGGTAGAATAATATAATAAAAATCAAAGTTCTTTCTTGGTAGAATAATATAATAAAAAATCAAAGTTGAGGAACATCCATATTTTTATGAATAATAAAGCAAATGATTATGGAAAAAGATGAATCATTAACTTGGCATTACATAAATATAACACAGATTACTTTCTAAATTCTAAGTTTAACTAACTAGGCTTTGGATATATCATCCAGGATCCTCCATTTTGGTAAATGTCTGTAGATAGTAGAAAAATATATGACTCCATCCATTTGGTCTCTCATATGATTTTGAAATCATGATATGGCTTTATTGTTGTAGTTTTCTATTATAGGAATTAAAATTCATTATAAGTTGTGTTGACTACATAGTTTATTATTTTCTCTGGTGGCAATAGCTTTGCAGTCTTCAAAATGAAGGTGCCGCTGGGATATTTTATTATGCAGTTGGGAGTCACTATGATCACCATTTTCACCAAGTAAAGGCTCTATTTCTAAATCTCAAAAACATTCAAAATTTGCTCTGCATTATTAGAAGTTTTTTAGTAATATGTTTCCGAATTAAATAGAGATCAATACATAGTTTAAAATAATGGAATTACTTATTATACTTATTCTTCACGAAGGAGCAAAAGTTATTGAGAAGCACGTAGGATAGTGTTTTGTTCTTGCAGAAGACTGTGACCAACCTAACTAAACTCAGCCAGATGCTACATCTTTCATTTAAATATTTTCCTTGATAAATGGTCTACATTATTGGTTTCTATTATGTTATTATTTTCAGGATGAATTTCTTGAATAACATTCTTAGAGAAGAAGGTGGTTTCGATTACAAAAAAGCATTGATGATTCAATAGTGAATTCTTATTAGAGATATCCTGGGTGCTAAAGAAATTTTGTTGCTTCATCTGTGAGTTCATTGAAGAATGTGAATTCACTTGTCAACACAGGTGATAAGTTTGGTTGTGATTTGTCCTATACTTTATGTGCTTTTGGAATTTTACCTTTTTTTTGTTGTTAATTTTTCCCCATTTTACCTTAGATACTACACTTCATTGGAATTGAAGGACCACAAACATTGGACCCAGTCAAATATATTTGTTATATTTATAACAAAGTACATCTTGAGAATGCGCCTATTAGGGCCAGTACTGTGAGCACACTGGCCAAATTTGGCGCTCCTGTTGCATTAAACGTGTTATTCCTGTTTTGGTTTTCAAACCAGAAGATTTCAAAGATGGTTTGGAATTGGTGTTTGTCTTTGTGATGTTGTTGAAGGAGAAAAGACTAGAATTTAACCAAATTGCAACCAGGAATTTCATTTAGATTGCATTGGTATGTGGTTTCAATCTTATTCCACTTGTCTTCTTTGTAGAAATTTAGTTTCTAATGAATCCTTTAAACAAAAATAGTACTTCAAATGCTGAAGAGATCAATGTGTTAGTTTCATCAGAAAGTGAAAATTTGATTCCTATGAATGGTTTAGAGTCTTCAAATTTTCCAACAAATTGTTTGCTTTGGGGTAATTGCGAAACACAAATACAGGTTAGTTCTTTTGATGGATAGAAAAAGCATCCTGGCTTGAATATTAGTCAATTTGATGTGATTTAAATGAAACTGAATTATTTGGATTCCAAGAAAGAGAGATACATAGTTTAACTAATCAATTTGTTTTTGTACTCACAGAAGCAACAAAGGACATCAATACTGTTGAGAACAGGGGAGCTACATCAATAATGTTGCTTGTAGTTTCCTACGTCTGTGTTGTATTCTTATAGTTTACACTTTTTTGCTATTCCCTTCACCTCTTTACTCCCTAGATCCATTGTTTTACTCATTTCCTCTCTTTGATTTCTTTACAGGCACGTTTTCGCCACCGAGAAAGAGGATATTTTGGGAAAGCATGATGCTCCTGTTCGTTGTGTTGAGTACACCTATGCCGCAGGTTTCTTACTTGTTACTCCATTCACTCCATCCTCTTTAATCTCCACTTTTACTATACAATACTATATGTTTACTTAAAACATGTAACTAATATAGAAATTTCAGTTATGCAATTAATCTAGATATTCTAAAACATATCCTTAAGGCGCAGTTATAGCAGATTATGGCAGAAAAACCCGCGATATCCGCTATTATTTACCATTGTGGCGAACCCAAAACCCCCCATGTTTATCGGCCATCGCGCCACTATTTGATAACATTGCCAAGAAGATATTAGAATGAATTACATTTACAGAACATTATCCCTAAGATGGTTTGAGCTGACATTTATATACCCTTATAAAAAAAGAGACAATGGTTCTAATATAAGTATTTGAAGAATTTTGCCCCAAAATCCATTTCACAGATGCGGTAGTGGTTTGGTGCTGCAATTAGCAGGCGCATCAAACATTAATGCTTATAGTGGCTTGCCGGCCGAAAGCATCGCACTCATTCTGCAATGGCAGCGCTGTTGACAACATAGGTTTGGGCCACCCTTGTCTTTCTACCTTATGCCTTTGGTAAACATGTTTGTGTATCGCTTTATAGGTTAGCAAAAACTGATTTCACTTTTTTAGTGAAAACTCAGTTGTGTTCGCTACTAGTTACTATACGATCATCCTTTTAAAAGAAATGGGGAAGGGTGGAATATTATCAATTTAAGTGACTCCAATGATCATTTTAGAATCATGTCAGAGGAGATTTGAAATTCGTTTCTTGAGGTCACAAGTCAACTCTTACCATTGGTTAGCATAGACAGATTTTGTTCTTACGGTGAAAACTCCGAAGGGTTGATACTAGTTACTACATGTTCATTTCATGATATAAACATTGTAACTACAAAAATGTATGTCTCAGTTATTCATTTATTCATCGTCTTGCAATATTCCTTGGAATGAATGGTAAAGTAAGGTTTTTAGATGCAGTTTTTGATATTTGCCTTTTCTTTAAATGTGTCCTGAGAATAAAATTTGTTGCCAACAATGATAATTGATAACACATCTTGTTGTATATCTTGATTATCATTTTCCATTAACATAAATTTCTGTTGAATAATGTTATTCAAGTTGATACCCTGCTCACAGTCTATCTTCTAAAACTGTCTCATTTCTTCAATTGGTGTGTTTCCAAGCGTGCCTCCCACCGCCACAGTCAAGCCACTCATATAAATCGCTCTAGTGTTCCTCACACTATTTCAGGAATCGATATTTAGAATGAGGTTAAAAACCAACCATTTATTAGTTTATTTGATAGTGAGATATTTGAATGGACACAAAAGCCATGCTCCCCTGAATTATTTTCACGTCCCACCATTTAGTTTGTTACACATAACCTATGCATTGAAGTTTAATTAAGTTGTATATTAACTGCAGGTTGAGGATGTTGTTGAGATTGTGATTCTGGTGCTCAGAAAGAAACAGAGCTGCAAGCTTGTGATTCAAATAATGATAGTTCAAGCAAGATCTCAACTACTAGATAAACAGATCCTATCAAATGTATTTGATTCTTTATTTGCATGTAATTGTAATATGATAAGCTTCTAACATATAAAATGACATGGTGCATGTATAAATGTAATATGATATATATGTTTATTTGAATGAAGAATACCCATTCTGTTCATATTTCTACAAATAATTTTTTTTTTAAATTTAAAAATAAATTCCCTGCGGATTTACCTGTGGAAAGAAAAATTCCTACGGATTTACCTGTGGAAAGAAATATTCCTACGGATTTACCTGCGGAAGCACCTGTGGAACAGAAAGTTGTGACGGTTTGAACCGTCGTAATCAACAATAAAAACAAAATTTAACTGGAAAGTTACGACGGTTGGTAACCGTCGCAATATGCAGATTACGTCAGTTCCCTACCCGTCGTTAGAGATAATGACGGTTGGTGTGACGGTTTTGACAACCGACACAATACGGCCTCGCGACACACATTTCTACGACAGTGCTGGAACCGTCGTGAATTGCAAATTACGGCGATTTTAACCGTCGTAACCTGCCAGAATAACCGTCGCAATATGCCAATTTTCTTGTAGTGTAAGATGACACGTTTTTTGGTATATTATTGCAACTAATGAAAACTACATCATTTACCTAAAATCATTCAAATTTACCTACATCATTTAAGTAAGATAACTGTTTTAGATAAACAAAGTGCCATTTATTTATTAAACTACATCATTGACCTAAAATCATTCAAATTTACGGCAATTATGAAAAAAATTTATGCCACCACAATTTTCTTAATTTAACCACATAGCGAATGTGTTTTTTTAATGCTCACTTACTCTATTTTTCTCTTCACATCTTTTTTTTTTCTTTTAATTATTTTAAATATTTTCTTTTTACAAAATTTTCATTACTTACTTTATTTTATCAAACCACTTGAGTTCATTATTAAAAACCACTACTTAAAAATTCGCGTTTAGTGACCGAAAAAGCTTAAAAATCGGGCACTATAACATTTTGCAACCAATTTAGAGACCATAATTTAAATCGAACCTGTTACTTCCAGCTATTTCAGTTAGGCCTTACCGCTAAATCACTTAATAACATTTGTTATGTTCTCTATATTTAAATATATATACATATAAAAAATATAAAAAAATTTAAATAATATTTTAAAAATTACTAATTATTATTTAATTTAATTCATGAATATAAAATTTGATTTTATTAATGTAATTTCATTATGCACATATAAAAATTGCATATAATAAAAAAATTCACTTTTATACATATATAAAAATAAAATAGCATAATTGTTTATATAATTATATGTTTTATTTGTCAAAATAATAAAAAGGTTAATCTTTTATTAAACAAAAATGAAAATGTTTAAAAAAAACCGGGAGAGAAATAGTAACATAATAAAGAGGATTAAAATGTAAAGAAAAAAAACAATAAAAATATCAGTGACCGAAATTTCGGGCTCTAAACTTTTTATATAAACTAACTATTGTATAAAAACATTTTTTCGATACCGGATAGGTGGTCACAAACTTTTGGTCGCTAAATTGATGACTAATTTTTATTTAGTGATCGATTTAGTGACCTCTAAAAATTTACTCACGGATATCAAATTTTGGTGGCTAATTCGGTGGCTATCGTAACCGAAATTTTTTGATCATTAAATCGGTCACTAAAAACAAATTTTCTAGTAGTGAATGTTTAAAAACTTTACTTTAATTTAAGATTGATATATATATATATATATATATATATATATATATATATATATATATATATATATTAAAAACAATAAATTATATTAAAATTAAATAAAAATCATATTTTTTAATTGTTGATTTTTTGATGAAATTTACAAAAATAAATGTTTATTTCAATATATGGTGTCAATATCCTCTTTTTACCTTTTTTTTTAATTATTTTGATTTGGTAAATAATGCAATAGAAAGATTAATTTATTTCGTATTGGAAACGGAATATAAGTTTCGTCGCATTAATATAAATTAATTCTATGTCTATTTTTTGTAAATAATAGTATTACATGATTTTTCATTTCCCATTTTAATTTGAATAAACTTTTTTTAGCGAGTGACTGAATTTTCTTTCATTTATATTTGTATGTATTTAAAATTTTTAGTTATATTAAAAAAGTTCTTTTTATTCAAATACATAATTTTTATTTCTTTCCAAAAACATAAATTGATTTATTTTACTTTTTACTATTTAAAAAATAAAACTGATTTAAAAAATTAGATGATCAAATAGATTTTTTTTTTATTTTCTTCCTAAAAATAGTGTCAAAAAATGTGACTACCAAACAAATTTTTTCTTTTTTTTTTTTTAAACTTCAAATAGTTTTTAAAAATTATTATTTTTTTAATTATTCTCTTAATATTAATTTTGTAAAATAGATTTGTAAACAAATTCAAAAAATAAAAATTAAAAGTAATTCAACCAGACTAACATTTTTGTTTTTCATGTTGTAGTAAGAAAGAATAACCACTTCACCTTTTAGTTTTTTAATAATAGAATAGAGATGATCTTTTTTATTTTTGTTTTAGGGATAGAGTAAGAATGAAAATATTTTTAAAACTTAATACTGCTGAGAACATGCATTTGCTAAGGTATACTATATGTGAAAAAAAATACAAGATATGATAATGCCACGAAGAAGTATAGTGAAGAGGGGGAAGACAATTAGTTACAATTCTATTTATATCGCAACAAAATTACAAAGACAGATAATCTCATGTATACATCAAAAAACATGCTCTATATCATCATGTATGAAATGTTGCATACAATTCATCATTCATTCATGGATTATGACATAAATATCATATTCATGCATCATATATGATATACAAAATCACCACCATTCATCTCATGCAGTTTTAATTACATTTAGCACACTTTTTATACTTCATAATTTTTCATACTTAAAAGCATAACTAATCATCATTCAATTTATAAAATTCATATTTTTCATGATGATTCATGTTACTATTATGATATGAAATGCTAATGAAATAAAAATGGAATTCATTAAAACATAGTTGCATGAGGGAACAAGAATGCAGGAACAAAAATCATGTAAAAATACCTAAAATATAATCCAACTACAATTACATGGCTTGCAAAATGAAATTTATTAGATATAAGAGTGTATTTGAATGAATCATTTTAATAACGAAAAATAATTTTTTTTGAGAGAATTTAAAATGATTTGACCAAAATTTATTGTTTGGATAAAAAAAATATAGAGATTTATTAAAATGATGTAAATTTATGATTTATTTTATTCAAGTTAAATTTAAAGAATTTCAAATGACATAAAAAAATAAATAATTTAAAGTTGCTCATTCACTCTATATAATGCAAATGTTAAATTGTTTATTATTAATTTTTCAAAATTTGCAAGATGTTCCTCATATTTTATGAAAATTTCAAATTTACCCCTAAAATATTCAAAAAATTGCAAATAAGTTCTTAATCATTTTCAAAATTTACAAATTAGTCCTTTAAAATTTTCAAAAATTGTAAATTAATCCCTATTTTTCATATTTTAAATTTGGCTCAAAAGTTTTAAAATTTATGAAAATGACCCAAAAAATTTAACAATGAATCATTTAAACTGCTTAGAATTTTGAATTTCTTAAAAATTCTCAATTAGCAAATCCAAACACACTCTAAAATCCAATCACATATGCACATAATTAAGAACAATTTTTATTGTTAATCATGTAATTAATCTCTCTTTATTTCATTTAATTTCACTACTACGATACTTAATTCTAAGCTAACTTTTAACATTTTTGCCAAGATGACAGTGCATTGTGCATGGTTGGTTATTAGCTGTGTTGCAAAGGTACGGGTACGTACCCAGTACCTGGTACGAGTACTGGTACGAAATACGTCATTTTAAAAAAAACCAAGGTACGAGTACGCTAATATAAATTCATATGTACTTCGATTTTTCTCAACAGAAGATGAAAAATTTGGTTGTGCGAGGAGTTTCAATGCAATTGATTGAAGTTTAACGATTGAAGATCCATAAGTTATCAATCATTTATTTGGTTTCAAAATCCATCGATCTTGCAACGAATCCAATTGGTCAAACTCTACATCAGCACTTGAAAATCCCATTAAAAAAATGTATAAAACTATATCATTAGAAGAAAAAAATTGAGTTCGCGTACCCAATATGTACCCGTTAGAGTACCAACTTAAAAAACAATAAATAAAAAATAGGTACGGTGTCGGTACGTACCATACGAGTACCGTACGCATACCGGTACCCGATACCGGTACTTTATCTAAAATGGAGTACCCATGCTTCACAGGTTATTAGAGATATGCTCAATTCTATTGTGGCCATCAACACCCATTCTTCCATCCAGATGAACAACAAAAACTTTCATGATATGTGCAATTTAATGCAATACTTGTGGGGGTATGGCCTCATAGGTAATGTCAATGGAACACCCTTATGCTTAACTTCCAATGATGATACTTACTATTAATGTAAAAGATAGGATCAATTGATCCATCGTGCCCTTATTTAATCTATAGATTCAAATGTCATTACAATGCTTAAAAATGTAAAAACTTCAAAAAAAAAAAAGAAGCTTGAGATGTTATCACCAAGTTGTTTGCAAGCAAACTCATGCTTAAATCATGCACGTGAAGGAGCATTTATCTCGCTTCACAAAAGGGTTCCAGTCTTTGTCAGAATACATCCATGGAATTAAGACCTTATATGATGAATTGGATATTATAAAATCTCTGTTAGATGATATGAACCTTTTCATTCATGCTTTAATGGCCTATGTACGGAATATTGTGAGGCCATATATACACTATGAACTATAGAAAATCCTATTGATGATCTTCGTTATCTACTATAAAGTTTGAAGGTTACTTAAAAAGAGATAAAATTGTACAACAACACTACTATAAAAAGCGTTTTTTATATTGGTAGAATTAAAACTGAGAGGTAAAGTTATATGTATCTGGGTTCGAACCCCAGCAACAACACTTTTATTATTTTTAAAACTAACATATCTTATATCCGGATTATCTTGAAAACCGAGGGGTAAGATTATTTCTTTTTTTTTTTTATTTAAATTTTATTACATTGTTTACCCAAATATTACATTATTTATACATAATATTAAAATAAAAATCAAATTCCCTAGAGATCTAGATAAAAATCAAATACCTTGAAGATTTAGATTTTAGATCTTTGAATTATTGAATCTTGGGGAAGATCAAATGTTAGATGTAAGATTATTCTCTACGGATCTTGCACGCGTTTGATTCTAATGAAAAAGGGTAAGATAATTATAATAAATATTCAAAATATTAAAAATACATTGTAAAATCTGTTTTTCATTGAAAATTTTTATTTTCCATGTCCAGGTCCCATGCAAGATGCTAAAGATCTGTTTCCTAATGAAAATTTTTATTTTCTGCACTTGCAATCCATCCCAGAGATATGTAGTAACAACTCATGATCAAATGGACGGCGGTGAATATTTCCTCTCTTTGGGACGACGATGTATAAGTTATTCTTAGGGTAAAATATGTTTAACGAGTGTTTTTATAGTAAAATATGATTATTAAAACCGAGGTTTTTTATCTTCTCCTTTTAACTATTACCTCGGTGATGATGAAAACCAAGGTGAATCATTTTTTTTAATTACATTATTTACACAAAATATTGAAATAAATTTACAAAAAATCTTTGCTCTTATTATTGAATATCTTCGGTGATATCCATATTTAGTTGCATTCCCTTATTTGTTCAAAGGTTAAGCTCCCTTCATTGTTGGTTAAGCTCCATTATTTGTGTAACTTGAAGCAAGAATAATTTTTTGCACTTGCAATCTATCAACTGAGTACTCTTCAAAGGCTGAGCTCCCTTCTTTAACTGAAGGTTATTTCAAAAATATTTTGTTCAAGATAGAAGAACATTGAGTATTTTTTCTGTCTTGTAATCCATCCCAAAGAATGATGCTTACGAGTTAGGGGTGGCTTCATATTAGTAAGGATTAGGGTAAAATCTGTTTAACGAGTGCTTTTATAGTAAAATCTTATTATTTTATGTCTCGGTTAAATAGAAAACCGATAGGTTAGAACATTTTGTTTACACTTATAAACAAATAAAATCATAAACTACAATAGCTGGGAATCGAAGCTTGTACTGAGTTGTTTTTCACCTCGGTGTTATGAAAAACTGAGGGAATTTATGGTTTTTTATTTTTTAAATAATAAAAATATCGTGAACCTTGCCTTTATACCACAATTTTCTATTGTTCGAGGTGAAAACTTCATCATGAAAAACGTTATTTGTTGTAGTGAAAGTATGAAAAACAATTTGAAAACATCAAATCCACATCTCCCCACTCAACAACAAAAATTATTTGTCAGTTTTATGACAAACCAGACAATACTACCAAATCTTTTTTTACAAAATTCATGGACATCATCCAAGAGGGCGAATACCCTAATTGAATTGCTTACTTGTATCATGTCATCGGGTATCTGAGACTGGATCTTAGACTCAGGAGCCTGACATCGCATTATAAGTGATCTAGATTGCGTCTCTCTCAACCTTACAAATGTTTTGATCACCGAAGTGTGTATGATGGCTCAAGTCTCCCGATATACAAACTAGTAAAAAAATTAAATTCTCCACCTCATTCTCTTCATTTATCAAATGTTTTACATGTGCCAAAATTTTATCAAAAATATGATGTCTTTGTCTTCCTTATGTCAAACTAATCCAATTTATGTTGAACTTTTTTCTTACCATTTCTTGATAAAGGAATTGAAGACAAGGGCACATATTCTAAGAGAACGACTTTTTTATTTTTGATAAGCAAATTGTATTAAAGGGAGAAACAGGGATTCTCCAACCCAATACAAACACCAATAAAAAAGGAAGGGATAGAAACAAACACCCTAAGAAAAGTTAGAAGAAATCTAGAGGATTTTTCGTCCAGTCATATAAATTACATTTCCTACGGCCTAATCCCAACCATCTCCAAGAGATTGTAACAATACGGTTCAATATCTCCTCAATGTTACAAACATCACCATTAAAGATAATATTATTCCGCGAATTCCAAATTACCCAAACCGTTGTGAACCACACAAAGCTAGCCATATCCTCCTTGCTCCTATCAACTAGCATCAAAAACCAAAGCAAAGCAAGGTTACTAAGAGAATCCGCATTGATCTGAGTTATACCAACCCAGTCAAAAATCTTTAGCCAAAGTTGCTGGATTTTTGGGCACGACAAGAAAAGGTGGTGGACATCTTCTTCCTCTTGAAAGCACAAAACGCAAACTTTATCGTGGGGGGATTCGACAATACCTCTTATTGCTAGATTCAACCTTGTAGGCAATCTATCAAGAACCATCCTCCAAGCAAAAACCTTGACCTTCAAAGGGATGCAAGTTTTCCATACTACCTGCAATAACAGCCTTTCCGCATCTTGCAACAAAATATCAGATGCAGTAGAATTAACTTGGGAATATAACGACTTGACGGAAAATTCCTTGTTTGTCTCCAAACTCCATTCCCATAAATCTGCCACATGACAGCGTGGCTGGAAGTCATTAACTAAGATCTGCAGACTCAAAAAAGAAGCTGGATTCATGTAGATATCCGCCAGGCCTAAGTTAATTAAATTCCAACTCCAAGCATCCTGCACCCAGTTTCCAAGATCAGCAATACTGCAGTTTTTCTCAGTTGCAGCTTCATAAATATCATGGTAAACATTTTTCAACAAAAAGTCACCACACCAAGAGGAATTCCAAAATGAAATGTTATCGCCGCATCCAAGGACAGGTCGAACGAAGGACTGAAAGTTGCTTTCTTCCTCATAGATTTTAACTTTCAAGCGATCCCTCATCCACAAGGAAGCTGAGGACGGATTCGGAGCAGAATCAAGATCCAATGCCCAATTACTCAACCTTCCGTACCTGCAAACCATGAAGTTTCTCCAGATTTCGGCACCTCCCGACAGGAATTTCCAAAGCCATTTTGAAAGGAGGGCTTTGTTAAAAAGGCCAACATGTTTAATTCCTAAACCTCCCTTTTCTTTAGGCTTGCATAAAGATCTCCATTTTACCCAAGCTATGCCCTTTTTTACCTCCGATCCCGACCAAAGAAATCGCTGTTGGATAGCTATTATGTCTTTCACTACTTTCAAAGGAGCCTTAAAAAATGACAAGTAGTGAATAAGCAGATTTACTAAAACAGAATTTATTAAAGTGACCCTGCCTCTAAGAGAACGACCTAACAATGACCTCTACCACATGACTTCATCTTCCAACTGCGCTCACTACAAAACTTCTACTCATCAACCACACCATCACATATTACGACATTCTTCAGACCATGTAATAAGAAATATTACCTCCATCAACAAAATAAAGTGTCATCCTGAACCATGCATATATGTAATAGTGTCAATAGTCACAAACTACTATTTTCAACATCAAGCATTACAACTAAGAGATCACTTGAGCTTCTTATATAATTTTTGTAGATATATTCACTAAGTATGTATAACCATGTATTCATTAAGGAATAAATCAATGTCTCAATTTTATTTCCTAAGTTTAAAAAAATTGTTGAAGATTATTTTCAACTTCTAATTATCTCTATTTAGTTAGATAATGAGGTGAATTATCAAACTCAAAATTTTCTCATTGACTATGGCATCACTAATTTCACAACACCACCACCTCACTAAAAATTCATACATTTTGATATGTTAAATTCTTTGAACATATTTTCCCCAATGAGAATCTCACTCAAACATCGCCATTACATCAACCAACTCTCACCAACATCCATATACGACTCCATACAACAACACATGTTACAACAACCAACTCTCAGCAAAATCTATCAACCAACTCATTTTAAATCCAACATAGTACAATAAATACCTTGTTGTGTTTTCCGAAGAAGAGGCTCCAATGTGTTCTTCTCCTTCATTAGGTAATGATAATGCACTCACACTTACTTCTTCCCATATTTCTGTTGATACCAACTCAATTTCATCAACCACATCATCAAATGCATCACATTAAAAGACAACTATATCCATGAACAATATTTTCAAGACAAAAATAATATTTACATCATCCAAACATCCCCTGATTGAAAATTTAGAACCTTTAAATATACGTGAGGCCATGAAACATGCTCACTGGCGCAATGCTATTGATATATAATTTGAAGCTCTCATTAAAAATGGTACATGGTCATTAGTACCTCCAAAAAATGGTTAGAGCATTACTTGTTGCAAGTGGTTGCTCTAAATCAAAAGAAGGTGACTCAATTGTAAAACCCTAACTAGATAGGATCACGAATATCATAATTGGGATATTATAATTGGTGGTGCAGATACATCAAATAGCATATAACTGACATAAGTATATGAATTCATATAAGCTACATTAAATGTATAGTTCAAAACAGCTCAAACTAAACGCCGGTGAGTATGAAATCCATTGAAACTCTTCTTCCCCCATTTTATGTCTCTTTTGTTGTTTGAGTAGGTAATAAAGTTATGGTTTTCTGGTATTTTTGGCTTAAACTCCTAGCCTTAGGGCTAGGGACCTTGGTATCAGTTTGATTTTTTCTGTCTATTGCTTGCTCCTTGGTTCTGCTAGGAGAGTTCTTGTTAGTTAGTTATGGATTGGACAAAAGTTTCTCGTAAGAAACCTTTCAAAGGCATTACCAGCTTATCAGTTTGGAGGGAGAATGGTGGTAAAGGTGTGGCTGCTGGAGAGCCTATTACATTATTCTTCATATCAGATTTCCCAGATAATCTATTTGCTAAGGACCTCTTTGAGGTCTTCAAGGTGTATGGCGTTATTTCAGAGGTTTTTATTCCTGGTAGGAGGGATAAAAGAGGTATGAGGTTCAGTTTCGCCCGGTTTAGAACAGTTCACGATCCGCAGATTATGGCGGTGAAGCTTGATAGCATTTTCATTAAAGGTATAAAATTGCATGCAAATGTTCCGCGTTTCCAGAAGGACGTTCAAGCGACCAAGGAAGGATTTCTTTCGAGAAAAGCTGCAGCTATTCGTAAGGATAATGGACGTGAAGAGAATAGGTTTGTGTCTAAGGTCTCCTTCGCATAAGTGGTTAGTAAGGGTAACACAAGTAAGAATGGTAATGCTCAGGTACCTTATACTCTATCTAGTCAGATCAAGATTGATATTCAGGACATTAAGAGGTTCGAAGCAACGTTTGTTGGAGTGGTTCATGAAGAGGGAAATCTTTACTTGATACAACAACTTTTGTTTGAGGAAGGATTTTTTGATATCTTAGCTACACCCCTTGGTGCTAGTATGTGTTTACTTGAATCTAAAAAACAAGGTGTTATCCAACAGTTTATTCAGCAATCTAAAGAGTGGTGTAATAGATGGTTTTCTGTTTTAAAACCATGGAATTTCGAGGATGTGGACAAACAGAGATTTGTGTGGGTAAAATGTTTGGGTTTGCCGTGTTTTGCTTGGACCCATGATGTTTTCTGTTGTTTGGCTAAGAAGTTTGGTACCTTTATTAAAGGAGATGTTGGCACGATGAAGAACACCAGGTTTGATGAGGCTAGATTGCTCATTAAAACCAGTTGGAGGTATATTTTCAATGAGGAGTTGGTGCTAGAGATTAACGGTACCGTATTCACTATTAGATTGTTTGAAGTTTTCATGGATTCTGGTGATGGTTCACCGGTTGATGTTGGTGAGGTTGAAGAATCACTAGAATATTTGGATTTCGAAGATAGCGAAAACAATAGCTCTTGGTCTACTGGGTATGAAGCAGAGGATGATGAGTCTTGTCCTACGAGTACTAGGAAGGCGACTAGTAATAAGGAGGTTGAGGAATTTTCTGAAGTCGCAGGTAGTTGCGCAGGTTATATACCTAACCTTTCTTGTGATACGTTGGGGGACGTTGAAGGTAGGGCAAGTACTGCGGATTGTAGGGAGGCAGATTCTCAAGAAAAAGTCAATCTAGACTTGGAGGTTACCTCGGATGGCGTGTTACCAGGCAAGGCTATTCATTTAGTTGAGGACTTTTTAGGCTTTGCTAACAAGTTTTCTAATGAGGAAGGGGTGGGCCCGTGCTTACTTAAAGATTTGGATCAACTTGGGTCAGACCCTATTTCTACATCTCATGGTGGGCTTGTGGGGACCTCTTCTGGGCCTAAATCTAAAAAGAAAAAATCTCTTGTTGACATTTACAAGATCCAAATTCCTTTTTCTCCCTCTTTTTACTCATCACTCATTAATGCTTCTTCTTCTGCTTTGTCGAAGAGCATACCCACCAAACTTAGGAACTCCCTAAAGCCATTCCAGAAAAAACTTTCTTCGTTATCCCTCATTGTTGAAGACGGTGAGCCTTCGGTTGTCCCTGAGAGCTCTTATTCGATCGACGAGTCTGATATTCGAAGAAGTAACACCAGGTGTAAGGTGGATTTGTATTCTGTCCCTCGTAAGGTGTTGGAATCTGTTAAACTCATGGGTATAGAAGCTAATGAAGACGAAGAAGCTTTTGAGAGTGATATCAAGGGTCTTGAATTGCGCGACATATCTGAATTTTTAAATAGGAAGGATGTTGACAATTGTGGGAAATGATCTTCGTGTCCTACAACGTGCGTGGGTGTAATCTACCTCTCAAAAGGAGGAGAATCCGCAATTCTATTTCTAAAAGTAAAGTCGACTTGTGTTTATTTCAAGAAACTAAGATTTCCTGTATGAAAGATTCGTTGGTTAAAAGTTTATGGGGTAAAGGGGGTTGCGAGTGGCCTGCTAGTGGTTCCGAGGGCGCATCTGGTGGTCTTTTGACTGTTTAGAGAAAAGGTTTGTTTATACCAGTCTCAACTGTTAAAGGAAAAGGTTATATTTGTTCTATTTTTGACTGGAGGAATTCCAAATTATTTGTGGTAAATGTTTACTCTCCCTGTGGGCTCAGCGATAAGTGTAGATTATGGGCTGATATAATTGATTTTAAAAACCAGAATCCTGGTGGTAGATGGTTAATAGGGGGTGACTTTAATTCTGTTAAATGTAGTGAAGAGAGGAAGGGTAGGTGCACAATTGCATCTAGAGATTGTGTGGAGTTCCGAGTGTTCATTGACGAACTGGATTTGATCGATCTTCCTTTTGTTGGTAATCGTTTTACCTGGTTTAATTCCAATAGTGTGAGTTGCAGCAAGCTGGATAGGTTTCTAGTTGATGATTATCTTATTGATTGTTGGGAGTTCAAGGCTCAATCCGTTGGTAAGCGTGATATTTCTGATCACCGGTCTGTGTGGATTAAATCTAATAACTCTAATTCGGGTCCAAAACCTTTCTGATTCTTCAACTGTTGGCTGGACCACAAGGACTTCAAGTCTTTTATCCGGGAAACTTGGAATTCGTTCTCTTTTCAAGGTTCTCCTTCTTATGTCCTTAAAGAAAAGCTTCTTGCCCTTAAAGCTTGCTTGAAATGGTGGAATGTTCAAGTTTTCGGATGGCTTGATCTTAATATCGATAATAATATTGATGTTATTAACGAAATAGACGAGGTGATGGAGGGGAGTTTGGATGGTTTGTCAGTTGAGGATCTTAAAAAGAAAGGAGAGGCTCAAGAGATGTTGTGGAGCAACCTTCGTTTTCGAGAAAGTATGATTTTTCAGAAATTCAGGGCTAAATGGTTGAAGGAAGGGGATGTCAACAACCGTTATTTTCATTCTACTTTGAAGGCTAGAAACAAGGTGAACTTTATTTCTGCAATAGGCTCAGATGATCATTTGATTGAAGACCCTGCTCTTTTAAAAGGGGCAGCTTTAAAGTTCTTTAAGGCTAAATTTTTAAAAGATGATTTTATCAGACCTGTCCTAAATCTCAACAATATTATGAAACTCAGTCCGGAGGATAAAATCAAGCTGAAAGCTTCTTTTTCTCACGAGGAAATTCGTGCAGCTGTCTTTGCTTGTGAGGGTGGCAAATCTCCTGGTCCTGACGGATTCTCATTTAGATTTATCAAGGAGTACTGGGATGTTGTTGGCTCGGATTTTGTTAAGTGCCTTGTTCATTTTTATTTTACAGGTGTGCTCCCGAAAGCTTTCTCTTCGTCGTTTCTTGCCTTGGTCCCCAAAGTGGACAACCCTCAAAACTTTGGGGATTATAGGCCCATTAGCCTTGTTGGTTGTATCTCTAAAGTTATTTCCAAGGTTTTTTCCTCTAGATTATCCCCCTTTATTTCCAGTTTGGTTTCTCCGGTTCAAACGGTATTTATACCTGGGAGAAATTTGTTGGATGGTGTGTTACTAGCGAATGAGATTATAGACTCGGCTAGAACAAAAAAGAAACAGTGCCTTCTCTTTAAGTTTGATTTTGCTCAAGCTTACGATTGTGTTTATTGGAATTTCTTGATTCATGTCCTAAGATCTATGAATTTCGGGCCCAATTGGATTAAGTGGATTAAAGGGTCGGTGTGTTCCAGCTTTGTTTCAGTTTAGATAAATGGTAGTCCGACGGGGGATTTTGAGATTTTGAGAGGCTTAAAGCAAGGCGACCTGCTTGCTCCTTTCCTCTTTGCTCTTATTGCCGAATCTTTGGCTGTTTTGGTTAGACGTGCGTCTAGTCTTAACGCTTTCTCTGGTTTTGGTTACAACGAAGAAGTGTCGGTTGAGATTTTGCAATTTGCCGATGATACCTTGTTGTTTTGTGACGGAGGCTATCCTAATCTTTGGGCCTTGAAGTTTATTCTTAGAGGTTTTGAAGCGGGCTCGGGTTTAAAAATCAACTTTTCAAAAAGTTTTATTTATGGTGTTGGTCTTGAGCCTGCTTACATTAAAGCTGCATAAAGCTTCCTCTATTGCCGATAGGGTTCTCTCCCATTTAATTTGCTTGGCTTTAGTATAGGAGGTAACCACAAGAGAGTGTCGTTTTGGAAACCGGTTTTGGATACGCTAAAATCTCGTCTAAATTCATGGGCTGGAAGAAATTTGTCAATAGGAGGAAGGGTTACTTTGTTAAATTCTGTCCTTGTTAACTTGCCTATCCACTATCTTTCCTTTTTCAAGGCTCCTTCGAAAGTTGTAAAAGATATCATTGCGATTCAACGGAGATTTCTTTGGTCCGGCTCGGTGGTCAAAAGAAGCATAGCTTGGATCAATTGGAACATGTTGTGCAAACCTATTAAGAAGGGTAGTCTTGGTGTAAAACATATTGGGATGTTTAATAAAGCTCTCTTGTCTAAATGGCTTTAGAAAATCCTTGTAGGAGGCAACGAAATTTGGAGGGATTTTTTGACAAGTAGATATGGTAGCCTCAACTATTGGGTGCTTCATTCCGATCATATTCCTCATCCTACTGCTTCTTTTTCTTGGTTGCGTGACGTGCTTAGTCTTAAAATGATTGGTATTTCTTATAGCATTCCGTCTGTAGCAAGGCCTGTCATAGGCCGTGGTGATAGTATTCTCTTCTGGCATTCCTACTGGTGCGGGGAGACGCTGTTGAAATATGTTTTCCCAGGTCTGTTTGATGCTGTAATTAACAAGAAAAATGTTGTTGCTAATTATGGCTTTTGGGATCAGGACAATTGGGTTTGGTCTTTTGAGAATTATTGGTTGGCTGGGTTAGAGGTCGACTCGGACTCTATTACTTTGCTGCAGAATTTGGTGCTAGCTTCCCAGGTTAAGCGTGATGTGGAGGACATTTGGGATTGAAGGTTGGATCCAGTCAAGGTTTTCTCGGTGCACTCTTGTTACGTTAAATTGATTGCTGAATTTCCAGGTTTTAGTCTTCAAGAACCTGAGGCATTGCTCCTAAAGGTTGTTTGGAAAACTCATATCCCTTTGAAGATTAAGATATTTTGTTGGAGGTTGATTTGTGATAGGCTTCCAACTCGCGACAACCTCACTCGTAAAGGCATTGCTGTTTCTCCTCACAACAAGGTGCGCGTCTTATGTTTTTAAGAGGACGAGGACGCGGTGCACTTATTTCTTAACTGTCCTAAGGTTCACCGTTTGTGGCTCAAAATCACAGCCTGGTCAGGATACCCTCCGATTTCCTCCAACTCCATTAACAATCATGCTTTGCGTTGGTTTTTGGCATTGTTTGATAAGGGTAAGGAGGATATGAGTTGTTTTGTGTGGATAATCTCTACTTGGTGTATTTGGAGCACAAGAAACAACATCATTTTTAACGATGTTGTTTGCGATGTCGAGGACATTTTCAATCGTGTAGTTACCCTTTCTTGGAGATGGTTGGAATTAGGCGTAGGAGATGTAATCTTTATGATTGGATGAAACATCCTATAGATTTCTTGTAATTTATAGGTTCTTTTTTGTTTTCTTCCTCTCTTTTGATTGGTTTTTTGTATCGGGTTGGAGAATCCCTGTTTCTCCCTTTTAATACAAATTGCTTAAAAAAAGCTACATTAAATGTGAATACATATTCAACATGTCCAAAACATAAATACCAAAAACGCACAAAGGAGATTAAAAATAAAAAGCCAAAGCATACCTGTATTCGGATACATACCTGTAAATGAACTACATATTACAACCCAATTAAACAATTTATAAAAGACAAAGCAACTTCCAATTTTCACCACATCATATTTTCCCAACCTATTATAGACCTCTACTCCAATCATACATACATCATCCTCCATTACCTGCTTGTCAAAGCAATCCAGATTAATTTTTTTTTTTACAATAGCAACTAAAAATATTGACAATATGTAGTTTATCATTTGCATTACGATTGTATTGTACACCCTTCTAGACATGTTCCTTATATATAATTTCACACACCGTCTCCACATATCATGTCTAACACTAAAACATAAACAATTCTTTAAGAACACATACTTGAGTTAACTAATATTTAAGAATGTTCTTATCACATCTGCAGATAAATTCTAACATATTAAGTTCACCAATATTTTACCATCTTCATATTTTCATGAATATTGACTAAGCTTCATTGTATAACACATGTATTGTGCATAGGAAAGATACAAGCATTATCTTTAGGAATTGTATGAAGCATATTGGTTGTTATCTCTTTGTAAAAATACTATATATAGTTCATTTGTAACTTTTTATTTAAAATATTTTGAACTGTGTCAAAAAATCTAGGCCATTTGCAATGTAGAAAATTTATATGTTGATTGCATATAGCAGCTGATAGTTTCTTAGTGAGGTGGTGGTGGTTGATCTTATAATATTTTTCCTCCTGACTTCAAATAGGAAAAAATAGATAATGAGATTTTATATCAAAGTAGAATCAAACCTTGATGTTGTGAAACGATACTGAAGAAAACGGAACTTGATTGGTTTCTTGATTAAGATGAAAAATCAAAAAGTAAAAAGAAAAGAGAGAAGAGAAGAGGAAAACAAATCAAAGTGGTTAAAAAACAGGATTCTTGATTCAATTTACAATTGAATCTCAACCTCATCACATTCTCTCTCTGACTAAGATTATCCGGGATTCATGGAGAAGGGATGACTATTATACTATTTATAGAAAAATTAAACCATATCTTATAACTAACATACTAAACAATTCAACCAACAGACTGACCCAATTCAACATGTTAATTTAAACAACAAGCTAACATATTTCTACATGCAATAACAGACTTTGACTACGACATGCACATCTTCGACTACTGTCAAACCATGAAGCTAACCTTATCGAGGTTAGAGTTCGATCCAAATACCACACTTAAAAAACAAAGGAACCATATAATGCTTGTCAAGGATCTCCATTTTGTTCCATGAATAACAGTAACTTCAACCTGTTACCTATATTAAAATTTAAACATAATGTAAATAATGACACAATTCACTGGTTTTACAAACATAAAAAAAAAGAAGAATGTTAAGAAGAGTCCTAAGCCCATTAGAAAGAAAAGACAATCAGTATTACTAAAAGACTTTTATTTGAATTAAGGGGGTGCTGTTATCTAGTTTATGTCTTTGGTTAGTTTATGTCTTTGGGTAGTTTATTTAATTTTGGCCCATGGCCCTTTATTTAGTAGTAACCCTAGTCATATATATATTGTAATATGGCTGCTGCATGGGATATGAAGAAAAGTTTGTTTTATTATTTTCTCTTTTGCAACATAGATCTAAGTTTAACCTATTTTAAATCTATCATTGGTGCTTTCATCTTGCTGAATTCATGGCTCCCCCTAAACCACCTAATCCCACCCCTAAAGAAATTGTGGAAGAGGCTGTCCAAACAGCCCAAATTCACCTAGATAATGTGATTGCTCAAAATCAGCAGCTGCTCGATGAGAGATTGGAAAGAGTTGCTGCAGATTTGCAAAAACAAATTGGCCATATTCACACCATATTAGTGAATGACAAACATTTGGAGGATTTTGAATTTGAACAAGTCATGGCTGCCATTAAGATGTCATCACTAAAGGTTCAACCGCCTCCTCACATTTCAATGGCAGCAAGCTCTTCAGGTATAACACACAACCCCCCTCTTGTTTCTTCATCTCCTACACCTACACCCCATACCCATACACCCACCAATACACCTATTAGAATACCCACTGTTTTCTCTCAAAACCCTCCCCTCATAACTGTCACAACCCAACCACGCACTTCACATTTTCCACCCCCACCATTCATTCATTCCACTCAATCTCCCCAAACTGTTTTTCATTCAACCCAATAGTACAACCCCCCACTCTATTCCCAAATCCCATTCCCTCAATACCCTCAAATGACACCATTACCCCCATTTAGAACCCCTAAACTTGAACTTGCAATATTTGATGGCTCAAATGCCTTAGATTGGTTATTTCAAGCTGACCAATTTTTTCAATTTTACAATATCACACCTGAAAGTAGATTACCTTTAATTTCATTTTATATGAAGGGAGAGGCCTTAGGATGGTTCAAATGGATGCATCAAAATCAATTTTTAAGTGATTGGTTTTCTTTTACTAAAGACTTAGAATTACGATTTGGTCCTTCTACCTATGATAACCATCAAGCTGAATTATTCAAGTTGAAATAAGTTGGATCCGTAGCAGAATACCAAGCAGCTTTTGAAACACTAGGCAACCAAGTTTTCGGATTACCTTCCGATGCGATATTAAATTGTTTTATTTCTGGCCTAGCACTTAAATCCGGAATAAAATGGCTATTCATCATCCTACAACAATATCCTAAGCTATTGGGCTTGCAAAGCTAATTGAAGCAAAAATCAATGATTCCAAACCCAAACCCAAACCTTTCACACATTATTATTCTAAGCCAAACACCTCCAGTTCCAACCCCCAACCTCCCAAAGTTACTCCTCCCAACCAGCCACAAGTATCTTTTACCCCTAAAATTTAACCCAACCCAGCCCCTTCCAAATTCCCAATCAAACGTCTCTCACAAGCCCAACTTCAGGAGAGGCGTGCTCAAGGCCTATGTTTTAATTGCGATGAAAAATTTATCCCCGGCCACAAATGTACAACTAGCAGATTCTTACTTCTCTTTGCTGAAGATGAAATCCTGGAGGATACTCATATTGAACAAGCTGAACACGAATCTGAAGTTGAGCATGATCTTGGGGATACATATTTCCAATTATCTACACAAGCTTTGACATGACTGTTCTCACCACAAGCTCAATTGGTGGACTTTCTGTTATGGTTCTGGTTGATATAAGCAGTACTCACAACATCATGCAGCCAAGAATTGCCCACCACCTTAACCTTATAACTACACCTATTTCCCAATTTTCGGTTATGGTTGGCAATGGCTCTCATTTGCAATGTGAAGGGATTTGTGAAAATGTCCAACTTAACCTTCAAGACAAGCCTTTTACACTTCCATTTTATCTTTTACCTATAGAGGGTGCGGACATAGTTCTTGGAATGGCTTGGTTGCGCACCTTAGGCCCCATCCAAGCAGATTTCTCTATACCATCTATCACATTTAACCATCAAAAAAGTGAAATTACTTTGAGAGGTGACACTTCTGCCCATCCTATTCACACTACCTTTCACCAACTTCGCCACCTCATTCATACAAACTCAATTGCTTCATTCCATTTAATGTTCATGCAACCATGTGCCATCTCCCAAAACATTGCTGACCCACTCCCTTCTCCATTAACCACACTCAAACCTGACCTTGACCCCAAACTTTCAGCCCTTCTCCATAATTATACTTCAATTTTTCAAACTCCAACCAACCTACCTCCTAACAGACCTCATGATCACCATATCCCTCTTTTACCCAATACTTCTCCCATTAATGTGAAGCCTTATCGCTACCCTCATTCCCAAAAAGATGCCATGACCTCTATCCTTCAAGAAATGCTAAAAGAAGGAACTATTGTTCCTAGTAACAACCCCTTTTCATCCCCCGTCCTTTTAGTTAAAAAGAAAGATGGCACTTGGCATTTTTGTGTCGATTACCGAGCACTAAACGCAGTTACAATTAAAGACAGATCCCTACCAAGATAGATTTGAGATCCGGTTATCACCAGATCTGTGTTGCAAAGGAAGATACACATAAAACAACTTTTCGTACTTTTGATGGACACTACGAGTTTCTTGTGATGCCTTTCGGCCTTACAAACGCTCCCTCTTCATTTCAATCTGCTATGAATGATCTTTTGAGACCATATCTAAGGCGATTTATTTTGGTTTTTTTTATGACATTTTAATTTATAGTTCAAATTTTCAGGATCATTTAACTCACTTGCAGGTTATTTTTGACTTATTGAAGTCTAATTCTTTTTTTGTCAAGTTGTCAAAGTGTGTGTTTGCAGTGGATACCATTGATTATTTGGGTCATGTGATTTCTGTTGGTGGTGTTGCACCAGATCTGGAAAAAGTGAGAGCCATTTTGGATTGGCCCCCACCTCGTTCACTCACGACTCTCCGCGGATTTTTGGGCCTCACAGGATTCTATCTACGCTTTGTGTGTAACTATGCCACTCTCGCCGCTCCTCTCACCGACCTGTTACGTTCCACTAAGTTCAAATGGAGTACAGAGGCTGATAGCGCCTTTACAGAGTTGAAAAGAAAAATGACCGACATGCCGGTCCTAGTCCTACCGGATTTTACAAAGACATTTACAATTGAAACAGATGCTTCTGGTGTTGCTGTTGGTGCAGTTCTCTCTCAAGGAGGTCACCCCATCGCTTTCATCAGCAAGAAGATGTGTCCAAGATTACAAGCTGCTTCTGCCTATGGCGCCAATACATCATAGGACAGTGTTTTCACATCTACACAAATCAAAAAAGCCTTAAGAATTTACTCATGCAAAAGATACAGACTTCGGAACAACATAAATGGGCTTTCAAGTTGCAAGGATTTAACTTTGAAAATTTCTACAAACCTGGTAAATCCAATCAAGTGGATGACGCCTTGAGTAGAAAGTATGGCCTGGAGGAACCCCTGCTTCTCGCCTTGTCTTCCCCAATTCCAGATATCTTGCATACTCTTCGTGAATTTTATGCTAGTCACAATACAGGCCAACCGTTAGTAAAGGAGAAGGAAAAGAACAACAATGACAACACACTATACAAGTTCACAAAAGGTCTCCTCTATTACAAGGATATGGTGTTTATACCTGATAGTCTCCATCTCCGACAACAGATCCTTCACGAGTATCATGCTACTCCAACGGCTGGTCATTCAGGTATGAAAGCCACTCTAGCTCGGATTGCTTCATCCTTTTGTTGGCCAGGAATGTACCTAGCAGTGAAAAACATGGTTAGAGCTTGCATCATTTGCCAACAAAACAAGTACGAAACACAGAAAAAGAAGGGTTTACTACAGCCTTTTCCGATTCCTGCTAAAGTCTAGGAAGATCTAACAATGGATTTTGTCACTCATTTACCCAACTCATTTGGCCATACGGTAATCTGGGTGGTTTGCGATCGTTTGTCCAAGTTTGTTCACTTCATAGCACTGCCCTCCTAGTTCTCTACAAAAGATCTCGCATTTAGATTTGCAGTAGAGATTTTCAGACTCCATGGAATCCCTAAAACAATAATTTCTGACCGTGACCCTGTGTTCCTTAGCTCATTTTGGAAAGATTTTTTCAAAATACAGGGAACCACGTTAAAATATAGTACTGCCTACCATCCGGAAACTGATGGACAAACGGAGGTTGTTAACAGATCTCTTGAAACTTACCTTCGTTGTTTGGCCGACGATAACCCCCGATCGTGGTACAAATTTCTGCACTTGGCTGAGTATTGGTATAATACTTCATTCCACACCGCAATCTTGATGACACCTTTCCGAGCCTTGTATGGCCGGGATCCCCCCAACCTTATGAACTACTTATCCGGCACGATATCTGATGATTTCTTGGACACCAACATGCAAAACAGAGACAAAATTTTCAGTCAGTTACAAACACACTTGAAGAAAAGCCGAATTCAAATGGAAAAACAAGCTAACTTAAAAAGAAGAGAGTATACCTTTAAAGAAGGCGAGTTCGTTTGGCTGAAGCTTCAACCGTACCGACAATCCACTATAGCCCACCGTGTTTCACAAAAACTTTCAAAGCGATACTTTGGCCCGTTTCAGATCATCAAACGTGTTGGATCCGTCGCTTATATGTTGGATTTGCCATCATCATCCCGTGTGCACCCAGTTTTCCACGTTTCGCTACTCAAACCCTACCACGGTACGAATATTGTCCAAGAATTCCGGCCTCTTCCGTTGGGTCATGATCTCCCTTCTTACGTTGATGAGGTTGATACCACCGGATCCCCACACACAACCATCAGAGTGGAGGAACAGACGAAACAACTAGAAGCGGTGAAGGTGGTGAAAACACAAAGTGAGAAAGATGTTTTGCATTTTGATGAACTCTTTGCAAAAGAGACTAGAGAAGAGAAGCAGAAGATTTTCGGTTATGGTGAAAAAAAGAAGAACAACTTTGAAGTTTTGAGTGGTGAGAGAAAAGAAGGTGCTAGAAATCTTTTAACTTATCACACAACCAAGTCTAAAGTGGCGTGTAAGTCTGTGGAATCATGTGATACTTTGTCTCCCCAAAATTCAGTTTCTACCCTCAATACCCCCAACGGTCAAATGCAATCCCCACTTTCTAACCAAACCCCACTTACTCTTGCTGGAAAAGCTGCACCATCTCCCACGCGCCCATCTGTTTCCAACACCAAAACCACATCCCAAGACACCTTTATTCAAAAGTTAGCCACACAATCTATAAAGAAAACCTTATCCTGCCAACTGTCCAATCAACCCATACCTCCTCATCACTCTTCGCTGCCCAACCCTTTTACAAACCCTAGTATCATTTCAACACCCAACACCCTCAAGATACCGGGTTCCTCATCACACCGACCCACTCTATCAAGCCCAATTACTACCAAGTCTGGCCCATTGCCTTTATTAATTCCTCCACCTTTGAACCTTGAGGACAAGGTTTCTTGTGGGCCTGTGAGTATTGTTAAGAAGAGTCCTAAGCCCATTAGAAAGAAAAGACAATCAGTATTACTAAAAGACTTTTATTTGAATTAAGGGGGTGCTGTTATCTAGTTTATGTTTTTGGTTAGTTTATGTCTCAGGGTAGTTTATTTAATTTTTGCCCATGGCCCTTTATTTAGTAGTAACCCTAGTCATATATATATATATATATATATATATATATTGTAATATGGCTGCTGCATGGGATATGAAGAAAAATTTGTTTTATTATTTTCTCTTTTGTAACATAGATCTAAGTTTAACCTATTTTAAATCTATCAAAGAATGAATCTATAAATTAAAATAAACAATCAGCAACCAACAAATAATAAGAAGAATGTGTGAGTTAATAAATTTGAATTATTAAACAACATACAATCAAGAAATCATAACCAACTATGAGAAAACCAAATAACTAAAACAATGACATTATATATATAATACACTATATGTATTTGTATAGCCCTCCAAGAAATCATAACCAACTAAGAAGAAATCAAATAATTAAAAAATGACATAATACACTATATTAATGTTATTAGTTTTCATCACTTTGTTTTGACTTGACATTAGGCAAGGTACACTGTAAAACAAATTTTGATGCATAAATCTTTCATAATTGACAAATTTACTTTTACTTTTATAAAATATTTGACATAGTATGTTGTAGGCCATTATATAAATAGTAAGTTTATCTCTTTGGTCATAGCATAGTGATGACATGACAATGTAACCTTTATCCGGATTGAGTATTAATGTTTTAAAAATGCAAAAGTACACACCGTGCTGGAAATTTTGTTGTGTTGTCTTTTTTATACTATAGAAACGAGTCATTTCAAGTTTGATAACTAAGCTTCAGTTTTGATTTTCAACCATTTCCATGCTTTTAACCTATAGGTCCTCCTCCTCTAAATTACCACTACTTCCAAATCATCCAAAAAGCTAGCAATCACACGCAATCCAAGCAATTTGTACATGCAATGCAATCAGTAAACTAATCTAGATGTACATCCATATTATAGTGTAGTGTAAAATGAATATCTAAGTTCCAACCAACTATATATTATATACCAAACGCTATAGAAGATTGTGTATGACTAAAAAATGTTGAATTGGCTTACCTAAAGCGTTTTTCTGACTGGTCAATATATTCTTGATCCAGATTTATACAACATAAGAAATCATGATCCATTGATAATACTTTTGAGAAAGGCAAGTTGTACTATTCGGGATTATTCAAAATGCAAACTTTTGTGTTCAAAAAGGTTAAATGACATGTTATGTGTTGTAAGACAAAAGTAAGTTTTTAATTATCACATCCAAATATAGAGACAGATGGTTTAAAAGATTGCTCAACAATTTTTAAGATCTTAAGTTGATATGGATTTTGTAGTTTGTTTTGATGCGTGAAAGTAAATGATAGAAATAAATGACAGATAATACAATGGAGATTTCAATGTTAACAGTAAGAAAACTTGCTAGGGGTAGATTTTGTCAGTACGTATTTACAATGCATAACCATATGTTAGTAACATGCTAATCTACTCAGCTATTAATATTTACACATATTGCCCTCATTGGTACCTCCTTTAGGTATCCATGTCGTGAAATTAGTGCATTGCCTAATAGTCGATATCTCTCTATAATAACTACCACAAAACATTAAGTTTCAATAGTTAAAAAGCAACAAGACTTCACACTGATAATACTACAGTACGTGGAGATATTGATCCTAAGCCTATATTTAGGCATTTGTATCTGATAGATGATTATCTTGGACCTACTAATGACGAACACCTTTTGAATGTCAATTCACACCATGAAAACAAATTTTATGTAGCAAGTTAAAACATGCATTAATATTAAAGAGACATCAATATTAAAACATGAGTAAAGTTACACATCATTACATGAATTATTTAATACATGAATATAATGACTACATCTAACCCCATAAAACGAGATATTTAGATATGCTTACTCATCTTAGCCACCAATAATTTCAGGATGCTTGATCTTGGAAGTTTATTTTCCCTATCACTTGAGCAACACTTCCGCCTTTAGACACTCTCTTATTCTGGACCAAGATGCACATACTCTAATTTTGTACTACCTCACTCCACCAAAACTATATTTGCAATGAACTAAAGGCCTCTATTTGTAGGCAATATTTTGGGCTCCTTGCTAGGCGTACTGCCATTTGCACCTAGAGAGCATGTTTTCTTTTCCGTTAAGCAGGGCTAG
This sequence comes from Lathyrus tuberosus, assembly GCA_022829125.1. Taxonomy (NCBI): domain Eukaryota; kingdom Viridiplantae; phylum Streptophyta; class Magnoliopsida; order Fabales; family Fabaceae; genus Lathyrus; species Lathyrus tuberosus. The sequence continues at coordinate 6,522,286 of JALAZF010000090.1, forward strand.
TTTTTTGACAGGTGGCCCTAGCTGCCTTTCCTCGCTAAGTTCACCGCCCTTGCGCCTAGCGAGCATGTTTTCCTTTCCATTAAGAAATGCTAGTTTTATGATAGGTGGACCTAGTCAGCTTATCTCTATGCTTAGAACAAAAAATTTTGCTTCATCATGAAGTACATGAATCTGGACGTTCTATTCAACCTTTTGTTCCTCTTCTAGTGCGCATGTGGCTGGACCTAGCGAGCCTTGCTTTTTAGGTTTTTTCTATGGCTTGGTCTTTGCATTTTGAATTATGGGTTTCTAGTCCTTTTACTCGTATTTAAAGAATACAAGCTGAAAAAAGTCCAAACATGTGTTTTCTCACTTTTCATAAATAAATTGGGGAAGGGGTTGTATTGATTGCTTGTAAAATAAGTTAATATGTGCCTACATATTTTATGTAAACTTAGAACTTATAAACTCTCCCCGACTTATCTTTTTGTGTCCTCAAACAAAATAAATCAAATGGTTCAAAAATATTTTGCATGCATGTTCAGTAACAGGGTTGACTAACTCAGATCAAGAAATTTGAAATTTGTTCTTATGGCATTGTATTCTTTCAAATGCATGTTCATAATTGATATCATGATTATCCATAAACCAAGCATAAAGAAGAATCATTTTCTTGACCAGAGTAATACTTTAAAGCATGTCTAGATCAATAGTTAATCATTCATCAGGATCATGATCTCACTGAATATCTCTCAATGGTTAATATTTCCATAAAAAAAATCATACAATGCATGGACTATAGAAACACTTTGCATTTCATCTAAACAGTATCACCAGGTATATCATCAATCATGGATCACTAAGGTCTTTCTTTTGGTTGTAACGTGGTAGGTCTTATAAACTTTTTTATTGTTTTTCTTTCGACTCAAAAGCCTAAAGATAAGAGAGCATGCACTATTTCTTAAAAAAAAATCTCTTTCCTTTTTTCCATTTTCTCAAAACCATTTTATTTTGGTGCTTTTTCTTTTGTATAATGGACTTTTGATTTTTGAATTGTTTTATGTCAAAGAAATTTCATTTTCTTTTATTGCACCAGCGCTACTTGAATTTTCTCTTTAAAAAACATTTCTCTTTTCTTTTTCTCCCCAACTTTTGATTTCTCAATACCCTTACTTTTTTTATGTGCTCTTCTATCCTTAGTATAAGGTGGTGAACATTGTTTTTCTTTTATATTGGCTAAGGGTTGTAACGTTGAAAAAACAAAAAATTTCATTGTAAGGCTCAAAGGAGTTTGTTGAAGGATTCACACCCTTTCACAGTAGGCTTTTTGGGTCAAGTATTTTTTCACTTAATAACAAACAATGCCTTGATCATATCCATAAATTTCAAACTCATTAAGTAATATCAAGACTGATACAAATTCAACATAGTTAGCATGCATGTATACTCTCAGTATTTAAGTAAAACATGAGGTTACACAAATCACACATGGTTAGGCTTGTGCTTCCTGACTTATGTCAACATGTTTTTTCTATACATTAAAAAAATAAAACTTTGAATTAAGCAAAGAATTCATAATCGTGATATATGAACCATTTGCAAACAAACTTCCTTTGGCAGCACATTTTTAAAAAATTCTAAAATTTCATAAACTAACACTTAATCATGAAAACTATTCAATTAAACAAGTATAAGTTACTAGCTTTAATTATCTTTGAATTCCACCCCATGTTAAAAATTTTTTCCTATCCCCAGGCAACAAAATAATTAGTGGAATGTGGATGACCTCGCCTAGCACTGGGATTCTCGCTTCCAGCTTTGTGCATCAAAGTTCCCTAAGAGCACTATGTGGCTCATATATCGTGCCTTTTGTTACATCACCAAAACCTGTTATTATCTTGTTTAATTTCCGTGTTACGTGTATATCATATTTGAAGGTAGGAATTCAATCGTCTTAAAAAAACTCATAAAAATATTAGAGGCTTGGATGTGTTCATGTACTTAGTATAAAATGACTAACACACCATAGTCCATTGTGCATGGACAATGTTAGTACTTCTACTACAACAACAACATAATTCAATAGAAATTATTCAACGAATACTGAAATGAAAATGATAAAACTGTAAAAACTTCACAATTATGTTGCCAATGTTGCGCTGGTCAATCACTCTCACTTACTGTCTCATAGTCATCATCATATTATCCTCAATCACCTTCCTCTTATTCATCATCATCATCATCATCATCTGTTTGGGTCTATTCTTCTGCTGCTTCACTCCCAATAGCCTTGCCACCTCCCCACTCATAATAGAATGGCATATTAGTATGCCATTATAAGTAGTTGATGAACTAGTCTTGAGTGGGTACTGGCTCAAAAGGAACATGTGATTCTTGCGTCCTCAATTGAAAAATGTTCATTGAATCATTAAGAGATATCATACCTCTATGGTATGCCTGAGTGACATCCCAACCATATGATAAACAAGCTCTCATAGCATGATCCATGATATTAAAACTCATTGCAGCATGTCGAGGATCAGCAGGTGCAATGAGAGGCTCTAGTGGCGGTGGTGGTGGTGGAGGAACTCTCTATGTGTGTCTTATGCAGTATCATGCAATAGAAAAATTATCAAGCTTAGACATTTTCCAGAGATGATGGTTACCCGGGTTGTCTATACCATAATGCTTGCATAATCCCATGACAAGTCCAAAGAATCCAAGTGTCTGTTTCTTTGTTGAATAAAAAATATCCAAAACTTTGTTGGAATTCACCTTTGTTATGTATACTTGCTTCCCTTTCATGATACCATATCAACTGCATAGTCTTCAATGTAGGAGAGGATTTGTGGCTCACAAGAGTAACATAATTCAGATGGAAGATCATCCAAATTCGAGCTTGGATGGTCAGGTAAGATCTCTTAAAATGGATGGGAAGTCTACATTGCCCTACTTAAAAGGTTTTCACCACTTCACAGATGTCAGTAGAAATTTCATAATAAACCCAATTTCCTACTACAAACTTCACTTCAAATGGGTTCAACCTCCTAGAGTGTGATACATAGTTATCTTCTACAAAGGCGTGTATGGAATCTCTATCAAATGGGACTTATCGGCCTCACACCCAAAAAACATTTTCCATTGGTGCATCCTTAATGGGTTTGGCGTTTGCAAGAATTTCTCACTATGCTAAATTTGAAAACTCAATTAGGAGTTACCATAAAAATTGAACCCCATTGTTGCGGTGAAAATCGGATAACAAGCTATTAATTAGCTTGCATCATATTTCTTTTACAACCGACTTTGATTTATCCAAAGGAAAGGTTCAAGATCGTAAAAAAACCTAAAGGGGGGGGGAGATCTAAGGTTCGGGGGTTGGTTAGACTAAGGGAAGGTATTAGCACCCTAAGTATCTGTAGTACTCTACAGGAACCTCTTGTTTAAGTTTGTGTTATGTTATGTTTGCTTGCTAAGGTATCTGCTAAGGATAAGGTAAAGACCTAAGAGTATGTACACTAAGTTTGCTCGCCAAGACGTCGCATCTTGTGCCTACGTATCTGACTAAAGAATCAAAGCAACCGTAGTTCACCTAACTAAGGGTGAAAGAAAAGGAAACATTGACTATGGCCAATGTTCCAAAGGGAATGAGCATAAGCTCACATAGAGTCCACAATAACTCTCTAAGTCTACGTTATGAAGAGAGGAAGTGGATTCTCATGATAGTGAGAACCACACATAGTTCATGATAACTCTGTAAGTCTGAGTAAAAGGTAAAGTGAGTTCTCATGATAGTGAGAATCACATGGAGTTCATGATAACTCCATCCTATTACTAAACTATGAGGGAAACGGCTCTTATGAGGCCAAGGATGAAATGGGAAAGGTTTGTGAGTTAGGAGTCAAAGTAAAGATCTTTCCTTTGGAAGGAGGGTCAAGTGTGAACAATCATGAATATGATATAAACAGTGTGAATATGAACAAAGATATAATCCAGATAATATGAACAAGATATGAACATGAATATGATCAAGATAGAATGAACAAGATATGAACATGGTATATACAGTGACATCAAAGTCAAGTGATAATAAATCAAAGACTGATAGTATCCACATAGTATCATGTTAACATGCTAAAAAAACAATGTCAGGCAAACATATATACATGCAGACATAAAAAATGCATCAATGTAAATGAGCAAGAGATAGAAAGATCTGACCAGAATAGTGCATAAACACTTCCCACTGATGGGCCACTGACCAGCCAAGCAAGATCCGAAGACCAGAATACCAACTCCAAGAGCATAGGGTAAAAGTCCTAAATCTAAGTCCTCAGTCCAAAACACAATAGTAACCACAGTCCGGTCAATTGAGTTTTTTAGGGTTTCGATATTTATTAGTGAATTTTAAATGAACAAATAAAATGAACAATATACACAAGATATAAATATGAACAATGATAATATTAACAAGGATAATAATCGACATAAAGAATAAATCAAGGTATATATATATTGACTGAAAGTAAATTTAGTGATTGTTGATTAATTTATTGGATCGATGAATCGGGTCTAATGTAGTGCTGATCCGTCGTAGTACGGTCTATGAGGAAGACCATACTATAGGAAGATGCACAATTTGATCTTTGTGTTAAGACACGATAGAGAAATGATATAGAAGATCATTCTTCGATGAAATCGTGCCACACGAAAAGAAAAGGTGGAGACCTCGTCTTGAGTCACAAACTCTCGTTGATTAGTCGAAGGTAACCTATCACGATCTCAAAGTATAGAAAGAAATCTCAATGATCACTCACTACAGATTTGAAATAATGAAGGTTCGTCGCTTCGCTAACAACGTTCGTGAATAGAAAGACTTCATCGGTCAAAAATGAAAATGAAGATATAAGAAAGTACAGAATGAAGTAGAAATAAAGTCGGTGTCGTCTTAATCATGATTTAATCGAGAAATCGACAATCTTGATTTTGGACTTTCATTGACCGGTAAAAAAAAATAATAAAAGAGGTGGCCTCATATATATCACAACTTTAGTGATTTTGAATAGATTGACAAGTCATGATTTTTGTGATATCATCGGCCATAAAAACAACATAGAAGTTAATGAATAAAAATATAAAGGAAATTGTAGTAAATTAAACAAGACTAATATTAAAAATTTGGAGGAAAAAAAATAGTAAAACAAAAGTTAACATGAAAAAGAAATATTGAAAAAGGTATGAAATAAAAATAGGAAGAATGGAGATCATTTGGGCTTTTTAGAAAGACCCATCGTTCCAAACAATCATGAAATGTGGTCATAGGAAAAAGGGGGAGGCATATGAAATGAAAAGGTGTGACCAAATGGTTTAATGAGTCCATCGTTATTCAAAAAAAAAAAAGAAAAAAAAGAAAGAAGAGCCATGCTAACGGGCTTTAAAGCCCAAAATCAATTCCCAAAAAACAAAAAAAAAAAGAATAAGAAAAAGGATTAAGCTTTTGAAGATAATAAATCTTAATAAAAACTAGGTCAGAGCAATATCCCGTTAAAACCAAAACGAAGGGACCAAACGTAACACATCCTCAGCTTCCAACGTAAATAAAACGCAGAAGAATACATATGGTACAGTGTTGTGTCTCCTACCCTTCAGTTTCTCAACCTCACTGCTCATTCAACTCTCTATCCCGCTTTTAGTTTCAACGCAAGACCTCCCTCTCTTTCGTTTTGCTTCAGTTTTTGGCTTGGATTCTCCTCCTTCTCAGGTTCAATTTCTTTTTCAGAGTAGGTTTCGATTCATCTCACTCTTCTCTTCTCCTCATTCTGGGGTGGCGAAGTGATTCGGATTTGAAAGAATCTGGGGTTTTTTGGGTTGATTGAAGGTGTTCTGGGTTTGATTTGGGGATGTTTAAGGGATGATTGTGAAGTGGATTACGGCAAGGTTGTTGAGTTTTGAAGTGAGGTCGGGTGTGATTGAAGATGAAGGTTTGTTGAAGATTAGTGATGAAGAAGGGTCGATTTGGTTTGTCGTCTCGTAAGGTTGGGAGCCGAAGGTTTTGAGGGTGAAAGCTCGGTTTCTGCAGTTTCTGAAGGAAGATGTTGTTGGAAGAGTTTGAGTTGATGATTGAAGGATTCGGTTATGGTGTTTGCTGGTATTTTGGGTAAAGGTTTGTAGATATGAAGAAGGTTGTTAAAGATGAAGGGTTCGCGTGTGAAGTGAGGTGAGGGTATGTTTTCTTTGAATTATTTTTGTGAGGAAGGTAAGGGTCTGTGAAGACCAGAAGATGAAAGATCAATACTATCGGTGAGAAAACAGGGGCCCGGTTGTGAAGGGAGTATGTTTATGCTTATAGTTTTCAAAAGTCCTTTTTCTTTGCTGTGCTCCCTCTCCTTTAAACAAAATCTCTTAGCTTTTTAAGATCGACTCTTCCTCACTAAACTCAAGTGGTTTGAATGGTTGTTGTGTGAAGTCCATTTCGTTGACAGGTTGTATCAGGTTTTACAGCAGTGATGGTTGTTTTTGCGTTAACGTTCAAGAGGCCCTTTTGGAGTAGGACTTTGGATACTTTTTGTTACACAAATTGGGTGTATTGCAGTCTGTCGTGCATGGGAAAGAAAGAGATTTCTTTTTGACTTTTTGTTTTTGTATTAAATAAATAAATAAATAAAGACTTCAAGTACCAAATTTAAATTTTTTTAGACAAAAGAAAATAATTAAATGAACTAATTAAAACTAAATCTAAATTATAATTAAAATTGAAATTAAAAGATATAAACTAAACTAAATTCAAATTTAAATTAGATTGATTCTAAATAATTCTAAATTAAATATTTAAATAAATATAAAAATAAATAAATAAAATCAAGAATGACATTGAATGATAAAAATCGGCTAAAGTATATGATTAAAGAAAAATGCAAAAATGGCCGATTTAAAATGATATGATGATGATCAATGGATCTAAGGGTAAAATTTGGGGTGCAATAGTTGCCCCCTATTTAAATAGCTTTACCAAGTGGCACGAGGAAAGAAAGTCTTCGGGACGCCAAGGTGAAAGGTATTTAAATATAGCAAACCAAAATTTTTTCCCTTAGATGGAATGCAGATGCTAAGGACAAGCGATGAACATGCAAATGCTGACATGCCATGAATTTCTAATATGATGATATGATGCCATGATAGTGCAAAGATGCAGACAAAATAAGACAACAAAGAACAAGGAGCACACAAACACAAGTGAGCTTCAATGGGGAAGGATGAAGATTAGTATCCACGAGAAAGACCCACTGGAGATGCAGACTAACTGTAGCAAGTGATTTTTGGATGTGGTTGCGAAGCACGATCACTCTAGTACTACAGTTCGATTCATTTTTTATCCTATTAATGCTGATGAAGGAAGGGAAACAGATGTCTCCAACTAACCCTGCTTGCATACTGAGGTTAAACAGTCAAAACTGTTGGTTTACAGATGCTACAAAGATTCGGGGTCTCTCCTAGGTTATTTTGTTGAAAAAGGGTGCTTTAGGCTATCGGTTGAAACGTTAGGACGTATATATATGAAAGTATGGGATTTTGGGTTTTTGTTTAGTGTGCTCGCTAAGATTTTTCTTTCAATCTTATGCCTACGTATTCCCGTTTACCGAAACAGGGAAATCAGAGCATTCGTAGTTCCTCCTATTCTATGGGAGGAAATGGTTGTTTTGGTGTCTTGTTCAAAGCCCAAGACGTGAAGCAAAAAAGGTGATATGTATCTTGTTCAAAGCCCAAGATATGAAGCTGAAGGTGGTTTGTATCTTGTTCAAAGCCCAAGATGTGAAGCTAAAAGGGTGTTGACTTTAGAGAGAATTTGTCATCTCTAAAGAGGGGGTTGTATGTCACAACTGTTTATAAAGGAGACTTACTTTAACCAGGATGCGTGAATCCGACAATGCCATAATTTCCTTTATAGGAGATTTTTAACCTGGAGGAGAAGACTTTAACTCAGTGTAGAACAATGCTATCTTTCCTTAGGAATTTCTCATGCTAAAAGAGGGACAGTGGCATGGATGTAGATGATCTAGAGGCTTGCCGCTTACAGCAATTAGATGAAGGGGAAAGGAGTTGTTGATGTTTGTGTACTGTGAACGAGGCATAACTTTGATGCTAAAAGGTTGATTCGATCAACCAATGGTTTTCTTATACAAAGCCTAAGAGGAGGCTAAAAGGTTTTCCTTATACAAAGCCTAAGAGGAGGCTAAAAGGGAGTTGACTCAACGAAGGAGCCTTTATGTGTCTCCTACGAAGCCCGAGAGAGAGGCTAAAAGTTTTCCCTCAACCAGGGAGTGATTTGTGTCTTGTACAAAGCCCAAGACGGAGGCTAAAAGGTTTGACTTCACTGGGGAGAATTTTGGTATCTCGTACGAAGCCCGAGAGAGAGGCTAAACGTTTGCTTCGCTGGGAAGAATGATTGTACAAAGCCCAAAAGGAGGCTAGTGTAATTGTTTCAGATGAGTGACAGATCCAGTATACTGATTTTAAAGAGAAAATTAGTTCTTATATGAGTAATACTGTACTCAGGGATTCGATTCGAGGATCAGGGTTATTCCCTATTCTTTAAGGAAATGGGAAATCCAAAGGGTATTGAGACTGTCCGAGTCTACGGGTTTCCTTCCTATTTAACGAAGGGGTCACTTGAGAATGTCTTTGAGACTCAAGGATATTAGACTGTCCGTGTCTAGAGTTTCATCTTTTGTACTATGCTTTGAGAAACAGTAGTAGACTCTTTAAAAAGACTGTTCTATGAAGATGACTAAGTTCTATTCCTATACCTCTAGGAGGTCATTGGGACAATTTGTACGAAGCCCAAGAGGAGGCTGGAAGCTTTTAAGAAGCCGACGAGTCCTTGTACGAAGCCCAAGAGGAGGCTATCATTCCCGGAGGAAGAGATCATTATACGAAGCCTAAGAGGAGGTTGTGAATACTTCTAAGAAGCCGACGGGTCCTTGTACTAAGCCCAAGAGGAGGCGGGGTTGCTTTTAGGAAGCCTGTGGGCCCTTGTACGATGCCCAAGAGGAGGCCGATGCTTTTAAGAAGTCGATGGGTCCCCAAACCCCGAGAAATTCAAGACAGGCTATTCACGAGGAATAGATCAAGCCAGGAAAGTTCGAGAATTTGGAAGAAACTCAAGAGATGCCATTCACGGAGAAAAGATCATATCTGGGGAATAGAGTTTCTTGACAAGTGCTTTTAAGAAGCCTGTGGTCCCCAAACCCTGAGAAATTCAAGACATGCCATTCACCGAGAATAGATCAAGCCAGGAAAGTTCGAGAATTTGGAAGAAACTCAAGAGATGCCATTCACGGAGAAAATATCATCTCTGGGTAATAGAGTTTCTTTGACAACTTCTAAAGGTGACAGTCTATGAAAGGGTTCACCGAGAATGCTGCCTTTCATGTCTCCATATTGTTTAACCCCAAGAGGAGGGAAGACTGTGTCTAGTAATCCTATGGGGATCTAGTTTTGACTATTTAAGAGCGATCAACGGGCTTAATGCTAGACGTAGTTGTCGGGGAAACTCTAAATATCTATACTATTATTACACAGTTGATATGAGTTTATGAAAGAAGACTTACAGCGAAACAGCCCCACAATACAGTTATATGTATATGAAAGCGGTAAATGAAAGCGTATAAACACTTACTCGGTTGTAGAGCTTCCATGCTGTTTGGTTAGTTGTTCAACAAAGAAAGATTGAAAACAATAGTATATTCAAAATCAAAGGAGAAAGTGCTTTGAAAAAGAAAGATTTGGGGCTTACAGCTCAAGGAGAGACCCAGGGTTTTACCAGTGATTGCACTGTTGAATTTGTACAGAGGGACTTATACAAGTGACTGAGGCCCAAAAAGGTTTTCTATACAAAGGGATGGGTCTTACACTCTCTCAAGAGGCCCAAAAGGTTTAAAGAAAAAGAGTATGGCTTATAACACGAGGGTAGGCCCAGATGATTTTTCATTTAAAATGGCAATCGCGCAGAGATTTTCTTTTAACGCAGAGGGACTTATACAGTAAGTGAGGCCCAAAATTGTTTTGGTTAAAAGGGGGGTTGGGTCTTACACTCTATTAGAGGCCCAAAAGTTTTGAATGGGTCTTATAGCTCAAGGAGAGGCCCAGATGGTTTATTTTTAAACTGGTGACGATCGTGCCGTTTGTTTTTTGACGCTACAGGACTTATTCAATACATTGAGGCCCAAAAATGATTTGGTCAAAAAAAGGATTGGGTCTTACACTCTATTAGAGGCCCAAAGTGTTTTGAAAATGATTTATGAGGGTTGAATTAATCCAAAAACCCTAATTTGTTTTCAAAATGTGTTTTAATTGAATAAAAATTCAATTAAAATGATCAAAATTGTTTAACACATGGAAAACAAATTGTGATCTTGGATTAATGCTTCAAAAATTAAGTATTGAGCTACAAAATAATTAGAAGGCATTAAAAGTTGCAAAATCAAGGTGGAAAAAATATTTTAAATGTTAAAAAGAATTAAAACATTAATTCTTTGCAAAAATATCAATTATATGAAATAAATAATATTTTTGGGATTTTTTGGGAAAATAAAATATTTTAACATTTTTGTGAATTATTAAAAAAAGAATCAACTCAAAATCATTAAAACTCAGAGAGAAATTAATTTTTGAATCAATTAAATAAAATCACAAAATTCAAATATTCAAATATTTGAAAATGGCGCCAAGAACAAAGGCAAGAACACGCGCGTGTTCTGAGTTTCCCATATTTGCGTTTTCTATCCAATCTCACTGAATACTTGATTATATCATGCAATCTACATACCAATCAACTCGTTTCAACCTCACGATCATATCTATGACAATTAATTTCATTTAAATTAAACATGGAATAAGAAATCAAAGAGAAACCTCAAGAACCCTAATTTCTGCATGAAGGTTCAGAAATTTCACACACGATTCAAACAATGCAATTTATTGAGGGAAAACATTCCATGCATGATTATGAACATATGGCCAAATTATTGTGCAGCAAAAATTGCATGGATCATAGAGTTAGAAGATCTCATGCTTACCACTTGCAGCTGGTGATCGTGTTTTGTGTTGGAGGTGTTACAGCTAGGTTCCAATGATCTGGATAGCTTCCCTAGGTGCCATGGAGTGTGTATGAATGCTTGGAATGGATTGAAATGATCTGGAACTTGAGATGGTACCCCAACTGCAAATCTGTCAAGAACTTGAGCAATTGGCTGGTGATTTTGTGATTTTGGTGTTCCAAATGTTATGTGAGTATTTGGATAACTTCTATATGATGTATGTGAGGTGTGTGTGTGATTGGTTTGAGTGGAATTGCTCTCTAATGAAAAACCCGATAGTGACTTGCTAAGAAAGACATTTTTGAGAGTGAGAAGTGGTTTTTGAGAAAGGCAAGTGTTGTAGGCCTTTGGTGTACTTAAACTGATCACAATTGAGCTCTATTTATAGTAGAGCAAGTTTGTTTTGCAAGGAATAGTGAATGACAACTGCTGAGTAGGTTTGACCAATGTTGGCAAATGAAAATCCAAGTCTCCTCTAGCCATTGATTAGAGGTTAGGGCACAGGCTGCTGGTCCCCTTGGTCTTGGATAAGTATTGACTGAATTCAGTTGCTACGGGCTCAGTCCATGCCACCTTGATGCTTCCATTGAATGCTCTAATCCAAAATTGGAGTCTTGTCCCTATTTTGGCAATTCTAGGTTCAACATGCTATTTCTTGTTCCAAAGACTTTGGAGGCTTGGCTCAGTGATTGTCCCCTTTAGATTCAATCCTCAGAGGTGTCCAAGTGGATAGGAGCATTTGGATTTGGCTGATTTTGGCAAATCGACCAAAAGTACAAAAATCTGCCTTGCCTTGGCAGATTTCTGCAAGGCATCTTGTCAATGTCATATCTCATAGCTCAAATTGAATTTGGTAATGTTCTTGGTCATTTTGGAAAGCCCTTACATGATACAACAACTGTTTGAACATGTTTGGTTTTGATATCTTTTGAATCCAAGTGAAAAATCCCCCTACATTTGGAAAAAAGTAAAGGCAGCTTTTGACTTAGTGAAATTTTCACTAAGTGTTGGAACAAAGTGACTTTTCTTGATTTTGATCACTCCATAACTCAAAATCCATGAGGAATTTGGACATAGGTCAGTATGAAGCTTTTGTAGAGGGCAATGTGATCTACAAATCAAGCTTTGGATGGGGAACAATGGCCTTGTGGTTTAGGAGTTATGGTCCTCCAAAGTTGGCACATTAGTGTCACTTTTTCCATAACTTAGAAATTTTTCTAAGTTTTTATGGTTACCCCTTTTACAAGTTATCCCACTTTCTTTGATTTTTCTTGATGAATGATGATTCAAATCATACATTAACATCATTTTAGGGTTAAAAATCCATTTTGGTGAAAAATCTCAAAAAGTCAAAGTTGACTTTTGTGCACAGTTGACTTTTTATCAGATGAATTCCAAACTGTGCAATTCTTCAGGAAATCATGTCCTTGACCTAAATCAAACTTGATGGACATGTTCCATGGGTGTCATAGGGTATATTGAATCATGTCTTAGGGTTTGGGAGCATGTCCTGGTCAAAAGTCAAAGTTATAGTTGACTTTCCTCGCGAAACCCTAATTGTGGTGCAGATGAAATTAAGACTTGTTGCTCAAGCTTCTTGGATTAGTCCATTGTTCAAAATGGATCAATATTGTATATTAAAGCCCCCCAAATCATGTCCTTAGGTCTTCGTTCATTATTTGTCCCAAAAGTCAACTTAGGGGTGAATTAGGTCAAGAAACCCTAATTCCTGATTTTTGATGAATGCATCCCCTGAGATCAAATTGACTTGATGATTGGGTCCATGAGGTTCCATGGAGTATATTAGGTTATGTTTTGTATCATTGGCTTGTTCCCAGATGAAAAAGTTCCATCTAGAGGCCCTGGGTGACCAAAACCCTAATTTGGTGACACTGTCGATCTCGAGACTTGACCCACCTAAAAGAGAGCAGCCTTGTGCTTAATCCTTGAAGTGGGAGTCCTCTTGATCCATTGTGGATGTTTGAGAGGTTAGACAAGTTGAAGATCATGTCATTACTTGATTGATCATTTGTCTAAGAACTCTGAGAGGGCTTAAAACCCTAATTTTGATTGTAGTGAATGCTCAACAACCCTTGAGGCATTTGATGAGGCATGATGGTTCATCCATATTGTGATGATGATTGACACAATGATGGGAATCTTAGTGGTCAAAATTTGGGGTATGACAGATGCCCGTATTTAATCTTCTTGAACCCGAAGGTATTCAGGCATTCGGGGTGCAAGAGGATTAAATATCAGAATACCCGAAATTTTGATGGCTATGAATGGCAGCTTGCGCATTCATCCCCTTTTGTTAAGCTAAACTTCCCCTCGATCCTCGTTTCCTACCAAGGAACTGGTCTCAGTTTCTGAAATAAACTTCCCCTCGATCCTGGTTTCCTACCAAGGAACTGGTCTCAGTTTTCCTTTGAAATAAACCTCCCCTCGATCCTGGTTTCCTACCAAGGAACTGGTCTCAGTTTCTGAAATAAACTTCCCCTCGATCCTGGTTTCCTACCGAGGAACTGGTCTCAGTTTCTGATTTAAACTTCCCCCCGATCCTGGTTTCCTACCAAGGAACTGGTCTCAGTTTCTTCCGTCAATAAACTTTATTGACAAGGGATGCTATGCGTAGCGGTTTTCCTCAAAATTCTCGCCGGATTTTCTTGGGGAGATGCCATTTGAGGGAAAAAATGACGTCAGACTTGCTGGGGAGCCCAATCGTCTGAGTTGTAGAGGTGCACAAACTTCTCTGTTGGAGACGCCATTTGTCGACTCTATCTGGGGAAAATGAGTCTCTTGAGAGACTGCTTCCGCTTGGGGTCTTACATCATACTTTTCTCGGGATCTTCCCGGAGAAATGCCATATGATGGGCTCCAATTTTGAGGCGCCGATGACCTTTTCATCAGCGGTTTTTCGGAGAAAGGCAGCTGTATTGCCAAATCTCTGCTTAGGAGGCTTTCTCTGGGAAGTTTTCTTTAATCCGGGAAAGCAAGGATATCATCTTCAATGGCGAAGAGTGACATTTGGTAAAGGTTCTCTGGCTTTTCAGAGGTTCAAGTTATCAAAGTGGTCGAGTGCCGACTCTAATCCAGCGATACAGTGGAGGCGAGATTGTTCAAACGCAGCATTTCCTAACGAGGCAGGAACTGACAACTCGATTGAGAAGACTGTTATCACTAGGGGACAAGACCGACTAGAGTGATAGTGATGCAATATGAATATGAATGCAAATCAAATGCATGATGTATGTATGTATATGCTGACAAAAGTGACGCGACATACAGACTGACGAGTGAACACGACTGGATACTCGGCCATCGCGGGGCGAAGAAGTACCTTTGGTAAAAAAAGTAGCAATTCTACCTTGCTTAGGAGAGATAGTCCCTGCGGGGAATACCGTTGATCGGGCTTAGAAGATAAGAACTCGGCCGAGGGTATCAGATGGGAAAGGCGCATCTCATACAGTTAATCCTTCGTTCAGGGAATTTTATTGATAAGATGGAGATCAGCCAAACGCGTGATTCCAAAGAGTATATACAAAGTTTGAAAATGGTAATTTACAGGGAAAAGGGCTACGTTGAAACATAACGACCACTATCCTTCTACCAACTTTGAATTCGAGACATCCTGAGCTTCCGTAAAAAATGACCTTGACTAAAGTTTTCCTCCGATGGATGATGTAACTGCTGCTGAGGGACTTGCCTCTGTTGAACATAGTTACTTGCCATTATCCCTAATTTTTGCCTGGATTGTACTATGAGATTTCCAATCCATCGGGATGATTTTTTTTTCATGTCTCTAACTTTTGCCTGGACCACCCTTTCGGGTTTTCAATCCACCGAGATGTTTTTTTTAGTTTAGGCGAAGTATTTCTTGACTACATCAACATTCGTGGGGTAGGCAAATTCCTCTCCGTCCATGGTTGCAAGTCTCAAGGCGCCGCCTGATAAAGCTTTCGTGACCACATTGGGCCATCATAATTTGGGGTCCATTTGCCCCGAGAGTTAGTGAGAAATGATTGTATCTTCTTGAGCACGAGGTCTCCTTTTCTGAAGACACGAGGTCGGACCTTTTTGTCGAACGCCTTCTTCATTCTCTACTTATACAACTGACCGTGGCATAGTGTCGTGATTCGCTTCTCTTTGATCAGGTTTAATTCGTCGTGTCGACTTTGACACCATTCAGCTTCTGTAGGCTTACCTGCCTTCAATACCCGGAATGATGGGATCTCTACTTCTATGGGGAGAACTGCCTCCATGCCATATACTAGAGAGAAAGGGGTTGCCCCTGTTGAAGTGCGGACAGATGTTCGATAACCGTGAAGAGCAAAGGGTAGCATCTCGTGCCAATCTTTATAGGTTACAACCATCTTTTGAACTATCCTCTTGATGTTCTTGTTAGCCGCCTCTACTGCTCCGTTCATCTTGGGTCGGTAGGGAGATGAGTTATGGTGTTCGATCTTGAACTCAATGCACAACTCTTTCATCATCTTGTTGTTCAAGTTAGATTCATTATCTGTAATGATCTAGCTCGGAACACCATAACAGCAGATGATATTGTTTTTGATAAATCGGACCACCACTTGTCGGGTTACATTAGCATACGACGCTGCTTCGACCCACTTGGTGAAATAGTCAATGGCTACCAGGATGAACCGATGTCCGTTTGAAGCCTTAGGTTCGATCAAGCCAATCATGTCGATTCCCCATATGGAAAAAGGCCACGGGGAAGAAAGAACTTTGAGATGTGATGGCGGTACATGAATTTTGTCGGAGTATATCTGACACTTGTGACACCTCCTCATGTACTTGTAGCAGTCGGATTCCATGGTCAACCAGTAATACCCTGCTCTCAGAATTTTTCTCGCCATTGTGTGTCCGTTGGCATGAGTGCCAAAGGATCCTTAACGAATTTCTTTCATAAGCATGTCTGCTTCTGGTCTGTCTATGCATCGGAGCAAGACCATGTCAAAGTTCCTCTTATAGGTGTATCACCGCTCAGGAAGAAGCTTCCAGCAAATCGTCTGAGGGTTTTCCTGTCTTTTATGAGTGCCCCAGATGGGTACTCTTGTTCTGAAGGCGCATTATGTCGATCTTAGGTAGGTCATTTCGTTGACCTACACTAATCATGGAAGAGAGAGTGGCTAAGGCATTAGCCATGTGATCCTCTTCACGAGGAACGTGATGAAACTCGACTCTGTTGAAGAAGGGTAACAACCTTCTTGCATAGTCTTTGTAAGGAATCAGTCCTGATTGGTATGTGTTCCAATCGCCTTTTATCTGATTGATAACCAAGGTTGAATCGCCGTATACGTCCAATTTTTTGATCCTTAAATCAATCGCTTCTTCGAGACCCATGATACAAGCTTCATATTCGGCCTCGTTGTTCGTACATTTGAACGTAAGTATGGCGGTGAAAGGAATGTGGGTACCCTGAGGGGTAACAATGATTTCCCCAATTCCGTTTCCATAATGATTAACTGCTCCATCAAAGATAAGTCCCCATTGGGAACCTGGTTCTGGCCCTTCACTGGGTAACGGTTCATCGCAATCTTTCATTTTTAGATACATGACATCTTCGTCTGGGAAGTCAAACCCGGTTGATTCTTGATCATCAATCGATTGATGAGACAAATGATCGGCTAAAATACTTCCTTTAACGGCTTTCTGAGCGTGGTACTCTATGTCATATTCTGATAATAACATCTGCCAACGGGCAATTCTTCCCGTAAGAGCAAGCTTTTCGAAGACATACTTGATTGGATCCATTTCTGAGATTAACCAAGTAGTGTGACAAATCATGTACTGGCAAAGACGTTTGGCTGCCCAAGCCAAAGCGCAACAAGTTTTCTCAAGCATCGTGTACCGAGTCTCGTAGTCGGTGAATTTCTTGCTCAGATAGTAGATGGCAGACTCTTTCCGTTTGGTTTCATCTTGTTGGACAAGTACATATCCCATTGAATCCTCTAGGACTATGGGGTAAATGATTAGTGGTCTTCCTTCCACTGGAGGTGATAGAATCGGCGGATTCAACAGGTATTCCTTAATACTGTCGAAGGCGGTTTGGCAATCTTCTGACCAAACGCAATCCTGGTTCTTTTTGAGTAATTTGAAAATCGGCGCACACGTGGTGGTTATAAGGAATTTGAATCTGAAGATGTAGTTCAAATGTCCCAGGAATCCTCTGACTTGTTTTTCAGTTTTCGGAGAAGGCATTTCTCGAATGGTCTTGACCTTGTCAGGATCGACCTCAATCCCTTTCTGGCTGATGATGAACCCTAAGAGTTTCCCTGAACGGACACCGAAGGTGCACTTGTTGGGATTCAAGCGGAGTTTGTACTTCCTCAAACGCTCGAATAGTTTTGATAGGTGCGTCACATGCTCCTCTTCTGTCTTAGATTTTGCATTCATGTCATCGACATATACCTCTATCTCTTTGTGTATCATGTCATGAAACAGAGTAGTCATGGCCCTTTGATAGGTTGCCCCGGCATTCTTCAAGCCGAACGGCATCACCTTGTAACAAAAGGTACCCCATGGGGTAATGGACGAAGTTTTCTCCATGTCTTTCGGCGCTATTTTGATCTGGTTATAACCCGAGAATCCATCCATGAAGGAGAAAATTTTGAACTTTGCTGTGCTGGCTACCAGCATGTCAATGTGTGGTAAAGGAAAGTTGTCCTTTGGACTTGCCTTGTTCAGATCCCTGTAATCAACACACATTCTGACCTTTCTGTCCTTTTTGGGAATGAGTACGATGTTGGCTAACCATTGAGGATATTCAGATGTAGCGAGGAAACCTGCGTCGATCTGTTTCTGTACCTCCTCTTTGATTTTGATGGCCATGTCTGGGTGAGTCCGTCTCAACCTTTGCTTTACTGGCGGACATTCCGATATTAACGGTAACTGATGTTCCACGATGCTGGTATCCAACCCTGGCATTTCCTGATAGGACCAAGCGAATACATCAGAAAATTCTCTGAGAAGCTTTATCAAACCCTCTCTGGCAGTTGGGCTGAGCAGTGCCCTAACCCTGATTTCTTTTCTCTCTTTTTCTGAACCCACATTGATCATTTCCAATGGCTCTTTGTGAGGTTCAATGGACCTTTCCTCCTGTCTGAGTAGTCAAGAAATCTCTTCTGGAATTTCGTTGTCAACTTCTTCTTCAGCCCCAAATATCGGGAACTCAAAGTCGGGAGAAGGCATCGGATCGTATGTTTCAACTGGGTTTAAAATAAGCAATCTGCATGACGTTATAAATCATGTTTAGAAGAGATAGAGAAAATGCAAGTGTGTGCAGTGTATTTATTTTACTACTTGTTTTTATTTTTAATTATTTTTTAGGATTACCATTTTCTGAAAAAGCAAAAAGAGAAAACAGCAAATAGTGCGGGAATTACATAACGACGTTATTTTATTTATGAACAAGTCGATCCTTGAAACTACAACCCTATAAAACAAAACTCTGTCGCTTTAGGCGGAGCGAAGAGGGAAAATTTACAGAAAGCGAGCCCTATCAAAACATCCGTTTCACCTGGGCAGGGTGAAAGGTTAAAGATGGCAATTACTTTGACTGATGAACGATCTTCGAAACCTCGACGGTAACCCATTGGCGGCGAACTCCTCGGTGAATCACAAAGTCTGGCACCTTCCTCGATTTGTCTTCAGAAATAACACTGATTTCTGGTGGAGCAGGATCATTGGAATCTGTCTCCCAGGCAGAGTTGTCGTACGAGAGATTTCGGGAGCGGTGTACTTGACCATATAGTCAAATTTTCCACTCGGTTGTCCCAAGGAGTCCCACACTTCTTTAGAACTGGAGGGGTCATCCCTCTCGATGACGTTGACCTCGGGAAAAGCATAGTTGATGAATTCTAGTCCTGCAAACGTTGCAAATTCATCGTTATGTTGAGTAGTTTCTGAATGACCTGAGTGTTGATCCCATGACATGGTGGGGACATAGGTATTCTGTTCAATGACGGTCAGCTGATTTTCATTACTCGGCTGAATTTCTAGCCCCAAGTCTCCTGGATAAGGTTGCCACATTGGCAGACCATCCATTGGGCCATAGTAGGTGTAGTCAAAATCGTCTTTCATCGGAGTGTCTTCCTCTAATGAATTTGGCGGAGCACGGAATCCTTCCGGATCACAACCTCCGTATATTATTTCGACGTCTGACCGTGATTTAAATCTCGGACTCTGTGCGGGATAGCAAAATGGCGTAGGCACCTCTTCCTAAGACATATGACCGTCCTCATTAAGATAGGGCTTCCATTCTTCATCTGTGTCGGAGGGATCTTCCTCATTTATAGCATGTACTGCTTGAGACACCTGTCATACCCCAAATTTTGACCACTAAGATTTCCCATCATTGTGCAAATCATCATTACAATATGGGTGAACCAACATGCCTCATCAAATGCCTCAAGGGTTGTTGAGCATTTACTACAATCAGAATTAGGGTTTCAAGCCCTCTCAGAGTTCTTAGACAAAGGATCAATCAAGAAATGGCATGATCTTCAACTTGTCTAACCTCTCAAATATCCACAAAGGATCAAGAAGGACTCCCACTTCAAGGATTAAGCACAAGGATGCTCCCTTATAGGTGGATCAAGCCTCAAGATCGCCAGTGTTACCAAATTAGGGTTTTGGTCGACTAGGTCCTCCAGATGAAAAATTTCATCTGGGCACAAGCCAAAGATCCAAAACATAACCTAATATACTCCATGGAGCCTCATGGACCTAATCATCAAGTCAATTTTGCCTTTGGGGATGCATTCACTAAAAATCAGGAATTAGGGTTTCTTGACCTAATTCACCCCTAAGTTGACTTTTGGGACAAATCATGAACCAAGACCTCAAGACATGATTTGAGGGTCTTTAATATACTATATTAATCCATTTGTAACAATGGATTAATCCAAGAAGATTGAGCAACAAGTCTCAATTCCATCTGCACCACAATTAGGGTTTCGCGAGGAAAGTCAACTGTAACTTTGACTTTTGACCAGGACATGCTCCCAAACCCTAAGACATGATTCAATATACCCCATGACACCCATGGAACATGTCCATCAAGTTTGATTTAGGTCAAGGACATGATTTCTTGAAGAATTGCACACTTTGGAATTTATCTGATAAAAAGTCAACTGTGCACAAAAGTCAACTTTGACTTTTTGAGATTTTTCACCAAAATGGTTTTTTAACCCTAAAATGATGTTAATGTATGATTTGAATTATCATTCATTAAGAAAAATCAAATAAAGTGGGATAACTTGTAAAAGGGGTAACCATAAAAGCTTAGAAAAATTTCTAAGTTATGGAAAAAGTGACACTAATGTGGCAACTTTGGAGGACCATAACTCCTAAACGACAAGGCCATTGTTCCCCATTCAAAGCTTGATTTGTAGATCACATTGCCCTCTACAAAAGCTTCATACTAACTTATGTCCAAATTCCTCATGGATTTTGAGTTATGGAGTGATCAAAATCAAGAAAAGTCACTTTGTTCCAACACTTAGTGAAAATTTCACTAAGTCAGAATCTGCCTTTACTTTTTCCAAATGTAGGGGGATTTTTCACTTGGATTCAAAAGAGATCAAAACCAAACATGTTCAAACAGTTGTTGTATCATGTAAGGGCTTTCCAAAATGGCTAAGAACATTACGAAATTTAACTTGAGCCATGAGATATGACATTGGCAAGATGCCTTGCTGAAATCTGCCAAGGCAAGGCAGATTTTTGTACTTTTGGTCGATTTGCCAAAATCAGCCAAATCCAAATACTCCTATCCACTTGGACACCTTTGAGTATTGAATCTAAAGGGGATAATCACTGAGCCAAGCCTCCAAAGTCTTTGGAACAAGAAATAACATGTTGAACCTAGAATTGCCAAAATAGGGACAAGACTTCAATTTTGGAATGGAGCATTCAATGGAAGCATCAAGGTGGCATGAAATGAGCTCTTAGCAACTGAATTCAGTCAAGACTTATCCAAGACCAAGGGGACCAGCAGCCTGTGCCCTAACCTCTAGTCAATGGCTAGAGGAGACTTGGATTTTCATTTGCCAACATTGGCCAAACCTACTCAGCAGTTGCCATTCACTATTCCTTGCAAAACAAACTTGCTCTACTATAAATAGAGTTCAATTGTGATCAGTTTGAGTACACCAAAGCCATCTAACAGATGCTTTCCTCAAAATCTCTTCTTTCACTCCAATTTTGCCTTCTAAGGCAAGTCATTATCGGGTTTTGAGTTTGAGAGCTTTTCCAATCAAACCAATCACACACACACCTCACACACATCATATAGAAGTGATCTAAACACTCACATAACATCTGGAACACAGATTTCACAAAATCACCAGCCAATTGCTCAAGTTCTTGACAGATTTGCAGTTGGGGTACCATCTCAAGTTCCAGATCATTTCAATCCATTCCATGCATTCATACACACTCCATGGCACCTAGGGAAGCTATCCAGATCATTGGAACCTAGCTGTAACACCTCCAACACAAATCACGATCACCAGCTGCAAGTGGTAAGCATGAGCTCTTCTAACTCTATGATCCATGCAATTTTTGCTGCACAATAATTTGGCCATATGTTCATAATCATGCATGGAATGTTTCCCCTCAATTAATTGCATTGTTTGAATCGTGTATAAAAAATCCTAGCCTTCATGCAGAAATTAGGGTTCTTGAGGATTTTTCGTGATTTCTTATTTTATGCTTAATTTAAATGAAATTAATTGTCATAGACATGATCGTGAGGTTGAAACGAGTTGATTGGTATGTGGATTGCATGCTGTATTCAGTGAGATTGGAGAGAAAATGCAAAACTGGACAAACACAGAACACGCGCGTGTTCTTGGTGAGTTCTTGGCGCCATTTTTTGAAAATTCAAATATTTGAATTTTGTGATTTTGTTTAATTGATTCAAAAATTAATTTCTCTCCGAGTTTTAATGATTTTGAATTGATTATTTTTTTAATAATTCACAAAAATGTTAAAATATTTTATTTTCCCAAAAAATCCCAAAAATATTATTTATTTTATATAATTGATATTTTTGCAAAGAATTAATGTTTTAATTGTTTTTAACATTTAAAATATTTTTTCCACCTTGATTTTGCAACTTTTAATGCCTACTAATTATTTTGTAGGTCAATACTTAATTTTTGAAGCATTAATCCAAGGTCACAATTTGTTTTCCATGTGTTAAACAATTTTGATCATTTTAATTGAATTTTTATTCATTTAAAACACATTTTGAAAACAAATTAGGGTTTTGGATTAATTCAACCCTCATAAATCATTTTCAAAACATTTTAGGCCTCTAATAGAGTGTAAGAGCCAATCCTTTTTTGACCAAATCATTTATGGGCCTCAGTGTATTGTATAAGTCCCGATACCGTCAAAAAACAAACGGCGCGATCGTCGCATTTTGAAAAATAAACCATCTGGGCCTCTCCTCGAGCTATAAGACCCATTCAAAATCTTTTGGGCCTCTAATAGAGTGTAAGACCCAATCCTTTGTAAATACCAACCATTTTGGGCCTCACTTATTGTATAAGTCCCGCGGTATTTTAAAAAGTTCGACCCGATCATCATCCATTGAAAAACAAACTTTGGGCCTACCCTCGAGTAGTAAGACCCATTTCAAAACTTTTGGGCCTCTAATAGAGTGTAAGACCCAACCCCCTTTTAACCAAAACAATTTTGGGCCTCACTTATTGTATAAGTCCCTCTGCGTTAAAAGAAAACCTCGGCGCGATCGTCATTTTTAACGAAAAGTCATCTGGGTCTACCCTCGTGTTATAAGCACCACTCTTTTTATTTAAAACTTTTGGGCCTCTTGAGAGAGTGTAAGACCCATCCCTTTGTACAAAAAACCTTTTTGGGCCACAGTCACTATTATAAGCCCCTCTGTACAAATTCAACAGTGCGCTAACTGATAAAACCCTGGGCCTCTCCTTGAGCTGTAAGCCCCAAATCTTTCTTTTTCAAAGCACTTTCTCCTTTGATTTTGAATATACTGTTGTTTTCAATCTGTCTTTGTTGAACAACTAACCAAACAGCATGGAAGCTCTACAACCGAGTAAGTTTTTATACGTTTTCATTTACCGCTTTCATATACATATAACTGTATTGTGGGGCTGTTTCGCTGTAAGTCTTCTTTCATAAACTCATATAAACTATGTAATAATTGTATAGATATTTAGAGTTTCCCCGACAACTACGTCTAGCACTAAGTAAAGCCGTTTCGATCACTCATAAATAGTCAAAACTAGATCCCCATAGGATTACCAGACATAATCTTCCCTCCTATTGGGGTTAAACAATATGGAGATATGAAAGGCAGCATTCTCGGTGAACCCTTTCATAGACTGTCACTCGTAGAAGTTGTCAAAGAAACTCTATTCCCTAGAGATGATCTTTTCTCCGTGAATGGCATCTCTTGAGTTTCTTCCAAATTCTCGAACTTTCCTGGCTTGATCTATTCTCGGTGAATGGCATGTCTTGAATTTCTAAGGGTTTGGGGACCCACAGGCTTCTTAAAAGCACTTGTCAAGAAACTCTACTCCCCAGAGATGATCTTTTCTCCGTGAATGGCATCTCTTGAGTTTCTTCCAAATTCTCGAACTTTTCTGGCTTGATCTATTCTTTGTGAATAGCCTGTCTTGAATTTCTCGGGGTTTGGGGACCCACGACATTCTTAAAAGCATCGGCCTCCTCTTGGGCATTGTTCAAGGACCCACAGGCTTCCTAAAAGCATCCCCGCCTCCTCTTGGGCTTAGTACAAGGACCCGTCGGCTTCTTAGAAGTATTCACAACCTCCTCTTAGGCTTCGTATAATGATTTCTTCCTCCGGGAATGATAGCCTTCTCTTGGGCTTCGTACAAGGACACTCTCGGCTTCTTAAAAGATTCCAGCCTCCTCTTGGGCTTCGTACAAATTGTCCCGACGACCTCCTAGAGGTATAGGAACAAAACTTAGTCATCTTCATAGAACAGTCCTTTCAAAGAGTCTACTACTGTTTCTCAAAGCATAGTATAAAGGATGAAACTCTAGACTTGGACAGTCTAAGATCCTTGAGTCTCAAAGACATTCTCAAGTGACCCCTTCGTTAAATAGGAAGGAAACCCGTAGACTCGGACAGTCTCAATACCCCTTGGATTTCCCGTTTCCTTAAAGAATGGGGAATAACCCTGATCCTCGAATCAAATCCTTGAGTACAGTGTTACTCATATAAGAACTGATTTTCTCTTTTAAAATCAGTATACTGGACCTGTTACTCAACTTAAACTGCGCCATAGCCTCCTCTTGGGCTTTGTACAATGATTCTCCCCAATGGAGTCAAATAACGTTTAGCCTCTCTCTCTCGGGCTTTGTACGAGACACATAAGAGACTCCCTCGTTGAGTCAATCACCCCTTTAGCCTCCATCTCGGGCTTTGTACGAGATACAAAATCACTCTCTTGTTGAGTATAAAATATCCTTTTGTAGGATCAACCCCTTTTAGCCTCTCTCTCGGGCTTTGTACGAGACACAAAAACACCCTCTTGTTGGGCCAACAGCCTCCTCTTAGGCTTTGTATAAGAAAACCACTGGTTGATCCGATCAACCTTTTAGCATCAAAGCTGTGCCTCGTTCATAGTACATAAACATCAACAACTCCTTTCCTCTTCATCTAATCGCTGTAAGCGGCAAGCCTCTGGATCATCTACATCCATGCCACTGTCCCTCTTTTAGCATGAGAAATTCCTAAGGAAAGATGGCATTGCTCTACACTGAGTTAAACTCTTCTCCTTCAGGTTAAAAATCTCCTATAAAGGAAATTATGGCATTGCCAGATTCACACATCCCGGTTAAATTAATTCTCCTTTATAAACAGTTGTGACATACAACCCCCTCTTTAGAGATGACAAATTCTCTCTAAAGTCAACACCCTTTTAGCTTCACATCTTGGGCTTTGAACAAGATACAAATAGACCCTTCAGCTTCACATCTTGGGCTTTAAATAAGATTCAAACTACCCTTTAGATTCACGTCTTGGGCTTTGAATAAGACACCAAAACAACCATTTCCTCCCATAGAATAGGAGGAACTATGAACGCTCTGATTTCCCTGTTTCGGTAAACGGGAATACGTAGGCATAAGATTGAAAGAAAAAATCTTAGCGAGCACACTAAACAAAAACTCAAAATCCCATACTCTCACATATCTATAAAAAAGCAGCAGTCCTAACATCCTAATCCTTGTTCCCCGCCAGAAACCTGTCATTCTGTCAAAATAACACAAGAAAGGCCCCACCACATTGATTGCATATGTAACTTAAAAGACCACTGTTTAAACTCAGTATGCAAGCACGGTTAATTGGAGACATCTATTTCCCTTCCTTCATCAGCTTTAATAGGATAAAAAATGAATCGACCTGTAGTAAACAAACCCAAAGAGCGACAATGCTTAAGAATCGTGTCCAAAATCACTCGCTACAGAAAAGTGGCGCCCACCGTGGGGCCATTCAAATTCTTTCTTAAACGTTTAAGGTGAAAACCTTGGACAAATCTTTTTCATGGCGGTGGCCACCACAGAAAAGTGGCGCCCACCGTGGGGCCCTGTCTCTTCAGTTTCTTTTTTTTTTTTTTTGAAAACGACAGAATGGCGCCTCCGCCGGGGAACCATTTTCTGTCAGGAACATAGGATTCATAGCTTTAAAGGTCTAGGATGATTAGGACAAATATATATACTGCTTTTCCTAATTTATATATGTGTTTATTTTTCTGCTAATGGGAATGCGTGTGATGCCGCATGTGGAAAGATTGAGTATACACTTAAGATAAGTGATGGCGACGAGGTCGACCATCAACCTCAGTGGAGGCTGACCAATGCAACCCATTCCCTCTCATAGGAAATGGGCCGATATTGATGTCTGAGAAGCTGAGGAGCCAACCCTTTAGTAGTGCGGAAGCTATTGGAAATAGTTGTCATGCGATACTACCCTCATTTGAGGCTGGTGATCTATTCTCGGTGAATGGCACTTACTCTAAGATTGCTCTACAAATCGCTGGCGATCCGCTTGTTGTTTTTCTTTCCTGGGAGGAGCTGATGATAATGAGTACAGGTACAAAAATCACCCTAGTATAAACCTTTAGGGATGGGTAGAGCCTTGACTTCATGACAACGACCCTTTGACCCCATGTTTTTTCTATGTTTTTGTGTACTGCATTCATGCATTCATTTAAAAAACATTAAAACATTCAAAAAACTTCTCTTTTAATCTCTCTATTTTTCAAATTAAACTAAGACTATGATTGCAAATATCAGAGAAAAGGATTGTGCTAATGGATTTCGGTAGAAGGAGAACTCATACGTACACCTTCAAGGTTCCAAAACTAGAGGATTTGAGAGGTTTGGCGAGAATGATCACAAACCAAGAGGCCTTCAGAGCCAAGTACGGAGGTATGCTACCTCTGTTAAGGGTCCATGTGATCGAGGGAATCATGGACGTGCTTGTTCAATTCTACGATCCGGTTTATCACTGCTTTACATTCCCGGATTACCAGCTAGCACCAACGCTGGAGGAGTATTCTCATCTGATCGATTTACATATCACTGATCGAGCTCCATTTTCTGGACTGGAAGAAATTCCAAAGAATCAGACCATTGCAAGAGCAATTCATTTGTATGAGTCAGAAGTCAGGATTCACATGACTACCAAGGGTGGCATACAAGGTTTGCCAGCCCAGTTTCTGACAAAGAAAGCTCTGTACTTTACTAGTATAGGGAATGAGACTGCTTTTGAAAGCATCTTTGTTTTACTCACCTACGGATTATTTTTGTTGCCCAACATTAATAACTTCGTCGATATCAACGCTATTAAGGTTTTTCTCATTGGAAACCCTGTGCCGACTTTGCTCGCAGATGCGTATCATTCTGTACACTTAGGGAATTTGTACAGCGGAGGGGAGATAACATGTTGTGTACCTTTGCTTTATAAATGGTTTATCTCCCATTTACCTAAGTCTGATGCTTTTTGGGATCATAAGAGTGCCTTGCGCTGGTCGCAGAAGATCATGTCTCTCACCAACTCTGACATTGATTGATGCAATAGGATTTATGATGGAATCAGGATCATTGACCGTTGTGGAAACTTACCCAATGTACCCCTTATCGGAACTAAGGGAAGAATCAACTATCATCCGATATTGGTTCACCGTCAGTTTGGATACCCGATGAGGCATGTCCCACAGAATGCTCATCTGGAAGGTCTTTTCTTCAAGGAAGGAGAAAGCGACAGGGCACTAAAGACAGAAATAGTGCACGCTTGGAAACACGTTCATAAGAAAGGACGGGAGTCTCTAGGAAAATCGGACGGTGTCTCGGTGGAGCCTTATCTCCACTGGGTACAAACTAGAGCTCTCAAGCTAAAGATTCCTTATCCTCGTTAGGGAATTCTTCCGCCGAGGGAATCTGTGATGTACTTCATGAAGGAAACTGAAAAGCTTCTTGTTACTCTCAACAAAGTTCAACGGGAGAAAAGGTTTTGGAAGAACAAGTACCACACCCTCGACATAGAGTGTACCAAAATACAGCAACTACTGAAAGATAAGGATGCTCTGATTGAAATTTTGGAGCAACATGCTGTGGATAATCAGGATGACCAAAGGAATTTGCTCGCTCCTTTCACTTGGCAAAGGAATGACAACCCGACAACGGCTCAAGAGCCCCGGTCAAAGAAAAGGAAGATACCAGAATCAGCACCCGAGTTCTCTTGGGACCCATTAACTTAGGTTTCTGTTTCTGCACATTGTAATCTACTGTATTTTCATTTCTGTAATCCTTTGAATTTCAATAAAAAGGGGTTTCCCTGCCGTTTGATATTTGCAATCTAATTGTCGAAGTTTATTTTGATTAAACCAAAAAAAGAACAATTAATATAATCATTGCATTCATCATTCTCACATCATGTATTCTTCTTACCTACGAATTTCACGTCTGTGTCTCAGTTCTAGAGTCAAACTGTCTCATTCGTACAATACTCGGGCTAATCGTCAGAAAAAGATGGATGATCTTGAGGAAGAAAATAGAGAGTTGAAAGAAGAGATCGACGCTCTGAGAGAGGATATGAGAAAGCTTCATAACGACATGCAAGCCATGGCAGAAGCTCAGCTACAAAGAACTGTGATCTCAGAGATCACATCAGCGCCTATAGTGGAGAAGTTTGATCCTAGGTATTAGATGCCGAAAGATCTTCCCTGGGGCATACCTGCAAACTATATCCCGGAAGGATATGTTCCGCTGATCGTTGAAGATTAGGGAATCACAACAGATGCCACTGGTCCTGAAGGTTACAAACTTCGGGAAAGCGAAGATGCCAGAGGCATATTGAAGGCTCCTGAAGGTTACAAACTTCAGGAAACGCCAAGACTCACTGCCGTAGTCACGGTACCACCCCTGTGGTGCACACTGTCCCGGAAGGACAGATCTCACAGATACCTTCTGGTAAAAAGGAAACTATGTTTGACCGAATGGATGATTTCCAGGAATAATTCTTGGAAATGCAGAAGGAACTGCAAGCCATTCGCGGTCAGGATCTATTTGGAAAGGATGCCGCAAACCTCTGCTTGGTCCCCAATGTGAAAGTCCCACACAAGTTCCAAGTGCCCGACTTTGAAAAGTACAAGGGTAACTCTTGCCCTCAGAGTCACCTGGTGATGTACGCTCGGCGAATGTCAGCTCAGATGGAGAATTAGGACTTACTGATTCACTACTTTCAGGATAGTTTAACCGGTGCCGCATTAAAATGGTACATCGGTTTAAATCGTGCTACGATTAGCACATTCAGAGATCTTGGAACTGCCTTCGTCCAACAATACAAATACAATTTGGACATGGCACCGGACAGAGATCAACTCAGATCAATGTCACAAAGGACAAGGAAACCTTTAAGGAGTACTCCCAGAGATGGCGTGAAATTGCCTCTCAGATTTGTCCACCTCTTGAGGAAAAAGAGATGACAAAGATCTTCTTAAAGACCTTAAGCTCATTTTACTATGACAAAATGGTTGCCAGTGCGCCCAGTGACTTCACTGAGATGGTGGGCATGGGAGTTCGTCTTGAGGAAGCCGTCCGAGAAGGACGTTTAGCAAAAGACGCTGGACCATCAAGCAGTACAAAACGATACGATAGTGCTCTCCCTAAGAAAAAAGAGTAGGATATTGGGAATATCTCTCTCGGAAAGCAAAGGCGATGTTATCAACCGGTAGCAGCTGTAACTCCTGCTATCAGCCCTACGCCTATTCCTACGTATCAACCTCAGGTTGCGCAGAGCCAACCTAATCAGCAAAGGACACAACAGCCTCTTCAGCAGGCTCGTCCTCCATATAACAACAACCGTACAACACGACCATCAGGGTTTGATCCTATACCCATGTTGTACACATAACTTTTTCTGTTACTACTGGCTAAGGGGCACATTCAGACTAAGTCTCCTCTTACAGTACCAGAAAATCTTCCTTTTTGGTTTAAGGTGGATCAAACATGCCCTTATCATCAAGGAGGATCAGGGCATAACATAGAGAACTGTCTCAATTTCAAATCTGACGTGCAAAATCTTGTTAGGAGCGGGCTCTTATCTTTCAAAGATACGAATCCCAATGTTCTCACGAACCTGCTGCCTCAACACGAGAAGGCTGCAGTCAACCTGATTGAGAGAGAGTCTAACAATGTCTATCAAATTCACGATGTACTCTTATTGAGGACCAATCTGGTCAAGATGCATTGTAGACAGAGTGGATATGGCCATGTGCCACCTCATAATTATCACCAGTGTGATGTCTGCTCTAAAAGTAATAGAGGATGTTCTGTAGTGCAAGCAGCTCTACAGGAACAGATGGATCTCAGATGGATCCAAGAGCACCGAGTTCGTGGAATTAACATGGTCTATACAAACTCCAACATCATTCAGAACCACAACATCTATGCAATGAATGTCAACTTGGTGGCGATGCACTCAAGGCAAAGCCGTATCAGAATCTGCCGCGGCACGATTACAGTTCCTGTCTGACTTGCTCGGTAAACAAACAGGGATGCTCTTTCATACAAGAGACCCTCCAGCGTCAGATGGATCTTGGATGGATCCAGGACTACCATGATAGGAAACCTTATCAGATCAACATGGTTCAGATCTTTGATATTCGCGTGATGAATACCGACCTGGTAGAGTTACATGCTGAGCAGGTCCGACTCAGATTCTTTATATCACACGACTATCAAAGCTGTAAAGTAGATTGCGAAAATGATCGAGGTTGTACCCTTGTCCAGGAGGCACTTCAGCACTTGTTAAATCACTAGTGGATGCCAATCTATATGGATGAAGATACTCAGCAGATTAGTATCAATAACAGGAGTCCCACTCGGCGTCAAAGTCAGGATGTCCGATCTGTGGAAGCTAACCTAGTGAGGTTACATTGTATTCAAAGTGGGCGTGGCCAGGTCCCACCACACAACTATGACTGTTGTAGTGTCTGTTCAGAATGTGACCAAGGGTGTTACCTTGTGAGAGCAGCTCTTTAGGGTCAGGTGGATCGTGGAGAGATTCGCCCATATCCGGGTTTTGGACCCATCAACTGGACGCCGAAATACCTTGCCAATCAAGTCGAGGATGTTGTCACAGTCTCTGGTCGTCACTAGACCAGGGATGTTTTTGCCATCATCCCTCTACTTGACGAATCTAGAGTTCCTAACCGGGAACAGATCTAGATTACTTATGATGGTCAGAAAAATAAGAACTTTCCCATAGTCATCTATCTACCGGGACCATTACCGTATGAATCAACTAAGGCTATCCCTTACAAATACGGTGCAACAACAATTGAAAATGGAAAGGAAATTCTATTACCCTCCGTCGTGAATATTGCAGACATCAGTCATGTAACACGGAGCGGTCGAATCTTCAACCGAGGAGTTGGAGAACCTAACAAGGAAAAGGAACTTCAGACAGAAGCTCCCGATCCATCAGTCGGTCAATCCAGTAATCCCGACCTTTCGAAAAATAATGATGAGATGCTGAAGCTCATCCAAAGGAGTGAATACAACATTGTTGATCAGCTGTTACAGACTCCTTCAAAGATCTCGGTATTATCACTGTTACTCAGTTCTGATGCCCACAGGGAGGCTCTACGGAAAGTCTTGGAGCAAGCCTTTGTGGAACAGGATGTAACAATCAAACAGTTCGATAGCATTGTCTCTAACATCACTTCCTGCAATAATTTGGGATTTAGTGATGAGGAATTACCCGAAGAGGGTCGCCGTCATAACATGGCGCTCAACATTACAGTTAACTGCCAGGACGATGCTTTAGCTAGCGTACTGGTAGACACAGGGCCAGCCCTGAATGTTATGCCGAAGTCCACTTTGATGCAATTATCATTCAAAGGCCCTCCGATGAGAATCAATGATGTCGTCGTCAAAGCGTTCGACGGATCCAGAAAAATAGTTATCGGCGAAGTTGATCTTCCCATAACTATCGGTCCTCACACTTTCCAAGTCACTTTCCAGGTCATGGACATCCGGGCAACATACAGTTGTTTATTAGGAAGACCTTGGATACATCAGGCTGGAGCGGTTACTTCGACCCTCCACCAAAAGCTAAAGTTCATTCAGAACGATCAACTTGTCACAGTCTATGGAGAACAGACCTTGCTCGTGAGTAACTTATCATCATCTACTTGTGTAGAACCCGAGGAGGTTATTGGGATGCAGTTCCAAGCGCTGTCGGTGGGCAAGGACAATCAATCCCAAGAAGGAACCTCGATTTCCTCGTACAAAGATGCTATCAAAGCGGTCGAGAGTACTGATACAATCGGATGGGGATAGCTTGTCATTCCTATTGACAATAAAACAAAGAAGGGTCTTGGTTTTTCTGCAACTTGTACGCGGACAACTGCCAGCGATGGAAGTCTTCATCCCATTCAGAACTTCTTCCACAGTGGAGGTTTTCTTCACCCAGTCCCTCAAGCAGTCCATGCTATCAATGAGGAAGATCCCTCTGACACAGAGGAAGAATGACTTATCTTAACAAGGATGGTTATATGTCTCAGGACGAAACGCAAACTCCTTTTTGCTTTCCTGTAGAGAGTCCGAGATTTATACCCAGGTCAGACGTCGAAATGATATACGGGGATTGTGATCCGGATGGATGCCGTGCTCCGCCAAATTCATTAGAGGCAGACACTCCGATGAAAGACAACTTTGACTACACCTACTATGGCCCAATGGATGTTCTGCCAATGTGGCAACCTTATCCAGGAGACTTGGGGCAAGAGAGTCAGCCGAACAATGAAAATCAGCTGTCCGTCATTGAACAGAATACCTGTGTCCCCACCATGTCATGTGATCAACACTCAGGTCATTCAGAAACTACTCAACACGATGATGAATTTGCAACGTTTGCAGGACTTGAATTCATCAACTATACTTTTCCCGAGGTCAACGTCATCGAGAGGGATGACTCCTCTAGTTTGAAAGAAGTGTGGGACACTTTGGGACAACCGAGTGGAAGATTTGACTATATAGTCAAGTACACCGCTCCCGAAAGCTTTCGTATCAGGCTCGAAGACATCCAGCCAATTGGATGGGGAGATACAGCTAAGAGCACAAATGCTATGCAAAATGCAACAGAGGAATCTTCCTACGATAACTCTGCCTGGGAGACAGATTCCAATGATCCTGCTCCACCAGAAATCAGTGTTATTACTGAAGACAAATTGAGGATGGTGCCAGACTTTGTGATTCACCGAGGAGTTCGCCGCCAATAGGTTGCCGTCGAGGTTCCGAAGGTCGTTCGCCAGTCAAAGTAATTGCCATCTTTAACCTTTCACCCTGCCCAGGTGAAACGGATGTTTTGATAGGGCTCCTTTCTGTAAATTTTCCCTCTTCGCTTCGCCCAAAGCAACAGAGTTTTGTTTTATAGGGCTGTAGTTTCAAGGATCGACTTGTTCATAAATAAAATAACGTCGTTCTGTAATTTTCGCACTATTTGCTGTTTTCTCTTTTTGCTTTTTTCAGAAAATGGTAATCCTAAAAAATAATTAAAAATAAAAAAAACAAGCAGTAAAATAAATACACTGCACACACTTGCATTCTCTCTATCTCTTCTAAACACGAATCGTCACGTTATGCAGATTGCTTGTTTTAAACCCAGTTGAAACATACGATCCGATGCCTTCTCCCGACTTTGGGTTCCCGATATTTGGGGCTGAAGAAGAAGTTGACAACGAAATTCCAGAAGAGATATCTCGACTACTCAGACAAGAGGAAAGGTCCATTGAACCTCACAAAGAGCCGTTGGAAATGATCAATGTGGGTTTGAAAAAAGAGAGAAAAGAAATCAGGATTGAGGCACTGCTCAGTCCAACTGCCAGAGAGGGTTTGATAAAGCTTCTCAGAGAATTCCCCGATGTATTCGCTTGGTCCTATCAGGAAATGCCAGGGTTGGATACCAACATCGTGGAACATCACTTATCGTTAAGATCGAAATGTCCGCCAGTAAAGCAAAGGTTGAGACGGACTCACCCGGACATGGCCATCAAAATCAAAGAGGAGGTACAGAAACAGATCGACGCAGGTTTCCTCGCTACATCTGAATATCCTCAATGGTTAGCCAACATCGTACCCGTTCCCAAAAAGGACGGAAAGGTCAGAATGTGTGTTGATTACAGGGATCTGAATAAGGCAAGTCCAAATGACGACTTTCCTTTACCACACATTGACATGCTGGTAGACAGCACATCAAAGTTCAAAGTTTTCTCCTTCATGGATAGATTCTCGGGCTATAACCAGATCAAAATGGCGCCGAAAGACATGGAGAAAACTTCGTTCATTACCCCATGGGGTACCTTTTGTTACAAGGTAATGCCGTTCGGTTTGAAGAACGCCGGGGCAACCTATCAAAGGGCCATGACTACTCTGTTTCATGACATGATACACAAAAAGATAGAGGTATATGTCGATGACATGATTGCAAAATCTAAGACAGAAGAGGAGCATGTGACCCACTTGTCGAAACTATTCGAGCGTTTGAGGAAGTACAAACTCCGCTTGAATCCCAACAAGTGCACCTTCGGTGTCCGTTCGGGGAAACTCTTAGGGTTCATAGTCAGCCAGAAAGGGATTGAGGTCGATCCTGACAAGGTCAAGGCCATTCGAGAAATGCCTTTTCCGAAAACTGAAAAACAAGTCAGAGGATTCTTGGGACGTTTGAACTACATCTCCAGATTCATATTCCTTATGACCGCCACCTGTGCGCCGATTTTCAAATTACTCAAAAAGAACCAGGATTGCGTTTGGTCAAAAGATTGCCAGACCGCCTTCGACAGTATTAAGGAATACCTGTTGAATCCGCCGATTCTATCACCTCCAGTGGAAGGAAGACCACTGATTATTTACCTCACAATCCTAGAGGACTAAATGGGATGTGTACTTGGCCAACAAGACGAAACCAAACAGAAAGAGTCTGCCATTTACTATCTGAGTAAGAAATTCATTGACTGCGAGACTCGGTACACGATGCTTGAGAAAACTTGTTGCGCTTTGGCTTGGGCAGCCAAACGTCTTCGCCAATACATGATTCGTCATACTACTTGGTTGGTTTCCGAGATGGATCCAATCAAGTATGTCTTCGAAAAGCCTGGTCT
The DNA here is from genome assembly GCA_022829125.1 of Lathyrus tuberosus. Lineage (NCBI taxonomy): Eukaryota > Viridiplantae > Streptophyta > Magnoliopsida > Fabales > Fabaceae > Lathyrus > Lathyrus tuberosus. The sequence continues at coordinate 6,557,063 of JALAZF010000090.1, forward strand.
CACGGGAAGAATTACCCGTTGGCAGATGTTATTATCAGAATATGACATAGAGTACCACGCTCAGAAAGCCGTTAAAGGAAGTATTTTAGCCGATCATTTGGGTCATCAACCGATTGACGATCAAGAATCAACAGGGTTTGACTTCCCAGACGAAGATGTCATGTATCTAAAAATGAAAGATTGCGATGAACCGTTACCCAGTGAAGGGCCAGAACCAGGTTCCCAATGGGGACTTATCTTTGACGGAGCAGTTAATCATTATGGAAACAGAATTAGGGCAATCATTGTTACCCCTCAGGGTACCCACATTCCTTTCACTGCCAGACTCACGTTCAAATGTACGAATAACGAGGCCGAATACGAAGCTTGTATTATGGGTCTCGAAGAAGCGATTGATTTAAGGATAAAAAACTTGGACGTATACGGCGATTCAGCCTTGGTTATCAATCAGATAAAAGGAGATTGGAACACATACCAATCAGGACTGATTCCTTACAAAGACTATGCAAGAAGGTTGTTACCCTTCTTTAACAGAGTCGAGTTTCATCACAATCCCTCGTGAGGAGAATCACATGGCTGATGCATTAGCCACTCTCTCTTCCATGATTAGTGTGGGTCAATGGAATGACTTACCTAATATTGACATAATGCGCCTTGAAAGGCCCGCTTACATCTTCACGATTGAAGCAGTCATAGACAACAAACATTGGTATCACGATATCAAATGCTTCCTTCAGAACAAGAGTACCCATCTGGGGCACTCATAAAAGACAGGAAAACCCTCAGAAGATTGGCTGGAAGCTTCTTCCTGAGCGGTGATACACCTATAAGAGGAACTTTGACATGGTCTTGCTCCGATGCATAGACAGACCAGAAGCAGACATGCTTATGAAAGAAATTCATTAAGGATCCTTTGGCACTCATGCCAACGGACACACAATGGCGAAAAAAATTCTGAGAGCAGGGTATTACTGGTTGACCATGGAATCCGACTGCTACAAGTACATGAGGAGGTGTCACAAGTGTCAGATATACTCCGACAAAATTCATGTACCGCCATCACATCTCAAAGTTCTTTCTTCCCCATGGCCTTTTTCCATATGGGGAATTGACATGATTGGCTTGATCGAACCTAAGGCTTCAAACGGACATCGGTTCATCCTGGTAGCCATTGACTATTTCACCAAGTGGGTCAAAGCAGCATCATACGCTAATGTAACCCGACAAGTGGTGGTCCTATTTATCAAAAACAATATCATCTGCCGTTATGGTGTTCCGAGCCAGATCATTATAGATAATGGATCTAACTTGAACAACAAGATGATGAAAGAGTCGTGCGTTGAGTTCAAGATCGAACACCATAACTCATCTCCCTACCGAGCCAAGATGAACGAAGCGGTAGAAGCGGCTAACAAGAACATCAAGAGGATCGTTCAAAAGATGGTTGTAACCTATAAAGATTGGCATGAGATGCTACCCTTTGCTCTTCACGGTTATCGAACATCTGTCCGCACTTCAACAGGGGCAACCCCTTTCTCTCTAGTATATGGCATGGAGGCAGTTCTCCCCATAGAAGTAGAGATCCCATCAATCCGAGTATTGATGGAAGCCAAGCTCACCGAAGCTGAGTGGTGTCAAAGTCGACACGACGAATTAAACCTGATCGAAGAGAAGCGAATCACGACACTATGCCACGGTCAGTTGTATAAGTAGAGAATGAAGAAGGCGTTAGACAAAAAGGTCCGACCTCGTGTCTTCAGAAAAGGAGACCTCGTGCTCAAGAAGATACAATTGTTTCTCACTGACTCTCGGGGCAAATGGACCCCAAATTATGATGGCTCCTATGTGGTCACGAAAGTTTTCTCAGGCGGTGCCTTGAGACTTGCAACCATGGACGAAGAGGAATTTGCCTACCCCACAAATGTTGATGTAGTCAAGAAATACATCGCCTAAACTAAAAAATAAAATAAAACGTCTCGATGGATTGAAAACCCGAAAGGGCGGTCCAGGCAAAAGTTAGAGACATGAAAAAAAATCATCCCAATGGATTGGAAATCTCATAGTACAATCTAGGCAAAAATTAGGGATAATGGCAAGTAACTATGTTCAACAGAGGCAAGTCCCTCAGCAGCAGTTACATCATCCATCAGAGGAAAACTCCAGTCAAGGTCATCTTCGACAGAAGCTCAGGATGTCCCGAATTCAAAGTTGGTAGAAGGATATTGGTCGTTATGTTTCAACGTAGCCCTTTTCCCTGTAAATTACCATTTTCAAACTTTGTATATACTCTTTGGAATCACTCATTTGGCTGATCTCCATCTTATCAATAAAATTCGAGCCCTTGTGCTTTTGTTTGTAATTCTTACTTGTTTTAGCTTTACAGAATGGCATTTTAACATGATTAGCGATTCTTGAAATGAAACAAAAATGAATTTACTTGTTAAAACTTTTTCTGCTTTTAAAATAAAGATGGCAATTTCTTTTGACTGTTGAACATCGAAAGAACGTCGATTGCGTCTCCAAAGGCGTTTGAATTTCAAAGTACAGAATCAAAGTACTCCTTCTAGGCCAGTACGCCTGAACGAAGGATCAACTATATGAGATGCAGTTTTCCCATCTGATACCCTCGGCCGAGTTCTTATCTCCTAATCCCGATCAATGGTATTCCCCGTAGGGATTATCTCTCCTAAGCAAGGCAGAATTGCTATCTTGAACCAAGTGATACCTTTCGTCTCCAGCAGTGGCCGAGTATCCAGTCGTGTTCATCCGTCACTCTGTGTGTTATGTCAAGTCTTTGTCAGCATATACATACATACATCATGCATTTTACTTGCATTCGCATTCATATTGCATCACTATCACTCTAGTCGGTCTTGTCCCCTAGTGATAACAGTCTTCTCAATCGAGTTGTCAATTCTTGCCTCGTCAGGAAATGTTGCGTTTGAACAATCTCGCCTCCAGTGTATCTCTGGATTAGAGTCGGCACTCGACCACTTTGATAACTTGAACATCTGAAAAGCCAGAAAAGCTTTCTACAGATGTCACTCTTTGCCATCGAAGATGATATCCTTGCTTTCTCGGATTAAGGAAAATCCTGAGAGAAAGCCTCCTAAGCAGAGATTTGGCAGTACAGCTGCCTTTCTCCGAAAGACCGCTGATGAAAAGGTCATCGGCACCTCAAAATTAGATCCCATCATATGGCATTTCTCCGGGAAGATCCCGAGAAAAGTATGATGTAAGACCCCAAGCAGAAGCAGTCTCTTAAGAGACTCATTTTCCCCAGATAGAGTCGACAAATGGCGTCTCCAACAGAGAAGTTTGTGCACCTCTACAACTCAGACGAATGGGTTCCCCAGCAAGTCTGACATCGAAACTTTTTCCACTCAAATGGCATCTCCCCAGGAAAATCCGGCGAGAAGTTTGAGGAAAACCGCTACAAATAGCGTCCCTTGTCAATAAAGTTTATTGACAAAAGAAACTAAGACCAGTTCCTTGGTAGGAAACCAGGATCGAGGGGAAGTTTACTTCAGAAATTGAGACCAGTTCCTTGGTAGGAAACCAGGATCGAGGGGAAGTTGACAAGAGAAACTAAGACCAGTTCCTTGGTAGGAAACCAGGATCGAGGGGAGGTTTATTTCAAGAGAAACTAAGACCAGCTCCTTGGCTGAAGACCAGGATCGAGGGGAAGTTTTTTACCTTTTCTAAGCATCATTGCTTAGCAAAAGAAGATGAATGCGCAAGCTTCCATTCATAGCCATCAAAATTTCGGGTATTCCGATATTTAATCCTCTTGCACCCCGAATGCCCGAATACCTTCGTCATTCACACCTTCGTGTCCAAGAAGATTAAATAGGGGCATCTGTCATACCCCAAATTTTTACCACTAAGATTTCCCATCATTGTGCAAATCATCATCACAATATGGGTGAACCATCATGCCTCATCAAATGCCTCAAGGGTTGTTGAGCATTTACTACAATCAGAATTAGGGTTTCAAGCCCTCTCAGAGTTCTTAGACAAAGGATCAATCAAGAAATGACATGATCTTCAACTTGTATAAGCCCTCAAACATCCACAAAGGATCAAGAAGGACTCCCACTTCAAGGATTAAGCACAAGGATGCTCCCTTCTAGGTGGATCAAGCCTCAAGATCGCCAGTGTTACCAAATTAGGGTTTTGGTCGACCAGGTCCTCCAGATGAAAAATTTCATCTGGGTACAAGCCAAAGATCCAAAACATAACCTAATATACTCCATGGAACCTCATGGACCCAATCATCAAGTCAATTTTGCCTCTGGGGATGCATTCACTAAAAATCAGGAATTAGGGTTTCTTGACCTAATTCACCCCTAAGTTGACTTTTGGGCCAAATCATGAACCAAGACCTCAAGACATGATTTAAGGGTCTTTAATATACTATATTGAAACATTTGGAACAATGGATTAATCCAAGAAGATTGAGCAACAAGTCTCAATTTCATCTGCACCACAATTAGGGTTTCGCGAAGAAAGTCAACTGTAACTTTGACTTTTGACCAGGACATGCTCCCAAACCCTAAGACATGATTCAATATACCCTATGACACCCATGGAACATGTCCATCAAGTTTGATTTAGGTCAAGGACATGATTTCATGAAGAATTGCACACTTTGGAATTCATCTGATAAAAAGTCAACTGTGCACAAAAGTCAACTTTGACTTTTTGAGATTTTTCACCAAAATGGATTTTTAACCCTAAAATGATGTTAATGTATGATTTGAATCATCATTCATCAAGAAAAATCAAAGAAAGTGGGATAACTTGTAAAAGGGGTAACCATAAAAGCTTAGAAAAATTTCTAAGTTATGGAAAAAGTGACACTAATGTGCCAACTTTGGAGGACCATAACTCCTAAACCACAAGGCCATTGTTCCCCATTCAAAGCTTGATTTGTAGATCACATTGCCCTCTACAAAAGCTTCATAATAACTTATGTCCAAATTCCTCATGGATTTTGAGTTATGGAGTGATCAAAATCTAGAAAAGTCACTTTGTTCCAACACTTAGTGAAAATTTCACTAAGTCAGAATCTGCCTTTACTTTTTTCCAAATGTAGGGGAATTTTTCACTTGGATTCAAAAGATATCAAAACCAAACATGTTCAAACAGTTGTTGTATCATGTAAGGGCTTTCCAAAATGGCCAAGAACATTACGAAATTCAACTTGAGCCATGAGATATGACATTGGCAAGATGCCTTGCTGAAATCTGCCAAGGCAAGGCAGATTTTTGCACTTTTGGTCGATTTGCCAAAATAAGCCAAATCCAAATGCTCCTATCCACTTGGACACCTCTGAGGATTAAATCTAAAGGGGACAATCACTGAGCCAAGCCTCCAAAGTCTTTAGAACAAGAAATAGCATGTTGAACCTAGAATTGCCAAAATAGGGACAAGACTTCAATTTTGGAATGGAGCATTCAATGGAAGCATCAAGGTGGCATGAACTGAGCTCTTAGCAACTAAATTCAGTCAAGACTTATCCAAGACCAAGGGGACCAGCAGCCTGTGCCCTAACCTCTAGTCAATGGCTAGAGGAGACTTGGATTTTCATTTGCCAACATTGGCCAAACCTACTCAGCAGTTACCATTCACTATTCCTTGCAAAACAAACTTGCTCTACTGTAAATAGAGCTCAATTATGATAAGTTTGAGTACACCAAAGCCATCTAACAGATGCTTTCCTCAAAATCTCTTCTTTCACTCCAATTTTGCCTTCTAAGGAAAGTCACTATCGGGTTTTGAGTTTGAGAGATTTTCGAATCAAACCAATCACACACACACCTCACATACATCATATAGAAGTGATCCAAACACTCACATAACATCTGGAACATAGATTTCACAAAATCACCAGCCAATTGCTCAAGTTCTTGACAGATTTGCAGTTGGGGTACCATCTCAAGTTCCAGATCATTTCAATCCATTCCAAGCATTCATACACACTCCATGGCACCTAGGAAAGCTATCCAGATCATTGGAACCTAGCTGTAACACCTCCAACACAAATCACGATCACCAGCTGCAAGTGGTAAGCATGAGCTCTTCTAACTCTATGATCCATGCAATTTTTGCTGCACAATAATTTGGCCATATGTTCATAATCATGCATGGAATGTTTCCCCTCAATTAATTGCATTGTTTGAATCGTGTATCAAAAATCCTAGCCTTCATGCAGAAATTAGGGTTCTTGAGGATTTTTTGTGATTTCTTGTTTTATGCTTAATTTAAATGAAATTAATTGTCATAGACATGACCGTGAGGTTGAAACGAGTTGATTGGTATGTGGATTGCATGATATAATCAAGTATTCAGTGAGATTGGAGAGAAAATGCAAATCTGGGCAAACCCAGAACACGCGCGTGTTCTTGGCGCCATTTTTTGAAAATTCAAATATTTGAGTTTTGTGATTTTGTTTAATTGATTCAAAAATTAATTTCTCTCTGAGTTTTAATGATTTTGAGTTGATTCTTTTTTTAATAATTCACAAAAATGTTAAAATATTTTATTTTCCCAAAAAATCCCAAAAATATTATTTATTTTATATAATTGATATTTTTGCAAAGAATTAATGTTTTAATTATTTTTAACATTTAAAATATTTTTTCCACCTTGATTTTGTAACTTTTAATGCGTTCTAATTATTTTGTAGGTCAATACTTAATTTTTGAAGCATTAATCCAAGGTCACAATTTGTTTTCCATGTATTAAACAATTTTGATCATTTTAATTGAATTTTTATTCAATTAAAACACATTTTGAAAACAAATTAGGGTTTTGGATTAATTCAACCCTCATAAATCATTTTCAAAACATTTTGGGCCTCTAATAGAGTGTAAGATCCAATCCTTTTTTGACCAAATCATTTTTGGGCCTTAGTTTATTGTATAAGTCCCGATACCGTAAAAAAACAAATGGCGCGATCGTCGCCTTTTGATAAATAAACCATCTGGGCCTCTCCTCGAGCTATAAGACCCACTCAAAATCTTTTGGGCCTCTAATAGAGTGTAAGACCCAATCTTTTGTAAATACCAACCATTTTGGGCCTCACTTATTGTATAAATCCCGTGGTATTTCAAAAAGTTCGACGCGATCATCATCCGTTCAAAAACAAACTTCGGGCCTACCCTCGAGTAGTAAGACCCATTTTAAAACTTTTGGGCCTCTAATAGAGTGTAAGACCCAACCCCCTTTTAACCAAAACAATTTTGGGCCTCACTTATTGTATAAGTCCCTCTGCGTTAAAAGAAAACCTCGGCGCGATCGTCATTTTTAACGAAAAGTCATCTGGGCCTACCCTCGTGTTATAAGCCCTACTCTTTTTCTTTAAACCTTTTGGGCCTCTTGAGAGAGTGTAAGACCCACCCTTTTGTACAGAAAACCTTTTTGGGCCACAGTCACTTGTATAAGTCCCTCTGTACAAATTCAACAGTGCGCTCACTGATAAAACCCTGGGCCTCTCCTTGAGCTGTAAGCCCCAAATCTTTCTTTTTCAAGCACTTTCTCCTTTGATTTTGAATATACGGTTGTTTTCAATCTGTCTTTGTTGAACAACTAACCAAACAGCATGGAAGATCTACAACCGAGTAAGTGTTTATACGTTTTCATTTACCGCTTTTATATACATATAACTGTATTGTGGGGCTGTTTCGCTGTAAGTCTTCTTTCATAAACTCATATCAACTATGTAATAATAGTATAGATATTTAGAGTTTCCCCGGCAACTACGTCTAGCACTATGTAAAGCCGTTTCGATCACTCTTAAATAGTCAAAACTAGATCCCCATAGGATTACCAGACACAGTCTTCCCTCCTCTTGGGGTTAAGCAATATGGAGATATGAAAGGCAGCATTCTCGGTGAACCCTTTCATAGACTGTCACTCGTAGAAATTGTCAAAGAAACTCTATTCCCCAGAGATGATCTTTTCTCCGTGAATGGCATCTCTTGAGTTTCTTCCAAATTCTCGAACTTTCCTGGCTTGATCTATTCTCGGTGAATGGCATGTCTTGAATTTCTCAGGGTTTGGGGACCCACAGGCTTCTTAAAAGCACTTGTCAAGAAACTCTACTCCCCAGAGATGATATTTTCTCCGTGAATGGCATCTCTTGAGTTTCTTCCAAATTCTCGAACTTTCCTGGCTTGATCTATTCTTTGTGAATAGCCTGTCTTGAATTTCTCGGGGTTTGGGGACCCACGGCCTTCTTAAAAGCATCGGCCCCCTCTTGGGTATTGTTCAAGGACCCACAGGCTTCCTAAAAGCATCCCCACCTCCTCCTGGGCTTAGTACAAGGACCCGTCGGCTTCTTAGAAGTATTCACAACCTCCTCTTAGGCTTCGTATAATGATATCTTCCTCCGGAATGATAGCCTTCTCTCGGGCTTCGTACAAGGACACTCTCGGCTTCTTAAAAGTTTCCAGCCTCCTCTTGGGCTTCGTATAAATTATCTCGACGACCTCCTAGAGGTATAGGAACAGAACTTAGTCATCTTCATAGAACAGACCCTTCAAAGAGTCTATTACTGTTTCTCAAAGCATAGTACAAAAGATGAAACTCTAGATTTGGACAGTCTAAGATCCTTGAGTCTCAAAGACATTCTCAAGTGACCCCTTCGTTAAATAGGAAGGAAACCCGTAGACTCGGACAGTCTCAATACCCCTTGGATTTCCCGTTTCCTTAAATAATGGGGAATAACCCTGATCCTCGAATCAAATCCTTGAGTAGAGTGTTACTCATATAAGAACTGATTTTCTCTTTTAAAATCAGTATACTGGACCTGTCACTCAACTGAAACAGCGCCATAGCCTCCTCTTGGGCTTTGTGCAATGATTCTCCCCAATGGAGTCAAATAACGTTTAGCCTCTCTCTCGGGCTTTGTACGAGACACATAAGAGACTCCCTCGTTGAGTCAATCACCCCTTTAGCCTCCATCTCGGGCTTTGTACGAGATACAAAAACACTCTCTTGTTGAGTATAAAAGATCCTCTTGTAGGATCAACCTCTTTTAGCCTCTCTCTCTTGGGCTTTGTACGAGACACAAAAACACCCTCTTGTTGGGCCAACAACCTCCTCTTAGGCTTTGCATAAGAAAACCACTGGTTGATCCGATCAACCTTTTAGCATCAAAGCTGTGCCTCGTTCACAGTACATAAACATCAACAACTCCTTTCCTCTTCATCTAATCGCTGTAAGCGGCAAGCCTCTGGATCATCTACATCCATGCCACTGTCCCTCTTTGAGCATGAAAAATTCCTATGGAAAGATGGCATTGCTCTACACTGAGTTAAAGTCTTCTCCTTCAGGTTAAAAATCTCCTATAAAGGAAATTATGGCATTGTCTAATTCATACATCCCGGTTAAAGTAATTCTCCTTTATAAATAGTTGTGACATACAACCCCCTCTTTAGAGATGACAAATTCTCTCTAAAGTCAACACCCTTTTAGCTTCACATCTTGGGCTTTGAACAAGATACAAATAGACCCTTCAGCTTCACATCTTGGGCTTTAAACAAGATACAAACTACCCTTTAGCTTCACGTCTTGGGCTTTGAACAAGACACCAAAACAACCATTTCCTCCCATAGAATAGGAGGAACTACGAACGCTCTGATTTCCCTGTTTCGGTAAACGGGAATACGTAGGCATAAGATTGAAAGAAAAAATCTTAGCGAGCACACTAAACAAAAACTCAAAATCCCATACTCTCACATATCTATCAAAAAGCATCAGTCATAACATCCTAATCCTTGTTCCCCGCCAGAAACCTGTCATTCTATCAAAATAACACAAGAAAGGCCCCACCACATTAATCGCATCTGTAACCTAACAGACCGCTGTTTAAACTCAGTATGCAAGCAGGGTTAATTGGAGACATCTATTTCCCTTCCTTCATCAGCTTTAATAGGATAAAAAATGAATTGACCTATAGTAAACAAACCCAAAGAGCGACAGGGCTTAAGAACCATGTCCAAAATCGCTCGCTATAACACCGGGTGAAGAAAACCTCCACTGTGGAAGAAGTTCTGAATGGGATGAAAACTTCCATCGCTGGAAGCCGTCTGGGTACAGGTTGCAGAAAAACCAAGACCCTTCTTTATTTTATTGTCAATAGGAATGATAAGCTGTCCCCATCCGGTTGTATCGGTACTCTCGACCGCTTTGATAACATCTTTGTATGAGGAAATCGAGGGTCCTCCTTGGGATTGATTGTCCTTGCCCACCGACAGCGCTTGGAACTGTGTCCCTATAACCTCCTCGGGTTCTACACAAGTAGATGATGATAAGTTACTCACGAGCAAGGCCTTTTCTCCACAGATTGTGACAAGTTGATCGTTCTGAATGAACTTTAGCTTTTGGTGGAGGGTCGAAGTGACCGCTCTAGCCTGATGTATCCAAGGTCTTCCTAATAAACAACTGTATGTTGCCCGGATGTCCATGACCTGGAAAGTGACTTGGAAAGTACGAGGACCGATAGTTATGGGAAGATCAACTTTGCCGATAACTGTTTTTCTGGATCCGTCGAATACTTTGACGACGACCTCGCTGATTCTCATCGGAGGGCCTTTGAATGATAATTGGATCAAAGTGGACTTCGGCATAACATTCAGGGCTGACCCCGTGTCTACCATTACGCTGGCTAAAGCATCGTCCTAGCAGTTAACTGTAATGTGGAGCGCCTTGTTATGACGGTGACCCTCTTCGGGTAATTCCTCATCACTAAATCCCAAATTATTGCAGGAAGTGATGTTAGAGACAATGCTATCGAACTGTCTGATTGTTACATCCTGTTCCATAAAGGCTTGCTCCAAGACTTTTTTTAGAGCCTCCCTGTGGGCTTCTAAACTGAGTAACAGTGATAATACCGAGATCTTTGAAGGAGTCTGTAACAGCTGATCAACAATGTTATATTCACTCCTTTGGATGAGCTTCAGCATCTCATCATTATTTTTCGAAAGGTCTGGATTACTGGATTGACCGACTGATGGATCGGGAGCTTCTGTCTGAAGTTCCTTTTCCTTGTTAGGTTCTCCAACTCCTCGGTTGAAGATTCGACCGCTCCGTGTTACACGACTGATGTCTGCAATATTCACGACGGAGGGAAATGGAATTTCCTTTCCATTTTCAACTGTCGTTGCACCGTATTTGTAAGGGATAGCCTTAGTTGATTCATACGGTAGTGGTCCCGGTAGATAGATGACTATGGGAACCTTTTGATTTTTCTGACCATCATAAGTAATCTCGATCCGTTCCCGGTTGGGAGCTCTAGATTCGTCAAGTAGTGGGATGATGGCAAAAACATCCCTGGTCTGGTGATGACCAGAGATTGTGACAACATCCTCGACTTGATTGGCAAGGTAGTTCGGCGTCCCGTTGATGGGTCTAGAACCAGGATATGGGCGAATCTCTCCACGATCCACCTGACCCTTAAGAGCTGCTCTCACAAGGTAACACTCTTGGTTACTTTCCGAATAGACACTACAACGGTCATAGTTGTGTGGTGGCACCTGGCCACGCCCATTTTGAATACAATGTAACCTCACTAGGTTAGCTTCCACAGATCGGACATCCTGACTTTGACGTCGAGTGGGATTCCTGTTATTGATACTAATCTGCTGAGTATCTTCATCCATGTAGATTGACATCCACCAGTGATTTAACAAGTGCTAAAGTGCCTCCTGGACAAGGGTACAACCTCGATCGTTTTTGTAACCTGCTTTATAGCTTTGATAGTCGTGTGATATTAAGAATCCGAGTCAGACCTGCTCAGCATGTAACTCTACCAGGTTGGTATTCATCACACGAATATCGAAGATCTGAACCATGTTGATCTGATAAGGGTTCCTATCATGGTAGTCTTGGATCCATCCAAGATCCATCTGACGCTAGAGGGCCTCTTGTATGAAAGAGCATCCCTGTTTGTTTACTGAGAAAGTCAGACAGAAACTGTAATCGTGTCACAGCAGATTATGATACCGGCTTTGCCTTGAGTGCATCGCCACCAAGTTGACATTCATTGCACAGATGTCGGGGTTCTGAATGACGTTGGAGTTCGTATAGACCATGTTAACTCCACGAACTCGGTGCTCTTGGATCCATCCGAGATCCATCTGTTCCTGTAGAGCTACTTGCTCTACAGAACAACCTCTATTACTTTTAGAGCCGACATCACATTGATGATAATTATGATGTGGCACATGGCCATATCCACTTTGTCTACAATGCATCTTGACCAAATTGGTCCTCAATAAGAGTACATCGTGAATTTGATAGACATTGTTAGACTCTCTCTCAATCAGATTGACTGCAGCTTTCTCGTGTTGAGGCAGCGGGTTCGTGAGAACATTGGGATTCGTATCTTTGAAAGATAAGAGCCTGCTCCTAACAAGCTTTTGCACGTCGTATTTGAAATTGAGACAGTTCTCTATGTTATGCCCTGATCCTCCTTGATGATAAGGGCATGTTTGATCCACCTTAAACCAAAAAGGCGGATTTTCCGGTACTGTAAGAGGAGACTTAGTCAGGATGTGCCCCTTAGCCAGTAGTAACGGAAATAGTTCTGCGTACAACACAGGTATAGGGTCAAACCCTGGTGGTCGCATTGTACGGTTGTTGTTATATGGAGGACGAGCCTGCTGAAGAGGCTGTTGTGTCCTTTGTTGATTAGGTTGGCTCTGTGCAACCTGAGGTTGATACGTAGGAATAGGCGCAGGGCTGATAGCAGGAGTTACAGCTGCTACTAGTTGATAATGCCGCCTTTGCTTTCCGAGAGAGATATTCCCAATATCCTTCTCTTTTTTCTTAGGGAGAGCACTACCGTATCGTTTTGTACTGCTTGATGGTCCAGCGTCTTTTGCCAAACGTCCTTCTCGGACGGCTTCCTCAAGACGAACTCCCATGCCCACCATCTCGGTGAAGTCACTGGGGGCACTGGAAACCATTTTGTCATAGTAAAATGAGCTTAAGGTTTTTAAGAAGATCTTTGTCATCTCTTTTTCCTCAAGAGGTGGAAAAATTTGAGCGGAAATTTCACGCCATCTCTGGGCGTACTCCTTAAAGGTTTCCTTGTCCTTTTGTGACATTGATCTGAGTTGATATCTGTCCAGTGCCATGTCCAAATTGTATTTGTATAATTGGACGAAGGCAGTGCCAAGATCTCTGAATGTGCTAATCGTAGCACGGTTTAAACCCATGTACCATTTTAATGCGGCACCGGTTAAACTATCCTGAAAATAGTGAATCAGCAGGTCCTGATTCTCAGTCTGAGCTGACATTCGCCGAGCGTACATAACTAAGTGACTCTGAGGGCAAGAGTTACCCTTGTACTTTTCAAAGTCGGGCACTTGGAACTTATGCGGGACTTTCACATTGGGGACCAAGCAGAGGTCTGCGGCATCCTTTCCAAATAGATCCTGACCACGAATGGCTTGCAGTTCCTTCTGCATTTCCAAGAACTGTTCTTGGAATTCACCCATTCGGTCAAACATAGTTTCCTTTTTACCAAAAGGTATCTGTGGAATCTGTCCTTTCGGGACAATGTGTGTAGCGGGCGATTTTGGATGCGGTTCTTAAGCGCTGGTCGCTCTCTGAGGTTGAGCTTAAAAATACAGGTCGATTCATTTTTTATCCTATTGTGAGCTGATGAATGAAGGGAAATAGATGTCTCCAATTAACCCTGCTTTGCATACTGAGTTTAAACAGCGGTCTGTTAGGTTACAAATGCTATCAATGTGGGGGGCCTTTCTTGTGCTATTTAATAGAATGACAGGTTTCTGGCGGGGAACTAGGATTAGGATGTTAGGACTGATGCTTTTGAATTACTGCTTTTGATATGGGATTTTGGGTTTTTGTTTAGTGTGCTCGCTAAGATTTTTCTTTCAATCTTATGCCTACGTATTCCCATTTATCCAAAACAGGGAAATCAGAGCGTTCGTAGTTCCTCCTATTCTATGGGAGGAAATGGGTGTTTTTGGTGTCTTGTTCAAAGCCCAAGACGTGAAGCGAAAGGCAGTTTGTATCTTGTTCAAAGCCCAAGATATGAAGCCAAAAAGTCTCAACTTTAGAGAGAATTTGTCATCTCTAAAGAGGGGGTTGTATGTCACAACTGTTTATAAAGGAGAATTACTTTAACCGGGATACGTGGATCCTAGCAATGCCATAATTTCCTTTAAAGGGGAGTTTAACCTGAAGGAGAAGACGTTAACTCAGTGTAGAGCAATGTTATCCTTCCTTAGGAATTTCTCATGCTAAAAGAGGGACAGTGGCATGGATATAGATGATCCAGAGGCTTGCCGCTTACAGCGATTAGATGAAGAGGAAGGAGTTATTGATATTTGTGTACTGTGAACGAGGCACAGCTTTGATGCTAAAAGGTTGATTGGATCAACCAGTGGTTTTCTTAAATAAAGCCTAAGAGGAGGCTAATATGTGTCTCGTACGAAGCCCGAGAGAGAGGCTAAAAGGTTTTGACCCGACGATGGAGTCTTTTGGTATCTCGTATAAAGCCCGAGATGGAGGCTATTGTTTGTTTGATTCAATAAGAACCTTTTTTGTATCTCGTATAAAGCCCGAGATGGAGGCGAAAAGGGGTGATTGACTCAACGATGGAGTCTCTTTTGTGTCTCATACAAGGCCCGAGAGAGAGGCTAAATATTGTTTGACTCTGTTGGGGAGGATCATTGTACAAAGCCCAAGAGGAGGCTAGGGTTACAAATCCATCTTTGGATGAAAAAAATTGGCCTAGTGGTTTAGGAGTTATGGTCCTCCAAAGTTGGTGCATTAGTGGTACTTTTTCCATAACTTAGAAAAATTTCTAAGTTTTATGGTTACCCCTTTTACAAGTTATCCCACTTTCTTTGATTTTTCTTGATGAATGATGATTCAAATCATACATTAACATCATTTTAGGGTTAAAAATCCATTTTGGTGAAAAATCTCAAAAAGTCAAAGTTGACTTTTGTGCACAGTTGACTTTTTATCAGATGAATTCCAAACTGTGCAATTCTTCATGAAATCATGTCCTTGACCTAAATCAAACTTAATGGACATGTTCCATGGGTGTCATAGGGTATATTGGGGCATGTCCTAGGGTTTGGGAGCATGCCCTGGTCAAAAGTCAAAGTTACAGTTGACTTTCCTCGCGAAACCCTAATTGTGGTGCAGATGAAAATGAGACTTGTTGCTCAAGCTTCTTGGATTAATCCATTGTTCCAAATGGATCAATATAGCTTATTAGAGACCCTCAAACCCTATCTTGAGGTCTTGGCTCTTGATTTGCCCTAAAAGTCAACTTAGGGGTGAATTAGGTCAAGAAATCCTAATTCCTGATTTTTGATGTATGCATCCCCTGAGGCAAAATTGACTTGATGAATGGGTCCATGAGGTTCCATGGAGTACATTAGGTTGTGTTTTGGATCTTTGGCTTATGCCCAGATGAAATTTTTCATCTGGAGGCCCTTGGTCGACCAAAACCCTAATTTGGTGATACTGGCGATCTTGAGACTTGATCCACCTAGAAGGGAGCAACCTTGTGCTTAATCCTTAAAGTGGGAGTCCTTTTTGATCCATTGTGGATGTTTGAGAGGTTAGACAACTTGGAGATCATGTCATTCCTTGATTGATCATTTGTCTAAGGCTCTGAGAGGGCTTGAAACCCTAAGTTGATTGTAGTGAATGCTCAACAACCCTTGAGGCATTTGGTGAGGCATGATGGTTCATCCAGATTGTGATGATGATTTGCACAATGATGGGAAATCTTAGTGGTCAAAATTTGGGGTATGACAGATGCCCCTATTTAATCTTCTTGGACCCAAAGGTGTGAATGACGAAGGTATTCGGGCATTCGGGGTGCAAGAGGATTAAATATCAGAATACCCAAAATTTTGATGGTTATGAATGGAGGATCGCATCCATCTTATTTAACTAAGCAATGATGCTTAGGAAAGGTAAAACTTCCCCTCGATCCTGGTTTCCTACCAAGGAACTGGTCTTAGTTTCTGATTTAAACTTCCCCTCGATCCTGGTTTCCTACCAAGGAACTGGTCTTAGTTTCCTTTTTTAAACTTCCCCTTGATCCTGGTTTCCTACCAAGGAACTGGTCTAAGTTTCTGATTTAAACTTCCCCTCGATCCTGGTTTCCTACCAAGGAACTGGTCTTAGTTTCTGATTTAAACTTCCCCTCGATCCTGGTTTCCTACCAAGGAACTGGTCTAAGTTTCTTTTGTCAATAAACTTTCTTGACAAGGGACGCTATGCGTAGCGGTTTTCCTCAAACTTCTCGCCGAATTTTCCTGGGGAGATGCCATTTGACGAAAAAAGGTCTGAGGTTAGACCTGCTGGGGGAACCCAGTCGTCTGAGTTGTAGAGGTACACAAACTTCTCTGTTGGAGACGCCATTTGTCGATTCTACTGGGGAAAGCGAGTCTCTTGAGAGACTGCTTCCGCTTGGGGTCTTTACATCATACTTTTCTCGGAGATCTTCTCAGAGAAATGCCATATGATGTGATCCAATTTTGAGGTGCCGATGACCTTTTCATCAGCAGATTTTCAGAGAAATACTGATGCACTGCCGAACCCTTGCTTAAGAGGCTTTCTTTGGGGATTTTCTTTAATCCGGGAAAGCAAGGATATCATCTTCAATGGCGAAGAGTGACATCTGTTGAAGGTTCTCTGGCCTTTCAGAGGTTCAAGTTATCAAAGTGGTCTAGTGCCGACTCTGATCTAGAGATAAACGGGAGAGAGATTGCTTAGATGATTCCCTTCCCAACGAGGAAAGGTCCGACAACTCGATGGAGAAGACTTTTATCACTAGGGGATAAGACCGACTAGAGTGATAGCGATGCAATATGAAATGTACATACAAATCAATAATGCATGATGTATGTATGTATATGCTGACGAAACTGACACAACACACAAACTAAAAGATGAACATGACTGGATACTCGGCCATCGCGGGGCGTATAGAGATATCACTGGTTCAAGATAGCAATTCCACCTTGCTTAGGAGAGATAATCCCTACGGGGAATACCATTGATCGGGCTTAGGAGATGAGAACTCGGCCGAGGCGTGTCAGATGAAACAAGGTCTCTGACACAGTTGATCCCTTCATTCAGGCGTACTGGGCCTAGAATGAGTACTTTGATTCTGCACTTTGAAGTTTGTTTACTTCTGGAGAAGCGATTGATGTCCTTTCGATGTTTAACAGTCAAAAGAAATTGCTATCTTTATTTTAAAAGCAGAAAAAGTTTTAACAAGTAAATTCATTTTTGTTTTATTTCAAGAATCGTTAATCATGTTAACAACGTCGTTCTGTAAAGATAAAACAAGCAAGAATTACAAACAAAAGTACAAGGCTCAAATTTTATTGATAAGATAGAGATCAGCCAAACGCGTGATTCCATTGAGTATTTACAAAGTTTAAAAATGGTAATTTACAGGGAAAAGGGCTACGTTGAAACATAACGACCACTATCCTTCTACCAACTTTGAATTCAGGGCATCCTGAGCTTCTGTCGAAGATGACCTTAACTGGAGTTTTCTTTCGATGATATAACTACTGCTGCTGAGGGACTTGCCTTTGTTGAACATAGTTACTTGCCATTATCCCTAATTTTTGCCTGGATTGTACTATGATGTTTCCAATCCACCGGGATGATTTTTTTTTTTTTGGTCTCTAACTTTTGCCTGGACCGCCCTTTCGGGTTTTCAATCCACCGAGATGTTTTTTTAGGCGAAGTATTTCATGACTACATCAACATTCGTGGGATAGGCAAATTCCTCTCCGTCCATGGTTGCAAGTCTCAAGGCGCCGCCTGAGAAAGCTTTCGTGACTACATAAGGGCCATCATAATTTGGGGTCCATTTTCCCCGAGAGTCAGTGAGAAAAGATTGTATCTTTTTGAGCACGAGGTCTCCTTTCCTGAAGACACGAGGTCAGACCTTTTTGTCGAATGCCCTATTCATTCTCTGTTGATACAACTGACCGTGGCATAGTGCCGTTATTCTCTTTTCTTCGATTAGATTCAGTTCGTCATGTCGACTTTGACACCATTTAGCTTCGGTGAGCTTAGCTTCCATCAATACTCGGATTGATGGGATCTCTACTTCTATGGGGAGCACTGCTTCCATGCCATACACTAGAGAGAAAGAGGTTGCCCCTGTTGAAGTACGGACAGATGTGTGATAACCGTGAAGAGCAAAGGGTAGCATCTCGTGCCAGTCTTTGTAGGTCACAACCATCTTTTGAACAATCTTCTTGATGTTCTTGTTAGCCGCTTCTACCGCTCCGTTCATCTTGGGTCGGTAGGGAGATGAGTTATGATGTTCGATCTTGAACTCTGCGCATAACTCCTTCATCATCTTGTTGTTCAAGTTAGATCCATTGTCAGTAATGTTCTCGCTTGGAACACCATAATGGCAGATGATATTGTTTTTGATAAATCGGACCACCACTTGTCGGGTTACATTAGCGAATGACGCTGCTTCGACCCACTTGGTGAAATAGTCAATGGCTACAAGGATGAACCAATGTCCGTTCGAAGCCTTGGGTTCAATCAAGCCAATCATGTCAATTCCCCATATGGAAAAAGGCCACAGGGAAGAGAGAACTTTGAGATGTGATGGCGGTACATGAATTTTGTCGGAGTATATCTGACACTTGTGACACCTCCTCATGTATTTGTAGCAGTCGGATTCTATGGTCAACCAGTAGTACCCTTCTCTCAAAATTTTTCTCGCCATTGTGTGTCCGTTGGCATGAGTGCCAAAGGATCCTTCATGAATTTCTTTCATAAGCATGTCTGCTTCTGGTCTGTCTACGCATCGGAGCAAGACCATGTCAAAATTTCTCTTATAGAGAGTGTCACCACTCAGGAAGAAGTTTCCAGCCAATATTCTGAGGGTCTTCCTGTCTTTTCTAGATGCTCCAGGTGGGTATCCTTGTTTCTGAAGGAAGCATTTGATATCGTGGTACCAAGGTTTGTCATCTATGACTGCTTCAATTGTGAAGACGTAAGCGGGCCGTTCAAGGCGTATTATGTCGATCTTAGGTATGTCATTCCATTGACTTACACTAATCGTGGAAGAGATAGTGGCTAATGCATCAGCCATGTGATTCTCTTCACGAGGGATATAATGAAACTCGATTCTGTTGAAGAAGGGTAACAACCTTCTTGCATAGTCTTTGTAAGGAATCAATCCCGATTGGTATGTGCTCCAATCTCCTTTTATCTGATTGATAACCAAAGCTGAGTCACCATATACGTCCAAGTTTTTGATCCTTAAATCAATCGCTTCATCGAGACCCATGATACAAGCTTCGTATTCGGCCTCGTTGTTCGTACATTTGAACGTCAGTCTAGCAGTGAAAGGGATGTGGGTGCCCTGAGGGGTAACAATGATTTCCCCAATTCCTTTTCCATATTGATTAACTGCTCCATCAAAGATAAGTCCCCATTGGGAACCTGGTTCTGGCCCTTCATTGGGTAGTGGTTCATCGCAGTCTTTCATTTTTAGATACATGACATCTTCGTCTGATAAGTCAAACCCGATTGATTCTTGATCGTCAATCGGTTAATGAGCTAAATGATCGGCAAAAATACTTCCCTTAATGGCTTTTTGAGCGTGGTACTCGATGTCGTACTCTGATAACAACATCTGCCAACGAGCAATTCTTCCCGTAAGAGCAGGTTTTTCAAATACGTACTTGATTGGATCCATTTCGGAGACCAACCAAGTAGTATGACGAATCATGTATTGGCGAAGACGTTTGGCTACCCAAGCCAAAGCGCAACAAGTTTTCTCAAGCATCGTGTGCCGAGTCTCGCAGTCGGTGAAATTCTTGGTCAAATAGTAGATGGCAGACTCTTTTCTTTTAGTTTCGTCTTGTTGGCCAAGTACACATCCCATTGAGTCCTCTAGGATGGTGAGGTAAATGATCAGTGGTCTTCCTTCCACTGGAGGTGATAGAATCGGAGGATTCAACAGATATTCCTTGATACTGTCGAAGGTGGTTTGGCAATCTTCTGACCAAACGCAATCCTGGTTCTTTTTCAGTAATTTGAAAATCGGCGCACATGTGGCGGTCATAAGGAATATGAATATGGAGATCTAGTTTAAATGTCCCAAGAATCCTCTGACTTGTTTTTCAGTTTTCGGAGAAGGCATTTCTTGAATGGCCTTGGCCTTGTCAGGATCAACCTCAATTCCTTTCTGGCTGACGATGAACCCTAGTAGTTTCCCTGAACGGACACCGAAGGTGCACTTGTTGGGATTCAAGCGGAGCTTGAATTTTCTCAAACGTTCGAACAATTTTGACAGATGTTCAACGTGCTCACTCTCTGTTTTTGATTTTGCAATCATATCATCGACATATACCTCGATTTCCTTATGTATTATGTCATGAAACAGAGTAGTCATGACCCTTTGATAGGTTGCCCTGGCGTTCTTCAAACCGAACGACATTACCTTGTAACAAAAGGTACCCCATGGGGTAATGAACGAAGTTTTCTCCATGTCTTTCGGCGCCATTTTGATATGGTTATAGCCCGAGAATCCATCCATGAAGGAGAATACTTTGAACTTTGCTGTGCTGTCAACCAACATGTCAATGTGTGGTAAAGGAAAGTCGTCCTTTGGACTTGCCTTGTTCAGATCTCTGTAATCAACACACATTCTGACCTTTCCGTCCTTTTTGGGAACGGGTACGATGTTGGCTAACCATTGAGGATATTCATCTGTAGCGAGGAAACCCGCGTCAATCTGTTTCTGTACCTCCTCTTTAATTTTGATGGCCATGTCCGGGTGAGTGCGTCTCAACCTTTGCTTTACTGGCGGACATTCCGATCTTAACGGTAAGTGATGTTCCACGATGCTGGTATCCAACCCTGGCATATCCTGATAGGACCAAGCGAATACATCGGGGAATTCTTTGAGAAGCTGTATCAAACCCTCCCTGGAAGTTGGACTGAGCAGTGCCCCAATCCTGATTTCTTTTCTCTCTTGCTCTGAACCCAAGTTTACCATTTCCAACGGTTATTTGTGAGGTTCAATGGACCTTTCCTCTTGTCTGAGTAATCGGGAGATCTCTTCTGGAATTTTGTTGTCATTTTCTTCTTCAGCCTCAAATACCGGGAACTCAAAGTTGGGAGAAGGCATCGGATCGTATGTTTCAACGGGGTTTAAAACAAGCAATCTGCATGACGTGATGATTCGTGTTTAGAAGAGATAGAGAAAATGCAAGTGTGTGCAGTGTATTTATTTTACTGCTTGTTTTTATTTTTACATGTTTTTTAGGATTACCATTTTCTGAAAAAGCAAAAAGAAAACATCAATTAATGCGGAAATTATAGAACGACGTTATTTTATTAATGAACAAGTCGAATCTTGAAACTACAGCCCTATAAAACAAAACTCTGTCGCTTTGGACAAAGTGAAGAGGGAAATTTCCAGAAAGCGAGCCCTATCAAAACATCCATTTCACCTGGGCAGGGTGAAAGGTTAAAGATGGCAATTACTTTGACTGATGAACGACCTTCGGAACCTCGACAGTAACCCATTGGCGGCGAACTCCTCGGTGAATCACAAAGTCTGGCACCTTCCTTGATTTGTCTTCAGAAATGACGTTGATTTATGGTGGAGCAGGATCGTTGGAATCTGTTTCCCAGGCAGAGTTGTCGTAGAAGAATTCCTCTGTTGCATTTTGCATAGCATTTGTGCTCTCAGCTGTATCTCCCCATCCAGTAGGCTGGATATCTTCGAGCCTGATACGAGAGCTTTCGGGAGCGGTGTACTTGACCATAAAGTCGTACTTTCCACTCGGTTGTCCCAAGGTGTCCCACACTTCTTTCGAACTGGAGGAGTCATCTCTCTCAATGACGTTGACCTCGGGAAAAGCATAGTTGATGAATTCTAGTCCTGCAAACGTTGCGAATTCATCTTCATGTTGAGTAGTTTCTGAATGACCTGAGTGTTGATCCCATGACATGGCGGGGACACAGGTATTCTGTTCAATGACGGTCAGCTGAGCTTCGTTACTCGGCTGACTTTCTTGCCCCAAGTTTCCTGGGTAAGGTTGCCACATTGGCAGACCATCCATTGGGCCATAGTAGGTGTAGTCAAAATTATCTTTCATCAGAGTGTCTTCCTCTTATGAATTTGACGGAGCGCGGCATCCTTCCGGATCACAATCCCCGTAGATCATTTCGACATCTAATCATAGTATAAATCTCAGACTTTCTGTAGGAAAGCAAAAAGGCATAGGCACCTCTTCCTGAGACATATAACCGTCCTTGTTAAGGTAGGACTTCCATTCTTCATCTGTGTCAGAGGGATCTTCCTCATTGATAGCATGAACTGTCTGAGACACTGGGTGAAGAAAACCTCCACTGTGGAATAAGTTTTGAAGGGCATGAAGACTTTCATCGTTGGCAGCTGTCCGGGTACAGGTTGCAGAAAAACCAAGACCCTTCTTTGTTTTATTGTCAATAGGAATGACAAGCTGTCCCCATCCGGTCGTATCGGTACTCTCGACCACTTTAATAGCATCTTTGTATGAGGAAATCGAGGTTCCTTCTCTGAACTGATTGTTCTAGCTCACCGACAATGCTTGGAACTTAGTCCCAATAACCTCCTCGGGTTCTATACCAGTAGACGATGACAAGTTGCTTACAAGCAAGGCTTGTTCCCCACAAACCGTGACAAGTTGATCGTTTTGAACGAACTTTAGCTTTTGGTGGAGGGTCGAAGTAACCGCTCCAGCCTGATGTATCAAAGGTCTTCCTAATAAACAACTATACATTGCTCGGATATCCATGACCTGGAAAGTGACTTGGAAATTGTGAGGACCAATAGTTATGGGAAGATCAATTTCACCGATAACTATTTTTCTGGATCCGTCGAATGCTTTGACGACAACCTCGCTGACTCTCATCGGAGGGCCCTTGAATGATATTTGCATCAAAGTGGATTTCAGCATAACATTCAGGGCTGACCCTGTGTCTACCAGTACGCTGGCTAAAGCATCGTCCTGGCAGTTAACTGTAATGTTGAGCGCCATGTTATGACGGCGACCCTCTTCGGGTAATTCCTCATCACTAAATCCCAAATTGTTGCAGGAAGTGATGTTAGAGATAATGCTATCGAACTGTCTGATTGTTACATCCTGTTCAACCAAGGCTTGCTCCAAGACTTTCTGTAGAGCCTCCCTGTGGGCTTCTGAACTGAGTAACAGTGATAATACCGAGATCTTTGAAGGAGTCTGTAACAGTTGATCGACAATGTTATATTCACTCATTTGGATGAGCTTCATCATCTCATCGTTGTTTTTCGAAAGGTCGGGATTACTGGATCGACCGACTGGTGGATCAGGAGTTTCCGTCTGAAGTTCCTTTTCCTTGTTAAGTTCCCCAACCCATCGGTTGAAGATTCTACCACTCCGTGTTACTCAACTGATGTCTGCAATGTTCACAACGGAGGGTAATGGAATTTCCTTTCCATTTTCAATTATTGTTGCACCGTATTTGTAAGGGATCGCCTTAGCTGATTCATACGGTAGCGGTCCTGGTTGATAGATGACTACAGGAGCCTTCTGATTTTTCTGACCATCATAAGTAATCTCGATCCGTTCCCGGTTGGGAAATTTAGATTCGGCAAGTAGAGGAATAATGGCAAAAACATCCCTGGTCCTGTGATGACCAGAGATCGTGACAACATCCTCAACTTGCTCGACAAGGTAGTTCGGCATCCAGTCGATGGGTCCAGAACCCGGATATGGACGAATTTCTCCACGATCCACCTGCCCCTGGAGAGCTGCTCTCACAAGGTAACACCCTTGGTTACTTTCCGAACAGACGCCGCAACTGTCATAGTTATGTGGTGGCACCTGGCCACGCCCACTTTGAATACAATATAACCTCACTAGGTTAGCTTCCACTGATCGGACATCCTAACTCTGACGCCGAGTGGGGTTTCTATTACTGATACTAATCTGCTGAGTATCTTCATCCATGTAAATTGGCATCCACCAATGATATAACAAGTGCTGAAGTGCCTCCTGGACAAGGGTACAACCTCGATCGTTTTCCTAACCCGCTTTACAGCTTTGATAGTCATGTGATATTAAGAATCCGAGTCGGACCTGCTCAGCATGTAACTCTACCAGGTTGGTATTCATTACGCGAATATCGAAGATCTGAACCATGTTGATTTGATAGGAGTTCCTATCATGGTAGTCTTGGATCCATCCAAGATCCATCTGACGCTGGAGGGCCTCTTGTATGAAAGAGCATCCCTGTTTGTTTACCGAGCAAATCAGACAAGAACTGTAATCATGCCGCGGCAGATTATGATACTGGCTTTGCCTTGAGTGCATCGCCACCAAGTTGACATTCATCGCACGGATATCGTGGTTCTGAATAACGTTGAAATTCATGTAAACCATGTTAACTCCACGAACTCGGTGCTCTTGGATCCATCCAAAAACCATTTGTTCCTGTAGAGCTGCTTGCACTACCGAACATCCTTGATTGTCTTTAGAGCAGATATCACACTGATGATAATTATGAGGTGGCACATGGCCATATCCACTCTGTCTATAATGCATCTTAACCAAATTGGTTTTCAATAAGAGTACATCATGAATTTGATAGACATTGTTAGTCTCTTTCTCAATCAGGTTGACGGCAGCCTTCTCATGTTGAGGCAGCGGGTTTGTGAGAACATTAGGATTCGTATCCTTGAAGGATAAGACCCCGCTCCTAACAAGTTTTTGCACGTCGGACTTGAAATTGAGGCAAGTCTCGATGTTATGCCCTGAACCTCCTTGATGATAAGGGCATGTCTGATCCACCTTAAACCAAAAAGGCAGATTTTTCGGTACTGTAAGAGGAGATTTAGTCGGAATGTGCCCCTTAGCCAGTAGTAATGGAAACAGTTCTGCGTACAACATGGGTATAGGATCAAACCCCGATGGTCGTGTTGTACGGTTGTTATTGTATGGAGGATGAGCCTGCTGAAGAGGCCATTGTGTCCTTTGCTGGTCAGGTTGGCTCTGCGCAACCTGAGGTTGATACATAGGAATAGACGCAGGGTTGATAGCAGGAGTCACAGCTGCTACCGGTTGATAACGTCGTCTTTGCTTTCCGAGAGAGATATTCCCAATATCTTGCTCTTTTTTCTTAGGGAGAGCACTGCCGTATTTTTTAGTACCGCTCGTCGATCCAATGTCTTTTACCAATCGTCCTTCTCGGACGGCTTCCTCAAGACGTACGCCCATGCCGACCATTTCGGTGAAATCACTGGGCGCACTGGCAACCATTCGATCATAGTAAAATGAGCTTAAGGTCTTTAAAAAGATCTTTGTCATCTCTTTTTCCTCAAGAGGTGGACAAATTTGAGCGGCAATTTCACGCCACCTTTGAGCGTACTTCTTAAAGGTTTCCTTGTCCTTTTGCGACATCGATCTGAGTTGATCTCTGTCGGGTGCCATGTCCAAATTGTATTTGTATTGTTGGACGAAGGCAGTACCAAGATCTCTGAAAGTCCTGATCGTAGTACGGTTTAAACCCATGTACCATTTGAGTGCGGCACCGGTTAAACTATCCTGAAAGTAGTGAATCAGTAGGTCCTGGTTCTCCGTCTGGGCTGACATCCGCCGAGCGTACATCACCAAATGGCTTTGAGGGCAAGAGTTACCCTTATATTTTTTCAAAGTCGGGCACTTGGAACTTGTGCGGGACTTTCACATTTGGGACCAAGCAGAGATCTGCGGCGTCCTTTCCAAATAAATCCTGACCGCGAATGGCTTGCAGCTCCTTCTGCATTTCCAAGAACTGTTCCTGGAATTCATCCATTCTTTCAAACATAGTTTCCTTATTACCAGAAGGTGTTGGTGGAATCTGTCCTTCCGGGACAGTGTGCACCACAGGGGGTGGTACCGTGACTACGGCAGTGAGTCTTGGCATTTCCCGAAGTTTGTAACCTTCAGGAGTCTTCAACATGCCCCTGGCATCTTCTCTTTCCCGAAGTTTGTAACCTTCAGGCCCAGCGGCATCTGTTGTGATTCCCTGATCTTCAGTGATCGGCAGAACATATCCTTCCGGGATATAGTTAATAGGCATACCCTAAGGACGATCTTTCGGTATCTGATACCTAGGATCATACCTCTCCACTACGGGCGTTGAGGTGATCTCTGAGATCATAGTTCTTTGTAGCTGAGCTTCTGCCATGGCTTGCATGTCGTTACGAAGCTTTCTCATATCCTCTCTCAGAGCGTCGATCTCTTCTTTCAACTCTCTGTTTTCTTCCTCAAGATCATCCATCCTTTTCTGACGGTTGGCCCGAGTATTATATGAATGAGACAGTTTGACTCTAGAATCGAGACACAAACATGAGATTCGCAGGGAAGAAGAATACACGATGTGAGAATGATGAATGCAATGATTATATTAATTGTTTAAGGTTTAATCAAAATAAACTTCGACAATTAGATTGCAAATATCAAACAGTGGGGAAACCCCTTTTTATTGAAATTCAAAGGATTACAGAAATGGTAATACAGTAGATTACAAAGTGCAGAAACCGAAACCTAAACTAATGGGTCCTGAGTCCTCTCTGAAGAGAAATCAGGTGCTGATTCTGGTATCTTCCTTTTCTTTGACCGGGGCTCTTGGGCCGTTGTCGGGTTGTCATTCCTTTGCCAAGTGAAAGGAGCGAGCAAATTCCTTTGGTCATCTTGATTATCTACAGCATGTTGCTCCAAAATTTCAATCAGAGCATCTTTTTCTTTCAGTAATTGCTATATTTTGATGCACTCTATGTCGAGGGTGCGGTACTTGTTCTTCCAAGACCTTCTCTCCTTTTGAATTTTGTTGAGAGTAACCTGAAGCTTTTCAGTTTCTGTCATGAAGTACATGACAGATTCCCTCGGCGGAAGAATTCCGTAACGAGGATAAGGCATCTTTAGCTTGAGAGCTCTAGTTTGTACCCAATGGAGGTAAGGCTCCACCGAGACACATTCTGGTTTTCCCAGAGACTCTCGTCCTTTCTTATGAACATGCTTCCAAGCGTGCACTATTTCCATCTTTAGTGCTCTGTCGTTTTCTCCTTCTTTGAAGAAAAGACCTTCCAGATGAACACCCAGTGGGATGTGTCTCATCGGGTATCCAAATTAACGGCGAACTAATACCGGATGGTAGTTGATTCCTCCTTTAGTTCCTATAAGGGGTATGTTGGGGAAGTTTCCACAACGGTCAGTGATCCTGATTCCCTCATAAATCCTAATACACCAATCTATATCAGAGTTGGTAAGAGACATGATCTTCTACGACCAACGTAAGGCACTCTTGCAATCCCAAAAAGCAGCAGACTTGGGCAAGTGAGAGATAAACCATTTGTAAAGCAAAGGTACACAACATGTGATCTCCCCTCCGCTGTACAAATTTCCCAAGTGTAGAGAATGATATGCATCTGCGAGCAAAGTCGGCACAGGATTTCCAATGAGAAAAACCTTAATGGAGTTAATATCGACGAAGTTATTGATGTTAGGAAACAAAAATAACCCGTAGGTGAGCAAGACAAAGATGCTTTCAAAAGCAGTCACGTTTCCTATACTGGCGAAGTACATGGCTTTCTTTGTCAAGAACTGCGCTGGAAAACCTTGGATGCCACCCTTAGCGGTCATGTGAGCCCTGACCTCAGACTCGTCTAAATGAATTGCTCTTGCAATTGTCTGATTCTTTGGAATTTCTTCCAGTCCAGAAAATGGAGCTCGATCCGTAATGTGTAGATCGATCAGGTGAGAATACTCCTCCAGCGTTGGTGCGAGCTGGTAATCTGGGAATGTGAAACAGTGATAAACTGGATCATAAAACTGAATGAGCGCATCCATGATTCCCTCAATCACATGGACTCTTAATAGTGGTAGCAAACCTCCGTGCTTGGCTCTGAAAGCCTCTTGGTTAGTGATCATCCTCTCTAACCTTCTCAAATCCTCTAGTTTTGGAACCTTGAAGGTATACTGATGGGTTCTCCTTCTACCGAAATCCATTAGTGCAATCCTTTTCTCTGATATTTGCAATCACAGTCTTAGTTTATTTTGAAAGAACAGAGAGACTAGAAGAGAAGATTTTTTTGAATGTTTTAATGTTTTTTAGATGAATGCATGAATTCAGCACACAAAAACATAGAAAAAACATGGGGTCAAAGGGTCGTTGTCATGAAGTCAAGGCTCTACCCATCCCCAAAGGTTTATACTAGGGTGATTTTTGTACCTGTACTCATTATCATTAGCTCCTCCCAGGAAAAAAAAACAACAAGTGGATCGCCAGCGAGTTGTAGAGCAATCTTAGAGTAAGTGCCATTCACCGAGAATAGATCACCAGCCTCATATGAGGGTAGTATCGCGTAACAACTATTTCCGATAGTTTCCGCACTACGAAAGGGTTTGGCTCCTCAGCTTCTCAGACTTAACAACCGGCCCATTATCTAGGTGAGAGAATGGGTTGCGTTGGTCAGCCTCCACTGAGGTTGATGGTCGACCCCGTCGCCATCACTTATCTTAGGTGTATACTCATTCTTTCCACATACGGCATCACCCGCATTCCCATTAGCAGAAAAATAAACATGTATAGCAATTAGGAAAAGCAGTATATATATTTGTCCTAATCATCCTAGACCTATGAGGCTAAGAATCCTAAGTTCCTGACAGAAAATGGGTTCCCCGGCGGAAGCCCCAATCTGTGGTATTCACACAAGAGGTGAAAAGGAAAAAACAGAGACCGGCCCCACGGTGGGCGCCATTTTTCTGTAGCGAGCAATTTTGGACGCGGTATTTTAGCGCTGGTCGCTCTCTGCGGTTGAGCTTAAAACTACAGGTCGATTCATTTTTTATCCTATTGTGAGCTGATGAAGGAAGGGAAATAGATGTCTCCAATTAACCCTGCTTTGCATACTGAGTTTAAACAGCGGTCTGTTAGGTTACGAATTCTATCAATGTGGGGGGCCTTTCTTGTGCTATTTAACAGAATGACAGGTTTCTGGCGGGGAACTAGGATTAGGATGTTAGGACTGATGCTTTTGAATTACTGCTTTTGATATGGGATTTTTGGTTTTTGTTTAGTGTGCTCGCTAAGATTTTTCTTTCAATCTTATGCCTACGTATTCCCGTTTATCCAAAACAGGGAAATCAGAGCGTTCGTAGTTCCTCCTATTCTATGGGAGGAAATGGGTGTTTTTGGTGTCTTGTTCAAAGTCCAAGACGTGAAGCGAAAGGTAGTTTGTATCTTGTTCAAAGCCCAAGATATGAAGCTGAAAGGTCTCAACTTTAGAGAGAATTTGTCATCTCTAAAGAGGGGGTTATATGGCACAACTATTTATAAAGGAGAATTACTTTAACCGGGATACGCGGATCCTAGCAATGCCATAATTTCCTTTAAAGGGGAGTTTAACCTGAAGGAGAAGACTTTAACTCAGTGTAGAGCAATGCTATCTTTCCTTAGGAATTTCTCATGCTAAAAGAGGGACAGTGGCATGGATATAGATGATCCAGAGGCTTGCCGCTTACAGCGATTAGATGAAGAGGAAGGAGTTGTTGATGTTTGTGTACCTTGAACGAGGCACAACTTTGATGCTAAAAGGTTGATTGGATCAACCAGTGGTTTTCTTATATAAAGCCTAAGATGAGGCTAATATGTGTCTCGTACGAAGCCCGAGAGAGAGGCTAAAAGGTTTTGACCCGACGATGGAGTCTTTTGGTATCTCGTATAAAGCCCGAGATGGAGGCTATTGTTTGTTTGATTCAATAAGAACCTTTTTTGTATCTCGTATAAAGCCCGAGATGGAGGCGAAAAGGGGTGATTGACTCAACGATGGAGTCTCTTTTGTGTCTCGTACAAGGCCCGAGAGAGAGGCTAAATATTGTTTGACTCTGTTGGGGAGGATCATTGTACAAAGCCCAAGAGGAGGCTAGGGTTACAAATCCATCTTTGGATGAAAAAAATTGGCCTAGTGGTTTAGGAGTTATGGTCCTTCAAAGTTGGTGCATTAGTGGTACTTTTTCCATAACTTAGAAAAATTTATAAGTTTTATGGTTACCCCTTTTACAAGTTATCCCACTTTCTTTGATTTTTCTTGATGAATGATGATTCAAATCATACATTAACATCATTTTAGGGTTAAAAATCCATTTTGGTGAAAAATATCAAAAAGTCAAAGTTGACTTTTGTGCACAGTTGACTTTTTATCAGATGAATTCCAAACTGTGCAATTCTTCATGAAATCATGTCCTTGACCTAAATCAAACTTGATGGACATGTTCCATGGGTGTCATAGGGTATATTGGGGCATGTCCTAGGGTTTGGGAGCATGTCCTGGTCAAAAGTCAAAGTTAAAGTTGACTTTCCTCGCGAAACCCTAATTATGGTGCAGATGAAAATGAGACTTGTTGCTCAAGCTTCTTGGATTAATTCATTGTTCCAAATGGATCAATATAGCTTATTAGAGACCCTCAAATCCTCTCTTGAGGTCTTGGCTCTTGATTTGCCCCAAAAGTCAACTTAGGGGTGAATTAGGTCAAGAAACCCTAATTCCTGATTTTTGATGTATGCATCCCCTGAGGCAAAATTGACTTGATGAATGGGTCCATGAGGTTCCATGGAGTACATTAGGTTGTGTTTTGGATCTTTGGCTTATGCCCAGATGAAATATTTCATCTGGAGGCCCTTGGTCGACCAAAACCCTAATTTGGTGATACTGGCGATCTTGAGACTTGATCCACCTAGAAGGGAGCAACCTTGTGCTTAATCCTTAAAGTGGGAGTCCTTTTTGATCCATTGTGGATGTTTGAGAGGTTAGACAAGTTGGAGATCATGTCATTCCTTGATTGATCATTTGTATAAGGCTCTGAGAGGGCTTGAAACCCTAAGCTGATTGTAGTGAATGCTCAACAACCCTTGAGGCATTTGGTGAGGCATGATGGTTCATCCAGATTGTGATGATGATTTGCACAATGATGGGAAATCTTAGTGGTCAAAATTTGGGGTATGACAGTGTGCACCACAGGGGGTGGTACCGTGACTACGGCAGTGAGTCTTGGCGTTTCCCGAAGTTTGTAACCTTCAGGAGTCTTCAATATGCCTCTGGCATCTTCGTTTTCCCGAAGTTTGTAACCTTCAGGACCAGCAGTATCTGTCGTGATTCTCTGATCTTCAACGATCGGCGGAACATATCCTTCCGGGATATAGTTTGCAGGCATTCCCCAGGGACGATCTTTCGGCATCTGATACGTAGGATCAAACTTTTCCACTAGGGGCGCTGAGGTGATCTCTGAGATCACAGTCCTTTGTAGATGAGCTTCTGCCATGGCTTGCATGTCGTTACGAAGCTTTCTGATATCCTCTCTCAGAGTGTCGATCTTTTCTTTCAACTCTCTGTTTTCTTCCTCAAGATCATCCATCTATTTCTGACGATTAGCCCGAGTATTGTACGAATGAGACAGTTTGACTCTAGAACCGAGACACAAACGTGAGATTCGTAGGTAAGAAGAATACGCAATGTGAGAATGATGAATGCAATGATTATATTAATTGTTTTTTGGTTTAATCAATATAAACTTCGACAATTAGATTGCAAATATCAAACGTTGGGGAAACCCCTTTTTATTGAAATTCAAAGGATTGCGAAAACGAAAATACAGTAGATTACAAGGTGCAGAAACAGAAACCTAAGCTAATGGGTCCCGAGTCCTCTCTGAAGAGAAATCGGGTGTTGATTCTGGTATCTTCCTTTTCTTTGACCGAGGCTCTTGGGCCGTTGTCGGGTTGTCATTCCTTTGCCAAGTGAAAGGAGCGAGCAAATTCTTTGGTCATCCTGATTATCCACAGCATGTTGCTCCAAAATTTCAATCAGAGCGTCCTTATCTTTCAGTAGTTGTTGTATTTTGGTACACTCCACATTGAGGGTGCGGTACTTGTTCTTCGAAGACCTCTTCTCCCGTTGAACTTTATTGAGAGTAACCTGAAGCTTTTCAGTCTCAGTCATGAAGTACATGACAGACTTCCTCGTCGGAAGAATTTCGTAACGAGGATAAGGCATCTTTAGCTTGAGAGCTCTAGTTTGTACCCAGTGGAGATAAGGCTCCACCGAGACACAATCCAGTTTTCCTAGAGACTCCCGTCATTTCTTATGAACGTGTTTCCAAGTGTACACTATTTCTATTTTTAGTGCTCTGTCACTTTCTCCTTCCTTGAAGAAAAGACCTTCC
The DNA here is from genome assembly GCA_022829125.1 of Lathyrus tuberosus. Taxonomy (NCBI): domain Eukaryota; kingdom Viridiplantae; phylum Streptophyta; class Magnoliopsida; order Fabales; family Fabaceae; genus Lathyrus; species Lathyrus tuberosus. Next base: position 6,589,357 of record JALAZF010000090.1, read on the forward strand.
AGATGAGCATTCTGTGGAACATGCCTCATCGGCTATCCAAACTGATGGCAAACCAATATCGGATGATAGTTGATTCCTCCCTTAGTTCCTATAAGGGGTACGTTGGGGAAGTTTCCACAACGATCAATGATCCTGATTCCATCATAAATCCTATTGCACCAATCTATATCAGAGTTGGTGAGAGACATGATCTTCTGCGACCAGCGCAAGGCACTCTTATGATCCCAAAAAGCAGCAGATTTAGGTAAATGGGAGATAAACCATTTATAAAGCAGAGGTACGCAACATGTGATCTCCCCTCCGCTTTACAAATTCTCTAAGTGTACAGAATGATACGCATCTGTAAGCTAAGTCGGCACAGGGTTTCCAATGAGAAAAACCTTAATAGCGTTGATATCGACGAAGTTATTAATGTTGGGCAATAAAAATAATCCGTAGGTGAGTAAAACAAAGATGCTTTCAAAAGTAGTCTCGTTTCCTATACTAGCAAAGTACAGAGCTTTCTTTGTCAGAAACTAGGTTGGCAAACCTTGTATGCCACCCTTAATGGTCATGTGAGCCCTAACCTCTGACTCATCCAAATGAATTGCTCTTGCAATGGTCTGATTCTTTGGAATTTCTTCCAGTCCAGAAAATGGAGCTTGATCTGTAATGTGTAGATCAATCAGATGAGAATACTCCTCCAGCGTTGGTGCTAGCTGGTAATCCAGGAATGTAAAGCAGTGATAAAACAGATCGTAGAATTGAACGAGTGCGTCCATGATTCCCTCAATCACATGGACCCTTAACAGAGGTAGCAGACCTCCGTACTTGGCCCTGAAGGCCTCTTGGTTTGTGATCATTCTCGCCAAACCTCTCAAATCCTCCAGTTTTGGAACCTTGAAGGTGTACTTAAGAGTTCTCCTTCTACCGAAATCCATTAGCACAATCCTTTTCTCTGATATTTGCAATCACAGTCTTAGTTTAATTTGAAAAACAGAGAGACTAGAAGAGAAATTTTTTTAAAATGTTTTAATGTTTTTTAGATGAATGCATGAATGCAGCACACAAAAACATAGAAAAAACATGGGGTCAAAGGGTCGTTGTCATGAAGTCAAGGCTCTACCCATCCCCAAAGGTTTATACTAGGGTGATTTTTTGTACCTGTACTCAAAATCATCAGCTCCTCCCAGGATAACAAACAGCAAGCGAATCGCCAGCGAGCTGTATGAAATCTTAGAGTAAATGCTATTCACCGAGAATAGATCATCAGCCTCAAATGAGGGTAGTATCGCGTGACAACTATTTCCAATAGTTTCCGCACTACAAAAGGGTTGGCTCCTCAGCTTCTCAGACATCACAATCGGCCCATTGCCTATGAGAGGGAATGGGTTGCATTGGTCAGCCCCCACTGAGGTTGATGGTCGACCTCGTCGCCATCACTTATCTTAAGTGTATACTCAATCTTTCCACATGCGGCATCAGACGCATTCCCATTAGCAGAAAAATAAACAGGTATAGAAATTAGGAAAAGCAGTATATATATTTGTCCTAATCATCCTAGACTTTTAAAAAGCTAAGGATCTTAAGTTCCTGACAGAAAATGGTTCCCCGGCGGAGACGCCATTCTGTGGTTCCTTCCCCACTTAAAGGTTTTGACCTAAGATCCTAGTGAAGTCAACAGAAAGTCCTATCCCAGAAAAGAAAGAAAACCCCAAATTTTTAAGGTTTCTACCTAAGAGATCTGAAGAAAATAAGATTTCGTTGTCCCCAGCAGAGTCGCCATTTTTCTGTAGTGAGTGATTATTGGATGTGGTCGCGAAGCACGATCGCTCTAGTACTACAGTTCGATTCATTTTTTATCCTATTAAAGCTGATGAAGGAAGGGAAATAGATGTCTCCAACTAACCCTGCTTGCATACTGAGGTTAAACAGTCAAAACTATTGGTTTACAGATGCTACAAAGATTCGGGGTCTCTCCTAGGTTATTTTGTTGAAAAGGGGTGCTTTAGGCTATCAGTTGAAACGTTAGGACGTATATATATGAAAGTATGGGATTTTGGGTTTTTGTTTAGTGTGCTCGCTAAGATTTTTCTTTCAATCTTATGCCTACGTATTCCCGTTTACCGAAACAGGGAAATCAGAGCGTTCGTAGTTCCTCCTATTCTATGGGAGGAAATGGTTGTTTTGGTGTCTTGTTCAAAGCCCAAGACGTGAAGCGAAAAAGGTGATATGTATCTTGTTCAAAGCCCAAGATATGAAGCTAAAGGTGGTTTGTATCTTGTTCAAAGCCTAAGATGTGAAGCTAAAAGGGTGTTGACTTTAGAGAGAATTTGTCATCTCTAAAGAGGGGGTTGTATGTCATAACTGTTTATAAAGGAGACTTACTTTAACCGGGATGTGTGAATTCGGCAATGCCATAATTTCCTTTATAGGAGATTTTTAACCTGAAGGAGAAGACTTTAACTCAGTGTAGAGCAATGCTATCTTTACTTAGGAATTTCTCATGCTAAAAGAGGGACAGTGGCATGGATGTAGATGATCCAGAGGCTTGCCGCTTACAGCAATTAGATGTAGGGGAAAGGAGTTGTTAATGTTTGTGTACTGTGAACGAGGCACATGTTTGATGCTAAAAGGTTGATTCGATCAACCAGTGGGTTTCTTATACAAAGCCTAAGAGGAGGTTAAAAGGTTTTCCTTATACAAAGCCTAAGAGGAGGCTAAAAGGCAGTTAACTCAATGAGGGAGCCTTTATGTGTCTCGTACGAAGCCCGAGAGAGAGGCTAAAAGTTTTACCCTCAACCAGGGAGTGATTTGTGTCTTGTACAAAGCCCAAGATGGAGGCTAAAAGGTTCGACTCCATTGTGGAGAATTTTGGTATCTCGTACGAAGCCCGAGAGAGAGGCTAAACATTTGCTTCGCTGGGAAGAATCATTGTACAAAGCCCAAAAAGAGGCTAGTGTAACTGTTTCAGTTGAGTGACAGATCCAGTATACTGATTTTAAAGAGAAAATCAGTTCTTATATGAGTAATACTGTACTCAGGGATTCGATTCGAGGATCAGGGTTATTCCCTATTCTTTAAGGAAACGGGAAATCCAAAGGGTATTGAGACTGTTCGAGTCTACGGGTTTCCTTCCTATTTAACGAAGGGGTCACTTGAGAATGTCTTTGAGACTCAAGGATATTAGACTGTCCATGTCTAGAGTTTCATCTTTTGTACTATGCTTTGAGAAATAATAGTAGACTCTTTGAAAAGATTGTTCTATGAAGATGACTAAGTTCTGTTCCTATACCTCTAGGAGGTCGTCGGGACAATTTGTACGAAGCCCAAGAGGAGGCTGGAAGCTTTTAAGAAGCCGACGGGTCCTTGTACGAAGCCCAAGAGGAGGCTATCATTCCCGGAGGAAGAGATCATTATACGAAGCCTAAGAGGAGGCTGTGAATACTTCTAAGAAGCCGACCGGTCCTTGTACTAAGCCCAAGAGGAGGCGGGGTTGCTTTTAGGAAGCCTGTGGGTCCTTGTACGATGCCCAAGAGGAGGCCGATGCTTTTAAGAAGCCGATGGGTCCCCAAACCCCGAGAAATTCAAGACAGGCTATTCACGAGGAATAGATCAAGCCAGGAAATTTCGAGAATTTGGAAGAAACTCAAGAGATGCCATTCACGGAGAAAAGATCATCTATGGGGAATAGAGTTTCTTGACAAGTGCTTTTAAGAAGCCTGTGGGTCCCCAAACCCTGAGAAATTCAAGACATGCCATTCACCGAGAATAGATCAAGCCAGGAAAGTTCGAGAATTTGGAAGAAACTCAAGAGATGCCATTCACGGAGAAAAGATCATCTCTAGGGAATAGAGTTTCTTTGACAACTTCTAAAGGTGACAGTCTATGAAAGGGTTCACCGAGAATGCTGCCTTTCATGTCTCCATATTGTTTAACCCCAAGAGGAGGGAAGGCTGTGTCTGGTAATCCTATGGGGATCTAGTTTTGACTATTTCAAAGCGATCAACGGGCTTAATGCTAGACGTAGTTGCCGGGGAAACTCTAAATATCTATACTATTATTACACAATTGATATGAGTTTATGAAAGAAGACTTACAGCGAAACAGCCCCACAATACAGTTATATGTATATGAAAGCGGTAAATGAAAGCGTATAAACACTTACTCAGTTGTAGAGCTTCCATGCTGTTTGGTTAGTTGTTCAACAAAGAAAGATTGAAAACAACAGTATATTCAAAATCAAAGGAGAAAGTGCTTTGAAAAAGAAAGATTTAGGGCTTACAGCTCAAGGAGAGGCCCAGGGTTTTACCAGTGATTGCACTGTTGAATTTGTACAGAGGAACTTATACAAGTGACTGAGGCCCAAAAAGGTTTTCTATACAAAGGGATGGGTCTTACACTCTCTCAAGAGGCCCAAAAGGTTTAAAGAAAAAGAGTGGGGCTTATAACACGAGGGTAGGCCCAGATGATTTTTCGTTTAAAATGGCGATCGCGCCGAGATTTTCTTTTAACGCAGAGGGACTTATACAATAAGTGAGGCCCAAAATTGTTTTGGTTAAAAGGGGGGTTGGGTCTTACACTCTATTAGAGTCCCAAAAGTTTTGAATGGGTCTTATAGCTCAAGGAGAGGCCCAGATGGTTTATTTTTAAACTGGCGACGATCGTGCCGTTTGTTTTTTGACGGTATCGGGACTTATACAATACATTGAGGCCCAAAAATGATTTGGTGAAAAAAGGATTGGGTCTTACACTCTATTAGAGGTCCAAAGTGTTTTGAAAATGATTTATGAGGGTTGAATTAATCCAAAAACCCTAATTTGTTTTCAAAATGTGTTTTAATTGAATAAAAATTCAATTAAAATGATCAAAATTGTTTAACACATGGAAAATAAATTGTGATCTTGGATTAATACTTCAAAAATTAAGTATTGACCTACAAAATAATTAGAAGGCATTAAAAGTTGCAAAATCAAGGTGGAAAAAATATTTTAAATGTTAAAAACAATTAAAACATTAATTCTTTGCAAAAATATCAATTATATGAAATAAATAATATTTTTGGGATTTTTTGGGAAAATAAAATATTTTAACATTTTTGTGAATTATTAAAAAAAGAATCAACTCAAAATCATTAAAACTCAGAGAGAAATTAATTTTTGAATCAATTAAATAAAATCACAAAATTCAAATATTCAAATATTTGAAAATGGCGCCAAGAACAAAGGTAAGAACACGCGCGTGTTCTGAGTTTCCCAAATTTGCATTTTCTATCCAATCTCAATGAATACTTGATTATATCATGCAATCTACATACCAATCAACTCGTTTTAACCTCACGATCATGTCTATGACAATTAATTTCATTTAAATTAAACATGGAATAAGAAATCAAAGAGAAACCTCAAGAACCCTAATTTCTGCATGAAGGTTCAGAAATTTCACACACGATTCAAACAATGCAATTTATTGAGGGAAAACATTCCATGCATGATTATGAACATAAGGCCAAATTATTGTGCAAAAAAAATTGCATGGATTATAGAGTTATAAGAGCTCATGCTTACCACTTGCGGCTGGTGATCGTGTTTTGTGTTGGAGGTGTTATAGCTAGGTTCCAATGATCCGGATAGCTTCCCTAGGTGCCATGGAGTGTGTATGAATGCTTGGAATGGATTGAAATGATCTGGAACTTGAGATGGTACCCCAACTGCAAATCTGTCAAGAACTTGAGCAACTGGCTGGTGATTTTGTGATTTTGGTGTTCCAGATGTTATGTGAGTGTTTGGATCACTTCTATATGATGTATGTGAGGTGTGTGTGTGATTGGTTTGAGTGGAATTGCTCTCTAATGAAAAACCCGATAGTGACTTGCTAAGAAAGGCATTTTTTAGAGTGAGAAGTGGTTTTTGAAAAAGGCAAGTGTTGTAGGCCTTTGGTGTACTTAAACTGATCACAATTGAGCTCTATTTATAGTAGAGCAAGTTTGTTTTGCAAGGAATAGTGAATGGCAACTGCTGAGTAGGTTTGGCCAATGTTGGCAAATGAAAATCCAAGTCTCCTCTAGCCATTGACTAGAGGTTAGGCCACAGGCTGCTGGTCCCCTTGGTCTTGGATAAGTCTTGACTGAATTTAGCTGCTAAGAGCTTAGTCCATGCCACCTTGATGCTTCCATTGAATGCTCTAATCCAAAATTGGAGTCTTGTCCCTATTTTGGCAATTCTAGGTTCAATATGCTATTTCTTGTTCCAAAGACTTTGGAGGCTTGGCTCAATGATTGTCCCCTTTAGATTCAATCCTCAAAGGTGTCCAAGTGGATAGGAGCATTTGGATTTGGCTGATCTTGGCAAATCGACCAAAAGTGCAAAAATCTGCCTTACCTTGGCAGATTTCAGCAAGGCATCTTGCCAATGTCATATCTCATAGCTCAAATTGAATTTGGTAATGTTCTTGGTCATTTTGGCAAGCCCTTACATGATACAACAACTGTTTGAACATGTTTGGTTTGGATCTCTTTTGAATCCAAGTGAAAAATCCCCCTACATTTGGAAAAAAGTAAAGGCAGATTCTGACTTAGTGAAATTTTCACTAAGTGTTGGAACAAAGTGACTTTTCTTGATTTTGATCACTCCATAACTCAAAATCCATGAGGAATTTGGACATAGGTCAGTATGAAGCTTTTGTAGACGAAAATATGATCTACAAATCAAGCTTTGGATAGGGAACAATGGCCTTGTGGTTTAGGAGTTATGGTCCTCAAAAGTTGGCACATTAGTGTCACTTTTTCCATAACTTAGAAATTTTTCTAAGTTTGTATGGTTACCTATTTTACAAGTTATCCCACTTTCTTTGATTTTTCTTGATGAATGATGATTCAAATCATACATTAACATCATTTTAGGGTTAAAAATCCATTTTGGTGAAAAATCTCAAAAAGTCAAAGTTGACTTTTGTGCACAGTTGACTTTTTATCAGATGAATTCCAAACTGTGCAATTCTTCAGGAAATCATGTCCTTGACCTAAATCAAACTTGATGGACATGTTCCATGGGTGTCATAGGGTATATTGAATCATGTCTTAGGGTTTGGGAGCATGTCCTGGTCAAAAGTCAAAGTTACAGTTGACTTTCCTCGCAAAACCCTAATTGTGCTGCAGATGAAATTGAGACTTGTTGCTCAAGCTTCTTGGATTAGTCCATTGTTCCAAATGGATCAATATGGTATATTAAAGCCACCAAAATCATGTATTTAGGTCTTGGTTCATGATTTGTCCCAAAAGTCAACTTAGGGGTGAATTAGGTCAAGAAACCCTAATTCCTAATTTTTGATGAATGCATCCCCTGAGGTCAAATTGACTTGATGATTGGGTCCATGAGGTTCCATGGAGTATATTAGGTTATGTTTTGTATCATTGGCTTGTACCCAGATGAAAAAGTTCCATCTGGAGGCCCTGGTCGACCAAAACCCTAATTTGGTGACACTGTCGATCTCGAGACTTGACCCACCTAGAAGGGAGCAGCCTTGTGCTTAATCCTTGAAGTGGGAGTCCTCTTGATCCATTGTGGATGTTTGAGAGGTTAGACAAGTTGAAGATCATGTCATTTCTTGATTGATCATTTGTCTAAGAACTCTGAGAGGGATTAAAACCCTAATTTTGATTGTAGTGAATGCTCAACAACCCTTGAGGCATTTGATGAGGCATGATGGTTCATCCATATTGTGATGATGATTGACACAATGATGGGAATCTTAGTGGTCAAAATTTGGGGTATGACACTAACCAACAAAAGAGACTCACTGGGGAGACTCCAAGGAAACACTGGGGATAGAAAGATAAGGGGGAAACCCTACAAGTTCTTACTGGAGATAGGACACCAAAGAGGTGTTCTCCACTGGGGAAAGATCCAGGGAGAAGGACAACTGGTCCATCTGTGACCGAACGAAACTGGGGAAAAAGACACATTCTTACTGGGCATGAAACCAGAAAAAAAAGGACATGATCTCCACTAGGGATCAGTTTGAAATAAAAGGGTAGACATCTTACAAAGATTTTCTGGGGATTTCCTATACTGAAGAGTTCAGACGGGATCTCCAAGAAAATCCCGAAAAGACAGAGGTAAACTCTGCGTCAGATGATGAAAGGTGACTGGACCTTTTGGCTGTGAATGAGGTTAATGAATAAAAAATGTACCAGAACTGGTTGAGATAACAAATATGATTCCGTTTATGGAGGATGCCAGCGATGACTGGACTTTAGGTTCAAGCTTGACACGATTCAAGCAGGAACAAACTGAAATAAAAGCCTAAGGTGACTCGATTCAAACCAAAGATGGTGCCAACGATAATTGGACTTTGGGTTCAAGTTTGTCACGATTCAAACAGGAACGGGATCTTAAGACAAGAGACAATGTTCGACACGATTCGAACAAGGACTCGGTTCAAGTTTGACACGATTCAAACAAGAACAAGATCCTAAAACAAAAGACAATGTTCGACACGATTCGAACAAGGACTCGGTTCAAGTTTGGCACGATTCAAATAAGAACAAGATCTTAAAACAAGCGACAATGTCCGACACGATTCGAACAAGGACTTGGTTCAGGTTTGACACGATTCAAACAAGAATAAGATCTTAAAAGCCTAAGGTGACTCGATTCAAACCAAAGACGGTGCCAACAATAATTGGACTTTAGGTTCAAGCTTGACACGATTCAAGCAGGAACAAACTGAAATAAAAGCCTAAGGTGACTCGATTCAAACTAAAGACGGTGACAACGATAATTGGACTTTGGGTTCAAGCTTGACACGATTCAAATAGGAACGGGATCTTAAGACAAGAGACAATGTTCGACACGATTCGAACAAGGACTCGGTTCAAGTTTGACACGATTCAAACAAGAACAAGATCCTAAAACAAGAGACAATGTTCGACACGATTCGAACAAGTACTCGGTTCAAGTTTGACACGATTCAAACAAGAACAAGATCTTAAAACAAGAGACAATGTCTGAGACGATTCGAACAAGTACTCGGTTCAGGTTTGACACGATTCAAACCAAAGACGGTGCCAACGATAATTGGACTTTAGGTTCAAGCTTGACACGATTCAAGCAGGAACAAACTGAAATAAATGTCTAAGGTGACTCGATTCAAACCAAAGACGGTGCCAACGATAATTGGACTTTGGGTTCAAGTTTGACACGATTCAAACAGGAACGGGATCTTAAGACAAGAGACAATGTTCGACACGATTCGAACAAGGACTCGGTTCAAGTTTGACACGATTCAAACAAGAACAAGATCCTAAAACAAGATACAATGTTCGACATGATTCGAACAAGGACTCGGTTCAAGTTTGACACGATTCAAACAAGAACAAGATCTTAAAACAAGAGACAATGTCTGACACGATTCGAACAAGGACTCAGTTCAGGTTTGACACAATTCAAACAAGAACAATATCTTAAAAGCCTAAGGTGACTCGATTCAAACCAAAGATGGTGCCAACGATAATTGGACTTTAGGTTCAAGCTTGACACGATTCAAGCAGGAACGGTTTTAAACAACAGGATAGATGTCAGCGATGACTGGACTTAAGGTTAGACTTCTAGGGGAATACTGCACAAAGAATCAAGATCTGACACTCAAAGGTGAAGATCGGACATAAGTCTAGCTTAGCCAAAGGTTTAAGATAAACCGGGAATGTCTTCACTTTACTGGTGAAATAATGGCTCACATTGTCAAAGAGTATGAAGACAGGAAGAAGGCATGATCTCCACTTGGGGATCAATGTGAAACAAAAGGATAAACAGATTTCCTAGAGATTCTTATAATGAAGAGTTCAAACGGGATCTTCAAGAGAAACCAGAAAAGGTAGAAACAACTCTGCGTACCAGTATAAGCTGGACTTTTGAACACTTTATAAAAAAGATTGACAGAAAAAAAAACACCTTAACTAGGGATCACGCCAAACGGGTTGATGGAAAATGATTGATTGAAGGTGAAATCAAGGACGGATAGGCTTCTCGTGAGATAGATGACCACTTATCATCGTAGAGGTAATGATAGCAAAAAAAACTTCTCAAGATGATTGAAATTTGTCGTTGGGCATAACTTCCAAAAAGATATTGGTATTACAACACTGTTGGAGAAAATAAATATGTCTTCAATGGGGATCTGTAAAAGATTCTTCCTGTGAGACACAATGCAAAATAAATGCACTTGAAAGTGGGTTCAAAAACCACACCTGCCAGGGACCAAGGTTCAGTCTATGAGCAAGCTAGAAAGAAACGGTCAAACAAGACTCCAATTGAGGAAGGAACTCAACTGGGGATTTATCTTATCCGAATGTGGAAAAAGATAACTGAAGCAACCATCATCCGCGAGGATAAAACTCTGTGGGGAATTCAGAAGGAATGAGCACTTTATGCCTAGGGCTGACACCTCTGTTGGAGAGAAAAGACAAACCCAGTCACTTGGGGAGATAAACGCCAAAGTGAACAACACAGGTAAACACCGGAAACATGTAGCAAAAATGATAATATGCTATGCATATGAGTGCTTATGCCATGCTTAAGCTTATGCTGACAAAACAGACAAGAAGCGAAACTGGAGATGAAATAAACATCTCGACGAGGGTACCCAACCAAACTCAAAAGGTTGGACCATCACTGGGGGTGAAGTAGCTTTACTTCAAGGTTATGTCCTTCTCTGGGGGAAAGAGTACTCCACTTGATATAGCATCTTGACTTCACTAGGAATACCATCATGAGTTTAATTTCTTCATTGGAGAGAAGAAATCCATTGAGAAGTGCCAAGATTAGCTGATGAGACAACTTACTAGGAGTTGGCGGAGACGCCACAAAAGCTAAGTAGTTCTGCATAACTCATCTGCCCCAGGGTACATGGTCTGTCAGAAGAATACATCAAGAGGATTTTATAGAAGAATTGGCATACAAGGTGTTTCAATATCTTCAAACTCTTGGAGAGATTTACCGAATCTCAACATAACTGCCCCTGATTGACTGCTTTACATGACAGAGCCCGTGAACTAGTTATGTGTCTTGATCGAAACCCCAGGTTGAAGCTGAGAGATTGATTGGGCTCCGTTAGGGGAAATCATTATACAAAGCCTAAGAGGAGGCTATTGTAGCGAGCGATTTTGGACGTGGTTCTTAAGCGCTTGTCCCTCTCTGCAGTTTGAGCTTAAAACTACAGGTCGATTCATTTTTTATCCTATTGTGAGCTGATGAAGGAAGGGAAATAGATGTCTCCAATTAACCCTGCTTTGCATACTGAGTTTAAACAACGGTCTGTTAAGTTACGAATGCTATCAATGTGGGGGGGCCTTTGTATTGGTTATTTGTATTTTCGCCAATACGGTTTCTCTCTTTTTACCTTGACAGAAGGTTTCTGGCGGGGAATAAGGATTAGGATGATAGGACTGATGTTTTTGAATTACTGCTTTTGATATGGGATTTTGGCTTTTTGTTTAGTGTGCTCACTAAGATTTTTCTTTCAATCTTATGCCTACGTATTCCCGTTTACCGAAACAGGGAAATCAGAGCGTTCGTAGTTCCTCCTATTCTATGGGAGGAAATGGTTGTTTTTGGTGTCTTGTTCAAAGCCCAAGACGTGAAGCGAAAGGTAGTTTGTATCTTGATCAAAGCCCAAGATATGAAGCTAAAAGGTCTAAACTTTAGAGAGAATTTGTCATCTCTAAAGAGGGGGTTGTATGTCACAACTGTTTATAAAGGAGAATTACTTTAACCGGGATATGTGAATTCGGCAATGCCATAATTTCCTTTATAGGGGGGTTTTAACCTGGAGGAGAAGACTTTAACTCAGTGTAGAGTAACTCCATCTTTCCTTAGGAATTTCTCATGCTAAAAGAGGGACAGTGGCATGGATGTAGATGATCCAGAGGCTTGCCGCTTACAGCGATTAGATGAAAGGGAAGGAGTTGTTGATGTTTGCGTACTGTGAACGAGGCACAACTTTGATGCTAAAAGGTTAATTGGATTAACCAGTGGTTTTCTTATACAAAGCCTAAGAGGAGGCTGATATGTGTCTCGTACAAAGCCCGAGAGAGAGAGGCTAAAAGGTTTTGACTCGACGATGGAATCTTTTGGTATCTCGTATAAAGCCCGAGATGGAGGCTATTTGACTCAATAAGGGAGTTTTTTTTGTATCTCGTATGAAGCCCGAGATGGAGGCTGTTGTTTATTTGGCTCAATTAAGAACCTTTTTGTGTCTCGTATAAAGCCCGAGATGGAGGCGAAATGGGTGATTGACTCAACAAAGTAGTCTCTTATGTGTCTCGTACAAAGCCCGAGAGAGAGGGTAACCATTGTTTGACTCCGCTGGGGAGAATCATTGTACAAAGCCCAAAAGGAGGCTATGTTTACTGTTTCAGTTAAGTGACAGGCCCAGTATACTGATTTTGAAAGAGAAAATCAGTTCTTATATGAGCAACACTGTACTCAGGGATTTGATTCAAGGATCCGGGTCATTCCTGTTCTTTAAGAAAGTGGGAAATCCGAAGGGTATTGAGACTGTCCGAGTCTGCGGGTTTCCTTCCTATTTAACGAAGGGGTCACTTGAGAATGTCTTTGAGACTCAAGGAAGTTAGACTGTCCAAGTCTAGGATTTTATCTTTTGTACTATGTTTTGAGAAACAGTAGTAGACTCTTCGAAAGGACTGCTCTATAAAGCTGACTAAGTTCTGTTCCTATACCTCTAGGAGGTCGTCGGGACAATTTGTACGAAGCCCAAGAGGAGGCTGAAAGCTTTTAAGAAGCCGACGAGTCTTTGTACTAAGCCCAAGAGAAGGCTATCATTCCCGGAGGAAGAGATCATTATACGAAGCCAAAGAGGAGGCTGTGAATACTTCTAAGAAGCCGTAGGGTCCTTGTACTATTCCCAAGAGGAGGCGGGGTTGCTTTTAGGAAGCCTGTGGGTCCTTGTACTATGCCCAAGAGGAGGCCGATGCTTTTAAGAAACCCGTGGGTCCCCAAACCCCGAGAAATTCAAAGCAATGCTATTCACCGAGAATAGATCAAAGTTAGGAAAGATTGAGAATTTGGAAGAAACTCAAAGATGCCATTCACGGAGAATACATTCATCTCTGGGAGCAGAGTTTCTTGACAATTCCTAATGAGGACAGCCGAAGAGAAGACTGTATCTGGTGATCCTATTGGGGATCTAGTTGTCTATTTCTATGAATAAACGAAACGACGTCACCTAGTTCTAGACGTAGTTGCCGGGGAAACTCTAAATATCTATACTATTATTACACAGTTGATATGAGTTTATGAAAGAAGACTTACAGTGAAACAGCCCCACAATACAGTTATATGTATATGAAAGCGGTAAATGAAAGCAATAACCACTTACTCGGTTGTAGAGCTTCCATGCTATTTGGTTAGTTGTTCAACAAAGAAAGATTGAAAACAACAGTATATTCAAAATCAAAGGAGAAAGTTCTTTGAAAAAGAAGGATTTGGGGCTTACAGCTCAAGGAGAGGCCCAGGGTTTTATCAGTGAACGCACTGTTTAAATTTGTACAGAGGAACTTATACAAGTGACTGAGGCCAAAAAGGTTTTCTGTACAAAGGGATGGGTCTTACACTCTATTAGAGGCCCAAAAGTTTAAAGAAAAAGAGTGGGGCTTATAACACGAGGGTAGGCCCATATTATTTTTCCGTTCAAAATGGCGATCGCACCGAGGTTTTCTTTTAACGCAGAGGGACTTATACAATAAGTGAGGCCCAAATTGTTTTGGTTAAAAGGGGGTTGGGTCTTACACTCTATTAGAGGCCCAAAAGTTTTGAATGGGTCTTATAGCTCAAGGAGAGGCCCAGTTATTTTTCAAAAAGGCGATGATCGCGCCGTTTGTTTTTGACGGTATCGGGACTTATACAATACACTGAGGCCCAAAAATGGTTTGGTCAAGAAAGGATTGGGTCTTACACTCTATTAGAGGCCCAAAGTGTTTTGAAAATGATTTATGAGGGTTGAATTAATCCAAAAACCCTAATTTGTTTTCAAAAATGTATTTAATTGAAATAAAAATTCAATTAAAATGATCAAAATTGTTTAACATGTGAAAAACAAATTGTGATTTTGGATTAATGCTTCAAAAATTAAGTATTGACCTACAAAATAATTAGAAAGCATTAAAAGTTGCAAAATCAATGTAGAAAAAATATTTAATATGTCAAAAACAATTAAAATATTAATTCTTTGCAAAAATATCAATTATATGAAATAAATAATATTTTTGGGATTTTTTGATAAAATAAAATATTTTAACATTTTTGTGAATTATTAAAAAAAGAATCAACTCAAAATCATTAAAACTCAGAGAGAAATTGATTTTTGAATCAATTAAATAAAATCACAAAATTCAAATATTTGAATTTATGAAAATGGCGCCAAGAACATGGACCAAGAACACGCGCGTTTTCTGTCTTGCCCAGATTTGCATTTTCTATCCAATCTCACTGAATACTTGATTATATCATGCAATCCACATATAATTATGATCGTCTCAACCTCACGATCATGTCTATAACACTTAATTTCATTTAAATTAAACATAAAACATGAAATCACGAAGAAACCTCAAGAACCCTAATTTTTGCATGAAGGCTAGGATTTTTGATACACGATTCAAACAATGCAATTAATTGAGGGAAAACATTCCATGCATGATTATGAACATATGGCAAAATTATTGTGCGAGGAAATATGCCTAGATTGAGAGATGACCAAGTATGTGCTTACCTCTAAGCCGTGACAGCAAGTGCAATGTGATTTTTGATTTGGAGGTGTTACAGATGAGTGGTGATGATCTGAACAGCTTCCCTACACCCTATGGAGTGTGTCTGGATGGTTGGACTTGATTGAAATTGGCTGGATCACTTTGTGGTACCTCAAATGCACTTTGGTTAAAACCTTGAGCAACCAGCTGGTGATTTTGTGAAACTGGTGTTTCAGAAGTGATCTAAGTGTTTGATCAGCTCATATGTGATGTATGTGAGGTGTGTGAGTGATTGGTTTGATTAGGAAAGCTTTCAAACTCAAAACCCGATAGTGACTTGCCTTAGAAGGCAAAATTGGAGTGAAAGAAGAGATTTTAAGGAAAGCATCTGTTTGATGGCTTTGGTGTACTTAAACTGATCACAATTGAGCTCTATTTATAGTAGAGCAAGTTTGTTTTGCATGGAATAGTGAATGGCAGCTGGTAAGTAGGTTTGGCCAATGTTGTCCAATGAAAAATCCAAATCTTCTCTAGCCATTGACTAGAGGTTAGGGCACAGAGCTGTGGTTCCCTTGGTCTTGGATATGTCTTGATTGATTTCAGATGAGAATGACTCAGTCCATGCCACCTTGATGCTTCCATTAAATGCTTCAATCCAAATTTGGAGTCTTGTCCTTATTTTGGCCATTCTAGGTTCAACATGCTATTTCTTGTTCCATGGACTTTGGAGGCTTGGCTCAGTGATTGTCCCCTTTAGATTCAATCCTCAGATGTGTCCAAGTGGATAGGAGCATTTGAATTTGGCTGATTTTGGCAAATCGAGCCAAAATGCAAAATCTGCCTTGCCTTTGACAGATTTCAGCAAGGCAACTTGACAATGTCATATCTCATGGTGTAAGTTGAATTTGGAAATGTTCTTGGCCATTTTGGAAAGCCTTTACATGATACAACAACTGTTTGAACAAGTTTGGTTTTGATCTCTTTTGATTCCAAGTGAAAAATCCCTCTACATTTGGCAAAAAGTGAAGCAAAATCCGACTTAGTGAAATTTTCACTAAGTGTTGGAACAAAGTGTGATTTCTTGATTTTGATCACTCCATAACTCAAAATCCTTAATGAATTGGACTTAGGTCTAGTTGAAGTTTTTGTACAAGGTAATGAGGGCTACAAATCCATATTTGGATGAGAAAAAATGGCCTTGTGGTTTAGGAGTTATGGTCCTCCAAAGTTAGTGCATTAGTGGTACTTTTTCCATAACTTAGAAAAATTTCTAAGTTTTATGGTTACCCCTTTTACAAGTTATCCCACTTTTCTTGATTTTTCTTGATGAATGATGATTCAAATCATACATTAACATCATTTTAGGGTTAAAAATCCATTTTGGTGAAAAATCTCAAAAAGTCAAAGTTGACTTTTGTGCACAGTTGACTTTTTATCAGATGAATTCCAAACTGTGCAATTCTTCAGGAAATCATGTCCTTGATCTAAATCAAACTTGATGTACATGTTCCATGGGTGTCATAGGGTACATTGAGGCATGTCCTAGGGTTTGGGAGCATGTCCTGGTCAAAAGTCAAAGTTACAGTTGACTTTCCTCGCGAAACCCTAATTGTGGTGCAGATGAAATTGAGACTTGTTGCTCAAGCTTCTTGGATTAATCCATTGTTCCAAATGGTTCAATATAGTTCATTGGAGACCCTCAAACCCTCTCTTGAGGTCTTGGCTCTTGATTTGCCCTAAAAGTCAACTTAGGGGTGAATTAGGTCAAGAAACCCTAATTCCTGATTTTTGATGTATGCATCCTCTAAGGTCAAGTTGACTTGATGGATGGGTCCATGAGGTTCCATGGAGTATATTAGGTTGTGTTTTGGATCTTTTGCTTATGCCCATAGGAAAATTTCCCTTTGGAGGCCCTGGTCGACCAAAACCCTAATTTGGTGACACTGGCGATCTTGAGACTTGATCCACCTAGAAGGGAGCACCCTTGTGCTTAATCCTTGAAGTGGGAGTCCTTTTGATCCATTTGTGGATGTTTGAGAGGTTAGACAAGTTGAAGATCATGTCATTCCTTGATTGATCCTTTGTCTAAGGCTCTGAGGGGGCTTAAAACCCTAATTTTGATTGTAGTGAATGCTCAACAACCCTTGAGGCATTTGGTGAGGCATGATGGTTCATCCATATTGTGATGATGATTTTCACAATGATGGGAAATCGTAGTGGTCAAAATTTGGGGTATGACAGATGCCCCTATTTAATCTTCTTGGACCCGAAGGTGTGAATGACGAAGGTATTCAGGCATTCGGGGTGCAAGAGGATTAAATATCGGAATACCCAAAATTTTGATGGTGGTTATGAATGGTAGCTTACGCATTCATCTTCTTTAGCTAAGCAATGATGCTTAGAAAAGGTAAACTTCCCCTCGATCCTGGTCTTCAACCAAGGAACTGGTCTCAGTTTCTTTTGAAATAAACTCCCCCTCGATCCTGGTTTCCTACCATGGAACTGGTCTTAGTTTCTAATTTAAACTTCCCCTCGATCCTGGTTTCCTACCAAGGAACTGTTCTTAGTTTCTGATTTAAACTTCCCCTCGATCCTGGTTTCCTACCAAGGAACTGGTCTTAGTTTCTTTTGTCAATAAACTTTACTGACAAGGGACGCTATTCGTAGCGGCTTTCCTTCAAAATTCTCGCCGAATTTTTCTGGGGAGATGCCATTTGAGTGGAAAAAGTTTTGATGTCAGACTTGCTGGGGAACCCAGTCGTCTGAGTTGTAGAGGTGCACAAACTTCTCTGTTGGAGACGCCATTTGTCGATTCTACTGGGGGAAAGCGAGTCTCTTGAGAGACTGTTTCCACTTGGGGATCTTACATCATACTTTTCTCGGGATCTTCCCGGAGAAACGCCATATGATGGGGTCCAATTTTGAGGTGCTGATGACCTTTTCATCAGCGATCTTTTCGGAACGAAACTGGCGTGCTGCCAAATCTCTGATTACGAGGCTTTCTCTGTGGATTTTTCTTAATCCGGGAAAGCAAGGATATCATCTTCAATGGCGAAGAGTGACATCTGTTGAAGGTTCTCTGGCTCTTCAGAGGTTCAAGTTATCAAAGTGGTCTAGTGCTGACTCTGATCTAAAGATACACTGGTGGCGAGATTGTTCAGACACAACATTTCCTGACGAGGAAAGAACTGACAACTCGATTGAGAGAACTTCTATCACTAAGGGACAAGACCGGCTAGAGTGATAGTGATGCAATATGAAATGTGAATGCAAATCAATAATGCAATGATGCATGTATGTATATGCTGACAAAACTGACGCGACATACAGACTAATGGATGAACATGATTGGATACTCGGCCATCGCGGGGCGTATAGAGATATCGCTGGTTCAAGATAGCAATTCCACCTTGCTTAGGAGAGACAGTCCCTGTTGGGAGCACCGTTGATCGGGCTTAGGAGGTAAGAACTCTGCCGTGGGTATCAGATGGGAAAGCTATATTTGATACAGTTGATCCTTCATTCAGGCGTACTGGGTTAGAAGGAGTACTTTGATTCTGCACTTTGAGGTTCGAACACCTTTGGAGACGCGATTAATGTTCTTTCGATGTTTAATAGTCAAAAGAAATTGCCATCTTTATTTTAAAAGCAGAACAAGTAAATTCAAGTAAATTCATTTTTGTTTTATTTAAAGAGTCGTTAGTCATGTTAACAACGTCGTTCTGTAAAGCTAAAACAAATCAGAATTACAAACAAAAGACAAGGGCTCAAATTTTATTGATAAAATGGAGATCAGCCAAATGCGTGATTCCATTGAGTATTTACAAAGTTAGAAAATGGTAATTTACAGGGAAAAGGGCTAAGTTGAAACATAACGACCACTATCCTTCTACCAACTTTGAATTCAGGGCATCCTGAGCTTCTGTCGAAGATGACCTCAACTGGAGTTTTCTTCCGATGATGTAACTGCTGCTGCTGAGGGACTTGCCTCTGTTGAACATAGTTACTTGCCATTATCCCTAATTTTTGCCTGGATTGTACTATGATGTTTCCAATCCACCGGGATGATTTTTTTTATTTTGTTTTGTCTCTAACTTTTGCCTGGACCGCCCTTTCGGGTTTTCAATCCACCGAGACGTTTTTTTTAGGCGAAGTATTTCTTGACTACATCAACATTCGTGGGGTAGGAAAATTCCTCTCCGTCCATGGTTGCAAGTCTCAAGGCGCCGCCTGAGAAAGCTTTCGTGACCACATAGGGGCCATCATAATTCGGAGTCCACTTGCCCCGGGAATCAGTGAGAAATGATTGTATCTTCTTGAGCACGAGGTCTCCTTTTCTGAAGACACGAGGTCGGACCTTTTTGTCGAACGCCCTCTTCATTCTCCATTGATACAACTGACTGTGGCATAGTGCCGTTATTCTCTTTTCTTCGATCAGATTCAGTTCGTCATGTCGACTTTGACACCATTCTGCTTCGGTGAGCTTAGCTTCCATCAGTACTCGGATTGATGGGATCTCTACTTCTATGCGGAGAACTGCTTCCATGCCATACACTAGAGAGAAAGGGGTAGCCCCTGTTGAAGTGCAGACAGATGTGCGGTAACCGTGAAGAGCAAAGGGTAGCATCTCGTGCCAGTCTTTATAGGTCACAACCATCTTTTGAACAATCTTCTTGATGTTCTTGTTAGCCGCTTCTACCGCCCCGTTCATCTTGGGTCGGTAGGGAGATGAGTTATGATGTTCAATCTTGAACTCCGCGCATAACTCTTTCATCATCTTATTGTTCAAGTTAGATCCATTATCAGTAATGATCTCGTTTGGAACACCATAACGGCAGATGATATTGTTTTTGATAAATTGGACCACCACTTGTCGGGTTACATTAGCGAATGACGCTGCTTCGACCCACTTGCTGAAGTAATCAATGGCTACCAGAATGAACCGATGTCCGTTTGAAGCCTTAGGCTCAATCATGCCAATCATGTCGATTCCCCATATGGAAAAAGGCCATGGGGAAGAAAGAACTTTGAGATGTGATGGCGGTACATGAATTTTGTCGGAGTATATCTAACACTTGTGACACCTCCTCATGTACTTGTAGCAGTCGAATTCCATGGTAAACCAATAGTACCCTGCTCTTAGAAGTTTTCTCGCCATTGGGTGTCCGTTGGCATGAGTGCCAAAGGACCCTTCATGAATTTTTTTCATAAGCATGTCTGCTTCTGGTCTGTCGACGCATCGGAGCAAGACCATGTCAAAATTTCTCTTATAGAGAGTGTCACCGCTCAGGAAGAAGTTTCCAGCCAATCTTCTGAGGGTTTTCCTGTCTTTTCTGGATGCCCCAGGTGGGTATTCTTGTTTCTGAAGGAAGCATTTGATATCGTGATACCAAGGTCTGTCATCTATGACTGCTTCAATCGTGAAGACGTAAGCGGGCCGTTCAAGGCGCATTATGTTGATCTTAGGTATGTGATTCCATTGACCTACACTAATCATGGAAGAGATAGTGGCTAATGCATCAGCCATGTGATTCTCTTCACGAGGGATGTGATGAAACTCAACTCTGTTGAAGAAGGGTGACAACCTTCTTGCATAGTCTTTGTAAGGAATCAATCCTGATTGGTATGTGTTCCAATCTCCTTTTATCTGATTGATAACCAGGGCTGAGTCGCCGTATACATCCAAGTTTTTGATCCTTAAATCAATCGATTCCTCGAGACCCATGATACAAGCTTCGTATTCGGCCTCGTTGTTCGTACACTTGAACGTAAGTCTGGCGGTAAAAGGAATGTGGGTACCCTGAGGGGTAACAATGATTGCCCTAATTCCATTTCCGTAATGATTAACTGCTCCATCAAAGATAAGTCCCCACTAGGAACCTGGTTCTGGCCCTTCACTGGGTAGCGGTTCATCGCAATCTTTCATTTTTAGATACATGACATCTTCGTCTGGGAAGTCAAACCCGATTGATTCTTGATCGTCAATCGGTTGATGAGCTAAATGATCGGCTAAAATACTTCCCTTAACGGCTTTTTGAGCGTGGTACTCTATGTCATAATCTGATAACAGCATTTGCCAACGGGCAATCCTTCCCGTGAGAGCAGGTTTTTCGAAGACATACTTGATCGGATCCATCTCGGAGACCAACCAAGTAGTATGACGAATCATGTATTGGCGAAGACGTTTGGCTACCCAAGCCAAAGCGCAACAATTTTTCTCGAGCATCGTGTACTGAGTTTCGCAGTCGGTGAATTTCTTGCTTAGATAGTAAATGGCAGACTCTTTCCTTTTAGTTTCGTCTTGCTGGCCAAGTACACATCCCATCGAGTCTTCCAAGACTGTAAGGTAAATGATCAGTGGTCTTCCTTCCACTGGAGGTGATAGAATCGGAGGATTCAACAGGTATTCCTTAATACTGTCGAAGGCGGTTTGGCAGTCTTCTGTCCAAACGCAATCCTGGTTCTTTTTCAGTAATTTGAAGATCGGCGCACATGTGGCGGTCATAAGGAATATGAATTTGGAGATGTAGTTCAAACGTCCCAGGAATCCCCTGACTTGTTTTTCAGTTTTCGGAGAAGGAATTTCTTGAATGGCCTTGACCTTGTCAGGATCAACCTCAATTCCTTTCTGGCTGACGATGAACCCTTGTAGTTTCCCTGAACGGACACCGAATGTGCACTTGTTGGGATTCAAGCGGGGCTAGAATTTTCTTAGACGTTCGAACAATTTTGACAGATGTTCAACGTGCTCACTCTCTGTTTTTGATTTTGTAATCATATCATCGACATATACCTCGATTTCCTTATGTATCATGTCATGGAACAGAGTAGTCATGGCCCTTTGATAGGTTACCCCAGCGTTCTTCAAATCGAACGACATTACCTTGTAACAAAAGGTACCCCATGGGGTAATGAATGAAGTTTTCTCCATGTCTTTCGGCGGCATTTTGATCTGGTTATAGCCCGAAAATCCATCCATGAAGGAGAATACTTTGAACTTTGCTGTGCTGTCAACCAACATGTCAATGTGTGGTAATGGAAAGTCGTTCTTTGGACTTGCCTTGTTCAGATCTCTGTAATCAACACACATTCTGACCTTTCTGTCCTTTTTGGGAATGGGTACAATGTTGGCTAACCATTGAGGATATTCAGATGTAGCGAGGAAACCCGCGTCGATCTGTTTCTGTACCTCCTCTTTGATTTTGATGGCCATGTCCGGATGAGTCCGTCTCAACCTTTGCTTTACTGGCGGACATTTCGATCTCAATGGTAAGTGATGTTCCACGATGCTGGTATCCATCCCTGGCATATCCTGATAGGACCAAGCGAATACATCGGGAAATTCTTTGAGAAGCTTTATCAAACCTTCTCTGGCAGTTGGACTGAGCAGTGCCCCAATCCTGATTTCTTTTCTCTCTCTTTCTGAACCCAAGTTTACCATTTCCAATGGCTCTTTGTGAGGTTCAATGGACCTTTCCTCTTGTCTGAGTAGTCGAGAGACCTCTTCTGGAATTTTGTTGTCAACTTCTTCTTCAGCCCCAAATATCGGGAACTCAAAGTTGGGAGAAGGCATTGGATCGTATGTTTCAACTAGGTTTAAAACAAGCAATTTGCATGACGTGATGATTCGTGTTTAGAAGAGATAGAGAAAATGCAAGTGTGTGCAGTGTTTTATTTTACTGCTTGTTTATTTATAGTTTTGTTTTTTAGGATTACCATTTTCTTTGAAAAAGCAAAAAGAGAAAACAACAATTAATGCGGAAATTATAGAATGACGTTATTTTATTAATGAACAAGTCGATCCTTGAAACTACAGCCCTATAAAACAAAACTCTGTCGCTTCGGGCAAAGCGAAGAGGGAAATTTACAGAAAGCGAGCCCTATCAAAACATCCGTTTCACCTGGACAGGGTGAAAGGTTAAAGATGGCAATTACTTTGACTGATGAACGACCTTCGGAACCTCGACAGCAACCCATTGGCGGCGAACTCCTCGGTGAATCACAAAGTCTGGCACCTTCCTTGATTTGTCTTCAGAAATGACGCTGATTTCTGGTGGAGCGGGATCATTGGAATCTGTCTCCCAGACAGAGTTGTTGTAGGAGGATTCCTCTGTTGTATTTTGCATAGCATTTGTGCTCTCAGCTGTATCTCCCCATCCAGTAGGCTGGATGTCCTCGAGTCTGATACGAGAGCTTTCGGGAGCGGTTTACTTGACCATATAGTCAAATTTTCCACTCGGTTGTCCCAAGGTGTCCCAAACTTCTCTGGAACTGGAGGAGTCATCTCTCTCAATGACGTTGACCTCGGGAAAAGCATAGTTGATGAATTCAAGTCCTGCAAACGTTGCGAATTCATCTTCATGTTGAGTAGTTTCTGAATGACCTGAGTGTTGATCCCATGACATGGTGGGGACATAGGTATTTTGTTCAATGACGGTCAGCTGAGCTTCATTACTCGGCTGACTTTCTTGCCCCAACCTTTCTATGTAAGGTTGCCACATTGGCAGACCATCCATTGGGCCATAGTAGGTGTAGTCAAAATTATCTTTCATCGGAGTGTATTCTAATGAGTTTGGCGGAGCGCGGCATCCTTCCGGATCACAATCCCCGTAGATCATTTTGACATCTGATCTTGGTATAAATCTCGGACTTTCTGTAGGAAAGCAAAAAGGCGTAGGCACCTCTTCCTGAGACATATAACCGTCCTTGTTAAGGTAGGACTTCCATTCTTCCTCTGTGTCAGAGGGATCTTCCTCATTGATAGCATGTACTGCCTGAGACACTGGGTGGAGAAAACCTCCACTGTGGAAGAAGTTTTGAAGGGGATGAAGACTTTCATCGTTGGCAGCTGTCTGGGTACAGGTTGCAGAAAAACCAAGACCCTTCTTTGTTTTATTGTCAATAGGAATGACAAGTTGTCCCCATCCTGTCGTATCGGTACTCTCGACCGCTTTAATAGCATCTTTGTATGAGGAAATCGAGGTTCCTCCTCTGAACTGATTGTTCTCGCTTACTGACAGTACTTGGAACTGCGTTCCAATAACCTCCTTGGGTTCTACACTAGCAGACGATGACAAGTTACTCTCAAGCAAGGCTTGTTCCCCACAAACCGTGACAAGTTGATCGTTCTTAACGAACTTTAGCTTTTGGTGGAGGGTCGAAGTGACCGCTCAAGCCTGATGTATCCAAGGTCTTCCTAATAAACAACTGTACGTTGCCCGGATATCCATGACCTGGAAAGTAACTTGGAAAGTGTGAGGACCGATAGTTATGGGAAGATCAACTTCGCCGATAACTGTTTTTCTGGATCCATCGAACGCTTTGACGACGACCTCGCTGATTCTCATCGGAGGGCCCTTAAATGATAATTGCATCAAAGTGGACTTCGGCATAACATTCAGGGCTGACCCTGTGTCTACCAGTACGCTGGCTAAAGCATCGTCCTGGCAGTTGACTATGATATTGAGCGCCATGTTATGACGGCGACCCTCTTCGGGTAATTCCTCATCACTAAATCCCAAATTGTTGCAGGAAGTGATGTTAGAGACAATGCTATTGAACTGTCTGATTGTTACATCCTGTTCCATAAAGGCTTGATCCAAGACTTTATGTAGAGCCTCCCTGTGGGCTTCTGAACTGAGTAACAGTGATAATACTGAGATCTTTGAAGGAGTCTGTAACAGTTGATCGACAATGTTGTATTCACTCCTTTGGATGAGCTTCAGCATCTCATAATTATTTTTGGAAAGGTTGGAATTACTGGATTGACCGACTGGGGGATCGGGAGCTTCTGTCTGAAGTTCATTTTCCTTGTTAAGTTCCCCAACTCCTCGGTTGAAGATTCTACCACTCCGTGTTACACGACCGATGTCTGCAATGTTTACGACGGAGGGTAATGGAATTTCCTTTCCATTTTCAACTGTCGTTGCACCGTATTTGTAAGGGATAGCCTTAGTTGATTCATACGGTAGTGGTCTCGGTAGATAGATAACTATGGGAGCCCTCTAATTTTTTTGACCATCATAAGTAATCTCGATCCGTTCCCAGTTGGGAACTTTAGATTCGTCAAGTAGAAGGATGATGGCAAAAACATCCCTGGTCTGGTGACGACCAGAGATGGTGACAACATCCTCAACTTGCTCGGCAAGGTAGTTCGGTGACCAGTTGGTGGGTCCAGAACCCAAATATGGACGAATCTCTCCACGATCCACCTGACCCAGAAGAGCTGCTTTCACAAGGTAACACCCTTGGTTACTTTTTGAACAGACGCTACAACTGTCGTAGTTGTGTGGTGGCACTTGGCCATGCCCACTTTGAATACAATGTAACCTCACTAGGTTAGCTTCCACTGATCGGACATCCCGACTTTGACGCTGAGTGGGGTTTCTATTACTGATACTAATCTACTGAGTATCTTCATCCATGTAGATTGGCATCCACCAATGATTTAACAAGTGCTGAAGTGCCTCCTGGACAAGGGTACAACCTCGATCGTTTTCGCAACCCGCTTTACAGCTTTGGTAGTCATGTGATATTAAGAATCCGAGTCAGATCTGCTCAGCATGTAACTCTACCAGGTTGGTATTCATTACGCGAATATCGAAGATCTGAACCATGTTAATTTGATAAGGGTTCCTATCATGGTAGTCTTGGATCCATCCAAGATCCATCTGACGCTGGAGGGCCTCTTGTATGAAAGAGCATCCCTGTTTGTTTACCGAGCAAATCAGACAGGAACTGTAATCGTGCCGTAGAAGATTATGATACTGGCTTTGCCTTGAGTGCATCGCCACCAAGTTGACATTCATTGCACGAATGCCGTGGTTCTGAATGACGTTGGAATTCATGTAGACCATGTTAACTCCACGAACTCGGTGCTCTTGGATCCATCCGAGATCCATCTGTTCCTGTAGAGCTGATTGCACTACAGAACATCCTTGGTTGTCTTTAGAGCAGATATCACACTGATGATAATTATGAGGTGGCACATGGCCATATCCACTCTGTCTACAATGCATCTTGACCAGATTGGTCTTCAACAAGAGTACATCGTGAATTTGATAGACATCGTTAGTCTCTCCTTCTATCAAATTGACTGCAGCCTTCTCGTGTTGAGGCAGCGGATTCGTGAGAACATTAGGATTTGTATCCTTGAAGGATAAGACCCCGCTCCTAACAAGTTTTTGCACGTCGGACTTGAAATTGAGGCAAGTCTCGATGTTGTGCCCTGAACCTCCTTGATGATAAGGGCATGTTTGATCCACCTTAAACCAAAAAGGCGGATTTTCCGGTACTGTAAGAGGAGATTTCGTCTGAATGTGCCCCTTAGCCAGTAGTAATGGAAACAGTTCTGCATACGTCATGGGTATAGGATCAAATCCTGGCGGCCGTGTTGTAGGGTTATTGTTATATGGAGGACGAGCCTGCTGAAGAGGCTGTTCTGTCCTTTGCTGGTCAGGTTGGCTCTGCGCAACCTGAGGTTGATACGTAGGAATAGACGCAGGGTTGATAGCAGGAATCACAGCTGCTACCGGTTGATAACGTCGTCTTTGCTTTCCGAGAGAGATATTCCCAATATCTTGCTCTTTTTTATTAGGGAGAGCACTACCGTATTTTTTAGTACCGCTCGTCGATCCAGTGTCTTTTACCAAACGTCCTTCTCGGACGGCTTCCTCAAGACGTACGCCCATGCCGACCATTTCGGTGAAATCACTGGGCACACTGGAAACCATTCGGTCATAGTAAAATGAGCTTAAGGTCTTTAAGAAGATCTTTGTCATCTCTTTTTCCTCAAGAGGCGGACAAATTTGAGCGGCAATTTCACGCCACCTTTGAGCATACTCCTTAAAGGTTTCCTTTTCCTTTTGCGACATCGATATGAGTTGATCTCTGTCAGGTGCCATGTCCAAATTGTATTTGTATTGTTGGACGAAGGCAGTACCAAGATCTCTGAATGTGCTGATCATAGTACGATTTAAACCCATGTACCATTTTAATGTGGCACCGGTTAAACTATCCTGAAAGTAGTGAATCAGTAGGTCCTGATTCTCCGTCTGAGCTGACATCCGCCGAGCGTACATCACCAGATGGCTCTGAGGGCAAGAGTTACCCTTGTATTTTTCAAAGTCGGGCACTTGGAACTTATGCGGAACTTTCACATTGGGGACCAAGCAGAGGTCTGCGGCGTCTTTTCCAAATAGATCTTGACCGTGAATGGCTTGCAGTTCTTTCTGCATTTCCAAGAACTGCTCCTGGAATTCATCCATTCTATCGAACATAGTTTCCTTCTTACCAGAAGCTGTCTGTGGAATCTGTTCTTCCGGGACAGTGTGCACCACAGGGGGTGGTACCGTGACTACGACAGTGAGTCTTAGCGTCTCCCGAAGTTTGTAACCTTCAGGAGTCTTCAGTATGCCTCTGGCATCTTCGCTTTCCCGAAGTTTGTAACCTTCAGGCCCAACGGCTTCTGTTGTGATTCCCTGATCCTCAGTGATCGGCGGAACATATCCTTCTGGGATATAGTTAACAGGCATGCCCCAAGGACGATCTTTCGGTATCTGATACCTAGGATCATACCTCTCCACTATGGGCGTTGAGGTGATCTCCGAGATCACAATTCTTTTTAGCTGAGCTTCTGCCATGGCTTGCATGTCGTTACGAAGCTTTCTCATATCCTCTCTCAGAGCGTCGATCTCTTCTTTCAACTCTCTGTTTTCTTCCTCAAGATCATCCATCTTTTTCTGACGATTGGCCCGAGTATTGTACGAATGAGACAGTTTGACTCTAGAACCGAGACACAAACGTGAGATTCGTAGGTAAAAAGAATATGCGATGTGAGAATGATGAATGCAATGATTATATTAATTGTTTTTTTTGTTTAATCAAAATAAACTTCGACAATTAGATTGCAAATATCAAACAGTGGGGAAACCCCTTTTTATTGAAATTCAAAGGATTACAGAAGTGGAAATACAGTAGATTACAAGGTGCAGAAACAGAAACCTAAACTAATGGGTCCTGAGTCCTCTTTGAAGAGAAATCAGGTGCTGATTCTGGTATCTTCCTTTTCTTTGACCGGGGCTCTTGAGTCGTTGTCGGGTTGTCATTCCTTTGCCAAGTGAAAGGAGCGAGCAAATTCCTTTGGTCATCTTGATTATCTACAGCATGTTGCTCCAAAATTTCAATCAGAGCATCTTTTTCCTTCAGTAATTGCTGTATTTTGATGCACTCTATGTCGAGGGTGCAGTACTTGTTCTTCCAAGACCTTCTCTCCTTCTGAATTTTGTTGAGAGTAACCTGAAGCTTTTCAGTTTCCGTCATGAAGTACATGACAGATTCCCTCGGCGGAAGAATTACGTAACGAGGATAAGGCATCTTTAGCTTGAGAGCTCTAGTTTGTACCCAGTGGAGATAAGGCTCCACCGAGACACAGTCCGGTTTTCCCAGAGACTCTCGTCCTTTCTTATGAACATGCTTCCAAGCGTGCACTATTTCCATCTTCAGTGCTCTGTCATTTTCTCCTTCCTTGAAGAAAAGACCTTCCAGGTGAACACCCAGTGGGATGTGTCTCATCGGGTATCCAAATTGACGGCGAACCAATACTGGATGGTAGTTGATTCCTCCTTTAGTTCCTATGAGGGGTACGTTGGGGAAGCTTCCACAACGGTCAATGATCCTGATTCCCTCATAAATCCTATTACACCAATCTATATAAGAGTTGGTAAGAGACATGATCTTCTGCGACCAACGTAAGGCACTCTTGCAATCCCAAAAAGCAGCAGACTTGGGCAAGTGAGAGATAAACCATTTGTAAAGCAAAGGTACACAGCATGTGATCTCCCCTCCGCTGTACAAATTTCCCAAGTGTACAGAATGATACGCATCTGCGAGCAAAGTCGGCACATGATTTCCAATGAGAAAAACCTTAATGGAGTTAATATCGACGAAGTTATTGATGTTAGGAAACAAAAATAACCCGTAGGTGAGCAAGACAAAGATGCTTTCAAAAACAGTTATGTTTCCTATACTGGCAAAATATAGGGCCTTCTTCGTCAAGAACTGGGCTGGAAAACCTTGGATGCCACCCTTAGTGGTTAGGTGAGTCCTAACTTCAGACTCGTCCAAATGAATTGCTCTTGCAATAGTCTGATTCTTTGGAATTTCTTCCAGTCCAAAAAATGGAGCTCGATCCGTAATGTGTAGATCGATCAGGTGAGAATACTCCTCCAGCGTTGGTGCAAGCTGGTAATCCGGGAATGTGAAACAGTGATAAACCGGATCGTAAAACTGAATGAGCGCATCAATAATTCCCTCAATCACATGGACTCTTAATAGTGGTAGCAAACCTCCGTGCTTGGCTCTGAAAGCCTCTGGGTTAGTGATCATCCTCGCTAACCTTCTCAAATCCTCTAGTTTTGGAACCTTGAAGGTATACTAGTGAGTTCTCCTTCTACCGAAATCCATTAGCGTAATCCTTTTCTCTGATATTTGCAATCACAGTCTTAGTTTAATTCAAAAAACAGAGAGACTATAAGAGAAGAATTTTTTGAATGTTTTAATGTTTTTTTAAATGAATGCATGAATGCAGCACACAAAAACATAGAAAAAACATGGGGTCAAAGGGTCGTTGTCATGAAGTCAAGGCTCTACCCATCCCCAAATATTTATACTAGGGTGATTTTTGTACCTGTACTCATTATCATCAGCTCCTCCCAGGAAAGCAAAACAACAAGCGGATCGCCAGCGAGTTGTAAAGCAATCTTAGAGTAAGTGCCATTCACCGAGAATAGATCACCAGCCTCAAATGAGGGTAGTATTGCGTAACAACTATTTCTGATAGATTCCGCACTATGAAAGGGTTTGGCTCCTCAGTTTCTCAGACTTAACAACCGGCCCATTGTCTGGGTGAGAGAATGGGTTACGTTGGTCAGCCTCCACTGAGGTTGATGGTCGACCGCGCCGCCATCACTTATCTTAGGTGTATACTCATTCTTTCCACATACGACATCACACACATTCCCAGTAGCAGAAAAATAAACACATATTCAATTAGGAAAAGCAGTATATATATTTGTCCTAATCATCCTAGACCTTTAAAGCTAAGAATCCTAAGTTCCTGACAGAAAATGGGTTCCCGGCGGAATCCCCAATCTGTGGTATTCATACAAGTGAAGAGAAAAAAGGGAAAAAAAGGTTTAGAAAGACCCGGCCCCACGGTGGGCGCCATTTTTTCTGTGGTGGCCACCGCCATGAAAAAGATTTGTCCAAGGTTTTCACCTTAAACGATAAGAAAGAATGAGAGGCCCCACGGTGGGCGGCATTTTTTCTGTAGCAAGCGATTTTGGACGCGGTTCTTAAGCGCTGGTTGCTCTCTGCGGTTTGAGCTTAAAACTACAGGTCGATTCATTTTTTATCCTATTGTGGGTTGATGAAGGAAGGGAAATAGATGTCTCCAATTAACCCTGCTTTGCATACTGAGTTTAAACAGCGGTCTGTTAAGTTACGAATGCTATCAATGTGAGGGGGCCTTTGTACTGGTTATTTATATTTTCGCCAATACGGTTTCTCTCTTTTTACCTTGACAGAAGGTTTCTGGCGGGGAATAAGGATTAGGATGATAGGACTGATGTTTTTGAATTACTGCTTTTGATATGGGATTTTGGGTTTTTGTTTAGTGTGCTCGCTAAGATTTTTCTTTCAATCTTATGCCTACGTATTCCCGTTTACCGAAACAGGGAAATCAGAGCATTCGTAGTTCCTCCCATAGATGGGAGGAAATGGTTGTTTTTGGTGTCTTGTTCAAAGCCCAAGACGTGAAGCGAAAGGTAGTTTGTATCTTGATCAAAGCCCAAGATATGAAGCTAAAAGGTCTAAACTTTAGAGAGAATTTGTCATCTCTAAAGAGGGGGTTGTATGTCACAACTGTTTATAAAGGAGAATTACTTTAACCGGGATATGTGAATCCGACAATGCCATAATTTCCTTTATAGGGGGGTTTTAACCTGAAGGAGAAGACTTTAACTCAGTGTAGAGTAACGCCATCTTTCCTTAGGAATTTCTCATGCTAAAAGAGGGACAGTGGCATGGATGTATATGATCCAGAGGCTTGCCGCTTACAGCGATTAGGTGAAAGGGAAGGAGTTGTTGATGTTTGTGTACTGTGAATGAGGCACAACTTTGATGCTAAAAGGTTAATTGGATTAACCAGTGGTTTTCTTATACAAAGCCTAAGAGGAGGCTGATATGTGTCTCGTACAAAGCCCGAGAGAGAGGCTAAAAGGTTTTGACTCGACGATGGAATCTTTTGGTATCTCGTATAAAGCCCGAGATGGAGGCTATTTGACTCAACAAGGGAGTTTTTTTTATATCTCGTATGAAGCCCGAGATGGAGGCTGTTGTTTATTTGGCTCAATTAAGAACCTTTTTGTATCTCGTATAAAGCCCGAGATGGAGGCGAAATGGGTGATTGACTCAATGAAGTAGTCTCTTATGTGTCTCGTACAAAGCCCGAGAGAGAGGCTAAATATTGTTTGACTCCGCTGGGGAGAATCATTGTACAAAGCCCAAGAGGAGGCTATGTTTACTGTTTCAGTTAAGTGACAGGCCCAGTATACTGATTTTGAAAGAGAAAATCAGTTCTGATATGAGCAACTATACTCAGGGATTTGATTCAAGGATCCGGGTCATTCCTGTTCTTTAAGGAAGTGGGAAATCCGAAGGGTATTGAGACTGTCCGAGTCTGCGGGTTTCCTTCCTATTTAACGAAGGGGTCACTTGAGAATGTCTTTAAGACTCAAGGAAGTTAGACTGTCCAAGTCTAGGGTTTTATCTTTTGTACTATATTTTCAGAAACAGTAGTAGACTCTTCAAAAGGACTGCTCTATGAAGCTGATTAAGTTATGTTCCTATACCTCAAGGAGGTCGTCGGGACAATTTGTACGAAGCCTAAGAGGAGGCTCGAAGCTTTTAAGAAGCCGACGGGTCCTTGTACTAAGCCCAAGAGAAGGCTATCATTCCCGGAGGAAGAGATCATTATACGAAGCCTAAGAGGAGGCTGTGAATACTTCTATGAAGCCGTAGGGTCCTTGTATTATGCCCAAGAGGAGGCGGGGTTGCTTTTAGGAAGCCTGTGGGTCCTTGTACGATGCCCAAGAGGAGGCCGATGCTTTTAAGAAGCCCGTGGGTCCCCAAACCCCGAGAAATTCAAGGCAATGCTATTCACCGAGAATAGATCAAAGTCAGGAAAGTTTGAGAATTTGGAAGAAACTCAAAGATGCCATTCACGGAGAATACATTCATCTCTGGGAGCAGAGTTTCTTGACAATTCCTAATGAGGACAGGCGAAGAGAAGACTGTATCTGGTGATCCTATTGGGGATCTAGTTGTCTATTTCTATGAATAAACGAAACGACGTCACCTAGCTCTAGACGTAGTTGTCGGGGAAACTCTAAATATCTATACTATTATTACACAGTTGATATGAGTTTATGAAAGAAGACTTACAGTGAAACAGCCCCACAATACAGTTATATGTATATGAAAGCGGTAAATGAAAGCAATAACCACTTACTCGGTTGTAGAGCTTCCATGCTGTTTGGTTAGTTGTTCAACAAAGAAAGATTGAAAACAACAGTATATTCAAAATCAAAGGAGAAAGTGCTTTGAAAAAGAAGGATTTGGGGCTTACAGCTCAAGGAGAGGCCCAGGGTTTTATCAGTGAGCGCACTGTTTGAATTTGTACAGAGGGACTTATACAAGTGACTGAGGCCAAAAAGGTTTTTTGTACAAAGGGATGGGTCTTACACTCTATTAGAGACCCAAAAGTTTAAAGAAAAAGAGTGGGGCTTATAACACGAGGGTAGGCCCATATGATTTTTCCGTTCAAAATGGCGATCGCGCCGAGGTTTTCTTTTAACGCAGAGGGACTTATACAATAAGTGAGGCCCAAATTGTTTTGGTTAAAAGGGGGTTGGGTCTTACACTCTATTAGAGGTCCAAAAGTTTTGAATGAGTCTTATAGCTCAAGGAGAGGCCCAATTATTTTTCAAAAAGGCGATGATCGCGCCGTTTGTTTTTGACGGTATCGGGACTTATACAATACACTGAGGCCCAAAAATGGTTTGGTCAAGAAAGGATAGGGTCTTACACTCTATTAGAGGCCCAAAGTGTTTTGAAAATGATTTGTGAGGGCTGAATTAATCCAAAAACCTTAATTTGTTTTCAAAAATGTATTTAATTGAAATAAAAATTCAATTAAAATGATCAAAATTGTTTAACATGTGAAAAACAAATTGTGATTTTGGATTAATGCTTCAAAAATTAAGTATTGACCTACAAAATAATTAGAAAGCATTAAAAGTTGCAAAATCAATGTAGAAAAAATATTTAATATGTCAAAAACAATTAAAATATTAATTCTTTGCAAAAATATAAATTATATGAAATAAATAATATTTTTTGGGATTTTTTTGATAAAATAAAATATTTTAACATTTTTGTGAATTATTAAAAAAAGAATCAACTCAAAATCATTAAAACTCAGAGATAAATTAATTTTTGAATCAATTAAATAAAATCACAAAATTCAAATATTTGAATTTATGAAAATGGCGCCAAGAACATGGACCAAGAACACGCGCGTTTTCTGTCTTGCCCAGATTTGCATTTTCTATCCAATTTCCCTGAATACTTGATTATATCATGTAATCCACATATCATTATGCTCGTCTCAACCTCACGATCATGTCTATAACACTTAATTTCATTTAAATTAAACATAAAACATGAAATCACGAAGAAACCTCAAGAACCCTAATTTTTGCATGAAGGCTAGGATTTTTGATACACGATTTAAACAATGCAATTAATTGAGGGAGAACATTCCATGCATGATTATGAACATATGGCCAAATTATTGTGTGAGGAAATATGAATAGATTGAGAGATGACCAAGTATGTGCTTACCTCTAAGTCGTGACAGCAAGTGCAGTGTGATTTTTGATTTGGAGGTGTTACAGATGAGTGATGATGATCTGAACAGCTTCCCTACACCCTATGGAGTGTGTCTGGATGGTTGGACTTAATTGAAATTGGCTGGATCACTTTGTGGTACCTTAGCTGCACTTTGGTTAAAACCTTGAGCAACCAGCTGGTGATTTTACGAAATTGGTGTTTCAGAAGTGATCTAAGTGTTTGATCAGCTCATATGTGATGTATGTGAGGTGTGTGAGTGATTGGTTTGATTAGGAAAGCTTTCAAACTCAAAACTCGATAGTGACTTGCCTTAGAAGGCAAAATTGGAGTGAAAGAAGAGATTTTGAGGAAAGCATCTGTTTGATGGCTTTGGTGTACTCAAACTGATCACAATTGAGCTCTATTTATAGTAGAGCAAGTTTGTTTTGCAAGGAATAGTGAATGGCAGCTAGTAAGTAGGTTTGGCCAATGTTGTCCAATGAAAATCCAAGTCTTCTCTAGCCATTGACTAGAGGTTAGGGCACAGAGCTGTGGTTCCCTTGGTCTTGGATAAGTCTTGACTGATTTCATATGAGAATGGCTCAGTCCATGCCACCTTGATGCTTCCATTAAATGCTTCAATCCAAATTTGGAGTCTTGTCCCTATTTTGGCCATTCTAGGTTCAACATGCTATTTCTTGTTCCATGGACTTTGGAGGCTTGGCTCAGTGATTGTCCCCTTTAGATTCAATCCTCAGATGTGTCCAAGTGGATAGGAGCATTTGAATTTGGCTGATTTTGGCAAATCGAGCCAAAATGCAAAATCTGCCTTGCCTTTGACAGATTTCAGCAAGGCAACTTGACAATGTCATATCTCATGGTGTAAGTTGAATTTGGCAATGTTCTTGGCCATTTTGGAAAGCCTTTACATGATACAACAACTGTTTGAACAAGTTTGGTTTTGATCTCTTTTGATTCCAAGTGAAAAATCCCTCTACATTTGGCAAAAAGTGAAGCAAAATCTGACTTAGTGAAATTTTCACTAAGTGTTGGAACAAAGTGTGATTTCTTGATTTTGATCACTCCATAACTCAAAATCCTTAATGAATTGGACTTAGGTCTAGTTGAAGTTTTTGTAGAGGGTAATGAGGGCTACAAATCCATATTTGGATGAGAAAAAATGGTCTTGTGGTTTAGGTGTTATGGTCCTCCAAAGTTAGTGCATTAGTGGTACTTTTTCCATAACTTAGAAAAATTTCTAAGTTTTATGGTTACCCCTTTTACAAGTTATCCCAATTTTCTTGATTTTTCTTGATGAATGATGATTCAAATCATACATTAACATCATTTTAGGGTTAAAAATCCATTTTGGTGAAAAATCTCAAAAAGTCAAAGTTGACTTTTGTGCACAGTTGACTTTTTATCAGATGAATTCCAAACTGTGCAATTCTTCAGGAAATCATGTCCTTGACCTAAATCAAACTTGATGGACATGTTCCATGGGTGTAATAGGGTACATTGAGGCATGTCCTAGGGTATGGGAGCATGTCCTGGTCAAAAGTCAAAGTTACAGTTGACTTTCCTCGCGAAACCCTAATTGTGGTGCAGATGAAATTGAGACTTGTTGCTCAAGCTTCTTAGATTAATCCATTGTTCCAAATGGATCAATATAGTTCATTGGAGACCCTCAAACCCTCTCTTGAGGTCTTGGCTCTTGATTTGCCCTAAAAGTCAACTTAGGGGTGAATTAGGTCAAGAAACCCTAATTCCTGATTTTTGATGTATGCATCCCCTGAGGTCAAGTTGACTTGATGGATGGGTCCATGAGGTTCCATGGAGTATATTAGGTTGTGTTTTGGATCTTTGGCTTATGCCCAGAGGAAAATTTCCCTTTGGAGGCCCTGGTCGACCAAAACCCTAATTTGGTGACACTGGCGATCTTGAGACTTGATCCACCTAGAAGGGAGCAACCTTGTGCTTAATCCTTGAAGTGGGAGTCCTTTTGATCCATTTGTGGATGTTTGAGAGGTTAGACAAGTTGAAGATCATGTCATTCCTTGATTGATCCTTTGTCTAAGGCTCTGAGGGGGCTTAAAACCCTAATTTTGATTGTAGTGAATGCTCAACAACCCTTGAGGCATTTGGTGAGGCATGATGGCTCATCCATATCGTGATGATGATTTGCACAATGATGGGAAATCTTAGTGGTCAAAATTTGGGGTATAACAGCTATCTGTTGACTGACTGACTCCGCATGGGAGAATCCTTATACAAAGCCTAAGAGGAGGTTGTCTGATAGTTTATACTCATCACAGAGTGTCTTGTACAAAGCCTAGATTAACAGCGTCTGTACAACAAAATCCTTAAGTTAATTATCCAGTCTGGTTGTTGACAACTGGGGAATAAACTTGCCCCTGTTAGCTTGGTTAATCTGTGAAGAAGATGTCCCAGACTAGTTGACCTTTGAGAGGTTTGTCGAATCTCCACTTGACTGCTTCTGATTAAATGGTCTTGTGATGATAAGTCACCAAGAGGATTTTACAGAAGAATTGAAATGCCAGAAGCTTCAATGTCTTCAAACTCTTAAAGAGATCCATGAGTCTTGACATAACTGCCCTAGTTCAACTGTATTCGCAATACAAAGTCCTTTAAACTGTGGTAGAAACAACTGGGGAACAAACTTGCCCCTGTTGATGGGTCATCAGAGTCCAAACTTGTCATGAAATGACCTCAAGAAGGCTTTCCCCAATATTCTATGAAGAGTTCTGCCCCTGATTCAACAATTCTTGAAATGGTGGATCGGCAGAACCTTCCGCTTAGTTGCACCTTGACTGAGTTTCCTTTATCAAATCAAATTCTCTAGCTGACTGCATTTGTCAGGATTCCTTTGATGTTGAATCATTTCACAAACAAGTATTGTTCATTTAAAATTGGCAATTTCAGTGCAAAAAATCATGCAAGCTTTTGAAATCAAGTTTTATTGATGAAACACGCTCAATGGAATGATTAAGTAATAAAAAACAAAGTGGATCTGGTCATTTACAGAATGACAGATGAAGTGATCAACACACACAACTAGCAAAGATCATTAGGAGTCAGGTTAATCAACCTTGCTGTAGTATGCTTTCAAAACAACCTTACCTCAATTAGGTCTTTTAAGGGTTGTAACGTGGCTTGGTTCACGGTTTTATGAAACAAAGATAAAGGCTCTAAGTTTGTTTGGTACCCACCCCATCTTCGTGATGAACTCCAATCCTAAGCTCAGTTAACTTAAGCTATACATTCAGGTTCCTACAGACTAGGAACGAGCTGATGATCATTGATGATGAATTTAGACACCTTGGATAGTCAGTACTCCCTCGCAGCATTTGGTTAATCTTTGAGACTTTGAGACTTCTCCTTGTCTTTGCTGGTTGAGGTCACGATACCTCTTCTTTTGATTTGATTGAGGTCACGATACTTCTCTTTGTTTGCGGTTAGGACCTCCTTTTTGTTTGATTGTTGCTTTGAAACTCCTTTTTGGCTGTTGCACAAGTTCTTTTTGTATAAGGCAAAGTTCTGGGCTTCCCATCTTTCTTGGCCTTTGCCTTGAAAGGGACTTGGCTCATCCTTTGATTAAGGATTTTTCAGCTATCCTTCCTTATTGTTGCTTGGATGAACAACTTGTACAAATCTAACTCATTTGATTTGAGAGAGCTGACTGGTGTCTTGCATGAAGCGCTTGCGTTCGAATGCGTAACCAAGTTAAACTGAGAACTACCCTGCCCCAAGGTTGAGATTTTAAGGGTTTTTTGTATAAAGAAAAAAAACTCTTACTTCTAGGCTCGAAGGGTTAACGAGGGATTATCTTCCTTATTTCTCCAGTGTTTGGGCATTGAACAATGCCTTACATCCTCGGCGAGGTTTAATTGAAAGCATACCACAACAATTATGGATAATATTTTCATCATCCTCCCCAATCTTTATGGGAAAAAAAATTTGTCTGTTTTTCTTTGTTTTTTTTTTTGTCTTTATGAACACAAAAGTAAATGAGTGAAACGAATGGACTTAATCAAAAGATGCATAAACATCTCATTAATCTTGCCAATTTGAAAGTACAACAATGCTTATAAGCAAATATAATTCAAACATGCAAAGAAAATACAACAAAAATGCTAAACAGCCAAATGATTGCCAGCTTTAGGGAATTGAAATTTCCTTCTTAATCTGCCAAGCTGAGATAGTCATCTTTAGAGTTGATTGTCGAGATCCGCTTGAGAATCATCTTCACACATACTCTCAGAAAATTCTTCCACCTCAGAGTCTGATGAACCTTCCTGATTAGGCGAAGATTTGCTGATTTGGACGCCTTGAGGCGTGAATGAGAACATATCAGAGTCAAAAAAAGTCTGAACCTGGCTTCTGAGTACCCTAAGTCTTCAGCTGAATGCATCTATGCCCCAGCATGGTGGTCACAATGGACGAGTCTGAAAAAGACAACTTCAAAAGCTACTTCAAGTCCAATGATGGCTTCAGGAAGCCGCCTGGGTTACAGACAAAGGACGGACAAGACTCAAGGCTGAGAAATGCAAATGCAATGCTAATGCAAGCCAAATGGTTTCAAGGAACTCGAAGGCCAACTGCGAACATTGAAGAGTTTTGTTTTAAAATCCATGATCTCTAAGGATCTTCGCAAAGAAAAGAACTTCTGAGTTCTTTGAAATCATTAATGGATGCGAGGAGATGTATGCAATGCACAAACACGGGCACACAAAACATAGATATATGCACACGCAAAAGCACACAAGCACAAACATATGTACACTGGTATTCACAGATATGCACAAACAAACATATACAGATATTCACAGATATGCACACACAAACAAGAAAGGACCTAAGTTTGAAGATCACAAGCATGAAGCCATGGTCTCACATCCCAAAAGGTGTGTATTATGGGTTTTCATTTGCAGAACAGGGTTCTAAAAAGTTCCCAGAGTCTACAACCCATCTTTCGGATTTTAAGGATTTCCCAGATGACTTGGTAATCAATAAAATTCTCAAGAGGATCTCGTCTGAGTGTAGTATCATGTGACAACCAATTCAGAAATAGACTCCATCATGGTCACCGCACTACATCCTTAAAGGCCAAGTGGGGTTTGGTAACTACGGTTCTCAATATCATGGGCTCCTAGGTTGAGAGTAGCACGTTTTCACGAACGAATTCGTTCAACATAACTAGACTCTCAAGAGGACCTCAACTGAGTGATGGTGTTCTCAATTCAACTTTTCAGGATTCGACTCCCTCAAAGCCTCCTTGAATACCATCGTCCTATAACAAGTGCGCTCAAGTCCGGGTTAGGACTTATCTCACCACTCAAAAGTAGCACCCAACACACAGAAGATCCCAAGCAAAACAAGTATACAGATATATACAGATATGTACATGTATAACAAACAATCATAAATAACATAAAAAAAACAAGGTGGGCTTAACCCTAAAAAATAAGCTAGCTCCCCAGTGAAGTCGCCATTTCTGTTGCGGTGAAAATCGGATAACAAGCTATTAATTAACTTGCATCATATTTCTTTTACAACCGACTTTGATTTATCCAAAGGAAAGGTTCAAGATCATAAAAAAACCTAAAGGGGGGGGGGGGAGATCTAAGGTTCGGGGGTTGGTTATACTAAGGAAAGGTATTAGCACCCTAAGTATCTGTAGTACTCTACAGGAACCTCTTGTTTAAGTTTGTGTTATGTTATGTTTGCTTGCTAAGGTATCTGCTAAGGATAAGGTAAGGACCTAAGAGTATGTACACTAAGATTGCTCTCCAAGACGTCGCATCTTATGCCTACGTATCTGACTAAAGAATCAGAGCAACCGTAGTTCACCTAACTAAGGGTGAAAGAAAAGGAAACATTGACTATGGCCAATGTTCCAAAGGGAATGAGCATAAGCTCACATAGAGTCCACAATAACTCTCTAAGTCTACGTTATGAAGGGAGGAAGTGAATTCTCATGATAGTGAGAACCACACAGAGTTCATGATAACTCTGTAAGTCTGAGTAAAAGGTAAAGTGAGTTCTCATGATAGTGAGAATCACATGGAGTTCATGATAACTCCATCCTATTACTAAACTATGAGGGAAACGGCTCTTATGAGGCCAAGGATGAAATGGGAAAGGTTTGTGACTTAGGAGCCAAAGTAAAGATCTTTCCTTTGGAAGGAGGGTCAAGTGTGAACAATCATGAATATGATATAAACAGTGTGAATATGAACAAAGATATAATCCAGATAATATGAATAGGATATGAACATGAATATGATCAAGATAGAATGAACAAGATATGAACATGTGTAGCGAGCGATTTTGGACGTGGTTCTTAAGTACTGGTCGCTCTCTGCGGTTTGAGCTTACTACAGGTCAATTCATTTTTATCCTATTAAAGCTGATGAAGGAAGGGAAATAGATGTCTCCAATTAACCCTGCTTTGCATACTGAGTTTAAACAGCGGTCTATTAGGTTACGGATGCTATCAATGTGGGGGGCCTTTGTACTGGTTATTTGTATTTTCGCCAATACTGATTTCTCTCTTTTTGTTTTGACAGAATGTTTCTAGCAGGGAACAAGGATTAGGATGTTAGGACTGATGCTTTTTGATAGATATGCGAGAGTATGGGATTTTGGTTTTTTGTTGATTGTGCTCGCTAAGATCTTTTCTTTCGATCTTATGCCTACATATTCCCGTTTACCGAAACAGGGAAATCAGAGCGTTCGTAGTTCCTCCTATTCTACGGGAGGAAATAGGTTGTTTTGGTGTCTTGTTCAAAGCCCAAGACGTGAAGCGAAAGGTAGTTTGTATCTTGTTCAAAGCCCAAGATGTGAAGCTGAAAGGGGTTTGACTTTAGAGAGAATTTGTCATCTCTAAAGAGGGGGTTGTATGTCACAACTGTTTATAAAGGAGAATTACTTTAACCAGGATACGCGGATCCTAGCAATGCCATAATTTCCTTTATAGGGGGTTTAAACCTGAAGGAGAAGACTTTAACTCAGTGTAGAGCAATGCTATCTTTCCTTAGGAATTTCTCATGCTAAAAGAGGGACAGTGGCATGGATGTAGATGATCCAGAGGCTTGCCGCTTACAGCGATTAGATGAAGGGGAAAGAGTTGTTGATGTTTGTGCACTGTGAACGAGGCACAAATTTGATGCTAAAAGGTTGATTGGATCAACCAGTGGTTTTCTTATACAAAGCCTAAGAGGAGGCTATTGGCCCAAGAAGAGGGTGTTTTTATGTGTCTCGTACGAAGCCCGAGAGAGAGGCTAAAAGGTTTTGACTCAACAAGGGAATCTTTTGTTATCTCGTACAAAGCCCGAGGTGGAGGCTATCTGACTCAACAAGAGAGTTTTTGTATCTCGTACAAAGCCCGAGGTGGAGGCTATCATTTGTTTGGCTCAATAAGAACCTTTTTGTATCTCGTATAAAGCCTGAGATGGAGGCTAAAAGGGTGATTGACTCAACGAGGGAGTCTCTTATGTGTCTCGTACAAAGCCCGAGAGAGAGGCTAAACATTTGCTTCACTGGGAAGAATCATTGTACAAAGCCCAAGAGGAGGCTAAGGTAACTGTTTCAGTTAAGTGACAGGTCCAGTATGCTGATTTTAAAGAGAAAATCAGTTCTTATATGAGCAACCCTGTACTCAGGGATTTGATCTGAGGACCAGGGATATCTCCTTTTCTTTGAGGAAGTGGGAAATCCAAAGGGTGTTGCGACTATCCGAGTCTGCGGGTTTCCTTTCTATTTAACGAAGGGATCACTTGAGAATGTCTTTGAGACTCAAGGGAGTTAGACTGTCCAAGTCTAGAGTTTTATCTTTTGTACTATGTTTTGAGAAACAGTAGTAGACTTTATGAAAGGATTATTCT
This sequence comes from Lathyrus tuberosus, assembly GCA_022829125.1. NCBI lineage: Eukaryota > Viridiplantae > Streptophyta > Magnoliopsida > Fabales > Fabaceae > Lathyrus > Lathyrus tuberosus. The sequence goes on from JALAZF010000090.1 coordinate 6,630,958, forward strand.
ATTGAGATGACTAAGTTCTGTTCCTATACCTCTAAGAGGTCGTCGGGACAATTTGTACGAAGCCCAAGAGGAGGCTGGAAACTTTTAAGAAGCCGATCGGTCCTTGTATGAAGCCCAAGCGGAGGCGATCATTCCTGGAGAAAGAGATCATTATACGAAGCCTAAGAGGAGGCTGTGAATACTTCTAAGAAGCCGTAGGGTCCTTGTACTAAGCCCAAGAGGAGGCGGGGTTGTTTTTAGGAAGCCAGTGGGTCCTTGTACGATGCCCAAGAGGAGGCCGATGCTTTTAAGAAGCCGATGGGTCCCCAAACCCCGAGAAATTCAAGGCAAGCCATTCACAAGGAATAGATCAAGTCAGGAAAGTTTGAGAATTTGGAAGAAACTCAAGAGATGCCATTCACGGAGAAAAGATCATCTATGGGGAATAGAGTTTCTTGACAAGTGCTTTTAAGAAGCCTATGGGTCCCCAAACCCAGAGAAATTCAAGGCAATGCTATTCACCGAGAATAGATCAAAGTCAGGAAAGTCCGAGAATTTGGAAGAAACTCAAGAGATGCAATTCACGGAGAAGAGATCATCTCTGGGGAATAGAGTTTCTTGACAACTTCTATGAGTGACAGTCTATGAAAGGGTTCACAGAGAATGCTGCCTTTCATATCTCCATATTGTTTAACCCCAAGAAGAGGGAAGATTGTGTCTGGTAATCCTATGGGGATCTAGTTTAGACTATTTCTAAGAGTGATCAATGGGCTTAATGCTAGACGTAGTTGCCGGGGAAACTCTAAATATCTATACTATTATTACACAGTTGATATGAGTTTATGAAAGAAGACTTATAGTGAAACAGCCCCACAATACCGTTATATGTATATGAAAGCGGTAAATGAAAGCGATAACCACTTACTCGGTTGTAGAGCTTCCATGTTGTTTGGTTAGTTGTTCAACAAAGAAAGATTGAAAACAACAGTATATTCAAAATCAAAGGAGAAAGTGCTTTGAAAAAGAAAGATTTGGTGCTTACAGCTCAAGGAGAGGCCCAGGGTTTTATCAGTGAGCGCACTATTGAATTTGTACAGAGGGACTTATACAAGTGACTGAGGCCAAAAAAGGTTTTCTGTACAAAGGGATGGGTCTTACACTCTCTCAAGAGACCCAAAAGGTTTTAAGAAAAAGAGTGGGGCTTATAACACGAGGGTAGGCCCAATTGATTTTTCCGTTTAAGATGGCGATCGCGCCGAGGTTTTCTTTTAACGCAGGGGGACTTATACAATAAGTGAGGCCCAAATTTGTTTTGGTTAAAAGGGGATTGGGTCTTACACTCTATTAGAGGCCCAAAAGTTTTGAATGGGTCTTATAGCTCAAGGAGAGGCCCAGGGTTGTTTTTGAAAAGGCGACAATCGCCCTGTTTGTTTGAAAATGTACAGAGGGACTTATACAATGAATGAAGCCCAAAAAATGTTTTCTGTACAAGGTGGTTGGGTCTTACACTCTAATAGAGGCCCAAAGTGTTTTGAAAATGATTTATGAGGGTTGAATTAATCCAAAACCCTAATTTGTTTTTAAATTGTGTTTTAATTGAATAAAAATTCAATTAAAATGATCAAAATTGTTTAACATATGAAAAAAAAATTGTGATCTTGGATTAATGCTTCAAAAATTAAGTATTGCCCTACAAAATAATTAGCAAGCATTAAAAGTTGCAAAATCAAGGTGGAAAAAATATTTTAAATGTTAAAAACAATTAAAACATTAATTCTTTGCAAAAATATCTATTATATGAAATAAATAATATTTTTGGGATATTTTGGGAAAATAAAATATTTTAACATTTTTGTGAATTATTAAAAAAAGAATCAACTCAAAATCATTAAAACTCAGAGAGAAATTAATTTTTGAATCAATTAAATAAAATCACAAAATTCAAATATTTGAATTTGAAAGAAATGGCGCCAAGAGCATCTGAAGAACACGCTCGTGTTTCAGCTTGGCCCAGATTTGCATTTTCTCTCCAATCTCACTGAATACTTGATTATATCATGCAATCCACATATCATTATGTTCTTCTCAACCTCACGATCATGTCTATGTCAATTAATTTCATTTAAATTAAACATACAACAAGAAATCATGAAAAATCCTCAAGAACCCTAATCTCTGCATGAAGGCTAGGATTTTTGATACACGATTCAAACAATGCAATTAATTGAGGGGAAACATTCCATGCATGATTATGAACATATGGCCAAAGTATTGTGCGAGGAAATATGCATAGATTGAGAGATGCCCAAGTTTAGGCTTACCTCTAGGTCGTGACAGCAAATGCAATGTGATTTTTGAGTTGGAGGTGTTACAGATGAGTTGTGATGACCTGAACAGCTTCCCTACACCCTATGGATTGTGTTTGAATGCTTGGACTTGATTGAAATTGGATGGATCACTTCATGGCATCTCAACTGCATTTTGGTTAAAACCTTGAGCAGTTGACTGGTGATTCTGAGAAATCAGTGTTCCAGATGTTGTTTAAGTGTTTGATCAGCTCATATATGATGTATGTGAGGTATGTATGATTGGTTTGAGTGGAATTGCTCTCTAGCTCAAAAACTCAAAGTTGCCTTGCTAAAGAAGGCATTTTTGCCAAAAGAAAGAGATTTTGAGGAAAGCATCTGTTTGATGGCTTTGGTGTACTCAAACTGATCACAATTGAGCTCTATTTATAGTAGAGCAAGTTTATTTTGGGATCCACAGTGAATGGCAACTGCAGCAGAGGTTTGGCCAATGTTGTCCAATGGAAATCCAAGTCTCCTCTACCCATTGACTAGAGGTTAGGGCACAGGGCTGTGGTTCCCTTGGTCTTGGATAAGTCTTGACTAAATTCAGTTGAGAATGGTTCAGTCCATGCCACCTTGATGCTTCCATTGAATGCCTCATTCCAAAATTGAAGTCTTGTCACTATTTTGGCCATTCTAGTTTCAACATGCTATTTCTTGTTCCAAAGACTTTGGAGGCTTGGCTCAGTGATTGTCCCCTTTAGATTCAATCCCCTGAGGTGTCCAAGTGGATAGGAGCATTTGGATTTGGCTGATTTTGGCAAATCGACCAAAAATGCAAAATCTGCCTTGCCTTGGCAGATTTCAGCAAGGCAACTTGCCAATGTCATATCTCATGGCTCAAATTGAATTTGGTAATGTTCTTGGCCATTTTGGAAAGCCCTTACATGATACAACAACTGTTTGAACATGTTTGGTTTGATCTCTTTTGAATCCAAGTGAAAAATCCCCCTACATTTGGCAAAAAGTGAGGTAAAATCTGACTTAGTGAAATTTTCACTAAGTGTTGGAACAAAGTGACTTTTCTTGATTTTGATCACCCCATAACTCAAAATCCATGAGGAATTTGGACATAGGTCAGTATAAAGCTTTTGTAGAGGGTAATGAGATCTACAAATCAAGCTTTGGATGGAAAAAATTGGCTTTGTGGTTTAGGAGTTATGGTCCTCCAAAGTTGGCACATTAGTGGTACTTTTTCATAACTTAGAAAATTTTCTAAGTTTTTATGGTTACCCCTTTTACAAGTTATCCAACTTTTCTTGATTTTTCTTGATGAATGATGATTCAAATCATACATAAACATCATTTTAGGGTTAAAAATCCATTTTGGTGAAAAATATCAAAAAGTCAAAGTTGACTTTTGTGCACAGTTGACTTTTTATCAGATGAATTCCAAACTGTGCAATTCTTCAGGAAATCATGTCCTTGACCTAAATCAAACTTGATGGACATGTTTTATGGGTGGTATAGAGGATATTGAAGCATGTCCTAGGGTTTGGGAGCATGTCTTGTTCAAAAGTCAAAGTTACAGTTGACTTTTCCCGCGAAACCCTAACTGTGGTTCAGATGAAATTGAAACTTGTTGCTCAAGCTTCTTGGATCAATCCATTGTTCTAAATGGATCAATATGGCATATTGGAGATCCTAAAATCATCTCTTGAGGTATTGGTTCATGACTTGTCCCAAAAGTCAACTTAGGGGTGAATTAGGTCAAGAACCCCTAATTCCTGATTTTTGATGAATGCATCCCCAGAGGCAAAATTGACTTGATGATTGGGTCCATGAGACTCCATGGAGTATATTAGGTCATGTTTTGGATCCTTGGCTTGTGCCCAGAGGAAAATTTCATCTGGAGGCCTTGGTCGACCAAAACCCTAATTTGGTGACACTGTCGATCTTGAGACTTGATCCACCTAGAAGGGAGCAGCCTTGTGCTTAATCCTTGAAGTGGGAGTCCTTTTTTATCCTTTGTGGATGTTTGAGAGGTTAGACAAGTTGAAGATCATGTCATTCCTTGATTGATCCTTTGTCTAAGCACTCAGAGAGGGCTTAAAACCCTAATTCTGATTGTAGTGAATGCTCAACAATTCCTTGAGGAGATTGATGAGACATGATGGTTCATCCATATTGTGATGATGATTTGCACAATGATGGGAAATATTAGTGGTCAAAATTTGGGGTATGACAACATGGTATATACAGTGACATCAACGTCAAGTGATAATAAATCAAAGACTGATAGTAGCCACATAGTATCATGTTAACATGCTAAAAAAACAATGTCAGGAAAACATATATACATGCAGACATAAAAAATGCATTAATGTAAATGAGCAAGAGATAGAGAGATCTGACCAGAATAGTGCATAAACACTTCCCACTGATGGGCCACTGACCAGCCAAGCAAGATCCGAAGACCAGATTACCAACTCCAAGAGCATAGGGTAAAAGTCCTAAATCTAAGTCCTCAGTCCAAAACACAATAGTAACCACAGTCCGGTCAATTGAGTTTTTTAGGGTTTCGATATTTATTAGTGTATTTTAAATGAATAAATAAAATAAACAATATACACAAGATATAAATATGAACAATGATAATATTAACAAGGATAATAATCGACATAAAGAATAAATCAAGGTATATATATATATTGACTGAAAGTAAATTTAGTGATTGTTGATTAATTTATTGGATCGATGAATCGGGTCCAATGTAGTACTGATCCATCGTAGTACGGTCTATGAGGAAGACCATACTATAGGAGGATGCACAATTTGATCTTTGTGTTAAGACACGATAGAGAAATGATATAGAAGATCATTCTCCGATGAAATCGTGCCACACGAAAAGAAAAGGTGGAGACCTCGTCTTGAGTCATAAACTCTCGTTGATTAGTCGAAGGTAACCTATCACGATCTCAAAGTATAGAAAGAAATCTCAATGATCACTCACTACAGATTTGAAATAATGAAGGTTCGTCGCTTCGCTAACAACGTTCGTGAATAGAAAGACTTCATCGGTCAAAAATGAAAATGAAGATATAAGAAAGTACAGAATGAAGTAGAAATAAAGTCAATCTCGTCTTAATCATGATTTAATTGAGAAATCGACAATCTTGATTTTAAACTTTCATTGACCGGTAAAAAAAATAATAATAAAAGAGGTGGCCTCATATATATCACAACTTTAGTGATTTTGAATAGATCGACAAGTCGTGATTTTTGTGATATCATCAGCCATAAAAACAACATAGAAGTTAATGAATAAAAATATAAAGGAAATTGTAGTAAATTAAACATGACTAATATTAAAAATTTGGAGGAAAAAAAATAGTAAAACAAAAGTTAACATGAAAAAGAAATATTGAAAAAGGTATGAAATAAAAATAGGAAGAATGGAGATCATTTGGGCTTTTTAGAAAGACCCATCGTTATTCAAAAAAAAAAAGAAAAAAAGAAAGAAGAGCCATGCTAACGGGCTTTAAATCCCAAAATCAATTCCCAAAAAACAAAAAAAAAAGAATAAGAAAAAGGATTAAGCTTTTGAAGATAATAAATCTTAATAAAAACTAGGTCAGAGCAATATCCCGTTAAAACCAAAACGAAGGGACCAAACGCAACACATACTCAGCTTCCAACGTAAATAAAACGCAGAAGAATAAATATGGTACGGTGTTGTATTTCCTACCCTTCAGTTTCTTAACCTCACTGCTCATTCAACTCTCTATCCCGCTTTCAGTTTCAACGCACGACCTCCCTCTCTTTCGTTTTGCTTCAGTTTTTGGCTTTAATTCTCCTCCTTCTCAGGTTCAATTTCTTTTTCAGAGTAGGTTTCGATTCATCTCACTCTTCTCTTCTCCTCATTCTGGGGTGGCGAAGTGATTCAGATTTGAAAGAATCTGGGGTTTTTTGGGTTGATTGAAGGTGTTATGGGTTTGATTTGGGAATGTTTAAGGGGTGATTGTGAAGTGGATTACGCCAAGGTTATTGAGTTTTGAAGTGAGGTCGGGTGTGATTGAAGATGAAGGTTTGTTGAAGATTAGTGATGAAGAAGGGTCGATTTGGTTTGTCGTCTCGTAAGGTTGGGAGCTGAAAGTTTTGAGGGTGAAGGCTCGGTTTCTGCGGTTCAATGGAGGAAAAGAAGATATTGGGTTTCTGAAGGAAGATGTTGTTGGAAGAGTTTGAGTTGATGATTGGAGGATTCGGTTCTGGTGTTTGTTGGTGATTTTGGGTAAAGGTTTGTAGATATGAAGAAGGTTGTTAAAGATGAAGGGTTCGCGTGTGAAGTGAGGTGAGGGTATGTTTTCTTTGAATTGTTTTTGTGAGGAAGGTAAGGGTCTGTGAAGAACAGAAGATGAAAGATCGATGCTATCGGTGAGAAAACAGGGGCCCGGTTGTGAAGGGAGTATGTTTATGCTTATGGTTTTCAAAAGTCCTTTTTCTTTGCTGTGCTCCCTCTCCTTTAAACAAAATCTCTCAGCTTTTTAAGATCGACTCTTCCTCACTAAACTCAAATGGTTTGAATGGTTGTTGTGTGAAGTCCATTTCGTTGACAGGTTGTATCAGGTTTTACAGCAGTGATGGTTGTTTTTACGTTAATGTTCAAGAGGCCCTTTTGGAGCAGGACTTTGGATACTTTTTGTTACACAAATTGGGTGTATTGCACTCTGTCGTGCATGGGAAAGAAAGAGATTTCTTTTTGACTTTTTGTTTTTGTATTAAATAAATAAATAAAGAAAGACTTCAAGTACCAAATTTAAGATTTTTTAGACAAAAGAAAATAATTAAATGAACTAATTAAAACTAAATCTAAATTATAATTAAAATTGAAATTAAAAGTAAATTAAAAGATATAAACTAAACTAAATTCAAATTTAAACTAGATTGATTCTAAATAATTCAAAATTAAATATTTAAATAAATATAAAAATAAATAAATAAATAAAATCAAGAATGACATGGAATGATAAAAATCGGCTAAAGTATATGATTAAAGAAAAATGCAAAAATGGCCGATTTAAAATGATATGATGATGATCAATGGATCTAAGGGTAAAATTTGGGGTGCAACACCCATGGATCTATCCCTTGCACCACAACAAAATATACTCCCGGATCATCCAACTTAAATTTATGCTTTCCAACTCAGTGTAAAATTTATCATGGATGAAGCTTCTGAACTTGTGCTGGTAAAATAGTTTGGAAAATGAATTGATGCTCGAGCTTTGTATTTTCCTTCAAATTGTTAATCTTCCAGAAGCCATCGAAAACATTTATTAAATAACAAATATGGAATTTATGTGTTAGTCATTATTTCAACAAATTCAATTTCCACAAATACGTTACAAAAGAGCAACATCTAGGTACACTGATAGTGTAAAATTACATACCTAAGCAATCTCTGAATCAGATTAAAATGTAATTTGGTGATGTTTTTTTGCCTTTAGATGAAGTTCTCTAGAATGTGCTAGGTTTTTTGTTGCAAATGGGAGAAGTGATTGGGAGAAGTTAAACCTCAATCTAATTGTGATTCCCAAGGTTCTATAACGAGTCTCTCGCAAGGTGAGCTGGGTTGCACTAGTTGAGGATCCATGTTTTGACTATTGGGATTTCCTCTAGGCGCTATAGGCGCGGAATGTCCTGGCCATTTTGAGCTTAGAGAGTCTGCCTTTTATTGGCTTCGCATGTTGCTTTCATCAATGTGTTTTTAAATGAGAGGACTAAACTAAAGATTGTTTTAAAGAAAAACTTTAAAATATGGTTGGGTTGCCTCCCAACAAACGTTTGTTTAACTTCAATAGATTGACAATGATTAGTGTTACGTAATGTTTATTACCTTATAACATACATCACGGTTGTTAATTCTGACCTTTACTTACCCTTTGTAAATTTCCACGAGCATTCTTGCAGGTTTCATGAATGGTCTTCCTAAGATGACAAACATCTTTGGGTATACTTTGATATCAAGTGGCATAAAGTTTACAGGAAATGAGGGCTAATTAATCTGTATGAGTACATCTTTAAGTGATCCCACCCGTGTTCTGCATGTTATTTTTACCATTTGCAATGTTGACGTAGATTGCTTTTCATACCCCAAATTTTGACCCTAGATGTCATCATCATTCTAGGAAGCATCAAGCATTGCATTTCTAACCCTAACCATTGTTCAAGATGCTTCTTGTTTGGTTTCATAAAAATTAAGGTTTTGGCTCAAGGAAATCAAGGGAATCTTCATATGACCAGTTAATGTTTTGGAATGATCATCAACCCACCAAGCTTACATACACTCAATAGGCTTTTCCTTGTCAAGAATCAAGTGCAAGATGGTCTCATTACAAGTTCTATGAAGCTCAAGTTCATCTGGCCACAAATTAGGGTTTCATCAGGAAAAAGTCAACTATGCCTTAACTTTTGATCAAATCATGATGCCAAGTCTTGGGACATGATCCAAGACACTCATATACACCCTTTGAGTCCATCCATTATGTTTTAAAGATTCAAGGATCCAAAATCATTGAAGATCACACAGTTGAATTCATCTGATTATACAAGCTTCATCTGACAAAGTCAACCCTTTGACTTTTAGGGTTTTTGGTCCAAATTGAGGTCATCAAGCCAAATTTCATCAAGAAATGTTTTATTAATGAGTTTGAGCATGAAAAATCCAGATTTGGGAGGTTTCTTGCAAAAGGTACAAAGTTAAAGAAACTTGAAAATTTTCTAAGTATGGAAAAACCCAAATTGGGAGGCCAACTTTGAAAGATCATAACTCTCAATCTACAAAGCCATTTTGTGTGCTCCAAAGCTCAAATTAAAGCCCTTGCAACATACTACAACTTTGTATGAGAGGTGGAAACCTTAAAAAATGCTTGGATTTTGAGTATTGAGGCTCCAAAGTTTGGAAAAATCTTGGGACACTTAGAAAAATTTCAAGGCAGCTTTTGATCTTTTGAAACATCAGTCTTTGAGGCCAATTTTCATTAAGATCCACTTATATTCAGAATTTTTGTCAAACATGAAAGTTTTAGAGCATGTTTAGGGCTTTTCAAAAAATACAAGAACTCCCCAATCCCATTTGTGAGCTAGGAGATTCGAAGACTTGAAGTTAAGGTTTTACAACTTGAATTTCAAGGTCATGAACAAGATGAACTTGTTGCAAAAGGATATTCCCACAGTCAAGATATGCTTGTACTTGACATTGGAACCATTAGAATCATTGTACTTGCCAAGTTAAGATGAAACCAACCATTCTTTGGATTTCAACCAAACCAAGCAACCAAATCACTCCGAATAACCAGAACCATTTCCTCCACTCTTTCCCTATAAATAGAGGTTGATTCTTACCTCAAAGGACAACAAGAACACAAAGCATAGAGATCTTGAACCTCCTCACACCAGAACTGGTTTTTCAAGTTATCACTTGAAAACCAAGAATCTCCAATTTGCAAAAACAACCTCAAAACTACGTCCACCATAATCTCTTCAAACCAATCATTCTCACAAACCATAAAACACTTCTTAAAAGTGTCTAAGCCCTCACAACCCTCAAAAACCACATAGGTCAAAAAGTCAACCCTCAACCCCTTGAAAGTTTGACTTTCTGCATTTTGCAAGCCAAAACTCAATCGAGACCAGTTTCAATCTATCTACCACTTCTAACACACCCTATAAAACATCCTTAAGCTGTTCCAAACATGTTTGTTTAACTGTAACTTCATTTGATCAAGATTCCACTTTGGTCACTTTTGGTATTTTGCAAGAGGAAGGGCACTTTCTGTTCCAGTGAACTTCTTTTGATTCCAAGCATCTCAAAGCTTCATAGGAGGTATATTGAAGGTATTCCAATCCTCCAACAAGTTCTGTAACACCTTTGGAGGACTTTGGCTCCTTGCTTCAAGAGGTAAGTTCCCTCAAACTTGGAACTTTGCAAAATATGCATGCTTTTGATGTATGCTAAGTATAGACATGTTTGACATAGTATTTGTGACATGTTTGAACAATTTGTAGTGGCTATATATGATTGTATGAGACTGTGACATAGAACTTGCGAAGTTGCATCTTTTTAGGTTTCACTATCGTGGTTTTGAATGGGGACATTTTTAGCCAAAACCAACACTACCACTGAATTCCTCATGAAAAATTAGACAACTTTGGTTTTTATACCATCTAATTTCATTAGGTATAGAGTGAGTTAGGATGCTTCTTGAAAATGCGTAAAAATTGTGGAATCCTTGACCAGCCAGCCATGGCGCCTTTTGGTTCAGTCTTTAGGTCAAGACTAGGCTTATCAGTTAATTTATGGGGGTGATACAATGGATGTATCACCACTCCAATGGTTAGACCTGCGCGCGTATTATGCTTTGAACCTAAAGAACTGGGGTTCGAATCCCCCATGCCCCAGTTCTTTTTTCTCTTTTGGATTTTCAATTGAACAACACATATAATAACATGCCCTCATCCTATTGTCACCACGCGCGCACAGTTGGGTTGGCATAGGTTTTGAGCTGCGAGTAAGAGGACGTGAGTTCAACACTCACTTGGGCCATGTCCCCTTTTTTTATGACGTGATCCTTTCATTTTCTCTACAAATTCAATGGATCATAACTCCTTCAATTTCAATCATTTTTTGCCCATTCTTTTTGAAAAATGTTCATAACCTTGTCTATTTTTCTGTTTATGAATTTATAATACCAAAAATAATTATTTTTGAAGCACTTATTCAAGCTTGAAGTGAGTGACCTCTTTAGGTTTTCTTAAGGAGCATTGTGTCTTCTTTGGTTGATTCTTTTGATTTCCCTTGCCTATATCGACATGTTTGATCCATTTACAACTCATTTGAATCTTGTGCAATGTTGTTAACTTGTACATGCTTGTTTCAACTTGATTTTGATGCATTTTCAAGAGTACGTTTACATGTAAATGTATGTTGAACTTTTAGCCATGCCATGCACTTTTGCTTTCATTATCCTTTGGTTGTAACCATATGCTTTACCCTGGTCATCTTAACATCATGTTTGGATGTTACTTTGTCATGCTTTTATTAACATCATGTTTGAATGTTACTTTGATTACTTTCCATTGATATCATGTTTGAATATCATATTTGTTCATATCATCTATACTTAATCATACTTTTAACTTTGTCAAGTTATTCCCCCAAGTGATATTAGCTTGTTAGCTCCCATCCTCAAGTTCCCCTCATTCCTTAATCCAAGGGAAAGTCTCTCTATTGACTCAAATCTCATATATATCTCATCATTACCCATCCTCCTTGACCTTGTTAGAGTCATTAGGCTTTTGAGTTTTAGACTTAAAATTAGAATAGACAAATCTTGTGACTTTGTCAAGTCAAGTAAGTGTTAAGACCTTGACACTTAATCCTCTTGAATCTTGATCACAATCAAGTATTCATCCATCCCTAGTGAGGTGAACTATAATTGCTCTGATTCCATCCTTGTAAGGATATGTAGGAACAAGACCGCGAAGTTTTGGCGACCATACTTAGTGACTAAACCCTTAGGTCCCCATCTCTCACCATATAACCCAAACACAAACAAAATCACAAATACAAGTAAGAGGTTCCTATAGAGTACTATAGATACTTAGGGTGTTAATACCTTCCCTTTGTATAATCAATCCCTGACCCCCAAAATCTCTTAACATTGTTGTTACATTGCGAACTTAGGGTTTTTTTACGATCTTTACTCTTTCCTTTGGATAAATCATAGCTCGGTGGTGAATCTTTAAAAGATTTGTGATTCAAGTTTAATCAATAGCTTGATATCCAATTTTCACCGCAACATTGCTTTATTTGTACATACCCGATATTTTCTAACAGTAATAATGGTATATATTTACACTCCCACCTAAATCAATAAGTGCATCTCCAAACTTCATATTACATGGAAATTGGTAATACAACTACTCCAAGATTAGCTTCCTTCCTAGGCAGGTCCTTCTTATTATCTTTATAGGTTTCATCCTGCAATTCTTCTTCCTATGGTCCTTCTGCTCCTTCTTTGGATTTGACAAAAATTCTATCATCACCAAGAACAACACTATAACAATTCTTCAGATTGTTCTTTGTATTAGCATTGAATGTGTTTCTTGGGAGATATGAGAACTGCTTGGCTAATTGTCCCACCTCTGTTTCAAGGTTTTTAATGGAAGCTTATGTATTTTTGTGACTTGCCATAGGCACCTGCATGAATTGATTGAGTGTATCCTCTAACTTTTTATCCTATCTTATTGTGGATGGGCTTGTGGGCAATGCTGGAAAGATTATTTGTTAGATGGAACAATCTTGAATATCCATCCACGACTAAACTTATTGCTCTGTGAGAAGTTTTTTTTATGATATTGCTCAAGCGTTTGGTTGCCTACATAGTTCACTTCCTCATCAGTAAGGGCCAAATATGGTTTGATGGTCTCCACCACAGAGTTCACAAAATGAAATCTTCATTCGCTGAGGTACTTTATGCATCTCTTTCAGTTGTTCTTGTAGCTTTTCCAGTTGTTTGGTTAGTTCATACACCGTCTGTGTAAACAACTTGTTTTAAGAAAGAATTACATCATTAGTGTTCAGTTCTATAATATCATTCTTCTCTGAGAAGGATTTCTGTTGTGTTGTCATTGATGATCACTGAGTGTCATTTTATCAATGACTATTTCTACGTCTTCTGCGGTTTTGGACATGAGAGAACTCAGCAGTAGCATCTAGTAGCAACTTAGGTTGTTGTTAAAATTAATTTCTAAAAAATGTGTATTGATACAAGTTCGTAAAAACCATGGTTTGGACATCATTTCAGCATGGGCTTGTATCTTTCCCACACTTCATAGAGAGTTTCTATTGCGCCTTGAGAAAACACAACAATGATTGTCTTAGCTTCCATAAATTTGTTGTGAGGAAAGAATCGGTTTAAGAAATTTTCCTCTAACAAGTTCCAATTTTTCATCATCAATGTGGATTCTTCTAGATAATTGCCAATAAGAGAGTGTGGAAACAATCTTAAGAATATCGCTTATTCCTCATTTTCTAAATGACCTAGCATACGAATAATTCTGTAGAATTTTGTGAGGTGTGTGTATGAAATCTTCATGATCTAAACCCGCAAAAAGGATAACATATAACATTTGTAATAAGACTGTTTTGCATTCTATCTAAGTGAGTTATATATCTAGGACTTTGTTGACACGACATGCCATCATTGTTGTTTCTAATGTTTTTGTTGTTGTTTTCAAATTTAGCCATGGTTATTTGTTGAGACAAAAGACTTTTCTAGATCTAGCCTTTTGGCTCTTTGTTTCCTTTTCCTAATTTTACTAAGGTTTCTACATACTGTTCTTATGAGTTCGGGATCGAATAAAAATTGTTCTGTAAGAACTTTACCTCGCATAAACTAGTAGAAATTGTTGGACATGTGACTTCCCACACAAGAAGAGGTGAATTGTTTGGTTCCGAAAAACATGGTTTTAAAAAACTTTTTGGTTTAGTTTCAGAGCTTAAGAACATTTTAAAAAATTGTTTTAATATTAAACAACGTATAAATTAAATTTGTAGAATATAAATTGTAAAAGGTAAAGACATGAGGTAAAAGAGAGAACAACGAAAATTATAGAGGTTTGGTTAAACAAGAGAAAAAAACCTACTCCTCTCCCAAGAATTGATCTTGAGAGCATCCAATAAACTTGAGATATTTTAGTAGGTTATACTCACGAACCCTCCCTATACAAGGAAAAATGAAGTTTAAGGTTGACTTCCAACCAAACACTAAATAGAAAAGTGAAGAGGTGAATCTTCCTTCTAAACGATGGATTAAAGTTGTTGGTTTCCTTTCCACGATCATTAGTACCTCTAAAAATGGTTAGAGCATTACTTGTTGCAAGTGGTTGTTCTAAATCAAAAGAAGATGACTCAATTGTAATACCCTAACCAGATAGGATCAAGAATAACATAATTGAGATATTATAATTGGTGGTACAGATATATTAAATAGCATGTAACTAACATACGTACAAGAATTCATATAAGCTACATTAAATGTGATTATAGCATACATGTATTCGAATACATACCTGTAAATGAACTACATATTACAACCCAATTAAACAATATATAAAAGCCAAAGCAACTTCTAATTTTCACCACATTATATTTTCCCAACCTATTATAGACTTCTAATTGCTGTCGGCTCGGGTGAAAATCTTGTTGAAGATCCTAAACAACTAAAGGAGGAGGTACTCAAGTTCTTTAAAGCAAAATTCAAACGAGAGGATTACTCTAGACCACTAATGGACCTGAGTAATATTACAAAGTTAAGTTCGGAGGATAGCTGCAAGTTGGAGATTCCCTTCTCTCCGGATGAAATTCGTGAGGCTGTTTTTGCGTGTGAGGGTGGTGTGTTGCCTAAAGCGTTCTCTTCGTCTTTCCTTGCTTTGGTCCCTAAAATCGATAGTCCTCTTAATTTTGGGGACTATAGGCCTATTAGTGTAGTGGGTTGCATATCAAAAATCATCTCCAAATAGTTGTTGGCAAGGCTCTCTCCTTTTATGTCTGACTTGGTTTCAACGGCCTAAACGACGTTCATTCCTGGGAGAAACTTGTTGGGTGGTGTTCTTTTAGCAAACGAAGTGATCGATTCGGCTAGGAGACTTAAGAACCAGTGTCTTCTTCTTAAGGTCGATTTCGCGCAGGCTTATGATTGCGTTGATTGGAACTTTTTGATCCACATTCTTAAATCTATGAATTTTGGACCTAATTGGATTAAGTGGATTCAAGGCTCAGTTTGTACTAGTTTCGTTTCTGTTTTCATTAACAGCAACCCGACAGTGAATTTCCAGGTCTCGAGAGGCCTTAGGCAAGGTGATGCGCTTGCTCTTTTCCTTTTTGTTTTGGTAGCATAAACGCTGGCTGTTATGGTCAGACGTGCTTCAAGTTCAAACTTGTTGACTGGTTATGGTATTAACGATGCAGTGGTTGATATTCTGCAATTTGTGGATGATACACTGTTGGTTTGTAATGGTGGTTACCCTAATCTTTGGGCCTTGAAGATTGTTTTGAGGGGTTTTGAGACGGTTTCGGGTTTAAAAATAAACTTCTCCATAAGCTGTATCTATGCCGTTGGACTCGACCGACTATTTATCGAAGCTGGTGAAAGTTTTCTCTTCTGCAATTCTGGTGCGTTACCTTTCAAGTTTCTTGGAATTAACATTGGAGGTAACCATAGGAAAACATCGTTTTGGCACCTGGTTTTGGCTACGTTAAAGGCAAGGATTAATTCCTCGGCTGGGAGGAACATGTCTATAGGAGGCAGGGTTACTATGATCAATTTTGTTCTTGCCAATTTGCCTATCCATCATCTATCCTTCTTCAAGGCTCCTTCCAAAGTTATAAAGATATAATAGCAATCCAAAGGCGATTTCTTTGGTCCGGTTCGTTGGTTAAAAGGAGCATTGCTTGGGTTAAATGAAGCATGGTGTGTAAACCTATTGAGAAGGGTGGTCTCAGTATTAAACACACATTGGAGTTTTCAATGAATCTTTTATGATGAAATGGCTTTGGAAATTCTTAACTGGTGGAGAAGAGGTATGGAGGTATTTTTTGAATTGTAGGTACGATAAGCTCGACTCCCTGGTTTTGCAGCCCGATTCCTCTTCTGTTCCTAACTCTTCTTTGCCGTTATGGATGCGAGACCTCCTTAACCTTAGAAAGTTTGACTCTTCTAATAATTTCTTGACTGCTGTCGTTCCTGTTGTCGGGTGTTGAGATAGAATTCCTTTTTGGACCTCTACATGGTGTGGGGACGTCTTGCTTAAAGACTTATGGCCAGGTCTTTTCGCTGCTGCTGTCAACAAGGCCAACGCTGTTGCGGATCATGGATTTTGGGTTCAGCAGAGCTGGGAGTGGTCTTTTCAGGAATGTTGAAGGGACGGAGTCGTTGTTGATCCGGAGTCTGTTTCTGAGTTACAGAATCTGGTTTCTCGACAACAAATTAAACACGACGTTTCGGACGTTTGGGAGTGGCGGATGGACCCTTCTAACGTGTTTACGGTTGGTTCTTGTTATGCTCTTCTTACTGCTGATCCGCAGGGTTCTTTTCTCCCTCATTCAGAGGCTTTGCTTCTTAAGGTGGTTTGGAGAACTCATATTCCACTGAAGATAAAGATTTTTTGTTGGAGGTTAATTTGTGATAGACTCCCGACTCGTGCTAACCTTTCTCGTAAAGGCATTGTAGTATCTCCACACGAAAAGGTTTACGTTTTTTGCTTTCATGAAGACGAAGAAGCTGAGCACCTATTCTTGAATTGTCCTAAAGTGCAGTTGTTGGGGCTTAAAGTCGCCGGTTGGCTTGATTACCCTCCGATCTCCTCCGATACTATTTGTAATCATGCTCTGTTGTGGTTTTTGGCTCTGTTTGGGAAAGGCAAAGAAGACATGAGTTGCTACGCGTGGTTATCTCAGTTGGGTGTATTTGGAACACTAGGAACACATCATTTTTAACGATGTTGTTTTCGATGTGGATGATGTTTTTAACTGTATAGTTATCCTTTCGTGGAGATGGTTGGAATTAGGACGTAGAAGTTGTATTTTTTACGATTGGATGAAAAATTCCTCTGATTTCTTGTAAGTTTAGGTTGATTTGAGTTTCAACCTCTTTTGATTGGTTTTTTGTATCGGGTTGGAGAATCCTTGTTTCTCCCTTTTAATACAAATTGCTTATCAAAAAAAGGAAAAGAAATCATAACCAACTAAGAAAAAACCAAATAACTAAATAAAATGACATAATTGATAATATACTATGAGTGTGGTATGCTAAACGGAGAAAGTGAGAAGAGAGAAATAAGTGAGAGAGAGTATGAAAAGAGTGAAAGATGTAAGAAATATAGTAGAATTAAAATATTTTTTGATATTAGAGAAATATAAGAGAAATAGAAGAGAGAAGTGTAGTATCATCTATGTATGTCTTTTGTTTGGTAGGATACGAATATTGAAGAGAGAAATGTAATTGTTTTTGAAATGTCAAAAATACCCTTAATTATAAATCATACAATTTTAATTATTTATTTAATTAAATTAAAAATAAATAGTATATTTTAATTTATTTAATCTTATTTATTAATTTAATATGACTAATAGTATGATTTAGTTAAAATTGTTTGATTTGTGTTTTTATTATTCATCTAATAAATTAAATTATTTGGTCAAATTATAGTTTATAATTATTTAATTTTGATTTTAATATTTTTACATTTCATATTTGTAAATTGATATGTCAATGCCTAACTTTTATTTGTTATTAATATGATAGTCTAAGGCATTTTAACATTAACAAATGGAGAGTAAAAAAAGTTAACAAGTTAAATAAATATAACATGCATTCTATCGTGTCATGACTAAATGTTGTAATAATGCTATACAGTACAACATAGTATGTTGTACAGCCAATACAACAACTTGTACTCCATCATATAAATTAGGGGTGGACATCGGTTCGGGCCGATTTGGGTTCGGGCCCAAAACCCCAATCCGGCCCAACCCTCGGGTGACATTTAAAGGCCCAATTCTGATCAATTTCACTTTCGGTTTTTTTCGGTTCGGGTTGAAATGGGTTCGGGTAAAAGTTTCGGTTTATTTCAAATTTCATTTGTAGTGGGCTAATACAAAATTCAGCCCAAATAATATATATATATATATATATATATATATATATATATATATATATATATATATATATATATATATATATATATATATATATATATATATATTTTTTTTTTTTTTACTTTTTTAAAATGTTATTAACAAATTAGTAACTAAAATTGCAAGCCCAATTACAATCTAATATAAACTTTATTATAATTTTAAAAATAAAAAATTAACTGAATTTTTATATAAAAAATAACTATTATTTATTTGGATTAAAAAAATACTAATTATTTAAACAAAGATGGTTATTTTGATTTTTGAGCTTACAAATTTATAATATTATTACAGGAACTTTAAAGCCATATTATTTCAAATTCTATAATATTATTACAGGATCAATAAAATATGAATTTAGTCATATTGAGATATAAAGTGTGTTTTGTCCATACTTCCACTATACTTCCTCCAACTCATTTATATAAATAATACCTGTCAGCAAAAATTTAAACAAGTAATATAATTATTCAACGATGAATAAAATTTAAAAGTTAAATAAACTGTGAATGGTAAAAATAATAACAATTCAATTAATGTTTTTTTTAATGTATAGAGCAGTGCTGCGGATCCCCTTGCTCCCCTCTTATTCACTATTGCTGCAGAGGGGCTTGCTGTTCTAATGTATAGAGCAGTGCAAAGTGACATCTATGCAGGGTTCAAAATCAGTCCTGAGCTTTCTTTTCATCTGCTGCAGTATGCTGATGATTCGATACTACTTGGCGATTGATCCTGGAAGAACATTCTGGCTGCAAAGATTATTCTGAAAGGTTTTCACCTAGTATCTGGTCTGGATATTAATTTCAATAAGAGCTCTTTGATTGGTGTTGGAGTGGATGAGTCAAAGCTTTTGGCTGCTGAAAGGTATCTCGCCTGCAAGATTTCTGCTTTCCCGTTTAACTTTTTAGGAATCCCTATTGGTGGAAACCATAAATTGATATCCTTCTGGAAACCGTTGATCGACACTGTCCGTTCTAGATTGAACTCTTGGAGTAGTCGCTTCCTATCTATGGGTGGTAGGATTACCTTGATTAATTCTGTCCTAACTAATATGCCCATTCACTTGATGTCCATCTATAAACTCCCTGTACAAGTGATTCAAATCCTTACTTCTATTCAAAAGTCCTTCTTGTGGAACGGAACGGTGAACAAAAGAGGTGTGTCATGGGTAAGTTGGAGTATGGTCTGTAGAAGAAGGGAAGAAGGTGGCTTAGGGGTGAAAGATTTGAAATTTTTCAATAGAGCACTGTTGTTTAAATGGATTTGGAAAATTCTAGTCAAGAAGGATACATTGTGGAAGGAGTTCTTTGAGGTCAGGTATCCTAATAATACGCATGGTTTCCATACTGGTGAATGTTATAACCAGTTGATTTCCCCCTCCAATTGGTAGCGTGATTTGTTACAAGTCTCAATCACGTGCGGTATGAATACTGTTTCTGACTTAATTTCCTACAACATAGGAGATGGTGGTAGAGTTTTGTTTTGGTTGTCAAGATGGGCTGGTGATAGGATCTTGGCTGAGGTTTTTCCAGACCTGTGTCAGTGTGCAGATAATTTAGGTAGTTTCGTGGTGGATAATGGATCTTGGGTGGAGGGGCGCTGGCTTTGGAACATTAAATTACTTTCTAATATTCTACCTGAGCATGCTCAGTCGCAGTACACATAGTTACTTGTTTTGCTGTCTGGCTATTCAGCGTCTGTAGGAGTTCCGGACTCTGTCCTTTGGCTGTTAATGATGACGATAATTTTTCTGTCTCTTCCTTATATTCGTTTTTGCAGGAATATTCTGAGATTTCAGCTACTAAACTAGGTGAAGATTGCAGGGCCGCTTTTAAATTAATTTGGCTAGCTCAGGTTCCGTTCAAAGTTAAAGTGTTTGGGTGGCGAGTGTTGCATAAGAGAATTCCGAAGCGTGATAACCTAGTGCGTAGAGGTGTCATTACTAATAGACATGAAATGTCTTGTCCATTCTGTTTTTTAGAAGTCGAGACTGTAGAGCATGTTTTATTTCAATGTTACAAATCTGGTCGGGTTTGGAATTATGTTTGTAATTGGTTGGGTATTCCAAATATTTTGGTGGGTAACATATTGAATCACCTCTCTTGTTGGGTAATGGGGTGTGTAGATAGGAAGTTTTTGGTTAGTAAAGCGGTAGGATTTTGGTTGTCTATTTGCTGGATCATTTGGTCATCCCGTAATAATATTATATTTCGGGATGAAATTTGGGACCTTGATACGATTTCGAATCGTATTCTCATTTTTACTTGGTGGTGGTTAGGAAAATATCACACAAGTTCTTCTATTTGTAATTATTACACTTGGGTAAATTCTCCAAGTGATTTTTGTGGCCTTTGATTTGTGAAAAGGGTCTCTTGTATACGGGTTGGGATACCCCTCTGTATCCTTGATATATATAAACTTAGCTTATTGAAAAAAAACAAAACTGTAAAAACAATAACAATTCTATTAATGAATTTGTAAAAAAAAAAACAATTTTATTAATGATAAATTAGTATTGAATAAATGATCAATATTTGATTAGACTCCCTACTATTAAAACTCATAAAGTCTCATAAATCATCCACTAACACACATAAATAAGAGAATGATTTATCAGAAAAAAATATTTTATCAGAAAGAAAAAAAAAACACAAATTGGTTAACATAAAACAATAATGTTGAGTTTGCAAAATATTACCATCAATCAACTCTAAATTCAAATGAAGAAATAAAATAGCTTAAGGACTTAAGGATTGGAAAATTAATATTTTATTTACCTGAACAACAAACAGGGTATATGTTATATGTTACTGATGATTTCCTCAGCTTGAGAACATGATTCTTTGAAGTAGTTTATGAGAAAGCCATTATGTTCAACTGCAGAAGAAATGGTTAGGAAGAGTTATGATGGAAATGAAAAGTATAAGTTCCATAAGAATAAATAAGCATAAGAAACTATTCATAGATTCTAAAAACATAATAATAAACAAAGAAACCAAAACACTTACATGTTGGTCTAAAATATATCTACCGCTGATATTAAAATGAAATGCTCAAAGATAATAAGCTTTTAGTCTTGTTTGCCGCCATAATAGTAGCACTACTACGAAAAACCCATTTAACAACGGTTGGGAATGACATATAATGTCGCGGGCGAAGGCGTTGTTATGTAGATTGTCGTTGTAAGTTCGCTGTTTCTACAAAGATCTGGAAACCGTTGTTGTATTCTGGAAGCGCGCGTTATATTGCAACGATTAGGTATTTCAACCGTTGTAATATATATTAACTATCACAACGGTTATGAGTATCAACCGTTGTAATATATATTAACTATCACAATGGTTTTGTGTCTCAACCGTTGTGGAATGTACCCTTAGTTTATTAAATACAAATGTATATTGCTTGTTTTGCCATACACCTAATTAAAGAAATACAACCATTAAAATTGGTAAAAAAACTATATAATCTGAAAATTAAAATGTTCTTGAAAACCAACTTAAACCCACCACTGTTTTCCGAATTGCATCCATTTCATTCCGCACATTTTATGTTCCTTAACATAAAATTTATGGTTCAATGGTCAGTTTCCTTCAATCCATCGATATCTTTTATTATAGTTTACCTCATCATCGCCAAAAATCATCGCGATTTTATCATCATAACAATCACGATTTTAATAACCACGATGATTAGTGACGACAATGAGGTAAACTATAATAAAAGATATCGATGAATTGAAGCAAACGGACCATTGGACCATAAATTTTATGTTAAGGAACATTAAATGTGCTGAATGAAATGGATGCAATTCGGAAAACATTGACATGATAAAGGTTGGTTTTCAAATACATCTTAATTTTCAGATTATAAGTTTCTATATCAATTTAACTGATTGCATTTTCAATAAAGGATAGTGAAACAAACAATATACATAGTATATAATAAACTAAATTTCATATACAATATCAAAATGAATTCATATATATGTACCTTATCAGAATGAATTCATATATATGTACCACCATCATCATCACCATGTGAAACAAACCCTAAGAAGTGGGAAGCAATGAAGAAAATTAGTTAGTTTTCAATTTAACTATATACAATATATATAGTATATAATAAACTAATGTTCTATATCAATTTAACTGATTGCATTTTCAATAAAAGGATAGTGAAACAAACAATATACATAGTATATAATAAACTAAATTTCATATACAATATCAGAATGAATTCATATATATGTACCTTATCATAATGACTTCATATATATATGTACCACCATCATCATCACCATGTGAAACAAACCCTAAGAAGTGGGAAGTGTAGCGGCGATTTTGGACGTGGTTGCGAAGCACTACCGCTCTTTGGTATCTACAGGTCGATTCATTTTTTATCCTATTAAAGCTGATGAAGGAAGGGAAATAGATGTCTCAAATTAACCCTCAAGCTGAGGTTAAACAGTCAAAACTGTTGGTTTACAGATGCCACAAAGATTCGGGGTCTCTATTAGGTTTATTTTGTTAAAAGTAGTGTTCGGTCGGTTGGTGGGAGGTTAAGATGTTAGGACGGATGTATGAAAGTATCATATTTTGGGTTTTTGTTTAGTGTGCTCGCTAAGATTTTTCTTTCAATCTTATGCCTACGTATTCCCGTTTACCGAAACAGGGGAATCAGAGCGATCGTAGTTCCTCCTATTCTATGGGAGGAAATAGTGTTTTGGTGTCTTGTTCAAAGCCCAAGACGTGAAGCTGAAAAGGTGGTTTATATCTTGTTCAAAGCCCAAGATATGAAGCTAAAGGGTCTATTTGTATCTTGTTCAAAGGCCAAGATGTGAAGCTAAAAGGTCTCAACTTTAGAGAGAATTTGTCATCTCTAAAGAGGGGTTTGTCTGTCACAACTGTTTATAAAGGAGAATTACTTTAACTGGGATATGTGAATCCAGCAATGCCATAATTTCCTTTATAGGGGATTTCCAACTCGAAGGAGAAGACTTTAACTCAGTGTAGAGCAATGCTATCTTTCCTTAGGAATTTCTCATGCTAAAAGAGGGACAGTGGCATGGATGTAGATGATCTAGAGGCTTGCCGCTTACAGCGATTAGATGAAGGGGAAGGAGTTGTTGATGTTTGTGTACTGTGAACGAGGTACAGCTTTGATGCTAAAAGGTTGAATGGATCAACCAGTGGTTTTCTTATACAAAGCCTAAGAGGAGGCTATGGGCCCAACAAGAGGGAATTTTTGTGTGTCTCGTAAGAAGCCCGAGAGAGAGGCTACAAGGGTTGGCTCAACAGGAGAGTCTTTTATACTCAACAAGAGAGTGTTTTTGTATCTCGTACGAATCCCGAGATGGAGGCTAAAGATGGTGATTGACTCGATGAGGGAGTCTTTTAGTATCTCGTATAAAGCCCGAGATGGAGGCTAAAATTGTTTAGCTCCGCTGGGGAGAATCATTGTACAAAGCCCAAGACGAGGCTATTGTGACTGTTTCAGTTGAGTGACAGATCCAATATGCTGATTTAAAGAGAAAATCAGTTCTTATATGAGTAATGTTGTACTCAAGGATTTGATTCGAGGATCAGGGATATTTCCTTTTCTTTGAGGAAGTGGGAAATCCAAAGGGTATTGAGACTGTCTGAGTCCACGGGGTTCCTTCCTATTCTTGAAGGGTGCTTGAGAATGTCTTGGAGACTCAAGGAAATTAGACTGTCCAAGTCTAGAGTGTCATCTTTTGTACTATGCTTTGAGAAACAGTAGTAGACTCTTGAAAAGACTGTTCTATTAAGATGACTGATTTCTGTTCCTATATCTCTAGGAGGTCGTCGGGACAATTTGTACGAAGCCCAAGAGGAGGCTGGAAACTTTTAAGAAGCCGAGTGGTCCTTGTATGAAGCCCAAGAGGAGGCTATCATTCCCGGAGGAAGAATCATTATACGAAGCCTAAGAGGAGGCTGTGAATACTTATAAGGAGCCGACGTGTCCTTGTACTAAGCCCAAGAGGAGGCGGAGACGCTTTTAGGAAGCCTGTGGGTCCTTGAACAATGCCCGAGAGGAGGCCGATGCTTTTAAGAAGCCGATGGGTCCCCAAACCCCGAGAAATTCAAGACAGGCTATTCACGAGGAATAGATCAAGCCAGGAAAGTTCGAGAATTTGGAAGAAACTCAAGAGATGCCATTCACGGAGAAAAGATCATCTCTGGGGAGTAGAGTTTCTTGACAAGTGCTTTTAAAAATCCTGTGGGTCCCCAAACCCCGAGAAGTTCAAGACAGGCTATTCACAGAGAATAGATCAAGCTAGGAAAGTCCGAGAATTTGGAAGAAACTCAAGAGATGCCATTCACGGAGAAAAGATCATCTTTGGGGAATAGAGTTTCTTTGACAACTTCTACGAGTGACAGTCTATGAAAGGGTTCACCGAGAATGCTGACTTTCATGTCTCCATATTGTTTAACCCCAAGAGGAGGGAAGACTGTGTCTGGTAATCCTATGAGGATCTAGTTTTGACTATTTAAGAGT
This sequence comes from Lathyrus tuberosus, assembly GCA_022829125.1. Classification (NCBI taxonomy): domain Eukaryota; kingdom Viridiplantae; phylum Streptophyta; class Magnoliopsida; order Fabales; family Fabaceae; genus Lathyrus; species Lathyrus tuberosus. Next base: position 6,655,504 of record JALAZF010000090.1, read on the forward strand.
GATCAATGGGCTTAATGCTAAATGTAGTTGCCGGGGAAACTCTAAATATCTATACTATTATTACACAGTTGATATGAGTTTATGAAAGAAGACTTACATCGAAATAGCCCCACAATACAGTTATATGTATATGAAAGCGGTAAATGAAAGCATGTAAACACTTACTCGATTGTAGAGCTTCCATGCTGTTTGGTTAGTTGTTCAACAAAGAAAGATTGAAAACAACAGTATATTTCAAAATCAAAGGAGAAAATGCTTTGAAAAAGAAGGATTTTGGGCTTACAGCTCAAGGAGAGGCCCAGGGTTTTATCAGTGAACGCACTGTTTGAATTTGTACAGAGGGACTTATACAAGGGAATGAGGCCCAAAAATTATTTTTTTGTACAAAGGGATGGGTCTTACACTCTCTCAAGAGGCCCAAAAAGTTTTAAGGAAAAGAAATGGGTCTTACTACTCGATGGTAGGCCCAAGATTTGTTTTTCAATGGATGATGATCGCGTCGAACTTTTTGAAATACAACGGGACTTATACCATAAGTGAGGCCCAAAATAGGTTGTATTTACAAAGGGTTGGGTCTTACACTCTATTAGAGGCCCAAAAGAAAAAGAGTGGGGCTTATAACACGAGGGTAGGCCCAGATGATTTTTCGTTTAAAATGGCGACCGCGCCGAGATTTTCTGTTAACGCGAAGGGGCTTATACAATATCTGAGGCCCAAAATGGTTTTGGTTAAAAGGGGATTGGGTCTTACACTCTATTAGAGGCCCAAAAAGTTTTGAATGAGTGATGGGGCTTACAACTCAAGGAGAGGCCCACTTGATTTTTTTAAAAGGCGACGATCGCGCCATTTACTTGTACAGAGGGACTTATACAATAAGTGAGGCCCAAAAATGGTTTGTACAAGGGGGTTTGGGTCTTACACTCTCTCAAGAGGCCCAAAGAGTTTTGAAAATGATTTATGAGGGTTGAATTAATCAAAAACCCTAATTTGTTTTCAAAATGTGTTTTAATTGAATAAAAATTCAATTAAAATGATCAAAATTGTTTAACATATGGAAAACAAATTGTGATCTTGGATTAATGCTTCAAAAATTAAGTATTGACCTACAAAATAATTAGAAGTCATTAAAAGTTGCAAAATCAAGATGGAAAAAATATTCAAAATGTCAAAAACAATTAAAATATTAATTCTTTGCAAAAATATCAATTATATAAAATAAATAATATTTTTGGGATTTTTTGGGAAAATGAAATATTTTAACATTTTTGTGAATTATTAAAAAAAGAATCAACTCAAAATCATTAAAACTCAGAGAAATTAATTTTTGAATCAATTAAATAAAATCACAAAATTCAAATATTTGAATTTGTGAAAATGGCGCCAAGAACATGGACCAAGAACACGCGCGTTTTCTGCCTTGCCCAGATTTGCATTTTCTATCCAATCTCACTGAATACTTGATCATATCATGCAATACACATACCAATCAACTCGTTTCAACCTCACGATCATGTCTATGGCAATTAATTTCATTTAAATTAAGCATAAAACAAGAAATCACAAAAAATCCTCAAGAACCCTAAATTCTGCATGAAGGCTGGGATTTTTAATACACGATTCAAACAAAGCAATTACTTGAGGGGAAACATTCCATGCATGATTATGAACATTTGGCAAAAGTATTGTGCGAGGAAATATGCATAGATTGAGAGATGACCAAGTTTAGGCTTACCTCTTGGTCGTGACAGCAAGAGCAACTTGATTTCTGAGTTAGAGGTGTTACAGATGAGTTGTGATGATCTGAAAAGCTTCCTTACACCCTATGGAGTGTGTTTGAATGCTTGGACTTGATGGAAATTGGCTGGATTATTTCATGGCATATCAACTGCACTTTGGTTAAAACCTTGAGCAATTGACTGGTGATTCTGAGAAATCAGTGTTACAGATGTTGTTTAAGTGTTTGATCAGCTCACATATGATGTATATGAGGTGTGTGTGTGATTGGTTTGAGTGGAATTGCTCTTTAATGAAAAACTCGATAGTGACTTGCTAAGAAAGGCATTTTTGAGAGTGAGAAGTGGATTTTGAGAATGGCAAGTGTTGTAGGCCTTTGGTGTACTTAAACTGATCACAATTGAGCTCTATTTATAGAAGAGCAAGTTTGTTTTACAAGGAATAGTGAATGGCAACTGCTGAGTAGGTTTGGCCAATGTTGGCAAATGAAAATCCAAGTCTCCTCTAGCCATTGACTAGAGGTTAGGGCAGAGGCTGCTGGTCCCCTTGGTCTTGGATAAGTCTTGACTGAATTCTGTTGAGAATGGCTCAGTCCATGCCACCTTGATGCTTCCATTGAATGCTCCAATCCAAAATTGGAGTCTTGTCCCTATTTTGGGCAATTCTAGGTTTAACATGCTATTTCTTGTTCCAAGGACTTTGGAGGCATGTCTCAGTGATTGTCCCCTTTAGATTCAATCCTCAGATGTGTCCAAAATGATGACAAGGCTTGGAATTGACTGATTTTGGCAAATCGACCAAAAGTGCAAAATGCCTTGCCTTGGTAGATTTCAGCAAGGCAACTTGCCAATGTCATATCTCATAGCTCAAATTGAATTTGGTGATGTTCTTGGCCATTTTGGAAAGCCCTTATATGATACAACAACTGTTTGATCATATTTGGTTTTGATGCTTTTTGGATCCAAGTGAAAAATGCCCCTACATTTGGAAAAAAGTAAGGCAAAATCTGACTTAGTGAAATTTTCACCAAGTGTTGGAACAAAGTGACTTTTCTTGATTTTGATCACTCCATAACTCAAAATCCATGAGGAATTTGGACATAGGTCAGTATGAAGCTTTTGTAGAGGGCAATGAGATCTACAAATCAAGCCTTGGATGGAAAAAAATGGCTTTGTGGTTTAGGAGTTATGATCCTCCAAATTTGGTACCTTTGTCACTTTTTTCCATAACTTAGAAAATTTTCTAAGTTTTTATGGTTACCCCTTTTACAAGTTATCCCATTTTATTTGATTTTTATTGATGAAGGATGATTCAAATTATACATAAACATCATTTTTAGGCTTAAAAATCCATTTTTATGAAAAATCTCAAATAGTCAAAGTTGACTTTTGTGCACAGTTGACTTTTTATCCGATGAATTCCAAACTATGCAATTCTTCAGGAAATCATGTCCTTGACCTAAATCAAACTTGATGGACATGTTCCATGGGTGGTATAGAGGATATTGAATCATGTCTTAGGGCTTGGGAGCATGTCCTGGTTAAAAGTCAAAGTTAGAGTTGATTTTTCCCACGAAACTCTAACTGTGGTTCAGATGAAATTGAAACTTGTTGCTCAAGCTTCTTGGATCAATCCATTTATCCAAATGGATCAATATGGCATATTGGAGATCCTCAAATCCTATCTTGAGGTCTTGGTTCATAATTGGTCCCAAAAGTCAACTTAGGGGTGAATTAGGTCAAGAAACCCTAATTCTTGATTTTTTATGAATGCATCCCCTGAGGCAAAATTGACTGGATGATTAGGTTTATGAGGTTCCATGGAGCACATTAGGTTATGTTTTGGATCTTTGGCTCGTGGCCAGAGGAAATTTTCCATCTGGAGGCCCTGGTCGATCAAAACCCTAATTTGGTGACACTGGCGATCTTGAGGCTTGATCCACCTAGAAGGGAGCATCCTTGTGCTTAATCCTTGAAGTGGAAGTCCTTTTTGATCCTTTGTGTATGTTTGAGGGTGTAGATAAGTTGAATATCATGTCATTCCTTGATTGATCCTTTGTCTAAAAGCTCTGAGAGGTCTTGAAACCCTTATTTTGATAGTAGTGAATACTCACCCATCTTTGGGGAGACTGATGAGGCATAAAGACACGTCCATATTGTGATGATGATTTGCACAGTAATGGGAAATCTTAGTGGTAAAAATTTGGGGTATGACAGATGCCCCTATTTAATCTTCTTGGACACGAAGGTGTGAATGACGAAGGTATTCGGGCATTCGGGGTGCAAGAGGATTAAATATCGAAATACCCGAAATTTTGATGGTGGTTATGAATGGCAGATCGCATTCATCTTCTTTTGTTAAGCAATGATGCTTAGAAAAGGTAAACTTCCCCCTCGATCCTGGTTTCCAGCCAAGGAACTGGTCTCAGTTTTCTTTTGAGATGAACTTCCCCTCGATCCTGGTTTCCTACCAAGGAACTGGTCTGATTTTCTGATTTAAACTTCCCCTCGATCCTGGTTTCCTACCAAGGAACTGGTCTTAGTTTTTGATTAAAACTTCCCCTCGATCCTGGTTTCCTACCAAGGAACTGGTCTTAGTTTCTGAAATAAACTTCCCCTCGATACTGGTTTCCTACCAAGGAACTGGTCTTAGTTTCTTTTGTCAATAAACTTTCTTGACAAGGGACGCTATTCGTAGAGGTTTTCCCCAAACTTCTCATCGAATTTTCCTGGGGAGATGCCATTTGATGGGAAAAAGAATGATGTCAGACTTGCTGGGGAACCCAATCGTCTGAGTTGTAGAGGTGCACAAACTTCTCTATTGGAGACGCCATTTGTTTCTACTGAGGAAGGCGAGTTTCTTGAGAGACTGCTTCCGTTTGGGGTCTTTACATCATACTTTTCTAGGGATCTTCCCGGAGAAATGCCATGTGATGGGATCCAATTTCGAGGTGCCGATGACCTTTTCATCAGCGGTTTTTTTTTTCGGAGAAAAACTGCTGTATTGTCGAATCTTTCTGATTATGAGGCTTTCTCTCGGGATTTTCCTTAATCCGGGAAAGCAAGGATATCATCTTCAATGGCAAAGAGTGATATTTGTTGAAAGTTTCTCTGGTTTTTCAGAGGTTCAAGTTATCAAAGTGGTCCAGGACCTAACTTCAATTCAGAAATAACTGGAGGCTAGATTGTTCAGATGATTCACTTCCTGACGAGGAAAGAATCGACAACTCGATTGAGAGGACTTTTATCACTAGGGGATAAGACCGACCAGAGTGATAGTGATGCAATATGAATGCGAATGCAAGTAAAATGCATGATGTATGTATGTATATGCTGACAAAACTGACGCGACATACAAACTAATGGATGAACACGAGTGGATACTCGGCCGTCGCGGGAGATGAAAGGTATCACTTGGTTCAAGATAACAATCCTACCTTGCTTAGGAGAAGTAGTCCTCGCGGGGAACTATGTTGGTCAGGCTTAGGAGATAAGAACTCTGCCGAAGAGGTCAGATGGAATAGTCGCATCCGACGTTGTTGATCCTTCATTCAGGCGCACTGGTGTAGAAGGAGTACTTTGATTCTGCACTTTGAAGTTCGCTTACTTCTGGAGAAGCGGTTGATGCTTTTTTGATGTTCAAAAGTCAAAAGAAATTGCCATCTTTATTTTAAAGCAGAAAAAGTTTTACAAGTAAATTCAGTTTTTGTTTTATTTCAAGAATCGCTGATCATGTCAAAATGTCGTTCTATAAAGCTAAAACAAATGAGAATTATAAACAAAAGCACAAGGGCTTAAATTTTATTGATAGGATGGAAGTCAGCCAAACGTGTGATTCCAAAGAGTATTTACAAAGTTAGAAAATGGTAATTTACAGGGAAAAGGGCTACGTTGAAACATAACGACCACTGTCCTTCTACCAACTTTGAATTCGGGACATCCTGAGCTTTTGTCGAAGATGACCTTGACTGGAGTTTTCCTCCGATGGACGGTGTAACTGCTGTTGCTGAGGGACTTGCCTCTGTTGAACATAGTTACTTGCCATTATCCCTAACTTTTGCCTGGATTGTACTGTGATGTTTCCAATCCACCGGGATAATTTTTTTATTTTGTCTCTAACTTTTGCCTGGACCGCCCTTTCGGGTTTTCAATCCACCGAGACGTTTTTTTTAGGCGAAGTATTTCTTGACTACATCAACATTTGTGGGGTAGACAAATTCTTCTTCGTCCATGGTTGCAGGTCTCAAGGAGCCGCCTGAGAAAGCTTTCGTGACCACATAGGGGCCATCATAATTCGGAGTCCATTTACCCCGAGAATCAGTGAGAAATAATTGTATCTTTTTGAGCACAAGGTCTCCTTTCCTGAAGACACGAGGTCGGACCTTTTTGTCAAACGCCTTCCTCATTCTCTGTTGATACAGCTGACCGTGGCATAGTGCCGTGATTCGCTTCTCTTCGATCAGATTCAGTTCGTCGTGTAGACTTTGACACCATTCAGCTTCTGTAAGCTTTGCTTCCATCAATACCCGGATTGATGGGATCTCTACTTCGATGGGGAGCACTGCTTCCATGCCATACACTAGAGAGAAAGGGGTTTCCCCTGTTGAAGTGCGGATATATGTTCGATAACCGTGAAGAGCAAAGGGTAGCATCTCGTGCCAATCTTTGCAGGTTGCAACCCTCTTTTGAATAATCTTCTTGATGTTCTTGTTAGCCGCTTCTACCACTCCGTTCATCTTGGGTCGGTAGGGAGATGAGTTATGGTGTTCGATCTTGAACTCTGCACACAACTCTTTCATCATCTTATTGTTCAAGTTAGATCCATTATCAGTAATGATCTGGCTCGGAACACCATAACGGCAGATGATACTGTTTTTGATAAATCGGACCACCACTTGTCGGGTTACATTAGCCTATGATGTTGCTTCGACCCACTTGGTGAAATAGTCAATGGCGACCAGGATGAAGCTTTAGGTTCGATCATGCCGATCATATCGATTCCCCATATGGAGAAAGGCCATGGGGAAGAAAGAACTTTGAGATGTGTTGGTGGTACATGAATTTTGTCGGAGTATATCTGACACTTGTGACACCTCCTCATGTACTTGTAGCACTCGGATTCCATTGTCAACCAATAGTAACCTGCTCTTAGAATTTTTCTCGCCATTGTGTGTCCATTGGCATGAGTGCCAAAGGACCCTTCGTGAATTTCTTTTATCAGCATGTCTGCTTCTGGTCTGTCGATGCATCGGAGCAAGACCATGTCAAAATTTCTCTTATAGAGAGTATCACCACTCAGGAAGAAGCTGCTTGCTAGTCTTCTGAGGGTTTTTCTGTCCTTCCTTAGTTCCCTAGGTGGGTACTCTTGTTTTTGAAGGAAGCATTTGATATCGTGATACCAAGGTTTGTCGTCTATGACTGCTTCAATCGTGAAGATGTAAGCGGGCCGTTCAAGGTGCATGATATCGATCTTAGGTAAGTCGTTCCATTGACCTACACTAATCATGGACGAGAGAGTGGCTAATGCATCAGCCATGTGATTCTCATCACGAGGGATATGATGAAACTCGACTCTGTTGAAGAAAGGTAACAACCTTCTTGCATAATCTTTATAAGGAATCAATCCTGATTGGTATTTGTTCCAATCTCCTTTTATTTGATTAATAACCAAGGCTGAGTCGCCGTATACGTCCGAGTTTTGGATCCTTAAATCAATCGCTTCTTCGAGACCCATAATACAAGCTTCGTATTCGGCCTCGTTGTTTGTACATTTGAATGTAAGTCGAGCAGTGAAAGGAATGTGGGTACCCTGAGGGGTAACAATTATTGCCCCAATTCCATTTCCATAATGATTAACTGCTCCGTCAAAGATAAGTCCACACTGAGAATCTGGTTCTGGCCCTTCACTGGGTAGCGGTTCGTCGCAGTCTTTCATTTTCAAATACATGACATCTTCGTCTGGGAAGTCAAAACCGATTGATTCTTAATTGTCAATCGGTTGATGAGCCAAATGATCGGCTAAAATACTTCCTTTAATGGATTTCTGAGCGTGGTACTCTATGTCATATTCTGATAGCAACATCTGCCAACAGGCAATCCTTCCCGTGAGAGCAAGTTTTTCGAAGACGTACTTGATTGGATTCATTTCGGAGATTAACCAAGTAGTGTGACGAATCATGTACTGACGTAGACATTTGGCTGCCCAAGCCAAAGCACAACAAGTTTTCTCGAGCATCGTGTACCGAGTTTCACAGTCGGTTAACTTCTTGCTTAGATAGTAAATGACAGACTCTTTCCTTTTGGTTTCGTCTTATTGGCCAAGTACACACCCCATTGAGCTTCCAAGACTGTGAGGTAGATGATCAGTGGTCTTCCTTCCACTGGAGGTGATAGAATCGGAGGATTCAATAGGTATTTCTTAATACTGTCGAAGGCGGTTTGGCAATCTTCTGTCCAAATGCAGTCCTGGTTCTTTTTGAGTAATTTGAAAATTGGCACACATGTCGCGGTCATGAGGAATATGAATCTGGAGATGTAGTTCAAACGTCCCAGGAATCCTCTGACTTTTTTTTCAGTTTTCGGGGAAGGCATTTCTTGACCTTGTCAGGATCAACCTCAATTCCTTTCTGGCTGACGATGAACCCTAAGAGTTTCCCTGAACGGACACCGAAGGTGCATTTGTTGGGATTCAAGCGGAGTTTGTATTTTCTCAGACGCTCGAAAAGTTTTGACAGGTGGGTCACATGCTCCTCTTCTGTCTTGGATTTTGCAATCATATCATCGACATATACCTCGATATCCTTGTGTATCATGTCATGAAAAAGAGTAGTCATGGCCCTTTGATAGGTTGCCCCGGCGTTCTTCAACCCGAACGACATTACCTTGTAACAAAAGGTACCCCATGGGGTGATGAATGAAGTTTTCTCCATGTCTTTCGGCGCCATTTTATTCTGGTTATAGCCCGAGAATCCATCCATGAAGGAGAAAACTTTGAACTTTGCTGTACTATCAACCAGCATGTCAATGTGTGGTAAAGGAAAGTCGTCCTCTGGACTAGCCTTATTCAGATCTCTGTAGTCGACACACATTCTGACCTTTCCGTCCTTTTTCGAAATGGGTACGATGTTGGCTAACCATTAAGGATATTTAGACGTAGCGAGGAATCCCGCGTCAATCTGTTTATGTACCTCGTCTTTGATTTTGATGGCCATGTCCGGGTGAGTCCGTCTCAACCTCTGCTTTACTGGCGGACATTCCGATCTTAACGGTAAGTGATGTTCCACGATGCTGGTATCCAACCCTGGCATATCCTGATAGGACCAAGCGAATACATCGGGGAATTCTTTGAGAAGCTTTGTCAAACTCTCTTTGGCAGTTGGACTGAGCAGTGCCCCAATCCTGATCTCTTTTCTCTGCTTTTCTGAACCCAAGTTAACTGTTTCCAACGGCTCTTTATGAGGTTCGATGGACCTTTCCTCTTGTCTGAGTAATCAGGAGATCTCTTCTGGAATTTCGTTGTCAACTTCTTCTTCAGCCCCAAATACCGGGAACTCAAAGTTGGGAGAAGGCATCGGATCGTATGTTTCAACGGGATTTAAAACAAGCAATTTGTATAACGTGATGATTCGTGTTTAGAAGAGATAGAGAAAATACAAGTGTACAGTGTATTTTTTTTACTGCTTGTTTTTATTAGAATTGTTTTTTTAGGATTACCATTTTCTGAGAAAAAGCAAAAAGAGAAAACAACAACTAATGCAAAAATTATAGAACGACGTTATTTTATTAATGAACAAGTCGATTCTTGAAACTACAGCCCTATAAAACAAAACTCTGTCGCTTTGGGCAAAGCGAAGAGGGAAATTTACAGAAAGCGAGCCCTATCAAAACATCCATTTCACCTGGGCAGGGTGAAAGGTTAAGGATGGCAATTACTTTTACTTATGAACAATCTTCGGAGCATCAACTGCGACCCATTGGCGGCGAACTCCTCGGTGAATCCCAAAGTTTGGCACCTTCCTTGATTTGTCTTCAGAAATGACGCTGATTTATGGTGGAGCAGGATCATTGGAATCCGTCTCCCAGGCAGAGTTGTCGTAGGAGAATTCCTCTGTTGCATCTTGCATAACATTTGTGCTCTCAGCTGTATCTCCCCATCCAGTTGGCTGGATATCTTCGAGCCTGATACGAGAGCTTTTGGGAGCGGTGTACTTGACCATATAGTCGTATTTTCCACTTGATTGTCCCAAGGTGTCCCACACTTCTTTCAAACTGGAGAAGTCATCCCTCTCGATTACGTTGACCTCGGGAAAAGCATAGTTGATGAATTCTAGTCCTGCAAATGTTGCAAATTCATCGTCGTGTTGAGTAGTTTCTGAATGACCTGAGTATTGATCCCATGACATGGTGGGGACACAGGTATTCTGTTCAATGATGCTCAGCTGAGTTTCATTACTCGGCTGAATTTCTGGCCCTAAGTCTCCTGGGTAAGGCTGCCACATTGGCAGGCCATCCATCGGGCCATAGTAATTGTGGTCAAAGTTGTCTTTCATCAGAGTGTCTTCCTCTAATGAGTTTGGCGGAGCACGACATCCTTCCGGATCACAACCTCCGTATATCATTTTGACATCTGACTGTGGTATAAATCTCGGACTCTGTGCGGGATAGCAAAATGGCGTAGGCACCTCTTCTTGAGACATATAACCGTCCTTGTTAAGATAGGACTTTCATTCCTCATCTGTGTCGGAGGGATCCTCCTCATTGATAACATGGACTATTTGAGACACTGGGTGAAGGAAACCTCCACTGTGGAAGAAATCCAGAATGGGATGAAGACCTTCATTTAGCAGCAGTCTGGGTACAGGTTGCAAAAAAACCAAGACCCTTCTTTGTCGTATTGCTAGTAGGAATGACAAGCTGTCCCCCTCCTGTTGTATTGGTACTCTTGACTGCTTTAATAGTATCTTTGTACGAGGAAATCAAAGTCCTCCTCCGGATTGTTCGTCCTTGTGTAACGAAAGCGCTTGGAACTGGGTTCCAATTATCCCTTCTGGTTCCACATAAGTGGATGACGATAAATTACTGATGAGCAAGGCCTGTTCCCCACAGACTGTGATGAGTTGGCTGTTCTGGACGAACTTTAGCTTTTAGTGGAGGGTCGAAGTGACCGCTCCAGCCTGATGTATCCAAGGTCTTCCTAATAAACAACTGTAAGTTGCCCGGATGTCTATGACCTAGAAGGTGACTTGGAAAGTGTGAGGACCAATAGTTATGGGAAGGTCAACTTCGCCGATAAGCGTTTTTCTGGATCCGTCGAACGCTTTGACGAAGACCTCGCTGGTTCTCATCGGAGGGCCTTTGAATGATAATTGCATCAAAGTGGACTTCGGCATAACATTCAGGGCTGACCCTGTGTCTACCACTACGCTGGCTAAAGTATCCTCATGGTAGTTGACTGTAATATTGAGCGCCATGTTATGACGGCGACCCTCTTTAGGTGATTCCTCATCACTAAATCCCAAGTTATTGCAAGAAGTGATGTTAGAGACAATACTATCGAACTGTCTGATTGTTACATCCTGTTCCACAAAGGCTTGCTCCAAGACTTTCTGTAGAGCCTCCCTGTGCGCTTCTGAACTGAGTAATAGTGATAATACCGAGATCTTTGAAGGAGTCTATAATAGTTGATCAACAATGTTGTATTCACTCCTTTGGATGAGCTTCAGTATCTCATCATTGCTTTTCGAAAGGTCAGGATTACTGGATTGACCGACTGGTGGATTGGGAGCTTCTGTCTGAAGTTCCTTTTCTTTGTTGGACTCTCCAACTCCTCTGTTGAAGATTCTACCACTCCGTGTTACACGACTGATGTCTGCAATATTCAAGACGGAGGGTAATGGATTTTCCTTTCCATTTTCAATTATCGTTGCACCATATTTGTAAGGGATAGCCTTAGTTGTTTCATACGGTAGTGGTCCCGGTAGATAGATGACTATGGGAACCTTTTGGTTTTTCTGACCATCGTACGCAATTTCGATCCGTTCCCAGTTGGGAATTCTTGATTCGTCAAGCAGAGGGATAATGGCAAAAACATTCCTAGTCCTCTGATGATCAGAGATGACGACAACGTCCTCAATTTGATTGGCAAGGTAGTTCGGCGACCAATTGATGGGTCCGGAACCTGGATATGGGCGAATCTCTCCACGATCCACCTACCCTTGGAGAGCTGCTCGTACAAGGTAGCACCCTTGGTTACTTTCCGAACAGACTCCACAACGTTCATAATTGTGTGGTGGCACCTGGCCACGCCCACTTTGAATACAATGTAACCTTACTAGGTTAGCTTCCATGAATCAGACATCCTGACTTTGACGCAGAGTGGGGTTTCTGTTATTGATACTAATTTACTGAGTATCTTCATCCATGTAGATTGGCATCCACCAATGATTTAACAAGTGCTGAAGTGCTTCCTGGACAAGGGCACATCCCTGATCGTTTTCGCAACCCTCTTTACAGCTGTGATAATTATGTGATATCAAGAATCCGAGTCGGACCTGCTCAGCATGCAACTCTACCAAGTTGGTATTCATCAAGCAAATGTCGAAGATCTGAACCATATTGATCTGATAGGGATTCCTATCATGGTAGTCCTGGATCCATCCAAGATCCATCTGACGTTGAAGGGCCTCCTGTATGAAAGAGCATCCCTGTTTATTTACCGAGCAAGTCAGACAAGAACTATAATCATACCGCGGCAGATTATGATACTGGATTTGCCTTGAGTGCATTGCCACCAAGTTGGCATTCATCGCACGGATGTCTTGGTTCTGAATGACGTTGGAATTCGTGTAAACCATGTTAACTCGATGAACTCGGTGCTCTTGGATCCACCCGAGATCCATCTGTTCCTGTAGAGCTGATTGCACCACAAAATATCCTTGATTACTTTTATAGCAGACATCACACTGGTGATAATTATGAGGTGGCATATGGCCGTACCCACTCTGTCTACAATGCATCTTGACCAGATTGGTCCTCAACAAGAGTACATCGTGAATTTGATAGACATTGTTAAATTCTTTCTCAATCAGGTTGACTGCAGCTTTCTCATGTTGAGGCAGCGGGTTTGTGAGAACATTGGGATTCGTATCTTTGAATGATAAGAGCCCGCTCCTAACAAGGTTTTGCACGTCGGATTTGAAATTGAGACAATTCTCTATGTTATGCCCTGATCCTCCTTGATGATAAGGGCACGTCTGATCCACCTTAAACCAAAAAGGTGGATTTTTCGGTACTGTAAGAGGAGACTTAGTCTGAATGTGCCCCTTAGCCAGTAGTAACGGAAATAGTTCTGCGTACAACATGGGTATAGGATCAAACCCTGGTGGCCGCGTTGTATAGTTGTTATTGTATGAAGGACGAGCCTGCTGAAGAGGTTGTTGTGTCCTTTGCTGATTAGGTTGGCTCTGCGCAACCTGAGGTTGATACGTAGGAATAGGCGCAGGGCTGATAGCAGGAGTTACAGCTGCTACCGGTTGATAACGTCACCTTTGCTTTCCGAGAGAGATATTCCCAATATCTTGCTCTTTTTTCTTAGGGAGAGCACTACCGTATCATTTTGTACTACTTGATGATACAACGTCTTTTATTAGACGTCCTTCTCGGACGGCTTCCTCAAGACGAACTCCCATGGCCACCATCTCAGTGAAATCACTGGGTGCACTAGCAACCATTCTATCATTGTAAAATGAGCTTAAGGTCTTTAAGAAGATTTTTGTCATCTCTTTTTCCTCAAGAGGTGGACAAATCTGAGCGGAAATTTCACGCCATCTTTGAGCGTACTCCTTAAAGGTTTCCTTGTCCTTTTGTGACATTTATCTGAGTTGATCTCTGTCCGGTGCCATGTCCAAATTGTATTTGTATTGTTGGACGAAGGCAGTACCAAGATCTCTGAATGTACTAATCGTAGTATGGTTTAAACCCATGTACCATTTGAGTGCGGCACTGGTTAAACTATCCTGAAAGTAGTGAATCAGTAGGTCCTGATTCTCCGTCTGAGCTAACATTCGCCGAGCGTACATCACCAGATGGCTCTGAGGGCAAGAGTTACCCTTGTATTTTTCAAAGTCGGGCACTTTCATATTGGAGACCAGACAAAGGTCTGCGGCATCCTTTTTAAATAAATCCTGACCGCGGATGGCTTGCAGTTCCTTCTGCATTTCCAGGAACTGTTCCTGGAATTCATCAATTCTATCGAACATAGTTTCCTTCTTACTAGAAGGTATTGGTGGAACCCATCCTTCTGGGACAGTGTGCACCACAGGGGGTAGTACCGTGACTACGGCAGTGAATCTTGGCGTTTCCCGAAGTTTGTAACCTTCAGGAGTCTTCAGTATGCCCCTGGCATCTTCGCTTTCCCGAAGTTTGTAACCTTCAGGCCCAACGGCTTCTGTTATGATTCCCTGATCTTCAGCGATCGGCGGCACATATCCTTCCGGGATATAGTTAACAGGTATGCCCCAAGGATGATCTTTCGGCATTTGATACCTAGGATCATACTTCTCCACTATGGGCGTTGAGGTGATCTCGGAGATCACAGTCCTTTGTAGCTGAGCTTCTGCCATGGCTTGCATGTCGTTACGAAGCTTTCTCATATCCTCTCTCAGAGCGTCGATCTCTTCTTTCAACTCTGTTTTCTTCCTCCAGATCATCCATCTTTTTCTGACGATTGGCCCGAGTATTGTACGAATGAGACAGTTTGACTCTAGAACCGAGACACAAACGTGAGATTCGTAGGTAAGAAGAATACGCGATGTGAGAATGATGAATGCAATGATTATATTAATTGTTTTTTGGTTTAATCAAAATAAACTTCGACAATTAGTTTGCAAATATCAAACAGTGCGGAAACCCCTTTTTATTGAATTCAAAGGATTACAGAAATGGAAATACAGTAGATTACAAGGTGCAGAAATAGAAGCCTAAGCTAATGGGTCCCGAGTCCTTTCTAAAAAGAAATCGGGTGCTGACTCTGGTACTTTTCTTTTCTTTGACCGGGGCTCTTGGGCCGTTGTCGGGTTGTCATTTCTTTGCCAGGTGAAAGGAGCGAGCAAATTCCTTTGGTCATCTTGATTCTCTACAGCATGTTGCTCCAAAATTTTAATCAGAGCGTCCTTTTCTTTCAGTAGTTGTTGTATTTTGATGCACTCCACGTTGAGGGTGCGGTACTTGTTCTTCCAAGACCTCCTCTCCCGTTGAATTTTGTTGAGAGTAACCTGAAGCTTTTCAGTCTTAGTCATGAAGTACATGGCAGACTCCCTCGGTGGAAGAACTCTATGACGAGGATAAGGCATCTTTAGCTTGAGAGCTCTAGTTTGCACCCAGTGGAGATAAGGCTCCACCGAGACACAATCCGGTTTTCCTAGAGACTCCCGTCCTTTCTTATGAACATGTTTCCAAGCCTGCACTATTTCTGCCTTTAGTGCTCTCTCACTTTCTCCTTCCTTGAAGAAAAGACCTTCCAGATGAACACTCCATGGGACGTGCCTTATCGGGTATCCAAATTGATTCCTCCCTTAGTTCCTATAAGGGGTATGTTGGGGAAGTTTCCACAACGGTCAATGATCCTGATCCCATCATAAATCTTATTACACCAATCTATGTTAGAGTTGGTGAGAGACATGATTTTCTGCGACCAACGTAAGGCACTCTTGTGATCCCAAAAAGCAGCAGACTTAGGCAAATGAGAGATAAACCATTTATAAAGCAGAGGTACACAGCACGTGATCTCCCCTCCGCTGTACAAATTTCCTAAGTGTACAGAATGATACGCATCTGTGAGCAAAGTCGGCACAGGGTTTCCAATGAGAAAAAACTTAATGGAGTTGATATCGACGAAGTTATTAATGTTGGGCAACAACAATAACCCGTAGGTGAGTAAAACAAAGATGCTTTCAAAAGCAGTCACGTTCCCGATACTGGCGAAGTACAAGGCTTTCTTTGTCAAGAACTGGGCTGACAAACCTTATATGCCACCCTTAGTGGTCATGTGAGTCCTGACCTCAAACTCGTCCAAATGAATTGCTCTTGCAATGGTCTGATTTTTTGGAATTTCTTCCAGTCCAGAAAATGGAGCTTGATCTGTAATGTGTAGATCAATCAGATGAGAATATTCCTCCAGCGTTGGTGCTAGCTGGTAATCCTGGAATGTAAAACAATGATAGACCAGATCGTAGAAATGAATGAGCGCATCCATGATTCCCTCAATCACATGGACTCTTAGCAGAGATAGCAAACCTCCATACTTGGCTCTGAAAGACTCTTGGTTTGTGATCATCCTCGCCAAACCTCTTAAATCCTCTTGTTTTGGAATCCTGAAGGTGTACTTATGAGTTCTCCTTCTACCGAAATCCATTAGCGTAATCCTTTTCTCTGATATTTGCAACCACAGTCTTAGCTTATTTCGAAAAAAAAATAGAGAGACTAGAAGAGACATTTTTTTTGAATGTTTTAATGTTTTTTTTAAATGAATGCATGAATGCAGCACACAAAAACATAGAAAAAACATGGGGTCAACGGGTCGTTGTCATGAAGTCAAGGCTCTACCCATCCCCAAAGGTTTATACTAGGGTGATTTTTTGTACCTGTACTCAAAATCATCAGCTCCTCCCAGGATAACAAACAGCAAGCGGATCGCCAGCGAGCTGTATGAAATCTTAGAGTAAATGCTATTCACCGAGAATAGATCATCAGCCTCAAATGAGGGTAGTATCGCGTGACAACTATTTTCGATAGTTTCTGCACTACAAAAGGGTTGGCTCCTCAGCTTCTCAGACGCCACAATCGGCCCATTGCCTATGAGAGGGAATAGGTTGCATTGGGAAGCCTCCACTGAGGTTGATGGTCGACCTCGTCGCCATCACTTATCATAAGTGTATACTCAATCTTTCCACATGCGGCATCACACGCATTCCCATTAGCAGAAAAATAAACGCAGATATCAATTAAGAAAAGCAATATATATATATTTGTCCTAATGTCCTAGACCTTTTAAAAGCTAAGAATCTTAAGTTCCTGACAGAAAATGGTTTCCCTGCGGAGACGCCATTCTGTGGTTCCTTCCCCACTTAAAGGGTTTTTTGACCCAAGATCCTAGTGAAGTCAACAAAGAGTCCTATCCCAGAAAGAAAGAAAGACCGGCCCCACGGCGGGCGCCACTTTTAAAGTTTCCACCTAATAGATGGGAAGAGAACAAGATCTGATGTAATGTCCCCAGCAGAGTCGCCATTTTTCTGTAGCGAGCGATTTTGGACGTGGTTGCGAAGCACTACCGCTCTTTGGTATCTACAGCTCGATTCATTTTTTATCCTATTAAGCTGATGAAGGAAGGGAAATAGATGTCTCAAATTAACACTGCTTGTAAGCTGAGGTTAAACAGTCAAAACTGTTGGTTTACAGATGCCACAAAGATTCGGGGTCTCTATTAGGTTTATTTTGTTAAAAGTAGTGTTCGGTCGGTTGGTGGGAGGTTAAGATGTTAGGACGGATGTATGAAAGTATGGGATTTTGTGTTTTTGTTTAGTGTGCTCGCTAATATTTTTCTTTCAATCTTATGCCTACGTATTCCCATTTACCGAAACAGGGAAATCAGAGCGATCGTAGTTCCTCCTATTCTATGGGAGGAAATGGTGTTTTGGTGTCTTGTTCAAAGCACAAGATGTGAAGCTGAAAAGGTGGTTTATATCTTGTTCAAAGCCCAAGATATGAAGCTGAAGGGTCTATTTGCATCTTGTTCAAAGCCCAAGATGTGGAGCTAAAAGGTCTCAACTTTAGAGAGAATTTGTCATCTCTAAAGAGGGGTTTGTCTGTCACAACTGTTTATAAAGGAGAATTACTTTAACTGGGATATGTGAATCCAACAATGCCATAATTTCCTTTATAGGGGATTTTCAACCTGAAGGAGAAGACTTTAACTCAGTGTAGAGAAATGTTATCTTTCCTTAGGAATTTCTCATGCTAAAAGAGGGACAGTGGCATGGATGTAGATGATCCAGAGGCTTGCCGCTTACAACGATTAGATGAAGGGGAAGGAGTTGTTGATGTTTGTGTGCTGTGAACGAGGCACAACTTTGATGCTAAAAGGTTGATTGGATCAACCAGTGGTTTTCTTATACAAAGCCTAAGAGGAGGCTATTGGCCCAAAAAGAGGGAATTTTTATGTGTCTCGTACGAAGCCCGAGAGAGAGGCTACAAGGGTTGACTCAACAGGAAAGTCTTTTATACTCAACAAGAGAGTGTTTTTGTATCTCGTACGAAGCCCGAGATGGAGGCTAAAGATGGTGATTGACTCGATGGGGGAGTCTTTTAGTATCTCGTATAAAGCCCGAGATGGAGGCTAAAATTGTTTAGCTCCGCTGGGGAGAATCATTGTACAAAGTCCAAGAGGAGGCTATTGTGACTGTTTCAGTTGAGTAATAGATCCAATATGCTGATTTAAAGAGAAAATCAGTTCTTATATGAGTAATGTTGTACTCAAGGATTTGATTCGAGGATTAGGGATATTTCCTTTTCTTTGAGGAAGTGGAAAATCCAAAGGGTATTGAGACTGTCCGAGTCCACGGGGTTCCTTCCTATTCTTGAAGGGTGCTTGAGAATGTCTTGGAGACTCAAGGAAATTAAACTGTCCAAGTCTAGAGTGTCATCTTTTATACTATGCTTTGAGAAACAGTAGTAAACTCTTAGAAAGACTGTTCTATTAAGATGACTGATTTCTGTTCCTATACCTCTAGGAGGTCGTCGGGACAATTTGTACGAAGCCCAAGAGGAGGCTGGAACTTTTAAGATGCCGAGTGGTCCTTATATGAAGCCCAAGAGAAGGCTATCATTCCAGGAGGAAGAATCATTATACGAAGCCTAAGAGGAGGCTGTGAATACTTCTAAGAAGCCGACGTGTCCTTGTACTAAGCCCAAGGGGAGGCGAGGACGCTTTTAGGAAGCCTGTGGGTCCTTGAACAATGTCCAAGAGGAGGCCGATGCTTTTAAGAAGCCGATGGGTCCCCAAACCCCGAGAAATTCAAGACAGGCTATTCACGAGGAATAGATCAAGCCAGGAAAGTTCGAGAATTTGGAAGAAACTCAAGAGATGCCATTCACGGAGAAAAGATCATCTCTGGGGAGTAGAGTTTCTTGACAAGTGCTTTTAAGAAGCCTGTGGGTCCCCAAACCCCGAGAAGTTCAAGACAGGTTATTCACAGAGAATTGATCAAGCCAGGAAAGTCCGAGAATTTGGAAGAAACTCAAGAGATGCCATTCACGGAGAAAAGATCATCTCTGGGGAATAGAGTTTCTTTGACAACTTCTACGAGTGACAGTCTATGAAAGGGTTCACCGAGAATGCTGCCTTTCATGTCTCCATATTGTTTAACCCCAAGAGGAGGGAAGACTATGTCTGGTAATCCTATGGGTATCTAGTTTTGACTATTTAAGAGTGTTCAACGGGCTTAATTCTAAACGTAGTTGCCGGGGAAACTCTAAATATCTATACTATTATTACACAGTTGATATGTGTTTATGAAAGAAGACTTACAGCGAAACAGCCCCACAATACAGTTATATGTATATGAAAGCGGTAAATGAAAGCATGTAAACACTTGCTCAGTTGTAGAGCTTCCATGCTGTTTGGTTAGTTGTTCAACAAAGAAAGATTGAAAACAACAGTATATTTCAAAATTAAAGGAGAAAATGCTTCGAAAAAGAAAGATTTGGGGCTTACAGCTCAAGGAGAGGCCCAGGTTTTTATCAGTGAGCGCACTGTTTGAATTTGTACAGAGGGACTTATACAAGTGACTGAGGCCCAAAAATTATTTTTCTGTATAAAGGGATGGGTCTTACACTCTCTCAAGAGGCCCAAAAAGTTTTAAAGAAAAGAAATGGGTCTTACTACTCGAGGGTAGGCCCAAGATTTGTTTTTCAACGGATGATCGTCGAACTTTTTGAAATACAACGGGACTTATACCATAAGTGAGGCCCAAAATAGGTTGTATTTACAAAGGGTTGGGTCTTACACTCTATTAGAGGCCCAAAATAAAAAGAGTGGGGCTTATAACACGAGGGTAGGCCCAGATGATTTTTCGTTTAAAATGGCGATCACGCCGAGATTTTCTATTAACGCGAAGGGGCTTATACAATATCTGAGGCCCAAAATGGTTTTGGTTAAAAGGGGATTGGGTCTTACACTCTATTAGAGGCCCAAAAAGTTTTGAATGAGTGATGGGGCTTACAGCTCATGGAGAGGCCCACTTGATTTTTTTAAAAGGCGAAGATCGCGTCGTTTACTTGTACAAAGGGACTTATACAATAAGTGAGGCCAAAAAATGGTTTGTACAAGGGGGGTTGGGTCTTACACTCTCTCAAGAGGCCCAAACAGTTTTGAAAATGATTTATGAGGGTTGAATTAATCAAAAACCCTAATTTGTTTTCAAAATGCGTTTTAATTGAATAAAAATTCAATTAAAATGATCAAAATTGTTTAACATATGGAAAACAAATTGTGATCTTGGATTAATGCTTCAAAAATTAAGTATTGAACTACAAAATAATTAGATGTCATTAAAAGTTGCAAAATCAAGATGGAAAAAATATTCAAAATGTAAAAAATAATTAAAATATTAATTCTTTGCAAAAATATAAATTATATAAAATAAATAATATTTTTGGGATTTTTTGGGAAAATAAAATATTTTAACATTTTTGTGAATTATTAAAAAAAGAATCAACTCAAAATCATTAAAACTCAGAGAGAAATTAATTTTTGAATCAATTAAATAAAATCACAAAATTCAAATATTTGAATTTGTGAAAATGGCGCCAAGAACATGGACCAAGAACACGCGCATTTTCTGCCTTGCCCAGATTTGCATTTTCTATCCAATCTCACTGAATACTTGATCATATCATGCAATCCACATACCAATCAACTCATTTCAACCTCACGATCATGTATATGGAAATTAATTTCATTTAAATTAAACATGAAACAAGAAATCACGAAAAATCCTCAAGAACCCTAAATTCTGCATGAAGGCTGGGATTTTTAATACACGATTCAAACAAAGCAATTACTTGAGGGGAAACATTCCATGCATGATTATGAATATTTGGCAAAAGTATTGTGCGAGGAAATATGCATAGATTGAGAGATGACCAAGTTTAGGCTTACCTCTAGGTCGTGACAGCAAGAGCAAATTGATTTCTGAGTTGGAGGTGTTACAAATGAGTTGTGATGATCTGAACAGCTTCCCTACACCCTATGGAGTGTGTTTTAATGCTTGGACTTGATGGAAATTGGCTGGATCATTTCATGGCATCTCAACTGCACTTTGGCCAATGTTGAGTAGGTTTGGCCAATGTTGGCAAATGAAAATCCAAGTCTCCTCTAACCATTGACTAGAGGTTAGGGCACAGGCTGCTGGTCCCCTTGGTCTTGGATAAGTCTTGACTGAATTCAGTTGAGAATGGCTCAGTCCATGCCACCTTGATGCTTCCATTGAATGCTCCAATCCAAAATTGGAGTCTTGTCCCTATTTTGGGCAATTCTAGGTTTAGCAAGCTATTTCTTGTTCCAAGGACTTTGGAGGCTTGGCTCAGTGATTGTCCCCTTTAGATTCAATCCTCAGATGTGTCCAAAGTGATGACAAGGCTTAGAATTGACTGATTTTGGCAAATCGACCAAAAGTGTAAAAATCTGCCTTGCCTTGGCAGATTTCAGCAAGGCAACTTGCCAATGTCATATCTCATAGCTCAAATTGAATTTGGTGATGTTCTTGGCCATTTTGGAAAGCCCTTATATGATACAACAACTTTTTGATCATATTTGGTTTTGATACCTTTTGGATCCAAGTGAAAAATGCCCCTACATTTGGAAAAAAGTAAGGCAAAATCTGACTTAGTGAAATTTTCACTAAGTGTTGGAACAAAGTGACTTTTCTTGATTTTGATCACTCCATAACTCAAAATCCATGAGGAATTTGGACTTAGGTCAGTATGAAGCTTTTGTAGAGGGCAATGAGATCTACAAATCAAGCCTTGGATGTAAAAATGGCTTTGTGGTTTAGGAGTTATGATCCTCCAAAGTTGGTACCTTTGTCACTTTTTTCCATAACTTAGAAAATTTTCTAAGTTTTTATGGTTACCCCTTTTACAAGTTATCCCATTTTCTTTGATTTTTCTTGATGAATGATGATTCAAATCATACATAAACATCATTTTAGGGTTAAAAATCCATTTTTGTGAAAAATCTCAAAAAGTCAAAGTTGACTTTTGTGCACAGTTGACTTTTTATCCGATGAATTCCAAACTGTGCAATTCTTCAGGAAATCATGTCCTTGACCTAAATAAAACTTGATGGACATGTTCCATGGGTGGTATAGAGGATATTGAATCATGTCTTAGGGCTTGGGAGCATGTCCTGGTCAAAAGTCAAAGTTACAATTGACTTTTCCCATGAAACCCTAACTGTGGTTCAGATGAAATTGAAACTTGTTGCTCAAGCTTCTTGGATCAATCCATTGTTCCAAATTGAAACTTGAGGTCTTGGTTCATAATTGGTCCCAAAAGTCAACTTAGGGGTGAATTAGGTCAAGAAACCCTAATTCCTGATTTTTTATGAATGCATCCCCTAAGGCAAAATTGACTGGATGATTGGGTTTTTGAGGTTCCATGGAGCATATTAGGTTATGTTTTGGATCTTTGGCTCATTCCCAGAGGAAATTTTCCATCTGGATGCCCTGGTCGATCAAAACCCTAATTTGGTGACACTGGCGATCTTGAGGCTTGATCCACCTAGAAGGGAGCATCCTTGTGCTTAATCCTTGAAGTGGGAGTCCTTTTTGATCCTTTGTGTATGTTTGAGGGTGTAGGCAAGTTGAAGATCATGTCATTCCTTGATTGATCCTTTGTCTAAAAGCTCTGAGAGGGCTTGAAACCCTAATTTTGATAGTAGTGAATACTCACCCATCTTTAGGGAGACTGATGAGGCATAATGACACACCCATATTGTGATGATGATTTGCACAGTAATGGGAAATCTTAGTGGTCAAAATTTGGGGTATGAAAGGAAGCAATGAAGAAAATTAGTTAGTATTCAAAACAAAACAACCAAAAGTTGAAACAAAACCCTAAGAAGTGGGACTGTACCATTACAATGAAGTTCACCTTGCTTGTGAAGCATTGAAGTCGAATCTGCACAAAATGAGAACAATCAACAAAAACAACATGAAGCAAACGAGATAATGGGAACTATCTAACAAAAAGATTGAAGTAGAAGAATACCTTATTTTCCATAAACAATATGTACATTACGCTTGCAACCGCCAACATCATCACCATGTTCATCAAGTTTTAGATTCTGCAAGAAGAAATACAAGGAGGAAGAAGCTTAAATCAAAAGCTTCATACTTCTTGTATTTATTTTTGCGGATTCTATAAAAAGATGAAGTTTGCTGCCAAAAATGGGTGCTAGGGTTTCGCTGTGAAGGAAACGACGCTACTATCAATAATAGAAAGTTAATTCCCTTATATAGGTAAATATTTCACAATGGTTTTCTAAAATAACCGTAATGATAAGTATATATATTATTTTAATAATATCACAACGGTTAGTTATATTAACCGTAGCGATACCCCTTATAATTGGTACAAAGTTCGACTCCAGGCAACCACATTTTTCTATAATTACGTAAAATAGAAAAATGTTTCTGCCTGGAGTCGAACCTTGTACCAAGTATAAGGGGTATCGCTACGGTTATTATTACTAACCGTTGTAATATTATAACCCTTGCTCTTCCCGGAGTAGAGAATACTCTGGCCATAATGATTTAAAATTTTCTCCATTTTTCAAAAAATATCGTTCCAGAATATCAACCATTTACAAGTTATCATCATTGCAAGCATTAAACTATCAGACTTTTCATCTTCAACCTCGTCTATAAATAGACAACTTTACATTTCTTCATAATATATTCTTCGTAACAATGCGTTCTGCAAATGAGAATGCTAGAAACATCACCAATGAGGAACGTCAGGCGCCAATTGAGGAGGTCCAACCAGCGGCCAACGTCAGGGATGCCTTAAGGGTGAGGAAGGATAAGAAGAAGAAGAAGAAGAAGCTGAAGAAGAAAAAAATAAAGAAGAAAAGGAGGACTGTTTATTATGATTCCGATGAGGGGAGTGAAGAGAGATGTATGGATTATAAAGATGCATTTGCAGCTATGGGCTCTGACATTGATAAATATATGTAATATGATTATCAATGTACTCTTCTTAATGGAATCTTAATAAAATCTTATTTTATATATGCTCATCTCTTACAGTTTTATTTTTAAAGTTATATATACTATTCTGTTGCACTTAAAAACACTAACAAAAGAAATAAAATATATGTTTAAAAGAAAAACAATGATGAATTTTGAGTTTTGAGGTTAAATCCCCGTAACACTAACAAAAGAAATAAAATATATGTTTAAAATATAAATATATGACAAAAAATATAGTTGCTGGGAATCGAAGTTTGTTACATGTATTACAACGGTGTTTTAATACAAGCGTGTTTAAAATGTAAAAATATGGAATAAAAATGTAGTAGCTGGGAATCGAAGCCTGTTACACAGCTTGTATTACAACAGTTATTTAGTACCACTACAAGAAAAATGGAGATTTACGATACTTGAGTTGCAACAGTTATCACAAAACCGTCCTTATTCCTGGATTGCGACGGTTGTCACGACAGTTATGGTCAACTGTCGTAGATTTTTGCGACAGTTATCAAAAAACCGTCCTTATTCCTAGACTACGACAGTTCTCACGACAGTTTGAGCCAACCGTCGCAGATTTTTTAGGCATGTTGTATAAAATATTTGTGACAGTTACCAAAGATTCGCCCTCTTTCCACACCCGAGAGAGTTAAGGCGAACTGTCGCAATTACTTTAACCAATCATAATCACTATTTTTTTTATTCCTTTAATTTCCCACTTTTTTCTTTCATTTTTATTTTCCAACCTTTTCAATTTTATTAATTAATTTAATAAATAATTATTATAATTATTATAATTTTCATGACAATGTAGCTTAATATTTTTGTCTAAAATAATAGTAAAATATTTTCTGTTTTATTATATAAATAGTTAACTTTTATTAAAATTAATTTTGATAACAGTGTTAATATATATATATATATATATATATATATATATATATATATATATATATATATATATATATATATATAACATTTTACGACTGTTGTGGACCTAACTACCATAAAAAGAAGTCCGCGATGGTTCAAAAACCGTCGCCACCAAATTAATTCAAAAACCGCGTATACTCCTTGGACAAAGGTAAAAGAACGCATACCAAAAGTTAAAAGAACCGCGCGACCAAAATTGGAATAGACGAAATCACTTTCTTCTTTTCAGAATCATGTCTTTTCTGCTTCTTCTTTTCATATCTGGAAAAATTGAAACAGCCACCACCACACCACTGCAAAAACCCTAGCGCCGCCAACGACGCCGCATTGGTATTTATCCCACATCACTAGTCCCAAACCAATCTTGCCAGTTAGTATTCTTAAACTCTAAATCAGTTTCTCTCTGTTTCTCAATTGTAATAGGTTTCAGTTTCTCAATTTTCTATTGGTGGTGATTTAAAATTACAGATTTCGAAACAAAACCCTAGCAACTTTTTCACAGGAGAGAGACGACCACAACCACCACCAGTAAACATCAATTATTGCCCGTGGGAATCTTCGTCTGTTTTGAATTTGGTTAGTATTTAGGTAGTTTGCGTTATTTGCACACACTGCACACCAACCGTTTGCGCAAAGCTTTGAATAAGTTTTATTGATTATTCAATGTGGATTGGCTTTTCAGGACTTGTCTAATCCTATTCTTGCAAAGGCGATACAAGGTCTGTAAATTTGCATTGTATGTATAACTTTGGAATGTTTATTTGAAGTATGATGCTATTTTTTCTACGATGGTTGTTGATTGATAGCTCTGAAGCCTTTGAGGATAAGAATCGGAGGTTCTTTGCAAGACCAAGTGGCGTATGATGTAGGAAGTTTGAAGATTCCTTGTCGACCGTTTCAGAAGATGAGTGAGATTTTTTGTATTATAGTGTTTTTTTTCCGCATTCTAGACAAAGTAAGAGTTTATCACTTGCAGGGCCGTTGTGACTTTTGGTTTGAATACACTCTTTGGAAGACACAAAATTACTGATAAAGTTTGGGGAGGAAATTGGGACCCTACAAATGCTTATGATTTCATAAACTATACTATTTCAAAGGGACACAAAATTGATTCATGGGAATTTGGTAAGACAATAGAAAATATAACTACTTGTTAGGTTCAATTTTATTGCATTGGAACTTATTCTTTGAATGCTTCATATATATAGGTAATGAGTTAAGTGGTAAAGGCATTACTGCAAGTGTTGGTGTTGTTCAATATGGGAGAGACTTGATAACGCTAGAGCAAAATTTAAACACACTATACAAGAACACCGAGTTCAAACCTTCACTTATAGCACCTGGAGGTTTCTATGAAAAGGAATGGTTTGATTAGCTTCTTCAGGTTTCAGGTCCTGGCGTTGTCGATGTGATGTCTCATTGGTCTTTGCTGCTGGTCTAACTGTCTTTTCGATTAGTTTTTAAGCACAGACTTCGTTTTTAATCTTCCTAATTCTTATATTGATTAAATGGGATGCTTTATGTGGATGCTTTATGTTCTGTTTTGGATTTTGATTGGATAAAGTTCCAAAACTAGAATTTGTTGTAGTATAAGCTATGAACTCCTCAATAGGACATTAATTTTGATGATCGGGTAATTTTATAGTACACTGTTATAATTCTCATCATCTCATATTAACAGTTTGCTCAGAGAGATGAATGGACTATGCTTTGTGACACACTTGCTTCAAAACTCATGGGGCCTGGCAATACATTAGCTGCAACTTTTTGTTATATATGTGCTGGAATATTGATAAAACAGTTGAAATTTGGTCGAGGAGCCTGTCAGATGAGCACGAGGAGAAATCTTATGTTGACCTTCTTCAGGTAAGATTGACATTCTTATTTGTACTTGTAAATATGTATGTGTAATATAAAACTCACCCTTACCAATATTACATCTTGACAACTGATAATTATATATTATTAGGATTTGATGGAAAAAACTATTGTTCTTGCCTTGGCAACTGGGCAGAAGCGGTTTAGTGCCTCTCTGTGCAAGCTTGTTGAGAAATATGCTGAAATTTTAGCAAGTCAAGGGTTGCTGACCACAGCAATGGAGTATCTTAAACTTTTGGGTTCTGAAGAACTTTCAACTGAACTTGTGATTTTGAAGGACCGAATTGCATTGTCTACAGAACCTGGTAAAAATTTTCTTTCGGTGCAAAGCACAGTGCCTCTGCAATTTGAAGGACCGAATTGCATTATTACCAGGTAGTTACTTTAACTTTATTCTTTGGCTTTTTCTTTCGGTGCAAAGCACAGTGTCTCTCCAATTTGAGACTGTACCTTTGGATGTCTGTTGGTCAGGATTTCGTATCCCCTCAGGTGCCACATGGTGTTTCTGGAGTTCAATATGCCGCAAGCTATTCACAACCATTTGAACCTAGATATGGGAGTGGGTACGGTGCTCCTGCTCCGCACCAGCAACCCCAACAACCCAATTTGTTTGTTCCATCACAGGCTACTCAGGTTCCCCAACCTCCCCAGGTACATTATCACACATATATATATATATATATATATATATATATCATAAAGAAGGAACAAATGTTGCACACGTGGGTGATATTTATAGGGTTGTGCTCAGTGGTCAATGAGTTTGATTGAGTTGGTGGAACCCTTAGGTTTGATGTGAAAACAGAATGTGGATCTACATACTGTTCATCATTAAGTTACATTAACTACTCATGAAAGACATAAAAAATTGTGAGCAAAGGCCAAATTTCATCCCTTGAATATATTTCTCTTTTAAAAATCCAGAGTATCAAAGTTGCCTCTTTAATTGCATTTATACGGTCCATAAAATATACTTGTTGTTGAGATGATTGCGGTAAAAAAGGACTAGTTTAATATGAAGCACTTTCCCACTTGACCACTCTTCCGGTCAATCTATTGCTAATGTCTGAAATGCACCATATGTAGCATTTATTTAGTGTCAGTTTGGACTCTGAATGTTTGGTTTTGAAGTGGAAAAAGTTGATTTGGGATTTAAGTGCAAACTCAAGCAGTGGCATCTCTATCATTTATATACAACAAGTACATTTGAAAATTCTTATCTGCTATGAGACATGTATATAATATTGTATGAAGTTTTCCTTTATTTTTCTTGTTTGAAGACACAATGGAGAAAGCTTTTTACACTGGCTCACTCTTATGACTATCATTTAGTGAGCTTAAGTAGCGATTTCTCCATGTATACAAAATTTATATTATGCTTTAGTTTTATATTTTAAATACTTTTATAACAGTTGTTCAAGTGATTTGGATGCTATATTCATGAACTAAATTTGAATTAGTTGTTATTGATGATTTTCTCTTATTCCTTCTAATCTTCAATTCTTTCTTTTGTGTAGCTGAACTTCTCAAATACTGCTGTGGCACCAGCTCCTGTGAGAACTTTTGATCCTCAAACTCCTCCGGTGCTTAAAAATGTGGAGCTATATCAGTAGCCCACATTGGGTTCTCAATTGTATAATTTCAGTTTATCTTTGCATTCAAATTCAATTTTATGAATATATTTCTACTGCTTGCGAGTTATAAAATGGTTTTCTATATTTCAGACAAACAACAATCCACCATTCCAGCCTACCAATTCACCTTACCATCACAAATGAACTTGGGTCATGGCCACAACGTACCACCACAAGTTTTGGCACCCACCTCGAATCCAATGGGGTTCATGCCAATCCCTAGTCCTGCTGGCGTTCAAAGACCTGGTGTGGGATCAATTCAGCCTCCCAGTCCCCCGCAACAGCAATCTGTGCAACCTGCTGCTGTACTGGCAACTCCACCACCTACTGTGCAGACTGCTGATACTTCAAAAGTACCTGGTAATATTTCTTTATTTTTTCAGCGACTTTGGATTTTTCTTTGAATGAAAATACTAGCTAAATGTACTGATGTTTATTTTATGAGTCAGAAAGAATTTGTCTTGAACAATGATATGTATTTCACTTATCACGTGTTCCTTGTCTTATTCTATTTTGGTTTTAACTCTTGCTTTTACTATGTCAGCACACCAAATGCCTATTGTTACAACATTGACAAAACTTTTCAATGAGACATCGGAAGCACTCGGAGGTTCACGTGCAAACCCAGCAAAGAGGCGGGAAATAGAAGACAACTCAAAGAGACTTGGTGGGTTATTTGCTAAGTTGAATAGTGGGGACATCTCCAAAAATGCTTCTGATAAGCTCCTTCAGCTTTGTCAAGCGTTAGACAATGGTGATTTTGGTACTGCACTCAAATTCAGGTAAGTCAATTGAATTGTAAATTCTAGCATCAACCTCTGCGTCGTACTCGTAACTATGCATCAAACTTACATTTTAATTGCTTTACTTACGTGTTGCAGATTCTTCTCACTACTACTGAATGGGATGAATGCCAGTCCTGGTTAGGTTCACTGAAGCGTATGATCAAGACTATGCAGAATGTCAAGTTAAGTTAAAAAGAAGATTTTGTTCTGGTTAGATTTTGTTAGTCGCAACATTTTGTTTGAGTCATGGAAGCTTATTTCTTATTTATATTTGGTTGATTCTTTGGTTGAGAATGATAAATGTATGTCGTTCACATGATCTTTGGTTGTTTTACTCTTTACTGATATGATGTTGCTTTTAGTTTATTCAAATCAAACATGCTGTCTTTTAGGTTAAAATTTGGGTTGTTATGGTTCTGCGGATTCATATGTGAGAACGATGAACTGTGAAGTAGACATTTATATGTTCGTATGCTGCATTGCAATAGTATATTAGTGTTGTAGTGTTTGATGCTGTTATTAGATTAATTGAATTTCGATTGAGCATTTTCTGCCGAGTCGGTTTTGTTCCAATTTAAATTTTGGTGCGAATTATAGCTGATGTGCTATGTGTTTGAATTGTTGCGTATGCGATTGGATATTGTATACATGCTATGTGTGATGTGGTTAAAAAATTAGAGAACGCAAGGTTAATGATTGAAAACTTTTTAATGTTTGTGTTTATTGTGTGAATATCATGAAGATTGATGATTGCCATTAATGTATCCTACAATAGTTGTATTCTGAATCCTAAACTGAATGCATATTTTAAAAAAAAAATATATTTGCAACTTGCGGCGGTTCAAACCGCCACAATATACCATAGATTTTTTTTTTTAAATATTTGCAACTTGCGGCGGTTCAAACTGCCCCAATATACCTTTGCAATCAACAATGAAAACAAAAATCATTAAGCATGTTAAGACGGTTGGAAACTGTCACAATATGGAGATTACGATAGTTAGCTACCCGTTGTTAAAATAACGACGGTTTGTACGACAGTTTTCATAACCGTCGCAATACGGCCACGCGACGCACGTTTCCGCGACAGGACTGAAACTGTCGTAACTTACAAATCACGACGGTTCTAACCTTCGTAATCTGCCAAAATGAACCGTCGCAATTTACCAATTTTCTTGTAGTGTACAACCATCGTTAAATATGACGTTATAAATTTTTTAATCTATTACAACGGTGGGATACGAATCCGAGGTAAACTTGGCGTCGTTAAATGGGTTTTTTATAGTAGTGTAGTATTCTCGGCTTAAGGCCCTGTTGCTGGAAACACGCCATTCAACAATACACATGAATAAAAACAATCCTTAACACCAGTAGTTTATTAGACATGAATAAAAACAAGGCTACTGTAACAATAACTTCCTACATGCACAAAACAAAACTTATCAAGAGAATTAAAAATAACTTACAGAACAAACTTATTAGAGAATTATAAAAACTTAAAATAATATTAACAAATTTATAGCAAATTATATGACATAAAACTATACTCTTCCCTTACTTCAATTTTCTAAAGCAGCAGACAATAAAAACAAATATGAGAGGTTAGAAACACTATTTTATGAAAATTTCAAAGGTATTTAATGTTGTTTAGAAGTTACCAAAACTTCTAATGAACCAAAATAGGAGTGAGTTATTACCACAAATAATTACTATGCAAAGTTTATGAAAATTTCAAAAATACTCAATGTTGTTTATAACTTACCAATAAGTGTCTAGCACAAGTTGCATTTCTCATAAGTGTTTATGCTCTATTATATTTGTTGTTCACTATTAGTCCTGTTGTTGTTGTCTATATCAGCATGAATTCCTACAAACTCTTATCCAATATGTGAAAAGAACTATACAAATTAGTATGAATTTTCTAGAAATATATACCGAACACAGCTGTATATTCTGGTTACTAAACATTTAGAACATTCAATCTGTATCCAAACACAACTAACCTTTGCTTACAAAGCTTATGAAAATAACTTTTAGACACTGTTATAAGTTATGTTTATAAGCTTTTTTAAACAATCTTAGAGAGACTTGTGCTTAAATATTTTTGTACAATCTGGTTATTTTAAACAAATACTGATAAACCAAAATTTTATAGATCCAAAAAACTACAGAATTCAAACACAATACTAAGATCTTAAATCATCCCTAAGACAGTAACCATAAATTAAACAAGACAACTATGAGATCTGACATATGTTGATAGTGTCAAAAGAAAATCTTACCTGCAATAAGCTTCAATCTCTAGTCTTCAATGGCTTTTCACTCTCCATAAAACAGTAACACTAACTCAAAGTTCTTGCTCTATTATAATTCCCTAGTCCTATTTCAGAAACACAATAAATCCATCAAAAACCTCCAAAAGTCATAGAATCCACCAAAATATTAAAAAAAAAATTATAGAGAATTTCCAAGATTATCCCAAAAAATACATAAAGTATTAATTTTTCATAGATCAAATGACAAAATCATAAAATTACTAAAAAATAATTTAAAATGTTGAACAAATACATAAAGGTTTAACCTTTTTTGAGTATTCGAAACATAGGGTTGACACAAAAATTACGCTAACCCTAAATCACTTTAAGAGATATAAAAATATTATCGTTCATCAATCAAACTTACAAAATAAAACTCAAACACTATATAATTTAAAAAAAAAAAAAACGGTAGAATCACTTCCAATAGCATCAAATCAACGCAAAGAACAAAGGAAAACATAAAACAAAGCAATGATGAAGGTTATATGAAGTGAGACAAAGATGAAGATGAGTAGATGGTGAGACAAAGATGATAGAGGAAGATGAAACTGAAAAAAAGAAGAGCGAGGAAGCGGCGGCGAGGACAAGCGAGAAATTGAGAGAAATGTATTAGGGTTCTATGTGAGAGGGAGGTTAGAAGTGAGAGAAAAATAAAAAATTTTGGACAAGAGCGAGAGTGAGAGAAATGTATCAGGATTTGGAGTAGTATAATAAATAATAACAATTAGTATGTGTTTGGTCGGGTTCGGTTTCTGACGGACCAAAAATAATGATCCGAACTAAACCGACTCAATCCTAATATATCCAAAATAGTCATCCGGTTCAATCTGAAAACCGTTTAAAATCGACCGAATGCAAAACGGGTGCTTTAGATCGGTCGGTTATCACCGGATGGTAATAACTTGTCCACCCCTAATATAAATAGTAAGTTTGTCTCTTCTGTTATAGCAGGGTGACTGACATGACAATGACAATGCAGCCTTTACTGGGAATGAGTATTCATGTTTTAATAATGCAAAAGTACAACTATGCTGAAAATTTTGTTGCATTGTGTTTTTTATACTATACAAACGAGTCATTTTCAAGTTTGATAACTTATCTTTATTTTTTATTTTCAACCATTTCCACGCTTTTAACTTGTATAGGTCCTCCACTCCTAGATTGCCACTACTTCCAAATCACCTAAAGCTAGCAATCACACGCAATCCAAGCAATCTGTACACGCTATGCAATCACTAAATTAATCTAGTTGTACATCCATATTGTAGTGTAGTGTAAAATGAATGCATAAGTTCCAACCAACTATATATTGTACACCAAACACTATAGAAGATTGAGTATAACTAAAAAAAACCTGAATTAGCTCACCTAAAGTGTTCTTCTGATTGGCCAATATATTCTTTATCGAAATTTATATAGTATAAGAAATCATGATACATTGAGAGCACTTTTGACAAAGGCAAGTTATATTATTTGGGATCATCCAAAGTATGAACTTTTATTCATATTTTTGTTTTCAAAAAGGTTAAATGATTTGTTATGTGTTGTAAGAAAAAAGTAAGTTTGTAATTATCATATTAACAGAGAATGATGGTTTTAAAGATTGTAACAGTTTTTAAGATCTTAAGAGAATGATGGTTTTAAAGATTGTAACAGTTTTTAAGATCTTAAGTAGAGAAGGATTTTGTAGTTTATTTTGATGCGTGAAAGTAAATGACAGAAAATAATGACAGAAAGTACAATGGAGATTTTAGTGTTAACAGTAAGAAAATTTGCTAGGGGTAGATTTTTTCATTACGTATTTACCATGCGTAATTATATGCCTGTAATATGCACATCTACTCAACTATTAATATCAACATGTGTTGCTCTCATTCGTACCTTCTTTCGGTCTCCATGTCGTGAGATAAGTGCATTACAAAATAGTCGATATTTTTGCATATTAACTAACTATCATAAAGCATAGAGTTTCAATTGTTATAAAGCAATAAGACTCCACATTGATACTACTACAGTACATAGAAATATTGATCTTAACCATATGTTTAGGCATTAGTATATGATAGATGATTATCTTGGATCTACTAATAACAAACATCTTTTGAATGTCAACTCCACTAGAAAAAAAAAAAGGTAGCAAAGCTAGAAACATGCATTAATATTAAAGAGTCATCAATATCAAAGTATGAGTATAATTATATATAATGCCATGACTTATTTAATAGATGAATATAATGACTACATCTAACCCATAACAACGAGATATTTAGATACACTAACTTATTTTAGCCACCGATAATCCTTTGAAGCTTGGACCCCTCGATAGGCGCGTCGCCCTTTACGCTTAGAGAGTCTGCTTTCTTTTCCATTAAGCAATGCTAGTTGTCTGACATGTGGCTCTAACCACCTGATATGTGGCTCTAACCACCTTTCCTCGCTATGTGCATTGTCCTTACGTCTAGCGAGCCTGCTTTCTTTTCCATTAAGCGATGCTAGTTGTTTAACAGTTGGCCCTAGCCGTTTTGCCTTTACGTGTCATCAAGCTTTCTGCTCCTCTCCTAGCACACATGTGGCTAGACCTAGGTTTTTGCTTTGGCTTAGTCTTTACATTATGAATTGTGGTTTTCTAGTCCTTTTACCTGTTTTTAGTTGATACAAGCTAGAAAAGTCCAAACAGGTATTTTTTCACTTTCCATAGATAAATTGGTAGGTGTATTGATTGCTTGTAAAATAAGTGAATAAGTGCCTACATATTTTATGTAAAGATGGAACTTACAAATTCTCCCCGACTTTATCTTTTTTTTTTTCTGAAACCAAATAAATCAAATGGTTCAAAAATATTTTTCATTCATGTTCACTAACATGGTTGACTGACTCTGGTCAAGAATTTTGAAATTTCTTTTTATGTCATTGTATTCTTTCAAATGCAAGTTCATAATTGATATCCTGACTATCCGTAAACCAAGCATAAAGACGAATCATTCACTAGACTAGAGCAATATTTTAAAACATGTATAAATCAATAGTTAGTCATTCATCAGGATCATGATCTCACTGAGTATCTCTCAATGGTTAATGTTCCCCTTAAAAATAAGACAATGTATGAACTATAGAAACATTTTACATTTCATCTATACAGTATCACCAGCTATATCATCAATCATGGATCACTAAGTTCTTTCTTTTGGTTGTAACATGGAAGGGTTTACAATTTTTTTTTTGGTTTTTCTTTGGATTCAAAAGCCTAAAGATAAGAGAGCATACAATATTTATTTCAAAAAATATCTCTTTCATTATTTCCATTTTCTCAAAACCATTTTATTTTGGTGCTTTTTCTTTTGTATGCTGGAATGCTGATTTTTGAATTGTTTTATGTCAAAGAAATTTCTTTTACTTTTATTGCACCAGTGCTACTTGAATTTTCTCTTTAAAAAACATTTCCTTTTTTCTTTTTCTCTCCATCTTTTGATTTTTCAATACCATTGCTTTTTTACGTGCTCTTATATCCTTAAGATAAGGTGCTGAACATTGTTTTTTGTTTAAATCGGCTAAGGGTTGTAACGTTGAAAAGGACAAAAAAATTATTGTAAGGCTCAAATGGGTTTGTTGAAGGATTCACACCCTTTTATGGTAGGCTTTTTTAGGTCAAGTAGTTTTTCACTTAATAACAAATAATGGTTGATCATATTCATAACTTTCAAACTCATTAGGTAATAGCAAGACTGATGCAAATTTTACATAGTTAGCATGCATGGTTACTCACAATATTTAAGTAAAACATGAGGTTGCATAGATCTCATTTATGTAGGCTTATGATTCCTTACTTATGTCAACATGTTTTCTCTAGACTGTAAAAAAATCAAACTTTGAATGATGTAAAGAATTCATAATCATTCTATATTTCAAGATAGTT
This sequence comes from Lathyrus tuberosus, assembly GCA_022829125.1. Classification (NCBI taxonomy): domain Eukaryota; kingdom Viridiplantae; phylum Streptophyta; class Magnoliopsida; order Fabales; family Fabaceae; genus Lathyrus; species Lathyrus tuberosus. Next base: position 6,691,002 of record JALAZF010000090.1, read on the forward strand.
AGATATTAATCATGAATGAAGCATTTAAAGAGAATAAAACATTTTTCATGCCATTTGTTCTTTTACTTTTTGTTGTCAACTTATCGTTTGTCATTCCATGCATTTTGACTGTTTAGACCATCATATGAACCATTTGCAAACAAACTTCCTTTGGTAGTACTTTTTAAAAAAATTCTAAAATTTTCAGAATTTGACACTTAATCATGAAAACCATTCAACTAAATAAGTCTGGGTTACTAGCTTTGATCATCTTTGCATTCCACCCCATGTAGAAAACATTTTCCTATCCTCAGGCAACAAAATAATTAATGGAATGCGAATGACCTCGCCTAGCCTGCTTTATGCATCAAAGTTCCCTAAACGCACTATATGGCTTGCCTATCGCGCCTTTGCTTCATCTACAAAACATGTTATTGTCTTGTTCAATTTCCTTGTTAGGTGCACATCAGATTTGAAGGCAGGAATTCAGTCGTTATCAAAATATTCAGAAAATGTTGGAGGCTAGGTGTGATCATGTACTTAGTACAAAATGACTAACACACCCAAGTCCATTGTGCATGGATAATGTTAATACTTCTACTACATCAACAATAACACAATTTAATAGAAATTGTTCAATAAATACTGAATTGAAAATGATAAAACTATATAAACTTCCCAATGATGTTTCCAATATTGCACTGGCCAATCACTCTCACTGACTGTCTCATTATCATAATCTTTTCCTCAATCACCTCCTTCATCATCATCATCAGCATCATCTGTTTGGGTATATTCTCCTGCTGCTTCACTCCCACTAGCATCACCACATCCTCACTCATAATAGAATGACAAATTATTAGGCCATTGTAAGTTGTTAATGAACTAGTCCTAAGTGGGTATTGGGTAAAAAAGACATGTGGTTCTTGCTTCCTTAATTGCAAAATCTTTATTGAATCATTAAGAGATAACATACCATAATGGTATGACTCAGTGACATCCCAACTATATGACAAACAAGCTCTCATAGCAGGACTCATGCTATCAAAACTCATTGCTGCCTGTGAAGGTTTAAAAGGTGTTATAGGATGCTCTGGTGGTGGTGGTGGTGGAGAGACACACACATTCTCTCTCTCTCTCTCTCTCTCTCTCTCTCTCTCTCTCTCTACATCTTGTGTAGTATCATCCAATAATAAAGTATAAAGCTTGGACATTTTCCAGAGATGATGGTTACATGGGTTGTCTATACCATAATTCTTGCATAATCCCATGATCAGTCCAAGGAAGTCAAGTGTTTGTTTCTTTGTTGAATCAACAATCTCCCAAATTTTGTTATAGATTACCCTTGCTATGTGTACTTGCTTCCCTCTCATGATATAATATATCAACCACACAATCTTCAAGGTAAGAGAGGATGTGTGGCTTATAGGAGTGACAAAATGCAGAAGGAATTATCCTACTCATGATCTTGAGTTAGTTGTAGTGGTTTTTGTGTTGAAAATTTGGAGACATTACTTTTACGGAGCAAGGTTTGAAGTGTTCAGTGATCATAAGAGTCTGAAATACTTATTCGACCAGAAAGAATTGAATATGAGACAGAGACGGTGGTTGGAGTTCTTGAAGGACTATGTTTTAGCTTGAGCTACCATCAAGGTAAAGCTAATGTCGTGGAAGATGCTTTAAGTCGGAAGACGATTCACATGTCAACCTTAATTGTTAAGGAGTTGGACTTCATTGAACAGTTTATAGACTTGAGTATGGTTTGTGAACTGACTCCTGAGAGTGTGATGTTGAGTATGCTAAAGGTTAATAATGATTTCTTTATTGAAGTTAGAGAGAGTAAAAAAGTTTATTTGAAGCTAGTAGATTTGATGATCGCGGGAGGATCGGATACAGAAGGTGACTTTAAGGTAGATGATTTTGGTGTGTTGAGGTTTCGAGGCAGAATTTGTGTGCTGGATAATCCCAAATTGAGGAAAATGATCTTAGAGGAAAGCCACAGGAGTAGCTTGAGTATTTATCCAGGAGCTACGAAAATGTATCAGGATCTTAAGAAACTATTTTGGTGGCCAGGTATGAAGAAAGATGTAGCTCGATTTGTGTATGCTTGTTTGACTTGCCAGAATTCAAAAGTTGAACATCAGAAGCCTTCTAGTTTGATGCAACTGATGGAGATACTAGACTGGAAATCGAATAATATCACGATGGACTTTGTAATTGGATTATCGAATACGGCGATAGGCTTTGATGATATTTGGGTGATTGTGGATAGATTGACAAAATCGACACATTTTATTCCGATTAACATCAACTTTCCTTTGTGGAAGTTAGCAGGGATTTATATCACAATAATAATGAAGTTTCATGGGGTTTCGTCGAGCATACTGTCCGACAGAGACCCGAGGTTTACTTCCAGATTTCGGAAGAGCTTGCAGGAGGCTTTGGGTTCTAGTTTGAAATTGAGTTCTGCTTATCATCCGCAGACAAATGCGCAATCTGAGAGGACTATTTAATCATTAGAAGACTTGTTGAGGGCTTGTATACTCGAGCAGGGAGGTGCTTTGGGTACTCATTTATCGTTGATTGAATTTACATACAATAACAATTACCATTCTAGTATTGGAATGGCGCCTTTTGAAGCGTTATATGGTAGGAGGTGTATCACACCTCTATGCTGGTATGAGTCAGGTGAGACCATCGTACTTGGTCCCGAAATTGTGCAGCAAACTACTGAGATAATCCAGATTATCAGAGAAAAGATCAAAGCATCCCAAAGTTGACAGAAAAGCTATCATGATAATATGAGGAAAGATTTGGAAATCAACGAAGGCGACCATGTGTTTCTAAGGGTCAATCATGTGACTGGTGTTGGTCGTGCACTAAAATCGAATAAGCTAGATCCTAAGTTCATTGGACCATATCAAATTTTGCAGAGAGTTGGAGTTGTTGCGTATAGAGTGGCGCTGACACCTGAACTTTCAAATTTACACGATGTGTTTCATGTGTTGCAACTTCGGAAATACATTCCTGATCCATCCCATGTCATTCAGAGGAATGAAGTGCAGATTCGAGATAATCTTATTGTGTATGCAATGTCGATAAGGATTGAGGATCGCAAGATGAAACAATTAAGAGGAAAGGACATTCCTTTAGTGAGAGTAGCTTGGGGAGGAGCTTTTGGAGGAAGTATGACCTGGGAATTAGAGAGCAAGATGCGAGAGTCGTATCCAAAATTGTTCTCATCAGGTACATTTTTGAGGAAGAAAATATTCTAAGTGGGGGAGGGTTGTAACACCCCATTTAAATATTTTGTCATTTTGTGATTGTATTCGTTTAATTAATTTGGCATTAGCCTAGTTAAGGGTGTGTGTGTGTAAAGGCGAGTGTGAGAACTTAGTGTAATGAATTAATTAGAATAAGTCTTCGAATAATATTATGATAATAATAATAATAATAATAATAATAATAATATTAATGATGGTGGATGAGATATTTCATTATTATTATTATTATAGATATTATTAATAATTACATGGAATAATTGTCCCTAATAATAATGGTAATATTATTATTATTATTAAAAATTAAGAAAAATAAAACATAATTAGAGAGAAGTGGGGAAAGAGGTTAGGAAAAACCAGTTTCACATGAAAAGAGAAAAGAGATAAGAAAGAAGCAGAGCTAGGGCAAGATGAGATCAAGAACTTCCACCATTGTTAGGGAGAGATCAAGTTTGGAATTAAGGTAAGGGGGGAGAATGAGTTCATTAATGGTGATTAGAACATGAGAGGGTAGTGAGGGTTCCTTTCCCTCTTAGGATTTTATGTGTATTCTTCTCATTGCTTGTTGAATCTCATGTTGGTGTGATTGCTTTTGTGAATTCGTGTTTGTGTACTGATATTGGCATGATTTTTCGTGTAAATTAGGTGTTGTTGCTGTGTTTTACCATGAAAACAGATTTTGGGAAAAATGGGTTTTGGGGGATGACGAAAATGTGATTCAAATTATGAAAAAATTTAATAAAATGATAGGTTAATAAAGTAGAGTAAAACCTTGGATGATAAACTGGTATAGGTACTGTTTTGGGTCAGAAATAGGAGCTTGAAGGTGCTCCAATGGGTGAGAAATCGCACTGATGCGAACAACTGGTTTTTGCTGTGCAGACTGGCCATACGCGTAAGGCAGGTGGCAATACGTATATGAGGCCTAGGAATATGAGGCCCTACGCATAGTGTACGCAGGATTGGGGGTGAGGAAACAAGGCCTTACACTTATGGGGAAGGTTGTGTTGTGTATTTTCCATTTTCGCGATTTCTTTCCCGATTTCGGGTGCGATGCAATTCCTATTGGTTCGTAAGATTAATATGACATAGTTGGACATAAGGAAACCGATAATGATACTAAATGTGGTAAAACATGGAATTTCAGTGTGGATTTTTATACGATGTGTGATTGTTGCTTGTGTTGATAAGATTGTCGTTATGTGGACAATCTTGGGCAGAGATGGCAATTCTATAGGGAATTACCGTGAGTATGTGGATCACGTGTGATAATTGTGGATCTTGTGTTATGCATTGATGGTAAATTTATTATGCATAATTGAATGTCATGCATTTCATGTCGTGTCTTGTGGAGATGAGTCTAGGTGGAAATTCATGATGGGTGTCTAGTCTCGTCCAGACTCCGTGTGGGAGTCGAGTGGAGATATGTTATAGTTCAGAGGGACGTATGCGACTTATCCAGATTTTGACGAAAATTGGGTTCAAAGAGTGAACAGTATGGATTGTGTTGGTACCGCATGGATGGTGTCGTGTCAGTTGAGTCACATTGCATATATGTATGATTGGATGTGAACTGAGCATGATGGATGTTGATGTGGCACTTGTATGTGAGTTATAACTGTTAGCTTGATGTGAATTATGTGATTTACTACTCCTTAGCATGTGATATTAACCGTAAAATTATTGAATGTAATTCTCACCCCTTTTCTGTTGTTGTGTTTGTGCTCCTTGGGGAGTACAAATAACCAGGTACCTGAGTAGTGCTTGGAGCGTGTGTTGCTATTGATCAAGTCTTAGAAGTCGCTCTGATACATAACACGGGAAGGATGCGAATTTGTGTTAATTTATGTTATTTTTATTTGTTACGTATCTTGTTTTCTGAATTATGTTGAACCACGAGTTTTGTGGAGGTTATTTGTTGTTAAGGCCTTAGTGCTGTTAAAGTGAACAAATTTAATAATTCCACTGTTTAATTTATTTTTGTGAGTAATAAAGATATGAAGTGACTTTATACTTCATGAGTTTTTTTCAAGAGATGTGGCATCCTACTTGTGTATTTTCGATTATTTTGCACTCTAATTTCATAATTAAATAAATGGGAAGAGTAGGATGTTACAATTTCTCCAGAATTTCCCATGTTTATTTTGACGATTCTACATCACTGATCTTTTCAAAATTATCTTGATCAATGCATTGATGGATTATAAAGAAAGCTTTATAGTCTTTCTTATTCAATTCTTTGTGTGCAGCCTTTTCTTCATCCATCACGTTTCATGGAAGTGGTGTCATTCCCTCCTCCACAAGATCCCAAAGATCTTGATAACAGAAAACAACCTTCATCTGCTTACACTAATTCTCATAATTCTGCCCCTTCAGAATTGGGAGACTCACCGGAAAATGTCCGTTCAGATGATTCATCTACATTGTGTTTCGCTTCTTACGAATCGCTCAATTAGTGCTCGAGATATTAGATATTGGGAATACGCCAATTGACGTTCTAGAATTTCCCTGTAACTTGATGAATTTCAAACCAAATATTGATGAACAATAATCAATCTTTCTGATTGATTATCACTCTTGTTCTTCACTCTTCACTCAAGTGAATCAACCACTCTTGGTTGCAAGATTTTTTTGCACAATAATGATGAAAGAAGAAAAGAAAATTTAATTGAGAAGAAGAAGTTATGGTTTCAACGTGAGAGGGAAGAGAAGAGAAAGAGTTGTGAATTCTGCGGAATTTTTATCTGCTTCTCAAACTGAGAAATTTTATTCAATATGTGCCACTGCACTTCTGTTATGTGTTATAATTCATAATAGGGTTACTCCCTATTTATAGATTTTGGGTTTGCTTGCTCCTTAAGCAAGGTGCAAAATACCAAATTCTGCTAACACTACAAAATTAGACCTAAGTCGAAATTCCTGTCGAGGTATACTACTTGGACGTTTCGACACTCACACAATTTCAACACTTCCTTACTTCTGTCGAGCAACATGCTTTGACTCAAGGAATTACATTCTCAACAGTTATGTCTTTTTTCAATGCAAGATAAACATAAGACAATGGGTTGAAAGAATCACCTTTTAACACAAAGCTCAAAAGTTTTGATGTAAGAAGAACAAAGTGTCTAAAGCAGACTTACTTGAAAATGAAGGTGAGTTGCAGTTGGTATTTTGGGAGTAATTTGTGATTTTTTTTTTCAAAAAAGAGTTAGAATTATTATGTACTCATTTTGAAGATGTTGAACAAACGCAATGACTTATATATATATTAGAATACATTTAAAAGTTTAATTTAAAAAATAGAGAAAATTGAAAATTTATCTGAACAATTTTAAAATTATTTGATAGTTTTTTTTTTTGGATATTGCGACAGTTCAAACAATAATGTCAAATCATAAATTGTGGTATTTAAAGATGACGCATTTTTTTGATATATTATTGCAATTAATGATAAATGTAACATTTTAAAAGGACGTTATTTACAATAGAAAATTGTCATTTTAAACCAATGTTAAGAGCTTCAATCAATGCGACTTTTATTTATTAACCTACATTACTTACCTAGCGATTGCTAAAATTACAACATTTTCGAAAATGCCGTTTTAGTTAATCAATGCGCCATTTATATATTAAACTACATTAGTTACCTAAAATCATCCAAATTTATGACAATTACGAAATCGCCATTTTTATGCAACCACAATTTTCTTAATTTAACTGCCATAATAAATGTGTTTTTTTAATGCTTATTTACTATTCTTTTTCTCTTCATATCTTCTTTTTTTTTTTTTGTCTTTTAATTTTCTTTTAATTTTTTATTAATTATTTTCTTTTTACAAATTTTGCATTACTTACTTTATTTTATCAAACCACTTGAGTTCATTATTAAAAATGTTTAAAAACTTTAATTTAATTTAAGATTAATATATATATATATATATATATATATATATATATATATATATATATATATATATATATATATATATATATATATATATATATATATATATATATAATGTTATTAGAATGTTTATAAATTAAAAATAATAACTTATATTAAAATTTAATAAAAATCATATTTTTTAATTATTAATTTGTGATGAAATTTTAAAAAATAAATGTTTATTTCCACATATGGTGCCAATATCCTCTTTTTACCCTTTTTACCTTTTCTTATTATTATTTTGATTTGGTAAATAACGCAATAGAAAGATTAATTTATTTCATATTGGAAACGGAATATAAGTTTGGTCGCATTAATATAAATTAATTCTCTTTTATTTTTGTAAATAATAGAAATACATGATTTTTCATTTCATATTTCAATTTGAATAAATTTTTTTTGCCGATTGACTGAATTTTCTTTCATTTATATTTATATGTATTTAAAACTTTTAGTTATATTAAAAAAATTCTTTTTATTCAAATACATAATTTTTATTTCTTTCCAAAAACATAAATTGATTTATTTTACTTTTTATTCAAATAGATTTTTTTTTTTCTTCTTAAAAAAAATGTCAAAAAATGTGACTATCAAGCAAATTTTCCCTTTTATTTTATCTCAAACAGTTTTTAAAAATTAGTTTTTTCTATTATTCTCTTAAAATTAATTTTAATAAATAGATTTGTATACGAATCCAAAAACTAAAAATTAAAAGTAATTCGACCCGGCCTTAAGAACATTTTTGTTTCTCATGTTGTAGTAATAAAGAATAATCACTCCACCTTTTAGTGTTTTAATAATATTATATAATTTTTTTTAATGAATAGAGTAAGAATGAAAATATTTCTAAAACTTAATACTGTAAAGAACATGCACTTGCTAAGGTATAATATATATGAAAAAAATACAAGGTATGATAATACCACAAAGAAGAATAGTTAAGAGGGAGAAGACAATTAGTTACATGTCCATTTATACCGCAATAAAATTACACAGACAAATAATCTCATTTATAAATAAATAAAAACATGCCCTTAATCATCATTCATTCATGGATTATGACATACAATATCATATTCATGCATCATATATGATATACAACATCACCATCATTCATCTCATGCAGTTTTAACTACATTTAGTACATTCCTTTCCCTATCATTCATCTCATGCAGTTTTAACTATATTTAGTACATTCCTTATACCGCACAATTTTTCACAGTTAAAAGCATAACTAATTATCATTCAATTTATAAAATCCACATTTTTCATGATGATTCATGTTACTATTATGATATGAAATGCTAATGAAATAAAAATGAAATTCATTAAAACATAGATGCATGAGGGAACACAATGCAGGAACAAAAATCATGTAAAAATACCTAAAATATAATCCAACTACAATTACATGACTTGGAAAATGAAATTTATTAAAAATAAGAGTGTATTTGGATGAATCATTTTAATCAGAAAAAGCAATTTTTTTGAGAGAATTTAAAATGATTTGACCAAAATCCATTGCTTGGATAAAAAAATATAGAGATTTATTAAAATGATGTAAATTTATGATGTATTTTATTCAAGTTAAATTTAAGGAATTTCAAATGACTTCAAAAAATAAATAATTTGAAGTTGTTTATTCACTCTATTTAATGCAAATGTTAAATTGTTTATTATTAATTTTTCAAAATTTGCAAGATATTTCTCATATTATATGAAAATTTAAAATTCACCCATAAAATTTTCAAAAAATTGCAAATAAGTTCTTAATAATTTTCAAAATTTACAAATTAGTCCTTTAAAATTTTCAAAAATTGCAAATTGATCTCTATTTTTTTTTTTATATTTTAAATTTTGCAAAAAAGTTTTAAAATTTATGAAAAATGACCAAAAAAATTTAACAATGAATCATTTTAATACTCAATCCAAACAAAATAATTTAAAAATGAATGAATTTCAATTGAATCATTTAAACTGCTTAGAATTTTAAATTTCTTAAAAATTCCCAATTACCTAATCCAAACACACTCTAAAATCCAATCAAATATGCCCATGATTATGGACAATTTTTATTGTTAATCATGTAATTATTCTCTCTTTATTTCATTTAATTTCACAACTACCATACTTAATTTTAAGCTAGCATAATTTATTTTTTCGCCAAGATGATATTGCATTGTGCATGGTTGGTTATTGGAGATATACAAAACATATTCATATGCTCAAATGTCAATTCTATTGTGGCCATCAACACCCATTCTTCCATCAAGATGAACAACAAAAACTTTCATGCATGACATGTCCAAATTAATGCAATACTTATGGGGTATGGCCTCATAGGCAATGTCAATGGCACGCCCTTATGCCCAACTTCCAATTATGATACTTACTATTAATGAAAAATAAATGATCAATTGATCCATCGTGCCCTTATTTAATCTATAGATTCAAGTGTCATTACAATGCTTAAAAATGTAAAAACTTCAACTAAAAAAAGTATGAGATGTTATCACCAAGTTGTTTGCAAGCAAACTCGTGCTTAAATCATGCACTTAAAGGAGCACTTATCTCGCTTCACTTCCAGTCTTTGTCAGAATACATCCATGGAATTATGGCCTTATTGGATGAATTGGTTATTATCAAATCTCTCTTAGATAATATGAACCATTTCATTCACGCTTTAATGGCCTATGTATGGAATATTGTGAGGTCACATATACCTTATGAACTATAGAAAATCCTATGGGAGTTGATGATCTTCGTTATATACTATAGAGTTTAAAGGTTACTTAAAAAGAGATAAAATTGTTCAAGAAATGCCTCTTATTTACACCGCAAATATAACAGAATAAGTGAATTGGTATTACAAGAACACTACTACAAAAAGGTCTTTTATCTCAGTGGAATTAAAACTGAGAGATAAAGTTATATGCACATGGGTTTGAACCCCAACATCAACACTTTTATTACTTTTAAAACTAGCTTGTCTTATATCTCGGTTTATCTTGAAAATCGAGAGGTAAGATTATTTCTTTTTTTATTTAAATTTTGTTACATTGTTTACCCAAGATATTACATTGTTTATACATAATATTAAAATAAAAATCAAATTCCCTAGAGATCTAGATAAAAATCAAATTCCTTGAGGATTTAGCTTTTAGATATCTTCGAATTATTGGATCTGGGGGAAGATCAAATGTTAGATGCAAGATTATTCTCTACGGATCTTGCATGCATTTGATTCTAATGAAAAAAGTGTAAGATAATTATAATAAATATTCAAAATATTAAAAATACATTGTAAAATTTGTTTTCCATTGAGAATTTTTATTTTCCATGTTCAGGTCCCATGCAAGATGCTAGAGATCTGTTTTCTAATAAAAAAATTTATTTTCTACACTTGCAATCCATCCCAGAGATCTGTAGTAGCAACTCATGAATAAATGGACGGCGATGAATATTTCCTCTCTTTGGGGCGGCTACGTATAAATTATTCTTAGGATAAAATATGTTTAACGAGTATTTTTATAGTAAAATATGATTATTAAAATCGAGGTATTTTATCTTCTCCTTTTAACTATCACCTCGGTGAAGGTGATGATGAAAACCAAGGTGAATAATTTTTTTTAATTACATTATTTACACAAAATATTAAAATAAATTTACTAAAAATCTTTGCTCTTATAACTGAATATCTTCGGTGATATCCATATTTAGTTGCATTCCCTTATTTGTTCAAAGGTTAAGCTCACTTCCTTGTTGGTTAAGCTCCATATTTGCGTAACTTGAAGCAAAAATATTTTTTTGCACTTGAAATCTATCAACTGAGTACTTTTCAAAGGTTGAACTCCCTTCTTTAACTGAAGGTTATTCCAAAAATACAACAACGACAACATCCACACCATTATGTGAGATAGATTGCAAGGGGAGAAAAAAAAATATTTTGTTCAAGATAGAAGAACATTGAATATTTTTTCTGTCTTGCAATCCATCCCAAAGAATAATGCTTACGAGTTAGGGGTGACTTCATATTAGTAAGGATTAGGGTAAAATCTGTTTAACGAGTGCTTTTATAGTAAAATCTTATTATTTTATGCCTCGGTTAAATAGAAAACCGAAAGGTTAGAACATTTTGTTTACACTTATAAACAAATAAAATCATAAACTACAATAGTTGGGAATCAGAGCTTGTACTGAGTTGTTTTTCACCCCGGTGTTATGAAAAACTGAGGGAATTTATGGTTTTTTATTTTTTAAATAATAAAAAAATCGCGCACCTTGCCTTTATACCACGGTTTTCTATTGTTCGAGGTGAAAGCTTCATCATGAAATTATTTGTTAGTTTTATGACAAACCAGGCCATACTACCAAATCTTGTTTTACAAAATTCATGGATATCATCCAAGAGGACACATACCCCAATTGAATTGCATACTTGTATCATGTCATCGGGTATCTAAGACTGGATCTTAGACTTAGGAGCCTGACATCACATTATAAGTGATCTAGATTGCGTCTATCTCAACCTTACAAATGTTCTGATCACCAAAGTGTGTATGATGGCTCAAATCTCCCTATATACAAAACTAGTAAAAAAAATTAAATTCTCCACCTCATTCTCTTCATTTATCAAATGTTTTACATGTGCCAAAATTTTATCAAAATATGATGTCTTTCTCTTCCTTATGTCAAACTAATCCAATTTATGTTGAACTTTTTTCTTACCATTTCTTGATAAAGGAATTGAAGACAAGGGCACATATTCTAAAAAACGACCTAACAATGGCCTCTACCACATGACTTCATCTTCATCCCCATCAATTGCGCTCACTACAAAACTTTCACTCATCAACCACACCATCACATATTGCGACATTCTTCAGACCATTTAATAAGAAATATTACCTCCATCAACAAAATAAAGTGTCATCCTGAACCATGCATATCATGTAATATAGTTAATAGTCACGAACTACTATTTTCAACATCTAGCATTACAACTAAGAGATCACTTGAGCTTATTTCACTATGCCAAAGAAGGGATTAGACAGCGCTTTTTTTGGGCTTAGACAGCGCTTAAAAGCGCTGCCTATTCGACCGTCGCTATAAGTAAAGACAACGCTTTAGTTAATGAGAAAGCGCTGCTAAATGTCTGCTTTAGCCAGCGCTTTTACTTTGAAAGCGCAATCTGTTTGTCACTTTAGCCAGCGCTTTGTCTGTAAAAGCGTTGTCTAATGTAGGCCTTTAGGCAGCGCTTTGACTTTAGACAGCGCTTTTGGTTATCTTTAGGCATTGCTTTAGACGGCGCTTTCCTTTATAAGCGCTGTCTATTCTCTACTTTAAGCAGCGCTTTTTATTTAAAGCGCTGTCTAATCTCCACTTCAGACAGCGCTTTTTTCTTTGAAGCGCTGTCTAATGTCCACGAAATTTTTTATATATAAAACTTAAAAAAAGCGCTGTCTGATATATACAATAAATATTTACCAGATTATCACCATATTTTGCACCAGGTTTTCACCACATTTTGCACCAGAATATGCATTTAGAATTTGCACCAAATTTTCATAAATTAGAGCTTCAATACAATAAATATGCACCAAATTTGTCTATTTATATATGCATCTTTAATCCAATAATTTATATATACAAAAAATTGATGATATTCAAGCTAAGAAACAACAACAATTCATATATCTTGTTAGCTACAAAAAAATCTGATATTCAAGCTAAAAAACAACAACAATGAACTTGTTAGCTCTATCTTATACATCTGCACATATAACCTGAAACAAAACAACAACAACATTAGACAAAATATAGAAGAAAACAAAGAAGGCGTTGTTCTTATCTGATATTCAAGCTGCAAGCATTGCCAAATCTGATATTCAAGCTGCAAGCATTGCCAAAAATGTCAACAAATGATCATGAGTTATTGAATATTGCCAAGTGCCTATGAAAATCAGTATATGATTCCAACCTTCTATGGACAAGATATCAATCAATATTTGGTAGCACCAACACAATTTATGATTCCAACCTTCTATAACAAACAACAACAACATTGCAACACAATTTAATATACTAATGACGACATATTCATCAAAACTCAAACTTATATATACTCAAAATTCTCATCAATGAAAGAAAGACAATATACCTTATAAAACTCTCAGCTCAATAATGAATTGACACCATTCCTCCTTAAGTTCATCCAATTGATCTTTTGAGTAATGAACACATTTGAATTCATCAAAGTACTACATAATAATATAACATAGTATGATTTAGCTAAAACTATTTAATTATATGAGACATATGTGGTAAATATTAAAATAATTCCTAAGTTAGAAATCCATACCTTGGATGGAATATCTATTCGATCCAAAAGAAGAGTTTCTTTCATAAACCTCAACATGAAATATCCGCAATCTATTCCATTGCACTGACGAGGACACTACACATGGAAAGAAAATACGGATATATATCAGGATATACCCCTTAACTAGTTTTATCAAGTATCATCACTAATATAATCAAAATTGTGAAAATATACCTCGACTCTAATCCATGTAATGTTGTTGGCTTTGCTCTTTGGAACTTGAATATCTCTTTGTGATCGAAAAACTTGTATAACGCTAATAAAATATAAACGAATATTTAGAACATGTCACATAAATAAATAAATATACACACGAATTTTTAGAACAATCTCACTTACGTATCAATCAACTTCTTCATATCTGGGTATGTTGCTTGATCATTGTGTAAAGAATCCAGATAATATACAATTTCTCTTATCGGATTAATTGCCACCAACAACCAATGTCCACTGTAAGATTAAACAAAGGTTAGAATGAAAACAAAGGTTAGATGGAAACTTTCTACACAACTTCAAAAAACAAAAAAATATAATAGATGAAGTTAGAATGAAAATCTAACCCGTTGCCAGTATTATATGGTAAAAAGAACAACTTTTCTATATCTTTGCTGGCCATAAATAAACCGAGTACATACTGTATGACTTCATCTGGTTTCTGTACGATTAACCATGAGTTGATAGTCATGGCGAGAGGTTAACGTGGGTCAATATTTTTGGATTACCCTGCCATGTCTGGGGTGATAAGTTCTTTAAGTTTTTAGCAGGAACTGTTGGTGAATTCGTGAAATCTGATGATGAAACCCAGAAACATGAAAGGTTCGATGTCGCCAGGATCCTCATTAGAACAAAAGTTGCCATGAACTTGAACGAAACCATCAATATTGATGTTAATGAACAATCGTTCCGTATCAAGGTGGTTGAAGAAGTCCCTTATTGTGGTCCAAAGAAGGTTTGTAGATCCTTTAGTGACAGTCATGAAGATAGCTCAGAAGTGGAATCGTCTAGTAGTGAGGTGGAAGAGACATTACAGGATAAAGTCAATCCAATGGACATTAACCCAGAGTCAAACGTGGGTCTTCAAGGAGTAGGTGAAAAGGCTTCCGGCGTTGTTTTAGAGAAGAAGAATGGCAGTAAAGTTGTGCCTAGGGAACCTGGAATAATTGATATAACGTCTGAGTCACATTTATTGGAAGGTGAGATTTTACAGAATAAAGTAGACCAGGTGGGGACCTCTCTTGATGTTAACCTTGCATCTGAGGTTAGGCCTTTAGTCAATAGCTTGCAGTCTAGGGAGACTAGGAATTTCCAGCTGTCTAAAGATGAACTGCAGAAAGTCAAAAAGAAAATCACGCTTTTGAATGTTGAAAGATATCATATGGAGGGCGAAAAAGTGTTAACATCAGATAACTTTTGTGAGGATTCAGAAGGCATGAATAAAGGCTACGTAGGTGGACATATCATTAAACCCACTTTGGGGCACAATAACTTGTTACGTAGGAAGAAATCTTTGGGAGAAATTTATAGAAGCTTGAAAATTCCATACACACCTTCATATTATGCGTCGCTGTTGTTAGCAGATAATGCTTTACCTAGCTCGGTATCTTATGTTAGTGAGACACACTCGTCTGAGATTAGTGATTCAATTGCAAGTTTCTCAGAGGGTTCAGCTGGACAGAGTGCTGGTTATGTGGGAGACAATGAAATCTTGCGTAGTAATTCACGGATTAAGAGGAAACTAATGGGTCTTTCTAAGAGGATGTGGAATTCTATCACGAAACTCGGAATAGAGGCAGACGAAGATGAAGAGGTGTTTGAGTCAATTATTCAAAATTTAGAAGAAGAAGAAAGAAATGGGAAGAATAAAAAGAAGGAGGCAGCTACTGAACCTTTATGAATATAGTCACATACAATGTGAGAGGGTGTAAAAGTTTGATTAAGCAACACAAAATTAGAGAATTGATGAGGATGGGGGGGCAGACATTGCATTCATTCCAGAGACAAAATGTGAATCCATGATAGATGGTATGGTATAAAAACTGTGGGGTAACGACAAATACATGTGGTCTGCGTCAAAGTCTGAAGGTTTGTCGGGGGGAATTCTTATCATTTGGAATAGAGATGTTATAGATCCATTATGTAGTTATAAGGGGGAAGGATTTCTGGGTCTCAAGGCTATGTGGAGGAACAAAGTTTGTTACTTTATAAATGTATACTCATCATGCAATAATAATGAGAAGAGGAAGTTATGGAGTAACATTCTAAGTCTAAAAGCTAATCAAGAAGTTGAAGAGTGGGTAATTGGGGGCGATATCAACGCTGTCAAGAATTCAAGTGAGAAAAAAGGAAGAGCACACCACAATAAGAAATTGATGATGGAATTCGAAGACTTTATCCAAATGACAGGGTGTATTGATCTAAATACTTCTGGGAATCGTTATACGTGGTTCAGTCCTACAGGGGAGGCATGCAGCAGAATAGATAGATTTCTAATATTGGTTGGTTTATTGAACGGGTGGAATGAAGCTCACTAGAAAGTGGATAAACGGGATATATCAAATCACAGGCCGGTGTGGTTATCAATGAGGAATGTCAATTGGGGTCCTAAACCATTTTGATTGCTCAGATGTTGGTTTCAACATCCACAATTTATGCAATTCATAAAACAAACTTGGGAGAGGCTTATTTTTCGAGGCAGATGCGTTTTTGTGGTATCCATGAAATTGCAGGCTTTAAAGAAAGAATTAATAAAGTGGAATAGAAGTGTATTTGGTTGGATAGATACTAATGTGGAGGAGAACAGAGAGGTTTTAAATAACTCAGAAGAAGTTTTGGCAGATATAGATGACTATATGTAAGATCAAAATCTTAAGATAAGAAGGAATGCTGAAGAGGAGATGTGGAAGCTATTGAGAATAAAAGAAAGTTTACTTCATCAAAAGGCTGGAACAAAATGGATAGAAGAGGGTGACCAGAATACTGTGTTTTTCCATTCGACAATCCGGCATAGAAATCTAATAAACTCAATCACCAAAGTGAGGGTCGAAGGAAGAACAGTGGAAGATGTTGAAGGGGTAAAGGAAGCTATTGCAGATCATTTTGAAAAGAGGTTTAAGGATACAAACAGACCTCTAGTTCGTGTCAAGGCTGAAAATTTCAAGAAGATAACAGAGGAGAATAGAAATAGGTTGGAAGCAGAGTTTACAGAAGAAGAAATTAAAGAAGCAGTATTTCAATGCAAAGGGGATAGAATCCCGGGGCCCGATGGTTTCAATTTGGAATTCTTTCAAAAATGCTGGGATATTGTGGGATATGAATTCACAGCAGGCATTAACGCATTTTTTGTTGAAGCTTATCTTCCAAAGGTGTTAGCTTCTTCCTTCTTGGTTTTAATTCCTAAGAGTGACAATCCTAAAGAGCTCAATGAGTATCGGCCGATTTGTTTAGTTGGCTGTATCTATAAGGTGATTGCAAAGTTACTAGCTGGGAGAATTAAGAAAGTGATGGACAACATAATATCACCATCGCAGACGGCGTTTATTGCTGGAAGGAGTCTACTAGGTGGAGTTCTTGCGTTGAACAAATTGGTTGATTATTCAAAAAGGAGCAACCACAAAAGCTTAATCCTTAAAGTCGATTTTGCGAAAGCTTATGACTGCACTGAATGGACATATATTCGTCAGGTTATGAAGAGTATGGGATTCGGTGGTAAGTTTATGCGCTGGATAGAAGGATCCGTTTTCAACTGTTTTATTTCTGTAATTGTGAATGGTAGCCCTTCTCGTGATTTTCAAGTTACTCGTGGGTTGCGGCAGGGTGATCCTCTATCACCTTATCTTTTTGCAATAGTGGCAGAAGGTTTGGTAAGTATGATGAACGAAGCTGAGGATGCAGGTTTATACCAACGTTTCAAGATTAATCAGATGGATACTATAAATCTTCTCCAATATACTGATGACACTGTCCTAATTGGTGAAGCTTGTTGGAGGAATCTCTGGGCATTCAAAGTAATTATGAGAGGGTTTCAATTGGCATCGGGGCTAGAGATCAATTTTAACAAGAGTAGGCTTGTTGGATATGGTGTTGAGGACTCTTTTTTAAAAGTTGGTGAAAGATTTCTTGCCTGCAAAATTCAGAATTGTCCGTTTAAATTTCTTGGTATTCAAATAGGTGGGAATCATAGGTTGGTATCGTTTTGGAAACCAGTAATTCACAAGGTGCAAGCAAGATTAGCCTCTTGGAAGGGAAGATTTATATCTATGGGGGGCGGAACTACTTTGATTAAATCAGTACTAATGAATCTACCAATTCACTACTTGTCTTTTTATCGTATGCCGATAAAAGTCATCAAAACTATAACATCTCTTCAGCGGAAATTCTTGTGGAATGGTTCTACTCTTAAGGAAGGTATAACTTGGATCTCATGGAGGACAATTTGCAAACCAAAGGAGTTAGGAGGGTTGGGTATTTTGGATGTGCAGTGCTTGAATGAGGCTTTGTTAGCGAAATGGATTTGGAAGATTTTGAGCTCGAGGAATTATATATGGTTGGGCATATTGAATGCTAGATATGGAAATGTGAATGCTAATTTAGTTTGTGGTGAGTGTACAGCTGGACAGATCATGCAGTCATTATGGTGGCGAGATATTGTTCGTCTTTCTTACAATTTTGGTGATGATTCATTATTTCTGAATATGGATGCAACTGTTGGGAATGGAGAATGCACGTCTTTTTGGTATTCTGCTTGGTGCAGCAATACTCCTTTAGTTACCTTGTTTCCAGAACTTCATCAAACCGTTGTAATGCCTAGAAGTTTTGTAGCTGACAATGGTAGATGGGCTGGAGGGACATGGCAGTGGAGAGTGGAGGTTTTGGAAGGTTTTGAAATTCAGCAAGCAGTAAATCGATGGGAGAGTCTTTACTAGTTAATTCAACAAGTTGAGTTGCGCAGGGAGGAGATAGATGGTTTAGCATGGAAGCTGGATAAATGCGATTTTTCCGTTCATTCTGCTTACAAGTACTTGTTTGATAGATATTCAAGAGCTCAAAACATATCCCATGAATTACCTGCAGCATTTAAACTCATTTGGTTTGCTTCCTCGCTTATCAAAAAGGTGGTTTTCGGTTGGCGTTTACTTCACGATCGACTCCCTACGCGAAACATCCTTTTGACTCTTCACATTATTAATTCTCCACATGATACAGCTTGTCCATTTTGTTTTCATGTGGAGGAATATGTTAATCACTTATTATTTGAATATCCAAAAACAGTCATGGTGTGGAAGAATATTGTTGATTGGTTGGGAGTTTCGACTTAGTTGGATGGATCGATGGTGGATCATCTCAAGAAGTGGATATCATCTCTAAATATAGCAGGTGTTATAGAAAAAAAAGCAACAGGACTGTGGCTTATAGTGTGCTGGCAATTGTGGAAGGTGGATAGGTAGAAAATACAATTTTACGTGTAATTACTACGATTGGTTTAAGTCACCAATAGATTTTTTGTAGGGTGATTTTACGGTCGGTTTTGTAAATGGGTTTGGATACCTCTTTTATATCCTAGTTGAATATATTTGCTTATTAAAAAAAAAAACCTCTATGGTATGCCTGAGTGACATCCCAACCATATGATAAACAAGCTCTCATATCATGATCCATGATATTAAAACTCATTGCAGCATGTCGAGGATCAGTAGGTGCAATGAGAGGCTCTAGTGGTGGTGGTGGTGGTGGTGGAGGAACTCTCTATGTGTGTCTTATGCAGTATCATGCAATAGAAAAATTATCAAGCTTAGACATTTTCCAGAGATGATGGTTACCTGGGTTGTCTATACCATAATGCTTGCATAATCCCATGACAAGTCCAAAGAAGCCAAGTGTCTGTTTCTTTGTTGAATAAAAAATCTCCAAAATTTTGTTGGAATTCACCTTTGTTATGTATACTTGCTTCCCTTTCATGATACCATATCAACTGCATAATCTTCAATGTAGGAGAGGATTTGTGGCTCACAAGAGTAACATAATTCAAATGGAAGATCATCCAAATTTGAGCTTGGATGGTCAGGTAAGATCTCTTAAAATGGATGGGAAGTCTACATTGCCCTTACTTAAAAGGTTTTCACCACTTCACAAATGTCAGTAGAAATTTCATAATAAACCCAATTTCCTACTATAAACTTCACTTCAAATGGGTTCAACCTCCTAGAGTGTGAGACATAGTTATCTTCTACAAAGGCGTGTATGGAATCTCTATCAAATGGGACTTATCGGCCTCACACCAAAAAACCTTTTCCATTAGTGCATCCTCAATGGGTTTGGCGTTTGCAAGAATTTCTCACTATGCTAAATTTGAAAACTCAATTAGGAGTTGCCATAAAAATTGAACCCCATGGATCTATCCCTTGCACCACAACAAAATATTCTCCCGGATCAGTGTAAAATTTCTCATGGATGAAGCTTCTGAACTTGTGCTGGTAAAATAGTTTGGAAAATGAATTGATGCTTGAGCTTTGTATTTTCCTTCAAATTGTTGATCTTCCAGAAGCCATCGAAAACATTTATTAAATAACAAATATGGAATTTATGTGTTAGTCATTATTTCAACAAATGCAATTTCCACAAATACGCTATAATAGAGGAACATCAAGGTACACTGATAGCGTAAAATTACATACCTGAGCAATCTCTGAATCAGATTAAAATGTAATTTGGTGATGTTTTATTTTCCTTTATATGAAGTTCTCTAGAATGTGCTAGGTTTTTTGTTGCAAATGGGAGAAGTGATTGGGAGAAGTTAAACCTCAATCTAATTGTGATTCCCAAGGTTCTATAACGAGTCTCTCGCAAGGTGAGCTGGGTTGCACTAGTTGAGGATCCATGTTTTGACTTTTGGGATTTCCTCTAGGCGCTATAGGCGCGGAATGTCCTGGCCATTTTGAGCTTAGAGAGACTGCCTTTTGTTGGCTTCGCATGTTGCTTTCATCAATGTGTTTTTAAATGAGAGGACTAAACTAAAGATTGTTTTAAAGAAAAACTTTAAAATATGGCTGGGTTGCCTCCCAACAAACATTTGTTTAACTTCAATAGATTGACAATGATTAGTGTTACGTAATGTTTATTACCTTATAACATACATCACGGTTGTTAATTGTGACCTTTACTTACCCTTTGTAAATTTCCATGAGCATTCTTGCAGGTTTCATGAATGGTCTTCCTAAGATGACAGGCATCTTTGGGTATACTTTGATATCAAGTGGCATAAAGTCTACAGGAAATGAGGGCTAATTAATCAGTATGAGTACATCTTTAAGTATTCCCACCCGTGTTCTGCATGTTATTTTTACCATTTGCAATGTTTACGTAGATTGCTTTTCATACCCAAAAATTTGACCCTAGATGTCATCATCCTTCTAGGAAGTATCAAGCATTGTATTTCTAACCCTAACCATTGTTCAAGATGTTTCTTGTTTGGTTTCATAAAAATTAAGGTTTTGGCTATAGGAAATCAAGGGAATCTTCATATGACCAGTCAATGTTTTGGAATGATCATCAACCCACCAAGCTTACATACACTCAATAGGCTTTTCCTTGTCAAGAATCAAGTGCAAGATGGTCTCATTACAAGTTCTATGAAGCTCAAGTTCGTCTGGCCACAAATTAGGGTTTCATCAGGAAAAAGTCAACTGTGCCTTGACTTTTGATCAAATCATGATGCCAAGTCTTGGGACATGATCCAAGACACTCATATACACCCTTTGAGTCCATCCATTATGTTTGAAAGATTCAAGGATCCAAAATCATTGAAGATCACACAGTTGAATTCATCTGATTATACAAGCTTCATCTGACAAGGTCAACCCTTTGACTTTTAGGGTTTTTGGTCCAAATTGAGGTCATCAAGCCAAATTTCATCAAGAAATGTTTTATTAATGAGTTTGAGCAAGAAAAATCCAGATTTGAGAGGTTTCTTGCAAAAGGTGCAAAGTTAAAGAAACTTGAAAATTTTCTAAGTATGGAAAAACCCAAATTGGGAGGCCAACTTTGAAAGATCATAACTCCCAATCTACAAAGCCATTTTGTGTGCTCCAAAGCTCAAATTAAAGCCCTTGCAACATACTACAACTTTGTATGAGAGGTGGAAACCTTAAAAAATGCTTGGATTTTGAGTATTGAGGCTCCAAAGTTTGGAAAAATCTTGGGACACTTAGAAAAATTTCAAGGCAGCTTTTGATCTTTTGAAACATCAGTCTTTGAGGCCAATTTTCATTAAGATCCACTTAGATTCAGAATTTTTGTCAAACATGAAAGTTTTAGAGCATGTTTGGGGCTTTTCAAAAAATACAAGAACTCCCCAATCCCATTTGTGAGTTAGGAGATTTAAAGACTTGAAGTTAAGGTTTTGCAACTTGAATTTCAAGGTCATGAACAAGATGAACTTGGTGCAAAAGGATATTCCCACACTCAAGATATGCTTGTACTTGACATTGGAACCATTAGAATCATTGTACTTGCCAAGTTAAGATGAAACCAACCATTCTTTGGATTTCAACCAAACCAAGCAACCAAATCACTCTGAATGACCAGAACCATTTCCTCCACTCTTTCCCTATAAATAGAGGTTGATTCTTACCTCAAAGGACAACAAGAACACAAAGCATAGAGCTCTTGAACCTCCTCACACCAGAACTGGTTTTTCAAGTTATCACTTGAAAACCAAGAATCTCCGATTTGCAAAAACAACCTCAAAACTACGTCCACCATAATCTCTTCAAACCAATCATTCTCACAAACCATAAAACACTTCTTAAAAGTGTCTAAGCCCTCACAACCCTCAAAAACCACATAGGTCAAAAATTCAACCCTCAACCCCTTGAAAGTTTGACTTTCTGTATTTTGCAAGCCAAAACTCAATCCAGACCAGTTTCAATCTATCTACCACTTCTAACACACCCTATAAAACATCCTTAAGCTATTCCAAACATGTTTGTTCAACTGTAACTTCATTTGATCAAGATTCCACTTTGGTCACTTTTGGTATTTTGCAAGATGAAGGGCACTTTCTGTTCCAGTGAACTTCTTTTGATTCCAAGCATCTCAAAGCTTCATAGGAGGTATATTGAAGGTATTCCAATCCACCAACAAGTTCTGTAACACCTTTGGAGGACTTTGGCTCCTTGCTTCAAGAGGTAAGTTCCCTCAAACTTGGAACTTTGCAAAATATGCATGCTTTTGATGTATACTAAGTATAGACATGTTTGGCATAGTATTTGTGACATGTTTGAACAATTTGTAGTGGCTATATATGATTGTATGAGACTGTGACATAGAACTTGCAAAGTTGCATCTTTTTAGGTTTCACTATTGTGTTTTTGAAGAGGGACATTTTTAGCCAAAACCAACACTACCACTGAATTCCTCATGAAAAATTAGACAACTTTGGTTTTATACCATCTAATTTCATTAGGTATAGAGTGAGTTAGGATGCTTCTTGCAAATGAGCCAAAATGGTGGAATCCTTGACCAGCCAGCCATGGCACCTTTTGGTTCAGTCTTTAGGTCAATACTAGGCTTATCATTTAATTTATAGGGGTGATACAATGGCTGTATCACCACCCCAGTGGTTAGACCTGCGCGCGTATTATGCTTTGAACCTGAAGAACTGGGGTTCGAATCCCCCACGCCCCAGTTCTTTTTTCTCTTTTGGATTTTCAATTGAACAACACATATAATAACATGCCCTCATCCTATTGTCACCACGCGCGCACAGTTGGGTTGACATAGGTTTTGAGCTGTGAGTAAGAGGATGTGAGTTCAACACTCACTTGGGCCATGTCCCCTTTTTTTATGACATGATCCTTTCATTTTCTCTACAAATTCAAAGGATCATAACTCCTTCAATTTCAATCATTTTTTGCCCATTCTTTTTGCAAAATGTTCATAACCTTGTCTATTTTCTGTTTATGAATTATAATACCAAAAATAATTATTTTTGAAGCACTTATTCAAGCATGAAGTGAGTGACCTCTTTAGGTTTTCTTAAGGACCATTGTGTCTTCTTTGGTTGATTCTTTTGATTTCCCTTGCCTATATGGACATGTTTGAACCATTTACAACTCATTTGAATCTTGTGCAATGTTGTTAACTTGTACATGCTTGTTTCAACTTGATTTTGATGCATTTTCAAGAGTACGTTTACATGTAAATGTATGTTGAACTTTTAGCCATGTCATGAACTTTAGCTTGGTGATTTTGCCTCTAACATGTGATTTTTCTCCATGTTTACATGACATTGGTGTATACATATACCCGTTTGAGTCATTCATGTTTATATATCCTTCAATATTTGATTTTAAACTTGAAAATGATTTTGAACACATGCTTGTAAATATGGACCTTTGTGAAGTCCCCACCTTGTCTGCAACCATGTTAGAACCCTAACAAGCATGTTTAGGTTGTTACCTACTTGTGTCAGCATGTCTATCTTGTAACCATGTCTAAATTTTCAAGTAATATCTTGACTTGTTCACAACATGTTTAAACTCTCAATATGCCATCTCTAAGCATTCTCACATGCCATCCTTTGTATGCTTGCATATCCATCCACATTTTATTGTCATGAACATGTCCCCTACCTTTAAGTATGTTTGGTTGTTACCATTCACTTGTTTTCAAATTATATCCATGATAAGTAATTAGATACATTTCCTTTAACATTAGTATTAGATACCAAGCCTGAGACTAAGCACATGTCTTTAACATTAGTATTAGATACATTGCTCCTCTCCATTGCTTCCAACTTTCTCCGCATTGTCTCTATACTTTCCTTCAACCTTTCATGTCGATTATCCCCTTCTTCGGACATATTGACATGATCATATACCGGATGTGGGTTCTGAAAAATTGGGCACACCTGAGCTTGCACTGTTGCTGGAGTGAAGGTAGGAATAGCTTGAAAAACCTCATTAACCAAAGGAACGACTTGTTGAGTAGAAGTGACGGCCGAAGCACGCATGAAGTTAAAAGGCATGCCCAAAGTAGGGTTCACAGTAGTAACGGGAGGTTCTACAATTGTAGTGATAATCTCGGAGACTACTGTCGCTTGTGTATCCACCCTTGCACTCATAACTTGAATTACTTCCAGAATCTGCCCCATTCCTCCTCGGAGCTCACTCAATTCATTGTTGACTCTGTCCATCTCGCAGTATTGTTCAGACATCCTTTGTCGAGTTTGGACTTGGGTGTCTTAGTGTTGAGAATTCAAAGACGATTCTGAAGGGAAAACGGTGACATGAGACGAAGACAGAGAGGAAATGCACATGTTATGACATGATGCAAATGAGATGCTAATGCAAGCCAAATGGTTTCAAGGAACTCAAAGGCAAGTTGCAAACTTTTTGGGAAACAGAAGAAGTTTTTGTTTTTAAAATCCAAGCTCTGTTGATATTTTGAAAAGGAAACAAGTATTTGAGTTTCTCGAAACAAAAGGGCTAGGAATGCTTGAATGTAGAGATGCATAAAGCACACGAGCACAAACATATGGCAAACACACATGTACACACAACAAAACATACAAATCCTAGGTTTAGGATCTCATGAATGAAGCCATGGTCTACCCATCCCAATAGGTATGTACTACTGGTTTTCAACTGTTGAGCAGGGTTCTAAGAAGTTCCCAGAGTCCACAATCCATCTTTCGGATTTTATCGACTTCCCAAATGACTCGTTAATCAACAAAATTCTCAAGAGAATCTCGTCTGAGTGTAGTATCGCGTGACAACTAATTCAGAAATAGACTCCATCATGGTCACTACACTACATCCTAAAAAGGCTTAGTGGGGTTTGGTAACTACGGTTCTCAATATCATGGGCTCCTAGGTTGAGAGTAGCACGTTTTCACGGGATCGTTCAACATGACTAAACTCTCAAGAGGGCCTCAACTGAGTGATGGTTTCTCAAGTTAACTTTTTCAGGAATCGACTCCTTCAAAGCCTCCTTGAATATACCATCGTCCTATCATAAGTGCACTCGAAATCAGGGTATAGGATTTATCTCACTCATAGATATCATATCAACCCAAGATAAACAGGATAATAAAGCAAAAACAAGTATATAAGCAAATATGACATACATAAGCATATACAAACAAATAAGCAAACATGAATAACATAAAACAAGATAGGCTTAACCCTCTTAGGAAAGGACCAGCAATAGGTCTAACTTTCCCTGGTGAAGTCGCCATTTCTGTTGCGGTGAAAATCGGATAACAAGCTATGAATTAACTTGCATCATATTTCTTTTACAACCGACTTTGATTTATCCAAAGGAAAGGTTCAAGATCGTTAGAAAAACCTAAAGGGGAAAGATCTAAGGTTCGGGGGTTGGTTACGCCTAGGGAAGGTATTAGCACCCTAAACGTC
This sequence comes from Lathyrus tuberosus, assembly GCA_022829125.1. NCBI lineage: Eukaryota > Viridiplantae > Streptophyta > Magnoliopsida > Fabales > Fabaceae > Lathyrus > Lathyrus tuberosus. The sequence goes on from JALAZF010000090.1 coordinate 6,717,003, forward strand.
CGTAGTACTCTACGGGAACCTCTTGTTCTACTGTTATCTTATGTTTGCTAAAGGTTCTATGCTAGAGGTTGAAAACCCTAGGGGTTAGTATCTAAGTATACTCGATAAAGCATCACACTTTACGCCTACGTATCCTCGGGAATAGAATCAGAGTATGCGTAGTTCTACTTCTACTGAACTATTGACTGTGGTCAATATTCAGAGGGGAAATGAGTACAAGCCATTGTAGAGTTTAAGAACTCTCTAAATCTAGTTGTAATGGTCCTATGTTACGTTTTAGTCAGTAGGGGAAAATGATGATTCATTATGATAAATATCACTAAGAGTTTAAGAACTCTCTCCTAACGCTAGTTATGATTCTATGGCTCTCATGAGGCCAAGAAATCAGGTTTCTCCTAAGAGGTTACTTAGGTTAAGGTGGGGGCTATGACTTTAAGAGTCAATGTTAATCACCTTCCTTTGGATTGGGGGGGGGGGGGGAAGACCGTTGTAGGATAATATAACAATAGATAAAGACATGATAAAAGATAAAACATTAATACAATATGATGAGATAAAAGCAACACAATCATAAGGATGGCAAGATGCTTCATGATAAAGTATGGATAAGATGGACATGATCATTATAGAAACATGTAAACAAAGACATATCAATATGTTTCAATCTTAAGGAAGACAAATATAAAGAACACTCACAAGATAAAGAGAATGATATTAATTAAGGATGATAGTTAAAGAAGCATAAAATTCACATCAAAGTCAAATATATGATAAATCAAGCATGGATGGATTAGTTCAAGGCCTAAACAAACCATTAGTGAATAACACTCATAAGATCAATAAAGATGCTCATAAATAATGTTAACAATTAATCCAAAGGTGATAATCAATTAACAATTAACAATTAAAATACATATTGATAATTAAAAATTAAACTACATATTGATAATTAACATTTAAAAGTTAACAATTAACAATACAATTAATATACATATTGACAATTAAAATTTAAAAGTTAACACAACAATTAACAATTAAAATACATAATAATTAACAATTAGAAATACTTCACATATTAATTAATGATGCTCAAATAAACAATTAAGAAACAAATTATAAAATTAAAATAAATATTTTTGGAGTTTTTTGAAATAAAGAAAATATTTTTAAATAACTAAATAAAAAGATTTTTTTTTTAAAAAAGATTTGAAATAAAAAATTTGAAGATAGAAAATAAAATAGAAGAGAAAAACGCAGGGGGGTGCATAAGCAATGACATAGTTTAAAAAAAACAAAAGAGGCAGATTGGGCTGGAAAAGGGGGAGTGGAAATATCAAAAAGGGCGCAAGGCCCAGGCGAACGAAAAAAAGGAAACCCAGGCGAAATGGAAAAAAAGACCAAAAGGGTTGATCCGCAGGACAAAATCAATTGGTCAACATTATTTAAATCACTAGCGGACAAAATCATGCCCAGTCACTCAAGCACGGCCACGCGTCTTTCCCCTCCCATGCATCACGCAAAATCTGGAAAAATTATCGTGGAAAGATAGAGAAACCATGGCATAAACCCTCATCTTCCTCAGCTTCGTTCAACCTCAATTCTCCATCAAATCTCACAAACAAATAGTCCAAATTGATCAGCAAAGATCGAGGATTATGAATATGCCATTGGTTTTCTTTAATACTGATCACACAGAACATACATCAAGCAAAACCAATGTGGCACAAAAAGGATTCATAAACTTGAAACTTTAACTACACAAGCCTAACCATGAATGCCATGGTTTGAATTAATAAAACCAGATAACAAGCAAATGATAATACCAAAGAAGCAACAATAACATATCATGTGTATGAGTTTCAAGGTTCAAAGGATTACCTCTTGGAGTAGGTCCAAGGCCTCTTGAATGGGACTTGCAGAGCTGTGTTCCTCCTCCCTTTATGCTTGTTGATGCTAGTAGAGATGAACAAAGTGCTTGGAGTGGCTTGCAACTCCTTCAACCTTCAAACCCGAGTCCACTTGCTCAAAAACGGTTGAAGATGGTGGATGGTGTAAACCTCGTTACAGAAGGTATTTGAGGGTTTGGAGGTCCTCTATGAAGTGCTTATGGATTATTTGAATGGCTTGTTTAAGGTTCGCACAAGGAGATGTGAATAGAGCAAAATTCTCGCAAGTTTTCGTAAAACCAATGGAAAGAGAGAGATGTTTCTTAGTGATTTTAGTGATTTCAGAACTGACCCTTGGTTATTCTTGTTGATTGTTGGTTCTTGGTGTTTGGTATAGTGCAGTGAAAATGATAAAGGTTGGCAAATGTAGTTTCACATGGGAAATGGTTTTGTTGTTGTTAGTGTTTTGATGATTGATAGACCGCCTGTTGTTGCTGTTTGAGAAGTGAAAACCAATCTTTTCTTATAGTGGTAGCAGCATGGTATTAAGGGAAGACATGGCTATTCTGAGAACTTTGGAACGAATGGAACCGAAGCTCTTCCTCTTAGGCTGGTCGTGCTTGAACCTCCCACGAGTACCTCCATGCTCGACTGGAGCCGTTCTCTAAAGAAAAATGGTGAGATGATGGATGGTTGTGTTGCTCTTGTTCTCCCCCCCTACTGAGGCTACTCGGGTCCTATTTATGCTTGAGTATGGTAAGCTAAAAATGCTACCGTTATGGCTTGGTGAGATTTGAAATGAAATAGAGCCGTTCTGATTTCAAGTACATGTTGGTAAGGTAATTATCATGAGGTGTATGCTTAAAGTGTCTCATACCAATAACCTTGTTTTGGTGTAATGTTGTAGAAACGTGGTTTGGGAAAGGTTCTGTAACGTGTCGTAGTGAGCTGTAGTGGCAATGAAAAAAACTTTCCTTTTTCTCTTCTTAAATGGATTAATGAATGATTAATAGTAATAAATAATTAACTAACTCAAATACTAATTAAATAAATTAAGACAAATAAACTAAAATACAAATAATTTAATTAATTAGACTAAAAATGCAAAATTAAGTTAAGTTAAAATGGTGATTAATCAAAAATCAATAAAAATAAAGCAATTTAAATATATAAATAAAAATTAGAAATACCATATTAAAATTAAATTAAAAATAAAATGGATACAACTATTAAGATAAATGTTAAAATAAAACAAATAAAATGGATATTAAAATGAAATACGGAGAAAATTCAGTCACACAATATTTAGCAAAAAGATGAGGGTAAAATTTGGGGTGCAACAAGTACTATATATACTTAGGGTGCTAATACCTTCCCTTTGTATAATCAATCCCCGACCCCCAAAATCTCTTAGCATTGTTGTTACATTGCGAACTTAGGGTTTTTTTACGATCGATCTTTACTCTTTCCTTTGGATAAATCATAGCTCGGTGGTGAATCTTTAAAAGATTTGTGATTCAAGTTTAATCAATAGCTTGATATCCAATTTTCACCGCAACATTGCTTTATTTGTACATACCCGATATTTTCTAACAGTAATAATGGTATATATTTACACTCCCACCTAAATCAATAAGTACATCTCCAAACTTCATATTACATGGAAATTGGTAATATAACTACTCCAAGATTAGCTTCCTTCCTAGGCAGGTCCTTCTTATTATCTTTATAGGTTTCATCCTGCAATTCTTCTTCCTCTGGTCCTTCTGCTCCTTCTTTGGATTTAACAAAAATTCTATCATCACCAAGAACAACACTATAACAATCCTTCAGATTGTTCTTTGTATTTGCATTGAATGTGTTTCTTGGGGGATATGAGAACTGCTTGGCTAACTGTCCCACCTCTCTTTCAAGGTTTTTAATGGAAGCTTATGTATTTTTGTGACTTGCCATAGACACCTGCATGAATTGATTGAGTGTATCCTCTAACTTTTTATCCTATCTTATTATGGATGGGCTTGTGGGCAATGCTGGAATGATTATTTGTTAGATGGAACAACCTTGAATATCCATCCTCGACTAAACTTATTGCTCTGTGAGAAGTTTTTTTTATGATATTGCTCAAGTGTTTGGTTGCCTACATAGTTCACTTCCTCATCAGTAAGGGCCAAATATGGTTTGATGGTCTCCACCACAGAGTTCACAAAATGAAATCTTCATTCGTTGAGGTAATTTATGAATCTCTTTCAGTTGTTCTTGTAGCTTTTCCAGTTGTTTGGTTAGTTCATACACCGTCTGTGTTAACAACTTGTTTTATGAAAGAATTACATCATTGGTGTTCAGTTCTATAATATCATTCTTCTCTGAGAAGGATTTCTGTTGTGTTGTCATTGATGATCACTGAGTGTCATTTTATCAATGATTATTGCTACCTCTTCTGCGATTTTGGACATGAGAGAACTCAGCAGTAGCATCTAGTAGCAACTTAGGTTGTTGTTAAAATTAATTTCTAAAAAATGTGTATTGATACGAGTTCGTAAAAACCATGGTTTGGACATCGTTTCAGCATGGGCTTGTATCTTTCCCACACTTCATAGAGAGTTTCTATTGCGCCTTGAGAAAACACAACAATGATTGTCTTAGCTTCCATAAATTTGTTGTGAGGAAAGAATCGATCTAAGAAATTTTCCTCTGACAAGTTCCAATTTTTCATCATCAATGTGGATTCTTCTAGATACCACTCATTTTCATTGCCAATAAGAGAGTGTGGAAACAATCTTAAGAATATCGCTTATTCCTCATTTTCTGAATGACCTAGCATACCAATAATTCTGTAGAATTTTGTGAGGTGTGTGTATGAAATCTTCATGATCTAAACCCGCAAAAAGGATAACATATAACATTTGTAATAAGACCGTTTTGCATTCTATTTAAGTGAGTTATATATCTAGGAATTTGTTGACACGACATGCCATCATTGTTGTTTCTAATGTTTTTGTTGTTGTTTTCAAATTTAGCCATGGTTATTTGTTGAGACAAAAGACTTTTCTAGATCTAGCCTTTTGGCTCTTTGTTTCCTTTTCCTAATTTTACTAAGGTTTCTACATACTGTTCTTATGAGTTCGGGATCGAATAACAATTGTTCTGTAAGAACTTTACCTCGCATAAACTAGTAGAAATTGTTAGACATGTGACTTCCCACACAAGAAGAGGTGAATTGTTTGGTTCCGAAAAACATGGTTTTAAAAAACTTTTTGGTTTAGTTTCAGAGCTTAAGAACATTTTAAAAAATTGTTTTAATATTAAACAGCGTATAAATTAAATTTGTAGAATATAAATTGTAAAAGGTAAAGACATAAGGTAAAAGAGAGAACAACGAAAATTATAGAGGTTTGGTCAAACAAGGGAAAAAAAAAACTACTCCTCTCCCAAGAATTGATCTTGAGAGCATCCAATAAACTTGAGATATTTTAGTAGGTTATACTCACGAACCCTCCCTATACAAGAAAAAATGAAGTTTAAGGTTGACTTCCAACCAAACACTAAACAGAAAAGTGAAGAGGTGAATTTTCCTTCTAAACGATGGATTAAAGTGGTTGGTTTCCTTTCCACGATCATTAGTACGTCTAAAAATGGTTAGAGCATTACTTGTTGCAAGTGGTTGTTCTAAATCAAAAGAAGATGACTCAATTGTAATACCCTAACCAGATAGGATCAAGAATATCATAATTGAGATATTATAATTGGTGGTACAGATATATTAAATAGCATATAACTGACATAAGTACAAGAATTCATATAAGCTACATTAAATGTGATTATAGCATACATGTATTCGAATACATACCTGTAAATGAACTACATATTACAACCCAATTAAACAATATATAAAAACCAAAGCAACTTCTAATTTTCACCACATCATATTTTCCCAACCTATTATAGACTTCTACTCCAATCATACATACATCATCCTCCATTACCTTGTTGTCAAAGCAATCCAGATTAAAAAAAATTTACAATAGCAACTAAAAATATTGACAAAATGTAGTTTATCATTTGCATTAGATGATTGTATTGTACACCCTTCTAGACATGTTCCTTATATATAACTTCACATACCTACTCCACATACCATGTCTCACGCTAAAACATAAACAATTCTTTAAACACATATACATGTGTTAACTAATATTTAAAAATGGACTTATCACATCTGCACGTCAAGTCTAACTTATTAATTTAATTTAACCAACATTTTACCATCTTCATATTTTCATGAATATTGACTAAGCTTCAATGTATAACACATGTATTGTGCATAGGAAAGATACAGGCATTGTCTTTAGGAACTGTATAAAGCATATTGGTTGTTATCTCTTTGGAAAAATATTATATATAGTCCATTTGTAACTTTATGGTTAAAATATTTTGAACTGTGTCAAAAAAATCTAGGCCATTTGCAATGTAGAAAATTTATATGTTGATTGCATATAGCAGTTGATAGTTTTTTGAAATCATTTTCATATATTTATGCAATGTAGAAAATTCACAGATTGTATGTCGGCAATCCTCCATTGTTTGTGGGTTTGGGCGGGTCTAACTTGTAAACATTCTTATTCCCCCTCTTATCTTGATTGGCACACCTCGCCTCTTAGCATTTGTAGCAGTTAGGGGTGTTGCTCTCTTTTTTCCTGTATTGTTACTGTATTTTGGAGCATCTCTTTTGCTCTCATCAATATAATTGCCTATTTAAAAAAAAAAAAAAACTATTTATGCCATTTGAGCAGCTAGCTTATCTATGAAAACCAAGATGATACTTTATATGAAATATTTGTAACCCAAAGATCTTGTGGACACTTAAAGGTACATGAATTGTTTTGTCTCCATTGTTAACAACGTTGAGAATTATTGTCTTCCTTCCAAGATTAAGCATTAGACATCCATCTCCACAAATTATTATACCGAGAATTATGCTATATATCTTTTTCATGCTTTGTATTGTTTTTGTAAGATATTTAGAACTAACATGAACCAATAATGAATATAAATTGGTTGATCTCGTAATATTTTTCCTCCTGAGTTCAAATAGAGAAAAAAAGCAGATAATGTAATTTTGCATCAAAGTAGAATTAAACCATTAAAAACAAAGGAATCATATAATGCTTGTCAAAGATCTCCATTTTGTTCCATCAATAAAGGTAGCTTTCACATGTTACCTATATTAAAATTTAAACATAATGTAAATAATGAAACAGTTAGTTGGTTTTACAAACATCAAAGAAGAAGAATAATAAATCCCTAAATTGAAATAAACAATCAGCAACCAACAAATAATAAGAAGAATGTGTGTGAATCAATAACTTTGAATCATTAAATAACATACAATCAAGAAATCATAACCAAAAGAGTAGATCTAAGTGGCTGAAAGATGGGGATGTTAACAGCAAGTTTTTCCATGCTGCTATGAAAGCTAGGATCAGGTTGAATTTTATAGCTGCTGTCGGCTCGGGTGAAAATCTTGTTGAAGATCCTAAACAACTAAAGGAGGAGGCACTCAAGTTCTTTAAAGCAAAATTCAAACGAGAGGATTACTCTAGACCAGTAATGGACCTGAGTAATATTACAAAGTTAAGTTCGGAGGACAGCTGCAAGTTGGAAATTCCCTTCTCTCCGGATGAAATTCGTGAGGCTGTTTTTGCGTGTGAGGGTGGTGTGCTGCCTAAAGCGTTCTCTTCGTCTTTCCTTGCTTTGGTCCCTAAAATCGATAGTCCTCTTAATTTTGGGGACTATAGGCCTATTAGTCTAGTGGGTTGCATATCAAAAATCATCTCCAAATTGTTGTTGGCAAGGCTCTCTCCTTTTATGTCTGACTTGGTTTCAACGGCCCAAACGACGTTCATTCCTGGGAGAAACTTGTTGGATGGTGTTCTTTTAGGAAACGAAGTGATCGATTCGGCTAGGAGACTTAAGAACCAGTGTCTTCTTCTTAAGGTCGATTTCGCGCAGGCTTATGATTGCGTTGATTGGAACTTTTTGATCCACATTCTTAAATCTATGAATTTTGGACCTAATTGGATTAAGTGGATTCAAGGCTCAGTTTGTACTAGTTTCGTTTCTGTTCTCATTAATGGCAGCCCGACGATGGATTTCCAGGTCTCGAGAGGCCTTAGGCAAGGTGATCCGCTTGCTCCTTTCCTTTTTGTTTTGGTAGCGTAAACGCTGGCTGTTATGGTCAGACGCGCTTCAAGTTCAAACTTGTTGACTGGTTATGGTATTAACGACGCAGTGGTTGATATTCTGCAATTCGCGGATGATACACTGTTAGTTTGTAATGGTGGTTACTGTAATCTTTGGGCCTTGAAGATTGTTTTGAGGGGTTTTGAGACGGTTTCGGGTTTAAAAATTAACTTCTCCAAAAGTTGTATCTATGCCGTTGGACTCGACCGACTATTTACCGAAGCTGCTGAAAGTTTTCTCTTCTGCAATTCTGGTGCGTTACCTTTCAAGTTTCTTGGAATTAACATTGGAGGTAACCATAGGAGAACGTCGTTTTGGCACCCGGTTTTGGCTACGTTAAAGGCAAGGCTTAATTCCTGGGCTGGGAGGAACATGTCTATAGGAGGCAGGGTTACTATGATCAATTCTGTTCTTGCCAATTTGCCTATCCATCATCTATCCTTCTTCATGGCTCCTTCCAAAGTTATTAAAGATATAATAGCAATCCAAAGGCGATTTCTTTGGTCTGGTTCGTCGGTTAAAAGGAGCATTGCTTGGGCTAAATGGAGCATGGTGTGTAAACCTATTGAGAAGGGTGGTCTCGGTATTAAACACATTGGAGTTTTCAATGAATCTCTTATGATGAAATGGCTTTGGAAATTCTTAACTGGTGGAGAAGAGGTATGGAGGTCTTTTTTGAATTGTAGGTACGGTAAGCTCGACTCCCTGGTTTTGCAGCCCGATTCCTCTTCTGTTCCTAACTCTTCTTTGTCGTTATGGATGCGAGACCTCCTTAACCTTAGAAAGTTTGGCTCTTCTAATAATTTCTTGACTGCTGTCGTGCCTGTTGTCGGGTGTGGAGATAGAATTCCTTTTTGGACCTCTACATGGTGTAGGGATGTCTTGCTTAAAGACTTATGGCCAGGTCTTTTCGCTGCTGCTGTCAACAAGGCCAGCGCTGTTGTGGATCATGGATTTTGGGTTCAGCAGAGCTGGGAGTGGTCTTTGCAGGACTGTTGGAGGGACGGAGTCGTTGTTGATCCGGAGTCTGATTCTGAGTTACAGAATCTGGTTTCTCGACAACAAATTAAACACGACGTTCCGGACGTTTGGGAGTGGCGGATGGACCCTTCTAACGTGTTTACGGTTGGTTCTTGTTATGCTCTTCTTACTGCTGATCTGCAGGGTTCTTTTCTCCCTCATTCAGAGGCTTTGCTTCTTAAGGTGGTTTGGAGAACTCATATTCCACTGAAGATAAAGATCTTTTGTTGGAGGTTAATTTGTGATAGACTCCCGACTCGTGCTAACCTTGCTCGTAAAGGCATTGTCGTATCTCCACACGAAAAGGTTTGCGTTTTTTGCTTTCATGAAGACGAAGAAACTGAGCACCTATTCTTGAATTGTCCTAAAGTGCAGTTGTTGTGGCTTAAAGTCGTCGGTTGGCTTGATTACTCTCCGATCTCCTCCGATACTATTTGTAATCATGCTCTGTTGTGGTTTTTGGCTCTGTTTGGGAAAGGCAAAGAAGACATGAGTTGCTACGTGTGGTTTATCTCGACTTGGTGTATTTGGAACACTAGGAATAACATCATTTTTAACGATGTTGTTTTTGATGTGGATGATGTTTTTAACTGTATAGTTATCCTTTCGTGGAGATGGTTGGAATTAGGACGTAGAAGTTGTAGTTTTTACGATTGGATGAAAAATCCCACTGATTTCTTGTAAGTTTAGGTTGATTTGAGTTTCAACCTCTTTTGATTGGTTTTTTGTATCGGGTTAGAGAATCCTTGTTTCTCCCTTTTAATACAAATTGCTTATCAAAAAAAAAATCATAACCAACTAAGAAAAAACCGAATAACTAAATAAAATGACATAATTGATAATATACTATGAGTGTGGTATGCTAAATGGAGAAAGTGAGAAGAGAGAAATAAGTGAGAGAGAGTATGAAAAGAGTGAAAGATGTAAGAAATATAGTAGATTTAAAATATTATTTGATATTAGAGAAATATAAGAGAAATAGAAGAGAGAAGTGTAGTATCATCTATGTATCTCTTTTGTTTGGTAGGATACAAATAGTGAAGAGAGAAATGTAATTGTTTTTGAAAAGTCAAAAATACCCTTAATTATAAATTATACAATTTTAATTATTTATTTAATTAAATTAAAAATAAATAGTATATTTTAATTTATTTAATCTTGTTTATTAATTTAATATGACTAATAGTATGATTTAGTTAAAATTGTTTGATTTGTGTTTTTATTATTAATCTAATAAATTAAATTATTTGGTCAAATTATAGTTTATAATTATTTAATTTTTATTTTAATATTTTTTACATTTCATATTTGTAAATTGATATGTCAATGCCTAACTTTCATTTGTTATTAATATGATAGTCTAAGGCATTTTAACATTAACAAATGGTGAGTAAAAAAAGTTAACAAGTTATATAAATATAACATGCATTCTATCGTGTCATAACTAAATGTTGTAATAATGCTATACAGTACAACATAGTATGTTGTACAGCCAATACAACAACTTGTACTCCATCATATAAGGGGTGGGCATCGGTTCGGGCCGATTCGGGTTCGGGCCCAAAACCCCAATCCGGTCCAACCTTCGGGTGACATTTAAAGGTCCAATTCCGACCCATTTCACTTTTGGTTTTTTTCGGTTCGGGTTGAAATGGGTTCGGATAATCGTTTCAGTTTATTTCGAATTTCATTTGTAGTAGACCAATACAAAATTCAGCCCAAATAATAAATATTTTTTTTTTTTTTACTTTTTTAAAATGTTATTAACAAATTAGTAACTAAAATTGCAAGCCCAATTACAATCTAATATAAACTTTATTATAATTTTAAAAATAAAAAATTAACTGATTTTTTATATAAAAAATAACTATTATTTATTTAGATTAAAAAAATACTAATTATTTAAACAAAGATGGTTATTTTGATTTTTGAGCTTACAAATTTATAATATTATTACAGGAAATTTAAAGCCATATTATTTCAAATTCTATAATATTATTACAGGATCAATAAAATATGGATTTAGTCATATTGAGATATAAAGTGTGTTTTGTCCATACTTCCACTATACTTCCTCCAACTCATTTATATAAATAATACCTGTCATCTAAAATTTAAACAAGTAATATAATTATTCAACGATGAATAAAATTTAAAAGTTAAATAAACTGTGAATGGTAAAAAAAATAACAATTCAATTAATGATTTTAAATAAAAAAAAATTCAATTAATGATTTTGGCCAAAAAAAACAATACTATGAATGATAAATTAATAAAGTAAAAGAACAATACTAATGATAAAATTCAAAAGTTAAACAAAACTGTAAAAACAATAACAATTCTATTAATGAATTTAAAAAAAAAAACAATTTTATTAATGATAAATTAGAATTGAATAAATGATCAATATTTGATTAGACTCCCTACTATTAAAACTCATAAAGTCTCATAAATCATCCACTAACACACATAAATAAGAGAATGATTTATCAGAAAAAAATAATTTATCAGAAAGAAAAAAAAAACACAAATTGGTTTACATAAAACAATAATGTTGAGTTTGCAAAATATTACCATCAATCAACTCTAAATTCAAATGAAGAAATAAAATAGCTTAAGGACTTAAGGATTGGAAAATTAATATTTTATTTACCTGAACAACAAACAGGGTATATGTTATATGTTACTGATGATTTCCTCAGCTTGAGGACATGATTCTTTGAAGTAGTTTATGAGAAAGCCATTATGTTCAACTGCAGAAGAAATGGTTAGGAAGATTTATGATGGAAATGAAAAGTATAAGTTCCTTAAGAATAAACAAGCATAAGAAACTATTCATAGATTCTAAGAACATAATAATAAGCAAAGAAACCAAAACACTTACATGTTGGTCTAAAATATATCTACCGCTGATATTGAAATGAAATGCTCAAAGATAATAGGCTTTTAGTCTTGTTTGCCGCCATAAAAGTAGCACTACTACGAAAAACCCATTTAACAACGGTTGGGAATGACATATAATGTCGCGGGCGAAGGCGTTGTTATGTAGATTGTCGTTGTAAGTTCGTTGTTTCTACAACGATCTGGAAACCGTTGTTGTATTCTGGAAGCGCGCGTTATATTGCAACGGTTAGTTATTTCAACCGTTGTAATATATATTAACTATCACAACGGTTATGAGTATCAACCGTTGTAATATATATTAACTATCATAACTGTTTTGTGTCTCAACCGTTGTGGAATGTACCCTTAGTTTATTAAATACAAATGTATATTGCTTGTTTTACCATACACCTAATTAAAGAAATACAACCATTAAAATTAGTAAAGAACTATATAATCTGAAAATTAAACTGTTCTTGAAAAGCAACTTAAACACACCACTGTTTTCCGAATTGCATCCATTTCATTCCGCACATTTTATGTTCCTTAACATAAAACTTATGGTTCAATGGTCAATTTCCTTCAATCCATCGATATCTTTTATTATAGTTTACCTCATCATCGCCAAAAATCATCGCGATTTTATCATCATAACAATCATGATCTTAACAACCACGATGATTAGTGACGACGATGAGGTAAATTATAATAAAAGATATCGATGAATTGAAGCAAACGGACCATTGGACCATAAATTTTATGTTAAGGAACATTAAATGTGCTGAATGAAATGGATGCAATTCGGAAAACATTGACATGATAAAGGTTGGTTTTCAAATACATCTTAATTTTTAGATTATAAGTTTCTATATCAATTTAACTGATTGCATTTTCAATAAAAGGATAGTGAAACAAACAATATACATAGTATATAATAAACTAAATTTCATATACAATATCAGAATGAATTCATATATATGTACCTTATCAGAATGAATTCATATATATGTACCACCATCATCATCACCATGTGAAACAAACCCTAAGAAGTGGGAAGCAATGAAGAAAATTAGTTAGTTTTCAATTTAACTATATACAATATATATAGTATATAATAAACTAATGTTCTATATCAATTTAACTGATTGCATTTTCAATAAAAGGATAGTGAAACAAACAATATACATAGTATATAATAAACTAAATTTCATATACAATATCAGAATGAATTCATATATATGTACCTTATCAAAATGAATTCATATATATATGTACCACCATCATCATCACCATGTGAAACAAACCCTAAGAAGTGGGAAGCAATGAAAACAATTAGTTAGTATTCAAAACAAAACAACCAAAAGTTGAAACAAAACCCTAAGAAGTGGGACTGTACCATTACAATGAAGTTCACTTGCTTGTGAAGCATTGAAGTCGAATTTGCACAAAATGAGAACAATCAACAAAAACAACATGAAGCAAACGAGATAATGGGAACTATCTAACAAAAAGATTGAAGTAGAAGAATACCTTATTTTCTATAAACAATATGTACATTACGCTTGCAACCGCCAGCATCATCACCATGTTCATCAAGTTTTAGATTCTGCAAAAAGAAATACAAGGAGGAAAAAGCTTAAATCAAAAGCTTCATACTTCTTGTATTTCTTTTCGCGGATTCTATAAAAAGATGAAGTTTGCTGCCAAAAATGGGTGCTAGGGTTTCGCTGTGAAGGAAACGGCGCTACTGTCAATAATAGAAAGTTAATTCCCTTATATAGGTAAATATTTCACAACGGTTTTCTAAATAACCGTAACGATAAGTATATATATTATTTTAATAATATCACAACGGTTAGTTATATTAACCGTAGCGATACCCCTTATAATTGGTACAAAGTTCGACTCCAGACAACCACATTTTTCTATAAGTACGTAAAATAGAAAAATGTTGTTGCCTGGAGTCGAACCTTGTACCAAGTATAAGAGGTATCGCTACGGTTATTATTACTAACCGTTGTAATATTATAACCCTTGCTCTTCCCGGAGTAGAGAACACTCTGGCCATAATGATTTAAAATTTTCTCCGTTTTTAAAAAAATATCGTTCCAGAATATCAACCATTTACAAGTTATCATCATTACAAGCATTAAACTATCAAACTTTTCATCTTAAACCTCATCTATAAATAGACAACTTTACATTTCTTCATAATATATTCTTCGTAACAATGAGTTCTACAAATGAGAATGCTAGAAACATCACCAATGAGGAACATCAGGCGCCAATTGAGGAGGTCCAACCAGCGGCCAACGTCAGGGATGCCTTAAGGGTGAGGAAGGATAAGAAGAAGAAGAAGAAGCTGAAGAAGAAAAAAATAAAGAAGAAAAGGAGGACTGTTTATTATGATTTAGATGAGGGGAGTGAGGAGAGATGTCTGGATTATGAAGATGCATTTGCAGCTATAGGCTCTGACATTGATAAATATATGTAATATGATTATCAATGTACTCTTCTTAATGGAATCTTAATAAAATATTATTTTATATATGCTCATCTCTTACAGTTTTATTTTTAAAGTTATATATACTATTCTCTTGCACTTAAAAACACTAACAAAAGAAATAAAATATATGTTTAAAAGAAAAACAATGATGAATTTTGAGTTTTGAGGTTAAATCCCCGTAACACTAACAAAAGAAATAAAATATATGTTTAAAATATAAAAATATGACAAAAAATATAGTTGCTGGGAATCGAAGCTTGTTACATGTATTACAACGGTGTTTTAATACAAGCGTGTTTAAAATGTAAAAATATGGAAAAAAATGTAGTAGCTGGGAATCGAAGCCTGTTACACAGCTTGTATTACAACGATTATTTAGTACCACTACAAGAAAAAAGGAGATTTACGACACTTGAGTTGCGACAGTTATCACAAAACCGTCCTTATTCCTGGACTGCGACGGTTGTCACGACAGTTATGGTCAACTGTTGTAGATTTTTTGCGACAGTTATCAAAAAATCGTCCTTATTTCCGGACTATGACAGTTCTCACGACGGTTTGAGCCAACCGTCGCAGATTTTTTAGGCATGTTGTATAAAATAATTGCAACAGTTACCAAAGAACCGCCCTCTTTCCACACTCGCGACAGTTAAGGCGAACTGTCGCAATTACTTTAACCAATCATAATCACTATTTTTTTATTCCTTTTCTTTCATTTTTATTTTCCAACCTTTTCAATTTTATTAATTAATTTAATAAATAATTATTATAATTATTATAATTTTCATGACAATGTAGCTTAATATTTTTGTCTAAAATAATAGTAAACTATTTTCTGTTTTATTATATAAATAGTTAACTTTTATTAAAATTAATTTTGATAACAATGTTAATATATATATATATATATATATATATATATATATATATATATATATATATATATTTAACATTTTACGACTGTTGTGGACCTAACCGCCATAAAAAGAAGTCCGCGACGGTTCAAAAACCGTCGCCCCCAAATTAATTCAAAAACCGCGTATACTCCTTGGACAAAGGTAAAAGAACGCATACCAAAAGTTAAAAGAACCGCGCGACCAAAATTGGAATAGACAAAATCACTTTCTTCTTTTCAGAATCATGTATTTTCTGCTTCTTCTTTTCATATCTGGAAAAATTGAAACAGCCACCACCACACCACTGCAAAAACCCTAACGCCGCCAACGACGCCGCATTGGTATCTATCCCACACCACCAGTCCCAAACCAATCTTGCCAGTTAGTATTCTTAAACTCTAAATCAATTTCTCTATGTTTCTCAATTGTAATAGGTTTCAGTTTCTCAATTTTCTATTGGTGATGATTTAAAATTACAGATTTCGAAACAAAACCCTAGTAACTTTTTCACAGGAGAGAGATGACCACAACCACCGCCAGTAAACATCAATTATTGCCCGTGGGAATCTTCGTCTATTTTGAATTTGGTTAGTATTTAGGTAGTTTGCGTTATTCGCACACACTGCACACCAACCATTTGCGCAAAGCTTTGAATAAGTTTTATTGATTATTCAATGTAGATTGGCTTTTCAGGACTTGTCTAATCCTATTCTTGCAAAGGCGATACAAGGTCTGTAAATTTGCATTGTATGTATAACTTTGGAATGTTTATTTGAAGTATGATGCTATTTTTTCTACGATGGTTGTTGATTGATAGCTCTGAAGCCTTTGAGGATAAGAATCGGAGGTTCTTTACAAGACCAAATGGCGTATGATGTAGGAAGTTTGAAGATTCCTTGTCGACCGTTTCAGAAGATGAGTGAGATTTTTTGTATTATAGTGTTTTTTTCCGCGTTCTAGACAAAGTAAGAGTTTATCACTTGCAGGGCCGTTGTGACTTTTGGCTTGAATGCACTCTTTGGAAGACACAAAATTACTGATAAATTTTGGGGAGGAAATTAGGACCCTACAAATGCTTATGATTTCATAAACTATACTATTTCAAAGGGACACAAAATTGATTCATGGGAATTTGGTAAGACAATAGAAAGTATAACTACTTGTTAGATTCAATTTTATTGCATTGGAACTTATTCTTTGAATGCTTCATATATATAGGTAATGAGTTAAGTGGTAAAGGCATTGCTGCAAGTGTTGGTGTTGTTCAATATGGGAGAGACTTGATAACGCTTGAGCAAAATTTAAACACACTATACAAGAACACCGAGTTCAAACCTTCACTTATAGCACCTGGAGGTTTCTATGAAAAGGAATGGTTTGATAAGCTTCTTCAGGTTTCAGGTCCTGGCGTTGTCGACGTGATGTCTCATTGGTCTTTGCTGCTGGTCTAACTGTCTTTTCGGTTAGTTTTTAAGCACAGTCTTCGTTTTTAATCTTCCTAATTCTTATATTGATTAAATGGGATGCTTTATGTGGATGCTTTATGTTCTGTTTTGGATTTTGATTGGATAAAGTTCCAAAACTAGAATTTGTTGTAGTATAAGCTATGAACTCCTCAATAGGACATCAATTTTGATGATCGGGTAATTTTATAGTACACTGTTATAATTCTCGTCATCTCATATTAACAGTTTGCTAAGAGAGATGAATGGACTATGCTTTGCGACACACTTGCTTCAAAACTCATGGGGGCTGTCAATACATTAGCTGCAACTCTTTGTTATATATGTGCTGGAAATATTGATAAAACAGTTGAAATTTGGTCGAGGAGCCTGTCAGATGAGCACGAGGGGAAATCTTATGTTGACCTTCTTCAGGTAAGATTGACATTCTTATTTGTACTTGTAAATATGTATGTGTAATATAAAACTCACCGTTACCAATATTACATCTTGACAACTGACAATTATATATTATTAGGATTTGATGGAAAAAACTATTGTTCTTGCCTTGGCAACTGGGCAGAAGCGGTTTAGTGCCTCTCTGTGAAAGCTTGTTGTGAAATATGCTGAAATTTTAGCAAGTCAAGGGTTGCTGACCACAATAATGAAGTATCTTAAAATTTTGGGTTCTGAAGAACTTTCAACTGAACTTGTGATTTTGAAGGACCGAATTGCATTGTCTACAGAACCTGGTAAAAATTTTCTTTCGGTGCAAAGCACAGTGTCTCTGCAATTTGAAGGACCGAATTGCATTATTACCAGGTAGTTACTTTAACTTTGTTCTTTGGCTTTTTCTTTCGGTGCAAAGCACAGTCTCTGCAATTTGAGACTATACCTTTGGATGTCTGTTGGTCAGGATTTCGTATCCCCTCAGGTGCCATATGGTGTTTCTGGAGTTCAATATCCCGCAAGCTATTCATGGCCATTTGAACCTAGATATGGGAGTGGGTACGGTGCTCCTTCTCTACACCAGCAACCCCAACAACCCAATTTGTTTGTTCCATCACAGGCTACTCAGGTTCCCCAACCTCCCTAGGTACATTATCATATATATATATATATATATATATATATATATATATATATATATATATGTCATAAAGAAGGAATAAATGTTGCACGCGTGTGTGATATTTATAGGGCTGTTGTTGCACCCCAAAATTTGCTCTCCTTACTTTATTACTAACTGGCTTATGTTGCATTGCATTTTGCATTATCATGTGTGCATATCATGGGGTCAAGGTGCCTGAGGCAGTGCTTCAGAGGGTCAAGCAAGAGTCCTGGTATTGTCCAAGAGAGCTCAGGTGGATCATCACTCTCCTAACCAGTGCATGAATTAGGGTTTTGAAATTCTTGGGTTTATTGCTCCAATGGGCAGGCTCCTTGGGTTTTTATCATCACCAAATGACATATCTTATCTTTTTTGGAGAGGATACACATCATATTCAGAGGAATTTGGATTTGGAGACTGTGTTATTTCCTCCTAGACTGAGGGTACCACAACTAGGGTTTGCTATAAAGTCAGTTTATTTCTGATTTTTTGGCCAGGACTTGATTCCATGGTACTCCTTGGGTCCCCAAGTATCTAGGGATGGGAGGTTGCCCATCAATTTGTTTCAGGGGAAGTTCAATTGGCCAATGGATTGAAAATCAGTTGAATTGGATAAAAGTCAACAGTGAAAGGAGAAAAGTCAACTGTGAAATTTTGAGGTTCTCTCCAAGGTTTTCAAGGTCTCACATCCTTATATGGTCTTCAAGGATCAAGTTTCATACATATTTGTCAGAAATCAGGAGTTGGTGCAAAGTTTCTAAAATTGGAAAGTGACCTATAATGAAAAGTTTCCATTTTTGGCAAGTTTCTGCACTGCATTCAACTTGACTTTTCATCATCAATAAAGCTTCAAATGAATTTTTCTCCAACATGAAATTTGAAGATCTTTTTCTCCTATTTCCAACAAGTACTAGTGGATCTCCATATCATTTGTGAAACTCCAGTTATGATCAAAAGAAGGCAAAGTGGTTTTTAGGGTTTCTCATGATGCCATTTTCACAACTTTGGGCATAGTGACCTATAATCAATTCCATTGCTTCATGCCACATTCCAATATTAAAAGACATTCCTTGAGGATTATTTTGGGCCCAAGAATGAAGAAATTCCATGGTTTATTATTCACTTTCTTCCCATTATTCAAAAATGCCAAATTATTCAAAAGTCATGAATCAAAAAAGTTTCAAGGCCCAAGTTAAATGTGGTGTGATTAGCAATTCAGATGCAAGTGATCCATTATGAATTTAAGTGCATGGAAGGGGTGTATTTTTCACTTATTCAACATTATGCAAAATTCCAAAATAATTCAAAAATCATTAAACAATGGATTACCCAAGCCCAATTCATATTCAGAGGCAAACCCTAGTCTTTATAAACCCATCCATGCATTGGTTAGGGTTCATGCACGTGAAGTTGGAGGAGTTCTCAAGAAAACCCTAAAAGAGGATTTTTTATTCAAACTCACGATCCACAAGGTTTTGGCCAAAAGTTCTTCCACAAGTCTCTTCCTGGTGGTTTCTGGAGCACAACCCAACCACCATTCGCAGCCAAAGGCAAGGATTGGAGTTGCTCCATCTCAGGTTGGGAGGTTTTTTCATGCTCTTAAAACTCTAATTTTTTATATGAATATTGACGTGTGATGAATGGTGATCACTCTGATCTATTTATTTTTGATTATGGACATATGTATGGCTTGTTATGTGAGTTTAAAGTTTTGAACCCTTACACTATTTCCTTCGATTCTCTTTATCCATGCGTTATTTGATTGTTTTGATGACATATTTGAAATCCTGATGATTTTCTGGTCAAGATGGAGTATTCGCATGAAAATTCTGGGCGAGTTTTAGATCTGCAGGTGAAGCAATGGGGCGGCCGGAGCTAGGGCTCCGGCGGGAGTGGTGGTCCGGCGAAGGAGGCTAGCGGAAGGTAGGATATGAAATCTCCACCCTTCGTTCTCTTGATCCAACGGCCCATGGCGTGCCACCTATTATTCTTTTTATTTTTTTTCTGAAATTTAATTAATGATTCCATGTTATTTACCCCACCGTTGCTATCATAGTCCACCAATCATATTTTTTATTTCGTTTACTTTTTATATCGTTTGACCAATCAAGAACCGTCTGATACATCAAACGACCTACACCTCGCCAACACATTAAAAGGGCATGTGCTAGGCACATGGCACGCACACGGTAAGCTCCCCATTTTTTATTTTTTTTCTGAATAATTCAGTGGGCTGGGTTGCTATACGCACCCCCCACTCGTCAGCCCATTTCCATTTCCTTTTCATTTTCCTTACTGATCACACCCCCCAAGTTTTTTTTATTTTTATTTATTTGTTGACAGACTTAATGTATGGGCTCACTATTCGCGCCCCCACTCTCTGGCCCAACCCTCATTTATAATGCATTTTAGTTACTCGTTGCACCCCTATGCTATTTTCTTCATTTTCATTTTATTAAATTATTACATTTTCATTTTTAATTATTAAAAATAGTTTTTTACATCTGAAAATCATCATAAAATTCATACATCATCTTTATTAATTGATAAAATTTTTACAAATTTTATTCTTTATTTTTATTTTATTTTTACCATTTAAATTAATTGTTTAATCTAATTTCTTTTTGAATTTCATATACCATGCATACTTAATTTTATTTATTTTATTTCTCTGCAATCATAAAATATTTTTTATCCGTTCTTTTTGCATTTGTTCACTGACATTCTAAAATACATTAAAATATTTTTTCATCATTTCTAAAATCATTCCATATTACATTTTTGTCCTTCCCTTTGGCACACTGAGCCTTAATTCCCACCTGAACTCTGCCTAATTATTTGAATGACTAATGTCTTGACTTTTTGCAGGGACTTTTGATATGCTGTTTACCTCTGGTTGAGGAACCTTAATGTTTAATTTGGAAATTTTAGGAATTATTTTTCTAATTATCTGATTTGTTTTCACTTGAGATTTTCTTGCAGGCGCATCTTTGACCTTGTATGATTATCTGTTTGAAAAGGCACTTGTGCCATTTGTTTTGGGGCTGTTTCTTTAATTCATGTTTGGATGATAATCATTGTTGTTTGCCATTGTTTGATTTTCATTCACCTCATCTCTCTTACTTATGTCTATTCTGTACTAATCTTTTATGCAGGGTCTAAGGTAAGTTTTTTAAGGGTATGGATAAGTATCCATGGTCACCCTTACTTTTTCCTTCCCTCATCTTCTTCCTTTAGGATTTAGGTTGGCTTCAAACCTCACTAACCGTAGGTCACCCATGCATGATAACTTTAAGACTCATAGTCTCCCTTAGAGTTACCCTTGTGTTTTCTCTCTTCTCATCTCGAATTTCTTTAAAACACTTAATAATAATAAGGTGTATTGCGCACGAGCCTTAAGTATGGGGAATGAGAAATGAGGGGCTTCCTCTCATCTTTCTAGAGTGCTTAGCGAGCGTCCTGTCTTGGGACGATGCGTTAAGTATTCGCCCCCTGTGCCCTAGACTTTGGTGCAATGCGAATTAAGGACTAACTTAAGCTACTTCTGTCCTAAAAGATACAAACCAACCTCAAACCCTTTTTTGTCCTTCGGGACCTTCAAACTAAAGGCTATTTTCAAAAAGGGCACGTTACCCTCCGTCTGAGACGCAAACATGCATCGACCCTAACTGCCGGACGCGAGCTTAACGTCGCTCATAAAAAACACAAAAAGAACTTGGTCCGAACTACGTTGACTCTGAATTCCCCATTGCACAAGGGGGTACGTAGGCCTAGGACGTTGACGTCCTACCGAGTCTGTCTTTGTCTTTTCCTATCTGTTTAAGTACAGCCCTAGATGATAGTATAACTTACCCTTAGAATAGACAACAAGCGTGGATCCCATGGAGTACGATGGATGCATGGGGTGCTAGCAGCTTCCCCTCGTGTAACCGACTCCCGAACCCAGGTTATGGTTACGATGATCATTCCTTTCCCTCTTACTAAGATTTATGCGGTGTTCCCTTTCCCTCTCTTGGGATAAATTTACACGGCTGACGACTCTGCTTTTCCGCGCCACTCTCGCGTTTGTACCTGGATGAAAATCTTGGGAGCGACAGCTGGCGACTCTGCTGGGGACCCTGGTTGACCTATGCTGGTCCATCCCTAAGCGAGTCAATCCTAACGCTTGCTTGTCTCTTTGGGTGATTTGTTTTTGTTTTTGCTTTACGTTGTACTTTATTTTTATTTTTATCGCATTTTCTGCGTTTCATCCTTTACTGTCATGCTGCTGTGCTGTGCTGGCTGTCTTTGTTTTGCAGGTTGGGTGGGTCTGAGAGATAAGCCCAATACCAAGGCTTGAGAATACCCTAGGACTAGAGTGAAAAGTAGTGGGACCTACGTGCCCACTTGGTACGTTTGTGTGTTCACGAAATTCACAACCAGACGAGGCTATCTTGGGATGCATTCTAACGTGTGTGTCTTGCGCATGTTGGGGTGTTGATCTAGAGATCTGTCGACTCTGGTGACCGATCATTGAGGACCTTAGTGGAAACATCCCTCTTTAGTGGTGACAGTGGCAGACCACATCCTGTGGTAAACCCATTCGCACCCGAGGGCCCGCTTTGGAACTCGCATAGGATGACCCCTACGTTTTGAAGAGAATCAGTGGAGGCACTCCTCGATTGACTTTAGTACTGTACCCCAAGGGATGAATGTACTATTGTTTCTCGACCTCAGTGCCAAAGCTGAGGACCTTCCGCTTTGGAGAATCAGTTGAGGCCTCCTCGATTGATGATGATGCCAAACCAAAAATGGTGAACGTATCATCATTTCTCGACCTGAGAGCCCGAGATTCTGAACATCCTAGTACCCACATGTGAGAGGGGATGGGCGTTTGCAGGTTTGCAGGTAACCGAGACTTTCAACCTACCTGGTTTTCTGGATTTCTCATCAATGTCTGATTATTTGGGTTCCTCAGTGGTTCAGAGTTCTGGTTTTCTGGTTTCTCGTTCAGCTAACAGCACAGCACATCCAGCAGTGTGCCTTGACCCCATGTTTGCATGAGCATATCATTTTTCTTGCATTCTGACGTGTTTGACATTTTTCAGGGCTTGAATCTTACTCTTGATTCTGGTTTTCTGAGGTTGCTTCAGTATGGATGTTCAGAGAAAAAAGATTGTCGCCTATTCATTCCCAGAGCCGACTTTGACACTGATTCACAAACTGATTAATATGGTTGGTTTCGGAGTTCGTACAGAGTTCAGTGGAAGGTATGGAAGACTTCTGAAATTTGTCTATAATATCTCCCAGTATGAGAAGGATGACATTCACACACTTCTTCAGTTTTACGATCCGTCTCTGCGTTGCTTCACTTTCCCGGACTATATCTTGGCTCCAACGTTGGAGGAGTTCTCATTTTTTTGGGAATTCGTATCAGTCATGATATAGTTTTCTTTTCTGAGGAACACCCCGGTATAAAAGAAATGGTTGTGGCTCTTCATATTAGTGAATCCGTCCTGAACAGTAATATTGAAGAAAAACAAGGAGTTAAGGGTTTCCTATTGAAGTTCATGTTTGATCAAGCCTGCATACATGTCAAAGAGAAGAATTGGACTGCTTTCCAAGCTATCCTAGCTATGTGTATCTATGGGATTGTTTTGTTTCTGAATATTCCTGATCTGGTGGATATGCATGCCGTCAGAATCTTTATTTCGAAGAATCCTATACCTACCTTGCTAGGTGATGTGTATCATTCAGTTCACTATAAGAATGAGAATAGGTGTGGGAAAATTGTAAGTTGCTGTGCACCACTCTTAGCTACTTGGTTTTTGAGTCGTCTCCATGAATCTGGCGCTTTCGTTGATACGAAAGATTCTCTGAAGTGGTCTAAGAGGGTTATGGGCTTGACTGCTGATAACATCGTTTGGATTAATCGTGACTTGCTAGGAATGGAGATTATTTGCAAATGTGGAGAATTCCCTAATGTTCCCTTGATAGGGAGGAAGGGTGGAATTAACTATAATCCCTCCCTAGCTATCAGACAGTTTGGCTATCCTTTGAAAGGTCCACCCGAAGAGCGAGATGTCCGAGAGTCCTTATTCTTCAATGGGACTGGGGATCAAGAGATGATAAGGAAGATTGTGAATGCTTGAAAACAGGTGACTAAGAAGGGTAAGATTCCATTCGGGAAAAGTAACAATTGGGCTTTCCCTCCCTATAAAGAGTGGATTAAGAAGAGAGCAGAAGAGAAGCTTCTTCCATTCCCGGTGGAACCACCTTTGTATCCTTTGGTGATCGAGCCTCCTACCACCGTTGAGTTGGAGAAGTATAACAAATTATGGGCTGAAAAGGAAAGGTTGCGGGAAGAAAATAGTGAGCTAAAGAGAGAGATTTATCAGTGGAAGCATGAGCGGGGTGAAGTTGTTCATACCGCCAAGTTGAAAACAGAGCTCCTTGCTAAAGCAGAAAAAGAGCTTGCTGACATGGTCGCATCCAGAGAAAGAATGAAACAAGCTTTGGATGGTATCAGTAACGTTCTCAGGACCAAGGAGGAGGAATTAGGCAAGGCTTTGTTGAAGATTCACAGGTTCAATGACCACCAAGAAACTGCCATGGCTGAGAATAGGAGAAAGGAAGACGCTTACCTAGCTAAGATTGATCAGTTTGAGTCGACGCTCAAGAAGAAAGACGCTGAGATCTTATCAGGGATATTCAAGAGACAAGTAGTCGAAGATCGACTCAAGGAAGCCATAGCCTCCATGGAAGAATTGAAAGTCCAAGCTGAAGTGAAGAAACCTAGACACGAGGGTCCTAGCATGGATGGTGTTTATGGAGAAGACGCTTGGGAGTTACATTGCCGATACTTGGATGAGATCATATACAGGAGAGACCTTCTCATTCAAGCGCTAATTCAGAGGCCGAAGCATCCCGATACCAGAAAGCTGTTCAAGGAGATTCAAGACTGGTGCAGAAAGCATAATGGATGGGGGGTTGACACTTGTGAACTTTGATGATATGCCATAGTCCTG
The DNA here is from genome assembly GCA_022829125.1 of Lathyrus tuberosus. NCBI lineage: Eukaryota > Viridiplantae > Streptophyta > Magnoliopsida > Fabales > Fabaceae > Lathyrus > Lathyrus tuberosus. The sequence goes on from JALAZF010000090.1 coordinate 6,741,994, forward strand.
TTCTCTTTTATTGTATTTGGATCACCACCAGGCTTGTTGGTTGGGACCTAGGGTTTTTTATTCAGACTCGTTATCTCGGATTTATGATTGTTGACATTTGGCTTTTCTCTGGTTTTCTTAATATACGAGCAGAAGTTCCATTATATCTTGTCATTAAACCGGAATCAAGGGGTGGATCGCCTTGTGAACTTTCAAACACGTCCATTTGCATTTGCATATTCATAATCATTTTGCATAATCATTTTGCATGACAGGTGTTTATCTCCGGTGTTCCTATCTTGTTATAATCTCAGAATTACAGAGTTGATCATGGAAAGAGTTCAAGCTGAGTTGAGGGAAATGCAAAGCCAGATGGGGTAATTTGGGGAAGACATGCTCCAGGAGCAGAAAATGATGAGGGAGGAGATCAATCAGCTGAAGACTCAGATAGGTTTGATTATGGAAATTTTGAATGGGGTGTTGAAGAAGGAAGACAGTCAAGTGCCCGCTTCCACAGCAGAGGTTCTCATTACTCCCATCTCTTTGGGGTCTCCTCTAGACCATGGATTACCTCATGGATCCTCTCCCCCGTCAGAACTTTTTCATCAACAACCGTTTCTTGAGGGTCTTAATCCAGAGAAGCTTGATAAGAAGTTTGATCAGATTCTGATACCATACGCACAGTTGTTTCAGCACTTGTTCAAGTTTCAACTAATTGAATTGATTGCTGCGGGACCTCCACACACCAAGTTTCGTATGGGTTCCAATGTCCATGATAGGTGTGAATTCCATTTAGGGGCACCTGGTCATAATGTTGAAGACTGTAAGATGCTTAAGTACAAAGTCCAAGAGCTCATTGATTCAGGGGCAATCAAGTTTACATCAGTTGGCACTGGTAAACAAAGTGATGTTACTCCCAGTGTGGCAAAGGGATTGAGGACTCCCTCTTTTACCAAAGGATCCACCTCGCGCCAGGGATCTCTTCCACAACCCTTGTTCATGCCTCAGCCGAATGCGGAAAGGAGAATGCAAGCGCAGGTGAGGCGCCTAAATCAGCGTCGACAACATAATTATCAGCAACAGGGGCAACCAAGACCAAGAGGGCCCAAGAGGACAATTGATCCTGTTCCAATCCCTTATAGTCAGCTGTTTACGTGTCTGCTCAAGAAGTCTCTGATTCAAACAAGGGGTACCGCACCGGTACCGTACCCTATTCCTCCGGATTATGACATGACTGCTAGGTGCGAGTTCCACTCGGGAACGTTTGGGCACACAATTGATGAGTGTAATGTATTCAGGCACAAGGTACAAGACATGGTAGACTCAGAGATCATTGTATTCACTGAAGATGATATGTACATCAATGGAAGCCTCCTTTCTCAAATGAACACACGGTCTGCAAGTACATCCAGACAGAATTAAGCTTCCTCAGCAATGGCAATCTTCAGCTTCTTTACTTGCATTTTCATTTGTAGTTGTTATTTCTTGTTAAAGCATCGTATGTATGCAAGACTTGTTTGTTTTTATGATGATATTAATGCAATGAGTATGTTTTCCTTGAAGTAATCCATTCGTATTCACTCTTAAATGTTTTTTTTATGCACTGCAATACCAATTTTCTTTGTTTAGAACTCTCGAGGGAGGATGATGAGACGAAAACGCAAAATCTCTGGTTGTATGTTCAAGGATAGAACCCTGTTGAGGATGTACAGGCATTGTTTCAACTTCCCAAACACCGGAGATATAAGGGAGATAGACCCTCATTAACCCCTTCGAGCCTTGAAGTAGGAGCTTCTTTCGTACGGAAAAAACCCTCACACTTAACCCAGGGGCAGGGTAGGCGTCAGTTAGTTTGGCCGAGCGTTCAAATTCCAAGGAGAGTGTGCATCCGAGGAACCATTACCTACTGTCCCATCATCAAGAGGACAAGAGATGTGAAACCACAATGGTTATCCATCGACAATCAAGGAGTAAGGCAGTCACAACCCTTTCAAGCAAGTAAGACAACCAGTGTCACACGCTTTGTTCAAAAGGGGAATAAAAAGAAAGCTCGCTAAGTCGAAACTTGAAAACAAGTGACTTAGGCAAAAGTCAGGGCATCCCGCTGGACTTTAAAATCGAAAAACTCAAAAGAGTCAGTCCAGGCAAAAATTAGGGATCAAAAAAGCAAAAGAAAGAAAAAGCGAAAAACGTTACAAAAGAGAATCCCCGATAAGAACAATTTTGTGTGATTACAGACACAAAAGATAAAAGGGTGACTATCACTCCAAAATTTCCTTAGGTGTCAAACCATTAGTGGCGTAGGTTCCTTAAAGATCGTAAACCTTTTGAGAGATGAGCGTTTGTGTCAGATTAACTGAACATAGGACTGGAGAACATCATGGAGATTGGGTGGGCACCAATAAATTTTGAGCCATAAATCTTTTTTTTCTGAAACCGTGAACCAGACCGCGTTACAACCCTTAAAAGTCCTAATTGAAGTAGGGTTTATTCCGAAAGCGTACTTCAACGGGATAGCGTTCCTGACTCCTATAAGTGGTGCTAATAAGACTTGTTGGTATTGCATGTGCGCATTGTTTTACCATTCAAAAAAATCAAGGTCGCATCCCAACTAGTGATTTGTTCACCGGGTTTTGTGACGTATTCTCAATAAACTTCAAGGTTAACATAAGCGCTGCATTAGGATTATCATTCTCATAAATAACTCGTTCTGCTTGCATACATGTGCCTAAGCATCAATGACAGCTTACACAGTGAAAGTCAGTCAAGAAGCTTGATCCTGCCAAGTTGGGATGCTTGGAAATTCTGAAGGACAAACATGTCAAAGGGCAGGTTGCTCTCCCCAGTAAGTCGTGTTAAGGTGTAGCCGATCTGGGGCAGTCACGTCGAGAAATCTCTCTGAAGTTCAGTTATTCTGGGACATTCATTCTAAGATCGGGGTCCAAGATACTAAAGCAGAGTATTTTTAAGTCATTACGATCCCTTTCAAGGTGATGTACGTCATGGATCATGAAGACTGGGGCAGTTATGTCGAGATATGATAAATCTGTCCAAGAGTTTGAAGACCCTGGGGTAGTACGAACGCCTGGCCTTCTATAAAATCCTCTTGAGATGATTCCTTCCATTGGTGGTCTGGGGCAAGTAGAAAAGTTCAAAGGGGCATTTATTGGATGGCAACAGCATTGTACTCCCCCAGCAGTTTGCTCTCCCCAGCATTGAGATTGCACTTTCCTCAGCGGAGCAGACCTTCCCCAGCAGGGCAACCGTTCCTCAGCAGAACAGACTTCCCCCAGCAGAAGACTTGGAAAGTATTTTCTCCGAATCAAGACGTTATTTCCCCACAGGATCATGGTGCTCACTTCCCCCATCCAGTCAGGAAGTGTACTTTCACCAACAATGTCATATTCTAATCCCCAGCAAGGTGGGGGTAAGGGCATTCTCCCCTTCAGCAGTTCAGAAGTATCCCCAAGCAGGATGGTATTATGGGTTGGTATCCCCTAGCATGTCCTAAGCCCGTCTGTTTGTTGGCAATCCTCGGCAGCAAACTTCCGGTTCCGTTATTGGCATCCATTCTCAACTCCCCCAGCAGAGAGGAAATCTTAGGTTTTGGATATTACCTTCAGTAGAGGGCAGGTATAATCCCCGGTAGTGTGGATATTCTTTTGGGACTTCATCCCCAGCAAAAATTGTTGATCCAAGGAGTCGATCAGTGTGATCCTTCTCAGCGGAGTTCCTAGGTTCAGAGGACAATTTATTTTTGTCATCCCCAGCTGAATTGGTCTTTTCTCTCCAACATTTATTTTGCTGGAGGGGCCTCTTTTGCATATCATAAGCATTTGCATTGCATCCTCAAACGCGTAGCATTTCCACTTCGTGTGGAGCATTACGGCAAAATTCAAACATTTGTATTCCAAAGCATAAGCCAGGTTTGATACTTTCCTTGCCAGTTCTCTTCCTCAGCAGAGATGGCATAACTCAGGAGATTGTGGAGGGATGTGTTCCTCATACTTGTGCTCCCCGGCAGAGTCTTTTATTTAGACTTCACCTTCCCCAACGGAGTCATCTTATCTGTGGATCAGGAGTCCGTTAGAAGTTTGTCTTTGTTTGCCTCATTTTGGCCTTTTTCTTTTGTGAGTCTTGTTTCACGTTATCCCCAGTGAAGTAAACTTTATGTTGGTTATCCTTTGAGGGTACAATTGAGGTTATATTTGTTTTGTGGATGCGATTGAGGTCGTATTCGTGTTTTCTTTGCGGGTAGAGTGATTGAGGTCAGTCTTCCTTTGAGGGTACAATTGAGGTTGTATTCATTTTGTGGATGCGATCGAGGTCGTATTCTTATTTTCTTTGTGGGTAGAGGGATTGAGGTCAGTCTTCCTTTGCGGGTACAATTGAGGTTATATTCGTTTTGGGGATGCGATTGAGGTCGTATTCGTGTTTTCTTTGCTGGTAGAGTGATTGAGGTCAGCCTTTTTTTGAGGGTACAATTGAGGTTGTATTCGTTTTGTGGATGCGATCGAGGTCGTATTCTTATTTTCTTTGTGGGTAGAGTGATTGAGGTCAGTCTTCCTTTGCGGGTACAATTGAGGTTATATTCGTTTTGTGGATGCGATTGAGGTCGTATTCGTATTTTCTTTGTGGGTAGAGTGATCGAGGTCAGTCTTCCTTCGCGGGTATAATTGAGGTTGTATTCGTTTTGTGGATGCGATTGAGGTCGTATTCGTATTTTCTTTGTGGGCAGAGTGATCGAGGTCAGTCTTCCTTTGCGGGTATAATTGAGGTTGTATTCGTTTTATGGGTGCGATCGAGGTCGTATTCTTATTTTCTTTGTGGGTAGAGTGATTGAGGTCAGTCTCCCTTTGCGGGTATAATTGAGGTTGTATTCGTTTTGTGGGTGCGATCGAGGTCGTATTCTTATTTTCTTTGTGGGTAGAGTGATTGAGGTCAGTCTTCCTTTGCGGGTATAATTGAGGTTGTATTCGTTTTGTGGGTGCGATCGAGGTCGTATTCTTATTTTCTTTGTGGGTAGAGTGATTGAGGTCAGTCTTCCTTTGTGGATGCAATCGAGGTTGTATTCACTTTGTGGATGCGATCGAGGTCGCATTTATCTTTTCTTTGCGGGTAGAGTGATTGAGGTCAGTCTTTCTTTGTGGATGCAATCGAGGTTGTATTCATTTTGTGGATGCGATCGAGGTCGTATTCATCTTTTCTTTGCGGGTAAAGTGATTGAGGTCAGTCTTCCTTTGTGGATGCAATCGAGGTTGTATTCGTTTTGTGAATACGATCGAGGTCGTATTCATCTTTTCTTTGCGGGTAGAGTGATTGAGGTCAGTCTTCCTTTGAGGGTACAACTGAGGTTGTATTCGTTTTGTGGATGCGATTGAGGTCGTATTCGTGTTTTCTTTGCGGGTAGAGTGATTGAGGTCAGTCTTCCTTTGAGGGTACAATTGAGGTTGTATTTGTTTTGTGGATGCGATCGAGGTCGTATTCTTGTTTTCTTTGTGGGTAGAGTGATTGAGGTCAGTCTTCCTTTGCGGATGCAATTGAGGTTGTATTTCGTTTTGTGGGTACGATCGAGGTCGTATTCGTATTTTCTTTGTGGGCAGAGTGATTGAGGTCAGTCTCCCTGTGAGGTTGTATTCGTTTTTTGGGTACGATTGAGGTCGTATTTGTTTGAGGATATGGTTGAGGGCGTATTCCTTATTTTTCAGCACACTCTATCTCGTTATTCTTACCATAAGCAAATTTCCGGGGTTCTTTTCGGTATTCAATCCCCGTGTACCCTGGAATGTCTGAGAGTCGTTGCTATCATACCTTCAGGACCAAGTTGATTGAATAGGGGCAGCTGTTGCACCCCAAAATTTGCTCTCCTTACTTTATTACTAACTGGCTTATGTTGCATTGCATTTTGCATTATCATGTGTACATATCATGGGGTCAAGGTGCCTGAGGCAGTGCTTCAGAGGGTCAAGCAAGAGTCCTGGTATTGTCCAAGATAGCTCAGGTGGATCATCACTCTCCTAACCAGTGCATGAATTAGGGTTTTGAAATTCTTGGGTTTATTGCTCCAATGGGCAGGCTCCTTGGGTTTTTATCATCACCAAATGACATATCTTATTTTTGTTGGAGAGGATACACATCATATTCAGAGGAATTTGGATTTGGAGACTGTGTTATTTCCTCCTAGACTGAGAGTACCACAACTAGGGTTTGCTATAAAGTCAGCTTATTTCAGATTTTTTGGGCAGGACTTGATTCCATGGTACTCCTTGGGTCCCCAAGTATCTAGGGATGGGAGGTTGCCCATCAATTTGTTTCAGGGGAAGTTCAATTGGCCAATGGATTGAAAATCAGTTGAATTGGATAAAAGCTACAGTGAAAGGAGAAAAGTCAACTGTGAAATTTTGAGGTTCTCTCCAAGGTTTTCAAGGTCTCACATCCTTATATGGTCTTCAAGGATCAAGTTTCATACATATTTGTCAGAAATCAGGAGTTGGTGCAAAGTTTCTAAAATTGGAAAGTGACCTATAATGAAAAGTTTCCATTTTTGGCAAGTTCCTGCACTGCATTCAACTTGACTTTTCATCATCAAGAAAGCTTCAAATGAATTTTTCTCCAACATGAAAGTTGAATATCTTTTTCTCCTATTTCCAACAAGTACTAGTGGGTCTCCATATCATTTGTGAAACTCCAATTATGATCAAAAGAAGGCAAAGTGGTTTTTAGGGTTTCTCATGATGCCATTTTCACAACTTTGGGCATAGTGACCTATAATCAATTCCATTGCTTAATGCCACATTCCAATATTAAAAGACATTCCTTGAGGATTATTTTGGGCCCAAGAATGAAGAAATTCCATGGTTTATTATTCACTTTCTTCCCATTATTCAAAAATGCCAAATTATTCAAAAGTCATGAATCAAAAAAGTTTCAAGGCCCAAGTTAAATGTGGTGTGATTAGCAATTCAGATGCAAGTGATCCATTATGAATTTAAGTGCATGGAAGGGGTGTATTTTTCACTTATTCAACATTATGCAAAATTCCAAAATAATTCAAAAATCATTAAACAATGGATTACCCAAGCCCAATTCATATTCAGAGGCAAGCCCTAGTCTTTATAAACCCATCCATGCATTGGTTAGGGTTCATGCACGTGAAGTTGGAGGAGTTCTCAAAAAAACCCTAAAAGAGGATTTTTTATTCAAACTCACGATCCACAAGGTTTTGGCCAAAAGTTCTTCCACAAGTCTCTTCCTGGTGGTTTCTGGAGCACAACCCAACCACCATTCGCAGCCAAATGCAAGGATTGGAGTTGCTCCATCTCAGGTTGGGAGGTTTTTTCATGCTCTTAAAACTCCAATTTTTTATATGAATATTGATGTGTGATGAATGGTGATCACTCTGATCTATTTATTTTTGATTATGGACATATGTATGGCTTGTTATGTGAGTTTAAAGTTTTGAACCCTTACACTATTTTCTTCGATTCTCTTTATCCATGCGTTATTTGATTGTTTTGATGACATATTTGAAATCCTGATGATTTTCTGGTCAAGATGGAGTATTCGCATGAAAATTCTGGGCGAGTTTTAGATCTGCAGGTGAAGCAATGGGGCGGCTGGAGCTAGGGCTCCGGCGGGAGTGGTGGTCCGGCGAAGGAGGCTGGCGGAAGGTAGGAGATGAAATCTCCACCCTTCGTTCTCTTGATCCAACGGCCCATGGCGTGCCACCTATTATTCTTTTTTTTTTCTTCTGAAATTTAATTAATGATTCCATGTTATTTACCCCACCGTTGCTATCATAGTCCACCAATCATATTTTTTATTTCGTTTACATTTTATATCGTTTGACCAATCAAGAACCGTCTGATACATCAAACGACCTACACCTCGCCAACACATTAAAAGGGCATGTGCTAGGCACATGGCACGCACACGGTAAGCTCCCCATTTTTTATTTTTTTTTTGAATAATTCAGTGGGCTGGGTTGCTATACGCACCCCCCACTCGTCAGCCCATTTCCATTTCCTTTTCATTTTCCTTACTGATCACACCCCCCAGGTTTTTTTATTTTTTTTTTATTTGTTGACAGACTTAATGTATGGGCTCACTATTCGCGCCCCCACTCTCTGGCCCAACCCTCATTTATAATGCATTTTAGTTACTCGTTGCACCCCCATGCTATTTTCTTCATTTTCATTTTATTAAATTATTACATTTTCATTTTTAATTATTAAAAATAGTTTTTTACATCTGAAAATCATCATAAAATTCATACATCATCTTTATTAATTGATAAAATTTTTACAAATTTTATTCTTTATTTTTATTTTATTTTTACCATTTAAATTAATTTTTTAATCTATTTTCTTTTTGAATTTCATATACCATGCATACTTAATTTTCTTTATTTTATTTCTCTGCAATCATAAAATATTTTTTATCCGTTCCTTTTGCATTTGTTCACTGACATTCTAAAATACATTAAAATATTTTTTCATCATTTCTAAAATCATTCCATATTACATTTGTGTCCTTCCCTTTGGCACACTGAGCCTTAATTCCCACCTGAACTCTGCCTAATTATTTGAATGACTAATATCTTGACTTTTTGCAGGGACTTTTGATATGTTGTTTGGCTCTGGTTGAGGAACCTTAATGTTTAATTTGGGAATTTTAGGAATTATTTTTCTAATTATCTGATTTGTTTTCACTTGAGATTTTCTTGCAGACGCATCTTTGACCTTGTATGATTATCTGTTTGAAAAGGCACTTGTGCCATTTGTTTTGGGGCTGTTTCTTTGTTTCTTTGATTCATGTTTGGATGATAATCATTGTTGTTTGCCATTGTTTGATTTTCATTCACCTCATCTCTCTTACTTATGTCTATTCTGTACTAATCTTTTATGCAGGGTCTAAGGTAAGTTCTTTAAGGGTATGGATAAGTATCCATGGTCACCCTTACTTTTTCCTTCCCTCATCTTCTTCCTTTAGGATTTAGGTTATCTTCAAACCTCACTAACCGTAGGTCACCCATGCATGATAACTTTAAGACTCATAGTCTCCCTTAGAGTTACCCTTGTGTCTTCTCTCTTCTCATCTCGAATTTCTTTAAAACACTTAATAATAATAAGGTGTATTGCGCATGAGCCTTAAGTATGGGGAATGAGAAATGAGGGGCTTCCTCTCATCTTTCTAGAGTGCTTAGCGAGCGTCCTGTCTTGGGACGATGTGTTAAGTATTCGCCCCTGTGCCCTAGACTTTGGTGCAATGCGACTTAAGATTTAACTTAAGCTACTTCTGTCCTAAAAGATACAAACCAACCTCAAACCCTTTTTTGTCCTTCGGGACCTTCAAACTAAAGGCTATTTTCAAAAAGGGCACGTTACCCTCCATCTGAGACGCAAACAGGCATCGACCCTAACTGCCGGACGCGAGCTTAACGTCGCTCATAAAAAACACAAAAAGAACTTGGTCCGAACTACGTTGACTCTGAATTCCCCATTGCACAAGGGGGGTACGTAGGCCTAGGACGTTGACGTCCTACCGAGTCTGTCTTTGTCTTTTCCTCTCTGTTTTAGTACAGCCCTAGATGATAGTATAACTTACCCTTATAATAGACAACAAGCGTGGATCCCATCGAGTACGATGGACGCGTGGGGTGCTAGCAGCTTCCCCTCGCGTAACCGACTCCCGAACCCAGGTTATGGTTACGATGACCATTCCTTTCCCTCTTCTTAAGGTTTATGCGGTGTTCCCTTTCCCTCTCTTGGGATAAATTTACACGGCTGGCGACTCTATTTTTCCGCGCCACTCTCGCGTTTATACCTGGATGAAAATCCTAGGAGCGACAGCTGTGCTCAGTGGTCAATGAGTTTGATTGAGTTGGTGGCACCCTTAGGTTTGATGTGAAAACAGAATGTGGATCTACATACTGTTCATCATTAAGTTACATTAACTACTCATGAAAGACATAAAAAATTGTGGGCAAAGGCCAAATTTCATCCATTGAATATATTTCTCTTTTAAAAATCCAGAGTATGAAAGTTGCCTCTTTAATTGCATTTATACGATTCATAAAATATACTTATTGTTGAGATGATTGCGGTCAAAAAGGACTAGTTTAATATGAAGCACTTTCCCACTTGACCACTCTTTCGGTCAATCTATTGCTAATGTCTGAAATGCACCATATGTAGCATATATTTAGTGTCAGTTTTGACTCTGAATGTTTGGTTTGAAGTGGAAAAAGTTGATTTGGGATTTAAGTGCAAACTCAAGCAGTGGCATCTCTATCATTTATATACAACAAGTACATTTGAAAATTCTTATCTGCTATGAGACATGTATATAATATTGTATGAAGTTTTCCTTTATTTTTCTTGTTTGAAGACACAATGGAGAAAGCTTTTTACACTGGCTCACTCTTATGACTATCATTTAGTGAGCTTGAGTAGCGATTTCTCCATGTATACAAAATTTATATTATGCTTTAGTTTTATATTTTAAATACTTTTATAACAGTTGTTCAAGTGATTTGGATGCTATATTCTTGAACAAAATTTGAATTAGTTGTTATTGATGATTTTCTCTTATTCCTTCTAATCTTCAATTCTTTCTTTTGTGTAGTTGAACTTCTCAAATACTGCTGTGGCACCAGCTCCTGTGAGAACTTTTGATCCTCAAACTCCTCCGGTGCTTAAAAATGTGGAGCTATATCAGCAGCCCACATTGGGTTCTCAATTGTATAATGTCGGTTTATCTTTGCATTCAAATTAAATTTTATGAAGTATATTTCTACTGCTTGCGAGTTATAAAATGGTTTTCTATATTTCAGACAAACAACAATCCACCATTCTAGCCTACCAATCCACCTTACCAGCGTACGCCTCCTGTTCCATCACAAATGAACTTGGGTCATGGCCACAACGTACCACCACAAGTTTTGGCACCTACCTCGAATCCAATGGGGTTCATGCCAATCCCTAGTCCTGCTGACGTTCAAAGACCTGGTGTGGGATCAATTCAGCCTCCCAGTCCCCTGCAACCGCAATCTATGTAACCTGCTGCTGCACCGGCAGCTCCACCACCTACTGTGCAGACTGCTGATACTTCAAAAATACCTGGTAATATTTCTTTATTTTTTCAGCGACTTTGGATTTTTCTTTGAATGAAAATACTAGCTAAATGTACTGATGTTTATTTTATGAGTCAGAAAGAATTTGTCTTGAACAATGATATGTATTTCACTTATCACGTGTTCCTTGTCTTATTCTATTTTGGTTTTAACTCTTGCTTTTACTATGTCAGCACACCAAATGCCTATTGTTACAACATTGACAAAACTTTTCAATGAGACATCGGAAGCACTCGGAGGTTCACGTGCAAACCCAACAAAGAGGCGGAAAATAGAAGACAACTCAAAGAGACTTGGTGGGTTGTTTGCTAAGTTGAACAGTGGGGACATCTCCAAAAATGCTTCTGATAAGCTCCTTCAGCTTTGTGAAGCGTTAGACAATGGTGATTTTGGTACTGCACTTCAAATTCAGGTAAGTCAATTGAATTGCAAATTCTAGCATCAACCTAGCTGCGTCGTACTCGTAATATGCATCAAACTTACATTTTAATTGCTTTACTTACGTGTTGCAGGTTCTTCTCACTACTACTGAATGGGATAAATGCCAGTCCTTGTTAGGTTCACTGAAGGGTATGATCAAGACTAGGCAGAATGTCAGGTTAAGTTAAAAACAAGATTTTGTTCTGGTTAGATTTTGTTAGTCGCAACATTTTGTTTGAGTCATGGAAGCTTATTTCTTGTTTATATTCGGTTGATTCTTTGGTTGAGAATGATAAATGTATGTTGTTCACATAATCTTTGGTTGTTTTACTCTTTACTGATATGATGTTGTTGCTTTTAGTTTATTCAAATCAAACTTGCTGTCTTTTAGGTTAAAATTTGGGTTGTTATGGTTCTGCGGATTCATATGTGAGAAGGATGAACTGTGAAGTAGACATTCATATGTTCGTATGCTGCACTGCAGTAGTATATTAGTGTTGTAGTGTTTGATGTTGTTATTAGATTAATTGAATTTCGATTGAGCATTTTCTGCCGAGTCGGTTTTGTTCCAATTTAAATTTTGGTGCGAATTATAGCTGTTGTGCTATGTGTTTGAATTGTTGCGTATGCGATTGGATATTGTATACATGTTATGTGTGATGTGGTTAAAAAAATTAGAGAACGCAAGGTTAATGATTGAAAACTTTTAATGTTTGTGTTTATTGTGTGAATATCATGAAGATTGATGATTGCCATTAATGTATCCTACAATAGCTGTATTCTAAATCCTAAACTGAGTGCAGATTTTTTTTTTTAAAATATTTGCAACTTGCGGCGGTTCAAACCGCCACAATATACCATAGATTTTTTTTTTAATTTGCAACTTGCGGCGGTTCAAACCGCCACAATATACCTTCGCAATCAACAATGAAAACAAAAATCATTAAGCAAGTTAAGACGGTTGGAAACCGTCACAATATGGAGATTACGACAGTTAGCTACCCGTCATTAAAATAACGACGGTTTCTACGACAGTTTCACAACCGTCGCAATACGGCCTCGCGACGCACGTTTCCGCGACAGGACTGAAACCGTCGTAACTTACAAATTGCGACGGTTCTAACCTTCATAATCTGCCAAAATGAACCGTCGCAATTTGCCAATTTTCTTGTAGTGTACAACCGTGGTTAAATATGACGTTATAAATTTTTTAACCTATTACAACAGTGGGATACGAATCCATGGTAAACTTGGCGTCGTTAAATGGGCTTTTCGTAGTAGTTTAGTATTCTCGGCTTAAGGCCCTGTTGCTGAAAACACGCCATTCAATAATACACATGAATAAAAACAATCCTTAACACCAGTAGTTTATTAGACATGAATAAAAACAAGGCTACTGTAACAATAACTTCCTACATGCACAAAACAAAACTTATTAAGAGAATTAAAAATAACTTACAGAACAAACTTATCAGAGAATTATAAAAACTTATTGAACAATGTTCTTTCTCCAAAACTTACACCATTTTTTTCATTGCAGCAACACCTTTAGAGAAGACATGAAGGGAAATTAAAAGAAAATCAAACAAATACTAAAATAATATTAACAAATTTATAGCAAATTATATGACATAAAACCATACTCTTCCCTTACTTCAATTTTCTAAAGCAGCAAACAATAAAAAACAAATATGAGAGGTTAGAAACACTATTCTCACATTCTGAATAATATCCGTACTTTTCAAATCTGTTATCTCACGATTTTGGAAAATAGCTTGATTGCGAATCATCCAAATCGAGTAGACAGTTTCAGCAAGAGGACATTTGAACAACTTAGCTTTACTTCCTTTACCTTTTGCCATATCGCTGCACCAATGCATCTCATTCGCCCACCTCTGTGGCACATGACTATAACTCATCCAGGTAAGGATTTGACCCCAAATTCTAGTGGTAACTGCACATTCAAAAAACAAGTGGTTGCAAGATTCAAGACCCCCACAATAGATGCATTTTCCATCTGATATAACCCCAAACTTATTTAATCTGTCCTTGGTTGGAAGTCGCATATGGCAAGCCAACCTGAGAATAAATACAGCCTTAGGACGCGCAATGTTTCCGAAGAAGATTTTTCTCCAATTCACTTTGGGTTTAGTTCCTTGAAGCATATTGTACATCCCTCTAGTCACATATTTATCGGAATTTTGGAAGTCTCTCCACATGGCCGAATTCATAAGAGCATCTTTATGTTTAAACATAGCTTTAAGGATCCAAGAGCTATGCACAGCCGGTTAGAAAGTCGTAATATCTCTGTTTTTAATGTAATAGATGTGAATCCACCGGATCCATAATTTGTCCGATTTAGCACAAACATTCCACAACATTTTACCAATAGTAGCTTTATTCCAATTGGAGAGATTAATGATATTTCTCCCCCTGCAGATATTGGATAGCACAATTGCTCCCAAGAAATAGGGGCTTTCTTCGAAGCATTGTTTTCACCCGTCCAAAGGAACTTCCTACAAATACTTTCAATATGGTGAATGATTTTCTTTGGGAGAGGGAATATTTGCATCCAATAATTGGCAATGGCAAATAAGACACTCTTCACCAATTGTAATCTGCCAGCATATGATAACAGTCTCGTACTCCAATGATGTAACCGCGACAACATCTTATCAATAAGAGGCTGGCACAAAGCAATAGACAGCTTTCTACTGGCCAGGGGGACTCCCAGGTATTTAAACGGAATGCTGCCTATATCAAATCCAGTTTCATCCTTAATTTGCAACTTAGTCGTATTATCCACACCGCCATAGTAAATTCTACTTTTTTGGATGCTGGCTTTGAGGCTAGTTGCTGCAGAGAAATCCCTAAACTTACCCATCATGAGTTTCACAGATTCTACATCACCTCGAGCAAATAGCAGAAGGTCGTCCGCAAAGCACAGATTAGTAATTTTCAATTTATCACACTTTGGATGGAAGTTGAAGTTGGGGATAGAATCAAGGCTCTGCAAACTTCTATGAAGATACTCTATAATCATAACAAAAAGAAGAGGTGAGATCGGATCGCCTTGTCACAGTCCTCTTTTAGCTTTAACAATCTTAGAAGGGACGCCGTTAATAGAAAAACGATATGAAACAGTTGTAACACAAGCTGCAATCCAATCAATGAAGGTTTGAGGAAAACCAAATTCCTTCATGATGTGAATAAGAGCAGACCACTCGACTGTGTCGTAAGCATTTTGTATGTCCATTTGGATCATACATCTAGGAGACACATTCTTCTTATTATAACCTCTTATCAATTCCTGGGCTAGCATAATGTTGTCATGGATCACTCTCCCTGGCACAAAAGCTGATTGGCTATCATCAATTACTTCATGGATCACATCAGCCAATCGCTTAGTGAGAATTTTGGAAATAATTTTATAAATCGTGCTACAGCAAGCAATAGGCCTCATATCTTTGACAGTGGCAGCTTCAGGATTTTTGGGGATCAAGGTAACAAGAGAGCAATTTGCAGCTATATACATGACCTTAGTTTGGAAGAATTCCATAATTGCTTCTTGAACATCATGCTTTACAACAGTCCAGGCAGATTTAAAGAAATAAGCATTAAACCCATCAATTTCGGGGGCTTTAATGTTGCCAATGTCTCAAGAGCCTCCCAAATCTCTTTTTCATTTACAGGTCTGATCAACTTCTGAGCACTCTCCCAAGACAGGTTATTACCTCTTCTGATAGCAGGAATGTCTAGCCCTCTTAAATCTGATGCTGCTGTCCCAACCAGTGTGGAGTAGAAATCAGTAATTTCTTTCTCTATAGCTTCATGGGTGCTGAGATGATTACCCTCCAAAGAGGTCAAAGAATATAAACCTTTGTGCTTATTCTTTTCTTTCACCGAGGCATGAAAAGAGGAATTATTGTTATCTCCTAGTTTTAGCCAGTTAATTTTTACCTTTTGCATAAGCATAGCCTCCTCGACTTGGTTCAGATGGATAAGATGATTGTTACAATTTGTCACATGCTCCATGGCTTGGCTGTCAAATAAATTGGAATTTAGATGCTCCTGAGCCATCAGAAGGTCTTGTCTTGCCTTTACAATCTGCATTTGAATATCAATTACCTTTTTTATTAGAGGTTTAATAGTTGGTTATAATCTATGAAGTTTCTTCCATAGTCTATGCATAGCATTTCCTCTAACATTAGCTTGCCAGCTTTGTGCCACCACTTGTAAATAAGAAGCATCCTGAGTTATACAATTAATAAACTTGAAGCTGGTTTTTCTGAAGGGAATTTGTACACTATTCCTCACTCTAATAGGAGCATGGTCAGATATATGAGGTTGCAGAATTTCAACAACAGCATCATGGAATTTTTTATACCAAGCAACATTCCCAATAAGCCTATCAATTCTTGAATAAATAACCCCCACTGTGTGCTTATTAGACCAAGTGAAGTGCGGCCCTTTTGTGCTAGCCTCATACAGCCCAATGGTTTGCATCATGCTATTAAGATCTTTGTATTCAGCTTCATTCACCATGGCTCCTCCAATTCTATCATTACTAGTCAATACATTATTGTAATCACCCATCACAATCCAAGGAGTCACAATATTTACCCCCAGATTTTCAATATCCTTCCACAAACTTTTCCTCTTCTCAATCTGATTAAATGCATACAGGGTAGTAACAGTATACTGCAGGCTTTGGTCCAATCCATAAACCTCCATATGGATGAATTGGTCAGCTTTTTCCAATATCTTGATATTTACCTCAGACTGTTTCCAAAGTATCCAGATTCTACCATTATCATGGTGGTTATAATTGTCCTCATAATTCCAATGGGAGCCAATCTTTTTCCTGATTCTATCAGCATTGTCCTTTTTCACTCGAGTTTCCAGCAAGGCAACAATAGGCACATTAAATGTATGGAGATATGAGCCAATCTCCCTGTGCCTAGCCTCTTTGTTTAAGCCCCTAATGTTCCAAGTAAGCATCATGGGACATGATTGTCCCCTCCCTCTGGACCATCTCCAATCCATAAGGGTGTAAATGTGTTTTGGCATCTGTTCCTATGACTGGGTGAGGGAGTATTCCTGACATGTTGCTTGCCTTTATCAGATGACACCTCTGTCCATTTGTCATTGTCTTTGTCAATATTTTGGTTCTGATCCTGTTATTGTGTTGATTATTGGTTATTTCATTGTTTGTTGCATTATTGATCACCCTATCTTCAGACACCTGACCTGGTTCATCTGTCTTAGGCTGGACTGGTTTCCATATCTTATCAGTAGGTTTCTTTTGTGGGGCAACTTTCTTCACTGCACAATCATGTCCAATACGCAGGCATGTTTGACAATAAGCATGTTTCCACTCATATTCAATTCTTTGGTCCAGACTCTTCCCATTGTGGTCTTTGATGCATATACTCTCCATTGGTTTCTGCGTAATGTCAACTTCAACCAAGATCCGAGCATATGAAATACGTAACTTTTTTGCAGTGCACTCATCTGTTGTAACTGGCTTTCCAATGGCGCTCGCAATCTTCGAAAGGCTTCTTTCTCCCCACAGATGTAGCGGCAGATTTGGCAATGTGATCCATATTGGAAGAACTCTCAATAGGTCATCTCTTAACTCAAAATCCGGTGACCAGTTCTTCAAAAAGAGGGGTTTACCATATATAAAATATGGTCCTTGAGCCATGATTTTCTCTTTATCTTCACTATCCCTGAATCGTACAATAAAGAATCCCTCATCATTGTAATATAACTCCGGCATTGTCAAAAAATTCCATGTTTTCTCCATAAATCTTTTAACTGCATTCATGGAAAGATTCTGTCCTAACGCAAAGAGGATAGTTGCATTCTCCCAGTACAACAATTCATCCGCAACATCTGTCCTCAATCGAAATTTCAACCTTTCCATTATTCAAAGTTGGGGCAATAAAGTCAATTGGCATTCCCCTGTTTTGATTCCGGTTTCCTGCAATGACTTCCACCCAGGGTTTCGCTGTTATGGCCTCTTGTATTATCGTTTCCTGTTGTGGTGATCCTTCAATTTGGTTGTTTTTCTCAGTTTCTTTTTCCGTCGGGATCAAGGGTTTTGGAGATTCCGCTTGTTGTTTGTCAGTCGCATTTGTAACCTCATCGTCTTGTGCAATTGTCGCCTGTGTAATAATCATTTTTTCCACTATTTTCCGATGCGCCGCCACCTCTTTCTTTGGCCAGCCGACGCCCCGTTTTCCGCCGGTCATTGGAACCCTAGCAGAGAGAGCAGTGTAACACAATCTTTATAATTATTTTTTGCATTTCTCATAAGTGTTTATGCTCTATTGTATTTGTTGTTCACTATTAGTCCTGTTGTTGTTGTCTATATCAGCATGAATTCCTAGAAACTCTTCTCCAATATGTGAAAAGAACTATACAAATTAGTATGAATTTTCTAGAAATATATACCGAACACAGCTGTATAATCTGGTTACTAAACATTTAGAACATTCAATCTGTATCCAAACACAACTAACCTTTGCTTACAAAGCTTATGAAAATAACTTTTAGACACTGTTATAAGTTATGTTTATAAGCTTTTTTAAACAATCTTAGAGAGACTTGTGCTTAAATATTTTTGTACAATCCGGTTATTTTAAACAAATACTGATAAACCAAAATTTTATAGATCCAAAAAACTACAGAATTCAAACACAATACTAAGATCTTAAATTATCCCTAAGACAATAACCATAAATTAAACAAGACAACTATGAGATCTGACATATGTAGATAGTGTCAAAAGAAAATCTTACCTGCAATAAGCTTCAATCTCTAGTCTTCAATGGCTTTTCACTCTCCATAAAACAGTAACACTAACTCAAAGTTCTTGCTCTGTTATAATTTCCTAGTCCTATTTCACAAACACAATAAATCCATGAAAAACCTCCAAAAGTCATAGAATCCACCAAAATATAAAATAAAAACTTATAGAGCATTTTCAAGATTATCCCAAAAAATACATAAAGTATTAATTTTTCATAGATCAAATGACAAAATCATAAAATTACTAAAAAATAATTCAAAATGTTGAACAAATACATAAAGGTTTAACCTTTTTTTGAATATTCAAAACATAGGGTTGACACAAAAATTACGCTAACCCTAAATCACTTTAAGAGATACAAAAATCTTACCGTTCATCAATCAAACTTACAAAATAAAACTCAAACACAATATAATTAAAAAAAAACAAATAAAACGGTAGAATCACTTCTAATAGCATCAAATCAACTCAAAGAACAAAGGAAAACATAAAACAAAGCAATGATGAAGGTTATATGAAGTGAGACAAAGATGAAGATGAGTAGATGGTGAGACAAAGATGATAGAGGAAGATGAAACTGAAAAAAAAGAAGAGCGAGGAAGCGGCGGCGAGGACAAGCGAGAAATTGAGAGAAATGTATTAGGGTTCTATGTGAGAGGGAGGTTAGAAGTGAGAGAAAAAGAAAAAATTTTGGACAAGAGCGAGAGTGAGAGAAATGTATCAGGATTTGGAGTAGTATAATAAATAATAACAATTAGTATAAGTTTGGTCGGGTTCGGTTTCTGACGGACCTAAAATAATGATCCGAACCAAACCGACTCAATCCTAATATATCTAAAATAGTCACCCGGTTCAATCCGAAAACCGTTTAAAATCGACCGAATGCAAAATGGGTGCTTTGGATCGGTCGGTTATCACCGGATGGTAATAACTTATCCACCCCTAATATAAATAGTAAGTTTGTCTCTTCTGTTATAGCAGGGTGACTGGCATGACAATGACAATGCAGCCTTTACTGGGAATGAGTATTCATGTTTTAATAATGCAAAAGTACAACTATGCTGAAAATTTTGTTGCATTGTGTTTTTTATACTATACAAACGAGTCATTTTCAAGTTTGATAACTTATCTTTATTTTTTATTTTCAACCATTTCCACGCTTTTAACTTGTATAGGTCCTCCACTCCTAGATTGCCACTACTTCCAAATCACCTAAAGCTAGCAATCACACGCAATCCAAGCAATCTGTACATGCTATGCAATCACTAAATTAATCTAGTTGTACATCCATATTGTACACCAAACACTATAGAAGATTGAGTATAACTAAAAAAAACCTGAATTAGCTCACGTAAAGTGTTCTTCTGATTGGCCAATATATTCTTTATCGAAATTTATATAGTATAAGAAATCATGATACATTGAGAGCACTTTTGACAAAGGCAAGTTATATTATTTGGGATCATCCAAAGTATGAACTTTTATTCATATTTTTGTTTTCAAAAAGGTTAAATGATTTGTTATGTGTTGTAAGAAAAAAGTAAGTTTGTAATTATCATATTAACAGAGAATGATGGTTTTAAAGATTGTAACAGTTTTTAAGATCTTAAGTAGAGAAGGATTTTGTAGTTTATTTTGATGCGTGAAAGTAAATGACAGAAAATAATGACAGAAAGTACAATGGAGATTTTGGTGTTAACGGTAAGAAAATTTGTTAGGGGTAGATTTTTTCATTACGTATTTACCATGCATAATTATATGTCTATAATATGCACATCTACTCAGCTATTAATATCAACATGTGTTGCTCTCATTCGTACCTTCTTTTGGTCTCCATGTCGTGAGATAAGTGCATTACAAAATAGTCGATATTTTTGCATATTAACTATCATAAAGCATAGAGTTTCAATTGTTATAAAGCAATAAGACTCCACATTGATACTACTATAGTACATAGAGATATTGATCTTAACCATATGTTTAGGCATTAGTATTTGATAGATGATTATCTTGGATCTACTAATAACAAACATCTTTTGAATGTCAACTCCACTAGGAAAAAAATAGGTAGCAAAGCTAGAAACATGCATTAATATTAAAGAGTCATCAATATCAAAGTATAAGTATAATTATATATAATGTCATGACTTATTTAATAGATGAATATAATGACTACATCTAACCCATAACAACGAGATATTTAGATACACTAACTTATTTTAGCCACCGATAATCCTTCAAAGCATGGACCCCTCGATAGGCGCATCGCCCTTTACGCTTAGAGAGCCTGCTTTCTTTTCCATTAAGCAATGCTAGTTGTCTGACATGTGGCTCTAACCACCTTTCCTCGCTATGTGCATTGTCCTTGCGTCTAACGAGCCTGCTTTCTTTTCCATTAAGCAATGCTAGTTGTTTGACAGTTGGCCCTAGCCGCTTTTCCTTTACGTGTCATCAAGCCTTCTGTTCCTCTCCTAGCACACATGTGGCTGGACCTAGGTTTTTGCTTTGGCTTGGTCTTTGCATTATGAATTGTGGTTTTCTAGTCCTTTTACCTGTTTTTAGTTGATACAAGCTAGAAAAGTCCAAACAGGTATTTTTTTCACTTTTCATAGATAAATTAGTAGGTGTATTGATTGCTTGTAAAATAAGTGAATAAGTGCCTACATATTTTATGTAAAGATGGAACTTACAAATTCTCCCCGACTTTATCTTTTTTTTCCTGAAACCAAATAAATCAAATGGTTCAAAAATATTTTTCATTCATGTTCACTAACATGGTTGACTGACTCTGGTCAAGAATTTTGAAATTTCTTCTTATGTCATTGTATTCTTTCAAATGCAAGTTCATAATTGATATCATGACTATCCGTAAACCAAGCATAAAGACGAATCATTCACTAGACTAGAGCAATATTTTAAAACATGTATAAATCAATAGTTAGTCATTCATCAGGATCATGATCTCACTGATTATCTCTCAATGGTTAATGTTCCCCTTAAAAATAAGACAATGCATGAACTATATAAACATTTTGCATTTCATCTAAACAGTATCACCAGTTATATCATCAATCATGGATCACTAAGTTCTTTCTTTTGGTTGTAACATGGCAGGGCTTACAATTTTTTTTTTCTTTTTTTCTTTGGATTCAAAAGCCTAAAGATAAGAGAGCATACAATATTTATTTCAAAAAATATCTCTTTCATTATTTCCATTTTCTCAAAACCATTTTATTTTGGTGCTTTTTCTTTTGTATGTTGGAATGTTGATTTTTGAATTGTTTTATGTCAAAGAAATTTCTTTTACTTTTATTGCACCAGTGCTACTTGAATTTTCTCTTTAAAAAACATTTCCTTTTTTCTTTTTCTCTCCATCTTTTGATTTTTCAATACCATTGCTTCTTTACGTGCTCTTATATCCTTAAGATAAGGTGCTGAACATTGTTTTTTGTTTAAATCGGCTAAGGGTTGTAACGTTGAAAAGGACAAAAAAATTATTGTAAGGCTCAAATGGGTTTGTTGAAGGATTCACACCCTTTTATGGTAGGTTTTTTTGGGTCAAGTAGTTTTTCACTTAATAACAAACAATGGTTGATCATATTCATGACTTTCAAACTCATTAGGTAATAGCAAGACTGATGCAAAGTTTACATAGTTAGCATGCATGGTTACTCACAATATCTAAGTAAAACATGAGATTGCACAGATCTCATTTATGTAGGCTTATGATTCCTTACTTATGTCAACATGTTTTCTCTAGACATTAAAAAAAAATCAAACTTTGAATGATGTAAAGAATTCATAATCATTCTATATTTCAAGATAGTTAGATATTAATCATGAATGAAGCATTTAAAGAGAATAAAACATTTTTCATGCCATTTGTTCTTTTACTTTTTATTGTCAACTTATCGTTTGTCGTTCCATGCATTTTGACTGTTTAGACCATCATACGAACCATTTACAAACAAACTTCCTTTGGTAGTACTTTTTAAAAAAATTCTAAAATTTTCAGAAATTGACACTTAATCATGAAAACCATTCAACTAAATAAGTCTGGGTTACTAGCTTTGATCATCTTTGCATTCCACCCCATGTAGAAAACATTTTCCTATCCTCAGGCAACAAAATAATTAATGGAATGCAAATGACCTCGCCTAGCCTGCTTTATGCATCAAAGTTCCCTAAACGTGCTATATGGCTTACCTATCGCGCCTTTGCTTCATCTATAAAACATGTTATTGTCTTGTTCAATTTCCTTGTTAGGTGCACATCAGATTTGTGTTGCGAGCGATTTTGGACGCGGTTCTTAAGCGCTGGTCGCTCTCTGCGGTTTGAGCTTTAACTACAGGTCGATTCATTTTTTATCCTATTGTGAGTTGAATAAGGAAGGGAAATAGATGTCTCCAATTAACCCTGCTTTGCATACTGAGTTTAAACAACGGTCTGTTAGGTTACGGATGCTATCAATGTGGGGGGGCCTTTGTACTGGTTATTTGTATTTTCGCCAATACTGTTTCTTTCTTTTTATCTGGGCAGAAGGTTTCTGGCGGGGAACAAGGATTAGGATGTTAGGACTGATGTTTTTGAATTACTGCTTTTTGATTGATGGAGATATGGGATTTGGGTTTTTTGTTTAGTGCGCTCGCTAAGATCTTTTCTTTCGATCTTATGCCTACGTATTCCCGTTTACCGAAACAGGGAAATCAGAGCGTTCGTAGTTCCTCCTTTTCTATGGGAGGAAATGGGTGTTTTGGTGTCTTGTTCAAAGCCCAAGACGTGAAGCGAAAGGTGGTTTGTATCTTGTTCAAAGCCCAAGATGTGAAGCTAAGAGGTCTATTTGTGTCTTGTTCAAAGCCCAAGACGTGAAGCTAAAAGACCTCGGCTTTAGAGAGAATTTGTCATCTCTAAAGAGGGGAGAAGGAGAATTACTTTAACTGGGATACGCGGATCCGAGCAATGCCATAATTTCCGAAGAAAGGGTTTTAACCTGAAGGAGAAGACTTTAACTCAGTGTAGAGCAATGCCATCTTTCCTTAGGAATTTCTCATGCTAAAAGAGGGACAGTGGCATGGATGTAGATGATCCAGAGGCTTGCAGCTTACAGCGATTAGATGAAGGGGAAGGAGTTGTTGATGTTTGTGTACTGTGAACGAGGCACAGTTTTGATGCTAAAAGGTTAATTAGATTAACCAGTGGTTTTCTTATACAAAGCCTAAGAGGAGGCTATTATGTGTCTCGTACAAAGCCCGAGAGAGAGGCTAAAAAGGTTTTGACTCAACGGTGGAATCTTTTGGTATCTCGGATAAAGCCCGAGATGGAGGCTATTTGACTCAACAAGAGAGTTTTTATGTGTCTCGTACGAAGCCCGAGATGGAGGCGAAAGGGGTGATTGACTCAACGAGGGAGTCTCTTATGTGTCTCGTACAAAGCCCGAGAGAGAGGCTAAATGTTGTTTGACTCCGCTGGGGAGAATCGTTGTACAAAGCCAAGAGGAGGCTATGTCAGTTAAGTGACAGGTCTGGTATACTGATTTTGAAAGAGAAAATCAGTTCTTATATGAGCATCACTGTACTCATTGGTTAGATCTGAGGATCGGGGTGGTTTCCTTTCCTTCGAGGAAACGGGAAATCCAAAGGGTATTGAGACTGTCCGATCTGTGGGTTTCCTTACTATTTAACGAAGGGGTCGCTTGAGAATGTCTTTGAGACTCAAGGAAGTTAGACTGTCCGTGTCTAGAGTTTTATCTTTTGTACTATGTTGTGAGAAATAGTAGTAGACTCTATGAAAGGACTGTTCTATGAGGATGACTAGGTTCTGTTCCTATACCTCTAGGAGGTCGTCGGGACAATTTGTACGAAGCCCAAGAGGAGGCTGGAAACTTTTAAGAAGCCGACGGGTCCTTGTACTACGCCCAAGAGGAGGCTATCATTCCCGGAGGAAGAGATCATTATACGAAGCCTGAGAGGAGGCTGTGAATACTTCTAAGAAGCCGCAGGGTCCTTGAATAATGCCCAAGAGGAGGCGGGGTTGCTTTTAGGAAGCCTGTGGGTCCTTGTATAATGCCCCAGAGGAGGCCGATGCTTTTAAGAAGCCCGTGGGTCTATCATCTCCTTTCCATTAGGAGAGATAACTCTTTTAAAGATAAAAACCACTGGTAAACGTGCGAGGTTTACTATCCAGCGACTTTTAGCTTTTAAAGAGGGTTCCTTAGTTAAGGTCCAAGATTTTGACCGTAGCGGGTACCCAAACCCCGAGACATTCAAGGCAAGCTATCCACAAGGAATAGATCAAGTCAGGAAAGTTCGAGAATTTGGAAGAAACTCAAAGATGCCATTCACGGAGAATACATTCATCTTGGGGAGTAGAGCTTCTTGACGATTCCTAAGGAGGACAGCCGAAGAGAAGACTGTATCTGGTGCTCCTATTGGGGATCTAGGCGTCTATTTCTACGAATAAGTGAAACGGCATCACCTAGTTCTAGACGTAGTTGCCGGGGAAACTCAAAATATCTATACTATTATTACACAGTAGATATGAGTTTATGAAAGGAGACTTACAGTGAGCAGCCCCACAATACAGTTTATAATATGAAAGTACTAAACGAAAGCGATAACCACTTACTGGGTTGGAGTGCTTCCATGCTGTTTGGTTAGTTATTCAACAAAGAAAGATTGAAAAAAATAGTATATTCAAAATCAAAGGAGAAAGTGCTTTGAAAAAGAAAGATTTGGGGCTTACAGCTCGAGGAGAGGCCCAGGGTTTTATCAGTGAGCGCACTGTTTGAATTTTGTACAGAGGGACTTATACAAGTGACTGGGGCCCAAAAATGGTTTTCTGTACAAAGGGATGGGTCTTACACTCTCTCAAGAGGCCCAAAAAGGTTTAAAGGAAAAGAGTGGGGCTTATAACACGAGGGTATGCCCAAATGATTTTTCGTTTAAAAATGGCGATCGCGCCGAGGTTTTCTTTTAACGCAGAGAGACTTATACAATAAGTGAGGCCCAAAATGTTTTGGTTAAAATGGGGATTGGGTCTTACACTCTAATAGAGGCCCAAAGTGTTTTGAATGGGTCTTATAGCTCAAGGAGAGGCCCAAGGGTTATTTTGAAAAGGGCGATGATCGCGCCGTTTGTTTTTGACGGTATCGGGACTTATACAATGTACTGAGGCCCAAAAATGATTTGGTCAAAAAAAGGATTGGGTCTTACACTCTATTAGAGGCCCAAAAAGTTTTAAGAAAAAGAAATGGGTCTTACTACTCGAGGGTAGGCCCAGGTTGATTTTAAAAAAGGCGACGATCGCGCCGTTTACTTGTACAGAGGGACTTATACAATGAGTGAGGCCCAAAAAGTTTTTGTACAAGGGGGGATGGGTCTTACACTCTCTCAAGAGGCCCAAAGTGTTTTTAAGAAAAAGAAATGGGTCTTACTACTCGAGGGTAGGCCCAAAAAGTTTTAAGAAAAAGAAATGGGTCTTACTACTCGAGGGTAGGCCCAAGTTTATTTTTAAAAAAGGCGACGATCGCGCCGTTTACTTGTACAGAGGGACTTATACAATGAATGAGGCCCAAAAAGGTTTTCTGTACAAGGGTGTTGGGTCTTACACTCTAATAGAGGCCCAAAAAATGTTTTTTTTTAACGGATGATGATCGCGTCGTTTATTTGAAAATGTACAGAGGGGCTTATACAAGTGACTGAGGCCCAAAAAGTTTTCTGTACAAAGGGATGGGTCTTACACTCTCTCAAGAGGCCCAAAGTGTTTTAAGAAAAGGAAATGATGGTGAAAATCAAAGAAATCCTAGTTTTATCATTTTGAAAGTAAATTCTCAAAAGAAAATCAATACAAAATGATAAAAATACCAAATAAGCAACTTGTGATTTTTGGTTGGGGTTTGAAAAATGATGTTTTAATCACAAGATGAAATAAAATTCATTTTGTCTTGATTTTCAATATGAGAGTTCACTTTTAAAATGTTTTAAAAACATTAAAAAGGAATTTATTCACAAAAATACTAATTATATTAAATAAATAATATAAAACTAATTTTTTTGTGGAATAAAATATTTTGGAGTATGAATAAGAAGTGTGTAAAACAGATTTTAAAAATGATAATTTTTGCTATGTGAAAAAAATTGGTTGAGTTTTGAAGATAAACTAAAAAAAAGAATGTGATGTCACAACATCACTCATGAGTTTTCAACATCTTTTTTATCAAACTTCCAACACCCATAACTTTCTCAAATCTCAATGGTTTGAGACAAAATATATATGCATCTGGCCCAGAATTTCACAAGGAATCCAATGGTGGTGGTAGTTTTTTTCAGATCACACTCCCTCCTCAAAACCCGATAGTGGTTTTGAAAAGGACCTATAAATGCATTTTCTATGCTACAGCTTGGTACAGGCATGGATTACATGGTGAATTAGCCCAAACACAACATATACAACATGTATGAGATGTGTATGATCAGTGGACTTCAAAGCAATGCATGATTTCAAGGATTCCAAGTTGTGAGGCTTACCTCTTTTTTGAGGTTTTTGGAGTTTTTGTGCAATCTGTCAAGCCTCTTGTTCCAGAAATGATTTGATGCTTTAGACACACTCAAATGATCCCTTAGAAGCTTTTAGGATGATTGGAATCAACTAGTACCTGCAAAAACACAAACTGTCCCTTTCTTGCAAAAGGGGTTAAAAGTGACCAAAATAGCAACTCTCTCAAATGGTGTTCCAGATGTTGGGAACCATTTGGGACAGTTCAAGGATGATATTTGGAGTGTTTTTGAGGTTTTATCTGGTTTGGAAAGTGACTGAATCAAGACATGGCTTGAAAAATGCAAAAAAGTGCCATTTTGAGGTTTTGAGAAGTGACTTTGTGATTTTGTGATTACAAGTCACTTGTGATAGTTTGCACAGCTTACATATGATATATATGAGGTGTGTGTGTGTGATTAGTTTGAGTGGAATTGCTCTCTTACTCAAAAACTCAGAATTACTTGCTTTGGAAGGCAAATTTGAGGTGAAAGAAGAGATTTTGAGGAAAGCATCTGTTTGATGGCTTTGGTGTACTTAAAATGAACACAAAGGAGCTCTATTTATAGTAGAGCAAGTTTGTTTTCACAGCAACAGTGAATGGTGGCTGCAGCAGAGGTTTGGCCAATGTTGTCCAATGAAAATCAAAGTCTCCTCTAGCCATTGACTAGAGGTTAGGGCACAGAGCTTTGGTTCCCTACATGTTGGAGGAATGTTGACTGAATTCAGTTGCAAATGTGTCAGTCCATGCCACCTTTAAGCATCTATTAAATGCTCCAATCCAAAATTGGAGTCTTGTCCCTCTTTTAGGGATTTTTAGGAATAACATGCTACTTCTTGTTCCAAGGACTTTGGAGGCTTGGCTCAGTGATTGTCCCCTTTAGATTTGATCCTCAGAGGTGCCCAAAGTGATGACAAGGCTTGGAAATTCGTGTGGCACAAGAAATGTGCAAATCTGTCCCATGAAAAATTCAGCTGCAGCAAGCCTTTTTGTAAAATCCATAAATCCCTGCTCGAGTATGCTACAAAGACGTTCTACACCTTTCTGGAAAGCTGAGACAATATACTTCAACTTTGATGTTGGACTTTGGTCTTGGTTCAGCTTGCAAAGTCATCAAAAATGGCCTTGAACTTGTGTAGTCGAATCTGTCCCAAAAGCTGTCATGAAAATTCTGCATTATCAATGCTTCTTGCGAAAATCATATCTCCCTGGTCGAGTATGCTACAAGGACGTTCTACACCTTTCTGGAAAGCTGAGACAACGTACTTCAACTTTGATGTTCAAGGTTTGGCTTGAATCAACTTGGATCATGGAGAAAAATATCCTTGAAGTTGGGACATTCTTGCTGGAAAAATATTAATGATGTCCTATATGCAATGTCAGAACATCAGACATTGAACATTAATAATTCCAAACTTTAATCACTTTTATATTTTAATCCACTATGACATTTTGAGTTGCAGTGAATTGCATCTTTGATGCTGGTCTTGCATGGTGACAAAGCTTGAAAATTGGGGTGGCACAAGAAAAGTGCACAAAATATGTCCTAAAAAATAGCTCGAGCAAGGCCTGTTGTGAGGTTCATAACTCCTTGCTCAAGTTGAATTAATGGGAGTTCAAATACATTTTGGAAAGCCCTAATGACATACTTTAACTTTGATGTTTGACTTTGGTCTTGGTTCAGCTTGCAAAGTCATCAAAAATGGTCTTGAACTTGTGTAGTCAAATCTGTCCCAAAAGCTGTCATGAAAATTCTGCTTTATCACTGCATCTTGCGAAGAGCATATCTCCCTGCTCGAGTATGCTACAAGGACGTTCTACACCTTTCTAGAAAGCTGAGACAACGTACTTCAACTTTCATGTTAACTCCAGACCTGGTTCAACTTGGATCATGGAGAAAAACATCCTTGAAGTTGGGGCATTCTTGCCGAAAAAATATTAATGATGTCCCTATGCAATGTCAGAACATTGGACATTAAGAATTCCTAACTTTGATCACTTATATCTTTCAATCCTTATGATATTTTGAGTTGATTCTTTCTACAATGTTGAAGTATCAAATACGCTCTTTAAAAGTAGCTCTTACTCAAAATCAATGGATGCTTGGATCAATAGTTACAACCTTGAAAAGTTGTGCACTTGAACATGATTTTAACTTAGAAAAAATTTCTACGTTTCCTTCAATTTGATCAATTTTGCAATTTTGCATGATTTCTTGATTTAAATTTGATCAAATTAAATCATCCATCATATTTTCTTGAGTAATGGCTCGTGAAGCTCAAAGTTGACCAAAAAGTCAAACTTTGACTTTTTACGTCAGTTGACTTTGTATTAGATGAACTTGAGGCTTGATCCACTTGAAATGTTGCACTCTTGTGCTTAATTCTTGACGTGGGAGTCCTCTTGATCCTTTGTGGATGTTTAAGAGGTTAGACAAGTTGAAGATCATGTCATTCCTTGATTGATCCTTTGTCTAAAGGCTCTGAGAGGGCTTGAAACCCTAAGCTTGATTGTAGTGAATGCTCAACAATTCCTTGAGGAGATTGATGAGGCATAAAGGTACATCCATATTGTGATGATGATTTGTACAATGATGGGAAATCTTAGTGGTCAAAATTTGGGGTATTACAGATGCCCCTATTTAATCTTCTTGGACCCGAAGGTGTGAATGACGAAGGTAGTCGGGCATTCAGGGTGCAAGAGGATTAAATATCGAAATACCCGAAATTTTGATGGTGGTTATGAATGGTAGCTTACGCATTCATCTTCTTTAGCTAAGCGATGATGCTTAGAAAAGGTAAACTTCCCCTCGATCCTGGTCTCCTACCAAGGATCTGGTCTTAGTTTCTTTTGTCAACTTCCCCTCGATCCTGGTCTCCTACCAAGGAACTGGTCTTAGTTTCTGATTTAAACTTCCCCTTGATCCTGGTTTCCTACCAAGGAACTGGTATTAGTTTCTGATTTAAACTTCCCCTCGATCCTGGTTTCCTACCAAGGAACTGGTCTTAGTTTCTGATTTAAACTTCCCCTCGATCCTGGTTTCCTACCAAGGAACTGGTCTCAGTTTCTTTTGTCAATAAACTTTATTGACAAGGGACGCTATTCGTAGCGGCTTTCCTTCAAACTTCTCGCCGAATTTTCCTGGGGAGATCCCATTTGAGTGAAAAAAGTTTTGATGTCAGACTTGCTGGGGAACCCATTCGTCTAAATTGTAGAGGTACACAAACTTCTCTGTTTTGGAGACGCCATTTGTCAATTCTACTGGGGAAAACGAGTCTCTTGAGAGACTATTTTCATTTGGGATTACATCACACTTTTCTCAGGATCTTCCCGGAGAAATGCCATATGATGGGATCCAATTTTGAGGTGCCAATGACCTTCTCATCAGTGGTTTTTCAGAGCAAAACTGGCGTGCTGCCGAATCTCTGATCACGAGGCTTTCTCTGTGGATTTTCCTTAATCCGGGAAAGCAAGGATATCATCTTCAATGGCGAAGAGTGATGTTTATTGAAAGTTTTCTCTGGCTTTTCAGAGGTTCAAGTTATCAAGGTGGTCAAGGACCAACTTCTTTCCAGAATTAAACTGGAAGCGAGGTTGTTCAGACCCAATATTTCCTAACGAGGCAAGAACTGACAACTCGATTGAGAGGACTTCTACCACTAGGGGACAAGACCGACTAGAGTGATAGTGATGCAATATGAAATATGAATGCAAATAAAAAATGCATGATGTATGTATGTATATGCTGACAAAACAGACGCGACATACAGACTAATGGATGAACACAATTGGATAGTCGGCCATCGCGGGACGAAGAAGTACCGTTGATTCAAAATAGCAATTCCACCTTGCTTAGGAGAGATAGTCCCGTTGGGAGCTATGTTGATCGGGCTTAGGAGATGAAAACTCGGCCGAGGATGTCAAACGAAACATGGTCTCTGACATTATTGATCCTTCATTCAGGAGTACTGGTCTAGAAGGAGTACTTTGATTCTGCACTTTGAAGTTCGCTTACTTCGGGAGAAGCGATCGATGTTCTTCTGATGTTCAATAGTCAAAAGAAATTGCCATCTTTATTTTAAAAGCAGAAAAAGTTTTAACAAGTAAATTCATTTTTGTTTTATTTCAAGAATCGCTGATTAAGTTTAAACAACGTCGTTCTGTAAAGCTAAAACAAGTAAAGAATTACAAACACAAGCACAAGGGCTCAAATTTTATTGATAAGATGGAGATCAACCAAACGCGTGATTCCAAAGAGTATATACAAAGTTAGAAAATGGTAATTTACAGGGAAAAGGGCTACGTTGAAACATAACGACCACTATCCTTCTACCAACTTTGAGTTCGGGACATCCTGAGCTTCCGTCGAAGATGACCTTTGACTGGAGATTTCCTCCGATAGATGATGTAACTGCTGCTGAGGGACTTGCCTCTGTTGAACATAGTTACTTGCCATTATCCCTAACTTTTGCCTGGATTGTACTATGAGATTTCCATTCCATCGGGATGATTTTTTATATGTCTCTAACTTTTGCCTGGACCGCCCTTTCGGGTTTTCAATCCACCGAGACGTTTTTTTTTATAGTTTTAGGCGAAGTATTTCTTGACTACATCAACATTCGTGGGGTAGGCAAATTATTCTCCGTCCATGGTTGCAAGTCTCAAGGCTCCGCCTGAGAAAGCTTTCGTGACCACATAGGGGCCTTCATAATTCGGAGTCCACTTGCCTCGCGAATCAGTGAGAAATGATTGTATCTTCTTGAGTAGTTTGAAGATTGGCGCGCATGTCGCGGTCATGAGGAATATGAATCTGGAGATGTAGTTCAAACGTCCCAGGAATCCTCTGACTTGTTTTTCAGTTTTCGGAGAAGGCATTTCTTGAATGGCCTTGACCTTGTTAGGATCAACTTCAATTCCCTTTTGGCTGACGATGAACCCTAGTAGTTTCCTTGAACGGACACCGAAGGTACACTTGCTGGGATTCAAGCGGAGCTTGAATTTTCTTAGACGTTCGAACAATTTTGACAGATGTTCAACGTGCTCATCCTCTGTTCTTGATTTTGCAATCAAATCATCGACATACACTTCGATTTCTTTGTGTATCATGTCATGAAACAGAGTAGTCATGGCCCTTTGATAGGTTGCCCCGGCGTTCTTCAAACCGAACGGCATTACCTTGTAACAGAAGGCACCCCATGGAGTAATGAACGAAGTTTTCTCCATGTCTTTCGGCGCCATTTTGATCTGATTATAGCCCGAGAATCCATCCATGAAGGAGAATACTTTGAACTTTGCTGTGCTGTCAACCAGCATGTCAATGTGTGGTAAAGGAAAGTCATCCTTTGGACTTGCCTTGTTTAGATCTCTGTAATCAACACACATTCTGACCTTTCCATCCTTTTTGGGAATGGGTACGATGTTGGCTAACCATTGAGGATATTCAGATGTAGCAAGGAAACCCGCGTCAATCTGTTTCTGTACCTCCTCTTTGATTTTGATGGCCATGTCTGGGTGAGTCCGTCTTAACCTTTGCTTTACTGGCGGACATTCTGATCTTAATGGTAAGTGATGTTCCACGATGCTGGTATCCAACCCTGGCATATCCTGATAGGACCAAGCGAATACATCGGGGAATTCTTTGAGAAGCTTTATCAAACCCTCTCTGGCAGTTGGATTGAGCAGTGCCCCAATCCTGATTTCTTTTCTTTCTTTTTCTGAACCCAAGTTTACCGTTTCCAACGGTTCTTTGTGAGGTTCAATGGACCTTTCCTCTTGTCTGAGTAGTCAGGAGATCTCTTCTGGAATTTCGTTGTCAACTTCTTCTTCAGCCCCAAATACCGGGAACTCAAAGTCGGGAGAAGGCATCGGATCGTATGTTTCAACGGGGTGTAAAACAAGTAATCTGCATGACGTGATGATTCGTGTTTAGAAGAGATAGAGAGAAATGCAAGTGTGTGCAGTGTATTGATTTTACTGCTTGTTTTTATTTTTGAATTGGTTTTTAGGATTACCATTTTCTGAAAAAGCAAAAAGAGAAAACAACAATTAATGCGGAAATTACAGAACGACGTTATTTTATTAATAAGCAAGTCGATCCTTGAAACTACAGCCCTATAAAACAAAACTCTGTCGCTTTGGGCGAAGCGAAGAGGGATATTTACAGAAAACGAGCCCTATCAAAACATCCGTTTCACCTGGGCAGGGTGAAAGGTTAAAGATGGCAATTACTTTGACTGATGAACGACCTTCGGAACCTCGACAGCAACCCATTGGCGGCGAACTCCTCGGTGAATCACAAAGTCTGGCACTTTCCTTGATTTGTCTTCAGAAATGACGCTGATTTCTGGTGGAGCAGGATCGTTGGAATCTGTCTCCCAGGCAGAATTGTCGTAGGAGGATTCCCCCGTTGCATTTTGCATAGCATTGGTGCTCTCAGCTGTATCTCCCCATCCAGTCGGCTGGATATCTTCGAGCTTGATACGAGAGCTTTCGGGAGCAGTGTACTTGACCATAAAGTCGTATTTTCCACTTGGTTGTCCCAGGGTGTCCCACATTTCTTTCGAACTGGAGAAGTCATCTCTCTCGATGACGTTGACCTCGGGAAAAGCATAGTTGATGAATTCAAGTCCTGCGAACGTTGCGAATTCATCTTCATGTTGAGTAGTTTCTGAATGACCTGAGTGTTGATCCCATGACATGGTGGGGACACAGGTATTCTGTCCAATGACGCTCAGCTGAGTTTCATTGTTCGGTCGCCTCTCTTGCCCCAAGTTTCCTGGGTAAGGCTGCCACATTGGCAGGCCATCCATCGGGCCATAGTAATTGTATTCAAAATTGTCTTTCATCAGAGTGTCTTCCTCTAATGAATTTGGCGGACCACGGCATCCTTCCGGATCACAATCTCCGTATATCATTTCAATATCTGACCTGGGTATAAATCTCGGACTTTCTGTAGGAACGCAAAAAGGGATCTGCGTTTCGTCCATATAGATTGGAAGCCACCAGTGATTTAACAAGTGCTGAAGTGCCTCCTGGACAAGGGTACAACCTCGATCATTTTCGCAACCCGCTTTACAGCTTTGATAGTCGTGTGATATTAAGAATCCGAGTCGGACCTGCTTAGCATGTAACTCTACCAGGTTGGTATTCATTACGCGGAATCGAAGATCTGAACCATGTTGATTTGATAGGAGTTCCTATCATGGTAGTCTTGGATCCATCCAAGATCCATCTGAAGCTGGAGGGCCTCTTGTATGAAAGAGCATCCCTGTTTGTTTACCGAGCAAATCAGACAGGAACTGTAATCGTGTCGCGGCAGATTATGATACTGGATTTGCCTTGAGTGCATCGCCACCAAATTGGCATTCATTGCACAGATGTCGTGGTTCTGAATGACGTTGGAATTCGTGTAAACCATGTTAACTCCACGAACTCGGTGCTCTTGGATCCATCCGAGATCCATCTGTTCCTGTAGAGCTGATTGCACTACCGAACATCCTTGGTTATCTTTAGAGCAGATATCACACTGGTGATAGTTATGAGGCGGCACATGGCCATATCCACTCTGTCTACAATGCATATTGACAAGATTGGTCCCCAATAAGAGTACATCGTGAATTTGATAGACATTGTTAGTCTCTTTCTCAATCAGATTGACTGCAGTTTTCTCATGTTGAGGCAGCGGGTTCGTGAGAACATTAGGATTCGTATCTTTGAAAGATAAGAGCCCGCTCCTAACAAGCTTTTGCACGTCGGATTTGAAATTGAGACAAGTCTCAATGTTATGCCCTGAACCTCCTTGATGATAAGGGCATGTCTGGTCCACCTTAAACCAAAAAGGCGGATTTTCCGGAACTGAAAGGGGAGACTTAGTCTGAATGTGCCCCTTAGCTAGCAGTAACGGAAATAATTCTGCGTACAACATGGGTATAGGATCAAACCCTGGTGGCCGTGTTGTAGGGTTGTTGTTATATAGAGGACGAGCCTGCTGAAGAGGCTGTTGTGTCCTTTGTTGATCAGGCTGGCTCTGCGCAACCTGAGGTTGATACGTAGGAACAGGCGCGGGGCCAATAGCAGGAGTTACAGCTGCTACTGGCTGATAACGTCGCCTTTGCTTTCCGAGAGAGATATTCCCAATATCTTGCTCTTTTTTCTTAGGGAGAGCACTACCGTATTTTTTAGTACCGCTCGTTGATCCAGTGTTTTTTACCAAACGTCATTCTCGGACGGCTTCCTCAAGACGTACACCCATGCCGACCATTTCGATGAAATCACTGGGCGCACTGGCAACCATTCGGCCATAGTAAAATGAGCTTAAGGTCTTTAAGAAGATTTTTGTCATCTCTTTTTCCTCAAGAGGTGGACAAATTTGAGCGGCAATTTCACGCCACCTTTGAGCATACTCCTTAAAGGTTTCTTTGTCCTTTTGCGACATTGATCTGAGTTGATCTCTGTCGGGTGCCATGTCCAAATTGTACTTGTATTGTTGGACGAAGGCAGTACCAAGATCTCTGAAAGTGCTGATTGTAGCACAGTTTAAACCCATGTACCATTTGAGTGCGGCACCGGTTAAACTATCCTGGAAGTAGTGAATCAGCAGGTCCTGATTCTCCGTCTGAGCTGACATCCGCCGAGCGTACATCACCAGATGGCTCTGAGGGCAAGAGTTACCCTTGTACTTTTCAAAGTCGGGCACCTGGAACTTGTGCGGGACTTTCACATTTGGGACCAAGCAGAGGTCTGCGGCGTCCTTTCCAAATAGATCCTGACCGCGAATGGCTTGCAGCTCTTTCTGCATTTCCAAGAACTGCTCCTGGAATTCATCCATTCTGTCAAACATAGTTTCCTTCTTACCAGAAGGTGTATGTGGAATCTATCCTTCCGGGACAGTGTGCACCACAGGGGGTGGTACCGTGACTACGGCAGTAAGTCTTGGCGCCTCCCGAAGTTTGTAACCTTCAGGAGTCTTCAGTATGCCCCTGGCATCTTCGCTTTCCCAAAGTTTGTAACCTTCAGGCCTAGCGGCTTCTGTTGCGATTCCCTGATCTTCAGTGATCGGCGGAACATATCCTTCTGGGATATAGTTAACAGGCATGCCCCAAGGACGATCTTTCGGCATCTGATACCTAGGATCGTACTTTTCTATGATGGGCGTTGAGGTGATCTCTGAGATCACAGTTCTTTGCAGCTGAGCTTCTGCCATGGCTTGCATGTCGTTACGAAGCTTTCTCATATCCTCTCTTAGAGCGTCGATCTCTTCTCTCAACTCTCTATTTTCTTCCTCAAGATCATCCATCTTTTTCTGACGATTGGCCCGAGTATTATACGAATGAGACAGTTTGACTCTAGAACCGAGACACAAACGTGAGATTCGTAGGTAAGAAGAATACGCGATGTGAGAATGATGAATGCAATGATTATATTAATTGTTGTTTTTTTGGTTTAATCAAAATAAACTTCGACAATTAGATTGCAAATATCAAACACTGGGGAAACCCCTTTTTATTGAACTCCAAAGGATTACAGAAATGGAAATACAGTAGATTACAAAGTGCAGAAACAGAAACCTAAACTAATGGGTTCCGAGTCCTCTTCTTTGACCGGGGCGCTTGGGCCGTTGTCGGGTTGTCATTCCTTTGCCAGGTGAAAGGAGCGAGCAAATTCCTTTGGTCATCTTGATTCTCTACAGCATGCTGCTCCAAAATTTCAATCAGAGCATCTTTCTCTTTTAGTAGTTGCTGTATTTGGATACACTCTACGTCGAGGGTGCGGTACTTGTTCTTCCAAGATCTTCTTTCCTTTTGAACTTTGTTGAGAGTTACCTGAAGCTTTTCAGTTTCCGTCATGAAGTACATGACAGTTTCCCTTGGTGGAAGAATTTCGTAACGAGGATAAGGCATCTTTAGCTTGAGAGCTCTAGTTTGTACCCAATGGAGATAAGGCTCCACCGAGACACAGTCCGGTTTTCCCAGAGACTCTCGTCCTTTCTTATGAACGTGTTTCCAAGCTTGCACTATTTCCATCTTTAGTGCTCTGTCATTTTCTCCTTCTTTGAAGAAAAGACCTTCCAGATGAACACCCAGTGGGATGTGTCTCATCGGGTATCCAAATTGACGAAGAACCAATGTCGGATGATAGTTGATTCCTCCTTTAGTTCCTATGAGGGGTACGTTGGGGAAGTTTCCACAACGGTCAATGATTCTGATTCCCTCATAAATCCTATTACACCAATCTATATCGAAATTGGTGAGAGACATGATCTTCTGCGACCAACGTAAGACACTCTTGCAATCCCCAAAAGCAGCAGACTTGGGCAAGTGAGAGATAAACCATTTGTAGAGCAAAGGTACACAGCATGTGACCTCCCCTCCACTGTACAAATTTCCCAAGTGTACAGAATGATATGCATCTGCGAGCAAAGTCGGCATAGGGTTTCCAATGAGAAAAACCTTAATAGCGTTGATATCGACGAAGTTATTGATGTTGGGAAACAAAAATAACCCGTAGGTGAGCAAGACAAAGATGCTTTCAAAAGCAGTCGTGTTCCCTATACTAGCGAAGTACAGGGCTTTCTTTGTCAAGAACTGGGCTGGAAAACCTTGGATGCCACCCTTAGTGGTCATGTGAGTCCTGACCTCAGACTCGTCCAAATGAATTGCTATTGCAATAGTCTGATTCTTTGGAATTTCTTCCAGTCCAGAAAATGGAGCTCGATCAGTGATATATAAATCAATCAGATGAGAATACTCCTCCAGCGTTGGTGATAGCTGGTAATCCGGGAACGTGAAACAATGATAAACCGGATCGTAGAACTGAATGAGCGCGTCCATGATCCCCTTAATCACATGGACTCTTAACAGTGGTAGCAAACCACCGTGCTTGGCTCTGAAAGCCTCTGGGTTAATGATCATCCTCGCTAACTTTCTCAAATCCTCTAGCTTTGGACCCTTGAAGGTATACTGGTGAGTTCTCCTTCTACCGAAATCCATTAATGCACTCTTTTTCTCTGATATTTGCAATCACAGTCTTAGTTTAATTTGAAAAATAGAGAGACTAGAAGATAAGTTTTTTTAATGTTTTAATGTTTTATTAAACGAATGCATGAATGCAGCACACACAAACATAGAAAAAACATGGGGTCAGAGGTTCGTTGTCATGAAGTCAAGGCTATACCCATCCCCAAAGGTTTATACTAGGGTGATTTTTGTACCTGTACTCATTATCATCAGCTCCTCCCAGGAAAGAAAAACAACAAGCGGATCGCCAGCGAGTTGTAGAGCAATCTTAGAGTAAGTGCTATTCACCAAGAATAGATCACCAGCCTCAAATGAGGGTAGTATCGCGTAACATCTATTTCCGATAGCTTCCGCACTACGAAAGGGTTTGGCTTTTCTAGGTGTATACTCATTCTCACCACATGCGGCATCACACGCATTCCCATTAGCAGAAAAATAAACACGTATAGCAATTAGGAAAAGCAGTATATATATTTGTCCTAATCATCCTAGACTTATAAAGCTAAGAATCCTAAGTTCCTGACAGAAATGGCTCCCCGACTGAGTTACCACTCTGTAGTTTTTCACACAAGAGGTGAAAAGGAAGACCGTGCCTAGACCTAACTTTGATATGCCCCACGGTGGGCGCCATTTTTTCGTTGGCAGCCACCGCCATGAAAATAACTTACCCAAGGTTTAAATTGTAAGAAAGAAAGAATCGGCCCCACGGTGGGCGCCATTTTTCTGTTGCGAGCGATTTTGGACGCGGTTCTTAAGCGCTGGTCGCTCTCTGCGGTTTGAGCTTTAACTACAGGTCGATTCATTTTTTATCCTATTGTGAGCTGAATAAGGAAGGGAAATAGATGTCTCCAATTAACCCTGCTTTGCATACTGAGTTTAAACAACGGTCTGTTAGGTTATGGATGCTATCAATGTGGGGGGCCTTTGTACTGGTTATTTGTATTTTCGCCAATACTGTTTCTTTCTTTTTATCTGGGCAGAAGGTTTCTGGCGGGGAACAAGGATTAGGATGTTAGGACTGATGTTTTTGAATTACTGCTTTTTGATTGATGGAGATATGGGATTTGGGTTTTTTGTTTAGTGCGCTCGCTAAGATCTTTTCTTTCGATCTTATGCCTACGTATTCCCGTTTACC
Source organism: Lathyrus tuberosus (assembly GCA_022829125.1). NCBI lineage: Eukaryota > Viridiplantae > Streptophyta > Magnoliopsida > Fabales > Fabaceae > Lathyrus > Lathyrus tuberosus. Next base: position 6,781,027 of record JALAZF010000090.1, read on the forward strand.
GAAACAGGGAAATCAGAGCATTCGTAGTTCCTCCTATTCTATGGGAGGAAATGGGTGTTTTGGTGTCTTGTTCAAAGCCCAAGACGTGAAGCGAAAGGTGGTTTGTATCTTGTTCAAAGCCCAAGATGTGAAGCTAAGAGGTCTATTTGTGTCTTGTTCAAAGCCCAAGACGTGAAGCTAAAAGACCTCAGCTTTAGAGAGAATTTGTCATCTCTAAAGAGGGGAGAAGGAGAATTACTTTAACTGGGATACGCGGATCCGAGCAATGCCATAATTTCCGAAGAAAGGGTTTTAACCTGAATGAGAAGACTTTAACTCAGTGTAGAGCAATGCCATCTTTCCTTAGGAATTTCTCATGCTAAAAGAGGGACAGTGGCATGGATGTAGATGATCCAGAGGCTTGCCGCTTACAGCGATTAGATGAAGGGGAAGGAGTTGTTGATGTTTGTGTACTGTGAACGAGGCACAGTTTTGATGCTAAAAGGTTAATTGGATTAACCAGTGGTTTTCTTATACAAAGCCTAAGAGGAGGCTATTATGTGTCTCGTACAAAGCCCGAGAGAGAGGCTAAAAAGGTTTTGACTCAACGGTGGAATCTTTTGGTATCTCGTATAAAGCCCGAGATGGAGGCTATTTGACTCAACAAGAGAGTTTTTATGTGTCTCGTACGAAGCCCGAGATGGAGGCGAAAGGGGTGATTGACTCAACGAGGGAGTCTCTTATGTGTCTCGTACAAAGCCCGAGAGAGAGGCTAAACGTTGTTTGACTCCGCTGGGGAGAATCATTGTACAAAGCCCAAGAGGAGGCTATGTCAGTTAAGTGACAGGTCCGGTATACTGATTTTGAAAGAGAAAATCAGTTCTTATATGAGCATCATTGTACTCATTGGTTAGATCTGAGGATCGGGGTGGTTTCCTTTCCTTCGAGGAAACGGGAAATCCAAAGGGTATTGAGACTGTCCGAGTCTGCGGGTTTCCTTCCTATTTAATGAAGGGGTCGCTTGAGAATGTCTTTGAGACTCAAGGAAGTTAGACTGTCCGTGTCTAGAGTTTTATCTTTTGTACTATGTTGTGAGAAACAGTAGTAGACTCTATGAAAGGACTGTTCTATGAGGATGACTAGGTTCTGTTCCTATACCTCTATGAGGTCGTCGGGACAATTTGTACGAAGCCCAAGAGGAGGCTGGAAACTTTTAAGAAGCCGACGGGTCCTTGTACTAAGCCCAAGAGGAGGCTATCATTCCCGGAGGAAGAGATCATTATACGAAGCCTAAGAGGAGGCTGTGAATACTTCTAAGAAGCCGCAGGGTCCTTGAATAATGCCCAAGAGGAGGCGGGGTTGCTTTTAGGAAGCCTGTGGGTCCTTGTATAATGCCCAAGAGGAGGCCGATGCTTTTAAGAAGTCCGTGGGTCTATCATCTCCTTTCCATTAGGAGAGATAACTCTTTTAAAGATAAAAAACACTGGTAAATGTGCGAGGTTTACTATCCAGCGACTTTTAGCTTTTAAAGAGGGTTCCTTAGTTAAGGTCCAAGATTATGACCGTAGCGGGTACCCAAACCCCGAGACATTCAAGGCAAGCTATCCACAAGGAATAGATCAAGTCAGGAAAGTTCGAGAATTTGGAAGAAACTCAGAGATGCCATTCACGGAGAATACATTCATCTTGGGGAGTAGAGCTTCTTGACGATTCCTAAGGAGGACAGCCGAAGAGAAGATTGTATCTGGTGCTCCTATTGGGGATCTAGGCGTCTATTTCTACGAATAAGTGAAACGGCGTCACCTAGTTCTAGACGTAGTTGCCGGAGAAACTCGAAATATCTATACTATTATTACACAGTAGATATGAGTTTATGAAAGGAGACTTACAGTGAACAGCCCCACAATACAGTTTATAATATGAAAGCAGTAAACGAAAGCGATAACCACTTACTCGGTTGGAGTGCTTCCATGCTGTTTGATTAGTTGTTCAACAAAGAAAGATTGAAAACAACAGTATATTCAAAATCAAAGGAGAAAGTGCTTTGAAAAAGAAAGATTTGGGGCTTACAGCTCGAGGAGAGGCCCAGGGTTTTATCAGTGAGCGCACTGTTTGAATTTTGTACAGAGGGACTTATACAAGTGACTGAGGCCCAAAAATGGTTTTCTGTACAAAGGGATGGGTCTTACATTCTCTCAAGAGGCCCAAAAAGGTTTAAAGGAAAAGAGTGGGGCTTATAACACGAGGGTATGCCCAAATGATTTTTCGTTTAAAAATGGCGATCGCGTCGAGGTTTTCTTTTAACGCAGAGGGACTTATACAATAAGTGAGGCCCAAAATGTTTTGGTTAAAAGGGGGATTGGGTCTTACACTCTAATAGAGGCCCAAAGTGTTTTGAATGGGTCTTATAGCTCAAGGAGAGGCCCAAGGGTTATTTTGAAAAGGGCGACGATCGCGCCGTTTGTTTTTGACGGTATCGGGACTTATACAATGTACTGAGGCCCAAAAATGATTTGGTAAAAAAAAGGATTGGGTCTTGCACTCTATTAGAGGCCCAAAAAGTTTTAAGAAAAAGAAATGGGTCTTACTACTCGAGGGTAGGCCCAGGTTTATTTTAAAAAAGGCGACGATCGCGCCGTTTACTTGTACAGAGGGACTTATACAATGAGTGAGGCCTAAAAAGTTTTTGTACAAGGGGGATGGGTCTTACACTCTCTCAAGAGGCCCAAAGTGTTTTTAAGAAAAAGAAATGGGTCTTACTACTCGAGGGTAGGCCCAAAAAGTTTTAAGAAAAAGAAATGGGTCTTACTACTCGAGGGTAGGCCCAAGTTTATTTTTAAAAAAGGCGACGATCGTGCCGTTTACTTGTACAGAGGGACTTATACAATGAATGAGGCCCAAAAAGGTTTTCTGTACAAGGGTGTTGGGTCTTACACTCTACTAGAGGCCCAAAAAATGTTTTTTTTTTCAACGGATGATGATCGCGTCGTTTATTTGAAAATGTACAGAGGGGCTTATACAAGTGACTGAGGCCCAAAAAGTTTTCTATACAAAGGGATGGGTCTTACACTCTCTCAAGAGGCCCAAAGTGTTTTAAGAAAAGGAAATGATGGTGAAAATCAAAGAAATCCTAGTTTTATCATTTTAAAAGTAAATTCTCAAAAGAAAATCAATACAAAATGATAAAAATACCAAATAAGCAACTTGTGATTTTTGGTTGGGGTTTGAAAAATGATGTTTTAATCACAAGATGAAATAAAATTCATTTGGTCTTGATTTTCAATATGAGAGTTCACTTTTAAAATGTTTTAAAAACATTAAAAAGGAATTTATTCACAAAAATACTAATTATATTAAATAAATAATATAAAACTAATTTTTTTGTGGAATAAAATATTTTGGAGTATGAATATGAAGTGTGTAAAACAGATTTTAAAAATGATAATTTTTGCTATGTGAAAAAAATTGGTTGAGTTTTGAAGATAAACTAAAAAAAAAAGAATGTGATGTCACAACATCACTCATGAGACATCACTCATGAGTTTTCAACATCTTTTTTATCAAACTTCCAACACCCATAACTTTCTCAAATCTCAATGGTTTGAGACAAAATTTATATGCATCTGGCCCAGAATTTCACAAGGAATCCAATGGTGGTGGTAGTTTTTTCAGATCACACTCCCTCCTCAAAACCCGATAGTGGTTTTGAAAAGGACCTATAAATGCATTTTCTATGCTACAGCTTGGTACAGGCATGGATTACATGGTGAATTAGCCCAAACACAACATATACAACATGTATGAGATGTGTATGATCAGTGGACTTCAAAGCAATGCATGATTTCAAGGATTCCAAGTTGTGAGGCTTACCTCTTTTTTGAGCTTTTTGGAGTTTTTGTGCAATCTGTCAAGCCTCTTGTTCCATAAATGATTTGATGCTTTAGACACACTCAAATGATCCCTTAGAAGCTTTTAGGATGATTGGAATCAACTGGTACCTGCAAAAACACAAACTGTCCCTTTCTTGCAAAAGGGGTTAAAAGTGACCAAAATAGCAACTCTCTCAAATTGTGTTCCAGATGTTGGGAACCATTTGGGACAGTTCAAGGATGATATTTGGAGTGTGTTTGAGGTTTTATCTGGTTTGGAAAGTGACTGAATCAAGACATGGCTTGAAAAATGCAAAAAAGTGCCATTTTGAGGTTTTGAGAAGTGACTTTGTGATTTTGTGATTACAGGTCACTTGTGATAGTTTGCACAGCTTACATATGATATATATGAGGTGTATGTGTGATTAGTTTGAGTGGAATTGCTCTCTAACTCAAAAACTCAGAATTACTTACTTTGGAAGGCAAATTTGAGGTGAAAGAAGAGATTTTGAGGAAAGCATCTATTTGATGGCTTTGGTGTACTTAAAATGAACACAAAGGAGCTCTATTTATAGTAGAGCAAGTTTGTTTTCGCAGCAACAGTGAATGGTGGCTGCAGCAGAGGTTTGGCCAATGTTGTCCAATGAAAATCAAAGTCTCCTCTAGCCATTGACTAGAGGTTAGGGCACAGAGCTTTGGTTCCCTACATGTTGGAGGAATGTTGGCTGAATTCAGTTGCAAATGTGTCAGTCCATGCCACCTCTAAGCATCTATTAAATGCTCCAATCCAAAATTGGAGTCTTGTCCCTCTTTTAGGGATTTTTAGGAATAGCATGCTACTTCTTGTTCCAAGGACTTTGGAGGCTTGGCTCAGTGATTGTCCCCTTTAGATTTGATCCTCAGAGGTGTTCAAAGTGATGACAAGGCTTGGAAATTCGTGTGGCACAAGAAATGTGCAAATCTGTCCCATGAAAAATTCAGCTGCAGCAAGCCTTTTTGTAAAATCCATAACTCCCTGCTCGAGTATGCTACAAAGACGTTCTACACCTTTCTGGAAAGCTGAAACAATATACTTCAACTTTGATGTTGGACTTTAGTCTTGGTTCAGCTTGCAAAGTCATCAAAAATGGCCTTGAACTTGTGTAGTCGAATCTGTCCCAAAAGCTGTCATGAAAATTCTGCATTATCAATGCTTCTTGCGAAAATCATATCTCCCTGGTCGAGTATGCTACAAGGATGTTCTACACCTTTCTGGAAAGCTGAGACAACGTACTTCAACTTTGATGTTCAAGGTTTGGCTTGAATCAACTTGGATCATGGAGAAAAATATCCTTGAAGTTGGGACATTCTTGCTGGAAAAATATTAATGATGTCCTATATGCAATGTCAGAACATCAGACATTGAACATTAATAATTCCAAACTTTAATCACTTTTATCTTTTAATCCACTATGAAATTTTGAGTTGCAGTGAATTGCATCTTTGATGCTGGTCTTGCATGGTGACAAAGCTTGAAAATTGGGGTGGCACAAGAAAAGTGCACAAAATCTGTCCTAAAAAATCAGCTCGAGCAAGGCCTGTTGTGAGGTTCATAACTCCTTGCTCAAGTTGAATTAATGGGAGTTAAGATACATTTTGGAAAGCCCTAATGACATACTTTAACTTTGATGTTTGACTTTGGTCTTGGTTCAGCTTGCAAAGTCATAAAAAATGGTCTTGAACTTGTGTAGTTAAATCTGTCCCAAAAGCTGTCATGAAAATTCTGCTTTATCACTGCATCTTGCGAAGAGCATATCTCCCTGCTCGAGTATGCTACAAGGACGTTCTACACCTTTCTAGAAATCTGAGACAACGTACTTCAATTTTCATGTTTAACTCCTGACCTGGTTCAACTTGGATCATGGAGAAAAACGTCCTTGAAGTTGGGGCATTCTTGCTGAAAAAATATTAATGATGTCCCTATGCAATGTCAGAACATTGGACATTAAGAATTCCCAACTTTGATCACTTATATCTTTCAATCCTTATGATATTTTGAGTTGATTCTTTCTACAATGTTGAAGTATCAAATACCCTCTTTAAAAGTAGCTCTTACTCAAAATCAATGGATGCTTGGATCAATAGTTACAACCTTGAAAAGTTGTGCACTTGAACATGATTTTAACTTAGAAAAAATTTCTAAGTTTCCTTCAATTTGATCAATTTTGCAATTTTGCATGATTTCTTGATTTAAATTTGATCAAATTAAATCATCCATCATATTTTCTTGAGTAATGGCTCGTGAAGCTCAAAGTTGACCAAAAAGTCAAACTTTGACTTTTTGCGTCAGTTGACTTTGTATTAGATGAACTTGAGGCTTGATCCACTTGAAATGTTGCACTCTTGTGCTTAATTCTTGACGTGGGAGTCCTCTTGATCCTTTGTGGATGTTTAAGAGGTTAGACAAGTTGAAGATCATGTCATTCCTTGATTGATCCTTTGTCTAAAGGCTCTGAGAGGGCTTGAAACCCTAAGCTTGATTGTAGTGAATGCTCAACAATTCCTTGAGGAGATTGATGAGGCATAAAGGTACATCCATATTGTGATGATGATTTGCACAATGATGGGAAATCTTAGTGGTCAAAATTTGGGGTATTACAATTTGAAGGCAGGAATTCAGTCGTTATCAAAATATTCAGAAAATATTGGAGGCTAGGTGTGTTCATGTACTTAGTACAAAATGACTAACACACCCAAGTCCATTGTGCATGGATAATGTTAATACTTCTACTACATCAACAATAACACAATTCAATAGAAATTGTTCAATAAATACTGAATTGAAAATGATAAAACTATATAAACTCACCAATGATGTTTCCAATATTGCACTGGTCAATCACTCTCACTGACTGTCTCATTATCATCATCTTTTCCTCAATCACCTCCTTCTTCATCATCATCAGCATCATCTGTTTGGGTATATTCTCCTGCTGCTTCACTCCCACTAGCATCACCACATCCTCACTCATAATAGAATGACAAATTATTAGGCCATTGTAAGTTGTTAATGAACTAGTCTTAAGTGGGTATTGGGTAAAAAAGACATGTGGTTCTTGCATCCTTAATTGCAAAATCTTTATTGAATCATTAAGAGATAACATACCATAATGGTATGACTCAGTGACATCCTAACTATATGACAAACAAGCTCTCATAGCAGGACTCATGCTATCAAAACTCATTGTTGCATGTGAAGGCTTAAAAGGTGTTATAGGAGGCTCTGGTGGTGGTGGTGGTGGAGGAGAGACACACACACACATTCTCTCTCTCTACATCTTGTGTAGTATCATCCAATAATAAAGTATAAAGCTTGGACATTTTCCAGAGATGATGGTTACATGGGTTGTCTATACCATAATTCTTGCATAATCCCATGATCAGTCCAAGGAAGTCAAGTGTTTGTTTCTTTGTTGAATCAACAATCTCCCAAATTTTGTTAGAGATTACCCTTGCTATGTGTACTTGCTTCCCTGTCATGATATAATATATCAACCACACAATCTTCAAGGTAAGAGAGGATGTGTGGCTTATAGGAGTGACAAAATGCAGAAGGAATTATCCTACTCATGATCTTGAGTTAGTTGTAATGGTTTTTGTGTTGAAAATTTGGAGACATTACTTTTACGGAGCAAGGTTTGAAGTGTTCAGTGATCATAAGAGTCTGAAATACTTATTCGACCAGAAAGAATTGAATATGAGACAGAGAAGGTGGTTGGAGTTCTTGAAGGACTATGATTTTAGCTTGAGCTACCATCAAGGTAAAGCTAATGTCGTGGCGGATGCTTTAAGTCGGAAGACGATTCACATGTCGACCTTAATGGTTAAGGAGTTGGACTTAATTGAACAGTTTATAGACTTGAGTATGGTTTGTGAACTGACTCCTGAGAGTGTGATGTTGGGTATGCTAAAGGTTAATAATGATTTCTTTATTGAAGTTAGAGAGAGTAAAAAAGTTTATTTGAAGCTAGTGGATTTGATGATCGCGGGAGGGTCGGATACAGAAGGTGACTTTAAGGTAGATGCTTTTGGTGTGTTGAGGTTTCGAGGCAGAATTTGTGTGCCGGATAATCCCAAATTGAGGAAAATGATCTTAGAGGAAAGCCACAGGAGTAGCTTGAGTATTTATCCAGGAGCTACAAAAATGTATCAGGATCTTAAGAAACTATTTTGGTGGCCAGGTATGAAGAAAGATGTAGCTCGATTTGTGTATGCTTGTTTGACTTGCCAGAAGTCAAAAGTTGAACATCAGAAAACTTCTAGTTTGATGCAACTGATGGAGATACTAGACTGGAAATCGGATAATATCGCGATGGACTTTGTAATTAGATTACCGAATACGGCAATAGACTTTGATGATATTTGGGTGATTGTGGATAGATTGAAAAAATCGGCACATTTTATTCCGATTAACATCAACTTTCCTTTGTGGAAGTTAGCAGGGATTTATATCACAATAATAATGAAGTTTCATAGGGTTTCGTTGAGCATAGTGTCTGACAGATACCCGAGGTTTACTTCAAGATTTCGGAAGAGCTTGCAGGAGGCTTTGGGTTCTAGTTTGAAATTGAGTTCTGCTTATCATCCGCAGACAAATGCGCAATCTGAGAGGACTATTCAATCATTAGAAGACTTGTTGAGGGCTTGTATACTCGAGCAGGGATGTGCTTTGGATACTCATTTATCGTTGATTGAATTTACATATAATAACAATTATCATTCTAGTATTGGAATGTCGCCTTTTGAAGCGTTATATGGTAGGAGGTGTAGCACACCTCTATGCTGGTATGAGTCAGGTGAGAGCATCGTACTTGGACCCGAAATTATGCAGCAAACTAAAGAGATAATCCAGATTATCAAAGAAAAGATGAAAGCATCCCAGAGTTGTCTGAAAAGCTATCATGATAATAGGAGGAAAGATTTGGAAATCAGCGAAGGCGACCATGTGTTTCTAAGGGTCAATCATGTGACTGGTGTTGGTCGTGCACTGAAATCGAATAAGCTAGATCCTAAGTTCATTGGACCATATCAAATTTTGCAGAGAGTTGGAGCTGTTGCGTATAGAGTGGCGCTGCCACTTGAACTTTCAAATTTACATGATGTGTTTCATGTGTTGCAACTTCGGAAATCCATTCCTGATCCATCCCATGTCATTCAGAGGAATGAAGTGCAGATTCGAGATAATCTTATTATGGATGCAATGTCGATAAGGATTGAGGATCGCAAGATGAAACAATTAAGAGGAAAGGACATTCCTTTAGTGAGAGTAGATTGGGGAGGAGTTGTTGGAGGAAGTATGACCTGGGAATTGGAGAGCAAGATGCGAGAGTCGTATCCAAAATTGTTCTCATCAGGTACATTTTCGAGGACGAAAATATTCTACGTGGGAGAAGGTTGTAACACCCCATTTAAATATTTTGTCATTTTGTGATTTTATTCGTTTAATTAATTTGGCATTAGCCTAGTTAAGGGTGTGTGTGTGTAAAGGCGAGTGTGAGAACTTAGTGTAATGAATTAATTGGAATAAGTCTTCGAATAATATTATGATAATAATAATAATAATATTAATGAAGGTGGATGAGATATTTCATTATTATTATTATTATAGATATTATTAATAATTACATGGAATAATTGTCCCTAATAATAATGGTAATATTATTATTATTATTAAAAATTAAGAAAAATAGAACATAATTAGAGAGAAGTGGGGAAAGAGGTTAGGAAAAACCAATTTCACATGAAAAGAGAAAAGAGATAAGAAAGAAGCTGAGCTAGGGCAAGAGGAGATCAAGAACTTCCACCATTGTTAGGAAGAGATCAAGTTTGGAATAAAGGTAAGGGGGGAGAATGAGTTCATTAATGGTGATTAGAACATGAGAGGGTAGTGAGGGTTCCTTTCCCTCTTAGGATTTTATGTGTATTCTTCTCATTGCTTGTTGAATCTCATGTTGGTGTGATTGCTTTTTTGAATTCGTGTTTGTGTACTAATATTGGCATGATTTTTCGTGTAAATTAGGTGTTGTTGCTGTGTTTTACCATACAAATAGATTTTGGGAAAAATGGGTTTTGGGGGATGACGAAAATGTGATTCAAATTGTGAAAAAATTTAATAAAATGATAGGTTAATAAAGTAGAGTAAAACCTTGGATGATAAACTGGTATAGGTACTGTTTTGGGTCAGAAATATGAGCTTGAAGGTGCTCCAATGGGTGAGAAATCGCACTGATGCGAACAACTGGTTTTTGCTGTGCAGACTGGCCATACGCGTAAGGCAGGTGGCAATACGCATATGAGGCCTAGGAATATGAGGCCCTACGCATAGTGTACACAGGATTGGGGGTGAGGAAACAAGGCCTTACGCTTATGGGGCAGGGTCATACGCATATGGGCAAGGTTGTGTTGTGTATTTTCCATTTTCGCGATTTCTTTCCTGATTTCGCGTGCGATGCAATTCCTATTGGTTCGTAAGATTAATATGACATAGTTGGACATAAGGAAACCGGTAATGATACTAAATGTGGTAAAACATGGAATTTCAGTGTGGATTTTTATATGATGTGTGATTGTTGCCTGTGTTGATAAGATTGTCGTTATGTGGACAATCTTGGGCAGAGATGGCAATTCTAGAGGGAATTACCGTGAGTATGTGGATCACGTGTGATAATTGTGGATCTTGTGTTATGCATTGATGATAAATTTATTATGCATAATTGAATGTCATGCATTTCATGTCATGTCTTGTGGAGATGAGTCTAGGTGGAAATCCATGATGGGTGTCTAGTCTCGTCCGGACTCCGTGTGGGAGTCGAGTGGAGATATGTTATAGTTCAGAGGGACGTATGCGACTTGTCCAGATTTCGACGAAAATCGGGTTCGAAGAGTGAACAGTATGGATTGTGTTGGTACCGTATGCATGGTGTCGTGCCAGTTGAGTCACATTGCATATATGTATGATTGGATGTGAACTGAGCATGATGGATGTTGATGTGGCACTTGTATGTGAGTTATAACTATTAGCTTGATGTGAATTATATGATTTACTACTCCTTAGCATGTGATATTCACCGTAAAGTTATTGAATGTAATTCTCACCCCTTTTCTGTTGTTGTGTGTGTGCTCCTTGAGGAGTACAAATAATTAGGTACCTGAGTAGTGCTTGGAACGTGTGTTGCTATTGATCAAGTCTTAGAAGTCGCTCTGATACATAACACGGGAAGGATGCGAATTTGTGTTAATTTATGTTATTTTTATTTGTTACGTATCTTGTTTTCTGAATTATGTTGAACCACGAGTTTTGTGGAGGTTATTTATTGTTAAGGCCTTAGTGCTGTTAAAGTGAACAAATTTAATAATTCCACTGTTTAATTTATTTTTGTGAGTAATAAAGATATGAAGTGACTTTATACTTCATGAGTTTTTTTCAAGAGATGTGGCATCCTACTTCTGTATTTTCTATTATTCTGCACTCTAATTTCATAATTAAATAAATGGGAAGAGTAGGATGTTACAATTTCTCCAGAATTTCCCATGTTTATTTTGACGATTCTACATCACTGATCTTTTCAAAATTATCTTGATCAACACATTGATGGATTATAAAGAGAGCTTTATAGTCTTTCTTATTCAATTCTTTGTGTGCAGCCTTTTCTTCATCCATCACGTTTCATGGAAGTGGTGTCATTCCCTCCTCCACAAGATCCCAAAGATCTTGATAACAGAAAACAACCTTCATCTGCTTACACTAATTCTCATAATTCCGACCCTTCAGAATTGGGAGACTCACCAGAAAATGTCCGTTCAGATGATTCATCTCCATCGTGTTTCGCTTCTCACGAATCGCTCAATTAGTGCTCTAGATATCAGATATTGGGAATACGCCAATTGAGGTTCAAGAATTTCCCATTAACTTGATGAATTTCAAACCAAATATTGATGAACAATAATCAATCTTTCTGATTGATTATCACTCTTGTTCTTCACTCTTCACTCGAGTGAATCAACCACTCTTGGTTGCAAGATTTTTTTGCACAATAATGATGAAAGAAGAAAAGAAAATTTAATTGAGAAGAAGAAGTTATGATTTCAATGTGAGAGGGAAGAGAAGAGAAAGAGTTGTGAATTATGCAGAGTTTTTATCTGCTTCTCAAACTGAGAAATTTTATTCAATATGTGCCACTACACTTCTGTTGTGTGTTATAATTCATAATAGGGTTACTCCCTATTTATAGATTTTGGGCTTGCTTGCTCCTTAAGCAAGGTGCAAAATACCAAATTCTGCTAACACTACAAAATTAGACCTAAGTCGAAATTCCTGTCGAGGTATACTACTTGGACGTTTCGACACTCACACAATTTCAACACTTCTTTATTTCTGTCGAACAACATGCTTTGACTCAAAGAATTACATTCTCAACAGTTATGTCTTTTTTCAATGCAAGATAAACATAAGACAATGGGTTGAAAGAATCACCTTTTAACACGAAGCTCAAAAGTTTTGGTGTAAGAAGAACAAAGTGTCTAAAGCAGACTTAGTTGAAAATGAAGGTGAGTTGAAGTTGGTATTTTGGTAGTAATTTGCGATTTTTTTTTCAAAAAAGAGTTAGAATTATTATGTACTCATTTTGAAGATGTTGAACAAACGCAATGACTTATATATATTAGAATACATTTAAAAGTTTAATTTAAAAAATAGAAAAAATTGAAAATTTATCTGAACAATTTTAAAATTATTTGAGAGTTTTTTTGGGATATTGCGGCAGTTCAAGCAATAATGTCAAATCATAAATTGTGGTATTTAAAGATGACGCATTTTTTTGGTATATTATTGCAATTAATGATAAATGTGACATTTTAAAAGGACGTTATTTACAATAGAAAATTGTCATTTTAAACAATGTTAAGAGCTTCAATCAATGCGACGTTTATTTATAAACCTACATTACTTACCTAGCGATCGATAAAATTACAACATTTTCGAAAATGCCGTTTTAGTTAATCAATGCGCCATTTATATATTAAACTACATTAGTTACCTAAAATCATCCAAGTTTATGACAATTACGAAATCGCCATTTTTATGCAACCACAATTTTGTTAATTTAACTGCCATAATGAATGTGTTTTGTTAATGCTTATTTACTGTTCTTTTTCTCTTCATATCTTCTTTTATTTTTCTTTTAATTTTTTTTAATTTTTTATTAATTATTTTCTTTTTACAAATTTTGCATTACTTACTTTATTTTATCAAACCACTTGAGTTCATTATTAAAAATGTTTAAAAACTTTAATTTAATTTAAGATTAATATATATATATATATATATATATATATATATATATATATATATATATATATATATATATATATATATATATATATATATATATATATATATATATATAATGTTATTAGAATGTTTATAAATTAAAAATAATAACTTATATTAAAATTTAATAAAAATCATATTTTTTAATTATTAATTTGTGATGAAATTTTAAAAAATAAATGTTTATTTCCACATATGGTGCCAATATCCTCTTTTTACCCTTTTTACCTTTTCTTATTATTATTTTGATTGGGTAAATAACGCAATAGAAAGATTAATTTATTTCATATTGGAAACGGAATATAAGTTTGGTCGCATTAATATAAATTAATTCTCTTTTATTTTTGTAAATAATAGTAATACATGACTTTTCATTTCATATTTCAATTTAAATAAATTTTTTTTGCCGATTGACTGAATTTTCTTTCATTTATATTTATATGTATTTAAAACTTTTAGTTATATTAAAAAAATTCTTTTTATTCAAATACATCATTTTTATTTCTTTCCAAAAACATAAATTGATTTATTTTACTTTTTATTCAAATAGATTTTTTTTTTTCTTCTTAAAAAAAAATGTCAAAAAATGTGACTATCAAGCAAATTTTCCCTTTTATTTTATCTCAAACCGTTTTTAAAAATTAGATTTTTCTAATATTCTCTTAAAATTAATTTTATAAAATAGATTTGTATACAAATCCAAAAACTAAAAATTAAAAGTAATTCGACCGGCCTTAAGAACATTTTTGTTTCTCATGTTGTAGTAATAAAGAATAATCACTCCACCTTTTAGTTTTTTAATAATAGAATAGAGATAATTTTTTTTAATGAATAGAGTAAGAATGAAAATATTTTTAAAACTTAATACTGCAAAGAACATGCACTTGCTAAGGTATAATATATGTGAAAAAAATACAAGGTATCATAATACCACAAAGAAGAATAGTTAAGAGGGAGAAGACAATTAGTTACATGTCCATTTATATCGCAATAAAATTACACACACAAATAATCTAATTTATAAATAAATAAAAACATGCCCTTAATCATCATTCATTCATGGATTATGACATACAATATCATATTCATGCATCATATATGATATACAACATCACCATCATTCATCTCATGCAGTTTTAACTACATTTAGTACATTCCTTATACCGCACAATTTTTCACAGTTAAAAGCATAACTAATTATCATTCAATTTATAAAATCCACAATTTTTCATGATGATTCATGTTACTATTATGATATGAAATGCTAATGAAATAAAAATGAAATTCATTAAAACATAGATGCATGAGGGAACACAATGCAGGAACAAAAATCATGTAAAAACTAGCGGGATACCCGTGCCTTCGCACGGATACCCGTCGGTAACGTGCATTTATTCCCAAAAGAAATTGAAAATAAAAGTAAAAATTAAAATAATTAATTATATAAAAAAAATAGTATTAATAAAAATAGAATTAATAAAAATTAGTAAATTTTAAAAAATATAATATATTTTAAAAAATAAATAAAGAAACAATATCTGCAGACTTCAGTTGATATTTTTTATTAATATATTTATTCAATGATTTAGTTGATATTATTTTAACTGTATAAACAAATATTATTAACATAAATAAATACATTTTATGTAATTATTATTACAACTATCTATTTCATGGAATACTCATATCAGTACCCGTGTGTTCGGCCAAGTACTGATGTGTTACACACATTTGTTTTTTTTTTAAATAGGATTAATAAAAATTAATAAATATAAAAAATATAATTTATATTTAAAAAATATATAATCAATACCCGCGGGCATCGGTTGGTAATTTTTATAAAAATATTTATGGAATAATTTAGTTTATAAATAATAAATAATAACATATTTGTAAATATTTTTTTAATTTTATAAATAAATACACTTTATGTAAGTATTATTAAAAATATCTATTTCGTGGGATGTACATATCAGTACCTGTGTGTTTGCCCGAGTACTGGTGTGTTACACGCATTTGTTTTTAAAAAAAAATAGAATTAAAAATTAGTAAATATATAAAATATAATTTATATTTAAAAAAAAGTAGAATCAATACTCGCAGGCATCAGTTGGTATTTGTTATAAAAATATTTATGCAATGATTTAGTTTTATAAATATCAAATAATAATATAGTATTTATAAATATTATTTTAATTGTATAAATAAATATTATTAACATAAATATAAATATTTTATGTAAATACATTTTTTTATCAACTATATATTTTTTTCCCGTATATAAATATTATTTTTTATTTGACATTATTTATAAAAATATTTGTATCATTATTAAACTTATTTCAGTATATAAATTTTATTTGTAAACATATTTTTTATTTATTTGGTTTAATCTATTTTAAAAAATAATCAATTAAAATTTAATATTGTTAATTCATAAATTAAAATTTAATATAATAAATTAAAATATAAAACTGCTAATTAATATATTCGATAAAGATTTATTGAATTATTTAATGTTATTTATAATTATAAATAGAAGAAATTTTTGTTGAAGTAATTTATACAATTAATATTTTTTTGTTTTAGTTATTTTTCTTCATAAGATCAGTAAAATATTTTCCCCGTAATATCGTAAAAAATTTTTTTTATCAATTTATGACTGGCATAATACATTATCGTATTTAAATTAATGATTAAATTTATTTATAATACAAAAAGAAAAGAATATTGTCTTGAATACATTTTTCTTATATCAATGTCTTTTCAAAATAGTTCTATATATTAGTGGTAGAAATCAATAAAACAAAAATTGCAAAAATATATCATTAATTGCAATATTAAATATATATATATATATATATATATATATATATATATATATATATGGGTCATGCTAACCAGTGCCCCGGGGGCACTGGTTAAGAATTCTAAGTAAGGAAAATATTAGATGTTTAGTTCATTTAATACAGTTAAGATTCTTCAAAAAAGTTAATTATTTATGTTTTCAATGCATTGAATATACATATTTTTAGAAAAAAACATGTATTTATAGTTTATTAAAAGATGTTCAACTTACCTTTTAAATTTCTTAACCAGTGCCCCAAGGGCACTCGTTAGCATTTCCTTATATATATATATATAAATTTTAATACCAATTTATATATATAAAGATAAGTTGAAGCCAATACTACGCTACTTTGAAACAAATTTTAAATCTAATTGTGAACTGCATAAAAAATCTAACCGCGAATCCATAATATTGACATAACAATATTTGTATCAGTAGTAAAGTTGTTTCCATTTATAATAATAGTATTTTTTTCGTATATAAAAATATCTAAATCAACAATGTATTTGTTTCCCGTATATAAATATTATTTTTAATATTATTTATAAAAATATTTAAATCAATAATAAAGTTATTCTCGTATATAAAAATAGTATTTTTTTTTCGTATATAAAAATATTTGAATCAACAATGCATTTTTTTTTGTATATAAATATTTTTTTGACATTATTTATAAAAACATTTGAATCAATAGTAAAGTTGTTCTCGTATATATAAATATTTGAATCAACAATATATTATTTTATAGTATACAAATATTATTTTTATTCTGATAAAATTTATAATTTTTTTTTGAAGTTGTTCCCATTTATAACAATAACACTATTTAGTAAAAATATTTTAAATACAAGTAAAAAATAAGTAATTGAAAAAGAAAAAAGAAATTTAACACAAGAAGATTTTTTTCACAAATAAAAAAATTAAATAAATATTATTATTTTAAGCTAAAACTAAATAAAAAAAGTTACCTAAAAAAATAATTTTATGTTTTTGTGATTATTTTGAAGACACAATCGATTCTTGTAATAGTAATAATAATAATAATAATAATAATAATAAAATTGTATATTGATAATAATAAAATTTGAAACATACAAGCGAACCATGGGATCTCGTGCGAAGCGGGGACGAGGGCGGCCACGCCTGGTGCCTCCGTCATTGGTGGCCACACCATTGCCGTCAGAGGAGATGATAGTGGATATCCCTACCACCATGGCTTAAGAAGATGAACCGAGTGAAGTCATGGATACAGGAAAAAAGAAAGAAGAGGTTAGAGTAGAAGAACCAGAAAGGGAGAAGGAAACCCTAATCTTGAATTCTTCAACTGGAGGTGAGAACATTGCGAGGAATAAAGGAGTAGAGGGTCGAAAGCTTTGGGTGGATATAGTGAGTGAGAATCGTAATCCTTCAAAGGGTTTAACTATGCAATATGTAGCTCCAAGTATTGTTAATAGGGAATTGGAAATTGAAATCGATGAAGATGACATCTCTTCAGAGGTGAAATTCTGGGAGACAGCTTTGATCATGTATGCTCTGGGAGAGGATTTCAGCATGAATACGGTAAAAAAATTTATGCAGAAATCCTGGAATCATGTGAAGTTACCTGATATGTTCTATCATGATGAAGGTTATTTCATCCTTAGATTTAATTCTCATGCTGATATGGATGCGATTTTAATGGGAGGATCGTATTCAATTCGTAATGTGCCTTTGTTGTTGATGGAGTGGAAACCTGATTTCAACCTCAAGAGGGATCTGCTGCGCACACTGCCATTATGGGTGAAACTACCTCAGCTTCCCCTTCATCTTTGGGGTGCTAAGAGTTTGAGTAAGATTGGAAGTGCTATAGGGATTCCTTTAGTCACAGATGAATGTACAACCAGTAAATTGCGTGTGTCCTATGCTTGTATATTGGTGGAGGTAGACATTACAAAGGAAATGACTCAGGAAATCATGATAAAGGATGTGGAGGGTAGAAGAATGAAACAAGCAGTTGAGTTTGAATGGAAACCACAATTCTGTGAGAGGTGCCAAAAATTAGGTCATCAATGTAAACAGATTGGAGGTAATATGGAGAAGCAATGGAAACCTAAGGCTAAACCACCAGACCAATGCAGAATAGCTATTAAGGAGGTAGTTACACCAAAACAACATGATAATGACATTGCTGCAGTGGATCAAGAACTAGGCAATGATGATATGGAGGAGAATTGGACTAAAGCCAAAGCTACTCGAGATAAAGGTGAGAAAATTATGGTTGAAGGCTCTAATTCTACTGTGAATTGTAACAATGGTTTTGAGGCTTTAGGGGTTTTGAATGACCCTCTAACAGTCCTTGATAGGGGGCCATGTTAGTCTCATGGAACATTAGGGGGCTGAATAAATCAGGTAAGCTTAAGGAGATTAGCTCCCGTCTCCATAAATTGAGGCCTGATATTTTGATTTTAATTGAAACAAGGGTGAAAGATTCTAAAGCATTGAAAGTTAGAGAAAAGATAAATCAGTATGGAAACTATCTTGATAACTATCAATATCATGTCAATGGGAGAATTTGGATTTCTTGGGATGATAGTAAAGTTAAAGTTCAACACATCTGCAATTCTGATCAATTTATTCACTGTAGTGTTCATGATAATAAAGGTGATTTCAAGTTCTGGTTGACCGCCATCTATGCTATGAATCAGCTGGATTTGAGGAAAAAGCTTTGGAAGGATATTGCCAAGCTGAACACTAATCAACAGGAGCCTTGGTGTGCAATAGGGGATTTTAATAATGTGCTTTGTGCTCAGGATAGAATTGGTGGGAAGTTGGTTCAAGAGTCAGAATATTCTAACTTACATAATATGATAAATGATATTGGTTTCAGTGAGATGGATAGTATTGGGGACTACTTTACTGGGAGTAACAAGCACTTAGAGGGTACCATTTACTTAAGAATAGATAGAGTTGTTGGTAATGTTGCTTGGTTTTAACAGAATGGTGATAAGCAGTTGAAGATTCTTCCTCCAAATGTGTCTGATCATGTCCTCATTTGTATTGATGATATGTTGCAGGTTAAGAATAAACCCAGAAGGTTTAAGTTTAACAATTGCATTGTGAATCTGGCTGGATTTAAAGATGTAGTGAAGAAGAGTTGGGATAAGCCGATAAATGGTAATCCAATGTTTGTCTTATGGCAGAAGTTGCAAAGACTGAAACCTGAGCTTGTTCAGTTCAGTAAATCAGTCTTAAACATCAGACATCAGGTGGAATTAATTAGAGCTGGTCTTGAGAAAGCTCATTGTAATCTTACTATGAATAGGATGGACATGGATGCTATTGATCTTGTTAAGAGCTGTACATACAAGGTTATTAGGATGAGTGAGATTGAAGAAATTATTCTATGTCAAAGAGCAAAAGTGGATTGGTTGAGATATGGAGATGGTAATACTGTTTTCTATCATGCTACTATTAAATCAAAGAATCAAAGGAAGAATATCTCTGTTCTTCATAGGGATGATGGTGAAATGATTACTGATCATCAAAGTATCACCCAGGAGGTCCTGAATTTTTATAAAAATCTCATGGGTAAAGCTGTTAACTCTTTGAGGCATATTGATATAGATGTTATGAGAAAAGGGCCCCAAGTTACAAATGATCAAGGAGAGTTCTTAATAGCCAAAGTTACTGAGACTGAAGTTATTGATGCTTTGAAGGGTATAGGTGATATGAAGGCTCCTGGTATAGATGGGTTTGGTTCTAAATTCTTCAAGTCCTGTTGGAGCATCATCAGAAATGATATGATGGCTGCTATTGATATTTTTTTGATAAAGGGATTTTATTCAGGGCTTTTAATAGTACTATTGTTACTCTCATCCCCAAAAATGATAGTGCTAAAACAGTAAAAGACTATAGACCTATTGCAGGGTGCACCACTGTTTATAATATCATTTCTAGAATCCTGACAAAGAGATTGGGTGATGTATTACAGAATGTGATTCATAAAAGTCTAGCAGCTTTTGTGCCTGGGCAAAAAATCCATAACCATATTTTGTTAGCTTTCGAGCTTATGAAAGGTTATAACAGAAGGGGAGGGACTCCTAGATGTATGATGCAGCTTGATTTACAGAAGGCTTATGATATGGTTGATTGGAAAGCCTTAGAGAGTATCTTACATGAGATAGGCATCCATAATAAGTTTGTTGGTTGGATCATGGCTGTTACCTCCACAGTGAGTTATAGTTTCAATATCAATGGTGTTTATTCTGATGTTTTGAAGGCTCAAAGAGGTATAAGACAAGGGGATCCAATGTCCCCCTTGTTGTTTGTTACAATTATGGAGTACCTGAATAGAATCATGTTCAATATGCAACGGAATCCTAAGTTCAATCATCACAGTAAGTGTGAAAAGCTGGGACTAACTCATTTATCGTTTGTTGATGATGCTTTACTCTTTTGTAGAGGTGATAATCAATCGGTTGAGATGATTCTTGATGCTTTCAAAGTGTTTTCAGATTCTACAGGTTTGAGTATTAACCCCTCTAAGTGTAAAATTTTTTGTGGTGGTCTTGATTCAAATAGGGTGTTGATTATGAATTCTCTGTCTGGTTTTGAAGAGGGCATTCTCCCAGTGAAATACTTAGGTGTGCCTTTATCTAGTAAGAAATTGAGTATTAACCATTACTTTCCTTTAGTTGATAAAATTCTGAATAGATGAGGCATTGGTCTGTGAGATTACTGAGCATGGCTGGTAGATTACAATTGGTTAAAAGTATCACTGTTGCAATTACTCAATACTGGATGAATTGCTTCCCAATTCCAAAAGGTGTGATTAAAAAAATTAATGCTCTTTGTAGAACTTTCATCTGGTTAGGTAGTACTGATTTGAAAAGGAAGAACCCTGTTGCTTGGTCTAAGGTTTGCAAGCCTATCAAACAAGGGGGGCTATAACCTGTTAAATCTAGAGGTTTGGAATAATGTGTGGTTATTGAAATGTCTGTGGAATATTAGTCAAAAGGGGGACAATTTGTGGGTTAAATGGGTCCATGAATATTATTTGAAAAGGCAGGATGTTATGGAGGTTATGGAAACTGTAACACCCTAATTCCCATCGCGAATAAATAATACATAAATAAATCAGAGTAACTAAAAATTTATTTTTTTCGACAGAATCAAGGATGCCACAGTTAAAGAAAGAAAAACACAAACCCTGCTCAATTATTTGATACATAACACAAACTGGGATAACATCAAAGAGAAACTTTTTCCATATAAAAGGAAAGTTCAATTATGGAATAAAGCGGAAAGATCCATAACTGACTTGTTTTACAAAATAAATTGTTTTATAACATCAAAATATACATACAAAGGTAATACAAAATAAATCTAACAAAGGTATACATATATAACATAATCGTTCCCCGACTCCCGTTCTACGTATCAGATCAGACACCAAGACCGACAAAAGAATGGAGAACTAATCTTCACAAAAGCCTCCAAGACTACTAATCTGCAATTGCCTCATAGAGCAACAAACCACAGCAGAAGGGTGAGAAATAACAACTAAATCAAGATTGCATAATAATATGCAAAAACATATTCAATCACATGTATAAATAAACTCACCCATACAATCACATACTAACACATATAACACGTATCAATTATACCGACATAATAACCTATTCACACATAATGCACACCAAAGTTATGACATATGGAAACACACCACCACATCACATATATTCATACATAGCATATTATAGACAATTAATACAATCATGGTAATGTACAACGTTCCCCCAAAACATAACATTTGTCTATACATAAAACATATCACCCATAAACGATGTGTTGCACCCCAAATTTTACCCTCAGATTCTTTGATCTCTTGCATATCATTCCATGTCATTTTATTTATTTACTTTAAGTTTTTGAACAATTTGTTTTAACTCATTTTCATTTAACTTCTTTTAAATATAATTTATTTTGCCTTAGTTCAAATTTAATTTAGGTTATGTGTAAATTTTTAGTGTATTTGTCAATTTAATTTTCAATTTTTGTTTAGCCTTTATTTTAGTTTAGACTAAATTAGATTAACTTTCATCTAATTTAATTTATTTTGAGTCCAATTTTATTATTAATTAGCTTAGCTTATTAATTGTAATTCTGAATTTAATTTTTAGTTTCAATTTTACCTAGTTTAATTTTGATTAACTTAGTTTAATTCTATTTTCTTTTTTTAAAACTTAACTTTCATTACAGTTTTTTGTAACTTCAATTTTAATTTAGTTTGGTCAAGTTACTATTAAGGGCCTGTTCAAAATACAAGTCCATTGCAAATAATAACAGCAGTTTGAATTCATAAGCCGTCCAGCCACTACAGGCCCCACAGTGTTCCTGCTACACACATCCTTCACTTGCGCAAAAAAAAACTCTGATTTCTCCAACGTAAACCTGCGAATTCGTACGATAGTCCTGTGCCATCACTCTCTAAAACCTGCACAACCTGCTTTGACAATAACAGGACATCAACGGTAAATTTAAATTTGCAATAAGAAGAGAATTTCAAAATAGAGAGAGGGAAGGAGGACAAAAACAAAAACCGGAAACACACGTTCCATAAAAAACTGTGATACCTTCAAAAACACACATGAATCTTTTCCCTTATCACAAACAAATATTCATCAATAACTATAACCTCAAAAGCTTCCCCTGTTCAAAAACCATTCGCTCACTCTGCCTTAACACAGAAAGTCCATAACCACCTTTCAAACCAAACAGCAAAACACACACACAGACATATGAGCAAACCCACAAAGAATTCGCATTCATAAAATTCACATCCACCAAATTCAGAAATTCACATTCATAACATACACAGCATTGCGGCAACGTGACATAAAATTGGAAGAAGAACATTACCTTCGATGTCGTAAAGTCGCCGCGTGTCGTCGAAAGCCATCTTCGAAGCTACCTCAACCATACGCAGCAATTGGAAAGAAGATTGGAAGAGGGAGGTTACCGTCGGAAGTTGCGGACCGCGTTCTTCAAACTATCGCGCATTACCACCACAACTTCACCACAGGTGAATGTGTTTCAGTTAGCTTTTCTCGTCTCTCTGTGATTTTTTTATTCTCCTTTGATTATATTAGTGGGTTTGGTTTTTTTTTTAATTTGGTTATTAGGGGTTTGAGAGAAAAAGAAATGGGAATGGGGAAAGGATAGCGGATCGAGAGTGATACGAGAGATGGGGGTGGGTTGAACACGACCTTGCGCTTGCCATCGCCAACCGTTGGCCATGGCGTGGCGAGTTTCTTCTTTGCGGCCAGTGATGTTTGGTGCGAGAGAGAGAGAGAGAGAGAGAGAGGCGATTGAGAGAAGAAAGAGATGACGGAATAGGGTTTCTTAACCCTTTTCTACTTTTGAAAAAACCGAACTGGGCTTGGTGCTAACCCGACCCAGCTCTTCACTTCCTTTTTATTGGGCTTCATCCTAGCCCGTTAGTTCCATCTCCCTTTTCTTTTTTTAAGACTTTAATCTAATTTGTTTCATTTGTTTTAAAAATTATTTTGCTTTAATTGTGTATTAATTCTGGTTTTTCATTTAACATATTAGTTTATGTTTAGATTAGAAACTAGTTTATTAGATTAATTAAGTTGGAGTTTTAGTATAGCTAGTTAGTTAAGGTTAGGAATTAGTTTAGTTGTTTACTCCTTTTAAAACTATTTCAAGTAGCTTTTTTTTTAGAATTAGAATTAATTTTTAGAATTAGTTACATTTTAATTAGAATTAGAATTAGTTAACTAGTTAATTAATTTCTTAAGTAGATTTTTTGTTTAATCTAATTAGATTTTATTTTATATTATTCTTAATTTTATCTTGACTATCATTTTCATTTTAGTAAATTCCTGATGTTCAATATGTGGGTTTAATTCTTTTTGCATTTTGAATGTGATTAATACATTGATCCGTGATGCCATTCCTTTTTCAATTTACCTGCTTCCAAAGGAAAGTTTTATTTTTTCACTTTGACTCCTAAGTCACAATCCATTCCCATTTCACCTTAGCCTCATAAGAGCTAAACCTTATTTCTTCGCCTCATCAGAGCCATGGAATCATAACTAGCCTTAGGAGAGAGTTCTTACTCTCTTAGTGACATTCATCCTAATGAATACTCACTTTCCCTACTGACTAAAACATAACATAGGACCATTACAACTAGACTTAGAGAGTTCTTATACTCTAAATGAGTTCACACTCATTTCCCCTCTGAATATTGACCACAGTCAATCATTCAGTAGAAGTAGAACTACGCATACTCTGATTCTATTCCCGAGGATACGTAGGCGTAAGGTGTGATGCCTTATCGAGTATACTTAGATACTAACCCCTAGGGTTTCAACCTTTAGCATTGAACCTTTAGCAAGCATAAGATAACAGTAGAACAAGAGGTTCCCATAGAGTACTACGGACGTTTAGGGTGCTAATACCTTCCCTAGGCGTAACCAACCCCCGAACCTTAGATCTCCCCCCTTTAGGTTTTTCTAATGATCTTGAACCTTTCCTTTGGATAAATCAAAGTCGGTTGTAAAAGGAATATGATGCAAGTTAATTAATAACTTGTTATCCGATTTTCACCGCAACAGAAACGGCGACTTCACTGGGGAAAGACGAAAGCTAGTACCAGTTGCTTAGAGGGTTAAGCCTATCTTGTATTCGTGTTATTTATGTTTGTTTGTTTTACTTATATTTGCTTATATACCTGTCATATTTGCCTATATATTTGTATATCTGTTCTATGGGTTGACATGGTATCTATGAGTGAGATAAGTCCTAACCCGGGCTTGAGAGTACACATATGATTAGGATCGTGGACATAGTCAAGGAAACTTCGAGGGAGAAATCCCAAAGGAGTGAACTTGAAGTCCACACTCAGTTGAGTCCCTCTCGGAATTGGTATATGTTGAACGAGCAATCGTGAATGCGTTACTACTTTCGACCTGGGTGTCAGGGATACTGATGACCTTTAGTTACCCATTACCCCCACTTGGCCTGTTTTAGACGTAGTGTGATGGCTATGAGGGAGTAATCCTAAATGGTTGTTACGCGATACTACACCCAGACGAGACTCTCTTGAGAATTTTATTGATCACCGAGCAATTGGGAAGTCGATAAAATCTGAAAGATGGGTTGTCGACTCTGGGAACTTCTTAGAACCCTGTTCAGCAGATGAAAACCCATAGTACACACCTTTTGGGATGGGTAGACCATGGCTCCATTCATGAGACCCCAAAACCTAGGATTTGTATGTTTTGTTGTGTGTACATATGTTTGTACTCGTGTGCTTTATGCATCTCTACATTAAAGCATTCCTAGCCCTTTGGTTTCGAGGAACTCAAATGTTTGTTTCCTTTTTAAAGATCAACAGAGCTGGGATTTTAAAAAACAAAAACTCTTCAATTTTCCAAAAATGTTTACAACTTGCCTTTGAGTTCCTTGAAACCATTTGGCTTGCATTAGCATCTCATTTGCATCATGTCATAGCATGTGCATTTCCTCTTTGTCTTCATCTCATGTCACCGTTTTCCCTTTAGAATCGTCTTTGAATCGTCACTCGACCCAAACTCGACAAAGGATGTCTGAGCAATACTGTGAAATGGACAGAGTCAACAATGAATTGAGTGAGCTCCGAGGAGGAATGGGCAGATTCTGGAAGCAATTCAAGTTATGAGTGCAAGGATGGATACACAAGCGACGGTGGTCTCCGAGATTATCACTACAACTGTAGAACCTCCCGTTACTATTGTGAACCCCACTTTAGGCATGTCTTTTAACTTTATGCGTGCTCCGGCCGTCACTTCTACTCAACAAGCTGTTCCCTTGGTTAATGAGGCTTTTCAAGCTATTCCTACCTTCACTCCAGCAATAGCGCAAGCTCAGGTGCGCCCAATTTTTCAGAACCCACATCCGGTTTATGATCATGTCAATATGTCCAAAGAAGGGGATAATCGACATGAAAGGTTGAAGGATAGTGTAGAGACAATGCGGAGGAAATTGGAAGCAATGGAGAGGAGCAATGTATCTAATACTAATGTTAAAGACATGTGCTTAGTCTCAGGCTTGGTAATTCCACCCAAGTTCAAACTACCCAATTTTGACCTTTACTCTGGTGCGACCTGCCCTAAGTCGCATTTGGTCATGTATTACCGACGAATGGCTGCATTTATGGATAATGACAAGTTCATGATCCACTGCTTCCAAGATAGTTTGAAAGGGGCTACTGCAAAGTGGTATTTGACTTTGGACCAATCTAGGATCCAACGCTTTCAAGATGTATCTGATGCTTTTGTAAAGCATTATAGATATAACATGGACCTCACGCCAGATCGTAGACAATTATTGAGCATGTCACAGCGCGATACCGAGTCTTTTAAAGAGTATGCACAGAGATGGAGATAATTGGCTTCACAGGTAGAGCCACCTTTATCGGAAAAAGAGTTGACTGATTGGTTTGTCGACACGGTGAGACCGGAATTCTACGAAAGGGTGATCAGTAGCGTGTCTGCTAATTTTTTCGATATTGTGGCTGTGGGGATTAAAGTAGAGCTTGGTCTGAAGAGTGGAAAAATGACCAAGAGAGCTGGTATTTCGAGCGACGATGCCAAGATATCCTTCAAAAGGGAAGGAGATACTAATGTGGTGATGACGAACAAAAGGAAGAAAAATCAGTTCTGGAAGCGTCAGCAGCAACAACAGTGTTATTCTGTTCAGCAACCTTATGTGGCCGCCATGGCGCCAACATTCAACCACCAAGATTCTGTTTATCAGCCAGTTCCTCAACCACCAGTGTATCAACGAGCGCCCAACGCTCCTGCTTATCGCCAACGGACTCAAGTTTCTCGTCAGAACATTCCAGGAAAAAGAAAGGGTGGAAGGCCTCTGATTCCTCCCATTCCAATGACGTACACAACATTGTATCCTGTTTTGGTACAACAAGGATTAATAACTACAAGGTCATCAGGCCCACCTCCTGATTCACTTCCACCTTCTTACAATCCCAATGCTCATTGTGCATTCCAT
Source organism: Lathyrus tuberosus (assembly GCA_022829125.1). NCBI lineage: Eukaryota > Viridiplantae > Streptophyta > Magnoliopsida > Fabales > Fabaceae > Lathyrus > Lathyrus tuberosus. The sequence goes on from JALAZF010000090.1 coordinate 6,808,154, forward strand.
GAAGGCGCACCAGGCCATAATTTAGAAGGTTGTTTTGCTTTGAAGCATATTGTGAAGGACTTAGTGGAGAGAAACATTTTGTCTTTCAATGGCTCCCAGCCTCATATCAAGAACAATCCTTACCTGCTCATGAGATAAGTAATGCTGTGGAGGATGTATCAAGACAAGGAGGGATTAGGTGTCTGTGATTGAGCTCCTCTTTGATTTTCTGTATTTGATTCCCTAAAGCTGGCAATCTTTCGGTTGTTTCAGCAATTTTATTGTATTTCCTTTGCACTTTGAATTTGTATTTGCTTATAAGCTTTGTTGTACTTTCAGATTGGCAAGGTTAATGAAATGTTTGTGCATCTTTTGGATTAAGTCCATTCGTTTCACTCATCTACTTTTATGTTCATATAAAAAAAACAAAAATATCTCCATCTTGTTTCTTTCCCTTTATCAAATTGTTTGTTTAAACAAAGATTGGGGAGGATGATGAAAACCTCGTGTTCATAATTGCTGTGTTATGCTGCCGATTAAACCTTACCGATGATATAAGGCATTGTTTCAATTCCTAAATACTGGAGAAATAAGGACGATAATCCCTCGCTAACCCTTCGAGCCCAAAAGTAGGAGTTTTCTTTTCTTGCACAAAAAAACCCTTAAATCTCAAACCTTGGGGCAGGGTAGTTCTCAGTTTAACTTGGTTATGCAAACGAATGTAAGCGCTTCATGCAAGATACCAGTCAACTCTATCATCAATTCATTTATAGTCTATAGGAATGTAAATGTGTAGCTTAAGCCAACTGAGCATAGGATTGGAGTTCATCACAAAGATTGGGTGGGACAAATAAACTTTGAGCCTTTATCCTTTGTTTCATAAAACCGTGAACCATGCCACATTACAACCCTTAAAGGACCTAATTGAGGTAAGGTTGTTTTGAAAGCATACTACAGTAAGGTTGATTAACCTGACTCCTAATAATCTTTATTACTCGCGTGTGATGGTCACTTCCTTAATGACTATACCCACTTTTGTTTTTGGCTATTTAATCATTTCACTGTGCGTTTTTTATCAAAGCTTTGTTTTCAAACTTTGCATTAAACTTTGCATTAAATTTTGCCAATTTTAATAAACAACATTTGTTTGCGATACCATTCGATATCAAGGAATCCCAACAAACGCGGTCAGTCAAGGAATTGAACTCTGTAAAGGAAATTTGACTCAGTCAGGGGCAACCAAGTGTGAGGTTTGCCAATCTATTATCCCAAGAGTTGACAAATCAGAGGCAGAATTCTGCAAATTCAAAATATTGGGGCAAATATTCTTGAGATCATCTTATGACAAGTTTTGACTTCAGTAACTCATCAGCAGGGGCAAATCCGTTCCCCAATAATTTCTACTACAGTTTGAGTATCTCGAGTATAACTGAACAGAAACAACTACGTCAAGATTCAAAAGTTGGAAGATATTAAAGTATCAGGTATTTCAATCCTTCCGTAAAATTCTTTTGATTATTCAAGTTGGAAGATATTGAAGTATCGGGTATTTCAATCCTTCCGTAAAATTCTTTTGATTATTCAAGTTGGAAGATATTGAAGTATCGGGTATTTCAATCCTTCTGTAAAATTCTTTTAATTATTCAAGTTGGAAGATATTGAAGTATCGGGTATTTCAATCCTTCTGTAAAATTATTTTGATTATTCATCCCCTAATCTGGGGCAGTTATGCCGAGATCTCTCCAAGAGTTTGAAGATATTGAAACACCCTGTATGCCAATTCTTCTATAAATTCCTCTTGTTATCATCTTCTGAAAGACCATATAGCCTGGGGCAGATAAGATTTGAAGATGATCATTATGCCAGTGGGATGTAGAATCACTTTGTTCTTGTGATATCCTTTGCAAGCTCCCCAATAAGTGCCACGTCAGCTAATCTTGACAATTTTCCATGGATTCTCCTCCAACAAAGAAATCAAGCTCATGATGGCAATCCTCATGATGTTATACCTCAAGTGGAATACTCTTTTCACCAGTGAAGTTGTTGATTCTTCTTCATCCCCAGTATTGGTCCAATCTGATGAGTTCGGTTGGGTATCCGTTGTCGAGACGTTTATTTCATCTTCAGTTTCGCTTTCTGTCTGTTTTGTCAGCATAAGCATAAGCATGGCATAAGCACTCATGTGCATAGCATCTTAGCATTTCTGCTCCTTTTTCTGTTGTTTTCCTGTTTTGTTCACTTTGGCGGTTATCTCCCCAAGTGACTGGGTTTGTCTATTCACTCCAATAGAAAGTCAGCCCTAGGCATAAAGTGCCCATTCTTTCTGAATTCCCCACAGAGTCTTTTCTCGTGGATGATGGTTGATTCAGTTATCTTTTCCACATGTAGATAAGATAAATACCCATTTGAGTTTATTCCTCAATTGGAGTCTTGTTTGACCGTTTCTTTCTAGCTTGTCCCTAGATTGAACTTTGGTCCCTGGCAGGTGTGGTTTTTTACCTATCTTCGAATGTGCATTTATTTTGCACTATGTCTCGCAGAAGAATCTTTTACAAGATCCTCATTGAGGACATAATTATTTCTCCAACAGTATCGTGATATCAACATATCTTTGAAGCAGCAATCTCTTGAAGAAGCTTGGCAGTCTCTTATAAGCAGCTTATCTATCTCTGGTACTATTCAACCTCTTCGCAACCGTAATTGGGTATTCCCCTGGAAGTCTTATCTTCATTTGTGCAACCCCGGTACTAACCTATCAGATACCTTTATTGGGGCCCATCTTTTGGTTCTATCTCCAATGAGGTTTTATCTCTTTATAAAGTGCCAACCGGTCATACTTAAACCTGTTGTTCCATCACTTTGGAAGTTTTCCCAATGAAGACCTTCTTTTGGTTCAACCTTCATTGCGGATCCTTTCTAGAATGTCATCTAGCCTTGATGATCAATCATTCTAGATACCTTTATTGGGGCCCATTTCTTGGTTCAATCTCCAATAAGGTTCTTCTTTTTCCAAAGTGCCAACCGGTCATACTTGAACCTGTTGTTCCATCACTTTGGATGTCTTTTTCCCAGTGAAGACCGTTTTTTCGGTTCAACCTTCATTGCAGATCTTTTCTAGAATGTCATCTAGTCATGTTTTGACTTGATGATCAATCATTCTAGATACCTTTATCGGGGCCCATCTTTTGGTTCTATCTCCAATGAGGTTTTATCTCCTTCTGAAGTGCTAACCGGTCATACTTGAACCTGTTGTTCCATCACTTTGGATGTCCTTTTCCCAATGAAGACCGTTTTTCGATTCAACCTTCATTGCGGATCTTTTCTAGAATGTCATCTAGCCATGTTTTGACTTGATGATCAATCATTCTAGATACCTTTATTGGGGCCCATCTTTGGTTCTATCTCGAATGAGGTTACCTTTCTGGCTCATACCGGTTTTCCTCGTAAAGCAGCTTATTTGTTATCTCAACCAACTCTTATTTGAGTACCAGAGTCTATTATTGGCTCATTAACCTTGTTCCCATTTGAACTCTAGTTGTTTATTTTCAGTTATCGTGAACCGTTTGCTTATATCAGGTTATCTTGAACCTGTATTGCTCATTCCAGGTGTTTTTTATCTGGCGCGCAGAGTTCGTCTCTGCCTTTTCTGGCTTTTCTTGAAGTCCCCGTTTGAACTCTTCAGCATAAGAAAACCCCAGGAAGTCCTTGCTTGGTTGTTTGTCTCTTTTGGACTGATCCACAGTGATCAGATTTTTCTTTCTGGTTTCATGCCCAGAAAGAGTGTGTTGCTTTATTCCCAGTAGTCTATCTCCCCAGATCTTTCCCCAGTGGAGATTGTCTTTTGGTTTTCCCCAGTGTTTCTTTGGAGTCTCCCCGGTGAGTCTCTTGCGTTGGTTAGCCTGTATCCCCAGTGAGAGTTTCTCATGGATGCTAACCTTCCTCCTTCCCCAGTGAAGCTCATCTTTTTGCTTCCTGTTTGTCCTTTGGTGTCTCGTTGTATCTGCATCTTTGCATCTTCTTGTCATCATGTTTGTTGCATTGCATGTTTGCGCATCTGAGGGCAAAATTTTCAGTTATCTATATTTAAATATCTTTCACCTTTGATTCCATGAAGATCTTCATCTCTCATGTCATCCGGTGAAGATATTTAAATAGGGGCAACTGTTGCACCCCAAATTTTACCCTCAGATTCTTTGATCTCTTGCATATCATTCCATGTCATTTTATTTGTTTACTTTAAGTTTTTGAACAATTTGTTTTAGCTCTTTTTCATTTAACTTCTTTTAAATATAATTTATTTTGCCTTAGTTCAAATTTAATTTAGGTTATGTGTAAATTTTTAGTGTATTTGTCAATTTAATTTTCAAGTTTTGTTTAGCCTTTATTTTAGTTTTGACTAAATTAGATTAATTTTCATCTAATTTAATTTATTTTGAGTCCAATTTTATTATTAATTAGCTTAGCTTATTAATTGTAATTCTGAATTTAATTTTTAGTTTCAATTTTAACTAGTTTAATTTTGATTAACTTAGTTTAATTCTATTTTCTTTTTTTAAAACTTAACTTTCATTACAGTTTTTTGTAACTTCAATTTTAATTTAGTTTGGTCAAGTTACTATTAAGGGCCCATTCAAAATACAAGTCCATTGAAAATAATAACAGCAGCTTGAATTCATAAGCCGTCCAGCCACTATAGGCCCCACAGTGTTCCTGCTACACACATCCTTCACTTGCGCAAACAAAAACTCTGAATTCTCCAACGTAAACCTGCGAATTCGTACGATAGTCCTGTGCCATCACTCTCTAAAACCTGCACAATCTGCTTTGACAATAACATGACATCAACGGTAAATTTAAATTTGCAATAAGAAGAGAATTTCAAAACAGAGAGAGGGAAGGAGGACAAAAACAAAAACCGGAAACACACGTTCCATAAAAAACTGTGATACCTTCAAAAACCCACATGAATCTTTTCCCTTATCACAAACAAATATTCATCAATAACTACAACCTCAAAAGCTTCCCCTGTTCAAAAACCATTCGCTCACTCTGCCTCAACACAGAAACTCCATAACCACCTTTCAAACCAAACATCAAAACACACACACAGACATATGAGCAAACCCACAAAGAATTCGCATCCACCAAATTCAGAAATTCACATTCATACATACACAGCATTGCGGCAACGTGACATAAAATTGGAAGAAGAACATTACCTTCGACGTCGCAAAGTAACCGCGTGTCGTCGAAACCCTTCTTCGAAGCTACCTCAACCATACGCAGTAATTGGAAAGAAGATTGGAAGAGGGAGGTTACCGTCGGAAGTTGCGGACCACGTTCTTCAAACTATCGCGCGTTACCACCACAACTTCGCCACAGGTGAATGTGTTTCAGTTAGCTTTTCTTGTCTCTCTGTGATTTGTTTGATTCTCCTTTGATTGTGTTAGTGGGTTTGGTTTTTTTTTTAATTTGGTTATTAGGGGGTTGAGAGAAAAAGAAATGGGAATGGGGAAAGGATAGCGGATCGAGAGTGATACGAGAGATGAGGGTGGGTTGAACACGACCTTGCGCTTGCCGTCGCCGGCCGTTGGCCATGACGTGGCGGGTTTCTTCTTTGTGGCCAGTGATGTTTGGTGCGAGAGAGAGAGAGAGAGAGGCGATTGAGAGAAGAAAGAGATGGTGGAATAGGGTTTCTTGACCCTTTTCTACTTTTGAAAAAATCGAACCGGGCTTGGTGCTAACTCGACCCAGCTCTTCACTTCCCTTTTATTGGGCTTCATCCTGACCCGTTAGTTCCATCTCCCTTTTATTTTTTTAAGACTTTAACCTAATTTGTTTCATTTGTTTTAAAATTTATTTTGCTTTAATTGTGTATTAATTCTGGTTTTTCATTTAACATATTAGTTTAGGTTTAGATTAGAAACTAGTTTATTAGATTAATTAAGTTGGAGTTTTAGTATAGCTAGTTAGTTAAGGTTAGGAATTAGTTTAGTTGTTTACTCCTTTTAGAACTATTTCAAGTAGCTTTTTTTTAGAATTAGAATTAATTTTTAGAATTAGTTATATTTTAATTAGAATTAGAATTAGTTAACTAGTTAATTAATTTCTTAAGTAGATTTTTGGTTTAATCTAATTAGATTTTATTTTATATTATTCTTAATTTTATCTTGACTATCATTTTCATTTTAGTAAATTCCTGATGTTCAATATGTGGGTTTAATTCTTTTTGCATTTTGAATGTGATTAATACATTGATCCGTGATGCCATTCCTTTTTCGATTTACCTGCTTCCAAAGGAAAGTTTTTTTTTTCACTTTGACTCCTAAGTCACAATCCATTCCCATTTCACCTTAGCCTCATAAGAGCTAAACCTTATTTCTTGGCCTCTTCAGAGCCATGGAATCATAACTAGCCTTAGGAGAGAGTTCTTACACTCTTAGTGACATTCATCCTAATGAATACTCACTTTCCCTACTGACTAAAACATAACATAGGACCATTACAACTAGACTTAGAGAGTTCTTATACTCTAAATGAGTTCACACTCATTTCCCCTCTGAATATTGACCACAGTCAATCATTCAGTAGAAGTAGAGCTACGCATACTTTGATTCTATTCCCGAGGATACGTAGGCGTAAGGTGCGATGCCTTATCGAGTATACTTAGATACTAACCCCTAGGGTTTCAACCTTTAGCATAGAACCTTTAGCAAGCATAAGATAATAGTAGAATAAGAGGTTCCCATAGAGTACTACGGACGTTTAGGGTGCTAATACCTTCCCTAGGCGTAACCAACCCCCGAACCTTAGATCTCCCCCCTTTAGGTTTTTCTAACGATCTTGAACCTTTCCTTTGGATAAATCAAATTCGGTTGTAAAAGAAATATGATGCAAGTTAATTAATAGCTTGTTATCCGATTTTAACCGCAACACGATGCATTTATCACATATGCACATCAATTCACAATTCCCCACACATAATGCATCCATTCACAATTCTCACACATAATCAATCCATTCATGATTTATGCAAATGCACAGAGACCGACACAACGACTCTATGCAATGCATATGCGGTACCATCCATCCATCATTTCTCATCACCAGTTCACTCAGGAACTATTGGAATCATCGCTTGTTACTTAGTGTAACTCTTCGTCGGACAAACGATGTTCCCCGTCGCTTTAGGTCCTCTTGGTATAAGGCTCACGACGTTTATGGATTGCTTTAGGTCCTTTTTGTATAAGGCTCATAATCCGATCGCTTTAGGTCCTCTTTGTATAAGGCTCACGATCGTCTATAATCATCGCTTTAGGTCCTCTCGGTATAAGGCTCACGATGTTATAGCGGATTCCCTCTAGAATCGTTTCGTCGCTCACACCCACTAGGGCACACGACATCACAAGAATGCATATCATGATGCTTAGCATACAAAGACTCATGACAACCAAATGCAGACATATACACATCCATGTGAACCATTACAACATCCATAATCATGCATATATGATCCAACATAACACAATGCATTTCATCACAATCCACAAACCACAACAATTAGCATTTTAGCATATACACTCATAATAATTCACAACACTAGGATTCACGCCACAAAGGCTACCCACAACAACATCATAACAACATGCATTGATATTCAATCGATCAATGTATTTTACCACACAAAAACATCATAACAACATCATTATCACATGCATCAACATCATATAAATAGCACAAAAGCCCCACATTTATATGAAGATAACAAATCGCATCGGACACAAACAAGCACAACAAAACCTACAAACCACTAATTATCCTCTACCAAATATTCTTGGTTAAATCATGGTCTAACATCACCATTTAATAGCATCTTAAGTTATCTATCTAATGCCTCAATTCCCACATCAATCGGACTCTCGATTCGGGAGTTATGGTGGAAACATAAACCACACTTTTCACACATACATTACTTTTCCATATTTTCTTATCAATCCATGGCTTAAACATATGATCCTATTCCACTATCACAAAGAGCATTGAAATAGCTTTCCAACGCATCCGACCGTGCCTCAATCCGATCTACGGATCAAAAGTTATGAAGAAAACAAAAACTGAAAATCTGTCACGTTCGCAATGCGAAGCTCCTAGTGAACTGTGGCAGAAACAAAAAGGCCTAAAGTTCGCAATGCGAACAGCTAGCGAACTTTCACTGTTTCCTTCGCTTTGGCTCGCAATGCAAACTTGCAAAATCCAGAATTTCCAGCAGTGATAACATAGGTCATTTGGGGTCAAAATCCCTCATTTCTTCCACCCAAACACTTCCAAAACATATTATAACAACCAAAACATAATCCAAACCTAACGACAAGTATTCTACGCAGTTTATATCGAATTTCATCCGTGAAAACCTCAATTTCTATCAATTGCTCCTAATTTTAATCGATAAGAAAAATCGCGAAACAACCAAAACAATTACAACAAACAACACATATACATACACAAGCAAGATATAATTGAAACTTCTCACCCTTACCCGATTAATCGCGCTCAAAACGGAGTTATGTCGATTTTGCTCTTTCTCCCTTTTTCTTTCCTCTTTCTTTCTATCTTCTCTTTTCTTTCTATTCCTTTTCTTTTCTCTTTATTTCTCTCTAATCTCTATTTATATAAAAATATCTAAACCCCTAAAAAGACTATTTTACCACTCAACTCAAATATCTCGCAAACGCTCTCAAAACGCGATAAAACATAAACAGCGATGAAAAATAATATATTGTCAAATAAAAGTCAAGAATAAAATAATATAAAACAAAAATAATTAAATCGACTCGATTAAATAAATAAGACAAAACGGGGCGTTACAATTTTCCCCCACTTAGACATTTTCGTCCTCGAAAATATACTGAGACGAACAACTCCGAACACGACACGACGACAACTACAGCGACAAGATGCAAAGCCCATGCAATTCACTTGACGACCAACTCACGACTCAAGGAATACCCAAGTTACGAACACACACAGGTTCACTCTTGAACTGAAACACAACAAGAACACAAAGTTCCACGACCCAACATCGTTCCAACAACCTCTACACAACCACAATACCAACCTCCTTGTCACACAACAATATTACAACAATGCTACGATTCCCCAAACGAACATACAACCAAAACATCCATCCACATAGTAGCCCATGAATAATATTTAAACCTTTCACCTAACACTTCCATTCTAAAACGTCCAATGGTCTCATCACTCCTACATGTTTCCAATGTTCAACCTAAGAACTCTTACAAGTCGCACACGCATATACGAATTGTGCCACATCACGCTTCCGCTGCGCACTCTGATTACTCGTAACCATCAAAACAGACATGTATAAAAACTTTCGACTTAACTCTTCAGGCACCACCTTAGATTTTCCCGAAGGATAATCCAAGCCAAATTCATAACTCGTCACGAATTCTAACCATCCTCGTTGTCTCACACCGTATTCCTTCCGACCAAACAGGTACTCAACATTCTTGTGATTACCAAATGCTTCGAACCTAGAACCATAAAGATAATACCTCCAAATTTTCCAACACAATACAACCGCAACTAATTCCAAATCTTAAATAGTATAGATCCTCTTATGAATCCTCAATTGTCGTAAAGCATAATCCACGACTTTACCCTCTTGCATTAACACACGACTAAACTCATCAAAGACACATAATAATACCTCACAAACGGTTTATCAAGATCACACAGAATCAAAACTGGAGCCGTAGACAACTTCTACTCCAGCTCTCTAAAACTTTCCTTACAACGAACATCCCAAACAAGCAACTTACCTTTTTCTAGTCAACCGAAGTAACGAAAACACTAACTTGGAAAAGCCTTCCATAACCTCCGGCAATAACCAACTAAAGTCCAAAAAGATTCTAATCTCCTCAACCAACTTCAGAGCCTCTCATTGTAGAACTGCATCTACTTTCGATGGATCCATAACCATACTCTCATCTGAAATAACATATCCAAGAAAACTAACCTTTTTCAACCCAAGTTCTCACTTGAATGACTTAGCATAAAAATTCCTTTCTTTTCCACACTTGCAATTCGATTCTCAAACACTCCACTTGTTCTCCCTCTGAGTTCATAACAAATCTGAATATCCTCAATCAAAACCACTACGAACTTATCCAATTAAATATGGAAGATACGATTCATCCACTCCACAAACATTCCAGACACCTTACTAACACCGAACAACATCATTGTGCATTGTAATGCCCAACCAAATTCCAAAAGATATAAATTCTTAAAGCTTTTGCAAAACTTTCCACTGGGTAACTGGTTACTCACATACAAGCTTAACCGAGTAAATAATAGCCTAATCCGATGATAACAAACCTAACCAGTCACATTAAATAGATTAAAGCCTCAACTCACAAAATTCACTATCCTTATCAAACGTTCCAAACAATTGTAATTTCAATCAAACTCAACCAAACCATTCCAATCATCTATTTTCGAAAGTGGACACTTATTCTCAATCGTTACCTTATTCAACTGTCAGTAATCCATACACAATTTCTTCTCCTGACCGTCCAATTCCACAAATCCCAACCTGTATCAACAACCAACCAAAAAGAACTCTCAAACACAATGTTACATCCACCCACAAGGGTTTCCTCACAATTTCCATTAATGCCTTAAAACTCCAAAGACTTCAAACCTCACCAGAACTCTAAGTCTTGCTTCCCATAGTCTCAATACCATTATACACATCATGCTTGTTATTCTATTCAATCATCCATCCTTTTTGTTACTAACAATACTAGAGCTCTCTAAGACGACACACTTGGTCTCACAAATCCCTTTTCCAGTAAATCTTCCAACCGCTCTTTTAATCTGAGTAATTCTAATGCTAACATCCAATATTCCATCCGGAAACACATCTGGAAATCACGCACAACTAGCAGCCCTTCACTGTGGCCTTTCTGCCAATTTCTAGAAAACTGTTATCACAAACATAACAAACATCTGAGTTTCACTTCCTAAAAGTTCTTCTACTTACTTAGCAGATCCAAACCTCAAATCCTCACCTTCGTCCAATTTAAGTTCACACTCTACTCTCTGAGAACAACCATTAACGATACCCAGTCGTTTTCTTTCAATGACTTCCCAACTGGACCAACATATCAAAACCTCTAATCTGCCTCATCTTCCGATATTAGAATCTTCATCGACTTAACAAAACAATCCGTAACCATTTTCTTAATTCCAAACAATTCAGTTCACACACTATCAAAGCCAGAAAAACACGTCTATTCCATCCAACACAATTCCCGTCTACTATCAACAAGAGATTAAGGGTGATCAGTTCCTCAATTTGTCAATAGATAGCCGACAATCATGATGGGGCATAAACCATCTTTACCAAACTATAATAGCATTTCTTGCATCCTGTGCACAAAACTACCTAAGGAACCAATCCTTAGTCAACATAAACCTTACCTCCGCATCCCCTCTGGAATCGGGAACCACACTGTCCAAAGAGCACTTATAATCTTGCAATTCACAACACACTGAGCCAATGCTCCACACCTGAAGCAACTTGGAGAAGTACCAGCTTCTCCCCCACTTATCTCATTCTCAATCCTGAAAACAAAGGATTAGAAAACCAGAAAGCACTGACAGTGTTTCACACACATATCACGTACTAAGGGACAAACAACAACGACAGTATTCAACTGTCACACCAACTGACTCAACAACTTGGCCGGACGGACCGACATGCTCTGATACCCCAATTCCCATCACGAATAAATAATACATAAATAAATCAGAGTAACTAAAAATTTATTTTTTCCGACAGAATCAAGGATGCCACAGTTAAAGAAAGAAAAACACAAACCCTGCTCAATTATTTGATACATAACACAAACTGGGATAACATCAAAGAGAAACTTTTTCCATATAAAAGGAAAGTTCAATTATGGAATAAAGCGGAAAGATCCATAACTGACTTGTTTTACAAAATAAATTGTTTTATAACATCAAAATATACATACAAAGGTAATACAAAATAAATCTAACAAAGGTATACATATATAACATAATCGTTCCCCGACTCCCGTGCTACGTATCAGAGCAGACGCCAAGACCGACAAAAGAATGGAGAACTAATCTTCACAAAAGCCTCCAAGACTACTAATCTGCAATTGCCTCGTAGAGCAACAAACCACAGCAGAAGGGTGAGAAATAACAACTAAATCAAGATTGCATAATAATATGCAAAAACATATTCAATCACATGTATAAATAAGCTCACCCATACAATCACATACTAACACATATAACACGTATCAATTATACCGACATAATAACCTATTCACACATAATGCACACCAAAGTTATGACATATGGACACACACCACCACATCACATATATTCATACATAGCATATTATAGATGTAATACCCCAAAATTTGCTCTCTCTTTTGTCCTCATAGCATAGCATTATCATATCACATATCATATCCATCTCATTAGCATTGCATTGCATCATTAACATAGAAAAATGAAGCATAGCATCCCTCTTACCATCAAGGCATGTGATTAGGTGAAAGGTGGACAGTCAAAGAATCATTCAAAGCACAAAAGGTCAAACAAGTTTCCTCAAGGCAAGCCAAGAGGTCTTTCATGTCTCATACTATCTCCATTGATCATCCAAAACCTCAAGAAAGTGAGATTCAATGGGAGATTGAAGCACTACATCCTACACTATGCAAGAGATCCAAAAACTGAAGGAAAACCCTCAAAAGAGATAGCTTATTGGTTCAAAGTCATCCTCAAGTGGCATATCTCATCATCCTTTAAGAGGATACACAACATACTCAGAGGAATTTGGATTTGGAAGATGTGCAATTTCCTCCTAACCAGAAGGGGCCAAAACTAGGGTTTCCAATAAAATTAGGTTATCTCTGATTTTTTGGACAAAACATGATGTCATGGTGTTCTATATGTCCTTAAGTGTATGTGTGTGGAAAATTGCCTCTTAATTGGTTTTAGAAGTGGTTCAATTGGAAGAAAGATAAAAAATCAGGAAAATTGGGGCTAAGTCAAATAATCAGAGGAAAAAGTCAACTCTTGACTTTTTGAGGCCAAATTCATGAAATTCATGTTATATGTGACCAATGGGAAAAATTTGATCAAGAAACTCCAAAAGGATCATGAAAAAATCAAGATGTGGAAAGTTGCCATTTTTGGAAGAAGTAGGGTTTCCAAAAATAGTAATTTTGGGCCATTTTACATCAGACTTTGAACCAATGCCATTCAAAATTGAAGCATCAAATGAAAATTCCACTCGGCCACAACAAAAGATCTTGTTTTAAGCTTCAAATCCATGTGTAGAACATCTCTATTGGATAAGAATTAAGAGAGTTATGGATGATCAAAGTTGAGGAAAACTTGGGCAAAAATGCAAGTCAGCTTGGGCAAATTTCAGGTCACGCGCAGTCATTTTCTACAAAAATGTGGTGGGCCAAATGTTTTGATCAATTACTCATGGTTAGAGGCCTCAAATGGAAAATCTTTCAACATGAAAGTTGTTCCTCTATGTGAGATCTTCAAAATTGGTGTTCATGATTTTTTCATTTGATCAAAGGTTAAGAAGTTATGTTGAGTCCAATTTGCTATGATCATGCTGAAAACCCAGGTGCCAAGATGCCTTGCCAGCCAACCCCTTTGCCTCGCCCATGACCAGTTCCAAACTTGTGTGTTCCAATCCATTTTGCAACCTATTCCAAGCCTCATTTCAATTCATTTTTCATACCAAACCTGCTCTATTATGATCCCTCTTTCAAATGACCCTAAAAACTCATCAAACCATCCATGGATTAGGGAGAATTTCATCCACAAATCACCCTATGTTCCACTAATGTATTGATGGCTTTTGATGCATAACCTGGTTCAGACATCCATCAAATGATTCATGTAACTCATTCCCTTATTTGAACACACCATTACCATCACATACACTGCCATAGCACGTGCCATACATGAGAAGGGAAAGAGCAAACTTGCTGAGCAAGTTTCTGCTACAACAGCCATGCCATTCATTTCACTTTCACCTCCACCATAGCTTACCATAAGTTACCATCACCTTATCATTGCTCTCCCTAACTAACTTGACTCAGTTAGTTAGGGATGACTCACCTAAACCACCATGACTCAGTTAACTCACTCAGGTTAACCATGGTTAGAGCTCACTATAAGTAAAAGCTTCACTCACATTTCTCATTTTCAACACTCATTTTTTCACACTCTCACTCAGAATTCTCTCTTTTTCTCTCTCAATTTCTCCACATTACAACTGGTTTTGAAGTTTGATTCCAATTTCTCTACACTGAATCATCATCAACTACTTCATCTAAGCCTTTATTTGGCCAAGAGTAGCTCAAAGAGGAAGCAGAATCTCTGGTTTTCTGAAGAATACTTCAAGGTCACAAATCTTCAGGTACGAATTTCCACCATTATAGACATGATTTGAAGATGTTTTCAGGTTCTTGAAGCTTCTTATAAGCTCAAGAACTTGTCTGGCTAGTTGATAGGCCTTTAGAGGCATAGTTGAAAAGTTAGGGCAAAACTTCCTCTGTTCGATTCTTTTATTTCATGAACATTTGGTGCATTTTATCACTGGATTCGTGCTCCTCGTCACTTCAGCTTTCCAATGATGTATGTTTTGTCCATTTATGCTTGCCTGAAATTTTTTGTCACCGGAGGTTGGCCGGAGAAGATGACCGGAGGTCATCTCTGGCCGGTGGTCTGAGTTGCTAGGGTTTTAACTTGTTTTAAGTCGTGACCGTCTGATTTGTTTAATCCAAGGGTGGAGAAGCTGCCAGCGCATTAAAATAGGCGTGCATGTCACGTGTTTTTTTTTCTGATTTCATTTAAACAAAATATGATGCAGTGCATGGTATGTAATGTGTTCCTTCATGTGCGTGTGTTGGATTCAATTACTTTGACTATTTTGCTGACTTGACTTGATCCAAGGGTGTAGATTGTCTTGACTTTGGTTGACTGAAAGTGCATGATAGTTAGTGTGTATGGCACGTGTTTGGACCTGGACTAAATTGCTATTGGCACCGTGTGTTTCAAAGCCCAAACCATTTTGAACTGTTGGATTGCTATGCATGCACCCCCTCTCTCTTGTTTCAATTTCTTTTTATTTTCTTCATTTTATGCACGTTTCCTTTTTAATTTTTAAAATTACAAAACTACATTAGAAAATTCTAGAAAAATTCATGAGTGTTATTAAGACATTTAGGAAATTTTTGATATTTTTATTTCATGATTTTATGACATTTTTGCCCCTGTTTCATAATTTTCTTTGAATTTCCATTTGTATGCATTCTAAATGTGATACATGAATTTGTAGAATTTTGTTTTTGTTCATGACAAATTTTTTTGACATGATTCTTTTTGCATTGATTCATTAATACATTGAAGCATGTTAGATGATTTTTGTTTGATTTTTTAGGTCACTTTATGACATGTTTTGATGCTTGTCTTTGCACCACTTTGCATGATATTTCAACTTGACCTAATTGCTTTGTTTTAAGTCATTTTGCTTTGAATTTTGACATGCTATCTTGATGTATGATTTTCTTATGACTTAGGCATTCTAATACCATGCTTGTATGATTTTCATAGGTCCATTTGATTTTTGTTTGATGCATTACATTTGAAGCATAATACATGTTATATCATTCTAACTTTAGTGCATGCTTGCATGAATTCTTTTGTGCATATTGGTATGATCATTTGCATATTTTTATGAGCCATTTGTATGATATTATAGGTCTTTGGTACACATTATAGGTCATCTTTACATGTTCATTTCAACTTGAACTTTATGACTCCTTAACATGTATTGTGTGCACTTTCTTTTTGAACTTCCATTTCCACTCTTCTTCTACCACTTCTTGAATGTCTTGATTGTTGATTCATGAATACTTTTGAGATGTTTATAAACCATTTTTCATTTAGTTTCAATTCTGACTTGTGGATTACATGTTCCATTTATGCATGTTCATTTCATCTCTTTTCATCTTTCATTTATCCTTTCTTGTAGTAACATGTTTAAATGCTAATGGATGATGATTGTTGCTTACTTACTTGAACTTGTATGATGATAATCATTTGTTATCCATTTGATTCACATTCTGGTTGTGATATTAAGATTTGATTCTTCATCTTATTCTTTTTTGTTTTAATGTGCATTAAATGTTCTTTTTTTTACTTCTTATACATGTTGCTTTGTTTACTAACCATGTAGGGGCTTTGGTAAGTTAAAATTGAGTGTGGATAAGAAATCCACATTCAAACCTCTCTCCTGTCATTTCTTTTACAATTCAATCTTGTGTTTTGTTAAGCACTTACGTGCTTACTTTGATTAACTCATTACTTTCCCTTTTGAGTTACAATTCATCTTCTACTTTAGAAGTGAATTGTTTAATTCATTCCTTCTTTAGATTTTAGGTTTTGAAACCTCAAAAACCATTAGGATCACTCCCTTAACTAATCAATTAGGATTGAGTCTTAGTTCACATAGATTTTTACCTTTCTTTCCTCTTTTGAGTCTTTCATCTTCTCATCTCAAAGAAAATTCAAAATATCTAATAAAGGTAGGCATTTATTGCATTTAGGCCTTTCATATAAAGAAAAGATTACAAAGGGGTCTTCTCTTATAATCTTAGAATGTGTAGCATATAGCCCATCTTGGGTCAATGTGTTAAACATTTGATCTTGTATGAGGGACTTAAATGCAATACTTGTTGAAGGTACCAATAAAAAACACTTCTTCATTTCATAATCAACAAAGATACTTAATAAATACAAGTATGCTATTGTGTTTGAACCTTAATAATTGGAACTAAGTGTGAGGGTCTTCTTCACCCTTAATGTACTTTCTTACTCATTCCATCTTGGAATGTGAGGATGTATACATTCCAATGACTAAGATTTAGATACATTATCATATGCAAACAAATGAAAAAACTCTTAAAAGACAAAAACAAACAATAACGTCTTTCCTTCGGGAATTCTTTTCTCACCTCATTCACTCTCAACGTACGAACGTGCTCCTACTCGTTCTCTTGCAAGATGGTAACGCACTCGGACCGGCGAGCCTGCAACACCTGAGCTAGAACGTCAGCCGTTCTTTAAAAAACACAAACAATCCATCCCTAGTGAGGGGAACTACGTCGCTCTGATTCTCATGTTCCCGATGAGATACGTAGGCAGTGGGGTAGGGCCCATGCGAGCACTTCTTTTATTTTCCCTACATTTGTTTTTCTTTCTCCTTTCTTTCTTCCAGTTCCTTTTCCAGTATCCTTTTCTTACACCCTTTGATCGAGACAAGCAAGCGTGGATCCCATCGGGTACGATGGACGCGAGGGGGTGCTAATACCTTCCTCTCGCGTAACCGACTCCCGAACCCAGTTTCTCTTGGTCGCAAGACCATGCTCTTTCCGTTCCCTCAGGTTTATGCGGTGTTTCCTTTCCCTCTCTTGGGATAAATACACATTGCTGGCGACTCTGTTTCGGTGCCACTTTCGCATTTGTACTAGGATGAAAATCCCGGGAGCAACAGCTGGCGACTCTGCTAGGGATTGGTTGACCTATTCCTGGTCCATCCTAAGCGAGTCAATCCTAGCGCTTGTTTGCTTTTCTTTCATTGGGTGTTTACTGTTGTATTGTATTTGCTGTTTACTGTATTTTATTACTTGTACCATATTTACAGCATGTTAGCATTTACATTTCATATATTATACTGTGTTGCACTATTTTGTCTGTTTGGCGGGATGGGATTTCTGAGAGATGAGCTCAGTACACAGGCTCGAGTATATACTTAGATTTAGAGTGGAGAGTAGTGGGACCTACGTGCCATCTGTGTACGTTGGGTAATCATGAAATTCACAGCTAGACGAGGCTATCTTGGGACCCATCATGGCGTACGCATCTTGCGTATTCCAGGATGTCGATCTAGAGAGTTGTCGACTCTAGTGACCGATCATGAGGTCCTTAGTGGAAACATCTCTCTTTAATGGTGACAGTGGCAGACCACATTCTGTGGCAAACCCACTCGCGCCCGAGGGCCCACTTTGGAACTTGCATAGGATGACCTTTATTTTCTAAGGTGAGTCAGTGGACGACCTCTTTGATTGGCATAGCATTGTATCCTACGGGCTGAATGTGCTATCGCTTCTCAAACCTCCGAAGCTGACAAGCCTTGTTTTCAGGGAACCACATGTGAGTATGGGTGGGATGTTTACAGGTATGCAGGTAACCCAACCTCCTACATACCTTACTTGTGATTCTATGATTGTTACAGACAGTGCATCCTATGACAGTGGTTTGAGTATTCATCTCAGATATATTGCCAGATTCAGTACAGAGACACAGTGCACACAGTTCAACACAGACACAGACATCTGGATACCTGATCACATGCCTTTTGCATTTGCATACTCATATCATAACAGGTTATGTTTGTCATTTTCAGGTACCTACCATATTGTCTGATTCCAATCATGAGTTCCCAAGAAGTTGAGGTTAAAAGGAAGAACAATGTGTCATATAAATTCCTTGATCCTAAGCTGGATTCCTTGAACAAGATGATAGGCATGGCTGGTTCTGGGGTTCTCAGCACTTTTCAGAAGGAATATGGAGAGCTGATTAAAATGGTGTGTGCATTCACAAAGTATGAGAAGGATGGGTTGCACACTTTCTTACAGTTCTATGAACCATCAATGAGATGTTTCTTGTTCCCTGACTACATTTTGATGCCCACTCTGGAGGAATTCTCATTTATTTTGGGAATTCCAGTCACGTCTTCTATACCGTATTTTTCTGGAGGTGCTCTTACCCCCGAAGTAACTGCTGTTGTTCTACATCTGGACCTGTTTATTGTGAAAAGTGGTCTGAGTAAGCTTAAAGAAGATGAAGGATTTCATGTGGGGTTTCTTTTCCAACAAGCTCAGGAGGCTGCCCAGGCTAGAAATTGGACTACTTACAATGTTGTGTTAGCTCTTTGTATCTATGGTTTGGTGCTTTTCCCCGATCAACCTGACTTTGTTGATATGCAGGCGATGAAAGTGTTCGTTTTGAAGAATCCGATTCCTACCCTGCTAGGGGATTTTTATTACTCAGTACACTACAAAAATGAGAAGGGAAGAGGAAGTCTGGTTAGTTGCTGTACCCAATTGTTATGTCATTGGCTCTTCAAACATTTACCACGAACAGGTGCTTTCGTAGAAACTATTGAGACAATGAAATGGTCCAAGAGATTGATAGGTTTGACTGCCAATAACATCATTTGGTTTGATCCCAAATTACTGACAATAGAGCTTACCGTTAAATGTGGAAGTTTTCCGAATGTGCCTCTACTTGAAAGAAGAGGTGGGATTAATTACAACCCGGTGTTGGCTGTTAGACAATTTGGTTATGCTTCGAGAAATCCTCCTGCTAATGAAGAGATTAGTGCTTCTCTATTTTTCGTGGGAACCAAGAATGAAAGAGTGCCAGAAGTAATAAATGCCTGGAAATTTAGGTAAAGAAAGGAAAAGTTAGTTTTTGGAAAAGGAGACTGTAGATCATACCCTGACTACGATGCTTGGATTGAGATGAAGGTCAAAGAGCTGTTGCTACCCTTTTCAAGAGAGATTCTCTTATGTCCAAATCAACATTCCATGGTACCGGCTGAAGAGTGCGAGAAATGGAAGAAAATGGTTAGAGAGTTGCAGATAGAGAACTCTGGGATGAGCAGGTGTCTTCAGAAAGCTTTGGCTGATAATAAAGATTTGGAGAAAAGAGCATTGAAAGCGGAGAAAATCTTGGCAGACAAAGAAGAAGATTTTGATGATAGAGCTCGGTACTTCCGAAAACTTACTTTGGGAGCAGATGATACTAGTCAGGCTCACAGGGCTACAAAGCAGGCGTTAGCCCGAAGCAGGGATTCACTAGCTAAACTTCGTCAAGCTTGGGATAAGGTCAGAATTGAAAACTCTGAATTGCTGACCCAGTTAAAAGATAAAGATGAAAAGCTGAAGAAAGCACATGTAGAAAGAAGAACGTATCGAGAGGACCTTGGCAAAAGTCAAGAACAGGTAAGGAATGCTGAAGATAAGCTGAAAATTGCCAACAAAGAGCTTGAAGATGTCACGGCGGATCTGAAGCTGGTTAAAATTCAAGCTGGAATCAAGAGGCGTAAAGGAGCCGGTGAAGATGAAGCCTTGCTGATGCACATGGGTTCATTAGCTGATGCATTGGAAAAAAGGGATGTCGTAATCAAAGAGCTGATTGAGAAGCCACATCATCAGCGTACCTGCATCCTGTTCGAAGAGATTAAGTATTCTAGCCAGAAGTTGAAAGACGTAGAGCTATCAGATTAGTGATTTTGTCATTTCTTTGTAATTTGCAATGGTTACCATCAGAATTGTTGATGGATCCATTTGACTGTTTGTTTCTTTTTCTGTTGCTGAAACTATGACAAATGTGCTTGAAAATTTTGGGAATTTGTATGAAATGGGCTATTTCTGTTCACAATTTCTGGTCTTCAGATATATGTGATAAGATATTTGCACACTGGCACACTACAAAATCACTATTTATGGTCATCAGATATTTGTGATTGGTGTATATGAATGTCTCTTCAAGGCAAAACTCAATAATCATGATTTCTGGTCTTCAGGAATTTGTGGTTACGATTGGAATCAGGATATGAAAAAGTATCTTGAAATGACAAACATAACTTTGCATTTGCATAGCATATCATTTTTGCATTGCAGGTGTTCTTTTTGCAGGTGCCTGCTAACCTTTATTTGGTTTTCAGGCATGATAGCTGATACCCCAGTTCATCGATATTCTACCCGACGCAATCAAGCTAGAATCATGGAACAAGTTCATACTGAATTAGCTGATTTGAGGGGAAGGATGGAGCAGTTCATGAACCTTATGCAGGGGATTGCTCAAGGTCAGCAGGAGTTGAGGGCCGGTCAGGAGACCATGAGGGTCGGTCAAGATGCCATGAGAGTCACTATTCAGAGGCTGGAGACTGAAATCCCAAATCACAATGTGCGCATTCCTCCTGTTGGCACCATCCCTGCTGGTGGGGTACATCTGGGATTTGATAATAATGAGGATGGTCAAGATGACCAGTTTACCGCATTCAACAACGACATGGGTTTCTACAATGAAGACCGGAAGTACGAAGGGTTAGATGAAAAACTCAAGGCTATTGAGAGCCAAAATCCTCTGGGGATTGATGTAGAAGACATGGGTCTCGTGCAGGGTGTGAGAATCCCTCCCAAATTCAAGCTCCCTACATTGGATAAGTACAATGGCAGTACCTGTCCCAAAACACATTTGCAAGCTTACAATCGCAAGATTGCCGCTTATACTGAAGACCAAAAGTTCTGGATGTATTTTTTCCAAGATAGCCTGTCAGGCGCCTCCTTGGAATGGTACGTTAAGCTGGACAGGGTTCATATAAAGAGCTGGAAAGATTTGTGCGTTGCGTTTCTGAAACAGTATCAATATAATTTGGACATGGCACCTAATCGTACTCAGCTGCAGAGTATGACTCAGGATCATAAGGAGGGCTTTAAGCAGTACGCATAGAGATTGAGAGAATTGGCTGCTCGAGTTCAACCGCCTTTGGGTGATCGTGAGATGGCTGGTATGTTCATGAGCACACTCCAAGGGCCGTATTTGGATAGATTGGCTGCGTGTTCGTCAACAGGGTTTGCCGACATTGTTGTTGCTGGGGAACGAATAGAGAGTCTGCTGAAGTTGGGTAAGATTCAAGACGTCAGTGGGACTGGTGTTTCGAGTTCGAGGAAACCCTTTGCTAATGGACCAAGGAAAAGAGAAGGGGAGTCCAGTGATGTGTATAGAGGAAAAGGCAGAGGCAGGACTCAATCCTACCATCTGGTGGATGCTATAACCATTCCGGTTCCAGCAGGATAGCAAGCTCCAGATCAACAAGCTAGACCCCGATTCCAGACTAATAGACAAAGGGACCGTAAGTTTGATCCCTTGCCTATGACATATGCTGCGTTGTTTCCATAATTGCTCAAAGAGAAGTTGGTCGAACTTCGGACTATGAGGCCGCTAGATACTGGAAAATTGCCTCAAGGTTATGATGCTAATGTTCGATGTGAATTTCATTCTGGTGCGCCAGGTCACTCGATAGAAAAGTGCTGGGCTTTTCAACATAAGGTTCAAGATCTGATTGACGCGAAAGTTATTAATTTCTCTAAGCCGCCGAATGTTCGTGATAATCCAATGCCTCATCATGGGGGTGCAGGCACGAATGCTATTTCTGATGGTGAGAGATTGAATCTGATTACTAATGTTAATTTGGTAAAGACTCCGCTGTTGATTATAAAAGAGCGTTTGTTAAAAGGAAGGGTATTTCCTGGATGTGGCTCTGATTGTGAGGATTGTTCAAGACAGGTTAATGGCTGCAGTAAGTTGAAAGTTGGACTGCAGGATCTTATAGACGAAGGAAGACTTCAGTTTGATAGGGCTGAGAAGGAAAAATATGTTTCCGCCGTTACCATTTACTATAATCCAGTTGAAATACAGGGCCCTGTTGAAGATCCTGTTGCTATCATCATGCCTGAGAGGCCGAGACCAGTTACGATTATAGTTCCTGAGTCTGCTTCTTACATGTCTAATAGGGCAGTTCCATGGCAATATGGAACTCATACTCATCAAGGAGGAAGTCAACAAAAAGCAGAGGCTGTTGCTGGTACCAGTGTTGAGAATGTCAGTGGACCAAGTGGTTTTACCAGGTGTGGTTGACTGTTTGCATCCCCGACTCTAAGGAGTGATAAAGAAGTTGAAGCCGCTGCAATAGCAAAAAGGAAACAGGTTGTTGATGACAAGGTGCCTGTTCAGGAAGAGGACCCTAAAGTCAATTTTGATAGTGATGTTGAGGAATTTATAAGGATTATCAAAAAGAGCGATTACAAGATCATTGATCAGCTTAATCAGACACCCTCTAAAATCTCAATATTATCCCTGTTAATGAGTTCAGATGCACACCGGGCTGCTTTGTTGAAGGTTTTGAATATGGCATACGTTCCCCATGAGATCACTGTGAATCAATTGGAGGGAGTAATTTCTAATGTCAATGTGAGCCACGGGTTGGGGTTTACGAATAGGGATTTGACTCCAGATGGACGTAATCACAACAAAGCGTTGCACATCACACTTGAATGCAAAGGAGCTGTTTTGTCGCATGTGTTGGTTGACACAGGTTCTTCCTTGAATGTGTTACCCAAAAAGGCCCTGATGAAAATTGAAGTAGATGGATTAATTCTTAGACCCAGCGATCTGATTGTGAGAGCTTTCGATGGATCCTAAAGATCGGTGTTTGGAGAGGTAGAATTGCAAATACAGGTTGGTCCACAGATATTCAAGACAATCTTTCATGTTATGGACATTCAGCCTGCTTACAGCTGTTTGTTGGGCCGAGCGTGGATTCACGCAGCAGGCGCAGTTACCTCCACACTACATCAAAAGCTCAAATACGTGTTTGAGGGTCAAGTAGTTACTGTGTGTGGTGAGGAAGATATATTTGTGAGTCATCTATCCACTTTTAAATATGTGGAAATGGATGGAGAGATTCATGAAATTCTGTGCCAGTCTTTTGAAGCCCTGAACATCAACAAATCCCCAGAATCTACTTCAACATCAGTGGTGTCAACTGTGCCAGTTGGGCCGAGTGCATCGATTGCGTCCTACAAGCAGGCCAGAGAAGTGGTTGAAAGCGGAAATACCCAAGGTTGGGGTAAAGATATTGACGTGTTTGTGAAAGAAGATAAGTTCGGCATTGGATACCAGCCGGGCCAGACGCCAGTTTCCCGATTCCGTGGGCCAATCAACTTCAACAGCGGAGGAATTATCAACCCTAATCAATCCTGGTCAGCAATAGAAGATGGCGCTGAAAGCTCAGATTATCTGAACAGATGGGTGTATTCACTGGTCTAGTGAAGAAATCATTCATGTTGTACACCATTCAGAGTAATAATTCTTGTCTTTCATAATGCATGAAATCCCACACTCTGCCCAAGGTGTGAGGATCCATTTGTAGGGCCACCATATTTTCTCAAATAATGTTCAAACATCAATAAAAGGACGTTTTTGTTTACAAATTTGTGTTCCTTTATTCCTTCTTTATTTTTATTTTTGCACAAAGAAAATTAAAAATGATAATGCATTTTCTTTTCTTTTGTTTTCAAGCAAAAATAATCTAAAATAAAGCATCAATCCAAGCATGCAGACTTGATTCTGTGGATTCCTCTGAAAATGATTCTGTTATGCCCACGTATGATTTCGACAATCCGATCTATCAAGCTGAGGAGGAAAGTGATGAGGACTATGAACTCCCGGAAGAGTTGGTTAGGTTGTTGAAATAGGAAGAGAAGACCATTCAGCCTCATTAGGAAGAGCTTGAGGTTATCAATATTGGTTCAGAAGAAAGCAAGAAAGAGATCAAGATCGGTGCAAGTCTGCGGGCTGATGTAAAGCAAGAGCTGATAGTCATGCTACGTGAATACGTTGACATCTTTGCTTGGTCATATCAAGATATGCCGGGTTTAGATACAGACATAGTTGTGCATAGACTACCATTGAAAGAGGACTGTCCACCGGTCAAGCAGAAGCTGCGCAGAACGAAACCAGAAATGGCTTTGAAGATCAAGGAAGAGGTACAGAAACAGTTGGATGCGGGTTTTCTGGCAGTAACCAACTATCCTCCCTGGGTGGCCAATATAGTATCGGTGCCGAAGAAAGATGGAAAAGTCAGAATGTGCGTGGATTACAGAGACCTCAACAGGGCGAGCCCTAAAGATGACTTCCCACTCCCTCATATTGATGTACTGGTTGACAATACTGCTCAGTTTTCAGTGTTCTCATTTATGGATGGATTCTCCGGGTACAATCAGATAAAGATGGCGCCTGAAGATATGGAGAAGACGACATTCATTACCCCGTGGGGTACCTTCTGTTACAAAGTAATGCCTTTTGGGTTAAAAAACGCAGGGGCAACTTATCAAAGAGCAATGGTGACGTTATTCCACGATCTAATTCATAAAGAGATCAAGTGCTATGTGGATGACATGATTGCTAAATCAAAGATAGAAGAAGAACATCTGATCAACTTGAAGAAATTGTTTGAGAGGTTGAGGAAATTCAGGTTGAGACTGAATCCTAACAAGTGTACTTTCGGCGTGCGGTCCGGAAAATTGCTTGGTTTCATGGTCAGTGAAAAAGGAATAGAGGTTGATCCTGCCAAAGTGAAAGCTATACAAGATATACCTGTACCGAGAACTGAGAAAGAAGTTCGCGGATTTCTAGGGAGATTGAACTACATTTCAAGGTTCATATCTCACCTAACTGCCACCTGCGAACCGATATTCAAAATGCTAAGAAAAGATCAAACGGTCAGGTGGAATGATGATTGTCAAAATGCATTCGATAAAATAAAAAGATATTTGCAGGAACCTTCGATTCTGATACCTCCAGTTCAAGGGAGACCACTGATTATGTGCTTGACAGTGCTCGAAGGATCCATGGGTTGTGTTCTCGGTCAACACGACGAGACAGGTAGGAAAGAACATGCTATCTACTACCTGAGTAAGAAATTTACAGATTGTGAATCGCGTTATTCAATGCTTGAGAAGACATGTTGCGCACTCGCATGGGCCACAAAGCGATTGAGACAATATATGCTCACACATACAACCCTGTTGATCTCAAAAATGGATCCGGTCAAGTATATTTTTGAGAAACCAGCACTTTCAGGCAGAGTTGCAAGGTGGCAGATGGTACTGACAGAGTACGATATTCAATATACTTCGCAAAAAGCAATCAAAGGAAGTATACTGTCAGATTATCTTGTGCAACAGCCTCTTGATGATTACCAGCCCATGAAGTTTGATTTCCCTGATGAGGACATCATGTTTCTCAAAGCGAAAGACTGCGAGGAACCACTTCTGGAGGAGGGGCCTGGCCCTGAATCTAAATGGAGTTTGATGTTTGACGGGGCAGTTAATATGAATGGGTGCGGAGTTGGTGCAGTTCTCATTATGCCAGAAGGTGTTCACATGCCCTTCACTGCCCGAGTAACTTTCGGGTGTACCAACAATGAAGCAGAATACGAAGCTTGCATACTAGGGATTGAGGAAGCTATTGATTTACGAATCAAGACCCTCGATATCTTTGGTGATTCAGCAATGGTAATCAATCAAGTAAAGGGAACTTGGCATACACATCAGCAGAATTTGATTCCGTATAGAGATTATACGAGGAGATTGCTGACATTCTTTACAACTGTCAAGTTGTACCATGTTCCCAGAGAAGAAAATAAGTTTGCAGATGCCTTGGCCACTATATCTTTGATGATCAAAGTGCATGGTTGGAACTTTGTACCCAAGATTGATGTATCTCACCTTGATAGACCTGCTTTTGTGTTTGAGGTTGATGCAGTGTCTGACGACAAGCCTTGGTACCATGACATTAAATGTTTCTTGGAAAATCAAGAATACCCGCCTGGGGCATCTTCCAAAGACAAGAAGACATTAAGAAGGCTAGCCGGTAGTTTCTTCTTGAACAAAGATGGCGTGTTGTATAAGAGAAATTTTGACATGGTTCTGCTCAGATGCGTGGATAGACACGAGGCAGACCTGTTGATGATTGAAGTGCACGAAGGCTCTTTCGGTACCCATACCGGAGGACATGCGATGGCTAAGAAATTGTTGAGATTGGGTTATTATTGGTTGACAATGGAGTCAGATTGCTGCAAATATGCCGGTAAGTGTCACAAATGCCAGATCTATGCAGACAAAGTACACGTTCCTCCAAACCCGTTGAGTATCATGTCCTCTCCGTGGCCCTTTGCCGTGTGGGGCATTGATATGATCGGGAAAATTGAGCCTACTGCTTCAAACGACCATCGTTTCATCTTGGTCGCCATTGATTACTTCACTAAATGGGTTGAAGCAGCATCTTATGCCAATGTCACTAAGAAAGTAGTAGCTCGTTTCTTGAAACGAGATATCATTTGTCGATATGGAGTTCCCGAAAGAATCATTACTGATAATGGTTCTAATTTGAATAATAAGATGATGTCTGAGCTATGCCGGGACTTCAAAATCGAACATCATAATTCTTCTCCGTACCGCCCAAAGATGAATGGCGCGGTCGAAGCGGCCAACAAGAATATCAAGAAGATTGTGCAGAAGATGGTTGTCACGTATAAAGATTGGCATGAGATGTTACCATTTGCTTTGCATGGGTACCGAACATCAGTCCGCACGTCTACTGGGGCAACGCCATACTCACTTGTATATGGTATGGAGGCAGTTCTACCGATCGAAGTTGAGGTTCCCTCTCTCCGAGTATTGATGGATGTTAAGTTAGATGAAGCTGAATGGGTACGAGCCAGATTTGATCAGTTGAGCCTTATTGAGGAGAAGCGATTAGCAGCAATATGTCATGGCCAGCTATACCAGCGCAGAATGAAGAGGGCATTCGACCAGAAGGTTCGACCTCAAGTGTACAAGGTCGGAGATGTGGTAATCAAGAGAATACTTCCTCCGAGTACAGATCACAGGGGCAAATGGACTCCTAATTATGAAGGTCCATTCGTGGTTAAAAAGGTTTTCTCAGGTGGAGCCTTATTGCTGACAACCATGGATGGTGAAGACTTTTCATCCCCTGTTAATTCAGATGCAGTTAAAAAATACTTCGTATAAATAGACCCGCTAGATGAAAAAAAAAAGAAAAAAATCCAGGCAAAAATGGGCATCCTGGCGAACCAAAAACAGAATAAAGGTTCGGGCAAAAATTAGGGATATAATTGAAAAGAATTATACACCCGGTAAGTTGAAAACCCGAAAGGGCAACTTAGGAAAAAATGGGTATCCCAGTGGATTAAAAACCTGAAAAGGCGATCCACGCAAAAGAGGGATTTAAGCGAATGACTGCAGTCTAAATTAATCTGTACGTTCTCTACTCTTCAGCAGTATAGCAAACTTTCCGAAGGAGGAATTGTTCTGACCGCGAGCTTCCGAAGGCGAAGATAATCAAGAGAGTTGGAATATATACTGGTTATAACAGAATCAGAAATCAGTTAGAATCCAATTTCCGCATTATCATTAGGATATATTTCTTTTCTCAATTTTATGGCAATCAACTCTTTCAGGGGTTTACTTCCGATTGTAAATTCGCCGATTTTGGCATTCCATCAATAAATTTGAATATTCAGTCACAAGCTTTTATTTTACTGTTTTGTTTGCAAAAACATCCGATTTTTGATAATAAAACATTGCTTTGAAAATATCATGGCCTTGCAAAACCATGCACAAATGACAATTAAAATTACTTTGCTTGATTGGACAACCTTGGATGGTAGACTCAAAAAACCACGCAATATCCTGGGGCATGTGCATATATTTTTCTGTTGTAGGTAATGAGTACGATCGATCCGAGCAGCACGAAAGTTATCTCTCAGCACCGACAGATATTTGCTATGACTGGGTATCGTTGTATCTTATTAAGTCGATTCTCTCATTCCGTACTTCCAACAACTACAAGCTTTTCTGTGTCGATAACGGTTGCAAATTCCCCAGTAAAGTTGCTTCGCAGAAACCGAAGTTGGTGGTCAATCCCCAGTGAAGTCACCAGGAGTTTGAAGATGCTTAATCTTCTGTAAAATCCTCTTATGGTTTTTCTTCAGACAAGTCTTGTGTCATGGAACAAAAAGCAAGATTGTTGACCCTCTCAGGCAGGGGGCATATTGAATCTCCCCAGCAGAAAATGTTCTAGATCTATAATCCCCAGTAGAGTTGGAAGACATTTGGTCTGCTGTAAAATCCTCTTAAAAGGGCATTTCCCAGTGCGAGACGCTTTAAAGCAGTTTTCTCCAACAGAGTTTGTTATAAACTCATCATCCCCAGCGGAGTCGTCAAACGGAAAGTTCGCCTAACATGGGACATTGTGGTACTTATCCTAAGCTCGACAGTCTTATTCCTCAGCAGATTACCGTGGAATTGCCTTGGGTTTCCCCTGCAGATCTCTAAGGACTCTCTTCCGGCATGTTGCAACGGGATGTCTTCTAACCGGATTTGCATATCCCCGGCATAGTAGCCCTGATTCCTCAGCAAGATCGTATCTCTGGTAATGGTATCCCCACAGAGTTTAACATTTTGATAGTAATTTCCCCAGCAAGGTCTAAATAGATTGAGGGAATCTCTTCTTCAGCAAAGTGTCAGCATATGATATTACCCAGCCGGTGGTGTAATTCTCAGCATTGCTCATTTACAACTCAAAGTCCAATTTATTTTTGGCGCACAGACAGTTTGTTCATATTATTCCAGCTTGTGGGATAGTATTGCGGATGGTTGTTTCAGCATGTGGGATGATCATTGTATACAGTTTGTTCGTATTATTCCAGCATGTGGGATAATATTGTAGATGGTTGTTCCAGCATGTGGGATGATCATTTGGCAAAGCTTCCAAAGCCGGTTTGGTAATCCTTGAAGTCCAACGACAGATTGGCAAAAATCCAACACGAATTGGTAAAAGTCCAATGACAGATTGGCGAAAATCCAGTACGAATTGGTAAAAGTCCAACGACAGATTGGCAGAAATCCAACACGAATTGGTAAAAGTCCAACGACAGATTGGCAGAAATCCAACACGAATTGGTAAAAGTCCAACGACAGATTGGCAGAGCAGCTCAAGTCCATCGACAGTATGGCAAGCCAGTAGTCGCCTGGCATCGTTCAAAAAGACATTGTTGAAAGTCCATCGACAGTATGGCAATCCAGTAGTCGTCTGGCGTCGTTCAAAAAGACATTGTTGAAAGTCCATCGACAGTATGGCAAGCCAGTAGTCGTCTGGCGTCGTTCAAAAGACAGATCTTTCCTACACTGTTTCGTTGAAGTTTCAATCCAGCAGTGTCGTTGGGTTTATATCCCATTTGTTCTTCATCATCCAGAGCAAATTTTTGGTTATATTTGGTATTCAATCACTATATACCTTGAAAGTCTGAAAGCAATCGCTTTTAGGCATTCAGGTCTACAGCGTTTGAATAGGGGCAGCTGTAATACCCCAAAATTTGCTCTCTCTTTTGTCCTCATAGCATATCATTATCATATTGTAATACCCCAAAATTTGCTCTCCCCTTTTGTCATCATAGCATGGCATTATCATTTATCATATCATATCCACCTCATTAACATTACATTGCATTTAACATAGAAAAATGAAGCATGGCATCCTCCTTACCATCAGGGCATGTGATCAGGTGGAAGGTGGGCAATCAAGGAATCATTCAAAGCACAAAAAGGTCAATCAAGTTGGCTCTAGGCAAGCCAAGAGGTCTCTCATGTCTCATACTATCTCAATTGATCTTCCAAAACCTCAAGGAAGTGAGATTCAATGGGAGATTGAAGCATTACATCTTTCACTATGCAAGAGATTCAAAAACTGAAGGAAAACCCTCAAAGGAGATAGCTCATTGATCCAAAATCATCCTCAAATGGTATATCTCATCATCCTTTAAGAAGATACACAACATACTCTGAGGAATTTGAAATTGGAGACTGCACTTTTACCTCCTAACCAGAGGGGGCCAAAATTAGGGTTTCCATTTAAATCAGGGAATCTTTGCTTTTTTGGGCAAGATTTGATGTCATGGTTTCCTATATGTCCCTAGGTATATGGATGTGGAAGATTGCATCTCAATTGGTTTTAGAAGTGATTCAATTGGAAGAAAGATAAAAAATCAAGGAATTTGGGGCCAAGTCAAATAATCAGAGGAAAAAGTCAACCCTTGACTTTTTAAGGCCAAATTCATGAAATTCATGTTACATATGTCCAATGTACAAAATTTGATCAAGAAACTCCAAAGGAATCATGAAAAAATCAAGATGTGGAAAGTTGCCATTTTTGGATGAAGTAGGGTTGCTAAAAATAGCAAGTTTTGGCCATTTTGCATCAGAGTTTGAACCAAGGCCATTTAAATTTGGAGCACCAAATGAAAAATCCACTCTGCCTCAATGAAAGATCTTGTTTTAAGCTTCAAATCCATGTGTATAACATCTCCATTGGATAAAAATTGAGTGAGATATGATGGATCAAAGTTGGAGGAAAGTAGGCCCAAAACCATGTCATGACCAAGTTTGGCCAGGTCTGCGCGCAGTCATTTTCTCAAACAGTTGGTGGACAAGATGTATGGATCAATTACTCATAGTTAGAGGCTTCAAATGAAAAATCTTGCAACATCAAAGTTGCTCCCCTATGTGAGATCTTCAAGATTGATGTTCATGATTTTTTCATATGATCAAAGGATAAGGAATTATGATAGCTCAAAGATTGGTCAATACAACTGAAAATCCATGCCATGCACACCTTGCCAGCCAACCTCATTTCCTCGCCCATGACCAGTTTCCAAACCTTATTGTTCTAAGTCATTTTCAACCTCTCCCAAGCATCATTTCCATTCAATTTTCATACCAAAGTAGTTCTACTACAATCCCTCTTGCCAATGACTCCAAGAACTCATCAAATCATCCACAATGCAAAGAGAAAATCACCATTAAACACCCATGTCTGCAAACTGTTATAAAAAACCAGAAAAAAAACCAATGTTGTTGATGTTGTTGGTACAAGCTTGCACGTGCTTTATTCATACCAGCTATCCATTGCCTTTTTAAACCAAACACATTGCATACACACCATAGCACGTGCTATGCATGAAAGTAGAAATGACAAGCTTGCTGAACAAGTTTTGTGTTACACAGCCTTGCCATTCCATTTCTCTTGTCACCATCACCATAGCTTACCATGAACTATCATCACCTTATCATTGCTCTCCCTAACTAACTTGACTCAGTTAGTTAGGGATGACTCACCTAAACCACCATGACTCAGTTGATTCACCCAGTTAACCATGGTTAAGCTCAACATATAAAACAAATCTTCCCTTCACGAATTCAGGAGAGCTTCATTTTTCTGATATTCAATTGAGAAACTCTTTCCATTCTCTCTCAATTCCTCCACATTTCAACTGATTTTCGAGCTCCACTTCATCTCCCTCATCTTCTTCTCAGAATCTCTCTGATTCTCTCTCCCATTTTCATCACATTGCAACTGTTTTGAATCTTGGATTTCAGCTCTCCTTCACTGAAGTATCATCCACTCTTGTATCTAAGCCTTTATTTGGCCACATTGGAGCTCAAGAACTCAAGGCAACATCTCTGGTTTTCTTTTGAACAAAGAATCTTCAAGTTTCAGGTTTGGAATTTCTTAACTCTTCTGGTGTGATTCATTGATTTTTAAGCTTGTTTCATGTTGATTATGGCTTATTAGAAGCAATGAAACATTTCTGGCTAGTTGATAGACCTCTCAGAGGTGTAGATCTAAACTTAGGGCAAAATGTTTGTGATCATTTCTTGCTGTGTGTGCATTGTTTGGTGATTTCAGTGCTAAATTCTTGATGTACGTAAGTTTAGCTTTCATTTGGTATGTGGATTGTGAATTTCTGGAAGAATTAAAGTTGCAGACGGTGATGGTTGACCGGAGAAGGCGACCGGAGGTCCTTCTCCGGCCGGTGGTCTTCATGTTAGGGTTTTATGACCAGTTTGAATGTGATCTGTTGGATGAGTGTGATCTAATGGCTACCATGCTGCCAACACATAAAAAAAAAGCGTGCAAGTCACATGCCAATTTTCTGAACTCATTTAAACGTTTTGTGGCGTGATACACGATAGGGATTGTGGTCACTCACGCACATGCATTGATTTCAATTACTTTGACTATGGTTTGACTGTGACTTGATCCAATGGCCATGAGGGAGTCAATTTTGTTGACTGAGAGTCCATGCTTGTTAGTGTGTTATGCGCGCTTAATGGACCTATCCAGATTGCTATTCACACCTCCTCTTTTTTAAAGCCCAATGAATTTGCACTGTCCAATTGCTATGTTCATACCCCCCTGCATTTTGCATTTATTTTTCATTTTTATTTCTTTCTACACGTTTGATTTTTAATTTTTAAAAATACCAAATTGCATTATTAAATTCCACAAAAATTCATGTGTACTCTTAAAACATTTAGGAAATTTTCCATGATTTTATTTCTTGATTTTATGACCTTTTTACCCCTGGTCCATAATTTTCTTTGAATTTCCATTTAGATGCATTCTAAGCATGATACATGAATTTGTTTAATTTTGTTCTTGCTCATTACCAACTATTTTGACATGATTCTTTTTGCATTGATTCACTAATACATTGAAGCATGTTATATGATTTTTGTTTGATTTTTTAGGTCACTTTATTACATGTCTTGATGCCTATATTTGTACCACTTTGCATGATGTTTCAATTTGACCTAATTGCTTTGTTTGAAGTCATTTTGCTTTGAATTTTGATATGCTATTTTGATATGTGATTTATCTTTGATTAGTGAACTCCAATACCATGTTTTCATAATTTTCATGAGGACATTTGATTTTTGCTTGATGCATTTCATTTAAGGCATTATGACATGTTATATCATTGTAATCTTTAGTGCATGTTTGCATGAATTCTTTTGTGCACATTTGTATGAGCATTTGCATATGTTATGAGCCATTCATATGATATTATAGGTCTTTGATACACATTATAGGTCATCTTTACATGTTCATTTCAATTTGAACTTTGTGCATCATTAACATGTATTTGTTTGCCCTTTCTTTTTGAACTTTCATTTCAATTCTTCTTATATTATTTCTTGAATGTCTTGAAGTTACCTCATAAATACTTTTGAGATGTTCATAAACCATTTTCCATTTAGTTTCAATTCTGGTTGTTGATTTACATGTTCCATTTATGCATGTCCTCTTCATTTCTTTCCATCTTTCATCTACCCTTTCTTCTTGTAACATGTTTAAATGCTAATGGATGATGTTTGTTGCCTATTCACTTGCACTTGTATGATGATATTCATTTGTTGACCATATGATGCCCATTCTGGTTGTGGTTCTAGGATTTGTTTCCTCATTTAATTCTTGTGAGTTTTATGATGCATTACATGTTCTTTTACTTCTTATACTTCTTATACATGTTTACTAACCATGTAGGGGCTTTGGTAAGTTTCAATTGAGTGTGGATAAGGAATCCACATTCAACTTCTATCCTTTCTCTTTTACAATTCCATTTTGTGTTTTGTTAAGCACTTATGTGCTTTCTTTTAATAACTCATCACTTTCCCCTTGTGAATTACAATTCATCTTCTACTTTAGAAGTGAATTGTTTAATTCATTCTTTCTTTAGACTTTAGGTTGAAACCTCACAAACTTTAGGATCACTCCCTTAACTAATCAATTAGGATTGAGTCTTAGTCCATATAGATTTTACCTTTACCTTCTCTTGAGTCTTTCATCTTCTCATCTCAAAGAAAATTCAAAACATATAATAAAGGTAGGCATTTATTGCATTTAGGCCTTTCATATAAAGAAAAGATTATAAGGGGTCTTCTCTTGTAATCTTAGAATGTGTAGCATATAGCCCATCTTGGGTCAATGTGTTAAACATTTGATCTTGTATGAGGGACTTAAATGCAATACTTGTTGAAGGTGCAAATAATAAAAAACACTTCTTCACTTCATAATCAATAAAACACTTAATAAACACAAGTATGCTAGTGTGTTTGAACCTTGATAATTGGAACTAAGTGTGAGGGTCTTCTTCACCCTTAGTGTGCTTTCTTACCCATTCCATCTTGGAATGTGAGAAGGTACACATTCCAATGACTAAGATCCAGATACACTGTCGTATGCAAACAAATCCAAAACACTTCCTTCTAAAAGACAAAAAACAAACAATAACGTCTTTCCTTCGGGAATTCTTTTCTCACCTCATTCACTCTTAGCGTACGAACGCGCTTCTACTCGTTCTCTTGCAAGATGGTAACGCACTCGGACCAGCGAGCCTGCAACACCTGAGCTAGAACGTCAGCCGTTCTCTAAAAAACACAAACAATTCATCCCTAGTGAGGGGAACTACGTCGCTCTGATTCTCATGTTCCCGATGAGATACGTAGGCAGTGGGGTAGGGCCCATGCGAGCACTTCTTTTATTTTCCCTACATTTGTTTCTTCGTTTCTTTCCGTTCTCGTTCCTTTTCCTTTCCAGTAGCAGCGGAGCTCCAGTTTTCTACACCCTTTGATTGAAGCAAGCAAGCGTGGATCCCATCGGGTACGATGGACGCGTGGGGGTGCTAATACCTTCCTCTCGCGTAACCGACTCCCGAACCCATTTCTCTTGGTCGTAAGACCATGCTTTTCCTTTCTCTCAGGTTTATGCGGTGTTTCCTTTCCCTCTCATGGGATAAATACACATTGCTGGCGACTCTGTTTGGTGCCACTTTCGCGTTTGTACTAGGATGAAAATCCCGGGAGCGACAGCTGGCGACTCTGCTGGGGAAAGGCGAGGATCTCTGGTTTCCTTAGCGAGTCAATCCTAGCGCTTGTCTGCTTTTCTTTCATTGGGTGTTTAATGTTGTGCTATATGTTGTTGCTTATTTATTTTACTGTATTTACCGCATTTTAGCATTACATATCATATATTATATTGTGTTGCACTGTTTTGTCTGTTTGGCGGGATGGGTGTTCTGAGAGATAAGCCCACTACCAAGGCTTGAGTACATACATAGGTATTAGAGTGGATAGTCATGACGCTTGCGTGGTGGTGACCACGTATTGTTGTTCATGAGACCCACAACCAGACGAGGTTCTATCAGGAGCTTTCTGCTACTGCATGTTATGCAGGCCAGTGGTTATTCTCTTGAGGAACTGTCGACTCTGGTGACCATTCCCGAGGACTCAGTTGCGGCACTCCTCCCGAGTTGTGACAGTGGCAGACCACATTCCGTGGCAAACCCATTGCACATTCTCGATCCGAGGACCCAATGCTGGGAACTTGCTATAGGACATCCCTTTTTGAAAGAGAATCAGCGGAGGCACTCCTCGATTGGCGGTAGTACTGTACCCTGAGGGATGAATGTACTATTGCTTCTCGACCTCAGTGCCAGAAGCTGAGGACCTTTTTGTTTTGGAGAATCAGTTGAGGCCTCCTCGATTGATGATGATGCCAAACCAGAAATGGTGAACGTATCATCATTTCTCGACCTGAGAGCCCGGGATACTGAACATCCTAGTGCCCACATGTGAGAAGGGCGGGTTGTTTACAGGTTTGCAGGTAACCATGACCTCCTACATACCCGGTTTTCTATCATCATTGCACAAAAAGGAATTTTCATCCTATTGTATTCAGATGGTTCTTATCTATGGTTCTATATTAGTCTCAGAGCTACACTGACACCGTTCACAGTTCAGCACAGACACCTGATTACCTGATCACATTGCCCTTTGCATTGCATTATCATATCCTAACATACATGTTTATTCATTTCCAGGTGCATATATTACCCTTGATTCCAGTCATCAGGTCCCTGCAAAGATGAACACTAAAGAGAGGAAGAATATCATCAGCTATAAGTTCCTTACGCCTACTTTGGGCCCTATTGTTATGCTGAAGGGAATGGTGAGTCCTGCAGTACGAGAAGCTTTTGAAGAGAAATATGGGTGGATTTTATCTATGGTTCGTAATGTCAGTGATTATGAAGCCAGAGGTCTCCATACGTTGATGCAGTTCTATGATCCGCCTCTGAGATGTTTTGTATTTCCAGACTATGTGTTGGTTCCTACCTTGGAGGAGTATTCCAACATGTTGGGGATTGCTATCAAGGAGGAGCCCCCTTTCTTTGGATCGGTGGGGGATCTTGACTTTGGGAAGTTGGCTGGTGCTCTTTATTTGAGCAAATCAGAGTTAAGTGACAATGTCTCCAACAAAGGAAAGTTTCGTGGTTACAAGCTGGAATATCTGATTAAGAAGGCCCAGGAAGCAGCTAAAGGCGAGAATTGGCTTGTTTTTAATGCTTTGTTAGCCCTTTGTATATACGGCATAGTGTTGTTTCCCAACGAGCCGGATTTCATTGATACGGACGCTATACGAATATTCATGATGAAGAACCCGGTGCCAACGCTACTGGGAGATCTTCACTACTCATTGTACAACCGAAATGAAAAGAAAAGAGGAGGGATAATTCGTTGTTGTGCACCCTTGTTCTATAAGTGGTTTGCGGGCCGTTTACCACAATCAGGGGCTTTTGTGGATTCCAAAGATTCTCTAGAGTGGAAACAGCGTTTAATGGGATTGGTGGCCAAGGACATCGTATGGGTAGATCATGGGCTGATTGGTAAGAATATTATCCACAGCTGTGGTAAGTTCCCTAACGTTCCACTGATAGGAAGACTGGGTGGGATTAACTACAATCCTTCTTTGGCCATTCGACAATTTGGGTATGCCCTGACAGGTCCGCCTATTAAGAGAGATATGGAGGAGTCCCTCTATTTTCATACATCAGATGGTTGGGAAGCAGCACAGAAAGCTTCTGAAAGCTGGGGTAGCATACTGAAAAAGGGGAAAGTTACTCTAGGAAAGCCTAACAACCGGGTTTATCCAGCATATGAAGAGTGGGTGAAGAAAAGAGTTGAAGATTTTCTCTTGCCTTTTGGTAAGGCACCCCTTTTGTATCCGGAGAATGAGAAAGCAAGAAGCACTGCTACTGTGGAAGAAGTTGACAAGTTGCAAGCCTTGGTGAAAAAGCTCCAAGGAGAGAATTCCGAGTTGAGTAGCCGTCTTCAGAATGCTCTACATGCCAACAAAGAGCTGGAGCGGAAAGCCCAAGATGCTGAACAAATCCTAACTGCAAAAGAAAAAGACTTTGCTGGAAGAGCCCAACATTTCCGGAAGATTAGTAAAGGTGCTGATGATGCTACTCAAGCCCACAAGCAAACCAAACAGGCGTTAGCACAGACCAAAGAAAAGTTAACAAAGTTTCAGCACGCTTGGGACGAAGTTAGGATAGAGAATGCTGAATTACAGGAACAGTTGCAGATTAAGGACGAAGAGCTTGAAAAGGCGCATGAGCAGAGGAGAAAGTATCGGGAAAGCCTCGGTAAGAGTCAAGAACAGCTAGAAGAAGCTAGAGGTGAGCTGAGGAATACCAAGAAAGAGCTTGAAGAAGTCATGATAGAAAGGGAGATACTCAAGACGCAAGCCGGCATAAAGAGACACAAAGGAGTGTGTGATGACGAGGCTCTGATGTTGCACATGGGTTCTTTAACTGAAGCTCTTGAGAAAAGGGATGTCTTGATCAAAGAAATGATTGAAAAGCCGAATCACCAGCGTACCCGTATACTTTTTGAGGAGATCAAATACTCAAGTGATAAGCTGAAGGGTGTGGAATTGTCAGACTGATGTTCTTTTCCTTATATTTTGTTATTAATGGTTACCATCAGGCTTGTTGATGGATCCATTTTTCCTTGTATTGCATTTGCGGATGAGCCTTTCTTAAATGTACTGGAATACTTTGTTGAATGAGTATGAGCAGTTTTATTCAGGATTATTCCTTATCAGATAGCTGCACACAAGCACATGACCACGACACGTCTCTTTATATCACAATTTCTGGTCTTCAGATTTCTGTGGTGGGATTGGAATCAGGGTATAAAGCACCTCGGAAATGACAAACATGGCATTGCATGGCATTGCATATCATTTTGCATTTTTTGTTACTTGCTTTTCAGGTACTCGTTGCGGGGTCTCTAACCTTTATTTGGTTTCAGGCAGTATAGCGGAGAGTCATATTCACCGATATTCGACGCGAAGGAATCAAGTAAGAATCATGGATCAAGTGCAAAGTGATTTGGCGGAAATGAGGGCGCGTATGGACCAGTTCATGACCCTCATGACTGGCATGGCGCAAAATCAGGAGAGACTGAGGCTTCTGGTAGAGCGTCCCGACAATGGGCCCGAAGGTGATCATCATGACAATTCACAGGGACATGGCATTCCTCCTCCCAGTGGCAACCCTCCTCCTGGTGGTAACAATCGGGGTAATGGAAATGGTAGGCAGGCTGGTGTTACTCTTGAAGATACTCTGGAAGACCAATTTACTCTGCTGGATGCTGATGTGGGTAATCACGGTGATCGAAGGTACGATGAGTTAGCAGAGAAGATCAGGGCCATAGAATGCAAGAACTCTATGGGTATTGATGTTACCAGCTTGGGGCTGGTCTCAGGAGTCAGAATTCCCCCTAAATTCAAACCTCCCACTTTTGATAAGTATCACGGCAATGCGTGTCCCCAAACGCATCTTCAAGCTTACTTTGGGAAGATTTCAGCCCATACGGATGACGAGAAGCTATGGATGCACTATTTTCAGGACAGTCTGGCGGGGGCATCTTTGACCTGGTACATGAAGTTGAGTAGAGCTGCTGTGAAGAATTGGAAAGATCTGGCAGAAGCGTTCCTGAAGCAATACCAATATAATATTGACATGGCGCCCAACCGCACCCAATTGCAGGGATTGTCACAAAATGCCAAGGAGAGTTTCAAAGAATATGCACAGAGGTGGAGGGAAATGGCTGCCCAGGTTCAACCTCCCTTGTCAGACAGAGAAATGGCAGATATGTTCATGGGCACCTTGCAAGGGGCCTATCTGGATAGATTAGCTGCTTGTCCGTCAACTGGATTTGCTGATATTGTGATTGCGGGAGAAAGAATAGAAAGTCTGTTAAAGCTTGGAAAGATCCAGGATGTGAGTGGGGCTGGCTCTTCGGGGACGAAGAAACCGTTCGCTAGTAACCAGAAAAGAAGAGAAGGTGATACGAATGCTGTGTTTAGAGGACGAGGCAGAGGGCGTTCTCGAGCTTATTATCAGGTAGATGCTGTGACAATCCCCGCACCGTCTGTTCAGAAACAACAACCCCAACAACAAGTTCAACAGCAACAACCTTTTTTCCAGCAAAGGTCTAGACAGAGGGATCGTAAGATGGATCCTCTCCCTATGACTTATGCCGCGCTGTTGCCTCGGCTACTCGAGTTAAAGTTGGTAGAACTCCGTACTATGAAAGCTCCGGTTGCTGGAAACCTGCCACCTAACTTCGATGCTAATGCTCGTTGTGAGTTCCACTCAGGTGCTCAGGGGCACTCCATTGAAAAATGCTGGGCTTTCCATCATAAAGTACAAGATTTGATTGATGCTAAAGCCATCAATTTCTCTCCCGCTCCTAATATTACTCAGCATCCCATGCCTGATCATAGTGCAGCAAATGTGTACGCTATTGAAGATGGGAGGAGATTGAATTTGGTGTTAGACGTTCATCAAGTGAAAACTTCTTTGTTGGTTGTAAAAGATCGTTTATTGAAGGGACAGGTGTTCCCGGGCTGTAATCAAGATTGCTCTGAGTGTATGAATCAGGAGAACGGCTGTGATAAGTTGAAGATGGGTTTACAGAATCTGATCGATGAAGGATGTCTACAGTTCGACAGAGTCGTGAAAGACACTGATGAGATATCAACCGTGACCATCTATTACACTCCCGCTGAGATTCAAATGCCGGTCAATGCAGTTCCCGTGGCGAGTGTTGCGCCAGAAGGGCCCAGTCCTGTCACTATCACGGTGCCAGGACCAATTCCGTTCACATCTACGAAAGCTATCCCATGGCACTATGGGGCAGATGTATATTACGAAGGTAAAAAGCAGGAAGTTGAGCCGTCAGTCAGCCCAAATATTGATAATGTAGGGGGTGTAGGGGGCTTTACAATGAGTGGAAGGTTGTTCGCTCCCCAAACCTTGAGAAGTGATAAGGAGGTAGAAGCTGCAGCAAAGGCTAAGGGTAAACAGGTGGTTGAAAGTGCGCCTACACCTGAAGCAGAGACAAAGATTACTTTTGATAAGGAAATGGAAGAATTTATGAAGATAATCAAGAAAAGCGATTATAAGATTGTGGACCAACTGAATCAGACCCCTTCAAAGATTTCAATCTTGTCACTATTGATGTGCTCTGATGCGCACCGGCAGGCGTTGTTGAAAGTGTTGAAGAGTGCATACGTGCCACAAGAAATTACTGTTAATCAGCTCGAGGGCATAATCTCCAATGTTAATGTCAGCCATGGCTTGGGCTTTACAAGTAGAGATTTGACTGTTGAAGGAAGAAACCATAATAAGGCTTTGCATATCACGATGGAGTGTAAGGGCGCAGTGTTATCTCATGTACTGGTAGACACTGGTTCATCACTTAATGTCTTGCCCAAGAAGGCATTGATGAAGCTGGAAGTTGATGGTTTGATCTTAAGGCCTAGTGAATTGGTGGTCAGAGCATTCGATGGGACCAGACGATCTGTGTTTGGTGAGGTGGAATTGCCCGTACAAATTGGACCACAGGTATTCAAATCCACGTTCCATGTAATGGACATACAACCTGCATATAGCTGCCTATTGGGACGCCCTTGGATTCACGGAGCCGGGGCTGTTACTTCTACTCTACATCAAAAGCTGAAGTATGAGTTTGAAGGGCAGGTTGTGACAGTGTGTGGGGAGGAAGACATCTTTGTGAGTCACTTGTCCACATTCAAGTACATTGAAATGGATGGGGAAATTCATGAGATGCTGTGCCAATCATTTGAAGCAGTCAATATTGACGATGCACCTGAGTCTTCTTCTGTACCAGTTGGGGCTGGTACCTCCATTTCATCTTACAAACAAGCTGTCGAAGTCGTCAGGGCAGGCAACGCCCAAGGTTGGGGCAGGTTGATAGAGACCCCAATGAAGGAAGACAAACTTGGTATTGGTTATCATCCCTCTACAACTTCAGATGCGGGGAGCAGGGGACCCATTACTTTCAATAGTGGGGGAATTATCTACATGGACCAGTCTTGTGCAGCCACGGAGGATAGTGTTGACAGTGATTGTGACCTGGACAACTGGGTACGCCCTCATGTTCCGGGACAACAAGTGCAAAACTGGTTCGTTGAAGAAGTCATCCAGGTTACTCTTCAGACAGAGTAATTTTTCTTTGTTTTTTCTAACCATAATGCATGACAAAATCTTGCGCTCTGCCCAAGGCGTATAGATTCATTTGTAGGGCCACCATGGTTGCATTTGCAATGTTTAATCATTAATAAAGGACGTTTTGCAATCAAATTTTGTTCTCTGTCTGTCAGTTTTTATTTTTGCACAAAAAATATAAAATGGCAATGTTTCATTTTCTTTTGTTTTGCTTAAAAATAAATTCTAAAATAAGGCATGAACCCGTTCATGCAGACTTGATCCTCCGGATACCACTGATAACGATTTTGATATGGCCATGTATGACTTTGACAATCCGATTTATCAAGCCGAAGAAGGGGATGAGAAAGATTGTGAACTTTCTGAAGAACTGGCCAGATTGTTGAAACAAGAGGAAAGGGTCATCCAGCCTCATCAGGAGACTGTAGAAATCATCAATATTGGTACC
Organism: Lathyrus tuberosus; assembly: GCA_022829125.1. Classification (NCBI taxonomy): domain Eukaryota; kingdom Viridiplantae; phylum Streptophyta; class Magnoliopsida; order Fabales; family Fabaceae; genus Lathyrus; species Lathyrus tuberosus. The sequence continues at coordinate 6,850,618 of JALAZF010000090.1, forward strand.
AAGGACGCCAAGAAAGAGATCAGGATTGGTGCCAGCTTGCAAGCAGATGTGAAGCAAACTTTGACGGAAATGTTGCGCGAGTATGTTGACATCTTCGCCTGGTCGTATCAAGACATGCCGGGATTGGATACGGATATTGTCGTGCACAGGCTACCATTGAGAGAAGAATGTCCGCCAGTCAAGCAGAAACTTCGTCGGACTCACCCCGACATGGCCTTAAAGATTAAGGAGGAAGTCCAGAAGCAGTGGGACGCTGGTTTTCTTGCTGTGACAAAGTATCCTCCATGGGTAGCCAACATCGTGCCAGTACCGAAGAAAGATGGAAAAGTGAGAATGTGTGTGGATTATCGAGATCTTAATAAAGCTAGCCCGAAAGATGATTTTCCACTACCTCATATTGATGTGCTGGTCGATAATACAGCTCAGTTTTCAGTGTTCTCATTTATGGACGGTTTCTCCGGGTACAACCAGATCAAGATGGCACCTGAAGACATGGAGAAGACCACGTTCATTACTCCGTGGGGTACATATTGTTATAAAGTAATGCCTTTTGGGTTGAAAAACGCAGGGGCAACGTACCAGCGGGCGATGGTGACATTGTTTCATGACTTGATTCATAAGGAGATCGAATGTTATGTAGATGATATGATTGCCAAGTCGAGAACAGAAGAGGAACATCTGGTTAACCTGAAAAAGCTGTTTGAAAGGTTGAGAAAGTTCCGTCTGAGATTAAATCCAAACAAGTGCACGTTTGGGGTGCGTTCTGGAAAGTTACTGGGTTTCATTGTGAGCGAAAGAGGAATCGAGGTTGATCCTGCCAAGGTGAAAGCAATACAAGAAATGCCTGAACCGAGAACAGAAAAAGAGGTTCGTGGTTTCTTGGGTAGATTGAACTACATTGCAAGGTTCATATCTCACCTAACAGCCACGTGTGAGCCAATATTTAAATTGTTAAGGAAAGATCAAACGGTCAGGTGGAATGACGATTGCCAATTGGCATTCGATAAGATAAAAGAATACTTGCAAGAACCTCCGATTCTAATACCTACAGTTGAAGGGAGACCGCTGATAATGTATCTGACAGTGCTTGAAGGTGCCATGGGTTGTGTTCTCGGTCAACATGACGAGACAGGTAGGAAGGAGCATGCTATTTACTACCTGAGCAAAAAGTTCAATGACTGTGAGTCCCGATACTCAATGCTTGAAAAGACATGCTGTGCGCTTGCATGGGCCGCTAAGCGATTGAGGCAATATATGGTTAGGCACACGACTTTGTTGATTTCAAAAATGGATCCTATCAAGTATATTTTCGAGAAACCAGCATTGACAGGCAGAGTTGCACGGTGGCAAATGGTCTTGACAGAGTATGACATTCAGTACACTTCACAAAAAGCCATCAAAGGAAGTATCTTGTCTGACTATCTTGCGCAACAGCCGATTGATGATTACCAACCCATGAAATTTGACTTCCCTGATGAGGACATCATGTTTCTCAAAGCTAAAGACTGCGAGGAACCACTTCCGGAGGAGGGGCCAGACCCTGAATCCAAATGGAGTCTGATGTTTGATGGGGCTGTCAATATGAATGGGTGCGGAGTTGGAGCAGTTCTTATCACGCCGGAAGGTGTTCATATGCCTTTCACTGCACGAATAACTTTCGGGTGCACCAACAATGAAGCAGAGTACGAAGCTTGTATAATGGGGATCGAGGAGGCGATTAATCTACGGATTAAAACCCTTGATATATTCGGTGATTCAGCTTTGGTAATCAATCAAGTGAAAGGGAGTTGGTACACGCACCAAGCAAATCTAGTGCCGTATAGAGATTATACAAGGAGATTGCTGACGTTTTTCACAACGGTGAAACTGTACCACATTCCTCGAGATGAGAATAGGTTTGCTGATGCCTTGGCCACTTTGTCTTCTATGATCAAAGTGCAAGGATGGAACCATGTACCTAAGATTGAGGTATCCCGCCTTGACAGACCAGCATTTGTGTTTGCGGTCGATGCAACGTCTGATGACAAGCCATGGTTTCATGACATTAAGTGTTTCTTGAAAAGTCAAGAGTACCCGTCCGGGGCATCGTCCAAAGACAGGAAGACGTTGAGAAGGTTAGCTGGTAGTTTCTTCCTGAACAAAGATGGCGTGCTGTATAAAAGAAATTTTGACACGGTCCTGCTTAGATGTGTGGATAGACATGAAGCAGACTTGTTGATGATTGAAGTGCACGAAGGCTCTTTCGGTACTCATGCCGGAGGGCAGGCAATGGCTAAAAAGTTGTTAAGGTCGGGATATTATTGGTTGACTATGGAGTCAGATTGTTGCAAATATGCCCGCAAATGCCATAAATGCCAGATCTATGCAGACAAGGTGCATGTGCCTCCAAATCCGTTGAGTATCATGTCGTCGCCTTGGCCGTTTGCCATGTGGGGCATTAATATGATCGGAAAGATTGAGCCTACAGCTTCCAATGGTCATCGTTTCATCTTGGTGGCAATTGATTACTTCACCAAATGGGTTGAAGCCGCATCCTATGCCAATGTTACAAAACAAGTGGTCGCTCGTTTCTTAAAACGGGATATCATTTGCCGATATGGAGTTCCCGAAAGAATCATTACTGATAATGGTTCTAATTTGAACAATAAGATGATGGCTGAGTTATGCCGTGACTTCAAAATCGAACACCACAATTCTTCTCCGTACCGCCCAAAGATGAATGGCGCGGTCGAAGCGGCCAACAAAAATATCAAGAAGATTGTGCAGAAGATGGTGGTCACGTACAAAGATTGGCATGAGATGTTACCATTTGCTTTGCATGGGTATCGAACGTCGGTACGCACGTCCACTGGGGCAACCCCATTCTCACTTGTATATGGTATGGAGGCAGTGCTACCGGTTGAAGTAGAGATTCCGTCCCTCAGAGTCATGATGGATGTTAAGCTAGATGAAGCTGAATGGGTACGAGCCAGATTTGATCAGTTGAGCCTTATTGAGGAAAAGCGATTGGCGGCTGTATGTCATGGGCAACTATACCAGCGCAGAATGAAGCAGGCATTTGACCAAAAGGTGCGTCCTCGGGTTTATAAAGTCGGAGATGTGGTACTCAAAAGGATCCTTCCTCCCAATACAGATCACAGGGGCAAATGGACTCCTAATTATGAAGGTCCATTCGTGGTTAAAAAGGTCTTTTCGGGCGGAGCTTTATTGCTTACAACCATGGATGGCGAAGACTTTTCATCCCCTGTTACCTCGGACGTAGTCAAAAAATACTTCGCATGAATAGACCCGCTGGATAATAAAAATAAAAAAATCCAGGCAAAAAAGGGCATCCCGGCGAACCAAAAACAGAATAAGGTTCGGGCAAAAATTAGGGATATAATTGAAAAAAATTGTACACCCGGTAAGTTGAAAACCCGAAAGGGCAACTTAGGCAAAAAAGGGTATCCTGGTGGATCGAAAACCTGAAAGGGCGGTCCACACAAAAGAGGGATTTAAGCGAATGACTACAGTCTGAGTTATCTGTACCCATTACCGTTTGAACAACTGACGTTCTGAAGAATAGGAATCGGTCTGATCATTCCTCAGAAGGCAAGGTCGGGGAGTTTTGAAGATATACAGGTCATAACAGAATGGAAACTCAGTGGAATTCCGTTTTCACATTGCCATTAGGATAGTTTCTTTTCTCAATTTTCAGCGATCACCTCTTTCCAGGGATTGCTTCCAGATGTAATTGCCTATTCTGGGCTCTCAGTCAATAAATTGAATTTCAATAAAAAGCTTTCTATTTTTGTTTTATTGCTTTGTTTGCAAAAACGTCCTAATTGTTGATAAAACATTGCATTTGAAAACATGGCAGCCTTGCAATAACATGCGCAGAAAAAATATTTGAAATTACTTCGAATGTTGAATACTCCCGGATGGTGGATTCTAGCCATGCAATATTCGGGGCATGTGGGCATATTCTTTTGTTGCAGGTAGCAGGTGCAGATGATTTTAAGCACAAGACCAGCAATAAATCACCCCACGCAAAAAAACTGGGGCAATTATGGGTAAGGAGATCGGCGTTCATCGTTCGGTCGACGATTGTTCATAACGGGTCGATATCAGTGAATTAAGTTCAACTGGGTACCGTTGCATCTTATTAAGTCGATTCTCTTATTCAGTCCTTCCAACAGCTACAAGCTTTTCTATGTCGATAACGGTCACAGGTTCCCCAAAAGAGTGGTCTCGTCGACACCGAAACTGATGGTCATTATCCCCAGCGAAGTCACAAGAGTTTGAAGAGGCTAGATCTTCTGTAAAATCCTCTTATGACATCCTCTGCGGGGACGAATTGTTGTGTTGTCCAAGCATGGGGCATGATTGTTTCCCCAGCATGAAGTGTTGGTCACCCCCAGTAGAGTTTGAGGACAGTTGGTCTTCTGTAAAATCCTCTCGAAAGGCATTCCCCAACATGAGACGTTTTAAAGCAGTTTTCTCCAACAGAGTTTGTTATAAACCCGTCATCCCTAACGGAATTGTCTAAAGGGAAGCTCGCCTAACATGGGGCATTGTAGTACTTATCCTAAGCTCGACAGTCACATTCTTCAGCAGACTACTGTGGATTTGCTTTGGGTTTCCCCAACAGATCTCTAAGGACTCTTTATAGCAAGTTGCAGTGGAATGTTCTAACCAGGATTTGCATATCCCTGGCAGAGTAGCCCTGATACCCAGCAAGATCGTATCTCTGGTCATGGTATCCCCACAGAGGTCAGCATCGAATCTTGTCAGCAACTTCCAGCTGAGTTGTTGTTCTCTCCGCAGAGGTTTATCAGATCGACAGAATCTATTCCTCAACAAGGATGGTACAGCCTTTCCCCAGCCGGGTCAGAAGGTTGATAATCCCTATAAAGGATCTTGGGTTGAATAAATCCCCAAGCAGAGTTTTAATGGCTCATTTCCCCAGCAGGACGTCATTTAAAAATTCTCATCCCCAGCGGAATCGCTGTGACCAGAATTCGTTCCCCCAAACAGATGGAATAATTCCTGGCAGAGTCGTCATTCCCTCATATCTTAAAGTCCAATTTATTTTTGGCAAGCTTGACAATTCGAAGCAGACGGATTGTTCATCCATTCGCCAGCAGAGATATTATCCTTTTAGGAGTCTCCGAGATTAAATCATTGATTGTGGTTCCTCAGCAGAGTCGCCAGAGATGTCTGGCGCAGAGGCAGAGAGTAATTCGATTTTAAAATTCTAAAAGTCCAACAGTGGATTGGCAAAAGTCCGTCTTCGGGTGGCAAAAGTCCAACAGTGGATTGGCAAAAGTCCGTCTTCGGGTGGCAAAAGTCCAACAGTGGATTGGCAAAAGTCCGTCTTCGGGTGGCAAAAGTCCAACAGTGGATTGGCAAAAGTCCGTCTTCGGGTGGCAAAAGTCCAACAGTGGATTGGCAAAAGTCCATCTTCGGGTGGCAAAGCAGCTAAAAGTCCAACAGTGGATTGGCAAAAGTCCGTCTTCGGGTGGCAAAAGTCCAACAGTGGATTGGCAAAAGTCCATCTTCGGGTGGCAAAGCAGCTAAAAGTCCAACAGTGGATTGGCAAAAGTCCGTCTTCGGGTGGCAAAAGTCCAACAGTGGATTGGCAAAAGTCCGTCTTCGGGTGGCAAAAGTCCAACAGTGGATTGGCAAAAGTCCGTCTTCGGGTGGCAAAAGTCCAACAGTGGATTGGCAGAAGTCCGTCTTCGGGTGGCACGAAGCTGCAAAGTCCACCAGTAGTGTGGCAGGCCAGTAGTCGTCTGGAATTGCATAAAAGACAGTATTAAAGTCCACCAGTAGTGTGGCAAGCCAGTAGTCGTCTGGCGTCGTTCAAAAAGACATTTCCAAAGTCCACCAGTAGTGTGGCAGGCCAGTAGTCGTCTGGAATTGCATAAAAGACAGTATTAAAGTCCACCATCAGCGTGGCAAGCCAGTAGTCGTCTGGCATCGTTCAAAAGACAGATCTCTCCGACGTTTCATCGAGGATTCAATCCAGCAGTCTCGTTGGGTTTATATCCCTTTTCTTCTTCATCACCCAGAGCAAATTTTTGGTTATTTTTGGTATTCAATCACTATATACCTTGAAAGTCCGAAAGCAATTGCTTTCAGGCATTCAGGTCTACAGCGCTTGAATAGGGGCAGCTGTAATACCCCAAAATTTGCTCTCCCCTTTTGTCATCATAGCATGGCATTATCATTTATCATATCATATCCACCTCATTAACATTACATTGCATTTAACATAGAAAAATGAAGCATGGCATCCTCCTTACCATCAGGGCATGTGATCAGGTGGAAGGTGGGCAATCAAGGAATCATTCAAAGCACAAAAAGGTCAATCAAGTTGGCTCTAGGCAAGCCAAGAGGTCTCTCATGTCTCATACTATCTCAATTGATCTTCCAAAACCTCAAGGAAGTGAGATTCAATGGGAGATTGAAGCATTACATCTTTCACTATGCAAGAGATTCAAAAACTGAAGGAAAACCCTCAAAGGAGATAGCTCATTGATCCAAAATCATCCTCAAATGGTATATCTCATCATCCTTTAAGAAGATACACAACATACTCTGAGGAATTTGAAATTGGAGACTGCATTTTTACCTCCTAACCAGAGGGGGCCAAAATTAGGGTTTCCATTTAAATCAGGGAATCTTTGCTTTTTTGGGCAAGATTTGATGTCATGGTTTCCTATATGTCCCTAGGTATATGGATGTGGAAGATTGCATCTCAATTGGTTTTAGAAGTGATTCAATTGGAAGAAAGATAAAAAATCAAGGAATTTGGGGCCAAGTCAAATAATCAGAGGAAAAAGTCAACCCTTGACTTTTTAAGGCCAAATTCATGAAATTCATGTTACATATGTCCAATGTACAAAATTTGATCAAGAAACTCCAAAGGAATCATGAAAAAATCAAGATGTGGAAAGTTGCCATTTTTGGATGAAGTAGGGTTGCTAAAAATAGCAAGTTTTGGCCATTTTGCATCAGAGTTTGAACCAAGGCCATTTAAATTTGGAGCACCAAATGAAAAATCCACTCTGCCTCAATGAAAGATCTTGTTTTAAGCTTCAAATCCATGTGTAGAACATCTCCATTGGATAAAAATTGAGTGAGATATGATGGATCAAAGTTGGAGGAAAGTAGGCCCAAAACCATGTCATGACCAAGTTTGGCCAGGTCTGCGCGCAGTCATTTTCTCAAACAGTTGGTGGACAAGATGTATGGATCAATTACTCATAGTTAGAGGCTTCAAATGAAAAATCTTGCAACATCAAAGTTGCTCCCCTATGTGAGATCTTCAAGATTGATGTTCATGATTTTTTCATATGATCAAAGGATAAGGAATTATGATAGCTCAAAGATTGGTCAATACAACTGAAAATCCATGCCATGCACACCTTGCCAGCCAACCTCATTTCCTCGCCCATGACCAGTTTCCAAACCTTATTGTTCTAAGTCATTTTCAACCTCTCCCAAGCATCATTTCCATTCAATTTTCATACCAAAGTAGTTCTACTACAATCCCTCTTGCCAATGACTCCAAGAACTCATCAAATCATCCACAATGCAAAGAGAAAATCACCATTAAACACCCATGTCTGCAAACTGTTATAAAAAACCAGAAAAAAAAACCAATGTTGTTGATGTTGTTGGTACAAGCTTGCACGTGCTTTATTCATACCAGCTATCCATTGCCTTTTTAAACCAAACACATTGCATACACACCATAGCACGTGCTATGCATGAAAGTAGAAATGACAAGCTTGCTGAACAAGTTTTGTGTTACACAGCCTTGCCATTCCATTTCTCTTGTCACCATCACCATAGCTTACCATGAACTATCATCACCTTATCATTGCTCTCCCTAACTAACTTGACTCAGTTAGTTAGGGATGACTCACCTAAACCACCATGACTCAGTTGATTCACCCAGTTAACCATGGTTAAGCTCAACATATAAAACAAATCTTCCCTTCACGAATTCAGGAGAGCTTCATTTTTCTGATATTCAATTGAGAAACTCTTTCCATTCTCTCTCAATTCCTCCACATTTCAACTGATTTTCGAGCTCCACTTCATCTCCCTCATCTTCTTCTCAGAATCTCTCTGATTCTCTCTCCCATTTTCATCACATTGCAACTGTTTTGAATCTTGGATTTCAGCTCTCCTTCACTGAAGTATCATCCACTCTTGTATCTAAGCCTTTATTTGGCCACATTGGAGCTCAAGAACTCAAGGCAACATCTCTGGTTTTCTTTTGAACAAAGAATCTTCAAGTTTCAGGTTTGGAATTTCTTAACTCTTCTGGTGTGATTCATTGATTTTTAAGCTTGTTTCATGTTGATTATGGCTTATTAGAAGCAATGAAACATTTCTGGCTAGTTGATAGACCTCTCAGAGGTGTAGATCTAAACTTAGGGCAAAATGTTTGTGATCATTTCTTGCTGTGTGTGCATTGTTTGGTGATTTCAGTGCTAAATTCTTGATGTACGTAAGTTTAGCTTTCATTTGGTATGTGGATTGTGAATTTCTGGAAGAATTAAAGTTGCAGACGGTGATGGTTGACCGGAGAAGGCGACCGGAGGTCCTTCTCCGGCCGGTGGTCTTCATGTTAGGGTTTTATGACCAGTTTGAATGTGATCCGTTGGATGAGTGTGATCTAATGGCTACCATGCTGCCAACACATAAAAAAAAAGCGTGCAAGTCACATGCCAATTTTATGAACTCATTTAAACGTTTTGTGGCGTGATACACGATAGGGATTGTGGTCACTCACGCACATGCATTGATTTCAATTACTTTGACTATGGTTTGACTGTGACTTGATCCAATGGCCATGAGGGAGTCAATTTTGTTGACTGAGAGTCCATGCTTGTTAGTGTGTTATGCGCGCTTAATGGACCTATCCAGATTGCTATTCACACCTCCTCTTTTTTAAAGCCCAATGAATTTGCACTGTCCAATTGCTATGTTCATACCCCCCTGCATTTTGCATTTATTTTTCATTTTTATTTCTTTCTACACGTTTGATTTTTAATTTTTAAAAATACCAAATTGCATTATTAAATTCCACAAAAATTCATGTGTACTCTTAAAACATTTAGGAAATTTTCCATGATTTTATTTCTTGATTTTATGACCTTTTTACCCCTGGTCCATAATTTTCTTTGAATTTCCATTTAGATGCATTCTAAGCATGATACATGAATTTGTTTAATTTTGTTCTTGCTCATTACCAACTATTTTGACATGATTCTTTTTGCATTGATTCACTAATACATTGAAGCATGTTATATGATTTTTGTTTGATTTTTTAGGTCACTTTATTACATGTCTTGATGCCTATATTTGTACCACTTTGCATGATGTTTCAATTTGACCTAATTGCTTTGTTTGAAGTCATTTTGCTTTGAATTTTGATATGCTATTTTGATATGTGATTTATCTCTGATTAGTGAACTCCAATACCATGTTTTCATAATTTTCATGAGGACATTTGATTTTTGCTTGATGCATTTCATTTAAGGCATTATGACATGTTATATCATTGTAATCTTTAGTGCATGTTTGCATGAATTCTTTTGTGCACATTTGTATGAGCATTTGCATATGTTATGAGCCATTCATATGATATTATAGGTCTTTGATACACATTATAGGTCATCTTTACATGTTCATTTCAATTTGAACTTTGTGCATCATTAACATGTATTTGTTTGCCCTTTCTTTTTGAACTTTCATTTCAATTCTTCTTATATTATTTCTTGAATGTCTTGAAGTTACCTCATAAATACTTTTGAGATGTTCATAAACCATTTTCCATTTAGTTTCAATTCTGGTTGTTGATTTACATGTTCCATTTATGCATGTCCTCTTCATTTCTTTCCATCTTTCATCTACCCTTTCTTCTTGTAACATGTTTAAATGCTAATGGATGATGTTTGTTGCCTATTCACTTGCACTTGTATGATGATATTCATTTGTTGACCATATGATGCCCATTCTGGTTGTGGTTCTAGGATTTGTTTCCTCATTTAATTCTTGTGAGTTTTATGATGCATTACATGTTCTTTTACTTCTTATACTTCTTATACATGTTTACTAACCATGTAGGGGCTTTGGTAAGTTTCAATTGAGTGTGGATAAGGAATCCACATTCAACTTCTATCCTTTCTCTTTTACAATTCCATTTTGTGTTTTGTTAAGCACTTATGTGCTTTCTTTTAATAACTCATCACTTTCCCCTTGTGAATTACAATTCATCTTCTACTTTAGAAGTGAATTGTTTAATTCATTCTTTCTTTAGACTTTAGGTTGAAACCTCACAAACTTTAGGATCACTCCCTTAACTAATCAATTAGGATTGAGTCTTAGTCCATATAGATTTTACCTTTACCTTCTCTTGAGTCTTTCATCTTCTCATCTCAAAGAAAATTCAAAACATATAATAAAGGTAGGCATTTATTGCATTTAGGCCTTTCATATAAAGAAAAGATTATAAGGGGTCTTCTCTTGTAATCTTAGAATGTGTAGCATATAGCCCATCTTGGGTCAATGTGTTAAACATTTGATCTTGTATGAGGGACTTAAATGCAATACTTGTTGAAGGTGCAAATAATAAAAAACACTTCTTCACTTCATAATCAATAAAACACTTAATAAACACAAGTATGCTAGTGTGTTTGAACCTTGATAATTGGAACTAAGTGTGAGGGTCTTCTTCACCCTTAGTGTGCTTTCTTACCCATTCCATCTTGGAATGTGAGAAGGTACACATTCCAATGACTAAGATCCAGATACACTGTCGTATGCAAACAAATCCAAAACACTTCCTTCTAAAAGATAAAAAACAAACAATAACGTCTTTCCTTCGGGAATTCTTTTCTCACCTCATTCACTCTTAGCGTACGAACGCGCTTCTACTCGTTCTCTTGCAAGATGGTAACGCACTCGGACCAGCGAGCCTGCAACACCTGAGCTAGAACGTCAGCCGTTCTCTAAAAAACACAAACAATTCATCCCTAGTGAGGGGAACTACGTCGCTCTGATTCTCATGTTCCCGATGAGATACGTAGGCAGTGGGGTAGGGCCCATGCGAGCACTTCTTTTATTTTCCCTACATTTGTTTCTTCGTTTCTTTCCGTTCTCGTTCCTTTTCCTTTCCAGTAGCAGCGGAGCTCCAGTTTTCTACACCCTTTGATTGAAGCAAGCAAGCGTGGATCCCATCGGGTACGATGGACGCGTGGGGGTGCTAATACCTTCCTCTCGCGTAACCGACTCCCGAACCCATTTCTCTTGGTCGTAAGACCATGCTTTTCCTTTCTCTCAGGTTTATGCGGTGTTTCCTTTCCCTCTCATGGGATAAATACACATTGCTGGCGACTCTGTTTGGTGCCACTTTCGCGTTTGTACTAGGATGAAAATCCCGGGAGCGACACATATCACATATCATATCCATCTCATTAGCATTGCATTGCATCATTAACATAGAAAAATGAAGCATATCATCCCTCTTACCATCAAGGCATGTGATCAGGTGAAAGGTGGACAGTCAAAGAATCATTCAAAGCACAAAAGGTCAAACAAGTTTCCTCAAGGCAAGCCAAGAGGTCTTTCATGTCTCATACTATCTCCATTGATCATCCAAAACCTCAAGAAAGTGAGATTCAATGGGAGATTGAAGCACTACATCCTACACTATGCAAGAGATCCAAAAACTGAAGGAAAACCCTCAAAAGAGATAGCTTATTGGTTCAAAGTCATCCTCAAGTGGTATATCTCATCATCCTTTAAGAGGATACACAACATACTCAGAGGAATTTGGATTTGGAAGATGTGCAATTTCCTCCAGAAGGGGCCAAAACTAGGGTTTCCAATAAAATCAGGTTATCTCTGATTTTTTGCACAAAACTTGATGTCATGGTGTTCTATATGTCCTTAAGTGTATGTGTGTGGAAAATTGCCTCTCAATTGGTTTTAGAAGTGGTTCAATTGGAAGAAAGATAAAAAATCAGGAAAATTTGGGCTAAGTCAAATAATTAGAGGAAAAAGTCAACTCTTGACTTTTTGAGGCCAAATTCATGTTATATGTGACCAATGTGAAAAATTTGATCAAGAAACTCCAAAAGGATCATGAAAAAATCAAGATGTGGAAAGTTGCCATTTTTGGAAGAAGTAGGGTTTCCAAAAATAGTAATTTTGGGCCATTTTGCATCAGACTTTGAACCAAGGCCATTCAAAATTGAAGCATCAAATGAAAATTCCACTCGGCCACAACAAAAGATCTTGTTTTAAGCTTCAAATCCATGTGTAGAACATCTCTTTTGGATAAGAATTGAGAGAGTTATGGCTGATCAAAGTTGAGGAAAACTTGGGCAAAAATGCAAGTCAGCTTGGGCAAATTTCAGGTCACGCGCAGTCATTTTCTACAAACATGTGGTGGGCCAAATGTTTTGATCAATTACTCATGGTTAGAGGCCTCAAATGGAAAATCTTTCAACATGAAAGTTGTTCCTCTATGTGAGATCTTCAAAATTGGTGTTCATGATTTTTTCATTTGATCAAAGGTTAAGAAGTTATGTTGAGTCCAATTTGCTATGATCATGCTGAAAACCCAGGTGCCAAGATGCCTTGCCAGCCAACCCCTTTGCCTCGCCCATGACCAGTTCCAAACTTGTGTGTTCCAATCCATTTTGCAACCTATTCCAAGCCTCATTTCAATTCATTTTTCATACCAAACCTGCTCTATTATGATCCCTCTTTCAAATGACCCTAAAAACTCATCAAACCATCCATGGATTAGGGAGAATTTCATCCACAAATCATCCTATGTTCCACTAATGCATTGATGGCTTTTGATGCATAACCTGGTTCAGACATCCATCAAATGATTCATGTAACTCATTCCCTTATTTGAACACACCATTACCATCACATACACTGCCATAACACGTGCCATACATGAGAAGGGAAAGAGCAAACTTGCTGAGCAAGTTTCTGCTACAACAGCCATGCCATTCATTTCACTTTCACCTCCACCATAGCTTACCATAAGTTACCATCACCTTATCATTGCTCTCCCTAACTAACTTGACTCAGTTAGTTAGGGATGACTCACCTAAACCACCATGACTCAGTTAACTCACTCAGGTTAACCATGGTTAGAGCTCACTATAAGTAAAAGCTTCACTCACATTTCTCATTTTCAACACTCATTTTTTCACACTCTCACTCAGAATTCTCTCTTTTTCTCTCTCAATTTCTCCACATTGCAACTAGTTTTGAAGTTTGATTCCAATTTCTCTACACTGAATCATCATCAACTACTTCATCTAAGCCTTTATTTGGCCAAGAGTAGCTCAAAGAGGAAGCAGAATCTCTGGTTTTCTGAAGAATACTTCAAGGTCACAAATCTTCAGGTACGAATTTCCACCATTATAGACATGATTTGAAGATGTTTTCAGGTTCTTGAAGCTTCTTATAAGCTCAAGAACTTGTCTGGCTAGTTGATAGGCCTTTAGAGGCATAGTTGAAAAGTTAGGGCAAAACTTCCTCTGTTCGATTCTTTTATTTCATGAACATTTGGTGCACTTTATCATTGGATTCGTGCTCCTCATCACTTCAGCTTTCCAATGATGTATGTTTTGTCCATTTATGCTTGCCTGAAATTTTTTGTCACCGGAGGTTGGCCGGAGAAGATGACCGGAGTTAATCTCCGGCCGGTGGTCTGAGTTGCTAGGGTTTTAACTTGTTTTAAGTCGTGACCGTCTGATTTGTTTAATCCAAGGGTGGAGAAGCTGCCAGCGCATTAAAATAGGCGTGCATGTCACGTGTTTTTTTTTTATTTCATTTAAACAAAATATGATGCAGTGCATGGTATGTAATGTGTTCCTTCATGTGCGTGTGTTGGATTCAATTACTTTGACTATTTTGCTGACTTGACTTGATCCAAGGGTGTAGATTGTCTTGACTTTAGTTGACTGAAAGTACATGATAGTTAGTGTGTATGGCACGTGTTTGGACCTGGACTAAATTGCTATTGGCACCGTGTGTTTCAAAGCCCAAACCATTTTGAACTGTTGGATTACTATGCATGCACCCCCTCTCTCTTGTTTCAATTTCTTTTTATTTTCTTCATTTTATGCACGTTTCCTTTTTAATTTTTAAAATTACAAAATAACATTAGAAAATTCTAGGAAAATTCATGAGTGTTATTAAGACATTTAGGAAATTTTTGATATTTTTATTTCATGATTTTATGACATTTTTGCCCCTGTTTCATAATTTTCTTTGAATTTCCATTTGTATGCATTCTAAATGTGATACATGAATTTGTAGAATTTTGTTCTTGCTGATGACAAATTGTTTTGACATGATTCTTTTTGAATTGATTCATTAATACATTGAAGCATGTTAGATTATTTTTGTTTGATTTTTTAGGTCATTTATGACATGTTTTGATGCTTGTCTTTGCACCACTTTGCATGATATTTCAACTTGACCTAATTGCTTTGTTTTAAGTCATTTTGCTTTGAATTTTGACATGATATCTTGATGTATGATTTTCTTTTGACTTAGGTATTCTAATACCATGCTTGTATGATTTTCATAGGTCCATTTGATTTTTGTTTGATGCATTACATTTGAAGCATAATACATGTTATATCATTCTAACTTTAGTGCATGCTTGCATGAATTCTTTTGTGCATATTGGTATGATCATTTGCATATTTTTATGAGCCATTTGTATGATATTATAGGTCTTTGGTACACATTATAGGTCATCTTTACATGTTCATTTCAACTTGAACATTGTGACTCCTTAACATGTATTGTGTGCACTTTCTTTTTGAACTTCCATTTCCACTCTTCTTCTACCACTTCTTGAATGTCTTAATTGTTGATTCATGAATACTTTTGAGATGTTTATAAACCATTTTTCATTTAGTTTTAATTCTGACTTGTGGATTACATGTTCCATTTATGCATGTTCCTTTCATCTTTTTTCATCTTTCATCTATCCTTTCTTGTAGTAACATGTTTAAATGCTAATGGATGATGATTATTGCTTACTTACTTGAACTTGTATGACGATAATCATTTGTTATCCATTTGATTCACATTCTGGTTGTGATATTAAGATTTGATTCTTCATCTTATTCTTTTGAGTTTTAATGTGCATTAAATGTTCTTTTTTTTTTTACTTCTTATACATGTTGCTTTGTTTACTAACCATGTAGGGGCTTTGGTAAGTTAAAATTGAGTGTGGATAAGGAATCCACATTCAAACCTCTCTCCTGTCATTTCTTTTACAATTCAATCTTGTGTTTTGCTAAACATTTATGTGCTTACTTTGATTAACTCATTACTTTCCCTGTTGAGTTACAATTCATCTTCTACTTTAGAAATGAATTATTTAATTCATTCCTTCTTTAGATTTTAGGTTTTGAAACCTCACAAACCATTAGGATCACTCCCTTAACTAATCAATTAGGATTGAGTCTTAGTTCACATAGATTTTTACCTTTCTTTCCTCTTTTGAGTCTTTCATCTTCTCATCTCAAAGAAAATTCAAAATATCTAATAAAGATAGGCATTTATTGCACTTAGGCCTTTCATATAAAGAAAAGATTACAAAGGGGTCTTCTCTTATAATCTTAGAATGTGTAGCATATATCCCATCTTGGGTCAATGTGTTAAACATTTGATCTTGTATGAGGGACTTAAATGCAATACTTGTTGAAGGTACCAATAAAAAACACTTCTTCATTTCATAATCAACAAAGATACTTAATAAATACAAGTATGCTATTGTGTTTGAACCTTAATAATTGGAACTAAGTGTGAGGGTCTTCTTCACCCTTAGTGTACTTTCTTACTCATTCCATCTTGGAATGTGAGGATGTATACATTCCAATGACTAAGATTTAGATACACTATCATATGCAAACAAATGAAAAAACTCTTAAAAGACAAAAACAAACAATAACGTCTTTCCTTCGGGAATTCTTTTCTCACCTCATTCACTCTCAACGTACGAACGTGCTCCTACTCGTTCTCTTGCAAGATGGTAACGCACTCGGACCGGCGAGCCTGCAACACCTGAGCTAGAATTTCAGCCATTCTTTAAAAAACACAAACAATCCATCCCTAGTGAGGGGAACTACGTCGCTCTGATTCTCATGTTCCCGATGAGATACGTAGGCAGTGGGGTAGGGCCCATGCGAGCACTTCTTTTATTTTCCCTACATTTGTTTTTCTTTCTCCTTTCTTTCTTCCAGTTCCTTTTCCAGTATCCTTTTCTTTCACCCTTTGATCGAGACAAGCAAGCGTGGATCCCATCGGGTACGATGGACGAGAGAGGGTGCTAATACCTTCCTCTCGCGTAACCGACTCCCGAACCCAGTTTCTCTTGGTCGCAAGACCATGCTCTTTCCGTTCCCTCAGGTTTATACGGTGTTTCCTTTCCCTCTCTTGGGATAAATGCACATTGCTGGCGACTCTGTTTCGGTGCCACTTTCGCGTTTGTACTAGGATGAAAATCTCGGGAGCGACAATAGACAATTAATACAATCATGGTAATGTACAACGTTCCCCCAAAACATAACATATGTCTATACATAAAACATATCACCCATAAACGATGCATTTATCACATATGCACATCAATTCACAATTCCCCACACATAATGCATCCATTCACAATTCTCACACATAATCAATCCATTCATGATTTATGCAAATGCACAGAGACCGACACAACGACTCTATGCAATGCATATGCGGTACCATCTATCCATCATTTCTCATCACTAGTTCACTCAGGAACTATTAGAATCATCGCTTGTTACTTAGTGTAACTCCCCGTCGGGAAAACGATGTTCTCCGTCGCTTTAGGTCCTCTTGGTATAAGGCTCACGACGTTTATGGATTGCTTTAGGTCCTCTTTGTATAAGGCTCACAATCCGATCGCTTTAGGTCCTCTTTGTATAAGGCTCACGATCATCTATAATCATCGCTTTAGGTCCTCTCGGTATAAGGCTCACGATGTTATAGCGGATTCCCTCTGGAATCGTTTCGTCGCTCACACCCACTAGGGCACACGACATCACAAGAATGCATATAATGATGCTTGGCATACAAAGACTCATGACAACCAAATGCACACATATACACATCCATGTGAACCATTACACCATCCATAATCATGCATATATGATCCAACATAACACAATGCATTTCATCACAATCCACAAACCACAACAATTAGCATTTTAGCATATACACTCATGACAATTCACAACACTAGGATTCACGCCACAAAGGCTACCCACAACAACATCATAACAACATGCATTGATATTCAATCAAACAATGTATTTTACCACACAAAAACATCATAACAACATCATTATCACATGTATCAACATCATATAAATAGCACAAAAGCCCCACATTTATATGAAGATACCAAATCGCATCGGACACAAACAAGCACAACAAAACCTACAAACCACTAATTATCCTCTACCAAATATTCTTGGTTAAATTATGGTCTAACATCACCATTTAATAGCATCTTAAGTTATCTATCTAATGCCTCAAGTCCCACATCAATCGGACTCTCGATTCGGGAGTTATGGTGGAAACATAAACCACACTTTTCACATATACATTACTTTTCCATATTTTCTTATCAATCCATGGCTTAAACATATGATCCTATTCCACTATCACAAAAAGCATTGAAAGAGCTTTCCAACGCATCCGACCGTGCCTCAATTAGATCTACGGATCAAAAGTTATGAAGAAAACAAAAACTGAAAATCTGTCACGTTCGCAATGCGAAGCTCCCAGCGAACCGTGGCAGAAACAAAAAGGGCTAAAGTTCGCAATGCGAACAGCTAGTGAACATTCGCTGTTTCCTTCGCTTTGGCTCGCAATGCGAACCTACAAAACCCAGAATTTCCAGCAGTGATAACATAGGTCATTTGGGGTCAAAATCCCTCATTTCTTCCACCCAAACACTTCCAAAACATACTATAAAAACCAAAACATAATCCAAACCTAACGACAAGTTAACCAATTAGAGTTCATTTCCATTAGAATCCTCAATTTCAATTTCAATAATAACGTCGCATTAACTTCTTCGATTTTCTTCACACCTAAACCGCCCTCGTTCATAGGAGAGCAAACATCCTCCCAAACCACCCAATAAACCTTCATATAATCCTCCGTGCCGCTCTAAAGGAATCTTTTTCCTGATGCCGTCTATCTCCTTCCAAACTGAAATAGGAGCTTTGAAAAAAGCAAGCATAAAAATCGAAAGACTCCCCAAAACAGATTTCACCAAAGTAACTCTGCTGCCAAAAGACAGTTTTCTGCCCTTCCAACTTAATAATCTAGTTCTGATTTTATTCACCAATGGTTTCCAAGTTGCTATTCTTCTAGGATTCGCCCCGATAGGAATTCCAAGAAAAGTAAACAATTTGTCTTCGCCCTTCCATGAAAATCTTTGATGAAACGAGAAATGTCGTCCTTCAAAATATGCCAAAATCTTCTAATCAACACAAAGTTGAATCTGATAGGCCCTGGGCTTCTCAAACCTTCACAACTCTATACTGCTTCCTTGATTTTTGAATCTGAAAACTCTGCCTCTAGTAAAGACTGCTCCGAGCTAGACATAGTGCAAAATCCAATACCGTCAAGTGTAGACCTATGAACATCAGTTTCTAAAAACTTAGCAGAGAAATGGCGCCTAACCTCTTCCTTGACTTCCTTAACCGATTCACATAAACCATGATCCCCTAAAACAACACCTATAAAATTACGTCTCCAACGATCTTTCACGACACTATGAAAATAAGCACTGTTAAAGTCACCCTCATGACTCCCCCTAATACTTGATTTTTTAATCAAAATACGCTTTTGGTGATTTAGATTCCTCCACAACTTGCACACTCCCTTACTTCTACTCTCTACCAATCCTCCCACCTCATCATCCTTGAACCCGCCTAGTAAATCATCAATCGCATTGATCTCTACCTTATTATCCTCCACCTCCAGAGATATTTTACCGAAAACCTCGCAATTCCACTTCCTAAGACTTTCCTTAAGAAGCTTAAATTTCTTCTTAATCACATAATCACTCCGCCCCACTACCTTAGCATTCTTCCAGACCTTCTCTACAAAACCCATGAATTCATCGTTAACGAACCATCAATCAAGAACTCAAAAAGGTTTAGGGCCCCAGTCATCCTTATTGATAGTTAACCAAATATGACAGTGGTCAGAAACGTCTCTAGCACCAATAGATTACCCAACAACATTCCATTTAGAAATTAAAGTATCCGACAAAAGAAACTGATCTAACCGACTCATAGACTTGTCGTCGCCACTGAATCAAGTAAAGGAATTGCCCTTAAAAAGAAGGTTGATAAGGTTGGACTCCTCAATAAATTATGAAAACTGCAGCATCTCCAAATTCCTATTAGCATGAACACTCCCTTTCCTCTCCTTATTATTGACTACTAAATTAAAATCCCCTCCTAAACACCACTCCCCATCAACAAACTTCTTCTTCAACTCAAGAATTATTTTCCACAAAATCTGATTCTTATCAATACAACAGGGTGAATAAACATTTACAAGGTAATAAAGATTATCCTTCCAGCAAACTTTTAAACTAAGATAACTTTCACCCTTAAAAGAAAAAGTATATCAAAAATACCTTCCTTCCAAATTGACAGCAATCCTTCCAAGAGACCAGAAGATTCTGAATAAGACCATCCTACATTATGGTGAGGCCAAAAGCTACAAACCAAAGCTGCATCAACTGATTTCAATTTCGTTTCCTGAATAAAAAATACGTCTTCTATAAAATAGAATTTAAAATTTTATACTAAAAAAATCATTATAAACTATCACAGAATAGAAATAATTTCAAAAATAAAATTTAATCTAAAATATTTTAAAGCTGTTGCATATCAATCATAAATTAATTTTTGACAACTCTTTTGAATTTTTTTTAAGAAAATGCTAACGAGTGCCTGTTATGAGTTTAAAAAGACATGTTATGTTTGAAAATACTTGTATTTAATGCATTGGAAATTAAAATAATTAACTTTTTTTAAAGAATAAAAGGTATGTTTTTTTATAAAAGACTTGTATTCAATATAATATTTTTTGGGTTAAATACACAACCCCCCTGCAATGTTAGTGAGTTCTCGCTTTAGCCCCTATAATTTTTTTTTTAAACACCCCCTCATTTTATTTAGATTTCCTCAGAAAACCCCCCCAGAGACCAAGTGGCATTGAAGATTCCGTTTTGACCATCAAAATTTGTCCATGTTGGCATTTTGGATTATTTTTCTTCGCTGACTGGGTATATGATTTTGAAATACCCCTTTGTAATAGTTAGGGTTCATGAGACGAAGAACACCAAGAGGATTCATCTGCAAAGGCGATTCTACTACGACGGGGATTCATCTGCAAAGAACACGAAGACGAAGACGGTTGTCCACGAATACATTTCCATAATCGAAGGTCGTAATGAGTCAGGTATGTTTACTTGTAAACTTCTTCACATTTAAATGTTAGGATTAGGGTTTTTTTGTATTTGAATGTTAATTGTGAAATCTGGATGGAATTTTTAGGGTTTTTGATAAGTGGTAGTGATTATTTCACAGGAATTCAAACCTTTTGATGTTACTTTTCACCATGGGGGTAAATTTATTAGGGTTAATCCGGATGAAATTATTTACAGAGGGGGGTTGATTCGACTGTAACGGGGTTACATGTTGCGAACTGGACAATGGATAACAATGTCAAGTTGTTGAGTAGGTGGGGGTATAAGGAAGGTTCCTTTAGGTTATGGACAAAAGTCTTAGACATCCAAGAGGGATTTATTTCAATTAAAAGAGATGATGATGCATACGAGTTTGCTACATACTTCAGTGAAATGGAAGTTAATAGTGATATATTTATGGAACATTCTCTGGAAATAATGGAATGTGAGGATATAGAACCTAGGTGTGTTAATGAGAATAAGGATTAGTATGTGTTAGAAGATGAGGATGTTGAAAGGTTAGATGATAGTGAAGATGAGCGAGCTACTGGTCTAGTTGATGGCTTTGAAGGAATTGATGAGCCAGTGCCCATAAAAGTAGATAGAAGCAATCTTGATACAAGTATGAGTGGGCTTAATGTTAGGCCCAAAAAGAAAATGGACCAAGATGATTACTATAGTGATGAATTTAATAGTTCTGATCCAGATGATTCATGTGATGATGAAAGGCACAAGTATGAAAGATTTAGGAAAGAGCGCCTCAACAAGGACTATAAGTTCAAGTGGGGCATGGAATTTAATTCACTAGCTGACTTTAGGGATGCTATTCGTGAGTGGTCAGTGCTTAATGGAAGGGAAATATCTTCTGTGAAAAATGAGAGCTATAGGGTAAGGGTTGAGTGTAAGGCTAAATGTGGGTTTTTAGTCTTATGCTTTAAGGTGGGCCACAAACACACTTTTGCTATAAAAACACTCAAAGACACCCACACATGTGCTAGGGTTTTGAACAACAAATCTGCAACATCAAAGTGGGTGGCTAAGCATGTGGTAAAGAGGATGCAAACATGTGACACAGTTAGGATAAGAGATATCATGCAAGATATAAGGCAAAGCTTTTCTGTGGGTATTAGTGTTGTAAGAGCATGGAGGGCTAGTTGATTGCAAAGAGGATAATAGAAGGTGATCCTGATAATCAGTATGCATCTATTTGGAGGTATGCAGCTGAGTTAAGAAGGGTAAATCCAAGCAACACAGTCAAGATTAATGTTGAAAGACCTAATCCATCCATACAACCAAGTTTTAGATCATTCTATTTTTGTTTTGATGGTTGTAAGAAAGGCTTTATAAATGGATACAGACCCTTTGTGGGGGTTGATGGATGTCACTTGAAGACCAAATATGGTGGCCAATTACTAATTGTTGTGGGTAGGGATGCTAATGATCAATACTTCCCTTTGGCATTTGGTGTGGTTGAAAATGAGACAAAGGAGAGTTGGAGATGGCTCCTTCAATTATTGATTGAGGATATTGGCCAGGATAGAAGATATGTATTTATATCTGATCAACAAAAGGTACTTGTGGCTATATTTAATTCCTTGTACTTATGTATTTAATTTTGTTTCTGTAATTAATGTGTCAACAATTGGTGTTATGTTTCAGGGACTTGTGGCTGTATTTGAGGAAATGCTTTATAGGATTGAGCACAGGTTGTGTCTTAGGCACCTTTATGCTAATTTTAAGAAACGGTTTGGTGGTGGATCGATGATCAGAGATTTGATAATGGGAGCTGCTAAGGCAACATATTATCAGGCATGGGTCCAAAAGATGAATGAGTTGAAGAAGGTAGATCCCAATGCTTGGAATTGGTTGATGGCAGTCCCAACCAAAAGCTGGTGTAAGCATGCCTTCACTTTTTACCCTAAATGTGATGTTTTGATGAATAATATATCAGAGTCTTTTAATGCTACTATCCTAGTTACTATGGATAAACCAATACTGACTATGTGTGAGTGGATAAGAAAATACCTGATGAATAAGTTAGCTACATCTGCTACTAAACTTGATAAGTGGCCACATAGAGTGATGCATATACCTAGAAAGAGGTTGGACAATGAAGTTTTCAATAGTGGACATTGGTTCCCAACATGGTCAATAGCTGAACAATTTCAAGTCACGCATAGTTTCAACAATCAAGAGTTTATTGTTGATATTGCCAAAAGATCATGTAGTTGTAACTTTTGGGAATTAGTGGGAATACCTTGTAGGCATGTTGTAGCTGCCTTGAGCTATAGAAAGCAAAACCCTGAAGACTTTATAGGTGAATGTTATACAAGAGAAAGGTTTGCCCTTTGCTATGGTTTTTCTGTTAGTCCAATCAATGGTCAGGATATGTGGCCAGAAGTTGAAATGGAGGAACCCCTACCACCATCCTATAAAACTGGCCCAGGTAGACCTAGGAAGGTTAGGATAAGAGAAATTGAAGATGAGGGTGCAAGGAAGAGAAGAACATGGGTGGCATATAAGTGCACCAAATGTGACAAGTTTGGTCACAATGCATTGACTTGTAAGGCCTCCTCACAGGACCCCAATGCACTTAAAAGAAAGGTACTCCTTGTGTCTTACTCTTACTTTGCATTGACTTGTTTGATTTATAATTCAATAACTTTTCAATGACTTGTGTATTATCCTTGATTGTGTAGAGAAAGGTTAAAAATGACCAAACTGCTGCTGATAATGCACAAACTGATAATGCACAAGCTGATAATGCACAAGGAAATGCTGCTGATAATGTACAAGCTGATAATGCAAGAATTGCTACTGATATGAGTCAAACTGTTGCTGTTTCTGATGCTGCCCCAACAGTTACAGTTTCTATGAATCAGAACCAACCACCGACAGTTATGAGTCAAACTGGATCTTGTGTTGTTGATTCAATTAAAAAGAAGAAAGGAAAGAAACCAGTCATTACAAGGAGAAGGCAAAGTGAAAGGATCAAACTGTCTTGGTTCAAAAAACCAATTGTAGGAGAAGGATCTAGTGAACAACCAATCACACTACCAGACAAAGAGGCCAAATCAAGTTAAAAAGACTCTTACCTTGGATTGCAAACTAGGTCTATGAAGACATGGAAGTCCA
The DNA here is from genome assembly GCA_022829125.1 of Lathyrus tuberosus. Classification (NCBI taxonomy): domain Eukaryota; kingdom Viridiplantae; phylum Streptophyta; class Magnoliopsida; order Fabales; family Fabaceae; genus Lathyrus; species Lathyrus tuberosus. The sequence continues at coordinate 6,874,334 of JALAZF010000090.1, forward strand.
AGAAAAAGAGAGACTGAGTGTTATGTCTTGTATTCCCAATTTTAATTTTATGTCATTTTGTTGCTATGCCAATGAAGTACTAAGTAGTATGTGTCATTTTGTACTATGTGTCATTTTGTACAATGTATCAATGATGTACCAGACATATGCATCAAGCGTGCTTTCTTTATGTATCAAACAACTTATTTTGAAGAATTTCCAACTGTGCACCAAGAATTGCATAATTTAATGTAACTGTTTTGTGTAACCTTTGAAGTATCAGTGACTGAATATTTATGTAACAAACAACTTACATTGATAACAAACCATTCAACTTACATCAAACTTTAACATTGATACATAACAAATGCTTTCATTGATAAGAACAATTCAACTTACATTGATACATAACAAATGTTTTCATTGATAACAACAATTCAACTTGCATCAAACTTTAACATTAAATCCCAAACAACCTAAACAACTAATTCCAAACAACCTAAACAACTAATTCCAACCAACCTAAACAACTTATTCCAAACAGAGTTTATTACATTAACTTAAACACTACTTCAAAGATTAACCATGACAGACCAAGTACAATCGACATCCATAAATTTTCCTCTTTTCCATTCGAATCTTTCTTTTCAATTTTTCTGTCTTGATAATGCTTCCTTCTGCACCATACTTCTTCAAAACTCTGCCTTCAATTTCCTGAGCAATCTCCTTTGCAAATTCTCTCAAATAATCCTTTATGACCTTACAATCACAACATCTTGATTGATTCATGTCATTCGATTCAAGCTCATTAACAAAATCGCCCCACACAAAAAAACCACAACCATTCTACAAATTAAATCAAATCAATGATTAACACATAGTCAGGAATTAACAAATCGAATTAACATATGGATTTAACAAGATGAAACTAAACTCACTAAAGAATTTCGACATTTCCAGAATTTTCTACTTGGATTTTCAATGCTGTTTGATACAAACATCTTCATCGTATCGTTGCAACCACATCTTGGCAAACACTTTCCAAAATTTCCCCCAGACGGCGACTTGCAAGCACCCATGTACAAGATGATGGCGGACGAAGAAGAGAGAAATGGGGGAGAGAAACCCTAACAATTGCAAGGGGGTATTTGTAAACACATAATTTACACAGTCACTGGCCCACGTGGAAAAAATTCAAATTTTCAGTGAATCTTCAATGCCACTTGGCCTCTGGGGGGTTTTCTGAGGGAATCTAACTAAGATGAGGGTTTTCTAAAAAAAAAAACTTTACCTGGGGCTAAAATGAGAACTCGCTAACATTACAGGGGGTTATGTATTTAACCCATATTTTTTTATTTGAAATTCTTAAAAATGTACTTGAGACATCTGCTAACATGATTTTTTTAAATAGTATCCACTTTTTTTTGTTTTCAAATCCATTTAACATTATTATCATAATTTGTTACAATTGATTGGTCACGATGTTTGAGATCAATATTATATTTGAATTGACAAATCAATGTAGAATACGACAAACATTTCTAAAAAAGACATGGTTTTATCTCAGGTGGGGGAGGAAGAGGGAAGATGATGGATGGGAGATCCTTTGCTCATGCCTTGGGAGGTGGTAAGCCGAAGAACCTTGTTCCGGTGAACCATATTCCTTTGAAGGTGCAGGTCAACATGGAGGATGTGGATAAACTAAGGTTTGAGAAAGCTAGGGGTTGGTGTAGTGGCTGAAGGAACTAATGTATTTGATATCCAAAGGATTTTACATGAAGAGGGATTCTTCAACATTAAAGTGTCAATACTGATGTGTGTAGAGGGAATAACAGATGTAAGAAGGCCCTTGAAGAAGTTCCCTCTAAAGTTTTGAACACCTTGAAATAGTTAGGGGTGGAGGGAGACATCGAAGATGGAGCTTTTGTAAGCATTCTAAGGGAGTTGGATGATGAAGATAAACAAGGTAAAAGAGGAAAGAAGATTGTTGAAAGAGGTGGTCAATGAATATAGTGTCGTTTAATGTTCGAGGGTGTTGTAGCTCGCTAAAAAGAAGGAGGATCTCCCAAATTCTTAGTAAGGGCAAGGCTGATTTGTGCTTACTTTAAGAAACCAAATTGAAACATATAGATGATGGGATTGTTCAAAGCATTTGGAGGTCGTCGGGGTACGATTGGTCGGCGACAAACTCCGAAGGTTAATCAGGTGGGATTCTTACAATCTCATTCATAATATATTATAATAATATACATTATAAATCTTCGTGTATTTTCCAAAGCAATATAACTGTAAACCAATGTATATCACACATGTTTGAGCACTACTAACTTGATGGTAGAAACTAAATATTTTATATGGAGTGGCGAATATAATCTATCAAAAAAAAAACTATATTATATTAAAAGAAATACTAACTTGATAGCACTACTAACATAACATGAAATATTGTTCCTGAACTAGGGGCGTTGACGTCAAAAGAAATTTTTTTTTTGGAGGTTTGTCAGTATCCTAACTTGACACGTAACGATTTTACTATTTTATAGAGGACTATTTAACTATTTTATTGTGTATTTCAATGGCTCAATATCTCTGAAAGAAGATACATGATTGTTAAACATGGTAATGTACATTTGATACACTGAAATGATACAAGTAGATTTGAACTAAAACTTACGTGTTTACAATTAAGCCTTCCATATCATGAGCAAATCTTTTGTAGTTGCTACCAATTTGAATAAGATTGTGGAAAATATCATCATCTCTCTTATGGATTTATGGCGTATTTTCTATCATATCATTTTCTATTTAATAGATGGTATTGGATTCTATTGTGTAGAAATTGCTATACAATTAGATGTTTAGTTTGTTTGTCCACAAAGTGTTTGTTGAATTGTATGGATCAAACCGCATTGTGTTTTACTGTCACATAACATTGTTTACAAAGAAAAGCAAAAAAAAAAAAAAACTGCAACCCAATTTTTTTATTCAAGGATAATTGGCAAAGACATGATGATGAGGTGAGGAGTTATTTCTGCTCTTAAGTATGCATTCTGCATATTGGAAGTATTTGGATATAATTAAGTAAGTTTCCTTTTTGCACGTTTGATCATCACTAAGATACTTTTTGTTTCTACAAATGTTCAGACAAAGAGTTGTAATCAAAACTCGGTTTGATGATTCCAAGAAGCATCAGGTTCATGATCGTTTTGTAGTTGATATCACTACTACAAAAAACACTTTCAGTAATATAATATTACTATGGTTAGGCTTTCCACCGTTGTCATATGACAAATTGGATGCGCTTGATGTTTATTTATTTTTTTGAAAGTTATTTAATCACGGTTGTTATAAACAACTATGGTGATAAAGTGAGTGTAACAAGGTTCGAATCCTAGCCACAACATTTTTTTTTTCATTTTTCCTATTACAAAAAGCACGTGTCACTTAAGTTTATAAATAAATAAAAAATTGAAAATTATTTAATCAAGGTTTTAATTTTTAACCGTTGTAATATGGTCTGTACAATCTTTGCGCTTCCCAAAAAAGAGAAACGTTTTTCCCAAAAGATTTTTCTTCATTTCTCAAGACGTTCACAAGTCATTCAAGAATATCAACCATTATATGTAATCGTTGCAAGGATTAAATCATCATATGTTTCATCTTTAACCTCTTCTATAAATGCACAGTTTCATATAATAAATTTCCACTTCTTCAAACTATTCTTCTTTACTTCCTATAACAACATGAATTCTCCATCTGAGAATGCTAACAAAAATATGTCAACTAAAGTCACCATAGTACAACAACATCAGGACTCAACTGAGGAGGTCCAACCATCTGGATCAACTGCTGTCAGGGATACACTAAGGGTGAGGAAGGCCAAGAAGAAGAAGAAGAAACTGAAGAAGTAGAAGAAGAAAAAGGTGTCGAGGAAGATTTTTTACTATGATTCTGAAAAGGTAGTAAAAAGCAAGTCATAGATTATGTAGATTCATTTACTGCTAGGGGATATTGTTCCGATCCGGACAAAATTATGTCATGAAAAAATTATGTTTAATTACCTCGAAAGTTCAACCCACACACAACGTGACTTTTGACCTTCGTTAGCGTATAGAGGTGTCGTTCCTGTACCGTGGCACGCTCCCTGTAACGACAACTTTTGTATAGTTACATGCAGTGTCTAATTGTAATATTGTTTAAGCTTCTCAGCATTCCATGGTCGAGCAAGTTGTTCACCTTGGAGGTTTTCGAGGTAATAAGCACCTGTCCCCGTCTTTGCAATGACGCGGTAGGGGCCCTCCCAGTTTGCGGCCAGCTTTCCTTCACGTGAATTTTTCTGATTTCGTCGTAAGACAAGACTGCCTATTTGAAAATCTCGTTTGATGACTTTGTCATTATAACGCAAAGTTATTTTTTTGTGTTAAAGAGGCTTCTTTGAGGGATGCACCCGTCCTTATTTCTTCGACAAGGTCGAGTTCCTTACAAAGGGCTTCGTTGTTCGCTTCTTTGTCAAGAGGATCTTCTGTCCTTCTCGAAGGTTCCCTGATTTCCACGGGAATTACTGCCTCGGTTCCATATGTTAATCGGAACGGGGTCTCCCCGGTCGTGGAATGAGGGGTAGTTCGATACGCCCAGAGGACTCTGTGTAACTCCTCGACCCACCGTTGTTTTGCTTCGCCGAGTGGTCGTTTGAGTCCTCGGAGTAGTACTCTGTTCGCTGCTTCGGCTTGCCCGTTGGTTTGAGGGTGTTCGACCGATGTAAAGTGTTGCTTCGTACCCAGCTTGGCAACAAAGTCTTGGAAGTTTCTGTCGGTGAACTGTGTCCCATTTTCTGTGACAATGGCCTGAGGCACGCCGAATCGGGCGAGTATATTTCTCTTGTAGAAACGTAATATGTTGAAAGCAGTGATCTTGGCTAATGCTTCTGCCTCGATCCACTTTGTGAAGTAATCTACCCCGACGATGAGGTACTTATTTTGGTATGATCCTACGACAAAAGATCCGAGGATATCCATTCCCCACTATGCAAAGGGCCACGGGGATGACAATGATTTAAGCTCGTTTGGAGGAGCGAGGTGCATGTCCCCATGCCTCTGACAACGGTCACACTTTTTGACGTGTTCCTTTGCGTCTTGTTGCATAGTGGGCCAGTAATATCCTGCTCGAAGAGCTTTTCGAGCCAAAGATCTTCCGCCTAGATGTTGCGCGTTGATTCCTTCATGTATTTCCTGGAGAATATCTGAAACTTTACTTTCCTCGACGCACCGGAGTAGAGGGATGGATAATCCTCAGCGATATAGCTTACCTTCGACTATGGTGTATGTACATGCCCGCCTCTTAACTATCCCAGCTTCTTTAGGATCGTCGGGCAGTATGCCCGTTATCAGGTATTCGTAAATTGGAGTCATCCAACAGTTTGCGTCTCCGATAACGTTCACCTCTGTGGTCGAGGTAGGTTTGTTAATGCTCGGATGGGTCAGTATCTCTTGGATCACTGATTTGTTCCCTCCTTTCTTCTTAGTGCTCGCTAGCTTGGAGAGCACGTCTGCTCGAGTGTTATGCTCGCGCGGGATGTGAGCCAGCTCCGCGGAGACAAATTTCTTCAACTTTTCTTGTACCAAGGTTAGGTATTCAATGAGACTATCATTTTTTGCCTGAAATTCTCCCTGAACTTGTGATGCTACGAGCTGAGAGTCTGTAAAGGTTTTGACTTCTTTTGCGCCAAGGTCTTCTGCAAGTCGAAGTCCTGCGAGGAATGCCTCATACTCGGCTTGGTTATTTGATGTTTTGAAAGATAGCTCTAGTGAGACTTCTATCAAGATGCCCTCCTCGTTTTCAAGGATAATGCTTGCCCCGCTGCCCTTTGCACTGGAGGCTCCGTCGACGTAAATTGTCCATTTTTGGGAGCATTGGTCAAGGATTCGGGGACTGTCATTTATGCTACGAAGTCGGCCAGTACCTGAGCTTTCAAGGCTTTTCTTCCTTCGTATCGAACGTCAAACTCGGATAGCTCGAGAGACCATCAGAGCATTCTCCCCGCCATATTTGGCCGACTAAGGAGCTGTCTGATAGGCTGCTCAGTTCTTACCACAATTGTGTGGGTCAGGAAGTAATGGCATAGTCTTCTGGCTGCAGTTACGAGGGCCAAGGCGACTTTTTTAATCTGTTGATATCTGAGCTCGGGACCCTGAAGAGCTTTGCTCGTGAAATAAATCGATTTCTGTTCGTCGGGGGTCTCCCGTATGAGGACAGCACTTACTGCTTCGCCGGTGATGGCCAGGTACAAGAAAAGTGTTTCCCCGTTATCTGGTCGGGACAAGACCGGGGGTTGTGATAAGACTTGTTTTAGATGGAGGAGGGCTTGTTCGCATTCTTCACTCCATTCAAATGTTGCTTTCTGTCGAAGAAGTTTGAAAAATGGGAGTGCGTATTGGGCAGATTTAGCGACAAAACGAGAGAGGGCAGTTAACATCCTGTAAAGCGATTGTATCGACTTCTTTGACTTCGGAGTAGGAATCTCAGAAAAGGCCTTACATTTGTCTGGATTCGCTTCAATTCCTCTCTCCGTAAGGTAAAAGCCAAGGAATTTCCCTACTCGAACACCAAAAGTGCACTTGTCGGGGTTGAATCTCATGCGACATTTCCTCGCCGTGTCGAACACCTTTTTAAGATGAGCAGTGTGGTCAACTTCGTCTGCGGATTTGACGATCATGTCGTCCATATAGACTTTGAGCATGTCACCAATTTCTGCTCGGAAGACCTTGTTCATCATTCGTTGGTAGGTGGCGCTAGCATTCTTCAGACCAATGGGCATTACATTATAATAATAATTGCCCGACTCAGTCATAAAAGCTGTATGCTTTCTGTCAGCCTCATCCATGGGAATTTGGTTGTATCTCGAATAAGCGTCCATGAAAGACAACAGTTTAAATCCTGCAGAGTTGTCGACCAATCGGTCGATGTTAGGCAATGGGTAAGAGTCTTTCGGGCATGCCCGATTAAGATCCGTGTAGTCAATGCACATCCTCCATTTTACATTAGATTTTTTAACAAGTACAACATTGGACAACCAAGTGGTGTACTTGGCCTCCGAAATAAAGTTTGCCTCTAGGAGGTATTTTACAGCTTTTTCAGCAGCCTCCATTTTTTCTGGAGACTGCCTACGCCTACGTTGAGCTATAGCCTTAGAATTTGGATCTATAGTCAGCTGGTGACAAGCCACTTGAGGATCTAATTCGGGCATCTCCGAAGCGCTCCAAGCGAACAAATCTGCATTCTCTCGGAGACATGCCTTCAGCTGCCTCCTCGCCAGGTCGGGGAGTCCATGGCCGATCTTCACAGTCCGCTCTGGGTCGTCGCCAAGAGGGATCAGCTCGAAATCTCCGTCTGGGATGGGGCGTGTTGGGTAGAGAGGCTGCCAGTTGACTTCAACTGGGAGGTCTTTGCCTGCAACTTCTTCCTGTTTCCCGGTGAACCTGCTATCAAGGTCCACCGCGCTGACCGGAGGTAGTGGAACCTGTGCGACATCTGAAGTTACTCTTCTGGGGTGGACGCCACCGACAACACTTAGACCTTTGATCCCTGCATCGAAACACCTTCTAGCTGCTTCAATATCCCCGTGGAGGGTTACCACACGTCCTCGTGTCGTATAATACTTCATTTTTAGGTGGACAGTGCATGGTACATCTGTTATTTCAGCCAAAGTGGTCCTTCCCAAGATGCAGTTGTAGAGGGAAGGACAGTCGACCCCTAGGAAACGCGTCTTCGCCTATCGAGCTGTTTCACCTGCTCCGACTGTGACCAATAATTCTACATAACCTCGAGGTCTAGTAGACGCGCCGTTGAAGCCTTGTAGATCAGATCCCACATATGGGGACAGGTGATGCTTTGTCAGTTGGAGAGTGTCGAAGAGGTGCTTGTACATGATGTCCACCGAGCTTCCCTGATCGACCAAAATCCGATGCACATCAAAGTTGGCCATTTGTGCCAGAATTAGGAGGGGTATATTAGCATTCGGGGATCCACCTGGTAATTCCTCGAGATAGAAACTTATAGGGCATGATTTTCCACGAGATAAGCTGAGAATTTGGGTCTCGAGGAGTGGATGTCCTTAGTTCATCGAACTTCCTCTTTATTGAACCGACGGTCACTCATTCAGGGTCTCCGCCCGATATGACTAGGGCTTGGGGGAAACTTTCCCAGGTACTGCGAACACTTACTAGTTCTTCCGCCGGGAAGCTCTTCCATATGTTTCGAACAGCTTCAACATCGCTAACATTTCCTTGGAAACCGAAGTCTTCAGGTCGTGTGATGCTTAAGGCAACCTGCAGTTTTTCAGTGTCCGGATGGTTTGACTCCTCGGTATTTAGAGCTTCTTGGCCGGTGGGACGAGGAGCCTCGTCTTGTTTGGTGTACTTTTTCAGGTAGCCCTCTTTAATCAACGTTTCGATTGCATCCTTAAGTGGATGCAATCCTCAGTAACATGCCCGTGACTGCGATGGAACCGGCAGTACTTGGATTTATCAGTATTTGGTTTGGGAGCTGTTGGTTTTGGGAAGCGGATTCCCCCTTTCACAAACTCCGAATTTGCACATTCACTGAAAATGCGTGCACGGGACACGTTTAGTGGAGTGTAATCTTTGAAAAGACCGACAGGTCCCCGAGATTCGTGGGACTCTTTATTCCGATTTTCTTTTTTCCTCTCCCCGCCTCGCTTAGGTGGAGGGAATCTTCTCTTCTCCTATCCCCTCCTCGCCTAGGTGTAGGGGAGTCTTCCCTGTTCCGGCCGCGGGGGACCTTCTCTGCTTCTTAAATCAAGGGCAATCTGGGCTGCTTCTGCTTCCTCGAACTCAATGTGTGATTGAGCCCGTTCGAGGAAACCTTCGAAGCTGCGAGGACGGTGTAATCCGACAGATTCTGCGAACTTAGAACCAACCTGCAGTCCTTTGATGATGAGATATAATTTTATATAGTCGGTCGTATGGACCTCGACCGCTTCTTTGTTGAATCTCTCTATGTAGCTCCGGAGAGATTCTTTCTTTTCTTGGAAGATGGCCTCCAAGGAGGATATAGTTTTTGGATGTCTTCGAGAAGCTGTAAAATGCTTCCTGAAACGTTCCCTCAGAGCTTTCCACGATGCTATAGATTCAGGTGCCAGGTTTTTATACCAAGCCATGGCCCCTTTCCGAAGAGTCGTAGGAAATAATCGACATTTGATAGCACCGGAGACGTTTCTAAAGTCGAGAAGAGCCTCGAAGCTATCGACATGGTCGTCCGGATCAGATGTTCCATCATAAGTCCCCAAGGATGGAGGTCTCTCCAAGCCTTTAGGAATAGGGGCTTCCGTTATTTTTCTGGATAGAGGAGTCCGGTAGTCGTCATCATCACTGCCTCCCGGGGATACAGAAGGAGAATTATGACCACGAACATAGTGACGTCTCGGGGAGTTTTCCTTATGACGGGCTCTTGGCTCCTCGACGTCAGGCTTACTCTTCTTAGTCTTCAAGGGACGAGTGGCCCCTTTTGGTGGCGGGGAGCGATGACGCTTCTGTGGATGCTCGGTCTGGTTACGCTCCAAACGTGGCCTACGACCTCTATTTATTGGGGAGGGGCTGTGAGATTCCACTGGAGATTGTGAATGTCCGGGATAAGGAGGTGGTCGGTGTCTTCGCGGGGAAGTTCAACCACGGCCTTTTTCTAGCTTCTCGATCCATAAGCTTTGGTTGAAGATAATTTGATTGGTCTGATTGACCGATGCAAACAAGGCGGCAGTGTTCGGATCTGCATTTGGTGGTGGATCCACAGGATGGTAGGTGGGCTGGAAGATTGCTTCCTGTCCATCTTGTTGAGCAGACTCGTATTCTACCACATCGGAAGATGGGGAGGCATTGATTCCATCTCTGACATCATTCTCCACGACAGGTTGAACAGCATTGTTGTCGCCATGGGTGTTACCACCAAGTGTCGCTCCCAGGATTTTCATCCAGGTACAAACGCGAGAGTGGCGCAGAAAAACAGAGCCGTCAGCCGTGTAAATTTATCCCAAGAGAGGGAAAGGGAACACCGCATAAACCTGGGGAAGAGGGAAAGGAATGGTCATCGCAACCATAACCTGGGTTCGGGAGTCGATTACGCGAGGGGAAGGTGTTAGCACCCCACGCGTCCATCGTACTCGATGGGATCCACGCTTGTTGTCTAATCTAAGGGTGAGTTATCCTATCATCTAGGGTTGTACTAAAACGGGGGAGGTGAAAACTAAGACAGACTCGGTAGGACGTCGACGTCCTAGGCCTACGTACTCCCTTTGTGCAATGGGAAATTCAGAGTCAACGTAGTTCGGACCAAGTTTTTTTTGTGTTTTTTATGAGCGACGTTAAGTCCGCGTCCGGCAGTTAGGGTCGATGCCTGTTTGCGACTCAGACGGAAAGTAACGTGCCTTTTTTGAAAATAGCCTTTAGTTTGACAATCCCGAAGGACGAAAAGGTTTGAAGTTTGTTTGTATTTTTTAAGACAGAAGTGACTTGAGTTAGTTCATAATTTGCATTGCACCAAAGTCTAGGGCACAGGGACGAGTACTTAACGAATCGTCCCAAGACAGGACGCTCGCTAAGCACTCTAGAAAGATGAGAGGAAGCCCCTTATTTCTCATTCCCCACGCTTAAGGCTCGTACGCAATACATTTGATCCTTATTAAGTGTTTTCAAGAAGTTTTGAGATGAGAAGAGAGAAGACACAAAGGAAACTCTAAAGGGGAACTAAGAGTCCTAATGTTATCATGCATGGATGACCTATGATTAGTGAGGTTTGATGACAACCTAAGCTTAAAGAAAAGAAAATATGAGAGACAGAAAGAGTGAGAGTGGACATGGATAACTATCCACACCCTCGAATAACTTACCTCCGCCCCTGCATAAAAGGTTAGTACAAAACAGACGTAAATAACAATAAGACTAATGAAACCCAAGCAATGACATATGATGGTAACCAAGTGACTAATAACAATTCAAACATGGTGTTGTACCCCAAATTTTTCCCTTAGATTCAGTGATCCGTCTGCATACTAGGTCAATCATTCGTGCATAACTAACCTCTTTACCTAGTTTTTTTGTCTGTTTGTTTCATTTGTGAATACAGGCGCTACTGCAGAAGATTCAAGATCTCGAAGGCTGTGTTGTGTGTACGGTTGTGAAGATTCTCTGGTCTTGACAAAAGCCTTTCTCCTATAGAAGATTAGGTCCTTGTACCCAATGTATATGATGATTGGTCCCTAGAGACCAGTCACTGGTTGGATGGAAGTTATGCTGTAGGATGGCATCTTCACCCCCTCTGTCAGAGCCTCAAGTTTGAGATATTATGTTGCTCCTTGTTCTTAAGCATTGGTTCGTCAGGAATGTTCAATTTAGGAGGAAATAGAAGGTTTATTTCCAAATGCAAATGCAAGTCCATCGTTGTCACAAGTTTACAAGATCAAGTTTGAAGTTCCTGATCCATTCCCACGATTCTAATTCATTTGGTCCCAGTTTGAAGCCCATACCCTCTGTTTCAGGAATAATATTTATATTCTTGAAGTTGTCAAGTTTTCGTCAAGCAAGTTTGACGATCATTGGATTAAATGTTCAAGATATTTGACCATTAATAGAAGTTCAAAATCCTCACAAACACCTAAAATTTGGGTATTTGTAACTCAGATTCCAAGTGGGTTTTCCAATTCAAGATCCAAAATTTCATATAAAAGTTCATTATGGAATGGCAAGAAAATCAAGTGGCTTATTAACGAGTGGCATCATGTTTTATTTTCTAAGAATTAAGGGATGCATTGCCTTCATTTCTTAAGCTCATATTCATTCAATTTCTAATCAAGAGAGTTCTTGAAACCTTAAGGCCTCCTATTGTGGATTTATCACCAGCTTAAGTTTAAAGTCAAAGCTATCAAAAGTACAAATTGAGTTCAATTTCCAAAACATAAGAACAAGTCACAATCTCCTTTTCAAAATTCAAGTTCAAGTCGTTTTCACTACCAAATATCGTTTCAAGCTATAAAGTGCTATAACGTGCAAAGTACATAAGTTTAATGTTCTTCGCAAATGAAAGAAAATTCTAAAGGATTCAAAGTCTAAATATTTTTCTTCATGGGAAACTTACGAGATCAAGTACAAGTCTTGAGTCAATAATGATCTCCTTTGTAATTAAGTTCGGAATACAACAAATCCAAAGGATTGGGAAGTTCATATCAATAGGGGGTATAAGTTTCAAAAGTGCTTAGTACATAGCCTCCCGTTTTCATTGCGGATTCATTGCGGATTCTTTCATTCTGGAGCTAACCCATGTATCTTTAACATAGTACTTTGTGTCTCCAGTAACAAATCACCAAGTCACCGGATGTGAAGATGTGGGACACAATAAGCTAATGGCCTTAGGCGTTCTTTTTTCTTGCTTGAACAATTCGGTTACAGTTTTCCTGTTGCCAACCAATGTTATTATGTATTACTAACCTAGGATAAGTATCAATTATTGGATATAATACAATAGCAAGTGGACTAAGCAAGCGCTCACTGGTTATAATTTCAATATTTGATGTTTCTCCAACGAGTTTACATTCAGGTGGCTATGTTCTTTTCATAGAAACCATCACAAAGGAACTCACAACATACAATTCATTAAAAAGTCTTTAAAAGGGCATTAAAATCCGAAATTCATCAAAGTCCCTTGATTTGAAGACCTTTAGGTGACGGCAGGTCTACTGATGCAGTACCTAATTTCGTGCCACCATTTCTTCCCGTGAAAATTGGATAACCTGGTGTACCTGCACATTTGACACAAATGCCCAAAGTCAGAATATCCAAGAGGAAATAATTGGCTAGCATTGATGATAAAATTGATATTGTCTGATTCATTAATCATAAGGAAATCATGGAAAAGGGAAAGAATCACAATCAATAGCATTCAAGATCACACAAGGGAACAAATCCAATGTGTTTCAAGACATGCTTTCCACGGAAATGGAAAATTTTCATTGCACATAATCAAACATATCAGACATATCTCAGACATCTTTTTAAATTCTTTCCAAAACCAAATCAAGCATATTCAGACAGATTTAGACCGTATCCAAAACGTTTCCAAAACCACAATAGCATGTTCTAGACAGATTTCAAAAACCTGCTTAATTGGACAAAACATGTTCGATACACAATGAAGAGCATTCAAGTTCAATGATTCATTTTCAATCATTTTAGGCCTATATAAAGAGGATTCACACGAGAAGCAGGGGGGGAGAAATTATCAGAAAACTAATTCCTCAACATATCTTACCCAAAACAATTCGTCAATCCATACCAAAAAAATCACCACAATACAAAAGATTTACTCCAATCATCCACCAATCAAAATTCATCAGTATACCAAAAATTCATCAGTTCAATTACACAAGAAAACTCATCACAAAATACACCGGAATCCACAGAATTATACAACAGTCAAACCCAACGGCGAACAACAACACACATACACACATCATCGAAGAAGAAGAACACATTAGAAAACATCACAACGACGCACACACAGAGAGTAAAGAAAGACATCACCCGGAACGCAGAGGAGGCCGGATTTCATTCTTCTCGCCGCCGTTGCGTACCTCCATCTCGATCGCGAACTCCCTTCTTTCTTTTTTTTCTTGCTAATCAAACTCGTAATTGTAATTTGTAATACTCAAATCATAGTGAAATAGGGGTATTGGGTTGTGTGGGGTGGGGTTTATGATTTTGTTTGATCGGAGAAGATGAGAGGTGAGAAAGGCGAGCGGCGATTAGGGTTTCAACAAACCTTAATTTGATTTTGAGAGAAGTTGGTGAGGAACTAGAGTGAAAGCTGAGAGAGGGAGGACCGTTCATTTTCTTGGCTTTTCGTTTTGATCACACACATTCCACCGCGCACCCTCCTACCCACACGTACACTTGACTTGACCCCTCCGTATCAAATCTCTTTTTTATTAACAAAATCTATTAAAATTATGATAAGAACAACTTAACTTTTTCTTTTAATATAATTTTTCTAATAAGTATTTTATGATAAAACTATTATTCACTAAATGTAACTTTCTTAATTCATTAACTCTTGATAATCTTTTCTTTTAATAAAACTTTAAAACTAAATAGTAAAATATTAAAATCCTTCTTAATTATTAGAATTTTATTAACTTAATATATAGTCTAATTTAGATAATATTAAAACCTTTCTAAGTTAACACTAACCTAATTCTAAATAAACCTTTTTCTCAATAATCCTCAATAAATTAAACCATTTTTGAGAAGTTCTAAGTGAAAGTAATTCTTAATAATTTTCACAATGATAAATACGAATCAAAACCATTTTCTTAATAAACCGTACCCTTATATTCCTTTCCCATCAGATCCCTCGAGTGTGAGTGCGCGTGTATATTATTTGTATGCTTATCTATATCTGAATGCATGATTATACTGTTCAAACCTTTTCAAAATATAACAAAAACTCTCGATCCAACGTCGAGCCAATTTTATACCTATGTAAGTCGAGTGCCTTTGGGCCTCGCATTCAACCTTTGGGTCACAGTACACTTAAACTAGCCCACTTTGCTAGTATGCACTAATAATCGGTTAATTGCCCCCTCGACATTCCAAAGGAAGGTTCACCCTAAAATTGACTAAACCGTCATAAGACTAACTCTTAGAACCCTTGGCCTTAGGATTCGGAGTCGCCGTACTCCACGTCTCGCCGTAGACACTTAGAATCTTAGCCTTAGGATCGGAGTCGCCGAACTCCAAGTAAATGCTCCGCCGTGAACATTTACAATCCTACCACTCTTAAACCAACATACAACTTTAGAGTCGCCGCACTCTGTGTAAGGTCTTGCCCAAGACTTTACTTCCCCTTGGAACCTTGACCCCGTCAAGAAGTTCCTCTTTTCAGAACTACGCATACTCTGATTCTACTCCCGAGGATACGTAGGCGTAAGGTGCGATACCTTATCGAGTATACTTAGATACTAACCCCTAGGGTCCAACCTTTAGCATAGCACCCTTAGCAAGCGAATGAGAGATAACATAATACTAACGAGAGGTTCCCGTAGAGTACTACGGACGTTTAGGATGCTAATACCTTCCCTAGGCGTAACCAACCCCCGAACCTTAGATCTTTAGGTTTTTTTTCGCTTTTGAACCTTTCCTTTGGATAAATCAAAGACGGTGGTGAACATTTAAAGAAATGCGATCCTAGTTCATTAATAACTATGGTATCCAATTCTCACCGCAACAGAAATGGCGACTTCACTGGGGATCGTCATGTCGAGGGTTTCCCCTATCTTGTTTTTCTTATTGTTATCTTTCTTTATTATATTTGCTTATTATCTGTTGTGCTGGGTTGCTTATGTGGTGAGACAAAGTCCTACACCCGGACTAGAGTGACAATTATGATAGGAACGGTGAGAATTCAAGGACACTTTGAGGGAGTCGATTCCTGAAAAAGTTGAATTGAGACTTCACCACTCAGTCTAGGCCCTCTCGAATTTAATTTTGTCCAACGAGTCAATTCGTGAAGACGCTATTATTTCGAACTAAAGGCCATCGAGACTGGGGACCGTAGTTACCCTTAACCCAACTTGGCCTATTAGGATGTAGTGCGGGGACTATGCGGGAGTCTATTTCTGCAATAGTCGCTACGTGATACTACACTCGGACGAGATTCTCTTGAGAATATTATTGACTACCAAGTGATCTGGAAAATCGATAATATCCGAAAGATGGATTGTAGACTCTGGGAACTTTGTAGAACCCGTTCGGCAGGTACATTTTGAAACTATAGTGCATACCTTATGGGAGGGTAGACCTTGGCTCCATGCTGTGACCTCTCAAACCTAGGACTTTTGCTTGTCTGTTTGATCTCGTCTGCTTATCTGTGCTTTGTACTTTGTGTGTTTGCATCCCTGCATTCATAAGCATCATATCATAAAGATTCATGGAACTTAGTCTTGTTTATAAACATCATAAGGATATCATGGACTCTAAAAAAAAATTAAAGAAAAAAACGTTGAAGTACCTTTACAAAAGTCATAACTTGGACGATCTAAGGAGACTAGAGACTTTGCTGACAATTAAAGAAAGGTTCAAATCAAGATCTGGGAAGCTATCATCTCCATTCTATCATGGCCCATCATTATTCCTGATTATCGATTGGTACCTAAACTTGAAGGCTATTCTCAACTCAAGACAAATGTCCATTTCTCAACTTCGGTTAGTATTCAAGCTAGCTAAAAGGAGGTTATTGGAAAAACTACTTATTGCAAGAAATGGAAAGCTCAAGAAGACGTCTTATCTAATTCTAAGTCATCAGTCAACATTTCGTCGACAAGCTTAGTCTAGAAGAAGCTCAGATGGAAGAAAGAAGTCAAGGAGTTCAAGAAGACCGTTTGAAGAATCTCCTTAGATCCATCATTATTAGCTTTTATTTAGCTATTACGTTATGACTGTTGTAAGGCATACGGACGCGTTTTATAATCAATTTTGTAATAAATCAATTTTTAGTGTTCCGGTACTAATGATTGTAACCGACCGTTTTATAATTATCAAAACGAGCCTTTTTGATACTCCATGATGGTTATAAATAACTGACTTCCATGAATCTTGTCGCATAGCATTCGCATTTGCATTTCTCCCTCTATCAAGGAGCCTAGAATTGCTTTGCAGGCATTGTATGATGGATTACGAAAAAAAAGGAGTTGTGCCGTACACCTTCGAAGTTTCGGATGTTGAACAATTAAAGGAACCAGGAGGGCAGATCAAAGATTCTGAGGCGTTCGCTGAGAAGTATGGAAAGATCCTCCCGTTGTTGCAGACTCGAGTAGCCGCTGGTTTATTGGAAACGTTGGTTCAACTTTACAGCTTGATCTACCATTGCTTCATCTTCCAAGATTTCCAGTTGATGCCTACATTGGAGGAATACTCCGCCCTTATGGGTATTCCTGTCAAAGACTCACCTCCATTCTCCGGTGGAGAAGGAAGGCCCAGCCAGGAAGACATCGCAAGAGCGACCCGCATAAAGTTGTTGGAGACCCAAACTCATATGACGGTCAGAGGAGGAATCAACGGTTTACCGGCCCAATTCTTGTTCGAGAAAGCTCGCCATTTTGCTAGAGTAGGGAACACTGGAGCGTTCGAGCACATCTTTGCACTGCTGGCCTACGGTTTGTTCTTGTTTCCGAATGTTGAAGATTTTGTCGACGTCCATGCCATAAGGATTTTTATGCTCAAAAATCCAGTTCCTACATTGTTAGCTGATGCCTACCACTCTATTCACTCGAAAGCTCTGAAGGGAGAAGGTAGGATTACCTGTTGCACCGCTATCCTCTATAGGTGGTTTATTTCGCACCTACCGAGGTCTACTGATTTTTGGGACGTGAAAGATGATTCAGAATGGCCTGTGAAACTCATGGCTCTTACTCACTCAGATATTGTCTGGCATGACCCGATGTATGGAGGAATCCCCATGATTCATAGCTGTGGAGATTTTCCCAATGTACCTCTTCTTGGTACAAAGGGATGTATCAGCTATAATCCTGTGCTCGCCCGTCGTCAACTGGGGCACCCAATGGAAGAAATACCTGATCTGGAGAATCTGAGAAGACTTTTCCTTTATCAAGGAGAGAACCTGAATTTGAAAACCGGAATTGTGTTTGCTTGGCGTCGCATCAATCGACAAGGAATGACGACGACAACAAATCCTGATTGCTCAGTTACTGAAGAATGTCTAGCATGGGCGCGTGAAAGGGCTCTGACCTTGAGGATGCCTTATCCTCATCCCAAGCCTCCCGTGGTCCAATCAGATGAAGTTTCGAAACTGAAGGCGGAAATAGAGAAGCTTACTCTGGATAAAGGAAAATGCAAGACCGAATCGACAAGCTAATGGAAGAACTCCATGGAAGACAAGGGGCATCATCCATCAGTTTAGACTCCTAGTTCCTTTTGTGTTATATTGCCTATGTAATAAAACTCTGGAGGTGTACCAGCTCTCGAAATTTTAATAAAATGTTCTAATATCTGCAATGATTGCAAATACGATGATTGAGTTCCTTGATAGTTGCATCATTCTTGCATTTGCATCTCATATCATTTTGCATTCTTTGCTTTGTTTCCCCTTCTTCTGTTGTTCCTGTGATCCCGTCCATCCTCTGTCCATGACTCGTCTGTTGATTTCCCGACAGTAATCTCTGGACCTGGAGAAATTTTGAAAGATCATGAATTCAGAAGAGCAGAGCCAGTTTGCGACCGTAGCAGATCTTGAGTTCAGTCAACTTGTGGAAGCTATGACAGCCTTGGCAAGAAGGGACGTTAGCACTCAGAGGAATGTTGTTAACAATGTCACCCAAGAACAACCTGTGCAGATTCCTGTGGAGAACCAGGTTATACAAGAACGTACTACCATCCAGGATAGGCCTTCTTCTGTGGATGCTATGGAGTATCGTAGTTTCGCATCTTCAGAACCGGATTCCCAAGAGGTGATTCCTGAGGTGAAAACTGAAAATCCACGAGATGCTGAGATTCTGGAAAAATTGCGTGCTTTGGAAAGAAGACTTGATGCCATTAAGGGTCGCGACGCTGGTGATCTGAATGCCTTGAAGATGTGTTTGGTACCCGACCTTGTAATGCCTCCAGATTTCAAGACGCCAAAGTTTGAGAAGTACAAAGGGGACAGCTGTCCAAAGCAGCATCTGGTGATGTTTTGCAGAAAAATGACTCCACATGTCCGTAAGGAACCGCTTATGATCCACTGTTTCCAAGACAGCCTGAGTGGGGCATCACTAAATTGGTATATGCAGCTAAAGAGTAGCGACATCCAATCATGGTTAGACCTCTCCAGTGCTTTCGTGAAGCAATATAATTACAATCTTGATTTGGCTCCTAGTCGCCTGCATTTGCTAGACCTATCTCAAGAAGACAACGAGTCCTTCAGAAAGTATGCTCAGAGATGGAGAGAAGTAGCCTCTCGCGTCCAACCGCCGCTCTTAGATAAAGAATTAGTTGACTTTTTCTTGGATACTTTGCAAGGCCCATACCGAGAAAAGTTGTTTAGCATTGTGACAATAAATTTCTCTGATGTAGTGATAGTTGGAGAGCGCATCGAGGATGGTCTTAAGAAAGGAAAAATCCGAGGTATCTCAAACATCCGATCCATTGAGAGTAAATCAATTGTCAGTTCTCAGGAAGAACAAGAAGAAAATGATTCCATTGAGGAGTGTCCAATATATCAGTCTCAACACTCACGCAACCCAAGTATTCGGAGTGAGCAGTCTTTTGGGTCTCTGCGTCAGACGCCACTGTCTCTTCAGGGGCAGAATTCTTCTCCAAATCGAATACCTCCTTGGTATCGACCATCATACCACCGTCAGCCGCGTCAACATAATATACCAAGAATGAAGAAGCAGAGGCATTTCACCCTGCTACCAATGCCATACAGTCAGTTCTTGCCAGATTTAATCAAAAGTGGACTTATAGTACCAAAGGAGCTGAAGCCAGTACCTTTTCCTTATCCACCAGGTTTTGACGCTAACGCCCGATGTGATTACCATGCTGGGGCACCGGGGCACTCAACGGACGATTGTAAGGTACTTCCGAGTAAGGTTCAGACTTTGCTAGACTCCGAAATGATTTCATTCACGCCTCATGGAATTCAAATTAATAGTCTTTCACCAAACCAGGCGAGTTCATCAGTCCCGATTATGGAAGAATTTACCGAGAGTGGGTATGAAAATGATCCCCAGACCGATCTCGAGAGCCGATTTTGAAGATGGTTAGCTCGAATAGCAAATAAAGAGGAAATCATTCCCAGGAGCATCGGTGGTTTTTTTTTGTTTGCATTTATCGCTTTCTTTGATTATTAAAGCATGTTTACATGTAAGGACTTGTCATTTCGAATGTTAATGCAATTTAATGTTGTTTTGAAGAAATCCATTCGCTTCGCTCATTTTCAAAACTGTTTACCATTTCATAATGCCAATACTACTGAATGGAGGATGATGAATTGAAACACAATCTCTCCTGTTGTATGCTTTTGAACGAAATCCCTGCTAAGGATATAAGGCATTGTTTCAATACCAGAGATAACCTCTCGTTAACCCTTTTGAGCCTCGAAATTAAAACCTTATTTTAACCTGGGGCAGGGTAACTATCGATCAAAGCGACCAAGCTTCCAAAACTATCAAAATATGAGTGGGTACAAGTACATCTTGACCCTCAAAATTTCAAAATAACTTCACAAAATGGGGTGGGTACAAACAAACTTTGACCTTTATACCTTCTTGCTTCTTAAACCAAATCACTACTTACAACTCACAAAAGACCTTATGGAAGCAGAGTTCATTTCAAAAGCATGCTCGGTGAGATAGTGTTTCCTGACTCCTATGAGCCACGCTCAAAGTTCACATTGGCTTTATAAAAAGGAAAACTAATGTCATATCCTAACCAGTGATTCGATCACAAGTTTACGATATGCTTTTTCAATAAACTTCAAAAACAAACATGATGTTGTACTAGCAACTCAGAATTTACACTTTCTGCGTGTAAATATTGCTTAATATCATAGAAACCCGTATGCAAACAGCTATAAGAGGTTCAATTCCTGATTGGAGCTTTGTTGAAGATGGTTACTTCATTGTTAAGGATAACCAAATTTGGGGCATGTTACGTGAAGACCCATTTGAGCAGGGGCAAGTTGTTTTCTTCAGTTTGTAACCTCCACAAACTAGCTTACCAAAGGGGCAAATTTGAAGACTCAGTACACAGAACACCGTCAATCTAAGCCAGTTACGTCGAGATTCTACAAATCTCTCAAGAGTTGGAAGACGCTGGATTATTTTTTGAACGCCGGATCTTCTGTAAAATCCTTTTGAGATGACTCCTGTTCAAAATCATGCAATCCAGGACAGTTGAGAATTGAAGACTTCTTCAACAGGATTACTTAAAAATGGCGACTACCATGTAAGTCAGAACTTCACTGACTTCATAGCATTTCCTCACCAAGTTTCCCGAGAATACTCTGATAGTATTCCCTAACAAGTTTCCACTCCAGGAAGTCCTGACGATTCCCCAGTGAATCATTATCTCAAGCAGGTATCATTATAAGAATCTCAGCATCGGGTTGACCTAAGGATCCCCAACAAATCTCCTTGGCACCAACCTTCCCCGATGAAGCGAGTATTTATTTCACTCCTCGGTGTTTTCTCAAGATTCCGATTTCTCTCAACCATGGATGTTTATTCCATCCCCACTGAAGTCTACTCTGACATCTACAACTACAATATAGGTTCAAGTTCCCCAACAAGTGGATATTTATTTTATCCCTGTGATGCCAATTATTGCTACTTTACTTCAGCTTATTTCAGTTGTTGAGGATATTTATTTTATCCCCATCAAAGTCTTTCCGAATACGAGTTTGATTCGTTCCCAGTGGATCTGTCCTCATCCAGGGAGGCAGATTCATCTTGACGATCCCTAAGTATCCCCGAGTGGATTGCTATTTCCCCAGAGAAGTTGGAACCATTGGGTCCCACCTTCAGATTTCTATACAAGCTTGACAGACGTATCTCTCGTGCAGAGGATGGACCGGGCTTCCTCGTCGTTTTGTTTTTCCTCCTGTTTCTTTTGCTGTTTTGTCAGCATGGGCATAAGCATAGCATGACATCATTTTGCATCCGCCTCCGTGCGTGTTTCCTTTTGTTTATTTCTTGTCGCTTTATCTTGATCTTTGTTGGTGTTTGCGCCAAGTTTGGGTTTGTCCGATCTCTCCAAATAGAGTCGTCAACTTTAGGCAGAAAATGTTAATCCGTTCTAAAGTTTCCCCACAGAGTTCAACCCTCGTGGATGATGGTTTTTTCAGTTATCTTTTTCGTGCTTGGATAAGATAAATCGCCATTCGAGTTCATATCTCAATGGTGAGTCTTGTTTGACCGTTTCTTTCTAGCTTGATCCTAGATCGAACTTTGGTCCCTGGGGATACTACTTTTAACCTTTTGGCCTCCAAACCTATTTTGAGCGTGCATTTATCTTTGCAATGCGCCTATTGGATGAATCTTTTATAGATCCTCTGGGAAGAATATGTTCTCTAACAGTAATTCATTGGAACGACGCCTCCATGGAATCCAAAGCCAAACAACAAGTGGCGGCCTACATCCAGATTTTTACTCAACTACATTGCAAATACAAATCATTTACCTCCGCCCGACTCTTCGACGATATCGCTCTCCAGTGATGTGGATCTCTCCAGAATCCTCAACGCATCACTCTTTAGTGAAGTGGATCTCTCCAGAATCCACAACTTGTTGCTCTCCAGTGAAGTGGATCTCTCTAGAATCCACAACTTATCGCTCTCCAGTGAAGGGTATCTCTCCAGACTCTTCAACGGTGATGCTCATCAATAACCGATGTCTCTACATCAGACCTTTCAATGACATCACTCTTCAGTGAAGTGGTATATCCTACAGTCAACTACTTGACAAGGCCATTTATTTGTGAAGCTCTTCTTTCCCTAGCGGAGACAATCTCTCTGAATTAACCTTCCATTAAGGATCTTTTCCTACTTGAGCGTTATGAATAATCTCTTTATAGACAACCTTTGGGAGATTATCTTTTGATTCTACCGCCGTGTGGATCTTACCCTGTTTTTTTTGCTTAGACGACAATTGGTCACGCTTGAACTTGTTGAGTCGTCGCTCTGGTTTCCCCAGTGTTGTTTCTCTTCCCCCGATGCGTCTGGTCGTCCCCAGGGAGTTTGTTGCTCGTTGTTTTTGTCTTTCGCTCTGTGTTTGCTTTCGTTTTCGTCTGCATCTTGCATTTTTACCATTCCATCATCTTCATCATGCTAGAGTTCATGGCATGTCAGCATTAGGTCTAGCTTGTGCCCATAGCGTTGCATGATCATTGTATCTAAGGGCAAAATTTTCGGTTATCTGTATTTAAATATCTTTCACCATGACCTAATGACGATCTTCATCGCCCTGTCATCCGGTGAAGATATTTAAATAGGGGCAACTGTTGTACCCCAAATTTTTCCCTTAGATTCAGTGATCCGTCTGCATACTAGGTCAATCATTCGTGCATAACTAACCTCTTTACCTAGTTTTTTTGTCTGTTTGTTTCATTTGTGAATACAGGCGCTACTGCAGAAGATTCAAGATCTCGAAGGCTGTGTTGTGTGTACGGTTGTGAAGATTCTCTGGTCTTGACAAAAGCCTTTCTCCTATAGAAGATTAGGTCCTTGTACCCAATGTATATGATGATTGGTCCCTAGAGACCAGTCACTGGTTGGATGGAAGTTATGCTGTAGGATGGCATCTTCACCCCCTCTGTCAGAGCCTCAAGTTTGAGATATTATGTTGCTCCTTGTTCTTAAGCATTGGTTCGTCAGGAATGTTCAATTTAGGAGGAAATAGAAGGTTTATTTCCAAATGCAAATGCAAGTCCATCGTTGTCACAAGTTTACAAGATCAAGTTTGAAGTTCCTGATCCATTCCCACGATTCTAATTCATTTGGTCCCAGTTTGAAGCCCATACCCTCTGTTTCAGGAATAATATTTATATTCTTGAAGTTGTCAAGTTTTCGTCAAGCAAGTTTGACGATCATTGGATTAAATGTTCAAGATATTTGACCATTAATAGAAGTTCAAAATCCTCACAAACACCTAAAATTTGGGTATTTGTAACTCAGATTCCAAGTGGGTTTTCCAATTCAAGATCCAAAATTTCATATAAAAGTTCATTATGGAATGGCAAGAAAATCAAGTGGCTTATTAACGAGTGGCATCATGTTTTATTTTCTAAGAATTAAGGGATGCATTGCCTTCATTTCTTAAGCTCATATTCATTCAATTTCTAATCAAGAGAGTTCTTGAAACCTTAAGGCCTCCTATTGTGGATTTATCACCAGCTTAAGTTTAAAGTCAAAGCTATCAAAAGTACAAATTGAGTTCAATTTCCAAAACATAAGAACAAGTCACAATCTCCTTTTCAAAATTCAAGTTCAAGTCGTTTTCACTACCAAATATCGTTTCAAGCTATAAAGTGCTATAACGTGCAAAGTACATAAGTTTAATGTTCTTCGCAAATGAAAGAAAATTCTAAAGGATTCAAAGTCTAAATATTTTTCTTCATGGGAAACTTACGAGATCAAGTACAAGTCTTGAGTCAATAATGATCTCCTTTGTAATTAAGTTCGGAATACAACAAATCCAAAGGATTGGGAAGTTCATATCAATAGGGGGTATAAGTTTCAAAAGTGCTTAGTACATAGCCTCCCGTTTTCATTGCGGATTCATTGCGGATTCTTTCATTCTGGAGCTAACCCATGTATCTTTAACATAGTACTTTGTGTCTCCAGTAACAAATCACCAAGTCACCGGATGTGAAGATGTGGGACACAATAAGCTAATGGCCTTAGGCGTTCTTTTTTCTTGCTTGAACAATTCGGTTACAGTTTTCCTGTTGCCAACCAATGTTATTATGTATTACTAACCTAGGATAAGTATCAATTATTGGATATAATACAATAGCAAGTGGACTAAGCAAGCGCTCACTGGTTATAATTTCAATATTTGATGTTTCTCCAACGAGTTTACATTCAGGTGGCTATGTTCTTTTCATAGAAACCATCACAAAGGAACTCACAACATACAATTCATTAAAAAGTCTTTAAAAGGGCATTAAAATCTGAAATTCATCAAAGTCCCTTGATTTGAAGACCTTTAGGTGACGGCAGGTCTACTGATGCAGTACCTAATTTCGTGCCACCATTTCTTCCCGTGAAAATTGGATAACCTGGTGTACCTGCACATTTGACACAAATGCCCAAAGTCAGAATATCCAAGAGGAAATAATTGGCTAGCATTGATGATAAAATTGATATTGTCTGATTCATTAATCATAAGGAAATCATGGAAAAGGGAAAGAATCACAATCAATAGCATTCAAGATCACACAAGGGAACAAATCCAATGTGTTTCAAGACATGCTTTCCACGGAAATGGAAAATTTTCATTGCACATAATCAAACATATCAGACATATCTCAGACATCTTTTTAAATTCTTTCCAAAACCAAATCAAGCATATTCAGACAGATTTAGACCGTATCCAAAACGTTTCCAAAACCACAATAGCATGTTCTAGACAGATTTCAAAAACCTGCTTAATTGGACAAAACATGTTCGATACACAATGAAGAGCATTCAAGTTCAATGATTCATTTTCAATCATTTTAGGCCTATATAAAGAGGATTCACACGAGAAGCAGGGGGGGAGAAATTATCAGAAAACTAATTCCTCAACATATCTTACCCAAAACAATTCGTCAATCCATACCAAAAAAATCACCACAATACAAAAGATTTACTCCAATCATCCACCAATCAAAATTCATCAGTATACCAAAAATTCATCAGTTCAATTACACAAGAAAACTCATCACAAAATACACCGGAATCCACAGAATTATACAACAGTCAAACCCAACGGCGAACAACAACACACATACACACATCATCGAAGAAGAAGAACACATTAGAAAACATCACAACGACGCACACACAGAGAGTAAAGAAAGACATCACCCGGAACGCAGAGGAGGCCGGATTTCATTCTTCTCGCCGCCGTTGCGTACCTCCATCTCGATCGCGAACTCCCTTCTTTCTTTTTTTTCTTGCTAATCAAACTCGTAATTGTAATTTGTAATACTCAAATCATAGTGAAATAGGGGTATTGGGTTGTGTGGGGTGGGGTTTATGATTTTGTTTGATCGGAGAAGATGAGAGGTGAGAAAGGCGAGCGGCGATTAGGGTTTCAACAAACCTTAATTTGATTTTGAGAGAAGTTGGTGAGGAACTAGAGTGAAAGCTGAGAGAGGGAGGACCGTTCATTTTCTTGGCTTTTCGTTTTGATCACACACATTCCACCGCGCACCCTCCTACCCACACGTACACTTGACTTGACCCCTCCGTATCAAATCTCTTTTTTATTAACAAAATCTATTAAAATTATGATAAGAACAACTTAACTTTTTCTTTTAATATAATTTTTCTAATAAGTATTTTATGATAAAACTATTATTCACTAAATGTAACTTTCTTAATTCATTAACTCTTGATAATCTTTTCTTTTAATAAAACTTTAAAACTAAATAGTAAAATATTAAAATCCTTCTTAATTATTAGAATTTTATTAACTTAATATATAGTCTAATTTAGATAATATTAAAACCTTTCTAAGTTAACACTAACCTAATTCTAAATAAACCTTTTTCTCAATAATCCTCAATAAATTAAACCATTTTTGAGAAGTTCTAAGTGAAAGTAATTCTTAATAATTTTCACAATGATAAATACGAATCAAAACCATTTTCTTAATAAACCGTACCCTTATATTCCTTTCCCATCAGATCCCTCGAGTGTGAGTGCGCGTGTATATTATTTGTATGCTTATCTATATCTGAATGCATGATTATACTGTTCAAACCTTTTCAAAATATAACAAAAACTCTCGATCCAACGTCGAGCCAATTTTATACCTATGTAAGTCGAGTGCCTTTGGGCCTCGCATTCAACCTTTGGGTCACAGTACACTTAAACTAGCCCACTTTGCTAGTATGCACTAATAATCGGTTAATTGCCCCCTCGACATTCCAAAGGAAGGTTCACCCTAAAATTGACTAAACCGTCATAAGACTAACTCTTAGAACCCTTGGCCTTAGGATTCGGAGTCGCCGTACTCCACGTCTCGCCGTAGACACTTAGAATCTTAGCCTTAGGATCGGAGTCGCCGAACTCCAAGTAAATGCTCCGCCGTGAACATTTACAATCCTACCACTCTTAAACCAACATACAACTTTAGAGTCGCCGCACTCTGTGTAAGGTCTTGCCCAAGACTTTACTTCCCCTTGGAACCTTGACCCCGTCAAGAAGTTCCTCTTTTCAGAACTACGCATACTCTGATTCTACTCCCGAGGATACGTAGGCGTAAGGTGCGATACCTTATCGAGTATACTTAGATACTAACCCCTAGGGTCCAACCTTTAGCATAGCACCCTTAGCAAGCGAATGAGAGATAACATAATACTAACGAGAGGTTCCCGTAGAGTACTACGGACGTTTAGGATGCTAATACCTTCCCTAGGCGTAACCAACCCCCGAACCTTAGATCTTTAGGTTTTTTTTCGCTTTTGAACCTTTCCTTTGGATAAATCAAAGACGGTGGTGAACATTTAAAGAAATGCGATCCTAGTTCATTAATAACTATGGTATCCAATTCTCACCGCAACACATGGTTCAAGAAGTCAAATACACAATCCCAAACCAATGGCACAAGTGCTTTCTCAAACAAGCAATCAGACATAGTCAAGGATATGCATACAAGTAGGCCTCAAACAAAGAGCAATCACATAATTAGCAAAACATCTTTTAAAATCATCAATTTAATTATCAACATCTCTCAACCAGAAGCAAACATCATGTCCAAAACTCATGCCAAAATTCCAAATAAAAGTCACTCAAATAATCATGCAAAGTCAGATGAGAAATATGGTTCAATATGCAAAAAAGAAGGACTACAATGCAATATGAAATAATTTTAAAAATGAGAGAAAACTATTTTTATGCAATTCAATGTATTAGTGAAAAAATGCAAAAAGAATGAGCGCAAAAGGTTTTGTATGCTATAAGAACAAAATTCTACAAGTTTCGGTATGCATGATATGAACAATTCAAAAATAAAATAAACAAATAATTATTTCAGATGCCAAAAATAAAATAAAATAATAAAATAAAATTTGGTAAAATTTTATAAAATGATAAATATGATGCATGAATTTTTTGGTAATTTTTTAATGCAATTGACTATTTTTAAAAAAATTAAAATGAAATGTAATAGTTAAATAAAAATAAAAATATGAAATATGCAAGGTGGTGCGTTTAGCAAAAGAAACACGTTGGGATATTGAAATGGTATGAAGGGGGTGTGTAAATAGCAGGCCCAATCTTAAAATCCATAAAAAAATAAAATAAAACAAAAAAAAAGGCGCACGTGGGCTTCAGTCAACCCAGTTGACTCACCATCACCATTGGATCAATCCTGCGTCTCATATCAAGTCAAACAAATCAAGTGTTATGTAAGATGAGCGGCCATGATTCACACGCACACCACAATAACCATGTATGCACACACACATAATTGGTCAGAAAAAAACAAAAAAAAACGTGCGTACTATACTCCCTCATTAATGCGTTGGCGTAGTATCAACCGCGTGATTCATCACACGGGCCAGATTAGTCAAACAAAAGAAAAAGTAAATAAGATGAGAGATCTGGATAGCACGTACACGATAGTTGCTGTGGGGTAATAAACACATGAACATTAAAATAAAAACTCAAAAAAATAAAAATGTGGCAGCGTGAGAGCCACACGATCCAAGCCATCAACGGCTGAGAGATCGTCTCCTACCTCCAGCCTCTTCCCTCGCCGGAACCCTCACCAGCCGCCGGAGCTAGGGTTCTGGCCACCCTCTCCGGCCACCTGCAACAAATATTTTTCCAGAAAACGCAAAGGGGTACACCATTCTGACCAGAATTTCATCAGGATCTCAAATATCACATCAAAATTTGCAAATGATCAACACACAAAGAGATTCGAACAAAACAAAGTATGGGTCCAAAACTTTAAACACACGATACAACCAAACCACACGTCCAATTTCAAAAATAAATATATCAGAATGATCAGTGGGCATCACACATCAATATGCACGTCAAAAGTTTGAGTTATATGATCATAAAAAATATCACTAACCTGAGATGGTGCAACACGTATCTTCCCTGATAACTTCAAAGGATGGTTGGTTTGTGCCCGTGGATCCGCAGAAAGAAGGTTGTGGAAGAAATTTTGAAGAAACCCTAATGGATTGAGAGATACTAAGAAGAGATCTTTTTTAGGGTTCACTTGAAAACTCCACCAAAATAACGTGTAATCCCTCTAACCCTAGCATGAGTTAGCTTAAATACATTAGGTTATCCCACTGATCAACATTTGGGCCTTGGTAATTCTTTGTTTAATGAGTTTTGGGCAATTTTGGAAAATTACATAATGTGAAACACACCCTCTTCCATGCATGTACACCCAAATATTCTATGATGGATCACTTAAGTTTCAATTGCTAATCACACCTAAATTGAAATTGGGCCTTGAAACATTTTGATTCTTGAGTTTTCAATAATTTGGCAATTTTGCATAATGAGAAATAAGTAATGAATAAACCATGGATCCACTTGATTTAAATGCCAACAATGCTCCTTAGGGATTGTTCTTTGATGTTTGAATATGACATGAAGCAATGGAATTAATTATAGGTCACTATGTCCCAAAATGCAAAAGTTGTGAAAATGGAACCCTAAAAACCACTTTGCCTTCTTTTGGTAATAACTTGAGTTTCACAAATGATATGGAGACCCACTAGTACTTGTTGGAAAGAGGAGAAAAAGATATTCAACTTTCATGTTTGAGGAAAATTCAGTTGAAGCTTCTTTGATGATGAAAAGTCAAGTTGAATGTAGT
Organism: Lathyrus tuberosus; assembly: GCA_022829125.1. NCBI lineage: Eukaryota > Viridiplantae > Streptophyta > Magnoliopsida > Fabales > Fabaceae > Lathyrus > Lathyrus tuberosus. The sequence continues at coordinate 6,903,924 of JALAZF010000090.1, forward strand.
GTAAGGACTTGCCCAAAAAGGAAACTTTCAAATTATAGGTCACTTCCATATTTAGCAACTTTTGTACCAACCCTTGATTCTTGATGAATGGTATGAAATTTGACTCTTGAAGACCATATGAGGACGTGAGACCTTGAAAACCTTGGAGAGAACCTCAAAATTCCACAGTTGACTTCCCCTCTCACTGTTGACTTTTACCCAATTCACCTGATTCCCAATCCATTGGCCAATTGAACTTCTCCTGGACCAAACTAATGGACAATCTTCCATTCCCAGACACTTAGGGACCCAAGGAATACCATGGAATCAAGTCTTGCCCAAAAAATCAGAAATAAACTGACTTTATAGCAAACCCTAATTTTGGTACCCTCAGTCTTGGAGAAAATAACACAGTCCCCAAATCCAAATTCCTCTGAATATGATGTGTATCCTCTCCAACAAAGATAAGATATGCCATTTGGTGATGATAAAAACCCAAGAAACTTACCCATTGGAGAAATAAACCCAAGATTCTCAAAACCCTAATTTCTGCACTGGTTAGGGATGAGTGATCCACAATACAAGGACTCTTGCTTGACCCTTTGAAGAACATCTTCTCCTCTTGAACTTGCCTCAGGCACCTTGACCCCATACTAAGAACCAATGATATGCACACATGATAATGAAAAATGAGATGAAACATAAGCCAGTTAGTACTAAAGTAAGGAGAGAAAATTTTGGGGTGCAACAGCTGCCCCTATTCAATCAACTTGATCCTGAAGGTAGGATATCAACGGCTGTCAGACATTTCAGGATGCACGGGGATTGAATACCGAAAGAGCCCCGAAAATTTACTAATGGTGAGAATAATGAAATGGAGCGTGCTGAAAAATAAGGAATATGACCTCAACCATATCCACAAGAAAAACACGAATACGACCTCAATCGCACCCGTAAAACGAATACAACCTCAATTGTACCCACAAAGGAAGATTGACCTCAATCACTCTAACCACAAAGAAAATACGAATACGACCGCAATCGCACCCACAAAACGAATACAACCTCAATTGTACCCTCAAAGGAAGACTGACCTTAATCACTCTACCCACAAAGAAAACACGAATACGACCTCAATCGCACCCATAAAACGAATACAATCTCAATTGTACCCTCAAAGGAAGACTGACCTTAATCACTCTACCCACAAAGAAAATACGAATAAGACCTCAATCGCATCCACAAAACGAATACAACCTCAATTGTACCCACAAAGGAAGACTGACCTCAATCACTCTACCCACAATGAAAAGGACGAATACGACCTCAATCGTACCCACAAAACGAATACAACCTCAATTGTACCCACATAGGAAGACTGACCTCAATCACTCTACCCATAAAGAAAACACGAATACGACCTCAATCGCACCCATAAAACGAATACAATCTCAATTGTACCCTCAAAGGAAGACTGACCTCAATCACTCTACCCACAAAGAAAATACGAATACGACCTCAATCGCATCCACAAAACGAATACAACCTCAATTGTACCCACAAAGGAAGACTGAACTCAATCACTCTACCCCAATGAAAAGGACGAATACGACCTTAATCGTACCCACAAAATGAATACAACCTCAATTGTACCCACAAAGGAAGACTGACCTCAATCACTCTACCCACAAAGAAAATACGAATACGACCTCGATCGCACCCACAAAACGAATACAATCTCAATTGTACCCACAAAGGAAGACTGACCTCAATCACTCTACCCTCAAAGAAAATACGAATACGACCTCAATCGCATCCACAAAACGAATACAACCTCAATTGTACCCACAAAGGAAGACTGACCTCAATCACTCTACCCACAAAGAAAATACGAATACGACCTCAATCGCATCCACAAAACGAATACAACCTCAATTGGACCCGCAAAGGAAGACTGACCTCAATCACTCTACCCGCAATGAAAAGGACGAATACGACCTCAATCGTACCCACAAAACGAATTCAACCTCAATTGTACCCACAAAGGAAGACTGACCTCAATCACTCTACCCACAAAGAAAATACGAATACAACCTCAATCACACCCACAAAACGAATACAACCTCAATTGTACCCTCAAAGGAAGACTGACCTCAATCACTCTACCCACAAAGAAAACACGAATACGACCTCGATCGCACCCACAAAACGAATACAACCTCAATTGTACCCTCAAAGGAAGACTGACCTCAATCACTCTACCCACAAAGAAAACACGAATACGACCTCAATCGCACCCACAAAACGAATACAACCTCAATTGTACCCACAAAGGAAGACTGACCTCAATCACTCTACCCGCAATGAAAAGGACGAATACGGCCTCAATCGTACCCACAAAACGAATACAACCTCAATTGTACCCGCAAAGGATAACCAACATAAAGTGGACTTCCCTGGGGATAACGTGAAACAAAACTTCTGGTTTAAACCACCCCTACTGGGAAAAGGAGACTGGCAAACAAAATATGTCAAGCGAGAACTGACTACCAGGCGAGAACTGGATTTCACAAAAGAGAAAGGCCAAACAAAGGAAAACTTCTAACGGACTCACGATCCACAGATAAGATGACTCCGCTGGGGAAAGGAGAAGTCTAAATAAAAGACTCTGCCGGGGAGCACCAGTATGAGGAGCGCATCCCTCCAAAATCTCCTGAGTTATGCCATCTTTGCTGGGAAAGAGAACTAGCAAGAAAAGCATCAACCCTGGCTTATGCTTCGAATGCAAATGTTTGAATTTTGCCGTAATGCTCCACACAAAGTGGAAATGCTACGCGTTTTGAGGATGCAATGCCAATGCTTATGATATGCAAAAGGGGTCCCTCCAGCAAAATAAATGCATGGAGAGAAAAGACCAATTTAGCTAGGGATGACAAAAATAAATCGTCCTCTGAATCCAAGAACTCTACTGAGAAGGATCACACTGACCGACTCTTTGGATCAACAACTTCTACTGGGGATAAAATCCCAAAAGAACCTCCACACTACCGGGGGTTACACATGTCCTTTACTGAAGGTAACATCCAAAACCTGAGATTTCTCCTATGCTGAGGAGTTGAGAGTGAATACCAATAACGGAACCGGAAGTTTGTTACTGAGGATTGCCAATAACAGATGGGCTTAGGACCTGTTGGGGAATGCCAGCCCATAATACCATCCTGCTTGGGGAAAACAGCCCATGATACCATCCTGCTTGGGGATACTGCTGAACCTAGCCTGCTGATGGGAGAATGACTTCACTCTCACCTTGCTGGGGATTAGAACATAACGTTGTCGGTGAAAGTACACTTCCTGACTGGCTGGGTAAAGTGAACACCTGATTCTGTGGGGAGACAACGTCTTGATCCAGAGAAAATACTTTCCAGGTCTCGTGCTGGGGAAGGTCTGCACTACTGAGGAAAGGTGCAATCTCAATACTGGGGAGAGCAACCTGCTGGGGGAGTACCATCCTGTTGCCCTACAACCTGACTTGTCTTTATGGTTATAAGCGGCTCTTTGAACTTTTCACTTGCCCCAGACCACCGGGTATAATGGAAGAAATCATTTCAAGAGGATTTTACAGAAGATCGGGCGTTCGCACTGCCCCAGGGTCTTCAAACTCTTGGAGAGATTCATCATATCTCGACATAACTGCCCCAGTCTTCATAATCCATGAAGTACATTACCTCGAAAGGGATTGTAATGACTTGAAAATACTCTGCTTTAGTATCTTGAACCTTGAGGAGGTCTTTTCAATTAACCATTTTCAGGAGTGGACAATCTCCCACGCTCTAGAGGTGGCCTGCCTCAATATGAGCTTTGAAGTGACTTTGCCCCTGATCTTAAAATGAATGCCCAGGATAACTGAATTTCGGAGAGATTTCTCGACGTGACTGCCCCAGATTGGCTACATCTTAACATGACTTACTGGTGAGAGCCCCCTCCACACTGAGCCTCTTGGCAGCATGCCCCTTGATATGATTGTCCTTTAGAATTTTCAAGCAACCCAACTTGGCAGGATCAAGCTTCTTGACTGACGTTCACTGTGTAAGCTGCATTGATGCTTAGGCACATGTATGCAAATAAGTTATTTATGAGAATGATAATTCTAATGCAACACTCATGTTAACCTTGAAGTTTTATTGAAAACGCGTCGCCAATCCTTGTGAACGAATCACTAGCTGGGATGCGACCTTGATTTTTGACTGGCAAAACAATGCGCACATGCAATACCAACAAATCTTATTAGCACAACTCGTAGGAGTCAGGAACGCCATCCTGTTGAAGTATGCTTTCAGAATAAACCCTGTTTCAATTAGGACTTTTAAGGGTTGTAACACCGTCTGGTTCGCGGCTTCAAAAAAACAGATTTATGGCTCAAAATTTATCGGTGCCCACCCACTCTTCGTGATGTTCTCCAGTCCTATGTTTAGTTAATCTGACCCAACCACTCATCTCTCAAAAGGTTTATGATCTTTAAGGAACCCATGCCACTAATGGTTTGACACCTAAGGAAGTTTTGGAGTGACAGTCACCCCTTTTTATCTTTTGTGCCCGTAATCACACAAATTTTTTCTTATCGAGGATTTTCTTTTGTAATCCTTTTTGTTTTTCGCTTTTTCTTTCTTTTGCCTCTTTTGATCCCTAATTTTTGCCTGGACTGACTCTTTTGAGTTTTTCGATTTTGAAGTCCAGCGGGATGCCCTGACTTTTGCCTAAGTCACTTGTTTACAAGTTTCGACTTAACAGGCTTTCCTTTTTTATTCCCCTCTTTGAACAAAGCGTGTGACACTGGTCGTCTTACTTGCTTGAAAGGGTTGTGACTGCCTCACTCCTTGATTGTTGAAGGATAACCATTGTGGTTTCACATCTCTTGACCTTTTGATGGTGGGATAGAAGATAATGGATCCTCAGATGCACACTCTCCTTGAAATTTGAACACTCGGTCAAACTAACTGACGCCTACCCTGCCCCTGGGTTAGGTATGAGGGTTTTTTCGTACGAAAGAAGCTCCTACTCCAAGACTCAAAGGGGTTAACGAAGGTTTATCTCCTTATCTCTCCAGTGTTTAGGGGTTTGAAACAATGCCTGTACATCCTCAACAGGGTTCTATCCTTGAACATACAACCAGAGATTTTGCGTTTTCGTCTCATCATCCTCCCTCAAGAGTTCTAAACAAGAAAATTGGTATTGCAGTGCATATAAACATTTAAGAGTGAACACGAATGGATTACTTCAAAAAAAACATACGCATTGCATTAATATCATCATAAAAAAATGAACAAGTCTTACATGCATACGATGCTTTAACAAGAAATGAAAAACTACAAATGAAAATACGGTAAAGAAGCTGAAGATTGCCATTGCTGAGGAAGCTTAATTCTGTCTGGACGTACTTGCAGACTGAGTGTTCATTTGAGAAAGGAGGCCTCCATTGATGTACATATCATCTTCAGTGAATACAATGATCTCTGAGTCTACCAGGTCTTGCACCTTGTGCTGGAATACATTACACTTATCAATCGTATGCCCAAACGTTCCCGAGTGGAACTCGTACCTAGCAGTCATGTCATAATCCGGAGGAATAGGGTATGGTACCGGCGTGGTACTCCTCGTTTGAATCAGAGAGTTCTTGAGCAGACGAGCAAACAACTGACTATAAGGGATAGGAATAGGATCAAAAATCCTCTTGGGTATTCTTGGTCTCGGTTGCCCCTGTTGCTGATAATTCTGCTGTCGGTGCTGATTTGGCCACCTCACCTGCGCTTGCACTTTCCTTTCCACATTTGGCTGAGGCACAAACAAAGGTTGCTGACGTAGAGCTTCTGCAGCAAAAGGTTGTGGAGAAATTCCATGACATGAGGTGGATCCTGCAAAGAGGGGAGGAGTAAGGATCTCTGTTGTGGAAGCGGGCACAGGACTATCTTCCTTCTTCAACACCCTATTCAAAATTTCCATGGCCAAACCCATCTGAGTCTTCATCTGATTGACCTCCTCCCTCAGCATCTTCTGGTCTTGCATGAGAGTTTGCATATTCCCCATAACCTGCCCCATCTGGCCTCGCATTTCCCTCAACTCAGCTTGAACTTGCTCCATGATCAACTCTTGAATGGCCTGAGGAGTTAAGTCTGCAATTCTGAGATTGGAACAAGATAAGAATACCGGAGATAAACACCTATTATGCACAATGATTATGCAAAATGATTATGAATATGCAAATGCAAATGAACATGTTTGAATATTCGCAGGGCGATCCACCCCTTGATTCCAGTTTAACAATAAGATAGAACGGAACTTCTGCTCATACATTAAGAAAACCAGAGGAAAACCAAATGTCAACAATCACAAATCCAAGATAACAAGTCTGAACACAATAATCATAGATCCCAACCAACAAGTCTGTCGGTGGTCCAAATAATGAAAGAAAATAGAAAACTACGACATGTCATCAAAATCCACAAGTGTCAATCCCCCCATCCATTATGCTTTCTGCTCCAGTCTTGAATTTCCTTGAACAGGCTTTTGGTGTCGGGGTGCTTCGGTCTCTGAAATAGCTCTTGAATGAGAACGTCTCTCCTATGCATGATCCCTTCCAAGTATCGGCAATGCAACTCCCAAGCGTCTTCTCCAGAAACACCATCCATGTTAGGGCCCTCATGTCTAGGTCTCTTCACTTCAGCTTGGACCTTCAGTTCCTCTATGGAGGCTATGGCTTCATTGAGTCGACCCTCGACTGCTTGTCTCTGGAATACCCCTGATAGGATCTCAGCGTCTTTCTTCTTGAGCTGCGACTTCAATTGATCAATCTGAGCTAGATAACCGTCTTCTTTTTGCTTATTCTCAGCCATTGCAGTTTCTCGGTGAGCATTGAACCTATGAATTTTTAACAAAGCCTTATCCAACTCTTCCTTCTTAGACTCGAGAACCTTACTGATACCATCTAGAGCTCGTTTCATCCTTTGTCTGGATATGACCATGTCAGCTAGCTCTTTTTCTGCCTTAGCAAGAAGCTCTGTCTTCAACTTGGCGGTATGAACAGCTTCACCCCGCTCATGTTTCAACTGGTAAATCTCTCTTAGTAGCTCACTGTTTTCTTCTCGCAGCTTTTCCTTTTCAGCCCACAACTTGTTAAACTTCTCTATCTCAACTGTGGTAGGAGGCTCAATCAGTAAGGGGTAAGATGGTGGTTCTACCGGGAAGGGAAGAAGCTCCTCTTCTGCTATCTTCTTAATCCATTCTTTATAGGAAGGGAAAGCCTGGTTGTTACATTTCCCGAATGAAGTTTTCCCCTCTTGGTCACCTGCTTCCAAGCATTCACAATCTTCCTTATCATTTCTTGATCCCCAGTACCATTAAAGAATAAGGACTCTCTGACATCTCGCTCTTCAGGTGGATCTTTCAAAGGATAACCAAACTGTCTGATAACAAGGGAAGGATTATAGTTAATTCCACCTCTTCTCCCTATCAAGGGTACATTAGGGAATTCTCCGCACTTGCAAATAATCTCCATTTTGAACTAGACTATGTTGTCAGCAGTCAAGCCCATTAACCTCTTTGACCACTTCAGAGAATCTTTCGTATCAACGAAGGCGCCAGCTTCAGGGAGATGACTCAGAAACCAAGTAGATAAGAGTGGTGCACAGTAACTCACAGTTCTTCCACGCCTATTTTCATTCTTGTAGTGGACTGAGTGATACACATCACCTAGCAAGGTAGGTATAGGATTCTTTGAAATAAAGATTCTGACAGCATGCATATCCACCAGATCAAGAACATTGGGAAACAGGACAATCCCATAGATGCACATAGCCAGAATAGCTTGGAAAGCAGTCAAATTCTTCTCTTTAACATGTATGCAAGCTTGGTCAAACAAGAACTTCAATAAGAAACCCTTAGCTCCTTGTTTTTCCTCAATATTACTGCTTAGAACGGATTCACCAATATGAAGAGCAACATCCATTTCTTTTATCCCGGGGTGTTCTTCAGAAAAGAATACTATGTCATGCCTGATGGGGATTCCCAAAATAAATGAGAACTCCTCCAACGTTGGGGCCAAGATGTACTCTGGGAAAGTGAAGCAACGCAAAGACGGATCGTAAAACTGAAGAAGTGTATGAATGGCATCCTTCTCATACTTGGAGATATTGTAGACAAACTTCAGAAGTCTCCCATACCCTCCACTGAACTCTGTTTGAACTCTGGGACCAGCCATACTAATCAGCTTGTGAATCAACGTCAAGGTCGGATCTGGGAACGAATAGGCAACAGTCTTCTTTCTCTAGACATCCATGCCAAGGTAACCTCAGAAAATCAGAATCAAGAGTAAGATGCAAGCCCTGAAAAATGTCAAACATGTCAGAATGCAAGAAAAATGATATGCTCATGCAAACATGGGATCAAGGCAACACTGCTGGATGTGCTGTGCTGTTAACTGAACGAGAACCACAACCCAGAAAACCAGAATTCCAAAATACCGAACCACTGAGATAATCAGGAACCCAGATAATCAAACATTGATGAGAAATCCAAAAAAAACCGGGTAGGTTGAAGGTTTCGGTTACCTGCAAACCTGCAAACACCCATCCCCTCTCACGTGTGGGTACAAGGATGTTCAGTATCCCAGGCTCTCAGGTCGAGAAATGATGATACGTTCACCATTTCTAGTTTGGCATCATCATCAATCGAGGAGGCCTCAACTGATTCTCCAAAACGGAAGGTCCTCAGCTTCTGGCACTGAGGTCGAGAAACAATAGTACATTCATCCCTCGGGGTACAGTACTATCGTCAATCGAGGAGTGCCTCCACTGATTCTCTTCAAAAGATAGGGGCTATCCTATGCGAGTTCCAAAGTGGGCCCTCGGGTGCGAATGGGTTTGCCACAGGATGTGGTCTGCCACTGTCACCACTGAAGAGGGATGTTTCCACTAAGGTCCTCGATGATCGGTCACCAGAGTCGACAACTCTCTAGATCAACACCCTAACATGCGCAAGACACACACGTTAGAATGCGTCCCAAGATAGCCTCGTCTGGTTGTGAATTTCGTGAACACACAAACGTACCAAGCGGGCACATAGGTCCCACTACTTTCCACTCTAGTCCTAGGGTGTACTCAAGCCTGGGTATTGGGCTTATCTCTCAGAACAACCCAACCTGCAAAACAGAAACAACCAGCACAACACAGCAATATCTAGTATGACAGTAATAAAAATGAAATGCAATGCAGAAAATGTGGTAAAAATAAAATACAACAAATAAAGCAAAACACGAAACACCCAAAGAGAACAAAGACAAGCAAGCGCTAGGATTGACTCGCTTAGGGATGAACCAGCATAGGTCAACCAGAGTCCCCAGCAGAGTCGCCAGCTGTCGCTCCCAGGATTTTCATCCAGGTACAAACGCGAGAGTGGCACGGAAAAATAGAGTCGCCAGCCGTGTAAATTTATCCCAAGAGAGGGAAAGGGTACACCGCATAAACCTGGGGAAGAGGGAAAGGAATGGTCATCGCAACCATAACCTGGGTTCGGGAGTCGATTACGCGAGGGGAAGGTGTTAGCAGCCCACGCGTCCATCGTACTCGATGGGATCTATGCTTGTTGTCTAATCTAAGGGTGAGTTATCCTATCATCTAGGGCTGTACTAAAACAGGGGAGGTGAAAACTAAGACAGACTCGGTAGGACGTCGGCGTCCTAGGCCTACGTACTCCCTTTATGCAATGGGAAATTCAGAGTCAACGTAGTTTGGACCAAGTTCTTTTTGTGTTTTTTATGAGCGACGTTAAGTCCGCGTCCGACAGTTAGGGTCGATGCCTGTTTGCGACTCAGACGGAAAGTAACGTGCCTTTTTTGAAAATAGCCTTTAGTTTGACAATCCTGAAGGACAAAAAGGTTTGAAGTTTGTTTGTATTTTTTAAGACAGAAGTGACTTGAGTTAGTTCATAATTTGCATTGCACCAAAGTCTAGGGCACAGGGACGAATACTTAACGAATCGTACCAAGACAGGACGCTCGCTAAGCACTCTAGAAAGATGAGAGGAAGCCCCTCATTTCTCATTCCCCACGCTTAAGGCTCGTGCGCAATACACTTTATCCTTATTAAGTGTTTTCAAGAAGTTTTGAGATGAGAAGAGAGAAGACACAAAGGAAACTCTAAAGGGGAACTAAGAGTCCTAATGTTATCATGCATGGATGACCTACGGTTAGTGAGGTTTGACGATAACCTAAGCCTAAAGAAAAGAAAAGATGAGACAGAAAGAGTGAGAGTGGATATGGATAACTATCCACACCCTCGAATAACTTACCTCCGCCCCTGCATAAAAGGTTAGTACAAAACAGACGTAAATAACAATAAGACTAATGAAACCCAAGCAATGACATATGATGGTAACCAAGTGACCAATAACAATTCAAACATGGTTCAAGAAGTCAAAGACACAATCCCAAAACAATGGCACAAGTGCCTTCTCAAACAAGCAGTCAGACATAGTCAAGGATATGCATACAAGTAGGCCTCAAACAAAGAGCAATCACATAATTAGCAAAACATCTTTTAAAATCATCAAATTAATTATCAACATATCTCAACCAGAAGCAAACATCATGTCCAAAACTCATGCCAAAATTCAAAATAAAAGTCACTCAAACAATCATGCAAAGTCAGATGAGAAATATGGTTCAATATGAAAAAAAGGAGGACTACAATGCAATATGAAATAATTTAAAAAATGAGAGAAAAATATTTATATGCAATTCAATGTATTGGTGAAAAAATTCAAAAAGAATGAGAGCACAAGGTTTTGTATGCTATGAGAACAAAATTCTACAAGTTTAGGTATGCATGATATGAACAATTCAAAAATAAAATAAACAAATAATTATTTCAGACGCCAAAAATAAATAAAATAATAAAATAAAATTTGGTAAAATTTATAAAATGATAAATATGATGCATGAATTTTTTGGTAATTTTTTAATGCAATTGACTATTTTAAAAAAAATTAAAATGAAATGTAATAGTTAAATAAAAATAAAAATATGAAATATGCAAGGGGGTGCGTTTAGCAAAAGAAACACGTTGGGGTATTGAAATGGGCTGAAGGGGGTGTGTAAATAGCAGGCCCAATCTTAAAATCCATCAAAAAATAAAATAAAACAAAAAAAAGGCGCACGTGGGCTTCAGTTAACCCAGTTGACTCACCATCACCATTGGATCAATCCTGCGTCTCATATCAAGTCAAACAAATCAAGTGTTATGTAAGATGAGCGGCTATGATTCACACGCACACCACAATGACCATGTATGCACACACACACAATTGGTCAGAAAAAACAAAAAAAAACGTGCGTACTATACTCCCTTATTAATGCGTTGGCATAGTATCAACCGCCTGATTCATCACACGGGCCAGATTAGTCAAACAAAAGAAAAAGTAAATAAGATGAGAGATCTGGATAGCACGTACATGATAGTTGTTGTGGGGTAATAAACACATGAACATTAAAATAAAAACTCAAAAAATAAAAACGTGGCAGCGTGAGAGCCACACGATCCAAGCCATCAACGACTGAGAGATCGTCTCCTACCTCCAGCCTCTTCCCTCGCCGGAACCCTCACCAGCCGCCGGAGCTAGGGTTTCGGCCGCCCTCTCCGGCCACCTGCAACAAATATTTTTCCAGAAAACGCAAAGGGGTACACCATTCTGACTAGAATTTCGTCAGGATCTCAAATATCACATCAAAATTTGCAAATGATCAACACACAAAGAGATTCGAACAAAACAAAGTATGGGTCCAAAACTTTAAACACACGATACAACCAAACCACACGTCCAATTTCAAAAATAAATATATCAGAATGATCAGTGGGCATCACACATCAATATGCACGTCAAAAGTTTGAGTTTTATGATCATCAAAAATAGCACTAACCTGAGATGGTGCAACACGTATCTTCCCTGATAACTTCAAAGGATGGTTGGTTTGTGCCCTGTGGATCCCCAGAAAGAAGGCTGTGGAAGAACTTTTGAAGAAACCATAATGGATTGAGAGATACGAAGAAGAGATCTTTTTTAGGGTTCACTTGAAAACTCCACCAAAATAACGTATAATCCCTCTAACCCTAGCATGAGTTAGCTTAAATACATTAGGTTATCCCACTGATCAGCATTTGGGCCTTGGTAATTCTTTGTTTAATGAGTTTTGGGCAATTTTGGAAAATTACATAATGTGAAACACACCCTCTTCCATGCATGTACACCCAAATATTCTATGATGGATCACTTAAGTTTCAATTGCTAATCACACCTAAATTGAAATTGGGCCTTGAAACATTTTAATTCTTGAGTTTTCAATAATTTGGCAATTTTGCATAATGAGAAATAAGTAATGAATAAACCATGGATCCACTTGATTTAAATTCCAACAATGCTCTTTAGGGATTGTTATTTGATGTTTGAATATGACATGAAGCAATGGAATTAATTATAGGTCACTATGTCTCAAAATGCAAAAGTTGTGAAAATGGAACCCTAAAAACCACTTTGCCTTCTTTTGGTCATAACTTGAGTTTCACAAATGATATGGAGACCCACTAGTACTTGTTGGAAAGAGGAGAAAAAGATCTTCAACTTTAATGTTTGAGGAAAATTCATTTGAAGCTTCTTTGATGATGAAAAGTCAAGTTGAATGTAGTGTAAGGACTTGCCCAAAAAGGAAACTTTCAAATTATAGGTCACTTTCATATTTAGCAACTTTTGTACCAACCCTTGATTCTTGATGAATGGTATGAAATTTGACTCTTAAAGACCATATGAGGATGTGAGACCTTGAAAACCTTGGAGAGAACCTCAAAATTCCACAGTTGACTTCCCCTCTCACTGTCGACTTTTACCCAATTCACCTGATTCCCAATCCATTGGCCAATTGAACTTCTCCTGAACCAAACTGATGGACAATCTTCCATTCCCAGACACTTAGGGACCCAAGGAATACCATGGAATCAAGTCTTGCCCAAAAAATCAGAAATAAACTGACTTTATAGCAAACCCTAATTTTGGTACCCTCAGTCTAGGAGGAAATATCACAGTCCCCAAATCAAAATTCCTTTGAATATGATGTGTATCCTCTCCAAAAAAGATAAGATATGCCATTTGGTGATGATAAAAACCTAAGAAACTTCCCCATTGGAGCAATAAACCCAAGATTCTCAAAACCCTAATTTCTGCACTAGTTAGGGAAGAGTGATCCACAATACAAGGTCTCTTGCTTGACCCTTTGAAGAACATCTTCTCCTCTTGAACTTGCCTCAGGCACCTTGACCCCATGCTAAGAACCAATGATATGCACACATGATAATGCAAAATGAGATGAAACATAAGCCAGTTAGTACTAAAGTAAGGAGAGCAAATTTTGGGGTGCAACACCAAGTTGTGTGATGACATTGTCTATAGCTTGATTTGCCGACGGGTTGGCCATTGCTGGTAGTTGAATGACGAAAGTTTGGTTTATCGTGAGGAAAACGGGGAAACTTATGAAATTCCCACAGACAGCGCCACTAATCGTACCTGGATCAGACAGTTTGAAGATGGCCAACGACGTCTGGAATTGTTGCTACTTTAATGATGATGACAGACGGCCGGGGGGGGGGGGGGGGTGTACCTGCAGGGCACTCCGATGCTTAAGTCAGTGAGGGCACAGAAAATACAGAGAAAGTGAGTGAGAGTAAGAAGTTAACTATCCTGACCCTCTCAAGTGAGAGGGTATTTATAGGAGACCTCCAGCGCGTGGCCAATGGTTACTTGCAACGGGTGGGACCAGCGTGTGACCCATTCCAAGTAACTGCTAGGACTTACGTGTAGTAATAATGACCAGCTCGTGGTCAACACCCTAGTGTAACCGTCCCTTTATTGCCATTAGTAGACGGTTACATGAAACGTATCTGTGTAGATAAGACCGTTAGTAGACTCCTCGGGGGAGAGTCTACAATGTCGAGGAAATATGGTGGTCGTGGTCTGGACATGACCTAACGGAGGAGAACTATGCTTGTCGAGGACCTATGAGTCAACGAGATTAGGAGTATTCTCGTAGGGAGAAGTTAATCTGTCGAGGAGGTTCATTTCATCAGGGTGTGATGTCTTCCTTTCCTGTTTGTCCTCAGATGCTCGACACCGTCAAGGAGCCAGGTGCCCGACATACCTTTGGCCTCGCGTATGGCAGTCATGTGTCATTCTCTAGGACTTTATTGGGCTTCTTCAAGTTGTACGGATTGTGCCTGTTTGATTGTAGGAAACCACGGCTCAGTCCAGAACATATACTGAGACGTAGAGGCGTAGCCAAAGAAAACATAGACATTCAAAAGGAATGAATATGTGTTGGATTATGTGGCTTTTTATGAAAAACATCAAAGGGAGAGTGCATGTTAAGAGTTGGGTTTGGTAATTTGTTAATTAAGTAGAAGTTTTAAAAGCAAATGACTAATATGTAGGAGAAAGTTTAGACATGTCTGTTTCAACAATGTTCCTATGACGCCTTTCTGTTGTAGCATTTAGATGAGGTTTCTATGGAGGTTTGTTAAATATGAGATGCCATGGTCAATAATGTTAGTGCGTAAGGCACTTTTAGTGAGGAGAGAAAGAGAGAATAAGGAAATAAGGATTTGTATTATTTAATTGTGTAAATAATGATACAAGTTAGGTCTATTTATATACAACCCTAATTGGGATTGGGCTAACACAACTTGGATTATATCTAAATATTAAATCTAATCAAAGTTGATTCTCAGCTTTCATGTGTGACACTCTTGGTTCGCTCATGAATCTGCTCACTAATCCGACTGCGAAACCTATATCAGGTCGACTATTGCACACATATCTCAGAGATTTAACTATTTGTTTGAACAAAGTTACATCAACTTTGTCTTCTTCTCCATGCTTCTCCAACTTCAAGTTTGGTTCGACGGGTGAGGATGCAGGATTCGAATCATCCATTCTGAATCTCCTGAGTATCTCTTTGACATACTTCCTTTGATGTAGCACCATACCTTGCTTCGACATATGAAATTCCATGCCTAGGAAATAAGACAATTTTCCCAGATCTGACATTTCAAATTCCTTCTTCATCAGCTCTTTGAACTTCGACAAGTTCTTCAGGCTATTTCCAGTTACTAACAAGTCATCGACATATAAGCAGATGATTGTTATATCTTGTGCTACAACCTGAACATAGACACCATACTCAGACTTGCATTTTACAACTCCCAATTCGACTAAGTATGAGTCGATCTTCTTGTTCCATGCCCTAGGTGCCTGCTTGAGGCCATAGAGTGCATTGTGCAACTTATATACTTTACTCGCTTCCTTCTGAATCACAAATCCAGGAGGTTGTGTGACATAGACCTCTTCGTCTAACGGACCATTCAGAAAAGTTGACTTCACATCTAGGTGAAATGTCGACCAACCTTGGTTACATGCCAATGCTACCACTAGTCGAACAGTCTCTAGTCTTGCTACTGGAGCAAATACTTCAGAGTAGTCAAGTCCTTCTCTTTGAAGAAATCCTCGAGCTACTAATCTTGCTTTATGTCTTGCTATCGACCCATCAGCATTGTGTTTTAATTTGAACACCCACTTTACTTCGATAGCTTTTGTATGTGCTGGCAATTCGACTATCTGTCATGTGTTGTTTCTTTCGATTTCCTGTAACTCTTCGACCATAGCTAACTTCCACTGTTGAATTTTTAAAGCTTCGTTATGGTTGATTGGTTCAGCACCTGCAAGTAAAGCAAAATGAACTAATTCGCCATCTGGTGTGACTTCATCATCACCAGTCACTTCATAATAATGAAGTCTTGCTGGAAGAACTCTATTTCGTCGAGGTCTTTGGCTTGTTTCAGCCACAACCTCTGTATCGGGAATGTCAACAACTGCTTCTACTTCGACTTCGACTTGATTCTCAACAATTCCTTCAACTTCGACTTCATCAGTTTCATCGTCGAAATCAGAGCTCACCAATGGCTTGTTAATTGAATTACTAGAATTCCAATCCCAGGCAGAATTTTCATCAATCACAATATCTCGACTCAACACAATTTTCTCATTAATTGGATTGAATAGCCTGTATGCATCTGTCTTATGATATCCTACCAGAATCATAGCTTCACTCTTGTCATCAAGCTTCCTTCTTCTTGCATCAGGAACATGCTTGTAACACATAGAGCCAAACACCTTCAGATGACTCACTGATGGTCGTTTTCCACTCCACACTTCTTCAGGAACCTTGTTCTTCAATTTCTTGGTAGGGCACCTGTTCAGGATATAAACTGAAGTTGAAACAGCTTCACCCCATAAATATTTTGGCAAATTCTTCTGCTTGAGCATACATCTCGCCATATCCACTATGGTTATGTTTCTTCTTTCAGCAATTCCATTATGTTGAGGAGTATAAGGAGCAGTTACCTCATGATCAACACCATGTTCTGCACAGAATTTTTCAAACATCTTCGAAGTGTATTCGCCACCTCCATCAGTTCGCAAAACTTTGATCCTCTTCTCAATCTGGTTTTCGACAAGCATCTTGAATCTCTTAAAGATTTCAAATACTTCGTCCTTTATCTTGATCACATAGATCCACAGCTTTCGACTAAACTCATCGACAAACGAAACAAAATATTTGTTTCCACCAATGGTATGTTCTTCGAATGGACCACATATATCTGAATGTACAACTTCGAGTATGCAGGATGATCTCATTGGCATAGTCGAAATGAAAGAATTTCTGGATTGCTTTCCAACTAAACATCCTTCACAGAGTTTGTCAGGCATCTCAAGACTTGGAATACCAGATACCATATCTTGAGTAATCAGCTGGTTGAGTGATCGAAAGTTCAAATGTCCAAACCTCAAATTCCACAACCAACTATCCTTGTGGTCGACAACAGTTTTAAGACATTGTACTTCAGTCGAACTGATCATGGTCTTAAACGTCCTGTTCTTCGAAAACGGAGATTTCAAGACCAAATTGTTCTGGGTGTCGAACAATTTCAATACTCTATCTTTTATGACAACTGAGAAGCCTTTTTTGACCAGTTGTCCAACACTTAACATGTTGCACTTTATTCCAGGTACATAGAACACATCTCTGATTATAGCTTTCGCTCCATTACTCAGTTGAAAATCTATGTTGCCAGTGCCTTCTACTTGCAACGAACTGTTATCAGCAAGTTTTATCTTGCTCTTCTTCGACTCATCAAAATCTGCCAACCACTCCTTTCGACCAGTCATGTGATTTGAGCAGCCTGAGTCGAGAAACCAGATCTTGGATTCGACATGGTTATCGCTACTGCAGCCATAACCACCATACCACCTTCAGAATCATCTGAATCTTGGCGTGCAAGGTTCGCTCATTCGTCCTTGCCTTTTTTCGATCCATTGTCTTTCCTGTACCAACAATGTTTGTCCAAATGACCCCTCTTTTCACAGTTATAATACCGTATACCTTTCTTATCTTCTTTGTCCTTTCGATAGTTTCCTCCTCCTCTTTTCGAGGATTCAGAAGCTCTATCTTCGACCTGATTCTTGTGAGGGTTCGACCAAGACTTCTTTCCTTGAGTCTTGTCGACTTTGCCTTTGAATATGTTGGAACCACCATTCTTTTTCCATGACTGAGCCTGCAGTGCTAGTATTGAATCCTGAACTCCCTTTCTTTCGACAATCCTCATCTCATGCGCCTCCAACGAACCAACCAAATCTTCCACTTTTAGGGTTTCAAGATTGTTGGATTCTTGAATAGCTACGATAACGTGATCAAAGTGATAGGTCAACATTCTCATTACCTTCTCAACTATCATCTTATCAGTTATGGTTTCACCACAACCCTTCATGAGATGGACGGGTTTCTGAACCTTTGACACATATTCTGCAACTTTTTCGTCTTCTCCCATCGACAACAACTCATATTGTCGATGCAAGGTTTGTAACTTGACAACCTTGACTTTCTCACCTCCTTCATATCTTATAGCTTGTTATGGCGATATCACGATTGCAGTGAATTAAGGGGCCAGTAAGGGTAGTGCGAAGCATAGTTCCTGCTGGGGGAAGGATATGATTCGGATTGATGAAGTTGCAGCTGGTTCTTATTTTCATTTTTCGAAATTCTGCACTTACATGATTGGTGATGGCAGAGGTGTGCTATTTTGGATTGATAAATGGGCAGCTGATGTTTCTTTGAGGGAAAAGTTTCCTATTATGTTTGAGGCTAGTTCGCTGAAATTTGAAACAGTAGGCAGTATGGGAGTGTGGTTTGGAGGTAATTGGAGTTGGGGAGAGTTAGGGATGCCAGAGAAGTTTAGCGCTGATCGAGCTGCGATCATGGAGGTTCTGCAGGATTCAGTTCTAGTCTAAGGAGTTGCAGACATATTGTTTTGGTTGCCAGGCACGGCAGGAGGATACACGGTAAAATCTTCTACTTGCATTCTTGATATAGGTAGATTCGTTAAAGTTATGGAACATAATTTACAGATTTCTTTTGGCAAGCTTTGGATTAGTAATTCTCCTTTTAGAGTTCGGACTTTCGTGTGGAGGCGTTTTATTAATAGAATTCTGACGAAGGATCAATTACTTCGTAGAGGCATCATCATTTATTGTCACGACCTCCTTGTGCTTTGTGTTTTCAAATAGATGAAGATCTTGATCATTTATTTTTTGGGTGTAAAGTTTCTAAGATTATTTGGAATAGTGTGGTAGCTTGGATTGGTTTTGTTTGGGAACCAGAGTAGGTTATTTGGAAAAGCTTCTTAAGTTGGTCTGATGAGGAGTGTTGTAAAAGTTTGAAAAAAGGTAACTCGGGGATTATATGGTTGGCGGTGGTGTGGAATATATGGAAGGATCGAAATTCTATTATTTTTAACATGGATTTGTGTAGGATTCCGGATCTGTTATGGGATATTAAGCTTACAGTAGGGAAGTGAACTTTTATTAAGGATAATTCTTATTCCAACTGTAATTTATTTGATTTTTATTAGGCTTCGATTGTTTGCTTGTCTTAGTTTTCAGTTAGTTTGGATTTTCCTTGTTTGGCTGTGATTTTCTTTTAGTTCGTTCCTTATATGGGGAGCTTTCTCTTGTATTAAGGATTCGAGTATCCCTAGTACTCTATTAATCAATCTCCTTACTTACAAAAAAAAATAATAATAAAACAGTGGTTGTTATTAGAAAGGAAATTTTTTTAGTGAAGAAAGACAATATGATTGTTATATAATACTTTTTTAATTTCTTACTTGCCTGGCTACATGAAAAACTACCAATTATACTTTCACGCGTTGCACACTAAAAAAAGCAGATAAATGAGTACAAAAATGTCCGTCTTGACACTAGTTTTGAAATAAATTTTATTTATAAAACAAAAGTCATTTTGAAACGGAAAAATATTATTTTATCAATTTTTTTTCAAATTTACAGGTATTATAATTTTAACTTTTTCAATAAAATTTAATAAATTAAAAATTAGAGAACACAAATTAATATTTTTAAAGAAACAAGTAAAATAGTAAAATTTTCACATAAAATCTTCCTTACCTTTCCTTTCTATTTTTATTAGTGTCCAAATGGACCGGAATCCGTTTTTTTAATGAACACGTGCGTCAAAATTATAAATAGATATATTTTATAAATTTTGATATTAATTTAAATTATTTGTGTAATAAATTTGATTAACAAATTTTATAAATGAGAAAATAAAAAATATTATATAAATTATATGAAATTATATTGAGAAGTTATTATTATTTCAAATTTTTTATTTGAAATGTTGAGAAATTAAGAAAAATTAAAAATTAAAAATTAGAAAAAATTAAAAAATTATTTAAAAAACAATTTAAAAAAAAGTAGATAAACCCTAACTTTCAAACAAATCAAAGGGTTTCCTCCTTCTTACTCCCCTCCCTTCCCTCAAACTGTCTTCATCAACAACGGGGCGACAGTGATGTCGTCGTCTTCCTCTCTCCTCCATAGATCCATTCCAACGGAAGACAGGATCAGCTCACTTCCAGACTCACTTCTCTCTCATATTCTCTCCTTTCTTCCCACCAAATTCTCCGTCGCCACAAGTCTCCTCTCAAAGCGATGGAAACCATTATGGCGTTCAGTACTCGATCTTGATTTTGAACCCACCATCGGAGACGACGCTGTAACCAGACTCATGCTATTGAGAGACATTAACTCACCAATACGATCTTTATGCCTCAAGCGTTATAGTCTCAAATCTATCAACACATATATTGATGCAGCAATACTGAGAGGAATTGAAACCCTAAACCTTGAGATAATCTATCACTCTATATCTCATTATACTCCTAATGTTATTACTCATAATATTTTTAGTTCTAAAACACTCACTGTTCTCAAGCTGAACAACACGTGTGTGAGTAACCTTCCTCTTCAACTACATGTTCCTCTGCTCAAAATCTTCCACTTGGTTAAAGTGGGGTTCACATGTTATGATGATATTATCAATCTTCTCTTAGCATGTCCCGTTTTAGAGGATTTGAAAACAGACCAGTTAAGTGTGGTTCTTTCAAAGAAGTATATTCATGATAAATTTAGTTTGGAAACAAGAAAGGCTAAATGCTTGCCCAATTTGGTGACAGCATCTATTTCTGAAAATGTAACCATTCCTCTCTTCTTGCTTTCTCATACACGCATTCTGCGAGTAAACCTGGTATGACTACTTTTTTTAATGTTCTTCAATGTTTGTGTCTATATAAATGTTTGAGTGTCAAATCTCTTGAGGAAGAGCTTTCTTCGGCTATTGTAATCCTCCACTCCAGTTCGAAAAATAAGTCTTTGCTATCTATTGTGTCTACATAAAGGTTTAAGTAAGACTCTCTTTGATAAAAATATCTTATCAGTAGTTTATACTTTATATCTGATGACTCATAGCTTATAGTTAATTAGTGGTAGCTTTCTATGGTAAGTTTCTGTTGTGTTAAATATCTATGAAGTACGGCCACCAGAAAACGATACAAACACTCCGACACCACGACACCGCCGATAATATAAAAATAAAGCATAACGTCACCGCTACACATATCATAATATTTAGGTTTCATATATTCATCTATTAAAATAAATGATACCGACATCGCTACACATATAATAATATTATTTCAATACATGTCTAAAAGATGTATAAGGTGTGTTGAAATAAAGAAAAAAAACATTTTTTTTTAAATTTGTCTGAATTGTCCAACAGGTGTTAGTTGAGTATCATGCAAGTGTCTGACATTAGAAGTAAAGAAAAAACATTTTTAAGGAGACACGTGGCTAATATTTCTGACATTTGTCTGAATTTTCTATCACATGTCGTATGGATGTCATACAAGTATTTAACACTAGTCAGACACTATGACACGCCCACGCCTATTCTTAGAGGTGTTCGTGCTTCATAGTTAAACGGGATTTCTTCAATGAACCAAACAAGTCAATTTTACTCATAATAGTTGCTAGAAAGTAGTTGTCACTTTAGTACTTAGAAGTGTTAGACATTGTGTATATAAATGTTCTAATGTTTTGTTTTTGTAATTGATGCAGACATGTAACAATCCCTTCTATATTGACCACAATTTTCATAATCTAACTCAAATGGAGTTAGTCTTCTTTCATGCTATTTGGAGGGGAAAATGGAGTTGGATGCTAAAAGTGCTTCACCATAGGCCCCGTTTGTTTTGGCTTTTTTTAAAAATGATTTTTATAGAGTAACATAATTTTGTAGAAAAAAATTTTACAAAGAAACTTTTTATAAAAGCTTCAAATGAAAATTTGGTTTGAATAGTTATTCTTAAAATATTATTTTAGATATTTTATCATTTTATCGAAACTTTTTTTGGATATCAAAATTTCAAAAAATCACTTAATTTTGAAGCTATTTCAAATAGCTTTTCATGAAAATCATTTTTGAAATACAACTTTTTTAAAAAATTGTGATTTTGACTATGTTTTGATCTTCAATAATGTATATTAATGTTATAGAATGTCAAAATTAGTCTTTTAATTTATAAAAAACAAATTTAACAAAATTTGTAATATTTTGAAAAACGTTTTTGTAGAATCCATTTTGAAAAATACAAAGAAAAAATTCATTTTTTTAAAGCTGAAACAAACTGGCCCATAGTCCCAAGCTTCAACATCTTACCATTAATCAGGTTGTAATTTAATGATTTAATTTGTGAATTCTATTTCTACACATGTTAACTTATGTGTTTTTTTTTGTTTGGAAATCTATTTGAATGGGTACAGGAGAAAAAAGATGGAGCACTTTATGAGAACAATTGGGAGGACCCAGAATTTGTTCCACAATGCCTTTCATCTCAGCTCAGAACTTGCTTGATTAGAGATTTTAGAGGCAGAAAGAGTGAGCTTGAATTTGCTGAATATATTATGCAAAATTCAAAAGTATTAGGTACCATGACAATTTACAGTGCATCTTCCATAGATTTAAGTGCAAAGCATCTAATGTTACAAAAACTATGTGTGTGCCCAAGGAGCTGTAAACTTATATTTGATTGATGATGAATATTAGGTAGCATGACAAGATTTAATGCAATGTATCAAATGTTGCCAAAACTATATATTTGATTAATGAGGGTATATCTCTAGCTTTTTTATTAGGTTTTACTTATGTGCATGATTTGCCTAAAGATTAAACATGGCTATGCTTGGATATCATAAAATTAACGAAGCGAAATAGAATGGAGTAGAGTAGGAGGAAGTTGAATGGAGCGGAGCGGTACGAATATCTCATTCATTGTTTGAAAATTTTAGAACGTAATAAAATAAATTGTTCATTCTGCCCAAATTAGAAGGGAAGAAATATGATAGTAAGTGATGGAATGAAATGAATTCATATCACTTCATTCCGCTCCGCTTCATCCGATTTTAAATGATCCAAACAATAAAACATCATTCCATTCTATTTCATTCCACTCCGCTTCATCCGATTCCATCAATCCAAACAAAACCGTAGCTATATATTAGAAAATAACTAGTTTTTAGCTTTTTAGATATAGGGTGAGAAAATGTCTTGCCTACATAGTGGACCATGTTTGACAAATTAAGAAGTCTCTCTAGATTATAAGATGCAATAATGTGCACACCAGATTTTGCGTTCGAAAGTGACGCTGCTTTAAACCTTGCTGCCAAAAGCAGTGACCTTTTTCTATGGACGTTGTAGCATATCGGCTATCTCATGTCCTACAGCTGAAACCCTCGTCTCTCTCACACATATGGCCCATTTCTCTTGTGTGGATTAAGGGCACAACGAGCTTCCAATCTCCGGTATAGTTCTTAAAATGTGATAACGATGATTGAGGGATTAACTACCGAGGAATTCTATCATACTTTTTGTGATGGATAGATAAAAATTTCCCATTTCAAATATGTAATGCTTTCATGCAATTAAAATTCATTCTAGTTCTTCTCAATTTTTATTGGTTGCTTTTTATTTCAGTTATCTCAAATAATATCATTTTTTCGCCATTGTTTATAAAGTTTGTAAGTTCTTGTAATTGGCTGTAATTTTGTTAAAACAATGTGTTGTCATGGTTGATGTTACAACATGAGCTTCTAACAGTATAGGTATGTTTTAACTAACATTCTGGTTTGCTGTTGAAGAATTAAAGTGCTGAAGAGTAATGTCACATGCGATGTCGTAACATCACTATACCAGAACATCAGACTTTAATGTGTGTAGGGCTGCACGTGGTTCTGGTGTGTTTGAGATTTTCTGCTAAAGAGATTTAGAGAATGCAGGCGAAAATCAAGGGAGATATATATTCTGTTACAATCTGTTATGAAGATCAGATTGTTACGAATCTAAAGCATAAAGATATGGAGAAGATTCTGATCTAATAAATGAAGATTAATTTGAAGATATGATCAGATTTGTTACAGCTGATATGATATGATTGAAGGCCCAAATTCAGCTAGGATGATATTATAAATAGAGTGCTTGTAACCTAGAATGAGCACGGGTCCAAGATGTAGAACCTTAGGGCTTTGTCTAGTGAACCACTCGGGGTGTGAGATGGTCACTAAGGTTATCTCAAAGCCTGTAGGTAAGAGATGTATTGTTCTTGGAGGAAGCTGTTAAGCAACTCTAAGTATTGGTCTTAGTCTTGAGGGTCATGTCTAGGTATTGTCATGGAAGTGTGTCTTCCAAAGTCTATGTAATAGAAAAGTTTAAGGAGTCAAGCTGTTGATGCAGTGACGGTGTAGTTGACTGCTAGACATCATCGAGATGATTGGAAGTGAGATGGAGTCTCTTACCTAGGGAGGACTTAGGTAGAAGGGTCATTGGGTAGTGATTGAATTAGGTAGATTGTCAACTGGTGTGTTGAGTCTGTAATTTGATACTACTAATAGTGGACTTCCTTCCTGGCTTGGTATGCCCCCAGATGTAGGTTGGTTGAACCGAACTGGGTGAACAATTGATTGTGTTCATTTACTGTTTCTATTATTGCCTTGTTCAGCAGATTGCGATGTTGTGACATTGCACAAGACATCACACATCTGTACCAGAATTTCAATTGGTATCAGAGCAGGCATCCTGTCTGTTTCTGGATGAGATCTAGGGAAGATACTTTCTGGTTCGTGAGCAAGGAAGATAGTTGCTGAGTTGTGGACTAGGCCAGTTCATACGGTTGGGTGTAGGATCCCTTGAAGTAAAGGATGGACTATTTATCAGAGCTGCCATTGTGAGAGTGTTGACCCCTGGTGACAAGCAAGGATTTTTTAGCAGCACCTGAAGGTTGTTGAGGAGTCGTTGTATGTTCCGCTGCAGGTAACCCTGGTTGGTTCTCGTATCTCTGGTGGTGAGATTCTAGGAAGGTATTCTCTTGGAAAGACATTAAGGGTTGGTCTCCTCAGCAGGTTGGTCTCTGACGTGGTAGTTGGTGCTAGGCAACTTCAACTGGTTGGTTTGAGAGATCGAAGATTCTTGAGGATTATCTCATACCTTTGTTTTGGGGAAAGAAGTGATCAGAAGGTGAATGGATTGTTTTTAAGGCTTGATGAAGAAAGAAGAGGGTGGAGCCCAAGGCAAAAGAGTATCACTGTCAAATCTTTCATGCGGGAGTGAAGATCTTGATAAGGTATCTCTTAAGCTGAGTTGTGGTGACCTATTCAGGAGGGTCTTTCTGGTTATGTTATCATTTTCATCAAGAAAGAAGCTAAGCTTGATATGTCAATCCTAATGTCTCGACATCGCGCTACACATCAGCAGTTTAAAGGTAAATGCTGAGTCAAAGACCTGTTAGACTGTAGCTGTTTTGAAGGATCACTGAAGCTGTGAAGTTGAACAATTTGTGAGATGCTGTTCATATAAAAGGTAGTAAGCTTGAGCTAAACTGTCTGAGGACAATATTATAGGGAAAGTACATCCTAGAGTTTGTGTTCAATAGCAGTGTAAATCAGCCTGGGGTCAATGAACTCTTCCAGCTTTGAGGCTTAAAGGATTGGAAGTAACAGAGTGTCTATGGTATGGCTTTAGATGCAGAAGGATGGTAGTTATCACTCTTAAGTTAACAAAGGTCTGAACCTTGTGCTTATAAGAAGAAGCTTTTGGAAGAGTGTGGTATGCAAGTTACTGCAGTTTTGTTGGTCTAATCTTGGAAGTTGATCAGATGTTGATATGTTCTCATGTGTCCCCTACATGAGATATGTGTGGATTAATATGGTCGGAGTCTCCAAATCCATTGTAGAAGTGTTTAATGTGATGAAGACTGATGTCAGAACTGATGTTGACACATCATTTCAGCCAAAAAAAGATAGTGATCAGTGATGTGGATTAGCAGAAGAGGGATCAGCTAGGGCCTCAAGTTTCAGACCAGATCAAATGTTGAGTTTTTGTCTGTCTTCAACTAATGACAATATACATTGACGGGAGACTATGTATATGTCTGAGGTACAAGTGCAGGACTGCAGAAGTATTGAGAATTTATTTTTCTCTATGTGGCTGGTTATTTCTCTTTGTGGTGTGAGAATGTATCATCTGGTGGGGTTGATTGGTGACTGTGTACTTGGAGCATCATCCAAATTATCTGGGATAAGTTTGAATTAGAAGAGGCAGAGTGTTGAGGAATGTTGACAAGCTGATGTGTTTAAGGCTAAAAGATATGAAGACATCATAGTCTTGTGGGTTTCAGCTTGGATCAGTTTATTTCTGATCTTAGTGGTTTGGAGCAGGGTGGTTGCTCTGGTTGTGAAGGTCTAGGATAAGTGGCAGTTATCTCTGGCTTTCTACTGACGGCTCTACTAAGGGAAGTGTCATTCTTTGGTATAGCTATGGGGTAGTCTTGGACTACTTATTTTCTAAAGATTCAGATGTGGTAGGTTTGAAGTCTTTGGAGTTTCTAAGCAGGATGGAGGTTGTCTACTCAAACTTGATTATTGAATCAAGCCTATGAGAGCATGGAAATCTGTTTCTGCAAAGGGAGGAGGTTCTTCTGAGTGGCAGAAGGTTGAGTTGAATTCAACAGTTAGATGTTCTGACATCTTGCTCAACATCAGGAGTCTCAGCTGGTGATGTGGCACATCAGCTAATGATAGGATGATCTACAGGAATGATAGGGGGCTTTAAAAAGATCGTTCTCATGGCAGTTTGCAGGAGCTGCAGGAAGGAGAAGATGGTACATGACCATGGCTTAGGGAGTCTAAGGGGGTTTGCTTTTGAGCAAGTGGATCGTGTGACTTGAAGATCAAGATACCTTAGTGAGTGTTCTGACAAACGTGAAAAAGGTCAAAATGTGGCATTTGACTGGTTTCATATGAGGATTCGTGAATGAGGTGACCAAACTGTGGCATGTGGTTGATCTCAGAAGTGGATTCGAGGAATCAAAATAATCAGAGAGTGGCAGCTGGTTATTATTGAGGTTTGTCTTGGAACAAGTTACTCTTGGGCAGAAGGGTGATGGGTTGAAGACTCAAGGAGATTATTCTTCTTGAAGGTGGATGAGAGGTTACTCTCTAGTTCTTTGGATTACTTTGCTAGAGTAAGTCCAGTTGGTGGAGCATATCAAGAATCATGGTGATGATGTTTTGGTGTGTGGCAGGCGTTCTAACTTATGTTGGGACATTATTTTGGATATCCTTGGTGAAGGATGATTATGCTCTGGGTCATGAGCTTGGTGCCTACATTATGCCTAAGGAGCGTCTACATAGTCATACGGGAGAATGATGAAGTAGAAGGTCTGCCTTAGATGGAGTATGTAGAGAAGACTGAAGTAGATCAGGATTGATTGCTTGAGAGTCTGAAAAGGGTTATTCACCTATTGTTTCAGTGAAGAAACGCCTGTGAAGGAGATTTAGCCCTTTGGTCAAGTCCTGTTGGAGAGAAGTTGATCAGCCTAGCATGTGAAGTGAACTAACCAAGAGGTTCAGCAGATATGTGAAGTAGTGGGCAAATGCATTGGGGTACTTGGCTATGGTTTCTGCTGCAAAGGTGCACATAGAGTGAAGCTTGCAGGGTGTTCAAGCTTGTGGAGAGTTAGCCTAGGTGTGTAGGTGTGTGACCTTGTCTGATATGGTTCAGATGTTGAGAGGAAGTTATTGCTGATGTTTCTGAAGATTGCATGCTGATCAAGAAGACTGGATATAATGTCAGACAACATGTTATGACATATTGGTGTGGACATGACAATTTTGACCTGATTGAACCAGTAGTGTACATCTACCTCATTGTGTGAGTATGGTGGTTGGATGTTTAAGAGGTTGTCTTTGGAATTGTGTGTACTTGGTTGTCCTATTGTGGCTACAAGGAGGGAGAGATAGCCAATGTGTGTTGACTAAGAAAGCTCTAGGATTGAGGGGGGGTGCGCATGTTTGTACAGCCGGTTCCTGCCTTTAGGAGGAGTTTAGCCTTGTGAAGTTTTGGATGTGATTGATATTGGTTGTGTCTTGGAATCTACTATGAAGTCTTGGATTGGTTGTACTGTGAACCAGCAGACAATGTCTGATAAGATGTCAGAACATGGGATAGGACATGTTTCTCTTGGGCCAAACAAGGAATTATTCTGAACGGTGGTGTAAGGATAAGGTGCAACACGTGGATCCGACCCTGCATGGAACGGTATTGGCACAAATTATGGTATATATCAGTTAGGAAACAATAAATCTGGTCAAGACTGTTTTGGACGGAAGACATTGAATTTGGATGGAATTTTTAGTTCCTAAAATAGCGTTTCCTTGACCAAGAACTTTGAAATATTCAAAGCTCGTTATTTCCTAAGTAACTGATCCAAAATATATAGGGGTTATTCTTCTCTCCTTCAAACAGTGAGTGTTCTTGTTTCATAAGTCTTATGGCTTTTGTGTTCCTTTGGGTGAGTACTTCTTGGATCTGGTTTTGTGAGGGCTTCCTTTGCAAATTTGTGGCTAAAAAGGGGGAGAAAAGTGAGAGATGGGCTAAATGGTTTGCGCAGATGTTTTGCCTGAAGTCTGCAGTCCCAGCTGTTGCAGAACGAGGTCTCAGCCACAGTTGGTGTTGAGTCTTTGTGACTTGTGTCCTGAGTTATGAACACAGTTGTGACTTGTGTTCTGAGTTACATGAGTTGGCAGATTGGCACGTCTTAAGTTTCATCTTATGCCATAGGTCGACTGGGGGCGTCTGATCAATTTAGGTGTGCATAAGTCTCTCATGCCACCATTGGTCTTTGATGTCTAGACAAGCATTTCTTTTCTGGAGGAGTCTTCTACATCCTCTCCGGGTCTGAGTTGAAAGGAAAAAGAAATGTGTTGTAATATTGGATATCTTCTTCCTCATGTGCACCTCCTGATGTGCTGCCTGGAGCTGATGTCGTATGGTGATGTCCTAACATCAGTCAGAAGAGGATTCCCCATGAATGCAGTACACTGTTAGGATCAGATAACACCCAACAGTAGTGTAGGATTGTAATTACTGCTGTAATCTGAGTTGTAATATCTATGTATATGTTTTAGCCAAAATTAGCCAAAGGGGGAGATTGTAAGTTCTTGTAATTGGCTGTAATTTTGTTAAAACAATGTGTTGTCATGGTTGATGTTACAACATGAGCTTCTAACAGTATAGGTATGTTTTAACTAACATTCTGGTTTGCTGTTGAAGAATTAAAGTGCTGAAGAGTGATGTCACATGCGATGTCGTAACATCACTATACCAGAACATCAGACTTTAATGTGTGTAGGGCTGCACGTGGTTCTGGTGTGTTTGAGATTTTCTGCTAAAGAGATTCAGAGAATGCAGGCGAAAATCAAGGGAGATATATATTCTGTTACAATCTGTTATGAAGATCAGATTGTTACGAATCTAAAGCATAAAGATATGGAGAAGATTCTGATCTAATAAATGAAGATTTATTTGAAGATATGATCAGATTTGTTACAGCTGATATGATATGATTGAAGGCCCAAATTCAGCTGGGATGATATTATAAATAGAGTGCTTGTAACCTAGAATGAGCACGGGTCCAAGATGTAGAACCTTAGGGCTTTGTCTAGTGAACCACTCGGGGTGTGAGATGGTCACTAAGGTTATCCCGAAGCCTGTAGGTAAGAGATGTATTGTTCTTGGAGGAAGTTGTTAAGCAACTCTAAGTATTAGTCTTAGTCATGAGGGTCATGTCTAGGTATTGTCATGGAAGTGTGTCTTCCAAAGTCTATGTAATAGAAAAGTTTAAGGAGTCAAGCTGTTGATGCAGTGACGGTGTAGTTGACTACTAGACATCATCGAGATGATTGGAAGTGAGATGGAGTCTCTTACCTAGGGAGGACTTAGGTAGAAGGGTCATTGGGTAGTGATTGAATTAGGTAGATTGTCAACTGGTGTGTTGAGTCTGTAATTTGATACTACTAATAGTGGACTTCCTTCCTGGCTTGGTATGCCCCCAGATGTAGGTTGGTTGAACCGAACTGGGTGAACAATTGATTGTGTTCATTTACTGTTTCTATTATTGCCTTGTTCAGCAGATTGCGATGTTGTGACATTGCACAAGACATCACACATCTGTACCAGAATTTCAAAGTTAAATATTGATATTTTGTTGGGTTTCAAGTATGAAAGTATAAAGTTCCACGTCAACTAAGAATTGAGAAAATATTGAATTTATAAGAGAGATGACCCATATCCCTATTGTCTTAAAGTTTTGGGTGGATATATGGCGTTAAAGTCTCTTGAAATCATGAAAATTTGTCCCATTAACACTTCCGGAGATGTGGGTGACGTGGTATCATATTCTTAATTGGTTCGGTGGAGGAGCGGAAGTGGATCTTAGTGTGGATCAAAGTTAGTGATGTGGGTGACTCACACTTGTGGAAGAGATTGTTAGGTTTCAAGTATGAAGGTGTAAAGTTCCACATCGCCTAAGAATTGAGAAAATGTTGGGTTTATAAGAGAAGTGATCCATATTTGATATTTCTATTGTCTTAAAGTTTTGACTAGATATGTGGCGTCAAAGTTTCTTAGAACCATAAACGTTGGTCCTATTAATACTTCCGAACCTCGCTTCCCGGACTTTCCACAACATATTTTTGCATAACTCAATGGGACAAAATCTTGAATTTGTGTTTATTAAGTTAGTCATGTGATGTGCACAACTTGCAAAGATTAAGCATGGAGTTCTATACTAGAAAATAAACTCTTTTTTGGTCTTTGGCTGTTTGAGAACCATAGAAATATGAAATTTCAATAGGTTCTAAGATGTAATGTTATACTAGATTTTGCTCTCAATCAACTACTTTCCCTGGTTATATCTATCAATATCAATTGGCACAATGAGGGCTCTGCCTTCAGCCTTGGTGCCAAAAGCAGTGACTTTTCTTCCTGGAACTGTAGCCTTTCATTTATCCCATCCTCTCATTTGAAATGTTAAGGCACTACAAATATATGAGATTTCATCTCGCCACCTCACCTTGACCTTTACCTAGCACCCTGCACACAATTGCAGTGCTTTGAAAATAAATTTCATTGTGAATTTTTACGATTTTGAAAAACTTGTGTGTTTTTCGAATTTTTGAATTTTTTTTTTAGTTTTATTAGATTTTTGAAAAAATTTCATGAATTTTTATCGGATTTTTCTGATATTTATAAATATTTATCGAATTTTTAAAAAATTATTGAATTTGAACAACCAAAATTTTCAAATACACTATTGATTTTTTCAAAATTCTATGAATTTTTACCGGATTTTTCAAATACACAACTGCAATTTTCAAAAAAATATAAGTTTTTACCATATTTTTTAAAAAGTCTGAATTTTTACTGGATTTTTCAAAAAAATTTGTGTTTTTTCAAAATACACACTACCGAATTTTTCAAAAAATTATGAAAAACTATGAGTATTTTTCAAAATATACTACTGTATTTTTTCAAAAAAATCACTATGAGTTTTAAAGACTCATAGTTTTTATTTCAGTTATTTCAAAATACACTACCAAATTTTTCAAAATATACTACAGTATTTTTTCAAAAAAACTATGAGTTTTTATCGGATTTTTTAAAATACAATACCAGATTTTTCAAAAAACTATGAGTTTTTACCGAACTTTTCAAAAAATCCTGTAAAACTAATTTCAATTTTTCCATTGCCAGACAGAAATGACCTACCAGTGTTTTCAAAAAATTCCCAAATCGTATCGGATTTTTAAAATACACTATTTGATTTTTGTATTTATACCAGAATTTTAAAGTGCACTACCAGATTTTTAAAAAAAGACTGAGTTTTTACTGGATTTTTCAAAAAAATATAAGTTTTTATCGAATTTTTCAAAAAAAATATGAATTTAAACTGGATTTTTTAAAATACACTATTGTATTTAAAAAAAAAAAAACTATGAGTTTTTACAAGGTTTTTCAAATACAATACAAGATGTTAAAAAAAACTATCAGTTTTTCTCAGATTTTTCAAATGATCTTGTAAAATTAATTTGGATATTTTTCTTTGCCAGACAGAAATAATCGACCGATGTTTTCAAAAAATTCTAAAACATACCAGATTTTTAAAATACACTATTAGATTTTTCTATTCATATCGAAATTTTAAATTGTACTACCAGATTTTTCACTTGCTCTTTTTTAATAAGGGTATTCTGGAAATATAAAAATACGTGGGGTGCCAGGTTAGATTTTAGTAGTGGCACGATAAAATTTCCAAAATATCCTTAGTTCAATCAATATCTTACGCATGTGTTTTTTAAAATTTACTAGCAATCCAATATTAAAACCGTAAAGAGTTTTACATCATATTGGATAATATATAGACTAAACATGTTCTTATAAGTAGGAACAATCCTTACCCTATAAGATGACTTTGTAAAATTCAATTAAACTTAACCATATTTCTTAACATAGTATCAAAGCATTGTTTAAGATTTGGTGGGCCACCTATTATTAGATTTTTGCTATCGGGTCACTCACCATTTATTTTTACAATATAGATGATTAATTTTGAGCGTGAGAACGTATGTTAAGAATCTCATATCAAATAATATATGGTTTGAACGTGTTCTTATAAGTGGGGATAATTCTCACCCTACAAAATGACATTCCTTAACAAGAACTATACACATTAAAAAAACAAAAAAGTAGAATCAATTGCGTGTATTATAATCTACATTTATTATTATGATGTTCATTAATAATTATAAGATTTAGTCGTTATGTTGTTCATTAATAATCATAAGATGATTATATATACAAAACTTGTTAAACTCATAATCATTAACACCACCGAATAATCAAATCAACTTGGTTAGTTACTCGTATAACAACTAATTTAGTTAATACCTTCTAAACTTGAATTATATTTTAACATTCTCTCTTAATTCAATGTCTCTACACTTATTATATTGAGCATGCTTCTTGTACTGTCTAGAAAGTACATGTGTGTGTTCTCTCTACAATGTCGGAGAGACTCAGAGGCCATAGTTGGTATATTACACATTTGGAGGTGAAGGCTAGTTCACGAGGACGATTAGTCATGTGCAGTGATTTTTGAAGCTGTTTAAGGGTTCAAGGGGTCTTAGACAAGGTGACCCCTTGTCTCCTTTTTAATTTTCATTAGTGGCGGGGGGTTTGGCCGTCTTGGTCAAAAGGGCATGTGTTAGAGGAATTTTTAGTGGTTTCAAGCTTTATGGGGATGATGAAGTGAATCTTATACAGTATGCAGATGACACAATTATAATTTGTGATGATGATTGGAAAAAATTATGGGACTTAAAATCTTTTCTTAAAGCATTTGAATTAGTATCTGGTTTAAGGATAAATTTCAGGAAGACTTGCCTTTATGGAATTGGTGTGGAATATTCGTTTTTATCAGCTGCATCACAACTCTTATATTGCAAGTAGGGGATGATACCTTTCAAATTCTTAGGATTCAAAGTTTGTGGAAATCATAGAAGAGTTAACTTCTGGAAACCTGTGGTGGATAGCTTCAAGTCAAGGTTATCCTCATGGAAAGGAAGGATGTTATCAATCGATGGTATGGGGTCATTTTAATAAACTCTATACTAACAAATATGCTTGTACATCATTTTTCGTTTTTCAAAGTTCCAGCAAAAGTGATTAAAGAGTTGAAGTCCATCCAACGACGCTTTTTGTGGGGCGGATCAATAGAGGGTGCGTTAATATCGTGGGTTAAATGTGTTGGGGGGAGTTTACTAGGGAGCATTGATACATAGTGTAGGACTAGGCACCTTTGTGAGAGACACACCACTTGTCTACCTAAAACCTTAAGGTGATAGGTCAGTGGGTTCTCCAACTTATAAATGCTCAATTCACCACTTATATGTTAGTGCGTGAGACACTTTTAGTGAGGAGAGAATAGAGAGAGAATAAGGAAATAAGGATTTGTATTATTGAATTGTACAAATAATGATACAAACTAGAACTATTTATATACAACCCTAATTGGGGTTGGGCTAACACAACTTGGATTATATCTAAATATTAGATCTATCAAATCTAATCATATCAAATCAAATCAAATCAAATCAAATATTTCAACACACCCCCATAATCCAAGTTGCACTACTACGAAAAACCCATTTAACAACGGTTGGCAATGACATATAATGACGCGGGCGAAGGCGTTGTTATGTAGATTATCGTTGTAAGTTAGCTATTTCTACAACGGGCTGGAAACCGTTATTGAAAGGCAGGGCGCGAGCCATATATCACAACGGTTATGATAATAAACCGTTGTGATACATACACTTAGGTTCTGGGTTCGAAACCCATCAGCGGCGAAATTATATAAAACATAAATTACTTATGATATTGGTTACAATAGATAATCGTTGTTGTAAGTACCCTAAGTTTATTATATTAAATGTAGATTGCTTGTTTTCCAAACACCTCACTAAATAAATATACATGGATTCAATTTGATGAAGATGTCTATAATTTGCAAATTAAACTGTTCTTGAAAACCAACTTAGGCAAACCAATGTTGTTTTCTGATTGCATTCGTCTCATCGTGCATTTCACGCTCTTTTACATATATTGTGGTTTATTGATCTGACTCCTTCGATATATCGCTATCTGTCATACCCCAAATTTTGACCACTAAGATTTCCCATCATTGTGAAAATCATCATCACAATATGGAAGAACCATCATACTTCATCAGTCTCCCCAAAGATGGGTGAGCATTTACTACAATCAAAACTAGGGTTTCAAGCCCTCTCTGAGAGCTTAGACAAAGGATCAATCAAGGAATGACATAATCTTCAACTTGTCTAACCTCTCAAGCATCCACAAAGGATCAAAAGGACTCCCACTTCAAGGATCAAGCACAAGGGTGCTCCCTTCTAGGTGGATCAAGTCTCAAGATCGACAGTGTCACCAAATTAGGGTTTTGGTCGACCAGGGCCTCCAGATGGAAATTTTTCATCTGGGCACAAGCCAATGATCCAAAACATAACCTAATATACTCCATGGAACCTCATGGACCCAATCATCAAGTCAATTTTGCCTCAGGGGATGCATTCATTAAAAATCAGGAATTAGGGTTTCTTGACCTAATTCACCCCTAAGTTGACTTTTGGGACAAATCATGAGCCAAGACCTCAAGAGAGGGTTTGAGGGTCTCTAATGAACTATATTTATCCATTTGGAACAATGGATTAATCCAAGAAGCTTGAGCAACAGGTCTCAATTTCATCTGCACCACAGTTAGGGTTTTAAGGGAAAAGTCAACTGTAACTTTGACATTTGACCAGGACATGCTCCCAAGCCCTAAGACATGATTCAATATACCCCATGACACCCATGGAACATGTCCATCAAGTTTGATTTAGGTCAAGGACATGATTTCCTGAAGAATTGCACAGTTTGGAATTCATCTGATAAAAAGTCAACTGTGCACAAAAGTCAACTTTGACTTTTTGAGATTTTTCACCAAAATGGATTTTTAACCCTAAAATGATGTTAATGTATGATTTGAATCATCATTCATCACGAAAAATCAAAGAAACTTGGATAACTTGTAAAAGGGGTAACCATAAAAACTTAGAAAATTTTCTAAGTTAAAAATAAAAGTGACAAGGGTACCAACTTTGGAGGATCATAACTCCTAAACCACAAGGCCATTTTTTCCCATCCAAAGATGGATTTGTAGCCCTCATTATCCTCTACAAAAACTTCAACTAGACCTAAGTCCAATTCATTAAGGATTTTGAGTTATGGAGTGATCAAAATCAAGAAATCACACTTTGTTCCAACACTTAGTGAAAATTTCACTAAGTCAGATTTTGCTTCACTTTTTGCCAAATGTAGAGGGATTTTTCACTTGGAATCAAAAGAGATCAAAACCAAACTTGATCAAACAGTTGTTGTATCATGTAAGGGCTTTCCAAAATGGCCAAGAACATTGCCAAATTCAACTTACACCATGAGATATGACATTGTCAAGTTGCCTTGCTGAAATCTGCCAAGGCAAGGCAGAATTTGCATTTTTGCTCGATTTGCCAAAATTGTGCAAATCCAAACACTCCTATCCACTTGAACACCTCAGAGGATTGAATCTAAAGGGGACAATCACTGAGCCAAGCCTCCAAAGTCCATGGAACAAGAAATAGCATGTTGAACCTAGAATGGCCAAAATAGGGACAAGACTCCAAATTTGGATTGAAGCATTCAATGGAAGCATCAAAGTGGCATGGACTGAGCCATTCTCATCTAAAATCAGTCAAGACTTATCCAAGACCAAGGGAACCAAAGCTCTGTGCCCTAACCTCTAGTCAATGTCTAGAGGAGACTTGGATTTTCATTTGCCAACATTGGCCAAACCTACTTACCAGCTGCCATTCACTATTCCTTGCAAAACAAACTTGCTCTACTATAAATAGAGCTCAATTGTGATCAGTTTGAGTACACCAAAGTCATCTAACAAATGCTTTCCTCAAAATCTCTTCTTTCACTCCAATTTTGCCTTCTAAGGCAAGTTACTATCGGGTTTTGAGTTTGAGAGCAATTCCAATCAAACCAATCACTCACACACCTCACATACATCACATATGAGCTGATCAAACACTTAGATCACTTCTGAAACACCAATTTCACAAAATCACCAGCTGGTTGCTCAAATTTTCAATCAAGTTGCAGCTGAGGTACCACAAAGTGATCCAGCCAATTTCAATCAAGTCCAACCATTCAAACACACTCCATAGGGTGTATGGAAGCTGTTCAGATCATCACCACTCATCTGTAACACCTCCAAATCAAAAATCACATTGCACTTGCTGTCACGGCTTAGAGGTAAGCATATACTTGGTCATCTCTCAATCTATGCATATTTCCTCGCATAATAATTTGGCCATATGTTCATAATCATGCATGGAATGTTTTCCCTCAATTAATTGCATTGTTTGAATCGTGTATCAAAAATCCTAGCCTTCATGCAGAAATTAGGGTTCTTGAGGGTTTTTCATGATTTCTTGTTATATGTTTAATTTAAATGAAATTAAGTGTTATAGACATGATCGTGAGGTTGAGACGAGCATAATGATATGTGGATTGCATGATATGATTACGTATTCAGTGAGATTGGATGGAAAACGCAAATCAGCCAAACCCAGAAAAACGCGCGTGTTCTTGGCGCCTTTTTCACAAATTCAAATATTTGAATTTTGTGATTTTGTTTAATTGATTCAAAAATTAATTTCTCTCTGAGTTTTAATGATTTTGAGTTGATTCTTTTTTTAATAATTCACAAAAATGTTAAAATATTTTATTTTATCAAAAAATCCCAAAAATATTATTTATTTCATATAATTGATATTTTTGCAAAGAATTAATATTTTAATTGTTTTTGACATATTAAATATTTTTCTACATTGATTTTGCAACTTTTAATGCTTTCTAATTATTTTGTAGGTCAATACTTAATTTTTGAAGCATTAATCCAAAATCACAATTTGTTTTTCACATGTTAAACAATTTTGATCATTTTAATTGAATTTTTATTCAATTAAATACATTTTTGAAAACAAATTAGGGTTTTTGGATTAATTCAACCCTCATAAATCATTTTCAAAACAATTTGGGCATCTAATAGAGTGTAAGACCCAATCCTTTCTTGACCAAATCATTTTTTGGCCTCAGTGTATTGTATAAATCCCGATACCGTCAAAAACAAACGGCGC
Organism: Lathyrus tuberosus; assembly: GCA_022829125.1. Lineage (NCBI taxonomy): Eukaryota > Viridiplantae > Streptophyta > Magnoliopsida > Fabales > Fabaceae > Lathyrus > Lathyrus tuberosus. The sequence continues at coordinate 6,941,601 of JALAZF010000090.1, forward strand.
GATCGTCGCCTATTCAAAAAAAATCAATTGGGCCTCTCCTTGAGCTATAAGACCCATTCAAAACACTTTGGGCCTCTATTAGAGTGTAAGACCCAATCCCCTTTTAACCAAAATCTTTTTGGGCCTCACTTATTGTATAAGTCCCTCTGCGTTAAAAGAAAACCTCGGCGCGATCGCCATTTTAAACAGAAAAATCAATTGGGCCTACCCTCGTGTTATAAGCCCCACTCTTTTTCTTAAAACTCACTTGGGCCTCTTGAGAGAGTGTAAGACCCATCCCTTTGTACAGAAAATATTTTTGGGCCTCAGTCACTTGTATAAGTCCCTCTGTACAAAAACAACAGTGCGCTCACTGATAAAACCCTGGGCCTCTCCTTGAGCTGTAAGCCCCAAATCTTTCTTTTTCAAAGCACTTTCTCCTTTGATTTTATACTGTTGTTTTCAATCTTTCTTTGTTGAACAACTAACCAAACAACATGGAAGCTCTACAACCGAGTAAGTGGTTATTGCTTTCATTTACCGCTTTCATATACATATAACTGTATTGTGGGGCTGTTTCGCTGTAAGTCTTCTTTCATAAACTCATATCAACTGTGTAATAATAGTATAGATATTTAGAGTTTCCCTGGCAACTACGTCTAGAACTAAGTGACGCCGTTTCGTTTAGTCATAGAAATAGACAACTAGATCCCCAATAGGATCACCAGATACAGTCTTCTCTTCGGCTGTCCTCATTAGGAATTGTCAAGAAACTCTATTCCCAGAGATGAATGTATTCTCCGTGAATGGCATCTTTGAGTTTCTTCCAAATTCTCAAACTTTCCTGACTTTGATCTATTCTCGGTGAATAGCATTGCCTTGAATTCCTCGGGGTTTGGGGACCCACGGGCTTCTTAAAAGCATCGGCCTCCTCTTGGGCATCGTACAAGGACCCACAGGCTTCCTAAAAGCAACCCCGCCTCCTCTTGGGCTTAGTACAAGGACCCTATGGCTTCTTAAAAGTATTCACAGCCTCCTCTTAGGCTTCGTATAATGATCTCTTTCTCCGGGAATGATAACCTCGTCTTGGGCTTAGTACAAGGACCCGTCGGCTTCTTAAAAGTTTCCAGCCTCCTCTTGGGCTTCGTACAAATTGTCCCGACGACCTCCTAGAGGTATAGGAACAGAACTTAGTCATCTTCATAGAACGGTCCTTTCAAAGAGTTTACTACTGTTTCTCAAAGCATAGTACAAAAGATAAAATTCTAGACTTGGACAGTCTAATCTCCTTGAGTCTCAAAGACATTCTCAAGTGCCCCCTTCGTTAAATAGGAAGGAAACCCGCTGACTCGGACAGTCTCAATACCCTTCGGATTTCCCGCTTCCTTAAAGAACAGGAATAACCCGGATCCTCGAATCAAATCCTCGAGTATAGTGTTGCTCATATAAGAACTGATTTTCTCTTTAAATCAGTATACTGGACCTGTCACTCAACTGAAACAGCGCCATAGCCTCCTCTTGGGCTTTGTACAATGATTCTCTCCAACGAAGTCAAACAACGTTTAGCCTCTTTCTCGGGCTTTGTACGAGACACATAAGAGACTCCCTCGTTGAGTCAATTACCCCTTTCGCCTCCATCTCGGGCTTTATACGAGATACAAAAAGGTTCTTATTGAGCCAAACAAATTTCAGCCTCCATCTCGGGCTTCATACGAGATACAAAAAACTCTCTTGTTGAGTCAATTAGCCTCTATCTCGGGCTTTATACGAGATACCAAAAGATTCCCTCGTTGAGTCAAAACCTTTTAGCCTCTCTCTCGGGCTTCGTACGAGACACATATTAGCCTCCTCTTAGGCTTTGTATAAGAAAACCACTGGTTAATCCAATTAACCTTTTAGCATCAAAGTTGTGCTTCGTTCACAGTACACAAACAAACAACTCCCTTCATCTAATCGCTGTAAGCGGCAAGCCTTTGGATCATCTACATCCATGCCACTGTCCCTCTTTTAGCATGAGAAATTCCTAAGGAAAGATAGCATTGCTCTACACTGAGTTAAAGTCTTCTCCTTCAGGTTAAAATCCCCTTTAAAGGAAATTATGGCAGTACTAGGATCCGCGTATCCCGGTTGAAGTAATTCTCCTTTATAAGCAGTTGTGACATACAACCCCCTCTTTAGAGATGACAAATTCTCTCTAAAGTTGAGACCTTCAGCTTCATATCTTGGGCTTTGAACAAGATACAAACCACCTTTCGCTTCACGTCTTGGGCTTTGAACAAGACACCAAAAACAACCATTTCCTCCCATAGAATAGGAGGAACTACGAACTCTCTGATTTCCCTGTTTCGGTAAACGGGAATACGTAGGCATAAGATTGAAAGAAAAATCTTAGCGAGCACAATCAACAAAAAACCCAAACCCCGTACTCCTATATCAAAAGCAGTAATTCAAAAACATCAGTCCTAACATCCTAATCCTTGTTCCCCGCCAGAAAGTCCTAGAAAGAGAAGAAAGAAAACCGTATTGGTGAAAATACAAATAACCAGTACAAAGGCCCCCCCACATTGATCGCATCCGTAACCTAACAGACCGTTGTTTAAACTCAGTATGCAAAGCAGGGTTAATTGGAGACATCTATTTCCCTTCCTTCATCAGCTCACAATAGGATAAAAAATGAATCGACCTGTAGTTTTAAGCTCAACCGCAGAGAGCGACCAGCGCTTTAGAACCGCGTCCAAAATCGCTCGCTACACTATCTTCGATTATAATTAAATTTTCATAAGATCAACAAGACATTGGATAATCTACCTCATCTTTGATTTAACTATAATGGAAGATGGCGATGCATCTAAGGAGCCAGATCATTATACCATAATCTATATATAAAAGAACGTGGGATGAATGACGAGAGGCATGCAATCAGAAAACAACATTGGTTTGGTTAAGTTGGTTTTCAAATACAACTTAATTTGCAGATTATAAGTATCTATGTCAAATTAACTGAATGTATTTTAAGGGAGGGTTAGTAAAACAAACAATCTACATAGAATATAATAAACTCAAACAACATTCTATACCAGATCCAGATATTATAAACTCATATAATACGCTTGCTACCACCAGCAAACTTTAAGTGAGGGTTAGTGAAACAAACAATCTAAATAGAATATAATAAACTCAAACAACATTCTATACCAGATCCAGATATTATAAACTGATATAATACGCTTGCTTCCACCAGCATCATCACCCAGATATTATAAAGTTGTGACAGTATCAAGGTTCGAACGTGATCAAGTGCATTTGTATGTTCTGCACAATGAGAACGAGGTTGAGCTGTATGTTGAAATGCACAAGGATGTTCTTTGAGGTTTAAATCCGAATAGAAATGAAAATTGGATAGTACGAGAGCACAATCGAAGTTTTATACCTTGGTTTAAGGATCATATATATTCAAAGTATTATTCAGATCCTGCTTCAATAACAGAAAGGTTGCAATGTTTAGCATATGATCCAAGTCAGGTTGTGTTTTCTTATAGCGCATACGCAATTAATGGATACACGTTTTATACCAAAGAACAAGATGATAAAAGTACTATGCAAAATAGTGGTGTCACCGTGGTAGCTGAAGCAATGCACATTTCAAGTGTGAAGGACTTAAACCCCAAATTTGCAAATCTGTCATATTTTGGGGTTATCGAGCGTATTTGGGTGTTTGATTATGAGAAGTTTCAGGTTCCTATATTTGGTTGCAAGTGGGTTGAAAATAATCATGGCTTATGAATGGATAAGTCAGGATTTTTGCAAGTGGATCTTAATAGGGTGGGGTACAAAGATGAGCCTTTTATTCTAGCCTCTCAAGCTAAACAAGTGTTCTATGTCACTGATCCGACAAGTACGAAATGGTCTATAGTGCTTTTATCTAACAAAGTAATTGATGAAAACATTAAAGATCAAGGTGATATTGATGTTGAGATTGAATCGTTTACTAGAAATGATCAAGATGAGAATATTATAGCAAATGAAACATATATTAGAAATGATCATAATGAGGGTATTTGGATCAATCCAACCGTCTGTGTTGTTAAGAGACGAGTAGAACATATTCCAACCAAGAAAAGAAAGAGACGTTAGTGCAAAAGGTACTATTTCGTGTCTATTATTTAATAAGTTGAACAATTTATTTACACATTTCAATGAAAATAGTCTAATGTTTATTATGTTTTTATTTAAGGTTCTTGTATGACAAATTGATGTGCGGGATTCTATTTCGTGTCTTCCGCACGTATAATACTGGCAACGGGTTAGTTTTTCATTCTAATTTCATTCTAATCTTTGTATCTTTTTCATTCTAATCTTTGTTATGATACTTGATAAAACAAGATAACTATATATTCTTATTTGTTTTTATTTTGTTAGAGCAATACAAGTATAGATTGCGGTTATTACGTTTGAAGGTTTATGAGAGAAATCCTTCATTTGGATCAAATAGAGACTCCAATCATGGTATGGATTTATAACTTAGGATTTATTTTAATATTTATCAAATATTTCATATAATTTATTACTTTTAACAAAATCATGCATGTTATGTTTTACTATGTAGTACTTTGATGAATACAAGTGTGCTCATTACTCGAAAGATAAATTGGAAGAAATCAAGGAGGAATTGTGTGAATACTTTATTGAGAAAAAAATCATATAAGGTATGAAAGTTGTTGTGTTGATTTATATCGATCAAATGGTTTATGTGTTGAATTATAATGGTGTATATATTTTGGATTATAATGGTATATAATGCCTATGTTTGAATAAAAGCTTGTTTGTTAAATAAAGGCTCAATGGTTGAAATATAAGGCCTACGTGTTGAAATAAAGGCTTGTTGAATGTCATATAATGCCTATGTGTTTGAAATAAAGGCTTGAATTATATAGGTTTATGGTATTATTTCCAAAAATATGCTTTCTAAAAAAGAAAGAATAGGCAGCGCAACGCTTCCTAAATTCTGATTTATAAAAAAGTGCTTTTAAAAAGCACAATTTACGTGAAGAAAAGACAGCGCTTTTCAGAAAAAGCGCTGCCTATAGTTCACAATAGAAAGCGTTTTCCATTAAAAGTGCTGCCTTAAAGTGAAATAAAAAATACATTAGACAGCGCTTCAAAAAGCGCTGTCTAAAGGGGGACAATAGAAAGCGCTTTTTCCTGAAAAAGCACTGCCTAAAGATGCCAATAGAAAGCATAAAAGACCAGAAAAAACGCTGCCTAAAGATGCCAATAGAAAGCATAAAAGGCCAGAAAAAGCGCTGCTAAATGCCCACTTTAGACAGCGCTTTTCTAGAAAAAGCGCTGCTAAAGGTCCACTTTAGAAAGCGTTTTTCCAGAAAAAGCACTGCTAAAGGCCTACATAAGGCAGCGCTTTTGCATAAAACAAAAGCGCTGCCTTTACCTATAGCAGCGCCACCTTAGGCAGCGCTTTTAAGCGCTGTTAAAAGCCAAAAAAAGCGCTGTCTTTTCCCTTCCGTGGCATAGTGTTTCAATCTTATTCTATGATTCTTCCTTGCTTAATCCAATTTTCATAGAGTATGTTGATTTAATTCGATTGTTGTATGATCCTTCACCGTAATCACGTTAGCGTTTGCTTAATTCGTTATCATGATTGATCAAATCGTGTTTGCTTAATTCACGAGGGCTTAATTCCGTTTGCTTAATTCGGATAATAGGAACCTACATCACACAATACAAATTGCGCTTGACAATGAGTTTAAATCGAATAGGAATAGATGATTCGTTCGGATATTGGAATTATAATAACTGATAATAGGTAGGAACCAAATCAGCAGATTAACTTTTCAGCTTATTTGATAATCACTTTTTTTATTATCACTTATTTTCATTGTTTTTCTTTCAATCGAAATTCAACCCCCCTCCCCCCAATTGTCCAATTGGTTGGTTAACAATAATACAAGAATCCTTGCGATATGACTAGAGTCATTGTCGCTAACTACCGCTTTTAAAATTATTCGTTTTGATCTGTGTGTGATAGCGGATCACATATAGAGCTACATATGTCTTAGAATTGATACATACAGACATTTGTGAACCATTTCCGACACCTTCTTGGAATGGTCAACAATATTTTATATCATTTATAGACAATTATTCTAGATATGCATACATATTTCTTATACATGAAAAGTCTTAGTCATTGGATGTGTTCAATTCATTTAAGGCTGAAGTTGAGAATCCACTTGACAAAAGAATTAAGAAAGTCAAATCCGATCTTGGCGGTGAATATTACAGTAGATATGACGGTTCAGGTGAACAACGTCAATGGCCATTTGCTAAATACCTAGAGGAATATGGAATTGTCCCACAATACACCATGCTAGGATCTCCTAGCATGAACGGTGTTGCTGAAAGACGAAATCGGACTCTTAAAGATACGGTAAGGAGTATGATTTGTGATTCTACCTTGCCAGAGTCACTCTGGGGAGAGACACTAAAGACTGCAGCTTATATTCTAAATAGAGTACCAACAAAAGCATTTGTCAAAATACCTTATGAGCTTTTGATCGGGCGAAAGCCTAGTCTCAAACATTTTCATATGTGGGGATGTCCAGCTGAGGCAAGGCCTTATAGGCCAAATGAAAAGAAATTGGACTCCCAAACAGTGAGCAGATACTTTATTGGTTATTCTAAAAGATCTAGGGGCTACAAATTTTATGAACATAAATTAAATTCAATTTTTGAGACGGGAACAACCACATTCTTTGAGGATATTGAGTTTGGGGGGAAGAATAAGGTTAGAGACTTTGTCTTAGAGGAAGAATCGATAACAATTCCAGAACCAATTCATATAGTTGCTTTTGATCAAGCAAGTACGGAACCAGCACAAGACATTGTTGCAATTCCTCAAACTCAAGATGATTTGGTAATTCATGAAGAACAAACTCAAAATCCTCAAGAAAAAATGTTACAAGAACCAATACCTTTGCGGAGATCCACTAGAGAAAGGAGAAATGATATTCTAGATGATTACATAGTCTTTCTCCAAAAACATAAGGAAAATAATGGTATGCAGGAAGATGATCCAATCAACTTCCGTTATGTCGTGCAGGATTCCAACTCGAAAAAGTGGATTAAAGCAATGAATGAGGAGTATAAGTCCATGCAAGATAATAAAGTTTGGGAACTTTTCCCATTACCAGAAGGTGTGAAACCCATTGGTTGCAAATGGATTTTTAAGACCAAAAGAGATTCTAACGGTAATGTGGAGAGGTATAAGGCTAGTCTTGTGTCTAAGGGCTATACTCAAAAGGATGGTGTCGCGGTGAGAATCGGATACCAAAGCTATCAGATCATCTTGGCTCACAAAACAATGATATCACCACCGAACTTTTATTTTATCCAAGGGAAGGGAGAAAAGATCGAGCAAAAACCCTAAGTAAAATACAAAGCAAAAAGCAAGGCCTAAAGCTAAGCAAAGAGATATCAAAGGTACTGGGGTTGGTTATACTAAGGGAAGGTACTAACACCCTAAGTATTTGTAGTACTCTACAGGTACCTCTTGAAGTATTTGTGTTTGGGCTAAAATTGTTTGCTAAGGTAAAGATGGGCAAAGTAAAGAGAAAATGGGAAAAAGGAAAAGGTAGCTCGTTAGGATCTCGCAATTCTATGCCTACGTATCCTTAATAGGAATTTAGAGCAATCGTAGTTCAGAACTACGATAAAAAAGGGTGTAAAAGGAGAAAAGAGTGTGAATAGTGTAAAAAAAGAAAAGTGTGCTCTCCAACGATTGGGGCTCTTGTGCCTACGTATTCTCAAAAGCAACTTGAGAAGTCAGAGCGTCCGTAGTTCGCGGAACCACGGGTTCTTAGGGTTCTAAGAACCAAGAACAACAACAAAGACAGGTAAACAAGGGACATGCACAATGACCATAAGTCAACATACAATCTCTCCCTTGGATTGGGTCAACAAGGATCAAAAGAAAGCAGCAGATACATGGAAGAAAACATCATGTAAATGGCATCAAATAAAGACACAGACATAGTACATGGAAGAATATCATGTATAGTCTAACAGACAAGATATCACATAATACACGTGGAAAAATATCATGGTAATCAGACAGTGAAAAGTCAACAGAAATACACGGAAAAGCATCATGTAATTAACAGAAAAAGATACACGGCAAAGCATCGTGATTAACAAATAACAGGTAAGTGCAAGAGCATCACGTAATAAATAAACAGAGATACGCGGCAAAGCATTGCGAATAAAATCCACAAACAATCACGGCAAAGCATCGTGAAGCAAATAGAAAGTACACGGCAAAACATCGTGGTATAAAAATAGACAGTCACGGCAAAACATCGTGAAGATAAACAGATAAAATCCACATACATATACAACAACAATCACGGAAAAACATCGTGCGAAAATATTAACAGTCATGGCAAAGCATCGTGAAACAAATTAATCATGGAGAGTACGCGGCAAAACATCGCGGGAATAACAGACAATCACATCAAAACATCATGAGAAATCATCATCAATTAATCAAGGCACAACAACAAGAATTAATCGAGGAAACAAGCAAGTCACAAAATAAAATCGGACAACAAGAAGAATTATTAATTGCTTTAAATATAAATATTTAATTAGATTAATTAATCAATATTAAATAAAAATATTTAAAGAGATTAATAATTATGACACATTTTGGTATTTTTCTAATATACAAAATAAAATTAACTGAAACAATTTTTTTTACATTTTAAATATATTTCCAAATAAGTAAATAAACTAGAAATGAAAATAAAATTAAAAGTTAAGAAATGTTATTTTTAAGTTAAAGTATTTAAAAACAAGCGATTAAAATATAATTTGGTTTCTTCACTAAAGTATTAACCCTAAAAAGAAATTACAATTACATAACTACTATAATTAACCTAAGAATTGGCCTTCCAAAAATTGAAATATATCTACGCATTTTATCTTCTTCTTTTTATAATATCAGTGTATCAATACCAAATCACATAAACACAAACATTAAATTACTACACAAACAATGATGCTACAGTATTCACGACACCCCCAAAGCGATCGGTAAACAAATCAGTAGCAACACATATTCACATATATTGATTTAAAACAAAAGAGAAACTCACACCACGTCTTCACGAGTGCAGAGAGAAACTTCTTTCACCCCAATATCGGCGCCGCACGGTTGAGCTCGGAGATGATGACGAGGACGTCAATACTGCGGATCCAAGCCGGCGTTGTCAGTCGTGTGGTTGTTGTGGAGTAAGGATGGGTTATGGAAATGTCACATGAAGAGAAAAGTGAGTATATTCTTTATGTCATCAAGTGTGTGTAATGCAGTCACAAGGGAGCATTTTGAAGGAAAAATGATGTGTTATTTTTGTGAAGAGGAAAATGTTCTTTTCCTTCTTTCTTAAAAAAAAAGTGCAGGTGGTGTTTTTGTTTGTTAGAATGAAGAAGGTGATGGCATTTTATATGGCGAGATCACGAAAGGTCAAGGGTGGTGTATTGATGGGAGGAGTCACATGCTGGGAGAATGTGAGGGAGATGACGGGTTGGAAGGAGTAATAATATGCGTTGAAGAAGATGAGTGCAAGATGCGATGCAGTTGTGTAAGAAGTAGAAAAAAGATTAAAATAAGAAGGTGTTATGTGTGTTGTTGAAAGATGGATTGGAAGTTGTAGTAGTGTAAAAAAGAGAGATGGTCATGGCAGTTCACATGTTGTATTCATTTTTCTCTGCTGCTGCCAAAATCCAATTGAAAAGCATGTAGTTTGGATGTGGTTTGGTTTGGAGAATATGTGTTGCTTATGGAAGAGTGGAAAAAATGAATAATGAAAGAGGTGAATGGAGTCATATGCAGGTCGTGGTTCTTTGTGAGGTAGGGAGTATGGCTATGCGTGTGGGCCCCGCGTGGCTTTTTTCAAGTGATAGAAAAGGCTTCATGTGTAGGTATTTTTTTTTGTCACCAGGAGAAGATCAGGTAGTTTTCATTAAAGGGATTAATTTTAAAGAGACTTTTTCTTCGGTTTCCCTGAAAGATTCTTTTAGGACAATCATGGCTCTTGTTGTACATTATGATTTGGAACTCCATCAAATGGATGTCAAGACAACTTTCCTCAATGGCAACATTGATGAAACAATCTATATGATGCAACCAGAAAACTTTGTGTCAGGAGACTCAAAGAATATGGTTTGCAAATTGACAAAATCCATTTATGGACTAAAGCAGGCGTCTCGTTAGTGGTATCTCAAGTTTCACGAAGTAATTCTCTCATTTGGTTTTGAGGTGAATGTTGTTGAAGATTGTGTGTATCACAAATTCAATGGGAGCAAGTACATTTTCTTGGTCTTGTATATAGATGACATACTGCTTGCCACAAATGATATAGGAATAGTGCATAAAACTAAGAAATTTCTATCAAGAAATTTTGAAATGAAAGATCTTGGTGATGCCTCCTTTGTATTTGGAATTCAGATACATCGAGACCGATCTCGTGGTATTCTAGGATTATCACAAAAGAGCTGTATCGAAAAGGTACTTAAAAGGTTTGGCATGCAGTAATGTAAATCAGGAGATACTCCAATTGCTAAGGGAGACAAATTTAGTCTCAGCCAGTGCCTAAAAGGAAACTTAAAAATTCAAGAAATGCAAAAGATTCCTTATGCGTCAGCAGTAGGGAGTCTGATGTATGGCCAAGTGTGCACGCGTCCGGATATTGCGTTCATAGTTGGGATGTTCGGAAGATATTTGAGCAATCCAATAATGGATCATTGGAAAGCTGCCAAAAAAGTTATGAGGTATTTAAAGAAAACAAAAGACTATATGCTCACATATAGGAGGTCAGGCTAGTTAGAGATCACAGGATACTCTGACTCAGAATTTTCTGGATGCCAAGACAGTAAAAGATCCACTTCAGGCTATATTTACATGTTGGATGGTGGTGCAGTTTCTTGGCGCAATGCTAAGCAAACTCTTATGGCTTCATCCACCATGCCAGCTGCGTTTATTGCATGTTATGAGGCATCCAACCATGGGATTTGGCTGAGGAATCTTGTCACTGGGATGTGAATTTTGGAAGAAATTGAAATGCCACTTAAGTTATTATATTACAACAAATAAGTTGTCTTCTATTCCAACAATAATAGGAGCTCGGGTAAGTCAAAACTATTGACATCAAGTTCCTAGTTGTTAAGGAAAGGGTACAAAGTGGACATATTTCCATAGAACACTTGGGGACAAACTCCATGATAGCATATCCTCTTACAAAAGGTTTTCCACCCAAGGTATTTCATGAGTACACTGCTCACATGGGTGTTTTAAGGTTACATGAGTCTTTGGTTTAGTGGGAGTTAGTCGATTATGAATTTTATGTTCTGTGTTTGGCATTATGTATCGATACTATGATTTTGGATATTTTCCAATTAATAAAGTTTGATATTTAGTAGTTTACATTTTATACAACAAAGTTATTGAATGATCTCACTACAGTAAAGTAGGGCCAGTTGAAAATCGACATATAAAGAGACCAACTTCATGTGATTTTCATGCTACACATTTCATGATGGATCTATGTCATTTAGTTGTGTCACTATCGGTGATCATTGATGGGTTTAATTATGATTGATATAACGAAAATCACCTTGATTCTGTATATTGGCATGACTAATGGACGAGATACTTTGGATATGCTTTAAGAATATAATGGCAAATTTTGAGCTCATAAAGTCTAACACATGTGTAAAGTTACATATGTGACCAGTAGGAGATTGTTAGAATTTTGGGTTACAAATGTAACATTTAAGGTGTTAGTGTCTGTCATACTCCAAATATTACCCTTAGATTCTGTGATCATTTGCATAAACATTCTAGGTCAATCATACTGCATTACTAACCATGTTATCAGCCTTTGTTTTGTTTTGTTTCTCTTGTGGACTAGGGTTTAACTCCAGAATCTTCAAAGTTAGGAATTAGGGTTTTGGATAAGAGTTTTTCTGCTGAGTTAGATGGCCATTGTTCAGAGGTTGTTTCTGTCTTTTTTTGTACTCAAGTCTGAGGCAAGCGGTATTGGGTTTCCAATCGTCATGAGCAGTTCTTATCTGAGGTTTATCAAAGCATGATTTGAGTTTCTCTGAATTGCCACAAGGGTGTCGTTTGTGTTAGGGTTTCATCAATGGTTTGATTGGAAAGAGTCTGAATTAGGGTTTTGGTTCTCATCAAGTCATTAGTGTGCACTCAAGGCAGGAAGATTAGGGTTTCTCACCCGTTGTGTTTAAGATAGAACCATTAAAGTTCAAAGCAGTTGAGTTGCAGGCAAGTACTGATTGTATGGCTCAGGATTTATGGCAATCAAGTGCAAATGTCGAGGTTTAGGTGTTGTTCAAGTGTGGAAGTGCATATCCATTCCCGTAACCATGTTTTATCCACTTTGTTATTTATCCATTTTTCAATCCAGTTTTCATTGTCCATTCTTCATTCAATTATCTATCCATTCAAATCCATTCAATGTCCATGATATCCATAACAAGCCATTTTGTTTAATTTCCAATTTTCAATTTCCCATTTATTATCCATTCATTTATCCATCCATATTTATCTATTTTTTGTATCCATATTCATAAATTAAATTCTATTTATTTCAGTTATCCATCAAAATCCATTTAACTTCAAATCCACATTCCATAATTATCCAAACTTTTGTCCATTTTATTTCAATTTCAATTTAGTTTCAAGATGTCCATCCAAGATCCCAAAATCCACTCTCGATTCAATTCTAATTCAAATACATTCATTTTTACTTCAATTCAAGTGTCATTTTCAATTCTTATTCAATTTATTTCAAATTCTATTCTAATTCAAGAGTCCATGAGTCTTTTTACTCTTCACCATTTGTAAAGCCCATGTAAAAATCCATCAATACTCATCATAATATCATCACACAAATTCAAAAAATATCAAGTCCATTTACAACATTCCAAAAAACCCATCTTACAAAGAAAGGTATACAAAAGCTCATTCCAAAAACTACCAAAAATGATACCCCCTCCGTCCCAAATTATAAGACGTTTTGGGTTTTTTCACACAAATTAAGAAACTTAATTATTACTTTATGGGAAAGACAAATTATGTATAACTTTACAGTAATGCCCTTCATAATTATATAAGAGAGAGAAATTAAAAAAGTTGAAAAAATAAATAATAATAAATATTTGAGGGTATATTGGAGAAGATGTCATTTATATTGCATTGGGAATGTAAGATAACTTATAATTTGGGACTAATTTTTTTAACAAAGTGACTTATAATTTAGGACGGAGAGAGTAATAAATACAAAGTTCCAAAACAACTTTGACCAAAACTACATCTTGCATATGACCGTACCACCACCATGTCCCACAAACTTCACACAACAGCATCATAAAACCCGCGCACAATAGCAAAGTTTCAAGACAATGACCATACATCCAAAACCAACACACATCCAAAACCTGAGAAAAAAAGCATCACCCTGCGCTATAATTTGAACCATCACAAGCCTCCCAGACCTTTGACCAAGTCTTGAACCAAAAGGTACATGCTGCCAAAAACAACAACAACTCAATGTGACAACCTGCAAACCCTGCGCCCTTGTTGCTGCCTAAACCCTTTGCCCTGCGAACAGCTACGATTTACAAAGAAAAAGACTCATCAATACAAGAAGACAAATTGGAAAAAGGTAGCAAGCAAGTCCGATAATTGTTTTAAAAAGAAGACAGAGAGGAAGATAGAGGGAGACCAGTGTAAAAAAAAGGGAAGGACATACCTCCATTTTCTCTAACGTAAAACAATCTGAATCACCTTTTCCTCTTCAAACTTCATCACCATCAACATAATAGAAGAGGTAACAAAATCAAAGCTCACCCGAGATATTCAGCGTTGTCGTCTTTGTCATACTCCGTATCACAGATATTTTAAAACTTCTTCTTCCTTAACGTCGCAGTCACGGTTTCCTTGGTTGCAAACCACTCTTGTTTCCTGCGCGCCTGTTATAAGCCATCATTAGGATTCGAGCGAGAAATCGATTGAAGAGGGATGCGGTTAGGATGTTTGACCCACAAGCATAAGTGTGGGAGCGATTGAGGTAGTTAGAAATTCTAGGTCGAAAGAGAAATCGAATGTTAGAGGCGAAGAAAGGGAAGATGCGTGTGAGAAAGAATTTGGAACAGAGAAATAGGATAGGAAGGGATGACGATCGAAATGGTGAAGGGAAATTGGGAGGGTATCGTGAGGGAACGGTGAAAGTCTTCTTTCAGTCTCAAGAAGTGGTCGTTACTGATGTTTTTGGTTTTGTTCTTTCACTCTCCAACCGTTTTTTATTCTGGATCAAACCAAGCTGGGCTTTACCCGTCCGCCCCATCTTGTGGTGGGCCTTCTTTCAAATTTCTCTTGGGTTCATCTGGTTCTTACATTCTCTGGCCCATATTTTTAATTTTCTCTTTATTTTTTTTTAATTTATTTATTTTATTCAGATTTTGTTTTGTAGAATATCTCACAACTTTTATGTTTTTTTAGAATATCTTATAACCATGTTTTTTTTCTTTTTGTCTTTTTAAAATTTATTTATTATTTTTAAATTATATTAATTTTGTTGGTGATTCTTGATAATTCTTGTTAGATATAAAAAAAAGGTTTTAATTTTCTCATTTTAGTCATGTTTAGGATGTAAATATTTAGGGTTTATTTTTTATCATTTCCATATTAATTTCTACTATTTTCTTTGACATCTAACTTGTGACTTCTCTCCTTGATGATACTTGTAAGTATTTCTTGATGAAACCTTGTGAATGACTTTCTTGTGTCTGTTGTGATTTCTAATGTCTATTTTGTTCTATGATCTCTTTTGCCCGACATTCCAAAGAAAAGGATCCTCCTCTGTTGACTTGTAAGTCATGTCTGTAGGATAATTTAGTGTTGTTTCCTTACCTTTTCCATGACCTTTTTAGGAATATCTCCCTTTTGGCCTCATTAGAGCCATTTTGTTTCTCAACTTAGAGTTAGGTTTGGAGTTTTTTAACTCTATGTGGGTACCATCATGATGTGTACTCACTTCCCCCTTTGACTTTGTTTAAAGTCAATCTCTTAGTTAGTTTTTCAACTTAGACTTAGAGAGTTCTTTAACTCTATGTGAGTACCATAGTTATGAGTACTCACTTCCCTCTAGAACCTTGATCATTATCAAGAGTCCTCAACCTTAGTTAGGCGAACTACGGAGGCTCCGATTTCTCATTCCTAGTCAGGATACGTAGGCACAAGACATGATGTCTTGTCGAGCTCTCTAACTCTAACAATTGCCTTCCCTTATCCCTCGCCGTCGTGCGACCGAGACTAATTTACCTTACCCTTTATCCTAGTCTTAGGATTGGAGTCGCCACACCTCATGTAAGTGTCACAGTGATGAACATTTACTTTCCATGTTTATCTTAGCCTTAGGTATGGAGTCGCCGTACTCCATGTAAGTGTCATGGTGATGAACACTTACTTCCCTTTGGAACCTTGATCATTATCAAGAGTTCCTCGTCCCTAGTTAGGTGAACTACGAATGCTCTGATTCCATCCTAGTTAGGATACGTAGGCACGAGATGCGATGTCTTGGCGAGTATACTTAGTATATATACCCTAGGTCTTTACCTTAGCATATTTCCCGTAGCAAGTAAACTTTAGCATAACACAAATACTAACAAGAGATTCCTGTAGAGTAATACAGATACTTAGGATGCTAACACCTTCCCTAGGTATAACCAACCCCCGAACCTTAGATCTCTAGTTGTGTTGTTACATAGCGCACTTAGGGTTTTCTTCGATCTTTGCCTTTTCCTTTGGATAAATTAAAGCTCGGTGGTGAACTTCATGTGTTGTGATTCTAGTTAACTAATAGTTTGATATTCGATTCTCACCGCAACAGTTCCATTTTTTAATTTGTCAATACTTAAAGGGGTCTAATTAATATAATATTAAGTTTGTGGCTAAGAGCATAAATGTCATGAAATGTCATGTTATTGTGTAGACATCATAAGCCAATAATTAATTTAATGAGGGGCCAAATTAGAATATTGAAAGTTAAGAAATAACCCAAGGGTTATTTAAATGGGTTATGGTCCCCATTTGTAGAGTATAATAAAAAGTAAGGTTTATTAACAGGTTTTCTCTCTTCATCTCCATCAAAGGAGATTCAAGGAACCCTAAGGAACTCTACAAATTAGAAGATCGTACACCCACAACCTTCAACGATTTCAATGACATATTCAGGTATACTTCCGCTTTCATTCCATAATTGTATTCCGATATGGATTTAAGAGATACATGTTGATGGTATATCGACTCATAAGAATTATTTTAGAGTTCTGTTCTTGATTTCTACATTAATAAAAATTATAAGGTTATGAACAGATCTAACACTTCCGAGATACTAGCTGTAATACCTTAATTTTTACCCCTAAGATCCCACATGTCTTTTTGCATCTCATACCACAAACAAGATCACAAGCTTGGGTTCTTTTGCCCTCCTCTGAAGGTTTGTTCTTGAGTGAGACCGCTAAGCACCAGTGTTCTTTTATTTGTTTGAGGTTTATATTTGTTTATGTTTACTAACCATTAATTAAAATCCAAAAATATGTTTGTTTTTCCTTTACTAACTTTTTCAGGAAGAATTTGGATCAAGGATTTCAAAATCAGTCCCACAGCTCAAATGAATTTCATCTGAACAAAGTCAAAGTTGATCTGCAAACAATTTCAAAAATCATCTGCTCAAGAGTTTCCAAGATTTAATTGACTATCATTCAAGAGACTCCAAGGTTCATGTGTTTATTTCCATGCCTTATTTGACAAGCAAGAAAAATTGAGCCAGAGCCAAGACAGCACATCAAAAAGCCAATTTTCTCATTTTTTTCACTGTGTTAATCGATTAACACGTGCAATTTTTGGGAAAAATGTGCCAAATTCAAATTCTGCAGCAATTGGCACCAATTTTCATCATTTTGATCACATGTGGAATATTCTAGATCACCTCATTTTAATTCCCCTACATCATCATAATTAATTCCCACCATGTACCTCCACTAATCACCACTCTTTTGATAATTTCCCACCAAAATTCAAATTCCAAGCCTAATTTTCATTTCCAAACCAAGTTCCAAACCACCAAATTTCCAAGCCTAAATTCTATAAATAGAGGCCTCATTTCACAAGCTTTTGAGAGCCAAATTCACCTTGCTAAAATTTCTCTTGAAGCTTTTGAGAGCCAACCACTACTACAAAACGCGTAAACAACGACGCCATGCTCACAACGCTTCATCCCTACACCGTTGTGACATATCTAAACTAAGGCGCGGTTGTATTTTATTTGTTTATTGAATAAAAATTATCTGTATATAACAACGGTTGATAAATCAACCGTGGTGATTATCTGTATATAGCAACGGTTGATAAATCAACCGTGGTGATACCTTCAAGCTTTCATGTGTTCGAACCTCAACGCCATCATTTATATTATTCCTTTTATGTTAAAGCGCGCCTTTACTTTTTTATTTACTTTTAATTAAAAAAAATTAAAAGTTATGACTACGGTTGTTTATATACACCGTTGTGATATATTTTGTATGTTTTTTTAATTTTTAATTCTAAAAATAACTCTGGCGCTTTAATATGAAATTTCATTATGAAAATAATATATCATAACGGTTTAAATTGTTGACCATCGTAGTAGCTTTTCAATATTCTCCAAGCTAGCTAGTTTCATTGTCTCTTCAGTATCCTTTTTTCCATTGAAAATAGAAACCAGACGAAACGTTACACGATTTCAACCCTAAACCCTAACGTTCAATACTGTGAAACAATACACAATTTCAACCAAAGCTTGCATCATCAGTATCCATTTGTTGTCATTTTCATCATCATCGTCACGATCGTGAAGAAAATAGAAGATTACGCAAATACCAACACCGTCGTCATCATCATCACCGTCGAGAAGGAAGATAACAACAACACTGTCATTGTCGTAAGGAAGGAAGACAACAACAACACCAACACCAACATCGTTTACTTCGTCGTCACGTTTAGGGTACGTAAAATATTTTCCCCGTGCATCTACAGTAAAATCTTTTGCCATTGTTGTTCATGTTGTTGTTGTTGTTTTTGAACTTAGACGTCGACCTTGTCAAGTTCTTCATCAGAAACCAGCGAAGAAACTCAAACAAATGAAAGGTTAGCCAATGAAACTCAAACAACTGAAATTCAAACGAAAATATCACAAAGAGGTGTCACAATAATGCCCTAATTCACATCAGTCCGCAACTCATCTGGTGTAAAAATTCCGATCGAGTTTGATTCGCACTACAGATTAGTGGATTGTCCACATTACGCTACTTTTAGGAGTTATGTTACGTTCCTTGCACGTAGCAAAGTCAGTATACTGATTGATGATTGGAGAGAAGTGGATGTTAATGTCAAAGACAGCATATGGACAGACGTTAAGGTATTTCACTATAATTTTCATATATTTGATACCACTACCTATAGTTTCTAATCCATACTTATATATTGATTTAATGTAGTTGAATTTTGAGTTTACCGATGACTCAAAATTGAAAAGAAAGTGGATAACTTATGTCGGTGTTCATTGGAGGGGATTTAAGTCACGACTCACGGCTGACTACATTACGAAGCCTAAGAGCGGTCTTCAACCTCCATGGATTCGGTATAGTTTTTTATCGAAGAAGGTGTGGCACAAGTTTGCGAAGAAACGCCGTTCTGAGAAATTCAAGGTTGGTACTAGTCTTATGTAACCTATAATGTTATGCTAATGAGTTATAGATACTAATCATACACATTTTTCACTATGTTAATAACAGGCTAAAAGCGAAGTAGGAATTCAGAACAAGGCGAAAAACATGTACCCCCATAGATTGTCTCGTGGGGGTTACAGGAAACTTGAGAAGAGGATCCTGCAGGAAAAACTACAAGAAAGAGGAGATGGTGACATTCCATCTCCACCTTCAAGACATGAGAAATGGAAGAGGGCTCGATTAATACCTAATGGAGAGTACACCTCTGAGGCTTCAAGAGTAGTTGCTGAGAAAATTGTAAGTATATGTTTTGTTTAAATACGTTTGCTTATGTAAGTTGCTCATGAGTTGTTATTTAAATGCGTTTGCTTATGTAAGTTGCTCATGTTGTGTAGGATAATTTGGTTGTGGCGGCCCGTGAAGGCACATTTGTTCCGGAAGCACGACATGACATATTAGTCGAAGCTATCGAAATAGCTGAGCATGGAGGTCGTGTCCGTGGTGTTGGAGATGGTGTCGGCTTGAGGCCATACTTTGGATCTCAAAGAAGAAGCACCGAAACCGCTGAATTTCTTGCTCAACGACAAAAGATCGAGAATGTTGAGAAGCAATTGGCGGAGCAAAGGAGGCTGTTTGAAGAGGAGAGAGAAAAAGGGAGAAAGAAGTGGAAAGGTTACAAGAGTTGTATTCGGTATGTGTCGTATATCGCGCTTATTTTTGTATGATATATATTATATGTTCTAATTGAATATATTGTGCTTATTTTTGTTTTATGTTCTAATTGAATGTTATGATGTAGAGATTAAGTGAAAGCCTCGAACAACGAACTAATGAAGATCATCGTTGCTTTGGTGATGATCAAACTCCAAGTAGAAGTGTCGTAAATCACGCTTCTACAAAAGGGAGTAATTGTACAGCCCCTCCCCCTGTAGATAACCGCAATGGGATATTGGACTCTAGTCCAAATGAAATAACAAGTTTATACTTGTCCATTTCAACAACAGGCCTTGCGCAAGCTCTCCCGCTAGAACATTGCCCTAAATTGGATTTAGTGTATTACACTCCTGAAGATGTGAGGGATTTTCTCGCAGGATATAAGTGGCTTGACATATCTATTTTGCAAATTTGGTGCACGTAAGTATATAGTCGAATATACCTGTCATTATAGAACATTATAATTCTTTGTATTTTCTCCCTTAATTTATTCATTTTCTTTGACCATTTAGGTACATTCACCATGTTTGTATAGAATTGAATAAATCAAGTACCTATGGAATCTTGGACCCAAGTTTTATTGCTTGGGCGTATAATGATAAAAATATCAGAGAAAAGTACTTGAAAAGCCGGCTAAATGACGGAGGAAAAGAATGTTACCTTGTACCATTCCTATGTAGGTTAGTATTGTTGTAATTTATTTCTATATTCTATATTTAGTTTTGTTTTAGTAACAACTAATATATATATATATATATATATATATATATATATATATATATATATATATATATTCTCGTGTTCATTCAGTGGTCATTGGCAATTGATCGTAATATCGTTTAGGACAAATACGGTGACATTACTGTGTTCCTTGCACGATCCACTCCACAAACCAATGAAAGATCTTGTATTTATGTAAGTGTCTTTGTTTAATATCATTTTCTTTGGCATTAATTGTAATTAGTTTATCATGTAATATATTTAATTCAATTTTCAATATGCAGTATTGTGGAGCAAGTTAATATATTGAATAATGTTAGAAAAAATCCCACATACCTTGCTCCTAAAGTAAGTGGCCCGATTACCTGTTTATTTCATTTACATTCATGCATGTGTGGTTGTATTCATGTTTTTATATTCATGTAATTTGTAGACGAGGAAACAACGCGAGAGTTACGAGTGTGGGTATTTTATCATGAAACACATGTTAAACATTGTCCTTGCCGGCACTGTTGATTCATGGGATACGGTAATATATGCCATAAAATGTTTACATATATTAATATATAAATTGACTATTGAATTATTATCATGCATGATCTTCAATTTTATGCTCTTATGTAGATGTTTAACGACGAAACCCCATTCCCCGTTGAGGACTTTGTGGATCTTCGTAAACGTTGGGCGTATATCCATAATGCGCTTAAGGGTTCTGCTCCTGCTGTTTGATATATCAGCAACTTTTTTTGATGCACATATTTTTTTCTTTTGATGCACATAATGTGAACAATAGTTTTGGCTTTTGATGCACATAATGAAATCAATAATATTGGCTTTTGATTTAAACAATGTTAGCAGTTTAATTCTCTGATTCATTTAGCTTTTGATGTAAATTTCTTTTGATGTAAATTCTCTGATTCATTTATAAGGATAAAATATAGGAAGAGTTGTGTTTGATGCACATATAGTGTTTGCATGTAAACAGAAGCTGTTTTGACAGGATAAATTATAGGAATAATTTGATAAGCAGATAAATTTTATATTTAAAACAGACTATTTTTGGCAGCGGTTATAAACCTATCCGTAGTTTTATGTCAAACGCTAATATAAATAAAAAATGTTGTTGCTGAGAATCGAACCAGATCACAGTTTAGTTATATCACAACGGTTGACTAAACTAACCGTCGTGAAATGGTGCGCACATACCGGAATACAATAACGGTCCCAGGACCGTCATTGTACGTACCTCATATACAACAACACTCTACATAACAACGCCTTCGCCCCTGTCATTATATGTCATTTCCAACTGTTGTTAAATGAGTTTTTCGTAGTAGTGAACAAACCTCTTGCAAATTCTCTTCCCAACCACAAAATTTCACTAAAGCTCACTTTTCTTCTTTTGAAAGTTAACAAGAATTCACATTGAATCTTGTTCAACTTTGAGCTAAACCTTCATCCAAGCTTGTTTTTCTTCTTCAATTCTCACAGATCAAGGCTTTGGTGTTTGGATCTTGAAGCAATTTGAAGGAATTTTCATATTTGAAGTGGTAATTCATCTCTCACAATTGTTGAAGCTTCAATTTCATCTTCCATAATGTAGATCCTTGGTGGATTCTTGTTACTTGATCCTTTGGATCTTGTAATTGTGTTTGATTACTGGTTTTTGCTGTTGTTTTACTCAAAATTTCATGCATAATTGCATCCTTGATGATGAGGTGTTTGAATAAATGATTCATCAAGGATTTTGTAATTTTCAAATTGATTTGCTGCTGGTTTTACAGTGTTAATCGATTAACCAAAACCAGCACGAATTGGTTAATCGATTAACAGTTGGTTTCTGCGCAAAAAACTGCAATTTTGCATTGGTTAATCGATTAACCAAATTGCACATGAAATGGTTAATCGATTAACCAGTGTCCAGAATGTGTAACTTGCTTGTTTTTGGGACTGTTTTGGTTTTTCCTCCTCTTTCTTTCCCTTTCTTCTTATTTTATCCTTGAAGTGCATTGTTGAGATTAATTTCTCTTCAATTTCAATGGACTTTGGATATGGTTAGAGTAATTAAACATTCATTAGTTCAAATCTATCTTTAAATGAATTATTGAATTATTTTGAGGTGCTTTGAATTAGTGATATGTTTTCACACTTAAACCTATCAATTAAAGGTGATTGAACTTGAAGATGAAAGGTTTTTGAAATTGTAATTCAATTGTGCTTTCTCTTCATATATTTCATTTTATTTTGATCGATGAAAGTCTTATGGATCTTAGAATTTCTTTGTTGAATTCTTGATCAAGACTAGATTGCTACCTATTTTCTTTTCGTGCGGTATTGCTTTCGAATGACGATTTACATATCGTTCATCTAGCATGCATTAACACAAATAGTACTATTGACCGGCCTCGAGTAGGGTGACTTTTACATAAGTTACTTGGCGATTCCTTAATATAACGTTACATTTGTCCCTTTCTCCAAATCAGAACTTGATCTTTCGTGGCCCAAACCTTTTGGTTGTGTAAGCCCAAGGAGGGTTAATCTTTGTATTAGGTTCATAATCTTTGAAGCTTGTTGCGTAGAGGCTTTGATTCTATCAATCTTCTAACAAGTCTTCATTAACCTTGACCTAAGTACATTGTTTAATCATTATAGTTCAAGACGCGAAGCGGAATAATCGGTATTTTTTAAGGCTTATGTCACTAGAACCTTTGTGCTACTAATTACTAACTCCTAACTTTATTTTTATGCTTCCTTCTTGCTCCCTATCTCTCTTTATTTTTATGCTTTATGTCATTATATCATATCATGTTTATGTTTATGTCATTTTTTTTTTCTTTTGTCCCTTTGGACCATATTATCTTGTGCTTTTGTTTTTCTTTTGTCCATTTGGACTCAAAAACATTAATAAAGGCTCAAACCACTAAAAGACTTGTGCTCTTAATTGTTGGACTATGGCCACTATCCCTTGCATTGAAGGATCTCTACTCTTAGACTTCTTGGCTTGATTATGGACTTATGGACTTAGACTTAGGATTTTCTCCCTTGTGCTTTGGACCATTATGGAGTTTGATATCCTAGCCTTTATTTGGCTTGCTTATTGGCTCAAGAAGATGGAATTCTTTTTCTTATTATGCTTTGAAGAGTGCCTCCATGTGGTTAGATCTTTCTTACCTTAGCTTTTATTTTATGCACTAGGATAGTCACTTCTTCTTCACCCCTTCTTCAATTTTTAAAATCTCCTCTCTTTTTCAAAACCTTCTTGTTTTCAAACTCAAAACCGTTTTCATAATAAAACTTTGACTTTGGTCAAGTTGATTTTCAAACTTTATTTTCCCTAATAAATGTCAATCAATGTTAATCATATTTTGACCATTTCAAAAAGACATAAAAAAATGCCAAAACTCATTCAAAATTTTTGTGCTTTTATGCACTTTTTCTTTTAAACTTTTCAAAAAGAATTAGACATGAGTCATTTTCTTTGTTGAGATGTAAAGCTCCTAACCATGGTATGTTGTGTAAAGTATGACCATTTTCCACTTAGATGTTGAAGCGATAGTCTTGTTGATTTTAATCCAAGCAAATCCTCCATCTTAATGTGATGCAAATGCCTCTTTCCAATAACTTTGGGTGATTAGTTGAGTATTCTCTCTTGAGAATGACGGGTTGTCTTTTTCAAGATAAAATGAATCATAACCAATAATTTTTGTTATTTAAACCATGAACTACGAGGTTTTGATCCTACATTGCACTTCGTGGGTACGTAGGCATGAGGCGATAAGTCTCTCCAAACATAAAATGTTAAAAAATATTTCTCTTCTCATCTCTCCCAATCTCTTTCATGCAAACCATTTTCAAACCAAAAGCGATAGATATTTCAAAGGGCTCCTATAGAGTACTATAGATTTTTTGGGTGCTAACACATTCCCATTGCGTAATCAACCCCCCTTACCCATTCTCTGTTTGTTCTTGTTGTTTTAGAACTCCTTAGGTTTTGTTCGCTCTTTTTCCTTTCCTTTTTTGGATAAAATAAAAGTGCGGTGGCGACTCTTGCTTTATGAGTTAAGTTAATCAATAACTTACACTCATAATTTTTACCGCTACAGAAAAGTGGCGACTCTGCTGGGGATTTATCTCCCTTGAGGGGTTTAGCCTACTTTGATTTATTTACTGCTCTTTGTTTGATTTGCTTGTTACTTGTTTGTTTTGTTTGGGAGTTCCTCTATGTGTGTGAGATAGATCCTATACCTAGACCAGAGTGTACTTTGAGATAAGAGGATGGTATGGTCAAGGGAGCTTTGAGGGAGTCGAATCCTGAAAAAGCAGAACTTGAAAATCTATCCACTCGGTGGTTGCCTCTTTGGAATTACTGATGCCGATCGAGTGATCGTTGAAGGCATTACTTTTTCCATAGAATCCTATAACACTGAGGACCGTAGTAACCCTTAACCCATTGTATCCTTTTTAGGATCGTGGCACAGAAGCTATGAGGATGCAAATCCGATTTAGCTGTTACGCGATGCCACGCTCAAGTTAGATTCTCTTGAAGATAACTATCAACCTCCGAGTAATCTGTGTGCTGGTGTGTCTGATAGTGGATTGTGGATCCTGGGCACTCTGTGTTAGAACCGCTATTTTCTGCAGGTACAATGAAGACAAAACCATAGTACACACCTTTGTGGGATTGGTTCTTACCCTTGGTTTCATGCTCGTGACTTGAACCTTGACCCGTGTGCTTTGTGTGATCTTGTGTGTGGTTGTTGCATTCATGCACGCATGCATTCATCAGCATTCTTCTAAAAGGTTTCAAGGAATTTAAAGGTGTTATTGCAAACATTGCAGATACTTTTGTCTTGGATTTTGGAAGGAGAAGTACAAGGAAGTACACTTTCAAGAGTCCTAAGTTAGGGGGTTTGAGAGAGCTAGGATCTTTGGTTGCTGATACCGAGAAGTTCGAGTCCAGATATGGAATACTTTTATCTCTCTTGAAGGTTGATATGGCTGAAGGATTGCTTGCTACTTTGGTTCAGTTCTATGACCCTTTGCTTCATTGTTTCACCTTTCCTAATTATCAGTTGGTACCTACGCTAGAGGAGTATTCTCTCCTGCTTGGTTTGCCTGTTCATGGTCGGATTTTCTCCGGTTTGGATCCCGCTCCCGAGCATCACGTTATTGCGAAGGCTACTCACTTGAAGGTTTCTGAGATTAAGGCTCACATGGGTACCAAAGGAAAGATTCTTGGGTTACCCGCTAAGTTCTTGATGGATAGAGCTCATCACTTTGCTAGTGTAAAGAACACAGTTGCTTTTGAGGCTATTCTTGCCTTGCTCATTTATGGACTGTTCCTCTTCTCGAATGTTGAGAACTTTGTCGACATCAACGCTATTCAGATCTTCTTGATTGGGAATCCAGTTCCTACTTTGCTTGCTGATGCTTACCATTCTGTTCACCTCAGGAATTTCCATGGTGAAGGGATGATTATCTGTTGTGCACCTTTTCTCTACAAGTGGTTTATTTCTCACTTACCAAAGTCTGTAGCTTTCTGGAACCTCAAGGATGGTTTATATTGGTCGCGGAAGATCATGTCTCTCACTCATTCTGATATTGATTGGTGTAGCCGTGTTCCTATTGGAGCAATGATTATTGATAGTTCTGGTGATTTTCCCAACGTGCCTCTTCTTGGTACAAAGGGAGGAATCAGCTACAATCTGGTGTTGGCTCGTTGCCAGTTGGGATATCCTTTGTGAGAGGTACTGAAGAACATTCATTTGACTGGTCTCTTTTTCAAGGAAGATGAATATCAGATTGCTCTCAAGGGAGAGATTGTGGAAGCTTGGCGCAACATTCGTAGAAAAGGAAAGGAAAGGAAAGTTTAGGAAATCCGAATTGTGTCTCTTTGGAATCTTACCTACAGTGGGTTAAAAATAGAGCTATTACTTTGAAGATGCCGTATGCACGTCAAGAGCCTTTGTCTCTAACTTCTAAGAAGCATATCCTCTACTTTATGGAAGACCCAGAGAAGCTTCATATCGCTTTGGTCGAGATGCAACAAAAGAGAGATGTTTGGAAGAACAAGTATCAGATTGTTGAGTTAGAGAATGCAAGACTTCAAGAGCACTTCAAGAAGAAGAATGAAGACGAAGTCGCCAACAAGAAGAGGAAGGCGCAAGAGGATTTATTTTCCTCTCTCATTCAACCAGTTTTCAATATTCCAAATAGTTCAGAATCTCCTTGGAAGTTGATCGTCGATCAGTTACTGATTGAGAAGACTCAGATGGAGGCCCGCATCAAGAAGCTGGAAGAGAGAGCTGGGACTTCTTCTCATGAGATTCTCTAGGGTTCTAGTTTTCTTCGTTCTCTATTGTTTTAGGATTCTTGAATCTATACTTCCAAGATGTAATCTTTTCTATCATTAATGAATGATATTTTAGTATTTCAAATAACAATGTTTGCGATATGCCTTATAATTCCTTGAAACTTTGCATTTGCATTTGCACATCAAGCATCATTCTGCATTGTTTCCTGCCTTTTCCAGGTGTCTTATTGTTTCCCTTTAGTCTTCATTCAGACAAGCTGTCGCACCAGTATAATACTCAGGCTAATCTGAAGAGAAAAATGGATCAACTGCAACAAGAGAACTTTGAACTCTGTGAAGAGGTTTCAACTCTGAAGGACAATCTTGAGAGATTGGTAGCTATGATGAAAAACTTGGTGGCTGATCAGAGTGTCCATCCTGCTTCAAAGATGAATGATCCCAGATTTCTGGAAATCGAGGAAGGAGTTCGCAACTTCGAGGAGCAATTTAAGACAATGAAAGGACCCAATGCATCTAGCTTTAAGGCTCATAACTTGTGTCTAGTTCCGGATATGGTTATTCCTCCTAAGTTTAAAACGTTTGTCTTTGAAATATACAAGGGTGCTAGTTGTCCAAAGTACCATTTGACAATGTTCTGTCAAAAAATGACTGCTTATATCGACAACAATAAGCTGATGATCCACCTCTTTCAAGAGAGTCTATGTGGGCCATCCTTGATGTGGTACATGAAATTAGAAAGGAACCATATTCAGTCATGGAAAGATCTAGCTGATGCTTTTGTGAAACAGTACGATTACTATATGGATACGCTCCCTGTTCTGGTGGAATCTGTGATGATTGCTCAGAATCAACCACTTCCTCTTCCTCAGACTCCTGTTCAAAGGATCATTGTCTCTGAGATTGTTTCGATTCCCATTTTTGTGGCTCCCAAGGGGAGAAATATGAAGAGGCGTCTAGAGGAAGGTAACCGAAAGGGATAATTGATAAAAGGAAGTATTTCTTCTTGCAGTTCTAAGAGGTTTGGAAATGACTTTTCCAAGAAGAAAGAACAGGATGCTAATGCTATCTCACAAGAAAAACATGGGAAATCACAAAGGACCAATCAACTTCATCAGTAAGCAGCGTCAGTAACTCTTATTGTTAAACAAAACAATGTTCAGAATAAAGAGCAGTTCGATCCAATTCCAATGCCTTATGCTGAGTTGCTTCTAGCAATGCTTAAGAAGAATCTTGTGTATCTGCGTGACCCACCTGCTGTTCCAGAAAAACTTCCATGGTGGTATAAACCTGACGCTCATTGTGCTTTTCATCAAGAAGCACCCGGTCATAACACTGAAGACCATTTTCCTCTGAACCATGAAGTAAAAAAGCTTATACGAAATGGTATTATGTCTTTTGAGAATAAGAGACCTAATGTGCAAGCCAAGCTTGGAGAAGCTATGGAGGGATGTCCTGAAAGATACTGTATCTCTGGCGTGGACTCGATAAGAGGATCTTTGGTTGATATGCATGTCGATTTGTGTAGGATTACCTATTATGAGCATGATCATGATTCTTGCAAAATCTGCTCTGTGAATCCCCGAGGATGTTCTGTTGTGAAGAGAGATCTCTAAGATATGTTGGATCAAAGATTAATTCATATTACTAGAGAAAGGGCTGATGTTGATCCTGAAGTAAATGTCATAATTCCGCATTTCAAGATACTGGAACCATTGGTAGTTACTTACAACAGTCAGAAGTTTTCTGCCTCTCCCTTGGTCGTTCCCAAACAAGAGTTATGCTATCATGATGAAGAGGAAGTGCATTGACCCCTGGTGGTCGTGTTGTTGCTTTTATGTCTCCCAAGAAAGTCGAGGATGTTCTTTCAAGTTCAAGCTAACACAGTTTCCTTAGATTATTAGTTCATCTACTGCAATTTTACTTGTAATATTTTATGTTTGTTAATGCTGTGTTTGCATGTAGAATTTGTTTGTTTTGAATATTAATTTTAATGCAATAAGTATGTTTGTCTTGGAGTGATCTATTCGCATTCGCTCGTAATTTGTTTTCTGCATTTGCAATACCAACTTCTTGTTTAAACTCTTGAAGGGAGGATGATGAAGTGAAAACGCAAAATTTCTAGTTGTGTGCTCTTGAATAAGACCCTGCCGATGATGTAAGGCATTGTTTCAAATTCCCAAACACCAGGGATATAAGCAAGATAATCCCTTATTAACCCCTTTGAGTCTTGAAGTAGGAGTTTCTTTTCTAAATGAAAAAACCCTCACATTTAACCTTGGGGCAGGGTAGTCTTCAGTTAATTTGACCAAGTGTCCAAATTTTAAAAGGAGTGTGCGTCTAAGGAAACCACAATGGTTATTCCTCATCCATGAAGGAAAGAGAATGGCATAACACTTTCAGATAAGCCAGTGTCACATGATTTGTTTAAAAAGAAAAAATTAAAAAAAAAAAAAGGAAAAGCCCGCTAAGTCGAAAACTTGAAAACAAGTGACTTAGGCAAAAATTGGGGCATCCCGGTGGACATAAAAAATTCAAAAGAATCAGTCCAGGAAAAAGTTAGGGAAAATAAAAGAATAAAAATGTGAAACGCAAAAAAATAAAAGAAAAATCTTCATCCAAAGAACAAATATGTGTGACTACAAGTCGAAAGACGATGAGGGTGACTGTTATTCCCCAAATAACCTCATTGGTTCTTAAACCATCAGTTTTATGCTTTTGAGAGATGAACATTTGTGTCAAATTAGCTGAATGTAGGACTGAAGAATATCACGAAGAATGGGTGGGTACAAATGATTTTGAGCCTAAAAATCCTTTTTTCTGAAAACCGTGAACCATGCCAAGTTATAACCCCCAAAAGACCTAATTGAAGTAGGGTTTATTTTGAGAGCATACTCCAAACGAGATAGCGTTCCTGACTCCCATGAGTTGCGCTAAAAGATCTTTGTTGGTTTTGCATGTGCATTCAAAAATCAATGTCGTATCTAAACTAGTGATTCATTCACAAGGTGTTGCGACATCTTTTCAGTAAAAAATTCAAGATTAACATGTCTGTTGCATTAGAATTGTCATTCTCAGAATTAATATTTTCTGCTTGCATACATTTGTTTGACATCATAGAAGCTTACATTTGAGCATCAGTGATGAGTCTAATCTTTTGAGGCCTGAAACTCTGATGAGTAATTGGCAAAATTATTTCAAGGATGGTCATATCTAAGGACATGTTGCCTGAAGGATTTGTTGAGTATAAGCAAGTTTGTATTGCCCGGTTGATGCTTTCACATGGAGCAAAGTTTGAAGACTCTGTTGATCAAAGAGCGTGCTGACTTCAGTTAATCTTGGGAAGTTACGTTGAGATTCGATGAATCTCTCAAAAAGTTTGAAGACACTAGGGCAGATTATCTCAAGTCCTTATGGTACAAAGTTTCCTTTCGGTGTAAAATCGTTTGTGGATCATGTAATTTGGGGCAAAAGTTGTTAATTCAACATTCTTCGAAGTAGAGCTCGATCTTGTGAAATCAATCAAGCTCAGTTTCCTTCCCAGCAGGGTTGCCCAGATTATTCAGTATTATCCTCCGAAGGATTTCATGATTTATCTCCAGCTGTGAGCAATGGTGAAAGATTTTATCTTCATAAATGTTTGGAAGACTTGTTTGGTTTGTGATTATCTCAACAAGATCTTTCTTTACCCTGAGTGGAGTTACTCTTGCGATCTCCTGGATGAATTCCAAAGCACTCCTCAAATAGAGAATGTCGCTCCCCGAACAAGAAGTATTGGTATGGTTGTCATTTGTTAAGGTTTTCTCTTACCTTGTGTTGGGTATTGATGTAAAATCCCTTGCAACTTGACATACGCCATGATGTTAACTTCTTGGTTCCTCGGCAAGTTCCAGATGTTTTCCTCTTAAATGTAGAAATTGGGATATGATGATCCTCAGTGGATATTTCCTTCCCCTTTACAGAGTTGGTATTAAAGGTCGATATCCCCAGGAGAGTTCTTGTTGTGTATTCATCTTCAGCAAATCGCCATTTGTTCCCGTAGTGGAAATACTTTGACATTATGTTATCCCCAAGCAGGGTACGAAGATCATGTTTGATGATCATATCCCCAGTTAATTCTCCTTTTCTCCTTGTCATTGACTGGTTGATGATTTTCTTGGTAAAGTTCACTTCGTATGCACGATACCTCTTCCCAGCAGGAAGATATAGACGAGATTTTCTCTAGAGAATTGGAAGAGTTGTGTGCTCGTGTGCGTCAGCAGTACTCGTTTCCCCTCAGAGTGGAATTTATGTTGATATCCTTTCTTAAGGATTTGTGGAAGATTGATTCTTTTTGGGTTTTTCTCCCAAACGGTATCTACTTGTTTCCCCTGCAGGAGTGTGAGCCTGGTAATAGGATTTTTTTTCCTTTGATGGCTGTTGTTTATCCCTTGCAGGAGCTCTCTAAGATTAAATCCCTAGCAGATCCCTAGTGATATTCCCGTCTTGTTGAGATTAGCCGAGTATCCGGTTGAGTTGTGATGTTTATTCATCCTCT
The DNA here is from genome assembly GCA_022829125.1 of Lathyrus tuberosus. NCBI lineage: Eukaryota > Viridiplantae > Streptophyta > Magnoliopsida > Fabales > Fabaceae > Lathyrus > Lathyrus tuberosus. The sequence continues at coordinate 6,972,725 of JALAZF010000090.1, forward strand.
AATTATCTTTATGTCTGTGTTGTCAGCATATTCATACACATATTCATGCATTTACTTTGCACATAATATCATGCATTTTGCATTCTTCTTTTTGTTCCCCACTCTCTGATGTGGTTTTCTCCGCAGAGCGTTGTGCACCCTCTCTTCAAATATAGAATGTTGACCCTTAAGCAGAAAGTGTTTATCCTTTCCGATTTCCCACTGAATTTGTTCCTCGTGGATGATTATTGATTCAGTTTCCTCCCCAGTGTGTTGTCTGGATGGAATTAACCCCCAGTTGAGATATATCCTCCTCGGGATGGGTCTTATTTGACCGTTTCTCTCTAACTTGTCCTTGGATTGAACTTTGGTCCCCTGCAACATTTGTTTGGATCTCTAGGCTGTGAAACCTAGATTGAGAGTGCATTTATTTTGCACCTTTGAGGATTTTCCCCCTTCAGCTGAAATCTGCGTATGATTCTCCTATTAGAAGGTTCAATACTATTTCGCGGCATTCCTTTATTTGAGAATCCTGAGGCGATGCAGTTAATACCTTTTGCCACTCCGATGAATGGTAAGTCTCTTCGGTTAGACGGGACAGTTCGTTGTTGAGATTTTGTTACTCTGATGAATGGTAAGTCTTTTCGGTTAGACGGGACAGTTCGTTGTTGAGATTCTTCCACTCCGATGAATGGTAAGTCTCTTCGGCTAGATGGGACAGTTTGTTGTTGAGATTTGGTTACTCCGATGAATGGTAAGTCTCTTCGGTTAGATGGGACAGTTCGTTGTTGAGATTTTGTTACTCCGATGAATGGTAAGTCTCTTAAGTTAGACGGGACAGTTCGTTGTTGAGATTTTGTCACTCCGATGAATGGTAAGTCTCTTCGGTTAAATGGGACAGTTCATTGTTGAGATTTTGTTACTCCGATGAATGGTAAGTCTCTTCGGTTAGACGGGACAGTTCGTTGTTGAGATTTTGTCACTCCGATGAATGGTAAGTCTCTTCGGTTAGACGGGACAGTTCGTTGTTGAGATTTTGTTACTCCGATGAATGGTAAGTCTCTTCGGTTAGACGTGACAGTTTGTTGTTGAGATTTGGTTACTCCGATGAATGGTAAGTCTCTTCGGTTAGACGGGATAGTTCGTTGTTGAGATTCTTTCACTCTGATGAATGGTAAGTCTCTTCGGCTAGATGGGACAGTTCTTTGTTGAGATTTTGTCACTCTGATGAATGGTAAGTCTCTTCGGTTAGATAAGATAATTCGTTGTTGAGATTTTGTCACTCCGATGAATGGTAAGTCTCTTCGGTTAGACGGGACAGTTCGTTGTTGAGATTTGGTTACTCCGATGAATGGTAAGTCTCTTCGGTTAGACGGGACAGTTCGTTGTTGAGATTTTTGTTACTCCAATGAATGGTAAGTCTCTTCGGTTAGACGAGACAGTTCGTTGTTGAGGTTTTCTACTCTGATGGATGGTTAATCTCTTCTGTATGCTAGAGATAGTTCATTATTGAGGTATTAATTTACCCCAGAGGAGCCTTGTTGTGCTAAGTCTTCCCTGTTGAGTTATATCCTTGTTGTGTTGTGGTTTATTTCCATATACAGTTATCCCCAGTTTGAATATTTTCCTCAGCTGAGTCCTAGTAGTTGTGCGGTATGTTCCCCGGCTAGTTCGTGGTCTCTTGTGATGTGTTTTCCCTCTTTATTTTTCCCCTGTGGAGTCTTTTCTCTTTGCTCCCCAGATTTTGTTTGTCTTCTATGGCATATTCTCCCCACAGAGGTCTTGTGTTTGCATATCATTTGCATAATCATATCATTTTGTGGTCTCTTAGAGCCAAAAATTGGGCTTATTGTTATATTTAAGTCTATTCTATCTCGTCGAGACAAAGATGTCAATCTTCTTATCTCTGGATAGAAGAAACTTAAATAGGGGCAGCTGCAATACCCTAATTTTTACCCCTAAGATCCCACATGTCTTTTTGCATCTCATACCACAAACAAGATCACAAGCTTTGGTTCTTTTGCCCTCCTCTGAAGGTTTGTTCTTGAGTGAGATTGCTAAGCACCCGTGTTCTTTTATTTTTATGGGGTTTATATTTATTTATGTTTACTAAACATTAATTAAAATCCAAAAATATGTTTGTTTTTCCTTTACTAACTTTTTCAGGAAGAGTTTGGATCAAGGATATCAAAATCAGTCCCACAGCTCGAATGAATTTCATCTGAACAAAGTCAAAGTTGATCTGCAAAAAATTTCAAAAAATCATCTGCTCAAGAGTTTCCAAGATTTAATTGATTATCATTCAAGAGACTCCAAGGTTCATGTGTTTATTTCCATGCCTTCTTTGACAAGCAAGAAAAATCGAGCAGAGCCAAGACAACACATCAAAAAGTCAATTTTCTCATTTTTTCACTGTGTTAATCGATTAACACATTTTATACTAAAAATGGTTAATCGATTAACACGTGCAATTTTTGGGAAAAATGTGCCAAATTCTGCAGCAATTGGCACCAATTTTCATCATTTTGATCACATGTGGAATATTCTAGATCACCTCATTTTAATTCCCCTACATCATCATAATTAATTCCCACCATGTACCTCCACTAATCACCACTTTTTTGATAATATCCCACCAAAATTCAAATTCCAAGCCTAATTTTCATTTCCAAACCAAGTTCCAAACCACCAAATTTCCAAGCCTAAATTCTATAAATAGAGGCCTCATTTCATTCATTTCACAAGCTTTTGAGAACCAAATTCACCTTGCTAAATTTTCTCTTGAAGCTTTTGAGAGCCAACAAACCTCTTGCAAATTCTCTTTCCAACCACAAAATTTCACTAAAGCTCACTTTTCTTCTTTTGAAAGTTAACAAGAATTCACATTGAATCTTGTTCAACTTTGAGCTAAACCATCATCCAAGCTTGTTTTTCTTCATCAATTCTCATAGATCAAGGCTTTGGTGTTTGGATCTTGAAGCAATTTGAAGGAATTTTCAGATTTGAAGTGGTAATTCATCTCTCACCATTGTTGAAGCTTCAATTTTATCTTCCATAATGTAGATCGTTGGTGGATTCTTGTTACTTGATCCTTTGGATCTTGTAATTGTGTTTGATTACTGGTTTTTGCTGTTGTTTTACTCAAAATTTCGTGCACAATTGCATCCTTGATGATGAGGTCTTTGAGTAAATGATTGATCAAGGATTTTGTAATTTTCAAACTGATTTGCTGCTGTTTTTACAGTATTAATCGATTAACCAAAACCAGTACGAATTTGTCAATCGATTTACAATTGGTTTCTGAGCAAAAAACTGCAGTTTTGCACTGGTTAATCGATTAACCAAATTGCACATGAAATGGTTAATTGATTAACCAGTGTCCAGAATGTGGAATTTGCTTGTTTTTGGGATTGTTTTGGTTTTTCCTCCTCTTTCTTCCCCTTTCTTCTTGTTTTAGCCTTGAAGTACATTGTTGAGATTAATTTCTGTTCAATTTCAATGGACTTTGGATATGGTTAGAATTAGTGATATGTTTTCACACTTAAATCTATCAATTAAAGGTGATTGAACTTGAAGATGAAAGGTTCTTGAAATTGTAATTCAATTTGGCTTTCTTTTCACATATTTCTTTTTATTTTGATCGATGAAAGTCTTATAGATCTTAGAATTTCTTTGTTGAATTCTTGATCAAGACTAGATCGCTACCTATTTTCTTTTCGTGCGGTATTGCTTTCGGATGACGATTTACATATCGTTCATCTAGCATGCATTAACACAAATAGCACTATTGACCGGCCTCGAGTAGGGTGACTTTTACATAAGTTACTTGGCGATTTCTTAGCATAGCGCTACATTTGTCCCTTTCTCCAAATCGGAACTTGATCTTTTGTGGCCCAAACCTTTTGGTTGTGTAAGCCCAAGGATGGTTAATCTTTTGTATTAGGTTCATAATCTTTGAAGCTTGTTGCGTAGAGGCTTTTATTATATCAATCTTCTAACAAGTCTTCATTAACCTTGACCTAAGTATATTGTTTAATCATTATAGTTCAAGACGCGAAGCGGAATAATCGATATTTTTTTAAGGCTTATGGCACTAGAGCCTTTGTGCTACTAATAACCAACTTCAAACTTTATTTTTATGCTTCCTTCTTGCTCCCTATCTCTCTTTATTTTTATGCTTTATGTAATTATATTATATCATATTTATGTTTATGTCATTTTTTTTCTTTTGTCCACTTGGACCATATTATCTTGTGCTTTTGTTTTTCTTTTGTCCATTTGGACTCAAAAACATTAATAAAGGCTCAAACCACTAAAAAACTTGTGCTCTTAATTGTTGGACTATGGCCACTATCCCTTGCATTGGAGGATGTCTACTCTTAGACTTCTTGCCTTGATTATGGACTTATGGACTTAGACTTAGGATTTTTTCCCTTGTGCTTTGGACCATTACGGAGTTTGATATTCTAGCATTTATTTGGCTTGCTTATTGGCTCAAGAAGATGGAATTCTTTTTCTTATTATGCTTTGAAGAGTGACTCCATGTGGTTAGTGTGAGAGCAAGAATTGTCCCTACACGTCAATCTATGTTTTGATGATAACAATAAGTATTTGTGAAAGAACCATTTTATGGTCTAATGTGTGTCGTGTGCAGATCATAAGAACTAAAGACATCAGAACCAACATACACCAGCTAGATGTACTATGATTGAATATATATATATGCGAAGTTACTATGTGTGACAAAAGTCGCGAGAAGCATGAACGCTTGTTTCTCTAGTCATGATCAGCCAGATTCAAGGATGCCAAGATTGTTGTTGCAATGCTCTTGTGGATGCTCCCTGAAAGTGATTAAGATTCTGAAGATAGCAAAGCTTCTGAAGATGTACACTCAGAAAGAACCAAAGTTCTGAAGACTCCTATGACTTGAAGTTCTGGTGGTTGAAGGCGCTGAAGACCAAGTGCAGAAAGAATCTAAAGACTGACAAGTTCTGAAGATCAAGGTTTCAAACAAGAAGTTCTGAAGACTCTGACGATAGGCTCTGAAGATTTGGAAGACTTAAAGCAGAAAAAAAGGATAACGCTCTTAAAGACCAAGTGCTGAAGTTCTGAAGACTGATTCCTAATGGACTTCTTCAATTAACAGAAGACTTGAAGCATCAGATATTCTGCTATAAAGACTCCACTCATGCTTCATCAAATTAACATCAGAAGCCACTGAAGTTTCAAAGTCTAAATATTACCGTTGTGAGTTAAATGTACACAATGCCCGAGAAAAGATGTCTGGTCACTTCCTCCTCTGCAAAAAGAAGATGTGTCAGTACAACTCATTATATCACAACGTCTCCTTTCCAAACAGCCAACAGTATTCTCTAACGGCTATATTTCTACTGGCTATTTAATGGAAAGAGTTTTTTCTTCTGGTGTGTCGATCACTTGTAGAATTACGAACTGAATGTTCATCTACAAAATTGACCAAGTCATTGTGTGAAGATAGCAACAACGATGAGTTCTCGTTGTAACACTTAGAATATTAAAAGCTGTCATTAATTCACTCATGGTAATTGTTGTTGAATCTCCAAAGAACAAATTAACACAACAACAACAATCAAACAAAAGCCGTTGATGAAGAAGACAACATTGAAGATCAGACAAGTCATCAACCTACCTTCTCGTCAAAGCTACATTGAAGAACTGAAGCAAGGAGTTGTTGCTCAATGCTTGCTCAACCAGAAGACGAAGAAGAAGAAGATCTACAAGATGTCAACAATCATAATATCTAAATACATCTTTGTAGTTTCTTAGGAAAGCAAGGAGCTGATTGCTCAAAACTTGCTTGAACATATGTGTGTGTTCTTTGTACTTAAACCTAGGAGAAACTTGCTTATTAAGAAGCACAATTTGTAATCTTCAGTTTGCCAATTCAACTAAATGAATTGAGACTCCTCAAGTGAACATTATATCCTGATGGAACCCCTGAACAGTTCAGCTGTGAGTTGAGGCCCTTGAGTAGATCATGTGGTGATCAGATACTTGAGATGACAATAGCTGGGTGTCATTGTGGAAAATCCTGAAATTGGGTCAGTAGCATTATATTCATTGCAATGAATCCCTGAACGTCTAGTTGTGAAATCCCAGCAGTGAGTCTGCTCAGTGAATGAACGTTATATCCTGTTGGATCCCTGAATGGTTCATTGGGTTGTTAGTTACAGTGCGACTGTACAGATTGTTAGTCACCGGCGCGGCCCGTGCAAGTGTAATCAATGATTTGGTTATAGTGGATTCAGTCCTTGTGTTCAAGGCAAAATCACTTGAGGAGGGTGGACTGGATTAGCCCGCGTGGTGAACCAGGATATATCGTGTGTCCTTTACTCTCTTGCTTAGTATCCACATTTATGTTTCTGCATTGAATATCAGAACCTCATATTAAGCAAAGTCAGAACCTTGCAGCCTATCTCTGATAAGCTTCCGTACTTCAAATTCTGAGTATCGTATCTTATGATTAGAACCTATACGGTTCTCATACTCTCTAGTTAATAGATCAGAATCCCTCAACGAACATTGAAGGTTCTTGAGCGTCAAATTAACAAGATGCGAAAAGTTTATAAAAGAGTAAATACACAATTCAAACCCCCCTTTCTTGTGTCCTTCTCGCACATTCAATTGGTATCAGAGCTCCGATTCTGTTATTGATTTACATCAAACACTTAACAGTGTCAGAAACAGATCCAGATGTGGTGCGTAGAAGTACTCTGGGTGAGATTGAAATCCACTTACAATTTCTGTAACAGTCCAGCAGTTGACTATGTACCAAATTGTAATCAATCTGATTACTTCTTAAGCAATTCACTGATTCTAGATGAAGTCTCATTAAAAAATAGGAGAATCAGCTGATAAGATAAATTCATCAGATAAGAGACTGTATCTGTTGAATGCTCATCTGGGAAAATACGTGTGGATAAAACCACATATATGCTTAAAAGACAAATCATTAGAAAGCAAGGAATCTTGTTTGCTGAAGATTAATTCTTTATGAGTTTTTGAGATGTTTTCAAGAAACGGATTAGGTCCACCCTTGACTTTCTCGTTGAAAACTCATTCTGAATCTCTTCATGTAAAGAAGAAAGATTGATGTTCTAAGACTTTGAATTTCAGAATAAAATCTGTTAAAGCCAGAATCAGAAAAATTCAAATTACTAGAAAAGACTCTGAATGAACTCTCAAGCCTTAATTGATTCAGAAATCAATCTCTAACAACTTGAGATTATCTTTGTAAAATTAAATATTGATAATCTGATTTTTGTCAGATCAAGTGTTCTCAGAACCACTTGAGCTATGAAATTAGATGCTATCATTCCAGACATCTAGGTTCTCTAACTGATGTCTTAAAAGATGACGTGAATGATGTTCTTTTGAAGAAATCAGTTAACTCATAAATATGTGTGACCAACCCCAAATAAGTTGATCAGCATTGTGAGAACAAGAAGTTTCATGTAAACCATGTCTAGTGATGTACACATGGGGCATGATGATGTTTTGATGCTGATATGTTAATTCTTCCTGTAGAATCTCTCAAAGGTCCTCACTAATCCTATGAAATCAACCATCATTTGAAGAAAAGAAATTCTCACAAACGCAAACTGCATTCAAGCTATGAAAGGAGAACTCAACCAATTCTCCAAGTTTTTCGTTTAAGATTCTGATCCATAACTTAAGAACTTTATCGGAACCAAACGGTTCTATGAATCAAGGAAATGAGAAGTGAGAAACAATCAAAAATAGATGTAATTTGTTGTTTATGAATGGGGTCATGAAATGAAATCTATTGTTCACTCAGTACTGCTCCCACGCATATGAGCGTCGCCTTATAAAAAAGGATTGCATGTAATTGGCTAAGTTCAAATAAAATGGTCACTCTGATCATGCTAAGTCCTAATCTCAGTTATTGTAACCTAGAAAACTAAAGGACAAGGATGAACAAGAAAAAGAAAGAAATTATGATTCCAACCAGAATCATAGTCCAAGGAAACCTTCACATTCCTCTTAACGCAGGCGTATCTTGAAGAATCTCATAACCTTCAACTCTCTCTCAGAAGCAAGGCAAGTCTGAAAGAAGTTGATCAAAAGCTCAGAAGAATGCACTCACGTAAAAATACGAAGATTTCAAAATTCATCAGAATGAAGGCCAAAGTCAAGACAAAAAGCACTCAGTTAAGTCTGAAAAATCTAAGGTACACTTTATTCTCACTAATAATCTGTTAAACTCATGAGATGCATAAATTAGAATTCTTTCAAATTTGTCATAGCATATTTTACTAGGTAATTATTTGGGAATCCTTACATGTTTCTGTAGGGAAATATTCAGCTAATAGAAAATCTATTAAGCATAGATGAAAGAAATTGTTAAATATAAGAAAACCCTTTAACAAAAACTACACGCAAAAGAATACATAATAATTGCGAATCTATTGAAACCACAACATATCTCTGACAACTTAATAAGATATTACTAAAATCTTTTGAATTGTCCTATATCTTCCCTAGACTAGGCATAACTCAATCTACACACTTACTCTATAAAGTCACGTCTTCCATTCATACTCTTATACTCAAAACCCTAAAACTCTAAGCCTCTTTGTCCATCCATTATCCTGCCTCCACTAACCTTTCTCGGTAATCCAAATCTTCTTGAACTTATTCCTGAGAAACGATTCTCATTCATTACTCCTTCACTCTCAAGAGACACTGCGTGTAGTATAGCAGATATTTTGTATACTCAACAATGGACTAGGTACTCCATGATGCTAGAAAAGCCTATCTATGTAAACCTGGTCAAAGAATTATGGAAACATGTCGATCTTGATATTGAAAGAAATTGCATCACTTCATATGTTTTTGAAATCCCTATTGATATCAACCTATTCTCAGTGATCCTTGCAACTGGATGTGGGGATGCTGGAATTCATGTTAATTTTGACAAACACAATTTCTTTCCTGCAAGAAATTTTGCATCCCTTCACAAGTTATCTTCCAGATACATACCCTACAATCCTGAGAATCTCCTACCTACTCCCAAGGCCTGGTACAAACTCATGCTGTCAAACTTTCTTCCCAGAATAGATAGCAATAATCTAATTCGATTTCACGACCATAAGTTCATTTATTTACTAATTAATGACTTTCGGATAAATCTGCCACACTCAATCTTCAACTGCCTTTGGAAAACCATCCTTGAGTCTCGAAACCTCACAAAGTCCTACATTCCTTATGGAAGAGTATTATCTGAGATTTTCTTCAGAGATGGAATTGTAGACATGATCAAAGAAAAAATTAAAGAAGATGGTCCTGATGAGTTTCCAGAAAACTATCTGTTGAAGATAAAATGTGAAGTCTTTAGTGACTAGAGAAACTATGTTAATTATGCTTTAATTTTTTTTGTTTGTCCTTAGATTAGTTAAGAAAAAAACGTATTATCAAATCTATAATCATTAATTAAAGTCTCTCTTTGAACCATAAAATGTTACATAGATAATTATAATTTTACAGTTAAAACTTAAGAATATTAATTCATTAAGGCTTTTCTGCGATTCGAATTTATTACCATCATTAATGTACCCGACTCATTGACCACTCACCAAAAGGCCATCATTAATTCTAGTATCCTTCCCAATAAATAAACAACTAACTCGTCTCTGTAGCTACACGTGTCTACATCTCTCCATATACCCAAAATTTAATATATAGGAAATAACAAATCAAATCCTATTCCCAAAAGCAATCATCACACTTCATCCTAGCTCACCCATAAAAGGTAGGATTCCTCTCTCTTCTTCTCTCCACTCTCAATTACAAAATTCTAAACTCACTAAGAATAATGAACTCTCAAAGAATTGGACCAACCTTCCTTGGAAACAAAGAAAATCTACACCTTATTCCTGAAAAGAAACTCAACCTTGCCCATCCCGGAGACAATGGTTTAGAGATACTCAAAAGCATGCAAGCCCAATCTTGGCAAGGCTATTACGCTCTCCTATATGGTCCCATCTATCCAAACCTAGTTAAAGAGTTCTGGAAATTTTCCAGAATTAGTAACGATTAAAAAACCATCTGGTCGGAAGTCTACCTTCAACCCATTGCTGTCTTTGTCTCCTCGATAGAGAAAATCACTGGTTGCATCTCCTCCGGAGTTACGATTGATGACTATCAATCAAATCAAAGCCTGGTGGATCAGTGCAAAATCTTATTTGACGACTCAATACCTTACGAACCAAACAACCCTGAGAGGCTTCTCCCCTTTCCAAAAGAATGGTTTAAATTTTCTCTGACCAACCTTCGTCCTCGTATGACTCCTGAGAACATCCTGACGCACAACGACAGAATCCTTATCTTTCTTCTAACACATCATGTTACAATAGATCTCCCTAAAACCATTTTTAATCATATGAAACATTCTATCAAAATCTCCAAAAACAAAGTACAGGCCTTCATCCCAAACGGAAGAATAATTTCAGAAATACTTCTACAAGAAAAGGCCTGGGATTTAATTATCAGGCTTGAACCTGGTACTTCTTGTGTCAAAATCAGTTGTGAAACTATGAACAGTATTGAGGATTCTGATGATTAAGATGGTGAAGTTAATTTAGCAGTTGTTATGTTTTGTCTTTAAGTCTCTATGTACAATCACCATTGAATTAATGAAAATGTCTTATTTGTCTCTTAGATAATTTAACCAGTATTAGAAATCAAAATGGCTAAATTAAAAGAAACTCATTAATTTATCCCATCTAGGAAATCGCGTACAAAAGGCTACTTCCCTATTCCTTACTAGAAATTTCTCAACTGTTCAACTCTCTTGAAATACGCATACAATCGTTCGACCAATAAACTAGTAAGGAACATCTCAATCCTTCATAACACGAAAATACGTGACTCTAAATTTTTTTCTCTTATAAGAAGCTTTTTTGTCGAGCCCAAATCTGTATCTATATGTTTGTGTTTAAATCCTTATCTAATCTATGTTTGACTATAGTTAGCCTGTTTAATGAGCTTCTTATTGGTTATGTCTAATTGTTCCTCCGATTATCTACACCATAATGAAAATTAGTTGCCTTTAAGGTACCTGAACACTGTTTCACGTCTCTCACAATTGGCTTCCATCCTTCAATTAAATACATACTGAGTATAGACGTGTTTCCCTAAAATGAGTCTAAAAGCTTCTAAATGTTTAAATGACTCTGTGACTATATATCTGAATATAAATAACTTCATGCTTAAATTGCTCATATGCCCTGACACTTTTTGATGATGTCAAAAAGGGGGGGAAATATATTGATTGATTTTGATTGAAAGAAGGAAATCTGAAAGAAATCTGAAAGAATGTAGAACTCAAACAATGTACTCTTATGAAATGCGTTACTACTAACGTTCGTTGTTTGATGTTATCCGAGGAACTCTAAACAAGTTCACTAGGCATTCTAAAGACAGGATAAGAAGAAGAACTACGATCATAGAATAAAAACTATCTAAGAAGAATCAGAATCAGTAAGAAAACTCTGCAAGCAGTCAAGGCAAAGTCTACATTTTAAGATTCTCACTCAGAAGATCTGTGCAAATCAGAAGTCAAAAACTGTCTGAAGATCCGGATTAAAGAATCAAGCAAGAAACCATTCTGATGTTTATCAGGAACCATTTGAAATTAAGACGATTTGGTATCAAACTAAATCATCAATTAGAAATCAGAGTCAGTACACAAGATTTGTATCAGACTCTCAATCAAAGCAAAGATGTGGATTACTGTCAAAGTACCTTCATTGGTATCCTATCAGTACACAAAGGAAATACTCTTCAAAGTAATATCAAAAGAACTCCTTCAGCATCAGAATCAACAAACTCTGGTATAAGAGTCAGCACATCATTTTTACATCCGACTAAAACAAGATGTACCAAATTCAGAATCAAGCGTTGATTGATCACAAGTTTTAACCTTCATTTGGTATCTGATAAAAAAATCAAGCTTTGATAATTCAACTGAGTTGTGACAATAACAAGGTCTGAAATAAACCTGTGTTAAAAGTCAAACTCTGAAAAAGTCATGATCAACACTGGTGATTAAATTTAGAAATTCTGAATTTCGATTCTGAAAGATCCCAATATCTGACTTATGAAAATTAGGGGGAGACTACCCAGAAGATTAAAATGAAAAATCTAAAATCTTCATATAAGTCTGAAACTCAGGGGGAGTGTCTCAAAAGACAGTTTTTGATATACAACGAAGTTATGTTTATCAGTCGAAGAACTGCTCTAATTCTGTGCTCAATTGAATCTACTGAAAAGTAGAAATGCTTCAGACGACTCTGAAGATAACAAGCTCTAATATAACAACAAAGGAAACTGAGTTCTGAAGATCTGAAGATGGAAGTTCTGATGAACTAGTCTTGATGCTAAAGACTCTTCGTTTTCCTAAAGACAAGATAGGGAAGTAACTCTTTTCTATTTCTATTCTGGAAACTCAAGTTGTTACTCTGTATATCATTGGATTATATAAAATCCTAGATGATCTCAGATAAAGCTTTAAGGATAACTCATTCAGGGGGAGCTATTGTTCCATACTCTGAATTTGTTTGTTTTGGTGATTACCTTGTATAAAATGTTCAATCAAAATACTTGGTTTTGTCATCATAAAAAAGGTGGAGATTGTGAGAGCAAGAATTGTCTCTACAAGTCAATCTATGTTTTGATGATAACAATAAGTATTTGTGAAAGAACCATTTTATGGTCTAACATGTGTTGTGTGCAGATCATAAGAACTAAAGACATCAGAACCAACATACACCAGCTAGATGTACTATGATTGAATATATATATATATATATACGAAGTTACTATGTGTGACTAAAGTCGCGAGAAGCATGAACGCTTGTTTCTCTAGTCATGATTAGCCAGATCCAAGGATGCCAAGATTGCTGTTGTAATGCTCTTGTGGATGCTCTCTGAAAGTGATTAAGATTCTGAAGATAGCGAAGCTTCTGAAGAAGTATACTTTGAAAGAACCAAAGTTCTGAAGACTCCTATGACTTGAAGTTCTGATGGCTGAAGGCACTGAAGACCAAGTGCAGAAAGAATTTGAAGACTGATGAGTTCTGAAGATCAAGGTTTCAAACAAGAAGTTCTGAAGACTCTGAAGATAGGCTCTGAATATTCGGAAGACTTAAAGCAGAAAAAAAAGGATAACGCTCTTAAAGACCAAGTGTTGAAGTTCTGAAGACTGATTCCTAATGGACTTCTTCAATCAACGGAAGACTTGAAGCATCAGATATTCTGCTATAAAGACTCCACTCATGCTTCATCAAATTAACATCAGAAGCCACTGAAGTTTCAAAGTCTAAATATTACTGTTGTGAGTTAAATGTACACACTGCCCGAGAAAAGATGTCTGGTCACTTCCTCCTCTGCAAAAAGAAGATGTGTCAGTACAACTCATTATATCACAACGTCTCCTTTACAAACAGCCAACAGTATTCTCTAATGGCTATTTTCTACTGGCTATTTAATGGAAAGAGTTTTTGCTTCTGGTGTGTCTATCACTTGTAGAATTACGAACTGAATGTTCATCTACAAAATTGACTAAGTCATTGTGTGAAGATAGCAACAACGATGAGTTCTGGTTGTAACACTTAGAATATTAAAAGTTGTCATTAATTTACTCATGCCAATTGTTGTTGAATCTCCAAAGAACAAATTAACACAACAACAACAATCAAACAAAAGCCGTTGATGAAGAAGACAACATTGAAGATCAGACAAGTCATCAACCTACCTTCTCGTCAAAGCTACATTGAAGATCTGAAGCAAGGAGTTGCTGCTCAAAGCTTGCTCAACCAAAAGACGAAGAAGAAGAAGATCTACAAGATGTCAGCAATCATAATATCTAAATACATCTTTGTAGTTTCTTAGGAAAGCAAGGAGCTGATTGCTCAAAACTTGCTTGAACACATGTGTGTGTTCTTTGTACTTAAACCTAGGAGAAACTTGCTTATTAAGAAGCACAATTTGTAATCTCCAGTTTGCCAATTCAACTAAATGAAATGAGACTCGTCAAGTGAACATTATATCCTGATGGGATCCCAGAACGGTTCAGCTGTGAGTTGAGGCCCTTGAGTAGATCACGTGGTGATCAGATACTTGAGATGACAATGGCTGGGTGTCATTGTGGAAAATCTTAAAATAGGGTCAGTAGCGTTATATTCATTGTGATGAATCCCTAAACGTCTAGCTGTGAAATCCCAGCAGTGAGTCTGCTCGGTCAATGAACGTTATATCCTGTTGGATCCCTGAACGGTTCTTTGGGTTGTTAGTCACAGTGCGACTGTGCAGATTGGTAGTCACCGGCGCGGCCCGTGCAAGTGTAATCAATGATTTGGTTATAGTGGATTAAGTCCTTGTGTTCAAAGCGAAATCACCTGAGGAGGGTGGACTGGATTAACCCGTGTAGTGAACCAGGATATATCGTGTGTCCTTTACTCTCTTGCTTAGTATCTATATTTATGTTTCTGCATTGAATATCAGAACCTCATATTAAGCAAAGTTAGAACCTTGCAGCCTATCTCTGATAAGTTTCCGCACTGCAAGTTCTGAGTATCGTATCTTATGATCAGAACCTATACGGTTCTCATACTCTCTAGTTAATAGATCAGAATCCCTCAACGAAAATTGAAGGTTCTTGAGCGTCAAATTAACAAGATGCGAAAAGTTTATAAAAGAGTAAATACACAATTCAAACCCCCCTTTCTTGTGTCCTTCTCGCACCTTCAGTTAGATCTTTCTTACCTTAGGTTTTATGTTATGCACTAGGATAGTCACTTCTTCTCCACCCTTTCTTCAATTTTCCAAATCTCCTATCTCTTTTCAAAACCTTCTTGTTTTCAAACTCAAAACCGTTTTCATAATAAAACCTTGACTTCGGTCAAGTTGATTTTCAAACTTTATTTTCTCTAATAAATGTCAATCAATGTTAATCATATTTTGACCATTTCAAAAAGACATAAAAAATGCCAAAACTCATTCAAACTTTTTGTGCTTTTATGCACTTTTTCTTTTAAACTTTTCAAAAAGAATTAGACATGGGTCATTTTCTTTGTTGAGATGTAAAGCTCCTAACCATGGTATGTTGTGTAAAGTATGACCATTTTCCACTTAGATGTTTTTTTTAGATAATCAATTATCATTTCAAAGAGAGAGATTAAGGGGATCTCTCAACCCTTATTACATAAGTAGCAAATACAAGGCAAATAACAAAGACAGATTAGGGATACTCAACATAGCCCCAACCCTCAACCTTAATTAAAATCAAACGAGTATTTCATCCACTCGTAAAAATTGCAGTCAATCGTACCATGTTTACGGGTAGTTAACCACTTCCAAGAAGACACAATAATATTATGGAATATGCTTTCAACGTTACAAATCTCATCGTTAAACACGATATTATTTCGACTCTTCCAAATATTCCAGCATGATATAATCCACACAGCAGCACCTGTTTCTAACGATGTCATGCTTTTCATGTTCGTCATCCAGGACAGGAGAAAACAACAACAGTCTGGTTCGGTCATCGGCTCAATGTTCAACCAGTTGTATAACTTCTTCCAAATCAGACACGCCTTGATACACGAACAAAACAGATGCGCACTATCCACATTTTGAGCAAAGCAGAGAACGCAAACCTTATCGTGAATATTGGTAATGATTCCCTTTTTTTCAAGATTATCCCGCGTAGGCAATCGATTAATGAGCAGATGCCATGCGAATATCTTCACCTTCAATGGAGCAGACGAATTCCATACTAGACCCAAAGCTGCTGTAATTGAATCACTTACCATAGCTCCATTGTCTGCCGTCACATCATACAAAGATCTAACCGAAAAACCGTGCATGAAATCCGGCTTCCACACCTATTTGTCATCACCATCATTAGCAATTGAAATTTGCAACAACATTTGTCTCAATTCCTCTGTATAAGTTTCATACTCAGTATATAGTTCAAAGGCATGACTTGGGATATTCCAATTCCAATTGCCCTCCTCCCAAAAACCAAAATCTGCTACAAGACTCCATTTATTAACAGCTGCTTGAAAAAGAGCAGGGAATAGTGAACTCATCTTAGCATTTCCCATCCAGTGAACCGTCCAAAAAAATGCAACATTAGCTCTCCTAATACTACAAACCACATTATCCGCAAATACATTCACACCAAAAAAATTTCCTGAAACTATAACATCACGCATCCAAATTGAATCCGTTTTCATGTTATACAAAGCTCTGTCTCGACCAGTTCCTTCAAGAGCTTTACGTCGCAGGTCACCGTACCTATCATGAAGGATTGGCCTCCATAATTCAGATCCATCTTGACAAAATTTCCACAACCATTTACCAATAAGAGCATTATTAGACCTGCCTATATGCTTAACCCCAAGACCTCCCTTATCCTTAGGCCTACAAATCATATCCCAACTGACCCAAGGTATCGCTTTATTTTCTGATGTTCCAGCCCAGAGAAAGTTGCGTTGTATCTAAATAATATTCTTAACAATCTCAGTAGGAGCTTTGTAGAATGAAAGATAATGAATGGGTAGATTAGAAAGAACTGAATTAATTGACGTAAGTCTTCTGCCTATAGAAAGAGTTCTCCCAATCCTATTAGAAAGCCGAGCTTTAAAGCAACTTATGACCTGCTTCCAAAATGATAAATTTCTTTGATTACCACCGATCACTATCCCTAAGAACTTAAATGGTATCCTTTTGGTATGACAGTGAAGAAATTCTTCAGCAGCAGCCATGAATGCATCATCCAAACCAACTCCGTATAAGCTGCTTTTAGCAAAATTGATTTTTAGCCCTGATATAAGTTCAAATCCCCTTAATATAGATTTCATCGCCCACAGATTTTTGCATTCGCCATCACTAACAAGGAGCGTATCGTCTGCGAATTGCAATATACTCACAAAGGCAACTTCACGAATTCTGAACTCAGATAGAAGATTCGCGGACGAAGCCCTACGGACTAAAACCGCGAGACCTTCAACAACTATCGTAAACAGGAATGGGGATAAGGGATCCCCTTGCTTTAACCCTCTCGAAGCTTTGAAATCCCCAGATGGACTACCGTTTATGAGGATCGAAAAGTAGTTGTCATACACCGAACCTTTAATCCACTTCAACCAATTTTCGCCAAATCCCATCATCTGAAGCATTTTATCGAGGAAATCCCATTCAACGCAGTCATATGCCTGCGCAAAATCGACTTTAAACATCAAACACTTCCTTTTCTTTCTACGAGCCCAGTCAATTGTTTCATTAGCAACTAGAATACCATCCAACATCTGCCTACCCGGGATGAAAGCCGTTTGAGAAGGGGAGATCAGATTACCAATAACTGTACTCAACCTGCTAGCCAACATCTTAGAAATAATCTTGGGAATGCAACTCACTAGACTAATAGGTCTATATTCTTCAAAAGAAGTAGGATTCACGATCTTAGGAACAAGAGAAATGAAGGAGGATATGAATACCTTGGGCAAAGTACCAGTACTAAAGAATTCAAGGATGCAGTTGGTTATATATGAACCAATTATATCCCAACAATTCTTAATGAAATTGAAGTTAAAACCGTCAACTCCCGAGCACTTATTACCATCACATAATAAGATCGCTTTGTGAACATCTTCCACATTAAATTCAGCCTCCAGAGACGATACTTCCTCCGTCGTTAGCCTCGCAATATCACCCCAATCAACACTCGGCCTACTGATACAAGTACTAGAAAACTTCTTATGAAAGAAGTCCTTAGTCGCATGTTTAACAGCAGATGGATCCTCCAACCATATGTTATCCACCAAAACTCCCGCCATATGGTTTCTTCTATATCTACTCTTCAAAGAGGCATGAAATTTTTTTGTGTTTAAGTCTCCATCAAGCACTCAATTCGACCTAGACTTTTGATGCAAAATGCTTTCCTTAATCCGAAGGTTTTTCCACATTTCTTGTTGAACCTGGCATCTCTTTTCCAACAGATCGGTTTGCACTGTACTACTGATCCCTTCCAACTCAGAATCTAAGTTATTGAGAGATTCCACCCCTTTCTCTATGCTCAAGTCAATCCATCCGAAAATGTTATAATTCCACCATCGGAGTTTTTCCTTCAACGCCTTAAACTTCTTCACAAGGATGTTGCTGTAAGATCCTTCGAACTCAAAGGAAGACCAACATTGTCTGACGAAACTATGGAATTCCTTATGTTCGAGCCAGCAATTAAAGAACCGAAATGGTTTAGGGCCCCAATTCTGAATATTAGACTTAATCCATATCGCGCGATGATCTGAAATATCACGATTACCCACCTTCTGGTTCTTGAAATTCCACCTGTCAACCAGAAATTCATCCACTAGAAATCTATCAATCCTACTTCTACAATTCACATTAGGTTTAAACCACGTAAATCTACTCCCAGCCAAAGGTAAATTAATCAACTTAAGGCTTTCAATAATGAAATTGAATTCAGCTATTTCAGAATGTTTTGAAACACCTCTACCCTCCTTTTCCTCTACATCCTTAATAGCGTTAAAGTCTCCTCCAATCAGCCATTTTCCCAAAGGCAAACTAGCTTTAAGATTCAATAATTCACTTCAAAGTCTCCTCTTCTCCAAAATCCCACAAGGAGAATAAACATTAATTATATATAAATTGATATCTTTCCAAACAAAGTTCATACCTAGATAACATTTGCCCTTAAAGCTGGAGATAGCCGAAAGACAGCTCTCCTTCCAAATGATTAGCATACCGCCCGATAGGCCTTCAGAATCAGCTGCCAACCATCCAAACTCCCCATCACCCCATCACGCCACATGCTACACACCTCTGAACTCCCCATTTTCTTGATTTTAGTTTCTTGTAACAAACATAAATCAGCTTTACCCTTCGACAAAATGAAATTAATTATCTTCCTTTTAAGCAAGCTGCTGCACCCACGGACATTGAAGGTGACTATATTCATTGATCATTAGTACCCACATTCTTCTTACACAACCAGACCTCTTTGTCTTCTGATTCCAGGTTTCTAATTAACCCAGTAAAATCTTCACCATCTTTGTCGCCTACTATACCCAATTTCCCAATCAAGTTCCAGGTTCTCCTCAGAACATTTTCCAGAATCTTTCTAACCCTTGAGTTACCTCTTTCAATATCCGAAATAGATATAGAAATACATCTGTCTCCTTCCTTCTCATTACCACTAGGACATCCTTTAAGTGACTCTTCATCTTGATCTTCACAAATGAAATTATCTTGAACAGGATAGGGATCAGTAGAATGAAGCACGGTTGCAAAGTAAGATGGTTTGAAGGGTATTTTGGTCTTGTCGTATATGTCCTGAATCCTCTTGGATTTTTTAATGGATTTGGGCCCACACTTCGTTCCTAGATATCCCACAGATTTATTTTCTGTGGACGAATAAACCTTCTCCGGATTCCCTCCATCACCATTGGGCTTGAACTTTAGGCCCATTAGTCCACAAGTATCCTCCTTCTCATCCAATACACATTTCCCGTCATTAGGACCTATTTGCCTACTTTTATCCAACTGACCAAGGTCTGTATCAGATCCTATATGGGTATTAAGCTCCTCACAGCTGGGTCTATGATTCTGACCCCCCACCCTTCCCGCCTTCACCTTTTTTGTTTCAGACTTAGTCTTGGTTAGTGTGTTATCTATGCAAACGGCGCTGCCTACCCCACCAACCTCCAAACTTTCACCAACCCAAGAAACATCTTATGACATTTCCTCCCCCAACGTAGACCCTCTAATTTTACATGAAACATCACCATCACTACTAGTCTCATCTTTTTTGATATCCTCTCCTATGCCAGATTTATCCGAATAGTCACTATCCCTACCTTCTTCTTCTGACTGATTCCTGGAATCAGGTGAGCATGATGAACTCCCATCTTCATGGAATAGCTTGACCTTCGAGAAATCAGATTCACGAAATACCTCCACCAAACGAACATTAAACAAGACACCATTAATCTTAGCCTTAACTATTATATCCAACCATCTAGGTCTCTCAGTTTTAATGTGAATCAAGGCCACATCAAGACTTTCTTTTTTACTTGTGGTCTCATGACAGCCAATGAACGATCCACACAGATCAGCTAGTTTCTCAAACGTTGGATTGTTCCATGCATGGCAAGGTAAACCTGAACACATGATCCACGTGAATCTCCCCACATCAACCTCTTTAGGTTCCCATTGTTTAACTTCACTGAAATTCAGTTCAATCCAATCTTTAGCCTCCGAAATAAAATTGCCAATGTTCCCCTCCAATGTATCCTCAAGAAAGCATCTATTTGCACCAATTGGCGTAGCCTTTATGTTGAAATATCCTTCTTCATAAAGTATATTTTGTATGGAGAAAGGATCACCACCCATCATCAGATATCCAATAACGCAGAAATCCAAGCAAATCTGTGTGGATCGTTCAGGTCACACTTTGGGTAAAACAAAAGTGTCATAAAGTATATCTCTGGGTAAAAAAACAAAAATTATGATATCTTTGGGTAAAAATAAAAAGGAAAGGAAAAATTGTGAGTATGATCATTTCCACTTAGATGTTGAAACGATAGTCTTGTTGATTTTAATCCAAGCAAATCCTCCATCTTAATGTGATGCAAATGTCTCTTTCCAATACCTTTGGGTAATTAGTTAAGTATTCTCTCTTGAGAATGACGGGTTGTCTTTTTCAAGATAAAATGAATCATAACCAATAATTTTTGTTATTTGTACCATGAACTACGAGGTTTTGATCCTATATTGCACTTCGTGGGTACGTAGGCATGAGGCGATAAGTCTCTCCAAACACAAAATGTTAAAAAATATTTCTCTTCTCATCTCTCCCAATCTCTTTCAAGCAAACCATTTTCAAACCAAAAACGATAGATATTTCAAAGGGCTCCTATAGAGTACTATAGACGTTTGGGGTGCTAACACCTTCCCATTGCGTAACCAATCCCCCTTACCCATTCTCTGTTTGTTCTTGTTGTTTTAGAACTCCTTAGGTTTTGTTCGCTCTTTTTCCTTTCCTGTTTTGGATAAAATAAAAGTGTGGTGGCGACTCTTGCTTTATGAGTTAAGTTAATCAATAACTTACACTCACAATTTTTACCGCTACACTAGCCTGCACGGACCTCTCCACAACCACGACACTGAAACAGGCCCACAGAGGCAGAACACCAAAAGCAGGTCCAATAGGCTGCAAAGATAGCTACTGAAAACTCCAAAAAATGTCGACTAAAAGAAAATAGCCAAGCAAAAACAAAAATCAGCCCCCCATTAAGACTAAATATCCTACAACGTCCATTAACATAATGTTGAGAAAAACAACACCGCACCGCCATCTATGATCTTCCAGGATTAGCGAGAACAAACTTCAACAACAAGACAGTAGAGGATGGCTGCACAAAATAAAGAAAACAACTGGCAAACCAACTAAAAAACCAGGTCCAAATGATTGAGACCAATGCCTCAACCCAACGTATAACACCTATATAACAACATCATACGCATTCCAATGGTGAGGGAATGATGAAAAACCATTGTAACATGACTATAGTATTAGCACATAACAACAATCTCCACTCATTGACTCTCAAAACTACATATAAGATAACATTAAGCTATGATTAAGGGCCTAACAAATCGAGAATTTAATATGATTCTTAATCTTTATCGTTACTCATATGCCATAAAAATTGTTCAACACAATAGGTGAAAATTAAAAGTTCAAAACCAAAAAAAACTGAGTAAAGTAAGTTCTACACAATAGGTGAAAATTAAAAGTTCAAAACCAAAAAAAACTGAGCAAACCCCAAAATATCATCAACAAAGTACCTTAATAACATAAAACCCTGCATTTCTTTTTTAATACAATGTCTCTAATTATTTAAATAAAAAAACTGGAATGCGCACTAGCTATATAGTTGAAGCCAAAAAGATTATTTTATTAATGGTATAATTGTAATTATGCTGATCTTTTATTTCTGACTTTTGCATTTGTTATTGCATGTATAACGCTCAAGACAAACTCACAAGTGTTATCCCTCTTCTTGAAAATTTCAGTATATGATAATTGGTTGAATTTTGTATGTCTCAAAAACTACTGTATTTTATTAGTAACCCGTTTATATATGTTGTATAGTTTTTATTTTTTTGTATAAATTTAATTCACAGTTTTTTAATAAGAAACTGTTTCATAGACATTATTTTTCCTTTCACTTTTTGCTATGTATAATTTTTATTAGCCACTAATTTTTCTTTCAATAATATTTATATGTATTTGGAATTTAACTATTAATTATTTAAAAAAAATATTTTTATTTAAATGGATAAAATTTTATTTCTTTCCAAAAATATAAAATGATTTGTTTTAATTTTTAAAATTTAAAAAATAAAATTTCTTTAAAAAAATTAAATGACCAAATATATATATATTTTGTCCCTTTTTAAAAACAGTATCAAAATTTGGGACTATAACAAACAAATTTTCCCATTTTTATATCTCTTAAATAGTTTTATAAAATTTATTTATCAATTTGTTATCTTCTTGTTAAAAAGGAATTTTTTAAAATAGTTTTATAAATCAAAATCTGAAAACTAAAAATGAAAAGTAATTTAAACATGCCCTAAATGTCAATATTTCTATTTTTCATCTTGTAATAATAAAGAATAATCACTTCAGCTTTTAATTTTTAATAATTGAATAAAAATAATCTTTTGATTTTTGTTTTATAAATAGAGTAAGAATGAAAATATATTTAAAAATTAATACGTCAAACAACATACACTTTCTAAGTGAGAATACATGTGTGACAGAAGAAAGAGATACAATCACACTACGATGAAACATAATTTTATATATTAAGAAGGGGAGTAGACAATTAGTCCATTTATATCCCAATACAATTACACAGAGGTAATCTCATTTATTTATACATCAAAAACATCTCATTAGTCATCATCATTCGTGAATGCATCGTACATGATATATAACAATACTATCGTTTATCTCATGCAATTTTAACTACATTTAACACATTTTTTATATTTCTCTATTTTTCACATGTAAAAGCATAACTAATCCTCATCAATCAATTTATAAAATCTACATTTTTCAAGGCGATTCATGTTACTATCATGAAATGAAAAGTTAATTAAACAAAATTAAATACATTAAAACAAAGATGCATGAGAGAACAAAAATTCATGACCAAAAATCATGTAAAAATACCTAAAATATAATCCAACTCCAATTACATGAGTTTGAACATGAAATTTAATGGACAATAAAATCCCATAAAATTTGCACATAATTAAGAATAGATATTTGCTAATCATGTAACTATTCTCTCTTTATTTTATTCAATTTTACAACGATTTATATATAATCAAAATTATACAGAAATAGGCAAACGGAGCGGATAACAAACTATGTCGCTAGCCCTTTTTGGATGGTCAAACCTATCATCTTAAAAACTACATTCATTGTCTTAAAAGACACAATATTGCTATGCATAAGCCTTCGAACTCTCTGTAAAAGACCAATTGCTTCTAGTGTTAGAAAACCAAAAATTTTAAAGACAAATGGTATGAAAGCATGTTGATTGTTGGAACATGCTCTCTCATACTTGGCCAGTTTATTTGAAGCGACTGTGAGAGCTTCCTGATCCACAATAAAACCTTTAGTCCTTAGTCCCACCAGTGCGGAAACCCTAGTTAAATATACACATGCATGTTTCTCTCATACTCACCCAAACACCAGAACATTTGTTGGCCTAAGAGTCGATTTACCCTTATGTGGGTCATTCAAAAAATTCACATGTGTCTCTTTCTTCACAGATACCCCAGCACGTCTAAATATATCAAATAGGACATCCCAAACAAATTCATGTTGATATTTGAATCTTATAAGCTCCTTACAATGAATGGCGTGTTCTCCAAATGTATCCAAGCACGCCTTGCGACAAACATGACAAACCACACCAACAGGAAATGAGGGAATCATAAGCCAATATTTAAGGATGGTACAATTGTTGGTGTAAGCCCTAAAGGCCATTAATTTTGGTACTTGTATCGGATTATTTATTAATAATAAAAGGCGTTTGTTTATTATGTTTGTTTTTACAAGATAATAAAGTCCCTAGAATAGCTAGTCTGTTTAATGAAATATTAAGCGTGACTTAATCATGAGATCTCATTAAACATAAGGACATTAGTCTTAAAGTATCCGTAGTTCAGCATTAATGTGAAGTGGGATAACCTTAAAGCATTAAGATTATTGTGTAGATAGACAGATGATCACATATCATGGATCATGGATAAGGAGTTATCAAGTATTAACATAGGTATGAATATTAGGAGTAATATTTATATATTGGTCCTCTATGAGAGTACTACCACAACTACAAAACGCGCAAACAACAACGTCAGGTTTACAACAGATTCATCTAAACTGTTGTAATAGGTTAAAATTTTCGCGCCCAGTAACTAGCCGTACATATAAACAGAAATATAATGGCGGTTGTGTTAAAAGACCGTAGTAATAAATATGCTTTGATTCCCAGTAGTTACACTTTTTACATTTTTTAGAGTACATTAAGTGTTTTTCACTTAAGTCCATTATTTATAAAATAAATTGTAAATGATTTTACAACGGTTTTTAAACCAACCGTTGTTATAGAACTTAATTCCATTACTTTAAAAATAAATTGTAAAATAGTTTACAACGGTGAATTAAAAAACTGTTGTAAGAGGTCTTCAATTCCACTACGGTTGTGTTTCTCAACCGTAATTAAAGGTTTTCACTGATAAATTAAAACAAAACTTATTCTGTATTATTTCTTCCAAAAGACGCCCTAGTTGAACAAGCGAGCCACCAGAGACGAAAGCGGCGGAAGGCAACTTTACCCTCTTCGTAGCTCAAATCTTCACACCCTCTTCGTTCATTTGATTCTTCAACTTCGAAGTACGGTATTCTTCAACATCTTCATTCCTTTTTTCTTTGTTTATATGCTCAAGTCAGTATTAGTGTAAATGTTTTATATGCTTTAGGTTTAGATTTACAAATGCATTAAGTTTTTGGTGTGTCATTCACATTATTATATGTGTATAAATTTCAGAAGTTGTTATGGATCGTAGTTGGATGAAAGCCGATAGATTAGGTCCGGTTTATGAGAAAGGATATCTTGAATTTCTTGAATACGGTGATAAACATCTTCCTAAAAATAATGGTATATTTTATTGTCCTCGTGTTTTTTGCGCGAATATCAAAAAGTGCGAAAAGGATGAAATATTTCACCACCTTTGTTGTGATGGTATTTGTCAAAATTATATAATATGGACGTGGCATGGTGAAGTGGAGGAAAGTCGTGCGTCACAAAGTCAAAGAGTCGAGGAAGATGAATATATGGATGATTAACTAGATGATATGTTCCGTGATATTGGAGAATCTTCTTTTAAAAATGCTCATATTTATGATTCTTTATGTAGTGATAAAGACACCCCTTTATATAAGGGATGCACAGATTTTACATGATTGTCTGCAGTGTTAAAGTTGTTTAATCTGAAGGCAAAAAATGGATGGTCGGATAAAAGTTTCACGAAATTACTTGAACTGCTAAAGGAAATTTTACCAAAAGATAACAAATTGCCGAATCATTGTTATGAGGCCAAGAAGATATTGTGTCCAATGGGTCTGGAGTATATCAAAATACATGATTTCCCTAATGATTGAATATTATATCGGAAAGAGTATGAAGACTTGATTCAATGTCTGAAATGTGGTGTATCGCGTTACAAGTTGAAGGCCAACAGTGGTGATGACAATGAGTATGACAATGTTAGTAGGAAGCATCCTCCTGCTAAAGTGTTATGGTATTTGCCAATAATTTCACGATTTAAGAGACTTTTTGCTAATTCGAATGACACAAAGAATCTTAGATGGCATGCAGATGAAAGGACTTGTGATGGAAACATTCGCCATGTTGCTGATTCGTTGCAATAAAATAAAATTGATTTGTTGTTCCCAGATTTTGGAGTTGAGCCAAGAAACCTTAGGCTTGGACTTGCCACCGATGGAATGAACCCCTTTGGTAATCTGAGCACTAATCATACTTCGTGGCATGTTCTTCTCACTATTTACAACCTATCTCCTTGGTTAAGTATGAAATGCAAGTATATACTGTTAAGTGTGATGATTTCTGGACCACGACAACTTGGTAACGACATAGATGTTTATCTAAGTCCATTAATTGATGATTTACGATTCTTGTGGGATGAAGGCGTCGAATTTAATGATGCATATTATGGGGAAAAATTTAAGATGTGTGCAATGTTATTTTGCACAATCAACGACTTTCCTGCTTATGGTAACTTGGCTGGATATAGTGTCAAAGGATATAGAGCGTGTCCTATATATGAAGGTTATACTTATTATCACCAACTTGAGTTTGGAAAAAAGACTGTTTACCTTAGGCATCGATAATTTCTAAAACCCGATCATCCTTATCGTAGATTGCAGAAGGCTTTTAATGGAGAGCAAGAGTTTGATGAGGCACCTGAACCTTTAACCTTAGAAGAAGTCTATCAACGACAGGAACACATTAATGTTGTCTTTGGGAAGAGAAAAAAAGAAAAAGGGGCAGTTGCAAAAAATATTTGGAAAAAGAGGTCCATCTTCTTTGATCTTCTGTATTGGTCAAGTCTTGATGTTAGACATTGTCTTGATGTGATGCACGTGGTGAAAAATGTGTGTGATAGTTTGATTGGCACACTTCTAAACACTCCAAGCAAGACTAAAGATAGTAAGACTTCCCGTCTTGATATGGAGAAGATGGGTATAAGAAAACAATTGGCTCCAATAGAGAAAGGAAAAAGAACTTATCTACCTCCAACATGTCACACTCTTTCTAAAAAGGAGAAGAAAATTTTTTGCGAGTGTTTGCAAGATATTAAAGTTCCGCAAGGTTACTCATCAAACATCAAGAAACTTGTATCAATGAAAGATCTCAAGTTAATTGGTTTAAAATCTCATGATTGTCATGTATTGATGCAACAACTTCTACCAGTGGCTATCCGTGGAATCCTACCAAAAAATGTGAGAGTTACTATAACGAGATTGTGCTTGTTCTTCAATGCCATGTGTAATAAAGTTCTTGATTTCAAAAAATTAGATGAATTAGAAGATGAGGCTGCCATAATCTTGTGTCAATTGGAGATGTATTTTCCTCCATCATTCTTTGACATTATGGTTCACTTACTTGTTCATCTAGTCAGAGAAATCCGAATTTGTGGTCCAGTTTATTTAAGGTGGATGTATCCAATAGAGCGATATATGAAGATCTTTAAAGGATATACAAAGAATCGTCACCGACCAGAAGCTTCAATTGTTGAAAGATACATCACAGTAGAAGCTGTTGAGTTTTGTACAAACTATTTGTCGGATGCAGATTCTATAGGAATTCCAATTTCTCGTCATGCTGACACAGACGAAAGAGGTATTCAAGGTCTAAATGTTAAGTCAATGGCTCGGGATGTAGTTATTCAAGCATATTTCTATATATTGAATAATATAGATGAAGTTCAACCTTTCATAAATACTCACAAAGGACTTTTGAGGAAAAATATTCCCGAATGAGTGACAAGTTGTTGTTGATAGAGCATAACAAGAGATTCATAGAATGGTTTAATAAAAGTGTATCTAATGATCATAGTGCAACCGAGATACTTAAATGGTTGTCGTACAAGCCAAAATTTTGTGTCATTGTTGAAATACAAATAGAGTTAGGGTTTTGTTATCGATCCACAGAGATTGTTCGGTGATATCGCAGCCGTTATACAGTCGTATACGTTTTAAACTTCAAAGTAACAAAGGGGTTTTGGTTGTTTTTAGTCGGAACACTTGCATTTGAATTTAAGTAATAACGGTAAAAATATTTGGTTTAACAATTTATAAAAAGCATGTCAAGATTAGGGTTCGACAAACCATTTTGCACTGATAGAATCGACAAAGCGAATGAACTCGTTTAGACGGTAAATGTAATCACATATCCTCCCAATTTGTTTATTTCTAACACATATTGTGAGTTTTACCATTTTGATCCTTTGATGATATTTCACTCAAACTATCAAAATGACAACATTCAAGTTCAATATTTATGAACATCAACACACATTACTATCTCTAGCCAATGTACATTGATGGATGAAAAACCTAGGTAAAGAGTAGGAACACATTTCTCAATCATGAACCAACACAAAGAATAAACCATATAAACAAAGTTTTTCATCATACATTCATCATCCAAGAGTTCATAAGCTAGAATCAATACCTATACATACAAAAGAAAGGTTTGTCTACCTTCTAACCTTGACATAAAAGGAAAATTAGCTCTCCATTTTCATGGAAGCTAAACAATCAAGAAGATGAAAAAGAATATCAAGCATCAATGACGATCTCTCGACGAATGATGCTTCCAATCTTCCAAAATAGAATGCTACAGTGTTACAATGTATTTTGCTCTGAAATGTATCCAAGATCTTATGAAAAATACAGAAGAGGCTATTTATAAGGGGGCTGAGGATCGCAGAGCACGCTAAGCGCGCAGCACCGTGCTAAGCGCGCTGCACTTTACAATAAACCGCTTAAAGAGCGCTGTAAGACCCGTATATTTTAGTCCGTATGATATTATGATGTTTTATCATTTTAATCTGTTTTTCTACTAAATTTGGAGTAGCGAGCAGATTATACCCGATATTTCTAGGGTGTTCGGTTGTGGTCCGGATTAATCCACGTGGTTTCTTTTTAATTCAATCAGACTTTTTCTATTGGCACGGTAGTTATATTGGATTCCGAATGTTTCTATGTTTTCGAAATTTCAAAAATGTGTTTCTGCCGATTTTTGGGAAAACGGGCAAATTATACCCGTCGTTTAAATTTTCACGGACTCCGATTGTCGTCAAAATTTAAATGGGAGTTTTATATATCGCCGATATTGAGAATTTAATCTCAATATATCTTTCTGAGTTAAGGAACAAAAATTTATTCGGAATAAAATTTATTCGAAAATTTTGGGTGGTTTTAATTAAAATGCGACGGTGAAATTTTTCGGTTTTCATAAAAAGTTGTTCGTGAGCGAGTTACGACTCGTCTGAGTCAGAACATTTTTTTAAGTGTGAGACATTAAATATCTAGATATTTTTGGGTTATATTATTATTATATGTTTTTAAGATAAGATCATTTAGATATTTTTTTGTTGAGATATTATTATTAAATCCATTAGATATTTTGTTGAGATATTATTATTATATCCATCAGATATTTTTGGCAGGTATATTATAATTTTATTCTTGACTTTTATTTTATAATATATCTTTTTCATCGATGTTTTTGTTTGATCGCGTTTTGAGAGCGTTTAGGAGATATTTAGGCGAAAGGGTAAAACGGTAATCTTGCAGATTAGATATTTTAGAAAAGGATATGATGGGGATTAAGTGGAAAGTTAGATTATATATATAGAAAGAAGAGAGAGAAAGAGAGAAAATAAGAAAAATGGGTTAAGAAAGTGGGAAGAGAAAGTGAGAGGAAAAAGAAGAAAAAATGGGAAATCGTCCAAATCGGAGCCGGATCTTCGATTAAATCGGGTAAGTTTACTAAACTCGATTATCCTACGATAGTATATGTATATGTAGGTGTTTGTTTGGTTGGTTTTGGTTAGAAAATGTTAGGTTTTACATATTTGAGCAAAATTGGTAAAATCGATAGAAATCGATGTTTTCACGGATGAAATTCAAAATAAATTGCGTAGTTTAGTCGAGGAATGTTAGGTCGTGATTATTGAAACCTGTAAGATTGAATTCGGGTGATTTCGTAACTTTGGACATTTTTGAGAAATGAGGGTTTTAAGAATTGAATCGAAAACGGACGTCGTAGAAATCGTGTTTAATGGTTCTAATTCACTGCTATATGTTAGGTGAGTACGAGTATGTGGTTATTTCGAAGAAAATAATTGAATCGGTCGGATTTTCGGGTGGAAAGGCCAAAACCCGTAGGTTTTCAAGGCAAAAGAGGGGGGGGGGGGGGGGGGGGGGGTTCGGCGAAAACTTCGAAAATTCATATCTTTTGATCCGTAAGTCGGTTTTGATCCCCGTTCGAAGCGTTGGAAAGCTAACGGGATGTTCTTTCTATTAAAAATGGTTTGGAGGGCAAGAGATGATTTTAGTTTTTGTGGTTTTGAAAAAGTGTTGGGTTTTATCACGTAAAGTGTGTGCGGTCGGTGTTTTACTATGTGTTGTGCTTTTGTTATATAACGTGGAGCCAGTGAGCTGTTATATGATGTACTGTGGGTCGCCTAATGGCGTGAATCCTAGATTTTTGGAATTCAAATTGTTGTTCAAAATAAATGAATTTAAATTGTGTGGGTTTTTCTATAGAGCGATTAGGTTAGTAATCGAGGAGTGAAAACCTAAAGCCCTAATTGTTTAGGTTAGCGATCAAGACCCAGCCTTATTGTAGATGTATCTGAGTTGGTTTTAACTTAAGTCCTTTGTGTATTTTATAAGGTTGAAAGTGTGAATCGGATACGAGATTTCATCGTGAGAGACAAATCGATCTTACGTAGCGTAAGTTGTTTGGGTTGGAAGCTTGCTCAGGTAAGGGCACTTTCTAACGATATTACATGTGATTGAATGCATGTGTGTTTGTATTCATGACTGTGTGCCCTTGTGGGGATGTTTGAATGATTGTGTGCCAGTTGGGGCTGGGTGGTTATATTCATGATTGTGTGCCCGGTTGGGGATATGTGTTTATGCTATGATGCTAAACTTGTGATGTGCATTCATATGATTTGTGATAAATATATGTTTTACTGTTGATGTGTATGTCGAGGAGGACAACACAAGGTGTGTCTGAGCCACCTGTTGGTAACGAGAATTATTCATATGATTTGTGATAAATATATGAATTGCGATTGATGTGTATGTCGAGGAGGACAACACGAGGTGTGTCTGAGACACCTGTTGGCAACGAGAATTATTCATATGATTTGTGATAAATATATGAATTGTGATTGATGTGTATGTCGAGGAGGACAACACGAGGTGTGTCTGAGCCACCTGTTGGTACTGAGAATTGTTCATATGATCTGTGATAGATATATGAACTGAATTGTGAATTGTGACTTTACATTTTGTGATTATACATATTGTGTTTATATAAACTGTTGCATTTGCATGTGTGAGTTCATGCATACCATAGTTGCGTGTAGGTAGTTGGCGCCGAACGGGCCAGGGTGATGGGTTCTGAATCATCACCTAATCCCGAAGGGAATTCTACTGCACCAGGTGATGTGACTGAGCCGTCATCGATCCTTTGAGATCAAATTGAGTCAGGAGAATGCGAGGGAGGCAACTCCGGGTGTTTGCAAGGGCAACACTTTTGTGTCTGCGAGGCAGCACGGTTAGTGAGGACCCAAGGGGGTATCACGACTCTCTGCGGAGAGGTTAAATTCCGGAATTCATGCATGGTGAGGGTACCCGACGAATTGGGACCACCAAATTCATATAGGTCTGCATTTAGGATGTGTGTGCATTGCATTTGTGTGTTAAATTAAATGTTTGTGCATTGCATTTGTGTGTTAAATTAAATGTTGTGATTGTTACATATATCATACTGTCACCTCATTTATGTTGCTCTGCATATCATATTGTCATCCTATTCATGTTGCTATGTATATCATGTTCTGCTGGCATGTGTGTATTCTTCCATATATGCTGTTTTTAGATCGTGACCCTCTACTATTATTATGATGTGGCTAACGACCACCCAGGTTTAGAAGTGGTGATAGTTAAGGTATCCAGGTGTCGTGAAGGCTTTCAAGATGCGATGTCCTTGGGCTAGGAGTTCGAGATCAGCTTAGGGTCATGTTTTGAGGTTGTCCATGTTGTTGTTATTGTTAAAGCTGAGTGCTTATTGTTATGTGTATGGACAAATATTTATACTAGTGGGCATTACGCTGGTCCTATGTATGGAAAAGACTTAGATCGAAAGCTCGTACTCTGATTAATCATTTTTAGTATTTTTCCTGGAGAGACAGTTGTCAATATTATGTATGGCATTAAAAAAAAAATATACACTCCCGCTGTTAAAAATCGGGGTGTTACAAGCGCGCTGAGCGCGCTAAGGACTCCGTTAAGTGCGTAACTCTCTGTAACTACTTCTACCATCACACTGGGAGCGAGCTGAGCGCGCTTCAAGCATGCTCCAAAAATGCTTATTTTCCAAAACTGCTTTTGTGGGGCCTTCCTTGCTCCAATCTTTACACTTCCATGCAAAAATCTACAATAAAAACACCAAAGTTAAATAGATAATTCAATTAATGCAATTAACTAGAAAATAGTTATTAACCGGAAACAATGGGAAAAGGCTTGGATTAACAAATAAAGATCACAAAAAGGTGCTAAAAACTAAACTAAATATTAACAATTTTTAGCACCTAACAACTCTCCCCAACTTGTTTCTTTGTTTGTCCTCAAACAAAGGTAAAATAGGATAGAAGTAAGAGGAATACCCGATAAGCAAACACAAACAAAAATCAATGGTTCAAACCGAATTGATACGCCTGCAAGTAATGCTTAGCTCTGACAGAATAAAAATATGTATATGAACTAACTTCTAAACATAAATAACAAGCACTCATCATAAGCAAACAAATGTTCAAACGGGAATCACCTAATTTATTCAAATGAGCCAAGCTCAATATATACAAGGAACAAAACACACTCACAAGCAATTGTGCCACATCCAAAACAATTTATGCAATCATCTCACAATTTAATGAAAACAACGGAAACAAAGATCACAAAAGGACTTTTATAGGTTGTAACTTGGCCGGGGTTAAGAAACGAGGGTCATATGTACACGGCCATTGAACAAGAAAGGGTAACATTCATGAAGAGCATTTTCTTTTCTAAACAACCATTCTTGCTCAAACTTTTAATTTATTCTCACAATGCATTCTATCTCTTTTTCTTTTGATTTCCACAATTGTCTTTTTCTTTCTCTTTTGATTTTTCAATCTATTTCTTTCTTTTCTTTCTTTTTCAATCTAATTTTGATTTCATTTGAGAATGCATTGCCCACAATTCCTTCTTCTCTTTTCACAATGAACCAATCTCCCCAACTTCAACAATACTACAACTTAAATCAAAATGCTCTTCAAAGCGGTTAAAGTTTGGGTTAAAGCTTCAATGATACCAAATTTTTCGTTTTAGGCTCAAGAGAGGTTTCTAATGATCACACACTCACAATGTGACTTAAAGTGATTTATGGAAAAGTGGTTCTACTCTCAAACTAAAAAATTTGCCTTGATCATTTCCAAGTTTCCAAAATTTCAAAACAAAAAGTAAGATTAAACATAAAAAAATTGAGTAAGAAACAACCATTAAATCCCTCACTAATTTGTAAACAATGGAGGGAACTCACATTTGTGGTTAAGTCCTAATTGATTCCAATATGAACAAATATGCAAAATGAAGAAAAGCTTGAAAATTATGTAAAGCAAAAAGTTCATGTACATATTAACATTCTACAAAGCACAAAACAGAGTACCTTATTGTGCATTAATTCAGAATTTTATCATCACCATCAATGTGGTGAAGCACATCACTTTAGTACAAAGAAACAAACTTGCTTCATCCATCAATTACCTTAAAAATAGAGAACAAACAACCAAAATTTTTGTACCAAAAATGATAAACATAGAACATCATCCACCCGGATGGAAAATTCATTCATAACCAAAATTTTTGTAACAATTATCCAAAATCACATCCGCCCGGATGGAGAATACAACAATCCTAAACACAAGTTGTTAATAATAAAAACATATTAATCATAGCAACATAAACAAAAAAAACAAAAGATACATCAAACCCATCATCAATAAGAACTAGAACTAGATGCTCCAACGCCCTCGCCATCATCACCATCGTCATCATCACCGTCACCTGCATCATCATTACCACCTGTCCCCTCCGGAAAACCAGGCATGCCCTCAGGCCAACGAGCATATGCCATGAGGTCTTCGCGAGACCTCAACTAGTGATCCACATGTGGTTCCCGGATCTGCAACTGCAACTGCACCATAGAATCATGCATAAATAATAAAGCCCTCTGATGAGCCTCGTGCGAACTTGAGGGGCAGTATCCAACACACCTTGTGCGAACTTGAGGGGCGCTCCATTAGCGTTTACTAGGTATGTTCCCCCGCGCACACATAAGGCATCTCTAAGTTGGTCGGCATTCCAATTACGCCGAGCCAACGTCTTCCCAAAATCACATAGCTCACCCTCTCCCAGCTCGAGTGGGTTGCCAAGGTAGGTATTTATAGCATCCCGTGAGAAATCGATATCCTTACCCCAAACCCAAGTCTTGAAATTGAACGGCGCACCATCGGAGGGCAACGCATTTGCGAAAAACTCCCTCACGATGTCAATGTGGTACTCAGGGTAGGGTGAAGAAAGTGTATCCCAACCTGCACCCTGGACAAGATGAGCAATGTTCCTGTGGGGTCCCTCTGGATCAAGTAAAATAATTCTGTCTGGCCAAATCGATCTTCTTTAAAGCTGCACATAACGTTGTTGTTGCTCCAAACCAACAAAACGAGTTCTATCGAAAGGGCCAGACGGAGTACGTCTGTTTGGGTTTGATGTAGAACCAGCCAGTCATTGCTTTTTGCGCCCTGACATCTGAAAAGAAGAACAAACAAAACATACACAAAACAGCCCCAAAGGTTAGTGAAAACAGCATACAAAAATTTCTAAATTCTTAAACAATTACATAGAATAATAAAAGCAAAGCGGAACATAAATAAGAAAAGGAGAAATTTTCTGCAAATCCCAGACAGCGCTAAGCGCGCAGGAGCGCGCTGAGCGGGCTCTGCGAAATGCAGAAAAACCCCCCTCTGCAACAGAACGTTCCAAAGGAAATTCTACTTCCTAAACACAGCCATATTCACAGAGAGATGTACAGTTCGAATCCCCAAAATCAAAACAAACTAAATTATTCACAAAACCTAACTTCTAGAATTACAATCCCTAAATTCTAAAATTGAAACTCCTAACCACATGCATTCATATCATTTTAAGCACCAAAAACAGTAAATTGACAACTAAAGAAGACATAGATGAAGTATAATCATGAACATTTAACATGCAACAACCAACCCCAAATGGGTTTTCAAAATGAGAAAATAAAAATAAAATAAAAGCATGAACTTACTGTTGAAGAAGATGAAGATGAGCAAGAAGCTGATGAAAATGGAGGTAGGGCACACAAAAACCCAAGAATCTCACAATAAATTTTGAAAATGGAGGAGAAGAGAAGCTAGGGAAATTTTGAGTGAAAAAGGGTGAAATGAGGCAAAACCTCATAACCCTAACAACATAAAACCCAATCTGGGCCGGGTACAGCTTAGTGGGCCCAGAAACACTATATTTTTTTTCAAAATTCCGCACACCGCGCTAAGCGGGGCATGTTGCGCTCTCACTACTGGAAGTAAGGGGTCATTTTTTTCAACACCGCGCTAAGCGCGCGCCTGCGCGCCAAGCGCTCTCTGCAACACAAAAAACCCTCCCAGCAACAAAAATTCAACATCCACAAGTTCAAAACATCACCCTAAACAACATACAACACCAATTTTTCAAAAAACATGTTTAAACAGCAAATTCACTAGTAAAAACGATAAAAACTTACAAAATTAAGGTGCCTCCCAACGAGCGTTTGTCTAACATCGAATAAGCTCGACGGGCCAAGATGCTCAATTAAGAACATCGAGGAGAATAGAACAATTGTCGCGATCAAAGTTTCCTCCAAGGTATAATTTTAAGCGTTGACCATTCAGGGTCCAACTGTCTTTTTTTTTCTAAATCCTCGATCACGATCGCTCCATAACTTTTCACCTTTTTCACACGAAATGGTCTGGACCATTTTGATTTTAATTTTCCCGAAAAAAGTTTTAACCGGG
The DNA here is from genome assembly GCA_022829125.1 of Lathyrus tuberosus. Classification (NCBI taxonomy): domain Eukaryota; kingdom Viridiplantae; phylum Streptophyta; class Magnoliopsida; order Fabales; family Fabaceae; genus Lathyrus; species Lathyrus tuberosus. Next base: position 7,008,830 of record JALAZF010000090.1, read on the forward strand.
AATTAAATAGCAGTACCAAATGGCCGACCTGGAAGTCCTTTTGCCGGATCTTCTTGTCGTGATAATTCTTTACCTTTTCTTTATACAACCAACTGGAATGATAGGTGGCATTCCGCATTTCTTCCAATTCCTGAAGTTGTAATTTCCTCTTTTCTCCGGCCAAGTTCGTATCAAAATTTAGAAGCTTAAGGGCCCACAGTGCTTTGTGCTCCATTTCAACCGGTAAATGGCATGTTTTACCATAAACCATTTGAAATGGAGTTAAGACAATTGGAGCTTTGTAAGCGGTCCGATAAGCCCACAAAGCCTCGTCCAATTTCTGCGACCAATCTTTTCGAGAACTTGACACAGTTTTTTCTAAAATCCTTTTTATTTCACGGTTCGACACCTCGGCCTTCCCGTTCGACTGTGGGTGGTAAGGGGTCGCCACTTTATGCGATACACCGTAATGTTTTAAAACATTTTCAAGAGATGTATTAAAAAAGTGTGACCTGCCATCACTAATGAGAACCCGAGGAGTTCCAAAACGGGAAAAGATGTTTTTCTTCAAAAATTTTATCACCGTTTTGCCATCAGCCTTAGGTGAAGCAATCGCTTCAACCCACTTCGACACATAGTCAACCGCCACTAACATGTACTCATTTCCAAAAGAGGGTGGAAATGGACCAACAAAATCAATGCCCCAACAATCGAAAATTTCAACTTCTTGTATATTTTGAAGGGGCATTTCATCTCTTTTTCCATTTCCCCCACTTCTTTGACAAGTGTCACAACTTTGCGCATGAAGATTTGCGTCTTTAAAGAGAGTAGGCCAATAAAAGCCTGATTGCAAGACTTTCGTGGCCGTCCTCAAACCATTGAAATGGCCGCCATAAGGCGAGTTGTGACAATGCCAAAGAATACTTTAGGCTTCTTCACTAGTGACACACCTTCTCAAAAGGTTGTCACCTCCTAATTTGAACAAATATGGGTCATCCCACACATAGTACTTTGCATCCGACAGGAACTTCCTTTTTTGGTTCCAAGTTAGGTCTTGGGGCACCCAACCGGTTGCTTTGTGGTTAGAAAAATCTGCAAACCAAGGCCTAACTTGGACTTTAAACAATTTTTCATCGGGAAATTCCTCTCGGATTTCCTTTTCAGTTGTGGTAACCTCAACATTGACAAGGCGAGACAAGTGATCCACCACCAAATTCTCAGATCCTTTCTTGTCACGAATTTCTAGATCAAATTCTTGTAACAAGAGGATCCAACGAATAAGCCTTTGTTTTAAATCTGGCTTGGTGAGCAAATACTTAATCGCCGAGTGATTCGTATAAACTACGACTCTAGACCCAATCAAATAAGAACGAAATTTTTCCAACGCATACACTATAGCAAGCATCTCCTTTTCAGTTATTACATAATTAACTTGAGCTTCGTTCAAGACTTTGGTCGCATAGTGTATAGCATGAAAATTTTTTGTTTTTGTTTGACCCAATACCGCATCGACCGCATAATCACTCGCGTCACACATGAGTTCAAAATTTATTTTCCAATCGGGCGCAATGATTATGGGTGCGGTAGTCAAACTTTGCTTTAAATAATTAAAAGCAACCATACAAGACTCATCAAAATCAAAAGACTTATCTTTAATGAGCAAATTACTCAATGGGCTTGCAACTTTGGTGAAGTCCTTAATGAACATCTGATAGAATCCCATATGGCCAAGAAAACTTCGGATGCCTTTGATATTTGTTGGAGGAGGCAAATTTTCAATCACTTCAATTTTGGCTTGATCAACCTCAAGACCTTTAGAGGAGACTTTGTGGCCAAGCACAATCTCCTCCATCACCATAAAATTGCACTTCTCCCAATTCAAAACTAAGTTTGTCTCAACACACCGTTCAAGAACGACCTCCAAATTCCTCAAACAAAGATCAAAAGATGCTCCAAAAATGGAGAAGTCATCCATGAACACCTCCATCGTTTTTTCAATGAGATCAGAGAAAATAGCTTGAACACACCTTTGGAAAGTTACCGGCGCATTAATAACCCAAAAGGCATCTTTCGATACGCAAAAATGCCAAAGGGACAAGTAAAAGCCGTCTTCTCATGATCCGCCGGGTCAACCACAATTTGATTATACCCCGAATATCCGTCCAAGAAACAATAGAATTGCTGCCTGGATAACCTCTCGAGTATTTGGTCCATGAATGGAAGTGGAAAATGGTCTTTTCTAGTTGCGGTGTTCAACCTTCTATAATCAATGCACATTCTCCACCCCGTCACAATCTTTGTTGGGATTAACTCATTCTTATCGTTTCGGATAACGGTCATGCCACCCTTTTTAGGAACAACATGCACGGGGCTTACCCATGGACTATCAGAGATCGGGTAGATCATTCCCGCATCCAAAAGCTTCACAACTTCTTTCCTAACCACGTCTTTCATAGTTGGGTTCAAGCGACGTTGTAGTTGAGCAACCGCCTTGAAATCTTCTTCCATAAGAATCTTGTGCATACAATAAGATGGACTAATTCCCTTAAGATCGGAAAGAACCCAACCTATTGCATCTTGATATTTCTTCAAAACTTGGATTAAATGGTCTTCCTCGTTTTTGGACAAAATGTTACTAATGATAACCGGCTTGTTACCACCGTCATCAAGAAACACATATTTTAAATTCGAAGGCAAGACCTTCAATTCAAGTGATGACTTCTCATATTTCACATCCTTCTTTAACTCTTCAGTTTCTACTTCCCACGGTTGCAACTCTTTGATAGATTCAAGCTCTTTTAAACATTCTTCAAGAGCTCTTTCTTCTTCATCGGAAAACACCTCAAAAGATTCATCAAGAGCCATTTCCAAAGGAGATAATATATGAACATGCTTTGAAACCTCTAAAGTTGCTTCTTCAATTGCATCGATACAAAAACTATCATGCTTATCTCGAGAATGTTTCATTGCTTCAAAAAGATCAAAGCAAACTTCCTCGTTTTGAACCCTCACTTTCATTAAACCGTCATCCACATCAATCATCATTCATGCAGTTTTCATGAAAGGTTGGCCAAGAATTAAAGTCGCATCCTCATCTTCCTCCATATCGATAATAACGAAATCAACCGGAAAGAAAAACTTGTCAACTTTTACCAAGACATCTTGAGCCAACCCATGAGGATGAGTTGTGGACTTGTCGGCTAATTGTAACGTCATCCGAATGGCTTTCATCTCAATGTTCCCAAGCCTCTTTACAATGGACAAAGGAATTAGATTAATGCTTGAGCCCAAATCGATTAGGCCTTTGCCAACATAGATGTCACCAATGGTTACCGGCAAAGTAACACGCCTCGGGTCAACTTATTTTTTCGAAAGAGTTCTTTGGATGATGGCACTACAACTTGCGTCTAGGATAATAGTTTTCGGTTCCGAATACCTCCGCTTCTTTGTGAGAATGTCTTTCATAAACTTAGCATATTTTGGCATTTGCTCCAAAGCTTCGGTAAAAGGAATGTTAATTTGCAATTATTTAAAAATATCCATGAAACGAGCGTAATGTCGTTCATTTTCTTTCTTTGAAGGAGCATGAGGGTATGGTAAATGTTGGATCAGAATAGTGCTCACTACTTACTTTCCCTTCTTCACTCTCCTAAGTCTCTCCTTTTTCTTCAACTCCTCACCACTCTTCTTTTCAACTTCAACTATTTCATCATCTTTCTTTTCAACTACACCTTCATTTTCAATTTTATTTTCAACTACTTCCTCATCACTATCCTCCTCCATAATACCATCAATTTTTTATTCCTCCATCTTTTTCTCATTTTCTTTTACCAACTCCTTCCCACTTCTTGTAACGATTGCCTTGCAATGCTCCTTAGGATTCACTTGAGTATTTGCAGAGAATGAAGGACCCGATTGTTGCTCGGCAAGTTGCTTGGCAAGCTGCCCCACTTGATTTTCTAGATTCTTTATCACCGCATCATTACTCTTTTGATTGGCCATAGACATTTGCATGAATTGAGTCAAAGTGTCTTCCAACTTAGAGCTAGCAACCGGAGATGGTGGAGGTTGATAAGGATTTTTCCGGTTTGAAGAACTGCCACCATAACCTTGATTATGTTGATAGTTCGCCCTCGGTGGATATCCTTGATTGCCTTGGTAATGTTGTTGAGGATTGTGTTGTTTTTGTTGATAAGGTTGTTGTTGTTGTTGTCTTCCTTGATAGTCCCGTTGCTTATTCATGTAGTTCACTTCTTCAAATCCCGGAGGAGGACAAAATCCGGTGTCATGCTCGCCTTTGCAAAGTTCACAACAAGCAACTTGTTTACTCTTGCTAGGTTCCTTCAATTCCTTAATTTGTTGAGTCAAAAGTTCAACTTGTTGAGATATAAGCTTGTTTTGTGCTAGGATTGCATCATTAGTTCCCAATTCAAGTACCCCGGGCTTCTTTTGCGAGTTGTTACGGCTTTGACTTTGAAGATCATTGAGAGCCATTCTATTGATGATATCCGTAGCTTCTTCGGCTCTCTTTGATAACAAAGATCCTCCAGAAGTGGCATCCAATAATGTCTTGCAATTTGGTTGAGGACCATTCTTGAAGATGTGAATTTGTGTTAACTCGTCAAACCCGTGGCCTTTGCATTTTCGAAGCATGGGTTTGAATCGTTCCCATGCTTCATTTAGAGATTCATTAGTGCCCTGAGAGAACACAGAAATTGCGATTTTTGACTCCATAAAACGGTTGTGAGAAAAGAACCGTTCTATAAATTTTTCCTCCAAAACATTCCAATCAGTCATCACAGCGGGAGTTTGATCAAGATACTAATCCTTAGCCTTGCCAAGCAAAGCATGAGGAAATAGTCTCTTGAAAAGAGGTAACTCTTGCGCTTGATCGACTCCGGCCGCTAACGCTATCTCATAAAATTTGGTGAGAAAAGCGAAAGGGTCTTCATGATCCATTCCCGTGAACGGACTTCCATACAACAAGTTCAAATTTCCAGTTTTCATCTCAGCTTGCCTTCCTTTATTATTGTTAGCAAACTGAGCGGTGTGACGTGGGCTATTTACACACGGTGTGGAAGTGGGTGGTGGTGGTGGATCCATGATTGGCGTGAACTGTGGAATTGGTGGTGGTGTAGAAATCGAACTTTCTCCTTGTTCTTGCATTTGTCTAGCTAGTTGCCTCCTCCGTCTAGTTCTGCTATTGAGTCTACGAGCGGTTCTTTCAATCTCGGGATCGAATAGAAGTTGGTCCGCCGGTAGTTGCCCTCGCATAAACAAAGTCTGCACATTAAACAAAACAAATCAACAAGCACAAGAAAATTTTTAACAAGTCTAAAACTTCACAACTATTGCAATGCTTGCAATATCAATTAACAATCCCCGGCAACGGCGCCAATTTGTTGAAATACAAATAGAGTTAGGGTTTTGTTATCGATCCACAGAAATTGTTCGGTGATATCGTAGCCGTTCTACAGTCGTATACGTTTTAAACTTCAAAGTAACAAGGGGTTTTGGTTGTTTTTAGTCGAAACACTTACATTCGAATTTAAGTAATAGCGGTAAAAAGATTTGGTTTAACGATTTATAAAAAGCATGTCAATATTAGGGTTCGATAAACCATTTTGCACGGATAGAATCGACAAAGCGAATGAACTCGTTTAGACGGTAAATGTAATCACATATCCTCCCAATATGTTTATTTCTAACACATATTGCGAGCTTTACCATTTTGATCCTTTGATGATCTCTCACTCAAACTATCAAAATGACAACATTCAAGTTCAATATTTATGAACATCAACACACATTACTATCTCTAGCCAATGTACATTGATGGATGAAAAACCTAGGTAAAGAGTAGGAACACATTTCTCAATCATGAACCAACACAAAGAATAAACCATATAAACAAAGATTTTCATGATACATTCATCATCCAAGAGTTCATAAGCTAGAATCAATACCTATACATACAAAAGAAAGGTTTGTCGACCTTCTAACCTTGACATAAAAGGAAAATTAGCTCTCCATTGTCATGGAAGCTAAACAATCAAGAAGATGAAAAAGAATATCAAGCATCAATGACAATCTCTCGACGAATGATGCTTCCAATCTTCCAAAATAGAATGCTACAGTGTTACAATGTATTTTGCTCTGAAATGTATCCAATATCTTATGAAAGATACAGAAGAGGCTATTTATAAGGGGGCTGAGGATCGCAGAGCGCACTAAGCACGCAGCACCGCGCTAAGCGCGCTGCACTTTACAATAAACTGGCTAAAGAGCGCGCTCACTAAGGACCCCGCTGAGCACGTAACTCTCTGTAACTACTTCTACCATCGCGCTAGGAGCGCGCTGAGCACGCTTCAAGCATGCTCCAAAAATGCTTATTTTCCAAAACTGCTTTTATGGGGCCTTCCTTGCTCCAATCTTTACACTTCCATGCAAAAATCTACAATAAAAACACAAAAGTTAAATAGATAAGTCAATTAATGCAATTAACTAGAAAACGGTTATTAACCGGAAACAATGGGAAAAGGCTTGGATTAACAAATAAAGATCACAAAAAGGTTCTAAAAACTAAACTAAATATTAACAGTTTTTAGTACCTAACAGTCATTACTTGGACCGCATACGACATTGGTCATTATACCTTTTATACAAAATCAAAAGATGATTGTAGTACAATGCAAAATAGTGGGGTTTTGGTTAAAGCCGAATCGATGTATTTCTCTAGTTCGAAAGATAAGAATCCTGTATTGGCAACTACCGCGTTTTATGGTGTCATTGATGAGATTTGGGAGATTAATTATGTTATTTTCAAATTGGCTTTATTTAAATGCAAATGGGTTCCCAATAATAGTAATGGTGTACACATTGATGTCTTAGGATTCACACAGGTTGAGCTTGGCAAGGTATCTTGTAACACCCCAAACCCCCGCGACAATTTAAACATAATTTATCAGAGTAAAATGAAATACATTGATTTAGGATGCTACTTCAACTATTGAACTTAGCATACACGCAATAATAATACTTGTACTAGTATAGGTAAACATAGCATTTTAACATTCATGCAGAGCAGAAAGTCAACGCAAGGAGAACATATTTGGTCACACATAAAATCCTTAATGAAAACAGTAATAACATATAACGGGAAATAAAGGACTCTAGCATTCCGACAACCCGGTGTTACAATCAGAGCAGACGCGACTCAACGACTAAAAGGGAAGACCACGTCTTCGCTAACTCCAACTCCGTACTAAGCCTGCTTATCTGCACGTTATCCACATGGAGGCAATATTCAAACAGAAGGGGTGAGATTCTCAAATCACATAAGAGATGCATAGTATAAGTATGAAAGAACATAAAACATTATGCAATCTACCCTATCGTTACAAAATCAACACAAATGCAACCACATCAACATAAATACAACAACATCAATGCAAATACAGCTACACCCACAAAAATACGCATCTTCGCACCAGCATACAGTTTTATGCATCACAATACAACACAATGCAATGCAATGAGACCCACGACTCGACTCAATGCATGTGGTACCAATCGATCCCTGTTTCATGATCACAGTTCCCGTCGGAACTCTCGACCCCTGTTTCATGGTCAAGTATGACCCCTATTTCATGATCACACCAACGACCCCTGTTTCATGGTCATGTACGACCCCTATTTCATGATCACACCAACAACTGTGGTTGCTTACACCCTATCTGGGCACACAATAACACCAACAACAATGATTCCATCAAGGAATTCGGATAGACGATAACACCCCACCTGGGCACGCCATCCCACAACTATGCAACATGTCATGCAATGCAGCACTCGTAATCGCTCACACCCCACATGGCACACGATTACCTCAACAACAACAACATACAACGACAACTACAACAATTACATGCATATGTGTCGCGGTGAGAATCGGATACCAGGCTATTATGTTAACTTGAATCACAATTTTTGAAACTCACCACCGGTCTTTGATTTATCCAAAGGAAAGGTTAAAGATCGAAAACCTAAGTTAAGAGAATCTAGGTTCGGGGGTTGGTTACGCCTAGGAAAGGTATTAGCATCCTAAACGTCTATAGTACTCTACAGGAACCTCTTGTTAGTATTTATGTTGTCTATTACTCGCTTGCTAAGAAATTGTGCTAAGGGAAAAACCTAGGGGGTTAGTATCTAAGTATACTCGCCAAGACATTGCATCTTGTGCCTACGTATCCTGACGGGAGTGGAATCAGAGTATCTGTAGTTCCCCTCAAAGAGGGTGAGGAACTCTTGACTGTGGTCAAGGTTCCAGGGGGAGGTAGTGTCTATGGCAAGACGCTACATAGAGTGCGGCGACTCCAAAGTTAAAGTTAGGTTAAAGGAGAGGTAAAGAATGTAAGTATCCATGGTAGGAACTTACATGGAGTGCGGTGACTCCAAAGTTATGGTTAAGTTGAAAGGGGTAGAAAGTGTCCATGGCAGAACACATGTATAGAGTGCGGTGACTCCGATCCTAAGGCTAGGATTAAAGGGGAAAGACCTAAAGCTTTCCTGAGTTATGACATGGTAGTCAACAGGGGGAGTCATTTCCTTTGGAATTGATTAAGGGGAACACTAACATAAAGGTTATCATGCAAGTAAGTCAATCCTAAAAGCTAATCTTGATTCGAGTACTAAATTGAATCGAAGCAGTCTAAGGGAGCATGCGAATCAGAAACAAATACAAGTGTATCCAAATTCTATAAGAAAAATTGATAAACAATCACCGTTAACATCAAGGTTGATTAAAATTTAATTTAAATTAACTAGAAAACTAATTAATTGATTAAAATCTAATTAAAGGTAAAATAAATTAAAATCCATTTAAAGCTAAATAATTTAAAATCTAATTAAAAGTTAAATATAAACTTTAATCAAATTATAAATAAATCAATTAAGCAAAAAAACTAAATTCTAATGAAAATCTATTTAGACTAAATTATAAAACAAAATTCTAAAGAAAATAAAAGAAAAAACACTAACATGAGAAATTAGAGGGTGCATAGAATAAGGAATCCAAAAGATCTCGGCCCAATCAAAGTGGGCACGGATCAGGAGAGGACGGGTCGGATTGGGTACTCTGACCCAGTTCGGTTTTAAAATGAAAAAGGGTAACATGAACCCTAATTCAAACAAGCCTCAATCTTGTTTCTCAGTCTTCTCTCTCTCAACATTGCTCAACCAAATCAAAACATCAACAACAACAAACATGAATCCATGAAAAGGTAAATAGAGAAGATACCAAAGGAAAATCGTGAAACGATTAGATGGCGGGTCCAGAATGGTAACAGAGACGACGGTCTTTCGCCGAATTCACGGTGTGCGTAGCTCTGAGGATGGTTCCCGGCGAGTTTCTGATGGTAGTCTCAGCTGCTGATACTTTTGTTATTGTGAGATTTTGTTGCGGTGCATCATGGTTGGCCGGCGGCGTCAGAGGTTTGCGATGGTGATGTCGGCGTCGCGCAAGGATGTATGATTCTTGTCACTGCCATTGCGTGTGTGTATGTGAATGATGATTATGTGGCTCTTTAATGTATGTGCATGACTATTTCTCAGTGTACTCAGGTATGTTCTAATATGAGCATGTTCTGTGTTTTTTCAATTCGTGTGTTTGTTTTTTCGTGTGGAGAGTTGTCCCTGTTGGTTTGTGTGAATCTCCTTTTATAATTTCCTCTGAAATAAATTTCTGATTTTACAATGAATACGTGAGATTGTTTGTCGGGTTCGATTTTAGAAAGGATATGATGGCTGCTGATTCTTGAGCGCGTATGTGATTGATGCTGAAGATAACTTCTTTCTCTTTTCAATTTACCCTGTTTACTCAAAATGGATATGATACTGCATCTGTTTTCACATTGATTGTGCCACTACCCTTTTTTTGGAAAGAAAAGGAACTGCTGTGACTTCCTGTGTGATTACGTGATGAAAACTTTCCATGTTTGTACTTGATTTTCCTGATTTCTTGCCATACTGTGAAATATTTGGAACTTAATGATTACTGTGATTGTCCCTTATGTGTCGATTTGGATTCCGTTTCGGTTCGATCATGTCGGATTGTGTGATTAATTTTCGTTTTTATTTTGGAAAGGTTTGATGATGGTGTGGAATGACAGCCGGATTTTGTTGAGCTTATGGCTATTTTTTTTAGAATGCTTAATGAAAAGCTCTTTACTTTCCATTTCTTAACAAAAGTGCAGGTAATAAATGAGATAATGGCGGAAAGCTGGCTTGAGTAGTCCATCATAATACGCTGGGTCCCAAAAGTTGGAGAACAACATCTTGAAGCATCACGCCTCTTGGAGCAGCCTTCTTTACTGTTTAATTTTTGGCGATGTATATGCACCATGTGAATTTAAAGCTTAGGCCATGTATCCAACTTGTGAACTTTAATTGCCTTTTGAATTTCAAAGCTTGAATTTGTAATATTCTTAAGCTTGTAACCTTTATTTTTGTTCTTTTATTTTGGAACCTTGAAGATTAGAATCAACATATTCAATATGAATCACTATTTTTCAAATTTGAAAGTAGAAAACATTTGACTTTGAAGCATAGCGAATCGATTTGAATTTTGTAAAAAACATGATCATGAATTTCACTTTAAGAACTCCTTGTTAAACCTTGATTCTAGAAGGCTCACCACTTCATATTGATCACAAACTAGTAAATACAATCTCTTAAAAAAAAGGACCAACTTATGAATAAGAATAACATCTTGCATGATCTTTGTATTTTGAAATTTTGAAAGATGAATTTTGGACTTCTTTAAAAGAATCTCCCAATCATGTACCACTTCGTATTGAGATCATGAATTTAAGAATCCAAACATGACACAAACCATATAATTTCTCCTTGAATCTTCTGAGAAATCTTGAGGGAAGTGATCTTGTAGAAAACCTTAGGATCCCATTGACCAGAATCCATTGATCACGTCTTGAAACACTGAATTGCGAGAAAGAGAACTATCTCCACTTGAAATTAAAGTTCCTGCACAAACGTGTTAGTAATAAAACATGCAGACAGACCTAAGACCTGAAGATGCTATGCAAGATGATGGAATCTTATGGTCAAAAATTAGGGTATGATAATATGACATCAACACATCAATACATCATAATACAATGATACAACAACTCAACAACATCCTACCATATGTCATACAATGACATTCATATTAATCATTATATCGTACCCATACGGGTCACCATACAGCAACAACTACATACAACAGCTCAACAACAAAATACAACAACAACTACATACAACAGCTCAACAACAAGGTACAACAACAACTACATACAACAGTTCAACAACAAAGTACAACAACAACGACATACATATAACTATCAATGCATCAAGTACATCACACTACAACTATACAACACACAGTTCATACTTGCCAACTCATACAACAACAACGATCTACAACTATAACACACATACTCACCACCGAATCCATCATTCCCACTCACAACACATACAACAACGACACAACACCCAATTAACCCATCAAAGAGTTGGAATTCTGGTATTGAAATCAAATTTAACAAAAATTATGTGAAACCAGCTTTCCAACGCTTTGAACGGTGACTAAAACGGACTCACGATCAAAAGTTATGAAGAAAACAAATTTTGACATTTTGGAAAAACTGTACAACCTGCGGGTCCGTATAGGTCGACCCATGAGTCGACTCATGCTGCGCAAAACATAAATTTTTTCTGTTTTTCATCGTTAAATGCCTTCCGGACCTCCGATTTCGATTCCGTAAAAACCCCCAAACTCAGAATTGGAAATCCTACCTCATACCACAACTATAAGCAACCTAAAACACATATTTGTAGATCCTCCCATCATTCATGCAACATGAACTCTTTAATCCTTCATCTTTATGTGCCAACCCTCAAAACCCAACAATGGAGGAAAACACATCAACAATCAAAACAAAATTATCATACTCATGGTAAACAAAACTCAACATATCACCTCCTCAATTCTCATCAATTAGAACACATTCTAACACCACAAACAGCCTAGAAACACATATCCCCAACTCAAACGATCAATTTAAGCATTTTTCCCCTTATCAAACCCTCTAACATACAACAACCCAAATTCCCCAAATCAACACAAATAAAACATAGGATGATCTCAATGATTTATCTACCCTCATACAGAGATTATGCAGCCCTTAGAGATTAAAGAACCCCACCCTTACCTTAGATGAAGATTCCTCTGAGGTCTCTAAGCTTTAGCTCTGCTTCTCTCTTTCCTCAGAGCGCTTTCTCCCAACAATGATCGATCAACATTCTTTCTCCCTTTTCCAATTTCCATTATTCCCAAATATGACCCTTGGACCCCAAATATACTTTTCCTTCTTTATCCTCACTAACCACCACAAAAGGACTACTTTGCCCTTCCTTTTATTTTTAAAATAATAATAACAATAATAATAATAATAATAATAACACACACACACACACACACACACATATATATATATATATATATATATATATATATATATATATATATATATATCATATAATCATATTATTATTACCAAAATATTATTAACACTTCACAAACTTCTAAATACTCTCAGCACCCCCTTTACATCATCAATACCCCACAACCCAAGCCATCAGACATCAAAATATTCCACCAAAATCACGAATATCTATAATAAAATTTAAATAAATATTTTGATTATTTTGGGCGTTAAAACTCTGCCCCACTTAGGATATTTTCGTCCTCGAAAATTTTCTTCATGCGAGCAATTCCGGATATGACCCTCGCATCCCGCACTCTACTCCAACATCGTAAAAACAGCACTACGCATAATCGAACCATAACTGCCTCATCAATAACAACAAGGTGAAATGTCTACAAAATGCACTCGATAACCAACTCAAGACGCAACGAATAACCGAGTTACACACTCATACGATCACTCTTGAACCAGAGCACCACACAATCGTTACCATTACCATAGGTAACACTCCCTTAATTCCTCATCCCAAGAATTAGCTGCTCGCACTCAGACCACCACCATAGGAAACGAGGCGACGACAAAGATAATAACATAAAGTTCCACGACACAACGTCTTCCTGACTACTTCAACATAACCGGTACACCAACCTCGTGGTCACACAATCATCAAAACACCAATTCTACGATTCAACAATCGAGCATGTAACTAGTAGTACGCGACTAATATCGAAACCTTTCTCTATATCACTTCCATTTCTGCAGGTCATAACGTTCAACCTTTGAACTCTTACCGTTCATGCACGCATATCCGAACCGTGTTACATCACGCTTCTGCTGCGCCACTCTGATTACTCGCAACTATCAAATCCACAAATTTCATCTTCAACTTCTGACTCTCTCCAATATTCACCAGGAAACCATCATTCCCCTTCAATGTACTCAAACTCTCACTCTACTGCGTCAGCTCATACACTAAATATAAGTCTTTGGAATGCTACTCAACTGTAATTCTCTGACCATCAAAGTAGACTTATGAAAAGACTTTCAACTTAATCCATCATGCACGACATTAACTTTGTCAATAGGATCATTCGAGCCACGGTCATAACTCCTCAGAAATTCCGACCATCCTTGTTGTCTCATACGCTATTCCTACTGACCAAACCAGAGTGCTACACTCTTGTGATCACTAAACACTTCGAGTCTAGATCCATACAATAATACCCCTGGATCCTCAACACAATTGCAACCTCAGCCAATCCCAAATCTCGAACAGGGTAGACCCTTTCATGAATCCTCAATTATCGTAAAACATAAGCTACGACTTCGCCATCATACATTAGTACACTGCCTAAACTCATCACAACCACATCCCAATGTCCCACAAACAGTTATTAGGATCAGGCAAAATCAAAACTGGAGCCGTAGTCAACTTCTACTTCAGCTCTCTGAAACTTCCCTTTCAACAAACATCTCCACACAATTGACTTACTCTTCGCAAATCAACTGAGATAAAATGCTAACTTGGAAGAACCTTCCATAATCCACGGTAATTACCCATTGAGTCCAAAAATCCTCTAATCTCCTCATCTAATTTCGGAGCTTTCTCATTGTAGAAATGCATCTACTTTGGATGGATCCACGACAACACTCTTATCAGAAATACATAACCAAGAAACTCATTCTTATCAACCAAAAATCATGCTTTGCTAAATTGGCATAATACCTCATCTCTCTCTTCAATACTGGTAACTCAATTCTCAATTACTCTACACGTCCTTCTTCTAACTTTATAGTAGACCAGCATACACCAACGAACACTACTTCGAACTTATCATATTAGGTACGGAAGATACAATTCGTACTCCCCACACACACCCCAAGTGCATTACAAGCACCGAACAACATCATTCCCATGTTGCAATACTCCAAACCAAGTTCCAAAGACTCCAAGTCATCTATTCCTGAAAGTGGACACCTATCCTTAAGCACTTTGGATAATTATCAATCTGCATCAAAAACACACTCATCCACTGGAGTGCTTACTCATCAAACAGTACCCAATCTCTCTCATGTCCATCAATAGGATAACTTCTCCCTCCACAAACAACCGCTTAATATGGGTCCAACACTCTCCAACTATAGAGATGCAAGAGTACTACTACTACAACCAGAACATACGCAACATTTGAAACTCATCCTGAGTTCGAAACAATTTACCCAAAACAACTTAACAACCTCTGGTTCTGGTTACCACATTCCACCTCAATTCTTCTTATGGGGTTTCGACCCACTCAAAGTTTCTATTAGCACGAGATTTCAACCCACAACAAGGTAATACCATCAAGGAACTTCAAATCATACGTGATTCTTCACAATTCAAAACTCAAGCTATCTAGAATGCCACTGTGGTTTCCATACTACTCAACGATTAGCATACAACTTCATACTATTATCCATTTCTCTACTAACAACACTGGAGCTCTCAAAGGCGACAACCTCGGTCTCACAAATCCTCTTTCTAATAAATATTCCACTTACTCAGCAGGTATAACCTTAACTCTTCACTTCCGTCAAAGTTAAGTCCTCTCTTTACTCTCTAAAAGCAAACACCAACAATACCATATCACTCTCTCTTAGAGACACCCTAACTTGGCCGACATCCAATACCTCGAGTCTGTCTCATCTTCTGATACATCCGAATCTACATTGACCCATCAAAACCATAGGTAAGCACTTTGCTTAACTCCGAACAATTCATTGAACACACTATCTAAGCCGAAAAAATACATCCATTCCTTCCCGCATGATCCCGTCCACTATCAACAAGAGATTGAGGGTGATCAGTTCCTCAATTTGTCAATAGACAGCCGATAATCATGATGGAGGCATAGACCATCCTTACCAAACTATGATAGTGTTCCTTGCATTTTGTGCACAAATTATCTAAGGCAGAATCCTTAGTTAACACCAGCCTTCCCTCTATATTTCCTCCCGTTTTAGAAACAATACCCTCTTACCACTCCTACATTCTTGATATCAGTAGCCCACTACCTTACTTATCCAAACGATTGGTAACTACAGGGTTTAGCTCCAACCAACGCGTCTCAAGAATAACATCATCTTGTTCCAACTGAAGACAAACTGTGTCCATCCTTAGGAAATACATCGGGATGCTCCACACATCACTGATCAATCTCTAGCCAAAACATCACCTTCCCCCTCACAAGGAAGGGAACCACGAGGACACCTGACTGTCTTCCCTCTAATCAGAACCTCAGATATACACGATCCCAATTCCCAAATTTTCACAAGCAAGACAACAGACCCAAATCAAACCCATACAACACCAGTATAACATATATATACATATTAACACATATTCCACAGCAAAATCAATCAATTTTCATATTATTCCTCTGTGGTAACATGATATCCGATCTCTTCAACAACGGAAACAACAATGTCCATCTCAACAATTGCACTCTTGCCACCAACGACACTCTAAGCCAACACTCTCCACCCGAAGCATCTCGGAGAAACACAAGCTTCTCCCCCACTTGTCTCACTCTCATCCTGCAAACAAGGGACTAGAAAACAAGAAAGCACTAATAGTGTTTTACATATATCACGTACTAAGGAACAAACAGCATCGACAGTATTCAACTGCTACACGACAACGACTCGACAACCTGGTCGGACCGACCGACCTACTCTAATACCACTTTATAACACCCAAACCCCTGCGACAATTTAAACATAATTTATCAGAGTAAAATGAAATACATGGATTTAGGATGCTACTTCAACTATTCAACTTAGCATACACGCAATAATAATACTTGTACTAGTATAGGTAAACATAGCATTTTAACATTCATGCACAGCGGAAAGTCAACGCAAGGAGAACATATTTGGTCACACATAAAATCCTTAATGAAAACAGTAATAACATATAACGGGAAATAAAGGACTCTAGCGATTCGACAACCCGGTGTTACAATCAGAGCAGACGCGACTCAACGACTAAAAGGGAAGACCTCGTCTTCGCTAACTCCAACTTCGCACTAAGCCTGCTTATCTGCACATTACCCAAATGGAGGTAACATTCAAACATAAGGGGTGAGATTCTCAAATCACATAAGAGATGCATAGTATAAGTATAAAAGAACATAAAACATTATGCAATCTACCCTATCATTACAACATCAACACAAATACAACCACATGAACACAAATACAACAACATCAACACAAGTACAGCTACATCCACACAAATACGCATCTTCGCACCAGCGTACAGTTTTATGCATCACAACACAACACAATACAATGCAATGAGACCCACGACTCGACCCAATGCATGTGGTACCAATCGATCTCTGTTTCATGATCACAGTTCCCGTCGGAACTCTCGACCCCTGTTTCATGGTCAAGTATGACCCCTATTTCATGATCACACCAACGACCCCTGTTTCATGGTCACATACGACCCCTATTTCATGATCGCACCAACAACTATGATAGCTTGCACCTCATCTGGGCACACAATCACACCAATAACAACGATTCTATCAAGGAATTCAGATAGACGATAACACCCCACCTGGGCACGCCATCCCACAACTATGCAACATGTCATGCAATGCAGCACTCGTAATTGCTCACACCCCACATGGCACACGATTACCTCAACAACAACAACATACAATGACAACTACAACAATTACATGCATATGACATCAACACGTCAATACATCATAATACAATGATACAACAACTCAACAATAACCTACCATATGTCATACAATGACATTCATATTAATCATTAAACCATACCCATACAGGTCACCATACAACAACAACTACATACAACAGCTCAACAACAAAATACAACAACAACTACATACAACAACTCAACAACAAGGTACAATAACAACTACATACAACATTTCAACAACAAAGTACAACAACAACAACATACATATAACTATCAATGCATCAAGTACATCACACTACAACTATACAACATGCAGTTCATACTTGCCAACTCATACAACAACAATGATCTACAACTATAACACACATACTCACCATCGAATCCATCATTCACATTCACAACACATACAACAACGACACAATACCCAATTAACCTGTCAAATAGTTGGAATTCTGGTATTGAAAACAATTTTAAAGAAAAGTATGTGAAACCAGCTTTCCAACGCTTCGAACGGTGACTAAAACGGACTCACGGATCAAAAGTTATGAAGAAAACAAATTTTGACATTTTGGAAAAACTGTACATCCTGCGGGTCCGTACAGGTCGACCCATGAGTCGACTCATGCTGCGCAAAACATAAAAATTTTCTATTTTTCATCGTTAAATGCCTTCCAGACCTCCGATTTGGATTCCGTAAAAACCCCCAAACTCAGAATTCGAAATCCTACCTCATACCACAACTATAAGCAACCTAAAACACATATTTGTAGATCCTCCCATCATTCATGCATCATAAACTCTTCAATCCTTCATGTTTATGTGCCAACCCTCAAAACCCAACAATGGGGGAAAGCATATCAACAATCAAAATAGAATTATCATACTCATGGTAAACGAAATTCAACATATCACCTCCTCAATTCTCATTAATTAGAACACATTCTAACACCACAAACAGCCCAGAAACACATATCCCCAACTCAATCGATCAATTTAAGCACTTTTCCCCTTATCAAACCCTCTAACATACAACAACCCAAATTCCCTAAATCAACACAAATAACACATAGGATGATCTCAATGATTTATCTGCCCTGATACAGAGATTATGCAACCCTTAGAGATTAAAGAACCCCACCCTTACCTTAGATGAAGATTCCTCCGAGGTCTCTAAGCTTTAGCTCTGCTTCTCTCTTTCCTCAGAGCACTTTCTCCCAACAATGATCGATCAGCATTCTTTCTCCCTTTTCCAATTTCCATTATTCCCAAATATGACCCTTGGACCCTAAATATACTTTTCCTTCTTTATCCTCACTAACCACCACAAAAGGACTACTTTGCCCTTCCTTTTATTTTTAAAATAATAATAAAAAAATAATAATAATAATAGTAATAATAACACACACACACACACACACATATATATATATATACATACACACACACACACACACACACACACACACACATATATATATATATATATATATATATATATATATATATATATATATATATAATCATATTATTATTACCAAAATATTATTAACACTTCACAAACTTCTAAATACTCTCTGCACCCCATTTACATCATCAATACCCCACAACCCAAGCCATCAGACATCAAAATATTCCACCAAAATCACGAATATCTATAATAAAATTTAAATAAATATTCCGATTATTTTGGGCGTTACACATCTTTTATGATCGAACCATTCATCGTGGTTTTTCAAGCAAAACAAGTTTTCTATGTTACCGACCCATCGGACATATCGGGGAAATGGTCAATCGTTCTCCAAGGAAAACATATTCCTCTTAGTGATGGAAGTCTTGATATTCCGTCTGCACCTTCTGACACAACACAAGTCCCTACCTTATATGATGAAGTTGACGGAGATGTCGTGCACCCTGTTCGAATTGATCATAAAGAAGGCATATGGGAAAATTAACAAGTATGTAGTTTACTCTTTATTCTAATATATTAATCGTATATTACAGTTTCTAAATATTTTTACTAACAAGTATAATTATTTGAAATCATAGGTCTTTAGAGTCAAGACACCAAGAGACAAAAAACCAAAACACCAAGTTACAATTATGTGATGTTATGTACTGTGTAAACTGTAGGTTGTTTGTTCTGATAAATTGTAAGATATTTGTTAAAATTGATCAATATGATACAACTATGTGATGTTATGTAATGTGTAAACTCTAGGTTATTTGTTCTGATAAATTGTAAGATATTTGTTACAATTGAATATGATACAATGTTGTGATGTTAGATACCGCTCACTGTTTATTATATTAAATATATGATTTAATATAATTGTCAACGTCATGAAAACCTACATGGTCACACATATAAGGACAGATTGATGAGAGATAGAATAAATAAGGAACGCTATAAAGTATGGTGTACTTGAGAGAATTATGGAACACTGTAAGGTACGGTGTACTTAAGTGAAATATGGAACATCTTATAATATAATAATAAGAGTTAATAATATTATTATTATAATAATAGTTATTAAATATAATAATAATAAAATATTTTTATTATAATAATGGTTATTATATTATTATCATTATTATTATATGGTGCACTTAAGTTTGGCTTTTTAGCTTGCATCCCACACAAGTGGTTCTATAAATACAACCCTTGTGTAGAAGCTTTCTGAACTTGATGAAATTCAGTTGGGGAAACCCTGGCCGTATTTCTCTCTTTCTCTCTCTCACTCAGAGTCTTCATTGGTAGCAGCTAGCACTAAGATTGAAGGCACTATGTTCGTGTGGACTGAGTAGAGGCGTTGTTCTTCATTCAACGCTCGTGATCATTCATCTGGATCTGCATCAAAATTGTTAATCACCACAAAAGGTCACAGTTTCAATCACTGATCATGCTCATTCGTAAGGATCACTAAAGGGAAAATTTTAATTTTCGCTTCATTTTGGATCGTGATTTCCCTTCAACAATATTGTACCGGAGACATATGTTGGCCTAGATTATCAACAAGGATAGCAAAGATAAAATCTTAAGCATGTGCTACTTGAAAACAACTGCAAACTACTTTTTGTCTTGTGGCCGTGTGAAACTTTACATCTATGTCTTGAAACTTTTACTAAAAAGAGCACTCACCAAAACATGTTGTACTTTAGAAGGGACAATGTCATATATAGTAAAATCGCTAAGGTCAAAATCTAGAATCACAACACTAAGATTATCCAAATCTCTACCGAAATCAAGTTTTATACCATATATCCCACTGCTTCTCAATATATGATCATGTAACACCCAAGATTGTGTCTTAGAAGCCACAAACGCGCACGAGGTAGCCTTTACTTCCAAGTACAAACCCAATCCCCTAACTCTAATAGGTAAAGAAGCCACCCTCCATTGGAGGTCCCCAAAGAAAAGACCTCTTCCAACCACAATGTCTTCAATCGCCCTTCATAACTCTTTATCAAACCAAATAATTGCTTTCTCCATATGATTAGGTCGACACGTTCTAAGGCCAAAAAAGAGTTTGGTGATACTCATGTGTCGCGGCCGGCAAAAATATCGAGTCGCCATCATATTTTTTAGGAAAATAATGATAAACCTAAAAACCTTAATCCCAAGGGCAGAGATTCCTACGGTTCGGGAGTCGGTTAAGTGAGGGGAATGTGTTAGGCACCCCTCACTTCCATTGTACTCAATGGGTTCCTCCTTAGATTTTAGGGTACGCTTGTTTGTTTGTCTAAATGTTTTACTTACAAAAGAAACCTAAGTTTTTTTATTAATTATACTTGCTAGGGTTTACAACCCTATCCTACGTACCTTCAATTTGAAGGATCAGAGTAACCGTAGTTCACCTCCCCTATTCCTACCCCCTAATCCTATTCCCATTCCTAATCCTAAACCCAATCCACTATTTATACTATTGGATAAAGAGTTTTATCCCTTAACCTATTGTTTATACTCCTAGATAAGGAGTTCTATCCCTAATCCATTTATTTATACTCTCGGATATCAAGAGTTTTATCCCTAATCCATTTATTTATACTCTCGGATAGCAAGAGTTTTATCACTAATCCATTTATTTATACTCTCGGATATCAAGAGTTTTATCCCTAATCCATTTATTTATACTCTCGGATATCAAGAGTTTTATCCCTAATCCATTTATTTATACTCTCGGATATCAAGAGTTTTATCCCTAATCCATTTATTTATACTCTCGGATATCAAGAGTTTTATCCCTAATCCATTTATTTACACTCTCGGATATCAAGAGTTTTATCCCTAATCCATTTATTTATTTTCTCGGATATCAAGAGTTTTATCCCTAATCCATTTATTTATACTCTCGGATATAAAGAGTTTTATCCCTAATCCATTTATTTATATTCACGGATATCAAGAGTTTTATCCCTAATCCATTTATTTATACTCTCGGATATCAAGAGTTCTATCCCTAATCCATTTATTTATACTCTCGGATATCAAGATTTTTATCCCTTATCCCATCCCTTATTTAGGCTCTCGGACCAAGAGCTTTATCCCAAATTTAAATCCCTAAGAATCCCTTATATCCCTTATTTAAAAACCATAGAATCCCTAAATTCCAAATAATTTTATAAAACCCCATTTTAAGAATAAACATCTTAAACAAAACTGATATTTGTTAAATTACACAATTAAATTCATTATTTCAAAACCCTAAATAAAAATCTAAATAAGCAATTAAATTAAATTATTAATTTAATTTGATAAAACCAAAAACCTAAGTTAAAAGAAAATCCACCCAATCCAACAATTAAATTAAGTTATTAATTTAATTTGATAGAAACCCTAAATAAAAAAAGAAAATTTAACCCATATAAACAATTAAATTAAGTTTATTAATTTAATTGATAGAAAACCCTAATGAAACCTAAATAAACAATTAAATTGAGTTATCAACTTAATTGATTAAATTAACCCTAAATTCTCATTTATGAAAAAGACAATAATTAACCCCCAAAATATTTAAATTAACTATTAATTTAATTAAAGAGAAAACCTTAATTCAAACCCAATTATATAATTAAAATAAGTTATTATTTTAATCAAGAAAACCCTAAACCCTAACAAAAAATTTAATCAACTAAAATAATTACATAAAAAAATTAAAACCCTAATTAAATAGTTAAATTAAGTCATTAATTTAATTATCTAAAAAAAATAATACCCTAATTAACATTTAAAACCTAATTATTTGACTAAAAAAAAGAGTTTAACAAAAAAAAAACCGGGGGTGTAATTTCTTTCTGCACAAGCAAATGGGCCGGAATTGAGGGTGTCATTAGAAATTTGGGCGCAAGGCCCAATTACTAAAACTCAGGTCTGAAGAAAAAAGTCCATGGTGGAGAGAGTCTGACTTTGACTCTCTCCCAGACGTTGGATGCAGATCGAATGGATCTCCTTGCAGCTATTGTCGTCCGTTGATCATACAGTAAGCCAAAGGGACGACTCTGATTGAAAGTCCACGCAGGCTCATGGCAAGGATAACACACTGGACCTCATGGTTGACTGGAAAGTCAGCCATCCGTTGGATCCCAAAACGCCACTTGACGAGGATCGAAGGGCATACGGAGGAGGGTATATATCCCTGGCTTCTCTCAGAGCCCTCTCATTTCTCCCCTCTCTTTCTCTCTCTTCGCTTCTCCTTCTCTCTCTATCTCCAAACCCCTCTGACTTCTCTCTAAAATTCCGTTGCCGGTGAGCCGTCCGGCCACCGCGCGCCACCTTCTATCGCCACCCTTAACCCAGAATCCGGTTGAGGATTCAATCGAAAAACTCAACCTTTTAAGAACCCTAACCTCTCCCTTAGAACCCTAACCCTAGACCTTCATCAAAAACCCATAATTCACTTAAACCCCAAGAACCCTAAGGGTTCTGGGTAGAACCCTAACCTACACAGATGAACCCTAACCCTATCCTAAAGAACCCTAACCCTAATCAAGAATCCTAACCCTAAACCGAAACCCAGAAATCCCAAAAAACAACGGCCACAATCCAATAATCAACCATACAACCAAAGCTAAGTGACTCACCTCCTTGCTGTGATCTTGTTATGCTACTTCCACTCTTTTTATTTCCTGATTTTTCACTAATCCCTTCTCTATGTTGTGTGTAGGTTTAAAGGAGATTTGGGAGATTCCCATCGGCTGGATTAATTCGTCCTCCTAGGGTTCCTTCTGTCCCCCCCCCCCCCCCCCCCCCCTTTTTTCTGATTTTTTTTGTTTTAGTTTATATAGGCTAGAAATTTAGGGTTAGCATTTTATTACATCATATTTATTTTTGGTAATTTTTTATGTAACTTTCATTAGTTTTTGATCCGATTTGATTTTGCCCTGTTTTTAGACTTAGGGTTGATATTTGTAATTTTTGGACCTGATTTTATTGTATTCATTCGATCTGATTCTATTTGTTGTACCTAATTGATTGAAAAAATAATGCTAGTAATTCGATCTCATTTTGTTTAATTTGGTCCGACTTCATTTCTTGATTCTGCGCGGTTAGGGTTTCTGAGCTGTGGAAGAGGGAGGCTCACTCGGTCAAAAGTTTTGACCCAAGACCAAAAAATAATAATATTAATAATATAAAAAAAGAGAATGAAAATACATAAAAATAATATTAATAACATGCTATCCAACGATAATAAAAGAAATAAACCCTAATTATTAATTAATTAAAACAACCTTAATTGATACATAATAAAAATGACCCTAAATGAAATAAATAAAAAAGATAATTATGCGTATATAAAAATGAATAACACTTAAGATAAACTAATAGTTCTAGTAGATCCTAAAATGAGACTTATTTCTAATTAAAAATTAAGTTACATTAACATACTAAACTTCAACCCAACTAGATAATTCTAAAAAAAGCAAAAATAAAATACAACTCCTAAAATAAATCAAAACAAAATTCCCAAAAATAAAAAAAAATAAAAACCTAGTTCTTATGTTACTAAAATTTTAAATTCGAACTAAAAACGCCAAATATGGCAAAAGCCCATTTCAAAAGCCCAAAGCTTCCTAAATAACACCCCCGATGGCAAAAGAAAAACCCCTAACAAGATAAAAAAACTAGTCAAAATTTAGGGTACTACAGCTGCCCCTATTTAATCGTCTTCGAATTAGAAGGATGATGTTGATGAGCCTTCCTCCTTTTGAGGAGGAGACGATTAAATACAAGAAGGACCCTAATTTTGACTGCAGAACCCAATAAGCGCTAAGCTGATATCCTAAGATCCCTGGTAATAAACCCTTAGCGAAAAACCCGATTAAACCCCTTGATAAATACCCTTTTGAGAGACCCCTAGATAGATTCCTTTCGGTAAATCCCTTTGAGTAACAATCCACATGAAATCCCTAATGGTGATTATGAACCCTATGCATGTATGCATGTTTGCGTTTATGAGTGCATGTTAGATGCTAGAGCGTAGCGACATGATTGATGCATGACTTGGGCTAACATCTCTTTTATGATATACAATGCATGCGTTGGTCTGAAATAATACTTTCCATAACGTCCTGACCCCCTGAACCTTGAAACTTTGATAATTGTAGTAAGCCATGATATCCTGGATTCCTGTTTAACATGCCGTTAAAAACCTCCTATGTTAGTCAGATTGTAACATATATTCCTGTCAGTGTATAGACCCTATATCCTGCTTTGGAAGAATATGATCCCTTTGATGATTCCAAAAACCGAAGTAAAATCCCTTTTCCTTTTTTAAAGCTTTTATTTATACCCGATACTTCAATGCATTATTTCACAATTATTCGACATCTTGTAATCAAGTAGAATGATTCAGGAGGCAAAGAAATATATTTGAAAAACAAATTTTATTCAGAATTGGCCCGAAAATGGGCAATGATAAGTAAGGAGGGTAATTCTCATAAGGATATATTACCGAAAATCCAGAAAAATGTAAAATGGCAGTAAGAAAAGAAATTTTTTTATGTTCCTATTAAATTTAACACCAGCTAATATCCGTAAGACTCCAAGATCACGACACCTTGCTTCTGAAGATGACGGCTGAAATGATCGTTCCCTTCTGAATTCCTGTTACGGGGTGACTTGAGTGTTTTCAGTCATATGCCTTTTGGATATCCCCAACTTTTGCCTGGACCGCTCTTTTTAGAGTCTTAGTCCACCGGGATGATGTACCATTTTTTTCGACTGAGCCGCCCTTTAGGGTTTTCGACTTGTCGGGTATCATTTTTCATTCAAGTCCCTAATTTTTGCCTGGATTGCTCTTTCAAGTTTTCGATCCACCGGGACGCCCTAATTTTTACCTAAGTCGCCTTTTAGGGTTTTCGCCTTAGCGGGCTTTTAT
Source organism: Lathyrus tuberosus (assembly GCA_022829125.1). Taxonomy (NCBI): domain Eukaryota; kingdom Viridiplantae; phylum Streptophyta; class Magnoliopsida; order Fabales; family Fabaceae; genus Lathyrus; species Lathyrus tuberosus. The sequence continues at coordinate 7,034,449 of JALAZF010000090.1, forward strand.
CCTCTTTTTCTAGGCATAACTGTTATTTCTGTGATTTTGTGGTTGGCATTTATTTTGCTAAAACTATTATAGCAACAAGATGTTGAAACATGAAGTTATAAGTTGCTGCACTCAACATATCGAATGAAGATGTCCCATACCAGCTCATAGGACATCGCGTTGTGGATTCAGTTTTAATGCAGATTCTGTTACTATGATTTGTTTGTTACTGAATATTCTGTGAATATTTGGTTATCCTATGTGGCATCCAAAGCATTTTTGGATTGTGATTATTTGTTGGTTTTTCGGATTTGCTGTTGTTTCTAATTATTGAGACATAATATGAAACTTTGGATTGAAGACCTATTTTGTTGGAGTTAATTTTGCAGATTTGTGAGCAGTCTATTTGCTGCGTTTTTGAAGCCCAATTCAGTCCAGATTAATTGCTATATATTGACTGATGTAAACCTAGTTTAGGTGTGGAACTTACTTGTGTTTTTTTAGGGTTTTCGAGTGTATTTTGTGAGCCTAACTGGTATCATTCTAATAACAGTATAAGGACTGGTTTTTGTGTTGTAAGTTCTGTCAAGTTACTCATAAGATTTTAAGCATTGAGTTTCTTGTGTGTCAATTCTCATAAGCTGTGAAGTATTGAGAATTGTGTGTTTTGAAAGTGTGACTTTCGGTTTGTTACTTGTGTGGAAAGGTACCAATCACGGGTTGTGGTTGTAGAGGGATTTGAGGAGGGCCTCATACCTAGGTGAGTCTTAGGTAGAAGTCATAGGAAGCGTAGTGATTAAGTGAGCAGATTATTCGGTGTTTGTATGATCTGTGAATTGATACTATCATATATTGGTTTCGTCCCTGGCTTGGTAGCCCCCAGAGTAGGATTGTTGATCCGAACTGGGTAAACATATCACTGTATTATTTACTTTCTGCACTGTTAGTTTTATTGTTATCTTGTTCATTGTGTTGGATATCAGTGTCTCAACATCTATGTAGGACTTCTGATATCTGTGCCAGAATTTCAATTGGCATCAAGAGCTTGCACCCTTATTTGGTTCTGGGTGAGATTCAGGGAAGGTACTTTCTGGTACAATGCACAAGGATGGAGGATTTTTGAACAAACCACCTCTGCTTGATGGTTCCAACTATGACTATCAGAAACCAAGGATGATAGCATTCATCAAATCCATGGATGATCAAGCATGGAAAGCTGTTATAAAAGGATGGGAGCCCCCTAAGGTTAAGGATGAAAAAGGTGCCCCTACTGATGTGGTGAAGGAAGAGGAAGACTGGGATGATGCAGATTACAAAGGGTCTGTAGGGAATTCCAAAGCCATGAATGCATTGTTCAATGGTGTTAACAAGAATATCTTCAGGTTGATTGAACACTGCACCATTGCTAAAGAGGCATGAGAGGTCTTGAAGGTTGCTCATGAAGGGACTTCAAAGGTGAAGATGTCAAAACTTCAGCTTCTCACCAGCAAGTTTGAGAGTTTGAAGATGAAAGAGGATGAGAGCATTCATGACTTTCACATGAACATTATTGAGATAGCTAATGCTTCAAGTGCTCTAGGTGAGAACATGTCTGACAGCAAACTGGTCAGAAAAATCCTCAGATCTCTACCTAAGAGGTTTGACATGAAAGTGACTGCTATTGAGGAAGCTCAGGACATAGATAAAAATGAAAGTGGATGAACTTGTGGGATCACTTCAAACATTTGAATTGGGGATCAGTGAAAAGACTGAAAAGAAGAAGAGTATAACTTTTGTGTCAAAGGCAAGTGATTCAGAAAGGGAAAGTAATCTGGACAGAGATGAAGGCCTCTCAGAAGATCTGGTGTTACTAGGCAAACAATTTAACAAAGTACTCAGAAAGGTGGATTGGAAGTCAAGATCAAATGTTAGGGGCAAGCCATCTGACATCAGTAAAAATCAGAATGCTGGGAGAAATACCAGTACTGAAGGTAATTATAACCAAGAGAGAGGAGCTCAGTGTCATGAGTGTGAAGGTTTTGGGCATATAAAGTCTGAGTGCCCCACATATCTCAAGAGGCAAAAGAAGGGGCTATCAGTCTCATGGTCAGAAGACGATTCTAAAACTGAAACTGATGAGAAGTCTGGAAAGAGGGTCACAACATTAACAGGTGTGTGTGAGTCTGATGAAGAATCAGTCAGTGATGATCTTACTTTTGAAGAGCTGGCTGCTTTCTATAAGAACTTATGCATTAAAAGTGAAGAAGTGTGTAAGCAGAAAGAAGAACAAAAGAAAATCATTGCTCATCTAAAAGATGAACAGGTAGAGCATCTGGCTACTATCTCTGATCTAAAAAGTGAAGTAGTTATTCTGAACTCTAAACTGGATAATGTCATCAAAACAGTCAGAATGCTTAATAGCAGCTCTGATGTGCTTGATGAGATTCTGAAGTCAGGGAGAGATGTTCGAGATTTTAGGGGTCTCGGGTTTGAAAGTTCCAGCGAGATGGACAAGGGAAAATGGCCTGAAGTGACACCTGCTCAACCTGAAAAAGAACCAAAGATGTCGTATAACATGTTGCAACATCCTCACAGACATCAAAAGAATGTCACAAGAAGAAAGAATCAAAGATGGAAATGCCACTATTGTGGAAGGCTTGGACATATAAAACCCTTCTGCTACAGATTATATGGCTACCCCAAGACTGGCTTACAGTCTAGTAGGAAACAAGAGTGGGTTGGGGCAACAAAAGTGTGGACTCCCAAGAGTACTGCAGAGGAACACATAGCTCATAAGTCCTTCAGTGTCTTTGCAAGGGAAAAGTGGTACTTCGACAGTGGATGTTCCAGGCACATGACTGGTATCATGGGATGTCTGTCAGATGTTAAGTCCCATCCTGTTAAGTACGTGACCTTTGGTAATGGATCAAAAGGGAGAGTAATAGGTGTTGGAAAACTGGACTGTGCAGGACAACCCAATCTGGAGGAGGTATTACTTGTTGAAGGTTTAGATGCAAACTTGATCAGCATAAGTCAATTATGTGATCAAGGTCTCAAGGTCAACTTTACCAATTCTGAATGTCAGATAACAAACAAGAAGGGTAAGGTTATCATGAGAGGCAAGAGAGCATCAGATAAAATGTTATCTGTGGAGTTCTAAGAACATTGAAATAAGCTTGGAGCCTAAGAAAGATATTGGAAAGACTATCAATTTAGAACAGGTGCTGATAAATTGTAAAGCAACTCATGATGTTTGCTTGGTGAAATGTAATAATGAGCTTAAACTTAGTAAGTATGCCAGCAAGGTAAGTTTAGAAGGAGAATTTGATAAATATGCAATTGAGGTGAGTCGGGTAATCAAATTCTGTGAATACCGCTCTACTCTGGGCCCAGTCCTCAAAAGTATAAATAGGCGGGAAAACACACCATATTTTCAGCAAACTTACTCTACATAAATTCCTCTTGCACCTTCTCTTTAAAGCTCACGCGTCTTAGGGTTTCCTCTTAACATTCTCAAGACTGTACCGTGTGATCAATTAAACATGTCTCAACATCCTAACTCCAAATCCATGCATGGCTCCCCTGATAACACTGGTTCTCCACGAATCAATGCTGGAGATGAAGAATCACTGCGGATGATAAATCTCTCTGACCTAGTGCTCGACATTGCTCCTTTGAATGTTATGTCGGCTGACCTTAAAGGCAAACTGCAAGCTTCTCACACAATGAATGTCAACATTCCAGGTAAGAAGTCTAAACCTTTCTCACCTAGGAAGAAAGTCCACTCCATGACTAGTTTGTATGCTGACCAAGTAAGCCCTAAGAAAAACGTGGCTGAAAAGGGGTCTAAATCTGGCTTAGTTGAGAAGAAGAAGGATTCTAAATCACGAGATGTAAACAAGAATTCCACTGATAATGATGCTGTTAAAAAGGATAAGGAACTTAGGAGGGTTGTTGCCACGATTCTGAGCGGAATTAAGGCAGATGTCGGGTCTGGTGTCCCAACATCCGTGACAGAAGATATCAATAACAGTCATACTGATAGGACTGATGGTGGTATTCCCATGCATGTGGACCATGAAAGAAGAAGTAAGAAGAAAGCGGATGTAAGAAGGACTGATGATGTTATTAATGTTGATGACCTCACATCTGATGAGGAACCTATTGCTGGAATGCTGAGAAAAATTAAGAGAAGAAGAGAAAAAATGATGATAAGTGAAGGCTCCAAGTCTTCGAAACTGCATGGAAAATCTGAAGGAGGGGAAAGAAAAGTTCAAGCAGGACCTCTTAAACATTGGAGCAAGGTTGTAGTGCCCACTAAGAAGAGAAAAATTACTGATCAAAGTGAATCTGACTATAAAGTTGAAACAGTTGTCCAGGACATCATTGGTATGAAAACCTCCACCTGCAAGAAGGCTTCTACTGAAAGTTCTATGAGAAATACAGATAGATGGAAAATTGTAGATCAAAGGAGGATTGCTCTGGAGAGAGAGTTGGGGAAGGATTTCGAAAAGTACAAAGAAATCATGGAGCTCATTGCTGCGGCTGGATTGATGAGAACAGTGTCCAAGTTAGGACCCTGCTATGGAAATCTAGTCAAAGAATTTGTGGTGAATATATCTGAAGAGTGTGATGAGAACAGGGGAAACAATCTCAGAAAAGTATCTGTGAGAGGAGAAGCTGTCACCTTTTCACCTGAAATTATCAACAACTATCTGGGCAGGAGTAAGGAACCTCAACCTGAGTTAGAGGTTACAGACAATACTGTTTGCAAAGAGATTACAGGTGGCTGTATGAGACATTGGCCAAATGCAAAGAAGTCGTCGTCTGGAAAACTAAGTGTCAAATATTCCATCCTCCACAGGATTGCTGTGGTAAATTGGGTTCCTACAAATCACACATCCACTATTTTCTCCACACTTGGCAGATTCATATATGCTATAGGGAAGAAGATTTCCTTTGATTTTGGATCATACATCTTTGAGCAGATTTTGAAACAAGCTAGCTCACCTGCTGTCAAGATGCCTATCTGTTTCCCTTCCTTGATCTGTGGTATTATTCTAGAACAGTGTCCTAATCTTGTGTTGAGGGGTGACACTGCGCTCAAAAGAAAACCTCCTTTGTCCCTTCATTACAAGCTACTGGGTGGAACACATGTCTCAGACATTGTTGGGACATCTTCACAGACTTATAGTCATGCTAATCTTAATGATGAAGTCATTGCTTAGCTGCAAGAAACTTGCAAGGAACTGGAAGAATCCATTAGAAGAGACACTGATCGGAAGGCCAAACTTGAACAGTTGATCAAAACCTTCATGGAGAAAAGGAATGCTTCTGCTGGGACAACTGGTAAGGACCAAGGAACTGCTGAAGGTGATGCTCCTGTAGAATCTGATAGAGAATGTGAGCAGAGTTCAGATGACTCTGGATCTAGGAGTGGTGATACTGATACTGATGTTGTTGCTGAAGGTGAGAGTGAAGACATTGCTGAATCTGACGATGATACTGCTGCAGAATAATGGCTTAATTTCTACAGAAGTTTTTTTATGTTGTTTTTATCTTAAACACCTGAATAGCTTTTCTTTGTATCTCCCCTGAACTATACTCTGGTTTATTTTTAGCTTAACTTGTTCTACTTGCCTTTTTCATATTTTTGGCTAAAAAGGGGGAGCAGTATGATTGTGTGGGATGTTTGTGTGGTGTGTGCTTGTGTTGTTGCAGTAGTTGAGGGGGAGAATGTGGAATGTTGCTGGAATGTTGCTGCTGTTGAGGGGGATTTTTACTAGGCTGCTATGATGAGTTGTTTGTTGTACTGAGTGTTGTATGCAGCTGAAGGGGAGTGCTGCTATGCTGGATGTTTTTTTTGCTGTGTGCTGTTGGTTTTTTCGCTGCCGTCTGATATGGATATTGTTTTGTGTTTCTTTACAAGTTTTTGTGTGTGTAGTTTTAGCCAAAATAAGCCAAAGGGGGAGATTGTTATTTCTGTGATTTTGTGGTTGGCATTTATTTTTCTAAAACTATTATAGCAACAAAATGTTGAAACATGAAGTTCTAAGTTGCTGCACTCAACATGTCGAATGAAGATGTCCCATACCAACTCATAGGACATCGCGTTGTGAGTTCAGTTTTAATGCAGATTCTATTACTATGATTTGTTACTGAATATTCTGTGAATATTTGGTTATCCTATGTGGCATCCAAAGCATTTTTGGATTGTGATTATTTGTTGGTTTTTCGGATTTGCTGCTGTTTCTAATTATGGAGATATAATAGGAAACTTTGGATTGAAGACCTATTTCGTTGGAGTTAATTTTGTAAATTTGTGAGCAGTCTATTTGCTGCGTTTTTGAAGCCTAATTCAGTCCAGATTAATTACTATATATTGACTGATGTAAACCTAGTTTAGGTGTGGAACTTACTTGTGTTTTTTTAGGGTTTTCGAGTGTATTTTGTGAGCCTAACTGGTATCATTCTGATAACAGTATAAGGACTGGTTTTTGTGTTGTAAGTTCTATCAAGTTACTCATAAGCTTTTAAGCATTGAGTTTCTTGTGTGTCAATTCTCATAAGCTGTGAAGTATTGAGAATTGTGTGTTTTGAAAGTGTGACTTTCGGTTTGTTACTTGTGTGGAAAGGTACCAATCACGGGTTGTGGTTGTAGAGGGATTTGAGGAGGGCCTCATACCTAGGTGAGTCTTAGGTAGAAGTCATAGGAAGGGTAGTGATTAAGTGAGCAAATTATTTAGTGTTTGTATGATCTGTGAATTGATACTATCGAATATTGGTTTCGTCCTTGGCTTGGTAGCCCCCGGAGTAGGATTATTGATCCGAACTGGGTAAACATATAACTGTGTTATTTACTTTCTGCACTATTAGTTTTATTGTTATCTTGTTCATTGTGTTGGATATCAGTGTCTCAACATCTGTGTAGGACTTCTGATATCTGTGCCAGAATTTCAATAACATTTTTGATCGAATCGGATTTCACCGGTCGCGGTAAATCTGCTCCATCCACGGTTATTAATATTAGTGCTCCGCCAGAGGAGGCACTCTTCATGACATATGGCCCTTCATAGGGTGGGTCCATTTGACGTGGCGGTCTTTATGGATGGGTAATATTTTCCTTAACCCCAAGTCTCCCTCTTCGCGTAGGCGAGGACGAATTTCTTTGTCAAACGCTCTCTTAATTCCCTGTGGATATAACTGCCCATAGCCACATGTTTCCCTTATACGAGGTTTAGCTGATCGAGCCTAGTTTGCACCCATTCTGCCTTTATCCAGTTTAGCTTCCTTTAAGGTCCCATACGATGAATCTTCACCCTAATTGATAGCTCCTCTTTGAAGCCCATATCCTTATGCAAATAGAAGTTTCCATCGAGCTCCGGGTCCAGGTCCTTCATAGGAGTCCGAAGTTTCACAATCCATTGGATTCTCAAGTATTGTTAAGTACATTATGAGTGGTCTCCTTGGCTTTTTACTGACCATGGACCCTAATATTTTCCCAGATCTGATTCCATAGGTACACCTTGTGGGCTTTAGTCATAACTTGAATTTCCTTAACTGATCCAACAACTTTTGCAAGTTAGTTATGTGATTTTCTTCCTTTTGCGACTTGGTAATTATATCATCCATATGAACCTCTATCTCCTTATGCCCCATATTACCATAGTCCTTGGATAAGTTACTCCTACGTTCTTCAACCCAACCGGCGTTACCTTGTGACAAAAGGTCGAATTGCTTCTTGAATTCTTCCCTGATCTGGAGGATCATATCTGATCTGGTCTTCCCCAGCTTTTGCTTGATTGGCGTGCATTCTAGTTTGAGTAGTGGTTTGTGCTTGCCGATGCTTGTACCAAGTCCTGGCGTATCTTGGTATGACCATGCGAACACGTCGAAGTATCCTCGCAATAGCTCGATCAGTCTTTCCTTTATATCCTTATCTGGAGAAGCACGACTTTGACCTCTTTCCTATCTTCCTTAGTTCCCAGATTGATCACATCCACTGGTTTCTAATGAGGTTGTGTTTCCTTGTCCTCTTGCCTCAACAGTCTGGCTAACTCTTCGAGAAGCTCACACTCGTCCTCATCACCCTCTTCCGCTTGGTTAATCGGTAATTTGAATTCATTCGAGATTATAGCGGTGTCATTTTTAATAGGTCCATTTTAAAATTTGTAGGAGGAAGAAGATTTGTTTTTTATACCTTTTGGAATGAAGTGCTAGAAATGAAAATATTGAAAGAAAGTACACTGCCCTTTTGAATGAACAGAAAATGAAAGAAAGAAGATCTTGATTGAAAACAAAAATGCAATTTTATTGATAGAAATAATCCAATGAAATAAAAGGTTTCCCTACAAAGCTTTGTCCACTTGCCTTGGGCATAGCAAGGGACTTATTATTATTTTAAGGAAAAAGTAAATTGAAACAAAAATCATCTCAGAAATCCCGATGGTTCTCCAATTATCGAAATTAGGCATTCCTTTCTTCTTCTTCCATTAAGGCCACATGATCCCAAATTCCAAATCCTACACCATGGAAATCGCCTTCTAATCCTTCATTAGCTGGTTTGTAACCCAGCCCAAACAAATCCTTCTCCTCTGGTGACTCCCATTGTTTGCCCCAGTTTGTTATGTCTCCCTTATAAATAAGGAATTCATCCCTCATCCCTTCCATGGCATTGACTGTTGCCCCAATGTGCCCCAGTAATGCATTGTCTCCCAGATTTGGTCCTTCAAGGTCTACAACACCGACATCGTGATTTTATGAATACCTTTTATTGTTATGTTGATCGGAGGATGACTGCCCAATCTTTCCTGTCTTTAAACCGTTCTCAATCCTCTCTCCAATGATAACCAAGTCAGCAAATCCTGTTGAGACTGCCCCAATCATCCTCTTGTAGTAAGTTCCTTGTAGGGTGTCCATAAACATATCCACAAGTTCACTTTCCAATAATGGAGGTTGCACACGAGAAGCAAGTTCCCTCCATCTTTGGGCATATTCTTTGAAGGACTCATTCTCTTTTTGAGACATGTTTTGTAATTGTAAGCGATCAGGGGCCATGTCTACATTATATTAGTATTGCCTTATAAAGGCACTTGCCAGATCCTCCCAGTTCTTGATGTGAGTCCTTTCCAGTTGCATGTACCAATCCAAGGATGCCCTACTAAGGTTGTCTTGGAAAACATGCATCATCAGCTTTTCATTTTTAGCATGAGCCCCTATCTTTCGGGAAAACATCCGGATGTGATTCTTAGGACAACTGACACCCTTGTATTTCTCGAAGTTCGGAGCCTTAAACTTGGGAGGTATGAACACATCAGGCACCAGACATATTTCTGAAGCATCCACTCCAAAAACATTGAGTCCCTCCACAACCTTTAACCTTTCCTCAAGTGCTTTGTACTTATAGTCAATCCCTCTCCTTTCCCTAACAGCAGTTCCTTTACTTTCAAGGGTCACATGTCTCAGATTTTCACCCTCGTATGTGTAGTTCTCACGTGGAGTAGGTCTGTAAGTAGTACGAGGTGCCCCATTGGAAATAGGTGGAGAGACGGTTCCCTCGAGAGGTTGGTCAATAGTTTTGTGCTTAGTAGTTTCAATCTCGTCACATTCCAGATCATGGACAAACCCTAGTAGGGGTTATTGTCTTCAACATGGGAGGTAGGAGTAGGAACCTTCCTTTGATGGCTTGACTTGGTTCTTCTGGTTATCAAATTCTGGACGGCAAGTGTCAGTTGGTTAATCTGGCTTTTCATATCTTCCACGTTCTCCTTAATAGTATCCACTTCTCCTCTTAGTGTAACCATATCCTTCTCCATCTGATCCATAGCTTTTCTTTGGTACGCTCGAGTGCGAGGTCGGGAAGTCAGGTTGTTATGCTCAACGACTCTGAGACAAAGTTTGTAAAAGAAAATGATTTTTTTTATTCCTTTTTCCTTATGCTGAATGCATATTGATGCATGGATGTATGAATATGCATGATGTATGCTAAATAATTTTAAAAATTTATTTGGGGGGAATCCCAAAATCCATTGTAGTTAGAGATGAATAAAAAATTAGGAAAATAAAAATAATTCCTTAGGACTAACCCAAAACAATAATCCCAAAACGGAAACTCCCGAGCCCTAGAAGGTGTAAACTAAATAGATGCCCCCAATTCCTTCTTCAAATGAGCTTTGAACTCCTCCAAGTACCCTTTCTTGAGCCCTTGCACTTCCCTATCCTCCTTGTGGTGAGATAATAAATCCTCCATAGGCACAGCTAAGTCTTTAGGCTTGACCCTTTTTCCTTTTATGTTTTTTTTGTTGTTTTTTTGTTGCTTCTTTTCTTTTTTATTTTTTTTTGCCCCATGCCCCTTGTAAGTTTTTTCTTCTTGTAAATCCAAGTATAGCCCAAATGGTTCCAGCGTAGGAGCTAGTTGAAGATCCTTGAAGAGGAAGTCACACAGAGGGGGATCATAAAGTTGTGCAAAAGCAGTTACGGTCTCTACCTAAAAGGTCGAGGATCCTTCCATACTTGTGTATAAACGTCCTTTGAGCAGATTTGGCTTTAAGTCTCAAAGGTCTTTGAGCCTTTGTAAATCAGCACTTAGCACTTTGATGCGTAGGGTAGGCCTTTTGTTTGAATCATCTTTCCCATACTCCTACAACACATCTTGAAATTCCCCACAAAAATGCATATATGCAAAAAAATGTTTTTAAATGCATGATGACATGGACACTTTGTTTTTTAGTTGGTTAGGGTAAGGTGAAAATGCAAGCATGACCCTGTCGCTCTCGAAAGATTCGCATCCAATGGTACAAACGGGAGAGTGGCGCAGAAAACACAGAGTCGCCAGCAATGTGTATTTATCCCGAGAGAGGGAAAGGAAACACTGCATAAACCTGAAGAGAAAGGGGGAAAGCCATGGTCATCGTAACCATAGTCCGGGTTCGGGAGTTGGTTATGCGAGGGGAAGGTGTTAGCACCCCACACATCCATCTTACTCGATGGGATCCACACTTGTTGTCTAAATGGAGGGTGAGCTGTCCTACTATCTATGGCTGAATGAAAGAAAACGGGGATGGGGGTGACTAAGACGGACTCGGTAGGATATATTCGATGCCTTAGGCCTACGTACTCCCTTAGTGCAATGGGAAAGTCAGAGTCAACGTAGTTCAGACGGGAACTATGGGGGAAGGTTGCTCGCCAAAACAATCGATGTCTTGTGCCTACATATCCTCAATCGGACGAGAGAGAGGAATCAGAGCTGATGTAGTTCATGGGTACGACCACGAATGGGTAAGTGTTTTTTACGTGAGCGACGAGCTCTTTTCTGAAAATGAAATTTGAAACCCAACAATCCCGAAGGATAAAAAGATTTGAATTTGTTTTTGTGTTTTTTAGACAGAAGTGTTTTTTAAGTTAGTTCATAACTTGCATTGCACCAAAGTCTAGGGCACAGGGACGAATACTTAACGAATCGTCCCAAGACAGGACGCTCGCTAAGCACTCTAAAAAGATGAGAGGAGGACCCTCATTTCTCATTCCCCATGCTTAAGGCTCGTGCGCAATACACTTTATCTTTATTAAGTGTTTTGAAGAAGTTTTGAGATGAGAAGAGAAAAGACATAAAGGAAACTCTAAAGGGAAAATAAGAGTCCTAATGTTATCATGCATGGGTAACCTAGGGTTAATGAGGCTTAGGAGAGACGACTACCTAAAACCTAATGCTAATCCTACTCCAAGCTTAATCAAAAATTAAGTTGGACTAGGTAGCTCTAAGGGGAAAGGAGTCCAAGACTTGAACAAGTCTTGGGACTCGAGGGGGTGAAATGGGTAAACGAGAGGTGCAACACCTATAACAGCACACTTGCTTCTGAACAGCAATGCAATCATACACATACACCAAACAACATTCAACAGCATGAAAACAGGTGTAAAAAGGTTAAACAGCATACATGTACACATGGACAGCACATATGACAGCAGCTTATGCAAAACTCAGATGTGAAATCAGGACAGCATGCACCACATTTGAATACGATTCAATCAAGGCCGAGCAAACGTGCATCAAACAACATACATCGTTCAATTAATCATGATCATGAACAAACCACACACCATGTTGAATAACCTTGCAAGCATCATGGAAGAATGCAACATATAGCATATGATCAAATGAAACAAGCATGCACATTATGAAATTGGATACCAGCAAGTATGCACAATCATCATTAATCCAGCAACAATGCACAATGAACATGATCAACAAGTGAGTGTGCGTATGTGTTCATAGCATCAAGTGTTCAACAACGCAAACATACACATAAATGATGAAATCCAAGCATCACGTGTCGGAGAAATGTGTTCATGCAATAATGTGAGGTGGAACAGCTCAAGAATAATCCACAAATCAACAACATATTAGTCCATGAAGTTTAGGCATGCATCAGATCTCAAACAACCAAGAAAATGCACTAAAATACACATTATGTCCCAGAGTAACCGGTTAACAAACGGTGAGTAACCGGTTACTTAGTTGAAAATCAGACCATTTACGCAAAAAATACACAGAGTAACCGGTTAACAAACGGCGAGTAACCGGTTACTCTGGGACAGAGTTCAAAAATAATTTGCAAAATCACTTTTCAGCAGTAAAATCACTTATCCAATTATTTCCAAATGATCATACAATCACTCATGCACGAAATTAAGCTCATGAACATCAATCACACATCATGTAAATCTATTATCATCAACATTCATAACCAACATCAAGCAAAAGCATCAACAACACATGAAATCAATGGATCTATATTGCAAAAGCTATGATCAATCAAAATCAATTATAGATCTAGGGAAAACTAACCTACAAGGCTGAGGTTTTCCTTGGTGAATGTTGAGAACGAAAATTGATGATCCAAACAAGAAATCCAAAGATCTATGTGATGAACTTCAAGATCCAAGCAAGAACAACCAAGATCCAAGCTAGAACAATTCAAATAATGAAAAGCTGCTCCAAAAGTGATTCCACACTCCAAAACAGTAGCAAATCCAAGATTCTTTCAAGAATTGGTGAATGGATGGTGGTTTAGTTTCAAGATCAACAAATTTCAAGGTGAAATTTGATGAACTTTGAGGATGAAACTTTGAGTGAGGGTTTTGGAGAATGAGAGAAAAGTTGAGAGAATTGAAAGAATTCTGAAAATTGGAGAGTGAAAATGATCTAGGTCTCTCTTGGTTTGGAATGAGTGAGCTTAAATATCCTCTAGCTTAGGAATTTGGCTTGGGTTTGGAGTGAATGGAAAATGGGGTAAAAATGGGTTAGGAAGTGAAGTGTGGAATTGGGGTGGAAATTGATGAGTGGAAATGGAAAATTTGGGTGGAAAATGATGAAAATAAGCTGTTCTAGATCCTTCCCACGTAGGCACAAGCAATGCACATGACTACTAAAATGATTTGAAAATTCTGCAGTGCTGAAAAATGCAGATTCTAGGCAAAAATTACACTGGGTAACCGGTTAACAAACGGTGAGTAACCGGTTACTCAGTGGAAAATTTGAATTTTCTGCTTGGCGCCAAAAGGAGGGAAAATGGAGACGGACTTAATTCCACCTGTTCTGAACCACAATATGCCTCTGAAACTTGTCTTTGGACCTCACTACTTGAGTGCATTTGTAACATGCCGTGAAATATTTTCTGAGCCCCGATTAAATTGCTGAGACGGCTGTTCGGTGCTGAATTGTTGATCAAAATTTGACCGTCGGAACTGTTGATCTTCAAATCACTTAATGAGCAAAATAAATGCTCAAAAATACTTTGAGAATTAAATGCTTGGCCTTAACTGCCAATAAAGATCAAACCGGTGCTGAGAACATCTTGTACTGCTGAAGAAAATGCCCTGACCCCATGCTCAAAGAAACATGCAAATGCAACAATGCTAATGCAAAAAAATGCAAAGAAACATAAGCCAGTTAGCCTCAAAACAAAAGAGCAAATTTTGGGGTGTTACAGCTACCCCTATTTAATCAACTTGGTCCTGAAGGTATGATAGCAACGGTTGTCATGCGTTCAAAGGATTCACGAAGATTGAATACCAAAAGAAACCTGAAATTTGCAATCTTCAAAGGAGGGACGACTCCACTGGGGAACAAGCAATAAATGTTGCACTGTCACAACACGTACGAGTGTTGGAAACCAATACAAACAATGTATTGGAATGTCATGAAACAAACACAAACGAGTGTTAACTATGTTGGGAATAAACACTGACGGGTGTCAAGGAATCAAAGATATTAGATACGGACGGGTATCGAAAAGGTACACGGACGAGTGTAAAAAGTTTCAATACGGACGGGTATCGAAAAGGTACACGGACGGGTGTAAAAAGGTTCAATACGGACGGGTATCGAAAAGGTACAAGGACGAGTGCAAAAAGGTTCAATACGGACGGGTATCGAAAAGGTACACGGACGAGTGTAAAAAGGTTCAATACGGACGGGTACCGAAAAGGTACACGGACGGGTGTAAAAAGGTTCAATACGGACGGGTATCGAAAAGGTACACGGACTAGTGCAAAAAGGTTCAATACGGACGGGTATCGAAAAGGTACACGGACGAGTGTAAAAAGGTTCAATACAGACGGGTATCGAAAAGGTACACGGACGGGTGTAAAGAGGTTTCAATACGGACGGGTATCGAAAAGGTACAATACGGACGGGTATTGAAAAGGTACACGGACGAGTGTAAAGAGTTTCAATATGGACGGGTATCGAAAAGATACACGGACGGGTGTAAAAGGGTTCAATACAAACGGGTATCTAAAAGGTACAGGGACGGGTGTAAAGAGGTTTCAATACGGACGGGTATCGAAAAGGTACACGGACGGGTGTAAAGAGGTTTCAATACGGACGGATATCGAAAAGGTACACGGACGGGTGTAAAGCATTTCAACACGGACGGGTATCGAAAAGATACATGGACGGGTGTAAAAGGGTTCAATACGAACGGGTATCGAAAAGGTTGTAAAGCAACTTTTATCGGGGATTAATCTCGCTAGGGAATGGAAAGCAATACGGACGGGTGTCTAGAAAAATAGTATTGAGTAAAAGGCATAAAAACATGGACGGGTGCCGAAGGAAACACGGACGAGTGTCATCAAAAGGTCCATACGGACGGTTATTGAAACAAAAAGGTTCAAACACGGACGGGTGCCGGAGGAAACACGGACGAGTGTCTGACGGTAAAAAACCTTGAGGGGATAAACCAAAGGACCACCTGGACGAAGGGGTAAAAAGGAAATCATGGATTGACGATCCTGGCAAACAACTCTGCAAGGGAATGTCAAATATTGCTTAACCTGACACTTGTGGAGTAAAGTCGAATGATATCTTCCTGAAATCCAGTTTTCCTAACGAAGGAAAACTCAAACCTGGCTTATGCTTCAGATGTATATGTTTGAATTTTGCCATAATGCTCCACACGAGGTGGAAATGCTACGCATTTAGGAGGATGCCATGCAAAACAAATGCTTATGCAATGCAAAAAGACCATCCCAGCAAAATAAACGCTGAGAACAGAAGCAGCTCCACCGAGGACGACAAACTACATTGTCATCAAACCAAAAAAATATGCTGAGGAAAACTTCACCCTGCTAGGGAAGATCACAATCACCAATTCTGCTGGAGATGGACGAAACTCCGATAGAATACCCACTCTGTTGGGAAATATCAAGATCAACAACTCTGCTGGAGATGGACGAAACTCTGAGAGAATACCCACTCAGTTGGGGAGGGAGATGAATACCGAAGATGGAAACTCCTCTGCCGGGGATCACCAAATACTTCAGAACTTGGATTTAACGCCTGCCAAAAAACGATTGGACTTAAGACCTGCTAGGGATACCGATCACCACCAGACTCTGCTTGGGGATGTCGGTGAGCTTAATCTGCTGTTAGGGAAATAACTTTACCCTCACCCTGCTGGGGATTAGATCAAGCCATTGTCGGTGAGACTATACCTTATGACCAACTGAGGAAAGTAGACACCAGGACTCTGTGGGGATAATAACATCTTTGTCCATGAATCTCCTGCTGGAGATACAACAACATCCACCTTAGAGCAATCAACTTCTGAACGCTTGCTGGGGAATAGTGATCCAAACACAACTTCGGCTGGGTATACAATCCTTTGTACTCCTGCTGAGGGGGACGATCCTCTTATGTCCTGCTGAGGGGGACGATCCTCTTATGTCCTGCTAAGGGGGACGATCCTCGTCGACACATCTGCTTGGAAAACAAAGTAGTTGTCAACATCCACTCTGCTAGGGGATAAACACATTGTTTCCTGACTAGCTGAGGAAAAAATGACTGCCCCATATCCTGTGGGGAAACACCCTCTTTGATCAAAGAAGATGCCCCATCAATATCTTGCTGGAGAGGCTGCAGAAATGACAATTTTTGACTACCTGCTGAGGAAAGGTGAGCCAAATCACAACTCTGGCTGGGGGTAAACCTCGTATACCCTGCCGAGGAAGACGATCCTCAATGACTCCGCTTGGGAATTACTTTTTTATACTCTGTTGAGGAAGACGATCCTCAATACTCTGATGGGAAAAGTAATAAACTGCTGAGGACGATCAGACTTCAAAGTCGGGGAGAGCAAAACTCTACTAGGGAGAGCAGCAAACTGCTGAGGATGATCAGGCTTCAAAGTTGGAGAGAGCAACTCTACTGGAGAGGTACACCTGTCATCCTGCAAAACCAACAGAAAGGTCTACGCGCAAAAATGATAACTTTGATTATCATCATAGTGACTGACGCCTAAGCAATTGCCACTGTTTTCCAACTTGTTTCACAAAGCTCAACATTTACCATGTAATGTTTATCAAAAATATCGGACATTTTCACAAACAAAACAGGTAAAACAAAAACAAAAGCTCTTTGATTGAAATGAAAACTTTATTGAATGATCAGCCCGTAAATAGGCATTTACATCTGGAAGCAATTCCTGAAAAGAGGTAATTGCGCGAAAAGTAAAAGAAAATACACATGTCGGCAATGTGGGGAATAGACATCCACCATAATTCGACTCAGCTATAACCCATATGACTTGTTTATCCGCAGATGCTTTGGCCTTTGAAGATGACTGACTGGACTGATTCCTTTCCTTCGAATTTTCCAAGTGTGAATAGTGATCACAGATCGAACGCGGATCGTAGTCTTTGCTTTTAAATCCCTAACTTTTGCCTGGATCGCCCTTTTCGGGTTTTCAATCCACCGGGATACCCATTTTTGCCAAAGTTTCCTTTTCAGGTTTTCAACCTTGCGGGTTTATTTCTTTTTCTTTTTATCCCTAATTTTTGCCCGAACCTTTTCTTTTTATGGTTCGCCAGGATGCCCCATTTTTGCCTGAACCTTCTTTTTATGTTCAACGGGTCTCTTTTATGCAAAGTATTTTTTGACTACATCCGCGTTCACAGGGGACGTAAAATCTTCGCCATCCATAGTTGAGAGTAATAAGGCTCCGCCAGAGAAAACCTGTCTTACTACATATGGCCCTTCATAATTCGGAGTCCACTTGCCCCTGTGATCTGTTTGAGGAGGAGTGATCCTTTTCAGAACTAATTCACCAGCCTGAAAACACCGAGGACGTACTTTCTGATCAAAGGCTTTCTTCATCCTGCTCTGATACAACCGGCCATGCAAAATGGATTTCAATCTCAACTTCTAATGGCAGGACTGCTTCCATACCATATACCAGTGAGAAAGGAGTTGCCCCAGTTGATGTGCGTACCGAAGTACGATATCCGTGCAAAGCGTAAGGCAACATCTCATGTCAGTCTTTGTATGTCACTACCATCTTCTGCACAATCTTCTTTATGTTCTTATTATCCGCCTCAACAGCCCCATTCATCTTCGGACGATAGGGAGAATAATTGTGATGTTCGATCTTAAAGCTCAGGCATAGTTCCTCCATCATCTTATTGTTCAAGTTCGAACCATTGTCAGTAATGATTCTCTCCGGGACTCCATACCGTCAGATGATGTCCTTCTTAATAAACCGGGCTACCACTTGTCTAGTGACGTTGGCATACGATGCTGCTTCCACCCACTTCGTGAAATAATCAATAGCCACCAGGATAAAACGATGTCCATTTGAAGCAGTCGGCTCAATCTTCCCAATCATGTCAATGCCCCACATGGCAAAAGGCTAAGGTGACGACAAAACATTCAGAGGAGTAGGCGGTACGTGCACCTTGTCAGCATAAATCTGGCATTTATGACATTTTCGGGCGTATTTAAAACAATCAGACTCCATAGTCATCCAATAATACCCCGCTCTCAACAATTTTCTTGCCATAGCATGCCCATTGGCATGAGTACCGAAGGAACCTTCGTGAACTTCTTCCATTAACAGGCCTGCCTCGTGTTCATCAACAAAACGTAGCAAGACCATGTCAAAGTTTCTCTTGTATAACACATCGTCTTTGTTCAAAAAGAAGTTTCCTAATAACCTCCTTAATGTCTTTTTATCCTTGGAAGATTCCCCAGCTGGGTATTCCTGACTCTTCAAGAAGACTTTGATGTCATGATACCAAGGCTTACCATCTGATACCCCTTCAACTGCAAATACAAAAGCAGACCCGTCCAAGCGCATGATTCTGATTGAAGGAGTTTCATTCCAATGATTCACTTGATACATTGATGACAACGTTGCCAACGCATCAACCATCTGATTCTCAACCCTGGGAATGTGATGAAAGTCCACTCTATCAAAGAAAGGTAACTACCTTCTGGCATAGTTGTTATACGGAACAAGATTTGCTTGACGAGTCGCCTATTCACCTGTAATCTGGTTAACCACCAACGCAGAATCACCATAAACATCGAGGTTCTTGATTCTCAAATCAATGGCTTCTTCTAACCCCATGATACATGCTTCATACTCTGCCTCATTATTGGTGCATATGAACGCTAATCGGGCAGTGAAGGGTATATGAGAACCCTGTGGAGTCGTAATGATTTCCCCGATTCCGTTACCATATGAATTAACAGCTCCATCAAAAACCATTTTCCACTGAGATGCAATCTCAGGTCCTTCATCAGGCAAAGTTTCTTCACAATCCTTCATCTTCAGATGCATGATATGCTTATCCAGAAATTCAAACTTCATCGGTTGATAATCCTCAATTGGCTGTTCGGCAAGATATTCTGACAAAACACTTCCCTTAATGGCTTTTTGGGAAACATACTGAATATCTTATTCTGTCAGAACCATCTGCCAACGGGCTATTCTCCCAGAAAGTGCTTGCTTCTCAAACACATACTTGATCGGATCCATCTTCGAAATCAAGAGGGTTGTGTGGTTTAACATATACTGCCTCAAACGCTTAGCGGCCTAAGCGAGTGCACAACATGTTTTCTCCAGCATCGAGTACCTTGACTCACAATCAGTAAACTTTTTACTCAAGTAGTAGATGGCGTGCTCTTTTCTACCTGACTCGCCTTGTTGACCGAGCACACAACCCATTGAATTCTCAAGAACCGTGAGATACATAATCAAAGGCCTTCCTGGCACTGGTGGCATAAGGACCGGAGGTTCCTGCAAGTATTCTTTAATCTTTTCAAACGCCTTTTGACAATTTTCATTCCACCTGACCGCTTGATCCTTTCTTAGCAACTTGAAGATTGGTTCACACGTGGCTGTGAGATGCGAGATGAACCTAGAAATGTAGTTTAATCTCCCCAAGAAACCACGAACCTCTTTTTTTTGTTTTTGGTACAAGAATTTCTTGTATGGCTCTTACCTTCGCAGGATCAACCTCGATACCTTTTTCACTAACAATAAACCCCAGCAATTTTCCTGATCTCACCCCGAAGGTGCATTTGTTTGGATTCAACCTTAGTTTGAATTTTCTTAATCTTTCAAATAACTTCTGAAGATTCACCAGATGTTCTTCCTCCGTCTGTGACTTCGCAATCATGTCATCAACATAGACCTCGATCTCTTTGTGAAACATATCATGAAAGAGAGTCACCATCGCCCGCTGGTAAGTTGCCCCTGCATTTTTCAATCCAAAGGGCATCACTTTGTAGCATAAAGTTACCCACGGTGTTATGAATGTTGTTTTCTCCATGTCCTCTGGGGCCATCTTGATTTGGTTATACCCAGAGAAGCCATCCATGAAGGAAAACACAGAATACTGAGTAGTATTGTCAATTAACACGTCAATGTGAGGGAGGGGGAAGTCATCCTTTGGGCTTGCTCTGTTCAACTCCCTGTAATCAACACACATCCTGACCTTCCCATCCTTCTTAGGTACAGGCACGATGTTAGCAACCCATGGAGGATAATTTGTTACGGCAAGAAATTCGGCATCTAGCTGTTTCTGAACCTCTTCCTTGATTTTGACAGACATCTCCGGTTTAGTTCTTCTCAACTTTTGGTTGACCGGAGCACAACCTTCTTTAAGTGTTAGCCGGTTTACAACAACATCAATATCGAGCCCAGGCATGTCTTGGTAAGACCAGGAGAAGATATCCACATACTCACAGAGCATTTCAATCAATCTTCCCTTGACACTGTCTTCCAATGCAGCCCCTATCCTTACTTCCTTTCTGGCGTCCTCGGTTCCCAGATTCACAATCTCAATTTCCTCCTGATGAGGCAGGATGACTCTCTCCTCTTGCTTCAACAATCTGGCCAACTCTTCGGGCAGTTCACAATCTTCGTCAATCTCTTCTTCAACCTGATAGATTAGATTGTCAAAGTCATACCGAGCTATAGCTGAGTCATGATCGGTGTCATCTGAACAAAAAGACCTGCATGATTGATGAGGTATGTTTTATTATGTATGCAACAAAAGAAACACATTGCCATTTTGATGTGGGTTTTTAATGCATAAAAATAAAAATAAAAACAGAAAGACAGAGATCAAAATATTTGAGTGTGAAGAGTCCTTTATTGATGATAAAGCAAAACATGCAACAGTTAAAAGCCCTACAAACAAAATCACTACGTCTTGAGCAGAACGCAGGATTAACATAATAGGAAAACAAAGCAATTACTTGAAGCCAGTCACTTGAATGACTTTCTCGGAGGACCATTTGCACAGACTTTCTCCTAGGATGCAAGGGCGGATCCAGCTATCCATGTCACAATCATTGTCCCCTTCTTCCTCAATGGCATTAACTCTGTCGAAGAAAACACCGACACTAGTGAAACGGACTGAGCCATAGAATTTAGGAGGATCCCTGTCTCTCCTGGATGGCTTGTATCCCAATCCATAAGTATCTCTCTTCTCCTGGACTTCAACCATTTAGCCCCACCTCCGAGAACTACCAGCCTCAACCACAACTTTGGCGTCTTTAAACGAAGACATAGAAACTTCAGGCTGATCTATAGCTTCAAACTGGACAACCTTTTCAGAAACCTTCACCTTCTCAAACCCCTGACACAACGTCTCATGGATTTCACCATCCACTTCCACGTATTTAAAAGTTGACAGCTGACTAATCATTATGTCTTCTTCTCCGCACACTGTCACTACGTGACCATCAACCATGTATTTTAGCTTTTGATACAAAGTGGAGGTTACAGCGCCTGCACCATGGATCCAAGGACGACCCAACAGACAGCTGTATGCTGGCTGAATATCCATTATATAAAATGTTGCATCAATTATTTTCGGTCCAACCTTGATCGGAAGCACAATCTCACCAAAGACAGATCTCTTCGAGTCATCAAAAGCTCGCACCACCAAGTAACTTGGTGTACAAATAAGTCCCCTGGTATCCAACTTCATTAATGCTTTCTTTGGCAATACATTCAACGATGATCCGGTATCAACCAACACATGTGACATCAGTGAACCTCGGCACTCAATCGAAATATGCAGGGCATGGTTATGATTCGTCCCAGCAGGAGTCAAATCAAGATCTGTAAAACCCAAGCCATTACCCGCATTCACGTGTGCTACAACCCCTTCCAGCTGGTTAACAGAAATCTGTTGAGGAACGTAGGCTGCATTCAAAACCTTCAGAAGAGCATTCCTGTGAGCATTAGAACACAATGGCAAAGACAGAATAGAGATCTTGGACGGGGTCTGATATAACTAGTCCACGGTATTGTAATCACTTTTCCGGATGAGTCTCATAAACTCCTCTACATTTTTAGAAAAAGCATCATCAACCGGCTTTACTGTAGAATCCACAATCACTGGAGTCTGAACAGAACCATCCATTGCCTGTTTTCCCCTATCTTGCCTAGAAGTACTGGGTTGATCATTAACAGGAGTAAGCACTCTACCACTTCTTGTTATAGCATCAGCTTCAACCTTAACCTCTGAACTAGAACTCACTGGTGAAGTAGTTAATAATTCCTGCTTTTGTCCATTGACAAACACCTCTGCGCCGTAATTCCAAGGAATAGCCTTAGTGCTCTCATACGGAATGGGTCCAGCCCTTGTGATAATAACTGGAGGTGGCCTTGCCGGACCTGAAATAATAATCGTTTTGAACGGAATGGTAATAGTAGAAACCTTCTCACTAACAACCTCTTCTTGTTGATTGCACCGATCAAACTGTAAATAGCCCTCATTAATCATACTCTGGATACCCATCTTTAACGAATCACAACCATTAACCTTCGTCAAAAAATCTGAGCAGTTCTCATCACAACCCGGATAGACGCCACCCTTCAATAACCTGTTTTTAACCACACCAACGGAGTCTTCAGCTCCTCAACATCCATGATCAAATTCAAAGCTTCGCATTCCTCAATTATCGCATTCACCCTCGACCCATTGTGGTCAGGCATCGGGTTTTGAATAACATTGGGCCCAACATTCGAGAAATTGATAGCCTTGGAGTCTACAAGGTCTTGCACCTTGTGATGAAATGCCCTACACTTCTCCACAGTGTGCCCCGGAGCACCAGAGTGAAAATCGCAGTGTGCGTTAGCATCATAGCCTCGTGGGAGTTCCCCTGTTGGTGGAGCCAGGGTACGGAGCTCAACTAGACGCAACTGCAGCAAATGTTGCAACAACTGTGCATATGACATTGGTGGTTGATCAAAAATGCCTCTCTGCATTCCTTTGTCTATTCTGATACTGGCCAAGCTGCCTGTTTTGATTAGCATTATTCCTCTATTGCTGTGGTGGAGGTAACGTTGCTGGGATAGTTACCGATGCTACTTGTTGATTATTGCTCTGACGCTGTTTCCCTTTCCCCCTGTGAGATGATACAGCGTTGGCTTCTCCCTTCTTCTTATAACCATCAAATGGCTTCTTTCCATGCCCGGAAGACGATCCGTCACCACTAGAAACTTTTCCAGCCTTAATTCCGACCTCTGCCTTCTGTCTGATAGCAATCACATCTGCAAACTTGCCTAGAGAATAAGGCAATAGCTTCTCATAATAGTGCTTAGGAAGTGTGTCCATAAACATATCCAGCATCTCTTTTTCCAGCATTGGTGGATGTACCCTAGCCGCCAATTCACGCCACCTTTGCGCGTATTCTTTGAAACTTTCATCATTTTTCTGGGACATGCTCAACAGCTGAGTTCTGTTGGGAGCCATGTCTATATTGTACTGGTAATGCTTGATAAAAGCTGCAGCTAGCTCTTTCCAAGTACGAACATCTCAACTTTCCAGTGCCATGTACCATTCCAAAGACGCGCCGGACAGGCTGTCTTGGAAAAAGTGCATCATTAGGTTTTCATCCTTGGCATGGGCAGCCATCTTCCTGGTATAAGCCTTTACATGAGTTCTCGGAAAGGTGGAACCATTATACTTCTCCAGTGTAGGAATCTGAATCTTGTGCGGAATGACAATATCAGGGACCAATCCTAGGTCGTCCAAATCTAATCCCAGATCATCCTGCTTCACAACCCCTTTCAATTGCGCCTCAATCAAACAGATCCTCTCATCACTGACCACAGGTAGGCCAGCGTCCAAGCTTCTGACTGAAAAAAGATCATCCTGTTGTCATACCCCAAATTTTGACCACTAAGATTTCCCATCATTGTGCAAATCATCATCACAATATGGATGAACCATCATGCCTCATCAAATGCCTCAAGGGTTGTTGAGCATTCACTACAATTAAAATTAGGGTTTTAAGCCCTCTCAGAGCCTTAGACAAAGGATCAATCAAGGAATTACTTGATCTTCAACTTGTATAGCCTCTAAAACATCCACAATGGATCAAAAGGACTCCCACTTCAAGGATTAAGCACAAGGCTGCTCCCTTTTAGGTGGATCAAGTCTCAAGATCGACAATGTCACCAAATTAGGGGTTTGGTCGACCAGGGCCTCTAGATGGAAATTTTTCATCTGGGTACAAGCCAATGATCCAAAACATAACCTAATATACTCCATGGAACCTCATGGACCCAATCATCAAGTCAATTTGACCTCAGGGGATGCATACATCAAAAATCAAGAATTAGGGTTTCTTGACCTAATTCACCCCTAAGTTGACTTTTGGGACAAATCATGAACCAAGACCTAAAGACATGATTTGAGGGGCTTTAATATACTATATTTATCCATTTGCAACAATGGATTAATCCAAGAAGCTTGAGCAACAAGTCTCAATTTCATCTACACCACAATTAGGGTTTCACGAGGAAAGTCAACTGTAACTTTGACTTTTGACCAGGACATGCTCCCAAACCCTAGGACATTATTCAATATACCCTATAACACCCATGGAACATGTCCATCAAGTTTGATTTAGGTCAAGGACATGATTTCCTGAAGAATTGCACAGTTTGGAATTCATCTGATAAAAAGTCAACTGTGCACAAAAGTCAACTTTGACTTTTTGAGATTTTTCACCAAAATGGATTTTTAACCCTAAAATGATGTTAATGTATGATTTGAATCATCATTCATCAAGAAAAATAAAGAAAGTGGGATAACTTGTAAAAGGGGTAACCATAAGAACTTAGAAAAATTTCTAAGTTATGGAAAAAGTGACACTAATGTGCCAACTTTGGAGGACCATAACTCCTAAACCACAAGGCCATTGTTCCCCATTCAAAGCTTGATTTGTAGATCACATTTCCCTCTACAAAAGCTTCATACTGACCTATGTCCAAATTCCTCATGGATTTTGAGTTATGGAGTGATCAAAATCAAGAAAAGTCACTTTGTTCCAACACTTAGTGAAAATTTCACTAAGTCAGAATCTGCCTTTACTTTTTTCCAAATGTAGGGGGATTTTTCACTTGGATTCAAAAGAGATCAAAACCAAACATGTTCAAACAGTTGTTGTATCATGTAAGGGCTTTCCAAAATGACCAAGAACATTACCAAATTCAATTTGAGCCATGAGATATAACAATGGCAAGTTGCCTTGTTGAAATCTGTCAAGGCAAGACAGATTTTGCACTTTTGCTCGATTTGCCAAAATAGTGAAAATCCAAATACTCCTATCCACTTGGACACCTCTGAGGATTGAAGCTAAAGGGGACAATCACTGAGCCAAGCCTCCAAAGTCTTTTTGAACAAGAAATAGCATGTTGAACCTAGAATTGCCAAAATAGGGACAAGACTCCAATTTTGGATTGGAGCATTCAATGGAAGCATCAAGGTGGCATGGACTGAGCCATTCTCAACTGAATTCAGTCAAGACTTATCCAAGACCAACGGAACCACAACCCTATGCCCTAACCTCTAGTCAATGGCTAGAGGAGACTTGGATTCTCATTTGACAACATTGGCCAAACCTCTGCTGCAGCCACCAATCACTATTGTTGCGAAAACAAACTTGCTCTACTATAAATAGAGCTCATTTGTGCTCAGTTTGAGTACACCAAAGCCATCAAACAGATGCTTTCCTCAAAATCTCTTCTTTCACCTCAAATTTGCCTTCCAAAGCAAGTAATTCTGAGTTTTTGAGCTTGAGAGCTTTTCCATCACAATCAATCACACACACACCTCATATATATCATATGTAAGCTGTGCAAACTATCACAAGTGACCTGCAATCATAAAATCACAAAGTCACTTCTCAAAACCTCAAAATGGCACTTTTTTGCATTTTTCAAGCCATGTCTTGATTCAGTCACTTTCCAAACCAGATAAAACCTCAAACACACTCCAAATATCATCCTTGAACTGTCCCAAATGGTTCCCACCATCTGGAACACCATTTGAGGGAGTTGCTATTTTGGTCACTTTTAACCCCTTTTGCAAGAAAGGGACTGTTTGTGTTTTTGCAGGTACCAGTCAATTCTAATCATCCTAAAAGCTTCTAAGGGATCATTTGAGTGTGTCTAAAGCATCAAATCATTTCTGGAACAAGAGGCTTGATAAATTGCACAAAAGCTCCAAAATCTCAAAAAAGAGGTAAGCCTCACAACTTGGAATCTTTGAATCATGCAATGCTTTGAAGTCCACTGATCATAAACATCTCATACATGTTGTATATGTTGTGTTTGAGCTAATTCACCATGTAATCCATGCCAGTACCAAGTTGTAGCATAGGAAATGCAATTATAGGTCATTTTCAAAACCACTATCGGGTTTTGAGGAGGGAGTGTGATCTGAAAAAACTACCACCACCATTGGATTCCTTATGAAATTCTGGTCCAGATGCATATGAATTTTGTCTCAAACCATTAAGAATTGAGAAAGTTATGACCTTCACGTTTCTGAGCCAAAACTTGCCTTGGGCCAGGCCTAAAACCAAGTCATGCCTTGTATATTTGTTGTTTTGTTTCAAACAATGGATGTATCACCACCCTAGTGGTAAGGCGCGCGCCTTGTAACCTTGAGGTCTTGGGTTCAAACCCCACCCATGCCATTTTGTGTTTTCTTCACATTTTGCCATTTTTTTCAATATTTTCATGTTTTATTAATTAATAGGAAAATTAATAACTCTTTCAATTTTAATTATTTTTGGTTGGTTCTTTTTGCAAAAAATCACAAAAATGTTGAAATATTTTACTCCACAAAAAAATTAAGTTTATATTATTTATTTAATATAATTAGTATTTTTGTGAATAAATTCATTTTTAATTGTTTTTTTAACATTTTAAAATGAATATTCATCTTGAAGAATCAAGACCAAATGAGTTTTAATATCTCTTGTGATTTATACCTTATTTTTCAAACCTTAAACAAAAATCACAAGTGGTTTATTCAAACCTATTTGGTATTTTTCATTGATTTTCTTTAAATATTTACTCTTAAAGAATAAAATTAGGGTTTCTTTGATTTTCACTCAAACAAATCATTTTCAAACACTCATGGGCCTCTAATAGAGTGTAAGACCCAATCCTTTTTTTGACCAAATCATTTTTGGGCCTCAATGTATTGTATAAGTCCCGATACCGTCAAAAACAAACGACGCGATCGTCGCCTTTTGAAAAATAACTTTTGGGCCTCTCCTTGAGCTATAAGACCCATTCAAAACTTTTGGGCCTCTAATAGAGTGTAAGACCCAACCTCCTTGTACATAGAACTTTTTGGGCCTCACTTATTGTATAAGTCCCTCTGTACAAGTAAACGGCACGATCGTCGCCTTTTAAAAAAATCAACTGGGCCTCTCTTCGAGCGATAAGACCCATTCAAAACTTTTGGGCCTCTATTAGAGTGTAAGACCCAATCCCCTTTTAACCAAAACATTTTGGGCCTCAGATATTGTATAAGCCCCTTCGCGTTAAAAGAAAATCTCGGCGCGATCGCCATTTCAAACGGAAAAACAAACTTTGGGCCTACCCTCGTGTTATAAGCCCCGCTCTTTTTCTTTATAAACTTTTTGGGCCTCTTGAGAGAGTGTAAGACCCATCCCTTTGTACAGAAAATCTTTTTGGGCCTCAGTCACTTGTATAAGTCCCTCTGTACAAATTCAACAGTTCAATCACTGGTAAAACCCTGGGCCTCTCCTTGAGCTGTAAGCCCCAAATCTTTCTTTTTCAAAGCACTTTCTCCTTTGATTTTGAATATACTGTTATTTTCAATCTGTCTTTGTTGAACAACTAACCAAACAGCATGGAAGCTCTACAACCGAGTAAATGTTTGTACGCTTTCATTTACCGCTTTCATATACATATAACTGTATTGTGGGGCTGTTTCGCTATAAGTCTTCTTTCATAAACTCATATCAACTGTGTAATAATAGTATAGATATTTAAAGTTTCCCCGACAACTACGTCTAGAACTAGGTAAAGCCGTTTCGTTTATTCGTAGAAATAGACAGCTAGATCCTCAATAGGATCACCAGATACAGTCTTCTCTTTGGCTGTCCTCATTAGGAATTGTCAAGAAACTCTACTCCCAGAGATGAATGTATTCTCCGTGAATGGCATCTTTGAGTTTCTTCCAAATTCTCGAACTTTCCTGGCTTGATCTATTCCTTGTGAATAGCCTGTCTTGAATTTCTCGGGGTTTGGGGACTCACGAGCTTCTTAAAAGCATCGGCCTCCTCTTGGGCATCGTACAAGGACCCACAGGCTTCCTAAAAGCAACCCCGCCTCCTCTTGGGCTTAGTACAAGGACCCGTCGGCTTCTTAGAAGTATTCACAGCCTCCTCTTAGGCTTCGTATAATGATCTCTTCCTCCGGGAATGATAGCCTCCTCTTGGGCTTCGTACAAGGGCCTATTGGCTTCTTAAAAGTCTCTAGCCTCCTCTTGGGCTTCGTATAAATTGTCCCGACGACCTCCTAGAGGTATAGGAACAGAACTTAGTCATCTTCATAGAACAGTCCTTTCAAAGAGTCTACTACTGTTTCTCAAAGCATAGTACAAAAGATGAAACTCTAGACACGGACAGTCTAATATCCTTGAGTCTCAAAGACATTCTCAAGTGACCCCTTCTTTAAATAGGAAGAAAACCCGTAGACTCGGACAGTCTCAATACCCTTTGAATTTCCCGTTTCCTCAAAGAAAAGGAAATATTCGTGGTCCTCGAATCGAATCCTTGAGTACAGTGTTACTCATATAAGAACTGATTTTCTCTTTTAAAATCAGTATATTGGATCTGTCACTCAACTGAAACAGTTACAATAGCCTCCTCTTGGGCTTTGTACAATGATTCTTCCCAATGAAGCAAACGTTTAGCCACTCTCTCGGGCTTCGTACGAGATACAAAAGACTCCCTCGTTGAGTCAAACAACGTTTAGCCTCTCTCTCGGGCTTTGTACGAGACACATAAGAGACTCCCTCGTTGAGTCAATCACCCCTTTCGCCTCCATCTCGGGCTTTATACGAGATACAAAAAGGTTCTTATTGAGCCAAACAAATTTTAGCCTCCATCTCGGGCTTTGTACGAGATACAAAAACACTCTCTTGTTGAGTATAAAAGATCCTCTTGTAGGATCAACCCCTTTTAGCCTCTCTCTCGGGCTTTGTACGAGACACAAAAACACCCTCTTGTTGGGGCCATAGCCTCCTCTTAGGCTTTGTATAAGAAAACCACTGGTTGATCCAATCAACCTTTTAGCATCAAAGATGTGCCTCGTTCACAGTACAAAAACATCAACAACTCCTTTCCCTTCATCTAATTGCTGTAAGCAGCAAGCCTCTGGATCATCTACATCCATGCCACTGTCCCTCTTTTAGCATGACAAATTCCTAAGGAAAGATAGCATTGCTCTACACTGAGTTAAAGTCTTCTCCTTCAGATTAAAAATCTCCTATAAAGGAAATTATGGCATTGCCGGATTCACACATCCCGGTTAAAGTAATTCTCCTTTATAAACAGTTGTGACATACAACCCCTTCTTTAGAGATGACAAATTCTCTCTAAAGTCAACACCCTTTTAGCTTCACATCTTGGGCTTTAAACAAGATACAAATAGACCTTTTAGCTTCATATCTTGGGCTTTGAACAAGATACAAACACCTTTCGCTTCACGTCTTGGGCTTTGAACAAGACACCAAAACACTCATTTCCTCCCATAGAATAGGAGGAACTACGAACGCTCTGATTTCCCTGTTTCGGTAAATGGGAATACGTAGGCATAAGATTGAAAGAAAAGATCTTAGCGAGCACACTAATCCAAAAACCTAGAGTCCCCTATCTCCACCCAATCTGACAAATTCCCCACGAACAGTCCCAGTTTTCCACCTTAATAAAGTAAGAAGAAAGAAAGGCCCTATTACCATATAGCATCCGTAACCTAACAGACCGCTGTTTAAACTCAGTATGCAAGCAGGGTTAATTGGAGACATCTATTTCCCTTCCTTAGTCAGCTCACAATAGGATAAAAAATGAATCGACCTGTAGTAACCCCAAAGAGCGACAGCGCTTAAGAACCGCGTCCAAAATCGCTCGCTACACCTGTTGATCATCAATACGATGGCAATGGATGGCTCCAACAGTGCTTCCTTCTCCAACCACTGAAGGAATACCACCCTGTCCACCAGCACCAGGGATAGAAATGTTGATTCCAGCACCACCTCCGCCCGGAGGAATAACACGATTAAGAAAACCACCGTGTAAGATACCATTTTCATCAACCTGCGACACCAAAGGCTGAACTAGAGTTCTGAATTCATTCTGACTCTGCACCACACCCTGCATCATCTCCATGAATTGATCGATGCAAGCTTGCATAGCTGCTATGTCTGCCTGAACTTTGTCCATCACTCTGCTTTGATTAAGCCTGGTAGAATAGCGATGAGTTGGTTGATCAATCCTACCTGTCAAAAAGAGAAGCATAAGAAAACCAGATAATCCAAGGTAACCTGCAATGAAAAATGAGATGATTATGCAAATGCAAACATGTATGAACATTATCAAGGCGATCTATTCCTTGATTCCAGTTTTAACAGCAGAAGAGAACTGACTTCTTGATCATATATATAAAGAGAATAAGCATCTGTTACAACACAAGTCTGAATAAGCATAAACAGATATCCCGACCAACAAGCCTGGCGGTGATCCCAGAAATACAAAGAAAACAGCAGCAAGGAAACTAAGGCATATCATCAAGACTCATCCGTGCTAGAATTCCCCATTCGTCATTCTTTTTGCACCAATTTTGCACTTCCTTGAGAAGCTTCTTGGTATTAGGATGCTCTGGTCTCTGAATTAACTCCTGAATCAAAATATCTCTCCTATGCAATATTCCTGTTAAAAAACGACTATGCAATTCCCAATCATCTTCTCCAGAAGCTCCACCTGAACTTGGACCTTCGCTTCTGGCTCTTTTCTTAATCCACTCTTCATAGAAAGGAAATGCTCGGTTGTTACATTTCGCGAATGAAGTTTTTCCCTTCTTGGTCACCTGCTTCCAAGCATTCACAATCTTCCTTATCATCTCTTGATCCCCAGTACCATTGAAGAATAAGGACTCTCTGATATCTCGCTCTTCAGGTGGACCTCTCAAAGGATAACCAAACTGCCTGATAACAAGGGAAGGATTATAGTTAATTCCACCTCTTCTCCCTATCAAGGGTACATTAGGGAATTCATCCGCACTTGCAAATAATCTTCATTCCTAGCAAGTCATGGTTGAACCAAACAATGTTGTCAGCAGTCAAGCCCATTAACCTCTTTGACCACTTCAGAGAATCTCTCGTGTCAATGAAAGCGCCAGCTTCAGGGAGATGACTCAGAAACCAAGTAGATAATAGTGGTGCACAGCAACTCACAGTTCTTCCACGCCTATTTTCGTTCTTGTAGTGGACTGAGTGATACACATCACCTAGCAAGATAGGTATAGGATTCTTTGAAATAAAGATTCTGACAGCATGCATATCCACCAGATCATGAACATTGGGAAACAGGACAATCCCATAGATGCACATAGCCAGAATAGCTTGGAAAGCAGTCCAATTCTTCTCTTTAACACATATGCAAGCTTGATCAAACAAGAACTTCAATAAGAAACCCTTAGCTTATTGTTTCTCCACAATATTACTGCTCAGAACGGATTCACCAATATGAAGAGCAATGGCCATTTATTTTATCCCAGGGCATTCTTCAGAAAAGAATACTATGTCATGCCTGATGGGGATTCCCAAAATAAATGAGAACTCCTCCAACGTTGGAGCCAAGATGTAGTCTGGAAAAGTGAAGCAACGCAAAGACGGATCATAGAACTGAAGAAGTGTATGAATGGCATCCTTCTCATACTTGGAGATACTGTAAACAAACTTCAGAAGTCTCCCATACTCTCCAACGAACTCTGGGACCAGCCATACTAATCAGCTTGTGAATCAACGTCAAGGTCGGGTCTGGGAACGAATAAGCAACAGTCTTCTTTCTCTGGACATCCATGCTAAGGTAACCTCAGAAAATCGGAATCAAGAGTAAGATGCAAGCCCTGAAAAATGTCAAACATGTTAGAATACAAGAAAAATGATATGCACATGCAAGCATGGGATCAAGGCATTACTGCTGGATGTGCTGTGCTGTTAACTGAACGAGAACCACAACCCAGAAAACCAGAATTCTAGAATACCGAACCACTGAGATAACCGGAAACCCAGATAATCAAACACTGATGAGAAATCTAGAAAACCGGGTAGGTTGAAGGTTTCAGTTTCCTGCAAACCTGCAAACACCCATCCCATCTCACATGAGGGTTCTAGAAAGGCGAGGATCCTCAATATCCCGGGCTCTCAGGTCGAGAAATGATGATACGTTCACCATTTCTGGTTTGGCATCATCATCAATCGAGGAGGCCTCAACTGTTTCCCCTCAAAAAATAAGGTCATCCTATGCGAGTCCCTCAACATTGGGTCCTCGGATCGATAAGTGTAATAGGTTTGCCGTTTCTGGTCTGCCATTATCACAGGTCGGGAGGAGAGGCGCAACTGAGGTATCGGAGAAACGGTCACCAGAGTCGACAGCTCTCTAGATCAACACCCTAACATGCGCAAGACACAAACGTCAGAATGCGTCCCAAGATAGCCTCGTCTGGTTGTGAATTTCGTGAACACACAAACGCAGCAAGATGGCACGTAGGTCCCACTACTTTCCACTCTAGTCCTAAGTGTATGCTCAAGCCTAGGTATTGGGCTTATCTCTTAGAACAACCCAACCTGCCAAACAGAAATTAGCCAGCACAACACAACAATATCCAGTATGACAGTAATAAAATGAAATGTAATGCAATAAAAGCTGTAAAATAGTAATATACAACATAATAAAGCACAACAAATAAACACCCAACGAAAA
Organism: Lathyrus tuberosus; assembly: GCA_022829125.1. Classification (NCBI taxonomy): domain Eukaryota; kingdom Viridiplantae; phylum Streptophyta; class Magnoliopsida; order Fabales; family Fabaceae; genus Lathyrus; species Lathyrus tuberosus. Next base: position 7,067,525 of record JALAZF010000090.1, read on the forward strand.
AAACAAACAAACGCTAGAATCGACTCGCTAAAAGGGATGGACCAGCAAGAGGTCAACCAGAGTCCCCAGCAGAGTCGCCAGTTGTCGCTCCCGGGAGATTCGTATCCAACGGTACAAACGCGAGAGTGGCGCAGAAAACACAGAGTCGCCAGCAATGTGTATTTATCCCAAGAGAGGGAAAGGAAACACTGCATAAACCTAAAGAGAAAGGGGGAAATGCATGGTCATCGCAACCATAGTCCGGGTTCGGGAGTCGGTTATGCGAGGGGAAGGTGTTAGCACCCCACGCATCCATCGTACTCGATGGTATCCACGCTTGTTGTCTAAACGGAGGGTGAGTTATCCTACTATCTATGGCTGAACGAAAGAAAACGGGGATGGGGGTGACTAAGACGGACTCGGTAAGACATATTCGATTCCCTAGGCCTACGTACTCCCTCAGTGCAATGGGAAAGTCAGAGTCAACGTAGTTCAGATGGGAACTGTGGGGGAAGGTTGCTCGCCAAGACAACCGCTATCTTGTGCCTACATATCCTCAATCGGACGAGAGAGAGGAATCATAGCTGATGTAGTTCATGGGTACGACCACGAATGGGTAAGTGTTTTTTACGTGAGCGACGAGCTCTTTTATGAAAATGAAATTTAAAACCCAACAATCCCGAAGGATAAAAAGATTTGAATTTGTTTTTGTGTTTTTTAGACAAAAGTGTTTTTTAAGTTAGTTCATAACTTGCATTGCACCAAAGTCTAGGGCACAGGGACGAATACTTAACGAATCGTCCCAAGACAGGACGCTCGCTAAGCACTCTAGAAAGATGAGAGGAGGCCCCTCATTTCTCATTCCCCAAGCTTAAGGCTCGTGCGCAATACACTTTATCTTTATTAAGTGTTTTGAAGAAGTTTTGAGATGAGAAGAGAGAAGACACAAAGGAAACTCTAAAGGGAAACTAAGAGTCCTAATGTTATCATGCATGGGTAACCTAGGGTTAATGAGGCTTAGGAGAGACGACTACCTAAAACCTAATGCTAATCCTACTCCAAGCTTAATCAAAAATTAAGTTGGACTAGGTAGCTCTAAGGGGAAAGGAGTCCAAGACTTGAACAAGTATTGGGACTCGAGGGAGTGAAATGAGTAAAAGAGAGGTACAACACCTACAACAACACACTTGCTTCTGAACAGCAATGCAATCATACACATACACCGAACAACATTCAACAGCATGAAACTCAGCATGAAAACAGGTGTAAAAAGGTCAAAAAGCATACATGTACACATGGACAGCACATATGACAGCACTTTATGCAAAACTCAGATGTGAAATCAGGATAGCATGCACCACATTTGAATACGATTCAATCAAGGCAGAGCAAACGTGCATCAAACAACATACATCGTTCAATTAATCATGATCATGAACAAACCACACACCATGTTGAATAACCCTGCAAGCATCATGGAAGAATGCAACACATAGCATATGATCAAATGAAACAAGCATGCACATTATGAAATTGGATACCAGCAAGTATGCACAATCATCATCAATCCAGCAGCAATGCACAATGAACATGATCAACAAGTGAGTGTGCGTATGTGTTCATAGCATCAAGTGTTCAACAACGCAAACATACACATAAGCGATGAAATCCAAGCATCGCGTGTCGGAGAAATGTGTTCATGCAATAGTGTAAGGTGCAACAGCTCAAGAATAATCCACAAATCATCAACATATTATTCCATGAAGTTTAGGCATGCATCAGATCTCAAACAACCAAGAAAATGCACTAAAATACACATTATGTCCCAGAGTAACCGGTTAACAAACAGTGAGTAACCGGTTATTTAGTTGAAAATCAGACCATTTACGCAAAAAATACACAGAGTAACCGTTTAACAAACGGTGAGTAACCGGTTACTCTGGGACAGAGTTCAAAAATAATTTGCAAAATCACTTTTCAGCAGCAAAATCACTTATCCAATTATTTCCAAATGATCATACAATCACTCATGCACGAAATTAAGCTCATGAACAGCAATCACACATCATGCAAATCTATTATCATAAACATTCATAACCAACATCAAGCAAAAGCATCAACAACACATGAAATCAATGGATCTATATTGCAAAAGCTATGATCAATCAAAATCAATTATAGATCTAGGGAAAACCAACCTATAAGGCTGAGGTTTGCTTTGGTGAATGCTGAGAACGAAAATTGATGATCCAAACAAGAAATCCAAATATTTATGTGATGAACTTCAAGATCCAAGCAAGAACAACCAAGATCCAAGCTAGAACAATTCAAATTATGAAAAGCTGGTCTAAAAGTGATTCCACACTCCAAAACAGTAGCAAATCCAAGATTCTTTCAAGAATTGGTGAATGGGTGGTGGTTTAGTTTCAAGATCAACAAATTTCAAGGTGAAATTTGATGAACTTTGAGGATGAAACTTTGAGTGAGGGTTTTGGAGAATGAGAGAAAAGTTGAGAGAATTGAAAGAATTCTAAAAATTGGAGAGTGAAGATGATCTAGGTCTCTCTTGGTTTGGAATGAGTGAGCTTAAATATCCTCTAGCTTAGGAATTTGGCTTGGGTTTGGAGTGAATGGAAAATGGGGTTAAAATGGGTTAGGAAGTGAAGTGTGGAATTGGGGTGGAAATTGATGAGTGGAAATGGAAAATTTGGGTGGAAAATGATGAAAAGAAGTTGTTCTAGATCCTTCCCACGTAGGCACAAGCAATGCACATGACTACTAAAATGATTTGAAAATTCTGCAGTGCTGAAAAATGCAGATTCTGGGCAAAAATTACACTGGGTAACCGGTTAACAAACGGTGCGTAACCGGTTACTCAGTGGAAAATTTGAATTTTTTGCTTGGCGCCAAAAGGAGGGAAAATGGAGACGGACTTGATTCCACCTGTTCTGAACCACAATATGCCTCTGAAACTTGTCTTTGGACCTCACTACTTGAGTGCATTTGTAACATGCCGTGAAATATTTTCCGAGCCCCGATTAAATTGCTGAGACGACTGTTCGGTGCTGAATTGTTGATCAAAATTTGACCGCCGGAACTGTTGATCTTCAAATCACTTAATGAGCAAAATAAATGCTCAAAAATACTTTGAGAATTAAATGCTTGGCCTTAACTGCCGATAAAGATCAAACCGATGCTAAGAACATCTTGTACTGCTGAAGAAAATGCCCTGACCCCATGCTCAAAGAAACATGCAAATACAGCAATGCTAATGCAAAAAAATACAAAGAAACATAAGCCAGTTAGCCTCAAAACAAAAGAGCAAATTTTGGGGTGTCACAGACCCTAACTAGGTAAGCTCCCTATGATAGGTTTAGATCTAAAGCTTATCTACCCAATCCCCTCACATGTAGGATATAAAAGTTTGGACAGCATAACGACCCTATACTTTACAGATTATACCCTTATTTTACCATGAGAATGAGCAAGCCTTCCTATGGTAATCCTTCGGGATAAGTCTCATCTGGGTAGGACCCTATTAACAGCCCTTGAGGGTTGAATACATAGGGTCTCCATGAGTTGGTAAGGGGTAGGCTAAAAGTTCTCAGAGTCTCGGACCACATCCAAATCATCCTCTACGTTAGGGGCTAGCCCTTTCGTGAGGACACCTTTGGAAGGATCTATTCTGAGTGTGCCATCAATGAATTGTTGGGGATGTCGTATCCCCCCCCCCCAAAACATTTCCATTCCACGTCCTAATCTAGGGTTATACTCCAAGCTTAGGTTTTAGCTTCACACATTATTTGCCCCAATCCAATGCATGATGACAAAAATAAAAAAAAATATTATAGACAGATATAATGAATAAAAACAAATTAAAACATAAAATAAATCATAATAAATAAAAAAACAATAAACACCCAAAACAAATAAGGACCCTAAAACCTAAGGTTACGAGGGACTCTCTTTAGGTTACCCTTCCCCAGCAGAGTCGCCAGCTGACGCGGTCGGCAAAAATATCGAGTCGCCATCATATTTTTTAGAAAAATAATGCTAAAACCTAAAATCCTTAATCCCAAGGGCAGAGATTCCTACGGTTCGGGAGTCGGTTAAGTGAGGGGAATGTGTTAGGCACCCCTCACTTCCATTGTACTCAATGGGATCCTCCTTAGATTTTAGGGTACGCTTGTTTGTTTGTCTAAATGTTTTACTTACAAAAGAAACCTAAGTTTTTTATTAATTATACTCGCTAGGGTTTACAACCATATGCCTACGTACCTTCAATTTGAAGGATCAGAGTAACCGTAGTTCACCTCCCCTATTCCTACCCCCTAATCCTATTCCCATTCCTAATCCTAAACCCAATCCACTATTTATACTCTTGGATAAAGAGTTTTATCCCTTAACCTATTGTTTATACTCCTAGATAAGGAGTTCTATCCCTAATCCATTTATTTATACTCTCGGATATCAAGAGTTTTATCCATAATCCATTTATTTATACTCTCGGATATCAAGAGTTCTATCCCTAATCCATTTATTTATACTCTCGGATATCAAGAGTTTTATCCCTAATCCATTTATTTATACTCTCAGATATCAAGAGTTTTATCCCTAATCCATTTATTTATACTCTCGGATATCAAGAGTTTTATCCCTAATCCATTTATTTATACTCTCGGATATCAAGAGTTTTATCCCTAATCCATTTATTTATACTCTCGGATATCAAGAGTTTTATCCCTAATCCATTTATTTATACTATCGGATATCAAGAGTTTTATCCCTAATCCATTTATTTATACTCTCGGATATCAAGAGTTTTATCCCTAATCCATTTATTTATACTCTCGGATATCAAGAGTTTTATCCCTAATCCATTTATTTATACTCTTTGATATCAAGAGTTTTATCCCTTATCCCATCCCTTATTTAGGCTCTCGGACCAAGAGTTTTATCCCAAATTTAAATCCCTAAGAATCCCTTATATCCCTTATTTAAAAACCATAGAATCCCTAAATTCCAAAGAATTTTATAAAACCCCATTTTAAGAATAAACATCTTAAACAAAACTGATATTTGTTAAATTACACAATTAAATTCATTATTTCAAAATCCTAAATAAAAATCTAAATAAGCAATTAAATTAAATTATTAATTTAATTTGATAAAACCAAAAACCTAAGTTAAAAGAAAATCCACCCAATCCAACAATTAAATTAAGTTATTAATTTAATTTGATAGAAACCCTAAATAAAAAAAGAAAATTTAACCCATATAAATAATTAAATTAAGTTTATTAATTTAATTGATAGAAAACCCTAATGAAACCTAAATAAACAATTAAATTGAGTTATCAACTTAATTGACTAAATTAACCCTAAATTCCCATTTATGAAAAAGACAATAATTAACCCCCAAAATATTTAAATTAACTATTGATTTAATTAAAGAGAAACCCTTAATTCAAACCCAATTATATAATTAAAATAAGTTATTATTTTAATCAAGAAAACCCTAAACCCTAACAAAAAACTTAATCAACTAAAATAATTACATAAATAAAATTAAAACCCTAATTAAATAATTAAATTAAGTCATTAAATTAATTATCTAAAAAAACTAATACCCAAATTAACATTTAAAACCCAATTATTTAACTAAAAAAAAAGAGTTTAATAAAAAAAACTGGGGGTGTAATTTCTTTCTGAACAAGCAAATGGGCTGGAATTGAGGGTGTAATTAGTAATCTGGGCGCAAGGCCCAATTACTAAAACCTAGGTCTGAAGAAAAAAGTCCATGGTGGAGAGAGTCTGACTTTGACTCTTTCCCGGACGTTGGATGCAGATCGGACGGATCTCCTTGCAGCTATTGTCGTCAATTGATCATACAGTAAGCCAAAGGGACGACTCTGATTGAAAGTCCACGCAGGTTCATGGCAAGGATAACACACTGGACCTCATGGTTGACTGGAAAGTCAGCCAGCCGTTGGATCCCAAAATGCCACTTGGAGAGGATCGGAGGGCATACGGAGGAGGGTATATATCCCTGGCTTCTCTCAGAGCCCTCTCATTTCTCCCCTCTCTTTCTCTCTCTTCGCTTCTCCTTCTCTCTCTATCTCCAAACCTCTCTGACTTCTCTCTAAAATTTCGTTGCCGGTGAGCCGTCCGGCCACCGCGCGCCGCTTTCTATCGCCACCCCAAACCCAGAATCCGGTTGAGGATTCAACCGAAAAACTCAACCTTTTAAGAACCCTAAGCTCTCCCTTAGAACCCTAACCCTAGACCTTCATCAAAAACCCAGAATTCACTCAAACCCCAAGAACCCTAAGAACCCTAACCTACACAGATGAACCCTAACCCTATCCTAAAGAACCCTAACCCTAATCAAGAATCTTAACCCTAAATCGAAACCCAGAAATCCAAAAAACAACGACCACAATCCAATAATCAACCATACAACCAAAGCTAAGTGACTCACCTCCTTGCCGTGATCTTGTTATGCTACTTCCACTCCTTTTATTTCCTGATTTTTCACTAATCCCTTCTCTATGTTGTTTGCAGGTTTAAAGGAGATTTGGGAGATTCCCAGCGGCTGGATTAATTCGTCCTCCTAGGGTTCCTTCTGTCCCCCCCCCCCCCTTTTTCTGATTTTTTTGATTTAGTTTATATAGGCTAGAAATTTAGGGTTATCATTTTATTACGTCAGATTTATTTTTGGTAATTTTTTATGTAACTTTCATTAGTTTTTGATCCGATTTGATTTTGCCCTATTTTTAGACTTAGGGTTTATATTTGTAATTTTTGGACCTGGTTTTATTGTATTCATTCGATCTGATTCTATTTGTTGTACCTAATTGATTAAAAAAATAATGCCAGCAATTCGATCTCATTTTGATTAATTTGGTCCGATTTCATTTCCTGATTCTGCGCGGTTAGGGTTTCTGAGCTGGGGAAGAGGGAGGCTCACTCGGTCAACAGTTTTGACCCAAGACCAAAAAATAATAATATTAATAATATAAAAAAAGAGAATGAAAATACATAAAAATAATATTAATAACATGTTATCCAACGATAATAAAAGAAATAAACCCTAATTACTAATTAATTAAAACAACCTTAATTGATACATAATAAAAATGACCCTAAATGAAATAAATAAAAAAGATTATTATGCGTATATAAAAATGAATAACACATAAGATAAACTAATAGTTCTAGTAGATCCTAAAATGAGACTTATTTCTAATTAAAAATTAAGTTACATTAACATACTAAACTTCAACCCAACTAGATAATTCTAAAAAAAGCAAAAATAAAATACAACTCCTAAAATAAATCAAAACAAAATTCCCAAAAAAAAAATAATAATAAAAACCTAGTTCTTATGTTACTAAAATTTTAAATTTGAACTAAAAACGCCAAATATGGGCTTAGAAATCAACCATTTCAAAAGCCCAAAGCTTCCTAAATAACACCCCCGATGGCAAAAGAAAAACCCCTAACAAGATAAAAAAAACTGGTCAAAATTTAGGGTACTACATCATGCAAAAACAAAATGTAGAAAAAGCTCACTCTAAGGATCCCTTAGTTGTTGCAAAAGATGTATTGGCTCAACCGCCCCGACCACTCTCTTCATGAACAACCCCTTAATAAAAGCTTCATCTCGAATAACAGCCCATCCAAGAAACTTCATACCAAACATTGGCCTCCTAATGTCTAAAAGAAACAATTCCCCATTAAGTTTATTACCATCACACGAAGGCCGAGAGATCTCAGTTTTATGAATATTCAACTCAAGACCTAATCCTGGATCGTCTCTCGAATAATGTCAAGGGCTTTAGTCACTGTTCGAATTGTAAGTTAAAGGGGGGGTTTTGTTATCGTCTTCACGGTGATTGTTCTGATATGGGATGCTTGTCGTTCAATAGTTTACCGTTTCAAGAAAAGGGTTTTCAAAGTTTGTTTCATAAATTGTCACAATTTAGTAGCAAAACTTTAAATTCAAGATGTATGATTAACAAAGTATATCAAAAGTAGTTTTCATTTACCCTAACTAATATGTATTCCCTTAATCTTGCATGTTAAGTCAGATCCGATTAATATCATCATGTATTCTCTTAATGCCGTCTATGTCTAGAGCGGTGTCGTAAGAAATACAGTATTCATCGCTACACGATCTCTCCATATAACAACCAATATAGTAAGTTTTAAGTTCAACACAAAGCTAATATCAACCATAAACAGATCTCTCCAATCTATGAATTGATCGATGAATGTTTTAGGTCATGTTCCATAAAATCTATGTCTAGAGTTTTACAAAACAAGAATGCATCATTAAGAATAAAAACATTCATCATATATTAATCATCACTTGTTCACATACAAGGTCAATCAAAAGATATACATTAAGCTAAGTGTTGCAGTGAGAATCGGATATCAAGCTATTAATTAACTTGAATCACACATCTTTGAAATTCACCATCGAGCTTTGATTTATCCAAAGAAAAGGGTAAAGATCGAAGAAAACCCTAATTGCGCTATGTGAAGACACAACTAAGAGATCTAAGGTTCGGGGGTTGGTTATACCTAGGGAAGGTGTTAGCATCCTAGATATTTGTAGTACTCTACAGGAACCTCTTGTTTGTATTTGTGTTATGTTATAGTTTGCTTGCTAAGGGATCTGTGCTAAGGTACGATAAAGACCTATAGTAAAGACCAAGGTACTAAAGATAAAGACCTAAGAGTATATACACTAAGTATGCTCGCCAAGACGTCGCATCTCGTGCCTACGTATCCTAATGAGGATGGAATCAGAGCATTCGTAGTTCACCTAACTAGGGATGAGGAACTCTTGATAATGATCAAGGTTCTAAAGGGGAATGAGTATTCATGATCATGATACTCACATAGAGTTAAAGAACTCTCTAGGTCTAAGTTGAAAAACTAACCTAAAGGTTGACTTTTAAACAAAGTCAATGGGGAAAATGAGTACACATCATAATGGTACCCACATAGAGTTCAAAATCTCTAAACCTAACTCTAAGTTATAAAACAAAATGGCTCTCATGAGGCCAAGGGAGATGATCCTAAAAAGGTCACAAAGTGAAGAGGGAAAGTAAGTATCTATGATGATAGTACTCACATAGGGTTCAAAAACCCTAACCTAAAACTAGGCTAGAAAGAGAAGAAACGGCTCTAATAAGGCCAAAGGTGATGATCCTAATACGGTCAAGGGAAAGAAAGGTGAAAGGACTAAACAACCTAGAAAATGACTTATAAGTCAACATGATAGCTTTCCTTTGGAATGAAGTGAATCAGATACGTATCACTGATCAAGTAGAAATCTCGAGTATCAAATGTAAAAAGAACAACAATATATACAAACTAGTTAACTAATTTTAAAAATAAACAACTAAGTCTAATTACTAATTACTAATTAAACTTGATTAAAACTAATTAACTTAAAATTCTAACTAAATAAAGTTTCTAATTTAAAACTTAAAACTAAATCTAAAACTAAAGCTATTTAGTTAAAATAACTAATTTAAAACTAAAACTTAATTAAAACTTATTAACTAAATTCCAAACAACTAAATTCTAATTTAACTAACTAAACCTATATATTTATATATAACAAAACAACAGTATGCTAAACTTTAAAATAAAGTATGTATGTAATACGAAAACGTGACCGCACAAGTTTTCTTATATATATTTTAAGCTTAGACACATATGCATATAAAATGAAACAAGAAGGAAAGTTAAACAATTTTATGAATATATATAACAGTAAACATTTTCTTTAAAAAAATAGTTATAACAAAACATAAGAAGATTTTAAAAAAAGGTTAAAGCAAATATGAAGCATAATAAGAACATTGTAATTAAAAAAAAAAAAAACCAGCATAACAGTACCATGAAGTACATGTTGTAGGAACAGAAACGAAAACGAAACATATGCGAACACGAAACTTCAGTCGCGACCTCCTCTTCCACGATCTGCACTCTTTCTTTCTTGCTTCGGTGCTGCGGATTTAACGTTGTTGTTTGTTGAAGCTGGAGGCTGAAGAAGTTTGGAGTGGATGAATATATGAAGGTTAATAGATTGGCGAGAAGGTGAGTGTGACTACTGTGCGTGAGCTTGTTTAATGGTGGAATGTTTATGGAAGCATGAGGCGCGGGGTGTGCTTTTTTTGGAGAGTTGGCCAGAAGTGTTTGTGGTGAATGAATGTGTTATATACAAAAATGAAAAAGAAAAAAACTTTCCAGCTCTGTGCCTTGGTTCATGCGTAGTAGGTTTTGTGATGGAGTAGTATGTGTGTATTGTGAGGATGGTAGTTTTTTTAAGGTTGTAGTATAATGAAGGGTGAGTTTTCTGATACTTTGTGGTAAGGTGGTGATGCCTTTTTTGTGTGAAAAAATAATGTGTACTTGTTCAAGTAGCAAAACGCTTGCTTCCCATTTTACATGAAACTGGGAGTTTTTTATTCTTTATGAAAATATATGGTGTCAAGATCAAGAAAATTAGGTGGTTCCTCATGTCAACGTGAGAGAGAAAGAAAAAATATGTTATGAGTGTATTAAGAAACAAGGAGGGTGTTGCGTGAAAGTTTATGTTCATGAAGGAGTTTCAAAAACTCTTTTTTCTTTTTACTGTGCTACAGAGGAAATAAATGCATAGCATTCACTTTAAATTTTATTCTTTAAAAAAAACCAATGGGTGAGAGAAACGTGTCCTGCTTGTGTGCATGGACAATAAAGAAAAGTCATAATCTATGCTATTCTATTTTATCCAAACGTACACATTACACGTTAGGTTATGATTGAAGTAAACAAAAGTACCATTTTAAAACTTAATCAACAAGATTACTAAAAAACTAGTAATAAAATAATAAATATTTTCATATATTATAAAAAGAAAAAAGTGGTAATAAAGTAGAATTAACTTAAAATAAATCTATAAAATAAATTGATTAATTAAAAAAATGATATTAACTAATAATAAAAAAGAAACTGGTTAAAATGAACAAACAGCTTGGTATCGAAAATTAAAAATGAATACACCAAAATGATTAGCGCAAGATATACGTATTGGAAAAATACAACGTTTGGTCAAATTTCAAAATAGATTTTACCCGCTGAAAAGGTTTAAACTGTCCAAAACGCAACCGAAAGGTGGTCGAATAATTTAAATGAGCATGTCAGGTTAAACTACGCAAAACATAGAGTAATATCATTGACATCTGCAGGCTCGATTTTTAAATTTTCCGTCAACTAATTTTACGCACAATTGACTTTTAGTTTGACCGATCCGGATGTAATTCCAAAAAGTTTATTCCAGCTGACAAATTAGGATATTATGCAAGATGATTGACCTAGAATGATATGCAAAAGATTAATGAATCTAAGGGTAAAATTTGGGTTATGACACTAAGGTAGATTACCTCTACCTTTGATACAAAGGAAATTAGCTACCCATAAACTTTGTAGTTTGCTTTACAAGTAATGAGAGAAGATGAATGAGCATCTACATCAAAAAAATTGTTCTTGGATGAGAATCCAACTTCTATTGCAAAATATCACTCTTTGATGAAGAAATGCAGAAAATAGGATTTCTATGTGGAAGATGGGGTTATGATCCCAAAAAAGTGTAAAACGTACATATATAGCACTTCCAAAATCTGTCAAGTTCGCCTAGCGAACACCTTCTTCGCACAGCGAAGACCCCTTTATGGCACCTGAAGTGCCTATGAATAGTTAAATTGCCCCTGAGAAAATATCTAAGTTCGTAGTGCGAACACTTTTTCGCCCAACAAGCTTCTTCGCTACAAGTTCGCACAGCGAACTTAGGGTCCTTTTATTACTACCTCAAATCTGAGATGGTTCGCTGGGGCTTTGCCAGGAGCTCGCACATCGAACATTCACTTTCACCTCGCTGGTATTCGCACAACGAACATGCTGATTCCTCTTCTTTTCTTTGGCTTCATTGTCAATTCACTTGTGTCTTGATCTTTGATAGTTTATGCCTAAATCCTACACAATAACACACATATCAAAACAACCAAAGATATTTGCAACATAATTGAAGAATAACATAAGAAATGAATTGAAAAATGCCAAAAAATATGGATCAAAATAAGACATGTTTGGCATTCAACAAACTCTCCCCAACTAGATATTTGCTTGTCATCAAGCAAAGTATGCCTCTCATGAAAACAAGAGGATTTTCTCAAGCATTTAATTCAACCAATAATGGATTTATGGCTCAAATTAAACATACAAATGCGCACAAGCATTGTCACCACTTCCTAGAATCGAACAATGATAAAGAATTTAGTTCTTATAAAAATATCATGCAATGTTTAAAATAACAACTAAATTCTCATGCTTGAATCACTGTAACACTCCTCTTCGAATAAGAATGGAGAAATTAATGTGTTTGCAACAACGGGGAAATTTCACTCACCTGACAAACAATGCTAATAACAACTTAATTCAAACATTCATCTAATATATCAAAAATGAAATTATGGAAGAAAGAAGATCACTAAGGGCTTGTAAGGTTGTAGCTTGGTTAGGTTCACAACAAAGGGACATTTCTAAGGCCATGAAATCAAAGTTGCCAATGCAAAAGAAACATTCACTATACAAGGTTATGTACACACTACAACTTCATCCAACACTTTCTTTTCTCAATTGTTCACCCTTCCAAACTTCCATTAAGTACATTATTCATTCTTTATTTTTCGCTTTCAAACAACCATGCTTTTTCTTTTTCTTTTTTCACATTAATATTCACAATTTTCTTTTCAATGCTTGTTTGAAAATTTTCAAAATTTTGAGTAACCTACCACTTTTGTTTTCACTCTCTCCAACTTAAATTCAACCAAAACTCAAGTGAATGCTCCTTGCTTTTTATGGCAAAGAAATCAATTTAGAATAATGTTCAAAGGTTTAAGAAAAAAAATTTAGAATCCTACAAAATTCAATGATGAACTATCTTTTAATTTATGTACATACACCAAGTTCATCACTAAATTAGGATCTAAATTATTAAACTCAAAGGGGTTAGAAAATTCTCACTACTCACGGGTAAGCTACTTTTTTGGGATATGGTTGTGCTCAATATCAACAAATGCCTTGATCATTTCTAATGCTTCCACAAAATCAAATTAATCAAAAGATTAAGCATGATTCAAACGTATTAAACAAAATTTATCGGTCATCCTAAGCATATAGTAAACAATGGAGGTTTCTCACAATTTGTGGCTATTGGACCTAAGTGAAATAAGCATTTAAACAAATTGTACAATGAAACAAAAATACACATGTGCACAAAGCACAAAATTCATGAATCATTCTAACATTCTAAAAAGAGGTAACCATGTGCCTTGCTTGCATTCATGGTATTCAAATACTATCATCACCGTCCAAACTTGGGAGAATCTTCATCGGATACTTTTAGCAAATATGAACCAATCTAGAAGTTCTCACATTCATTCATAAACTAAATAAAACATTAAATTCAAAACAAGCTACCAACAACCATAACAAAAACTAAAGTTGAACATTCCTAAACTGAAGAATTCAACTTATATAACAATAAAAAGAAACTAAAGTTGAACATTCGTAAACTGAAGAATTCAACTCATATACCAATAAAATGTCATGGTGTAGAACACCAACAAAAGTAAAATTACCCAAAATTGGTAAATAAATACATCATCCAAAATAAACCACAAAGGTGGATAGTGTACAACATCGAAATAAAATACAATCATAATATAAATATAGCAATGATCTAAAGCTTAACAGAAACTTCACTTAGTAGCAACCAAAAGGAAGTAGCTTAAGATCATGCTCAAAACAACAAAATAACTAGTCCTCATCGGACTCAGTCTTCTCAGCATTAAACTCAGCCTCCTCGCCAGATTCTAAACTAGAACCAGCATCATCATCATCTCCAGACTCCTCAGCATCATCAGTCTCATCAGTGTCAGCTACACCCACCCTTCTCTAGAAAATGGCCTGGCCTCAGGCCAACGAGCATGAGCTAGGCACTACTCCCTAGTCATGATTGAGTGCTCCACCATAGGCTCACGGTGTTATAGCTGCATAACCTACATAGAATCATTAATTTCAATCATGGCACGCTGAGTAGCCGTCATCCAATCCTAGTTATAGTTGCATATCTCCTTCTGAATCAGGTCCAAGCCCTGTAAATCCGCAACTCCGAAACCAGAAGTCTCTCTTACTCCTGTACCCGTACCTGTACCTGCAGTCTGTCCTTCTCTCGTCATCTTCCTCTCGGGTTTACAAAACATATCCACATAATTATCATCAATAGCAGCCAGAATAGTAACCTGACGGCGGGGAGGTAACTTCACCCTCGAGTGCACACACAAAGCCATGATCAAGCATGGGAAAACCAAAGGGCAATTAGCTCATGCCCCTGGTTTGATACCGCTCTCCACTGCCGCATACATCTCGTCCGCAATGATCTGCGCTACATCAATCTCTGTATCGATCATGATACTATGGATTGATACAGTAGATGTATGCGTCCTTAGCTTAATGTTAGTTAAGACCAAGTGTAGCACCAGTTGTGCCAAGGGACATATATCCTCCCTATGATATATCTTCGAAATCCCAGATGGCTTCAGGTCAACCATCTTGCCTTCCCTTAATAAGGCACCAGAAATTGCCTCAATATCTATATTTAATCTCAAGTTCCTATGATACTCATCCATCTCATCCTCCCCCAAAGTAAGAGGTTTACCTAACGCGTCATAAATCGTGTTTCGGTCAAACTTCACCTTTCTTCCACATACTTGTGTAGTCCAAGAAAAAACCTCATTATCATCCGGGAGGGCCTTTGTGTAGAACTCCCTCACGGTTTTCTCATTGTAACTGTCACATTGGGTAATAAACTTGTCCCACATTTTCTCATGAAGTATCGCGGCTACTGCTCGGTAGGTTCCTTAGGGGTTAATGTGAAATACTTTCTCCAGAAATAAGCTCTTTCTCTCTAGAGAAAGGTACCTAGCAGCTTTCTTTGCCCCTTTGAAACACTCGGTGTCATAAGAAATTGGTTGTTGACGGGAGGAGCTTCCGGTATTTCTTTTCTTTGAAGGATTGGTTCTTGGAGGTGCCATCTGGAATGAGTAGTTAGAGGGAATGGAAGTTGAATTGAAAATGGGAAAAATTCTTCTACTTGCAAAGGTTAGGAGAGAGACAAGAGAATGTTTGTGTGTTTGTGTGGAAAGTGATAGAGACAAAAAGGGAATGGAAAGGCAAAAAGGAGACTGGGAAAGGTTTTTCCCCACAAAATCTACCAAAAAGCCATTGGGCCACAAAATTGGCCCACCAAATAAAAAAAACTTAAGTGATGTGGCAGAAAAAGTGAGATTTTGTTCCGCCTCGCATAGTTCGCACTGCGAACTTCCAGCGAGTATTCGCCCCAGGTTCGCACTATGAACTCAAGGCGAATGGGACTGATTTTTCAAAAATTTTGCTCTTTTCTTCTCACTCTACCACAAAAATTCCTATACTATTTTAATACTATAAATGCAATAAAAATGAAAAGATACTTACAATGTTGGGGTGCCTCCCAACTAGCACTTTGTTTAACGTCGTTTGAGCTCGACAGTCCGACGGTTGAAACCTCGGAACTAAATGCAATCGAATTAGCTTCCGGATGAAACTCACTACCACAAAAGGTCCTTAATAATTTTCATACCTAGTTTTTAGTCCACTTTTTCTCAAGAATGAAAATTCCCAACAAGACTTCATCATAGCCTCCTTAGCCTCTTCATCCTTCTTTTTTCATTACCACTTTAATCTTTGCATCTTCGTCCTTCTTTTTCATTGTTGAAACTCTTGAATCTTCCTTTCTCATATGATAATCATCATCCACTTGATTTGGATACACTACACCTTTTAAAAGTGTAAAACACACTTCTTCGTCATTAGTCCTCACCTTCATTATGCCTTCATCAACATTAATTAACATTCTTGCGGTCTTCATGAAGGGTCTTCTAAGAATTATTGGTGTATCCTCATCTTCATCCATATCCATGACAAAAAAAATAAACCGGAAATAAGAACTAGTTAACTTTCAATAACACGTCTTCAACAACACCATGAGGACGAGTCCTTGACTTGTCCGCTAGTTGCAAAGTCATGTTAGTTGATTTCATCTCCATGTTCTCAAATATTTTCACCATAGACAAAGGAATAAAATTAATACTAGCACCTATATCGACCAAAGCCTTACACTTGAAATCACTACCTATAGTTATAGGTATAGCTACTCTTCCCGAATCTCCTTCCTTCTGCATAAGAATGCTTTGGACGATAGCACTACAATTTGCATTGAGCTCAATGGTTTCTTTATCTGTATACATCTTCTTCTTTGTAAGTATGTCTTTCATGAATTTTGCATACTTTGGCATTTGTTCTAGATCCTTGGAAAATGGAATGGTTATTTGCAACCGGCTAAATATGTCCAAGAATCTAGCATAGTGCTTCTCATTGTCTTTTTTCGTAGGAGGATTTGGATATGACAACTTTTTCATTAGAAATTCACTCTCATGCTCCTTCCCTTTCTTACTTTTTTTCTTCTCCTCTCTTAACTTCTTTTCTACTTCCTCCCTTTCAACTAACACCTTATCATTATTTTTTTCAAATTTTTCAACAATTTCATCCTCCTTATCAACTTCAACCTCTTTCTCCACAATATTTTCACCAACTCCCACACCAATTGTTCTCCCACTCCTAGTAAAGATGGCTTTGGAAGATTCCTTCGGATTCAATTGAGTATTAGCCGGAAAAGTTTCTTTATGTTGATCGGCTAATTGCTTGGACAATTGTCCAACTTGAGTTTCAAGGTTCTGAATTGTCGCATCTGTACTCTTTTGAGTGGACATAGACATTTGCATGAATTGGTTAAAAGTTTCCTCTATCCTTGAGCTTCCACTTTGGTTTTGTGGAGGTTGGTTGTAATTTTGATATGGTTGACGGTTAGAAGTACTCGGTTCTTACCTCTACCCTTGTTGGTAACCTTGGCTATTACCTCTCGGTTGATAGCCTTGATTATTGCTTTGATACGGTGGTCTAGGTTGATACCCTTAATTTTGGTTTCCCGCATAGTTGGCTTCTTCAACGACCGATGGACAATATCCGGTAGGATGATCATCTTTGCAAAGTTCACAACTTGCAATTTGTTGAGCTTTGTTGGGAACTTCTTGCATCTCATTGATTTGATGTGGAAGCTTTGACATTTGTTGTGTCAACAACTCCACTTGTTGTGAGAGAAATTTATTTTGAGCAAGAATTACATCATTCATTCCCAACTCGATAATTCCCAGCTTTCATTACGAAGTACTACGGTTATGTTGACCTTGATGATCATTTAGTGCCATACTATCAATGTTGGCAACTACATCTTCCGCGCTTTTTGACATTAGAGACCCACCCGTCGTAGCATCCTGTAACACCTCAAAATTTGCCCTCTTACTTTTAGCACTAACTGGCTTATGTTTCATTTCATTCTTGCATTATCATCTTTGCATATCATTAGTTCTTAGAACGGGATCAAGGTATATGAGCTAACTCAAGAGAAGAAGATGTTTTCCAGAGCTTCAAGTAAAAGTGCATGTGTGCTATCCAAGACACCAAGAGGAGAGATAGTCTCAATGTCATCATTACTTGAGCCACAAAGGAGCCTTGGACCTCAAGGTATCTTATTAGTCAATCACCTCATCATATGATCAAGCTTGACAAGAAATTTCAAGTGAATCACATTCTCCTAACCAGTGCAAAATTAGGGTTTTGATGAAAAGTCAGTGCAAGTGTGTTTTTGAGCCAAGGCTTGATCTCAATGTTTTCTATATGCTCTAAATTGTCTAATGAGGGAGTATTGTCCATTGGTTCATTTCAGAAGATCTTCAATTGATCAATTGGTGGAGAATCAATCAGACTGGGGAAAAGTCAACTGTGCAGAGGAAAAAGTCAACTCCTGACTTTTAGAGGTCAAATTCATGTTCCCCATCTCAAATATGTCCATTGATGAATATTTAATCAAGAAATGTCAAGAGATTTCCAAGAAATCAAGAGATGTGAAAAGTTGCTAAAAATAGAAACTAGGGTTTCTAAATTTAGTAAGTGTTGGCAAGCTGAACCACCAACTTTGAGGCTAGTTTTCTCCATGATACAAGCTCCAAATTGAAAAATTCCAAGGCCCAAATTAGAGTTCCCATCCTAAGCTTCAAAACCATAGCAAGAACATCCCATTTGGATCAAAATTAAGGAAGATATGATTGTTCAAAGTTAGAGGTTTTCAAGGCATTTTGGGCCAGGTAGGCAAGTCATGGGCGAGCTAGCTCGGAGTAAAATCATCAAACACCTTATGTGCATGCAGTATCAAAGTTCATGGTCAATTTTCTCAATGATGCAAGCTTCATTTCAAAAAGTGTCCAACATCAAAATTGTTCTCCTCAATCTCCTTCACAACATTGGTGTTGGGAACTTTTTCATTTGATCAATGCATTATGAGTTATGAAGAGGCAAAGTGCAAATCTCAACCTGATTCATCTCACATGCACATGGCTGGGCATGAGGGAAGATCATGACTGACCCAAAGCAGTTGCATCCTCCTATGTTCATCATCATTTTTTAAGCATGTTTTAGTTCTCAATTCCTTTTGCTTTGAACATCAGCATTGTTCTCTTTCATTCTCACTACACCTCATACATACATTGCCTAAAGTTCCCAAGCAAAGAGAAAAGCAACTTGCATTGTGAGTTTTGCTCAGCATCATATCATCTTCACCCTTCATCATTATGAACACCATGTACCACATATTCCCTCCTCACACATGAGCAATAACCCGAGCTAGCTTCATTTACATTTCTATTTCCCATTCTCATTTCACCTTTATTTTACTCCACTCACCCTTTAACCAAAGTTAAACCCTAGTTCTATCTGTAAACTACAGCAGTTAGAATCTAACTCAGCATATATAAGGCTTCTCATAACTGAATTTCGATTCACTTTTCATTCTCACCATTTTCACACTCCCTCTATCTGAAACTTTTCTCTCTCTCGAAGCTTCTGAGATCTCAACTCTCTCTGCAAATCTCTCCATTTTTCTTCATCAAAAATCATCAATGGAGTGAAACCATTGGAGCATAGCCACTGCATCCTCTTATTCCACTTCAATTTTATTCATCTTCATCAATTGAATTTCAAGAGATTACAAACTTTGTAGTGCCTTTATTTGGCTGGTTTTGAGATTTAACATGCAAGGAACCTCATCTCTGGTTTTCTTTTGTCCTAAGATTCATCGAACACAGGTTTCTTTCTCAAACTGTGTTGCATTCGTTTTGTGGATTTAAGCCTGTTTTTGTGTGTTTTGAAGCTCAATAGGAGCAATGTGATCTTTTGGCTAGTTGATAGGCACCATAGGTGCTTAGTTTGAAATCCTAGGGCAAGATGTTTGGCTTTGATTTGCTTCACTCGTGTGTTATTTGTAGAAACTAAGAGTAGATTTGAGATCTGCGTGAAGAGACGAACATTTTGGTATAGGATTCGTCCATTTCTGGTGATGTAGCCACCTGGCCATGGCGGAGGTACGCCAGAGAAGATGACCGGAGTCTTCTCCGGCCTCCAGAGAGTTGAACCTCTCATAAACCCTAGAACCTTGCCAGTTCTAATCATAGCCGTTCGTTCCTTTTGATCCAATGTGCATAAGGCTGCCAGCGCATTAATGAGGGAGCCTCTCCCTTACGTGCTTCATTTACTGAGTTTTTTTGAATTCTTTGATCTCGTGTGCATTGCTCATCATAACTATTATGTGCTTGCATCATTAGCCACACGATTTGCATACCCTATTTGATCATCTTGTTTGACTGGATCCTATGGCTCTCCTTGAGTCAATGTTTTGACTAAGCCGCATGGTATACACTTCAGACCCCCACGCATGTGGGCTGGGTCAGTTTTCACTATCCACACCCCTCCTTTAAGCCCAATGTGCGTTTTTAACTGTGTTTTTACTCTCGTTGCACCCCCTGGCTTTATTTTCTTGTTTTAATTTTTTTTTTCATACTTGTTTGCATTTCATTTTTTTTAAAATACTTCTCCTATCTTAAAAATTCCAAATAAATTCATGGATTATCCTCACACATTTAAATAATTTTTGACGTTTTTATTTTCCATTTTTTGGTTTATTTTACTTTTTTTTATGAATTTTCTATAGTGATGCATTTCATTTGAATTTCTCTCTTGATACATGTTGCATTGATGAATTGTTTGAGGTACTTATGAGTTGAATTTGCACATGAAAATTGATACATGCTTGTATTACATGGTGAGGCACTTCATGCATTTTTTGTAGGTTTTTAAGTGCATTTTTTTATTGATGGTTGAATGTCATGTTTGTGCATAGTTCTTGTGTTACATGTGTGAACTTGTGAAGCATGTTTGAGTATGATCCTTAATGAATTTTGATCCATTCTTTTGAGACATGTTTAGTTACTGTTTGCACTTTGATATACTTGCATCTTTCTTTTTTTTCTTGTGCTCTTAACATGTTCTTTGGGAATTCATAAGTGCATCTTTGTTTATGTGAATGTTAGAGCACTTGTGCTAGGGTTTTGAGGTGCATTGTATGCAATCCTATTTGGTACTTGTTGAGATACTTTGAGATTATGTTGTTTGGATATTATAGGTCCTCTTTCTCATATTATAGGCCATTACTTGTTCATCTTGGATTGACTTGTATACACTTGTTTGAACTTGTTTGTACCTAGTTTGTTTCTCTTCTTCAATATGCTTCAACTTGAGATGTGTGAGTTTTGTGTGCTCATTCTTGCATCCTAAATGTCATCCCAAATACCATATGCTACTGATTTGCATTCATTTCCATGTATGATCATCTTGCATCTTCAGTCTTTGACTTGCATTACAAGTATGCTTCATTGTTTGAGCTTAAGTGGTTTTCATTTCTTCTTGCTTCATCTTCTCAATGCTTGCATTCATAATTCATATGCCATCTCAATGACATTCCCATACATTCATAAATGTCATTAAATTCTGACTTTAACATTTAAACAAGCATTTATTCATGTTCTTGAATCATATACATTCATCTTGCATAGTTAGTGCATAACTTGCATTTGTATGATCATTTGATGCATATTTTGACATTATTTGTCTTCATTGGGCATGTTAACCTTAGTAGGATACCTTGATCTATACCTACTGCCCTTGGGTGATTCTTAACCCTTAGGACTCATTCCTTTTAGTTCAAACCTTGTTTACTTCTTAGGTGGTTTTCTTAGGCTAAGTAGGACTTGTTTGCCTTTTTTCTACCACTTGTATTCAATACTTGTGTTTATTTTGTGCTAACCTTTTATGTAGGGGCAGAGGTAAGACACATGAGTATGTGGATGCTTATCCATGCTCATTCTTCCTTTCATCTCTCATTTCTTTTACTTCCCTTTCTCTTTTGTGTGTGGATTACATGATATAATGCTTGTTTGAACAACTCTCTCACACCCCTTTGGGATCTTAGCTTAACCTTAATTTTGGATTAAGGTAAGGTAAGATAAGCATTAGGTAGTGCAATCCCTACTTGTCCTTTATGTAGATTCTTTTCTTCATTCAACTATAGGGCCACCTTTGCATGATAACATTAGGATAGAATTCCCGTAGCATTTTCTTTTCGACTTGAGTCATCTCTTCTCATCTCTTAACATTTCTAAAACACTTAATAAATGTAACGTATATTGTGCTCGAGCCTTAAGTGTAGGAAATGAAGAACGAGGGGTCTCCCCTCCTCTTCTAGAGTGTTTAGCATACGTCCCATTTGGGGGCGACTATGCGACTCACTCGTTCCCGCATGGTAGACTTTGGTGTAATGTAAGTTACGAACTAACTTCAATCCACTTCTGTCTAAAAAATACAAAAACAAACTCAAACCTTTTTCATACTTCGGGACTTGTTCAGTTTCAATCATTTTCAGAAAAAGGGCACATTACTTCCGTCTCGTCGCAAACAGGCATCGACCCTAACTGCCGGACGCGAACTTAACGTCGCTCGTAAAAAACACTCACCGACCTTGTTAGGTTGAACTACGACTGCTCTGATTTCCTCTCTCTGGTTAGATTGAGGATACATAGGCACAAGACGATGATGTCTTGGCGAGCAAACCCCCCCTTTTTTAGTTCATGTCCAAACTACGTTGACTCTGACTTTCCCATGGCACGAGGGAATACGTAGGCGTAGGATGGCGATGTCCTATCGAGTTACTTCTTCTTCTTTTCTTCTTCACTTCTTCTTTCTTTTTCGTTCCCGTTCCTTCTCCTTTCTAGTAGCAGCGGAGCTCCAGATGATGACACCCTTTGATTAGACAACAAGCGTGGATCCCATCGAGTACGATGGACGCGTGGGGGTGCTAATACCTTCCCCTCGCGTAACCGACTCCCTTACCCGTTTCTCTTGGTCGCACGACCATGCTTTTCCTTTCCCTCAGATTTACGCAGTGTTTCCTTTCCCTCTCTTGGGATAAATACACATTGCTGGCGACTCTGTTTCTGCGCCAATTTCGCGTTTGTACTTGGATAAAAATCCCGGGAGCGACACATCCAAGAGAGTTTTATGAACGGGTTGAAGTATGTTGCGGAATATATGCACTTGATTCAAGCCATCAAAACCATGGCCCATGCACTTTCTCAACATAGATTTGAATCTCTCCCACGCTTTATTGAGAGATTTGTTTCCTCCTTGCGCAATACCGAAATCTCCGTCTTAGCCTCCATAAACCGATTGTGAGGGAAGAATCGTTCAAGAAGCTTCTCCTCCAATACATTCCAATCCGTCATCACAAGAGTAGATTGGTCAAGATACCACTCCTCCACCTTCCCATTTAAGGAATACGGGAACAGTCTTTTGAACAAAGGTTCATCTTTGATTTCCAGTGCTCCAGTTGCACCCGTTATCTCGTAAAACTTCGTGAGATGTGTAAACGGATCCTCATGATTCATCCCCACAAAGGGATTTTCATATAAAAGAGCTAGGATTCCCTTGTTCATCTCAGAGTGCCTTTCTTTGTTGGTATTACGTGCGAACTAAGCGTTGTCTCTTGGACTGTTAACACGTGGGGTTGAAGCAGGTGGTGGTGGTGGTGTTGGATCTGCTATGTTTGGCGTAACAATGGGTGTAGATGAAGAAGTTTCTCCATGCTCTTGTCTTTCTTTGGCAAGTTGCTTTCTCTGCTTAGTTCTGCTATTGAGCTTCCGCGCAGTTCTTTCAATCTCAAGATCGAAAAGAAGTTGGTCAGCAGGTCCATTCCCTCGCATAAACAAAATTTGCACACTTAACCAAACAAATAAAATAACACAAGAAAAATAAACAGAGGTAAGAGATCCCAATACAAAGATCTTAAAATCAATAAACTATTGCAATGTTTGCAATATCAAACAACAATCCTTGGCAATGGCGCCATTTTGTTCGAACTTTAAGTTAAAGGGGGTTTTTGTTATCGTCTCCACGGGGATTATTCTGATATGGGATGCTTGTCATTCAATAGTTTACTATTTAAAAAAAAAGGGTTTTCAAAGTTTGTTTCATAACTTGTCACGATTTAGTAGCAAAGCTTTACATTCTAGATGTTTGATTAACAAAGTATATCAAAAGTAGTTTTCATCTACCTTAACTAATACATATTCTCTTAATCTTGCATGTGAAGTCGAATCCGATTAATATCATCACATATTCTCTCAATATTGTCTATGTCTAGAGCGGTGTCATGAGGAATACCATATTCATCGCTACACGATCTCTCCATATAACAACCAAGATAGTAAGCTTTAAGTTCAATATAAAGCGAATATCAACCATAAACCGATCTCTCCAATCTATGAATTGATAGATGAATATTTTAGGTAAAGTTCCATGAAATCTATGTCTAGAGTTTTACAAAACAAGAATGGATCATTAAGAACAAAAATATTAATCATATATTAATCATCACTTGTTCACACACAAGGCCAATCAAAAGAAATACATAAAGCTAAGATAGACTACCTCTACCTTTGATACAAAGGAAATTAGCTACCCATAACCATGGTAGCTTGCTTTACAAGTAAAGAGAGAAGATGAATGAACATCCACGTCGAAGAATCGATCTTGGATGCGAATCCAACTTCTATTTGTAATATATCACTCTTTGGTGAAGAAATGTAGAAAATAGGGTTTCTATGTGGAAAATAGGGTTATGATGCCAAAAAATGTCAAAAAGTACATATATAGTACTTTCAAAATATGTCAAGCTCGCCTAGAGAACACCTTCTTCGCACAGCGAAGACCCCTTTATGGCACCTAAAGTGCCTTTGAATAGTCAAACCGCCCCTAAGAAAATATCTAAGTTTGCAATGCGAACACTTTTTCGCCCAACGAGCTTCTTCGCTACAAGTTCGCACACTGAACTTAAGGTCCTTTTCTTACTGTCTTAAATCTGAGGTGGTTCGCTGGGGCTTCGCTATGAGCTCGCACAGTGAACATTCTCTTTCACCTCGCTGGTATTCGCACAGCGAACATGCTGATTCCTCTTCATTTCTTTGGCTTCCTTGTCAATTCACTTGTGTCTTGATCTTTGATAGTTTATGCCTAAATCCTACACAATAACAAACATATCAAAGAAACCAAAGGTATTTGCAACATAATTGAAGAATAGCATGGAAACATGGAATAAATCCATTGAAACATAACAAATGAGTTGAAAAATGCCAGGAAATATGGATCAAAATAAGACATGTTTGGTATTCAATAGTCACCTCCTCTGAATCCCTTGTGATGGTCTCATCATCAAGATAAAAAGGAATGGCCTTAACATATCATGTTGTTGCACTCTAATGACTAACATAATATGCACATCCCCAAGATATAACTTTGTTGCCTGAACATAGAGAAACTCAACCCAAAAATAAATAAATGGGCATTTCACCCTCACCTCTCACACAATGGCTGATATATCTACCAGGTTAAAAGAATTTGTGAAATCTACCATTACCATAGTCAAAGAGCCATCTCTATGTCGCTTTCTCAACACCTTTTTGGCACTATGCAGAATGGTCTCATCATCGCCTGATACCATGACCCCAAACTGGAAGTCATTGAGATATCGTGTCACATCCTTACTGACCCATTTCATTGCAACCTGGGATAACAACCTCCTCCAAATAGAACTCACAATAATTGGTCGTATCCCATAATCAGGCTTAAATAACAGTATCAAAGGTGTTGAGGCAACAAACTTTCCCAAACTCATCGGGCATCTCCCTTCTAACCATAAGTTAACAACTAGAGTGATTGCACCTAAGAGATCTCTGGATACATCAAAACCTTCTCCACATAGTGCGTCTACTAAATGTTGAGCCCGTAAATCTATTTACCACAAGAAGTCCCTTTGAGAATGATTTATGCACATGAAGACAATATCAACTTTAACCCCTATAGGAGCTTTAGAGAAAAAAATGGTATGCATGGAGGGAGGTAGTTTGTACGGGTGTTTAGCCCTCAAAGCCTTCATAGTGTATTCATCATATGGGGCTACACTAGATGATTCCAACACTTTCATAATCGTTGTGAAGTGACCATCTAGAACCCTGCGAAGGCATTGTGTTGTACCCCAAATTTTACCCTCATCTTTTTGCTTGATGTTTTGTGTTTTTATTTTTCTCTGTTTATCTTAAATCTCTATTTATCTATTTTTGCCTTGATTCATTTAGCTTTTTTACTTCATTTATCCTATCTTGATTTAACTTTAACATATTCTTGTTTTTTATTTTTATTGATTAGTAGCCTAATTAATTAATTTAATTGATGATTTAATTTTAGCCTAATTTGTTTGATTTTTGAATTAATTACCTTAATTTCTAATTTCAAGCTAATTTATCAATTAAATTGGGCTAGATTTCATTAACAATTAATTTAATTATAATTAGTTTTAAAAATATATATATAACATTAAGTTTAAATTTATGTGATGAGTTAATGGTCATTTAAGTGCTTAAGAGAACAATACGTGTAATTTTTCCTACTTGGTCTTGTTGAATTAACGATGATCTTTGATTGGAGAATGAGTAATACCATTGGCCAATCAGAATGCACCTTGTTTCTTTGACTTTTCAACCCACTTTCATGGCCAATGGGAAGCCGGCATGTGGCGTGTGAGATGCAAAAAGCAACTGTTTGATCTCCTTCCTCGTATTGGTTTGCGAAAGCTCAGAATGGCGAGGATTTCAAACGCAAACGATTCAATTCCAAACCGTCTCTACTTCAATCCTTGGCGCGACAATGTTTCGTTTGAATTCTCTCAAAAACCTTGCTCGTTCAAGCTTCCAAGGATTAGCTTCGTCTAAAGCAATTCTGACCCTTCCATTCTCAGCTCTCCTCTGCACACCCTGCGAACCGGCCAGAGTGATGTCGTTGTCAACTTTCCTTCCTCATGCCTACCTTATTCGCCACAGATGGGAGCCAAAGAAGCAATGCTGTTTTGGGCTGTTTCAACTCTGTAGCCATCTGCCAAGACTCAGAGGAGGGGAGCGTATGTTTGAAACCAATTTCAAAACCCTAGCATTTTGAAGGGTGGAATTTTATTGACCCGGCCCATATCTCAGCCTATATAAACGAGTTCAGCTTCAATGCAAATCATCAACAATTCTCCTCACAAACATTTAATATTCTCGAGCTTTGGGTGAACGGGGCAAGGGAGTTTCTGTGTAGAGTTCCGAGTACTCAAAGTGTTAGCAAAGCTTCTGTGTGGTACCATTCCTACTTCTCTCTCATTTTTTATCATACTCATTCAATGTTTTATTTTCTTGCTCATGATCGTTTTAAATCGTATGAACACTTGCTTTGAGTAACTTGATGATTTTGTTATTTTATATGCTGTTGCCAATGTTGTTATACTACTTGTGTTGTTGTTGATTCATTATATGTTCGTTCCTGTTGAAATATTGAGGATGATTATAGTCACAAAACCTGATCTTTTGGATTGATTTTCTACTGAGTTATCGCATTTTATTCATGACCTGCTTAACAAATGGAAGCTTTTGGTTAACTGAACTTAAACTGATTTGTGGTTCATGGCTCTTGTCATATGCTTGTTAAGTTCTATCAGATTGAGTTTTGCACTGAAATCATCAGAGTAAATAATCATGTGTGCACTGTTATGCTTTTTGAAATTGGTTTTAATGTATGACCATAACTTAACTACAGTCTACTCTTAATCAGTCCATGTTAAACTTGTGTTTGCTGCTAAACTGATGTGCTGATATGGATTGTTGACTATTACATGTATGTGTTAAGCTATGCTGTTTTTCATTTGATACATGTTGTTTTCACTTGCCCTGTTGAAGTTGCCTCCATTACAAGTCGTGTTTGTTTGTTTGATATTTGAGCCTTTTTGTTAAACTAAACCTGAAAAAAACCTCACCCTGATCTTAGATTGATGACTAACTTATGCTCTGCCTTACTTTTGGTGTTGTGTTTTTGATCATTAATATACATGGACCCTTTTGAGCTTTGTTTAAGATCTACCATTCTGTTCTACAATATAAGCTTTGCTATGTTTTTTTCATTTTTTTTTGTCAATGTATGTTGATGTATGACTGTTTCTGAGTATGTGTGGCACTAGTACCAGCTGTTTAGTTGAGCTTTGCATCTTGGTTAAAATTATTATTCCATCTCTGCATTATATAGGTTTCTCCTAACCATGTCTGCTGCATTTTGATATCGCTCTACACTTGTACCATGCTTTTGTCCTAAAATGTGAGTCTCAATAAGTTGTTCACATGTCTGGTTTTGATCTCAAAATATTATACATGGCTATGTTATCTTTGTGGTTGCTGTCTGTTGTTTAAATCTTAATATCTCTAATTTCTGTTTATGGACAATTACAATCTCATTGTGATACAAACTATCAAAATTAATATTCGTTTCTGTTGACTTTTTGTGTGTACGTGAATGTAATGTGACCATCATATGAACCTTTGCAACCTCTTGAAGCATCCTCTTGAAATGATGGAGCTCTTGTTTTTTAATTATCCACTGTTGATGTTAATAAGTTTTCTTTGGCATGTTTATTTTTTACATTAATGTTGTATACATGTTGGAGTATGTTTACATAGGCATTGTGTTCATGAGGTGTGTTGACCCTAATATTGTTTTAACATGATTCCAAGGCTGCCAGTACTTGATTTTCTCTTAATATGATTCAGTTTTGAGGTTTGTAATGGCTGTTAGAGTTGATATGTATTTGAATTTATGCCAAGATGTTGTATCATGTTTTGCTTTAGCCTTTCTATTAAGAATTAAATGATGTTCTGAATTAAGAATGTTGTTGTTGAGTTGCTAATTTATTAGATATGTGCTCACACAATCACACACCTCACATAGCATATCATTTGACTAAACCTGTCCTTTGAATAGAAGACTTTGGATTATGCCATTCTAAGCTGCCAGTATGTAACTTGTCCTTATCATGTGTGTTATGGCTGCACCTGTTTTTTGTTATGTGAATTGTTAGAATTATCAGTGTTGTGGTATTGGCCTGCTTATAATCTGTTGGTATGCCTTAGGTCTCTTTGCATGTCACCAATATGTTTGAGTTCTTGAATGTTCAACATGAGGTCTTTGGTTATATTCAAGTCAACTTTGCCATGTTCCGTTTAACTTGCATTCAGATTTTTCCCAAAGTGTATTACCACAATCATCAATGTGCTTCTTAGGACACCATGAACCTAGATTTTCTTTTCTTATTGTGAATAATCATGTCTGGCCTTGGAAGTTGTTTATTATCTTGTTTTAAGCTCATTCTGATTTGTGTCTGCTTTTATTTAACATTCACAATGCTTTTCAATGTTGGTATCTATAATTTGGTGTATCTTAAGTACTGATTGCCTTCAATCTACCCACCTTTTTTGCTGTTATCATGAACTGTTCCAATACTACTTAACCTGTCTAAATCTTTTTGTCTTAGTCTATGTTAACATGTTGGATTTTTCCTAATTGTGTTCTTTATCACATTGTTTGCCATACCATGTGCCCTTTTATTGCATTCTCATTGATGTTCTATGTCAACCTGCCTACTGTTTCCAAGCTTTCTGAGTCTGCTTTGAATAAAGCCATCATCTTGTTCAATTGGGTTTGTACATGTTTAAATGAGATGCTTGATTTTGTATGCTTTGATGCAATGCTATCTGCTGCTACCATTTAAATACCATGCTTTTGTTGCTTTTCCCATGAATTATTTGATCAAGTTTGATAACCTTGCATAGTATTTCTAAGTCTTGTACACTGGTTGGTTATTTCCCTCGCACTTGGCATTGCTGTCAATGCAATACTGAGTTTTGAATATGGCTGCTTGTTTGGTTTAATGCACTTGTTTTTTTTATTTTGAATCCATGCGCATAACTTAGATCATATATTTATCAAGTCACATTTGTTACTGGACGTATTCCCGCCCCAGCGGATGGACTTGTGTTTGCGTTACTATTCCTCATTGCCATGCCTATAAGGACTGGGGTTCGATCCCTGCCCAGTCCTTTTGTTTTTTTCCTTTTCTGGTGTTCGCTTCTTAAATATATATGTGCTTTGGTATTTCCTGAACACCAGCGCGTGTTGGCTCAATTGGCAAGGGCTTTGGTTTGTTGTTGTGATGCGCAAGGGCATGGGTTCAAACCCCATGTGTGCCCTTCTCCTTTTTGGTTATTTTATTTTCCTTAAGTATTTTAGTTTTAGTTAATCATTTTAATTAGGTTTCCTTTTGTTTATCATTAACCTATCTAGTTTTTAAATCATCTTGCTTATTTTAAAATCAACCTTTAATTCTAGTTAATTGTATTTCCAATTATATTGATAATTATCAATTTGTGTCCTAACTTGGTATTTCTAATGTATGGTTAGATGTTAACTTCTAATTATCCACTTGCAATTTTTTTAATTATCTTATGATTTGTAATTGTTAGTTGCAATTGTGTTGTTAATTAATTATCCATCTTAATTTATTTATCAATATCTTTTGTTAGCATTTTTGTGGATGATGATTGTTTTACTAAATGGTTTGTTTAATCCTTGAATTAATATACCCATGTCATGTGTTTGACTTTAAATATGAATGTCATTTTCCTTTAAGTTGTCAACCTTGATTTTTTTTATCATTCTATATGTTTGTCTTCCTAAAGATTGAAGCATATTAATGTGTTCTTGTATACCATCCTTTATGTTTGTCTTCCTAAAGATTTAAGCGTATTGAGATACCCTCTTAATCATGTTCATCATATCTTTGTCATAAACATATTGCCATCCTCATGCTTATGTTGTTTTATCTATGTCCTATCTTTTATCATGTCTTATTTATTGTTATTATCAACTGTTTTTCCCCCATTCCAAAGGAAGGTGAATAGTGTTGACTCTTAAAGTCATGACCCCCATCTTAACCTAAGTAACCTCTTAGGAAGAAACTTTGTTTCTTGGCCTCATCAGAGCCATAGAAATTACAACTAGCTTTAGGGAGAGTTCCTCAACTCTTAGTGATATTCATCATAATGAATTTATCACTTTCCCCTCCTAACTAAACTTCAACATAGGACCATTTCAACTAGATCTAGAGAGTTCCTAAACTCTACAATGAGCTTGTACTCATTTCCCCTTTGAATATTGGCCATAGTCAATAATTCAGTAGAAGTAGAACTACGCATACTCTGATTCTATTCCCGAGGATACGTAGGCGTAAAGTGCGATGCTTTATCGAGTATACTTAGATACTAACCCCTAGGGTTTTTCAAGCCTTTAGCATAGAACCTTAGCAAACATAAGATAACTTAAGCAAGAGGTTCCTGTAGAGTACTACAGATATTAAGGGTGCTAATACCTTCCCTTAGTATAACTAACCCCCGAACCTTAGATCTCTTTCCCCTTAGGTTTTTCTAACGATCTTGAACCTTTCCTTTGGATAAATCAAAGTCGGTTGTAAAAGAAACTGATGCAAATTAATTAATAATTTGTTATCCAATTTTCACCGCAACACATTGGTTGTTGTTAGAATTCACCTTTGCATCCTTCTCCTTAATATGGGCTCCCTCGTGGCCTAATTTATCTTTCTCAGAGCTTTCCAACACACTATCAACAAACTTGTAAAGACCATCATCATCCCTCTAAGTAGTTAAACACTCCAAAATGTGATGTTGTTGTAAGGCTATCTGATTTCCATACATGTGATCCCGCGTATTTTGAGGCTTGACCACCTGTAAAGTGAAATGAGGAAGAAGTAACCATCAAACCCAAGAACCTATAGATCCCGGCTCCACAACCACCTTAAGGAGCACATCTTCCAATGCCTGAGAGAAAGAAAGACAACACTTAAGAGGTATTCTCTTTACATTGAAGATATGGTATGTGAAGACTCACTCTAAAACCCTTGTGTCTAATATAGTTCTCTCATTTGCAACAAGTTTATCAAAGTCTATTGTATATGGTTTTGTAATACCCACAATTACAGTGCTTAATTCTAAGTTAGTTTTTTATATTCACCAAGATAATAATGCATTATATATTGGTGTATGGTTAGTTATTGGAGATATACAAAATATATTCATCTACACCTGGTATCGTCATCTTTTGCTTAAAAGTATTTTGATTTGAAACTTAATTATGTCTTCCATAACTTTAGAAATTCTAATCAACTCAAATGCCAATTCTATTATTGCCATCAACACTCATTCTTCCATTGTGATGAATAACAAAAACTTTCATGCATTACATGTGCAATTTAATGTAGTACTTGTAGGGGTGTTTCCTCATAGTTAATGTCAATGGCACAACATTATTCCTAACTCCCAATTATGCATCTTACAATTAATGAAAAATACAGGATCAATTGATCCTCCATGCCCTTATTATTTCATCTATAGATCCAAGCATCATTACAATGCTTAGATATGTAAAAACATTTTAAAAAAACTTGAAATGTTCTCACCAAGATGTTTGCAAGCAAAATTTGTGCTCAAATCATGCACTTGAAGGAACATTTTTATCGCTTCACTAAAGGATCCCAGTCTATATCGAAATATACCTCCATGGGATTAAGGCCTTATCCGATGATTTGAATATTATTAAATCTATGTTAGGTGATATGGATCTTGTCATTCCCACTCTTATTGGCTTAGGTACTGAATATCGTGAGATCACAATTACACTCTGAACTTTATAAAATTCTATCGCAGCACTTTTTTTGCCTTTAGCAGCGCTGCTAAAGGTAAAGACAGCGCTTTTTTTTCTTTTAAAAAGCACTGTTTTAGGTCCCCCTAAGGATCCCTATAGCAGCGTTTTTCCATAAAAAAGCGCTTTCGTAGGCCCCCCTTTAGCAGCGCTTTTAAAAGCACTGCTAAAGGTCCACCTTTAGGCAGCGCTTTTCCAAAGAAAAGCGTTTTCGTATGTCCCCCCTTTAGCAGCGCTTTTAAAAGCGCTGCTAAAGGTCCCACTTTAGGCAGCGCTTTTCTAAAGAAAAGCGCTTTCGTATGCCCACCTTTAGCAGCGCTTTAAAAGCGATGTCTTATGTTTACGCCAATACACCTCTTTAGGCAGCACTTTTTTTAGAAAGCGTTGTCTTTTATTAAAGAGATTTTTAAAAGCTTTTTTTTTCGAAAAATCAATTATTAAACCTGTATAATTCAAACCTGTATAATTTAAACCTGTATAATTTATCAGAATTCATAACCATTCATCACATGGCCTTTGATACCACTATATGTCAACACATAGGCCTTATAGCATTATAATTCAACAATAGGCCTTTATACGATAAAACTTCAACACATAAATGGTAAAAACCATTATATATACAACAACAAAATAAACATTACATATATATAACTCAATACAAACTATACAACACCAATTCCATACACCAATTCGAAACCTTATACACCATATCCATCACCTATATATACAACATCTTCCATAAACATAACACAATTTCTAAAACTAACAAATTCTCATTTCAACCATGTATTGACACCAATCCTCCTTTATTTCTTCCAATTTGTCTTTCGTGTAGGTGGCACACTTGAATTAATCAAAATACTTATTTCGAAACAAAACGTAATCGTTTGGACATGCATGTATCTTATCATAGCTCATGCCAATAGAGCACAACATCTTTTTGGCCTCATATGTTTCTATTGGGATGAACATTATCCTCCGGAAGCATATCTTTCATAAGGGCTAATAACTCGGTGAAACTTTTATCCGACCATCCATTACCCGCCTTTAAGTTGTACAACTTTAATACCGCAGATAATCTTGTGAATTTAGTCCAACCCTTATACAACGGTTTCTCTGCGTCGCTTACCAACCTCTCAAACATTTTGGGACAATCCTGAAGATCTTCTTCAAGTGCTTCTGCAATCTCTTCGACTCGATCACAATCATATGTATCTGTGGCATTGTCGTTTGAAGCATAGGTCGTATTATCCCCCAGTTCAATATTCCCGTTACTTTTCTCACCATGAAGTGTCCAACTTGTATAACTTCGATCAATTCCATGCCTCTTTAAATGCGACTCCATCTGACCCGCGTCAATCCGACGCCCAAAACAGCAACTCAAGCAAGGACATGTGATTCGACTTGGGTCTTTGGCGTGTTCAACAGCAAACTTAACGAATTCTGATACCCCATTCTCGTACTCTTTCGACAATCGATTAGACGACATCCATTTTTTATCCATGATTTTACTAAGTAAGCAAAACAAAAACAAAAGAACAACTACGTACCTGTCTATATAGAAGTCAGCAACTTCTGGACTGAACCACAAAGTGTAAGATTCTTGAAAACGATCCGAATTCACTCTTCACAAGTAACCCCTATAGCAAATGAACATAAGTTAGTAAGTGATGGTGTATACCACATATAACAAGTCAAAGTTTCAAGAAACAAATTTAGTAAACATCATCATTAAATCAAATAGCATGGTATAGTTTCAACTCAACATTGTAAAAAAACAACTTCAACGCTTAAGTTCAAGTAACAATTCAATCACTATTTATCATTTTCAATCATCTCTCAAAATAAATTCAATCACTAGTTCACTTAACTACTAATTTCATTATCATTTTCAATAACAACCAAATTCTTACATCACTAAAATTTTCCGATAAATGTTCACTTTAGCTTTACAAATTGCCCTATAACAACCTCAACAATCTAACTTCTACAACACTCTTAACTACCTTGAATTTTCTAATTAATCACTATTCTACAAATTTTACACATTAAACTAACTTCTACTATTCTACAAATTAATCATTAAACTAACTTCTACAAATTAATCACATTTTACACAATAATCACTATACTAACTTCAACTAATTAATCACTTTTCCAATTAATCACTAACTAACTCCTACAAATCAAAAAATGAAAACCTAACATCAACAACTAATAATACACCAAATTTATCTCACAGAAATAGCAGATAAACAGTCTACAATGGAGAATATTAGACATTTTCATCAATGGAGAGAAAACCAGAAAAAGGAGATTAAAAAACTCAGAGAAACAATCAACAATGGAGAACAACGGTGTGAGTAAGCAGAAACGACGGAGGGAAGCTACAGACAGAGTAAAGCCACGAAGGATTTCGTTTGCAGAACGACGGCGGACGGCGTGGTTTCGTTCGTTTGCAGAAAAAATGGAGGAAGAAGAGAAACAGTAGTCGCTAGGGCGAAAATAGAAACGGTTGTAATGAAAAATAGAGGGAGATTAGAATATGTTTTAATTTTAATATTTTAAAACACCTTTAGCAGCGCTTTTAGAAAGCGCTTTCTTATGTTAATCCTTTAGCATCGCTTTTGGGGTAAAAGCGCTTTCTTATGTGGGATTAATGAAAGTCCTTTAGCAACGTTTTCCAAAAGCGCAGGCTAAAGCGTGTTGTACGAAAGCCCTTTAGCAACGCTTTTTAAAAGCGCTGCCTTATGTCCCACATTTAGCAGCGCTTTTCATAAAACACTTTCTAAAGTTCACCTGCCTTAGGGCTTTAGCAGCGCTTTTCAAAAGCGATGTCTTATGTCCCCCATTTAGCAGCGCTTTTTTCTTTCGTTTTTTATTTTTGTTTTTAGCGAAACATATAGCAGCGCTTCTACCAGAAAGTGTTGTCTTTGTTGCGCTGCGAAAACTCATTTTTGGCGTAGTGATATCTTCGTGACCTACTCTATAATTTTTGGTGTCTTCTCTCTTCCCTTAACTTTTTGAATTTCTTGCTTTTTATTTTCCGCTGAATAAAATCAAAACATTTTAAAAATGTTTTTAAACTCTGATTTTAATCCTAAAAGTATTTCAAAACCAATTGTTTATGAAACACACAATTCGCCCCTTCCCCTCTTGAGTTTGAAGTCACATGTCAAATAGTTTCTTGATGTAGTTCCTATTGGATTGACTGCATTTGCAAAACAATAACATGAAGAAGTATTCAAAGTGTTCAAGATTATATATTTTAGTTAAGCTATATAAAAGTGCAAAAAAGGACACATGCTGGACGTGATGCTCTAGCATGAGGTACAACATCTGAGCTTTGTGCAACAGGTCAATAATAATGCATTTTGGAAGAATTTTTCGATCAAAGATTGGATCAGGTTTTATTTCTAATTGGCTTAGCAATATGACTAAGTGATTTGTTCGACAGCTTGATAAAGATTGATTTAGATTTAAATGAAGATTTAAATTTGAATTTAAATTGAAACAAATCATATCTTGTTAGAGATATTTATGGAACAGATAATGTCCAACAGATTCTACATTAATTCTGGACAAAATAAAATCACAAATCCATGAAAAAAACCAGAGTTATTATGTTGTATAAAGAGCTCAAAACCTACATTGGAAGCCAAACATACACATTGAAGATTTTATAGTGCTAGGCTTTACAAGAGTCCTTGTTATTTTATGTACACCACACTATGTTTCAGTAACTTGGAATATTTGTAGGTTTGTCGAGTTAAGTGTTAAATTCAACATTGTTATGTACACCTTTATGTTTCAGTAACTTGACATAGAAGGTTTGTCTAGTTGAGTTGTAGTATTCAACATTGATTATTGAGTTGTAATTTTCAATCACACAGGTTGTGTGATTGAGAAGAAAGTGAGTAGATTCTTATATTTAGGGGGTGCCCTGAATAGAAAGTCATTGGGTATTGCTTGGAAGATGCATTGAAACACATAGGGTTTGTTGTTGCCCATAAGAATAATTGCACTAAACTCCTAATAGTGAATTTCCTTTCTTAAGTTGTGGACTCAACCCCCCAGACGTTGGCGTGGTTTCACCGAACTGGGTAAATAACTATCATGTTAATAATTCATTTCTGCTCCATCATCTAGTACTTGCTATTATGGTGTTTTGGGTTTAACTTTTCAAATCAATTATCTAGGACATCATATTCAACATTTAACCCTTGAGGAACAAAATTTCAATTGGCATAAAAGCAGGCACCCTAGACCTTTTGGTGAGCTCCAAGGAAGATAAATTCTGCTCAAATGGAGACAATTAAAAATGGAGGATCAGTCAACAAACCACTAGTTTTGGATGACACCAATTATGATTATTGGAAGGCTATGATGGTGGTCTTTCTCAAATCCATGGGCAATAATATATGGATAGTTGTTGTTAAAAGTTGGAAACATCATGTGATCACTTCTCAAGATGGTTCAACAAGCTTGAAGCCTGAATTTGATTGGTCCAAAGTTGAAGATAATAAAGCTCTTGGTAATGATAGAACCTTGAATGCAATATTTAATGGTGCTAAAAAGAATATGTTCAAACTAATCAACACTTGTACTGAAGAAAAAGAAGCATGAGAGATTCTCAAGACTGCTCATGAAGGCACATCCAAGGTTAGGATGTCAAGGCTGGATCTCATCACTTCCAAGTTTGGAAATCTGAGAATGATGGAAAATAAATCCATATCTGATTTTAACATTTGTCTGCATGACATAGCCCACAGTTCTTTTGCTTTAGGAAAAAAGTTGTCAGAAGAAAAGCTGGTTAGAAAGATTCTCAGATCTTTAGGTCAGAAGTTTGATATAAATGTAACAACTATTGAAGAAAACCAAGACTTAAGCACCTTGAAGGCTGATGAACTCATTGGTTCCCTTTAAAGCTTTAAAGTTTCTATAAATGGAAGATCAGAAAAGAGGAGCAAAGGTGTAGCTTTTGTATCCAATACTCAAATGAAGGAAGATCGAGTTCATAAGGATATTAGAGAAAGTTTTTCAGAGGATATAGCCCTTAATAGAATAAAGTTTAATAGTAATTTGAAAAAGCTGGATAGAAAATGGAGGAAAAATGTTCCAGACAAGAGTTCAGACATCAGTCCCCTGAACAAGAGCAAAGATAACTTCAAAGATAATAAGGGAAAATGAGCTCAATGTTCTAAATGTGAAGGTTTTGGTCACATTAAAACTGGATATCCTCCTTTCAAAAGAAATAGAAAATAGTTTAAATATGTTGAATGATCAAAGTCCCACCTAAGAAGAAAATTGAGTTTCAGATGGTAGACCACATGTTTCAGCACCGTGCTCTACATGTGTACCCTCAACACAGGGGTTACAAGAACTCTGCAAAGAGATGTCACCATTGTGGTAGATTTGGTCATATAAGAACCCTTTGTTATAAACTCTATAGATATCCTCAGTATTATAGTCAGCCAAAGTCCAAAGGAAAGAAGCGGAAGAAAACTCATGCTAAGGAAGTGTGGAAACCCAAGGAAGCTGTCAAATGTCTCTTAGCTCATGTTCTACTTAGAGTTTCTTCTAGAAAGGATTGATATTTTGATAGTTGATGTTCACAACATATGACTGGTGAAAGGAGCTATATTGAAGAGTTAAAGCTATATTCTAATAGTTATGTCACATTTGGTGATGGAATTAAATGAAGAATCATGGGGATAGTCAAGCTGGTGAGTCCAGATTTACCATGTCTTGATGATGTGCTGCTAGTAGAAGGATTAACTGCTAACTTGATCAACATAAGAAAATTATGTGATCAAGGTCTAAATGTTAGCTATAACAAGTCATAATGTATTATCTCTAGCAAAGATCAAGTTATGTTAATGAAAGGTTCAAGATCCAAAGACAACTATTATATATGGATTTCTCAGCCCTCATCCAAGGTTAAGAACATCATATCTGAAGATGTGTGTCAAGATGAGAAGCAAACTAAGATGTCATTCAAGATGGTCCACCATCTTACTCATACTTCTAATTTACCACTTATGGATTTTATGATACTCAAGCAAGGAGTTGTCATTAAAGGTAAGGATGATGGTCAGGTTGGATATCCTCCCATCATTGAACAACCAGTAACTATTCATGAGAAATATTTGAAGAATAATAGGAATTATGGAATTTCTTCTCATATGTCTGGAGCTTTGTTTAACCAAAAACATGTAAGGGTGTTTGGTAAAACTAGAATTGGTGTTACTCTTAATATCGTAAAGTCCAACCACATGCAATTTGACAAAAAAATTGTTCCAGATATTGTTATCCACAACTTTCCACAGGCTAATTTGACCAATCTAGTTACTGGAGGAGTTGTGATTGAAATCCCACTCTTGTATCGGGCTATAAGAAATCCCCATCTCATTCACATGTCTGTTTGTGAATATTCCCCATAATCTAATATGAGAAATCAATATTTTGATAAAAATGTGACAAACATCTTGTTCGATGTGTTGACAGAGTCTCAAAAGCTTAAAGAGAATGATGATCATATTCATGAAGATGTTGAGCTTGATTCTGCTAATGGCTTATGTGTAGTTTGTGCTTTGTTTACCAAGGGAACACAATCTATAGATGATATGATTCCCCATAAGGATGAAGTTTGTGATCTTGGTGGTCTTATTGTGGAGCAAGTTATTACTGTCTTGCTAGGAAACACTTTGCTACCTGCTAAAGAAGTAGGAGTGTTTGTGATGCATATACCTTTAGAACCATCAGTTTGAGACCTAGACTGTCATGTATCTTGAAGCTCAAACCTATCCATATAGATGAACAAAGTACCTTCCACAATAGGAACTTGAATGTGAAAGTTGAAGACTTTCCTTGTGTCAATATGTTGAAGAAGATTTTGACCAAGTCTCGTGACAAGGCTACTCATGAAAAGGATCATAAAGGGAATGACAACATTGATGATGTTGTCAATAATTATGCCATTTATATCCATATGAATAAGGAAGTTCATGATGGGTTTAAACTAATTAATGAAGGTGTTATTAAGGATACTGATCTTTGTAACGTGTCTTTGACCCCTAAACGGATGTTGCAATAAGAGGCTTTGACATTTGAAAATGATGCTCAGCTGTTGGAGGAAGCCATTGTGAAAGAAAAATGAGAGTCTTGAGAGAGATCTCATGCGTATTGATGTCCAGTTAGACAACATGGTGGATCATGTGTTTCATCAAATGCATACTTACTTTGTGTTGAGCATGGTAGAAGATGTAAATTTTCAAGCGAAGAACTACGCCTGTGGTTCTCAAGGTACTTATGTTGATAAAAGTTTCACTCAACAGTTGTGTAACAACCAAATGACCAATAATTTCACCAAAAAGGTTAATAAAGATGTCAAAAAGAATGTACCAGATAACATGTGTGACATGTTGGTAACTAAGTTTCCAACTCAATAGAAGAAAAAGTAGGTTGGCCTTGTTATTTCTAAAGTGAATGAAAAGTTTGTTTAAATAAGTGAATATGAGACAACTGGAGAAAAGGTCCAAGACATTGTGTCCACCTTAAGGAGAAAGGTTGAAGTAAAGAGAGTTCATGTGGATGTGACTTCTGCTCACATGGATAATGTGTCACTCTATCCTGAAACAAAATTTTAGAAATGGAAGTATGCTGTTCATAAAAGGTTTGAAGCTAAAAGGGAGCTAGGAGAAGAAACCATGAAGACTATTTCTGATGATGGTCCTAGCTATGATAAGTTGGTCAAGGAGCTGAGGAAAGTGTTTGATAGAGGAAAGTTTCATCATCAACTTTCAATTGATTGGGCAGAATCAAGGTTTCCTATATTGATAAAATTATGAGAAAGGGAACTATGGATGAAGAAAAATCTGCAAATAAGGTTGTAAAATATTTTTGGCACTAGTGTATAATGGGTTTTTGGAGCTTCATAATGATGATCGACTGTTCAAGACAATATTGGAGCTTGTAGGAGATTGAGGTTAAGGATGATGGTATTCCTCATGGGTAGTTACCTATGTCTTTTGACTCTATGTTACTATTTTGTGTTGCTCTAGGTTGGATTGTATTCTGATATCTAAAGACAACTTTTCTTTCCATTCCTCTGCCAGATTATTGTAAAAAGGGGGAAGTAGTATTGGTTTTTGTGATGTTATGGTAACACATGTATTTGTTTAGTACAAACCATCTAGTAAGTTCAAATGTTGTACTCATATGCTGGAGCGTCAGGCACGACATCTGGCCCTTATGATATGAGCTTTCGTGTTAGTAGTTTTTGCATATCTTATCATTAACTACAAATTGTCTGTGTTATGCATGACTACATATGTGAATGATTTCAGGATAATAATTGTTAGTTAGTAGGATTGAATGCTACTAACTATGAGCTAACTGAGTGCCATGCATGACTAAGTTCTGGATGATTGCATGTTTGTATGATTGATTCTAGAGCATTGTTTTGTGTGACATTTGTGATGAATACTACTGATTTTCAGCTGCTGACCTTATCTCTGATATTTTGAAGACTATTGATGATTGTACACTCTGAAGAATGTCACCTATTCTAGTCTGAATAAGTCTTATCTCTTACAATGTTGTTTTGCCATAATTTGGCAAAAGGGGA
This sequence comes from Lathyrus tuberosus, assembly GCA_022829125.1. Classification (NCBI taxonomy): domain Eukaryota; kingdom Viridiplantae; phylum Streptophyta; class Magnoliopsida; order Fabales; family Fabaceae; genus Lathyrus; species Lathyrus tuberosus. The sequence continues at coordinate 7,108,421 of JALAZF010000090.1, forward strand.
GATTGTAGTTACTATTAGATTGGCCCTTTGGATTGGCTGCGTTTTGTAAAACAACAACATGGAGAATTATACAAAGTGTTCAAGATTATCTGTCTTGCTTAAGTTGTATTGAGGTTGTAAAATGGACTCATGTTGGACGCTATGCTCCAGTATGAGGTACGACATCCGGGCCTTACACAATAGGTTAATACTACTGCGTTTTGGAAGTCTTTTTGGTAAAAGATTAGATCAGATTTTATTGTTAATTGCCTTAGCAATATGACTAATTTATTTGTTTGAAAGTTGGACAAAGATTGATTCAAATTTAAATGAATATTTATATTTGGATTTAAATTGAAACAAATCATATCTTGTTGGAGATATGGAACACATAATATCCAACAAATTCTGCATTAATTATGGACGAAATCAAATCTCAAATCCATGAAGAAAACCCCAGAGTTATTATGCTATATAAGGAGCTCAAAACCTATATTGGAAGTCAAGCATTCACGTTGAAGATTTTAGAGTGCTATGGTTTACAAAAGTCCTTGTTATTTTATGTACACCACACTATGTTTCAATAACTTGGCATAGTGTTAGGTTTGTCTAGTTGAGTTCTAAATTCAACATTGTTATCTACACCTCTATATTTCAGTAACTTGACATAGAAGGTTTGTCTAGTTGAGTTGTAATATTTAACATTGACTATTAAGTTGTAATCTCTAATCACGGGTTGTGTGATTGAGAAAAAAGTGAATAGGTACTCATGTTTAAGGGGTCCTTAAATAGAAAGACATTGGGTAGTGTTAAGAAGAGGCATTAAAAAACATGGGGTTTGTTGTTGCTTATAAGATTCTTTGTACTAAACTACTAATAATGAATTTTCTTTCTTAGGTTGTGGACTCAACCCCCCAAAAGTAGGTGTGGTTTCACCGAACTGAGTAAACAACTATCGTGTTATTTACTGTTTTTTTTTCCTCCATCATCTAATACTTGCTATTGTGGTGTTTCTGGTTTAACTTGTGAAACAAATTGACAAGGACATTGTCTTTGACATCTATCCTCTGAAGAACAAAATTTCACTTCCACATTGGGTTTGTAGAGTTTCCTTAAATCAACATCTTCCTACCCTTAAGTTGAATTCACCTAAAGTATATTATATCTACCTATTATCCTTTTATATAGTGTGGTCTCTAACTAAGTCACACCCCCGTAATTGTATTGTTCCTTCTACTTATCTTTCAACCTCGAAGTGATTTTTTTATTCATTAATTAATGAATAAATAATCCCTCTTGTCTATTCTTCTTATTAGGAGTGGTTTACCGCACTAGCTCCCTAAGCTACATAGTGCTTGGAATAAACATTTACATCCTTGAAGCAAACTCGTCTCCTTGACGGTTACAACGTCAGTTTCTTGACATGTTATTCTTTTATCTGGTGAAGAGAGATTCAATAGATTAAGTTGAACTATTCTAAGCCTACTTGGATTTACCTAGGCTAATTATCAAAGATTCTTTGTCTACAACCTAATTCTTCCTGACTACAGAGGATTTCTTACACTTTCACTACACTACTATGATATTTCTAATTTTCATATATCATTTATGTTTTCTTTCGTTTAATCTTTATCCATCCGTACAATCTTTAAACTCATGGTTATTACCTTAGTAATTTACCTGATAAGAAATTACTTTAAACACATTATTTTCTAATGAGTTTTGTTAGTTTTTCAAACCTAATGATCAAATATTCCTCACTTTTCCAAATTCAAAGAATAGTTTAACAAATTTAGTTTTTGAAACATATTCATCAGATATCATATCTTATTTTACTCATCTCAAGTGCAGTTAGATTTACGAATTCAAGGGCTTAGGCAGGACATCACCAATTGCTGCATGAATGTACATCAGGTCTTAGGCAGAAAGAAGTTAACTAAGAAGGCTATGCTAGCAAAAACCATTTGAGAAAAATAGTTCAACAGGATATCATCATTTCTCTTCCTCTCTGCAACTCCATGAGATGTCACTTCACATTAAGTCATATAGAAGATGTGAAAAATATACTAAACTCTAGAATGATTGAATGACTTCCTAGCTGAATCACTTCTAGACTTAACACATAGGCCAAAATCAACCGACCTACTTTAATATCAAAATATAGTCTGATTTCTAGTAGAAAGAAAATATATTTATTTTTTAAATGTGAAAACATTTCTTAAAATACAAGTGAGAAAGATATTACATATTTATTTAAAATTTTAAAATAGATTATATCATTAAAACATTATACATAAAAGAAGGTTTTATAATGTTTTACAATCAAATATTTTTGAAATAAGAATTATAATATAGAATCCTAAATTTATACTCGATTGTGATTCGACTCCAGTGAACTTTGAAGGAAGAACCTTACACCTAAAAAAATAAAGGAAGAATCTTACACCTAAAAAAATAAACATCAAATGCGATGAGATATGTTAGGGTTTACTATCTAATTACTATCAAACAAAGAGTTGCATAATGAAGATAACATAAGAAAAGACTTTTAGAATTTCAATATCCCATTAAGAGCAACAACAACCGAATATATAGCTAGGGTTAACAGCAGGTGGGCTAAAACAAAGGCCCAAGAAACTAACATATAATTATAGAAACTAAATAAAAAAGAATAATAACACCCCCTAATGATAATAATCTCTGAACAGAATGAACTCTTTTCTATCTCTAATGGGCCTCTTCATAACAATACTCTTTGGGTCAATGAGAACCTTGTCCTCAAGGTTCATAGAGGAATCATGCGGAGGTGTTAATAGGATTGGGCTGGATGGGAGATTAATTGGGCCATTGGGTGTTTTAGCATGAGTAACGGTGACGTGTGTATGAGTGGGTTGGGGTGTAGGAAAAGGATCCGTTAGGACAAGGGAAGGGTTTGAAAAATCTGTGGGAGCAGGTGAAAGAGGGGAGGATAAGGTGGGACACGTGGCAGGTCCTGAGAAAAGCTTTGGGCGGTGGAAAGGGACAGTGAGGGGCAGATGTCTTGAGCCGTGTGCGCATGTGAAACAGCTGTAGGCTTTATAGCATAGGGAGCAGTACTCTTGGAAACAGAGATATCACGTGAAGCAAGGATTCCTTTCATAAGTTCACTTGTTAAAGTGGTATTCATTTGTTGTGAAGAACTTCTCCTCTCCTTTTCTTTCTCCGTGTTCCTCTTTTCACCTTCAACATTTCTAGTGTCAACTTCTTCTGCATGCAAACTCTTTTCACCCTTAACTATTGTTCTGGTGCTGTGTCGAGTCCCTTCCTTTATAGAGTCAAGTGATGGAGCTCTTGGTTCATCTTTATGGCCATCATAGCATGTGGTTTCCCTTTCCTCTACATACAAGTCTCTAGGTTGGATCTGAATATCTTTCGACGCCGGATCAAAAGGGTGGATCTTGGTGGTGTCACAGAAAACTTCATTAAGGCGTAACACATCGCTAGGAAGTTGTCAGGAACTATCTGGAGGGAGAAAGGCAAAGTACGGTCGCCGAAGAGAGACGTGAACAACGGGGTGTACTTTGGAGGACGAAGTGAGATCTAACAGATACGCGACTTCGCCAACTCGTTTAATGACCTTGAAAGGACCGAAAAAACGCTTGCTCATTTTCTGCGAGGTTCGCTTAGTAACGGTTTGTTGGCGATAGGGTTGCAGCTTCAACAAAACAAGATCTCCACTTTTGAAGGTAAACTCTACCCTTTTCGAGTTAGCTTGTTTTTCCATTTGGATCCTTGTTTTTCTTAAGGTCTCTTTGAGTTTGGTAATAATGTTACTCTGGTTTTGCAAGGAACTGTCCAAGGATTCTTCAGAAACTGAACCGGAAATGTAAGCTGGGATATTTGGTGCTTCGCGACCATAAAGAGCTGTGAATGGGGTCATCTGAATCGCCGTGTGATAAGAAGTGTTGTACCAGTACTCAGCGAGGTGCGGGAACTTGTACCATTGACGAGGGTTGTCACCAGCGAAACATTTAAGGTATGTTCCCAAAGATCTATTTACAACTTCAGTTTGTCCATCAGTCTCAGGGTGGTATGTTGTGCTATATTTTAATGTTGTCCCTTGTACTCTGAAAAACTATTTCCAGAAATTGCTGAGGAAAAGAGGGACGCGGTCTGAAACGATTGATTTTGGGGTTCCATGAAGGTGAGCTACTTCTACAGAGAAGCGAGAAGCAAGGTCCTTGGAAGTGAAGTTAGTAGGCAAAGCAATGAAATGGCAATATTTTTACAGACGGTCACAGATGACCCAAATAGTTGTATGACCGAACGAGTTTGGTAAGTTTGTGATGAAATCCATAGTCAAATCGTCCCATACCAGCGTAGGAATTGGTAGAGATTGTAGCAACCCCTTTTTTTGTGTCTGATATTTGTTATGCTGGCATGTAGTGCAATGTTTGATAAACTGTTTGGCTTCAGTGTATAAGCCTGGCCATGAGAAGGAGGAAGTCAGACGAGCAAGAGTAGCTTTGACACCAGAGTGCCCTGAAGTTGGTGTGCTGTGGTATTCTTGTAAAATACTGGTTCGAAGTCCGTCCACGTCAGGTATGAACAACCTATCTTTGTAGTAGAGTAAGCCCTGTGAAAACTTGTAGAAATTTTGCTCATTCTGATTTTGCAATGACTGTTCCACTAATGTCTGACCTGCCTTGTCATGTGTATAAAAGGCGCGAAGGGAGTTCAAAAGATCTGGAATAGGAGAAGAGAGGGAGAACAAGAAGGAATCCTCAGAGTGGTATTTGCGACTCAAAGCATCAGCTACTAAATTAGATTTTCCAGGTTTGTAGAAAATCTCAAAATTAAACCCTTGTAATTTTGACGCCCATTTTTGTTGTTCTGGTGTCTGAATTTTCTGAAGTAAAAGATTTTTGAGGCTCTTTTGATATGTGAATATGTAAATTTATTGTCCAATGAGATACTGACACCACTTTTTTACTGCTTCTGTTACAGCATACATCTCCCGAACATAGACAGAGGCAGTTTGCATTTGAGGGCACATCTTTTTACTAAAGAAAGCAATGGGGTGACCATCTTGTGACAACACGGCACCTACAGCCACACCTGAAGCATCTGTTTCCACTATGAAGCGTTTTGTAAAATCTGGCAATGTCAGGACCGGCATGTCGGTCATCTTTCTCTGTAATGTTGTAAACGCTTCGGCCGACTCTGTACTCCAGTTGAATTTAGTGGAACGCAACAAATCGGTGAGGGGAGCGGCGAGAGTGGAATAGTTACGAACAAAACATCGATAAAATCCAGTGAGACCTAAAAAGCCGCGGAGAGCCGTGAGTGATAAAGGTTCTGGCCAATCCAAGATGGCTTGAACCTTTGCAGGATCGGGTGCAACACCACCCACTGAAATGCCATGACCTAAATAATGGACTTCTGTAACTGCAAAAACGCACTTAGTTAACTTGACAACAAAAGAATTTGACCGTAATAACTCGAATATAACCTGCAAATGGAGTAAATGGTCGTGTAAGTTTGCACTATAAATCAAGATATCATAAAAAAAAACTAAAACGAATTTGTGTAAATATGGTCTGAGCAGGTCATTCATGGCTGATTGAAAAGTAGAAGGGGCGTTAGTTAACCTAAAAGGCATGACTAGGAACTCGTAATGACCGTCGAAAGTTAGAAAGGCAGTTTTATGTGTATCTTCTGTTGCAACTCGAATTTGATGGTAACCAGATCGTAAATCTAACTTGGTAAATAGTTTTACTGAACCCAATTCGTCTAATAGCTCATCAATGGTGGGAATAGGAAACCGATCTTTGATTGTGACTGCATTAAGTGCTCGGTAATCCACACAGAACCGCCAGGTTCCATCTTTCTTCTTAACAAGTAAGACTGGTGAGGAAAAAGGGTTGTGGCTAGGGACAATGACTCCCTCTTTTAGCATATCTTGGATAATTGTTGTCATGGCCTCTTTTTGTGAATGCGGGTAACGATAGGGTTTGACGTTAATGGGATGGGTGTTTGGGGCTAAGGGAATGTAATGATCATGAGGGCGTTTGGGTGGGAGGCCAGTGTGTGGTTGGAAAATTGTGTGATATTGTTTTATCAAGGTGAGAAGTTTGGGGTCGAGGTTGGGTGGTAAGGAATTCGAAATAGGGATAATGGTCTGATCCTCTTCTGGAATAGGGTCAATTAAGTTAAATGTAAGCAAGTGAAAGGATGAGATAGAGTTGGCGTGGATGAGCTGTTTGAGTTGGTGAAAGGAACTGTGGGTTGGTTGGGAAGTAGGATCCCCTTTTAGTGTGATAGGTTGGCCAGTGTGAGTGAAAGTGATTGAGGGTATTAAAAAATCAGCTTGTATCTGTCCCAAAGTACGCAACCATGCCATACCAAGGACTACATCAGCACCTTCGATTGGTAGCAAATAAAAGGTTAATTGAAAGGGCTTGTTTTGCAAAACAATCTGAACATTGCTACAAATTTCTAACATCGTAAATGAGAACCATTTCCAACCATAACTGAGAATTGAGGAATTGGTGTTGTCTTGAGGTTTAGGTGCCTTGCAATTCTAGGCTGAAGTATGTTATGAGTGCTTCCTGTATTCACCAATACCATTACTTGCAATCCACCTATGAGGTCTTTAAACTTGAGGGTTTGTGGAGAGAATTGGTCAGTCAAGGCTTGGGTGGACAATTGAAAATAAGTGTCATTCTGGACCGAATCAATAATTTCTGGTTTCACATTATCCACTTCCACAATCGATTCTACTAAGGGTTCCTCGTCTGCCAACAGTAAAAGGAATTTATTTGTGGAACATTTATGACCAGTAATAAATTTCTCATCACAATTAAAACAAAGTCCTTGGGCCCGGCGTTCTTGTAATTGGGCTTGGGATAGACGTCGGATGGGCATTTTTGTGGGGTTGTGTTGGGAGGCTTTTTGAGATGTTGTGCCTTGTGAGGCGAAAGGATTCTGGATATTGGTAGGTTGAGGTGGGTTGGTGGGAATTGTGGCTGGTTTATTGTAAGTGTTTTGATAGGGTTTGTTGAATTTTGGTTTTGCGTCTTTGATTTTTGATTCAATAAGCTTGGCTAGGCCAATAGCTTAAGAGATTGAAATTGGTCGATGGAGGGCCATTTCATTACGAATATCTTGGTTAAGACCAGAAATGAAACAGTTCAGAATAGCCTCTTGAGGTAGTCCCATAACCTGATTGCATAATTTTTCAAACTGTGTTTGATATTCCATAACCGTGCCAACTTGTTTCAATTTGAACAACGCAGCTTGGTGATTTTCATATGAAGATGGACCAAAGCGTAATTCTAAAGCTTTAGTAAAGGAAAACCAATCAGTTAACAATTGACTCTGATGCATCCATTTGAACCAACCTAATGCCTCACCTTTCATGTAAAATGAGATAAATGATAATCTATTTTCTGGTGGTAGTTGGTAGAAATTAAAAAACTACTCTGCTTGAAACAACCATTCCAATGGGTTGGTTCTGTCAAACGTAGCCAACTCCAACTTAGGAGTGCGAAAATGAGGTATTGGGGTTGTTTGGGGAATTGTAGCGAATGGGATTGGAGGGTAAAAAGGAAGGTTAAAGTTTTGTATTGGGGTAAAAGCTGAATGTGTAGGTATATAGTTGTGGGAGTACAGCGGTGGGGGTGCAGCGGTTTGTCTTGTGGTGGCTGTAACGGTGTGTGGGGGAAAAGTATTAGAAAGACTAATTGATTGTCTTATAGGTGTGGGTGTAGCTAAAGGAGAGTTTGTGTGGGAAATAGGTGTAGTAATGGTAGGAATAGATAAAGGAATTTGAGCTGTACCTGAAGAACACGCTGTGGTTTGAACAGGAACAGGTTGTGTATCCCTTTGTGCAGCAAGTTTGTTCAGCATGTTCATTATATTCTCATACCTTGAATCTGAAATTTGTTTTTCATTATCCATATGGGTTTGAATCTGCTCCAGATCCGCATTTGCTTTATCAAAACGCTCATCTAGTTGCTGCTGGGTTTGATTCATTGCATTATCCAAGTGGATATGAGCAGTTTGCATAGCTTCTTCTATGATATCCCTAGAAGCAAGGGTGGTGGGTTTAGGAGGGGCCATGGTTCAAGAATGAAAGCACCAATGTTAGGGTTTACTATCTAATTACTATCAAACAAAGAGTTGCATAATGAAGATAACATAAGAAAAGACTTTCAGAATTTCAATATCCCATTAAGAGCAACAACAACTAAATATATAACTAGGGTTAACAGCAAGTGGGCTAAAACAAAGGCCCAAGAAACTAACATATAATTATAGAAACTAAATAAAAAAGACTAATAACATCCCCCTAATGATAATAATCTCTGAGCAGAATTGACTCTTTTCTATCTCTAATGGGCATCTTCATAACAAGATACTACAATCTCAATGAGCTCCTAGAGAGGAATAAACCACAATATACCTCATATAAAGTATAAATATTAATTGTATCTTTAAAAAACATGAAATCATTATAATATTACATATGTACTCAATCTTAAACCATATACACACATAGTTCAATATACGTAGCAAACACTACTACATTGAACTAACGATAATATTAATACAAATTTTATAAATTAAAAGGGAACACACAATATATTTTTTTGTTCATTTTAAATCTCTAGAACACTTTGAGGTAAACTTGATATCAAATCTAGATCAACTAAGAGAATCTGGTTCACAATCATTCAATCTTAAAGACATTCTGAGATAAGTTGTCTTAAAAACATACTCACCCAGTTGATATTAAATGTAGATCAGCCTAGAGACTTTTGACCACAATCAATCAATTCTCAAGGAAATTATGAGTGTGCTGGCTTAGAGTCTTGCTCAATTGATATTAAATGTAGATCAATCTTGAAAATCTGACTCACAATCATTTAATTTTCAAGAACACTTTGAGGTGAGCTCTATCCGATACTTTCTAATCCGATTGATATTAAATGTAGATCAATCCATAGAATCTGATCAAAACTATTCCTAACAAGTTCTATCACATGAATCATAATCCCTATAATAAGGCTATCAAACATAGGTAGAGTTTAATTTCTTCACTAGTGATACATAAACATAATGATCAACTACTAAAAAAAAAGTATAATTACTTAGGAGTAACAAAAGTTATTATAAGTCATTCTTATCCTCCTAAGATTGATTCCTACCCTTATACTTATTATTAAGATGTCTAAGTCTATAAGATCTCTAAATTATCAAAAGTTTGATTCTTAAATAAACGAGTCTAAATTTACTACATTAATTATCAATACAAATTATCTCAAGATAAATGTCAATTATCCATCCAACAAATGCTCATACATTTATCCTAATACCTAGTTAACATAGGATTATAGAACATCCATACAAAGATATGCTTTAAAGTTGGTGTAAAATTTTCTTTTGTTAATTTATGGAAATTGTCGGTTCCGTATAGGTTGAAAGCATTTGGGTGGAGATTATTTTTGAACAAATTTCCGTTGAAGGATTCGTTAATACATAGAGGTATTATCTTGTATTCCTATTCGGTTTGCTTATTTTGCAACGTAGAATTTGAAAATGTACTGCATCTTTTCTTCTTGTGTGAGGTGTCTAAGAGGGTTTGGAGGGAAATGTGTTTTTAGGTTGGGGCTGATATTCCTTTGGTAGTAACAGATTTACATGACCATTTCAGGCTGTGGTTTGATTTTTGTTATAGGAAGAAGGTGAGGAAGCGAAGGGAAGAAAGTATATGATTGACTATTTGTTGAAGTATTTAGGAGTTAAGGAATGGAGTGGCTTTTAAAAACGAGAAATGTGTCATAGCGGATCTTGTGTAGAACATAAAATTATCGGTGTGGGGTGGGCGATGAATGGGATGATTATTCATTTCAAGTGTAATTTTTTTTATTTTTACAAAAATCCTTTGCCCTTTTTAGTTTAAGTTTCATTTGGTTTATAATCTCTTTGTATTCTTTCAAAACTTTTTTTTCTGATTTTTTGTATCAGAATTCAAGTACCCCTAGTACTCGTGTTAATTAAATGTTTGCTTAATATATATATATATATATATATATATATATATATATATATATATATATATATATATATATATATATATAGGTCATGCTAATACACACCCATGTAAGTGTGCATTAGCAACATACACCTTAGTGTCTTTTTGTGTGTGACCCATTAATTTTGGGTGGACCCATATTAGAAAGTTGAAGAGAAAAAATAGAAAGAAAATAGATGTAGTGTATTTTTGTGGGAGTCACCAATTTTAGGTGTGGGTTAGCATTTTCATATATATATATATATATATATATATATATATATATATATATATGCTTTTTAAAATCATCAATATCTTCATCGATCATTATGTGTCCATGCATTTATATCAAAATAGTCTCAAAGTCCATCTTTCTACTAGATAATTCTCCACTAAGACTAATTGATTAAAATATCAAATAAAACCATATTTGAGTAAACCAACATTCATCGGAAAGATAAAAATTCCCAATATACTATTATGATTTTCATTGTGCAAGAGAGTGCTTCAAAAAATACAGTTTCACAAAACAAGATATGGGGTTCTTAATCAAAACACTAAGCAAAAATAACGTCAAATTGTACCCTTTTCCAATATCAATTCTAAATTTAATTCATTAACATTGCCGTCTCTATTAAAGTCATTTGAGTCTAGTTTCAATGTTTTTTTTTTTAATAAATCTTAGAATCCAGCCTTGCGACCAACTAATTCAAGAGGGATCAATTTCACCGTCCACTAGCGAGAGCCCCGTTTAAAGCCGGAGCAAAGCTCCGTATGAACTGACCCAGTTTCAATGCCTTTTATTACCTTCAACTACCTACCCATTAACAATAATCACACTCATTCACCCTAATTTACCCTTCTTTAAATTTGAATTAATGCCTAAGCAAAGGGTAAATGAGTAAATAACATATTCATTTTTTCTCCAATGCTTCTAAGACTTTCACATGACACCTTTTCACTTCCTATTGGTCCAAATTTTCCATTTCAATATTTTTCTTCCTTCTCTCTGTCGTATCCTCTCTCTCTCATTTGAATATTTTTCTTCCTCTTTCGTATTCTCTCTTCTCCCATCTCTTTTCCCTCTTTTTCCTTCAAACCCTAACATCTCCACCACCCCTTTCTCCGCCATATCCACGCCTACCACCACCTCCAATGGAAAACTCGACACTATTTTCGTACTTCTCGCTATTTTCAGCTTGAAGAACATTCGCATATCCTTCTCCTTTTACATACCAAAATCGCCCCTGTTCTCTCTTGTCACAGTTCAAGCTTGAAGAAGACAATCACCACTTCAAAGATCTTTCCATTTTCTCTAATGTAACATCTTCGCTAAACCTCATTTTTTTCTTGTCTTCCTTCTCTATTTCAACTAGATTTCATGTGAAATCTGCAAGGTAACAAGCTTTATGTATTTGTATCTTCATCTTCTGCATTTTTTTTTATTTTTTGATGGTCTTACGTCTGTTTCATATATTTCTTCTGAATTAACCTTGAAAGGAATGTTTTTTAGTGTTGTATGGACTTGAAATAGTTTTATGGGGATTGTATTATTTTCTTGTGCTATTTTTTACTCGTCCAAATCATTTCAATTAAAATGTTGTGCTTTATATTATTTTGAATGCACTATTGTTTGCATTTGTTAAGTTTTTTATGTTTCTTAACAACTTCTGTTTTTATGTTTTATGTTGTTTTCTGATTTGTTCATAATGCCTAGGGGGTCACATATACCCAGCTGAAGAAGATGGAGATTTGGGCGTGGGTTGTGATTCTTGTCAAATATGATGCTTTCCTAACGTATTTGTTATCGTTTTTTATGCTGTTGACTGTTTGGATCGGTCTATGTCTTGGTTTCAAACATTTATGTTCACTGCCCACCAACTATTTGTGATATTGTTTGTGTTGATTTGATTGTAATAGATTGTAACTATGCTATGGCTACGGGCTAATTTTTTTTCCAGTGCTATTTTCGACCCCTTGTGAAAATCTGTAGTGAGGATGATGGTGTAACACTATCAGGAATTGTGTGTTTAGAAAAAAGACTCGTCGTGGTTCTTCAAAATACATGGAAGATCAAATACCTTTCACGGGAATATTGAGTAATAAACCAGAAGAAAACCCTGGTATTTTCACTTTATCCTATACTTTTTTTTGCATTTGTTGTTTGTTGTTCACTTTAAGTATTCCCTCTTTGAGGCTGCGACTTATGTATATACTCAAGTCTGTGTTCTAATTGTTAATTATATGGACATAATTTTCCATTCCATACACATATTTTTTTAACTGGAATAGAGTCAAAGTAAGGTACTGTGATGGAGCATCTTTTAGTGGAGATAGTGAAAATGAGGTCAGTGAAAGAATCAGTTTTTTCAAAAGTCATTGACATTTAGCATTCCTAAGGAAAGTTGTTATTGAAAGATTGATGTTTAATTTATTATTGCGTGACCGTGTTTGAATTTGATTCTTTTTACAGGCTGCAGGACTTCAGTTTCGAGGACAAAAAATATGGCTAGCTGCAATAGAGGAATTGATGTCTCAAGGAATGGATAATGCCGAACATGTTTCAATTTTGTTTTTTTTTTTGTTATTCAATCTTAATATGCGTGAATTCTAATATTCAATAAATGTGTATCAGGCCCTTCTCTCCGGAAGTTTTGCGGGTGGCCTTGCATCCATAATACATTGTGATGAGTTCCAGAGCTTGTTACCAAAATCTTCCAAAGTGAAGTGTTTTAGTGATGCAGGATTTTTTCTTTATGCGTATGTTCTTTGTTCTTATTTACATTACTTCTATCTTGCTCCATTTACATGAAACTTAGATATAGCCAATGATATGTTCAATTGTGTAGAATTAAGGGTTAAATATACTTCACCCCCTGCCAATATAGCGAGTTTTGGTTTTGCCCCCCTGAAGTTTTTTTTTTTTGAACGCCCCCTCACCAAATCAAGATTCTATTTCCACTCCCCCTATGCTGACTGGACAGGGGAAATCTGCACATGTGGCGAAGGAATCTGCCACGTGGCATTTGCTGACTGGATAAATATTTTTTTTATTTTTTTTATTTTGCTTTTTACTTTTTTTTTGTAATTTTTTTAATTTAAAAAAAATTCGGAAAAAAAATAAAATAATAAAATAATAAAAAATAATAATTATCCAGTCAGCAAATGCCACGTGGTAGATTCCTTCGCCACATGTGCAGATTCCCCATGTCCAATCAGCACAGGGGGGAGTGGAAATATAATCTTGATTTGGTGAGGGGGTGTTCAAAAAAAAACTTCAAGGGGCAAAAGCAAAACTCGCTATATTGCCCGGGGGGGGGGGGGGGGGAGTTTATTTAACCCTAGAATTAATGTATCTGGAGGACGCACATTGAGAAATCTGTTTGAAGGCGTAGTTTAGTTACAGGTAGCATTTAATGTAGCTTCGGACTAATCTAAAGAACTATATAGTAGAAAATTGTATTGGTAAATGTAGCTTTCATTATAAGTGCCGTGTTTGGAATAATTCTGTCTTAAGTTATCTTGACTGTATTTCTGTTTTAATGGTACAGATCCAATCCCGTGCAGAGTGTTGAGAAAACATTTCTAATTACCAGAGGAACCAAGGACTTAGTATTCAAACCGGATTTTGATATTCAGGTTAGTTTGATTTCTCAGTATATGTATTAACATGTTACTTTCTGCTAAACATTTTGTTACGTTTGCCAAATGACATCATATGCAGGCTTGGTGTATGCTTCTGAGTGACATCATATACCGGTTCGTTGGCACTTGGCCTACCATTTGTTACTGAACATCTCCATAGCTTCTCATTTTTATGTAAATCACATTCTTTGAATTGCTTACTTATACATGAATTGATTTTTCCCCTCTAGAAAAGCTTATGGACATTCTCACTTGTGTGATGGAAAATGTCTAATGCATATATTGAAATTTCGGAATCGTGAACTATTTTATTACAGTATCATATTTCATGACATAAAATAGTTGGTGAATAATGCAATGTGGTGAATTGGAGTAATTGACATAGTTGGGTTGAGTTTTTGTTGTTATTTTCAATTGTGCATTGAGTTTTGAGATGAGATGGTTAAGTGTTTTCTAATGCAGGTTTATTGTTTTATGCATAATAATACGCCGAGGAAGAAAGCTTTGGTTAATGGCAGTAAGGGGAGTACTTTGCTTGATGTTTATAGGAAGATTGATTTGCGGTTGGAGGCGAAATTGTCAGCTGAGGTTAGTGTTTATTCAGTTCATTGGTGCTTTGCTTAATAAGTGTTCATCTTTATACAATTAGACTTTTCAGGGATTTTTTTTAAGGAATATTTATTAGATCTTAATTCTTACCACATTGAAGTTAAACCTTAGTTTGAGTTATGACTGCGAATGTGTGCAACTTAAACCCGTTCCAGTACTGGAAATGGTCTGTGTTGATTGTGTCTTTAATTCAACTTCTAATCTTGTATCATAATTGTTTGACAATTGAACTTGTGCAGAAGCTGGAGGCATTGTCTCAGATGCTGCAGGGAACCCTTTGGACTTCTCAAAAGGAAAGTTTCTTGATGTCAATACTGATATTATTGTTACAAACCAGAACCTGATGCCTTCGCTTTTAAGAGCAGTTAAAGAGTCCCTCAACGAGAAAGTATCATCCTTGTGATATCTATTAAGCATATGATTCTACTACTGAGCTTCTTCATTTTGTATTCAGCTCCAGTTATACCAACCTTCCCCTCAATTATGCTATATTTGAATTAAAACCTTAAATTTCGTGAATGCTAAGATAACAAAAAACAGTAATGATGTTTCAATATCAAAAGTAGATGCCAAATACGGTATCACTATTTTTATAAATTTGTCTTTTATATGTATTTTAGAAACCAGCGTCTGTATAAGGAGTAAGTGAGAGATAGATATCAAGATATAATGTCATCTGGCTCAATTGTGTATATTTTTTGCTCTGTAGTACTACTCAATCTTAAAATGTAATAATTAATTATTTTTCCTTTTTTTGTCTTGCGTTGATTGTAATAAGATGATTATAGGTACAAGATTTATAACAAGGCTCTCAAAAGACTTCAAGATGATGGTCAGGTGAGTGATGCTTTTCTTTCGCATCCATTTTTCTGAACACAACAAAAATTAAGCTTTTTCATTCAAAAGGACTTAAATGTTTGAACTATTCAATCCAATATCCTCAGTTTGTGTTGGTTGAACATAGAATGAAGATGGTCATTCTGTAGGTCTCCATTTGTAAGAAGAAGCTATACAAAGACAACTTAAATTGGGTGATGGAATGATATTCAAAAAGATCTTGATGGTCATATCTAAATTTTCAATTAAACCCTATTGAACGCTTTTATTTGGTGCTGCTGAGTTGCAACATATTAATACTTTACCCCTGAACTCTTCAATATATGCAGTATTTCAAGAAACAACATGTATGCTTTGCTGCAACCTCACCTTGATGTCCTACTATTTGAAATAGTATTCCCCTTATGTGCTTTAGTGACAAAGATCAAAAGCTTTGGGAAGAAGATCCGCATGAATATGTAAGGAAACGATATGGTAAGTCCTGTCAGTGTATACACACAAACACTTTTCCACAAATTGCACTGTGATTGCTCATTGTCTTACATTTCTTTGTCACAGACATAATTGAAGATTTGTATAGTCCTAGGACTGCTTCCATGGTTTATAAATGCTTAGTTGTAATGGAAAGTCTTAGCACTCTTAATTTTAGGTTCCCACAGGAGATACATGACAATTTTAATAGTTTTCTAGGATAGTAAGACTTACACGATTTTACAGGATCTTTTTAAATTTCCCCCCTGATGTCTCATTTATTATCCTTTGTGTAATATTTTGAAATGTATGAGTTTATTTGAAAATACATGTTTAAACTTATCATTTATGTGTTTTAAATTTCCAGGTGCAACAAAGTTCAACGGAGAAATTTCCATCTCAATAACAAACAATGAGATTTGACCATGAGGTATAACATCAAACTTGGCTTCTAAGGTTCTATGATTGACAATCTAATTTTTCTAGCTTTCATAATTGAGTACAAATTTGAGAACCTCGCTCTGTTATTGATTTGTTAGGATGCACCAAAGGCGTTGATCGACGACATGTAACAATTCCTTATGTGTTGATCATTTTATGCTTTAACGTGTTCAGGCTTATGATGAATTGGTTTTGCAAAACGTTGTTGCTAATCAAGATTTCGTTGTTGCAAAAGGTTATAAGTTTCCAAATTAAATATACTATAACACTAGAAAGCCCTATATTCATCATTGCTTGTAATTTCTTTACCTTTAATATACCCAATGTGAATGACCTTATATACTGAAAAGTGGAGGAAAACCTAAGTAAAGTGGAGGAAGATTTGCTTCAACAACTTGTCCCTGAAGAGATATATGCAGTAGGCTTTCTAACACCTAAAGAGTCTGCAACTAAACTCAAACACATCAAAAAGGAGTGATACACTATCTTTCTAACTATATATTAAAATGCTTTATGTAACTTTTGTTTTGTTGATTTCCAATCTACCATCTGCTTTTGGATTTGTAAGGATTAATTCCATATTCTATTATCACTGTACTTATGCAATAACAATGTAAGCATTAAATCCTATTTTGATTGAAGTAAATCATCTTTGATACAATATCTTTATTCAAAGCTCTGAGTTGCTCTATATTTTATTATTTCAGTTTCTTTTAATTGCTTCAGCTTTCCAATGTATACATCAACATATTAATTGCTTCAGCTTTTCAATATATATCACGGAATAATTCAATCATAGATGACCACATATAACTACTTCTCTCAATGACTACTTCGTAATACACTTTTATTAAACTCATATCATCATGTACTAACCACATAACCAGTTCACATGTCTCACTTTTTAACTCACATCGCATAAAATATGAAGAATAACACTCATGCTAAAAAGTTTAAGTTAAATATTGGAATCCTTTGGAATATAATACAGGTTACAATATCATTCTCAATTGACATATAATGATAAATAACTCACTACTAGAAACCAATAAAATGAAGAAAAACACCTCTTATATTTTGCACTGCTATAATGTGAGTCTAAAGCAACATCATTGCATAACCATATATCTGGTTGCATGTGTCTTACTTTTTAACTCATATTGCATAATATATGAACAATAGCATAAAGACGGAAAGTATACGTTACATATTGGAAAGAAAAGTTTTACACTTTCATTGTGTAAACACTCAAAATATTTCCATCAATTTTCCTTACTTTAATATATATATCGGCATATTCATAGATTATATTAGTTGTACATTGATTTTCGATTTACTACATAAATCACATATCCAAAATGAAAATTCTTTACTTGGTAATTATTTTCATTTCGCATACCTATCTACGTCATAGGCCAATACTATTGTACTAACATTATCAACTTTAGTATAAGTTTGTATTTTATAATACAATATATGCATACCCTTGATCCAAAAGCGGGATACATGGCCTGCTATGACAAATGATCAACCCCTGATTCAACCGGGAATGGATTGGCTAACTTTAGTGTAGTGGTGTCTTTGTAACTTTATGGAGAATTGAATCATTATAGTATATTAGTCTGTTATTAATGTATAAAGTAAATGATTATAAATGATTCACAATTACTTGGTAATGACTATGCTAATACATTATTTCTTTCTTAGCTTTATAATTATACAATTTTGTTATTGTTAATATATGTAAAGATGTATTAAAAAAGAACCACAAACATTTAGATTTTTTATCGAATGACTTAATATAGGAATCAACTTACCCGTGCGGAAGCACGAGTCTTCTACTAGTTTATTAAGAAAAGTTCACTTCATAACAAAACTCCATTAATCTACATTCATGATTTATGGCCCGTTTGTTTTGGTTTTATTTTAAATGATTTTTATAGTGTAACATAATTTTGTGAAAAAAAATTTACAAAGAAATTTTTCATAAAAGTTTCAAATGAAAATTTGGTTTGAATAATTATTCTTAAAATGTTATTTTAGATATTTTATCATTTTATCAAAACTTTTTTTGGATATCAAAATTTCAAAAATCACTTAATTTTAAAGCTATTTCAAATAGCTTTTCATAAAAATCATTTTTGAAATATGACTTTTTGAAAAAATTGTGATTTTAACTATGTTTTGAATTTCAATAATGTATATTAATGTTATAGAATATTAAAATTAGTCTTTTAATTTTTTACAAATTTAAAAAAACTTGTAATATTTTGAAAAATATTTTTATAAAATTTATTTTCAAAAATATTAAAAAATATCCATTTTTTTAAAGTTAAAACAAATTGGCCCTCAGTAACTTAATGATTTCCCATAAAACTCCATTAGTCTAACTTGAACTGAATTATTATAATCGTTCAAAAATGATTAAAACGCCCTTTATAATAAAATGGTCATTTTGCCCTCCACTTAAATTAGAAAAATTCCACATATCTCTCTTTGCCTCCATTTTAATTTGATTGAAGTAGAAAAATTATAAAACCCAAATTATTTAATAAATAACTTAGATAATACGTGAAATCATTCAATTACTCTTATATGATAAAAACTATTTTATCACATCAATTTATTTTCAATAATTTATAAAATGAAGTTTCAATAGAAATGTTACTATTTATTAAAAAAATAATATAATAATTATTATTATTTTTTAAAAGGGTTAAATATGTTTGTGGTTCTGCTAAATATCTTGAATTTCATTTGTAGTCCTTCAAAATATTTCTTTTAAAAAATGTTTCTCTTAAAATCTTGTATCTGCATTTTTTGTTCCTCTTACAACTTAGCGACGATTTTTACAACCTAACGATAGAATGAGCGACGATTTTTATAACTTAGCGATAGAATTAGCGATGATTTACTACTCAGGTACCGAATTAGCGACAGTTTTATCGACAATTTTAATATTAGAGAACAGTGTGTTGATTTTTGCTTACTTCAAGAGACCAAAGCGGTGTTGATTTCGGAGAAAGATGTGTTTGAAGTTTGGGGGGGGGGGACCAATGTTGAATGGTCGTTCAAACCTTCTTGCGGATATTCGGGCGGGCTGTTAATTCTTTAGAAATGGGGTTCCTTCTCCTCCTTGTTCAGTTTTGCAGGAGAAGGTTTTTTGGGTGTGTGTGGGTAGGTGGAAAGATAGAACGGTTTATGTTGTCAACATTTATTCCTCTTGTTTTATTGTCAAGAAGAGAATGCTTTGGGAGGAGTTAAAGGCTTTAAAATTGAAGTTTCCTATTAGGGATTGGATATTGGATGGAGATTTTAATGCGGTTAGATTGGAGGTGGAGCGGAAAGGTATTTCTTGGTTTGTGAATAAGGATGAGATGGAAGAGTTCAATGAGTTTATTGAGTCGATGGATTTGATTGATCCAGTGCCGGTAGGGAGGTCTTTTACTTGGTTCAGTTTGGATGGTAGAGCCATGAGTCGCTTGGATAGATTTTTACTATCGGAAGGTTTGGTTGAGGCTTGGAAAGTGGAAGGGCAAGTGGTAGGGACTAGGGATATCTCGGATCATTGTCCAATTTCACTTAAAATTAATTCTACTAATTGGGGGCCGAAACCTTTCAAATTCTTCATTTGTTGGACTAGGCATGACGATTTTTTGGCTTTTGCGGAGAGTAGTTGGAAGTGTTCTGTTGTTAGTGGAAAAGCGATTTTCTCTTTTAAGGAGAGATTGAAGTTGATGAGAGGTTACTTGCGGAAGTGGAACGTTGAGGTGTTTAGTTTTTTGAATCTTGAGGTGGAGTCCGCTATCGATGTGTTGAATGGTTTAGACATCTTGGCTTCCGGTTCCGACTTGTCGGAGTCGGATGCTCTTGCCTCTAAGCGTCTTGTGGCTAGTTCTAGAGTTTGGGATTCTCTTCGGTTCAAGGAGAGTGTGCTTCGCCAAAAAGCTAGGGTGTCGTGGCTCAAGGAAGGTGATTCCAACTCAAAATTCTTTCATAAGTCGATTAAACACCGAATCAGTCGTAACTTGATTTTGGGGTTGAATACTTCAAATGGTTGGATTGACAAAGTGGATTTAGTTAAAGATGAGATTTCGGCTCATTTTGCTTTGCGATTTAAGGAGACTATGAGTTCTAGACCTTTCTTGGATGGTATTTCTTTTAAAACTCTTTCCATGGTGGAGGCCGCTACCTTGGAGGCTCCTTTTTAGGAAGAGGAAGTGAAAGAAGTTATTTGGAGTTGTGATGGGGACAAGAGTCCGGGTCCGGATGGTTTCACGATGAGTTTTTATAAATATTGTTGGTCTTTTTTGAAGGAGGACGTGTTGTTGTTTGTTAATGAGTTTCACTCGTTTGCTATTTTGCCGAAAGCGATCACTGCTTCTTTCTTGGCCTTGATCCCTAAAGTTGATAATCCTATTTCTTTGGATGACTTTAGGCCTATTTCCCTTATTGGTAGTATGTATAGGATTTTGGCCAAGTTACTTGCTTCTAGATTGAAATCAGTGGTGGGAAAGCTTGTTTCTAAGTGTCAATCCGCCTTTATTCCTAGTAGGAACATGTTGGATGGCGTTCTTGTTGTTAACAAAGTGTTAGACTTTGCTAAGAGATTTAAGAGGAGTTGTATGATTGTTAAGGTTGATTTTGAGAAGGCTTATGATTGTGTGTCGTGGAATTTTCTTAGATACATGTTGAAAAGGATGGGGTTTGGAGTTAAATGGCGGAGTTGGATTGAGGCTTTAGAT
The DNA here is from genome assembly GCA_022829125.1 of Lathyrus tuberosus. Taxonomy (NCBI): domain Eukaryota; kingdom Viridiplantae; phylum Streptophyta; class Magnoliopsida; order Fabales; family Fabaceae; genus Lathyrus; species Lathyrus tuberosus. The sequence goes on from JALAZF010000090.1 coordinate 7,129,205, forward strand.
TGTAGTAGCACGATGTCTATCCTAGTCAATGGTAGCCCGACTAAGGATTTCTCGGTCTCAAGAGGTTTGCGTCAAGGGGATCCTCTTTCTCCGTTTCTTTTCTTGTTGGTTGCGGAGGGTTTGGCGGGCATGGTTAATGTGGCCTCTTCTTTGGGAGACTTCAAGGTCTTTTGTGTGGATGAGAATACTAAGGTGGATATCCTCCAATTCGCCGATGATACTATTTTAATAGGAGAAGCTTCTTGGAATAATCTTTGGACGTTAAAGGCCATTCTTCGGGGCTTTGAGCTAATATTCGGTTTGCGGGTTAATTTGAACAAGAGTAAGCTTCTTGGTCTGAATTTGGACTCGACTTTTATTCATGCGACAACGTCCTTCTTCAAGTGTGACATCGGCTCTTCTTCTTTTGTGTTTCTTGGAATTCCAGTTGGTATAAATCCAAGAAGATGTGAGGTTTGGAAGCCTTTGTTATAGAATCTAAAGATAAGGCTAGGAGGGTGGCATAACAAGCATATCTCGATTGGAGGGAGAGTGGTTCTCTTAAATTCCATCTTATCAACTATTCCGATTTTTCTCTTTTCCTTTTATAAGGCCCCAAGAGCTATTATTAATGAGATTATTAAGCTTCAAAGAGCTTTTCTTTGGGGTGGGGATAAGGTGACAAGGAAGATTAATTGGATTAGTTGGGAAAAAGTTTGTCTTCCAAAGAAAGATGGGGGTCTTGGAGTAAAACATTGCGGAAATTTCAATCTTGCTCTTCTTAGTAAATGGAAGTGGCGGATTTTGAATGAGGATAACATTTTTTGGATTAACTTTCTTTCTTGCAGGTACAGTGATATTAAGAGAGCAATGCGTCTTAGGACTTCTTTTCATTCCCGTAGAAAAGTGTCTCTTTGGTGGAGGGATCTTTGTTCGGTTGGGCAAGATCCAAATTGGTTCTTTACTTCTATTTCGTGCAAGCTTGGCACAGGGCACCTGTTGGAGTTTTGGTTTGATTGTTGGATTGGCACATCGCCGTTCAACATTCTTTTCCCAGACTTGTTTCTTTTGGCTAGTCATCTTCATGTGAAAGTGGCGGAGATGGGGTTTTGGCATGGGGAAGAGTGGAGGTGGTGTCTTCCGTCTTGTAATTCTCATGATGATGACCCGGCCGCGGTCCAACATCACGAATTGGGTTTGATTTTGCAACAAGTTCGGTCGGACATCACTCACGACGATAGTTTTGTTTGGTGGAAAAATGTCAAAGGCTACTCGGTTAGTAATGCTTATAATTCCATTATTTCTTCTATTTCTTCTCTTTCTTCGAGTTTGGATTTGAACGACAACATCTCCTTCGCCTTATCCCGTCTTTGGAATTCTAAAGTTCCTAGTAGAATCTTAATTTTCGGTTGGAGAGTGATTTGGAATAGACTCTCCACGAAGAGGGAATTAGCGAAGCGTGGTATATTGTTGGGACCACATTCTTTGGTTTGTCCTTTGTGTTTTGGAGTTGAGGAAGATTTAGATCACCTTTTCTTGTGTTGTCCTATTTCTAGAGGTTGGTGGAGTTCTTTGTGTGATTGGCTTCGGGTGGATCATATTTCTTCGGTTACCTCTATTTTGGAAGGCCTTCTTTTGTTGGACAAGAATTGTAAGGAGGCTTGGAAGTTGGACGCCGGTTGGTTTTTTGGTTTGGTCTTTTGTTGGGTAATTTGGAAATGTAGGAATGATATTCTTTTTAAGGGTCTTTTTTTGTCTAATTTTGATGGGGTGGGGCTTATTAAGAAACTCTCTTGGGAGTGGTTTTTGGTTTTGTTTAGAGGTGGTTTTAATATTTCATGGTCGGATTGGAGTGTTAATCCAACGATTTTCTTTCGTTGATGTTTGTTCGGTCTTGGGTTGGGTTTGGCTTTAGCAGCTACGTTTTATTTCTTATTGTTGTATTTGGGTTAAGCACCCCTAGTGCTTTTTAATTCAATCCCTTTTTGCTTATAAAAAAAATATATATTAGAGAACAGAATTAGCGACAATTTTATCGACAATTTTAATATTAGGGACCAAAAACGTGGAAGAAAGATTTTAGGATGACTATTCTTCTAAAAGTAATATTTTGTACAAAGATTTAAAAATAAATTTAATTTGTAATTTATTATGGAAAAAGAAGAGAGAGAGTAAATTAAATGTAATTTACATTTAATTTCATCTTTAAAATATAAGCTTTTTTCCTTATAACTTAATATTTAAAAAATTATTTTTTAATATTTAGATAAATATGAGTGAAAATAAATTTCAGAAAATATAACAACAAACAACTTTTAGACATTTAAATGATATGGTTAATTAAAGATTCTGTCTTGAATGCTTTTTTTTTTTTAAAGCAATTGTATTAAGATAGAATACAAGGGGTATTCACCCAAAAACAAGAAGAGTGCAACAGAAATTCACCTCCAACTCTACAAGCTTAGAAACCCAAAGGATTCAAAACAAAAGCTAAGAAATTATAGTTGGGAAGGTGAATTTCTGATAAACATATCCATCTCCAAACTAAAAACTTTACATCCCAACAAAGATTAATAACCGAAACATTGTGATCCTTGAATATCTTATCATTCCGAGCCCTCCAAATAGACCAAACAACCGCTATCCAAATCCAACAGAGTCTTTTCTTCTCCTTAACAGTAGATTTACTCTCACACCAATAAACAAAGTGTTCCAAGTGACACCCTCCAAAATTTTGCAGAATACCACACCAAGGTGCAGCCATCGACTAAACTGATATAGCTTTTGGACAATGGAAAAACAAATGAAGAAAATCCTCTTGACTAGAAGAACATATAACGCAGGAATTATCTACTATACCTATTCCGCATTTTATCAATTCTTCCTTTGTAGGAAGTCTCTTCCACAAAAAACGCCAGCCGATGGATTGAACATTTGCGACAACGTTAGAACCCCAAAGCAGCCCCAAGGCTTTAGCAAAAATGGGCTGAAGCAAACTCTGGTTATTTTGGTACAGGATATTCCTAACAGCAGCAATAGAAAATTCAGTGCCATTCCCCCCTGCCAGACAACCTCATCAGAACGACCTATTTGCGGCTGCGCTTCTGTTGCGGCCAAAATCCTCGTAAGTTCCTCAACACCAGCAGCTCCAGTACTAAGACCCATGTTTCCCCATCTCCAAACTGTTCCTTAAAAAAAAACCATCGACGACACAATGTGATTCTTCTTGGATTTGCTCCTATATAATTCTTCAAAACAATCCTTAAGCGGAATATCGTTAATCCACGAAGCTGACCAGAATGGAGTAACTCTACCTTCTCCTATTTTATGTTTGATAGAACCTGCAAAAGAGAACACACCATTAGAAGTAATAACCACGATCTTTAGTAAGTCCTTCCACCAAAAAGACGCTGATCTAGAATACTTCGCTACCCCTTTCATAATAAGATCCTCCACCTCACCATATCTCCCACTCAGAACCTCCTTCCACAAAGAAAATCTATCTTCCAACAATTTCCATTTCCACTTCGCAAGTAACGCCACATTTAAATCGTTAATATTCAACACCCCCAGCCCACCCTCCTCCCTCCTTCTACACACCACATCCCAACCTAACCAATGCACCTTCGATTTGTTTTCAATACCTCCCCATAAAAATATTTTGTGTATCGAATCAATCTTACTCAACACCGTTACCGGAGCTCTATAAAAGGAAATCCAAAATAAAGGAAGAATCGACAGAACCGAATTCAGTAAAATAACACGACCTGCCAACGAAAGATATCTACCCCGCCAGTTAGCCAATTTCTTTTTAAACTTTTCCACTAAAAAATCCCAAGATCCAACTCTCCTTGGATTACAACCTATCATAACTCCCAGAAATTTGAAAGAAGAGCTCTCTATCCTACAAGAGAGGAAGTTTGATCCAGCTGCCAGAAAATGGGTGCTCACATTTATCCCAATGAGCCGACTTTTTAGAAAGTTCACCTTCAATCCAGAAACTAACTCAAACAATCTTAGAACCGCTTTGATACACCAAAGACTACTCCACCCGCCTTCACCTATGATAAGAGTATCATCCGCAAATTGGATAATCTCAACCTTCAAATCATTATTGAACCGAAAACCATTAAACACGCCCCTTAAGAATGCCTTAACCATCAGTTGAGTGAGCCCTTCCGTTACTAAAACAAACAAAAATGGCGACAAGGGATCACCTTGTCTAAGGCCCCGTTCCACTTTGAAATCCAAAGTCGGACTTCCATTCACCAAAATGGAGAGATGATAATTAAATATACACGCCTCCATCTACATTCTCCACTTACTACCAAAGCCCATAATCACAAGCAATTGCCGAAGAAAATTCCAATTGACGCAATCATATGCTTTTTCCAGATCAACTTTAAACAAGATACACTCTTTCTTCTCTCTCGTTTCTAAATCTACCACCTCATTAGCAATGACCACACCCTCAAACATTTGTCTACCAGGAATGAAAGTCGTTTGACAATTCGAAACAAGACCTCCTATAACTCCTTTAAGCCTCCTTGCTAACAATTTGGCCAAAATCTTGTAAAGGCTCTCGACTAAGCAAATAGATCTGTACTCCCCTAGGTTTAGAGGATTGTCAACCTTAGGGATAAGAGAAATAAAAGCTGAAGAAATTGCTTTCGGGAGGTAAGCCTTGTGATGAGAATCCTTTAAAAACCTAGAAATATCCTCCTTAAGAAACCACCAACACTTCTTTATGAACAAAAAATTAAAACCATCCGGTCCAAGACTCTTTGCACTATCACAACTTCAGATTGCCTCTTTAATCTCCTGATCCAAAAAAGGTTCTTCCAATGCAGCAGCATCAGATTCTGACAAAACTCTGAAATCACACCCAAGGAGGCTAGGTCTATTCAAAACAGGTTCAACAAACTTTTGCATAAAGAAATTTCTAACAGCCCCTTTAACTTCCTCCACTGAGTCGACGGTTCCCTCCTCCGTTACAACCGAACCAATATATGCTCTTCTGTTCCTTCCTTTAATACAGTTGTGGTAGAATTTTGAGTTAACATTCCCTTCCCGAAACCATCTCTTTCTAGCGTTTTGAATGATCAAATTATCTTTTATTTTCATATTCCTCCACATTGAATTACTGGCTTCCATTCTCTTCCCCACTAAAACATTGACATCTTCTGAAATACACTCTGCAAGTTTTCTGTCCAACACGTTTAAATCTTCAACCCCTTCCTCCGCCTTAAGGTTATACCAACCATACACATTTTTACTCCTTTCTTTAATACTACCTTTCAAACATTTAAATTTCTCTTTAATAACGAAGTCACTGCGACCATGAATAGTCATACCTTTCCATTCATTCTCAGCAAACTTCAAAAAAGAGGGATCATCGAGCCAACAGTCAAAGAATTTGAAAGGCTTGGGGCCCCATTTCACTTCTTTTAACTTCACCCAAATCGGACAATGGTCTGACACATCCCTAATGCCCACCGATTGTTCCACCATACCCCACTTACTGACAATAGATTCATTAAGCAAGAACCTATCAAGGCGACTCATTGCAACCCCATTTCCGCAGAACCACGTGAATTTGTTTCCAGCCATTGGTAAATCAACCAGCCCTGCATTTGAAATAAATTCTTGAAAATCTGCCATTTCAGTAGCTCTCTGATCCTGAGATATTCCTTTCCTTTTCGAAGCAACCGTAACCGTGTTAAAATCACCTCCAAAAATCCAGTGACCATCTACCCACCTATTCTTAAGAGAAGATAGCTTACTCCACAACCTTCTCTTGGCAGATAATTCGCATGCTGAATAAATATTTACAAAGTAATAAATCTCCTCCTTCCAAAGCACTTTAATACCAAGGTACCCTTCCCCTGCAAATGAACAAATCGGATGAATCTCCCTCTCCCTCCACATAGTTATCAAGCCACCAGACAAACCTCTAGCTCCGCTGAAAGACCAACCCACTCCTTCCTCCTTCCAGAAACTATTGACACAAGTACCATCAACAGTTTTTAATTTGGATTCTTGTATGAAAAAAACATCCGCCTTACCTTTCAAGATGGTTCTGCAAATACGTTTTCTTTTAGACAAGAAACCTCCCCCTCTGATATTATACGAACCTACAATCATTGCAAACCACTATTATTCCCCTTCTTTAACTTCAATCTGACTTTATCTTGTAATTCCATCTCTTCAAAATGGCTTGTTATTTCCTTGGATTTACCAACTGTTAACACTCCAAGTTTTGAGACCGTTTTCCAAATCTTAGAGCGCACATTAGATTCTTGTTGACTCCAAAGTTTCTCATTGCAACCACTAACATCAGCATCGGAAGTACTATTACAACAAAGGACAACCCCTGCCGGCAACAATCTAGAATCCTCCGACCCTGAAAAGCCTTTTTTACCCACACCAGAAGACTGTGTGACAGACTTTCGAAGCAGAGGCCCAAAGAATGGGGGCTGAGAGAATTTCTCTATAGAATCTGTTGAACAAGGTGAACCCTCTGTGGTGACCAAGCCCAACATTCTCTTCACTCTTTTCTTTCTAACCGGCCCAGAACTTTTAAGGCCCAAAATATCAACAACTTTTTTGACTTACACCCTTTTTTTTAAATCCCTGGCCCCACCTTCCAAAAAGGCTGCAAACTTTTTACCTTCCTTCACACTAGGTTCTGCTATAGCAGTGGGAACCATACATCCTACATTTGAAACGTCATTATCCACCCTCCTCTGAAACGTAACCTCCCTCCCTTTTTCTGATATAGCTGCCTCTATAGCCTCGTCAAAGGTTGAATTAGCCCTCCTAGTACCTGACTCAATAACAGCTGGACCTAGTAGCCCTCTATTGTTAGAGTCTGCTACGACATCGTCCCCTAACTCACGAACAATGTTTCCCTCCTTTGTTGCAGAGCAACAGAAAGTATCCTCCACAAAGTTCAATTATCATGAGCCTCAACCCCATCACCATTAGTTTGAGATCCTTCTGAATCATTCCACCTTTCTTCCGAATCTGAAGAAGATCCCTTGATGACTACCTGCTTCTTCCCGATGGCGTCCCCATAGATCCTTAAAGGACCACCTGAATCTTCCACCATCTTTATGCTAAAAACTTCGTCGTCAATCAGGACTTTGAAAACCTCATTAATAACCACCGCTCAACTAGTTCTGACCATAATCCGTGCCACGTCCATACATAATCCCTTCGACGTACCCTCATCAATACAGATGTATTTTCCAACTATCTTTGCTAAGAGTTCAAAGAACAAGAAGTTCCAAGCCTGGCAAGGAATACCATGGCAGCGTAACCACGTGACTCTTTCAATATCTATATCATCATCCTTCCAAGGTCTGATCACCGAAAACCATTGTCTCCACCATGTTTCACCTTCTATGATCAAGTCCCTAATCTCTCCTTCTTCACATTCCTCCAGTAGACAAAGATTGGCCCCAATTGCAAAATAGCCCTCTATCTCGAAGCTAGTTTGAATATTGTACGCCATACCCGGAACGAGCACAACTCCAACGTAGGCCTTAGAAAGATGACTTCTATCTGACTCAGAAGAAGTATATTTCAGATGCACCACTGGCTTGTGATACAAACCATCCTTATCAGACTCCGCCATCTTCACCACCTCTGCAAACGATTTATGAACATTTCTTACATTACCGATCGCCCTTCTACTAGGAACCTCAACCACCCTCCTCCCTTTTACGAATCCAGCACCAAAAGAGCTAGAATCTCCCTTAGCTCCCTTATAATCCCTACTGAACCTCTGAAGATTTGCATGAATCTTGACCTTGTCTAGAATAATGTTATCCAACTTCACTCCTAACACCCTTCCGTCTTCTACATCCATAAAACCGGCAAACCCAAAACATTTCCCAATTCTATTCCTCTTTGGAGGTATGACAACCTCCAACACCTTGCCATGCATACTGAACAGCTCGAAGATTTTCTCCGCTTTTGCCTCTTCCCCAATCTCGGAAAAATAGTAGTTGTGAACCCTATTCTCCCCTGCCACTCTTCTTCCTCCTTCCGGGAACACATCCCACCTATCCTTTGTCGCGTACCTGAAGTTCTTCCTCCGCACCTCTTTCCATTCCATTCCTATGAGCCCCCAAACCGATGAAAAATCTAGAGAGAGACGAGAGTTTCTGTCTTGAATGTGAATGACTTATAAAACCAAAGATTCTGTTTTTAATATTTATGAAAATGTTACTAAGATATACTCCCTCCCTATACAATTATAAGCCAAAATAACTACTTTTACATTAATTAAGAAAATTAGTTAAGTGTAATTAATTTTTTTGGTTTCATATACAATTAGAGTAAAATTTACTATAATATCTTTAGTTATATTTGATGAATCAACTACTAACATTAAATGCTATTGAATTAAATTAGGGGTATACTAGTAATACAAGAATTAATTAGTTATATTTGATGAATCAACTACCAAAATTAAATGATATTGAATTAAATTAGGGATATACTAGTAATACAATCATTAATTAGTTATATTTGATGAATCAACTACCACCATTAAATGCTATTGAATTAAATTAAAAATATACTAGTAATATAAGCCTTAATTATTTTAAAAGTTAATAACTTTTACTTATAATAGTGATCAAAGTTTAAATTTTGTTTCTTCTTATAATAGCGATAAAAGAGAGTAGTTGTCAATTGATTAATTCCAACTTCATCTTTCGAGCATATAGATAGTGACATGACTTTTAAATATTTATATATTGTCGTTATGAGTATTGTGGTGGAAAATGAATCTCCTTCGTTAATGGCCTCATCACTCTCTGCATCTCTTTGCCGTCTAGTGGACTAATCAATTTATTAACAACTATTTAGTTGAAATTTATTCTTATAATAACATTTAAACAAATGGATTGAGAATCTCTTGCCAAGTTTACCATTTTTTATTAAGTAAACCGGACACACGACTAATTGAAAATAACAGCTACTACGTCATTTTAATTTTGAGCGTAGATCCATTAAAGGACCTTTGATGTAATTATGAGTTGTTAAAAAAAAAACTTACAACCCTAATCAGTTATAAAAAAATAATTTAAAGGATCTTTGATGTAATTTTACCTAAAATTTTGCATCTACACTTTTGATCTATGATACTAAAATCATCGTTAATTCAGTTACTACGTAAAAAATCGTAGCTAATTTTGTAATTGAGTTGTAAAAACCGTCACTACGTTGTAGGAAAGACAAAAAATGTGGATGAAAATTTTTATAAAGACCATACTTTGAAAAAAATATTTTAAGAGACTAAAAAGGAAATTTTGGATATTTAAGATGACCACAAATATATTTAACCCTATTTTTTATTATGCTAGAGAACAAAAAGTACTCTATAAAATGATAGATTGGACTTCTAATACAATTAAGCATATCTCTGATAGTGCGACAACACAGGGGTGGACCTGCAAGGTTAATACTTCATCGCTCAAGGTAGTAAGAGAGTTACAAGTAAATACGAGTTATGGTTCAAAGAATATATTATGTTTCAGATGTGACTATATATATATATATATATATAAAGACATTTCACCTGAAACATGATATAACCATGATGGAGTATTTATGTAAAACTGATAATTTACTTTGTTTAAAGAGATGCACAAGGTAATTTGATGAGGACATAAAATTGGATAGTTATTACACTCTGAGGACTACAGAGCCATTGTGTATTTAAACTAACACATGGTGGTCATTGTTGAACCCCATGGTTGATCATGTTAGTTATATGTGGAGTGTGTTTTAACCAAGAGCCTTGATTATGTTAAAATGATTAGTAAAATAAGTTTCGTAACTCGAAAATGAGGTGCGGTCGAATGCGTTGGAAAGGCAACGCAGAGGGTTATAGCATAAAGAAGTTTCTATGATTTCAATTCCACTCTACTTTATCATTAATTCTTGTTAACCCCACTGTAGCATCAATTTGTGACGCGACGACTACCGCTTTTGGTGCTACTTTCTGATTTATGTATTTATCCTATGAAGCTTAAAAGGATGGGGAAGATATCTCAAACTAACCCTGCGCGCAAGTGTTTTCCCTACAAATGCGAACAGATCTGGAATCATGGGTTGGTTATCTAAAGGGAAGCTGTTAACACCTAGTGTATCTATTATAATCTATAGGAACCTTTATTTGCATATGTTTCTACTGTTGTTTTGCTTAGTTGCTTAAATCCATTTACTGTTGAATAGGGAAAGTTTCTCTCTTGTGAAGGCTGGGGAAATGTTTTTGTTGTTTTTGGGGTTTCTATTGTTTTAGGAAGGTACTGGACCTAAAGTTTTCTTAAGTGTGCTCGCTAGATTTCGCAATCTTATGCCTACGTATTCCCGTAAAGAGATTTTGGGAAATCAGAGCAATCGTAGTTCCTCCTATTCTATGGGAGGAAAAAAATTATGGTATCTTGTTCAAAGCCCAAGATTGAAGCTAAAAGAGTATTTGTGCCTTGTTCAAAGCCCAAGATTGAAGTTAAAAGAATATTTGTGTCTTGTTCAAAGCCCAAGATTGAAGCTAAAGTTTGATTGAGAGAGAATCTGTCATCTCTAAAGGGAGATATCTCACATATTCATCATAAATGTTGAGGAATTTATTATAATGGAAGTTGGTTTAACTGAGATATATGGAATCCAGCAATGCCACATCTTTCTTTATAAGTCTCTGCATGCTAAGAGAGGGACATCGACATGGATGTGTAGAATCCAGAGGCTTGCCACTTACATCACTTAGATGAAAGAGAAATTTTAACAAGGATAAAGGAGGGACTCCAGCTTGGATTTTGAATCAACAAGTGTGCCACTTACAATAATTTATCTGGAAAAAGGTTTGATTGGTTGTCTGTTTTTAAAATGTGATGTATAGAAGGGATATCTTCCTACAGAGAGGACTCCTGGTCTCATCTGTGGGGATGATAGTTTTGTGCCTTGATCAAAGCCCAAGGTTGAAGCTAAAAAAGTTGAAAACTGACTCAACTGGAGAGTATTATATTTGTTTTGTACAAAGCCCAGGATTTGAGGCTGACTGGGAAAATCATTATATGAAGCCTAAGAGGAGGCTGACTCTTGTTTAGGTTTATTCAAATCCTAGGGGAAGGTCTAAATTGTTTGGAGGAATCCAAAGGGAAACTAACTCTTGCTGGGGATTGAAGAAGAGTTTACTTATCAGATGCCATGAGGTTCTGATACTTTTTGGGGACTTGTTGGTGATAATCTGACCTGGTTGGGGATTTTAAAGATGAAAGCCACACCTTGTCGGGGATCATGAGAGACTTAAAAGGATAAGTCTGAATGTCCTGTAGGTTTTGAATCTCTGGGGGACTGGTGTATAGATGACTAGGATCTATCTTATGCTTTTAGGAAGCCTGAGGGTCCTTGTAGGAAGCCCAAGAGGAGGCTAGGGATGCTTTTAGGAAGCCTGTGGGTCCTTGTATGAAGCCCAAGAGGAGGCTAGGGATGTTTCTAGGAAGCTTGTGGGTCCAATCCTGAGAAAAGTTCAAGAAAGGTTTCACCGGGAAATAATCCTCTCTTTGTTGAAATGTTCTATGGTTTGAAGAAATTCAAAAGAGGTTTCACCAGGAATTAATCCTCTCTGGGGAAATGAATTTCTTTGTATAAGAATAAACTAGTTGATTGAACTGAGTCATAAGTATCCTATTGTTTGACCTAAGTGTGAACTGAGGATGACCTAACTGTTAAGGGAACCCTAAATAGATAAGCACATGTATAGATATACAGGTATATGAACAAGCATATAAACAAGTATGAATTAAATTGAAAAGGTGGTGGGTCTTATTCTTTGGATAGAGGCCAAAGTGTATTGTGATTGGATGTATTGATTATCACTGTACGATTGAGGTTTTGAGAAATTGAAGAAAGTTTTGATAAAACTTTGAGTTTGAATTTGAATTAAAAAGAGGGTTTAGGGCTTATAACTCAAAGAGAGGCCCAAGTGGTCTAAGAGCAGTTTCACCGAGAATAATGCTCCTCTTAGTACTAGTGTATTTGATTTGAATCTTATTCTTTTTATTATTAAAAGGGGAAATGATGGTACTTATACCTTATCTAAGAGGCCCAAGATAATGTATTTTGAATGAAAGAATGAGAGAATAGTATTGAGTCTTAGACTCGGGGAGAGGCCCAGTTGTTTTCAAGCAGTTCAACACAGACAGACGATTTTGAAAACAGATGTATGGGGCTTACAGCTCAAGGAGAGTGTAACGCCCCAGTTTTTGTTAGATTTATTTAATCGATTTGATTTAATTATTTTTCGTTTTTATATTATTTTATTCTTGGTTTTATTTGGTAAATGTGTTATGTTTATCGTTAATATGTTTTATCGCGTTTTGGGAACGTTGCGAGAAAATTGAGTGTAGGGGTATTTTGGTCTTTTTGGCTTGGTTAGATATTTTGTTTTTCATAAAATAGAACATAGAGAGAAAAATAGAAAGAAAAGAAGAGAAGAGAAAAGGAGAGTGAGAAGAAGAAAAAGAGGAAAACTTGGAGTGTAAGAAATCGATTCAACCGACACTTTGAAGACGATTAATCGGGTAAGGGTGCGAAACTCGGTTATTCTATGCTTGGGTATGAATATGTATGTGTGTGTTTGAATGTTCTCTTGCCTTTCCTAGTTTTTCCATCTTAGGTTGAAATGAGAAAAATGAATCGAAATCGATGTTTTCACGGTCGGAAATCGATATAAACTGTGTTGAATGATCGTATTATATGTATGAATATTGTTGATATTTGTTTTGGTTGGTTGGAAATGTCTTGGGTTGAGAAAGATGAATTTTTGGGGTTTAGAACTATGTAAAACGCAGCAGAATTTTTTTGTTTTTGGTGTAGACCACCGGGAGATGCTTTGAGCGCCGGGCGACGCTTGGGTTGCGCCGCTGCTCCGCCGGGCGATACCCAAGAGGCGTAGCTTGTCACACTGCTGACTCTTTTAAGTTTTGGTTGGGGTTTTACGCCGCTTCTTTGTCGGGCGATGCAGAGGCGAAGGGAGCACCGCCGACCGAAAATAGGTACCGCCGGGCGCTCTTGGGGATTTTTCAATACTTTTGTTTTCTTTGAAAATGCATAACTTTTGATCCGTACTTCGGATCGAGACGTTCCTAGTATCGTTGGGAAGCTAATGAGATGTTTTTTCTTATAAAAAGGGTTTGGAGATTTGTGGCCAATTTAATTGTGTCAGGAATTTGAAAACGTGTCGTTTTGTTGACTTTTATCATCGTAATTGTGTGCGATTGATGTGTTATCATGTGATATGCTTTTGATATATAACGTATAACTTGTGTGCTGTTATGTGATGTGAATACATGTGATGTGAATGTTGTGATGATGGTTTGTGGCCTTAGGGCAAGTAAATGCATTGTGTTGTGTTTGATTGTATATACATGATTATGGATGTTGAAATGGTTCACATGGTTGTATATGTGTATGCATTTGATTGTCATGAGTCCTTGTATGCCAAGCATCATGATATGCATCTTGTGATGTCGTGTGCCCTTGTGGGGTGTGAGCGACGAAACGATTCCAGAGGGAATCTGCTGTAATGGTCGTGTGCCTTATACAAAGAGGACCTAAAGCGACGTTATAGACGATTGTGTGCCTTATACAAAGAGGACCTAAAGCGATCGAATCGTGTGCCTTATACAAAGAGGACCTAAAGTGATCCATAAACGTCGTGTGCCTTATACAAAGAGGACCTAAAGCGATGGGGAACATCGTTTGCCCGACGGGGAATTACACTAAGTAACAAGCGATGATTCCAATAATTCCTGAGTGAATTAATGATAAGAATGATGGATGGAACGGTACCGTATTGCATTGCATAGAGTCGTTGTGTCGGTCTCTGTGAATTTGCATAAGTTATGAATGGATTGATTATGTGTGGGATTTGTGAATGGAATCGATGAGTTGATATATATGTATGTTGGTGATAAATGTATTGAGCATGATTGATATGCCTTTGTGAAGGATGTATGAGATATGAATTGTGTTGTTTTGTATTTGAATTATGGTGTAAGTTGTGGTGAGATTGTTTTACATGTGTATTTTGTGTTATTACATAATCGTATGGAACTATATTATAATTATGTTTCTCGCCCTTCTGCTGTTTTGAATGCTCTATGAGGCATTGCAGATTAGATGTTGGAGGTCTTTTGTGAAGATTATGTCTTCATTCTTTTGTCAGTCGGCTCTGATATGTGGCACCGGGTAGTCGGGGAGATCGTTGTGTGACATTATGTATATATATCTTTTTTTGGATTTTACATGTATGACTCTGTATATGACAGACAAACTTCTATGTTTATATATGAGATTTCAGTTGCAGATTTTCCGCTTTTATTCTGTATCTGAATTGTGGGTGTTAGGAACTGAGTTCCTCTGTTTATGTTGCTACATGATTGTTGCATATCTATTTGAGCAGGTTATTTTATTTCATCATCGTGATGTGACGCTCTGTCTATGCCATGAATGTTTTAATTCTACTATGATTATTTGTTATCGCTTTAATTGTGCGGGGTATAGATTGGGGGTGTTACATTAAGTGGTATCAGAGCCAGTTTGTGTCAGTCTGTACCAGTCCGTGTGCCATACCCCAAAATTTGACCACTAAGATTTCCCATCATTGTGCAAATCATCATCACAATATGGATGTACCTTTGTGCCTCATCAATCTCCTCAAGGAATTGTTGAGCATTCACCACAATCAAAATTAGGGTTTCAAGCCCTCTCTGAGTGCTTAGACAAAGGGTCAATCAAGGAATGACATGATCTTCAACATGTCTAACCTCTCAAGTATCTACAAGGGATCAAGAGGACTCCCACTTTAAGGATTAAGCACAAGGCTGCTCCCTTCCAGGTGGATCAAACCTCAAGATCGCCAGTGTCACCAAATTAGGGTTTTGGTCGACCAGGGCCTCCAGATGGAAATTTTCCTCTAGGTATGAGCGAATGATCCAAAACATAACCTAATATACTCCATGGAACCTCATGGACCCAATCATCAAGTCAATTTTGCCTCAAGGGATGCATACATAAAAAATCAGGAATTAGGGTTTCTTGACCTAATTCACCACTAAGTTGGCTTTTGGGACAAATCATGAACCAACACCTCAAGACATGATTTGAGGGTCTCTAATATACCATATTGATCCATTTGGAACAATGGATGGATCCAAGAAGCTTGAGCAACAAGTTTCAATTTCATCTGAACCACAGTTAGGGTTTTGCGAGAAACGTCAACTGTAGCTTTGACTATTGACTAGGACATGCTCCCAAACCCTAGGAAATGATTCAATATACCCTATAACACCCATGGAACATGTCCATCAAGTTTGATTTAGGTCAAGGACATGATTTCCTGAACAATTGCACAGTTTGGAATTCATCTGACAAAAAGTCAACTGTTCACAAAAGTCAACTTTGACTTTTTGAGATTTTTCACAAAATTGGATTTTTAACCCTAAATTGATGTTAATGTATGATTTGAATCATCATTCATCAAGAAAAATCAAGGAAAGTGGGATAACTTATAAAAGGGGTAACCATAAAAACTTAGAAAATTTTCTAAGTTATGAAATAAAGTGACAAAGGTACCAACTTTGGAGGATCATAACTCCTAAACCACAAAGCCATTTTTCCCCATCCAAAGCTTGATTTATAGATCTCATTGCCCTCTACAAAAGCTTCATAATGATCTATGTCCAAATTCCTCATGGATTTTGAGTTATGGAGTGATCAAAATCAAGAAAAGTCACTTTGTTCCAACACTTAGTGAAAATTTCACTAAGTCAGAATTTGCCTTACTTTTTTCCAAATGTAGGGAAATTTTTCACTTAGATCCAAAAAGTATCAAAACCAAATATGTTCAAACAGTTGTTGTATCATATAAGGGCTTTCCAAAATGACCAAGAACATCACTAAATTCAACTTGAGCCATGAGATATGACATTGGCAAGATGCCTTGCTGAAATCTGCCAAAGCAAGGCAGATTTTTGCACTTTTGGTCGATTTGCCAAAATCAGCCAATTCCAAGCCTTGTCATCACTTTGGACACATCTAAGGATTGAATCTAAAGAGGACAATCACTGAGACAAGCCTCCAAAGTCTTTGGAACAAGAAATAGCATGCCAAACCTAGAATTGCCTAAAATAGGGACAAGACTCCAATTTTGGATTGGAGCATTCAATGGAAGCACCAAGGTGGCATGGACTGAGCTATTGGCAACTGAATTCAATCAAGACTTATCCAAGACCAAGGGAACCAAAGCTCTGTGCTCTAACCTCTAGTCAATGGCTAGAGGAGACTTGGATTTTCATTTGCCAACATTGGCCAACCCTACTCAACAGTTGCCATTCACTATTCCTTGCAAAACAAACTTGCTTTACTATAAATAGAGCTCAATTGTGATCAGTTTGAGTACACCAAAGCCATCAAACAGATGCTTTCCTCAAAATCTCTTCTTTCACTCCAATTTTGCCTTCTAAGGCAAGTCACTATCGGGTTTTGAGTTTGAGAGCTTTTCCAACCAAACCAATCACACACACACACTCCTCATATACATCATATGTGAGCTGATCAAACACTTAAACAACACTTGGAACACTGATTTCTCAGAATCACCAATCAATTGCTCAAGGTTTTAACCAAGTTGCAGTTGAGATGCCATGAAGTGATCCAGCCAATTTCCATCAAGTCCAAGCATTCAAACACACTCCATAGGGTGTAGGGAAGCTGTTCAGATCATCACAACTCATCTGTAACACCTCCTACTCAGAAATCATTTTGAACTTGCTGTCACGACCTAGAGGTAAGCCTAAACTTTGTCATCTCTCAATCTATTCATATTTCCTCGCACAATACTTTTGCCAAATGTTCATAATCATGCATGGAATGTTTCCCCTCAATTAATTGCTTTGTTTGAATCGTGTATCAAAAATCCCAGTCTTCATGCATAAATTAGGGTTCTTGAGGATTTGTCGTGATTTCTTGTTTTATGCTTAATTTAAATGAAATTAATTGTCACAAACATGATCGTGAGGTTGAGACGAGCATATTGATATGTGGATTGCATGATATAATCAAGTATTCAGTGAGATTGGATAGAAAATGCAAATCTGGGCAAAGCTGAAAAACGCGCGTGTTCTTCAGCTGTTCTTGGCGCCATTTCTCTCAAATTCAAATATTTGAATTTTGTGATTTTATTTAATTGATTCAAAAATTAATTTCTCTCTGAGTTTTAATGATTTTGAGTTGATTCTTTTTTTTAATAATTCACAAAAATGTTAAAATATTTTATTTTACCAAAAAATCCCAAAAATATTATTTATTTCATATAATTGATATTTTTGCAAAGAATTAATATTTTAATTGTTTTTGACATTTAAAATATTTTTTCCCTCTTGATTTTGTAAATTTTAATGACTTCTAATCATTTAGTAGGGCAAAACATGATTTTTGAAGCATTAATCCAAGATCATAATTTGTTTCCCACATGTTAAACAATTTTTGATCATTTTAATTGAATTTTTATTCAATTAAAATATATTTTGGAAATAAATTAGGGTTTTTGATTAATTCAACCCTCACAACTTTTTTAAAAACCTCTTGGGCCTCTTGAGAGAGTGTAAGACCCAAAACCCCCTTGTACAAACAATTTTGGGCCTCACTTATTGTATAAGTCCCTCTGTACAAGTAAACGGCGCGATCGTCGCCTTTTAAAAAATCAATTGGGCCTCTCCTTGAGCTATAAGACCCATTCAAAACCTTTTGGGCCTCTAATAGAGTGTAAGACCCAATCCCCTTTTAACCAAAACAACTTTGGGCCTCAGATATTGTATAAGCCCCTTTGCGTTAAAAGAAAATCTCGGCGCGATCGCCATTTTAAACGAAAAATCATCTGGGTCTACCCTCATGTTATAAGCCCCACTCTTTTTCTTTAAACCTTTTGGGCCTCTTGAGAGAGTGTAAGACCCATCCCTTTGTACAGCAAACAATTTTTGGGCCTCAGTCACTCGTATAAGTCCCTCTGTACAAATTCAACAGTGCAATCACTGGTAAAACCCTGGGCATCTCCTTGAGCTGTAAGCCCCAAATCTTTCTTTTTCAAAGCACTTTCTCCTTTGATTTTGAAATATATTATTGTTTTCAATCTTTCTTAGTTGAACAGTTAACCAAACAGCATGTAAGCTCTACAACCGAGTAAGTGTTTATCCGCTTTCATTTACCGCTTTCATATACATATATCTGTATTGTGGGGCTGTTTCGCTGTAAGTCTTCTTTCATAAACTCATATCGACTGTGTAATAATAGTATAGATATTTAGAGTTTCCCCGGCAACTACGTCTAGCATTCAGCCCGTTGGTCACTCTTAAATATAGTCGAAACTAGATCCCCATAGGATTACCAGACACAGTCTTCCCTCCTCTTGGGGTTAAACAATATGGAAATGTGAAAGGCAGATTCTTTTTGAACCCTTTCTCAGACTGTCACTCGTAGAAGTTGTCAAAGAAACTCTACTCCCCAGAGATGATCGCTTCTCTGTGAAATGCATCCCTTGAGTTTCTTCCAAATTCTCGAACTTTCCTGGCTTGATCTATTCTTTGTGAATAGCCTGTCTTGAATTTCTCGGGGTTTGGGGACCCACAGGCTTCTTAAAAGCACCCTTAGGAATTGTCAAGAAACTCTACTCCCCAGAGATGATCTCTTCTCCGTGAATTGCATCCCTTGAGTTTCTTCCAAATTCTCGAACTTTCCTGGCTCGATCTATTCTCTGTGAATAGCATATCTTGAATTTCTCGGGGTTTGGGGATCCACGGGCTTCTTAAAAGCATTGGCCTCCGCTTGGGCATTGTACAAGGACCCACAGGCTTCCTAAAAAGCATCCTCGCTTCCTCTTGGGCGTTGTACAAGGACCCGTCGGCTTCTTAGAAGTATTCACAGCCTCCTCTTAGGCTTCGTATAAGGATTCTTACTTCGGGAAGAGAGCATCCTCTTGGGCTTCGTACAAGGACTTCCCAGCTTCTTAAAAGTTTCCAGCCTCCTCTTGGGCTTCGTACAAATTGTCCCGATGACCTCCTAAAGGTATAGGAACAGAAATCAGTCATCTTAATAGAACAGTCTTTCCAAGAGTCTACTACTGTTTCTTTAAGCATAGTACAAAAGATAAAACTCTAGACTTGGACAGTCTAATTTCCTTGAGTCTCAAAGACATTCTCAAGTCCCTTTCAAGAATAGGAAGAAACCCGCAGACTTGGACAGTCTCAATACCCTTTGGATTCCCCGTTTCCTTAAAGAACAGGAAACAATCCCGATTCTCAGATCAAACCCATGAGTACAGTGTTACTCATATAAGAACTGATTTTCTCTTAACCAACATACTGGATCTGTCACTCAACTGAAACAGAACCCTTTTGCCTCCATCTCGGGCTTCGTACGAGATACATAGGCTCTCTTGTTGAGCCAATCTCCTTTTTTAGCCTTCATCTTTGCTTCGTACGGGATACAAAAAGACTCTCTTGTTGAGTCAAAACTTCCTTTTGCCTCTATCTCGGGCTTCGTACGAGATACAAAAACACTCTCTTGTTGAGTATAAAAGACTCTCTTGTAGAGTCAACCCTCTTCAGCCTCCGTCTTGGGCTTTGTACAAGACACAAATCACTCCCTTGTTGAGTATAAAACTTTTAGCCTTCATCTCGGGCTTCGTACGAGATACCATAAAAGACTCTCTTGTTGAGTCAACTCCCTTTTAGCCTCCTCTTAGGCTTTGTATAAGGAAAACCTTTTAGCCTCCTATTAGGCTTTGTATAAGGAAAACCTTTTAGCCTCCTCTTAGGCTTTGTAAGGAAAACCTTTTAGCCTCCTCTTAGGCTTTGTATAAGAAAACCACTGGTTGAGTCAATTAACCTTTTAGCATCAAAGCTGTGCCTCGTTCACTGCATAAAAACATCAATAACTCCTTCCCCTTCATCTAATCGCTGTAAGCGGCAAGCCTCTAGATTATTTACATCCATGCCACTGTCCCTCTTTTAGCATGAAAAATTCCTAAGGAAAGATAGCATTACTCTACACTGAGTTAAAGTCTTCTCCTTCAGGTTGGAAATCCCCTATAAAGGAAATTATGGCATTGCCGAATTCACACATCCCGGTTAAAGTAATTCTCCTTTATAAACAGTTGTGACAGATAAACCCCTCTTTAGAGATGGCAAATTCTCTCTAAAGGCAACACCTTTTAGCTTAACATCTTGGGCTTTGAACAAGATACAGATCACCTTTTTCGCTTCACGTCTTGGGCTTCAAACAAGACACCAAAACACCATTTCCTCCCAACTACGATCACTCTGATTTCCCTGTTTCGGAAAAACGGGAATACGTAGGCATAAGATTGAAAGAAAAATCTTAGCGAGCACACTAAACAAAAATCCTAAATCCCATATCAATTGAAAAACATTAGTCCTAACTTCCTATCCATAGAATAAATCCGTCATTCTGTCAAAATAAACATAAGAGAGGCCCCACTACCACATAGCATCCGTAACCTAACAGACCGCTGTTTAAACTCAGTATGCAAGCAGGGTTAATTGGAGACATCTATTTCCCTTCCTTCATAAGCTTTAATAGGATAAAAAATGAATCGACCTGTAGTAACCCCAAGGAGCGACAGTGCCTAAGAACCACATTCAAAATCGCTCGATACACCTTGTCGGTCGTTTTGACCAAGTTGTTTGTTGTGCGTCAGTTGTGTTCTGGCGACCTGATTGCTTAACCATAGTTACTGTTATTGGATATGAACAGAATATGGCTGGAAGGAATGACGCTGCTCTTGCTGATGCTATGCAAGCTATGGCTCAGGCTGTGCAGGGTGCACCTAATGCTGGTGGGAATGATGAGTTCAGGAAGAATAAACCGCCTGTCTTCAAAGGGAGACATGATCCTGATGGTGCTCAGATTTGGCTTAAGGAGATTGAAAGAATCTTTCAAGTGATGGACTGTGCTGAGGAACATAAGGTGAGATTGGGTACTCACATGTTGCAGGAGGAGGCTGATGATTTGTGGGTTAGTGCGCGTCATGTGTGGGAAGCTGCAGGTGAAGTTGTCACTTGGGCTTTGTTTAGCAGTGAGTTCTTGAGGAAGTATTTTCCTGAAGATGTTAGAGGAAAGAAGGAAATAGAGTTCTTGGAGTTGAAACAGGGTAACATGTCTGTTATTGATTACACTGCTAAGTTTGTGGAGCTTGTTCAATTTTATCCTCATTATGCTGAAGCAACTGCGGAGTTTTCCAAATGTGTGAAGTTTGAGAACGGGTTGCGTCCCGAGATCAAGCAGGCAATTGGTTATCAAAGAATTAGGAGGTTTTCTGATTTGGTGGACTGTTGTAGGATTTATGAGGAGGATAGTAAAGCTCATTCTATTCATTATAAGAGTGTGAACGAAAGGAAAGGAAAGCAACCGTTTCGTGGTGGTCCTTATGTGTCACCAGCTGATAAGGGAAAGCAAAGGGCTAATTTTGATAAAAGGCCAAGTGGGGGAGGTATGTATAATCCTCCGAGATGTTTTAAGTGTGGGGACTTAGGACATCGTCAGTTTGAATGTAGAAAGGATGTGAGGAAGTGTTCCAATTGTGGAGGTTTAAGACATGTCGCAGCTGATTGCAAGAGGAATGTGGTGAAGTGTTTCAACTGTGGTGAACCTGGTCATGTTAGTACGAAGAGTCCGAAACTAAAGTAAGCTCAAGCTGGAGGGAAAGTATTTGCATTGGCAGGAACTCAAACTACTAGTGCAGATCGTCTGATCAGAGGTACTTGTTTTATTAATAGTACGTCTGTAGTTGCTATTATTGATACCAGAGTGACTCATTCGTTTATTTTGTCTGAGTGTGCGCAACGTTTGGATCTTTTGTTGTCGTCGATTGATGGAGAGATGGTTATCGATACTCTAGCAATGGGGTCGGTAACTACTTCTCTGGTTAGTTTAAGTTATCCTTTGACCATTTATGGTAAGGATTTTGATATGGATTTGGTGTGTCTGCCGTTGGAGGGCTTAGACGTGGCTCTGGGAATGAATTGGTTGCAGTTCAATCGAGTTCATATCGATTGTTATCATAAGTTGGTAAGATTTCCTTCTCTTGAGGAAGACGAGGAATCGAGTTTCTTATCTACCAAAGAGTTGAAGAATCTTTTGGCGGATGAAGCTCAGTTGTTCGGGTTGTTTGCATCGTTGACCGTGGATAGTCAAGATGCAATTGATGTGTTTCAAGTCGTGTGTGATTTTCCAGAGGTGTTTTCGGAGGATATTTCTGATGTACCACCAGAAAGAGAGGTGGAGTTTTCTATAGATCTAGTTCCTGGTACTAGACCTATATCTATGGCACCATATCGTATGTCGGCATCTGAGTTGGTTGAGTTGAAGAAGCAATTGAATGAATTGTTAGAAAAGAGGTTTGTGAGGCCGAATGTATCGCCTTGGGGTGCTCCAATTTTATTGGTGAAGAAGAAAGATGGAGGTATGCGATTGTGTATTGATTATCGCCAGCTGAATAAGGTGACGATTAAGAATAAGTATCCTCTTCCGAGAATTGATGATTTGATGGACCAGTTGATAAGTGCTTGTGTGTTTAGTAAAATTGATTTGAGGTCAGGTTATCATCAGATTAGAGTGAAAGAGGAAGATATTCAGAAGACGACTTTTAGGACACGATACAGGCATTACAAATATTCCGTGATGTCGTTCGGGGTTTCTAATGCGCCGAGAGTGTTTATGGAGTATATGAATCGCATTTTCCATGAGCATTTGGATCAATTTGTTGTTGTGTTTATCGATGACATCTTGATTTATTCCAAGTCTCGGGAGGAACATGCGGAGCATTTGCGCATTGTATTGCAAATTTTGAAGGAGAATAAACTTTATGCCAAGTTGTCCAAGTGTGAATTCTGGTTGTCAGAAGTGAGTTTTCTTGAGCATGTGATTTCAGGTAATGGTATTGTTGTGGATCCATCCAAAGTAGATGCAGTTCTACAATGGGAGGCTCCTAGATATGTTACTAAAATTAGAAGCTTTTTGGGTTTAGCTGGATATTATCGAAGATTCATTGAAGGCTTTTCCAAGTTAGCACTTCCTTTGACCCAGCTGACTTATAAAGGTAAAGCGTTTATTTGGGATACTCAGTGTGAGGAAAGTTTTAGTGAGCTGAAGAGAAGATTGACTACAGCTCCGATTTTGATCTTACCGAATCCTAGTGAACCGTTTGTGGTGTATTGCGACGCGTCTTTGAGTGGTTTAGGTGGAGTGTTGATGCAAGAAGGTAAGGTTGTGGCTTATGCTTCGAGACAATTGAAGGATCATGAGAAGAATTACCCTACTCATGATTTGGAGTTAGCGGCGGTGGTTTTTGTATTGAAAATTTGGAGGTATTATCTCTACGGTGCAAGATTCGAAGTCTTTAGTGATCATAAGAGTTTAAGATACTTGTTTGATCAGAAAGAGCTGAATATGAGGCAACAGAGATGGTTGGAATTTTTGAAGGACTACGATTTTAGCTTGAATTACCATCCTGGTAAAGCTAATGTGGTAGCCGATGCGTTAAGCAGGAAATCTTTGCATATGTCTGCTTTGATGGTTAAAGAGTGGGAACTTTTGGAAGAATTTAGAGATTTGAGTTTGGTGTGCGAATTGACATCTGTTGGCGTGAGGCTTGGTATGTTCACTAATGATTTTCTGTTGACCGTTAGCGAGAAACAGAGGCTGGATGTGAAATTTGTTGATTTGATGACGGTTGGAGATAAAGGTGTGAATAGTGACTTTAAAGTGGATGATAAGGGTGTTTTGAGATTCCGTGGTAGAATTTGTATTCCTGATGATTCGGAATTGAAAAAGATGATTTTAGAGGAAGGACACCAGAGTAGTTTGAGTATACATCCGGGAGCTAATAAAATGTATCAAGATTTGAAGAAGATCTTTTGGTGGTCCGGATTGAAGAGGGATGTGGCTCAGTTTGTTTATGCGTGTTTGACGTGTCAGAAGTAAAAGGTAGAACATCAGAAGCCTAGTGGATTATTGCAACCGTTGGTTATTCCCGAGTGGAAATGGGACAACATTTCTATGGATTTTGTGACAGGGCTTCCTGAAATTCTGGTATCAGATGTGTGATGTTAAGTGTGATGTCACAACAACACAATCTGCTATAGGAACAAGGCAATAACAACAGTAAATAACACAATGAATTGTTCACCCAGTTCGGTCTAACTACCTACGTCTGGGGGCTACCAAGCCAGGGAGGAAATTCACTATTAGTAGTATTAAATTACAGACTCAACAATCCCAGTTGACATCTACCTAACTTAATCACTACCTAATGACACTTCTACCTAAGGAACCACATAGGTATGAGAAACCACTCACTCCCTAAATCACCTCAGTGATACAATCAAATGATTACACTTTAAAACCCACAACTTGATTCTGCTTAACAACTTTGATCAAGAACAATTAATAGCTCAAAATAGTAACACCGATTCAAACACGAATGGTTTACAAAACACACACGAAGACACAAATGACACTCAGTCTTTAGCTCTCTTTCTTCGTTACCTCCCAACAAGGGTTGAGGCTGCTTTTATAGAATTCTGACTTGGGCTTGGACCTCCTCCAAAATATCTGATTTGATTTGTTTTAAAACCAGAATTTAAAATAGATTTGATCTTCAAATCTTTTTAAATCTTTTCAAATCAGCCCTAATGTTAGTTACATGATCTGCTCCAAGATCTGCAAATTTTCTGATTTCTCCAAGATATTCACATCCAATCTCTCTAACAGATCTCCTCAAAACACACTAACACGCGCAACCCTAAAACATCATAACCTGATGATCTGATGTTCTGATAACTGATGTCAAGACATCAAGTATAACATCAGCATATAAAACTTCAACCCTGCAACAACTAATGTTAGGAACCAATGTTATGACATCAGACAAACGACATCGACATTGTTCAACTTTGTTTTACCAAAATTCCAGCCAATACAAGAACTAACAATCTCCCCCTTTGGCTAATTTTGGCTAAAACAATCTCTGCCATCATCAGAGGTACCTGCAGCGGAAAAACTTCATACCAGCAGCAATCACAAACAAACTTCATACCAGCTAAACTCCCCCTCAAAACAAGAACCAGCATACCAGCTGTTCAATCATGCACACTCCCCCTCAAGCCTAAAGCCACATCAGACAACTAGGCAACACATAGGCTAACTCTCCCCCTTTTTAGCCACAATTGGCCAACTACCAACAAGTTATACCCTAACACTTTACTACAGTTAGTCCTACTAGCTCTCCTTGTCAGTCTAAAGTCAGCACCACAAGACAAGACAAATCATAGAACAAAACCAAGATAAGCATAAAAGAACATTTATCCAAGTTACACACCATGCACACAATGTGCAGAAACAAAAAAAAACCTACAAACTACAAAAGCAATAAACAGCAAAAGTAGCACTTCAATCTTCATTAGCATCAGAACCATCTGCAGTATCCTCATCACCTTCCTCTGAGCCAGAATCTTCAGTATTAACATTCACATCATCTTCACCCTGTTCCAAGGATTTGATCATCTGCTCAATTTTCATCTTCCTAGCAGTGCTAGTACTGATAACCATATCAAGATCCTTGCAAGTCGCCTTCAATTCTTCAATTAACTCAGTTTTAGTACTGACCTTCTTAACACCAGAACTTGATGTTACAACAATGTCTGGAACATGATTCCCAACAAACAGCTTGGGATGCAAGGATAAAGTTGACTCCCTCTTACATGCTACATCTGAACTAGTTAAAATTCCAGGATGTTGATCTAAGATCATTCCACAGACAAGTGAAGGGAATGCTATATGCATCTTGATAGCATTTGTGGCACCATGCTTCACAACTTGATCAAATATGTAATTTCCATAATTGAACTTGACCTTTTTCCCAACAGCATAAATAAACCTTCCTGATCCCACAGCTATGGTGGTTTTGTGATTAGTAGGTACCCAGTTAGCAGCTCCAATTCTGTGCAAAATAGCATACTTGATACTGAGTTTGCTAGCTGTCAATTTACCTTTCAGTGGCCAAACCTTCACTTAAGTGGTTGTGATCTCATTACACACCTCATTATCAGTCACTTCCAGTTCACAACCCTCTTGCTCATCTCTTCCCAGATACTTATTGATGGTACCAGGAGAGAAATTAATACACTTACCCCTAACAAACACCTTCATGAAGTCCACACTTCTTTTATCAGAAATGTCTATAGGAAAGTTAACAACAAATTCCTTAACAAGTCCACCATAGCACTTAGAGAATTTTGTCACAGTCTTCAACAGGCCAACAACATGAATGAGCTCCATAATTTCTTTCATCTCCAATGCATCTTTGCCCAGCTCTCTTTCCAGAGCTAATCTCCTTTGACACACAAATTTCCACATTGGAGCACTGCTAGCATAATGAAAGGATATGTTGTCCACTGGCACTTCAGGAACCTTATCAGAAATTCTCTTCAAAATGGACTTTCTGACAGGGGTGATGTCTTGAACATCTTCCTCAACATCATACTCAGATTCAGATTCTTCTCTAATCTTTCTCTTTTTGGAGGTCACAACAACCTTGCTCCAAGATTTAGTTGGACTAACTACAGATGTATTTTTCTTCTTGCCTTCAGCTGTCATCTTAGGAGAAGATCCCACAGTCTTTCCTTTTCTAGTCTTCAATCTATTGGCAATCCCAGGAACAGTATTACCAATTACTTCATTATTAGATAAGTCAACAACATCCACCACATCAGCATTCTTCTTCCCTCTGGGACTAGGAGTAACATCCCTAGCAGGTGATGTTCCAACATCATGTTCAACATCAACCTCATCTTCAACATGAGTATCCCTTTCTCTTTCAGCTTCAGCTTCAACTTCATCTTCAGCATCTTCAATCACTGAAACAACCTATCTGTGAATATTTGTTTCAGAAGTTTCAATGTCACCCTTTTCTCTATCGGATTGATCAGCAGGCAGTTGACTCAGAGGTCTAGAAATTCCCTTCACAGAAATCCCTTTCTCAAATATTTTTGTGACAATCTGATCAATGCTTTTGTCCACATCTACCCTTTCTTCAACAGCTTGAGGAAGAGGGGTGGTAGTCTTAGGAGTAGGTTTGTCTCCAAACAAAACACTAGTGACCAATGCTCTACTCTTGCTATCATCAAATGTCTTACCCGTAGATTAATTAGAAGTATTACCTTTTGAAGGCCTCTTAGGTTGATACTTCTCAGGTCTTGTCTTTTCTGAGGCTGGAATCATAGAGATAGGAGCAATGTCCATAGCTTCATCCACATATACCTCTTCTGTCGAAACCCTAGAATTTGCATGAGTGGAACTTTTGGACGCAACCTTCTTGGATGGAGATGACACTTGTTTAGACATCGTTCCTGTGTAACAACTGATGACCAAAGGTGTTTTGTAATTTCTGTTCTCAGGGGGGAAGATGAAAGGACTTGGAGTGTGGAGATTGAAGTAGCGTTTGAAAGTGATAATAGGGAATGATTGCCTAAGGTAAGGAGACTGCTTTTGTTGGTCACTTAAAGGCCAATAAATGTATTTTCCCCACCAAAACAAATTTCCTTTTAAGTTTTTGAAATTTAATAAATGCACACCATAATTCACTAACCTTTGAATCCTTTTCCACATTCCTAAATTTCTACTTAACACTTCACACATTTCAGCACACATATCTTTAGGGAAATCGTCATTACCTTTTATACCTGAATGATCAACCTCTACTACCTTGGTTTCTTCAATATTTCCTCTGAATAGTTGCATAACACTAGGTTGTTTTGTGATCCTTCTAATGTCACATTCAGATGTCATAACATCATCCTTAACATTACATGATAAGCTGGACTCTTGAGGAACCCACAAATAACAGTTATCTATGGATCTAACTCCCCTCATAACGACTTCACTCTTCTCATTAGTCACTAAACATTCATCTTTAGTGTAGCTAACCTTGAATCCTTCATCACATAACTGACTGATGCTAATCAAATTAGCAGTCAATCCTTTGACCAGAAGTACACTTTCAAGATTAGGTCCAGCCTCACAATTCAATTTTCCAATTCCTTTAACTTCCCCTTTTTCTCCATTACCAAAAGTTACATCGTTTGTGGAGTAAGTCCTGATATCCACCAACTGATTCTTGAAACCAGTCATATGCATTGACCAACCACTATCAAAATACCAACCATCCATAGCTGGGGTTCTAACAGATGAGTGAGCTAATAGACATGTGACAGCAGCTTTAGGAACCCATTGTTTAACAGTCTGAGGCCTGTCCTGCTTCTGCCTAGGTTGAGGAACAGGCTTGGGATAACCATGCAGTTTAAAGCAAGAAGATTGTATATGGCCAAATCTTCCACAATAGTAACATCTTACTCTTTGAATCTCTTCTCTGAAGTGATTGAAATGTCTCCCACCTTGATGATGATTTCCGTCATAATGCTGAGGCTGCCATCTCTCAAAATATTGATGTTGTCTTCTCCCATAATTAGGCTATCTTCTGTAGTGCTTAGGCTGTCTTTTACCATGATGATGTGGCCTTCTTCTGCCATAACCATGAGGCACAACATTATTAGGTCCAAACCCATACATTTTCCCTTGATGTTGAGACATCGGATGGAACATGTTATGTTTGAGATTATAAGCCTGCATACTCCTATGGTATTGGGGAGGCATATACTGTCTAGCTTCAGAAACCTGAGACTTTCCTTGAGGTTGAGACAAAAGCTTCTTAGGAACAGGACCATAGCCCTTTCCATTATTTTGTGGCCCAAGGTGAGGGACAACCTTCTTAATTCCAGAACCATGTCCTTTTTCATGCTAATGAGGAATGTTTTGTTTAACCCCAGAAGAACTAGCCTCTGCAAATATCTTCTTCTCACCCTCATATCCTAGACCAGTGTTATCACTTGCACCTTTTCCAGCTTCAAGTATTTTATCCAGAGTGTCAGTTCCACTATTTAACATTCTGATGGATTTTGACATTTGATCAAGCTGGGATTCTAACAACAACACTTCATTCTTAAGTTCAGCTTTCTCAGTCTCAAGCTATACACTAATCTTCTTCTGCTTCTCCCCTTCTTGAAGGACCTCTTCACTTTTTAGACACAGCTCTTGATAAGAGGATGCCAACTCTTCAAAGGTCAATTCACCATCACTAGACTCTCCATCAGAGGTACATAGTCCAGTCAATGCCTTAACATGCTTGGCATTCTCTTCTTCACTTTCACTATCTGTATCAGACCAGGAAACAGATAACCCCTTTTTCTGCTTTTTGAGGTATTTAGGGCATTCTTTCTTGACATGACCATAACCTTCACACTCATAGCATTGAACTCCTTTGTCATGATTGGACTTTTCTTCATCTCTTGTTTTCTTCACTTGATCACTAGACCTGTTGTTGTCAGATGTGATGTTCTTAACATTAGGTCTATATTTTCTATCCATTCTATTTAACACCTTATTAAACTGTCTCCCAAGCATCACAACAGCGTTTGACAGTTCCTCCTGAGTTTCAAAATTACACTCCTTCTTACCATCTTCAGTATTGGACACCAAAGCTATACTTTTGGTCTTCTTTTCAGGCTCCTCATTCAATCCCAACTCAAAGGTTTGAAGAGAACCAATCAACTCATCAACCCTCATCTTGCTGATGTCTTGAGCTTCTTCAATAGCAGTCACTTTCATTTTATATCTCTTGGGAAGGGATCTGAGAATCTTCCTTACCAGCTTCTCTTCAGTCATTCTTTCTCCTAAAGCACTAGAAGCATTGGACAACTCAAGAATATTCATGTGAAAATCATGAATGGTTTCATCCTCCTTCATCTTCAGATTTTCAAACTTTGTAGTCAGAAGTTGAAGTCTTGACATCTTGACCTTGGAGGTTCCTTCATGAGTAGTTTTCAAGACATCCCAAGCTTCCTTAGCTACTTCACAATTGTTTACCAGTCTAAAGATGTTCTTGTCAATACCATTAAAGATGGCATTCAAGGCTTTTGGATTTCCAAGTGCAAGCTCATCTTCTTCCTTTGTCCAATCTTCCTCAGGTTTTAGCTTAGTTGTACCATCATTTTCAACAATAACAGGTGCTTTCCATTCTTTTAAGACAGCCTTCCAAGCCCTGCTGTATAATGACTTCAAGAATGT
Organism: Lathyrus tuberosus; assembly: GCA_022829125.1. Lineage (NCBI taxonomy): Eukaryota > Viridiplantae > Streptophyta > Magnoliopsida > Fabales > Fabaceae > Lathyrus > Lathyrus tuberosus. Next base: position 7,159,460 of record JALAZF010000090.1, read on the forward strand.
AACCATACGAGGTTTCCAATAGTCATAATTTAAGCCATCTAGAATAGGGGGTATATTCACAAATCCACCAGTCTCCTTGTCCATTGCACCAGAAAGTATCAGCCCTAGATCTCACCCAGATGCAGAGCAGGATGCCTGCTCCGATACCAATTGAAATTCTGGTATCAGATGTGTGATGTTAAGTGTGATGTCACAACAACACAATCTGCTATAGAAACAAGGCAATAACAACAGTAAATAACACAATGAATTGTTCACCCAGTTCGGTCTAACTACCTACGTCTGGGGGCTGCCAAGCCAGGGAGGAAATTCACTATTAGTAGTATTAAATTACAGACTCAACAATCCCAGTTGACATCTACCTAACTTAATCACTACCCAATGACACTTCTACCTAAGGAACCACATAGGTATGAGAAACCACTCACTCCCTAAATCACCTCAGTGATACAATCCAATGATTACACTTTAAAACCCACAACTTGATTCTGCTTAACAGATTTGATCAAGAACAATTAATAGCTCAAAATAGTAACACCAATTCAAACACGAATGGTTTACAAAACACACACGAAGACACAAATGACACTCAGTCTTTAGCTCTCTTTCTTCGTTATCTCCCAACAAGGGTTGAGGCTGCTTTTATAGAATTCTGACTTGGGCTTGGACCTCCTCCAAAATATCTGATTTGATTTGTTTTAAAACCAGAATTTAAAATAGATTTGATCTTCAAATCTTTTTAAATCTTTTCAAATCAGCCCTAATGTTAGTTACATGATCTGCTCCAAGATCTGCAAATTTTCTGATTTCTCCAAGATATTCACATCCAATCTCTCTAACAGATCTCCTCAAAACACACTAACACATGCAACCCTAAAACATCACAACCTGATGATTTGATGTTCTGATAACTGATGTCAAGATATCAAGTATAACATCAGCATATAAAACTTCAACCCTGCAACAACTAATGTTAGGAACCAATGTTATGACATCAGACATACGACATCAACATTGTTCAACTTTGTTTTACCAAAATTCCAGCCAATACAAGAACTAACATTGCCGAATACTCAGAGGGGACATAATGCCATTTGGGTGAATGTGGATAGACTGACTAAATCGGCGCATTTCATTCCGATTGACATCAGTTTTTCTTTGGAGAGGTTGGTTGAGATTTATATCCGTGTGATCGTGAAGCTACATGGTGTTCCGTTGTGTATTGTTTCAGATCGAGATCCGAGGTTTACTTCCAGATTTTGGGAAAGTTTGCAAAAGGCGTTAGGTTCCAAGTTGAGATTGAGTTCTTCTTATCATCCTCAGACGGATGGTCAGACCGAGAGAACTATTCAGTCATTGGAAGATTTGCTGAGAGCTTGTGTTCTTGAGCAAGGTGGTGCTTGGGATAGTTATCTTTCGTTGGTGAAGTTCACGTATAACAACAGTTTCCATTCGAGTATTGGAATGGCACCTTTTGAAGCGTTGTATGGCAGAAGATGTCGAACACCGTTGTGTTGGCATGAATCTGGTGAGAGTTCGGTGTGTTGTACCCCAAATTTTTTCCTTAGATTCACTGATCTGTCTGCATACCATCCTAGGTCAATCATTCGGGCATAACTAACCTCTTTATCTAGTTTTTGTTTGTTCGTTTCATCTGTGAATACAGGTACTGCTGTAGAGGATCCCAGATCTTGAAGGTTGTGCCGTGTTTGTGTGTGGAGGTTCTATGGTATTGACAAATGTATGCGGATTCCTGTGAGATAGCGTGCCTCTGTCCTCTGATCCCTAAACCACTACCAAACCTCTATTTCTCAGATTCCTCAGAGCATTCCCCAAAATTTATTAAGGTTTCCGTCTATGGTCACTTGAGAATTGGCTGGAACTTTGTAGTGTGTGGTAATACAAGTGGTTTTCTCGCTTTAAAAGAAGCTTTCAGGGCCTGGTTTGGTCTTGTCCGTGAAATTGAATCGTTAGCTTGTCAAGAGGAAGATTCTGGACATTTGGAAATTTGCGAACCATGTGTTTTGAAATGGACGGAAAAGTGGAATTATGGTTTAAATTATTGGGTCCATAAATTCAATTAAGGCAAGGCCACGTTCCAAGGTAATATCAAGAAGGGTCTAAAGATCATTTGTGTCAAGAACTAAATTCAAATGTCGTGTTATGTTGTGAGCCAAAACACCGAATCACCTCGACTTATTGTGGTATTATTAGAGTCTCATTTGACTAACGGATTGTGGAGTATCATATCTGAATCTGAACAAAACTAAAGAGGTTAACTTTTATTATCAAAGGGATCATTTGGTTTTTTCTTCGATTGCTCATGAAAATCAAATGGATAAGAATATTAAACTCTATGTGATGGTTATCTTCTTGTGTATTTGTTGGTGAGATTCTATCCCAAAGACGTGCAATTGGAACCTTTGATATTAAATGAGCAGAATTCTAGACAAGTCCTTTTCGTAATGCTTCAGGTCATACCATGTCATTGGTGGTTTCGTAAAGCTTTGCGAAAATACATTGGATGAACCTATGGCTATTTTATTGTGTCCACAAAAAATTCATTGTTGCATAGTGAGGAGGTTATTCAAGTTACGAATTCCTAAATTAATAATCAGGATTCAATATTTTATGCCCAAGTCAAATTTCAACTCAAAATGCCAAAATTCAAGATATGCTAAATTTGATATAAGGTTCAAAAGTCTCTTGCAAAGATATCAACATAAGAAGTGATCAAATGTGCTACAATTAAGATATTTGGCTGAACGTAATTATGAGCAAATTGATCTCTGCATCAGCGGTCCGCCATCATGTTGCTTGGCACGCCATCATGTTGTTTGGAACGCGTAGTTCACTGTGTTACAAGTTGCTTGCCTGAAATGCCTCGTGTCCTTCCCGCAATGTAGTCGAACCTACGCGTAACACGTTTCACCAAGCAGTAATATTACTGACAGCCGTGTACCAAAACTGAGAATCAAAGACGTCAAATTTGCAAACGGAATTTCTATGTAGTTACCTTGGATACATGAGTCCAGGTGTTAAGGAAACCACCTACACAAAACCAAAGCCAGAATACAAAATTAATCCAACCGTCATGAAGACGACAACACTCACAAAAGATTCAGACATAAAGCCGCTCAAAATCACTACATACAAGTCCACACCATCCATCAACAAACTTGCGAACAAGTTTACAAGTATGAGCTACAAAATCTTATCCGAGTACAAGAAAAGGTTCAAGAATTATTTGATTCACAAGAGCAAATTCCAAGATTCTAAGATTTCAAATTGTAACATTTTGTCCTTACTCAAATCGCCATCCTAAGTGTACCATATTTTGTTAGGAAACACAGCTGGGAACGCATGAGTGCGGGCAGCTGGCAACAATGCCATGAAGTGTATAAGTCCTCGTCTTCCTTTTAAGTCTTCATTGTGAAGCTCACCATTCAGCAGGTGCACAGCCCGTTAAAGCATCCTGGCGCTCCATACATAAGGACGGTTGGACTTTGTGGAACTGGTTCGCAATAGCTACCGTTGATGCTCCACCAACAATCTTCAATGCTGCAACAAGACAAAAAGCACGAATATAGAGATCAAGAAGTTATAACCAATTTCAGTGTCATCAAATTTGATTTCAAAAGAGCTGCAAGTAAAGAGAAGCATCACCTTCGTAGAGGACAATCCTTCGCGAACCGACCGTTGAGACCCCTGTGCATGGAGCCAAGCGTATCAGAATCTTCATTAAACCACCACCTGAAGCAATATACAAACAAACCTATTTAGTCACATTTGGAAAATACGGGAAACATCTAGTACATGGCAATTAAGGAGACATAACCGTGAAATCCTGGAAGAAGGAGCATCCAGTACACAAGGAATTCATGCTCGTGCAAGCCTTGAAACCTTCATAGAAGTTCCTGCTGCTGTCAACACCGAACACATTTAAAGCAGCTCTCGAATTAGTCCACTGGAGCTGAAGATGAGTTTTCTACAAACAATTCACCATCGTCAATACGATTAGGCATTGCCAGATTGGAAAAGAGGGAAGTTTACGGGCGATATATGAACACAACAGAATTTATTTCAATAGCAAAACATACAGTCATCACCACTAGGCCAAATACTCAAGGAGAAATCGATTTGAATTGAACAAGGTTAAGTATGTGTGATTAAAAGTGGATTATCATCTACATACATTTAAGTTTTCACAGAAACAAGAAGCGTACCGTCCACAGCTTCCCAACTCCGCTTTCGTAATGAAGTAGAGTGAAGCAATTGATGTTTGATTCCAGGAAACTTTCCCAACACCGCTTTTCATGAATCAAATTCGCAGCTGCCGTGATGAAAGGACACATGTGGTTGAAACTTTGATGTTCGAAGAGAAATGCGTCTACAGGAATCTCCAACACAAATAGGCCGCACATGAATTATGGTGATTGATGAGCAACTTCATTTTGTAAGCATGGCGTGGTGAGTTCTTGACAGACCAATCTCATGATTGGTTGACCTGCTGAATCACATAAAGAATTAGAAACATATGAGAACCAAATCAAGTGAATTCCAAAACAAATTAGCTTTGAATATAGGACATCAATGATACTCTCCAAAACCAAGCTCCCAAGTCCTCGTAATTCATTGGATACACTAAAACATTCCAAACAAGATCACGAATTCAATTGTTTCCTAAAAATAACTTTTACACCATCCAAACACAATCAAGTCATTCCAATTAACCGCGCAATCAAATTCCTAATTTGGCCTCAGAGTTTGTTTTGAATCAGAGTATATTTTCGTCATTTTCAAATTAGGGATTGATGGGCAATATCAAAGGATATCACCAGCAGCAATGTTTTCCTAATTCGGAGTAATCAAGTTTCCCAACCGTTCAGATCAAGGCAATTAATTCGCATAAGCATTTCCAATATTTCAGATTTCCTAATCACCAAGGCAATAAAATCGTATCAGACAAAACATCAGAATTTCCAAATCATCAAACCGGTATCAAATCGTATCACCAATTCAATCATTTCAAAAACTTTCCGAAACAAGTAATCTAAATCAAATCGGTAATGATTAGAAATATTGACAATAAACACACATTAAGACCTTCCAAATAATCCTCATCATTGGCCAGGCCTATAAAAGGGACTTATTCTCATCAGAAAAGAGGACGGAAAAAAATCAGAGAGGAAACCCATACGAAAAGAGAGAAAATCACAAAAAATCATTTTTTCCAAACCCACGAAGTACAGGCTCAGAAGCGCATTGGCTCATCATCGCCGCGACGATCAGAGCAAAAGAAGAGGAGCAAAGCAACATCGCGAATAGTACAAAAGAGGTAAAGAGAAAGAAATCTTCCCTGAAGAGAAGGCCGTTCGCAACCGCCTCCAGACGTCACCTTCGCTCTCACTGCTTTTTTTCTTTTTTCGCAATTTTGCAATCATCCATGTAAATGTAAATCTGGAAATATAATGAGAATCGGGGCTGGGAATCATGGGGGTGGGGTTTCATGCATTTGATTTTGATTTGGCCGAGAGAGAAATCGAGAGAGTATGTGAGGAATCGAGAGAGAAGAAACGAAGATGACGGCGGCGGCGATTAGGGTTCAAACCCTAATTGTTGAGCGAATGTGAGAGAACGAGTGAGAAGCCTGAGCCGTGTGAGATCCCTCCGTCATTAAATCTTTTTGATTGAATCAAATTAACTTTCTTTTTTTTACACTAAACTTTAAAAAAAAAAAAAGAGAAATCGAAATGTTTATTAATTTAGAATAAACCCTTCTATTGTAACCTTTTCTTAATTTAATTAGATCCTTATTTTATTTTAATTTAAGATAATAACCTTAATAAATCTTTTTTGCAATAACCTTAAAATAAACCTGTTAGTAAATTCACATTTAGTTTTTTTACTAAATTAATTAACCCTTAATATTTTTTTTTTTAACAACTCTTAATAAACTCGAAACTAAAATACACTTCTAAGGTTTTCTTGTTAACTTAGCACATAACTCCAATCAAATCAATCCGTAACAATTTCTCACAATAATAAATTTAAAATCAACTCTTTTTATAAGACTATAATAATCAACTTTCTCTTAATAATTACAATTCCTTTTTATTAAGAAATACTAACTTTCTCAGAAATAATCTTTAAGCATGATTCTAACTAAAAAATAACTTTTATTAATAAATCTCAAAACCAATCTTTTTCATAATAAACCTCAAATTAAACTTTTTTCGATAAATCAACTCGTTAGATCCCCAACGTGAGTGAATCGCTTGCTGTATGCCATTTTATGATTGATATGTTTGCTTGCCATATGTTTATATTGATATATGTTTACTATGTCAAAACCCCTTTCAAAAATACTAAAAAACTCTCGATCCAACGTCGAGCCAATTTTATGCCTATGTAAGTCGAGTGCCTTTGGGCCTCGCATTCAACCTTTTCGGTCACCATACACTTTTGCTAGCCCACCTTGCTAGTGCGCACAAAATAATCAGTTAATCGTCCCCTCGACATTCCAAAGGAAGGTTCCCTTAATTGACTAAACCGTCATAGGACTAACATCTTAGAACCCGGCCTTAGGATTCAGAGTCGCCGTACTCCATGTCTCGCCGTAGACACTTAGAATCTTAGCCTTAGGATTGGAGTCGCCGAACTCCAAGGAAATGCTCCGCCGCGAACATTTACAATCCTACCCCGCTTGAACCATCCCACAACTTTAGAGTCGCCGCACTCTATGTAAGGTCTTGCCCAAGACATTACTTCCCCTTGGAACCTTGACCCCGTCAAGAAGTTCCTCTTTTCAGAACTACGCATACTCTGATTCTACACCCGAGGATACGTAGGCGTAAGGTGCGATACCTTATCGAGTATACTTAGATACTAACCCCTAGGGTTCAACCTTTAGCATAACACCCTTAGCAAACGAATGAGAGATAACATAAATACTAACGAGAGGTTCCCGTAGAGTACTACGGACGTTTAGGATGCTAATACCTTCCCTAGGCGTAACCAACCCCCGAACCTTAGATCTTTAGGTTTTTTCGCTTTTGAACCTTTCCTTTGGATAAATCAAAGACGGTGGTGAACATTTAAAGAAATGTGATCCTAGTTCATTAATAACTATGGTATCCAATTCTCACCGCAACAGAAATGGCGACTTCACTGGGGACTGTCGAGGGTTTCCCCTATCTTGTTTTTCTTATGTTATCTTTCTTTATTATATTTGCTTATTATTTGTTGTGCTGGGTTACTTATCTGGTGAGACAAAGTCCTACACCCGGACTAGAGTGAAATTATGATAGGAACGGTGAGAATTCGAGGATACTTTGAGGGAGTCGATTCCTGAAAAAGTTGAATTGAGACTTCACCACTCAGTCTAGGCCCCCTCGAATTTAATTTTGTCCAACGAGTCAATTCGTGAAGACGCTATTATTTCGAACTAAAGGCCATCGAGACTGGGGACCGTAGTTACCCTTAACCCAACTTGGCCTATTAGGATGTAGTGCGGGGACTATGCGGGAGTCTATTTCTGCAATAGTCGCTACGCGATACTACACTCGGACGAGATTCTCTTGAGAATATTATTGACTACCAAGTGATCTGGAAAATCGATAATATCCGAAAGATGGATTGTAGACTCTGGGAACTTTTAGAACCCGTTCGGCAGGTACACTTGAAACCATAGTACATACTTTATGGGAGGGTAGACCCTTGGCTCCATGATGTGACCTTTCAAACCTAGGACTCTTTTGCTTGTGTGTGCTTTGTGTTGTGTGCCCTGTGTGTTGCATACATTCATAAGCATCATATCATAAAGATTCATGGAACTTGACTATATTTATAACCTTTGTAGGGATACTATGGATACCGAAAGAAGGAACACAAAGAAGTACACTTTTCAGATTCCTAACTTGGATGATCTAAGGAGGTTAGGAGCTTTGGTAAAAGATGAGGATAGTTTCAGAGGCAAATATGGAAGACTGTTATATGTCATAAATACAAAGGTTGATGAAGGACTACTTTCTACCTTACTCCAGTTCTATGACCCGCTGTATCACTGCTTCACCTTTCCAGATTATCAGCTGGTACCTACACTTGAAGAGTACTCTCAAATAATTGGGTTACCTATTCAGGATAAGTATCCTTTCCCTATCTTCGCAAATAAACCTGATGAAAAAGAAATCGCTAAACATACCCACCTGGATTTAGCTGACATTCAAGCCAATATGGTTTCAAAAGGAGGAACTTCCGGTTTTACTACGGACTTTCTGGTGGCCAAAGCCCGACACTATGCCACTCAACAGAATAAGAACGCTTTCGAAGCGGTTTTCGCTTTACTCATCTATGGTGTTTTCCTATTTCCAAGTTTCAAAAATTTTGTGGACCTCCATGCCATTAAAATTTTCTTGAAGAAGAATCCTGTACCGACCTTGTTAGCTGAAGCCTACTATTCTGTTCATTCAAGGAGCGCTCGTGGGAAGGGAATGATTACTTGCTGTGTCCCTCTATTGTACAAGTGGTTTATTTCGCACTTGCCCAAAGCACATGATTTTTGGGATATCAATAAGGGCTGGTGGTCGCAAAAGATAATGTCTCTCACCCATTCTGACATCGTCTGGTATAGCCATGTTTATGATAAGGTGGTCATCATAGACAGTTGTGGGAATTTCGGTAATGTACCTCTCCTCAGCATTAATGGATTAATCAGCTATAATCCGGTCTTGGCCCGCAGACAGTTGGGTTTCCCTCTGAAAGACAAGCCTGCCAGCGCCCATGTGGAAGCCATCTACTTTGAAGGAGAAAAATTAAGTAAGGAGTTAAGAGATCAGGTTTTGGACGCATGGGGTCAAAAGATCAAGAAGGACAAGAGTAATCTAGGGAAGCCTAATTGTGTTTCTTTAGAACCCTATCTCCAATGGGTCCGGAAAAGAGCTATCGAGTGGAAGATGCCTTATAAGCGCCAAGATCCAATGGTTCTAAAGGCGAGGCCGGTCTTATACTTCTCATCTGACGCGGAAAAGTTGAAAATTGCTTTGGAAAAGTCCCAGCAAATGGAGGAGGCTTGGAAGAACAAGTATCAGATAGTTGTGGAGGAAAATGCGGAGCTTCAACAGCAACTCAAAGCAAAGGATGAGGAAATCACTTCTTACAAAAAGAGGAAAACACGAGAAGAGTTACCTTCCTCTAGCTCCCAATCAACACATCAGAATTCGGTCGTCAACAAGCTCATTTTGGAGAATAGTCAGAAGGAGGCAGAAATCAGGAAGCTCAAGACAAGGCTTTTTGGAGAATCTCCTTAGATCTTTCTTTATTAGCTTTTATTTAGCTTTTTCGTTATGAATCTGGAGAAGTGTGCTGTTGCTTTATAATAAATTTCTGTTTTAATTTACAGTTTCATCTTTCGGTATCCCAGACATTAATTTCTTTTTATAACCGACTTTTATGATTAATAAAATGCGCGTTTCATTATCCCACGATGATTATAAATAGTCGAGTTTCCATGAATCTTGTTGCATAGCATTTGCATTTTGCATCTCTCTATCAAGGAACTTGAAATCTTGTATTGCAGGCATTGTATGATGGATTACGGAAAAAAGGGAGTTGTGCCGTACACCTTCGAAGTTTCGGATATTGAACAACTGAGGGAACTAGGAGATCAGATCAAGGATCCCGAGGCGTTCGCTGAGAAGTATGGAAATATCCTCCTGTTGTTGCAGACTCGAGTAACCGCTGGTCTTTTGGAAACGCTGGTTCAATTTTACAACTTGATCTACCATTGCTTCATCTTCCAGGATTTTCAACTGATGCCTACATTGGAGGAATACTCCGCCCTTATGGGTATTCCCGTCAAAGACTCACCTCCGTTCTCGGGTGGAGAAGGAAGACCCAGCCAGGAAGACATCGCAAGAGCAACCCGCATAAAGTTGTTAGAGATCCAAACTCATATGACGTTCAGAGGAGGAATTGATGGCTTACCGGCCCAATTCTTGTTCGAGAAGGCTCGTCATTTTGCTAGTGTAGGGAACACTGGAGCGTTCGAGCACACCTTCGCGTTGCTGGCCTACGGTTTGTTCTTGTTTCCGAATGTTGAAGACTTTGTCGACGTCCATGCCATAAAGATTTTTATGCTTAAAAATCCAGTTCCGACGTTGTTAGCCGATGCCTACCACGCTATTCACTCGAAGACCCTGAAGGGAGAAGGTCGGATTACTTGTTGCAGCGCTATCCTCTATAGGTGGTTTATTTCGCACCTACCAAGGTCTACTAATTTCTGGGACGTGAAAGATGGTTCAGAATGGCCTGTGAGGCTCATGGCTCTTACTCACTTGGATATCGTTTGGCATGACCCGATGTATGGAGGAATCCCCATGATTCATAGCTGTGGAGGTTTTCCCAATGTACCTCTTCTTGGTACAAAGGGATGTATCAGCTATAATCCTGTACTCGCCCGTCGTCAACTGGGGCATCCAATGGAAGAAGTACCTGATCCTGAAAACCTGACCAGAATTTTCCTCTATCAAGGAGAGGATCTTGGGTTGAAGACCAGAATCGTGTTCGCTTGGCGTTGCATCAATCGACAAGGGATGACAGTGACAACAAATCCTGATTGCTCGGTTACCGAAGAATGTCTAGCATGGGCGCACGAAAGGGCTCTGACCTTGAGTATGCCTTATCCCCGTCCCAAACCTCCCGTGGTCCAATCAGATGAAGTTCTAAAGTTGAAGGCTGAAATAGAGAAGCTCACCCTAGACAAAGTAAGGATGCAGGACCAGATCGACAGGCTGATGGAAGAACTTTGCAAAAGACAAGGGGCATCATCCAGTGGATTAGACTCCTAGTTCCTTTTGTGTTATGTTGCCTATGTAATAAAACTCTGGAGGTGTACCAGCCCTTGAAATTTTAAATAAAATGTTTATTTGCAATATCTACAATGAACGTAATACGGTTTTAGTTCCTTGATAGTTGCATTGCATTCGCATTCCATATCAGCTGCATGTGCATGTTTCGTCCTTTTTCTTATGTCCTTTGTTTTCCTCTTCAGTCTCGTCATCCTGAGTCCTCTGCACCGATACAACACTAGAGCTCAGGCTCGAAGAAGGATTATGGAACACAATCAGGAGCTTGATCGTGTCAGTAACGAGTTGGAAGACCTACGCGGGAATGTAGGACAGATTATGGAAGTGCTGAATGTCATACGTGCGAAGATGGATACCCAAGCCACCGTTGTCTCTGAGATTAACCAACACAGTTGTGGATGCTCAACCTACTGCTGTTACTACTACAAATATACCCCCGTACGGCTTACCGTTCGGATTCGTGCCTCCACCAACCGTCGGTCCAGTCGTTCAACAAGTGCATCAGGCCATTCCTGTAATCACTGAAGCTCCTCAGGTGACCCCTACATTTGCTCCAGCTGCTGTGCACACTCGTGTACAACCTTATTTTAATGAGAATCAGCAAGTTTATGATGGCCCTGACATGTCTGAAGATGGGGACGAGAACCATGAGAAACTCAGGGAGAATATGGTTACTCTTGACAAGAGATTAAGGGCAGTAGAAGGTGATCAAGTATTTGGTACTCTCGCCAGAGAAGCATGTCTGGTATCTGGTTTGGTCATTCCTCAGAAATTCAAGACTCCGAAATTTGACCTGTATGATGGAACCACGTGCCCAAAGAGCCACTTAATCATGTATTATCGAAAAATGGCTGCGCACGTCAAAAATGATAAGCTAATGATCCATTGTTTTCAGGATAGTTTGAAGGGTGTTTCATCAAAGTGGTATATGAGTTTAGATCAGTCTCGCGTGAAGTGTTTTCAGGATGTGTCAGATGCTTTTGTCAAGCATTACAAGTATAACATCGATCTAGCCCCTGATCGAAGGCAACTCCTAAACATGTCACAGAAGAACACTGAATCGTTTAAGGAATATGCCCAGAGGTGGAGGGAAGTTGCTTCACAGGTAGAACCCCCCTTGTCTGATAAAGAGCTAGCTGAGTGGTTTGTCGACACAGTTCGCCCAGAATTCTTTGAAAGGATGGTCGGGAGCATAACGGCCAATTTCTCTGACATTGTTGCTGTAGGTGTGAGGATAGAAGCTGGTATGAAAAGTGGGAAGATGCCTACCCCTGCTAGTAGCCCAAGTACCAATAAGGACCATGTTAGAAAAGTTTTCAGTAGTCCTCGCAAAAAGAAAGAAGGTGAGACCAATGTTGTGATGACTGACGGAAAGAGAAGTCAACCTCGGAAACATCAACCAGTTTTTAATCCACAACAAGGTTACCCTGTCCAGTTTGCACAACAACCCTATGTGGCCGCTGTCACCCCTACCTACCAGACGATTCAACCAGCTCCGGTCTACCAACCTTTTGTTAATCAACAGCCTCCTGCATATCAGCCAGTCCCTGCTTATCAGCCAGCCCAAACTCCACCAAAGTATCAACGAGCGCCCGACGCTCCTAATTATCAACGAGCGCACAACGCTCCTCGTCAGAATACTCCAGCCAGAAGACCTCACCGACCTCATCCTCCCATCCCGATGACCTATACAGAGTTGTACCCTTCTTTGGTCCAGAAAGGCTTGATAACTACCAGAGCTTTGGGTCTACCTCCAAATCCACTTCCACCTAACTATAATCCCAATGCCCACTGTTTGTTTCATGAAGGAGCTCCCGGCCACGATTTGGAAGGTTGTTATGCTCTGAAAAATCTCGTAAGAGATTTAATGGAAAAGAAGATTTTAGCCTTCGACGACGCTCAGCCGAATGTTAAGAGTAATCCTTTACCCAACCACGAAAGTGCCAATGCTATTGAAGAAGCATCTGAGGAAAATCTAATTCTGGATGTGACAGAAATTAAAACCCCTCTCCAAGTCTTTCATTCAAAGTTGTTTGAAGCTGGTATCGTGAAGGTTTGCCATAGAGATTGTGAAGATTGTGAGACTAGTGTCCGGGGATGTCAGACGGTTCAGGATGATATTCAGACTCTGATCGACGATGGGTTCTTACGGGTGAGTGGTAAGCATAAGAAGAATGAGGTCGCTGTGGTTGAGCCTATCTTCAATCTACCAGACCAAAGTGCCAAAGTTCCCATTTTTAACTTGCCTGAATCAAGTCCTACAGTGGTTGTTTCCAGCAAGCCAAAGCCAATCTTCAACATACCGAACTCTGCTACTACAGTTTTAGTTGGGTCGCCAAAGACTGTGATTATTCAAAAGCCTTGCCCTTCCCCTCTCAAAGATTTTACATCAGTACCCTGGAAATACGGTAAGGATTTCAGAAAGGTTTGTCCGAAAGAAGAAATGAAGAGTGCCGACAGAGAAGTAACTAATATAGCTGGGGCAAGCAGGATGACACGGAGTGGTCGTATTTACACACCCCATTTCAGTGAAGCTCCACCAAAAGAAACAGTCACGACCGTTCCTGCCAACAACAAGGGCAAAGAACAAGAAATCGTTACTAATGACGAAGACGCTGAGTTCTTGAGAATCATCAAAAGAAGTGATTATAAAGTTGTTGACCAGCTCCATCATACTCCTTCAAAAATCTCTATTTTGTCGTTGTTGATGCATTCACCTGCTCACCGAGCTTCATTGCAGAAATTGTTAGCTCAGGCTCATGTTGCACAAGACATCACCACTGGCCAATTTGATAGCGTGATTGCTAACATTACTGCTTGTAACACCCTCAGTTTCAGTAACGAGGAGATGCCGAGAGAAGGTCGGAGCCATAATCGAGCTTTGCATGTATCTGTGAAATGTCAGGAAGATACGCTGGCAAGAGTGCTTGTAGACACTGGTTCTTCCTTAAATGTGATACCCAAGAGGACTCTTAACAAGTTGGCTTACAAAGGGGCAGAATTGAGACCTACATCTCTTATAGTCAAAGCTTTCGATGGCTCCCGAAGGACTGTAATGGGAGAAGTTGATTTACCAATCTTAGTGGGACCACATGTTTTCAATATTACCTTCCAGGTGTTGGATATTAACCCCGGTTATAGTTGCCTACTTGGAAGACCCTGGATCCATGCCGCCGGTGCCGTAACTTCGACCCTACATCAAAGAATGAAGTTCGTGATTGATGATAAACTGGTAATCGTTCATGGTGAAGAAGACCTTATGGTCAGTAATTTGTCTTCATTTCGCTATATAGAGGCTGATGAGGATGCCTTGGAAACTTCTTTCCAAGCACTCGAGATATCAAACGCTGTTATGTTGGAAGTTGAGGAAACAACTGGTAAGGGTAATCCATCTTTCGCATCTTTCAAGAGCATCAAGTCTACCATTGAAGAAGGTGTGCCTGAAGGTTGGGGCCAGATCATAGAAGCTACAGCAAATCCCGATCATCAAGGGTTGGGTTACAAACCAACTAAAGATCAACAATCAACATCTGTCGCCAGTTATCCGAGAACAATTCGTGAAGTGTTCATCAGCGGAGGTTATCAAGTTAACGCTATTGGAGATAATCATGAAGATGGAGACTCAAGTGACTTTGTGTTCAAAAATGTTGCTGCTCTTAACAATTGGGAAGCAGTAGAAATCCCAGTGATCATTCCTTTGTCAAAGTAACTTGTCACCTTTTATTTTGTTATTTTAATAAATCCATAGCTCCGCCCAAGGCTATTGGATCATGTTTGTGGGCCACCATTTCCACTTTCGAATAAATATCAATGAATGCATTTTATCATTTGTGTTTGTGTTATTCATGAGTCATTACTTTAAGAAATTGGCAATAAGTAAAAAGGTTTAATCTGCACTGTCCTTTGTGCATCTTAATAAGACAAATTATTTTAAAACTTGCAGATTGAATTTAAATCACATTGAATCCGACGACCCTATCGTTATCCCTAACTTTGACTCACCCATCTATCACGCTGAGGACGAGGATGAAGAAGATCTCGAAGTTCCCAATGAACTGGTCAAGTGGGCAGAGTATGAGTACACTGAACTTCAACCACACAAAGAGCAAGTGGTCTTGATTAATATCGGCTCCGAGGAAGACAAGAAAGAAGTTAAGATTGGTACTACACTGGGGGCAGATGTCAGACAGAGATTGGTCAAGTTACTAGGAGAGTATGTGGACGTATTCGCCTGGTCATATCAGGACATGCCTGGCCTAGACACAGATATCGTTGTTCACAAATTGCCACTTAAACCAGAGTGCCCACCTGTAAAGCAGAAGCTTCGGAAGACTAGACCCGACATGGCTCTGAAGATTCGAGATGAGGTTAAGAGACAACTTGATGCAGGTTTCCTGACAGTAGCAAGATATCCAGAGTGGTTAGCCAACATTGTACCGGTG
The DNA here is from genome assembly GCA_022829125.1 of Lathyrus tuberosus. Lineage (NCBI taxonomy): Eukaryota > Viridiplantae > Streptophyta > Magnoliopsida > Fabales > Fabaceae > Lathyrus > Lathyrus tuberosus. The sequence goes on from JALAZF010000090.1 coordinate 7,174,767, forward strand.
CCAAAAAAGGACGGTAAAGTTAGAATGTGTGTGGATTACAGGGATTTGAACAAAGCAAGCCCAAAGGACGATTTCCCTTTGCCGCACATCGATACACTTGTGGATAACACGGCCCGTTTCGGAGTGTTCTCTTTTATGGATGGTTTTTCCGGTTACAATCAGATCAAGATGGACCCTGCAGATAGAGAAAAGACTGCTTTCATTACTCCTTGGGGTACTTATTGTTATAAAGTCATGCCTTTCGGTCTGAAGAACGCCGGGGCAACATATCAAAGAGCGATGGTCGCTCTCTTTCATGACATGATGCATAAAGAGATCGAGGTATATGTGGATGATATGATCGCCAAATCCCAGAATGAAGAAGACCATTTGGATCATTTGTTGAAACTGTTTGAACGATTAAGGAAATATCAATTGAAGTTGAATCCCGCTAAGTGTACTTTTGGTGTCAGATCTGGGAAGTTGCTTGGATTTATTGTTAGCCAAAGAGGAATTGAAGTGGATCCCGATAAGGTCAGAGCTATCCAGGAGATGCCTGCTCCACAAACTGAATTGCAAGTCAGAGGATTTCTTGGGCGTCTGAACTACATCTCCAGATTCATTTCTAATATGACGGCTACCTGTGAACCATTATTCAAACTACTCCGTAAAGATCAGACCATTGAATGGAATGCTGATTGTCAGCAAGCATTTGAGAAGATCAAGGGTTATTTGCGAGAACCTCCTATTTTGATTCCTCCTGTGCCTGGACGACCTCTGTTTATGTATCTGACTGTTCTTGAGAAGTCCATGGGTTGCGTCTTGGGGCAACATGATGAGACTGGACGAAAAGAACACGCCATTTACTATTTAAGTAAGAAGTTCACGGACTGTGAAAGCCGGTATTCGCTGTTGGAAAAAACTTGTTGCGCGCTGGCATGGGCCGCTAGACGTCTTAGACAATATATGATCTGTCATACCACCCTGTTGATATCAAAAATGGATCCCATAAAGTATATTTTTGAGAAGCCTGCTCAGACTGGAAGATTGGCACGTTGGCATATGTTATTATCTGAATATGACATACAGTATGTGACTCAGAAGGCTATTAAAGGAAGCATTCTATCGGACTATCTTGCTGACCAACCGGTTGAAGACTATGAACCTCTGAAGTTTGACTTTCCTGACGAAGACATCATGTTGGTAAAAGATTATGAAGAGCCCGGTCCCGATGAAGGTCCTGAGCCAGGCTCCCGTTGGAAGATGATGTTTGATGGCTCCTCCAATTATAGTGGACATGGCATAGGCGCAGTTTTGGAGAACCCAGATGGTGGATACACCCCATTCACAGCAAGGTTGGATTTTGAATGTACAAACAATATCGCAGAGTATGAAGCATGTATTCTAGGTCTTGAAGCAGCTATCGACCTCCGGATCAAAATCCTCGAGGTAATTGGGGATTCAGCTCTAGTGATCTATCAAGTCAAGGGTGAATGGGAAACTCGAGACGAGAAGTTAATTCCCTACCGAGCTTACATTGTGGATATGATCCAATACTTCGATGAAGTCACTTTCCGACATGTTCCGAGATCTGAAAATCACGTGGCTGATGCTTTAGCCATGCTAGCCTCAATGTGGAAGGTCAGATTTGTTAATGAAGCTACTCTCATTCGAATCGAGCAAAAGACTGAGCCTGCCTACTGTCAGCTAGTGGAAGAAGAAACTGACGACAAACCCTGGTTCCATGACATTAAGAACTACTTGCTGAAGCAAGGATATCCTGCTGACGCTACAAACCTTGACAGGAAGACTCTAAGAAGACTAGCATCCAAGTTCTTTATCAGTAATGATGTATTGTATAAGAGGAACTATGATATGGTCCTACTTAGATGTGTTGATAAACATGAAGCAGATCTGTTACTTCAAGAGATTCATGAGGGGACATTCGGGACCCACGCCAACGGCTATGCTATGTCAAAGAAACTTCTGAGAGCTGGGTATTATTGGTTAACTATGGAGTCTGATTGTATACAGTATGCCAGAAAATGCCACAAGTGTCAGGTCCATGCAGACAAGATGCATGTGTCCCCAACACAATTGAATGTCTTATCGTCGCCATGGCCGTTCTCAATGTGGGGCATCGACATGATTGGGGCAATAGAACCTAAAGCCTCCAATGGTCACCGTTTCATTCTGGTCGCTATCGACTATTTCACTAAGTGGGTAGAGGCCGCTTCTTATGCCAATGTGACCAAACAGGTGGTAGCCCGCTTCATCAAGAACAACATTATCTGCCGTTATGGGATGCCAAGCCGAATCATAACAGACAAAGGAACCAATCTGAACAACAAGACTATGAAGGAGTTATGTGAAACTTTCAAGATTACTCACCACAATTCCTCTCCTTACCGTCCTAAGATGAATGGGGCCGTGGAAGCTGCAAACAAGAACATCAAGAAGATTCTGAGGAAGATGGTGAAGACATACAAAGACTGGCACGAAATGCTACCTTTCGCATTGCATGGATACAGAACCTCAGTGCGAACCTCAACAGGGGCTACCCCTTTCTCGCTAGTTTATGGAATGGATGCAGTCCTCCCGTTTGAAGTAGAGTTACCATCTTTAAGGGTAATGAGGGAATCCAAACTGGATGAGGCAGAGTGGATCCAAGAAAGACTTGACCATTTGAATCTCATTGACGAAAGGCGCTTAACTGCGATGTGCCATGGTCAGTTATACCAGAAACGGATGAAGAGAGCCTTTGACAAGAAGGTTCGAGTCAGGGAGTTCCGAGAAGGAGAACTGGTACTTAAGAAGATTCTGCCTGTTCATAAAGATATGCGTGGAAAATGGGCACCCAATTATGAAGGCCCATTTGTCGTGAAGACAGTCTTCTCAGGAGGATCATTGATGCTCACCACAATGGATGGGGAAGAGCTTGCCCATCCAGTCAATTCTGATGCCGTCCGGAAGTATTATGCATGAAGAGTCCGCCGTGACCAGAACTTAGCTTTGGGGTCTTAGTTGTAGGGTTAATAAGTGGCGTGGGATCCAATGTAACCTTACTCTATTGCCAATTTCATTTGTAATGATCTATGAAGCTTTCCGCTGTGTACAAGCTATTATTTTGATTAAAATCAGACTTTTACTTTTGTCTTCTCGTTTTGACCCGTATTCATTGATAATAATTTCGAAAGTGGGAAATTTTCAAACTTAACTTTTTCCGAAATTTCCGGTAAGATAAATTGCTTTGACTCATGAAATGATCCGAAGGAAGTCATTGCTCCCCAGCAAGTCGTCACTGCAGGAATTCACGACGATTCCCCAGTGAATCATTGTTTTAGGCAAGAATGGCAGATCAGTACAAGAATGCAGCATCTGGTTGACTCAAAGATCCCCAGTGAACTTCCTCGATCATCAATCTTCGTTAATAAAGCAGTGGATATTTATTTTATCCCCATCCAAAGTCTCTATGAATACGAGCGATCCGTGCCCAATGGATCTTTCTCATACTAATAATCGGATTCATCTTGACGGTCCTCTAAGTGAAGTCACGAGGTCGCGTCCCCAAGTGGAGCGCTATTTCCCCAGAGAAGTTTGGACTTTGAAGTTCAACTATTGGATTCCATCTTTGGATTCCTATACAAGCTTGACAGACGCATCTTTCGTGCAGAGGATGGACGGGCTTCCTTGTTGTTTTCTTTCACCTCTTACTTTCTTTGCCTGTTTTGTCAGCATGAGCATAAGCATTGCATGGCATCTCCTGCATTCGCCTCCATGCGTGTTTTCTTTTTTTTGCTTCTTGTCGCTTTATCTCGATCTTTGTTTGTGTTTGCGCCGATTTTGGGTTTGTCTGATCTCTCCAAGTAAAATCGTCAACCTTAGGCAGAAATCGCTAGTTATTTCCAAGTTCCCCCACAGAGTTTAACCCTCGTGGATGATGGTTATTTCAGTTATCTTTTTCCTTGCTTGGATAAGATAAAATCGTCGTTTGAGTTCATTTCTCAATGACAGATCTTGTTTGACCGTTTCATTCTAGTTTAATCCTAGATTGAACTTTGGTCTTTGACAACTTGCCTTCCAGGCGCCTAGCAAGTTTAAGCGTGCACCTTTGCTTTGTACATTTTGAGTCGCTGCGCTCTATACTTTATTTTGCCTCACCTTGCTTTCTGTTTCGAGCCGCTGTGCTCCTTGTTTTCTTTTTGGTGTCGAGCCGCCGCGCTCCTTGTTTTTCTTTTTGGCGTCGAGCCGCCGTGCTCCTTGTTCTCCTTTTTGTGTCGAGCCGTCGTGCTCCTTGTTTTCTTTTCTGGTGTCGAGCCGCCGTGCTCCTTGTTCTTCTTTTTTGGTGCCGAGCCGCCGTGCTCCTTGTTTTCTTTTTGGCGTCGAGCCGCCGTGCTCCTTGTTTTTCTTTTTGGCGTCGAGCCGCCGTGCTCCTTGTTTTCCTTTTGGTGTCGAGCCGTCGTGCTCCTTGTTTTCTTTTCTGGTGTCGAGCCGCCGTGCTCCTTGTTTTTCTTTTTTGGTGCCGAGCCGCCGTGCTCCTTGTTTTCTTTTTGGCGTCGAGCCGCCGTGCTCCTTGTTTTTCTTTTTGGCGTCGAGCCGCCGTGCTCCTTGTTTTCCTTTTGGTGTCGAGCCGCCGTGCTCCTTGTTTTCTTTTCTGGTGTCGAGCCGCCGTGCTCCTTGTTTTTCTTTTTTGGTGCCGAGCCGCCGTGCTCCTTGTTTTCTTTTTGGCGTCGAGCCGCCGTGCTCCTTGTTTTTCTTTTTGGCGTCGAGCCGCCGTGCTCCTTGTTTTTCTTTTTGGCGTCGAGCCGCCGTGCTCCTTGTTTTCCTTTTGGCGTCGAGCCGCCGCGCTCCTTGTTTTTCTTTTTTGGTTTCGAGCCGCCGCGCCCCTTTGTTTTTCTGTTCTGGTTTCGAGCCACCGAGCTCCTTGTTATTTTTGTTTCGAGCCGCCGAGCCCCATGTTGTTTTTCTTAATGGTGTGTAAGTCCCGTGCAACGATAAGTCACAGGGCATCTTCCCTACGAAGTCCATTTACTTGGCATACAAGAGAGTTTAAATAACCCTGTTCTTTCCCTTGGTGGTTCCTGAAGATCCCGTTTGATCTCTTCATTTGAAGGAATTTCCAGGTTTTATTTGTTTTTGTTCGCATGATCTTACCGCCGTGTGGATCCTATCTTATCTTTTGTATCTTAGATATCAGCTGATCACGCTTGAACCTGCTGGGTCGTCGCCTTCAGGGCCCCCAGTGTTGTCTTCTTTTCCCCAGTGCGTCTGGTCGTCCCCAGTGAGTTGGTTGCTCATTGAGTTCATCTTCCGCTCTGTGTTCTCTTTTGTTTTGTCTGCATCTTGCGTTTTATCATTCCATCTTTCTCATCATGCTAGAGTTCATGGCATGTCAGCATTAGGTTTGGGTTTTGTCCATAGCATTGCATGATCAGTGCATCGAAGGGAAAATTTTTCGGTCATCTGTATTTAAACATCTTTCACCATGACCTAATGACGATCTTCGTCGCCCGGTCATCCGGTGAAGATATTTAAATAGGGGCAACTGTTGTACCCCAAATTTTTTCCTTAGATTCACTGATCTGTCTGCATACCATCCTAGGTCAATCATTCGGGCATAACTAACCTCTTTATCTAGTTTTTGTTTGTTCGTTTCATCTGTGAATACAGGTACTGCTGTAGAGGATCCCAGATCTTGAAGGTTGTGCCGTGTTTGTGTGTGGAGGTTCTATGGTATTGACAAATGTATGCGGATTCCTGTGAGATAGCGTGCCTCTGTCCTCTGATCCCTAAACCACTACCAAACCTCTATTTCTCAGATTCCTCAGAGCATTCCCCAAAATTTATTAAGGTTTCCGTCTATGGTCACTTGAGAATTGGCTGGAACTTTGTAGTGTGTGGTAATACAAGTGGTTTTCTCGCTTTAAAAGAAGCTTTCAGGGCCTGGTTTGGTCTTGTCCGTGAAATTGAATCGTTAGCTTGTCAAGAGGAAGATTCTGGACATTTGGAAATTTGCGAACCATGTGTTTTGAAATGGACGGAAAAGTGGAATTATGGTTTAAATTATTGGGTCCATAAATTCAATTAAGGCAAGGCCACGTTCCAAGGTAATATCAAGAAGGGTCTAAAGATCATTTGTGTCAAGAACTAAATTCAAATGTCGTGTTATGTTGTGAGCCAAAACACCGAATCACCTCGACTTATTGTGGTATTATTAGAGTCTCATTTGACTAACGGATTGTGGAGTATCATATCTGAATCTGAACAAAACTAAAGAGGTTAACTTTTATTATCAAAGGGATCATTTGGTTTTTTCTTCGATTGCTCATGAAAATCAAATGGATAAGAATATTAAACTCTATGTGATGGTTATCTTCTTGTGTATTTGTTGGTGAGATTCTATCCCAAAGACGTGCAATTGGAACCTTTGATATTAAATGAGCAGAATTCTAGACAAGTCCTTTTCGTAATGCTTCAGGTCATACCATGTCATTGGTGGTTTCGTAAAGCTTTGCGAAAATACATTGGATGAACCTATGGCTATTTTATTGTGTCCACAAAAAATTCATTGTTGCATAGTGAGGAGGTTATTCAAGTTACGAATTCCTAAATTAATAATCAGGATTCAATATTTTATGCCCAAGTCAAATTTCAACTCAAAATGCCAAAATTCAAGATATGCTAAATTTGATATAAGGTTCAAAAGTCTCTTGCAAAGATATCAACATAAGAAGTGATCAAATGTGCTACAATTAAGATATTTGGCTGAACGTAATTATGAGCAAATTGATCTCTGCATCAGCGGTCCGCCATCATGTTGCTTGGCACGCCATCATGTTGTTTGGAACGCGTAGTTCACTGTGTTACAAGTTGCTTGCCTGAAATGCCTCGTGTCCTTCCCGCAATGTAGTCGAACCTACGCGTAACACGTTTCACCAAGCAGTAATATTACTGACAGCCGTGTACCAAAACTGAGAATCAAAGACGTCAAATTTGCAAACGGAATTTCTATGTAGTTACCTTGGATACATGAGTCCAGGTGTTAAGGAAACCACCTACACAAAACCAAAGCCAGAATACAAAATTAATCCAACCGTCATGAAGACGACAACACTCACAAAAGATTCAGACATAAAGCCGCTCAAAATCACTACATACAAGTCCACACCATCCATCAACAAACTTGCGAACAAGTTTACAAGTATGAGCTACAAAATCTTATCCGAGTACAAGAAAAGGTTCAAGAATTATTTGATTCACAAGAGCAAATTCCAAGATTCTAAGATTTCAAATTGTAACATTTTGTCCTTACTCAAATCGCCATCCTAAGTGTACCATATTTTGTTAAGAAACACAGCTGGGAACGCATGAGTGCGGGCAGCTGGCAACAATGCCATGAAGTGTATAAGTCCTCGTCTTCCTTTTAAGTCTTCATTGTGAAGCTCACCATTCAGCAGGTGCACAGCCCGTTAAAGCATCCTGGCGCTCCATACATAAGGACGGTTGGACTTTGTGGAACTGGTTCGCAATAGCTACCGTTGATGCTCCACCAACAATCTTCAATGCTGCAACAAGACAAAAAGCACGAATATAGAGATCAAGAAGTTATAACCAATTTCAGTGTCATCAAATTTGATTTCAAAAGAGCTGCAAGTAAAGAGAAGCATCACCTTCGTAGAGGACAATCCTTCGCGAACCGACCGTTGAGACCCCTGTGCATGGAGCCAAGCGTATCAGAATCTTCATTAAACCACCACCTGAAGCAATATACAAACAAACCTATTTAGTCACATTTGGAAAATACGGGAAACATCTAGTACATGGCAATTAAGGAGACATAACCGTGAAATCCTGGAAGAAGGAGCATCCAGTACACAAGGAATTCATGCTCGTGCAAGCCTTGAAACCTTCATAGAAGTTCCTGCTGCTGTCAACACCGAACACATTTAAAGCAGCTCTCGAATTAGTCCACTGGAGCTGAAGATGAGTTTTCTACAAACAATTCACCATCGTCAATACGATTAGGCATTGCCAGATTGGAAAAGAGGGAAGTTTACGGGCGATATATGAACACAACAGAATTTATTTCAATAGCAAAACATACAGTCATCACCACTAGGCCAAATACTCAAGGAGAAATCGATTTGAATTGAACAAGGTTAAGTATGTGTGATTAAAAGTGGATTATCATCTACATACATTTAAGTTTTCACAGAAACAAGAAGCGTACCGTCCACAGCTTCCCAACTCCGCTTTCGTAATGAAGTAGAGTGAAGCAATTGATGTTTGATTCCAGGAAACTTTCCCAACACCGCTTTTCATGAATCAAATTCGCAGCTGCCGTGATGAAAGGACACATGTGGTTGAAACTTTGATGTTCGAAGAGAAATGCGTCTACAGGAATCTCCAACACAAATAGGCCGCACATGAATTATGGTGATTGATGAGCAACTTCATTTTGTAAGCATGGCGTGGTGAGTTCTTGACAGACCAATCTCATGATTGGTTGACCTGCTGAATCACATAAAGAATTAGAAACATATGAGAACCAAATCAAGTGAATTCCAAAACAAATTAGCTTTGAATATAGGACATCAATGATACTCTCCAAAACCAAGCTCCCAAGTCCTCGTAATTCATTGGATACACTAAAACATTCCAAACAAGATCACGAATTCAATTGTTTCCTAAAAATAACTTTTACACCATCCAAACACAATCAAGTCATTCCAATTAACCGCGCAATCAAATTCCTAATTTGGCCTCAGAGTTTGTTTTGAATCAGAGTATATTTTCGTCATTTTCAAATTAGGGATTGATGGGCAATATCAAAGGATATCACCAGCAGCAATGTTTTCCTAATTCGGAGTAATCAAGTTTCCCAACCGTTCAGATCAAGGCAATTAATTCGCATAAGCATTTCCAATATTTCAGATTTCCTAATCACCAAGGCAATAAAATCGTATCAGACAAAACATCAGAATTTCCAAATCATCAAACCGGTATCAAATCGTATCACCAATTCAATCATTTCAAAAACTTTCCGAAACAAGTAATCTAAATCAAATCGGTAATGATTAGAAATATTGACAATAAACACACATTAAGACCTTCCAAATAATCCTCATCATTGGCCAGGCCTATAAAAGGGACTTATTCTCATCAGAAAAGAGGACGGAAAAAAATCAGAGAGGAAACCCATACGAAAAGAGAGAAAATCACAAAAAATCATTTTTTCCAAACCCACGAAGTACAGGCTCAGAAGCGCATTGGCTCATCATCGCCGCGACGATCAGAGCAAAAGAAGAGGAGCAAAGCAACATCGCGAATAGTACAAAAGAGGTAAAGAGAAAGAAATCTTCCCTGAAGAGAAGGCCGTTCGCAACCGCCTCCAGACGTCACCTTCGCTCTCACTGCTTTTTTTCTTTTTTCGCAATTTTGCAATCATCCATGTAAATGTAAATCTGGAAATATAATGAGAATCGGGGCTGGGAATCATGGGGGTGGGGTTTCATGCATTTGATTTTGATTTGGCCGAGAGAGAAATCGAGAGAGTATGTGAGGAATCGAGAGAGAAGAAACGAAGATGACGGCGGCGGCGATTAGGGTTCAAACCCTAATTGTTGAGCGAATGTGAGAGAACGAGTGAGAAGCCTGAGCCGTGTGAGATCCCTCCGTCATTAAATCTTTTTGATTGAATCAAATTAACTTTCTTTTTTTTACACTAAACTTTAAAAAAAAAAAAAGAGAAATCGAAATGTTTATTAATTTAGAATAAACCCTTCTATTGTAACCTTTTCTTAATTTAATTAGATCCTTATTTTATTTTAATTTAAGATAATAACCTTAATAAATCTTTTTTGCAATAACCTTAAAATAAACCTGTTAGTAAATTCACATTTAGTTTTTTTACTAAATTAATTAACCCTTAATATTTTTTTTTTAACAACTCTTAATAAACTCGAAACTAAAATACACTTCTAAGGTTTTCTTGTTAACTTAGCACATAACTCCAATCAAATCAATCCGTAACAATTTCTCACAATAATAAATTTAAAATCAACTCTTTTTATAAGACTATAATAATCAACTTTCTCTTAATAATTACAATTCCTTTTTATTAAGAAATACTAACTTTCTCAGAAATAATCTTTAAGCATGATTCTAACTAAAAAATAACTTTTATTAATAAATCTCAAAACCAATCTTTTTCATAATAAACCTCAAATTAAACTTTTTTCGATAAATCAACTCGTTAGATCCCCAACGTGAGTGAATCGCTTGCTGTATGCCATTTTATGATTGATATGTTTGCTTGCCATATGTTTATATTGATATATGTTTACTATGTCAAAACCCCTTTCAAAAATACTAAAAAACTCTCGATCCAACGTCGAGCCAATTTTATGCCTATGTAAGTCGAGTGCCTTTGGGCCTCGCATTCAACCTTTTCGGTCACCATACACTTTTGCTAGCCCACCTTGCTAGTGCGCACAAAATAATCAGTTAATCGTCCCCTCGACATTCCAAAGGAAGGTTCCCTTAATTGACTAAACCGTCATAGGACTAACATCTTAGAACCCGGCCTTAGGATTCAGAGTCGCCGTACTCCATGTCTCGCCGTAGACACTTAGAATCTTAGCCTTAGGATTGGAGTCGCCGAACTCCAAGTAAATGCTCCGCCGCGAACATTTACAATCCTACCCCGCTTGAACCATCCCACAACTTTAGAGTCGCCGCACTCTATGTAAGGTCTTGCCCAAGACATTACTTCCCCTTGGAACCTTGACCCCGTCAAGAAGTTCCTCTTTTCAGAACTACGCATACTCTGATTCTACACCCGAGGATACGTAGGCGTAAGGTGCGATACCTTATCGAGTATACTTAGATACTAACCCCTAGGGTTCAACCTTTAGCATAACACCCTTAGCAAACGAATGAGAGATAACATAAATACTAACGAGAGGTTCCCGTAGAGTACTACGGACGTTTAGGATGCTAATACCTTCCCTAGGCGTAACCAACCCCCGAACCTTAGATCTTTAGGTTTTTTCGCTTTTGAACCTTTCCTTTGGATAAATCAAAGACGGTGGTGAACATTTAAAGAAATGTGATCCTAGTTCATTAATAACTATGGTATCCAATTCTCACCGCAACACGGTGGTTAGACCGGAGTTAGTTCAACAAACTACGGAAAAGGTGAAACTTATTCGTGAGAAAATGAAGGATTCTCAGAGTAGGCAAAAGAGTTATCATGATCGAAGGAGGAAAGATCTTGAGTTTCGAGAAGGCGATCATGTATTTTTGAGAGTTACACCAGTGAAGGGTGTTGGACGTGCATTGAAGTCGAAGAAACTTACTTCTCGGTTTATTGGTCCTTATCAGATATCCGCGAGAGTGGGTGTTGTGGCTTATCGGGTGGCATTGACACCGAATCTTTCGAATTTGCATGATGTGTTCCATGTTTCGCAGCTTCGGAAATATGTTCCATATCCGTCGCATGTGATTCCGATGGATGAGGTTGAGGTAAGGGAGAACCTTACGATTGAGGCGTTACCAATGAGGATTTTCGATCGCGAGTTGAAGCGGTTAAGAGGCAAGGATATTGCGCTTGTGAAAGTAGCGTGGGGAGGCGCTGCTGAGGGCAATTTGACTTAGGAGTTGGAGAGTCGGATGCGGGAATCGTATCTGGAGTTGTTCGTCTCAGGTAATATTTTCGAGGACGAAAATTTCTAAGTGGGGGAGAGTTGCAACGCCCCGGTTTTTGTTAGATTTATTTAATCAATTCGATTTAATTATTTTTCATTTTTATATTATTTTATTCTTGGTTTTTATTTGGTAAACGTGTTATGTTTATCGTTAATATGTTTTATCGCGTTTTAGGAACGTTGCGAGAAAATTGAGTGAAGGGGTATTTTGGTCTTTTTGGCTTGGTTAGATATTATGTTTTTCATAAAATGAAACATAGAGAGAAAAAATAGAAAGAAAAGAAGAGAAGAGAAAAGGAGAGTGAGAAGAAGAAAAAGAGGAAAACTTGGAGTGTAAGAAATCGATTCAACCGACACTTCGGAGCACGATTAATCGGGTAAGGGTGCGAAACTCGGTTATTCTATGCTTGGGTATAAATATGTATGTGTGTGTTTGAATGTTCTCTTGCCTTTCCTAGTTTTTCCATCTTAGGTTGAAATGAGAAAAATGAATCGAAATCGATGTTTTTACGGTCGGAAATCGATATAAACTGTGTTGAATGATCGTATTATATGTATGAACATTGTTGATATTTGTTTGGTTGGTTGGAAATGTCTTGGGTTGAGAAAGATGAATTTTTGGGGTTTGGAACTATGTAAAACGCAGCAGAATTTTTCTGTTTCTGGTGTAGACCGCCGGGAGATGCTTTGAGTGTCGGGCGACGCTTGGGTTGCGCCGCTGCTCCGCCGGGCGATACCCAAGAGGCGCAGCTTGTCACGCTACTGACTCTTTTAAGTTTTGGTTGGGGTTTTATGCCGCTGCTTCGCTGGGCGATGCATAGGCGAAGGGAGCACCGCCGGGCGAAAATAGGTAGCGCCGGGCGCTCCTGGGGATTTTTCAATACTTTTGTTTTCTTTGAAAATGCATAACTTTTTATCCGTACTTCGGATCGGGACGTTCCTAGTATCGTTGGGAAGCTAATGAGATGTTTTTTCTTATAAAAATGGTTTGGAGATTGGTGGCTGTAGCGAGAGATTTTGGACGCGGTTCTTAAGCGCTGGTCGCTCTCTGCGGTTGAGCTTACTACATGTCAATTCATTTTTTATCCTATTAAAGCTGATGAAGGAAGGGAAATAGATGTCTCCAATTAACCCTGCTTTGCATACTGAGTTTAAACAGCGGTCTGTCAGGTTATGAATGCTATCAATGTGGGGGGGCCTTTGTACTCGTTATTTGTATTTTCGCCAATACGGTTTTCTCTCTTTCTTGGATTTTCTGGCGGGGAACAAGGATTAGGATGTTAGGACTGATGCTTTTGATAGATACATGAGAGTATGGGATTTTTGGTTTTTGTTTAGTGTGCTCGCTAATATTTTTCTTTCAATCTTATGCCTACGTATTCCCGTTTACCGAAACAGGGAAATCAGAGCGTTCGTAGTTCCTCCTATTCTATGGGAGGAAATGGTTGTTTTTGGTGTCTTGTTCAAAGCCCAAGACGTGAAGCGAAAAGGTGGTTTGTATCTTGTTCAAAGCCCAAGATGTGAAGCTGAAGGTTCTATTTGTATCTTGTTCAAAGCCCAAGATGTGAAGCTGAAGGTTCTATTTGTAACTTGTTCAAAGCCCAAGATGTGAAGCTGAAGGTTCGACTTTAGAGAGAATTTGTCATCTCTAAAGAGGGGTCTGTCTGTTACGACTGTTTATAAAGGAGAATTACTTTAACCGGGATTTGTGAATCCGGAAATGCCATAATTTCCTTTATAGAGGATTTCAACCTGAAGGAGAAGACTTTAACTCAGTGTAGAGTAATGCCATCTTTCCTTAGGAATTTCTCATACTAAAAGAGGGACAGTGTCATGGATGTAGATGATCCAGAGGCTTGCCGCTTACAGCAATTAGATGAAGGGGAAGGAGTTGTTTGTGTAATGTGAACGTGGCACAACATTGATGCTAAAAGGTTAATTGGATCAACCAGTGGTTTTCTTATACAAAGCCTAAGAGGAGGCTAATATGTGTCTCGTACAAAGCCCGAGAGAGGCTAAATGTTTTGACTTGACGATGAAGTCTTTTGGTATCTCGTATAAAGCCCGATATGGAGGCTATTGTTTATTTGGCTCAATAAAAACCTTTTTGTATCTCGCATAAAGCCCGAGATGGAGGCAAAAGAGGTGATTTACTCAACGAGGGAGTCTCTCATGTGTCTCGTACAAAGCCCGAGAGAGAGGCTAAATGTTGTTTAGTTAAGTGACAGGTCCAGTATACTGATTTTAAAAAGAAAACCAGTTCTTATATGAGCAACACTGTACTCATGGATTTGATTCAAGGATTCAGGTTATTCCTATTCTTTAAGGAAGCGGGAAATCCGAAGGGTATTGAGACTGTCCGAGTCTACGGGTTTTCTTCCTATTTTTGAAGGGTGCTTGAGAATGTCTTTGAGACTCAAGGAGATTAGACTGTCCAAGTCTAGAGTTTCATTCTTTGTACTATGCTTTGAGAAACAGTAGTAGACTCTATGAAAGGACTGTTCTATGCAGATGACTAAGTTCTGTTCCTATACCTCTAGGAGGTCGTCGGGACAATTTGTACGAAGCCCAAGGGGAGGCTGGAAGCTTTTAGGAAGCCGACGGGTCCTTGTACGAAGCCCAAGAGGAGGCTATCATTCCCGAAGGAAGAGATCATTATACGAAGCCTAAGAGGAGGCTATGAATACTTCTAAGAAGCCGTAGGGTCCTTGTACTAAGCCCAAGAGGAGGCGAGGGTTGCTTTTAGGAAGCCTGTGGGTCCTTGTACGATGCCCAAGAGGAGGCCGATGCTTTTAAGAAGCCTGTGGGTCCCCAAACCCCGAGAAATTCAAGGCAAGCTATTCACAAGGAATAGATCAAGTCAGGAAAGTTCGAGAATTTGGAAGAAACTCAAGAGATGCCATTCACGGAGAAAAGATCATCTCTGGGGAATAGAGTTTCTTGACAAGTGCTTTTAAGAAGCCTGTGGGTCCCCAAACCCTGAGAAGTTCAAGACATGACATTCACCGAGAATAGATCAAGCCAGGAAAGTCCTAGAATTTGGAAGAAACTCAAGAGATGCCATTCACGGAGAAAGATCATCTCTGGGGAATAGAGTTTCTTTGACAACTTCTATGAGTGACAGTCTATGAAAGGGTTCACAGAGAATGCTGCCTTTCATATCTCCATATTATTTAACCCCAAGAGGAGGGAAGATTGTGTCTGGTAATCCTATGGGGATCTAGTTTAGACTATTTCTAAGAGTGATCAATGGGCTTAATGCTAGATGTAGTTGCCGGGGAAACTCTAAATATCTATACTATTATTACACAGTTGATATGAGTTTATGAAAGAAGACTTACAGTGAAACAGCCCCACAATACAATTATATGTATATGAAAACGGTAAATGATGCTATTTGGTTAGTTGTTCAACAAAGAAAGATTGAAAACAACAGTATATTCAAAATCAAAGGAGAAAGTGCTTTGAAAAAGAAAGATTTGGGGCTTACAGCTCAAGGAGAGGCCCAGGGTTTTATCAGTGAGCGCACTGTTTGAATTTGTACAGAGGGACTTATAAAAGTGACTGTGGCCCAAAAATTGTTTTCTGTACAAAGGGATCGGTCTTACACTCTCTCAAGAGGCCCAAAAAGTTTTAAGAAAGGAAATGGGTCTTACTACTCGAGGGTAGGCCCAAGATTTGTTTTCCAACGGATGATGATCGCGTCGAACTTTTTGAAATACAACGGAACTTATACAATAAGTGAGGCCCAAAATAGGTTGTATTTACAAAGGGTTGGGTCTTACACTCTATTAGAGGCCCAAGAGTTTTGAATGGGTCTTATAACTCAAGGAGAGGCCCAGGGCTATTTTGAAAAGGCGACGATCGTGCCGTTTATTTGAAAATGTACAGAGGGACTTATACAAAGAATGAGGCCCAAAATGTTTTCTGTACAAGGGTGTTGGGTCTTACACTCTAATAGAGGCCCAAGTGTATTTGAAAATCAATTTTGAAAGTTGAATTAATCAAAAACCCTAATTTTAATCTTTAAAAGCAAATATTTAAAGAAAATCCAACAAAAATTCAAAATAAATTTGAATAATCCATTTATGATTTTGTTTAAGGTTTGGAAAAAATGAGGGATAATCACAAGGAATATTTAAACTCATTAGGTTTTGATTTTCAAAGTAAATATTCACTTTTAGAATGTTTAAAAACAATTAAAAATGAATTTATTCACAAAAATACTAATTATATTAAATAAATAATATAAATCTAATTTTTTAGTGGAATAAAATATTTCAGCATTTTTGTGAATTGTTGCAAAAAGAACCAATAAAAAATGATAAAAATTGAAGGAGTTATTAATTTTTCAAATCATTAAAAATAATAATATGAAAAATAACAAAATAAACAAGTGATAAAAAGAAGTCTGGGGCGAGGGGGATTCGAACCCCAGACCTCTCGCTTGCCAATACACACAAAACCAGCTGATGAACCGCTGGGGCGCAATGCCAATTCAAATATAACATGGCAAGGAAAAAATATATAGAGAACTTGTTGGATTTTCTGAGAATGGCGCCATGGACATCTTCTTCCTCGAGCTCGTGCGTGAAGCACCATATCTCACTCATCTTTCAACCATTGGACATCATTCAAACACCAAACTCATGCGTTTTTTCACAAGGAAGAAGATGACAATACCCAATTTTATTTATTTTCAGTGTATAACAAATTATATCATTGTGGCCGTATGAACCCTAATTTTGCAAAAGCAATCGAGTAGGCATGATTATGAGTGCAATGATCAAAATTTTTGAGGGAAAACAATCAGCATATGATGGCAAGCAATTGGCAAAAATATCATGCGAGGAAATATGCATAGATCATGGAGTTTGAGTTTTGAGGCTTACCTTGATGCAAGCTGAAATGGAACTCTGCACAAACTTTGTTCCAGTCGTGAACTAATGATTCCTACAGCTTCAATGGATGTTATGGAGTGTATTACAAGCTTTGGAACACTTTGAAACTCTTTGGATCAAGCTGGAGACCTCCACCTGCATAATTAAGGTATAATGGCTTGGTTGAAGGGTGATTTTGAGCTAGGGGTGTTACAGTTGGTGTTTAAGTGTTTGGACACCTCAAATACATCATATATGATGTGTTTGAGCAATTAGAATTGATTGCCTAAAGCTGCAACTCAAAACCCGATAATGGTTACTCAAAAACCAAAAAACTTGAGGTTCAAGGAAGAATGAGAGAAAGCAGTGCTGTAACTAGCTTTGGTGTGAGTTGAATGATCCCTTGGGACCTCTATTTATAGGTGATCAACTTTTGTTTTGGAGGAATAGTGAATGGCTGCTGGATCAGATCACATTTGCATGGATTGGCTTGGAGGATTTCTTCTCAAGCAAGGCAAGCTAGCCATTCCTAAGAGCAGGGCTATGCCTTGACCAAAATCACATTCCTCAGATGTTTTTTTGTTGTTTAATCAGAGAACTTGACTGAGTAGGGTAGCTACCTTGACAATTCACTATTCCACATTAATGCACTTTGAATTCAAGGCAAAATGTGCCAAAGTGGATGAATTTCAAGTTGGAAGATTCCTTGGCCTTTTGACTCAGATTTATCAGTTGGATCAGATGCAATGTGATTGGTTTGAATACATGTGGCATACTGATCCTCAGTTTTTGGTTCAAAATCGTGTGTGGCAAGCAAACATGCAAACTGACTTTTCCAAAACAGTTTGCAGCAGCATGACTTTGGGCATGGATTTCTCTTGGCTCAAGTTGAATCAATTCATGCTGTTAAGCTCTTTAAATTCTTGGCAACATATGCAACAATATTTATGTTTAACTTTGGACTTGATTAAGCTTGCACCTGCATCTGCACCTGCATTTGCAATTGATCTTATATCATCTGCATGATTCATATACATATGCATAGCATGAGTGTTTCATCCTTATTTGCATTTCTCCCGAGGTCGTGTCGTTATCCACGTCTTACCTTGTGGTCAAAGTCCAACTTACATGACACCTACCAAACAAATATTGTCGTGTCTGTCTGACGTTCTTCCAGATATGACCTTTCTTATCCGATTGTTTTTTCGGATATGTTTGTTCCTCTTTTGTGTTCAATTCCATTCTTGGATGTCATATATATTTGTCTCCTCTGATGTTTTTCCAGATCGAGTCTTTTGTTCTGATGTTTTTCCAGAACCTATCTGATGTTTTTCCAGATAGTCCTTTGTTAATTCTGATGCTTTTCCAGAATTTCATTGCTTTCTTCATCTGATGCTCTTCCAGATGTGTCTCTCTTTCTGATGTTTTTTCAGATTGAGTCTTTTGTTCTGATGTTCTTCCAGAACTTATCTGATGTTTTTCCAGATAATCACTTTGTTTATTCTGATGTTTTTTCCGGAATGACATTGCTTTCTTCATCTGATGCTCTTCCGGATGTGTCTCTCTTTCTGATGTTTTTTTCAGATTGAGTCTTTTGTTCTGATGTTTTTCCAGAACTTATCTGATGTTTTTCCAGATAATCACTTTGTTTATTCTGATGCTTTTCCGGAATGACATTGCTTTCATCATCTGATGCTAATCCGGATGTGTCTCTCTTTCTGATGTTTTTTCAGATTGAGTCTTTTGTTCTGATGTTTTTCCAGAACTTATCTGATGTTTTTCCAGATAATCACTTTGTTTACCATCTGATGCTCTTCCGAATGTGTCTCTCTTTCTGATGTTTTTTCAGATTGAGTCTTTTGTTCTGATGTTTTTCCAGAACTTATCTGATGTTTTTCCAGATAATCACTTAGTTTATTCTGATGCTTTTCCGGAATGACATTGCTTTCACCATCTGATGCCTATCCGGATATGTCTTCTTTTTCTGATGTTTTTTCAGATCGAGTCTTTTGTTCTGACGTTTTTCTAGAACTTATCTGATGTTTTTCCAGATAATCACTTTGTTTATTCTGATGCTTTTCCGGAATGACATTGCTTTCACCATCTGATGCTTTTCCGGATGTGTTTCTCTTTCTGATGTTTTTTCAGATTGAGTATTTTGTTCTGATGTTCTTCCAGAACCTATCTGATGTTTTCCCAGATAGCCCTTTGCTTATTCTGATGTTTTTCCAGAATTTCATTTTTTTTACCATCTGATGCTCTTCCAGATGTGTCTCTCCTTCTGATGTTTTTTCAGATCGAGTCCTTGTTCCCTTTATCTAAAGCCGTTATTAGATATTGTGATTTGTATCTTTCATTCAAAGTCGTTATTGGATGACTGGTTTCTTTTGCCATCTGAAGTTTTATCGGAGGTTTCTTTCCCTGTCTTTTCTGGTTTTTCTTGAAGATCCCGTTTGAACTCTTCAGTATAAGAAATTCCAGAAAATCTTTTGCTGATGTCTATCCTTTCATTTCAAATTGATCCCTAGTGAAGATCGTGTCTTCTTTCTGGCTTCATGCCCAGTAAGAGTATCTTCTATTTCCCCAGTGTCATTCGGTCATGCTTGAACCCTCAAACCCTCTCTTGAGGTCTTGGTTCATGATTAGCCCTAAAAGTCAACTTAGGGGTGAATTAGGTCAAGAAACCCTAATTCCTGATTTTTGATGAATGCATCCCCTGAGGCAAAATTAACTTGATGATTGGTTCCATGAGGTTCCATGGAGTATATTAGGTTAGGTTTTGGATCATTGGCTTGTGCCTAGATGAAAAATTTCCATCTGGAGGCCCTGGTCGACCAAAACCCTAATTTGGTGACACTGTCGATCTTGAGGCTTGATCCACCTAGAAGGGAGCAACCTTGTGCTTAATCCTTGAAGTGGGAGTCCTTTTGATCCTTTGTAGTTACTTGAGAGGTTAGACAAGTTCAAGATCATGTTATTCCTTGATTGATCCTTTGTCTAAGGCTCTGAGAGGGCTTGAAACCCTAATTTTGATTGTAGTGAATGCTCACCCATCTTTGGGGAGACTGATGAAGTATGATAGTTCCTCCATATTGTGATGATGATTTTCACAATGATGGGAATCTTATGGTCAAAATTTGGGGTATGACAGATGCCCCTATTTAATCTTCTTGGACCCGAAGGTGTGAATGACGAAGGTATTCGGGCATTCGGGGTGCAAGAGGATTAAATATCGGAATACCCGAAATTTTGATGGTGGTTATGAATGGTAGCTTACGCATTCATCTTCTTTAGCTAAGCGATGATGCTTAGAAAAGGTAAACTTCCCCTCGATCCTGGTTTTCAGCCAAGGAGCTGGTCTCAGTTTTCTTTTGAAATAAACCTCCCCTCGATCCTGGTTTCCTACCAAGGAACTGGTCTTAGTTTCTGATTTAAACTTCCCCTCGATCCTGGTTTCCTACCGAGGAACTGGTCTTAGTTTCTTTTGTCAATAGACTTTATTGACAAGGGACGCTATTTGTAGCGGTTTTCCTCAAACTTCTCGCTGAATTTTCCTGGGGAGATGCCATTTGACGGAAAAAGTTGATGTCATACTTACTGGGGAACCCAGTCGTCTGAGTTGTAGAGGTGTACAAACTTCTCTATTGGAGATGCCATTTGTTGACTCTACTTGGGGAAAGCGAGTCTCTTGAGAGGCTGCTTCTGCGTGGGGGTCTTACATCATACTTTTCTCGGGATCTTCCCGGAGAAATGCCATATGATGGGATCCAATTTTGAGGTGCCGATGACCTTTTCATCAGCGGTCTTTTTCGGAGCAAAACTGGCATGCTGCCGAATCTCTGATTACGAGGCTTTCTCTGTGGATTTTCCTTAATCCGGGAAAGCAAGGATATCATCTTCAATGGCAAAGAGTGATGCTTACTGAAAGTTCCTCTGTTTTTTCAGAGGTTCAAGTTATCAAAGTGGTCAAGGGCCAACTTCCTTCCAGAAATAAACTGGAGGCGAGGTTGTTCAAACGCAGCATTTCCTGACGAGGCGAGAACTGACAACTCGATTGAGAGAACTTCTATCACTAAGGGACAAGACCGACTAGAGTGATAGTGATGCAATATGATTATGTGAATGCAAATCAAATAATGCATGATGTATGTATGTCTATGCCGACAAAACTAACGCGACACACAAACTAAAAGATGAACATGACTGGATACTCGGCCATCGCGGGGCGAAGAAGTACTGTTGGTTCAAGATAGCAGTTCCACCTTGTTGATGCGTTGTATTCGCAAGTGCACGAATCGCGTCAGAGTAATATAAAAAGTTATCGTATCCACAGGGACCAAATGTCGATCTAACGATTTCTGTTTGTTACAGTGCTTATCTAAGGCAGTTCAATTCAGGGTTTACTAATGCAGAGGAAAATAAATAAAAGTAAATGACGAGGTAATAAAATTCAGACAAAACAATAGGCTTGAATGTAATTCTCATAACCGATAATATTTCTATATTCATTAACAGAACTACTTACGGGCAATATCTTCTATTTTAAGAAAAGAATTCAATTTAACAGGAATTGTCGCTTTCGCGTAGTCAGAACCAAGTTTACCCTCTAAACTAACCCCTTTATTGTCACTTATAAAAAGGCGCGCATTGCGTTAGAGTCATGGAAAACTTACTCTTGAGAAATGTAAATTCTAAACTAAACAGAAAAGTATTTTGACCTGAAATCTCTAAACTAAAGAGGTTCAAAATGAACCAGATTCTAATCCCACTAACGCGTCCGAAAATAGTTTTAAAATCTCTTTTCTAAAGTGTTAAAAATCCCTGCTTAACTGAGCAAAGCGCTTTCGCTGTATTTGATCAGTTGAGAACTAAACAGGTTTACAAATGGTTGGACGGCTTTTGATCTTACCCAACATTGCTTTTAGGTACAGAAAACTTGTGTTAAAGATTAAAACAGCCCTTAAGTATTTCTATCAACATATAGACGTATTACGGTGATTATGGTCTTTACATTCTTACCTATCTAAGACTTAGCCAGCCATGGTAGTTATAACAGTCATATTAATTCTTATCATGTATGGAATTAAGTCTTTTGAAAAGTAAAGTTTTGAAAAGTAAGGCAGGACAATAAATAAACAAATTAAAGCAAGTGTAAGAAATAAATGAAAGTAAATGCGATTAAAATAAAACCTGCTCCAAAGCGGAGTCTTTAAATCTGGAACAATGCACGGAAAATAAAATGCTCCAACTTGATTACAGACACTCCAAGACTTGATTACAAACTCAATCACACACAGTCCAATAACTCCTCGATGTGAGAAGATTACCGCTTTACAAGAGTGAAATTTATGCCTAGGGTGAAGTAAACTAAGATTGGATGATCCTGAAGTTCGAGTTCTACAAGTATTTATAGGAAAAGTTGGCGTGGTGTAAGGACAAAAACGACCTTGGTTTGAAAATGGGCGGGAACACAATTTGCCTGGTCGCGCCCGCGACAGGACCATCGCGCCCGCGACAAGAAGGAAGAGGCAAAGGAGAGTGTTGATCGTGGGAACGTGGCAGTTGAGTTGAGGAGATCATGGGACACATCGTCGCCTACCCTGGGGCATCCGCGACAAGAGAAGCGACAAGAGCAATTTGCTGCCAAACTAGAATTCTTGCTCCTTTTGCATCCTTTTCCGTCTGGGACCTCGATTTTATTGAAAACCTGAAAACAAAGGAAAACATAACAATAACAAAGCATAAAAATAGAAAAAATAACTAATATGCATGTGAAATCAGAGTCAAAAATACAGTATAATTTAGTGTCATCAAATTCTCCCACACTTAGACCTTTGCTTGTCCTTAAGCAAAACATTTAAAGCTCAGAAGAAAAATCAGTGTCGATCGAGGATTTTGGACAAAAAGGGCTTCTAAGTCCGAGTCTGGATGCAGCGGTCGGTACTAACTGAGTGAACCAAGGGCATCGTGATGACACTAATCCCGAAAATACGGCCATAAACTTCGCTCCTATACTAATCTACCCATTATATCCCACAATACTTAGGCCTTCCTTTTCCATCTCTTTTGAGTCCTTTTCATTCAAGCGCAATCACATTAAGCCAGTTTTCCGTACATGCTTCATGGTAGAGTGACCTGTTAGTGATTCTGATCTTTTTAAACCGGATTTCTGGCACAGGGAACTGTGTAAAATCCTTTTATTCTTCTCAAGTGCAGTTGTGGGGGATCGGATCGTAATCCGCCCTACCGAGTTCAGTGCCAGATACCTCTGAACCAACTGAAATGAGCAAGTTAAACATCTTATATTTTTTTTTCTCTTTTTGTTTTTGTAGCAATTTTTTTTTTTTTTTCTTTTTTTTTTTTTCTTTTTCTTGCACTCAGATCAGTCACTTATATTCGTCGGTCTCCTACTTAGAACATGTTTAGGCCAGAGCTGATTGCTGAAATAAACTACTAAGGATGATTTTGAAATGAAATTAGGGCCATGGTACAAGGGGTTTCAGGTATGATTCTTATATTTACGAAGTTCATGGTGTAAGGACGATACTGATGTTTCAAAGGTTCTCCCAAGTCACTGCATCCTAACCCGAACCTGTCTTAAAGTCCAAAAAAATTTCAGAACAACACTTATTTTCTAGAAAAAAAAATTTATTGGGGCTAAAAATGTGGAAAAAATGAAGGTGAACCAAAAACATACTTATACTAGTGACTCTTCAAACACATGCATTTCCTAAAACAGAAGTAAATAACTGAAGGGAAATAAAAATAAACTACTAAAATGACGGAAATAAAAACGATAAAATCTCCTCCCACACTTAAATCGAACATTGTCCCCAATGTTTCGAAGTAAGCTAAGGAGAAAGGAACCTGGCAAAACTAGTGAGGACCGCTGGTGCCCTCGCCGCCCTGTGCTGGATGCTCGGAACGACGGGATCTGCTACGGTGACGGTCTCGCTGGTCCATCCTAGCCATCAAGTCTGTCTGAGCAGCTTTCACCTCACGAAGGTTACCTAAGATGGAACCCTGAGTGGCCTCCATAAGCTGAAAGTGCTGATGATTATACTGCTGTTGACGGGACTGCTCATTGGTGATCGCAAGCAGAGTACGGGAGATGGTCTCGTAAGACTGGTCTGCTCTCCGCCGCGACTCTTGCATAAAGCTCATTTGGTCCGCCATCTGTTGCTGAATGGAAGAGAGCAGGTCTTCATGCCGTGCTTCTCTAGCCATATGGTCTCGCCACATCTCCTCCGTAATATAAAATCCGGGAGCAGCTCCTGCAAAAGTGTTAAAAGCAGATGGTGCGGTGTGTGATTGTGTAGGACGAGGGGGGGACACATACTCTCTATGGTCATACTCATCATCTGTGTCGGGCCCCTCGTTGTCATGGTCATTAGGAGGAATTGGACCTAGAAAAGGTGGTGCAGTAAGGTCATAGGTCCAGTTCCTCTCGAATCGTACATCTGTACGTCTACTGCATGGTATAACGATTGATTCGATGGCTACCCCGTGAATCATTAACTCAAAACCACCAACCCTCCTCGATCGGCACAATTTCATGTCTTTCAGAAATTTTAAATTAATTGTGCGAGGGGGCAGTGGTTCCAAGGTAGCTATCTCATCATTTAAATTCAGTGCCCGAGCAATAGACGTAATCAACCCGCCAAAAACTATCGGTCCACCCTTATTTACCGTTAAGCACATGTGGGCGATCATAAATGGGACCGGATTGATTCTAATATTTGTGAGGCATCCTTGCAAGAACAAAAGTTCTTTGCTATTAACCTTGTTTTGATTCTCCCGGCCAAAAATAGAGCATGCCAAAAGATATCTGAAAATTCTTATGGCCGGGTTATGAATGGTCGAGGCGAGTAATCCCTTAAAGGAATCAGCAATAGTATCTAACAACCTGCGCCAGAAGGCGAATACCTCGACTGACCATTCAGCACTAGAAGGAGCCTCACAAACAGCACCCTCCCCATGAGGGAATCCCAATAGACCTGCTAGTTCATCGGTACTGAACTCATACTCAACTGTAAACAGTCTAAAATGCACAGTACCGACTGTGCTAGCAGTGTCGGGACGGACGGTATAAACCAATGAACTTAAAAACTCAACCGTCATCCTCTCATAGGTGGGTTCTCTTGCGGTAAAAATAGTGCCTAAACCTACAAATTCTAACAAATGAAAAACACTATGATGGACCCCTAAAGTGTGCAAGCAAGAATCGTCGACATACCTCGTCGAGAGAATTTCTCGATCCTGAAGCTTTTGAAGTTGTCTCCTCTGCCTATTCCCGGATTGTCCTTCACGAAGAGTGATCCCGTTGAACTCCATTGATGAAGATGGTGAAGAGGGTGGAAAAATGGGTATAATAAAGGTTGAATTTTTTGGGTTTTTGTTGATGGAATTTGAAATGGAAGGGTAAAAGATGATGGTTGAATGTTAGAGATGTGAAATCAATGGGGATTTATAAGGAATTTTCGGAGGGAAAAAATGGGTTTGGAGAAGTTAGAGGTTCAAAAATGGTGAAAATGGAAGTTCTGCCCCGAATTTACAGGGACGCCGTCGCGGGCGCGATGGGTGTGTCGCGGGCGCGACAAGGCAAATCCGCTGATGGGCCTTTGTCATTTTGAATGGGTCTTTGTGTCCTTCATTTGGCCTTGGGGGGCCTCTTTAGCATTCCACAATTCCTAA
Organism: Lathyrus tuberosus; assembly: GCA_022829125.1. Taxonomy (NCBI): domain Eukaryota; kingdom Viridiplantae; phylum Streptophyta; class Magnoliopsida; order Fabales; family Fabaceae; genus Lathyrus; species Lathyrus tuberosus. Next base: position 7,200,028 of record JALAZF010000090.1, read on the forward strand.
AAATGTAGTTTTTGCATAAAATTTTCCACAAAGTATATATATTATTTTTTATAATAATTTTTTTCTATATATTTTGTCAAAAAAATAAAATAAAATAAAAGAGAATATTAGCATATAAACATAAAAAACTCAAATCTCAATATAAATAGGAAATATATCAAATGCAAATAGTAGGAAATATGTCTGGGTGATACTAGAAGTAAATAAATGCATAAAAAATATAGTAAATAATACGAAAATGGAAATCAAGATGTCTGGTCATCTCCACGGAATCTCGCTATCTCACGACGGAGCTCCGCTATGTCTTCATGTAGCACATCGGACTCAGTAGCGTGGGTCAGCTCTGACACTTCCATCCTCAGGTGTAGGTCAGCAAGAGTCTGTCGGAGATCTGCTATCTCCTGGCGCATCATCGCCATCTGGGTCTGCATATCTGGAGTACCTAATGAATGATTATTTAACCATACCGTAGTCCTGTCAGCTGGTGGAGCTGGAATGTATTCTGGCTCTGGGCAGGGTCGAGGTGCGTCTACCGTCTCACCGTGTCCCTCTAAGGCATATGTCTAGTTTGCTGGGTCATGGACACTGGTCACAACAGGATCTGGCAAAGTGAAATGATGTATGGTCTCACCGTCGATCAGGAGTCTGAACTGAGAGGGATTAAAGGAGTTCCTTCTCATCAATCCCCGATCTAAGCAAAAATCAATATCCATGGTGGTATGGCTGCAGTATGGAGTCAAATGAAATAGCTTTCGGCCAAGGCCTAGAGCAGTAGCAATCTCAGTCACATTAACTCCTACGTGTATAGGTCCTCCTGCCCAGGTGGCAACACCACTAAAGGAGTACAGCATAAAGTTACCACAAGCTAAACGACGCGACTGATTCGCACAAAACATGAAAAATATGTCCTCCTCAGTAACGTGGTCATCAGTATCTGCTCTCCCAAAGAATGTATGGACAATGATCATCTGAAAGTATCGGAGAGCTGGGTTATGGATAACCTGTGAAATGTGAGTATCAGGGTCAGGGCCTCCACCTCCAGAGATGTCACTCCAAAATTTCTCCACGTCTCTATTCATGAAGTAACCCATGGGCAGCTCAGGGATAGCACCAACTCCAGTCTCAAATCCAAGAAGATCACCGAACTCAGTATGGCTGAATGAATACTCTGTGCCAAATAGCCTGAAGCTAGTGTGGCCATCTGGTCCCAAGTACGGATCATAGGAAAAAGAGCTGAGGAACTCCAGAGTGAGGTTCATATAGGTGGGATGCAAATTATCAGCGTACTGGTCCCATTTGAGCTGGTGGGCCAAGTATCGGACACTGGGCTCTATGCCCAAAGCTTCCATGCAATCACTGTCTGTGTAGCGAGTGGGTACCATGGGTCTGAGTGAAAGCATCGCATAACGCTCTCTCTGAGCGTCGTCTCTAAAGGTCACGTGCATGTCGTCAACTGGTGGCATCCTGAAAGAAAAGGTTAGGAAAAACAGGCCCTGAAATCAAACACACAAAACAAGTTAGACATATATGTACAAACAAGCAAATAAACGTAAATCATAATAAAAGAAAAAAATAAATACGAAAAGGAAAAGAACCATGGGTTGCCTCCCATGCAGCGCTTGTTTAACGTCGTTAGCTCGACGAGTTCAAGTCATGTATCTGGTGCGAGGATATGTGGGTCTGTTAACGTGAACCTGGAGTAGTATGCTGGAATGTCGCCTCCTTCATAATGCTTGAGCCTTTGTCCATTTACTACGAACGGACTGCAAGATTTGTTCTTAATTTCCACTGCCCCGGATTTTAGGACTTTGGAAACTTCGAACGGGCCCGTCCATCTGGATCGAAGCTTACCTGGAAAAAGTCGCAGTCTTGAATTGTATAGAAGAACAGGGTCACCTATGTTGAAGTCTTTCTTGATGATCTTCTTGTCATGCCATGCTTTGGTTCTCTCTTTATATATGATGGCATTCTCATAGGCTGATTGTCGGAGCTCTTCTAGCTTATGTATGTCTAAGATGCGTTTCTCACCAGCTGCTAAGTAATCAAAATTTAAGGTTCTGATGGCCCAATATGCTTTGTGTTCCCATTCAAAGGGTAAGTGACATGATTTTCCGTAAACTAGTTGGTAAGGGGTTGTTCCAATGGGAGTCTTGTAGGCTGTCCTGTAGGCCCACAGTGCTTCTGAAAGCTTCTGTGACCAATCTTTTCTGGATATCGAGACAGTTTTTTCTAAGATATGCTTGATTTCTCTATTGGATACTTCTACTTGCCCACTGGTTTGCGGGTGGTAAGGTGTGGCTACTCTATGTTTAACTCCATACTTCCTCAATAGTTTGTCAAAAATCCTAGATATAAAATGTGATCCTCCATCACTTATGACTAGTCTGGGAACTCCGAATCTAGGGAATATATTCTGCTTGAACATCTTAATCACCACTCGAGTGTCGTTTGCGGGTGCAACTATAGCTTCAATCCACTTGGACACGTAATCGACAGCGACTAAAATATATTTGTTTCCTAAGGATGACGGAAAAGGTCCCATAAAGTCGATTCCCCAAACATCAAAAAGCTCTACTTCTTGAATGTTTCTTAATGGCATTTCATTTCTTCTCGAGATGTTTTCGGAGCGTTGACACGGGTCACACTTGGTTATATATGTATGAACATCACGCCATATAGTTGGCCAATAAAGACCAGCTTGTAAGATTTTAGCGTGAGTCTTAGATGTGCTTGCGTGTCCTCCGTACGGTGCTGAGTGACAATGTTCTATGATATGGTGCACTTCTTCCTCTGGAGCACACCGGCAAAAGATTCCGTCAGTGCCTCTCTTAAAGAGGAGTGGTTCATCACAATAGAAATGTTTAACGTCATTGAAGAACTTCTTTTTCTGCTGATAACTGAGGTCAGGAGGTATTATATCTGCAGCAAGATAGTTAACAAAATCTGCATACCAAGGTACATTATTTACCGCTAAGGATTTTTCAGAGTCTTCTAGGGTTTCTAAACTTATATCTCCAATGGCATCTAGCTTAGCGATTAACCTGTCATAAGCAAAGTCATCATTTATTGGTACTACATCAGGTTTCAAGAACTCAAGCCTGGAAAGGTGATCGCCAACTACATTCTCGGTGCCTTTCTTATCTCTGATATCAAGATCAAATTCTTGCAATAAAAGTATCCACCGGAGTAACCTAGGTTTAGCATCCTTTTTATTCAAAAGGTATCGGATGGCGGCATGATCAGTGTAAAAAATTATTCTGGCTCCCACCAAATAGGATCTAAATTTGTCTATGGCGAAAACTACGGCTAGGAGTTCTTTTTTTGTGGGTGCATAGTTTAGCTGAGCGGCATCTAGAGTTCTACTGGCGTAGTAAATCACATGTAACTTCTTATCAGATCTTTGCCCTAACACTGCTCCTACAGCGTAATCACTAACATCACACATGATTTCAAAAGGTTTTGTCCAATCTGGTGGTTGCATAATGGGTGCTGAGATTAAAGCTTGTTTTAAAAGGTTGAATGCTTCGTTGCATTTTTCATCAAAAATGAACTCGGCATCTTTAATCAGAAGACCTGTCAAAGGTTTAGTGATCTTAGAGAAGTTTTTAATGAAACGCCGGTAAAATCCGGCATGTCCGAGAAAACTTCGAACTTCTCTAATTGTTTTGGGTGGTTTAAGATTCTCTATCACCTCGATCTTAGCTTTATCAACTTCAATGCCTTTTTCAGAAACGATATGTCCTAGAACTATACCTTCGGTGACCATGAAGTGACATTTCTCCCAATTTAATACCAGGTTTACTTCGACACATCTCTTCAAGATCTTTTCAAGGTTGACTAGACAGTTATTGAAATCAAATCCGCAGACTGAGAAATCGTCCATGAATACTTCCATAATTCCATCAAGATAATCAGCGAAGATTGACATGATGCAACGCTAAAAAGTTGCTGGGGCATTACAGAGTCCGAAAGGCATACGTCTATAGGCAAAAGTTCCATATGGGCATGTGAAGGTTGTTTTCTCTTGGTCATCAGGGTGTATAGGAATTTGGAAAAAACCTGAATATCCGTCGAGGTAACAGAAGTAGGAATATCTAGCTAGACGTTCCAACATCTGATCTATAAAAGGTAATGGGAAATGGTCTTTCCTAGTGGCTTTGTTTAATTTTCTGTAATCTATGCACTTACGCCAACCTCCTTCTATCCGTTTTGTAACGTGCTCACCTTTTTCGTTTTGAACCACGGTGATGCCTCCCTTTTTAGGTACTACATGCACAGGGCTTACCCATTTACTGTCCGAGATCTGATATATTATCCCTGCTTCCAACAACTTAAGAACTTCCTTCTTAACGACCTCACTCATTATAGGGTTAATCCTCCTTTGGTGTTCTCTCGTAGGTTTAGCATCTTCTTCAAGTGAAATCCGGTGCATGCACACGGATGGACTTATTCCTTTAAGATCTGAGATGTTGTACCCTAGTGCTGAGGGATATCTTCGCAAGACATCTAAGAGTTGGTTTGTTTCATTTTGGTTCAGAACGGCACTGACTATAACTGGTCTGCCCATTTCTTTGTCTAAAAACTCATATCTTAGATTCTTGGGTAATTCTTTTAATTCTAAGGTTGGTTTGCTGGGGCTTTGTATAGGATCTGGAGTTAAGGATAGACATTCAAAAAGGCTGTCATCTATGTAGGGTTCCATACTGTCATCATCTTTCTCAATGGGCGTTGAAGGTAGTTTTATTCTTTCTATTGGCTCTTCCTGATTAAGTTCATGGACACATTCATCAATAACATCAACTGCATAACATGCATCTCCTATTACTGGTGCCGCGAGAAACTTTGCTAGGACAAACTCTATTTTTTTTGTTACCCACCTCAAAAGTCAATTTTCCTTTCTTGACATCTATTATGGCTCCTGCAGTTGATAGGAAGGGTCTACCTAGGAGGATTGGGATATCTTTATCTTCTTTGATGTCCATTACGACGAAGTCGGTGGGAATGAACAACTTGCCTATTCTAACTGGGATGTCTTCTAATATGCCTACAGGGTATTTTATAGATCTGTCAGCTAATTGGAGAGACATCTTAGTAGGTTGCAAATCTCCTAGTTTTAATCGTTCACAAACTGCAAGGGGCATTAGGCTTACATTGGCTCCTAAGTCCAGAAAGGCTTTATCTATGACATGATTCCCCAAAATACAAGGTATGGAGAAATTCCCCGGATCTTTGTCTTTTTTGGCAAGTTTGTTCTCGGAAATGGAATTACACTCCACTGGTTTTGGATCGTCAAGTCTACGTTTATTGGTGAGGATGTCCTTCAGGAATTTAGTATAAGATGGTATTTGGGTGATGGCTTCTGTAAAAGGAATCTCTACATGAAGTTTTTCTATAACTTTAACAAACTTTTGGAATTGGTCATTGATCTTAGTTTGTTTGAGTCTTTGTGGATAGGGAATTGGTGGTTTGTATGGCTGAGGGGGTGCTGAAGCTTTGTCCGTAACTTCTCCTTTATCTCTGTCTTTTGGTTTCTCAATCTCTACGGGCTCCTCACCTTCGGGGGTAGCATCCTTTTTGGAAACTTCAGAGTCACTCAATGTTGGGTTTTTAGGCCCTTCATAAGTGGTTCCACTTCGTAAGGTAACAACGTTAGCTTGCCCTCGAGGGTTCTGTTGAGGTTGTCCGGGAAATTGTCCTCCAAGAGTAGTTTGGGGTGCTTGCTTTAAGGCTACCTGAGAGATCTGGGTTTCAAGCATTTTGTTGTGGGTGGCCATTTGATTCATTTTGGTTCCTAGTTGGGTAAGCAGCTCATTCACATGAATATTCTGATTTAGGAACTCTTTGTTTTGCTGGGCTTGTGCTGTCATAAAATAATTTAGCACTTTTTCGATATTTGGCTTAGGTGGCACTGCTTGCATAGGTTGGTTTTGTCTAGGTGCTTGATTGTTGGTTGATCTCGGAGGTGCTTGGTTTTGGGTAGGGTTATTGTTTTTGTAGGAAAAATTAGGGTGATTCCTCCATCCAGGGTTGTAAGTATTTGAGAACGGGTTTCCTTGGGCATAGTTGACTGGCTTTGGGTTAGTCTCGTTTAACAGATGGCAGTCAGCTGATTGATGACCTTTAGTACCACAAAGTTCGCAATCCGACACTACTGCTGCTGCAGCGGTTGGTTGTGCGTACATTTGATCGATCTTGAGGGCCATAGCATCCATTTTGGCTTGCATCATGTCTATAGAGCTTACCTCATGTTTACCTCCTTGGGCTTCTTTCTTTTCCACTGTTGCTCTTTCGTTTCCCCATTGATGATGGTTTTGAGCCATATCTTCAATGAGACTACAAGCGTCAGGATAGGGTTTGTTCATCAGGGCACCGCCAGCGGCAGCGTCGATAGACATCTTTGTGTTATAATGAAGTCTGTGGTAAAAGGTATGTATAATCAACCATTGCTCCAAACCATGGTGTGGACAAGCCCTTAGAAGGTCTTTATACCTTTCCCAAGCTTCAAATAGTGATTCTCCTTGGTTTTGGGTAAATCTTGTTATTTGGTTTCGGAGAACGGCTGTTTTGCTTGGGGGAAAGTATCTAGCAAGGAATGTTCTCCTAAGGTCTTCCCATGTTGTTATAGAATTGGCTGGAAGGGAATCTAACCAAGTTAGGGCTTTGTCTCTAAGGGAAAAGGGAAATAGTCTTAAACGAATCGCCTCAGGACTAGCACCATTGGTCTTAAAGGTGTTTGACAACTGGACAAAGGTTTTTAGATGTTGGTTTGGGTTTTCAGATGGTAGTCCTGCGAATTGGTTTTGTTGAACTAGTTGTAATAGGGACGGTTTTAGTTCAAAATTATTGGCAGGTATGGTAGGGTTAACTATACTAGAGTTCGGTTCTTCGTCAGCCGGCTGAGCGAATTCCTTAAGGGGTCTTTGGTTACGATCTTCGGCCATAGTTTGCTTAATTCGACGAAGCCAAAGTCGTGCGCGAGCGTAACGTTCTGGTTCCACTAAAGGATCTATTACACTACTGGAGCTGCGAGATCTTCGCATCGACCAGTTCGTGCGGCCCTAGTCTAAACGGTGATAACAAACGAAATTTGAAATTCGGCGAAATTGCTCCCCGGCAACGGCGCCAAAAACTTGATGCGTTGTATTCGCAAGTGCACGAATCGCGTCAGAGTAATATAAAAAGTTATCGTATCCACAGGGACCAAATGTCGATCTAACGATTTCCGTTTGTTACAGTGCTTATCTAAGGCAGTTCAATTCAGGGTTTACTAATGCAGAGGAAAATAAATAAAAGTAAATGACGAGGTAATAAAATTCAGACAAAACAATAGGCTTGAATGTAATTCTCATAACCGATAATATTTCTATATTCATTAACAGAACTACTTACGGACAATATCTTCTATTTTAAGAAAAGAATTCAATTTAACAGGAACTGTCGCTTTCGCGTAGTCAGAACCAAGTTTACCCTCTAAACTAACCCCTTTATTGTCACTTATAAAAAGGCGCGCATTGCGTTAGAGTCATGGAAAACTTACTTTTAAGAAATGTAAATTCTAAACTAAACAGAAAAGTATTTTGACCTGAAATCTCTAAACTAAAGAGGTTCAAAATGAACCAGATTCTAATCCCACTAACGCATCCGAAAATAGTTTTAAAATCTCTTTTCTAAAGTGTTAAAAATCCCTGCTCAACTGAGCAAAGCGCTTTCGCTGTATTTGATCAGTTAAGAACTAAACAGGTTTACAAATGGTTGAACGGCTTTCGATCTTACCCAACATTGCTTTTAGGTACAGAAAACTTGTGTTAAAGATTAAAACAGCCCTTAAGTATTTCTATTAACATATAGACGTATTACGGTGATTATGGTCTTTACATTCTTACCTATCTAAGACTTAGCCAACCATGGTAGTTATAACAGTCATATTAATTCTTATCATGTATGGAATTAAGTCTTTTGAAAAGTAAAGTTTTGAAAAGTAAGGCAGGACAATAAATAAACAAATTAAAGCAAGTGCAAGAAATAAATGAAAGTAAATGCGATTAAAATAAAACCTGCTCCAAAGCGGAGTCTTTAAATCTGGTACAATGCATGGAAAATAAAATGCTCCAACTTGATTACAAACACTCCAAGACTTGATTACAAACTCGATCACACACAGTGCAATAACTCCTCGATGTGAGAAGATTACCGCTTTACAAGAGTGAAATTTATGCCTAGGGTGAAGTAAACTAAGATTGGATGATCCTGAAGTTCGAGTTCTACAAGTATTTATAGGCAAAGTTGGCGTGGTGTAAGGACAAAAACGACCTTGGTTTGAAAATGGGCAGGAACACAATTTGCCTGGTCGCGCCCGCGACAGGACCATCGCGCCCACGACAAGAAGGAAGAGGCAAAGGAGAGTGCTGATCGTGGGAACGTGGCAGTTGAGTTGAGGAGATCATGGGACACATCGTCACCTACCCTGGGGCGTCCGCGACAAGAGAAGGGACAAGAGCAATTTGCTGCCAAACTAGAATTCTTGCTCCTTTTGCATCCTTTTCCGTCTGGGACCTCGATTTTATTGAAAACCTGAAAACAAAGGAAAACATAACAATAACAAAGCAGAAAAATAGAAAAAACAACTAATATGCATGTGAAATCAGAGTCGAAAATACAGTATAATTTAGTGTCATCACTTGTCACACCCTCATTTTCACCCTAACCTTAGCCTTGCGTATCATTTTCATCATCTATGCATTCCATTAGGTCATAAGCATTCCTCCGACTTTATTCTCACATTGCATCATCCGCATAGCATAACATGATTCTCATCGTGCATACTGCTTAAAATGTCAATCGGGGTAGAATTCTCGAATTTACAGACGAATCAATCAAATTGAAAGCCAGTCCCGACTAATTGCAAAATCAGACCAACGTTGTATCTTTCCGAGTGTCCTATTCCACGCTGATAATTTTAGTGCAATCTTTCTTCATTTTTGGGAATTTCGATACCCGGCCTTTTTGTTCATATTTATTCATTTTATTTAGAATCAACGTAGTTAAATTTATTTTCATTTTGACCATTTTCTTTTTTCTTTCTAGATTTTCTTAGTCTCTTTTTTATATACAAATTAGTTAAGTATTAGAATTCTATTTTATTTTCTTTATTTGAATTTTGTTATTGATTTAAAGTTAATTCAAATTCTCTTAGTTAACTAGGTTTTATTTTAGTCAACTTTAATTATTATTCTTTTAATCATTTCTCTTTTTAGTTAATACAACTTTTTTATTTATTTAATTTTTAATTTAGTTTAAGTTTACTTAATTTAAATTAGGTTTTATTTATTAGTTTAGTAATCATTTTTTTCCTTGCTTTACAAAGTCTTTGCTTACCAAAATACAAAAAAAAAGAAAAAAGCATTGGGTCGCTAAATAGTACAGGGCCCAAATTCATCATTTTAGGCTACAAGTTTAAGTTTTTGTAGTTGAAGTAACAAGTAGCAACAATTCTGCATCCTCCCTGCTACCAACACAGTGCAATACATACCAACTGCTGCAAAACCATCCAAAAACCTTACAAAACTCTGCACCACAATAGCTCAAGTCAACCTCCCTGCTGCCACGCTTCCACAAACCACCAAAAACCTGCGAAACAAGACCTGCAAGCAACAATGACATTTCAACACCAATAACAGGGATCCTGCACTGAAAAGGACTCAACAGCAACAAGAAAACCGCATAAGCAAGTTTTTGAATTTGATTTTAAAAGAGAAGGGATGCAGAGAGAAATAAAGGGGGGAGAAAACGATCGAAACAAGGAGGAGAACATAAACATAAATTTTTTCTAAAAAACTCACCTTCAACATAAACCAAACCTCCCTCTAAAACTTCAACCACAAACCACCGTGACGCACCACCACAACACTTCCACCAATCCAAACTCACTCAACCACCTCCCTTTAATCTTCCATTTCCATCACCATCACACATCGGACCACCCCCATTAAACAACAACCTTCAAAATAACCCCCACCTTTCATTCTCCCTTCGCAAATCTTCCCAAAATCTCCAGTCTTCAAAACCTCACCATAAACCAACCTTCAACCCCTCTTTCTTCATAACTTCAACCTCCGACCTCTACCTTCTTCAACCTTAATCGACCTCCATACCCTCCGCCTGCGTTTTTGCTAAACACCATAACCGCACAACCAAAACGCTGCAAGACCGCACCACCCTTTTAACCTCTCTCCTTCGTGAATCTTCAACACAATCAACTCACAGCCATCAACAACACACCTGTAACCGTCCCCTCCTACTCCTTCGCACGCCAACACCTACACGAATCACACAACAATCGCCATACCCACTCAAACCCACTCGCAATCTGCATTCAACCACCAATCATGAATCGAAATCAAATCAGAAGGCAAACCAACTCAGAAAACAGAACGAGATGAAGTGAGAACAAGAGATCAAATCACAAACCCATACCCGAAAGCTTCGTGAGCGAGATTTTGAAGCGAGAAAGAACAAAGACGGGCATCGAACCTGATCCATAACTGATACAAATCTGAACGGAACCGGAAGTTGAATAGCCGAGGACGGCGAAGAGAGAAACCGAGATGTTTTTTTTCGCGAAGAAGATCGCCTCTTTGATGTTAGCGTTTCACTGTTGTTGATGCAATTGAAAGGGTTGTGTGAGTTATCGTGGGCTCCTTGTTTCCGCCGGTTACCGTGGTCGTCAGCTAGGTTTGGTCTCCTCCGTCGGCGGTGCTCGGATTAAGGCGCGTGGATCTTCTTATGTCGACATTGTGTTAACCGTTGATGGATTTGAAAGTTATCCATGATGCTTTCTATCTGCTTTCTTTTCTTTTTTAGGTTTAATTTCATTTTTAATTATTTTTATTAAATTGGATTTAACTTAGATTAGGGTTTCTGATTATCTCTTAAAGCCCAAGTTCTCTTTTTTGGCAGATTTTTTTGGTAGGTGTTGGGCTCATGAGCCCAAGTTTGTTTATATTCATACACCCTGGATTTCTTTCACACCCTTTTTTTTTTCTTTTATTAATAATTTTTGTGGATTATTTTGTTTAATATTTTGTTAATAACTTTACTAATTATTTTGTTAAGCAATTTTCTTGTTAAGAAATTTATTGTTAATTTTTAAATATTTTTATTAATAATTTTGTTAAATATTTTTATTAGCTAATTTTGTTAAATATTTTTATTAGATAATTTTGTTAAATATTTTATTGAATATCTTGTTAGTTATTCGTTAATAATTTTCAATAGTTTTTGTAATCTTTTTGGTTATCATTCTGTTTAGATCTTATTTCTTGATTTATCTTCACTTTTCATTTCTACTTTGATTTTCATCTTCAGATTTCTTTTCGATTTTATCTTTGGGCCAATGATATAACAAAAATCATGATTACTTGATTTCCTTCAATCGATTCAAAATCTTGATCAATATGAGGCCATTTTCTTTTCCATTTCATTTCGGTTTCTATTTCATTTCTCATTTTCATTATCTTCTAAAGTCAAAAAACCTTGGTCTAGTACCAAGTGCTCATTTTCAAAACTTCTCTTTGTATTGAACTAAAAAGAGAGGATTAGGTGAAGACCTCTTCCTCTTCGAGTATTAGGATTCTCACTTTAGAGTGTGTAGTCTCGATACTCGTCTTTCAATACGAAGACGTGACTATATTCGCCACACATCTTTCACAATAAATCTTTTGAGATAAAGAATTGGGTACTACCCGAAGGGGTTCCTATCCGAGGACTTATTTCGCCCTTAAAACTAATCTCAACAAATCAAATGAGACATCTTGCCTTGATGGCGAAAATCAACCTTTTCAAAAAGGACATGTTACGTCCGTTCTACCGCAAACAGGTAACGCATAAGACTCCACGAGCGAGCCGCAAAACACCTAACTGCTAGAACCCGCACGTTAACATCGTCCATAAAAAACACCAACAAATCATAGGTCGAACTACGATTGCTCTGATTCTTCATTCTTGTCTGAATGTAAGATACGGAGGCACAAGATTGTGATGATCTTGGCGAGCCACCTTCTATCCCCCCTTCCATTTTCTTCACCCGTAGTCCTTCGAACTACGTTGACTATGACTTTCCCATTGCACAAGGGAATACGTAGGCATAGGACCGCAAAGTCCTATCGAGTCCCCTCTTCTTCTCCTCGTCTTTTCTTTAATTTTCTTTCACATCCTTTGGTTCTCACCCTTCTCTCTCCCTCTTTGGAACACTCTTAGAAAGCAATATTCTTAGCAAACATCCTTACACATAGACAAGCAAATGGTTCCCATCGAGTACGATGGATGTGGAGGGTGCTAATACCTTCCCTCCGCATAACCGGCTTCCGAACCCGTAATTTGGTTGCGAGACCATCTTATCTTTCCTTCTTTGGGTTTTCTCGATGTTTTCCCTTCCCCTCATGGGATAAATAAAGTTCGATGACGACTCTTCTGTTTTCTTCCTTTTCGCCTCCGGTCGACTATTTTTCGAGTAGCGACACACCTTGCTTAGGAAAGATAGTCCCTGTTGGGAGCTACCGTTGGTCGGGCTTAGGAGATGAGAACTCGGCCGACGTGTGTCAGATGAAACAAGGTCTCTGACACAGTTGATCCTTTATTCAGGCGTACTGGCGTAGAAGGAGTACTTTGATTCTGCACTTTGAAATTCGAACGCCTTTGGAAACGCAATTAATGTTCCTTTGATGTTCAACAGTCAAAAGAAATTTCCGACTTTATTTTAAAAGCAGAAAAAGTTTTAACAAGTAAATTCATTTTTTTTTATTTCAAGAATCGTTAATCATGTTAACAACGTCGTTCTGTAAAGCTAAAACAAATAAGAATTACAAACAAAAGGACAAAGGCTCAAATTATATTGATAAGATGGAGATCAGCCAAACACGTGATTCCAAAGAGTATATACAAAGTTAGAAAATGGTAATTTCACAGGGAAAAGGGCTTCGTTGAAACATAACGACCACTATCCTTCTACCAACTTTGAATTCGGGACATCCTGAGCTTCTGTCGAAGATGACCTTGACTGGAGTTTTCTGACAGATGATGTAACTGCTGCTGCTGAGGGATTCGCCTCTGTTGAACATAGTTACTTGCCATTATCCCTAATTTTTGCCTGGATTGTACTGTGATGTTTCCAATCCATCGGGATGATTTTTTTTATTTTGTCTCTAACTTTTTCCTGGACCGCCCTTTCGGGTTTTCAGTCCACCGAGACGTTTTTTTAGTTTAGGCGAAGTATTTCTTGACAACATCAACATTCGTGGGGTAGGAAAATTCCTCTCCGTCCATGGTTGCAAGTCTCAAGGCTCCGCCTGAGAAAGCTTTCGTGACCACATAGGGGCCATCATAATTCGGAGTCCATTTGCCCTGAGAGTCAGTGAGAAATGATTGAATCTTCTTGAGCACGAGGTCTCCTTTTCTGAAGACACGAGGTTGAACCTTTTTGTCGAACGCCCTCTTCATTCTCTGCTGATACAACTGACCGTGGCATAGTGCCGTGATTCGCTTCTCCTCGATAAGATTTAATTCGTCGTGTCGGCTTTGACACCATTCAGCTTCGGTGAGCTTAGCTTCCATCAATACCTGGATTGATGGGATCTCTACTTCGATGGGGAGCACTGCCTCCTTGCCATATACTAGAGAGAAAGGGGTTGCCCCTGTTGAAGTGCGGACATATGTGCGATAACCATGAAGAGCAAAGGGTAGCATCTCGTGCCAGTCTTTGTAGGTTACAACCATCTTTTGAACAATCCTCTTGATGTTCTTGTTAGCCGCTTCTACCGCTCCGTTCATCTTTGATCGGTAGGGAGATGAGTTATGGTGTTCAATCTTGAACTCTGTGCACAACTCTTTCATCATCTTATTGTTCAAGTTAGATCCATTATCAGTAATGATCTCGCTTGGAACACCATAACGGAAGATGATATTGTTTTTAATAAATTGGACCACCACTTGTCGGGTTACATTAGCGTACGATGCTGCTTCGACCCACTTGGTGAAGTAGTCAATGGCTACTAGGATGAACCGATGTCCGTTTGAAGCCTTAGGTTCGATCAAGCCAATCATGTCGATTCCCCATATGGAAAAAGGCCACGGGGAAGAAAGAACTTTGAGATGTGATGGCGGTACATGAATTTTGTCGGAGTATATCTGACACTTGTGACACCTCCTCATGTACTTGTAGCAGTTGGATTCCATGGTTAACCAATAGTACCCTGCTCTTAGAATTTTTCTCGCCATTGTATGTCCGTTGGCATGAGTGCCAAAGGATCCTTCATGAATTTCTTTCATAAGCATGTCTGCTTCTGGTCTGTCTACGCATCGGAGCAAGACCATGTCAAAATTTCTCTTATAGAGAGTGTCACCGCTCAGGAAGAAGTTTCCAGCCAATCTTCTGAGGGTTTTTCTGTCTTTCCTGGATGCCCCAAGTGGGTATTCTTGTTTCTGAAGGAAGCATCTGATATCGTGATACCAAGGTTTATCGTCTATGACTGCTTCAATTGTGAAGACGTAAGCGGGCCGTTCAAGGCGCATTATGTCGATCTTAGGTATGTCATTCCATTGACCTACGCTAATCATGGAAGAGAGAGTGGCTAATGCATCAGCCATGTGATTCTCCTCACGAGGGATGTGATGAAACTCGATTCTGTTAAAGAAGGGTAGCAACCTTCTTGCGTAGTCTTTGTAAGGAATTAATCCTGATTGGTATGTGTTCCAATCTCCTTTTATCTGATTGATAACCAAGGTTGAGTCGCCATATACGTCCAAGTTTTTTATCCTTAAATCAATCGCTTCTGCGAGACCCATAATACAAGCTTCGTATTCGGCCTCGTTGTTCGTACATTTGAACGTCAGTCTAGCGGTGAAAGGAATGTGGGTACCCTGAGGGGTAACAATGATTGCCCCAATTCCATTTCCGTAATGATTAACTGCTCCGTCAAAGATAAGTCCCCATTGGGAACCTAGTTCTGGCCCTTCACTGGGTAACGGTTCATCGCAGTCTTTCATTTTTAGATACATGACATCTTCGTCTGGGAAGTCAAACCCGATTGATTCTTGATCGTCAATCGGTTGATGAGCCAAATGATCGGCTAAAATACTTCCTTTAACGGCTTTCTGAGCGTGGTACTCTATGTCATATTCCGATAACAGCATCTGCCAACGGGCGATTCTTCCCGTAAGAGCAGGCTTTTCGAAGACATACTTGATTGGATCCATTTCTGAGATTAACCAAGTAGTATGACGAATCATGTATTGGCGAAGACGTTTGGCTGCCCAAGCCAAAGCACAACAAGTTTTCTCGAGCATCGTGTACCGAGTTTCACAGTCGGTGAATTTCTTGCTCAGATAGCAGATGGTAGACTCTTTCCTTTTGGTTTCGTCTTGTTGGCCAAGTACATATCCCATTGAGTCCTCTAGGACTGTGAGGTAAATGATCAGTGGTCTTCCTTCCACGGGAGGTGATAGAATCAGAGGATTCAACAGACATTCCTTAATATTGTCGAAGGCGGTTTGGCAATCTTCTGACCAAACGCAATCCTGGTTCTTTTTCAGTAATTTGAAAATCGGCGCACACGTGGCGGTCTTAAGGAATATGAATCTGGAGATGTAGTTCAAACGTCCCAAGAATCCTCTGACTTGTTTTTCAGTTTTCGGAGAAGGCATTTCTTGAATGGCCTTGACCTTGTCAGGATCAACCTCAATCCCTTTCTGGCTGACGATAAACCCTAGTAGTTTCCCTGAACCGACACCGAGGGTGCACTTGTTGGGATTCAAGCGGAGCTTGAATTTTCTTAAACGTTCAAACAATTTTTACAGATGTTCAACGTGCTCACTCTCTGTTTTTGATTTTGCAATCTTATCATCGACATATACCTCGATTTCCTTATGTATCATGTCATGAAACAGAGTAGTCATGGTCCTTTGATAGGTTGCCCCGGTGTTCTTCAAACTGAACGGCATTAACTTGTAACAAAAGGTGCCCCATGTGGTAATGAACGAAGTTTTCTCCATGTCTTTCGGCGCCATTTTGATCTGGTTATAGCCCGAGAATCCATCCATGAAGGAGAAAATTTTAAACTTTGTTGTGCTGTCTACCAGTATGTCAATGTGTGGTAAAGGAAAGTCGTCCTTTGGACTAGCCTTATTCAGATCCCTGTAATCAACACACATTCTAACCTTTCCGTCCTTTTTGGGAATGGGTACGATGTTGGCTAACCATTGAGGATATTCTGATGTGGCGAGGAAACCTGCATCAATCTGTTTCTGTACCTCCTCTTTGATTTTGATGGCCATGTCCGGGTGAGTCCGTCTCAACCTTTGCTTTACTGGCGGACATTCCGATCTTAACGGTAAGTGATGTTCCACGATGCTGGTATCCAACCCTGGCATATCCTGATAGGACCAAGCGAATACATCAGGAAATTCTCTGAGAAGCTTTATCAAACCCTTTCTGGCAGTTGGACTGAGCAGTGCCCCAATCCTGATTTCTTTTCTCTCTTGTTCTAAACCCAAGTTTACCGTTTCCAACGGTTCTTTGTGAGGTTCTATGGACCTTTCCTCTTGTCTGAGTAGTCGGGAGATCTCTTCTGGAATTTTGTCATCATTTTCTTCTTCAGCCTCGAATACCGGGAACTCAAAGTTGGGAGAAGGCATCGGATCGTATGTTTCAACGGGGTTTAAAACAAGCAATCTGCATGACGTGATGATTCGTGTTTAGAAGAGATAGAGAAAATGCAAGTGTGTGTAGTGTTTTTATTTTACTGCTTGTTTTTATTTGAATTGTTTTTTAGGATTACCATTTTCTGAAAAAGTAAAAAGAGAAAACAACAATTAATGCGGAAATTACAGAACGACGTTATTTTATTAATGAACAAGTCGAATCTTGAAACTACAGCCCTATAAAACAAAACTCTATCGCTTTGGGCGAAGCGAAGAGGGAAAATTTACAGAAAGCGAGCCCTATTAAAACATCTGTTTCACCTGGGCAGGGTGAAAGGTTAAAGATGGCAATTACTTTGACTGATGAACGATCTTCGGAACCTCGACGGCAACCCATTGGCGGCGAACTCCTCGGTGAATCACAAAGTCTGACACCTTCCTTGATTTGTCTTTAGAAATAACGCTGATTTCTGGTGGAGCAGGATCATTGGAATTTGTCTCCCAAGCAGAATTGTCGTAGGAGATTCCTCAATTGTATTTTGCATAGCATTTGCGCTCTCAGCTGTATCTCCCCACCCAGTAGGTTGGATATCTTCGAGCCTGATACGAGAGCTTTCGGGAGCGGTGTACTTGACCATATAGTCGTATTTTCCACTCAGTTGTCCCAAGGTGTCCCAAACTTCTTTGGAACTGGAGAAGTCATCTCTCTCGATGACATTGACCTCGGGAAAAGCACAGTTGATGAATTCAAGTCCTGCAAACGTTGCAAATTCATCTTCATGTTGAGTAGTTTCTGAATGACCTGAGTGTTGATCCCATGACATGGTGGGGACACGGGTATTCTGTTCCATGATGGTCAGCTGATTTTCATTGTTCGGCTGACCCTCTTGCCCCAAGTTTCCTAGGTAAGGTTGCCACATTGGCAGACCATCCATTGGGTTATAGTAATTGTGGTCAAAGTTGTCTTTCATCAGAGTGTCCTCTTCTAATGAATTTGGCAGAGCACGGCATCCTTCTGGATCACAATCCCTGTATATCATTTCAACGTCTGACTGGGGTATAAATCTCGGACTCTGTGCGGGATAGAAAAATGGTATAGGCACCTCCTCTTGAGACATATAACCGTCCTTGTTAAGATAGGACCTCCATTCTTCATCTGTGTCAGCGGGGTCTTCCTCATTAATAGCATGAACTGCTTGAGACGCCGGGTGAAGAAAACCTCCACTGTGGAAGAAGTTTAGAATGGGATGAAGACTTTCATCGTTAGCAGCTGTCTGGGTACAGGTTGCAGAAAAACCAAGACCCTTCTTTGTTTTATTGTCAATAGGAATGACAAGCTGTCCCCATCCTGTTGTATCGGTACTCTCGACTGCTTTGATAGCATCTTTGTATGAAGAAATGGAAGTTCCTTCTTTGAAATGATTGTCCTTGCTCACCGACAGTGCTTGGAACTGAGTTCCAATAACCTCCTCGGGCTCTATACTAGTAAATAATGATAAGTTACTCACCAGCAAGGCCTGCTCCCCGCAGACTGTGACAAGTTGATCGTTCTGAACGAACTTTAGCTTTTGGTGGAGGGTCGAAGTGACCGCTCCAGCCTGATGTATCCAAGGTTTTCCTAATAAACAACTGTATGTTGCCCGGATGTCCATGACCTGGAAAGTGACTTGGAAAGTGTGAGGACCGATAGTTATGGGAAGATCAACTTCGCCGATAACTATTTTTTTGGATCCGTCGAACGCTTTGACGACGACCTCGCTGATTCTCATCGGAGGGCCTTTGAATGACAATTGCATTAAAGTGGACTTCGGCATAACATTCAGGGCTGACCCTGTGTTTACCAGTACGCTGGCTAAAGCATCGTCCTGGCAGTTAACTATAATGTTGAGCGCCATGTTATGACGGCGACCCTCTTCAGGTAATTCCTCATCACTAAATCCCAAATTATTGCAGGAAGTGATGTTAGAGACAATACTATCGAACTGTCTGATTGTTACATCCTGTTCCACAAAGGCTTGCTCCAAGACTTTCTGTTGAGCCTCCCTGTGCGCTTCTGAACTGAGTAACAGTGATAATACCGAGATCTTTGAAGGAGTTTGTAACAGTTGATCAACAATGTTGTATTCACACCTTTGGATGAGCTTCAGCATCTCATCATCATTTTTCGAAAGGTCGGGATTACTGGATTGACCGACTGGTGGATCAGGAGTTTCCGTCTGAAGTTCCTTTTCCTTGTTAAGTTCCCTAACCCCTCGGTTGAAGATTCTACCACTCTGTGTTACACGACTGATGTCTGCAATATTCAAAACGGAGGGTAATGGAATTTCCTTTCCATTTTCAATTGTTATTGCACCGTATTTGTAAGGGATCGCCTTAGCCGATTCATACGGTAGTTGTCCTGGTAGATAGATGACTACATGAGCCTTTTGATTTTTCTGACCATCATAATTAATCTCGATCCGTTCCCGGTTGGGAACTTTAGATTCATCAAGTAGAGGGATAATGGCAAAAACATCCCCGGTCCTGTGATGACCAGAGATCGTGACAACATCCTCGACTTGATTGGCAAGGTAGTTCGGCGTCCAGTTGATGGGTCCAGAACCCGGATATGAACAAATCTCTCCACGATCTACCTGACCCTGAAGAGCTGCTCTCACAAAGTAACACCCTTGGTTACTCTCCGAACAGACGCCGCAACGTTCATAGTTGTGTGGTGGCACCTGGCCACGCCCACTTTGAATACAATGCAACCTCACTAGGTTAGCTTCCACAGATCGGACATCCTGACTTTGACGCCGAGTGGGGTTTCTATTATTGCTACTAATTTGCTGAGTATCTTCATCCATATAAATTGGCATCCACCAGTGATTTAACAAGTACTGAAGTGCCTCCTGGACAAGGGTACAACCTCGATCGTTTTCACAACCTGCTTTGCAGCTTTGATAGTCATGTGATATTAAGAATCCGAGTCGGACTTGCTCAGCATGTAACTCTACCAGGTTGGTATTCATCACGTGAATATCGAAGATCTGAACCATGTTGATCTGATAGGGATTCCTATCATGGTAGTCTTGGATCCATCCAAGATCCATCTGACACTGGAGGGCCTCCTGTATGAAAGAGAATCCCTATTTGTTTACCGAGCAAATCAGACAGGAACTGTAATCGTGCCGCGGCAGATTATGATACCGGCTTTGCCTTGAGTGTATCGCCACCAAATTGACATTCATTGCACGGATATCGTTGTTCTGAATGACATTAGAATTTGTGTAAACCATGTTAACTCCACGAACTCGGTGCTCTTGGATCCATCCAAGATCCATTTGTTCCTGTAGAGCTGCTTGCACCACAGAACATCCCTGATTGTCTTTAGAGCAGATATCACACTGATGATAATTATGAGGTGGCACATGGCCATATCCACTCTGTCTACAATGCATCTTGACCAGATTGGTTTTCAACAAGAGTACATCGTGAATTTGATAGACATCGTTAGTCTCTCTCTCTCTCTCTATCAAATTGGCTGCAGCCTTCTCATGTTGAGGCAGCGGGTTCTTGAGAACATTAGGATTCGTATCCTTGAAGGATAAGACCTCGCTCCTAACAAGTTTTTGCACGTCGAACTTGAAATTGAGACAAGTCTCTATGTTATGCCCTGATCCTCCTTGATGGTAAGGGCAAGTTTGATCCACCTTAAACCAAAAAGGCGGATTTTCCGGTACTATAAGAGGGGACTTAGTCTGAATGTGCCCCTTGGCTAGCAGTAATGGAAACAGCTCTGCGTACGTTATGGGTATAGGATCAAATCTTGGTGGCCGTGTTGTACGGTTATTGTTATATGGAGGACGAGCCTGCTGAAGAGGCTGTTGTGTCCTTTGCTGATCAGGTTGGCTCTGCGCAACCCGAGTTTGATATGTAGGAATAGACGTAGGGTTGATAGCAGGGGTCACAACTACTACCGGTTGATAACGTCGTCTTTGCTTTCCGAGAGAGATATTCCCAATATCTTGCTCTTTTTTCTTAGGGAGGGCACTACCATATTTTTTAGCACCGCTCGTCGATCCAGTGTCTTTTACCAAACGTCCTTCTCGGACGGCTTCCTCAAGACGTACGCCCATGCCAACCATTTCGGTGAAATCACTGGGCGCTTTGGCAACCATTCGGTCATAGTAAAATGAGCTTAAGGTTTTTAAGAAGATCTTTGTCATCTCTTTTTCCTCAAGAAGTGGACAAATTTGACCGGCAATTTCACGCCACCTTTGAGTATACTCCTTAAAGGTTTCCTTGTCCTTTTGCGACATCGATCTGAGTTGATCTCTGTCGGGTGCCATGTCTAAATTATATTTGTATTGTTGGAAGAAGGCAGTACCAAGATCTCTGAATGTACTGATCGTAGTACGGTTTAAACCCATGTACCATTTGAGTGCAGCACCGGTTAAACTATCTCGAAAGTAGTGAATCAATAGATCCTGATTCTCCGTCTGAGCTGACATCCGCCGGGCGTACATCACTAGATGGCTTTGAGGGCAAGAGTTACCCTTGCACTTTTCAAAGTTGGGCACTTGAAATTTGTGCGGAACTTTCACATTTGGCTTGCAGTTCCTTCTGCATTTCCAAGAACTGCTCCTAGAATTCCTCTATTCTGTCAAACATAGTTTCCTTTTTACCAGCAGGTATCTCTGGAATCTGTCCTTCCGGGACAGTGTGCACCACAGGGGGTGGTACCATGACTACGGTAGTGAGTCTTGGTGTCTCCTGAAGTTTGTAACCTTCAGGAGTCTCCAGTATGCCCCTGGCATCTTCGTTTTCCCGAAGTTTGTAACCTTCAGGCCCAGCGGCTTCTGTTGTGATTCCCTGATCTTCAGTGATCGGCGGAACATATCCTTCCGGGATATAGTTAACAGGCATGCCCCAAGGACGATCTTTCGGCATCTGATACCTAGGATCATACTTCTGCACAATGGGCGTTGAGGTGATCTCTGAGATCACAGTTCGTTGTAGCTGAGCTTCTGCCATGGCTTGCATGTTGTTACGAATCTTTCTCATATCCTCTCTCACAGCGTCGATCTCTTCTTTCAACTCTCTGTTTTCTTCCTCAAGATCATCCATCTTTTTCTGACGATTGGCCCGAGTATTATACGAATGAGACAGTTTGACTCTAGAACCGAGACACAAACGTGAGATTCGTAGGTAAGAAGAATACGCGATGTGATAATGATGAATGCAATGATTATATTAATTATTTTTTGGTTTAATCAAAATAAACTTCGACAATTAGATTACAAATATCAAACGGTGGGGAAACCCTTTTTTATTGAAATTCAAAGGATTACAGAAATGGAAATACAGTAGATTATAAGGTGCAGAAACAGAAACCTAAGCTAATGGGTCCCGAGAGAACTCGGGTGCTGATTCTGGTGCTTTCCTTTTCTTTGACCGGGGCTCTTGGGCCGTTGTCGGGTTGTCATTCCTTTGCCAGGTGAAAGGAGCGAGCAAATTCCTTTGGTCATCTTGATTATCTACAGCGTGTTGCTCCAAAATTTCAATCAGAGCATCATACTCTTTTAGTAATTGCTGTATTTTGATGCACTCTACGTCGAGGGTGCGGTACTTGTTCTTCCAAGACCTTCTCTCCTGTTGAACTTTGTTGAGAGTAACCTGAAGCTCTTCAGTTTCCGTCATGAAGTATATGACAGATTCCTTTGGCGGAAGAATTCCGTAACGAGGATAAGGCATTTTTAGCTTGAGAGCTCTAGTTTGTACCCAATGGAGATAAGGCTCCACCGAGACACAGTCCGGTTTTCCTAGAAACTCTCGTCCTTTCTTATGAACCTATTTCCAGGCCTGCACTATTTCCATTTTTAGTGCTCTGTCGTTTTCTCCTTCTTTGAAGAAAAGACCTTCCAGATGAACACCCCGTGGGATGTGTCTCATCGGGTATCCAAATTGACGAAGAACCAATACCGGATGGTAGTTGATTCCTCCCTTAATTCCTATAAGGGGTATGTTGGGGAAGTTTCCACAACGGTCAATGATTCTGATTCCATCATAGATCCTACTACACCAATCTATATCAGAGTTGGTAAGAGACATGATCTCCTGCGACCAACGTAATGCACTCTTGCAATCCCAAAAAGCAGCAGACTTGGGCAAGTGAGAGATAAACCATTTGTAAAGCAGAGGTACACAACATGTGATCTCCCCTCCGCTGTACAAATTTCCCAAGTGTACAGAATGATACGCATCTGCGAGCAAAGTCGGCACAGGGTTTCCAATGAGAAAATTCTTAATGGAGTTGATATCGACGAAGTTATTAATGTTGGGCAACAGAAATAACCCGTAGGTGAGTAAAACAAAGATGCTTTCAAAAGCAGTCTCGTTTCCTATACTGGCAAAATACAGGGCCTTCTTCGTCAAGAACTGGGCTGGCAAACCTTGTATGCCACCCTTGGTAGTTATGTGAGTCCTAACTTCAGACTCGTCCAAATGAATTGCTCTTGCAATGGTCTGATTCTTTGGAATTTCTTCCAGTCCAGAAAATGGAGCTCGATCAGTGATATGTAAATAAATCAGATGAGAATACTCCTCCAGTGTTGGTGTGAGCTGGTAATCCGGGAATGTGAAACAGTGATAAACCGGATCATAAAACTGAATGAACGCATCCATGATTCCCTCAATCACATAGACTCTTAACAGTGGTAGCAAACCTCCGTGCTTGGCTCTGAAAGCCTCTGGGTTTGTGATCATCCTTGCTAACCTTCTCAAATCCTCTAGCTTTGGAACCTTGAAGGTATAACTATGAGTTCTCCTCCTACCAAAATCCATTAGCGCAATCATTTTCTCTGATATTTGCAATCACAGTCTTAGTTTAATTTGAAAAACAGAGAGACTAGAAGAGAAGATTTTTTGAATGTTTTTTAGATGAATGCATGAATACAGCACACAAAAACATAGAAAAAACATGGGGTCAAAGGGTCGTTGTCATGAAGTCAAGGCTCTACCCATCCCCAAAGGTTTATACTAGGGTGATTTTTGTACCTGTACTCATTATCATCAGCTCCTCCCAGGAAAGCAAAACAACAAGCGGATCGCCAGCGAGTTGTAGAGCAATCTTAGAGTAAGTGCCATTCACCGAGAATAGATCACCAGCCTCAAATGTGGGTAGTATCGCGTAACAACTATTCCCGATAGTTTCCGCACTACGAAAGGGGTTGGCTCCTCAGGTTCTCAGACTTAACAATCGCCCCATTGTCTAGGTGAGAGAATGGGTTGCATTGGTCAGCCTCCACTGAGGTTGATGGTCGACCCCGTCGCCATCACTTATCTTAAGTGTATACTCAATCTTTCCACATACGGCATCACCCGCATTCCCATTAGCAGAAAAATAAACACGTATAGCAATTAGGAAAAGCAGTATATATATTTGTCCTAAACATCCTAGACCTTTAAAACTATGAATCCTAAGTTCCTGACAGAAAATGGGTTCCCCGGCGGAAGCCCCAATCTGTGGTATTCACACAAGAGGTGAAAAGGAAGAAGAAAAACAGAGACGGGCCCACGGTGGGCGCCATTTTTCTGTAGCGAGCGATTTTGGACGCGGTTCTTAAGCACTGGTCGCTCTCTGCGGTTGAGCTTACTACAGGTCGATTCATTTTTTATCCTATTAAAGTTGATGAAGGAAGGGAAATAGATGTCTCCAATTAACCCTGCTTTGCATACTGAGTTTAAACAGCAGTCTGTCAGGTTACGAATGCTATCAATGTGGGGGGGGCCTTTGTACTGGTTATTTGTATTTTCGCCAATACGGTTTTCTCTCTTTCTTGGATTTTCTGGCGGGGAACAAGGATTAGGATGTTATGACTGATGCTTTTGATAGATACATGAGAGTATGGGATTTTGGGTTTTTGTTTAGTGTGCTCGCTAAGATTTTTCTTTCAATCTTATGCCTACGTATTCCCGTTTACCGAAACAGGGAAATCAGAGCGTTCGTAGTTCCTCCTATTCAATGGGAGGAAATGGTTGTTTTTGGTGTCTTGTTCAAAGCCCAAGACGTGAAGCGAAAAGGTGGTTTGTATCTTGTTCAAAGCCCAAGATGTGAAGCTGAAGGTTCTATTTGTATCTTGTTCAAAGCCCAAGATGTGAAGCTGAAGGTTCTATTTGTATCTTGTTCAAAGCCCAAGATGTGAAGCTGAAGGTTCGACTTTAGAGAGAATTTGTCATCTCTAAAGAGGGGTCTGTCTGTTACGTCTGTTTATAAAGGAGAATTACTTTAACCGGGATTTGTGAATCTGACAATGCCATAATTTC
The DNA here is from genome assembly GCA_022829125.1 of Lathyrus tuberosus. Taxonomy (NCBI): domain Eukaryota; kingdom Viridiplantae; phylum Streptophyta; class Magnoliopsida; order Fabales; family Fabaceae; genus Lathyrus; species Lathyrus tuberosus. The sequence goes on from JALAZF010000090.1 coordinate 7,225,027, forward strand.
CTTTATAGGGGATTTCAACCTGAAGGAGAAGACTTTAACTCAGTGTAGAGTAATACCATCTTTCCTTAGGAATTTCTCACACTAAAAGAGGGACAGTGGCATGGATGTAGATGATCCAGAGGCTTGCCGCTTACAGCAATTAGATGAAGGGGAAGGAGTTGTTTGTGTACTGTGAACGTGGCACAACTTTGATGCTAAAAGGTTAATTGGATCAACTAGTGGTTTTCTTATACAAAGCCTAAGAGGAGGCTAATATGTGTCTCGTACAAAGCCCGAGAGAGAGGCTAAATGTTTTGACTTGACGATGAAGTCTTTTGGTATCTCGTATAAAGCCCGAGATGGAGGCTATTGTTTATTTGGCTCAATAAGAACCTTTTTGTATCTCGTATAAAGCCCGAGATGGAGGCGAAAGAGGTGATTGACTCAACGAGGGAGTCTCTCATGTGTCTCATACAAAGCCCGAGAGAGAGGCTAAATGTTGTTTAGTTAAGTGACAGGTCCAGTATATTGATTTTAAAGAGAAAACCAGTTCTTATATGAGCAACACTGTACTCATGGATTTGATTCAAGGATCCGGGTTATTCCTATTCTTTAAGGAAGCGGGAAATCCGAAGGGTATTGAGACTGTCCGAGTCTACGGGTTTTCTTTCTATTTTTGAACGGTGCTTGAGAATGTCTTTGAGACTCAAGGAGATTAGACTGTCCAAGTCTAGAGTTTCATTCTTTGTACTATGCTTTGAGAAACAGTAGTAGACTCTATGAAAGGACTGTTCTATGCAGATGACTAAGTTCTGTTCCTATACCTCTAGGAGGTCGTCGGGACAATTTGTACGAAGCCCAAGGGGAGGCTGGAAGCTTTTAAGAAGCCGACGAGTCCTTGTACGAAGCCCAAGAGGAGGCTATCATTCCCGAAGGAAGAGATCATTATACAAAGCCTAAGAGGAGGCTATGAATACTTCTAAGAAGCCATAGGGTCCTTGTACTAAGCCCAAGAGGAGGCGAGGGTTGCTTTTAGGAAGCCTGTGGGTCCTTGTACGATGCCCAAGAGGAGGCCGATGCTTTTAAGAAGCCTGTGGGTCCCCAAACCCCGAGAAATTCAAGGCAAGCTATTCACAAGGAATAGATCAAGTCAGGAAAGTTCGAGAATTTGGAAGAAACTCAAGAGATGCCACTCACGGAGAAAAGATCATCTCTGGGGAATAGAGTTTCTTGACAAGTGCTTTTAAGAAGCCAGTGGGTCCCCAAACCCCGAGAAGTTTAAGACATGCCATTCACCGAGAATAGATCAAGCCAGGAAAGTCCGAGAATTTGGAAGAAACTCAAGAGATGCCATTCACGAAGAAAAGATCATCTCTGGGGAATAGAGTTTCTTTGACAACTTCTATGAGTGACAGTCTATGAAAGGGTTCACAGAGAATGCTGCCTTTCATATCTCCATATTGTTTAACCCCAAGAGGAGGGAAGACTGTGTCTGGTAATCCTATAGGGATCTAGTTTAGACTATTTCTAAGAGTGATCAACGGGCTTAATGCTAGACGTAGTTGCCGGGGAAACTCTAAATATCTATACTATTATTACACAGTTGATATGAGTTTATGAAAGAAGACTTACAGTGAAACAGCCCCACAATACAGTTATATGTATATGAAAGCGGTAAATGAAAGCAATAACCACTTACTCGGTTGTAGAGCTTCCATGCTGTTTGGTTAGTTGTTCAACAAAGAAAGATTGAAAACAACAGTATATTCAAAATCAAAGGAGAAAGTGCTTTGAAAAAGAAAGATTTGGGGCTTACAGCTCAAGGAGAGGCCCAGGGTTTTATCAGTGAACGCACTGTTTGAATTTGTACAGAGGGACTTATACAAGTGACTGTGGCCCAAAAATTGTTTTCTGTACAAAGGGATGGATCTTACACTCTCTCAAGAGGCCCAAAAAGTTTTAAGAAAGGAAATGGGTCTTACTACTCGAGGGTAGGCCCAAGATTTGTTTTCCAACGGATGATGATCGCGTCGAACTTTTTGAAATACAACGGGACTTATACAATAAGTGAGGCCCAAAATAGGTTGTATTTACAAAGGGTTGGGTCTTACACTCTATTAGAGGCCCAAGAGTTTTGAATGGGTCTTATAACTCAAGGAGAGACCCAGGGCTATTTTGAAAAGGCGACGATCGTGCCGTTTATTTGAAAATGTACAGAGGGACTTATACAACGAATGAGGCCCAAAATGTTTTCTGTACAAGGGTGTTGGGTCTTACACCCTAATAGAGGCCCAAGTGTATTTGAAAATCAATTTTGAAAGTTGAATTAATCAAAAACCCTAATTTTAATCTTTAAAAGCAAATATTTAAAGAAAATCCAACAAAAATTCAAAATAAATTTGAATAATCCATTTATGATTTTGTTTAAGGTTTGGAAAAAATGAGGGATAATCACAAGGAATATTTAAACTCATTAGGTTTTGATTTTCAAAGTAAATATTCACTTTTAGAATGTTTAAAAACAATTAAAAATGAATTTATTCAAAAAATACTAATTATATTAAATAAATAATATAAATCTAATTTTTTTAGTGGAATAAAATATTTCAGCATTTTTGTGAATTGTTGCAAAAAGAACCAATCAAAAATGATAAAAATTGAAGGAGTTATTAATTTTTCAAATCATTAAAAATAATAATATGAAAAATAACAAAATAAACAAGTGATAAAAAGAAGTCTGGGGCGAGGGGGATTCGAACCCCAGACCTCTCGCTTGCCAATACACACAAAACCAGCTGATGAACCGCTGGGGCGCAATGCCAATTCAAATATAACATGGCAAGGAAAAAATATATAGAGAACTTGTTGGATTTTCTGAGAATGGCGCTATGGCCATCTTCTTCCTCGAGCTCGTGCGTGAAGCACCATATCTCACTCATCTCTCAACCATTGGACATCATTCAAACACCAAACTCATGCGTTTTTTCACAAGGAAGAAGATGGCAATACCCAATTTTATTCATTTTCAGTGTATAACAAATTATATCATTGTGGCCGTATGAACCCTAATTTTGCAAAAGCAATCGAGTAGGCATGATTATGAGTGCAATGATCAAATTTTTTGAGGGAAAACAATCAGCATATGATGGCAAGCAATTGGCAAAAATATCATGCGAGGAAATATGCATGGATCATGGAGTTTGAGTTTTGAGGCTTACCTTGATGCAAGCTGAAATGGAACTCTGTACAAACTTTGTTCCAGTCGTGAACTAATGATCCCTATAGCTTCAATGGATGTTATGGAGTGTATTACAAGCTTTGGAACACTTTGAAACTCTTTGGATCAAGCTGGAGACCTCCACTTGCATAATTGAGGTATAATGGCTTGGTTGAAGGGTGATTTTGAGCTAGGGGTGTTACAGTTGGTGTTTAAGTGTTTGGACACCTCAAATACATCATATATGATGTGTTTGAGCAATTGGAATTGATTGGCTAAGCCTGCAACTCAAAACCCGATAGTGGTTACTCAAAAACCAAAAAACTTGAGGTTCAAGGAAGAATGAGAGAAAGCAGTGTTGTAACTGGCTTTGGTGTGAGTTGAATGATCCCTTGGGACCTCTATTTATAGGTGATCAACTTTTGTTTTGGAGGAATAGTGAATGGATGCTGGATCAGATCACATTTGCATGGATTGGCTTGGAGGATTTCTTCTCAAGCAAGGCAAGCTAGCCATTCCCAAGAGCAGGGCTATGCCTTGACCAAAATCACATTCCTCAGATGTTTTTATTGTTGTTTAATCAGAGAACTTGACTGAGTAGGGTAGCTACCTTGACAATGCACTATTCCACATTAATTCACTTTGAATTCAAGGCAAAATGTGCCAAAGTGGATGAATTTCAAGTTGGAAGATTCCTTGGCCTTTTGACTCAGATTTATCAGTTGGATCAGATGCAATGTGATTGGTTTGAATACATCTGGCATACTGATCCTCAGTTTTTGGTACAAAATCGTGTGTGGCAAGCAAACATGCAAACTGACTTTTCCAAAACAGCTTGCAGCAGCATGACTTTGGGCATGGATTTCTTTTGGCTCAAGTTGAACCAATTCATGCTGTTAAGCTCTTTAAATTCTTGGCAACATATGCAACAATATTGATGTTTAACTTTGGACTTGATTCAGCTTGCATCTATGTGAAAATATCTCACAAGTTTTGGTGTTTCAACAAAAATCTGTCTTGGACAGAATTTTTCTAAGTGTTGGAAAATGGTGTACTTTCATATTTTCAGCCATTTTGGCTCACTCATAGCTCAAAATCCACGATGAATTGGAGTTAGGTCTAGTTGAAGTTTTTGTAGAGGGCAATGAGATCTACAAATCAAGCTTTGGATGGGAAAAAATGGCCTTGTGGTTTAGGAGTTATGACCCTCCAAAGTCGGTACCCTAGCCACTTTATTTTTAACTTAGAAAATTTTCTAAGTTTTTATGGTTACCCCTTTTGCAAGTTATCCAACTTTTCTTGATTTTTCATCATTAATGATGATTAAAATCATACATTAACATCATTTTAGGGTTAAAAATCCATTTTGGTGAAAAATCTCAAAAAGTCAAAGTTGACTTTTGTGCACAGTTGACTTTTTATCAGATGAATTCCAAACTTTGTAATTCTTCAGGAATCATGTCCTTGACCTAAATCAAACTTGATGGACATGTTCCATGGGTGTCATAGGGTATATTGATGCATGTCATAGGGCTTGGGAGCATGTCCTGGTCAAAAGTCAAAGTTACAGTTGACTTTTTCCTTAAAACCCTAACTGTGGTGCAGATGAAATTGAAACTTGTTGCTCAAGCCTCTTGGATTAATCCATTGTTCCAAATGGATCAATATAGTTCATTAGAGACCCTCAAACCCTCTCTTGAGGTCTTGGTTCATGATTAGCCCTAAAAGTCAACTTAGGGGTGAATTAGGTCAAGAAACCCTAATTCCTGATTTTTGATGAATGCATCCCCTGAGGCAAAATTGACTTGATGATTGGTTCCATGAGGTTCCATGGAGTATATTAGGTTAGGTTTTGGATCATTGGCTTGTGCCTAGATTAAAAATTTCCATCTGGAGGCCCTGGTCGACCAAAACCCTAATTTGGTGACACTGTCGATCTTGAGGCTTGAGCCACCTAGAAGGGAGCAACCTTGTGCTTAATCCTTGAAGTGGGAGTCCTTTTGATCCTTTGTAGTTACTTGAGAGGTTAGACAAGTTAAAGATCATGTCATTCCTTGATTGATCCTTTGTCTAAGGCTCTGAGAGGGCTTGAAACCCTAATTTTGATTGTAGTGAATGCTCACCCATCTTTGGGGAGACTGATGAAGTATGATAGTTCCTCCATATTGTGATGATGATTTTCACAATGATGGGAATCTTAGTGGTCAAAATTTGGGGTATGACAGTGGCCGATTTAATTGTGTCGGGAATTTGAAAACATGTCGTTTTGTCGACTTTTATCGTCGTAATTGTGTGCGATTGATGTGTTATCATGTGATATTCTTTTGATATATAGCGTATAGCTTGTGTGCTGTTACGTGATGTGAATGTTGTGATGATGGTTTGTGGCCTTAGGGCAAGTAAATGCATTGTGTTGTGTTTGATTGTATATGCATGATTATGGATGTTGAAATGGTTCACATGGTTGTATATGTGTATGCATTTGATTGTCACGAGTCCTTGTATGCCAAGCATCATGATATGCATCTTGTGATGTCGTGTGCCCTTGTGGGGTGTGAGCGACGAAACGATTCCAGAGGGAATCTGCTGTAACGGTCGTGTGCCTTATACAAAGAGGACCTAAAGAGACGTTATAGACGATCGTGTGCCTTATACAAAGAGGACCTAAAGCGATCGGATCGTGTGCCTTATACAAAGAGGACCTAAAGCGATCCATAAACGTCGTGTGCCTTATACAAAGAGGACCTAAAGCAACGGGGAACACCGTTTGCCCGACGGGGAGTTGCACTAAGTAACCAGCGATGATTCCAATAATTCCTGAGGGAATTAATGATGAGAATGATGGATGGAACGGTACCGCATTGCATTGCATAAAGTCGTTGTGTCGGTCTCTATGCATTTTCATAAGTCATGAATGGATTGATTATGTGTGGGATTTGTGAATGGAATTGATGAGTTGATATATATGTATGTTGGTGATAAATGTATTGAGCATGATTGATATGCCATTGTGAAGGATGTATGAGATATGAATTGAGTTGTTTTGTATTTGAATTATGGTGTAAGTTGTGGTGAGATTGTTTTACATGTGTATTTTGTGTTATTACATAATTGTATGCAACTATATTATAATTGTGTTTCTCACCCTTATGCTATTTTGAATGCTCTATGAGGCATTGCAGATTAGATGCTGGAGGTCTTTTTGTGAAGATTATGTCTTCATTCTTTTGTCGGTCGGCTCTAATATGTGGCACCGGGTAGTCGGGGAGATCGTTGTGTGACATTATGTATATATATATATATATATATATATCTTTTTTTTTTGGATTTTACATGTATGACTCTGTATATGACAGACAAACTTCTATGTTTATATATGAGATTTCAGTTGCAGATTTTCCGCTATTATTCTATATCTGAATTGTGGGTGTTAGGAACTGAGTTCCTCTGTTTATGTTGCTACCTGATTGTTGCATATCTATTTGAGCAGGTTATTTTATTTCATCATCGTGATGTGACGCTCCGTCTATGCCATGAATGTTTTAATTCTACTCTGATTATTTGTTATCGCTTTAATTGCACGAGGTATAGATTGGGGGTGTTACAGAGAGGCCCGTGGAGGTCGTTTATTGTTTAAAACAAAGGTTATGTACAAAAGGTTGGGGCTTATACTCAAGGAGAAACTCAGATGATTTATTTGAAAACAATGATCGCACTGCGATACCGAAAGACGTTGTGGGACTTATACTATAGTAGAGGCCCAAAAATTATTTATGTACATAGGGGAGTTAGGTATTACACTCTAATATAGGCCCAAGTGTGTTGAAATAAAATTTGAAAGATTGAATCCAAACAAAACCCTAATTTTATATTTTTTAAAGATATTTTTTCAAAGAAGTTCAATAAAAAATGATAAAATCATCAAATAAAATCATTAATCATGTTATAAACAATGATTAAAGTTTATGAAAAGATTATTTTATTCACATGAATATTTAAAATCAAGAAAAAATAAATCATTTTAAAAGCATTTAAAACAATTAAAAATAACATTTTTAAATATATTAAAAATATATCAAATAAAATATTTTTGTGATTTTTTTTTGGTGAATAAAAATATTTTAAAATGTGAGTGATATTTGTGCAAAAAATCATTTTAAATAATTAAAATTGATTAAAAAAATAATTATAAAAAATAATATCAAAAATATTAAAAAAAAATAGAAAAAATGGGGAAAATGGCATGGGTGAGTGTTGAAACCACGCCCTCAAACACAAACACACTTGAAAACACATGTTGCTACCACTAGGATGGTGATACATCCGTGTATCAAAACCACCCCATAAACACATATGGGTGGCTTGGTTTCTAGGCCAGGCCAAGGCGCCATGGCCTGGCCCTTGCCCAAGGGAGGCTAGTTTTGGTGCCTTTGCAAGAAGGCCATAACTTTCTTTTTTCTCCATGAAAATGGATGAAATAAGGATGAATCCTACCTAGAATTTCATGAGGAATCCAATGGCGGTCTTGGTATTTTCTAAAAATGCCTACATTTTAAAACCCGATAGTGGTTTTAAAATAGGTCAAGTTTTGCAAGTTTTTTCTACAACTTTATACAAGCAATAATAGCATGGCAAAACAGTTCAAATACAACAATTATGATCTGTATGACATGTTCATGATCAATGTACATCAAAGCAATGCATATTTCACAAAGTTCAAGTTGTTATGCACTCACCTCTTAAAGCTCCACTTGCTAACTTTCAAGATGCTTGTGGCAGAAGTAATCCAATGCCTTTGACACTCTTAATAGACCCCTTATAAGCTTTTAGGATGATCTAAATCAAAAGGAAACCTCTGGAACAGAAACTTGTTCTTTCTTGCAAAATTAGCAAAAGTGACTAAGATGGCAAATCCCTCAATTGGTGTTACAGTTGAGGGACACTTGTTGGAACAACTTAGGGATGATATTTGGAGAATGTTTGAAGTGTTGTTTGGCTTTGAAAGTGATAAAATCAAGACATGGCTTGAAAAATGCAGAAAAGTCAAAATTTGAGGTTTTGATGGTTGACTTTCTGATTTTGGTGTTGTGAGATGAAGGTGGTGGTTTGAACACCTCCAATGGATTATTTGTGATGTGTTTGGATGGTGGTTTGAGTGATTCAAGCTCTGGTTTTAAGATTTTTAAGTTTGATCCTTGAAACCTTGAATTTTGAAGCAAGAGAAGGAAAGTGAGAAAACAAGGCTTTTGTATTGTTTTGGTGTGATTTGAAACATCAGAAATGACCTCTATTTATAGGAAAACAAATTTGTTTTTGGAGGAATAGTGAATGGATGAGGGAGCATGCTATTATCCTATGGATTTTGTCATGTAACATGACTTGAATGACAAGGTACCTCAAGTCTCCTCTAGCCATTGACTTGAGCTGAACTTTGTAGGTTTAGGTCTTCTGATTTTTGGCTAAGGCTTGACTCATTTCGACTGATAGGAACCAATTCATGCCACCTCCATGTATCATTTCAATGACATATGACAAAATTGAATTTTGGATTTGCAACATTGATGATCACATGCCAAAGGGATAGGGTTCTTGACTTATTAGCCTTATGGATCAGATTCCTCATCATTTAGGTTGATATTGGACAGAAATCTAATGATGCAAGTGTCCAAAATTGGCTCAAGAAATTGTGGGATGCAAGTCATGTGTCAAATGCTGTCAAAAAATAGTTTGTATCAAGGCTTATTGTGAGGATCATAACTCCTTGCTCAAGTTGAATTAATGGGAGTTCTTGTACTCTTTAGGAAGCTTATATATCATACTTCAACTTTGATGTTTGCATTTGGTCTTGATTCATCTTGGATCATAATGAAAAATGTCTCCAAAGGTGGGCAAAACATGAGACAGATTCTGCCTAAAAATTTTCTAAGTGTCAAAGTTAAAATTATATGAAACCCTAACTTTATGGTTTTATAACTCAAAATCTAGGCATTTTTTAACCATGGATCAGTAGGACACTTTTGTATTATATAAGATGAACTATCATTTGAGCTTTGGATGGGAGAAAATGGTTGCTTGGATCACAAGTTATGGCCTTGCAAAGTTGGGAAAAAACCATTATTTTTCATAACTTAGTGAAATTTCAAGTTTCTCAAGGTTGGCCCTTTTGCAAGTAACCTCACTTTTCTTGAATTTTCTTTATTGATGATGATCCAAATCACAAGTTAACATTTTTCTTGGCTTGAAGAAGCCATGTTTGTCAAAAAATTCCAAAAGTCAAACTTGGTTTTGATCACAGTTGACTTTTTGTATCAGATGAATTTTGAACTTTGTGATCCTTTATGAAATTAAGTCCTTGGCCTAGATTTAACCTAATGGATTGATTCCAAAGGTGTTTTTGAGTGTTTTGAATCATGTCCCAAGGCTTTAGATCATGCATTGCTCAAAAGTCAATGGTATGGTTGATTTTTTCTCAAAAACCCTAGTTTGTGGTCCAGATGAATTTGAATCCTCATATTGCTTATGAACCAAGTTCTTTGAATCAATTCAATCTTGTGAGAGTTCAATATTATGTATTTGAGGTCTTTAAAGTATATCTTGAGGTCTTGGCTCCTGCTTTGCTCCAAAAGTCAACTTAGGGACTGAATTAGGTCAAAACCCTAATTCCTGATTTTTTTTATAGAGGTATCCCCTGAGGTTATGTTGAACTTATGAATGGACTCATAAGGTTATTTTGAGCTTATTGAATCATATATTTAAGTATTGGCTCATGCTCAGATGAAATTTCTCTCTGGAGGCCTTGGTCGACCAAAACCCTAATTTGGTGACATTGATGATCTTGAGACTTGATCAACTTGAAATGTTAAATTCTTGTGTTATATTCTTGATGTAGGAGATCTATTGATCCTCCATGGATGTTTGAGAGGCATGACAAGTTGTAGATCATGTCAAGTCTTGATTGATCATTTGCATGAATACTCTGAGAGGGCTCAAAAATCCTAATCCTTGGTTGAGGTAAATATTCAATAATCTTTGAAAGGATTGATGAGGTATGAAAGTACATCCATATTGTGGTGATTGTTTGCACAATGATGTGAAGTCTTGTGGTCAAAATTTAGGGGATGACACCCACCATAGGAAGATCAGACGTACACTTACTATGTGGTGTGTATGTGGAATAGATTAGGTTGAAGTGGGTTATGTGAAAGTTTCTCCTCAGGTTTATTTAACATGTTATACTGTCATGAATGTTTATGTTCCAATTATTGGTTAGCTATTTGGTGAGGAACCTTTGTTCCGAAAGTCCTATTGGTAATGACCTATTATGTGTGTTTATGATGCATACTAAGATGTGTTTGTGTATGTATGAACCATGTTATGATTTATTTTGTTGCATTGATTGTGCAATAATATAATTAAAACCTTATGATGATGAGTGAGGAAAACCTAGGAGCATAACTAGGTGAATGAATTAGAAAGATAACTTAGGTTATGAAAATGACTTAGGTAGTGATGCTTGGACGCTAAAGTACCTCGATGTGTACCACGGACGGGTAGTCGCTTGAGTATGGACTAATGGGTATATATATATATATATATTCTTTAAAACATGATATATTCTTTGAACCATAACCCATATTTACTTTTAACTCTCTTACTAACTTGAGAGTTGAAGTACTAACCTTGCAGGTTCACCCCCGCGTTGCCGTACCATCAAGGATATGTTTAACCGCATCAAGAGTCCAATCCATCATTTTATCAAGCATTTTTTATTCTCTAGAAAAATAAAATAAAGGGGTTAAATATGTTTATGGTCCTCTTAAATATCCAAATTTTCATTTTTAGTCTCTCAAAATATGTTCTTCAAATAATGGTCTTGCTAGGAGAATTTGGAAAGACTTGGGAGTCGCGATGAGTGACCTTGGAAAAAAGAACATTAAAAGTCAGTCTCTTCATCTAAACTTCTCGCATGATTGTTCATACACGAGACCCTAGTTCCTTAGACTAGGGTGTGACACTTCCCTCTAGGATGCTTAAGTATACTCGAGTTCCATTACAATTTTGAGGCAAATTCAACAATTTTTTTTCACCTGCACATTTACTTTGATTTATGACCATTGATTTACCTACCTTACCCAATATATAAAGGTTATTTCACTTTCCTAACCACATTTTCACTCTTTGCAAATTGTAATATTTTCCCTCTTCTAAAAACTTTAATTGCTTCCACTTAAGCCCTTGTGATTCATGTTTTATCTGTTTTTCTCTTTCTTAAGATTCTGCATTTTCTTGGTTCGTCACACCTTCAGAACCACCCTTTGTCTCAACTGCTTCCTCAGTTTTCAGCTCTTTAGGGTACCATTTATCTCCTTGTTTACAATTTATTGTTCTCCTTTCCCTTTTTGTCATAACCAATATGGATAAGACCATGCGAATGTTCAGAACATACCTGGTGGCTACGATGCGAGTGGCACTTAACTAGCACAAAAAAAGTATGCCAAAAAATATTAAACTTCACTATTTTAGTAGTTAATCGACCCATTCGAACCTCATTGTTTGTAGTGATAGTTCACATTATGGTGAGGGTACTATCGAAAATGGCAGTGAACCTTCGAGTTTTGATTCTGGCTGAAATACAAATGATTATGTGGAAGGAATCAGAAAGATCAACTATGATCATTCTATTACTAGGAATACTGGTGTTGGGATCTCTTTTCCAGCCTATCATATGGCAGATCTGGAGCCTGTTAAGGTTTACCAGGATGAACCACACACTCATCTCTTTATTAACACATTTAGGTTTGTAAATAGTCATGAACCTAATGATAAGGAGGTTAGATATTACTTTAACTTCCAAAGTCATTCCTTAAATCATGACATTTGAAAAGACATGGTTCGAAAGGATCGTTAAGGTCTTGTAATCCCTACTGATGCAGATTAACACAATTAAGTGGAAGTGGAATTAATAGGGACAATTTCCTTATTCAACAACACTAGAGTGTGGAGGGTGCTTATATAGATGTGGGACTATCCCATATTGGTTTGTTTCCCATGTCAAACCCAACACGAGGATATGTAGCTTATTTGATGGATGTTCATACCTCTTTATGATGTTTCATTCCCAAGGAAACCTTAGGGTCAAGGCCATCTATAAATACTTCTCCCCATAATATGATAGAAGACAAATGATATCTTAATTATGATAGCACTTATACACAGATCCTCTCACCTCACGTGAGTTGGCCCTTTCTTACCATTAGAAGCACCATAAACACCACCAAACAGAGCCTCTTACCACTGCGGGTAACCCCTAACCACCCTTATTTACTAAGGCCTCTAAGTATCCCCTATCAGATACAAGAAGCCCTAACTCTAATTGAAGTTCCTCCTGAATTAAAGTTGAAACAACCGCCATCTAGTTTACAATATGCTTTCTTGGAGGCAGATCAGAAGTTACCAGTCATTATTTCTTCTGACTTGACTGAGGATCAGAGATGTCAACTTCTGGCACTTCTGAATAGATACAAGAAGGCTTTTGCATGGCAAATATCTAACATTAAGGGGATCAGCCCAACGGTGTGCATGCACAGAATCCTCTTGGAAGAGAATGCAAAAAATAACATTGAAGCCCAAAGGAGATTAAATCCTGCCATGAAGGAAGTTGTGAAGAAGGAGATTATTAAATGGTTGGACGCTGGTATCATTTACTCAATTTCTGGCAGCGTCTAGGTCAGCCCAGTTCAATGTGTTCCGAAGAAGGGAGACATGACAATCATCACAAATGAAAAAACATTGAATTAATTCCTACTAGAACAGTCACTGGCTGGAGGATATGCATGGATTAAAAGAAATTGAACAAAGCTACATGCAAAGATCATTTTCCTCTTCCATTCATTGATCAGATGCTAGATAGATTGGCAGGTAAGGAGTTTTATTGGTTTTTGGATGGCTACTCGGGCAATAATAAAACTACCGTCGCTCCTAAAGACCAAGAAAAGACAACCTTCACATGTCCCTTTGGTACTTTTGCTTTCAGAAGAATTCCATTTGGACTATGTAACCCATTTAACAACGGTTGGGAAAGATATATAATCATGCAGGCCCAAGAGTTGTTATGTAGAGTGTGATTGTATATATGATACTTACAATCACAACCCAGTAACCGTTGTAATAAATTGGAAAGCATGCGCCATATCACAACGGGTTTTCCAAAAGATCGTTGTGATAAAAATAATGGTCCTAGGTTCGATTCTCAGCTGCGCCGTTTTGATATTAATTTTTTTCTGGACAGCACGCGAGATATTATAGCGGTTATGATATATAACTGTTGTTACATTTTCTGCAGAATTAACAAATATTGTCCTGCTTTTATAATTAATCCCATTTTTTAACCTGTATTATTGTTCATAATATCACAGTAGAAAATACAACTCACATTTGTGATAAAGTTATTATAATAATATTAATTGTATCATATTCATCATATCACATAATTGTATCATATTCAATTGTATCAGAACAAACATCCTACAATTTATCAGAACAAACAACCTACAGTTTACACATTACATAACATCACATAATTGTAACTTGGTGTTTTGGTTTCTTGTCTCTTGGTGTCTTGACTCTAAAGACCTATGATTTCAAATAATTATACTTGTTAGTAAAAATACTTAGAAACTATAACATACAATTAATATATTATGAATAAAGAATAAACTACGTACTTGTTAATTTTCCCATATGCCTTCTTCATGATCGATTCGAATAGCATGCATGACATCTTCATCAACTTCATCATATGAGGTAGGAACTTGTGTTGTGTAAGAAGGTGTGGATGGAATATCAAGACTTTCATCACTAAAAGGAATATGTTTTCCTTGGAGAACGATTGACCATTTCCCTGATATGTCCGATGGGTCGGTGACATAGAAAACTTGTTTTGCTTGAGAAGTCGTGATGAATGGTTCGGTCATAAAAGATGCCTTGCCAAGGTCGACCCAGATGAATCCTAAGTCATCAATGTGTACACCATTACTATTATTGGGAACCCACTTGCATTTAAATAAAGCCACTTTTAAAATAACATAATCAATCTCCCAAATCTCATCAATGACACCATAAAACGCGGTAGTTGCCAATATAGGATTCTTATCTTTCGAACTAGAGAAATACATCGATTTGAATTCAACGATAACCCCACTATTTTTCATTGTACTATGATCATCTTTTGATTTTGTTACATATGGAATTGAAGAATATGCACAATCTCGTTATAGTTACTCTCACATTTTTTGGTAGGATCCCAGGGATAGCCACTGATAGAAGTTGTTGCATCAATACATGACAATTATGAGATTTTAAACTAATTAACTTGAGATCTTTCATTGATACAAGTTTCTTGATGTTTGACGAGTAACCTTGCGGAACTTTAATACCTTGCAGACACTCGCAAAAAAATTTCTTTTCCTTTTTAGATAGAGTGTGACATGCTGGAGGCAGATAAGTTCTTTTTCCTTTCTCTATTGGAGTCAACTGTTTTCGTATACCCATCTTCTCCATATAAAGACGGGAAGTCTTACTATATTTAGTCTTGCCTGGAATGTTTAGAAGTGTTCCAATCAAACTATCACACACATTTTTCTCCACGTGCATCACATCAAGACAATGTCTAACATCAAGACTTGACCAATATGGAAGATCAAAGAAGATGAACCTCTTTTTCCATATATTTTTTGAATCTACCCCCTTTTTCTTTTTCTTTCTTCCCAAAGACAACATTTATGTGTTCCTTCCGTTGATAAACTTCATCCTCGGTTAAAGGTTCAGGAGCCTCATCAAACTATTGCTCTCCATTAAAAGCCTTCCGCAATCTACGATAAGGATGACCGAGTTTTAGAAATTTTCGATGCCCAAGGTAAACCGTCTTTTTTTCAAACTCAAGTTGGTGATAACAAGTATCATCTTCACATATAGGGCACGCTCTATGTCCTTTGACACTATATCCAGCCAAGTTACCGTAAGCAGGAAAGTCGTTGATTGTGAAAAATAACATTGCACGCGTCTTAAACTTTTCCCTAGAGTATGCATTATAAACTTCAACACCTTCATCCCACAAGAGTCGTAAATCATCAATTAATGGACTTAGATAAACCTCTATGTCGTTACCAGGTTATCGTGGTACACAAATCATCATACTTAACAGTATATACTTGCGCTTCATACACAACCAAGGAGATAGGTTGTAAATAGTGAGAAGAACAGGCCACAAAGTATGATTAGTGCTCAGATTACCAATGGGGTTCATTCCATCGGTGGCAAGCCCAAGCCTAAGGTTTCTTGGCTGAACTCCAAAATTCGGAAGCAACGAATCAATTTTTTCCATTACAACGAATCCGCTACATGGCGAATGCTTCCATCACGAGTCCTTTCATTTGCATGCCATCTCAGACAATTTGTTATCTTCTGGTAACATTTGCTTTAGCAATTCAAGTAATTCTGTGAAACTTTTATCTGACCATCCATTTTTTGCCTTCAGATTAAACAACTTTAACACCGCCAACAATCGTGTGAAATCTGTGCATCCCTTATATAAAGGGGTGTCTTTATCACTACATAAAATATCATAAATATAAGCATTCTTAAAAGAATATTCCCCAATATCACGGAACATACCCTCTAGTTGATCTTCCATATATTCATCTTCATCCACTCTTTGACTTTGTGATGCTCGACTTTCCTCTTTATCCACCTTAACATTCCACGTCAATATTATATAATTTTGACATATACCATCATAAAAAAGGTGATGGAATATTTATTTCTTTGTACCCTTTTTGATATTCGCGCAAACAACACAAGGACAATAAAAGATACCATTATTGTCAGGAAGATGTTTATCAGCATATTCAAGGAATTCAAGAACTCCGTTCTCATAAACCGGGGCTAATCTATCGGCTTTCATCCAACTACGATCCATAACAACTTCTGAAATTTATACATGTAAAATTATGTGAATGACACACCAAAATCTAATCCAAAAACTTAAGCATATGCATATGTAAATCTAAACCTAAAGCATATGAAACATGTACTCTCATACTGACTTGAGCATATACAACATAGACAAAGAAAAAAAAGGAATGAAGATGTTGAAGAATATTGTACTTTGAAGCTGAAGAATCTTATGCATGTAAGGAATGAAGATTTTGAAGAGTACCGTACTTTGAAGCTGAAGAATCAAATGAACGAAGAGGGTGAATATCTGAGCATATACGACATAAACCAAGAAAAAGGGAATGAAGATGTTGAAGAGTACCGTACTTCGAAGCTGAAGAATCAAATGAACGAAGAGGGTGAAGATTTGAGCTCCAAATGAATGGATACGAAGAGGATAAAGATTACGCCACCATTGTCCTCTCTGGCTCGCTTGTTCGCCTAGGGCGTCTTATGAAAGAAATACATAATAAGTTTTGTTTTAATTTATCTGTAAACCCTTTAATCGCGGTTGGACAACCCAACCGTAGTGGAATTGTAAGTCCTCTAACAACGGTTGGTTTACTTCAACGTTGTAAAATCATTTTCAATTTATTTTTTAAATAATGGACTTAAGTGACACATGCTTAATGTACCCTAAAAAATGGAAAAAATGTAGTTGTTGGGAACCGAAGCTTGCTACACATCATTTATTACTACGGTGTTTTAAGACAACCGTCATTAAATTACTGTTTATAAATCCAGCTACTCACTGGGCGCGAAAATTTTAACTTATTACAACGGTGTATATGAATCTGTTGTAAACCTAGCGTTGTTGTTTGCGCGTTTTGTAGTAGTGATGATGACTATTTTTCTTATTTAATTGAGAGTTCCCTGGAAGTCTTCATGGATGATTTTTCTGTATTTGGAGAATCATTTAAGAAGTGCTTAGAAAACTTGGAATTGGTGTTGAAAAGGTGAGAGGAAAACAACTTGGTACTAAACTGGGAGAAGTGTCACTCCATGGTTAAGGAAGGAATAGTCTTGGGGCACAAAATTTCTAAGGAGGGGTTAGAGGTTGATCAAGCCAAGATTAAGGTTATTAAAAGGTTAGTTCCTCCTACCAACATCAAGGGAATTAGAAGTTTTTTGGGACATGTTGGGTTCTATAGGAGATTCATTAAGGATTTTTCAAGGATTACAAAGCCCTTATGCAAATTATTGCAGCATGATGTGCCATACGTCTTCAGCAAGGAATGTGACAAAGCATTTAGAGTATTGAAGGAAGCTTTGATTTCAGCTCCCATAGTGAAAAATCTTGATTACGTTAAACCCTTTGAACTCATGTGTGACGCTAGTGATTTCACCATTGGAGTTGCCTTAGGGAAAAGGCACAACAAAGTCTTCCATACAGTTCATTATGCAAGTAGGATGCTCATTGAGGCTCAAGTCAACTACACAACCACAAAAAATGAACTGTTGGTAGTGATGTTTGTATTTGATAAATCTAGATCATACTTGGTGGGCACCAAGGTGATATTTTACACAGATCATGCAGCAATCATGTATCTTATTGTGAAGAAAGAAGCAAAACTAAGATTGATAAGATGAGTACTTTTGTTGCAAGAATTTGACCTAGATATTAGAGATAAGAAGAGGGTAAAAAACTTGATCGCTGACCACTTGTCTAGGGTGCCTGAAGAAGTTCAGACCCCTAGTGAAAGAGATATAAAGGAGGAATTTCCAAATGTGTAATTATTTCTGATGACATCTATCACGACACCCTGGTATGCTGACATTGTGAATTATTTGGTGAGTGGGTATGTTCTGTCTGAGTTCAACTCACAACAAAGGGATAAGTTTTTCCATTCATGCAAGAACTATTATTGAGATGAACCGGTCTTGTACAAGAAATGTGTTGATCAATTACTCAGAAGATGTGTTGACTACCCAGAGGCGCGACAAATCCTAACAGCTTGCCACAGTGCTTCTTATGGAGGTCACTTTGGTTGAACCAGGACAGCAGCTAAGGTGCAACAATCAAGTTATTTCTGGTCATCACTATTTAAGGATGTTAATGATTTAGTTAAGGTTTGTATAGATGCCAAAGGACTGGAAATAATCTATGAGACAAGAGATGCCTGTAGCGTGCTATTTTTTCTGGTGACGCGACCACCTTACCGCAATGGATTTGGGTGCTACTTTCTGATTTCTGTATTTATCCTATGAAGCTGGAAAGGAAATGGAAGATATCTAAAACTAACCTTGCACGCAAATGTTTTCTTTAACAAATGCTAAGAGATCGGGGAACGGGGTCTGGTTATACAAAGGGAAGCTATTAACACCCAGTGTATCTATGGTAATCCATGGGAACCTTCTTTTGCATGTATTTATGTTAACTTAAAATGCTTTCTTGTGTTTATCTGCTGTGGATTGGGAAAGTTTCTCCTTTGGGAGGTTTGAGAGAATGTTTTTGTTGTTTTTGGGTTTTATGTTGTTATAGGGAAGGTACTGGACCTAGAGTTTTTGATTTATGTGCTCGCTAAGATTTCGCAATCTTATGCCTACGTATTCCCGTAAAGAGATCTGGGAAATCAGAGCAATCGTAGTCCCTCCTATTTTTATGGGAGGAAAGATAGTTGGTGTCTTGTTCAAAGCCCAAGATTGAAGCTAAAAGGGTGATTGAGAGAGGGAATTTGTCATCTCTAAAGGGAGAAATCTCACTTATTCATCACAAAATGTTGAGTAATTGGTTATAAGGGAAATTACTTTAACTAGGATATGAGAAATCCAGCAATGCCATAATTTCCTTTATAAGAGGGATGTCATGAAGGAAGAAAGATTTAACTCAGTGCAGAGCAATGCTACTTTTTCCTTTATGAATCTTTCATGCTAAGAGAGGAACATTAGCTTGGATGTATGGAATCTAGAGGCTTGCCACTTACAACTATTAGATGAAAGATGAATTTTAGCCAGGATAAAGGAAGGACTCCAGCTTGGATTTTGAATCAACAAGTGTGCCACTTACAACAATTATCTGGAAAAAGGTTTTGATTGTTTGTTTTAATGTGTGGTGTATAGAGGAGGTATCCTCCTACAGAGAGAATTCATGGTCTCATCTGAAGGGATATTGATTTTAGTGTGCCTTGATCAAAGCCCAAGGTTGAAGCTAAAGGAAAATGACTATACTGGGGAGAGTTTTATTTTTCTTGTACAAAGCCCAAGATTAAGGCTAACTAGGGAGATTCATTATATAAAGCCTAAGAGGAGGTTGTCTCTTGCTGGGGATTTATTGAAATCCAGGAGCAAGTCCAAATTGTATTAAGGGATCCAAGGGGATTTACTCTTGCTGGGAATCAGAGAAGAGTGGAAGTACCAGATGCCACGAGGCTCTGATTCCTCTAAGGATTTGTTGATGGTAAATTGACATTGGCTGGGGTGTTCAAGGTGAAAGTTATGCCTTGTTGGGTGTCAGGGAAGTTTAAAGATGAGTTTGGAAACCTATGAGGTCTTCAATTCTGCTGGAGACTTAGTGTATTGGTATAATGATCAGGGTTTTTCTTGTGCTTTTAGGAAACTTGAGGGTCTCTTTGTGAGATCCAAGAGGAAACGAGACTTTCCAAGTCTTATTTGAATGAAGCCCAAGAGAAGGCTGAGACTGTCCAAGTCTCTTAAGAAGTGGTAGACTCTGGTGTAGAGAGGGGTCTTTGTATGATGCCCAAGAGGAGGCTGTTGTTTTAAGGAATAAAGACCAACCCTTAGAATGGTCTGATGCTCTGAAATTTTGACTCTCCTGGGGATTGAACTAGTACTAATAACTAAATTTTATCCTACACTTTTAGGAAGCCATTGGGTCCTTGTACTAAGCCCAAGAGGAGGCTTGGGAACTTCTAGGAAGCCTGTTGGTCCTTGTACTAAGCCCAAGAGGAGGCTGGGGATACTTCTAGGAAGCCTGTGGGTCCAAGCCAAAGAAAAGTTCAAGAGAGGTTTCAACGGGAATAATCCTTCCTTTGTTGAACAGTTCTAAGGTTTGAAGAAATTCAAAAGAGGTTTCACCGGGAATTAATCCTCTCCGGGGAAATGAATTTCTTATTTCTTGTGTGTGTATATATATATATATATATATATATGTTTCTAAGTTTTGATACTTTTGAGAAAAGTTTCACCGGGAATAATGCCTTTCTCTGTTCCATGTTGTATAATCCCAATAGGAGGTAGACTGTATAGGGAATTTTCTATGAGGGAACTAGTTTTGACTAAGTTTAGAAAGTAACCTCTAGTTTGACCTAAATGTAGACCTAACTGCCGGGGAAACTCTTAACAGATGTGCACAAGTATATACATATAAATTGACAGGTATATAATCAAGTATGCATTAAAAATAAAATATATTGGGACTTATACAATGAGAGGAGGCTCAAGTGTCTGGTGATTGACTGTATGATTTTAACTGTATGATTAAGGTTTTGAGAAATTGAAGAAAGTTTTGAGAAAACTTTGAGTTTAAATTTTAATTTAAAAGAAAGTTGTTTTTTGAAAGAAAAGAATGTTTGGGGCTTATAACTCAAAGAGAGGCCCAAGTGGTCTAAGAGTAGTTTCACCGGAAATAATGCTCCTCCTAGTACCAGTTTAAAACAGACAGATGATTTTGAAAACAGAGGTATGGGGCTTACAACTCAAGGAGAGGCCCATGGAAGTTGTTTGTTGTTTAAAACAAAGTTTATGTGCAAAAGATTGTGGCTTATACTCAAGGAGAGGCCCAGATGATTTGTTTGAAAAGGCGACGATCGCGTAGCGATCTTGAAAACCACAGAGGGACTTATACAATGACTGAGGCCCCAAAAATTACTTACACAAAGGGATGGGTCTTACACTCTACAAAGAGGCCCAAAAATGTTACTTTTATACAAGAGTTGGGGCTTACTGCTCAAGGAGATGCCCAGATGAAACACATCGATCGCACCGTTTATTTTGAAAATCGTATCATGACTTATACAATGACTGAGGCCCAAAAAGGTATATTTACAATGGGATGGGTCTTACACTCTATTAGAGGCCCAAAAGTGTTTCAAATGAAGTTTGAAAGAAATAAAAATTTAAGAAAACCCTAATTTTGATTAAAAAAACAATTTTTTCAATGAAAATTAAATAGAAAAAGTTATAAAATATCAAATATAATCAAAAACAAGTTGTAAACTTTGAAAAATGTTTTGAAAAATCATGTTTAATCACATGAAAACTTGGAATTCATTTGAATTTGAAAAATCAAGGTGGAAATTTCATTTAAAATGTTTAAAAACAAATAAAATGAAATTATTTACAAAAATTCAAGCTATATTAAATAGATAATATAAATTTGATTTTTTTGGGGAATAAAATATTATAATATTTTTTTGAATTCTTAAAATAAGAACAAATAAAAAATGATTAAAAATGAGAGAGAAATTAATTTTTGAAATCAATTAAATAAAATATCAAAATATTCAAAAACTTGAAAATTTGAAAAAGGCGCCAAGAACACCTTGTGTGGTTCGCGCGAACTCTGTTCTTGCAGATTTGCAAAACCTCACTCTTCTCTCTGATTACTCAATGGTTTTGCACGATTCAAGTATCAATCTCACTCGTTTTTTTTAACAAGGATTCCAATGGTACCAATTAATTGCATTTATATTAAGTGTGGAGTGAGA
Source organism: Lathyrus tuberosus (assembly GCA_022829125.1). Classification (NCBI taxonomy): domain Eukaryota; kingdom Viridiplantae; phylum Streptophyta; class Magnoliopsida; order Fabales; family Fabaceae; genus Lathyrus; species Lathyrus tuberosus. The sequence goes on from JALAZF010000090.1 coordinate 7,246,882, forward strand.
AATCAAGTGATGAACGTATGAACCCTAATTTCTGCAAGACCACTATGAAATCATATACACGATAACTACAAAGCAATTGATTGAGGGGAAACACTCTACATAAGTGGAGAAACATGTTTGTAACTTGAAAACACATTTATGATGCATGGATCATAGAGTTTGAGAGTTCAGGCTTACCTCTTGCAAGAAGAAATCGAATTCTATGTTGGAGGTGTTACAGATGTTGTTTGATGATTTGGACAGCTTCATTGGACCTAATGCAAGGTGTTTAGAAGCTTGGAATGGATTGATAGCACCTGGATCTTGTTGTGGTACCCCAACTGCAAATATACCAAAAAGCTTGAGAAAATGGATGGTGACTTAGTGATTATGGTGTTCCAGATGTGTTTTGAGGTTATGGATCACTTATATATGACATATGTGAGGTGTTGGGATGGTTGGGTTTGATGGAATTGCTCTCTATTTGAAAATTCAAATGTTACTTGAAAGAGAAGCAAATTCTGGTTTTTTGAGAGTGATTTTGAGGAAAGCATGAGTTGTTATGCTTTGGTGTACTTAAACTGATCAGAAAGAACCTCTATTTATAGTAGAGTAACTTTATTTTGGGAGCAATAATGATTGGAGGTTAGATCACTCCATTATCCATTAAACTTTGTCATGTAGCCAAAGTCTCCTCTAGCCATTGACTTGGGTCAATCTTGTAGGCCTATGGTTTTCTGATGCTTGAGTTCATCTTGACTCATTTGTAATGTTATGGACTGATACATGCCAGCTCCATGCACCCCTTAAATGCTTAATGACAAATTTGAAAGTTTTGGATTTTGAACTTTGAATGTCACATGCCTAAAGGATGAGGTTTTTGACTTGGTGGCCTTGTGATCAGATTCTTCATCATTCAAGTTAATTTTGGACAGAAATGAAATAATGCAAGTTTCCAAAATTGGCTCAAGAAATCGTGGGAACCAAGTTATATCTTCATGCCTTTGTGTGGGCAGGGTGAAAAATGCCATTTTTGGAGGCTTATAAATCCTTGCTCAAGTTGAACCATGGGAGGCTCATGTACTTTTTGGAAAGCCCCTATAACATACTTCAACTTTGATGTTTAACTTTGGTCTTGATTCATGTTGGATCATAATGAAAAATGGCCTCAAAGTTGGTGAAAATCCAAAACAGTTTCTGTCCAAAATTTCACTAAGTGTTAAACAAGTGTCCATTTTCCATTTTTTGTAATTTTGATCAATCCGTAACTCAAAATCCATGAGGATTTAAAATATGTTGTAGTTGAAAATCTTGAATTATGTAATGTGAGCTTTTATTTGAGCTATGGATGGAAGAAAAAGGTTACTTGGATCACAAGTTATAGTCTTGCAAAGTTGGGTAGAAATCACTTTTTTTCATGACTTAGTGAAATTTCAAGTTTCTTAAGATTGCCCCTTTTGCAAGTAACCCCACTTTTCTTGATTTTTCTTGATGGATGATGATCAAAACCATAAGTTAACATTGTTTTTGACTTAGGGAAGTCATGTTTGTCAAGAAATACAAAATGTCAAACTTGATTTTTGGGCCCAGTTAACTTTTTTCAGATGAATTTCAAACTTTGTGATCCTCTATGAAATTAAGTTCTTGACCTAATTCAAACCTAATTTATGAATTCCATAGGTGTTTTAGAGTGTCTTGAATCATGTCCCGTTTTGGTCAAAAGTCAAAGGTATGGTTGACTTTTTCTCAAAAACCCTAGTTTGGGATCCAGATGAATTTGCATCTCTATATTTCTTATGAACCAAGTTCTTTGTGTCCATTTGAACTTGTAAGAGGATCAATATAAGATATTTAAGGTCTTCAAAACATTCCTTGAGGTTTTGGCCCATGCCTTGTTCCAAAGGTCAACTTAGGGGTGAATTAGGTCGATATACCTTAATTCCTTGTTTTTGATGAATGCATCCCCTGAGGCTATTTTGAACTTGTGATTGGGTCCATGTGGGTCCTTTGAGCTTCTTGGATCATGTTTTGAAGTATTGGCTCATGCCCAGATGAAAATTTCCCTCTGGAGGCCTTGGTCGATCAAAACCCTAATTTGGTGACACTGATGATCTCGAGGCTTGATCAGCTTGAAGTGTTGCAATCTCATGCTTAATTCTTGATGTGGGAGACCTCATGATCCTTCATGGATGTTTGAGAGGCTTAACAAGTTGAGGATCATGTCCATTCTTGATTGATCCTTTGTCTGAGTACTTTGAGAGGTCTTAAAACTCTAATTCTTGATTGTAGTGAATGCTCAACAATATTTGAGAGGATTGATGAGGTATGAAGGTACATCTATATTGTGGTGATGATTTGCACAATGATGAGAAATCGTGTGGTCAAAATTTAGGGTATGACAATGCCCTTTACTAACATTTTAGAAATTGAACTCTTTGATGTATGGGGTATAGATTTCATGGGACCTTTTCCCCCAATCCTTTCGAAATATATACATTTTGTTAGTTGATGGTTATGTTTCCAAATAGATAGAGGCAATGGCAACCCCCACTAATGATGCAAAGGTTTTGACCAAGTTTTAGTCAAAAATATCTTTTCAAGGTATGGCACGCCAAGAGCCACCATTAGTGATGAAGGAACACGTTTTTGTAACAAAATTTTTGAAGGTTTGTTGAGAAAATATGGGGTGAAACACAAGGTTGGTACAACTTACCATCCTTATACAAGTGGGCAAGCTAAATTTTCTAATAGGTAGATCAAAAGAATTTTAGAAAATATGGTGAAAGTTATTAGGAAAGATTGGTCCAGACATCTTGATGATGCTCTTTGAGCCTATAGAACTGCTTTTAAAACACCAACTGGAATGTCTCCCTATTGGCTTGTGTATGGAAAGGCTTGTCACTTATCAATTGAATTGGAACATAAGGCTTTTTGGTCTATGAAAAGATTGAATTCAACTTGCCATTTGTTGGGCAAGCAAGGATGTTGCAACTTAATGAGTCATAAGAACATAGATTATTTTCCTATGAGAATGTTGAACTATACAAGGAGAAACAAAAAATGGCACGACAGAAAGTTCCAGAAAAAGGGAGTTAGTGGAAGGACAGAAAGTACTCTTGTTTAATTCCAGATTAAAACTATTTCTAGGAAAACTGAAGTTAAGATGGTCATGTCCCTTTGACCTTTTGAAAGTCTATCCTTATGGGGTTGTGGATCTCTTAAATGAACAAACTGAAAATGAGTTTAAGGTGAACAGGAAAAGAGTCAAGGCTTACCATGGTGAACCCTCTAACAACACTAGGGTTACCATAAATTTCAATGATTAATTGTGTGATTAAGTAAGGCTATAAGACTAAAAAATAGTGCTACTGCGAGGCAGCCCAGCTTAATGAAAATTTTGTTTATAAATTTTCTTTGTTTCAGATGATTAGTGTAGAAGAAATAATTAAGGAAGGATCTGACCAGCTTTTTCACGACTGTGATAAGTCTTAGAAAGTGAGTTGAATACAATTACATGAGAAGGGGAAACAAGATATTGATGGAAAATTTAAATTCAAATTGGTTTGGCCAAGAAAGGAAAGCGCAAAGAGAGAGATGATGGGTAGGCATGCAGCAAACAATTATCCTTGAGCCACTCGCATGTTATGCCTATATCTGATGCAATCATGACACGTCAGCAGAGCACTTACTACACAACGTCTGAAGCAAGTTACCTAACAGTTACTTTTTGGGCTTTTCATGTTTTAACCTAGCCATTACCCTTTTTCCCAACCCTATAAACCGATTTTGAATTTCGTTTTGTTCATAACTATCTCTCTCTCTCTCTCTCTCTCTCTCTCTCTCTCTCTCTCTGTCTTAAAAGCAGCCAAATCTCAGAAATTCATCCTCTCTCAAACCCTACCATGGAACTAAAATACACTAGCAATAGAATCAAAATGAGTGTGTCATACCCTAATTTTTTACCCCCAAGATGCCACCTCATTTGCATCATTGGCATAACATTCATCATTACATATATACATGTCTTTATACATCACTAACCCATCACAAGTACAAGATATGTATGCTCACTTGCTTCACAGGTTAGGTGATCCCCCTAAAGCTTAAGCAGATGAATTATCAAGGAATAAGCATCATATTCAATATCTCAAATCCCTTATTCATCCATGAAGATCAAGATCTTTCATTCATTAATAATAAAATGAAAAATAGCATCATGACAAGCTCATCAAGCCTCAAGATCCTCAGTGCATCCAAATTAGGGTTTTGGCCTAATTCAGTCTCTGGGTTAATTTTTGGAGTAAGGCATGATCCAAAACTTCAAGATATGTTTCAAGGACCTCAAATGCATCATATTAGTCAATTCATATGATTGGATTAATCCAAGGAGCTTGATCCATAAGCAATGCAAGAATTTAAAATCATCTGGTCCACAAACTAGGGTTTTTGATGAAAAGTTAATTGTACCTTTGACTTTTAACCAAAACATGATCTCAAGCCTTGGGAAATGACTCAAGACACTCAAAATCACCTTTGGAGTCCATCCATAGTGTTTAATTAGCCCAAGGGTTTGATTTCATAAAGGATCACAAAGTTCAAAGTCCATCTGATACAAAAGTCAACTGTGGTCAAAATCAAGTTTGACTTTTGAAGTTTTTGGTCAAACATAGTCTCTTCAAGTCAAGAATAATGTTAATATGTGATTTGGATCATGGTTGATCAAGAAAAATCAAGAAATTTGAGGTAACTTGTAAAAAGGGCAACATTGGAGAAGTTGATTTTTTTCTCAGTTATAAATTCAATGATTTTTACCCTACTTTGCAATGGCATAACTTCCAAACCAAGTAACCATTTTTTTTTATCCGAAGATCAAATTGAAGAGCTTGTTACATACTAAAACTTTGTCCTTGAGGGTGGATTCCCAAAAAATGCATAGATTTTAAGATATAAGGCCATGAAGTTGGAGGTTCCATGATTTTGAACCTAAAACAATTAGTGAAATTTTAAACAAAATATGTCTTGTGTTTAAGCCAACTTAAGGGCTATTTTTCACTATGATCCACAATGATTCAAGACAAACTTTGAATATCAAAGTTGAAGTATGATATCTCAGCTTTCTAAAATGACTAAGAACACACATTTACCTAATTTAAGCAAGGAGATATGAATCTCACAACATGCCTCGCCACAACTGGTTTTCAAGATAGAATTGCTAAACTTCTTTGTGCCACACGACTTGGATAAGCTTTGAAAGCTTGAAATCTTCATAAGATCAACTCCAAATGAACCATGTGCTTTGCAAAGCACAACTGAATTTTCAAGATTCCATCTTTGGCATGTGTTAAAAATCATTTCAAAAACCATGAAGTGAGGTTTTGTCCTCTAGCATTAAAGTGGAATAGTGATTTTGAGCAAAAACCCTCCAAATTATTAGAACTTGATTAGAACATCAAGGGATGAGATGAAGCCTTGTAGAACAAAACTCAAAGGATCAGACTTCATAGCCATGTGAGAATGTAAGCTATGTACCTTGGCATTCAAGTAATAGCTACATGACATCACTTAGTGGATAATATCATGCATCATGATCCTCTCAAATTCAAAATATCTAATGTATTTCTCCTATAAATAGAGCTAGTTTCCAACATTCAAATCACACCAAAACATTGTCAAACTTCTCGAAGAGTGAAAACTTGAATTCTCAGTTCAAGGTCATTTCCAATCAAACCAAGCATCCAAACACTTCACATACATCATGTGTAAGTGTTCCAAACACTCAAACACTAACTGTAACATCAGAATCATCAAGTCACATATCATTTGCTTCATATACACCGTAAGCTGCAGATGGATTCGAGCTAGGAGTTTCAGATTCTTTCAAACTAATTCAAACATTGTAACATCATCCTTGAGGGTCAAGGAAGCAGTCTAAATCATCAAATCAGTTATGTAACACCTCTAACAGAGAATTAGATTCTCACTTGCAAGTTAAGTTTCCTTCAAACTGAACTCTATGATTCATGCATCAATTTTAATCATTTAAGTTAGAGACATATTTATCATGATGTTGTGATCATTTTCCCTCAATTAATTGTCATGTATCAGGATTATATGAGATTTCATATTAAAAAGTTCAGTTAGGGTTCATATGGTGTCAACATTGATTTTGTTTGATACACTTAATATAAATAAAATTGAATAGAACCATTCAATTCCTTGTCAAAATCCACACAAGTTTCATTTTTACTTCATGGCATTTGGCTGAGAAACGAGCAAGTTCAGAATTTCAAATTTTTTGAAGCTCATGGAAGAAGACGAGCATGGAGGTTGCGCCATGTTCATTTTAATCTTTGTGTTTTAATACTTAATTAAATGGGTGTGGTTTGATACACGGATGTATCACCACCCAAGTGGTTAGAATGCGCGTTATAAATCTTTGTGTTACCCTCAGGTCTGGGGTTCGAATCCCCCTCGCCCCAAACCTTTTGGGTTTTATTTTTTATATATTTTCACTTTAAAATTTTAATATATTATTTACTCTAGCCATTCCTTGTCACCATGCGCGCATTGGCTCAGTTGGTAATTTTTTAAACCCATGACATGGAGGGCGCAGGTTCAATCCTTTTGGTGGGAGCAAAACTTAATTTTTTACCACTATTTTCATTATTTTTCTTCACAACTTCACACGTTTATTTCACATAGCAAAAATCATTATTTTTTATTGAATTTTTGCTCACTTCTTATTAATATGTTCTATTTTTTGAATATATTAAAAAATGTCAAATAATATTTATTTAACACATTTTTATTAAGTTGAAAAGTGATCCATTTTAAAGTATTTTCATACTTTTAATGACTTTCTTTTAATTTTCCTCTTAACCTAATTGATCACATGTGCTTATATGGTCATGATACACTTTGTTAAAGCCTTGTTTGATATATCTAACATGTTGTTCTGTCTTTCATACCATGATTAAATAATTCTCCTTTGAAAAATACTCTGATTAAATGTTTAATTAGGGTTTTTACTTTAATTAACTTTTCAAAACACTTTGATATATAGCTAGGGCTTCCACTTGAGTTTGGATTCTCCAAAGCCCTTGATTCAACAATTTTTGAATGCTTTGTCCATATGTTTATCTCCATTAGGGTTTTTGATTACCCTTTACCATATTAATTGGATCCTCGATTCATCCTGAACATACTACTTGAACTTTTTGTGATTTCTTCTATATATTAAAATCTTTGCTCACATATTCAAGTATTTCCTTCATAAACTCTTACCATGACGAACATATCTCCTTGTCTGATACACTTTCACATGTTGATATATCATGCTTAATCATACCATATTCATGCCATCCTCGATGACTACATTTTGTTTAAAAGCTTAATTAGATTTGTCTTGTTAAGTTTCTCTTGACATTTACAACACTTACATAACTGTTGCATTTCAATACTCATCCCTAGTTTAGACTCAGTTCAAACTTTAGAATCCTCTTCAATTACAACTTAGTTCAAACATTAGGTTTCCCCTGTTGAAATACCAACAAATAGCCTCCTTTTGGGCTTTGTACAAGGAAGTTAGACTTCAGACTCAACTCTTCAAAGAGCTGAGAATTCCCTTTTGAAGTCCTAAAGTCAATCATAAGCCCCTTATGGCTTCAAACCTTCAAACCTCAAACTTCAAGTCAAACCCTAGCCAACCTTTGGCTTTAACTTCAACTCTCCCCAAAGATGAGATATGAATCATCTCTATGAAAGAGATGTCTTTTCTATTCCCTCACCAAACATTTCAAACTTTTTCCATTTAAGTGATGTAAGTGGCCACATGTTGATTCAAAATCCAAGTTGGATTTTTTCTCTTATTATGGTATACAAAACACTTTCTTTTATTTAAGTGATGTAAGTGGCACACTTTTTGATTTTATATCCAAGTCAAGGTCCTTCTCTTAATATGCAAAGACTCATTTAAAAGAAGATGTGGCATTACTCTGAATTTTCTACATCCAAGTTTAAATTTTCTTCCCTTGTTCTCTTATTTCTCAAAAATGTTTGTGGTGAATAAGTGAGATATCTCCCTTAAGATGAAAATTTGTCTCTTCTCAAAAACCCAACAAACCCAATTCCACCCATTAGTAGGTGGAACTACGAACACTCTGATTTCTCAACTTCCTTTTGAGAATACGTAGGCATAAGATTACGAGATCTTAGCGAGCACAATAATAAACAAAACATTTAGGTTATTACACCTTTGTCTTAGTTTATTTTATACTACAAAAACAACGAAAATATCTCCTATTACTCACTCAAAAACCAATCAACAAATTCCCGTTACGCAGTAAGTAAAAACAACAGTAACACAAATATGTGCAAGGTGTTTCTATATGATACTATAGATACTTAGGGTGCTAATACCTTCCCTTTGTATAACCAATCCTGATTCCCTATCTCTCAAGTGCATTGTTTTTGCATTGCACACACTCACTGGTTTATTCAGATTTTTTTCCCCTTCCTTCCTTTGGGATAAATTAAAAGTTCACGTGTAAAAGGGCGAATCTTCGCGCGGCTATAGAGTGCTCAGAAAAATGCCACTCCCCATATGGATTATTCTGATTCTGAAGGTTCTGAAAAGGAGTCTTTCATCAACGAAGATGTGAAGCGAAGGTTTATCAATAATTCCTCTTGAAAAAGCACTCACTCTGAAAAGGGTTTTATCTTTAACCCTGAAGATGAAGATTTAGGCATTCCAGAAAATATCAGTCGTGTCATCATAGGGCACAAGTGGAATAAATTGTGCAAGAACCCAAAGGCTTACAATATGCAGGTGGTGAGGTGTTTTACTCCAACATTACAAGCAACAAGAGGTACGATGTGATTGTGAGAGGAACAAAAGTGCAGTATTCCAAATCCACCATAGCCATGGTGTATGGATTGCAAGAAGTAGAAGACTCTTACCAAAGGCTAGTGGAGAATGTGGACGAGCAATTTCTGGAAGTGATTAGTGATTCCTTGTGTGTGGAGGGTAATAAGTGGCATGTGGCCTAGAAGGTGGCAGACAAGACAGTGATGAAGATGCAACTTAGATAGGTGCCAAAGGCATAGTACCAATTTATGAAGCACTTTGTCATGCCAAATGCTCATAATGAGTCAGTCAACAAGGCAAGGTTGGTGTTGCTACATTGTATCACTAGCAACAGTTTGGTTGATGTTGCAAAGATAATATGTAATGAGATTGTAGTTTGTTCAAAGAGGAAGAATGGGATGCTCTACTTCCCTTGTTTAATCATTGCTCTGTGTAAAAGGAAAAGCGTGCCTGATAAGCTGATAGATGAGATCTGTCCCCCAAGTAGGATTTGACAAGGCAGCAATTCAGAATCTCTTGAAGGTAAAATGGAAGAAGGAGAAGGAAGCAATCCCCAGAAAAATGGAAGAAGGTGAAAGTTCAAAGGATGATGACTACGTTTTGTGGAAGGTCTTATTGTAAATGAAAAAGGACCAAAGGGATTATTATAGGTTTGTAATGGAACAACATAAGTGGCACAAGAAATTATACTCCCTCCACAAGGGAGGTGTAATGAATAGGCCACCTAAGTTTCATGATCACATTTTAAGAGAGTTGTTGGATAAGGAAGATGTAGTGGAGGAAGAAATCCCATTCCAGAAGATGGGTAAGAAGAAGAAAAATAGTCCATCCAAGGCACACCCAATGTCCAACACTGTTGTGCCTGAGAAGAAAAAGTCCAAAAAGAAGAAATCTCCAAAAAGTTAACCCACCTGGAGAGCCCTAAAAAGAGAGATGATCCAACCATTGATGAATTTGTGAATACTGAACTAAGAAACAACCCAACCATAATTGATTTGATGAAGAAGCTGACTCAACAACCTAAAGAAGTAGTGATGGAAGAGAGTGAGAAGGATGTTGTCGTAACTGAGGAGATTGTGATTGAAGAAACTGTTGGAAGTAACAAAGAGAAAGATTTAGCTAAATCTTATTCAAGTACTGATGAAGACAACAATGAGGCTAAAATACAAGATGAGGATAAAACTGATGGGAGTGAAGAATAAGATAAGGAGGAAGAAGCTGTGACTAACCCTATTGCTGACTCAGTTGTGGAGACAATAGAAGGGGAGAGACAAAAGGAAAAGGGTGCATCAAGAGAAGGTGAGACAACTGTTTTCGTGATAGATTAACCCCAATTGCAGATTGAAAACATCACACCAGTATCCATCTCAGAGCCTTTAGACAAATGATCAATCAAGGAATGACATGATCTTCAACTTGTCTAACCTCTCAAACATCCACAAAGGATCAAGAGGACTCCCACATCAAGAATTAAGCAGAAGAGTGCAACATTTCAAGTGGATCAAGCCTCAAGTTCGTCTAATACAAAGTCAACTGACGCAGAAAGTCAAAGTTTGACTTTTTGGTCAACTATGAGCTTCACAAGCCATTACTCAAGAAAATATGATGGATGATTTAATTTGATCAAATTTAAATCAAGAAATCATACAAAATTGCAGAATTGATCAAATTGAAGGAAACTTATAAATTTTTTCTAAGTTAAAATCATGTTCAAGTGCACAACTTTTCAAGGTTGTAACTATTGATCCAAGCATCCATTGATTTTGAGTAAGAGCTACTTTTAAAGAGGGTATTTGATACTTCAACATTGTAGAAGGAATCACCTCAAAATATCATAAGGATTAAAAGATATAAGTGATCAAAGTTGGGAATTCTTAATGTCCAATGTTCTGACATTGCATAGGACATCATTAATATTTTTTCAGCAAGAATGTCCTAACTTCAAGGATGTTTTTCTCCATGATCCAAGTTGAACCAGGTCTGGGGTCAAACATGAAAGTTGAAGTACATCATCTCAGCTTTCCAGAAAGTCCTAGAACATCCATGTAGCATACTCGAGCAGGGAGTTATGGATTTTACAGAAAGGCTTGTTGTAGCTGAATTTTTCATGGGGCAGATTTGCACATTTCTTGTGCCACACGAATTTTTAAGCCTTGTCATCATTTTGAAAACATTTGAGGATCAAATCTAAAGGGGACAATCACTGAGCCAAGCCTCCAAAGTCCTTGGAACAAGAAGTAGCATGCCAAACCTAGAAATGCCTAAAAGAGGGACAAAACTCCAATTTTGGATTGAAGCATTTAATGGATGCTTAGAGGTGGCATGGACTGACACATTTGCAACTGAATTCAGTCAAGATTCCTCCAACAACTTGGGAACCAGCAGCCTGTGCCCTAACCTCTAGTCAATGGCTAGAGGAGACTTGGATTTTCATTGGACAACATTGGCCAAACCTCTGCTGCAGTTGCCATTCACTGTGGATCCCAAAACAAACTTGCTCTACTATAAATATAGCTCATTTTTGCTCAGTTTGAGTACACCAAAGCCATCAAACAAATGCTTTCCTCAAAATCTCTTCTTTCACCTCAAATTTGCCTTCCAAAGCAAGTAATTCTGAGTTTTTGAGTTAGAGAGCAATTCCACTCAAACTAATCACACACACACACCTCACATATATCATATGTAAGTTGTCCAAACTATCAAAAGTGACCTGTAATCACAACATCACAAAGTCACCTCTCAAAATTGGACTTTTTTGCATTTTTCAAGCCATGTCTTGATTCAGTCACTTTCCAAACCAGATAAAACCTCAAACACACTCCTAATATCATCCTTGAACTGTCCCAAATGGTTCCCCCCATCTGGAACACCATTTGAGAGAGTTGCTATTTTGGTCACTTTTAACCCCTTTTGCAAGAAAGGGACAGTTTGTGTTTTTGCAGGTACCAGCTGATTCCAATCATCCTAAAAGCATCCAAAAGGTCATTTGAGGGTGTCCAAAGCATCAAATCATTTCTGGAACAAAGCACTTGGTAGGTTGCACAAAATCTCCAAAAAAGAGGTAAAATTCACAACTTGAATTCCTTGAATCATGCTTTCCTTTGTTGTCCACATACATGCATCATATTGAACAATTCTTGAACCAAAAATGTAGTCCTTAATGTGTATGTTATGATCCTCCTACTGTTTGCACTTTAACATGTTTATATGTGGAGTTTATGTTGTTTTAAACTTAAGGTGCATATCTGGTTTTTTGCCTTGTGTGTGCTGTACATTAAGTTTCAGTATGTATGAGTGATACCATTGGATTCCTTGCGAAAAATTGGTCAAGATAGGTTCTTACGGATTTTAATTTCGTTAAAAATTGAGAGAGTTATGAATGTTTGAAGTTTGATAGCAAAGATGTTGAAAAACCAAGGTGCAGTTCTGATGTCAAATGTGATGTTGTGACATCTTCCCTTTTTCTCTTATCTTCAAAACTCATGAGTGATGTCGAATGTGATGTTGTGACATTAGTTTATTCTCAAAAAACTCAACCAATTCTTTTACATAGCAAAAATCATCATTTTTCAATTCTGTTTTACACACTTCTTATTCATACTCCAAAATATTTTATTCCACAAAAAAATTAGTTTTATATTATTTATTTAATATAATTAGTATTTTTGTGAATAAATTCCTTTTTAATGTTTTTAAAACATTTTAAAAGTGAATTCTCATATTGAAAATCAAGACCAAATGAATTTTATTTCATCTTGTGATTAAAACATCATTTTTCAAACCCCAACCAAAAATCACAAGTTGCTTATCTAGTATTTTTATCATTTTGTATTGATGTTCTTTTAAGAATTTACTTTTAAAATGATAAAATTAGGATTTCTTGGATTTTCACCATAATAAAACTTTTTCAAACACTCATGGGCCTCTAATAGAGTGTAAGACCCAATCCTTTTTTTGACGAAATCATTTTTGGGCCTCAGTATATTGTATAAGTCCCGATACCGTAAAAAACAAACGGCGCGATCGTCGCCTTTTCAAAACAAAAAAACCTTGGGCCTACCCTCGAGTAGTAAGACCCATTTCTTTTCTTAAAACTCACTTGGGCCTCTAATAGAGTGTAAGACCCAACCCCCTTGTACAAACCATTTTGGGCCTCACTTATTGTACAAGTCCCTATGTACAAGTAAACGGCGCGATCGTCGCCTTTTAAAAACTCAACTGGGCCTCTCCTCGAGCTATAAGACCCATTCAAAACTTTTAGGCCTCTATTAGAGTGTAAGACCCAATCCCCTTTTAACCAAAACATTTTGGGCCTCAGATATTGTATAAGCCCCTTCGCGTTAAAAGAAAATCTCGGCGCGATCGCCATTTCAAACGGAAAAACAAACTTTGGGCATACCCTCATGTTATAAGCCCCATTCTTTTCCTTTAAACCTTTTGGGCCTCTTGAGAGAGTGTAAGACCCGTCCCTTTGTAACAAAAACCATTTTTTGGGCCTCAGTCACTTGTATAAGTCCCTTTGTACAAAACAACAGTGCGCTCACTGATAAAACCCTGGGCCTCTCCTTGAGCTGTAAGCCCCAAAATCTTTCTTTTTCAAAGCAATTTCTCCTTTGATTTTGAAATATACTGTTGTTTTCAATCTTTCTTTGTTGAACAACTAACCAAACAGCATGGAAGCTCTACAACTGAGTAAGTGTTTATATGCTTTCATTTATCGCTTTCCTATACATATAACTGTATTGTGGGGTTGTTTCGCTGTAAGTCTTCTTTCATAAACTCATATCAACTGTGTAATAATAGTATAGATATTTAGAGTTTTCCGGGCAACTACGTCTAGCATTAAGCCCGTTGATCACTCTTAAATAGTCAAAACTAGATCCCCATAGGATTACCAGACACAGTTTTCCCTCCTCTTGGGATAAAACAATATGGAGACATGAAAGGCAGCATTCTCGGTGAACCCTTTCATAGACTGTCACTCGTAGAAGTTGTCAAAGAAACTCTATTCCCCAGAGATGATCTTTTCTCCGTGAATGGCATCTCTTGAGTTTCTTCCAAATTCTCGAACTTTCCTGGCTTGATCTATTCTTTGTGGATAGCTTGTCTTGAACTTCTCGAGGTTTGGGGACCCACAAGCTTCTTAAAAGCACTTGTCAAGAAACTCTATTCCCCAGAGATGATCTTTTCTCCATGAATGGCATCTCTTGAGTTTCTTCCAAATTCTCGAACTTTCCTGGCTTGATCTATTCCTCGTGAATTGCCTGTCTTGAATTTCTCGGGGTTTGGGGACCCATCGGCTTCTTAAAAGTATCAGCCTCCTCTTGGGAATTGTTCAAGGACCCACAGGCTTCCTAAAAGCATCCCCGCCTCCTCTTGGGCGTTGTACAAGGACCCGTCGGCTTCTTAGAAGTATTCACAGCCTCCTCTTAGGCTTCGTATAATGATTCTTCCTCATGGAATGATAGCCTCCTCTTGGGCTTCATACAAGGACCTATCGGCTTCTTTAAAGTTTCCAGCCTCCTCTTGGGCTTCGTACAAATTGTCCCGACGACCTCCTAGAGGTATAGGAACAGAAATCAATCATCTTAATAGAACAGTCTTTCCAAGAGTCTACTACTGTTTCTCAAAGCATAGTACAAAAGATGAAACTCTAGACTTGGACTGTCTAATTTCCTTGAGTCTCAAAGACATTCTCAAGCTCCCTTCAAAAATAGGAAGGAACCCCGTGGACTCGGACAGTCTCAATACCCTTTGGATTTGCCATTTCCTTAAAGAACAGGAAATAACCCTGATCCTCGAATCAAATCCCTGAGTGCAGACATTACTCATATAAGAACTGATTTTCTCTCAGCATACTGGACCTGTCACTCAACTAAAACAGCACCATAGCCTCCCTCTTGGGCTTTGTACAATGATTCTCCCCAGCAGAGCTAACAATAGCCTCCGTCTTGGGCTTTGTACAAGACACCAATCACTCCCTTGTTGAGTATAAAACCTTTAGCCTCCATCTCAGGCTTCGTACGAGAAACCATAAAATGCTCTCTTGTTGAGCCAATCTCCCTTTTAGCCTCCATCTCGGGCTTCGTACGAGATACAAAAACACTATCTTGTTGAGTATAAAATACTCTCTTGTTGAGTCAATCACCTTTTAGCCTCCATCTCGGGCTTCGTACGAGATACAAAATCACTCTCTTGTTGAGTATAAAAGATTCTCTTGGTGAGTCACCATCTGTAGCCTCCATCTCGGGCTTCGTATGAGATACAAAAACACTCTCTTGTTGAGTATAAAAGATTCTCCTGTTGAGTCAACCCTTTTAGCCTCTCTCTTGGGCTTCGTACGAGACACATAAAAACTCCCTCTTGTTGGGCCAATAGCCACGTCTTAGGCTTTGTGTAAACCCAGGTTGAGCCAATCAACCTTTTAGCATCAAATCTGTGCCTCGTTCATAGTATACAAACATCAACAACTCCTTCCCCTTCATCTAATCGCTGTAAGCGGCAAGCCTCTGGATTATTTACATCCATGCCACTGTCCCTCTTTTAGCATGAAAAATTCCTAAGGAAAGATAGCATTGCTCTACACTGAGTTAAAGTCTTCTCCTTCAGGTTGGAACCCCCCTATAAAGGAAATTATGGCATTTTCGGATTCACATATCCCGGTTAAAGTAATTCTCCTTTATAAACAGTTGTGACAAACAAACCCTCTTTAGAGATAACAAATTCTCTCTAAAGACAACACCTTTTAGCTTCACATCTTGGGCTTTGAACAAGATATAAATAGACCCTTCAGCTTCACATCTTGGGCTTTGAACAAGATATAGATCACCTTTCGCTTCACGTCTAGGGCTTTGAACAAGACACCAAAACAACCATTTCCTCCCATAGAATAGGAGGAACTACGATCGCTCTGATTTCCCTGTTTCGGAAAAAAACGGGAATACATAGGCATAAGATTGAAAGAAAAATCTTAGCGAGCACACTAAACAAAAACCCAAAATCCCATACTTTCATATATCTGTCCTAACATCCTAACCGATAGCCTAAAGCACCCCTTTTCAACAAAATAACCTAGGAGAAACCCCGATTCTTTGTAGCATCTGTAAACCAACAGTTTTTACTGTTTAACCTCAGTATGCAAGCAGGGTTAATTGGAGACATCTATTTCCCTTCCTTCATCAGCTTTAATAGGATAAAAAATGAATCGACCTGTAGTACCAGAGCGATCGTGCTTCGCAACCACATCCAAAAATCACTCGCTACAAAAAATGGCGACTCTGCTGGGGAGAAACAGGTATCATTTCACTTCACATCTCTTAGGTAGAAACCTTAAAAAAAAATTTCTTTCTTTCTTTCTTTCTTTTCTGGGATAGGACTTTTTGTTGACTTCGCTAGGATCTTAGGTCAAAACCTTTAAGTTGGGAAAGAACCACATAATGGTTACTCCGTTGGGAAACCATTTTCTGTCAGGAACTTAAGATTCTTAGCTTTTAAAAAGTCTAGGACATTAGGACAAATATATATACTGCATTTCCTAATTGATATCTGTGTTTATTTTTCTGCTAATGAGAATGCGTGCGATTTCGCATGTGGAAAGATTGAGTATACACTTAGGATAAGTGATGGCGACGAGGTCGACCATCAACCTCAGTGGAGGCTTCCCAATGCAACCCATTCCCTCTCATAGGCAATGGGCCGATTGTGACGTCTGAGAAGCTGAGGAGCCAACCCTTTTGTAGTGCGGAAGCTATCAGAAATAGTTGTCACGCGATACTACCCTCATTTGAGGCTGATGATCTATTCTCGATGAATAGGATTTACTCTAAGATTTCATACAGCTCGCTGGCGATCCGCTTGCTGTTTGTTATCCTGGGAGGAGCTGATGATTTTGAGTACAGGTACAAAAAACACCCTAGTATAAACCTTTGGGGATGGGTAGAGCCTTGACTTCATGACAACGACCCTTTGACCCCATGTTTTTTCTATGTTTTTGTGTGCTGCATTCATGCATTCATTTAAAAAACATTAAAATATTCAA
Organism: Lathyrus tuberosus; assembly: GCA_022829125.1. Taxonomy (NCBI): domain Eukaryota; kingdom Viridiplantae; phylum Streptophyta; class Magnoliopsida; order Fabales; family Fabaceae; genus Lathyrus; species Lathyrus tuberosus. The sequence goes on from JALAZF010000090.1 coordinate 7,263,765, forward strand.
AAAAAAAAAATTTCTTCTAGTCTCTCTATTTTTCAAATTAAACTGAGACAATGATTGCAAATATCAGAGAAAAGGATTACGCTAATGGATTTCGGTAGAAGGAGAACTCATAAGTACACCTTCAGGATTCCAAAACTAGAGGATTTAAGAGGTTTGGCGAGGATGATCACAAACCAAGAGGCTTTCAGAGCCAAGCACGGAGGTTTGCTATCTCTGCTGAGAGTCCATGTGATTGAGGGAATCATGGATGCGCTCATTCAGTTCTATTATCCGGTCTATCACTGTTTCACATTCCCGGATTACCAGCTAGCACCAACGCTGGAGGAATACTCTCATCTGATTGATCTACACATTACAGATCAAACTCCATTTTCTGGACTGGAAGAAATTCCAAAGAATCAGACCATTGCAAGAGTAATTCATTTGGATGAGTCTGAGGTCAGGACTCACATGACCACTAAGGGTGGCATACAAGGTTTGCCAGCCCAGTTCTTGACAAAGAAAGCCCTGTACTTCGCTAGTATCAGGAACGTGACTGCTTTTGAAAGCATCTTTGTTTTACTCACTTACGGGTTATTTTTGTTGCCCAACATTAATAACTTCGTCGATATCAACTCCATTAAGGTTTTTCTCATTGGAAACCCTGTGCCGACTTTGCTCGCAGATGCGTATCATTCTGTACACTTGGAAAATTTGTACAGCGGAGGGGAGATCACGTGCTGTGTACCTCTGCTATACAAATGGTTTATCTCTCATTTGCCCAAGTCTGCTGCTTTTTGGGATCACAAGAGTTCCTTACGTTGGTCGCAGAAAATCATGTCCCTCACCAACTCTGACATTGACTGGTGTAATAGGATTTATGACGAAATCAGGATCATTGACCGTTGTGGAAACTTCCCCAACGTACCCCTTATAGGAACTAAGGTAGGAATCAATTACCATCTAGTTCTCGTTCATCGTCAATTTGGATACCTGATGAGACACGTCCCACGGAGTGTTCATCTGGAAGGTCTTTTCTTCAAAGATGGAGAAAGTGACAAAGCACTAAAGACGGAAATAGTGCACGCTTGGAAACATGTTCATAAGAAAGGACAGGAGTCTCTAGGAAAACCCGACTGTGTCTCGGTGGAGCCTTATGTCCACTGGGTACTGTCATACCCCAAATTTTGACCACTAAGATTTCCCATCATTGTGAAACTCATCATCACAATATGGATGTACCATCATACTTCATCAGTCTCCCCAAAGATGGGTGAGCATCCACTACAATCAAAATTAGGGTTTCAAGCCCTCTCAGAGCCTTAGACAAAGGATCAATCAAGGAATGACATGATCTTCAACTTGTCTAACCTCTCAAACATCCACAATAGATCAGAAGGACTCCCACTTTAAGGATCAAGCACAAGGCTGCTCCCTTCTAGGTGGATCAAGTCTCAAAATCGACAGTGTCACCAAATTAGGGTTTTGGTCGACCAGGGCCTCTAGATGGAAAATTTTTATCTGGGCACAAGTCAATGATCCAAAACACAACCTAATATACTCCATGGAACCTCATGGACCCAATCATCAAGTCAATTTTGCCTCAGGGGATGCATTCATCAAAAATCAGGAATTAGGGTTTCTTGACCTAATTCACCCCTAAGTTGACTTTTAGGGCAAATCATGAGCCAAGACCTCAAGAGAGGGTTTGAGGGTCTCTAATGAACTATATCGATCCATTTGGAACAATGGATTAATCCAAGAAGCTTGAACAAAAAGTCTCAATTTCATCTGCACCACAATTAGGGTTTCGTGAGGAAAGTCAACTGTAACTTTGAATTTTGACCAGGACATGCTCCTAAGCCCTAAGACATGATTCAATATACCCTATGACACCCATGGAACATGTCCATCAAGTTTGATTTAGGTCAAGGACATGATTTCCTGAAGAATTGCACAGTTAGGAATTCATCTGATAAAAAGTCAACTGTGCACAAAAGTCAACTTTGACTTTTTGAGATTTTTCACCAAAATGGATTTTTAACCCTAAAATGATGTTAATGTATGATTTGAATCATCATTCATCAAGAAAAATCAAAGAAAGTGGGATAACTTGTAAAAGGGGTAACCATAAAAACTTAGAAAAATTTCTAAGTTATGGAAAAAGTGACACTAATGTGCCAACTTTGGAGGACCATAACTCCTAAACCACAAGGCCATTGTTCCCCATTCAAAGCTTGATTTGTAGATCTCATTGCCCTCTACAAAAGCTTCATACTGACCTATGTCCAAATTCCTCATGGATTTTGAGTTATGGAGTGATCAAAATCAAGAAAAGTCACTTTGTTCCAACACCTAGTGAAAATTTCACTAAGTCAGATTTTACCTTACTTTTTGCCAAATGTAGGGGGATTTTTCACTTGGATTCAAAAGAGATCAAAACCAAACATGTTCAAGCAGTTGTTGTATCATGTAAGGGCTTTCCAAAATGGCCAAAAACATTACCAAATTCAATTTGAGTCATGAGATATGACATTGGCAAGTTGCCTTGCTGAAATCTGCTAAGGCAAGGCAGATTTTTACACTTTAGGTCGATTTTCCAAAATCAGCCAAATCCAAATGCTCCTATCCACTTGGACACATCTGAGGACTGAATCTAAAGGGGACAATCACTGAGCCAAGCCTCCAAAGTCTTTGGAACAAGAAATAGCATGTTGAACCTAGAATTGCCAAAATAGGGACAAGACTCCAATTTTGGATTGGAGCATTCAATGGAAGCATCAAGGCGGCATGGACTGAGCCATTCACAACTGAATTCAGTCAAGACTTATCCAAGACCAAGGGAACCACAACCCTGTGCCCTAACCTCTAGTAAATGGCTAGAGGAGACTTGGATTTCCATTGGACAACATTGGCCAAACCTCTGCTGCAGTTGCCATTCACTGTGGATCCCAAAACAAACTTGCTCTACTATAAATAGAGCTCAATTGTGATCAGTTTAAGTACACCAAAGCCATCAAATAGATGCTTTCCTCAAAATCTCTTCTTTCACTTCAATTTTGCCTTCTAAGGCAAGTCACTATCGGGTTTTGAGTTTGAGAGCTTTTCCAATCAAACCAATCACACACACACACCTTATATACATCATATAGAAGTGATCCAAACACTCACATAACATCTGGAACACAGATTTCACAAAATCACCAGCCAATTGCTCAAGTTATTGACAGTTTTGCAGTTGAGGTACCATCTTCAGCTCCAAACCATTTCAATCCATTCCAAGCATCCATACACACTCCATGGCACCTAGGGAAGCTATCCAGATCATTGGAACCTAGCTGTAACACCTCCAACACAAATCACGATCACCAGCTGCAAGTGGTAAGCACGAGCTCTTCTAACTCTATGATCCATGCAATTTTTGCTGCATAATAATTTGGCCATATGTTCATAATCATGCATGGAATGTTTCCCCTCAATTAATTGCATTGTTTGAATCGTGTATCAAAAATCGTAGCCTTCATGCATAAATTAGGGTTCTTGAGGATTTTTCATGATTTCTTGTTATATGTTTAATTTAAATGAAATTAAATACCATAGACATGATCGTGTGGTTGAAACGAGTTGATTGGTATGTGGATCACATGATATGATTAAGTATTCAGTGAGATTGGAGAGAAAATGCAAATCTGGGCAAACCCAGAACATGCGCGTGTTCTTGGGTGTTCTTGGCGCCATTTTTTGAATATTTGAATATTTGAATTTTGTGATTTTATTTAGTTGATTCAAAAATTAATTTCTCTCTAAGTCTTAATGATTTTGAGTTGATTCTTTTTTTTAATAATTCACAAAAATGTTAAAATATTTTATTCTCCCAAAAAATCCCAAAAATATTATTTATTTTGTATAATTGATATTTTTGCAAAGAATTAATGTTTTAATTGTTTTTGACATTTAAAATATTTTTTCCACCTTGATTTTGCAACTTTTAATGCTTTCTAATTATTTTGTAGGTCAATACTTAATTTTTGAAGTATTAATCCAAGATCACAATTTGTTTTCCATATGTTAAACAATTTTGATCATTTTAATTGAATTTTTATTCAATTAAATACATTTTTGAAAACAAATTAGGATTTTGGATTAATTCAACCCTCATAAATCATTTTCAAAACACTTTGGGCCTCTAATAGAGTGTAAGACCCAATCCTTTTTTGACCAAATCATTTTTGGGGCTCAGTGCATTGTATAAGTCCCGATACCGTCAAAAACAAACGGCGCGATCGTCGTCCTTTTGAAAAATAACAATTGGGCCTCTCCTTGAGCTATAAGACCCATTCAAAATTTTTGGGCCTCTAGTAGAGTGTAAGACCCATCCCTTTGTACAGAAAACTTTTTGGGCCTCATTCATTGTATAAGTCCCTCTGTACATTTTCAAATAAACGACGCGATCGTCGCCAGTTTAAAATTAACCATTTTGGGCCTCTCCTTGAGCTATAAGACACATTCAACACTTTTGGGTATCTAATAGAGTGTAAGACCCAACCCCCTTTTAACCAAAACCATTTTTGGACCTCACTTTTTGTATAAGCCCCTTTGCGTTAAAAGGAAATCTCGGCGCGATCGCCATTCTTAAACGAAAAATCATCTGGGCCTACCCTCGTGTTATAAGCCCCACTCTTTTTCTTTAAACCTTTTGGGCCTCTTGAGAGAGTGTAAGACCTATCCCTTTGTACAGAAAACCTTTTTGGGCCTCAGTCACTTGTATAAGTCCCTCTGTACAAATTCAAACAGTGCGCTCACTGATAAAACCCTGGGCCTCTCCTTGAGCAGTAAGCCCCAAATCTTTCTTTTTCAAAGCACTTTCACCTTTGATTTTGAATATACTGTTGTTTTCAATCTTTCTTTGTTGAACGACTAACCAAACAACATGGAAGCTCTACAACCGAGTAAGTGTTTATACGCTTTCATTTATCGCTTTCATATACATATAACTGTATTGTGGGGCTGTTTCATTGTAAGTCTTCTTTCATAAACTCATATCAACTGTGTAATAATAGTATAGATATTTTGAGTTTCCCCGGCAACTACGTCTAGAACTAGGTGACGCCGTTTCGTTTATTCATAGAAGTAGACAACTAGATCCCCAATAGGATCACCAGATACAGTCTTCTCTTTGGCTGTCCTCATTAGGAATTGTCAAGAAACTCTACTCCCAGAGATGAATGTATTCTCCGTGAATGGCATCTTTGAGTTTCTTCCAAATTCTCGAACTTTCCTGGCTTGATCTATTCCTTGTGAATAGCCTGTCTTGAATTTCTCGGGGTTTGGGGACCCACGGGCTTCTTAAAAGCATCGGCCTCCTCTTGGGCATAGTACAAGGACCCACAGGATTCCTAAAGACAACCCCGCCTCCTCTTGGGCTTAGTACAAGGACCCGTCGGCTTCTTAGAAGTATTCACAACCTCATCTTAGGCTTCGTATAATGATTCTTCCCCCGGGAATGATAGCCTCCTCTTGGGCTTCGTACAAGGACCCTTCGGCTTCTTAAAAGTTTCCAGCCTCCTCTTGGGCTTCGTACAAATTGTCCCGACGACCTCCTAGAGGTATAGGAACATAACTTAGTCATCTGCATAGAACAATCCTTTCCAAGAGTCTACTACTGTTTCTCAAAGCATAGTACAAGAGATAAAACTCTAGACACGGACAGTCTAATATCCTTGAGTCTCAAAGACATTCTCAAGTGACCCCTTCGTTAAATAGGAAGAAAACCCGTAGACTCGGACAGTCTCAATACCCTTCGGATTTCCCACTTCCTTAAAGAACAGGAATAACCCAGATCCTCGAATCAAATCCTTGAGTACAGTGTTGCTCATATAAGAACTGATTTTCTCTTTCAAGATCAGTATACTGGACCTGTCACTCAACTGAAATGGTTACAATAGCCTCCTCTTGGGTTTTGTACAATGATTCTCCCCAGTGGAGTCAAACAACGTTTAGCCTCTCTCTCGGGCTTTGTACGAGACACATAATAGACTCCCTCGTTAAGTCAATCACCCCTTTCGCCTCCATCTCGGGCTTTATACAAGGTACAAAAAGGTTCTTATTGAGCCAAACAAATTTTAGCCTCCATCTCGGGCTTTGTACGAGATACAAAAACTCTCTTGTTGAGTCAAATAGCCTCCACCTCGGGCTTTATACGAGATACCAAAAGACTCCATCGTCGAGTCAAAACCTTTTAGCCTATCTCTCGGGCTTTGTACAAGACACATATTAGCCTCCTCTTAGGCTTTATATAAGAAAACCACTGGTTGATCCAATCAACCTTTTAGCATCAAAGTTGTGCCTCGTTCATAGTACACAAACATCAACAACTCCTTACCCTTCATCTAATTGCTGTAAGCGGCAAGCCTCTGGATCATCTACATCCATGCCACTGTCCTTCTTTTAGCATGAGAAATTCCTAAGGAAAGATAGCATTGCTCTACACTGAGTTAAAGTATTCTCCTTCAGGTTAAAAACCCCCTATAAAGGAAATTATGGCATTGCTAGGATCCGCGTATCCCGGTTAAAGTAATCCTCCCTTTATAACCAGTCACCCAACAGTTGTGACAAACAGACCCCTCTTTAGAGATGACAAATTCTCTCTAAAGTCAAACATTTTCAGCTTCATATCTTGGGCTTTGAACAAGATACAAATCACCTTTCGCTTCACGTCTTGGGCTTTGAATAAGACACCAAAACAACCATTTCCTCCCATAGAATAGGAGGAACTACGATCGCTCTGATTTCCCTGTTTCGGTAAACGGGAATACGTAGGCATAAGATCGAAAGAAAAGATCTTAGCGAGCACACTAAACAAAAACCGTAAATCCTATACTCTTATATATCTATCAAAAAGCATCAGTCCTAACATCCTAATCCTTGTTCCCCGCTAGAAACCTGTCTGTCAAAATAACACAAGAAAGGCCCCACCACATTGATCGCATCCGTAACCTAACAGACCGCTGTTTAAACTCAGTATGCAAGCAGGGTTAATTGGATACATCTATTTCCCTTCCTTTGTCAGCTTTAATAGGATAAAAAATGAATCGACCTGTAGTAAACTGACCCCAGAGAGCGACCGCGCTTAAGAACCGCGTCCAAAATCGCTCGCTACAGAAAAGTGGTGCCCACCGTAGGGCTGACTCTCTGTTTTTCTTCTTTCTTTTCATCTCTTGTGTGAAAACCACAGATTGGGGCTTCCGCTGGGTAACCCATTTTCTGTCAGGAACTTAGGATTCATAGCTTTAAAGGTCTAGGATGATTAGGACAAATATATATACTGCTTTTCCTAATTGCTATACGTGTTTATTTTTCTACTAATGGGAATGCGTGTGATGCCGCATGTGGAAAGATTGAGTATACACTTAAGATAAGTGATGGCGACGAGGTCGACCATCAACCTCAGTGGAGGCTGACCAATGCAACTCATTCTCTCACCTAGACAATGGGCCGATTGTGATATCTGAGAAGCTGAGGAGCCAAACCCTTTGGTAGTGTGGAAACTATCGGGAATAGTTGTTACGCGATACTACCATCATTTGAGCCTGGTGATCTATTCTCGGTGAATGGCACTTACTCTAAGATTGCTCTACAACTCGCTGGCGATCCGCTTGTTGTTTTGCTTTCCTGGGAGGAGCTGATGATAATGAGTACAGGTACAAAAATCACCCTAGTATAAACCTTTGGGGATGGGTAGAGCCTGGACTTCATGACAACGACCCTTTGACCCCATGTTTTTCCTATGTTTTTGTGTGCTGCATTCATGCATTCATTTAAAAAACATTAAAACAAGAAAAAATTTCTCTTCTAGTCTTTCTGTTTTTCAAATTAAACTAAGACTGTGATTGCAAATATCAGAGAAAAGGATTGCGCTAATGGATTTCGGTAGAAGGAGAACTGTAGCGAGCGATTTTGGACGCGGTTCTTAAGCGCTGGTCGCTCTCTGCGGTTTGAGCTTTAAACTACAGGTCGATTCATTTTTTATCCTATTGTGAGCTGAATAAGGAAGGGAAATAGATGTCTTCAATTAACCCTGCTTGCATACTGAGTTTAAACAGCGGTCTGTTAGGTTACGGATGCTATCAATGTGGGGGGGCTTTTGTACTGGTTATTCGTATTTCGCCAATACAGGTTTCTTTCTTTCTAGGGCTTAATGTTTCTGGTGGGGAATAAGGATTAGGATGTTAGGACTGATGCTTTTGAATTACTGCTTTTTGATTGATGGAGATATGGGATTTGGGTTTTTTGTTGATTGCGCTCGCTAAGATCTTTTCTTTCAATCTTATGCCTACGTATTCCCGTTTACCGAAACAGGGAAATCAGAGCGTTTGTAGTTCCTCCTATTCTATGGGAGGAAATTGGTTTTTTTGGTGTCTTGTTCAAAGCCCAAGACGTGAAGCGAAAGGTGATTTGTATCTTGTTCAAAGCCCAAGATGTGAGGCTGAAAGGTCTATTTGTGTCTTGTTCAAAGCCCAAGACGTGAAGCTGAAAGACCTCGACTTTAGAGAGAATTTGTCATCTCTAAAGAGGGGAGAAGGAGAATTACTTTAACTGGGATACGCGGATCCGAGCAATGCCATAATTTCCGAAGAAAGGGTTTTAACCTGAAGGAGAAGACTTTAACTCAGTGTAGAGAAATGCCATCTTTCCTTAGGAATTTCTCATGCTAAAAGAAGGACAGTGGCATGGATGTAGATGATCCAGAGACTTGCCGCTTACAGCGATTAGATGAAGGGAAAGGAGTTGTTGATGTTTGTGTACTGTGAACGAGGCACATCTTTGATGCTAAAAGGTTGATTGGATCAACCAGTGGTTTTCTTATACAAAGCCCAAGAGGAGGCTAATTTCCGCTAGGAAAATCATTATACAAAGCCTAAGAGGAGGCTATTTTGTGTCTCGTACAAAGCCCGAGAGAGAGGCTAAAAGTTTTTTGACCCAGTGGGGCATATCGTTATACAAAGCCTAAGAGGAGGCTAAAAGAGTTCGACTCTTGCTTAAGGAATTTGTATCTCGTACGAGGCCCGAGATGGAGGCAAAAAAAGGGTGATTGACCCAACGAGGGAATCTTTTGTGTCTCATACAAAGCCTGAGAGAGAGGCTAAAAGGTTGTTTTGACTCCACTGGGGAGAATTTTGGTATCTCGTACGACGCCCGAGATGGAGGCTATTGTAACTGTTTCAGTTGAGTGACAGATCCAATATACTGATTTAAAAGAGAAAATCAGTTTTTATATGAGTAACACTGTACTCAGGGATTTGATTTGAGGATCAGGGATATTTCCTTCTCTTTGAGGAAATGGGAAATTCAAAGGGTATCGAGACTATCTGAGTCTGCGGGTTTCCTTCTTATTTAACGAAGGGTGCTTGAGAATGTCTTTGAGACTCAAGGAAGTTAGACTGTCCGTGTCTAGAGTTTTATCTTTTGTACTATGCTTCGAGAAATAGTAGTAGACTCTATGAAAGGTCTGTTCTATGAGGATGACTAGGTTCTGTTCCTATACCTCTAGGAGGTCGTCGGGACAATTTGTACGAAGCCCAAGAGGAGGCTGGAATCTTTTAAGAAGCCGACGGGTCCTTGTACGAAGGCCAAGAGGAGGCTATCATTCCCGGAGGAAGAGATCATTATACGAAGCCTAAGAGGAGGCTGTGAATACTTCTAAGAAGCCGTAGTGTCCTTGAATAATGCCCAAGAGGAGGCCGATGCTTTTAAGAAGCCCGTGGGTCTATCATTTCTTTTCCATTAGGAGAGATAACTCTTTTAAAGATGAAAACCACTGGTAAACGTGCGAGGTTTACTATCCAGTGACTTTTAGCTTTTAAAGAGGGTTCCTTAGTTAAGGTCCAAGATTATGACCATAGTGGGTACCCAAACCCCGAGACATTCAAGGCAAGCTATCCACAAGGAATAGATCAAGTTAGGAAAGTTCGAGAATTGGGAAGAAACTCAAAGATGCCATTCAAGGAGAATACATTCATCTTGGGGAGTAGAGCTTCTTGACGATTCCTAAGGAGGACAGCCGAAGAGAAGACTGTATCTGGTGCTCCTATTGGGGATCTAGGCGCCTATTTCTACGAATAAGTGAAACGGCGTCACCTAGTTCTAGACGTAGTTGCTGGGGAAACTCGAAATATCTATACTATTATTACACAGTAGATATGAGTTTATGAAAGGAGACTTACAGTGAGCAGCCCCACAATACAGTTTATAATATGAAAGCAGTAAATGAAAGCGATAACCACTTACTCGGTTGTAGTGCTTCCATGTTGTTTGGTTAGTTGTTCAACAAAGAAAGATTAAAAACAACAGTATATTCAAAATCAAAGGAGAAAGTGCTTTGAAAAAGAAAGGTTTAGGGCTTACAGCTCAAGGAGAGGCCCAGGATTTTATCAGTGAGCGCACTGTTTGAATTTGTACAGAGGGACTTATACAAGTGACTGAGGCCCAAAATGGTTTTCTGTACAAAGGGATGGGTCTTACACTCTCTCAAGAGGCCCAAAAAGGGTTTTTAAAGAAAAGAGTAAATGGATCTTACTACTCAAGGGTAGGCCCAAATGGTTTTTATTTTTAAACGGGCGACGATCGCGCCGTTTACTTGTACAGCGGGACTTATACAATGAGTGAGGCCCAAAAAGTTTTTGTACAAGTGGGGATGGGTCTTACACTCTCTCAAGAGGCCCAAAGAGTTTTGAAGAAAAATAAATGGGTCTTATTACTCGAGGGTAGGCCCAAATGGTTTTTGAAAAGGCGACGATCGCGCCGTTTGTTTTTTGACGGTATCGAGACTTATACAATAAGTGAGGCCCAAAAATGATTTGTTCAAAAAAGGATTGGGTCTTACACTCTAATAGAGGCCCAAAGTGTTTTGAAAATGATTTATGAGGGTTACATTAATCCAAAACCCTAATTTGTTTTCAAAAATGTATTTAATTGAATAAAAATTCAATTAAAATGATCAAAAATTGTTTAACACATGGAAAACAAATTGTGATCTTGGATTAATTCTTCAAAAATTAAGTATTGACCTAAAAAATAATTAGAAAGCATTAAAAGTTGCAAAATCAATGTAGAAAAAATATTTAAAATGTCAAAAACAATTAAAATATTAATTCTTTGCAAAAATATCAATTATATGAAATAAATAATATTTTTGGGACTTTTTGATAAAATAAAATATTTTAACATTTTTGTGAATTATTAAAAAAAGAATCAACTCAAAATCATTAAAACTCAGAGAGAAATTAATTTTTGAATCAATTAAACAAAATCACAAAATTCAAATATTCAAATATATGAAAATGGCGCCAAGAACACAAGCAAGAACACGCGCGTTTTTCTGGGTTTGGCTGATTTGCGTTTTCTATCCAATCTCCATGAATACGTAATCATATCATGCAATCCACATATCATTATGCTCGTCTCAACCTCACGATCATGTTTATAACACTTAATTTCATTTAAATTAAACATAAAACATGAAATCACGAAGAAACCTCAAGAACCCTAATTTCTGCATGAAGGCTAGGATTTTTGATACACGATTCAAACAATGCAATTAATTGAGGGAAAACATTCCATGCATGATTATGAACATATGGCCAAATTATTGTGCGAGGAAATATGCATAGATTGAGAGATGCCCAAGTTTAGGCTTACCTCCAAGTCGTGACAGCAAGAGCAGATGTGATTTTGAGTTGGAGGTGTTACAGACAAGTTGTGATGATCTGGACAGCTTCCCTACACCATATGGAGTGTGTTTTAACACTTGGATTGAATTGAAATGGACTGGATCAGTTTATGGCATCTTAGCTGCAACTTCACTTCAAACTTGTGTGGATGGCAAGTGATTTTGTGAAATTGATGTTTCAGAAGTTATGTGAGTGTTTGATCAGCTCATATGTGATGTATGTGAGGTGTGTGAGTGATTGGTTTGTGCAGAATTGCTCTCAAACTCAAAACCCGATAGCTACCTTGCTAAGAAAGGCATTTTTGGCAAGAGAAAGAGATTTTGAGGAAAGCATCTGTTATATGGCTTTGGTGTACTTAAACTGACCACAATTGAGCTCTATTTATAGTAGAGCAAGTTTGTTTTGCAAGGAATAGTGCATGGCAGCTGGTAAGTAGGTTTCCTCAATGTTGGCCAATGGAAATGAAAGTCTCCTCTAGCCATTGACTAGAGGTTAGGGCACAGAGCTTTGGTCCCCTTGGTCTTGGATAAGTCTTGACTGATTTCAGATGAGAATGGCTCAGTCCATGCCACCTTGATGGTTCCATTGAATGCCTCATTCCAAATTTGAAGTCTTGTCCCTATTTTGGCCATTCTAGGTTCAACATGCTATTCTTTGTTCCTTGGACCTTGGAGGCTTGGCTCAGTGATTGTCCCCTTTGGATTCAATCCTCTGAGGTGTCCAAGTGGATTGGAGCAATTGCAATTGGCTGATTTTGGCAAATCGACCAAAGTTGCAAATTCTGCCTTGCTTTGACAGATTTCAGCAAGGCAACTTGCCAATGTTGTATCTCATGATGTAGGTTGAATTTGGCAATGTTCTTGGCCATTTTGGAAAGCTCTTACATGATACAACAACTGTTTGAACAAGTTTGGTTTTGATCTCTTTTGATTCCAAGTGAAAAATCCCCCTACATTTGGCAAAAAGTGAAGCAGAATTCTGACTTAGTGAAAATTTCACTAAGTGTTGGAAAAAGTGACATTTTCACTTTTCAGCCACTTTGATCACTCCATAACTCAAAATTCTTAATGAATTGGAATGACTTGTAGTTGAAGTTTTTGTAGGTGATAATGAGGGCTACAAATCCATCTTTGGATGAGAAAAAATGGCCTTGTGGTTTAGGAGTTATGGTCCTCCAAAGTTGGTACCTTTGCCACTTTATTTTTAACTTAGAAAATTTTCTAAGTTTTATGGTTACCCCTTTTACAAGTTATCTCACTTTTCTTGATTTTTCTTGATGAATGATGATCCAAATCATACATTAACATCATTTTAGGGTTAAAAAACCATTTTGGTGAAAAATCTCAAAAAGTCAAAGTTGACTTTTGTGCACAGTTGACTTTTTATCAGATGAATTCCAAACTGTGCAAATTTTCAGGAAATCATGTCCTTAACCTAAATCAAACTTGATGGACATGTTCCATGGGTGTCATAGGGTATATTCAATCATGTATTAGGGTTTGGGAGCATGTCTTGGTCAAAAGTCAAAGTTACAGTTGACTTTTCCCTTAAAACCCTAATTGTGGTGCAGATGAAAATGAGACTTGTTGCTCAAGCTTCTTGGATCAATCCATTGTTCCAAATGGATCAATATGGTGTATTAGAGACCCTCAAATCATCTCTTGAGGTCTTGGCTCATGGTTTGTCCCAAAAGCCAACTTAGGGGTGAATTAGGTCAAGAAACCCTAATTCCTGATTTTTGATGAATGCATCCCCTGAGGCAAAATTGACTTGATGCATGGGTTCATGAGGTTCCATGAAGTATATTAGGTTATGTTTTGGATCATTGCCTTGTGCCCAGATGAAAATTTCCATCTGGAGGCCCTGGTCGACCAAAACCCTAATTTGGTGACATTGTCGATCTTGAGACTTGATCCACCTAGAAGGGAGCAGCCTTGTGCTTAATCCTTGAAGTGGGAGTCCTTTTTGATCCATTGTGGATGTTTAAGAGATTAGACAAGTTGAAGATCATGTCATTTATTGATTGATCCTTTGTCTAAGCACTCAGAGAGGGCTTGAAACCCTAATTTTAATTGTAGTGGATGCTCACCCATCTTTGGGGAGACTGATGAAGCATGATGGTTCATCCATATTGTGATGATGATTTTCACAATGATGGGAAATCTAAGTGGTTAAAATTTGGGGTATTACAGATGCCCCTATTTAATCTTCTTGGACCCGAAGGTGTGAATGACGAAGGTATTCGAGCATTCGGGGTGCAAGAGGATTAAATATCGGAATATCCGAAATTTTGATGGTGGTTATGAATGGTAGCTTACGCATTCATCTTCTTTAGCTAAGCAATGATGCTTAGAAAAGGTAAACTTCCCCTCGATCCTGGTCTTCAGCCAAGGAACTGGTCTTATTTTCTGATTTAAACTTCCCCTCGATCCTGGTTTCCTACCAAGGAACTGGTCTTAGTTTCTTTTGTCAATAAACTTTACTGACAAGGGACGCTATTCGTAGCGGCTTTCCTCAAACTTCTCGCCGAATTTTCCTGGGGAGATGCCATTTGAGTGGAAAAAGTTTTGATGTCAGACTTGCTGGGGAACCCAGTCGTCTGAGTTGTAGAGTTGTACAAACTTCTCTGTTGGAGACGCCATTTATTTCTATTGGGGAAAGCGAGTCTCTTGAGAGACTGCTTTCGTTTGGGATCTTTCATCATACTTTTCTCGGGATCTTCCCGGAGAAACGCCATACGATGGGGTCCAATTTTGAGGTGCCGATGACCTTTTCATCAGTGGTTTTTCGGAGCAAAACTGATGTACTGCCGAATCTCTGATCACGAGGCTTTCTCTGTGGATTTTCCTTAATCCGGGAAAGCAAGGATATCATCTTCAATGGCGAAGAGTGATGTTTATTGAGAGTTTTCTCTGGCTTTTCAGAGGTTCAAGTTATCAAAGTGGCAAAGTGCCGACTCTGATCTAAAGATACACTGGTGGCGAGATTGTGCAGACGCAACACTTCCTGACGAGGAAAGAACTGACAAACTCGATTGAGAAAACTGTTTATCACTAGGGGACAAGACCGACTAGAGTGATTGTGATGCAATACGAAATGTAAATGCAAATCAAAAATGCATGAAGTTCGTATGTATATGCTGACAAAACAGACGCGACATACAGACTAATGGATGAACACAATTGGATACTCGGCCATCGCGGGGCGTATAGAGATATCGCTGGTTCAAGATAGCAATTCCACCTTGCTTAGGAGAGATAGTCCACGCGGGGAGCTATGTTGATCGGGCTTAGGAGATGAGAACTCGGCCGAGGCGTGTCAGACAAAACATGGTCTCTGACACAGTTGATCCTTCATTCAGGCAAACTGGTTTAGAAGGAGTACTTTGATTCTGCACTTTGAAGTTCGCTTACTTCGGGAGAAGCGATCGATGTTCTTCTGATATTCAACAGTCAAAAGAAATTGCCATCTTTATTTTAAAAGCAGAAAAAGTTAAACAAGTAAATTCATTTTTGTTTTATTTCAAGAATCGCTGATTAAGTTTAAACAACGTCGTTCTGTAAAGCTAAAACAAGCAAGAATTATAAACAAAAGCACAAGGGCTCAAATTTTATTGATAAGATAGAGATCAGCCAAACGCGTGATTCCAAAGAGTATATACAAAGTTAGAAAACGGTAATTTACAGGGAAAAGGGCTACGTTGAAACATAACGACCACTATCCTTCTACCAACTTTGAATTCGGGGCATCCTGAGCTTCTGTCGAAGATGACCTTTGACTGGAGATTTCCTCCGATAGATGATGTAACTACTGCTGAGGGACTTGCCTCTGTTGAACATAGTTACTTGCCATTATCCCTAACTTTTGCCTGGATTGTACTATGAGATTTCCAATCCATCGGGATGATTCTTTTTTTTTCATGTCTCTAACTTTTGCCTGGACCGCCCTTTCGGGTTTTCAATCCACCGAGACGTTTTTTTTTTTTTTAGTTTAGGCGAAGTATTTCTTGACTACATCAACATTCGTGGGGTAGGAAAATTCCTCTCCGTCCAAGGTTGCAAGTCTCAAGGCGCCGCCTGAGAAAGCTTTCGTGACCACATAGGGGCCATCATAATTCGGGGTCCATTTGCCCCGAGAATCAGTGAGAAATGATTGTATCTTCTTGAGCACAAGGTCTCATTTCCTGAAGACACGAGGTCGGACCTTTTTGTCAAACGCCCTCTTCATTCTTTGCTGATACAACTGACCGTGGCATAGTGTCGTGATTCTCTTCTCTTCGATCAGGTTCAGTTCGTTGTGTCGACTTTGACACCATTCAGCTTCGGTGAGCTTAGCTTCCATCAATACCCTGATTGACGGGATCTCTACTTCTATGGGAAGCACTGCCTCCATGCCATATACTAGAGAGAAAGGGGTAGCCCCTGTTGAAGTGCGGACAGATATGCGATAACCATGAAGAGCAAAGGGTAGCATCTCGTGCCAATCTTTATAGGTTACAACCATTTTTTGAACGATCTTCTTGATGTTCTTGTTAGCCGCTTCTACCGCTCCGTTCATCTTGGGTCGGTAGGGAGATGAGTTATGGTGTTCGATCTTGAACTCTACACACAACTCTTTCATCATCTTATTGTTCAAGTTAGATCCATTATCAGTAATGATCTCGCTTGGAACACCATAACGGCAGATGATATTGTTTTTGATAAATCGGACCACCACTTGTCGGGTTACATTGGCGAATGACGCTGCTTCGACCCACTTGGTGAAATAGTCAATGGCTACCAGGATGAACCGATGTCCGTTTGAAGCCTTAGGTTCGATCATACCAATCATGTCGATTCCCCATATGGAAAATGGCCACGGGGAAGAAAGAACTTTGAGATGTGATGGCGGTACATGAATTTTGTCGGAGTATATCTGACACTTGTGACACCTCCTCATGTACTTGTAGCAATCGGATTCCATGGTTAACCAGTAGTACCCGCCCCTGAGAATTTTTCTTGCCATTGTGTGTCCGTTGGCATGAGTGCCAAAGGATCCTTCATGAATTTCTTTCATGAGCACGTCTGCTTCTGGTCTGTCGACGCATCGGAGCAAGACCATGTCAAAATTTCTCTTATAAAGAGTGTCACCGCCCAGGAAGAAGTTTCCAGCCAATCTTCTGAGGGCTTTCCTGTCTTTTCTGAGTGCCCCAGATGGGTACTCTTGTTTCTGAAGGAAGCATTTGATATCGTGATACCAAGGTCTGTCGTCTATGACTGCTTCAATCGCGAAGATGTAAGCGGGCCGTTCAAGGCGCATGATGTCAATCTTAGGTATGTCATTCCATCGACCTACACTAATCATGGAAGAGAGAGTGGCTAATGCGTCAGCCATGTGATTCTCATCACGAGGGATGTGATGAAAGTCGACTCTGTTGAAGAAGGGTAACAACCTTCTTGCATAGTCTTTGTAAGGAATCAATCCTGATTGGTATGTGTTCCAATCTCCTTTTATCTGATTGATAACCAAGGCTGAGTCGCCGTATACGTCCAAGTTTTTGATCCTTAAATCAATCGCTTCTTCGAGACCCATGATACATGCTTCGTATTCGGCCTCGTTGTTCGTACATTTGAACGTAAGTCTGGTAGTGAAAGGAATGTAGGAACCCTGAGGGGTAACAATGATTGCCCCAATTCCGTTTCCATAATGATTGACTGCTCCGTCAAAGATAAGTCCCCACTGGGAACCTGGTTCTGGCCCTTCACTGGGTAGCGGTTCATCGCAATCTTTCATTTTTAGATACATGACATCTTCGTCTGGGAAGTCAAACCCGATTGATTCTTGATCGTCAATCGGTTGATGAGCCAAATGATCGGCTAAAATACTTCCTTTAACGGCTTTCTGAGCATGGTACTCTATGTCATATTCTGATAGTAACATCTGCCAACGGGCAATCCTTCCCGTGAGAGCAGGTTTTTCGAAAACGTACTTGATTGGATCCATTTCGGAGACCAACCAAGTAGTATGACGAATCATGTACTGGCGAAGACGTTTGGCTGCCCAAGCCAAAGCGCAACAAGTTTTCTCAAGCATTGTGTACCGAGTTTCACAATCGGTGAACTTCTTGCTCAGATAGTAAATGGCAGACTCTTTCCTTTTAGTTTCGTCTTGTTGGCTAAGTACACATCCCATTGAGTCATCTAGGACTGTGAGGTAAATGATCAGTGGTCTTCCTTCCACTAGAGGTGATAGAATTGGTGGATTCAATAGATATTCCTTAATACTGTCGAAGGCGGTTTGGCAATCTTCTGACCATACGCAATCCTGGTTCTTTTTCAGTAATTTGAAAATCGGCGCACACGTCGCGGTCATAAGGAATATGAATCTGGAGATGTAGTTCAAACGTCCCAGGAATCCTCTGACTTGTTTTTCAGTTTTCGGAGAAGGCATTTCTTGAATGGCCTTGACCTTGTCAGGATCAACTTCAATTCCTTTCTGGCTGACGATGAACCCTAGTAATTTCCCCGAACGGACACCGAAGGTGCACTTGTTGGGATTCAAGCGGAGCTTGAATTTTCTTAGACGTTCGAACAATTTTGACAGATGTTCAACGTGCTCATCCTCTGTTCTTGATTTTGCAATCAAATCATCGACATATACCTCGATTTCCTTATGTATCATGTCATGAAACAGAGTAGTCATGGCCCTTTGATAGGTTGCCCCGGCGTTCTTCAAACCGAACGGCATTACCTTGTAACAAAAGGTACCCCATGGGGTAATGAACGAAGTTTTCTCCATGTCTTTCGGCGCCATTTTGATCTGGTTATAGCCCGAGAATCCATCCATGAAGGAGAATACTTTGAACTTTGCTGTGCTGTCAACCAGCATGTCAATGTGTGGTAAAGGAAAGTCGTCCTTTGGACTTGCCATGTTTAGATCTCTGTAATCAACACACATTCTGACCTTTCCATCCTTTTTGGGAACGGGTACGATGTTGGCTAACCATTGAGGATATTCAGATGTAGCGAGGAAACCCGCGTCGATCTGTTTCTATACCTCCTCTTTGATTTTGATGGCCATGTCCAGGTGAGTGCGTCTCAACCTTTGCTTTACTGGCGGACATTCCGATCTCAACGGTAAGTGATGTTCCACGATGCTGGTATCCAACCCTGGCATATCCTGATAGGACCAAGCGAACACATCGGGGAATTCTTTGAGAAGCTTTATCAAACCCTCTCTGGCAGTTGGACTGAGCAATGCTCCGATCCTGATTTCTTTTTTCTCTTTTTCTGAACCCAAGTTTACCGTTTCTAACAGTTCTTTGTGAGGTTCAATGGACATTTCCTCTTGTCTGAGTAGTCGGGAGATCTCTTCTGGAATTTCGTTGTCATTTTCTTCTTCAGCCTCGAATACTGGGAACTCAAAGTTGGAAGAAGGCATCGGATCGTATGTTTCAACGGGGTATAAAACAAGCAATCTGCATGACGTGATGATTCGTGTTTAGAAGAGATAGAGAAAATGCAAGTGTGTGCAGTGTATTTGTTTTTTACTGCTTGTTTTTATGATTGAATTGTTTTTTAGGATTACCATTTTCTGAAAAAGCAAAAAGAGAAAACATCAATTAATGCGGAAATTACAGAACGACGTTATTTTATTAATGAACAAGTCGAATCTTGAAACTACAGCCCTATAAAACAAAACTCTGTCGCTTTGGGCAAAGCGAAGAGGGAAATTTACAGAAAACGAGCCCTATCAAAACATCCGTTTCACCTGGGCAGGGTTAAAGGTTTAAAGATGGCAATTACTTTGACTGATGAACGACCTTCGGAACCTCGACGGCAACCCATTGGCGGCGAACTCCTCGGTGAATCACAAAGTCTGGCACCTTCCTTGATTTGTCTTCAGAAATGACGCTGATTTCTGGTGGAGCAGGATCATTGGAATCTGTCTCCCAGGCAGAATTGTCGTAGGAGGATTCCTCTGTTGCATTTTGCATAGCATTGGTGCTCTCAGCTGTATCTCCCCATCCAGTTGGCTGGATGTCTTCGAGCCTGATACTAGAGCTTTCAGGAGCAGTGTACTTGACCATAAAGTCGTATTTTCCACTTGGTTGTCCCAGAGTGTCCCAAACTTCTTTGGAACTGGAGAAGTCATCCCTCTCAATGACGTTGACCTCAGGAAAAGCATAGTTGATGAATTCAAGTCCTGCAAATGTTGCGAATTCATCTTCATGTTGAGTAGTTTCCGAATGACCTGAGTGTTGATCCCATGACATGGTGGGGACACAGGTATTCTGTTCAATGACGCTCAGCTGAGTTTCATTACTCGGCTGACTTTCTTGCCCCAAGTTTCCTGGGTAAGGTTGCCACATTGGCAGACCATCCCTCGGGCCATAGTAATTGTGGTCAAAGTTGTCTTTCATCAGAGTGTCCTCCTCTAATGAATTTGGCGGAGCACGGCATCCTTCCGGATCACAATCTCCGTAGATCATTTCGACACCTGATCTTGGTATAAATCTCAGACTTTCTGTAGGAAAGCAAAAAGGCATAGGCACCTCTTCCTGAGACATATAGCCGTCCTTGTTAAGGTAGGACTTCCATTCTTCATCTGTGTCAGAGGGATCTTCCTCATTGATAACATGAACTGTCTGAGACACTGGGTGAAGAAAACCTCCACTGTGGAAGAAGTTTTGAAGGGGATGAAGACTTTCATCATTGGCAATTGTCTGGGTACAGGTTGCAGAAAAACCAAGACCCTTCTTTGTTTTATTGTCAATAGGAATGACAAGCCGTCCTCATCCTGTCGTATCGGTACTCTCGACCGCTTTGATAGCATCTTTGTATGAAGAAATTGAAGTTCCTTCTTCGGATTGATCGTTCTTGCTCACCGATAGTGCTTGGAACTGAGTTCCAATAACCTCCTCGGGTTCTACACAAGTAGATGATGATAAGTTGCTTACAAGCAAGGCTTGTTCCCCACAAACCGTGACAAGTTGATCGTTCTTGACGAACTTTAGCTTTTGGTGGAGGGTCGAAGTGACCACTCCAGCCTGATGTATCCAAGGTCTTCCTAATAAACAACTATATGTTGCCCGGATGTCCATGACCTGGAAAGTGATTTGGAAAGTGTGAGGACCAATAGTTATGGGAAGATCAACTTCGCCGATAACTATTTTTCTGGATCCATTGAATGCTTAGACGACGACCTCGCTGACTCTCATCGGAGGGCCCTTGAATGATAATTGCGTCAAAGTGAACTTCGGTATAACATTCAGGGCTGACCCTGTGTCTACCAGTACGTTGGCTAAAGCATCGCCCTGGCAGTTAACTGTAATGTTGAGCGCCATGTTATGACGGCGACCCTCTTCAGGTAATTCCTCATCACTAAATCCCAAATTATTGCAGGAAGTGATGTTAGAGACAATGCTATCGAATTGTCTGATTGTTACATCCTGTTCCACAAAGGCTTGCTCCAAGACTTTCTGTAGAGCCTCTCTGTGTGTTTCTGAACTGAGTAACAGTGATAATACTGAGATCTTTGAAGGAGTCTGTAATAGTTGATCAACGATGTTATATTCACTCCTTTTGATGAGCTTTAGCATCTCATCTTTGTCTTTTGAAAAGTCGGGATTACCAGATTGACTGACTGGTGGATCAGGAATTTCCGCCTGAAGTTCCTTTTCTTTGTTGGATTCTTCAACCCCTCGGTTGAAGATTCTACCGCTCCGTGTTACATGACTGACGTCTGCAATATTCACGACGGAGGGTAATGGAATTTCCTTTCCATTCTCAATTGTTGTTGCACCGTATTTGTAAGGGATCGCCTTAGCTGATTCATACGGTAGTGGCCCCGGTAGATAGATGACTATGGGGACTTTCTGATTTTTCTAACCATCATAAGTAATCTCGATCCGTTCCTGGTTGGGAACTTTAGATTCGTCAAGTAGAGGAATGATGGCAAAAACATCCCTGGTCCTATGATGACCAGAGATCGTGACAACATCCTCAACTTGATCAGCAAGGTAGTTTGGCGACCAAATGATGGGTCCTGAACCTGGATATGGATGAATTTCTCCATGATCGATCTGACCCTGAAGAGCTGCTCTCAGAAGGTAACACCCTTGGTTACTTTCCGAACAGACGCTACAACTGTCATAGTTGTGTGGTGGCACCTGGCCACGCCCACTTTAAATACAATGTAACCTCACTAGGTTACCTTCCATTGATCGGACATCCCGACTTTGACGACGAGTAGGATTCCTGTTATTGATACTAATCTGCTGAGTATCTTCATCCATATAGATTGGCATCCACCAATGATTTAACAAGTGCTGAAGTGCCTTCTGGACAAGGGTACAACCTCGATCGTTTTCGCAACCCACTTTACAGCTTTGATAATCGTCTGATATTAAGAATCCGAGCCGGACCTGCTCAGCATGTAACTCTACCAGATTGGTATTCATCACGCGGATGTCAAAGATCTGAACCATGTTGATTTGATAGGAGTTCCTATCATGGTAGTCTTGGATCCATCCAAGATCCATCTGACGCTGGAGGGCCTCTTGTATGAAAGAGCATCCCTGTTTGTTTACCGAGCAAATCAGACAGGAACTGTAATCGTGCCGCGGCAGATTATGATACTGGCTTTGCCTTGAGTGCATTGCCACCAAGTTGACATTCATCACACGGATGTCGTGGTTTTGAATGACGTTAGAATTCGTAGAGACCATGTTAACTCCACGAACTAGGTGCTCTTGGATCCATCCGAGATCCATTTGTTCCTGTAGAGCTGCTTGCACTACAGAACATCCTTGGTTGTCTTTAGAGCAGATATCACACTGGTGATAATTATGAGGTGGCACATGGCCATATCCACTCTGTCTACAATGCATCTTGACCAGATTGGTCCCCAATAAGAGTACATCGTGAATTTGATAGACATTGTTAGTCTCTTTCTCAATCAGATTGATTGCAGCCTTCTCATGTTGAGGCAGCGGGTTCATAAGAACATTAGGATTCGTATCTTTGAAAGATAAGAGCCCGCTCCTAACAAGCTTTTGCACGTCGGATTTGAAATTGAGACAAGTCTCAATGTTATGCCCTGAACCTCCTTGATGATAAGGGCATGTTTGATCCACCTTAAACCAGAAAGGCGGATTTTCTGGAACTGAAAGGGGAGACTTAGTCTGAATGTGCCCCTTGGCTAGCAGTAACGAAAACAGTTCTGCGTACGTTACAGGTATAGGATCAAATCCTGGTGGTCGTGTTGTACGGTTGTTGTTATATGGAGGACGAGCCTGCTGAAGAGGCTGTTGTGTCCTTTGTTGGTCAGGTTGGCTCTGCGCAACCTGAGGTTGATACATAGGAACAGGCGCGGGGCCGATAGCAGGAGTAACAGCTGCTACTGGCTGATAACGTCGCCTTTGCTTTCCGAGAGAGATATTCCCAATATCTTGCACTTTTTTCTTAGGGAGAGCACTACTGTATTTTTTAGTACCGCTCGTTGATCCAGTGTCTTTTACCAAACGTCCTTCTCGGACGGCTTCCTCAAGACGTACACCCATGCCGACCATTTCGGTGAAATCACTGGGCGCACTGGCAACCATTCGGTCATAGTAAAATGAGCTTAAGGTCTTTAAGAAGATCTTTGTCATCTCTTTTTTCTCAAGAGGTGGACAAATTTGAGCGGCAATTTCATGCCACCTTTGAGCATACTCCTTAAAGGTTTCCTTGTCCTTTTGCGACATTGATCTGAGTTGATCTCTGTCGGGTGCCATGTCCAAATTGTACTTGTATTGTTGGACGAAGGCAGTACCAAGATCTCTGAATGTACTGATCGTAGTACGGTTTAAACCCATGTACCATTTGAGTGCGACACCGGTTAAACTATCCTGGAAGTAGTGAATCAGCAGGTCCTGATTCTCTGTCTGAGCTGACATTCGTCGAGCGTACATCACCAGATGGCTCTGAGGGCAAGAGTTACCCTTGTATTTTTCAAAGTCGGGCACTTGAAATTTAAGCGGGACTTTCACATTGGGGACCAAGCAGAGGTCTGCGGCGTCCTTTCCAAATAGATCCTGACCGCGAATGGCTTGCAGCTCTTTCTGCATTTCCAAGAACTGCTCCTGGAATTCATCCATTCTGTCAAACATAGTTTCCTTCTTATCAGAAGGTGTCCGTGGAATCTGTCCTTCCGGGACAGTGTGCACCACCGGGGGTGGTACCGTGACTACGGCAGTAAGTCTTGGCGCCTCCCGAAGTTTGTAACCTTCAGGAGTCTTGAGTATGCCCCTGGCATCTTCGCTTTCCCGAAGTTTGTAACCTTCAGGCCCAGCGGCTTCTGTTGCGATTCCCTGATCTTCAGTGATCGGCGGAACATATCCTTCCGGGATATAGTTAACAGGCATGCCCCAAGGACGATCTTTCGGCATCTGATACCTAGGATCATACTTTTCTATGATGGGCGTTGAGGTGATCTCTGAGATCACAGTTCTTTGTAGCTGAGCTTCTGCCATGGCTTGCATGTCGTTACGAAGCTTTCTCATATCCTCTCTCAGAGCGTCGATCTCTTCTTTCAACTCTCTATTTTCTTCCTCAAGATTATCCATCTTTTTTTGACGATTGGCCCAAGTATTATACGAATGAGACAGTTTGACTCTAGAATCGAGACACAAACGTAAGATTCGTAGGGAAGAAGAATACACGATGTGAGAATGATGAATGCAATGATTATATTAATTGTTTTTTGGTTTAATCAAAATAAACTTCGACAATTAGATTGTAAATATCAAACAGTGGGGAAACCCCTTTTTATTGAATTCCAAAGGATTACAGAAATGGAAATACAGTAAATTACAAAGTGCAGAAACAGAAACCTAAACTAATGGGTCCCGAGTCCTCTCTGAAGAGAAATCAGGTACTGATTCTGGTATCTTCCTTTTCTTTGATCGGGGCGCTTGGGCCGTTGTCGGGTTGTCATTCCTTTGCCAAGTGAAAGGAGTGAGCAAATTCCTTTGGTCATCTTGATTCTCTACAGCATGCTGCTCCAAAATTTCAATCAGAGCATCTTTCTCTTTTAGTAATTGCTGTATTTGGATACACTCTACGTCGAGGGTGCGATACTTGTTCTTCCAAGATCTTCTTTCCTTTTGAACTTTGTTGAGAGTAACCTGAAGCCTTTCAGTTTCCGTCATGAAGTACATGACAATTTCCCTCGGCGGAAGAATTCCGTAATGAGGATAAGGCATCTTTAGCTTGAGAGTTCTAGTTTGTACCCAATGGAGATAAGGCTCCACCGAGACACAGTCCGGTTTTCCCAGAGACTCTCGCCCTTTCTTATGAACATGTTTCCAAGCTTGCACTATTTCCATCTTTAGTCCTCTGTCACTTTCTCCTTCTTTGAAGAAAAGACCTTCCAGATGAACACCCAATGGGATGTGTCTCATCGGGTATCCAAATTGACGAAGAACTAATATCGGATGATAGTTGATTCCTCCTTTAGTTCCTATGAGGGGTACGCTGGGGAAGTTTCCACAACGGTCAACGATTCTGATTCCCACATAAATCCTATTACACCAATCTATATCAGAGTTGGTGAGGGACATGATCTTCTGCGACCAACGTAAGACACTCTTACAATCCCAAAAAGCAGCAGACTTGGGCAAGTGCGAGATAAACCATTTATAGAGCAAAGGTACACAGCATGTGATCTCCCCTCCGCTGTACAAATTTCCCAAGTGTACAGAATGATACGCATCTACGAGCAAAGTCGGCACAGGGTTTCCAATGAGAAAAACCTTAATAGCGTTGATATCGACGAAGTTATTGATGTTGGGAAACAAAAATAACCCGTAGGTGAGCAAGACAAAGATGCTTTCAAAAGCAGTCCCGTTCCCTATACTAGCGAAGTATAGAGTCTTTTTTGTCAAGAACTGGGCTGGCAAACCTTGGATGCCACCCTTAGTGGTCATGTGAGTCCGGACCTCAGACTCGTCCAAATGAATTGCTATTGCAATAGTCTGATTCTTTGGAATTTCTTCCAGTCCAGAAAATGGAGCTCGATCAGTGATATGTAAATCAGTCGATGAGAATACTCCTCCAGCGTTGGTGATAGCTGGTAATCCGGGAATGTGAAACAGTGATAAACCGGATCGTAGAACTGAATGAGCGCGTCCTTGATTCCCTCAATCACATGGACTCTTAACAGTGGTAGCAAACCACCGTGCTTGGCTCTGAAAGCCTCTGGGTTAACGATCATCCTCGCTAACTTTCTCAAATCCCCTAGTTTTGGAACCTTGAAGGTATACTGGTGAGTTCTCCTTCTACCGAAATCCATTAATGCAATCTTTTTCTCTGATATTTGCAATCACAGTCTTAGTTTAATTTGAAAAACAGAGAGACTAGAAGAGAAAGTTTTTTGAATGTTTTAATGTTTTATTAAATGAATGCATGAATGCAGCACACAAAAACATAGAAAAAACATGGGGTCAAAGGGTCATTGTCATGAAGTCAAAGCTCTACCCATCCCCAAAGGTTTACACTAGGGTGATTTTTGTACCTGTACTCATTATCATCAGCTCCTCCCAGGAAGGCAGACAACAAGCGGATCGCCAGTGAGTTGTGTGCAATCTTAGAGTAAGTGCCATTCACCGAGAATAGATCACCAGCCTCAAATGAGGGTAGTATCGCTAACAACTATTTCCGATAGTTTTCGCACTACGAAAAAGGTTGGCTTTTCTTAAGTGTATACTCAATCTCACCACATGCGGCATCACACGCATTCCCAGTAGCAGAAAAATAAACACGTATAGCAATTAGGAAAAGCAGTATATATATTTGTCCTAATCATCCTAGACTTATAAAGCTATGAATCTTAAGTTCCTGACAGAAATGGGTTCCCCGGCGGAAGCCCCAACTGTGGTTCCCTGCCTAAGAGATGGACCAGTATAGGTCAATCTTTCTCTTCGGTAGAGTTCCCATTTTCCGTAGAAAACGGGGATGATGCCCTAAGGCAGAAAAGGAGACTCCCCAGCAGAGTCGCCATTTTACAAGGAAAACAGACAGAAAGAAAAACTGGCCCCACGGTGGGCGCCACTTTTCTGTAGCGAGCGATTTTGGACGCGGTTCTTAAGCGCTGGTCGCTCTCTGCGGTTTGAGCTTTAAACTACAGGTCGATTCATTTTTTATCCTATTGTGAGCTGAATAAGGAAGGGAAATAGATGTCTCCAATTAACCCTGTTTGCATACTGAGTTTAAACAACGGTCTGTTAGGTTACGGATGCTATCAATGTGGGGGGGCTTTTGTACTGGTTATTCGTATTTCGCCAATACAGGTTTCTTTCTTTCTAGGGCTTAATGTTTCTGGTGGGGAATAAGGATTAGGATGTTAGGACTGATGCTTTTGAATTACTGCTTTTTGATTGATGGAGATATGGGATTTGGGTTTTTTGTCCCGTTTACCGAAACAGGGAAATCAGAGCGTTCGTAGTTCCTCCTATTCTATGGGAGGAAATTGGTTTTATTGGTGTCTTGTTCAAAGCCCAAGACGTGAAGCGAAAGGTGATTTATATCTTGTTCAAAGCCCAAGATGTGAGGCTGAAAGGTCTATTTGTGTCTTGTTCAAAGCCCAAGACGTGAAGCTGAAAGACCTCGACTTTAGAGAGAATTTGTCATCTCTAAAGAGGGGAGAAGGAGAATTACTTTAACTGGGATACGCGGATCCGAGCAATGCCATAATTTCTGAAGAAAGGGTTTTAACCTGAAGGAGAAGACTTTAACTCAGTGTAGAGCAATGCCATCTTTCCTTAGGAATTTCTCATGCTAAAAGAAGGACAGTGGCATGGATGTAGATGATCCAGAGGCTTGCCGCTTACAGCGATTAGATGAAGGGAAAGGAGTTGTTGATGTTTGTGTACTGTGAACGAGGCACATCTTTGATGCTAAAAGGTTGATTGGATCAACCAGTGGTTTTCTTATACAAAGCCCAAGAGGAGGCTAATTTCCGCTAGGAAAATCATTATACAAAGCCTAAGAGGAGGCTATTTTGTGTCTCGTACAAAGCCCGAGAGAGAGGCTAAAAGTTTTTTGACCCAGTGAGGCATATCGTTATACAAAGCCTAAGAGGAGGCTAAAAGAGTTCGACTCCTGCTTAAGAAATTTGTGTCTCGTACGAGGCCCGAGATGGAGGCAAAAAAAGGGTGATTAACTCAACGAGGGAATCTTTTGTGTCTCATACAAAGCCTGAGAGAGAGGCTAAAAGGTTGTTTTGACTCCACTGGGGAGAATTTTGGTATCTCGTACGACGCCCGAGATGGAGGCTATTGTAACTGTTTCAGTTGAGTGACAGATCCAATATACTGATTTAAAAGAGAAAATCAGTTTTTATATGAGTAACACTGTACTCAGGGATTTGATTTGAGGATCAGGGATATTTCCTTCTCTTTGAGGAAATGGGAAATCCAAAGGGTATCGAGACTATCTGAGTCTGCGGGTTTCCTTCCTATTTAACGAAGGGTGCTTGAGAATGTCTTTGAGACTCAAGGAAGTTAGACTATCCGTGTCTAGAGTTTTATCTTTTGTACTATGCTTCGAGAAACAGTAGTAGACTCTATGAAAGGACTATTCTATGAGGATGACTAGGTTCTGTTCCTATACCTCTAGGAGGTCGTCGGGACAATTTGTACGAAGCCCAAGAGGAGGCTGGAATCTTTTAAGAAGCCGACGGGTCCTTGTACGAAGGCCAAGAGGAGGCTATCATTCCCGGAGGAAGAGATCATTATACGAAGCCTAAGAGGAGGCTATGAATACTTCTAAGAAGCCGTAGTGTCCTTTATTAATGCCCAAGAGGAGGCCGATGCTTTTAAGAAGCCCGTGGGTCTATCATCTCTTTTCCATTAGGAGAGATAACTCTTTTAAAGATGAAAACCACTGGTAAACGTGTGAGGTTTACTATCCAGCGACTTTTAGCTTTTAAAGAGGGTTCCTTAGTTAAGGTCCAAGATTATGACCGTAGTGGGTACCCAAACCCCGAGACATTCAAGGCAAGCTATCCACAAGGAATAGATCAAGTCAGGAAAGTTCGAGAATTGGGAAGAAACTCAAAGATGCCATTCACGGAGAATACATTCATCTTGGGGAGTAGAGCTTCTTGACGATTCCTAAGGAGGACAGCCGAAGAGAAGACTGTATCTGGTGCTCCTATTGGGGATCTAGGCGTCTATTTCTACGAATAAGTAAAACGGCGTCACCTAGTTCTAGACGTAGTTGCCGGGGAAACTCGAAATATCTATACTATTATTACACAGTAGATATGAGTTTATGAAATGAGACTTACAGTGAGCAGCCCCACAATACAGTTTATAATATGAAAGCAGTAAATGAAAGCGATAACCACTTACTCGGTTGTAGTGCTTCCATGCTGTTTGGTTAGTTGTTCAACAAAGAAAGATTAAAAACAACAGTATATTCAAAATCAAAGGAGAAAGTGCTTTGAAAAAGAAAGGTTTGGGGCTTACAGCTCAAGGAGAGGCCCAGGGTTTTATCAGTGAGCGCACTGTTTGAATTTGTACAGAGGGACTTATACAAGTGACTGAGGCCCAAAATGGTTTTCTGTACAAAGGGATGGGTCTTACACTCTCTTAAGAGGCCCAAAAAGGGTTTTTAAAGAAAAGAGTAAATGGATCTTACTACTCGAGGGTAGGCCCAAATGGTTTTTATTTTTAAACGGGCGACGATCGCGCCGTTTACTTGTACAGAGGGACTTATACAATGAGTGAGGCCCAAAAAGTTTTTGTACAAGGGGGGATGGGTCTTACACTCTCTCAAGAGGCCCAAAGAGTTTTGAAGGAAAATAAATGGGTCTTACTACTCGAGGGTAGGCCCAAATGGTTTTTGAAAAGGCGACGATCGCGCCGTTTGTTTTTTGACGGTATCGGGACTTATACAATAAGTGAGGCCCAAAAATGATTTGGTCAAAAAAGGATTGGGTCTTACACTCTAATAGAGGCCCAAAGTGTTTTGAAAATGATTTATGAGGGTTACATTAATCCAAAATCCTAATTTGTTTTCAAAAATGTATTTAATTGAATAAAAATTCAATTAAAATGATCAAAAATTGTTTAACACATGGAAAACAAATTGTGATCTTGGATTAATGCTTCAAAAATTAAGTATTGACCTACAAAATAATTAGAAAGCATTAAAAGTTGCAAAATCAATGTAGAAAAAATATTTAAAATGTCAAAAACAATTAAAATATTAATTCTTTGCAAAAATATCAATTATATGAAATAAATAATATTTTTGGGATTTTTTGATAAAATAAAATATTTTAACATTTTTGTGAATTATTAAAAAAAGAATCAACTCAAAATCATTAAAACTCAGAGAGAAATTAATTTTTGAATCAATTAAACAAAATCACAAAATTCAAATATTCAAATATATGAAAATGGCGCCAAGAACACAAGCAAGAACACGCGCGTTTTTCTGGGTTTGGCTGATTTGCGTTTTCTATCCAATCTCCATGAATACGTAATCATATCATGCAATCCACATATCATTATGCTCGTCTCAACCTCACGATCATGTTTATAACACTTAATTTCATTTAAATTAAACATAAAACATGAAATCACGAAGAAACCTCAAGAACCCTAATTTCTGCATGAAGGCTAGGATTTTTGATACCCGATTCAAACAATGCAATTAATTGAGGGAAAACATTCCATGCATGATTATGAACATATGGCCAAATTATTGTGCGAGGAAATATGCATAGATTGAGAGATGCCCAAGTTTAGGCTTACCTCCAAGTCGTGACAGCAAGAGCAGATGTGATTTTGAGTTGGAGGTGTTACAGACAAGTTGTGATGATCTGGACAGCTTCCCTACACCATATGGAGTGTGTTTGAACACTTGGATTGAATTGAAATGGACTGGATCAGTTTATGGCATCTCAGCTGCAACTTCACTTCAAACTTGTGTGGATGGCAAGTGATTTTGTGAAATTGATGTTTCAGAAGTTATGTGAGTGTTTGATCAGCTCATATGTGATGTATGTGAGGTGTGTGAGTGATTGGTTTGTGCAGAATTGCTCTCAAACTCAAAACCCGATAGCTACCTTGCTAAGAAAGGCATTTTTGGCAAGAGAAAGAGATTTTGAGGAAAGCATCTGTTATATGGCTTTGGTGTACTTAAACTGACCACAATTAAGCTCTATTTATAGTAGAGCAAGTTTGTTTTGCAAGGAATAGTGCATGGCAGCTGGTAAGTAGGTTTCCTCAATGTTGGCCAATGGAAATGAAAGTCTCCTCTAGCCATTGACTAGAGGTTAGGGCACAGAGCTTTGGTCCCCTTGGTCTTGGATAAGTCTTGACTGATTTCAGATGAGAATGGCTCAGTCCATGCCACCTTGATGGTTCCATTGAATGCCTCATTCCAAATTTGAAGTCTTGTCCCTATTTTGGCCATTCTAGGTTCAACATGCTATTCTTTGTTCCTTGGACCTTGGAGGCTTGGCTCAGTGATTGTCCCCTTTGGATTCAATCCTCTGAGGTGTCCAAGTGGATTGGAGCAATTGCAATTGGCTGATTTTGGCAAATCGACCAAAGTTTCAAATTCTTCCTTGCTTTGACAGATTTCAGCAAGGCAACTTGCCAATGTTGTATCTCATGATGTAGGTTGAATTTGGCAATGTTCTTGGCCATTTTGGAAAGCTCTTACATGATACAACAACTGTTTGAACAAGTTTGGTTTTGATCTCTTTTGATTCCAAGTGAAAAATCCCCCTACATTTGGCAAAAAGTGAAGCAGAATTCTGACTTAGTGAAAATTTCACTAAGTGTTGGAAAAAGTGACATTTTCACTTTTCAGCCACTTTGATCACTCCATAACTCAAAATTCTTAATGAATTGGAATGACTTGTAGTTGAAGTTTTTGTAGGTGATAATGAGGGCTACAAATCCATCTTTGGATGAGAAAAAATGGCCTTGTGGTTTAGGAGTTATGGTCCTCCAAAGTTGGTACCTTTGCCACTTTATTTTTAACTTAGAAAATTTTCTAAGTTTTATGGTTACCCCTTTTACAAGTTATCTCACTTTTCTTGATTTTTCTTGATGAATGATGATCCAAATCATACATTAACATCATTTTAGGGTTAAAAAACCATTTTGGTGAAAAATCTCAAAAAGTCAAAGTTGACTTTTGTGCACAGTTGACTTTTTATCAGATGAATTCCAAACTGTGCAAATTTTCAGGAAATCATGTCCTTGACCTAAATCAAACTTGATGGACATGTTCCATGGGTGTCATAGGGTATATTCAATCATGTATTAGGGTTTGGGAGCATGTCTTGGTCAAAAGTCAAAGTTACAGTTGACTTTTCCCTTAAAACCCTAATTGTGGTGCAGATGAAAATGAGACTTGTTGCTCAAGCTTCTTGGATCAATCCATTGTTCCAAATGGATCAATATGGTGTATTAGAGACCCTCAAATCATCTCTTGAGGTCTTGGCTCATGGTTTGTCCCAAAAGCCAACTTAGGGGTGAATTAGGTCAAGAAACCCTAATTCCTGATTTTTGATGAATGCATCCCCTGAGGAAAAATTGACTTAATGCATGGGTTCATGAGGTTCCATGAAGTATATTAGGTTATGTTTTGGATCATTGCCTTGTGCCCAGATGAAAATTTCCATCTGGAGGCCCTGGTCGACCAAAACCCTAATTTGGTGACATTGTCGATCTTGAGACTTGATCCACCTAGAAGGGAGCAGCCTTGTGCTTAATCCTTGAAGTGGGAGTCCTTTTTGATCCATTGTGGATGTTTAAGAGATAAGACAAGTTGAAGATCATGTCATTTCTTGATTGATCCTTTGTCTAAGCACTCAGAGAGGGCTTGAAACCCTAATTTTAATTGTAGTGGATGCTCACCCATCTTTGGGGAGACTGATGAAGCATGATGGTTCATCCATATTGTGATGATGATTTTCACAATGATGGGAAATCTAAGTGGTCAAAATTTGGGGTATTACAAGAACCCATAGGTATACCTTCAAGGTTCCAAAGTTAGAGGATTTGAGAAGGTTAGCGAGGATGATCACTAACCCTGAGGCTTTCAGAGCCAAGCACGGAGGTCTGCTACCACTGTTAAGAGTCCATGTGATTGAGGGAATCATGGATGCGCTCGTTCAATTCTACGATCCGGCTTATCACTGTTTCACATTCTCGGATTACCAGCTCGCACCGATGCTGGAGGAGTATTCTCATCTGATTGATCTACACATTACAGATCGAGCTCCATTTTCCGGACTGGAAGAAATTCCAAAGAATCAGACCATCGCAAGAGCAATTCATTTGGACGAGTCTGAGGTTAGGACTCACCTAACCACTAAGGGTGGCATCCAAGGTTTGCCAGCCCAGTTTCTGACAAAGAAGGCCCTGTATTTTGCCAGTATAGGAAACGTGACTGCTTTTGAAAGCGTCTTTGTCTTGCTCACCAACGTGTTATTTTTGTTTCCCAACATCAATAACTTCGCCGATATCAACTCCATTAAGGTTTTTCTCATTGGAAATCCTGTGCCCACTTTCCTCGCGGATGCGTATCATTCTGTACATTTGGGAAATTTGTACAGCGGAGGGGAGATCACATGCTGTGTACCTTTGCTTTATAAATGGTTTATCTCCCACTTGCCCAAGTCTGCTGCTTTTTGGGGTTGCAAGAGTGCCTTACATTGGTCGCAGAAGATCATGTCCCTCACTAACTCTGATATAGATTGGTGTAATAGGATCTATGATGGAATCAGAATCATTGATCGTTGTGGAAACTTCCCCAACGTACCCCTCATAGGAACTAAAGGAGGAATCAACTACCATCCGATATTAGTTCGTCGTCAATTTGGATACCCGATGAGGCACGTCCCACGGAATGCTCATCTGGAAGGTATTTTCTTCAAGGAAGGAGAAAACGACAAAGCACTAAAGATGGAAATAGTGAACGCTTGGAAACACGTTCATAAGAAAGGACGGGAGTCTCTAGGAAAACCGGACTGTGTCTCGGTGGAGCCTTATCTCCACTGGGTACAAACAAGGTCTCTCAAGCTAAAGATGCCTCATCCTCGTTACGGAATTCTTCCACCGAGGGAGTCTGTCATGTACTTCATGACGGAAACTGAAAAGCTCCAGGTTACTCTCAACAAAGTTCAAAAGGAGAGAAGGTATTGGAAGAACAAGTACCGCACCCTCGATGTAGAGTGCATCAAAATACAACAATTACTGAAAGAGAAAGATGCTCTGATTGAAATTTTGGAGCAACATGCTGTAGAGAATCAGGATGACCAAAGGAATTTACTCGCTCCTTTCACTTGGCAAAGGAATGACAACCCACCAACGGCCCAAGAGCCCCGGTCAAAGAAAAGGAAAGTACCAGAGTCAGCACCCGATTTCTCTTCAGAGAGGACTCGGGACCCATTAGCTTAGGTTTTTGTTTCTGCACCTTGTAATCTACTGTATTTCCATTTCTGTAATCCTTTGAATTCAATAAAAAGGGGTTTCCCCACTGTTTGATATTTGCAATCTAATTGTCGAAGTTTATTTTGATTAAACCAAAAAACAATTAATATAATCATTGCATTCATCATTCTCACATCGCGTATTCTTCTTACCTACGAATCTCACGTTTGTGTCTCGGTTCTAGAGTCAAACTGTCTCATTCATACAATACTCGGGCTAATCGTCAGAAAAAGATGGATGATCTTGAGGAAGAGAACAGAGAGTTAAAGGAAGAGATCGACGCTCTGAGAGAGGATATGAGAAAGCTTCGTAACGACATGCAAGCCATGGCAGAAGCTCAGCTACAAAGGACTGTGATCTCAGAGATCACCTCAACGCCCATAGCGGAGAAGTATGATCCTAGGTATCAAATGCCGAAAGATCGTCCTTGGGGCATGCCTGTTAACTATATCCCGGAAGGATATGTTCCGCCGATCACTGAAGATCAGGGAATCGCGACAGAAGCCGCTGGGCCTGAAGGTTACAAACTTCGGGAAAGCGAAGATGCCAGAGGCATATTGAAGACTCCTGAAGGTTACAAACTTCGGGAAATGCCAAGACTCGCTGCCGTAGTCACGGTACCACCCCCTGTAGTGCACACTGTCCTGGAAGGACAGACTCCACAAATACCTTCTGGTAAGAAGGAGACTATGTTTGACCGAATGGATGAATTCCAGGAACAGTTCTTGGAAATGCAGAAGGAACTGCAAGCCATTCGCGGTCAGGATCTATTTGGAAAGGACGCCGCAGACCTCTGCTTGGTCCTCAATGTGAAAGTCCCGCACAAGTTCCAGGTGCCCAACTTTGAAAAATACAAGGGTAACTCTTGCCCTCAAAGTCACTTGGTGATGTACGCTCGGCGGATGTCAGCTCAGACTGAGAATCAGGACCTACTGATTCACTACTTTCAGGATAGTTTAACCGGTGCCGCACTCAAATGGTACATGGGTTTAAACCGTGCCATGATCAGCACATTTAGAGATCTTGGCACTGCCTTCGTCCAACAATACAAATACAATTTGGACATGGCACCCAACAGAGATCAACTTAGTTCGATGTCGCAAAAGGACAAGGAAACCTTTAAGGAGTATGCTCAAAGGTGGCGTGAAATTGCCGCTCAAATTTGTCCACCTCTTGAGGAAAAAGAGATGACAAAGATCTTCTTAAAGACCTTAAGCTCATTTTACTATGACCGAATGGTTGCCAGTGCGCCCAGTGACTTCACCGAAATGGTCGGCATGGGCGTACGTCTTGAGAAAGCCGTCTGAGAAGGACGTTTGGTAAAAGATACTGGATCGACGAGCGGTACTAAAAAATACGGTAGTGCTCTCCCTAAGAAAAAAGAGCAAGATATTGGGAATATCTCTCTCAGAAAGCAAAGGCGACGTTATCAGCCGGTAGCAGCTGTAACTCCGGCTATCAGCCCTGCGCCCATAGCCAACCTAATCAGCAGAGGACACAACAGCCTCTTCAGCAGGCTCGTCCTCCATATAACAACAACCGTATAACACGACCATCAGGGTTTGATCCTATACCCATGTTGTACGCAGAACTATTTCCGTTACTACTGGCTAAGGGGCACATTCAGACTAAGTCTCCTCTTACAGTACTGGAAAATCCGCCTTTTTGGTTTAAGGTGGATCAAACTTGCCCTTACCACCAAGGAGGATCAGGGCATAACATTGAGAATTATCTCAATTTCAAGTCCTACGTGCAAAAGCTTGTTAGGAGCGGACTCTTATCTTTCAAAGATATGAATCCCAATGTTCTTACGAACCCGCTGCCTTAACATGAGAAAGCTGCAGTCAATCTGATTGAGAGAGAGACTAACAATGTCTATCAAATTCACGATGTACTCTTATTGAGGACCAATATGGTCAAGATGTATTGTAGATAGAGTGGATATGGCCATGTGCCACCTCATAATTATCATCAATGTGATATCTGCTCTAAAAGCAACCAGGGATGTTCTGTGGTGCAAGCAGCCCTACAGGAACAAATGGATCTCGGATGGATCCAAGAGCACCAGGTTCGTGGAGTTAACATGGTTTACACGAATTCTAACGTCATTCAGAACCACGACATCTGTGCAATGAATGTCAACTTGGTGGAAATGCATTCAAGGCAAAGCCAGTATCATAATCTGCCACGGCACGATTACAGTTCCTGTCTGACTTGCTCGATAAACAAACAGGGATGCTCTTTCATACAGGAGGCCCTCCAGCGTCAGATGGATCTTGGATGGATCCAAGACTACCATGATAGGAATGCCTATCAAATCAACATGGTTCAGATCTTTGATATTCGCGTGATGAATACCAACCTGGTAGAGTTACATGTTGAGCAGGTCCGACTCGGATTCTTAATATCACATGACTATCAAAGCTGTAAAGCGGGTTGCAAAAATGATCGAGGTTGTACCCTTGTCTAGGAGGCACTTCAGCACTTGTTAAATCACTGGTGGATGCCAATTTATATGGATGAAGATACTCAGCAAATTAGTATCAATAGCAGAAACCCCACTCGGCATCAGAGTCAGGATGTCCGATCTGTGGAAGCTAACCTAGTGAGGTTACATTGTATTCAAAGTGGGCGTGGCCAGGTTCCACCACACAATTATGACCGTTGTAGCGTCTATTCGGAAAGTAACCAAGGGTGTTACCTTGTGAGAGCAGCTCTTCAGGGTCAGGTGGATCGTGGAGAGATTCGTCCATATCCGGGTTCTGCACCCATCAACTGGACGCCGAACTGCCTTGCCGATCAAGTTGAGGATGTTGTCACAATCTCTGGTCATCATAGGACCAGGGATGTTTTTTGCCATTATCCCTCTACTTGACGAATCGAGAGTTCCCAATCGGGAACGGATCGAGATTACTTACGATGGTCAGAAAAACCAGAAGGTTCCCATAGTCATCTATCTACCGGGACCAACACCGTATGAATCAACTAAGGCTATCCCTTACAAATACGGTGCAACAACAATTGAGAATGGAAAGGAATTTCCATTACCCTCCGTTGTGAATATTGCATACATCAGTCGTGTAACACGGAGTGGTAGAATCTTCAACCGAGGAGTTGGAGAACCTAACAAGGAAAAGGAACTTCAGACAGAAGCTCCCGATCCATTAGTCGGTCAATCCAATAATCCTGACCTTTCGAAAAATAATGATGAGATGCTGAAGCTCATCCAAAGGAGTGCATACAACATTGTCGATCAACTGTTACAAACTCCTTCAAATATCTCGGTATTATCATTATTACTCAGTTCAGAAGCCCACAGGGAGGCTCTACAGAAAGTCTTGGAGCAAGCCTTTGTGGAATAGGATGTAACAATCAGACAGTTCGATAGAATTGTCTCTAACATCACTTCCTGCAACAATTTGGGATTTAGTGATGAGGAATTACCTGAAGAGGGTCGTCGTCATAACATGGCGCTCAATATCACAGTTAATTACCAGGACGATGCTTTAGCCAGCGTACTGGTAGACACAGGGTCAGCCCTGAATGTTATGCCAAAGTCCACTTTGATGCAATTATCATTCAAAGGCCCTCTGATGAGAATCAGCGAGGTCGTCGTCAAAGCGTTTGACGGATCCAGAAAAACAGGTATCGGCGAAGTTAATCTTCCTATAACTATCAGTCCTCATACTTTCCAAGTCACTTTCCAGGTCATGGACATCCGGGCAACGTACAGTTGTTTATTAGGAAGACCTTGGATACATCAGGCTGGGGCGGTTACTTCCACCCTCCACCAAAAGCTAAAGTTCATCTAGAACGGCCAACTCATCACAGTCTGCGGGGAGCAGGCCTTGCTGGTGAGTAACTTGTCATCATCCGCTGGTATAGAACCCGAGGAGGTTATTGGAACTCAGTTCCAAGCACTGTCGGTGAGCAAGAACAATCAGTTCAAAGAAGGAACTTCCATTTCTTCATACAACGATGCTATCAAAGCGGTCGAGAGTACCGATACGACCGGATGGGGACAGCTTGTCATTCCTACTGGAAATACAACAAAGAAGGGTCTTGGTTTTTCTGCAACCTGTACCCAGACAGCTGCCAACGATGAAAGTCTTCATCCCCTTCAAAACTTCTTCCACAGTGGAGGTTTCCTTCACCCAGTGTGTCAAGCAGTACATGCTATCAATGAGGAAGATCCCTCTGACACAGATGAAGAATGGAAGTCCTACCATAACGGGGACGGTTATATGTCTCAGGAAGAGGTGCCTATACCATTTTGCTATCCCGCACAGAGTCCGAGATTTATACCACGGTCAGATGTCGAAATGATCTATGGAGATTGTGATCCGGAAGGATGTCGTGCTCTGCCAAACTCATTAGAGGAGGACACTCTGATGAAAGACAATTTTGACTACACCTACTATGGCTCAATGGATGGTCTGCCAATGTGGCAGCCCTACCCAGGAAACTTGGGGCAAGAGAGTCAGCCGAACAATGAAAATCAGCTGAGTATCATTGAACAGAATACCTGTGTCCCCACCATGTTATAGGATCAACACTCAGGTCATACTGAAACTACTCAACATGAAGGTGAATTTGCAACATTTGCAGGACTTGAGTTCATCAACTTTGCTTTTCCTAAGGTCAACGTCATTGAGAGGGATGACTCCTCCAGTTCCAAAGAAGTTTGGGACACCCTGGGACAACCAAGTGGGAAATACAACTATATGGTCAAGTACACTGCGCCCGAAAGCTCTCGTATCAGGTTCGAAGATATCCAGCCAACTGGATGGGGAGATACAACTGAGAGCACAAATACTATGCAAAATGCAACAGAGGAATCCTCCTACAACAATTCTGCCTGGGAGACAGATTCCAACGATACTGCTCCACCAGAAATCAGCGTCATTTCTGAGAACAAATCAAGAAAGGTGCCAGACTTTGTGATTCACCGAGGAGTTCGCCGCCAATGGGTTGTTGTTGATGCTCCGAAGGTCGTTCATCAGTCAAAGTAATTGTCATCTTTAACCTTTCACCCTGCCCAGGTGAAACGGATGTTTTGATAGGGCTCACTTTCTGTAAATTCCCCTCTTCGCTTCGCCCAAAGCGACAGAGTTTTGTTTTATAGGGCTGTAGTTTCAAGAATCGACTTGTTCATTAATAAAATAACGTCGTTCTGTAATTTCCGCATTAATCATTGTTTTCTCTTTTTGCTTTTTCAGAAAATGGTAATCCTAAAAAACAATTAAAAATAAAAACAAGCAGTAAAATAAATACACTGCACACACTCGCATTTTCTCTATCTCTTCAAAACACGAATTATTATGTCATGCAGATTGCTTGTTTTAAACCCCGTTGAAACATACAATCCGATGCCTTCTCCCGACTTTGAGTTCCCGGTATTTGGGGCTGAAGAAGAAGATGACAACGAAATTCCAGAAGAGATCTCCGGACTACTCAGACAAGAGGAAAGGTCCATTGAGCCTCACAAAGAGCCATTGGAAACGATCAATGTGGGTTCGGAAAAAGAGAGAAAAGAAATCAGGATTGGGGCACTGCGCAATCCAACTGCCAGATGAGGGTTTGGTAAAGCTTCTCAGAGAATTTCCTGATGTATTCGCTTGGTCCTATCAGGACATGCCAGGGTTGGATACCAGCATCGTGGAACATCACTTACCGTTAAGATCGGAATGTCCGCCAGTAAAGCAGAGGTTGAGACGCACTCACCCGGACATGGCCATTAAAATCAAAGAGGAGGTACAGAAACAGATCGACGCAGGTTTCCTCGCTACGTCTGAATATCCTCAATGGTTAGCCAACATCGTACCCGTTCCCAAAAAGGACGGAAAGGTCAGAATGTGTGTTGATTACAGGGATCTGAACACGGCAAGTCCAAAGGACGACTTTCCTTTACCACACATTGACATGCTGGTAGACAGCACAACAAAGTTCAAAATTTTCTCCTTCATGGATGGATTCTCGGGCTATAACCAGATCAAAATGGCGCCGAAAGACATGGAGAAAACTTCGTTCATTACCCCATGGGGTACCTTTTGTTACAAGGTGATGCCGTTCGGCTTGAAGAACGCCGGGGCAACCTATCAAAGGGCCATGACTACTCTGTTTCATGACATGATACACAAAGAAATCGAAGTGTATGTCGATGATATGATTGCAAAATCTAAGACAGAGGAGGAGCATCTGACCCACTTGTCGAAACTATTCAAGCGTTTGAGGAAGTACAAACTCTGCTTGAATCCCAACAAGTGCACCTTCGGTGTTCGTTCGGGGAAACTCTTAGGGTTCATTGTCAGCCAGAAAGGGATTGAGGTTGATCCTGACAAGGTCAAGGCCATTCGAGAAATGCCTTCTCCGAAAACTGAAAAACAAGTCAGAGGATTCTTGGGACGTTTGAACTACATCTCCAGATTCATATTCCTTATGACCGCCACGTGTTCGCCGATTTTCAAATTACTCCAAAAGAACCAGGACTGCGTTTGGACAGAAGATTGCCAAACTGCCTTCGACAGTATTAAAGAATACCTGT
Source organism: Lathyrus tuberosus (assembly GCA_022829125.1). NCBI lineage: Eukaryota > Viridiplantae > Streptophyta > Magnoliopsida > Fabales > Fabaceae > Lathyrus > Lathyrus tuberosus. The sequence continues at coordinate 7,304,500 of JALAZF010000090.1, forward strand.
TGAACCACCGATTCTATCACCTCCAGTGGAAGGAAGACCACTGATCATTTACCTCACAGTCCTAGAGGACTCAATGGGATGTGTACTTGGCCAACAAGACGAAACCAAACGGAAAGAGTCTGCCATCTACTATCTGAGCAAGAAATTCACTGACTACGAGACTCGGTACACGATGCTTGAGAAAACTTGTTGCACTTTGGCTTGGGCAACCAAACGTCTTCGCCAATACATGATTCGTCACACTACTTGGTTAATCTCCGAAATGGATCCAATCAAGTATGTCTTCGAAAAGCCTGCTCTCACGGGAAGAATTGCCCGTTGGCAGATGTTATTATCAGAATATGACATAGAGTACCATGCTTAAAAAGCCGTAAAAGGAAGTGTTTTAGCCGATCATTTGGCTCATCAACCAATTGACGATCAAGAATCAACCGGGTTTGACTTCCCAGACGAAGATGTCATGTATCTAAAAATGAAAGATTGCGATGAACCGTTACCCAGTGAAGGGCCAGAACCAGGTTCCCAAAGGGGACTTATCTTTGACGGAGCAGTTAATCATTATGGAAACGGAATTGGGGCAATCATTATTACCCCTCAGGGTACCCACATTCCTTTCACTGCCTGACTTACGTTCAAATGTACAAACAACGAGGCCGAATACGAAGCTTGTATCATGGGTCTCGAGGAAGCAATTGATTTAAGGATCAAAAACTTGGACGTATACGGCGACTCAGCCCTGGTTATCAATCATATCAAAGGAGATTGGAACACATACCAATAAGGACTGATTCCTTACAAAGACTATGTAAGAAGGTTGTTACCCTTCTTTAACAGAGTCGAGTTTCATCGCATCCCTCGTAATGAGAATCACATGGCTGATGCTTTAGCCTCTCTCTCTTCCATGATTAGCATAGGTCAATGGAAGGACTTACCTAAGATCGACATAATGCACCTAGAGAGGCCCGCTTACATCTTCACGGTCGAAGCAGTCATAGACAACAAACCTTGGTATCACGATATCAAATGCTTCCTTCAGAAACAAGAGTACCCATCTGGGGTACTCCGAAAAGACAGGAAAACCCTCAGAAGATTGGTTGGAAGCTTCTTCCTGAGCGGTGACACTCTTTATAAGAGAAACTTCGACATGGTTTTGCTTCGATGCGTCAACAAACTAGAAGCAGACATGCTGATGAAAGAAATTCAGGAAGGGTCCTTTGGCACTCATGCCAACGGACACACAATGGCGAGAAAAATTCTAAGAGCAGGGTACTATTGGTTGACCATGGAATCCGACTGCTACAAGTACATGAGGAGGTGTCACAAGTGTCAGATATACTCCGACAAAATTCATGTACCGCCAACACATCTCAAAGTTCTTTCTTCCTCGTGGCCTTTTTCCATATGGGGAATCGACATGATTGGCTTGATCAAACCTAAGGCTTCCAACGGACATCAGTTCATTCTAGTAGCCATTGACTATTTCACCAAGTGGGTCGAAGCAGCGTCGTACGCTAATGTAACCCAACAAGTGGTGGTCCGATTTATCAAAAACAATATCATCTGCCGTTATGGTGTTCCGAGCCAGATCATTACTGATAATGGATCTAACTTGAACAACAAAATGATATAAGAGTTGTGCGCAAAGTTCAAGATCGAACACCATAAGTCATCTCCCTACCGACCCAAGATGAACGGAGCGGTAGAAGCGGCTAACAAGAACATCAAGAGGATCATTCAGAAGATGGTTGTAACCTATAAAGATTTGCACGAGATGCTACCCTTTGCTCTTCACAGTTATCGAACATCTGTCCGCACTTCAACAGGGGCAACCCCTTTCTCTCTAGTATATGGCATGGAGGCAGTTCTCCCCATAGAAGTAGAGATCCCACCAATCTGGGTATTGATGGAATCTAAGCTTTCAGAAGCTGAATGGTGTCAAAGTCGACACGACGAATTAAACCTGATCGAAGAGAAGCGAATCACGGCACTATGCCACATTCAGTTGTATCAGCAGAGAATGAAGAAGGCGTTCGACAAAAAGGTCCGACCTCGCGTCTTCAGAAATGGAGACCTCGTGCTCAAGAAGATACAATCGTTTCTCACTGACTCTCGGGGCAAATGGACCCCAAATTATGATGGCCCATATGTGGTCACGAAAGCTTTCTCAGGCGGCGCCTTGAGACTTGCAACCATGGACGGAGAGGAATTTGCCTACCCCACGAATGTTGATGTAGTCAAGAAATACTTCGCCTAAACTAAAAAAAAAAACGTCTCGGTGGATTGAAAACCCGAAAGGGTGGTCCAGGCAAAAGTTAGAGACATAAAAAAAAATCATCCTGATGGATTGGAAACATCATAGTACAGTCCAGGAAAAAATTAGGGATAATGGCAAGTAACTATGTTCAACAGAGGCAGGTCCCTCAACAGCAGCAGTTACACCATCCATCAGAGGAAAATTCCAGTCAAGGTCATCTTCGACAGAAGCTCAGGATGTCCCAAATTCAAAGTTGGTAGAAGGATAGTGGTCATTATGTGTCAACGTAGCCCTTTTCCCTGTAAATTACCATTTTCAAACTTTGTATATACTCTTTGGAATCACGTGTTTGGCTGATCTCCATCTTATCAATAAAATTTGAGCCCTTGTGCTTTTGTTTGTAATTCTTATTTGTTTTAGCTTTACAAAACGACGTTGTTAACATGATTAACGATTCTTGAAATAAAACAAAAATGAATTTACTTGTTAAAACTTTTTCTCCTTTTTAATAAAGTCAGCAATTTCTTTTTACTGTTGAACATCAAAGGAACATCAACCGCTTCTCCAGAAGTAAGCGAACTTCAAAGTGCAGAATCAAAGTACTCATTCTAGGCCAGTACGCCTGAACGAATGATCAACTGTATGAGATGCGGCTTTCCCATCTGATACCCTCGGCAGAGTTCTTACCTCCTAAGCCTGACCAACGGTAGTTCCCAACAGGGACTATCTCTCCTAAGAAAGGTAGAATTGCTACTTTTTTTGACCAACGGTACTTCTTCGCCTCGCGATGGCCGAGTATCCGGTCATGTTCATCTTTTAGTTTGTATGTCGCGTCAGTTTTGTCAGCATATACATACATACGTCATGCATTATTGATTTGCATTCACATTTCATATTGCATCACTATCACTCTAGTCGGTCTTGTCCCCTAGTGATAACAGTCTCTCAATCGAGTTGTCAGTTCTTGCCTCGTCAGGAAACGCTGCGTTTGAACAACCTCGCCTCCAGTTTATTTCTGGAAGGAAGTTGGCCCTTGACCACTTTGATAACTTGAACCTCTGAAAAGCCAGAGAAGCTTTCTACAAATGTCACTCTTCACCATTGAAGATGATATCCTTGCTTTCCCGGATTAAAGAAAAATCCCCAGAGAAAGCCTCCTAAGCAGAGATTTGGCAGTACAGCTGCCTTTCTCCGAAAGACCGCTGATGAAAAGGTCATCGGCACCTCAAGTTGGATCCCATCATATGGCATTTCTCCGGGAAGATCCCGAGCAAAGTATGATGTAAGACCCCAAGCAGAAATAGTCTCTCAAGAGACTCATTTTCCCCAGTAGAGTCGACAAATGGCATCTCCCAAAATAGAGAAGTTTGTGTACCTCTACAATTCAGACGAATGGGTTCCCCAGCAAGTCTGACATCAAAACTTTTTCCACTCAAATGGCATCTCCCCAGGAAAGTTTATTGACAAAAGAAACTTAGACCGGTTCCTTGGTAGGAAACCAGGATAGAGGGGAAGTTTACAACAGAAACTTAGACTAGTTCCTTGGTAGGAAACCAGGATCGAGGGGAAGTTGACAAAAGAAACTAAGACCAGTTCCTTAGTAGGAAACCAGGATCGAGGGGAGGTTTATTTCAAAAGAAAACTGAGACCAGCTCCTTGGCTGAAGACTAGGATCGAGGGTAAGTTTACCTTTTCTAAGCATCATCGCTTAGTTAAAGAAGATGAATGCGTAAGCTACCATTCATAACCACCATCAAAATTTCGGGTATTCCGATATTTAATCCTCTTGCACCTCGAATGCCCGAATACCTTCGTCATTCACACCTTCGTGTCCAAGAAGATTAAATAGGGGCATCTGTCATACCCCAAATTTTGACCACTAAGATTTCCCATCATTGTGAAACTCATCATCATAATATGGATGTACCATCATACTTCATCACTCTCCCAAAAGATGGGTGAGCATCCACTACAATCAAAATTAGGGTTTCAAGACCTCTCAGAGCCTTAGACAAAGGATCAATCAAGGAATGACATGATCTTCAACTTGTCTAACCTCTCAAACATCCACAATGGATCAGAAGGACTCCCACTTCAAGGATCAAGCACAAGGCTGCTCCCTTCTAGGTGGATCAAGTCTCAAGATCGACAGTGTCACCAAATTAGGGTTTTGGTCGACCAGGGCCTCCAGATGGAAATTTTTCATCTGGGCACAAGCCAATGATCCAAAACACAACCTAATATACTCCATGGAACCTCATGGACCCAATCATCAAGTCAATTTTGCCTTAGGGGATGCATTCATCAAAAATCAGGAATTAGGGTTTCTTGACCTAATTCACCTCTAAGTTGACTTTTAGGGAAAATCATGAGCCAAGACCTCAAGAGAGGGTTTGAGGGTCTCTAATGAACTATATTGATCCATTTGGAACAATGGATTAATCCAAGAAGCTTGAGCAACAAGTCTCAATTTCATCTGCACCACAATTAGGGTTCGCGAGGAAAGTCAACTGTAACTTTGACTTTTGACCATGACATGCTCCCAAGCCCTAAGACATGATTCAATATACCCTATGACACCCATGGAACATGTCCATCAAGTTTGATTTAGGTCAAGGACATGATATCCTGAAGAATTGCACAGTTAGGAATTCATTTGATAAAAAGTCAACTGTGCACAAAAGTCAACTTTAACTTTTTGAGATTTTTCACCAAAATGGATTTTTAACCCTAAAATGATGTTAATGTATGATTTGAATCATCATTCATTAAGAAAAATCAAAGAAAGTGGGATAACTTGTAAAAGGGGTAACCATAAAAACTTAGACAAATTTCTAAGTTATGGAAAAAGTGACACTAATGTGCCAACTTTGGAGGACCATAACTCCTAAACCACAAGGCCATTGTTCCCCATTCAAAGCTTGATTTGTAGATCTCATTGCCCTCTACAAAAGCTTCATACTGACCTATGTCCAAATTCCTCTTGGATTTTGAGTTATGGAGTGATCAAAATCAAGAAAAGTCACTTTGTTCCAACACTTAGTGAAAATTTCACTAAGTCAGATTTTACCTTACTTTTTGCCAAATGTAGGGGTATTTTTCACTTGGATTCAAAAGAGATCAAAACCAAACATGTTCAAGTAGTTGTTGTATCATGTAAGGGCTTTCCAAAATGGCCAAGAACATTACCAAATTCAATTTGAGTCATGAGATATGACATTGGCAAGTTGCCTTGCTGAAATCTGCTAAGGCAAGGCAGATTTTTACACTTTTGGTCGATTTGCCAAAATCAGCCAAATCCAAATGCTCCTATCCACATGGACACATCTGAGGATTGAATCTAAAGGGGACAATCACTGAGCCAAGCCTCCAAAGTCTTTGGAACAAGAAATAGCATGTTGAACCTAGAATTGCCAAAATAGGGACAAGACTCCAATTTTGGATTGGAGCATTCAATGGAAGCATCAAGGCGGCATGGACTGAGCCATTCACAACTGAATTCAGTCAAGACTTATCCAAGACCAAGGGAACCACAACCCTGTGCCCTAACCTCTAGTCAATGGCTAGAGGAGACTTGGATTTCCATTGGACAACATTGGCCAAACCTCTGCTGCAGTTGCCATTCACTGTGGATCCCAAAACAAACTTGCTCTACTATAAATAGAGCTCAATTGTGATCAGTTTAAGTACACCAAAGCCATCAAACAGATGCTTTCCTCAAAATCTCTTCTTTCACTTCAATTTTGCCTTCTAAGGCAAGTCACTATCGGGCTTTGAGTTTGAGAGATTTACCAATCAAACCAATCACACACACACCTCATATACATCATATAGAAGTGATCCAAACACTCACATAACATCTGGAACACAGATTTCACAAAATCACCAGCCAATTGCTCAAGTTCTTGACAGTTTTGCAGTTGAGGTACCATTTCAATCCATTCCAAGCATCCATACACACTCCATGGCACCTAGGGAAGCTATCCAGATCACCAGAACCTAGCTGTAACACCTCCAACACAAATCACGATCACCAGCTGCAAGTGGTAAGCATGAGCTCTTCTAACTCTATGATCCATGCAATTTTTGCTGCACAATAATTTAGCCATATGTTCATAATCATGCATGGAATGTTTCCCCTTAATTAATTGCATTGTTTGAATCGTGTATAAAAAATCCTAGCCTTCATGCAGAAATTAGGGTTCTTGAGGATTTTTCATGATTTCTTGTTATATGTTTAATTTTCCATATGTTAAACAATTTTGATCATTTTAATTGAATTTTTATTCAATTAAATACATTTTTGAAAACAAATTAGGGTTTTGGATTAATTCAACCCTCATAAATCATTTTCAAAACACTTTGGGCCTCTAATAGAGTGTAAGACCCAATCCTTTTTTTGCCAAATCATTTTTGGGCCTCAGTGTATTGTATAAGTCCCGATACCGTCAAAAACAAACGGCGCGATCGTCGCCCTTCTGAAAAATAACAAGTGTGCCTCTCCTTGATCTATAAGACCCATTCAAAATTTTTGGGCCTCTATTAGAGTGGAAGACCCATCCCTTTGTACAGAAAACTTTTTGGGCCTCATTCGTTGTATAAGTCCCTCTGTACATTTTCAAATAAACGACGCGATCGTCGCCAGTTTAAAATTAACCATTTTGGGCCTCTCCTTGAGCTATAAGACCCATTCAACACTTTTGGGCCTCTAATAGAGTGTAAGACCCAATCCCCTTTTAACCAAAACCATTTTTGGGCCTCACTTATTGTATAAGCCCCTTTGCGTTAAAAAGAAATCTCGGCGCGATCGCCATTCTTAAACGAAAAATCATCTGGGCCTACCCTCATGTTATAAGCCCCACTCTTTTTCTTTAAACCTTTTGGGCCTCTTGAGAGAGTGTAAGACCCATCCCTTTGTACAGAAAACCTTTTTGGGCCTCAGTCACTTGTATAAGTCCCTCTGTACAAATTCAAACAGTGCGCTCACTGATAAAACCCTGAGCCTCTCCTTGAGCTGTAAGCCCCAAATCTTTCTTTTTCAAAGCACTTTCTCCTTTGATTTTGAATATACTGTTGTTTTCAATCTTTCTTTGTTGAACAACTAACCAAACAGCATGGAAGCTCTACAACCGAGTAAGTGTGTATACGCTTTCATTTACCGCTTTCATATACATATAACGGTATTGTGGGGCTGTTTCACTGTAAGTCTTCTTTCATAAACTCATATCAACTGTGTAATAATAGTATAGATATTTTGAGTTTCCCCAGCAACTACGTCTAGAACTAGGTGACGTCGTTTCGTTTATTCATAGAAGTAGACAACTAGATCCCCAATAGGGTCACCAGATACAGTCTTCTCTTCGGCTGTCCTCATTAGGAATTGTCAAGAAACTCTACTCCCAGAGATGAATGTATTCTCCGTGAATGGCATCTTTGAGTTTCTTCCAAATTCTCGAACTTTCCTGGCTTGATCTATTCCTTGTGAATAGCCTGTCTTGAATTTCTCGGGGTTTGGGGACCCACGGGCTTCTTAAAAGCATCGGCCTCCTCTTGGGCATAGTACAAGGACCCACAGGCTTCCTAAAGGCAACCCCGCCTCCTCTTAGGCTTAGTACAAGGACCCGTCGACTTCTTAGAAGTATTCACAGCCTCCTCTTAGGCTTCGTATAATGATTCTTCCCCCGGGAATGATAGCCTCCTCTTGGACTTCGTACAAGGACCCGTCGGCTTCTTAAAAGTTTCCAGCCTCCTCTTGGGCTTCGTACAAATTGTCCCGACGACCTCCTAGAGGTATAGGACCAGAACTTAGTCATCTGCATAGAACAGTCCTTTCCAAGAGTCTACTACTGTTTCTCAAAGCATTGTACAAGAGATAAAACTCTAGACACGGACAGTCTAATATCCTTGAGTCTCAAAGACATTCTTAAGTGACCCCTTCGTTAAATAGGAAGAAAACCCGTAGACTCGGACTGTCTCAATACCCTTTGGATTTCCCACTTCCTTAAAGAACAGGAATAACTTGGATCCTCGAATCAAATCCTTGAGTACAGTGTTGCTCATATAAGAACTGATTTTCTCTTTCAAGATCAGTATACTGGACCTGTCACTCAACTGAAACAGTTACAATAGCCTCCTCTTGGGCTTTGTACAATGATTCTCCCCAGCGGAGTCAAACAACGTTTAGCCTCTCTCTCGGGCTTTGTACGAGACACATAAGAGACTCCCTCGTTGAGTCAATCACCCCTTTCACCTCCATCTCGGGCTTTATACGAGATACAAAAAGGTTCTTATTGAGCAAAACAAATTTTAGCCTCTATCTCGGGCTTTGTACGAGATACAAAAACTCTCTTGTTAAGTCAAATAGCCTCCACCTCGGGCTTTATACGAGATACCAAAACACTCCATCGTCGAGTCAAAACCTTTGAGCCTCTCTCTCGGGCTTTGTACGAGACACATATTAGCCTCCTCTTAGGCTTTATATAAGAAAACCACTGGTTGATCCAATCAACCTTTTAGCATCAAAGTTGTGCCTCGTTCACAGTACATAAACATCAACAACTCCTTCCCCTTCATCTAATTGCTGTAAGCGGCAAGCCTCTGGATCATCTACATCCATGCCACTGTCCCTCTTTTAGCATGAGAAATTCCTAAGGAAAGATAACATTTCTCTACACTGAGTTAAAGTCTTCTCCTTCAGGTTAAAAACCCCCTATAAAGGAAATTATGGCATTGCTAGGATCCGCGTATCCCAGTTAAAGTAATCCTCCCTTTATAACCAGTCACCCAACAGTTGTGACAAACAGACCCCTCTTTAGAGATGACAAATTCTCTCTAAAGTCAAACCTTTTCAGCTTCATATCTTGGGCTTTGAACAAGATACAAATCACCTTTCGCTTCACGTCTTGGGCTTTGAACAAGACACCAAAACAACCATTTCCTCCCATAGAATAGGAGGAACTACGATCGCTCTGATTTCCCTGTTTCGGTAAACGGGAATACGTAGGCATAAGATTGAAAGAAAAGATCTTAGCGAGCACACTAAACAAAAACCCTAAATCCCATACTCTCATATATCTATCAAAAAGCATCAGTCCTAACATCCTAATCCTTGTTCCCCGCCAGAAACCTGTCTGTCAAAATAACACAAGAAAGGCCCCACCACATTGATCGCATCCGTAACCTAACAGACCGCTGTTTAAACTCAGTATGCAAGCAGGGTTAATTGGAGACATCTATTTCCCTTCCGTCGTCAGCTTTAATAGGATAAAAAATTAATCGACCTGTAGTAAACTGACCCCAGAGAGCGACCGCGCTTAAGAACCGCGTCTAAAATTGCTCGCTACAGGTACAAACTAGAGCTCTCAAGCTAAAGATGCCTTATCCTCGTCATGGAGTTCTTCCACCGAGGGAGTCTGTCATGTACTTCATGACTGAGACTGAAAAGCTTCAGGTTACTCTCAACAAAGTTCAACGGGAGAAGAGGTTTTGGAAGAACAAGTACCGCACCCTCAACGTAGAGTGCATCAAAATACAGCAACTACTGAAAGATAAGGACGCTCTGATTGAAATTTTGGAGCAACATGCTGTAGAGAATCAAGATGACCAAAGGAATTTGCTCGCTCCTTTCACCTGGAAAAGGAATGACAACCCGACAACGGCCCAAGAGCCCCGGTCAAAGAAAAGGAAAGTACCAGAATCAACACCCGATTTCTCTTCAGAGGGGACTCGGGACCCATTAGCTTAGGTTTATGTTTCTGCACCTTGTAATCTACTGTATTTCCATTTCTGTAATCCTTTGAATTCAATAAAAAGGGGTTTCCCCACTGTTTGATATTTGCAATCTAATTGTCAAAGTTTATTTTGATTAAACCAAAAAACAATTAATATAATCGTTGCATTCATCATTCTTACATCGCGAATGCTTCTTACCTACAAATCTCACATTTGTGTCTCGGTTCTAGAGTCAAACTGTCTCATTCGTACAATACTCGGGCCAATCATCAGAAAAAGATGGATGATCTTGAGGAAGAAAATAGAGAGTTGAAAGAAGAGATCGACGCTCTGAGAGAGGATATGAGAAAGCTTCGTAACGACATGCAAGCCATGGCAGAAGCTCAGCTACAAAGGACTGTGATCTCAGAGATCACCTCAACACCCATAGTGGAGAAGTATGATCCTAGGTATCAAATGCCAAAAGATCGTCCTTGGGGCATGCCTGTTAGCTATATCCCGGAAGGATATGTTCCGTCGATCACTGAAGATCAGGGAATCATAACAGAAGCCGTTGGGCCTGAAGGTTACAAAATTCAGGAAAACGAAGATACCAGGGGCATATTGATGACTCCTGAAGGTTACAAACTTCGGGAAACGCCAAGATTCAGTGTCGTAGTCACGGTACCACCCCCTGTGGTGCACACTATCCCGGAAGGACAGATTCTGGCGATACCTTCTGGTAAGAAGGAAACTATGTTCGATAAAATGGATGAATTCCATGAACAGTTCTTGGAAATGCAGAAGGAACTGCAAGCCATCCGCGGTCAGGATCTATTTGGAAAGGACGCCGCGGACCTCTGCTTGGTCCCCAATGTGAAAGTTCCGCATAAATTCCAGGTGCCTGACTTTGAAAAGTACAAGGGTAACTCTTGCCCTCAAAGTCACTTGGTGATGTACGCTCGGCGAATGTCAGCTCAGACGGAGAATCAGGACTTACTGATTCACTACTTTCAGGATAGTCTAACCGGTGCCGCCTTAAAATGGTACATGGGTTTAAACCGTGCTACGATTAGCACATTCAGAGATCTTGGTACTGCCTTCGTCCAACAATACAAATACAATTTGGACATGGCACCAGACAGAGATCAACTCAGATCAATATCACAAAAGGACAAGGAAACCTTTAAGGAGTACGCTCAGAGATGGCGCGAGATTGCCGCTCAGATTTGTCCACCTCTTGAGGAAAAAGAGATGACAAAGATCTTCTTAAAGACCTTAAGCTCTTTTTACTACGACAAAATGGTTGCCAGTGCGCCCAGTGATTTCACCAAGATGGTGGGCATAGGAGTTCGTCTTGAGGAAGCCGTCCGAGAAAGACGTTTGGTAAAAGACGCTGGATCATCAAGTAGTACAAAACAATACGGTAGTGCTCTCCCTAAGAAAAAAGAGCAAGATATTGGGAATATCTCTCTCAGAAAGCAAAGGCAGTGTTATCAAACGGTAGCAGTTGTGACTCCTGCTATCAGCCCTGCGCCTATTCCTACGTATTAGCCTCAGGTTGCGCAGAGCCAACCTAATCAGCAAAGGACACAACGCCTCTTCAGCAGGCTCATCCTCCATATAATAGCAACCGTACAGCACGGCCACCAGGGTTTGATCCTATACTCATGTTGTACGCAGAACTATTTTTGTTATTACTGGCCAAGGGGCACATCCAGACTAAGTCTCCTCTTACAATACCGGAAAATCCGCCTTTTTGGTTCAAGGTGGATCAGACATGCCCTTATCATCAAGGAGGATCAGGGCATAACATAGAGAATTGTCTCAATTTCAAATCTGACGTGCAAAAGCTTGTTAGGAGCGGGCTCTTATCTTTCAAAGATACGAATCCCAATGTTCTTACGAACCCGCTGCCTCAACATGAGAAGGCTGTAGTCAACCTGATTGAGAAAGAATTTAACAATGTCTATCAAATTCACGATGTACTCTTGTTGAGGACCAATCTGGTTAAGATGCATTGTAGACAGAGTGGGTACGGCCATGTGCCACCTCATAATTATCACCAGTGTGATGTCTGCTCTAAAAATAACCAAGGATGTTATGTGGTGCAAGCAGCTCTGCAGGAATAGATGGATCTCGGATGGATATAAGAGCACCGAGTTTGTGGAGTTAACATGGTTTACACGAATTCCAACGTCATTCAGAACCACGACATCCGTGCGATGAATGCCAACTTGGTGGCAATGCACTCAAGGCAAAGCCAGTATCATAATCTACCGCGGCTCGATTATAGTTCTTGTCTGACTTGCTCGGTAAACAAACAGGGATGCTCTTTCATACAGGAGGCCCTCCAGCATCAGATGGATCTTGCATAGATCCAGGACTACCATGATAGGAATCCCTATCAGAGCAACATGGTTCAAATATTTGATATTCGCTTAATGAATACCAACTTGGTAGAGTTGCATGCTGAGCAGGTCCGACTCGGATTCTTGATATCACATAATTATCACAGTTGTAAAGCGGGTTGCGAAAACGATCAGGGATGTGCCCTTGTCCAGGAAGCACTTCAGCATTTGTTGAATCATTGGTGGATGCCAATCTACATGGATGAAGATACTCAGCAAATTAGTATCAATAACAGAAACCCCACTCGGCGTCAAAGTCAGGATGTCTGACTCGTGGAAGCTAATCTAGTGAGGTTACATTGTATTCAAAGTGGGCGTGGCCAGGTGCCACCACACAATTATGAACGTTGTGGAGTCTGTTCGGAAAGTTACCAAGGGTGCTACCTTGTGCGAGCAGCTCTCCAGGGGCAAGTGGATCGTGGAGAGATCCGCCCATATCCAGGTTCCGGACCCATCAATTGGTCGCCGAACTACCTTGCCAATCAAATTAAGGACGTTGTCATAATCTCTGATCATCAAAGAACTAGGGATGTTTTTACCATTATCCCTCTGCTTGACGAATCAAGAACTCCCAACCGGGAACGGATCAAGATTCCCAATGATGGTCAGAAAAACCAGAAGGTTCCCATAGTCATATATCTGTCGGGACCACTACCGTATGAATTAGTTAAGGCGATTCCTTACAAATACGGTGCAACGATAATTAAAAATGGAAAGGAAATTCCATTACCCTCCGTCGTGAATATTGCAGACATCAGTCGTGTAACACGGAGTGGTAGAATCTTCAACAGAGGAGTTGGAGAGTCTAACAAAGAAAAGGAACTTCAGACAGAAGCTCCCGATCCACCAGTCGGTCAATCCAGTAATCTCGACCTTTCGAAAAACAATGATGAGATGCTGAAGCTCATCCAAAGGAGTGAATACAACATTGTTGATCAACGGTTACAAACTCCTTCAAAGATCTCGGTATTATCGCTATTACTCAGTTCAGAAGCGCACAGGGAGGCTCTACAGAAAGTCTTGGAGCAAGCCTTTGTGGAACAGGATGTAACAATCAGACAGTTCGATAGTATTGTCTCTAACATCACTTCTTGCAATAATTTGGGATTTAGTGATGAGGAATTACCTAAAGAAGGTCGCCGTCATAACATGGAGCTCAATATCACAGTCAACTGCCAGGACGATGCTTTAGCCAGCGTATTGGTAGACACAGGGTCAGGCCTGAATGTTATGCCGAAGCCCACTTTGACTTAATTATCATTCAAGGGCCCTCCGATGAGAACTAGCGAGGTCGTCGTCAAAGAGTTCGACGGATCCAGAAAAAGAGTTATCGGCGAAGTTGACCTTCCCATAACTATTGGTTCTCACACTTTCCAAGTCACCTTCCAGGTCATGGACATCCGGGCAACGTACATTTGTTTATTAGGAAGACCTTGGATACATCAGGTTAGGGCGGTCACTTCAACCCTCCACCAAAAGCTAAAGTTCATCCAGAACGGCCAACTCATCACAGTCTGTGGGGAACAAGCCTTGCTCATCAGCGATTTATCGTCATCCACTTCTGTGGAATTGGAAGGGGTAATCGGAACTCAGTTCGAAGCACTTTCGCTACACAAGGACGATCAATCCGGAGGAGGAACTTCGATTTCCTCATACAAAGATGCTATTAAAGCAGTCGAGAGTACCAATACAACAGGATGGGGCAACTTGTCATTCCTACTGACAATAAAACAAAGAAGGGTCTTGGTTTTTCTGCAACCTGTACCCGGACAGCTGCTAATGATGAAAGTCTGCATTCCATTCAGGACTTCTTCCACAGTGGAGGTTTCCTTCACCCAGTGTCTCAAATGGTCCATGCTATCAATGAGGAGGATCCCTCCGGCACAGATGAAGAATAGAAGTCCTATCTTAACGAGGACAGTTATATGTCTCAGGAAGAGGTGCCTACGCCATTTTGTTATCCCGCACAGAGTATGAGATTTATACCATGGTCAGATGTCGAAATGATATACGGAGATTGTGATCCGGAAGGATGCCGTGCTCCAACAAATTCATTAGAGGAGGACACTCTGATGAAAGACAACTTTGCCCACAATTATTATGGCCCGATGGACAGTCTGCCAATGTGGCAGCCTTACCCAGGAGACTTGGGGCAAAAAAGTCAGCCGAGTAATGAAACTCGGATGAGCATCATTGAATAGAATACCTGTGTCCCCACCATGTCATGGGATCAACACTCAGGTCATTCAGAAACTACTCAACATGACGATGAATTTGCAACGTTTGCAGGACTTGAATTCATCAACTATGCTTTTCTCGAGGTCAACGTCATCGAGAGGGATGACTCCTCCAGTTCGAAAGAAGTGTGGGACACCTTGGGACAACCGAGTGGAAAGTACGACTATATGGTCAAGTACACCGCTCCTAAAAGCTCTCGTATCAGGCTCGAAGATATCCAGCCAACTGGATGGGGAGATACAGCTGAGAGCACAAATGCTATGCAAAATGCAACAGAGGAATTCTCCTATGACAACTCTGCCTGGGAAACAGATTCCAATGATCTTGCTCCACCAGAAATCAGTGTTATTTCTGAAGACAAATCAAGGAAGGTGCCAGACTTTGTGATTCACTGAGGAGTTCTCCACCAATGGGCCACAGTCGATGTTCCGAAGATCGTTCATAAGTCAAAGTAATTGCCGTCTTTAACCTTTCACCCTGCCCAGGTGAAACAGATGTTTTGATAGGGATCACTTTCTGTAAATTTTCCCTCTTCGCTTTGCCCAAAGCGACAGAGTTTTGTTTTATAGGGCTGTAGTTTCAAGAATTGACTTGTTCATTAATAAAATAATGTCGTTCTGTAATTTCCGCATTAATTGATGTTTTCTCTTTTCGCTTTTCTCAGAAAATGGTAATCCTAAAAAACAATTCAATAATAAAAACAAGCAGTAATAAAAAAAATACACTGCACACACTTTTGCATTTTCTCTATATCTTCTAAACACGAATCATCACGTCATGCAGATTGCTTGTTTTAAACCCCGTTGAAACATACGATCCGATGCCTTCTCCCAACTTTGAGTTCCCGGTATTTGGGGCTGAAGAAGAAGATGACAACGAAATTCCAGAAGAGATTTCCCGATTACTCAGACAAGAGGAAAGGTCCATTGAACCTCACAAAGAGCCGTTGGAAACAGTAAACTTGGGTTCAGAAAAAGAGAGAAAAGAAATCAGGATTGGGGCACTTCTCAGTCCAACTGCCAAAGAGAGTTTGATAAAGCTTCTCAAAGAATTCCCCGATGTATTCGCTTGGTCCTATCAGGACATGCCAGGGTTGGATACCAGCATCGTGGAACATCATTTACCGTTGAGATCGGAATGTCCGCTGGTAAAACAGAGGTTGAGACGCACTCATCCGGACATGGCCATCAAAATCAAAGAGGAGGTACAGAAACAGATTGATGCGGGTTTCCTCGCTACGTCAGAATATCCTCAATGGTTAGCCAATATCGTACCCGTTCCAAAAAAGGACGGAAAGGTTAGAATGTGTGTCGACAACAGAGATCTAAACAAGGCAAGTCCAAAGGACGACTTTCCTTTAATACACATTGACATGCTGGTAGACAGTACAACAAAGTTCAAAGTTTTCTCCTTCATGGATGGATTCTCGGGCTATAACCAGATCAAAATGGCGCCGAAAGACATGGAGAAAACTTCATTCATCACCCCTTGGGGTACCTTTTGTTACAAGGTAATGCCGTTCGGTTTAAAGAACGTCGGGGCAACCTATCAAAGGGCCATGACTACTCTGTTTCATGACATGATACACAAAGAAATCGAAGTGTATGTCGATGATATGATTGCAAAATCTAAGACAGAGGAGGAGCATGTGACCCACCTGTCAAAACTATTCGAGCGGTTGAGAAAATACAAACTCCGCTTGAATCCCAACAAGTGCACCTTCGGTGTCCGTTCAGGGAAACTCTTAGGGTTCATCGTCAGCCAGAAAGGAATTGAGGTTGATCCTGACAAGGTCAAGGCCATTCAAGAAATGCCTTCTCCGAAAACTGAAAAACAAGTCAGAGGATTCATGGGACATTTGAACTACATCTCCAGATTCATATTCCTCATGACCGCGACATGTGCGCCAATTTTCAAATTACTTAAAAAGAACCAGGACTGCATTTGGATAGAAGATTGCCAAACTGCCTTCGAAAGTATTAAGGAATATCTGTTGAATCCTCCGATTCTATCACCTCTAGTGGAAGGAAGACCACTGATCATCTACCTCACAGTCTTGGAAGACTCAATGGGGTGTGTACTTGGCCAACAAGAGAAACCAAAAGGAAAGAGTCTGCCATTTACTATCTAAGCAAGAAGTTCACCGACTGCGAGACTCGATACACGATGCTTGAGAAAACTTGTTGTGCTTTGGCTTGGGCAGCCAAACGTCTATGTCAGTACATGATTCGTCACACTACTTGGTTAATCTCCGAAATGGATCCAATCAAGTACGTCTTCGAAAAACCTGCTCTCACGGGAAGGATTGCCCGTTGGCAGATGTTGCTATCAAAATATGACATAGAGTACCATGCTCAGAAAGCCGTTAAGGGGAGTATTTTAGCCGATCATTTGGAACATCAACCGATTGACGATCAAGAATCAATTGGGTTCGACTTCCCAGACGAAGATGTCATGTACCTAAAAATGAAAGATTGCGATGAACCGCTACCTAGTGAAGGGCCAGAACCAGGTTCCCAGTGGGGACTTATCTTTGACAGAGTAGTTAATCATTATGGAAACGGAATTGGGGCAATAATTGTTACCCCTCAGGGTACCCACATTCCTTTCACCGCTCGACTTACGTTCAAGTGTACAAACAATGAGGCCGAATACGAAGCTTGTATTATGGGTCTCGAAGAAGCAATTGATTTAAGGATCAAGAACTTAGACGTATATGGCGACTCAGCCCTGGTTATCAATCAGATAAAAGGATATTAGAACACATACCAATCAGGACTGATTCCTTACAAAGATTATGCAAGAAGGTTGTTACCTTTCTTCAACAGAATCGAGTTTCATCACATCCCTCATGATGAGAATCACATGGCTGATGCATTAGCCACTCTCTCTTCCATGATTAGTATAGGTCATTGGAATGACCTACCTAAGATCGACGTAATGCGCCTGGAACGGCCTGCTTACATCTTCACGATTGAAGCAGTCATAGACGACAAACCTTGGTATCACGATATCAAATGCTTCCTTCAGAAACAAGAGTACCCACCTGGGGCGTCTAGAAAAGACAGGAAAACCCTCAGAAGACTGGCAGGCAGTTTCTTTCTGAGCGGTGATACACTTTATAAATGAAATTTTGACATGGTCTTGCTCCGATGCATCGACCGACCAGAAGCAGACATGCTGATAAAAGAAATTCACGAAGGGTCCTTTGACACTCATGCCAATGGACATACAATGGCGAGAAAAATTATAAGAGCAGGGTACTATTGGTTGACAATGGAATCCGACTGCTACAAGTACATGAGGAGGTGTCACAAGTGTCAGATATACTCCGATAAAATTCATGTACCGCCAACGCATCTCAAGGTTCTTTCTTCCCCATGGCCTTTTTCCATATGGGGAATCGACATGATTGGCATGATTGAGCCCAAGGCTTCAAACGGACATCGGTTCATCCTGGTAGCCATTGACTACTTCACCAAGTGGGTCGAAGCAGTGTCGTACACTAATGTAACCCGACAAGTGGTGGTCCGATTTATCAAAAATAATATCATCTGCAATTATGGTGTTCCGAGCCAGATCATTACTGATAATGGATCTAACTTGAACAATAAGATGATGAAAGAGTTGTGCGCTGAGTTCAAGATCGAACACCATAACTCATCTCCCTACCGACCCAAGATGAACGGAGCGGTAGAAGCGGCTAACAAAAACATCAAGAGGATTGTTCAGAAGATGGTCGTAACCTACAAAGACTGGCACGAGATGCTACCCTTTGCTCTTCACGGTTATCGAGCATCTGTCCACAATTCAACAGGGGCAACCCCTTTCTCTCTAGTATATGGCATGGAGGCAGTGCTCCCCATCGAAGTAGAGATCCCATCAATCCGGGTATTGATGGAAGCAAAGCTTACAGAAGCTGAATGGTGTCAAAGTCGACACGACGAACTAAATCTGATTGAAGAGAAGCGAATCACGGCACTATGCCACGGGCAGTTGTATCAACAGAGAATGAAGAAGGCGTTTGACAAAAAGGTCCGACCTCGCGTCTTTAGGAAAGGAGACCTTGTGCTCAAGAAGATACAATCATTTCTCACTGATTCTCGGGGTAAATGGACTCCGAATTATGATGGCCCCTATGTGGTCACGAATACTTTCTCAGGCGGCGCCTTGAGACTTGCAACCATGGACGGAGAAGAATTTACCTACCCCACGAATATTGATGTAGTCAAGAAATACTTCGCCTAAAAAAAACGTCTCGGTGGATTGAAAACCCGAAAGAGTGGTCCAGGCAAAAGTTAGAGACAAAATAAAAAAAATCATCCCGGTGGATTGGAAACATCAAAGTACAATCCAGGAAAAAGTTAGGGATAATGGCAAGTAACTATGTTCAACAGAGGCAAGTCCCTCAGTAGCAGTTACACCATCCATCGGAGAAAAACTCCAGTCAAGGTCATCTTCGACAGAAGCTCAGGATGTCCTGAATTCAAAGTTGGTAGAAGGATAGTGGTCGTTATGTTTCAACGTTGCCCTTTTCCCTGTAAATTACCATTTTCTAACTTTGTATATACTCTTTGGAATCACGCGTTTGGCTGATCTCCATCTTATCAATAAAATTTGAGCCCTAGTGCCTTTGTTTGTAATTCTCATTTGTTTTTGCTTTACAGAACGACATTTTAACATGCTCAGCGATTCTTGAAATCAAACAAAAATGAATTTACTTGTAAAACTTTTTCTGCTTTAAAATAAAGATGGTAATTTCTTTTGACTGTTGAACATCAAAAGAGCATCAACCGCTTCTCCAGAAGTAAGCGAACTTCAAAGTGCAGAATCAAAGTACTCCTTCTACGCCAGTGCGCCTGAATGAAGGATCAACAGTGTCGGATGCAACTATTCCATCTGACCTATTCGGCAGAGTTCTTATCTCCTAAACCCGACCAACATAGTTCCCCGCGAGGTCTACATCTCCTAAGCAAGGTAGAATTGCTACTTTTGGACCAGTGATACTTTTTGTCCCCCGCAGTGGCCGAGTATCCAGTCGTGTTCATTCGTCAGTCTGTGTGTTGTGTCAAGTCTTTGTCAGCATATGCATACATACATCATGCATTTTACTTGCATTCGCATTCATATTGCATCACTATCACTCTAGTCGGTCTTATCCCCTAGTGATAAAAGTCCTCTCAATTGAGTTGTCAGTTCTTTCCTCGTCAGGAAGTGAATCATCTGAAAAATCTCGCCTCCAGCTATTTCTGAATTGAAGATAGGCCCTGGACCACTTTGATAACTTGGACCTCTGAAAAACCATAGAAACCTTCAGTCAGCATCACTCTTCGCCATTGAAGATGATATTTTTGCTTTCCCGGATTAAGGAAAATCCCAAGAGAAAGCCCCTTAATCGGAGCTTCGGCAATACGGCAGTTTTTCTCCGAAAGAACCACTGATGAAAAGGTCATCGACACCTCAAAATTGGATCCCATCATATGGCATTTCTCCAGGAAGATCTGTCATACCCAAAATTTTGACCACTAAGATATCCCATCATTGTGTCAATCATCATCACAATATGGACGAACCATCATGCCTCATCAAATGCCTCAAGGTTTGTTGAGCATTCACTATAATCAAAATTAGGGTTTTAAGCCCTCTCAGAGCCTTAGACAAAGGATCAATCAAGGAATGACATGATCTTCAACTTTTCTAACCTCTCAAACATCCACAATGGACCAAAAGGACTCCCACTTTAAGGATTAAGCACAAAGCTGCTCCCTTCTAGGTGGATCAAGCCTCAAGATCGCCAGTGTCACCAAATTAGGGTTTTGATCGACCAGGGCCTCCAGATGGAAAATTTTCATCTGGGCACAAGCCAATGATCCAAAACATAACCTAATATACTCCATGGAACCTCATGGACCCAATCATCAAGTCAATTTGACCTCAGGGGATGTATACATCAAAAATCAGGAATTAGGGTTTCTTGACCTAATTCACCCCTAAGTTGACTTTTAGGGCAAATCAAGAGCCAAGACCTCAAGACATGATTTGAGGGTCTCTAATGAACTATATTGATCCATTTGGAACAATGGATTAATCCAAGAAGCTTGAGCAACAAGTCTCAATTTCATCTGCACCACAATTAGGGTTTTAAGGGAAAAGTCAACTGTAACTTTGACTTTTGACCAAGACATGCTTCTAAACCCTAGGACATACCTCAATACACCCTATGACACCCTTGGAACATGTCCATCAAG
Organism: Lathyrus tuberosus; assembly: GCA_022829125.1. Lineage (NCBI taxonomy): Eukaryota > Viridiplantae > Streptophyta > Magnoliopsida > Fabales > Fabaceae > Lathyrus > Lathyrus tuberosus. Next base: position 7,325,361 of record JALAZF010000090.1, read on the forward strand.
TTTGATTTAGGTCAAGGACATGATTTCCTGAAGAATTGCACAGTTTGGAATTCATTTGATAAAAAGTCAACTGTGCACAAAAGTCAACTTTGATTTTTTGAGATTTTTCACCAAAATGGATTTTTAACCCTAAAATGATGTTTATGTATGATTTGAATCATCATTTATCAAGAAAAATCAAGAAAAGTTGGATAACTTGTAAAAGGGGTAACCATAAAAACTTAGAAAATTTTCTAAGTTAAAAATAAAGTGACAAAGGTACCAACTTTGAAGGACCATAACTCCTAAACCACAAGGCCATTTTTTTCTATCCAAAGCTTTATTTGTAGATCTCATTACCCTCTACAAAAACTTCAACTAGGCCTAACTCCAATTCATTATGGATTTTGAGTTATGAGTGAGCCAAAGTGGCTGAAAACATGAAAATGTACCATTTTCCAACACTTAGAAAAATTCTGTCCAAGACAGATTTTGTTGAAACACCAAAACTTGTGGGATTTTTTCACACAGTTGCAAGCTGAATCAAGTCCAAAGTTAAACATCAATGTTGTTGCATATGTTGCCAAGAATTCAAAGAGCTCAACAGCATGAATTGATTCAACTTGAGCCAAGAAAAATCCTTGCCCAAAGTCATGCTGCTGCAGGCTGTTTTGAGAAAATCAGTTTGCATGTTTGCTTACCACACACGATTTTGAGCCAAAGACTAAGGATCACTATGCCACCTGTGTTCCAAACCAATCACAATGTAACTGATCCAACTGATAAATCTGAGTCAAAAGACCAAGGAATCTTCCAACTTGAAGTTCATCCACTTTGGCACATTTTGCCTTGAATTCAAAGTGCATTAATGTGGAATAGTGCATTGTCAAGGTAGCTATCCTACTCAGTCAATTTCTCTGATTAAACAACAATAAAAACATCTGAGGAATGTGGTTTTGGTCAAGGCATAGCCCTGCTCTTGGGAATGGCTAGCTTGCCTTGCTTTAGAAGAAATCCTCCAAGCTAATCCATGCAAATGTGATCTGATCCAGCAGCCATTCACTATTCCTCCAAAACAAAAGTTGATCACCTATAAATAGAGGTCCCAATGGATCATTCAACTCACACCAAAGCCAGTTACAGCACTGTTTTCTCTCATTCTTTCTTAAACCTCAAGTTTTCTTGTTTTTGAGTAACCACTATCGGGTTTTGAGTTGCAGCCACATTCAATCCATTCCAATTGCTCAAACACATCACATATGATGTATTTGAGGTGTCTAAACACTTAAACACCAATTGTAACACCCCAGGCTCAATATCACTCTTCAACCAAGCCATTATGCTTCAATTTTGCAGGTGGAGGTCTCTAGCTTGATCCAGAAGGTTTCAAAGTGTTCCAAAGCTTGCAACACACTCCATAACATCCATTGAAGCTGTAGGGATCATCAATTCATGACTGGAACACCATCTGGGCAAAGTTCCATTTCAGCTTGCATCAAGGTGAGCTTCAAACTCAAACTCCATGATCCATGCATATTTCCTCGCATGATATTTTTGCCATTTGCTTGCCATCATGTGTTGATTGTTTTGCCTCAAAAAATTGGATCATAGACCTCATAACCATGCCAGCATGATTGCTTTTGCAAATTAGGGTTCATCTGTGTTCATCATGATTATTTTACTTCACACTGAAAATGAATAAAATTGGGTATTGCCATCTTATTCCTTGTGAAAAAACGCACGAGTTTGGTGTTTGAATCATGTCCAATGGTTGAGAGATGAGTGAGATATGGTGCTTCACGCACGAGCTCGAGGAAGAAGATGGCCATGGCGCCATTCTTCAGAAAATCCAACAAGTTTGATATATATTTTTCACTTGCCATGTTATTAATGAATTGGCATTGCGCCCCAGCGGTTCATCAGCTGGTTTTGTGAGTTTTGGCAAGCGAGAGGTCTGGGGTTCGAATCCCCCTCGCCCCAGACTTCTTTTTACCACTTTTTCATTTTGTTATTTTTCATATTATTATTTTTAATGATTTGAAAAATTAATAACTCCTTCAATTTTTATCATTTTTTATTGGTTCTTTTTGCAACAATTCACAAAAATGTTGAAATATTTTATTCCACCAAAAAATTAGATTTATATTATTTATTTAATATAATTAGTATTTTTGTGAATAAATTCGTTTTTAATTGTTTTTAAACATTCTAAAAATGAATATTTACTTTGAAAATCAAAACCTAATGAGTTTAAATATTCCTTGTGATTATCCCTCATTTTTTTAAACCTTAAGCAAAATCATAAGTGGATTATTCAAATTTATTTTGAATTTTGTTTGATTTTCTTTAAATATTTATTTTTAAAGATTAAAATTAGGGTTTTTTTTATTCAACCTCATAAATCATTTTCAAAAAACACTTGGGCCTCTGATAGAGTGTAAGACCCAACCCCCTTATGTACAGAAAACTTTTTGGGCCTCATTCGTTGTATAAGTCCCTCTGTACATTTTCAAATAAACGGCGCGATCGTCGCCTTTTCAAAATAACCCTTGGGCCTCTCCTTGAGCTATAAGACCCATTCCAAACTTTTGAGCCTCTATTAGAGTGTAAGACCCAACCCTTTTTTAACGAAAAAATTTTGGGCCTCAGCTATTGTATAAGTCCCGATACGTTAAAAATCTCGGCGCGATCGCCATTTTCAAATTGATAAAACCCTGGGCCTCTCCTTGAGCTGTAAGCCCCAAACCTTTCTTTTTCAAAGCACTTTCTCCTTTGATTTTGAATATAATATTGTTATCAATCTTTCTTTGTTGAACAACTAACCAAACAGCATGGAAGCTCTACAACCGAGTAAGTGGTTATTGCTTTCATTTACCGCTTTCATATACATATAACTGTATTGTGGGGCTGTTTCACTGTAAGTCTTCTTTCATAAACTCATATCAACTGTGTAATAATAGTATAGATATTTCGAGTTTCCCCGGCAACTACGTCTAGAACTAGGTGACGCCATTTCGTTTATTCATAGAAATAGACAGCTAGATCCCCAATAGGATCACCAGATACAGTCTTCTCTTCGGCTGTCCTCATTAGGAATTGTCAAGAAACTCTACTCCAAAAGATGAATGTCTTCTCCGTGAATGACATCTTTGAGTTTCTTCCAAATTCTCGAACTTTCCTGACTTGACCTATTCCTTGTGAATAGCTTGCCTTGAATTTCTCGGGGTTTGGGGACCCACGGGCTTCTTAAAAGCATCGGCCTCCTCTTGGGCATCGTACAAGGACCCACAGGCTTCCTAAAAGCAACCCCGCCTCCTCTTGGGCTTAGTACAAGGACCCGACGGCTTCTTAGAAGTATTCACAATCTCCTCTTAGGCTTCGTATAATGATCTCTTCCTCCGGGAATGATAGCCTCCTCTTGGGCTTAGTACAAGGACCCGTCAACTTCTTAAAAGATTCCAGCCTCCTCTTGGGCTTCGTACAAATTGTCCCGACGACCTCCTAGAGGTATAGGAACAGAACTTAATTGTCTTCATAGAGCAGTACTTTTATAGAGTCTACTACTGTTTCTCAAAACATGGTACAAAAGATGGAACTCTAGACTTGGACAGTCTAATCTCCTTGAGTCTCAAAGACATTCTCAAGCACCCTTCAAAAAATAGGAAGGAAACCCGTAGACTCGGACAGTCTCAATACCCTTCAGATTTCCCGCTTCCTTAAAGAACAGGAATAACCCGGATCCTTGAATCGAATCCATGAGTACAGTGTTGCTCATATAAGAATTGATTTTTTCTTTAAAAATCAGTATATTGGACCTGTCACTCAACTGAAACAGTCATCTTAGCCTCTTCTTGGGCTTGGTACAATGATCCTCCCCAGCGGAGTCAAACACCGTTTAGCCTCTCTCTCGGGCTTCGTACGAGATACCAAAAGACTTCATCGTCAAGTCAAAACCTTTTAGCCTCTTTCTCGGGCTTTGTACGAGACACATATTAGCCTCCTCTTAGGCTTTATATAAGAAAACCACTGGTTGATCCAATCAACCTTTTAGCATCAAAGCTGTGCCTCGTTCATAGTACACAAACATCAACAACTCCTTCCCTTTCATCTAATCGCTGTAAGCGGCAAGCCTCTGGATTATTTACATCCATACCACTGTCCTTCTTTTAGCATGAGAAATTCCTAAGGAAAGATAGCATTGCTCTACACTGAGTTAAAGTCTTCTCCTTCAGGTTAAAATCCCCTATAAAGGAAATTATGGCATTGCTAGGATCCGCGTATCCCGGTTAAAGTAATTCTCCTTTATAACCAGTCACCCAACAGTTGTGACAGACAAACCCTTCTTTAGAGACGACAAGTTCTCTCTAAAGTCGAGACTTTTTAGCTTCACATCTTGGGCTTTGAACAAGATACAAATAAACTCTTCAGCTTCACATCTTGGGCTTTGATCAAGATACAAACCACCTTTCGCTTCACGCCTTGGGCTTTGAACAAGACACCAAAACAACCATTTCCTCCCATAGAATAGGAGGAACTACGAACGCTCTGATTTCCCTGTTTTGGTAAACGGGAATACGTAGGCATAAGATCGAAAGAAAAGATCTTAGCGAGCACAATCAACAAAAAACCCAAACCCCATACTCCCATATCAAAAGCAGTCATTCAAAAGCATCCGTCCTAACATTCTAATCCTTGTTCCCCGCCAGAAACCTTCTGCCCAGATAAAAATAAAGAAAGCCGTATTGGCGAAAATACAAATAACCAGTACAAAGGGCCCCCACATTGATAGCATTCGTAACCTAACAGACCGCTGTTTAAACTCAGTATGCAAAGCAGGGTTAATTGGATACATCTATTTCCCTTCCTTATTCAGCTCACAATAGGATAAAAAATGAATCGACCTGTAGTTTTAAGCTCAACCGCAGAGAGCGACCAGCGCTTAAGAACCGCGTCCAAAATCGCTCGCTACAGAAAAGTGGCGCCCACCGTGGGGCCTTTTTCTGATTTCCTTTTTCACCTCTTGTGTGAATACCACAGATTGGGGCTTCCGCCGGGGAACCCATTTTCTGTTAGGAACTTAAGATTCTTAGCTTTAAAGGTCTAGGATGTTTAGGACAAATATATATACTGCTTTTCCTAATTGAATATGTGTTTATTTTTTCTGCTACTGGGAATGCGTGTGATGCCGCATGTGGTGAGATTGAGTATACACTTAAGATAAGTGATGGCGACGGGGTCGACCATCAACCTCAGTGGAGGCTGACCAACGCAACCCACTCACTCTTCTAGCTAATGGGCCGGTTGTTAAGTCTGAGAAGCTGAGGAGCCAAACCCTTTCGTAGTGCGGAAGCTGTCGGAAATAGTTGTTACGCGATACTACCCTCATTTGAGGCTGGTGATCTATTCTCGGTGAATGGAACTTACTCTAAGATTGCTCTACAACTCGCTGGCGATCTGCTTGTTGTTTTGCTTTCCTGGGAGGAGCTGATGATAATGAGTACAGGTACAAAAATCACCCTAGTATAAACCCTTGGGGATGGGTAGAGCCTTGACTTCATGACAATGACCCTTTGACCCCATGTTTTTTCTATGTTTTTGTGTGCTGGATTCATGCATTTATTTAATAAAACATTAAAACATTCAAAAAAATTCTCTTCTAGTCTCTCTGTTTTTCAAATTAAACTAAGACTGTGATTGAAAATATTAGAGAGGAGTATTACACTAATGGATTTCGGTAGAAGGAGAACTCATACGTACACCTTCAAGGTTTCAAAGCTAGAGGATTTGAGAAGGTTAGCAAGGATGATCACTAACCCTGAGTCTTTCAGAGCCAAACACGGAGGTCTGTTGCCTCTGTTAAGAGTCCATGTGATTGAGGGAATCATGGATGCGCTCATTCAGTTCTACGATCTGGTTTATCACTGTTTCACATTCCCGGATTACCAGCTAGTACCAACGCTAGAGGAGTATTCTCATCTGATCGATCTACACATTACGGATCAAGCTCCATTTTCTGGACTGGAAGAAATTCCAAAGAATCAGACCATTACAAGAGCAATTCATTTGGACGAGTCTGAGGTTAGGACTCACCTAACTACCAGGGGTGGCATCCAGGGTTTGCCAGCCCAGTTCTTAACAAAGAAAGCTCTGTACTTTGCTAGTATAGGGAACGAGACTGCTTTTGAAAGCATCTTTGTCTTGCTCACCTACGGGTTATTTTTGTTTCCTAACATCAATAACTTCGCGATATCAACGCCATTAAGATTTTTCTCATTGGAAATCCTGTGCCGACTTTGCTCGCAGATACGTATCATTCTGTACACTTAGGAAATTTGTACAGTGGAGGGGAGATCACATGATGTGTACCTCTGCTTTACAAATGGTTCATCTCTCACTTGCCCAAGTCTACTGCTTTTTGGGATTGTAAGAGTGCCTTACGTTGGTCGCAGAAGATCATGTCTCTTACCAACTCTGATATAGACTGGTGTAATAGGATTTATGAGGGAATCAGGATCATTGATCGTTGCGGAAACTTCCCCAACGTACCCCTCATAAGAACTAAAGGAGGAATCAACTACCATCCGGTTTTGGTCCGCCGTCAATTTGGATACCCGATGAGACACATCCCACTGGGTGTTCGTCTGGAAGGTCTTTTCTTCAAAGAAGGAGAAAACGACAGAGCACTAAAGATGGAAATAGTGCATGCTTGGAAACATGTTCATAAGAAAGGACGAGAGTCTCTAGGAAAACCGGATTGTGTCTCGGTGGAGCCTTATCTCCACTGGGTACAAACTAGAGCTCTCAAGCTAAAGATTCCTTATCCTCGTTACGGAATTCTTCCGCCGAGGGAATCTGTCATATACTTCATGACTGAGACTGAAAAGCTTCAGGTTACTCTTAACAAAGTTCAGAAGGAGAGAAGGTCTTGGAAGAACAAGTATCGCACCCTCGACATAGAGTGCATCAAAATACAGCAATTACTAAAGGAAAAAGACGCTCTGATTGAAATTTTGGAGCAACATGCTATAGAGAATCAAGATGACCAAAGGAATTTGCTCACTCCTTTCACTTGGCAAAGGAATGACAACCCGACAACGGCCCAAGAGCCCCGGTCAAAGAAAAGGAAAGTCCCAGAATCAGCACCCGATTTCTCTTCAGAGAGGACTCGGGACCCATTAGCTTAGGTTTCTGTTTCTGCACCTTGTAATCTACTGTATTTCCATTCCTGTAATCTTTTGAATTTCAATAAAAAGGGGTTTCCCCACCGTTTGATATTTGCAATCTAATCGTCGAAGTTTATTTTGATTAAACCAAAAGAACAATTAATATAATCATTGCATTTATCATTCTCACATCGCGTATTCTTCTTCCTTACGAATCTCACGTTTGTGTCTCGATTCTAGAGTCAAATTGTCTCATTCGTATAATACTCGGGCCAATCGTCAGAAAAAGATGGATGATCTTGAGGAGGAGAACAGAGAGTTGAAAGAAGAGATCGACGCTCTGAGAGAGGATATGAGAAAGTTTCGTAACGACATGCAAGCCATGGCAGAAGCTCAGCTACAAAGAACTGTGATCTCCGAGATCACCTCAACGCCCATCATAGAGAAGTATGATCCTAGGTATCAAATACCGAAAGATCGTCCTTGGGGCATGCCTGTTAACTATATCCCGGAAGGATATGTTCCACCGATCACTGAAGATCAGGGAATCACAAAAGAAGCTGCTGGGCCTGAAGGTTACAAACTTCGGGAAAGCGAAGATGCCAGGGGCATACTGAAGACTCCTGAAGGTTACAAACTTCGGGAAACGCCAAGACTCACCACCGTAGTCACGGTACCACCTCCTGTGGTGCACACTGTCCCGGAAGGACATATTCCACCAATACCTTCTGGTAAAAAGGAAACTATGTTTGACCGAATGGATGAATTCCAGGAGCAATTCCTGGAAATGCAGAAGGAACTGCAAGCCATTCGCGGTCAGGATCTATTTGGAAAGGACGCCGCTGATCTCTGCTTAGTCCCTAATGTGAAAGTCCCGCACAAGTTCCAAGTGCCCGACTTTGAAAAATACAAGGGTAACTCTTGCCCTCAAAGCCATCTGGTGATGTATGCTCGGCGGATGTCAGCTCAGACAGAGAATCAGGACCTACTGATTCACTACTTTCAGGATAGTTTAACCGGTGCCGCACTCAAATGGTACATGGGTTCAAACCGTACTATGATTAGTACATTAAGAGATCTTGATACTGCCTTCGTCCAACAATACAAATACAATTTGGACATGGCACCTGACAGAGATCAACTCAGATCAATGTCGCAAAAGGACAAGGAAACCTTTAAGGAGTATGCTCAAAGGTGGCGTGAAATTACGGCTCAAATTTGTCCACCTCTTGAGGAAAAAGAGATGACAAAGATCTTCTTAAAGACCTTAAGCTCGTTCTACTACGATCGAATGGTTGCTAGTGCGCCCAGTGATTTCACCGAAATGGTCGGCATGGGTGTACGTCTTGAGGAAGCCGTCCGAGAAGGACGTTTGGTAAAAGACACTGGATCGACGAGTGGTACTAAAAAATACGGTAGTGCTCTCCCTAAGAAAAAAGAGCAATATATTGGGAATATCTCTCTCGGAAAGCAAAGGCGACGTTATCAGCCGGTGGCAGCTGTAATTCCTGCTACCAGCCCTGCGCCTATTCTTACGTATCAACCTCAAGTCGCGCAGAGCCAACCTGATCAGCAAAGGACACAACAACCTCTTCAGCAGGCTCGTCCTCCATACAATAACAACCGTACAACACGACCATCAGGGTTTGATCCTATACCCGTGACGTACGCAGAACTGTTTCCATTACTACTGGCTAAGGGGCACATTCAGACTAAGTCTCCTCTTACAGTACCAGAAAATCCGCCTTTTTGGTTTAAGGTGGATCAGACGTGCCCTTATCATCAAGGAGGATCGGGGCATAACATTGAAACTTGCCTCAATTTCAAGTCCGATGTGCAAAAGCTTGTTAGGAGTGGGCTCTTATCTTTAAAAGATACGGATCCTAACATTTTTATGAACCCACTGCCTCAACACGAGAAGGCTACAGTCAATCTGATTGAGGAAGAATTTAACAATGTCTACCAAATTCATGATGTACTCTTGTTAAAAACCAATCTGGTTAAGATGCATCGTAGACAGAGTGGATATGGCCATGTGCCACCTCATAATTATCATCAATGTGATATCTGCTCTAAAAACAATCAAGGATGTTCTGTGGTGCAAGCAACCCTACAGGAACAGATGGATCTCGAATGGATCCAGGAGCACCGAGTTCGTGGAGTTAACATGGTCTACACAAATTCTAACGTCATTCAAAACCACGACATCCGTGCAATGAATGTCAACTTGGTGGCAATGCACTCAAGGCAAAGCCAGTATCATAATCTGCCGCGACATGATTACAGTTCTTGTCTGACTTGCTCGGTAAATAAACAGGGATGCTCTTTTATACAAGAGGCCCTCCAGCGTCAGATGGATCTTGGATGGATCCAAGACTACCATAATAGGAATCCCTATCAGATTAATATGGTTCAAATCTTTGACATTCGCGTGATGAATACCAACCTGGTAGAGTTACATGCTGAACAGGTCCGACTCAGATTCTTAATATCACATAATTATCAAAGCTGTAAAGCAGGTTGCAAAAACGATCGAGGTTGTACCCTTGTCCAGGAAGCACTCCAGCACTTGTTAAATCACTGGTGGATGCCAATCTACTTGGATGAAGATACTCAGCAGATTAGTATCAGTAATAGGAATCCTACTCGTCGTCAAAGTCAGGATGTCCGATAAGTGGAAGGTAACCTAGTGAGGTTACATTGTATTAAAAGTGGGCGTGGCCAGGTGCCACTACACAATTATGACAGTTGCGGCGTCTGTTCGGAAAGTAACCAAGGGTGTTACCTTGTGAGAGCATCTCTTCAGGGTCAGGTGGATCGTGGAGAGATTCGTCCATATCCGGATTCTGGACCCATCGACTGGACACCGAACTACCTTCCCAATCAAATTGAGGATGTTGTCACGATCTCTAGTCATCACCATACCAGGGATGTTTTTGCCATCATCCCTCTACTTAACGAATCTAAAGTTCCCAACCGGGAACGGATCGAGATTACTTACGATAGTCAGAAAAATCAGAAGGCTCCTGTAGTCATCTATCTACCAGGACCACTACCGTATGAATCAGCTAAGGCTATCCCTTACAAATACGGTGCAACAATAATTGAAAATGGAAAGGAAATTCCATTACCCTCCATCGTGAATTGCAGACATCAGTCGAGTAACACGGAGTGGTAGAATCTTCAACCGAGGAGTTGGAGAACTTAACAAAGAAAAGGAACTTCAGACAGAAGCTCCCGATCCACCAGTCGGTCAATCCAGTAATCCCGACCTTTCGAAAAATAATGATGAGATGCTGAAGCTCATCCAAAGGAGTGAATACAACATTGTTGATCAACTGTTACAAACTCCTTCAAAGATCTCGGTATTATCACTGTTACTCAGTTCAGAAGCCCACAGGGAGGCTCTACAGAAAGTCTTGGAGCAAGCCTTTGTGGAACAAGATGTAACAATCAGACAGTTCGATAGCATTGTCTCTAACATCACTTCCTGCAATAATTTGGGATTTAGTGATGAGGAATTACCTGAAGAGGGTCGTCGTCATAACATGGCGCTCAACATTACAGTTAACTACCAAGACGATGCTTTAGCCAGCGTAGTGATAGACACAGGGTCAGCCCTGAATGTTATGCCAAAGTCTACTTTGTTGCAGTTATCATTCAAAGGCTCTCCGATGAGAGTCAGCGAAGTCGTCGTCAAAGCATTCGACGGATCCAAAAAAATGGTTATCGGTGAAGTTGATCTTCCCATAACTATTGGACCTCACACTTTTCAAGTCACTTTCCAGGTCATGGATATCTGGGCAACGTACAGTTGTTTATTAGGAAGACCTTGGATACATCAGGCTGGAGCGGTCACGTCAACCATCCACCAAAAGCTAAAGTTCGTCAAGAACGATCAACTTGTCACGGTTTGTGGGGAACAAGCCTTGCTTGTAAGCAGCTTGTCATCATCTACATGTGTAGAACCCGAAGAGGTTATTGGAACGCAGTTCCAAGCATTATCGGTTGGCAAAAACGATCATTTCAAAGGAGGAACCTCGATTTCCTCATACAAAGATGCTATCAAAGCGGTCGAGAGTACCGATACAACAGGATGGGGACAGCTTGTCATTCCTATTGATAATAAAACAAAGAAGGGCCTTGGTTTTTCTGCAACCTGTACCCAGACAGCTGCCAATGATGAAAGTCTTCATCCCCTTCAAAACTTCTTCCACAGTGGAGGTTTCCTTCACCCAGTGTCTCAAACAGTACATGTTATCAATGAGGAAGATCCCTCTGATACAGATGAAGAATGGAAGTCCTATCTTAACAAGGACGGTTATATGTCTCAGGAAGAGGTGCCTATGCCTTTTTGCTTTCCTACAGAAAGTCCGAGATTTATACCAAGATCAGATGTCGAAATGATCTACGGAGATTGTGATCCGGAAGGATGCCGTGCTCCGCCAAATTCATTAGAGGAGGACACTCTGATGAAAGATAATTTTGACTACACCTACTATGGCCCAATGGATGGTCTGCCAATGTGGTAACCTTACCCAGGAAACGTGGGGCCAGAAAGTCAGCCGAACAATGAAAATCAGCTGACCGTCATTGAACAGAATACCTGTGTCCCCACCATGTCACGGGATGAACACTCAGGTCATTCAGAAGCTACTCAACACGAAGATGAATTCGCAACGTTTGCAGGACTTGAATTCATCAACTATGCTTTTCCTGAGGTCAACGTCATCGAGAGAGATGACTCCTCCAGTTCCAAAGAATTTTGGGACACTCTGGGAGAACCAAGTGGAAAATTCGACTTTATGGTCAAGTACACCGCTCCCGAAAGCTCTCGTATCCGGCTCGAGGATATCCAGGCAGCTGGATGGGGAGATACAGCTGAGAGTACAAATACTTTGCAAAATACAACAGAGGAATTCTCCTACGACAATTCTGCCTGGGAAACAGATTCCAACGATCCTGCTCCACCGGAAATCAGCGTTATTTCTGAAGACAAATCAAGGAAGGTGCCAAAATTTGTGATTCACCGAGGAGTTCGCCGCCAATGGGTTGCCGTCGAGGTTCCGAAGGTCGTCCGTCAGTCAAAGTAATTGCCGTCTTTTAACCTTTCACCCTGCCCAGGTGAAACAGATGTTTTGATTGGGCTCGCTTTCTGTAAATTTCCCTCTTCGCTTTGCCCGAAGCGACAGAGTTTTGTTTTATAGGGCTGTAGTTTCAAGGATCGACTTGTTCATTAATAAAATAACGTCGTTCTCTTTTTTCTTTTTCAGAAAATGGTAATCCTAAAAAACAATTCAATAGTAAAAACAAGCAGTAAAATAAAACACTGCGCACACTTGCATTTTCTCTATCTCTTCTAAACACGAATCATCACGTCATGCAGATTGCTTGTTTTACACTCCGTTGAAACATACGATCCGATGCCTTCTCCCAACTTTGAGTTCCCGGTATTCGAGGCTAAAGAAGAAGATGACAACGAAATTCCAGAAGAGATCTCCCGACTACTCAGACAAGAGGAAAGGTCTATTGAACCTCACAAAGAGCCATTGGAAACGGTAAACTTGGGTTCAGAAAAAGAGAGAAAAGAAATCAGGATTGGGGCACTGCTCAGTCCAACTGCTAGAGAGGGTTTGATAAAGCTTCTCAACGAATTCCCCAATGTATTTGCTTGGTCCTATCAGGATATGCCAGGGTTGGATACCAGCATCGTGGAACATCACTTACCGTTGAGATCAGAATGTCCTCCAGTAAAGCAAAGGTTGAGACGCACTCACCCGGACATGGCCATCCAAATCAAAGAGGAGGTACAGAAACAGATTGACGCGGGTTTCCTCGCTACGTCTGAATATCCTCAATGGTTAGCCAACATCGTACCCGTTCCCAAAAAGGACGGAAAGGTCAGAATGTGTGTTGATTACAGAGATCTGAACAAGGCAAGTCCAAAGGACGACTTTCCTTTACCACACATTGACATACTGGTAGACAGTACGACAAAGTTCAAAGTTTTCTCCTTCATGGATGGATTCTCGGGCTATAACCAAATCAAAATGGCGCCGAAAGACATGGAGAAAACTTCGTTCATTACCCCATGGGGCACCTTTTGTTACAAGGTGATGCCGTTCGGTTTGAAGAACGCTGGGGCAACCTATCAAAGGGCCATGACTACTCTGTTTCATGACATGATACACAAAGAAATCGAGGTATATGTCGATGATATGATTGCAAAATCAAAAACAGAGAGTGAGCACATTGAACATCTGTCGAAATTGTTCGAACGTCTAAGAAAGTTCAAGCTCCGCTTGAATCCCAACAAGTGCACCTTCGGTGTCCGTTCAGGGAAACTACTAGGGTTCATCGTTAGCCAGAAAGGAATTGAGGTTGATCCTGACAAGGTCAAGGCCATTCAAGAAATGCCTTCTCCGAAGACTAAAAAACAAGTCAGAGGATTCCTGGGATGTTTGAACTACATCTCCAGATTCATATTCCTTATGACCGCCACTTGTGCGCCGATCTTCAAGTTACTCAAAAAGAACCAGGACTGTGTTTGGACAGAAGATTGCCAAACCGCCTTCGACAGTATTAAGGAATATCTGTTGAATCCTCCGATTCTGTCACCTCCAGTGGAAGGAAGACCACTGATCATTTACCTCACAGTCCTAGAGGACTCAATGGGATGTGTACTTGGCTAACAAGACGAAACCAAACGGAAAGAGTCTGCCATTTACTATCTAAGCAAGAAATTCATCGACTGCGAAACTCGGTACACGATGCTCGAGAAAACTTGATGCGCTTTGGCTTGGGCAGCCAAACGTCTTCGCCAATACATGATTCGTCATACTACTTGGTTGGTCTCCGAAATGGATCCAATCAAGTATGTCTTCGAAAAACCTGCTCTCACGGGAAGAATTGCCCATTGGCAGATGTTGTTATCAGAATATGACATAGAGTACCACGCTCAAAAAGCCGTTAAGGGAAGTATTTTAGCCGATCATTTGGCTCATCAACCGATTGACGATCAAGATTCAATCCGGTTTGACTTCCCAGACGAAGATGTCATGTATTTAAAAATGAAAGACTGCGATGAACCACTACCCAGTGAAGGGCCAGAACCAGGTTCCCAATGGGGACTTATCTTTGACGGAGCAGTTAATCATTATGGAAACGGAATTGGGGCAATCATTGTTACCCCTCAGGGCACCCACATTCCTTTCACTGCTAGACTTACGTTCAAATGTACGAACAATGAGGCCGAATACGAAGCTTGTATCATGGGTCTCGAGGAAGCAATTGATTTAAGGATCTAAAATTTGGACGTATACGGAGATTCAGCCTTGGTTATCAATCAGATAAAAGGAGATTGGAACACATACCAATCAGGATTGATTCCTTACAAGGACTACGCAAGAAGGTTGCTATCTTTCTTCAACAGAGTTGAGTTTCATCACATCCCTCGTGATGAGAATCACATGGCTGATGCATTAGCCACTATCTCTTCCATGATTAGTGTAGGTCAATGGAATGACATACCTAAGATCGACATAATGCGCCTTGAACGGCCCGCTTACATCTTCACGATTGAAGCAGTCATAGACGACAAACCTTGGTATCATGATATCAAATGCTTCCTTCAGAAACAAGAGTACCCGTCCGGGGCACTCAGAAAAGACAGAAAAACCCTCAGAAGATTGGCTGGAAACTTCTTCTTGAGCGGTGACACTCTCTATAAGAGAAATTTTGACATGGTCTTGCTCCGATGCGTCGACATGCCAGAAACAGACATGCTCATGAAAGAAATTCATGAAGGATCCTTTGGCACTCATGCCAACGGACATACAATGGCGAGAAAAATCCTGAGAGCAGGGTACTATTGGTTGACAATGGAATCCGACTGCTACAAGTACATGAGGAGGTGTCACAAGTGTCAGATATACTCCGACAAAATTCATGTACCGCCATCACATCTCAAAGTTCTTTCTTCCCCGTGGCCTCTTTCCATATGGGGAATCGACATGATTGGCATGATTGAGCCCAAGGCTTCAAACGGACATCGGTTCATCCTAGTAGACATTGATTATTTCACCAAGTGGGTCGAAGCAGCGTCATACGCCAATGTAACCCGACAAGGGGTGGTCCGATTTATCAAAAACAATATCATCTACCGTTATGGTGTTCCAAGCCAGATCATTACTGATAATGGATCTAACTTGAACAATAAGATGATGAGAGAGTTGTGCGCAGAGTTCAAGATCGAACACCACAACTCATATCCCTACCGACCCAAGATGAACGGAGCGGTAGAAGCGGCTAACAAGAACATCAAGAAGATTGTTCAAAAGATGGTTGTGACCTACAAAGACTGACACGAGATGCTACCCTTTGCTCTTCACGGTTATCACACATCTGTCCGCACTTCAACAGGGGCAACCCCTTTCTCTCTAGTGTATGGCATGGAGGCATTTCTCCCCATAGAAGTAGAGATCCCGTCAATCCGAGTATTAATGGAAGCTAAGCTCACCGAAGCTGAATGGTGTCAAAATCGACACGACGAACTGAATTTGATCGAAGAGAAACGAATCACGGCTTTATGCCACTGTCAGTTGTATCAACAGAGAATGAAGAGGGCGTTTGACAAAAAGGTCCGACCTCGCATCTTCAGGAAAGGAGACCTCGTGCTCAAGAAGATTCAATCTTTTCTCACTGATTCTCGAGGTAAATGGACTCCGAATTATGATGGCCCCTATGTGGTCACGAAAGCTTTCTCAGGCGGCGCCTTGAGACTTGCAACCATGGATGGAAAGGAATTTGCCTACCCCACGAATGTTGATGTAGTCAAGAAATACTTCCCCTAAACTAAAAAACTAAAAAAAAAAAAAAAACGTCTCGATGGATTGAAAACCCGAAAGGGCGGTCCAGGCAAAAGTTAGAGACATGAAAAATAATCATCCCGATGGATTGGAAACATCATAGAACAATCCAGGCAAAAATTAGGGATAATGGCAAGTAACTATGTTCAACAGAGGCAAGTCCCTCAGCAGCAGCAGTTACATCATCTGTCAGAAAACTCCAGTCAAGGTCATCTTCGACAGAAGCTCAGGATGCTCCGAATTCAAAGTTGATGGGAGGATAGTGGTCGTTATGTTTCAACATAGCCCTTTTCCCTGTAAATTACCATTTTCAAACTTTGTATATACTCTTTGGGATCACGCGTTTGGCTGATCTCCATCTTATCAATAAAATTTGAGCCCTTGTGCTTTTGTTTGTACTTCTTATTTGTTTTAGCTTTACAGAACGACGTTGTTAACATGATTAACGATTCTTGAAATAAAACAAAAATGAATTTACTTGTTAAAACTTTTTCTGCTTTTAAAATAAAGATGGCAATTCTTTTGACTGTTGAACATCGAAAGAACATTGATTGCGTCTCCAAAGGTGTTCGAGCCTCAAAGTGCAGAATCAAAGTACTCTTTCTAAGCTAGTACGCCTGAATAAAGGATCAACTGTGTTAGAGACCTTGTTTCGTCTGACACGCCTCAGCCGAGTTCTTATCTCCTAAGCCCAACCAACATAGCTCCCGACGGGGACTATCTCTCCTAAGCAAGGTGGAATTGCTATTCTGAACCAACGGTACTTCTTCGCCCCACGATGGCCGAGTATCCAGTCATGTTCATTTTTTTTAGTTTTTATGTCGCGTCAGTTTTGTCCACATAAACATACATACATCATGCATTTTTTATTTGCATTCACATTTCATATTGCATCACTATCACTCTAGTCGGTCTTGTCCCCTAGTGATAGAAGTTTTCTCAATCGAGTTGCCAGTTCTTGCCTCGTCAGGAAATACTGTGTCTGAACAACCTCGCTTCTAGTTTATTTCTGGAAAGAAGTTGGTCCTTGACCACTTTGATAACTTGAACCTCTGAAAAGCCAGAGAAAACTTTCAGCAGATGTCACTCTTCGCCATTGAAGATGATATCCTTGCTTTCCCGGATTAAGGAAAATCCACAGAGAAAGCCTCGTAATCAGAGATTCGGCAGCATGCTAGTTTCGCTCCAAAAAGACCACTGATGAAAAGGTCATCGGCACCTCAAAACTGGATCCATCATATGGCATTTCTCCGGGAAGATCCTGAGAAAAGTATGATGTAAGACCCCAAATGAAGGCAGTCTCTCAAGAGACTCGCTTTCCCCAGCAGAAACAAATGGCGTCTCCAACAGAGAAGTTTGTGCAACTCTACAACTCAGGCGACTGGGTTCCCCCAGCAAGTCTGACATCAAAAGTTTTTCCGTCAAATGGCATCTCCCCAAGAAAATTCGGCGAGGAGTTTGAGGAAAACCACTACGAATAGCGTCCCTTGTCAATAAAGTTTATTGACAAAAGAAACTAAGACCAGTTCCTTGGTAGGAAACCGGGATCGAGGGGAAGTTTACAACAGAAACTGAGACCAGTTCCTTGGTAGGAAACCAGGATCGAGGGGAAGTTTGTTTCCGCAACTAAGACCAGTTCCTTGGCTGAAGACCATGATCAAGGGGAAGTTTACCTTTTCTAAGCATCATTGCTTAGCAAAAGAAGATGAATGCACAAGCTACCATTCATAACCACCATCAAAATTTCGGGTATTCCGATATTTAATCCTCTTGCACCCCGAATGTCCGAATACCTTCGTCATTCACACCTTCGTGTCCAAGAAGATTAAATAGGGGCATCTGTCATACCCCAAATTTTGACCACTAAGATATCCCATCATTGTGTCAATCATCATCACAATATGGATGAACCATCATGCCTCATCAAATGCCTCAAGGTTTGTTGAGCATTCACTACAATCAAAATTAGGGTTTTAAGCCCTCTCAGAGCCTTAGACAAAGGATCAATCAAGGAATGACATGATCTTCAACTTGTCTAACCTCTCAAACATCCACAATGGACCAAAAGGACTCCCACTTTAAGGATTAAGCACAAAGCTGCTCCCTTCTAGGTGGATCAAGCCTCAAGATCGCCAGTGTCACCAAATTAGGGTTTTGATCGACCAGGGCCTCCAGATGGAAAATTTTCATCTGGGCACAAGCCAATGATCCAAAACATAACCTAATATACTCCATGGAACCTCATGGACCCAATCATCAAGTCAATTTGACCTCAGGGGATGCATACATCAAAAATCAGGAATTAGGGTTTCTTGACCTAATTCACCCCTAAGTTGACTTTTAGGGCAAATCAAGAGCCAAGATCTCAAGACATGATTTGAGGGTCTCTAATGAACTATATTGATCCATTTGGAACAATGGATTAATCCAAGAAGCTTGAGCAACAAGTCTCAATTTCATCTGCACCACAATTAGGGTTTTAAGGGAAAAGTCAACTGTAACTTTGACTTTTGACCAAGACATGCTTCTAAACCCTAGGACATACCTCAATACACCCTATGACACCCTTGGAACATGTCCATCAAGTTTGATTTAGGTCAAGGACATGATTTCCTGAAGAATTGCACAGTTTGGAATTCATCTGATAAAAAGTCAACTGTGCACAAAAGTCAACTTTGACTTTTTGAGATTTTTCACCAAAATGGATTTTTAACCCTAAAATGATGTTTATGTATGATTTGAATCATCATTTATCAAGAAAAATCAAGAAAAGTTGGATAACTTGTAAAAGGGGTAACCATAAAAACTTAGAAAATTTTCTAAGTTAAAAATAAAGTGACAAAGGTACCAACTTTGAAGGACCATAACTCCTAAACCACAAGGCCATTTTTTTCCATCCAAAGCTTGATTTGTAGATCTCATTACCGTCTACAAAAACTTCAACTAGGCCTAACTCCAATTCATTATGGATTTTGAGTTATGAGTGAGCCAAAGTGGCTGAAAACATGAAAATGTACCATTTTCCAACACTTAGAAAAATTCTGTCCAAGACAGATTTTGTTGAAACACCAAAACTTGTGGGATTTTTTCACACAGTTGCAAGCTGAATCAAGTCCAAAGTTAAACATCAATGTTGTTGCATATGTTGCCAAGAATTCAAAGAGCTCAACAGCATGAATTAATTCAACTTGAGCCAAGAAAAATCCTTGCCCAAAGTCATGCTGCTGCAGGCTGTTTTGAGAAAATCAGTTTGCATGTTTGCTTGCCACACAGGATTTTGAGCCAAAGACTAAGGATCACTATGCCACCTGTGTTCCAAACCAATCACAATGCAACTGATCCAACTGATAAATCTGAGTCAAAAGACCAAGGAATCTTCCAACTTGAAGTTCATCCACTTTGGCACATTTTGCCTTGAATTCAAAGTGCATTAATGTGGAATAGTGCATTGTCAAGGTAGCTATCCTACTCAGTCAATTTCTCTGATTAAACAACAATAAAAACATCTGAGGAATGTGGTTTTGGTCAAGGCATAGCCCTGCTCTTGGGAATGGCTAGCTTGCCTTGCTTTAGAAGAAATCCTCCAAGCCAATCCATGCAAATGTGATCTGATCCAGCAGCCATTCACTATTCCTCCAAAACAAAAGTTGATCACCTATAAATAGAGGTCCCAATGGATCATTCAACTCACACCAAAGCCAGTTACAGCACTGCTTTCTCTCATTCTTTCTTAAACCTCAAGTTTTCTTGTTTTTGAGTAACCACTATCGGGTTTTGAGTTGCAGCCACAATCAATCCATTCCAATTGCTCAAACACATCACATATGATGTATTTGAGGTGTCTAAACACTTAAACACCAACTGTAACACCCCGGGCTCAAAATCACTGTTCAACCAAGCCATTATGCTTCAATTTTGCAGGTGGAGGTCTCTAGCTTGATCCAGAAGGTTTCAGAGTGTTCCAAAGCATGCAATATACTCCATAACATCCATTGAAGCTGTAGGGATCATCAATTCATGACTGGAACACCATCTGGGCAAAGTTCCATTTCAGCTTGCATCAAGGTGAGCTTCAAACTCAAACTCCATGATCCATGCATATTTCCTCGCATGATATTTTTGCCATTTGCTTGCCATCATGTGTTGATTGTTTTGCCTCAAAAAATTGGATCTTAGACCTCATAACCATGCCTGCACGATTGCTTTTGCAAATTAGGGTTCATCTGTGTTCATCATGATTATTTTACTTCACACTGAAAATGAATAAAATTGGGTATTGCCATCTTATTCCTTGTGAAAAAACGCACGAGTTTGGTGTTTGAATCATGTCCAATGGTTGAGAGATGAGTGAGATATGGTGCTTCACGCACAGATGGCCATGGCGCCATTCTTCAGAAAATCCAACAAGTTTGATATATATTTTTCACTTGCCATGTTATTAATGAATTGGCATTGCGCCCCAGCGGTTCATCAGCTGGTTTTGTGAGTATTGGCAAGCGAGAGGTCTGGGGTTCGAATCCCCCTCGCCCCAGACTTCTTTTTACCACTTTTTCATTTTGTTATTTTTCATATTATTATTTTTAATGATTTGAAAAATTAATAACTCCTTCAATTTTTATCATTTTTTATTGGTTCTTTTTGCAACAATTCACAAAAATGTTGAAATATTTTATTCCACCAAAAAATTAGATTTATATTATTTATTTAATATAATTAGTATTTTTGTGAATAAATTCATTTTTAATTATTTTTAAACATTCTAAAAATGAATATTTACTTTGAAAATCAAAACCTAATGAGTTTAAATATTCCTTGTGATTATCCCTCATTTTTTTAAACCTTAAGCAAAATCATAAGTGGATTATTCAAATTTATTTTGAATTTTGTTTGATTTTCTTTAAATATTTATTTTTAAAGATTAAAATTAGGGTTTTTTTTTATTCGACCTCATAAATCATTTTCAAAAAACACTTGGGCCTCTGATAGAGTGTAAGACCCAACCCCCTTATCTACAGAAAACTTTTTGGGCCTCATTCGTTGTATAAGTCCCTCTGTACATTTTCAAATAAACGGCGCGATCGTCGCCTTTTTAAAATAACCCTTGGGCCTCTCCTTGAGCTATAAGACCCATTCAAAACTTTTGGGCCTCTATTAGAGTGTAAGACCCAACCCTTTTTTAACGAAACAATTTTGGACCTCAGCTATTGTATAAGTCCCGATACGTTAAAAATCTCGGCGCGATCGCCATTTTCAAATTGATAAAACCCTGGGCCTCTCCTTGAGCTGTAAGCCCCAAACCTTTCTTTTTCAAAGAACTTTCTCCTTTGATTTTGAATATAATATTGTTATCAATCTTTCTTTGTTGAACAACTAACCAAACAGCATGGAAGCTTTACAACCGAGTAAGTGGTTATTGCTTTCATTTACCGCTTTCATAAACATATAACTGTATTGTGGGGCTGTTTCACTGTAAGTCTTCTTTCATAAACTCATATCAACTGTGTAATAATAGTATAGATATTTCGAGTTTCCCCGGCAACTACGTCTAGAACTAGGTGACGCCATTTCGTTTATTCATAGAAATAGACAGCTAGATCCCCAATAGGATCACCAGATACAGTCTTCTCTTCGGCTGTCCTCATTAGGAATTGTCAAGAAACTCTACTCCCAAAGATGAATGTCTTCTCCGTGAATGGCATCTTTGAGTTTCTTCCAAATTCTCGAACTTTCCTGACTTGACCTATTCCTTGTGAATAGCTTTCCTTGAATTTCTCGGGGTTTGGGGACCCACGGGCTTCTTAAAAGCATCGGCCTCCTCTTGGGCATTGTACAAGGACCCACAGGCTTCCTAAAAGCAACCCCGCCTCCTCTTGGGCTTAGTACAAGGACCCCACGGCTTCTTAGAAGTATTCACAACCTCCTCTTAGGCTTCGTATAATGATCTCTTCCTCCGGGAATGATAGCCTCCTCTTGGGCTTAGTACAAGGACCCGTCGGCTTCTTAAAAGATTCCAGCCTCCTCTTGGGCTTCGTACAAATTGTCCTGACGACCTCCTAGAGGTATAGGAACAGAACTTAATCGTCTTCATAGAGCAGTACTTTTATAGAGTCTACTATTGTTTCTCAAAACATGGTACAAAAGATGGAACTCTACACTTGAACAGTCTAATCTCCTTGAGTCTCAAAGACATTCTCAAGCACCCTTCAAAAAATAGGAAGGAAACCCGTAGACTCGGACAGTCTCAATACCCTTCGGATTTCCCGCTTCCTTAAAGAACAGGAATAACCCGGATCCTTGAATCGAATCCATGAGTACAGTGTTGCTCATATAAGAACTGATTGTCTCTTTTAAAATCAGTATATTGGACATGTCACTCAACTGAAACAATCATCTTAGCCTCCTCTTGGGCTTGGTACAATGATCCTCCCCAGCGGAGTCAAACACCGTTTAGCCTCTCTCTCGAGCTTCGTACGTGATACCAAAAGACTTCATCATCAAGTCAAAACCTTTTAGCCTCTTTCTCGGGATTTGTACGAGACACATATTAGCCTCCTCTTAGGCTTTATATAAGAAAACCACTGGTTGATCCAATCAACCTTTTAGCATCAAAGCTGTGCCTCGTTCACAGTACACAAACATCAACAACTCCTTCCCTTTCATCTAATCGCTGTAAGCGGCAAGCCTCTGGATTATTTACATCCATGCCACTGTCCCTCTTTTAGCATGAGAAATTCCTAAGGAAAGATAGCATTGCTCTACACTGAGTTAAAGTCTTCTCCTTCAGGTTAAAATCCCCTATAAAGGAAATTATGGCATTGCTAGGATCCGCGTATCCCGGTTAAAGTAATTCTCCTTTATAACCAGTCACCCAACAGTTGTGACAGACAAACCCTTCTTTAGAGACGACAAATTCTCTCTAAAGTCGAGACATTTTAGCTTCACATCTTGGGCTTTGAACAAGATATAAATAAACTCTTCAGCTTCACATCTTGGGCTTTGATCAAGATACAAACCACCTTTCGTTTCACGCCTTGGGCTTTGAACAAGACACCAAAACAACCATTTCCTCCCATAGAATAGGAGGAACTATGAACGCTCTGATTTCCCTGTTTCGGTAAACGGGAATACGTAGGCATAAGATCGAAAGAAAAGATCTTAGCGAGTACAATCAACAAAAAACCCAAACCCCATACTCCCATATCAAAAGCAGTAATTCAAAAGCATCAGTCCTAACATCCTAATCCTTGTTCCCCGCCAGAAACCTTCTGCCCAGATAAAAAGAAAGAAAGCCGTATTGGCGAAAATACAAATAACCAGTACAAAGGCCGCCCACATTGATAGCATTCGTAACCTAACAGACCGCTATTTAAACTCAGTATGCAAAGCAGGGTTAATTGGAGACATCTATTTCCCTTCCTTATTCAGCTCACAATAGGATAAAAAATGAATCGACCTGTAGTTTTAAGCTCAACCGCAGAGAGCGACCAGCGCTTAAGAACCGCGTCCAAAATCGCTCGCTACAAGATCCCGAGAAAAGTATGATGTAAAATCCCCAAGCGTGAAGGCAATCTCTCAAGGGACTCGCATTCCCCAAATAGAGTCAACAAATGGCATCTCCAACAGAGAAGTTTGTACACCTCTACAACTCAGACGACTGGGTTCCCCAGCAAGTCTGGCATCAAAATTTTTCCATCGAATGGCATCTCCCCAGGAAAATTCGGCGAGAAGTTTGAGGAAAAACGCTACACATAGCGTCCCTTGTCAATAAAGTTTATTGACAAAAGAAACTGAGACCAGTTCCTTGGTAGGAAACCAGGATCGAGGGGAAGTTTAAATCAGAAACTAAGACCAGTTCCTTGGTAGGAAACCAGGATCGAGGGGAAGTTTACAAAAGAAACTAAGACCAGTTCCTTGGTAAGAAACCAGGATCGAGGGGAAGTTTAACCCAGAAACTAAGACCAGTTCCTTGGTAGAAAACCAGGATCGAGGGGAGTTTACCTTTTCTAAGCATCATTGCTTAGCAAAAGAAGATGAATGCGTAAGCTGCCATTCATAGCCATCAAAATTTCAGATATTCTGATATTTAATCATCTTGCATCCCGAATGCCCGAATACCTTCGCCATTCACACCTTCAGGTCCAAGAAGATTAAATAGGGGCATCTGTCATACCCCAAATTTTGACCACCAAGATTTCCCATCATTGTGTAAATCATCATCACAATATACATGTACCTTTGTGCCTCATCAATCTCCTCAAGGAATTGTTGAGCATTCACTACAATCAAACTTAGGGTTTCAGGCCCTCTCAGAGCCTTTAGACAAATGATCAATCAAGGAATGACATGATCTTCAACTTGTCTAACCTCTCAAACATCCACAAAGGATCAAGAGGACTCCCACATCAAGAATTAAGCACAAGAGTGCAACATTTCAAGTGGATCAAGCCTCAAGTTCATCTAATACAAAGTCAACTGACGCAGAAAGTCAAAGTTTGACTTTTTGGTCAACTATGAGCTTCACAAGCCATTTCTCAAAAAAATATGATGGATGATTTAATTTTATCAAATTTAAATCAAGAAATCATACAAAATTGCAGAATTGATCAAATTGAAGGAAACTTAGAAATTTTTTCTAAGTTAAAATCATGTTCAAGTGCACAACTTTTCAAGGTTGTAACTATTGATCCAAGCATCCATTGATTTTGAGTAAGAGCTACTTTTAAAGAGGGTATTTGATACTTCAAAATTGTAGAAGGAATCACCTCCAAATATCATAAGGATTAAAAGATATAAGTGATTAAAGTTGGAAATTCTTAATGTCCAATGTTCTGACATTGCATAGGACATCATTAATATTTTTTCAGCAAGAATGTCCCAACTTCAAGGATGTTTTTCTCCATGATCCAAGTTGAACCAGGTCTGGGGTCAAACATGAAAGTTGAAGTACATCATCTCAGCTTTCCAGAAAGTCCTAGAACGTCCATGTAGCATACTCGAGCAGGGAGTTATGGATTTTACAAAAAGGCTTGCTGTAGCTGAATTTTTCATGGGGCAGATTTGCACATTTCTTGTGCCACACGAATTTTTAAGCCTTGTCATCATTTTGAACACATCTGAGGATCAAATCTAAAGGGGACAATCACTGAGTCAATCCTCCAAAGTCCTTGGAACAAGAAGTAGCATGCCAAACCTAGAAATACCTAAAAGAGGGACAAAACTCCAATTTTGGATTGAAGCATTTAATGGATGCTTAGAGGTGGCATGGACTGACACATTTGCAACTGAATTCAGTCAAGATTCCTCCAACAACTAGGGAACCAGCAGCCTGTGCCCTAACCTCTAGTCAATGGCTAGAGGAGACTTGGATTTTCATTGGACAACATTGGCCAAACCTCTGCTGCACTTGCCATTCATTGTGGATCCCAAAACAAACTTGCTCTACTATAAATAGAGCTCATTTGTGCTTAGTTTGAGTACACCAAAGCCATCAAACAGATGCTTTCCTCAAAATCTCTTCTTTCACCTCAAATTTGCCTTCCAAAGCAAGTAATTCTGAGTTTTTGAGTTAGAGAGCAATTCCACTCAAACTAATCACACACACACACACCTCACTTATATCATATGTAAGCTGTCCAAACTATCAAAAGTGACCTGTAATCACAACATCACAAAGTCACCTCTCAAAACCTCAAAATTGGACTTTTTTGCATTTTTCAAGCCATGTCTTGATTCATTCACTTTCCAAACCAGATAAAACCTCAAACACACTCCAAATATCATCCTTGAATTGTCCCAAATGGTTCCCCCCATCTGGAACACCATTTGAGAGAGTTGCTATTTTGGTCACTTTTAACCCCTTTTGCAAGAAAGGGACAGTTTGTATTTTTGCAGGTACCAGCTGATTCCAATCATCCTAAAAGCATCCAAGAGGTCATTTGAGGGTGTCCAAAGCATCAAATTATTTCTGGAACAAAGCACTTGGTAGGTTGCACAAAATCTCCAAAAAAGAGGTAAAATTCACAACTTGAATTCCTTGAATCATGCTTTCCTTTGTTGTCCATATACATGCATCATATTGAACAATTCTTGAAGAAAAAATGTAGTCCTTAATGTGTATGTTATGATCCTCCTACTGTTTGCACTTTAACATGTTTATATGTGGAGTTTATGTTGTTTTAAACTTAAGGTGCAGATCAGGTTTTTTGCCTTGTGTGTGATGTACATTAAGTTTCAGTATGTATGAGTGATACCATTGGATTCCTTGCAAAAAATTGGTCAAGATAGGTTCTTACGGATTTTAATTTCGTTAAAAATTGAGAGAGTTATGAAAGTTTGAAGTTTGATAGCAAAGATGTTGAAAAACCAAGGTGCAGTTCTGATGTCAAATGTGATGTTGTGACATCTTCCCTTTTTCTCTTATCTTCAAAACTCATGAGTGATGTCGAATGTGATGTTGTGACATTAGTTTATTCTCAAAAAACTCAATCAATTCTTTTACATAGCAAAAATCATCATTTTCCAATTCTGTTTTACACATTTCTTATTCATACTCCAAAATATTTTATTCCACAAAAAAATTAGTTTTATATTATTTATTTAATATAATTAGTATTTTTGTGAATAATTTCCTTTTTAATGTTTTTAAAACATTTTAAAAGTG
Source organism: Lathyrus tuberosus (assembly GCA_022829125.1). Taxonomy (NCBI): domain Eukaryota; kingdom Viridiplantae; phylum Streptophyta; class Magnoliopsida; order Fabales; family Fabaceae; genus Lathyrus; species Lathyrus tuberosus. The sequence continues at coordinate 7,352,030 of JALAZF010000090.1, forward strand.
AATTCTCATATTGAAAATAAAGACCAAATGAATATTTCATCTTGTGAATAAAACATCATTTTTCAAACCCCAACCAAAAATCACAAGTTGCTTATTTGGTATTTTTATCATTTTGTATTGATTTTCTTTTAAGAATTTACTTTTAAAATGATAAAATTAGGATTTCTTCGATTTTCACCATCATAAAACTTTTTCAAACACTCATGGGCCTCTAATAGAGTGTAAGACCCAATCCTTTTTTTGACCAAATCATTTTTGGGCCTCAGTATATTGTATAAGTCCCGATACCGTAAAAAACAAACGGCGCGATCATCGCCTTTTCAAAACAAAAAAACCTTGGGCCTACCCTCGAGTAGTAAGACCCATTTCTTTTCTTAAAACTCACTTGGGCCTCTAATAGAGTGTAAGACCCAACCCCCCTTGTACAAACCATTTTGGGCCTCACTTATTGTATAAGTCCCTCTGTACAAGTAAAATGCGCGATCGTCCCCTTTTAAAAAATCAACTGGGCCTCTCCTTGAGCTATAAGACCCATTCAAAACTTTTGGGCCTCTATTAGAGTGCAAGACCCAATCCCCTTTTAACCAAAACATTTTGGGCCTCAGATATTGTATAAGCCCCTTCGTGTTAAAGGAAAATCTCGGCGCGATCGCCATTTCAAACGGAAAAACAAACTTTGGGCCTACCTTTATGTTATAAGCCCCATTCTTTTTCTTTAAACCTTTTGGGCCTCTTGAGAGAGTGTAAGACCTGTACCTTTGTACAAAAAACCATTTTTTGGGCCTTAGTCACTTATATAAGTCCCTCTGTACAAAACAACAGTGCGCTCACTGATAAAACCCTGGGCCTCTCCTTGAGTTGTAAGCCCCAAAATCTTTCTTTTTCAAAGCACTTTTTCCTTTGATTTTGAAATATACTGTTGTTTTCAATCTTTCTTTGTTGAACAATTAACCAAACAGCATGGAAGCTTTACAACCGAGTAAGTGTTTATATGCTTTCATTTACCGCTTTCCTATACATATAAATGTATTGTGGGGCTGTTTCGCTGTAAGTCTTCTTTCATAAACTCATATCAATAATGTAATAATAGTATATATATTTAGAGTTTCCCCGGCAACTACGTCTAGCATTAAGCCCATTGATCACTCTTAAATAGTCAAAACTAGATCCCCATAGGATTACGAGACACAGTCTTCCCTCCTCTTGGGGTTAAACAATATGGAGACATGAAAGGCAGCATTCTCGGTGAACCCTTTCATAGACTGTCACTCGTAGAAGTTGTCAAAGAAATTTTATTCCCCAGAGATGATCTTTTCTCCGTGAATGGCATCTCTTGAGTTTCTTCCAAACTCTCGAACTTTCCTGGCTTGATCTATTCTTTGTGAATAGCCTGTCTTAAACTTCTCGGGGTTTGGGGACCCACAGGCTTCTTAAAAGCACTTGTCAAGAAACTCTATTCCCCATAGATGATCTTTTCTCCGTGAATGGCATCTCTTGAGTTTCTTCCAAATTCTCGAACTTTCCTGGCTTGATCTATTCCTCGTGAATGGCCTGTCTTGAATTTCTCGGGGTTTGGGGATCCATCGGCTTCTTAAAAGTATCGGCCTCCTCTTGGGCATTGTTCAAGGACCCACAGGCTTCCTAAAAGATCCCCGCCTCCTCTTGGGCATTGTACAAGGACCCGTCGGCTTCGTAGAAGTATTCACAACCTCCTCTTAGGCTTCGTATAATGATTCTTCCTCCGGGAATGATAGCCTCCTCTTGGGCTTCATACAAGGACCTATCGGCTTCTTAAAAGTTTCCAGCCTCCTCTTGGGCTTCGTACAAATTGTCCCGACGACCTCCTAGAGGTATAGGAACAGAAATCAGTCATCTTAATATAACAGTCTTTCCAAGATTCTACTACTGTTTCTCAAAGCATAGTACAAAAGATGAAACTCTAGACTTGGACAGTCTAATTTCCTTGAGTCACAAAGACATTCTAAAGCTCTCTTCAAGAATAGGAAGGAACCCCGTGGACTCGGACAGTCTCAATACCCTTTGGATTTCCCATTTCCTTAAAGAACAGGAAATAACCCTGATCCTCGAATCAAATCCCTGAGTGCAGACATTACTCATATAAGAACTGATTTTCTCTCAGCATACTAGACCTGTCACTCAACTGAAACAACACCATAGCCTCCCTCTTGGGCTTTGTACAATGATTCTCCCCAGCGGAGCTAACAATAGCCTCCGTCTTGGGCTTTGTACAAGACACCAATCATTCCCTTGTTGAGTATAAAACCTTTAGCCTCCATCTCAGGCTTCGTACGAGATACCATAAAATGCTCTCTTGTTGAGCCAATCTCCCTTTTAGCCTCCATCTCGGGCTTCGTACGAGATACAAAAACACTCTCTTATTGAGTATAAAAGACTCTCTTGTTGAGTCAAACACCTTTTAGCCTCCATCTCGGGCTTCGTACGAGATACAAAATCACTCTCTTGTTGAGTATAAAAGATTCTCTTGGTGAGTCACCATCTGTAGCCTCCATCTCGGGCTTCGTATGAGATACAAAAACACTCTCTTGTTGAGTATAAAAGATTCTCCTGTTGAGTCAACCCTTTTAGCCTCTCTCTCGGGCTTCGTACGAGACACATAAAAACTCCCTCTTGTTGGGCCAATAGCCTCGTCTTAGGCTTTGTATAAACCCAGGTTAAGCCAATCAACCTTTTAGCATCAAAGTTGTGCCTAGTTCATGTCATACCCCAAATTTTGACCACTAAGATTTCCCATCATTGTGAAAATCATCATCACAATGTGGATGAACCATCATGCCTCATCAAATGCCTCAAGGGTTGTTGTACATTCACTACAATCAAAATTAGGGTTTTAAGCCCTCTCAGAGCCTTAGACAAAGGATCAATCAAGGAATGACATGATCTTCAACTTGTCTAACCTCTCAAACATCCACAATGGATCAAGAGGACTCCCACTTCAAGGATTAAGCACAAGGTTGCTCCCTTCTAGGTGGATCAAGTCTCAAGATCGCCAGTGTCACCAAATTAGGGTTTTGGTCGATCAGGGCCTCCAAATGGAAATTTTCCTCTGGGCATGAGCCAATGATCCAAAACACAACCTAATATACTCCATGGAACCTCATGGACCCAATCATCAAGTCAATTTGGCCTCAGGGGATGCATTCATCAAAAATCAGGAATTAGGGTTTCTTGACCTAATTCACCCCTAAGTTGACTTTTAGGGCAAATCAAGAGCCAAGACCTCAAGAGAGGGTTTGAGGGTCTCTAATGAGCTATATTGATCCATTTGTAACAATGGATTAATCCAAGAAGCTTAAGCAACAAGTCTCAATTTCATCTGCACCACAATTAGGGTTTTAAGGAAAAAGTCAACTGTAACTTTGACTTTTGACTAGGACATGCTCCCAAGCCCTAGGACATGCCCCAATATACCCTATTACACCCATGGAACATGTCCATCAAGTTTGATTTAGGTCAAGGACATGATTTCCTGAAGAATTGCACAGTTTGGAATTCATCTGATAAAAAGTCAACTGTGCACAAAAGTTAACTTTGACTTTTTGAGATTTTTCACCAAAATGGATTTTTAACCCTAAAATGATGTTAATGTATGATTTGAATCATCATTCATCAAGAAAAATCAAGAAAAGTGGGATAATTTGTAAAAGGGGTAACCATAAAAACTTAGAAAATTTCCAAGTTAAAAATAAAGTGACAAGGGTACCAACTTTGAAGGATCAAAACTCCTAAACCACAAAGCCATTTTTTCTCATCCAAAGATGGATTTGTAGCCCTCATTACCCTCTACAAAAACTTCAACTAGACCTAAGTCCAATTCTTTAAGGATTTTGAGTTATGGAGTGATCAAAATGGCTGAAAAGTGAAAATGTCACTTTTTCCAACACTTAGTGAAATTTTCACTAAGTCAGAATTTGCCTTCACTTTTTGCCAAATGTAGAGGGATTTTTCACTTGGATTCAAAAGAGATCAAAACCAAATATGTTCAAACAGTTGTTGTATCATGTAAGGGCTTTCCAAAATGGCCAAGAACATTACCAAATTCAACTTACACCATGAGATATGACATTGGAAAGTTGCCTTGCTGAAATCTGTCAAAGGCAAGGAAGAATTTGCAACTTTGCTCGATTTGCCAAAATCAGCCAAATTCAAATGCTCCTATCCACTTGGACACATCTGAGGATTGAATCTAAAGGGGACAATCACTGAGCCAAGCCTCCAAAGTCCATGGAACAAGAAATAGCATGTTGAACCTAGAATGGCCAAAATAGGGACAAGACTCCAAATTTGGATGGAAGCATTCAATGGAAGCATCAAGGTGGCATGGACTGAGCCATTCTCATCTGAAATCAGTCAATACTTATCCAAGACCAAGGGAACCACAATTCTGTGCCCTAACTTCTATTCAATGGCTAGAGGAGACTTGGATTTCCATTGGACAACATTGGCCAAACCTACTTACCAGTTGCCATTCACTATTCCTTGCAAAACAAACTTGCTCTACTATAAATAGAGCTCAATTGTGATCATTTTGAGTACACCAAAGCCATCTAACAGATGCTTTCCTCAAAATCTCTTTCTCTTGGCAAAAATGCCTTTCTTAGCAAGGTAGCTATCGGGTTTTGAGTTTGAGAGCTTTTCCAATCAAACCAATCACTCACACACCTCACATACATCATATAGAAGTGATCCAAACACTCACATAACATCTGGAACACTGATTTCACAAAATCACCAGCCAATTGCTCAAGTTCTTGACAGTTTTGCAGTTGAGGTGCCATCTTCAACTCCAAACCATTTCAATCCATTCCAAGCACTCAGACACATCACTTGGCACCTAGGGAAGCTATCCACATCATTGGAACCTAGCTGTAACACCTCCAACACAAATCACGATCACCAGCTGCAAGTGGTAAGCATGAGCTCTTCTAACTCTATGATCCATGCAATTTTTGCTGCACAATAATTTGGCCATATGTTCATAATCATGCATGGAATGTTTTCCCTCAATTAATTGCATTATTTGAATCGTGTATCAAAAATCCTAGCCTTCATGCAGAAATTAGGGTTCTTGAGGATTTTTCATGATTTCTTGTTATATGTTTAATTTAAATGAAACTAATGGACATAGACATGATCGTGAGGTTGAGACGAGCATAATGATATGTTGATTGCATGTTATAATCAAGTATTCAGGGAGATTGGATAGAAAATGCAAATCAGCAAAACCCAGAACATGCGCGTGTTCTTCAGCTGTTCTTGGCGCCATTTCTTTCAAATTCAAATATTTGAATTTTGTGATTTTTATTTAATTGATTCAAAAATTAATTTCTCTCTGAGTTTTAATGATTTTGAGTTGATTCTTGTTTTAATAATTCACAAAAATGTTAAAATATTTTATTTTATCAAAAAATCCCAAAAATATTATTTATTTCATATAATTGATATTTTTGCAAAGAATTAATATTTTAATTGTTTTTGACATTTTAAATATTTTTTCTACATTGATTTTGCAACTTTTAATGCTTTCTAATTATTTTGTAGGTCAATACTTAATTTTTGAAGCATTAATCCAAAATCACAATTTGTTTTTCAAATGTTAAACAATTTTGATCATTTTTAATTGAATTTTTATTCAATTAAATACATTTTTGAAAACAAATTAGGGTTTTTGGATTAATTCAACCCTCATAAATCATTTTCAAATCACTTTGGGCCTCTTGAGAGAGTGTAAGACCCAACCCACTTGTACAGAAATATTTTGGGCCTCACTTATTGTATAAGTCCCTCTGTACATTTTCAAATTAACGACGCGATCGTCGCCCTTTTGAAAAATCACAACCGGGCCTCTCCTTGAGCTATAAGACCCATTCAAAATTTTTGGGCCTCTAATAGAGTGTAAGACCCAATCCCCTTTTAATCAAAACATTTTGGGCCTCACTTATTGTATAAGTCCCTCTGCGTTAAAAGAAAACCTCGGCGCGATCGCCATTTTTAAACAGAAAAATCAACTGGGCCTACCCTCGTGTTATAAGCCCCACTCTTTTTCTTTAAACCCTTTGGGCCTCTTGAGAGAGTGTAAGACCCATCCCTTTGTACAGAAAACCTTTTTTGGCCTCAGTCACTTGTATAAGTCCCTCTGTACAAATTCAAACAGTGCGCTCACTGATAAAACCCTGGGCCTCTCCTTGAGCTGTAAGCCCCAAATCTTTCTTCTTCAAAGCACTTTCTCCTTTGATTTTGAATATACTGTTGTTTTCAATCTTTCTTTTTTGAATAACTAACCAAACAGCATGGAAGCTCTACAACCGAGTAAGTGGTTATCGCTTTCATTTACTACTTTCATATATATATATATATATATATATAACTGTATTGTGGGGCTGTTTCACTGTAAGTCTTCTTTCATAAACTCATATCAACTGTGTAATAGTAGTATAGATATTTAGAGTTTCCCCGGCAACTACGTCTAGCATTAAGCCCGTTGATCACTCTTAGAAATATTCTAAACTAGATCCCCATAGGATTACCAAACACAGTCTTCCCTCCTCTTGGGGTTAAACAATAAGGAGATATGAAAGGCAGCATTCTCTGTGAACCCTTTCATAGACTGTCACTTATATAAGTTGTCAAGAAACTCTACTCCCCAGAGATGATCTTTTCTCTGTGAATGGCATTTCTTGAGTTTCTTCCAAATTCTCGGAATTTCCTGACTTTGATTTATTCTCGGTGAATAGCATTGCCTTGAATTTCTCGGGGTTTGGGGACCCACAGGCTTCTTAAAAGCACTCGTCAAGAAACTCTATTCCCCAGAGATTATCTTTTCTCCGTGAATGGCATCTCTTGAGTTTCTTCCAAATTCTCGAACTTTCCTGACTTGATCTATTCCTTGTGAATAGCTTGCCTTGAATTTCTCGGGGTTTGGGGACCCATCGGCTTCTTAAAAGCCATCGGCCTCCTCTTGGGCATCGTACAAGGACCCACAGGCTTCCTAAAAGCAACCTAGCCTCCTCTTGGGCTTAGTACAAGGACCCTACGGCTTCTTAGAAGTATTCACAGCCTCCTCTTAGGCTTCGTAGAATGATCTCTTCCTCCGGGAATGATAGCCTCCTCTTGGGCTTAGTACAAGGACCTGTCGGCTTCTTAAAAGTTTCCAGCCTCCTCTTGGGCTTCGTACAAATTATCCCGACGACCTCCTAGAGGTATAGGAACAGAAGCTAGTCATCTGCATAGAACAGTCCTTTCAAAGAGTCTACTACAGTTTCTCAAAGCATAGTACAAAAAGATGAAACTCTAGACTTGGACAGTCTAACTTCCTTGAGTCTCAAAGACATTCTCAAGTGACCCCTTCGTTAAATAGGAAGGAAACCCGCAGACTCGGACAGTCTCAATACCCTTTGGATTTCCCGTTTCCTCAAAGAACAGGAATAAACCGGATCCCTGAATCAAATCCCTGAGTACAGTGTTGCTCATATAAGAGCTGATTTTCTCTTTAAAATCAGTATACTGGACCTGTCACTTAACTGAACAGTCACCTTAGCCTCCTCTTGGGCTTTGTACAATGATTCTCCCCAGCGGAGTCAAACAACGTTAAGCCTCTCTCTCGGGCTTTGTACGAGACACATAAGAGACTCCCTCGTTGAGTCAATCACCCCTTTCGCCTCCATCTCGGGCTTTATACGAGATACAAAAAGGTACCTATTGAGCCAAATATACAACAGCCTCCATCTCGGGCTTTGTACGAGATACAAAAAACTCTCTTGTTGAGTCAAATCGCCTCTATCTCGGGCTTTATACGAGATACAAAAAGATTCCATCGTTGAGTCAAAACCTTTTAGCCTCTCTCTCGGGCTTTGTACGAGATGCATAATAGCCTCCTCTTAGGCTTTGTATAAGAAAACCACTGGTTAATCCAATTAAGCTTTTAGCATCAAAGTTGTGCCTCGTTCACAGTACACAAACATCAACAACTCCTTCTTCTTCATCTAATTGCTGTAAGCGGCAAGCCTCTGGATTATCTACATCCATGCCACTATCCCTCTTTTAGCATGAGAAATTCCTAAGGAAAGATAGCATTGCTCTACACTGAGTTAAAGTCTTCTCCTTCAGGTTGAAATCCCCTATAAAGGAAATTATGGCATTGCCGGATTCACAAATCCCGGTTAAAGTAATTCTCCTTTATAAAACAGTTGTGACATACAACCCCCCTCTTTAGAGATGACAAATTCTCTCTAAAGTTGAGACCTTTCAGTTTCATATCTTGGGCTTTGAACAAGATACAAACAGACTTTCAGCTTCACGTCTTGGGCTTTGAACAAGACACCAAAAACACCAATTTCCTCCCATAGCATAGGAGGAACTACGAACACTCTGATTTCCCTGTTTCGGTAAACGGGAATACGTAGGCATAAGATGGAAAGAAAAATCTTAGCGAGCACAACCAACAAAAAACCCAAATCCCATATCTCCATCAATCAAAAGCAGTAATTCAAAACATCAGTCCTAACATCCTAATCCTTGTTCCCCGCCAGAAACCTTCTGTCTAGATAAAAAGAAAGAAAACCGTATTGGCGAAAATTCAAATAACCAGTACAAAGGCCCCCCCACATTGATAGCATCTGTAACCTAACAGACCGCTGTTTAAACTCAGTATGCAAAGCAGGGTTAATTGGAGACATATATTTCCCTTCCTTCATCAGCTTTAATAGGATAAAAAATGAATCTACCTGTAGTTTTAAGCTCAACCGCAGAGAGCGACCAACGTTTAAGAACTGCGTCCAAAATCGCTCGCTACAGAAAAATGGCGCCCACCGTGGGGCCTATCAAAGTTAGATCTAGGCACGAACTACCTTTTCACCTCTTGTGTGGAAACCACAGATTGGGGCTTCCGCCGGGGAACCCATTTTCTGTCAGGAACTTAGGATTCATAGCTTTAAAGGTCTAGGATGTTTAGGACAAATATATATACTGCTTTTCCTAATTGCTATACATGTTTATTTTTCTGCTAATGGGAATGCGGGTGATGCCGTATGTGGAAAGATTGAGTATACACTTAAGATAAGTGATGGCGACGAGGTCGACCATCAACCTCAGTGGAGGCTGACCAACGCAACCCATTCTCTCACCTAGACAATGGGCCGGTTGTTAAGTCTGAGAAGCTGAGAAGCCAAACCCTTTCGTAGTGCGGAAGCTATCGAAAATAGTTGTCACGCGATACTACCCTCATTTGAGGCTGGTGATCTATTCTCGGTGAATGGCACTTACTTTAAGATTGCTCTACAACTCGCTGGCGATCCGCTTGTTGTTTTGCTTTCCTGGGAGGAGCTGATGATAATGAGTACAGGTACAAAAATCACCTTAGTATAAACCTTTGGGGATGGGTAGAGCCTTGACTTCATGACAACGACCCTTTGACCCCATGTTTTTTCTATGTTTTTGTGTGCTGCATTCATGCATTCATTTAAAAAAACATTAAACATTAAAAAAAAAACTTCTCTTCTAGTCTCTCTGTTTTTTCAAAATAAACTAAGACTGTGATTGCGAATATCAGAGAAAAGGATTGCACTAATGGATTTCGGTAGAAGGAGAACTCACCAGTATACCTTCAAGGTTCCAAAACTAGAGGATTTGAGAAGGTTAGCGAGGATGATCACAAACCAGGAGGCTTTCAGAGCCAAACACGGAGGTTTGCTATCTCTGCTAAGAGTCCATGTGATTGAGGGAATCATGGATGCGCTCATTCAGTTTTATGATCCAGTTTATCACTGTTTCACATTCCCGGATTACCATCTCGCACCAACGCTGGAGGAGTATTCTCATCTGATCGATTTACACATTACATATCGAGCTCCATTTTCTGGACTGGAAGAAATTCCAAAGAATCAGACCATTGCGAGAGCAATTCATTTGGACGAGTCTGAGGTTAGGACTCACCTAACCACTAAGGGTGGCATCCAAGGTTTGCCAGCCCAGTTCTTGACAAAGAAGGCCCTGTATTTTGCCAGTATAGGAAACGTGACTACTTTTGAAAGCATCTTTGTCTTGCTCACCTACAGGTTATTTTTGTTTCCCAACATTAATAACTTCGTCGATATTAACTCCATTAAGGTTTTTCTCATTGGAAATCCTGTGCCGACTTTGCTCGCAGATGCGTATCATTCTGTACACTTGGGAAATTTATACAGTGGAGGGGAGATCACATGCTGTGTACCTCTGCTTTACAAATGGTTTATCTCTCACTTGCCCAAGTCTGCTGCTTTTTGGGATTGTAAGAGTGCCCTACACTGGTCGCAGAAGATCATGTCTTTTACCAACTCTGATATAGATTGGTGTAATAGGATTTATGATGGAATCAGGATCATTGATCGTTGTGGAAACTTCCCCAACGTACCCCTTATAGGAATTAAGGGAGGAATCAACTACCATCCGGTATTGGTTCTTCGTCAATTTGGATACCCGATGAGACACATCCCATTGGGTGTTCATCTGGAAGGTCTTTTCTTCAAGGAAGGAGAAAGTGACAGAGCACTAAAGACGGAAATAGTGCACGCTTGGAAACATGTTCATAAGAAGGGACGAGAGTCTCTGGGAAAACCAGACTGTGTCTCGGTGGAGCCTTATCTCCATTGGGTACAAATTAGAGCTCTCAAGCTAAAAATGCCTTATCCTCGTTACGGAATTCTTCCGCCGAGGGAATCTGTCATGTACTTCATGACGGAAACTGAAAAGCTTCAGGTTACTCTCAACAAAGTTCAACGGGAGAGAAGGTCTTGGAAGAACAAGTACCGCACCCTCGACGTAGAGTGCATCAAAATACAGCAATTACTGAAGGAAAAAGATGCTCTGATTGAAGTTTTGGAGCAACATGCTGTGGATAATCAAGATAACCAAAGGAATTTGCTCGCTTCTTTCACTTGGAAAAGGAATGACAACCCAACAACGGCCCAAGAGCCCCGGTCAAAGAAAAGGAAGATACCAGAATCAGCACCTGATTTCTCTTCAGAGAGAACTCGGGACCCATTAGCTTAGGTTTTTGTTTCTGCACCTTTAATCTACTGTATTTCCATTTCTGTAATCCTTTGAATTCAATAGAAAGGGGTTTCCCCACTGTTTGATATTTGCAATCTAATTGTCAAAGTTTATTTTGCTTAAACCAAAAACAATTAATATAATCATTACATTCATCATTCTCACATCGCGTATTCTTCTTACCTACGAATCTCACGTTTGTGTCTCGGTTCTAGAGTCAAACTGTCTCATTCGTACAATACTCGGGCTAATCGTCAGAAAAAGATGGATGATCTTGAGGAAGAAAATAGAGAGTTGAAAGAAGAGATCGACGCTCTGAGAGAGGATATGAGAAAGCTTCGTAACGACATGCAAGCCATGGCAGAAGCTCAGCTACAAAGGACTGTGATCTCAGAGATCACCTCAACGCCCATAGTGGAGAAGTATGATCCTAGGTATCAAATGTCGAAAGATCGTCCCTGGGCATGCCTGTAAACTATATCCCGGAAGGATATGTTCCGCCGATCACTGAGGATCAGGGAATCACAACAAAAGCCGCTGGGCCTGAAGGTTACAAACTTCGGGAAAGCGAAGATGCCAGGGGCATACTGAAGACTCCTGAAGGTTACAAACTTTGGGAAACGCCAAGACTCACTGTCGTAGTCACGGTACCACCCCCTGTGGTGCACAGTGTCCCGGAAGGACAGATTCCACAGACACCTTCTGGTAAGAAGGAAACTATGTTTGACAGAATGGAGGAATTTCGGAGCAGTTCTTGGAAATGCAGAAGGAGCTGCAAGCCATTCGAGGTCAGGATCTATTTGGAAAGGACGCCACAGACCTCTGCTTGGTCCCAAATGTGAAAGTTCCGCACAAATTTATAGTGCCCGACTTTGAAAAATACAAGGGTAACTCTTGCCCTCAGAGCCATCTGGTGATGTACGCTCGGCGAATGTCAGCCCAGACGGAGAATCAGGACCTACTGATTCACTACTTCCAGGATAGTTTAACCGGTGCTGCACTCAAATGGTACATGGGTTTAAACCGTACTACGATCGGCACATTCAGAGATCTTGGTACTGCCTTCGTCCAACAATACAAATACAATTTGGACATGGCACCCGACAGAGATCAACTCAGATCGATGTCGCAAAAGGACAAGGAAACCTTTAAGGAGTATGCCCAAAGGTGGCGTGAAATTGCCGCTCAAATTTGTCCACCTCTTGAGGAAAAAGAGATGACAAAGATCTTCTTAAAGACCTTAAGCTCATTTTACTATGACATAATGGTTGCCAGTGCGCCCAGTGACTTCAGCGAGATGGTGGGCATGGGAGTTCTTCTTGAGGAAGCCGTCCGAGAAGGACGTTTGGCAAAAGACGCTGGACCATCAAGCAGTACAAAACGATACGGTAGTGCTCTCCCTAAGAAGAAAGAGCAAGATATTAGGAATATCTCCCTCGGAAAGCAAAGGCGACGTTATCAACCGGTAGCAGCTGTGACTCCTGTTATCAACCTTGCGTCTATTCCTACGTATCAACCTCAGTTGCGCAGAGCCAGCCTGATCAACAAAGGACACAACAGTCTCTTCAGCAGGCTCATCCTCCATACAACAACAACCGTACAACACGGCCACCAGGATTTGATCCTATACCCGTGACGTACGCAGAACTGTTTCCATTACTACTGGCTAAGGGGCACATCCAGTCTAAGTCTCCTCTTACAGTACCGGAAAATCCGCCTTTTTGGTTTAAGGTGGATCAGACATGCCCTTATCATCAAGGAAATTCAGGGCATAACATAGAGACTTGTCTCAATTTCAAGTCCGACGTACAAAAGCTTGTTAGGAGCGGGGTCATATCCTTCAAGGATACGAATCCTAATGTTCTCACGAACCCGCTGCCTCAACACGAGAAAGCTGCAGTCAATCTGATTGAGAGAGAATTTAACAATGTCTATCAAATTCATGATGTACTCTTGTTAAAGACCAATCTGGTCAAAATGCATTATAGACAAAGCGGATATGGCCATGTGCCACCTCATAACTATCACTAGTGTAATATCTGCTCTAAAGACAACCAAGGATATTCTGTAGTGCAAGCAGCTCTACAGGAACAGATGGATCTCGGATGGATCCAGGAACACTGAGTTCGTGGAGTTAACATGGTTTACACGAATTCTAACGTCATTCAAAACCACGACATTCGTGCGATGAATGCCAACTTGGTAGCGATGCACTCAAGACAAAGCCAGTATCATAATCTGCCACGGCACGATTATAGTTCCTGTCTGACTTGCTCGGTAAACAAACAGGGATGCTCTTTCATACAAGAGGCCCTCCAGCGTCAGATGGATCTTGGATGGATCCAAGACTACCATGATAGGAGCTCCTATCAGATCAACACGGTTCAGGTCTTCGATATTCGCGTGATGAATACCAACCTGGTAGAGTTACATGCTGAGCAGGTCCGACTCGGATTCTTAATATCACATGACTATCAAAGCTGTAAAGCAGGTTGCGAGAATGATCGAGGTTGTACCCTTGTCCAGGAGGCACTTCAGCACTTGTTAAATCACAGGTGGATGCCAATCTATATGGATGAAGATACTCAGCAGATTAGTATCAGTAACAGGAATCCTACCCGGCGTCAAAGTCAGGATGTCCGATCAGTGGAAGCTAACCTAGTGAGGTTACATTGTATTCAAAGTGGGCGTGGCCAGGTGCCACCACACAACTATCACAGTTGTAGCGTCTATTCGGAAAGCAACCAAGGGTGTTACCTTGTGAGAGCAGCTCTTCAGGGTCAGGCGGATCGTGGAGAAATTCATCCATATCCGGGTTCTGGACCCATCAACTGGACGCCGAACTACCTTGCTGATCAAGTCGAGGATGTTGTCCCAATCTCTGGTCATCACAGGACCAGGGATGTTTTTGCCATCATCCCTCTACTTGACGAGTCTAAGGTTCCCAACCGGGAACGAATTGAGATTGCTTATGATGGTCAGAAAAATAAGAAGGCTCCTGTAGTCATCTATCTACCAGGACCACTACCGTATGAATCAGCTAAGGCGATCCCTTACAAATACGGTGCAACAACAATTGAAAATGGAAAGGAAATTCCATTACCCTCCGTCGTGAATATTGCAGACATCAGTCGTGTAACACGGAGTGGTAGAATCTTCAACCGAGGGGTTAGGGAAGTTAACAAGGAAAGGGAACTTCAGACAAAAGCTCCTGATCTATCAGTCGGTCGATCCAGTAATCCTGACCTTTTGAAAAATAATGATGAGATGCTGAAGCTCATCCAAAGGAGTTAATATAACATTGTTGATCAGCTGTTACAGACTCCTTCAAAGATCTCGGTATTATCACTATTACTCAGTTCAGAAGCCCACAGGGAGGCTCTACAGAAAGTCTTGGAGCAAGCCTTTGTGGAACAGGATGTACCAATCAGACAGTTTGATAGCATTGTCTCTAACATCACTTCCTGCAACAACTTGGGATTTAGTGATGAGGAGTTACCCGAAGAGGGTCGCCGTCATCACATGGCGCTCAACATTACAGTTAACTGCCAGGACGATGCTTTAGCCAGCGTACTGGTAGACACAGGGTCAGCCCTGAATGTTATGCCGAAGTCCACTTTGATGCAATTATCATTCAAAGGGCCTCCGATGAGAGTTAGCGAGGTTGTCGTCAAAGCGTTCGACGGATCCTGAAAAACAGTTATCGGCTAAGTTGATTTTCCCATAACTATCGGTTCTCACACTTTCCAAGTCACTTTCCAGGTCATGGATATCCGGGCAACATACAGTTGTTTATTAGGAAGACCTTGGATACATCAGGCTGGAGCGGTCACTTCGACCCTCCACCAAAAGCTAAAGTTCGTCAAGAACGATCAACTTGTCACGATTTATGGGGAACAAGCCTTGCTTGTAAGCAACTTGTCATCATCTACTGGTATAAAACCCGAGGAGGTTATTGGAACTCAGTTCCAAGCATTGTCGGTGAGCAAGGACAATCAATCCCAAGGAGGAACCTCGATTTCCTCATACAAAGATGCTATCAAAGCGGTCGAGAGTGCCGATACAACCGGATGGGGACGGCTTGTCATTCCTACTGACAATAAAACAAAGAAAGGTCTTGGTTTTTCTGCAACCTGTACCCAGACAGCTGCCAACGGTGAAAGTCTTCATCCCATTCAAAACTTCTTCCACAGTGGAGGTTTTCTTCACCCGGTGTCTCAAGCAGTACATGTTATCAATGAGGAAGATCCCTCTGACACGGATGAAGAATGGAAGTCCTATTTGAATGAGGACGGTTATATGTCTCAGGAAGAGGTGCCCATCACATTTTGCTATCCCGCACAGAGTCCGAGATTTATACCAAGGTCAGACGTCCAAATGATATACGGGGATTATGATCCGGAAGGATGCCGTGCTCCGCCAAATTCATTAGAGGAGGACACTCTGATGAAAGACAACTTTGACCATAATTACTATGGCCCAATGGATGGTCTGCCAATGTGGCAACCTTACCCAGGAAACTTGGGGCAAGAGAGTCAGCCGAACAATGAAAATTAGCTGACCGTCATTGAACAGAATACCTGTGTCCCCACCATGTCATGGGATCAACACTCAGGTCATTCAGAAACTACTCAACATGAAGATGAATTTGCAATGTTTGCAGGACTTGAATTCATCAACTATGCTTTTCCCGAGGTCAACGTCATCGAGAGAAATGACTCCTCCAGTTCGAAAGAAGTGTGGGACACCTTGGGACAACCGAGTGGAAAATACGACTATATGGTCAAGTACACCGCTCCCGAAAGCTCTCGTATCAGGCTCGAAGATATCCAGCCAACTGGATGGGGAAATACAGCTGAGAGCACAAATGCTATGCAAAATGCAACAGAGGAATTCTCCACGAAAACTCTGCCTGGGAGACAGATTCCAATGATCCTGCTCCACCAGAAATCAGCGTCATTTCTAAAGACAAATCCAGGAAGGTGCCAGACTTTGTGATTCACCGAGGAGTTCGCCGCCAATGGGTTGTTGTCGACGTTCTGAAGGTCGTTCATCAGTCAAAGTAATTGCCATCTTTAACCTTTCACCCTGGCCAGGTGAAACGGATGTTTTGATAGGGCTCGCTTTCTGTAAATTTCCCTCTTCGCTTTGCACGAAGCGACATAATTTTGTTTTATAGGGCTGTAGTTTCAAGGATCGACTTGTTCATTAATAAAATAACGTCGTTTTGTAATTTCCGCATTTATTGTTGTTTTCTCTTTTTGCTTTTTCAGAAAATGGTAATCCTAAAAAACAATTCAAATAAAAACAAGCAGTAAAAAATAAATACACTGCACACACTTGCATTTTCCCTATCTCTTCTAAACACGAATCATACCGTCATGCAGATTGCTTGTTTTAAACCCCGTTGAAACATACGATCCGATGCCTTCTCCCAACTTTGAGTTCCCGGTATTCGAGGCTGAAGAAGAAAATGACGACGAAATTCCAGAATAGATCTCTCGACTACTCAGACAAGAGGAAAGGTCCATTGAACCTCACAAAGAGCCGTTGGAAACGGTAAACTTGGGTTCAGAGCAAGAGAGAAAAGAAATCAGGATTGGGGCACTGCTCAGTCCAACTGCCAAGAGGGTTTGATAAAGCTTCTCAAAGAATTTCCCGATGTATTCGCTTGGTCCTATCAGGATATGCCAGGGTTGGATACCAGCATCGTGGAACATCACTTACCATTAAGATCGGAATGTCCGCCAGTAAAGCAAAGGTTGAGACGCACTCACCCGGACATGGCCATCAAAATCAAAGACGAGGTACAGAAATAGATTGACGCGGGTTTCCTCGCTACGTCTGAATATCCTCAATGGTTAGCCAACATCGTACCCGTTCCCAAAAAGGACGGAAAGGTCAGAATGTGTGTCGATTACAGGGATCTAAACAAGGCAAGTCCAAAGGACGACTTTCCTTTACCACACATTGACATGCTGGTAGACAGCACAGCAAAATTCAAAATTTTCTCCTTCATGGATGGATTCTCGGGCTATAACCAGATCAAAATGGCGCCGAAAGACATGGAGAAAACTTCGCTCATCACCCATTGGGGTACCTTTTGTTACAAGGTAATGCTGTCCGGCTTGAAGAACGCCGGGGCAACCTATCAAAGGGCCATGACTACTCTGTTTCATGACATGATACACAATGAGATAGAGGTATATGTCGATGACATGATTGCAAAATCTAAGACAGAAGAGGAGCATGTGACCCACCTGTCGAAACTATTCGAGCATTTGAGGAAGTACAAACTCCGCTTGAATCCCAACAAGTGTACCTTCGGTGTCCGTTCGGGGAAACTACTAGGGTTCATCGTCAGCCAGAAAGGAATTGAGGTTGATCCTGACAAGGTCAAGGCCATTCAAGAAATGCCTTCTCCGAAAAATGAAAAACAAGTCAGAGGATTCTTGGGACGTTTGAACTACATCTCCAGATTCATATTCCTTATGACCGCCACTTGTGCGCCAATTTTCAAATTACTCAAAAAGAACCAGGATTGCGTTTGGTCAGAAGACTGCCAAACCGCCTTCGACAGTATCAAGGAATATCTATTGAATCCTCTGATTCTATCACCTCCAGTGGAAGGAAAACCACTGATAATTTACCTCACAGTCCTAGAGGACTCAATGGGTTGTGTGCTTGGCCAACAAGACGAAACTAAAAGAAAAGAGTCTGCCATCTACTATTTGAGCAAGAAATTCACCGACTGCGAGACTCGATACACGATGCTTGAGAAAACTTGCTGCGCTTTGGCTTGGGCAGCCAAACGTCTTCGCCAGTACATGATTCGTCACACTACTTGGTTGGTCTCCGAGATGGATCCAATCAAGTATGTCTTCGAAAAACCTGCTCTTACGGGAAGAATTGCCCGTTGGCAGATGCTGTTATCAGAATATGACATAGAGTACCACGCTCAAAAAGCCGTTAAGGGAAGTATTTTAGCCGATCATTTGGATCATCAACCGATTGACGATCAAGAATCAATCGGGTTTGACTTCCCAGATGAAGATGTCATGTATCTAAAAATGAAAGATTGCGATGAACCGCTACCCAGTGAAGGGCCAGAACCAGGTTCCCAATGGGGACTTATCTTTGATGGAGCAGTTAATCTTTACGGAAATGGAATTGGGGCAATCATTGTTACCCCCCAGGGTACCCACATTCCTTTCACCGCTCGACTTACGTTCAAGTGTACGAACAACGAGGCCGAATACGAAGCTTGTCTTATGGGTCTCGAAGAAGCGATTGATTTAAGGATCAAAAACCCAGACGTATACGGTGACTCAGCCTTGGTTATCAATCAGATAAAAGGAGATTGGAACACATACCAATCAGGATTGATTCCTTATAAAGACTATGCAGGAAGGTTGTTACCCTTCTTCGACAGAGTCGAGTTTCATCACGTCCCTCGTAATGAGAATCACATGGCTGAAGCTTTAGCCACTCTCTCTTCCATGATTAGTGTAGGTCAATGGACTGACCTGCCTAAGATCGACATAATGCGCCTTGAAAGGCCCACTTACATCTTCACAATTGAAGCAGTCATAGACGACAAACCTTGGTATCACAATATCAAATGCTTCCTTCAGAAACAAGAGTACCCATCTGGGGCACTTAGAAAGGACAGGAAAACCCTCAGAAGGTTGGCTGGAAACTTTTTCCTGAGCGGTGACACTCTTTATAAGAGGAATTTTGACTTGGTCTTGCTCCGATGCATAGACAGACCAAAAGCAGACATGCTTATGAAAGAAATTCATGAAGGATCCTTTGGCACTCATGCCAACGGACATTTAATGGCGAGAAAAATCCTAAGAGCAGGGTACTACTGGTTGACCATGGAATCTGACTGCTACAAGTACATGAGGAGGTGTCACAAGTGTCAGATATACTCTGACAAAATTCATGTACCGCCATCATATCTCAAGGTTCTTTCTTCCCCATGGCCATTCTCGATATGGGGAATCGACATGATTGGCTTGATCGAACCTAAGGCTTCAAACGAACATCGGTTCATCCTTGTAGCCATTGACTACTTCACCAAGTGGGTCGAAGCAGCATCATACGCTAATGTAACCCGACAAGTGGTGGTCCGATTTATCAAAAACAATATCATCTGCCGTTATGGTGTTCCAAGCGAGATCATTACTGATAATGGATCTAACTTGAACAATAAGATGATGAAGGAGTTGTGCGCAGAGTTCAAGATTGAACACCATAAATCATCTCCCTACCGACCCAAGATGAACGGAGCGGTAGAATCGGCTAACAAGAACATCAAGAAGATCGTTCAAAAGATGGTTGTAACCTACGAAGACTGGCACGAGATGCTACCCTTAGCTCTTCACGGTTATCGAACATCTGTTCGCACTTCAACAGGGGCTACCCCTTTCTCTCTAGTGTATGGCATGGAGGCAGTTCTCCCCATAGAAGTAGAGATCCCATCAATCCGAGTACTAATGGAAGCTAAGCTCACCGAAGCTGAATGGTCTCAAAGCCGACACGACGAATTAAACCTGATCGAAGAGAAAAGAATCACGACACTATGCCATGGTCAGTTGTATCAGCAGAGAATGAAGAAGGCGTTCGACAAAAAGGTCCGACCTCGTATGTTTAGAAAAGGGGACCTCGTACTCAAGAAGATACAATATTTTCTCACTGATTCCCGGGGCAAGTGGACTCCGAATTATGATGGCCCCTATGTGGTCACAAAAGCTTTCTTAGGCGGCGCTTTGAGACTTGCAATCATGGACGGAGAGGAATTTGCCTACCCCATGAATGTTGATGTAGTCAAGAAATACTTCACCTAAACTAAAATAAAAACGTCTCGGTGGATTGAAAACTCGAAAGGGCGGTCCAGGCAAAAGTTAGAGACATATAAAAAAAATCATCCTGATGGATTGGAAACATCATAGTACAATCCAGGAAAAAATTAGGGATAATGGCAAGTAACTATGTTCAACAGAGGCAAGTCCCTCAGCAGCAGCAGTTACATCATCCATCAGAGGAAAACTCCAGTCAAGGTCATCTTCGACAGAAGCTCAGGATGCCCCCGAATTCAAAGTTGGTAAAAGGATAGTGGTCGTTATGTTTCAATGTAGTCCTTTTCCCTGTAAATTACCATTTTCTAACTTTGTAAATACTCTATGGAATCACGTGTTCGGCTGATTTTCATCCTATCAATAAAATTTGAGCCCTTGTGCTTTTGTTTGTAATTCTTATTTGTTTTAGCTTTACAGAACGACGTTGTTAACATGATTAACAATTCTTGAAATGAAACAAAAATGAATTTACTTGTTAAAACTTTTTTCTGCTTTTAATAAAGACGACAATTTCTTTTGACTGTTGAACATCAGAAGAACATCGGTCGCTTCTCCAGAAGTAATCGAACCTCAAAGTGTAGAATCAAAGTACTCCTTCTAACCCAGTACGCCTGGATAAAGGGATCAACTGTGTCAGAGACCTTGTTTCGTCTGACACCCCTCGGCCGAGTTCTTATCTCCTAAGCCCGATCAACGGTATTCCCCGCAGGGACTATCTCTCCTAAGCAAGGTGGAATTGCTATCTTGAACCAGCGATATCTCTACACGCCCCGCGATGGCCGAGTATCCAGTCATGTTCATCTTTTAGTTTGTGTGTCGTGTCAGTTTTGTCAGCATAGACATACATGCATTATTGATTTGCATTCGCATTCATATTGCATCAATATCACTCTAGTCGGTCTTGTCCCCTAGTAATAAAAGTCCTCTCAATCGAGTTGTCAAGTTTTTTTCCTCGTCAGGAAGTGCGGCGTCTGAACAATCTCTCTCCTCCAGTTTATTTCTGGAATGAAGTTGGCTCCTCGACGACTTTGATAACTTGAACCTCTGAAAGACCAGAGGAACCTTCAGTCAGCATCACTCTTCGCCATTGAAGATGATATCCTTGCTTTCCCGGATTAAAGAAAAATCCCCCAGAGAAAACCTCCTAAGCAGAGATTTGGCAGTACAGCTGTCTTTCTCCGAAAAACCCGCTGATGAAAAGGTCATCGACACCTCAAAATTGGACCCCATCATATGGCATTTCTCCGGGAAGATCCCTAGAAAAGTATGATGTAAGATCCTAAGCGACAGCAGTCTCCCAAGAGACTCGCTTTCCCCCAGTAGAATCGATAAATGGCATCTCCAAACAGAGAAGTTTGTGTACCTCTACAATTTGGACGATTGGGTTCCCCAGCAAGTCTGACGTCAAAACTTTTTCTGTTAGATGGCATCTCCCCAGGAAAATTCGGCGAAAAGTTTGAGGAAAACCGCTACGCATAGCGTCCCTTGTCAATTAAGTTTATTGACAAAAGAAACTAAGACCAGTTCCTTGGTAGGAAACCAGGATCGAGGGGAAGTTTAAATCAGAAACTAAGACCAGCTCCTTGGTAGGAAACCAGGATCGAGGGGAAGTTTATTTCAGCAACTGAGACCAGTTCCTTGGTAGAAAACCAAGATCGAGGGGAAGTTTATTTCAGCAACTGAGACCAGTTCCTTGGTAGGAAACCGGGATCGAGGGGAAGTTTACAACAGAAACTGAGACCAGTTCCTTGGTAGGAAACCAGGATCGAGGGGAAGTTTGTTTCCGCAACTAAGACCAGTTCCTTGGCTGAAGACCAGGATCGAGGAGAAGTTTACCTTTTCTAAGCATCATTGCTTAGCAAAAGAAGATGAATGCACAAGCTACCATTCATAACCACCATCAAAATATCGGGTATTCCGATATTTAATCCTCTTGCACCCCGAATGCCTGAATACCTTCGTCATTCACACCTTCGGGTCCAAGAAGATTAAATAGGGGCATCTGTCATACCCCAAATTTTGACCACTAAGATTTCCCATCATTGTGCAAATCATCATCACAATGTGGATGAACCATCATGCCCCATCAAATGCCTCAAGGGTTGTTGAGCATTCACTACAATCAAAATTAGGGTTTTAAGCCCTCTCAGAGCCTTAGACAAAGGATCAATCAAGGGATGACATGATCTTCAACTTGTCTAACCTCTCAAACATCCACAATGGATCAAGAGGACTCCCACTTCAAGGATTAAGCACAAGGTTGCTCCCTTCTAGGTGGATCAAGTCTCAAGATCGCCAGTGTCACCAAATTAGGGTTTTGGTCGATCAGGGCCTCCAAAGGGAAATTTTCCTCTGGGCATGAGCCAATGATCCAAAACACAACCTAATATACTCCATGGAACCTCATGGACCCAATCATCAAGTCAATTTGGCCTCAGGGGATGCATTCATCAAAAATCAGGAATTAGGGTTTCTTGACCTAATTCACCCCTAAGTTGACTTTTAGGGCAAATCAAGAGCCAAGACCTCAAGAGAGGGTTTGAGGGTCTCTAATGAGCTATATTGATCCATTTGTAACAACGGATTAATCCAAGAAGCTTGAGCAACAAGTATCAATTTCATCTGCACCACAATTAGGGTTTTAAGGAAAAAGTCAACTGTAACTTTGACTTTCGACCAGGACATGCTCCCAAGCCATAGGACATGCCCCAATATACCCTATGACACCCATGGAACATGTCCATCAAGTTTGATTTAGGTCAAGGACATGATTTCCTGAAGAATTGCACAGTTTGGAATTCATCTGATAAAAAGTCAACTGTGCACAAAAGTCAACTTTGACTTTTTGAGATTTTTCACCAAAATGGATTTTTAACCCTAAAATGATGTTAATGTATGATTTGAATCATCATTCATCAAGAAAAATCAAGAAAAGTGGGATAATTTGTAAAAGGGGTAACCATAAAAACTTAGAAAATTTTCTAAGTTAAAAATAAAGTGACAAGGGTACCAACTTTGAAGGATCATAACTCCTAAACCACAAAGCCATTTTTTCTCATCCAAAGATGGATTTGTAGCCCTCATTACTCTCTACAAAAACTTCAACTAGACCTAAGTCCAATTCTTTAAGGATTTTGAGTTATGGAGTGATCAAAATGGCTGAAAAGTGAAAATGTCACTTTTTCCAACACTTAGTGAAATTTTCACTAAATCAGAATCTGCCTTCACTTTTTACCAAATGTAGAGGGATTTTTCACTTGGATTCAAAAGAGATCAAAACCAAATATGTTCAAACTGTTGTTGTATCATGTAAGGGCTTTCCAAAATGGCCAAGAACATTACCAAGTTCAACTTACACCATGTGATATGACATTGGAAAGTTGCCTTGCTGAAATCTGTCAAAGGCAAGGCAGAATTTGTAACTTTGCTCGATTTGCCAAAATCAGCCAAATTCAAATACTCCTATCCACTTGGACACATCTGAGGATTGAATCTAAAGGGGACAATCACTGAGCCAAGCCTCCAAAGTCCATGGAACAAGAAATAGCATGTTGAACCTAGAATGGCCAAAATAGGGACAAGACTCCAAATTTGGATGGAAGCATTCAATGGAAGCGTCAAGGTGGCATGGACTGAGCCATTCTCATCTGAAATCAGTCAAGACTTATCCAAGACCAAGGGAACCACAGCTCTGTGCCCTAACCTCTAGTCAATGGCTAGAGGAGACTTGGATTTCCATTGGACAACATTGGCCAAACCTACTTGCCATTCACTATTCCTTGCAAAACAAACTTGCTCTACTATAAATAGAGCTCAATTGTGATCAGTTTGAGTACACCAAAGCCATCTAACAGATGCTTTCCTCAAAATCTCTTTCTCTTGGCAAAAATGCCTTTCTTAGCAAGGTAGCTATCGGGTTTTGAGTTTGAGAGCTTTTCCAATCAAACCAATCACTCACACACCTCACATACATCATATAGAAGTGATCCAAACACTCACATAACATCTAGAACACTGATTTCACAAAATCACCAGCCAATTGCTCAAGTTCTTGACAATTTTGCAGTTGAGGTGCCATCTTCAACTCCAAACCATTTCAATCCATTCCAAGCACTCAGACACATCACTTGGCACCTAGGGAAGCTATCCACATCATTGGAACCTAGCTGTAACACCTCCAACACAAATAACGATCACCATCTGCAAGTGGTAAGCATGAGTTCTTCTAACTCTATGATCCATGCAATTTTTGCTGCACAATAATTTGTTCATATGTTCATAATCATGCATGGAATGTTTTCCCTCAATTAATTGCATTGTTTGAATCGTGTATCAAAAATCCTAGCCTTCATGCAGAAATTAGGGTTCTTGAGGATTTTTCATGATTTCTTGTTATATGTTTAATTTAAATGAAACTAATGGACATAGACATGATCGTGAGGTTGAGACGAGCATAATGATATGTGGATTGCATGTTATAATCAAGTATTCAGGGAGATTGGATAGAAAATGCAAATCAGCCAAACCCAGAACACGCGCGTGTTCTTCAGCTGTTCTTGGCGCCATTTCTTTCAAATTCAAATATTTCAATTTTGTGATTTTTATTTAATTGATTCAAAAATTAATTTCTCTCTGAGTTTTAATGATTTTGAGTTGATTCTTTTTTTAATAATTCACAAAAATGTTAAAATATTTTATTTTATCAAAAAATCCCAAAAATATTATTTATTTCATATAATTGATATTTTTGCAAAGAATTAATATTTTAATTGTTTTGACATTTTAAATATTTTTTCTACATTGATTTTGCAACTTTTAATGCTTTCTAATTATTTTGTAGGTCAATACTTAATTTTTTAAGCATTAATCCAAAATCACAATTTGTTTTTCATATGTTAAACAATTTTGATCATTTTAATTGAATTTTTATTCAATTAAATACATTTTTGAAAACAAATTAGGGTTTTTGGATTAATTCAACCCTCATAAATCATTTTCAAATCACTTTGGGCCTCTTGAGAGAGTGTAAGACCCAACCCACTTGTACAAAAATATTCTGGGCCTCACTTATTGTATAAGTCCCTCTGTACATTTTCAAATAAACGACGCGATCGTCGCCCTTTTGAAAAATAACAACCGGGCCTCTCCTTGAGCTATAAGAGCCATTCAAAATTTTTGGGCCTCTAATAGAGTGTAAGACCCAATCCCCTTTTAACCAAAACATTTTGGGTCTCACTTATTGTATAAGTCCCTCTGCGTTAAAAGAAAACCTCGGTGCGATCGCCATTTTTAAACGGAAAAAACAACTGGGCCTACCCTCGTGTTATAAGCCCCACTCTTTTTCTTTAAACCCTTTGGGCCTCTTGAGAGAGTGTAAGACCCATCCCTTTGTACAGAAAACCTTTTTTGGCCTCAGTCACTTGTATAAGTCCCTCTGTACAAATTCAAACAGTGCGCTCACTGATAAAACCCTGGGCCTCTCCTTGAGCTGTAAGCCCCAAATCTTTCTTCTTCAAAGCACTTTCTCCTTTGATTTTGAATATACTGTTGTTTTCAATCTTTCTTTGTTGAACAACTAACCAAACAGCATGGAAGCTCTACAACCGAGTAAGTGGTTATCGCTTTCATTTACTACTTTCATATATATATATATATATATATAACTGTATTGTGGGGCTGTTTCACTGTAAATCTTCTTTCATAAACTCATATCAACTGTGTAATAGTAGTATAGATATTTAGAGTTTCCCCGGCAACTACGTCTAGCATTAAGCCCGTTGATCACTCTTAGAAATATTCTAAACTAGATCCCCATAGGATTACCAGACACAGTCTTCCCTCCTCTTGGGGTTAAACAATATGGAGATATGAAAGGCAGCATTCTCTGTGAACCCTTTCATAGACTGTCACTCATAGAAGTTGTCAAGAAACTCTACTCCCCAGAGATGATCTTTTCTCCGTGAATGACATCTCTTGAGTTTCTTCCAAATTCTCGGACTTTCCTGACTTTGATCTATTCTCGGTGAATAGCAATGCCTTGAATTTTCTCGGGGTTTGGGGACCCACAGGCTTCTTAAAAGCACTCGTCAAGAAACTCTATTCCCCAGAGATGATCTTTTCTCCGTGAATGGCATCTCTTGAGTTTCTTCCAAATTCTCGAACTTTCCTGACTTGATCTATTCCTTGTGAATAGCTTGCCTTGAATTTCTCGGGGTTTGGGGACCCATCGGCTTCTTAAAAGCAATCGGCCTCCTCTTGGGCATCGTACAAGGACCCACAGGCTTCCTAAAAGCAACCTAGCCTCCTCTTGGGCTTAGTACAAGGACCCTACGGCTTCTTAGAAGTATTCACAACCTCTTCTTAGGCTTCGTATAATGATCTCTTCCTCCGGGAATGATAGCCTCCTCTTGGGCTTAGTACAAGGACCCGTCGGTTTCTTAAAAGTTTCCAGCCTCCTCTTGGGCTTCGTACAAATTGTCCCGACGACCTCCTAGAGGTATAGGAACAGAACCTAGTCATCTGCATAGAACAGTCCTTTCAAAGAGTCTACTACCGTTTCTCAATGCATAGTCAAAAAAAATAAAACTCTAGACTTGGACAGTCTAACTTCCTTGAGTCTCAAAGACATTCTCAAGTGACCCCTTCGTTAAATAGGAAGGAAACCCGCAGACTCGGACAGTCTCAATACCCTTTGGATTTCCCGTTTCCTCAAAGAACAGGAATAAACCGGATCCCTGAATCAAATCCCTGAGTACAGTGTTGCTCATATAAGAGCTGATTTTCTCTTTAAAATCAGTATACTGGACCTGTCACTTAACTGAACAGTCACCTTAGCCTCCTCTTGGGCTTTGTACAATGATTCTCCCCAGCGGAGTCAAACAATGTTTAGCCTCTCTCTCGGGCTTTGTACGAGACACATAAGAGACTCCCTCGTTGAGTCAATCACCCCTTTCGCCTCCATCTCGGGCTTTATACGAGATACAAAAAGGTTCTTATTAAGCCAAATAAACAACAGCCTCCATCTCGGGCTTTGTACGAGATATAAAAAACTCTCTTGTTGAGTCAAATCGCCTCTATCTCGGGCTTTATACGAGATACCAAAAGATTCCATCGTTGAGTCAAAACCTTTTAGCCTCTCTCTCGGGCTTTGTACAAGACGCATTAGCCACTGGTTAATCCAATTAAGCTTTTAGCATCAAAGTTGTGCCTCGTTCACAGTACACAAACATCAATAACTCCTTCTTCTTCATCTAATTGCTGTAAGCGGCAAGCCTCTGGATCATCTACATCCATGCCACTGTCCCTCTTTTAGCATGAGAAATTCCTAAGGAAAGATAGCATTGCTCTACACTGAGTTAAAGTCTTCTCCTTCAGGTTGAAATCCCCTATAAAGGAAATTATGGCATTGTCGGATTCACAAATCCCGGTTAAAGTAATTCTCCTTTATAAAACAGTTGTGACATACAACCCCCCCTCTTTAGAGATGACAAATTCTCTCTAAATTTGAGACCTTTCAGCTTCATATCTTGGGCTTTGAACAAGATACAAACAGACTTTCAGCTTCACGTCTTGGGCTTTGAACAAGACACCAAAAACACCAATTTCCTCCCATAGCATAGGAGGAACTACGAACGCTCTGATTTCCCTATTTCGGTAAACGGGAATACGTAGGCATAAGATTGAAAGAAAAATCTTAGCGAGCACAACCAACAAAAAACCCAAATCCCATATCTCCATCAATCAAAAGCAGTAATTCAAAACATCAGTCCTAACATCCTAATCCTTGTTCCCCGCCAGAAACCTTCTGTCTAGATAAAAAGAAAGAAAACCGTATTGGCGAAAATACAAATAACCAGTACAAAGGCCCCCCACATTGATAGCATCCGTAACCTAACAGACCGCTGTTTAAACTCAGTATGCAAAGCAGGGTTAATTGGAGACATCTATTTCCCTTCCTTCATCAGTTTTAATAGGATAAAAAATGAATCGACCTGTAGTTTTAAGCTCAACCGCAGAGAGCGACCAACGTTTAAGAATCGCGTCCAAAATCGCTCACTACAGTTCATAGTATACAAACACCAACAACTCCTTCCCCTTCATCTAATCGCTGTAAGCGGCAAGCCTCTAGATTATTTACATCTGTGCCACTGTCCCTCTTTTAGCATGAAAAATTCCTAAGGAAAGATAGCATTGCTCTACACTGAGTTAAAGTCTTCTCCTTCAGGTTGGAACCCCCCTATAAAGGAAATTATGGCATTGCCGGATTCACATATCCCGGTTAAAGTAATTCTCCTTTATAAACAGTTGTGACAAACAGACCCTCTTTAGAGATGACAAATTCTCTCTAAAGACAACACCTTTTAGCTTCACATCTTGGGCTTCGAACAAGATACAAATAGACCCTTCAGCTTCACATCTTGGGCTTTGAACAAGATATAGATCACCTTTCGCTTCACGTCTTGGGCTTTGAACAAGACACCAAAACAACCATTTCCTCCCATAGAATAGGAGGAACTACGATTGCTCTGATTTCCCTGTTTCGGAAAAAAACGGGAATACGTAGGCATAAGATTGAAAGAAAAATCTTAGCGAGCACACTAAACAAAAATCCAAAATCCCATACTTTCATATATCTGTCCTAACATCCTAACCGATAGCCTAAAGCACCCCTTTTCAACCAAATAACCTAGGAGAAACCCCGAATCTTTGTAACATCTGTAAACCAACAGTTTTGACTGTTTAACCTCAGTATGCAAGCAGGTTTAATTGGAGACATCTATTTCCCTTCCTTCATCAGCTTTAATAGGATAAAAAATGAATCGAGCTGTAGTACCAGAGCGATTGTGCTTCGCAACCACATCCAAAAATCACTCGCTACACTGTCGCGACAAAAAAAAAAGAAGAAGACCAAGGAAGCTATGGAGAACAAGAAAAGAAAGAGAGAATAAGAAAAGCAGCCCCCAAAGAGGAAAAGTTGCAGGCTTCATGCCTAGCTGGTATCATTTCCAACCTTTTTGAGCTCACAACAAGTTTGGCATGTCGTGGTCTGTCGCGCCCACCTAATGACAGTGAGGACCCTTTCTTCACTCTATGTTAGGGGGAGTGGCAGCTTCTGTCACGACTTTTCTTAGCTTGTTTAAGTAATCTTATCTAATCATCTTTTAATTTTACTCTTTATGTTGTTGCTTTGCTATTTCTACCAAGTTTTTAGGATTAATGAAAAGTAGTTGTGTTTGTTTTCTTTTACTGTTTTGTTTTTCCTCTTTATGTTTAAAAATAATAATTTCTAAATAAACTCAATTCCCAAAATTATAAAAAGATTGCTTAATACTTCTGACTTAACCATGGTTGGACTATTGATGTGTGCTGGAAACAAGGCATGACTAAAAATAAAATGAAGTTTATGTGCACTTTGTGAGCTCTGATGAGTACTGTCACGCCATAAGTAATCAGAAAGGTAGTAATTTTTCTAAAGGGGAAGGAATGAATTTGAGTTTGAGAAAAGGGAGAATAGAGGACTTAGAAAAGGGAGAAACTAGTGAAAGGGCTAACATTAGAGGGGTTACTGCATTTACTAATGCATTATGAAAAAATGGCAATAAAGTTCTCGTGCCTGAAACTACAGGAACGAATTCATGTGCCTAAAACTAGAGGAATTCTAGATACCTCACTCTTAGAAACAAATTGGACTCATCATAAGAAATATCCAAATGAGATACCCAACAAAAAGAGAAATGTAAGTAGTGTAGTAGACCCCAAATATCTATCTTCAAAAAGGCCCTAATTAGGATATCACTCTCTAAATGTCTGAAAAGAAACCTTTGGATCATAGGAGAAGCTGACCAACCCAATTGTTAAACCAATCCCTTTAGGAAAACGTCTGGTATGACAGAAATCATCTCTGAACACACACACGCGCACACACAGACACACACACACACACACTTGATGAATGAAAAAATTAGTTTAGTCATTTACTGAGTTGTGTCAGTACTAGATACAATCCTACTGAGTAAAAAATAAGTATTTTATTTATGAAATTTGTTGGCCTTTAAGTTTGTTTTTGTTCTAAAGGGTTATTTGTCGCATCACTTGAGGACGGGTAATGATTCAAGTTTGGGGGTGATAACTCATATTTTGTGAGTTATTTTACCTTTAATACTTGAAGTTCTATTGTTTTAATTTGCATTTTAATTTAGTTTATTAGCTTAATATTTTTGTTTTTGATAGTATATCATGGAGCACAATAGATGGTCCCTTTTTGTAGTTTTATGTGTTTTTGTATCTTTGTAGGAACCCTGGACCTATCTAGTCTTGGCACGCCAGGATAGCAAAAATAATAAGTTCTCATTGGTCCAACAGGTTTTATTACCAAAAGATGTTGGAGAAAGTGTCTTCAAGTATCAAAGAGCTAGCAAGAGGGAATGGAGTGCATTGGGAAGCAGCTGCTGAGTTTTTAAGCAAAGAAAACAAAATTGTGCTCTACAAGACAAAAAGTTGACGCATAGTACAAGGCCAATCAGTCTGCAGCACCACATATTTCTCCACCTCCTGCTCTAGAACCTTGCTCTGCATGTTTTGTCCCCTGTGTACTTGTACACATTAGCCCCTAAGCATTTCAAAAGAAGAGAAAGGGATGGCAAAGTGTTGAGCTTATGGGCCAAATCAAAAAGCCCGTGATCCAAGACATATTCCTAAACCCTGGCTTGGTTCCCTATAAAATGAACAGTTTAGTGGCTGATAGAGGAGTCCAGCGGTTCCACATATTTTACACAGTTAGAAAGAAGTTGAAAACACTTAGAGTGTGTGAGAGCGGAGAAGGCAAGTTAAGTGACAGATCATTCTT
Organism: Lathyrus tuberosus; assembly: GCA_022829125.1. NCBI lineage: Eukaryota > Viridiplantae > Streptophyta > Magnoliopsida > Fabales > Fabaceae > Lathyrus > Lathyrus tuberosus. Next base: position 7,382,804 of record JALAZF010000090.1, read on the forward strand.
CAGAGAATGTGGATTCCTACTTCTGCTGGCACGATAGCGTCTGAATCTTGTTGATTGAATATTGCAAGTAGTTAGCATTGTTACCTAGGTTGAGTTTCTTTAATGCTTATGTGTGTAGAAATGTTTACTCAATGAACCAGTATGCTTGTAGCTATTAAAGTCATTGTGAGCTAAAACTCTTTGTGCTGAGAAATGTGATATTTATTAGTGATTGACCTTTATGTTTATGATGTGTGTCAGTGATTGATTTTAGAATTTGTGTTATTGTTATATATTTGGTTTTGAGTTTGATCACCTTATAACTAAGTAAAAGCTTATTAGTGTAGGGAACCCATTAATCAAGTGGAACTAATGCTGAATATGGTTTAAAATAGTAGGATATGCATATTCACTATATTAACTACCTTAGGAATAAGGAGTTAACACCATAAGGGAAATCAAGAATGATATTTCCATACATTATAGTAATGTGAATTAGGAATTTGTTCCTTAATATTCATGCATATGATTTAATGTTGCAGGAATACAAGTTTAGATTGCATTATGTCCTCATATGTCATGACACATAACATTACATTTATGTTAGATTAATACACTAGTAAGTGGATCACTGTTCAGCAAGCTTCTTTATATCTTGATAACTTATCTTGTGAAGTATATTTTTCTCAACTTGTGTGAAATAACCATATCCTAATTATTATTATTGTTACCCTTGCTCATGCTAACTCATAAAATCATAAGTAAATTAAGTTAAGTTATACCACTCCCTTTGGGTTCGACATCCGTACTAAATATATCACTTGCTACAATTAAAGACCGTGTATACTTGCATGTAGTAACATCTTTAGTCCCAACAGTTATGTTAACATCTCTATTTTTTATTTAAGTAGTGATAAATCTGTATATCGCCTTGCAATAGCACATGCATCTGCAGCATTTTGGGAACACCAAAGGCATGTGTCACGTAATCGTGTCACTTTTGTAGCAAACTCAAGAGTTTTTTATTACATTATATCCTTCATGTTTCATATTTGTGTTATGTTATTTGGCATAAAGTGTAACAATTATGTTCTATTGTTGCTTAATATGCTTGTATTTATGTTTAGGTTTTCTTTTTCAATATGAAAATCATTCTATGTAAGTGCTATCATGTTGATGTTCTTATCTTTGCAAAATGAATTTGTATGGTATATTAGTTTGTATGTGATATAAGATATTTCTCATGGTTTACTTTGTCTCTTTTGATGTTATCAAAGGGGGAGAAATATACAAGATGAAGTTGGATGCATATATTCAGGGGGAGTCTTCATTAAGACACAAAATATTGTGAAACACATTGTCTCAAGTTTTTCCATCATAAAAAAGGAGGAGTATGTCGGTGCAATTTTTCGTTAGATGTATTTTAATGATGTCAAAACTAGGATATTTTAGCGTTAATGTATTTTGGACGGTATCCTCTGATTCTATATGTGCATCTTAACCTTAGGAAGAATTAAAATGTTTTGGAAAAGGTTCATACATCATAAATGCATTATAAATAAAGTTTTTGTGAAAGTGTAGTGAGCGATTTTTCTCGGTGACGCGACCACCTTATCGCTAAAGTTTGGGGTTTTCCTCCTCGAGGAGAAAATGTGCTACTTTCTGATTTCTTATTTATCCCATGAAGCTGGAAGGGAAAGGAAAGCTATCTAAAACTAACCTTGCACGTGATTGTTTAACTGAACAAACGCTTAAAAGAGATGTCCCGGGGTCAGGTTATATAATGGATAGTTGTCAATTACCCATCCTATATGTGGTTATCCACATGATATTAGCTTTAGGTTTCGCTTTGTAATTGATGGTGTTTATCTGGTAATGGGTTGGGAAAGTTTCTTGGGAAAATTGAGTGAGTGGGTGAGTTTTTGTTAATGTTCGGGTGTCCCCGATGTTTTTGCTAAGGTGCTGGACCTAATTTTTGATTGATGTATGAAGGTACTAGACCTAGAGTTTTTGATGGGTATGCTCGCTAAGATTTCGCAATCTTATGCCTACGTATTCCCATTTAAACGAAACAGGGAAATTAGAGCAATCGTAGTTCCTCCTATTCTATGGGAGGAAAGATGATTGGTGTCTTGTTCAAAGCCCAAGATTGAAGCTAAAGGAGTATTTGTGTCTTGTTCAAAGTTCAAGATTGAAGCTAAAGGTTTATTTGTGTCTTGTTCAAAGCCCAAGATTTAAGCTAAAAGGTTTAATTGAGAGAGAATTTGTCATCTCTAAAGGGAGATATCTCATCTATTTATCACAACTGTTGAGTGACTGATTATAAAGGAGGATTACTTTAACTAGGATATATGAATCCAGCAATGCCATAATTTCCTTTATAGGGAATGTTGATTTTTGTGTGCCTTGATAAAAGTCCAAGGTTGAAGCTAAGAGATTGATTGACTCCACAAGGGAAGTCCTTATACAAAGCCTAAGAGGAGGCTGGAAGAGGCTGACTCAACAAGAGAGTTTATATATGTGTCTTGTACAAAGCCTAAGATTCAGGCTAAAAAGAGACTGACTCTTGGGGAATTTGTCTGTGTCTTGACAAAGCCCAATATTGAGGCTGAAATGAGATTTTTAACTGACTCGGCTGAGGATTTTTAAAGTGTCTTGTACAAAGCCCAAGACAGAGGCTAAATAGATTTGACTCTGCTGGAGAGTATTATCTATCTTGTATAAAGCCCAAGATGGAGGCGGGAAAGAGTTTGACTCTGTTTGGGAGTTTATTCCCCAAAGTCTAAATGAAGGCTCGGAGGAATTGACTTCGCTGGGGAAAATGTTTATCCCAAGCTTATGAAAATTTATATCTGGTAAAAGCCCAAGATTGAGGCTAAAAGGGTTCGACTCAACAAGAGAGTGCTTTTATCTGTCTCGTACAAAGCCAGAGATTGGGGCTAAAGGGATTTACTCAACAAGAGAGTATTGAAAAGTGACTGACTCAACAAGAGAGTGTTTCTATCTGTCTCGTGCAAAGCCCGAGATTAAGGCTAAAGGGATTTACTCAAAAAGAGAGTATTGTGAAGTGACTGACTTAACAAGAGAGTCAGAGACTGTGATTGACTCAACAAGAGAGTCTAAAAATGGGATTGACTCAACAAGAGAGTCTGAAAATGTGATTGACTCAACAAAAGAGTCTGAAAAGGTTAGCTCTGTAGGGGAGAATCATTTGTATAAAGCCCAAGAGAAGGCTAAAATGCTGAGGAAAGATTATTATACAAAGCCTAAGAGGAGGCTGTCTTCTGTCGGGGGTCATTGGGATCCCGAGGCAAGTCCAAGTGGGGAATCAACTTTGGCAGAGGGTTTAGAGAAGAGTTGAGATATCAGAGACCATGAGGTTTTGATTTGAGATAGTGTTATACTAGTGATAAATTGACCCTGGCTTGGGGATTTTAGGAGAGGGACTGGTTTCTGTAACTCAGTTGGGGATTGATCGGATGATCAGGGTTTCTCTTACGTTGTAAGGAACTTGAGAATGTCTCTGAGACTCAAGAGGGATTTAGACTGTCCAAGTCTATTGGTGTGGAAGAGTTTTATCTTTTGTACGATGCCCCAGAGGAGGCCGGCTCTTTTTAAGGGATGAGTATCAACCCTAAAATTGGTCTGAGGGTTTTGACTCTTTTTAGAAAGACAGCTCTAACGAAGGATGACTAAGTTCTGTCCTACACCTTTAAGAGGTCTTCAAGGTCCTTGTATTAAGCCCAAGAGAAGGCATGGGATGCTTTTAGGAAGCCTGTGGGTCCCAAACCAAGAAAAGTTCAAGAAATGCTATTCACCGAGAATAGATCATTTAGTGAAAATTCTACGGTTTGAGAAACTCAAGAGATGTTATTCACCGAGAATAGATCAACTCTGGGGAGTAGAATTTCTTTGACAATTTCTAATGTGACAGTCTGAGAAAAGGTTCACGAAGAATACTGCCTTTCTCTTTGTTACATATTGTTTAAGCCCAAGAGAAGGCAAGACTGTATCTGGAAATCCAATGGGTATCTAGTTTTGTTTGTATTTAAGAGTGACCAACAGGCTTTATCTAGTTCTAGACCTAGTTGCCGGGGAAAACTCTAAATAACTATACTAGTATATATACAGTTGATATATGATAAGTATTTAAAAGGGTATGAAAGAAGACTAACCAAGCGCAGCTTCCCACAATACAGTTATATATATTTGACATGTATTTAAAAGAATGAAAGAAGACTCATAGTGTGCAGTTTCCCACAATACAAATTATATATATATTAAAGCAAGTAAATGAAAGCGGATAAAACTTACAGGTGAGCAAGCTTCCATCCTGTATTGTTAGTTGTTCAAAGAATTTAAAGAAAATTTTGATAACAACATGTATTTGAATCTAAATCAAAAGGGAGTTGTTTGTGAAAAAAAATTATTGGGGCTTATACTCAAGGAGAGGCCCAAGGTTTGAACAGTGATTGTACTATTGTTTTGAATATCGTATTGGGACTTATACAACGACTGAGGCCCAAAAAGTTTTTTGTACAAAGGAATGGGTCTTACAACTCAAGGAGAATCCCAAAGATGCTTTGAAAAAGAAAAATGGGTCTTATAGCTCAAGGAGAAGCCCAATTGAGAATTGTTTTAAAAGGCGACGACCACGCCGTGATTTTGAAAATACAGCGGGACTTATACAATGTCTGAGGCCCAAAAAGTTTTATTTACAAAGGGGTTGGGTCTTACACTCTCTCAAGAGGCCCAAAAGGTTTTGAAAAAGAAAAGTGGTGACTTACAACACGAGGGTAGGCCCAAATATTGTTTTTCTCTGAAATGGCGATCGCGCCGAGATTCTTTTAACGCCAAGGGACTTATACAATATCTGAGGCCCAAAGATTTTGGTTAAAAGGGGATTGGGTCTTACAATCTATTAGAGGCCCAAAAGTGTTTTTAAGAAAAGGAATGGGACTTATAGCTCGAGGAGTGGCCCAGATGATTTTGTTTTTTAAGGCGACGACCGCGCCGTGATTTTGAAAATACAGTGGGACTTATACAATGTCTGAGGCCCAAAATGTTTTTGTATTTTCAAAGGGGTTGGGTTTTACACTCTCTCAAGAGGCCCAAAAGTGTTTTCAAGATTGATGAGGGTGAAATTAATCAAAACCCTAATTTTGCTTAAAAATGGCATTAATTTTGAAGGTAATTTAAATAATAAATGATAAAATATCAATTATATTAAAAAACAAGTTGTACACTTTGGAAAATATTTTGGAAAATCAAGTTTAATCATATGAAAGCTTAAAATCCAATTAAATTTGAAAGATCAAAGTGTGAATTTCATTTAAAAAATGTTTAAAATAATTAAAATGAAATTAATTACAAAAATTCTAATTATATTAAATAAATAATATAAATTGTTTTTTTTTTTTTTGTGGAATAAAATATTTTAATATTTTTGTGATTTTTTGCAAAAAGAACCAATAAAAAATGATTAAAAGTGAGAGAGAAATTAATTTTCCAAATCATTAACAAAAATAATATGAAAAAATATTAAAATAAGACAAGTGATAAAAAAGAGGTCTGGGGCGAGGGGGATTCGAACCCCAGACCTCTCGCTCGCTCAATACACACAAACCAGTTTATCAACCACTGGGGCGCAATGCCAATTCATTTAATACATGGCAAGCAATAAATATATAGTAAAACAAGTTGGATTTTTGAAGCATGGCACCATGGCCATCTTCATCCTCAAGCTCAGATGCGTGAAGCCCTCTATCTCACTCGTTTCTCAACCATTCCTCATGATCCAAATATGAAAATTGTGCATTTTCAGATGAGGAACACAATGGCAATACTCAATTTCATTGAAATCAAGTGAATCAAAACATAATCTGATAAAACCTGAAGAACCCTAAAATTGGCCTGAACTCAATGAAATCCTATACACGAACTGTAAACAATAATTAATTGAGGGGAAATGATCTACATACATCCAAAAACACAATGGTAACAAGAAAACATTTTTATGATGCATGATTCATTGAGTTTGAGAGTTCAAGTTTTCCCTCTGCAAGTGAGAATCAAATTATGGTTTGGAGGTGTTACAGATGAGTTCCAACGATTTGGATAGCTTCCTTGTACCTCAATGGATGTGTTTGAATGCTTAGGTTGATTGGAAAACCTCTGGATTGATCAACCTGATTCCTTCTGCAGCAAGTCATGAGTTTTGTGCAATTGAGTGGCCATTTGGTGATTTTGATGTTACAGATGGGAGGTGAGTGTTCAGACACCTTCTATATGTTATATGTGATGTGTGTGAATCATTGGTTTGAGCTGCATTGGCCTCCAACTCAAAACCCAATAGTGCTTTCTCAAGAACGATGAAATTTGGAGTTTAAGAAGGAAATGAGAGAAATCAATGTTGTAAGCTGCTTTGATGTAGTTTGAATTACCAGTTAGGACCTCTATTTATAGTGGATCAATTCTTGTCTTGGAGGAATAGTGAATGGCTGCTGGATCAGATCACATTCAATGGCTTTGGCTTGGTGGCATTTCTTCTCATGCAAGGCAAACTAGCCTCTCCCAAGAGCAGGGCTATGTCTTGACCAAATCCACATTCTTCAGATGTTTTAATTGTTTTTTAAGTGAGCATATTGACTGGGTAGAGTGGCTTTAATGAAAGTGCACTATTTCACATAAATGCCTTTGAATTCAAGGCATATGTGCCAAAATGCATTAACCACAAGTTGGAAGATCCCTTGGCTTTTTGACTTAGTTTAGCAGGTTAGATCAGATGGATTAGGATCAGATTGGATGAATGTGGCATAGTGATCCTAGGCCCTGACTCAGAAATCCTGTAAAGCAAGAAAACATGCAAACTGGTGTTTCATGACAGCCTTGCCATGGTGTTTTGCAGTAGCCATAACTCTTGGCTCAAGCTGAGTTTTTTCATGCCAATAAGTTCCTTGGATTGTAGGCAATATGGACAACAACTTTGATGTTTACATCTTGAATTGATTCATCCTAAAACTATGTGAAACAACCCTCCAAGTTTTGGTGTTTCACTTGAAATCTGCCTTGAGCAGAATTTCTTCTAAGTGTTGGAAAAATGCAACTTTTGTGTTTTCAGCCATTTTGATCACTCCATAACTAAAAATCCATGAGGAATTGGAATGAGATGTAGTTGACACTTTTAAAGAGTGTAATGAGGGCTTCCCTCTGAGCTTTGAATGGGAGAGAAAGGCCTTAGGGTTTGAGAGATATGGCCTTGCAAAGTTGGTACCCTAGCCACTTTGTTCCATAACTTAGAAAAATTCTAAGTTTTTTATGGTTACCCCTTTAACAAGTTAACTCATTTTCTTTGATCTTTATTGATGAATGATGATTCAAATCACATATTAACATTGTTTTAGGGTTAAGAAACCTTGGTTGACCAAAAAATAAAAAAGTCAAACTTTGACTTTTTGTATAGTTGACTTTTTCAGCAGATGAGATTTAAACTGCGCGATCCTCTATGAAATAGAGTCCTTGACCTAAATCAAACTTAATAGATACATTCCATAGGTGTTATAGGGTGTATTGAATCATGTCCCAAATCTTGGGAGCATGTCCTGGTCAAAAGTCAAAGGTACAATTGACTTTTCCCTCAAAACCCTAATTATGGTCCTGATGAAATTGAAACTTGTGAATCAAGCTCCTTGGATCAATCCATTATTGTAAATGGATCAATGTAATATATTAGAGGCCTTCAAATCATGTCTTAAGGTCTTGGCTCATGCTTTGTCCCAAAAGTCAACTTAGGGGTGAATTAGGTCAAGAAACCCTAATTCCTGATTTTTGGTGAATGCATCCCCTGAGGCTAAATTGACTTGATGATTGGGTCCATGAGGTCCCTTAGAGTATCTTGGTTTATGCTTTGAAGCATTGGCTCATGCCCAGAGGAAAAATTACACCTGGAAACCCTGGTCGACCAAAACCCTAATTTGGTGACACTGACGATCTTGAGGCTTGATCCACTTGGAATGTTACAACTTTGTGCTTGATTCTTGATGTGGGAGTCCTCTTGATCCTTTGTAGGTGTTTGAGAGGCTAGACAAGTTGAAGATCATGTCATTTCTTGATTGATCTCTTGTCTAAGTGCCCTAAGAGGGCTCAAAACCCTAATTCTTAATTGTAGTGAATGCTCACCCATCTTTGAGGAGATTGATGAGGCATGAAGGTACATCCATATTGTGATGATGATTGGTACAATGATGGGAAATCTTAGTGGTCAAAATTTGGGGTATGACAGGTGCCCCTATTTAATCTTCTTGGACCCGAAGGTGTGAATGGCGAAGGTATTCGGGCATTCGGGGTGCAAGAGGATTAAATATCGGAATACCCAAAATTTTGATGTTGGTTATGAACGGAAGTTTGCTCATCCATCTTCTTTTGCTAAGCCTTGATACTTAGAAAAGGTAAAACTTCCCCTCGATCCTGATTTACTATCAAGGAACTGGTCTTAGTTTTCTAAATAAACTTCCCATTGATCCTGGTTTTCTACCAAGGAACTAGTCTTAGTTTCTGATATAAACTTCCCCTCGATCCTGGTTTTCTACCAAGGAACTGGTCTTAGTTTCTGATATAAACTTCCCCTCGATCCTGGTTTCCTACCAAGGAATTGGTCTTAGTTTCTGAAATAAAATTCCCCTCGATCCTGGTTTCCTACCAAGGAACTGGTCTCAGTTTTTGAAATAAACTTCCCCTCGATCCTGGTTTCCTACCAAGGAACTGGTCTTAGTTTCTTTTTTCAATAAACATTCTTGACAAGGGACGCTATTCGTAGCGGTTATCCTCAAACTTCTCGCTGAATTTTCATGGGGAGATGCCATTTGACGGAAAAAGTTTTGATGTTAGGCTTGTTGGTGAACCCATTCGTCTGAGTTGTAGAGGTGCACAAACCTCTCTATTGGAGACGCCATTTGTTGGCTCTGCTGGGGAAAACGAGTCTCTTGAGAGGCTGTTTTCTGCTTGGGGATATTACATGATACCTTTCTTCGAGATTTTCTCGGAGAGATGCCATGCGATGTAATCCAATTTGGAGGTGCTGATGACCTTTTCGTCATCGAATTTTCAGAGAAAAACTGCTATACTGCCGAATCTTTGATTTAAGAGGCTTTCTCTGGGGATTGTCCTTAATCTGGGAAAGCGAAGATATCATCTTCAATGGTGAAGAGTGACATTTGTCGAAGGTCTTTTTTCCTTTCAAAGGTTCAAGTTATCAAAGTGGTCGAAGACCGTCTCCATCCCAGAAATAAACTGGGGAGAAAGGTGGTTCAGACAAGACATTCCCTAACGAGGAAAGGACTTACAAATCGATTGGGAGGACTTCTATCACTAGGGGATAAGACCGACTAGAGTGATAGTGATGCAATATGAATATGAATGTAAATCAATAATGCATGATGTATATATGTTTATGCTGATAAAACGGACGAGACATACAGAAGAATAGATGAACGCGACTGGATACTCGGCCACTGCGGGGGACGAAGAAATACCATTTGTTCCAGATAGCAATTCTGCCTTGTTTAGGAGAAATAGTTCCGGTGGGGAACAACGTTGGTCGGGCTTAGGAGATAAGAACTCGGTCGGGGGGTGTCAGATAAAACATGGTTTCTGACACAGTTGATCCTTCATTCAGGGGTACTAGTTTCGAAGGAGTACTTTGATTATGCACTTTGAGGCTCGATTATTTCTGGAGAAGCGATCGATGCTCTTTCGATGTTCAAAAGTCAAAAGAAATTGACATCTTTATTTTAAAAGCAGAAAAAAATTTGACAAGTAAATTCATTTTTGTTTTATTTCAAGAATCGTTAATCATGTTAAAATGTCGTTCAGTAAAGCTAAAACAAATAAGAATTGCAAACAAAAGCACTAGGGCTCAAATATTATTGATAGGATGGAAATCAGCCAAACGTGTGATTCCATAGAGCATTACAAAGTTAGAAAATGGTAATTTTAGAGAAAAGAGCTACATTGAAACATAACAACCGCTAGCCTTCTACCAACTTTGAATTTTGGACATCCTGAGATTCCGTCAAAGATGACCTTGACTGGAGTTTTCCTGATGGATGGCATTACTGCTGCTGGAGGACTTGCTCCTTTTGTTGAACATAGTTACTTGCCATGAATCCCTAACTTTTTCCTGGATTGTACTTGGAGATTTCCAATCCATCGGGATGATTTTTGATTATGTCTCTAATTTTTGCCTGGACCGCCCTTTCGGGTTTTCAATCCACCGAGACGTTTTTTTTCTCTTTTTTTCGTTAAAGCGAAGTATTTCTTGACTACGTCAACATTTGTGGGGTAGGCAAATTCTTCTCCATCCATGGTTGCGAGTCTCAAGGCGCTGGCTGAGAAAGCTCTCTTGACCACATAGGGACCGTCATAATTCGGAGTCCACTTGCCCCGAGAATAAGGGAGAAATGATTGTATCTTCTTGAGCACGAGGTCTCATTTCCTGAAGACACAGGGTCATACCTTTTTTTCAAACGTCTTCTTCATCCTTTGCTGATACAACTGACTGTGGCATAGAGCCATTATTCATTTTTCTTCGATCAGATTCAGCTCATCGTGTCGACTCTGACACCATTCAGCTTCTGTTAGCTTAGCTTCCATCAATACCAGGATTGATGGGATCTCCACTTCTGTGGGAAGTACTGCTTCCATGCTATATACTTGAGAGAAAGGGGTTGCCCCTGTTGAAGTGCGGACAGATGTGCGATAACCGTGAAGAGCAAAGGGTATCATCTCGTGCCAATCTTTGTAGGTTACAACCATCTTCTGAACAATCTTCTTGATATTCTTGTTAGCCGCTTGTACCGCTCCGTTCATCTTGGTTCGGTAGGGAGATGAGTTATGGTGTTCGATCTTGAAATTTGCGCACAACTCTTTCATCATCTTATTATTCAAGTTGGATCCATTATCAGTAATGATCTGGCTTGGAACACCATAACGGCAGATGAGATTGTTTTTGATAAATCGGACCACCACCTGTCGGGTTACATTAGCATACGACGTTGCTTCGACCCACTTGATAAAATAGTCAATGGCCACCAGAATGAACCGATGTTCGTTCGAAGCCTTGGGCTCCATCATGCCAATCATGTCAATTCCCCATATAGAAAAAGGCCATGGGGAAGAAAGGACTTTCAGATGCGTTGGCGGTACATGGATTTTGTCTGAGTGGATCTGACACTTGTGACACCTCCTCATGTACTTGTAGCAATCAGATTCCATGTTCAACCAGTAGTACCCTGCTCTCAGAATTTTTCTCGCCATTGTGTGTCCGTTGGCATACGTGCCAAAGGATCCTTCGTGGATTTCTTTTATCAGCATGTCTGCTTCTGGTCTGTCTACACATCGGAGCAAGACCATGTCAAAGTTTCTCTTATAGAGTGTATCGCCGCTCAGGAAGAAGCTGCCTGTCAATCTTCTGAAGGTTTTCCTGTCCTTTCTGTATGCCTCAGGTGGGTACTCTTGATTCTGAAGGAAGCATTTGATATCGTGATACCAAGGTTTATCGACTATGATTGCTTCAATCGCGAAGATGTAAGCGGGCCTTTCAAAGCGCATTATGTCGATCTTAGGTATGTCATTCCATTGACCTACACTAATCATGGAAGAGAGAGTGGCTAATGCATCAGCCATGTGATTCTCTTCACGAGGGATATGATGAAACTCGATTCTGTTGAAGAAGGGTAGCAACCTTCTCCAGTAATCTTTGTAAGGAATCAGTCCTGATTGGTATGTGTTCTAATCTCCTTTGATCTGATTGATAACCATGGATGAGTCGCCATATACATCTAAGTTCTTGATCCTTAAGTCGATCGCTTCTTCGAGACCCATGATACAAGCTTCGAATTCGGCCTCGTTGTTTGTACACTTGAACGTCAGTCGGGTGGTGAAAGGAATGTGGGTACCCTGAGGTGTTATGATGATTGCCCCAATTCCATTTCCATAATTGTTGATAGCTCCGTCAAAGATAAGTCCCCATTGGGAACCTGGTTCTGGCCCTTCACTGGGTAGCGGTTCATCGCAGTCTTTCATTTTCAAATACATGACATCTTCGTCTGGGAAGTCAAATCCAATTAATACTTGATCGTCAATCGGTTGATGAGCCAAATGATCAGCTAAAACACTTCCTTTAACGGCTTTCTGAGCATGGTACTCGATGTCGTATTCTGATAGCAACATCCGCCAACGGGCAATTCTTCCCGTAAGAGCAGGCTTTTCCAAGACATACTTGATTGGATCCATTTCGGAGATTAACCAAGTAGTGTGACAAATCATGTACTGGCGAAGACGTTTGGCTGCCCAAGCCAGAGCACAGCAAGTTTTCTCAAGCATAGTGTACCGAGTCTCACAGTCAGTAAATTTCTTGCTCAAATAGTAAATGGAAGACTCTTTCCTTTTTGTTTCGTCTTGTTGGCCAAGTAAACAACCCATTGAGTCTTCCAAGACTGTTAGGTAGATGATTAGTGGTCTTCCTTCCACTGGAGGTGATAGAATCGGTGGATTCAATAGGTATTCTTTGATACTATCGAAGGCGGTTTGGCAGTCTTCTGTCCAAATACAGTCCTGATTCTTTTTTAGTAATTTAAAAATTGACGCACATGTCGCGGTCATGAGGAATATAAATCTAAAAATGTAGTTTCGACGTCCCAGGAATCCTCTGACTTATTTTTCAGTCTTTGGAGAAGGCATTTCTTGAATGGCCTTGACCTTGTCAGGATCAACCTCGATTCCTTTCTGGCTGACGATGAATCCTAGCAGTTTCCCTGAACGGACACCGAATGTGCATTTGTTGGGATTCAAGCAGAGTTTGTATTTTCTCAGACGCTCGAATAGTTTCAACAGGTGGGTCACATGCTCCTCTTCTATTTTAGATTTGGTAATCATATCATCGACATACACTTCGATCTCTTTGTGTATCATGTCATAAAACAGAGTAGTCATGGCCCTTTGATAGGTTGGCCCGGCGTTCTTTAAACCGAACGACATTAACTTGTAACAAAAAGTGCCCCATGGGGTGATGAATGAAGTTTTCTCCATGTCTTTCGGCGCCATTTTGATTTGATTATAGCCCGAGAAACCATCCATGAAGGAGAAGACTTTGAATTTTGTTGTAGTGTCTACCAGCATGTCTATGTGTGGTAAGGGAAAGTCATCCTTTGGACTTGCTTTGTTCAAATCCCTGTAGTCTACACACATTCTGACCTTTTCGTCCCTTTTCGGAACTAGTATGATGTTGGCTAACCATTGAGGATATTCTGATGTGGTGAGGAAACCCGCGTCAATCTGTTTATGTACTTCCTCCTTGATTTTGATGGCCATATCCAGGTGAGTCCATCTCAACCTTTGTTTTACCGGCGGACATTTTGGTCTCAACGGTAGATGATGTTCCACGATGCTGGTATCCAACCTTGGCATATCCTGATAGGACCAAGCGAATACATCGAGAAACTCTTTGAGAAGTTTTGTTAAACTTTCTTTGACAGTCGGACTGAGCAGTGCCCTAATCTTGACATCTTTTCTCTCCTCTTCTGAACCCAAGTTGACCGTTTCCAACGGCTCCCTGTGAGGTTCAATGGACCTTTCCTCTTGTCTGAGTAATCGGGAGATCTCTTCTGGAATTTCTTCGTCATTTTCTTCTTCAGCGTCAAATACCGGGAATTCAAAGTTGGGAGAAGGCATTGGATCGTACGTTTCAATGGGGTTTAAAACAAGCAATCTGCATGACGTGATGATTGTTTTTAGAAGAGATAGAGAGAATGCAAGATTGTGCGCAGTGTATTTTCTGAAAACTGCTCGTTTTTATTATTTGTTGTTTTTTAGGATTACCATTTTCTGAAAAAGCAAAAAAGAAAACATCAATAAATGTGGAAATTACAGAACGACGTTATTTGATTTTGTCGATTCTTGAAACTACAGCCCTATAAAACAAAACTCTGTCGCTTTGGGCGAAGCGAAGAGAGACATTTACAGAAAGTGAGCCATATCAAAACATCTTTTTCACCTGGGCAGGGTGAAAGGTTAAGATAAAGACGGCAATTACTTTGACTTATGAACAACTTTTGGAACATTGATAGCAACCCATTGGCGGCGAACTCCTTGGTGAATCACAAAGTCTGGTACCTTCCTTCTTGGTTTATCTTCAGAAATGACGCTGATTTTTGGTGGAGCAGGATCATTGGAATCTGACTCTCAGGAAGAGTTGTCGTAGGAGGATTCTTCTGTTATATCTTGCGCAGTGTTTGCACTCTCATGCGGATCTCCCCATCCAGTTGGTTGGATGTCGTCGAGCATGATACGAGAGCTTTCCGGAGCGGTGTATTTGACCAAGTAATCGAACTTGCCACTCGGTTGTCCTAAGGTGTCCCACACTTCTTTGGAACTAGAGGAGTCATCCCTCTCGATGACGTTGACCTCGGGAAAAGCATAGTTGATGAATTATAGTCCTGCAAGCTTTGCAAATTCATCGTCATGCTAGGTATTTTCTGAATGCCCTGAGTGTTGATCCCATGACATGGTGGGGACGCCAGTATTCTTTTCAATGACGCTCAGCTGATATTCATCGTTCGGCCGACTTTTTTGCCCCAAGTCTCCTGGATACGGCTGCCAGGTCGGCAGACCATCCATTGGGACATAATAGTCGTGGTCAAAGTTGTCTTTCATCAGAGTGTCCTCCTCTAATGATTTGGGTGGAGCACGACATCCTTCCGGATCACAATCTCCGTATATCATTTTGACGTCTGATCTTGGTATAAATCTCAGACTCTGTGCGGGATAGCAAAATGGCGTAGGCACCTCTCCCTGAGACATATAACCGTCCTCGTTAAGATAGGACTTCCATTCTTCATCTGTATCAGAGGAATCACCCTCGTTGATGGTATGTACTTCTTGAGACACTGGGTGAAGGAAACCTCCACTGTGGAAGAAGTCTTGAATGGGATGAAGTCTTAAATGGGATGAATACTTTCATCGTTAGTAGCAGTCTGGGTACAGGTTAAGGAGAAACCAAGACCTTTCTTTGTCTTGTTATCAGTAGGAATGACAAGCTGTCCCCATCCTTTTGCATTGTTACTTTTGATCACTTCAAGAGCATCTTTGTACGAGGAAATCGATGTTCCTTTTTCTGATTGGTTGTCATTGCTCACCAAAAATGCTTGGAACTGGGTTCCTGTAACCTCCTCTGGTTCTACACAAGTGGATGATGATAATTTACTCACGATCAAGGCTTGCTCTCCGCAGACTGTGACTAGTTGGTTGTTCTTGATAAACTTCAGCTTCTGGTGAAGTGTCGAAGTGACTACCCCTGCTTCGTGTATCCAAGGTCTTCCTAACAAACAGCTGTATGCTGCCTGGATGTCCATGACCTGGAAACTGACTAGGAAAGTGTGAGGACTGATAGTTATAGGAAGGTCGACTTCGCCGATAACTATTTTTCGGGATCCGTCAAATGCTTTGACGATGACCTCACTGCCTCTCATCGGAGATCCTTTGAATGATAGTCGCATTAGAGTGGACTTTGGCATCATGTTTAGAGCCAATCTGGTGTCTACCAGTACGCTAGCTAATGCATCGTCCTGGCAGTTGACTCTAATATTGAGTGCCATGTTATGATTTGGGCCCTCTTCCGGCAGTGCCTCATCACTAAATCCTAAGTTATTTCAGGAAGTGATATTGGAGATGATGTTGTCGAATTGTCTTATTGTTACATCCTATTCCACAAAGGCCTGCTCTAAGACTTTCTGTAGAGCCTCCCTGTGGGCTTCGGAACTGAGTAAAAGAGACAGCACAGAGATTTTTGGAGGAGTTTGTAACAGCTGATCAACGATGTTGTACTCACACTTTTGGATGAGCTTCAACATCTCATCATTGTAATTTGAAAGATTGGGATCACTGGTTTTCCCGATTGGTTGAATGGGAACTCCGGTTTGAGGTTCCCCTTCTTTGTTGGATTCTCCAACTCCTCGGTTGAAAATTCGACCGCTCTGTGTCACTCGACTGGTGTCTGCAATATTCATGACGGAGGGTAATGGAGTTTCCTTTCCATTCTCAATTGTTGTTGCACCGTATTTGTAAGGGATAGTTTTATCGGACTTGTACGGTACTGGTCCTGGCAGATAAATAACTACAAGAGCCTTCTGATTTTTCTGACCATCGTAGCCGACCTCAATTGGTTCGAGGTTGAGAATCCTTCCACCCTCATGAGGAATTCTTGATTCATGAAGTAAAGGGATTATGGAACACGCATCTTTGGTCCTCTTATGATCAAAGATTAAGACAAGATTTTTGATCTGATCAGTGAAATAGTCAGGCATCAAGTTGATTGACCCAGAACTTGAACACGGTCGAATCTCTTTGTGGTCCAACTGACTTTGAAGGGCTGCTCGCACGAGGTAACATCCTTGATTATCCTCTGAGCACACTCTACAGCGCTCATAGTTGTGAGGTGGTGTTAACCCTCATTTTTGATGCTAGGAAAATCAAAGCTATTTTAAGTTAAAAAAAACTATTTTCAACGTAAAGAAGGCTTCGACCCAGTTTTGGTGAAGCCTGAGTCGAATAGAGGTTTTAGGAACCTCAAAAAATGGCTAAGTGTTGGGAGATGCTTCGACCGTGAGAATGTTGAAACGCGCGTTGCAGTTATCACATTAAGGCTGGAGGGAAAATCTCAAATGTTTGAATTTCAAAAGGATCAGCTGCTGAACGTGGGAACAGTTGAAGCCAAGGAGAAGGCGCCAAGAGGACACGTTTGAAGCCATAACCACCACTTAGTAGTTATTTTTTAGCACTATAAATAGGAGTTAGTTCTATGTAATAGGGGTGTTCATATTTTTGTACAAGTTACTCAAAGAAATTCAAAGTACCCGCATGTAGAGAAACGAGTTCGTGAGAATGTACGTAATGTAACACCACTTTCTTTCACCAATGCAATTTATCTTCATCATATTTAAGATTCAGCCATTTACTTTCCATGCCTTTACAATTTCTTGAACTTTATCTTCCATGCCAAATTTACTTTCGAAGTCATTTAAACTTTCTGCATTTACCTTCGACTGCACTTCTACATTCAAGCACTTAATCTTCAAGCATTTACTTTTCAAAGTCTTTTATTTTCAAGAACGTGGAGTTCACCTTTAATTCATTGCATTTATTTTCAAAGTCCTTTATTTTTCCTGCACTTTACCTTCGACAGCACTTTTATCATTCCAGCCTTTACTTTCAAAGTTTTTTTACTTATTGTCATTTCCTTTCGACACCTTTAATTTCTGCATACTTTATTTACAGTCCTTTAAATTTCAAGCCTTTACTTTACCTTATTGCAAATAGTCGAACGTGGAGTTCAGTTAGATTTTTATTTCAGCATTGTCGAACGTGGAGTTCAATTTACATTCTCTTTATTTTTCATTTGTCTCTCAAATTTAGCACATGTCCTAGGATTTGTGTGGTCGATCCTGCAAGTTAGTCAGTTTTCGTTTAAGATTGATAGACCAGAGGTTGTTTACAAAAATTCACAGTAAACAAATTGGCACACCTGGTGGGACCTAGTGCTAAGTTTTATACTTTTTGTTAAACTTATCTTTCTTGGTGAAGAAATACTTTCGTTGTATGTTATTGAGAAGTGGGAAGTTAGCCACAACAAACGAAGGAATACCAAAGAGAAGATACACTAAGAGAATGGCAACTAATGCTAACCAGCAAGTTGATCCTCAAGGGAGTATTTCAAACACTCAGTCAAGTAGCAGTATGGGGTCTCAAAGCACATCATCACCAGTGCCTTCGACAGGAGGACAGGCGTCATCTCCATTAGTAGTGTCTGAACCAGGATCAACATATACAAAATCATATACTCAACCTGTGTTAGAATACATAGGACCACAAAGTCCTAATTCACCAACACCCTCAGGAGGAAATTCAATGTACAGGCATGTCCCTCCTCCAGGTTTTCCACACCTTAGGTCAAGGAGTCAACCCTATGGTATGCCTACATCAATGATGAAAAATCTGCAGAATGCTCCACCAGTGTTTTCAGAGACCGTAGTGTCTTCGTCATTACAAGGATCAGGATCAGGGGGTCGAAACAACTAGAGTATAGGTGTTGGTTACTCTGTTCAAGCGCTTAGTCTTACAAATACATCCATAAATTGTTTGAGACAGCAGATGGATGAAAGTAACATGCAAATGGTGCATACGTTGTCTCAGACAATGGGAGAAGTTTTTCAACCCTTGATTCAAAATACGACTCAAACTAACCAACAATTGGTTGCACAATTGGCACGCATGGCTGATTTCATGGGAGTACCAGCGGTGGATCGAAGAGCAACTGTTGTCGAAGATATCCCAAGACGTCATCCACGTCATGGACCTGAGGTGAACTTGGAAGATCAAGAGATGATAGATCATTTTAGAGTCGAACCACCAAGAAACCAGATGCCAATCCAGATGGAGGAAGAGCCAGTAGTGATGGTGAACAGGAACCAAAATGCTGATCAATTACTTAGACAGGTTCGACATCAAAATCAAGCAGAAGAAAATAATCTTGCAGCCATGGTGGAAAGGATAATGACCAGAAATGGTGTGAATCTTGGCTTCACAAGGCCAAATTATACTTCGCCTATAGTGGATTATATTCTCCAAGCAGAATTACCCCCTAGGACGAAGGTTCCAAAGTTCAGCAAGTTTTCAGGAGATACTACTGAATCTACCGTCGAACATGTAGCTAGATATTTGATTAAAGCAGGCGAAATTGCAGCTGACGAAAGCCTCAGAATCAAATACTTCCCAAGTTCCCTTACCAAGAATGCCTTTACATGGTTCACAACTTTACCTCCAAATTCCATATACAATTGGACCCAACTAGAACGTTTGTTTCATGAACAGTTCTACATGGGGAAAACTAAGATTAGTTTGAAAGAATTGGCTAGCATCAAACGTAAAGTTACTGAGCCAATTGATGATTACTTGAATAGGTTTTGACTTCTTAAAGCCAAGTACTTTACACAAGTGCCAGAACATGAGTTGGTCGAAATGGCTACTAGGGGTCTTGATTACTCCATTAGGAAGAAATTAGACACCCAATATCTTAGAGATATGGCCCAGTTGGCTGATAAGGTTCGACAACTAGAAAGGCTGAAAGAAGAAAAGGCTAAATTCAGCAAGGGTAAAAAAGTGGCCTTTGTCGAATGTAGTGAAGAGGTGGAGAATTCATATGATGAAACATCTTACTTCGACGGAAATGAGGTTGATGTTGCTGAGTTAAAGCAAGGTCCACCTTATGCCTGCAAATTATTAGCCCCTTTAAATGGAAAAAATCCTGTCGAATCTAATGACAAATTTCCTAAGAAAACATACACTTTTGACGTCACTAAATGTGACGAAATTTTTGATTTGTTAGTTAAAGATGGGCAAATGATAGTGCGTGATGGTGCTAAGATGCCACCTTTAGAACAAAGAAAGAAAAGAGGTTTTTGTAAGTACCATAATTTTTTGGGTCATAAAACTTCTCAATGTTTTCTTTTTAGGGATTTGGTGCAAAATGCTATCCAAGAAGGGAGGCTGAAGTTTGGTGACAAAGACAAAGCTCAGATGAAGATTGACTCTGACCCATTGCAAGTTGCAGAGGCTAACTACACAGAGCCTCACGAGGTCCAAATGGTCGAAGCCACAGAAGGATTTGATCAGTCAGTCAACATGGTGGAAGTTACTGAGGACCTCGCCATCAATCATGTGACAATTGAAGGTTTTGGTAAGGCTGCAAATGGCCTGGAGGTTGATGGTACCAGTCTAATGTTGGTGACCAAAGAAACTGCTGATAAGTTTGTTGAAATGGATAATGCTGCCAAGGTTTTGGATATGGCAGTAAGTGGATTGAAGATAGATGCCACTAAGGGCCTTAACATGGTCGAATTGGTTGAAGAATCTGATTCTAGCTCAGACAGCATCAGCACCAATGAGGCTATGGGCAGAAATGCCCCCAAAGTCCAAGTTGTTAGAGAGTTGGAAGATGACATGCTATTGGTAGGAGAAATGATAGACATGGATGGTTGTTTGGTGGAAAACTGGATATGTATGGCTGCTGAACAATTCTTCAAGACATCTCCTGATGTTGAAAGAGTCAATGCTGAGGAAATGGTCGAAGCTGAAAAAGCTGCTTGGCAAGAAGCTTCCCAAAAAGCTACAAGAGCAGCAGCAAGTGGTGGTTGCCTGGCGAAGACCACTGAAAGTCTTGAAGCTCATTTCTCCAAGATGCGCTTAAAGGATAAAATTGATGTCAATATGGTCAAAATTACAGATCAAAAAGCTGAACAAGTGAGTAAGGCAGATGAACAAGAAGAGCGCAACAAAAGAGCTTATCCTAAGCAAGAGGAAACAATTATGGATTTTCTGCACCGTTGCCAGAAGAAAGGTTCTGGAGTAATGCTATGTCCTAGATGCAGCGCCATTTTTGATGAGAAAGCGACCCACAAGTTAGAAGGTGTCAAAAAAGCTGGTGGAAGCTGAGGGCAGAAGGTAAATAAAGGTCCCAGAGGTTTTGACCATAGGCGACTTTCGACAGGATTAAAAAACCAAGTACCGGGAGCTAGGCCAGGTACATTCAAACCAGCTGCGAATGTGCCAACAGGTAGTTGGATCAAGCCTATCGAAGGAAGAGGACAGAAGAAGAAGTGGCAGAAATTTGATGTGGAAAGAGGTTCTTCATTTGAGTATAGAAAAGAGAACCATACCACCAACAAGTCAGCATACATTTCTCAAAATTACAAGGGTAAAAATCCCATGTCTAGATCACAATGGCGAAGAGAGCAACGTAGGCGAAAGGCTATTAGGGAGGCTCAGGTGCAAGGAGAGTCAAGTACCAATGTTGATCAGTAAGCTAGGACAATTGAGAAGATGCCTATAAGGCGAAAGTTGTTCAATGTTCAGCCAGAGAAGAAAGTTGAAGATGATGAGAATATGACTGATAATTTCGACAATGAGTCAGCAGCTTCTCTAGATATTCTTGTGAATGTGGTATCAGTGATGCCAAAAGAATTTGGTCAAGTTTCAGAGGTCGAAGACTTGGATCAAGCTGCTGAGTTAGAAATGTTGGCACACAAGCCTGTGTGTTATTACAACATGAACAATGGGTGCGTCGAAGAACATAATGCTTTCTTTGAACGCCCCACAGAGGCAATGAAGGGTCATCTGAAGCCTCTCTACATTACAGGCAAAGTAGAAAATGTTCCTGTTAACAAAATCCTGGTAGATTGTGGTGCCACTGTTAATTTAATGCCAAGATTTTTGCTGAGCAAGACAGGGAAGTTTGAGACTGATACCAAACCCCACAACATGGTTCTGTCGAACTATGAAGGAAAAGTTGGTTCCACTCTAGGAGTGATTCAAGTGGATCTTACTGTTGGAACCATTACCAGACCAACAGTGTTTATGGTTGTTGAGACGAAAGCTAACTACAATCTACTCTTGGGTAGGGAGTGGATTCATGGAATAGGAGTTGTACCTTCATCTATGCACCAAAGAATCACCATTTGGAGACCAGATGGGATAGTTGAAAATATTGAAGCTGATCAAGGGTACTTTAAGGTGCCTATTAATCATGTGTATAGTAGACAATTTGAGAAGCATTTGGCGAACATTGCTCCATGTCCTCCAGCTGACTTTGAGTTTACGCCTGATGAAGAAGCGTTTTATTCATTGTATTTACACCCTGTCGAAGGTTTCAGATGGGACAGGGAAGTACCAGGAGGAAGGTTGTCATGCTTAGGCTCACCTCCAATAGAGCCCACAGGATGGGGAGATGAATTCAGTGATTATGACTGAGTTCGAAGCTTTAAAAAGAATTTTGGCCTATGTGGCCGAAACAAAACTACAAGCGGCTTTGAAAGCTGCCAATGACTATATGGATGGCGAAGCCATTTCTAAATTTTATCAAGAAGGTCCTGGTAAGGACTTCGGCCCAAAACCTCCAGATAAGATTGAAACTGGAGAGCAAAGCCAGAGGCTCGACGCCATCTATGAAGATGAGCCTTTGGGATTTGAGAAGGATCTGTTGGCGAATAATATAAAAATGCTAGCACAAGATCCTTTAGAAGAAGTTGACCTCAGTGAGGGGACAACCAAAAGGCCTACCTACATCAGTGCCAACCTTGATCCCCAGTTGAAAGTTGAAGTGGTTCAGTTGTTGAAAGAGTTCAAGGACTGCTTCGCCTGGGATTATGATGAGATGCCCGGTTTGAGCAGGGAGTTGGTCGAACACAGGTTACCTATGACACCTGGGAAAAAACCAGTCAAGCAAAATCCAAGACGGTTTGCACCAGAGATATTGTCAAAGATCAAAGAGGAAGTCGAAAGACTGCTTCGTTGCAAATTCATTCGCACGGCAAGGTATGTCGAATGGTTGGCTAATATAGTACCTGTTATTAAAAAGAATGGGTCTTTGAGAGTTTGTATTGATTTTAGAGATTTAAACTCTGCAACTCCTAAAGATGAATATTCAATGCTAGTAGCAGAAATGTTAATAAATTCTGCAGCAGGACATGAATATCTTAGTATGCTAGATGGATATTCTGGCTACAACCAAATATTCATTGCTGAGGAAGATGTTCATAAAACTGCTTTTAGATGCCCTGGGGCCTTAGGTACCTATGAATGGGTAGTGATTCCTTTTGGTCTCAAAAATGCCGGTGCCACTTATCAAAGGGCGATGAATTCAATCTTCCATGATTTTATAGACACATTCATGCAAATTTACATTGATGATATTGTTATAAAATCTATTTCTGGGAAGAGTCACATTGACCATCTTCGACAGTCCTTTGAAAGGATGAGAAAATATGGTCTTAAAATGAATCCTCTTAAATGTGCTTTTTGTGTGCAGGCAGGGGATTTCCTAGGCTTTGTGGTCCACAAGAAAGGGATCGAAATAAATTAGAATAAAACCAAAGCCATAATGGAGGCGAAAGCGCCATCAACTAAAAAGGAGTTGCAATCGTTGCTGGGCAAGATCAACTTCTTAAGAAGGTTTATATCCAACTTGAGTGGAAAAACACAAGCCTTTTCGCCATTGCTTCGTTTCAACAAAGATGGTTTTGAGTGGGGGCAACTACAGCAGGAAGCCTTCGACAAGATCAAGGAGTACCTAAGCCACCCTCCAATTCTTTCACCACCTTGTAGAAACAAGAGTATGAGATTGTATATAGCTGCATCAGATAAAACTCTAGGGATCATGTTAGCTCAGGAGGATGAAAATGGAGTCGAAAGAGCCATTTATTACCTTAGTCGAGTTTTAAATGATGCAGAAACTAGGTATAGCATGATTGAAAAGTTATGTTTATGCTTGTATTTCTCTTGTACTAAATTGAAGCAATATATAAAGCCAGTTGATGTGTATGTTTCTTCTCACTTTGATGTTGTAAAACATATGTTATCTAAGCCTACTCTGCATAGTCGAATTGGCAAATGGGCATTAGCATTAACAGAATTTTCTTTAACATATCAACCTTTAAAAGCTGTGAAAGGGCAAATAGTTGCAGACTTTATAGTTGACCACTCCATAAATGAAAATGATTTGAATTATGTTGAATTAAAATCCTGGAAGTTATACTTTGATGGATCAAGTCATAAAAAAGGAACAGGAGTGGGAATATACATTATTTCTCCTGAAAAAATTCCAACAAAATTCAAGTATATGGTCGAAGGACCTTGCTCTAACAATGAGGCTGAATATGAAGCATTAATTGATGGCCTTGAAATTTTGTTAGAATTGGGGGCAACTAGAGTCGAAATAATGGGAGACTCAGAATTGGTTATAAAATAAATCACAAAGGAATATAAATGTGTTAAAGAAAATCTCATTATGTACTTTGTGATAGCCAATAGATTATTAAAGAAATTTGAGGTAGTGGTCATCCAACTCATACCTAGAATAGAGAATCGAGTTGCTAATGACTTGGCTCAAATTGCCTCTGGATACAAAGTGTCGAAGGAAAATCTTCAAGAAGTAGTTGAAGCAAGAGGTAAAGTGGTGGCTGTTGGATTGTGCCCATCAGACTTAGAAACAACTAAGCTTGGATGCATAGATGGCGAAAATTTTGAAATTTTTGCTATAGATAATCTGACAGATGAAGACTGGAGGAAGCCTATAATTGAATATTTGCAAAATCCAACGGCTTTGACAGCGCGAAAAATTAGGTATCAAGCTTTAAGCTATGTACTTTTGGGTAATGAATTGTTTAAAAAGACCCCTGAGGGATTCTTATTGAAATGCCTTAGTGAAGCAGAGGCATATTTGGCTCTTTCGATAGTACATAGTGGGGCATGTGGAGCACACCAAGTTGGCCAAAAGATGAAATGGCTGTTGTTTCGACAAGGCATGTATTGGCCTACTATGCTGAAAGATTGCGTAGAATTTGCTAAGGGTTGCCAAGAATGTCAAATTCATGCTGGCATACAGCATATCCCTGCAAGTGAATTACATTCCATAGTGAAACCATGGCTTTTCAGAGGATGGGCTTTGGATATAGTGGGAGAGATTCGACCAGCATCTTCAAAGAACCAAAGATATATTCTGGTGGGAATTGATTATTTCACCAAGTGGATTAAAGCAATACCATTGGCGAATATAGGTCAAGAAGACGTTATTGAATTCATTTAAAATCATATTATTTATAGATTTGGTATTCCTGAAACAATCACTACAGATCAAGGATCAGTGTTTACTGGTCGAAAGATGCAGGAGTTTGCCAAAGAAATAGGTTTTAAGTTATTGACTTCTACACCTTATTATGCTCAGGCCAATGGGCGGGTCGAAGATGCCAATAAGGTAGTGATTGGACTAATTAAGAAGCATGTGGGAAAGAGGCCTAGAAATTGGCACAAGACATTGGACCAAGTTCTTTGGGCATGTCGAACATCCCCTAAAGAGGCTACTAACACTACCCCATTTCGACTTACTTTTGGTCATGATGCAGTATTGCCTGTTGAGATTTATTTGCAATCTGTAAGAGTTCAAAGACATCATGAGATTCCCTCTGAGGATTATTGGGAAATGATGATGAATGAATTAGTGGATTTGGATGAAGAAAGGCTTATAGCCTTGGAGTTGTTAAGAAGACAAAAGAAAAGGGTCGAAGAATCCTACAACAAAAAGTTTAAGTCTAAATCTTTTGCATGTGGGGATTTGGTTTGGAAAGTGATTTTTCCTATGGATCGAAAGGATAGAACATTAGGCAAATGGCCTCCTAAGTGGGAAGGCCCATTCCAAGTCATACAAGTTTTCTCTAATGGAGCCTATGAAGTTGAAGAGTTTGACAAAGATAAAAGAATCTTGAAAGTAAATGGCAAGTATTTGAAAAAATATAAGCCTATTTTGCAAGAGATTCACATCAAAACTTAAGCTTTATTCAATAAAAAGAAAGCCAAAATAGGCCAACTCAGGCTAATATGGCATACAAAACAAAGAAGGATCAATACAACAATTTTTAATCAAGGAAAGGTTATTCGTAATCTCTCCAATATATGGAGTTGAGGAAGTCCATATAATCTGCATCTGGTTCATCATCAGAGTCCTGGGCGCTGGAGCGTCCTTTCTTAGAGATCTTCATTTTAGTTTCTCTCTTCTTGGCTTGAGAGGTTGCCCCAATAGAGGCTTCAGGTTTCTTTGTTGCCTCCTTCTTCTTTGTTTCCTCAGGTGCCTTTGCCTTTCCAGCCATTTTCTTGGCTGATGATTTCTCTGAATTGTTCATGTTTGCTTTTATGCAAAACGTGGTCATGGGGAAGAGAATTTATAGGGGCGAAGTATTGATTGGATTGGCCAGTCAAACGGTGGAAACACGTGAGTTATTCTTGGAATTATGCCTAAGGGCTATGCTATAAATGTTACTTTAAAGCTAGAGGCTTCTTCCTCCTATTCTTCTGATTCTTCTCCTTCTTCATCCTTTTCTTCTTCGACTACCATCTCTTCGTCAGGCTCTTCAGTAGTTGGTCGAATATTCTCCTGGTCATCAGCTGGTGTAGGATGTGGTTCATTTGTCTCCTCAGGCGCAGCTTGACTAGGATTGTCGTTGTGTGCTTGAACTTCAGGTTCATTTCTTTCTTCTTCAACCAATTGATCATCATCCATGAAGTTAGCCAGATCGAAGGGTGGTGGACTGGAGGCATCATCATCATCAGAATTGGCGCCATCAGCTTGTGCATTTTGAGTAGTGGTTTGAACTGGTGGTGTGGTGTGTTCTGCAGCATGTGGATTAGGTTGATTAATCTCACTCAAACTAGAGACAATATCAGAAGATGGGTGATAAGTTGGCTCACCTTGGCTGTTGAGGAGCGTGGTGGTGAAGCTTCCTGCAGTCGGTTAAGGAGTGGGATTGTTAATGATGTTGGTGGCGAGATTGCTTGGAGTTGGTTGGAGATCAGGATTGCTGATTATGTTTGCCTAAAGAACACAAGTGGAGAAAATGAGATTGAAAGAACTTGGGTGAAAGACGTCAGTATAATGAAAAAATGGTGCACATACCTGAGCCTGTTCAGCAGCAGAACTTGAGTCATCACTCCCATGGTCACCAAGAGGTGTTCTCAAGGCCACCTTGGAAGGTTCCTTTTCGACACCACTTGTTGCGGGTGCCTTTTCGAGTATTTTGGCCACCTTCGAAGGAGGTGGGCCAGTAGGTCCAGATGCCTTTATGGGTTTCTTCTTTTCTTGGTGAGAACCTCCTCAGGAGATTCATCTGAGGCCTCTGAAGTTATAATCACAGCTGGGGGTATCCTTTTTACCTTTCTTGGAAGGTGTTGGAGGTTTTCGACCAGTCTGAAAAGGCAATACAAATATAAGAGAGAAATTCATATAGTAAAAGCGTAAGCAGGGGATGTGAAATATACCTGTGTGCTCTCTGGTTCTTTCCCACTTTGTGTGGCAGCCCTAGTTGAAGCAGTTTTCCTGGGCACAGCTGAAAGACAGTAAAAATTGTTACAAGTTAATGATTACGTGGTTAGTTATAAAGCCATGGATTAAGGATTTCGAACCTTCATATATTTCAGATTCGACACGAACGTCCTGAATTCCTATATGAAGATGTCCTTTAAAATTGTCTAACATATGCTTAGTCGAAACCACTCGTTGGGCCTTTGGCTGAGACTGCTGTCGAAGGAGTTTTAAATGCTCCCCACAGACAAACCAATCTGGAAATGGAGGGGCAATCGCCACACCAAAATCATCATTAGGCAATCGGGGGAACTTTGGAGGAAAAAGTTTAAAAGCTACCTCATAAAGTTTCTCACGAGGGACGTTGGGAGGAATTTTTAGTTGATCCAGCTTTTCTAGAAATTTTCTCTTTAGAGTGACAGCAACCTCATGAATGGTTCGACTAAGATCATCTGGTCGATAGATAGTTTCAAAGTATTTTTGAAAAGCCTGTATTTCTTCTATGTGAGTGAACTTACTTTTTTTCGTCTTGTCCTGCACATTGAGAAAAGCTTGGTCAAGTAATGAAGAAAATGTAGCCACATCAAGAAAGTGCTCACTATAGTGCTTTGACCACCATTGGTGGAATGGTGCAGTGCATAGAAAAGATGGCTCAAAAAACACAGGAGAGAGGGTTCTTCTTTTCTCATTCCGGCTGTCGAGTGTAAGGGAGACATTTTCCTCGTCGAAGCAGGCAGTATGAAGAATTACTTGGCCCTTTCTCTCATACAAGCATTGAGGGAAGCTCTGGGTCAGCCCAAACTGTCGAGAGACAAGGTTTGGTTGATAGGCAATCAGTGCTGATAAACCTCTCCCTAAGTTCAGCCTGTGGATAAAGAATCTAGGAATCAAAAAGGCTTCCCAGATAGCAACATATTCTTGATCAAGAGTTTGATGAGGATTTGGAAATGGCCTTTTAAACCACACAGGGCCATAGCTTCGTCGAGCAAAAGGCGCCATGCTAGGAGTGAACTCATAGCGCTTGGCAAACATCATAATATAACTGGTAAAAGCCCTTTGAAGGGTTTCACCATCATCATTGGGAGTGAGTTTAGCCAGACGCGTCCCTTCGACACTCCTTTCCCTTATTTCAGCAGAGGCTTCATCAACTAGGCCTTTTCTGGAGAGGCTAGCCTCAAATGTAGCATTAAGCCACAATTGAAGTAGCCAAAGAGGACCACTCAAGTGCATAGGCCCTTGGGCCTCCATATTTCTGAGTCGAGAAGCCCCCTCGCTGATATACTCATAGAGGTTAGCCAGAATGAGTTCACTCAAGCAGGTTCCTCTGTTGTGATGAAGCTGATTCGCCAGGGGCAGGTACTTCTTAGCTACCTGCAAAGATTTGGTACAAAAAACATATCTCGACAGCCAGACTGTGAGAAAAGCAATATGTTCTTCATCAGACACTATGTCATCTTCTTGTTTAAAGTGGTGTTTGATGAAGAGATTGTATGTAAGTTTAGAGCCTGAAATATTGATGGCGTCTTCAGCATCAACATCAGGGTTATAAGTAAGGCCATCTGGGCGAAGCCCTGTGATGGCAGCTACATCGAACAAGGTTGGGGTAACCATCCCACATGGGAGATGGAAGGTATAATGGGTGCTGTCCCAAAAGTATAAGGATGCTGCCAACATGTTCAAACAATATGGTATGCTGGTCTTCGACAGCATAAGGAGGTCATAAATCCCTATATCCTTCCAATGTTCAGCTTTGGCCTTCTCCATCTTCGCCATCCATTGGTCGAATTCCTTCAAGGGGTTGACAGCCCTCACCAGCCTGGTGCCATCAGTGAGATAGCCAACGTTGATTTTGGGCAAGGGGATTTCTTCAGGAGAAGTTCCAGCAGCAGCGTTGATTTTGGGAAAACTCTTTTGCCCTAACGGCCTTGTTTTTCGGTAAGAGGGGAAAAACTCACTTAGTCTCTCGTTAGAAATGTCCACATCAGCTAAAGGACCAGATAGCGCATAGGGTTTATCAGAAACAACTATAGGAATCATTACCTGAGATTTGTATATGGCTCTTGTTTCTTCAGAGGTGGGTTCCAGCATGCAACGACGGTTATCTACTAGTTGGGGGCCTGGGATATTAGCGAACGGAGGAATGGTTTGTTTAAATGGAGTGGCCTTGCCTCTTTGAGTTTTCTTTGCTTGAGGATTGGTTTGGGAAGACGCCATTGTTGAAGAAGATGTAGAGATGGTGTTTTTTCTGGGTTTTGCGTAAGAGAAACTGAAGAGAAGAAAATGTTCGCTTGAGAATATGAGAGTGTGGAAAGTTCACAAAGTGGCGGAAATGGGTATATATAGACATTTGAAAATCCCAAGAGTCTTGGATCTACCGTTGAAGCTGAGGAGTTAGTAGGGCGCGTGTCCTTCTCTTGAAAACGTGATCAGTAGTAGCAGTTATGTTCAGACTGCAAACGTCTGTTTTCAAGAAAAGTATTATGATGAATACGGCTGAAGAGAAGTTTAAGGATTTTTCATGATGGTATGACGTCATAAGCGTGGGTTAGGAAAACTGAACAATTCAGCCACTAAGTAATTAGTGGGATATTCAGTTGAGGCCATGCAAACGAGCGTCGAAATGGTTATTATATCAAGAAATGACCTTCCTACCAATTCTGGCGAAAGGACATTCCTTGGGGCAATTTGTTAACCCTCATTTTCGACGCTAGGAAAATCAAAGCTATTTTAAGTTAAAAAACTATTTTCAACGTAAAGAAGGCTTCGACCCAGTTTTGGTGAAGCCTGAGTCGAATAGAGCTTTTAGGAACCTCAAAAAATGGCTAAGTGTTGGGAGATGCTTCGACCGTGAGAATGTTGAAACGCGCGTTGCAGTTATCACATTAAGGCTGGAGGGAAAATCTCAAATGTTTGAATTTCAAAAGGATCAGTTGCTGAACGTGGGAACAGTTGAAGCCAAGGAGAAGGCGCCAAGAGGACACGTTTGAAGACATAACCACCACTTAGTAGTTATTTTTTAGCACTATAAATAGGAGTTAGTTCTATGTAATAGGGGTGTTCATATTTTTGTACAAGTTACTCAAAGAAATTCAAAGTACCCGCGTGTAGAGAAACGAGTTCGTGAGAATGTACGTAATGTAACACCACTTTCTTTCACCAATGCAATTTATCTTCATCATGTTTAAGATTCAGCCATTTACTTTCCATGCCTTTACAATTTCTTGAACTTTATCTTCCATGCCAAATTTACTTTCGAAGTCATTTAAACTTTCTGCATTTACCTTCGACTGCACTTCCACATTCAAGCACTTAATCTTCAAGCATTTACTTTTCAAAGTCTTTTATTTTCAAGAACGTGGAGTTCACCTTTAATTCATTGCATTTATTTTAAAAGTCCTTTATTTTTCCTGCACTTTACGTTCGAAAGCACTTTTATCATTCCAGCCTTTACTTTCAAAGCTTTTTTACTTATTGTCATTTCCTTTCGACACCTTTAATTTCTGCATACTTTATTTACAGTCCTTTAAATTTCAAGCCTTTACTTTACCTTATTGCAAATAGTCGAACGTGGAGTTCAGTTAGATTTTTATTTCAGCATTGTCGAACGTGGAGTTCAATTTACATTCTCTTTATTTTTCATTTGTCTCTCAAATTTAGCACATGTCCTAGGATTTGTGTGGTTGATCCTGAAAGTAAGTCAGTTTTCGTTTAAGATTGATAGACCAGAGGTTGTTTACCAAAATTCACAGTAAACAGGTGGCACCTGGCCACGTCCTCTTTGTATGCAGTGTAACTTCACTAGCTCTGTTTCCATGGATCGAACGACCAGACTTTGATGCCTAGTAGGGTTCCCATTAGTCATGCTGACTTATTGTGTGTCTTCATCTAGATAGATCGGAAGCCACCAGTGGTTTAACAAGTGTTGCAAAGTTCTTTGAACGTGAGCACATCCTTGGTTACTCTCACGACATACTCTACAGTTCTGATACTCATGCGAAGTCAGAAAACTGAGCTGGACTTGCTTAGTGTGTAACTCCACCAAGTTGGTATTCATCAAACGAATATCAAAGATTTGGATCATGTTAACTTGATAATAACTTCTATCACGGTAATCCTGAATCCATCCAAGATCCATCTGACGCTGGAGGGCCTCTTGTACAAAAGAGCATCCATGGTCGTTTTTTGAGCAGATAGGACATGAATCGTAATCGTGCCGTGGCAGATTATGATGTTGGCTTTGCCTTAAGTGCATTGCCACCAAGTTGATATTCATCGCACGGATGTCGTGGTTTTGAATGATGTTGGAATTTGTATATTGGCCTCACGAATTCGGTGATCTTGGATCCATCCGAGATCCAACTGTTCTTGTAGAGCTGATTGCACCACATAACATCCTTGATTGTCTTTAGAGCAGATATCACACTGGTGATAGTTATGAAATGGTACATGACCGTATCCGCTCTGCCTGCAATGCATCTTGACCAGGTTGGTCCTCAAAAAGAGTACATCGTGAATTTGATAGTTGTGGTTAGACTCTCATTCTATCCAATTTACTGCAGCTTTCTCGTGTTGAGGCAACGGGTTCGTCTGAACATGTGGATTTGTATCCTTAAAGGATAAGACCCCGCTCCTGAAAAGCTTCTACACATCGAATTTGAAACTGAGACAGTTTTCTATGTTATGCCCTAGTCCTCTTTGATGGTAAGGATAAGTCTGATCCATTTTGAACCAAAAAGGTGGATTCTCTGGTACCGCAAGAGGAGCCCTGGTTTGGACGTGCCCTTTGGCCAGTAGTAATGGAAACAGTTCCGCGTACAACATTGGTAATGGGTCAAACCCTGGGGGTTACGTTGTACGGTTGTTTTTGTATTGAGGACGAGCCTGCTGAAGAGGCTGTTGTGTCCTTTGTTGATATGGTTGTTGAATCAGTTGGCTCTGAGCAACCTGAGGTAGATATGTAGGAACGGGCGCAGGGTTAATAGCAGGAGTTACAGCTACTACTGGTTGGTACCGTTACCTTTGCTTTCCGAGAGAGATATTGCCAATATCTTTCTCTTTTTTCTTAGGGAAAGCACTACCGTATCTTTGGGTACTGCTGGATGATCCATCATCTTTAATTAAACGTCCTTCTTGAACCGCTTCTTCAAGACGAACTCCCATGCCGACCATATTAGTGAAGTCGCTGGGTGCACTGGCGACCATTCTATCGTAGTAAAATGAGCTCAAGGTTTTTAAGAAAATCTTTGTCATCTCCTTTTCGTCAAGAGGTGGACAAATCTGGGCGGAAATTTCACGCCATCTCTGAGCACATTCCTTAAAGGTTTCCTTGTCCTTTTGCGACATGGCTCTAAGTTAATCTCTATCTGGTGCCATGTCCAGGTTATACTTATATTGTTGAACAAAGGCAGCGCCAAGATCCCTGAAAGTGGCGATCTTAGTGCGGTTTAAACCCATGTACCACTTGAGTGCGGCACCGGTTAAACTATCTTGGAAATAGTGGATCAGTAGCTATTGGTTCTCTGTCTGAGTTAACATCCTCCGAGCGTACATCACCAAATGACTTTGAGGGCAAGAATTACCCTTGTACTTATCAAATTCGGGCACCTTGAATTTGTGCGGAACTTTCACATTGGGGACCAAACAAAGGTCTGCGGCGTCCTTTCCAAATAGATCCTGAACGCGAATGGCTTGCAGTTCCTTCTGCATCTCCAAAAACTATTCCTGGAACTCCTTTATTCTGTTGTCCATACTTTCGTTTCCACCAGAGGTATCTGGGGAATCTGCCCTTTCAGGACAGTGTGTACCACATGTGGTGGTATAGTCATTACGGCAGTGAATCTTGGTGCTTCTCTCTCCCGAAGTTTGTAACCTTCAGAAGTTGCTGTCATGCCCCTTGCATCTTCGCTTTCCCAAAGTTTGTAACCTTCAGGCCCAACGGTTCCTGCTGCAATTTTCGGATCTTCTGTGATCGGCGGAATATATCCTTCTGGGATATAGTTGAGTGGCATGCCCCAGGGACGATCTTTAGGCATGTTATACCGAGGATCATACTTTTCCACTATGGGAGTCGAGGTGATCTCTGAGATCACAGTCCTTTGTTGTTGCATCTGGGTTACTGCCAGAGCTTGCATGTCATTATGAAGCTTTCTTAGATCTTCTTTCAGAGCGTCGAGTTCTTCTCTCAACTCCCTGTTCTCTTCCTCGAGATTATCCATTTTCATTTATTGACTGGCTCGAGTATTGTACGAATGAGATAGTTTGACTCTAGAATTAAGACACAAACGTGAGATTCGTAGGTAAGAAGAACGCGCTATGTGAGAATGATGAATGATATGCAATAATTATATTAATTATATTTTTTATTTAATCAAAAGAAACTTCAACAATTAGATTACAAATATCATACAGTAGGGAAACCCCATTTTATTGAATTCAAAGATTGCGGAAATGGAAATACAGTCATTTACAAAGTGTTGTAAAAGGAAATCTAAACTTATGGATCCTGAGTCCTCTTTGAGGAGAGCTCAGGTTCTGGTTCTGGTACTTTCCTTTTCTTTGATCGGGGCTCTTGAGTCGTTGTCGGGTTGTCATCCTTTTGCCAAGTGAAAGGAGCGAGCAAATTCCTTCGGTATTCTTGATTTTCTACAGCATGTTGCTCTAAAATCTCAATCAGAGCGTCTTTTTCTTTTAATAGTTGCTGTATTTTTTTACACTCCACACTGAGAATGCGGTACTTGTTCTTCCAAGACTTCCTCTCCTGTTGAACTTTGTTGAGAGTAACCTGAAGTTTTTCTGTACCAGACATAAAATAAAGGGCAGATTCCTTTAACGGAAGAACTTCGTGATGAGGGTAAGGCATCCTCAGCTTAAGAGCTCTAGTTTGTACCCATTGGAGATAAGGTTCCATAAAGACACAGTCTAGTTTTCCTAGAGACTCTCTTCCTTTTCTATGAACATGTTTCCAGACATGCACTATTTCTGTCTTTAGAGCCCTGTCATTTTCTCCTTCCTTGAAGAAAAGACCTTCCAAGTGAGCATTACGCGGGACATGTCTCATCGGGTATCCGAATTGACGACGAACTAAAACTGGATGATAATTGATTCCTCCTTTAGTTCCTATGAGGGGTACATTAGGGAAATTTCCACAACGGTCGATGATTCTTATCCCGTCATAGATTCGATTGTACCAATCGATGTCAGAGTTAGTAAGAGACATGATTCTCTGCGACCAACGTAAAGTACTCTTATGATCCCAAAATGCGACAAACTTAGGTAAATGGGAAGTGAACCATTTGTATAGCAGGGGTACACAGCATGTGGTCATTCCTCCGCTATACAAATACCTTAAGTGTACAGAATGATAAGCATCTGCGAGCAGGGTCGGTACAGGGTTTCCAATCAGAAAAACCTTAATAGCTTTGATATCAACAAAGCTATCAATCTTGGGAAACAGAAATAACCCATAGGTGAGCAAAACAAAGATGCTTTCGAAAGCAGTCACATTCCCTATACTAGCAAAGCACAAGGCTTTCTTTATCAAAAACCGGGCTGGTAAACCTTGGATTCCACCCTTAATGGTCATGTGAGTCCTAATTTCTGACTCGTCCAAATAGATAGCTCTTGCAATGGTTTGATCCTTTGGAATTTCTTCCAGTCCAAAAAAGGGAGCTTGG
Organism: Lathyrus tuberosus; assembly: GCA_022829125.1. Classification (NCBI taxonomy): domain Eukaryota; kingdom Viridiplantae; phylum Streptophyta; class Magnoliopsida; order Fabales; family Fabaceae; genus Lathyrus; species Lathyrus tuberosus. The sequence continues at coordinate 7,417,409 of JALAZF010000090.1, forward strand.
TCAGTGATGGGTAAATCAGTCAGGTGAGAGTACTCCTCCAGTGTTGGTGCTAGTTGATAATTCGGGAATGTGAAACAGTGATAAATCGGATCGTAAAACTGAATGAGTGTAGAAAGGATTCCTTCAATTACACGGACCCTTAACACAGACAGCAGTCCTCCGTACTTAGCTCTAAAAGCATCAGGGTTGGTGATCATCCTTTCCAATCCTCTTAAATCCTCTAGTTTTGGAACCTTGAAGGTGTACTTGTGAGTCTTCCTTCTACCAAAATCCATAACGTGGTCTTTCTCTCTGATATTTGCAATTATTGTCTTAGTTTAATTTGAAAAAGAGAGACTAGGATGGAAACATTTTCTTTGTTTGAAAGTTTTTTAGATGAAATGAATGCATGAATGCAACACATAAAAACATAGAAAAAACATGGGGTCAAAGGTTCAGTGTCATGAAGTCATGGCTCTACCCATCCCCAAAGGTTATACTGGTGATTTTTTTGTACCTGTCCTCATAATCATTGACCCCTCTTGGGATAACAACAGCAGGTTGGTTCACCCGAGCGAGCTGCAGTATCTTAGAGTAATCTCAAATGAGGGTAGTATCGCGTGACAACTATTTCCGATAGCTTCCGCACTACAAAATAGTAACATGGTCTTAGCCTACTAAAATCCTCAGTTTCTCAGAATACCGCAATCGAACAATCTGCTTTCAACAACCGAAGTCGTATAGGCATTGAATCCGCAAAGGGTATCTCCACTGATTCGATGGTCTACCAGGACCTCTTATTTGGGAGCCACTCCCTGTAAGATTACCCGTCTAATGCCATCACTTATCTTAGGTGGCACTCAAACTTTCCAGAAGCGGCATCACCCGCAGTCCCATTAGCGGAAAAATAAACACGAATATCAATTAGGAAAAGCAATATATATATATATATATATATATATATATATATATTCCTAAAACTAACATCCTAGACCTCTTAAGAGCTAGTCCATAATCCTAACAGATCAACGACGTCCCCAGCAGAGTCGCCATTTTTCTATAGCGAGCGATTTTTGTCGGTGACACGACCACCTTATCGCAGATGTTTGGGGTTTTCCTCCTCGAGGAGAAAGGGTGCTACTTTCTGATTTCTTATTTATCCCATGAAGCTAGAAAGGAAAGAGAAGCTATCTAAAACTAACCTTGCACGCGATTGTTTAACTGAACAAACGCTTAAAAGAGATTGGGGGGTCCGCCGTTAGGTTATACAATGGATAGTTGTCAATTACCCATCCTATATGTGGTTATCCACAGGATATTAGCTTTAGGTTTCGCTTTGTAATTGATGGTGTTTATCTGGTAATGGGTTAGGAAAGTTTTTTGGGAAATTTGAGTGAGTGAGTGAGCTTTTGTTGATGTTTGGGTGTCCCTGATGTTTTTGGTAAGGTGTTGGACCTAAGTTTTGATTGATGTGTGACGGTACTGGACCTAGAGTTTTTGATGGGTATGCTAGCTAAGATTTCGCAATCTTATGCCTATGTATTCCCGTTTAAACGAAACAGGGAAATCAGAGCAATCGGAGTTCCTCCTATTTTATGAGAGGAAAGATGATTGGTGTCTTGTTCAAAGCCCAAGATTGAAGCTAAAGGAGTATTTGTGTCTTGTTCAAATCCCATTATTGAAGCTAAAGATTTATTTGTGTCTTGTTCAAAGCCCAAGATTGAAGCTAAAAGGTTTGTCTGAGAGAGAATTTGTCATCTCTAAAGGGAGACATCTCATACGTTTATCACAACTGTTGAGTGACTGATTATAAAGGAGGATTACTTTAACTAGGATATATGAATCCAGCAATGCTATAATTTCCTTTATAGGGGATGTTGATTTTTGTGTGCATTGATCAAAGCCCAAGGTTGAAGCTAAGAGGTTGATTGACTCCACTAGGGAAGTCCTTATACAAAGCCTAAGAGGAGGCTGGAAGAGGCTGACTCAACAAGAGAGTTTATATATGTGTCTTGTACAAAGCCCGAGATTGAGGCTAAAAAGAAATTGACTCTTTGGGAAATTTGTCTGTGTCTTGTACAAAGCCCAAGATTGAGGCTGAAATGATATTTTAACTGACTCAGCTGAGGATTTTTAAAGTGTCTTGTACAAAGCCCAAGACAGAGGCTAAATGGATTTCACTCTGTTGGAAAGTATTATCTATCTTGTACAAAGCCCAAGATGGAGGTGGAAAAGAGTTTGACTCTGTTTGGGAGTTTATTCTCCAAAGTCTAAATGAAGGCTCGAAGGAATTGACTTCCCTGGGGAAAATGTTTGTCCCAAGCTTATGAAAATTTATATCTGGTACAAAGCCCAAGATTGAGGCTAAAAGGGTTCGACTCAACAAGAGAGTGCTTTTATCTGTCTCGTACAAAGCCCGAGATTGAGGCTAAAGGGATTTCCTCAACAAGAGAGTATTGAAAAGTAACTGACCCAACAAGAGAGTGTTTTTATATGTCTCGTACAAAGCCCGAGATTGAGGCTAAAGGGATTTACTCAACAAGAGAGTATTGAAAAGTGACTAACTCAACAAGAGAGTGTTTTTATCTGTCTCGTACAAAGCCTGAGATTGAGGCTAAAGGGATTTACTCAACAAGAGAGTATTGAAAAGTGACTGACTCAAGAAGAGAGTCTGAGACAGTGATTGACTCAACAAGAGAGTCTAAAAATGGGATTGACTCAACAAGAGAGTCTGAAAATGTAATTGACTCAACAAGAAAAGTTCAAGAAATACTATTCACCGAGAATAGATCATTTAGTGAAAATTCTACGGTTTGAAGAAACTCAAGAGATGCTATTCACCGAGAATAGATCAACTCTGGGGAGTAGAATTTCTTTGACAATTTCTAATGTGTAAGTCTGAGAAAAGGTTCACGAAGAATATTGCCTTTCTCTTTGTTCCATATTGTTTAAGCCCAAGAGAAGGCAAGACTGTATCTGGAAATCCTATGGGGATCTAGTTTTGTTTGTATTTAAGAGTGACCAATAGGCTTTACCTAGTTCTAGACCTAGTTGCCGAGGAAAACTCTAAATAACTATACTAGTATATATACAGTTGATATATGATAAGTATTTAAAAGGGTATGAAAGAAGACTAACCATGCGCAGCTTCCCACAATACAATTATACATATTTGACATGTATTTAAAAGAATGAAAGCAGACTCACAGTGTACAGCTTCCCACAATACAAATATATATATATATATATATATATTAAAGCAAGTAAATGAAAGCGGATAAAACTTACAACGAGCAAGCTTCCATCCTGTATTGTTAGTTGTTCAAAGAATTTAAAGAAAGTTTTGATAACAACATGTATTTGAATCTAAATTAAAAGGGAGTTGTTTGTGAAAAAAATTGTTGGGGCTTATACTCAAGGAGAGGCCCAAGGTTTGAACAGTGATTATACTGTTGTTTTGAATATCGTATCGGGACTTATACAACGACTGAGGCCCAAAAAGTTTTCTGTACAAAGGGATGAGTTTTACAACTCAAGGAGAAGCCCAAAGATGCTTTGAAAAAGAAAAATGGGTCTTATAGCTCAAGGAGAAGCCCAATTGAGAATTGTTTTAAAAGGCGACGACCACGCCATAATTTTGAAAATACAGCGGGAGTTATACAATGTCTGAGGCCCAAAAAGTTTTATTTACAAAGGGGTTGGGTCTTACACTCTCTCAAGAGGCCCAAAAGGTTTTGAAAAAGAAAAGTGGTGACTTACAACACGAGGGTAGACCCAAAAATTGTTTTTTCTCTGAAATGGCGATCGCGCCGAGATTCTTTTAACGCCGAGGGACTTATACAATATCTGAGGCCCAAAGATTTTGGTTAAAAGGGGATTGGGTCTTACACTCTATTAGAGGGCCAAAAGTGTTTTTAAGAAAAGGAATGGGACTTATAGCTCGAGGAGAGGCCCAAATAATTTTGTTTTTTAAGGCGACGACCGCACCGTGATTTTGAAAATACAGTGGGACTTATACAATGTCTGAGGCCCAAAATGTTATTGTATTTTCAAAGGGGTTGGGTCTTACACTCTCTCAAGAGGCCCAAAAGTGTTTTCAAGATTGATGAGGGTGAAATTAATCAAAACCCTAATTTTGCTTAAAAATGGCATTAATTTTGAAGGTAATTTAAATAATAAATGATAAAATATCAATTATATTCAAAAACAAGTTGTACACTTTGGAAAATATTTTGGAAAATCAAGTTTAAACATATGAAAGCTTAAAATCCAATTAATTTGAAAGATCAAAGTGTGAATTTTATTTAAAAAATGTTTAAAACAATTAAAATGAAATTAATTACAAAAATTCTAATTATATTAAATAAATAATATAAATTGGATTTTCTTTTGTTGAATAAATATTTTAACATTTTTGTGATTTTTTGAAAAAAGAACCAATAAAAAATGATTAAACGTGAGAGAGAAATTAATTTTACAAATCATTAACAAAAATAATATGAAAAAAATATTAAAATAGGACAAGTGATAAAAAAAGAGGCCTGGGGCGAGGGGGATTCGAACCCTAGACCTCTCGCTCGCTCAATACACACAAACCAGTTGATCAACCACTGGGGCGCAATGCCAATTCATTTAATACATGGCAAGCAATAAATATATAGTAAAACAAGTTAGATTTCTGAAGCATGGCGCCATGGCCATCTTCATCCTCAAGCTCAGATGCGTGAAGCCCTCTATCTCACTCGTTTCTCAACCATTCCTCATGATCCAAATATGAAAATCGTGCGTTTCAGATGAGGAACACAATGGCAATACTCAATTTCATTGAAATCAAGTGAATCAAAACATAATCTGATAAAACCTGAAGAACCCTAAAATTTGCATGAACTCAATGAAATCCTATACACGAACTGTAAACAACAATTAATTGAGGGGAAATGATCTACATACATCCAAAAACACAATGGTAACAAGAAAACATTTTTATGATGCATGATTCATTGAGTTTGAGAGTTCAAGTTTTCCCTCTACAAGTGAGAATCAAATTCTGGTTTGGAGGTGTTACAGATGAGTTCCAACGATTTGGATAGCTTCCTTGTACCTCAATGGATGTGTTTGAATGCTTAGGTTGATTAGAAATCCTCTGGATTGATCAACCTGATTCCTTCTGCAGCAAGTCATGAGTTTTGTGCAATTGAGTGGCCATTTGGTGATTTTGATGTTACAGATGGGAGGTGAGTGTTCAGACACCTTCTATATGTTATATGTGATGTGTGTGAATCATTGGTTTGAGCTGCATTGGCCTCCAACTCAAAACCCGATAGTGCTTTCTCAAGAACGATGAAATTTGGAGTTTAAGAAGGAAATGAGAGAAATCAATGTTGTAAGCTGCTTTGATGTAGTTTGAATGATCAGTTAGGACCTCTATTTATAGTGGATCAATTCTTGTCTTGGAGGAATAGTGAATGGTTGCTGGATCAGATCACATTCAATGGCTTTGGCTTGGTGGCATTTCTTCTCATGCAAGGCAAACTAGCCTCTCCCAAGAGCAGGGCTATGTCTTGACCAAATCCACATTCTTCAGATGTTTTAATTGTTTTTTAAGTGAGCATATTGACTAGGTAGAGTGGCTTTAATGAAAGTGCACTATTTCACATAAATGCCTTTGAATTCAAGGCATATGTGCCAAAATGCATTAACCTCAAGTTGGAAGATCCCTTGCCTTTTTGACTCAGTTTAACAGGTTAGATCAGATGGATTAGGATCAGATTGGATGAATGTGGCATAGTGATCCTAGGCCTTAACTCAGAAATCGTGTAAAGCAAGAAAACAAGCAAACAGGTTTTTCATGACAGCCTTGCCATGGTGTTTTGCAACAGCCATAACTCTTGGCTCAAGCTGAGTTGTTTCATGCCAATAAGTTCCTTGGATTGTAGGCAATATGGACAACAACTTTGATGTTTACATCTTGAATTGATTCAGCCTAAAATTATGTGCAACAACCCTCCAAGTTTTGGTGTTTCACTTGAAATCTGTCTTGAGCAAAATTTCTTCTAAGTGTTGGAAAAATGCCACTTTTGTGTTTTCAGCCATTTTGATCACTCGATAACTAGAAATCCATGAGGAATTGGAATGAGATGTAGTTGACACTTTTAAAGAGTGTGATGAGGGCTTCCCTCTGAGCTTTAAATGGGAGAGAAAGGTCTTAGGGTTTGGGAGATATGGCCTTGCAAAGTTGGTACCCTAGCCACTTTGTTCCATAACTTAGAAAAATTCTAAGTTCTTTATGGTTACCCCTTTAACAAGTTAACTCATTTTCTTTGATTTTTCTTGATGAATGACGATTCAAATCACATATTAACATTTTTTTAGGGTTAAGGAACCTTGGTTGACCAAAAAATCAAAAAGTCAAACTTTGACTTTTTGTACAGTTGACTTTTTTAGCAAATGAGATTTAAACTGCGCGATCCACTATGAAATCAAGTCGTTGACCTAAATTAAACTTAATTGATACATTCCATAGGTGTTATAGGGTGTATTGAATCATGTCTTAAAGCTTGGGAGCATGTCCTGGTCAAAAGTCAAAGGCACAGTTGACTTTTCCCTCAAAACCCTAATTATGGTCCTGATGAAATTGAAACTTGTGAATCAAGCTCCTTAGATCAATCCATTGTTGTAAATGGATCAATTTAATATATTGGAGGCCTTCAAATCATGTCTTGAGGTCTTGGCTCATGCTTTGTCCCAAAAGTCAACTTAGGGGTGAATTAGGTCAAGAAATCCTAATTTTTGATTTTTGGTGAATGCATCCCCTGAGGCTAAATTGACTTAATGATTGGGTCCATGAGGTCCCTTAGAGTATATTGGTTTATGCTTTGAAGCATTGGCTCATGCCCAGAGGAAAAATTCCACCTGGAGGCCCTGGTCGACCAAAACCCTAATTTGGTGACACTAGCGATCTTGAGGCTTGATCCACTTTGAATGTTGCAACTTTGTGCTTGATTATTGATGTGGGAGTCCTCTTGATCCTTTGTAGGTGTTTGAGAGGCTAGACAAGTTGAAGATCATGTCATTTCTTGATTGATCTCTTGTCTAAGTGCCCTAAGAGGGCTCAAAACCCTAATTCTTAGTTGTAGTGAATGCTCACCCATCTTTGAGGAGATTGATGAGGCATGAAGGTACATCCATATTGTGATGATGATTTGCACAATGATGGGAAATCTTAGTGGTCAAAATTTGGGGTATGACAGAAAGCACTACAGCATAGGTCGACACATGCAACTATAGGTCGACACATAGAAGAAATTTTTCTTCTATAGGTCGACACATGCAGTCTATAGGTCGACACCCACGCTGCAGTATTAAAGCCAGTAAGCTCTGTAAATGTGCTAAATGGCATAGGTTGACACAAGACCTTCATAGGTTGACCTAAGACCTTCACAGTTCGACACAAAGACCTTCATAGGTCGACCTATTGCTTTCATAGGTTGACACATATGATGCAGTTTTCTAAATCACAAATTTCTCCATTCTTTTGCATTCCTTTTGCTTCCAAACTTGAATACTTATAAATAATTGATACATGCATCATTTCTAGTAAGGTTCTAGATTAAAACCTACATGAAACTAGGATTTCAAAGCATACTCATCATCTTTAACCTCTCTTTTATGCATACACACAATCAAACTACACGTAATTTTTTTTATTGGGTGACAATCTATATTAGAGTTGATAACGTCCAATTATGTTGTTGTACCAAGAATATTGGGTTGGGTTATTTGAGGGTTTCAAGTAAAAATCAAGGTGGAGTTTTCCTTCAAGATCATTGAGGATTTGAATGTTTTGGACAAGATTATGCAATTCGGATTCGGTTAAGTGAAAGCCTTGGGACAAGGGGTGCCTTGCAAAGGAGTAGCGCGAGCCGATGGATCATGTTGGTAAATCTTGGGTTTCAACAAGTGTGCGTTTGGGATTAATTCAGTTGGGTGAAAGCCTTGGGACAAGGGGTGTCTTGCAAGGAAGTAGCAAGAACAAATTAATTGAAGCGTCATTGTTGGTTACTAGATTAATATTTGATCAAGGATTTTGGAGGTGGTAGAATCTACAACAAACCTAGGGTTTGTAGGGTTAGAGTTCTTCATTTCTTGTATATACACTTTTTTCAAAGTAAGGTTAATTGCAATCATCTCAATTCGAATTCGAATTGAGGGCACATATGCCCATAGTGAGACCGATTAGGGAACTGCTTAAACAAATCCTTGTGTCTCTCTCTGTATCTCTCTCTCTTTTGATTTTTGTGTTAATGAATTGTTGAATTCATTGTTTTTTGATCAATTCGTTTGGGAATTAATTTTTTATTAAATTTTGAAATAGGGTTTGTTGATATAATCATAATTCGTTTGATTGTGATTGGTTTTTAGATCAACAAAACAAAGCAAATTTTCAAACGATATCGATTGCATAAAAAGTGTCTGAAAAATTGCCTTTTTGTGTTTTTGTGTGTTTGATCATTGGAAATAAGCTCTATGTGTAACTTTGCATTCAATTGTTTGTGATTGATTGTTGTTGGATAATTTGCGTTCATTATAATACATTTGTGTACTTTTACGCATATCTGAGCATTTCGATAGAGGTTCGGTTAGACGATTCGATTCAGGGTATTTCCGTTGTGTCATAGAACTTTTGAAAACCATTTTTGCTAAAAGTTTAATTTTTAATCTGTGATTAATTCACCCCCTGTAGATCGAAGCCTATCATCTAACAGATATCTCCCACATCGTGTTATATGCAGGAGAAGGATTTCCCACTGGATGAAGGAGAAATAAGGAAGGTCCAAAAATAAGCCGCCGAGTACACCCTTCTTGCAGGAAAACTGTATAAAATGAGGAGAGCCTCCCTAATGCTACGTTGTATAGGAGAGCATGAAACCTCTATGATACTCGCCGGAGTCTACAAAGGATCCAACGAAAGTCATATTGGCGGAAGGGCTCTTTCCCACAAATGACTTAGGGAGGGATATTATTAACCTACCCTGATGAAGGATAACATCTCTTTTTTCAAGAAGTGTGACCAATGTTAGAGACACACTTACCTCATCATGCCTCAACTGAACTTCTTCATTCAATATCGTCTGTCTAGTCTTTCTATCAGTGGGGGTGGACATCTTAGACCTGTTCCCTTTAGTGCCAGGATAGCTAAAATTATTGATTATGGGAGTATATTACTTCACAAAAAGGATAGAGGCGGAAGTTGTCGCCAAAATCAAAGCTGAAAAAAAATTTTGCTTTCAATAGCGAAAAATTTATGTGCTGGTTCGGACTTCCCGAAGTCATCATCTCAACTAATATGACTTGATTCACCAGCACAACAATCGTTGAACAAGGTTTGTATTCTTTTTCCACCCGTAAGCAAATGGAGAAATTGAATCAGTGAACAAGGTGGTTCTCAAAGTGCTTAAGGAGAAGCTCAATAATGCCAAAGGCTTATGGGCGAAACTCATCGATAAAATATTATGGACATATCATATACCACATATCCCTCTACTACAAAGGAGATTTTGTTCATCATGGTATATGGAGTGGATGTTATTGTCGCATCTAGAAAAATACGTGTTATACCCCAAATTTTACCCTTAGATTCCTTGATCTTTTACACATCATTTCTAGGTCAATCATCTATGCATAGCTAACCATTTTATTAGACTTTGTTTTTTGGTTTCATTTGTGAAGTTAAGTGTTGTTGCAAAAGATTCAAAGGTCATGGAGGTTGTATGCTCATTTGAGGTTATAGTCCCTCGCAAACTGTGTTGGATTCCTATGGAGATAAAGGAAGGATATGCCCTCATTCTTATGGTCCCTTATCCATTACAAGGTCAATTTTTCTCAAGATTTCTCAGAGATTCAAGAAGAATTAGAGTTTATGTCCAGTTGAGTGTGACCATGTGAGAATTGGTTGCAATTTCGTGGTGTGTTACATGACAAGTGGTATCCTCTCTTTCAAAGGATTTCTCAAGGCATAGTTTGGTCTTATTCGCGAAATTGGATCATTAGTTGTCAAGTGGAAGAGTTTGGATTTTGGTAATTTGTGAACCATACACTTTGAAATGGTAAATTAAAAAAAAAAAACTTGGAATCAAATTTAGGCAAGTAACTGTCAAATTGAGGTTCAAACTTCATTTTCTTTACAAAATCTAGTTGATTCATGATATTCAAATCTGAAGTCGAGCTTCCATGTCAAGGTTACAAATTCATGAGGTTAAGACTTCAAGATTTAGAGTCCTTCACAAAATTCAAGTTGAAACTTAAATGTAAGTCTTCATGGGATTCAAATTTTCAAGCTACCATAAAAACTTCAAATTTAGAGAATGTCAAGTTCAAAAATGGCAAAAAGATTCAAATTCCAATTCAAGTAGTTTGCAAGGACTTTAAGTTGAGGCCATCCAAATTCATTGTTTTTACAAGGTGAAAGTATCAAGCTTAAATTCATTCGAGATTCAAAGTTCAAGTTCATCACTTATGTTTTTTTTAAGAATGGAGTTTGCATCTTGTTGTTGATGGTTTGAAGTTGGGAGTTTGGATTGAAGTTTTGAATCAAGTTCTTGCCATAAGTCCTTAAAATGAAATTCAAGAAGTGATTCATGTAAAAATTCAAATTCATTATGGGATTCAAGTACTTAAGTTCATGAAGATTCAAATTTTGAAATTTTACAAATTCAAGATGCTACAAAAATTAGAGTTCACATGTATTCCAAAATTCAAGATTACAAAATGAGAGGAAGCTCCAAGGACCAAAGCAACACGCTATGCATCAGGTTGGTGGACCCTTGCTACTGAAAATTTCTCGAACGGATGATGCAGTCAGGAAATGAAGTTTTCTCTAGTGATGAATCATTCTAAGCGGTGAAATATTGGCATCAAAAGATACGATGAGATCAACTTAATTGATGTAGCAACAATGTCATCGTAGGCACCGAGGCAGGATTTCTTACGCATGGCCTGTTGAATTTTCTATGACTGACCCTAATCTCTTGCACATTTTTATCTGCAAATGAGTATAAAAATGTGTAGTTTTTTTCCTTCGGCTCAAATACCTTGTACAAGCTATCATCAACTCTATAAAACCTGGCCATTTCAAAGACTCGGATTCGAAAGAGTAAACCCGGCAAGCACAAGCATCAAGTGAACCGTGACACACCGATGTAACAAAGTCACAAAAGAACATGCATCTGATAGGGGCGAAAAGCATGTGATAACACCAGCTGAAATTGCTTGCATTTACGGTTTTGGTCCCGCCACTTTGTTTTAGCACCTGCACCGTCTTGACTGCCAAAAGAGAAAAAATAAATGGTCAGGAAAATGCATTCATAAATTTAAACAGATATCTAAGAAAATTTCTGATTCATTCCAAAACAAGCTTCAACCAGCCATCAATTTTCAGACAACAATCAAGACAAATTCACTTCTTTCCAAAACAACCTTAAACGTGTTCCAACATGCTCAAATATGAATGGAAAGTTTTCATCATCATCAAGCAGTTACCAAAACCTTCCAAAACAATCCGCCGTGAACACTTTCCCTTAACCTTGGCCTTAGGTTTCGGAGACGCCGTGCTCCACGTCTCGCCGCAGACATTTTAGTTTCCCTTATCCTAGCCTTAGGATTGAAGTCACCGCACTCCAGGTAAATGTTTCGTCGTGAACATTTACATCCCTTTTCAACTCAACTTCAACTTTAGAGTCGTCGTACTCTATATAGTGTCTTGCCACAGACATTACTTCCCCCTTGAACCTTGATCAGAGTTAAGAGTTCCTCACCCTCATTGAGGAGAACTACGGATACTCTGATTCCACTCCCGTCAGGATACGTAGGCACAAGATGCGAAATCTTGCCGAGTATACTTAGATACTAACCCTTAGGTCCTTTATCTTAGCACAATACCCTTAGCAAGCGAGTAATAAATAACATAAATACTAACAAGAGGTTCCTATAGAGTACTACAGACATTTAGGATACCAATACCTTCCCTAGGCGTTACCAACCCCCGAACCTTAGATCTCTTAGGTTTTTCTTCGTTCTTGAACCTTTCCTTTGGATAAATCAAAGACGGTGGTAAACATTTAAAGAACTGTGATTCAAGTTAATATAATAGCTTGACATCCTATTCTCACCGTAACAATACGACCTTACGAGTGCATTGCACGCTCGCGAATGACTAACTGAGTCGTCATAGGATTTTATTTATTTTTAAGAAAAAGGGAAAATAATGATAAAACCCTAAGGAAAGAGGATAAGATGGTCATCGCAACCAAATTGGGTTCGGAAGTCGGTTATGCAAGGGAAAGATATTAACACCCCTCACATCTGTTGTACTCAACAGGAACCTTCCAACTAGTTTTAGGGGAACAAGTGTTTAAGAGTGTTTGCAGTTCTCTAATTGTTAAAATAATATTTACAAAGAAAGGAAAAAATGGATTTTTATTAATGTGCTCGCCAAAGTTTAAAAACCTTGTGACTGCGTATTCTCACCTTGCAATGAGAAAACTAGAGCTTCGTAGTTTGTGTAAAGAATATTTGTGGGTTGGTTCATTTTAGATAATAGTGTTTGGTCACATTTTAGCGGTTAAACGTGTGCTTGTATGCTGGCATGATGGAGGCTTAGGCGTTATTTGTATTCACGTTAAATGGACCGGACTATTCATTTATGAAAAAGTGGTTTTGGATGCACAAAGGCAAAAGTAGTTTGATGAATGAATGTTAATCTATAATATAGGAAAAGAAGTGGTTGTGGAAAACCAATAATTAACCCTTGTCATTAGCTTGCCATGTCACCAAATTGGGGGTATTTTACGTCTAATTCCAACTATTTTGAACCAAATCATGGGTTATTTGAATCCAAACTAGACTAATTGTAATACTAACACCAACTTGTAGCCAAATAGTAACTGAAAAATTCCTTACCGAACCAATTTCTGCTTTAGGGTACATGGCTTAGTTTGCTTTTGGGGAACATTTTTCAAAGCACAGCTTTCAGATTGTTGTTTCCAACACCATCTAACATTGATCAGTCCTCTCTCTCTCTTCCTTTGTCCTCTTCTCTTCTTCCTTCTTCCTCTTTTACAAATCATGAGGAGAAGTTATGGCAGATCATCAAGAGCATGACGAAGTAAAGGGTGAACCGTTGTTGGAGAAGATTTCGGGGAAGATTCATGACCATGATTCACCTTCTTCGTCTATAGATTCAGACAACGAGAAAGAGAAGAGTTTGTCACCTTCTTCACGTGTTACAGAGTGTTGGTCACTATTTCAACACTCACTATCCACTATTATCGACGGTCCTAAAACCTCCGCCGCCGGACATTCAGAGTGTTGGTCACTGTTTTGAAAACGTGTTAGTATTCGACTTCATAGTATTCGACTTCATAGTATTCGACTTCATAGTATTCGACATCATGCATAATGTTTTGAATACGGGTTTGTATTCGACTTCGTAGTATTCTACTTCATTGAAAATCGAGGTCTAGCATAAATACAATTGATTGTTTTTGTTGGATTTAGATCCCGTATTCCATTATTTAGTGTCAACAAAAAAATTAGTAATATTATGGATCATTGCAGCTGGAAGCAAGCATAAAAAATGGAGAGCTGCAGCTGGGATTTTTTTTGGGAAATGCTTTATAATAAATGTCACAGGGTTGTAAAAAATTAGAATCGAAGGTCAAGAGTCAAGCATTTCAATAGATTATGTACTGAAGGTAATACTCTCATTAGCATGTTATGAAGGTTTATGATCAAGCCACAAAAGTTGTTCTTAACAATGAGAAGTTAAGCATGTATGAAGTTAAACATACACTCATGTGTTTGTATGATGAAACTGACAATTCAATATCAAATAGTCTTTGAGTAATATGAAGTTGATTGACCTGATTTCAAAGTTTGGAGATTTTCACATTTGAAGTGAGTAATGTGTTTACTGAATTCAAAGTTTGGATATTAGTTAGATTTTAACTTTTACATTAGTTATTGCATGTCTATGTCAATTTTAAGTTCTGGTGTTAGCAGAAACTCTTTGCTTGTGTACATATCAAAGTTATGCGATTGATAATAACACATTTTGTCGTGTTTTTTCTACCTAACCGAGTTGAAATATGCTGATTGCCATTATTCTAATCTTATTCATGCACCATTCTTTTGCGTAGAATATATAGCACGTTGTATGGCTAAATGAATGTGGTTTGTTTGGAACAGGGTTCTCAGGATATGAACAAATCATATGCTTCCATGTTTGCTCCATTTTGGAATGAGACAATCAAAAGCCTGCGTGAGGAAGATTATATTAGCAATAGGTTAGTCGAAGTATACTTGCTACTTAACTATGTTTCAAAAATCTTGGGCACTGAAACTGAAAAGCTTTGCAATATTCAATCTATTCCTTTTCTGTTTCTTTTCTTCTGTTGTGAAGGAGTCAAAGAAACTTATGATGTGTTACAAAAATTTATGCAAAGTAAATGGGTGGATTCTTTTACATATTTTGGAATTTGATTTCCCAGTTGAAGTTATTCAGGTAGCTTGCAACACTAACACATTGTATTTTGTTCTCAATTTTGATATACAATCAGGTCTGTTATCAATGTTGTTACATGTATACAACAGGTGTTTTCAATGTTTGAGGATTTAGGCATATCGGTTTATGTTGTTGCTACAAGCAAAGTTAGTGTTTCCTTGAAGTCAGCGTTACATGTAATCAAGTCTATTATTTTTCCTAATATCTGTTCTGTTTTGTTTTTGCCAGGTGAACATCTCATTGGATTCTCTTGAATAATTTTTCTAAAGATGCACATCGACCTGAGGTAAGAAACTTTTTTTTTGTGATTCTAATGTATATTGTACACTGGATGCAGTGTTTGTTTTGTGTACTATGAATAATGTATATCGGCTATATGATGTATTCGTTGTTAAAATCTAATTTTTGATTTTTTTTCTCTCTATCAAATAAAAATAATTGGGAAATTACATAAATGCATATCAGCTATATGATGTATTCATAGTTACTCTGATTTTGATGCCATTATTAATGACTAATCTTCACATTATTATCACTAAATATCATTTAAGTTTATTCATAATGTTGTCTTCGTGTTTTTTCATCCAGATTAAATATTGATAACTCTGAGATCTCAGGGATGTATCAAGGCTAGGAATTGTAAGATGTGGACATCCAGATGTTCTTTCATTAGTTGCACGAGGAATAGCCAATTTTACGAAATATGAGTCTCGAGCTTCTAATCAAGGACTACTTTCTTCATTGTTACTATTTGATTCTCAAAAGTGAAAATGTTCAATGTAAATTTCAGATTGGATATAAAATGGATAAATTGTTACTAAGAAATTGTCACCAAAATATCGGCCATCCAATAACTAAGGTAAAATTCATGTTTCTAGGCAACCCATTGTCGTCGTTTTTGCAATCTTCACTTACGCAAGAAGACAGGATCGAAGACCATACAAATCAGAACAATGAATACCAAAAGCAGTCAATTTCAGACACAACATAACTGTCAATTTGTTTCCTCTGCTGCAGAAGCAGTTTCCATGACTCAACAAGTCGTCAAGACCATGCTAGCAAAGGGATATTTTCTCACTAAGGATGCATTAGCTAAGGCCAAAGACTTTGATGAGTCACCCCATATTTCTGCGACAACAACATCCAAGGTTTCTAAATTGAGCCAGAGAATCGGCCTCACTGATAAGATATCTGCTGGCTATGAAGTTGTTAAATCTGTCGATCAGAAGTATAATGTCTCTGAAGCAACCATGGTAGCTGCATCAGCCACTAGAAGGTTTATGATCAAGCCAAATAAGTTGTTCTCAACAATGAGAAGTTAAACATGTATGAAATTTACATTTTCTTTTCTTTTCCCTCCGTCTTTTATGTGAGCACTTCAATCACAAGATTTCCATCATATTGGTTCATGAACTTATGACTGATGTGGCTATATTGGTAAGATCTCTGTTTTGTCCTAATTAATTTTCCTTTTAGTTTCATTGAAGTAATAGATTGGTAACTTTGTTCTCAAATTCACTAAATTTTCAAAATACAAGAATTTGTAGGAATAGCAAAGGCATTAGCTGCAAAGAATGGGTGTGAGTTGGATTCAAATGAAGAGGTATATTTCACCTTATTCTGAATTAAAAAGATACTGAAACTACAAATGATTCGACTGCACGTGGTATTTCTCGAGATTGGATCTGTTTTCAGTTTCAGGATCATATGTGAAAAGCTCTTGATGTTTATTTTGTTGAATTTTCCCGTGATAGTGCAGGTATACATTTCATTTTGGTTCCTGTTTTGCCATGTTATTATCAGGTTTTAACCAAATTCTATCTAATCAATACTTGGTCCAAATTCACAGCAGGCGGAAAAAGATCTTATTTCTCAGTTGTTTTTTCCATTCTAATGTGTTGCACATTATTATATCTAAACCTGCTTTTACCTGTCGTTTAAGTGGGTACTCATGATGAATTGTTAGACCTGAATGGCTTATATGCAGAGCTTCTATGATGTAAAGAGGAGGTAAAACTTCCCAAGCGGTATTTGAACATATGTTACTCATTTTTGTA
Organism: Lathyrus tuberosus; assembly: GCA_022829125.1. Taxonomy (NCBI): domain Eukaryota; kingdom Viridiplantae; phylum Streptophyta; class Magnoliopsida; order Fabales; family Fabaceae; genus Lathyrus; species Lathyrus tuberosus. Next base: position 7,434,005 of record JALAZF010000090.1, read on the forward strand.
GTTATTTATAGTTTGAATTTTTGTAGCAGTTATCAGTGGATGTATACATTATTCTGATCACATTGATCTCAATTATGCGGCTTTTGTTGGGTTAACCGTTGTACAGGTCACAGGAAGCAACACACTATCTGTTGCTGAGGATGAGCTAATGAGATTTCTCAATTTGTGACGAGGAATTTTGTCCCTGGTTACCATTTGGCATTTGGCATGTGGCTCATCTATTCATTTTTCAGTAACATTGGTTGTGTAGCATGTTTTTGGTCTTTTAGTTATGAACTTAGATTTTCATATAAGTTTTATAGGTTATTTGCTTGGTTCTTTCGAAATTATGTCTAAACACTTGCTTCTTCTGTAGGTCAAAGAGCTAGAGAAAAAAAATATAAGAACAGCTACAGACGGAGAAACACAATTTCCAACAGAAGGTTTGTAACACATTTAGATGACGGCTTCCTCCACACTTCTCTAATTCTATATACTTGCCTAAACCTTAGCATAAAAGACACACATCATCAAAAGACGAACATATTGGAGAAAAGTTCATCCTTCTTTGTTTGACTGGACAATTAGTTTAAATCAAGAAAGATCTAAGTTCTTGTACGTTTGCAGGTTTGGGATCTAGAAAAAAAGCTGAAAGATCAGTTTCAAGGGCCTGAGTCTGAATCTTCCTTACTTAAAGATAAGGTTGTCAATCACTAGAACTGCTCCTTTACTACGATATTCTGCTTCTATGTTTAGATATTTTCAGTGACCCTTTTTTTTATAGATGCTTCCTATTCTTCACATCATGGAGCTTGAGAGAAACAAGTGAAAGAGGAGCAGAACTCGAAGTCCATGCTTAAACAACATGTACTAATTTGTTTCTGTTGAACACCACATTTTAAATGTTGTTTTGATAAAAGTCACACTTGAAACCTTACACTAAATGAAGGAAAGTAATAGTAATAACAGCCTAATTTGTCCAACTCCCTTCCCTCCTTACATTGAAAGAGGAGCACTCTGTTTAATTTTTACCATTTTCTGTCTCTGGCATCTGTTGAGTGAATTGTTTCATTTATATTAATTAATAATTCAAGTGGCAATATGTCATGCAGATGAAGGAGTTTTATGAGGGAGTTTATAACAATAGTATTATTCTCTTATAAGATAACATCTCATTTGTAAAAAAAAGATTGAGTAATATGAGGGAGTTTTAACAAGATTGAGTATATATTTTTACTGTTTATTCAAATAATTTTATAAATAATATTAAAAAATATATATATTTATATACAGGAAAAATACATTGTTGATTAAATGTTTTTATATAGGAGAAAAAAATATTATTGTTATAAACGGGAACAACTTTACTATTGATTCAAATATTTTTATAAATACTATCAAAACAAAAAAAAATATTATGATTTAAATATTTTTATAAACGGGAACAACTTCACTATTGACTAAAATATATTTATAAATAATGTCAAAACAAAAATAATATTTATATACGGAAAAAAATATATTGTTGATTAAAATATTTGTATATACGAAAAGAAATACTATTATTATAAACGGGATCAACTTTATTACTGATTCAAATATTGAATAACAGAAATTTATCGATCATTGTATTATCTCTAATAACATAATTGTCTTATTTGTTAAAAAAACTTAAACATTTCATTTATCTAATACAAGTTTCAATATTTTTTAAATCATATTATTATTGATATTGTTGCTTACTTTTCATCTCTTATATTTAATAATTATACTAATTTATTTTTTAATATATAATTTTATTTAAATATTTTATGGGACAAATTTGTGTCATTCATAAATATTAAAAAATACTTTAAAAAAATACTTTGTTCATTCAAATATTTTTATATAGATTCAAATATATAAATAATGTCAAAACAAATTTAATATTTATATACGTGATCAAATTCGTTGTTGATTATAGACAATAATTTATTCTATCTTTTAAAAATAATAATTTTTTTGGTTGAAAATTTTACATTTTTTAATTATATTTTTATTATAATTTGGAAAAAATGCGCATATCATACCAGTACCCGTGCGAATGCACGGATCTCCCATTAGTTTTAATCTTGAAAGAAAAATTTTTATTTATTTTTCTTTTGTTATTTTTTTTTTTCCGATGATTAAGAAAGATAACCTAATCTAATAAAAGAAGGATTTTTTTTATGTTTTGCAACTAATTAAATATTAGTGAAAATGTAAAATAAATAAATTACTATTTTTTATGTTAATAATTAAAAGAAACTAACTTAAATTAACTTAATAAAAAGAAAATTTTAATAAATAAAAATTCGCTAATTATAAATGACACTTTTTTATTTTTTATATTAATGACCATAATTAAATAGTTTAAATTAATTTAAAAACATAATGAAAACTAAAATAAATGACCAGACTAACTTAAAAGAAAATTTGAGATTTTTTTTTGTATTTTGTAATATTTGTTTTTATTTTAAAATAAGTTTGTTTAAAAATTAATTAAAATTCACTTAAAAAAACTTAAATCTATGAAAGAAATTATCATTGATTTAAAAAAAAACAACAAGTGAATTTAAAACCAATTTTTATAAAATAAGTAAAAGAAAAATAATCTATACATAACAACTAGGGGTGGGAATAAGCTAGGCCGAGCTAGGCTTTGCCAAGCCTGAGTTTGACCTGCTAAAAAATTCAAAGCCTAAGTCTGGCCTGTAGCCTATTATAGGCTTATTTTTAGGCTTAAGTCTGGCTTTTTGACGGCCTAATTGGCATACTAGCCTATTTAAAAGCCTACTTCATTTGAACATCTGTAAATAAGAAATTCAACTAATTTTAAATAGACTAACAAGTTAAAAGATCAATGAGTTTAAATGTTTATTTTCATTGTCTCGTTCAAGTTTTCTTACTAACATAAGTTTGGTGATACTATTTGTTGAAGAGAACTTATGAGAAAAACTTATGACAATAACTTATGACATTGTTTATAATGTTTGTTCAAATTATTTTCATAAGTTCTTCAAGATAACTAAGTTTTATTTTTGTACTTTAATTAAAAGTACAAAATAGAATATAATAATAATAAATTTATTGATTTTTTCTTAAATAGGTCAGCCTGATAGGCCAAAAAGGCTTTTCTTACAGCCTGTGACCTAGTCTCTTTAGCTAAATAGGCTTATAAAAAAACCTAGGTCTTTTCTATTTAAGAAAAAATCTGATCTAGCTTGAACCTATATAGGCTAGGCCGTAGGCCCCTGTTAATTAGCCTAACATATTTCCACCCCTAATAACAACTCAAGAAATATCACGTGAGAAAAAAATAAATGGAAAGACTACAGTACCTTTCAAATAAAAATTTAAAGGAATGATAATAATCTATAACGATTAATAATGATAATAAATAATAATAGCAAATAAAATATAAAATAAAAAAGGAAATGGTTATTTAGTTTCCACGTATGCATGGTATGGCACAACCAAAATCAACCATATATCACTTATATTTACTAATAAAAAAATGAAAAGAAACGGTGGTTTATTATCTCTACATAGATGCAAAACAAGAAAACAATTTCCTTTTTTTTATGTTTAGTGAGTATGGTGTGATAATTTTTGTGGTGTTTATGTTTCGGACATGGTTTGAAAATGATGAATTTGCCGGTTGTAAAAACGTCACCAAAGGGAGTAAAAATATTTTTGATTTTTTTATATTTCACTCAAGGGATTGACTCGAGAAAAATGGGATTGAGTTGGGATTTTTGTGTAGGACTTTTGTGACTGACTCTGTGTGTGAAAAAATGTTTATGAGAAGATGTTAGAATGGATCCTATTCATATTAGAAGAATTAGGTTAAACTTTAGAAAAGAATAAAATCAATTTGATCATAATCAATAGAAATAATCCAAAAACTTTATTTGATTATTGTTTTATGACTATTTTTGACCAATCATATTGATTCTCTCCTAAAATAAAAATCACTATTCTAAAAATGGAAAAGAGAATAAAATATTTTCAAATCTTTTTGTGCATAAAACCATGAATTAAATAATAAAAAATTAAAAAATGCCTAATAAAAGAAAAAGAAAATAATATTAAAAAACTAAAAAATGTCAACATTTGACTTTTTTTTACCTTTTTAATAAAATATCAAAATAAAAAGGAAAACAGTGGGATTCATACCTACGACCTTAGCTTAATACTCATAGACTTAATTACCTACTGAGCTAACTCACATTTTTTATTTTCAAATGCTAAAGATAAAATAATAATAAAAGAACTTGAGTAAAATTTAGGGTACGACACTTGTCCCTATTTAATTACCTTCAACCTGAGAGCATGAGTGACGACAGTCTTCATGTAATTGTTGTGGAAGATAATTAAATACGAAAGGACCCAAAATTGTGTCCATGGAAAAGAATATGGAAGAGAACTAACATAGCTAGGATATGGTGAAAAAAGAGATCGCCGTAGGACACCAGTGCTTAGATCGAAACATATAGAGATCGTTGTCGGAAACCAGTGCTTAGGTCAAAACAAAAGGAGATCGTCACCAGAGATCGGGGCTTAGATCGATACAAAAGGAGATCGTCGCTGGAGACCATGCTTAGATCGAAACATAAAGACATCTTCGTCGGAGATCGTGCTTAGATCGAAATAAAAGGAGATCATCGCTGGATACTGGTGCTTAGATCGACACAAAAGTAGATCTTCATTGAAGACCGGTGTTTAGATCGAAACAAAAAAAGATCGTCACCGGAGACCGGTGCTTAGATAAAAACAAAAGGAGATTATCGTTAGAGACTGGTGTTTAGATCGAAACAAAAAGAGATTGTCATCGGAGACTGGTGTTTAAATCTAAACAAAAGGAGATCGTCGCCAGAGACTGATGCTTACATAAAAAAAGGAGATTGTCGCCAGAGATTGGTGCTTAGATTGAAACAAAAAGAGATCGACATCAAAGACCGGTGCTTAAATCGAAACAAAAGAGATTGTCGTCGGACACCGGTACTTAGATCGAAACAAGAGGAGAACGTCACCGGAGACCAGTGCTTAGATCAATACATAAATACATCATCGCTAGAGACCTGTGATTAGATCGAAGCAAAAGGAGATCATCGCTAGAGATCTGTGCTTAGTTTGAAACAAAGAAGATCGTTGCCGAAGACGGTGCTTAAATCAAAACAAGAGGAGATCTTCGTTAGAGACCGATGCTTAGATCAAGACATAAAGAAATTGTCGTCGAAGATCGATGCTTAGTGTAACACCTCAAAATTTGCCCTCTTATTTTTTTCAACTGGCTTATGTTTCATTGCATGCTTTGCATTATCATCCTTGCATTTCATTGGTTCATTGGCATGGGATCAGGGTGTCTAAATCAAATCCAAGGAGCCTAGAGCCTCAAGAGATCTTAATTGATTCATCACCTTACCATATGATCAAGCTTGACAAGAAATTTCAAGGAAATCACATTCTCCCAACCAGTGCAATATTAGGGTTTTCGGGATTCTTGAGTATAACTTCTCAATGGGCAAGATCATTGAGCTTTTATCATCTCCAAATGGCACATCCCATCATTGTTTGAGAGGATACACTTCATACTCAGAGGAATTTGGATTTGGAGGATGTGTTGATTTCTCCTAGACTGAGGGTTCAAAACTAGGGTTTGCCATAAAATCAGTTTATTTCTGATTTTTTGGGCAAGACTTAATTTCATGGTATTTTACATGTCCTTAAGTGTCTAAGGTTGAAGGATTGTCCATCAAGTTGGTTTGGAAGAGTTCCAATTGACCAAATGATTAAAAATCAGGAGAATTGGGAAAAAGTCAACTGTGCAGAGGAAAAAGTCAACTCTTGACTTTCTGAGGTCAATTTCATGCTCCTCACCTCAAATATGGTTATTGATGAAGATTTGATCAAGAAATATTAAGGGATTCACCAAAAATCAGAAGATGTGGAAAGTTTCCAAAAATAGAATTAAGGGTTTCTAAATATGGCAAGTTTTGGCAAGGTGCACACCCATCTTTGAGGCATTCTTTCTCCATGGTCCAAGCTCCAAATGGAAGGGTTATGGAGGCCTGTCAAAAGTTCACATTACAGGCTTCAAAACCATAACAAGAACTCCTCCATTGGATCAAAATTGAAGGAGATATGATGGATTAAAGTTGAGGCAAATCAAGGCAAAATGCCAAGGCATGACCAGCCAGCTCGAAGTAAATTGATCAAACACCTTACATGCATGAAGGGTTCATGTTTATGTCCGGTTTTACCCATGCTAAAGGCTTCAAATGAAAAAGTTCCCAACATGAAAAGTGTTCCCCTTGTATCCCTCTACAACTTTGATGTTGAGACCTTTTCCATTTGATCAACATATCTCAGGATATTTTGGGTTAAAGTGGTGACAATCAAGAGATAAAAAGTTGCCTATCAAATTCCAAGTCATGCGCAGGCCAGCCTGGGCAACAATGCAATACAGTGACATGAATTCAACACCATTTTACTCCATGATTCAAGCTTTGGTTTCAGTTGTTTTCAATACCAATGTTGCTCTACTTCACGCCCTCTTTCCAAAAAGCCAAAGAGCATGACAATTCATCCACTATCCTTAGAAATAATCCTTGCCAAAGTTGCTATCATGATGTATGCATGAGCTCTTGTTATTTTCATTTTTCTTGTGGACCACGCTCATAACTTAGCCCTTGCTACCCTTTACTACATATGCCCATGCATTCTATGACACTTCATGCATGCATCACTATGCATACTCCTTATGTCCATGAAAAACAAACTTAATGAGCAAGTTCCATGTTCTGACATGTAGCAGCTCACCTCATCATCATCATTATAAACCTTCATCTTGTAATACCCCATGATAGCATACCATACATCACATACATCTAACCCGTGCCAAATTCGTACTACACATAACCTCACTTTAACTCCCATTTTTTATTAACCTCACACTAACCAAGTTTCTAACTAGACTTTAACCATGATTAAGCTTTCTAACCCACCGTATATAAACCCTTAATCACCTCATAACAGGGGTTAGTTACTCATTTTCACAGTTAGATCCAGTTTTCATCACACAAGCAAAAACTCTCTCTTTCACTCAAAGTTTAGTTTTGGATTTCTCTCTGATTCTTGAAGGTTTTCACGAGTTTTCTTCAAGTTATTCACCATTAAAACGTGCTCTTGCTTCTGTTTGCATCGTGTGAACCTTACATCCACCATTGAAGATTTTGGAGTTTTGGATTTTCTTCATCAACAAGTTATTTTCACAGTTGACAAGTTTCAAGAAGCGTTTATTTCGCTCTCATTGGTTCTACACAAGACTCTAGAAGCTCCTTAAGGCATTAGATCTACATTTTAGCAAGGTACGTTTTTTGGATCTCATGGCTTAGACTCTGACATTTCATGATTATAATGATGGAGGAGGGTGTATTGAAGTCCTATGGAGTGTAGGCAATGTGTGCTGGTTATAGAATTGAATAAAGCTTGATATCTTGATGAATGTGTGTATGTGAACCCGTGACTTTATGTCTATGTTTCTGTGTGATTAATGAATATTTTTAAATTTTTATTGCCATGGTTGTGTTCCTCTCGTTGAGTACTACGATTTTGATTTAAATTTCATTAAATTTCATTGAGAGATGAGGGAGTTATGCTAGGTTGAAGATTGAGTGAAAATAGGGTTTATCGTGTGGTTTTCTGGTTTTGTGGTGGTGGAAGGTTGAATACGATGACGTGTCATCTCGTTACTGGATGTATTTGTTTGTTTCATGCTGGCCAATTAGGAGCGGGCAACGCATTAATGAAGTGGGAAGTTGTGCGCAGAATATTCTTTTTCTGCCCACATGATTAGGTCATAATCTGGCTATTAATGGCAGGCTTAATGGCTAATGATTGGAAGAGTAGGCTTTCACATTGATTGATGATGACGGTGCAGGGAGTGGACGACACGTGCCTCAAGGGCTGCAGGCGCGTGGGTGTTAGGTGAAGAGAGATCTCAGCCTTGAGATGCAATGTGTGGCTGAGATCGCGCCACTGCGCAGTAGGGCCTCACATGCTGGGTTTTTTCTTTTTTTGTTTTCATTAACTCAATCTCTGAATGTGTGGGTTTAGCAGAGTTACTCTCTGTACCCCCTTTATTGGGCCCAACGTTATTTGAACTGACTGTTTGCTATTTTCGCACCCCCATGGAATTCTCTAGTTTTTTTTCTATTTTTTGGATGCATGTCTCAAAATGTTTTTTTTTTAAATAGTACCTTTTCCCTAAAAATTCCAAGAAAATTTATGATTGGTCCTAACCCTCTCTTTTAATTTTTGGTATTTTTTAATTTCCATTTTTGATTAATTTGGATGCTTGGTTTGGATTTTTCTTTGTGTGGTACTTTAATGAGTGTAGTTAGTGATACTTGATGGACAAAGCATTTTCTATAAAATGTTTGGTACTGATTTTTTACATGTAAATTGACATGAGATATTAGGACATATTGAGAACTACTGTGTAATTTTTTGGAATTTTTTAGGGGATGTTTGATTGGTTTTTGAATGCCATCTTAAATGTGTTTATTCAATGACTATAGTGCATGTTATAGGTCTTGTTTAAACATGATAACAAATGAATTTTTGCTCATTCTTTTGCATAATGTTTAGCCTCTGATTGCACTCCATCTCACTTGTTTCCTTTGAATTTTTACAACATTTAATCATGCTTGTGTTGATTGTTGAAGTACATCTTGTTTGTGTAGATGTTTAGATTGTTAGTTCTAGAGTTTTGTGTTCATTGTGTAACCATTCAACGTGATACTTGTGCATTCATTTGTATACATGTTTAGGCATCCTTATAGATCTTCTAAAACCAAATTGTAAGTCTTTAACACCTAACTTTGATTAATTTGTATAGACTTACATGAACATGGATTGATACTTGGTGTTTGATCTCTCTTTGTCTACTTTTTCTTATGTGTTGCACATCACATCTTCATGAAGACTTATAGGACCTAAAATCTATCCAAAATTGACTCACTTTCTGTTGTAGATCATCACTAATCATTCATGTGTGACTCATAACTTCATTTCCCTTTTATCGAATTCATATGACCACAAATTGTCTTCACTTGCTCAACTTGTTTTAGTTTCCTTTGTTTGTGTAATATGCTTTTACTTGTTGCATCATTCCATTATACAGGATCTCATAGGACCTATAATATGCTCATATACTTGTAAATGCTCTTTTGACCCACAAGTGCCCATTTGTTTTATGCATTATCACTTTGGTATGTCATCTCATAATTGAACATTGTTTGTTAACTTTGTTTGAACCTTGTGTGATATATTTCTTCTATTTATTTTAGTACTTATATGAGACCTATTAGAGGTCAATAGCCTCTGACCTTGACATGTCTAACATTCCTTTAACTCTTTCTAATTTCATCTATCTTCACTCATTTCATAAGTCATCCATGCTTGACAATTTTGAACTTGTTTTGCTCTTAACCTTTAACAAGTAGTGATATGAGTTGCGTATGAACATTATAGGATTCTTATTGTGATTTCAATTTCAATTAAAGTGTGACATGCTACTGACTTGGATGCTCATCCATGATCCATTTCACCTACATGACTTCTTTGGGTTTGTTTTGTCTAGTATATGCATAGTTTGAACTTGTATTGAACTTGTTTATACCTAGTTGTTCTTATTCTTCAATGTGCTTTAATGTGAGACTTGTATGGACTTTGTAAGAACATTCTTGACTTCTAAATGCCATTTCAAATGTCATGAACTACTGCCTTGTATCCATTTGCATGATTATTCATCTTACATCTTCATTTCCTACTTGCATTACAAGTATGCTTCATTGTTGGAACTTGAATAATGTTTGCTCCCACTTCTTCTTACTTGATCAATGCTTGCATTCATGAATCATATGCTATATTAATGACATATCCATGCATTAATAAATGTCATTTACTTCTGACCTTGATGTTTATATGTGCATTCATTCATGTTTATGAACCATATGCATTCATATTGTGTAGTTTATGCATAACTTGCATTTGTGTGATTTTTTGGTACATGTTCCAACATAGTTTGACTTTGTTTGATATCTTAACTTAAGTATAGACCATTATGATGTACCTACTGACTTTGAAGGTTCCTTAACCCTTAGGACCCTTCCCTTTTGGTTTAAACATGGTTTGCTCATTAAGATGTCTTCCTAAGACAACTAGCATTTGTTTGCTTTACTTTTGATACTTGTATTCGTTAATTGTAATCATTTGGTACTAACCTTTTGTGTAGGGGCATGTCATACCCCAAATTTTGACCACTAAGATTCCCCATCATTGTGTAAATCATCATCACAATATGGATCGACCATCATACCTCATTAGTCTCCCCAAAGATGGGTGAGCATCCACTACAATCAAGCTTAGGGTTTCAAACCCTCTCAGAGCCTTTAGACAAAGGATCAATCAAGGAAAGACATGATCTTCAACTTGTCTAACCTCTTAAACACCCAAAAAGGATCAAGAGGTCTCCCACATCAAGAATTAAGCACAAGAGTGCAACATTTCAAGTGGATCAAGCCTCAAGTTCATCTAATACAAAGTCAACTGACGCAGAAAGTCAAAGTTTGACTTTTGGTCAACTTTGAGCTTCACAAGCCATTACTCAAGAAAATATGATGGATGATTTAATTTTATCAAATTTAAATCAAGAAATCAAGCAAAATTGAAAAATTGATCAAATTGAAAGAAACTTAGAAATTTTTTCTAAGTTAAAATCATGTTCAAGTGCACAACTTTTCAAGGTTGTAACTATTGATCCAAGCATCCATTGATTTTGCGTAAGAGCTACTTTTAAAGAGGGTATTTGATACTTCAACATTGAAGAAGGAATCAACTCAAAATATCATAAGGATTGAAAGATATAAGTGGCCAAAGTTGGGAATTCTTAATGTCAAATGTTCCGACATTTCATAGGACATCATTAATATTTTTCCAGCAAGAATGTCCCAACTTCAAGGATGTTTTTCTCCATGATCTAAGTTGATTCAAGCCAAACCTTGAACATCAAAGTTGAAGTACGTAATCTCACCTTTCCAGAAAGTCCTAGAAAGCTCATTTATCATTCTCGAGCATAAAGTTATGGTCTCTGCAAAAGGCATTGATAAAACAGAATTTTCATGACAGCTTTTAGGACAGACTTGATCACACAAGTTCAAGGTCATTTTTGACAACTTTACAAGTCTTATCTTCACAAACCTTGAACATCAAACTCGAGCAGGAAGTTATGGATTGTACAGTAAGGCTTGCTGCAGCTGTTTTTTAGGACAGATTTTGTGAACTTTTTCTTGTGCCACACAATTTTCAAGCTTTGTCACCATGCAGGACAAGCATCAAAGGTGCAATTCACTTCAACTCAAACTATCATAGTGGATTAAAAGATATAAGTGATTTGAGTTTGGAATTGTTAATGTTCAAAGTTGTCAAATGTTTCAACATTTCATAGGACATCATTAATATTTTTCCAGCAAGAATGTCCCAACTTCAAGGATGTTTTTCTCCATGATCCAAGTTGAACCAAGTATAGGATCAAACATCAAAGTTGAAGTATGTCATCTCAGCTTTCCATAAAGTCCTGGAACAGCCATTTATCATTCGTGAGCAAGAAGTTATGGATTTTACAACAAGGCTTGCTGCAGCTGATTTTTAAGACAGGTTTCAGGACAGATTTGCACATTTCTTGTGCCACACGAATTTTTAAGCCTTGTCATCATTTTGTACACATCTGAGGATCAAATCCAACGGGGATGATCTGATCTCCAACCTTCAAAGTCCCTGGAACCAAAAGTAGCACGCCAAACCTAGAAAACCCTAAAAGAGGGACAAGACTCCAATTTTGGTTTGGAGCATTTAATGGATTCTTAGAGGTGGCATGAACTGAGCTTCCTCTAACTGAATTCAGTCAAGATTCCTCCAACAACTAGGGAACCAGCTTCCTGTGTCCTAACCTCTAGTCAATGGCTAGAGGAGACTTGGATTTTCATTGGCCAACATTTTCCAAACCTCTGCTGCAGCCACCATTCACTGTTGCTTGCAAAACAAACTTGCTCTACTATAAATATAGCTCATTTGTGCTCAGTTTGAGTACACCAAAGCCATCAAATAGATGCTTTCCTCAAAAGCACTTCTTTTACTCTAAAATGCCTTCTTTAGCAAGGTAATTCTGAGTTTTTGAGTTAGAGAGCATTTCTATCACAGCTCATGATCCAAACACATCCAATATGTCATATCTAAGCTGTCCAAACTCTCACAAGTGACCTATAACACCAAAATCACAAAGTCACCTCTCAAAACCTCAAAAATTGGACTTTTTTGCATTTTTCAAGCCATGTCTTGATTTAGTCACTTTCAAACCAGATAAAACCTCAAACACACTCCAAATATCATCCTTGAACTGTCCTAAATGGTTCCCCCCATCTGGAACACCATTTGAGAGAGTTGACATTTTGGCCACTTTTGCCCATTTTGCAAGAAAGAGCTCCAACTTGCTCCAGAGGTTTCGAGCTGATTCCAACCATCCTAAAAACTTCTAAGAGGTCATTTGAGGGTGTCCAAAGCATCAAATCATTTCTGGAACAAAGCACTTGGTAGGTTGCACAAAATCATCAAAAAAGAGGTAAAATTCACAACTTGAATTCTTTGAATCATGTTTTCCTTTGTTGTCCACATACATGCATCATATTGAACAATTATTGAAGCAAAAATACCTGCGTCCCCACCATGTCATGGGATCAACACTCAGGTCATTCAGAAAATATCCAGTACGACGATGAATCGGCAAAGCTTGCCGGACTAGAATTCATCAACTATGCTTTTCCCGAGGTCAACGTCATCGAAAGAGATGACTCATCCAGTTCCAAAGAAGTGTGGGACACCTTAGGACAACCGAGTGGCAAGTTCGACTTCTTGGTCAAGTACACCGCTCCTGAGAGCTCTCGTATTAGGCTCGAAGATATCCAGCCTACTGGATGGGGAGATTTACCTGAGAACACAAGTGCTATGCAAAATACAACAGAGAAATCCTCCTACGACAACTCTGCCTGGGAGACAGATTCCAATGATCCTGCTCCACCAGAAATCAGCGTCATTTCGGAAGACAAATCAAGGAAAGTACCAGACTTTGTGATTCACCGAGGAGTTCGCCGCCAATGGGTTGTTGTCGATGTTCCGAAGATTGTTCATAAGTCAAAGTAATTGCCGTTTTTATCTTAACCTTTCACCCTGTCCAGGTGAAACGGATGTTTTGATAGGGCTCGCTTTCTATAAATTTTCCCTCTTCGCTTCGCCCAAAGTGACAGAGTTTTGTTTTATAGGGATGTAGTTTCAAGAATCGACTTGTTCGTTAATAAAATAACGTCGTTCTGTAATTTCCGCATTAATTGTTGTTTTCTCTTTTTACTTTTCTCAGAAAATGGTAATCCTAAAAAATAACTCAATAATAAAAACAAGCAGTAAAAGAAATACACTGCACACACTTGCATTTTCTCTATCTCTTCTAAACACAAATCATCACGTCATGCAGATTGCTTGTTTTAAACCCAGTTGAAACATACGATCCAATGTCTTCTCCCAACTTTGAGTTCCCGGTATTTGGGGCTGAAGAAGAAGTTGACGACGAAATAGATCTCCCGATTACTCTGACAAGAGGAAAGGTCCATTGAGCCTCACAAAGAGTTGCTAGAAACAGTCAACTTAGGATCGGAAGAAGAGAGAAAAGAAGTCAAGATTGGGGCACTGCTCAGTCCAACTGTCAAAGAAAGTTTGACAAAGCTTCTCAAGGAGTTCCCCGATGTATTCGCTTGGTCCTATCAGGATGTGCCAGGGTTGGATACCAGCATCGTGGAATATCATCTACCGTTGAGATCAGAATGTCCGCCGGTAAAACAAAGGTTGAGACGGACTCATCCAGACATGGCTATCAAAATTAAAGAAGAGGTACAGAAACAGATTGACGCGGGTTTCCTCGCTACGTCTGAATATCCTCAATGGTTAGCCAATATCAAACACGTTCCAAAAAAGGACGGAAAGGTAAGAATGTGTGTCGATTACAGAGATCTAAACAAGGCTAGTCCGAAGGACGACTTTCCCTTACCACACATTGACATGCTGGTAGACAGTACAACAAAGTTCAAAGTTTTCTCCTTCATGAATGGATTCTCGGGCTATAACCAAATCAAAATGGCGCCGAAAGACATGGAGAAAACTTCATTTATCACCCCATGGGGCACCTTTTGTTACAAGGTAATTCCGTTCGGTCTGAAGAACGCTGGGGCAACCTATCAAAGGGCCATGACTACTCTGTTTCACGACATGATACACAAGGAAATCGAGGTATATGTCGATGATATGATTGCCAAATATAAAACAGAGGAGGAGCATGTGAATCACCTGTCAAAACTATTTGAGCGGTTGAGAAAGTACAAACTCCGCTTGAATCCCAACAAATGAGCATTCGGTGTCTGTTCAGGGAAACTGCTAGGGTTCATCGTCAGCCAGAAAGGAATTGAGGTTGATCCTGACAAGGTCAAGGCCATTCAAGAAATTCCTTCCCCGAAAACTGAAAAATAAGTCAGAGGATTCCTGGGACGTTTGAACTACATCTCCAGATTCATATTCCTCATGACCGCGATATGCGCGCCAATCTTCAAACTGCTCAGAAAGATACAATCATTTCTCACTGATTCTCGGGGCAAGTGGACTCCAAATTATGACGGCCCTTATGTGGTCAAGAAAGCTTTCTCAGGCGGTGCCTTGAGACTTGCAACCATGGATGGAGAAGAATTTGCCTACCCCACAAATGTTGACGTAGTCAAGAAATACTTCGCCTAAATTAAAAAAAAAACGTCTCGGTGGATTGAAAACCCGAAAGGGCGGTCCGGGCAAAAATTAGAGACAGAATCAAAAATCATCCCGGTGGATTGGAAACCTCAAAGTACAATCCAGGAAAAAATTAGGGATAATGGCAAGTAACTATGTTTGACAAAGGGGCAAGTCCCTCAGCAGCAGTTACATCATCCGTCAGGAAAACTCCAGTCAAGGTCATCTTCGACAGAAGCTCAGGATGCCCCGAAGTCAAAGTTGGTAGAAGGATAGTGGTCGTTATGTTTCAATGTAGCCCTTTTTCCCTTAAATTACCATTTTCTAAACTTTGTAAATACTCTATGAAATCACGCGTTTGGCTGATTTCCATCCTATCAATACAATTTGAGCCCTTGTGCTTTTGTTTGCAATTCTTATTTGTTTTAGCTTTACAGAACGACGTTTTTAACATGATTAACGATTCTTGAAATAAAAAAAAATGATCAGTCTTTTTCAAGCTCTCGGTGCTTGCTTGAGTTCGTACAACGCCTTTTTCAACTTCAAGACTTTTTCTTCTTGCCCTTTTACTTCATATCCCCGTGGTTGCTCGATATAAACTTCTTCTTCGAGAAAACCATTCAAGAAGGCCGACTTCACATCCATTTGATAAATCTTCCATTCATTTTGAGCTTCCAAAGAAATGATCAGTCTAATAGTTTCAAGACGAGCAACGGGGGCAAATACCTCATCATAGTCAATTCCTTGTCTTTGACTATAGCCTTTTGCCACCAATCTTGCTTTGTATCTCTCCACGTCTCCTTTTGCATTCTTCTTCACCTTGTACACCCATCTTACTCCGATAGCTTTGTGTCCTCGTGGAAGTGTAGTAAGTTCCCACGTATCATTCTTCGTGATTGACTTTATTTCTTCATCCATGGCGTCTCTCCACTTTACGTTTTGAACAGCTTCTTGATAGCTTAGAGGCTCGCAATCACCAAAAAGACAAAAGAGGTTAATGTTATTTTGGCTTTCGGTTACCTCATAAATATCTTCAATGCTCCTTAGTCATGGTGTCCTCTCACTTGAGCTTGTTTCATCCAACCTTGGTGTCGGTGAGGCAGGTGGTGTAATATGTTTCTCTATCATTGGTTGTTCCATTTCATCATCTTCTTCTTCAAAGTAAGGAAGGAAATCGTACCTGTCTTCTTGAACACTCCAATCCCAACAATCTTCTTCTTCGAACTCCACGTAACGACTTATGACAATCTTTCCAATATTTGGATTATAAAGCTTGTACCCTTTAGAGCTTGAGTCGTAACCCACGAACACGTACTTCTCACTTTTATCATCGAGCTTTGTTCTCCTTTCATCTGGAACATGGGTATAGGCAATGCTTCCAAACACTTTGAGGTGAGAGATCCCTGGCTTCCTTCCACTTTATGCTTCTTGTGGTGTCTTCTCATGCACACTTCTTGTTGGGGAATGGTTTGTCAGGTAAACTGCACATGCCACTGCTTTCGCCCAAAACTCTTTCGGCATCTTCTTACTCTTAAGCATGCTTCGCACCATATTAAGTATGGTTCGGTTCTTTCTCTTCGCTACTCCATTTTGTTGTGGCGATCATGGCACTGCTAGTGGGCGGCGGATTCCATGGTCTTCACAATATTTGTTGAACTCATTTGAAGTAAACTCTCCTCCTCGGTCAGATCTCATGGCCTTAATGGAAAAACCACTTTCTTTCTCCACAAGGGCTTTGAACTTCTTAAAGTTTTCAAACACTTCCCACTTCTCCTTCAAGAAATAAACCCACGTTTTCTATAATAATCATCATTAAAGAGGAGAAAGTATTTATTCTTACCAAAAGAGTTTGGATTGATTGGTCCACAGACATCGGTGTGTATGAGCTCTAGCGGTTTTGTCGCTCTTGATGTTGATTCCTTTGGAAATCTTTTTCGGAATTTCTTCCCAATTAGACATCCTTCACATAGTTGGTCTGGGTGGTTTATACTAGGCAAGCCTCTCACCATCTCCTTCTTTGACAAACATTCTAGACTACCGAAGTTAAGGTGTCCAAATCGTAGATGCCATAGCCACGAAGAGTCAGTATAGCAAGCCTTGAGACACTTTGCCACATCATTTTGAATGTTCAAGAGGAACATTCTATTCTTTGACATAGGCACCTTAGCAATCAAGTTATGCCCACAATCTCTTAAGAAAAGACTATGTTCTTTCAAGTGGATGTCATAACCTTTCTCTAATAATTGTCCCAAGCTCAAAATATTATTCTTCATGTTAGGAGCATAGTAGACATTGGATATGAATTGATGACTCCCATTCTTCAAGCGTATGAGTATTTTACCTTTGCCTTTGACCGGTATCTTTGAGTCATCTCCAAATGAGACGTCGCCAGTTGTCGCTTCATTGATCTCTACGAACATGCTTCGATCGCCGCACATGTGGTTGCTTGCGCCAGTGTCGAGGTACCACTTGTTTCTTTTCTCTTCAACTTGGCTTTGGCACGCGAGCAGCAGAGTTTCTTCTTCTCCACCTTTTTCTTCTACAAAGTTAGCTTTCTCCAGAACCTTCTTTGAGAATCTACACTCAAATGCATAGTGACCGATTTTGTTATAGTTGAAGCACTTGATTTGTGATTTGTCGCACCTTGACCATGAATTTCCTCTTCCACGACCTCTTGTTGCTTGTGGATTCCAACTTCTTTCTTCATTGTTGAAGTTGTTGGAGTAGTTGTTGTAACTACCTCTTCCTTCTCCTCCATTTCCTCGTCCACGTCCACGATCTTGGCCACGACCTCATCCTCTTTGGCTTTTGTAATTCACATAGTTTCCTTCCTTTGCGTTGAGTTGTAGTAGTTGCTCCATAGCCTCCTTTTGTTTAAATTTTCTCTTTTATTTTTCTTCGTATGCTTGTAAGGAATCCATGAGTTGCTCAATAGTCATCGTCTTTAAATCCTTATTTTCTTTAATGTTGGTAACAAAGAAGTCAAAACTTGGATTTAAAGTGCGAAGTATTTTCTCCATGACTTTCACCTCATCAACATCTTCACCATTTCTTTTAAGTTGATTGACTACGGACAATACTCGAAAAAAATAATCAGAAATTAACTCAGACTCTTCCATAAATAAACGTTCAAACTCACCTCTAAGAGTTTGAAGACGAATCTTTTTCACCTGCTCCACTCCTTTGTTGCAAGTTTGAAGTTTATCCCATGCTTCTTTGGCCGTCGTTGCATTGGAGATCTTCTCAAATGTATCTTCATCCACCGATTGATAAATGAGGAAGAGAGCTTTCTTGTCTCTCTTTCTTGACTCCTTCAATGTCTCCTTTACACCTTGGCTTAGCGAGGCTTCATCTTCCTCCTTGAAGCCTTTCTCAACGATATCCCACACACCTTGAGCTCCTAGTAACGCCTTCATCTTGATACTCCAATTATCATAGTTGTTCTTTGTGAGCATCGGCATTTGAAAAGGGAAACCTCCATTTGCCATCTTTTGAGGACCATTCGCCATCTTTTGAGGACCTTGATGCTCTGATGCCACTTTGTTGGAAATAAGACCTTTTTGTGTTTAGAGAAATTGTGTGGGAATATTGGAGGCTTAAAGAGAAACTTGATAGGTAGGAGAATTCTTTATGGAAGAGAGAATTTTGTATTTTTTCTTGATGCAAAAGTGTAGAATTACATCTCTATTTATAGTACTCTAAGGAGAACTCTAGACACACTAATTCTAGAGAGTTCTCAACTCTTGAAATTTCAAGAGTATTCTAGAAAATATTACAAACCTAAGAAATATCTAGACACCAAACATTACAAGAGTTTTCTAGAAACATTAATTAAAATTACCTAAATCCAAAATAGCTAAGCCCAAAAATCCAAACAATATGTTTAGGCCCAAATCAAGTTTAATCTTTCAACAACCATAAGGTCCCAGCATAACAAAATCACTAGCCTATGACCATAACAAAATCACTACCCTAGTTATAGACAAAAAGAACTATTTTCCCAATGGCAACTTGTACCACTCATATAGAGTACACCTCTTTACATTTTTATCTAAGATCTTCCAACTCCAAGAAGAAGTGATGACATAATGATACATCTCCTTCACATCTACAATACTATCTTTGAAAATGATTAGATTTCTGTTTCTCCAAATTGTCCAGCAACCCACCAACCAAATAAAGCTTATATTCAATCCTATCCCAGACCTTTTTGCCCACTGTATGAAGGAATCAATATAGTTTGTTTTGACAGGCCATGGTGTTCCCAACCAATTTTCAATATCTTTCCACAATTGCCTTATTTTCGTACAAGAAATGAATAAATGAGTTATGTCTTCAACCTATTGTAAACAGAAAACACACTGCAACTGATGAATATCTGATCAAATGCCTCTACATTCCAGAGCTTTACGGGTTGGAAGCCTATTAAGTAGTAATCTCCAGCCAAATATTTTGATTTTGAGAGGTATTATAATCATCCACAACTGATCTAAAGCATCCAACAGGTTTTGACAAAGAACTTCTCCCTCCACATCTTGATTCAGTTCTGAATAGCAGGCCTTCACATTAAACTTATTATCAACTCCTTTTGGTCATATTATGACATCTTCTTCATGAACAATCAGACTCATCTCACATTTATGCCTACCAAATCCCAATTCAACACATTTCCAGACCACTCTCCACATTCCTTAATCAAGATATCCTGATATGGAGATGTGTTATATAGCTCTGGATATTGTAGCCTAAGTGCTTTTCCACCCAACCATTTAGCATGCCAGAATAGAGTTCTATTTCCATTCCCCACCTTCCAAGTTAGTAAATTGAAAATTCCTTGATCATTTGAAGGCATTCCCAGCCATATGAGGTCTTTCCACCATCTTGATCCCTACCTTGGTATATATGTGGATTGCTCCAAACATGCCTTTTGAAGATCCCTTCCATACCTCATTTTAATGATCCCACTCCAAATCATGTCTTCTTCATTTGACAATCTCCGTAACCATTTAGCTACTAATGCTCTGTTAAAAGTTGTAATATCTTTGATTCCTAATCCACCCTGATTTCTATGATTACACACTTGAGACCAGTTAACCCAAGCCATACTCTTTTTGTCCTAATCCCCTGCCCACAGAAACCTTCTCTGAATAACTTTGATCTCCTTCAAAATAGTTGTTGGAGCTAAATAAAAATATAAATAGTGTATTGGAAGGTTAGTTATAACAGAATTTATCAGAGTTACACGTCCCCCAATGGATAACAACATGCCCCTCCACAAAGATAACCTAGCTTTCAAAGAGTCTATGACAGGTTTCCAAAATGCTGCACTCTTATGTCTTCCACCAACATACAAACCTAGAAATTTGAAAGGGAATCTTCCAATTTTACAAGCCAGAAAATCTGAGACTGCCTCCATCTTACTTCTCTTAATATTCACTCCAAACATGTGACTCTTACTATAGTTTATTCTCAGCCCTGACACGATTCCAAATCCTCTCAAGATTAATTTTATAGTCCAGATATTAGACCAGTTATCATCACACAGAATCAATGTGTCATCAGCAAGTTGAAGTAGGCTTATAGAGGTTTCATCATCCAATTTCACTCCCTGCAAACTGTTATTAGCTTCAGCTTTCCTAACCAACATAGCCAGCCCTTCTGTTACAAGCACAAAAAGAAGAGGAGATAATGGATCTCCTTGTTTGAGACCCCTATGAATTTTGAAATCTTTGTATCCATTTACAAACACAGATCCATAACTATTGCATATAATTCCTTTAACCCAGACAATCCAAGTAGTACTAAAGTTCATTGCTTCTAAGATTTTAATTAGAAAACTCCAGTTTGCACAATCATAAGCTTGTGTAAAATCAACCTTAAACATAAATCCTTTTTTCTTCCTCTTCACCATGAAATCATAAACTTCATTTGCCACTAAAACTCCATCCAGGAGTTGTCTGCCAGGAATGAATGTTGTTTGAGATTTAGATACCAATTTTTCAATGATCCTACTCAATATTTTTGCCATTAATTTTGAAATGATCTAATGTAAGCTTCCTATCAAGACAATAGGTCTAAATTCATTCAGAGATTCAGGATTATCCTTCTTTGGAATCAAGGCAAAGAAGGATGATGAAAATGATTTTGGTAGAATTGCCTTCTTCTGGAATTCATGAATACAGTTGGTGATGTCTCCTTCAATGATCTCCCAAGCTTTCTTTATGAACTTCAAATTAAACCCATCTGATCCAGGGTTTTTATTACCATAACATGAATCAATAGCCTCTAGAATCTCCTCAGGTGAAAAGCGTTCTGTCAGATTTTGATTCTCCTCCACATTGAGCTTTTCCAAAGAATCCATATTAAAACCACCTTCTATCTTCCTCTTGAATTTATTCTCAAAGTAATCATGAATATGTTGTTTTACATATTCCACCTTCTCATGTTCATCCAATCCAACATTCATGGCTGATATGTAATTATCTTTTCTTCTGGCATTAATCATCACATGGAAGAACTTAGAATTGTTATCACCATCCACAATCCATTTGGTTCTAGACTTCTGATGAAGCAAACTTTCTTTTAAATGAAGTTTGTTCCATACATCTTCCATTAATATACTTCACTCCTTAAGAACACTATCAGAAATGCCTGTCTCACACTCAGCCATTATACCTTCTAACACATTAAGCTTCTCAACATCATTTTCCACTTTAAGGTCCACTATCCCAAAAATATCGTGGTTCCACCATTTTAATCTTGCTTTTAAGGACTTCATCTTCTGAAATAGATTGTTAAAAACATCTCCTGAACATGAACTATTTTCCCACACCTCTTTTACAAATTTAATGAAATCCGGACGTTCCCACCAGACATTGATTGTTTTAAAAGGCTTAGGCCCCCAATTCCTATCATTAACAATAAGTGAGACAGGCCTATGATCTGAAATCTCCCTGTTCCCAACCTTTTGAGCACAAGCCTTCCAACCTCTACATAGCTCTTCTGAAATTAGGAATTTATCTAATCTGCTCATATAAGAACCATTGGAGCTAAACCAGGTGAATCTATATATTTTTTTGTTGTTTCGTGTTTCACATGTATATATATACATCATTTTGATTCTTAGATCTATACTATTTGTTTAAGAAAAAAGAATACTATTAATTTATACTTTTGTTTTTTAGTTTTATAATATATAATAAACTCTCAGTTTTAAATTAATATATATGTTTATTGTTTTGTTAAATTGAAGCTTTCATTTTTTTAGTTTATAAAAATTTTAAGTTTTCATTTTTCAAGTTTATACACGTCGCTGGTTTTTTAATGCTTCCGTTTTAATATTTCTAACACTGTTTCCATTTAGTTTAAGTCATAGAGTTTTTTTTTAATGTAACTTGTTTTTTCAAAAAAATTACCAGAAAACCCTCTTTTCAAAATATTTACGAAACTGGCATGGTTTTTGAAAACCCTTTAAGGGTGGCGCCATATGGAATGACGCTCCAGTTAAAGGCAAGGAGCCAAACCATATGGCGCCTCAGTACAACAGATGCCCTAATTTTTTTTTCAAATTTTTAAAGGGTGGCGCCATCCCAGATGGCGCCTTAGTGTATTTTTTTTTATTTTAAGATGGGAAAATAAAAAAAAAAACAATATTAATTTTTTTTAATATTTAGTACAATAGTACAATAGTTGGATACAAAAAAAAATCAATGATTGTGCCTATTTAAACGGCCACTGGTCCCACAATCAGGGGCTCTTATTTGACGTCTCTGTCTAGCACCACGAGGCTGTTGAGGCGTGGCTGGTCTCTGTGTTTGTTGAGATGGCCCCGGCGTAATAGCAACAAATAACATCTAGTTTTTTGTATTATGTGTAAGGGGAGGGAATCCTCGTCTAATACGATGGAGTCATGGTATTCCCTAAGGCGTTTTAAGTTAATACCTTGCCCCCTAGGTTTACCGTCGGCTGAAGGCTCAGCTTCTTCAATCTCTAGGGGGTGCCCAACAAATCGAAGCATACTTGGCTATTTATATTTACGGGACCGTTGACGGCCATTCCATGTATGCGGAGGCCCAGTAACATATACACGTCTTAGAGGGTGACCGTGCATTCACCAAAAGGAAGGTGAAATGTGTGGGTCTCTGGCCTCCATCTTTCTAGCAAGACCAGAATGAACTTTGGGTTTACATGGTATGATGGGATTTTAATCACATCTCCAAATCCACATCTTGTTAGATATGGTTCAGTGATAGGGTCGTGAGGGAAGTATGCGTGTCCACGACAACGGAACCTTGAAACATCCTGAACAAAAAAAAACCAGCAACATTACTAAGACAATAAAATACATCAAGGTTTAATATTGTAAAACAAAATAATACAGGAAAACTTACGAAGTCTTCAATGTTTTCCGGCGTTCCTCGGTGGTTGCTTCCCATCGTGAGTAAAGACATTTTTGTAACTGGTTGTGAGATAATGGAATGGATGCAAAGGTTTGAACAGAAAATAAGAGAAGAAGAAGAAGAGTTTGGGATGAGATGAAAATTGTGACATGCTGAGACGGTTTTTATAATGGTGTAAAGGGGGAGTCACATGAGTAGGCATGTGTTCTCTTGCATGCTTCTAAGCCTTTGCAGTCTGCCATGTGTAGGCATGCTTGTATTGTCATGTCAATAGTGGCCAGAAACAAAAACAATGGTGTAGAGGCATGCGAATGAATAGTAGACGCAGAGTGTATGTATGCAGATTCATCAGTCTAGGGCATCACAACAAATTTAAAAAAATAATTTTTTTTTAAACATTTACAAATTAAAAAAAAAAAAAAACATCCTCAACTGAGGCGCCATCTGGGATGGCGACTCTCAGTTGAATTTCAAAACGAAATTTTTTTTAGGGCAGACACCTGAGGCGCCATATGGTTTGCCTCCTTGCCTCTAACTGAGGCGCCAACCCATATGGCGCCACCCATATGGGGGATTTCCAAAATAGGTCACTTTGGTAAATTGTTTCAAAATTTGGTTTTTTTGGTAATTTTTTTGAAAATACATGTTATCTTCAAAAAAATTCTAAGTCATACTATATACACTTTTATTAGTTATGATAGGTACCTTTATTTTATTAGTAATATTATATATATATACCTATTTATTAGTTATAATTAGTATATTTTTTTATTAGTTATAACATATATATATATATATATATATATATCATGCTAATACACACTCATGTAGGTGTGCATTAGCAACATACAACTTAGTGTATTTTTGTGTGAGACCCATCATTTTTGAGTGGGACCCACATTAGAAAGATGAAGAAAAAAATAGAAAGAAAATACATGTAGTGTATTTTTGTGTGGGCCCCACCAATTTTGGGTGTGTGTTAACATTTCCCTATATATATATATATACACACACTTGTTTTATTGCTAATACTTTTTTTATATTTTATTTTTTAGTTTTATGTCAATTTTGTAGCATACAAATTCATTGTGGATAGTATGTGAGTGTCATGTTCAACTTTCTGTTTTTTTCTATTACTTTGAGTTGATGTAAAAAAATTGTTTAATTATCAATCTTTTTAAATATTTTTATTTAATACTGATTAATTAATTTATTAATTAATTTTATTAAACATTAATATTTAAATCAATTAATAATTTACTTGTTGTCCGATTTTATTTTGCAGTTAATTGCTTCCTTGTTTGGGCCTGCTTTCCTATGAGTAATTCTTGATGCTCTGTCTTGATTAATTGATGATGTTTAATTCATGACGCCTTGCCTTGTGAGCTGATTACATGTCTCGATCCCTGGTTTGCACGCATATTGTTATTTGTCCATGAGCTTAACTTTGGATGATTTGAGGCTTTGCTTTGCCCTATATTGATATTATCTTCATGATACTTATCTTGTTTGATATTCACTTGTGCCTCTTGAATCTTTATGATTGCCTATGTTTGAATCCAAAGGAAGGGTTTATGATTTACCTTGCGTCATGTGCATGTGCATTGCATTTCTTTTGCATTTTTCACCCTTTGTATGATCCTTGTTTACCTTAGGTTATACATATTTAGATTGTTAACTTTTATTTTAAGTTGTGACCCTCTTAGGTAGTTTCCCTTAGGGTATTTCAACTTTAGATAACTCGCAGTTAGGTTCCTTTTCCAAAGAGATTAGACATTAGTCATCCTTAGTCGAGATGTAATTCTGCTACCCCATGACATTGTTGAGAAAGATGCCGATTCTTTTCCACTTGAGAGAGGTAAGTGGCATACTCGTTGATTCTATATCCGAGTTAGAGCCATTCTCTTAACGTGAAGCAAAGATCCATCTTACACATGTTTGTGGTGGTTTAGTTGAGTATTCTCTTTAATATGACAATGTGTCTCTCCTCCTAAAACCAATTAACAAACATTGCTTTTACCCGTGGTTCCACGAACTACGGACGCTCTAATTTCTCAAGTTCCTTTTGAGAATACGTAGGCACAAAGTCCTATCCTTAGCGAGCACCCTTTTCTTTTTTTTACTCATAGTCAGCCGAACTACGATTGCTCTGACTTCCTATACAGGATACGTAGGCATAGGATTGCGATGATCCTAGCGAGCTACCTTTTTTCTTTTTCCACCTTTTACTTTACCCATCTTTTCACCTTTAGCAAACAATTAACAAATAACACAATAAGACAAGAGGTTCCTATAGAGTACTATAGACACTTAGGGTGCTAGTACCATCCCTTAGTATAACCAACCCCCGAACCTTAGATTCTCTTTATTGCTTTGCATTGCATTGCATATTTATGGGTTTATTCGTTCTTTTTCCCTTCCCTTGGATAAATTAAAGACCGGTGATGAATTAAGATTTGTGAGCCTAGTTAACTTAATAGCTATGGTCTCTGATTCTCACCGCAACACAAAGGAGATTGGGTTTCAGGTAAGTGCCAAGTGGGATAGGTCTTTTGTAAGGATCCAAGCAAATTTGGACTTTTGAGAGGTGTCAAACGAGGTTGAGCTTTAGGATTTTTAGATGTGTAGAGCGAGGTCGGGCTCTTGGCTTTTTGGGCGCCAAGTGAGGTCGGGCTATTTGATTGTAAACGTTGGGTATCGTGGAATATTGGGCTTTTGTGAGGTGCCAAGCAAGATTGGGCTTTGTGAGATTCCAATCAAGGTTGGACTTTTGGGGTAAATGTCAAGTGAAGTTGGTATTTTTGTAGAAGTTTATGTTACCATTCTTTTTTATGATGTCAAATTCATGTTGTGGGAATATGCCAAATAAATGAGATTATAAGTGTGTTTTGATCCTAAAGCGAAGCAACATGATCAATGCATGATGAAGATTTATGCGATGACTTAAAGGTTTCAACAAGTGCCCTCGGGGTGGGTCATGGACGGTTAAGACTTAGAGAGGTTGTTTTTGTAACAAGGTTGTTTGTCAAAAGCTGGTTGGGTGTTGTGCTATCATGACCTCCGACACTCATGTTGAACTCGATGGTCGCAGATGTATGGAAAAGTTTGCTTGAGCTATTTGAAAGTATGGAGAGGGTTTGCCCCTATAGTACCTTATCTCTGCCTCTGTTGGTAGGGTCTTTGAAGAAGTTACTTGAGAAGGAACTTGGATCCCTCCATATTGTGATATGACCCTGATATGGATTGCCCCATTATCTGAATCTTAAAAGGTCTACCCCTGATCATTAGGGTCTGGAGGTTATTTGACCTAGGTTGGGCAATTCTTGGAATGTTTTTCCCCTAATCAACAGGATCTCGTTGGTGTCCCCACCAGCATCACCAGCTCCGTCTCTGGCTCTAAGACAGAGATAGTGGGCATATAGGTTCTAGTGGCGACTTATAGGCGTCACTTGAGCATCATAGCAATCAGGCTACTTGCGGCGTTATACAACAGCATTATACAACGGTGTTTCGGTAACGTGCGATTTTTGTCGGTGACTCGACCACCTAATCGCAAATGGTTTTCTCCTCACCTCAATGAGTAGGAGTGGGGTGCTACTTTTTGATTTCTTATTTATCCCGTGAAGCTGGAAGGGGAAGGGAAAGGGAAGCTATCTAAAACTAACCTTGCACGCAAATTTTTAACTAAACAAACGTTTAAAGAGATTCGGGGAGTTCGGGGTCAGGTTATACAATGGGGAGTTGTCAATTACCCATCCTATATGTGGTTATCCACGGGTTGTTACTTTTAGGTTCTATTTTGTACTTGATGGTGTTTATCTGTTGGGGGTTAGGAAAGTTTCTTCTTTGGGAGATATGAGAGAGAGTTTTTGATGATTTTAGTGAGGTACTGAACCACAGTTTTAATCGGTGTGAAGGTACTGGACCTAGAGTGTTTGATTAATATGTGTGAAGGTACTGGAACTAAATTTTTGATTGGTATGCTCGCTAAGATTTCACAATCTTATGCCTACGTATTCCCGTTTAAAGAAACATGGAAATCAGAGCAATCGTAGTTCCTCCTATTCTATGGGAGGAAAAAGATGATGTTTTGGTGTCTTGTTCAAAGCCCAAGATTGAAGCTAAAAGGTTGTTTGTGCCTTGTTTAACTCCCAAGATTGAAGCTAAAAGGTTTGACTGAGAGAGAATTTGTCATCTCTAAAGGGAGACATCTTGTCTGTTTATCACAAATGTTGGGTAGCTGTTTATAAAGGAGGATTACTTTAACTGGGATATAAGAATCCAGCAATGCCATAATTTCCTTTATAGGGGATTTGTCCTGAAGGAGAAAAATTTAACTCAGTGTAGAGCAATGTCATTTTTCCTTAGGAGTCTTTCATGCTAAGAGAGGGACAGTGGCGTGGATGTAAATAATTCAGAGGCTTGCCACTTACAGCAATTAGATGAAAGAGAGGATTTACCAGGATAAAATATGGACTACAACTTGGATTTCATGAATCAACAAGTGTGACACTTACAACAGTTATCTAGGATTAAGGTTTGTTTTGATTTGTCTGTTTTGATGTGTGATATCACGGAGAAATAACTTCCTGCAGAGAGATTTTGATTTCTTTTGAGGGGGTGTTGATTTTTGTGTGCCTTGATCAAAGCCCAAGGTTGAAGCTAAGAGATTGATTGACTCCACTGGGGAAGTCCTTATACAAAGCCTAAGAAGAGGCTGGAAAAGACTGACTCAACAAGAGAGTGTTTATATATGTCTTGTACAAAGCCTAAGATTGAGGCTAAAAGAGACTGACTCTTTTGGGGATATCATTATACAAAGCCTAAGAGGAGCTAAAAGTTTGAATTTTCTGGGGAAAATATTCTGTCTGTCTTGTACAAAGCCCAAGATTGAGGCTAAAAGGGATTTTGATTCCGCTGGGGAGGAATTGTATGTGTCTTGTATAAAGCCCAAGATTGAGGCTGGAAAGAAGACTGACTATGTGGGAAAGAAATCTTTATATGTCTTGTACAAAGCCCAAGCTTGAGGCTAAAATGAGACTGACTCAACTGGGGATTTTTAGGTGTCTTGTACAAAGCCCAAGATTGAGGCTGAAAGAAGTTTGACTCTGCTGGAGAGTATTATCTATCTTGTACAAAACCCAAGATTGAGGCTGAAAAAAAAGTTAACCCAACAAGAGAGTGCTGAAAAGATTAGCTCGGCTGGGGAAAATCATTGTACAAAGCCCAAGAGGAGGCTGACTATGCTGAGGAAAGGAAGGATCATTATACAAAGCCTAAGATGAGGCTAGCTTCTGCTGAGGATTATTGAGATCCAGAGGGGATTAGACTGTCCAAGTCTACTGGTATGGAAGAGTTTATCTTTATATGATGCCCAATAGGAGGCAGGTGTTTTAAGGGATGAGAATCAACCCTAAATTGGTCTGAGGTTTTGACTCTGGAAAGACTGCTCTAGCAAAGGATGACTAAGTTATGTCCTATACCTTTAAGAGGTCTTCAAGGTCCTTGTACTAAGCCCAAGAGAAGGCATGATAACTTCTAAGAAGCCGGAGGGTCCTTGTACAAAGCCCAAGAGGAGCCGGGGATGCTTTTAGGAAGCCTGTGGGTCCAAACTTAAGAAGAGATCAAGAAAAGTTTCACCGGGAATAATCTTTTCTTTAGTGAACAGTTCTAGGGTTTGAAGAAATTCAAGAGAGGTTTCACCGGGAATTAATCCTCTCTAGGGAAATAAACTTCTTTGACAATTTCTAATATTGACAGTCTGAGAAAAGTTTCACTGGGAATAATGCCTTTCTCTTTGTTCCATATTGTTTAAGCACAAGAGAAGGCAAGACTGTATCTGGAAATTCCTATGGGGAACTAGTTTTGACTGTATTTAAGAGTGACCAATTGGCTTTACCTAATTCTAGACTTAGTTATCGGGGAAAACTATAAGCAGATATACAAGTATATATACAGTTGATATTTGACAAGTATTTAAAAGGATATGAAAGAAGGACTTACAGGTGAGCAAGCTTCCAGCAATACAGTTATATATATATATATATATATATATATATATATATGAAGGCATGTAAAGAAAGCTGATAAAAACTTACAGGCGAGCAAGCTTCCATTGTAACAGCTGTATGGTTAGTTGTTCAATAAATTAAAGAAATTTTGGATAACAACTATGGATTTGAACCTAAATCAAAAGGGAAGGTTATTTTTGAAAAGATTATTGCTTATACTCAAGGAGAGGCCCAGATGAAAAATAGTAATTCTACCGTTGTTTTGTAAACTATACTGGGGCTTATACAATGACTGAGGCCCAAAGAGGTTTTCTGTACAAAGGGATGGGTCTTACAACTCAAGGAGAGGCCCAAAAGTTTGAAAAAAAGAAAAAAAAATGGGACTTACAACACAAGGGTAGGCCCAGATGAATTTGTTTTGAAATGGCGATCGCGCCGAGATTTTCTGAAATCGCAGTGGGACTTATACAATGACTGAGGTCCAAAAAGGTTTTGGTTAAAAAGGGATTGGGTCTTACACTCTAATAGAGGCCCAAAGATGTTTGAAAAGATTAGTTAGGGTGATAGTGATCAAAAACCCTAGTTTTTGGTTTTTAAAAAGTATTTTAATTGAATAAAAATTCAATTAAAATAATCAAACATGTGAAAAAAGGTTGTGATCTTCGATTTATATTTGGAAAATCATGTTTCATTCATGGGATGATTTAAAAATCATTTGAATTTTGCAAAACCAAGAGAAAGAAATATTTTTAATGTTTAAAAACAAATAAAAATATAATTCTTTACAAAAATACCAAATATGTGAAATAAATAATACTTTTGTGAAATTTTCATGGATAAAATATTTTAACATTTTTGTAAATTTTCAAAAAAATAATCAATCAAAAATGATTAAAATTGAGAGAGAAATTAATTTTTGAATTAATTAATAAAAACATGAAAATATTGAAAAATAGCAAAAAATAAGAGAAAAGCAAAAAAGGTCTGGGTGGGGTTTGAACCCATGACCACCTAGACAAACACATGCGCGCACAATCACTGGGGTGGTGATACATTCGTGTATCAAAACCACCCCATAAATACATAAGGGGTGCCAAGTTTTCAGGCCTGGCCAAGGCAAGTATTGGCAATTTACGTGAAGCCTCTAACTTTCTCATTTCTCCATGGATTGGGACAAAATTTAGGTGCATCTCACCTAGAATTTCATGAGGAATTCAATGGTGGTCTTGGAATTTTCAGGAAGTGTCCCTATTTTAAAACCCGATAGTGGTTTCAAAATAGGCCTAGATTTGTATGTTCTATGTTATCTCATGGTACAGGCAAGAATTGCATGACAAATTGGTTCAAACACAACATATACAACATGTATGAGATGTTTATGATCAATGGACATCAAAGGAATGCATAATTCAAAGAGTTCAAGTTGTCATGCACTTACCTCTTGGAGCTTTTTGTGCTACCTGCCAAGTTCCTTGTGCCAGAAGTAGTTTGATGCTATGGACACTCTCAATTGATCCCTTAGAAGCTTTTAGGATGATTAGAACCAGCAGGAATCCTTAGGAACAAGTTTTGGCACTTTCTTGTAAAAGGGGCCAAAGTGACCAATATGGCAACTCTCTCAAATGTTGTTCCAGATGAGGGAAACCATTTGGGACAGTTTGAGAATGATATTTGGAGTGTGTTTGAGGCTTTGTTGGTTTTGGAAGTGACTGAATCAAGGCATGGCTTGTAAAATGCAGAAAAGTCCAATTTTGAGGTTTTGGAAGTGGATTTTCTGATTTTGGGGTTTCAGGTCACAAGTGAGTGTTTGGACAGCTTAGATATATATAACATATTGGATGTGTTTGGATCATGAGCTGTGGTGGAATTGCTCTCTAACTCAAAAACTCAGAGATGACTTGCAAAAGAAGGCATTTTGGCCTAAAGAGAGATATTTTGAGGAAAGCATTAGTTGTAGTGCTTTGGTGTACTCAAACTGATCACAATTAAGCTTTATTTATAGTGTGTCAAGTTTATTTTTGCATCAATAGTGAATGGCAGCTGCAGCAGGCCTTTGGCCAATGTTGAGCAAAAGGAATTTCAAGTCTCCTCTAGCCATTGACTTGAGGTTAGGGCACAGGCCTATGGTTCTTTGATTCAGTGCTGATTCTTGACTCATTCAGTTAGGAATGTGTCAGTCCATGCCACCTTGATGCATCCATTAAACTCTTGGAAACAAAATTGGAGTCTTGGCACCTTTTAGCCTTTTAGGTTTGTTATGGCTAAGTGTAGATTCTTGGACTTTGGAGGCTTGGGGATCAGATTATTCTCCTTTTATTTTATCCTCAGATGTGTCCAAATGGATGACAAGGCTTGGAGTTGCTCAATTTTTTCAAATCGAGCAAAACACCAAATTTTGCCTTACCTAGGACAGTTGGAAATGGTGATTTTGAGGGGATCATATCTCCCTGCTCAGGTTGAGTTATGGGAGGCTCTTGTGCTTTTTAGAAAGCCCTCATATGATACAAAACATGTGTGATCAGAGTTTGTTTTGAAACTATTTGGATCCCATTGAAAAATCCTCATGAACATTGATGTTTAAGGCTAGTAACTTAGGCAGATTTTCACTAAGTGTTGGAAAAAGTGTCATTTTCATGTTTTTGTCATTTTGATCACTCCATAACTCAAAATCCATGAGGAATTTGAGTCTGAGGTAGTTGAAGCTTTTGTAGAGTGTAGCAAGACCTACAAATCTAGCTTTGGATCACCCAAAATGGTTGCTTGGATCTCAAGTTATGGTCCTTGGAAGTTGATACCAAAACCACTTTTATTCCATAACTTAGAAAAATTTTGGTTTTTTATGGTTGCCCCTTTTACAAGAAACCTCACTTTTCTTGATTTTTCTTAATGAATGATGATTAATACCATACATTAACATTATTTTTGACTTAGGCGAACCATATTTGTGAAAAATTCCAAAAAGTCAAACTTGATTTTGTGCACAGTTGACTATTTATTGGATGAAATCCAAACTATGCGATCCTTTGTGAAATCAAGTCCTTGACCTAAATCAAACCTAATGGATTGATTCCATAGGTGTTATAGGGTGTATTGAATCATGTCCCAAGGTTTGGGAGCATGTCTTGGTCAAAAGTCAAAGATACAGTTGACTTTTTCTTCGAAACCCTAATTGTGATCCCGAGGAAATTGAAACTTGTGAACCAAGCTTCTTGGGTCAATCCATTGTTGCAAATGGATCAATGTGGTATATTTGGGGCCCTCAAATCATGTCTTGAGGTCTTGGCTCATGCTTTGTCCTAAAAGTCAACTTAGGGGTGAATTAGGTCAAGAAACCCTAATTCCTGATTTTTTGTAAATAAATCCCCTGAGGTCAAATTAACTTGATGATTGGGTTTATGAGGTCCCTTGGAGTATCTTGGGCTGTGCTTTGAAGCATTGGCTCATGCCCAGATGAAAATTTCCATCTGGAGGTCTCAGTCGACCAAAACCCTAATTTGGTGACACTGGCGATCTTGAGGCTGGATCCACTTGGAATGTTGCAACTTTGTGCTTGATTCTTGGTGCGGGAGTCCTCTTGATCCTTTATAGGTGTTTAAGAGGTTAGACAAGTTGAAGATCATGTCATTTCTTGATTGATCCTTTGTCTAAGTGCTTTAAGAGGGGTTGAAACCCTAATTCTTGATTGTGGTGAATGCTCAACCATCTTTGAGGAGATTGATGAGGCATGGAGGTACAACCATATTGTGATGATGTCTTACACAATGATGGGAAATCTTAGTGGTCAAAATTTGGGGTATGACAGGCGGCCTTTGGCCGACTCTTATTGGCAAGCCGCCACACATAGTTGTGGTGGTTGCAGTCTTTTGTAGTCTTTGCTTCAATTTGTTATTTTTGAATTAAAAAATGGTGCTTTATGAAGTGATGTAATAGCTGATAAAATGTGAAAAATTACAACATAGTGTGAACTGTTACTGAAACGGTGTGTTTTATTAATGGTTGTAACCTTGTGAAACAACATTACTTCACCTATAAATAGGTCATTTTGGATTCAGAAATTCACATAACAAAACATATCCTCTTCATAGAAAATTCCAAATTTCCATATTTCCTACATTTGAGTTTTTAATTATCTTATGCAATTTCGAATATAAGTTAATTATCCTCAATATTACTGCACGTTGACTCTAAAACATTTTGAGTGTGCTTGAAACACTATTAAAAAAATGATTATGTTCATGATTCAAGTTTGGATCATTCGGCTTACAATGATTATCTAGCAATAATATTTTATTTGTTGTATAAAATATATATTTTTATTTTTTAATTATAAATAATGTTTTATTTAAAAATTATTATATTCAATATATATATATATATATATATATATAGAGAGAGAGAGAGAGAGAGAGAGAAATCAAAATGGATCTGATCCATAAGACCGACCCACGAGTCCTATATTTTAGTGCGAGTCAGACTACAAAAAAGTTGGAAAAAAACATGATCCTATCTTTTTGGCCCAGCCCATAAGGCCTATGTTTTTCATGGGGCCGACCAAGTGGACTTCGGGCTGACCCATTAAAAGTAATTTTAATTAATTTTGAGAAAAAATACTTAGCTAAGTCATGATTACATAAGTGTGTTTTCAAGTGAAAACAAAAAGGCAAAGATGATGAAGATATGTTTTCAAAAAGATGTGATCAAATATATGACTATGAGATGAAGAGAAAGATTGATAAGTATTGGAGATAATGTTTACGTACTCTCTATTTTGACATAAAAAAATTTTGTGATATATATATATATATATTGTACTTATGGAGTTTTTATTCATTGCATCTCTTTAAATAATTAAACAATAATATTAAAATACGAGTCGATTTGACCCATCAATCCGTATGACCCATAAAATCTGGATCGGTCTAAGTTTTGGTAGTCCATTAAATAAGTGTGTCAATCCACTCCAGCTTATTTGTACGTGTTGATCCCACGGACTTGGCTGGACAACTAAAAAGAGAGTATTGAATCGTTAGGTGTAATCTTACAATTTTTAATTTTATTGAAAGTGTAATATAGGATTTATTTATATAGATATGGAAAAAGATACTATAACAACTAAAAGATCATGCTTATCTGGAAATATTATTAGAAATCCCACCTAATTATTTGTATTAAAAAGACTTGATTTCGTTAACTTAGTTTGAATACCTTTTTGAGTTAAATTTTCGAGAAAAAAAATTATACAATTTTTAGTAAAATTTGAACACTAGTTATCAAGCCAATTAATATAGAACAGTTAATTTCTTAGGAAAGATTTGAGTTAACCTCACTTTTGTCACACAAAAAAAAACTAATTAATAAATGTCGATTTCACTTTGACGTAATTCCTGTCTATTATGCATGCACTATAAATAAAGGCATTACGTAATCCTTTTTTATATATTTTTAAAAATAAAATATTCATTACAGAAAAGCTGAGATCATAATAAATATGATCTGGTGATAAAAATAGAACAAAAGTACTTATAATCACACACACGTATCAGCAAAACAATTTGAATTGTTTATCTCTAGTTTCTTTCGAATTTTAATATAATGCTGGAATGAGTCAATCAATAAATTAAGGTTAAACCCTCACCCCCTCTCACGTCATTCACATAATTATAAAAATGTGATGATTTGAATAATGAGAAAGAAAACTATGTGAATAAATTTAATTTTGATGATGAGTTATTATTCAAATGAATAATCGTATACAATGTCTAATATCAAGTCAGATATTTTGTTATTAAAAAATAATATATTACTTTCTTCTTTTCAGGTTATATATAATAAGTTTTTTTAAAATATAAACTTAGATATTGCTATACATATAAGTTATAACCCTCTATTTCATTTTATCTTATCTCCAACTAAGCACCAATTCATTTTAGTCATAATCTACCAATAAATAATAAGTACTATATATTATATATAATATTAATAACAAAATAGTTTGGTTAGTATTACTAGTATAATATTATAAGTTCTATTTTTTTTTTACAAATATAATATTATAAATGCTACTTATTTATTTCATTGAATCATTATTCACATTTACTAGTTGCTTGTATGTCAAAAAAAAAAAATTAATTCGTACTAGTACTTTTTCTAGTCAAATAAAATAGAATAGCTGAATTTGTTCAAGTTTATTTAATAAAAAAATTAAACAAAATTAAACCTTTCAAAAAATAAATAATATTTAGTTAAAAGGTATAATATCGAGGACTCAATGCTCTGCGCCGACCAAAGGTCCAGTAATGCAAGGCTCACTTGATCAACCATCTCCACCAAATCTAAGGTATAAATACCTTCACAAAGGTTTCTCAGGTACACAGTTTCTAATCTCCAGTTTCATTACGATTGTTTTAAACCCTAACTAACTTGGACGTTGGAGTGCTAACCATGCAAGTACCCCCTAGATTCACTGTATCGGAGATAACAAACACTGATTTGAGATGTACATCGATCAACAACGTCGATGCAATATCAACACTCTCGGTCTAAGAAGTATCGTGATCGCAACCTTCGATCCACAACCCCGCGTAAAATCACCAACAAGGCTTCGTTCCATCGTAGCTTATACAATCTCATCCATTTCTGGTTCCGCAATGGAACAGTGACGTCGTCTACGAGAAACGACTTTCGATTCCTGTGATTTCCACGATTCCACGTTCGATTCTCAGATATGAACTCTGAAAGTATCTCATGTGAAGAAATTGAAGTCTCAAGAAGCCAAAATCTTAGATCTACGTCGTTTGGATCCACCGAGCTCCGATCCGACTCTGATCGAACAGTGATGCCGAGTTCGAACCGTCACGAAAGGACATACACAGATTTTTATATATCCAGGTGCAAGACTATCGGGCCCCAACCATATTCGAGTACAACTCATGTCCGGATGAAAACACCAGAAATCATAATTACTGGAAGGAAGTACTATTTAAATATCACCCTGACTAATCCCTGCCAGATATTGCATCATCGTAAATACCCTCGTCGGTCACATCACCATTGTAGAGAATGAAGTTATGGAGTTGGTCGATGGCTGAAACGCAAAGGTTTGCAAGTTCGGGGACCAAGTCGCGCTCCTAACATCATCATGGAAGTAATGGGTCGCATCTTCCCCAACAATTCGGCCGAGAAAGTAGAGTTGGTCGACATGCAGCCTTAGAAACAAGTTTTAAATATGGGAGGGTGTTGGAAGAGATCCACCGGTTACCACTTGGTGGGTCTTCTGCAATAACTAGGTCGGCCTTCTCAAGCCCTTCGACAGGTACGATAAAGCATCTCAGATGCACCAATGAAAATCTGAGTTCATAGGTGCCGACCCAATCTGACTACGAGAAGCAGAGTCAGACGCATCATCGGAGCTCGGACATCTCTCAAGTCAAAAACTCGGTCCTTCAGACCATCTGACTATCAAGTCACCTAGACAACACATTTGAGGACAAGTAATTGGTACACACTTACAGCCGACCACAAGGTTTAATTAATGTATTTGTAAATTAATTATGCAATGGTGAAATGAAATATATATATATATATATATATATATATATATATATATATATATATATATATATATATATATATATATTGCTATTATATTCTCCTTGTTCTATTTTTTGCCTTGTCCTTTCTCTCAAATACTTTAATTAAACCTTGCTGTCGAAGACGCTTTGCACGTCTGACTAAAGCAATCAACCCCTTAGCGCCCAACGCGCATTCACAATCTAAGGGTGCTGTCAAAGACGCTTTGCACGTCCGACAAAATAAATCAACCCCTTCAATACTAAATGCACCTTTGAAGTTCAGGGGTGATGTTGGAGATGCTTTACACGTCTGATTACCACTGACGATTCCCCTCATAATGCCTTGCGCGCCTTCAAAATCTAAGGGAGCTGTCAGACGCATTGCACGTCCGACTATAACAACCAATTCCCCCAAGAGTTTTATCAAAGACTCTTTGCACGTGCTAATATATCATTCAAATACCCCATGTCAAAGATACCCACACATTTACACGTACTTGACGCACCCCCCTTTCGGATCTAGCCAATATAAGGGCGAGAGTGGTGAAGCCTAAAGACGTCCACCTCGATCCGAGCTTTACCTCAGGGCAGGGACGGAGATCTTCTACTCTTGGTCAGGAATGATCCTATATGATGCAGAGCGCGATTCAAAAAAGCATGGACGCATCTAGCTAGTTTCATGTCCATCATCTCTAAGTAAATTTTTTAACATAACCACACTAAACCGGACTCATGCCTTATCCGTGCAGAACATGATTAAGGCGTAGCCGTATCTAGATAGTTCTAAATTAAATACTTACAGATACAATTGAAAGCATAATCTCCTGGAGCCAAACTCATATTTCATCAGCTCTGATCTGACATATAAGCACATCAAGTTGTACTCATGTTGGCCCCGCGCAAGCACTCTCCAATTACAACCACACTCGACTGGCTAGGAGTTCCTCCAAAACGCTGCATACATCTTAACGCGACACACTTAGTCTATTTTTTACTTCAAGCTTTAGATAACCTAGAATTCTGTCGAGCCTGGTTTGAAAGAATCTTATGAACAAATGCACAAGATTAGGATCACTCTTTCTTTAAAACATGTCCAAATCTAGAAAAGGTTTATGGTGATTTGGCATATTTGATAGAAGTAGAAGTAAGCTAAATTCACAGGCTAAGCACAATTAGCTAATCATTTCGACCTCCAAGGTTCGACAGAAGAAACTTTTTGACATAAGCAATTAGAAGGTTTAAAAGACAATTTAAAATAACAAGAGTAATTTAGAGCAGTTCAAATGTCGAAGGCACATGGAAGCAGACTAGAAGGCTGAAGCCCACGTAAGGAAGTACGTGTCAAATTCTGCGAAGATAACCATTATCGAAGGTTAACATTGTAATAGTATACATGACAAGTTCAATCATTTAAACAAGGGTCGCAAAATTCATTAAGTATTGTATATAGAACTTAAGTATTCAAGTCACAGAGAGAAAAGAGTTTGTAAGAAGATGTATGTGCCATACCCTAAATCTTACCTCGAGTCTTTTACCTGCATCAACATAGCATAATCGTTTCATTTTTATTATGCATTATGTTCTGGACTGGGCCAGTACCTTCCCCACAGTCGAGCAGGCCCAACCCAATATCACATTGGAGATGCCCAATAGGGCCCACTCCTCCTTCCTGTCGGGCACGGACAGAACTTTCGGTAGTCGAGCAGGCCACCACCTAGCGCAGGGAGAAATCACCCGTCTTCCCCACGGACTCCACGTCTCCCCCACGCGGGGACACGTCATCAGGCGACTACCCACTTCCTGAATAACTAGTCAACCCACCTTCCGAAGATCACGGGGCAGTTGCTCCAGGGCGAAGACCACGTGCTGGTCTTCTCTACGCCACGTAAGCCCTGACAGTTACCTGTATTGGGCCTAGTGACCCAACCCAGCGCAGATGACCATTGACCCAACGCTGGGGGCACACTATAAATACCCTCTTTCACTAGAGGGTCAGGTATTCTAAATCTTTACTCTCACTACTACCTTTCTGTACTTGCTTACTCCGTCTCTGAATTTAGTATCGGAGTACCTTGCAGGTACACACCCTACCTTCTCACCACCACCATAGTAACGGAGCTCACGACGTGTTGCTGGCCACCGATATATTTCTGATGTGGTACGATCAGTGGCACCGTCTGTGGGAAACCTTTGCTTCCCCGTTCTTCCTCCTGTAGAAACTCAAGAACCAAAGCAACTTCCAATCTCTGACGATCATGGCCAACCCTCGAACTGACGCCAATACTCCAGACACCGCCTTCGTCCCATTCAAAAACGGAGACGACCAAGACCCCAACGTGGCCCTTCACGACGAAGAAGGCGACCACAAGGACGGGCGTACTGCCTCCCCCTCCTCTGACGACGCGACCTTCAACGCCGCCCGATACACTGATAGCCCAGCTGTCTACCAGCCGATCCCCACGCCACTTAATACTGATTCGACCACGGTGGCTCTGTTCACAGCGATCACTCAAGCCAATCTGATAATCTTCCAACAAAATGAACAGATAGGAGTGCTCGAGAGGGAACGACAACATCGCTCTCCCCCACGGAGACACCATCGCCCAATTTCTCGCAACCCCTCTCCTCCCCCGCGGAGGACGCGACACGATGACTCTAGGAGCCCTTCTCCCCGGATGCCTGGGCGCCGCCCGCGTTTGGAACGACCCTAACCCGTGGTCGTCCAGAAGTATGACTGGTCTCCTCCTCTGAAGAAACGGCGTTCCCCCGCTCAGAAGAGGAGTAAGGCCGACAGATACGAAGAGAAGCCAAAGAGATGACCGAGAAGTCCCCCTGACGAAGCAGGTGCGGCCGGGGTGACCATCCCCGTCACGATCACCTGTAAGGAGTGACGAGGAGGACCAGTGCACCCCGCTATTCAAGGATATCATGGAGACTCCCTTGCCCGTCAGGATGGAGAAACCTCCACCCTTGGCGACGTATGACGGTACGACCGACCTGGACGACCCCATCGAAAGCTTCGATGCAATGCTCGATTACCGTAACATCCAGGGAGCCATCAAGTGCAGGCTCTTCCCACTACCCTCTGAAAGGGTGACATGGCGTGGTACAAGAGCCTCGCCCCGGAGTCCATCACCGCCTGGAAGGAACTGAAGAGATAGTTCTCCAGACATTCCACCGCTTCCCGACGCCACCCAAAGACGAAAGCATCTCTGGAAGCCATCATCCAGAGAAAAGATGAATCTCTCCGGGATTACATCGAGAGATTTAACCGAGAACCCGTCTAGGTGTCCACCATGGACGACATGAAGAAATTCTTGATTGAGCGAGGACTGCGACCTTGCACCGAGTTCGCCAAGGATGTCGGCATTGAAAGGCCCCGCACCTTGGAAGTGCTCCTCCACAAGGCCCTAGCATACATCCAGTATGAGGAGATAGAAGCTGCCCACTGTGCCTGCGACTTGCAGAATCAATAGGGCCTCAGATGCTCTAGGAACGAGGACTCCACCGCCCCCCCGAGGAGGGGGTAAAAAAGAAAAGAAGACCGACCCTGAGACTCTCGAGAGCCTAGGAGACCAGCAAGCTGGTTCACAGAGTACACGCTACTCACCCCTCCCTGCGAGCGAATCCTGGCCGAGTGCATCAACTCGGAATTCCAGAAAGGAGGTGTCCACTTCCCGAAGCCGACACCCCCAAACCAAATGTTGACAAGTCCAAGTACTGCAGATTCTATAGGAGCCACGGGCATGTCACAGAGGACTGCATCCACCCAAGGATGCGATAAAAATCCCGATTAAGGATGGGCACCTCAAGCAGTACACGAAGAGGAACGACGCTTCTCGACAAGAGACCTGAGAGACGCAAAGGGGTCGAGGAGGCAACCCCTTCCCCTAGCGAGGACGGATTACAAGCCGGCCTGTGTGTCACCCGACCATAGGATTTCTACTTTCTCGATGAGCCCGACGCCCCTGTGACCACTCGCAGCCCGTGGGAAAGTTTCGCCGCCGTAATGGTCATATCTGGTGGGGGGTTAACAAGGTCTCAGTGGGGTCGATCAAGCGAAAGTTTGACGAGTTGATAGAGATGAGCTCGGTGCAGACCGCCACTTTTGATAAGGTCCAGGGAAGGTCGAACCCCATCACCTTCTACCTCGAAGAACTTCTAGGCAGCGCCTCCAACTCCAACATCCCCCTCTTGATCAGGGCGCGGATGGCGAACTTCGATGTCCGCCGGATCTTGGTCGAACAAGGAAGCTCGGTGGACATCATGTATGCCCACCTCTTTGAGACCCTCCAACTCAATGAAACACATCTAACCCCTTACGTGGGCTCAGACCTCCAGGATTTCAATAGCACCACCACCAGACCGTGGGGCTACGTCGAGCTGATGGTCACTTTCGGGAATGACGACACTGCCTGACAAGTTAAGGTTCGCTTCCTGGTGGTGGAGTTTCCTTTTCTATACCAGTGCATCTTGGGAAGACCGACTCTGGCCGAACTCACGGAGATACCATCTACAGTCCATCTGAAGATGAAGTACTACATGACCAGAGGTCGGGTTGTCACCCTCCACGGGGATATTGAAGCTGCTAGGAGATGCTTCGAAGCTGCAACCAAGGGTCTGAACTCGATCAATATCAAGTCCAAGACCGCAGAGAAGCCAGCCCTGGACGTAGAGCAGAAGTTATTCCTGCGCGTCAACACGTTGGACCTCGACAGTCACTTCCCTAATGAGCAGAAGCAAGGAGAAGCAGCGGACAACAACCTTCCAGCCGAAGGCAGCGGGCATCCTCTCCACCCAACGCACCCCATTCCAGATGGAGACTTCGAGCTCGTCACTCTCGGGGACAATCCAGACAGGAAGGTGAAGATTGGCACAGGGTTCCCCGACCTGGCAAGGAAGCAACTGAAGGCCTGCCTCCGGGAGAACGCTGACTTGTTCGTGTGGAGCTCTTCGGAGATGCCCGACCTTGATCCAGATGTGGCCTGACACCAGCTTATAATAGATCCAGCCGCTAGGGCTATAGTGCAATGTAGGCGTAGGCAGTCTCCCGAGAAAGCAGAGGCTGCTGAAAAAGCTGTAAAAGACCTCTTAGAGGCAAACTTTATTTCGGAAGCCCGGTACATAACCTGGCTGTCCAACGTTGTACTTGTTATGAAAAATAATAGAAAATGGAGAATGTGTGTTGATTATACCGATCTTAACTGGGTATGCCCGAAAGATGCTTATCCACTGCCTAACATCGACAAACTGGTCGATAATTCTGCAGGTTTTAAGTTGTTGTCGTTCATGGACGCGTACTCGAGGTACAACCAAAACCCCATGGCGAAGGCCGACAAATAGCACACGGCCTTCATGACCGAGTCGGGCAACTACTACTACAATGTAATGCCCTTCGGCCTGAAGAACGTCGGCGCGACCTACTAGCGGATGATGAACAAAGTCTTCTGGGGAGAGATCGGTGACATGCTCGAGGTCTACTTGGACGACATTATCGTAAAATCACGAGAAGAGGTCGACCACACTGCCCACCTCAAAAGAGTCTTTGACACGGCGAGGAAATGCAAGATGAGGTTTAACACAGAGAAATGCACCTTCAGCGTCCGGGCAGGTAAGTTCCTCGGTTTCTAACTCACAGAACGAGGGATCGAGGCGAACCCCGACAAGTGCAGGGCATTCTCCGAATTCCCGATGCCGAACTCAAAGAAATCTATACAATCACTATACGAGATGCTCACCTCGCTGTCCCGCTTCGTGGCCAAATCGGCGCAATACGCACTTCCATTTTTCAAACTCCTACGCAGGGAAGCCACGTTCGAATGGACCGAAGAGTGCGAACAGGCGCTCCTTCACCTTAAACAAGTCCTCTCGCAGCCCCCGGTCCTCTCACAACCAGAAGACAGGGAGACGTTGTTCCTGTACCTCGTCGTCACGAGCAAAGCGGTCAACGCGGTTCTAATCCGGGAAACCCCCAACGGGCAGAAGTCGATTTACTTCACCAGTAAAGCCTTCCAAGGCCCCGAACTTAGATACCAGCAGATCGAAAAAGTCGCCCTGGCTTTCGTTACCGCGGTCAGGAGACTGCGACACTACTTCTTGGCCCACACAATCGTGGTGAGGATGGATCATCCCATGAGACAGCTCCTTAGTCGACCTGACATGGCAGGCAGGATGCTCATATGGTAGCTCGAACTCTCCGAGTTTGACATCTAATACGAGGGCCGGAAGGCTCTGAAGGCTCAAGTATTGGCCGACTTCATCGCGGAGATGACCATCCAGGAACCTTCGATTGACAAATCCCAAAAATGGACGATCTACGTCGAAGGAGCGTCCAGCTCAACGGGAAGCAGAGCGGGCATCATCCTAGAAAACAAAGAAGGCATTCTGATCGAGGTCTCCCTCACATTGTCATTCTCGACGTCAAATAACCAGGCCGAATACAAGGCTTTCCTCGTTGCGCTACGACTAACCGAGGACCTCGGCGCCAAAGAAGTAAAAATGTTCACCGACTCCTAGCTCGTGGCCTCCCAAGTACGAGAAGAGTACCAAACCAAGAATGACAACCTCATCGAATACTTGGATTTAGTGAAGGAAATGATGAAAAAAATTCACCTCGGCGGAAGTGAGTCACGTCCCACGCGAACACAATACTCGGGCAAACGTCTTATCCAAGCTCACTGATGCTCCGCAAGTGCACAGATTTATCGAAGTAATATAAAAGATTGTCGAACCCACAGAGACCAATGTCAACCTACTATAATTTATCGTTGCTTTGTAAAGCTAAGGCTATGATTGAAATGGTACGAATAGAAATAATAACGCTAATTACTAAAGGTTTGAAGATAATACTAAAACGAGCCCGAAATATGATTTCCGCCCACCTAAGGGACTTGTAGAATACGGGTACTGACTATGACTATACTACCATTCCATAGGAAATGCTAACTTAAAGACTTCGTCTCACACTCTCGCGCTATTGACAAAAGTCACGCCTAATGACCCCAAAATTTTGCTCTCGCTCGCTCGGTAAATAAAAGGCGCATTTTGAAAACCAACAAATCCTAAACGAAGCCTAAAGCGCTCTCGCTGTGTTTAGGATCGATGCTCAGTGTCTACTATCCGGTGCATACCTCAAACTCTCGCTCTATCGGACACACCTTAATGTATTTCTCACTCTCGTGACAAAACACTGTTAAGCAACCCCTCGCTCTCACGACAAAGTCACCTAAATTAAACTTAGACACTAAAACCAGAATATCGAACAGTCATATTTTCATACCGATGGTTCCTACAGAGTCCCGTCGGAACAACGTTCCTCATACGACGGTCTCTAATTATAATTAACCGGACATAATTAAATTTGACCTTAACATGTTAAAGCATTCAAATTCTGGAACTATCATGTTAAAACAAATTCGAATATAATCTATCTATAATGCAGTAAATAAAGAACCTGTAAAAAATCACGGTAAATGAAACTAAACTCGAATACGAAAATGGCGACAAGACTTGTATTGATACTTGAAGTGATACAGCAGTACAAGGAAATAGAAAATACAAAGTGCAGCAATTCCTCAGTGTGAGTAATTGCTGCTTTGAAACTGAAAATATATGCCTAAGTTCTAAAAAGTGATTCGGCAGCGCTTCCGCGCAACTTCCGGACCCAAATGCAGACCTACAAGGGTGTATTTATAGAGGAAAATTGGCTCCAAGAAGGTCTGGTACGATTTGAATTCAAACCAAGTAAAACTGTCAAACTGTCACTGAAAAACTGCTCCCGCGCATAATGGTGACCGCCGTATGCCTAATGG
Organism: Lathyrus tuberosus; assembly: GCA_022829125.1. Classification (NCBI taxonomy): domain Eukaryota; kingdom Viridiplantae; phylum Streptophyta; class Magnoliopsida; order Fabales; family Fabaceae; genus Lathyrus; species Lathyrus tuberosus. The sequence goes on from JALAZF010000090.1 coordinate 7,478,680, forward strand.
TGACCGTCATTGGTTCAAAAGGTGATTTCCCTCCTTTTTGGGACATGGCGAACGGCTTTCTCCTCTGTAGGGGAAAATGGCGAGCGCCGTTCAGTTGGAAAGGCCAAAACTTGCATTTTTGTTGTTTTCTTCCTTCTTCAGCTCTGTTTTCGCTCTTTTTTCCATACTTGCCGATTAGACACCTGTCGACATAAAAACAAAGGAAAACATAATAAATCAAAACAAATAGTATGAAAGACTCGATAAAACGGTACTAAAAGTGCGCGTAATGAGTCAAAAAATACGATACGAATTCGAGTTATCAACACCCCCACACTTAAACCATTGCTTGTCCTCAAGCAATCAGCCAACACAGTAAAAAGAAAATAAGCACGGTTCGAAACATAGGCACAACAAGACTCTAATCATACGTGGCAGCTAGGCTAATGTTTGATCGATAGGTACTAAATAGTAAAAACAAGGATATCGTAACAACACATTTCCACATTTGCGGACAAAGACTCCCTTCCTATGCAATACTAATTTAAATCATGACATTATAACTCGACCTATATCCTTCATCCTATTTCACCTCTTTTTCATTCTCGCGCAATCACATTAAGCTCGTTATCCTTTGTACTTACATGGTAAGCGAACCTGTTTGTGCTATATGATCTCGACTTTCAATTTTTTTTTCTTTTTCGCACATTATGTTTTCTTTTGCTTACGAATTTCAAGAGTCCGAACCTTTAGGCTACATGGTCGGGTGAGGACCACCTAACTTAGCGGGAACATGTCTTTCATTCATTTTTTCTATAAAAATCACATTATTCAAATTTTTGAGATCAACACATATTTGCATCGGTTCGTTACTTAGTTTATACATAAGGATGGTGCTGACTGCTAGTATAAACTAATCAAGAGGCTACTTCTAAGAAACTAAGCATAAGGTCTTGGAATAATGTCTATTTAAATCAATATCACATACTTAGGGAATCTAAGGTGTAGGAACGGTACTGATATTTACAAAACTTTCCCAAGTCTATCAAACACAACCTAAACAACCTATATACTTTCAGAGTTCGTGCCATGAATCGAAACAAAAAATAGTTGGAGGTTAAAATTTTTTAAAGTTTCGGGGAAATTGAATAACAAGCGAAAACCACGCATAAAGACTCGACAACACATGCAATGACTCGACAAAACATTAAAAACAGATAAAATTCCAAAAAGTATGAAATAAACTAGAAAATAATAAATCAAACTAAAAAACGATAAAATGAAAGTGGTAAATTTCCTCCCCCACACTTAAACCAAACATTGTCCTCAATGTTTTGATAAAAGGTGGAAAAAGGAAAGATAGAACCTGTGCGAATGCTACTCCTTGCCACCATGGCCAAATCTACTCTGATCCTGCTTCTTTTGTCCCTGTCTTCACTGACCACTTTAACTTTGGCGACAAGCATTTTGAGATACCTTCGTTTGTACAATTCTTGAACCAGCTCATCATATTGCCCACTTCCAGAGGAAGTACCTGCAAAAAGTGTTAGAAAAATATGGTGCGGTGTGTGCAGGTGGGACATGACCATGCAAAGAACGAGGAAGAGGTGAGTCACTGATGGGAGAGACATACTCTCTCATATCATACTCATCATCGGTGTCACCGCCAGCAGCGACATTCATAGGAATGTCTGTGGGCACCAGCTCATCTCTAGGATCGAGAATTTTTTCCTAGATGTAGCTAAGACATGACAAGCAATACATTTCTTTATTATCTGCAAATTCAAACAAACAAACATAACAACTTAAAGTAAAAAACCCCGTGGTTGCCTCCCATGCCGCGCTTTATTTAACGTCGATAGCTCGACGGCTAATAATCTTCGGTTTCCATGGCCACTTATCAAGCCATCTCACATATCCTTCACCTTTTCTTTTCTTCCTTCTGTGGGGTGGTTCATTCTTTTGAACTTGTGGTGGTGGTTCTAGATCTATCCTAAGTATCCGTTTTTCAAGTTTGGGCTTAGTTCTTTCATCCACTACCTCAAAATCTAACCTTACCCTCTTAACAGTAATGATATCCCTAGTTTCATGGTCCTCAAATTTTCTCTTTTTATGCAGGACCTCAGACAAAGGTACATTGGCTTGGATATTTTCCAATACCTCCACATATGTTTTGGATTGGGATTCTACCTTGGCTTCTACAAACCTTTGTGGGAAGGGAATAAGTGGGGTATAGGGAGGAAGAACAATAGGTGTTGCCTTCTCTACCTCTTCGACAACCTCCCTTTCGGGTGGCGTCAGTGGATTTTTCTCAATCTCTACGCTTTTCTCACCATAACTCTCCTCAAATTCATTATCACTCTCCTTAGGATTTTCTATTGGTTCTTCACCACTGGTTGTTACAACATCCATATGTCTCTCAAGGGAGTGTCCTATAGGTGTCTGGGCAAGCAGAGAGATTGTAGTCTCCAATACCTCAGTGTGAGTCGTGAGGGACTCGACCACCGTGTTCATCTGCCTAAAGGTTTCATAAGTATCGAGATGTTGTTTTCTAAACTCTTCATTCTGGAGAGTTTGTGTCTCCACAAAGCGCTCCATCATAGATTCTAGCCTAGAATTAGTTGTTGTTTCAATAAAATCCTTCATTAATGTTTCGAGGTTGGAATTTTGGGATTCTTGCGGTTCCTCAAAATACTGGCAAGGGTAATCGTAGAGGGAATATGGTTGAGAGTGAGTGAGCGCCGCATTAAAATCCTCCATCAATAATTCAAGGTCGGGATTATAGGATTCCTGTGGTTCCTCAAAATATTGGGAGTGGTAATTGTAGAGGTAATTTGGATGCGGTTCCTCTAGATATTGTGACTGGTAATCATAGACAAAATTTGGGTGATACATAGTTTTTTTTTAGCGGCAAGAGTGTCTTAGTCTATACGGTGCAACAATGGAATCAAAATATTGACCGTTGGTCCCCGGCAACAGCGCCAAAAACTTGATGCTTCGCAAGTGCACGAATTTATCGAAGTAATATAAAAGATTGTCGAACCCACAGAGATCAATGTCAACCTACTGTAATCTATCGTTGCTTTGTAAAGCTAAGGTTATGATTGAAATGGTACGAATGGAAATATAAACGCTAATTACTAAAGGTTTGAAGATAATACTAAAACAAGCCCGAAATATGATTTCCGCGCACCTAAGGGACTTGTAGAATACGGGTACTGACTATGACTATACTACCATTCCGTAGGAAATGCCAACTTAAAGACTCCGTCTCACACTCTCGCGCTATTGACAAAAGTCAGGCCTAATGACCCCAAAATTTTGCTCTCGCTCGCTCAGTAATTAAAAGACGCATTTTGAAAACCAACAAATCCTAAACGAAGCCTAAAGCACTCTCGCTGTGTTTAGGATCGATGCTCAGTGTCTACTATCCGGTGCGTACCTCAAACTCTCGCTCTATCGGACACACCTTAATGCATTTCTCACTCTCGTGACAAAACACTGTTAAGCAACCCCTCGCTCTCACGACAAAGTCACCTAAATTAAACTTAGACACTAAAACCAGAATATCGAACAGTCATATTTTCATACCGATGGTTCCTACAGAGTCCCGTCGGAACAACGTTCCTCATATAACGGTCTCTAATTATAATTAACCGGACATAATTAAATCTGACCTTAACATGTTAAAGCATTCAAATTCTGGAACTATCATGTTAAAACAAATTCGAATATAATCTATACTTTAATGCAGTAAATAAAGAACCTGTAAAAAATCGCGGTAAATGAAACTAAACTCGAATACGAAAATGGCGACAAGACTTGTATTGATACTTGAAGTGATACAGCAGTACAAGGAAATAGAAAATACAAAGTGCAGCAATTCCTCAGTGTGAGTAATTGCTGCTTTGAAACTGAAAATATATGCCTAAGTTCTAAAACGCGATTAGGCAGCACTTACGTGCAACTTCCGGACCCAAATGCAGGCCTACAAGGGTGTATTTATAGAGGAAAATTGGCTCCAAGAAGGTATGGTACGATTTGAATTCAAACCAAGCAAAACTGTCACTGAAAAACTGCTCCCGCGTATAATGGCGACCGCCGTATGCCTAATGGCGACCATCATTGGTTCAAAAGGTGATTTCCCTCCTTTTTTGGGACATGGCGAACGCCTTTCTCCTCTGTAGGGGCAAATGGTGAGCGCCGTTCAGTTGGGAAGGCCAAAACTTGCATTTTTGCTGTTTTCTTCCTTCTTCAGCTCTGTTTTCGCTCTTTTTTCCATACTTGCCTATTAGACACCTGTCGACATAAAAACAAAGGAAAACATAATAAATCAAAGCAAATAGTATGAAAGACTCGATAAAACGGTACTAAAAGTGTGTGTAATGAGTCAAAAAATACGATACGAATTCGAGTTATCACTCGCGAGCACAAAGGAAAAAGGCGGGAACAAGTCTGTCATCCAAGAAGTGCTTCAGCGTCCGAGCATCGAGAAATCCATCCCCATGGCCGACGTGCATACCATTGGAGAGAGCCACTGCTGGATGATCCTGGTATACAAATATCTCAGCACGGGAAAACTACCCGACTACCCCAAGGACGTCGGCGTAGTTATGCGGCGTGCCTGCTCATATATTATCGTCGAGGACAAGTTATATCGGCGGGGCTTCTCGATCCCCCTCCTCAGGTGCGTCGAGGTGTCTAAAGTCCCCGACATAGTCCAGGAGATCCACGAAGGGATCAATTTACAACACCTCGGTGGACGGTCCCTAGCTCGTAAAGAATTGCGAGTAGGGTACTACTGGCCCACCATGCAGCAAGATGCCAAAGAGCACATCAAGAAGTGTGTCAGATGCCAGCGACACAGGGACATGCAACTGGCCCTGCCCAGTGAACTCAAAATGCTTTCATCCCCGTGGTCGTTTGCCTGGTGGGGGATGGGCATCCTCGGACCCTTCACCGTAGAGTCGTACCAAAATAAGTACTTGATCGTCGGCGTCAATTACTTCACTAAATGGATAGAGTCTGAAGCCCTAGATAAAATCATGGCCCACAACATACTCCGTTTCTACAAGAGGAATATACTTGCCCGGTTCGGCGTACCCCAAGTAATCATCACCGACAACGGGACACAGTTTACCGAAAAGAACTTTCAGGACTTTGATACCAAGCTGGGCACGAAGCAACACTTTACGTCAATCGAGCACCCGCAAACAAATGGGCAAGCCGAAGCCGCGGACAGGGTGGTCCTGTGAGGTATAAAACCAAGACTGGACGATGCCAAGAAAAGGTGGGTCGAGGAGCTGGACAGCGTGCTCTGGGCCTACAGGACGACCCCACGCTCGACTACCGGGGAAACCCCGTTCCGACTGACCTACGGAACTGAGGCAGTAATCCCAGTAGAAATAAGGGAACCCTTAAGAAGGAACGAGTCTCCCCTCGACGAGGAGATGAACGATGAGGCCCTAAAGGAGGAGTTCGACCTGGTCGAAGTGATATGGTCGGGCGCATCCCTCTGCGAAGCCTTGCTCAAATAGAAGATAACTTTACGCCATGACAGCAAAGTCATCAAACGCGAATTTCAGGTAGGCACCCTAGTCCTGCGAAGGAACCAGAAAGATCCGCGCGAAGGGAAACTCCCCGCGAATTTGGAGGGGCCCTATCGCGTTCGTGCAAAAATGTGGACGGGAGCCTACTACCTCGAAAATCTGCACGGAGATGAACTTGCTCGACCATGGAATGCTGAAAAACTTAAATAGTACTACAGTTAAACACTACCTGCGACCTATCCGCGTCGCGACCACGGGAGTGCACTAAGGTACAAGCGCGACTCCCTACCTCGAGACAAGAAGACAAGGGCCCACTTTGTGTGTGCGCGACGACCCTTGATCCAACGGGGACACCTCTACTGAGCTCCACCTTCGTCGTACCAACTAGGCAGGATGTCCTGCTCGCGATGGGAAGTTCACACCTTGGAGGGAAGACCTCGACCGAGCTCTTAGCTTCGTCGAAGGTCGGAATACGACTCCGACCACGTGACCAGTTCCTTACACTGTCGAGGATCAACAACGTCGAGCAAAGGCCCCAAATACTTAAACAAATATGCAAATAGCAAATACATAATCAACATACAAACATCACACACAAGATATGAAAGACAATGCATTAAATCGGGCAGAAACCCATTGTTCAAGCAGTACAAAAAGGTAGTGCAAGCCCCTGGCGCGCAGGCCGGGTAAAAGTCAGTTTACAAAATACGGCACGCGGGCCGAGCTAAATGATAACCAAAAGTGGCGCGTAGTCCAAACAAATTGAACAAAAGGAAATAGGGCTAGACGGCTACGCCCCCTTCAGGTTGGTCACCTGCCATGGTTTGGTCATCTTTTTCCTCCTCGGTTTCAGGCGTGACCATCCGACCTTCGACCACCTGGTGGTAAGGGCTTGTTACCTTGGTGATAAACTGGACACCAGGATTCACGAGCTGAAGCTGCTCCACAGCGGCAGCAAAACCCACCTCGACAGCCCCCAGAACATTCTGCTCGAGCAGCCGGATCTTCGATACCAGGTCAGCCCGAGAAGTCAGGAGCTTCTCCTCGGCGATCTCATCTTCAACAGGCCTGGCAGCCGCCTCCAGCTCAGCAATCCTCGCTAAGAGATTCTTCCTCTCCACATTAGTGTCCTTCACCTTCTTCTCCATCTCCCCGTGAAGCTTGACCTGAGCCTCATTTTGCTTCCTGCACTCGTCAAGGTCAGTAGCCAGCTTTTTCATCTCAACCTCGACAGACGCGAGGTTATTCTACAATTTGGACAGGTCGGTCGAGGGGCACGTCTCGTCGTTGATGACCAAAGTCGTCTCAAAGATCCACATCATCGCGACCATATCTTCCGACAAGGCTTTCCTCCTCGTGGTCCGGTCAACACCCAAGATTGCCTTGGACTCGCCAACACTCATAGTCGGGGAGTTGGCCCCGGAGAAGAAGGCAGCCTGCAAGAAGCAAGTGTTGTACCCCAAATTTTACCCTCATCTTCTTGTTAGATGCTATGTGATTTATTTTCTCTGTTTTTATCTTAATTACTTTTTATCTATTTTGCCTTAATTTATTTAGAATTTTATTTTATTTATCTTATCTTAATTTAATTTTAATATGTTCTATGTTTATTTATTTTGAATTCTTAAATGTTTTAATTAATTTTAGCTAAATTAATTAATTTGGTTGATGATTTAATTTTAGTTTAATTTGTTTGATTTTGAATTAATTATCCTTTTATTATTTTGGTTAAAATTTATTCAAATGCCTTAATTTTAATTTTAAAATTTATTAATTGGAATTTAGTCAGATTTTATTAGTAATTAATTTAATCATCATTAGTTGTCCTTAAAATAATCTTAAGATTTTAATTTAGGTGTGGCAATTTAATAGAAAATGTCATTTAATTTTTGATTAAGGAAAAATACGTGCACCATTCTCCTTGATTTTTTTGGATTTATTGAAAAATTCTGATTGGAGGATGAATAAAACCAATGGCCAATCAGAAGGCTGTTTTGTTCCTTTGACTTTTCAACAGTCATTGTTAGACCAATAGAAACCTGGCACGCGTCCTAGGAATAGTTTTCTTCTTCCTTTTTCGTTTCCTTTCAATTTTGCAGAGAAACCAATTCCTTCAAGTTGGTTGTAAATTTTTCTTTCAAATTCACTTCATCAAATCTTGGCGCCATCACTCCAATCTCGTTTGCCCTAATTTTCGTCAATTGCTCCATGGGATTTCAATTGCACAAAGCAAAGCTTCAACCTTCCTTTTTCCACCATTTTCTGTACCACCTGCGAGAGGAGCAGAGCAACGTTACTCTCACTTTCCCAAAGAACACATACATAGGCTGGAAACAAAAGAAAGGTGGGAAAATGCTACCTGTTTCAACCTTGCAATGCCTGATGTGTGCTCAGAATGGAGGAGCATTTGCCTCCTCAGAATTTCAATGTTTGAATCTCATTTCAAAACCCTAGCTGCCACTACTCTTGGAGGATGATTAATTCCAACCCGACCCACAACATCAACCCATTACTATGCCTATATAAGGAGGTTAGAGTCTCGTTTAAATCATCAACAATTCTTTACAAAATCACTCTAAAATCAATTCACATTGAGAGAGCAAGTGTTAGCTGCAAGGAAAGGAAATTGTTGTGTGGTTAGCTTAGAAAAGAGGTAAGCATCTTTACCTCACGCTCATTATGTATTACTGCATTAACAACATGTGCATCTTTATTTTGTTCTATGTTATTCTTAGTATGAATATGATATATAGATTGGTATTTTAGATTTATCATGAATGATTTGAGTTCTGATCTTGGTTGAGACATAATACTTGTTGATTTACTCTATGTCTATCTTCTGTTAACTTGTTGAGCTTGATGATTGTTGTTAAGTTCATGGTAGATGTATGCTTCTCATTGTCTCAATACATGTTTACAACTGTTGATATGCCTCTTTTCCTTTGTTCATACTGATGTCATGTTCATACTTAAGCTATTGTGTTTTCTTTGTGTTTAAGAAATCTATCAAGCCTTGAGGCTATGCAGGTAGTTTTGTCACTCTGAGCTTATTATTGATGTCTTACCTATAGTTATCCATAGTTTTTTAGTATGGCTACATTGTTGATATGCCTGAAATATGTTTTGAATCAAGATTTGTCACATGTGCTTAAACTGATATTCTGCTGAGCTATTGCTTTGTATGCATAATATTTATAATCCACTTAGCCTAATAGGAATTTTAAACTGAGTTGTTTCATCTTGTGGTTCATGATTTTTTTTTGTCAGATGCTTGTTGGTTGCTGCGTCTAAATGAGTTTTATTCTGTAAAATCAATTAGCACTATCATAGCCACCATATTTGATTTGTGCAAAGAGTTTGATATGTTAGTATATTGCCATCAGTTATGTGTTTTTCACTTTGAAATAATAAATCTGTTTTGAGGTGCATTTACTTGTCACTTAAATCATGTTCATCAGTTCTGCAGCATTACATCTACCATATCATACTTGTTTTCTATGTGTCATTTTGATTGACATTTGGTATAAGCATGAACTTATTGTATGTATGCTTGGTCTTAGCTTAATCTATCCATGTGTCTGCTAAGTTCTGGTTTCTAACATGTGATTTTAGTTCTTCAAGATGTGAAATGGACAATGTCTCATTATGTACTAATGTCTTGATTAAACCAGTTTATGTTAATGCTTATAGGTCTCTATATGTTTTAATCTTTGCATTGTCTGTGTGTACAAACATTGGCTAATGTGTTAAAATCCTATTTTGATGTGAGTAGACTATTGCTACCTCCAACTGTTAATCTGATTATGTGTGTATAACCTGCCCTTCCTATATTATCATGCCAAGTGACTTGCTTTCAAATATTCAAACATATTCTATATCTGTGTAAGTTTGTACATCTGATATGTCAAATTGATGAAGTATACATAATCTGTCCAAGATCTCTACTTCTATCTATGCATGATCTGCTTGCATCTATACTTGCCCTAAATGTTTTTTTTAGAATAGTTGACTTCTTGAAATGTTGCATATCAGTTTTGTGATGAACATGCCTTGATGAATATGTCAAATTCTCTTATTTGTCAAAACCTTACCTTTTTGTCTCTTACTTGCTTTACAAGTCACTGCTGTCATATTAGAATATGTAGTTTTGCCAAACATGTTTGAGAGGTAGTCTTGCTCATGTTTAAGTTTTAATGTGAATCATGAACTGTCTTTGTGGTGCTATTCACACCTCACTTAGTATACCTACTGCCAGAATGTGGAATCCTTTTTTGTCAACTTACATGTTTTGTTGAATTCTGATTGTTTGAGCCTCAAATGCTTCTATATGTGCCAGTCTTATGTTGGTCTTTAATAATATGTCTCTACATGCTTTGTTATCATATATGCTAAGTATTGCATGATTTTGTTTTATCTTTGCTTAAATCCAAGGCTACTGTGTATGCTAGTAATGTTAGGGTCCTTTTTTTTTCATCTTGTGGATTCTTTGTAGCATGATTGAATTTCCTTAATTGATACCCCTGCTTGTCTTTGTATTTTGTCACAACCTAAGAGTTTTGATCACACACCTCACTTGGCATATTTCTCTTTTACGGGTCTGCATATTCTGGATGATTCCTTTTTATTTAAAAGAGTTATGAACCAAAGTGTTTTCAAGCAGTATCTGCACTTATTTTCTTTAAATTTTATGAACAATGCTCCTTGCTCCATATGTTTCAATTATCTTTGGCAAGCATCAATTATATATTACATCAGTACCATGTATGCCTTGCATCCCTACATTTTGATGTTTGACTTTTGATTTGTCACTAGTGTTGTTTTCTCCATGTTTATTACCCTACTACAATAATACCATGACTTTGCTAATTGCCTTGAATTCTGATCTGCATTGACTGTATCTTTATGAATTGTTGTTGTGCTCTTTTCAGCCTAAAATTAGAAATTGGTCTTAAGTTTGGAATTGTTGAATATTGTTTTGAACTTTGATATTTTGTAACACTTTTGGTCTTTGCTCTCAGCTCACATACTGGTCCTTTTAATGTTATTTGCTTCATGTTGATTCTAATAACCATCCTAATTTGAGGGGTACTGCATGATTGTCTGTTTACTGCCATGCTTCTGTTGAGATTTCTCACCTTATACATTCCATTACTTTACTTTAATGTCAGGTATTTGGTATACATACGTAGCAGTCTTGGCTTTGAGTTGGTAGTGATTTGGTTTTTGTTCATATTGATCTTTCACAGTATGGTTTGGAGATTTACTTTTAATAAGCATACTGCACGTGTTTGGCTCATGTTTGAAAATTGAAAAATGCGCGCATGTTTGGTTTATATATTCATCAAGTTGTATTTTGTTTGGATGAACACGTCGTCCCAACGGTCACACACACTAGCACGCCTTCGCCTTTCACTTGCCTTGCACGGGTTCGATCCTGCGGATCAACCCTTTTGTTTTTTTTCTGATTTTCCATTTCGCCTTGTTATTTTATATTTGTGTTTGCACTTTATATTCAATACGCGCGCGCAGCCCAGTTGGTCTTGGTTTTGTGCTGCTGAATCCAAGGGCGTGGGTTCAATCCCTACATGGGACACTTCCTCTTTTTTTAGTTAAATCATTTTCTTTTTATCTCAAGCTTATTAAAAATTCAAAAAAATAGTTTATTTATTTTTAGAAAATCTTAGTTTTATTCCAAAACTCCAAAAATATTTTATTTTATTTAGTAATTTATTTTCTTAAATAGTATTTAAGTTTGATTTATTATTAATGTGAGTTTCCACTCTCTTTATCTTGATTAAATTGTTAAACCTTTATTTATGATCTTATTGATATTTTGAATGTTTGGTTTAATCCATCTTAATTTATCTTGTCATTTGGTTGTTGATTTAATTTGTTATTGGTATTATTCGACTTTGAATATCATCTTGATTAATCTTTTATTCATGACTATGTCTTGACTTATGATTTGTGATATATTTCTCATGTTAATATCTTTGGTCTGTCTTTGTCTACTTGACCTCTTTGATATTTATCTCATGTCTACTCATCATTTGTCATGGAACATATTGCCATCCTTATGCTTATGTTGCTTTCATTACATTATTTTATATCAACGTTTTATCTTCTATGCCTTTTATTTTGCTATCTTACAACTATCTTTCCCCTATTCCAAAGGAAGGTGAAATACATTGACTTTTAAAGTCATTAGCCCCCACCTTAACATAAGTAACCTCTTAGGAGAAAACTTCATTTCTTGGCCTCATCAGAGCCATAGAAATTACAACTAGCTTTAGGAGAGAGTTCTTAAACTCTTAGTGATATTCATCCTAATGAATCATCACTTTTCCTTACTAACTAAAACATAATCATAGGTCCATTACAACTAGATTTAGAGAGTTCTTAAACTCTACAATGAGCTTGTACTCATTTCCCCCTCTGAATATTGACCATAGTCAATAGTTCAGTAGAAGTAGAACTACGCATACTCTGATTCTACTCCCGAGGATACGTAGGCGTAAGGTGTGATGCCTTATCGAGTATACTTAGATACTAACCCCTAGGGTTTCAACCTTTAGCATAGAACCTTTAGCAAACATAACATTAACAAGAGGCTCCCGTAGAGTACTACGGACGTTTAGGGTGCTAATACCTTCCCTAGGCGTAACCAACCCCCGAACCTTAGTTCTCCCCCTTTAGGTTTTTCTAACGATCTTGAACCTTTCCTTTGGATAAATCAAAGTCGGTTGTAAAAGAAAAATGATGCAAATTAATTAATAATTTGTTATCCAATTTTCACCGCAACAGAAATGGCGACTTCACTGGGGAGGTTAGACCTATTGCTGGTCCTTTCCTAAGAGGGTTAAGCCTATCTTGTCTTATGTTATTCATGTTTGCTTATCTACTTGTATGCTTGCTTGTATGTCATATTGCTTGTATGCTTGTATATCTGTTCTATGTTTGATATTATCCTGTTTGGTTTGGGTTGACATGATATCAATGAGTGAGATAAGTCCTAACCCGAACTTTAGAGAACACATATGTTTAGGAACCGTGGACATAGTCAAGGGAACTTCGAGGGAGAAATCCCAAAGGAGGGAACTTGAAGTCCACACTCAGTTGAGGCCCTCTTGGAAGTGGTATATATTGAACGAGCAATCGTGAATGTGTTACTACTTTCGACCTAGGAGCCAGAGATACTGATGACCTTTAGTTACCCCTTTACCCCCACTTGGCCTGTTTAGGACGTAGTGCGAGGACTGTGAGGGAGCAATCCCAAATGGTTGCTACGCGATGCTACACTCAGATGAGACTCTCTTGAGAATTTTATTGATCACCAAGCAATTGGAAAGTCGATAAAATCTGAAAGATGGGTTGTCGACTCTGGGAACTTTTTAGAACCTTGTCTTGCAGGTGAAAACCATAGTACATACCTTTGGGATGGGTAGACCTTTGACTTCATGCTCATAACTTTTAACCTAGGTGGCTCTGTGTTCTTTGTGCTTACCTGTCTATGTGTGTTTGTTGCATTCATTCTTGCATCATGTGCATTGTGTATTCAAGGAACTCAGTTTTGTTTTGAAAACTTTATAGGATGGATTTTGGAAAAAGGAAAACGAAGAAGTACACCTTCATTAGTCCAAAATTGGAAGATCTAAAGAATCTGGGTAGGCTAATCAGTGAATCATCAACATTCCAAGAAAGTATGGGAAGATTTTCTCTCTGATGAAGACCAAGATGGTAGACGGATTGCTCCATACTCTCATACAGTTTTATGACCCCATGTACCATTGTTTCACTTTTCCGGATTACCAGTTAATGCCTACGCTCGAGGAGTACGCTATTCTAGTTGGTATTCCCATCACTCCAAACCTTCCTTACTCTGGTTTGGAAAGGATGCCTAAGGAGAAGGAAATTGCATAAGCGGTTCATCTCAAGCTGTCAGAAGTCAAGGCTAACTTGGTTGTCAAGGGAGGACTTTTTGGGTTACCTGCCAAGTTTCTAATGGAGAAAGCCCGTCAATATATTAGCATGAAGAATACGGTGGATTATGAAGCTGTTATGGCCCTACTCATTTATGGGTTATTCTTGTTTCCTAACATTGAGAACTTTGTTGACATGAATGCAATCAAGATCTTCATCATTGGAAATCCAGTTCCAACCCTACTTGCATACGCCTACCACTCAGTGCATTTGAGGACTGCTCATAAGGGAGGGATGGTAACATGCTGTGCCACACTGTTGTATTGATGGTTTATCTCCCACTTACCCCGATCTAAGACCATTTGGGATCTCCAAGATGGACTTCTTGGGTCAGAGAAGATCATGTCTCTCACCAACACTGATCTTGAGTGGTACCACCCATCACTCAAAGGCAAGGATATGATTGTTAGCTGTAGAGGATTTGCTAATGTACCGCTTCTTGGCACAAAAGGAGGCATAAGGTACAATCCTGCTTTGGCTTGTCGTCAACATGGTTATTCTATGGGAGCTAAACCTAATAACATTTACTTGGAAGGTTTGTTCTTTGAAGAGTATAAGGACCCTGTACTTAGAGAAAAGATGGCTCACGCTTGGCGACATGTTCACACCAGAGGTATCTCTGCTTTGGGGGAAACTGAGTGTTTGGCTTCAGAATCTTACACTCAGTGGGTGCAAAAGAGGGCTGTTGAGTTGAAGATGCCATATGATCGTCATGATCCTATCCCACTAGCTCCCAGAGATCCTGTTCTGTACTTCACTAGCAATGAAGATGAATTAAAGATTCAGTTGGCTCAAGCAGAGCGAGGAAGGAATGCTTGGATGAATAAGTATCAGATCCTTAACTTTGAGATGAATGAATTGCAGAAGAGTCTCAGGAGGAAGGAAGAAGAATCTGTCAAAAAAAGGAAGATGCAAGAGGACTTATTTTCTCCTAGCACGTCATCTCCACCCGAACCATGGAGGTCACAGTTAGTTGAGCTCATTATCAAGAACGAAAGGCTATAGAAGGAGAACCAGAAGCTCGCCATGAGATTGAGGGGAGAAGACTGATTGATGGCTTAGGACTTAGTTTTCTTTATTTCATATTCTATTTTGGTTTTTGAAGGTGTAATTGTCTTATGTTGTAATTCAAGACTTTATTGTCAATGAAATGAGTTTTCCTCTAAGAAAAATGTTCCTTAAAATTTGCAAGGATACAATGCTAAGTTCTCTTGAATCACACCCATCATATTGCATTGCATCAGCATTTTTTGCTAACTATCAAGAAACTAATGATATTTTTGCAGACTTTGTTGATATGGAATCTAAAAAGCAAGTTTGGCCTTATTACTTCGAGCTCCCGGAACTTCAACAACTGATCTGGATGTGCGACATGATCGAGGATCCTTCAAACTTTGCTGACAAATATGGAAACCTCACAACTACTAAGGGTTCCAGTGACTGAGGGACCATTGGAAGTGTTGGTGCAATTATATCACCGCAATTACCGTTGCTTCTTATTCCCCGAGTTCTAATTAGTTCCAACCTTAGAGGAATTTTCTGCTATAATTGGGATTCCCGTCAAGGATGCCCTAATTTTCTCCGGTTTAGAATCAATGCCATCAGCTAGAGATATTGCAACGACTACCGGAATCAGATTTACCGATATCCAGGCAAATTTAGTTGTTAAAGAAGGACGACTTAGACTATCTTCACTATTCTTGTTTGAGAAAGCAATGTACTTCAAGAATAGAGGAAAGGAGGAACTGTATAAGGCAACACTTGCCTTAATGATCTATGGGTTGGTTCTGTTTCCAGGCGCGAAGCAGTTCGTTG
This sequence comes from Lathyrus tuberosus, assembly GCA_022829125.1. NCBI lineage: Eukaryota > Viridiplantae > Streptophyta > Magnoliopsida > Fabales > Fabaceae > Lathyrus > Lathyrus tuberosus. The sequence continues at coordinate 7,494,003 of JALAZF010000090.1, forward strand.
ATACTCAGGCAATACAAATTTTCAGAGTCCATAACCCAGTCCCTACCTTGCTGGCTGATATGTATCACGCGGTTCAAACCAAGTACAACAAAGGATGTGGAGAAATTGTGTGCTGTATACCTCTTTTCTATAAGTGGTTCACAGCCTACTTGCCAAAAACCCCGAATTTCTGGGAGGTAGAACATTGTCAAGTATGGATTGAAAAACTGATGAGTTTGAAGCACACAGATGTCAAACGGCATAGCCCAACAGAAGAAGGGATTGTCATAATTACTAGCTACGGGGATTGCCCTAATGTACCCCTGTTGGGAAGAAACGGCTGCATCAACTACAATCCCATGCTAGCCCGTCGACAACTGGGTCATTTGGGGAAGGGACCCATAATCAAGGAGGATTTACATATGATGTATTATGGGGAAAGAGACGGCTACGAAATGAAAATGCTTCTTGAGGAAGCTTGGTGTCAAATCAATAGGCAGTTATGGAAGGCGGAGTGCTCCGTCAATGAGGCGCATCTGGAATGGTCTCATGAGATAGCCAGTGTGATGAGGAGACCTTATTCCCGTCACAAGCCACTCAGAACTAGACAAGGACTGGAGGAAACATTGACATGGTTGTTACTCGAGAAGAAAAGGATTAAGGGACGCATAGAAAAACTGATGAGGGAGATGGATGAGGAAGGGGAAACATCCACCAGCGGGTCTAACTTCTAAAGATCTTGCTGCTAGTTCCCTATGTTATTTATTTTCATTGTTGTTGTTATCTTTTCAGTTATGGGAATAACCCACCTTTGTACTAAGAGCATGAAGATACTCTGCTCCAAATGTAATGAATGCCAAACTTGCTTAATGAAGAAGAATTTTTGAAATACCATTGTCAAAAGCCTTGCAATTTTCTGTGTTTCTTGATAGATTAGCTTTGCACCTGCATTGCATCATGTTGCATTTTACATTTTTTGCTAAACTATCGAGGTACTAAATTTTGTTTTGCAGACTTTGTAGAAAATGGACGCTACTAAGAACATAAACTGGCCCGTCACTTTCCTGATCCCTAATGTTGAGCATTTGATAGAAATCGGAGGAAGAATTGAAGATCTGCCAAGCTTTATTGACAAGTATGGGGACCTGTTATCATTAATAAAGTTGCAAGTAAAAGAAGGACTGCAAGAAACCTTGGTACAGCGGTATCATCCAGTATACCGATGTTTCATCTTTCCAAATTTCCAATTAGTCCCAACCATAGAAGAATACTCACATATGCTAGGATTACCCGTTCAGCATCACCCTCCTTTTTCCGGTGTGGAAGAAGAATTCATTAATCAGGAGATTGTCGTAGGATTGGGGATCTGAAAGAGACACATCCGAGAAAACATGACCACCAGGGAAGGGTATCGTGGGCTACCCGCCCAATTTCTAATTGAGACGGCTCTTCACTTTCAGGAAAACGGAAACTCTGTAATGTTTGAGTCAATGTTTGCTTTGATGGTGTACGGGTTATTCCTATTTCCCAATGTTAAAGATTTTGTCGACGTCCAAGCAATCAGAATCTTTATGGGTCAGAACCCTGTCCCCACTTTACTGGCTGACATGTACTTCTCGGTCACCACGCAGACTATGAGGAGTAAAGGTGTGATTGTTTGCTGTGCTCCATTACTATACAAGTGGTTCATTTCATACCTACCTACGACACCAACGTTTTGGGAAGTGAGTGACAACGCTCTTTGGGTCAAGAAACTAATGGAACTAAGGCATTCTGACATCAAGTGGTACGATACAGACCCTGAAGGAACTATAATAATTGTTAGTTGTGGAGACTATCCTAATGTGCCACTCATGGGTCGACTTGGTTGTATAAACTATAACCTCGCTCGTACGTTGCCAGTTGGGTCATCCAATTGAAGAGGAGCCTAGACCAGAAGAATTGGAGCTGATGTACTATGGATACGGAGAAGGATTTGAAGAAAAACTCAAGATAGGGGAAGCATGGCTTTTCATTAATTATAAAAAATGGATCACCAACGGTCCTGTCACTGAAGCTCATCTGAAATGGGCACGAGGGATTTCACTCAGCATGAGAAAGCCCACTCCGTATTATGAGGCATCCACAAGTGCTGAACAGAAAAGGATGGAGTTATTAGGGGAGCTAACTTTGGAGAAGGCCAAAACCAAGCGACTTATCAAAGAAATCATGGAAGGGATCAGGGAAGGTGAAGGGCTGCTCTATTTTCCGTAGTTGTAATCTATTGTTGTAATTCTATTTTAAAAGTTGTTTTTCTTTTAATGTGATCCAAACAATGATTGTAACATTTCCTTTCTGTAAGCACTTATCTTATTTTTCCAATGGGAAAGTTATGTTATTAGTAATCCTGTTATTCACACTGTTTACGAACCCTTTTAGTTCTTGATGGTTTAGCCTGCATGCACATCTCATCTGCATTTTCGTATGTGCATGTGCATTTCTTCTGTGTCTCATTGTCGTTTTATCTTCTCCCGTTGTTGTTGTTGAACCGTCACCCTAAATTCCTCGCATCGTTACAATACCCGGGCACAGGCTCGAAGAAGAAGGATGTCAGTAGATTGCGAGAACTTGGATCAAGTTAAAAATGAGCTTAACGAACTAAAAGGTGGCATGGGGCAGATCATGGAAGCCCTGAATGTTATACGAGTAAAGATGGATACACAGGTCACTGTGGTCTCAGAAGTCGCAGCTATAACTGTTGAACCACCTGTCATTCCTGTTGAAGGCCCTACTCTGGGAATGCCACGTGACTTTATGAGAGTCACGGCTCCGCAATCCACACAACAAGTAGTACCACTGTTTGATGGGAATCAGCAAGCTATTCCAACTTACGCCCCACCAGCGGTGAGACCCATTTTCAACCCGTTTTTCAAAATCAGCGTCATTTTGACCATGACGATATGTCTATGGAAGAAGATGACAATAATGAGAAATTAAGAGCCAATATGGAGATTTATGCAGAGAAAGCTGAAGGCCATGGAGGGAGACAATGTCTTCAGTTCTGACCTTAAGGATATGTGTCTGGTCACTGATTTAGTAATTCCACCAAAATTCAAGTTGCCAAGCTTTGAATTGTACTTTGGCGCTACGTGTCCTAAGGCCCACTTGGTCATGTATCTCTGAAGAATGGCGGCATATATGGATAACGATAAGTTAATGATCCATTGTTTCCAAGACATCCTGAAGGGCGCTGCCGCAAAGTGGTACTTAAGCTTAGACCAATCTCAGATTAAATGTTTCCAAGATGTTATGGACGTTTTCATAAAGCACTATAAGTATAACTTGGATTTAGCTCCTGATCGTAGACAGCTATTGACCATGACTCAGAAGAACACAGAGTCATTCAAAGAATATGCTCAACGGTGGAGAGAGATTGCATCATAGGTTGAACCACCATTGACTGAGAAGGAATTAGCTGATTGGTTTGTAGACACGGTAAAGCCGAAATTCTATGAGAAAATGATTAGTAATATTGGTGCCAATTTTTCTGATATCATTGCAATTGGCATGAAAGTGGAGGCAGGTCTGAAAAGTGGAAAGGTAGCCAGTTCACCTAACAGCTTCACTAGCGCCAGTGTCAAGAAGTCTCCGGGTAATTTTCATAAGAAGAAGGAAGGCGAGACTAATGCTGTTATGACAGGGAAAAGGCAGAATCCTAAACGATCTCTATTCCAACCACAACCAAGTCCCAGTTTTCCTCAACAGCCAGTTTACCCTATGCAGTTCACACAATAACCATACGTGGCGTCTGTTATGCCCACTTTTAATCATCAGATAATGCAGCAAGTTCCTGTTTCCCAGCCACAAAATCAGCAGCAGTGGCCGAAGAATCAAAATCAGAATTACCAACAGCCGAGGCGGCCAGTGCCACAACAAAATACCCCTCCAAGAAGACAGGCGGTAACACCAAATTTCCCACCCATACCAATGACATATACAGCATTGTATCCTTCTCTGGTGGAGCAGGGATTAATTGTTACTAGGCTATTGGGGCCACCATCTGAGAAATCTCTGCAGTTCTTCAACCCTAATGCAACCTGTGCTTTCCATCAAGGAGGAGTGGGCCATGATTTAGAAGGGTGTTTGGCATTAAAGAATCTGGTGAAAAGTTTGATAGAGAAGAACATTTTGTCTTTTGCTAATAACCAGCCAAATATGAAGAATAACCCCTTGCCAACACATGGGTCAACTAATGCTGTCGAAGACGAGAATGATGAAGTATTGATCTCAGATGCAGCAAAGATTAAAACTCCCCTGAGAAAGTTTCACGCCAAGCTGTTCAGCGCCGGTTTGGTCAAAGTTTGCCATGATGGATGTGTAGAGTGTGATGGTAGTGGTGAAGGGTGTCAGTTGGTTCAAGATGATATTCAGCAACCGATTGATGAAGGTTTCTTACAGGTTATCAAAAAAGAAAGCAGAGTAGCAATGATTGAACCAGTGTTTAATTTTCCAAAGCAAGTGCCAGTGTTTGATGAAGAAGAATACATATCAGTAGTCCATGTGTTCAACAATCCAAGGGCAAGTACCGTGAGTCCAGTGTTTAAACAACCAGTTCCAAGATTCAACAAACCTGAAGATGTTTCTCCTGTTAATCACGCCAGGCAAAATAACTTCCCAAGACCAGTCCCGTTCAGGTTCAGAGGAACCAAAGCGTTACCATGGATCTACGAAGACATTACAGGTGGTAAGAAGAAGGAGAAAATGATCCCAAGGAAAGAGGTGGGGGTCGTTATCGAGGAACCAGTCCCAAGGAAAAAGGTGGGGGCTAATGATAGGAATGTGTCCAATATATTAGGAACAAGAAGAATGATGAGGAGTGGAAGGATTTATACCCGTATGAACAAAGAAGTGTCTGGTAAAGAAGGTGAGGTGTGTATACCTACCAATGACAAAGGTAAAGAAGTGATCTCCAAGGAGGATAACAAAGAATTTATCAGGATAATAAAAAGAAGTGACTATAGGGTCGTGGATCAGATCTACCAGACTCCGTCAAAAATTTCCATTTTATCTCTGTTGATTAATTCACCAGTCCACCGATCAGCACTACAGAAAGTATTGGCTCAGGCTCATGTAGCTCAGGATATTACCGCCAGACAGTTTGATCATGTTATCGCTAACATTACTGCATGCAATACGCTCAGCTTCAGTGATGAAGAACAGACCCAATCAGGTCGGAAACACAATCTTGCTCTGCACATATCAATGAAGTGTCAGGAGGACACATTGGCTAGAGTTCTTGTAGACACAGGATCCTCCCTGAATGTTTTACTGAAGAGGGTCCTCGATAAGCTGGCATACAAAGGAGGGATCATAAGACCCACATCGTTAATTGTCAAAGCTTTTGATGGTTCACGAAGATCCGTGATGGGGGAAATTGAACTACCAGTTTTGATTGGACCTCAGGAATTCAATGTTCTGTTTCAAGTTTTAGACATTAACCCTGCCTATAGCTGTCTACTTTGAAGACCCTGGATCCATGAGGCGGGGGCTGTTACTTCAACCCTACATCAGAAGATGAAATTTGTGGTCGATGATAAGCTGGTCATCATGCATGGGGAAGAAGACTTGATGGTTAGTAACTTGTCATCCTTCCGTTATATTGGGGCTGATGAGGATGCGTTGGAAACTTCTTTCCAAGCCCTGGAAATAGCTAATGCAGTTATGATCGACAATGAGAAGCCAGTGGTACCGGAATACCCATCCTTTGCTTTGTATAAGAGTATCCAGTCTGCCCTTCAAGAATGTGTGCCCGCAGGTTGGGGCAAAGTTATTGAGGTTGAGAAGAGGATCTGACACCAAGGGTTGGGTTACAGACCAACTCCAGAAGATGAGGCTGCTTCAGGTACAAGAGGAAGAGGAATGAAGATAAAGACTGTGCAGGAGACATTTATCAGAGGTGGACATCAGGTCCATGCAGTCATAGGAAGTGCGGAAGAAGACGAAGACATTGATCGTTTCGTTTTTCGCCAAGAAGGCGCATTAGGCAATTGGGAGTCTGTTGAGATCCCAACTTTGTACCCGGAACCAGAGTAACTTGTTTAGATTTATTGTTTTCATCTCCCTAGTCTTGCCCAAAGCTAGTGGATTGTTTTGTACGGGCCTCCGTTTTCAAACTTTAAATCAATGAAATGACTCTTTTGCTAAATTTTTGTTGTTTTACTTTATTGCATTCTGTTTCTAAAAAATGGCAATCTTTTCAAACAAAAGCATCTTCATCTCGCATATTCTTGAATTGTTGTGCATTTTAATAATATAAGTCATTCTACCATGCAGAATGAATCATAAACCTATTGTATTCAATGACCTTGCTCTTACCATTGACTTCGACTCCCCTGTCTATCAAGCTGAGGAGGAGGAAGATTATGAGGTGCCCAAGGATCTAGCGGATATATGTGACTACCAGTATATGGATCTCCAGCCTCATGAAGAGAAGGTGGATGTCATCAATCTTGGCACTGAGGATGAGAAGAAAGAGGTCAAGATTGGGGCATCACTGAAACCAGAAATTAGACAGCGGTTGATTTCGCTCCTTAAAGAGTATGTGGACGTGTTTTCTTGGTCCTACCAAGACATGCCTGGTTTAAATACGGATATTGTGGTCCACAAGTTACCCCTCAAGCCTGAGTGCCCGCCAGTAAAACAAAAGCTTCGCAGAAGTCATCCCGACATGGCTCTCAAGATTCGAGATGAAGTTAAGAGACAGTTGGATGCCGGATTTTTAGCAGTTTCCAAGTACCTAGAGTGGGTAGCTAATATTGTTCCTGTTATGAAGAAGAATGGAAAGGTACGAATGTGTGTGGACTACAGGGATCTTAATAAAGCTATTCCCAAGGATGATTTCCCTCTACCCCATATCGACACACTGGTAGATAGCACGACTCGTTTCGCCATGTTCTCATTTATGGATGGTTTTTCAGGCTACAATCAAATTAAAATGGATCCAGCTGATATGGATAAAACCACTTTCATTACCCCGTGGGGCACTTATTGTTATAAGGTTATGCCTTTTGGATTAAAGAACGTCGGGGCAACACACCAAAGGGTTATGGTGACTTTGTTTCATGATATGATCCACAAAGAGATAGAGGTGTACGTGGACGATATGATAACCAAATCTCGAAATGAAGAGGAACATGTAGATCACTTGCTGAAATTGTTCAAGAGACTTCGAAAGTATCAGTTGAGGTTAAACCCTGCAAAATGTACCTTTGGAGTTATGTCAGGGAAGTTATTGGGTTTCATTGTTAGCCAGAAGGGCATTGAAGTGGACCCAGATAAAGTGCGAGCAATCCAAGAAATGCCAGCTCCTCAAACCGAGTCTCAAGTCAGAGGATTTTTAGGCCGTTTGAATTACATCTCCAGGTTCATCTCCAACATGACTCCAATATGTGCGCCAATTTTCAAATTACTCCGTAAGGATCAGCCAGTAGAATGGAATGCTGATTGTCAACAAGCTTTCGAGAAACTTAAAAGTTATCTCCAAGAACCTCCTATTCTAATTCCTCTGGTTCCCGGAAGACCTCTCTTTATGTATTTGACTATTTTGGAAGAGTCTATGGGCTGTGTTTTGGGACAGCATGATGAGACTGGCCGGAAAGAACATGCGATTTATTATCTGAGTAAGAAGTTTGCAGATAGTGAAAGTCGTTACTCACTACTTGAAAAGACTTGTTGCGCTCTGTCTTGGGCCGCCAAACGTCTAAGACAGTACTTGATTTGTCATACTACCTTGTTGATTTCCAAGATGGACCCGATAAAGTACATCTTTGAGAAACCTGCTCAAACGGGTAGACTTGCCCGCTGGCACATGTTATTATCTGAGTATGACATTCAGTATGTCACTCAAAAGGCCATTAAAGGAAGTGTTCTTTCAGAATATCTTGCCGATCAACCAGTCGAAGACTATGAACCACTCAAGTTTGATTTCCCTGACGAGGATATCATGGCAGAGAAAGATTGTGAAGAATCAAGCTCTGAAGAATACCCCAGGGCTGAGTATAGGTGGAAAATGATGTTCGACGGTTCATCCAATTACAAGGGACATGGACTAGGTGTTGTTATAATTAATCCTGAAGGTGGCTACACCTCTTTTACAGCCAGGTTGGATTTTGGGTGCACGAACAATATTGCTGAGTATGAAGCGTGCATTCTGGGTCTGGAAGCCGCAATCGATCTTGGAATCTGTTTTCTTGAAGTTATGGGTGACTCTGCTCTAGTCATTTATCAAATCAGAGGCGAGTGGGAGACAAAAGATGAGAAGTTTATCCCTTATCAGGCATATGCTTTGGAGTTGATTAAGTGTTTTGATGAGATAACATTTCGTCATGTGCCACGTACTGAGAATCATGTGGCTGATGCTTTAGCGACACTGGCTTCGATGTGGCAAGTTAGATTTATCAATGAAGATCCAGTAATCAGTATTGAAAGGAGGACTGGGCCTGCCTACTGTCAGTCCATTGAAGGAGAATCAGACGGCAAACCTTGGTTCCATGATATTGTGAACTTTCTAAAGAATCAAGAATATCCAGCCAACGCCTCCGTTCTTGATAAGAAGACTCTACGAAGACTATCAGCCAAGTTCTTCATCAGCAATGATGTACTATACAAAAGGAATCATGATATGGTTTTGCTAAGATGTGTCGATAAGAGAGAAGTAGACTTGCTGGTCCATGATATCCATGAAGGAGCTTTTGGCACCCAAGCCAATGGACATGCCATGGTTAGGAAGATTTTGAGGGCTGGATACTATTGGTTGACTATGGAAACTGACTGCATTCAGTATATTAGAAAATGCCATAAATGTCAGATCTATGCGGACAAAATGCACGTTCCTCCTACTCTGTTGAACGTGCTATCATCACCCTGGCCGTTCTCTACGTGGGGCATTGATATGATTGGGGCAATTGAACCTAAAGCGTCTAATGGGCATCGCTTCATTTTGGTGGCTATAGATTACTTTACCAAGTGGGTGGAAGCCACCTCTTATGCGAACGTGACTAAGCAATTAGTTGCTCGCTTCATTAAGAACAACATCATTTGCCGTTATGGGATCCCCAGCAGGATCATAACTGACAACGGAACCAATCTGAACAACAAAACCATGAAGGAACTGTGCGACAGCTTCAAAATTGAACACCATAACTCTTCACCGTATCGTCCGAAGATGAACGGAGCGGTCGAAGCTGCGAATAAGAATATCAAGAAAATTCTTCAGAAGATGGTCAAACCATACAAGGATTGGCACGAGATGTTTCCATATGCACTACATGGGTACAGAACATCAGTTAGAACTTCAACAGGGGCAACCCCCTTTTCTCTGGTATATGGGATGGATGATGTCCTCCCTATAGAGGTTGAAATACCCTCATTAAGGATATTGATGGAAACCAAGCTTGATGAAGTAGAATGGGTTTGAGAAAGATATGATCAACTGAACTTAATTGATGAGAAGTGTCTGACGGCCATGTGTCATGGTCATTTATACCAGAAGAAGATGAAGAGAGCGTTTGATAAGAAGGTCCGCGTTCGAGAATTCAGAGAAGGAGAATTGGTACTTAAAAAGATTCTACCTTCACAAAGAGATGCCCGCGGTAAATGGGCACCCAATTATGAAGGTCCATTTGTAGTCAAGACGGTCTTTTCAGGAGGGTCTTTGTTTCTTACAACTATGGATGGTGAACAGCTTGCGCACCCTATGAATGCAGATTCGGTACGAAAGTATTATGCTTGAAAGACATCTCACCTATATCCAGGAATCCCTAGAGAAGTCAGCTTTTAGAGTTTTAGTCCATAGAGTTTGTTACTGGTCATTGAATACAATGTAACCTTTGCCAAATTGCTATTTTGTTGCATTTGTAATATTTCATGGGACTCTACTATTTGGCAAGTCACCATTTTTCAATGAATATCAGCTATTGAGTCATTTTCTTGTTTATTGCACTATCATCTTTATTCTGCAAAACTTTGTCATTTTCACTTGATTTTTGAAAACGGAAATGTTGCAATTTCTAAGAAAACACAAAAATAAACTAAGTTTTACTCTAGTATCGAGATGTTTTATGGAATCAAGTGGGTACAGGAAGAGTTAGTAGTAATGTATTTTTGGCATGGATCTGCCATCTCCAGTGGAAAGAGGATTGCCTGGTTATCCTTGGTATTTGGGTTTCAGGGTGTTGACTTGTGTTATCCTTTCTTCTTTCCTATTTTGCGTCGTTCACGTCGTTTCTAGCATATAGCTAAGCATATGCATCATACCCTAGCATCTGTGCATCCTTGTGCTCTGTTTTGATTGTGGTCTTTTGTTGGTGCCTGTCTTTATTTCCCCAGTGAAGTAAAGACATTCCCGGTTTGCCTTGTGTCGTGCTTGTTCAGTCTTAACCTTTGCGCGCCAGATTGGAATCTTTAAACCTTCTGTTGTTCCCAAGAAGTTTAACATTAAAGATTTTTAAACTGTTCTCGTTTGAATCGTGTCAAACTTGAACTTGGACTTTGTTTGAATCGTGTCAAGCATTGTCTTCTTGTTTTAAAACTTGTTCTTGTTTGAATCGTGTCAAACCTGAACAGAGTCCTTGTTCGAATCGTGTCAGACACTGCCTTTTGTTTTAAAACTGTTCTCGTTTGAATCGTGTCAAACTTGAACTTAGACTTTGTTTGAATCATGTCAAGCATTGCCTTCTTGTTTTAAAACTTGTTCTTGTTTGAATCGTGTCAAACCTGAACAGAGTCCTTGTTCGAATCGTGTCAGACACTGCCTTTTGTTTTAAAACTGTTCTCGTTTGAATCGTGTCAAACTTGAACTTAGACTTTGTTTGAAACGTGTAAAGCATTGTCTTCTTGTTTTAAAACTTGTTCTTGTTTAAATCGTGTCAAACCTGAACATAGTCCTTGTTTGAATCGTGTCGGACACTGCCTTTTGTTTTAAAACTGTTCTCATTTAAATCGTGTCAAACTTGAACTTGGACTTTGTTTGAATCGTGTCAAGCACTGTCTTGTGCTTTAAAACCTGTTCTTGTTTGAATCGCGTCAAACCTGAACTTGGACTTTTTTTGAATCATGTCAAGCATCGTCTCGTGTTTTAAAGCTTGTTCTTGTCTGAATTGTGTCAGACTTGAACTTGGACTTTGTTTGAATCATGTCAAGCATTGTCCTTTTATTTTAAAACTGTTCTCGTTTGAATCGTGTCAAACTTGAACTTGGACTTTGCTTGAATCATGTCAAGCATTGTCTTGTGTTTTAAAACCTGTTCTCGTTTGAATCGTGTCAAACCTGAACAGAGTCTTTGTTCGAATCATGTTGGATAATGCCTCTTGTTTTAAAACTATTCTTGTCTGAATCGTGTCAAACTTGAACTTGGACTTTACTTGAATCGTGTCAAGCATCGTCTGCTTGTTTTAAAAAAAAAACTGTTCTCGTTTGAATCGTGTCAAACTTGAACTTTGACTTTGTTTGAATCGTGTCAAGCACTATCTTCTTGTTTTAAAACCGCTCTTTGTTCGAATCGTGTCGGACATTGAACCCTTACCTTGGTTTTTTTTGAAAACTTGCTTTAAGTTAAGCTCCTTGGAACAAATTCTTTAACCTTATAAGACTCATATCTGGTGCGCAGAGTTTGTCTCTGTCTTTCTGGATTTTCTTGAAGATCCCATTTTTTAACTCTTCGGTTTAGAATCCCCAGGAGGTCTTTGCTTGGTTGTTTGTCTTTTTGACTGATCCCTAGTAATCTGGCTCTTCTTTCTGGTTTCTTGCCTAGGAAGAGTGTGGGTTTGTTGTTCTCAGTAGTCTATCTCCCCGGATCTTTCCCCAGTGAGATTGTCTGTGGCCTTTTCCCCAGTATTTCTTTTGAGTCTCCCCGGTGGGTCTCTTTTGTTGGTTGGCTTGTATCCCCAGTGAGGTGTTTCTCATTGATACTAACCTTCGTCCTTCCCCGGTGAAGCTCTTTGGTCCTTTTGCTTCTTGTTTACCCCTTGGTGTCTCGTTGCGTCTACATTTTCTTGCATCTTCTTGGCATCATGTTTGCTGCATTGCATGTGCATGCATCTGAGGGTAAAATTTTCGGTTATCTGTATTTAAATATCTTTCACTGTTGATTACATGAGGATCTTCATCTCTCATGTCATCAGGTGAAGATATTTAAATAGGGGCAACTGTTGTACCCCAAATTTTACCCTCATCTTCTTGCTAGATGCTATGTGATTTATTTTCTCTGTTTTTATCCTAATTGCTTTTTATCTATTTTGCCTTAATTTATTTAGCATTTTATTTTATTTATCTTATCTTAATTTAATTTTAATATGTTCTATGTTTATTTATTTTGAATTCTTAAATGTTTTAATTAATTTTAGCTTAATTAATTAATTTGGTTGATGATTTAATTTTAGTTTAATTTGTTTGATTTTGAATTAATTATCCTTTTATTATTTTGGTTAAAATTTATTCAAATGCCTTAATTTTAATTTTAAAATTTATTAATTGGAATTTAGTCAGATTTTATTAGTAATTAATTTAATCATCATTAGTTGTCCTTAAAATAATCTTAAGATTTTAATTTAGGTGTGGCAATTTAATAGAAAATGTCATTTAATTTTTTATTAAGGAAAAATACGTGCACCATTCTCCTTGGTTTTTTTGGATTTATTGAAAAATTCTGATTGGAGGATGAATAAAACCACTGGCCAATCAGAAGGTTGTTTTGTTCCTTTGACTTTTCAACGGTCATTGTTAGACCAATAGAAACCTGGCACGCGTCCTAGGAATAGTTTTCTTCTTCCTTTTTCGTTTCCTTTCAATTTTGCAGAGAAACCAATTCCTTCAAGTTGGTTGTAAATTTTTCTTTCAAATTCACTTCATCAAATCTTGGCGCCATCACTCCAATCTCGTTTGCCCTAATTTTTCTCAATTGCTCCATGGGATTTCAATTGCACAAAGCAAAGCTTCAACCTTCCCTTTTCCGCCATTTTCTGTACCCCCTGCGAGAGGAGCAGAGCAACGTTACTCTCACTTTCCCAAAGAACACATACATAGGCTGGCAACAAAAGAAAGGTGGGAAAATGCTACCTATTTCAACCCTACAATGCCTGCTGCGTGCTCAAAATGGAGGAGCGTTTGCCTCCTCAGAATTTCAATGTTTGAATCTCATTTCAAAACCCTAGCTGCCACTACTCTTGGAGGATGATTAATTCCAACCCGGCCCACAACATCAACCCATTACTATGCCTATATAAGGAGGTTAGAGTCTCGTTAAAATCATCAACAATTCTTTACAAAATCACTCTAAAATCAATTCACATTGAGAGAGCAAGTGTTAGCTGCAAGGAAAGGAAATTGTTATGTGGTTAGCTTGGAAAAGAGGTAAGCATCTTTACCTCACGCTCATTCTGTATTACTGCATTAACAACATGTGCATCTTTATTTTGTTCTATGTTATTCTTAGTATGAATATGATATATAGATTGGTATTTTAGATTTATCATGAATGATTTGAGTTCTGATCTTGGTTGAGACATAATACTTGTTGATTTACTCTATGTCTATCTTCTGTTAACTTGTTGAGCTTGATGATTGTTGTTAAGTTCATGGTAGATGTATGCTTCTCATTGTCTCAATACATGTTTACAACTGTTGATATGCCTCTTTTCCTTTGTTCATACTGATGTCATGTTCATACTTAAGCTATTGTGTTTTCTTTGTGTTTAAGAAATCTATCAAGCCTTGAGGCTATGCAGGTAGTTTTGTCACTCTGAGCTTATTATTGATGTCTTACCTATAGTTATCCATAGTTTTTTAGTATGGCTACATTGTTGATATGCCTGAAATATGTTTTGAATCAAGATTTGTCACATGTGCTTAAACTGATATTCTGCTGAGCTATTGCTTTGTATGCATAAGATTTATAATCCACTTAGCCTAATAGGACTTTTAAACTGAGTTGTTTCATCTTGTGGTTCATGATTTTTTTTTGTCAGATGCTTGTTGGTTGTTGCGTCTAAATGAGTTTTATTCTGTAAAATCAATTAGCACTATCATAGCCACCATATTTGATTTATGCAAAGAGTTTGATATGTTAGTATATTGCCATTAGTTATGTGTTTTTCACTTTGAAATAATAAACCTGTTTTGATGTGCCATTTACTTGTCACTTAAATCATGTTCATCAGTTCTGCAGCATTACATCTACCATATCATACTTGTTTTCTATGTGTCATTTTGATTGACATTTGGTATAAGCATGAACTTATTGTATGTATGCTTGGCCTTAGCTTAATCTATCCATGTGTCTGCTAAGTTCTAGTTTCTAACATGTGATTTTAGTTCTTCAAGATGTGAAATGGACAATGTCTCATTATGTACTAATGTCTTGATTAAACCAGTTTATGTTAATGCTTATAGGTCTCTATATGTTTTAATCTTTGCATTGTCTGTGTGTACAAACATTGGCTAATGTGTAAAAATCCTATTTTGATGTGAGTAGACTATTGCTACCTCCAACTGTTAATCTGATTATGTGTGTATAACCTGCCCTGCCTATATTATCATGCCAAGTGACTTGCTTTCAAATGTTCAAACATATTCTATATCTTTGTAAGTTTGTACATCTGATATGTCAAATTGATGAAGTATACATAATCTGTCCAAGATCTCTACTTCTATCTATGCATGATCTGCTTGCATCTATACTTGCCCTAAATGTTTTTTTTAGAATAATTGACTTCTTGAAATGTTGCATATCAGTTTTGTGATGAACATGCCTTGATGAAAATGTCAAATTCTCTTATTTGTCAAAACCTTGCCTTTTTGTCTCTTACTTGCTTTACAAGTCACTGCTGTCATATTAGAATATGTAGTTTTGCCAAACATGTTTGAGAGGTAGTCTTGCTCATGTTTAAGTTTTAATGTGAATCATGAACTGTCTTTGTGGTGCTATTCACACCTCACTTAGTATACCTACTGCCAGAATGTGCAATCCTTTTTTGTCAACTTACATGTTTTGTTGAATTCTGATTGTTTGAGCCTGATGCGTGTTTTTTTCGCAAGTGTACGAACGCGTCAGAGTAATATAAAAGATTATCGTATCCACAGAGACCAAGTGTCAATCTATCGCTATCTATTGTTAAGGTGTGTATCTAAGGTGATTGAAAATAGTAGTTTTGAAGAGTGCACGGTAGTAAATAAAGTAATTAAAATTAATTGATAAAGACAGGTTCGAATGCAATTCACACAACCAATTGATAATCCAAGTACTTGCTAATAGAACTACTTACGGGCAATGTTTTCTACTTTGAAAAGAACTAATTTGACAGGAACTGTCGCTTTCGCGTATTCAGAACCGAGTTGTACCCCCTAATCAAACCCTCTTATTGTCACGGATAAAAAGGCGCGCATTGCGTTAGAGTAGTAAACCTATTTTTAAGAAATATAGTATCTTGGCCAAGTTGAAAAGTATTTTAACCTGGATTTTCTAAAAAAAAGAGGTCCTTACGAACCAGACTTTAAACTTCTTAACGCGTCCGAAAATGGTTTTAAAATCTCTTTTCTTTTTAAATTAAAAACTCCTAATAAACTAAACAAAACGCTTTCGCTGTTTTTGAAATAGTTTAAAAACAATTAAGTTTAGATAGGCGTTGGACGGCTTTCGATGTTACCCAACGGAATTTAAGAACAGGAAAACTTATATTGAAAGTTAAAATAGCCCTTAAGTGTTTCCACTAACAATTGTACAGATTATCGGTTCGGTTATGATCTTCACATTCTAACCTTTATAAAATTAGCCAGACATGGTAAAGTAAAAGTTCATTTTTAGATTTTTCATAAAAAGGTATTTAAGTGCGAGTGCGGAAAGTAAATGAAATTAAAGCGAGTGCGGAAAGTAAATGAAATTAAAAGACAGTGCAAGAAATAAAGTTGACAAAAGGTAAAGTAATAAAAACCTGCTCCAATCGGAGTGGTTGAATACAATGCGAACTGAAAGTAAAATGGCGGCAGGATTAACTTCCTTCCAGAGTGCTCCAAGACTTAGTCTCACAGGCTCTTACAGACTCGATCTCTCGAATGTAGTAACACCTCGATGTGAAGCGATTACCACTATTACACTAATATATGCTTATGAACAACTAAACTTGGATGATGAAAAACAAAAATCTAAAGTCCTATTTATAGGCAAGGAAACATGTGGAAAAGACAAGGATGCCCCTAGCATTTGAATTTGGGAGGGAACTCGTTTTGTTCTTGTGGCGCCCGCCACAACACCATGGCGCCCGCCATGAGTGTAAACTTGCTTGGGCAGTTGGAGATCGTGGGGAAAAATAGTTGGGAGGAGTTTGAGACATGGCCACGTCATGGAAGACCCTGTGGCGGCCGCCATAGTGGATGCCATAAGTGTAAAATGCTGATTTTCTCTATTTTAGCTCATTTCGACTTCCTTTTCGCTCCTTTTCTCGCTCGGGGCTCTGATTAGACTAAAAACCTGAAAACAAAGAAAAACATAATAATAACATAATAAAATGACATTAAAAGACTAAGAATGCATGCGAAATCGGAGTCAAAAATACGGTGAAATTCAGTGTCATCAAATTCTCCCACACTTAGACCTTTGCTTGTCCTCAAGCAAAACATTTAAAGCTCAAAGTAAGAAAACTAGTGCTGACACGTGATTCGGGCAAAAAGGGCTTCTAGGTTCAAGTCAGGATGCAGTGACAGGTACTAAGTGAACCAAGGGTATCGTAATGACACTTATCCGCAGAGGCGGACATAAACTTCATTCTTATATTAATCAACCGTACCATCCCACAATAACTAGGCCTACCTCTTCATCTCTTTTTTGGGTCCTTTTCATTCAGGCGCAATCACATTAAGCCCGTTATCCGTACATGTTTCATAGTAGAGTGACCTGTTAGTGATTCTGATCCAAAACATAGGGTTTCTGGCACATAAGACTGTGTAAACCCTTTTATTTAACCCAAATGCAGTTGTGGGGGATCGGATCGTAATCCGCCCTACCGAGTTCAGCGCCAGATACCTCTGAACCAACTAACAATGGGTGAGCTAAAATTATATTTTTTTGTGTGGCAACAATTCAACTTTTTGGGTTAAACGACCTTGTGAGGGTCATCTATCCGGAGTTTGCCTTATTCTTTATTTATTTTACTGGATCATTCACTTATGTTCATCGGTCCCCTACGTAGAACATGCTTAGGCCGGAGCTGACTGCAGAAATAAACTACTTAGGACAAATTTGGAAATGATGATTAAGGCCATGGTACATGGGGTTTTAGAATGATTCCTATATTCGTGAAGTCTACGGTGCTAAAACGATACTAATGTTTCAAAAAGTTCACCTAAGTCACCACATCCTAATCCAAACCTGTCTTAAAGCCCAAAAAACGTGTAGAACAACAATGTTTTCTTTTTGCAAAAAATTTTTTTTTTTAGGGCTAAAGAAATGGGGAAAAAATGAGGGTGCACTAGAGATACACTGTACTGGTGACTCGTCAGACTCATGCATTTTCTAAAAAAAAGACATAGACAAAAACAAGAAATAAACAACTAACTAAAAAAATGGAAATAGAAAGCAATAAAATCCCCTCCCACACTTAAATCGAACATTGTCCCCAATGTTTCGAAATAAGATAAGGAGAGTAACCTGTAAAACTACTGATGTGGACCACTGGTGCCCTCGTCGTCCTACTGGGAATGCCTGGGACGACGGGATCTGCTACGATGCTGGTCTCTCCGGTCCAATCGGGCTGATAAGGCTGCCTGGGCATCTCTGACCTGTCGAAGGTTACCTAGAACGGAACCTTGAGTAGCCTCCATAAGCTCGTAATGCCGGCGGTTGAAGTCTTGCTGACGGGATTGCTCGTTTGCTATCGCAAGCAAGGTGTGAGAAACGGACTCGAAGGATCGATCTATCCTCCGTCGTGATTCTTCCATGAAGCTCATATTATCCATCAGTTGTTGCTGAATGGTAGAGAGAAGGTCATCTCGCCTTTCTTCTCTAGCCATAAGGTCACGCCACATCTCCTCAGTGACATAGGATCCAGGGACTGAACCTGCAAAAGGGTTAGAGGAAGAGGGTGCGGTGTGTGGTGGTGAAGGATGACATAACCCTCCAAAGCATATCTCCAATTAGCTGGGTCATGAACACTGGTCATCATCGGATCAGGCAGCAAAAAGTAATGAACAACCTCGTTGTCGATCAACAATCTGAACTGGTTGGGGTTTGCAGAGGCTCTCCTTATCAACCCTCTGTCTAATCACCAAACTCCTTATGAGTGAAGGAGTACTCAGTCCCAAATAACCTGAAAATAGCACATCCATCTGGTCCGGCCCAGGGGTCATAAGAAAACGAGCTGAGGAACTCCAAAGTGAGGTTCCTATAGGTGTTGTTCAGGTCGTCGAACTGGTCCCATTGAAGCTGGTGGCATAAGAATCTGACACTAGGCTCAATGCCTAAAGCCTCCATGCAAGCCTGATCTGGGTACCTCGTAGGTGCCATAGGACGTTTGAAGTGGACAAAGTAACGCTCTCTCTGGGCGTCATTCCTGAAAGTCACATGCATGTCGTCAAAGTTCTGCATTCTGCACAGAGTTAGGAAGAAAGTCCTGTAAAACACAAACATTTTAAACATTAGTCCTGACAAAATATAACAAGAAATAAAATAAAACAAAATGTAGAAAGAGTAAATAAGGTAAGAAAATCATGGGTTGCCTCCCATGCAGCGCTTGTTTAACGTCGTTAGCTTGACGACTGGAACTTATACATCTCTTGTCGGGATTGGTGGATCACTTAGAGTGTGGCTGGAGTAGGTTGTTGGAATGTCTCCTCCTTCGTAGAGCTTCAGTCTTTGTCCATTGACGATGAATGGTTTACATGTCTCGTTTTTTATTTCAACAGCTCCAGACCTCAGAATTTTTGATACTTTGAAGGGGCCAGTCCATCTTGAACGGAGCTTTCCTGGGAAGAGTCGTAGCCTAGAATTGAACAGGAGAACAGGGTCGCCTAAGTTGAAGTCTTTTCTTACGATTCTTTTGTCGTGCCAAGCTTTTGTTCTTTCTTTGTATATTATGGCATTCTCGTAGGCTTGCTGTCTGAGTTCTTCCAATTTGTGGATGTCAAGGATACGTTTCTCACCAGCAGTTAGGTAATCCAAATTCAAAGTTTTAATGGCCCAATAGGCCTTATGCTCTAACTCAAAAGGTAAATGACAAGATTTTCCATAGACTAGTTGGTAGGGGGTTGTTCCTATAGGGGTTTTGAAAGCGGTTCTGTAGGCCCATAAAGCCTCTTGAAGCTTTTGCGACCAATCTTTTCTGGATACAGAGACAGTTTTTTCTAAAATTTGTTTAATCTCCCTATTAGATACTTCCACTTGGCCACTAGTCTGTGGGTGATATGGTGTTGCTACTCTATGCTTAACTCCATACTTGCTTAAAAGCTTATCAAATATTCTTGATATGAAGTGAGATCCTCCATCACTTATAACTAAACGGGGTGTTCCAAATCTGGGGAATATATAATTTTTAAATAATTTAATCACTACTCTAGTGTCGTTTGTGGGTGCAGCTATCGCTTCAATCCATTTAGACACGTAGTCTACTGCAACTAAGATATACTTGTTTCCTAAAGATGGTGGGAATGGTCCCATGAAATCTATACCCCATACGTCGAAGAGTTCTACTTCTTGGATGTTTCTTAAAGGCATTTCGTCGCGTCTTGATATATTTCCTGTGCGTTGGCATCTATCACATTTGACAATGTAAGCATGGACATCACGCCACATGGTAGGCCAGAATAGGCCAGCTTGAAGAATCTTGGCGTAGGTCTTAGAGGTGCTTGCATGTCCACTATAAGGTGCAGAGTGACAATGCTGAATTATACTTTCTACCTTGTCTTCTGGAACGCAACGGCGGAAAATGCCATCTTTACCTCTCTTGAAAAGAAGTGGCTCATCCCAATAGAAATTTCTAACATCACTTAAGAACTTCTTCTTCTTGTGGTAATCGAGATCAGGGGGTATGATATCAGCGGCTAGGTAATTAACAAAATCAGCGTACCAGGGCACGTTACTTACAACTAAGGATTTTTGGAAGTGCTCATGAGGGTCTGGTTCTTTATCTTCAATGGTTTCCAACTGGGCTATCAATCTATCATAGGCAAAATCATCATTTATGGGTACTAATTCAGGATTCAGGTATTCTAGCCTAGATAGGTGATCGGCTACTACATTTTCTGTGCCTTTTTTATCTCGGATATCTAAGTCGAACTCTTGTAGCAACAAAATCCATCGAAGTAACCTGGGTTTAGCATCTTTTTTACTTAGTAGGTAACGGATGGCAGCATGATCGGTGTAAACTATAATTTTGGCTCCTACTAGATATGATCTAAATTTGTCTATAGCGAAAACTACAGCTAGGAGTTCTTTCTCGGTTGTTGCGTAATTGAGCTGGGCGGCGTCTAGGGTTCTACTGGCATAATATATTACATGTAATCTTTTATCTTTTCTCTGACCTAGAACGGCTCCTACAGCGTAATCACTGGCGTCACACATTATCTCAAACGGTTCAGACCAATCAGGGGGTTTCATAATGGGTGCTGAAATCAATGCTTGCTTCAAAAGGTTGAATGCTTCATTGCATTTTTCATCAAGGATGAATTCAGCATCTTTCATTAATAGGCCAGTTAAAGGTTTTGTTATTTTGGAGAAGTCCTTGATGAAACGGCGGTAGAATCCAGCGTGTCCAAGGAAACTTCTAACTTCCCTAATAGTCTTGGGGGGTTTTAGGTTCTCTATAACTTCTATTTTTGCTTTATCTACCTCTATACCTCTTTCGGAGATTATATGTCCTAAAACAATTCCTTCAGTCACCATGAAATGGCATTTTTCCCAATTCAGCACAAGGTTCACCTCCACACATCTTTCCAGGATTTTCTCAAGGTTGATAAGACAATTTTGGAAATCAAAACCGCAAACCGAGAAATCATCCATAAATACTTCCATGATTCCATCTAGATAATCTGCAAAGATTGACATCATGCAACGTTGGAAAGTAGCAGGGGCATTACAGAGTCCAAAAGGCATTCGTCTGTAGGCAAAAGTTCCAAAAGGGCATGTAAAGGTAGTTTTTTCTTGATCTTCTGGATGTATAGGTATTTGAAAGAATCCCGAATACCCGTCTAGATAGCAGAAGTAAGAATGTCTGGCAAGACGTTCTAACATCTGGTCTATGAACGGTAAAGGGAAATGATCCTTCCTAGTTGCTTTATTTAACTTTCTATAGTCTATGCACATACGCCAACCTCCTTCTATCCGCTTTGCTATTTGTTCACCTTTCTCATTTTGCACAACTGTGATGCCTCCCTTCTTGGGTACCACATGCACAGGGCTCACCCACTTACTGTCCGAGATCTGATATATTATACCTGCTTCAAGCAACTTCAGAACTTCCTTTTTGACAACATCACTCAGTATAGGGTTTATCCTTCTCTGGTGCTCTCTGGAAGGTTTTGAATCTACTTCGAGCGAAATCCGATGCATGCATACGGATGGACTTATACCTTTCAGATCAGAGATATTATATCCTAAGGCTGAGGGATATCTTCGTAAAACGTCCAAGAGTTGATCTGTTTCTTTTTGTCTCAAGGCAGCACTAACTATAACCGGACGATTCATTTCTTCATCAAGAAACTCATATCTCAGGTTCTTAGGTAGTTCCTTAAGTTCCAAGGCTGGTTTAATAGGGCAAGGCATAGGATCTGGGGTAAGGGATAAACATTCGTAAAGGTTATCATCGATGTAGGGTTTCTTATAATTGTCATCTTCCAAAATAAGAGTTGATGGCAGCTTAATTGTTTCAATGACTTCTTCTTGCTCTAACTCCCTAACACATTCATCAATGATATCTATCGCATAACACGCATCTCCTATCACAGGTGCCATAAGAAATTTTGAAAGTATAAATTCTATCTTCTCGTTCCCTACCTCAAAGGTTAGCTTCCCCTTTTTGACATCTATTAAGGCTCCAGCAGTCGATAAGAATGGTCTACCTAGAAGAATTGGTATGTCATCATCTTCTTTAATGTCCATGACAACAAAATCAGTAGGGATAAACAGCTGACCTATCCTAACAGGGACGTCTTCAAGTATGCCTATCGGATATTTAACAGATCTATCGGCTAATTGAAGTGACATCTTGGTAGGTTGCAACTCTCCTAAATTTAACCTTTCGCAAACCGCTAAGGGCATTAAGCTCACACTAGCTCCTAAGTCTAGAAAAGCTTTTTCGATGACATGACTCCCCAAAGTACAAGGAATGGAAAAGTTTCCAGGATCTTTATCCTTTTTTGCTAATTTATTTTCGGCAATAGAATTACATTCCAAGGGTTTCGGATCATCAAGTCTACGTTTATTGGTAAGGATGTCTTTGAGAAACTTTGCGTAGGATGGTATTTGGGTAATGGCTTCTGTGAACGGGATTTCTACGTGAAGTTTTTCTATAACTTTAATGAATTTCTGATACTGATTATTGATCTGGGTTTGTTTAAGTCTTTGCGGATATGGTATTGGTGGTTTGTATGGCGGGGGTGGTATATAGGTTTTGTTTTTGGGTTCTTCTCCTTTTTCTTGACTTTCCTGGTTTACAGATTCCTCTGGTTTCTTCTTTTTATCTGGGATGTTGTCATCTTCCTTAGAAGTTTTGGGATCACTCAACCTCGGGTTGCAAGGTTCATCATAAGCGGTCCCACTTCGTAGGGTAATGGCATTTGCTTGTCCTTTCGGGTTTTGTTGAGGTTGTCCAGGGAATTGTCCTCCAGGTGTGGTCTGAGGGGCTTGGTTTAAAGCTACCTGCGAGATTTGGGTTTCAAGCATCTTATTGTGAGTGATTATTTGGTCAACCTTGGTTCCTAACTGGGTAATTAGTTCGTTAACATGAACGTTTTGGTTCATGAACTCCTTGTTTTGTTGGATTTGAGCAGCGACAAAATTATCCACGATTTTCTCAAGGCTCGGTTTTGGTGGTACAGGTTGCATAGGTTGATTTGATCTTGGGGCTTGATAACTTGATTGTCTCGGAGGGGCAGTATTTTGGATAGGGTTATTATTCTTATAGGAAAAGTTTGGGTGATTCCTCCATCCAGGGTTATAGGTATTTGAAAATGGGTTTCCTTGGGTGTAGTTCACTTGTTCAGAGCTGGTCTCGTTTAACAGACTGCATTCTGCGAATTGGTGTCCTTTCGTCCCACATATCTCACAATCTGACGAAACTGCGGCTGCAGTATTCGGGGTTGTACACATATGCTCAACTTTTAGGGCCAATGCGTCCATTTTAGCTTGCATCATGTCTATAGAGCTTAACTCATGTATTCCTCCTTGGGCTTCCTTCTTTTCCACTGTCGCTCGTTCTACTCCCCACGATTGATGGTTTTGGGCCATATCTTCGATAAGGGCACTGGCTTCAGGGTAAGGTTTGTTCATCAGTGCGCCACCTGCGGCGGCATCGATGGTCATCTTAGTGTTATAATGAAGTCCATTATAGAAGGTTTGAATGATTAACCAATTTTCTAAACCATGATGTGGGCATGCTCTTAACAGCTCTTTATATCTCTCCCAGGCTTCGAACAACGATTCTCCTTGGTTTTGGGTAAATCTAGTTATTTGGTTTCGAAGAACAGCGGTCTTACTCGGGGGAAAATATCTGGCAAGGAATACTTTTCAAAGGTCTTCCCAACTTGTTATGGAATTTGGTGGAAGGGAATCTAACCAAGATAGGGCCTTATCTCTGAGGGAAAAAGGAAATAATCTTAAGCGAATCGCCTCAGGAGGGGCTCCATTGGTTTTAAAGGTGTCTGCTAGTTGGAGAAAGTTTTTCAAATGTTGGTTTGGGTTCTCTGTAGCAAGACCTGCGAATTGTCTCTGCTGTACTAACTGCAGCAGGGATGGTTTAAGTTCAAAATTGTTAGCTGGTATGGCTGGATTTACTATACTAGAACTAGGTTCCTCGTTGGATGGTTGGGCGAAATCCTTAAGAGGTCTTTGATTTTGATCTTCGGCCATAGCTTTCCTAAGTTTACGGAAATATAAACGTGTGCGAGCGTAACGTTCTGGTTCAGCTAGAGGGTCTACTAAACTTCCGGTACTACGAGTTTTTCGCATTGACCGGCGGGTAACTTCCTTAGTCTAAACGGTATAACAACAAGGTACGAAATTTGACGAAATTGGTCCCCGGCAACGGCGCCAAAAACTTGATGCGTGTTTTTTTTCGCAAGTGTACGAACGCGTCAGAGTAATATAAAAGATTATCGTATCCACAGAGACCAAGTGTCAATCTATCGCTATCTATTATTAAGGTGTGTATCTAAGGTGATTGAAAATAGTAGTTTTGAAGAGTGCACGGTAGTAAATAAAGTAATTAAAATTAATTGATAAAGACAGGTTCGAATGCAATTCACACAACCAATTGATAATCCAAGTACTTGCTAATAGAACTACTTACGGGCAATGTTTTCTACTTTGAAAAGAACTAATTTGACAGGAACTGTCGCTTTCGCGTATTCAGAACCGAGTTGTACCCCCTAATCAAACCCTCTTATTGTCACGGATAAAAAGGCGCGCATTGCGTTAGAGTAGTAAACCTATTTTTAAGAAATATAGTATCTTGACCAAGTTGAAAAGTATTTTAACCTGGATTTTCTAAAAAAAAGAGGTCCTTACGAACCAGACTTTAAACTTCTTAACGCGTCCGAAAATGGTTTTAAAATCTCTTTTCTTTTTAAATTAAAAACTCCTAATAAACTAAACAAAGCGCTTTCGCTGTTTTTGAAATAGTTTAAAAACAATTAAGTTTAGATAGGCGTTGGACGGCTTTCGATGTTACCCAACGGAATTTAAGAACAGGAAAACTTATATTGAAAGTTAAAATAGCCCTTAAGTGTTTCCACTAACAATTGTACAGATTATCGGTTCGGTTATGATCTTCACATTCTAACCTTTATAAAATTAGCCAGACATGGTAAAGTAAAAGTTCATTTTTAGATTTTTCATAAAAAGGTATTTAAGTGCGAGTGCGGAAAGTAAATGAAATTAAAGCGAGTGCGGAAAGTAAATGAAATTAAAAGACAGTGCAAGAAATAAAGTTGACAAAAGGTAAAGTAATAAAAACCTGCTCCAATCGGAGTGGTTGAATACAATGCGAACTGAAAGTAAAATGGCGGCAGGATTAACTTCCTTCCAGAGTGCTCCAAGACTTAGTCTCACAGGCTCTTACAGACTCGATCTCTCGAATGTAGTAACACCTCGATGTGAAGCGATTACCACTATTACACTGATATATGCTTATGAACAACTAAACTTGGATGATGAAAAACAAAAATCTAAAGTCCTATTTATAGGCAAGGAAACATGTGGAAAAGACAAGGATGCCCCTAGCATTTGAATTTGGGAGGGAACTCGTTTTGTTCTTGTGGCGCCCGCCACAACACCATGGCGCCCGCCATGAGTGTAAACTTGCTTGGGCAGTTGGAGATCGTGGGGAAAAACAGTTGGGAGGAGTTTGAGACATGGCCACGTCATGGAAGACCCTGTGGCGGCCGCCATAGTGGATGCCATAAGTGTAAAATGCTGATTTTCTCTATTTTAGCTCATTTCGACTTCCTTTTTGCTCCTTTTCTCGCTCGGGGCTCTGATTAGACTAAAAACCTGAAAACAAAGAAAAACATAATAATAACATAATAAAATGACATTAAAAGACTAAGAATGCATGCGAAATCGGAGTCAAAAATACGGTGAAATTCAGTGTCATCAGAGCCTCAAATGCTTCTATATGTGCCAGTCTTATGTTGGTCTTTAACAATATGTCTCTACATGCTTTGTTATCATATATGCCAAGTATTGCATGATTTTGTTTTATCTTTGCTTAAATCCAAGGCTACTGTGTATGCTAGTAATGTTAGGGTCCTTTTTTTTTTCATCTTGTGGATTCTTTGTAGCATGATTGAATTTCCTTGATTGGTACCCCTGCTTGTCCTTGTATTTTGTCACAACCTAAGAGTTTTGATCACACACCTCACTTGGCATATTTCTCTTTTATGGGTCTGCATATTCTGGATGATTCCTTTTTATTTAAAAGAGTTATGAACCAAAGTGTTTTCAAGTAGTATCTGCACTTATTTTCTTTAAATTTTATGAACAATGCTCCTTGCTCCATATGTTTCAATTATCTTTGGCAAGCATCAATTATATATTGCATCAGCACCATGTATGCCTTGCATCCCTACATTTTGATGTTTGACTTTTGATTTGTCACTTGTGTTGTTTTCTCCATGTTTATTACCCCACTACAATAATGCCAGGACTTTGCTAATTGCCTTGAATTCTGATCTGCATTGACTGTATCTTTATGAATTATTGCTGTGCTCTTTTCAGCCTAAGATTAGAAATTAGTCTTAAGTTTGGAATTGTTGAATATTGTTTTGAACTTTGATATTTTGTAACACTTTTGGTCTTTGCTCTCAGCTCACATACTGGTCCTTTTAACGTTATTTGCTTCATGTTGATTCTAATAACCATCCTAACTTAAGGGGTACTACATGATTGTCTATTTGCTGCCATGCTTGTGTTGAGATTTCTCACCTTATACATTCCATTACTTTACTTTAATGTCAATTATTTGGTATACATACGTAGCAGTCTTGGCTTTGAGTTGGTAGTGATTTGGTTTTTGTTCATATTGATCTTTCACAGTATGGTTTGGAGATTTACTTTTAATAAGCATACTGCACGTGTTTGGCTCATGTTTGAAAATTGAAAAATGCGTGCATGTTTGGTTTATATATTCATCAAGTTATATTTTGTTTGGATGAACACGTTGTCCCAACGGTCACACACACTAGCACGCCTTCGCCTTTCACTTGCCTTGCACGGGTTCGATCCTGCGGATCAACCCTTTTGTTTTTTTTTCTGATTTTCCATTTCGCCTTGTTATTTTATATTTATATTTGCACTTTATATTCAATATGCGCGCGCAGCCCAGTTGGTCTTGGTTTTGTGCTGCTGAATCCAAGGGCGTGGGTTCAATCCCTACATGGGACACTTCCTCTTTTTTTAGTTAAATCATTTTCTTTTTATCTCAAGCTTATTAAAAATTCAAAAAAATAGTTTATTTATTTTTAGAAAATCTTAGTTTTATTCCAAAACTCCAAAAATATTTTATTTTATTTAGTAATTTATTTTCTTAAATAGTATTTAAGTTTGATTTATTATTAATGTGATTTTCCACTCTCTTTATCTTGATTAAATTGTTAAACCTTTATTTATGACCTTATTGATATTTTGAATGTTTGGTTTAATCCATCTTAATTTATCTTGTCATTTGGTTGTTGATTTAATTTGTGATTGGTATTATTCAACTTTGAATATCATCTTGATTAATCTTTTATTCATGACTATGTCTTGACTTATGATTTGTGATATATTTCTCAAGTTAATATCTTTGGTTTGTCTTTGTCTACTTGACCTCTTTGATATTTATCTCATGTCTACTCATCATTTGTCATGGAACATATTGCCATCCTTATGCTTATGTTGCTTTCAGTACATTATTTTATATCAACGTTTTATCTTCTATGCCTTTTATTTTGCTATCTTACAACTATCTTTCCTCTATTCCAAAGGAAGGTGAAATACATTGACTTTTAAAGTCATTAGCCCCCACCTTAACCTAAGTAACCTCTTAGGAGAAAACTTCATTTCTTGGCCTCATCAGAGCCATAGAAATTACAACTAGCTTTATGAGAGAGTTCTTAAACTCTTAGTGATATTCATCCTAATGAATCATCACTTTTCCTTACTAACTAAAACATAATCATAGGTCCATTACAACTAGATTTAGAGAGTTCTTAAACTCTACAATGAGCTTGTACTCATTTCCCCCTCTGAATATTGACCATAGTCAACAGTTCAGTAGAAGTAGAACTACGCATACTCTGATTCTACTCCCGAGGATACGTAGGCGTAAGGTGCGATGTCTTATCGAGTATACTTAGATACTAACCCCTAGGGTTTCAACCTTTAGCATAGAACCTTTAGCAAACATAACATTAACAAGAGGCTCCCGTAGAGTACTACGGACGTTTAGGGTGCTAATACCTTCCCTAGGCGTAACCAACCCCCGAACCTTAGTTCTCCCCCTTTAGGTTTTTCTAACGATCTTGAACCTTTCCTTTGGATAAATCAAAGTCGGCTGTAAAAGAAAAATGATGCAAATTAATTAATAATTTGTTGTCCAATTTTCACCGCAACAGCAGGGTAGGAGCACGTACTTCTCCTCAGATGTGTTATCGGTAAGGTCGACAGTCACGGTCTCGCCAACGCACTGCCTCTTGGAGGAACCCTGCGACGTCGGAGATTGGCTTCCTTGGGGGGAAGAAGACGAGCCCTCGGGTGTCGAGTTGGGACTTGGCATCTGCTGAACCTGAGCGACTCGCCCCTTCCCGACCTTCTTCACACCTCTGGTGGCCGCCAGCTTCTTCACACGTTCTTCCAAGCTCGACGTCTTACCTGCAAAAGGAAAAATAAGCACGTCAGCAAACTAATGACAGAAACATAGATGGGGGCCCGAGTGAAGAGGGTGCTCGCTACCTAAGAGTCGTATAGCTTCATCGTCAGACACACACTCGAGGAGGACCTTTGTATTTATCAGCCGAGACTCCTTTAGAACCTCTGCGCGAGCGTCGAGGATAAAATTCTCATTCGGAGTCACGCATTTCACAGGGGCGAACCCGACGACGAACTCGACCAACTTCGTGTACGACAGCCGGTCCTCATCATCCAACGCGTCGGGGCTAATTATGTAACTGTCTGTGCTCTTTGTGAAGTGCTCCTCCGTCCATTCCAACAGAAACTTCGATCATAGAACCTTTTCCCGCTTCCCATTTTTCTCCCTGACAATGCGATTATACAGCGAATCGACAGCCACATGGATGATGGGCTTGATAATAAAATACCGCTGCTTGAAATTATGGATAGAATCTAGGTAAGCCCGAAACAGTCTCCTCGGCTACTTCAGGGACACCCAGTTGTGCCTACCTTCGATCGTCTATCTCTGCAGGTGGAAGATGCGGAAGAAGAGGGGTATCATGGCCCCGACCCTGAGATACCGACACACGAGCTCGTACGCTCGCATGAACACGATCACATTAGGATGGAGCTACGAGGGTGCCAAGCGCAGCCAGACGAACACCTCTCGTTGGAAATCACATAAGGGCAGGCGCAAGCCCGCTTCCAGGAAAGTGAACTTGTACATGGGAAACCTCATCCCCATGAAACTCGAGCATATCCGATGGTATCCCCGGGGTTTGTACACCTGCCAGTTACGAGATGAGCCCTCACAAAGGTCCTCGACGGTAGCGTAAGCATCTAAGTCATCCACGACAAAGATAAAAGGGACGCACAGAGGCTTCTGCCCGGCCCAGTCCTTGGCAGTCCGCTTTTGAGCTCCGCTGTTCGGCGCGATTGGTGAGTTGGGCTCGTCATCGGTCTCGATGATCCCCTCCACCCTGGCTGCCATTTGTACCTGAAAAGCAGTGGAAAATGGTGAATTCAACATTCCAGATCAAATCTACCCTTCCACCACTAATCAAGTGAAAGGGCGTAGAAAGGGGCACGAAGCCACCGGACAAGCCTCTTCGACCGAAACGCCCGATGGGGATACTTATCTAAGGAATCCCTGTTCGACAAAGAGACCATGTCTGATCAGAGGATGCTCCCGTGCGGGGAACACCTCGCCATGCCAACGAGAAACTGGGGGTAGGACTCTTCTGAGACCTTCAACAAAGGCCCTCGGGACCTTCATCAGGTCCTCGGGTCCTTCATCCTATGACCCTGAGACCTTCATCCCAGGTCCTCGGGTCCTTCATCTTATGTCCTCAAGACATTCATCCCGAGTCCCCGAGACCTTCATCAGGGGCTTCATAAATCTAAAGAAGCTCTGGCGTACTCGCCGGAAACTCCGTGGTTCCCCGGGAACGTCATCAATCCACCAAAAAAACCACTGGAAAACATACAAAACCAAAATGACAGGGCTGGAAACTTACTTGATAAAGATCTGGAACGACGGACAACGGCGGCGATGGTGACGGTAGCGACAGAAGTGACATGAAGTCGTGGACGAACTAGGAGAGAACTCTAGGAAGACTGGAGGAGGAAATGAAGAAATGGCACGAGCTTCCCCCTTATTTAAAGCCCTAGCATGGGAAACGAAGCGACTTAGGCACTCAAGTACCCCTACGCGTAACCGCCCTAGGCATTAATGTCGCATGACACGTGGCAATTGGAGACGCGTGCGTTTTTTCAGTTTTCCTTCACGCCAGCGGGACAGACATGAACAGTCTTTTTGTTTTCCTCACGTCGTCGACCAAGGCACCAAACAGAGACATGCCCGGATGAGAGGTGGCCTGTAGAATGTATGATGGTCTGACTCCCCCGCAAACTCCTATCTCGTCGAACATCACCTGCCCCAACCACGCGCATCGTCCTCCAGCTGACGGGTACGACGAAACTCTGTTGGACGGGTCTCCGATGCTTGGACTGATCCTTAAGTCATTACTCCTCTACTTAGGAGCGACGACTTAGGGGGCTCCTATTCTGGACTGGGCCAGTACCTGACCCACAATCGGGAAGGCCCAACCTAATATCACATTGGAGAGACCCAATAGGGCCCACTCCTTCTTCCTGTCGGGCACGGACAACACTTTCGGTAGTCGAGAAGGCCACCACCTAGCGCAGAGAGAGATCACATGTCTTCCCCACGGACTCCACGTGTCCCCCACGTAGGGACACGTCATCATGCGATTGTCCACTTCCTGAAGAACTGGTCAACTCACCTTCCGAAGATCATGGGGCAGTTGCTACAAGGCGAAGACCACGTGTTGGTCTTCTCTATGCCACATAATCCCTGACAGTTATCTGTGTAAGAGCAAGAATTGTCTCTACAAGTCAATCTATGTTTTGATGATAATAATAAGTATTTGTGAAAGAACCATTTTATGGTCTAACGTGTGTTGTGTGTAGATCATAATAACTAAAGACATCAGAATCAGCATGCACCAGCTAGATGTACTATGATTGATTATATATATATATATATATATATGCGAAGTTACTATGTGTAACTAAAGTTGCGAGAAGCAAGAATGCTTCTTTATCTAGTCATGATCAGCCAGATCCAAGGATGCCAAGATTGCTATTGCAATGCTCCTGTGGATGCTCTCTGAAAGTGATTGAGATTCTGAAGATAGCGAAGCTTCTGAAGAAGTACACTCTGAAAGAACAATAGTGCGGAAGACTCCTATGACTTGAAGTTCTAATGGCTGAAGGCGCTGAAGACCAAGCGCGGAAAGAATCTGAAGACTTATGGGTTCTGAAGATCAAGGTTTCAAATGTCAAGTTCTGAAGACTCTGAAGACAGGTTCTGAAGATTCGGAAGACTTGAAGCAGAAAAGAATAACGTTATTAAAGACCAAGTGCTGAAGTTCTGAAGACTGATTCCTAATGGACTTCTTCAATCGACTGAAGACTTGAAGCATCAGACATTCTGCTATGAAGACTCTACTCATGCTTCATCAAATTAACATCAGAAGCAACTGACGTTTTGAAGTCTAAATATTACCGTTGTGAGTTAAATGTACACACTGCCCAAGAAAAGATGTCCGGTCACTTCTCACTCTGCAAAAAGGAGATGTGTCAGTACAACTCATTATATCACAACGTCTCTTTTCCAAACAGCCAACAGTATTCTCAAATGGCTATATTTCCACTGGCTATTTAATGGAAAGAGTTTTTGCTTCTGAGGCGTCGATCACTTGTAGAATCATGAACTGAATGTTCATCTACAAAATTGACCAAGTCATCGTGTGAAGATAGCAACAACGATGAGTTCTCGTTGTAACACTTAGAATATCCAAAGCTATCACCATTTACACATGGCTATTGTTGTTGAAGCTTCAAGATCATCATTCAACACAACAACAATAAATTGATATATAAGCTGTTGATGAAGAAGACAACAAGTGCAAATCTGTCAAGTCATCAACCCACCTTCTCGTCAGGACTACATTGAAGATCTGAAGCAAGGAGTTGCTGCTCAAAGCTTGCTCACCCCGAAGATGAAGAAGAAGAAGATCTACAAGATGTCAACAACTGTCAAATCATTTTACATCTCTGTAGTTTCTAAGAATAGCAAGGAGTTGTTGCTCACATCTTGCTTGAATACTTGTGTGTTCTTTTGTAAACGAAGAGCAATGAGTTTGGCACAGACGTCTTGGCCATGTCAGTCTGAGAAGAATCTCTCAACTTAACAAGCTTGGTCTTGTTAGAGGCTTGCCAAATCTGAAATATTCTTCAGACGCTCTTTGTGAAGCATGTCAGAAAGGAAAGTTTTCAAAAACCTCTTTTAAAGCTAAAAATGTTGGTTCCACCTCCAGACCGTTGGAACTTCTTCACATTGATCTGTTTGGCCCTGTAAAAATGACCTCTCTCAATGGTAAGAAATATGGACCAGTCATCGTTGATGACCACAGCAGATGGACATGGGTAAAATTCTTAAAACACAAGGATGAATCACATTCTGTGTTTGCTTCCTTCTGCACTCAAGTACAAAATGAGAAAAATTGTAAAATAGTAAGAGTGAGGAGTGATCATGGTGGAGAATTTGAAAATAAAAACTTTGAAGAACTTTTTGATTCACATGGGATATCTCACTATTTTTCTTGCCCTAGAACTCCACAACAAAACGGAGTTGTAGAAAGAAAGAATCGAATTTTGCAAGAAATGGCTCGCACCATGATCTAAGAAACTGACATAGCTAAACATTTCTGGGCAGAAGCAATCAACACAGCATGCTATATTCAAAATAGAATCTCTATAAGACCTATATTGAATAAAAATCCATATGAATTGTGGAAGAATAAATTACCCAACATTTCTTATTTTCATCCTTTTGGATGTGTCTGTTTTATGCTTAACACTAAAGAGAAACTTAGCAAGTTTGATTCCAAAGCACAGAAGTGTCTGTTGTTGGGATACTCTGAACACTAGAAAGGCTACATAGTTTACAACACAGAATCAAGAATTGTGGAGGAATCCATTCATGTTAGATTCAATGATAAGCCTGACTCAGAAAAGTCAGAGCTAGTTGAGAAACGTGCAGATTTAGAAATCAGATTCTCTGAATCTAAGGAAAAGGTAGAGGAAGTCAAAGAACAGCAAGATCCTACACCAGAAACCACTGAAGTAACTCCAAATACCCCATCTCAACGAAGAAGAAGACTGTCCACATCACATCCTGAGGAACTAATTATGGGTAACAAAGATGCTCCTATCAGGACCAGATCAGCCTTTAGACCATCAGAAGAAACACTTGTAGGACTAGTATCGTTGATAGAACTAGCTACAATTGAAGAAGCTCTCATGGACAAAGACTGGGTTCTGGCTATGGAAGAAGAACTCAACCAGTTCTCCAAAAACGATGTTTGGGATCTGGTTCCTAAACCCAAGAATATTCATGTCATAAGAACCAAGTGGGTATTTAGGAACAAGCTAAATGAAAAGGGAGAAGTTGTCAGAAACAAAGCACAACTTGTTGCTCAAGGATACAGTCAACATGAAGGAATTGACTTCAACGAAACATTTGCTCCAGTTGCAAGACTTGAAGCAATACGTTTGCTAATATCCTTTTCAGTAAATCATGACATCACTCTATATCAAATGGATGTTAAGAGTGCATTCTTAAATGGTTATATATCAGAAGAAGTTTATGTCAAACAACCTCCTGGTTTTGAAAATTCAGAAAAATCAGACTTTGTTTTTAAATTTAAAAAATCACTCTATGGTTTAAAACAAGCTCCCAGAGCTTGGTACGAAAGATTGAGCAAGTTTTTACTAGAAAATAATTTCACCAGAGGAAAGGTTGACACAACGCTTTTCTGCAAGACATATAAGAATGACATTCTCATTGTTCAAATCTATGTTGATGACATTATTTTTGGTTCTGCTAACTCTTCTCTATGTTAAGAATTTTCAAAGTTAATGCAGGCCGAATTTGAAATGAGCCTCATGGGAGAACTAAAGTTCTTCCTTGGAATTCAGATTGATCAAAGATCAGAGGCCACTTACATTCATCAAACCAAGTACACAAAAAAACTTCTGAAGAAGTTCAATATGATGGATTACAACATTGCTAAAACACCAATGCATCCAACGTGTGTCATGGGAAAGGAAGAAACAGGAGTTAAGGTTTGTCAAAAACTCTATCGTGGTATGATAGGTTCTCTCTTATATCTAACTGCTTCTAGACCTGATATATTATTCAGTGTACATCTATGTGCTAGATTCCAATCAGATCCAAGAGAATCACATTTAACCGCTGTCAAGCGAATTCTAAGGTATCTGAAAGGAACGACTAACCTTGGTCTGATGTATAAGAAAACATCAGAGTATACTCTTTCTGGTTACTGCGATGCAGACTATGCCGGAGACAGATTAGAAAGAAAGAGCACATCGGGGAATTGTCAGTTCTTAGGAAGTAATCTAATCTCATGGTCAAGCAAGAGACAATCTACAATTGCTCTCTCAACAGCTGAAGCATAATACATATCGGCTTCCCTATGCAGTACTCAAATGCTATGGATGAAAAATCAGCTGGAAGACTATCAGATATATGAGAGTAATATTCCTATCTACTGTGATAATACTGCTGTTATCTGCTTAAGTAAAAATCCAATTTTGCATTCTAGGGCTAAACAAATTGAAATAAAACATCACTTTATTAGGGACTATGTTCAGAAGGGAACTCTATGCTTAAAATTCATTGATACAAACCATCAGTGGGCTGATATTTTCACAAAACCCTTAGCTGAAGATAGATTTCTAATCATTTTAAAACATCTGAATATGAAATACTGTTCAGAATAAAACATTTTTAGAACCTCATGAAAAGAATTTTTCATCAGAACCACTCTCTTAATGCATCTCAAGTTCTGATAGTTTTGTGACATGTCATATTTTCATAAAGTTATTTTTGCACGTGATTAAGTCACTTTAACTATTCAAATTAAATGAACAACATTTCTCCCGAGATTGACTCAACTTTATCACATTTATTCGCCCATTTCCTGATGGGTCTATCCACTCAAGTACCTCACAATCTCATAAATACCAGAACCCCTCAATCTATTAGAGAATAGTTAACACACGTAACCTAGATTACCTCTAATTTTTCTTGGGAACGTTCCAAAGACTTTCATTCTTCTTCCTTCGTGTCCTTCAAACACTCTATCACTCTCGCTCATCACCAAAACCCTAAATCTCTACTCTTTCTCTCAATCGCTCAAAATGATGACCCCAATGCAAGAAGAAGCCGTCAAGTTTTCACAAGAATTTGAAGAATCATCAAGAAGAATGTCAGCTCCCTCAACCGGGCCATCCTCAACAACATCTCTAACAAATCAATTGGTCGCTTCATCTTCATCTCATCCTTCTCAAATGAGCGAAGAACACATTACCCAAAGAGAAGCTTCTGACACCTGCAATCTTGAAAACCTAATTGTACTCAAGGAAATGCATGTAGATTTCCAAAATCTTGCCGAAAATGGATTCAATCTAATCGAAGAAGTAAAAGCTCAGGAATGGACCAATTACTATGATAGGCTCAAAGGACCAGTTTTTGAAGCACTGGTAAAATATTTCTGAAGACAAGCTATTTGTGACAAGATCCATTTTGTCTCCAATGTCCTGGGAAGAAAGATCGTCATCACTGAAAAATTCATTGCCGATCTTTACAACCTGGAGTTTATGAAGAACAAGAGAGTATATGGGATAAACAG
Source organism: Lathyrus tuberosus (assembly GCA_022829125.1). Taxonomy (NCBI): domain Eukaryota; kingdom Viridiplantae; phylum Streptophyta; class Magnoliopsida; order Fabales; family Fabaceae; genus Lathyrus; species Lathyrus tuberosus. Next base: position 7,529,889 of record JALAZF010000090.1, read on the forward strand.
TAAATCTTCATTTGTGAAAAAGAGGATCAACCCAATCATCTACGCCAACTATCAACTGAGCAAAAAGGAGTACAAGAGAGAAGATTTGCATGCATACTTAAAAATCTGGCACAAAATTATTCTTGGCTGCATCAATCCTAGGCCCTCATCACATGCTGCAGATTTCTTTAACGCCAACATGAAATACATGCTTTACTATCTGATCACCAAAGAGAGAATGTACCTACCCTCTATCCTATTTTACTATCTAAGAGACATGGTAACAAAAACTAGGACAACCGGTGGATACAGAAATAATATACCAAGATGCATCCCTTTTGGAAGAATGCTCTCAGACATTTTCTATGAAAGTGGTATAATTGACACTCTGGTTACAGGAGTCAAATACACAGAAGATCTGACCACAACCCTTGGAGAACCAGTAAATGCCACAACTCTTAAGCAAATGAGAATAATTAATAAAGTAAAGGTAAATCCTTTCACCATCTCTGATGATTTAAGCAAAAGAAGGGTCACAGTGCCGGGTTATCCTACCTATCACAGAAGTTACCAACGCGAGGAACTAGCTGTATACATAGATGGAGTAAAGGCACGAGGATATGATGTCTGTGAAATCAAGCATGAAAAAGAAGAGTGGGAGCAAACAGAGCAGAATGAGTAGACTGATCAATCAAATTCTGAACCAACTATTATGGAGCCTCCTAACAGGAAAAGAAAGCATACTACCATCTTTTCTAAGCCTCAGAAACGGAAAAGGAGTAAAAGATCAAAAATCCTCGAGAGTACAAGTTCAAAATTAAATCCTGATTCATCAGTCTATGTCAAACCATCTAACCTACAATCATCATGGTCTCATTCAAAAACCCCACAAATTCCTTCATTAACAACCTTACAAGACATACCTGTCTCACCAATGGCCTATGATTTCCATCAGAAAATCATAACTGAACCCTTAACCCAACCGTCTGATTTTATTCCTCCTAAAATTCATAACAATCTAGAAACACTAGAAGTCACCTCTCCTAACAATCAACAACAACCACCTGAACCTGCTGCTACTGAGATTAACTTATCTCAGCAACCACCATCGGAAACCAACTCTGATAAATCCAACCTCGCTCTGGTTGTCTACAATACTCCACCTCCTACTTCCTTTGAAGAATGTACAAGTCAATTTCATGACAAAGCACTTGAGAAGTTTGCTAGGTTAAGAGCGGAACTTTGTACAAGCACAAAGCTCATGGAACTTGAGAGTGCCTGTCAAAGTTTTCAAAAATGGCTAGACATGGAACTTACAAGAATTGTAAGTTTCTCAAACACAACCATAACTGCTGAACTAGCAAAAGCTAAGGAGAGAGCAGAAGTTGAAGCAAGAGTCAGAGTACTCAAGTTCTTAGCTGCTAAGCAGAAAGAAGCTGAAGAAAAGGCTGCTAAAGAAGCAGAAGAGCAAGCTGCTAGAAAGGCACAAGAAGCTGCAAAGGCTGAAAGAGCTAAAGAAAGTACTATGATTGCTTCCACCTCTGATCCTGTTATCAAGCGTCTGGGAGACGTCGTTGATGAAATTAGAACTGAGCAGAAAAACTTCAGAGAAAGGTTTGACAAGCAAGATACTGTCAATGAAAATCTTCAGATCATGATGAAGAAAATCTAGGACAAACTGTCCTCTGACAGCAAATAAACCTCTATTTTCCTTTAAGCTTTAGTTCTGTGTTTTTCACCCTTGGACATCCCCGTTTTAATCTTTTTGATCTATGACAAAAAGGGGGAGAAAGTAATATATTGTGATAATTTTGATCCTATAGTCATTCTCCGAAAAACAATACTGCTTACATGCTAACAGATAAATCCATCATTTCTATTAGATTGTTTTTCTGTATTTTTTCTTCTCTGTGCAGATAACTCAGAGTTCTGATGATGAAGAAAGACTCAAAAGGTTAATGAAGTCAGGGGGAGCCCTAGCAAGAACCTTAGTCTAATACTCAGGCGGAGCACTTCATAAAAAGGATAAGCTATCCTAAAAACCTTTTCATTTTCCCTGTGTTATATATGTCAAAATTGTGTCATCAAATTATATAGTTTTGTCATCATCAAAAAGGGGGAGATTGTGAGACCAAGATTTGGTTCTGCAATATTATCTCTAAGTTTTGATGATAACATATGAATATTTGTATGAACAATTTTGTGCAACTAATGTTGTTATGTGTGAGAACCTAGCAAACAGGTTCTGCTTCCGTGAATTGGCACAATGCTTAATGAAAGATGCTTCGAAGAACAGAACTTAATTCGAAGATAAGACAAGATTCACATAACTCTGATACGAAAGGAAAAGAGAATGAATTCTGAAGATCAAGAGACAATGGTTCTGATGGAACAAAGTAAAATTGCTGAAGCCTCACGATTTACAAATGAGAAGTTCTGAAGACTCCGAAGACAGGCTCTGAAGATTCAGAAGACTTAAAGCAGAAAAGGATAACGCTCTTAAAGACCAAGTGCTGAAGTTCTGAAGACTGATTCCTAATGGACTTCTTCAATCAACGGAAGACTTGAAGCATCAGATATTCTGCTATAAATACACCACTCATGCTTCATCAAATTAACATCAGAAGCCTCTGGATATGAAGAAAGTGAATTTAGAGAACAAGGTTCAAAAGACAAGTTCTGAAGATTCTGGAAGCGTAGAGCTGATGATTCGAAGACTTGATAATCACAAGAACCATACAATGTTTTCCTTTCCTACTCACGCTCACAAAAAGCCTCTGAAGTTGAGAAGCCAAGAAAACCTGCCACACTGTACAGCTGTACCACATTACAACGTTAAAATTCTCGAAGACTGTGCAAAATACAAGCAAGGCAATCTGACGCGACAGGACGCGCTGCATACAGAAGATTTTGTACTTGTCCTCACGCTTCTAGCCGTAAGCCTACTTAGCTATCATGATTTCATTTCAACGGCTCTTTTCACTCGGCTATAAAAGGAAGCTCAAAGACTTGAAGAAAGACACACATGTGAACAACGACGATACTTTCCAACTCTATTCTTTCTTAAGTCATTCCTGGTCTAAAATTGTGTTTACGTTATTAGCTTGATAAGAAGCAATTCTCTGTAAACTCATTATGTTTGAACTTAAAGTTGTATTCCTTAAGAGAGTCTTAGTGATTAGATCTCTTGAGAAGTCTAGGACGTGTGTCTTAGAGGTTGTGGCTTGAGTAAGACCTGTGCGGTTGGATTACTTGAGAAGTCTAGAACGTGCGAGTTCTAGAGGTTATTGTTAGTCACCAGCTGTGTAGCTTGTGCAGTGTACTATTTTGTTGAATAGTGGATTAAGACCTCATTGAGAGAGGCAAAATCACCTTGGCAGGTGGACTAGACTAACTTGAGAAATTCTCAAGTGAACTAGTATAAACATAACGTGATTATATCTTTTATCTAATTAAGCTGTTGTTCTTTAGAAAAGGGAAAAAGGTTTTAACAAGAAAGTTATTTAAAAGAAACGATTATTTTTGAAAAACCAATTCAAACCCCCCTTTCTTGCGTTTTTCACTCCTTCAATATCCGGTTCTCATGCTCCATAGTTAAGAGATCAGAATTTCTCAACGAACATTGAAGATTCTTGAGCGTCTCTTTAACAAGATGCGAAATTTTACAAAAGAGTAAATACATAATTCAAACCCCCCTTTCTTGTCTCTTTCTCGCACCTTCAATTGGTATCAGAGCTCCGGTTCTGTTATTAATGGATATCAAACACTTAACAGTGTCAGAAAAAGATCCAGATGCGGTGCGTAGAAATACTCTGGGTAAGATTGAAATCCACTTACAATTTCTGTAACAGTTCAGAAGATGAATGTGTACAAAATTGTAATCAATCTGAGTACTTGAGCAAATCACTGATTCTGGAAGTTTCTGCCGTCGTCAAACAACTAAACCTTCCTCACTTAAGTTTTATTGAAGACTAAAGAATCAGTTGATAAGATAGATTCATCGGATAAGAAGTAGTATTTGTTGAATGCTAATCTTGGAAGATACGTGTGAATGAACCACGTATTTGCTCAAAGTTAAATCATCAGAAAACAAGAAGTCTTGTTTACTGAAGATCAATTCTTTATGAGTTTTTGAGATGTTTTCAAGAAACGGATTAGGTCCACCCTTGACTTTCTCGTTTAAAAACTCATTCAGAACCTCTTCATGTAAAGAAGAAAGATTGTTGATCTATGATGTTGAAATTCAAGATGAAATATGCAGAATTCAACATAACTCAACATCTGAAGTTTGAATGATCAAAAAGGTTAAAAGATTCAATGTAAAACTGAATATTGTTTGCTTGGGAGCAATACATAAAACTGAAAGAAGAAGATTGTCAAAGACTCATCAAATACTTGATCAAGAATGAACTCTTAAATCTTGTTTGAATCAGCATTACTAAGTTCTGATAACTTAAAACTATCTCTCAGGTGAATCAAATGTTAGTAATCTGATCACTATCTGATAAGTTGTTCAGAACCTCTCAAACACTCGAACCTGAAGGTGTCAAGCCAGACACTGGAATTCACTACTCAAGTCAAAAAGAATTTAAGTTACTGAGGTCCTTCGGAAGGAAGAAATCAGTTAACATTCTATTTTGAAGTAGATATGTTGTTAGTTTCTGATGAGCTAACTTTGTGCATTGTGAGATCAAGATGTTGAATTTATTTATTAACTGCAATTGCTTTTAGCACAGTGAGACAAGTCAAAATTGTTATGAGTTCCAAATGACTACTTCTCATTCTGAGAAACTGACTCTGATGGCAAGAATGCTCAAATCAGAACCAGATCAACGTGTAGACCATCAAAAGAAATATGCTTAAGAATAAGTTTCACTAATCAAACCAACCACGGGTGAAGAAGCTCTTATGAATGAGAACTAAGTTCTGGCTATGGAAGAAGAACCTAATCAATTCTCAAATATTGATGTCTTGAACCTAAGAACGTTCATTTGAACTCAGCAAGCACTCAAGAATAAGAAGAAATGAGAAGTTGCCAGGAACAATGTACGATCTGCTGGTTAAGGATACAGTCAATAAGAAGAAATTACTCACAATAGAGCTCTTGCTCCGGTCGATCAGATGTGAAGTAATATGATTATCAAATTCCATTTTTGAAACCAGAAGACAAGTGATCCTGAAGAATTTAAGAATCCTCAGCAATCCACTCAGAAAAGGAAAAATCAGAGTCAAGATTGGGAATGCATCCAGACACGTCTGCAAAGATCTCAGGTACCATCCTTTCTTCATTTATGACTTATTTTCATGATAACAACCAGAATCACTTTATCAAAACCTTTGGATATGCTGTGATTGAGTTTTGTGAGAAGTGATTAGAAAAACTTTTAAGATAATATTTTGTCCTTCTCCGTATGTGTCTGCACATGCCTCTTGGAACAGTCAAAGTATATAGATCTCGAATATTAGATTCTCCTCATCATATTACTCACTCTGGTTGACCACATCCTAACCCATAAGTACACTCCACTCAAACTAGTTAGTCTAAGAAACCATGATGTTCAATTAAATTGAACGACACACCTTAAATTCTTTAATCTATCCAAGTTTCTACTTAAGAAAATCTCAGCCATCCAAATTTCCTTGATATGCGCATATTGAGTGACATCTGCTCAGCTATGAAATAGGAAAACGTGCTACCATAACCAAAATAGCTCATTACCTAGGCCATAGCTTCTAAGTCAGGCATGGTCATATTCTGACTGGTCGGGATTCTCTCTTAACGTTGAAAATAGTGAAAAATCCTTTTGCCTGCATTCTAGGCTATGCACTGATTAATAAATAAAAACCTTGAAACTAAAAAATGTGTCCTTTTGTCTTTGCTTAGAATTTATGACTTCATAATGCAGTTACTACATCCACTTAACTCTCGCTAAGAATAAATGCATGCATATCTCTTCGATCTTCCCTAGAACAACAGACTGCTTATCTGTCTAAGATTCCAGTATTCCTAAGTCATTCTTAGCTATTGACCCATTCAGGTCAAACTTCTCCATCCATCTATTTAAAAGTCACTCCAAAAAGTATTCTTCACTATCTCATATTCCCAACCTTCCTTTCACCCTAAACGCAATCTAAAATGACTCAAAGAACCTTTTATGGCAATGATGATCTCCTTGAAATCATCATTGAAAAACGACCAAATCCAATGGATACTGATCATGATTTTCATCTTGGTATTCACTTTCAAAATTGGAATGGATACATACATATGCTAAGAGGCTCAACTTATCCTAACCTCTTAAAATCCTTTTGGATCAATGCCTCTGTTAGCAGTAATGGTCCAACCATCTCCTCTGACATTTATGGTCTCCCAGTAACCATCAATGCCACAAAAATCTCTGAAGCCATTGACTGTCCACCAGGAGGTGTCACTCCCAACCATGCATTCATTTGATGCACCTCCGATGCTAAATTGCACTTTATGTTTGATAAAGGATCTGCCTTTGAACCTACGAAGCCTGAAACACTTCTGCCCATTGCTAGAGGTTGGTACAAGTTCATCCTAACAAATATTAAACCTCGCAATACAAACATGGACTTTCTGTATCATGATGATAAGCTCCTCATCATGTGTCTTCTTAGGCAAATTCCTATAGACCTTTCCCAAGTAATCTTTGACCATCTCAAAGATTCAATCGTCACGTCAAGAACCATGAACCAATCATTCATTCCTTATGGAAGAGTCCTATCAGAAGTACTCTTCTGAGCAGGAATAGTCCAAAAGATCTGCAGAGTTCGATGTGGTCCAGATACTGCTCTGGATAGGAAGTTTTGTGAAACCTTCGACAACAGTTGGTTCTCATAAAATTAGAAGATTACATATCTCAATTAGGCTAAGTTATTAGTGTGCAATGGTTCACTTGCTCATATTGTGTAATTTCTAATTAAGTTAATGAAGTATGTGTAACTTTTAATTCTTTATGTCTACGTATGTGCACTTATTAGACATATGAGATAAACATTCTTGAAAAAGGGAAAAACGTGTCTCTATATTTTCACCACTAGATAGTGATACTACTCTTACGCATGCACTTATTGTGAATCCTTGACTCCTGTCAAGAATAAATTAGAGAAGTCTATGCGTGATCTGTTGGTCTTCCCAAGAATAATTAACTGTTGGACTCAGTTCTAGTGTTAATCCCTTAACCTAGTTATATCTAGCCTAAAATGCCTAAGAAATGACGAACCTGACGGTTGGAGTCACAAGCATTTATTTGACTCTTTCTATTCGTTGCCAATTTAAGGCACCTTGTTCACTCCTCTATCCATTATTCAAAATCATCTCAGTTAGTGTCTCCCTTTAGTATTCCCTCTAGAATGTCCACCTCTCATGCAAAACCTACTAAGAGTGAAATCTCTAAGTTAAGAATCCTAAATGAATTCTCTGTAAACTCCAGTTCTCTCAAAGAACTTGGCTTTATAAGAACTTTGTCCGAACTATAGTGTCAAAAATGGGAAGGTTATCTTGAGATGCTTCCAGGTCTCATTTACACAGATCTTGTTAAAGAATTATGGGGAAATGCTGATGTGTTTTCTAACGTGTATAACCAGCACATCATTCAGTCAGCTGTCTATGGAATTCCAGTGGTAATTAAACCCTCGGTCATTGCACAAGCAATCAAGTGTGATGAAAATGGTGACACCATTGAAGACTACAAGGAAAGGAAAATCTTCAATGATCTCATCTACAAAATTCATTGTGGAAATGGTCCCTCCAACTGTGTCTCCACACTTATCCCATCTGCAAAAATCTGGCACAAGATCATGGAAACTAACTTAAGACCTAGAGAATCAGGAACAATAGTGATGTCTCACTCAGACCGACTATTCATTTTCCTTTTGGTCTACAGAAGAAAAATAAACCTTCCTCAAACCATGTTAAATCACTTGTAGGAACAAATCCTCTTGTCTAGAAACAAGCCCTCCTTAAGCATCCCATATGGAAGGGTCATATCTCGTGTCCTTGAGATTCAAGATGTAATCTCCAGATTAGGACACATTGGAGCAACTGAAGAATGTTCACCCATGAGTCATGCTGAATTCTCTGAAATTCATTGAAGAATATTAGGATAGGGTTATGATCATTTTGCTCTATGTCTTGTTACCTTGTTTCTTGCATTATGTATTTTCCTCTTGATAATGAATGGAAAATCTTTTGAATTAGGATTAAGCTTATCAGATACTTTACAACTATTTTTGAGGATTGGGGTTAATACTTCCATCTAATTGTCCTTCAAATGAATATGCTATGGTTAAAGATGGTTATCACTAAAAGACTTGGATTGCTCTTAACTGCTCAAATGTTGGCTCTATGGTTCTAAGTTGTTTAACATATCCAGTATATACATGATGATGTTAATATGCTTAAATGCTAAAATGTTCAAATGAGGTAGAAATATATGATGTTCATTAGAAAAAGGAATTATATGCTTAAATGCCCTTATGTTCTTGCACTTTTTGATGATGTCAAAAAGGGGGAGAAATATAAAGATTTTGATTGAAAATAAGAAATCTGAAAGAATGCAGAACTCAAACAAAATACGTACTCATATAAAATGCGTTGCTATTAATGTTTGTTGTTTGATGTTTATCCGAGGAACTCTAAACAAGTTCACTAGGCATTCTAAGAACAGGTTAAGCTGTAAGCTGTCTAAGAAGTATGAGATTCAGAAAGACAAGATCAAAAGCAGTAAGAAAACTCTGAAAGCAGTACACATTCTCAAGATGCTTACTCAGAGGAACTGTGCAAATCATAAGCCAAGAGCTGTCTGAAGATCTGGATTGGAGATCCAAGAAAGAAGCCGTTCTGATGTTTACCCGAAACAAATTTAAATGAAAACGATTTGGTATTAGACTAAATCAACAATTGGTAATCAGACTCAGTACACAAAGACTAGTATCAAGACTCATCAATCAGAAGCAAAACTGTGAATTATTATTAAATACCTTCACTAGTATCAATTCAGCACATTAAGGAAATACATCTCAAAGTGGTATGAGAAGAAATTCTTCACTTGGGATCAGATTCAACATACTCTGGAATAAGACTCAGCACATCACGTGATATCAGACCAAATTAAATCACGAGTACCAGATTCTGAATCAAGCATTGATTGATCACTTTAATTAAACCTTCAATTGGTATCTGATCAGAAATCAAGCTTTGATAAACCACTGAGTATGACAATAACAAGGTTCTGAGATGAAGACCTGTGTTCAAAAGTCAAACTCTGAAAAGTCATGTTCCACATTGGTGATTAAAATCTTACAACTCTGAATCTCGATTCTGAAGATCCCAATATATGACTTATGGCAATTAGGGGGAGACTACCCAGAAGATGAAAATATAAAGTAAAAAAATCTTCATATAGTCTGAAACTCAGGGGGAGTTTCCTTTAAAGACAGTGTCTGTCTCTGATAGATAGCAAGGCTATGACTATCGGTCAAGAACTGTTCTGATCCTATGCTTAATGGAATCTGCTGAAAAGTTGAAATGCTTCAGATGTCTCTGAAGATAATATGCTCTGATACGACAACAAAGAAAACTGAGTTCTAAAGATCTGAAGATGGAAGTTCTGATGAACTAGTCCAGATGCTAAAGACTCTTCGTTTTCCTAAAGACAAGATAGAGAAGTAACTCTTTTCTATTCCTGTTCTGACAACTCAAGTTATTACTCTGTATATCTTTGGATTATATAAAATCCTAGATGATCTCAGATAAAGTTTTGAGGATAACTCATTCAGGGGGAGTTGTTGTTCCAAACTCTAAATTTGTTTGCTTTGGTGATTACCTTGTATAAAATGTTCAATCAAAATACTTGGTTTTGTCATCATCAAAAAGGGGGAGATTGTGAGAGCAAGAATTGTCTCTACAAGTCAATCTATGTTTTGATGATAACAATAAGTATTTGTGAAAGAACCATTTTATGGTCTAACGTGTGTTGTGTGCAGATCATAATAACTAAAGACATCAGAATCAACATGCACCAGCTAGATGTATTATGATTGAATATATATATATATATATATATATATATATATATATATATATATATATATATATGAGAAGTTACTATGTGTAACTAAAGTCGCGAGAAGCAAGAACGCTTCTTTATCTAGTCATGATCAGCCAGATCCAAGGATGCCAAGATTGCTGTTGCAATGCTCCTATGGATGCTCTCTGAAAGTGATTGAGATTCTGAAGATAGCGAAGCTTCTGAAGAAGTACACTCTAAAAGAACCAAAGTGCGGAAGACTCCTATGACTTGAAGTTCTGATGGCTGAAGGCGCTGAAGACCAAGTTTAGAAAGAATCTGAAGACTTATGGGTTCTGAAGATCAAGGTTTCAAATGTCAAGTTCTGAAGACTCTGAAGACAGGTTCTGAAGATTCGGAAGACTTGAAGCAGAAAAGAATAACGTTCTTAAAGACCAAGTGCTGAAGTTCTGAAGACTGATTCCTAATGGACTTCTTTAATCGACTGAAGACTTAAAGCATCAGACATTCTGCTATGAAGACTCTACTCATGCTTCATCAAATTAACATCAGAAGCCACTGACGTTTTGAAGTCTAAATATTACCGTTGTGAGTTAAATGTACACACTGCCCAAGAAAAGATGTCCGGTCACTTCTCACTCTGCAAAAAGGAGATGTGTCAGTACAACTCATTATATCACAACGTCTCTTTTCCAAACAGCCAACAGTATTCTCAAACGGCTATATTTCCACTGGCTATTTAATGGAAAGAGTTTTTGCTTCTGAGGCGTCGATCACTTGTAGAATCATTAACTGAATGTTCATCTACAAAATTGACCAAGTCATCGTGTGAAGATAGCAACAACGATGAGTTCTCGTTGTAACACTTAGAATATCTAAAGCTATCACCATTTACACATGGCCATTGTTGTTGAAGCTTCAAGATCATCATTCAACACAACAACAATGAATTGATATAGAAGTTGTTAATGAAGAAGACAACAAGTACAAATCTGTCAAGTCATCAACCCACCTTCTCGTCAGGACTATATTGAAGATCTGAAGCAAGGAGTTGCTGCTCAAAGCTTGCTCACCCCGAAGACGAAGAAGAAGAAGATGTACAAGATGTCAACAACTGTCAAATCATTATACATCTCTGTAGTTTCTTAGAATAGAAAGGAGTTGTTGCTCACATCTTGCTTGAACACTTGTGTGTTCTTTTGTACTTAAACTTAGGAGAAACTTGCCTATTAAGAAGCACAATTTGTAATCTCCAGTTTGCCAATTCAACTAAAGGAATTGAGACTCCTCCAGTGAACGTTATATCCTGAATGGATCCCTGAACGGTTCAACTGTGAGTTGAGGCCCTTGAGTAGATCACGAGGTGATCAGATACTTGAGATGACAATGGCTGAGGGTCATTGTGGAAAATCCTGAAATGTGATGAATCCCTGAACGTCTAGCTGTGAAATCCCAGCAATGGGTCTGCTCGGTCAATGAACGGTATATCCTGTTGGATCCCTAAACGGTTCATTGGTTTGTTAGTCAGAGTGCGGCTGTGTAAGTTGTTAGTCACCGGCGTGGCCCGTGCAAGTGTAATCATGATTTGGTAATAGTGGATTAAGTCCTTGTGTTCAAGGCGAAATCACCTGAGGAGGGTGGACTGGATTAGCCCGCGTGGTGAACCAGGATATATCGTGTGTCCTTTACTCTCTTGCTTAGTATATCTATTTATGTTTCTGCATTGAATATCAGAACCTCATGTTAAGCAAAGTCAGAACCTTGCAGTCTATCTCTGATAAGCTTCTGCACTGCAAGTTCTGAGTATCGTATCTTATGATCAGAACCTATTCGGTTATCATGCTCCATAGTTAAGAGATCAGAATCTCTTAACAAACATTGAAGGTTCTTGAGCTTGTCTTTAACAAGATGTGAAAATTTACAAAAGAGTAAATACACAATTCAAACCCCCCCCCCCTTTCTTGTGTCTTTCGCGCACCTTCAATCTGCATTGGGCCTAGTGACCCAACCCAGTGCAGATGACAGTTGGCCCAGCGCTGGGGGAACACTATAAATATCCTCTTTCACTAGAGGGTCGGGTATTCTGAATATTTACTCTCACTACTACCTTTCTGTACTTGCTTACTCCGTCTCTGACTTTAGCATCGGAGTACCTTATAGGTACACCCCCGCCTTCTCACCACCACCGGAGTAACGGAGCTCACGACGTGTTGCTGGCCACCGATCTATTTTTGATCAGGTACGATCACATTCTTTCAATCAAAAATGTTCATCAGGATTTAGATGAAAAGTCCAGAGTTATAGCATTTTATCTGGCCTTGATGACATTCATTCCTTCATTGTTGATTAAGAAGTCAAAAGAGTTTATTTCTTAATCTCAGTGCATCGTTGATTCCATTTCATCATGTTTCATAGGTCCAGAGGATGACAATCAAGAGTACTATCATCATCTGAATCTTTGTAGGGTTTTTATTATGTTTGAAAATTAGAGGCAAAGGGTCCAAGAGTTGATTACTTTGCATCTGATTGATTGTCTACTCACGATTCTTCAATTAGTAAACCAATGCATTCACAAGACATCTGCATTATTTACTCATCACAACATACATTTCATTCTGCATTTCATTTAAAATGTAAACCATAATGATTTTTCGGATCTACAGACAAATTGGTTGAATCAATTTTCAAATGTACGCAGAATTAACGGACAAAAAATTTCAAAATCAAGTTTGCAAACTTCAGTATTCTTGATCTGTGGTATGCATAGTTTAACCTGACATGCTGGTTTTATTTTTCGACTACTTTTTCGGTCGCATTTTGATCATCCTGAGCCTTTTAACCGATCAATTTTTATTTCAAAATTTGATTAAATCTTGTATTTTTCCGAGAAGTTTATTTTGCGCTGATTATTCTGGTGCATTCAGTTTAATTTTTTTGGCACTTTTACGTCCGACCTTTATTCATTTTCTATATGTTTATTTTTATTTTTTAGCCAAAATAACCAGTAGAATTAATTATAATTAATAGAGTATTTAGTTTGAGTTTATGTTGCTTATTCTATTTTCGATTTAATTATTGAAACTTATGTTCAAAATCCAAAACAAAATTAACAAGAGAATAAGAGAAAATTAAATAAAGGGAAATAAAGAAGTATAATGAAAGGGAGACCACGTATGGGGAAAGGAATGGTGACCAAAAATATCCCCATCTCTCTCTCTCTCTCTCTCTCTCTCTCTCTACATGATCAATCCACGCGTCTCCCATTGGATGGAAATCCTAACTCACACGTTGTATCCTCAAAGGAAAAAGGCCATCAATCAAAAGAAAAAAGGCTAAAAAACATTCATCACGCTCCCTCATTTTTTTTCGTAGGACCAATCATAATTATCCTCTCTCTCTCTCTCTCTCTCTCTCTCTCTCTCTCTCACACACACACACACCACATACATAAGATTCATTTTATCTCTCTCACATGTTAATAACCAATCCATTCTTTATTTTTAAGAGAAGTTGCAAATATGAGCAGTTTTCTTTTTTAACACACTTGCCTCTCTTCATATCACCACTCCAAAAACAGAGAAATCACCTAACCATCTTCATTTTGTATTCAATAAACTCACTGCAACATCAATTAATCTTCTTCATTTTCCACACAAAACCAACATAACCACCTTCATCCTCCTCAATAACTTCCGCCTCACCCGTCTTCCTTTCTCGCCGACCACCACACCAAATGGCGCAACGCCTCTTTCTCTCAACAGTTTCCAGCGAAACTCCCGCCATCACTGTTCAGCTCCGCCGTAACACAAAATTCAACCAAACCTCACATCTCTCTGTGCCGATTTCTCATCACCACCTACACCAAGCATAACCTTTCCTCCCCGCGCTCAAATCTCACCACCTTTGGTTTGTTGTTTTTCTTATTTTTTTGTTGTTGTTTAGTTAGTTTGTTTATTTTAGAGGGAATGAAGAAGAATGATAGAGGGAGAATTTGAGACATGGGAGTGTTGAAGAGTTTGGATTTTGTTTGTTTGAATTTTTTTATTATTGTTGTAAAAAGGAATGAACTTGAGGAAGGAGAAGATAAAAATAGTCCTTTTTTACTTAGAAAACTCCCTTTCCACATGTTAGTATTTAATTGGAGGCCCGTAAATTTTTCACAAAAAATATATCTCTCTATGATGCACATCACCGCCTCTTTCTTTTGATGATGATTATGAGGAAGTGTAGGCTAACGTGGCTCTAATGGCTTGCACAGAAGCTCCGGCAAAAATGATTCAGTCAGAATCAAAATCCGAGGCAGATTCTAAAGAGGCATTTTCTAAACTTTCTCATTTTGAGCTTGAATCTAGTTTATTAGAAGTTTTGGAAAATATCAGAATTTTCTGGACTAATACAAGGATCTGAAGAAGATTCATGTATCTGAATCAGAAGCTTATTGTAAGCTTCTGAAAGATTTTTCAAGCTTGAGTGAAGAAAATTCTATTTTGAAAAACAACTTTGTGCCTCAAAGCAAGAGTCTCAAACATGAGAAGAAAACCATTTCTAAAGCACTACTACAAAACGTGCAAACAATGCCAGGTTTACAACGGATTCATATACACCATTGTAATATATTAAAAAAATTTCCCCAGTGAGTAGTTGGATTTATAAACAATGATTTAATGACGGTTATCTATAAAATACTATAGTAATAAATGATGTGTAGCAAGCTTCAATTCTCAACAACTTCATTTTTTCCATTTTTTAGAGTACATTAAGCGTGTGTCACTTAAGTCCTTTATTTAAAAAATAAAATGTAATTGATTTTACAATGGTTAGTTTAAACAACCGTTGTTATACACTTGTGTCACTTAAGTCCATTATTTAAAAAATAAATTGTAAATGATTTTACAACAGTGAAGAAAATCAATCGTTGTTAGAGGGCTTACATTTCCACTACGGTTGCGTTACACAACTGAGATTAAAGGGTTTACTGATAAATTAAAACAAAACTAATTCTGAATTTCTTTCATAAGACGCCCTAGGCGAACAAGCGAGCCAGAGACGACAGCGGTGGCGTAATCTTTACTTTCTTCGTATCCATTCATTTGGAGCTCAAATCTTCATCTTTCTCAGTACGGTACAATCACTACTACAAAACGCTAAAACAACAACGCCAGGCTTACAACGCATCATTTTATGTCGATGTAATAGGTTAAAAAATTTGCGCCCAGGAAAAAGCTGGGTCACTTGATGACGGTTGACTTAAACCACCGTAGTAATAAATAAAATGTAGCAAGCTTCGATTCCCTGCAACTACATTTTTTCCAGTTTTTAGAGTACATTTAGCCTGTGTCACTTAAGTCCATTATTTAAAAAATAAATTGTAAATGATTTTACAACGGTTAAGATGAACAACTGTAGTAATAAATGAAATGTAACAAGCTTCGATTCCCTGCAACACATTTTTTCCATTTTTTAGGATACATTAAGCGTGTGTCACTTAAGATTCCACTATGGTTTTTTTCTCCAACCGAGATTAAAATCTTTACTGATAAATTTAAACAAAACTTATTATGTATTTCTTTCATAAGACGCCTTAATCGAACAAGTGAGCCAGAGACGCCCAAACTTTTACCCTCTTCGTATCCATTCATTTGGAGCTCTTCATTCATTTGCTTCTTCAGCTTCGAAGTAAGGTACTCTTCAACATCTTCATTCCTTTTTTCTTGGTTTATGCTCAAATATTGACCGTCTTCATTCATTTGCTTCTTCAGCTTCGAAGTAAGGTACTCTTCAATATCTTCATTCCTTTTTTCTTGGTTTATGCTCAAATATTGATCGTCTTCGTTCATTTGATTCTTCAGCTTCAACGTACGGTACTCTTCAACATTTTCATTCCTTACGTTCATTTGATTACAGCTTCAAAGTACGGTATTCTTCAATATCTTCATTCCTTTTTTCTTTGTTCATATTGTATATGCTGAAGTCAGAATGAGATGTTTCATATGCTTTACGTTTAGTATGAGAATACATCTTCATTGATTTTTTCTTTGTTCATATTGTATATGCATATGCTTGAGTTTTTGGATTATATTTTGGTGTGTCATTCACATTATTATACATGTATAAATTTCAGAAGTTGTAATGGATCGTAGTTTGATGAAAGCCAATAGATTAGGTCTGGTTTATGAGAACGGAGTTCGTGAATTCCTTGAATACGCTGATAAACATCTTCCCAACAATAATGGTATCTTTTATTGTCCTTGTGTTGTTTGCGCGAATATCAAAAAGGGTACAAAGAAAGAAATACACAATCACCTTTGTTGTGATGGTATATGTCAAAATTATATAATATGGACGTGGCATGGTGAGGTGGATAATAAGGAAAGTCGGGCGTCACAAAGTCAAAGAGTGGAGGAAGATGAATATATAGAAGATCAACTAGAGGATATGTTCTGTGATATTGGGGAATCTTCTTTTATGAATGCCCATATTTATGATAATTTATGTAGTGATAAGACACCCCTTTATATAAGGGATGCACAGAGTTCACACGATTGTCGGCGGTGTTAAAGTTGTTTAATCTAAAGGCAAAAAATGGATGGTCGGATAAAAGTTTCACGGAATTACTTGAATTGCTACAGCAAATGTTACCAAAAGATAACAAATTGCCGGATCGTTACTATGAGGCCAAGAAGATATTGTGTCCACTGGGTCTGGATTATATGAAGATACATGCTTGCCCTAATGATTGCATATTATACCGAAAAGAGTATGAAGACTTGTTTCAATGTCCGAAATGTGGTGTGTCGCGTTACAAGCTGAAGGCTAACAATGGTGATGACAATGATCACTATGAGAATGTTAGTAGGAATCATCCTCCTGCTAAAGTGTTATGGTACTTGCCAATAGTTTCACGATTAAAGAGACTTTTTGCTAATTCGAATGATGCAAAGAATCTTAGATGGCATGCAGATGAAAGGATTCGTGATGGAAACATTCGCCATGTAGCTGATTCATTGCAATGGAAGAAAATTGGTTCGTTGTTTCTGGATTTTGGAGTCGAGCCAAGAAACCTTAGGCTTGGCCTTGCCACCGATGGAATGAACCCCTTGGGTAATCTGAGCACTAATCATACTTCGTGGCCTGTTCTTCTCACTATTTACAACCTATCTCCTTGGTTGTACATGAAGCGCAAGTATATACTGTTAAGTATGATGATTTATGGACCACGACAACCTGGTAACGACATAGATGTTTATCTAAGTCCATTAATTGATGATTTACGACTCTTGTGGGATGAAGGCGTTGAAGTTGATGATGCATATTTTGGGGAAAATTTTAATATACGTGCAATGTTATTTTGCACAATTAACGACTTTCCAGCTTATGGTAACTTGGCTGGATACAGTGTCAAAGGACATAAAGGGTGTCCTATATGTGAAGATGATACTTGTTATCACCAACTTGAGTTTGGAAAAAAGACCGTTTACCTTGGGAATCAAAAATTTCTAAAACCGGGTCATCCTTATCGTAGATTGCAAAAGGATTTTAATGGAGAGCAAGAGTTTGGTGAGGCTCCTAAACCTTTAACCGGGGATGAAGTTTATCAACGGCAAGAACACATTAATGTTGTCTTTGGGAAGAGAGAAAAAGAAAAAGGTGGGAAGAGAGAAAAAGAAAAAGGTGGGAAGAGAGGAAAAGAAAAAGGGACAGTTGCGAAAAATATATGGAAAAAGAGGTCCATCTTCTTTGATCTTCCATATTGGTCAAGTCTTGATGTTAGACATTGTCTTGATGTGATGCACGTGGAGAAAAATGTGTGTGATAGTTTGATTGGCGCACTTCTAAACATTCCGGGCAAGACTAAAGATAGTAAGACTTCCCGTCTTGATATGGAGAAGATGGGTATACAAAAACAGTTGGCTCCAATAGAGAAAGGAAAAAGAACTTATCTGCCTCCAGCATGTCACACTCTATCTAAAAAGGAAAAGAAGATGTTCTGCGAGTGTTTGCAAGGTATTAAAGTTCTGCAAGGTTACTCATCAAACATCAAGAAACTTGTATCAATGAAAGATCTCAAGTTAATTGGTCTAAAATCTCATGATTGTCATGTATTGATGCAACAACTTCTACCTGTGGCTATCCGTGGGATCCTTCCGAAAAATGTGAGAGTAACTATAATGAGACTGTGTTTATTCTTCAATGCCATATGTAATAAAGTTCTTGATTTTAACAAATTGGATGAATTAGAAGATGAGGCTTCCATAATCTTGTGTCAATTGAAGATGTATTTTCCGCCATCATTTTTTGACATTATGGTTCACATACATGATCATCTAGTAAGAGAAATCAAAATTTGTGGTCCAATTTATTTAAGATGGATGTATCCAATAGAGCGATATATGAAGATCATTAAAGGATATACGAAGAATCATCACTGACCGGAAGCTTCGATTGTTGAAAGGTACATTGTAACACCTCAAAATTTGCCCTAGTGTTGCTAACCTTTTTGGCTTATGCTTCATTTCATTTGCATTGTCATTTCTGCATTTGCATAGTTCTTTTGAGCATGGGATCAAGGTTTTCTTTCAGCAGCTCACGGCGTCATCAGTTCCAGTATAGCTTTCCAAGTCTTTTTGAGCATTTATTTTGCTCATTAAATGACTGGATGATCAGAAACTCTGGCAGTCAATTTTTGATCAGTTATTTAGCACCAGACAGTTGTTATCAATAGTTTAATCTGAGTGCGAAAAAACATTTCACGGCATATTTCAAGTGTATTCCAGTGGTAATATCAAATGGCAAGTTTCAGAGGTCTATCGTGGTTCAGAACGGGTAGAACCAGACGAATATCCAAGTTTCCCTCCTTTTGGCGCAAAAATTCAGATTTTGAATGTGTTAATCGATTAACCAATTGCAGTGCAATTAGGTTAATCGATTAACCATTCTGAATTTTGCCCAAATGCTGCATTTTCAGAGTTATTTTTTTTTAATCCAATTTTTAATCATCCATTTTAATTCTACACATCAGTAGAAGGATCTAGAGAGTTGATTTTCCATTCAAAAATTCAAATTCTTTCCACTCCATTTCCACATTTCCTTTCCTAATTCACATTTCATCCTAATTTCCACTCACTTAACCTCACTCCAAACCCAAACTTAACTCCTAACCTAGGGGTTATTTAAACTAATTCATTCCAAACCTCTCTAACCTAGATCATATTTTCACTCCCAATTTTCAGAATTCTCTTAATTCTCTCTCATTTTTTCATTCTCAACCTCCATTTTCAACCACACTCAAACCTCTCTTTCAAAGATCAACAAGTTCTTCATTGGAACTTGTTAATTCTTGAGCTAAAGCCTCTCATCATCACTACATTTTAGCTTTTCAATTTGGATTTTCGTTTGGATCTGGTTCTGAATTTTCAGAAGTGATTTTTGGAAGTGCTTTTGGAGCTTTGGTTGCTTATTGCTTGGATCTTCAACTTTTGAGTGCAAGAAGCTTGTGGATCTTGGATTTCTCTACTTGAATTCATCCTTTTCTGTTTACAACACTTACCAAAGCAAATCTCAGCTTTGTAGGTTGGTTAATTTCAGATCCATACTCATTTTAGCTTAATTGCAACTTATACAATGTAGATCCATGAATTGTGATGTGTTTTGATTCATTTGGTTGATCTTGATTGTGGATGTTGATGATTATTGAATTTAAATGATGTTTGAATGTTGTTTCTGAACTTAATTTTCGTGCATTGTTGATTACATGATCATTGGAGATGATTGCATAAGTGCTCTTACTGCTGGAAGTGATTTTTCAAACTGATTTTGTGCTAATTTTACAGTGTTAATCGATTAACCAATTGCAGTGCAATTAGGTTAATCGATTAACCAGTGCAAAATGTGCGTATTCAGAGCTGTTAATCGATTAACACAATTGCACTGCAATTGGTTAATCGATTAACACTGCTGCAGAGTGTGTTTTTTGTGCATTTTTGAGCATGTTTCGATCCCGTTTCATTTTTAATCTTCATGGATTGACATGATACCTGTCTAAGGACTGTTTTGATGTTGTTGCACCTCACACCATTGTATGCACATAATTTTTCGACACGCGACTCTTGGATTTTTATCGTTTATGATCATGTTTGCGATGTTGCGTTCCCGATGCGATGAACACATATCACACACTTCTTGAGCATGTTGATTGTGACTTGTTGCTGATGTTGCTGGAGTTGTTGTTTGAATATGATTGCTTGCACTTAACTTCATGAGATGCATGCTTGTTTTGACTTGTTCATGTACCAAATGATATGAATTCTTTCATGTGATTCAAGTATTTGTGCACCATGGTGTATGATGTGATTGTGATCATGATTAATTGTGAAATATAATGCTTGGTGCATGTTTGCTTTTCCATGAGTGAATCATTAATGTATCACATGCTGCCCTGCTTCTACTACCGTCTATATGCATGTATGTTGTTGTATGCGCTGCTGGTTGACATTTTACACCTATCTTTGTGCTGAATTGTGAGCTGTGGAAAGCTGTCTTGCTTGTGTGCTGTCTTTAACTGCTGTGTTTTTGCTCTTTTTCTTCTTTCCTTCTTCTTCTCTTTCGCTCTTTCCTTCCCATGAATCTCAAGACTTGTTTAAGTCTTGGATTCACTTCCTTAGAGCTACCTAGTCCAACTTAATTTTTGATTAAGCTTGGAGTAGGATTAGCATTAGGCTTCCCTTTGCATGATAACTTAGATAGACGTTCCCCTTTGACCTCGACCTTAGGGACACCTTTGCATGATAACATTAGGAACAATTAGTTTCCCTTAGTGTTTTCCTTTGGGTCCTCTCTTCTCATCTCTTAACATTTCTAAAACACTTAATAAATATAACGTATATTGTACTCGAGCCTTAAGTGTAGGAAATGAAGAACGAGGGGTCTCCCCTCCTCTTCTAGAGTGTGTAGCATACGTCCCATTTGGGGGCGACCTTGCGACTCATTCGTTCCCGCATGGTAGACTTTGGTGCAATGTAAGTTACGAACTAACTCAATCCACTTTTGTCTAAAAAACACAAACAAACTCAAACCTTTTTTTTATCCTTCGGGATCATTAAGTTTCAAACCATTTTCAAAAAGGGCACGTTATTTTCCGTCTCGTCGCAAACAGGCATCGACCCTAACTGCCGGACGCGAGCTTAACGTCGCTCATAAAAAACACCGACCTCGTCAGGTCGAACTAGGACTGCTCTGATTTCCTCTCTCTAGTCCGATTGAGGATACGTAGGCACAAGACGACGATGTCTTGGCGAGCAACCTCCCCCTTTTAGTTCGTGTCCGAACTACGTTGACTCTGACTTTCCCATTGCACGAGGGAATACGTAGGCATAGGACGAGAGATGTCCTATTGAGTCACTTCTTTTTTCTTTTATTCTTCGTTTCTTCGTTCTTTTCCGTTCCCGTTTCTTCTCCTTTCCAGTAGCAGTGGAGCTCCAGACGACGACACCCTTTGATCGAGACAACAAGCGTGGATCCCATCAAGTACGATGGACGTGTGGGGTGCTAACACCTTCCCTTCGCGTAACCGACTCCCTTACCTGTTTATCTTGGTCGCAAGACCATGCTCTTTCCCTTCCCTCAGGTTTACGCAGTGTTTCCTTTCCCTCGCTTGGGATAAATACACATTGCTGGCAACTCTATTTTCCGCCCCACTTTCGCGTTTGTACCATGGATGCAAATCCCCGGGAGCGACAGCTGGCGACTCTGCTGGGGAATGGTTGACCTCTTGCTGGTCCATCCCCTTTTGCGAGTCAATCCTAGCGCTTGTTTGTTTGTTTTCATTGGGTGTTTATTTGGTGTGCTTTGTTTTGTTGTATATTACTGTATTACTATTTTACTGTTTTTACCGCATTTATTGCATTGTGTTGCGGTGAAAATCGGATAACAAATTATTAATTAATTTGCATCAGTTTCTTTTACAACTGACTTTGATTTATCCAAAGGAAAGGTTCAAGATCGTTAGAAAAACCTAAAGGGGGAAGATCTAAGGTTTGGAGGTTGGTTACGCCTAGGGAAGGTATTAGCGCCCTAAACGTCCGTAGTACTCTACGGGAACCTCTTGTTAATGTTAAACTATGTTTGCTAAAAGTTCTATGCTAAAGGTTGAAAACCCTAGGGGTTAGTATCTAAGTATACTCGATAAAGCATCGCACTTTACGCCTACGTATCCTCGGGAATAGAATCAGAGTATGCGTAGTTCTACTTCTACTGAATTATTGACTATGGCCAATATTCAGAGGGGAAATGAGTACAAGCTCATTGTAGAGTTTAAGAACTCTCTAGATCTAGTTGTAATGGACCTATGTTGAGGTTTAGTCAGTATGGGAAAGTGATTAATTCATTATGATGAATATCACTAAGAGTTGAGGAACTCTCTCCTAGAGCTAGTTATGATTTCTATGGCTCTGATGAGGCCAAGAAACAAGGTTTCTTCCTAAGAGGTTACTTAGGTTAGGTGGGGGCTATGACTTTAAGAGTCAACGTATTTCACCTTCCTTTGGAATAAGGGAAAACAGTCATAAAATACTAAGAGATATAATGCGAATACGATGATACAATAATACTTGAATTAAGCTAATGAGATAAGATAAAATCATGATATCAATGCAAAGTGAGAATTAAACATGTTAGACAAAGATTAAATATAAGATGAAATAAAATAGAAATAGTCTCGTCTTAATCATGATTCAATCGAGAAATCGATAATCAATGATTCTTGACTTTCATCGACTAAATAGAAAATGGTCTCACGTTGATCAAAGTTTTGTCAACTAAATGGAATCAACCAAACCATGAGGTTTGTTATGTCATCGACCAAAATAAAGAAGGCGGAATCGAAATGAAAATAAAATTGGTCTCGTCTAAATCAAGATTTGATCGAGAAATCGATAATCTTGATTCTTTGACTTTCATTGACCAAAATAGAATCGGAATAAAAGACAAGTCGGTCTCGTTTAAATCAAGATTTAATCGATAAATCGATAATCTTAGATTTTTAACTTTCATCGACCAAAATAAAATAAAACCAAATTGGTCTCGTTTAAATCAAGATTTAATCGACAAATCGATAATCTTCGATTTTTAACTTTCATCGACCTAAAAGGAATCGGGATAAAAGACAAGTCGGTCTCGTTTAAATCAAGATTTAATCGATAAATCGATAATCTTCGATTTTAACCTCATCGACCAAAATAGAATAAAAATGGCCTCACATTAATCAAAACTTATTGATTTAGAATAACCAAACAAGTTAAGATTTTTGTCATTGGCCTAAATAAAGATTAAGAAATAAACATAAGAATAACTAAAAACTCATTTTAGCTAGAACAAAAATATTAGTAACATGAAAAAGAAAAACTTAAAAAAAGATAAAAGAACAGGGGCGTTGGACCAAAACAAAGGGTGTGATTAAAAAAATGGGATCACTTGGGCTATGAACCCATCACCCATTCTCACGCCCAAGTCCGGTAGTGACAAAATGAGCTGGTGACAGCAGTGGAGGGAGGGTGCGCGTATGAAAAGGAAAATGGGCTACAAGCCCAAAGACTATTATCATTAACTCACAAGGCCAAGACCAAAAAAGGAAAACACACGGTCAAAACCAAAAGACCCCAACTCTCCTTTTCATAAAAACGGATTATGTATGAAAAAGGGGAAAGAGTCTTCTCCACCATGCGAAAGAGAGATTAGCGGAAATCAAAAGGTGCGAATCGCATTGGCTTACGGTGGCGGGGACGGAGAATTTGAGGTGTTCAAGTCCGTATTTCGTTTCTATCCTCGATCTCTTCTTTTCTTTCCGCCTCGGTATTGAAAAGGGGTTTCGATTGAAGAAGGGATTTGTGTGAAGACGTGAAATTTTGGAGGAGGTTTGGGTTGTCGTCGAGAGTGAGAGGCGGACGGAGGAAAATATTGAGAGGATCCGGAGAGGGTGAAGAGTTTGAAGGTTATAAAGATGGTGGTGGTACTTCGGTGGAGGGTAGTTCGTTTATGGTTTGCGAGGTTGCCGGTTTGGTTTTGTTGTTCCTGGCGACGATGAAGATTGAAGTTTGAAGTTGTGTTGTTTCTGGGTTTCACGGATGGATGGTTTAGGTTTTGTTTTCAACTTTGGGTTTCAGAAAACCAGGTATGTTGTTTCGGCTGTTATGATTTTCAAGTCCCCTTCACTCTCCACCCCTCTCTGCTATTGACTTGGTTTTTGTATTGTTGAGGTTTGGTTGAACGTTTGAAGAGGTTTTAGAGAAGAGCTTGAAGGGTCAATGTTGTTGGTGAGAAACAGGGGGAATCGAAAAGCAGAGAGAACGTTGGAGGGTGTTGAGGGGCGGAAGAGTTGTGGCGAGGTACGAATGGTGGTAGGAGTTTGCTGCGGTTTGAAGGGTAGCAAAGGGTTTACAGTGGAGGTTTCCAGTTGGTTTGTGTGGGGGAAAAGGTTTTGGGATGATGAAGGTTGTTTGGCTTTTTATTTGAAAGCTTGGAGGTGTGTATGAAATCCTCCAGAAAACTCCCCCCCTTCCCTGTATCCATCGTCCGGTGCTTTTAAGGCTGGATTGTTGAGAAAACAGAGCTTGTCTCTTGACCGTTGTTGAAACATCGCTTTCAGGCAGAAGGAGCGTACGGTTTGCGCAGGTTTACGTTGAAAATTTGATATGAGTTTGAGTTTGAAAGTCCTCTGTTCCGCAAACGGACATGCGACAAAAGAAGAAGAAGATATGTGTTATTCCTCCTCCACACGCCACATGTCACTCCATCATTGGCCAAAGTCAAAAGTTGAAAAGTCAAACAAATCAACTTGGTCTTCATTGGTTGATGGTTAATGAAAGATCCAATAATGAAATTTAAATAGACATGGTGGACCAAATGGGTTCTTAATGAAAAAGGTTTAGTTTTCTTTAAATTGAAATTATAGTATAACAAATAAATAATTAACCTTAGAAAAAGTGAGCTACATTAAAAAACTAATTAATTAAACTAAGTTTTCCTAGAAAAGTTAAAATTAAAAATTAAATCGAGCTTGGAAATTAAATTAACAAAATAAAACGATTTAAATATAAATTAGATAAAGAAGACCATATTGAAATTAGTCTAATATAAAAACGAATACAAAGCTAAGATAATTATTAAATTAGAGAAAGCTAATAAAACAACAACTAACAGAAAATGAGGGTAAAATTTGGGGTGCAGCAGTTGCCCCTATTTAAATATCTTCACTTGATGACATAAGAGATGAAGATCCTCATGTAATCAATTGTGAAGGATATTTAAATACAGATAACCGAAAATTTTACCCTCAGATGCACACACATGCAATGCAACAAACATGATGCCAAGAAGATGCAAGAAAATGCAGACACAACAAGACACCAAGGGGCAAACAGGAAGCAAAAAGACCAGAGAGCTTCACTGGGGAAGGACGAAGGTTAGTATCCATGAGAAACAACTCACTAGGGATACAAGCTAACCAACAAAAGAGACCCACTGGGGAGACTCCAAAGAAACGGGGGAAAGACCAGAGACAATCTCCACTGGGGAAAGATCCGGGGAGATAGACTACTGGGGACAAAACAAACCCACATTCTTCCTGGGCATGAAACCAGAAAGAAGAGCCTGATCACTAGAGATTAGTCAAAAAGACAGACAAACCAACAAAGACTTCCTGGGGATCTTAAATTGAAGAGTTCAAAATGGGATCTTCAAGAAAAGCCAGGAAGACAGAGACAAACCCGGCGCACCAGACAGAAGTCTTATAAGGTTGAAGAAATTTGTTCCAAGAAAAGCTTAGCTTAAAGCAAGTTTTCAAAAATCCAAGGTAAGGGTTCAATGTCCGACACGATTCGAACAAGAACGGTTTTAAAACAAGAAGACAGTGCTTGACGCGATTCAAATAAAGTCCCAGTTCAAGTTTGACACGATTCAAACGAGAACAACTTTAAAACAAAAGGCAGTGTCCGACACGATTCGAACAAAGACTCTGTTTAGGTTTGACACGATTCAAACGAGAACAGGTTTTAAAACACTAGACGATGCTTGACACGATTCAAACAAAGTCTAAGTTCGAGTCTGACATGATTCAAACGAGAACAAATTTTAAAGACAATGTTTGACATGATTCAAACAAGGTCCAAGTTCAGGTCTGACACGATTCAAACGAGAACAAATTTTAGAAAATCTTTAAACTTCTTGGGGAACAGCAAAAGATTTAAAGATTCCAATCTGGCGCGCAAAGGTTAAGACCGAACAAGCACGACACAAGGCAAACCGAGAATGCTTTACTTCATTGGGGAAATAAAGACAGGCATCAACAGAAGACCACAAGCACAAGGATGCAAAGATGCTGGGATATGATGCATATGCTTAGCTATAAACGATGCGAACGACGCAAAACAAAAAAAGAAAGGATAACACGAGCCAACACCCTGAAACCCAAACATCAAGGATAACCGGGGCAATCTTCTTTTCTCTGAAGATGGCGGATCCATGCCAAAAACAGCACTGCTAATTCTTCCTGTACCAACTTGATTCATAAAACACCTTGATACTAGAGTAAAACTTAGTTCATCTTCTTGTTTTCTTAGAACTTTCCGCTTCCAAGAATCAGATGAAAATGACGGAGTTATTGTATCCAAAGACCAATAACAACTCTAGTGACTAAGAATTCTGTCGTCTAATAGCTAACTTCTCTGGGGAATCCTGCATACAGAGCTGGGGTTTAAATGGAAACATGGTTAATGAGTCAAGGATAGACTCTGGTACTCAAATAAGAGTTGGTTGAGATAACACATAATCTGCTTCATGAAGAAGAACCGGTAGGAGCCAGAAAGGTAACCTCATTGGAGATAGAACCAAGAAATGGGCTCCAATAAAGGTATCTAGAATGATTGATCAATAAGGCTAAACGCAACTAGATGACATTCTAGAAAGGATCCGCAATGAAGGTTGAACCGAAAAAAGGTCTTCACTGGGAAAAGATATCCAAAGTGATGGAACAACAGGTTCAAGCATGACCGGTTGGTACTTTGGAAAAAGAAGAACCTTATTGGAGATTGAACCAAGAAATGGGCCCCAATAAAGTATCTAGGATGATTGATCATTAAGTCAAAACATGATTAAATGACATCCTAGAAACACCTCTAAAGTGATGGAACAACAGGTTCAAGTATGACCGGTTGGCTCTTTAGAAGTAACCTCTAACGTGATGGAACAACAGGTTCAAGTATGACCGGTTGGCGCTTTAGAAGTAACCTTGTTAGAGATAGAACCAAGAAATGGGCTCCAACAAAGTATCTAGAATGATTGATCATCAAGGCTAAACGCGACTAGATGACATTCTAGAAAAGATCCACAATGAAGGTTGAACCGAAAAGCGGTCTTCACTGGGAAAAGACATCCAAAGTGATGGAACAATAGGTTCAAGCATGACCAGTTGGCACTTTGGAAAAAGAAACCTTATTGGAGATAGAACCAAGAAATGGGCCCCAATAAAGGTATAGAATCTGATAGGTTAGTACCGAAGTTGCATAACTAAAGATAAGGCTTCCTTGGGGATACCCAATTACGGTTGCGAAGAGGTTAAATAGTACCAGAGATAGATAAGCTGCTTATAAAAGACTGTCAAGCTTCTTCAAGATATTGTTGCTTCAAAGATATGTTGATATCACAATAATATTGGAGAAATAATTATGTCTTCAATGAGAATCTGTAAGATTCTTCTGCGAAACACGGTGCAAAATAAATGCACATTCAAAGATAGGTTAAAAATCAAACCTGCCCGGGACCAAAGTTCAATCTAGGAACAAGCTAGAAAGAAAACGGTCAAACAAGACTCCAATTGAGGAATGAACTCAAACGGGGATTTATCTAACCCACATGTGGAAAAGATAACTGAACCAACTATCATCCCCGAGAATCAAACTCTGTGGGGAATTCAGAAAAGAATGGGCACTTTATGCCTAAGGCTGACTTTCTATTGGAGAGAATAGACAAACCCAGTCACTTGGGGGGATAACCGCCAAAGTGAACAAAGACAAAAAAACACCAGAAAAAGGAAGCAGAAATGAAAAAATGCAATGCGTATGAGTGCTTATGCCATGCTTATGCCGACAAAACAGACAAGAAGCGAAACTGGAGACGAAACAACGTCTCGACAAAGGATACCCAACCAAAAATACTGATCGGACCAATACTGGGGATGAAGAAGAAGAGACAACTTCATTGGTGAAAATAGTATTCCACTTGAGGTATAACATCATGAGGATTGCCATCGTGAGCTTGATCTCTTTGTTGGTGGAGAATCCATGGAGAGTTGTGAAGATTAGCCGAAGTAACAGCTTAATGGGGAGCTTGCAAAGGATACTGGCATAATGATCATCTTCAACTCTTATCTGCCCCAGGCTATATGATTTGTCGGAAGACGATAACAAGAGGATTTTATATAAGAATTGGCATACAGGGTATTTCAATATCTTCAAACTCTTGGAGAGATCTCGGCATAACTGCCCCAGATTAGGGGATGAATAATCAAAAGAATTTTACGGAAGGATTGAAATACTAGATGCTTCAATACCTTCCAACTTGAATAATCAAAAGAATTTTACGGAAGACTTGAAATAATCAGATGATTCAATACCTTCTAACTTGAATAATCAAAAGAATTTTACGAAAGGATCGAAATACCAGATGCTCAATCTCTTCCAACTCGAATCTTGACGTAGCTATTTCTATTCAGTTATACTCAAGATACTCAAACTGTAGTAGAAATTACTGGGGAACGGATTTGCCCCTGCTGACGGGTTACTGTAGACAAAGCCCGTCATAAGATGATCTCAAGAATATTTGCCCCAATATCTTGAATTGCAGCGTTCTGCCTCTGTTTTGTCAACTCTTGGGAAAATGGATTGGCAAACTTCATACTTGGTTACCCCTGACTGAGTCAAGTTTCCTTTATCAAGTTCAATTCCTTGACTGACCGCGTTTGTTAGGATTCCTTGATATCGAAAGGTATTGCAAACAAGTGTTGTTCGTTAAAATTGGCAAAATTTAATGCAAAGGTTTAATGCAAAGTTTTGTAAATAAAGCTTTGATAAAAAAACGCACAGTGAAATTATTAAAGAGTAAAAAACAATGGTGGGTCTAGTCATTAAGGAAGTGACCAACACACGCGAGTAACAAAAATTATTAGGAGTCAGGTTACTCAACTTTGCTGTAGTATGCTTTTCAAAACAACCTTACCTCAATTAGGTCTTTTAGGGGTTGTAATGTGGTTTGGTTCATGGTTTATGAAACAAAAGATAAAGGCTCAAATCCTACGCTCAGTTAACTCAAGATATACGTTCAAATCTCCGAAAATAGGAAGTCACTTGATTTGAAAGCTGACTGGCGCCTTATATGAAGCGCTCGTGTTTGAATGCATAACCGAGTTAAACTGAGAACTACCTTGCCCCAAGGTTGAGATTTAAGGTTATATTTTTTTTTGTGTATAAAGAAAGAAAACTCCTACTTCTAGGCTCGAAGGGGTTAACAAGGGATGAATTGAAGCAATGTCTTACATCCTCGGTGAGGTTTAATTGAAAGCATATCACTGCAATTATGAACATGAGGTTTTCATCATCCTCCCTAATCCTTGCTTTAACAAAAGTTTGAAAAGGGGTGAAAAAGATAAATATTTTTTGAAAATAACAGTAAATGAGTGAAACGAATGGATTTAACCAAAAGATGCATAAATATTTCGATAACGTTGCCAATTTGAAAGTACAACAAAGCTCATAAGCAAATACAAATTCAAAGTGCAAAGGAATACAATACAACTGTTGAAACATCCAAAAGATTGCCAGCTTTAGGGAATCAAATACAGAAAAACAAAGAGGAGTTCAATCATAGACCCCTAATCCCTCTTTGTCCTGATACATCCTCCACAGCATTACTTATCTCATGAGCGGGTAAGGATTGTTCTTGATGATAGGCTGGGAGCCGTCGAAAGACAAAATGTTTCTCTCCACTAAGTTCTTCACAATATGCTTCAACGCAAAACAACCTTCCAAATTATGGCCTGGTGCACCTTCATGGAATGCACAATGAGCATTGGGATTGTAAGAAGGTGGAAGCGGATCAGGAGGTGGGCCTGATGACCTTGTAGTTATTAACCCTTGTTGTACTAAAATAGGATACAATGTTGTATACGTCATAGGAATGGGAGGAATCAGAGGCCTTCCACCCTTTCTTTTGCCTGGAATGTTCTGACGAGAAACTTGAGTCTGTTGTGAATAAGCAGGAGCGTTGGACGCTCGTTGATACACTGGTAGTTGAGGAACTGGCTGATAACCAGAAGCTTGGTGGTTGAATGTTGGCGCGATGGCGTCCACATAAGGTTGTTGAACAGAATAACAGTGTTGTTGCTGCTGACGTTTCCAGTACTGATTCTTCCTTTTTTTGTTTGTCATCACCACATTAGTATCCCCTTCCCTTTTGAAGGATATTTTGGCATTGTCGCTCGGACTATCAGCTCTCTTGGTCATTTTTCCACTCTTCAGACCAAGCTTTACTTTAATCCCTACAGCAACAATATCGGAAAAACTAGCAGACACGCTACTGATCATCCTTTCATAGAATTCCGGTCTCACTGTGTCGACGAACCAATCAGTTAACTCTTTTTCAGATAAAGGTGGCTCTATCTGCGAAGCCAGCTCTCTCCATCTTTGTGCATACTCTTTAAAAGACTCAGTATCGCGCTGAGACATGCTCAATAGTTATCTACGATCTGGCGCCAGGTCCATGTTATATTTGTAATGCTTTACGAAAGCATCAGATACATCTTGAAAACATTGGATCTTAGATTGGTCCAAAGTCAAATACCACTTTGCAGCCGCTCCTTTCAAACTATCTTGGAAGCAGTGGATCATCAGCTTATCATCATCCATATATGCAGCCATTCGTCGGTAATACATGACCAAATGCAACTTAGGACAGGTCGTTCCTGAGTATAAGTCGAAAATGGGTAGCTTGAACTTGGGTGGAATTACCAAGCCTGAGACTAAGCACAATTCTTTAACATTAATATTAGATACATTGCTCCTCTCCATTGCTTCCAACTTCCTCCGCATTGTTTCTACACTTTCCTCCAACCTTTTATGTTGATTATCTCCTTCTTCAGACCTATTGACATAATCATGAACCGGAGGTGGATTCTGAAAAACTGGGTGCATCTGGGCTTGCACTGTTGCTGGAGTGAAGGTAGGAATAGCTTGAAAAGCCTTACTAACCAAAGGAACAGCTTGTTGAGTAGAAGTGACGGTCGGATCACGCATGAAGTTAAAAGGCATGCCCAAAGTGGGGTTCACAATAGTAACGGGAGGCTCTACAGTTGTAGTGATAATTTCGGAGACTACTGTCGCTTGTGTATCCATCCTGGCACTTATAACTTGAATTGCTTCCATAATCTGCCCCATTCCTCCTCGGAGCTCACTTAATTCATTGTTAACTTTGTCCATCTCGCAGTATTGTTCAGACATCCTTTGTCGAGTTTGGCTCGGGTGATGATTCAAAGACGATTCTGGAGGGAAAACGGCGACATAAGACGAAGACAAAGAGGAAATGCACATGCTATGACATGATGCAAATGAGATGCTAATGCAAGCCAAATGGTTTCAAGGAACTCAAAGGCAAGTTGCGAATTTTTTTGGAAAATTGAAAAGTTTTTGTTTTTAAAATCCAAGCTCTGTTGGTCTTTTGAAAAGGAAACAAACATTTGAGTTCCTCGAAACCAAAGGGCTAGGAATGCTTGAATGTAGAGATGCACAAAACACACAAGCACAGACATATGGCAAACACACATGTACACACAACAAAACATACAAATCCTAGGTTTAGGGTCTCATGAATGGAGCCATGGTCTACCCATCCCAATAGGTATGTACTACTGGTTTTCACCTGACGAACAAGGTTCTAAAGAGTTCCCAGAGTCTACAATCCATCTTTCGGATTTTAAGGACTTCCCAGATGACTTGGTAATCGATAAAATTCTCAAGAGGATCTCGTCTGAGTGTAGTATCGGGTGACAACCAATTCAGAAATAGACTCCATCATGGTCTCCGCACTACATCCTAAAAGGCCAAGTGGGGTTTGGTAACTATGGTTCTCAGTATCCCGGGCACCCAGGTCGAGAGTAGCAAGCTTTCACGAACGAATTCGTTCAACATAGATAGACTCGAGAGGGCCTCAACTAAGTGATGGTGTTTATCAATTCGACCTTTCAGGATTCGACTCCCTCAAAGCTTCCTTGAATACCATCGATCTATAATAAGTGTACACTCAAATCCGGGTATAGGATTTATCTCACTCAAAGATATCAACCCAAATCAAACAGAATAAGTAAAACATAAAACAGATATGACAGGTAAGCATACAAGCAATCATACAAGTAGATAAGCAAACATGAATAACATAAAACAAGATTGGCTTAACCCTCTTAGGAAAGGACCAACAATAGGTATGATTTTCCCCAGTGAATTCGCCATTTCTGTTGCGGTGAAAATCGAATAACAAATTATTAATTAATTTGCATCAGTTTCTTTTACAACCGACTTTGATTTATCCAAAGGAAAGGTTCAAGATCGTTAGAAAAACCTAAAGGGGGAAGATCTAAGGTTCGGGGGTTGGTTACGCCTAGGGAAGGTATTAGCGCCCTAAACGTCCGTAGTACTCTACGGGAACCTCTTGTTAATGTTAAACTATGTTTGCTAAAAGTTCTATGATAAAGGTTGAAAACCCTAGGGGTTAGTATCTAAGTATACTCGATAAAGCATCGTACTTTACGCCTACGTATCCTCGGGAATAGAATTAGAGTATGCGTAGTTCTACTTCTACTGAATTATTGACTATGGCCAATATTCAGAGGGGAAATGAGTACAAGCTCATTGTAGAGTTTAAGAACTCTCTAGATCTAGTTGTAATGGTCCTATGTTGAGGTTTAGTCAGTAGGGGAAAGTGATAAATTCATTATGATGAATATCACTAAGAGTTGAGGAACTCTCTCCTAGAGCTAGTTATGATTTCTATGGCTCTGATGAGGCCAAGAAACAAGGTTTCTTCCTAAGAGGTTACTTAGGTTAGGTGGGGGCTATGACTTTAAGAGTCAACATATTTCACCTTCCTTTGGAATAAGGGAAAACAGTCATAAAATACTAAGAGATATAATGCGAATACGATGATACAATAATACTTGAATTAAGCTAATGAGATAAGATAAAATCATGATATCAATGCAAAGTGAGAATTAAACATGTTAGACAAAGATTAAATATAAGATGAAATAAAATAGAAATAGTCTCGTCTTAATCATGATTCAATCGAGAAATCGATAATCAATGATTCTTGACTTTCATCGACTAAATAGAAAATGGTCTCACGTTGATCAAAGTTTTGTCAACTAAATGGAATCAACCAAACCATGAGGTTTGTTATGTCATCGACCAAAATAAAGAAGGCGGAATCGAAATGAAAATAAAATTGGTCTCGTCTAAATCAAGATTTGATCGAGAAATCGATAATCTTGATTCTTTGACTTTCATTGACCAAAATAGAATCGGAATAAAAGACAAGTCGGTCTCGTTTAAATCAAGATTTAATCGATAAATCGATAATCTTAGATTTTTAACTTTCATCGACCAAAATAAAATAAAACCAAATTGGCCTCGTTTAAATCAAGATTTAATCGACAAATCGATAATCTTCGATTTTTAACTTTCATCGACCTAAAAGGAATCGGGATAAAAGACAAGTCGGTCTCGTTTAAATCAAGATTTAATCGATAAATCGATAATCTTCGATTTTAACCTCATCGACCAAAATAGAATAAAAATGGCCTCATATTAATCAAAACTTATTGATTTAGAATAACCAAACAAGTTAAGATTTTTGTCATTGGCCTAAATAAAGATTAAGAAATAAACATAAGAATAACTAAAAACTCATTTTAGCTAGAACAAAAATATTAGTAACATGAAAAAGAAAAACTTAAAAAAAGATAAAAGAACAGGGGCGCTGGACCAAAACAAAGGGTGTGATTAAAAAAATGGGATCACTTGGGCTATGAACCCATCACCCATTCTCACGCCCAAGTCCGGTAGTGACAAAATGAGCTGGTGACAGCAGTGGAGGGAGGGTGCGCGTATGAAAAGGAAAATGGGCTACAAGCCCAAAGACTATTATCATTAACTCACAAGGCCAAGACCAAAAAAGGAAAACACACGGTCAAAACCAAAAGACCCCAACTCTCCTTTTCATAAAAACGGATTATGTATGAAAAAGGGGAAAGAGTCTTCTCCACCATGCGAAAGAGAGATTAGCGGAAATCAAAAGGTGCGAATCGCATTGGCTTACGGTGGCGGGGACGGAGAATTGGAGGTGTTCAAGTCCGTATTTCCTTTATATCCTCGATCTCTTCTTTTCTTTCCGCCTCGGTATTGAAAAGGGGTTTCGATTGAAGAAGGGATTTGTGTGAAGACGTGAAATTTTGGAGGAGGTTTGGGTTGTCGTCGAGAGTGAGAGGCGGACGGAGGAAAATATTGAGAGGATCCGGAGAGGGTGAAGAGTTTGAAGGTTATAAAGATGGTGGTGGTACTTCGGTGGAGGGTAGTTCGTTTATGGTTTGCGAGGTTGCCGGTTTGGTTTTGTTGTTCCTGGCGACGATGAAGATTGAAGTTTGAAGTTGTGTTGTTTCTGGGTTTCACGGATGGATGGTTTGGGTTTTGTTTTCAACTTTGGGTTTCAGAAAACCAGGTATGTTGTTTTGGCTGTTATGATTTTCAAGTCCCCTTCACTCTCCACCCCTCTCTGCTATTGACTTGGTTTTTGTATTGTTGAGGTTTGGTTGAAGGTTTGAAGAGGTTTTGGAGAAGAGCTTGAAGGGTTAATGTTGTTGGTGAGAAACAGGGGGAATCGAAAAGCAGAGAGAACGTTGGAGGGTGTTGAGGGGCGGAAGAGTTGTGGCGAGGTACGAATGGTGGTTGGAGTTTGTTGCGGTTTGAAGGGTAGCAAAGGGTTTACAGTGGAGGTTTCCAGTTGGTTCGTGTGGGGGAAAAAGTTTTGGGATGATGAAGGTTGTTTGGCTTTTTATTTGAAAGCTTGGAGGTGTGTATGAAATCCTCCAGAAAACTCCCCCCTTCCCTGTATCCATCGTCCGGTACTTTTAAGGCTGGATTGTTGAGAAAATAGAGCTTGTCTCTTGACCGTTGTTGAAACATCACTTTCAGGCAGAGGGAGCGTACGGTTTGCGCAGGTTTACGTTGAAAATTTGAAATGAGTTTGAGTTTGAAATTCCTCTGTTCCGCAAACGGACATGCGACAAAAGAAGAAGAAGATATGTGTTATTCCTCCTCCACACGCCACATGTCACTCCATCATTGGCCAAAGTCAAAAGTTGAAAAGTCAAACAAATCAACTTGGTCTTCATTGGTTGATGGTTAATGAAAGATCCAATAATGAAATTTAAATAGACATGGTGGACCAAATGGGTTCTTAATGAAAAAGGTTTAGTTTTCTTTAAATTGAAATTATAGTATGACAAATAAATAATTAACCTTAGAAAAAGTGAGCTACATTAAAAAACTAATTAATTAAACTAAGTTTTCCTAGAAAAGTTAAAATTAAAAATTAAATCGAGCTTGGAAATTAAATTAACAAAATAAAACGATTTAAATATAAATGAGATAAAGAAGACCATATTGAAATTAGACTAATATAAAAACGAATACAAAGCTAAGATAATTATTAAATTAGAGAAAGCTAATAAAACAACAACTAACAGAAAATGAGGGTAAAATTTGGGGTGCAACACATTGCATTTCATTATTATGTTGTACTGTTCTGCTGCTGGATTTTCTGTTTGTAGGGTGGGTTGGATTCATGAGAGAAAAGCCCAATACCCAGGCTTGAGCATACATCTATGATTAGCATGGAAAGTAGTGTGACTTTTTTGGCATTTGTCCAGACTTAGTATACATGAAAACTCCACATCCAGACGAGGTTTCCTTGGTAATATTCTATCCTGTGCATTTGGGGCAGACGATGGAATATAACCTGGAAAACTGTCGACTCTGGCGACCGTCTCCCGAGAACTCAGCAACGCCTCTCCTCCCTAGATGTGATAATGGCAGTCCAGAAATGGCAAACCCATTACACTTGTCGATCCGAGGACCCAATGCTGGGAACTTACTATAGGATGACCTTATTTTTTAGGGGAATCAGTTGAGGCCTCCTCGATTGATGATGATGCCAAACCAGAAATGGTGAACGTATCATCATTTCTCGACTTAAGAGCCCGTGATATTGAGGGTCCTCAGTTTTCTAGAACCCACATGTGAGAGGGGATGGGTGTTTGCAGGTCTGCAGGTAACCGAAACCTTCAACCTACCCGGTTTTCTGGATTTCTCATCAGTGTACTATTATCATCCGGATATTCTGACGGTTTGAATGGGCCGTTATTCTGGATTTCTGGGTTTCTGATATTTGGGGTCTTATTCAGTCAACAGAACAACAGCAGTTTTGAGCATCATGGAACCTTGATCCCATGTCTGTTGCATTTGCATCATCATTTTTGCATACATGTTCTTGTATTTCCAAAGGATATTAGCTTTAAGACTCGATGTTGAGCGTTTCCGTCTATTTCTTGTGGTTCTTTTGTCAAAAACTTGAATCAAAGCAAAATGATTCCTTGGAAATATTCGAACATGGCATTTACATTTGCATACTCATACGCATAGCAGGTGTTTAGGAGCGGATTTCTCATTCTGACTTGGTATTATCTTCAATAATTGTTAGCTTGACCTGCCACCACTACTCAGCCTGTGATAATCAGAGGATAGCCATGGAACAACTCCGTGCAGAGGTGACTGAAATGAAGATTCAGATGAGGCAATTTGGGGAAGATATGCTGGTCATGTACCAAGGACAGAAGCTGCTAAGAGAGGAAGTAAATCAGATGAGGACTCGGATGGGCCTGGTTATGGAAATCTTGAATAAGGTGTTAAAGAAGGAAAACAATCGTGTGCTCGCTTCCACAACAGAGGTCCTTACTCCTCCCATCTCTTTGGGATTTGCTCTAGATCGTGGATTGCCTCGTGAATCTCTTCCACAAACTGAAGTTTCAAAGCTTTCTCATCAGCAATCATTTCCTGCTCCTCAAGAGGATCCTAAGTCAGAGGGGCCTAAGAGGAAGTTTGATCCCATTCCAATGCCATATGCACAATTGCTTTCTTATTTGCTCGAGCTCAAACTGGTTGAACGGGTTAGTTTGGGACCTCTTCCCACAAAGCTTCCTCTGGGACCTAATGCTAATGCTAGATGTGAGTTCCACTCTGGGGCACCAGGTCACAATGTTGAGAATTGTACAAGGTTCAAGCATAAAGTCCAAGAGCTCATTGATTCATAGGCAATCAAGT
Organism: Lathyrus tuberosus; assembly: GCA_022829125.1. Lineage (NCBI taxonomy): Eukaryota > Viridiplantae > Streptophyta > Magnoliopsida > Fabales > Fabaceae > Lathyrus > Lathyrus tuberosus. Next base: position 7,567,390 of record JALAZF010000090.1, read on the forward strand.
TTACATCAGTTGGCACTGGTAAACAAGGTGATTTTACTCCCACTGTTGCAAAGGAACTGAGGACTCATTCCTTTTCCAAAGGATCCACCTCAGGTCATGGATCTCTTCCACAGCCTTATACTTCAGAAGTTTTGCGTCAGCAACCCTTGTTTGTGCCTCAGCCGAATGCAGAAAGGAAAGTGCAGGGGCAGATTGGGCGCCCAAATTAGCAGCAGCAGCAGAATTATCAACAGCAGAGGCAACTCAGACCAAGAAGGCCCAAGAGGATATTTAATCCTATTCCTATCCCTTATAGTCAGTTGTTTGCTCGCTTGCTCAAAAGCTCGTTGATCCAGCTGAGGAATGCCATGTCAGCGCCATACCCTATTCCTCCGGACTATGACATGAACGCTAGCTGTGAGTTCCATTCGGGAACGTTTGGACACACACTTGATAACTGTAATGCGTTCCAGCACAAGGTGCAAGATTTGATTGACTCAAAGGTCATCACCCCGGACGGTACCCCCACAAGGTGAAGCTTCTTTATCAGAGTGAGCACTCGAGGATGCGAAGACATCATCAGAAGCAATAAGTCCAGACGGAGTCAAGTCTCCTCAACAATGGCAATCATCAGCTTCCTTTACTGCATTTTCATATGTAGCTTTCATTTGTTTGCTTAAACACTGTCTGCATGTAAAAACTTATTTGTGTTTTGAATGCTGATTTTAATGCAGTAAACGTGTTGTTCCTGAAGTGTCTTACTTTTATGCACTCATGTCATGTTTATATGCACTGCAATACCAACTTTCTTGCCTTAAACTCTTGAGGGAGGATGATGAGGTAAAAACGTAAAATCTTCGGTGAGGTGCCTTTGGATAAAACCCTGTTGAGGATGTACAAGCATTGTTTCAAATCCTTAAACACTGGAGATATAAGGGAGATAGACCCTCATTAACCCCTTTGAGCCTTGAAGTAGGAGTTTCTTTCTAGAAACGAAAAACCCTCAATCTTAACCTGGGGCAGGGTAGGCGTCAGTTAGTTTGGCCGAGCGTTCAAATTGCAAAAGGAGTGTGCATCTGAGGATCCATTACCTTTTTTTCCTCACATATCAGGAGGTCAAAAGATGTGAAACCACAATGGTTATCCATCAACAATCAAGGAGTGAGGCAGTCACAACCGTTTCCTAAAAGTCAGACAAAACGGTGTCACACGATTTGTTCAAAAAAGAAGAAAGAAAGCCCGCTAAGTCGAAACTTGAGAACAAGCGACTTAGGCAAAAGTTAGGGCATCCCGCTGGACTTCAAAAATTGAAAAACTCAAAAGAATCAGTCCAGGAAAAATCAGGGAAATAAAAAAATAAAAAAAAGGCGAAAAGCGGAAAAGGATGATCAAGAGAAAAATCCTCCGATAAGAACAAAGTCGTGTGGCTACAGACACAAAAGACAAAAGGGGTGACTGTTGCTCTAAAACCTCATTAGGTCTCAAACCATCGATTGCATGGGTTCCTTAAGGATCATAAAACCTTTAGAGAGATGAGTGCTTATGTTAGATTAGCTGAACGTAGGACTAGAGAACATCACGAAGAGCGGGTGGGCACCGATAAATATTGAGCCATAAATCCTTTTTTCTAAAACCGCGAACCAGGCCATGTTACAACCCTTAAAAGTCCTAAATGAAGCAGGGTTTTATCTAAAAGTGTATTTCAGCGAGATAGCGTTCCTGACTCCCATGGGTTATGCTAATAAGATTTTTGTTGGTATTGCATGTGCGTATTGTTTCCCATTCAAAAGTCAATGTCGCATCCCATCTAGTGATTCGTTCACAAGGCTTTGCGACGCATTTTTAATAAAACTTCAGGATAACACGAGTGTTGCATTAGAATTGTCATTCTCATAATAAACATTTTCTGCTTGCATGTGTTTGACATCAAAGAAGCTTACATGATGAACGTCAGTTGAGAAGCTCGATCACGCCAAGTTGAGATGGTGAAAACTCCGAAGGACAGTCATGTCAAGGGGTATGTGGCCAAGAGACTGTGCGCAGCCTAGAGGTTCCCGATAAATAGTGATAAGATGCAGCCAATCTGGAGCAGTCACATTGAAAACTCTCCCTAAAGCAGCCAAACAGGGGCAATCATGTCGATTTGACAAATCTCTGTAAGATCAGTCAGGGGCAAAGTTTCTTCAAGACTTGGGTCAGGCCACCTCTAGAGCGGGAGAAGTTGTCCACTCCTGAAGACGGTTAATTTAAAGCACCTCTTCAAAGTTTAGAATACTGGGGCAGAGTATTTTCAAGTCATTACAAATCCTTTCGAGGTAATTTACTTCATGGGTTATGAAGTCTGGGGCAGTTGCGTCGAGATCTGATAAATCTCTCCAAGAGTTTGAAGACCCTGGGGCAGTGTGAATGCCCGGTCTTCTATAAAATCCTCTTGAGATGATTTCTTCCTTTAGACCTGGCGGTCTGGGGCAAGTGGAGAGTTCAAAGGGCCGCTTATGACCATAAAGGCAGGCCAGGTGGGGTGGCAAGATTGTTTCTCCCCAGTAGAGTTAATCTCCCTAGCACTAAAAATTCACCATCCTCGACAGAGCTTATTCTCCCCAGCAAGAGTACAGAGGATTGTGTTCCCCAGCCGAAGTCATGGTTGGCTTATTATTCCCTAGCAAGCAGTTAAAGTGGATTGCTCTGAGGTGAATGCGGTTGTATCTCAAGCAGGAGATGTGTTGGATGTCTTTGAAAATATTTTATTTTCCCCACAGAGCCTGGTACTCACTTTCCTCAGTAGGTCAGAAAGGGTATTTCCGTCAGCAACGACATGCTCTAATCTCCAGCAGGGTAAATTCTTTCCTCCAACAGCATGTTAAGCTCAATGATATCCCTCGACAGGTTTCGTGACTTTTCTCCCCAGCAGGGTATTCTCCCTAGCATTGAGGTTTCGTCATCCTCATCAGACGGTCACTCTCCCTAGTCAGAGTACAAAAGATTGTTCCTCAGCCAACAGTTATAGTGGATTGCTTTAAGGTGGATGTTGCTTTGTTACCACAGGAGATTTGTGGAGCGTATTCCCGAGACAAAGATGTTGTCTTCCCCGCAGAGTATTGGTGTCTACTCCCCTCGTTCAGTCAGGAAACATTTTTTCACCGGCAACAACAGGATAAGGGCGAAGTCATTTCTCCCAACAGCAGGTTGAGTTTGGTAATATCCCCAAACAGGTTTGGAATTATTGATTTGTCTCCCCAAACAAAGTTTGATGGTGATCTTCACAGTGGTTTGTTCAATAGCAGTTGAAACCCCCAGCAGGTCTTAAGTCCAATGGTTATTGGCATATTTCAAATCCAGGTGTTGAGTTCTGTCTTCGATGGAAGTCATTGGTAATCCCCAGCGGAGAGAATTTCTCTTTGGTTTCCAGCTTCATTATTCATTTTTATCCATCTCCAGCAGAGTGGATCTTCTCTCGGAGTTTTCATATCCAGCAGAGTTTGTGATCAGGATCTTCCTCAGTATAGTGAAGTCTTTCTCAGCAGGGTCTCTTATTTCAGAGGATAATTTAGTTTGTCATCCCTAGTGGAGCTGCCTCGGTCTTCAGCATTTAGTTTGCTGAGACGCCTCTTTTGCATTGCATAAGCATTTTTGCATGGCATCCTCCCAAATACGTAGCATTTCCATTTCGTATGGAGCATTACACCATAGGAAAATTCAAACACATGCATTCGAAGCATAAGCCAGGTTTGATATCGTTTACCAGATTCTTTCCCCAGCAGAAAGTAACAAAATTCAGGAGACGTTGTTTTACACTACACCGCAACCAGTGGATTCGTCCTTCTTGTTGGTTTTCCCTGTGCTCCCCCGCAGAGTTGTCTGTTTAGATTTCTATTTTCCCCGGCAGAGTCATCTTTGTGGAACTGTCGATTCTACCTATTGTTGTTTGAAAGTCTACCTTCGGTATAGTCTTTCTTTGAAAGCCCACCTTCGGCTTAGTTTTTCTTTTTCGAGTTCACCTTCGGCATGGTCTCGTATCCTTCGTTTGAAAGTCTACCTTCGGCATAGTCTTTCTTTGAAAGCCCACCTTTGGCTTGGTCTTTCTTTTTTGAGCCCACCTTCGGCATGGTCTCGTATCCTTTGTTTGAGAGTCTACCTTCGGCATAGTCTTTCTTTGAAAGCCCACCATCGGCTTGGCCTTTCTTTTTCGAGTCCACCTTCGGCATGGTCTCGTATCCTTCGTTTGAAAGTCTACCTTTGGCATAGTCTTTCTTTGAAAGCCCACCTTCGGCTTGGCCTTTCTTTTTCGAGTCCACCTTCGGCATGGTCTCACATCCTTTGTTTGAAAGTCTACCTTCGGCATAGTCTTTCTTTGAAAACCCACCTTCGGCTTGGTCTTTCTTTTTCGAGCCCACCTTCGGCATGGTCTCGTATCCTTTATTTGAGAGTCTACCTTCGGCATAGTCTTTCTTTGAAAGCCCACATTCGGCTTGGTCTTTCTTTTTTCGAGCCCACCTTCGGCATGGTCTCGTATCCTTTGTTTGAGAGTCTACCTTCGACATAGTCTTTCTTTGAAAGCCCACCTTCAGCTTGGTCTTTCTTTTTTGAGTCCACCTTCGGCATGGTCTCGTATCCTTTGTTTGAAAGTCTACCTTCGGCATAGTCTTTCTTTGAAAGCCCACCTTCGGCTTGGTCTTTCTTTTTTTCGAGCCCGCCTTCGGCATGGTCTCGTATCCTTCGTTTGAAAGTCTACCTTCGGCATAGTCTTTCTTTGAAAGCCCATCTTCGGCTTGGTCTCTCTTTTTTGGGTCCGCCTTCGGCCGTTCTCGTAGTATCCTTATATCCCCAGTTTAGTCCGCCTTCGGCCGGTCTGCCTTTTCGAGTTTGCCTTCGGCCGTTCTCATATTCGCGTTATTTCATCATCCCCACAGGTTGCAAATTTCCAGGTTATTTTGATATTCAATCTCCGTGTATCCCGACTGTCTGAAATTCGTTGCTTCCATACCCTCGGATCCAAGAAGTTTGAATAGGGGCAGCTGTAACACCTCAAAATTTGCCCTAGTGTTGCTAACCTTTTTGGCTTATGCTTCATTTCATTTGCATTGTCATTTCTGCATTTGCATAGTTCTTTTGAGCATGGGATCAAGGTTTTCTTTCAGCAGCTCACGGCGTCATCAGTTCTAGTATAGCTTTCCAAGTCTTTTTGAGCATTTATTTTGCTCATTAAATGACTGGATGATCAGAACTCTGACAGTCAATTTTTGATCAGTTATTCAGCACCAGGCAGTTGTTATCAGCAGTTTAATCTGAGTGCGAAAAAACATTTCACGGCATATTTCAAGTGTATTCCAGTGGTAATATCAAATGGCAAGTTTCAGAGGTCTATCGTGGTTCAGAACGGGTAGAACCAGACGAATATCCAAGTTTCCCTCCTTTTGGCGCAAAAATTCAAATTTTGAATGTGTTAATCGATTAACCAATTCCAGTGCAATTAGGTTAATCGATTAACCATTGTGAATTTTGCCCAAATGCTGCATTTTCAGAGCTATTTCTTTTTAATCCAATTTTTAATCATCCATTTTAATTCTACACATCAGTAGAAGGATCTAGAGAGTTAATTTTCCATTCAAAAATTCAAATTCTTTCCACTCCATTTCCACATTTCCTTTCCTAATTCACATTTCATCCCAATTTCCACTCACTTAACCTCACTCCAAACCCAAACTTAACTCCTAACCTAGGGGTTATTTAAACTAATTCATTCCAAACCTCTCTAACCTAGATCATATTTTCACTCCCAATTTTCAGAATTTTCTCAATTCTCTCTCACTTTTTCATTCTCAACCTCCATTTTCAACCACACTCAAAGCTCTCTTTCAAAGATTAACAAGTTCTTCATTGGAACTTGTTAATTCTTGAGCTAAAGCCTCTCATCATCACTACATTTCAGCTTTTCAATTTCGATTTTCGTTTGGATCTGGTTCTGAATTTTCAAAAGTGATTTTTGGAAGTGCTTTTGGAGCTTTGGTTGCTTATTGTTTGGATCTTCAACTTTTGAGTGCAAGAAGCTTGTGGATCTTGGATTTCTCTACTGGAATTCATCCATTTCTGTTTACAACACTTACCAAAGCAAATCTCAGCTTTGTAGGTTGGTTAATTTCATATCCATACTCATTTTAGCTTAATTGCAACTTATACAATGTAGATCCATGAATTGTGATGTGTTTTGATTCATTTGGTTGATCTTGATTGTGGATGTTGATGATTATTGAATTTAAATGATGTTTGAATGTTGTTTCTGAACTTAATTTTCGTGCATTGTTGATTATATGATCATTGGAGATGATTGCATAAGTGCTCTTGCTGCTGGAAGTGATTTTTCAAACTGATTTTGTGTTGATTTTACAGTGTTAATCGATTAACCAATTGCAGTGCAATTAGGTTAATCGATTAACCAGTGCAAAATGTGTGTATTCAGAGCTGTTAATCGATTAACACAATTGCACTGCAATTGGTTAATCGATTAACACTGCCGCAGAGTGTGTTTTTTGTGCATTTTTGAGCATGTTTTGATCCCGTTTCATTTTTAATCTTCATGGATTGACATGATACTTGTCTAAGGACTGTTTTGATGCTGTTGCACCTCACACCATTGTATGCACACAATTTTCCGACACGCGACTCTTGGATTTTTATCGTTTATGATCACGTTTGCGATGTTGCGTTCCCGATGCGATGAACACATAGCACACACTTCTTTAGCATGTTGATTGTGACTTGTTGCTGATGTTGCTAGAGTTTTTGTTTAAATATGATTGCTTGCACTTAATTTCATGAGATGCATGCTTGTTTTGACTTGTTCATGTACCAAATGATATGAATTCTTTCATGTGATTCAAGTATTTGTGTACCATGGTGTATGATGTGATTGTGATCATGATTAATTGTGAAATATAATGCTTGGTGCATGTTTTCTTTTCCATGAGTGAATCATTAATGTATCACATGCTGCCCTGCTTCTACTTCCGTCTATATGCATGTATGCTGTTGTATGCGTTGCTGGTTGACATTTTACACCTATATTTGTGCTGAATTGTGAGTTGTGGAAAGCTGTCTTGCTTGTGTGTTGTCTTTAACTGTTGTGTTGTTGTCGGTGCGCTGTTGTAGCTGCTGTTTTTGCTCTTTTTCTTCTTTCCTTCTTCTTCTCTTTCACTTTTTCCTTCCCTTGAATCTCAAGACTTGTTTAATTCTTGGATTCACTTCCTTAGAGCTACCTAGTCCAACTTAATTTTTTATTAAGCTTGGAGTAGGATTAGCATTAGGCTTCCCTTTGCATGCTAACTTAGATAGACGTTCCCCTTTGACCTCGACCTTAGGGCCACCTTTGCATGATAACATTAGGAACAATTAGTTTCCCTTAGTGTTTTCCTTTGGGTCCTCTCTTCTCATCTCTTAACATTTCTAAAACACTTAATAAATATAACGTATATTGCACTCGAGCCTTAAGTGTAGGAAATGAAGAACGAGGGGTCTCCCCTCCTCTTCTAGAGTGTGTAGCATACGTCCCATTTGGGGGCGACCATGCGACTCATTCGTTCCCGTATGGTAGACTTTGGTGCAATGTAAGTTACGAACTAACTCAATCCACTTCTGTCTAAAAAACACAAACAAACTCAAACCTTTTTTTATCCTTCGGGATTGTTAAGTTTTAAACCATTTTCAAAAAGGGCACGTTATTTTCCGTCTCGTCGCAAACAGGCATCGACCCTAACTGCTGGACGCGAGCTTAACGTCGCTCATAAAAAACACCGACCTCATTTGGTCAAACTACGACTGCTCTGATTTCCTCTCTCTAGTCTGATTGAGGATACGTAGGCACAATACGGCGATGTCTTGGCGAGCAACCTCCCCCTTTTAGTTTGTGTCCGAACTACGTTGACTCTGACTTTCCCATTGCACGAGGGAATACGTAGGCATAGGACGAGAGATGTCATATCGAGTCACTTCTTTTTTCTTTTCTTCTTCGTTTCTTCGTTCCTTTCCATTCCCGTTTCTTCTCCTTTCCAGTAGCAGTGGAGCTCCAGATGACGACACCCTTTAATCGAGACAACAAGCGTGGATCCCATCGAGTATGATGGACGTGTGGGGTGCTAACACCTTCCCTTCGCATAACCGACTCCCTTACCCGTTTCTCTTGGTCGCAAGACCATGCTCTTTCCCTTCCCTCAGGTTTACGCAGTGTTTCCTTTCCCTCGCTTGGGATAAATACACATTGCTAGCGACTCTGTTTTCCGCGCCACTTTCGCGTTTGTACCATGGATGCAAATCCCCAGGAGCGACATACATCACAGAAGAAGCTGTTGAGTTTTATACAAACTATTTGTCGGATGCAGATTCTATAGGAATTCCAAAGTCTCGTCATGCTGACATAGACGAAAGAGGTATTCAAGGTCTAAATGTTAGGTCAATGGCTCGGGATGTAGTTATTCAATCACATTTCTATATATTGAATAATATAGATGAGGTTCAACCTTACATAGATACTCACAAAAGACTTTTGAAGAAAAAAATCCCCGAATGAGTGACAAGTTGTTGTTGATAGAGCATAACAAAATATTCATGGATTGGTTTAATAAAAGTGTATCTAATGATAGTAGTGCATCCGAGATACTTAAATGGTTGTCGTACGAGCCAAAATTTTGTGTCATTACCTGAAGTGCATACGACATTGGTCATTATACCTTTTATACAAAATCAAAAGATGATCATAGTACAATGTAAAATAGTGGGGTTATGGTTGAAGCCGAATCGATGTATTTCTCTAGTTCGAAAGATAAGAATCCGGTATTGGTAACTACCGCGTTTTATGGTGTCATTGATGAGATTTGGGAGATTGATTATGTTATTTTCAAAGTGGCTTTATTTAAATGCAAGTGGGTTCCCAATAATAGTAATGGTGTAGACATTAATGACTTAGGATTCACCTGGGTCGACCTTGGCAAGGCATCTTTTAATACAGAACCATTCATCATGGCTTCTCAAGCAAAACAAGTTTTCTATGTTACCGATCCATCGGACATATCGGGGAAATGGTCAATTGTTCTCCAAGGAAAATACATTCCTCTTAGTAATGAAAGTCTTGATATTCCGTCCACACCTTCTTACACAACACAAGTTCCTACCTCATATGATGAAGTTGATGGAGATGTCGTGCATGCTATACGACTCGATCATGAAGAAGGCATATGGGAAAATTAACAAGTACGTAATTTATTATTTATTCATAATATATTAAATGTATGTTATAGTTTCGAAGTATTTTTACTAACAAGTATGATTATTTGAAATCATAGGTATTTTGAGTCCAGACACCAGGCCAAGAGACTAGACACCAAGAGACAAGATACCAATACACCAAGTTACAATTATGTGAAGTTATGTAATGTGTGTAAACTGTAATATGGTATATGTGATATTTTATTTATGTAGGTTGTTTGTTCTGATAAACTGTAATGTGGTATATGTGATATTATGAATATGATACGATTAATATTATCATGAAAACTTTAACACAAAATGTGAATTGTATTTTTCTGCTGTGCTGTGATATAGAGAACAATAATACAGGTAAAAAAAATGGGATTAATTATAAAAGCAAGATCATATTTGTTAGTTTTGCAGAAACTTTAACGACGATTATATTTCATAACCGTTATAATATCTGGCGCGATGTCCAGGAAAAAATAAATATGAAAACTGCGCTGCAGGGAATCGAACCGAGGACAATTATTTTTATTACAACGGTGTATTGTAAAATCCGTTATGATAGTTAGCACGCATTCCAGTTTATTACAACGCCTACTAGTCCGTGGTTGTAAGTATCATATATACAACGACAATCTACATAACAACGCCTTCGCCTGCGTCATTATATGTCATTCCCAACCGTTGTTAAATGGGTTTTTCGTATTAGTGAATTCAACATCTTCATTCCTTTTATCTTGGTTTATGTTGTATATGCTCAAATATTCACCCTCTTTCTTCATTTGATTCCTCAGCTTCGAAGTACGGTACTCTTCAACATCTTCATTCCTTACGTGCATAAGAGTCTCAGCTTCGAAGTACGGTATTCTTCAACATCTTCATTCTTTTTTTTCTTTGTTTATGTTGTATATGCTCAAGTCAGTATGAGAGTACATGTTTCATATGCTTTAGGTTATGATTGTCTGCTGGGCTGTACTTTGGTATAAGTTACCAATTTGTAATACATACCATGGTAATCTGATTTCATTGGCTATGATATGACATTTGTTGGTTATCATAGATAGAATTTTGATTTATCTTGTGGAAGTTACAGGTATATAGAACAGGGTTCAGCAAAGTTGTGCAATAAATCTGGTAGGCATGTCAGTTCTATTTTCTTCTACTTCAAACTTAATTTATTTGTAATCTGGTCCAGTTTGATGTTTATGTACTAAAACTTCTAATCTAAATTTTGTCATTGTAACCATGTACATGCATCATCAATTAATGTTTTTATATCATCATTATTTAATGTTTTGTGATAGGTTATTTTAGTAATGTTTTATACATAACGAAAATTTATAAGAACATCATGGTGTGGCATCTTAGGGCCCATTATTCCTTAAACACACATTACCACTTCTTATGTAAATAGCATTAGGGCCTATATTAGTTTATTTAATGTTTTGATTTCGAATGCCCCATCCTAAATAAGAATATAATAACCAGCAATGGTTTTTGAATTAAAAAAATAATAATGACTTTCAACTAAAACGATTAGATTTTCAATGTAGAGAGAAGATGAAGAATAAGAGAAATCATTATAAATACGTTATTCCTCTTCTTACCATCACACAAGCAACATCATTGAAGAGGAATAATCAAAATGAGTTCCAACAATGCAGTCCAGGTCCAACAAATTGTAGATGTTCAACAACCTGTCCATGTTAAAGATGTTGTAGATATCCAAGAAGTTGTCCAGATCATAGAGGCTGTAGAGGTCCAACAAGTTGTCCAACCCGAACAAGCTGTACAGACCCAACAGGCGATAACCTTGCAAGGAACACGAACCCGGAGGAGAATAAGGAGATCAAGAAGAAAGAGAAGGAGGACAGGTACAGTCGATTCAGATGATGATGACGTAGCACCGTATAGTTAGAGTAACTTTATGCCAGCTAGGGCATTTAGATTTGATAATTAAAACTTAAAAGTGTCTTTGTTCTCTTCAATATTCAGGAGTTTTAGATGTATTAAATATGAAACTTACACTTGTGAAACATTTTGTTGTCTTTGGTATGTCACACAATTCTTATTAAAAGTACTTGAATGAAAAATTTATCACAAATGTGGGTTGCATTTTCTGCTGTGATATGATGAACAATTATACAGGTTAAAAAATGGGATTATATATAAAAGCAAGATGATATTTGTTAATCCTGCAGAATATATAACAACGGTTATACATCATAACCGTTATAATATCTCACGTGTTGTCCAGAAAAAAATAAATATCAAAACGACGCAGCTGGGAATCGAACCAAGGACCATTATATTTATCACAACGGTTCGTTTGAAAAACCATTGTGATAGGGCGCGCTGTTTCTAGGTTATTACAATGGCTCTACATAACAACGCATGCGCCCGCGTGATTATACATATTTCCCAACCGTTGTTAAATGGGTTTTCCGTAGTAGTAAAGCCTCTACAGCTTATGGTGATATCGTACAGAAGTATGATAAGTCTTTCTAGAAATTTATTGCTAGAAGCCTGAATAGAAGCTTAATGGCTTCCATGATTTATGGCGTTAGCAAAAACGAAATAAGTGGTATTGGTTATGAATCTGATGACAAATTCGATTCTAAAAAAGGTGATAAGTCTAATATTCTTCAACTCATTTTATTTCTTCTGGGAAACAAAATGATGTTAGGCCTAAAGGTATAATTATTTCTAAATCTATGGCTAAAGTAAAAACTCATGCCCGTTCTAATCAAGCATTCATGTATGGATATCCTACACAGAATCCCAAAGTTGTGAAAAACTCTGGGAAGACTAACCCAAAAGGACCTAGAAAGATGTGGGTACATAAGCATAATATAATCTATGTTGCAGATATCCTTAGCAGTGGAGTTAAGACACCAGTCATGGTACCTGGACTCTAGATGCTCGTGGCACATGACGGGAAGAAGTCATATGTTCCAAAGCCTGAAAAATAAGCATGAAGGCATCGTCGGTTTCAGAGGTGATAAAAAAAGGAAGATCATTGGCTCTGAAATAATAGGAAAGGATAATCTCCCTTCCATTACTAATGTTCTTCTTGTTGAATGACTAATGCACAACCTTCTGTCCATAAGTAAATTAAGTGACAATGGTTATGACATTATTTTCAATCAATAGTCCTGTAAAGCTGTCACTCAATAGGATGGCCCAGTTCTTTTCAATGGAAATTGGAATAACAACATTTATAAGATTAGACTATCTGATTTGAAAAGTCAGAATGTTAAATGTCTTATGTATGTTAACAAAGAGAAATGGACATGGCAGAGATGATTGGGTCATGTTAGCATGAGGAGGATTTCTCAGCTTAACAAGCTCAATTTAGTTAGATGTCTATCAAATCTGAAGTTTGCTTCAGATGCTCTTTGTAAAGCATGTTAGAAAGGTAAGTTTTCTAAAACTTCTTTCAAAGCTAAGAATGTTGTTTCAACCTCCAAACCATTGGAACTTCTGCACGTTGACTTGTTTGGACCAGTGAAAACTACTTATGTCAATGGTAAGAAGTATGGACTAGTCATTGTCGAGGTGTTTTACTCAAGTGCCTGAATATGAGTTAGTCGAAACAACTGTTGGAGGCCTAGACTATTCCATTAGGAAGAAATTAGATATCCAATACCTAAGGGATATGGCCTAATTAGCATATACGGTCAGGCAGGTCAAACGATTAAAAGCTGAAAAGTCTAGGTCGAGTAAATACAATAAGATATAAAATGTTGCTTATGTAGAAATATATGAAAATGATCAAGAACTAAAGCTATGACCTCAATATGTTTGTAAAGTCCTAAGACCCTCTAATGGGAAAAATCTTGTCGAACCTAATAAAAATGAAAAATTCATTACAAAAACTTATATGTTTGCTGTAACTAAATGTGATGAAGTTTTTGATATTTTGGTTGCCGACTGTCAAATCACAATGCCAGAAGGCCTAAAGACACCGCCACTGGAACAAAGAAGGAAAAAAGGTTTATGTAAATATCAAAATTTTCTTGGTCATAAGATATCTCAATGTGTCCTTTTCAGGGATCTTGTATAGAACGCTTTGAAGGACGGAAGGTTGAAATTTGGAGACAAATCCAAGAAGTCAATGCATGTTGATGTTGACCCCCTTAAAGTCCAGGAAGCACATCTGGCGGAACCTGTCGAGATCTTGAATATTGAATCTCCCATGGTATCAATGAGAAGGTCGAAGAGGTAAGTGTGATGGATGATGCTGAGAAGATGAAGGTGGTGTATCCTTAGGCCTAAAGAGGAACTTATCGATCTCCTAAACCGTTACAAGTTGAATGGTTATGAAGTTATGTTTTGTCCATGTTCAATGCCATATTTGACAAGGAGGATGCCAAGGTCCTCGATAGAGTAAGGCCTTAACAACCAAATAAGATTAATTTAAGTGACAAGAGGCCATAATTTGCGTTTGATAAGAGAGGAATCTCATACAAAATATACAAAAACTTGCAAACAATTGGAAAAGTCAAAGGAAGACTTATGTCCCATCTACTGCTGTACCCCGTGGTGAATGGGTTCGACCAGCAGTTAGACCAAACAATGATCAACAGAATTGAAGGGTAGTCGAAGTTGGCGTCAATTCTTCCAATCAAGATAATTCTTAAATATCGAAGAACTATTCTTATGGTTCTAGAAACTATGCGAGCAAAAACAACCCATGACTAAAACTCAATGATGAACGCACAAAAGGAGTTTGAAGACGGCCATGGAGGCTACCGAATCCAACAATAGTTGAAAGTTGCAACACTAACTTAAAATAGAATGGCAAAGAAGCCCATGACAGAGAGAATCTTTCGTCCTTTGCTAGCCATAATTAAACCAAATTGCAAGGAATCCTTGCCAAATGAAGATGATGAAATGCTGGCAGATAATTTCGACTATGGTTGAAAGAAAGATTTTGATGTCATTTATAACGTTGCTTTTGTTTTGCCCATTAAATATTATATAATCATTGAGATAACGGAAGAGGAAAATGAGTTTGCTGAAGAGTCAGCAAACTAGAAGTGGTTGTGTTACTATATAATGAATAACGGTATAAAAAAATAGTGAAAAACACATAAGATTGATAATCGGAAAAAAAGAGGAATGGTTATAAAAACACATAAGAAATGAATTGACAAACTCAAAAAGAAAAGCGTATATCATGGAAAACATCAGCAAGTTTGAAGGATTCTGATTCCGGCAAACCAAATAAATACTCCAAACTAATTAATTACTAATTAAATCCCAAAATGAAATAAAAAAAATATTAAAAACAGTGACATAAGCATAGAATATGAATAGACGATGAATCATAGAATAGAATAGTGCTTACTGCTTACCGCTTTGTGTTGTGTTTTTTTGGAGTGTGTCGAGTTCAACTCAACTCAGCTTATCTCAGCTTTTAGTTTGACTTTAAAACGATTCAGTTATCGAGTTTTATGATGTATGGTAAGGTATCCATTATATTCAATTGAATCCTCCTCATCAGTATCTTCTCTCTGATTGGAATCATTTTCTTCTTGTCTCGTTTTGGTGCTACCATTACCAAGGTTTTTTTTCTCATCTTTCACAACTTGCTAGATTTTCAAATTCTTATTACTATATATGAATATATGAAGAACCATTATTGGTATTGTACGGTTTAATCAATGAAATTATTTATGAAAAAAAATGAAAGATATGGTTGGGTATCTCCGAGAATCTTTACATATATGGAGAGTTATTCGTTTTATTCCTTTTCAATTCAACTTGTTATATGTTATGCTTTCGCTCTATTTTCCACATACATAATCAAAATAATTTTGTTACTTTCTTTCATTTAGTGCAGAATAATCTTTCACTTAACTGCAACAGTAGATACAGGTCCATCATGGGAGATGGTGCTGCAGTGACACCATCTACAACCATGATGGAAGCACAACCACAAGATGTAAATTCAATGGATTTTGATTACATGAGTGAGCTTTTGTTAGATGGTTATTGGTTGGAAGCTTCTGGGGATGGATCTGAGTTCTTGCTGCAAAGTTCTCCTTTTTCAAATCCAATCTTTGACCCTTCGTTCTCTTGGCCTGCCTTGGAGAACAATGAGCCACCCCGCAATGAGGATCGTCATAAGTCACAAGATGCTCTTGTTAGCACCGAACAAGAAAATCGGATTATGGTTAATAATGTTGGTTATAGTGATCGGGAACAGTGTGAGTTTTAGTCTCATTTGGGTGAAGGGGTTAGTAGGTTGTGGATTCCACCGATGCCTAATCAAGGACCTGGTGGATCTTCCATAACGGAGAAGCTGATTTGAAGTACGATACTCTTCAACATCTTCATTCCTTACGTGCATAAGATTCTCAGCTTCGAAATTTTCATTCTTTTTTTCTTTGTTTATGTTGTATATGCTCAAGTCAGTATGAAAGTACATGTTTCATATACTTTAGGTTATGATTGTCTGCTGGGATGTACTTTAGTATAAGTTACCAATTTGTAATACATACCATGGTAATCTGATTTCATTGGCTATGATATGACATTTGTTGGTTATCATAGATAGAATTTTGATTTCTCTTGTGGAAGTTACAAGTATATAGAACAGGGTTCTGCAAAGTTGTGCAAGAAATCTGGTAGGCATGGTGTTCAAGTTGGTGTTAGGTAACACTTTTTGTATTGCCAATATCATTAGTAGTGTGTTATTTATGCCTCGCTTGCCATATACGCTATGGTTTAATGCCTTTCGTTGTTTCTGTAACAGAAAGAATGTTGAGGAAGCTATTAAGGGATTGAATGGAACAATGACATCAAAGCAGACCGTACGTCTTTTTTGGGTAGCAGTCCGGGAAATAAGCATGTCAGTTCTATTTTCTTCTACTTTAAACTTAATTTATTCGTAATCTGGTCCAGTTTGGTGTTTGTGTACTAAAACTTCTAATCTAAACTTTGTCATCGTAACCATGTACATGCATCATCAATTAATGTTTTTATATCATCATTATTTAATGTTTTGTGATAGGTTATTTTAGTAATGTTTTATACATAATGAAAATTTATAAGAACATCATGGTGTGGCATTTTAGGGCCCATTATTCCTTAAACACACATTACCACTTCTTATGTAAATAGCATTAGGGCATATATTAGTTTATTTAATGTTTTGATTTCCAATGCCCCATCTTAAATAAGAATATAATAACCAGCAATGGTTTTTGAATTAAAAAAATAATAATGACTTTCAACTAAAACAATTAGATTTTCAATGTAGAGAGAAGATGAAGAATCAGAGAAATCATTATAAATACGTTATTCCTCTTCTTACCATCACACAAGAAGCATCATTGAAGAGGAATAATCAAAATGAGTTCCAACAATGCAGTCCAGGTCCAACAAACTGTAGAAGTTCAACAACCTACCCATGTTAAAGATGTTGTAGATATCCAAGAAGTTGTCCAGGTCGTAGATGCTATAGAGGTCCAACAAGTTGTCCAGCCCGAACAAGCTGTATAGACCCAACAGGCGATCGCCTTGCAAGGAATACGAACCAGGAGGAGAATAAGGAGATCAAGAAGAAAGAGAAGGAGGACAAGTACGGTCGATTCAGATGATGATGACGTAGCACCGTATAGTTGGAGTAACTTTATGCCAGCTAGGGCATTTAGATTTGATAATTAAAACTTAAAAGTATCTTTGTTCTCTTTAATATTCATGAGTTTTAGATGTATTAAATATGAAACTTACACTTGTGAAATATTTTGTTGTCTTCGATATGGCACACAATTCTTATTAAAAGTACTTGAATGAAAAATTTATCACAAATGTGGGTTGCATTTTCTCCTGTGATATGATGAACAATAATACAGGTTAAAAATGGGATTATATATAAAAGCAGGATGATATTTGTTAATCCTGCAGAATATATAACAACGGTTATACATCATAACCGTTATAATTTCTCGCGTGCTGTCCAGAAAAAAATAAATATCAAAATGGCGCAGCTGGGAATCGAACCAAGGATCATTATATTTATCACAACGGTTCGTTTGAAAAACCGTTGTGACAGGGCGCGCTGTTTCCAGTTTATTACAACGGTTAATGGGTCATCATAGTAAGTATCACTTTACAACGACACTCTACATAACAACGCATGCGCCCGCGTGATTATGCATCTTTCCCAACCATTGTTAAATGGGTGTTGTACCCCAAATTTTACCCCTTAGATGTCATAACATCTAGCACCTACATTTAGGGTTCAATCATCTATGCATTTTTAACTAACCTTTATCTTGCTAGTTTGTTCTTTTTGAGAAATCCAGGGTTTCATGCCGATTCAAATTGTTTGTTGGAGCTTCAAAGGTCAAGACAATTGGTGCATTTCAAGTTGTTTGTAAGTGTTGATTGTGTGGTGCGGGTTTTTGTCATTGATCCAAGGATTTGTCAGTTTTGTTGATCATTCAAGGGTACTTTTAAGGAGGATCCAAGGTTGTGATGTTGTTCAAGATTAGTGGCATTCGGGTTAAGCTGTCAAGGTTCTTAAGTGTTGAGGAGGCGCGTTACAAAACCCATATCCATCCCGTAGCCATTTTGCTATTCATCTGTTTCCAATAACCATTATCCATTGTCAATCCATTTTCAGTGTCATGTTTTTTTATTATCTAGTTTCCACCCAATCCCATCTTTTCATTCCAAGTATCCATTTCACAATCCATGTCACTTCATTATCCAAATCTATCTTCTTTTCATCCGCTTCATTCACATTTTTTTATTATTATCCATGATTTTTCAATTATACATAATTATCCCTATTTTAACATTATCCTTTTTATTTATTTTAATATCCAAAAAAAAATTCATTCAAATATAGAAAACCACAAATTCATTTTCATTTACCATTTCAATTCAAGTTACAAATTGTAAGCCCATTTCATGTTTTTTTACAAAGTCCATTATGTAAAATCAAAATAAAAAAATACAAGAATTGTTGTGGCAAGTTGTTGTCACCCTGCATATAACCGTACCAGCATCTACTTCTATACTCCACGCCAAGCTACAGCAACTACAAAGACTAGCACCAAACAATGACAAAAATGCCAAAGTCACTTTCCAAGCCAAGACTTTTGACCGTAACCTGCAAACGAAAGTAGCCCATCAACACAATTTACAATGCTACAACCAGTCTACACCTCTACCCAAAACCTGCCATTAAAGCATCCCATGACCTGCATAAAGGCCTGGCATCAAAAGGGACAGCACCTCCAAAATCCTGCCAAGAAAGTGAACTTACAACAACAGCAAGACCAAGGAATAAGTCTTGGAGGGAACCCTGTGACTTAAAAACATCAGACACAATACCCTCTCAGGGGCGGAGGTAAAAACACCAAAAAAAAACTTTCAGAACAATTTTGAAACCATCAAACCATTCATCACCGAATCTCTCACTCAAATCCACCGTTCACCCATTGTTCATCTTCTTTAACCGGTTTCAACCTCTCTTACTCATAAAATCTCTTCGCCTTCAATCAAGAACAAAACCTCCAATCTCCAAAACCTCCATAAACAAAACCACTTCACCAATCTTTGAACAGACTCACCTTGCCTTCAATACATAACCCTTCACAGCCTTACAAACAACACCTTTCTTCAAATCTTCTTCAAAATCCCAATCAAACGCAACTTCAATCACCTTCACTCCGTTTCCTTTTCCGTCTGCCACCCGTGATTCAACAACAGAACAACCTTTTCTCCATCCTCCATTCGCTCTTCAAACCCCACAACCAACAAGCTTCATCTCTCCAAATCACAACTCAACATCCGTCTTCCCTGTAAACTCATCAACCAACTTCAATTTCGACATCAACCACAACGAATTAGAATGGAAATGTTTGGGTTGAAATGTTCGTAAGATATGTCGAGAGGATTTTGTTTTGGAGTTCAATCGTGTGATGATGATGTTGAGATCAGAGCACGTTTGTTGTTCCTTCGCATCATGTTGTTTTGTTCTAAATGATCTTTGCTTTTAAGAGGAAACGGAAGTTTGTCTTTGTTCATCTTGACCGAGTTTTAAAAGAAAAGGGATTGATGTTGTTCTGTTTTGACCTAATACACTTGTGAAGAGGGTGCTAAAGATTTTATGATAACTCTGTTTGATCGGATACACTCATTCTTGACCATGTTGGGTTTGATGGATTTTCTTAGGTCCACGATTTTGGTTTCTATCCATACACCCATTTCAGTGTTACACCCCCTCTTCTTATTTTTTTTATTTTACTTAATTTGTTTTAAGTAATTTGTTTTTAGATTTCTCATTTGATTCTAAAAATATTTTTTAAGAAGAATGGTGATTTATGTTTATTTATTTATTTAGCTAGTTCATCCATTTGATTTTCCATTTTACTTTAGGCCAATGATATTACACAAACCTTGACTTTGATTATTTCAAGTCAATAAAGTCTTGATAAATATGAGGCCACTTTTTATTTAATTTTATTGGTCGATGAAAGTCAAAAATCTAAGATTATCGATTTATCGATTTAAATCTTGATTAAGACGAGACCAACTTTATTTTTCATTTCGATTCCATTTTCTTTACTTTGGGTCGGTGATATAACAAACTTCATGGTTTGGTTAAACTCGAAAAAGCGACAAAACTTTGATAAATATGAGACCACTTTCTCTTTATTTCAGTTTCATTCACTTTTTTTAGTCGATGAAAGTCAAGAATCATGGTTGTCAATCTTATTGATAAATTGTGATTAAGACTAGACTATTTTTAATTCTACTTCTCGTCAATTTTTAATTTCTTTAAGTACTAACTTTTCATTTCTCTCTTTGATAAGACTTGTAATCATTTCTGATAAAGTCTTGTGGATGACCCTTTTTGTTCTTGTTATGATTGTGGTTGCCTGTTTCATTTGATACTTCCTCAATACCCTTCCAAAGAAAAGCTTCTCTATTGACCTCAAAGTCATAGAAAGCTCATTCCCACCTTGGCCTCATAAGAGCCATTTTCCTCCTTGACCTCATAGTCATAGGTAACCTCTTCCCTTGGCCTTATAGCCATTCAATCATAACGTAGACTTAGAGAGTTTCCTTAAACTCTGAATGAGCTCATACTCATTTCCCCTTGAAACTTTGGCCATAGTCAATGGTTCCTCTTTCACCCCTTAGTTAGGTGAACTACGGTTGCTCTGATTCTTTAGTCAGATACGTAGGCACAAGATGCGATGTCTTGGCGAGCAAACTTTGTGTACATCCCCCTAGGTCCTTACCTTTATCCTTTAGCAGATTTCCTTTAGCAAGCAAACATAACATAACACAAACTAAACAAGAGGTTCCTGTAGAGTACTACAGATATTAAGGGTGCTAATACCTTCCCTTAATATAACCAACCCCCGAACCTTAGATCTCTTTTTCTCGATCTTGAACCTTTCCTTTGGATAAATCAAAGTCGGTGGTGAACTTCAAAGTTTTGCAATGCAAGTTAATTAATGGCTTGTTATCCGATTCTCACCGCAACAGAAAATGGCGACTTCACTGGAGATCTCTTGAGGGTTAAGCCCACCTTGTTGTGTTTGTGTTATTTATGTTTGTTTGCTATACTTGTACATATCTGTATATATCTGTATACCCATTTTGCTTGGGATCTTCTGTGTGCAGGGTGCTACTATTGAGTGGTGAGATAAGTCCTAACCCAGACTTAAGAGCACTAATGATAGGACGATGGTATATTCAAGGAGGCTTTGATGGAGTCGATTCCTGAAAAAGTTGACTTGAGACACCGTCACTCAGTTTAGGCCCTCTTGGAAGTTTAGTCATGTTGAGCGAGTCTATTCGTGAAAACGTGCTACTCTCAACGTAGGAGCCATCGATACTGAGAATCGTAGTTATTTCCAAACCCCACTTAAGCCTTTTTAGGATGTAGTGCAGTGACCATGATGGAGTCTATTTATGAAATAGCTGTCACGCGATACTACACTCAGACGAGATTCTCTTGAGAATATTATTGATTACCGAGTCATTTGGGAAGTCAATAATATCCGAAAGATGGATTGTCGGCTCTGGGAACTTTTTAGAACCCTGTTCTGCAGATGAAAACCCATAGTACACACCTTTTGGGATGGGTAGACCATGGCTCCATGCTCGTGATCTTCAAACCTAGGCCCTCATTTGTTTGCCTGTACATATGTGTGAATATGTGAATATTTGTATATGTGTGTTTGTGCATACATTCGTCCATTCATGACAGCCTTTCGGTTTCAAGGAATTCATGTGCCTTTTCTTTTGTAAAAACCAATAAAGATCATGGATTTTGAAACTAAACACTCCAGTTTCCCAAAATGTTTGTAACTTGCCTTTGGGTTCCTTGAAACCATTTGGCTCGCATTAGCATTGCATGCGCATGTCATGGCATTTGCATTTCTCAGCCTTGAGTCTCATCCGTCCTTTGTCTGTAACCCGGTTGACTTCCCGAAGCCATCATTGGACTTGAAGTAGCTTTTGAAGGATCATGAACTCAGAAGACCTGAACCAGTTTGTGACCAGAGCGCATTTTGACTTGTTGAGAAACCAGTTGGATCAGATTGTGACAGCCTTGTAAAAGAGAGATGACAATATTCAGGGGATTTCTGTGAACAATGTTGCCCAAGCTCAACCTGTGCGGATTCCTGTTAAGAATCAGGTTATACAAGAACATGCCATTGTCCGAGATGGACATTCCTCTTCTGTTGATGCTGTGGAATATCGTAGTTTCGCATTCTTTGAGCCAGATTCCCAAGAGGTAATCCCTGTGATGAAAACCCAGGACCCACGAGACGATGAGATTATAGAAAAATGTTGTGCCTTGGAAGAAAAGCTTGATGCACTTAAGGGTCATGACTCTGCGGATCTGAATGCTTTGAACATGTGTTTGGTACCCGACCTTGTGATACCTCCTAAGTTTAAGACACCAAAGTTTGAGAAGTACAAAGGGGATAGTTATCCGAAGCAGCATTTGGTGATGTTTTGCAGAAGAATGACTTCACATATCCGTAACGAAAAACTTATGATCCACTGTTTCCAAGACAGTCTGAGTGGGGCATCATTGAATTGGTACATGCAGCTAGAGAGTCACAACATCCAATCATGGTCAGACCTATCCAATGCCTTTGTTAAGCAATACAACTACAATCTTGACTTGGCTCCCAGCCGCCTGCATTTGCTAGACTTATCTCAAGAATACAATGAATCCTTCAGAGGATATGCTCAGAGGTGGAGAGAAGTAGTTGCT
Organism: Lathyrus tuberosus; assembly: GCA_022829125.1. Lineage (NCBI taxonomy): Eukaryota > Viridiplantae > Streptophyta > Magnoliopsida > Fabales > Fabaceae > Lathyrus > Lathyrus tuberosus. Next base: position 7,589,879 of record JALAZF010000090.1, read on the forward strand.
CGCGTTCAACCATCACTCTTAGATAAGGAATTGGTTGATTGGTTCGTGGATACCTTGCAAGGCCCGTACCGAGAAAAGTTGTTTAGCATGGTGACATCAAACTTCTCTAATTTGGTAAAAGCTGGAGAGCGCATTGAGAGCGATCTCAAGAATGGAAAAATCTGAGGCATCTCGAACATCCCAGCTAGTGAGAGTGAATCAATTGTCAGTTCTCAAGAAGAATGGGAGAAAGAAAGTAATTCCACTTAGGAAGCTCCGACACTTCAGCCTCAGCGTTCATGCAACTCAAGTGTTCAGAGTCAACAATCTTTTGGGTCTCAGCGTCAGACACCATTCTCTCCTCAAGGACAATATTCTTCTCCGAATCAAAGACCTTATCATTATCAACAGTCCTATAGCCATCAGGCGCGGCAGCATGCAGGACAAAGGCCAAGAAAGCCAAAAAGGAATTTCACTCCATTTCCAATACCATACAGTCAGTTCTTACCAGATTTAATCAAAAGTGGATTGATAGTGCCAGAGGAGATAGATTCAACGTCTTTTCCAGACTCGCCGGGCTTTGACACCAACGTCCGTTGCGACTACCATGCTGGGGCACAGAGGCATTCAACTAAAGATTGTAGAGTGCTCAGAAACAAGGTTCAGACTCTGCTTGACTCCAATATGTTCTCGTTCACGCCTCAAGGCATTCAAATCAATAATCCTTCACCTAATCAAGCGGATTCATCAGACTCTGAAGTGGAAGAAATTGCTGAGAGTGGATGTGAAGATGATTCTCAGACTGATCTCGACAAACAACTCTGAAGACGGTTATCTCAGCTTGGCAAATCAAGAAGGAAATTCCAGTTCCTCGAAGCCGGCAAACTTTTGGCTGTTTAGCATTTTGTTGTATTTTCTTTGCATGTTTGAATCTGTATTTGCTTATAAGCTATTGTCGTTTCAAATTGGCAAGATTAATGAAATGTTTGTGCACCTTTTGATTAAGTCCATTCATTTCACTCATTTTATTTTCAGGAAAACAAAAAATATATCTTTATCTTGTTTCTTTCCATTTATCAAATTTGTTGTTAAGCAAAGATTGGGGAGGATGATGAAAACCTCATATTCATAATTGTTGTGGTATGCTGCCAATTAAACCTTGCCGAGGATGTAAGGCATTGTTTCAATTCCCAAACACTGGAGAAATAAGGAAGATAATCCCTCGTTAACCCTTTCGAGCCTAGAAGTAGGAGTTTTCTTTCCTTACACAAAAAACCCTTAAAACCTCAACCTTGGGGCAGGGTAGTTCTTAGTTTAACTTGGTTATGCATTCTAATGCAAGCGCTTCATGCAAGACACCAAGTCAGCTCTCTCAAATCAAGTGACAATCAAAAGAGGTCTCAAAACATCAACAAAGACAAAGAAGAGGTCTCAAAACCTCAACAAAGACAAAGAAGAGGTCTCAAAACCTTAACAAAGAAAACGAAGAGGTCTCAAAACCTCAACAAAGACAAGAGGGGGTCTCAAAACCTCAGCAATAAAGGATAACCAAATGTTGTAAGGGAGTATTGACTACCAAAGGTGTCTGAATCATCAACTATCATCAGCTCAATTCCTAGCCTATGGGAATCTGAATGTATAGCCTGAGTTAACTGAGCTTAGGATCGGAGTACATCACGAAGAGTGGGTGGGGGCAAATAAACTTTGAGCCTTTATCTTTTGTTTCATAAACCATGAACCAGACCACGTTACAACCCTTAAAAGACCTAATTGAGGCAAGGTTGTTTTGAAGGCATACTACGGCAAGGTTGATTAACCTGACTCCTAATAATCTTTGCTAATTGCGTGTGTTGATCACTTCATCTGTCATTCCATAAATGGCTAGATCCAACTTTGTTGTTGATTATCTAAATCATTCCACTGTGTGTGTTTCATCAATAAAACTTTGATTTCAAAAGCTTGCATGAATTTTGCATTAAAATTTCCAATTTTTAATGAATAATACTTGTTTGCAAAGACAATTAAATGTCAAAGGAATCCCGAAAAATGCAGCCAGATAGGGACTTTGACTAGATAAAGGAAGCTCAGCCAGGGACAGCCAAGCGGAATGATTCGCCAATCCACCATTCCAAAAGCTATTGAATCAAGGGCAGAAACTCTTCAAATTCAGGGTATTGGGGCAATCTCTCTTAAGGTCATCTTATGACAAGTGTTTCAAGGAAAGGACTCCAAAGACCCACCAACAAGGGGCAAGTTTGTTTCCCAGTCGTACTATAGCAGTCTAAGGACTTTGTATTGCGAATACAGTAATCTGGGGCAGTTATGTCAGGATTCATGAATCTTTTCAAAAGTTTGAAGATATTGAAGCATCTGGTTTGCCAATTCTTCTGTAAAATCCTTTTGATGACTTATCCTCGCAGACTAGTTAATCAGAAGCAGTCAGGTCGAGATTCGGCAAATCTCTAAAAGGCCAATCAGTCTGGGGCATCTCTTTCACATATCAGCCAGTCTAAAGAACAAGTTCAAAGACTTTGTCGTGCAAACGCTGTTAATCTGGGGCAGTTACGCCGAGATTCATGAATCTAAGAGTTTGAAGATATTGAGGTATTTCGTATGCCGATTCTTCTGTAAAATCCTCTTGGTATCTTCTCCCAACATACCATGTAATCTGGGGCAGAGAAGATTTAAAGATTACCTGTTGCAAGAGCCGTTGTTCATTATGGTGGTCATCGTATAAGTCAGTATGTAGAACTATTATGTTCTTGTGATATCCTTTGCTAGCTCCCCAATAAGCTGTTATTTCATCTAACCTTGGCAATCTCCATGGATCTTCCTCCTCCAGTAAGGAAATCAAGCTCATGATGGCAATCCTAGTGAAGTCATGATGTTATACCTCCAGTGGAATACTCTTTTCCCCAGTGAAGTAGATATGATGATCTTACTTATTCATCCCCAGTAATGGTCCAATCTGATGAGTTTGGCTGGGTATCCTTGTCGAGATGTTTATTTCATCTCCAGTCTCATTTCCTTTTGTCTGTTTTGTCAGCATAAGCATAAGCATGGCATAAGCACTCATATGCATAGCATCTTAGCATTTTGCTATCTTCCTGGTGTTTACCTGTCTTTGATTCACTTTGGCGTTTATCTCCCCAAGTGACTGGGTTTGTCTATTCACTCTAATAGAAAGTCAGCCTTAGGCATAAAGTGCCCATATTTTCTGAATTCCCCACAGAGTTTGATTCTCGTGGATGATGGTTGGTTCAGTTATCTTTTCCACATATGGATAAGATAAGTCCCCATTTGAGTTCATCCCTCAATTGGAATCTTGTTTGACTGTTTCTTTCTAGCTTGTTCCTAGATTGAACTTTGATCCCTGGCAGGTGTGGTTTTTGAGCCCATCTTAAACGTGCATTTATTTTGCACTGTGTCTCGCAAGAAGCATCTTTTACAGATCCTCATTGAAGACAAAATTATTCCTCCAGCAGTGTTGTGATATCAACATCTCTTTGGAATTTATACCCAACGATAAGTGGCAATCTCTCTCACGAGAAGCTTATCCATCCTTGGGTTTACTTATACTTCTACAGTTACCCATGGTGTTACCTTCAATCAGTCACTTTCCATCAACCTGTTTGATGTGATCCCAATTTGAGGTATTTTTTCCCATCAATCTATTTGATGAGGTGTTTCGAGTTTAGGTTTCGTACCTTCGAATATGTATTATTTCCTTGCCGTTAATCTGTTTGATGAGGTGTTCCGAGTTCAGGTTTTATACCCTCGGATATGTTATTATTCCTTGCCGTCAATCTGCTTGACAAGGTGTTCCGAGCTCAGGTTTTGTACCCTCGGATATGTATTATTTCCTTGCCGTCAATCTGTTTGATGAGGTGTTCCGAGTTCAGGTTTCGTACCCTCGGATATGTATTATTTCCTTGCCATCAATCTGTTTGATGAGGTGTTCCGAGCTCAGGTTTTGTACCTTCGAATATGTTATTATTCCTTGCCGTCAATCTGCTTGACGAGGTGTTCCGAGCTCAGGTTTTGTACCCTCGGATATGTATTATTTCCTTGTCGTCAATCTATTTGATGAGGTGTTCCGAGTTCAGGTTTCATACCCTCGGATATGTTTTGTTTCCTTGTCGTCAATCTATTCGATGAGGTGTTCCGAGTTCAGGTTTTATACCCTCGGATATGTATTATTTCCTTGCCATCAAACTTCTTGATGATGTGATCCCTGCTTTGGTCTCCTTGCCGTCAAACCAGGTCAGATGTGAACCTAAACTTCAGGTTATCGTGAACCCATTGTTTGAAACCAGGTCAGATGTGAACCTAAACTTCAGGTTATTGTGAACCCGTTGTTTGAAACCAGGTCAGATGTGAACCTAAACTTCAGGTTATTGTGAACCTGTTGTTTGAAACCAGGTCAGATGTGAACCTAAACTTTAGGTTATCGTGAACCCGTTGTTTGAAACCAGGTCAAATGTGAACCTAAACTTCAGATTATCGTGAACCCGTTGTTTGAAACCAGGTCAAATGTGAACCTAAACCGTTGTTTGAAACCAGGTCAGATGTGAACCTAAACTTCAAGTTATCGTGAACCCATTGTTTGAAACCAGGTCAGATGTGAACCTAAACTTCAGGTTATCGTGAACCCGTTGTTTGAAACCAGGTCAGATGTGAACCTAAACTTCAGGTTATCGTGAACCTGTTGTTCGAAAGCTAGGTCAGATGTGAACCTAAACCAAATTTAAAATCCAGCTTATACTGTTTCTCTTCATAAAACAAATCATGTTGTTATCTACACCAACTCATATGAGTATCAGAGTCCATTCATGGCTCATTAACCTTATGCCCAATTAAATTCCAGTTATCATCTGGCGCACAGAGTTCGTCTCTATCTTTCCTGGCTTTTCTTGAAGATCCCGTTTGAACTCTTCAGCATAAGAAAATCCCAGAAAATCTTTTAGCGTGTGTCTATCCTTTTATTTCAAACTGATCCCCGGTGGATCATGTATTCTTCCTGGTTCCATGCCCAGTAAGATTGCGTCTTTTTCCCCTGTGTCATCAGGTCACATTTGAACCTGTCGTCCATCTCCCTGGATCTTTCCCCGGTGGAGAATACCTTTCTGGCTTCTATCTCTAGTAAGGACCTGTAGGGTTCTCCCTCAGTTTCTTTATTTTTCCATCCCCAGTGTTGCCTCAGAGTCTCCCCAGTGAGTCTTTTTTTTTGTTGGTCAGCCTGTATCCCCTTTGAGTCTTCCTCGTGGATACTAACCTTTATCCTTCCCTAGTAAGCTCATCTGTGGTTGTTTGCCCTTTACCTTTAGTGTCTTGTTTGTCTGCATCTTTGCACTATCATGGCATCATATCATCATACTAGAAGTTCATTGCATGTTAGCATCTGCATGTTCGTCGCCTGTCCTTAGCATCTGCATTCCATCTAAGGGCAAAATTTTCGATTTACTATATTTAAATACCTTTTACCTTGATGTCCCGAGGATTTCCATCCCTCGAGCCATCCGATAAAGCTATTTAAATAGGGGCAACTGTTGTACCCCAAATTTTACCTCTTAGATGTCATAACATCTTGCACCTACATTTAGGGTTCAATCATCTATACATTTTTAACTAACCTTTATCTTGCTAGATTGTTCTTTTTGAGAAATCCAGGGTTTCATGCCTATTCAAATTGTTTGTTGGAACTTCAAAGATCAAGACAGTTGGTGCATTTCAAGTTGTTTGTAAGTGTTGATTGTGTGGTGCGGGTTTTTGTCATTGATCCAAGGATTTGTCAGTTTTGTTGATCAGTCAAGGGTACTTTTAAGGAGGATCCAAGGTTGTGATGTTGTTCAAGATTAGTGGCATTTGGGTTAAGCTGTCAAGGTTCTTAAGTGTTGAGGAGGCGCATTACAAAACCCATATCCATCCCGTAGCCATTTTGCTATTCATCTGTTTCCAATAACCATTATCCACTGTCAATCCATTTTCAGTGTCATGTTTTTTTATTATCTAGTTTCCACCCAATCCCATCTTTTCATTCCAAGTATCCATTTCACAATCCAGGCCACTTCATTATCCAAATCTATCTTCTTTTCATCCGCTTCATTCGCAATTTTTTTATTATTATCCATGATTTTTCAATTATCCATAATTATCCCTATTTTAACATTATCCTTTTTATTTATTTTAATATCTAAACAAAATTTCATTCAAATATAGAAAACCACAAATTCATTTTCATTTACCATTTCAATTCAAGTTACAAATTGTAAGCCTATTTCATGTTTTTTGCAAAGTCCATTATGTAAAATCAAAATAAAAAAAATACAAGAATTGTTGTGACAAGTTGTTGTCACCCTGCATATAACCGTACCAACATCTACTGCTATACTCTACGCCAAGCTACAGCAACTACAAAGACTAGCACCAAATAATGACAAAAATGCCAAAGTCACTTTCCAAGCCAAGACTTTTGACCGTAACCTGCAAACGAAAGCAGCCCATCAATACAATTTACAACGCTACAACCAGTCTACACCTCTACACAAAACTTGCGATTAAAGCATCCCATGACCTGCATAAAGGCCTGGCATCAAAAGGGACAGCACCTCCAAAATCCTGCCAAGAAAGTGAACTTACAACAACAGCAAGACCAAGGAATAAGTCTTGGAGGGAACCCTGCAACTTAAAAACATCAGACACAATACCCTCTCAGGGGCGGAGGTAAAAACACCAAAAAAAAACTTTCAGAACAATTTTGAAACCATCAAACCATTCATCACTGAATCTCTCACTCAAATCCACTGTTCACCCATTGTTCATCTTCTTTAACCGGTTTCAACCTCTCTTACTCATAAAATCTCTTCGCCTTCAATCAAGAACAAAACCTCCAATCTCCAAAACCTCCATAAACAAAACCACTTCACCAATCTTTGAACAGACTCACCTTGCCTTCAATACATAACCCTTCACAGCCTCACAAACAACACCTTTCTTCAAATCTTCTTCAAAATCCCAATCAAACGCAACTTCAATCACCTTCACTCCGTTTCCTTTTCCGTCCGCCACCCGCGATTCAACAACAGAACAACCTTTTCTCCATCCTCTATTCGCTCTTCAAACCCCACAACCAACAAGCTTCATCTCTCCAAATCATAACTCAACATCCGTCTTCCCTGTAAACTCATCAACCACCTTCAATTTCAACATCAACCACAAATCCCAAATCAGAATCACAAACCAGAAGAGAGAGAGAGAGAGAGAGAGCTTGAGCGAAAGCAAATCGAAATCAAACCTGAATGCTTGAACCAACCGAATTAGAACGGAAATGTTTGGGTTGAAATGTTCGCAAGATATGTCGAGAGGATTTTGTTTTGGAGTTCGATCGTGTGATGATGATGTTGAGATCAGAGCACGTTTGTTGTTCCTTCGCATCATGTTGTTTTGTTCTAAATGATCTTTGCTTTTAAGGGGAAACGGAAGTTTGTCTTTGTTCATCTTGACCGAGTTTTAAAAGAAAAGGGATTGATGTTGTTCTGTTTTGACCTAATACACTTGTGAAGAGGATGCTAAAGATTTTATGATAACTCTGTTTGATCGGATACACTCATCCTTGACCGTGTTGGGTTTGATGGATTTTCTTAGGTCCACGATTTTGGTTTCTATCCATACACCCATTTCAGTGTTACACCCCCTCTTCTTATTTTTTTTATTTTACTTAATTTGTCTTAAGTAATTTGTTTTTAGATTTCTCATCTGACTCTAAAAAGATTTTTTAAGAAGAATGGTGATTTATGTTTTTTTATTTATTTAGCTAGTTCATCCATTTGATTTTCCATTTTACTTTAGGCCAATGATATTACACAAATCTTGACTTTGATTATTTCAAGTCAATAAAGTCTTGATAAATATGAGGCCGCTTTTTATTTATTTTTATTGGTCGATGAAAGTCAAAAATCTAAGATTATCGATTTATCGATTAAAATTTTGATTAAGACGAGACCAACTTTATTTTTCATTTCGATTCCATTTTCTTTACTTTGGGTCGATGATATAACAAACTTCATGGTTTGGTTAATCTCGAAAAAGCGACAAAACTTTGATAAATATGAGACCACTTTCTCTTTATTTCAGTTTCATTCACTTTTTTTAGTCGATGAAAGTAAAGAATCATGGTTGTCAATCTTATTGATAAATTGTGATTAAGACTAGACTATTTTTAATTCTACTTCTCGTCAATTTTTAATTTCTTTAAGTACTAACTTTTCATTTCTCTCTTTGATAAGACTTGTAATCATTTCTGATAAAGTCTTGTGGATGACCCTCTTTGTTCTTGTTATGATTGTGGTTGCCTGTTTCATTTGATACTTCCTCAATACCCTTCCAAAGAAAAGCTTCTCTATTGACCTCAAAGTCATAGAAAGCTCATTCCCACCTTGGCCTCATAAGAGCCATTTTCCTCCTTGACCTCATAGTCATAGGTAGCCTCTTCCCTTGGCCTCATAGCCATTCAATCATAACATAGACTTAGAGAGTTTCCTTAAACTCTGAATGAGCTCATACTCATTTCCCCTTGGAACTTTGGTCATAGTCAATGGTTCCTCTTTCACCCCTTAGTTAGGTGAACTACGGTTGCTCTGATTCTTTAGTCAGATACGTAGGCACAAGATGCGATGTCTTGGCGAGCAAACTTAGTGTACATCCCCCTAGATCCTTACCTTTATCCTTTAGCAGATTTCCTTTAGCAAGCAAACATAACATAACACAAACTAAACAAGAGGTTCCTGTAGAGTACTACAGATATTAAGGGTGCTAATACCTTCCCTTAATATTACCAACCCCCGAACCTTAGATCTCCCCCCTTTAGGTTTTTCTTGATCTTGAACCTTTCCTTTGGATAAATCAAAGTCGGTGGTGAACTTCAAAGTTTTACGATGCAAGTTAATTAATGGCTTGTTATCCGATTCTCACCGCAACAATGGGTTTTCCGTAGTAGTGAAGCCTCTACAGGTTATGGTAATATCGTACAAAAGTATGATAAGTCTTTCTAGAAATTTCTTGCTAGAAGCCTGAATAGAAGCTTAATGGCTTCCATGATTTAGAGCGTTAGCAAAAACGGAACAAGTGGTATTGGTTATGAATCTGATGACAAATTCGATTATGAAAAAGGTGATAAGTCTAATACTCTTCAACTCATTTTATTTCTTCTAGGAAACAAAATGATGTTTAGCCTAAAGGTATAATTATTTCAAAATCTAAGGCTAAAGCAAAAACTCATGCCCGTTCTAATCACGCATTCATGTATGGATATCCTACACAGAAACCCAAAGTTGTGACAAACTCTGGGAAGACTAACCCAAAAGGACCCAGAAAGATGTGGGTACATAAGCATAAGATAATCTATGTTGCAGATATCCTTAACAGCGGAGTTAAGACACCATTCATGGTACCTGGACTCTGGATGCTCGTGGCACATGACGGGAAGAAGTCATATGTTCCAAAGCCTGAAAAATAAGCATGAAGGCGTCGTCGGTTTCAGAGGTGATCAGAAAGGGAAGATCATTGGCTCCGGAACAATAGGTAACGATAATCTCCCTTCCATTACTAATGTTCTTCTTGTTGAATGACTAATGCACAACCTTCTGTCCATAAGTAAATTAAGTGACAATGGTTATGACATTATTTTCAATCAAAAGTCCTGTAAAGCTGTCAGTAAAAAGGATGGCCCAGTTCTTTTTAATGGAAATTGGAATAACAACATTTATAAGATTAGACTATCTGATTTGAAAAGTCAGAATGTTAAATGTCTTATGTATGTTAACAAAGAGCAATGGACATGGAAGAGACGATTGGGTCATGTTAGCATGAGGAGGATTTCTCATCTTAACAAACTCAATTTAGTTAGAGGCCTGTCAAATCTGAAGTTTGCTTCATATGCTCTTTGTAAGGCATGTTAGAAAAGTAAGTTTTCTAAAACTTCTTTCAAAGCTAAGAATGTTGTTTCAACCTCCAAACCATTGGAACTTCTGCACGTTGACTTGTTTTGACCTGTGAAAACTACTTATGTCAATGGTAAGAAGTATGGACTAGTCATTGTCGAGGTGTTTTACTCAAGTGCCTGAATATGAGTTAGTCGAAACAACTGCTGGAGGCCTAGACTATTCCATTAGGAAGAAATTAGATACCCAATACCAAAGGGATATGGTCTAATTAGCATATACGGTCGGGAAGGTCAAACGATTAAAAGCTGAAAAGGCTAGGTCGAGTAAATACCATAAGAAAGAAAATGTTGCTTATGTAGAAATATATGAAAATGATCAAGAACTAAAGCTATGACCTCAATATGTTTGTAAAGTCCTAAGACCATCTAATGGAAAAAATCCCGTCGAACCTAATAAAAATGAAAAATTCATTACAAAAACTGATATGTTTGTTGTAACTAAATGTGATGAAGTTTTCGATATTTTGGTTGTCGACTGTCAAATCACAATGCCAAAAGGCCTAAAGACACCACCATTGGAACAAAGAAAGAAAAGAGGTTTATGTAAATATCATAATTTTCTTGGTCATAAGACATCTCAACGTGTCCTTTACAGGGATCTTGTATATAACGCTTTGAAGGACGGAAGGTTGAAATTTGGAGACAAATCCAAGAAGTCAATGCATGTTGATGTCGATCCCCTTAAAGTCCAGGAAGCACATATGGCGGAACCTGTCGAGATCTTGAATGTTGAAACTCCCATGGTATCAATGAGAAGGCCGAAGAGGTAAGTGTGATGGATGATGCTGAGAAGATGAAAATGGTGTATCCCTAGGCATAAAGAGGAACTTATCGATCTCCTAAACCGTTACAAGTTGAATAGTTATGAATTTATGTTTTGTCCATGTTCAATGCCATCTTTGACAAGGAGGACGCCAAGGTCCTCGAGAGAGTAAGGCCTTAACAACCAAATAAGATTAATTTAAGTGACAATAGGCCATAATTTGCGTTTGATAAGAGAGGAATCTCATACAAAATATACAGAAACTTGCAAATAATTGGAAAAGTCAAAGGAAGACTTATGTCCCATCTACTGCTGTACCCCCTGGTGAATGGGTTCGACCAGCAGTTAGACCAAACTCTGATCAACAGAATTGGAGGGTAGTCGAAGTTGGCGTCAATTCTTCCAATCAAGATAATTCTTAAATGTCGAAGAACTATTCTTATTGTTCTAGAAACTATGTGAGCAAAAACAACCCATGACTAAAACTCAATGACGAACGCACCAAAGGAGTTTGAAGGCAACCATGGAGGCTACAGAATCCAACAATAGTTGAAAGTCCCAACACTAACTTAAAGTCGAATGACAAAGAAGCCCGTGAAAGAGAGAATCTTTCGTCCTTTGCTAGACATAATTAAACCAAATTGCAAGGAGTCCTTGCCAAATGAAGATGATGAAATGCTGGTAGATAATTTTGACTATGATTGAAAGAATGATTTTGATGTCATTTATAGCATTGTTTTTGTTTTGCCCATTAAATATTATACAATCATTGAGATAACGGAAGAGGAAAATGAGTTTGCTGAAGAGTCAGCAAACTATAAGTGGTTGTGTTACTATATACACCCTCCGTCCCAAATTATAAGACGTTTTTGGCATTTCACACAGTTTAAGAAAAGTAATCAATGTTGTATGGAAATGAGAAATTATGTATGACTTTATACTATTGTCCTTCATTAATTACGAGGAAAGAGAAATTAATATAATCAAAAGAAGAAAGAGAAATGAATAGTTAAGGATATATTAGGAAAAATGTTATTAATATTGTATTGGAATTATAAAGTGACTTATAATTTGGGACAAATATTTTTTGTAAAATAACTTATAATTTGGGACAGAGGTAGTAATGAATAACAGTTTAAAAAAATAGTGAAAAACACATAAGATTGATAATAAAAAAAAAAAAAAAAAAAGGAATGGTTATAAAAACACATAAGAAATGAATCGACAAACTCAAAAAGAAAAGCGTATATCATGGCAAACATCAGCAAGTTGGAAGGATTCTGATTCCGGCAAACCAAATATATACTCCCAACTAATTAATTACTAATTAAATCCCAAAATGAAATAAAAAATATTAAAAACAATGACATAAGCATAGAATATGAAAAGACAATGAATCATATAATAGAATAGTGCTTACTGCTTACCGCTTTGTGTTGTGTTTTTTTTAGCGTGTCGAGTTCAACTCAACTCAGCTTATCTCAGCTTTTAGTTTGACTTTCAAACGAGTCAGTTACCGAGTTTTATGATGTATGGTAAGGTATCAATTAATATTCAATTGAATCCTCCTCATCAGTATCTTCTCTCTTATTGGAATCATTTTCTTCTTGTCTCCTTCTGCCGCTACCATTACCAAGGTTTTTTTCAACTTGCTCAATTTTCATATTCTTGTTACTATATATGAATATATGAAGAACCATTATTGGTATTGTACGGTTTAATCAATGAAATTGTTTATGAAAAAAATGAAAGATATGGTTGGGTATCTCCGAGAATCTTTACATGTATGGAGAGTTATTCGTTTTGTTCCTTTTCAATTCAACTTGTTATATGCTATGCTTTCTCTCTGTTTTCCACATACACAATCGAAATTATTCTATTGCTTTCTTTCATTTACTGCAGAATAATCTTTCACTCAACTGCAACAGTGTCTGCAACTGTGTCTGTGTTTTTGATTTGTGGGGGAAAGAAGAAGTAGAAGCACGTCCATCATGGGAGATGGTGCTGCAGTGACACCATCTGCAACCATGATGGAAGCGCAGCCACAAGATGTAAATTCAATGGATTTTGATTACATGAGTGAGCTTTTGTTGGATGGTTGTTGGTTGGAGGCGTCTTCGGATGGATCTGAGTTCTTGCTGCAAAGTTCTCCTTTTTCTAATCCAATCTTTGACCCTTCGTTCTCTTGGCCTGCCTTGGAGAACAACGAGCCACCCTGCAATGATGATCGGCATGAGTCACAAGATGCTCCTGTTAGCACTGAACAAGAAAATCGGATTATGGTTAGTAATGTTGGTTGTAGTGACCGGGAACAGTGTGAGTTCGAGACTCATTTGGGCGAAGGGGTTAGTAGGTTGTGGATTCCACCGACGCCTAATCAAGGACCTAATGGATCTTCCATAATGGAGAAGCTGATACGAGCTCTCAGATGGATCAAGGATTTCAATAGGAACAAAGATATGCTTATACAAATATGGGTGCCGGTTAATAGAGGGGATGATAGGCCGATTCTGAGGGCTAATGATCTTCCTTTTTCACTTGAATCGAGGTCTTTAAATCTTGCAAAGTACCGAGAAATCTCTGTGAGATATCAGTTTTCTGCGGAAGAAGAGGACTCGAAGGAGTTGGTGGCGGGTTTGCCTGGTCGAGTTTATAGGGATAAGATTCCTGAGTGGACGCCTGATGTTCGATTCTTCAGGAGTGAAGAGTATCCGCGAGTTGGCCATGCTCAAGAGTGTGATATACATGGAACATTAGCGGTTCCAGTCTTTGAACAAGGGAGCAGGACATGTTTGGGTGTTATTGAAGTGGTGATGACTACCCAGCAGAGCAACTATGGCCGTGAACTTGAGACAGTTTGCAAAGCGCTCGAGGTTTTTCTCCTTCCATATTTGCATAGAGTTTTTGTTTGTTTGGTGTCATTTTTACAACACAGAAGGATGCATGAAACCCTTAAAAACATGAAACAAAGAACTTTTGGTTTTAGAACAATGGAATTTTAGGTTCAATTCAACATGCTATTTGGGGGTTTTAAAGGGAAAAACTGCACTTTTACATAATGAATTGCTCCTTTTTACACATTTCAATATAAGTGCTTATGACGACGAATATGTTTACATGCCATACATGCGAAGCTCATCAAAAGTCAGAACTCATTAATACTAGTTTAATGATCGGGGGAAGTTGTTAACTTGCAGGTTGTTGATCTCAGAAGCTCTGGACATTCAAGCCTTCAGAATGTGAAGGTACATAGAAATTCATCTCTGTGGAAGATTTTAACGAACTCAGTAAATTCTCAATTTCCTCTTAACAAACCGGTTCTATTTTACCAGGCATGCGACAGGTCCTATGAAACCGCACTACCCGAGATTCAAGAGGTTTTGAGATCTGCATGTGAAATGCACAAATTGCCTTTGGCTCAGACTTGGGTCTCTTGCATCCAACAGGGAAAAGATGGTTGCCGGCACTCTGATGATAATTATGCACACTGTATATCTCCAGTGGAATATGCTTGCTATGTTGGCGATTCCTCGGTCAGGTTTTTTCACGAGGCTTGCCTGGAGCATCACTTGTTAATAGGTCAAGGTGTTGCCGGGGGTGCTTTTATGACAAACCAGCCATGCTTCTCGGCTGACATTACTTCTTTAAGCAAAACTGATTATCCACTGTCTCATCATGCTAGGTTGTTTGGGTTGCGGGCGGCAGTTGCCATACGACTCCGAAGCATCTACAGTGCTTTGGATGACTATGTTCTTGAGTTCTTCTTGCCTGTAGATTGCAATGACAGTGAAGAACAGAAAAAGATGCTCACATCATTGTCCATGATTATTCAACGGGTTTGCCACAGCTTGCGAGTTATAACCAATAAGGAATTGGAGAAAAATAACTTATCAGCTAATGTAGTAACGGCTGCCGCCGCTGATAGTGGATTTGCGAGGAATACAATTAGGTCGGACCTCCAAGACAGTAGAATGGCTGCCACATTGGGTAGTGAAGAAAAGTTTTCCGAAACAATGAGTAAAAAATTCTCAGAACAAAGGCGGCAACGAGAAAATCTTATTTTAAAAGGAGATGCTGACAGAGGTAGGGAGCATTCTCCTTCTGTTCAGGGTAACTTCTTGTCAAGTTTGGGCGTAAATAGAACGGGAGAGAAAAGACGGGCCAAGGCGGAGAAAACTATCACTCTTCAAGTCCTGAGGCAATATTTCGCTGGAAGTCTAAAAGATGCTGCGAAGAATATTGGCGGTAAGCCTTATGTACAAGCATACGCAAGTGTCTCTCATCTCTTAGTTTATTTGTGATTATCTATTAGAAGTCTTTCGCTAATATCATATTTTTAATTGAATTTTCCAGTCTGTACTACAACCCTGAAAAGGATATGCCGGCAACATGGTATTAAGCGTTGGCCTTCTCGGAAAATAAAAAAGGTTGGTCACTCCTTGCAGAAACTTCAACTTGTCATCGACTCGGTTCAAGGTGCCTCTGGTTCATTCCAAATTGATTCCTTCTATTCAAAATTCTCGGATCTATCGTCTTCAAATTTATCAGGAACCACCTTGATCTCAACTCTGAATCAAATCGATAATCCTGTCTCGTTAAGCATACAGCCAGACCCCAACACGTTGAGTCCAGAAGGTGCGTCAAAATCACCCTCGTCTTCATGTAGCCAAAGCTCCTTCTCAAGCCATTCCTGCTCCAGCATGTCAGAGCAACAGCACCATACAAGCAATGCTGCTGCTGGTATCAAAGATCTATCTGTCGGTGAAGATTCCGTTGATGTGTTGAAGAGAATCAGAAGTGAAACAGAACTTAAAAGCCTGACTCAAGATAATAAAACAAAGCTCATGCCAAGATCACAAAGCCAGGAAACACTTGGTGAACATCTGAAAACCGAGTATCTCCAATCCTTAATAAAAACCACTTGCAAAGCGTCTCAAAAGGAAGATGCTCACAGAGTGAAAGTCACATTTGGAGACGAGAAAACCCGGTTTAGGTTGCCAAAGAACTGTAGTTATGAAGATCTTGTGCAGGAAGTTGCTAGGAGATTTAATGTAAGTGACATGAGCAAATTTGATATCAAATATTTAGACGATGATTACGAATGGGTATTACTAACTTGTGATGCAGATTTGGAGGAGTGCATCGATGTTTGTCAATCTTCCGAGACTAGTACCATCAAACTATGTCTGCAACCCTCCAGTAATTTTACCAGGAGTTCTTTAGAATTTAGATAGAAAAATCCTTTTGTGATTGATTGTAAATTACAAGATCATTTGTCATGTATGTGAATAATGTTAAAAGCAAGTCTTAGAAGTTTGTAGTTTAAAGCCATGATTCCTTTTCTTTCTTTGTTTAAAGAAATGTATATCCTTTTAGTTATATAGTATACTAGAAGCAGTAAGTAGGTTCAACTTTTGTTTTTTCAGTATGATGATGATGGTGAATGATTAATACAAATTGTATGATTTAGACTTTAATCTGAGTTTTCTATAGTGTGAGTTTGACTAATGTTAATCTAAAGTCTAAACTGCTTAATGTGTGTGTGAGCACGTTCAAAGCATATCATTATTTAAGTTGGTTAAGGACTATCATACTTCAGCTTTTGGATTTCTTTTGAGTAAAGGCAGATATATTTTGGCATTTCTTTAATGCATAAAAGATCATGGTGTATTTTAAGTTAAACTCCATAAGATTCTTGTTTCCAATGCATAAGTCACGTGATTGTGGTCTAAGTGATATCCCTGATGCTCTCACACTCTTATGGAATTCAACTTGGTGAATTAATCAAGATTGCTTTACAACTATGATGTGAATGTGTGTGGTCCTGCTGAGGAATAGAAGCATCATGAACATTAGGAGCATCATGAACATGATCAGACGCATGATGAAAGAAAAGATACTTACACATGCTTTTTGGGGTGAGGTTGTCAGAAGTTTGTTATGTGTTCAACCGGATTTCAACCAAAAGATTAGATATGATTCCAGAGGTATTATAGTCGGGTCACACTCCACCTGTCGATCATTTGAGGATCTTTGACATTTATGTTTCAAATACATCTTAGAGATTGTTGCAAACAGAGATGTTACAATCAATGAACGAGAATATAGAAATTGAGATAGTCAAGATGTTGTATCATCTATAAGTGTATTGTGTTTATACCATGATGACTAGAGTGGGCATCATATATCTGAGAAGGGTGTTGCACAAGTAAAGCAAGTAAGAAGATCACAGAGGATTAGATATCCAACTAGAAGTCTCCAAGAATGATGTCATTCTTGATCATATGATCACACTAGAGGAAGATCTGGTGCATTTAGACTTATTTATTGATGTTGAGCCTCTCAAGTATGCATAATCCTATATGTGAATTATTGCTATACTGAATGAAGTTAAGCCAATTGAGAGGAATCGGGCATAAAATTTAGTTTCTTATTAGAGTCAATTGAGGGGAATCAGACATAAAAACTATGTGAAGATAAGAGACTTATTACAGTCAAATGGGTCTACATAGTAAAACATCTCCCAGACGATTTCACTGTCAAACTGATGGAACTAGTGGGCTGCATGACAATGAGAATGCTGAAGTCAGGCCCAAACCAATTCTGTGAAGGATTTACACGTAGAGAAAATAAACGTTTAGAGAGGGAGTTAGTAGTGGGTAGGGGTGTTCGTGGTGCGGTTTGAACAGTTTTGACGCTGAAAGTCATCTGAACCGCAAGAGAAAAATGCATGCGGTTTGGTTTGGTTCGGTTGACTTTTAGAAATAAAATTGAACCAAACCAAATCAAACCAATGCGGTTTGGGTTTGTTCGGTTTTTACATTATTTTTATTGAGCTATACATACACATATAGTGAACAATATAACTTTGTGTTTAGGCGATCATACATTACCAAATAACAACAAAATTCATCATATTTGGACAACATCTTCCCATTCAATATACAAAAATCAGATTTGACATAAGTGGAATTAAAAATATAAAATAGTTGCGTAAAAAATATCAAAAATATTATAATGAAAAAAAAATAGAGAAGATGAGAGATTAGAAAAGTTGAAAAAGAAAGAATATAAGAGATGCGAGATTAGAGAAGAAATGTGCGATGAAAATGTAATTGGAAGAGAGAATAATAGCATAAAAATTAGAAGATGAAAAAGAAAGAACGTAAGAGAATTAGAGAGATTAGACTAGAAGAGACGAAATGTACATGGTAAAAAAGATGAGAAGAAGACACGATACTACTGAGAGAGACTTGAGGAGGCTGAAATTGAAACCATAAATGAGTAAGATAAAATTGTTCGATAATTGTAAGGCTAACACATAATAGGTTTGAGTTTTTGGTTGGATACGGGATAAGTAATGTTTGGGTTGTAACGTAATGCGGTTTGGTTTGTCTTGGTTCGGTTTGCAAAATATAAACCGCAAACCGAATCGAACCATGTGGTTTTCTTGAAAAATGGCTCAAATACATTTGAATCAAATGCAATTTTTTACGGTTTTGATTTGATTTGGTTTAATTTGTAGTTTTCTATTAGACATGTTCGGTTTTGAACACGCAGTAGTGGGTGATGTGGCACCCAAAGTCTAAATAGTGGGAAGTTATGAAATGAGGGAATATAGTGTGAAAGAAAGCTAGTGGAGAGTTATCACTTTTAAGGTTGAATTTGTAATAGAAGAATAATTTTCTAGATAGGATATTATTATGGATTATTCTAAATCATTATTATATAACCAATTATTGTCTAATAAATTATTTTCCGTGAGTTCCATCATTAGTCTGTAAGAGGTACTAGTGATTTCATGTTTATGCCACCCAAGATGAATGATCAAATGAACATAGTAAAAGCAAAATTGAGATATGATGGAAGGTTCTATGTGTCGCGAACTAAGGGAATTTCGAGTGGTGATGATAGGATAAATTTGTGATCTGATGATGACTGATTTTGCAAAGATAGGGGAACGAACGTCGTCAAAACAAGAAGATCCATCGCTGTTCTTGTAAGATTTAACAATAAAGTACAAAATGACAACGAAAAAGGGTGGAGTTGTCGTCTTTGGACGCCAAGGATCATGTGGTGTGGATTACACAATCTGAAACATACTTTGAATTCCATGGAACGCCAAAGGAACTGAATATCAGATTGACTAAGTTGAACATGGAAGGTGCGGCGATTCGGTGGTTAAATTTGGTGTGTGAAACAAAGGACAAACTTAGGTGTATGAAATTGAAATAAGCTTTGTTTTATATGTATGAAGGCAGACAGTGTGACAACTCATTCAAAAAATTGAAGAATTTGAAACAACCTGGGAGTGTGGATGAATACATCATTCAATTCAAATATGTATGATCTCAGGTTAGAAGATTGTAGAGGGATAATACTTGGGATACTTTATGGGGCCTCAAATTAGAGTTGCAATTGAAGGTCCGCACCTACAATCCTTGTACTTGTATTCAAGCCATGAATCTTTCTCGTGACATTGAAAAAAAATCTGTGAGGGTCACTGTTAGCACAAGTGGAAAAGGACATGATATCATCACAATGGGATGAGTGGATTTTGATCGGGGTCCAATAAGAGATGAAATTTTGGAGAATTTAACTCGTCACCCCTAAATTATATTTGGCACCGACAGTTTTGTGTATTCCAAAATAAATGCAAATTTGTATGAATAGGGGGTCACGTGTTGTTTGACAAACACATCTCAAAAAATGCTTCTTCTTTAATTTTTTGATTAAGACAGAAGTGTATTTCAACGGAGCTTCTCCTCCTGTAAAGTTACGGCTTCCAGATGGCACCACATCTCTTGTCGGTCTGACATCCAAGTTGAATGAATTGTTGCCTGATGTCGAACACAAAAGGGTGAGAAAGATCGAGTTTCGTGAAGATTGGATTAATACTGACGGGAGGATGAAATACAACCTTATTAAGTTGAACACCGACAAAGAAGTGAAGGAAATGTGGAGATCATTTCTCTGCAAGATAACAAAGGGGGCGATCGAGTTAAATGTTAAGCTTTCAAGATCTGTTGACGACATAATGGAGATGCTGAAACATCCAGAATCGTCTGGTAGTGTTTAAGTTTTTCTTATTTATTAATCATATGGTAATGTTAAGTTTTTTCTGTTTAAGTTATGTAATCCATTGTCAGATGTTAGTTAATGTTGACGTTGCAATTTAAGGAAGATAAAAAATATTAGCAAATAAAGAGTTATGATGAAGATGTCTGAATAATATACAAATGATACAAATAATACATAATACAAAAGATGTCTAAATAGGCCCTCACTGGCTATGTGTGCATCCCGAGATAATCTAGTATAAATCTCGCCATCTGATTTTACCAAACCCATGAGGTTATTGTTGAAAGAGTATTTCAGGGGGTGTTTTTATCGTATCCGCAGGGATTGTGCGATATTTTAATGCTTGTCGTTCAATAGTCGAAACGTTTTAAGTAAGGGGTTTTCAAATTGTTCTTGGTTTTGCAACATCAAGTTTTGTAGCAAAGAAGTAAACTATAACAAAGATGTTGTAAGTTTTATAAAAGCATGTCAAGATTAGATTTCGCTAATCCTTTTCATACATATCCGATTAATCAAGCATATGAACTTAGTTCCGACCAATACAATCGCGTACCCTCTCGAATGAGTTTATGTCAAAAGCAAATTCGTGAGTATCGTTGTTTAGAGTGTTAGATGATGTCTCACGCTAACAATCGAAACAACAACCGTTAAGATCAATACAAAGCGAATAATAAACCCCAAATCTATGTCTAGAGTTTGGTTTTTAAGAGATGAAGATATTAGGTCATGATTTGGAAAATCTATGTCTAGAGTAATTCAAACCACAAATACAACATTAAGAACAAACAAATTCATCATATATTGATCATCAACCTTGTTCATATACAAAAGATCAAAAGAAATACATATAAGCAAGATTAACTACCTCTAATCTTAACACAAGAGGTGTTTAGCTACACATTTCCATGGTAGCTTGTATCACAAGTTTCAAGAGGAGATGAAAGAACATCTGCGTTAAATAATCGAGATCGGATGTGACTTCAGCTTCTCTATATGGAAATTCACTCTTGGATGATCAAAACTCAGAAAAGTAGGTTTTAGTGTGAAAATATCAATTAATGATCCCAAGAAAACATAAAAATTTATTTATAATACACTTGAGATCAGCAACATTCGCACTGCAAATGAATCATTCGCCTAGCGAATGAAAGAAAATGGCACCTTAAGTGCCTCTGAAAGTTAAACCGCCCCTGGCTGTTTTCGTGAGTTCGCAAAGCGAACACTTCATTCGCAAAGCAAACCACTCGCCAAAACATTCGCAATGCGAATTTTGGGTCCTTTTCCCCCTGTTTTGTTCGCTGAGAGCTTCGCCAATGTTCGCAAAGCGAACATTCACTGGGGACTTCGCCAGGGTTCGCAAAGCAAACTTGTTGTTGTTTTCCACTTTCTTTGCAGCTTGCATCAATTCTTTGCGTCTTCTATCTTTGATGTTTTTAGTGCACTTTTCTGCACAATAGCACACAAATTACAAGCACCAACGGTATAAATATAATGCATGAAGAACAACAATAATTCAATGCAAAAATCCACAATTAAGACATGAAAGTAATGAAAAAGGCCAAGTATCAAGTCTAAATATATAGCATGTTTGACATCTAACAATTCTCCCCAACTAAGTCTTTGTTTGTCCTCAAGCAAAGTATGCCTCTCATTGAAAACAAGAGGATTTGCTCGAGCATTTGATTCAATCCAAGAACGGATAAACGGCTCAAATAAAACAACACATGTAACAAAGCACACTTACACAATCCTAGAATCGACAATGGAAAAGAACTTGCTTCTTAAAACAAATCTCAGACAATGTTTCCATAAACAACTAAACAATCATGCTTATGTCACACTAACACTCCTCTTCGAAAAAGGATTGAAGGAAATTAACGTGTTTGCAACCGCGGGGAAATTTCGGTCGAATGACAAATGAAGCAAATACTAAGCAATTCATACACTATCTAATCGATCGCAAGAAATTATAGAAGCAAAAGATCACTAAGGGCTTTTATCGGTTGTAACTTGGTCGGGGTTAAAAACAAATGACATATGTACACGGCCATTGAAACAAGAAAGGGTAAAGACTTTGAAGAGCATTTCTTTTACAAAATTTTCGATCTTGTTCAATCCTTAATTCTTTTTTTCACAATGCATTCTCTTCTTTTCTTTTTGTTCTTTTTCTTTCTTCTCTTTTTTTTTTCAATTTCTTTGTCTTAGAATGCATTGTATCACTAACTCCTTTTTCTCTTTTCAAGATAAACCATTCTCCCCAACTTCAACATTGTCATAATCTTAGCTTAAATGCTCTTCAAACGGGTTAAAATCGGGTTCATGATTCAAACAAAAATTTTCTTTCGGCTCAAAAGAGGTTTCAAATACGCGCACACTCACAAGGTGACTTGAAGTGTTTTTTGGAATGGTGGTTATACTCAAAGTGCACAAACATTGCCTTGATCATTTCTATGCTTCCACAATTTCAAAACAACAAGCAAGATAAAGCATGAATTATAAGTATAAAACAACATTCATCATCAATCCAATGCATTTAGTATAACATGGAGGTTTCTCACTTTTGTGATTTTTGGACCTAAATGACACAAGCACTCAAATAGAGTTGTAACAAGAAACAAAACTTTCATTTGTACAAAGACAACAAAGTTCCCAAACATTCTAAATTCTAGAACTAGGTAACTATGTACCTTGCCACAACATCATGCTTAAAGTACTATCATAGCCATCAAATCTTGGAGGAATCTTCTTTGATGCACAATCAACATCAACCTAAGTTTCTTCCACAAAACATCCAAAAGTTGGAAATATTAACTTCCACAAGCATACCAACATAAAACAATAAAAAGCATATCAACAGCTTAAGAGTTGAACATTCGAAAACTGAAGAATTCAACTCTTAATAACAACAATTAACACAAAAGCATACCAACAATTTAAGTGTTGAGCATTCGTAAACTGAAGAACTCAACACTTAATAACAATAATTAAAACCGAAATATTAGTAAAATTAAAAACAGAATAAAATTTTACTGAAAAACAACATATATTACTAATAATAATAATAAAAATGTACTGGTGTGAACACACCTACAAAGTCAAAAGTACCACCAAAGGGTACAAGTACATCCAAATATCCAAAATAATCCACAAAGTGGATAGAGTATATCAATAAAAACTAAAATAAAAACAAAATACAAGAAAACTTCACTTTGATGCCCAAAGGAAGTACAAAATCATCATCACAAAAAAAAATCAGTCCTCCTCGGACTCTGAAGCATACACCTCTGCCTCCTCCTCCTCTGAACCAGAACCAGAACCAGTGTCAGATACCTCTACCTCAGCACCATCACCCTCCTCATCAGCATCATCATCAACACCAGCTACATCCTCTCCCCCTCTGAATACTGGCCTGGCCTCAGGCCAACCAGCATGTGCAAGGAACTGCTCCCTTGACATCATCGTACTCTCTGTGGCGGGATCACGAATATGCAGTTGTAGTACCTGCATGGAGTCGTGTAAATCAGTCATGGCGCGTTGAGAAGCCTTCATCCAGTCCCATTTGTACTAGCATATCTCCTGCTGATAAGGGTAAAAATTCTGAGACCCAGAACCAGAAGCATCTCCATCCCTTCTGCTAGCCTCAGCACCAGCACTCGACGTCTCACCCCTTGTCCCCTTTGGTTTGCAGAATTTGTCAACATATCGATCATCAATAGCCGACGGGATAGTGACCTGGCGGCGTGTAGGAATATCAACCCCAGCATCCGCACACAAAGACATGATAAGACAAGGAAATGCGAGAGAGGCATTTGCCCGAGAAGCGGTACCACCAAGGCCACTCTCCATAATTGCCCTGATCTCATCGACAATAATTTGGGCCACATCAATTTGCACGTTTGTCAAGATACTGTGGGCAAGGTGTGCAAGAGGAATCGGGATGTTAGATGAATGCGACTTTGGCTTGATATTGCTTATAACCAAAAGCAATATGAGTTGGGCCAAAGGTTGCATGTCCTCCCGCCGGTACCTAATAGCAACCCCAGATGGGTTGAGTCCAACTATTTTACCCGGCCTAAGAAGATCTCTGGTCACTTTTGGGATATCTCGGCGAAGGTGGAGGTCCCTATGGTAATCATCAATCTTGCTAGCC
Source organism: Lathyrus tuberosus (assembly GCA_022829125.1). Lineage (NCBI taxonomy): Eukaryota > Viridiplantae > Streptophyta > Magnoliopsida > Fabales > Fabaceae > Lathyrus > Lathyrus tuberosus. The sequence goes on from JALAZF010000090.1 coordinate 7,613,852, forward strand.
CTTAAAGGCAGAGGACTTCCAAGAAGAATACTAATGGATCTACGGTCAAATCTCACGACTTTTCCCCCAACTAATGTTGTCCAACTAAACTGCTCGCCATCATCAGGAAGGGCGTTCGCATAAAATTCTCGGACAAGCTCTACATTATAGCTATCAACCGGAGTTATCAGTCGTCCCCATTTTTTCTCTTCCAAAAGCGCAGCCACAGACCGATAACTCCCTTGGTCACTTAAGTTGAATCTCTTCTCCGCTAAAATGCTTCTTTTTTCTAAGGTCAGATATCTCGCTGCTTGTTTTGCACCCCTAAATCGAGTGTCATCAAATTGGATTAGCACTTGTCGCGATGTGGAAGACTTTCTTTTCTTGGTGGGGTTAATCTTTGGACCCATCTGCACACATCAACAAGTAAACAGCAAAAAATAGGAACACAGTCATTAGAATTGGCAGCCAATAGCAAATCATAATTGAACCAAAATATAAAAAAATTCAGCATTCTGTTATGTTCGCTCCAGAGTTTGCAAAGCGAAGGCTGGAGAATATTCGCCCCAGATTTGCAAAGTGAAGGTCTGGCGAATGCTCGCCCAGGTTCGCAAGGCGAACAAAGTAGCGAACCCACGAAAATTCAGAAAAACACAACAGCCAAACAGTCTAACATTAGAGCTCCATTCACAAAATCATTTCTATTCTAAGGCTTAATCAATATTCAGCATGCATAAGGATCCAAACCTTACAACATAAATTAAACCCTAAATTCCTAAATGTCTCTAATGTAAACCACAACCCTAACAATATCTAACAGAAATTAGCAAGAAAAAGAGATGCAAACCTGGGTTTGTGATTGAAATAGGAGAAAAACTTGGGTGAAATTTGAGAAAATAGAGCACGTGAGAGCTTGAGTTCTTGAAAGTGTTTTGTTTGAATGATAGAGAGGCAAGAGTGAGAGTAGGGTTTTCCCTCTCACTTTCAGAAAATGATATGGGTGTTGGGCCCAAGTGTTGGCCCACCCAAAAATTTAAAACCCCTTTTACTGAGATGGCAACACACAGACTACCCCTGTCTGTAATACCCCAAATTTTGACCACTTAGATTTCCCATCATTGTGAAAATCATCATCACAATATGGATGAACCATCATGCTTCATCAGTCTCCCCAAAGATGGGTGAGCATCCAATACAATCAAAATTAGGGTTTCAAGCCCTCTCTGAGTGCTTAGACAAAGGATCAATCAAGAAATGACATGATCTTTAACTTGTCTAAACATCCACAATGAATCAAAAAGGACTCCCACTTCAAGGATTAAGCACAAGGCTGCTCCCTTCTAGGTGGATCAAGTCTCAAGATCGACAGTGTCACCAAATTAGGGTTTTGGTCTACCAGGGCCTCCAGATGGAAATTTTCATCTGGGCACAAGGCAATGATCCAAAATATGACCTAATATACTTCATGGAACCTCATGAACCCATGCATCAAGTCAGTTTTGCCTCAGGGGATGCATTCATCAAAAATCAGGAATTAGGGTTTCTTGACCTAATTCACCCCTAAGTTGACTTTTGGGACAAACCGTGAGCCAAGACCTCAAGACATGATTTGAGGGTCTCTAATACACCATATTGATCCATTTGGAACAATGGATTGATCCAAGAAGCTTGGGCAATAAGTTTCATTTTCATCTGCACCACAATTAGGGTTTTTAAGGGAAAAGTCAACTGTAACTTTGACTTTTGACCTGGACATGCTCCCAAACCCTAATACATGATTGAATATACCCTATGACACCCATGGAACATGTCCATCAAGTTTGATTTAGGTCAAGGACATTATTTCCTGAAGAATTGCACAGTTTGGAATTCATCTGATAAAAAGTCAACTGTGCACAAAAGTCAACTTTGGCTTTTTGAGATTTTTCACCAAAATGGATTTTTAACCCTAAAATGATGTTAACGTATGATTTGAATCATCAATCATAAAAAAAAATCAAGAAAAGTGAGATAACTTGTAAAAGGGGTAACCATAAAACTTAGAAAATTTTCTAAGTTAAAAATAAAGTGGCAAAGGTACCAACTTTGGAGGACCATAACTCCTAAACCACATGGCCATTTTTTCTCATCCAAAGATGGATTTGTAGCCCTCATTATCACCTACAAAAACTTCAACTACAAGTCATTCCAATTCATTAAGGATTTTGAGTTATGGAGTGATCAAAGTGGCTGAAAAGTGAAAAAGTCACTTTTTCCAACACTTAGTGAAATTTTCACTAAGTCAGATTTGCCTTCACTTTTTGCCAAATGTAGGGGGATTTTTCACTTGGAATCAAAAGATATCAAAACCAAACTTGTTCAAACAGTTGTTGTATCATGTTAGGGCTTTCCAAAATGACCAAGAACATTGCCAAATTCAACCTACATCATGAGATACAACATTGGCAAGTTGCCTTGCTGAAATCTGTCAAGGCAAGGCAGAATTTGCATTTTGGCTCGATTTGCCAAAATCAGCCAATTGCAATTGCTCCAATCCACTTGGACACCTCATAGGATTAAATCCAAAGGGGACAATCACTGAGCCAAGCCTCCAAGGTCCAAGGAACAAAGAATAGCATGTTGAACCTAGAATGGCCAAAATAGGGACAAGACTTCAAATTTGGAATGAGGCATTCAATGGAACCATCAAGGTGGCATGGACTGAGCCATTCTCATCTGAAATCAGTCAAGACTTATCCAAGACCAAGGGGACCAAAGCTCTGTGCCCTAACCTCTAGTCAATGGCTAGAGGAGACTTTCATTTCCATTGGCCAACATTGAGGAAACCTACTTACCAGCTGCCATGCACTATTCCTTGCAAAACAAACTTGCTCTACTATAAATAGAGCTCAATTGTGGTCAGTTTGAGTACACCAAAGCCATCTAACAGATGCTTTCCTCAAAATCTCTTTCTCTTGGCAAAAATGCCTTTCTTAGCAAGGTAGCTATCGGGTTTTGAGTTTGAGAGCAATTCTGCACAAACCAATCACTCACACACCTCACATACATCACATATGAGCTGATCAAATACTCACATAACTTCTGAAACATCAAAATCTCAAAATCACTTGCCATCCACACAAGTTTGAAGTGAAGTTGCAGCTGAGATGCCATAAACTGATCCAGTCCATTTCAATTCAATCCAAGTGTTCAAACACACTCCATATGGTGTAGGGAAGCTGTCCAGATCATCATAACTTGTCTGTAACACCTCCAACTCAAAATCACATCTGCTCTTGCTGTCACGACTTGGAGGTAAGCCTAAACTTGGGCATCTCTCAATCTATGCATATTTCCTCGCACAATAATTTGGCCATATGCTCATAATCATGCATGGAATGTTTTCCCTCAATTAATTGCATTGTTTGAATCGTGTATCAAAAATCCTAGCCTTCATGCAGAAATTAGGGTTCTTGAGGTTTCTTCGTGATTTCTTGTTGTATGTTTAATTTAAATGAAATTAAAGTACATAAACATGATCGTGAGGTTGAGACGAGCATAATGATATGTGGATTGCATGATATGATTACGTATTCAATGAGATTGGATGGAAAATGCAAATCTGGGCAAACTGAAAAAACGCGCGTGTTCTTGGTGTTGTTCTTGGCGCCATTTTCATATATTTGAATATTTGAATTTTGTGATTTTGTTTAATTGATTCAAAAATTAATTTCTCTCTGAGTTTTAATGATTTTGAGTTGATTCTTTTTTTAATAATTCACAAAAATGTTAAAATATTTTATTTTATCAAAAAATCCCAAAAATATTATTTATTTCATATAATTGATATTTTTGTAAAGAATTAATATTTTGATTGTTTTTGGCATTTTAAATATTTTTTCTACATTGATTTTGCAACTTTTAATGCTTTCTAATTATTTTGTAGGTCAATACTTAATTTTTGAAGCATTAATCCAATATCATAATTTGTTTTTCACATGTTAAACAATTTTGATCATTTTTAATTGAATTTTCATTCAATTAAATACATTTTGAAAACAAATTAGGGTTTTGGATTAATTCAACCCTCATAAATCATTTTCAAAACACTTTTGGGCCTCTAATAGAGTGTAAGACCCAATCCTTTTTTGACCAAATCATTTTTGGGCCTCACTTATTGTATAAGTCCCGATACCGTCAAAAAACAAACGGCGCGATCGTCGTCTTTTCAAAAATCATCTGGGCCTCTCCTTGAGCTATAAGACCCATTCAAAACACTTTGGGCCTCTATTAGAGTGTAAGACCCAATCCCCCTTTTAACCAAAACATTTTTGGGCCTCACTTATTGTATAAGTCCCTCTGCGTTAAAAGAAAACCTCGGCGCGATCGCCATTTTTAAACGAAAAATCATTTGGGCCTACCCTTGTGTTATAAGCCCCACTCTTTTTCTTTAAACCTTTTTGGGCCTCTTGAGAGAGTGTAAGACCCATCCCTTTGTACAGAAAACCTTTTTGGGCCCCAGTCACTTGTATAAGTCCCTCTGTACAAATTCAACAGTGCGCTCACTGATAAAACCCTGGGCCTCTCCTTGAGCTGTAAGCCCCAGATCTTTCTTTTTCAAAGCACTTTCTCCTTTGATTTTGAATATACTGTTGTTTTTAATCATTCTTTGTTGAACAACTAACCAAACAGCATGGAAGCACTACAACCGAGTAAGTGGTTATCGCTTTCATTACTGCTTTCATATTATAAACTGTATTGTGGGGCTGCTCACTGTAAGTCTCCTTTCATAAACTCATATCTACTGTGTAATAATAGTATAGATATTTCAAGTTTCCCCGGCAACTACGTCTAGAACTAGGTGACGCCGTTTCACTTATTCGTAGAAATAGACGCCTAGATCCCCAATAGGAGCACCAGATACAGTCTTCTCTTCGGCTGTCCTCCTTAGGAATCATCAAGAAACTCTACTCCCCAAGATGAATGTATTCTCCGTGAATGGCATCTTTGAGTTTCTTCCCAATTCTCGAACTTTCCTGACTTGATCTATTCCTTGTGGATAGCTTGCCTTGAATGTCTCGGGGTTTGGGTACCCACTACGGTCATAATCTTGGACCTTAACTAAGGAACCCTCTTTAAAAGTTAAAAGTCGCTGGATAGTAAACCTCGCACGTTTACCAGTGGTTTTCATCTTTAAAAGAGTTATATCTCCTAATGGAAAGGAGATGATAGACCCACGGGCTTCTTAAAAGCATCGGCCTCCTCTTGGGCATAATTCAAGGACCCTACGGCTTCTTAGAAGTATTCACAGCCTCCTCTTAGGCTTCGTATAACGATCTCTTCCTCCGGGAATGATAGCCTCCTCTTGGGCTTCGTACAAGGACCCGTCGGCTTCTTAAAAGATTCCAGCCTCCTCTTGGGCTTCGTACAAATTGTCCCGACGACCTCCTAGAGGTATAGGAACAGAACCTAGTCATCCTCATAGAACAGTCCTTTCATAGAGTCTACTACTGTTTCTCGAAGCATTGTACAAAAGATAAAACTCTAGACTTGGACAGTCTAACTTCCTTGAGTCTCAAAGACATTCTCAAGCACCCTTCGTTAAATAGGAAGGAAACCCGCAGACTCGGATAGTCTCAATACCCTTTGGATTTCCCGTTTCCTCAAAGAAAAGGAAATATCCCTGATCCTCAAATTAAATCCCTGTGTACAGTGTTACTCATATAAGAACTGATTTTCTCTTTTAAATCAGTATATTGGATCTTTCACTCAACTGAAACAGTTACAATAGCCTCCATCTCGGGCTTCGTACGAGATACCAAAATTCTCCCCAGTGGAGTCAAAACAACCTTTTAGCCTCTCTCTCAGGCTTTGTATGAGACACAAAAGATTCCCTCGTTGAGTCAATCACCCCTTTTTTTTGCCTCCATCTCGGGCCTCGTACGAGATATAAATCCCTTAAGCAAGAGTCGAACTCTTTGCTAGCCTCCTCTTAGGCTTTGTATAACGATATGCCCCACTGGGTCAAAAACCTTTAGCCTCTCTCTCGGGCTTTGTACGAGACACAAAATAGCCTCCTCTTAGGCTTTGTATAATGATTTTCCTAACGGAAATTAGCCTCCTCTTAGGCTTTGTATAAGAAAACCACTGGTTGATCCAATAAACCTTTTAGCATCAAAGTTGTGCCTCGTTCACAGTATACAAACATCAACAACTCCTTTTCCTTTCATCTAATCGCTGTAAGCGGCAAGCCTCTGGATCATCTATATCCATGCCACTGTCCCTCTTTTAGCATGAGAAATTCCTAAGGAAAGATGGCATTGCTCTACACTGAGTTAAAGTCTTCTCCTTCAGGTTAAAACCCTTTCTTCGGAAATTATGGCATTGCTCGGATCCACGTATCCCAGTTAAAGTAATTCTCCTTCTCCCCTCTTTAGAGATGACAAATTCTCTCTAAAGTCGAGGTCTTTCAGCTTCACGTCTTGGGCTTTGAACAAGACACAAATAGACCTTTCAGCTTCACATCTTGGGCTTTGAACAAGATACAAACTACCTTTCGCTTCACGTCTTGGGCTTTGAACAAGACACCAAAAACCAATTTCCTCCCATAGAATAGGAGGAACTACGAACGCTCTGATTTCCCTGTTTCGGTAAACGGGAATACGTAGGCATAAGATCGAAAGAAAAGATCTTAGCGAGCGCAATCAACAAAAAACCCAAATCCCATGTCTCCATCAATCAAAAGCAGTAATTCAAAAACATCCTAATCCTTATTCCCCGCCAGAAACCCTTTGCCTAGGAAAAAAGAAAGAAAGAACAGTATTGGCGAAAATACAAATAACCAGTACAAAGGCCCCCCCACATTGATAGCATCCGTAACCTAACAGACCGCTGTTTAAACTCAGTATGCAAGCAGGGTTAATTGGAGACATCTATTTCCCTTCCTTATTCAGCTCACAATAGGATAAAAAATGAATCGACCTGTAGTTTTAAGCTCAACCGCAGAGAGCGACCAGCACTTAAGAACCGCGTCCAAAATCGCTCGCTACAGAAAAGTGGCGCCCACCGTGGGGCCCGTTCCTTTCTTTCTACTTCTCTTGTGTGAAAAATTACACAAATGGAGACTCTGCTGGGGAGTCTCCTTTTCTGCCTTAGGGCATCATCCCCGCTTTCTACGAAAAATGGGAACTCTACCGAAGAGAAAGATTGACCTATGCTGGTCCATCTCTTAGGCAGGGAACCACAGATTGGGGCTTCCGCCGGGGAACCCATTTCTGTCAGGAACTTAAGAATCGTAGCTTTAAAAGGTCTAGGATGTTTAGGACAAATATATATACTGCTTTTTCTAATTGCTATACGTGTTTATTTTTCTGCTCCTGGGAATGCGTGTGATGCCGCATGTGGTGAGATTGAGTATACACTTAAGAAAAGCCAACCTTTTTCGTAGTACGGAAGCTATCGGAAATAGCTGTTACGCGATACTACCCTCATTTGAGGCTGGTGATCTATTCTCGGTGAATGGCACTTACTCTAAGATTGCACACAACTCGCTGGCGATCCGCTTGTTGTCTGCCTTCCTGGGAGGAGCTGATGATAATGAGTACAGGTACAAAAATCACCCTAGTATAAACCTTTGGGGATGGGTAGAGCCTTGACTTCATGACAACGACCCTCTGACCCCATGTTTTTTCTATGTTTTTGTGTGCTGCATTCATGCATTCATTTAATAAAACATTAAAACATTCAAAAAAAAATTCTCTTCTAGTCTCTCTGTTTTTCAAATTAAACTAAGACTGTGATTGCAAATATCAGAGAAAAAGATTGCATTAATGGATTTCGGTAGAAGGAGAACTCACCAGTATACCTTCAAGGTTCCAAAACTAGGGGATTTGAGAAAGTTAGCGAGGATGATCTTTAACCCAGAGGCTTTCAGAGCCAAGCACGGTGGTTTGCTACCACTGTTAAGAGTCCATGTGATTAAGGGGATCATGGACGCGCTCATTCAGTTCTACGATCCGGTTTATCATTGTTTCACATTCCCGGATTACCAGCTGGCACCAACGCTGGAGGAGTATTCTCATCTGATCGATCTACACATTACAGATCGAGCTCCATTTTCTGGACTGGAAGAAATTCCAAAGAATCAGACTATTGCAAGAGCAATTCATTTGGACGAGTCTGAGGTCAGGACTCACATGATTACTATGGGTGGCATCCAAGGTTTGCCAGCCCAGTTCCTAACCAAGAAAGCTCTGTACTTTGCTAGTATAGGGAACGAGACTGCTTTTGAAAGCATCTTTGTCTTGCTCACCTACGGGTTATTTTTGTTTCCCAACATCAATAACTTCGTCGATATCAACGCTATTAAGGTTTTTCTCATTGGAAACCCTGTGCCGACTTTGCTCGCAGATGCGTATCATTCTGTACACTTGGGAAATTTGTACAGCGGAGGAGAGATCACATGCTGTGTACCTTTGCTCTACAAATGGTTTATCTCTCACTTGCCTAAGTCTGCTGCTTTTTGGGATTGCAAGAGTGTCTTACATTGGTCGCAGAAGATCATGTCCCTCACCAACTCTGATATAGATTGGTGTAATAGGATTTATGAGGGAATCAGAATCATTGACCGTTGTGGAAACTCCCCCAGCGTACCCCTCATAGGAACTAAAGGAGGAATCAACTATCATCCGATATTAGTTCTTCGTCAATTTGGATACCCGATGAGACACATCTCACTGGGTGTTCATCTGGAAGGTCTTTTCTTCAAAGAAGGAGAAAACGACAGAGCACTAAAGATGGAAATAGTGCAAGCTTGGAAACATGTTCATAAGAAAGGACGAGAGTCTCTGGGAAAACCAGACTGTGTCTCGGTGGAGCCTCATCTCCATTGGGTACAAACCAGAGCTCTCAAGCTAAAAATGCCTTATCCTCGTTACGGAATTCTTCCACCGAGGGAGACTGTCATGTACTTCATGACGGAAACTGAAAGGCTTCAGGTTACTCTCAATAAAGTTCAAAAGGAAAGAAGGTCTTGGAAGAACAAGTACCGCACCCTCGACGTAGAGTGTATCCAAATACAGCAATTACTAAAAGAGAAAGATGCTCTGATTGAAATTTTGGAGCAGCATGCTGTAGAGAATCAAGATGACCAAAGGAATTTGCTCGCTCCTTTCACTTGGCAAAGGAATGACAACCCGACAACGGCCCAAGCGCCCCGGTCAAAGAAAAGGAAGATACCAGAATCAGCACCCGGTTTCTCCTCAGAGAGGACTCGGGACCCATTAGTTTAGGTTTCTGTTTCTGCACTTTGTAATCTACTGTATTTCCATTTCTGTAATCCTTTGAATTTCAATAAAAAGGGGTTTCCCCACTGTTTGATATTTGCAATCTAATTGTCGAAGTTTATTTTAATTAAACCTAAAAACAATTAATATAATCATTGCATTCATCATTCTCACATCGCGTATTCTCCTTACCTACGAATCTCACGTTTGTGTCTCGATTCTAGAGTCAAACTGTCTCATTCATATAATACTCTGACCAATCGTCAGAAAAAGATGGATGATCTTGAGGAAGAAAACAGAGAGTTGAAAGAAGAGATCGACACTCTGAGAGAGGATATGAGAAAGCTTCGTAACGACATGCAAGCCATGGCAGAAGCTCAGCTACAAAGAACTGTGATCTCAGAGATCACCTCAACGCCCATCATAGAAAAGTATGATCCTAGGTATCAGATACCGAAAGATCGTCCTTGGGGCATGCCTGTTAACTATATCCCGGAAGGATATGTTCCGTCGATCACTGAAGATCAGGGAATCGCAACAGAAGCCGCTGGGCCTGAAGGTTACAAACTTTGGGAAAGCGAAGATGCCAGGGGCATACTCAAGACTCCTGAAGGTTACAAACTTCGGGAGGCGCCAAGACTTACTGCCGTAGTCACGGTACCACCCCCTGTGGTGCACACTGTCCCGGAAGGACAGATTCCACCGATACCTTCTGGTAAGAAGGAAACTATGTTCGACAGAATGGAGGAATTCCAGGAACAGTTCTTGGAAATGCAGAAAGAGCTGCAAGCCATTCGCGGTCAGGATCTATTTGGAAAGGACGCCGCAGACCTCTGCTTGGTCCCAAATGTGAAAGTCCCGCACCAGTTCCAAGTGCCCGACTTTGAAAAATACAAGGGTAACTCTTGCCCTCAGAGCCATCTGGTGATGTACGCTCGGCGGATGTCAGCTCAGACGGAGAATCAGGACCTGCTGATTCACTACTTTCAGGATAGTTTAACCGGTGCCGCACTCAAATGGTACATGGGTTTAAACCGTACTACGATCAGTACATTCAGAGATCTTGGTACTGCCTTCGTCCAACAATACAAGTACAATTTGGACATGGCACCCGACAGAGATCAACTCAGATCAATGTCGCAAAAGGAAAAGGAAACCTTTAAGGAGTATGCTCAAAGGTGGCGTGAAATTGCCGCTCAAATTTGTCCACCTCTTGAGGAAAAAGAGATGACAAAGATCTTCTTAAAGACCTTAAGCTCATTTTACTATGATCGAATGGTCGCCAGTGCACCCAGTGATTTCATCGAAATGGTCGGCGTGGGTGTACGTCTTGAGGAAGCCGTCCGAGAAGGACGTTTGGTAAAAGACACTGGATCAACGAGCGGTACTAAAAAATACGGTAGTGCTCTCCCTAAGAAAAAAGAGCAAGATATTGGGAATATCTCTCTCAGAAAGCAAAGGCGTCGTTATCAGCCAGTAGCAGCTGTTACTCCTGCTATCGGCCCCGCGCCTGTTCCTACGTATCAACCTCAGGTTGCGCAGAACCAACCTGACCAACAAAGGACACAACATCCTCTTCAGCAGGCTCGCCCTCCATATAACAACAACCGTACAACACGGCCACCAGGATTTGATCCTATACCCGTAACATACGCAGAGCTGTTTCCGTTACTGCTGGCTAAGGGGCACATTCAGACTAAGTCTCCCCTTTCAGTTCCGGAGAATCCGCCTTTCTGGTTTAAGGTGGATCAAACATGCCCTTATCATCAAGGAGGTTCAGGGCATAACATTGAGACTTGTCTCAATTTCAAATCCGACGTGCAAAAGCTTGTTAGGAGCGGGCTCTTGTCTTTCAAAGATACGAATCCTAATGTTCTTACGAACCCGCTGCCTCAACATGAGAAAGCTGCAGTCAATCTGATTGAGAAAGAGACTAACAATGTCTATCAAATTCACGATGTACTCTTATTGGAGACCAATCTAGTCAAGATGCATTGTAGACAGAGTGGATATGGCCATGTGCCACCTCATAATTATCACCAGTGTGATATCTGCTCTAAAGATAACCAAGGATGTTCTGTAGTACAATCAGCTCTACAGGAACAAATGGATCTCGGATGGATCCAAGAGCACCGAGTTCGTGGAGTTAACATGGTCTCTAAGAATTCTAACGTCATTCAAAACCACGATATCCGTGCGATGAATGTCAACTTGGTGGCGATGCACTCAAGGCAAAGCCAGTATCACAATCTGCCGCGGCACGATTACAGTTCCTGTCTGATTTGCTCGGTAAACAAACAGGGATGCTCTTTCATACAAGAGGCCCTCCAGCGTCAGATGGATCTTGGATGGATCCAAGACTACCATGATAGGAACTCCTATCAAATCAACATGGTTCAGATCTTTGACATTCGCGTGATGAATACCAACCTGGTAGAGTTACATGCTGAGCAGGTCCGACTCGGATTCTTAATATCACATGACTATCAAAGCTGTAAAGCGGGTTGCGAAAACGATTGAGGTTGTACCCTTGTTCAGGAGGCACTTCAGCACTTGTTAAATCACTGGTGGATGCCAATCTATATAGACGAAGATACTCAGCAGATTAGTATCAATCACAGGAATCCTACTCGTCGTCAAAGTCAGGATGTTCGATCAATGGAAGATAACCTAGTGAGGTTGCATTGCATTCAAAGTGGGCGTGGCCAGGTGCCACCACACAATTATGACAGTTGTAGCGTCTGTTCGGAAAGTAACCTAGGGTGTTACCTTGTGAGAGCAGCTCTTCAGGGTCAGGTCGATCATGGAGAAATCCGTCCATATCCAGGTTCTGGACCCATCAACTGGACGCTGAACTACCTTGCCGATCAGGTTGAGGATGTTGTCACGATCTCTGGTCATCACCAGATCAGGGATGTTTTTGCCATCATTCCTCTACTTGACAAATCTAGAGTTCCCAACCGGGAACGGATCGAGGTTACTTATGACGGTCAGAAAAATCAGAAGGTTCCCATAGTCATTTATCTACCGGGGCCACTGCCGTGTGAATCAGCTAAGGCGATCCCTTACAAATACGGTGCAACAACAGTTGAGAATGGAAAGGAAATTCCATTACCCTCCGTCGTGAATATTGCAGACATCAGTCGTGTAACACGGAGCGGTCGAATTTTCAACCGAGGGGCTGGAGAATCCAACAAAGAAAAGGAACTTCAGGCAGAAATTCCTGATCCACCAGTCAGTCAATCTGGTGATCCCGACTTTTCAAAAGACAAAGATGAGATGCTAAAGCTCATCCAAAGGAGTGAATATAACATTGTTGATCAACTGTTACAGACTCCTTCAAGGATCTCAGTATTATCGTTGTTACTCAGTTCAGAAGCCCACAGGGAGGCTCTACAGAAAGTCTTGGAGCAAGCCTTTGTGGAACAGGATGTAACAATCAGACAATTCGATAGCATTGTCTCTAACATCACTTCCTGCAATAATTTGGGATTTAGTGATGAGGAATTACCTGAAGAAGGTCGTCGTCATAACATGGCGCTCAACATTACGGTTAACTGTCAGGGCGATGCTTTAGCCAACGTACTGGTAGACACAGGGTCAGCCCTGAATGTTATGCCGAAGTCCACTTTGATGCAATTATCATTTAAGGGCCCTCCGATGAGAGTCAGCGAGGTCATCGTCAAAGCATTCGACGGATCCAGAAAAACAGTTATCGGCGAAGTGGATCTTCCCATAACTATTGGTCCTCACACTTTCCAAGTCACTTTCCAGGTCATGGACATCCGGGCAACATACAGTTGTTTATTAGGAAGACCTTGGATACATCAGGCTGGAGCGGTTACTTCAACCCTCCACCAAAAGCTAAAGTTCGTCAAGAACGATCAACTTGTCACGGTTTGTGGGGAACAAGCCTTGCTCGTGAGTAACTTATCATCATCTACTTGTGTGGAACCCGAGGAGGTTATTGGAACTCAGTTCCAAGCACTATCGGTGAGCAAGAACGATCAATTCAAAGAAGGAACTTCAATTTCTTCATACAAAGATGCTATCAAAGCGGTCGAGAGTACCGATACGACAGGATGGGGACGGCTTATCATTCCTATTGACAATAAAACAAAGAAGGGTCTTGGTTTTTCTGCAACCTGTACCCAGACGGTCGCCAACGATGAAAGTCTTCATCCCCTTCAAAACTTCTTCCACAGTGGAGGTTTTCTTCACCCAGTGTCTCAGACAGTTCATGCTATCAATGAGGAAGATCCCTCTGACACAGATGAAGAATGGAAGTCCTACCTTAACAAGGACGACTATATGTCTCAGGAAGAGGTGCCTATGCCTTTTTGCTTTCCTACAGAAAGTCCGAGATTTATACCAAGATCAGATGTCAAAATGATCTACGGAGATTGTGATCCGGAAGGATGCCGTGCTCCGCCAAATTCATTAGAGGAAGACACTCTGATGAAAGAAAACTTTGATCACAATTACTATGGCCCGATGGATGGTCTGCCAATGTGGCAGCCTTACCCAGGAAACTTGGGGCAAGAAAGTCAGCCGAGTAATGAAACTCAGCTGAGCGTCATTGAACAGAATACCTGTGTCCCCACCATGTCATGGGATCAACATTCAGGTCATTCGGAAACTACTCAACATGAAGATGAATTCGCAACGTTTGCAGGACTAGAATTCATCAACTATGCTTTTCCTGAGGTCAACGTCATCGAGAGGGATGACTTCTCCAGTTCCAAAGAAATTTGGGACACTCTGGGACAACCGAGTGGAAAATACGACTATATGGTCAAGTACACCGCTCCCGAAAGCTCTCGTATCAGGCTCGAAGATATCCAACCAACTGGATGGGGAGATACAGCTGAGAGCACAAATGTTATGCAAAATACAACAGAGGAATCCTCCTACGACAATTTTGCCTGGGAGACAGATTCCAATGATCCTGCTCCACCAGAAATCAGCGTCATTTCTGAAGACAAATCAAGGAAGGTGCCAGACTTTGTGATTCACCGAGGAGTTCGCCGCCAATGGGTTACTGTCGAGGTTCCGAAGGTCGTTCTCCAGTCAAAGTAATTGCCATCTTTAACCTTTCACCCTGCCCAGGTGAAACGGATGTTTTGATAGGGCTCGCTTTCTGTAAATTTCCCTCTTCGCTTTGCCCAAAGCGACAGAGTTTTGTTTTATAGGGCTGTAGTTTCAAGATTCGACTTGTTCATTAATAAAATAACGTCGTTCTGTAATTTCCACATTAATTGTTGTTTTCTCTATTTACTTTTTCAGAAAATGGTAATCCTAAAAAAAAACATTCAATAATAAAAACAAGCAGTAAAATCAAAACACTGCACACACTTACATTTTCTCTATCTCTTCTAAACACGAATCATCACGTCATGCAGATTGCTTGTTTTATACCCCGTTGAAACATACGATCTGATGCCTTCTTTCAACTTTGAGTTCCCGGTATTCGAGGCTGAAGAAGAAAATGACAACGAAATTCCAGAAGAGATCTCCGGACTACTCAGACAAGAGGAAAGGTCCATTGAACCTCACAAAGAGCCGTTGGAAACGGTAAACTTGGGTTCAGAAAAAGAGAGAAAAGAAATCAGGATCGGAGCACTGCTCAGTCCAACTGTCAAAGAAAGTTTGATAAAGCTTCTCAAAGAATTTCCCGATGTATTCGCTTGGTCCTATCAGGATATGCCAGGGTTGGATACCAGCATCGTGGAACATCACTTACCGCTAAAATCGGAAGGTCCGCCAGTAAAGCAAAGGTTGAGACGCACTCACCCGGACATGGCCATCAAAATCAAAGAGGAGGTACAGAAACAGATCGACGCGGGTTTCCTCGCTACATCTGAATATCCTCAATGGTTAGCCAACATCGTACCCGTTCCCAAAAAGGACGGAAGGGTCAGTATGTGTGTTGATTACAAAGATCTGAACAAGGCAAGTCCAAAGGACGACTTTCCTTTACCACACATTGACATGCTGGTTGACAGCACAGCAATGTTCAAAGTATTCTCCTTCATGGATGGATTCTCGGGCTATAACCAGATCAAAATGGCACCGAAAGACATGGAGAAAACTTCGTTCATTACCCCATGGGGTACCTTTTGTTACAAGGTAATGTCGTTCGGTTTGAAGAATGCCGGGGCAACCTATCAAAGGGCCATGACTACTCTGTTTCATGACATGATGCACAAAGAAATCGAGGTATATGTCGATGATTTGATTGCAAAATCAAGAACAGAGGATGAGCACGTTGAACATTTGTCGAAATTGTTCGAACGTCTAAGAAAATTCAAGCTCCGCTTGAATCCCAACAAGTGCACCTTCGGTGTCCGTTCAGGGAAACTACTAGGGTTCATCGTCAGCCAGAAAGGAATTGAGGTTGATCCTGACAAGGTCAAGGCCATTCAAGAAATGCCTTCTCCGAAAACTGAAAAACAAGTCAGAGGATTCCTGGGACGTTTGAACTACATCTCCAGATTCATATTCCTTATGACCGCGACATGTGCGCCGATTTTCAAATTACTCAAAAAGAACCAGGATTGTGTTTGGTCAGAAGATTGCCAAACCGCCTTCGACAGTATCAAGGAATATCTGTTGAATCCTCCGATTCTATCACCTCCAGTGGAAGGAAGACCATTGATCATTTACCTCATAGTCCTAGAGGACTCAATGGGATGTGTACTTGGCCAACAAGACGAAACTAAACGGAAAGAGTCTGCCATTTACTATCTAAGCAAGAAATTCACCGACTGCGAGACTCGGTACACGATGCTTGAGAAAACTTGTTGCGCTTTGGCTTGGGCAGCCAAACGTCTTCGCCAGTACATGATTCGTCATACTACTTGGTTGGTCTCCGAAATGGATCCAATCAAGTACGTTTTCGAAAAACCTGCTCTCACGGGAAGGATTGCCCGTTGGCAGATGTTACTATCAGAATATGACATAGAGTACCATGCTCAGAAAGCCGTTAAAGGAAGTATTTTAGCCGATCATTTGGCTCATCAACCGATTGACAATCAAGAATCAATCGGGTTTGACTTCCCAGACGAAGATGTCATGTATCTAAAAATGAAAGATTGCGATGAACCGCTACCCAGTGAAGGGCCAGAACCAGGTTTCCAGTGGGGACTTATCTTTGACGGAGCAGTCAATCATTATGGAAACGGAATTGGGGCAATCATTGTTACCCCTCAGGGTACCCACATTCCTTTCACCGCTCGACTTACGTTCAAATGTACGAACAACGAGGCCGAATACAAAGCATGTATTATGGGTCTCGAAGAAGTGATTGATTTAAGGATCAAAAACTTGGACGTATACGGCGATTCAGCCCTGGTTATCAATCAGATAAAAGGAGATTGGAACACATACCAATCAGGATTGATTCCTTACAAAGACTATGCAAGAAGGTTGTTACCCTTCTTCAACAGAGTCGACTTTCATCACATCCCTCGTGATGAGAATCACATGGCTGATGCATTAGCCACTCTCTCTTCCATGATTAGTGTAGGTCGATGGAATGACATACCTAAGATCGACATCATGCGCCTTGAACGGCCCGCTTACATCTTCGCGATTGAAGCAGTCATAGACGACAAACCTTGGTATCACGATATCAAATGCTTCCTTCAGAAACAAGAGTACCCATCTGGGGCACTCAGAAAAGACAGGAAAACCCTCAGAAGATTGGCTGGAAACTTCTTCCTGAGCGGTGACACTCTTTATAAGAGAAATTTTGACATGGTCTTGCTCCGATGCGTCGACAGACCAGAAGCAGACATGCTCATGAAAGAAATTCATGAAGGATCCTTTGGCACTCATGCCAACGGACACACAATGGCGAGAAAAATTCTCAGGGCCGGGTATTATTGGTTGACAATGGAATCCGACTGCTACAAGTACATGAGGAGGTGTCACAAGTGTCAGATATACTCCGACAAAATTCATGTACCGCCATCACATCTCAAAGTTCTTTCTTCCCTGTGGCCTTTTTCCATATGGGGAATCGACATGATTGGTATGATTTAGCCCAAGGCTTCAAACGGACATCGGTTCATCCTTGTAGCCATTGACTATTTCACCAAGTGGTTCGAAGCAGCGTCATTCGCCAATGTAACCCGACAAGTGGTGGTCCGATTTATCAAAAACAATATCATCTGCCGTTATGGTGTTCCAAGCGAGATCATTACTGATAATGGATCTAACTTGAACAATAAGATGATGAAAGAGTTGTGTGCAGAGTTCAAGATTGAACACCATAACTCATCTCCCTACCGACCCAAGATGAACGGAGCGGTAGAAGCGGCTAACAAGAACATCAAGAAGATCGTTCAAAAAATGGTTGTAACCTATAAAGATTGGCACGAGATGTTACCTTTTGCTCTTCATGGTTATCGTACATCTGTCCGCACTTCAACAGGGGCTACCCTTTTCTCTCTAGTATATGGCATGGAGGCAGTGCTTCCCATAGAAGTAGAGATCCCGTCAATCAGGGTATTGATGGAAGCTCAGCTCACCGAAGCTGAATGGTGTCAAAGTCGACACGACGAACTGAACCTGATCGAAGAGAAGAGAATCACGACACTATGCCACGGTCAGTTGTATCAACAGAGAATGAAAAGGGCGTTCGACAAAAAAGTCCGACCTCGTATTTTCAGAAAAGGAGAACTCGTGCTCAAGAAGATACAATCATTTCTCACTGACTCTCGGGGCAAATGGACCCCGAATTATGATGGCCCCTATGTGGTCACGAAAGCTTTCTCAGGCGGCGCCTTGAGACTTGCAACCATGGACAGAGAGGAATTTGCCTACCCCACGAATGTTGACGTAGTCAAGAAATACTTCGCCTAAAAAAAACGTCTCGGTGGATTGAAAACCCGAAAGGGCGGTCCAGGCAAAAGTTAGAGACATGAAAAAAAAGAATCATCCCGATGGATTGGAAATATCATAGTACAATCCAGGCAAAAATTAGGGATAATGGCAAGTAACTATGTTCAACAGAGGCAAGTCCCTCAGCAGCAGTTACAGCATCATCTATCGGAGGAAATCTCCAGTCAAAGGTCATCTTCGACGAAAGCTCAGGATGCCCCGAATTCAAAGTTGGTAGAAGGATAGTGGTCGTTATGTTTCAACGTAGCCTTTTTCCCTGTAAATTACCATTTTCTAACTTTGTATATACTCTTTGGAATCACGCGTTTGGCTGATCTCCATCTTATCAATAAAATTTTAGCCTTTGTGCTTTTGTTTGTAATTCTTAACTTGCTTTAGCTTTACAGAACGACGTTGTTTAAACTTAATCAGCGATTCTTGAAATAAAACAAAAATGAATTTACTTGTTAAAAACTTTTTATGCTTTTAAATTAAAGATGGCATTTCTTTTGACTGTTGAACATCAGAAGAACATCGATCGCTTCTCCCGAAGTAAGCGAACTTCAAAGTGCAGAATCAAAGTACTCCTTCTAAGCCAGTATGCCTGAATGAAGGGATCAACTGTGTCAGAGACCTTGTTTCGTCTGACATCCTCGGCCGAGTTCTCATCTCCTAAGCCCGATAAACATAGCTCCCCGCGTGGGCTATCTCTCCTAAGCAAGGTGGAATTGCTAATTTGAATCAACGGTACTTCTTCGCCCCGCAATGACCGAGTATCCAATTGTGTTCATCCATTAGTCTGTATGTCGCGTCTGTTTTGTCAGCATAAACATACATACTTCATGCATTTTATTTGCGTTCGCATTTCGTATTGCATCACTATCACTTGAGTCGGTATTGTCCCCTAGTGATAAACAGTTTTCTCAATCGAGTTTGTCAGTTCTTTCCTCGTCAGGAAGTGTTGCGTCTGCACAATCTCGCCACCAGTGTATCTTTAGATCAGAGTCGGCACTTGGCCACTTTGATAACTTGAACCTCTGAAAGATCAGAGAACCTTCAACAAATGTCACTCTTCACCATTGAAGATGATATCCTCGCTTTCTCGGATTAAGGAAAATCCACAGAGAAAGCCTCGTGATCAGATATTCGGCAGCATGCCAGTTTTGCTCCGAAAGGATCGCTGATGAAAAGGTCATCGGCCCCACAAAATTGGACCCCATCATATGGCGTTTCTCCGGGAAGATCCCGAGAAAAGTATGATGAAAGATCCCAAACAAAAACAGTCTCTCAAGAGACTCGCTTTCCCTAGTAGAATCGACAAATGGCGTCTCCAACAGAGAAGTTTGTACAACTCTACAACTCAGACGACTGGGTTCCCCAGCAAGTCTGACATCAAAACTTTTTCCACTCAAATGGCATCTCCCCAGGAAAATTCGGCGAGAAGTTTGAAGGAAAGCCGCTACGAATAGCGTCCCTTGTCAGTAAAGTTTATTGACAAAAGAAACTAAGACCAGTTCCTTGGTAAGAAACCAGGATCGAGGGGAAGTTTAAATCAGAAACTAAGACCAGTTCCTTGGTAAGAAACCAGGATCGAGGGGAAGTTTACAAAAGAAACTAAGACCAGTTCCTTGGTAGGAAACCAAGAACGAGGGGAGGTTTATTTCAAAAGAAAACTGAGACCAATTCCTTGGCTGAAGACCAGGATCGAGGGGAAGTTTACCTTTTCTAAGCATCATTGCTTAGCTAAAGAAGATGAATGCGTAAGCTACCATTCATAACCACCATCAAAATTTCGGATATTCCGATATTTAATCCTCTTGCACCCCGAATGCTCGAATCCCTTCGTCATTCACACCTTCGGGTCCAAGAAGATTAAATAGGGGCATCTGTAATACCCAAAATTTTGACCACTTAGATTTCCCATCATTGTGAAAATCATCATCACAATATGGATGAACCATCATGCTTCATCAGTCTCCCCAAAGATGGGTGAGCATCCAATACAATCAAAATTAGGGTTTCAAGCCCTCTCTGAGTGCTTAGACAAAGGATCAATCAAGAAATGACATGATCTTCAACTTGTCTAAACATCCACAATGAATCAAAAAGGACTCCCACTTCAAGGATTAAGCACAAGGCTGCTCCCTTCTAGGTGGATCAAGTCTCAAGATCGACAGTGTCACCAAATTAGGGTTTTGGTCGACCAGGGCCTCCAGATGGAAATTTTCATCTGGGCACAAGGCAATGAACCAAAACATGACCTAATATACTTCATGGAACCTCATGAACCCGTGCATCAAGTCAGTTTTGCCTCAGGGGATGCATTCATCAAAAATCAGGAATTAGGGTTTCTTGACCTAATTCACCCCTAAGTTGACTTTTGGGACAAACCATGAGCCAAGACCTCAAGACATGATTTGAGGGTCTCTAATACACCATATTGATCCATTTGGAACAATGGATTGATCCAAGAAGCTTGAGCAACAAGTTTCATTTTCATTTGCACCACAATTAGGGTTTTTAAGGGAAAAGTCAACTGTAACTTTGACTTTTGACCTGGACATGCTCCCAAACCCTAATACATGATTGAATATACCCTATGACACCCATGGAACATGTCCATCAAGTTTGATTTAGGTCAAGGACATGATTTCCTGAAGAATTGCACAGTTTGGAATTCATCTGATAAAAAGTCAACTGTGCACAAAAGTCAACTTTGACTTTTTGAGATTTTTCACCAAAATGGATTTTTAACCCTAAAATGATGTTAACGTATGATTTGAATCATCATTCATCAAGAAAAATCAAGAAAAGTGAGATAACTTGTAAAAGGGGTAACCATAAAACTTAGAAAATTTTCTAAGTTAAAAATAAAGTGGCAAAGGTACCAACTTTGGAGGACCATAACTCCTAAACCACAAGGCCATTTTTTCTCATCCAAAGATGGATTTGTAGCCCTCATTATCACCTACAAAAACTTCAACTACAAGTCATTCCAATTCATTAAGGATTTTGAGTTATGGAGTGATCAAAGTGGCTGAAAAGTGAAAAAGTCATTTTTTCCAACACTTAGTGAAATTTTCACTAAGTCAGATTTGCCTTCACTTTTTGCCAAATGTAGGGGGATTTTTCACTTGGAATCAAAAGAGATCAAAACCAAACTTGTTCAAACAGTTGTTGTATCATGTTAGGGCTTTCCAAAATGGCCAAGAACATTGCCAAATTCAACCTACATCATGAGATACAACATTGGCAAGTTGCCTTGCTGAAATCTGTCAAGGCAAGGCAGAATTTGCATTTTGGCTCGATTTGCCAAAATCAGCCAATTGCAATTGCTCTAATCCACTTGGACACCTCAGAGGATTGAATCCAAAGGGGACAATCACTGAGCCAAGCCTCCAAGGTCCAAGGAACAAAGAATAGCATGTTGAACCTAGAATGGCCAAAATAGGGACAAGACTTCAAATTTGGAATGAGGCATTCAATGGAACCATCAAGGTGGCATGGACTGAGCCATTCTCATCTGAAATCAGTCAAGACTTATCCAAGACCAAGGGGACCAAAGCTCTGGGCCCTAACCTCTAGTCAATGGCTAGAGGAGACTTTCATTTCCATTGGCCAACATTGAGGAAACCTACTTACCAGCTGCCATGCACTATTCCTTGCAAAATAAACTTGCTCTACTATAAATAGAGCTCAATTGTGGTCAGTTTGAGTACACCAAATCCATCTAACAGATGCTTTCCTCAAAATCTCTTTCTCTTGGCAAAAATGCCTTTCTTAGCAAGGTAGCTATCGGGTTTTGAGTTTGAGAGCAATTCTGCACAAACCAATCACTCACACACCTCACATACATCACATATGAGCTGATCAAATACTCACATAACTTCTGAAACATCAAAATCTCAAAATCACTTGCCATCCACACAAGTTTGAAGTGAAGTTGCAGCTGAGATGCCATAAACTGATCCAGTCCATTTCAATTCAATCCAAGTGTTCAAACACACTCCATATGGTGTAGGGAAGCTGTCCAGATCATCACAACTTGTCTGTAACACCTCCACCTCAAAATCACATCTGCTCTTGCTGTCACGACTTGGAGGTAAGCCTAAACTTGGGCATCTCTCAATCTATGCATATTTCCTCGCACAATAATTTGACCATATGCTCATAATCATGCATGGAATGTTTTCCCTCAATTAATTGCATTGTTTGAATCGTGTATCAAAAATCCTAGCCTTCATGCAGAAATTAGGGTTCTTGAGGTTTCTTCGTGATTTCTTGTTGTATGTTTAATTTAAATGAAATTAAAGTACATAAACATGATCGTGAGGTTGAGACGAGCATAATGATATGTGGATTGCATGATATGATTACGTATTCAGTGAGATTGGATGGAAAATGCAAATCTGGGCAAACTGAAAAAACGCGCGTGTTCTTGGTGTTGTTCTTGGCGCCATTTTCATATATTTGAATATTTGAATTTTGTGATTTTGTTTAATTGATTCAAAAATTAATTTCTCTCTGAGTTTTAATGATTTTGAGTTGATTCTTTTTTTAATAATTCACAAAAATGTTAAAATATTTTATTTTATCAAAAAATCCCAAAAATATTATTTATTTCATATAATTGATATTTTTGTAAAGAATTAATATTTTGATTGTTTTTGGCATTTTAAATATTTTTTCTACATTAATTTTGCAACTTTTAATGCTTTCTAATTATTTTGTAGGTCAATACTTAATTTTTGAAGCATTAATCCAATATCATAATTTGTTTTTCACATGTTAAACAATTTTGATCATTTTTAATTGAATTTTCATTCAATTAAATACATTTTGAAAACAAATTAGGGTTTTGGATTAATTCAACCCTCATAAATCATTTTCAAAACACTTTTGGGTCTCTAATAGAGTGTAAGACCCAATCCTTTTTTGACCAAATCATTTTTGGGCCTCACTTATTGTATAAGTCCCGATACCGTCAAAAAACAAACGGCGCGATCGTCGCCTTTTCAAAAATCATCTGGGCCTCTCCTTGAGCTATAAGACCCATTCAAAACACTTTGGGCCTCTATTAGAGTGTAAGACCCAATCCCCCTTTTAACCAAAACATTTTTGGGCCTCACTTATTGTATAAGTCCCTCTGCGTTAAAAGAAAACCTCGGCGCGATCGCCATTTTTAAACGAAAAATCATTTGGGCCTACCCTCGTGTTATAAGCGCCACTCTTTTTCTTTAAACCTTTTTGGGCCTCTTGAGAGAGTGTAAGACCCATCCCTTTGTACAGAAAACCTTTTTGGGCCCCAGTCACTTGTATAAGCCCCTCTGTACAAATTCAACAGTGCGCTCACTGATAAAATCCTGGGCCTCTCCTTGAGCTGTAAGCCCCAGATCTTTCTTTTTCAAAGCACTTTCTCCTTTGATTTTGAATATACTGTTGTTTTTAATCTTTCTTTGTTGAACAACTAACCAAACAGCATGGAAGCACTACAACCGAGTAAGTGGTTATCGCTTTCATTACTGCTTTCATATTATAAACTGTATTGTGGGGCTGCTCACTGTAAGTCTCCTTTCATAAACTCATATCTACTGTGTAATAATAGTATAGATATTTCGAGTTTCCCCGGCAACTACCTCTAGAACTAGGTGACGCCGTTTCACTTATTCGTAGAAATAGACACCTAGATCCCCAATAGGAGCACCAGATACAGTCTTCTCTTCGGCTGTCCTCCTTAGGAATCATCAAGAAACTCTACTCCCCAAGATGAATGTATTCTCCGTGAATGGCATCTTTGAGTTTCTTCCCAATTCTCGAACTTTCCTGACTTGATCTATTCCTTGTGGATAGCTTGCCTTGAATGTCTCGGGGTTTGGGTACCCACTACGGTCATAATCTTGGACCTTAACTAAGGAACCCTCTTTAAAAGTTAAAAATCGCTGGATAGTAAACCTCGCACGTTTACCAGTGGTTTTCATCTTTAAAAGAGTTATCTCTCCTAATGGAAAGGAGATGATAGACCCACTGGCTTCTTAAAAGCATCGGCCTCCTCTTGGGCATTATTCAAGGACCCTACGGATTCTTAGAAGTATTCACAGCCTCCTCTTAGGCTTCGTATAACGATCTCTTCCTCCGGGAATGATATCCTCCTCTTGGGCTTCGTACAAGGACCCGTCGGCTTCTTAAAAGATTCCAGCCTCCTCTTGGGCTTCGTACAAATTGTCCCGACGACCTCCTAGAGGTATAGGAACAGAACCTAGTCATCCTCATAGAACAGTCCTTTCATAGAGTCTACTACTGTTTCTCGAAGCATAGTACAAAAGATAAAACTCTAGACTTTGACAGTCTAACTTCCTTGAGTCTCAAAGACATTCTCAAGCACCCTTCGTTAAATAGGAAGGAAACCCGCAGACTCGGATAGTCTCAATACCCTTTGGATTTCCCGTTTCCTCAAAGAAAAGGAAATATCCCTGATCCTCAAATTAAATCCCTGTGTACAGTGTTACTCATATAAGAACTGATTTTCTCTTTTAAATCAGTATATTGGATTTGTCACTCAACTGAAACAGTTACAATAGCCTCCATCTCGGGCTTCGTACGAGATACCAAAATTCTCCCCAGTGGAGTCAAAACAACCTTTTAGCCTCTCTCTCAGGCTTTGTATGAGACACAAAAGATTCCCTCGTTGAGTCAATCACCCCTTTTTTTTGCCTCCATCTCGGGCCTCGTACGAGATATAAATCCCTTAAGCAAGAGTCGAACTCTTTGCTAGCCTCCTCTTAGGCTTTGTATAACGATATGCCCCACTGGGTCAAAAACCTTTAGCCTCTCTCTCGGGCTTTGTACGAGACACAAAATAGCCTCCTCTTAGGCTTTGTATAATGATTTTCCTAACGGAAATTAGCCTCCTCTTAGGCTTTGTATAAGAAAACCACTGGTTGATCCAATCAACCTTTTAGCATCAAAGCTGTGCCTCGTTCACATTATACAAACATCAACAACTCCTTTTCCTTTCATCTAATCGCTGTAAGCGGCAAGCCTCTGGATCATCTATATCCATGCCACTGTCCCTCTTTTAGCATGAGAAATTCCTAAGGAAAGATGGCATTGCTCTACACTGAGTTAAAGTCTTCTCCTTCAGGTTAAAACCCTTTCTTCAGAAATTATGGCATTGCTCGGATCCACGTATCCCAGTTAAAGTAATTCTCCTTCTCCCCTCTTTAGAGATGACAAATTCTCTCTAAAGTCGAGGTCTTTCAGCTTCACGTCTTGGGCTTTGAACAAGACACAAATAGACCTTTCAGCTTCACATCTTGGGCTTTGAACAAGATACAAACTACCTTTCGCTTCACGTCTTGGGCTTTGAACAAGACACCAAAAACCAATTTCCTCCCATAGAATAGGAGGAACTACGAACGCTCTGATTTCCCTGTTTCGGTAAACGGGAATACGTAGGCATAAGATCGAAAGAAAAGATCTTAGCGAGCGCAATCAACAAAAAACCCAAATCCCATGTCTCCATCAATCAAAAGCAGTAATTCAAAAACATCCTAATCCTTATTCCCCGCCAGAAACCCTTTGCCTAGGAAAAAAGAAAGAAAGAACAGTATTGGCAAAAATACAAATAACCAGTACAAAGGCCCCCCCACATTGATAGCATTCGTAACCTAACAGACCGCTGTTTAAACTCAGTATGCAAGCAGGGTTAATTGGAGACATCTATTTCCCTTCCTTATTCAGCTCACAATAGGATAAAAAATGAATCGACCTGTAGTTTTAAGCTCAACCGCAGAGAGCGACCAGCGCTTAAGAACCGCGTCCAAAATCGCTCGCTACACTGTCTCGCTGGGTTCGCAAAGCGAACTGGCTGGCGAATGCTCGCCCCAGGTTCGCAAAGCGAACGCCGGCGAACATAACAGGTTTTGCAAAAAAAAAATTATGCACTGCTGCCACTTCCTACCACTCTAAACATCAAACATCACTTAAAACAGCAAATAAAGCAGTAAATACTTACAATATTGGGGTGTCTCCCAACAAGCGCTTGTTTAAAGTCGGTTAACCTCGACGGTCCAATGCAACCTCAAGGATCGCAAAACGGCACAACGGAGGGATTCCGCTCGAAATCACCACCTAGATACATTTTCAACCTCTGACCATTTACATTCTAATTGTCATTTGACTTTGTGTATTCAATGACTATTGCCCCATATTGCTTGATTTCACGAATCCGGAATGGACCAGACCACTTAGATTTCAATTTACCAGGGAACAGTTTTAATCGAGAATTGAAAAGTAAGACCAGCTGCCCTACTTTAAACTGTTTGGCCATTATCTTTTTGTCATGGTAAGTTTTGACTCGATCTTTATACAGCTTGTTGGAATCATACGCTTGTAGGCGCAATTCCTCCAATTCATGCAATTACATCTTTCTTCTGTCTCCGCTTAAAGTTGGATCAAAATTCAGAAATTTTAAGGCCCAAAACGCCTTATGTTCCAACTCCATCGGTAAATGACAATTCTTACCATAGACCAATTTAAAAGGTGTGAGACCAATCAGAGCTTTAAAAGCTGTTCGATAAGCCCACAAAGCATCATCTAGCTTATTTGAACAATCCTTTCTTGAGGATGACATCGTTTTTAACAAAATTCTTTTAATTTCCCGGTTGGATACCTCCGTTTGCCCATTGCCCTGTGGATGATATGGTGTTGCAACATTGTGCTTTACACCATATTGCTCCAAGGCTTTTTCAAGCTGAGTGTTGCAAAAGTGGGATCCTCCGTCACTTATCAACACACGCGGAGTACCAAATCTAGAAAAAATGTTTCTTTTCAAAAAATTTATCACAGTTTTTCCATCTGCTTTAGCACATGCTATTGCCTCTACCCATTTGGATACGTAATCAACTGCGGCCAAAATATACTCATTGGAAAACGATGATGGAAAAGGTCCAACAAAGTCAATTCCCCAACAATCAAACACTTCAATTTCCAACATGTTTTGTAAAGGCATTTCATGCCGCTTTGAAATTTCACCACTCCTTTGACACTTGTCACAACTTTGCGCATGTGCATGTGCATCTTTGAATAAAGAAAGCCAATAAAAGCCCGTTTGAAGGACTTTCGTTGCCGTTCTTTTTCCGTTAAAATGTCCTCCATAAGGAGAGTTGTGACAATGCCAAAGTATGCTAGTGGCTTCATCTATTGACATACATCTTCTCGAAAGGTTATCGACACCAAGCTTAAACAAATATGGTTCATCCCAAACAAAAGACTTGGCGTCCGATAAAAATTTCTTTTTCTGATGGTGAGTTAGATCATCTGGTATTAATCCGGCGGCTTTGTGATTAGCCATGTCGGCGAACCATGGTCTAACTTGCACCATATACAACTTTTCATCCATAAATTCCTCTTTGACCTCTAATTCCTTTTTGGTCACTTCAACATTTACAAGGCGGGATAAGTGATCCGCCACCAAATTCTCAGATCCTTTCTTGTCACGAATTTCCAAATCAAATTCTTGTAACAAGAGGATCCAACGAATAAGCCTTTGTTTAGAATCGGGCTTGGTGAGCAAATACTTAATCGCCGCGTGATCCGTGTAAACGACTACTCGCGACCCAATTAAATAAGAACAAAATTTTTCCAATGCATACACTATCGCAAGCAACTCTTTTTCAGTTGTTGCATAGTTTATTTGAGCTTCATTTAAAACTTTGTTCACATAGTGTATAGCATGAAAAAATTTTGTTTTCCGTTGACCCAAAACCGCACCCACCGCATAATCGCTCGCGTCACACATGAGTTCAAAATCCATTTTCCAATTGGGCGCGATGATTATGGATGAGGTAGTCAAAATTTTCTTTAAAGAATTAAAAGCGAACATACAAGATTCATCAAAATCAAAGGACTTATCTTTGTTGAGCAAATTGCTCAAAGGCTTTGCTATCTTCGCGAAATCCTTAAAGAACTTCCGATAAAATCCCGCATGTCCGAGAAAGCTCCTTATACCTTTTACATTCAACGGTGGTGGCAATTTCTCAATAACATCAACCTTGGCTTGATCGACCTCAAGGCCCTTTGAAGAAACTTTGTGGCCAAGCACAATTCCTTCGGTCACCATGAAGTTACATTTTTCCCAATTGAGTACCAAATTGGTTTCCACGCACCGTTCCAAAACCGCATCCAAATTTTTCAAACAAATATCAAACGATTGCCCAAAAACCGAGAAGTCATCCATAAAAAACTCAATTTTATTTTCAATCAAATCTGAGAATATCGCTTGCATACACCTCTGAAAAGTCGCTGGTGCATTACACAACCCAAACGGCATCCTCCTATAAGCGAAGATTCCAAAAGGGCATGTAAAAGCAGTTTTTTCATGGTCCTCCAGGTTCACAATAATTTGGTTGTAACCCGAATAAACATCTAAAAAACAGTAGAATTGTTGACCGAAAATTCGTTCAAGCATTTGATCCATAAACGGGAGAGGGAAATGATATTTCCTCGTAGCTTGGTTAAACCTACGGTAATCTATGCACATTCTCCACCCCGTTACGGTTCTCGTTGGGATTAACTCATTTTTCTCGTTTCAGATAACTGTCAACCCGCCTTTTTTCGGCACCACTTGTACCAGGCTAACCCATGGGCTATCAGAAATGGGATAAATCATTCTGGCATCTAACATTTTTACCACTTCCTTCCTAACCACCTCTTTCATGGTAGGATTTAAGCGGCGTTGCGGTTGAGCGGCCGGTTTGAAATCTTCTTCCATGAATATTCGATGCATACAATAAGAGGGACTTATTCCTTTTAGATCGGAAAGAGTCCATCCCATTGCCTCTTGATTCTTCTTCAAAACACCCATTAACTTCTTCTCCTCCATTGTGGTTAGCTCCGTGCTTATTATCACCGGTTTATGCCCCTCATCATCAAGAAAAACATACTTAAGATGAGACGACAACAACTTCAATTCAAGCTTAATTTCCTCATTGTTTTCTTTTTTCAAAATTTCCACCCTTTCTTTCAAAGGAGGAATTTCATCCAATTCTTCTAGTTCTCGTAAACACTTTTCGATCTCTTTTTCTTCGGCTTCATCGATACTTTGAAGAGCATTCGTGAGAACTTTTTGCAAAGGGGTTGGAACTATAATTGCTCCTTTACTTCTTCAATCGCATTCTTCGTTGCGTCTATTCTAAAACAACCGCCTTTGTCCTTTTTGTGCTTCATGGCCTCAAATAGATTGAAACAAACCTCCTCATCTTGGACTCTAACCTTCATAAGACCGTCGTCCATATCAATTTCCATTCTAGCAGTTTTCATAAACGGTCTTCCAAGAATTAATGGAGCGTCTTCATCTTCCTCTATTTCAATCACCACAAAGTCGATAGGAAATAAGAATTTGACCACTTTAACCAATACATCTTCTGCTACACCGTGAGGACGGGTAGTGGATTTATCGGCAAGTTGCAATGTCATTTGAGTGGTTCTCAATTCCATCTGTCCCAACCGTTTCACAATAGACAAAGGTATCAAATTGATACTAGAGCCCAAATCAATCAACTCGTTGCCAACATAGATATTTCCTATTGTAACTGGCAAAGTGACTCGTCCCGGATCACTTTCTTTCCTCGGGAGAGTACGTTGAATGATAGCGCTACAACTAGCATCCACCATGATAGTCTCTTGATCTGTATACCACTTCTTTTTTGTGAGAATATCCTTCATAAATTTTGCTTATTTCGGAATTTGCTCCAAAGCCTCGGAAAATGGAATGTTTATTTGCAATTGTTTAAAAATATCCATAAACCGAGCATAGTGCCTCGCACTATCTTTCTTTGACAGAGCATGAGGATATGGCAAATGTTGGATCGGAATAGTACTCAATACTTCCTTCCCCTTCCTAGTTTTTTTCAATTTTTCTTCTTTCTTTATTTTTTCTTCTTCCTCACTTTTTTTCATTTCATTTTCAACTAAATCACCCTCAACGTTTTTTCTACTTCAATCTCATCACTACCTATGCCCATGTCAATCTCTCTTTCACTTCTTGTTAGAATAGCCTTACAATGCTCTTTTGGATTTGGTTGAGTATTCGCCGTAAAAGTTCCTTTATGTTGGTCGGCCAATTGTTTTGATAATTGTCTGACTTGCGTCTCAAGATTCTTTATGGCCGCATCGGTATTCTTCTGATTTGACATTGACATTTGCATAAATTGCGTGAGAGTGTCCTCCATCTTTGTATTTCCAATTGGAACTTGTGGAGGTTGAGTGTAATTTTGGTATTGTTGACGATTTGAAGGTCTGGCTTCTTGCGGTCTCCACGGTTGTTGATAACCTTGATTACCTCTAGGTTGGTAACCTTGGTTGCCTTGTTGGTAAGGAGGTCAAGGTTGGTATCCTTGATTTTGGTTTCCAGCATAATTTACCTCTTCCACTATCGGAGGACAATACCCGATAGATTGATCTCCTCTACAAAGATCACAACTCGCTATTATTTGGTTTTTGTTGGGGACTTCTTACAACTCTTTTATTTGTTGTTAAAGTTTTGTCATTTGTTGCGTCAACAACTCTACTTGTTGTGATAACAGTTTGTTTTGTGCAAGGATTGTGTCATTAGTTCCCAACTCAAGCACTCCTCCTTTCTTTTGCGAAGGGCCATGGTTATGGTTCCCCTGATGATCATTTAAAGCCATTTTTTCAATGATGGCAATGGCTTCTTCGGCACTTTTGCTCATTAAAGATCCACCCGCAGTGGCATCCAACAATGTTTTATGCACTAATTGAAGACCGTTTCTAAAAATGTGAACTTGAGTAAGCTCATCGAAACCATGCCCTTTACACTTTCTAAACATGGATTTGAATCTCTCCCAAGCTTCGTTGAGAGATTCATTTCCACCTTGAGTGAAAAATGTTATTGCTATCTTAGCCTCTATGAAACGATTGTGTGGAAAAAATCGTTCCAAAAACTTTTCCTCAAGTACATTCCAGTACGTCATGATTGCCGTAGATTGATCAAGATACCATTCCTTGGCCTTCCCAATGAGGAAATGCAGGAATAGTCTCTTAAACAGAGATTCTTCTTCGGCTTTGGGTGCACCAGTTGCTCCCGCAATCTCATAAAACTTAGTCAAGTGTGTTAAAGGATCATCGTGATCAATACTAGTGAAAGGACTCTGATATAGAAGCGAGAGGATACCAGTTTCCATTTCTGAATGTCGACCGTTCTGAGCATTGCGCGAAAATTGTGCGGTGTGTCTTGGACTATTTGTACAAGGTCTTGAAGCAGGTGGTGGTGGTGGTGGTGGTGGTGCAGCCATAGTTGGTGGTAACTGTGGTATTTGCGTTGAAGTTGAACTTTCGTCTCACTCTCGTCTTTCTTTGGCAAGTTGCCTCCTCCGCCTTGTTCTGCTATTTAACCTACATGCAGTTCTTTCGATTTCAGGATCAAAAAGAAGTTGGTCTGCGGGTAACTTCCCTCGCATAAAACGGAGTCTGCACACTAAACCAAACAAATCAACAAGCACAAGAAAAAGTTAACAAGCTTAAAACAAAACAACTATTGCAATACTTGCAATATCAAACAACAATCCCCGGTAACGACGCCATTTTGTTGAAAGAGTGTTTCGGGGGTGTTTTTATCATATCCGCATGGATTGTGCAATATTTTGATGCTTGCCGTTCAATAGTCGAAACGTTTTAAGTAAGGGGTTTTCAAATTGTTCTTGGTTTTGTAACATCAAGTTTTGTAGCAAAGAAGTAAACTATAACAAAGATGTTGTAAGTTTTATAAAAGCATGCCAAGATTAGATTTCGCTAATCCTTTTCATACATATCCGATTAATCAAGCATATGAACTTAGTTCCGACCAATACAATCGCGTACCCTCTCGAATGAGTTTATGTCTAGAGAAAATTCGTGAGTATCGTTGTTTAGACCATTAGATGATGTCTCACGCTAACAATCGAAACAACAACCGTTAAGATCAATA
The DNA here is from genome assembly GCA_022829125.1 of Lathyrus tuberosus. NCBI lineage: Eukaryota > Viridiplantae > Streptophyta > Magnoliopsida > Fabales > Fabaceae > Lathyrus > Lathyrus tuberosus. Next base: position 7,645,964 of record JALAZF010000090.1, read on the forward strand.
CAAAGCGAATAGTAAACTCCAAATCTATGTCTAGAGTTTGGTTTTTAAGAGATGAAGATATTAGGTCATGATTTGGAAAATCTATATCTAGAGTGATTCAAACCACAAATACATCATTAAGAATAAACAACTTCATCATATATTGATCATCAACCTTGTTCATATACAAAAGATCAAAAGAAATACATATAAGCAAGATTAACTACCTCTAATCTTAACACAAGAGGTGTTTAGCTACACATTTCCATGGTAGCTTGTATCACAAGTTTCAAGAGGAGATGAAAGAACATCCGCGTCGAATAATTGAGATCGGATGTGACTTCAGCTTCTCTATGTGGAAATTCACTCTTGGATGATGTCATACCCCAAATTTGTCCTACCTGTATAATTTTCCCTTGTACATCCATCTACTAACCATTATTCAAAAATCCAAAAAATGTGTTTTCTTTAACTTTATCCTTCTTGAGTTGTTGCAAAGGTGCATTTGAGGCTATCAGGGTATTTGTTGTAGTGTTTGAGATTCAATGGTCAGACAAGTTGGTTTTAAGATCAAGGTCTGGTTGTGATTGATTCAAAGGATGTATGTGAAGCTCCAATCAGGGTTTGTATCAGGCAATTCACTTGCATGTTGATCAAGTTATCAGGCTGCGTTGAACTCAATAGTTTCATGGTTTAGAGGTTGTCAAGGACCAGGTCATCCCCAATTCCGGGTTTTGGTTGCATATTGTGGATTCAATTCAAGTGTGGTGTCGGTTCAATCAGTGTGCATTTGTGGACCTAAGCCAAGAACTTGTCTTCATGTTTCAAGCCTGTCACCCATTCTCTTTTTTCTTTTATCTGAATCCATTATCCATCTTTATAGCAATATCCATTTAAAACCAATTTTATCCCATTATCCATTATTCATTATCCAATTCATATGCATTTTAACTATTCTCAAAATTCATCAAAACTCATTTTTATCCAAATTAATCTATATCCATTCCTCAATAGTCATAGAACCAATTTCATATGTCTATACGCCATTTTCATTCATAATTCATTTTTACTATTATTGTTATTATCATTTCTATGCAGAATCCATAAGCCCATATTCATTACAAAAAGAAAATGTCCAAAAACCCTTCACCAAATGTTACAACATTTTTTTTCACAAAAAAAAAGTCCATATTTACAATCCAAAGTCCACTTATCAGACTCATTACAAAAATGCTACACAAAAGGTTCATCAATATTCACATGGTCCACCTTCATGAATAAGTTGTTACTACTCCAACAAGGCACTTGATGCATATTCACGCCTACCAAGCCATGAGAAATTACAAGCTTCTACAATATGACCTTTAGGCCAAAAGCTACACCAGGATGCAAAATCCTTCGAACCACAGCAGCCTTTTATTTCCACAAAACCATCTGCAGGAAGCCATCACTAAATAATTTGAAACCATGAGCGTTCCAAAACCTACAACCAAGAAGCAACACATCGCAAATTTTTACGCAGGAAAGCCAAATACAAAAACGGTTGTTGTTTGTCGTGACCTGCAAAACGTCACAAAACAATCAAAGGGACCCCACACAAATTCACAATCCACACTCAGTAATAGAAGAGAAACCTCACTCGCTGCAGCAACAACCATTGTAACCGTACACCACAACCGTCACACAAAATGCCAAGACTGACCCACTACAATACATGACCCGTACGACAATCCAAAAACGCAGCAATGAATTCCATAATGAAAACCTCAAATGGCATCGCACCTTCTCTATAAATAAATACCATATTCTCTCTCAATTTTCATGGAAACTCACAAACCTTCAAATCCCTTTCCTCAAAATCTTCAACCATTCTTTCTCCTAAACACAAACCTTTAACTGTAACCAACGTCCTCAACCCAAATATTCATCTTCCAAAACCATAACACGAATCCAACCCACACTCCAAATCGAAACCCACAAACTTTCAACAAACACTCGTCAACAACACAGATCGAGCCTTCATCTTCGCAAAACCTTCAACCTCCCTTCAACTTTCGTCTTCAACCCAACACTCATATTTCTCAGAACCAAACCGAAACCTTCTTCAAACCCATTCACCGCCAACATTCAACCCAAATCAATAACTTCCAAACCGAACCAAATCCTTCACAAATACGAAACCCAATTCAAAATCACAAACCCCAAAAAGACAACTCAGAATCGAAACAGAGAGAGTGGGGAGAAAGAGAAGAAGAGAGATCAAGTAAGAGCGAGAGAAACGAACCCAGATCGAAAGCAAACCTGAAATCAAAATCGCTTGAAACTTGAGAGAGAGAGAGAGAGAGAGAGACAGACAGACAGAGAGACAGAGAACGGACGGCGGAAGTTTCACTGCGCAAGGAGGTCGGAGTTCGTTTTGCATCGTCATCCCAATTCGTTTTGTCTTCCTATGATTTAAAAGTTGTTTTGATTTAAGAAATTTGAACGTGGTTTGTAAAGGCTGAGTGGATACTTGGTTCTTCTTTTAAATGATAGGTTTTGTTGTGAGACTCATATGATTCTACGCTTGTTTTGATGTTCTTTAGCATCTTTTTTCCTTTTTTCTTTATTTGGGCCTTCGTTTTAGGAGTCCATGAGACTCATATTCTAACACACCCTTACATAATATTGCCCCCCCTCATCATGTTTTTTTTTTAAATAATGTTTCTATCTATTTTTTATTTCGTTTTCTTCATATTTTATTTATTTGTTTAGGTTTTTTAATTTGGTTTCTCTAGGATCTATGTCATTTCCATTTCGTTTCTTCTCATCTCAATTTATTTCCATTTTGATTCCATTTTCAATTTTTGGGGCCAATGATCCAACAACACTCATGATTTAATCGGTTATCTTCAAACCGGTGGAATTTTGATTAATATGAGGCCTATTTACTATTTATTTTTTTTTATTTTAATTTATTTCATTACATCATTTTTATTCATTTATTTTGGGTCAATGAAAACCATACATCGATGATTTGTTGATTTCTCGACTAAATCTCGATAAAGGTGAGACCTTTATTCTTTTTCCTGTTTATTTCGATTTTATTTCATTTTTATTTTATTTATCCATTTTGGATCCATGAAAACTAAATATCGATTGATTTATCGATTTCTCGATTAAATCTCGATAAAGGTGAGACCTTTATTCTTTGTATTCATATTTATTTCGATTTTATTTCATTTTTATTTTATTTATCCATTTTGGGTCCATGAAAACTAAATATCGATTGATTTTTTGATTTTTCGATTAAATCTCGATAAAGGTGAGACCTTTATTCTTTATATTCATATTTTCAATTTAATTACTTAATTGTCACTTTATATCTCCTTTATTCTCATTTTGGTCAATGAAAGTCAAAAGTCAACGATTTATCGATTTCTCGATTAAGTTTTGATTAAGACGAGACCGATTTTATTATTTTATTCACTTTTCATTTTTATTGGTCGATGAACATCTTAAAACCAAATTTTATCGGTTAAAGATGAGACCTTTCTTCGATTTCGATTTTATTTTCTATTTTTTATGTCACTTTACTCTTCTATTTTGTTCCTTTCATTTCCGATCAATGAAGGTCTTAAACATCATGGAACCATTTTTTGGAGTTCATGATTAAGACGAGGTCGTCACATTCTATTTTCCGATTCATCCTATTAACCATTATCTTGTTTATTTTCCGTCGAATATTATCTCGATTATATTATCGTTCATTCTTGTTCATATCCATATCTTATTCACATTCATATTTATTTAATCATTTTTATTTGTTCAAACGCTTAATTTCCGACTAAAATACTCAACACATATTCAAATCATTTTTCTTAATTAAATCGCGAAAGAACTGAATTCTTGAGGTCTAGCACTTCTTGGGTTCTTGAGTGACCGCTATTAAGGCGCACGCCTTGGGTGGTGTGTCATTCGACCTTTCGTTCCTAAAACACTCGTCTTAACTATTTGGACAAAGGAATGCCATTGGAGTCTAGCATTCCATGTGGTACTTTCATTGTTCAACAAACAATATTTTATATATCAATCGAATGAAAAAGGTGTCGTTGGGATCTAGCATCCCAATAATGCCCCGATTAATTGGTTGCAAGGCCGACATCTCGTTTATCGAATAATCGTCATTCTCCCTTAAACACTTAACAAATCAAACCATTTCCAAACCAATTCTCGACTCGTCGTCGAGCCACTCTTCAAAACATTATCGTAAGTCGAGTGCCTTTTGCCTCGTCATCAAAATGCACACTCGCACACTTCGTAGGTTTCGTTACTAGGAGCACCCCTAGGGACTAGTATCGATCCTCACCTCTTTTCTCAACCAATTCGACTCAATCTTTTTCAAACGTTTTTCTTAATCAACTTACGAAAAGAGGAGATTCTTGGAATCTAGCATTCCTTGGATCTTCAAATGAATGGCTCTTAAGGCACGCCTTGGGTTGTTATTCATTCACCCTTTCGTCTTAAAACACTTAACCATTATCAAACATTTTCGCAATCAACTCACGAAAGAACTGAGTTCTTGGAGTCTAGCATTCCTTGAATTCTTGAGTGAATGCTCTCGAGGCACGCCCTTGGGTTGTATGTCATCCAATCTTTCGTCTCCTAAAATTCAAACCCTAACCCTTCCTTTTCGTGGGCGTACCACGAACTACGACTGCTCTGATTCTTTATTCTTGACCGAATAAAGATACGTAGGCACAAGATTGCGATGATCTTGGCGAGCACACTACCATCTTTTTCCGTCAAACCCCGTAGTCGAACTACGATTGCTCTGATTCCTCTCCTTAAAGGTTTTCTCGATATTTTCCTTTCCCTCTTTTGGAATAAATAAAGTTCGGTGGCGACTCTGTCGAACCGTTTTCCGCGCCTTTCGCGCGAGGGTCATGTCTTCGATTAAGCGATTTTTTCGAGGTGCGACAGATAATCAAAACTCAGAAAAGTTTGTTTTGGTGTGAAAATATCAAGTAATGATCCCAAGAAAACATAAAAATCTATTTATAATACACTTGAGATCAGCAACATTCGCACTGCGAATGAATCATTCGCCTAGCCAATGAAAGAAAATGGCACCTTAAGTGCCTCTGAAAGTTAAACCGCCCCTGGCTGTTTTCGTGAGTTCGCAAAGCAAAAACTTCATTCGCAAAGCGAACCACTCGCCAAAACATTCGCAAAGCGAATTTTGGGTCCTTTTCCCCCTGTTTTGTTCGCTGAGAACTTCGCCAAAGTTCGCAAAGCGAACATTCGCTGGGGACTTCGCCAGGGTTCGCAAAGCAAACCTGCTGTTGTTTTCCAATTTCTTTGCAGCTTGCATCAATTCTTTGTGTCTTCTATCTTTGATGTTTTTAGTGCACTTTCCTGCACAATAGCACACAAATTACAAGCACCAACGGTATAAATATAATGCATGAAGAACAACAACAATTCAATACAAAAATCCACAATTAAGACATGAAAGTAATGAAAAATGCCAAGTATCAAGTCTAAATATATAGCATCTTTGACTTCTAACAGTTATCCATAATAACTGCAATCATCTGGAGGCGCTGCTGGTCATCAGCATCATCTACTGGAAGAGGCGGCGACACATCATCAACAGATACCCCTACATCAGAAAGCCCATCATCACTTATAGGTAGGGTGATGTAAGGGTGCGATACAGTGACGTACCACTCTAAGTAACCATCCTCACATTGTGAGTGGTGCTAAATAGTGACTGCTGATCTTTAATGGCACGACCAGAGTTGATGAAGTTACTCTGAAACCACCAATCAATACCTGAAGATGGTATATCTAGAACAGGTCGTGGGATACTCTGAACATAACCATACTATCGCAGACACCTCTCAAGAAAGTGTCTAGCAACCATGGTCTCCTATTGCATATAACCTGAATATAATGACGACTCCTCGAACTCAAGGTGGACTCTATGACCAGTGTATGGTGTCTAGATGACATCATTTACAGTAAGTGCATCGAGTCTCGTCCTGTGCTCAGCAACACCACCAGGAAGTGACTGTCTGGCCTTCACCTTTTCGTTTGTGGGGATCTCACCTCGCAATGTTGCACCCTCCTGTCACAAATGGTGGGGAAATGCTCGTATATCCAACACTGATATCAAAACAGAGACACAACAAATAATATATAAGAAATTCTATTTGTGGAAATTAAATAAGAAAACAACAACAAATAATAATTTCAAGTATACCTGTAACAGACTCAAATAGCCAGCAAGCTATGTGGTCTCAAATACCGTCTCCACTCCAAGGGTTGTATACAGAAGGGTAAACTTATTTATTTAATTTAGAAAGTGTTTGAATAAAAAATAAATTTTTTAAGAATGATTACATATTTATTTAATTTAAAAATTATTAAAAAAAATAGAAGATAATAATATGTGAGTAGTAGTGGAAAGTTATAGGAAGTTGAATTTATTCTCATGGAAATGTTGGATTCCTACCCTTTATGAATGAGAATTAGTATGACAGAATTATGTGCAAACAACATTTCTGAGAATAAAAAGTACTCGGAAACAATTTTTAAAAACTTGAAACAAACATCTGATTGTTGTATTTCCAATGTCACATTTTCGAGAATGTAAGTTTAATCCTTAAAACAAACAAGTCTTTTGATGCCTCTCATATATAAATATACTATCTTCATAATAGTTTATTTATAAATTATAAGAAAAAGATCAGGTGGGAAAGAAAGGATGGAAATCCAGTCTGTTAAAAATTGCAATTTCGAAAACTATATACCAGGTGTGGAACTATAAGAACGGATAATTTTTGGAAACACCATTTATACAGGCACGGATACAACTACAAGAGATAGGATCATAGAAAGTATATTGTATAGAGGATGGAAATCAAATAAGCTTAGGAAGCATATTGCTAGGATGATGATATAGTTTTTTTGGTTTGGTTGGATCTTTTGATCACCTTGTATTGAATTGTTTTTTGAGTTAATAAATTCCTTTTTTATTAAAAAAAAATATAAGAAAAAGAGTTAAATATATTTTTTATCCCTATAAATATCTTACATTTCATTTTAGTCCTTATAAAAAAATGACATATTTTGATCCCTATAAAAATTTTATATATGCAGTTTTAGCAAAGACCTTGCTATTTTTTAAAATTTTGAAAACTATTTAATTGCTCTTAAATTTTTAAATTTTTGAATAATTTTTTTCATACGTGTTCAGATTACTATAAAATGTTTCTTTACCGAATTATATAATTATTTAAAATGAGAAGAATTAAATATAAATTTTTAAATTTCAAAAGATAATGATAAAAATAATGAAAATTTTGACTTTTAAATCAAATTTTGAATTTTTTTTCGAGAAATTTTTTATAACATTTTAAAAATATCTGCAAAATAATCATTCAAAAATATACATTAGTTTAACAGTATGACTAAAACTACATGCATAATTATTTTGTAAGAATACACTATTTTTTTAAAAGGACCAAAAACAAAATTTAATAGTTTTTTATAAAAACCAAAAACATATTTAACCATAAGAAAAAAACATTCAACTTTAATTCATTTTTGCATTTTAGTTTAAAAATCGTTTTTTACAAAACAAAATTAAATATAAATTACATTTAATTTGTCTTCTCTAATCAATTAAAAGTGTTTTTCCTATCATATCATCCATCTTTACTAGACAGAAAAATTAAATCCTAGAGCGACCAAATATATTTTCCTAGATTTTCACCGGAAAAATTTAATTCACATATCAACAAAATCTCAGAAATATCAAAGTGAGTGAACCACTACAAATATATCTAGAATCTAATTTGTTTCAGCTTTTTTTAGAAGGTTTTTATAATAACATAAAATAGTTTTATTAGAAATAATATTTACTAATAATTTCAATAAAAAAAACTGTAAATAAGAATTAGGTTAAGTAGCTTCTCTTTATTTCATCCTCTTACTATATTTTTCTTTTATCAAAATTTTAAAAATTCACAAAAATTCACACTAATTTGAATAACATTTAATAAAAACTATATCAGAGTGATTTCGGCTTCAAATTTTAATAATTTTAATATATATTTTAATAAGATATATTTAAGTTATTAGATGTTAAAATTAACCTTTTAATAAGTTTAAAAAATGTTTTTGTATTTTTTAATAAACATTTTATAAAAAATCCTTTTTTTTAAATAAAAAAAAGTGAACCAAAATCCAAAAACACCCAATAGCATTTTAAGCCTTGCTTTGAACTAGTAGTGCTTGCAACCAATTTGGTTTAAGACAACAGTTAAAACTTCAACCAAAACATAATAATAACAGCAACTGGAAAAGAGCTCAATAGGCTATATAAATACTAACACATGCCAACGGCATTTATTGTAACATCTCAACGAGTTACGTACATAGAATTTATGGTATACATTAACGATATAACATTATAAGAAAAATAAAAGTCTTTTATAGTGATCCAAACAAACATCCTTTATCATACATTCTGCACATCTGCAAATCTTGCGATGATTCAACATTTGGCAACAGTTAAATGCTAGGCCTCATGTTCAGATGAGATGCTAACTTCTGCCCAAAAGAACGATCAGCCTGCATATCGATATTGTATGAGCAAATAAGTAGAGTTTTGCTTTCATTCGGCTACACTATAATTTTCTAGTGTGATAAATTAGCTTGTCTAAATCTTACCTGAGACCAGTATGATACCCAAATGCTGCGGATTTCATGGGTGATGCGTGGATCGGGTTCGGATAAAGCTTCTACCCACCTGCGGAGAAATCTTTCCTGCCTGAAAAGATTTAAGAAGGCAAAGAAAACCAAATGTTAGACATCACCTAATATATTTCATGTTGATCATATCAGAATTTTGTAGCAAGAACCTGTCAGGTGACCAAGTTCGGTATCTTTCTCCAGGCTGCTTGAAGTGATTCTCCTTCGGAATATTGCACTGCATTAAGAAGTACAATTGTTAATACATTCTTGTAGGAATGTTTCACAAATTTTTGTTCTGTTTCTAAAATGTGTGGTTTCTTAAAAATTTAAATCAAGTAATGATATATATATATACTGAAAATCATGGCTGATGGATTCACTCACAACTCATGTTTCACATTTTCATATTGAGCAATTCAACAAAACTAAAAAACTAACCTTTTCACGCCTTGCAGATAAATGATTAGTAGGAATAGGGACCCTTTCTGCATGACGAACAGCATCGTGCCTTGAAGGGAAGTAATTGACCTACAAATTGACAGAGCTCAGATCACAAGAAAAGACTGTATATAACTAAAGAATAAGATGCAATATCAGATTCAGATATTTCAAGAGCATCACGCTGTTATCATGGCAACCTGATTCTTGCACCAAAAATGAAAAACAAGAATATTAATAGAAGAGTGAAACATTAAATTACCTCCTCATCCCTGTGAATGGCATTCATGAAACCCTCATGGTGATTGTTGTGGTGAGAACACTTGGGAGCATTAACAGGAATCTGCAGGTAATTCGGTCCAAGTCTGTGCCTCTGTGAATCAGCATAAGAGAAAACCCTGGTTTGAAGCATTTTATCATCTGAGTAATATATACCAGGCACGATAATGGCAGGACAAAATGCAAGTTGTTCATTCTCAGCAAAGAAATTATCTATGTTCTTGTTCAAGACCATGCGACCTACGGGCTGAAGGGGTATAACGTCCTCAGGCCAAGTCTTAGTTACATCAAGTGGGTCAAAGTCAAATCTGTCTTCATGAGCAGGATCTAATGTTTGAATGTAAAGTTTCCACTCAGGATAGTTACCAGCAGCAATTGAGTCATTAAGGTCTTTAGTAGCATGGCTGTGGTTGGATCCTCCCACCTGAACGGCCTCTTCATCCAATAGACATTTCACACCACAGGTGGGCTTCCAGTGAAATTTCACGTACACTGATTTCCCAGCCTTGTTGATCAGGGTATATGTGTTAACTCCAAAACCATCCATATGCCTATAATCTTGTGGGATACCCACATCATCAAATAGGAAGGAGAACATGTGAAGGCTTTCTGGAAAGTGGGAGAAGAAGTCAAGAATTCTCCAATTCTCCTGGATGTGGGTCTGGGGATTGGGTTTAAGAGCATGGACCATATCCGGAAAATTCATCCCATCATGAACAAAGAAGACAGGAAAGTTGTTTCCAACAAGGTCATAGTTACCCTGCGTACACAAAGTATAGATAAAAATATGTACATTACAAGACTCCAACTGTTTCAAATCCCCTCCAATTATAATAAGCATTTCAGCAAATAAACTAACATCCTCAGTTACAATTCGGATTACTTTCAAAGATACGAAGATAACTTTAAGCTAATACGATAATAATATTTTTAGTTATGCTACTACATAATCTTTATCACTGCTAAATGCTATATTTGGGATTTTATCTCATGAGGAATTTTTTGCTTGTATGGTCGTGTTGAAACTATTATCAGCCTTTCAGCAACAAAACTGGAATTGATTTAAAACTACATATATAGATATTTGAACAGATAATGTAAAATTTAGTCACAAGAAGATATGACGATTTTAAATTATGCTATATATACCTCTCTGGTGTAAAATTTCACAGCAAAACCGCGGGGGTCCCTCAAGGTTTCAGGGCTGCCACGTTCATGAATGACAGTTGAGAAACGCACAATGACAGGTGTCTGAACACCAGGGGCTCGAAGGAAATCTGCACAAGTCAGGTGCGAAATATCGTGTGTGACTTCAAAGAAACCCTTTGCACTTGCTCCCCTAGCATGGACAACGCGTTCTGGGATCCTTTCCCTATCAAATTGGGCAAGCTTTTCCACAAGATGATAATCTTCCAATAGAATTGGACCTGCCAAACGGGGATAAAATAACATAAAACTTCTGATTAAATAATATTTAGCCAAATTCACCCTGAGGTTTACAGGTACAACAGACAGTTGGAGAAGCCATCTCTCCTTCAAAACACACAAATCAAAAAGAGGGGGGAAACGGGGAATAAGCAAAAAATTTCCATAGCTAACAAATTTATAAAAGGCACGTGGACTTCCCCTGCATAGCTTTAGTTAACATGCTATGAAAACACCAAACAAAACATGGCAATACATAATTTCTATAGTATCATGAATAAGGCAAAAAAAAAAAATTCCGCGAGAGTTACTCGGTGATGCGTTATGAATATTGTGCAATCAAAGGTGATAACAAACTATGAAAATCAGAATCTGCAACATTCAACTGCAAATTGTGTGGTTTTATATAAATACTTGACCGTCTTGCATTATTAGGACAAAGGAAGCAATTGGGAGGGTTTATTTGGACTTCTAATGATATAAGATTATGATATTTCATAACTGGATTATAGCTTATTTTCATAAGCTTCTCATAATATCATAGAAAAAGCTTATGCAAAGTTTATACAGTTTTTCACACATGTACTTATGTAAAAACACGTAAAGCCTGTTTAGATTGAGTAATTTGAGCATAATCACTTGTAAGACTATTTAAGAGAATTTATAAAATCAACAACATTATTTCAAAAGCAGTTTTCAGCTTACTTTTGCAATCTCAGCAGCTTATTCACAACAATATACAAAAAAATCATACTAACTACGGTGATTCTTCAATACTGGCAAGAAATCAAATTATGATAAAAAATAATTTCCTCACAACAGAATTGACAAGTTTCAGCAAGATTAAAAAAAAAAGCAATTATAAAAAAGTTAGACAAATTAATCAATAAAATACCTCTAGATCCAACGGTTAGGGAAGAGTTATTATTCCAAACAGGAGCACCGGAGTTGGTAGTCCAGAAAGGAGAATTGAAAGCGCTAGAAGGTCGGTGCTGCAACAAAATCAACAAAATCAAAACTCAAACGAAACAATAAAAATCCATAGAACTTTCAATCGAATAACTAAATACGTAAAATACTACAAATTGAATGAATCCTAAAATCGGAGACAGAAAAGAATGAAAAACGATTGATCGTAATTGTGATTATTGGCGTAACAGTACCTTGTAAGGATCCATGGAAACGGAAGAGGATGAGAACGGTGGTGGTGGAGGAGAAGATAGGGATTACAGAAAATGACAAAGCAATTTCGTGCGTTAAACACGAGACTTATCGCCTCATATAAATAACACAATCTCCCTCTTTCTATTTCGTTCTATTTTCTTTTTTTAAATCATTTCTTTTCCGTTTTTACAACGATATATCTTTATCCTTTTTTTTTTCTAGAAATATCTATTACTATCTTGTTTCTATCCTTATTTTATCTATTTATTTATTACGAGAATTTATAAAAGGATAAAAAAAGATAATTTTATATTTATCATGAATAATGGATAAATATATCTAGTTTTTAATTTCATTTAAAATAATTAACAATTAGTAAGTTATTGTAATTAAATTGTTGTTTTTTTAATAATACTAAGTAATTAAATGCATGTATAATTTTGAAATAAATGCATTAAAGTTATCAAGATTTGTTTGTCTTTACTAAAAAAATTTAAAAACTTTTACTTATTTAGATATTATCCAAATAAAAAAATATTCAGGTATTGTAAACTGTTATTTTCAAAAATAAATACATATTGGCAAATCGGAAAATTTTGTCCTTTAATATTATTAATTATATTTAATATAAAAAAAATTTAATTATAAATATATTTGAGTCATGATTGGTTAAAAATTTTAAATAAAAAAATATTATATGTTTTTAGAATTGAATACAAGTAATATTTTTTAAAGAAATTTAATTATTTCTGTATTGAATATACATATTTTTAAATATATATATATATATATATATATATATATTTTAATTTTTTATAAAATATTTAATTTATCTTTTTAATCTCCTAACTAATATTCAGAGCACTATTCAGCATTTTCCATATTTTTAAGAAAAAAATTGATTCTTTAATACTATTAATGTGTCTTAAAAAATCAATATTTAATTAATATATAGAAGTATATAACGTTCATTCCTAATTTTTCGACATTTAAATTTCGAACTTAAAATACATTGATTTTCAGGACAGATTTTAATGAAAGAATTTGATTTTCATAAGAGACGGAGAGAGTGTCACAAAAGTCAGCTCCAAATTTACTGTAGGCGAACAGGTGAGGAGGAGTTGGGAATTGGGATAATTTTTATTGGATAATGTTTAGACTAAATTATTTTAGATGTGAACAAATGTGATTCTCACATGTCTCTGTCGTTAATTTTTAAATATTATTAAATTTTTGGATAAAAAAAGATTTTATTAAAGTTTTGATACCTTTATTTTTCCTAATTCACCAAATCAATTTCTTTATTTTAAATTTAAATAATTTTAAATAATTTTAATAGTTTTACATTTAAAATTGATGTTTTGTCTATTTTTAAATGATATGTCATTTATATGAATAGTAAAACAAATTCCGTCTATTTGACTATTTTGTCCAAAATTTAATGTAAGATGTGTGAAGAGTTTAGGCATGCACTTTCTAATGTGTCCGCTCCATTCAGCCCCGTATTTTTTTTTACGGCACACGGATATTAACATAGTTATTTGCATTTTTATGTTTAAAATGTGTAGTGCATGCGGGCGCAGCGCTTCCATCCCTCACTTTTTGCATAGCAAGTCAAGATTATAGGCTCTTACCCATAATTATGTTTGCCCCGATCCGCTTCTTTTTTTCTAGATCTATAAGGGATGGGCATGCTCGTTTGCCGCCCCTAGTCACTTGTGAAAATTTTTTAAGCAAATATAAGATTATAACCATTGTATAAAAGAAAATAGATACAAAAAAAGGGGGATTAAGCCAATACCTCAAGTGCTAATAACAGTAAGGGTTAAATATGCAACACTCCTGCAATGTAGGCGAATTTCGCTTTATCCCCTTGTAATAAATTTTTTTTTATTCCCCTGTAATATTTTTTTACCCCTTAAGCGCGTGCAATTTGAACACTGAATTTGGGGTGAACAAAAAAAATATTACAGGCGTAACTTTGACGCTTAGGGGGCAAAAGACATAGAATTTTAACATTTCAAGGGGATTAAAAAAAATTTTACAGGGAAACTCGCCTACATTGCAGAGGGTATTGTATATTTAACCATAGTCGTAAAGGTAAGAAGCTCTAGCAAAATCCTACTGTAATCCATAGATACATTAGTGTGAACAACATCACACCAAGAAAAATTGCTAATAGTTAAGCCTATATTAGCTAACTTATCTATACATTTGTTGCTTTCTGTATATGTGAGATACAAAAAAAATTCTAGATCTAAAGCCTAGTAAACAGTTGTTCCATATATTCCTTATCAACCAATGAATAATGGATGGCTTGGAAAATGCCCTAACCACCAAAATTGAATTGAACTCCAATCGAAAGTGAGACCAATTCATTGAAAGCACATATTCCATTGCCATAATTCACTACATTGAATCATTGTACAAATACACCTCGTGGATTATACAATCGAATCAATTGAATACATAGTGTTTCATCATATTCATCTTTGGTGTTTGTGAAACAATTTAGTGTTAATGTGATCGAACAGGACATAGCTTATCTACCATCCTAAACTATTAGGACTCGGGAAAATAAGCTTCGGGTCCAGTGATAGTCCCACATTCATTAGAGTAGGGGAGAAGTGCATCTCATAAGCATTATATGTATATTGTGAAATGTTAATGATGTTATATGTATGTTGTATATTGTTAAGTGATATTATATGCATGTTGTGAAATGTTAAGTGAAGTTATATGTATGTTGTGAAATGTTCAATGATTTTATATGATGTCGTGAGAATTGTGTAACTTGTGTTTATAGTACCTTTTACTATATTATACCATGTCGTTTTGTAGAATGCATTCTCACCTTCTTTGTTTCTATGTTTCTCAATGTGAACTTATATGCAAAGTATTCATAGGTTGAGAATGAGAAGTACTCACTTGCGGTATCTTATGGAAGATGGTGTAGAAGACCAGTTTATTTGTTTTTCTTAGGTTTATGTTTTGCTGAACTATTAAGTAACCTAGTTGATTTGAATTAGAATAAATCTATGATATTGTAACACTGGAGTTAGAATTATTATTTTGAGATTTACTATGTTTGATATTAACTTGGATTAAGTGTTCATTAATGAAAAGTTTTATATTATTCGTGTATTTATGTGAATGAGACACCCTTGATTTATAATTTGTCATTTTGCCATATTTATTATATTATAAAAGTTGAAAAATTTATTGGGATTTAGGGTGTCAATGCATAATGATTATCGTCGTAGCTCTTTTAGATTAGTTAAAAAGGTTTTGAGTATTGACACTACCTCTTCTACAAATTTTTTGTAAAATTTTATAGATACAAAATATAAATTAAAAAAAGGAAAAATAAATCAAAATTGTTTAAATTTAAATTTGAGTAATAAATTTCGTGAATAATTAATATAGGTGATTAAAATTGTAATTTAACAAAAATAAAAGATGTGATCACGGGTGGCAAAATGGCTCGGGCCCGCAGGGCCGGCCCGTTTGATCCACTGTTTTTGGCGGGATGGGGCGAGTTTTCGGCTCTGTACCTTAAGTTGGCCCGCCCCGCCTAACCCATTTTAAAAATGGGGCGGGGCGGGGAAGAGCGGGTTTTGCCCGCGAGCTTTTTGTTAATTATTTTTAGGGTTAATAGTCATTTACCCTCCTGCAATATAGGCGACTTTTGATTTACCCCTCTTTAAAAAATAATTTTTGATTACCCCCTGAAATTTTAAAATTCTAAGTCTTTTGCCCCCTAGGTAGAAAAATTACCCCTGTAAAATATTTTTTTTTATTTACCCCCTGGTTTTTACACGCTTAGGGGGTACCCCAAAATTTCAGGGGGATAATCCAAAATTATTTTTTTAAATGGGGGTAAATCAAAACTCGCCAATATTGCAAGGGGTAAATGACTATTAACCCTTATTTTTATTTAGAAATTAGAATGAAATTTGTGAAGTTCATTTAGGAGCCCAATTCACTAATTTTTTTTTCTATTGGTAGAAAAAACTTACAGTATTTATTTACATCCTTCAAAAGCTAGGTTTTTTTAAAACTAGGTTTCTTTCAATTTGTTTCATCTACCGTCGTACATATTCCTCCACTCCACAGTCGTTCTATTCAATCATCCAAATCATTGTTTCTGTTTTGTTCTTCTTCCTCTTCATAGACACACGTTTAAGGTAAAATTAAACTCAAATTTTCTATTTCAACGATTTAATGATAGTGTTATTCACTACGAGGAAATCATATCCTTCTTTATCATTTACCTCTATGTCCCTTTTCATAATTTTGTCTTCAAAACATTACCCTCTTGAGAAATATAGTAATATTTATATAGTCCATCCATGACAAAATAACCATTGTTTTAAAATTACCATTGACAAAACAAATATTAAATAACCATTGGGTTTTACATTTGTGTCCCTGCATGTCCTTAACTAGCTTTTGCTTTTTGGTTTTTTTGGTATTGTGATGTTGTTGCCATAGCATGGTTGAACCAAGTAAATTTTTTTGGTGTTTTAGTGTGTTAATTTTAAGTTTTTGGTGTTATAACTAGTACGATAGCCGTGCTCCCGCACGGGTAAAATTATTTGATACGGTATAAAATATATTTAAATTTATATAAAAATTTAATATGATATAAAATGTATTTATATAGGTATTTAAATTTAAAATTAGCTATTAATTTTAAAGTGAACAATGATTATGTAAATTCAATTAAATTAAAATATAGAGAAAAAAGGGACTCGTGAGATGGAAAAAAATGAATATTTAAAATTTTAAAATAAAGATTTTATCTTTTAAATTAAAATAATTATTGATTAAAATAAAATATGTATTGTGTTTATAGTGATCTGTGAAATAGAAAATGCATTTGATACAATATAAAATGTATTTATATACAGATGTAAAATTGAAATTAGTTATTTAATTGTAAAATGAAAAATAATTATACAATTTCAATAAATAATGATGCAAAAAGAAAAAAAAAACTCGTGAGATAAAGAAAGACAAAAAAGAAAATTTTGATGCGATAATGACTCGTGAGATAAAAAAAATTATTTGATGCGATATAAATATATTTAGATACAAATGCAAAATTAAAAATAATTTACTTAATTGTAAAATAAATAATAATCATACAAATTTAATTGTATTAAATAATTATATAAAAAAAATATTTAAAAATAAAGATTTTGTCTCTTAAATTAAGATAGTGGTTGATTAAAATAAAATAAATATTGTGTTGATAGTGACCCGTGAGATAAATATATAGTGTTATTTTATTAAAATTAAAAAATAGAGAGACCTAGTTTTAAAATTAAATAAAAGTGAGAAAGTGTGGGAAAAAGAAATATGAGAAAGATTTGAAATTTGAATGAAGAGAGAGAATGAATGGATAAAGAAGATTGACACTTGGCATGTTAATAGAAAGATGATTGAGAATTAATTGAGACATTTGTTAATTACTAATTTATCCATAATGTAGTGTAATAATTTTTTTGTGGAAGGGCAAATAAGGCAATGCATGCAATCTACTTTTAATGGATTGATAGTAGATTATATTGTTTTGTTTATGTTGAAGAATATGATATTGACATCAAGACTTGTTGAAATTCTATTATGCGTTGTTAAAAAATATTTTTTGTTGGACTCTTTGATAATGATTAAACTTTTTTTGTAAACTATGTAGTAAATCAAACTATAAGAAAATATTTTTAAAAATAGCGGGCCGGCCTGCCAACTCGTTAGTAAACGGGATAGGCTTGAATTTTGAGCTCAGATACTTAAGTTGGTCTGCCCCGCCCCACTTTTGAACGGGCTTAAACGGGACGGGTCTAAATGGGGCGGGCAGCCCGCTTTGTCACCCCTAGATGTGATATTCTCTTGATAGATTTAAAACTTACTACTTCATACAAACTAAGTTGGTTAAAGACTCTCACCCTTAACTATGCCCATCCCGATCTGCCTTATTTTTTTTCGAAACTATAAGGGGTGGGCATGCTCGTTTTCCGCCCTTAGTTACTTGTGAAACTTTTTTTAAGCAAAGATGAGATTATAACTCTTGCATAGAAGAAAATAGGTAAAAAAAAATTATGGGGGGTTAAGCCAATATCTCAAGTGCTAATAACCGTAAAGGTAGGAAGCTCTAGCAAATTCCTATTGTAATCCATAAAATATATTAGGGTGAACAACAACCCACCGAGAACAATTGCTAATAGTTAGGCCTATATTAGCTAACTTATCTATACATTTGTTGTTCTCTCTATATATGTGAGATACAAAAAATTATAGACCTAAAGCCTAGTAAAGAGTTGTTCCATATATTCCATACCAACCAAGGAATAATGGATGGCTTAGAAAATGCCCTAACCACCAAAATTGAATCGAACTCCAACCAAAAGTGAGACCAATTCATTGAAACCACATACTTCATTGCCAAAATTCACTACATTGAATCATTGTACAAACACACCTCGTGGATTATACAATTGAATCAATTAAATACCTAGTGTTTCATCATATTCATCTCTTGGTGCTTGAAAAACAATTTAATGTTAACGTGATCGAACAGAGCATAGCTCATCTACCATCCTAAACTATTAGGACTCGGGAAAATAAGCTTCGGGTCAAATGATAGTACCACATTCATTGGAGTGGACGCGAAGTACATCTCATAAGCATTATATGTATATTGTGAAATGTTAATGATGTTATATGTATGTTGTATACTGTTAAGTGATATGATATGCATGTTGTGAAATGTTAAGTGAGTTTATATGTATGTTGTGAAATGTTCAGTAATTTCATATGATGTCGTGAGAATTATGTCACTTGTGTTTATAGTACATGTTGTTTTGTGTAATGCATTCTCACCCCCTTTGTTTTTATGTTTCTCAATGTAAATCTACATGGAGAGTATTCACAGGTTGAGACTGAGGAGTAGTCGCTTGCGGTATCTTATGGAAGCTGGTGTAGAAGACCACTTCATTTATTTTCCTTAGGTTTATGTTTTGCTGAACTATTAAGTCAGCTAGTTGATTTGAATTAGATTAAAGCTCTGATAATGTAACATCAGATTCAGAATTATTATTTAAAGATTTGCTATGTTTGATATTAAGTTGTATTAAGTACTCGTTACTGAAAAGTTTTATACTATTCATGTTATTTATGTGAATATGACACCCTTGATTTATAATTTGTCATTCTGCCATATTTATTTTATTATAAAAGTTGAAAAAAATTTATTATAATTTAGGGTGTTACTGTTACATAATGATTATCGTCGTAGCTCTTTTAGATAAGTTCAAAAGGTTTTGAGTATTGACACTAACTCTTCTACAAACTTTTTGTAACATTTTATATATAAAAAATATCAATTAAAAATTATGAAAAAAAGAGAGATAAATCAAAATTATTTAAATTTAAAGTAGAATAATTAATTTCTTGAATAATTAATATAAGGGATCAAAAATGTAATTTAACAAAAATAAAAGAAGTGATGCTCTCTTGATAGATTTAAAACTTATTATTCAGACAAACTAAGTTGATTAGAGGATAATAGACACTTTTAAAGATGAACAAGTGGGATCTCACGGAATCAAACCCACATTTTTACATCTTGCATCTATGCACAACTATCAATTGAGATGGCTTAATAGGACAAATTCTATGTCATTTTAAAAATAGGGTCAAATATATTTTTAGTCTCTATAAATATCCCAAAATCTACTTTTAGTCCCTAGAACATTTTCATTTAAAGAAAGATCCTTCCAAAATTTTTCATCCATACAATTGGTCCTGACGTTAAATGTCACTAACGGGTGTTGACGTGTCATGCCACGTGAAACTTTTTTGATGCCTGGGCATACACGTGGCAATGTCATCGTGGCAAAAAATGATGATGTGGATGACACGTGGCAATTTCTATCATTTTTTATTTTTTTTATATTAATTAAAATTATAGCAACGGGAAGTCCGACGTTAATTCGTCGCTAAGATGAAAATCATAAATAAACCTAGAATTCCTAACTAATTTATACACATCATTCTTATGACCTAAAATTTATTTATTTTCATAATTTTTTGACATGAAAGTTTATAACCTTATAAGGATTTCTCACACAAAAATTGAATTTTTTTCTTCTTAGAATGAATTAAATATGAACTTTTTAACGCGTATTTTTCATTAAACGGAAACAACGCAAGTGTTGACATATGATTGAATTTTGAGATAATATTTTATAGAGATCTATCTAATAATACATAAAATAGATCTGAAAGGTGACATGACATTCCAAATAATTATCGAATTATTTTGATTTTTTGACCGAAACAGATATAAATGTATTTTTTTTAGAGGCGAAAATCATTATTATGACCCTAGACTTCGTTTTTTTAATGATTTTTTCATGAATGTTTATCGCATTATAATTTTTTTAATGATTTTTTCATGAATGTTTATCGCATTATAATGATCTCTCCCACAAATATTGAAATTTATTTGACAGAGATAACTTAAATATGAATTTTTTAAACGTCAATTTTTTATGAAACAGAAATAACGTAAACGTTAGAATAAGATTGAATTTAGAACTAATATTTTGCAGAGACCTATATAATAACACATTAAACGAATTTTCAATGTTTCATGGCATTTCGAATAAGTCACAATTTATAAAATTATTTTTGATATTTAAAATTCAAATAATTTTGTTCTTTTTATTTATTTTCCAGATAAAATTGCAGTGGTGTTAATTTTTTAACTTATTCTTTTTATCTAAAAAAATTTACAAAAGGTTTATAATTAATTGGCTAAAATACAGTTTTAGTCCCCCTGTTTGTCAAAATTCACAGTTTTGGTCCCCCTGTTTTTTTTTTAACAGTTTTGGTCCCCCGCCCCAATTTTGGCCCAAAAAAAGTGATGAACAGTAACTTGTCCGTACATATCCGTACATGAACAGTACACGTCCGTATATGAACAGTGAGGGGTGGAGGACCAAAACTGTTAAAAAAAAAACAGGGGGACCAAAACTGTGAATTTTGAAAAACAGAGAGACCAAAACTGTATTTTAGCCTAATTAATAATAGATTTAATCTGTCAATTTTAAATAAAAAATTATGAAAATAGTCGAAACTATTTTAATTTAAAATATAAAAACTAACTTCATAAATCATATAAAATAGATATAAAAAGTGTAGGGTATTGTAGGTGGGAATTTCTCTCTTGTGTTGGGTTGAATACCCGTTGACCGTTGTATTTTTTATTTCTATCAATATAATTGTTTTTAGAAAAAATATATATAAAAAGTGTAATTAAATTTTATTATTAATTTATTTATTGAAAAAAGAAAACAAGATAATCCAAAGAAAAAGAAGAGAAAAAAGTTGGATTTAGTTGAAAAACTAATAAATTTTTTGAGAACGTCACGCACTCATGTTTCCTTATCCTGGATTTCGGCGTTTTCTTCTGAACATAAACATGCACAGCCTCATCCATTTGTTAGAGAGGGAAGGTGAACCGTTGCTAATTTGACACGTAAGCTAAAACTCTTGTGTAGCCCTACTATAAAATTCTATGGTTTGCAAAATGCAACAATTTCAGCTATATTGAAAGGGAACGTACCAATTACAATGTTAGAAAAAATTTAATCTAATGGTTTAAATATTTTTATGGATGTGATTAAATAGAATTTTTTATACATATATAAACCTACAAATAATTATGTTCAAGTTTGTCTTTCTCTTTCGATTATAATTTATAACTATCCGTTACACTATTATTTTTTAATTAAATTGTTGCATTTTTTATTTTAAAATTGTTATAATTTTTTAGATCACAAATGTAATATTGCATGTGTTAAGGTCATTATTTAATTAGGCAGAATTACAATGATCTAACTAATTTTAAGTATGTGGGTAAAAACATACATGTCATGAAATATAAGATTATTATGTAGATATCATAAGTCAATATCTAATTTGATTAGAGGAAAAATTAAAATATTAAAAATTAAGAAATAACGTTTATGGTCCTCATTTGTAGAGAGATCGAAAATACGGCTCATCAGGAAAATTATCTTGGTGATGCATCCTTTGTATTAGGAATTCAAATACATTCGAGACCGATCTTGCGGTATTCTAGGATTATCACAAAGGAGCTATCGAAAAGGTGCTTAAAAGGTTTAACATGCAAGAATGTAAATCAGGGGATACTCCAATCGCTAAGAGAAACAAATTTAGTATTAATCAGTGCCCAAAAGAAAACCTAAAAATTCAAGAAATGCAAAAGATTCCATATGCGTCAGTTGTATAGAGTCTGATGTATGCCCAAGTGTGTACGCGTCCGGATATTGCGTTCATAATTGAGATGTTGGAAAGCAACAAAAAAGATTATGAGGTATTTAGAGAGAACAAAAGACTATATGCTCACATATAAAAGGTCATACCAGTTAGAGATCAATGGATACTCTGCTCAGATCTTGCTGGATGTCAAGATAGTAAAATATCCACTTCAAGCTATATTTACATGTTGGCTAGTGGTGCAGTTTCTTGGCGTTGTGCCAAGCAAACTCTTACGGCTTCATCCACCCTTGCAACATAGTTTATAGCATGTTATGAGGCATCCAACCATGGGATTTGGCTGAGGAGTCTTGTCACTAGACTGCAAATTATGGAAGAATTGAAAGACCACTTAAGTTATACTGTGACGATAAATTGGTTGTCTCGTATTCCAACAACAATAGGCTGCCTCCAAATTTTTAATACGAATACCACTGCAGCTAATTCCAAATCATGAGTTGGATAATTCCTCTCATGGACCCTTAATGGTCGTGAAGCATAAGCCACAACCTTACCATTCTGCATTAACACACCTCATAAACCCATCAAAGAAGCACCGCAATACACCACAAACGGTTCATTTGGTTCGGGTAGAATCAAAACTGGAGTTATAGTCAATCTCTCCTTCAGCTCAATAAAACTCTCCTCGCAGTGAACATCCCACACAAACGTTTTACCTTTGCAAGTCAACTGAGTCAACAGAAGTGCCAACTTCGAAAAGCCTTCAATAAACCTACGCTAATAGCCATCCAAGCCCAAAAAGCTTATAATCTCAGTTACCGACTTCGGAGCCTCCCACTGTAGAACTGCATCTACCTTGGATGGGTCCACAACAATACCATCACCTGAAATAACATGACCAAGAAAAATTACCTCTCTCAACCAGAATTCACACTTAGATAACTTAGCATAGAGTTTCTTTTCTTTTAACACTTGCAGCACGGTCCGCAAATGCTCAGCATGTTCCTCTTCTGACTTAGAATAGATTAGAATGTCATCAATAAAGACAACCACAATTTGATCTAAGTAAGCATGAAAAATTCGATTCATATACTCCATGAATACACCAGGTGCATTAGTAACTCTGACGGCATCACTACATACTCATAATGTCCATATCGAGTCCTGAAAGCCGTCTTCTGAATATCTTCATCCTTTACTCGTATCTGATGATAACCCGACCTCAAGTCAATCTTGCTAAACACACGGGCACCCACTAACTGATCCATCAAGTCATCTATTCTTGGAAGTGGATACTTGTTCTTAATCGTCACTTTATTCAGCAGCCTATAATCGATACATAACCTCATACTGCCATCCTTTTTCTTCACCAATAACACCGGAGCTCCCCAAGGCGATACACTCGGTCTCATAAATTTATTTTCTAACAACTCTTCCAGTTGCTTCTTTAGCTCTGTTAATTCTGATGCCGACATCCTGTATGGTGCCATAGAAATAGGTTTGGTACCAGGGACAAGATCAATAGTAAACTCCATTTCTCTCTCTGGCGGTACATCAGCAACATCATCCGGGAATACTTCTGGAAATCACGCACAACTGGCAGCCCATCATTGTGGCTTTACTGCCAATTTCCATAACACCATCATCGCAAACATGGCAAATATTTGAGCCTTATCTCTTAAGAGTTCTTCTACTTACTTAGCAAATATAAACCTCAACTCTTCACCTTTGTCGAATTTAAGTTCACTCTCTGGGCAAGTCGCTGATATCTTCAAGAAACATCATAAAGTTACACAATATTGACATATATCTAGCCGTCACATTGTTCTCTACTCCCTGAGAAGCAACCATCAACAACACGTGACCGTTCTCTATCAGAGACATCTCAACTTGACTTGCGGAGAAGAACCTCGAATCCGCCTTATCTTCAGATATAAGAATCTGCATCGACTCATCAAAATAATCTGAAAGCACTTGGCTTAACTCCAACAACTCACTGTACACACCATCTAAGTTGGCAAGACACGTCTATTCCATCCAACATGATCCTGTTTACTATCAACAAGAGATTAAGGGTGGTCAGTTCCTCAATTTGTTAATAGACAACCGACAATCATGATAGGGCACAAACCATCTTTACCAAACTATAATAGCGTTCAACGACACACTACACCATCATCAAAACGATTGGTAAACACATGGTTTAATTCCCACCAATTCGCTCCAAGACTAACATCAACTAGTTCCAACTAAAGACAAAATCTGCCCATCCTTAGGAAAGACGTCAGGATACTCCAACATTACTGGCCCAACTCTAGCCAAAACATCGCCTTCCCCATCACCAGGAAGCGACCAACGAGAACACCTGGCTGTCTTCCCTCGAGGATCATACCATTCTCAAAATAGGTGAACTATCCAACAATGCACGCTCGCATGCAGCAACACGATATCCAAACTCTAAACATTTGGAATATCCAAGAGAAGCAAACGATTATCCCTCACTTGTTCATTCTCAACCTGTAAATGGAAAACAAAGCAAGCATCGACAGTGTTTTCACACACATGGCACATACTAGGGAACAAACATAATTAAACAACCTGGTCGGACGGACTGACCTGCTCTGATACCACTATGTAACACCCTAAATCCCCGCGTAAAATAATACAATTATCAGAGTAAAAATTCAAAGAAAATTCAGCACTTAGGAGGTTACGTCCAACATACACCTGCTCAAGCAAATAACATGTAACACATACTTATTATTATAAGCGGTACTACGAAATCATTATTAAAAATTCTTCTCAATAAGCAGTGGAAAACTTCTTCGAATCGACAATCAAAACTTAACATGTTTAAACCACATATTCATCATCAATTAAAACAAAATATAATAACTGTAACGGAAATAAAACATAAAGCGTTCCATAATCCCCAGTGTTACATATCAGAGTAGACACTAACTCAAAACATAAAGTGAAGGACTTCGTTATCACTAACTGCAACTCTACACTATCCTTGATCATCTGCACGATGCCGTATAAAGCATCATTCCAACAGAAGGGTGAGATTCTCAATCAACAAATGAAACGCATAATATAAATATAAGAGTGTATAATCATTACACAATTCACCCTATCATCACATCATCAACACAATTACAATTTCTCACAAAAGCAGACAATCATATAATCCACAACACAACATAATGCAATGCAATGAGACTCACAACTCGACTCAATGCATGTGGTACCAATTCGATCCCTTCTTCATGATCATAATTCCCGTCGGAATTTCCGTATAAGTCGCTCACACCCCACATAGGCACACGAAATCCGTGATCGCTCACACCCCATATGGGCACACAAACACGCATAGTCGCTCACACCCCACATGGGCACATGATTACCTCAACAACAATAACAACAACAATATGATTCTATTTCAAGGAATCCGGATAAGGCGCTCACACCCCACATGGGCATACGACTTATCATACAACTTATGCAACATGATATGCATTCAACGACAACATACAACAATGCAATGTATAATGATATTCATCTTAATCAATATACCATACCAAAATTGATCACCATGTGTAAGACCCTAATTTTTGACCCCTAAGTTCCACATATCATTCATATTTTCATTTGCATTTTTACCACAAGCAAGATCACACATTGATTCCCTTATCCCTCTCATCTTTGGGTTTATGCCTTGCAGGGTTTACTGATCATCTGTGTGTTTTCTTATTCACTTTATTGCTTTATTTGTTTATATTTTACTAACCTTAACCAAAATCCAAAAAATATTTTTTGCTTTTCTTTCAATAACATTTTCAGGGGAAGAACAGGTCAAAAATGCCAAAATAACAGTCCCACAGCTTGAATGAATTTTATCTGAGAAAAGTCAAAGTTGATCCGCAATCATGTCAAATTTATCTGGTCAAGGATTCCCCTAAGTTTTAATTGATTATTATTCAAGAGACTTCAAGGTTCATGTGTTTATTTTCATGCCTTCTTTAACGAGCAAAAGAATCGAGCCGAACCACAGCAGTGCATTCAAAAGAAGTATTTTTCAAAATTTGCACTAAGTAACCGGTTATCATATAGTCTGTAACCGGTTACTCTCGTGGAAATTTGAAAAAATTCAGCAAATTCAAATTCAACAATTTTCACACCAATTCTCATCATTTTGATCACATTTGGAATATTCTAGACCATATCATTTTAATTCCATACATCTTCATAATTAATTCCTACCATACACCTTCACTAATCACCACTCTTTTATGAATTTCCCTCCAAATTCAAATTCCAAGCCTAATTTTGATCTTCCAAACCACCAAATTCCCAAGCCTAAACTCTTTAAATAGAGGCTCATTTCATTCAAATTACAAGCTTTTGATAGCCAAAAAACCTCTTGCAAATTCTCTCCCCAGCCACAAATTTTACTAAAGCTCACTTTTCTTCTTTTGAAAGTTAACAAGAATTCACATTGAATCTTGTTCAAATTTGAGCTAAACCTTCATCCAAACTTGTTTACTTCATCAATTCTCATAGATCAAGGCTTTGGTGTTTGGATCTTGAAGCAATTTGAAGGAATTTTCAGATTTGAAGTGGTAATTCATCTTTCACCATTGTTGAAGCTTCATCTTCATCTTCCATAATGTAGATATTTGGAGATCTTTGTTACTTGATCCTTTGGATCTTGTAATTGTGTTTAATTGCTGGTTTTTGCTGTTATTTTACTTTAAATTTCGTGCAATTTCAGTTCCATGATCACAAGGTGTTTGTAAAAAGTTTTGGAGGTGGATCATGCTGAATTTTGCACAATTTTCTGCATTCTGGTGCAGAGTAACCGGTTAGCAGATATGCAGTAACCGGTTACTCTGTGTTAATTTTGAAAAAAATGCGCTTATTTTGAACTAAGTAACCGGTTAGCATATATGCAGTAACCGGTTACTTCGAAACAGAATGCACATTTTGGCTTGTTTTTGGGACTGTTTTAGTTCCTTTTCCATTTTTTCCCTTTCCTTTTGTTCTTAGCCTTAGATCACATAATTGTGTGGTTTAATTTGGCTTTCTCTTCATCTATTTCCCTTTTCTTTTAATCGATGAAAGTCTTATGGATCATAGAATTCCATTGTTGAATTTTGATCAAGACTATATCGCTACCTTCTTTTCTTTTCGTGCGATATTGCTTTCGGATGACGATCTACATATCATTCATCTAGCATGTATTAGCACAAAGAGCTATTAACCGACCTCATTATAGGGTAATTACTTCGTAAATTACTCGGCGATTGCTTAACATAACGCAACATATGTCCCGTATCGGAAAACAATAAAAAATTATTGATTATTTGTCTTTTGGTTCAAAACTTATGAAACTGGTTGTTAGGAGGCTTTGGTCTTATCAATCCTCTAATGAGTTCTCATTAACCTTGACCTAAGTGCAATTATTCAATTATTATTGATCACTTACTCTAACAACTAACAACTAATCACTAACTTCTAACTTTTACTTTTACAATTCCTTCTCGCTCCCTATGTCTCTTTTACTTTTATGCTCCATTATTATCATTTCATATCATGTTTATGCTTCTGCAATTTTTCCTTTGTCCGTTGGACACATGTTTATGCTTATGCCTTTTTCTCTTTGTCCACTTGGACCAAAAACATTAATAAAGGCCAAAACCTCTAAAAAACTTGTGCTTCTAATCTTGGACAATGGTTAATATCCTTTGCAATGGACATGGAGTTTTGCACCTAGACCTTGGACTTCAATGCTATTCTTGGATCCTTGGACTTAGAACTAGGGCTTTTTCCCTTTGCTTTGGAATTATGGTTCGAAGACTTTGGACTTCAATGCTATTCTTGGATCCTTGAACTTAGAACTAGGACCTTTTCCCTTTGCTTTGGAATTATGGTTCGAAGACTTTAAAGACTTGTGCTTTTGCTTGGTTTATGGTGAAGATAGCTACATTTGTGGTTAGATCTTTCTAATCCTTAGCTTTTACTTTATGCTTTAGGATAGTCACTTCTTCTCCTCCTCCTCATTCTTCAATTTTCAAAACTTTCTCCCTTTTTCAAAATCTTCTTGATTTCAAACCATCACCTCTTTCATAATCAAACCTTGACTTTGTCAAGTGATTTTACTATTTTCCTTTCATTTCTTAACAAATGCTAAACTACATAAGCATGTTGACACCTTTTTCAAAAGACTTTAAAAAACACCAAACTCATTCAAACTTCTTTTGTGCCCTCGTGCACTTTCTCTTTTAAAACTTTTTCATAAGTTTAGACATGATTCATTTCTTTAAGCGGAATTATTCGCTTGGAAATGACGATTTGTCTTTACATTTAAAATCAACCAAAACAAATAATTTTCATTCTTTGTACCACGAACTACGAGGTTTTGATCCTACATTGCACATCGTGGGTACGTAGGTATGAGGCGATAAGTCTCTCCAAACACAAAAATCTTATAAAACAATTTCTCTTCTCATCTCCTCAATCTCTTTTCAAGCCAAAATTTTCAAACCAAAAAGCGTAAATATTTCAAAGGGTTCCTATAGAGTACTATAGACGTTTTAGGTGCTAACACCTTCCCTTAACATAACCAACCCCCCTTACCCAGTCTCTGTTCACTTGTTCTTGTTGTAGAGCTTGTGTAGGTTTTGTTCGCTCTTTTCCCTTTCCTTTTGGATAAAATAAAGTGCGGTGGCAACTCTTACTTTTCGAGTTAAGTTAATCAATAGCTTACACTCACGATTTTGCCGCTACAGAAAAAGTGGCGACTCTGCTGGGAATGATCTCCCTTGAGGGGTTTAGCCTACTTTGATTTATTTACTACTTTTTGTTTGATTTGCTTGTTACTTGTTTGTTCTGTTTGGGAGATCCTTTGTGTGTGAGATAGGTCCTATACCCATACCAGAGTGTACTTTGAGATAGGAGGATAGTATAGTCAAGGGAGCTTTGAGGGAGTCGAATCCCAAAAAAGTAAAACTTGAGAATCTATCCACTCGGTGGTTTCCTCTTTGGAATTACTGATCCCGATCTAGCGATCGTTGAAGGCATTACTTTTTCCATGGAAGCCTATAACACTGAGGACCGTAGTAATCCTTAACCCATCTTAGCCTTTTTAGGATCGTGGCGCGGAAGCTATGAAGATGCAAATCTGACTTAGCTGTTATGCGATGCCACACTCAGGTTAGATTCTCTTGAGGATAACTACCAACCTCCGAGCAAATTGGTGCGCTGGTGTGTCTGATAGTGGATTATGGACCCTGGGCACTCTGTTAGAACCGTTGTTTTCTGCAGGTACAATGAATACAAAACCTTAGTACATACCTTTGTGGGTTGGTTTCTTAACCTTGACTCCATGCTCGTGACTCGAACCTTTGAACCCGTGTGCTTTGAGTGATCTTGTTTGTGGTTGTTACATCCATGCACTTTTGCATCCATGAGCATACATCTGCATTTATCCAATTCGCCTCAGAAACTCATTTCAATTGTCTCCTTCTTCAGTTATCTGTTCATCGTCAAGTTGTTTCCTCAACACAACTACGAAACTAGAGCTGTTGTCAAATTGAGAATGGAAAACCAAGAACAGCACAACGCCGAAGTCAGAATGGAAATTGATGAGTTGAAGGCCGGCATGACCAAACTCACAGAAATGATGCAATTTCTGATTGCTATAGGTGAACCACCTCAGTGGACTGTGATCTCTGAAATCTCAACTGCTACTGTTGACCCTCCACCTCCTCCTCTAAATCCTCTCTCAGCCGGCTATAGGACTGATCTTCACTATGAGTTCCATCAAGGTGGGGCAGGCCATAACTTGGAAGGTTGCTATGCATTGAAAGCTAGAGTACAAGAATTGGTGGACTCAAAGATTCTGACTTTTCTTGATGATAATCCCAATGTTGTCAACAATCCTTTGCCAAAGCATGCCAAGTGAAGTTTGAGTCACTTCAGACGGAGTATCTCCTAAAGCCAGTGTTTCAGATAGGACAACTCATCTTTGTTGCTGATTAGTCACTAGGCCTTGTTTCTTTCTGTTTGCATTTTTCTTTGATTGTATTGTCTGTTTCCTTTTGAACTTTATTTGTACTTTCATGGTAATTTCAATGAAATGAGCATTGCAATGTTTGATTCAATTCATTTTCATCCCCTGTGTGCATCTTTATGCTTCCTTTTTCACAAAATAAAATTTATCTCCTATTCACTTTCTTTATCAAACTTTTGTTTACGCAAAGATTGGAGGGAGGATGATGAAAACGAAATACCTGAAATTGTTGGATTGTATACTTTCAATTAAAACTTGGTTGATGATGTACATGCATTGTTTCAACTCCCAAACACTGGAGAAATAAGGAAGTTAATCCTTTGTCAACCCCTTTGAGCCTAGAAGTTGGAGTTTATTTTTTGTACGAAAAACCCCGCAATCTTAACCTGGGGATGGGTAGTTCTCAGTTAATTTGACTGTGCATGCAAGACGTCTTTCAATAAAGGTTGCAATCACAAGCTTTCCTTCGCACACATCAAAGAAGTGTCGAAGATGTCTTTCAAATCAAAAGCCAATGATGGTTCACCGTAATCATTAAGTCAGGCAGCCACTATCTTTCAAAAAAAAATGAATGAAAAACAAAAGAAAAGGCCGCTAAGTCAAAACCTATGAAGGAGACTTAGGAAAAAATTGGGGCATCTCGCTGACTGTAAGCTCAAATGACACAGTTCAGGCAAAAGTTAGGGATAACAAAAAAATAAATCAAGATGTTACCAAAATCCTCAAAGACAAAACGAGTTGACTGAGATCTTCATCAAAAACAACAAAATGTTGTAAGAAAGAGTGACTTCCATATCAAAAATCCCTTGAGCCATCATCATAACAGTGTTGCAATTCCAAAATCGTTTGGAACATGAATGCATAGTTTGAATTAACTGAGCATAGGACTGGAGATCATCACGAATAATGGGTTGGGGACAAATAAACTTTGAGCCTATATCATTTGTTTCAAAAACCATGAATCAGACCACGTTACAACCCTCAAAAGACCTAATTAAAGCCAGGTTTCTTTTGAAAGCATACTACATCAAGGTTGCGTAAATTGACTCCCAAGTTTGTTGCCAATCATTTGCTTTGATGTCATACCTTTGCTTTCTCTTTCATTTTGAATATCTAAACCGTCGTGTTTTGACAAGTGATTCATTTTACTTTGCATCAATAATATCATTCCAAAAATGATTTTTGATTTCAAAATTGCACGAGCTTTGCATTAAAATTACCATGTTTGTTTGAATAATCTTATTTGCAGGCAAACTTTCCTCATCAAGAATTTTCAAACTGTTGAGAAACTTGGTCAGTGATCCTATCAGAGGTGTAACGCCCCAGTTTTGGTTATTTTTATTTAATTGAGTCGTTTCGATTATTTTATTATTATATTATATTATTTTATTTCTGACTTTTATGTGAAAATATGTTATTTTTCATCGAGATTATATTTTATCGCGTTTTGGGAGCGTTTGCGAGATATTTGAGTGTAGGGGTATTTTGGTCTTTTGGTCTGATAGATATTATATTTTTCATATGAATAGAAATAGAAAGAGAGAAAATAGAAAGGAAAGAAAAAGAAGAGAAGAAAAAGAGGAAGAAAGAAAAGAGAAAGAAAAGGAGAAAGAGAGAAAACTTGGAAATCTAGGAACCGATTCAACCAACTTTTCAAACGCGATTTAATCGGGTAAGGGTACGAAACTCGATTATACTATGCTTGTGTATGATTATGTATGTTTGTGTGGAAGTTTCATTGGTTTTTAGATATAGGTCGAAATGTGATAAACGATAGAAATCGATGTTTTCGCGGTTGGAAATTTGTGTAAATGCGGTAGAATACTTGTTACCATGATTAGATTATGTTCTGATTGTTATATGTTGATTTGGAAGTGTTTTGGTGGTGAAAATATAGGTTTGGGTTATGCAACAGCGATGCTGGGTTTTCTGGTTTTCGCAGGTTCGCACTGCGAATCCCCTAGCGAAGGGGAAAGTGAGCATTCGCTGGCTATTCGCAATGCGAATGTGAGGGCGAGCATTCTCCAGAGGTCCGCACTGCGAACTTTGTGTTATTTTGTGTTGTTTTCTTTCTGCCACTGTTCGCTGGGAGACTCGTACTGCGAATGGAGAAGCGAGCATTCGCTGGCTGTTCGCACTGCGAAAGTTAGGAATTTTCTAAGCAATTTTCCTTTCTGACTTGGTTCGCTGGGACATTCGCACTGCGAATGAAGAAGCGAAGGACTCGCTAGGAGCTTCGCAATGCGAATGTGACAGTTTTTCCCAATTTGTTTTCTTTACAACTTTTGATCCGTGAGCCGGTTTGAGGCGCGGTTTGGTGCGTTGGAAAGCTGTTGGCATGTTCTTTCTTATATTATTGGTTTTGAGACTAATGGCCGATTTATTTATGTCGGGGATTGGAATGGTGTCGGTTTGTTAACTTGTACTATGGTAAGTGCGTGTAGTTGATGTGTATTATGCAATGTGTTGTTGATATGGGTATTGTATGACTTGTGTGCTGTTGTGTGATCGGAATGCATGTGATAAAGGTTGTGATGATGATTTGTGGCCTAAGGGCGAGAAAATGCGATGTGTGGTATTTGATAATATATGCATGTGTATGAAATGTGTATATGTGTGCATTTGAATGTCATGAGTCATTGTATGCCAAGCATCATGATATGCATGTTGGTGATGTCGTGTGCCCTAGTGGGTGTGAGCGACGAAACGGTTCCAGAGGGAATCCGCTATAACATCGTGCGCCTTATACAAAGAGGACCTAAAGCGATGATTATAGACGATCGTGCGCCTTATACAAAGAAGACATAAAGCGATCGGATTGTGCGCCTTATACAAAGAGGACCTAAAGCAATCCATAAACGTCGTGCGCCTTAAAAAAATAAGAGGACCTAAAGCGACGGGGAACATCGTTTGCCCGACGGGGTGTTACATGAGTAATCCTAAGTAACAAGCGATGGTTCCAATAGTTCCTGAGTGAACTAGTGTTGAGAATGATGGATGGATGGTACCGCATGTGCATTGCATATAGTCGTTGTGTCGGTCTCTGTGCATTTGCATAAATCATGAATGGATTGATTGTGTGAGAATCGTGAATGTATGCATTATGTGTGGAAAATAATGAATGGATTGATCGTGTGTGGAATTGTGGATGAGATTGATGAGTTGATATATGTATACATGTTGATGATATTCGTATTGTGCTTGGTTGATATACTTTGTGTTGTTGTGTTTGAATTCTGGTATAAGTTGTGGTGAGAATATTTTATATGTGTATTTTTTGTGTTAATTATATAATTGTATGCAATTGTATTATGATTGTGTTTCTCACCCTTCTGCTGTTTTAAATGCTCTACGAGGCATTGTAAATTAGAGGCTGGAGGTCTTTTTGTGAAGCTTAGGTCTTCATTCTTTTGTCGGTCGGCTCTGATATGTAGCACCGGGTAGTCGGGGAGATCGAGTGTGATTATTTTGTATTATGTATATATGTATCTTTTGGATTGTACACGTATGATGTTGTATATGACAGACAAACCCTTTATGTGATATATATATATATATATATATATATATATATATATATGAGTTTCAGTACATATTTTTCGCTTTTATTCTGTATTTGAATTGTGGGTGTTAGGAACTAAGTTCCTTTATTATGTGCTACCTGAATTGTTGCATATCTATATGAGCAGGTGTATGTGTATTTGTTTCAATTGATGTGACCCTCGGTCTATGCCATGAATGTTTTAAATATACTCTGATGATATTTTGAATTTTATTTATCACTTTAATAGCTTGGGGGTATAGATTGGGGGTGTTACAAGAGGCACATTACTTCCAGGTCCTGTTGTGAATCGGTTCAAGATTTGTTGCTCAGTGCAAGTTATTCTCATATTCGGTTAGCCAGAATATCTATTTCAAGACCCATACTGAGTTTACCCTTCTCAACAGTCATTTCAAGAACTGAAGCCATGATCAGTTCATCCCCAACAATAGTCAAGCTGAAGCCATGATTAGTTTATCCTTAGCAATCATTTCAAGATTTGAAGCCATGATCAGTTCATTTTTTCCCTGCAGCAATCAAACTGAAGCTATGATCAATTTTTCTTCATCAACCAATCAATCTGGGGCAGTCTTCTTTAAGAATCCTCAAGATGTCTTTCCTCAAAAGACCGTCAGCCTGATACAATTCATAAGTGTGACAGAGATATGTTCAACATTTTCTCTCCAAGCGAAGTGGGCAGTGTTCCTTGTGTTGAGGAATCAGAGTTCCATTTTTTCCTTACAAAAGAGTCAATCTCAGTTGTCCCTATCATCTGCATTGCATACATAAATCATTCACATATCATACATAGAAATATTTTCATAGCTCGAAGTGTGTTTCGTGCTCATATGCATTTTTCCAAGGTCCTGTTGTTTTCAACATCTTACCTTGTGATCAAAGTCCAACTTACTTGGCGCCTACCCAAACATTACCTGTCTTCTCACCCAGTGTTATTCCTGGATGTCTTGTTTATTTTCTTTCTTTCCAGTGCCATTCCTGGATATTTTCGTTTCCCTGTGCATCTTGTCCTGGTGTTAGATGTTTGTTCCAGTGCTATTTCTGGATCTTTGTTTTTCTTTCGCTCCAGTACCATTCCTGGATGTATGCCTCTTGTTTCTCCAGTTCCATTCCTGGATGTCTATCCCTTTTGATTTCCAGTGTCATTCCTGGATATCTTGTTCCTCTTGTTTCTCCCAGTGCTATTCCTGGAAGTATTTCTCTATTTTGTAATCCCCATCAGATTTGCTTGGATATCTTTCAGTGCCATTCTTGAGAGTTTTATCTGTTCATTCAGTGCCATTCCTGAATGAGTTTTCTCCTTTGCATTCAGTGTCATTCCTGGATGTCTTTCTCACTATCATTCAAGGCCATTCTTGAATATAGTGATTTACCTTTACTTTCAGTGCCATTCCTGAAAGTCCTTTCTTTATCCAATGCCATTCTTGGATATTTTATCCTCAACAGAGTCCAATGCCATTCTTGGATATTTTTTCCTCAACAGAGTCCAATGCCATTCTTGGATACTTCTAATATATTTTCCAGAATCTTTTCTCACTTCATCCAATGTCATTCTTGGATGTTGAGATTTCTTTTGTCCAATGCTATTCTTGGACACCTTTTCCCCAGCCAAGTCCAATGCTATTCTTGGATACCTCTGATGTTTAACCTTGCCATCCAATGCCATTCTTGTTTGTCCCCCAATGAAGTTTTCAAATGGAATTTTGTTAATATCCAATGCCATTCTTGGATGACTATGATGCTTGTTGTTGCCCCATTCAATGCCTTTCTTGAATGTTCTAGTTCCATTTATCCAATGCCATTCTTGGATATTCTACTCCCAATAGAGTGTTTTTCACCTCCATCCAATGCTATTCTTGGATGACGCTGCTGTTTTTACCGGAAACTTTCCTGTTGTTCTTGGACATTTTTTTTGTCATACCTTTTAACTCGTTTGTAGTTTCTATCCAATGCTATTCTTGGATGTTACTACTCATCTTCCAGGGTCTTGTCCCTCTCTTTCCAACTATAGATGGATACTTCTCGTCACCTTGACAGATCTCCAAAAATAGCTTGCGTTCCCCGGCGTGTCTTTTCACATCATCTCTCTCAATGTACCGTAAATCTCTTATTTCAAGTTTCCCCGCAGCTTGTTTCATCATTTGCATTCATATCATCTTGTGGCATCTTAGGGCTAAAAATATATAGCTTTTCTATATTTAAGTACCTTCAATCTTGTCGAGACGAAGTTTTCAACCTTCATATCTCCTGATGGAAGAAACTTAAATAGGGGCAGCTGTAAGACCCTAATTTTTGACCCCAAAGATTCCACATATCATTCATATTTTCATTTGCATTTTTACCGCAAGCAAGATCACACATTGATTCCCTTATCCCTCTCATCTTTGGGTTTATGCCTTGCAGGGTTTACTGATCATTTGTGTTTTCTTATTCACTTTATTGCTTTATTTGTTTATATTTTACTAACCTTAACCAAAATCCAAAAAATATTTTTTGCTTTTCTTTCAATAACATTTTCAGGGGAAGAACAGGTCAAAAATGCCAAAATAACAGTCCCACAACTCGAATGAATTTTATCTGAGAAAAGTCAAAGTTGATCCGCAATCATGTCAAATTTATCTGGTCAAGGATTCCCCCAAGTTTTAATTGAATATTATTCAAGAGACTCCAAGGTTCATGTGTTTATTTCCATGCCTTCTTTGACGAGCAAAAGAATCGAGCCGAACCACAGCAGTGCATTCAAAAGAAGTATTTTTCAAAATTTGCACTAAATAACCGATAATCATATAGTCTGTAACCGGTTACCCTCGTGGAAATTTGAAAAAATTCAGCAAATTCAAATTCAGCAATTTTCACACCAATTCTCATCATTTTGATCACATTTGGAATATTCTAGACCATCTCATTTTAATTCCATACATCATCATAATTAATTCCTACCATACACCTTCACTAATCACCACTCTTTTATGAATTTCCCTCCAAATTCAAATTCTAAGCCTAATTTTGATCTTCCAAACAAAATTCCAAATCACCAAATTTCCAAGCCTAAACTTTTTAAATAGAGCCCTCATTTCATTCATTTCACAAGTTTTTGGTAGCCAAAAAACCTCTTGCAAATTCTCTCCCCAACCACAAATTTTACTAAAGCTCACTTTTCTTCTTTTGAAAGTTAACAAGAATTCACATTGAATCTTGTTCAACTTTGAGCTAAACCTTCATCCAAACTTGTTTTCTTCATCAATTCTCATAGAAAAAGGTTTTGGTGTTTGGATCTTAAAGCAATTTGAAGGAATTTTCATATTTGAAGTGGTAATTCATCTTTCACCAATGTTGAAGCTTCATCTTCATCTTCCATAATGTAGATCTTTGGAGATCTTTGTTACTTGATCCTTTGGATCTTGTAATTGTGTTTAATTGCTGGTTTTTGCTGTTATTTTACTTTAAATTTCGTGCAATTTCAGTTTCATGATCGTAAGGTGTTTGTAAAAAGTTTTGGAGGTGGATCATGCTGAATTTTGCACAATTTTCTGCATTCCGGTGCAGAGTAACCGGTTAACAGATATGCAGTAACCGGTTACTCTGTGTTAATTTTGAAAAAACTGCGCTTGTTTTGAACTAAGTAACCGGTTAGCAGATATGCAGTAACCGGTTACTTCGAAACAGAATGCACATTTTGGCTTGTTTTTGGGACTGTTTTGGTTCCTTTTCCATTTTTTTCCCTTTCCTTTTGTTCTTAGCCTTAGATCACATAATTGTGTAGTTTAATTTGGCTTTCTCTTCATCTATTTCCCTTTTCTTTTGATCGATGAAAGTCTTATGGATCATAGAATTCCATTGTTGAATTTTGATAAAGACTAGATCGCTACCTTCTTTTCTTTTCGTGCGGTATTGCTTTCGGATGACGATCTACATATCGTTTATCTAGCATGCATTAGCACAAAGAGCTATTGACCGGCCTCATTGTAGGTTAATTACTCCGTAAATTACTCGACGATTACTTAACATAGCGCAACATATGTCCCGTATCGGAAAACGATAAAAAATTGTTGATTATTTGTCTTTTGGTTCAAAACTTATGAAATTGGTTGTTAGGAGGCTTTGGTCTTATCAATCCTCTAATGAGTTCTCATTAACCTTGACCTAAGTGCAATTATTCAATTATTATTGATCACTTACTCTAACAACTAACAACTAATCACTAACTTCTAACTTTTACTTTTACAATTCCTTCTCATTCCCTATCTCTCTTTTACTTTTATGCTCCATTATTATCATTTCATATCATGTTTATGCTTCTGCAATTTTTCCTTTGTCCGTTGGACATATGTTTATGCTTATGCCTTTTTCTCTTTGTCCACTTGGACCAAAAACATTAATAAAGGCCAAAACCTCTAAAAAACTTGTGCTTCTAATCTTGGACTATGGTTACTATCCTTTGCAATGGACATGGAGTTTTGCACCTAGACCTTGGACTTCAATGCTATTCTTGGATCCTTGGACTTAGAACTAGGTTTTTTCCCTTTGCTTTGGAATTATGGTTCGAAGACTTTGGACTTCAATTCTATTCTTGGATGCTTGGACTTAGAACTAGGACCTTTTCCCTTTGCTTTGGAATTATGGTTCGAAGACTTTGAAGACTTGTGCTTTTGCTTGGTTTATGGTGAAGATAGCTACATTTGTGGTTAGATCTTTCTTATCCTTAGCTTTTACTTTATGCTTTAGGATAGTCACTTCTTCTCCTCCTCATTCTTAAATTTTCAAAACTTTCTCCCTTTTTCAAAATCTTCTTGATTTCAAACCATCACCTCTTTCATAATCAAACCTTGACTTTGTCAAGTGATTTTACTCTTTTCCTTTCATTTCTTAACAAATGCTAAACTACATAAGCATATTGACACCTTTTTCAAAAGACTTTAAAAAACACCAAACTCATTCAAACTCCTTTTGTGCCCTCGTGTACTTTCTCTTTTAAAACTTTTTCATAAGTTTAGACATGATTCATTTCTTTAAGCGGAATTATTCGCTTGGAAATGATGATTTGTCTTTACATTTAAAATCAACCAAAACAAACAATTTTCATTCTTTGTACCATGAACTACGAGGTTTTGATCATACATTGCACATGGTGGGTACGTAGGCATGAGGCGACAAGTCTCTCCAAACACAAAAATCTTAAAAAACAATTTCTCTTCTCATCTCCTCAATCTCTTTTCAAGCAAACTTTTTCAGACCAAAAAGCGTAAATATTTCAAAGAGTTCTTATAGAGTGCTATAGACGTTTTGGGTGCTAACTCCTTCCCTTAACGTAACCAACCCCCCTTACCCAGTCTCTGTTCATTTGTTCTTGTTCTAGAGCTTGTGTAGGTTTTGTTCGCTCTTTTCCCTTTCCTTTTGAATAAAATAAAAGTGCGGTGACAACTCTTGCTTTTCGAGTTAAGTTAATCAATAGCTTACACTCACGATTTTGCCGCTACACCATGCAACAATAATTCTATAACAGCTCATCAACATCATTATCCAGCATAGCAAATGACAACAATGCATTTATCGCGAAACAACATAATAATATAGTAATCAAATACAACAACAACAATGCAATATGCAAAGAACAACAACATCAAGCATAATGACCAACACCTCCATGGTCAAGTTACTATGCCAATACTGGCCCTCATACACCAAGATACATACTGTAACATCTCAACAACAACAGTTTGCATCATAGCAACCAACAACGATACGTTTCAGATTTCATCGGATCACAACATAACCACTACAATCACAATTAAGCCATCACACAATAAAATAATTAACTTCTTGAACAGAAACCATTTTTATACGGTATTTCGTCGCGTTAGCTTTCCAACGTTTCGAACGGCGCTTCAAACGGACTTACAGATCAAAAGTTATGGCCAAAACGATTTCACTGTACAAAACCAGGGAGCTGCTACGGCCGCCCGTAGCATGGGCTACAACCTGTAGTGCTCCTCAGCGAAAATTTTCAATTTCTGCACGCCTGTGATGCCCCAGTCCAGGGGGTTGCTACGGCCCGTAGCAGGGCCCAGAAAACCCTCTTTTTTGTGCGATTTTGTGGGATTTCTCTTATTTTTCAGCCTACCAACAGACCCCAAACCCCATGTTTTGACCTCCAACAACCCCAAAACACAACATAACATATAGATCATCATTTAAGGGGAGTAAACACATATTATTCATCAATTCATTCACAACATTCATAGCATTATTGAGGAAAACACACAATTTATCAGCAATTTTCACATAATTACGAACACTGACACGCAACCTCAATTTCACACCGAAACATCAAATCAAACAAGAGATGCATAGATATGAACACTAACGATTTACCCACCCTCATACATATATTATTCATCCCTTAAGTGATCAAAGAACCCCCACCCTTACCTTAGAGTTCTTCCAAGAACTTCAACTTTTAGCAATGGAGATTCTTCCTAATTCCTCTTCCTTGCCCTAACTCTTCTTCTCTCTTTTCTCTATTTTTTCACGTACTAACAACTTCTCCTGTCTTATTCCCCTTTTCTTGTTATTATATTATATTATTATTATTAATATCCCCTTATTAAAATAATAATAATAATCAATATTTTAATTAATTTAATATTATTCAACTAATATTATAATCAACCAAATATTACTAATACAATTTAATTAGTACTACTCTCCACACCACCAAGTTCTACATAATTGGTCACACACCCTCAACACCTTAATCTCTATAATTCTAAGGTCACTACCTCATACTAAGGGCAACCCAAACGCAACCAAAGCACACATAATCACACACATATACACAACATCATAAACTTTAAATTACGAGAATAATTAAAATA
This sequence comes from Lathyrus tuberosus, assembly GCA_022829125.1. Classification (NCBI taxonomy): domain Eukaryota; kingdom Viridiplantae; phylum Streptophyta; class Magnoliopsida; order Fabales; family Fabaceae; genus Lathyrus; species Lathyrus tuberosus. The sequence goes on from JALAZF010000090.1 coordinate 7,686,813, forward strand.
AATCGGGGCGTTACATCATCCACCTTGGCAATATAGTTTATAGCATGTTATGAGGCATCCAACCATGGGATTTGGCTGAGGAATCTTGTCACTAGACTGCAAATTATGGAAGGAATTGAAATACCACTTAAGTTATACTGTGACGATAAATTGGCTGTCCTGTATTCCAACAACAATAGGAGGTCGACCAAGTCAAAACATGTTGACACCAAGTTCCTAGTTGTTAAGGGAATGGTACGAAGTGGACAAATTTCCATAGAACACTTAGGGACAAACTCCATGATAGTGGATCCTCTTATAAAAGATCTTCCACCAAGGTCTTTCATGAGAACACTGCTCGCATGGGTGTTTTACCTTTAGAGAAATCTTTGGTTTAGTAGGAGTTAGTCAATTATGTATTTATGTTATGTGTTTGGTATTATGTATGCATACTATGATTTTGGATATTTTCCAATTAATAAAGTTTGATATCTAGCAGTTTAAATTTTGTACAATAAAGTTATTAAATGATCTCACTAAAGTAAAGTAGGACCAGTTGAAAATCGACATATACAGACAAACTTCATGTGATTTTCATGCTGAACATTTAATGATGGATCTATGTCATTTAATTATGTCACTATTAATGATCATTGATGGGTTTAGTTATGGTTGATATAACGAAAATCACCTTGATTATGTATATTCGCATGACTAATAGATGAGATACTTTGGATATGCTTAAAGAATATAATGGCAAATTTTGAGCCCGTAAAGTCTAACACATGTGTAAAGTTACATATGTGAGCAGTGAGAGATTGTTAGGATATTTTGGGTCACAAATTTAATATTGCATGTGTTAGGGCCATTATTTAATTAGGCAAAACTATATATATTTAATTAATATTAAGTATGTGGCTAAAAGTATAAATGTCATGAAATATGATATTATTGTATAGATACCATAAGTCAATATCTAATTTGATGAAGTGTCAAATTAGAATATTGAAAACTAAGAATTAACCTTAAGGTTATTTATAGGGGTTATGTTCCCCATTTGTAGAGTGATCGAAAATGCGACTCATCAGGAAAATTATCTCTTCATCTCCATTAGAGGAGATTCAAGAAGCCATAAGAAACTCTACAATTGGAAGATCACACTGTCATACTCCAAGTTTTGACCACCAATTGTCGAAACCTGATTGTGTTTTCACTTTGTATCATCTGCATATCATATCATCTGTTTTTGTCATGCATATTGTTTGAATTTTCAGTCGAGATATACCCGCTGATATCTGTCTTTTTTGGTTAATTATGTGAAAAATCGGTGAACGGGCGTGTTTTTCAATTAAATTTACAAATGTTCATTATTCATCTATCTTTCGCACGATTTAATCGATTTCTCATTTTTATTTTATTTTTACATATATAAAATAAAAATGAAAATAAAAATAATAAAAAAATAATAATATATATATATATTTTTTGTCTTTTTATTTTTTATATATTTTTCATATATATATATATATATATATATATATATATATATATATATATAGGGTTAAATAAGTATTAGGTCCCTGAAAATAACCCAACATTCAAGTTTGGTCCCTATAAATATTTTCTTCAAGGTTTGGTCCCCTTAATGTTTTCCGTTTCCATCTGTAGTCCCTCCCGTTAGTTTTCACTAACGGAGGATGACATGGCGTGCCATGTGTGCTAATATTCCTTGCCAACTGTGTATAATTTCTTTGACCAGTCAGGGACCAAACTTGAATGTTGGATTATTTTCAGGGACCTAATACTTATTTAACCCTTTATTCTACTCTCCACTCATGCTTCAAAATCTACATATATGATATATTTTGATCGTTATGCAAAATGTTATAGCTTACAAATCTCCATATAGAATTGATTATCTTCTATAGAATAAATTAATTCTCACGAACAAATCAAATGAGAAAGGATTATCTTCTTTTAGACTTTATTTCGATACTAACATCAATAATAAGGGATGGGATATATAACTAAATTTTCGACAAAAATGATCTAGAGGTATCATGTTCAATTCTTTGGCTACACTATTGCTTTCATTTAAGCTGAATATATCTACCAAGTAGTTCATAGTCTCACCTACAGACCTATTGGAATATACAATGGCTAATTGCTTACATTAATGTCTCGCTCAAGAGTTATAATGTTAATACTTTTTCTCTTCTCTCTGCAGTCCTGAGAAAATCAAACTCAAGATGACGAAAGCTTCCAACAAAACCATCATCACCATCTTCACTTTTAAACATCTCCTGAACCCCTTTTTTTTTCTTTTCTGCAGTCTTGGGTACACACAGAATCATAGATTTGGATGCAACACCAATGAGGTTGTGACGAGCAAAGCCTTTGCCTTATTGGTCCCCTCTGGAGGTTCACAAGGCCAACCAACAGAACCTTTAGTTGCAGGTAAACTAGGTGGTGAGTATTGAATTAGTCACGGGGGTAAGAATATGCACTGTCTCTGTTTGTTCACATATGGTTGAATGGCAAGGTTCTTGAACCAATAGAATTCTGGACTGCATCATGCATATTCATCTTGCATGCATGGATTTTGTTTTATTAATGCATATATCATTATAGTAAAAAAAACATTTTAAAGATATAAGTAAATATTTAATTTAATGATTTTCTTAAAAAACAAAAAATTTGATTTGATTTTTTGTATTTTTTGTATTTTTTTCTTCAGGGAATCAGTTATGCGAAGCTTGCAAACTTGCCACCTATTATTGGATTGTGTTAGTATTCATTTTCTGTTTTTGTGATTGATCTTTAAAAATTACATAATATATATGATTTTTTTAATTATATATAATAATTATTATTAATATTAATGAATTATTATTGTTATGCAGATTCAAGTTTTGTGCCTGCTTTGATATATTCAGTGCTTGGAAGTTCTAAGCATCTTGCTGTTAGTCCAGTTTCAATTGCATCATTAGTTATGGGATCAATGTCCGGTATAAGATAGCTATTGGGATTGTTCATGGGTTGGCTTACCTCCATTATGAATGTGATTGGATTTTTATCTTCTTCGCAACATTTTCGTATGGATGAATAACATGTTTGTTATATTGGCAGTTGACAGAGAATGCTTATACAACAATAAGTAGCAAGGAGTGTGATGTGTACAGTTATGGAGTTGTTTTGCTTGAGCTAATAACCAGAAAGAAGGTAGTAGATCCATCATTTATGGAGGGTATTGATTTAATGGCCATAACTTCAAGCATTGTTTGGTATGGTGTTCAAACATATAAATCAAAGAGGAGAGTAGAATAAAGGGTTAAATAAGTATTAGGTCCCTGAAAATAACCCAACATTCAAGTTTGGTCCCTGACTGGTCAATGAAATAAAACACAGTTGGCAAGAAATAAAACACAGTTGGCAAGGAATGGTTACACATGTGGCACGCCAGGTCATCTTCCGTTAGTGAAAACTAACGGGAGGGACTACAGTTACAAACGGAAAACTTTAGGAGGACCAAACCTTGAAGAAAATATTTATAGGGACCAAACTTGAATGTTGAATTATTTTCAGGGACCTAATACTTATTTAACTCATATATATATATATATATATATATATATATATATATATATATATATATAAATATATATTTAAATTATTTTTAAAATTCATATATTTTGTTTTTTATACAAATTTTGTTTTTTATGAATTTTTGTTTTTTTAAATATTTTGGTTTAAAAAACTTTTGTTTTTAACACAATTTTGTTTTTATATTATTCTATTATATAGATATTTAATTTAGCTTAAAAATTAAGTTAGCTTAAAAACTAAGTTAGCTTAATTTTTAAGCTTGATATATGTCATTGCATGCATCACTTTCTTCATCTCCAAGTTATAAGTTTTACTATAAATAGACAAGAGATCTTCACATAATTCTCACACCAAAACAATTTCCTCACATTGTTTTCTCAATTCTCTCCCACATATATTTTTCTCTTTCATTATTTATTTTTAATTTTCTTATTTCTAGTTTTAATCAGGTTAATAAATATTTAAAAATGTAAAAAAATATTGTTTAATTAGTAATTAATTTATATATTTTTATTTAATATTGATTAATTAAATTATTAATTAATCTTATTAAATATTAATATTTAAATTAATTGATAATTCTTCTTGTGGCCCATTTTTCTTTTTAATACAACTTTATTTTTTAGTTTAGTGAATCTTGATTAAATATTTTAAAATATGTTAATAATTTCTAAGTTATTAAATTTGCTTTAATTAATTTGTAGTTAATCATTTAATTGTTTAAATTGTTTTATTCAATTATTTGGTAATTTATTCTTAGGATTATTTTCAAGTAAAACTTTTGTAAATAATTAATTAAATGTTCAAATTCGATTCTAACCACTTGATAAGACTTAGGGAATTTCTCTATGATCTTTGGTTTTCTCTACTTTGTCTTTTACCTGACGCAGGAGTTCATATATGATACTTTGAGGATCATTATCTCGCTTCTGGAAGTCTGAGAAGAGGCATTGGACCTTGCTCCAATAGGTAAGTTTTCTTGAACTCATTATCCATGTTTTTATTCACACAATGGTTTTTCGTGTATATTTTCAATTGCCATGATATTTTTCCATGATGCCACGATGCTTTTCCGTGTACAATTTATCACATGATGTTTTTCCATGTATGTATATCTCTAATTCCACGACGCTTTGGCGTGAAGTTTCTGTTTATTTTACACGATGTTTTGCCGTGTAAATGCTTTTATCCATCACGATGTTTTGTCGTGTATATTTTATCACATGATGTTTTTCCATGTATTTAGTTTCACACACGATGTTCTTCCGTGTATGTTTTCAAATGACATGATATTTTTCCATATATGATTTTATTTGTCACAATGCTTTGCTGTGTATTCATTTATTCTGTGATGTTTTGCCACATATTCATGTTCCCTTAGGATCTCTTAGCTCAAACTTAATTTTCGATTAGGTTTGAAATAAGACAGACATTAGAATAGTTCAACCAAGCATGATAATTTTAGGATAGATTTTCCCTCTCGCCGCCGTGCGATTTAAACTTTATTTTCTGTAGTTCGTGCCCCTTAAGGGCGAACTACGACTGCTCTGATTTCTCAAAGATCCCGTTTGAGAATACGTAGGCATAAGACTGCAAATTCTTAGCGAGCGACCTTTTTATTTTTATCTCTTTCAATCCGACGTTTTCCCGGATATTTGCGACCTTTTATTTTTTTCATCGTCTCTTTACATCCGACGTTTTCCTGGATATTCATATTTTCAACTCTTTTTTTCCGATGCTTTCCCGGATATTCATATCTGCAATCTTTTCTTGCAATCCGATGTTTTCCCGGATATTCATATTGTTTCTTTTCAAAACAACTTTCCTTGTGATTTAAATTCAAATTCCTATTTGTTATCAAAACTTTCTTCAATTTCTTGAACAACTAACAATACAGCATGAAAGCTCTACAACGGGTAAGTGTTTATTCGCTTTCTTTTATATGCTTTCATATACATAACTGTATTGTGGGAAGTTGCGCATGGTTATTCTTCTTTCATACCTTTTAAATACTCGTCATATATCAACTGTATATATACTAGTATAGTTATTTAGAGTTTTCCTCGGCAACTAGGTCTAGAACTAGGTAAAGCCAGTGTTCACTCTTTCAACAGTCAAAACTAGATCCCCCATAGGATTCCAGATACAGTCTTCCCTCCTCTTGGGGTTAAACTATATGGAACAAAGAGAAATGTAGTATTCTCGGTGAACCTTTCTCAGACTGTTACCCTTAGAAATTGTCAAAGAAACTCTACTCCCCAGAGATGATCTTTTCTCCGTGAATGACATCTTTTGAGTTTCTTCCAAATCCTCGAACTTTCCTGGAATGATCTCTTCTCGGTGAATTGCATTTCTTGAACTTCTCTTGGTTTGGGGACCCACAGGCTTCCTAAAAGCATCCCCGCCTCCTCTTGGGCGTTGTACAAGGACCCTTCGGCTTCTTAGAAGTTCTCATGCTTTCTCTTGGGCTTAATGCAAGGACCCGATGACCTCTTAAAGGTATAGGAACAGAACCTAGTCATCTTTTGTTAGAGCAGTCTTTCTAATGAGTCTAAACCTCAGACCTTTTAAGGGTTGACCCTCATCCCTTAAAACACCAGCCTCCTCTTGGGCATCATACAAAGATAAAAACCTTTTCATACTAGTAGACTTGGACAGTCTCACCTCCTTTTGGATCTTAAGAAACCCTCAAGTTTCCTAAAAACACAGGAAAACCCTTTCCTCTTTTTTTAACATCCGATGTTTTCCCGGATATTCCTTTTCTTTACATCCGATGCTTTCCCGGATATTCCTTCTATTTTCATCCGATGTTTTTCCCGGATATTTATATCTCAATCTCTAATCTTTTCACTCTTTCAATCAATTCCCACATCAGTCAAACCTTTTTAGCTTCAATCTTGGGCTTTGAACAAGACACAAACACTCATTTAGCTTCAATCTTGGGCTTTGAACAAGACACCAAAACATCTTTTTCCTCCCATAAAATAGGAGGAACTACGATTGCTCTGATTTCCCTGTTTTCTTTAGCGGGAATACGTAGGCATAAGATTGAGAAATCTTAGCGAGCACACTAAACAAAAACCTTAGGTCCAATACCTTACCAAAAACATCGAAAAACCTGAAAACAACAAAAATATCTTTTCAACATCTCTCAACCTTCCCAAAGGAGAAACTTTCCCATTTACAACAGATAAACACCAGTAAGAAAGCAGTAAGGAAAATTTCTAACATCCCATGGATAACCATGTATAGGATGGGTAATTGATAACTCCCCATTGTATAACCTGACCCCTGACCCCCTAATCTCTTAGCACTTGTTAAAGAAAACATTTGCGTGCAAGGTTAGTTTGAGATAGCTTCCCTTTCCTTTCCAGCTTCATAAGATAAATAAGAAATCAGAAAGTAACACCCAATTCTATCCGCAGGCAGATATGGGCGGTCACGAAAACCGTGCTACACACACACACCCGATAACCTTCAACTATTTTTGATGGCAAACTCAGGTACACTTCAGCTCTCATTCTCATAATTGTAATCGAGTATGGGTATAAGAGATATGAGACGATAAAAATCATAAGGTTATGAATAGATCTAACTGACATAACAAATCAACATTTATCTTATTATAAAAAATTTAGATAAATTGGAATTCACAAATATTTATAAGTTATTCGCTAAAATGATCAAATGTTCCTTATAAAAAGGACTAGAGGGAGTAATATTTTTAAACATTACAAATATGAAAGTAAATTAATTCTCAAAACAATAAACTCATTTATTGAATGTACAATTTACAACATATAAGTATTTATTATATGTTCAACTCAAGGGTATAACACACAATCTTAGTTTATTTTAATTCTTAGGGACACTATGAGATGTGCTGTTTTAGAGGCATGTTCATCTGGTTGATATTAAATGTAGATCAATCCAGAGATAGTATTATAAAACCCGTTTTGAACCGGTTATACCAATAACTGTTGAATTGTAATTCCTTATGTCGAATCTTGTTGCTCGACAAAAGAAAAGAAGCGTCAAAATTTGTGTGAGTGTCGAAACGTCGAGGTAGTGTACCATGACAGAATTTTTGGCTTAGGTCTAATTTTGTAGTGTTATCAGAATTATGCATTTTTTAGCAAACCCAAATCTATAAATATAGAGTAACTCTATTATAAATTGTAATACATAACAGAAGTGCAACTGCACAGTCGAATAAAAATTTCTCAATTTGAGAAGCAGAGAGAAACTCTGCAGAAACAACTTCTTCTTTTTCCTTCTTTTGTTAAACCCTAAACTTCTTTCTTCCCCAATTCATTTTTTTTCTTTCATCGCTATTATGCAGTGATATAATCTTGCAACCAAGGTTGGTTGATTCACTCAAGTGAAGAGTGGAGAATAAGAGGACTAATCAATCATAAAGATTAATTCTTCTTCATCAATATTTGGTTCAGAATTCATCAAGTTTTTTTGGTGAAATTCTTGAACGGGAATCAAGTGTATTCCCAACATATGATATCTAGAGCACTGGCTGAGCGATCAGTGGGAAGCAAGACACGATGGTGATGAATCATCCAAATGGACATTTTCATGCAAATCTCCCAATTCTAAAGGGTCAGAATTATGAGAATTGGTGTAAACAAATGAAAGTTGTTTTCGGTTATCAAGATCTTTGTGATCTTGTGAAGGAGGGAGTGATACCACTTCCAGGAAACGTGACGGATGGAAAAAAGGTTGCACACAAAGAATTGAAGAAGAAAGATTATAAAGCTCTCATTATAATCCATCAATGTGTTGATCCAGAAAATTTGGAAAAGGTCAGTGATGTAGAATCATCAAAAGAAGCCTGAGAAATTCTAGAGAAATCATTTGGAGGTGTAGAAAAGGTGAGGTTACAAACTCACAAGAGAACGTATGAACTGCTTCAGATGGAAGACAATGAAAGCACGATATACCTTTTTACCAGTGTTACAAAACTGGTGAATCAAATCAAGGTATGTGGAAAAGTGTTGACATCAAGATCAGTTGTTGCAAGATCTTGAGGTCATTGGCTCCAAAGTTTGACCACGTGGTATTATCCATATAAGAGTCAAAAGATTTCTCAACATTGACAAAGGAAGAGCTTCAATGGACGCTTGAATCTCATAAACAAAGAATGACTGAAAGAGCTCCAAGCAAGTCAAAAAGTGATGTGGCTTTGCAGTCACAATCAGCAAGAGAAAAGAAAGGTAAAGGGAAGTGGTTCGACAATAAAAGCAGAGAAGGCCACAATAATTCGACTGGTCGAAATCAGCAAGAAGGAGTCTGGTCGAATCAAAGAAATTACCCATACCAAAGAAACCAAAGAGGTGGTGCTATAGGTAGAGGAAGAGGTGGCATTCAAAAACCTGACAAAAGTCACATTCAGTGTTTCAGTTGTGAGAAGTATGGTCACTACTCTAGTGATTGTCCTGGAAAAAAAAAGATCCATGAAAATGATGCAAAGTTTGCGAATCATGAAGAAGAAGAAATATTGTTGATGGTCATAACAAGAGACGAAGAAAGATTCTAGGACCAATGGTACTTGGACTCAAGATACTCATCACACAAGAATGGTGGGAAAGATTGGTTTGTCAACATAAAAACCTCAATGAAGAACATGGTAAAATTTGCAAATGACAATACTTTAGCAGTTAAAGGTATTGGTGATGTTATAATTATGAGGAAAGATGGCAAGAGGTCGGTAATTTCCAATGTATTATACATACCAGATTTGAAGAGTAATCTCCTCAGCATATGGTAGTTGGTCGAAAAGAGCTACAAAGTGTCGATCGAAGACAAGATGATAAGGGTTCTCGACTCAGGTGGAAGATTAATCTTGAAGACTCCTATGTTTCAGAATAGAACCTTCAGGATTGAACTAATGTGATGGAGCACAAGTGCCTTACAACTGGAACCAGCAGAGATAAATGAATATGGCACTATAGACTTGGTCATCTAAATTTCAAAAACACCAGAGATCTGAAAAGAAGAAATATGGTTTCAGGATTACCAGAAATCGACATTCCAAACGAAGTATGTAAGGAATGTGTGCAGGCGAAGCATCATAAGAATAACTTCAACAAGGATGCGGGAAGCAATTTGAAGGCAATTCTTGAAGTCGTATATTTTGATGTATGTGGTCCTATCCAAGTGAATTAGATTGTAGGCAACAAATACTTTGTCGCATTCATGGATGATTTCAGTCGAAAAGTGTGGACATGCCTGATCAAGAAGAAAAGTGAAATGATTGAGGTATTTGCCAAGTTTAAATCTATGGGTGAAAGACAAAGTGGTCGAAGGCTCAAAATTCTGAGGAATGATGGTGGTGGAGAATATGTATCAAAAAACTTTGACATATTATGTGAGAAAGAAGGGATTGTGCATGAGGTGGTGCCACCTTACACTCCACAACAAAATGGAACTGCATAAAAGAAGAACAAAACCATCATGAATATGGTGAGAAGTATGCTGAAAGGCAAGCATCTACCCAAAGAATTATGGTGAGAAGTTATGTCAACTATAACATACATCTTGAATAAATGTCCAAAAAAGAAGCTAGAAGGAATCACGCCAGAAGAATGTTGGTATGGTGTCAAGCCTATCTTGAGTCATCTGAAGGTATTTGGATCTATTGCTCATAGACATGTTCCTAATCAGTTGAGAATAAAACTTGTTGACAAGTCGAGTCAAATGATCCTAATAAGATGTCATTCGATTGGAGGATACAAGTTGTTCGACCCAGTGACCAAGCAAGTGGTGATCAGCAGGGACATGATCATAGAAGAGCTTAAGGAATGGGATTGGACGGAAAATGTAAAGAAGGATTCAGTGAGAATCTTATGTGAAGATCCAACAAGTGAAGTCGAAAGGAAGTTCGAAAATAAGAAGTCAGAGGTCAAGCAAGCACAAGCAGACCTCAAAGGACAAGACACATTTCTGCAAGGTTGCAAGAATGTGCGATTACATCAGATGATATGGTTGATGATGAAAGTGAGCTGGTACACTATGCTTTATATGTAGATGTTAAACCAGTAATGCAGTTGAGGCATTGAAGGATTCAAAGAGGAAGAAAGAAATGGCTGAGGAACTAAAGTCCATCGAAGTCAACAACACTCGGTCACTTGTCGAATTATATAAATACAAGAAGACAATCAATGTGAAGTGGGTATAAAAGGTGAAGTTGAATCCTAAAGGAGAGGTAACTCGACATAAGACGAGACTTGCGGCGATAGGATTTCTTTAGAAAGAAGGAATCGACTTTGACAAATTTTTTGCACCTGTTGCTAGGATCGAAACAATCAGGCTAATTGTTGGTCTAGCAAACATGAAAAACTGGCACATATGTCAGATGGATGTGAAATGTACATTCCTGAATGGCCCCTTAGATGAAGAAGTTTATGCTGCATAACTAGTTGGGTTTGTGAATCAAGGTATACAGGCTACATAAAGCCCTGTATGAACTTAAGCAAGCTCCAAGAGCTTGGAATAAGAAGATATATAGCTTTCTAAGGGAGAAGGAATTTGTGAAGTGCACAACTGAGCATGAAGTATATGTAAGAAGAAGCAATAGTGAGTTACTTATACCATGTCTCTACGTCGATGACCTGTTGATAACAAGAAGTTACAAGAAGGAGATCGAAGACTTCAAACATGACTTAAGTGAGGATTTTGAAATGTCAGACTTAAGAAATCTCTTGTACTTCCTTGTCATCGAATTCTACAAGAGTAGTAGAGGCTTGATGATGCACCAAATAAGATATGCAGGTGAAATACTTAAGAGATTTGAGATGCAAGATTGTAACCCAACTTCGACTCCAACTAAGCCCATATTGCAACTGTTGAAAGACACAAATGAAGATGATGTCGATCCAATACAGTACAGAAGACTCATTGGATCACTCTGATAGCTTTGTCACACAAGGCCTAATCTGGCATATAGTGTAGGTATGACGAGTAAATTCATGCAGAAGTCAAAGGTATCACACCTAGCAGCGACATAGAGGATACTGAGGTATCTGAAAGGAACTCTCAACTATGGCATTTTGTTTCCTGCAGCTGATGAAGGAAAAGAATGCAAACTAGTGGGTTATAGCGACTCAAGTTGGTGTAGTGATGTTGAGGATAAAAAAGTCAAATCTGGCTATGTGTTTATGCTAGGTGGAGCACCAGTTGCTTAGAGTTCAAGAAAAGAACCAGTAGTGGCACTATCGTCATGTGAAGCAGAGTACATAGTCACTTCTCTCTGTGCATATCAAGCAACATGGATGGTGAATCTGGTCGAAAAGATTACAGGGAAAGATCATGGAGCAATTACCATGAAGATTGACAACATGTCTATTATTAATCTGGTGAAGAATCTAACAGCGCATGGAAGAAGCAAGCACATAAAAATGAGGTTCTATTATCTTCAAGAGCAAGTGGCAGAAGCTGACCTTGGAACACTATAGAACTAAGAATCAGATTGAAGATATCATGACGAAAGGAGTGCAAGTCGAAGTGTTCAAGAGATTAAGGTCTATGATGAATGTAGATAACTTAGACACAATGAATTAGGTGGTGTGTTGAATTGTAATTCCTTGTGTTGAAGCTTGTTGTTTGACAAAAGCAAGGAAGTGTTAAACTTTGTGTGAGTGTCGAAACATCGACATAGTGTACCTCGACAGGAATTTCGACTTAGGTATAATTTTGTAGTGTTAGCAAAATTAGGTATCTTTGGGCCTTGCTTGAGAAGCAAGAAAACCCAAATCTATAAATAGGGAGTAACCATATTATGAATTATAATGCATAACAGAAGCAGTTGCACAGTTGAATAAAATATTTCTCAATTTTAGAAGCAGAGATAAACTTTGCAGAAACAACCTCGTCTTCCTTCTTTTGTTAAACCCTAAACTTCTTTCTTCCCAAATTCAATTTTTTTTCTTCTTTCATCATGTGCATCAAAATAATCTTGCAACCAAGGTTGGTTGATTCACTTGAGTGAAGAGTGAAGAACAAGGGGGGTAATCAATCAAAAAGATTGATTCTTCTTCATCAATATTTGGTTCGGAATTCATCAAGTTTTTTTGGTAAAATTCTTGAACGAGGAACAAGTGTATTCCAAATAATAACTATAGGATAGAACGGTCTAGTAAATTTATAGGACCATAGTTACAATTGATCTGATGAAAAATAGTGTGATCTAGCTGGTTCACCAGTCAGATCAGTGAACCAACGAGTCTCTTGAATCAGTGGATTGATCATTTTATATTAATTTTTTTAACTTGTCAAAACGAATTCATTTTTATGGGAGTAAATAAAAAAAAAATGGAAAGAAACAAAAAATGTTTCCCCTCCCTCACATTTAGTAAATCTTTTGAAACCTATTATATTGTATTTTCATAACTTATTTGAATTTGTGTATTTGTCGACCAAGTTTAGAAACTACTTTATTTTATAATTGTGTTACTTTTTTATTTTCAAAATATTTGGAACTTGTTAAGTTTAGAAGTTGAAACTTTATGTAAGATTTAATGTAAGATTGTTATTCAACTTATTTGCATGAATAACTCTATAGAATTTTCTTTTATAGACTTTATAGTTATGAAATTTAGCTAAAAAAATTTATTTCATGAATATTTTTATTTTTAATTTCTATAAACCAAGACAAGTTACCCAATCATCCAATCAGTAACCCAATGATCTAATAACTTGATCGAGTCGATGATCATTCCAGGTTTTAAGACATTGGCCAGAGAATCTAACTCACAATAATTTATAACGAGTTTTAATTCTCACACTACTATAAATATTACATTTTATGACAAAGCTTTCACCTCACTCAACAAAAAACCGAGGTAAACATCATTTATAAAAGGATTCATTCACTAAGTTTTACCCTAAACCTAACTCACAAGTTCAGTCGCTTCGTACTCTTGAACATCATTCTGTCTGATGGATTGCGAGACAATTTTTTTTTGGTTATGTGTTGTTGTTCGTCTTACTTCAACCTTTAACAAATCATTTTTCTGTTCTTGCAATCTATCTCACGTAATGGTGTTGTTGTTGTTCTTGTTAGTGTTCACATCAATGTTTAATGGAATAACTTTCTAATGTTGTTAATCAAAGAAAATTTTCTATAATATATATATATATATATATTTAGATTTATTCGGTTGAAAACATTGAGAAATTTATTCTTAATCATATTGCAACACACAAAGAAATTGATGAATGATAAAAATTGAAAAAGGAAACAATACATGTTACTTCAATTTTTTTTATTCATCATTTTTTTGCAATATAAGTCATCTATTACCTCGGTTCTTTCAGAATTTGAGGTTAAAACCGAAGGAAAAAGTAAACGTGTTTATTGAGTTTCTTCGTAGTCCTTAAAAAAATCTTTGTCGTCCACTTAATGAGTATTAACGCTCAAGACACTGCCATTAGTGATTCGTGTGAAACCTAAAAGACATCCATTCAGAAAACTCATGCCACATTATAAAAGCATTCTGAATATCAAAAATTGACCATGAAAGCATTTGTTATGAAAATATTGAAACTTTTTTTTTTATATCAGAAACATTGAAACATTGTTCTCTATGATGGATTGTAAAAGCAGAAATATATTTGTGTTTAAGGATCAAATATTTGGGTTTAAGGTTTGTGTTCTTAAATAATCATATAATTGGATATTTATTTTATTTATCTAACCTTTTTTGTTTTATATCATAAACAAATGCTTAAAATATCCAACATTTGATCTTCCCCAAGATTCAATGAAATGATGATCCATCAGTTGTTCTTCACCTACAGTGATGACGATGAATTAGATTCAAAATTTGTTATATATTTTTACTTTAATATTCTGTGTAAATAATGTAATATTACGTGTAAACAATGTAATTTATAAATAATTTAATTTAATATTCTGTGTAAACAATGTAATTTGTATTAAAAAAATATTTCCCCCTCAATTTTTGTCATAAACTGAGAAGTATGTGGAACTAGTTTTGAAAATACAAAAAATGTTGTTGCTAGGGTTCAAACCAATGACCATTTCAACTATCTTATCGGTTATTCACAAATCGAGGGGTAAAGTGACAATTTTTCATGACACCCTTTATTACCTCGCTTGTATCACTGAGGTAAAATCCCTTTCGCGCCCAAGGTAACATGTGTTTTTTTAGTAGTGTCAAGAGCACTCTTATATGAGATGTCTCAAATGTCTGCTCTTTTGGTTGATATTAAACATAGATCAACCTGGAGACTCCGCCTTATAATGATTCCTTATGAATGATATTACATTGGTGATACAAGCAGGGTAACGAATGACGTCATGAAATTACATTGATAATGAGTCATGTTTTGGGATAAATTTGGATCTTTAGGGTTTAAACTGTTATAAATATGATTCTCTTTCACTTGTTATAAGTACGAGTTACATAATGTGTAAAAATCCAAGTAAGAAGCAAGAGTACGAATTTCTAGGATTGTATTCTTGGAGTTTGACAGTCTTTGAGTTTATCAAAGGGGTTTGAGAAACACTTTAAACACCTTGAATTTGTGTGATTCATATTTTGAAAATTGGATATATTGAGAAACACTTTGGTATAAAGTAAGGTATATTCTTGAAAATATTGAAGACATCAATGTCTCACCCTTTAATGCTTCCACACACCTTTGTAGAATTAAGATCGTTTGCATATTCACCTTTCACAATCCAAAGTCATTGTCTTTAGAAATTTTTTTCATGTGCCATTTGAAATTCATGGTGTTCACTTATAAACTTTACCTTTTTGCCCCACAGTGAGCGCCACTTGTTATGAAATTGAAAGGTTCAATCACACCAAGATCTTCTCATTGAAAATCTAACAATAATATTAATTTCATTGAGAATTATGATGAGTTGAACAATGAACAATGTCAACCAACCAAATGACCTCAAACAAGAAGATAACATGTCAAACATGAATATAAAAGACGAGTATAGACAAAATGTGCTTACCTAGTTTGATTAAACTGGTCAACTCGGAGGGGGGGGGGGGGATTTTTTGATTCACTATACTTCCAAAAGTTGTTACAAGAGATTACAAATGAGCTATAAGAAAATAGCTCATAAGTTCCTAAAAACAAACTCTATTTTCTACCCAAGTGTTTCTCAAACTCTCTCTATATGAATCATCCAAATCCGAGTTGTTTAGACGTGTTTCCTAATTCTCTTAAATACATATTAAGATATTCCAAAATTTAAGAACTTCAAATAATTTATATCATTGTTTCTCTAACTCGGATTACCGCTCACTCCTTCTCTTATTCTCTTCCTTACAAAAGTGATAGATATTCATATTTATAATATCATGAACCCTAATGGGACAGGTATTAACCAGCTCAAATATCAATGAGCCAACCAAACCATTAACCGTTATCGAGTCATCCCATGGACCAAGTCAACTGTTGATTGAATGCTAACTTTTTAAACATATTTTTATAATATTTTAAATTATATATATATATATATATATATATATATATATATATATATATATATATATATATATATATATATATATATATATATATATATTCCTTAATAGATGATTTTTCGCAAGCAACAACACAATTGTACATCTCAATCCATCTAAATTATATTATTTCAAAATTTTAATAGTACAAACAATACATGTAATAATTGTGTGTTTTTCAGGTTGGAATGCTGGCTTTAAATGTAGAAAAATGTTATTCATACACCAAATCCATATATTTACACCGTATTTCACTATTTACCAATACGGTAAACAGTGAATTATTATAATAATATATATTTTTAAAAAATATATAAAAAATTATTATTCTAAACTTTTTTTTTTTTAAATTAAATGATATTGATATAAAATTGTGTGATTAACCAACTTCATAATTTCATTAACCAACCTTTTACATTTTATTAACTAACTTTGTTTATTGCTAATAATTATTTTTAATATCTGAACGCTTATTAACCAATTTCATATCTTTATTAACTAACTTTTTACTTTTCATTAGTCAACTTTGGTTCACTACTAAAAATAATTTTTAATATCTGAGCGTTTATTAACCAACTTCATCACTTTATTAACTAACTTTGTTTCACTACTTTAAAATAACCGTTCACAGATACTGTTCACGGATATTGTTCATGCACTCTTGATACATTGTTTATAAAATATATAATATTTTTAATTTAAAAAACTATTGTTTACCGTATAAATACAATAAATAATGTATATATTTGAGGTAAGAAAATGATGTAGGAATGGTGTAGGAATAACAATGTTGTTAAATGTATGTGTGTAATGAGTCTCGACAATAAATGAATAAAATATTAGATATTAAATATATAAGAGACACAATTTATATATCTATTACTTTAAAGTATTAGAAAGGAATGTAAGTCTCTCATGGTCTAAGTTATTGATTTATTATTATTTTAGATATTTTTTTCAAACTTTTCAATAAATAATATCGAAGTGTTGATTTGGTTTGGTGGAGAAGTGACAATAAACCGTATTATAGGATGTGAAAAACACATATTTAAAAAAAATATTTTGAATTTAAATATGAAGAACTAAATCACATTGATTATAAATAGACAAAATGTTGGATAGACAAAAGAGTTTGGCAGTTCATTTTTGGACATTTTTTGTATGAACGCAGCATAATGAAAGAGATTCTGAAGGCAGTGTAAGTGGGTGTAATTGAACCATGTACTACAATGTATGTCAGCATCAATCCAACTTTGTCCTCATGTAACATATTGTCTAAAAATCTGCGATGACTCTACAGAGAGAAATAAAAGGGTTGGTCACAGCCACACGAGCGAGCATGGTACAAATATTGGAACCTTTTTGTTCACACCATGAGTAAATTATGTTAGAATTCAGAATTATAGGATTTATACATTTAGGTAAACTTGCATAAGAGATTATTTATCTTTAATTTGTATATCAATGTAATCACTTTGGACATTTTCATCTCATTTTGAGATCAACACTAGTGGTTAAGAGTTATGAAGTATGAATTTCGATTCGGACATCGGGACAAGACACGATATGGATATTTTGACATCAATAATATTAAAATATAAAACACCGACACCACCACTATATATATAAGAGAATAATTCAATTTTGTTTATTCATCTATGATTAAAAAAGTTAAAAATATTTTAGTTAAAATTAATGTCTTTAAGTCTTTATTGTGAACATTACTTAAATACACACATTTAGCAATTTTAAATTTGTAAGATTTGTTCTAAATATGTAAAAAAGTGTGTTGAAACAAAGATTTTTTTTTGTTTGAACCACTTATCGTTTGACATATGCGTTATGAGTATCATATGGATATCAACCATTGATTTAAAAAATGTTGAAAAAAAAATTCTTTTTTAGTAAATATTTGTTTGACTTTTTTGACATTTTTAAAACCTTTTTAACATATATTATATAAATATCAGACACCGCGATATGCATGCTACTCTTAAAGATGTTCCAGGTATCCATGCTTTATAAATTAAGAGATATAAAACAAGTTATTCCCAAGCATTTTTTCAGATGATGTACAAACTTGAGGATCACTAATACTAACCATTTACTGAGCCAAGTTTTGATAAATTTTAAAATTTTGTTTGGAGGAGAAAGGAAGGAAGGATATAAAAAAAAAATGATTGAGTGAAAAAATAAATAAATTTAACTTGAGAAAATTTTGAAGAGTTTGAATAAGTTGTTCAAATATAATCAATGTAGATACAATATTTAAAAAACTAAAAATATGTTTATTAGCGGAAATATATGGGATTTTTGTTAGGTTAAGATTAGGGGTGGAAATGAGTCGAGTCGAGTCGAATTCACCTTAACTCAGTTTGACTCGTTAAGAATTAGCCGAGTTTGAGTTCATCACGAACTTTTTTTTCAGCTCAAACTTGACTCGTTAAGAATTGACCGAGTTCAAGTTCGAGTTCATCACGAACTTTTTTTTCAGGTCAAACTCGACTTGTTAGAAGTTCACGAATATCTCGGTTCAACTCGTTAGGTTTATCTTGTTAGGTTCAACTCGCTTATTTCATAAACTTAAAAGTAATTTTTTTAAGTCTATTTTATATATATATATATATATATATATATATATATATATATATATATATATATATATATATATATATATATATATATATATATATATATTTGATATTTTAAATTAATATTTTTTAAATAAAAAATATAGAAATAAAATAAAAGTTATAAGATTGAAATTTATACGATGTTAATTTTATTTGTATAATTATTCGTAGAAATATTTTACTCACTTGAGAATATAAATTATCAATTGAAATCGTTAGATTAAAAGAAAATATGAGACTAAGATTTAGAACAAATCTTTAAACCTACTCTTAAAGACAATATAATTTATCTCATATATAATCGAATTGACTCATGAACCTAACGAGTCGAACTATGTATAGTTCAAGTTCAGATCATTTAGTTAACGAACTTAGTTTTTAACTCATATTCAGCTCATTTGGTTCTTGAACGTAGTTTAACGATTTAATTTTTAAATCAAATTTTAAACTATTTTCGAGTTGGTTTGATTCATTGTCACCGCTAATTAAGACTCAAAACTTGTCAGTGGAGAGATGCTGGCATAACAAAAACTAAAAGCCGTTGATTAAAAAGCTTCTCTTTAATAAAAACATATCTTTAAGCGTAACTTTTTCTATATATAAATATTAATTAAAATTTCTACCAACAAAAAATTAAGTGTAACGAAATAATTCCAACTCTTTAAATATAAAAAAATGAAATTTAAATACTGATTTGGTGAGATGTTAAAATTTAAAAATAAAGTGGAATGTAATGGTAATGCTGTCAATGTAAAAAGTATTACACATACATCCAATTAAAATACTTTAAAGTATCAAATTATATAAATAATTTAAAATTTATAAGCTGATTTGATGGGATATATGATTGTCATTGATTGACAGTGTAAAAATAATTTATATTGTCAATGCATCATCCCTATTGTCATAAAGTGTTGTGATATTATTTTAGAATTTTTAAAAAATATTAATTTGTAAATATACACAAAGTAAAAACATCAATTTTTTATTTAAAATAATAGATATTACAATAAAAATAATTTAAAAAGTTCCTACTATTTTCAAAGTTATTAGAATGTTTTTTTATTAAAATAAAAATATACTGATATTGATAAACATCATTTACGTCTAAAATACTATATTTTAGTTATTGAGTGACTTATTATTACTGTAAATTATTGTAGTATCTCAATTTTATCCAATCAATTATTTTTTATTATAAAATAAATAGATATTATGTTTAATTTTATTTATTAATGTTATTGTTATTTTATTTTAAAAATCTAAAAAGGATAATTTAAATTTAAAATTTATTTAATTATCATATTTATCTAAAAAAACATGAATTTGATTTTCATTAACTTGGCCCATTAGTCTTGAGCCCATAGTTTAGTAGGAGTCTACTATACATTTGACCCAAAAGTATTAAAATAAGTGAATTTCTTATTGCACCCAATATGTTTTTAATGTATCATGTGAAATTTTCACATATGCTTCCTGATTTCACAGATACATCACGAGACACACCTATTTCTAAATAAATGTTGACATATTTCGGAGATATATCTCCGGAACCATTTTAAACATTCAGAACGAGCACCCAAAAACCATTTACATTTGAATTGTTTTGGAGATGCATATACGATAATTTTCGGAGATACATCTTCAAAGTCTATCAGAACATATTATTTTTTGCTTTAAGATGTATATTTGTTTTCTGATGAAGTATGAAGCGCGAACTTGAATAAAAAAAATAGACGTACAAAATAATAAGAGACTAATATTGGGTGTGTCAAAAATAATATAGCAATATAATAAGAAAATGTCGTACAATCGAGATCCAAAGTGTAGTAACAATATCAGAAACAAAGTACAAACTATAGTACTGCAACAAAATAATAACAGACAACTATTGGGTGTGCCTGACAACCTCTCATCTACTTTCCAATGCCTGCCCGCGCAATCTCCACTATGCGATGACATAGAGGCAAGACATCCTCATTATGATCTATTTGAGTCTGCTCCTCCTCAAGTATCTATTGATGAGGTGGTCTCGACGGATCTCTTGGAGCAGTCTGCACCATGTACGGATGTGACGCCCTGAAGAACCACCTGATGTATTCGTCGACGTAGCTCCAATCGTTCGGCGCTATGGTATCACGTGCCTCGTCCGGTGTCAGATGACTATGAAAATCAGCAAATATCTCCATTATGTGGCTACGAGACAAGGCTGAAGGAGCAGAGACAGCAGGGTGTTTTGGGATGGTTTAGGTGTACCCGAATTGCCGCATGACGCGCTCGGGAAGATGAAGAGCATTGATACATGATCTGCATGCCAACCATCCGGAGTATAGAGCTATGTCGTCAAATGGTCGCATCTGATGGTGATCCACGTAGTTGTTGAAGTGCATGTCCTCAGCAACCAAGCGGTCAAGGTAGAATCTGAAAAGTTCGACTGCCTGATTCCCTCTGAGCGGTATAAAAGCATATGCACGCGGTATGTTCTCAGTGTACTCATCCATACTCGCCCAGCCAGCGATGCGCAGGAAATGCTGGAAGATCCAAACCTGAAATGAAAACAAAAACATTCAAGGATCAAGAATTATCGGCAATGGTTTCACAAATATGAAATGAAAATGACAAAAAAAAATATTCAAGGATCAAGAATTATTACAACCAGTAGTGTCACGCTACCTGTGACCTGCTTCGTCCTCCACCGACCTCCATCTCTCAACTTTGAAAATAGATAGGCCAGGCAAGCTTCCCCTAGTTGTACTCATGAATCCGAGTGAGATCCAAGAAGTACCAGAGGTATGCAACGTCAATATAGGTGGAACTCGTGTCCAAAAAAATTCAAGTGCCAACCAAAAAAAGAAAATATGCCCTAAAAGCACGAGCCTTGTGTACCGCCAATAGTGTCACGCTGTCTGGCACTCCTCATCATATCTTTCCTTCAAGAACTCAAACCTAGCGTGAGCACCTCTGGTCTTATCCACATCCTCAGTCGTCTTCCTTAGATTAGCCCCCAGATGCTTTACCACCATCTCGACTGTCTCGTCTTTGGTCATTCTACCATGATCGAGGAATCTCCCCCTGATCAGAAGATGCAACAAACACAAGACATCGTCCAGTGTGATAGACATCTCACCATACGAGAGATGAAAAGAAGAGGTCTCAGAATATCATCTCTCTACGAATGCATTAAGCATCCCGTGGTTGACTAGAGTGTAACCGGTCATGCATAGGTCATTCAACCCAGATAAGGTCAGAACCGACTGAAACCACTCCTCATTTGACTGAGCTAAGCCACCAATCTTCCTCCCATAGTTCAGAAACTTCTGGGGATCACGCACCTGAAATTTTCCAGAAATTATCAATGTCAGTAATAATCAATGTTAAAAAAAAATCAATGTCAACAATTTAAATTAACGTAAAAAATAAAAAAAAATCAACTAATGATACCTCTCCGTCCCAGATATGTCTGGTAGTGTGGTCTGGATACAGAGGAAGTAGGGACACATAAAATGAACCTCCACAAAATCCCTCTGGCTTGACATCCTCAGCAACCTCACCCTTCATAGGTGGCACTGGATCTGCAAGATCATCAGCAAGAGGTGGCACTAGATCAGCAGGATGTGGCACTGGTGAATCCTGACGCCTGCGGGAGGATGAGGGAAGTAACGCGTTAGCTGGTGAATCCTGTTTCCTACGTGAAGAAGAAGAAGATGGAGTGGTCTGAGATGAAGGTGGAGTGGCCTGAGATGAAATGGATCGAGGTGAAGGACGATCTCCAGGAGTAGACTATGCCCCAGAAGTCGACTCCTCTGCCTGCCAGAAGTACATGCTGCCTTAGGAACCTGTTGGCTCCGCTCCTGTTGGACAAATGTCTGCTGGGAAATCTGGCCATGTCTCAGTCTGTCGATCCTGTAAGCTATAGCGCTTGTAAGATAAATTAAGGTGTATCATTAGTGCAGGCAAACAACACAAACAAACAACAAAATTTATAAAAAAAAATAGGTTGCAGGATATTTCGGAGATATATCTCCGAAAAGATCATAAAACAATAACGTTTAACAATTCCAGAGATACATCTCCAGAAACACCATAAAACTATTACCTTTGAAGATTTTCGGAGATGTATCTCCGAAAATTCCCAAAGGATATGAAACGTTGAACTATTCCGGAGATGTACCTCCGAAAAGTTCTGCAACTCAGAGGTCGCAACAATGACATAATGTGACTCATGCAAGTTGAAAAAATATGATCTGATCACCATTTGAGCCAACAAACAAGTCATATACTAAGTTTAAACTATGTTACATGTGTTTCATACACATTTCTAATCCTAATCATTGATCTCTACACATTTACACAAAAACTCAAAATTTATCCAAAAACTCGAAAATTTACCTAAAATTTATGGTTTTGATGATGTTGAATGGTGTTATTGATGATGTTTGATGTTCCTCTAAGCCTTATTTGATGAAATTTGATGTTGTGAAGAGTTTGAAATTTTATGTTGAGAGAAGAGTTTGAGAAGTGTGAGGGAGGAGAAGAGTCTGGCGCGATATATGCTCTAAATTGTTCCGGAGATATATCTCCGGAATATTCCAACGTTCAATGAACTTTGGGTGCGTTCGAAGATATATCTCCGGAATCATGGGGCATTTGTGTAATTTCTTATGGTGCGTTAGAAATACGTAGGGTGGAAAAATAAATTGTCTAAAATAAAGGGGTTATTTTGTACATCCCGTGGGGGTGCTAACGTACCCTAGTGAAAAATTAAAAATGTCATTGAATTTCAAAAATGCATCTCCGACTACAAACTCATAATACATATACTTCAGCATTTCGTAAGTGAGCCACTATTATTTTGTTCCAAATTAGTCCGGAGATGCATGTTCGTAACAATGTTATGGTGATTCCATCAGTGCACTTCTGTAATAACTTTGATTTCAAAACTCAATGAATTTTACAGAAACGCATATCTAGAATAGGCTCTGTTTTGTCAAACCATAAACAATTGCAGAATTTTGGAAGAACAATATAAATTAGACTCAAAATACATATCATTACATAAATAATCTTTATTATAAATTTAAGATCACATTTCATTATGAACTGGTGGTTTAGGATGTTTCAACATCTTTAAAATATCTTCAATCGATCTTGCAATCGTCGCATCCACTACAATCAGACTCTTTGTTGTATAATAGTAGAATGCACACCACATAACCCTTAAATCTTCATTTGTCTTCAACTCAAACTTGTTGGAAATTATATTGTCCTTTCATCATTAATTGATGGTGAACGATGCTTGAGCTTGACAACTCTTCGATTATTTGAATATCTCAGGAGATTATTCAGTATAGATTTCAGATCGATGAGAGGTGTGTCCTCAGTGACCCTAAATTGAAGTGAGGGCTTTTCCCCATTGAAATAAACAAGTGCAAGATGACAATATGTATTCATCCTGGTGTCGTGTGTTTTTATAAACAACATGATATGAGAAACCCCATATTTATACAAAGTTTTAAATCATTATGGATATTAGAAACTCTATCATGTCTTAGAAGATATTTCGGATATACATTTTTGGAGTCGCCATTTTTTCCAAAATAAGGTTTCTACGGAGATGCATTTCTGAATTATCTCATGTTTAGTAGTTTTTGCAATTAAATTAGGGTGAGTCTGGAAGTGCATCACTGGAATTGTCCTGCAGACCCACTGTTCGTATAAAACATGTTATATGCATGGACAAAAGTGTTAATAGCTTGAAACATATTTTTTTTCTAAAACTGACCCCCAATTGTAGTACAATTTATTGTTGAATATACATTACATATGTATCAAATTGTATCCATATTACATCGTTGTCAATAATACATACAAAAAACGAGTCACCATCTAAATACATAGTAAAATAAAAACTAAAAAGTATCAAAACATGTGTTACCACCTAAATCTATTTTTATGAGTGGTGCCACCACATTAAATTCCCATGTACTATCCGCCTTAAGGTATCCACGAACTTTAAAAAGACACTCACATTTTCTCGTTCTAGTGTCATCCCATTTCAACTTCTGAATATGTTTTTGGTACTTGCCATTTCTTTCACATATCATTGTTACAAATGCATTTTTTTCCATCAGAACCATTATTAGACCTCCCGATTACAACGTTGAACTCCAGTTTGGCGGCCTCCATTCGGATCCACTGGGCATATGTTCACGAACAACAAACTCTTGTTTACTTGTAAATTGTTCATTAACATCTACCTCGACACTAACTAGTTTAACATCTACCTTAACATCAACCGATTTAACATCATCTTCGACATCACTCGGTTTAACATCATCCTCCACTTCACATGGGTTAACATCTATAGACATCGTACCTTTGGGGAAAGTATCAGGGTGTACCATATCTACGACCAATCATATTAAAAAAAACATATTTAATATTCAAATTCAACTTTAGAATAACCGAAAGTGCATATTTGGAACACATGCAACCTAATTCTGAAGTGCATATTTGATCATAAGGAAGAAAAACAAGCAAGATTGTGTTTAATTAAATTTCCTGCTTGATAAATCCAAAAATTCATTTATGGATTTGTCACAGAGTTATGAAATTGATCACAAGTGTTTTTACCGTTTTTATTTTTATTTTCGTGGATGTTTTTATTTGCATTTTACCGCAAATATTGGTATTTTTATTGTGTTATAGATATATAGCATTCGGCGTTGCCAGTGGACGAAAGAAGAAGAAAACACATGAGAAAATCAATCCATCGACTGCCATTACGGGCAAGCCTTCATCACCCATGACGCTCGTCATGGTGCATGACCGTTGTCATGCTTCCAAGAAGCAGAGCGTCATGGGCGCAGGGAAAGAAACAAGCATCAGCATGTTGGAGCCATTGCGGGTAGCGCGTCATTATCCATGACGTTCATCATGAATCTAGTTTTCAAGACTTGCACGCTCAACTCATGACGAGGGGACTGTCACCAGAGATGACGTCCATTCCTCCACTTTCCATATGATTTTCAGCAATTTCCTAACTCATTTTCCAGTGGTTTCGCATGACTTCTATTGTATTCAATTGCCATTTTAGTGTCATTATAGGTATTATAACCGCTTTGTAACACATTGAATGAACCCAAGCTTTATTTGCACTAAAAATTACTCTTATTTCCATTATTTTATGCAAGTTTAAGTTTCCATTTTTCTTTTATTGTTTCTATTTCATCTGTCGCGTTTTGCATTTATTGTGTTATTATTGGATCGAGAGTCTCCATTCGGAGCATTCTTAATTTCAGAATCATTTATTTTATTCCAAGTTCTATTTTATTGCTTTCACAATGAATCCTATGTTTATTTTGTGTTATTATTAACAATGTTTAAGTATATTTCGATTAGAGTCTGAGACACGAGGACCATTATATCGACATATCTCATTCAAATTTTTTGATTGTCAATTGTAACGAGAATGATATATTTGTTTTGTAATTTTTGTTTAAAAAAAAATATTTGCTACGAAAGTAGAAGCACAAAGATATCATTTAGACACCGAAAGGGTGAAAACTGTATCGACTTAGAAACTCAAACAATCGGTTCTGAGATTGCAAAAGCGTTTCAAAACTGATTGAGATTACTTTTAGAAATAAACAGGCTTAGTGAATAAATACATGTTCAATGAGATTCTAGGAAAATGCATCTCCGGATTAACCCTTTCACCTCTACGAAGATGCATTTTTCAGACTATTTTTTGGCAAAAAGTCGAGTGACTCACTTGCAACATCGTTTTAGTATGCATTTGGTGCGTCTAGAAGTTCACTTCTGAAATATGAAAAGGGTAAATTTGGGTTTCCAAAGGGCAGTCCTTCACCCCATGAGTGTCAGCAACAAACTTTCAATCCTTTCATCTCTCTTTGCATTACTCCATAAATCCAACAAAAGTAAAGTTTGCAAAATCCTTCAAATTCTGAAGATAGAATTTCATCCTTCTATGCAATCTCATTATTTTTCTACAAAAATAAACATAAAAACCAGATTTTATTGTTATTCAATGATAATATAATGATGAATTTAAGATTTATATATCGAGTGCAACAAATCAATTTGGAGAATTCTAAGGATCGAAACCAAAAAAAATCAAAGACTATAGACACTAAAGAAAAAAAAACAAAGAAAAACTAGAGAAATGAATCACTGTAAGATGTAACAACTTTGTTTAAATTTTCCAATCCATTTCTCATTCATCCATAAGAAACCAAAAAAATAAAAAAACAGCAGTAAACCACAAAACTCAGTGTTATATTCATCAAATAAACATCTTTTTCAAACTCATTAAAAAAATATGAAAGAAAACCTTAAGTAACAAACTTATTTCAGTAACCTCAAAAGTAGAAAAAACAAGAATGAAGGTGAAAAAAGCTTTTCATCACTTTTGTCGTCATCAGTTTAAGATAGCTAACCAAAACCTCCACCACTTCCTTGTGCCACCTATCACCACCACAGATTCCGCAACACAAGCACAACCTCTTCACCTTCGTAGATCCTTCGCCGCCGCCACTTAACCACCACCAACATCACTGTTGTCCACCATTCTCTACTATCACCATCCAACTGCCATCTCCACAACTGCGACATTCCTCTTATTTTCAATCATCCCTCTAATGTTTTATTTTCCTACGCATTTTTCGAGGAATATACTTGGCACTCATAAAGTTGTATTTGACACCCCCACATATTCTATTAATGCCAAAAATACCTTTTCACATTTTTTTTTTACCTTTTTCAAATTCTTGCAAAAAGTTTACTCTCAAACGAGAAAAATATGTTAATGATACTAAATATTCGATAAAAATGTATAAAAATATGTACAGATCTTTTAAGAATCTGGTAAAAAAGCATAAAATACATATATTCTGAAATTCCCAGATAAATCCGTAAGTAACATATTTCTTGCGGAATTTTTTCTACAATCCCCAGGTAAAAGATCAAACAATTAAAAAAAAATTAAAATGCCTAATACCGGGTTTAAAAAAAAAAATCCCCTATGCTTTTTTATCAAATTTTTAATATATCAGGTAAAAATGCATTAAATTAGATACCGGTCTTTTAAAAATCCGGTAAAAATCATTCCAAAATGTGCATAAAAACTTGTAGGTAACTATTTTCTACGAAATTTTTCTACAATCCGCAGCAAATTTTGCAAGTAAAAAATAAAAAATTTAACAAATTATACAAAATGCCTAATGTAACTATGATATGCAATCTAAGAGGGGGTGTATTAGGGTTGCTGGGTTTTTCTCGATTTTGTGTTAAATTTCTTATCTTGTTAAATGACATAAACGATTATATGAATTTTACTTTAGGAATAATGCAAAGTGAAAAATTTAAAGTGTGTAAAGTAAAGAACACAAAACGTTATACTAGTTTCCCTTACCAACTTAAGGGTACATCTAGTCCCTTTATCTCCTTAGAGGATTTTCCACTATGTTTATATTCTTGTACAAGGCACACACCAAGACCTCTTTACAACCTTCTAATACATACACAAACACTAAAATCTATGGTGGACTCCGAATCTCCCCGACTCAAAGAACATTTTCAACAATAACCAAACACTACGACGATCTTCACTAAAATCAGAAACTACACCACTTCCTATTTACAAAGACTTTTCACCAACACATTATGATGAAAAGTACAAATATTCAAACTTTGAGAAATGAAGAATATTGTTGGCTTTATGATAATTAGATTCAAAACATAATTGTTGAATCTTATCAATATCACACTTCAAATATATCTCACTTAATTTCTTAGAAACTGTTTTGGTTTAGAAACTTTTTCTGGTTTATGAAAGTATACAAAGTTTCAAACCATTTTTGAAAAATGAAGAACACTTTGAAAATGATATTTGATTCTTATAAATCTTATTTTAAAAGTTGGTAATTTGTTTTCTGGTGTATGATGTCTTATATACACCTTTAGAAACCCTTATGAGTATATGCATAATTTAGAAAAGGTTTCATGAAGCTTTGCCATTCAAAATAGTGATTATGGTTCATGAAAAATCAAACTGGTTCAGGTTGTAATCGATTACGATAAACTTGTAATCGATTACAACATTCCAATGTTTAAAAAATTTGAATTTAGGAAACCTGTAATTGATTACAACATACCTTTAATTGATTACAACATGCCAATAAATTGATTATAGCATACATGTAATCGAGTACAACATACCTATAATTGATTACAACTTTATTTCCAACAAAAAATACAGCATTTTAAAGCACAACTTCAATGGGTTTTTATGCACAATGATTGAGAATATTTTAGGTTATTTTTTAATGATATCTTCTGAGCTTTTAAGTCATATAAGAGTTGAATCGCGATATTTTAAAGATCAAGACTTTAAATCTAAAAATGAAAAATCTTTGCCAATTGCCTTTGATCAATCACTATCTTCATCTTTTGTTTTCATTGTTATTGTCGATGCCTTTATATTTTTCTCCTTTTTTATGTATTTATTGTTGTGAATTGATGTCGCCAAGAACAAACTAAAATATGAGAAAAATGTTGGGTTTCTTGAACAAACACAAGAAACCCTATTAGATTTCACAAAAGATAGAGAAAAAGGAAGAGGAAAAACAATAATTGGTTAAAACTATTTCACTATTCACTTACTCAAAAAGGGTTCAAAGATTACAAGTGGATACCAACAATTAACCTCTCTCAACAACCTGAGAGAACTGGCCTATTTATAGACTACTGAGCTAACTTAGGCTACAAGCTAACTTAATATTTGGGCTTACACGCAAGGCCCAATTTGACATGCTAACTTAAACACAAAGCTAAATATTTCGACAACATGCTTGAACATACTTCGACTACAACATGCACAAATCCTGTCGAACCATGAAGCTACCCTTGTCAACACTAGAGTTCAATCCAAATACCACAAATCTCCACCTTGGAACAAACTCCATATTAACAAAGGAATAAACTAGCTATTACCATGCAACTTTATCAACTGCATACAAGGGAAAAACTTGCTACTTGGCAATGTCTTAGTGATCATATCAGCAACATTGTTATCAGTCGAAACCTTCAACACTTGGACTTCTCAACGCTCGATTATCTCTCTGAATAAGTACAACCTCACATTGATGTGTTTGGTTCGCTCATGCTAGGCTGAATTCTTCAACAGGTGTATTGCACTTTGACTATCACATTTAACAGTGATAACTCGGCCTTAAAGTTTCACCTCCTTAGAAAACCTTCAAGCCACAATGCTTCTTTCACAGCTTCAGTAAGAGCGGTATATTCCGCTTCAGTGGTTGATAAGGAAACAACCTTCTGAAGTGTTGCTTTCCAAGTGATTGTTATGCCGAACATAGTGAGCACATATCCAGAAATAGATTTTATGGAATCCATACAACTTGCATAATCAGAGTCGACAAATCCTTCGATTTCGACTTCTCTATCATCACCATGGGCTCCACCATAAATAAGAACTCTGCTCAGAGACCCATTAATGTACCTAAGAATCCACTTTAATGCTTGCGAGTGCGCCTTTCCAGGATTGACCATATACCTACTTTCAAGGCTCACTTCGTATGCTATGTCTGACCTCGTACAAACCATAACATACATCAAAGAACCTACTATACTAGCACATGGAATTCTATCCATATAGGCTCTTTTAACTTTAGTAATAGGACTTTAAGTTGAACTCAGATTGTACTGAGGATTAGTCGGTGTTAGAATAAGCTTTGAATTCGACATACCAAACTTGTCGAGAATCTTTTTTAGGTATGTCTCTTGAGATAAGCATAATCTCGACTGCTTTCTATATCTATAGATTTCAATCCCAAGAACTCTAGAGGCAACTCCTAAATCCTTCATGTCGAACTCCTTATCGAGTTCAGCCTTCACATTCATAACATCTTTGACATTGTTGCTTGATATGAGGATGTCAGTCACATAAAGCAACAAAATAACAAGTGAATTTCGAGGTCAAAATCTAAAGTAAATACAGTGGTCAGACTTGCTCTTAGTGAAACCAATGTGTGCCATAAACTTGTCAAATCTCCTATTCCATTATCAATGAGATTGTTTCAGGCCATGCATAGACCTATTCAACTTGCACACATAATCTTCATTTCCCTTTTCTACATACCCTTCAGGTTGCCTCATCGGGATCGTTTCATCTAGATCACCATACAGGGAGGCTATCTTCACATCCATCTGTTCAAGTTCTAGGTCGAACTTCGCCACCATGGCTAATAACTTTCTAATGGATTTATGCTTTACAATAAGTAAGAACACATCATTGAAGTCGATATCACTCCCTAGAAACCAACATTTCCTTAAAATGTTTCGATATCAATCATCTGATTCCTTAATTAACCTTGAAAATGCACTTACAGCTGACTAACCTGGCACCTGCAGGTTTCTCGATCAGCTCCCAAGTCTTATTATCATGGAGAGATTTCATCTCATCATCCATGGCTTTCAGCCATTTAGTCTTATTTTGACTCCTCATAACTTCCTTTTAGTCTTTAGGTTCTTCGTAAAGAACCTCACTTGCAAAGATTAAGGCATAAGCTATGAGATCTGCATAACCAAGTCTCTGAGGTGGCCTGGTGACTCTTCTCGACATGTCTCTTACCAACAAGTAGTCGTTATCAGTCTCCTTATCTTCATCGGCAACTTGAGATTCTTCTATGACTTCATCTGAGTTATGCAATTCAGCATCACTATGCTCCACCTCAATAGGATTTTCTTCCTGTTCCAGCTCTTCTTCAGAGATCCTCGAACTTCGACCAATGTCATTAGTTTTCTTGAAAGCTATCTCAACTTCATTGAAAACTATATCTCGACTTGTGATACACCTCATGTGACTTGGCTTTAAGAAGCACAACCTATATGCTTTGACTCCTACAGAGTATCCAAGGAACATACATCTTAGAGATATAGGTTCGACCTTGTCTTGCCTAATATGAACATTGGCTAAACAACCAAATACTCTAAGTTTGTCGAGACTAGGTGGATGTCCCGGCCAGACTTCTTCAAGTGTCTTCATTCCCAAGGCTGTCGAGGGGCACCTATTTATCAAGTATGATGCAGTCACAATAACTTTTGCATAAAACACCTTCTTCAATCCTACACTAACCAAAATGCACCTCGCCCTTTCTAGAATGGTTCGATTAAACCTTTCAGCCAAACCATTTTGTTGGGGAGTCCCTGCAGTAGTTATGTGCCTTGTAATACCATACGCAACATAATAGTTGTCAAAAGCCTCCTTGAAAAACTTAAGACCATTGTCGGTCCTTAACCTCTTGACCTTCCTTCCAGTTTGGTTTTTGACCAGAGTCTTCCAACTTTGGAAATTTTCAAAAGTTTCATCCATAGTCTTCTGGATAAATGCCCATAACTGTTGGAATAATCATCAACTATAGATAGGAAATACTTTGCACCTGGGTATTAAGGATTCCTTACAGGCCCCAAAGATCATAATGAATGTAATCAAGGGATCCATGTGTTCATTGTTTACCTTTGTTAAACTTAATTCTACAAGAGTTACCAAGTACAGAAGGTAGGGATGGCAACGGGTAGGGTCGGGTGCGGGTTTCACACTACCCAAACCCGCACCCGAAATTACCACCCGAACCCGAACCCAAAGGCTATTCGGGTGGCAAAACGACACCCGTGCCCACACCCGTTGGGTTCGGGTTTTTCCACCCAAACCCGAACCCGTAGCAAAAACACGAAAAATACAACTTTAGCATTGAAATTTGAAAGTCTGCAATCAAATTATTGGAAAATGGAGCATATTTGATGAAAGTCTACAATCAACATTAACATTAACATTGAAATTTGAAAGTCTACAATGAACATCAACATTAACATGTTAACATCTTAACAATCAACATTAACACAACTTAACTACAATCAAATTACATTTTACAATTTCCAAGTTCCAACAACAACAACAACATCATAAGAGAAAATCCAATGGTTGTGGCTGCTGCACATCCAGCTGTGACTTCTCCATACTATCCCACAAATCCAATGGTTGTGGCTGCTGCACATCCAGCTATCAATAACACTATCATCACAAGAAAAAATGTTAAAGAAAATCAGCAAGAACACCAAGAAAAAACTACTGTTGCAGAAATCATCAAATCCATTGGCATAAATCATCAAATCCATTGGCATAAATCATCAAATCCATTGGCACTAATGTTGGTAACTTTTCAACATACTGTTGTTAAAGAATACATTGGCATAAATCATCAAATCCATTGGCATAAACTACTGTTGCAGAAAAAACTAATGTTAAAGAATACATTGAAATGTTGGTAAATTTTCCAATATTTGTGATTCCATATAATCCAAAGCATAGGAATGGAAGAATGAAATTAACAACTACCAAAAGAACACATCTCTGTTTTCCTCAGTAAACTCTTGACAATGAAGAGTTTCACTGAAAGTGTTGACAAATGCTAGAAATTCGAAGTTGTTTTAGCAGAAGTAGTGAAAATTATAAGAGAGCAGAATGATTAGCATCTCTTGGAAAGCAAACTATTTAATTGACAAACAACAATAGAAAAGCATAACTATTCGGTTGATAGCCTAAGATTGGATGTATATCTTATCAAAAGCCTCTAGGAGAGGAAAGTAACTTTTGTTCATTGTTCTAAATTGTGATTGTCGTAGAGAATATTGCTTGTTGCGATACACATTGCAATTGTTGCAATATCAATATCGATTGATATATTTTAAATGCACAATTGAGAGAAAAACAATATTAGGAGTTTTCATTACATTGCAATAAGATTGAAATTTAAAGTTCTAAACTTTTAATATTTGAAAATGAAGGTCGTTGAAATTGTCCGATTGAGTTCATTTTATCATACTGTCAAATGTGATTTTCAATTACACTGATATTGCAGTTTCAAACTATTGCAGAAACTACTATATCAACAATAAATAATTATAATCTGTTATCACTTATTAAAATTTAAATTTTTAAGAAAGGCCATTTATTTTCTACGTATAGTATAATACTATAATATTAAGGCTTTTTTATGATGATTATACAAAAACCACAATAGAAAAGCATAACTCCAAAACACAAATACAAATAACTTGTGACAGAATTCCAAAACACAAATACTCACCATGTTAAATCATAGAAACAACAACTCTTAATCTTCAAAATGGTAACCCAAACAACTTTCCATCAATTCACCTGTAATAAGAAGTAAAATGAAGTTAAATAAAACACCATCTCATTTAACACTTTTACACTAAATGAAGTACAAAATACCTTCATCGTCGGACTCCATTTCATTCAACACAGTAGCAAATTCTTCTGCAACTCTAGAAGTTCCTATACATCACATGTAGAATAACAAAGAATAAAATTAGTTGACAATATGTAAACATTATTTGACATACATTACAAAATTGAATTGATAGTTTAAACTTTTACCATTATTCTCAGCAGCCCATAGCCAACTCCTAGCACACATCAAAGCCTCTACAGTACTCCAGTTAAGTCGGCTACGATGAGGACTCAATATTCGACCACTATTACTAAAGGCCGATTCAGAAGCGACTGTGGAGATAGGAATAGCTAACACATCTCTTGTAATTGCTTGAAGTGTTGGATACACAACTCCATTTACCTTCCACCAATTCAAAATGTCAAAATCTGGAGTTTTTTTTATAACCGGCTCCTTCAAATAATGATCCAACTCATACTTAACACTTGAACTTGAATTTTCCGCAATCGTCTCAAAGTATGCATCAAATTCAGCCTCGTCATCAACAACAGTAGTTGTACCAATGGATGGAGTGGTAGGTTGTGCATCTCTAAGTCTAATTTGTTGATAATCATTGAGCAAATCATAACACATCTCCTTGATTCTACTAACTTGTGCACTTGAATCTTGACCATACAACTTAGGGAACCAGAAATCAAGTACAACCATCTTCTTCCTAGGGTCTAAAACTGCAGCAACTCCCATCATATCATGAACACCACTCCAATAATTTTGAAAATTTTCCATCATTTTTGTGGCCATCATCTCAATAATTGAATTGGAGGACTTCTTCCATTCCTCTATTGCCAACTTAATCTTACAAATCTTAGGAAAGTACAAGTTGGCAGTTGGATATTTTGTACCAGAAATCAACTCAGTTACTTCATTAAATAATTTAAGGCACCCACAAACATCTTTAGCAAATTGCCACTGTGAATTAGATGGCAAACAAGTGTACAAAGACTCACGTTGCTTCAACCGAATAAATATATCCTTGTACTCTATGGCAATATCAAGCATCTTATATGTGCTATTCCATCTTGTTGGACAATCTAGAGCTAACTTTCTAGTACAAACAATTCTCAATTGTCTAGCGGTATCTTCGAATTTTTCATGCCTTTTAGGTGTAGCACTCCAAAAGGCAACACTATCCCTAATATTTTCTACCCCATCCTTAAGCACTTGTAGCCCCTCATGAACAATTAAATTTAGGATGTGCGCACAGCAACGCATATGTAACAAAGACCCATCCCTTATCAAACTTTCCAGCGGCAACTTATCCTTAATTTTCCTAATCATGGAGTCATTTGTGCTACAATTATCTAAAGTAATTGTACAAAGCTTTGAATCAATGTTCCAATCCATTAAACAATTAACAAGTGCTTCAGCAAGTCTTTCACTAGTGTGAGGGGCTGGAACATAAATGAACCTAATATAACAATATTTACACTCAATCAATATTTACACTCAATTACACTCAAACATAATAATAAATACATTATACAATTAAGTTATAAAATCAAGTACTTTGTTACCTCAAGATTCGACTCTGTAAAGTCCACGAGCCATCAATATAGTGAGCCGTAACCGCTATATACCCTTTTTTTTGGTTGCTTGAAGTCCACATATCTGTGGTAATTGCCACTCTTCCGTCATGGCTATCTAACATCTTCATAGCACATTTTTTCTCAAAATCATAAACTTTCAATACCTCCTTCTTGATTGTGTTTCGAGTAGGAACTTTAAACAATGGTTGAAGAGAAACAAAGACTCTTCGAAGACCAACGTGATCCACAATTGATAGTGGATAATCATGCATAATAATAGCTTCAGCAATCAACTTCTTCACATTTTCTGGATTATAAGTTCCAATTCCCAACTCTTCCTTTCCTTCTGAGATAGTAGGCATGAGAAATGGTTGTCCTTTGTCATGGCTTTTATTCTTAATCTTTTTTTGAATACAACTCAAGGGATGTCCTTTCAAGTGATTTGTTCCATTCTTTAAAGTGCCACTAAGTTGTTTTTTACACCAGATGCATTCAGCCTTTTCTTTCCCATTCACTTTCATCTTTTTAAATTCTTGCCACACATTACTTCTTAGTTTCTTTGATGGAGGTTCTAAGCTTGTGTCAATTTCTTCTTGTTGCCCAACATTAGGTGTCGGACTCGGATTAGAAGATACCTCCTGATGTGTTGGTGGACATGTACTTTCTTGTGTAGGATTAGACGTTCCTTCCGATTCCGGGGTAACCGGGGTTGTGTTCGCTTGATCCATTTGACCTATTAAACAGAAAATTAATCATTAAAAAGCAGCAATATATATTTAAAAAGCAGCAGCTATATATATTTATTCAATTTAATATAAAAAGCAGCAGCAATATACAAATAACATGCAGATGCTTTCACAACAGATAACAACTTCATAACCTCTAACTAACTAACAATACCAAACTATCTGTCACAACAACACAACTAGTTTCAACAATGTAACCTCCTCATAATTGAATTTTGAATTTCATAACTAACTTCAACCATCTCACTTCCTAATTTCTAGCCTGTCTTAACTAACTCAACAATGCCATTTGATGTGAATTTCATTTTACATTTCTAACAGATTTTTAGAGTAGGAAAGCTATAAATAACACAGTCACAATTCAGTTCAGGGGATCCTCATTCTTTTCTCTCTGTCATTCACAGTTCAGTTTGGGAAAAATAATGATCACTTGAAAGAAAATAGCAGTGGCTTGATAAATATTAGATAAATTTTAAAATCTTCTTCGAATTTATACTTGGCCAAAATTCAACCGCATTGGCTTGCAATGCAATGACTGCACCAACTGCACATATAAACACATATTTCTTTTGATTGTGACTCTTGATTTTTTCATATTCAAAATTTAACTCTTTCAATTAAGGGAGCAATTTGACACTCAAACCCATCTCTCTTGGAAACTTATAAGCAGATGCCTATATATGAGGGTATTCAAAATTGCAATCAAGAACACACATTCTTGAATTTAATCACAGTTGACATTAGTTCTGCTAATTGTGAAATGTAATTTAAAATGGTCCCTCTGCTAACTTATATTTTAGAGACTACGATATATCGTATGAACACACATTCTTGAATTTAATCACAGTTGACATTACTTCACATCTTATGGTCCACAAATCGCTATAAGCACCTGATTCATAATAAGCATATATATGTTAGATTTTTTAGCACAAGCCCAATTGGAGGAGTGTTTTACATATTTGGTTACAACTCATAATTCTCCTAACACTAACTGACTGTAACTAACACTAACTCATAATTCTCCTAACACTAACTCATAATTAAGAGCTACTAACTGTAACTAACAGAAATACAGGGGAATTTCACGGCAATTTCGGTTGAATTTCAAAGGAATTTCACACAAAGTTTTAGTCTATAAATACAGAGCAGCAACAGCAACAGATAAACCAACATTCAACAGAAAAACTGAAAAACCAACAGCAACAGCAGCAGCAGATAAAAACCGAAACCGAAACAGTAATGCGAATTCAAACAACAACAGCAGCAGTTAGAAATTCAAACAACAACAGCAGCAGATAAAAACCGAAACAGTAATGCGAATTCAAAACCGACTCGCTTCAGATTTAGACTAAGTTTCGACTTAATAAACTAGTGTCACGGTTTTAATTAATTCATTACCTCATAATTTTCATCAACACAACAAAGGAAAGTTAAGGAAGTTTGGGAAAAATAATGATCACTTGCAAGAAAATCAAGGTATTATTCAAAGTTTGAATACTGATGTAAAACCAAGATCAAAGACAAGTCTCAGTACCTCAAATAATGCCTTGACGTTAGCAGTGGTTTTTTGCGTTGCAGGAGAGGCTATGATTTGCGAGTATTGGACGAAACTTTATTCAAATTTCTTAATCAGTGATAAGTCATTTAACATTTTCTCAATTTCTTCGTCATCCTGAGCTCGCCCTCAATCACCCAATTAATTCTTCGAAGGCTACAACCATATGGAGGAAAGTTTAATATAGAACTGGGCAGCACAAATATACACCCAAAAAAAATCATTACTCTATTTGTTAGAAAAATATTCTCGTGAGGTAAGTGAAAAAAGAACAATGCAAAAGAAGGCTCACGATTAGGCGGATGATGAATGAGAAAATAGAATAATTGTGAGATACCATTAAGGAGAAGAAAAATAAATAGCAACGCAAAAGGTTAAATTTTAGAGAGAAGGAGAAACAAATAATTTCTACCTTAATAGCACGATACGAAATCTGCAAGTCACGGTGGAAGGAGGGAGAGTGAAACTGAAACGAGCAGCCAGCAGCCGTAGTGACGGAGGGAGAGTGAAACTGAAACGAGCAGCCAGCAGCCGTAGTGACGGAGGGAGAGTGAAACTGAAATGGAAGGAAACAAACAAATGAATGAAACCCTAATTTACAATTATATATATGCAGGGGCAGTTAAGTAATTTTAAGGTTAAACGGGTGTGGTTTCGGGTTTCGGGTGTGGGTTTTACACCACCCAAACCCGCACCCGAAAAATCGGGTGGCACCCGAACTCGAACCCGAACCCGAACCCAGTCAATTCGGGTTTCGCCCGTTGACTCGGGTGCGGGTGCGGGTGGGCCCCGCGGGTATGGGTTTGTCTACCATCCCTAACAGAAGGTTCACAAAACTCCAATTTTTCGACCTTGTCACCACATAGAAGATTTTTTTTTGACAATTCGACCAGGCCTCTTTTACTCACATGGCCAAGTCTCTTGTTCTATAGCTCAGTCTTCGACACAGGTTTTGTGGATGCCACATCTGCTGAACCACTTACAACCTCATCCTCAAGGGTATACAAGCCTTGTTTCTTCATGCCTCTCAAGACTTCCTTCGACCCCTTCATTATCATTAGGATGTTTTTCTCTCATTTGAAAACATATCCTTTCTTGTCGAATTCACCAAGAGAAATCAAATTCCTCTTAAGATCAGGTACATACCTAACATCAGTCAACATCCTTATTGACTCATAATAGAGCTTGAATCTCACATATCTAATACCTGCAATTTTGCAGGCTTTGTTGTTTTCCAACAACACTAATCCACCATCTTGATCACACAATTCCTCAAACACGTCTTTGTTTGGAGTTATGTGCCAAGTACACCCTGAATCCATAATCCACTCCTTGCTAGAGTCGCTTTTTGAAACTACCAGGACATCAAATGATTCATAACCATCTTGCACAATGGTTGCATTACCATTATCCTTTACACCACGATTGTTCAGACGATTAGGGCATACTTTTCTTGTATTAACCTCCTTTTTACAAGGATTACACTTAATAGTATGAGCATTACCACCATAAAAATTATGTAGAACTTTACCCTTATTTCTTCTCAAACCTACCATCTTTCTTCAAGAATTTCCCATTGACAGAAAAACTTTCACCAAAAGAAGATAACCTATGCTCATTTCGTTCGTTCAAATCCTTAGAGTACAAGGCAGATTGAACATCTTCAAAGGTCAATGACTCTATTCCATACAAGAGAGTTTCTTTGAAGTGAGCATGAAACTTAGGTAAAGAGCACAACAGGAGCGACGCTTGATCTTCATCATCGATTTTGACCTCGATATTTTCAAGATCAAGAATCAACTTGTTGAACATATCTAGCTACTCAACCAAGGCTTTGTCTTCACTCATCTTGAATGAATACAAAGCATCACTACTACGAAAACCCCATTTAACGACGCCAGGTTTACCACGGTTTTGTATCCCACCGTTGTAACAGGATTAAAAATTTATAACGCCATATTTAACGACGGTTGTATTACATAACCGTTGTAATACAAGTTGTGTAACAAGCTTCGATTCCCAGCTCTATATTTTTTTCCATATTTTTACATTTTAACACGCTTATATTAGAAGACCGTTGTACTACATGTATCACGCTTCGATTCACAGCAATGTATTCTTTAGTATTTTTAAGTGCAATAGAGTATATATATAACTTTAAAAATAAAACTGTAAGAGATGAACATATATAGACATAATTTTATTTTAATATTCCATTGAGAGTACATTGATAAACATATTACATATCAAGATCATTGTCAGAGCCCATAGCATAAAATACATCTTCATAATCTAGACATCTCTCCTCACTCCCCTAATCGGAATCATAATATACAGGCCTCATTTTCTTCTTTATCTTCTTCTTCTTCGGCTTTTTCTTCTTTTTCTTCTTATCCTTCCTTACCCTTAAGGCATCCCTGAAGTTGGCAGTTGCTGGTTGGACGACCTCCTAGATTGGCGCCTGACGTTCCTCATTGAGGTTTCTAGGATTCTCATTCGTTGAACTCATTGTTACGAAGAATATATTATTTAGATATGTAAAATTGTCTATTTATAGATGAGGTTGAAGATGAAAAGACTGATAGTTTAATGCTTGTAATGATGATAACTTGTAAACCGTTCATATTCTGGAACTATATTTTCTTGTAAACCGTTCATATGTTGGGAAGTGCAACGGTTAATAATATCACGACGGTTATAAGTAATGACCTTAGCAATATCACTTATAATCCAGGCGTAATTTTAGGAAAATGTTGTTGCCTGGTGTCGAACCTTGTACCACGTATAAGGGGTATCGCAACGGTTATTATAACTAACCGTTGTGATATTATTAAATTAATATATAATCTATCATAACAGTTATTTAAGAAAACCGTTATGAAACATTTACCTATATAAGGGAATTAACTTTCCCTTTTTGACAGTCGCGCCGTTTCCTTCACAGCGAAACCCTAGCACCCAAACTTCATCTTTTTTTAGAATCTGCGAGAAGAAATACAAGAAGTATGAAGCTTTTGATTTAAGCTTCTTCCTCCTTGTAGTTCTTCCTGCAGAATCTAAAACTAGATGAACATGGTGATGATGCTGGCGGTAGCAAGCGTAATGTACATATTGTTTATGGAAAATAAGGTAGTCTTCTACTTCAATCTTTTTGTTAAATAGTTCCCATTATCTCGTTTGCTTCATGTTGTTTTTTTTATTGTTCTCATTTTGTGCAGATTCGACTTCAATGCTTCACAAGCAAGGTGAACTTCATTGTAATGGTACAGTCCCACTTCTTAGGATTTTGTTTCAACTTTTGGTTGTTTTGTTTTGAATACTAACTAATTTTCTTCATTGCTTCCCACTTCTAAGGGTTTGTTTCACATGGTGATGATGATGGTGGTACATATATATATGAATTCATTCTG
Organism: Lathyrus tuberosus; assembly: GCA_022829125.1. NCBI lineage: Eukaryota > Viridiplantae > Streptophyta > Magnoliopsida > Fabales > Fabaceae > Lathyrus > Lathyrus tuberosus. Next base: position 7,728,142 of record JALAZF010000090.1, read on the forward strand.
ATAAGGTACATATATATGAATTCATTCTTATATTGTATATGAAATTTAGTTTATTATATACTATGTACATTGTTTGTTTTACTATCCTTTTATTGAAAATGCAATCAGTTAAATTGATATAGAACATTAGTTTAATATATATATATATATATATATATTGTATATAGTTAAATTTAATACTAACTAATTTTCATCATTGCTTCCCACTTCTTAGGATTTGTTTCACATGGTGATGATGATGGTGGTACCTATATATGAATTCATTCTGATAAGGTACATATATATGAATTCATTCTGATATTGTATATGAAATTTAGTTTATTATATACTATGTATATCGTTTGTTTCACTATCCTTTTATTGAAAATGCAATCAGTTAAATTGCTATAGAACATTATAATCTGAAAATTAGGATGTATTTGAAAACCAACCTTTATCATGTCAATGTTTTCTGAATTGCATCCATTTCATTCAGCACATTTAATGTTCCTTAACATAAAATTTATGGTCCAATGGTCCATTTCCTTCAATTCATCGATATCTTTTATTATAGTTTACCTCATCGTCGTCACTAATCGCCGTGGTTGTTAAGATCATGATCATTGTTATGATGATAAAATCGTGGTGATTTTTGGCGATGATGAGGTAAACTATAACAAAAGATATCGATGGATTGAAGGAAACCGACCATCGAACCATAATGTTAATTCTTGGAGTTGGCTAGAATTTTGGTAAAACAATGTTGATGCATGGTTGATGTTTCAACATGAGTTTTTAACAGCCTTGTTATGTTTAGTTAACATTCTGGTTATGTTATGTGTTTAAGGGTTGCAGTTTTGTGCTGATGTCAAACCCGATGTCATAACATCAGTTGACAGAACATCAAAAAACCATCTGTTGTGGTTTTTGTATTGCAGAATGTTAAGGTGTTGAAGAGTTAAAGTGCTGAAGAGTGATGTCACATGCGATGTCTTGACATCACTATACCAGAAACTTAAAACATCAGGTTGTGATGTTTTTAGGGCTGCATGCATTAGTTTGATTTGAGGAGATCTGTTAGTTAGATTGGATGCGAATTTATTGGAGAAGATTTATTCTGATACAATTAATTCTGCATATCTTGTGGAGAATTGTTCCTATTTGTGTGGAGAAGATTGTTCCTATTTGTGTGGAGAAGATCTTGCAGCTGATTTAAAGAGAAGATTTAAAAGATACATAATATCCTGGAAATATTATGTGGAGCTGAATTTAATGCATAAAGATATGGAGAATATTTAGAGTTAATTATTGAAGATTTAAATTGAAGATTTGATTGAAGATCCAATTAATAGCAGAATCTGTTGGAGATTTGGAACAGAAGATTTGATATGATTTGAAGGCCCAAATCCAGTTGGGAAATAGGTTATAAATAGAAGCATTGTAACCTAGTTTTGGGAAGCCAGCCATCATGTAGATTATAAGGGCTGTGTTGGTTGATGAACCACCCGGTTTATGGGATGGTCATCGTGTTTATCTCGAAGCCTGTAGGTAAGAGATGTATTGTTCTTGGAGGAAGCTTTGAAGCAACTCCAAAGGGGTGTCATGGAAGTGTGTCTTCCAAAGTCTATGTAATAGAAAAGTTTAAGGAGTCAAGCTGTTAATGCAGTGACGGTGTAGTTGACTGCTAGACATCATCGAGATGATTGGAAGTGAGATGGAGTCTCTTACCTAGGGAGGACTTAGGTAGAAGGGTCATTGGGTAGTGATTGAATTAGGTAGATTGTCAACTGGTGTGTTGAGTCTGTAATTTGATACTACTAATAGTGGACTTTCTTCCTGGCTTGGTATGCCCCCAGATGTAGGTTGGTTGAACCGAACTGGGTGAACAATTAATTGTGTTCATTTACTGTTTTTATTATTGCCTTGTTCAGCAGATTGTGATGTTGTGACATTGCACAAGACATCACACATCTGTACCAGAATTTCAATTGGTATCAGAGCAGGCATCCTGTCTGTTTCTAGATGAGATCTAGGGAAGATACTTTCTGGTTCGTGAGCAAGGAAGATAGTTGCTGAGTTGTGGACTAGGCCAGTTCATACGGTTGGGTGTAGGATCCCTTGAAGTAAAGGATGGACTATTTATCAGAGCTGCCATTGTGAGAGTGTTGACCCTTGGTGACAAACAAGGATTTTTGAGCAGCACCTGAAGGTTGTTGAGGAGTCGTTGTATGTTCCGCTGTAGGTAACCCTGGTTGGTTCTCGTATCTCTGGTGGTGAGATTCTAGGAAGGTATTCTCTTGGAAAGACATTAAGGGTTGGTCTCCTCAGCAGGTTGGTCTCTGACGTGGTAGTTGGTGCTAGGCAACTTCAACTGGTTGGTTTGAGAGATCGAAGATTCTTGAGGATTATCTCATATCTTTGTTTTGGGGAAAGAAGTGATCAGAAGGTGAATGGATTGTTTTTAAGGCTTGATGAAGAAAGAAGAGGGTGGAGCCCAAGGCAAAAGAGTATCACTGTCAAATCTTTCATGCGGGAGTGAAGATCTTGATAAGGTATCTCTTAAGCTGAGTTGTGGTGACCTATTCAGGAGGGTCTTTGTGGTCATGTTATTAGTTTCATCAAGAAAGAAGCTAAGCTTGATATGTCAATCCTAATGTCTCGACATCGCGCTACACATCAGCAGTTTAAAGGTAAATGCTGAGTCAAAGACCTGTTAGACTATAGCTGTTTTGAAGGATCACTGAAGCTATGAAGTTGAACAATGTGTGAGATGCTGTTCATATAAAAGGTAGTAAGCTTGAGCTAAACTGTCTGAGGACAATATTATAGGGAAAGTACATCCTAGAGTTTGTGTTCAATAGCAGTGTAAATCAGCCTGGGGTCAATTGGTGTCTGCATTAGTCGTATGGAGTGAACTCTTCCAGCTTTGAGGCTTAAAGGATTGGAAGTAGCAGAGTGTCTATGGTATGGCTTTAGATGCAGAAGGATGGTAGTTATCACTCTTAAGTTGACAAAGGTCTGAACCTTGTGCTTATAAGAAGAAGCTTTTGGAAGAGTGTGGTATGCAAGTTACTGCAGTTTTGTTGGTCTAATCTTGGAAGTTGATCAGATGTTGATATGTTCTCATGTGTCCCCTACATGAGATATGTGTGGATTAATATCGTCGGAGTCTCCAAATCCATTGTAGAAGTGTTTAATGTGATGAAGACTGATGTCAGAACTGATGTTGACACATCATTTCAGCCAAAGAAAGATAGTGATCAGTGATGTGGATTAGCAGAAGAGGGATCAGCTAGGGCCTCAAGTTTCAGACCAGATCAAATGTTGAGTTTTTGTCTGTCTTCAACTAATGACAATATACATTGACGGGAGACTATGTATATGTCTGAGGTACAAGTGCAGGACTGCAGAAGTATTGAGAATTTATTTTTCTCTATGTGGCTGGTTATTTCTCTTTGTGGTGTGAGAATGTATCATCTGGTGGGGTTGATTGGTGACTGTGTACTTGGAGCATCATCCAAATTATCTGGGATAAGTTTGAATTAGAAGAGGCAGAGTGTTGAGGAATGTTGACAAGCTGATGTGTTTAAGGCTAAAAAATATGAAGACATCATAGTCTTGTGGGTTTCAGCTTGGATCAGTTTATTTCTGATCTAAGTGGTTTGGAGCAGGGTGGTTGCTCTGGTTGTGAAGGTCTAGGATAAGTGGCAGTTATCTCTGGCTTTCTACTGACGGCTCTACTAAGGGAAGTGGCATTCTTTGGTATAGCTATGGGGTAGTCTTGGACTACTTATTTTTTGAAGATTCAGATGTGGTAGGTTTGAAGTCTTTGGAGTTTCTAAGCAGGATGGAGGTTGTCTACTCAAACTTGATTGTTGAATCAAGTCTATGAGAGCATGGAAATCTGTTTCTGCAAAGGGAGGAGGTTCTTCTGAGTGGCAGAAGGAAGAGCTGAATTCAACAGTTGGATGTCATAATGTTTTGACATCTTGCTCAACATCAGGAGTCTCAGCTGGTGATGTGGCACATCAACTAATGATAAGGTAATCTACCGGAATGAACAATAGGATGCTTCAAAAAGATCGTTCTCATGGCAGTTTGCGAGAGCTGCAGGAAGGAGAAGATGTTACATGACCATGGCTTAGGGAGTCTAAGTGTGTTTGCTTTTGAGCAAGTGGAACATGTGACTTGAAGATCAAGTTTCCTTGGTGGATCAGGATATCTTTGTGAGAGTTCTGACAAACGTGAAAAAGGTCAAAATGTGGCATTTGGCTGTTTTCATTTGAGGATTCGTGCTTGAGGTGATCAAACTGTGGCATTGGTTGATCTCAGAAGTGAATTCAAAGAATCAAGATAATCAGAGTGTGGCAGCTGGTTATTATTAAGGATTGTCTTGGAACAAGTTACTCTTGGGCAGAAGGGTGATGAGTTGAAGACTCAAGAAGATTATTCTTCTTGAAGGTGGATGAGAGGTTATTCCCTGATGCTTTGGATTACTGTGCAATAGTAAGTCCAGTTGGTGGAGCATATCAAGAATCAAGGTGATGATGTCTTGGTGTGTGGCAAATGTTCTAACTTGTGTTGGAACATTATCTGGTTGGATATCCTTGGTGAAGGATGATTATGCTCTGGTTCAGGAGCTTGGTGCCTACATTTTGCCTAAGGAGTGTCTACATAGTCATACGGGAGGATGATGAAGTAGAAGGTCTGCCTTGGATGGAGAATGTAGAGAAGACTGAAGAAGTCCAAAGTAACTTGTGAATGTGTCATAAGGAAGAATCAGAAGTTGTTAGACGTGTACAAAAGAAGAGGTCATACAAATTGTCATGCCTTGTGTGAGAAGTCTGGATATTGTTGTTTGTGGCCATGATGGAGTAGCTTGATGTTTGAAGATGACACCCTGAGGGAACCTTATCAGCTGACTGTATAAGAAGTGTGTGAATTAGTAAGCATCATCTGCGGGTTATTTGTGAACAAAGACCTTGTTGGGAGCTTGGTAGTTATCTGATGGACTGGGCTTGTGGAATTGGAAGAAGCAGCATTAGTGTCTGAAGTGGCAGTTTAGTCATTATGGACAGGTTCTGATCTTGAGGTTAAGTAGGTTGAAGACTTCTTTAGGTGGGTATAAGGACAGAAGGTTGTTGTCAGTGGTGTGATCTGATCAGAATGGCTGAAGATAAGGAGGTTTCTTCTAATACAAGTAAAAGGTGGTGGCAATCCTTATCTTGTGTTGCAAGTGATCTGAAGACATTTGTTATGGAATATGTGAAATTCCAAATCAAGTGTTTTTTTTTGGACTTGACAGATCATGTATCGGAAATAATCATGATGAGATTTTGCTCAACAAACACAAGAAGTGGCAGTTCTTAATGTTGAGAATGTGGCAATTTCATTGTGCTTCTATCTGGTGTCAAGTGTTCATCTTCATAAGGAGCATGGGTTGTTCATGGCAGGGGGAGTTAAGGCTGTTGTCTATGGTCTTTTACTGCAAGGATGCAGATTTTTGTGAAGATTGCGTGCTGATCAAGATTGTGAAGATTGGATATAATGTCAGATAACATGTTATGACATTAGGTTGCTGGATGACATGTTGGTGTTCTAGCCATGTGAAGCTAATTGTTTGAATCATATGTACACATGCTTCTAAGGAGGAGTCTGAAGGACACCTTTGTGTGTATCTGGGAGATGTCACACTTGTCTTGGTGTGTTTTTAAGAAAGAGGAGTTTACTTAGAGTTCAGTGGAAGGCATTGTGAGTGTGCTTCAGAACTTGTGGATGATTGTGTGAAGCATTCCTGTCTGGATGAATGAAGACTATGTCTGGAGTTTCCAAATGTTATGGTATACTGGTCAAGAAGCACTAGATAGGGGGAGTTGATATTTTCTCTGCTGATCATTGAAAGTAGTAGCTGCTGAGTCTGGGTTTTGTTCTGAGTATATTGGTTGGATGATTCAGAGTTTGCCTTTGGAATTTTTTTTTGCTTGCTGCTATGTTCAGAGTTTGTCCAATTATGGCTAAAAAGGGGGAGAGTTAGCCTAGTGGTTGCCAAGGTGTGGTTGTGAAGCCTTTTCAGATATGGTGCAGCAGTTGAGGGGGAGAATGTTTGAACAGCTGTGAGCTGGTTCTTGGTTTGAGGGGGAGTTTGCCCTATGCTGATGTGAAAATGTTCGTTTCTGCTGCAAGTTGGTCCAAGTTGGTCTGATGTAGGCTGAAATTGTTTTAGCCAAAATTAGCCAAAGGGGGAGATTGTTAATTCTTGGAGTTGGCTAGAATTTTGGTAAAACAATGTTGATGTCATGGTTGATGTTTCAACATGAGTTTTTAACAGCCTTGTTATGTTTAGTTAACATTCTGGTTATGTTAAGTGTTTAAGGGTTGCAGTTTTGTGCTGATGTCAAACCCGATGTCATAACATCAGTTGACAGAACATCAGAAAACCATCTGTTGTGGTTTTTGTATTGCAGAATGTTAAGGTGTTGAAGAGTTAAAGTGCTGAAGAGTGATGTCACATGCGATGTCTTGACATCACTATACCAGAAACTTAAAACATCAGGTTGTGATGTTTTTAGGGCTGCACGCATTAGTTTGATTTGAGGAGATCTGTTAGTTAGATTGGATGCGAATTTATTGGAGAAGATTTATTCTGATACAATTAATTCTGCATATCTTGTGGAGAATTGTTCCTATTTGTGTGGAGAAGATTGTTCCTATTTGTGTGGAGAAGATTGTTCCTATTTGTGTGGAGAAGATCTTGCAGCTGATTTAAAGAGAAGATTTAAAAGATACATAATATCCTGGAAATATTATGTGGAGCTGAATTTAATGCATAAAGATATGGAGAATATTTAGAGTTAATTATTGAAGATTTAAATTGAAGATTTGATTGAAGATCCAATTAATAGCAGAATCTGTTGGAGATTTGGAACAGAAGATTTGATATGATTTGAAGGCCCAAATCCAGTTGGGAAATAGGTTATAAATAGAAGCATTGTAACCTAGTTTTGGGAAGCCAGCCATCATGTAGATTATAAGGGTTGTGTTGGTTGATGAACCACCCGGTTTGTGGGATGGTCATCGTGTTTATCTCGAAGCCTGTAGGTAAGAGATGTATTGTTCTTGGAGGAAGCTTTGAAGCAACTCCAAAGGGGTGTCATGGAAGTGTGTCTTCCAAAGTCTATGTAATAGAAAAGTTTAAGGAGTCAAGCTGTTGATGCAGTGACGGTGTAGTTGACTGCTAGACATCATCGAGATGATTGGAAGTGAGATGAAGTCTCTTACCTAGGGAGGACTTAGGTAGAAGGGTCATTGGGTAGTGATTGAATTAGGTAGATTGTCAACTGGTGTGTTGAGTCTGTAATTTGATACTACTAATAGTGGACTTCCTTCCTGGCTTGGTATGCCCCCATATGTAGGTTGGTTGAACTGAACTGGGTGAACAATTGATTGTGTTCATTTACTATTTCTATTATTGCCTTGTTCAGCAGATTGCGATGTTGTGACATTGCACAAGACATCACACATCTGTACCAGAATTTCACATAAATTTTATGTTAAGTAACATAAAATGTGCGGAATGAAATGGATGCAATTCGGAAAACAATGGTGTGTTTAAGTTGGTTTTCAAGAACAGTTTAATTTTCAGATTATATAGTTCTTTACCAATTTTAATGGTTGTATTTCTTTAATAAGGTGGATGGTAAAACAAGCAATATACATTTGTATTTAATAAACTAAGGATACATTCCACAACGGTTGAGACAAATAACCGTTGTGATAGTTAACATATATGACAACGGTTCATACTGATAACCGTTGTGATAGTTAATATATATTACAACGGTTGAAATATCTAACCGTTGCAATATATCGCGCGCTTCCAGAATACAACAACGGTTTCCAGACCGTTGTAGAAACGACGAACTTACAATAACAATCTACATAACAACGCCTTCGCCCGCGTCATTATATGGTATTCCCAACCGTTGCTAAATGGGTTTTTGGTAGTAGTGCATGCTTTATGTAGAGATGATTAACTAACGATTTCGTCATGTACAAACCTTTAAGTTTCATCCACACACCAGCTACAATTTTCTCCTTTGAAACCTACCAGAGAACCTTATCACCAAGGCTCAATACAATGGCAGTGTGGTCTTTTTCGACCATCATTGTCTTCTCCTTCTCCGATAGGGCATCGTCCATCTTCTCCGATCCTTTCAACGCTTCTAACTTATCGGAGAAGATGGATGCTGCCCTATCGCAGAAGGAGAAGACAATGATGGTTGAAAAAGCCCACAGTGTCATTGTATTGAGCCTTGGTGATAAGGTTCTCTAGCAGGTTTCAAAGGAGAAACTGCAGCCGTATATGGACGAAACTTGAAAGTTTGTACATGACGAAATTCACCGATGAATTCACCAGTTGAAATTCACCGTTGTCTTTTTTTCTTTCTTTCTTTGAACGTCCATTTTCATGGATCATACACCGTTAACATATTTTATTTAAAAGATTTAGATTCAGTCCTTTTAAAAGAAAATAATGGTTCAAACAATCATTCAAATAAAAATAATTTATAGTTTAAATATTAAGGAGATGTAGCAACTTCTTTAATATATATATATATATATATATATATATATATATATATATATATATATATATATATATATATATATATATATATATATATATATATATAAAAGTTGTGACAATTTGCTTGTTCTCTTTAAAAAAATAAAAAAATATGTAAGTTTATAAAAATAAATCATTATAAAAGAGATTAACTAAATATACATCTTTTTAATCTTTGAATTTTTTTAAAACACAAGTTGCACAACTTACTCATTTTAAACCAATATTTTAAATAAAGATATAATTAATTTTTTTTATAAATATATTAATTAGATGGACATCTTTTTAATCTTTGAGTTGTTAGGATAAAAGTTGCACAACTTGCTCGTTCTAAAATCTGTTACAAAAAACAATTAAAATAAATTAATTAAAAATTGAATTGTCATAATCTTTTTTATTCACATTCAATATATTTTTTAATTAATTCAAACAAAAGTAATTTTTTTGCATTATTATTTTTTTAATCAATTCAAACAAAATCATTTTTGCATTCAATTTATTTATTTTTTATTCGCATTTATCATAGCAAAAAGCATTTCTTTAAAATCAATAAACATACAAATATTTTCTACCAAAAATTACGTAAATTTGAATTTTTCATCGCACTAGGAGATACGTATGAACAAGATAAAACTCTTAACAAACACCTAGGGATGCAAATGGATATCCATGGGGACGGATACTATGATATCCGTATCCGCCCCGTTGGATAAATATGATATCCATATCCGCCCTATATTCATGTGAATATCCGTTAAGCGGGTAATCCGCAGGTTTTACAATATCCGTGGATATTTACAGATATCCATGGATAATATTGTTTTATGAAAATTATTTTTTTTAAATATACTTTTAACTTCTTTTAAAGACACAAAAAATTATTATCATATAACGTCCATACAATTTGCTCTTAATTTAACAATAAAATTTCATCACATTAATTTTCTTCTTATTCACCAAAATATAATTAGATCCGAACATAATATCCATACATTTCATTTTAACCAAACAAATAAAAGATATTGTGATTGTGAGTTATGATGGAAGAGCGAACGACAGAGAAGTAGGCAGAGAGACACTGGTTCGATAGAGGAATGACAACACTAGTTGGTTGGACTGTGAAATTGTTGAAGTGGGGTATGAAGTATTGAAGAGTTTAAATATGGAATGACTAATAGAATTTGAATGAAATGTGAAAGATTTTCTTCAAAGAAAATTTTAAAAAAGAAAGAAATATAATACGACTATTTATTTTAGAAGATGAAAAGATAAGGTATAATAAACTAATGATATTTAAATGATTTTTATAATTTATTAACGGATATGGATATCCGCGGTACGGATATCATTAAACCTGTATCCATATCCATTAACAAACAGATATTTAAATATCCATTTATTTTATCCGTGGATATCTATTAAATTATCCGCCCCATATCCGCGACGGATTTTATCCACGGATATCTGCGGGTACGGATATTTTTGTCATCCCTACAAACACCATAGTAAAAACTTATTTTTCCTTCAATTACATTTTCATTTTTGAATTAATAAATAAAATACCAAAATATATCATTTGAATCTTGAATTTTAATACACGTTCAACAAAAAGGAAAAAATAAATATTTTAAAAGTTAATAATATTTTGCATAATTAATTAGAGGTCACCATTTTTAATAGATACCGTAGAATGCTAATATCTTCCTTACATATAATCGACTCCCGAAGTTACAATCTGATTTCAAAAACCAATTTTTTTGTTCAAAAGAGTTTTATCAATGTTTTCCATATATTAATAAATTTTGATGGCGACTTCATTTCATTGTTTTCGACCAATCCTCGAATTTTTAGGCCTTCACTAAAGACAGTTAGATAGTCAAGTCTAACATAATTAAATGTGCAATTTTTTTAAAACCTTGTCTATATTTATTTCTTCACCTTTTTTATTTAATGTGTTAATATTTTTTGTATTTATTGTTATTATATTATGCTTTTTTTGAACTTTATATTTATATGTTTTGGAATATATTTAATGCAATACCCATTAGTCATATATCTAGAATATCAACTAATGATATTAATAATTGGTATTTGACAACGTAAGTATCGCTAAATGGACCAGATTAAAATTTACAATGATATAACTGAAACTTCTAATACTCCAATGATTCGAAAAAATCTTTAACACAACGGAAAGACGCTTCATTGAATCCTCAGTGCCAAGTCCGAAGCTACGAATACAATTTGAATATCTGCTTACTCGAAAATATTATAACAACATGGGGTGAAATATTAATCTCAGTGAGCTTCCCGGTCTAAACCATTGAATCACTCTCCGCCCTTTTACCCTATTTAGGCATACTTGAGCATTCCATTGGGGTATTTCACACCCTTCCCACATAACCTACTGAGTCGCTAATAGCTCGTATAAAACATTCTTACAATAGGTCCTAATATATTACTACCTCCGTTCCTTTTTAAGTGTCATTTTTTCATTTTTTACACATACCAATAAAATTAATTATTATGGTTACTTTTTAAATCATAACTCTCCTTTTACCTATAATACCCCTATTTACTTATTATATGTATTTTACTTTTTCTCTCTCTACAATAAATACATAGGGGTAATTTTGACAAAAGTGCAATTAATACTTCCTTAAACTTTGCAAGTGACAATTAAAAAGAAACAAAAAATTATTCTAAAAGTGACACTTAAAAAGGAACGGAGGGAGTATAGAGTTAATCTTAATAGAGGTGAGGAATCCTCTGGCTAGGTCATCTTCCTTTGACTATCCACAAGGGAAAGATAGAACTAGGTCTCGGTGAATTCTAGCAGGCTAATAATATTACTTTAGAGAATCTAATCCTAGATCCTGTAAACTAAATATATCATATGTATATCTTTTTTTGAAATATAAGTTCTTTAATGCTATTAAATAGCTATGAGTCACTATTGATTTAATCACTCGATGCCTAGCGTAAGTCTACGATCTTACTCAGGGTTAGATAAACCATAAGTAGCCTAGGATAGGATTTACTATACTTCACACATTTATTCATCTCAACTACCTATCATAGCTCTAGGACTTAAGCAGGCTAGAATAAATAAGGAAGACATAATAGCATATCCCGTCCTCCGTCTAATTACTTAACCGAGTACCCAGAAATTTCTTATACTTGATATAAAATTCAGGTTTTCCCTGCCAGTACCCCGTTATAGTATAAATATATAAAAAATACATATACAATCTCTTGGGTCTATAAGTCCCCTAGTTCTATAAAATAGCCACTAGTAATTATTCACCTAATTACCCGACGCCTAGCAAAAGTCTAGGGTCTTACTCAGGGTTAGGTGAACCATAACTTGCCTAGGACATGATTCATTGTATTATGCATATTTAGTTTAGCCTAGGATATGATTCGTTGTACTATGCATATTTAGTTCACCTCAACTGCCGCCTAGCATAGTTCTAGGACTTAGAGATGATAAAATAAATAAGGAGATACAATAGCTTATCACATACTCTTAATTTAGTACCTTGGATTTTCCTAAATTGGATATAATATCAAAGTTTCTCTACCATTATCGAAATCTACGTATAAGCATATAATAAATACGTATACAACCTTCTTTCATAGCCCATCTCGTAGACATGGGCGAATCCAACGAGAGTCTAGACCACTGTATTTGAGTACAAATTGGTGTCGCAATTATTCGACTATAATGTGGGTTTCAAATTGAAATCCCCTTCCACTCTTAAGTGCTATGATATACTACTAGCTTTATACATATATAATAATATACGTATCCATATATACATACTTTTCATACTTCTTTCTAATTCCGTTCTTGACAGAATCTAAAACTTTCATCATATCATTAAGATCTATGATCATTAACTAACTTGGAATGAGATTTAAAGCATAAAAAAATGGGGTTTTATGTATATTCTGCCTTCAATGATTCGAGTCCCAAACTCTATGATTCGAGACAAACAGGCAGAGTTGAGTTTTCAATCCAAAAACATCACGTGACTCGAGTCACGAGATCCTTAAGTTGAGTCAGACAACTAGGATTCGAATCACATAACCATTCACTCGAGTCAGGACAACTATGACTCAAATTACAGAATTTTTTACTCAAATCAAACAGACAGAATTGCGCAACTTTTTTCTTGATTCGAACCAAGAACTTCCTTGATTCGAATCAAGGTACCAGTATTTCAAGTCTTTTATAATTTTCATGAAAAAAAATCCATTTTTAACATATTCTTCATCTCACTTATCTTGGTTCATCATGCAACCAAAATTTTAGCATCTTTTAATAAAGAACCACAACATATATTTCTTCTAACATGTTCACATAATCAATTAGAACATGAAATCACAGATTTTCTACAACATAACACGTCAAATAATCCTAAATTCTAACATGCGTTGGATCATACCATTCTCATCATTTAGTCATACCCATTCTAGGATTCCATTTTACCACATGCAATTCACATCTAAGACTCATTCATTATCTAACCATCTAAGCTTAACTAAGTCATATGCATTGGTTCATATCTGAGTTATGTTTCAAGGGAGTGGAAATTATAGGTGAAGGGAGGGGAAACCCATTTTAAATTGATGAGGATTCTGATGATCCTTCATCATTTCTCGTCGCATGCAAGTCCCAAGTTCCAATCCTTAATTTATCTTCAACCACATTGCATTAACCATGGAATATGGCTTTTCTTCCTCTCCCTTGTCTTGTCCTTCCATTTCTAAATCTTCAATCTTCATTCTTGATTTTGATTTCCTAAATTTCTAGAACCAAAATCTAGCTTCTTAGTGAAAGGGCGAGGAAGGGATTTATGAAATCCACTTCCTATTTGGCTTAGTGATCTTGGTGGTTAGGATCCTACTTGCATCTAACAAGCATCAATGGCTATTCACCTTCCAGAGAGAGAGAGATAGAGAGAGATAGAGAAAGAGAGAAAGAGAGAGAGAGAGAGGGAATGAAGACATTTCCTTTTCCACACTTGTATATTCTTTGACTTGAGTGGTAAAAAGATCAAAATGCCATTGATTTTTTTAACTAAATTCAAAACTATTCCCTTTTACTCTATTAGTAACTAATAGTTAAATTTGACTTTTACTAATAACTAAAAATAAACTCTTAGTGTAAAATAAAGATGTTACAACTAAATTATTGTCTTTGCACATAACATCGTCTCCTTACACACACTTGTGAATGTAACTTTAGATCGAGTATGAATAAAACTTAAGTTAGTTTGAGATCACGTGTAATTAGTCTTTGAGATGCACATTTCCTTCAGTTATTCTAAAAATTATCATTGGAGATATTGCAATAACAAACCCTAAAAGTTGTCGATTAAAAGCTTCTTTTTAACACACACACACACACACAGATATATATATATATATATATATATATATATATATATATATATATATATATATATATATATATATATATATATATATATATATATATATATATAAAGTACGTATCTTATGATAATGCAATTTTTATGTGAGAACAAGATAATGAATATGAACCATTAGATTTAAAATGAATGAGTGAGAAGAGAGAGAATATTAATTGTCAAAAATATAATATTTTAATTTAATTCATTTATTTTAATAATGGAGGAGAGAGAAAATAAAAATGACACATAATCTCACTTATTTATTTTAAATCTAATGGTTCAGATTCATTTGTATGTTCTCACATAAAAATTGCATTCTCATATATATATAAACTTCTACAAGAAAAAAAATTAAGTGTAACAAAATAAATTTGATTATGTTAATATGATAAATTAAATTCAAATACTTAAAAGATATTAAAATTAATAAATAAAGTGATATGAAATTATTTTAGAATTGGTAAAAAAATATATTAATTTGTACATGTCAGTAAAGAAAAAACATTAAAAAATTAGTAAAGTATCATAATAAACTTTTTTTAAAAAAATTCCTACTATTTTCAAAGTTGTTAGAATGATCAACTAACTACCTATTAATAGAAAATGCTACCAAACCCCCTAAATTACCCTTTCATTAAATTTTAATTACCCTATTCAAAAGCCCTTATATGTCTTTTACTAATTGCAACATCACTATCCAATTACAATTCCTCATTTTGCCACTTGGCAGAAGTAATTTGAAATTCTTTTTCAAATTTTGGACATGCTTTTACCGGGTAAAAACACCATCCCTCTATTCATCCAAATCTCTCTCTCCAACAACACTTTTTTTTCCAATCTCCTTTTTTGCAGACCTAACTCCTCCATCCTCATTCTTCTTCTTCTTCCTCCTTTCTCTCTCTTTCCCCTACTTTCTCGTCTGCCTCCTTTCTCACTCTGTGTTCTCTCTTTCACCCACCAAAACCCTAAATCCTCGTCGCCATATCTACGACCACATCCACGTTCTGAGTTTTGTTTCCCTCTCTCATTTGAAAGCATTTTTCTGCAGCTGTGTAATAGTAGTTTGTACTCTCTTCTTTTTCAGAAAGAGACCCTCCATTATGTTGATTTTTTGAGACTTAAAGAACAGATCTATTTATTCATCCATATCCAACATCTTGTCATTTCATTTGAGGTAAACTTCTGATATCATGGAACTTAACCATGTCGCCTTCATATTTATTTTTGCAGGAGTTGGAGTAAATGCTATAGAAATGGCAAAAATGAAGAAGAAGAGGAAATGTTTGCACGATTTAGAGAGTACAAAACAACACCAGTGGAAGAGGAATACAAAAGCAACCAAGATAAGTCAAATTCCTTTTGGTGATTAAGTTTTCCTTAGTTTTGCACTTTTCATGTTTGATATAATGCTTCTTTGAATTTTTACTTATAACTCAACTTTTCAAATAAGTTTTCCGTGCAGAAATTGCTTGGTGCTGCTGGATTGTGTGCAGGATCAGTAGTCCTGATGCGAAATTATGGTGACCTTATGGCAATCTGATGCGATAACAATATCAGCAGAACCTGTTGCAGCTGTAGAATTGACCCTTGGTATATATCAATTGATATACTCTTTTTGCAGGTAAGTGCAATGTTGGATGAACTCTTTTTGATGCAGCTTCTTGTCTTGCAGTTTCTCGTCGGTCGGCCTCTAGAAATGGATCATTCACCTCCCCTCGGCGGCGTTTACCAACTAGGTATGCTGATTTCATAGATTCCATGTACTGATGAATGCTCTCCACCTGAATAAGCATTATTAAGTAACATGTTATTATTATCATAAATTAGAATTAGTAAATATTATGAAGTACAGTTTTATATCTGCATAAGAATCTTTTAAACAGGACAACCATGTGTTATCATGTGTATTACACCGAGGTTTGGTATTGTTTGATACACAGTAAGAAATGGAAGATGGCGCAAAGTATAGCATTTTGATAGGAATTGTTATTTTACAGATAAAACAATGAAGACTAGCTCCTTACAAGCATAGAAGCAACCCTATGACATTAGCTATCCTATGATTAAACAATGATCTGATATACACCCATACTGTGTTTTGTGAACTACTTTTGTGAACTACTATTGTGAACTACTACTGTAAACAATGATCTGATTACACCGAGTGATTTTTGTTGGTGTGACAATAATAGACCCCGCATTCTGTGTTTTGTGAACTACTACTGTTATCATTACTATTCCACTAGACGCATTTCTACCCCTGTGAACTGATTCATGGAATAAGGGTTTGTGACAATAAGCACTTCTCTTGTTTCAAATTTGACAATGGATTTTGCTCAATAATATTTATCATTAATTGAATAGTCATCCCTACTTAATGTTGGTTATAATTTTTGTATAGACTGCATATAGAACTTTTAATTTTAATTACGCTAAACTACGCCACTATTCCTGTACGCTGTTAATATTTGTTATGTGTATCTTCAATGATATGTAACCACAAAATTGCCTATACTTGCAGGTTTGGGCAGGGAATCCAGCAAAATTTCTGAGGAAGGTCACTGCTGAAGAGATATCATTTATCTCCCAGTCAGCTATCAATTACAGTAACCTTGCACAAGTCCATGCAGCTGAAAATGCCAAGCCTTTTGATGAAATTGAGTTTGAGAAGGCTCTCCGAAATTGAGTTTGATGAAATTGCAGGATGCTTATTAGGTTCTATGCTTTTGACTCAATAACAATTATTGTGGAATGTTATTGGTAACATTTCCTTGATTTTTTTACAGGACTGGAAATGTTGAAAGTATTTAACTTGGGATTTATGGACATAGGAGATACATGTTTAGCTCATTTGAAAGGTAATTTAAAATATTGACTCAATTATATCTTCCTCTCTTCAATCCCCCCACCCACACGCTTTATGGCCAGCTAAGGAGCAAACTATCACCTTGTCTATAGAGTACATGATGTGAATTCATGATTTAATGCCAAATGCCCCAAATCTGTTCAAAATAAATGTATAAAATGCAATTATATAAGTATGACTATTTCAGTAAAAAAAGTTGCTCACAAATGAAAGTTTACTCGATTTGATGTAAATACTTCAATCAAATATATTTATATTGGATTGATAATGTGGACCTGCTGATTGGAAATGTCATCTTCTAGATCAATAACTCTGTTGCAACTTTTGAAATATGTAGTGTCATACACGACTCATAGTGACAAACCTACCTTTCTATAATTTATGTAGACATGTCCTAATATCTGGTTCAAAACATATATAGTGTTACCATCTTGTGGAGTTTCATGGTTATAATCTTGCTTTCAGCTATTTGTCTTGTATTAACTTATTTTGTACAGACTAGGAACTTCTGTGTGCAAAATGTCTGCACTGGTAAAAGAAATAACAGAAAAATGTAAAGGCTATTTGTTAGAGCTGTTGTTCAAGCTGTGATTACTCGTCGTGAAAAGTTTAAGATTAAGTTACCTCAATTAACCACTACTTTTACACCCTTGCTCTTACCCTTGATAGAGAAGGACAATGAAATTTGTGTAGAGACAGACAATACCAATTCTGCTGGAAAATTTGGTATGTTTGGTGGAACCTTTGTACCTGAGACAATTATAATGTCCTTGAAACACCTTGAAGCTGAGTTCAAAAATGTTCTCCGTGATCAACTTTTTCAGGTAATTATTATCACTAATTTTATATATTATTTTATCAATGAATTTCTAATTATTTAATTTGTTTCTATTTTGTTCTCACAGAAAGAGCTAGCAACAACATTAAGAGACTATGTTGGCAGAGAGACACCACTGTACCATGCTCAACGGTTGTTGGATTATTACAAAAGCAAAAATGCTGGGAAAGGGCCGGATATATACTTAAAAAGAGAGGATCTCAACCACACTGGCTCTCACAAGATGAACAATGCTCTTGCACAAGCTATGATTGCCAAGCGCATAGGTTGGAAAAGTGTTGTTACTGCCACCGGTTCCGGACAACACGGGCTTGCAGCGGCTGCTGCATGTGCAAAACTTGGTTTGAAGTGTATTGTCTTTATGGCTATTTGTTAGAGCAGAATAAAAATAATTATTATATTTGAAAGAGGATGATTGCATTTAAAAAATTTGTCACTTATGCATACTTTTGATTAACATTGTCAAAGTTGGAAAGCTTGAACCTTGATTCATGTAAGATTGGTGATGAAGAATTGGTGAACTTGGCAGGTAAATGCTTGAATTCACTCACATTTCCTTTTCTTGTACACTTAGTCTGGATTATGAAAGAGATAGAAAGCTATCTTCATTTGTGTGGGTAGATAAATTATCTCTGTTTGTATGGATGAGTGAAAAACTAAATACAAGCCAATATAGAAATATGGATAGCCAGTTTTATTCTTATAAGGAGACAAAAGAAGAAACTATTTAGTAGAATACAAAAATTCACAAATGATTTCTTAGTTTTTGTATGTTTTATGACTTTGATTTGGCAACCTGATAAAAATGTTGTTGTTCCAAAGTTTGGTGAGTGGGATAAGAATGACCCTGCATCAGCTGGTGGCTATATTCACATTTTCGACAAAGTGCGCAAGGAGAAACAAGACACGGCTAGAAATGCACCAGACACACCCAACGGGAGATCGTATGTTATCCGAAACCAACCTGCAAATGACAAAGCTCAGGTATACTCATAACACCTGTTCATTAAGATGTAATAAGTTGTGTTCCCATTTTGATACTTCATTGTTTTTCTTTTCCAGGGTTGTTGCTTTTTCTGGGGCAGAAAATGATTATTGAAAGTGCAAATATGCTGCTATTGTGCGCTAAAATATGCTACTACGGGTCAGTTATCCTCAAAAATAGGTATCTATAGTTTTGGCATAGTGTTTTTGGAAATTATCTCTGGTAGACCAGTCATTGGCCCTGCAAGATCTGCAGAAGAACAAATCTTAATTGTTTGGGCATGTCACATTTCTATCCTCTTACTTATACCCTTCAATAACTATTCTATGTTGGTTTGTAATAAATTCTTTGAGTTTATATACTGACATAAGCATTTGTCATTATGAGATTGTTCTTGAAAGCATATCAAATGGTTGTCTTTGTATATGACTTGGCAGGCACAACCTTTGTTCAATGACCGAAAAAAGTTCACCTTAATGTTCGATCCTTTTCTTAAAGGCCTGTTCCCAGTGAAGGGTATTATTGATTCTTCTTTATATTCACTTGGATTTCTAAGGTTGTGTTGCTCAATATTTTGTTCATTTTTTCTAGAAGGAAATAGTTCATATGAATTCTTGTGTGACATACTAACTTTGTTTGATGTTCTCATTCTGCTTCTTCCATAGCTTTTTGTTTTAATTCTTAATTAACTGCTTCTTTTCTTAGGTAATTTTGTGTCTTTTAATTGTATTATATGTAGTTTTATGCTTATTACAATTCTGAAATGGAAGCTGAAACAGTGGTGGTGCATAATGGAGGTTGTCATTGTAAGAGTGTAAGATGGAAAGTGATTGCTCCATCCATATCTAAAGTAAATTTGTCATCAACTAAGTCAAAAGGTAGATATTTGCATTACTTAATTGATGCTCATCCATTGTTTGATTTAATGGAAATTACCCTAGAAAATGTTTTTTGTGGTGTTGTTGGCAAATCAACCATTGGATCATTGACTGTCCTTGCTCGAACACTCACGGATAAAGAATACAAATGAAGTGTCTTGAATTTCTGATATTGGTTCCTTTGTGTTGACTATATGCTCCTTTCAGAAACAAAGGAAGTTGTTTCTGATCAATGACTTTGTTACAGGTGAAACAATTCTCTGCCCATGCTTCTGTTGTGAATGCTTCTGTTTTGATACTGCTAATACTACTCATGGACTTAATCCTTAAACCATATGCTTCTGTTTTGATACTGCTAATACTACTCATTAAAGGTTAAGAATAAAGGTCCCCTTCATTGCAAGAATCTTTCTTTTGCCTTAATAAAGACATTTTTCAAGGAACAAGCAAAATAAATGGATGAAAGAAAAATTAACAAGTCATTTATGAGTGAGAATCATGAAATGACAGAAGAAAACAGTGTGAGTTTTGGTATTTTCTTCACTTTCTGATTATTTTTATATTTTTTTTCATTATGGAGACCTATGGTGGTTCTTGAGGTATATATTTGTGTTTTATGGTGATATCATTTTTTGTAATTGCAGCTTTTTTCTGCTTGTGCTTGAAGGATTCATGTTTGAGAGAATTTCAATGGTTGGTAAATTTTTTACTTTGTGTGCATTATTCATAGCAACTTCAATCTTCAAACTCTCACTCTTTTGACATTTCAACAGCTTTTGAACTTTCCTTCTTTAAGAAGTTGGAAAAACTCCACAGATTTTTGCAACTCAGATTCAAATTCTTCACCCACTGCTGTATGCTATGAAGATACTACAACTCAACTTCATATAATAGGTGAAGGAAAAACTCAAACTCTGTCGAAAAATTTCTCAATTGATTCGTTTGTTACAACACTGGTGAAGCTTCCAAGTTTGAAAGTCCTCACATTGCCTAGAGCCTCTAATTTTTCATTCATTCCAATTCCAAGGCCTGATGTATATAATTATGATAA
This sequence comes from Lathyrus tuberosus, assembly GCA_022829125.1. Taxonomy (NCBI): domain Eukaryota; kingdom Viridiplantae; phylum Streptophyta; class Magnoliopsida; order Fabales; family Fabaceae; genus Lathyrus; species Lathyrus tuberosus. Next base: position 7,748,806 of record JALAZF010000090.1, read on the forward strand.
TGATTATTGCTATTAATATTATGAGTGTCATTAAAACCTGATGTGTATCCATGCAAACAGTTACTTTTCTATTATAGTACGGTTTTTATAGTGTTTTGTGCCAATATTAATTGTTTTGCCACTTGAATTTTATTCTTGAATGAAAATCACTAATTAACAAATGACACATTCAATAATTTATTTGCATATTACTATTAGTTAGTTAATTTTTTTTTTCTAAATCTTGTTAATAAGTGTCCAGACAATATTTTATAAAAAGATTAACCATTTTAATTTTCAACATATTATACTAAATAAGCATTTTTTTTAAAAATCTTGCTATTTTAAAGTTTAAAAAGTGCTCCTCAAATACTCATTAACATTTCCCTTTTTTTAGTCGTGAAATAGTAACATTAAAAAAAGATTTTTTTTTTATATTTAAGTATATAAATTTTATTACCATCAACAATTTTACTATATATAGTGGGCAAAGAAACAATGTTTAAAATTGGAATAGATTTTAGGTTTGACCACTGTTAAAATAAATATTTAAATATTATTTATGACAACATTTTTTAAAAATTTATGTTAATTGGACATCAAGGATAATTCTCAAATAAGGGGATCTAAAATTAACAATTTAATCATTTTAATAGCAACATAATTGATTTTGACTATAAGTTATTTCTTTACCCATGATTTTTTTTTCTTTAAACTTTTTTAAGGCTATTATTTTCTTATCCATTTTTATATAAGTGCATTTTGAATGTGTGAAATATAATTAATTTTCACTTCAATTTTTATTGTGTTGTCTTTTATGATAATTTCGTATGTTGTTTTATAATCGTATAAATTTTTAATTTTATGAATCACTATTAACAAAATACCTATTTTAATTTAAACTTTATTAATTATTGTTAATACATGTAAAGATGTATTAAAAAAGAACCACAAATATTTATATTATTTATTAAATGATTTAAGATAAGAATCAACTTACCCGTGCGGACGCACGGGTCTTCTACTAGTTATTTATTACAATAAAAATATATTAATATTGATACACATCGTTTACATCTAAAATATTATTTAGGATGTTGAATGACTTTTCTTTAATAAAGCATCAATGAAATTAAAAAAAATTGAAGTAAACACAAAATGTGAGAGAACTATGCCAAAACCCACTCAAGAAGAAGAAAAAAATAATAAAGAATGACAAACCTAACTTATTATTTACAAAGTCACTTTTGATTTCTAGAAGTAAACACAAAATGTGAGAGAACTATGCCAAAACCCACTCAAGAAGAAGAAAAAAATAATAAAGAATGACAAACCTAACTTATTATTTACAAAGTCACTTTTGATTTCTAGAAGTAAACACAAAATGTGAGAGAACTATGCCAAAACTCACTCAAGAAGAAAAAAAAAACTAAAGAAATACAAACCTAACTTAATATTTACAAAGTCACTTTTGATTTCTACAAGTAAATATTTAAAGATTTGGAGGACATTAGATGTTAGGTCTAAAGAATAAAAAAGTCCGCACAACTATTACCCTCCATATATAAGTGAGTTAGAAAAAAAGAGATGAAAGAGGTAAAAGATATACAAGCCTCACAACAATGTCTAAATTGCCAAGGAACATGATTACAATTAAAAAAAGACATTAACCCCAAGCATGAAGGAGGATTTAATCAAAAGCTAAGATCAATTCTGCTCCTGAGCAATCTCTATAGATCTCAGAACTCCTGCGAATTCATCTAAAAAAGAACTTTTCGAATCAAATTATTCTGAGAAAACAAGAAGGAATTCACATTTGTTGTTATAGAAAATTCTCCGCAAGCAGCAGAAGAATTTTGAAGAAAATTATTATTGTAAATTATATATCATCCATACATGTATTTTCTTTATTGTAATTTATAAATAAATGATATATTTAGTTTTTTTTATAATTATTTCAAATGATAAATTCAAATAATTTTGTTTACATCCACTAAAAAAGAAAATATTTGTTTGTAATTATGTTATTTAAAACAACCTAGAGATAATATCAAATGTTACAATGTACATTGCACATGTACATGTGATTATTCCAAATAGATCAACTTGAGAGGTGATTAAGGGATATAATTTTGATGTTGAAAATGTTGGATTGTATAAAAAGAAATAGGTATGAAATAAGGCTTAGTTTGTGAAATTAATGGAGCAAAATGAATGGATAGAGATTAACCAATTAAGTATATGAAAACTCTATTCTTTATCTGAGTCAACAAAGGGATGGGTGGTTTTGGGTTCAATGGTGGAGATTTTTTAGTGGTGCTCTCGACGATATTTTATTTGTTGACGATGATTATTTTGGAACGAGTTCTAGCCTGTGCTATTTCGGGGTGGTTCCTTTTTTCATTTGTTCAATGTTTGATATGTATACTGGTAAACTTTGTTATCTTGATTTGTCGTTGGTTCCTAGTCGATCACCCCTTGTACCTAAATGTGTTCTTAATTAGTTGTATCTTGAGGTCTCAATACCTCAATCATATATATATATATATATATATATATATATATATATATATATATATATATATATATATATATATATATATATTTGAATTAATGTCGTCAAGAACAAACTAAAATATGAGAAAAAGATTGAGTTTTTTGAACAAACACAAGAAACACTATTAGGTTTTACAAAAGGGAGAGAAGACGGAAGAAAGAGAATAAGAATTAGTTAAATCTGTTTTACTATTCATGTTCTCAATAAGGGTTCAAATATTACAAGTGAATACCAACAATTAACCTCTCTCAACAACTTGAGAGAACTAGCCTATTTATAGACTACTAAGCTAACTTGAGCAACAAGCAAATTTAAACAATTGGGATTTCAAGCAAGGCCTAGTTCTACATACTAACTTAAATTACAAGTTAACATATTTCTACAATATGCTCAAACAAACTTCGACTACAGCAAACACAACTCCTGTCGAACCATGAAGCTACCTTTGTCGACACTAGAGTTCGATCCAAATACCACAAATCTCCACCTTGGAACAAACTCTACATTAACAAGCGAACAAAATAGCTTTCATCATGCAGCTTTATCAACTACATACAGTGGAAAAACTTGCTACTTTGCAATGTCTTGGTGATCATATCAGCAGCATTGTCATCAGTCGAAACCTTCAACACTTGGACTTCTCCACGCTCGGTTATCTCTTTGACGAAGTGCAGCCTCACATCGATCTGCTTGGTTCGCTAATGATAGGCTGAATTCTTTGACAGATGTATTGCCTTTTGACTATCACATTTAACAGTGATAACTCGACCTTGAAGTTTAAGCTCCTTAGCAAATCCTTCAAACCACAATGCTTCTTTCACAACTTCAGTGAAGGCGATATACTTTGCTTCAATGGTTGATAAGGAAACAACCTTCTTAAGTGTTGCTTTCCAACTAATTTTTATGCCAAACATAGTGAATACATATCCAAAAATAGATTTTCTAGAATCGATACAACTTGCATAATCAGAGTTAACAAATCCTTTCGACTTCTCTATCATCACCACAGGCTCCATCATAAATCAGGACTCTGCTCCGTGACCCATTGATGTACCTAAGAATCCACTTTAATGTTTTCCATTGTGCCTTCTCAGGATTGGCATGTTTTCCATTGTGCCTTCTCAGGATTGGCCATATACCTGCTTTCAAGGCTCACTGTATGCTATGTCTGGCATCGTACAGACCATAACATACATCAAAGAACTTACTATACTAGCATATGGAATGTTATTCATATAGGCTCTTTTGACTTCAGTACTAGGACTTTGAGTCGTACTCAGCTTGTACTAAGGATTAGCCGATGTTAGAACAGACTTTGAATTCGACATACCAAACTTGTCGAGAATCTTCTTCAGGTATGTCTCTTGAGATAAGCATAATCTCGACTGCTTTATATCTCTCCGAATGTCAATCCCAAGAATTCTGGAGTTAGCTCTCAAATCCTTCATGTCAAACTCCTTATCGAGTTCAACCTTTACCTTTATAACATCTTCGACACTTTTTCTTGCTATGAGGATGTCATCCACATAAAGCAGCAAAATAACAAGTGAATTTCCAGGTTGAAATCTGAAGTAAACACAGTGGTCGAACTGGCTCCTAGTGAAACCAATGTGTGTCATGAACTTATCAAATCTCCTATTCCATTGTCGAGGAGATTGTTTCAAGCCATTCAAAGTCCTATTCACCTTGCACACATAATCTTCTTTTCCCTTTTCTGCACACCCTTCAGGTTGCCTCATCAGGATTGTTTCATCTAGATCCCCATACAGGAAGGTTGTCTTTACATCCATATGTTCAAGTTCTAGGTCGAACTTCACCGCCCTGGCTAACAACATTCTAATGAATCTATGTTTTATAATAGGTGAGAACACATCATTGAAGTCGACACCTTCTTTTTGAGTGAACCCCTTAGCAACCAACCTTGCCTTAAAATGCTTCGACATTACTCCTTCGATTCCTTCCTTAACCTTGAAGATCCACTTAGAGCTGACTAACCTAGCCCCTGCAGGTTTCTTGACCTTCTCCCAAGTGATATTATCATAAAGAGATTTCATCTCATCATCCATGGCTTTCAGTCATTCAGTCTTATTTCGACTCCACATAATTTCCTTAGAGTCTCTAGCTTCTTTGTCAAGAACCTCACTTGTAGAGATTAAGGCATAAGCTATGAGATATGCAGAACCAAGTCTCTAAGGAGGCTTGATTAGTCTTCTCGACCTGTCTCTTGCCAACAGGTAGTTATTATCAATCTCCTCATCTTCGATAATAGCTTCTGATTCTTCTTCGACTTCATATGGGTTATGTGATTCAGCATCACTATGATCCACCTCAACAAGAATCTCTTCCTGTTCCAGCTCTTCTTCAGAGATCTTCGAACTTCGACCGATGTCTTAGTTTTTCTTGAAAGCCATCTTAGCTTCATTGAAAACAACATCTCAACTTGTGATATACCTCCTATGGCCTGGCTCTAGGCACCACAACCTATAAGCTTGGAATCCTTCAGAGTATCCAAGGAACATACATGTTAGAGCTTTAGGTTCGACCTTGTCTTGCCTAATATGAGCATATGCTAAAAAATTAAATACTCTAAGTCTGTTGAAAGTAGGTGGATGTCCCAACCAGACTTCTTCAGGTGTCTTCATTCCCAAGGCTATCGAGGGACACATTTATCAAGTAAGCCGCAGTCCCAAGAACTTCTGCCCAAAACACCTTCTTCAATCCTGCACTTACCAACATGCACCTCACCCTTTCCATAATGGTTCGATTAAACCTTTCAGCCAAGCCATTTTGTTGGGGAGTCCATGCAGTATATCTTTGCCTTGCAATACCAGATGCAACACAATAGCTGTCGAAAGCCTCGTTGTAAAATTCAAGACCATTGTCGGTCCTTAACCTCTTGACCTTCCTGCTAGTTTGGTTTTCGACCTGAGTCTTCTAACTTTTGAAATTTTCAAAAGTTTCATCCTTAGTTTTCTAGATGAATACCAATAACTTTCTAGAATAATCGTCAACTATGGATAGGAAATACTTTGCATCTGAGTGCGAAGGATTCCTTGCAGGCCCCTAATGATCAGCATGAATATAATCAAGGGATCCATGTTTTCTTTGTTTACCTTTTTTAAACTTCATTCTATAGGATTTACCAAATACACAAGGTTAACAGAACTCCAATTTTTCGACCTTGTCACCACCCAACAGATTTTGTTTTGACAATTCGACCAGGCCTCTTTCATTGACATGGCCAAGTCTTCTGTGCCATAGCCCAGTCTTCGACACAGGTTTTGTGGATGCCACATCTGCTGAACCACTTACAACCTCAGCCTCAAGGGTATACAAGCCTTGTTTCTTCACTCCTCTCAAGACTTCCTTTGACCCCTTCATTACCCTTAGGATGCTTTGCTCTAATTTGAAAACATATATTTTCTTGTCAAATTCACCAAGAGAAATCAAATTCCTTTTAAGATAAGGTACATTGACATTAGTCAATAACCTTATTAACTCATCATGAAACTTGAATCTTACAGATCCAATACCTGCAATTTTGCACACTTTATTGTTTCCTAGCAACACTGATCCACCATCTTGATCACACAACTCCTCAAACACGTCTTTGTTTGGAGTCATGTGCCAAGTACACCCTTAATCCATAATCCATTCATTGCTAGAGTCGCTACCTGAAACCACCAGGACATCAGATTATTCATAACCATTTTGCACAATGGTTGCATTACCATTATCCTTTCCACCATGATTGTTGAGTCGATCAAGGCATACTTTTCTTGTATGACCCTTCTTCTTACAATGATAGCACTTAATAGTAGGAGCATTACCACCATAAGAATTATGTAGAACTTTACCCTTTTTCTTCACAAACCTACCATCTTTCTTCAAGAATTTCCTTTTAACGGATAAACCTTCAGCAACAGAAAATGGCTTGTGCTTCTTTCGTTCATTCAAATCCTTAGAATACAAGGAAAATTTAACATCTGCAAAGGTCATCGACTCTCTTCCATACAAGAGAGTTTCTTTGAAATGAGCATGAGACTTAGGTAAAGAGCACAACAACAACAACACTTGATCATCATCGCCAATCTTGACCTCGATATTCTTAAGATCTAGAATCAACTTGTTGAGCATATCTAACTGCTCAGCCAGGGCTTTGTCTTCACTCATCTTGAATGAATACAAATCTTCCTTCAGGTCGAGACGATTAACCAACAATTTTGTCATATACAAACCATCAAGTTTCGTCCACACTCCAGCTGCAGTTTTCTCCTTTGAAACCTGCCAGAGAAACTTATCACCAAGACTCAACACAATGGTATTGTGGGATTTTTTGACCATCGTTGTCTTCTCCTTCTCCGATAGGGCAACATCCATCTTCTCTGATCCTTTTAACGCTTATAACAAACCCTTTTGAACAAGAAGGGCTTGCATTTTCAAGCGCCATAAACCGAAATCATTCACACCAATGAATTTCTCAATCTCATACTTTGTTGACGACATCTTCTTCTCTACGCTCACCGCATCAGTTTATTGTGAATTGATGTCATCAAGAATAAACCAAAATATGAGAAAAAGATTGAGTTTCTTTAAAAAACACAAGAAACCCTATTAGGTTTTACAAAAGGGAGAGAAGAAGGAAAAAGAAGAATAAGAATTGGTTAAATCTGTTTTACTATTCACTTTTTCAATAAGGGTTCAAAGATTACAAGTGAATACCAACAACTAACCTCTCTCAACAACCTGAGAGAACTAACCTATTTATAGACTACTAAGCTAACTTAAGCAACAAGAAAACTTAAACAATTGGGCTTTTAAGCAAGACCCGATTCGACATATTAACTTAAATTACAAGTTAACATATTTCGACAAAATGCTCGAACAAGCTTCAACTACAACATACACAACTCCTGTCGAACTATAAAGCTACCCTTGTCGACACTAGAGTTCGATCCAAATACCATAATATATGTGTGTGTGTGTGTGAGTAGAGTACATTTTTTTAGCTTACTCCAAATCATAGCCTTTAAATTGGATCTAATCTAATGGTTAATTGACGTTTTTACTTTATTAACCATTAGATTAGTTTTAATTTAATGGCTATGATTTGAAGTAACCTAAAAAATTTACTCTTAGAGTAAGTTGATTATATATATATATATATATATATATATATATATATATATATATATATATATATATATATATATATATATATATATATATATATATATACACACCGTTACAATTTTATCGGGCCCTAAGAAGGAATAATTAGAGAAGAAAAGGGGAAAGCTAAACTCACTAGACTGGGTGAGTATATAGGTAAGACCTTTGGTCAACCAAAGCTTTGCCCTATAATGTCAGGCGATGGGCGATACCTTATCGACATGGGTACCTAGTCGCCCAATTGGGCTTGAGCCGTACGAATTAGCTTTACTCACGCAGTGAATGTGGACAGCGAGGTGTCTCAAATTCCAACTAACCTAGGGTCACTCAAAGGGAAGAAACCTCTCACCCCATGATTCTAGGAGACCATGTCCTCCGATTACCATGTTCCATGCTCGTGGAGCTAGGGAAAATCATTCTCTGGCTCTTTATCCCAGGCCTAAAGAGCCTCTTTAAATACCTCATTCCTTAAATGAGAGAGGGATCTCTAATTTCTCCAAAAAGTGTACACACACTATAAGAAATTAGTCATATACCAACAGACACAATTAGTGATGGCTGATTAATCCATGGGTATAGAGGGTATATACCTACAAAAATTTATTACCATAGGTATATGGCTCGTATATCAAAATAATAACTTATGAGTTCTTTGTGTATAGGATTATGATGATACTTATACTTGTTGGCATATGATTCCGATGGTATAGAATTTTATTGGTATAATGCTGCCTTCTTTTTTTTACAGAAAAATTTATCTCCAATTTTGTTTTTTCTATTTTTTATTATTATTTTAATTTGCTCTCAATTTATTTTATGTTTTCCTATGTTGTTTTCTCTAGTGAACTCTAAAATATTTATTTTTCTTTCTTCTTATTATCACTATATATATATATATATATATATATATATATATATATATATATATAAAAGATTTTGTGGTAGTATAGTGGTAAGTTAGATATAGTTTTATTTTTAAACTCTAAATTTAAATTTTAAGATATTCACAAGAATCGAACTTGAGACCTATAGTACCAAAAATGGTTTACAATAATATCTATAAGTTTTTTTTTTAAAGCAATTGATATTTCTTTAAGTATCTCTTTAAGTATTTCTTTGATATATCTATAAGTATTAAAATATTACTTTTCTTTAATATTTCTTTTTCCTTTTCGTTTAGCTTCTACAAAACATTTTTGGTTTCCGGACTTAACTTCTAGGAGGGAAAATTGGCACTTTATTATTATTTTATATTTTATTTTTCATATAACAAAAAAACCATTCAATTTACCTTATTTTTTCTCTTCCCAAATACAAACATATTAGAAACTAAGCAGCCACTCTAAATCATATCACAACGTTGCTGTCAACGACCTCTTGCAAATAAACTAATCCATCTTCAATTAAAAGTATTTTTAACGTTAAATATATATATATATATATATATATATATATATATATATATATATATATATATATATATATATATATATATATATATTTTAAAGTTTGTTCTTGTTTGAACTTACAGTTTATGAAGAAATTGTTATGTTTTTTTATGTAGAAATCATGTTTTGATTGTGGGTTAGTGGAAATCATGTTTTGGTTCTTGAAGGTTGTATGTGTTATGGTTTTAATAAGTTCTTCAAAGGAATTTGCATATTCTCCCATTCTAGTAAAAGCATCTTCTTTAGGCATGAGAGAAGATACTAGTAGCTTTTGATTCGAAGCAATAAAGCAAAAATATTATTTAGAAAAATCATATGAAACCTTTGAATCTAAAGTTCTTTCTTTTACGAGAAAAATACAAATTTTGCACTTAGTAAATATTATTGAGCCTACACATGATTCTCTCACAATAAAGCAGAGGATTTATATAAAACATAAAAGAGAAAATTAAATAACATTCGTTGACACAATTAGAGTGGAACTAGATCATAGTTTCAAAACAAGAGAATAATTAAGTAGTGATAGCTTCAATGGTTTTCAATCTAGTGCAAAAACTAAACTAGTTTGTATGTCATGTACTTGTATTATCATATATATTTGATAAGGTCGTAGCTTTGACATAATTCATTATGTTTGTTTTGTAACGAATATTTCAACATTTTTAACTTTTCTTATACAACCATTTTTACTAGATTTTGTTTGTTTCAAATTGAAGATATGATAAGAAGTGGAATTAGTTTTTAAGCCATTTAATTTAGAAAGACATTTTAATATAATTGGGCTTTTGTTAGTATTTGGGCTTTTAGTTTTATTATCTATTATTGATGTTATATAATGTAGTGTCTTTGACACAATGGAGATATCAATCAAAAATGAAAAATGTTATCTTTTGTTTTACTTTTCTTTAGATAGCTTTTACTTTTCTCTCTTTTAGTATTGAAACCTAGTCTCAAATCTTTGATAGAAAAACTTCCTATCAATTGGTGCTTTCATCATGTACTCAAATCTTCCTATGGATTATTCTTATCATACACCTTCATATCATCCATGGAGTATTCCTCCTACCTACCCTACAAACCCCTCTTTTCCAACTCCTACAACACCTTCATTTCCATCCTTTCCATGAGAACTCTTTTCCCCTTATTACACAAACCCATATGTTACAAGTCCATCTCCTTTCTTGTATTTTAATCATGGGTATACACCACCCCCATCTCACCCATATTCATCCTATTCTACTTCTCATTATTCATACCACTACAACAATCATCACATACAACTACAACCAACAACCACCTTTTCTACAATTAATCCTAAATATCAAAATCATTCTAGTATTAGAAGAGATTTTGAAAAACATTTGCAAGTATCTCACCTCTTATTTAAGAAAAGATCCAAAACAACCTCTAAAAAAACCATTAGATCCATAAACACTCTATCCACCTCCCGGAAAACCCCACACTCGTCACAACCAGCACCACAACCACCATCTTCATTCTTAGTTTCCGCTCCAACACAGTTTCCAACCCCTAAACCCTCAGATTTGCAAACCTCACCGGATTCTCATTTCGACATGGCGCTTCTTTCACGGCCTCGAAGCTCACAGAAGGTGGGGACGAAGCTCACAGAAGGTGGGGACGAAGCTCAAGAAGGGTTTTAGGTCAAGCAGAGAAATAACCAAACTGAAAAGGAAGATGGTGAGATAGAAGAGGGTTCAATCGCCGTCGAAGAAGAACACCAACAATCATCCGCACATTCCTCAAAAGACCCCATCCTGGAGGAATCACCCTACGAAATTCTCCACAACAGCAAATCTTCCATCGAAACCATCATCCCCAATATCCTCTCCATAAAAAAAGACGCTAAACCCAAACAACTCCTTCGAGATCTCGTCACTCACATGTTCCATCACTTCACCACTCTCCGCCAGGCGAATCACTCAATATTGATTGAGGAAGACCGTGTTAAAATGGAAACGGAACGTGCGAAGGCACCGATGAATTTCACGACACTGCAACTTCACAATTTGGTGTATGAAAAGAGTCACTATCTTAAAGCGATTAAGGCTTGAAAAGATTTCAAGTCTAAATATCCTGACATTGAACTCATACCTGAGGAAGAGTTTTTACGTGACGCTCCCAAGGATATCAAGGATTCCAATTTCTCGAAAGACAATGCTCATAATCTGATGCTCAAGAGTCTCAATTTTGAGCTATACCAGCGCAAAGAGCTCTGCAAACATCACGCGAAACTTGAACAACAGAAGAAAATCCTTTTGGTCACTATTACAAACCGAAAGAGGTTCCTGACAAGTCTCCCTTCACATCTCAAGTCTCTTAAGAAAGCATCATTACCTGTTCAAAATCAACTAAGAATTATGCATACAAAGAAATTAAAGCAGCATCATTCAGCAGAGTTGCTTCCACCGGCCCGTTATGTGATTTACTCACAGCTATTAGCTCACAAGGAGGCCTTTGTAGAACCCATGGATTTGGAGATTGTAGGAAGCCTGAAAGATGCTCAAGCTTTTGCTCGTAAGCAAGCTCACAAGGAAACCGACATTTCCAGTGTCACAGTGAGTTCTAAATTGGAAGATGATCTTCCTGACGATGAAGAAGAGGAGCCACACCATGAACTTCAACTCTTACATACGGAACACGAGGAAGAAGAACATGTTGCTGGTATAAACTAAAAACTTGCACTTGGGGATATATCAGAAGGTGAGTTGCCTCTACTGTCAAAAACTTCAGCCATAGTCTCTTTTAACATTAGCAATTTCACAAATGAATCTTTACACAAGCCACCCTCTTCTATTCAAAACCCAAACTTTCCAAATTCCCTTCAACATCCCTCGTTCATACTTTCCACGCCCTGTATCACGAGTTCCTCTCCAAATCCCATTTACTTTGAAGAAACCCAACAAGATTTAGACAACCGTATTATGCTAATCGATGATGAGATACCCCCACCAAAACCTCCTGATGTTATTTCAAAGATAGATAGAATGTGCACCCCTGAAATGTTTACGAAAGTATGCAGATTCACCATTTTCACACCGCCACTGACAGGGATTCCGACAAGACTAGATGCTTATATCTACAATTACCTCGTGAAGAAGCAATTGTATGAAACTGCAGGTATTTTTCATGATGAAGCCTCGGTTGTACCGAATATTGCTAGGTTTGCACCTAATAGTTTTCTCCTTGAGTGGTGGTCTGTTTTCTGGGAGTTATTTATGGCTAAGAGAGGTCTGTTGCAGTCAGAATCAGCAGTGTCTTACCTTAAGGCTCAGGGAATGGGGAAGCAAGAGAAAAAGAGAATGTTCGAAGATTATGGGGCTGAAACTCAAGTTATTAATGCTCAGCAGCAGCAATATGGGGCTGATGAGGTTGTTGGAGTCAACCATGTAGTTGAAAGAACTAAATCACATATACCTAAAGAGGTTGTTGGTGATTTCTTCAATTCAAATTATTTGGTTTTGAAGGCATCTGAAAAATTGAAACCTGCTGATTCAACTGCTGCTGAAGGTCCATACAAGGTGCCTTGTTTACTAAATGAAGAAAGTAGAAGACAGACCGACATTGCCAAACTGCATGCTGCTGCAGTAACAGCTACTTTAAATGCAGAAATTGCATATGCTGTTTGGGCTCCATTGACTGATCTTGCAAAGTATGGTATCATTAATGGTTGTGGTTTCCTACTATCTACTCCAGACTTTCATCTTCATGCTTCTGACTTTTTCAAACTTGTTTCTTTGAGGCAGAGATCTGATGATGCACCTGCTTCTGAAATTGGCCAAGTTATGAGGGACATCTTTCAATTATTGATGAAGACTCTATTTAATGTGGAAACATACATAGCTGCAATGATGGAGTTTGACTACCTATGCTTTTGTCATAAGTTGGAAACATACAAGACATTGGTTGTTGGAAGAAAATACAAGTTTTCAAGGGTGTTACTTGTATACAACCTTGAGGACAAGGTTGGTTTTCAAGGGGTGAGTAATGATAAGAAGTGGAATTAGTTTTTAAGCCATTTAAGTTAGAAAGACATTTTATCATAATTGGGCTTTTGTTAGTATTTGGGCGTTTAGTTTTATTATCCATTATTGATGTTATATAATGTAGTGTCTTTGACACAATGGAGATATCAATCAAAACTGAAAAATGTTATCTTTTGTTTTACTTTTCTTTAGATAGCTTTTACTTTTCTCTCTTTTAGTATTGAAACCTAGTCTCAAATCTTTGATAGAAAAACTTCCTATCAAGCTAGCTTAGTAAAAAAAAGTATATCGTCAAAGTAATTGGAGAGCTTTCATTGAACAAGGTATTTAATTTGGTCTCGGATGAATTATATTATTAATAGTCACACTTAATATTCTATATGAGAGGCATAATCACCCAATTACATTAATCACCCAACATGTTTTATTATTAATTTTTATAGTTTTAATAGAGGTATTATAATTTTATATTTAAATCATGATCTAATTGGGTGATTAACCAATGACCTGCTAAACTATAAATATAAAATTTGTATTATGACTTATTTTATGTTATATATGTTTAAGATTTCTTTATTTGTTTAGTTCAAATTTGAGTTTGTTCCTCTAATAAATGAGGCAATAAGGGAAATGTTGAAATTAAAGATGAATGAGAAGTGGAGACAATGGAAGAGAGATTTGAAATCAAAGGCATGTGAACCAAGTAAAATGGAAGAAGAAGTTGCATCTGTGGTACTTGATAATAGGGTTGATCCAAATCAGTAGAGACAATTGGTTCATCATTGATTTTCTTAAGATGGACAAGTAAGTCAAATCAAAATAGATTCCTGCATATCATGAACAATATTTTAACTTTGTTATCTTATTTTGGATAATATTGTGTTGTATCAATCATATAAAGTAAGTAAAATTAATAGATATAACCGTGCTAAGTTTGGAGATATTCATTGTGTGGGTACAAAAGGTCTCCCAAAATTGATTGATGAAAGGGTTTGTTTGTATTTGAACTTTTTTGAATACATTGTATTTATAACACAAATTACATAAAAACTTGTTTGCTTGGTTTTAGGAAGAAAAAAAAAAAGGCAACCGAGTATCGCCCAAATGTAAAGAGATTTACATTGATACCCGTATCCATAAAGATGGTTCAATTGTCATTGAAAAAGCTGTAAGATTGATTGTAAGATTTTCTTTCATTCATACCTATTTTATTCTCATGTCTCATAAGGGTTTTTCTAGTTTTTGCCTTTTGGTTTTGATAGCGTGTCTTCTGGTATTTTTGGTTTAATGCCTTTTGATTTTTCTGGTTGTGGCATTTTGATATTTATTTAGTAGTTATACATTAGGTTAAAGTGCTCATTCCTCCTTGTGGTTGTTTTTGTTTAATTAGTGGTGTATATTGTATGTTAGTGTGTTCAGCGAGTGATACATATGAGTGTTCTATTAGAGTTTTTATATTAGTTTCTGGTTTTATTTTTTTACCATATTCAATTTGTGCAATGCCTTAACTTGATTTGATTCAATTGCAATCAGTTCCAATTAGTGTCAATATATTTGTGTTGTTTTGCAATTGGTGTCATGATTGGATGGAAGTTGTTATTGCTTGTTTTTGTTTCATTTGTATTAAATGCTTCAAGAAGAACTAAAAAAAGCATGATAATGAGACTGGAACATCTCAATCGGTCCAAGAGAAAAATGTCACATGCCTTGGAAGGATGCTATATATTCTCAAGTAAAAGGGCTTAAAAGAAAGGACGTGTGCATTGTATGGGCAAGATTCCCAAACCCAAAAAATTGAAAGTTGCTTTGTCTGAAAATCAAGAGTTACGTGATAAAGTTATGCAAATTGAAGAAAAACAAGAGAGTACAAGTGTGATGTTGGAAAATGTGGTTGCATTGATTCAAAATCGATTTACTAGAGAAGATATAAATGACATTTTGCAAGCTGTAAGACATATATTTTATTATATATTACATTTTGTTACTCACATGTTATATACTATGTATAGTAGTTGCAACACTTATTCTAGTTGATTTATAGAAAATGAATGAGCGTATATATGGGAGGACAAAAGAATAGTAGGTATCCATCTCCTTTCTTCACTAATGAGAGATGATTGTAAAAAGATATGGGGCCTATATTATTTGAATCTATTTATCCTATTTCTTTGCCAACTAAATAAAATAAGCGGAACATCTCTCTCCAACTTCTCTCTTTGATAACTTTCTTTTTACAATTTCACTTAAACCAAACATGCTTTTAGAATATTATGAAAACATCAATTAAAT
The DNA here is from genome assembly GCA_022829125.1 of Lathyrus tuberosus. Lineage (NCBI taxonomy): Eukaryota > Viridiplantae > Streptophyta > Magnoliopsida > Fabales > Fabaceae > Lathyrus > Lathyrus tuberosus. The sequence continues at coordinate 7,764,255 of JALAZF010000090.1, forward strand.
TGAGTTTGTAATTTGTTTCCTTTTATTTTCTATAGGTTACAAATGCTTCTAGTTCTCCCGACCAAATAGATTCTCCAAGTCCATACACCAACGAAAATCTATGAGAGAAAGATTAGAAGGTGATTTTGTCTTGGACAAGTCTTTTCTCGTGTACTGTGTTGAGGTTCTTTGTTGTCTTATTTTACCGATTTCGGTGGCTCTTACTATCTAGTTGGATTTGGTTGTAAGTCTTTGTAGTTTATTGCTTGGAAGGGATGTCATGTACATGTTTATTTTTATGGTTTCTAGTTTTTAGATTTGTAATAATATGACAAATTACTGGTTGCCATGTTATTTTCAAGTTTGTACCAATTTTGTTATATTCTAAGTTATTTGGAACATCATAAATTTTTAAAGATTTATTTAAGTGTTGAGTGGTAATAAACCACATATGTCTTACATGAAGATTTAGGGTTGCGAAGTTTATGTGAAATAACAAATTCCAACTAAGCTTAAATATAAATTTGACAAATGTCTATTTGTGGGGTATCCTAAAGAAAAAATAGGGTATTATTTCTACAATCCTTCTGACGGTAAAGTGTTTGTCGCTTGAACTGAAGTATTCCTAGAAAAGGACTTTATTTCCAAAAGAATCGGTGGGAGGAAAGTAGAGCTTGAAAAAATTAAAGAATCACAAACCATCGGTACACATATGAAGGAACTAGAGTAGGAAACACAAGCAATTATGGAAGAGTAACATGCTCAAGTAGAATAAGACCAGCATAGGTCAAATAGGATATGTCACCAACCTGAGAGATATGATTATCTTGCAACTGATCAAGATGATGTATTAGTCGTGGATCAAGATGATCCTGTGACCTACTAAGAGGTCATCACTGGCCCTGAGTTTGAGAAGTGGCTAGAAGTCATGAAATCTAAAATGGATTTGATGTACACAAACCAGGTTTAGACCTTGGTAGAGCCTCCTATAGGAGTTAATTCTACAGAATGCAAGTGGGTCTTCAAAATGAATATTGACATGGATGGTAAGGTACATACCTATAAGGCAAGACTGATTGCTAAGGGCTATAAGAAAATTCACCGGGTAGACAATGATGAAACCTTTTCACCAGTTGTAATGCTTAAATCTGTTTGGATTTTACTTGTTATCGTTGCATATCATGATTATGAAATATGGCAGATGGATGTCAAGACTTCTTTCCTTAATGGAAATCTTCTTAAGGATGTGTACATGACATAACCTGAAGGATTTGACATACCATAAGAAGCTCAAAAGATATACAAGTTATAGAGATCAATCTATGGATTGAATCAAGCTTCCAGAAGTTAGAATCTCTGTTTTTATGAAATAGTAAAACAATATGGATTAATAAAAAATGAAGATGAGCCTTGTGTCTACAAGAAGTTTAGTGGGAGCATGATCGTCTTCCTGGTATATGTAGATAATATATTACTCATTCGAAACGATGTCCTACCTTGCAGTAGGTGAAAACTTGGCTAGGGAAATGCTTTTCTATAAAGGACCTGGGTGAAGCAACCTATATATTAGGAATCAGGATCTATAGAGATAGATCATGAAAAATGCTTGACCTAAGTCAGAGTACATACATAAGCAAAGTGTTGAGACGCTTTAATGTGCATGATTCCAAGAAAGAATTCATACTGATGGAACATGACTTGTGTCTATCAAAAACATAATCCCCTTCAACTAAGGAAGAAAGGGTTTGCATGAATAAGATTCCATATGCATCTTCAAAAGGATCAATCATATATGTCATTTTATGTACCCGACCAGGTGTCTTGTATGCTTTAAGTGCAACGAGTATGTACCAATATGATCCTTGTGATGCTCATTGGATTGCTGTCACAAATATCTTTTGAGAAGTACTAAGGACTCGTTCTTGATATATTGAGGTCAGGAAGAGCTCGTTGTAATTGGATATACTGATGTTAGCTTCAAAACAGAATAAGATGTCTTTAGATCGCAATCTGGTTAGGTGTTTTGCTTAAACGGTGGTGCTGTGAGCTGGAAAAGTTTAAAGCAGGATACAATTGTCGATTCTATAACTGAGGCCAATTATATTGCTGCCTCAAATGCAATAAAGGAAGCTATTTGGATCAATAAGTTCGTTAGTGAACTTGGCATAGTCTCTAGCATTGTGGATCCCATTTATCTCTATTGTGATAACAATGTTGCTATCGTACAAGCTAATAAGCATATATCTCACCAACGATCCAAACACATACTTAGGCGATATCACCTTATTCGAGAGATAATAAATATAGGAGATGTGAACATATGCAGAGTACCAACACTTGACAACATCGTTGACCTACTAACGAAACTTCTTGCGCAACAGAAGCTTGACGGTCATACTATATTTATGGGTATAAGAGGTTTTCCTGATTGGCTCTAGTGCTAGTGGGAGATTATTGGTGTAAGCTCTATAGGCCAATAGCTTTATTAGAACAGGGTACTTATGTCGAACACTTTATTAATAATTAAAAGACTTTTCTTTATTATGTTTACTTTTCAAAAATGATAAAGTCCCTAGAATAGCTAACCCGTTTAATAAAATGTTAAGTGTGATTCAATCATGAGATCACATTAAACATAAGGACATTATTCTTAAAGTATCTGTTGTCGAGATTTATTGTAAAATGGGATAAAATTAAAGTGTTGATAATATTATGTTAATAGACTAATGATCACATATCATGGATCATGTATAAAGAGTTATCAAGTCTTCACATAGGTATAAATATTAGGAGTAATATTTATACTGGATTGACCCGCAATGAGAATACTACTTAGAATGTTACGTAAAGTGTCATTAGTTTATTCTCATGGTGATAGTGGTGTATAACCACCCTTAGACTTAAAACCACTATGAACCTTAGATCTAGAGTCGAGTACTTTATTATTGATCAAACGCTATCTGTAATTGAATGACCATAAAGACAGTTGATGGGTACTCCATAAATCATGTTAAGGGACATGAGTGACCTAGATGGAATTTTTCCATCCTATGTAACAGGATAAATGTCTAAGAGTCCAATATTAAACTGGACAAGGGTACACGATCTATGCCTTGTGCTCTATATAGACATAAGGGTAAAAGGGTAATTGTACACACAAACATTATCACAGAAAGGTTTTGTCATATCACATGACATTTTCGTGACTTGGGTAACAATGATGTGTTGCTAGATACTGTAGCGTGCGATTTTTGTCGGTGACGCGACCACCTTATCGCCATGGGTTTCTCCTCACCGCAATGGTAGGAGTGGGGTGCTACTTTCTGATTTCTTATTTATCCCGTGAAGCTGGAAGGGAAAGGGAAGCTATCTAAAACTAACCTTGCACGCGAATGTTTAACTGAACAAACGCTAAAGAGATTCGGGGAGTTCGGGGTCAGGTTATACAATGGGGAGTTGTCAATTACCCATCCTATATGTGGTTATCCACAGGTTGTTAGCAATTATCCTTACTGCTTTCTACTTACTGATGTTTTTCTGTTGTGGGTTGGGAAAGTTTCCCCTTTGGGAGGTTTTTGAGAGAGAGAGGGAGAGAGAGAGGGAGGGTTTTTGATGATGTCGGGCTTGCCGAGGTTTTTGATGAGTGAAGGTACTGGACCTAAAGTTTTTGTTTGGTGTGCTCGCTAAGATTTCACAATCTTATGCCCACGTATTCCCGTTAAAGAAAAATAGGGAAATCAGAGCAATCGTAGTTCCTCCTATTCTATGGGAGAAAAAGATGATGTTTTGGTGTCTTGTTCAAAGCCCAAGATTGAAGCTAAATGGTGGAGTATTTGTGTCTTGTTCAAAGCCCAAGATTGAAGCTAAAAGGTTTGACTGAGAGAGAATTTGTTATCTCTAAAGGGAGACATCTCGTCTGTTTATCACAACTGTTGGGTGACTGATTATAAAGGAAAATTACTTTAACTGGGACATGTGAGTCCAGCAATGTCATAATTCCTTTATAGGGGTGTTGCCCTGAAGGAGAAAACTTTAACTCAGTGTTGAGCAATGTCGTTTTTCCTTAGGAATCTTTCATGCTAAAAGAGGGACATTGGCTTGGATGTAAATAATCCAGAGGCTTGCAACTTACAGCAATTAGATGAAAGAGGGGATTTACCAGGATAAGAGATGGACGACAACTTGGATATTTGAATCAATAAGTGTGCCATTTATAGCAATTATCTGGGGTTTAGGGGTTGTTTGAATGTCTGTTTTGATATGTGATATACAGAGAAGTGTCTTCCTACAGAGAGTTTTTTATTTCCTCTGAAGGGATGTTGATTTTTGTGTGCCTTGATCAAAACCCAAGGTTGAAGCTAAGAGATTGATTGACTCCACTGGGGAAGTCTTTATACAAAGCCTAAGAGAAGGCTGGAAAAGACTGACAACAAGAGAGTGTTTATCTGTCTTGTACAAAGCTCAAGATTGAGGCTAAAAAGAGACTGACTCTTTTGGGGATATCATTATACAAAGCCTAAGAGGAGGCAAAAAGTTGACTTTTCCGGGGAAATATTTTGTCTGTCTTGTACAAAGCCCAAGATTGAGGCTAAAAGAGAAAATTGACCTTATAGGTGAGAGATTTTATTTGTCTTGTACAAAGCCCAAGACTGAGGCTAAAAGAAGATTGACTCTACTGGATAGTGTCATACCCCAAATTTTGACCACTAAGATTTTCCATCATTGTGCAAATCATCATCACAATATGGATGAACCATTAGTCTCCCCAAAGATGGGTGAGCATCCACTACAATCAGACTTAGGGTTTCAAGCCCTCTCAGAGCTCTTAGACAAAGGATCAATCAAGGAATGACATGATCTTCAACTTGTCTAGCCTCTCAAACATCCATAATGGATCAAGAGGACTCCCACTTCAAGAATCAAGCACAAGGTTGCAGCATTCTGAGTGGATCAAGCCTCGCGATCGATAGTGTCACCAAATTAGGGTTTTGGTCGACCAGGGCCTCCAGATGGAAATTTTCCTCTGGGCATGAGCCAATGCTTCAAAACCCAACCTAAGACACTCCAAGGGACATCATGAACCCAATCACCAAGTCAATTTGGCTTTAGGGGATGCATTCATAAAAAATAGGAATTAGCGTTTCTTGACCTAATTCACCCCTAAGTTGACTTTTGGGGCAAATCATGAGCCAAGACCTCAAGAGATGATGTGAGGGTCCCTAAAACACCACATTGGTCCATTTTTAATAATGGATTGAGCCAAGAAGCTTGAGCAACAAGTTTCAATTTCATCTGAACCACAATTAGGGTTTCGCGGGAAAAGTCAACTGTGCCTTTGACTTTTGACCAAGACATGCTCCCAAACCCTAGGACATGATTCAATACACCCTATAACACATATGAAATCAATCCATCAAGTTTGATTTAGGTCAAGGACTTGATTTCATAAAGGATCGCACAGTTTGGAATTCATCTGACAAAAAGTCAACTGTGCACAAAAGTCAAACTTTGACTTTTTGAGATTTTTCATAATTATGGTTTTTTAACCCTAAAATGATGTTAATGTATGATTGGAATCATCATTCATCAAGAAAAATCAAGAAAAGTGGGATAACTTGTAAAAGGGGTAACCATAAAAAACTTAGAAATTTTTCTAAGTTATGGAACAAAGTGGCTAGGGTACCAACTTTGGAGGATCATAACTCCTAAACCACAAGGCCATTTTTTCCCATCCAAAGCTGGATTTGTAGCTCTTATGACCCTCTACAAAAGCTTCAACTACCACTCATTCCAATTCCCCATGGATTTTAAATTATGGAATAATCAAAATCACAAAAAGTGAAAATGTCACTTTTTTCCAACACTTAGTGAATTTTTCACTAAGTCAGAATCTGCCTTCACTTTTTTCCAAATGTAGGGGAATTTTTCACTTGGATCCAAAAAGTATCAAAACCAATTATGATCAAAAAGTTATTTTATCATATGAGGGCTTTCCAAAATGGCCATGAACTCCATCAAATTCCACTTGGGCCATGAGATATGACAATGACAATATGCCTTGCTGAAAACTGCCAAGGCTAGGCAGAATTTTGCACTTTTGCTCGATTTGGAAAAATCAGATAATTCCAAGCCTTGTCATCACTTTGGACACATCCGAGGATCAAATCTAAAGGGGACAAACACTGATCCAAGCCTCGAAATTCCTTGGAATAAAAAATAGCATGCTAAACCTAGAAATCCCTAAAGAGGGGACAAGACTCCAATTTTGTTTTGGAGCATTCAATGGATGCACCAAGGTGGCATGGACTGAGCCATTTCCAACTGAATTCAGTCAAGACTTATCCAAGACCAAGGGAACCAGCAACCTGTGTCCTAACCTCTAGTCAATGGCTAGAGGTGACTTGGATTCTCATTGCTCAACATTGGCCAAACCTATGTGTAGCACCCCAAAATTTGCCTTCACTTTTCTAACCCAAGTGGCTTATGCTTCATTTGCATTTTAGCTAGGGCAACGGGCACATACATGCATATCATTTGGCTCTGTGGTTATGGGATCAAGGTTCTCTGTTCAAGCATCGTCAGGTTGCAACAGACGTTTATTTTGTCACTCGACACATGCGCAAAGTATTTGTTCGGGTTACGTAATCACCGGGTCAACAAAGCTTTTATCAAACATAATTTTTCATGTCAATAATCTCAGAGGAAGTTGAAGTTTTCAGCCGATTCAGAATAGTTTGAGCAGAAAATCAGTTTGCTGTGCAAATTTGTAAAATTCATAACTCTTGCTCTGGAACTCGTTTTGGATGGATATTCAACAGTTAGAACCGTCTTGGTATTCTCTACAACTTTTATGTTCGGCTCGGAAGCCAATTCATCAAGGAAAGTGGTGGGAATTATTTGTTTCTGGAATTTCGGTTTCGCTGGATAATTGCGTCAGTGGTATTCAAAAGGGCTTAACTTCTGATTGGATCCTCAGTTCTGAGCTATTCCTATGCCAAAAAGTTCCATATTGAAATTATCTGCAACTTTCGTGTTCGGACCGAGGGCTGATTCTTTGAGGAAGATCTCCGAATACGCGAGTTTTCAGAGTCGATACAGTTCAAAAACAGTGGAAAATAGTGCTGAACCGTCATGTTTCGGTCACTAAAAAATTCATAACTCTCAGCTCGTTTATCGGATTGATGCCGTTTCAGTGCCTAAAATTCTGTTTCGATGCCATCTTCGTGACGTAAGTACAGTTTGGGTCAGGTCCGAGCGGAAGGACCCCGAAAATGTGAATTACCAATGGGGTTCTTTGATGCAGTGCACTGTCTATCAGATTTTGTAAAATTCATAACCCGGTCGATTTTCATCGGATTGCGTCCGTTTTCGAAGCGTTGGTTCACAAATTTTATCATCTTCAAGTTCCAAGACAAGCTCGAGTCCGAACGGTACTCCGAAGATTGTCGGTTTGGTTTATTTCGCAAAACTGACGTGCTGAATCGAAAAAAATGGCTGAGAGTTGTTTCGCGAGAAAATTCATATCTCCCTCGTTGTTTGTCCGTTTGAGCTCACATTTTAACACGAGGTCACTGACTCATATATCTACAACTTTACTGACAAAGTCGAGTCGATATTATGCTCCTAAGAGGTTGACCTCGTCACATTTTTGAGTAGCGGACACCAAATAAGCTGAAAAAACAACTTATTCAGTGACGTCTTACAGCTTAAACGTATCAATCGCACTCGATTTTGATCGTATGACGTCCATTATTTTTGCGTTGCAACTGTGATTCAGAGGCGGACGATGTTGTGGAAGGCTCAGAGTCGAAATTTCTTGCCGAAAACGATGTTATTTTCACTTAAGCCAAAATTCTACCTTTTGCCCTTCATTTTAGACTCCACTATATATTCTTTTGATCCATAATTTCTCTCATAACTTCACTCATTCTCACAAACACCAAAAACATTCTCACTCACTCTCTCAAAGATCAAATCAAGTTCTCTCAACTTTTTTCTCAAGAACACAACAATTTCATCAATCTTCAAGAACACTCAAGAACGCAAAGTCTCCGATAGAGCTCCGACCACCACCGATCAACCGTGATCGCCTCCCCCACTCCCGCCGGATCACCGCGCCGACCTCCCTAGCTCCGGCCAGCCACCGCGCGCCGGCGAACTCCCTCCTCTCCACGGATTCTTCATAAATTGCTCCTCCGATCTACTTTCCGGTAACAATTCTTGAATCTTTCACTTCATTATTTGTTAATTGTTGAGGTTTAGATTGAATTAAAGTGAGTTTGATATTGTTGTAGCTTAGGTGTTTGATAAAATGCTTAGGTGAATATTTGAATTCAAGAATTGTGATAATTGTTGAGTGAATTAATTGTTTAATCATCTATTTGAGATTGATATTGTGGAGATTTGTTGAACGTTCTTGAACAATAGTTGTTGTGATTAATTGATTCTTGAAATAAGTTGATTATGAGCAAACGTGGAATTAAATGATTTCATTTGAATTGTTGTGTTCCGCGTGTCGAAACTAATCCGGTTCCACAATTGTTGATATTCAATTTGCATCAAGAATGGATTAACCGAGGAATTATTCGATTGTTGTGTGTTAATGGTTCACGTGTCGAGAATTATTGACTCGCATGTTTAATGGATGATTTTGCTTGGTCTACATGTTTGAAAGTCGCGTAATCGATGTGCATTAATTGTGTATGATCATTGGCTTGAGCTTGGTGCATGTTTGCTTGAAAAATAAAAGTTCGGTTGTGTAGGAGCGTTATCGTGTCGCTTTCCCGTAAAAATGTGTTTTGGTCATAGCTTACTAACCGTAGCGTGTTTTTGCGAATGTAAATAATGTAACTTGACTTTGTTGATGATTCCGGAACTGTTGGTCGACTTTTTAGTCGATTTCGGATAACTTTTTTTTACTGTTTCGCTACTGCCAGCCGACGGAATTGGCCTAAAAGTCCCACTTCCGAGCGGAATTAATTCAAACCGAGTTCGTTTTTGAGTCCGTTGGCACGTTTGCGGTCAACCATGCGATTTTTGTTCAATTCCGAGTCGATGATTTTTTACGCGTTTTTTCCGATTTGACGTTTTTAAGCTCCGTTTCGTGCGAACTTTGCATGTTTACTTGTATTTGATGTGCACTTGTGCTTACTTGCTCATACATTATTATTGTGATTGGTTTCACTCTTTTCCGGATCGACTTTGTGTGCATTTTATGATGTTGTGGCGGTGCTGCCCCGTTTTGAGACTTTGTGTTCCGATGCATGCTCATTACTCGTATGCTTATCATTGTGCTTGATTTTGAGTTATGATGCATGGGTGCAACTTCCGGTTGCATCTCCTTGTGGTTTCTAACATGTTTTTTGAGATTGTGCAAGGTTTTCGCTAAGATTCTGGCTGTGGTTATTCACTCGGTATTCCACTTTATTTGTGGGATACTACTTTGCTTCCGATGCGATGGCTTTTATTTCATGCTATGAGATGCATTATGTATTGCATGCGTGGTTGTCTGGCTTGTGTTTTCATGTAGGTTTCCTACGTTGCCGTGTCCGATACACACACCACGTGTCGGTTGTGATTTATTTTCACATCGACAATGTTTTGACGCTTATGCATGTACCAGATTTCTGACTCGCTTTTGTTTGCCTGATGATAGCTCGCTCTCCGGGTTTCTTGTTCTGCTTGCGTTGCTATTTATGGATTGCTATCCGTGGGGTATAATTTCTTGAGCCAATTTACTCTCTTTCCGCATTTTTTCTTTTGATGCCATGAGAAGTAGGATTGGGAGTCCGTGCCACTTGGCCGGCAATGCTGGAAAGTCCTCAAAGGAGGCTCTGATTGTGTTTGTTTACATTTGTGCCTAAGACCTCCAAAGAGGCATCCCACTCCCGTATCCCCTTGTAAGACCTCCAAGAAGGCAATTGACGGAAGGTAGGGTTCGCAATCGACCCCCGTTATTCTAGTCGAGTCGTTCTTAGCTCTCATTACATGATTGAAGCTTTGAATATAGCTTACTCTTGTTATCGAGTCCGTCAAGTGGAAAAAGAGTTTCGCAATCAAACCCCCACGCCTTGTCTATAGCTCGCATTGACCGATGCTGATGCTTATGTGATCTTATTCACATCCCCCTTACTCTGCTCTCCATGGTTCTCGATACCATTGGGTGAGTACCCCTATTTCCCATAGCTAGCTTGTTTGCCTTGGTTGATATGATCCCTTGGCTAAAGCTCCCCCCTTTTTACTTTGATTGTGTGACATTGTTGTTGACTGACATTGTTTATTCTTTCGTTTGTTTTTAGTTCGTTTTGTGATTGATCCATCCTATGTTTACTTGTCTGATGGCATGATCCCGTAGGATTCCTCGCTCCACTTAATTTTTGATTAAGTCGGAGGTAGGAGAGACATTAGGATAGCAATCAGGCATGATAACATTAGGTTGAATCTTCCCCTCTTACCTCACATAACCATAGGATCTCCATGCATGATAACTTTAGGATTATTAGTCTCCCTTTAGACTTTTGCCTTTCTCACCCTTTGAGTTTCTTCTTTCTCATCTCAAAACAAAGTAAAAAACACCTAATGATGGCATAACATGTATTGCACTTAAGCCTAGAACATGGGAAATGGAAGGAGGAGGGTTTCTCTCTACCTTCCTAGAGTGTTTAGCATACGGCCTGTTAGGACGACCATGCGATGCATTCGATCTTATACGATAGACTTGAATGCAATATGCGTTATAAAAACAAAAACAATCAAAACACTTCTTCTTAAAAGACACAAACAAACAATAACGTCTTTCCTTCGGGAATTTCTCTCCTCATCTCATTCACTCATTCCTTAAGGACGCGTCATTTCCGTTTTACCGCAAACAGGTAACGCCTAAGTCTCCATACAGCGAGCTGCAACACCTAAACTGCTAGGACGCGAACGTTGACGTATTCCACTAAAACACACAAACAACTTTCCCTAGGTGAGGGGAACTACGTCGCTCTGATTCTCATGTTCCCGATGAGATACGTAGGCAGTGGGGTAGGGCCCATGCGAGCACTTCTTTTACTTTCCCTACATTTGTTTCCCTTCTCTTTCTCTCTCCTTTCCTTTTCCAGTTCTCCAGCTAGCAGTTCATTTTCCAGTATCTTTTCTTTCACCCTTTGATTGAGACAAGTAAGCGTGGATCCCATCGGGTACGATGGACGCGTGGGGGTGCTAATACCTTCCTCTTGCGTAACCGACTCCCGAACCCAGCTCTCTTGGTCGCAAGACCATGCTCTTTCCTTTTCCTTCAGGTTTATGCAGTGTTTCCTTTCCCTCTCTTGGGATAAATACACATTGCTGGCGACTCTGTTTTGGTGCCACTTTCGCGTTTGTACTAGGATGAAAATTCAGGGTGCGACAGCTGGCGACTCTGCTGGGGACCGAACCCAGAATCTCTGGTTTCCTTAGCGAGTCAATCCTAGCGCTTGTCTGTTTTTCTTTCATTGGGTGTTTACTTTTTTGCTGTATTTACTATTGTACTGTATTTCTATTTACTGTATTACTACTTTACTGTATATTACTGTATTTACCGCATTTTAGCATTTTCATTTCATATGTTATATTATGCTATACTGGACTGTGCTGTGCTGGTTTTCTGTTTGATTGGCAGGGTATTCTGAGAGATAAGCCCACTACCCAGGCTTGAGTACACACATAGGTATTAGAGTGGATAGTCGTGACGCTTACGTGGTGGTGACCACGTATTGTTGTTCATGAGACCCATAACTAGACGAGGTTCTATCAGGAGCTTTCTGCTACTGCAGGTTATGCAGGCCAGTAGTTATTCTCCTGAGGAACTGTCGACTCTGGTGACCATTCCCGAGGACTCAGTTGCGGTACTCCTCCCGAGATATGACAGTGGCAGACCACGTTCTGTGGCAAACCCATTGCACATTCTCGATCTGAGGACCCAATGCTGGGAACTTGCTATAGGATGTCCTTTTTGAAAGAGAATCAGTGGAGGCACTCCTCGATTGGCGATAGTACTGTACCCCGAGGGATGAATGTACTATTGCTTCTCAACCTCAGTGCCTGAAGCTGAGGACCTTTCGTTTTGGTGAATCAATTGAGGCCTCCTCGATTGATGATGATGCCAAACCAGAAGTGGTGAACGTATCATCATTTCTCGACCTGAGAGCCCGGGATACTGAGGATCCTAGTACCCACATGTGAGAGGGGCGGGTTGTTTACAGGTTTGCAGGTAACCTTGACCTTCAACATACCCGGTATTCTGGATTTCCTATCAGTGTAGACTTATCAGCCTGGTATTCTAGTTATTCTGGTATTCTCTTCAGACTCATGAACCTATTCAGTCATCAGCACAGCACAATGATTATTCAGATTATGTGGAAGCTTTGATCCCATGTCTTATTGCATTCATAACATTGCATTTTCATAAGCATTTGCATAGCAGGTGTTCGAGGCGTGGTTATCCTTATCCTGGTCTGGTTTTCTTCAGAATTGTAGATTTAACTGCTCAAGCCTTTCGGAAGTTGACCATGGATCTGGTTCAAGCAGAGTTGAGGGAAATGCAAAGCCAAATGGGGCAGTTTATGTGGGACATGGAAGCTTTGATTCAAGACCAGAAAACGATGAAGGAAGAGGTCAATCAAATAAAGATTCAGAAGAGTCTGGTCATGGAAGTTGTGAGAAATGTGCTCAAAAAAGATAATACTCCCATGCCTGAGGCCGTGACCGGAATTGTCTTTCCTCCATTGTTTGAGGGATCCCTCCCAAAGAGTGATGTGCCTCACAGATTTTTTGCACAACTTGGGGTTCCGGAATTTCCTCATCAGCAGTTACCTCTCGTCTCCCAAGACAACCTCGAGGCTAAGAAGTATCCCCCAAAGTCAAAGAAAGCTGACATAATCTATGATCCTATTCCTATGTCTTATACTCAGCTGTTGAGGTATCTACTTCAGCTCCAATTGGTTGAACTTTGGACGATAAATCCTCCTCGTGGAAAGCTCCAATTCGATTACGATGCAAATGCCCATTGCGATTTTCACTCCGGTGCGCCGGGGCATGATGTGGAAAAATGTAAAGCTTTTCATCATGTGGTCCAGGATCTGATCGACTTGAAAGCAATTGAATTCATGTCGGGCGGTGTAAGTGTACAAGGTGGTATTACTCCTGTTGCTGCGAAAGAAGTGAATATCCCGGTTTCCCCTCCTGAAGTTGCACCAAGTCAGGGGCATTTCTCGCAACCCGTGGTCTTGGAATCTTCTCATCCTCAACTGTTGCCTGTTCCTAAGCCAAGTCTAAGGATGAAAGCATCCGAACGAGAAGAAGGCACAAGTCGATATCGACAACAAACTAGCTCCCAGAGGAGACAGCAAAGACCCAGAAGGCAGGAGAGAAAGTTTGATCCCATTACTATTCCTTATAGTTACTTGCTTGATCGTTTACTTCAAGACTCTTTGATTCAGCTAGAGAAAGCTTCTCCTGTTCCATTTCCCCTTCCTCCAAGTTATGACAAGAGTGTTAGATGCGAGTACCACTCAGGGACATAGGGGCATATCCTTGAAGAGTGTAAGGTGTTCAGACATAAGGTGCAAGATCTCATTGACGTTGGGCTTATCATTTTCACTGAAGACGGTCTGTACATTAACTGAAACTTCTCAAGTGAGCACTTGAGACCACAAAGACATCTCCTAAAGCAGTCAGTCCAGTCGGAGTCAAGCCTCCTCAGCAATGGCGAACATCATTTTTCTTTACTGCATTTTCATTTGTAATTTTCATTACTGGTTTTGTCTTTGCATGTATAAACAAAATAAACTTGTTTGTTCTTGAATGACGATTTAATGCAATAAGCATGTTTTCTCGAAAAGTTCATTCGTATTCACTTATTTAATGTTTGTATGCACTGCAATGCTAACCTTCTTGTTTAAACTCTTAGAGGGAGGATGATGAGTAAAAACGCAAAATCTTTGGTTGTATGCTTTTGGATAAAACCCTGTTGAGGATGTACAGGCATTGTTTCAAATTCCTAAACACCGGAGATATAAGGGAGTGAAACCTTTGTCAACCCCTGTTGAGCCTAGAAGTAGGAGTTTATTTCTGAAAATGAAAAACCCTCAATCTTAACCTGGGGTAGGGTATGTGTCAGCTAATTTGACCGCACGTTCAAATGTCAAAAGGAATGTCTCATTCGAGGGTCAAATCACAACGGTTATCCCTCACCAACCGAAGAGTAAGACGGTCACAACCTTTTACAAGTCCAGACAAACCTGTGTCACACGACTAGTTCAAAAAAAAAAAGAGATCAAATTAGGAAGAGAAAAAAAGAGCCCGCTAAATCAAGACTTGAAAACAAGTGACATAGGCAAAAGTTAGGGCATCCCGCTGGACTTCAAAATCGAAAAAAATTCAAAAAGAATAAGTCCAGGCAAAATCAGGGGAAAACAAAAGAACGAAAAATAAAGCGATTAAAAAAGAAAAACCCTCGAATAAATAACAGGTCGTGTGACCACAGAAACCAAGGGAAAAAAGAGGTGAATGCCACTCTGTAAACCGTGTGGGTTCCTTAACCATCCTCAAACCGTTCATAACCTTTTGAAAGGCGAGCGCTCGTGTCAAGTTAGCTGAACGTAGGACTGGAGAACATCAAGGAGAATGGGTGGGTACAAACAAAATTTTGAGCCATAAATCCTTTTTTCTTAAACCGTGAACCAGACCACGTTACAACCCTCAAAAGTTCTAATTGAAACAGGGTTTATTCTGAAGGCGTATTTCAATAAGATAGCGTTCCTGACTCCCATGAGTTATTCTAAAAGACCTTGGTTGGTATTGCATGTGCATGCTATTTTCCATTTAAAAAAATCTGTGTCGCACCTTCACCAGTGACTCGTTCACAGGTGTTGGCGATATCTTTTCGAAAAAAGAAAAAGAAAAAAACTTCGAGATTAATATATGTGTTGCATTATAATTTTCATTCTTGGAATAAATATTTTCTGCTCACTTACATGTATTTGACGCCCGTAAGGCTTACGAAGTGAACATCAGTCGAGAATTTTGATCACGCCAAAGTGAGATGCTTGAAAACTCCGGGGATGAGTGTGACAGGAGACATGTTACCAAATGATTATGCTGGGTGTGTGCTTTCACGGTAATTCATGCTAAAAAGTTGTCAATCCGGGGCAGTTACATTGTGAAATACCTCCGCAGTTCGGTTAATCTGGGGCAATTATGTTGAGAATCTGGGGCAATCAAGTCGAGATTCAACAAATCTCTCGAAAGTCAGCTAGTTAGAGGAACTCCTTCACATATCAGTCAGTCAGGGGCAATAAATCATTTCAAAGCTGGGGCAGGCCACCCCAAAAGCACAAGAAGTTATTCTCTCCGGAGGACGGTTAATCAAAGTCATGGGGCAAGATATGTCAGATCTTAAAGACATGTTCATTTACAGGTTATGCTGCATCAGGGCACTTTCTTAATGTCATATCACATCTGCAGGGTTCAGGTTGATAGTTAACACGAGATGACCCCAGTAGAGTCTCTCTCCCTAGCAGAGATAGCTGGAGTTTCATCACTCGTGGCAGAGCATTATGAAGATTATACTCCCCAGCAAGATGTCAGAATCTCGCTCTCCCCTAGTTAAGTTGGTGAAGTTCATTGATTGTCAGCAAAAGTTCATATGCCGGTACAAGATAAGAGTGTTGGGTCTGGGTTTCCCTGGTGTGGTAAAGTTGTTTTCATCCCCCCAACAGAGTAAGGGTAGAAGGTAGATTCTCAACAGAGGACCAAGTCTGATCTTGTTCCTTAGCAGAGCTGATATTATCAACCATTGTCCCCAAGCATATTTTTGGGCGGTGGTTAGCTTTCCCCAGCAAGTCAAAGGTCGATTTTCATTGGCACTTTTCTTCAGCAGATTCCTGGGATGTTTCCTCCAGCAGAAGGTTGTTATTCATACTTTTCTGCCAAATGAAGGTTTAGTCGGGATCTCAAGCAGTTATGACCCTGAAGGCGGTTCAGTTTGTTATCCTCAGCGGACTTGGCCTCGTCTCTTCAACATTTATTTTACTGGAGTGCTCCTGTTGCATATCATAAACATCATGGCATAATCATTACCACACATATCATTCGCATAACACTGCATGAATCCGTGTAACACCGAACAGCAAATCCATAGCCCAACTTTGCTCGGCATCCATCCACAGCCCACTTTACTGGCATCTTTCAAAAACCTGAAGCCCTATCCATATTGGCGTTCCCTTTAAAGAAAAGTCCAATCCCTATTGGCACTTCATTCAAAATCCAATCCCCATTGGTACCCAGAAAGATTTCTCCTTTGGAAAAATAATCACCATCAGGTTTCTCCTGTCCTTGCCAGCAAAGTTCAATTGTAATTGGCACATCCTTCTTCCCAGGTAGCCTGAGCATACGTCGGCATCTTGCATATAGTGATCATTGCATCCTCAAATCGCGTAGCATTTCCATTTCGTATGGAGCATTACGCCATAGAAAGAAAATTCAAACATATGCATGCGAAGCATAAGCCAGATTTGGTACCTTGCGCGAAAGCCCGAATCAACTCCCAATCAAGACGGTGACATATCCCCAGCAAACATTACAATCAACCCCTCTGCTTACCTTTCTTTTGGGTCGTAGATCATACGTCGATCTTACCCTCGATCAGTCCTTGTCCATCAACCCTTTGATGACGATATTCCAAAAACAAGTTTCCTTTCCGTCATCCCCATGACGACGTGTCTCCTACGAAGAAATCTTCTTTCTGTCATCCCTATGACAGTGGGTTATCTTCAGTCAGGTTTTCTTTCTGTCATCTCTATGACAATGCATTTCCCTTGGTCGAGTCTTCTTTCTGTCATCTCTATGACAATGTGTTTCCTTCGGTCAGGTTTCCTTTCTGTCATCTCTATGACAATGTGTTTCCTTCAATCTTCTTTCTGTCATCCCTATGACAATGTGTCCCTTCGGTCGGGTGTTCGGGCTGTCTTTCCGTCATCCCCATGACGATGTGTCCCCTACGATGGAATTTTCTTTCTATCATCCCTATGACAATGTGTTATCTTCGTTCAGACTTTTCTTCCGTCATCCCCATGACGATGTGTCTCCTACGGTGGAAGTTTCCTTTCCGTCATTTCTATGACTATGTGTTATCTTCGTTCAAGTTTCCTTTTCGTCATTTCTATGATGATGTGTTATCTTCGTTCTAGTCTTCTTTCTGTCATCCCTATGACAATGTGTTTCCTTTGGTTAGGTCTTCTTTCCGTTAAACCCCTTTGACGATGTGTTTCGTTTGGTCGAGTCTTCTTTCCGTCAAACCCCTTTGACGACGTGTTTCCTTCGGTCAGGTTTTCTTCCTGTCAACCCTTTGACGACGTGTCCCTTCGGTCGGATTCTAGATTTTCTTTCCGTCAACCCTTTGACGATGTGGTCTTCTGTTCGGGTATTCTTTGGGTTCCATCTTCTTTCCGTCAAACCCCTTTGACGATGTGGTTTTCTGGGTATGTTGTCTTTCCGTCAAATTCCTTTGACGACGTGTGACTGGGCTCCAATAATATTTTCTCTCCTCGCGGTTTGCAAATTTTGCGGTTCATTTTGTATTCAATCACCTTCTACCTTGAATGTTTGAAAGCAGTTGCTATCATCCTTTCAGGTCCAAGTTGATTGAATAGGGGCAGCTGTAGCACCCCAAAATTTGCCTTCACTTTTCTAACCCAAGTGGCTTATGCTTCATTTGCATTTTAGCTAGATCATCGGGCACATACATGCATATCATTTGGCTCTGTGGTTATGGGATTAAGGTTCTCTGTTCAAGCATCGTCAGGTTGCAACAGACGTTTATTTCGTCACTCGACACATGCGCAAAGTATTTGTTCGGGTTACGTAATCACCGGGTCAGCAAAGCTTTTATCAAACATAATTTTTCATGTCAAGAATCTCAGAGGAAGTTGAAGTTTTTAGCCGATTCAGAATAGTTTGAGCAGAAAATCAGTTTGCTGTGCAAATTTGCAAAATTCATAACTCTTGCTCTGGAACTCGTTTTGGCTGGATATTCAACAGTTAGAACCGTCTTGGTATTCTCTAAAACTTTTATGTTCGGCTCGGAAGTCAATTCATCAAGGAAAGTGGTGGGAATTATTTGTTTCTGGAATTTCGGTTTCGCTGGATAATTGCGTCAGTGGTATTCAAAAGGGCCTAACTTCTGATTGGATCATCAGTTCTGAGCTATTCCTATGCCAAAAAGTTCCATAATGAAATTATCGGCAACTTTCGTGTTCGGACCGAGGGCTGATTCTTTGAGGAAGATCTCCGAATACGCGAGTTTTCAGAGTCGATACAGTTCAAAAACAGTGGAAAATAGTGTTGAACCGTCATGTTTCGGTCACTAAAAAATTCATAACTCTCAGTTCGTTTATCGGATTGATGTCGTTCCAGTGCCTAAAATTCTGTTTCGATGTCATCTTCGTGACGTAAGTTCAGTTTGGGTCAGGTCCAAGCGGAAGGACCCCGAAAATGTGAATTACCAGTGGGGCTCTTTGATGCAGTGCACTGTCTGTCAGATTTTGTAAAATTCATAACTCGGTCAATTTTCATCGGATTGCGTCTGTTATCGAAGCGTTGGTTCACAAATTTTATCATCTTCAAGTTCCAAGACAAGCTCGAGTCCGAACGGTACTCCGAAGATTGTCGGTTTGGTTTATTTCGCAAAACTGACGTGCTGAATCGGAAAAAATGGCTGAGAGTTGTTTCGCAAGAAAATTCATATCTCCCTCGTCGTTTGTCCGTTTGAGCTCACATTTTAACACAAGGTCACTGACTCATAGATCTACAACTTTACTGACAAAGTCGAGTCGATATTATGCTCTGAAGAGGTTGACCTCGTCACGTTTTCGAGTAGCGGACACCAAATAAGCTGAAAAAACAACTTATTCAGTGACGTCTTGCAGCTTAAATGTATCGATCGCACTCGATTTTGATCGTATGACGTCCGTTATTTTTGCGTTGCAACCGTGATTCAGAGGCGGACGATGTTGTGGAAGGCTCAGAGTCAAAATTTCTTGCCGAAAACGGTGTTATTTTCACTTAAGCCAAAATTCTACCTTTTGCCCTTCATTTTAGACTCCACTATATATTCTTTTGACCCATAATTTCTCTCATAACTTCACTCATTCTCACAAACACCAAAAACAATCTCACTCACTCTCTCAAAGATCAAATCAAGTTCTCTCAACTATTTTCTCAAGAACACAACAATTTCATCAATCTTCAAGAACACTCAAGAACGCAAAGTCTTCGATCGAGCTCCGACCACCGCCGATCAACCGTGATCGCCTCCCCCACTCCCGCCGGATCACCGCGCCGACCTCCCTAGCTCCAGCCAGCCACCGCGCGTCGGCGAACTCCCTCCTCTCCACGGATTCTTCATCAATTGCTCCTCCGATCTACTTTCCGGTAACAATTCTTGAATCTTTCACTTCATTATTTGTTAATCGTTGAGGTTTGGATTGAATTAAAGTGAGTTTGATATTGTTGTAGCTTAGGTGTTTGATAAAATGCTTAGGTGAATATTTGAATTCAAGAATTGTGATAATTGTTGAGTGAATTAATTGTTTGATCATGGATTTGAGATTGATATTGTGGAGATTTGTTGAACGTTCTTGAACAATAGTTGTTGTGATTAATTGATTCTTGAAATAAGTTGATTATGAGCAAACGTGGAATTGGATGATTTCATTTGAATTGTTGTGTTCCGCGTGTTGAAACTAATCCGGTTCCATAATTGTTGATATTCAATTTGCATCAAGAATGGATTAACTGTGGAATTATTTGATTGTTATGTGTTAATGGTTCACGTGTCGAGAATTATTGATTCGCATGTTTAATGGATGATTTTGCTTGGTCTACATGTTTGAAAGTCGCGTAATCGATGTCATTAATTGTGTATGATCATTGGCTTGAGCTTGGTGCATGTTTGCTTGAAAAATAAAAGTTCGGTTGTGTAGGAGCGTTATCGTGTCGCTTTCCCGTAAAAATGTGTTTTGGTCATAACTTACTAACCGTAGCGTGTTTTTGCGAATGTGAATAATGTAACTTGACTTTGTTGATGATTCTGGAGCTGTTGGTGGACTTTTTAGTCGATTTCGGACAACTTTTTTTACTGTTTCGCTACTGCCAGCCGACGAAATTGGCCTAAAAGTCCCACTTCTGGGCGGAATTAATTTAAACCGAGTTCGTTTTTGAGTCCGTTGGCACGTTTGCGGTCAACCATATGATTTTCGTTCAATGCCGAGTCAATGATTTTTGACGCATTTTTTTGATTTGATGTTTTTAAGCTCCGTTTCGTGCGAACTTTGCATGTTGACTTGTATTTGATGTGCACTTGTGCTTACTTGCTCATACATTATTATTGTGATTGGTTTCGCTCTTTTTCGGATCGACTTTGTGTGCATTTTATGATGTTGTGGCGGGGCTGCCCCGTTTTGAGACTGTGTTCCGATGCATGCTCATTACTCGTATGCTTATCATTGTGCTTGATTTTGAGTTATGATGCATGGGTGCAACTTCCGGTTGCATCTCCTTGTGGTTTCTAACATGTTTGTTGAGATTGTGCAAGGTTTTTGCTAAGATTCCGGCGGTGGTTATTCACTCGGTATTCCACTTTATTTGTGGGATACTACTTTGCTTCCGATGCGATGGCTTTTATCTCATGCTATGAGATGCATTATGTATTGCATGCGTGGTTGTCTGGCTTGTGTTTTCATGCAGGTTTCCTATGTGGCTGTGTCCGATACACACACCACGTGTCGGTTGTGATTTATTTTCACACCGACAATGTTTTGACGCTTATGCTTGTACCAGATTTTTGACTCGCTTTTGTTTGCCTGATGATAGCTCGCTCTCCGGGTTTCTTGTTCTGCTTGCATTTCTATTTACGGATTGTTATCCGTGGGGTATAATTTCTTGAGCCGATTTACTCTCTTTCCGCATTTTTTCTTTTGATGCCATGGGAAGTAGGATTGGGAGTCTGTGCCACTTGGCCGGCAATGCTGGAAAGTCCTCAAAGGAGGCTCTGATTGTGTTTGTTTACATTTGTGCCTAAGACCTCCAAAGAGGCATCCCACTCCCGTATCCCCTTGTAAGACCTCCAAGAAGGCAATTGACGGAAGGTAGGGTTCGCAATCGACCCCCGTTATTCTAGTCGAGTCGTTCTTAGCTCTCATTACATGATTGAAGCTTTGAATATAGCTTACTCTTGTTATCGAGTCCGTCAAGTGGAAGAAGGGTTTCACAATCAAACCCCCACGCCTTGTCTATAGCTCGCATTGACCGATGCTAATGCTTATGTGATCTTATTCACATCCCCCTTACTCTGCTCTCCACGGTTCTCGATACCATTGGGGGAGTACCCCTATTTCCCATAGCTAGCTTGTTTGCCTCGGTTGATATGACCCCTTGGCTAAAGCTCCCCCTTTTTTACTTTGATTGTGTGACATTGTTGTTGACTGACACTGTTTATTCTTTCGTTTGTTTTTAGTTCGTTTTGTGATTGATTCATCCTATGTTTACTTGTCTGATGGCATGATCCCGTAGGATTCCTCGCTCCACTTAATTTTTGATTAAGTCGGAGGTAGGAGAGACATTAGGATAGCAATCAGGCATGATAACATTAGGTAGAATCTTCCCCTCTTACCTCACATAACCATAGGATCTCCATGCATGATAACTTTAGGATTATTAGTCTCCCTTTAGACTTTTTCCTTTCTCACCCTTTGAGTTTCTTCTTTCTCATCTCAAAACAAAAGTAAAAAACACCTAATGATGGCATAACATGTATTGCACTTAAGCCTAGAACATGGGAAATGGAAGGAGGAGGGTTTCTCTCTACCTTCTTAGAGTGTTTAGCATACGGCCTGTTAGGACGACCATGCGATGCATTCGATCTTATACGATAGACTTGAATGCAATATGCGTTATAAAAACAAAAACAATCAAAACACTTCTTCTTAAAAGACACAAACAAACAATAACGTCTTTCCTTCGGGAATTTCTCTCCTCATCTCATTCACTCATTCCTTAAGGATGCGTCATTTCCGTTTTACCGCAAACAGGTAACGCCTAAGTCTCCATACAGCGAGCTGCAACACCTAAACTGCTAGGACGCGAATGTTGACGTATTCCACTAAAACACACAAACAACTTTCCCTATGTGAGGGGAACTACGTCGCTCTGATTTTCATGTTCCCGATGAGATACGTAGGCAGTGGGGTAGGGCCCATGCGAGCACTTCTTTTATTTTCCCTACATTTGTTTCCCTTCTCTTTCTCTCTCCTTTCCTTTTCCAGTTCTCCAGCTAGCAGTTCCTTTTCCAGTATCTTTTCTTTCACCCTTTGATCAAGACAAGCAAGCGTGGATCCCATCGGGTACGATGGACGCGTGGGGGTGCTAATACCTTCCTCTCGTGTAACCGACTCCCGAACCCAGCTCTCTTGGTTGCAAGACCATGCTCTTTCCTTTTCCTTCAGGTTTATGCAGTGTTTCCTTTCCCTCTCTTAGGATAAATACACATTGCTGGCGACTCTGTTTCGGTGCCACTTTCGCGTTTGTACTAGGATGAAAATCCATGGAGCGACACTATGCAGCAGTTGCCACTCACTATTCCTTGCAAAACAAACTTGCTCTACTATAAATAGAGCTTATTTGTGATCAGTTTAAGTACACCAAAGCCATCTAACAGATGCTTTCCTCAAAATCTCCTTCTTCACTCCAAATTTGCCTACCAAAACAATCACACACACACACACCTCATAAACATCATATAGAAGTGATCCAAACACTTAAACAACATCTGGAACACTGATTTCTCAGAATCACCAGCCAGCTGCTCAAGGTTTTAACCAAGTTGTAGTTGAGATACCATCTTCATTTCCAGATCATTTCCATTCATTCCAAGCACCCAGACATACTCCATAACACCTAGGGAAGCTGTCCATAACCTTGGAACCAAGCTGTAACACCTCTAACACAAAAACGATCACCAGCTGCAAGAGGTAAGCATGAACTCTTCTAACTCTATGATCCATGCATTTTTGTTGCACAATAATTTGGCCATATGTTCATAATTATGCATGGAGTGTTTTCCCTCAATGAATTGCTTTGTTTGAATCGTGTATGGAATTTCTGAACCTTCATGCAGAATCTAGGGTTCTTGAGGTTTCTCTTTGATTTCTTATTCCATGTTAAAAATAAATGAAATTAAAGACCATAAACATGATCGTGAGGTTGAAACGAGTAGATTGATATGTAGATTGCATGATATAATCAAGTATTCAGTGAGATTTGATAGAAAACGCAAATCTGCAGAAACAGAGGAAGGGCGCGTGTTCTTGCCGTGTTCTTGGCACCCTTTTTCAAAAATTTGAATATTTGAATTTTGTGATTTTATTAAATTGATTCAAAAATTAATTTCTCTCCGAGTTTTAATGATTTTAAGTTGATTCTTTTTTTAATAATTCACAAAAATGTTAAAATATTTTATTTTATCAAAAAATCCCAAAAATATTATTTATTTCATAACTTGATATTTTTGTAAAGAATTAATATTTTAATTGTTTTTAACATTTAAAATATTTTTTCCATCTTGATCTTTCAAATTTTAGGGATTTCCAAACATTTTGTAGATCAAAACCTGATTTTTCAAACATTAATCCAAGATCACAATTTGTTTTTCACATGTTTAACAATTTTGATCATTTTAATTGAATTTTTTATTCAATTAAAATACATTTTGAAAACAAATTAGGATTTTTGATAAATTCAACCCTCATCAAACTTTTTCAAACACTCATGCGCCTCTATAGAGTGTAAGACCCAAACCCTTTGAAAACCAAAATAATTTTGGGCCTCAGATATTGTATAAAACCCACTGCATTTTCAAAAATCTCGGCGCGATCGCCATTTTAAATCAAAAATCACCTTGGGCCTCTCCTTGAGCTGTAAGCCCCACCACTTGTACAAAATTAATTCATTGGGCCTCTGTTAGAGTGTAAGTCCCAACCCCTCTTTGTAAATAAACCTTTTTAGGCCTCACACATTGTATAAGTCCCTCTGTATATTTACAAATGTTCGGCGCGATCGTCGCCTTTTCAAAATAACCCTGGACCTCTTTTTGAGCTATAAGACCTATTTCATTTCTTAAAATAAACCTTTAGGCCTCTAATAGAGTATAAGACCCAACCCTCTTTTAACCAAAACATTTTGGGGCCTCATATATTGTATAAGTCCCTCCGCGTTAAAAGAAAAATCTCGGCGCGATCGCCAATTCAAAAACAAATCATTTGGGCCTATCCTCGTGTTATAAGCCCCATTATTTTTCTTTCAACACCTTTGGACCTCTTGAGAGAGTGTAAGACCCATCCCTTTGTACATAAAATCTTTTTGGGCCTCAGTCACTTGTATAAGTCCATGTACAAAACAACAGTGCAATCACTAGTAAAATCTTGGGCCTCTCCTTGAGCTGTAAGCCCCAACAATCTTTTCAAAGCACTTTCTCCTTTGATTTTGAATATAATATTGTTATCAAAGCTTTCTTTGTTGAACAACTAACAAAACAACATGGAAGCTCTACAACCGAGTAAGTGTTTACTCGCTTTCTTTATCCGCTTTCATATATATATATATAACTGTATTGTGGAGCTGCTCACTGTAAGTCTTCTTTCACAAACTTTTATATACTTGTCAAATATCAACCGTGTAATACTAGTATAGTTATTTAGAGTTTTCCCCGGCAACTACGTCTAGCACTAGGTAAAGCCCTGTTGGTCACTCTTAAATACAAACAAAACTAGATCCCCATAGGATTACCAGACACAGTCTTCCCTCGTCTTGGGGTTAAACAATATGGAGACGTGAAAGGAAGCATTCTCGGTGAACCCTTTCACAGACTGTCACCCTTAGACATTGTCAAAGAAACTCTACTCCCCAGAGATGATCTTTTCTCCGTGAATGGCATCTCTTGAGTTTCTTACAAATTCTCAAACTTTCCTGGCTTGATCTATTCTCTGTGAATGGCATGTCTTGAACTTCTCGGGGTTTGGGGACCCAAAGGCTTCCTAAAAGCATCCCCGCCTCCTCTTGGACGTTGTACAAGGACCCTTCGGCTTCTTAAAAGCTCTCATGCATTCTCTTGGGCTTAGTACAAGGACCCAGAGACCTCTACAGGTATAGGAATAGAACCTAGCCATCAATTTGCTAGAGCTGTCGTTCTGAGTCAAGTGTCAGACCAGTTAATGGGTTAACCTTTATCCCTTAACAGACCAGCCTTCTCTTGGGCATCATACAAAGATCGTTCACTATCTGAGAATCGATTTCTCTAGATATCAGTAGACTTGGACAGTCTCAATACCCTTTGGATTTACTGCTTCCTTAAAGAACACGAAGTAACCCTGATCCTCTTATCAATCCCAAAGCACAGCCTTACTGTTAATCAGTCTCTTTATAAGAACTGATTTTCTCTTTTATCCAAAACACTGGACCTGTCACTCAACTGAAACAGTTACCAGCATAAACAGCCTCCTCTTGGGCTTTGTACAATGGTTCTCCCAACACTCTCTTGTTGAGTATAAAAGACTCTCTTGTTGAGTCAAACCTTTAGCCTCCATATCGGGCTTCGTACGAGATAGAAAACACTCTCTTGTTGAGTATAAAAGATCCTCTTGTTGGGTCAAAACCTCTTTCAGCCTCCATCTCAGGCTTCTTACGAGATACTAAATCACTCTCTTGTTGAGTATAAAAGACTCTCTTGTTGAGTCACTTCCCTTTTAGCCTCTAACTCGGGCTTTGTACGAGGCATCAAATCACACGCTTGTTGGGTACAAAAGATTCTCTTGTTGAGTCAACCTCTTTTCAGCCTCCTCTTGGGCTTTGTACAATGATTCTCCCCAGTGGGGCTAACCTTTTCAGACTCTCTTGTTGAGTCAGACCACTTTTAGCCTCCATCTCGGGCTTTGTACGAGATACAAAAACACTCTCTTGTTGAGTATAAAAGACTCTCTTGTCGAGTCAATCTCTCTTTTAGTCTCTCTCTCGGGCTTCGTATGAGACACATGAAAACACCCTCTTGTTGGGTCAATATCCTTATCTTAGGCTTTGTATAAGGAAACCCGGTTGAGTCAATCAACCTTTTATCATCAAAACATGCTTTGCTCACAGCATACAAACGTCAACAACTCCTCTTTAGATATGACAAATTATCTCTAAAGTCAAAACCTTCAGCGTCACATCTTGGGCTTCAAACAAGATACAAATAGACCCTTCAGCTTCACATCTTGGGCTTTGAACAAGATACAAACTACCTTCAGCTTCACGTCTTGGGCTTTGAACAAGACACCAAAACAACCTTTTTCCTCCCATAGAATAGGAGGAACTACGATCGCTCTGATTTCCATGTTTCGTTAAACGGGAATACGTAGGCATAAGATTGAAAAATCTTAGTGAGCACACTAATCAAAAACCAAAAATTCCGTATCTTCAAACATCAATCGAAAAGCATCTGCCCTAACATCCTACCAATAATCCCGTCACACTGTGTTCTCAACAAAATAACCTAAGAGAGACCCACAATCTTTGTAGCATCTATAATCCAACAGTCATCTGTTCAAACTCAGTATGCAAGCAGGGTTAATTGGAGACATCTATTTCCCTTCCTTCATCAGCTTCAATAGGATAAAAAATGAATCGAGCTGTAGTACCCTAAAGCGATAGTGCTTCGCAACCACAAAAAAAAAACTCGCGCTACAGAAAAATGGGGCGACTCTGGTGGGGATTTCTTTTATTCATTGTATTATCTTTTCCCATCTCTTAGGCAGAGACCTTGAGTTCACGTTCATGTCACAGAAATGACAGCTCTGCTGGGGTGTCATTGTCTGTATAGGATCATAAGACTAGAGGTCTAGGATGATTAAGACAAATATATATACTGCTTTTCCTAATTGATATCTGTGTTTATTTTTCTGCTAATGCGAATGCGTGTGATGCCGCATGTGGAAAGACTGAGTATACACCTAAGATAGGTGATGGCAATGCGGGTAATCTTACTGGGAGTGAATTCCAGTTAAGAGCCCCCGATCGACCATCAAACTCAGTGGAGATTCCCTTTGCAGATACATTGCCTATACGACTTCATTTGTTGAAAGTAGTGTGGTCGGCTAGGTTATCTGAGAAGCTGAGGTTTTTAGCAGACTGCAGCCATTTTGTAGTGCGGAAGCTATCGAAAATAGTTGTCACGTGATACTAACCTCATCTGAGATCACTCCAGGATACATCAGCTCGCTGGCGATCCGCTTGCTGTTGTTATCCCAGAGGGGTCAATGATTTTGCGGACAGGTACAAAAAATCACCAGTATAAACCTTGGGGGGGGGGGGGGGGGGTAGAGCCTTGACTTCATGACACCGACCCTTTGACCCCATGTTTTTTCTATGTTTTTGTGTGCTGCATTCATACATTCATTTAAAAAACATTAAAACAGAAAAAATCTTCTCTTCTAGACTCACTTTTTCAAATTAAACTGAGACAATGATTGCAAATGTCAGAGAGAAAGGAGATTGCGCTAATGGATTTCGGTAGAACGAAAACACATAAGTACACCTTCAAGGTTCCAAAGTTAGAGGATTTGAGAGGTTTGGCGAGAATGATCACCAACCACGAGGCTTTCAGAGCCAAGTATGGAGGACTGCTGTCCTTGTTAAGGGTCCACGTATTTGAAGGAATCCTATCCACGTTAATCCAGTTCTACGATCCGGTTTATCACTGTTTCACATTCTCGGATTATCAGCTTGCACCAACGCTGGAGGAGTATTCTCACTTGACTAATTTACACATTACTGATCAAGCTCCATTTTCTGGACTAGAAGAAATTCCAAAGGATCAGACCATTGCAAGAGCAATCTATTTGGACGAGTCAGAAGTCAGGACTCACATGACCACTAAGGATGGCATCCAAGGTTTGCCAGCCCAGTTCTTGACAAAGAAAGCCATGTACTTTGCTAGTATAGGGAACGTGGCCGCTTTTGAGAGCATCTTTGTTTTGCTCACCTACGGGTTTTTTTGTTTCCCAACACTGATAACTTCGTAGATATCAACGCCATTAAGATTTTCCAAATTGGAAACCCTATACTGACCTTACTTGCAGATGCGTATCATTCGGTACACTTAAGGAATTTATACAGCGGTGGAATGATCATGTGTTGTGTACCCTTGCTTTATAAATGGTTCACTTCCCACTTACCCAAGTCTGCTGCATTTTGGGATCAAAAGAATACTTTACTTTGGTCGCAGAGAATCATGTCTCTTACCAACTCTGACATCGATTGGTACAATCGAATCTATGACGAGATCAAAATCATTGACCGTTGTGGAAATTTCCCAAATGTACCCCTTATAGGAACTAAAGGAGGAATCAACTATCATTCGGTGTTGGTTCGTCGTTAATTTGGATACCCGATGAGGCATGTCCCGCGGAATGCTCATCTGGAAGGTCTTTTCTTCAAGGAAGGAGAAAATGACAGGGCACTAAAGACAGAAATAGTGCACGCTTGGAAACACGTTCATAGGAAAGGACGAGAGTCTCAAGGAAAACTAGACTGTGTCTCGGTGGAGCCTTATCTCCACAGGGTACAGACTAGAGCTCTCAAGCTGAGGATGCCTTACCCTCGTCAGGAAGTTCTTCCATTAAGGGACTCTGCCCTTTATTTTATGTCTGAGACAAAAAAACTTCAAGTTACTCTCAGCAAAGTTCAACAAGAGAAGAGGTCTTGGAGGAACAAGTACCGCATTCACAATGTGGAGTGCAAGAAAATACAGCAACTATTAAGAGAAAAAGATGCTCTGATTGAGATTTTAGAGCAACATGCTGTAGAAAATCAGGATGACCAAAGGAATTTGCTCACTCCTTTCACTTGGCAGAGGAGTGATAACCCGACAACGGCCCAAGAGGCTCGGTCAAAGAAAAGGAAAGCACAAGAACCAGCACTTGAACTCTCTTCAGGGAGGACTCAGGATCCATTAGTTTAGGTTTCCTTTTTCAGCAGTTTGTAATCTACTGTATTTCCATTTCTGCAATCCTTTGAATTCAATAAAACGGGGTTTCCCCACTGTTTGAAATTTGCAATCCAATTGTCGAAGTTTACTTTGATTAAACAAAAACATACAATTAATATAATCATTGCATATCATTCATCATTCTCGCGTAAACGCATTCTTCTTACCTATGAATCTCACGTTTGCGTCTCAATTCTAGAGTCAAACTGTCTCATTCGTACAATACTCGGGTCAATCGTCAGAAAAAGATGGATTATCTCGAGGAAGAGAACAGAGAGTTGAGAGAAGAGATCGACACTCTGAAAGAGGATCTGGGAAAGCTTCATAACGACATGCAAGCTCTAGCAGAAGCTCAGATGCAACAACAATGGACTGTGATCTCAGAGATCATATCAACACCCATAGTGGAGAAGTATGATCCTAGGTACAGAATGCCGAAAGATTGTCCTGGGGCATGCCACTTAACTATATCCCGGAAGGATATGTTCCGCTGATCCCTGAGGATCAGGGAACCGCAGCAGGAACCGTTGGGCTTGAAGGTTACAAACTTCGGGAAAGCGAAGATACCAGGGGCATGACAACAACTCCTGAAGGTTATAAAATTCGGGAGACACCGAGAGTCTCGGCCATAATGACTATACCACCACCCGTGGTACACACTGTCCCGGAAGGACAGATTCCACAGACACCGTCTGGTGGAAATGACAGCATGTTCGATAGAATGAATGAATTCCAGGAACAGTTCCTGGAAATGCAGAAGGAACTACAAGCTATTCGCGGTCAGGATCTATTTGGATAGGACGCCGCGGACCTCTGCTTGGTCCCCAATGTGAAAGTCCCGCACAAATTCCAGGTGCCCGACTTTGTAAAGTACAAGGGGGACTCTTGCCCTCAGAGCCATCTGGTGATGTACGCTCGACGAATGTCTGCTCAGACAAAGAACCACGAGCTACTGATTCACTACTTTCAGGATAGTTTAACTGGTGCCGCATTAAAATGGTACATGGGTTTAAATCGCCCCACGATCGGCACATTCAGAGGTTTGGGCGCTGCCTTCGTTCAGCAGTACAAATATAATCTGGACATGGCACCGGACAGAGATTAACTCAGATCGATGTCACAAAAGGACAAGGAAACCTTTAAGGAGTACGCTCAGAGATGGCGTGAAATTGCCGCTCAGATTTCTCCACCTCTGGAGGAAAAGGAGATGACAAAGATCTTCTTAAACACCTTGAGCTCATTTTATTACGACAGAATGGTCGCCAGTGCGGCCAGTGACTTCACCGAGATGGTGGGCATGGGAGTTCGTCTTGAGGAAGCGGTCCGAGAAGGACGTTTAGTAAAAGACGCTAGATCATCAAGTAATACAAAACGATATGGTAGTGCTCTCCCTAAGAAAAAAGAGCAGGATATTGGGAATATCTTTCTCGGAAAGAAAAGGCGACGTTATCAACCAGTAGCAGCTATGACTCCTGCTATCAACCCTGCGCTTGTTCCTACGTATCAACCTCAGGTTGCGCAGAGCCAACCTAATCAACATCAATATCAGCAAAGGACACAACAACCTCTTCAGCAGGCTCGTCCTCCGTACAACAACAACCGTACAACGCGACCACCAGGGTTTGACCCTATACCTGTGTTGTACGCAGAGCTATTTCCGTTACTACTGGTCAAGGGGCACGTCCAGACTAAGTCTCCTCTTACAGTACTGGGAAATCCGCCTTTTTGGTTCAAAGCGGATCAAACCTGTCCTTACCATCAAGGAGGACCAGGGCATAACATAGAGAACTGTCTCAGTTTCAAATCCGATGTGCAAAAGCTTATTAGGAGCGGGGTCTTATCTTTCAAGGATACGAATCCGAACGTTCTCAAGAACCCACTGCCTCAACACGAGAAAGCTACAATTAATTTGATAGAGGGAGAGTCTAGCGACAGCTATCAAATTCATGATGTACTCTTGTTAAGGGCCAACTTGGTCAAGATGCATTGTAGACAGAGTGGATTTGGCCATGCGCAACCTCATAATTATCACCAGTGTGATATCTGCTCTAAAAACAATCAGGGATGTTCTGTGGTGCAATCAGCTCTACAGGAACAATTGGATCTTGGATGGATCCAGGAGCATCGAGTTCGTGGAGTCAACATGACATACACAAATTCCAACATCATTCAGAACCACGACATCCGTGCAATGAATGTCAACTTGGTGGTAATGCACTCAAGGCAAAGCCAGTATCATAATCTGCCGTGACACGATTATAATTCCTGTCTGACTTGCTCGGTAAACAAACAGGGATGCTCTTTCGTACAAGAGGCCCTCCAGTGTCAGATGGATCTTGGATGGATCCAGGACTACCATGATAGAAATCCTTATCAGATTAACATGATCCAAATCTTTGATATCCGTCTGATGAATACCAGCTTGGTGGAGTTACATGCCAGGCAGGTCCAACTTGGTTTTCTCACTTCGCATGATTACCAGAACTGTAGAGGATGTTGTAAGAGTAACCAAGGGTGTGCTCTTGTTCAAAGAACTTTACAACACCTGTTAAACCACTGGTGGCTTCCAATCTATCTGGATGAAGACACACAACAAATCAGTGTGCTTAATGGAAACCCCACTCGGCGTCAAAATCAGGATGTCCGATCTATGGAAACAAACCTGGTGAGGTTACACTACATTCAAAGCGGGCGTGGCCAGGTGCCACCACACAACTATGAACGTTGTAGAGTCTGTTCGGAAAATAACCAAGGATGTTACCTCGTGCGAGCAGCTCTCCAAGGTCAGTTGGATCGCAAAGAGATTCACCCATACCTGGCTTCGGGGTCCGTTGACTGGACGCCGGACTACTTCGCAGATCAAATCGAAGACGTGGTTGTAATCTCTGACCCTGAGAGGAACAAGGATGTTTGTACCATCATTCCTCTACTGGACGAATCAAAGGTTCTTAGCAAGGAACTGGCTAAAGTTACTTACGACAGTCAGAAAAATCAGAAGGCTCCTGTAGTTATTTATCTACCAGGACCATTACCGTATGAAACATCTAAGGTGATCCCTTACAAATACCGTGCGACAACAATTGAGAATGGAAAGGAAATTCCATTACCCTCCGTCGTGAATATTGCAGACATCAGTTGAGTAACACGGAGCGGTCGAATCTTTAACCGAGGAGTTGGAGAACCTAACAAAGAAAAGGAACTTCAGGCAGAAGCTTCTGATCCACCAGTTGGTCAATCCAGTAATCCCGATCTTTCAAAAAATGACGATGAGATGCTGAAGCTCATCCAAAGGAGTGAATACAACATTGTTGATCAACTATTACAAACTCATTCAAAGATCTCTGGCTATCACTTTTACTCAGTTTCGAAGCCCACAGGGAGGCTCTACAGAAAGTCTTAGAGCAGGCCTTTGTGGAACAGGATGTGTCAATACGACAGTTCGATAACATCATTTCTAACATCACTTCCTGCAACAACTTAGGATTCAGTGATGAGGATTTGCCAGAGGGGGGCAAAAGCCACAACATGGCGTTCAATATCATAGTCAACTGCCAGGATGATGCTTTAGCTAGCGTACTGGTAGATACCGGATCGGCCATCAACGTTATGCCGAAGTCCACTTTAATGTGACTATCATTCAAAGGATCCCCGATGAGGGGCAGTGAGGTCATCGTCAAAGCGTTTGACGGGTCTCGGAAAGCAGTTATCGGCGAAGTCGACCTTCCCATAACTATCGGTCCTCACACTTTCCTAATTACTTTCTAGGTCATGGACGTCCGGGCAGCGTACACCTGTTTATTAGGAAGGCCTTGGATACACCAGGCTGAGGCAGTCACTTCGACGCTGCACCAAAAACTGAAGTTCGTCAAGAACGATCAACTCGTCATGGTCTGTGGAGAATAAGCTTTAATCGTGAGTAACTTATCATTATCTACTTGTGTAGAACCCGAGGAGGTTATTGGAACCCAGTTCCAAGCACTGTCGGTGAGCAATGAGAATCAGTCAGAGAAAGGAACCTCAATTTCCTCGTATAGAGATGCTCTCGAGCCGATCAAGAATAACAACGCAAAAGGATGGGGACAACTTGTCATTCCTACTGATAATAAAACGAAGAAGGGTCTTGGTTTTTCTGCAACCTGTACCCAGGTAGCTGCTAACGATGAAGGTCTTCATCCCATTCAGGATTTCTTCCACAGTGGAGGTTTCCTTCACCCAGTGCCTCAAACAGTCCATACTATCAACGAGGAGGATCCCTCCAATACAGATGAGGAATGAAAGTCCTATCTTAACGAGGACGGCTATATATCTCAGGAAGAAGTGCCTACGCCATTTTGCTATCCCGCACAGAGTCCGAGATTTATACCCAGGTCAGAAGTTAAAATGATATATGGAGATTGTAATCCGGAAGGATGTCGTGCTCCACCAAACTCATTAGAGGAAGATACTCTAATGAAGGACAGCTTTGACCACGACTATTATGGCCTAATGGGTGGTTTACCTATCTGGCAACCGTATCCAGGAGACTTGGGGCAAGAAAATCAGCCGAACAATGAAAATCAGCTGAGCATCATTGAACAGAATACCTGCGTCCCCACCATGTCATGGGATCAACACTCAGGTCATTCAGAAAATATCCAGTACGACGATGAGTTGGCAAAGCTTTCTGGACTAAAATTCATCAACTATGCTTTTCCCGAGGTCAACGTCATCGAGAGAGATGACTCCTCCAGTTCCATAGAAGTGTGGGACACCTTAGGACAACCAAGTGGAAAATACGACTATTTGGTCAAATACACCGCTCCTGAAAGCTCTCGTATCAGGCTCGAAGTCATCCATCTAACTGGATGGGGAGATTTACCTGAGAGAACAAATATTATGCAAAATACAACAGAGGAATCCTCCTATGACAACTCTGTCTGGGAGACAGATTCCAATGATCCTGCTCCGCCAGAAATCAGCGTTATTTCTGAAGATAAATCAAGGAAGGTACCAGACTTTGTGATTCATCGAGGAGTTCGCCACCAATGGGTTGCTGTCGATGTTTCGAAGATTGTTCATAAGTCAAAGTAATTACCGTCTTTAACCTTTCACCCTGCCCAGGTGAAACGAATGTTTTGATAGGGCCCACTTTCTGTAAATTTCCCTCTTCGCTTTGCTCAAAGCGACAGAGTTTTGTTTTATAGGGTTGTAGTTTCAAGAATCGACTTGTTCATTAATAAAAAAACGTCGTTCTGTAATTTCTGCATTAATTGTTGTTTTCTCTTTTCACTTTTTTCAGAAAATGGTAATCCTAAAAAACAACTCAATAATAAAAACAAGCAGTTTTTCCAAAGAAAAACACTACACACATTCTTGCATTCTCTCTATCTCTTCTAAACACAAATCATCACATCATGCAAATTGCTTGTTTTAAACCCCGTTGAAACATACGATCCGATGCCTTCTCCCAACTTTGAGTTCCCGGTATTTGGGGCTGAAGAAGAAGTTGACGACGAAGTTCCAGAAGAGATCTCCCGATTACTCCGACAAGAGGAAAGGTCCATTGAACCTCACAAAGAGCCGTTGGAAACGATCAACGTGGGTTCAGAAAAAGAGAGAAAAGAAATCAGGATTGGGGCACTGCTCAGTCCGACTACCAAAGAGAGTTTGACAAAGCTTCTCAAAGAGTTTCCCGATGTATTCGCTTGGTCCTATCAGGATATGCCAGGGTTGGATACCAGCATCGTGGAACACCATCTACCGTTAAGATCAGAATGTCCGCCAGTAAAACAGAGATTGAGACAGACTCACCCGGACATGGCCATCAAAATCAAAGAGGAAGTACAGAAACAGATTGACGCGGGTTTCCTCGCCACATCAGAATATCCTCAATGGTTAGCCAACATCGTACCCTTTCCCAAAAAGGACGGAAAAGTCAGAATGTGTGTAGACTACAGAGATCTAAACAAGGCTAGTCCAAAGGATGACTTTGCTTTACCGCACATTAACATGCTGGTAGACAGTACAACAAAGTTCAAAATTTTTTCCTTCATGGATGGATTCTCGGGCTATAATCAGATCAAAATGGCGCCGAAAGACATGGAGAAAACTTTGTTCATCACCCCATGGGATACCTTTTATTACAAGGTAATGACGTTCGGTTTGAAGAATGCCGGGGAAACCTATCAATGGGCCATGACTACTCTGTTTCATGACATGATACACAAGGAAATCGAGGTATATGTCGATGACATGATTGCCAAATCTAGAACAGAGGAGGAGCATGTGACCCACCAGTCAAAACTATTCAAGTGGTTGAGAAAGTACAAACTCTGCTTGAATCCCAACAAGTGCACCTTCGGCGTCCGTTCAGGGAAACTTTTAGGGTTCATCGTCAGCCAGAAAGGGATTGAGGTTGATCCTGACAAGGTCAAGGCCATTCAAGAAATGCCTTCTCCGAAAACTGAAAAACAAGTCAGAGGATTCCTGGGACGTTTGAATTACATCTCCAGATTCATATTCCTTATGACCGCGACATGTGCGCCGATCTTCAAATTACTAAAAAAGAACCAGGACTGCATTTGGACAGAAGATTGCCAAACCGCCTTCGACAGTATTAAGGAATACCTGTTGAATCCGCCGATTCTATCACCTCTAGTGGAAGGAAGACCACTGATCATTTACCTAACAGTCTTGGAAGACTCCATGGGCTGTATACTTGGCCAACAAGATGAAACCAAAAGGAAAGAGTCTGCCATATACTATTTGAGCAAGAATTTCACCGACTGTGAAACTCGGTACACTATGCTCGAGAAAACTTGTTGCGCTTTGGCTTGGGCAGCCAAACATCTTCGCCAGTACATGATTCGTCACACTACTTGGTTAATCTCAGAAATGGATCCAATCAAGTATGTCTTTGAGAAACCTGCTCTCACGGGAAGGATTGCCCGTTGGCAGATGTTGTTATCAGAATATGACATTGAGTACCACGCTCAGAAAGCCGTTAAAGGAAGTATTTTAGCCGATCATTTGGCTCATCAACCGATTGACAATCAGGAATCAGTCGGATTTGACTTCCCAGATGAAGATGTCATGTATCTAAAAATGAAAGATTGCGATGAACCGTTACCCAGTGAAGGGCCAGAACCAAGTTCCCAATGGGGACTTATCTTTGACGGAGCTGTCAATCATTACGGAAACGGAATTGGGGCAATTATCATAACACCTCAGGGTACCCACATTCCTTTCACTGCCAGACTTACGTTCAAGTGTACAAACAACGAGGCCGAATACGAAGCTTGTATTATGGGTCTCGAGGAAGCGATTGATTTGAGGATTAAAAACTTGGACGTATATGGCGACTCAGCCCTGGTTATCAATCAGATCAAAGGAGATTGGAACACATACCAATCCGGATTGATTCCTTACAAAGACTATGCGAGAAGGTTGTTACCTTTCTTCAACAGAGTCGAGTTTCATCACATCCCTCGTGATGAGAATCACATGGCTGATGCATTAGCCACTCTCTCTTCCATGATTAGTGTAGGTCAATGGAACGACTTACCTAAAATTGATATAATGCGCCTTGAACGGCCCGCTTACATCTTCGCGATTGAAGCAGTCATAGACGACAAACCTTGGTATTACGATATCAAATGCTTCCTTCAGAAACAAGAGTACCCACCTGGGGCATCCAGAAAAGACAGAAAAAACCCTCAGAAGACTGGCTGACAACTTCTTCCTGAGCGGTGATACACTCTATAAGATAAACTTTGACATGGTCTTGCTCCGATGTGTAGACAGACCAGAAGCAAACATGTTGATAAAAGAAATTCACGAAGGATCCTTTGGCACTCATGCTAATGGACACACAATGGCGAGAAAAATTCTGAGAGCAGGGTACTACTGGTTGAACATGGAATCTGACTGCTACAAGTACATGAGGAAGTGTCAGAAGTGTCAAATATACGCTGACAAAGTCCATGTACCGCCAACGCGTCTCAAAGTTCTCTCTTCCCCCTGGCCTTTTTCCATATGGGGAATAGACATGATTGGCATGATTGAACCCAAAGCTTCGAATGGACATCGGTGCATCCTGGTAGCAATTGATTACTTCACTAAGTGGGTCGAAGCAACGTCGTACGCTAATGTAACCCGACAAGTGGTGGTCCGATTTATCAAAAATAATATCATCTGCCGTTATGGTGTTCCAAGCCAGATCATTACCAATAATGGATCTAAATTGAATAATAAGACAATGAAAGAGTTGTGCGCAAAGTTCAAGATCGAACACCATAACTCATCTCCCTACCGACCCAAGATGAACAGAGCGGTAGAAGCAGCTAACAAGAACATCAAGAAGATCGTTCAAAAGATGGTTGTAACCTACAAAGACTGGCACGAAATTCTGCCCTTTGCTCTTCACGGTTTTCGAACATCTGTCCGCACTTCAACAGGGGCAACCCCTTTCTCTCTAGTATATGGCATGGAAGCAGTGCTCCCCGTAAAAGTAGAGATCCCATCAACCCGGGTATTGATGGAAGCTAAGCTTACAGAAGCTGAATGGTGTCAAAGCCGACATGACGAACTGAATTTGATCGAAGAAAAGTGAATCACGGCTCTATGCTACGGTCAGTTGTATCAGCAAAGAATGAAGAAAGCGTTTGACAAAAAGGTCCGACCCCGCGTCTTCAGGAAAGGAGACCTCGTGCTCAAGAAGATACAATCATTTCTCACTGATTCCCGGGGCAAGTGGACCCTGAACTATGACGGCTCCTATGTGGTCAAGAAAGCTTTCTCAGGCGGTGCCTTGAGACTTGCAACCATGGATGGAGAGGAATTTGCCTACCCCACGAACATTGATGTAGTCAAGAAATACTTCGCCTAAACAAAAAAAAAATGTCTCGGTGGATTGAAAACCCAAAAGGGCAGTCCAGGCAAAAATTAGAGACATAATAAAAAATATCCCGGTGGGTTGGAAATCTCAAAGTACAATCCAGGAAAAAGTTAGGGATAATGGCAAGTAACTATGTCCAACAGAGCCAAGTCCCTCAGCAGCAGTTACGTCGTCCATCAGAAAGACTCCAGTCAAGGTCATCTTCGACAGAAGCTCAGGATGTCCCGAATTCAAAGTTGGTAGAAGGATAGTGGTCGTGATGTTTCAATGTAGCCCTTTTCCCTTAAAATTACCATTTTCTAAACTTTGTAAATACTCTATGGAATCACGCATTTGGCTGATTTCCATCCTATCAATAAAATTTGAGCCTTTGTGCTTTTGTTTGCAATTCTAATTTGTTTTAGCTTTACAGAACGGCGTTTTAACATGGTCGACGATTCTTGAAATAAAACAAAAATGAATTTACTTGTAAAACTTTTTCTGCTTTTAAAATAAAGTTGGCAATTTCTTTTAACTATTGAACATCGAAAGAACAAAAATCACTTCTCCAGAAGTAAGCGAGCTTCAAAGTGCAGAATCAAAGTACTCCTTCTAAACCAGTGTGCCTGAATGAAGGATAAACTATGTCAGATGCGAATACTCCGTCTGACATCCTCGACCGAGTTCTCATCTCCTAAGCTCGACCAATGGTTGTTCCCCACAGGGACTATCTCTCCTAAGCAAGGTAGAATTGCTATTTTGAACCCAGTGGTACCTCTTCGTCCCCCGCAGTGGCCGAGTATCCAGTCGTGTTCATCTATCAGTCTGTGTGTCGCGTCAGTTTTGTCAGCATAGACATACATACATCATGCATTATTTATTTGCATTTGCATTCATATTGCATCACTATCACTTTAGTCGGTCTTATCCCCTAGTGATAATAGTTCTCTCAATCGAGTTGTCAGTTCTTTCCTCATCAGGAAATATCGTGTCTGAACAATCTCTCCTCCAGTTTATTTCTGGATTGGAGACGGCCTTTGACCACTTTGATAACTTGAACCTCTGAAAGGCCAGAGAACCTTCAGCCAACGTCACTCTTCGCCATTGAAGATGATGTCTTCGCTTTCCCGGATTAAGGAAAATCCCCAGAGAAAGCCTCTCAATCAGAGATTCGGAAATGCAACCGTTTTTCTCCAAAAATCCGCTGATGAAAAGGTCATCAACACCTCAAAATTAGATCACATCGTATGGCATTTCTCCAAAAAGATCTCCGAGAAAAGTATGATGTAATATCCCCAAACGAAAGCAGTCTCTCAAGAAGACTCGTTTTCCCCAGTAGAGTCGACAAATGGCGTCTCAAATAGAGAAATTTGTGCTTCTCTACAATAAAAACTTTTTCCATTAAATGGCATCTCCCCAGGAAAATTTGGCGAGAAGTTTGAGGAGTACTGCTACAAATAGCGTCCCTTGTCAATAAATTTTATTGACGAAAGAAACTGAGACCAGTTCCTTGGTAGGAAACCAGGACCGAGGGGAAGTTTACATCAGAAACGGAAACCAGTTCCTTGGTTGGAAACCAGGATCGAGGGAAAGTTCTTAACTTTTCTAAGCATCATTGCTTAGCAAAAGAAGAAGAATGGGTAAGCTGCCATTCTTAACCACCATCAAAATTTCGGATATTCCGATATTTAATCCTCTTGCACCCCGAATGCCTGAATACCTTCGCCATTCACACCTTCGGGTCCAAGAAGATTAAATAGGGGCATCTGTCATACCCCAAATTTTGACCACTAAGATTTCCCATCATTGTACAAATCATCATCACAATATGGATGAACCATTAGTCTCCCCAAAGATGGGTGAGCATCCACTACAATCAGACTTAGGGTTTCAAGCCCTCTCAGAGCTCTTAGACAAATGATCAATCAAGGAATGACATGATCTTCAACTTGTCTAGCCTCTCAAACATCCACAATGGATCAAGAGGACTCCCACTTCAAGAATCAAGCACAAGGTTGCAGCATTCTGAGTGGATCAAGCCTCGCGATCGACTGTGTCACCAAATTAGGGTTTTGGTCGACCAGGGCCTCCAGATGGAAAATTTCCTCTGGGCATGAGCCAATGCTTCAAAACTCAACCTAAGATACTCTAAGGGACATCATGAACCCAGTCATCAAGTCAATTTGGCTTTAGGGGATGCATTCGTAAAAAATCAGGAATTAGGGTTTCTTGACCTAATTCACCCCTAAGTTGACTTTTGGGGCAAATCATGAGCCAAGACCTCAAGAGATGATGTGAGGGTCCCTAACACACTACATTGGTCCATTTGTAACAATGGATTGAGCCAAGAAGCTTGAGCAACAAGTTTCAATTTCATCTGAACCACAATTAGGATTTCGCGGGAAAAGTCAATTGTGCCTTTGACTTTTGACCAAGACATGCTCCCAAACCCTAGGACATGATTCAATACACCCTATAACACCTATGAAATCAATCCATCAAGTTTGATTTAGGTCAAGGACTTGATTTCATAAAGGATGGCACAGTTTGGAATTCATCTGACAAAAAGTCAACTGTGCACAAAAGTCAAACTTTGACTTTTTGAGATTTTTCACAATTATGGTTTTTTAACCCTAAAATGATGTTAATGTATGATTGGAATCATCATTCATCAAGAAAAATCAAGAAAAGTGGGATAACTTGTAAAAGGGGTAACCATAAAAAACTTAGAAATTTTTTCTAAGTTATGGAACAAAGTGGCTAGGGTACCAACTTTAGAGGATCATAACTCCTAAACCACAAGGCCATTTTTTTCCATCCAAAGCTAGATTTGTAGCTCTCATGGCCCTCTACAAAAGCTTCAACTACCACTCATTCCAATTCCCCATGGATTTTAAATTATGGAATGATCAAAATCACAAAAAGTGAAAATGTCACTTTTTTCCAACACTTAGTGAATTTTTCACTAAGTCAGAATCTGCCTTCACTTTTTTCCAAATGTAGGGGCATTTTTCACTTGGATCCAAAAAGTATCAAAACCAATTATGACCAAACAATTATTGTATCATATGAGGGCTTTCCAAAATGGCCAAGAACTCCATCAAATTCCACTTGGGCCATGAGATATGACAATGGCAATATGCCTTGCTGAAAACTGCCAAGGCTACGCAGAATTTTGCACTTTTGCTCGATTTGGCAAAATCAGATAATTCCAAGCCTTGTCATCACTTTGGACACATCTGAGGATCAAATCTAAAGGGGACAAACACTGATCCAAGCCTCCAAAGTCCTTGGAACAAAAAATAGCATGCTAAACCTAGAAATCCCTAAAGAGAGGACAAGACTCCAATTTTGTTTTAGAGCATTCAATGGATGCACCAAGGTGGCATGGACTGAGCCATTTCCAACTGAATTCAGTCAAGACTTATCCAAGACCAAGGGAACCAGCCGCCTGTGCCCTAACCTCTAGTCAATGGCTAGAGGAGACTTGGATTCTCATTGCTCAACATTGGCCAAACCTATGCAGCAGTTGTCATTCACTATTCCTTGCAAAACAAACTTGCTCTACTATAAATAAAGCTCATTTGTGATCAGTTTGAGTACACCAAAGCCATCTAAGAGATGCTTTCCTCAAAATCTCCTTCTTCACTCCAAATTTGCCTTCCAAAGCAAGTCACTATCGGGTTTTGAGTTTGAGAGCTATTCCAACCAAACCAATCACACACACACACACCTCGTAAACATCATATAAAAGTGATCCAAACACTTAAACAACATCTGGAACACTGATTTCTCAGAATCACCAGCCAGCTGCTCAAGGTTTTAACCAAGTTGCAGTTGAGATACCATCTTCAGCTCCAGATCATTTCCATTCATTCCAAGCACCCAGTCACACTCCATAACACCTAGGGAAGCTGTACATAACCTTGGAACCAAGCTGTAACACCTCTAACACAAAACATGATCACCAGCTGCAAGAGGTAAGCATGAACTCTTCTAACTCTATGATCCATGCATTTTTTGCTGCACAATAATTTGGCCATATGTTCATAATCATGCATGGAGTGTTTTCCCTCAATTAATTGCTTTGTTTGAATCGTGTATGGAATTTCTGAACCTTCATGCAGAATCTAGGGTTCTTGAGGTTTCTCTTTGATTTCTTATTCCATGTTAAAAATAAATGAAATTAAAGACCATAGACATGATTGTGAGGTTGAAACGAGTAGATTGATATGTAGATTGCATGATATAATCAAGTATTCAGTGAGATTGGATGGAAAATGCAAATCTGCAGAAACAGGGGAAGGGCGCGTGTTCTTGCCATGTTCTTGGCGCCCTTTTTAAAAAATTTGAATATTTGAATTTTGTGATTTTATTTAATTGATTCAAAAATTAATTTCTCTATGAGTTTTAATGATTTTGAGTTGATTCTTTTTTTAATAATTCACAAAAATGTTAAATATTTTATTTTCTCAAAAAATCTGAAAAATAATATTTATTTCATATACTTGATATTTTTGTAAAGAATTAATATTTTAATTGTTTTTAACATTTAAAATATTTTTTCCATCTTGATCTTTCAAATTTTAGGGATTTCCAAACATTTTGTAGATCAAAACCTGATTTTTGAAACATTAATCCAAGATCACAATTTGTTTTTCACATGTTTAACAATTTTGATCATTTTAATTGAATTTTTTATTCAATTAAAATACATTTTGAAAACAAATTAGGATTTTTGATTAATTCAACCCTCATCAAACTTTTTCAAACACTCATGCGCCTCTATTAGAGTGTAAGACCGAAACCCTTTGAAAACCAAAATAATTTTGGGCCTCAGATATTGTATAAGACCCACTGCGTTTTCAAAAATCTCGGCGCGATCGTCATTTTAAATCAAAAATCACCTTGGGCCTCTCCTTGAGCTGTAAGCTCCACCACTTGTACAAAAATAAATCATTGGGCCTCTGTTAGAGTGTAAGTCCCAACCCCTCTTTGTAAATAAACCTTTTTAGGCCTCACACATTGTATAAGTCCCTCTGTATATTTACAAACGTTCGGCGCGGTCGTCGCCTTTTCAAAATAACCCTGGACCTCTCTTTGAGCTATAAGACCCATTTCATTTCTTAAAATAAACCTTTGGGCCTCTAATAGAGTGTAAGACCCAACCCCCTTTTAAACAAAACATTTTGGGGCCTCAGATATTATATAAGTCCCTCCGCATTAAAAGAAAAATCTCGGCGCGATCGCCAATTCAAAAACAAATCATTTGGGCCTACCCTCATGTTATAAGCCCCATTATTTTTCTTTCAACACCTTTGGACCTCTTGAGAGAGTGTAAGACCCATCCCTTTGTACAGAAAATCTTTTTGGGCCTCAGTTACTTGTATAAGTCCATGTACAAAACAACAGTGCAATCACTGGTAAAATCTTGGGCCTCTCCTTGAGCTGTAAGCCCTAACAATCTTTTCAAAGCACTTTCTCCTTTGATTTTGAATATAATATTATTATCAAAGCTTTCTTTGTTGAACAACTAACAAAACAACATGGAAGCTGTACAACCGAGTAAGTGTTTACTCGTTTTCTTTATCCGCTTTCATATATATATATATATATATATATATATATATATATATATATATATATATATATATATATATATATATATATATATATATATATATATATATATATATATATATATATATATATATAACTGTATTATGGAGCTGCTCACTGTAAGTCTTCTTTCACAAACTTTTATATACTTGTCAAATATCAACTGTGTAATACTAGTATAGTTATTTAGAGTTTTCCCCGGCAACTACGTCTAGCACTAGGTAAAGCCCTGTTGGTCACTCTTAAATACAAACAAAACTAGATCCCCATAGGATTACCAGACACAGTCTTCCCTCGTCTTGGGGTTAAACAATATGGAGACGTAAAAGGAAGCATTCTCGGTGAAACCTTTCACAGACTGTCACCCTTAGACATTGTCAAAGAAACTCTACTCCCCAGAGATGATTTTTTCTCTGTGAATGGCATCTCTTGAGTTTCTTCCAAATTCTCGAACTTTCCTGGCTTGATCTATTCTCTGTGAATGGCATGTCTTGAACTTTTTGGGGTTTGGGGACCCACAGGCTTCCTAAAAGCATCATCGCCTCCTCTTGGGCGTTGTACAAGGACCCTTCGGCTTCTTAAAAGCTCTCATGCCTTCTCTTGGGCTTAGTACAAGGACCCAGAGACCTCTACAGGTATAGGAATAGAATCTAGTCATCAATTTGCTAGAGTTATCTTTCTGAGTCAAGTGTCAGACCAGTTAATGGGTTGACCTTT
This sequence comes from Lathyrus tuberosus, assembly GCA_022829125.1. Classification (NCBI taxonomy): domain Eukaryota; kingdom Viridiplantae; phylum Streptophyta; class Magnoliopsida; order Fabales; family Fabaceae; genus Lathyrus; species Lathyrus tuberosus. Next base: position 7,808,522 of record JALAZF010000090.1, read on the forward strand.
ATCCCTTAACAGACCAGCCTTCTCTTGGGCATCATACAAAGATCGTTCACTATCTGAGAATCGATTTCTCAAGACACCAGTAGACTTGGACAGTCTCAATACCCTTTGGATTTCCTGCTTCCTTAAAGAACAAGAAGTAACCCTGATCCTCTTATCAATCCCAAAGCACAGCCTTATTGTTAATCAGTCTCTTTATAAGAACTAATTTTCTCTTTTATCCAAAACACTGGACCTGTCACTCAACTGAAACAGTTACCAGCATAAACAACCTCCTCTTGGGCTTTGTACAATGGTTCTCCCAACACTCTCTTATTGAGTTTAAAAGACTCTCTTGTTGAGTCAAACCTTTAGCCTCCATCTCGGGCTTCGTACTAGATAGAAAACACTCTCTTGTTGAGTATAAAAGATCCTCTTGTTGGGTCAAAACCTCTTTCAGCCTCCATCTCAGGCTTCGTACGAGATACTAAATCACTCTCTTGTTGAGTATAAAAGACTCTCTTGTTGAGTCACTTCCCTTTTAGCCTCTAACTCGGGCTTTGTACGAGGCATCAAATCACTCTCTTGTTGAGTACAAAAGATTCTCTTGTTGAGTCAACCTCTTTTCAGCCTCCTCTTGGGCTTTGTACAATGATTCTCCCCGGTGGGGTTAACCTTTTCAGACTCTCTTGTTGAGTCAGACCACTTTTAGCCTCCATCTCGGGCTTCGTACGAGATACAAAAACACTCTCTTGTTGAGTATAAAAGACTCTCTTGTCGAGTCAATCTCTCTTTTAGTCTCTCTCTCGGGCTTCGTACGAGACACATGAAAACACCCTCTTGTTGGGTCAATAGCCTCCTCTTAGGCTTTGTATAAGGAAACCCGGTTGAGTCAATAAACCTTTTAGCATTAAAACATGCTTTGCTCACAGCATACAAACATCAACAACTCCTCTTTAGATATGAAAAATTATCTCTAAAGTCAAAACCTTCAGCTTCACATCTTGGGCTTCAAATAAGATACAAATAGACCCTTCAGCTTCACATCTTGGGCTTTGAACAAGATACAAACTACCTTCAGCTTCACGTCTTGGGCTTTGAACAAGACACCAAAACAACCTTTTTCCTCCCATAGAATAGGAGGAACTACGATCGCTCTGATTTCCCTGTTTCGTTAAACGGGAATACGTAGGCATAAGATTGAAAAATCTTAGCGAGCACACTAATCAAAAACCCAAAATCCTGTATCTTCAAACATCAATCGAAAAGCATCAGTCCTAACATCCTACCAATAATCTCGTCACACTGTGTTCTCAACAAAATAACCTAAGAGAGACCCACAATCTTTGTAGCATCTGTAAACCAACAGTCATCTATTCAAACTCAGTATGCAAGCAGGGTTAATTGGAGACATCTATTTCCCTTCCTTCATCAACTTCAATAGGATAAAAAATGAATCGAGCTGTAGTACCTTAAAGCGATAGTGCTTCGCAACCACATAAAAAAACTCGCGCTACAGATAGATTTATACGGTGTCTTGTACAAAGCCCAAGATTGAGGTTGAAAAGAGACTGACTCTACAGGAGAGTACTTTGTTTGGTGTCTTGTACAAAGCCCAAGATTGAGGCTGAAAAGAGACTCGACTCCGCTTAGGGATATTAATTCTCAAAGTCTAAAAGTAGGCTGGGAGGAATTGACTCCGCTGGGGAAGATATTTATCCAGAGCTTAAGAGAAGGTTATGAAGATTTTGACATTGTTGGAGAAATTTTATATGTGTCTTGTACAAAGCCCAAGACTGAGGCTAAAAGAATGACTCAACAAGAGAGTGTTTATGTTTTGTACCATTGACTCAACAAGAGGGTGTGGATAGGTGATTGACTCAACAAAAGAGTGCTTTGTTTGTCTTGTATAAAGCCCAAGATTGAGGTTGAAAAGGGTTAACTCAACAAGAGAGTGTTTTAAGAAAGAAGATGGACTCTGAAATTCTGGTACAGACATGTGATGTCAAGTGCAATGTCACAACATCAATATCTGTTGTATGAACAAGTCAATAATAGAAACAGAAACGCATAAACCACACAAGGATTGTTCACCCAGTTCGGTTCAACAACCTACATCTGGGGGCATACCAAGCCAGGAAGGAAGTCCACTATTAGTAGTATCAAATTACAGACTCAACAAACCAGTTGACAATCTACCTAATTTAATCACTACCCAATGACCCTTCTATCTAAGTCCACCCTAGATAAGAGACTCCATCTCATTCCCAATCATCGCAATGATGTCTAGCAGTCAACATCTCTGCCACTGTATCAACAACTTGATTTCCAACAGTTCTTCAATAACATAGAAGACACACTCATATGACAAATCTTGGAGTTGCTTCAAAGCTTCCTCCAAGAACAATACAAAACTCATTACCTACAGGTTTCTGAGTTTGAACACAGTGACCATCTCACAACCCGAGTGGTTCACTTAGACAAAGCCCTAATGATCTACATCTTGGACCCGTACCTATTCTAGATTACAAGCATTCTATTTATAACTTTTTCCCAACTGGATTTGGGCCTTCAAATCTTCTGCACCAAATCTGCAACAGATTCTTTCCTCAATAGATCTTCAATTAAATCTTCATAATTAACTCTGATTGTTCTCCATATCTTTTTGCATTAAATTAGCAACAAACTATTCTTCTTCATTAATGATTGCACCAAGAAATTCGCATCCAATCTAACTAACAGATCTCCTTAAATCAACATAATGCGCGTAGCCCTAAAACCATAACAACCTGATGTTTTAATGTTCTGGTATAGTGATGTCAAGACATCGCATGTAACATCACTCTTCAGCACTTTAACTCTTTAACACCTTAACTACTTTCACAAAACCAGAATGTTAACCAATCATACCAATAATATTAGAGGCACATGTTGAAACATCAACCATGACATTAACATTGTTTTACCAAAATTTCAGCCAATCACAAGAACTAACAATCTCCCCTTTTGGCTAATTTTGGCTAAAACAAATATATAAACATTACAACTCAGATTACAGCAGCTATTACAACCCTATACTACTGTTAGAAGTCATCTGATCCTAACAGTAACCATTAGTAGCTATTGTGCACAACAATCATGGAGAATCATCTTCTTGGCTAATTTTGAATGATGTTAGGACATCATGTTGGACATAACATCACCATATAACAGCAACTCCAGGCAGCACATCAGGACCTAAGTAGTAGACAGTCCTGAAGTCATTTGGTGCACATGAGGAAGAAGATATCTGACACTCCCCCTCAACACAACACATTTCTTTTTCCTTCCAAGACAGACCCAGAACAAATGTAGAAGACTCCTCTAGAAAAGAAATGTTTGTCTATACATAAAATACCAATGGTGGCATAAGATAATTCTGCACACCTTCATTGATCAGACACTGGGTTTAATCTGTGGCATAAGATGAAACTTAAGAAGTGCCATTCTGCCAACCCAGGTAACTCAGAACACAAGTCACAACTGTGTTCATAACTCAGGACACAAGTCACAAAGACTCAACACCAACTTAAGGATAGGACATCCTCTTCGACATCTCTGAATCACATCTAGAACTACAGATTGCGCAAACCATTTAGCAAAACCCTTTCCTTTCTCCCCCTTTTTAGCCATAAATTGGCAAAGGAAGCCCTCACAGAACCAGACCCAAGTAGTGCTCACCCAAAAACGAACAAAAGCCATAAGACTTATGAAACAAGAACACTCACTGGTTGAAGGAGAACAGAATAACCCCTATAAATAGCTGATCAGTTACTTAGGAATTAACGAGCTTTGAATATGTCAAGATTCTTGGTCACAGAAACGCTATTTTAGGTACTAAAAACTCCTTCCAAATTCAATGCCTACCGTCCAAAACAGTCTTGACCACTTTTATTGTTTCCTAACTGATCTTTACCATAAATTGTACCAAACCAATTCCATGCATAGTCGAAGACACGTGTTCCACCTTATCCCTACACCACCATCCAGAATAATTCCTTGTTTGGCTCAAGACAAACATGTCCTATACCATGTTCTGACATCGCATCAGACATTGTCAGCTGGCTCACAATATTATCAACCCAAGACACTTCAAAAGATTCCAAAACACAAGCACGACATCTATTGATCAGCACAACTCACAATCCCTTCTAGATTCCTCCAGAAAAATAACTTTTCCCAGATACAATAATTCTGCTCTTCAACCTCCTCATAAGCACTAGCATACCAGCCTTAGGAACACCCAACCATACTCAGTAGTACATGTCCTATCATGTTGATTGACACCACTCTGCGCATTTTTCACAACAATTTGTACCCTTGCAGTAATAGACCATAGACAACAGCCTTAACTCCCCCTGACATAAACACCCAATGCTCCTTATGAAGATGAATACTTGACACCAGATAAAAGCACAATGAAATTGCCACATTCTCAACAATAAGAACTGCCACTTCTTGTATTTGTTGAGCATAATCTCATCATGTTTGTTTCAGATACATAGTCTGCCAAGTCCAATATAAATGCCCACTTGATTTGGGATTTCTCACATATTCCATACCAAGTGTCTTTAGATTATTTGCAACACACGATAAGGGCTGCCACCACCTTTTACTCGTATTAGAAGAACCCTCCTTATATTCAACCATTCTGATCAGATCATACCACTTCAGACACTAATTCTGCTTCTTCCAACTTCATACACACAGTCCCAGACCTTCACACCAGACAAAGATGTTGTAACAACATGTAGGACATCAGTATTAGATAACAGCTCACATCTTCTGCATCACAACCACCTTCTTACAAAATTCAGAAAACTGAATTCCATCCACACATCAGACAACTACCAAGCTCCCAACAAGGTCTTTACAAACAGCCAGCAGATGATGCTCACTCCTTCATTCACACACTTCTGATACCGTCAGCTGATAAGGCTACCTCAGGTTGTCATCTTCAAATATCAAGCTACTCCATAATGGCCAAAAAAAATATCCAGACACAGATTTGCATAATTCTCTAGACAAATACTTTGTCTCCCGTCAAAGTATTTACCCTTATGCACAACATCACTAATAGACAAATACTAAGTCTCCCGTCAAAGTATTTACTATTAGACAGAATAAGATTACCTTCTCACACAAGGCATGACATTTGGTCTGACATACTATTATGCACACTTGTGGCACGAGCTGATCCCTCTTTTATAAGATCACTTCAAATTAGGTAAATGACTTGACCTGATACTCCACCATGAGCACAACTAACTTTCTTGGCTGAAAACTCAACACCTGCGGAGTGTTATCCCAACATCAGACATAATTCCCTCTTGCTCATGCTCCAAAACTCCACATCTTGCCAGGCTGATCTAGCATGACTTGACAATAGGTCCATGTCCCCTTCACAGTCTTTTCTTCTACCTTTAGCAAGACCCTGACTTACTTCAGTCTTCACTACATTCTCCATCTAAGGCAGACCTTCTACTTCATCATTCTCCCGTATGACTATGTAGACGCTCCTTATGCATAATGTAGGCATCAAGCTTCTGAACCAGAGCATAAACATCCTTCACCAAGGATATCAACCAGATAATACCTCAACACAAGTTAGAACATCTCTCACCCACCTTCAAGAAGAATAATCTCCTTGAGTCTTCAACTCACATGTTCCACTTGCTCAAAAGCAAACACACTTAGACTCCCTAAGCCATGGTCATGCCACATCTTCTCCTTCCTGCAGCTCCTGCAAACTGCCAAGAGAACATTCTTTTTGAAGCATCCTATTGTTCATTCCTGTAGATCACCCTATCATTAACTGATGTCCCACATCACCAGCTGAGACTCCTGATGTTAAGCTAGATGTCAGAACATTATATCATCCAACTGTTGAATTCATCTCTACCTTCTGCCACTCAGAAGAACCTCCTCCCTTTGCAGAAACAGATTTCCATGCTCTCATAGACTTGATTCAATAATCAAGTTTGAGTAGACAACCTCTATCCTGCTTAGAAACTCCAAAGACTTCAAACCTACCACATCTGAATCTTCAGAAAAAAAAGGTAGCCCAAGACTATAGCAATACTAAAGAGAGTCACTTCCCTTAGTAGAGTCGTCAGTAGAAAGCCAGAGATAACTGCCACTTATCCTCGACCTTCACAACCAGAGCAAACACCATGCTCTAAACCACTTAGATCAGAAATAAACTGATCCAAGCTATAACCATCAAGATTATGATGTCTTCATAGTCTTCCATCTTCATCTTATCAACTTCCAAGATTAGACTGCAATAACTTGCATAACACACTCTTCCAGAAGCTTCTTCTTATAAGCACAGGGTTCAGACCTTTTGTCTAGCTTAAGAGTGATAACTGCCATCCTTCCGCAACTAAAGCCATACCATAGACAATCTGCTACTTCTAATCCTTCAAGCCACAAAACTGGAAGAGTTCATTCCATACAACTAATGCAGACACCAATTGACCACAGGCTGATTTACACTGCTACTACACACAGACTCTTGGATGCATTTTCCCTATAATATTGTCCTCAGACAGTTTAGCTCAAACAAGGATCATCTCCTTCTCTTCTGCTATCAATATTACTACCTTTTCTTCAACCAACTCCAGCTGAAATGCATAAACTGCTGATGTGTAGTGCGATGTCGAGACATTGACATATTAAGCTCAGCTTCTTTCTTGATGAAACTTCCTCCTCCTTAGGTCACCACAACTAAGCTTAAGAGATGACTTATCAAGATCTTCACTCCCGCATGAAAGATTTGACAGTGATACTCTTTTACTTTGGCTCTACCCTCTTCTTTCACCATCAAGAAAGATGATAAAGAAGGAATCACTATACTGAACAGATTGGTCTTCAATGTCTGACTTGAAATATATTCTTCTTTTGACCCTTCCATGTCAAACAGTTTTTAGAAGATCCATTCACCTTATGAACACTTCTCTCCCAAACAAGGATATGAGATAATCCTCAAGTAACGTTGGCCTCTCTAACCAACCGGTTGAAGCTGTCTTGCAAAAACTACAACATCATAGGACATCCCGCTGAGGAGAGCAAACCTTAATGTCTTTCCAAGAGAATACCTTCCTAGAATCTCAACACCAGAGATGCAAGAACCAACCAGGGTTACAACAGATATCATGCAGCGAAACCCATAATAACTCCTCAACAACCTTTAGGCACTACTAAAAAATCCTTGCACACTACTTGCCATCAATACTTTATCATGAATAGTCCAACCTTCACTCCAAGGGATCATCCAAACAACTCTCTTCCTTGCTCATGAACCAGAAAGTATCTTCCCAAGATCTCATCCAGAAACAGACAGGATGCCTGCTCTGATACCAATTGAAATTCTGGTACAGACATGTGATGTCAAGTGCAATGTCACAACATCAATATCTGTTGTATGAACAAGTCAATAATAGAAACAGAAACGCATAAACCACACAAGGATTGTTCACCCATTTCGGTTCAACAACCTACATCTGGGGGAATACCAAGCTAGGAAGGAAGTCCACTGTTAGTAGTATCAAATTACAGACTCAACAAACCAGTTGACAATCTACCTAATTTAATCACTACCCAATGACCCTTCTATCTAAGTACACCCTAGATAAGAGACTCCATCTCACTCCCAATCATCACAATGATGTCTAGTAGTCAACATCTCCGCCACTGCATCAACAACTTGATTTCCAACAGTTCTTCAATCACATAGAAGACACACTCATATGACAAATCTTGGAGTTGCTTCAAAGCTTCCTCCAAGAACAATACAAAACTCATTACCTACAGGTTTCTGAGTTTGAACACAGTGACCATCTCACAACCCGAGTGGTTCACTTAGACAAAGCCCTAATGATCTACATCTTGGACCCGTACCTATTCTAGATTACAAGCATTCTATTTATAACTTTTTCCCAACTGGATTTGGGCCTTCAAATCTTCTGCACCAAATCTGTAACAGATTCTTTCCTCAATAGATCTTCAATTAAATCTTCATAATTAACTCTGATTGTTCTCCATATCTTTTTGCATTAAATTAGCAACAAACTAATCTTCTTCATTAATGATTGCACCAAGAAATTCGCATCCAATCTAACTAACAGATCTCCTTAAATCAACATAATGCGCATAGCCCTAAAACCATCACAACCTGATGTTTTAATGTTCTGGTATAGTGATGTCAAGACATCGCATGTAACATCACTCTTCAGCACTTTAACTCTTCAACACCTTAACTACTTTCACAAAACCAGAATGTTAACCAATCATACCAATAATGTTAGAGGCACATGTTGAAACATCAACCATGACATTAACATTGTTTTACCAAAATTTTAGCCAATCACAAGAACTAACAGACTCAACAAAAGGGTGCTGTTGGGGCTAATTCTGTTGAGGAAAATCATTATACAAAGCCTAAGAGGAGGCTGGCTTCTGCTGTGGATTATTGAGATCCAGAGGCAGGTCCAAGTCGGGGGATCAACTCTTGCTGAGGGTTACAGAAGAGTTGAGGTATCAGATGCCTTGAGGTTCTGATTTGGGATAATGTTATACTGATGATAAGCTGACCCTGGCTGGGGAAATTTAAAGTGAGAGTTTAAAGATTGAGTTTTGAAAGTCTATAGAGGTTTCAACTCTACTGGAGATTGGTTAAATAACCATGGTTTCTCCTGTATTTGTAGGGAACTTGAGAATGTCTTTGAGATCCCAGAGGAGATTAGACTGTCCAAGTCTACTGGTATGGAAGAGTTTATCTTTGTATGATGCCCAAGAGGAGGCTGGTGCTTTAAGGGACGAGAATCAACCCTAAAATTGTCCAAGGTTTTGTCTCTTTAGAAAGACTACTCTAACAAAGGATGACTAAGTTTTATCCTATACCTTTAAGAGGTCTTCAGGGTCCTTGTATTAAGCCCAAGAGAAGGCATGAGAACTTCTAAGAAGCCGGAGGGTCCTTGTACAAAGCCCAAGAGGAGTCGAGGATGCTTTTAGGAAGCCTATGAGTCCAAACCTAAGAAAAGTTCAAGAAAAGTTTCACCGGGAATAATCTTTTCTTTAATGAACAGTTCTAGGGTTTGAAGAAATTCAAGAGAGGTTTCACCATGAATTAATCCTCTCTGGGGGAAATGAATTTCTTTGACAATTTCTAATAGTGATAGTCTGAGAAAAGTTTCACCGGGAATAATGCCTTTCTCTTTGTTCCATATTGTATAAGCCCAAGAGAAGGCAAGACTGTATCTGGAATTCCTATGGGGAACTAGTTTTGACTGTGTTGAAAGAGTGACCACTGGCTTTATCTAGTTCTAGACCTAATTGTCGGGGAAAACTCTAAGCAGATAATATACAGGCATATATATATATGAAATATAAACTGTATGTAAAAGAGGGTAGGAGGACTTACAGGTGAGCAAGCATCCAGCACAAACAATTATATATATGTGCAAGTATGTAAAAGAAAGCTGATAAAACTTACAGGCGATTAAGCTTCCATTGTAACAGCTGTATGGTTAGTTGTTCAAGAAATTAAAGAAATTTTTTATAACAACTATGAGTTTGAACCTAAATCAAAAGGGAAGGTTGTTTTTGAAAAGATGATTGCGGCTTATACTCAAGGAGAGGCCCAGATGAAAGACAGTGATCGTACCGTTGATCTGAAAATTATATCGGGACTTATATAATGACTGAGGCCCAAATTAGGTTTTATTTACAAAGGGATGGGTCTTACATCTCAAAGAGAGGCTCAAAGGTTTGAAAAAGAAAAGAAATGGTACTTACAACACAAGGGTAGACCCAGATGATTTTTGTTTAAAAGGCGATCGCGCTGAGATTTTTGAAAACATAGTGGGACTTATACAATGACTGAGGCCCAAAAATTATTTATGTACAAAAGAGGGTTGGGTCTTATACACTATTAGAGGCCCATGAGTGTTTTGAAAAAGATTTGTGAGGGTGAAAATAATCAAAACCCTAATTTGATTTTAAAATGTAATTTAATTGAATAAAAATTCAATTAAAATGATCAAAATTATCAAACATGTGTAAAAAAACAAGTTATGACCTTGGATTAATGTTTGAAAAATCATGTTTCATTCATAGAATGATTTGAAAACCATTTGAAGTTGAAAAATCAAGAGAAATAAATATTTTAAGTGTTTAAAACAATAAATAAAACATAATTCTTTACAAAAATACTAAATATATGAAGTAAATAATATTTTTGTGAAATTTTTATGGAATAAAATATTTTAACATTTTTGGGAATTTTCAAAAAAAGAACCAATAAAAAATAATTAAAATTGAGAGAGAAATTAATTTTAGAATTAATTAACAAAAACCATAAAAATATGAAAAATAGCAAAAAAGGCAAAATGATAAAATGGTCTGGGTGGGTGTTGAACCCACGACCTCATAGCCAAACACACATGCACGCTACCACTAGGGTGGTGATACATTAGTGTATCAAAACCACCCCATGAACATATATGGGGTGCCAAGTTTCTAGGCCTGGCCAAGGCGTCATGCCTGGCCCTTGCCCAAGGCAAGGCCTAGTTTTGGCAATTTGCATGAAGGCTCTAACTTTGTCATTTCTCCATGGATTAGGACAAACTTTAGGTGCATCTGACCTAGAATTTCATGAGGAATCCAATGGTGCCCTTGGAATTTTCAGAAAATGTTTCCATTTCAAAATCCGATAGTGATTTCAAAATAGGCCAAATTTTGCATGTTCTATGCTATCTCATGGTACAGGAAACAATAGAATGATAAATTGGTTCAAACACAACACATATGATATGTATGAGAGGTCCATGATTAATGGACCTCAGAGCAATGCATGATTTAAAGAGTTCAAGTTGTGATGCACTTACCTCTTGAAGCTTCTTGTGCTATTTGCCAAGTTCCTTGTGCCAGAAGTAATTTAATGCTTTAAACACTCTCAATTGATCCTTTAGAAGCTTTTAGGATGATCAAAGCCAGCTAGAATCCTCAGGAATAAGTATAGGCCTTTTCTTGCAAAAGGGGCAAAAGTGACCAAGATAGTTACTCTCTCAAATGGTGTTCCAGATGAGGGAAACCAATTGGGACAATTTGAGGATGATATTTGGAGTGTGTTTGAGGCCTGGTTTGGTTTTGGAAGTGACTGAATCAAGACATGGCTTGAAAAATGCAGAAAAGTCAAATTTTGAGGTTTTGGAGGTTGATTTTCTGATTTTGGTCTTTCAGATCACAATTGAGTGTTTGAACAGCTTAGATATGACATATTGGATGTGTTTGGATCATGAGTTGTGGTGGAATGGCTCTCTAACTCAAAAACTCAGAAATGACTTGCAAAAGAAGGCATTTTGGCCTAAAGAGACAAATTTTTAGGAAAGCATCAGTTGTAGTGCTTTGGTGTACTCAAACTGAGCACAAATGAGCTTTATTTATAGTGCAACAAGTTTGTTTTGCAAGCAATAGTGAATGGCAACTGGTACAGGCCTTTGGCCAATGTTGATCCAAGGGAATCTTTAGTCTCCTCTAGCCATTGACTTGAGGTTAGGGCACATGCCTATGGTTCTTTGATTCAGAGCTGAATCTTGACTCATTCAATTAGGAATGTGTCAGTCCATGCCACTTTGATGCATCCATTAAATGCTTGGAAACAAAATTGGAGTCTTTTGCACTTTTTAGCCTTTTTAGGTTTGTTATGGCTATGTGTAGATTGTTGGACTTGGGAGGCTTGGGGATCAGATCATTCCCCTTGGATTTTATCCTCTGATGTGTCCAAATGGATGACAATGCTTGGTGTTGTCCAAATTTTCCAAATCAAGTAAAATGCCAAAATCTGCCTTGTACAAGACAGTTGGAAATGGTGATTTTGAGGGAATCATATCTCCTTGCTCAGGTTGAGTTATGGGAGGCTCTTGTGCTTTTTAGAAAGCCCTCATATGATACAATACATTTGTGATCATAGTTTGTCTTAAAACTATTTGAATCCAACTAAAAAATCTTCATGAACATTGATGTCCAAGGCTAGTAACTTAGGCAGATTTTCACTAAGTGTTGAAAAAGTCTCATTTTCTTCATTTTTGTCATTTTGATCACTCCATAACTTAAAATCCATGAAGAATTGGAGTTTCTTGTAGTTGACGATTTTGTAGAATGTAGGAAGACCTGCAAATCAGGCTTTGGATCACCCAAAATGGCAGCTTGGATCTCAAGTTAGGATTCTTGGAAGTTGGTACCAAAACCACTTTTGTTCCATAACTTAGAAAATTTTTGGTTTCTTATGGTTGTCCCTTTTGCAAGAAACCTCACTTTTCTTGATTTTTCTTAATGAATGATGATCAATACCATACATTAACATTATTTTTTACTTAGGGGAACCATATTTGTGAAAAAAAATCCAAAAAGTCAAACTTGATTTTGTGCACAGTTGACTTTTTATCGGATGAAACCCAAACTGTGCGATCTTTTGTGAAATCAAGTCCTTGACCTAAATCAAACCTAATGGATGGGATCCATAGGTGTTATAGGGTGTATTGAATCATGTCCCAAGGTTTGGGAGCATGTCTTGGTCAAAATTCAAAGATACAGTTGACTTTTTCCTCAAAACCCTAATTGTGGTCCTGGTGAAATTGAAACTTGTGAACTAAGCTTATTGGGTTAATCCATTATTGCAAATGGATCAATATGGTGTATTTGAGGTCCTCAAATCATGTCTTGAGGTCTTGGCTCATGCTTTTCTCCAAAAGTCAACTTAGGGGTGAATTAGGTCAAGAAACCCTAATTCTTGATTTTTTTATGAATGAATCCCCTGAGGCTAAATTGACTTGATGATTGGGTCAATGAGGTACCTTGGAGTATCTTGGGTTGTGCTTTGAAGCATTGACTCATGCCCATATGAAAATTTTCATATGGAGGCCTTGTTCGACCAAAACTCTAATTTGGTGACACTGGCGATCTTGAGGCTTGATCCTCTTGGAATGTTGCACTCCTGTGCTTGATTCTTGATGTGGGAGTCCTCTTGATACCCTATAGGTGTTTGAGAGGTTAGACAAGTTGAATATCATGTCATACCTTGATTGATCCTTTGTCTAAGTGCTCTGAGAGGGCTCAAAACCCTAATTCTTGATTGTGGTGAATGCTCAACCATCTTTGAGGAGATTGATGAGGCATGAAGGTACATCCATATTATGGTGATGATCTTCACAATGATGGGAAATCTTGGTGGTCAAAATTTGGGGTATGACAGATGCCCCTATTTAATCGTCTTGGACCCGAAGGTGTGAATGGCGAAGGTATTCGGGCATTCGGGGTGCAAGAGGATTAAATATCGGAATACCCGAAATTTTGACAGTGGTTATGAATGGCAGTTTGCTCATTCATATTATTTTTGCTAAGCAATGATACTTAGAAAAGGGTAAAACTTCCCCTCGATCCTAGTCTTCAGCCACGGAACTGGCCTAAGTTTCTTAAATAAACTTCCCCTCGATCCTGGTCTTCAGCTAAGGAACTGGTATCAGTTTCTGAAATAAACTTCCCTTCGATCCTGATCTTTAGCCTTGGAACTGGTCTCAGTTTCTTCTTGTCGAGTTCCTTCCTTGACAAGGGACGCTATGTGTAGCGGTTTTAATCAAACTTCTCGCCGAATTTTCCTGGGGAGATGCCATTTGATGGGAAAAAGTTTTAATGTCAGACTTGCTGGGGAAACCCATTTATATGAGCTGTAGAGGTGTGCAAACTTCTCTGTTGGAGACGCCATTTGTTGACTCTACTGGGGAAAAACGAGCCTCTTGAGAGACCGCTTTTCGCTTATGGATATTACGTCATACTTTTCTTCGAGATCTTCTCGGAGAAATGCCATGTGATGTAATCCACTTTTGAGGTGTCGGTGACTTCATTAACATTGACTTTCTGGAGAGAAAAACCAATGTGTTGCTGAGAGTCTTTAGTTGCGAGGCTTTCTCTGGGGATTTTCCTTAATCTGGGAAAGCGGAGATATCATCTTCAATGGTGAAGAGTGACGTTCTGAAGGTATTAGTCGAATGTCTTCTCGCCTTCCAGAGGTTCAAGTTATCAAAGTGGTCGAGGACTGTCTCCAATCCTGAAATAAACTGGGGGAGAGAGATTGTTCAGACAAAACATTTCTTGACGTGGAAAAAACTGACAACTCGATTGATAAGAAGACTTTATCACTTAGGGGTAAGACTGACCAGAGTGATAGTGATGCGTAGCGAGCGATTTTGGATGTGGTTCTTAAGCACTGTCGCTCTTGGGGGGACTACAGGTTGATTCATTTTTTATCCTATTGAGCTGACTAAGGAAGGGAAATAGATGTCTCCAATTAACCCTGCTTATATACTAAGTTTAAACAGAGGTCTGTTAGGTTACGGATGCTATATGGTAACGGGGCCTCTTTCTTCTTACTTTGTTTAGAGTGAAACACCGGGAATGTTCATGGGCAATTTTGTTAGGATGCTAGGACTGATGCTTTTTGATTGATATGTGAAGGTACGAGATTTGGGGTTTTGGATTAGTGTGCTCGCTAAGATTTTTCTTTCAATCTTATGCCTACGTATTCCCGTTTACCGAAACAGGGAAATCATAGCGATCGTAGTTCCTCCTATTCTATGGGAGGAAATGGTGTTTTGGTGTCTTGTTCAAAGCCCAAGACGTGAAGCTGAAAATGTGGTTTATATCTTATTCAAAGTCCAAGATGTGAAGCTGAAGGGTCTATTTGTATCTTGTTCGAAGCCCAAGATGTGAAGCAAAAAGGGTGTTGTCTTTAGAGAGAATTTGTCATCTCTAAAGGGGGGTCTGTTTATCACAACTGTTGGGTGACTAACTATAAAGGAGGACTACTTTAATCGGGATATGTGAATCCTAGCAATGCCATAATTTCCTTTATAGGGGGTTTTAACCTGAAGGAGAAGACTTTAACTCAGTGTAGAGCAATGCTATCTTTCCTTAGGAATTTCTCATGCTAAAAGAGGGACAGTGGCGTGGATGTAAATAATCCAGAGGCTTGCCGCTTACAGCGATTAGATGAAAGGAGTTGTTGATGTTTGTATCTTGTGAACGAGGCACAATTTTGATGCTAAAAGGTTGATTGACTCAACCGGGGTTTTTCTTATACAAAGCCTAAGAGGAGGCTATTGACCCAACAAGAGGATGCTTTTGTGTCTCGTACGAAGCCCGAGAGGGAGGCTAAAAGGAGTTGACTCAACAAGAGAGTGCTTTTAGATGTGTCTTGTATGAAGCCCAAGACGGAGGCTAAAGGTTGACTCAACAAGAGAGTCTTTTATACTCAACAAGAGAGTGTTTTTGTATCTCGTACGAAGCCCGAGATGGAGGCTAAAAGAGAGATTGACACAACCAGAGAGTCTTTTTGTATCACGTACGAAGCTCGAGATGGAGGCTAAAAGGATGGCTGTTTCAGTTGAGTGACAGATCTAGTTGGTTAAAAGAGAAAATCAGTTCTTATAAAGAGACTGATTAAAGGTAAGGCTATGCTTTGGGATTGATCATAGGATCAGGGTTATTTCCTGTTATTTAAGGAAATGGAGAATCCAGAGGGTATTGGAGACTGTCCGAGTCTACTGGTGTTTTTCCCTACTTGAGAATGCCTTCGAGACTCAAGGAGATTAGACTATCCAAGTCTAGAGTTTTATCTTTTGTACTATGCTTAAAGAAACAGTAGTAGTACGTTCACGGTGGAAAGATCTTGACTCTTTGAAAGACTATTCTATTAAGATGACTAATTTCTGTTCCTATACCTCTAGGAGGTCGTCGAGACAATTTGTACGAAGCCCAAGAGGAGGCTGGAAACTTTTAAGAAGCCGAGGGACAATTTGTATGAAGCCCAAGAGGAGGCTCTCTTCTTGAAGGAAAAATCCTTATAAGAAGCCTAAGAGGAGGCTGTGAATACTTCTAAGAAGCCTTAGGGTCCTTGTACAACGCCCAAGAGGAGGCGGGGATGCTTTTAGGAAGCCTGTGGGTCCCCAAACCCCGAGAAATTCAAGACAGGCTATTCACAGAGAATTGATCAAGCCAGGAAAGTCCGAGAATTTGGAAGAAACTCAAGAGATGCCATTCACGGAGAAAAGATCATCTCTGGGGAGTAGAGTTTCTTTGACAATTTCTAAGAGTGACAGTCTGAGAAAGGGTTCACCGAGAATGCTGCCTTTCACGTCTCCATATTGTTTAATGTAACACCCCTAATCTATACCCCCAAATAAATAAAGCGATAATAAATAATCAGAGTATAATAAAAACATTCACGGCATAGACGGAGGCGTCACATCAATTGAAACAAAATACAACAACCTGCTCATATAGATATGCAAAAATCAGGTAGCACATAACAGAGGAACTCAGTTCCTAACACCCACAATTCAGATACAGAATAAAAGCGGAAAATCTGCAACTGAATCTCATATATATATATATATATATATCATAAAAGTCTGTCTGTCATACACAGAGTCATACATGTACAATCCAAAAGAGCATATACATATACACATAAGCAAAAACGATCTCCCCGACTACCCGGTGCTACATATCAGAGCCGACCGACAAAAGAATGAAGACCTAAGCCTCACAAAAAGACCTCTCGTATCTAATCTGCAATGCCTCATAGAGCATTCAAAACAACAGAAGGGTGAGAAACACAATCATAATATAATTGCATACAGTTATATAATAACACAAAAGTACATATAAAACATTCTCACCACAATTTACACCATAATTCAAATGCAAAACAACACAATTCATATCTCATATATCCGTCACAAAGGCATATCAATCATGCATAATACATTTATCACCAATATATATATATATATATATATATATATATATATATATATATATATATATATATATATCAACTCATCAATTCCATTCACAATTCCACACAAAATCAATTCATTCATGATTTATGCAAATGCAAAGAGACCGACACAATGACTCTATGCAAATGCAATGCGGCACCGTTCCATCCATCATTCTCATCATTAGTTCACTCAGGAACTATTGGAGTCATCGCTTGTTACTTAGTGTAACTCCCCGTCGGGAAAACGATGTTCCCCGTCACTTTAGGTCCTCTTGGTATAAGGCTCATGACGTTAATGGATCACTTTAGGTCCTCTCGGTATAAGTCTCACGATCCGATCTCTTTAGGTCCTCTTTGTATAAGGCTCACGATCGTCTATAATCATCGCTTTAGGTCCTCTCGGTATAAGGCTCACGATGTTATAGCGGATTCCCTCTGGAATCATTTCGTCACTCACACCCACTAGGGCACACGAAATCACAAGAATGCATATCATGAAGCTTGGCATACAATGACTCATGACATTCAAATGCACACATATACACATCTATAATCATGCATATATAATCAAATACAACACAATGCATTTTCTTGCCCTTAGGCCACAAACCATCATCACAACATTTCATCACATGAATCTTCATCACACAACAACACACAAGTCATACGATATATATCAAAAGCATATTGCATGATAACACATCAAATACACACCATTAAAATGGTAAAAGTCGACCAAACGACACATTTCCAAATTCCCGACATAATTAAATCGGCTAACAATCTCAAAACCATTTTAATAAGAAAGAACATTTTATTAGCTTTCCAACGATACCAAGAATGTTCAAAACGGATAATCGAAACACAAGTTATGGAATTAAAAAGAAAAGGAATCGTGAAATGGCAAAATTCTGCACCCTCGCTGGCCATACGCGTATTGCCCTGAGCCATACGCGTATTGCCCAGCCCCATACGCGTACCATTACGCATTTCAGCAGATGGCCAAGAAAAATGGATTACCATACGCGTATTGCTCTCAATTGCACCTGCCATACGCGTATTACCCAACCCAATACGCGTATGGACATGCCTGATACGCATAACGGCAACGACAACCCAGAATTTTTCCTGCATAATTTTTCTGCTACGGGTTCAACCAAAAATCACTCCAATTTTCATCTAAACACCAGAAAATTACCAATAGATTGGACAACAACACCTATCTAACATGTCTCAACAATTATGATTATTAAAACATGATTTCAGACACAATTTGAATCAATTTCCAACAATTTCAACATATTATGGTTTTGGTTCTATACCCAATTTCAACCCAACAACAAACAAATACATACATACATAATCATACACAAGTATAAGATAATCGAGTTTCGCACCCTTACCCGATTTAATCGTGTTTGAAAAGTCGGTTGATTCAATTTCTTTCTCTCCAAGTTTTTCCCTCTTTTTCTTCTCTTCTTCCCCTTTTCTTTCTCTTTTCCTTCTTCTCTTTTTCTTTCTCTCTATTTTTCTCTCTATGTTACTAACTTAAGAAAAATAAAGTAAAATGACCAAATTACCCCTACACTCAAATATCTCGCAAACGCTCTCAAAACGCAATAAAACATGACAACAATGAAAAATAATATATTGCCAAATAAAAGTCAAGAATAAAATAATATAATAATAAAATAATTAAATCGACTCGATTAAATAAATCTAACAAAAACTGGGGCGTTACAACTCTCCCCCACTTAGAGATTTTCGTCCTCGAAAATATTACCTGAGACGAATAACTCCGGATACGACTCCCGCATCCGACTCTCCAACTCCCAAGTCAAATTGCCCTCAGGAGCGCCTCCCTACGCTACTTTCACAAGCGCAATATCCTTGCCTCTTAACCGCTTCAACTCGCGATCCAAAATTCTCACTGGTAATGCCTCAACCGTAAGGTTCTCCCTTACCTCGACTTCATCCATCGAAATCACATGCGACGGATCCGGAACATACTTCCAAAGCTGTGAAACATGGAACACATCGTGCAAATTCAAAAGACTCGGCGGCAACGCCACCCGATAAGCCACAACACCCACTCTCACGGATATCTGGTAAGGATCAATAAACCGAGAAGTAAGCTTCTTCGACTTCAATGCACGACCAACACCCATCACCGGTGTAACTATAAAAAATACATGATCGCCTTCTTGAAACTCAAGATCTTTCCTCCTTCGATCATGATAACTCTTTTGCCTACTCTGAAAAGCCTTCACTTTCTCACGAATAAGTTTCACCTTGTCCGTAGTTTGTTGCACTAACTCCGGTCCAACCACCGAAATCTCACCAGATTCATGCCAACACAAAGGTGTTTGACATCTTCTTCCATACAACGCTTCAAAAGGTGCCATTCCAATACTCGAATGAAAACAGTTGTTATAAGTGAATTCAACCAACGAAAGATAACTATCCCAAGCACCACCTTGCTCAAGAACACAAGCTCTCAACAAATCTTCCAACGACTGAATAGTTCTCTCAGTCTGACCATCCGTCTGAGGTGATAAGCAGAACTCAATCTCAACTTGGAACCTAACGCCTTTTGCAAACTTTCCCAAAATCTGGAAGTAAACCTCGGATCTCGATCTGAAACAATACACAACGGAACACCATGTAGCTTCACAATCACACGGATATAAATCTCAGCCAACCTCTCCAAAGAAAAACTGATGTCAATCGGAATGAAATGCGCCGATCCAGTCAGCCTATCCACAACCACCCAAATGGCATTATGTCCCCTCTGTGTATTCGGCAACCCTGTCACGAAATCCGTAGAAATGTTGTCCCATCTCCACTCGGGAATATCCAACGGTTGCAACAATCCACTAGGCTTCTGATGTTCTACCTTTGACTTCTGACACGTCAAACACGTATAAACAAACTGAGCGACATCCCTCTTCAATCCGGACCACCAAAAGATCTTCTTCAAATCCTGATACATCTTATTAGCTCCCAGATGTATACTCAAATTACTCTGGTGTCCTTCCTCCAAAATCATCTTTTTCAAGTCCGAATCATCAGGAATACAAATCCTACAACGAAATCTCAAAACACCCTTATCATCCACTTTAAAGTCACCATTCACACTTTGATCTCCAACCATCATCAAATCAACAAATTTCACATCCAACTTCTGTTTCTAGCTAACGGTTAACAGAAAATCATTAGTGACCTTTAACATACCAAGCCTCACGCTGTCAGATGTCAATTCACACACCAAACTCAAATCTCTAAATGCTTCCAAAAGTTCCCACTCTTTAACCATCAAAACAGACATATGCAAAGACTTCTGGCTCAACGCATCGGCTACCACATTAGCTTTACCAGGATGGTAATTCAAGCTAAAATCGTAGTCCTTCAAAAATTCCAACCATCTCCGTTGCCTCATATTCAACTCTTTCTGATCAAACAAGTATTTCGAACTTTTATGATCACTAAAGACTTTAAACCTTGCACCATAGAGATAATGCCTCCAAATTTTCAACACAAAAACCACTGCCGCTAATTCTAAATCATGAGTAGGGTAGTTATTCTCATGAATCATCAATTGCCTCGAAGCATAAGCCACAACCTTACCTTCTTGCATCAACACTCCATCTAAACCAATCAAAGACGCATCACAATACACCACAAACGGTTCACTAGGATTTGGTAAGACCAAAATCGGAGTTGTAGTCAATCTTCTCTTCAGCTCACTTAAACTTTCCTCACACTGAATATCCCAAATGAACGCTTTACCTTTACAAGTCAACTGGGTCAAAGGAAGTGCTAACTTGGAAAAGCCTTCAATGAATCTCCGATAATATCCGGCTAAACCCAAAAAGCTTCTAATTTCAGTAACAGATCTAGGAGCCTCCCATTGTAGAACTGCATCTACTTTAGATGGATCCACAACAATACCATTACCTGAAATCACATGCCCAAGAAAACTCACTTCTGACAACCAGAACTCACACTTGGACAACTTGGCATAAAGTCTCTTCTCCTTCAAAATTTGCAACACAATTCGCAAATGTTCCGCATGTTCCTCCCGGGACTTAGAATAAATCAGGATATCATCAATAAACACAACAACAAATCGATCCAAATGCTCATGGAAAATACGATTCATATACTTCATAAACACACCTGGCGCATTAGAAACCCCGAACGGCATCACAGAATATTCGTAATGTCCGTAGCGTGTCCTAAAAGCCGTCTTCTGAATATCTTCCTCTTTCACTCTAATCTGATGATAACCCGACCTCAAATCAATCTTACTAAACACACAAGCACCTACCAACTGGTCCATCAGATCATTAATTCTCGGAAGAGGATACTTATTCTTAATCATCACCTTATTCAGCTGGCGATAATCAATACACAATCGCATACTTCCATCTTTCTTTTTCACCAACAAAACTGGAGCACCCCAAGGCGATACACTCGGCCTCACAAACCTCTTCTCTAACAATTTATTCAACTCCTTCTTTAACTCAACCAACTCAGATGCCGACATACGATATGGTGCCATAGACACATGTCTAGTACCAGTAACTAGATCTATAGAAAACTCCACTTCTCTTTCTGGCGGCACATCTGAAATATCCTCTGGAAACACCTCTGGAAAATCACACACAACTGGAAACACATCAAGTACAACTTGACTATCCACTGTCAACGATGCAAACAATCCGAACAACTGAGCTTCATCTGCCAAAAGTTTCTTCAACTCTTTGGTAGATAAGAAACTAGATTCCTCGTCTTCCTCAAGAGAAGGAAATCTTATCAACTTATGATAACAATCAATATGCACTCGATTGAACTGCAACCAATTCATTCCCAGAACCACATCTAAACCCTCCAACGGCAAACACACCAAATCCATCTCAAAATCTTTACCATAAATGGTCAAAGGACAACTTAAACAAACCAAAGAAGTAGTTACTGACCCCATTGCTGGAGTATTAATAACTATCTCTCCACCCATCGAAGACAACAAAAGATTCAAACGCTTTACGCACTCAGATGAAATAAAGGAATGAGTCGCTCCGGTATCAATAATAGCAACTAAAGGCGTACTATTAATAAAACAAGTACCTCTGATCAGACGGTCTGCACTAGTAGTCTGAGTTCCTGCCAATGCAAATACTTTCCCTCCAGCTTGAGCTTGCTTTGGTTTCGGACACTTCGTACTAATATGTCCAGGTTCACCACAGTTGAAACACTTCACCACATTCTTCTTACAATCAGCTGCGACATGTCCTAAACCTCCACAAATGGAACACTTCCTCATATCCTTTCTACATTCAAACTGACGATGTACTAAGTCACCACACCTAAAACATCTCAGAGGATTAGACATACCTCCCCCACTTGGCCTTTTATCAAAACTACCCCTTTGCTTACCCTTATCAGCTGGTGACACATAAGTACCACCACAAAACGATTTCTTCCCTTTCCTTTCGTTCACACTCTTATAGTGAGTAGAACGAGCTTTGCTATCTTCCTCATAAATTCTACAACAATCCACCAAATCCGAAAACCTCCTAATCCTTTGATAACCAATTGCCTGCTTGATCTCAGGACGCAATCCGTTCTCAAACTTCACACACTTGGAAAACTCTGCAGTTGCTTCAGCATAATGTGGATAAAACTGAACAAGCTCCACAAACCTAGCAGTGTAATCAACAACAGACATGTTACCTTGTTTCAACTCCAAGAACTTTATTTCCTTCTTTCCTCTAACATCTTCAGGAAAATACTTCCTCAAAAACTCCCTGCTAAACAAAGCCCAAGTGACCTCTTCACCTGTAACTTCCCAAACATGACGCGCACTAACCCACCAATCATCAGCCTCCTCCTGCAACATGTGAGTACCCAGTCTCACCTTATATTCCTCCGCACAGTCCATCACCTGAAAGATTCTTTCAATCTCCTTAAGCCAAATCTGAGCACCATCCGGATCATGTCTCCCTTTGAAGACATGCGGTTTGTTATTCCTGAACTCATCATTCCCACCAGCATTAGGTGCACCCTGCACAGCCCGAGCCATAGCTTGCATAGCAGCAGCCAAAGCAGCATCATTCCTACCATCCATATTCTGTTCATTTCCAATAACAGTAACTATGGTTAAACAAATAGCTCACCCAAACACAAAGACCGACACGGACTGGAACGAACTGACACAAACTAACATAAATTGGCTCTGATACCACTTAATGTAACACCCCCAATCTATACCCCCAAATAAATAAAACGATAACAAATAATCAGAGTATAATAAAAACATTCACGGCATAGACAGAGGCGTCACATCAATTCAAACAAAATACAACAACCTACTCATATAGATATACAACAATCAGGTAGCACATAATAGAGGAACTCAGTTCCTAACACCCACAATTCAGATACAGAATAAAAGCGGAAAATCTACAACTGAATCTCATATATATATATATATATATATATATATATATATATATATCGTAAAAGTTTATCTGTCATACACAGAGTCATACATGTACAATCCAAAAGAGCATATACATATACACATAAGCACAAACGATCTCCCCGACTACCCGGTGATACATATCAGAGCCGACCGACAAAAGAATGAAGACCTAAGCTTCACAAAAAGACCTCCAGCATCTAATCTGCAATGCCTCATAGAGCATTCAAAACACCAAAAGGGTGAGAAACACAATCATAATATAATTGCATACAGTTATATAATAACACAAAAGTACATATAAAACATTCTCACCACAATTTACACCATAATTCAAATGCAAAACAACACAATTTATATCTCATATATCCGTCACAAAGGCATATCAATCATGCACAATACATTTATCACCAATATATATATATATATATATATATATATATCTCAACTCATCAATTCCATTCACAATTCCACACAAAATCAATTCATTCATTATTTATGCAAATGCAAAGAGACCGACACAACGACTCTATGCAAATGCAATGCGGTACCGTTCCATCCATCATTCTCATCATTAGTTCACTCAGGAACTATTGGAATTATCACTTGTTACTTAGTGTAACTCCCCGTCAGGCAAACGATGTTCCCCGTCGCTTTAGGTCCTCTTGGTATAAGGGTCACGACGTTTATGGATCACTTTAGGTCCTCTCAGTATAAGGCTCACAATCCGACCGCTTTAGGTCTTCTTTGTATTAGGCTCACGATCGTCTATAATCATCACTTTAGGTCTTCTCGGTATAAGGCTCACGATGTTATAGCGGATTCCCTCTGGAATCGTTTCGTCGTTCACACCCACTAGGGCGCACGACATCACAAGAATGCATATCATGATGCTTGGCATACAATGACTCATGACATTCAAATGCACACATATACACATCCATAATTATGCATATATAATCAAATACAACACAATGCATTTTCTTGCCCTTAGGCCACAAACCATCATCACAACATTTCATCACATGCATCTTCATCATACAACAGCACACAAGTCATACGATATATATCAAAAGCATATTGCATGATAACACATCAAATACACACCATTAAAACGGTAAAAGTCGACCAAACGACACATTTCCAAATTCCCAACATAATTAAATCGGCCAACAATCTCAAAACCATTTTAATAAGAAAGAACATTTTATTAGCTTTCCAACGATACCAAGAATGTTCAAAACGGATAATCGAAACACAAGTTATGGAATTAAAAAGAAAAGGAATCGCGAAATGGCAAAATTATGCACCCTCGCTGGCCATACGCGTATTGCCCTGAGCCCCATACTCGTACCATTATGCATTTTAGCAGATGGCCAGGAAAAATGGATTACCATACGCGTATTTCCCTCAATTGCACCTGCCATACGCGTATTGCCCAACCCAATACGCGTATGGACATGCCTGATACGCGTAACGACAACGACAACCCATAATTTTTCCTGCATAATTTTTCTGCTACGGGTTCAACCAAAAATCACTCCAATTTTCACCTAAACACCAGAAAATTACCAATAGATTGCACAACAACACCTATCTAACATGTCTCAGCAATTATGATCATTAAAACATGATTTCAGACACAATTTGAATCAGTTTCCAACAATTTCAACATATTATGGTTTTGGTTCTATACCTAATTTCAACCCAACAACAAACAAATACATACATACATAATCCTACACAAGTATAAGATAATCGAGTTTCGCACCCTTACCCGATTTAATCGTGTTTGAAAAGTCGGTTGATTCAATTTCTTTCTCTCCAAGTTTTTCCCTCTTTTTCTTCTCTTTTTCCCCTTTTCTTTCTCTTTTCCTTCTTCTCTTTTTCTTTCTCTCTATTTTTCTATCTATGTTACTAACTTAAGAAAAATAAAGTAAAATGACCAAATTACCCCTACACTCAAATATCTCGCAAACACTCTCAAAACGCGATAAAACATGACAACAATGAAAAATAATATATTGCCAAATAAAAGTCAAGAATAAAATAATATGATAATTAAATAATTAAATCGACTCGATTAAATAAATATAACAAAAACTAGGGCGTTACAATTAACCCCAAGAGGAGGGAAGACTGTATCTGGTAATCCTATGGGGGATATAGTTTTGTCTATTTAAGAGTGATCAACAGGGCTTAGTGCTAGACGTAGTTGTCGGGGAAACTCTAAATATTTATACTAGTATTACACAGTTGATATGAGTTTATGAAAGAAGACTTACAGCGAAACAGCCCCACAATACAGTTATATGTATATGAAAGCGGATAAAGAAAGCATATAAACACTTACTCGGTTGTAGAGCTTCCATGTTGTTTGGTTAGTTGTTCAACAAAGAAAGATTGAAAACAACAGTATATTCAAAATTAAAGGAGAAAGTATTTTGAAAAGATGTTGGGGATTACAGCTCAAGGAGAGGCCCGAGGTTTATCAGTGATCGCACTGTCGTTTTGTACAGAGGGACTTATACAAGTGACTGAGGCCCAAGAAAGGTTTTCTGTACAAGGGGATGGGTATTACACTCTCTCAAGAGGCCCGAGTGTCTAAAGAAAAAGAATGGGGCTTACAACACGAGGGTAGGCCCAGATGATTGGTTTTTTTTTGGCGATCGTGCCGAGGTTTTCTTTTAACGCAGGGGGACTTATACAATGTCTGAGGCCCAAAAAGTTTTGGTTAAAAGGGGATTAGGTCTTACACTCTAGTAGAGGCCCAAAAGATTTATTTTTGTACAAGTGGTGGGGCTTACAGCTCGAGGAGAGGCCCAGGGTCATTTGTTTGAAAATGGCGATCGCACCGGGATTTTTGAAAACGCGGTGGGTCTTACACAATGCATTGAGGCCCAAAATGGTTTGGTTTTCAAAGGGGGTTGGGTCTTACACTCTAATAGAGGCCCAAAAGATTTTGAATGGGTCTTATAGCTCGAGGAGAGGCCCAAGGTTTGTTTTTCAACGGATGATGACCGCGTTAAACTTTGTGAAATACAATAGGACTTATACAATAAGTGAGGCCCAAAAATAGGTTTGTATTTATAAAGGATTGGGTCTTACACTCTATTAGAGGCCCAAGAGTGTTTGAAATTGTTTGATGAGGGTGAAAATCAAAGAAACCCTAATTTGTTATTCTTTAAAAGTAAATATTTAAAGAAAATCAAATAAAATACCAAATAAGTTTGAATAAACCATTTGTGATTTTTGTTTACAGTTTGAGAAATGAGGGATTAATCACAAGGTGAATTAAAACTCACTTGGTTTTGATTTTCAAAGTAAATATTCACTTTTAAAATGTTTAAAAACATTAAAAAGGAATTTATTCACAAAAATACTAATTATATTAAATAAATAATATAAACTTAATTTTTTTGTGGAATAAAATATTTCAACATTTTTGTGATTTTTTACAAAAAGAACCAATAAAAAATAATTCAAATTGAAAGAGTTATTAATTTTCCAATTAATTAATAAAACATGAAAATATTGGAAAAAATAGCAAAAATGTGAGAAAACACAAAATGGCATGGGTGGGGTTTGAACCCACGACCTCAAGATTATAGGGCGTGCGCCTTACCACTGGGGTGGTGATACATCCATTGCTTGAAGTGAAACCACAAATATACAAGGCATGCCTTGTTTTCTAGGCCTGCTCAAGGCAAGGCAAGACAAGTTTTGCCAAGAAACGGGAATGTCCATAACTTTCTCATTTCTCAATGGTTGGGGACAAAATTTATATGCATCTGGCCTAGAATTTCACAAGGAATCCAATGGTGGTGGTATTTTTTTCAGATCATACTCCCTCCTCAAAATCCAATAGTGGTTTTGAAAAAAGCCTATAATTGCATTTTCTATGCTACACTTTGATACAGGCATGAATTACATGATGAATTGGTTCAAACACAACATATATAACATGTATGAGGTGTGTAAGATTAGTGGACTTCAAAGCAATGCATATTTTGGAAGTTCAAGTCATGATGCTTACCTGTTTTTGAGCTTTTGGAGTTTTCTGTGCAATCTGCCAAACTTCTTGTTCCAGAAATGGTTTGATGCTTTGGACACTCTCAAATGATCCCTTAGAAGCTTTGAGGATGGTTGGAATCAGCTGGAACCTGTAAAAACACAAACTGGCCCTTTCTTGCAAAAGGGGTTAAAATGACCAAAATAGCAACTCTCTCAAATGGTGTTCTAGACGGGGGGAACCATTTGGGACAGTTCAAGGATGTTATTTGGAGTGTGTTTGAGGTTTTATCTGGTTTGGAAAGTGACTAAATCAAGACATGGCTTGAAAAATGCACAAAAGGCCTATTTTGAGGTTTTGAGAGACGACTTTGTGATTTTGGTATTACAGGTCACTTTTGATAGTTTGGATCACCTACATATGATGTTTATGAGGTGTTAAGATCATGAGTTTTGATGGAAATGCTCTCTAACTCAAAAACTCAGAGTTATCTTGCTAAAGAAGGCATTTTGGCTTAAAGAGAGGGATTTTAAGGAAAGCATCTATTTGATGGCTTTGGTGTACTCAAACTGAGCACAAATGAGCTCTATTTATAGTAGAGCAAGTTTATTTTGGGATCAATAGTGAATGGCAACTGCAGCAGAGGTTTGGCCAATGGTTGCACTTTGGAATCCAAGTCTCCTCTAGCCATTGACTAGAGGTTAGGGGGCACAGGGTTGTGGTTCCCTTGGTATTGGATAAGTCTTGACTGAATTCAGTTGCAAATGGCTCAGTCCATACCACCTTGGTGTATGTATTGAATGTTCCAATCCAAAATTGGAGTCTTGTCCCTCTTTTAGGCAATTCTAGGTTTGGTATGCTACTTCTTATTCCAAGGACTTTGGAGGCTTGACTCAGTGTTTGTCCCCTTTAAATTTGATCCTCAGATGTGTCCAAAGTGATGACAAGGCTTGGAGTTATCTGATTTTGCCAAATCGAGCAAAATTGCAAAATTCTGCCTAGCCTTGGCAGTTTTCAACAAGACATATTGCCATTGTCATATCTCATAGCCCAAATGGAATTTGGTGATGTTCTTGGCCATTTTGGAAAGCCCTCATATGATACAACAACTGTTTGATCATATTTGGTTTTGATACCTTTTGGATCCAAGTGAAAAATCCCCCTACATTTGGAAAAAAGTGAAAGCAGATTCTGACTTAGTGAAAATTTCACTAAGTGTTGGAAAAAAGTGACATTTTCACTTTTTGTGATTTTAATCACTCCATAACTCAAAATCCATGATGAATTTGGAAGGAGGTCAGTTTTAAGCTTTTGTAGAGGGTAATGAGAGCTACAAATCTAGCTTTGGATGGGGAAAAATGGCCTTGTGGTTTAGGAGTTATGATCCTCCAAAGTTGGTACCCTTGCCACTTTGTTCATAACTTAGAAAATGTTCTAAGTTTTTTATGGTTACCCCTTTTACAAGTTATCCCACTTCTCTTGATTTTTCTTGATGAATGATGATTCAAATCATATATTAACATCATTTTAGGGTTAAAAACCCATTTTTGTGAAAAATCTCAAAAAGTCAAAGTTGACTTTTGTGCACAGTTGATTTTTTGTCAGATGAATTCCAAACTGTGCGATCCTTTATGAAATCAAGTCCTTGACCTAAATCAAACTTGATGGACATGTTCCATGGGTGTTATAGGGTGTATTGAATCATGTCCTAGGGTTTGGGAGCATGTCCTGGTCAAAAGTCAAAGATACAGTTGACTTTTCTCGCGAAATCCTAATTGTGGTACTGATGAAATTGAGACTTACTGCTCAAGCTTCTTGGACTAATCCATTGTTGCAAATGGACCAATGTGGTATGTTGGAGACCCTCAAATCATGCCTTGAGGTCTTGGCTCATGATTTGTCCCAAAAGTCAACTTAGGGGTGAATTAGGTCAAGAAACCCTAATTCCTCATTTTAGATGTATGCATCCCCTGAGGTCAAATTGACTTGATGCTTGGGCCCATGAGGTTCCATGGAGTATTTTAGGTTATGCTTTGAAGCATTGGCTCATGCCCAGAGGAAAATTTCCATCTGGAGGCCCTGGTCGACCAAACCCTAATTTGGTGACACTGGCGATCTTGAGGCTTGATCCACCTAGAAGGGAGAAGCCTTGTGCTTAATCCTTGAAGTGGGAGTCCTCTTGATCCCTTGTGGATGTTTGGGAGGTTAGACAATTTGAAGATCATTTCATTCCTTGATTGATCCTTTGTCTAAGAACTCTGAGAGGGCCTGAAACCCTAATTTTGACTATAGTAAGTGTTCACCCATCTTTGGGGAGACTAATGAGGCATGATGGTCCATCCATATTGTGATGATGATTTGCACAATGATGGGAAATCTTAGTGGTCAAAATTTGGGGTATGACATGATGCAATATGATTATGAATGTGAATCAATAATGCATGATGTATGTATGTTTATGCTAAAAAATTTGACGCGACATAAAGATTAATGGATGAACACGATTGGATACTCGGCCTCTGCAGGGGATGAAAAGTATCACTGGTTCAAAATAGCAATCCTGCCTTGCTTAAGAAAGACGGTCCCTATGGGGAGGAAGAATTGTTCAATCGGTCTTAAGAGATACGTACTCTGTCGGGGATATCAGATGGGAAAATCACATCTGATACAGTTGATCATTCATTCAGGCATACTGGTTTAGAAGGAGTACTTTGATTCTGCACTTTGAAGTTCAATCACTTTCGGAGAAGAGATCGATGTTCTTTTCGATGTTCATCAGTAAAAAAGAATTGCCATATTTATTTTAAAGGAAGAAAAATTAGACAAGTAAATTCATTTTTGTTTTATTTCAAGAATCGTTGATCATGTTAAAAATGTCATTCTGTAAAGCTAAAACAAATGAGAATTGCAAACAAAAGCACTAGGGCTCAAATTTTATTGATAAAATGGAAATCAGCCAAGCGCGTGATTCCATAGAGCATTACAAAGCTTAGAAAATAGTAATTTTAAGGTAAAAGGGGTTACATTGAAACATAACGACCGTTATCCTTCTAACAACTTTGAATTCTGGACATCTTGAGTTTCTGTCGAAGATAACCTTGACCTGAAGTTTTCTTGATGGATGGCATTACTGCTGAGGAGTTGAACTGATCAGACGTAGTTACTTGCCATTAATCCCTAACTTTTGCCTGGATTGTACTTTAAGATTTCCAATCCATCAGGATGATTTTTTTTGCTTATGTCTCTAAATTTTGCCTGGACCTCCCTTTCGGGTTTTCAATCCACCGAGACTTTTTTTTTGTTTAGGCGAAGTATTTCTTGACTACGTCAACATTTGTAGGGTAGGAAAATTTCTCTCCATCCATGGTTGCGAGTCTCAAGGCGCCGCCTGAGAAGGCTTTCTTGACTACATAGGGGCCATCGTAGTTCGGAGTCCATTTTCCCCTAGAATTAGTGAGAAACGATTGTATCTTCTTGAGCGCCAGGTCTCTTTTTCTGAAGACGTGAGGTCAGACCTTTTTGTCAAACGCTTTCTTTATTCTCTGTTGATACAACTGACCATGGCATAGAGCCGTTATTCGCTTTTCTTCGATTAGGTTCAGTTCATCGTGTCGACTTTGACACCATTCAGCTTCTGTTAGCTTAGCTTCCATCAATACCCGGATTGATGGGGTCTCTACGTCTATGGGAAACACTGCCTCCATGCCATATACTAGAGAGAAAGGGGTTGCCCCTGTTGAAGTGCGGACAGATGTGTGATAACCATGAAGAGCAAAGGGTAGCATCTCGTGCCAATCTTTGTAAGTTACAACCATCTTTTGAACAATCTTCTTGATGTTTTTGTTAGCCGCTTCTACCGCTCCATTCATTTTAGGTCGGTAGGGAGATGAGTTATGGTGTTCAATCTTGAACTCGGCACACAACTCTTTCATCATCTTGTTGTTTAAGTTGGATCCATTATCCGTAATGATCTGCCTTGGAACATCATAACGGCAGATGAGATTGTTCTTGATAATTTGGACCACGACTTGTCGGGTTACATTGGTGTATAACGCTACTTCGACCCATTTGGTGAAGTAATCAATGGCTACCAGGATGAACCGATGTCCGTTTGAAGCTTTGGGTTCGATCATGCCAACCATGTCGATTTCCCAAATGGAAAAAGGCCATGGGGAAGAGAGAACTTTGAGATGTGTTGGCGGTACATGGATTTTGTCTGCGTATATCTGACACTTATGACATTTCCTCATGTACTTGTAGCAATCGGATTCCATTGTTAGCCAATAATACCCTGCTCTCAGAATTTTTCTGGCCATTGCGTGTTCGTTGGCATGAGTGCCAAAGGAGCCTTCATGAATTTCCTTCATCAGCATGTTTGCTTCTAGTCTGTCTACGCATCGGAGCAAGACCATGTCAAAGTTTCTCTTATAGTGTGTATCACCGCTCAGAAAGAAGTTGCCAGCCAGTCTTCTGAGAATCTTCCTGTCTTTTCTTAATGCCCCAGGTGGGTACTCTTGTTTCTGAAGGAAGCATTTGATATCGTGATACCAAGGTTTGTCGTCTATGACTGCTTCAATTGCGAAGATATAAGCGGGCCTTTCAAGGCGGATTATGTCAATCTTAGGTACGTCGTTCTATTGACCTATACTAATCATGCAGGAGAGAGTGGCCAGTGCATCAGCCATGTGATTCTCTTCATGAGGGATATGATGAAACTCGATTCTGTTGAAGAATGGTAACAACCTTCTCGCGTAGTCTTTGTAAGGAATCAGTCCTGATTGGTATGTGTTCTAATCTCCTTTGATTTATTTGATAACCAGGGCTGAGTCTCCATACACATTCAAGTTCTTGATCCTTAAGTCGATCACTTCTTCGAGACCTATGATACAAGCTTCGTATTCGGCCTTGTGAGGGCTATGGTCTTTCATCTATTTCGTTTTAATGATGTCAACAAATATGTTGAGTATTAGATTGTAATTTGAGCGGTATCACTTCACTTGTCGGGCAAATTGCATCTAGTCATTGTTGTTCGTGTGTCTAGACATATAGGACTTTGTCTTATCCATAAATATATGTACATGATCATTATACTGATGTCTAGTATGTTTGTCTGGGTCTTGGTCAGTTACAATGTGCAAAAAATGCATTTTATGTAAAAATATAGGTTATGCGATGACCTACCATATGCATGAGTCGATGCATGAATATTGGTGCAAGACTTGTGAAATAATCGGGAAAACGCATGATTCTAGGAATGCAGAAATTGCATTCATGCGTCGATGCATGATGCCTTTAGGTCGACGCATACTTGTAAATTTTTCATAGTATTTTCCACGGGTCAGCGCGCGTCGACCCTCATTAAAGTATGAGTCGACCCATAACCTGCCTGAACTGATTTTTTCACTTAAATTTTTTTCTGTTATTTCTGTTATAATTTTTAGTGGGTCAATTTATTCTCTATAAATAGTTTGGTCATCTCATTATCCAAAACAACAAGAAACGTGAAAATAGATACCATTTTTCTCTTCATCTTCATCTTCTTCATTGAGTAGATTTAGGAAGTGATAACGTTCAGAATTTAGGAAGTGTATGATCTTCATTTTCTGGGTTGAGAGCTTGGTAGGTGTTTCTTGAATAAAACCAGTTGGTTTTGTCCTCCAAGAATCAAGTAGATTTTGGGGGTTTTTGCACAAACCGTTTCTTTCTACAGGGATTCAGCCGGGCGAAGGTAACCGAAGATTGGAGTAATTGTTCGGTTTAGTAGCTGTAATCGGAGGATCGTAGAAGAGAGGTTTGGGTTCAAGTTTTTGGTAGATTGCAATTGATCGAGTGAAGGTAACCGAAGAACGGTGGTTTCTTTCGGTTTAGTAGCGTGGGACGGTAATTGGATCAACCATATTCGAAGCACTTGATTCATCTTGAATCAAGGGGAGAGAAGACTCTGCATCAACGATTGAAGACGTTCGAGGGTTTGGATATTCATTGTTCTTCTCTTGTAATAAACAATTTGCAACAGCTACATACATATATATATATATATCTCAATTCCAATTGTGGAATTGTGGGCAGAGGTACCCAAAGCGAGGACGATTGGGGAACTGCCTAATCAAATCTCGTTTATTCTCTCTTTCCCTTAACTTTTTTACATTTCAGTTTATTCGAATTTGTGAAGTCGCAATTTATCGAATATTCTTTCGTAGTGTAATCTTGAGCTGAGAAACTGTTCTATTAAATTGATACAATTCCTTGAATTGTATCTTGGAGCAGCTTTACATTACATTCCATAGAAATTATGCACTTAGTGTGTTTACGCACACTAGGTGTTTGATAATTTGTTTCAAAGCAAAACTCAAACGTACTGCTTTTAATTGTTTATCGTTTGTCCTCATTGGTTTGGATTAAACATCAAGCAAGCGATATTTTGTTGATTGCGTTTTTAAGTGTAGTAATCAAACTGAATTTTTCTCTTCCATACTCATTCTCAATATATTCGTGCATATCCCATCCTTTTAGTTGAAGGTTCGTGGTAGACGTACAATCCAGTGGTTGCTTCCGTTAAACATTTTAAAACTAAATTTTTGGTAACCTTTTGCGTGTAAAACTCACGAGATCTATTCAACCCCCCTTCTAGATCCATAGCCATCGTCTAACAAGTGGTATCAGGAGCTCCAGTTAATTCTGATGCTTCGGTAAAACTTCTTGGATCATGGCGAACGAACCTAAAAGGGCTTATAATAGAGCTCCAGTTTTTACAGACGAAAATTACAGCTACTGGAAGGATTGTATGCACGTTCATATAAATTCCATAGATCGGAAGGTTTGGAACGTTATTTTAAACGGTCCCATGGAAATTACTATGACAAATGCGGGAAGCATTGTCGTTCCTAAACCCGAAGCTCAATGGAATGAGGAGGACGAGAAAAAGTACAACTATGATTAGAAGGCTCGTAACATGATCATCTCCTCCTTGGGAGTTGACGAGTATTATCGAGTCTTCCATTGTGAAACGGCCAAAGCCATGTGGGATGCTTTACAAGTAGCCCACGAAGGCACTAATGATGTTAAGATGGCTCGTATTAATACACTAACGCAAGAGTTTGATTTGTTTTACATGAAGCAAGGGGAAACCATTGCGGATATGCAAAAACGATTTACTCACATTATCAACAAATTGCATGTTCTTGGTAAACCAATTCCAAATGAGGTTTCTACTAACAAGATTTTGAGGTGTTTAAATAAGAAATGGCAACCGAAGTGTCATACCCCAAATTTTGACCACTAAGATTTCCCATCATTGTGAAACTCATCATCACAATATGGATGTACCATCATACTTCATCAGTCTCCCCAAAGATGGGTGAGCATCCACTACAATCAGACTTAGGGTTTCAAGCCCTCTCAAAGTTCTTAGACAAAGGATCAATCAAGGAATGACATGATCTTCAACTTGTCTAAATTCTCAAACATCCACAATGGATCAAAAGGACTCCCACTCCAAGGATTAAGCACAAAGCTGCTCCCTTCTAGGTGGATCAAGTCTCAAGATCGACAGTGTCACCAAATTAGGGTTTTGGTCGACCAGGGCCTCCAGATGGAAATTTTTCATCTGGGCACAAGCCAATGATCCAAAACATAACCTAATATACTCCATGGAACCTCATGGACCCAATCATCAAGTCAATTTGACCTCAGGGGATGCATTCATAAAAAATCAGGAATTAGGGTTTCTTGACCTAATTCACCCCTAAGCTGACTTTTAGGGAAAATCATGAGCCAAGACCTCAAAGGAGGATTTGAGGGTCTCTAATATACCATATTGATCCATTTGGAACAATGGATTAATCCAAGAAGCTTGAGCAACAAGTCTCAATTTAATCTGCACCACAATTAGGGTTTCGCGAGAAAAGTCAACTGTAACTTTGACTTTTGACCAGGACATGCTCCCAAGCCCTAAGACATGATTCAATATACCCCATGACACCCATGGAACATGTCCATCAAGTTTGATTTAGGTCAAGGACATGATTTCCTGAAGAATTGCACAGTTTGGAATTCATCTGATAAAAAGTCAACTGTGCATAAAAGTCAACTTTGACTTTTTGAGATTTTTCACCAAAATGGATTTTTAACCCTAAAATGATGTTAATGTATGATTTGAATCATCATTCATTAAGAAAAATCAAAGAAAGTGGGATAACTTGTAAAAGGGGTAACCATAAAAACTTAGAAAAATTTTTAAGTTATGGAAAAAGTGACACTACATAACTCCTAAACCACAAGGCCATTGTTCCCCATTCAAAGCTTGATTTGTAGATCTCATTGCCCTCTACAAAAGCTTCATACTGATCTATGTCCAAATTCCTCATGGATTTTGAGTTATGGAGTGATCAAAATCAAGAAAAGTCACTTTGTTCCAACACTTGGTGAAAATTTCACTAAGTCAGATTTTACCCTACTTTTTGCCAAATGTAGGGGGATTTTTCACTTGGATTCAAAAGAGATCAAAACCAAACATGTTCAAACAGTTATTGTATCATGTAAGGGATTTCCAAAATGGCCAAGAACATTACCAAATTCAATTTGAGTCATGAGATACGACATTGGCAAGTTGCCTTGGTGAAATCTGTCAAGGCAAGGCAGATTTTGCATTTTTGGTCGATTTGCCAAAATCAGCCAAATCCAAATGCTCCTATCCACTTGGACACCTCTGAGGATTGAATCTAAAGGGGACAATCACTAAGCCAAGCCTCCAAAGTCTTTGGAACAAGAAATAACATGTTGAACCTAGAATGGCCAAAATAGGGACAAGACTCCAATTTTGGATTGGAGCATTCAATGGAAGCATCAAGGTGGCATGGGCTGAGCCATTCTCAACTGAATTCAGTCAAGACTTATCCAAGACCAAGGGAACCACAGCCCTGTGCCCTAACCTCTAGTCAATGGCTAGAGGAGACTTGCATTTCCATTGGCCAACATTGAACAAACACCTCCTGCAGTTGCCATTCACTGTGGATCCCAAAACAAACTTGCTTTACTATAAATAGAGCTCAATTGTGATCAGTTTGAGTACACCAAAGCCATCAAATAGATGCTTTCCTCAAAATCTCTTCTTTCACTCCAATTTTGCCTTCTAAGGAAAGTCACTATCGGGTTTTGAGTTTGAGAGCTTTTCCAACCAAACCAATCACTCACACACCTCACATACATCATATAGAAGTGATCCAAACACTCACATAACATCTGGAACACAGATTTCACAAAATCACCAGCCAATTGCTCAAGTTCTTCCTGGGCCTACCCTCGAGTAGTAAGACCCATTTCTTTTCTTTAAAACTCTTTGGGCCTCTAATAGAGTGTAAGACCCAATCCTTTTTTGACCAAATCATCTTTGGGCCTCAGTGTATTGTATAAGTCCCGATACCGTCAAAAACAAACGGCGTGATCGTCACCTTTTGAAAAATAAACCAACTGGGCCTCTCCTTGAGCTATAAGACCCATTCAAAACTTTTGGGCCTCTAATAGAGTGTAAGACCCAATCCTTTGTAAATACAAACTTTTTGGGCCTTACTTATTGTATAAGTCCCTCTGCGTTAAAAGAAAACCTCGGCGCGATCGCCATTTTTTAACGAAAAATCAATTAGGCCTACCCTCGTGTTATAAGCCCCACTCTTTTTCTTTAAACCTTTTGGGCTTCTTGAGAGAGTGTAAGACCCAAATCCCTTTGTACAGAAAACAATTTTTGGGCCTCAGTCACTTGTATAAGTCCCTCTCTACAAATTCAAACAGTGCGCTCACTGATAAAACCCTGGGCCTCTCCTTGAGCTGTAAGCCCCAAATCTTTATTTTTCAAAGCACTTTCTCCTTTGATTTTGAATATACTGTTGTTTTCAATCTTTCTTTGTTGAACAACTAACCAAACAGCATGGAAGCTCTACAACCGAGAAAGTGTTTATCCGCTTTCATTTACCGCTTTCATATACATATAACTGTATTGTGGGGTTGTTTCACTGTAAGTCTTCTTTCATAAACTCATATCAACTGTGTAATAATAGTATAGATATTTAGAGTTTCCCCGGCAACTACGTCTAGAACAAGGTGAGCCGTCTCATTTATTCGTAGAAATAGATAACTAGATCCCCAATAGGATCACCAGATACAGTCTTCTCTTCGGCTGTCCTTATTAGGAATTGTCAAGAAACTCTACTCCCAGAGATGAATGTATTCTCCGTGAATGGCATCTTCGAGTTTCTTCCAA
Organism: Lathyrus tuberosus; assembly: GCA_022829125.1. Lineage (NCBI taxonomy): Eukaryota > Viridiplantae > Streptophyta > Magnoliopsida > Fabales > Fabaceae > Lathyrus > Lathyrus tuberosus. The sequence goes on from JALAZF010000090.1 coordinate 7,846,131, forward strand.
ATTCTCAAACTTTCCTGACTTGATCTATTCCTTGTGAATAGCTTGCCTTGAATTTCTCGAGGTTTGGGGACCCACAGGCTTCTTAAAAGCATCGGCCTCCTCTTGGGCATCATACAAGGACCCACAGGCTTCCTAAAAGCAACCCCGCCTCCTCTTGGGCTTAGTACAAGAACCCTATGGCTACTTAGAAGTATTCACAGCCTCCTCTTAGGCTTCGTATAATGATCACTTCCTCCGGGAATGATAGCCTTCTCTTGGGCTTCGTACAAGGACCCGTCGGCTTCTTAAAAGTTTCCAGCCTCCTCTTCGGCTTCGTACAAATTGTCCCGACGACCTCCTAGAGGTATAGGAACAGAACTTAATCATCTGCATAGAACAATCCTTTCAAAGAGTCTACTACTGTTTCTCAAAGCATAGTACAAAAGATGAAACTCTAGACTTGGACAGTCTAATTTCCTTGAGTCTCAAAGACATTCTCAAGTGACCCCTTCCTTAAATAGGAAGAAAACCGGTAGACTCGGACAGTCTCAATACCCTTCGGATTTCCCACTTCCTTAAAGAACAGGAATAAACTGGATCCTCGAATCAAATCCTCAAGTACAGTGTTGCTCATATAAGAACTGATTTTCTCTTTAAATTAGCATACTGGACCTGTCACTCATATAAGTACAGTGTTGCTCATATAAGAATTGATTTCCTCTTAGGCTTTGTATAATGATCCTTCTCCAGTGAAGTCTAGCCTCCTCTTGGGCTTTGTACAAAGATTCTCCCCAGCAGAGTCAAACAACGTTTAGCCTCTCTCTCGGGCTTTGTACGAGACACATAAGAGACTCCCTCGTTGAGTCAATCACCCCTTTTGCCTCCATCTCGGGCTTTGTACGAGATACAAAAGACTCTCTTGTTGAGTCAAATAGCCTCCATCTCGGACTTTATACGAGATACCAAAAGATTCCCTCGTTGAGTCAAAACCTTTTAGCCTCTCTCTCGGGCTTTGTACGAGACACATATTAGCCTCCTCTTAGGCTTTGTATAAGAAAACCACTGGTTGATCCAATCAACCTTTTAGCATCAAAGCTGTGCCTCGTTCACAGTACACAAACATCAACAACTCATTCCCCTTCATCTAATTGTTGTAAGCGGCAAGCCTCTGGATCATCTACATCCATGCCACTGTCCCTCTTTTAGCATGAGAAATTCCTAAGGAAAGATGGCATTGCTCTACACTGAGTTAAAGTCTTCTCCTTCAGGTTAAAAACCCTTATAAAGGAAATTATCGTATTACCGGATCCGCGTATCCCAGTTAAAGTAATCCTCCTTTACAGTCAGTCACCCAACAATTGTGACAAACAGACCCCTTTAGAGATGACAAATTCTCTCTAAAGACAACACCTTTTAGCTTCACATCTTGGGCTTTGAACAAGATACAAACCACCTTTCGCTTCACGTCTTGGGCTTTGAACAAGACACCAAAAACACCCATTTCCTCCCATAGAATAGGAGGAACTACGAACGCTCTGATTTCCCTGTTTCGGTAAACGGGAATACGTAGGCATAAGATTGAAAGAAAAATCTTAGCGAGCACACTAAACAAAAACCCAAAATCCCATACTCTCATACATTCGTCCTAACATCCTAACCGATAACCTAAAGCACCCCTCGTCAACAAAATAACCTAGGATAAACCCCGAATCTTTGTAGCATCTATAAACCAACAGTTTTGACTGTTTAACCTCAGTATGCAAGCAGGGTTAGTTGGAGACATCTATTTCCCTTCCTTCATTAGCTTTAATAGGATAAAAAATGAATCGAACTGTAGTACTAGAGCGATCGTGCTTCGCAACCACATCCAAAAATCACCTGCTACAGAAAAATGGCGACTCTGCTAGGGAGAATTACAAGTCTCTTTAGGGATCTTGTTCTTTTTTTTTTGTCCCCTAGATAGAAACCATGACGTCATTAGGATCTTAGGTCAAAACGCCGTTAATTTGAAATGAAACCACAGGATGGTAATACCGCCGGGGAACCCATTTTCTGTCAGGAACTTAGGATTCATAGCTTTAAAGGTCTAAGATGATTAGGACAAATATATATACTGCTCTTCCTAATTGCTATACGTGTTTATTTTTCTGCTAATGGGAATGCGTGTGATGCCGCATGTGGAAAGATTGAGTATACACTTAAAATAAGTGATGGCGACGAGGTCGACCATCAACCTCAGTGGAGGCTGACCAATGCAACCCATTCTCTCACCTAGACAATGGCCCGATTGTGATGTCTGAGAAGCCGAGGAGCCGAACCCTTTTGTAGTGCGGAAACTATCAGAAATAGTTGTCACGCGATACTACCCTCATTTGAGGCTGGTGATCTATTCTCGGTGAATGGCACTTACTCTAAGATCGCTCTATAACTCACTGGCGATCCGCTTGTTGTTTTGCTTTCCTGGGAGGAGCTGATGATAATGAGTACAGGTACAAAAAATCACCCTAGTATAAACCTTTGGGGATGGGTAGAGCCTTGACTTCATGACAACGACCCTTTGACCCCATGTTTTTTCTATGTTTTTGTGTGCTGCATTCATGCATTCATTTAAAAAACATTAAAACAAAAAAAAAATTCTCTTCTAGTCTCTCTGTTTTTCAAATTAAACTAAGACTGTGATTGCAAATATCAGAGAAAAGGATTACGCTAATGGATTTCGGTAGAAGGAGAACTCATACGTACACCTTGAAGGTTCCAAAACTAGAGGATTTAAGAGGTTTGGCGAGGATGATCACAAACCAAGAGGCTTTCAGAGCCAAGTACGGAGGTTTGCTATCTCTGCTAAGAGTCCATGTGATTGAGGGAATCATGGATGCGCTCATTCAGTTTTATGATCCAGTTTATCACTGTTTCACATTCCCGGATTACCAGCTCGCACCAACGCTGGAGGAGTATTATCATCTGATTGATTTACACATTACTGATCGAGCTCCATTTTCTGGACTGGAAGAAATTCCAAAGAATCAGACCATTGCAAGAGCAATTCATTTGGACGAGTCTGAGGTCAAGACTCACCTAACCACTAAGGGTGGCATCCAAGGTTTGCCAGCCCAGTTCTTGACAAAGAAAGCCCTGTATTTTGCCAGTATAGGAAACATGACTGCTTTTGAAAGCATCTTTGTCTTGCTCACCTACGGGTTATTTTTGTTTCCCAACATCAATAACTTAGTCGATATTAACTCCATTAAGATTTTTCTCATTGGAAACCCTGTGCCGACTTTGCTCGCGGATGCATATCATTCTGTACACTTAGGAAATTTGTACAGCGGAGGGGAGATCACATGTTGTGTACCTCTGCTTTACAAATGGTTTATCTCCCATTTGCCTAAGTCTGCTGCTTTTTGGGATTGTAAGAGTGCCTTGCGCTGGTCGCAGAAGATCATGTCTCTCACCAACTCTGATATAGATTGGTGTAATAGGATCTATGATGGAATCAGGATCATTGACCGTTGTGGAAACTTCCCCAACGTACCCCTTATAGGAACTAAGGGAGGAATCAATTACCATCCAGTTCTCGTTCGTCGTCAATTTGGATACCCGATGAGGCACGTCCCACAGAGTGTTCATCTAGAAGGTCTTTTCTTCAAAGAAGGAGAAAATGATAGAGCACTAAAGATGGAAATAGTGCACGCTTGGAAACACATTCATAATAAAGGACGGGAGTCTCTAGGAAAACCAAACTGTGTCTCGGTGGAGCCTTACCACCATTGGGTACAAACTAGAGCTCTCAAGCTAAAAATGCCTTATCCTCGTTACGAAATTCTTCCACCGAGGGAGTCTGTCATGTACTTCATGACGGAAACTGAAAAACTCCAGGTTACTCTCAACAAAGTTCAAAAAGAGAGGAGGTCTTGGAAGAACAAGTACCGCACCCCCGACATAGAGTGCATCAAAATACAGCAATTACTGAAAGAGAAGGATGCTCAGATTGAAATTTTAGAGCAACATGCTGTAGAGAATCAAGATAACCAAAGAAATTTGCTCGCTTCTTTCACCTGGAAAAGGAATGACAACCCGACAACGGCCCAAGAGCCCCGGTCAAAGAAGAGGAAAATACCAGAATCAGCACCCGATTTCTCTTCAGAGAGGACTCGGGACCCCTTAGCTTAGGTTTCTGCTTCTGCATCTTGTAATCTACTGTATTTCCATTTTTGTAATCCTTTGAATTTCAATAAAAAGGGGTTTCCCCACTGTTTGATATTTGCAATCTAATTGTCGAAGTTTATTTTGATTAAACCAAAAAAACAATTAATATAATCATTGCATTCATCATTCTCACATCGCGTATTCTTCTTACCTACGAATCTCACGTTTGTGTCTCGGTTCTAGAGTAAAACTGTCTCATTCGTACAATACTCGGGCCAATCGTCATAAAAAGATGGATGATCTTGAGGAAGAGAACAGAGAGTTGAAAGAAGAGATCGACGCTCTGAGAGAGGATATGAGAAAGCTTCGTAACGACATGCAAGCCATGGCAGAAGCTTAGCTACAAAGAACTGTGATCTCAGAGATCACCTCAACGCCCATAGTGGAGAAGTATGATCCTAGGTATCAAATGTCGAAAGATCATCATCCCTGGGGCATGCCTGTTAACTATATCCCGGAAGGATATGTTCCGCCAATCACTGAAGATCAAGGAATCATAACAGAAGGCGCTGGGCCTGAAGGTTACAAACTTCGAGAAAGCGAAGATGCCAGGGGCATATTGAAGACTCCTGGAGGTTACAAACTTCGGGAAACGCCAAGATTCGCTGCCGTAGTCACGGTACCACCCCCTGTGGTGCACACTGTCCCGGAAGGACAGGTTCCACAGATACCTGCTGATAAGAAGGAAACTATGTTCGATAGAATGGATGAATTCCAGGAGCAGTTCCTGGAAATGCAGAAGGAGCTACAAGCCATTCATGGTCAGGATCTATTTGGAAAGGACGTCGCAGACCTCTGCTTGGTCCCCAATGTGAAAGTCCCGCACAAATTTCAAGTGCCCGACTTTGAAAAGTACAAGGGTAACTCTTGCCCTCAAAGCCATCTGGTGATGTACGCTCGGCAGATGTTAGCTCAGACGGAGAATCAGGACCTACTGATTCATTACTTCCAGGATAGTTTAACCGGTACTGCACTCAAATGGTACATGGGTTTAAACCGTGCCACGATCAGCACATTAAGAGATCTTGGCACTGCCTTCGTCCAACAATACAAATACAATTTGGACATGGCACCTGACAAAGATCAACTCAGATCGATGTCGCAAAAGGACAAGGAAACCTTTAAGGAGTATGCTCAAAGGTGGCGTGAGATTTCCGCTCAAATTTGTCCACCTCTTGAGGAAAAAGAGATGACAAAGATCTTCTTAAAAACCTTAAGCTCATTTTATTATGACCGAATGGTTGCCAGTGCACCCAGTGATTTCACCGAGATGGTGGGCATGGGAGTTCGTCTTGAGGAAGCTGTCCGAGAAGGACGTTTGGCAAAAGACGCTAGATCATCGAGCGGTACTAAAAAATACGGTAGTGCTCTCCCTAAGAAAAAAGAGCAAGATATTGGGAATATCTCTCTCGGAAAGCAAAGGCGACGTTATCAACCGGTAGCAGCTGTGACTCCTGCTATCAGCATCGCGCCTACGTATCAACCTCAGGTTGCGCAGAGCCAACCTGATCAGCAAAGAACACAACAGCCTCTTCAGCAGGCTCGTCCTCCATATAACAACAACCATACAACGCGACCATCAAGGTTTGATCCTATATCCATGTTGTACACAGAACTATTTCTGTTACTACTGGCTAAGGAGCACATCCAGACTAAATCTCCTCTTACAGTACCGAGAAATCCACCTTTTTGGTTTAAGGTGGATCAAACTTGCCCTTACCACCAAGGAGGATCAGGGCATAACATCGAGACTTGTCTCAATTTCAAGTCCGACGTGCAAAAGCTTGTTAGGAGCGGGCTATTATCTTTCAAAGATACGAATCCCAATGTTCTCACAAACCCGCTGCCTCAACATGAGAAAGCTGCAGTCAACTTGATTAAGAAAGAGACTAACGATGTCTATCAAATTCACGATGTACTCTTGTTGAAAACCAATTTGGTCAAGATGCATTGTAGACAGAGTGGATATGGCCATGTGCCACCTCATAACTATCATCAGTGTGATATCTGCTCTAAAAACAATTAGGGATGTTCTGTAGTGCAAGCAGCTCTACAGGAACAAATGGATCTCGGATGGATCCAAGAGCACCGAGTTCGTGGAGTTAACATGGTCTACACGAATTCTAACATCATTCAGAACCACGATATCTGTGCAATGAATGTCAACTTGGTGGCAATGCACTCAAGGCAAAGCCAGTATCATAATCGACCGCGACACGATTATAGTTCTTGTCTGACTTGCTCGGTAAACAAACAGGGTTGCTCTTTTGTACAAGAAGCCCTCCAGCGTCAGATGAATCTTGGATGGATCCAAGACTACCATGATAGGAACCTTTATCAGATCAACATGGTTCAGATCTTTGATATTCACGTGATGAATACCAACCTGGTAGAGTTACATGCTGAACAGGTCCGACTCGGATTCCTGATTTCACATGACTATCAAAGCTGCAAAGCGGGTTGTGAAAACGATCGAGGTTGTACCCTTGTCCAGGAGGCACTTCAGCACTTGTTAAATCACTGGTGGATGCCAATCTATATGGATGAAGATACTCGGCAAATTAGTATCAATAACAGGAATCCTACTCGGCGTCAGAGTCAGGATGTCCGATCTGTGGAAGCTAACCTAGTGAGGTTATATTGTATTCAAAATGGGCGTGGCCAGATGCCACCACACAATTATGACCATTGCAGTGTCTGTTCAGAAAGTAACCAAGGGTGTTACCTTGTGAGAGCAGCTCTTCAGGGTCAGGTGGATCGTGGAGAAATTCGTCCATATCCGGGTTCTGGACCCATCAACTGGACGCCGGACTACCTTGCCGATCAAGTTGAGGATGTTGTCACAATCTCTGGTCATCGCAGGACCAGAGATATTTTTGCCATTATCCTTCTACTTGACGAATCTAAAGTTCCCAACTGGGAACGGATCGAGATTACTTATGATGTTCAGAAAAATCATAAGGTTCTCGTAGTCATCTATCTACCGGGACCACTACCGTATGAATCAACTAAGGCTATCCCTTACAAATACGGTGCAACGACAATTGAAAATGGAAAGGAAATTCCATTACCCTCCGTCGTGAATATTGCAGACATCAGTTATGTAACACGGAGTGGTAGAATCTTCAACCGAGGAGTTGGAGAACCTAACAGAGAAAATGAACTTCAGACGGAAGCTCCTGATCTACCAGTCGGCCAATCCAGTAATCCCAACCTTTCGAAAAATAATGATGAGATGCTGAAGCTCATCCAAAGGAGTGAATACAACATTGTTGATCAACTGTTACAAACTCCTTCAAAGATCTCAGTATTATCACTGTTACTCAGTTCAGAAGCCCACATGGAGGCTCTACAGAAAGTCTTGGAGCAAGCCTTTGTGGAACAGGATGTAACAATCAGACAGTTCAATAGTATCGTCTCTAACATCACTTCCTGCAATAATTTGGGATTTAGTGATGAGGAATTACCCGAAGAGGGTCGCCGTCATAACATGGCGCTCAACATTAGAGTTAACTACCAGGACGATGCTTTAGCCAGTGTACTGGTAGACACAGGGTCAGCCCTGAATGTTATGCCGAAGTCTACTTTGATGCAATTATCGTTTAAAGGCCCTCCGATGAGAATCAGTGAGGTCGTCGTCAAAGCGTTCGACGGATCCAAAAAAATAGTTATCGGCGAAGTTGATCTTCCCATAACTATCGGTCCTCACACTTTCCAAGTCACTTTCCAGGTCATGGACATCCGGGCAACGTACAGTTGTTTATTAGGAAGACCTTGGATACATCAGGCTGGAGCGGTCACTTCGACCCTCCACCAAAAGCTAAAGTTCGTTCAGAACAATCAACTTGTCACAGTCTACGGGGAGCAGGCCTTGCTGGTGAGTAACTTGTCATCATCTGCTGGTATAGAACCCGAGGAGGTTATTGGAACTCAGTTCCAAGCACTGTCGGTGGGCGAGAACAATCATTTCAAAGAAGGAACTTCCATTTCTTCATACAATGATACTATCAAAGCAGTCGAGAGTACCGATACAATAGGATGGGGACAACTTGTCATTCCTACTAGCAATACAACAAAGAAGGGTCTTGGTTTTTCTGTAACCTGTACCCAGACAGGTGCCAACGATGAAAATCTTCATCCCCTTCAAAACTTATTCCACAGTGGAGGTTTCCTTCACCCAGTGTCTCAAGCAGTACATGCTATCAATGAGGAAGATCCCTCTGACACAAATGAAGAATGGAAGTCCTACCTTAACGAGGACGGTTATATGTCTTAGGAAGAGGTGCGTATGCCATTTTGCTATCCCGCACAGAGTCCGAGATTTATACCACGGTCAGATGTCGAAATGATATACGCGGATTGTGATCCTGAAGGATGTCGTGCTCCGCCAAATTCATTAGAGGAAGACACTCCGATGAAAGACAATTTTGACTACACCTACTATGGCCCAATGGATGGTCTGCCAATGTGGCAACCTTACCCAGGAAACTTGGGGCCAGAAAGTCAGCCGAGTAATGAAACTCAGCTGAGCATCATTGAACAGAATACCTGTGTCCCCGCCATGTCATGGGATCAACACTCAGGTCATCCTGAAACTACTCAACATGAAGATGAATTCGCAACGTTTGCAGGACTTGAATTCATCAACTATGCTTTTCCCGAGGTCAACGTCATCGAGAGAAATGACTCCTCCAGTTCCAAAGAAGTTTGGGACACCTTGGGAGAACCAAGTGGAAAATACGACTTCATGGTCAGGTACACTGCTCCCGAAAGCTCTCGTATCAGGCTCGAGGACATCCAGCCAACTGGATGGGGAGATACAGTTGAGAGCACAAATAATATGCAAAATGTAACAAAGGAATTCTCCTACGACAATTCTGCCTGGGAGACAGATTCCAATGATCCTGCTCTGCCAGAAATCAGCGTTATTTCTGAAGACAAATCAAGGAAGGTGCCAGACTTTGTGATTCACCGAGGAGTTCGCCGCCAATGGGTTGCTGTCGATGTTCTGAAGGTCATTCGCCAGTCAAAGTAATTGCCATCTTTAACCTTTCACCCTGCCCAGGTGAAACGGATGTTTTGATAGGGCTCGCTTTCTGTAAATTTCATTCTTCGCTTAGCCCAAAGCGACAGAGTTTTGTTTTATAGGGCTGTAGTTTCAAGAATCGACTTGTTCATTAATAAAATAATGTCGTTCTATAATTTCCGCATTAATTGCTGTTTTCTCTTTTTGCTTTTTTCAGAAAATGGTAATCCTAAAAAAATAATTAAAAATAAAAACAAGCAGTAAAATAAAACACTGCGCACACTTGCATTTTCTCTATCTCTTCTAAACACGAATCATCACGTCATGCAGATTGCTTATTTTAAACCCCGTTGAAACATACGATCCGATGCCTTCTCCCAACTTTGAGTTCCCGGTATTCGAGGCTGAAGAAGAAGATGACAACGAAATTCCAGAAGAGATCTCTCGACTACTCATACAAGAGGAAAGGTACATTGAACCTCACAAAGAACCGTTGGAAACGATAAACTTGGGTTCAGAAAAGGAGAGAAATGAAATCAGGATTGGGGCACTGCTCAGTCCAACTGCCAGAGAGAGTTTGATAAAGCTTCTCAAAGAATTCCCCGATGTATTCGCTTGGTCCTATCAAGATATGCCAGGGTTGGATACCAGCATCGTGGAACATCACTTACCGTTAAAGTCGGAATGTCCGCCAGTAAAACAGAGGTTGAGACGGACTCACCCGGACATAGCCATCAAAATCAAAGAGGAGGTACAGAAACAGATTGATGCGGGTTTCCTCGCCACATCAGAATATCCTCAATGGTTAGCCAACATCGTACCCGTTCCCAAAAAGGATGGAAAGGTCAGAATGTGTGTCGACTACCGAGATCTGAACAAGGCTAGTCCAAAGGACGACTTTCCTTTACCACACATTGACATGCTGGTAGACAGCACAGCAAAGTTCAAAATTTTCTCCTTTATGGATAGATTCTCGGGCTATAACCAGATCAAAATGGCACCGAAAGACATGGAGAAAACTCCGTTCATTACCCCATGGGGTACCTTTTGTTACAAGGTGATGTCGTTCGGCTTAAAGAACACCGGGGCAACCTATCAAAGGGCCATGACTACTCTTTTTCATGACATGATACATAAAGAGATCGAGGTATATGTCGATGACATGATTGCAAAATCTAAGATAGAAAAGGAGCATGTGACCCACCTGTCAAAACTATTTGAGCGTTTGCGAAAGTACAAACTCCACTTGAATCCCAACAAGTGCACCTTCGGTGTCCGTTCGGGGAAATCTTAGGGTTCATCATCATCCAGAAAGGAATTGAGGTTGATCTTGACAAGGTCAAGGCCATTCAAGAAATGCCTTCTCCGAAAACTGAAAAACAAGTCAGAGGATTCCTGGGACGTTTGAACTACATCTCCATATTCATATTCCTCATGACCGCGACGTGTGCGCCGATTTTCAAGTTACTAAAAAAAACCAGGACTGCGTTTGGACAGAAGATTGCCAAACCGCCTTCGACAGTATTAAGGAATATTTGTTGAATCCTCCGATTCTATCACCTCCAGTGGAAGGAAGACCACTAATCATCTACCTCGCAGTCCTAGAGGACTCAATGGGATGTGTACTTGGCCAACAAGATGAAACCAAACGGAAAGAGTCTGCCATTTACTATCTGAGCAAGAAGTTCACCAACTGCGAGACTCGGTACACGATGCTTGAGAAAACTTGCTGTGCTTTGGCTTGGGCAGCCAAACGTCTTCGCCAATATATGATTCGTCATACTACTTGGTTAATCTCCGAAATGGATCCAATCAAGTGCGTCTTCGAAAAACCTGCTCTCACGGGAAGGATTGCCCGTTGGCAGATGCTGTTATCAGAATATGACATAGAGTACCACACTCAGAAAGCCGTTAAGGGAAGTATTTTAGCCGATCATTTGGCTCATCAACCGATTGACGATCAGGAATCAGTCGGGTTTGACTTCCCAGACGAAGATGTCATGTATCTAAAAATGAAATATTGCGATGAACCGTTACCCAGTGAAGGGCCAGAACCAGGTTCCCAATGGGGACTTGTCTTTGACGGAGCAGTTAATCATTATGGAAACGGAATTGGGGCAATCATTGTTACCCCTCAGGGTACCCACATTCCTTTCACTGCCATACTTACGTTCAAATGTACAAACAACGAGGCCGAATACGAAGCTTGTATTATGGGTCTCGAAGAAGCGATTGATTTAAGAATCAAAAACTTGGACGTATACGGCGACTCAGCCTTGGTTATCAATCAGATAAAAGGAGATTGGAACACATACCAATCAGGGCTGATTCCTTACAAGGACTACGCAAGAAGGTTGCTACCTTTCTTCAACAGAGTTGAGTTTCATCATATCCCTCGTGATGAGAATCACATGGATGATGCTTTAGCCACTATCTCTTCCATGATTAGTGTAGGTCAATGGAACGACCTACCTAAGATCGACATAATGCACCTTGAACGGCCCGCTTACATCTTCACGATCGAAGCAGTCATAGATGACAAACCTTGGTATCACGATATCAAATGCTTCCTTCAGAAACAAGAGTACCCATATGGGGCACTTAGGAAAGATAGAAAGACCCTCAGAAGACTGGCTGGAAACTTCTTCCTGAGCGGTGATACTCTCTATAAGAGAAACTTCGACTTGGTCTTGCTCCGATGCGTAGACAGACCAGAAGCAGACATGCTTATGAAAGAAATTCATGAAGGATCCTTTGGCACTCATGCCAACGGACACACAATGGCGAGAAAAATTTTAAGAGCAGGGTACTATTAGTTGACAATGGAATCCGACTGCTACAAGTACATGAGGAGGTGTCACAAGTGTCAGATATACTCCGACAAAATTCATGTACCACCATCACATCTCAAAGTTCTCTCTTCCCCATGGCCATTCTCGATATGGGGAATCGACATGATTGGCATGATTGAGCCCAAGGCTTCAAATGGACATCGGTTCATCCTAGTAGCCGTTGATTACTTCACCAAGTGGGTCGAAGCAGCGTCATTCGCCAATGTAACCCGACAAGTGGTGGTTCGTTTTATCAAAAACAATATCATCTGCCGTCATGGTGTTCCAAGCGAGATCATTACTGACAATGGATCTAACTTGAACAATAAGATGATGAAAGAGTTATGTACAGAGTTCAAGATTGAACATCATAACTCATCTCCATACCGACCAAAGATGAACGGAGCGTAGAAGCGGCTAACAAGAACATCAAGAGGATCGTTCAAAAGATGGTTGTAACCTACAAAGACTGGCACGAGATGCTACCCTTTGCTCTTCACGGTTATCGCACATCTGTCCGCACTTCAACAGGGGCAACCCCTTTCTCTCTAGTGTATGGCATGGAAGCAGTGCTCCCCATAGAAGTAGAGATCCCATCAATCTGGGTATTGATGGAAGCTAAGCTCACCGAAGCTGAATGGTGTCAAAGTCGACACGGCGAATTGAATCTGATCGAAGAAAACGAATAACGGCACTATGCCACAATCAATTGTATCAACACAGAATGAAGAAGGTGTTTGACAAAAAGGTCCGACCTCATGTCTTCAGGAAAGGAGACCTCGTGCTCAAGAAGATACAATCATTTCTCACTGATTCGTGAGGCAAGTGGACTCCGAATTATGACGGCCCCTATGTGGTCATGAAAGCTTTCTCAGGCGGCGCCTTGAGACTTGCAACCATGGACGGAGAGGAATTTGCCTACCCCACGAATGTTGATGTAGTCAAGAAATACTTCGCCTAAACTAAAAAAAAAAAAAAAACGTCTCGGTGGATTGAAAACCCGAAAGGGCGGTCCAGGCAAAAGTTAGAGACATGAAAAAAATCATCCCGATGGATTGGAAACATCATAGTACAATCCAGGCAAAATTTAGGGATAATGGTAAGTAACTATGTTCAATAGAGACAAGTCCCTCAGCAGCAGTTACATCATCCGTCAGAAAACTCCAGTCAAGGTCATCTTCGACAGAAGCTCAGGATGTCCCGAGTTCAAAGTTGGTAGAAGGATAGCGGTCGTTATGTTTCAACGTAGCCCTTTTCCCTGTAAATTACCATTTTCTAACTTTGTAAATACTCTTTGGAATCACGCGTTTGGCTGATCTCCGTCTTATCAATAAAATTTGAGCCCTTGTGCTTTTGTTTGTAATTCTTATTTATTTTAGCTTTACAGAACGGCGTTGTTAACATGATTAACGATTCTTGAAATGAAACAAAAATGAATTTACTTGTTAAAACTTTTTCTGCTTTAAAATAAAGTCGGAAATTTCTTTTGACTGTTGAACATCAAAAGAGCATCAACCGCTTCTCCGGAAGTAAGCGAACTTCAAAGTGCAGAATCAAAGTACTTCTTCTACGCCAGTGCACCTAAATGAAGGATCAATAGTGTCGGATGTAACTATTCCATCTAATACCCTCGACCGAGTTCTTTTCTCCTAAGCCCGATCAACATAGCTCCCAACAGGGACTATCTCTCCTAAGCAAGGTGGAATTGCTATTCTAAACCAATGGTACTTCTTCGCCCCGCGATGGCCGAGTATCCGGTCATGTTCATTTTTTTAGTTTGTATGTATCGTCATTTTTGTCAACATATACATACATGCATCATGCATTATTGATTTACATTCATAGTCGTATTGCATCACTATCACTCTAGTCGGTCTTGTCCCCTAGTTATAGAAGTCCTCTCAATCGAGTTGTCATCCCTTTCCTCGTCAGGAAATGTTACGTCTGAACAATCTCTCTCCTCCAGTTTTATTTCTGGATTGAAGTTGGGTCCTGGACCACTTTGATAACTTGAACCTCTGAAGGACCAGAGAACCTTTACCAAATGTCACTCTTCGCCATTGAAGATGATATCCTTGCTTTCCCGGATTAAGGAAAATCCCGAGGGAAAGCCTCCTAAATCGGAGATTCGGCAGTACGGCAGTTTTTCTCCGAAAAACCCACTGATGAAAAGGTCATCGGCACCTCAAAATTGGATCACATCATATGGCATTTCTCCGAGAAGATCTCCGGGAAAAGTATGATGTAAAGACCCCGAATGAAGGCAGTCTCTCAAGAGACTCCTTTTCCCCAGTAGATTCGGCAAATGGCATCTCCAAACAGAGAAGTTTGTGCACCTCTACAATTCAGACGACTGGGTTCCCCAGCAAGTCTGACATCAAAACTTTTTCCACTCAAATGGCATCTCCCCAGGAAAATTCGGCGAGAAGTTTGAAGGAAAGCCGCTATGAATAGCGTCCCTTGTCAATAAAGTTTATTGACGAAAGAAACTGAGACCAGTTCCTTGGTAGGAAACCAAGATCGAGGGGAAGTTTACATCAAAAACTGAGACCAGTTCCTTGGTAGGAAACCAGGATCGAGGGGAAGTTTACATTAGAAACTGAGACCAGTTCCTTGGTAGGAAACCAGGATCGAGGGGAAGTTTACATCAGAAACTGAGACCAGTTCCTTGGTAGGAAACCAGGATCGAGGGGAAGTTTACATCAGAAACTAAGACCAGTTCCTTGGTAGGAAACCAGGATCGAGGGGAAGTTTACCTTTTCTAAGCATCATTGCTTAGCGAAAGAAGATGAATGCGTGAATTACCATTCATAGACGCCATCAAAATTTCGGGTATTCCGATATTTAATCCTCTTGCACCCCGAATGCCCGAATACCTTTGTTATTCACACTTTCATGTCCAAGAAGATTAAATAGGGGCATCTGTCATACCCCAAATTTTGACCACTAAGATTTCCCATCATTGTGAAACTCATCATCACAATATGGATGTACCATCATACTTCATCAGTCTCCCCAAAGATGGGTGAGCATCCACTACAATCAGACTTAGGGTTTCAAGCCCTCTCAGAGTTCTTAGACAAAGGATCAATCAAGGAATGACATGATCTTCAACTTGTCTAACTTCTCAAACATCCACAATGGATCAAAAGGACTCCCACTCCAAGGATTAAGCACAAAGCTGCTCCCTTCTAGGTGGATCAAGTCTCAAGATCGACAGTGTCACCAAATTAGGGTTTTGGTCGACCAGGGCCTCCAGATGGAAAATTTTCATCTGGGCACAAGCCAATGATCCAAAACATAACCTAATATACTCCATGGAACCTCATGGACCCAATCATCAAGTCAATTTGACCTCAGGGGATGCATTCATCAAAAATCAGGAATTAGGGTTTCTTGACCTAATTCACCCCTAAGTTGACTTTTAGGGCAAATCATGAGCCAAGACCTCAAAGGAGGATTTGAGGGTCTCTAATATACCATATTGATCCATTTGGAACAATGGATTAATCCAAGAAGCTTGAGCAACAATTCTCAATTTCATCTGCACCACAATTAGGGTTTCGCGAGGAAAGTCAACTGTAACTTTGACTTTTGACCAGGACATGCTCCCAAGCCCTAAGACATGATTCAATATACCCTATGACACCCATGGAACATGTCCATCAAGTTTGATTTAGGTCAAGGACATGATTTCCTGAAGAATTGCACAGTTTGGAATTCATCTGATAAAAAGTCAACTGTGCACAAAAGTCAACTTTGACTTTTTGAGATTTTTCACCAAAATGGATTTTTAACCCTAAAATGATGTTAATGTATGATTTGAATCATCATTCATCAAGAAAAATCAAAGAAAGTGGGATAACTTGTAAAAGGGGTAACCATAAAAACTTAGAAAAATTTCTAAGTTATGGAAAAAGTGACACTAATGTGCCAACTTTGGAGGACCATAACTCCTAAACCACAAGGCCATTGTTCCCCATTCAAAGCTTGATTTGTAGATCTCATTGCCCTCTACAAAAGCTTCATACTGACCTATGTCCAAATTTCTCATGGATTTTGAGTTATGGAGTGATCAAAATCAAGAAAAGTCACTTTGTTCCAACACTTGGTGAAAATTTCACTAAGTCAGATTTTACCCTACTTTTTGTCAAATGTAGGGGGATTTTTCACTTGGATTCAAAATAGATCAAAACCAAACATGATCAAACAGTTGTTGTATCATGTAAGGGCTTTCCAAAATGGCTAAGAACATTACCAAATTCAATTTGAGTCATGAGATATGACATTGGCAAGTTGCCTTGGTGAAATCTGTCAAGGCAAGGCAGATTTTGCATTTTTGGTCGATTTGCCAAAATCAGCCAAATCCAAATGCTCCTATCCACTTGGACACCTCTGAGGATTGAATCTAAAGGGGACAATCACTGAGCCAAGCCTCCAAAGTCTTTGGAACAAGAAATAGCATGTTGAACCTAGAATGGCCAAAATAGGGACAAGACTCCAATTTTGGATTGGAGCATTCAATGGAAGCATCAAGGTGGCATGGACTGAGCCATTCTCAACTGAATTTAGTCAAGACTTATCCAAGACCAAGGGAACCACAACCCTGTGCCCTAACCTCTAGTCAATGGCTAGAGGAGACTTGCATTTCCATTGGCCAACATTGAACAAACACCTGCTGCAGTTGCCATTCACTGTGAATCCCAAAACAAACTTGCTCTACTATAAATAGAGCTCAATTGTGATCAGTTTGAGTACACCAAAGCCATCAAACAGATGCTTTCCTCAAAATCTCTTCTTTCACTCCAATTTTGCCTTCTAAGGCAAGTCACTATCGGGTTTTGAGTTTGAGAGCTTTTCCAATCAAACCAATCACTCACACACCTCACATACATCATATAGAAGTGATCCAAACACTCACATAACATCTGGAACACAGATTTCACAAAATCACCAGCCAATTGCTCAAGTTCTTGACAGATTTGCAGTTGAGGTACCATCTTCAGCTCCAAACCATTTCAATCCATTCCAAGCATTCATACACACTCCATGGCACCTAGGGAAGCTATCCAGATCATTGGAACCTAGCTGTAACACCTCCAACACAAATCACGATCACCAGCTGCAAGTGGTAAGCATGAGCTCTTCTAACTCTATGATCCATGCAATTTTTGTTGCACAATAATTTGGCCATATGTTCATAATCATGCATGGAATGTTTCCTCTCACTTAATTGCATTGTTTGAATCGTGTATCAAAAATCCTAGCCTTCATGCAGAAATTAGGGTTCTTGAGGATTTTTCATGATTTCTTGTTATATGTTTAATTTAAATGAAATTAAATACCATAGACATGATCGTGAGGTTGAAACGAGTTGATTGGTATGTGGATTACATGATATGATCAAGTATTCAGTGAGATTGGAGAGAAAATGCAAATCTGGGCAAACCCAGAACACGCGCATGTTCTTGGGTGTTCTTGGCGCCATTTTTTGAATATTTGAATATTTGAATTTTGTGATTTTATTTAATTGATTCAAAAATTAATTTCTCTCTGAGTTTTAATGATTTTGAGTTGATTCTTTTTTTAATAATTCACAAAAATGTTAAAATATTTTATTTTCCCAAAAAAATCCCGAAAATACTATTTATTTTGTATAATTGATATTTTTGCAAAGAATTAATGTTTTAATTGTTTTTGACATTTAAAATATTTTTTCCACCTTGATTTTGCAACTTTTAATGCTTTCTAATTATTTTGTAGGTCAATACTTAATTTTTGAAGCATTAATCCAAGATCACAATTTGTTTTCCATATGTTAAACAATTTTGATCATTTTAATTGAATTTTTATTCAATTAAAACATATTTTTGAAAACAAATTAGGGTTTTTGGATTAATTCAACCCTCATAAATCATTTTCAAAACACTTTGGGCCTCTAATAGAGTGTAAGACCCAACCCTTTGTAAATACAACCCATTTTGGGCCTCACTTATTGTATAAGTCCCGTTGTATTTCAAAAAGTTCGACGCGATCATCATCCGTTGAAAAACAAACCCTGGGCCTACCCTCGAGTAGTAAGACCCATTTATTTTCTTTAAAACTCTTTGGGCCTCTAATAAAGTGTAAGACCCAATCCTTTGTTGACCAAATCATCTTTGGGCCTCAGTGTATTGTATAAGTCCCGATACCGTCAAAAACAAATGGCGCGATCGTCGTCTTTTGAAAAATAAACCAACTGGGCCTCTCCTTGAGCTATAAGACCCATTCAAAACTTTTGGGCCTCTAATAGAGTGTAAGACCCAACCCTTTGTAAATACAAACTTTTTGGGCCTCACTTATTGTATAAGTCCCTCTGCGTTAAAAGAAAACCTCGGCGCGATCGCCATTTTTTAAAGAAAAATCAATTGGGCTTACCCGCGTGTTATAAGCCCCACTCTTTTTCTTTAAACCTTTTGGGCCTCTTGAGAGAGTGTAAGACCCAAATCCCTTTGTACAGAAAACAATTTTTGGGCCTCAGTCACTTGTATAAGTCCCTCTGTACAAATTCAAACAGTGCGCTCACTGATAAAACCCTGGGCCTCTCCTTGAGCTGTAAGCCCCAAATCTTTCTTTTTCAAAGAACTTTCTCCTTTGATTTTGAATATACTGTTGTTTTCAATCTTTCTTTGTTAAACAACTAACCAAACAGCATGGAAGCTCTACAACCGAGTAAGTGTTTATCCGCTTTCATTTACCGCTTTCATATACATATAACTGTATTGTGGGGCTGTTTCACTGTAAGTCTTCTTTCATAAACTCATATCAACTGTGTAATAATAGTATAGATATTTAGAGTTTCCCCGGCAACTACGTCTAGAACTAGGTGACGCCGTTTCATTTATTCGTAGAAATACACAACTAGATCCCCAATAGGATCACCAGATACAGTATTCTCTTCGGCTGTCCTTATTAGGAATTGTCAAGAAACTCTACTCCCAGAGATGAATGTATTCTCTGTGAATGGCATCTTTGAGTTTCTTCCAAATTCTCGAACTTTCCTGACTTGATCTATTCCTTGTGAATAGCTTGCCTTGAATTTCTCAGGGTTTGGGGACCCACGGGCTTCTTAAAAGCATCGGCCTCCTCTTGGGCATCATACAAGGACCCACAGGCTTCCTAAAACCAACCCCGCCTCCTCTTGGGCTTAGTACAAGGACCCTGCGGCTTCTTAGAAGTATTCACAGCCTCCTCTTAGGCTTCGTATAATGATCTCTTCCTCCGGGAATGATAGCCTTCTCTTGGGCTTCGTACAAGGACCCGTCGGCTTCTTAAAAGTTTCCAGCCTCCTCTTGGGCTTCGTACAAATTGTCCCGACGACCTCCTAGAGGTATAGGAACAGAACTTAATCATCTGCATAGAACAGTCCTTTCAAAGAGTCTACTACTGTTTCTCAAAGCATAGTACAAAAGATGAAACTCTAGACTTGGACAATCTAATTTCCTTGAGTCTCAAAGACATTCTCAAGTGACCCCTTCGTTAAATAGGAAGAAAACCCGTAGACTTGGACAGTCTCAATACCCTTCGGATTTCCCACTTCCTTAAAGACCAGGAATAAACCGGATCCTCGAATCAAATCCTCAAGTACAGTGTTGCTCATATAAGAACTGATTTCTCTTTATATCAGCATACTGGACCTGTCACTCAACTGAAACAGTCACCATAGCCTCCTCTTAGGCTTTGTATAATGATCCTTCTCCAGTGAAGTCTAGCCTCCTCTTGGCCTTTGTACAAAGATTCTCCCCAGCGGAGTCAAACAACGTTTAGCCTCTCTCTCGGGCTTTGTACGAGACACATAAGAGACTCCCTCGTTGAATCAATCACCCCTTTTGCCTCCATCTCGGGCTTTGTACGAGATACAAAATGGTTCTTATTGAGCCAAACAAATTTTAGCCTCCATCTCGGGCTTTGTACGAGATACAAAAGACTCTCTTGTTGAGTCAAATAGCCTCCATCTCGGGCTTTATACGAGATACCAAAAGATTCCCTCGTTGAGTCAAAACCTTTTAGCCTCTCTCTCGGGCTTTGTACGAGACACATATTAGCCTCCTCTTAGGCTTTGTATAAGAAAACCACTGGTTGATCCAATCAACCTTTTAGCATCAAAGATGTGCCTCGTTCACAGTACACAAACATCAATAACTCCTTCCCCTTCATCTAATTGCTGTAAGCGGTAAGCCTCTGGATCATCTACATCCATGCCACTGTCCCTCTTTTAGCATGAGAAATTCCTAAGGAAAGATGGCATTGCTCTACACTGAGTTAAAGTCTTCTCCTTCACGTTAAAAACCCTTATAAAGGAAATTATGGCATTACCGGATCCGCGTATCCCGGTTAAAGTAATCCTCCTTTACAGTCAGTCACCCAACAGTTGTGACAAACAGACCCCTTTAGAGATGACAAATTCTCTCTAAAGACAACACCTTTTAGCTTCACATCTTGGGCTTTGAACAAGATACAAACCACCTTTCGCTTCACGTCTTGGGCTTTGAACAAGACACCAAAAACACCCATTTCCTCCCATAGAATAGGAGGAACTACGAACGCTCTGATTTCCCTGTTTCGGTAAACAGGAATACGTAGGCATAAGATTGAAAGAAAAATCTTAGCGAGCACACTAAACAAAAACCCAAAATCCCATACTCTCATACATTCGTCCTAACATCCTAACCGATAGCCTAAAGCACCCCTCGTCAACAAAATAACCTAGGAGAAACCCCGAATCTTTGTAGCATCTGTAAACCAACAGTTTTGACTGTTTAACCTCAGTATGCAAACAGGGTTAGTTGGAGACATCTATTTCCCTTCCTTCATCAGCTTTAATAGTATAAAAAATGAATCGAACTGTAGTACTAGAGCGATCGTGCTTCGCAACCACATCCAAAAATCACTCGCTACACGAAGGTCACCGCTATCAAGGAGGCCAACGATCTTGCTACACTAGACCTCACAACACTTTTTGGTAAACTCGATGAGCATGAGCAAGTGCTCATTAGCTTGGATAAACATGAAAAGAGTATCAAGAAAGAGAAGGCAAAAGATACGGAGAAGAAGTCGATAGCTCTTAAAGCTTCTTGTTCAAAGTCCACACATCAAGAGCTAAGTGATGATGAAGCCAATAATGACAAAGATGAAGAATCCGGTAATGATATGGGCTTATTTGTGAAGAGGTATAATAGATACGTTCGTAAGAACGAGATTCAACACTCAGAAAGAAATCTAGTCAAGTTTAGGAAGCAATCTAGAAGCGAAGGAAATAAGAATGGCAAGGTAAAAGGGACGTGCTACAACTGTGGAAAATCTGGGCACTACAAGCCGGATTGTCCATCTCTAAAGAAAGACAAAGATAAGGATAATAACAAGAGTCGCTCAAACAAAAAGTCCAACAAGTCTCGACGAGCATACATCGCTTGGGAAAGTGATAGTGAGTCGGAGAAAGATGATTCATCAAGCGACGATAACTTTTGTCTTATGGCACGCCACAACAAAGCAAAAGAGGTAAAGCACTCTAAATATGATCATGTTAATACTATGTCGCATTTAGAGTTACAAAAGGCTTTTGACATGTTGCACTATGAGGCTAAGGAAGCATTTCAACGCTTAGCCTCAAATAAAAAGATTTTCTCGTATTTGGAGAAGAAGGTTTCCGATTCCTAAAAGGAATTGAAAGCCCTCAAAAACTCTATAGTGGACACATCAAAAGCCAAGGTTGAAGAGGACCCTACCTCTTGGTTCAATTGGGGTTGTGACACTTGTCACATTTGGCAACGAGAGGTGAGAACTCTCAAGGCCAAATTGGACAAGGCTCTTAAGCCAAAAGTTATGTTTGCTATCGATCGATCACATTTTTGTGAGAGCATGAATAATCCATATCAAAAGTATACCTATGTGATTCGAAATAGTGATAGCAAAGGTAAATTCCAAATGAACCGTAATTGTCTTTATTGTTGTAAGCCTGGTCATACTATTGCAAAATGCCGCTTCAGAAGGTTTCTTGTTCCGAAAGGCATCTACTAATGGTTGCCCAAGTGCAGTCTTGGTTTCACTCACCTTAAAGGACCCAATGAGAATTGGGTACCTACTCTCCCTTGATTGTTTTTGTAGGTACAAAGTCTTGAGACCACCGAAAGAAGATGGGTTCTGGATAGTGGCTGCTCAAGACATATGACCGGAGACATATCTCTTTTTATCGACTTTGTGGCAAAGAAAAAGGGGTTTGTCACCTACGGAGATAACAACAATGGACAGATTCTTGGTAAAGGTAGTGTAGGTAACCCCTCATCTACTACTATCTCTGATGTACTTCTTGTGGAAGGCCTTAGACACAATCTTTTAAGCATTAGCCAACTATGTGACAAGAATTATAAAGTATTATTTTCAAAAGATTGTTGCATAGTTGAAGATAGTGACAAAAAGAACGTGTTTAAGGGCTTGAGGGTGAACAACGTCTATATGCTAGACTTAGATGAAGTACCGTTGAATGGCGACAAGTGTCTAGTCACTATGAATGAGGATTCATGGTTGTGGCATAGACTGTTGGCGTACATCAACTTTGATTTGCTTAACAAAATAGTCTCTAAATACCTACTCATCGGTTTGCCCAAAATCAAATTCACAAAGGACCACCTTTGTGATGCGTGCCAAATGGGGAAGCAAACAAGGATCTCATTCAAATCTAAAAACATCGTTTCAACTATGAGACCTCTTAAGCTCCTCCATATGGACCTCTTTGGACCATCTAGGGTTAAAAGCCTAGGTGGTAACTATTATGGTTTTGTAATAGTCGATGACTTTTCTAGGTTTTGCTGGACTATTTTCTTAGCAAATAAGAGTGATACCTTTTCGGCCTTTGAACGATTTGCTAAGTTATCTCAGAACAAGTTAAACACAAACATTGGGTCAATTAGAAGTGACCATGGGGGTGAGTTTGAAAATCATTTGTTTGAAGCATTTTGTGATTCCAACGGAATTGATCATAATTTTTCCACACCGCGTACCCCTCAACAAAATGGGGTAGTGGAACGTAAAAATAGAGTTTTGGAAGGACTATGATCAATGATAGTGGACTACCAAAATACTTTTGGGCCGACGCCATAAGTACGGCTTGTTATGTCTTGAATAGGGTGCTCATCCGGCCTATTCTAAACAAGACTCCGTGTGAGCTTTTAAAAGGGCGTAAGCCAAATATCTCTTACCTTCATGTATTTGGTTGCAAATGCTTTGTGTTAAACAATGGGAAAGAGACTCTTGGTAAGTTTGATGCCAAGGCCGACGAGGGTATTTTTCTTGGATACTCTCAATCAAGTAAAGCGTATAGAATTTATAATAAAAGGTTACGTGTAGTTGAAGAGTCAGTTCATGTTACCTTTGATGAGTCTTATCCTAGAAATGTCGGAGAAGATAGTTCTTTTCATGGTGCAGGTGTACCTACTGAAGACATACTCAAGGACACTGATAAGGGAACTGATCAGCCTGAAGTAGTGTGTATTGAGGAGGAAAAGGATCACCAACCAGTGAAAAGTGAGGATGATCATCATTCTGATAAAGATGAACTTCCTCCAGCTTGGAAGTCTTCAAAAGACCATCCAATTTACAACATTCTCGGTGATATCTCTAAGGGAGTAACCACTCGCTCTAAACTTAGTAATTTTTGATATTACTCTGCTTTTGTGTCACAAGTAGAACCTAAAAACGCTAAGGAGGCGTTACTCGATGAGCATTGGTTTCTATCAATGCAATATGAACCAAATCAATTCAGAAGAAATGAGGTTTGGGACCTTGTCCCCCCTCCACGAGATCATCGAGTAATCGGCACCCGATGGGTGTTTAGGAATAAACTTGATGAAAATGGAGTAATAACACATAACAAAGTGTGGCTTGTAGCGCAAGGCTATAACCAAGAGGAAGGAATCGACTATGAGGAAACTTATGCGCCGGTTGCCCGACTCGAGGCTATACGCCTTTTACTTGCTTATGCTTGCACTAAGAACTTCAAATTATTCCAAATGGACGTTAAAAGTGCTTTCCTTAATGGATATATAAATGAAGAGGTTTATGTTGCCCAACCTCTAGGTTTTGAATCCCATGAATATCCTGATCATGTCTACAAACTTAAACGTGCTTTGTACGGACTTAAACAAGCCCCTAGGGCTTGGTATGAACGTCCAAGCAAATTTTTACTTGATCAAGGGTATTCAAGAGGGAAGGTTGACACAACCCTTTTATTAAATGTCAAGGAAAACATATTGGTACAAATTTATGTTGATGATATTATCTTTGGGTCTACTAACATGACCTTGGTCAAGGAGTTTTCTAGTTTGATGCAGAGGGAGTTTGAAATGAGCATGATGGGGGAGCTTAACTATTTCCTCGGATTGCAAATCAAACAACTCGAAGAGGGCACATTCGTGAGTCAAACGAAATACTGTTTTGAGCTTCTCAAACGTTTCGACATGCTAAACTGCAAAGCAATAGATACTCCAATGCCCACTTGTGCCAATCTTGATCGTGACGAAAATGGTAAGGATGTAGAGGTAAAGAAGTATCGAGGTATAATTGGATCTCTTCTTTATCTTACCGTATCACAACCCGACATTATGTTCAGTGTATGCATGTGTGCGAGGTATCAAGCACGTCCCAAGGAATCCCACTTAAAAGGAGTTAAGTGCATACTTCGATACCTCTCTTGTACTCCAAAGTATGGGTTGTGGTATTCCAAAGGTAGTGTTTGTTCCTTAGTTGGTTATTCTGATTCCGACTTTGCCGGGTGCAAGTTGGATAAGAAAAGTACTAGTGGCACGTGTCACCTTTTTGCAAATTCCTTGGTGAGTTGGCATAGCAAGAAACAGGTTTCAGTTGCTTTGTCAACAGTCGAGGCGGAATACGTTGCCGCAGGTAGTTGTTGTGCTCAAGTCTTATGGCTTAAACAACAATTGCTTGATTTCAATTTAAAACTTGAGTGTATCCCCATTTTGTGCGATAACACCAGTGCAATAAACCTAACTAAGAACCCCGTATTACATTCACGCACCAAGCATATCGAAATACGCCATCATTTTCTTAGGGATCATGTAGAGAAAGGTGATGTGATTTTTGAGCACGTTGACACTAAAAATCAACTTGCTGATATTTTTACAAAACCATTAGCTACAGAGCCTTTCTTTCACATCCGTAGGGAACTTGGCATTCTCGATATCTCGGATCGTGTTTGATAATTCTTTATGATAGTGATCTTCACATATATACATGCTTGTTTATTCTTTTAACTAACAATGCAAAGAGATATTTAGCTATATGTGAAGGCTCTTATCGTCATGGTGATCAAGGTAATATCGTTTCGATTTATAGATGTTTAACATATTTTGTGCCATATTAAGTACCTTAAACTTGATGTTTATTGCATTTTAAGCACATATTGTTCATGTGGATGTTTGTTCTATGTGTGTGCATGTTTATTTATCCTTTTGGAACTTATATTTGCAAAATTTCAATTTTTTCTCATTTTTGCCTTGCATGCGTCGACCGGACCATATCATGGGTCGACTCATAAACTGATGCATTTGTTATGGGAAACAAGCGGGTTAGCGCAGGATAACCTGCCATCGGCGCATCCTTATATGTTTAAAATTTTTTCAGTTCCAGTACTTGCATGCGTCGACGCACCCTGTACATAGGTCGACACATAACTGTTGCGATCAGAATTCCTGCTTTAGTTAGGATGCGTGCGCCGACCTAGTGTTACCTATTCCTACTACATATCTGCATAACTCTTAATTCCTTGTTCATTGGATGTAAACATATCAGATTTTGTGGTCTCTCTCTCTCTATTTCTTCCATTAAACCTCATCAATACCCATTAATCTCCATCAAAACCCCTAAAAATAAAAACCCACAAAGAGTGAATCCTCAAGGGTATAACAACAAGGGTTTCTAACGGCTGATCATCATCCTCTCTAATTTCGCGCACTGTTCATCATCATCTCTACCACGGTGTGCACTATTCATCGTCTTCAAACCTTCATAAAAAATGGCTTCCAGACGAACAACCGGTAAAAGAACAACCAAAGCTTCATTTGCCGGAACCTCTTCACAACCGGTAATTGTTAACTCTTTAATTTCTGATGCATTGTCTGGTCCTTATGAGGCATTGTTTTGTAATCATGTTGTTATACCACAACATGGTTTCTATGTATTGATGGGTCCAGATTATCACATTCCTGAGATAACTGAAATGCTAAATATTCAGAATCTTGGTGAGTTTTTGGAATGTGATGATAAGTACAATAGTGATTTGGTTCGAGTGTTCTACTGTGGCATTAAGGGTAAATTTAAGGGGGCTGAGTTTAAGTTTTCTATAAATAATGCACTTCATGATGTGAACAATGATTTATGGTCTACTTTGTTTAATATGGATACTGCTGACAATCTACCCAAAGTAACCAACAAAACATTTGTTCAAAACTTTGAGTTCAAGACTGCTTTGAACTCTATGTTACGGGAACCATATCCTGACGATGTTGTGACAAGTGACGTCTTTTCGAGAAATGTCACTACCAGTCATCTAAAATTTGAAGACCGCATTTTGCAATGGATTGTTGCTCGTATTTTGAGACCTAAGAAAGGTGGATACTCACGAGTTGAGAAGGTAGAGGTTCATCTCATGTATATTCTGAAGAATCGGGTCAAAATCAACTGGCCATACTATTTTGCATATCGGATGTTCGTAATCCGCAGCTCCAACAAATTTCTGGCTCTAGGTTATGCATCCTGGATTCAGAACATTTTGAACAAGGCTGGCATTTTGGTTCCAGATATTCCTTACATTGAGATTACATCTGAACAACAATTTCAACCCAAAACTATCACTATGATGGGTTACAATTGGGATTCCGTTAATAAGAGATTCAATTATCGACACAAATCCACTCATCGTTTTCAACCTGAACCTGAAGAACCTATTCATTATGAAGGAAATGATGATGAGGAAGTACATGATAGTGACAATCAAGATGTTAACAATGCTGATGTGGTTATGCAAGAGGAAGACAATGAAGCATGGATGG
The DNA here is from genome assembly GCA_022829125.1 of Lathyrus tuberosus. Taxonomy (NCBI): domain Eukaryota; kingdom Viridiplantae; phylum Streptophyta; class Magnoliopsida; order Fabales; family Fabaceae; genus Lathyrus; species Lathyrus tuberosus. The sequence goes on from JALAZF010000090.1 coordinate 7,873,274, forward strand.
GCGATCAACATGAGGACAATTCTGAGAATCAGGGTTGGGGAGATTGGCAAAACAACTGCTGGACTACTCTTGGTGACGCATATGTTCCTCCCACATATGGCGAGGAGTATGGTTGGCACCAACCTGATTATTCGGCACCTCCAACTCCACAGCCTCAGTATGATTTCCAGGCATCTTAAGAGATTCTGGCAAGGTTAAATGAAATGAATCTTCAACAGCAAGAATTCCAAGCATTGCAAGAGAGCCGCTACAATGCTCAGGAAGAAAGGTTCACAAACTTATCCGATCAAGTCTCGGCTCACATCACTAACTTCAATAGGTTTGCTGGTGCCTCTATGAATCGATTCACCCAACTGGACGAGAATTTGACTCAACAGAATCTGAATCTTGCTAACAGCCTTGGTACTCTCAATCACACGCTGATCGAACTTAACCTGCACCTAGAGGATTTTCCACCACCCGACCAACACTATGGGGGAAGAGGTAATCCATATAGGGGGAGGAGGCCATAGAGAATAGGGCATCATATTACTTTTGTTTTGCATTTATGTTTTGTAATTTGGTTTGCATGTTTTATCCTATTGTTTAAACTTTGACTTTTGCTTCAGTTTGTTTTGGAATTCTTACGTATGGAATGAATTGTCTTTACGATTTATGTTCCGTATTTATTCGGTTCCAATTTTACATTAACTGTATCATATGTGGATGCGTGTTAATGTTGCTGTGTTGCAAATATGTGATGGATCCTTACGTGTTATAGTTTTATTTTGACCACCTTCTTATCTTCTTTTTGATGTTGACAAAGGGGGAGAAGGATAGCAAGCAGAAAATTAGTAGGAAATTAATTAAATGTTAAAGACAAGGGGAGCCTGTTCGTTCACAAATTACAAATCACGTGAAAGCTAAAACAGTGTTGCCATCATCAAAAAGGGGGAGTATGTGAGGGTTATGGTCTTTCATCTATTTCGTTTTAATGATGTCAACAAATATGTTGAGTATTAGATTGTAATTTGAGCGGTATCACTTCACTTGTCGGGCAAATTGCATCTAGTCATTGTTGTTCATGTGTCTAGACATATAGGACTGTGTCTTATCCATAAATATATGTGCAAGATCATTATACTGGTGTCTAGTATGTTTGTATGGGTCTTGGTCAGTTACAATGTGCAAAAAATGAATTTTATGTAAAAATACAAGTTATGCGCTGACCTACCATATGCATGAGTCGACGCATGAATACTGGTGCAAGACTTGTGAAATAACCGGGAAAGCGCATGATTCTGGGAATGCAGAAATTGCATTCATGCGTCGACGCATGATGCCTTTAGGTCGACACATACTTGTCAATTTTTCACAGTATTTTCCACGGGTCAGCGCGCGCCGACCCTCATTAAAGTATGAGTCGACCCATAACCTGCCTGAACTGATTTTTTCACTTAAATTTTTTTCTGTTATTTCTGTTATAATTTTTAGTGGGTCAATTTATTCTCTATAAATAGTTTGTTCATCTCATTATCCAAAACAATAAGAAACGTGAAAATAGATACCATTTTTCTCTTCATCTTCATCTTCTTCATTGAGTAAACAAACAATCACACATAATCATCTTTGTTTATGTCGCCTATTGATCGAAGTGATAACGTTCAGAATTTAGGAAGTGTATGATCTTCATTTTCTGGGTTGAGAGCTTGGTAGGTGTTTCTTGAATAAAACCAGTTGGTTTTGTCCATCAAGAATCAAGTAGATTTTGGGGGTTTCTACACAAACCGTTTCGCTCTACAGGGATTCAGCCGGGCGAAGGTAACCAAAGATTGGAGTAATCGTTCGGTTTAGTAGCTGTAATCGGAGGATCGTAGAAAAGAGGTTTGGGTTAGAATTTTTGGTAGATCGCAATTGATCGAGTGAAGGTAACCGAAGAACGGTGGTTTCTTTCGGTTTAGTAGCGTGGGACGGTAATTGGATCAACCATATTCGAAGCACTTGATTCATCTTGAATCAATGGGAGAAAAGACTCTGCATCAACGATCGAAGACGTTCGAGGGTTTGGATGTTCATTGTTCTTCTCTAGTAATAAACAATTTGCAACAGCTACATATATATATATATATATATATATATATATATATATATATATATATATATATATATATCAATTCCAATTATGGAATTGGGGGCAGAGGTACCCAAAGCGAGGACGATTGGGGAACTGCCTAATCAAATCTCGTTTGTTCTCTCTTTCCTTTAACTTGTTTACATTTCAGTTCATTCAAATTTGTGAAGTCGCAATTTATCGAAATTTCTTTCGTAGTGTAATCTTGAGCTGAGAAACTGTTTTGTTAAATTGATACAATTCCTTGAATTGTATTTTGGAGCAGCTTTACATTACATTCCATAGAAATTCTGCACTTAGTGTGTTTACGCACACTAGGTGTTTGATAATTTGTTTCAAAGCAAAAATCGAACGTATTGCTTTTAATTGTTTATCATTTTCCTCATTGGTTTGGATTAAACATCAAGTAAGCGATATTTTGTTGATTGCGTTTTTAAGTGTAGTAATCAAACTGAATTTTTCTCTTCCATACTCATTCTCAATATATTTGTGCATATCCGATCCTTTTAGTAGAAGGTTCATGGTAGACGTACAATCCAGTGGTTGCTTTCGTTAAACATTTTAAAACTAAATTTTTGGTAACCTTTTGCATGTAAAACTCAAGGGATCTATTCAACCCCCCTTCTAGATCCATAGCCATCGTCTAACAGGCCTCATTGTTTGTGCACTTGAATTTCAATCTGGCAGTGAAAGGAATGTGGGTACCCTGAGGTGTTATGACGATCGCCCCAATTCCGTTTCCATAATTATTGACAACTCCGTCAAAGATTAGTCCCCATTAGGAACCTGGTTCTGGCCCTTCACTGGGTAGCGGTTCATCGCAATCTTTCATTTTTAAGTACATGACATCTTCGTCTGGGAATTCAGACCCGACTGATTCCAGATTGTCAATCGATTGATGAGCCAAATGATCGGCTAAAATACTTCCTTTGACGGATTTCTGAGCATGGTACTCGATGTCGTATTCTGATAACATCTGCCAACAGGCAATCCTTCCCGTGAGAGCAGGTTTTTCAATGACATACTTGATCGGATCCATTTTGGAGATTAACCAAGTAGTGTGAAAAATCATGTACTGGCGAAGACGTTTGGCTGCCCAAGCCAAAGCACAACAAGTTTTCTCGAGCATAGTGTACCGAGTTTCACAGTCGGTAAACTTCTTGCTCAGATAGTAGATGGCAGACTCTTTTCTTTTCGTTTCGTCTAGTTGGCCAAGTACACAACCCATTGAGTCTTCCAAGACTGTTAAATAGATGATCAGCGGTCTTCCCTCCACTGGAGGTGACAGGATAGGTGGATTCAACATATACTCTTTGATGTTGTCGAAGGAGGTTTACCAGTCTTCTGTCCGTACGCATTCCTGATTCTTTTTTAGTAATTTGAAGATCGGCACGCATGTCGCGGTCATGAGGAATATAAATCTGGAAATGTAATTCAAAAGTCCCAAGAATCCTCTGACTTGTTTCTCAGTCTTTGGAGAAGGCATTTCTTGAATGGCCTTGACCATGTCAGGATCAACCTCAATTCCTTTCTGGCTGATGATGAACCCTAAAAGTTTTCCTGAGCGAACACCAAATGTGCATTTGTTGGGATTCAAGCGGAGTTTGTATTTCCTCAGAAGCTCAAATAACTTTGACAAGTGGGTTACATGCTCCTCTTATGTTTTAGATTTAGCAATCATGTCATCGACGTACACTTCGATTTCTTTTTGCATCATGTCGTGAAACCGAGTTGTCATGGCCCTTTGATAGGTTGCCTCGGCGTTCTTCAAACTAAACGACATTACCTTGTAACAAAAGGTTCCCCATGGGGTGATGAATGAAGTTTTCTCCATATCTTCCGGCTCCATTTTTATCTGATTATAGCCCGAGAATCCATCCATGAAGGAGAAGACTTTAAACTTTACTGTACTGTTTACCAGCATGTCTATGTGCGGTAAGGGAAAGTCATCCTTTGGACTGGCTTTGTTTAGATCCCTGTAGTCTATGCACATTCTGACTTTTTCGTCCTTTTTCAGAACTGGCACTATATTAGCTAGCCATTGAGGATATTCTGAGGTGGCGAGGAAACCCGCGTCAATCTGTTTCTACACTTCCTCTTTAATTTTGATGGCCATGTCTGGATGAGTCCATCTCAGTCTTTGTTTTACCGATGGATATTCTGATTTCAACCATAAATGATGTTCCACGATGCTGGTATCCAACCCTGGCATGTCCTGATAGGACCAAGCAAATACATCGGGAAAATATTTGGGAAGTTTTATCAAGTCTTCTCTGATAGTCGGACTGAGCAATGCCCTAATCTTGACTTCTTTCCTCTCTTCTTTTGTACCCAAGTTGACCATTTCCAACGGCTCTTTGTGAGGTTTAATGGACCTTTCCTCTTGTCTGAGTAATCGGGAGATCTCTTCTGGAATTTCTTCGTCTTCTTCTTCTTCAGCCTCAAATACCGGGAATTCAAAGTTGGGAGAAGGCATTGGATCGTACGTTTCAATGGGGTTTAAAACAAGCAATCTGAATGACATGATGATTTATTTTGAGAAGAGATAGAGAGGATGCAAGAGTGTGTGCAGTGTATTTTCTGAAAAATGCTTGTTTTTATTTTGAGTTGTTTTTAGGATTACCATTTTCTGAAAAAGAGAAAAGTGAAAACAGCAATAAAATGCGGAAATTACAGAATGACGTTATTTATTTATGATTTTGTCAATTCTTGAAACTTCGGCCCTATAAAACAAAACTCTGTTGCTTTGGATGAAGCGAAGAGAGACATTTAAAGAAAGTGAGCCCCATAAAAACATCCGTTTCACCTGGGCAGGGTGAAAGGTTAAAACAAAGATGGCAATTACTTAGACTTATGGACGACTTTCGGAACATCGACAATAACCCATTGGCGGCGAACTCCTCGGTGAATCACAAAGTCTGGTACCTTCTTTCTTGGTTTGTCCTCAGAAATGACGCTGATTTCTGGTGGAGCAGGATCGTTGGAGTCTTCCTCCCATGCAGAGTTGTCGTAGACGAACTCTTCTGTTGTATCTTGCACAATGTTTTCATTTTCAGGTGGATCTTCCCATCCAATTGGTTGGATGTCTTCGAGCCTAATACGAGAGCTTTCAGGAGCGGTGTACTTAACCAAGAAGTCGTACTTGCCACTCGGCTGTCCTAAGGTGTCCCATACTATTATGGGACTGGCGGAGTCATCTTTCTCGATGACGTTTACCTCAGAAAAAGCATAGTTGATGAATTCTTGTCCTGTAATCTTTGCAGATTCATCGTTGTGCTGGATATTTTCAAAATATCCTGAGTAATGATCCCATGATTTGGTGGGGACATAGGTATTCTTTTCAATATTGCTCAGCTGATAAGCGTCGTTTGGCTGACTCTTTTGCCCCAAGTCTTCTGGATACGGCTGCCAGGTATGCAAGTCGTCCAGTGGGTCATAATAGTCATAGTCAAAGTTGTCTTTCATCAGAGTGTCCTCCTCTAATGAGTTAGGCGGAGCACGACATCCTTCCGGATCACAATCTCCGTATATCATCTTGACGTCTAATCTTGGTATATATCTCGGACTCTGCGTGGGAAAGAAAAATGGCGTACGTGCCTCTCCCTGAGACATATAACCGTCCTCGTTGAGATAAGACTTCCACTCTTCATCTGTATCGAAATAGTCACCCTCATTGATGGTGTGTACTTCTTGAGACACTGGGTGAAGGAAACCTCCACTGTGGAAGAAGTCATGAATGGGATGAAAACTTTCATCGTTAGTAGCAGTCTGGGTATAGGTTGAGGAAAAAAAAAAGACCTTTCTTTGTCTTGTTATCCGTAGGAATGACAAGCTGTCCCAATCCTTTTGCGTTGTTACTCTCGATCATTTTGAGAGCATCTTTATATGAGGAAAATGATGTTTCTTTTTCTGATTGATTCTCATTGCTCACCAAAAGTGCTTGGAACTGGGTTCCAACAACCTCCTCTGGTTCTGCACAGGAAAACGATGATAAGTTGCTCACGATCAAGGCCTACTCTCTGCAGATTGTGACTAGTTTGTCATTTTTGACGAACTTCAGCTTCTGGTGAAGTGTCTAAGTGACTGCCCCAGCTTCGTGTATCCAAGGTCTTCCTAACAAACAACTGTATGCTACCCGGATGTCCATGACCTGGAAAGTGACTTGGAAAGTGTGAAGACCGATAGTTATGGGAAGGTCGACTTCACCGATAACTGTTTTTCTGGATCCGTCAAATGCTTTGATGATTACCTCATTGCCTCTCATCGAAGATCCTTGAAATGATAGTCGCATCAGAGTAGATTTGGCATAACATTTAGAGCTGATTCGGTATCTACCAGTACGCTGGCTAAAGCATCATCCTGGCAGTTGACTGTAATGTTAAGCGCCACGTTGTGATTTTTGCCTTCTTCCGGCAGTTCTTCATCACTGAATCCCAAGTTGTTGCAGGAAGTGATGTTGGAGATGATGCTGTCAAATTGTCTTATCGTCACATCTTGTTCAACAAAGGCTTACTCTAAGACTTTCTGTAGAGCTTCTCTGTGAGCTTCGGAACTGAGCAAGAGAGATATCACAGAGATTCTTGACGGAGTTTGCAACAGTTGGTCTACAATGTTGTACTCGCTCTTCTGGATGAGCTTCAGCATCTCATCGTTATTTTTTGAAAGTTCGAGATTACTGGATTAACCGACTGGTTGATTGGGAACTTCTGTTTGAGGTTCCTTTTCTCTTATGGGTTCTCCAACTCCTCTGTTGAAGATCCGGCCGCTCCGTGTTACTCGAATGATGTCGGCAATGTTTACGACGGAGGGTAATGGAGTTTCCTTTCCATTCTCAATTATTATTGCACCGTACTTGTAAGGGATAGCCTTATCGGATTTGTACGGTATTGATCCCGATAGATAAATAACCACAAGGGTCTTTTGATTTTTCTAACCATCGTAGCCAGCCTCAATTGGTTCGAGGTTGAGAATCTTTCTACTATCAAGAGGAACTCTTGATTCATGTAGTAGAGGGATTATGGCACATACGTCTTTGGTCATTTCATGTTTAGGGATTAAGGCAACATCTTTGCTTTGATCAGGAAGATAGTCTTGCATTACGTTGATCGAACCAGAACTTGAACATGGTCGAATCTCTTTTCAGTCTAACTGATTTTGAAGAGATGACCGTACAAGGTAGCATCCTTGGTTGTTCTCTGAGCAAACCCTATAACGTTCATAGTTGTGTGGTGGCAATGGCCACATCCGCTTTATATGCAGTGCAACCTTACTAGATCTGTTTCCATCGAGCGAACATCCTGACTTTGATGCCAAGTAAGATTCCCGTCAGTCATACTGATATATTTTGTAGCGTCATCCAAGTAGATTGGAAGCCACCAGTGGTCCAACAAGTGTTGAAGTGTTCTTTGGACAAGTGCACATCCTTGGTCGTCTTCACGACACACTTTACAGTCTTGATAATCATGTGAAGCAAGAAAGCCAAGCCTGACTTGCTTAGCATGTAATTCTACCAGACTGGTATTCATCAAGCGAATATCAAAGATTTGAATCATATTAACTTGATGGCTACTTCTATCACAGTAATCCTGGATCCATCTGAGATCCATCTGACGCTGGAGGGTCTCTTGTACAAAAGAGCATCCCTGATTGTTTATTGAGCATATCAGACTGGAATTATAATTGTGCCGTGGCAGGTCATGATGTTGGCTTTGCCTTGAGTAATTGCCACCAAGTTAACGTTCATCGCCAGAATGTTGTGGTTCTGGACAATGTTGGGATTTACGTGGGCCATATTGACCTCACAGATTCGATGATCTTGGATCCATCTGAGATCCATCTGTTCTTATAGAGCTGATTGCACTATAGAACATCCTTGATTATTCTTTGAACAAATATCACATTGATGATAATTGTGAGACGGTACATGACCATACCCGCTCTGTTTGTAATGCATCCTGACCAGATTGGTTCCTAATATGAGTACATCGTGAATTTGATAATTGTGGTTAAATTCTTCCTCTATCAAATTTACTGCAGTTTTCTCATGTTGAGGCAACGAGTTTGTCTGAACATTTGGATTTGTATCCTTGAAGGATAATACCCTGTTCCTGACAAGCTTATGTACATCGGACTTGAAGCTGAGACAGTTTTCAATGTTGTGCCCTGGTCCTCCTTGATGGTGAGGGAAAGTTTGATCTACTTTGAACCAAAAAGGCAGATTTTTTGGTACAGTAAGAGGAGACCTGGTTTGAACATGCCCCTTGACCAGTAGGAGTGGAAATAATTATGCGTACAACATCAGTATAGGGTCGAACCCTGATGGTCGTGTTGTACGGTTGTTGTTGTACTGTGGATGAGCCTGCTGAAGAGGCTGTTGTGTCCTTTGTTGACACTATTGTTGATTCGGCTGGCCATGAGCAACCTGAGGTTGATACATTGGAGTCGGTGCAGGGTTGATAGCAGGAGTTATTGCTGCTACTGGTTGATACCTTCGCCTTTGCTTTCCGAGAGAGATATTACCAATATCTTGCTCTTTTTTCTTTGGGAAAGCACTATCGTATCTTTTGGTACTACTTGATGGCTCTGCATCTTTGACTAAACGTCCTTCTCGGACTGCCTCTTTAAGGCGTACTCCCATGTTCACCATCTCAGTGAAGTCACTGGGCGCACTGGCGACCATTTGGCCGTAATAGAATGAGCTCAAGGTTTTCAAAATGATCTTTTTCATCTCTTTTTCCTCAAGAGGGGGACAGATCTGGGAGGAATTTCACACCATCTCTGAGCATATTCCTTAAAAGTTTCCTTGTCCTTCTGCGACATTGCTCTGAGTTGATCTCTGTCTGGTGCCATGTCCAGGTTATATTTATATTTCTGAATGAAGGCAGCGCCAAGATGTCTGAAAGTGATGATCTTGGTGCAGTTTAAACCCATGTACCATTTGAGTGCGTCACCGGTTAAACTGTCTTGGAAGTAATGGATCAGTAGCTGTTGATTCTCTGTCTGAGTTGACATCTTTCGAGCGTACATCACCAAATGACTTTGAGGGCAAGAGTTGCCCTTGTATTTTTGAAAGTCAGGCACCTTGAATTTGTGCGAGATTTTCACATTGGGGACCAGACAGAGGTCTGCGCCGTCCTTTCCAAATAAATCCTGGTCGCGAATGGCATGCAGGTCCTTCTGCATCTCCAGAAATTGCTCCTGGAACTCATTCATTTTTTCATACATGTCTTCGTTTCCACCAAAGATTACTTGTGTAATCTGTCCTTCCGGGACAATGTGTATCAAGGGTTGTGGTATAGTCATTACGGCAGTGACTCTTGGCGCTTCCCTGTCCCGAAGTTTGTAACCTTCGGGAGTTGCCGTCATGACTCTTGCATCTTCTCTTTCCCGAAGTTTGTAGCCTTTAGGCTCAGCGGTTCCTGCTACAGTTTTTGGGTCTTCAGTGACCGGTGGGATATATCCTTCAGGGACAAAGTTGATAGGCATGCCCCAGGGACGATCTTTAGGCATGTTGTACCGAGGATCATACGTCTCCACTATGGGCGTAGATGTGATCTCCGAGATCACAGTCCTTTGTTGTTATCTTTGAGCTGCTGCCAGAGATTGCATGTCACTGTGAATTTTTTTTAGATCTTCCTTCAGAGCATCAATTTCTTCTCTCAGCTCTCTGTTCTCTTCCTCGATAACGTCTATTTTCTTTTGTTGATTGACCCGAGTGTTGTACGAATGAGACAGTTTGACTCTAGAATCGTGACACATACGTGAGATTCGAAGGTAAGAAGAATGCGTTATGTGAGAATGATGAATGATATGTAATGATATATATTAATTTTTGTTTTTGATTTTAATAAAAAAGAAACTTCAACAATTAGATTGCAAATATCATACAGTGGGGAGACCCCGTTTTATTGAATTTGAAAGATCGCAGAAAGGGAAATGCAGTATTTTACAAAGTGCTGTAAAAGAAATGTCTGAACTTATGGATCCTGAGTCCTCTCTAAGGAGAACTCAGATGCTGGTTCTGGTATTTTCCTTTTCTTTGACCGGGGCTCTTCAGCCGTTGTCGGGTTGTTAGTCCTTTGCCAAGTGAAAGGAGCGAGTAAGTTTCTTCGGTTATCTTGATTTTCTACAACATGTTGCTATAATATCCTAATCAGAGCATCCTTTTCTTTTAACAGTTGCTGAATTTTGGTACACTCCACATTGAGAATGCGGTATTTGTTCTTCCAAGAGTTCTTTTCCCGTTGAACTTTGTTGAGAGCGACCTGGAGTTTTTCTGCATCAGACATAAAATAAAGGACATATTCCTTTAATGGAAGAACTTCTTGATGAGGGTAAGGCATCCTCAGCTTAAGGGCTCTAGTTTGTACCCAGTGGAGATAAGGTTCCACGGAGATACAGTCCGGTCTTCCTAGAGACTCTCTTCCTTTCCTGTGAATATGTTGTCGGGCATGCACTATTTCTTTCTTTAGTGCCATGTCATTTTCTCCTTCCTTGAAGAAAAGACCTTCCAGATAAACATTTTGCGGGATATTCTTCATCAGGTATTCGAGTTGACGAAGAACTAAAATTGGATGATAGTTGATTCCTCCTTTAGTTCCTATGTGAAATTCTGGTACAGATGTGTGATGTCTCGCGCAATGTCACAACATCGCAATCTGCTGTATAAACAAGACAATAATAGTAACAGTAAACCAACACAAGGATTGTTCACCCAGTTCGGTTCAACAACCTACATCTGGGGGCATACCAAGCCAGGAAGGAAGTCCACTATTAGTAGTATCAAATTACAGACTCAACAAACCAGTTGACAATCTACCTAATCTAATCACTACCCAATGACCCTTCTATCTAAGTCCTCCCTAGATAAGAGACTCCATCTCACTTCCAATCATCGCAATGATGTCTAGCAGTCAACATATCCTCCACTGCATCAACAGCTTGATTACCAACAGCTTCTCAACCACAGAAAAGTAGAAGACACACTTTCATGACACACATTGGAGTTTCTTCAAAGCTTTCTCCAAGAACAATACAATACTCATTACCTACAGGTTTCTGAGTAATACCACAGTGACCATCTCACAACTCGAGTGGTTCACTTAGACATAGCCCTAATGATCTACATCTTGGACCCGTACCTATTCTAGGTTACAAGCATTCTATTTATAACCTTTTCCCAACTGGATTTGGGCCTTCAAATCATATCAAATCTTCTGTACCAAATCTGCAAAAGATTCTGCTCCTAAATAGATCTTCAATCAAATCTTTAATTGAATTTTCAATAATTAACTCTAAATATTCTCCATAACTTTATGCATTAAATTAGTAACAAACTAATCTTCTTCACACATGATTGCAACAGAATATATCTCCCATGATATTCGCCTGCAATCTCTGATTTTCTTCGGCAGAATATTTCATTAACCCAAAACCATGTACAACCCTAAACATCTCAGACCTGATGTTCACTACTGATGTCACGACATCGGGTGTAACATCAGCACACAGCTGCAACCCTTACATCTTTAACAAACCTGAATGTTACGTAAACACATCAATAATGCTAGAAGCTCATGTTGCAACATCAACCATGACATCAGCATTGTTTTAACAAAATTTCAGCCAATTACAAGAACTTACACTATGAGGGGTACATTAGGGAAGTTTCCACATTTGTCGATGATCCTTATCCCGTCATAGATCCGATTGTACCAATCTATGTCAGAGTTGGTAAGAGACATGATTCTCTGTGACCAACATAGAGTACTCTTATGATCCCAAAAAGCAGCAGGCTTGGGTAAATGGGAAGTGAACCATTTGTAAAGCAGGGATACATAACATGTGATCATTCCTCCGCTGTACAAATTCCTTAAGTGTACATGAAATTCTGGCACAGATATCAGATGTCCTACACAGATGTTGAGACACGAATATCCAACACAATGAACAAGATAACAATAATAATAACAGTGCAGAAAGTAAAAAACACAGTGATATGTTTACCCAGTTCGGATCAACAATCCAACTCTGGGGGCTACCAAGCCAGGGACGAAATCAATATACGATAGTATTAATTCACAGATCATACAGCAACCACACCCGGTTATAATCCGCTCACTTAATCACTACCCTTCCTATGACTTCTACCTAAGACTCGCCTAGGTATGAGGCCCTCCTCAAATCCCTCTTCAATCACAAACCGTGATTGGTTCCTTTCAACACAAGTAACAAAATGAAAGACACACTTTCAAAACACACAATTCTCAATACTTCAAAGCTTATGAGAATTGACACACAAGAAACTCAATGCTTAAAAGCTTATGAGTAACTGACAGAACTTACAACACAAAACCAGACCTTATACTGTTATCAGAATGATACCAGTTAGGCTCATAATTAACAATCAAAAACCCTAACAAAACACACGTAAGTTCCACACCTAAACTAGGTTTACACCAGTCAATATATAGCATTAAATCTGGACTGGGTTGGGCGTCAAAACACAGCAGAGAGACTGCACACAATTCTGCAAAATAAACTCCAAGAAAATAGGTCTTCAATCTAAAGTTTCCTAATATGTCTCCATATTTAGAAAGTAGTGAAAATCCGAAAACCAACACAAAATCTCAACTCAATTTTTTGGACGCCACATAGGATAACTAAATATTCACAGAATATTCAGTAACAAATAACAACAAACAAAATCTTCCTTGTAAACCAATAACAGACGCGATGTCCTATGATCCAGGATGGGACATCTTTATCCGACATGTCAAATGCAGTAAGTTAGAACATCTTGTTTCAACATCTTGCTGCTAGAATAGTTTTAGCAAAATAAATGCCAACCACATAATCAAAGAAATAACAATCTCCCCCTTTGGCTTATTTTGGCTAAAACTACACAACAAACAATCTTGCAAAGATAAAACAAGCAAGACAACAATATCAAAGACAGCAGCGAAAAACACAGTATAGCAGCAAAAAAAAACTCCCCCTCTATTGCAGAACCACAACTACAACCAAAACTCCCCCTCAATAGCAGCACCAACACAAGCACACTACTCCCCCTTTTTAGCCATAAATATGACAAAGGTAAGTAGAACAGTTCTTAATTTTGAGAAATGATCAAATCATACACCAGAATAAACAGCATCAGAAAGTAGATGCACACACAATCACATGACCAAATGTCATGCACAAACTTCAGCATCTTTCCCTTCATAAACACCTGCATCAGCTGCACTACCAGAATTACCTTTATACTTTTTAATCTGGCAGCCACAAAGAACATTAGATGCTATAATTCTTTATGAATACAAACCCCAAGTCTTCTCCTCAGGTTTTCAAACTGAACTGCATCCTGAGCCTTGGTAAATATGTCAGCAAGCTGATTTTCTGTGCTAATATGCTCAAGAGTTATGACTTTGTCCTCCACAAGTTCTCTGATGAAATGATGCCTGATATCAATGTGCTTAGTCCTGCTATGTTGAATAGGATTTTTAGAAATACTAATAGCACTTAGGTTGTCACAAAATAATGTCATGACATCTTGTGTGACATTATACTCAGATAACATTTGCTTCATCCACACCAGTTGAGCACAACTACTTCCAGCTGCTATGTACTCAGCTTCAGTAGTAGAAAGGGATACAAAATTTTGCTTCTTACTAAACCATGAAATAAGATTATTTCCCAAAAAGAAACAACCTCCAGAGGTACTCTTCCTATCATCAGCACTTCCAGCCCAATCAGCATCACAGTATCCTACTAAAATGGAACTTGAGTCATGGGAATACAACAACTCATAATCACATGTACCACTCACATACTTAAGAATTCTCTTAACTTGATTGATGTGACTGACCTTGGGTTCTGCTTGGTATCTTGCACATACAGCAACTGCAAAGGTTATGTCTGGCCTACTTGTTGTAAGATACAGCAGACTGCCAATCATGCTTTTGTATAAACTCTGTTCAACATTCACTCCCTTTTCATCTTTGGATAACTTCAAGTGAGTAGGAGCAGGAGTTCTCTTGTGCTTGGCATTATCCAATCCAAATTTCTTCACAATATTCCTAGCATATTTGCTCTCACAAATAAAAATATAATCTTCCATCTGCTTGACTTGCAATCCAAGGAAGTAAGTCAATTCACCTACCAAGCTCATTTCAAATTCAGATTGCATTTGTTTGACAAAATGTTGGACCATTTCATCTGACATCCCCCCAAACACAATATCATCTACATAAATCTGAGCAATCAACAGTTTCCCATCTTTTTCCTTGACAAAGAGTGTTTTATCAATACCACTCTTCCTGTATCCATGTTTGACTAAGAACTCAGTCAGCCTTTCATACCAAGCTCTTGGAGCTTGTTTTAAACCATACAAAGCCTTTTTTAACTTGAATACATGATCAGGAAAATTTGGATCCACAAACCCTTTAGGCTGCTCAACATAGACTTCTTCATTAAGATAGCCATTCAGAAAGGCACTCTTAACATCCATTTGAAACAATTTGAATTTCAAAAGGCAAGCCACTCCTAGCAACAATCTGATGGATTCCAAGCGAGCCACAAGAGTAAATGTTTCATCAAAATCTACTCCTTCAATCTTTGTGTATCCTTGAGTAACTAGTCTGGCTTTGTTTCTGGTAACAACTCCTTGTTCATCAGACTTATTCTTATATACCCACTTTGTTCTAATCACATTTGTTCCTACTGGTTGTGGTACCAGTTCCCAGACTTCATTTCTCTTGAATTGACAAAGCTCATCCTGCATAGCACTTATCCAGAACTCATCTGTCAAAGCCTCTTTAACATTTTTTGGTTCAAGCTTTGAAACAAAACATGCATTTGACACAGCCTCCCTCGATCTGGTTCTTACACCTTCATTCAGATTTCCAATAATCAACTCCTTAGGGTGATCCTTCTGAATCCTTATAGAGGGTCCCCTGTTAGCATCCTCTACCTCTTCATTCTCAGGTCTAGTACTAGTCTCTTGAACATTATCTTCTACGGACTCAGTGTCTTGTGAGATTTCATTGTCCATGGGAAAGGATGTTCCAACATCATTTGGGACATCTTCGTCTCTGCCAGAGTCATCAACCACCACATTTATGGATTCCATCATTACCTTAGTTCTGGAATTAAATACCCTATATGTTTTGCTGTTTGTAGAGTATCCCAAAAATATCCCTTCCTCACTCTTAGGATCCATCTTTCGCCTCTGCTCACGATCCGCCAAGATATAGCACTTACTCCCAAATACATGGAAATATTTCACATTTGGCTTTCTTCCTTTCCATAGCTCATAAAGAGTAACAGAAGTACCTGATCTAATAGTCACCCTATTATGTATATAGCAAGCAGTATTCATGGCTTCAGCCCAAAAATGATATGGAAGCTTTTTGGCATGAATCATGACCCTTGCACACTCTTGAATAGTCCTATTCTTGCGTTCCACCACACCATTTTGCTGAGGAGTGATTGGTGATGAGAATTCATGAGTGATTCCTTCAGATGAACAAAACTCTTCAAACCTGCTATTTTCAAATTCCTTCCCATGGTCACTTCTGATTCGAACAACACCACAATCATTTTCTCATTGAATCCTTTGACACAATTCTTTGAAAGCTGCAAATACTTCAGACTTTTCTCTGATAAAGCTTATCCAGGTGAATCTGGAGTAATCATCAACGACAACATAGGCATACTTCTTCCCTCCAAGACTTTCAACCTGCATAGGTCTCATTAAGTCCATGTGAAGCAGCTCTAGAACTCTAGAAGTTGTGGTAAGATGTTGAAGCTTTTTGTGTGACATCCTTGTTTGCTTCCCAACTTGACATTCACCACATATTCTATCCTCAACAATCTTCAACTTGGGAATACCTCTAACAGCCTCACTTGACAGAACCTTATTCATCCCTTTCAGATGTAAGTGACCCAATTTTTGATGCCACAGTTTGGTTTCATCTTCCTTTGACATCAAACAGGTAGACAAACTTTCTAATTCTTGAGGATTCCACAGATAGCAGTTATCCTTAGACCTGGTTCCCTTCATGACAACTTCATTTTCTTCATTGGTTACTAGGCATTCAGATTTTGTGAAATTTACTTTGAGCCCTAGATCACACAGTTGGCTTATACTAATCAAATTTGCAGTCAGCCCTTTGACAAATAGAACACGATCTAGATTTGGTTGTCCTGTGTAGTCCAGCTTTCCAACACCTTTTATTTCACCTTTTGATCCATCCCCAAAAGTGACATAATTGGTAGAGTGAGGCTTGATATCTGACAAAAATTTCTTCACACCAGTCATGTGTCTTGAATAACCACTGTCAAAGTACCAATCTTCCCTTGCAGATGCTCTGAGAGAGGTATGCGCTATGAGACCAGCCACATATTTCTAGGAGTCCATCTTTTCTTTACTTTAGCCCAAATCTGTTCTTTATTTGGTTGATGAACAGTTTTGGGATAACCATGCAAATTGTAGCAAAAGGACTTTAAGTGACCAAACTTTCCACAATAGTGACATCTCCATAGTTTATACTTTAAACTATATACTATTTTCTGATGTTTCAGCTGATGTTGAAACATGTGATTTGACATCTTCTCCTCTTGCTTTATTTTCTGAGGAACAAACTTTACTACAGACTGCTTGTAGTTCTCCACTTGATTATTAAAACCAAGACCTTGTACATTTCCAGTATTTCTCCCAGTCTGAAGAATCTCATCTAACACTATGGAACCATTGTTCAACATTCTTATGGATTTGGTCATATTGTCAAGTTTTGACTTTTGTAATACAACCTCCTCTTTAAGATCAGCAATGATCGATAGATGTTCTTCCTTCTCAGCTTCTAGTTGAGCTATCAGAACCTTTTGTTATAATATTATCTGGCACCTCTCTTCATTCTTGATACACAACTCTGAGAAACCAGTGATAACTTCCTGTTTAGTAAGTTCTCCAATGTAAGATTCTTTGTTAGAATCACAACTTGTTCCTTCATCAGACTCATAAGTTGTTTCTCCATCAGATTTACAGATTCCAGTCAAGGCTGTCACCAATTTTGCTGATTCTTCTTCAAGATCACTCTCAGACTCTCCTTCTGACCAAGACACAGATAATCCCTTCTTCTTCCTTTTGAGATACGTGGGACACTCAGTTTTTATGTGCCCAAATCCATCACATTCAAAACA
This sequence comes from Lathyrus tuberosus, assembly GCA_022829125.1. Classification (NCBI taxonomy): domain Eukaryota; kingdom Viridiplantae; phylum Streptophyta; class Magnoliopsida; order Fabales; family Fabaceae; genus Lathyrus; species Lathyrus tuberosus. The sequence continues at coordinate 7,890,585 of JALAZF010000090.1, forward strand.
CTGAACTCTCTTCCCTTGATTGGAGTCTTATTCAGTTCTGGACCTTCTGCCTCCATCCTGGTTTTTACTGATGTCGAGTGACTTGTTCTGAACATTAGCTCTTGACTTCCAGTCTATCCTTTTCAACACTTTGTTGAATTTTTTCCAAGCAATACTAGATCTTTAGACACCCCTTCATCTCTGACCAGGTTACCTTCATCTTCTGAATCACCAGCATTTGACACAAAAGCTATACTCTTCTTCTTTTCAGACTTTTCACTGATCCCCAATTCAAATGTTTGAAGTGATCCCACAAGTTCATCCACTTTCATCTTATCTATGTCCTGAGCTTCCTCTATAGCAGTCACTTTCATGTCAAATCTCTTAGGTAGAGATCTGAGGATTTTTCTGACCAGTTTGCTATCAGACATCTTTTCACCTAGGGGACTTGAAGCATTAGCTATCTCAATAATGTTCATGTGAAAATCATGAATGCTCTCATCATCCTTCATCTTCAAATTCTCAAACTTGGTAGTGAGAAGCTGAAGTTTTGACATCTTCACCTTTGTAGTTCCTTCATGAGCAATCTTCAAGACCTGTCAAGCCTCTTTAGCAATGGTGCAATGTTCAATCAACCTGGAAATATTTTTGTTAACACCATTAAACAAGGCATTCATGGCTTTGGAATTTCCCAAAGACCCTTTGTAGTCTGCATCATCCCAGTCTTCCTCTTCCTTCACCATATCAGTAGGATTACCTTCTCCATCTCTAACCTTTGGGGGTTCCCATCCTTTGATAATAGCTTTCCATGCTTGATCATCCATGGATTTGATGAATGCTATCATCCTTGGTTTCCAATAGTCATAGTTGGAACCATTAAGCAGAGGTGGTTTGTTCAAAAATCCTCCATCCTTGTCCATTGCACCAGAAAGTACCTTCCCTGAATCTCACCCAGAAACAACTAGGGTGCAAGCTCTAATACCAATTAAAATTCTGGCACAGATATCAGATGTCCTACACAGATGTTGAGACACGGATATCCAACACAATGAACAAGATAACAATAATAATAACAGTGCAGAAAGTAAAAAACACAGTGACATGTTTACCCAGTTCGGATCAACAATCCTACTCTGGGGGCTACCAAGCCAGGGACGAAATCAATATACGATAGTATCAATTCATAGATCAAACAGCAACCACACCCGGTTATAATCCACTCACTTAATCACTACCCTTCCTATGACTTCTACATAAGACTCACCTAGGTATGAGGCCCTCCTCAAATCCCTCTTCAATCACAAACCGTGACTGGTTCCTTTCAACACAAGTAACAAAACGAAAGACACACTTTCAAAACACACAATTCTCAATACTTCAAAGCTTATGAGAATTGACACACAAGAAACTCAATGCTTAAAAGCTTATGAGTAACTGACAGAACTTACAACACAAAACCAGTCCTTATACTGTTATCAGAATGATACCAGTTAGGCTCACAATTAACAATCAAAAACCCTAACAAAACACACGTAAGTTCCACACCTAAACTAGGTTTACACTAGTTAATATATAGCATTAAATCTGGACTGGGTTGGGCTTCAAAACGCAGCAGAGAGACTGCACACAATTCTGCAAAATAAACTCCAAGAAAATAGGTCTTCAATCTAAAGTTTCCTAATATGTCTCCTTATTTAGAAAGTAGTGAAAATCTGAAAACCAACACAAAATCTCAACTCAATTACTTTGGACGCCACATAGGATAACTAAATATTCACAGAATATTCAGTAACAAATAACAACAAACAAAATCTTCCTTGTAAACCAATAACAGACGCGATGTCCTATGATCCAGGATGGGACATCTTTATCCGACATGTCAAATGCAGTAAGTTAGAACATCTTGTTTCAACATCTTGCTGCTAGAATAGTTTTAGCAAAATAAATGCCAACCACATAATCAAAGAAATAATAGTACAGAATGATAAGCATCTGCAAGCAAGGTCGGTACGGGGTTTCCAATCAGAAATATCTTAATGGCATTGGTATCGACGAAGTTATCGATGTTGAGAAAGAGGAACAACTCGTATGTGAGTAGAACAAAGATATTTTCGAAAGCAGTAACATTTCCTATACTGGCAAAGTATAGGGCTTTCTCTACCAAAAACTTGGCTGGTAAACCTTGGATTCCTTCCTTAGTGGTCATGTGAGCCCTGACTTCTGACTCGTCCAAATAGATTTCTCTTGCAATGGTTTAATCCTTTGGAATTTCTTCTAGTCCAGAAAAGGGAGCTTGGTCAGTGATGGGTAAATCAGTAGGGTGAGAGTTCTCTTCTAGCGTCGGTGCTAGTTCATAATCCGGGAATGTGAAATAGTGATAAACTGGATCGTAGAACTGAATCAGCGTAGACATGATTCCTTCAACTACATGGACCCTTAACAGAGACAACAACCCTCCATACTTAGCTCTGAAAGCACCGGGGTTGGTAATCATCCTTGCTAACCCCCTTAAATCCTCTAGTTTTGGAGCCTTGAAGGTGTACTTATGCATTTTCCTTCTACCGAAATCTATAACGCAATCTTTCTCTCTGATATTTGTAATCATTATTTTAGTTTAATTTTAAAAAGAGAGAAGAGAAAAGAAGATTTTTTTCTTTGTTTAAGAGTTTTTTAGATGAATGCATGAATGCAGCACACAAAAACATTGAAAAAACTTGGGTTCAAGGGTTCAACGTCACGAGCATGGAGTCATGGCTCTATCCATCCCCAAAGGTTGTATTCTGGTTAATTTTTGTACCTGTAGAATGGGTTAAAAGTTCCCAAAATCATTGACCCCCCTAGGGATACCAACAGCAAGCTGGTTCGCCCGAGCGAGCTGTAGCATCCTAGGGTAATCTCAATTGAGTGTAGTATCGTGTGTCAACTATTCTCGATAGCTACCACACTACCAAATGGCCACATGGTTAATGTCTACTAAATCCCCAGTTTCACGGGTACCACATTGGGACAATCTGCTTTCACGACGATTGTCGTTCAACATTGAATCTGTAAAGGGTATCTCCACTGATTTGATGGTCTACCAGGATCATTTATTCGGGAATCACTCCCTGTAAGACCACCCGTCTATGCCATCACCTATCTTAGGGTTCTCTCAAACTTTCCACATGCGACATCACTCACATTCCCATTGACAGAAAAATAAACACGGATATCAAGTAGGAAAAGCAGTATATATAATATAATACCTAAAACTAATCATCCTAGACCTCTTAGGAACTATAATCCTAAAGACTCCCCAGCAAATTCGTCATTTTCCTGTAGCGTGCGACTTTTGTCGATGACGCGACCACCTTATCGCCATGGGTTTCTCCTCACCGCAATGGTAGGAGTGGGGTGCTACTTTCTGATTTCTTATTTATCCCGTGAAGCTGGAAGGGAAAGGGAAGCTATCTAAAACTAACCTTGTACGCAAATGTTTAACTGAACAAATGCTAAAGAGATTCGAGGAGTTCGGGGTCAGGTTATATAATTGGGAGTTGTCAATTACCCATCCTATATGTGGTTATCCACAGGTTATTAGCAGTTATCCTTACTGCTTTCTACTTACTGGTGTTTGTCTGTTGTGGGTTGGGAAAGTTTCCCTTTTGGGAGGTTTTTGAGAGAGAGAGAGAGAGTTTTTGATGATGTCGGGCTTGCCGAGGTTTTTGATGAGTGAAGGTACTGGAACTAAAGTTTTTGTTTGGTGTGCTCGCTAAGATTTCATAATCTTATGCCTACGTATTCCCGTTAAAGAAAAAGAGGGAAATCAGAGCAATCATAGTTCCTCATATTCTATGGGAGGAAAAGATGATGTTTTTGTGTCTTGTTCAAAGCCACAAAGAGTGGATTTACCAGGATAAGAGATGGACGACATATTGGATATTTGAATCAACAAGCGTGCCACTTATAGCAATTATCTGGGGTTTAGGGTTTGTTTGAATGTCTGTTTATATATGTGATATATAGAGAAGTGTCTTCCTACAGAGATTTTTTTATTTCCTCTGAAGGGATGTTAATTTTTGTGTGCCTTGATCAAAGCCCAAGGTTGAAGCTAAGAGATTGATTGACTCCACTGGGGAAGTCTTTATACAAAGCCTAAGAGGAGGCTGGAAAAAACTGACTCAACAAGAGAGTGTTTATCTGTCTTGTACAAAGCCCAAGATTGAGGCTAAAAAGAGACTGACTCTTTTGGGGATATCATTATACAAAGCCTAAGAGGAGGGTAAAAGTTGACTTTTCTAGGGAAATATTTTGTCTGTCTTGTACAAAGCCCAAGATTGAGGCTAAAAGAGGAAACTGACCCTATAGGTGATAGATTTTATCTGTCTTGTACAAAGCCCAAGATTGAGGCTAAGAGACGATTGACTCTGCTGGAGAGATTTATACGGTGTCTTGTACAAAGCCCAAGATTGAGGCTGAAATGAGACTGACTCAACAAGAGAGGTTTCAACTCTACTGGAGATTGGTTAAATGACCAGGGTTTCTCCTATATTTGTAGGGAACTTGAGAATGTATTTGAGATCCAAGAGGATATTAGACTGTCCAAGTCTACTGGTATGGAAGAGTTTATCTTCGTATGATGCCCAAGTGGAGGCTGGTGCTTTAAGGGATGAGAATCAACCCTAAAATTGTCCAAGGTTTTGACTCTTTAGAAAGACTGCTCTAACAAAGGACGACTAAGTTCTATCCTATACCTTTAAGAGGTCTTCAGGGTCCTTGTATTAATCCCAAGAGAAGGCATGCGAATTTCTAAGAAGCCGAAGGGTCCTTGTACAAAGCCTAAGAGGAGGCGGGGATGCTTTTAGGAAGTCTGTGGGTCCAAACCTAAGAAAAGTTCAAGAAAAGTTTCACTGGGAATAATATTTTCTTTAATGAACAGTTCTAGGGTTTGAAGAAATTCAAGAGAGGTTTCACCGGGAATTAATCCTCTCTGGGGGAAATGAATTTCTTTGACAATTTCTAATAGTGACAGTCTGATAAAGGTTTCACCGGGAATAATGCCTTTCTCTTTGTTCCATATTGTATAAGCCCAAGAGAAGGCAAGACTGTATCTGGAATTCCTATGGGGAACTAGTTTTGACTGTGTTGAAAGAGTGACCACTGGCTTTATCTAGTTCTAGACCTAATTCCTGAGGAAAACTCTAAGCAGATAATATACAGGTATATATATATATATATATATATATATATATATATATACAGATGAAATATAGACTGTATGTAAAAGAGGGTAGGAGGACTTACAGATGAGTAAGCTTCCAACATAAACAATTATATATATATGTGCAAGTATGTAAAAGAAAGCTGATAAAACTTACAGGCGAGCAAGCTTCCATTGTAACAGCTGTATGGTTAGTTGTTCAAGAAATTAAAGAAAGTTTTGATAACAACTATGAGTTTGAACCTAAATCAAAAGGGAAGGTTGTTTTTGAAAAGAAGATTGGGGTTTATACTCAAGGAGAGGCCCAGATGAAAGACAATGTTAGTTCTTGTATTGACTGGAATTTTGGTAAAACAATGGTGTTGTCAATGATGTCATAAGTCTGATGTCTTAACATGAGTTCTTAACATTGAGTTGATGTTAAGTTCAGAAGGATTGCAGTTTTGTATGCTGATGTTAAACCTGATGTCTTGACATCAGTTGACAGAACATCAGAACATCAGTCTGATGTGTTTTGTTAGGGCTGCATTTGTTTAAGTGTGTTTTGAGAAGATCTGGTGGAGAGATTGCAGGCGAATATCATGGGACAAATATATTCTGTTGCAGTCTTATATTGAGCAGATATTGTTACTATTTTCATGCAAAAAGATATGGAGAATAATTAGATTTAATTGAAGATTTAATTGAAGATTTATTTAGTAGCAGAATCTTTTGCAGATTTGGAGGAGCTGATTTGTTGTGATTTGAAGGCCCAAATCCAGTTGGGAAATAGGTTATAAATAGAAGCATTGTAACCTAGTTTTGGTAAGCCAGCCATCATGTAAATTATAAGGGTTGTGTTGGTTGATGAACTACCCGGTTTTGTGGGATGGTCATCATGTTTATCTCTAAGCCTGTAGGTAAGAGATGTATTGTTCTTAGAGGAAGCTATTAAGCAACTCTAAGCATTGTTCTTAGTCATGAGGGTCATGTCTATGTATTGTTATAGGAGTGTGTCTTCTATTTTTATGTGTTTGGAGAGTTGTTGGAAATCAAGCTGTTGATGCAGTGACTGAGATGTTGATTGCTAGACATCATTGCGATGATTGGAAGTGGGATGGAGTCTCTTACCTAGGGAGAACTTAGGTAGAAGGGTCATTGGGTAGGGATTAAGTGAGTAGATTGTCAACTGGTATTGTTGAGTCTGTTATTTAATACTGCTAATAGTGGACTTCCTTCCTGGCTTGGTATGCCCCTAAATGTAGGTTGTTAGACCGAACTGGGTGAACAAATTCTGTGTGCACTTTTCTTTTCAGCAACGTATTTAACTGCCTATAATTGCCTTGCTGTTTATGTCAGACCAGATGTCTCGACATCATGTAGGACATCTGGGATCTGTTATACCAGAATTTCAATTGGTATCAGAGAAGGCATCCTGTCTGTTTCTGGATGAGATCTAGGGAAGATACTTTCTTGTTCATGAGCAAGGAAGATAGTTTTGCTGAGTTATGGACTTGGTCAGTTCATATAGTTTTTTGTTTGATCCCTTGAAGTGAAGGATAGACTATTCATGACAGGGTATGTATTGGACCTGTCTGTTGTTATCAGGTGTGTAACTTTGGTGGAAAACTGCTATTATGAGTTTGATTTATTTTCAAACCTTTTTGCTGGCACTTGAATTATGGTGATGGCGTGCAAGGATTATTGAGTAGTGCCTGAAGGGTGTTGAGGAGTTGTTGTGTGTTCCGCTGCATGGTATCTGATGTAACCCTGGTTGTTTCTTGTGTCTCTGGTGGTGAGACTTTAGGAAGGTATTTTCTTGGAAAGACTTTAGAGTTTGGTCTCCTCAGCAGAAGAAGAATATATTTCAAATCAGGTATTGAAGACCAATCTGTCCAGAACATTGATGATGAAAGAAGAGGGTGGAGCCAAAGCAAAAGAGTATCACTGTCAAATCTTTCATGTGGGAGTGAAGATCTTGATAAGTTATCTCTTAAGTGTATTTATGGTGACCTAATTAGGAGATATTCCTGGTTATGGTGTCCAATGTAGTTCTGGTATATCTGAAGACGAATTCTCTTGTGAAGATACATGTTTCTGATTTTCAAAATCATGAACTGGAGGAAGTTTCATCAAGAAAGAAGCTGAGCTTGATATGTCAATCCTAATGTCTCGACATCGCGCTACACATCAGCAATTTATGGTAAATGCTGAGTCAAAGTCCTATTAGATTGTAGCTGTTTTGAAGGATCACTGAAGCTGTGAAGTTGAACAATTTTTGAGATGCTGTTCATAATGTCATAGCATCTCAGCTGTGCTGGTTGAAGAAAAGGTAGTAATCTTGATAGCAGAAGAGAAGGAGATAATCCTTGTTTAAGCTAAAATGTCTGAGGACAATTTTATAAGGAAAATGCATCCAAGAGTTTGTGTGCAGTAGCAGTGTAAATCAGCCTGTGGTCAATTGGTGTATACATGAGCTCTTTTAATTTTGTGGCTTGAAGGATTGGAAGTAGCAGATTGTCTATGGTATGTTATCACTCTTAAGTTAGACGAGAGGTCTGAACCTTGTGCTTATAAGAAGAAGCTTCTGGAAGAGTGTGTTATGCAAGTTACTGCAGTTTTGTTGGTCTGATCTTAGAAGTTGATCAGATGTTGATATGTTCTCGTGTGTTCGTTGCAAGAGATATGTGTGGATTACTATGGTTGTAGTCTCAAAATCCTAGTAGATGTTTAATGTGATTTAGACTGATGTCGAAACTGATGTTGAAACATCACTTCAGTTCTTTGCTCAGGGTGGAGTGAAAGATCAAGACACTGACCTAACCTGGAAGGCTTTTGTGGTATGAATGGTTGTCATAATGGTTGTCATGAAGAAGATTCAGAAGATGCTACACCACAGGGATTTAAGATCAATTGCTATTTGTGATATTCACAAGTATTTAATTGATTATCCTTGAAAGACAAGATTAAGGATGTTCTGTCAATTGTTTTAACATTTTTTCATCAGAGGTTTGGAGAATTATGGGAGGGGTTCTACATTCGCTTACAAGTCGCCTAGGTGTTGACCTGGGATTATTGCTTAGCATCTGTTCCTAGAAAGTATTGTGAATGACTTATCCAGATGGTGGTGCTGTTGAAGATGAAGACGGAAGACTATGAAGACATCATAATCTTGTTGGTTACAGCTTGGATCAGTTTATTTCTGATCTAAGTGGTTTGGAGCATGGTGTTTGCTCTGGTTGTGAAGGTCGAGGATAAGTGGTAGTTATCTCTGGCTTTCTACTGACGGCTCTACTAAGGGAAGTGACTTTCTTTAGTATTACTATGGGGTAGTCTTGGACTACTTATTTTCTGAAGATTCAGATGTGGTAGGTTTGAAGTCTTTGGAGTTTCTAAGCAGGATGGAGGTTGTCTACTCAAACTTGATTGTTGAATCAAGTCTATGAGAGCATGGAAATCTGTTTCTGCAAAGGGAGGAGGTTCTTCTGAGTGGCAGAAGGTAGAGTTAAATTCAACAGTTGGGTGACATAATGTTCTGACATCTAGCTTAACATCAGAAGTCTCAACTGGTGATGTCGCACATCAGCTTTTGATAGGATGATCTACAGGAATGAACAATAAGATGCTTCAAAAAGATCGTTCTCATGGCAGTTTGCGGGAGCTGCAGGAAGGAGAAGATGTTACATGACCATGGCTTAGGGAGTCTAAGTGTGTTTGCTATTGAGCAATTGGAACATGTGACTTGAAGATCTGGTTTCCTTGGTGGATCAGGATATCTTTGTGAGAGTTCTGACAAACATGAAAAAGGTCAAAATGTGGCATTTGGCTGTTTTCATATGAGGATTCATGCTTAAGGTGATCAAACTGTGGCATTTGGTTGATCTCAGAAGTGAATTCGAAGAATCAAGATAATCAGAGTGTGGCAGCTGGTTATTATTGAGGATTGTCTTGGAACAAGTTACTCTTGGGTTGAAGTGTGATGAGTTGAAGACTCAAGGAGATTATTTTTCTTAAAGGTGGATAAGAGTTTATTCCTCTGGTTCTTTGGATTACTATGCTAGAGTAAGTCTAGTTGGTGGAGCATATCAAGAATCATGGTGTTGATGTTTTGGTGTGTGGAAGATGGTCTAACTTGTGGTAGGACATTATCTGGGATGATTACCTACATTGTATCTAAAGAGAATCTACCTAATCATACAGGAGAATAATGAAGTAGAAGGTCTGCTTTGGAAGGAGAATATAGAGAAGACTGAAGTAGATCAGGTATTGATTGCTTGAAAGTCTGAATGTGGATATTCATTAATTGGTCCAAATGTCAAAGATAAATAATTGGACGTGTATCGCTAAAGGCAGAAGAAAAGCCTGTGAAGGGGACATAGCCCTATTGTCAAGTCATGCTAGAAAATAGTTGATCATCCTGGCAAGATGTGGAGTTTTGGAGCATGTGAAGATAACAAACCAAGAGGGAATCATGTGAGTATACTAATTTGCAGTCTGAACTCTTTGCGTCAGAGAGTGTGTGTGAGCTCATGGTATTCAGGTGTGTATGTTAACCTGAATAAGCTGCTCTGACTGTGTTTTATTGGGAGCTTCTTGAAGGACTTCTATACGAAATGAGTCCTCTGAATGGTAATGAGAAGCTGATGTCCCCAAAAGATGTTATTGAATGGTGATGTTGTAACATCATGATTGTTGATGGTTATATTTGGAAGATGATTGAGATTGTGCGTGTGGAGTTGGATGCTCAAGCATTTTTGTCAGAAGAGATGTTTCTGACTATGTGAATTAGAATGTGGAGATTCTGGTCTTGTTTTTAGTAGTTTGTTCTGGCAAAGCATGACTACTAATTTTGAAGACTTCATTGGTATCAACAACTACTGGTGGATGTAATGGTAGAGGGATTGTGATGTGATCTGATCAAAACATTTTTTTTAGAGTTGTTCCTTCTTCTGCTACAAGTATCTCTTGAAGAGATTAGATCTCAGTAAAGTAGAGAATTTGTGGAGTCTGTGAGCAGTGTCAAACAAGTCAGGATACTTGGTTGTGTTCTCCAAAAGTGAAAGTACAGTATGTGAATGTGCTCAGAAAGTGTGCTCAAATGTTCATCTCTATCTAGAGCATTAGTTAACCATGACAGGGGGAGTACTTGTCTATGGATTCTGCAGCAAAGGTGCATATATTGTGAAGCTTGCATGCTGATCAAGCTTGTGGAGATTGGTTGCCTCTTATGAGGAGATAATCTCAGATAACATGTTATGACATTAGGCTGTTGGATGGCATGTTGGTGTGGACATGAATGGTTCTAGCATGTGAAGCTAATTGTTTGTATCCTGTACACACATGCTTCTGAGGAGAAGTCTGAAGACAATTTTATGCATTTTTGGAAAAACGTTGTGAGGGTCTTTGTTGATGGGAGATGTCACACTTATCTTGATGTGTGTTATTAATTCTAAGTAAGAGGAGTTTACTTAGAGTTCAGTGGAAGGCATTGTGAGTGTGCTTCAGAACTTGTGGATGATTGTGTGAAGCATTCCTGACTGGATGGATGAAGATTGTGTCTGGATTTTCCAAATGCTATGATGTACTGGTCAAGGAGCATCAGTTATGAAATATAAGGGGATAACTTCTGGTCTGTACTAGTGTGGTACTTGGATTGTTTGAGGATTAAGCATTTTGTGAATGCGTTCAGCAGGTGTGTTGAACAGAGGGTGCGCTCTTGAAGACATGAAGATGAGTCTTATGTTTTCCATTCATTTAAGGTGATCTTCTTGCAAAGGAGCACTGGTTATCTTCGATAGGGAGAGTTGATCTTTTGTTGAAGAAGTTGTTTATCCAGATTGTAATGTCAGACAAGATGTCGTGACATTGTGTTACTGGTGAAGTTCATGGTGTACTTGACAGTTTAGACCTGGTTCTATAGATTTGTGTGTTAATGGATTGAATCAGAAGTATACATTTACACCAATGTTTGTCAATTTTTGGCCAAAAAGGGGGAGAGAATGTACAGTAGTAGCTGTTAAGTCTGGATTTTGTTCTGAGTATGTTGGTTGGCAGATTCAGAGTTTGTCCAATTGTGGCTAAAAAGGGGGAGAGTTAGCCTAGTTGTTGCCTAGTTGTCTATTGTGGTTCTAGGCTTGAGGAGGAGTGTGTAGTTTGTGCAGCTGTTTTGCTGGTTGCAGTTTTGAGGGGGAGTTGCTGCTGCTAGTTGTGTGCTGATGTAGGCTGAGATTATTTTAGCCAAAATTAGCCAAATGGGGAGATTGTTAGTTCTTGTATTGACTGGAATTTTGGTAAAACAATGGTGTTGTTAATGATGTCATATGTCTGATGTCTTAACATGAGTTCTTAACATTGAGTTGATGTTAAGTTCAGAAGGATTGCAGTTTTGTATGCTGATGTTAAACCTGATGTCTTGACATCAGTTGACAGAACATCAGAAAATCAGTCTGATGTGTTTTGTTAGGGCTGCATTTGTTTAAGTGTGTCTTGAGAAGATCTGGTGGAGAGATTGCAGGCGAATATCATGGGACAAATATATTCTGTTGCAGTCTTATATTGAGCAGATATTGTTACTATTTTCATGCAAAAAGATATGGAGAATAATTAGATTTAATTGAAGATTTAATTGAAGATTTGATTGAAGATCTATTTAGTAGCATAATCTTTTGCAGATTTGGAGGAGCTGATTTATTGTGATTTGAAGGCCCAAATCTAGTTAGGAAATAGGTTATAAATAGAAGCATTGTAACCTAGTTTTGGAAAGCCAGCCATCATGTAAATTATAAGGGTTGTGTTGGTTGATGAACCTCCCGGTTTTGTGGGATGGTCATCATGTTTATCTCTAAGCCTGTAGGTAAGAGATGTATTATTCTTAGAGAAAGCTGTTAAGCAACTCTAAGCATTGTTCTTAGTCATGAGGGTCATGTCTAGGTATTGTTATAGGAGTGTGTCTTCTATTTTTATGTGTTTGGAGAGTTGTTGGAAATCAAGTTGTTGATGCAGTGACTGAGATGTTGATTGCTAGACGTCATTGCGATGATTGGAAGTGAGATGAAGTCTCTTACCTAGGGAGAACTTAGGTAGAAGGGTCATTGGGTAGGGATTAAGTGAGTAGATTGTCAACTGGTATTGTTGAGTCTGTTATTTAATACTGCTAATAGTGGACTTCCTTCCTGGCTTGGTATGCCCCCAGATGTAGGTTGTTAGACCGAACTGGGTGAACAAATTCTGTGTGCACTTTTCTTTTCAGCAACGTATTTAACTGCCTATAATTGCCTTGCTGTTTATGTCAGACCAGATGTCTCGACATCATGTAGGACATCTGGGATCTGTTATACCAGAATTTCAGACAGTGATCGTACCGTTGATCTGAAAATTGTATCGGGACTTATATAATGACTGAGGCCCAAATTAGGTTTTATTTACAAAGGGATGGGTCTTACAACTCAAAGATAGCCCCAAAGGTTTGAAAAAGAAAAGAAATGGGACTTACAACACAAGGGTAGGCCCAGATGATTTTTGTTTAAAAGGCAATCGCGCCGAGATTTTTGAAAACATAATGGGACTTATACAATGACTGAGGCCCAAAAATTATTTATGTACAAAAGAGGGTTCAGTCTTACACTCTGTTAGAGGCCCATGAGTGTTTTGAAAAAGATTTGTGAGGGTGAAAATAATCAAAACCCTAATTTGATTTTAAAATGTATTTTAATTGAATAAAAATTCAATTAAAATGATCAAAATTATCAAACATGTGTAAAAAAACAAGTTGTGATCTTGGATTAATGTTTGAAAAATCATGTTTAATTCATAGAATGATTTGAAAACCATTTGAAGTTGAAAAATCAAGAGAAATAAATATTTGAAGTGTTTAAAACAACAAATAAAACATAATTCTTTACAAAAATAATAAATATATGAAATAAATAATATTTTTGTGAAATTTTTATGGAATAAAATATTTTAACATTTTTGGGAATTTTCAAAAAAAGAACCAATAAAAAATAATTAAAATTGAGAGAGAAATTAATTTTAGAATTAATTAACAAAAACCATAAAAATATGAAAAATAGCAAAAAAGGCAAAATGATAAAATGGTCTGGGTGGGTGTTGAACCCACGACCTCGTAGCCAAACACACATGCGTGCTACCACTGGGGTGGTGATACATCAGTGTATCAAAACCACCCCAAGAACATATATGGGGTGCCAAGTTTCTTGGCCTGGCCCTTGCCCAAGGCAAGGCCTAGTTTTGGCAATTTGCATGAAGCCTCTAACTTTGTCATTTCTCCATGGATTGGGACAAAATTTAGGTGCATTTGACCTAGAATTTCATGAGAAATCCAATGGTGCCCTTGGAATTTTCAGAAAATGTTTCCATTTCAAAATCCGATAGTGATTTCAAAATAGGCCAAATTTTGCATGTTCTATGCTATCTCATGGTACAGGCAATAATAGCATGATAAATTGGTTCAAACATAACACATATGATATGTATGAGAGGTCCATGATTAATGGACCTCAAAGCAATGCATGATTTAAAGAGTTCAAGTTGTGATGCACTTACCTCTTGAAGCTTCTTGTGTTATCTGCCAAGTTCCTTGTGCCAGAAGTAATTTAATGCTTTGAACACTCTCAATTGATCTCTTAGAAGCTTTTAGGATGATCAAAACCAGCTGGAGTCCTCAAGAACAAGTATAGGCCTTTTCTTGCAAAAAGGGAAAAGTGACCAAGATAGTAACTCTCTCAAATGGTGTTCCAGATGAGGGAAACCAATTGGGACAATTTGAGGATGATATTTGGAGTGTGTTTGAGGCCTGGTTTGGTTTTGGAAGTGACTGAATCAAGACATGGTTTGAAAAATGCAGAAAAGTCAAATTTTGAGGTTTTGGAGGTTGATTTTCTGATTTTGGTGTTTAGATCACAAGTGAGTGTTTGAACAGCTTATATATGACATATTGGATGTGTTTGGATCATGAGTTATGATGGAATGGCTCTCTAACTCAAAAACTCAGAGTTGACTTGCAAAAGAAGGCATTTTGGCCTAAAGAGAGAGATTTTGAGGAAAGCATCAGTTGTACTGCTTTGGTGTACTCAAACTGAGCACAAATGAGCTCTATTTATAGTGCAACAAGTTTGTTTTGCAAGCAATAGTGAATGGCAGCTGGTACAGGCCTTTGGTCAATGTTGATCCAAGGGAATCTTTAGTCTCCTCTAGCCATTGACTTGAGGTTAGGGCACATGCCTATGGTTCTTTGATTCAGAGTTGAATCTTGACTCATTCAGTTAGGAATGTGTCAGTCCATGCCACCTTGATGCATCCATTAAATGCTTAGAAACAAAATTAGACTCTTTTGCACTTTTTAGCCTTTTTAGGTTTGTTATGGCTATGTGTAGATTCTTGGACTTGGGAGGCTTGGGGATCAGATCATTCCCCTTTGATTTTATCCTATGATGTGTCCAAATGGATGACAAGGCTTGGAGTTGTCCAAATTTGCCAAATCGAGCAAAATGCCAAAATCTGCCTTGTACAAGACAGTTGGAAATGGTGATTTTGAGGGAATCATATATCCTTGCTCAAGTTGAGTTATGTGAGGCTCTTGTGCTTTTTAGAAAGCCCTCATATGATACAATACATGTGTGACCATAATTTGTCTTGAAACTATTTGAATCCAACTGAAAAATCCTCATGAACATTGATGTCCAAGGCTGGTAACTTAGGAAGATTTTCACTAAGTGTCGAAAAAGTGTCATTTTCTTCATTTTTGTCATTTTGTAGAATGTAGGAAGACCTAAAAATCAGGCTTTGGATCACCCAAAATGGCTGCTTGGATCTCAAGTTATGATCCTTGGAAGTTGGTACCAAAATCACTTTTGTTCCATAACTTAGAAAAATTTTGGTTTCTTATGGTTGCCCATTTTGCAAGAAACCTCACTTTTATTGATTTTTCTTAATGAATGATGATCAATACCATACATTAACATTATTTTTAACTTAGAGGAACCATATTTGTGAAAAAATACAAAAAGTCAAACTTGATTTTGTGCACAGTTAACTTTTTATCGGATGAAATCCAAACTGTGTGATCTTTTGTGAAATCAAGTCCTTGACCTAAATCAAACCTAATGGATGGATTTCATAGGTGTTATAGCGTGTACTGAATCATGTCCTAAGGTTTAGGAGCATGTCTTGTGTAATACCCCGTATTAATTAAGTGCTCAATTTGGATATCAGAAGAAATCAATTATTTTATTAAAAAGACAGAGTGATATTTATTGGTTTAAGGGAGTGTTTTAAGGTAACTCTGATAATTGATTAATTGGGTTGAGATGACAAAATATCAATTGGAGATATTTTACCCTGTTGGATTATATTATATAATATTGCTTTATATATATATATATATATATATATATATATATATATATATATATATATTTGGAAAGAGAAAAGAAAGGAAAAGATAGAAAAGAAGAAGAAGAAAGGAAAGGAAGAAAAGGAAGAAGAGAAAGAGAGAAAGTGGAGAAAGATGAAGAAGAGGAACTCATGGATCATCACCAACTTCTTCAACCTCCTCTTCGATTACCAGGTGGGTTCTAGTTAGACACTCTAAGTCTAGAAATATAAGTTTTGGACTTAGGTTAGATTTGAGAGAAAATGAAATCTAACGGATGAAATTCGATATAAATTTCGTAGAGTAGTCGTGATATGCATGTGATCAATTGATGATACTTGTTTTGATGTTTGGAAATGATTGGGCATGGGAAAGATGAATTTTTTGGGTGTTTGGAACCCTAAAAACGCAGCAGAGAAATTCTGCATCTGATACGAAGCGTCGGGTGGTGGTTTGAGCGTCGGGCGACACAGGAGTTGCGCCGCTGCTCCGTCGGGCGATGGCCAAGGGGCGCAACATAGCACGTTTCTATAACTCTTGAGTTTTGAGATATGGGATTGACGCCGCTGCTTCACCGGGTGAAGCACGGGCGAATGGGGCACCGCCGGGCGGAAAATGGTAGCGTCGGGCGCTCCTGGGAATTTTCAATCATTCTGTTTTCTTTAAAACTCCACAACTTTTGATCCGTAACTCGGATTGAGACGTTCTTGGTATCATTGGAAAGCTATGACAACCCTCTACCCAATAAAAAGTGAAAATATTAAGTATGATGTGGGATTAATTATTTTAGTGGAAAATGAATGAGAAGAATGTTATGTGATATGTTTAGAAATTGATATCTTTTGGATCGTAAATCCGATCGAGGCATAATTATAGCTGATGTAAAGTTGTGAAATATCCTACGGGATAAAAGCGAGAAGTATTGATTTTGATACCCGATTAAATGAATCGGAGGGAACCCGAAAGTGATGTCTTATGTGATGTGTGATTATATGTGTTTACTTGTAATATTTGTGATTATACCATGTCTATAAAATTGTGAATGAAAGAAATATGCATTTTAAAATATGAATTAGGAAGAGTGAGGAAACTTTACCCCAAAACAAAATAGTATAATTCTAGGTTGCGAATAGAATTGTGATAGAAACTCTGGATGGCGACGCTCGTGCATTCATTGACGAGTTCTGGCCTGAAGTAGATAACCTAGATGGCAAGGCTTGAGCACCTGATGTAGGAAGATGCATCCGTGACGGGATTGGTCTAGGAAAGAGTGAAACACTAGTATAAAACATGTGTGTGAACCTCGTGTTCTTTGTGAAAGGCGAATGTGGCCTTAAGGCATTGTGGTCTTGTGATTGTCGAATACAATCACGTTGTGTGTGTGATCACGTAATCGTAACCAGTTATCTTGTGAGTGCGTTTCATGGGTCTCGAGCTCCTCTGAAACATGTGCACAACTACTTGGCAGGTTTGATTCCCGCGTGCAGTACGAATGGCACTCTGGGAGCGTATGCTTGTGACGGTTAATGGCCCGTGTGAAGTGACGGTTCATAACTGTTAATGGCCCGTAGAACCCAAATCCATTCGTATGTCAAGTAGGTTACCAGGATCCATGACTCGGGTCAACTTCTAGACGTAGAAGAGGACGGGAAAAGGGGATGCCTTGGTGTGATTATCGATTAGTGATATTTTGAGTTGATGAACTCATGACATGTTTCCATATAGTGTGAGATTGTGAGATTGTGAACTCAAAGTCATTCCCTTCCCCTTGACTTGAGTTAGGATTGGTAGAACCTTGTAAAGGCGAGAGAATCTATAAGATATGGAACTCGCTGAGATTTTATGTATCTCACCCCACTATAGTTGCTTTATTTCAGGTGTGGTTTGCAGGTTTGATTTACAAGTGGAGCGATGCTTGGATGTTTCAAGAGAAGCTTAGATGAGCTTAATTCCGCTGTGTATTCTGTTGTCCACAATTGAGGATATTGTATGTTATTCTTAGATTTTATATTTTTGGCTAGTTTCCATAGCTTGTACCATAAATTGTGTTATGTGTTGGAACTGGTCAAGTATGTGAATTACGCCATTAGGCACTTATGATGGTGTCAGTACCAAATAAAATGCTTGTATTGTATTATTCTAGATAAATATTATACAGGGCGTTACATCTTGGTCAAAAGTCAAAGATATAGTTGACTTTTTCCTTAAAACCCTAATTGCGGTCCTGGTGAAATTGAAAGTTGTGAACCAAGCTTCTTGGGTCAATCCATTGTTGCAAATGGATCAATATGGTGTATTTAAGGTCCTCAAATCATGTCTTGAGGTCTTGGCTCATGCTTTGCTCCAAAAGTCAACTTAGGGGTGAATTTGGTCAAGAAACCCTAATTCCCGATTTTTTGTGAATGCATCCCCTAAGGCTAAATTGACTTGATGATTGGGTCCATGAGGTCCCTTGGAGTATCTTGGGTTATGCTTTGAAGCATTGGCTCATGCCCAGATGAAAATTTTCATCTGGAGGCCTTGGTCGACCAAAACCCTAATTTGGTGACACTGGCGATCTTGAGGCTTGGTCCTCTTGGAATGTTGCACTCCTGTGCTTGATTCTTGATGTGGGAGTGCTCTTGATCCCTTATAGGTGTTTGAGAGGTTAGACAAGTTGAAGATCATGTCATTCCTTGATTGATCCTTTGTCTAAGTGCTCTGAGAGGGCTCAAAACCCTAATTCTTGATTATGGTGAATGCTCAACCATCTTTGAGGAGATTGATGAGGCATGAAGGTACATCTATATTATGGTGATGATCTTCACCATGATGAGAAATCTTGGTGGTCAAAATTTTGGGTATGACAGATACCACTCATTGTTTATTATATTAAATGTATGATTTAATATAATTGTCAACGTCACGAGAACCTACAGGGTCAGACACATAAGGACAGATTAATGAGATATAAAAAATAAGAAACATCGTAAGGTACAATGTACTAAAGAGAATTACAAAACACTGTAAGGTACGATGCACTTAAGTGAATTGTAGAACATCGTAAGGTACTGTGCACTTAAGCCAAATACAATACTCTATAAGGTACGCTGCACTTAAGTGATACGTTTAGCTTGCAGCTCACACAAGTGGTTCTATAAATAGAACCTTTATGCATAAGCTTTTACACTTGATGAAATTCAGTTTGTGAAACCCTGGCCGTAATTTCTCTCTTTCTCTCTCACTCAAACTCTTCATTCGTAGCAGTTAGCACTGAGATTGAAGGCACTCTGTTCGTGTGGATTGTGTAGAGGTGTTGTTCTTCATTCAACGCTTGTGATCGTTCCTCTGATTCTGCATCAAAGGTGTTAATCGCCACAAGAGATAATCGTTCTATCATATTTCATTCATCATTCCTAAGGATCAACTAAAGGAAATTTTTTGTTTTTCGCTGCGCTTTGTATCGTGATTTCCCTTCATATATACCATCACAAGGTTGTGTCTCTGAAAGTGCCACACAATAGTTTCTACTTTAGGGAGTCAGGAGCTCCGGTGATGGGCATTTGTGTGTAGATGGAGGCGACATGCTCATAAGGATCACTACGCCCATCACACTTCGCCAAGGAGAGAGGCTTGAATCCTTCGGGGATATGTGTTTCCCATATTTTGTCTAAAAGTGAATGGGGGTCCAGCACTTTTGTCTCTTCTTGGGGGTTAGCCTCTTGTTGGCGTTATTGGATGTTGAGGACGTTGGCCTCCCGGAATTGATTTTGGCGGTGCAGTGCGTCCATGGCAGCACGCATCTCCGCCAAATCGTTGACATCACTGCTATCTCCGGTGTCTTCAACGTGGGAGATGACACTCTCATAACAACCATGATTGGGCACAATTAGGTATAGGAGTGAAGTTTTTAATGAGTATCAAAGTGATTATGGTAACGAAAGGTGTGGCTCAGGTTAGTCTTATTGGGGGGTCCTAGTGGGCGTCACTATACTTATCAAAAAGTACAGGTATGTGTGGTACGTAAGCTAGTATGGGTGACCAGAGTCCTTAGTAGTTTTTTGAGAGAACGAGCTCACGTGAGGTGAGAAGCTTTGTGCTTATGCGTTACTCTGCGTCAGTTGTGATTTGTCTTCTCAACCCTAATATTAGGGTATTTAAAGAAGTGCATGCGCCTAGAATTCAAGAGCCCCTAAAAAGTGATAACCGATCTCTCTTTAACCGAGAAAATTACCCATTTCTTAGAGAGTTATTATTTAACTTCGCATACGCAATTATGGAAGGGATAGACGCTAGTACCCACATCTTTCCCTTATGACAAACCCGCGTGCCACATCATAACTTAAACATTTGTCTCATTAACCATCCGAGTTTCTCACTAATATCAATCAGTAAAGAAGATTTAATTTAAATATGTGTGTTAGATAATATATTTTATTATAATCAAACAAAAGTAATAAGAAAACAAAACAAAAAAATATTTGTTTTGTATATAAGTTAAAAATAGTCCTTCTTTTTTATCTTAATTTAACACTACGCCATTAAACAAGTAAAAAAAGGAAAGGGTGAGATACTACTCTACTACCATTGGAACAGATGGAAATTGTTGCTCCGTTGCTTGCTTGCTTGCTTCTACACGTGGGGAAGCATATTCTTTACTCTGTTCCTTCTTTGTACTCTAGCATTAAGAAAACGCTTATAATTAATTATTCATACGACAATGGGTCACATTAGAGTCTTGATCAAATCAATTATCTTCCTAAAACACTCTTCTCCTAATCAACCATTATGGACACCGCTTCAACCTGAATCAACCTGAATCAAAGCTATGATTTCATCTTTAGCTTTTAATCCTCTCGTTTCTTCCTCTTTTAACATTGCAACCACCACCACTCACGTAATTTTTCATTTTTCAAATATAAGTAACATAATGCTAATGTTCAAATTTTTTAGAGTAGAGTAAAACTCAAACATTGGTGTTCATAAATTGGATCTGTAATGGTTTTTTATTTTGTATTTGTTTTCATGACAGAACTTTAAAAGTAAGCAGTATCTGGCCAAGCAAAAGCCAGTTGAAGTCACTCTTGGTTATCAGAATCCAAATGGATGCAAGGTCTGCAGTTTTGGATCAAAAGGATCCATATATGATAAGGTGTATTTTATTTCTTTTATATATGTCATTGGATCACTTTTTAAGATTGCTTTGTTATTGTTGTATATATTGAGTGCCAAACTTTTGTTTAAGTTTTTTTTTTTTTGTAATATGAAGCATAAGTTCCATGTTTTGGGTGAGTCATCTTCATTTAGGGTATGTTTGAACAGAAGATTTTGAAGGGTTTGGGAGGAGAAGGTTTTGAAGGGCTAATAATTCTATATTTTAGTTAAACTTCACTCATTTTTCTACTTGTCACTTCCGAGACATTTGCTAGTGGTCAAAGGAAATGGATGAAAATAACATGTATTACTTGGACTCTAGTAAACCCCCAAAGGTTGGTCTGTTGGTAAAGGCTTAAGTCCTGAGAGTGTGCTCCTCACAAGTTCAAATCTTGCCAGGTGCTAATAATTCTTATGTTGGGTCTGACTTTAAATGGGGCCCCCACTAGTGGAAGGTGGGATGGGTCCCTTAGATGGTTAGTCCATACAGGAAACTTTTCTCTGACTATAAATGGACCTACCACTAATGGTCGGTGGGTTTGGTCCCCTTAGATTAGTTTGTCTCAAGGTTGGATATCTAGTTTTCCAAAAAAAAAAAAAACGTTTGGAGTCTAGTCTGACTGGTTTGCTATGTGTTTGTCTAATATCTAGGGGTGTTCAAAACCGAACCAACCAAATAGAAAACCGCAAACCAAACCAAACCAAACCGAAATCGCAAAAAACCGCATTTGGTTCGGATGTGTTCGGGCCATCTTTTAACAAAACCGCACGGTTTGGTTTGGTTTGCGGTTTGTATTTTGCAAACCGAACTAAATCAAACAAAACCGCATTATGTTACAATCCAAACTTCACTTATCCCACATCTAACCCAAAACTTAAACCCATTATGCCTTAACCTTACAATTACGAAATATTTTCTCTTACTCACACTTAACTTTTCAGTTTTAATCTTCTCAAATCTCTCCTAATAGTATTGCGCATGCTTCTCATCTTCTTTGTCATGTACGTCTCACCTTTTCTACACTAATCTCTCATCTCACATGTTTTTTCTTTTTCATTTTCTCATTTTTATGTTACTATTTTCTATTCTAATTATATTTTTATCGCACATTTCTTCTCTAATCTCACATCTCTTATGTTCTTTCCTTTTCATCTTCTCTAATCTCCCTTCTCCTCTATTTTCTGTTTTATTATAATATTTTTGATATTGTTTTATGCTACTATTTTTTTCCACTTTTGTTTAAATTGATTTTTGTATATTGAATGAGAATTTTTTGTCTAAATATGATGAGTTTTGTTGCTATTTGGCAATGTGTGAATAACTAAACACAAAGTTATGTTGTTCTCTATATATGTAAATATCACTCAATAAAAATCTTGTAAAAAACCGAACCAACCGAACCAAACAAAACCGCATTGGTTTGGTTCGGATTTTTTTTAAAAGCCAACCGAACCAAACCAAACCACATGCTTTTTTCTCTTTTGGTTCGGATGATTTTTAGCGTCAAAACCGTCCAAACCGCACCGCGAACACCCCTACTAATATCTACATATGTAAATATGTTGCATGTGAGTAAGCTGTTTCATCGTGTTTTTCCACAACTAGGTGAGTTCTGGTTTCAAGGGTGTATCCGTTATGACAGATGATAAGTCAACAATGCCATCTGTTGAAGAAGACTTTGAAAACATAGGCATCTTGAATGTTGATTCATCCCTAGAACCATTCAAAGATCACTTCAAATATAGACTGATGAGATATCTACACCAGAAAAAGCTCATTGAAGAATATGAAGGAGGTCTTGAGGAATTTGCCAAAGGTGATTATAATTGTTGACAGTTGACATTGTTTCATTTTTTCTATGTATGTGTATACTAAATTAGATAATAACTGCTAAGATTTTGGACGTAACTGCAAATAGTATGTCCACGATAAACCGATAATGATGAAGGATTCCTCAACTAATACTTGGCACTACCGTTGTTGATAGTCATATTACATTATCTGGCTTGCACAAGTAAAACTAGGATAATGTAAATTTCTGTGAGCGCAATTGATTGATTATGTTGGACACATCAACATCTTGAAAATAAAGTCATCTTCCTGTCAACTGGATTGATTTCTATCTAATTACTAATTTGTTGTATTAACTTTAGTTACATCTTTAATATAATGTTCTCTTATCATTTCCTTTTCCACATCTTAGGTTACTTGAAATTCGGATTTAACAGAGAAGAAGATGGCATTTCGTACCGTGAGTGGGCACCTGCTGCTCAGTAAGCTATCTCTGAGGATACAGATTAGTCAACTTTGTTTGTCATTGTTTAATTTAGTTTTGTTTTTCGGATTTTGAATTATTTTCAATGCAGGGAAGCACAGATTATTGGGGATTTTAATGGGTGGAATGGTTCCAACCATCACATGGAAAAAAACCAGTTTGGCGTATGGAGCATTAAGATCCCAGATGCCGATGGAAATCCAGCTATACCTCACAATTCAAGAGTGAAGTTTAGGTTCAAACATAGTGATGGAGTTTGGGTTGACCGTATCCCTGCTTGGATTAAATATGCCACTGTCGATCCTACCAGATTTGCTGCTCACTACGATGGTGTCTACTGGGATCCACCACTTTCAGAGAGGTCCTATAATCCTATTATTCACATGTGTAGAATATCTTCTGGTTTGTTGTCTTAACTAAATAATTAAGCCCTGCATCTGAAATATCAAATGCTAAAATGGACTCTAATCATCTAATGTATGCCTCATATTAATCGACTTTTAAACTATGCAAATAATTTCTTTAAGTTTTAGAATATTTAGCTTTCCATCGGGCCATAATATTTTGCCTGATGCATTATATGTAGCAATTGCAAATAAGTTAACCATGTCTGAATTATTATAACTTTTGTAATCTACATGGTATCGATGTTTTTTCACTCCACTCTTGATCAAGTTTGGATGAAATTACCCCAGCTGTTTGTGCATCCTCTTGTTTGTTCTGCAGGTATCAGTTTAAACATCCCCGTCCCCCAAAGCCCAAAGCTCCACGGATATATGAAGCTCATGTGGGAATGAGTAGCTCTGAGCCCCGCATAAACTCTTACAGGGAATTTGCAGATGATATTTTGCCACGTATTCGGGAAAATAACTATAATACAGTCCAGCTGATGGCTGTGATGGAGCATTCCTATTATGCGTCATTTGGATATCATGTAACAAACTTTTTTGCTGTGAGCAGTAGATCTGGAAGCCCCGAAGATCTTAAGTATCTGATAGATAAGGCCCATAGCCTAGGTTTGAATGTTTTGATGGATGTCATCCATAGTCATGCTAGCAATAATGTTACTGATGGACTCAACGGCTTTGATGTGGGCCAAAGTTCACAACAATCTTACTTCCACACCGGAGATAGAGGTTATCACAAGCTATGGGATAGTAGACTTTTTAACTATGCCAACTGGGAAGTTCTTCGGTTCTTTTTATCGAATTTAAGGTGGTGGCTTGAAGAGTACAAATTTGATGGATTTCGGTTTGATGGAGTAACATCAATGTTGTATCATCACCATGGAATCAATATGGCATTTACAGGGGATTATAATGAATATTTTAGTGAAGAAACAGATGTGGATGCCATTGTCTATTTGATGCTGGCCAACTCTCTGGTCCATGATATTTTGCCTGATGCAACTGTCATTGCTGAAGATGTTTCTGGAATGCCTGGACTCGGCAGACCAGTTTCTGAGGTGGGAATTGGTTTTGACTATCGACTAGCCATGGCTATCCCTGACAAGTGGATTGACTACTTGAAGAACAAGAAAGACAGTGAATGGTCAATGAAGGAAATCTCTTTGAATTTGACAAATAGAAGATACACTGAGAAATGTGTCTCTTATGCTGAAAGTCATGACCAAGTATGATCTTTGTCATTTTGTTTCTGTGTTGTGATGCCTTTGTGTTGAAAATAATATAAGAATTTAGTTTTAGTTAAATTTGTGAACAGACAATGATGGAAACTAGAGCCGATATGCAATCAAGAAATTATCTTATTGAATTGTTTTTGAATGCCTGCACCATTAACGTCTTATAGTTTTTCCCTTGGACAGTCCATTGTTGGGGACAAGACCATTGCATTTTTACTAATGGATGAAGAAATGTATTCTAGCATGTCTTGTTTGACTGATGCTTCTCCTACTATTGAGCGAGGGATTTCTCTTCACAAGGTTTTTATCTGACCATAAAACCTTCTAGACTACATACTTTTACAAAATTAGAAATTGAATTGTGAAGCTGTTAATGCAATACGGTTATTGTTGTTTGTAGTAATTGTTATTTTAATCTTTTGCAGATGATACACTTCATAACCCTGGCATTAGGTGGAGAGGGCTACCTTAATTTCATGGGCAATGAGGTATGCGTACTGCTTTACTCTCCTATCTGCAAAACCGCTGCTCCCTGTTACTATATGATGCACCTGGCAATGATCCTTTTGTTAAATTATAAACAAACTATATTCACGATGTCATTTTTAGTTTGGCCATCCGGAGTGGATTGATTTTCCTAGAGAAGGCAATGGATGGAGTTATGAGAAATGCAGGCGTCAGTGGAATCTGGTGGATACAAATCACTTGAGATACAAGGTAGCGTGTGTGTATCTATTTATTTATGGCTTCATATCTTGGTTGGGACTTTTCGGCAAGTTTAATTATTTAATATGTCCATTATCTTCAGAATAGAATATTATGCAAATGGGCAATGTCATTTTGCATATTTTTGTGCGATGCATAATTCAACTATGCAGCCTTATTTTGTGAAGCTCCTTTTCCCCCCTTTTGCGGAACTCTTCGTATTTTGGTGCATTCTATGAGTTTCTTGCTTGTCTTTGATATAAATATTTTATTTTTGCTTTGGGAACTTGTGCAGTTCATGAATGCATTTGACAGAGCAATGAACTTGCTTGATGATAAATTCTCAATCCTTGCATCAACAAAACAGATTGTAAGCAGCACAAACAATGAAGACAAGGTAGATATACCCCGAAATGATTGAACTGTACTCATTCTTAATGTGATTCTTTCACTACTGCTAGACAATTCAGAGAATTTATTATACTATGACAGATTAAAATAGACTACATCCTAGAATATATACATTGGTGTATGAAGAAGGCTCTTCTTAAAAATGAATGAACAAGCCGTTGTCTATTCCTAGTTAGGTTCAAGTATAACTCTGCTATAACTAAATGCCTAATGGTTTTTCTTTTACAGGTTATAGTCTTTGAACGTGGGGATCTGGTGTTTGTGTTCAATTTTCATCCAGAGAATACATATGAAGGGTATGCAATGCGTTAAATTTTCATTTGTGTGTTGGTAATTTACATTTGCCAGGTTGTGTGTTAGGTTATATGTGAAGTTTCTATATAAATTTCTGTAAATAGTAAGGGTTAACCGCAAATGATTTGGATGGAACATTGAAACATGCAGATATAAAGTTGGGTGTGACTTGCCTGGGAAATATCGAGTTGCGCTGGATAGTGATGATAGGGAATTTGGAGGACAAGGAAGAGTAAGGACCCCTGATCTTTTTATTGTTTCTTCTTTTATACGAGGCTGACCATTTTCCGTTCGTAGGTGGGGCATGATGCAGATCATTTCACATCTCCAGAAGGCACACCAGGGGTTCCTGAAACAAATTTCAACAATCGTCCCAATTCCTTCAAGGTCCTATCTCCGCCTCGTACCTGCGTGGTGCGTGATCTGGTCCCTTTTCATTTCGTATGTTGAAAAAATACATGATGATTTGTGAGTTAGATTTTTTATTTGCACTTCGTGGTAAAAATATGAATTGCTAATTTAATTTGAAAATTTCCGCAGGTGTATACTTCGTGGTAAAAATATGAATTGCTAATTTAATTTGAAAATTTCCGCAGGTGTATTATAGAGTGGATGAAAGGCAAGAAGAAAGCAACAGTCCCAATTTGGGTAGGGTAGAAGAGACCTTTGCTGCAGCTGATACTGATGTTGCAAAGATTCCTGATGTTTCTACGGAGAGTGAAGATAGCAATTTGGATCGGATAGAAGATAACTCAGAGAATGCAGTTGATGCCGAAATTCTTAAGGTTGAAAGAGAAGTTGTTGGAGACAAACAAGAAGAAGATGCAGACAACTGAGAATCTTGGCAGTTTTCACTTGTCAACTATCCAAAGGAATTAAGAGTAAATTTTGAAGAAACTATTGGGAGTTAATTCCTTTCGGGAAAATACAGAAGTCTACTTCGAGATGGATTGAATGCATATTCAACTTCTCTCTAAATAGACCTCTCCATTTACTCGAGAGGTTTAAAATCCAAGCTTTTGTCCATCAAATCGCATGTTATTATGTTATGTATATTATGTGTGTGAATGTAATAAAGATCAGTAACACTCCTAAGTTATGGATGAATAAAATTACACTACCACTTATGTATATTACCTTCTGGTGGTGGTCATGGATATGCAATGTGTATATGTCTTGAACAATGTTTTCTCATGTTTTAATAGTTGAGACTAACAATCTATGAAGCGCATACATCGGGATACAACACACTACACAGACACTCTGACACCAATAATCTCAAAAAAACATAGGACACCGACATTGTTATTTGACTATCATTTATCCATCTATTATTAAAAGAGTTATAAATATGAGATTCCACAATCAAGAATGTCTAAATCATATCACACACAGAAAATGTATCAACTTCCATTGAATAAAGTAAAATACATAACAGAGAACAAGATTCAACCCAGACATCTTATTAAATCAAGTCCTCCATTTCAAATAACCCTAATAGTATGAAATTCTTCCCGTTCTTCTTGGTGTAGCTCCAATCTTCTTCTCACCAACAACAACAGATTTATCCATTCTTGAAGCTAGAGGAGGCTTCTTACTATTCTCCTTACTCCTGCTCCTAAGCATGTACCTTGGAGTTTCACTAACCTCAGCAGAATAAGCAGCAGAAACCGATTTTCTAAGACTTCCGAGTTTTCTTGCGGTATTAGTCTTTTTTCCAGATTCAACATTAACACCGAGAGCACGATGAGAAGGCGGCTTAATACTAGTAGTATTAACTTCATGCACCGCGATTTCTTGTTTTCTCTTGAGCCTTTCGTTCCTTCTTGCAGAATATTCATCATACAATCTTCCTCTCTGAAATAAAACACCTGATTTAGGGTTACAAGAATTGGTGAAAGCAGTTTCTTCCGGATCCGGCTTTCCGAATTGGTTATTAACCATCTTTGCTAAAGCCCTAAATTCACAAGCAATTGTGCGGAATTCAGGTCGTAGTTGTTCGGGAGATCGAACTGCTTTCTGAGATTTCATCAAAGAACCTGTTACAATCATCCACAATCAGAAAAAAAAATTGTTTACGAATCAAAATTCAAAAAATAAAGATCGGGATGCTGAAAAAGTACCTGGTGGAGTTTGAAGAGAGACGGAGTCGGGGATGGTTCGAGCTGCAGCAACACGAGTTGGAGATTTAGATATCGGACGCGGTGGCCGGAGCCGCGATTTCATGGTTGATGACGAGTTATACATTGCTGCGGCGAAATGAATACAGTGAAAATGCGGGGCGGGTTTTATTTGATTTGAACAAGAGGAGCTGGTTTTGAGTGAAACAGATATAGAAAAAAGCGTCTATAACGGTCATATTTTTGATCCGACGGCTCATGTTGTAGCTTAGAAACTGGATTTCTCTTCTCATTATTACAATAGGATTTTTCCTACTTTAGTGGCTTTTTTTGTTTTTATCTTTCTTATCTTTTCTAGTAGTAAGATGGGACCGCTTTGAAAGCATAAGCAAATGCTATACTAGCTTCATATTTTATTATAAATCTTTTAACAATTTTATAAGAATTAAAGAATTGTTTTATATAAACATGAAAAAAACTGAATAATGTTATAAGGTTATTCTTTAATAATAGTATTAAAAAACATAATTTAAAGAATTAAAATAAATAAATAAGTAATTTACATAAAATTAAAAAAAAAAATTTGAGATTGATCTATTGATGAAGGTTTGGGTCATATAAAAAGAATTTATAAAAAAACATAGGAGAAAAGAAATTTTAGTTGAGAGAAGATTGAAATGAAGCACCAAGATTTCTCTAAGAAGGTATCAAGAAATAGATCATTATTTTTTTTCCTTTCTCTGAAATATAGGTGTTGCACCCCAAAATTTGACCTCTCGTTTTTAACCCTAATTAGTTTTCGCTTCGCATTCATCTGCATTTCCATTAGGTCAGGACAATCAATTATGCATTGCATTGGGTGCTTGAGACATGGGATCACATTGTTTTTATGGCTCAGGACTTCTTTTTATATCAAGTTTTTAAGCAGCAAGCATCAGAGGCTCCAACATTTATTTTACTCAGTGATTTGGTACCAGACCATATTTTTTCAGCAAGGTATTTTGAGTGCAAGAGGGAATTCACAGCTTATTTCAGGCATTATTCAGGTGTAATATCAAATAACAAGCTTCAGAGGCAGAACCATGCTGAGAATAAGTGGCAACCGTTGATTTTTCAAGTTTCCCTCCTTTTGCCGCCAAAATTCAAAATTTGAATGTGTTAATCCATTAACCAATTTTGCCTATAAAACGGTTAATCGATTAACACGTGTGATTTTTGCCCAGAAACTTCAATTTTCAGCATTGTAGCAGCTGCAAGTCTATTTTGATCACTTGGGTTCACATTTGCATAAGTAGAAGGATCTAGAATGCTTCCAAATTTTGGTTCATTTCCAAATTAACTTCACTTTCCCTCCAAAATTCAAACAATTCCACTCCTAATACTAACCCTCATTCAAACCTACACTTCAAACCTCATTTATACTCCAAACCTAGAGCTTATTTAAAAAAATTTGCTCCAAACCTCACACAATTTCATTCTCATTCTCAATTCTCTACAATTCTCTCTCACTTTTCTCTCCTTTTTCACTCTCCATTTTCATCTTCAACCTTCACTAAAGTTCTTCCATTAGAATTCTCAAATTCTTTATTGGAGTTTGTTAATTCTAGAGCTAAACCTTCACCACTTCCTCTCATCAACACCAATTCTGCAGTAGAAGGTGATTTGGATCTAAATTTGAAGTTTGAAAGCACTTTCTTGAAGCAACTTTGAAGCAAGTTCATCACATTGCATTGTTCATCAAGTTTCTTGCTAGGAATTCATTGGATCTTTGATTTTCTGTGTTTGATCTATCAAATTCAGTTTGCAACACTTACCAAAGGAAATCTCCTCTTTGTAGGTTGGTGATTCTTAGATCCAAACTTATTTTAGCTTTTTTACAACTTACACAATGTAGATCCATTGGTTTTGATGTGAATTTAATAATTGATTGATTTTAATTGTTGATCGTGTTGTTTGAAGGATTTAATTGGTGTTTGATTGTTGCTATTTGATGTAATTTTCCTGTACAATTGCATGCCTTAACATGTGGATGATTGAAGAAGTGAGTTGCTGCTGAAAGTGCTTTTGAAATGCTGATTTTCTGTTTCTGGTGCAGTGTTAATCGATTAACCAGTTTGCAGGCAAAACTGGTTAATCAATTAACCATGTTGTTTTGTGTATTTTTGTTGTTTTTAAAGGTGTTGATCGATTAACCAACTTAAAGGCAAAAGTGGTTAATCGATTAACACTGATGCTGAAGGTCTTTTGTGTTTTTTCAAGCTTGTTTTGATTCATTTCCACTTCTAAACCTCATGGCTTTGTATGGTACATATTTGTACAATTTTCTTGTGTTATTTCACTTCATTTTGCAGCATGTATGTGATTCTTCGACACACGACGCATTGGTTTTCATGATGCATGTTC
Organism: Lathyrus tuberosus; assembly: GCA_022829125.1. Lineage (NCBI taxonomy): Eukaryota > Viridiplantae > Streptophyta > Magnoliopsida > Fabales > Fabaceae > Lathyrus > Lathyrus tuberosus. The sequence goes on from JALAZF010000090.1 coordinate 7,921,120, forward strand.
ATGACTAATTGTGTTGCATTCTTGATGCATTCTTAATATTGTTTGTTTGTCCATGCTTGTTTGCTTGCTCTTGATGCTTATTTTGCTTGATTCGTGATACATGTTCATGTTTGCTTTCGATTCCGCAAATGCGTGTTTGTTTGAGATGTTTGATTATTGATGAATATTCATGTAGTTTTTGTTGAATGCTTAATTGTGCAATCTTATCGAAACTTGCTTGTGCTTAATTGTTGATACATGTTCATCAATTGATCTTACTTGATACATGTTCATACTTGATCCTTGCAATTCGTGTGCATTTGTTTAAATGTGGAGGCATGTTTTGGTTCAATCCTTTTGACGCATGTTTATGCTTGATTGTTGGACATGTTCGTTGTTGATTGTTTAATCGTTGATGCATGTTTAACTTGATGTTGTGATGTTACATGTTCATCTATGCTTGATGCTTGTCTGATGCATTGCATGCTGCTGTATACACTGCTGAGGCGTTGAATATGTGTTGTGAAATGTATTTATTCTGTTTGCTGCATTTTACATCTGTTCTGTTCTGGAAATGCATGTTGTTAAATGTTGTGTTATGTTGTTGTTAGTTTTTATCGCTGTGCTGAGCTGAAGCGTTATTGTTGTTGCTGTTTTTGGTTTATTTTCTTTGTTTTGGTTTGCTTTTGCATGTTCCCTTAGGGCTTCCTAGTCCAACTTAATTTTTGATTAAGCTTGGAGTAGGATAGACGTTAGGTTTTAATCTATGCATGATAATATTAGGTTAACTCACTTTCAATCTCAACCTTAGGTCCATCTCTTGCATGCAAACATTAGGTAGACTTCCTTTTTTTCTCATTCTCAACTATAGAACCATTTGGCATGACAACATCTAGGTGAGTTTCCCCTAGATTTTTCTTTGCCCTTTGAGTCTTTCTCTTCTCTCTCTTAAACAAAATCAAAACACTTAATAAATATGATGTGCATAGTGCGTCACGAGCCTTAAGCACATAGGAAAAGATGAGCGGATGCATTTCTAACCTCATCTTAAGGTACTTTGTGCGCGAGACGTTTGGATCGTTAGCGCGAAGTATTCGATCCTATGTCATAGACTTTAGTGCAATGTGCATCTCAAATAAAGTCAACTCACTTCTTTTAAAACTCTTAAACAAACTGCAAACCATTTTTGTCCTTCGGGATTTTCCTTCAAACATTTTCAAAAATGGCATGCTACTTCCGTTCTACCGCAAACAGGCCTCGTCCCTAACTGTTGGAACGCGAACTTGGCATCGCCCATAAAAGACACTTAATAATTGGTAGGCCGAACTACGAACCCTCTGATTTCTTCATTCTTGTTTGAATGAAGATACGTAGACACAAGACGACGAAGTCTTGGCGAACAACCTTTCCCCCTTTTCACCCGTAGTCCTCCGAATTACGTTGACTCTGACTTTCACATTACACGAGGGGATACGTAAGCATAGGACGACGAAGTCCTATCAAGTCTCCTTTTGTTTTCCCCCTTTTTATTTCCGTTAGCAAGTAGGCTTTGGATAAACACACCCTTTGATTAGAACAACAAGAATGGATCCTATTGAGTACAATGGACGCGAGGGATGCTAACACATTCCTCTTGTGTAATTGATTCTCGAACCCAGGATTTGGTTGCGAGACCATGTTCCTTTCCCTTTTTAAGGCTTCTTCGATCGTTTCCTTTCCCCCGTCGGGATAAATAATGTTCGGTGGCGACTCTGTTTTTTCGCTGTTTTTTTTTGCGTGCGACAATAGGGGTATCTCAATCTTCCTTCTCTCCTCCTTCAATGTCTGTAGTTGTGAGTGTCTTATTTTCCATTCTACATTTGGAGTGTAGTTTTGTGCTTTCAATGTGCCTTCTTCCCGGTTTTTTCTTCATTTTCTTTTTTTCCCTTTTGTGGAGGGTGTTTCTTATTACCTCTTTTCTGCCTTCGTTTTGTTGGGATTAGTCTTTCTGTTATTGTGGATTCTCTTGCTATTGTTTCCTTTAAAGTTTCTGGTTATTTTTGTGAATCATTATCTTGTCTTCTCTGTATTTATGTTCTTCTTTCTGCTTTTGATAGCAGCCATGGAGATCCAAGGTTCTGCAGAAAAAGGAAAAAGAGTTGAATCTAGTATGGATATTGTATCCAATATCCAAAATCCTACAATTCAAGCCCATTAACAAAATCTATTGGGAGAGTGAAACATCAACCAAAACCCTAATCAGGGCCCTCATAGATCTTTTCACTGTGTTAACGTAAAAAGGAAAGCTACATTTAAACTTGTAGAAGATTCAGATGATGACTTTTGTGTGTGGAATGACGATGATTGCAAAAAGAATCAACTAGCTCTAACAAGATATTTCCTATCTAAAAAACATATTCATGAGAACTATTTATTTGTATGGCTTACTAGTATATGGTGTGAGCCAAAAGGAATTCAAAATTATGAAGAGGACTCAAGTTTTTTCCACATTGCTTTGATAAATAATATGGATATCAAAAGGATCCTTAGAGGAAACCCGTGTATCTTTAGAAATGCATGATTCTCTGTCAAACCTTGGTATCAAGATTATGTTCTAAAAAAAATCAATTTTTCAAGGTTCCTCGTATCTGAGTTCAACTTTGGGGAATTCCCCAGAAAATCAGATATGCTCAAATGGGAGAGAATATTGGTGTTAAGATTGGCCAGGTCCTTAAATCTAATTTGTATTTATTTCCTAACAATATCACCATTGTTAAGGTCAATGTGATTTATGATGTTACTAAACCTCTCAAGACTGGTATTCACATAGGTAGTAAAAAAGGGTACTAAACTGGATTGATTTTCATTATGAGAAGTTACCAATGTTTTGTTTTAATTATGGTATTATTGGGCATAATGAGGAATTTTTCCCGACTGAAATCCAAAAAGATGTTGATCCAGATATTAAAAACCCCTTTGGCACTTGTATTAGATCCACCAGATTTGGAAGAAAGATCAAGGAGTCAATTAGGAATTTAAATAAAAACAATCCTATGTCCTCCCAATGTTTTTTTTCCTAGTCACATCCCTAAAGTTATGATAAGCAAGCTGGGTTTCATGAAGATTGTTGAACCAGAGATCCAACAAAAAGGTGAAGGTGAAAGTAATACCCAACATGCTAATAATATCCCTATTACTAGTAACCAAATTACCATTGATTCTAGTGAGTATGAAAGTAAAAAGATGAGGTGGAAAGAAGGTTAAAAGTTAGTTATGATAGAAAATTTTGAACAGAAGGCAAACTCCCTCAAAAGGGCTAGTCGAGAACCATGAAGATCTTTAGTTAGAACTATCGGAGGTTGGAAAACCCTTGGTTAGTTAAAGCACTTAAGCACCTGATCAACATTCACCATATTAATATTGTCTTTCTCTCGGGAGCTAAGCTTCTCTGTCTCTTTTTAAAAGATTGCTTTTCTTGCTTTTCTCCTAGTATGAGTAGTTTCCACATGAAATACTACTTCACCTCTGGTGGGGGTATTGTAATACCCTAATTTTTAACCCTAAGATCCCACTTATCAATTTTTATCTGGATCACAAACAAGATCACAAACCTTGGTCCTCCTACCCTCCTCTGTGGTTTTGATTCTGAGGGAGATCACCAAGCACCCATGTATTTCTTGCTTGCTTTATGTTTGTTTATATTTACTAACCCCTAATCAAAATACTACAAATATGTTTTGTTTCCTTTTGTTTCTTTTGTTAAATAGGTAAGGAAGACATCAAAGATATCAAGCTCAGTTCCTCAGTATTATTCAGGCTTATTTTGATTAGGAACACCCCAAGGTTTAATAACTTGTCTCTCAAGAAAGTTAAAGGTTCATGTGTTTATTTTTATGCCTTCTTCAACAAGTAAACCTCAAGCCAAGACCAAAACAATGCAACAAAAAGCAAAATTTCCATTTTTTCACTGGTGCAATCGATTTGCATATTAGTGCAATCGATTGCACCCCTTCAAAATGGCGCAATATGTGAAGTTTTTCAGCAGCGCAATCGATTTGTACATTAGTACAATCGATTACACTACTGCAGTTTGGCCAAAAATGGTAGTTTTTCAGTTCTACAGCATTTGACTTTTGATGGCACTTGTATTGATTCACTCTTACATCAGGTGAAATATTCTAGAGCAGTAAATCATCACAAATATCAACTACATATTATTCCCCTATCTCATCATGATTAATTCCACCGTACACCCTCATTTCCATACCCATTTTAAACCAATTGATTTTTTTATTTGCATTCCAAACCAACTTCCAAGACTCATTGTGCTCCAAACATATTCTCTATTTAAACAAATCATCCCATTCCTAAAGGTCCTTAATCATAATTTTCAATCATTTTTATGAATTCTCTACTCATCAATCTTCATTCTCTCTCACTTTTTTGAATTCTTCACTCACTCCCTCCATTTTTTCATCTTCCCCAACCATTACTAAAGCTCTCTCCATTGAAAGCTAAAAAGTTTTTCATTGAAACTTGTTAATCTTTGAGCTAAACCTCTATCAAAACACTTCTGCTTCATCAAATTATGTTGAATCTAAGCTTTGGATATCTTTCTTTGAAGTTGATTTTGAAGCAAATTCAGATTTGGTTGGCAATTCTTGAATCAACATTGTTTGTGTCAATTAACATCTTTCACCATGTGATCTTTTGTGATTTGTGTGTTTCTTGATCCATTTGATTTGAAATTGGATTGCATCTGGTGTTTAATTGATGATAATTACTGTGATTTTTGTGCTTAATTGTTTACTTGAATATTTGGTGTTTGAATGCCTAAGTGATTATGGAAAAGTGATTTTAAAACTCATTTTCTGTTGTTGTTGTTACAGGTGCAAATCGATTTGCACATTGGTGCAATCGATTTTCACCTATTTGTTGCACTCTTGGAAGTGGTTTTCTGCAGGGTGCAATCGATTTGCATATTGGTGCAATTGATTGCACCAGTGCAGAATGCAGTTTTTGGCTTGTTTTTTGGACAACTTTGTTTCCTTTTCTCCTTTATTCTTTTTTCCTTTATTTTGCCTTGGATTGTGATTTTTTTGATCAAATTTCTCTTTAATTTCCATGAACTTTGGGTGTATGATGAAGTTGAATAAACCTTCATTGGTTCAAATTTATCTTTAAGTGGGTCATTTGATTTATTTTAGGTGCTTTGAATTAGTGATAATGATAGAGGGTTATAATAGTAATAGTTTATTTTAAATTTTGATAAATTAGTTGTTATTTTAATATTTCTAGAATGTTCTTAGAGTTTTAGAATTATGCCACATGTATGATTATGATGTATTAAGAGTTCTATATTAAGTGTATTATTCCTTTGGGATGAGGCAACGAAGAAAATCAAATGAAGTTTATTTTTATCTCTTTTATCTTCTAGTTTCTTAGTCTAGATTTAATTATGCATTTTTCTCATAGTTTGTTAGGATTTTGATCTAGCATCCTATCAATTGGTGCTTTCATTCTTGAACATTAACACCTCCTATGGCATACCCATCACCCTCATTTCCATCTTTGTCATGGGAAATTTTTACACCTTATTATACCAACACTGCATCTTCATCACCAAATTTGTATCCAAATCATTCATATTCACCACCTACACCTAGCCCATATCCACCATCCATAAACTCATACCCTTCATGTTACTATTCATTCCAAACCCTCCATTTTTAGCCTTTACTCCACACACTCAACAACACCTAATTTCTGCTCCGAATCAACAAACACCGTTTCCACCACCTAAACCCCTAGATCTGAAACCAACTTATGAATCAATGGAGTTCATGGATCCAATCTCATCAACTATTGAGGAGTACCCACAAAAATCATCAGAAATTATTCAACAATGTTTTCAGAAATTGTTTCAAGCAGAAGAAAAATACAACAATGAAAAGAGAGCTATTGAAGAGAAATATGTCAACAGAAAAGAAAGTTCTCAAAAGCTTTCTAATTCATTCAAAAAGACACCTGAAAAATTGAATGAAAAATATGTTGTACAGAGAACTATAGAAAAACCTGCAGAAAAAGAAATAGAAATGACGAAAAACATATATCCGGTGACGTTGTTGACTTCGACGACATTTCCGACGTCTTCTCCGGCGAAATTTCTGGTATCTTCTCCGGCAACAGCTCTGACGTCTTCTCCGGCTACTCCGACGTCACTTCCAATGACAAATCCGGTATCATCTATGTTGTCTTCTATCCTGGCGAAACAACTAGATCTACTTCTGAAAACACTAAATTTGCAACTAGAATCGCTAAATTCGTTACCGGAAACACAAAAACCTCCACCTGAACCACCACCGAAACTATCAGATTTTCATTTTCAAAATTTTAAAATTTTAATTTGTTTGATTTTGTTTATTTTGTTTGAAAAGAAAAAAAAAAGAAAGAAGAAAAGAGGAAAAGAAGAAGAAGAAGAAGAAGAAGAAGAAGAAGAAGAGTTGAAACTAAAAGAAGAGATAGAAGGAAGAATGCAGAAAAGTAGTAAAGAAGAAAAGAAATAGAAAAACGTTGGAGAGAGGAAAGAGAAAATGAAAAGAAACGTGAAAAAAAAGTATAAAAAAACACTTGATTTCACAAAACATGCCCATTGTTTTGGGATACCGCCTGTCATATTAAACAAAAAAGCAGTAACTTTTTTTCCTGGAATCACGGGTTTCCATGTGCTACTGACTCCAGCTGTCTTCTTATAAAACTAAAAAATTCACTTAATTAATATGCTATGCGCCCATTTTGCTAATTATGTCAACATATCACGGTAATTGAGGTGATGGCATACGATGAAAGTACAGACTATTTTGTAAGAAAAAAAACTAAACTTTGAGGTCAGTTCTTTCTCAAAGAAATATTTTTATTTTAGAAACTTGAAGACAAGGTTCAAGTGAACGACGTCAATGATAGAGGGAAATTAGTTGTTATTTTAATATTTCTAGAATGTTCTTAAAGTTTTAGGGTTATGCCACGTGTATGGTTATGATGTATTAAGAGTTCTATATTAAGTGTATTATTCCTTTGGGATGAGGCAATGAAGAAAATCAAATGAAATTTATTTTTATCTCTTTTATCTTCTAGTTTCTTAGTCTAGATTTAATTATGCATTTTTCTCATAGTTTGTTAGGATTTTGATCTAGCATCCTACCAGATAGGTTTAGCACTTTAATCCACCAAGAAGAGTGGTTGAAATTGAAGATGGAATGATCCAAATGTTGTGATTCAATTTGGTTTCCCTTCTCCTCTCTTCTTATTTTTTCTTTTGGTCAATGAAAATCTTAAATGTCATGGAAATTTTCTTTTAAGTTCTTGATCAAGATGAGACCATTCCTCGTTTTCTTTTAGTGTGGAAAGCTTTAGGAGAGTGGCTTATATGTCACTTCTCTAGTTTGTATTGGCACAAATAGTGTATTGACCGGCCTCCCATAGTATGACCTTTTTCATAGGTTGTGCTATGATTGCTTAACATAGCACTACATTTTGTCCCGAAATCGGAAATCAAGTTGTTTTTGTGAAATAGATTCTCTCTTTGTCATTAAGGGAGCTAGTTGGCATACTTGTCGATTTTATCCAAGTTGGAGCCCTTCCCTTAATGATGTATAGATTCATGTTTTCATGCTTATGGTTGACTAGTCGAGTATTCTCCGAAAAACGACAAAATATTCTTCATCACTAATACTAACATATTAACTATATAGTTTTACTTTGTGGTATTTAATTCTTTCTCTTTAATTCTTGTCATTTATTTTATGCCTTTTATTTTAGCATTTCACATCATATTTATATCTTGTTTTTTTGTCCACTTTGACCTTTGTTTATGCTTATTGCTCTTTTTATTTTTGTTCACTTGGACCTTCTTTTTCTTTTAAGACACTAATAAATATCAAAACACTAAAAACTTTGGTTCTCTTAATCTCGGACTGTTATGACCTTATGCTTGGACTTGGACTTTTGGACTTAGATCTAGGATCCTTACCCTATGCTCTTGGAGATTTGAAACCTTGGATCTTTGTGTTACCTTTGTCTGTTTGTCTAGAAATTTTCTGTGTACAGGTGTTGATACTTTGACCTTGTGAAAGTCATCTGATACATGACTTTCTTAATTGGCTTTTTACTCTTGCGAAGACCTTACTTTGACTTTGTTATGGCTTAAATTGGAACTCCCTGTGATATTTTAATTCATCTGGTTATTATGCTTGTGGCTTAAATCTAAAAGGGAAAAGGAATACTTATGTTGACTCGTTGTCAAGTGTTTGCTCCTTGTGTGGTTAGATATTTCCTTCTTTAGCTTTTATTTTGTGTTTTAGGGTAGTCACTTCATCTCCTCCCCTTCTTCAATTTTCAAAATCTTCTCCCTTTTTCAAAACCTTCTTGTTTTTAAACTATAACCTCTTTCACAATAAAACCTTGACTTTGTCAAGTGCATTTTCAAAACCTATTCTTAATAAATGTCAATCAATGTTAAATATACTTTGACCATTCCAAAAATACTTAAAAAACACTTAAACTCATTTAAACTTTTGTGCCTTTGTGCACTCTTTCACTAAAAACTTTTCATAAAGATTAGACATGAGTCATTTTCATATTTGAGATGTAATTCTCCTATTCCTCATAGTATGTAAGATGTTGACATTTTCCACTTAGATGTTGAGTGATAGACTTGTTGATTTTTATCCAAGCAAAAATCTTCCATGTTAAGATGATGCAAATGTTATTTTCTAGTACTTGTGGGTGACTAGTTGTAGTTTTCTCCTTAAAATGACAACTTGTCTTTTCATTTAAAATGAACCAAACAAATTCATTTTGTTATTTGTACCACGAACTACAGGGTTCTGATCCTATATTGCACTTTATGGGTACGTAGGCATGAGGCTCAAGAAGTCTATCTAAACACAAAAATCTTTAAAAAATATTTATTTTCTCATCTTCATAGTCTCATTTCAAGTAAACCTTTTCAAACAAAAAATTGTAGATATTTCAAAGGGTTCCTATATAATACTATAGACGTTTTGGGTGCTAACATATTCCCATTGCGTAACCAACCCCCTTACACTGTCTCTGTTTATTTGTTCTTGTTTTAGAACTTGTTTAGGTTGTGTTCGTTCTTTTTCCTTTCCTTTTGGATCTTGATTAGTTGGGGAAAAGTTTTTTTGGTGATATACCAAACAAAAGAAAAGCATCCAAGAAAAATCTTGAGAAGATCCAAAAAAAGGCCCCTTATATGGATTTTAAAAAAGGACATTCTTTTGGCTAAAGAGGAAGTGGAAAACATCCTCAAATTAGAAGAAGTGTGGTGGAGTCAAAGAACCAAGAGTGTTTGGCTAAAATAGCGGGATAAAAATACTAGACATTTTCATCGAAAAGCTAGTCAAAGAAAGGCTAAAAAACTACATTGTTCAGATACAGGGGAATGATGATAGAAACTGCAAATAAGAGAATGACATAGCTAAAGTCTTCATTTCTTATTTTAACAACATCTACACTTCCAATAATAATCATAATAACACTAATATCTTTGACGTGGTAAGTAATAGAATTGATATTGATATGAAAGAAGATATGCAAAAATAGTTCACAACTAATGAGATTAGATAAGCCATAAACTAAATGAAAGGAACAACCTCTCTTGGTCCTGATGGTCTCCCTGTTTGTTTCTATCAGAGCTATTGGGATATAGTTGGGGATGATGTTAATGATCTAGCCTTTAACATATTAAACAATAATGGTAATGTTTCTAAACTCAATGATACTCTTATTTGTTTAATTCCTAAGGTTAGTAAACCCTCTCTTCCTTCTGACTTTCACTCTATATTTCTTTGTAATATTACCCTTAAGATTATTACTAAGGATATCTCCAATAGAATTATGCATATGCTCAATAATATTATCCATCCTTTTCAGAGTGCTTTTATCCTTGGGAGACTCATAATTAACAATGTTATTATTGTCTTTGAATCCTTACATACTCTACATAAAATTATTATGTCAATAAAGGTTATGTGGGTATAAATCTAGATATGGATAAGGCCTGTGATAGACTTGAATGGAATTTTATAGAGAATATTTTAAACTCTATGGGCTTCCTTAATAACATTGTTAATACTATCATGAAACGTGTTTCTGTTGTTTCTTATTTTATCCATATCAATAGTTCTCCTACCAATTCTTTCATCCATAGTAGGGGCATTCGACAAGGATGAAGTTTCAAGAAACACAAGAATGGGGGTTGAATTGGGTTTTCTAAATTAAAACCTTTTCGCAACCCAATAACATAAACATCAAATATTAAAAAAAGATAAAAGACACAAATATTTTTATCGTAGTTCGATGTTAACTAAACTAGGTCCAATCAACCCGCCAGAGTGATTTCTCCTTCTTAATAAGGAATTAATCCACTAATCAAAGACTTTATTAAAAACTCAATGAAACCCTACCAAAGACTTCTTGAGAATCCTGATTATCACCTAGTCTTTCAAGGTATTTAACCAAAGGCTAAGAATACAAGATTGTATTTACAAAATGCTTCTAAAAATAAGCAGATACACAGGTTAAAAACATATATTACACTTAATAAATATATTCAAGAAAAAGTTCTAAGTGTATAAACTTAATAACGTTCCTAGTGTGAAAACACTACTTTCTCTTTCTATTATTTCTTCATGTATATGTTCTTTTCAATCAGTTGTGTCCAATCTTGTAACATTTCCAAATTTCCAAGATCTATTTATATAGATGAATAATAGATCTATTGGAGGGTAGAATTGTAATATCCTCAATATCATAGTTGTATGAAGGTCAGTTGTTTCTACAATAGTAGAGCGGTGCTTACAGCATATAGTAAGTGAGAGGATGAGACAAAAGGAATTGTGTTGGTACATGTATCGCGATTTTTGTGGTTTCGAATCACTATCGCTTTGGTACTACAGTTCGATTCATTTTTTATCCTGTGAAGCTGATTAAGGAAGGGAAATAGATGTCTCCAATTAACCCTGCTTGCATACTGAGGTTAAACAGTCAAAACTGTTGGTTTACAGATACTATCAAAAAGACGGGTCTGTCTTAGGTTATTTGCTTAAAAACAGTGCCTAGACTATTTGCTAGGTTTCTGGTAAGGTGTTAGGTCTGATGCTTTTGATGGATGTATGAAGGTACGGGATTTTGGGTTTTTGATTAGTATGCTCGCTAAGATTTTGCAATCTTATGCCTACGTATTCCCGAAATAGGGAAATCAGAGCGATCGTAGTTCCTCCTATTCTATGGGAGGAAAGAGATGTTTTGGTGTCTTGTTCAAAGCCCAAGACATGAAGCTAAAGTTGGTTTGTATCTTGTTCAAAGCCCAAGATGTGAAGCTAAAGGGTTTGAGTGAGAGATAATTTCTCATCTCTAAAGAGGAGTTGTTGATGTTTGTATGCTGTGAGCAAGGCACAAATTTGATGCTAAAAGGTTGATTGACTCAACCGGTGTTTTCTTTATTCAAAGCCTAAGAGGAGGCTAAAAGTTTGACTTTTTCGGGAAAAATGTTCTTTCTGTCTTGTACAACGCCTAAGATTGAGGCTAAAAGGGATTTTGACTTCGTTGGGGAGAATGTATCTTGTATAAAGCCCAAGATGGAGGCTGGAATGGTTTGACTCAACAAGAGAGTGCTTGAACGGGTGATTGACTCAACAAGAGAGTCTGAAGGCTGATTGACTCAACAAGAGAGTCTTTTATACTCAACAAGAGAGTGATTCACTATCTCGTACGAAGCCCGAGATTGAGGCTAAAAGGAGACAGAATCAATCAGAGAGTCTTTTATACTCAACAAGAGAGTGTTTTTCTGTCTCGTACGAAGCCCGAGAGTGAGGCTAAAAGGAGATTGACTCAACAAGAGAGTCATTTATACTCAACAAGAGAGTGTTTTATATGTCTTGTACAAATCCCAAGACGGAGGCTAAAAGGAGATTGACTCAACAAGAGAGTCTTTTATACTCAACAGGAGAGTGTTTTATATTTCTTGTACAAAGCCCAAGACGGAGGCTAAAAGTGGTTGAATCAACAAGAGAGTCTTTTATACTCAACAAGAGAGTGTTTTATATGTCTTGTACAAAGCCCAAGACGAAGGCTAAAAGTGGTTGGCTCAACAAGAGAGTTTGAAAAGGTTATCTCCGCTGGGGAGAATCATTTGTACAAAGCCCAAGAGGAGGCTGACTTACTGTTGAGGATTATTGAGATCCTAAAGCGGGTCCAAGTATGGGGAACTCTCATGAGAGAGACCAGGTTTCTGTTGGAGATTGATCCAGAGTGATCGGTGTTTTTTCCTATGTTTTAAAGGAACTTGAGAATGTCTTTGAGACTCAAGAGGTTTAGACTGTCCAAGTCTAGAGTTTTGTCTTTTGTATGATGCCCAAGAGGAGGCGCAGGCATTAAGGGATGAGTATCAACCCTAAAATGGATGGAGTTTTGACACTGGAAAGACTGTTCTAGCAAAGGATGACTAGGTTCTATCTTATACCTTTAAGAGGTCATCAGGGGTCCTTGTATTAAGCCCAAGAGAAGACATGAGAAATTTTAAGAAGCCGAAGGGTCCTTGTACAACGCCCAAGAGGAGGCGGGGATGCTTTTAGGAAGCCTGCGGGTCCCTAAACCAAGAGAAGTTCAAGAAATGCAATTCACAGAGAAGAGATCATTCCAGGAAAGTTTGAGAATTTGGAAGAAACTCAAGAGATGCCATTCACGGAGAAAAGATCATCTCTAGGGAGTTAGAGTTTCTTTGACAATTTCTAAGGGTGATAGTCTAAGAAAAGGTTCACCGAGAATACTGCCTTTCTCTTTGTTCCATATTATTTAACCCGAAGAGAAGGGAAGACTGTATCTGGAAATCCTATGGGGATCTAGTTTTATTTGTATTTAAGAGTGACCAACAAGGCTTTACCTAGTGCTAGACGTAGTTGCCTGGGAAAACTCTAAATAACTATACTAGGATTACACAGTGGATATGTGACAAGTATATAAAAGGATGTGAAAGAAGACGTACAGTGAAGCAGCCCCACAATACAGTTATATATATAAAAGCGGTAAGTGAAAGCGGATAAACACTTACCCGTTGTAGAGCTTCCATGCTGTTTGGTTAGTTGTTCAACAAAGAAATTAAAGAAAGTTTTGATGACAACATATATTTTAATTCAAAATCAAAGGAGAAAGTGCTTTGAAAAGATTGATGGGGCTTACAGCTCAAGGAGAGACCCAAGTTTTAACGATGATCGCACCGTTGTTTTGTAAACTGTACAGAGGGACTTATACAATACGAGAGGCCTAAAAGGTTTTTATGTACAAGGGGATGAGGCTTATAGCTTAAGGAGAGGCCCAGATGATTTGCTTGAAAACGGCGATCATGTCGAGGTTTTCTTTTAACGCATAGGGACTTATACAATATCTGAGGCCCAAAATGGTTTTGGTTAAAAGGGGATTGGGTCTTACACTCTATTAGAGGCCCAAAGATTTATTTTTGTACAAGTGATGGGGCTTATAGCTCAAGGATAGGCCCAGGGTTTTTGTTTAAAAAGGGCGGCGATCGTGCCGAACTTTTTTGACAGTATCGAGACTTATACAATACACTGAGGCCCAAAAGGGCTTTCATTTTTGAAAGGATGGGACTTACACTCTCTCAAGAGGCCCAAAGAGTTATTTAAAGAAAAGAAATGGGACTTACAACACGAGGGTAGGCCCGAATGATTCTCGTTTTGAAATGGCGATCGCGCCGAGATTTTTGAAATCACAGTGGGTCTTATACAATAACTGAGGCCCAAATTATTTTGGTTTCAAAAAGGATTGGATCTTACACTCTATTAGAGGCCCATGAGTGTTTGAAAAAGATTTGATGAGGGTGGAATTAATCAAAACCCTAATTTTGTCTAAAATGGAATTAATTTTGTTTAAAAATTAATAAAAATTACTGAAAACATGTGAAAAATGAGTGGTGATCTTGGATCAATGTTTCAAAAATCATGTTTATATCCACAAAATGATTGGAAACCATTTAAGTTTGGAAAATCAAGAAGGAAAAAATATTTTAAATGTTAAAAAACAAATAAAAGATTAATTCTTTGCAAAAATATCAAGTATATGAAATAAATAATATTTTTGGGAAAAATTTGTAAAATAAACTATTTTAACATTTTTGTGAATTATTAAAAAAGGAATCAACTCAAAATCATTAAAATTCAGAGAGAAATTAATTTTTGAATCAATTAAATAAAATCACAAAATTCAAATATTCAAAAAATGGCGTCAAGAACACACCAAGAACACGCGCCACCCCTCTGTTTCTGCAGATTTGCATTTTCTCACCAATCTCACTGAATACTTGATGAAATCACACAATCCACATATCAATCTACTCGTTTTCACCTCACGACCATGTCTATGGTCTTTAATTTCATTTATTTTAAGCATGGAATAAGAAATCAAGACAAAATCTCAAGAACCCTAAATTCTGCATGAAGGCTGAGAATTTTGATACACGATTCAAACAAAGCAATTAATTGATAGGAAAGATTCTATGCATGATTATGAACATTTGGCAAAAGTATTGTGCGAGGAAATATGTATAGATTAAGAGATAGCCAAGTTTAGGCTTACTTGAAGGTCGTGACAGCAAGGGCAAAGTGATTTTTGAGTTGGAGGTGTTACAGAAGAGTTGTGATGATCTAAACAGCTTCCCTACACCATATGGAGTGTGTTTGAATGCCTGGACTTGATTGGAAATGGCTGGATCACTTCATGGCATCTCAACTGCAACTTGGTTAAAACCTTTAGCCATTGGCTGGTGATTTTGAGAAATTAGTGTTTCAGTTGTGGTTTAAGTGTTTGGATCACTTCTATATGATGTTTATGAGGTGTGTGTGTGTGATTGGTTTGGTTGGAATGGCTCTCAAACTCATAACCCGATAGTGACTTGCTTTGGAAGGCAATTTTGGAGTGAAAGAAGAGATTTTGAGGAAAGCATCAGTTTGATGGATTTGGTGTACTTAAACTGAGCACAAATGAGCTCTATTTATAGTAGAGCAAGTTTGTTTTGCAAATAATAGTGAATGGCAACTGCAGCAGACCTTTGGCCAATTGGATCATTTTGGAATCTCAAGTCTCCTCTAGCCATTGACTAGATGTTAGAGCACATGCCTTTGGTTCCCTAGTTCAGAGATCATCCTTGACTTATTAAGTTGGAAATGGCTCAGTTCATGCCACCTTGGTGCATCCATTAAATGCTCCAAAACAAAATTGGAGTCTTGTCCCCTCTTTAGGGTTTTTTAGGTTTGACATGCTATTTTTTGTTCCAAAGACTTGGGAGGCTTATGGATCAGTGTTTGTCCCTTTTTGGTCTCTCCCTGAGGTGTTCAGATGGATAAACTTGTTTGTCATTTGTACAAATTGCTTAAATCGAGCAAAATGCACAAATCTTCCTAGTTATGACAATTGCAGCAAGGCATATTGCCACTGTCATAACTCTTAGCTCAAATGGAATTTCTTGGGGTTCTTGGCCATTTTGGAAAGCTCTCATATGATACAACATATGTGTGATCATAGTTTGTCTTGACAATTTTTGGATCCAAGTGAAAAATGCCCTTACATTTTGAAAAAAGTGAAACAGATTCTGACTTAGTGAAAATTTCACTAAGTGTTGGAAAAAGTGACATTTCATGTTTTCAGCCATTTTGATCCAACCATAACTCAAAATCCATGATGAATTAGAATGAGGTTTAGTTGACACTTTTAAAGTATGCCATAAGAGCTACAAATCCATCTTTGGATCAGCCAAAATGGTTGCCTGGATCTCAAGTTATGATCCTTGGAAGTTGGTACCCTAGTCACTTTGTTCCATAACTTAGAAAATTTCTAAGTTTTTTATGGTTACCCCTTTTGCAAGTTATCCCACTTTTCTTGAATTTTCTTGATGAATGATGATTCCAATCACACATTAACATAATTTTAGGGTTAGGGAACCATAATTGATCAAAAAATAAAAAAGTCAAACTTTGACTTTTGGGCACAATTGACTTTTTATCAGATGAATTCCAAACTGTGCGATCCTCTATGAAATCAAGTTCTTGACCTAAATCAAACTTGATGGATTGATTTAATAGGTGTTATAGGGTGTATTTCATCATGTCCCAAGGTTTGGGAGCAGGTCCTGGTCAAAAGTCAAAGGCACAGTTGACTTTTCTTGCGAAACCCTAACTATGGTTCTGATGAACTTGAAACTTGTGAATCAAGCTTCTTGGATCAATCCATTATTGTAAATGGATCAATGAAGTGTATTAGAGACCCTCAAATCATGTCTTGAGGTCTTGGCTCATGTTTTGTCACAAAAGTTAACTTAGGGGTGAATTAGGTCAAGAAACCCTAATTCCTGATTTTTATTGTATGCATCCCCTGAGGCAAAATTGACTTGATGATTGGGTTCATGATGTACCTTGGAGCATCTTAGGTTGTGCTTTGAAGCATTAGCTCATGCCCAGAGGAAAAATTCCATCTGGAGGCCTTGGTCGACCAAAACCCTAATTTGGTGACCCTGGCGATCTTAAGGCTTAATCCCCCTAGAATGCTGCAACATTGTGCTTGATTCTTGAAGTGGGAGTCCTCTTGATCCTTTGTGGATATTTGAGAGGTTTAGACAAGTTTAGGATCATATTATTTCTTAATTGATCCTTTGCCTAAAAGCTCTGGGAGGACTTGAAACCCTAAGTCTGATTGCAGTGAGTGCTCAACAACCCTTGAGGAGATTGATGAGGCACAAAGGTACATCCATATTGTGCTGATGATTTGCACAATGATGGGAAATCTTAGTGGTCAAAATTTGGGGTATGACAGATGCCCCTATTTAATCTTCTTGGACCCGAAGGTGTGAATGGTGAAGGTATTCGGGCATTCGGGGTGCAAGAGGATTAAATATCGGAATACCCGAAATTTTGATGGTGGTTAAGAATGGTAGTTCACGCATCCTTCTTCTTTTGCTAAGCAATGATGCTTAGAAAAGGTAAACTTCCCCTCGATCCTGGTTTCCTACCAAGGAACTGGTCTTAGTTTCTGAAATTAACTTCCCCTCGATCCTAGTTTCCTACCAAGGAACTGGTCTTAGTTGCTGAAATAAACTTCCCCTCGATCCTGGTTTCCTACCAAGGAACTGGTCTCAGTTTCTTTTGTCAATAAACTTTCTTGACAAGGAGCGCTGCTCGTAGCGGCTTTCCTCAAACTTCTCGCCGAATTTTCCAGGGGAGATGCCATTTGATGGAATAACTTTTGATGTCAGACTTGCTAGGGAAACCGATTCATCTGAGCTATAGAGGTGTACAAACTTCTCTGTCGGAGATGCCATTCGTTGACTTTATTGGGGGAAAATGGGTCTCTTGAGAGACTACTTTCGCTTAGGGGTATTACATCATACTTTTCTCGGGATCTTCTCGGAGAAATGCCATATGATGTACCCCAATTTTGAGGTTCCGCTGACTTAATTAACATTGATTTTCTGGAGAGAAGAATCAATGTGTTGCTGAGAGTCTTTGGTTGAGAGGATTTCTCTAGGGATTTTCCTTAACCCGAGAAAGTGAAGATATCATCTTCAATGGAGAAGAGTGACGTTTGTCGAATGTCTTCATGCCTTTCAGAGGTTCAAGTTATCAAAGTGGTCAAGGACCAGCTCTAATCCAGAAATACACTGGAGGAGAGAGATGGTTCAGGCAAAACATTTCCTGACAAGGAAAGAACTGACAACTCGATTGAGAGGACTTTTATCACTAGGGGATAAGACCGTCTAGAGTGATAGTGATGCAATATGAATATGTATATGTAAATCAATAATGCATGATGTATGTATGTTAATGTTGACAAAACTGACACGACATACAGACTAGTGGATGAACACGACTGGATACTCGACCACTACTGGGGATGAAGAAGCACCATTTGTTCAAGATAGCAATTCTACCTTGCTTAGGAGAGATGGTCCCTGTGGGGAACAACCGTTGGTCGGGCTTAGGAGATAAGAACTCTGTCGGGGATGTCGGACGGAATATTCGCATCCGACACAGCTGATCCTTCATTCAGGTGCATTGGTTTAGAAGGAGTACTTTGATTCTGCACTTTGAAGTTCGACTACTTCTGGAGTAGCGGACGATGTTCTTTCGATGTTCAACGGTCAAAAGAAATTGCCATCTTTATTTTAAAAGCAGATAAAGTTTAACAAGTAAATTCATTTTTGTTTTATTTCAAGAATCGTTAATCATGTTAAAAATGTCGTTCTGTAAAGCTAAAACAAATAAGAATTGCAAACAAAAGCACTAGGGCTCAAATTTTATTGATATGATGGAATTCAGCCAAACGCGTGATTCCATGGAGTATTTACAAAGTTAGAAAATGGTAATTTAAGGGAAAAGGGCTACATTGAAACATGGCGACCGCTATCCTTCTACCAACTTTGAATTCTGGGCATCCTGAGCTTCCGTCGAAGATGACCTTGACTGGAGTTTTCCTGGCTGATGGTGTAACTGCTGCTGAGGGACTTGCCCCTTTGTTGAACATAGTTACTTGCCATTATCCCTAATTTGTGCCTGGATTGTACTTTGAGATTTCCAATCCATCGGGATGATTTTTTATTATGTCTCTAATTTTTGCCTGGATCGCCCTTTCGGGTTTTCAATCCTCCAAGACATTTTTTATAATTATTTAGGCGAAGTATTTATTGACTACGTCAACATTTATGGGGTAGGAAAATTCCTCTCCATCCATGGTTGCGAGTCTCAAGGCGCCGCCTGAGAAAGCTTTCTTGACCACATAGGGGCCATCATAGTTCGGGGTCCATTTGCCCCGGGAATCAGTGAGGAATAATTGTATCTTTTTGAGCACAAGGTCTCCTTTCCTGAAGACGCGAGGTCGGACCTTTTTGTCGAACGCCTTCTTCATTCTTTGTTGATACAACTGACCATGGCACAGAGGCGTTATTCGCTTCTGTTCAATTAGATTTAGCTCATCGTGTCAACTTTGACACCATTCAGCCTCTGTTAGCTTAGCTTCCATCAATACCCGGATTGATGGGATCTCTACTTCTATGGGGAGCACTGCTTCCATGCCATATACTAGAGAGAAAGGGGTTGCAACTGTTGAAGTGCGGACAGATGTGCGATAACCATGAAGAGAAAAGGGTAGCATCTCGTGCCAGTCTTTGTAGGTTACAACCATCTTCTGTATAATCTTCTTGATGTTCTTGTTAGCCGCTTCTACCGCTCCGTTCATCTTAGGTCGATAGGGAGATGAGTTATGGTGTTCGATCTTGAACTCAGCGCACTACCCTTTCATCATCTTGTTGTTCAAGTTGGATCCATTATCGGTAATGATCTGGCTAGGAACACCATAACGGCAAATGATATTGTTTTTGATAAAGCGGACCACGACTTGTCGGGTTACATTAGTGTATGACGCTGCTTCGACCCACTTGGTGAAGTAGTCAATGGCTACCAGGATGAACCGATGTCCGTTTGAAGCCTTAGGTTAAATCATGCCAATCATGTCGATTCCTCATATGGAAAAAGGCCATGGGGAAGAAAGAACTTTGAGATGTGTTGGCGGTACATGAATTTTGTCTGAGTATATCTGACACTTGTGACACCTCGTCATGTACTTGTAGCAGTCGGATTCCATTGTCAACCAATAATACCCTGCTCTAAGAATTTTTCTCGCCATTGTGTGTTCGTTGGCATGAGTGCCAAAGGATCCTTCATGATTTTCCTTCATCAGCATGTTTGCTTCTGGTCCGTCTACGCATCGGAGCAAGACCATGTCAAAGTTCCTCTTATAGAGTGTATCACTGCTCAGGAAGAAGCTGCCTGCCAACCTTCTGAGGGTCTTTCTGTCCTTTCTTAATGCCCCAGGTGGGTACTCTTGTTTCTGAAGGAAGCATTTGATATCGTGATACCAAGGTTTGTTCAATCGTGAAGATGTAAACGGGCCGTTCAAGGCGGATTATGTCAATCTTAGGTAAGTCGTTCCATTGACCTACGCTAATCATGGATGAGAGAGTGGCTAATGCATCAGCCATATGATTCTCTTCACGAGGGATATGATGAAACTCGACTCTGTTGAAGAATGGTAATAACCTTCTCGCGTAGTCCTTGTATGGAATCAGTCCTGATTGGTATGTGTTCCAATCTTCTTTGATCTGATTAATAACCAGGGCTGAATCGCTATATACATCCAAGATTTTTATCCTTAAGTCGATCGCTTCTTCGAGACCCATGATACAAGCTTCGTATTCGGCCTCGTTGTTTGTGTACTTGAATGTTAGTCTGGCAGTGAAAGGAATGTGGGTACCCTGAGGTGTTATGATGATTGCCCCAATTCCGTTTCCATAATGATTGACAGCTCCGTCAAAGATTAGTCCCCATTGGGAACCCGGTTCTGGCCCTTCACTGGGTAGTGGTTCATCGCAATCTTTCATTTTTAAATACATGACATCTTGTTTGGGAAGTCAAATCCGACTGATTCTTGATCGTCAATCGGTTGATGAGCCAGATGATCGGCTAAAACACTTCCCTTAACGGCTTTCTGAGCGTAGTACTCGATGTCGTATTCTGATAACAACATCTGCCAACGGGCAATCCTTCCCGTGAGAGAAGGTTTTTCAAAGACGTACTTGATTGGATCCATTTTGGAGATTAACCAAGTCGTGTGACGAATCTTGTACTGGCGAAGACGTTTGGCTGCCCAAGCCAAAGCACAACAAGTTTTCTCGAGCATAGTATACCGAGTTTCATAGTCTGTAAACTTCTTGCTCAAATAGTAAATGGCAGACTCTTTCCTTTTGGTTTCATCTTGTTGGCCAAGTACACAACCCATGGAGTCTTCCAAGACTGTTAAGTAGATGATCAATGGTCTTCCTTCCACTGAAGGTGATAGAATCGGTGGGTTCAACAGGTATTCCTTGATACTGTCGAAGGCGGTCTAGCAGTCTTTTGTCCAAACACAATCCTAATTCTTTTTGAGTAATTTGAAGATCGGCGCACATGTCGCGGTCATGAGGAATATGAATATGGAAATGTAATTCAAACGTCCAAGGGATCCCCTGACTTGTTTTTCAGTCTTTGGAGAAGGCATTTCTTGAATGGTCTTGACCTTGTCAGGATCAACCTCAATTCCTTTTTGGCTGATGATGAACCCTAAGAGTTTCCTTGAACGGACACCGAACGTGCACTTATTGGGATTCAAGCGGAGTTTGTACTTTCTCAGACGCTCAAATAACTTTGACAGGTGGATCACATGCTCCTCCTCTGTTCTAGATTTGGCAATCATATCATCGACATATACCTCGATTTATTTGTGTATCATGTCATGAAACAGAGTAGTCATGGCCCTTTGATAGGTTGCCCCGGCGTTCTTCAACCCGAATGACATTACCTTGTAACAAAAAGTACCCCATGGGGTGATAAACGAAGTTTTCTCCATATCTTCCGACGCCATTTTTATCTGATTATAGCCCGAGAATCCATCCATGAAAGAGAAGACTTTGAACTTTGCTGTACTGTCTACCGGCATGTCAATGTGTGGTAAAGGAAAGTCATCCTTTGGAACTGGTACGATGTTGGCTAACCATTGAGGATATTCTGATGTGGCGAGGAAACCCGCGTCAATCTGTTTCTTTACTTCCTCTTTGATTTTGATGGCCATATCCGGGTGAGTCCGTCTCAATCTCTGTTTTACTGGTGGACATTCTGATCTTAACGGTAGATGATGTTCCACAATGCTAGTATCCAACCCTGGCATGTCCTGATAGGACCAAGCGAATACATCGGGAAACTCTTTGAGAAGCTTTGTTAAACTTTCTTTGACAGTCGGACTGAGTAGGGTCCCAATCTTGACTTCCTTTCTTTCTTCCTCTGAACCCAAGTTGACCGTTTCCAACGGCTCTTTGTGAGGTTTGATGGACTTTTCCTCTTGTCTGAGTAATCGGGAGATCTCCTCTGGAATTTCTTCGTCATCTTCTTCTTCAGCCTCAAATACCGGGAATTCAAAGTTGGGAGAAGGCATCAGATCGTACGTTTCAATGGAGTTTAAAACAAGCAATATGCATGACGTTATGATTGTTTTTTTAGAAGAGATAGAGAGAATCCAAGAGTGTGTGCAGTGTATATATATATATATATATTTTACTGCTTGTTTTTATTGTTTGAATTGTTTTTTAGGATTACCATTTTCTGAAAAAGCGTAAAGAGAAAACAGCAATAAAATGTGGAAATTAAAGAACGACGTTATTTTATTTATGATTTAGTCGATTCTTGAAACTATAACCCTATAAAACAAAACTCATTCGCTTTGGGCGAAGCGAAGAGGGATATTTACAGAAAGTGAGCCTTATCAAAACATCCGTTTCACCTGGGAAGGTGTCATACCCCAAATTTTGACCACTAAGATTTCCCATCATTGTGTAAATCATCATCACAATATGGATGAACCATCATACCTCATCAGTCTCCCCAAAGATGGGTGAGCATTTACTACTATAAAAAATTAGGGTTTCAAACCCTCCCAGAGCTCTTAGGCAAAGGATCAATCAAGGAATGACATGATCTTCAACTTGTATAACCTCTCAAACATCCACAAAGGATTAATAGGACTCCCACTTCAAGGATTAAGCACAAGGCTGCTCCCTTC
Source organism: Lathyrus tuberosus (assembly GCA_022829125.1). Lineage (NCBI taxonomy): Eukaryota > Viridiplantae > Streptophyta > Magnoliopsida > Fabales > Fabaceae > Lathyrus > Lathyrus tuberosus. The sequence continues at coordinate 7,943,806 of JALAZF010000090.1, forward strand.
TAGGTGGATCAAGCCTCAAGATCACCAGTGTCACCAAATTAGGGTTTTGGTCGACCAGGGCCTCCAGATGGAAATTTTCCTCTGGGCATGAGCCAATGCTTCAAAGCATAACTTAATATGCTCCATGGAACATCATGAACCCAATCATCAAGTCAATTTAGCCTCAGGGGATGCATTCATCAAAAATTAGGAGTTAGGGTTTCTTGACCTAATTCACCCCTAAGCTGACTTTTGGGACAAAACATGAGCCAAGACCTCAAGGCATGATTTGAGGGACCCTAAAACACCACATTGTTCCATTTACAACAATGGATTAATCCAAGAAGCTTGAGCAACAAGTTTTAATTTCATCTGAACCACAATTAGGGTTTCGCGAGAAAAGTCAACTGTGCCTTTGACTTTTGACCAGGATATGCTCCCAAACCCTAGGACGTGATTAAATACACCTTATAACACCTATGAATTCAATCCATCAAGTTTGATTTAGGTCAAGGACTTGATTTCATAGAGGATCACACAGTTTGGAATTCATCTGACAAAAAGTCAACTGTGCACAAAAGTCAACTTTGACTTTTTGAGATTTTTCACAAATATGGTTCTTTGACCCTAAAATGATGTTAATGTGTGATTGAGATCATCATTCATCAAGAAAAATCAAGAAAAGTGGGATAACTTGTAAAAGGGGTAACCATAAAAACTTAGAAAAGTTTCTAAGTTATGGAACAAAGTGGCAAGGGTACCAACTTTGGAGGATCATAACTCCTAAACCACAAGGCCATTTTTCCCCATTCAAAGCTGGATTTGTAGCCCTCATGACCCTCTACAAAAGCTTCAACTACACCTCATTCCAATTCATCATGGATTTTGAGTTATGGAATGATCAAAATGGCTGAAAACATGAAATGCCACTTTTTCCAACACTTAGTGAAATTTTCACTAAGTCAGAATCTGCTTTCACTTTTTTCCAAATGTAGGGGCATTTTTCACTTGGATCCAAAAAGTATCAAAACCAAATATAATCAAACAGTTGTTGTATCATATGAGGGCTTTCCAAAATGGCTAAGAACTCCATCAAATTCCACTTGAGCCATGAGATATGACAATGCCAATATGCCTTGCTGCAAACTGTCATGGCAAGGCAGATTTTGGAGTTTTGCTCGATTTTCCCAAATTTTACAAAGGGCAAGCAACTCTATCCATCTGAACACCTCAAGGGGGGACCAAGGAGGAACCAACTCTGATCCCAAGGCTCCCAAGTCTTTGGAACCAAAAATAGCATGCCAAACCTAGAATTGCCTAAAAGAGGGACAAGACTCCAATTTTGGATTGGAGCATTTAATGGATGCACCAAGGTGGCATGGACTGAGCCATTTCCAACTAAATTCAGTCAAGACTTATCCAAGACCAAGGGAACCAGCAGCCTATGCCCTAACCTCTAGTCAATGGCTAGAGGAGACTTGGATTCTCATTGCTCAACATTGGCCAAACCTCTGCTGCAGTTGCCAATCACTATTGCAGCCAAAAGAAACTTGCTTTACTATAAATAGAGCTCAATTGTGTTCATTTTGAGTACACCAAAGCACTATAACACTTGCTTTCCTCAAAATCTCTTTCTCTAGGCAAAAATACCTTCTTTAGCAAGGTAACTCCGAGTTTTTGAGTTAGAGAGCAATTCCACCACAGCTCATGATCCAAACACATCCAATATGTCATATCTAAGCTGTCCAAACTCTCACAAGTGACCAGTAACACCAAAATCACAAAGTCACCTCTCAAAACCTCAAAATAGGCCTTTTGTGCATTTTTCAAGCCATGTCTTGATTCAGTAACTTTCCAAACCAGATAAAACCTCAAACACACTCCAAATATCATCCTTGAACTGTCCCAAATGGTTCCACACATCTGGAACACCATTTGAGAGAGTTACTATTTTGGTCACTTTTGCCCCTTTTGCAAGAAAGAGCTCAAACTTGCTCCTGAGGTTTCCAACTGATTCCAACCATCCTAAAAGCTTCTAAGAGATCATTTGAGGGTGTCCAAAGCATCAAATCATTTCTGGAACAAGTGGCTTGGCAGATTGCACAAAAGCTCCAAAAAGAGGTAAGCATCACAACTTGAATTCTTTGAATCATGCTTTCTTTTGATGTCCACTGATCATGCATCTCTTATACATGTTATATGTGTTGTGTTTGCACCAATTTATCATGTAATTCATGCTTGTAGCAAGAGATGGCATAGAAAATGCAAATCATGGCCTATTTCAAAATCACTATCGGATTTTTCAATAGGAGCATGATCTGAAAAAAAACACCACCACCATTGGATTCCTTGTGAAATTCTAGGCAGGATAGACCTAAATTTTGTCCCAATCCATGGAGAAATGAGAAAGTTATGGCCTTCACGTTTCTGACCAAAATCTTGCCTTGCCTTGCCTTGGGCCAGGCCAAAAACAAGGCAAGCCTTGTATGTTTATGGTTGTGTTTTAATCAACGGATGTATCACCACCCCAGTGGTAAGGCGCGCGCCCTATACACAAGAGGTCTGGGGTTCGAATCCCCCTCGCCCCAGATCCTCTTTTTGCTATTTTTTCCACTTTTTTATTATTTTTCATATTATTTTTAATGATTTGAAAAATTAATAACTCCCTCAATTTTAATTATTTTTTATTGGTTCTTTTTGTAAAAAATCACAAAAATGTTGAAATATTTTATTCCACAAAAAAATCAAATTTATATTACTTATTTAATATAATTGGTATTTTTGTGAATAAATTCATTTTTAATTGTTTTTTAACATTTAAAAGTGAATATTTACTTTGAAAATCAAAACCAAATGAGTTTTAATTCATCTTGTGATTAAAACCTCATTTTTCAAACCTTAAACAAAAATCACAAGTGGTTTATTCAAACTCATTTGGTATTTTTATCATTTTATTTGATTTTCTTTAAATATTTACTTTTAAAGGAAAACAAAATTAGGGTTTCTTTGATTTTCACCCTCACAAATTGTTTCAAACACTTTGGGCCTCTAATAGAGTGTAAGACCTAACCCCCTTGAAAACCAAAATATTTTTGGGCCTCAGTCATTGTATAAGACCCACTGCGTTTTCAAAAAAATCTCGGCGCGATCGCCATTTCAAATCAAATCATCTGGGCCTACCCTCATGTTATAAGCCCCATTTCTTTTCTTTAAACATTTTTGGGCCTCTAATAGAGTGTAAGACCCAATCCCCTTTTAACCAAAACAATTTTGGGCATCATAAATTGTATAAGTCCCTCTGCATTAAAAGAAAACCTCGGCGTGATCGCCAGTTCAAAAATCAAACCCTTTGGGCCTCTCCTTGAGCTGTAAGCCCCACCACTTGTATAAAAATAAACCTTTGGGCCTCTTGAGAGAGTGTAAGACCCATCCCTTTGTACATAAAACCTTTTTGGGCCTCAGTCACTTGTATAAGTCCCTGTACAATTTCGAAACAACATTGCAATCATCGTTAAACCTTGGGCCTTTCCATGAGCTGTAAGCCCCAACAATCTTTTCAAAGCACTTTCTCCTTTGATTTTGAATATAATATTGTTATCAAAGCTTTCTTTGTTGAACAACTAACCAAACAACATGGAAGCTCTACAACTGAGTAAGTGTTTACACGCTTTCTTTACCGCTTTCATATATATATATATATATATATATAACTATATTGTGGGGCTGCTCGCTGTAAGTCTTCTTTAACAAACTTTTATATACTTGTCGTAAACCAACTGTGTAATACTAGTATAGTTATTTAGAGTTTTCCCCGACAACTACGTCTAGCACTAGGTAAAACCCCGTTGGTCGCTCTTAAATACAAACAAAACTAGATCCCCATAGGATTACCAGACACAATCTTCCTTCCTCTTGGGGTTAAACAATATGGAGACGTGAAAGGCAACATTCTTCGTGAACCCTTTCTCAGACTGTCACCCTTAGACATTGTCAAAGAAACTCTACTCCCCAAAGATGATCTTTTTTTCGTGAATGGAATCTCTTGAGTTTCTTCCAAATTCTCAAACTTTCCTGGCTTGATCTATTCTCGGTGAATGGCATGTCTTGAACTTCTCGGGGTTTGGGGACCCACAGGCTTCTTAAAAGCATCCCCGCCTCCTCTTGGGCGTTGTACAAGGACCATTCGGCTTCTTAAAAGCTCTCATGCCTTCTATTGGGCTTAGTACAAGGACCCAGAGACCTCTACAGGTATAGGAACAGAACCTAGTCATCAATTTGTTAGAGATGTCTTTCTGAGTCAAGTATCAGACCTGTTAATGGGTTGACCTTCATCCCTTAACATACTAGCCTTCTCTTGGGCATCATACAAAGATCATTCACTTATCTGCGAATCGATTTCTCAAAAGCACCCGTAGACTTGGACAGTCTCAATACCCTTTGGATTTCCCATTTCCTTAAAGAACAGGAAATATCCATGATCCTCTGATCAATCCCAAGGTACAACATTACCCATATAAGAACGAATTTTCTCTTTTATCCAACATACTGGACCTGTCACTAAACTGAAACAGTCACCAGCACAATAGCCTCCTCTTGGGCTTTATACAAATGATTCTGCCCAGCGGAGCTAACCTTTTCAGACTCTCTTGTTGAGTCGGTCCCCCTTTTAGCCTTCATCTCGGGCTTCGTACGAGATACTAGAAGACTCTCTTGTTGAGTATAAAAGACTCTCTTGTTGAGTCACTTCCCTTTTAGCCTCCATCTCGGGCTTTATATGAGATACTAAAACACTCTCTTGTTGAGTATAAAAGACTCTCTTGTTGAGTCAATCTCCTTTTAGCCTCCATCTCGGGCTTCGTACGGGATACAAATCACTCTCTTGTTGAGTATAAAAGACTCTCTTGTTGAGTTAAACCTTTAGCCTCCATCTCGGGCTTCGTACGGGATATAAAACACTCTCTTGTTGAGTATAAAATACTCTCTTGTTGAGTCAATCTCCTTTTAGCCTCCATCTTGGGCTTCGTACGGGATACAAAACACTCTCTTGTTGAGTACAAAAGACTCTCTTGTTGAGTCAAATCTTTAGCCTCCGTCTTGGGCTTCGTACAAGACACATAAAAACACCCTCTTGTTGGGCCAATAGCCTCCTCTTAGGCTTTGTATAAAGAAAACCCCAGTTGAGTCAGCCAACCTTTTAGCATCAAAGCTGTGCCTTATTCATAGCATACAAACATCAACAACTCCCCTTTAGAGATGACAAATTCTCTCTAAAGTCAAAACCCTTTAGCTTCATATCTTGGGCTTCGAACAAGATACAAATAGACCCTTCAGCTTCACATCTTGGGCTTTAAACAAGATACAAATCACCTTTAGCTTCATGTCTTGGGCTTTGAATAAGACACCAAAACAACCTTTTTCCTCCCATAGAATAGGAGGAACTACGATCGCTCTGATTTCCCTGTTTTGTTAAACGGGAATACGTAGGCATAAGATTGAAAAATCTTAGCGAGCACACTAATCAAAAACCCAAAATCCTATACCTTCATACATCAATCGAAAAGCATCAGTCCTAACATCCTCACCAATAACATAGTCCTATCATTTCATTCTTAGCAAAATAAGTAGAGAGAGGCCCACAATCTAAACCGCATCTGTAAACCAACAGTCATCTGTTTAAACTCAGTATGCAAGCAGGGTTAATTGGAGACATCTATTTCCCTTCCTTCATCAGCTTCAATGGGATAAAAAATGAATCGACCTATAGTACCCCAGAGCGACAGTGCTTAAGAACCACGTCCAAAAATCGCTCGCTACAGAAAAATGGCGCCCACCGTGGGGCCATGCAGGGCATTTTGTCCCTCTTATCTCTCTGGTTGAAACTCTAAATTCATGTCACAGAAATGACGACTCTGCTGGGGATTCATTGTCTGTATAGGATCATAAGACTAGAGGTCTAGGATGATTAAGACAAATATATATAATGCTTTTTCTAAATGATATCTGTGTTTATTTTTCTGCTAATGGGAATGTGTGTGATGCCGCATGTGGAAAGATTGAATATACACTTAAGATAGGTGATGGCAATGCAGGTAATCTTACTGGGAGTGAATTCCAGTTAAGAGCCCCCGATCGACCATCAAACTCAGTGGAGACTGTCATGCCCCAAATTTTGACCACTAAGATTTCCCATCATTGTTCAAATCATCATCACAATATGGATGAACCATCTTGCCTCATCAGTTTCCCCAAAGATGGGTGAACACTTACTACAGTCAAAATTAGGGTTTCAAGCCCTCTCAGAGTTCTTAGACAAAGGATCAATCAAGGAATGACATGATCTTCAACTTGTCTAACCTCCCAAACATCTATAATGGATCAAGAGGACTCCCACTTTAAGGATTAAGCACAAGGCTGCTCCCTTCCAGGTGGATCAAGCCTCAAGATCGCCAGTGTCACCAAATTAGGGTTTGGTCGACCAGGGCCTCCAGATGGAAATTTTCCTCTGGGCATGAGCCAATGCTTCAAAGAATATCCTAAAATACTCCATGGAACCTCATGGGCCCAAGCATCAAGTCAATTTGACCTCAGGGGATGCATACATCAAAAATCAGGAATTAGGGTTTCTTGACCTAATTCACCCCTAAATTGACTTTTGGGACAAATCATGAGTCAAGACCTCAAGACATGATTTGGGGTATCCAACATACCACATTGATCCATTTGTAACAATGGATTGATCCAGGAAGCTTGAGCAGCAAGTCTCAATTTCATCAGTACCACAATTAGGGTTTCGCGAGAAAAGTCAACTGTAGCTTTGACTTTTGACCAGGACATGCTCCCAAACCCTAGGACATGATTCAATACACCCTATGACACCTATGTAACATGTCCATCAAGTTTGATTTAGGTCAAGGACTTGATTTCATAGAGGATCGCACAGTTTGGAATTCATCTGACAAAAAGTCAACTGTGCACAAAAGTCAACTTTGACTTTTTGAGATTTTTCATAAAAATGGTTTTTTAAACCTAAAATGATGTTAATGTATGATTTGAATTATCATTCATCAAGAAAAATAAAGAAAAGTGGGATAACTTGTAAAAAGGGGTAACCATAAAAACTTAGAAAATTTTCTAAGTTATGAACAAAGTGGCAAGGGTACCAACTTTGGAGGATCATAACTCCTAAACCACAAAGCCATTTTTCCCCATCCAAAGCTTGATTTATAGATCTCATTACCCTCTACAAAAGCTTAGAACTGACCTCCCTCCAAATTCATCATGGATTTTGAGTTATGGAATGATCAAAATCACAAAAAGTGAAAATGTCACTTTTTTCCAACACTTAGTGAAATTTTCACTAAGTCAGAATCTGCCTTCACTTTTTTCAAAATGTAGGGGGATTTTTCACTTGGATCCAAAAGGTATCAAAACCAAATATGATCAGGCAGTTGTTGTATCATATGAGGGCTTTCCAAAATGGCCAAGAACATCACCAAATTCCACTTTAGCCAAGAGATATGATAATAGCAATATGCCTTGCTGAAAACTGCCAAGGCTAGGCAGAATTTTTCATTTTTGCTCGATTTGGCAAAATCAGATAATTCTAAGCCTTGTCATCATCTTGGACACATCTGAGGATCAAATCTAAAGGGGACAAACACTGAGCCAAGCCTCCAAAGTCCTTGGAACAAGAAGTAGCATGCCAAACCTAGAATTGCCTAAAAGAGGGACAAGACTCCAATTTTGGATTGGAGCATTCAATGCATACATCAAGGTGGCATGGAATGAGCCATTTGCAACTGAATTCAGTCAAGACTTATCCAAGACCAAGGGAACCACAGCCCTGTGCCCTAACCTCTAGTCAATGGCTAGAGGAGACTTGGATTCTCATTTGCTAACATTGGCCAAACCTCTGCTGCAGTTGCCATTCACTATTGGTTGCAAAACAAACTTACTCTACTATAAATAGAGCTTATTTGTGATCAGTTTGAGTACACCAAAGCCATCAAACAGATGCTTTCCTCAAAATCTCTTCTTTCACTCCAATTTTGCCTTCTAAGGCAAGTCACTATCGGGTTTTGAGTTTGAGAGCTTTTCCAATCAAACCAATCACTCACACACCTCATAAACATCATATAGAAGTGATCCAAACACTCACACAACATCTGGAACACGAAAATCAGAAAATCACCAGCCAGTTGCTCAAGTTCTTGACATATTTGAAGTTGGGGTACCATCTCAAGTTCCAGATCATTTCAATCCATTCCAAGCATCCAGAGACACTCCATGGCACCTAGGGAAGCTATCCAGATCATTGGAACCTAGCTATAACACCTCTAACACAAAACACGATCAGCAGCTGCAAGAGGTAAGCATGAGCTCTTCTAACTCTATGATCCATGCAATTTTTGCTGCACAATAATTTGGCCATATGTTCATAATCATGCATGGAATGTTTTCCCTCAATCAATTGCATTGTTTGAATCGTGTGTAAAATTTCTGAACCTTCATGCAGAAATTAGGGTTCTTGAGGTTTCTCTTTGATTTCTTATTCCATGTTGAAAATAAATGAAATTAAAGACCATTGACATGATCGTGAGGTTAAAACGAGTAGATTGATATGTAGATTGCATGATATAATCAAGTATTCAGTGAGATTGGATAGAAAACACAAATCTGCAGAAACAGAGGGTGGCGCGTGTTCTTGCCCTTGTTCTTGGCGCCATTTTTTGAAAATTTGAATATTTGAATTTTGTGATTTTATTTAATTGATTCAAAAATTAATTTATCTCTGAGTTTTAATGATTTTGAGTTGATTCTTTTTTTAATAATTCACAAAAATGTTAAAATATTTTATTTTACCAAAAAATCCCAAAAATATTATTTATTTCATATAATTGATATTTTTGCAAAGAGTTAATATTTTAATTGTTTTTGACATTTGAAATATTTTTTCCCTCTTGATTTTGTAAATTTTAATGACTTCTAATCATTTTGTAGGTCAAAATATGATTTTTGAAACATTAATCCAAGATCACAATTTGTTTTCCACATGTTAAACAATTTTGATCATTTTAATTGAATTTATTATTCAATTAAAATACATTTTGAAAACAAATTAGGGTTTTTGATTAATTCAACCCTCATCAAACTTTTTCAAACACTTGGGCCTCTAATAGAGTGTAAGACCCAATCCTTTGTAAATACAAACCTATTTTTGGGCCTCACTTATTGTATAAGTCCCGTTGTATTTCAAAAATTTCGACGCGATCATCGTTCGTTGAAAAACAAACCCTGGGCCTCTCCTCGAGCTATAAGACCCATTCAAAATCACTTGGGCCTATATTAGAGTGTAAAACCCAAACCCCTTTGAAAACCAAACCATTTTGGGCCTCAATGCATTGTATAAGACCCACCGCGTTTTCAAAAATCTCGGCGGGATCGCCATTTTCAAACAAATGACCCTGGGCCTCTCCTTGAGCTGTAAGCCCCACCACTTGTACAAAAATAAATCTTTTGGGCCTCTATTAGAGTGTAAGACCCAATCCCCTTTTAACCAAAACTTTTTGGGCTCAGACATTGTATAAGTCCCCCTGCGTTAAAAGAAAACCTCGGCGCGATCGCCAATAAAAAAAACTAATCATCTGGGCCTACCCTCGTGTTGTAAGCCCCATTCTTTTTCTTTAAACACTTGGGCCTCTTGAGAGAGTGTAAGACCCATCCCCTTGTACAGAAAACCTTTCTTGGGCCTTAGTCACTTGTATAAGTCCCGTTGTACAAAACGACAGTGCGATCACTGATAAACCTTGGGCCTCTCCTTGAGCTGTAAGCCCCAACATCTTTTCAAAATACTTTCTCCTTTAATTTTGAATATACTGTTGTTTTCAATCTTTCTTTGTTGAACAACTAACCAAACAGCATGGAAGCTCTACAACTAAGTAAGTGTTTATATGCTTTCTTTATCCGCTTTCATATACATATAACTGTATTGTGGGGCTGTTTCCTGTAAGTCTTCTTTCATAAACTCATATCAACTGTATAATACTAGTATAGATATTTAGAGTTTCCCCGGCAACTACGTCTAGCACTAAGCCCTGTTGATCACTCTTAAATAGACAAAACTAGATCCCCATAGGATTACCAGACACAGTCTTCCCTCCTCTTGGGGTTAAACAATATGGAGATGTGAAAGGCAGATTCTTTTTGAACCCTTTCTCAGACTGTCACTGTTAGAAATTGTCAAAGAAACTCTACTCCCCAGAGATGATCTTTTCTCCGTGAATGGCATCTCTTGAGTTTCTTCCAAATTCTCGAACTTTCATGGCTTGATCCATTCTCGGTGAATGGCATGTCTTGAACTTCTCGGGGTTTGGGGACCCACAGGCTTCCTAAAAGCATCTCCGCCTCCTCTTGGGCGTTGTACAAGGACCCTACGGCTTCTTAGAAGTATTCACATCTTCCTCTTAGGCTTTGTATAAGGATTCTTCCTTCGGGAAGAGAGCCTCCTCTTGGGCTTCGTACAAATTGTCCCTCGGCTTCTTAAAAGTTTCCAGCCTCCTCTTTGGCTTCGTACAAATTGTCACGACGACCTCCTAGAGGTATTGGAACAGAAATTAGTCATCTTAATAGAACAGTCTTTCAAAGAGTCTAGATCTTTCTACCATGAACGTACTGTTACTGTTTCTTTAAGCATAGTACAAAAGATAAAACTCTATGACTTGGACAGTCTAACCTCCTTGAGTCTTGAAGGCATTCTCAAGTAGGGAAAAACACCAGTAGACTCGGACAGTCTCCAATACCCTCTGGATTTCGCATTTCCTTAAAGAACAGGAAATAACCCTGATCCTCTGATCAATCCCAAAGCATAGCCTTACCTTTAATCAGTCTCTTTATAAGAACTGATTTTCTCTTTTAACCAACCTACTGGACCTGTCACTCAACTGAAACAGCCATCCTTTTAGCCTCAATCTCGGGCTTTGTACGAGATACAAAAACACTCTCTTGTTGAGTCAAACATTTTTAGTCTCTATCTAGGGCTTCGTACGAGATACAAAAAGACTCTCTTGTTGAGTCAATCTCCCAATAGCCTCCATCTCGTGCTTTATACGAGATACTAAATCACTCTCTTGTTAAGTATAAAAGACTATCTTGTTGATTCAATCCCTTTTAGCCTCCCTCTCGGGCTTCGTACGAGACACACAAAAGCATCCTCTTGTTGGGTCAATAGCCTCCTCTTAGGCTTTGTATAAGAAAAACCCCGGTTGAGTCAATCAACCTTTTAGCATCAAAACTGTGCCTCGTTCACAGGATACAAACATCAACAACTCCTTTCATCTAATTGCTGTAAGCGGCAAGCCTCTGGATTATTTACATCCACGCCACTGTCCCTCTTTTAGCATGAGAAATTCCTAAGGAAAGATAGCATTGCTCTACATTGAGTTAAAGTCTTCTCCTTCAGGTTAAAACCCCCTATAAAGGAAATTATGGCATTGCTAGGATTCACATATCCAGGTTAAAGTAATCCTCCTTTATAGTCAGTCACCCAACAGTTGTGACAAACAGAACCCCTTTATAGATGACAAATTCTCTCTAAAGTCAAAACCCTTTAGCTTCACATCTTGGGCTTCGAACAAGATACAAATAGACCCTTCAGCTTCACATCTTGGGCTTTGAACAAGATATAAACCACCTTTTCAGCTTCACGTCTTGGGCTTTGAACAAGACCCCAAAACACCATTTCCTCCCATAGAATAGGAGGAACTACGATCGCTCTGATTTCCCTATCCCGGGAATACGTAGGCATAAGATTGAAAAATCTTAGCAAGCACACTAATCGAAAACCCAAAATCCTGTACCTTCGCACATCAACCAAAAAGCTTCAGTCCCAACGTCCAACCCTTAACCCAGACATTGTTTTCATAAAAAATAACCCAAAGGGAGAACCCCCTATTTTGATAGCATCTGTAAATCAACAGTTTTGACTGTTTAACCTCAGTTTGCAAGCAGGGTTAATTGGAGACATCTATTTCCCTTCCTTCATCAGCTTTAATAGGAAAAAAATGAATCGAACTGTAGTACTCAAAGCGATAGTGCTTCGAAACCATAAAAATCGTGCTACAGAGACTCCCTTTGCAGATACATTGCCTATACGACTTCGGTTGTTGAAAGTAGTGTGGTTGAATGGGTTATCTGAGAAGCTGAGGTTTTTAGCAGACTTAAGCCATTTTGTAGTGCGGAAGCTATCAGAAGTAGTTGTCACGCGATACTACCCTCATCTGAGATCACTCTAGGATACATCAGCTCGTTGGCGATCCGCTTGCTGTTGTTATCCCAGAGGGGTCAATGATTTTGCGGACAGGTACAAAAAATCACCAGTATAAACCTTTGGGGGGGGGGGGGGGGGGTAGAGCCTTGACTTCATGACACCGACCCTTTGACCCCATGTTTTTTCTATGTTTTTGTGTGCTGCATTCATGCATTCATTTAAAAAACATTAAAACAAAGAAATTCTTCTCTTCTAGTCTCTCTTTTTCAAATTAAACTAAGACAATGATTACAAATGTCAGAGAGAAAGGAGATTGCGCTAATGGATTTCGGTAGAAGGAAAACTCATAAGTACACCTTCAAAGTTCCAAAGTTAGAGGATTTGAGAGGTTTGGCGAGGATGATCACCAACCACGAGGCTTTCAGAGCCAAGTATGGAGGACTACTGTCTCTATTAAGGGTCCATGTAATCGAAGGAATCCTATCCACACTAATCCAGTTCTACGATCCAGTTTATCACTATTTCACGTTCCCGGATTATCAGCTTGCACCAACGCTAGAGGAGTATTCTCACTTGACTGATTTACATATCACTGATCAGGTTCCTTTTTCTGGACTGGAAGAAATTCCAAAGGATCAAACCATTGCAAGAGCAATTTATTTGGACGAGTCAGAAGTCAGGACTCATATGACCACTAAGGGTGGCATCCAAGGTTTGCCAGCCCATTTCTTGACAAAGAAAGCCCTGTACTTTGCTAGTATAGGGAATGTGGCCGCTTTCGAGAGCATCTTTGTTTTGCTCACCTACGGGTTATTTTTATTTCCCAACATTGATAACTTCGTAGACATCAATGCCATTAAGATATTTCTGATTGGAAACCCTGTGCCGACTTTTCTCGCGGATGCGTATCATTCGATACACTTAAGGAATTTATACAGCGGAGGAATGATCACGTGCTGTGTGCCCCTTCTATACAAATGGTTCACTTCCCATTTGCCCAAGTCTGCTGCATTTTGGGATCAAAAGAATACTTTAAGTTGGTCGCAGAGAGTCATGTCTCTTACCAACTCGGACATCGATTGGTACAATCGAATCTACGACGGGATCAGAATCATTGACCGTTGTGGAAATTTCCCAAATGTACCCCTTATAGGAACTAAGGGAGGAATCAACTATCATCCGGTGTTAGTTCGTCGTCAATTTGGATACCCGATGAGGCATGTCCCGCGCAGTGCTCATCTGGAAGGTCTTTTCTTCAAAGAAGGAGAAAATGACAGGGCACTAAAGACGGAAATAGTGCACGCTTGGAAACACGTTCATAGGAAAGGACGAGAGTCTCTAGGAAAACTAGACTGTGTCTCGATGAAGCCTTATCTCTATTGGGTACAAACTAGAGCTCTCAAGTTGAGGATGCCTTACCCTCGTCAGGAAGTTCTTCCATTAAGGGACTCTGCCCTTTATTTTATGTCTGAGACGGAAAAACTTCAAGTTACTCTCAGCAAAGTTCAATAGGAGAAGAGGTCTTGGAGGAACAAGTACCGTATTCTCATTGTGGAATGTAAGAAATACAGCAGCTATTAAAAGGAAAATATGCTCTGATTGAGACTTTAGAGCAACATGCTGTAGAGAATCAAGAAGACAAAAGGAATTTGCTCGCTCCTTTCACTTGGCAAAGGAATGACAACCCGACAACGACCTAAGAGCCTCGGTCAAAGAAGAGGAAAGCACCAGAACCAGCACTTGAGATCTCCCCAGAGAGGACTCAGGATCCATTAGTTTAGGTTTCCTTTTCCAGCATTTTGTAATCTACTGTATTTCCATTTCCGCAATCCTTTGAATTCAATAAAACGGGGTTTCCCACAATGTTTGATATTTGCAATCTAATTGTCGAAGTTTACTTTGAATAAACAAAAATAATTAATAATAATTGCATTCATCATTCTCATAAACACATTCTTCTTACCTACGAATCTCACGTTTGTGTCTCGGTTTTAGAGTCAAACTGTCTCATTCGTACAATACTCGGGCCAATCGTCAGAAAAAGATGGATGATCTCGAGGAAAAGAACAGAGAGTTGAGAGAAGAAATCGACACTCTGAAAGAGGATCTGAGAAAGCTTCATAACGACATGCAAGCTCTAGAATAAGCTCAGATACAACAACAAAGGACTGTGATCTCAGAGATCACATCGACGCCCATAGTGGAGAAGTCCGATCCTAGGTACAAAATGCCGAAAGATCGTCCCTGGGGCATGCCTATCAATTATATCCCGGAAGGATATGTTCCGCCAATCAATGAGGATCAGGGAACCGCAACAGGAGACGCTGGGCCTGAAGGTTACAAACTTCGGGAAAGCGAAGATGCTAGGGGCATGACACAACTCCTGAAGGTTACAAACTTCGGGAGGCACCAAGAGTCTCGGCCATAATGACTATACCGCCACCCGTGGTACACACTGTCCCGGAAGGACAGATTCCACAGATACATTCGGGTGGAAATGACATCATGTTCGACAGAATGGATGAGTTCCAGGAACAGTTCCTGGAAATGCAGAAAGAACTGCAAGCCCTCCGCGGTTAGGATTTATTTGGAAAAGACGCCGCGGACCTCTGCTTGGTCCCCAATGTGAAAGTTCCACACAAGTTCCAAGTGCCCGATTTTGAAAAATACAAGGGTAACTCTTGCCCTCAGAGCCATTTGGTGATGTACGCTCGGCGAATGTCAGCTAAGACAAAGAACTAGGAGCTACTAATTCACTACTTTCAGGATAGTTTAACCGGTGCCGCATTAAAATGGTACATGGGGTTAAATCGCGCCATGATCGGCACATTCAGAGATCTGGGCATTGCCTTTGTTCAGCAGTACAAATATAATCTGGACATGGCACCGGATAGAGATTAGCTCAGATCAATGTCACAAAAGGACAAGGAAACCTTAAAAGAATATGCTCAGAGATGACGTGAAATTTCCGCTCAGATTTCTCCACCTCTGGAGGAAAAGGAGATGACAAAGATCTTCTTAAAGACCTTGAGCTCATTTTACTACGAAAGAATGGTTGCCAGTGCGCCCAGTGACTTCACCGAGATGGTGAGCATGGGAGTTCATCTTGAGGAAGCGGTCCGGGAAGGACGTTTAGTAAAATACGCTGGATCATCAAGTAGTACAAAACGATACGGTAGTGCTCTCCCTAAGAAAAAAGAGCAAGATATTGGGAATATCTCTCACGGAAAGCAAAGGCGACGTTACCAACCAGTAGCAGCTGTAACTCCTGCTATTAACCCAGCGCCTGTTCCTACGTATCAAACTCAGGTTGCGCAGAGCCAACCAAATCAACAGCAATATCAGCAAAGGACACAACAGCCTCTTCAGTAGGCTCGTCCTCCGTATAACAACAATTGTACGACGCGACCTCCAGGGTTTAACCCTATACCTGTGTTGTACACAGAGCTATTTCTGTTATTACTGGTCAAGGGGCATGTCCAAACTCGAGCTCCTCTTACCATACCAGAGAATCCGCCTTTTTGGTTCAAGACGGATCAGACGTGCCCTTACCATCAAGGAGGACCAGGGCATAACATAGAAAATTGTCTCAGTTTCAAATCCGACGTACAAAAGTTTGTTAGGAGTGGAGTTTTATCTTTGAAAGATACGAATCCGAATGTTCTCACGAACCCGCTGCCTCAACTCGAGAAAGCTGCAGTCAATTTGATAGAGGGAGAGTCTAAAAACACCTATCAAATTCATGATGTACTCTTATTAAGGGCCAACTTGGTCAAAATGCATTGTAGACAGAGTGGATATGGCCATGTACCACCTCATAACTATCACCGGTGTGATATCTGCTCTAAGAACAATCAGGGATGTTCTGTTGTGCAATCAGCTCTACAGGAACAATTGGATCTCGGATGGATCCAAGAGAATCGAGTTCGTGGAGTCAAATGGCCTATACGAACTCCAACATCATTCAGAATCACGACATCTATGCAATGAATGTTAACTTGGTGGTGATGCACTCAAGGGAAAGCCAGTATCATAATCTGCCGCGGCACGATTATAATTCCTGTCTGACTTGCTCGGTAAACAAACAAAATGCTCTTTTGTACAAGAGACCCTCCAGCGTCAGATGGATCTTGGGTGGATCTAGGACTATCATGATAAAAATACTTATCAGATCAACATGATTCAAATATTTGGTATTCGTCTGATGAATACTAGCTTGGTGGAGTTACACGCCAGGCAGGTCCAGCTCGGTTTTCTCACTTCGCATAATTATCAGAACTGTAAAGGATGTTGTGAGAGTAACCAAGGGTGCGCTCTCGTTCAGAGAACTTTACAACACTTGTTAAACCACTGGTGGCTTCCAATCTATCTGGACGAAGACACGCAACAAATCAGTGTGCTTAACGGAACCCTACTCGGCGTCAAAATCAAGATGTCCGATCTATGGAAACAAACCTGGTAAGGTTGCACTACATTCAAAGCGGGCGTGGCCAGGTTCCACCACACAACTATGAACGTTGTAGAGTCTGCTCGGAGAATAACCAAGGATGCTACCTCGTGCGAGCAGCTCTCCAAGGTCAGTTGGATCGCAAGGAGATTCACCCAAATTTAGCTTCAGGGTCCGTTGACTAGACGCCAGACTACTTCACTGATTAGATCAGAGCCGTGGTTGTAATCTCTGACCCTGGGAGAAACAAGGATGATTGTACCATCATCCCTCTACTGGATGAATCAAAAGTTCTTAGCCAGGAACTGATTGAAGTTACTTACGACAGTCAGAAAAATCAGAAGTCTCCTGTAGTTATCTATCTACCGGGACCAGTACCATATGAATCAGCGAAGGCAATCACTTATAAATAGGATGCAACAATAATTGAGAATGGAAAGGAAAGTGCATTGCCCTTCGTCGTGAATATTGCAGACATCACTCGAGTAACCCAGAGCGGTCGAATCTTCAACCGAGGAGTTAGAGAACCTAACAAAGAAAAGGAACTTCAGACAGAAGCTCCTAATCCACCAGTCGGTCAATCCAGTAATCCCGACCTTTCAAAAAATAATGATGAGATGCTGAAGCTCATCCAAAGGAGTGAATACAACATTGTTGATCAGCTGTTACAAACTCCTTCAAAGATCTCAATGCTATCACTTTTACTCAGTTCCGAAGCCCACAGGGAGGCTCTACAGAAAGTCTTAGACCAGGCCTTTGTAGAACAGGATGTGTCAATACGACAGTTCGATAGCATTATCTCTAACATCACTTCCTGCAACAGCGTAGGATTCAGTGATGAGGATTTGCCAGAGGGGGCCAGAAGTCACAACATGGCGCTCAATATCACAGTTAACTGCCAGGACGATGCTTTAGCCAGCGTACTGGTAGACATAGGATCGACCATCAACGTTATACTGAAGTCCACTCTAATGCGACTATCATTCAAAGGATCCCCGATGAGGGGCACTGAGGTCATCGTCAAAGCCTTTGACGGATCTCGGAAGACAGTTATCGACGAAGTTGACCTTCCCATAACCATCGGTCCTCACACTTTCCTAATCACTTTCTAGGTCATGGACGTTCGGGCATCATACAGTTGTTTATTAGGAAGACCTTGGATACACCAGGCTGGGGCAGTCACTTCGATGCTGCACCAAAAACTGAAGTTCGTCAAGAACGATCAACTCGTCACGGTCTGTGGAGAACAAGCCTTGATCGTGAGTAACCTATCATCATCTACTTATGTAGAACCCGTGGAGGCTATTGGAACTCAGTTCCAAGCACTTTCGGTGAGAAAGGAGAATCAATTAGAAAAAGGAACCTTGATTTCCTCATACAGAGATGCTCTCGAAGTGATCAAAAATAACAATACAAAAGGATGGGGACAACTTGTCATTCCTACCGAAAACAAAACAAAGAAGGGTCTTGGTTTTTCTCCAACCTATACCCAGATAGCTGCTAACGATGAAAGTTTTCATCCCATTCAGGACTTCTTCCACAGTGGAGGTTTCCTTCACCCAGTGCCTCAAACAGTCCATACTATCAACGAGGGGGATCCCTCTGATACGGATGAGGAATGGAAGTCCTATCTCAACGAGGACGGTTATATGTCTCAGGAAGAGGTGCCTACGCCATTTTGCTATCCCGCACAGAGTCCGAGATTTATACCCAGGTAAGACGTCGAAATGATATATGGAGATTGTGATCCGGAAGGATGCCATGCTCCACCAAACTCATTAGAGGAAGACACTCTGATGAAGGACAACTTTGACCACGACTATTATGGCCCAATGGATGGCTTGCCTATCTGGCAACCGTACCCAGGAGACTTGGGGCAAGAAAATCGGCTAAACAATTTAAATCAGCTGAGCATCATTGAAAAGAATACATGCGTCACCACCATGTCATGGGATCAACACAGGGTATTTGGAACCTATCCAGCACGACGATGAATTTGCAAAGTTTGCAGGACTAGAATTCATCAACTATGCTTTTCCCGAGGTCAACGTCATCGAGAGAGATAACTCCTCCTGTTCCAAAGAAGTGTGGGATACCTTGGGACAACCGAGTGGAAAATTTGACTTCATGGTCAAGTACACCGCTCCGGAAAGCTCTCGTATCAGGCTCGAAGACATCCAGCCAACTGGATGGGGAGATCTGCCTGAGAGCACCAATACTCTACAAAATACAATTGAGGAATCCTCCTATGACAACTCTGCCTGGGAGATAGATTCCAATGATCCTGCTCCACCAGAAATCAGCGTTATTTCTGAAGACAAATCAAGGAAAGTACCAGACTTTGTGATTCACCGAGGAGTTCGCCGCCAATGGGTTGCTGTCGATGTTCCAAAGATTGTTCATAAGTCCAAGTAATTGTCGTCTTTAGCCTTTCACCCTGCCCAGGTGAAATAGATGTTTTGATAGGGCCCGCTTTCTGTAAATTTTCCCTCTTCGCTTTGTCCAAAGCGACAGAGTTTTGTTTTATAGGGCTGTAGTTTCAAGAGTCGACTTGTTCATAAATAAAATAACGTCGTTCTGTAATTTCCGCATTAATTGTTGTTTTCTCTTTTCGCTTTTTCAGAAAATGGTAATCCTAAAAAACAACTCAATAATAAAAACAAGCAGTTTTTCAAAAAAATACACTGCACACACTTGCATTTTCTCTATCTCTTCTAAACACAAATCATCAAGTCATACAGATTGCTTGTTTTAAACCCCGTTGAAACATACGATCCGATGCCTTCTCCCGACTTTGAGTTCCCGGTGTTTGGGGCTGAAGAAGAAGTTGATAATGAAATTCCAGAAGAGATCTCCCGATTACTCCGATAGGAGGAAAGGTCCATTGAACCTCACAAAGAGCCGTTGGAAATGGTCAACTTGGGTTCAGAAAAAGAGAGAAAAGAAATCAGGATTGGGGCACTGCTCAGTCCAACTACCAAGGAGAGTTTGACAAAGCTTTTCAGAGAGTTTCCCGACGTGTTTGCTTGGTCCTACCAGGACATGCCAAGGTTGGATACCAGCATTGTGGAACATCACTTACCGTTGAAATCAGAATGTCCGCCAGTAAAACAGAGGTTGAGACGAACTCATCTAGACATGGCCATCAAAATCAAAGAGGAGGTCCAAAAACAGATTGACGCGGGCTTCCTCGCCACGTCTGAGTATCCTCAATGGTTAGCCAACATCGTACCCGTTCCAAAAAAGGACGGAAAGGTCAAAATGTGTGTAGACTACAGGGATCTGATCAAAGCAAGTCCAAAGAATGACTTTCCCTTACCACACATTGACATGCTGGTAGACAGTACAATAAAGTTCAAAGTTTTCTCCTTCATGGATGGATTCTATGGCTATAATCAGATTAAAATGGCGCCGAAATACATGGAGAAAACTTTGTTCATTACCCCATGGGGTACCTTTTGTTACAAGGTAATGCCATTCGATTTGAAGAACGCCGGGGCAACCTATCAAAGGGCCATGACTACTCTGTTTCATGACATGATACACAAGGAAATCGAGGTATATGTCGATGACATGATTGCAAAATCTAAGACAGAAGAGGAGCATGTGACCCACACGTCAAAACTATTCGAGCGGTTGAGAAAGTACAAACTCGGCTTGAATCCCAACAAGTGCACATTTGGTGTCCGTTTAGGGAAACTTTTAGGGTTCATTGTCAGGCAGAAAGGAATTGAGGTTGATCCTGACAAGGTCAAGGCCATTCGAGAAATGCCTTCTCCGAAAACTGAAAAACAAGTGACAGGATTCTTGGGACGTTTGAACTTCATTTCCAAATTCATATTCCTCATGACCGCCACATGTGTGCCGATTTTCAAATTACTCAAAAAGAACCAGGATTGCGTTTGGACAGAAGATTGCCAAAACGCCTTCAACAGTATCAAGGAATACCTGTTGAATCCGCCGATTCTATCACCTCCAGTGGAAGGAAGACCACTGATCATCCACCTAACAGTCTTGGAAGACTCCATGGGCTATGTACTTGGCCAACAAGGCGAAACCAAAAGGAAGGAGTTTGCCATCTACTATTTGAGCAAGAAATTCACCGACTGCGAGACTCGGTACACTATGCTCGAGAAAACTTGATGCGCTTTGGCTTGGCCAGCCAAAACTTCTTCGCCAATATATGATTCGTTACACTACTTGGTTAATCTTAAAAATGGATCCAATCAAGTACGTCTTTGAAAAACCTGCTCTCACGGGAAAGATTGGCCGTTGGCAGATGTTGTTATCAGAATATGACATCGAATACCACGCTCAAAAAGCTATTAAGGGAAGTATTTTAGCTGATCATTTGGCTCATCAACCGATTGACGATCAAGAATCAATCGAATTTGACTTCCTAGACGAAGATGTCATGTATCTAAAACTGAAAGATTGCGATGAACCGCTACCCAGTGAAGGGCCATAACCAGGTTCTTAATGGGGACTAATCTTTGACGGAGCTGTCAATCATTACGGAAACGGAATTGGGGCAATCATTGTTACCCCTCAGGGTACCCACATTCCTTTCACTTCCAGATTAACGTTCAAGTGCACAAATAACGAGGCCGAATACGAAGCTTGTATCATGGGTCTCGAAGAAGCGATCGACTTAAGGATCAAGAACTTGGATGTATATGGCGACTCAGCCCTGGTTATCAATCAGATCAAAGGAGATTGGAACACATACCAATCAGGACTGATTCCTTACAAAGACTACGCAAGAAGGTTGTTACCTTTCTTCAAGAGAATCGAGTTTCATCACATCCCTCGTGATGAGAATCACATGGCTGATGCATTAGCCACTCTCTCTTCCATGATTAGTGTAGGTCAATGGAATGACCTACCTAAGATCGACATAATGTGCCATGAACGACCCGCTTACATCTTCACGATTGATGCAGTCATAGATGATAAACCTTGGTTTCAAGATATCAAATGCTTCCTTCAGAAACAAGAGTACCCACCTGGGGCATCCAGAAAAGATAGAAAAACCCTCGGAAGGCTGGCAGGCAGCTTCTTCCTGAGCGGTGATACACTCTATAAGAGAAACTTTGACATGGTCTTGCTTCGATGTGTAGACAGACCAGAAGCAGACATGCTGATAAAAGAAATTCACGAAGGATCCTTTGGCACTCATACCAACAGACACACAATGGCGAGAAAAATTTTGAGAGCAGGGTACTACTGGTTGACCATGGAATCCGATTGCTACAAGTACATGAGGAAGTGTCACAAGTGTCAGATATACTCCGACAAAATTCATGTACCGCCAACACATCTCAAAGTTCTCTCCTCCCTATGGCCTTTTTCCATATGGGGAATCAACATGATCAGCATGATTGAGCCCAAGGCTTCAAATGGACATCGATTTGTCTTGGTAACCATTGACTACTTCACCAAGTGGGTCGAAGCAGCGTCATACGCCAATGTAACCCGACAAGTCGTGGTTCGATTTATCAAAAACAATATCATCTGTCGTTATGGTGTTCCGCGCCAGATCATTACTGATAATGGATCTAACTTGAACAATAAGATGATGAAAGAGTTATACGCTGAGTTCAAGATCAAACACCATAACTCATCTCCCTACCGACCTAAGATGAACAGAGCGGTAGAAGCGGCTAACAAGAACATCAAGAAGATTGTTCAAAAGATGGTTGTAACCTACAAAGATTGGCATGAGATGCTACCCTTTGCTCTTCACGGTTATCGAACATCTGTCCGGACTTCAACAGGGGCAACCCCTTTCTCTCTAGTATATGGCATGAAGGCAGTGCTTCCCATAGAAGTAGAGATCCCATCAATCCAGGTATTGATGGAAGCTAAGCTTACAGAAGCTGAATGGTGTCAAAGTCGACACAACGAGCTGAACCTGATAGAAAAGAAGTGAATCACGACACTATACCACGGTCAGTTGTATCAACAAAGAATGAAGAAGGCGTTCGAAAAAAAGGTTCGACCTCGCGTCTTCAGGAAAGGAGACCTTGTGCTTAAAAAGATACAATCATTTCTCACTGATTCTCGGGGTAAATGGACTCTGAACTATGACGGCTCCTATGTGGTCAAGAAAGCTTTCTCAGGCGGTGCCTTGAGACTTGTAGCCATGGATGGAGAGGAATTTGCCTACCCCACGAATGTTGACGTAGTCAAGAAATACTTCGCCTAAATAAAAAAAACGTCTCGGTGGATTGAAAACCTGAAAGGGTGGTCCAGGAAAAAATTAGAGACATGATCAAAAATCATCCCGGTGGATTGGAAATCTCAAAGTTCAATCCAGGCAAAAGTTAGGGATTCATGGCAAGTAACTACATCCAACAAAGGGGCAAATCCCCCAGCAGCAGTAATGCCATCCATCGAAGGAAAACTTCAGTCAAGGTCATCTTCGACAGAAGCTCAGGATGTCCCGAATTCAAAGTTGGTAGAAGGATAGTGGTCGTTATGTTTCAATGTAGCCCTTTTCCCTTAAATTACCATTTTCTAAACTTTGTAAATACTCCATGGAATCACGCGTTTGGCTGATTTTTATCATATCAATAAAATTTGAGCCCTTGTGCTTTTGTTTGCAATTCTTATTTGTTTTAGCTTTACAGAATGACGTTTTAACATGATTAACGATTCTTGAAATAAAACAAAAATGAATTTACTTGTTAACTTTTTTCTGCTTTAAAATAAAGATGGAAATTTCTTTTGACTGTTGAACATCGAAAGAACATCGATCACTTCTCCAAAGGTGTTTGAACCTCAAAGTGCATAATCAAAGTACTACTTCTAAACCAGTGCGCCTGAATGAAGGATCAGTTATGTCAGATGCGAATACTCCATCTGACATCCTCGACAGAGTTCTTACCTCCTAAGCCCGACCAATGGTTGTTCCCCGCAGGGACTATCTCTCCTAAGCAAGGTAGAATTGCTATTTTGGACCAAATGGTACTTCCTCGTCCCCAGCAGTGGCCGAGTATCTAGTCGTGTTCATTCACTAGTCCGTATGTCGTGTCAGTTTTATCAGCATAAACATACATACATCATGCATTATTGTTTTCCATTCATGATCATATTGCATCACTATCACTCTGGTCGGTCTTATCCCCTAGGGATAAAAGTCCTCTCAATCGAGTTACCAGTTCTTTCCTCGTCAGGAAATGTCGCATCTAAACTATCTCTCTCCTCCAGGTTATTTCTGGATTAGAGTTGGCCCTCGACCACTTTGATAACTTGAACCTCTGAAAAATCAGAGAACGTTCAACAAACATCACTCTTCGCCAGTGAAGATGATATTTCCGCTTTCCCGGATTAAGGAAAATCCCTAGAGAAAGCCTCTTAATCAGAGAGTCGGCAATGCAAATGTTTTTCCCCGAGAAATCCGCTGACGAAAAGGTCATTAAGACCTCAAAATTGGATCATATCATATGGCATTTCTCCGGGAAGATCCCGAGAAAAGTATGATGTAATACCCAAGTGAAAGCAGCCTTTCAGGAGACTCGTTTTCCCCAGATAGATTCGACAAATGGCGTCTCCAACAGAGAAGTTTGTGCACCTCTACAACTCAGACGACTGGGTTCCCCAGCAAGTCTGACATCAAAATTTTTCTATCAAATGGCATCTCCTCAGGAAAGTTCGGCGAGAAGTTTGAGGAAAACCGCTACGAATAGTGTCCCTTGTCAAGAAAGTTTATTGACAAAAGAAACTTAGACCAGTTCCTTGGTAGGAAACTAGGATCGAGGGGAAGTTTATTTCAAAAACTGAGACCAGTTCCTTGGTAGAAAACCAGGATCGGGGGGAAGTTTATTTAAGAGACTAAGACCAGTTCCTTGGTAGGAAACCAGGATCGAGGGGAAGTTTATTTCAGAAACTTAGACCAGTTCCTTGGTTGAAGACCAAGATCGAGTGGAAGTTTTTACCTTTTCTAAGAATCATTGCTTAGAAAAAGAAGATGAATGTGTAAGCTACCATTCATAACCACCATCAAAATTTCGGGTACTCCGATATTTAATCCTCTTGCACCCCGAATGCCCGAATACCTTCGCCATTCACACCTTAGGGTCCAAGAAGATTAAATAGGGGCATCTGTCATACCCCAAATTTTGACCACTAAGATTTCCCATCATTGTGTAAATCATCATCACAATATGGATGGACCATCATACCTCATCAGTCTCCCCAAAGATGGGTGAGCATTCACTACTATAAAAAATTAGGATTTCAAGCCCTCCCAGAGCTCTTAGGCAAAGGATCAATCAAGGAATGACATGATATTCAACTTGTATAACCTCTCAAACATCCACAAAGGATCAAGAGGACTCCCACTTCAAGGATTAATCACAAGGTTGCTCCCTTCTAGGTGGATCAAGCCTCAAGATCACTAGTGTCACCAAATTAGGGTTTTGGTCGACCAGGGCCTCCAGATGGAAATTTTCCTCTGGGCATGAGCAGATGCTTTAAAGCATAACCTAATATGCTCCATGGAACATCATGAACCCAATCATCAAGTCAATTTAGCCTCAAGGGATGCATTCATAAAAAATCAGGAGTTAGGGTTTCTTGACCTAATTCACCCCTAAGCTGACTTTTGGGACAAAACATAAGCCAAGACCTCAAGGCATGATTTGAGGGACCCTAACACACCACATTGATCCATTTGCAACAATGGATTGATCCAAGAAGCTTGAGCAACAAGTTTCAATTTCATCTGAACCACAATTAGGATTTTTCGAGAAAAGTCAACTATGCCTTTGACTTTAGACCAGGACATGCTCCTAAACCCTAGGACATGATTCAATACACCCTATAACACATATGAAATCAATCCATCAAGTTTGATTTAAGTCAAGGACTTGATTTCATAGAGGATTGCACAGTTTGGAATTCATTTGACAAAAAGTCAATTGTGCATAAAAGTCAACTATGACTTTTTGAGATTTTTCACAAATATGGTTCTTTGACCCTAAAATGATGTTAATGTGTGATTGGGATCATCATTCATCAAGAAAAATCAAGAAAAGTGGGATAACTTGTAAAAGGGGTAACCATAAAAACTTAGAAATTTTTCTAAGTTATGGAACAAATTAGCAAGGGTACCAACTTTGGAGGATTATAACTCCTAAACCACAAGGCCATTTTCCCCATTCAAAGCTGGATTTGTAGCCCTCACGGCCCTCTACATAAGCTTCAACTACACCTCATTCCAATTCATCATGGATTTTGAGTTATAGAATGATCAAAATGGCTGAAAACATGAAATGCCACTTTTTCCAACACTTAGTGAAATTTTCACTAAGTCAGAATCAACCTTCACTTTTTTCCAAATGTAGGGGCATTTTTCACTTGGATCCAAAAAGTATCAAAACCAACTATGATCAAACAGTTGTTGTATCATATGAGGGCTTTCTAAAATGGCCAAGAACTCCATCAAATTTCGCTTGAGCCATGAGATATGACAATGCCAATATGCCTTGCTGCAAATTGTCATGGCAAGGCAGATTTTGGAGTTTTGCTCGATTTGCCCAAATTTTGCAAAGGGCAAGCAACTATATCCATCTGAACACCTCAAGGGGGGACCAAGGAGGAACCAACTCTGATCCCAAGCCTCCCAAGTCTTTGGAACCAAAAATAGCATGTCAAACCTAGAATTGCCTAAAAGAGGGACAAAACTCCAATTTTGGATTGGAGCATTTAATGGATGCACCAAGGTGGCATAGACTGAGCCATTTCCAACTGAATTCAGTCAAGACTTATCCAAGACCAAGGGAACCAGCAGTCTGTGCCCTAACCTCTAGTCAATGGCTAGAGGAGACTTGGATTCTCATTGCTCAACATTGGCAAAACCTCTGCTGCAGTTGCCAATCACTATTGCAGCCAAAAAAAACTTGCTACTACTATAAATAGAGTTCAATTGTGTTCAGTTTGAGTACACCAAAGCACTACAACACTTGCTTTCCTCAAAATATCTTTCTCTATGCAAAAATACCTTCTTTAGCAAGGTAACTCTGAGTTTTTGAGTTAGAGAGCAATTCCCCCACAGCTCATGATCCAAACACATCCAATATGTCATATCTAAGTTGTCCAAACTCTCACAAGTGACCTGTAACACCAAAATCACAAAGTCACCTCTCAAAACCTCAAAATAGGCCGATGTGCATTTTTCAAGCCATGTCTTGATTCAGTCACTTTCCAAACCAGATAAAACCTCAAACACACTCCAAATATCATCCTTGAACTGTCCCAAATGGTTCCACACATCTGGAACACCATTTGAGAGAGTTGCTATTTTGGTCACTTTTGCCCCTTGTGCAAGAAAGAGCTCAAACTTGCTCCTGAGGTTTCCAGCTGATTCCAACCATCCTAAAAGCTTCTAAGAGATCATTTGAGGGTGTCCAAAGCATCAAATCACTTCTGGAACAAGTGGCTTGGCAGATTGCACAAAAGCTCCAAAAAGAGGTAAGCATCACAACTTGAATTTTTTGAATCATGCTTTCTTTTGATGTCCACTGATCATGCATCTCTTATACATGTTATATGTGTTGTGTTTGCACCAATTTATCATGTAATTCATGCTTGTACCAAGAGATGGCATAGAAAATGCAAATCATGGCCTATTTCAAAACCACTATCGGGTTTTTCAATAGGAGCATGATCTAAAAAAACACCACCACCATTGGATTCCTTGTGAAATTCTAGGCAGGATAAACCTAAATTTTGTCCCAATCTATGGAGAAATGAGAAAGTTATGGCCTTCACGTTTCTGACCAAAATCTTGCCTTGCCTTGCCTTGGGCCAGGCCAAAAACAAGGCAAGCCTTGTATGTTTATGGTTGTGTTTTAATCAACGGATGTATCACCACTCCAGTGGTAAAGCGCGCGCCCTATACACAAGAGATCTGGGGTTCGAATCCCCCTCGCCCCAGAGCCTCTTTTTGCTATTGTTTCCACTTTTTTTATTATTTTTCTTATTATTTTTAATGATTTGAAAAATTAATAACTTCCTCAATTTTAATTATTTTTTATTGGTTCTTTTTGCAAAAAATCACAAAAATGTTGAAATATTTTATTCCACAAAAAAAATAAAATTTATATTACTTATTTAATATAATTGGTATTTTTGTGAATAAATTCATTTTTAATTTTTTTTTAACATTTAAAAGTGAATATTTACTTTGAAAATCAAAACCAAATGAGTTTTAATTCATCTTGTGATTAAAACCTCATTTTTCAAACCTTAAACAAAAATCACAAGTGGTTTATTCAAACTCATTTGGTATTTTTATCATTTTATTTGATTTTCTTTAAATATTTACTTTTAAAGGAAAACAAAATTAGGGTTTCTTTGATTTTCACCCTCACAAATCGTTTCAAACACTTTGCGCCTCTAATAGAGTGTAAGACCCAACCCCCTTGAAAACCAAAATATTTTTGGGCCTTATTCATTATATAAGACCCACTGCGTTTTCAAAAAATCTCGGTGCGATCGCCATTTCAAATCAAATCATCTGGGCCTACCCTCGTGTTATAAGCCCCATTTACTTTCTTTAAACATTTTTGGGCCTCTAATAGAGTGTAAGACCCAATCCCCTTTTAACCAAAAAATTTTGGGCATCAGAAATTGTATAAGTCCCTCTGCGTTAAAAGAAAACCTCGGTGCGATCGCCAGTTCAAAAACCAAACCCTTTGGGCCTCTCCTTGAGCTGTAAGCCCCACCACTTGTATAAAAATAAACCTTTGGGCCTCTTGAGAGAGTGTAAGACCCATCCCTTTGTAAAGAAAACCTTTTTGGGCCCCAGTCACTTGTATAATTCCCTGTACAATTTCAAAACAACGGTGCAATCATCGTTAAACCTTGGGCCTCTCCTTGAGCTGTAAGCCCCAACAATCTTTTCAAAGCACTTTCTCCTTTGATTTTGAATATAATATTGTTATCAAAGCTTTCTTTGTTGAACAACTAACCAAACAACATGGAAGCTCTACAACTGAGTAAGTGTTTACACGCTTTCTTTACCGCTTTCATATATATATATATATATATATATATAACTGTATTGTGGGGTTGATCGCTGTAAGTCTTCTTTAACAAACTTTTATATACTTGTCATATACCAACTATGTAATACTAGTATAATTATTTAGAGTTTTCCCCGACAACTACGTCTAGCACTAGGTAAAGCCCCGTTGGTCACTCTTAAATACAAACAAAACTAGATCCCCATAGGATTACTAGACACAGTCTTCCATCCTCTTGGGGTTAAACAATATGGAGACGTGAAAGGCAGCATTCTTCGTGAACCCTTTCACAGACTGTCACCTTTAGACACTGTCAAAGAAACTCTACTCCCTAGAGATCATCTTTTCTCCATGAATGACATCTCTTGAGTTTCTTCCAAATTCTCGAACTTTCCTGGCTTGATCTATTCTCGGTGAATGGCATGTCTTGAACTTCTCGAGGTTTGGGGACCCACAGGCTTCTTAAAAGCATCCCCGCCTCCTCTAGGGCGTTGTACAAGGACCCTTCGGCTTCTTAAAAGCTCTCATGGCTTCTCTTGGGCTTACTACAAGACCCAGAGACCTCTACAGGTATAGGAACAGAACCTAGTCATCAATTTGTTAGAGCTGTCTTTCTGAGTCAAGTATCAGACCTGTTAATGGGTTGACCTTCATCCCTTAACATACCAACCTTCTCTTGGGCATCATACAAAGATCATTCACTTATCTGAGAATCGATTTCTCAAAAACACCCGTAGACTTGGACAGTCTCAATACCCTTTGGATTTCCCATTTCCTTAAAGAACAGGAAATATCCCCGATCCTCTGATCAATCCCAAGGTACAACATTACCCATATAAGAACGGATTTTCTCTTTTATCCAACATACTGGACCTATCACTAAACTAAAATAGTCACCAACACAATAGCCTCCTCTTGGAATTTGTACAAATGATTCTCCCCAGCGGAGCTAACCTTTTCAGACTCTCTTGTTGAGTCGGTCCCCCTTTTAGCCTCCATCTCATGCTTCGTACGAGATACTAGAAGACTCTCTTGTTGAGTATAAAAGACTCTCTTGTTGAGTCACTTCCCTTTTTTACCTCCATCTCGGGCTTTATACGAGATACTAAAACACTCTCTTGTTGAGTATAAAAGACTCTCTTGTTGAGTCAATCTCCTTTTAGCCTCTATCTCGGGCTTCGTACGGGATACAAATCACTCTCTTGTTGAGTATAAAAGACTCTCTTGTTGAGTCAAACCTTTAGCCTCTATCCCGGGCTTCGTACGGGATACAAAACACTCTCTTGTTGAGTATAAAAGACTCTCTTGTTGAGTCAATCTCCTTTTAGCCTCCATCTCAGGCTTCGTACGGGATACAAAACACTCTCTTGTTGAGTACAAAAGACTCTCTTGTTGAGTCAAATCTTTAGCCTCCGTCTTGGGCTTCGTACAAGATACATAAAAACACCCTCTTGTTGGGCCAATAGCCTCCTCTTAGGCTTTTTATAAAGAAAACCCTGGTTGAGTCAATCAACCTTTTAGCATCAAAGTTGTGCCTTGTTCATAGCATACAAACATCAACAACTCCCCTTTAGAGATGACAAATTCTCTCTAAAGTCAAAACCCTTTAGCTTCATATCTTGGGCTTCGAACAAGATACAAATAGACCCTTCAGCTTCACATCTTGGGCTTTGAACAAGATACAAATCACCTTTAGCTTCATGTCTTGGGCTTTGAACAAGACACCAAAACAAACTTTTTCCTCCCATAGAATAGGAGGAACTACGATCGCTCTGATTTCCTTGTTTTGTTAAACGGGAATACGTAGGCATAAGATTGAAAAATATTAGCGAGCACACTAATCAAAAACCCAAAATCCCATACCTTCATACATCATTCAAAAAGCATCAGTCCTAACATCCTCACCAATAGCATAGTCTCGTCATTTCATTCTTATCAAAATAAGCAGAGAGAGGTCCACAATCTAAACCGCATATGTAAACCAATAGCATCTGTTTAAACTCATTATGCAAGCAGGGTTAATTGGAGACATCTATTTCCCTTCCTTCATCAGCTTCAATGGGATAAAAAATGAATCGACCTGTAGTACCCCAGAGCGACAGTGCTTAACAACCACATCTAAAAATCGCTCGCTACAGCAGGGTGAAAGGTTAAGAGAAAGACGTCAATTACTTTGACTTATGAACGATCTTCAGAACATCGACAACAACCCATTGGCGGCGAACTCCTCGGTGAATCACAAAGTTTGGTACCTTCTTTCTTGATTTGTCTTCAGAAATAACATTGATTCTGGTGGAGCAGGATCATTGGAATCTGCCTCCCAGACAGAGTTGTCATAGGAGGATTCCTCAGTTGTATTTTGCATAGTATTTGTGCGCTCAGGTAAATCTCCCCATCTAGTTGGCTGGATGTCTTCGAGCCTGATACGAGAGCTTTCAGGAGCAGTGTATTTGACCATGAAGTCATATTTGCCACTCGGTTGTCCCAAGGTGTCCCACACCTCTTTAGAATTGGAGGAGTCATCCCTTTTGATGACGTTGACCTCGGGAAAAGCATAGTTAATGAATTCTAGTCCTGCAAACTTTGCAAATTCATCGTCGTGCTGAATATCTTCTGAATGCCCTGAGTGTGGATCCCATTATTCCATGGGGACACAGGTATTCTTTTCGATGATGCTGAGCTGATAAGCATCATTGGGCTGAATCTCTTGCCCTGAGTCTCTTGGGTACGGCTTTCACATAGGCAGGCCATCCATCGGGCCATAATAGACGTGGTCAAAGTTGTATTTCATCGGAGTGTCCTCCTCTAATGAATTTGGTGGAGCACGACATCCTTCTGGATCACAATCTCCGTATATCATTTCGACATCTGACCTTGGTATAAATCTCGAACTTTGTGCGGAATAGAAAAATGGCGTAGGCACCTCTTCCTGAGGCATATAACCGTCCTTGTTAAGATAGGACTTCCATTCCTCATCTGTGTCGGAGGAATCTCCCTCGTTGATGGTATGTACTTCTTGAGACGCTGGGTGAAGGAAACCTCCATTGTGGAAGAAACCCTGAATGGGATGAAAACTTTCATCTTTAGTAGTCTAGGTACAGGTTGAGGAAAAGCCAAGACCTTTCTTTGTCTTGTTATCAATAGGAATGACAAGCTGTCCCCATCCTTTTGCGTTGTTGCTCACTGAAACCACTTGGAACTGGGTTCCCACAACCTCCTCGGGTTCTACACACGTGGACAATGAAAGATTAATCACGATTAAGGCTTGTTCTCCACATACCGTGACGAGTTGGCCATTCTTGACGAACTTCAGCTTCGGGTGAAGTGTCGAAGTGACTGCCCCAGCCTGGTGTATCCAAGGTCTTCCCAATAAACAGTTGTATGTTGCTCGGATGTCCATGACCTGGAAAGTGACTTGGAAAGTGTGAGGACCGATAATTATGGGAAGGTCGACTTCGCCGATAACTGTTTTTCGGGATCCGTCAAATGCTTTGACGACGACCTCACTGCCTCTCATCGGAGATCCTTTGAATCATAGTCGCATTAGAGTGGATTTTGGCATAACGTTGAGAGTCGATCCGATATCTACTGGTACACTGGCTAAAGTATCTCCTGGCAGTTGACTGTGATATTGAGCGCCATGTTATAACTTGGGCCCTCTTCCGACAATTCCTCATCACTAAACCCCAAGTTGTTGTAGGAAGTGATGTTAGAGACGATGATATCGAACTGTCGTATTGACACACCCTGTTCCACAACAGTCTGCTCTAAGACTCTCTGTAGAGCCTCTCTGTGGGCTTCGGAACTGAGTAAAAGAGATAACACATAGATCTTTGAAGGAGTTTGTAACAGTTGGTCAACAATGTTGTATTCACTCCTTCGGATGAGCTTCAGCATCTCATCATCGTTCTTTGAGAGGTTGGGATCACTGGATTGACCGACCGGTTGATCAGGAATTTCCGTTTGAGATTCCTTTTCTCTGTTAGGTTCTCCAACTCCTCGGTTGAAGATTCGACCACTCCGTGTTACTCGACTGATGTCTGCAATATTCACGACGGAGGGTAATGGAATTTGCTTTCCATTCTCAATTATTGTTGCACCATATTTGTAAGGGATAACCTTAGTTGATTCATACGGTAGTGGTCCTGGCAGATAGATAACTATAGGAGCCTTCTGATTTTTTTGACTGTCGTAGGTAACTTCAATCAGTTCCTGGTTAAGAACCTTCGATTCGTCAAGTAGAGGGATGATGGTACAAACATCTTTGGTCCTTTCGTGATCAGAGATCATGACAACATCCTTAATCTGATCAGTGAAATAGTCTGGCATCCAGTTGATTGATCCAGAACTTGGACACGGTTGAATCTCTTTGGGAGCCAACTGACTTTGAAGAGCTGCTCGCACGAGGTAACATCCTTGATTATTTTCCGAGCAGACTCTACAACGCTCGTAGTTGTGTGGTGGCACCTGGCCACGTCCGCTTTGAATGCAGTGTAACCTTATCTGGTCTATTTGCATAGATCAGACATCCTAACTTTGATGCCTAGTAGGGTTCCCGTTTGTCACACTGATTTGTTGCGTGTCTTCATCCATATAGATCGGAAGCCACCAATGGTTTAACAAGTGTGAAATTCTGGTATCAGATGTGTGATGTTAAGTGTGATGTCACAACAACACAATCTGCTAATATGAACAAGGCTATAACAACAGTAAATCAACACAATGAATTGTTCACCCAGTTCGGTCTAACAACCTACGTCTGGGGGCTACCAAGCCAGGGAGGAAATTCACTATTAGTAGTATTAAATTACATACTCAACAATCCCAGTTGACATCTACTAATCTTAATCACTATCCAATGACACTTCTACCTAAGAGACCACTTAGATATGAGAAACCACTCACTCCCTAAATCACCTTAGTGATACAATTCAAAGATTACACTTTAAACCACACCTTGATCTTGCTTAACAGCTTTGATCAAGAACAACACACTCTTGCTTAAAAGCTCTAGAGTGAATACACTTATAACCCAAAATAGTAACAACTATTCAACCATGAAAGGTTTATAAAACACACACGAAAACACAAATTTGACTCTCAGTCTTTGCTCTCTTGTCTTCGTCTCCTCCAACAAGGGTTGAGGCTGCTTTAAATAGAATTATGACTTGGGCTTCGACCTCTTCCAAATATCTTATTTGATTTTTTTTTAAAACCAGAATTTAAAACAGATTTGATCTTCAAATCTTTTTAAATCAAACATCCCTTAAACATAGCAACAGGATCTGCTCCAAATTTGATTGTAACTGAAAATATCTTCTCCAAGATATTCGCACACAATCTCTCTAACAGATCTTCTCAAAACAAACTTTTACGCGCAGCCCTAAAACATCACAGCCTGATGTTTTGATGTTCTGATAACTGATGTCAAGACATCAAGTTTAACATCAGCATATAAAACTTCAACCCTGCAACAACTAATGTTAGGAACCAATGTTAAGACATCAGACATATGACATCAACATTGTTCAACTTTGTTTTACCAAAATTCCAGCCAATACAAGAACTAACAATCTCCCCCTTTGGCTAATTTTGGCTAAAACAATCTCTGCCAACTTCAGAGATACCTGCAGCGGAAAAACTTCATACTCACAACCAGCAGCAATCACATTTTATCACATCCAAAATCTGCACAAAGCTCCCCCTCAAAACAAGAACCAGCATACCAGCTGCTCAAACACGCACACTCCCCTTCAAGCCTAGAACCACAACAGACAACTAGGCTACACATAGGCACATAGGCTAACTCTCCCCCTTTTTAGCCATAATTGGACAACTACTACATCAAACACAAAGAACTGACAACCATTAAGACATGGTCAAATAACAAGCTTCCCAAGGAACACACATTCCAAAAACTTTGACTGGTCAGGCGATATAAACAATGAATTCTTATAGAACTATAAAATCCAAGCCTTCTTCCTTCTAACAGCACCAGACAACAAACTAGTATGAGTCAGTCTAACAAAGATTCAGGGAAGAAACACATGCAGGAGGTCAAGAAACCAGATCCACTGAAGAATAAGAACAAAACAATGACAGCCGCCGGGACTTCTTCAGGAGCAAGAAGAACAAGAAACACATCAGAGACAAGGATGAAAAACATCAAAAAACCTCCTGTGCAACTTCATGCTTCTGATGATGAATGGGATGAAGATTGGAAAACTTTTCTTGATGCAGGGGGTTGGGATAATCTTTAGACCCTTTATACGTTGCTTTTGATGTACTAAAATCTAATCTTGTATGCTTTCAGCAGTTGAATAAAATTATGTTTCCTTTGCAATAAAGATCACAACTGCACAAGACACTTCCCAGCACATTTAATCCTCATATATGCAAATTCCTAATTTGCTTCTTAATTTTTCAAATTGATTTGCATCTAAGGCCTTGGTAAAAATATCTGCTAACTGCTTTTCAGTAGCAACATGTTCCAGAGCAACTACTTTGTCTTCAACCAAATCTCTTATAAAATGATGACGTATATCAATATGCTTAGTTCTGCTATGTTGAATAGGGTTCTTAGAGATATTGATAGCACTCAGATTATCACAGTACAATGTCATGACATCTTGCTTGACATTGTATTCTGTTAACATCTGCTTCATCCAAACAAGTTGAGAACAACTACTCCCTGCTGCTATGTACTCAGCTTCAGCAGTAGAAAGAGACACAGTTCTGCTTTTTACTAAACCATGATATCAGATTATTCCCTAAGAAGAAGCAACCTCCTGAAGTAATTTTTCTATCATCAGCACTCCCTGCCCAATCAGCATCACAAAAACCACATAACTCAGTGCCTGATCCATGACTGTAAAGCATTCCATAGTCACTAGTCCCATTCACATATTTTAGAATCCTCTTCACTTGATTCAAGTGACTAACTTTAGGCTCAGATTGATATCTGGCACACACTTCAACAGAAAAAGAAATATCAGGTCTGCTAGTTGTGAGATATAATAAGCTACCAATCATGCTTCTGTATAGACTTTGATCCACACTCACACCATGTTCATCCTTGGACAACTTTAAGTGAGTAGGAACAAGTGTCCTCTTGTGATTAGCATTTTCCAGACCAAACTTCTTAACAATGTTCTTTGCATACTTGCTCTGGGATATGAATATGGAGTCTTCCATTTGTCTGACTTGTAGACCTAGAAAATAGCTGAGCTCTCCAACAAGACTCATTTCAAACTCAGACTGCATCTGTTCCACAAAATGTTTCACCATTGCATCTGACATCCCACCAAATACTATGTCATCAACATATATTTGAGCTATCACCAGTTTTCCTCCTTCCTCTTTAACAAACAAAGTCTTGTCAATCCCTCCTTTTCTGTAGCCATTCACAGCCAGGAATTCAGTAACCCTTTCATACTAAGCTCTTGGTGCTTGATTCAAACCATAGAGAGCTTTCCTTAGTTTGTAAACATGGTCAGGAAATGTTGGATCAGTAAATCCTTTTGGTTGATCAACATACACCTCTTCATTTAAGTAACCATTCAAGAAGGCACTCTTAACATCCATCTGAAAAAGCTTGAATTTGAACTTACAGGCCACCCCTAAGAGTAATCTGATAGATTCCAGTCTTGCCACAGGAGCAAAGGTTTCATCATAATCAATTCCTTCAACCTGAGTGTATCCCTGAGCAACTAATCTGGCCTTGTTTCTGGTGACCACTCCTTGTTCATCAGATTTATTCTTGTAAATTCACTTGGTTCCTATCACATTAACTCCATCAGGCCTTGGAACAAGATCCCACACTTCATTCCTCTTGAATTGTTCCAGCTCTTCATGCATGGCATTAATCCAGAATTCATCAGTCAGAGCTTCTTTGACATTCTTGGGCTCAATTTTGGAAACAAAACAAGAATTTGACACAACCTATCTTGATCTAGTGCTAACCCCTGATTTAGGATCACCTATGATAAGCTCCCTTGGATGGTCCTTTTGCACTCTAATAGATGGTTCTTTATTAGATTGTTCAGGTTCAGGCTCAACTTCAACAGGACTGGGAGACCCACTTCTGTCTTCAGTTTCTGCTGTGACTTCTTCAACTGATGTTTCAACATCATCCAGGACATCAGCATCTTCCTACTTATCAATGTCATTAATCACCACATTTATAGACTCCATCATAACCTTTGTTCTGGAGTTGAAAACACTATAAGCTCTGCTATTTGTAGAGTATCCTAGAAAGATTCCCTCATCACTTTTAGGATCCAATTTTCTCCTCTGTTCACGATCTGACAAAATATAACATTTACTTCCAAAAACATGAAAGTACTTCACAGTAGGCTTTCTCCCTTTCCACAGTTCATACAGAGTAGCTGAAGTGCCCCTTCTCAAAGTAACTCTGTTGTGAATATAGCAAGCAGTGTTCATGGCTTCAGCCCAGAAATGGTAAGGAAGCTTTTTGGCATGAATCATTACTCTAGCAGATTCTTGGAGAGTTCAGTTCTTCCTTTCAACAACTCCATTTTGCTGAGGAGTAATAGGAGAGGAAAACTCATGACTAATGCCTTCAGCAGAGCAGTAATCAGCAAACTTGCTATTTTCAAATTCCCTCCCATGATCACTCCTTATTCTGATGACATTGCTCTCTTTCTCTCTTTGGAGTCTTTGACATAAATCTTTAAATACATCAAACACCTCTGTTTTGTCTTTGATGAAGCTTACCCATGTGTACCTAGAATAGTCATCTACAACAACATAAGCATACTTCTTCCCACCTAGACTTTCTACCTGCATAGGTCCCATCAAGTCCATATGAAGAAGTTCCAAAACTTTGGAGGTGGTGTTATGTTGAAGCTTCTGATGTGACATCTTGGTCTACTTCCCTATTTGACAATCTCCACAAACCCTTCCTTCTTCAATAATGAGTTTAGGAATTCCTCTGACAGCTTCTGAAGATATGATTCTCTTCATTCCCTTTAGATGAAGATGTCCCAACTTTTGATGCCAGATTTTAACTTCATCATCTCTAGCAAACACACATGTTGAGGTACTTGAGTCTTGTTGCACCCATAGATAACAGTTGTCCTTAGACCTAACACCCTTCATGATGACTTCTCCTTTCTCATTTGTGACATTGCACTCAGATTTTATAAAGTTTACTTTGAATCCTTGATCACAAAGTTGACTAATACTGATCAAATTTGTTGTTAACCCTTTGACAAGTAGTACATCATTCAGTCTAGGAGCACCAGCACAATTCAGCTTTCCCATCCCCTTGATTTCTCCTTTGACGCCATCACCAAAGGTTACATAACCTGAAGAATGGAGCTTAACATCTACCAACAAATTCTTAACTCCTGTCATGTGTCTTGAACACCCACTATCAAAGTACCAGTCTTCTTTGGTAGAAACCCTAAGAGAAGTGTGAGCTATTAAGCTGGTAACTTTACCTTTTGGAACCCATTGCTTCTTAGAATTGAAGGCCTTATTACCTTTGTGAAACTTCTGTTTGGGAGTATACTGATGTGTCTTCTGAGGATACCCGTGTAGCTTATAACAGTAAGCCTTTATGTGTCCAAAACGCCCACAGTGATGACATCTCCAGCGCCTGAATTTCTTCCTAGAAGGAATCCTATCAGGATGTTTAAACATCTGTTGTAACATCACTGGTTTGGAACTGGTAATAACATCATTAGAAGTTGCACCATTGTTGAATCCCAAACCACTTTTGTCTCCAGCAAGTTTTCCAATACTAAGAATGTTTTCTAGAGCATCAATACCATTGTTCAACATTCTGACAGTTTTGGTCATAGAATCCAGTTTAGAGTTAAGCATACTGACTTCATTTTCTAGTTCAGTTTTTTCAGCTTCTAACTGCACTATGATTTTCTTTAGCTTTTCTCCTTCACGACAGACTTGTTCACTTCTCATGCACAGTTCTTTATAAGAGGCAGCAAGCTCTTCATAAGAAACCTCATCATCACATGAATCATCATCTGACTCACAAACCCCAATCATAGCTCTAACAAGCTTAGTTGATTCTTCTTCAGATTCACTCCCACTATCAGTATCAGACCAGGAAGCAGATAACCCTTTTTTTCTGCATTTTGAGATATGTAGGACATTCTTTCTTGACATGACCATACCCTTCACACTCAAAGTATTGAACTCCTTTGTCATTATTGGTCTTTTCTTCATCTTTAGTTTTCTTCCCCTCATCTCCTGATCGGTTGGTGTCAGATGTGATGTTCTTGACATTAGGTTTGTAGCTCCTGTTTATCCTTTTTAGAACCTTGCTAAACTGTCTTCCCAGCAGAACAATAGCATTTGATAGTTCCTCCTGAGTTTCAAAATTACACTCCTTCTTACCATCTTCAGTATTATACACCAAAGTTGTGCTTTTGGTCTTCTTTTCAGGCTCCTCATTCAATCCCAACTCAAAAGTTTGAAGAGAACCAATCAACTCATCAACCCTCATCTTGCTGATGTCTTGAGCTTCTTCAATAGCAGTCACCTTCATTTTATATCTCTTGGGGAGGGATCTGAGAATCTTCCTTACCAGCTTCTCTTCAGTCATTCTTTCTCCTAAAGCACTAGAAGCATTGGACAACTCAAGAATATTCATGTGGAAATCATGAATGGTTTCATCCTCCTTCATCTTCAGATTTTCAAACTTAGTAGTCAACAGTTGGATTCTTGACATCTTGACCTTGGAAGTTCCTTCATGAGTGGTTTTCAAGACATCCCAAGCTTCCTTAGCTACTTCACAAGTGTTTACTAGCCTAAAGATGTTCTTGTCAATACCATTAAAGATGACATTCAAGGCTTTTGAATTTCCAAGAGCAAGTTCATCTTCTTCCTTGGTCCAATCGTCCTCAGTTTTAGCTTTGTTGTACCATCCTTTTCAACAATAACAGGTGCTTTCCATTCTTTTAGTACAGCCTTCCAAGCCATGCTGTCTAATAACTTCAAGAAGGTAACCATACGTGGTTTCCAATAGTCATAATTAGACCCATCTAGAATAGGGGGTCTATTAACAAATCCACCACTCTCCTTGTCCATTGCACCAGAAAGTATCAGCCCTAGATCTCACCCAGATGCAGAGCAGGATGCCTGCTCTGATACCAATTGAAATTCTGGTATCAGATGTGTGATGTTAAGTGTGATGTCACAACAACACAATCTGCTAATATGAACAAGTCTATAACAACAGTAAATCAACACAATGAATTGTTCACCCAGTTCGGTCTAACAACCTACGTCTGGGGGCTACCAAGCCAGGGAGGAAATTCACTATTAGTAGTATTAAATTACAGACTCAACAATCCCAGTTGACATCTACTAATCTTAATCACTACCCAATGACACTTCTACCTAAGAGACCACTTAGATATGAGAAACCACTCACTCCCTAAATCACCTCAGTGATACAATTCAAAGATTACACTTTAAACCACACCTTGATCTTGCTTAACAGCTTTGATCAAGAATAACACACTCTTGCTTAAAAGCTCTAGAGTGAATACACTTACAACCCAAAATAGTAACACCTATTCAACCATGAAAGGTTTATAAAACACACACGAAAACACAAATTTGACTCTCAGTCTTTGCTCTCTTGTCTTCGTCTCCTCCAACAAGGGTTGAGGCTGCTTTAAATAGAATTCTGACTTGGGCTTCGACCTCTTCCAAATATCTTATTTGATTTGTTTTTAAAACCAGAATTTAAAACAGATTTGATCTTCAAATCTTTTTAAATCAAACAGCCCTTAAACATAGCAACAGGATCTGCTCCAAATCTAATTGTAACTGAAAATATCTTCTCCAAGATATTCGTACACAATCTCTCTAACAGATCTTCTCAAAACAAACTTTTACGCGCATCCCTAAAACATCACAACCTGATGATTTGATGTTCTGATAACTGATGTCAAGACATCAAGTTTAACATCAGCATATAAAACTTCAACCCTGCAACAACTAATGTTAGGAACCAATGTTAAGACATCAGACATATGAAATTAACATTGTTCAACTTTGTGTAGCATGTATTACAGTTCTGATAATTATGCGAAGTCAGGAAACCGATCTGGACTTGTGTAGCATGTAACTCCACCAAGCTGGTATTCATCAAGAGAATATCAAAGATTTGAATCATATTCACTTGATACTGATTTCTATTGCAGTAATCCTGAATCCATACAAGATCCATCTGACGCTGGAGGGCCTCTTGTACAAATGAGCATCCCTTTTTGTTTACTGAGCAAATCAGACAGGAATTATAGTCGTGCCTTGGTAGATTATGATACTGGTTTTTCCTTGAGTGCATTGCCACCAAGTTGACATTCATTGCACAGATGTCGTGGTTCTGAATGATGTTGGAACTTGTATAAGTCATGTTAAATCCACGAACTCGATGCTCTTGAATCCATCCGAGATCCAATTGTTCCTGTAGAGCTGATTGCACCACAGAACATCCTTGATTGTTTTTAGAGCAGATATCACACTGGTGATAATTATGAGGTGGCACATGGCCATATCCACTATGTCTACAATGCATCTTGACCAAGTTGGCCCTCAATAAGAGTACATCATGAATTTGATAGTTGTTGTTAGACTCTCCTTCTATCAAATTTACCGCAACTTTCTCGTGTTGAGGCAACGGGTTCGTGAGAACATTAGGATTTGTATCTTTGAAGGATAAAACCCCGCTCCTAACAAGCTTTTGCACATCGGATTTGAAACTGAGATAGTTTTCTATGTTATGCCCTAGTCCTCCTTGATGATAAGGGCAAGTCTGATCCGCTTTGAACCAAAAGGGCGGATTCTCGGGTACTGTAAGAGGAGACCTGGTTTGGACATGCCCCTTGACCAGGAGTAGTGGAAACAGTTCTGCGTACAACATCGGTATTGGATTAAACCCTGGAGGTCGAGTTGTACTATTGTTGTTATATGGAGGACGAGTCTGCTGAAGACGATGTTGTGTCCTTTGCTAAAATTGTTGTTGATTTGGTTGGCTCTGAGCAACCTGAGGTTGATACGTAGGAACAGATGCAGGGTTGATAGCAGGAGTTACAGTTGCTACTGGTTGATACCGTCGCCTTTGCTTTCCGAGAGAGATATTCCCAATATCCTGCTCTTTTTTCTTAGGGAGAGCACTACCGTATCGTTTTGTATTACTTGATGCTCCAACGTCTTTAACTAAACGTCCCTCTTGGACTGCTTCCTCAATACGAACTCCCATGCCCACCGTCTCGGTGAAGTCATTGGGCGCACTGGCGACCATTCTGTCGTAGTAAAATGAGCTCAAGGTCTTTAAGAAGATCTTTGTCATCTCTTTTTCCTCAAGAGGTGGACAAATCTAGGCGGCAATTTCACGCCATCTCTGAGCATATTCCTTAAAGGTTTCCTTGTCCTTCTGTGACATGGCTCTGAGTTGATCTCTGTCTGGTGCCATGTCCAGGTTATACTTATATTGTTGAACGAAGGCAGCACCAAGATCTCTGAAAGTGCCGATCTTAGTGCAGTTTAAACCCATGTATCATTTGAGTGTGGCACCGGTTAAACTATCCTGAAAATAGTGAATCAGTAGCTCCTAGTTCTTTGTCTGAGTTGACATTCGCCAAGCGTACACAACCAAATGGCTTTGAGGGCAAGAGTTACCCTTGTATTTTTCAAATTCGGGCACTTTGAACTTGTGCGGAAATTTCACATTGGGGACCAAACAAAGGTATGTGACATCTTTTCCAAATAGATCCTGACCGCGAAGGGCTTGCAGTTCTTTCTGCATCTCCAGGAACTGTTCCTGGAACTCGTTCATTCTGTCGAACATACTTTCATTTCCACCAGAAGGTATCTGTGGAATCTGTCCTTCCGGGAAAGTGTGTATCACGGGTGGTGGTATAGTCAACATGGCAGTGACTCTAGGTCCTTCCCTCTCCCGAAGTTTGTTACCTTCAGGAGTTGCTGTTATACCCCTGGCATCTTCGCTTTCCCAAAGTTTGTAACCTTCAGGCCCGGCGGTTCCTGCTGCAGTTTTCGGATCTTTCGTGATTGGCGGAATATATACTTTCGGGATATAGTTAATAGGCATGCCCCATGGATGATCTTTCGGCATTTTGTACCTAGGATCATACTTTTCCACTATGGGTGTCGATGTGATCTCTGAGATCACAGTCCTTTGTTATTGCATCTGAGCTTCTACTAGAGCTTGCATGTTGTTATGAAGCTTTCTCAAATCCTTTTTCAGAGTGTCGATCTCTTCCCTCAACTCTCTGTTATCCTCCTTGATATCATCCATCTTTTTCTGTCGATTGGCCCGAGTATTGTACGAACGAGATAGTTTAACTTTGAATCGAGACACAAACGTGAGGTTCGTAGGTAAGAAGAATGTGTTATGTGAGAATGATGAATGATATGCAATGATTATATTAATTGTATATATTTTTTTGTTTATTCAAAGTAAACTTCGACAATTGGCTTGCAAATATCAAACAGTGGGGAAATCCCGCTTTATTGATTCAAAGATTGCGGAAATGGAAATACAGTAATTTACATAGTGCTGTAAAAGGAAATCTAAACTTATGGGTCCTGAGTCCTCTCTGAAGCGAGCTCAGGTGCTGGTTCTGGTACTTTCCTTTTCTTTGACTGGGGATCTTGGGCCGTTGTCAGGTTGTCATTCCTTTGCCAAGTGAAAGTAGCGAGCAAATTCCTTTGGTCATCTTGATTTTCTACAGCATGTTGCTCTAAAATCTCAATCAGAGCGTCTTTTTCTTTTAACAGTTGCTGTATTTTCTTACACTCCACATTGAGAATACGGTACTTGTTCCTCCATGACCTCTTCTCCTGTTGAACTTTGTTGAGAGTAGCCTGAAGTTTTTCCGTATCAGACATAAAGTAAAGGACGTAGTCCCTTAACGGAAGAACTTCCTGACGAGGGTAAGGCATCATTAGCTTGAGAGCTCTAGTTTGTACCCATTGGAGATAAGGTTCCACCGAGACACAGTCTGGTTTTCCTAGAGACTCTCTTCCTTTCCTATGAACGTTTTTCCAGGCATGCACTATCTCTGTCTTTAGTGCCCTGTCATTTTCTACTTCCTTGAAGAAAAAACCTTCCAGATGAGCATTTCGCGGGACATGCCTCATCGTGTATCCAAATTGACGACGAACCAAAACTGGATGATAATTGATTCCTCCTTTAATTCTTATGAGGGGTACATTTGGGAAATTTCCACAACGGTCAATGATCTTGATCCCGTCATAGACTCGATTGTACCAATCGATGTCAGAGTTGGTAAGAGACGTGATTCTCTACGACCAACGTAAAGTATTCTTTTAATCCCAAAATGCAGCAGACTTTGGCAAATAGGAAGTGAACTATTTGTATAGCAGGGGTACACAGCATGTGATCATTCCTCCGCTGTACAAATTCCTTAAGTGTACAGAATGATAAGCATCTGCAAGCAGAGTTGGTACAGGGTTTCCAATCAAAAATATCTTAATGTCATTGATATCTACAAAGTTATCGATCTTGGGAAACAAAAATAACTCGTAGGTGAGCAAAACAAAGATGTTCTCGAAAGCGGCCATGTTCCCTATACTGGCAAAGTACATGGTTTTCTTTATAAAAAACTGGGTTGGCAAACCTTGGATTCCACCCTTAGTGGTCATGTGAGTCCTGACTTCTGACTCGTCCAAATAGATTGCTCTTACAATGGTTTGATCCTTTGAAATCTCTTCCAGTCCAGAAAAGGGAGCTTGATCAGTAATGTGCAAATCAGTCAGGTGAGAGTACTCCTCCAGTGTTGGTGCTAGTTGATAATCCGGGAATGTGAAACAGTGATAGACCGGATCGTAGAACTGAATTAGCGTGGATAGGATTCCTTCAATTACATGGACTCTTAACAGAGACAGGAATCCTCCATACTTAGCTCTGAAAGCCTCAGGGTTGGTTATCATCCTTGACAACCCTCTTAAATCCTCTAGTTTTGGAACCTTAAATGTGTACTTGTGAGTTTTCCTTCTACCAAAATCCATTAGCGCAATCTCTTTATCTGACATTTGCA
This sequence comes from Lathyrus tuberosus, assembly GCA_022829125.1. Classification (NCBI taxonomy): domain Eukaryota; kingdom Viridiplantae; phylum Streptophyta; class Magnoliopsida; order Fabales; family Fabaceae; genus Lathyrus; species Lathyrus tuberosus. The sequence continues at coordinate 7,988,608 of JALAZF010000090.1, forward strand.
ATCATTGTCTTAGTTTAATTTGAAAAAGAGAGACTAGAAGAGAATATTTTTATTTGTTTTAATGTTTTTTTAATGAAATGAATGCATGAATGCAGCACACAAAAACATAGAAAAAACACGGGGTCAAGGGTTCGGTGTTATGAAGTCAAGGCTTTACCCATTCCCAAAGGTTTATACTGGTGATTTTTTGTACATGTCCTCAAAATCACAGGCCCCTCTTGGGATAACAACAGTAAGCGGATCTCCAATGAGCTGTAGTATCTTAGAGTAGTCTCAAACGAGGGTAGTATCGCGTGACAACTATTTTCGATAGCTTCCGCACTACAAAATGGTTTCAGTCTACTAAAATCCTCAGCTTCTCAGATAACCCAATGGAACAATCTGCTTTCAACAACCGAAGTCGTATAGGCATTGAATCCGCAAAGGGCATCTCCACTGATTTGATGGTCGACCGGGACCTCTTATTTGGGATTCACTCCCCGTAAGATTACTCGTATAATGCCATCACTTATCTTAGGTGTATACTCAATCTTTCCAGATGCGGCATCACACACATTCCCATTAGCAGAAAAGTAAACACAGATATCAATTAGGAAAAACAGTATATATATTTGTCCTACCATCCTAGATCTCTAGCTGTCATACCCCAAATTTTGACCACTAAGATTTCCAATCATTGTGCAAATCATCAGCACAATATGGGTGTACCTTTGTGCCTCATCAATCTCCTCAAGGGTTGTTGAGCACTCACTGTAATCAGACTTAGGGTTTCAAGCCCTCTCAGAGCTTTTAGGCAAAGGATCAATCAAGAAATGACATGATCTTCAACTTGTCTAGCCTCTCCAACATCCACATAAAGGATCAAGAGGACTCCCACATCAAGAATCAAGCACAAGGTTGCAGCATTCCAAGTGGATCAAGCCTTAAGATCGCCAGTGTCACCAAATTAGGGTTTTGGTCGACTGAGGCCTCCAGATGGAAATTTTCATCTGGGCATGAGCCAATTCTTCAAAGCATAACCCAAGATACTCCATGGGACCTCATAAACCCAATCATCAAGTTAATTTAGCCTCAGGGGATGCATTCATAAAAAAATCAGGAATTAGGGTTTCTTGACCTAATTCACCCCTAAGTTGACTTTTGGGACAAAACATGAGCCAAGACCTCAAGAGATCATTTGAGGGTCTCTAATACACTACATTGACCCATTTGTAACAATGGATTGATCCAAGAAGCTTGATCCATGATAACACGAAAATGTATCATATATTTGCCTTGATTTACGACTAATAGTTACGTTATTTCAGCTTAAGTTCTGATTATTCCACGAGTATTCTAGTGTTTTCGCAGGTATTTCATTGTCCAAGCTAAAAAGGAGCAAAGTAGAAAAACATGAAGAAATGAGAAGAAAACAGGAAGAAATGACTAAGAAAAAAACAGAAAATGGAAAGTGGTGTGTGTGACGACCGTCACACAACCACCACGACCGTCATGCTTCCAAAGGCTGCCACGCCCATCACACACTCACCGCAACCGTCACACGCACAAAGTGGTTATTATGTTCAGAAATGCAGACGTGGACAAAGAAGACCAATGCACACGCACGATCAGCATTTTCTCCTACATTCTCTCAAACACAGCTTCTCAAACTTCCCATTCTCTCCACTGCTTCTCCAACTTCCCATTATCTCCACTATTTTTCACATGAATTCTTAAGTAACTTCCAACCTGTTATCACTATATATAGGACCTATCCTTTAGTTTCAAGGGACCCAAGTTTTTGTATGCGAAAGCACTGTTAAATTTATTTCGTAGTTTTAGGCAGAAATTACTGGTGTAAAAAGTGGTAGTTTCTCACATCGAGGAACTACCACACCATTAGTGTTAGGCCTTCAATCTATGTAATGCTTGGATCAATCTTGCCGTCATTATTTCAAGATATTTAATTCAGTTTTATTTCCAGTTTTATCTTCAGGTTCATTTACTTTTACGCTTTTATTTTCTGCCATTTATATTTATGCTTTATCTTTCTGCCATTGTTATCATTTCAAGCTTTTACCATTTTTCTTCAAGCATCACTTTAAATCATTTTAAACCGCTTGCTATGTTTTCGCCTAATTCAAAAACCCAAAATTGTTTATTTGTTTCTGTCACTATGTTCGGCTAAATAGTTTAGAGTCCGGTGTATGAGGACCGTCGTTACCGACGGGACTCGGTAGAAAATAATAGGTGCGAACTTATGACTAAAAATTCTGTTATGGTTTTAATTTCCAAGTCTAATTTTAATAGCTTTGTCACGATATTGAGAGGTTATTTAACACGATTTTGTCACGAGAGTGAGAAGTTAACTAAGGTTAGAGCCGACACTGCGAGAGCGTGGGGGTCGAACCGGATAATGGAAATTAGGCAACAAATCCAAATACAGCGAGAGCGCTTTAGATACGTTTATGATATTATTGGCTTTCAAAATATATTTCCTAGTTACCGGGCGAGCGAGAGCAAAATCTTGGGATTAGGGAACATGACTTTAGTTAATACCGCGAGAGCGTGAGGCAAAGTCTTTAAGTTGGTATATTCTACGGAACTAAATTATAGTTGTAATTAGTACCCGAATTCTACAAAGTCCTTTAGGAACGCGGAATCCATATTTCGGCCTCTCTTTATTATCATATTTTCTAAGTTCATTTTTAGTTTTAGTTCTAGTTTCCTCTTAATTAAATATTCATCAGCCTTAGCTTTACAAAGTAACGATAGATTACAGTAGGTTGACATTGGTCTCTGTGGGTTCGACAATCTTTTATATTACTTCGATAAATCCGTGCGCTTGCAGACGCATCAAGTTTTTGGCGCCGTTGCCGGGGACCAACAGTCAATATTGTTACTCCGTTGTTGCACCGTATAGACTAAGGCACTCCCATAAAAAAAATAATAATAAAAAATTAAAAAAAAATTAAAAAAAATTAAAAACTATGTATCACCCAAATTTTCTCTATGATAACCACTCACAATATCTTGAGGAGCCGCACCCAAATTTTCTCTACAATTACCAACCGCAATACTCCCAATATTTTGAGGAACCGCAACCAATTTTTTCCTATGATTACCATTCCCAAAATTTCGAGGAACCGCAAGAATCTCATAATTCCAACCTAGAAATATTAATGCAGGATTTCAATGCGACACTGACTCACTCCCAATATCTCGAGGAACCGCACCAAAATTTCCTCTACGATCACCATTCCCAATATTTCAAGGAACCACAAGAATCTGTTAATTCCAACCTCGAAGCATTAATGGAGGATTTCATTGAAACAACAACTAATTCGAGGCTAGAATCCATGATGGAGCACTTTGCGGAGACACAAACTCTCCAGAATGAAGAGCTTAGAAGACAATATCTCGATACTTATGAAAACCTTAGGCAGATAAACACAATATTCGAGTTCCTCGCGACTCACACTGAGGCATTGGAGACTCAAATCTCCCTGCTTACACAGACACCTATAGGACCCTCCCCGGAGGAGCATGTGGGTGTTGTAACAACCATTAATGAAAAACAAATCGAGAATCCCGAGGAGAGTGATAATGAGGTTGAGGAGAGTGATATTGAGGTTGAGGAGAGTTCTGGTGAGGAAGAAGTAGAGATTGAGAAAAATTCACTGGGATCACCTGAAAGGGAGGTCATCAAAGAGGCAGCGAAGGAAGCACCTAATGTCGTTCCTCCTCCATATACCCCACCAATTCCTTTCTGGGAAAGGCTTGTGGAAGCTAAGGTAGAATCCCAATCCAAAACGTATGCGGAGGTATTGGAAAATATCCACATCGATGCATCTTTGTTTGAGGTCACCCATAAAAAGAGAAAATTCGAGGACCATGAAACTAGGGATATCATTACTGTTAAGAGGGTAAGGTTAAACTTTGAGGTGATGGATGAAATAACTAAGCCCAAACTCGAAAATCTATTACTTAGGATAGAACCAGAACCACCACCACAAGTTCAAAAGAATGAACCGCCCCACAGAAGGAAGAAAATAAAAGGTGAGGGATATGTGTGATGGCTTGATAAGTGGCCATGGAAACCAAAAATTATTAGCCGTCGAGCTATCGACATTAAACAAAGCCCTACGTGGGAGGAAACCCACGAGTTTTTAATTTAATGTTTTACTTTTATTGTTTGTGTTAGCAGAAAATAAAGAATTGTATCGCTTGTCACGTCTCAGCTACATTTAGGTGAAAGATCTCTAGATGACAATCCCTTAAGATGAGTTGGTGCCCACGCACATTCCTATGAATGTCGCTGCTGGTGGTGACACCAATGATGAGTATGATGGGAGAAAGCATGTCTCTCTCGTTCGTAACTTACATCCTCCTTGTTCTTTGCATGGCCAGGTTCCACCTGCACACACCGCACCGTATTTTTCTAACAATTTTTGCAGGTACTTCCTTCAGAAATAGGCAATATGATGAGAGGCTTCAAGAAAATGAAGTTTTAACAAATTCAGATAACTCGTAGTACAAGACACCGGAGTAGAAGTGACCAGCGAAGACAGGGACAACAAGGGAAGAATCAGCGCGAATTTGGCCGTGGTAGCACGCAATGGCATTCATATAGGTTCTATCTCTCCTCTACCACCTTTTATCAAAACATTAAGGACAATGTTTGGTTTAAGTGTGGGGGAGGAACATTTACCGCTTTCATTTTACCGCTTTCTAGTTAGATTTACTGTTTTCCAGCATGATTTTAAAATCTTTTTCTGTTTTAAATGTTTCGTCCGTCTGTGCATGTGCTGTCGAGTCTTTATGGTGATTTTATGTTGTCTATCGATTTTCCCGTTCTCTTGAGACATACCAAATATTTTGAAAATTTTTTAGTTAAAAATAGTGTTTCTTTTGAAAATCTTAGGTTACAGATAAAATTGAGGTTAGATTGTGAGACTTGGGAAAATTCTGCAAGATCGGTACCGTCTTAACACCGTGAGCCTCTCAATTATGGAAATCGATTTGAGTACTTGTTATGCCATAGCCTTAAGTTCTCACCCCTTTAGTAGTCCCTAAGTAGTTTATTTAGCAGTCAGCACCATCCTAAGCACGCACTAAGTAAGAAGCCGATGCAAATAAGTGTATGATCTCAAGTTTAAAAGGTAAATTAAGAAAAGGAAAAAAAAATAAATGCTCCTTCTAAGTTAGGTGATCCTCACCCGATCATTTAGCCCAACGATGCAAACTTCTTTGTTTTATTGATTTTTAAGCCAATGTGCCAAAAAGAAAAAAATGATAATAATGAGATCATAGTCACTAACAGGCCATCCTACCATGAGTGTGAAAGGATAACGGGCTTAATGTGATTGTGCCAGAATGAAAAGGGACGAAATAAGGATGAGTGAGTTAGGCTTAGGTATAATGACATGATTCAGATTGGTTTGTATAGGATGGAGGTTGATGACCGCAAAAGCGGAATTGTGTTGTTACGATATCCTTAGTGTGTGAGCAAGTACCTATCGGCACAAACTTAACCAAAGTAGAGTTGGTATCCTAGGATGAGTATCCGTATGCACTATTTGTCTTACGAGTCATGTTTTGCTTGAGGAGAAGCAAAGGTTTAAGTGTGGGGGTGTTGATAACACGAAAATGTATCATATATTTGCCTTGATTTACGACTAATAATTACGTTATTTCAGCTTAAGTTCCGATTATTCCGCGAGTATTCTAGTGTTTTCGCAGGTATTTCACTGTCCAAGCTAAAAAGGAGCAAAGTAGAAAAACATGAAGAAATGAGAAGAAAACAGGAAGAAATGACTAAGAAAAAAACAGAAAATGGAAAGTGGTGTGTGTGACGACCGTCACACAACCACCACGACCGTCACGCTTCCAAAGACTGCCACGACCGTCACACGCACAAAGTGGTTATTATGTTCAGAAACGCAGACGTGGACAAAGAAGACCAATGCACACGCACGATCAACATTTTCTCCTACATTTTCTCAAACACAGCTTCTCCAACTTCCCATTCTCTCCACTACTTCTCCAACTTCCCATTATCTCCACTATTTTTCACATGAATTCTTAAGTAACTTCCAACCTGTTATCACTATTTATAGGACCTATCATTTAGTTTCAAGGGACCCAAGTTTTTGTATGTGAAAGCACTGTTGAATTTATTTCGTAGTTTTAGGCAGAAATTACTGGTGTAAAAAGTGGTAGTTTCTCACATCGAGGAACTACCACACCATTCGTGTTAGGCCTTCAATCTATGTAATGCTTGGATCAATCTTGCCGTCATTATTTCAAGATATTTAATTCACTTTTATTTCCAGTTTTATTTTCAGGTTCATTTACTTTTACGCTTTTATTTTCTGCCATTTATATTTATGCTTTATCTTTCTGCCATTGTTATCATTTCAAGCTTTTACCATTTTTCTTCAAGCATCACTTTAAATCATTTTAAACCGCTTGCTATGTTTTCGCCTAATTCAAAAACCCAAAATTGTTTATTTGTTTCTGTCACTATGTTCGGCTAAATAGTTTAGAGTCCGGTGTATGAGGACCGTCGTTACCGACGGGACTCAGTAGAAAATAATAGGTGCGAACTTATGACTAAAAATTCTGCTATGGTTTTAATTTCCAAGTCTAATTTAAATAGCTTTGTCACGAGAGTGAGAGGTTATTTAACACGATTTTGTCACGAGAGTGAGAAGTTAATTAAGGTTAGAGCCGACACTGCGAGAGCGTGGGGGTCAAACCGGATAGTGGAAATTAGGCAACAAATCTAAATACAGCGAGAGCGCTTTAGATACATTTAGGATATTATTGGCTTTCAAAATATATATCCTAGTTACCGGGCGAGCGAGAGCAAAATCTTGGGATTGGGGAACATGACTTTAGTTAATACCGCGAGAGCGTGAGGCGAAGTCTTTAAGTTGGTATATTCTACGGAACAAAATTATAGTTGTAATTAGTACCCGAATTCTACAAAGTCCTTTAGGAACGCGGAATCCATATTCCGACCTCTCTTTATTATCATATTTTCTAAGTTCATTTTTAGTTTTAGTTCTAGTTTCCTCTTAATTAAATAGTCATCAGCCTTAGCTTTACAAAGTAACGATAGATTACAGTAGGTTGACATTGGTCTCTATGGGTTCGACAATCTTTTATATTACTTCGATAAATCCGTACGCTTGCGGACGCATCAATCCACAAGTTTCAATTTCATCTGGACCACAGTTAGGGTTCCGCGGAAAAAGTCAAACGTGCCTTTGACTTTTGACCAGGACATGCTCCCAAACCTTAGCACCTATGAAAGCAATCCATCAAGTTTTATTTGGGTCAAGGACTTGATTTCATAGAGGATCGCACAGTTTGGAATTCATCTGATAAAAAGTCAACTGCGCCCAAAACTCAAAGTTTGACTTTTTGATTTTTTGATCAATTATGGTTTCCTAAACCTAAAATGATGTTAATGTGTGATTGGAATCATCATTCATCAAGAAAAATCAAGAAAAGTGGGATAACTTATAAAAGGGGTAACCATAAAAAACTTAGAAATTTTCTAAGTTATGGAACAAAGTGGCTAGGGTACCAACTTCCAAGGATCATAACTTGAGATCCAAGCAACTATTTTTGCTGATCCAAAGATGGATTTGTAGCTCTCATGGCATATTTTAAAAGTGTCAACTACACCTCATTCCAATTCATCATGGATTTTGAGTTATGGTTGGATCAAAATGGCTGAAAACATGAAATGTCACTTTTTCCAACACTTAGTGAAATTTTCACTAAGTCATAATCTGTTTCACTCTTTCCAAAATGTAAGGGAATTTTTCACTTGGATCCAAAAATTGTTAAGACAAACTATGATCACATATATGTTGTATCATATGAGAGCTTTCCAAAATGGCCAAGAACCCCATGAAATTCCATTTGAGCTAAGAGTTATGACAGTGGCAATATGCCTTGCTGCAACTGTCATAACTAGGCAGATTTGTGCATTTTGCTCGATTTGAGCAATTCGTGCAAATGAAAAACAAGTTTATCCATCTGAACACCTTAGGGGGAGACCAAGGAGGGACAAACATTGATCCATAAGCCTCCCAAGTCTTTGGAACTAAAAATAGCATGCCAAACCTAAAAAACCCTAAAGAGGGGACAAGACTCCAATTTTGTTTTGGAGCATTCAATGGATGCACCAAGGTGGCATAAACTGAGTCATTTCCAACTGAATGAGTCAAGGATGATCTCTGAACTAAGGAACCAAATGCCTGTGCTCTAACCTCAAGTCAATGGCTAGAGGAGACTTGGAATCCTATTGATCAACATTTTCCAAACCTTTGCAGCAGTTGCCATTCACTATTACAACCAAAACAAACTTGCTTTACTATAAATAGAGCTCATTTGTGCTCAATTTAAGTACACCACAGCACTACAACACTTGCTTTCCTCAAAATCTCTTCTCTAGGCAAAAATGCCTTCTTTAGCAAGGTAACTCTGAGTTTTTGAGTTAGAGAGCAATTCCATCACAACTCTTTATCCAAACACATCCAATATGTCATATCTAAGCTGTCCAAACTCTCACAAGTGACCTGTAGCACCAAAATCACAAAGTCCCCTCTCAAAACCTCAAAATAGGACTTTTTTGCATTTTTCAAGCCATGTCTTGATTCATTCACTTTCAAAACCAGATAAAGCCTCAAACACACTCCAAATATCATCCTTGAATTGTCCCAAATGGTTCCCCACATCTGGAACACCATTTGAGAGAGTTGCTATTTTGGTCACTTTTGCCCCTTTTGCAAGAAAGGGCCAGTTTCCATTCCTGAGGTTTCCAGCTGATTCCAATCATCCTAAAAGCTTCTAAGGGATCATTTGAGAGTGTTCAAAGCATCAAAACATTTCTGGAACAAAGCCCTTGAAAGATTGCCCAAAAAGCTCCCAAAGAGGTAAGCATCTCAACTTGAACTCTTTAAAATATGCATTGCTTTGAAGTCCACTAATCATACACATCTCATACATGTTATATATGTTGTGTTTGGACCAATTCATCATGTGATTCATGCCTGTACCATGAGGTAGCACAGAAAATGCAAATGGATGCCTATTTCAAAACCACTATCGGGTTTTAAAATGGGGACCTCATATGAGAAAATCACCACCACCATTAGATTCCTTGTGAAATTCTAGGCATGATAGACCTAAATTTTGTCCCAATCCATGGAGAAATGAGAAAGTTACAAGCTTCACGTTTTTTGCCAAAATCTTGCCTTGCCTTGCCTTGCCTTGGCCAGGCCAAAAACAAGTCAAGCCTTGTATATTTGTGGCTGGGGTTTGATACACAGATGTATCACCATCCCAGTGGTAGGACGCACGCACTGCACACAAGAGGTCTGAGGTTCGAATCCCCCTCGCCCCAGATCCTCTTTTTTACCACTTTTTCATATTTTTGTCATTTTTCTTATTATTTTTAATGATTTGAAAAATTAATAACTCCCTCAATTTTAATTATTTTTTATTGGTTCTTTTTGTAAAAAATCACAAAAATGTTGAAATATTTTATTCCCCAAAAAAATCAAATTTATATTATTTATTTAATATAGTTGTTATTTTTATGAATAAATTCATTTTTAATTGTTTTTAAACATTTTAAAGTGAATATTCATCTTGAAAAATCAAAACCAAATGAGTTTTAATTCATCTTGTGATTAAAACCTCATTTTTCAAACCTTAACCAAAAATCACAAGTTGTTATTTCAACTTATTTGGTATCCTTATCATTTTAATTAATTTTCTTTGAATAGTTACTTTAAAAAATGGTGAAATTAGGGTTTTGGTTGATTCCACCCTCATCAATCATTTTCAAACACTCATGGGCCTCTAATAGAGTGTAATACCCAACCCTTTTTTTCAAAATGATTTGGGCCTCAGTGTATTGTATAAATCCCGATACCGTCAAAAAGTTTGGCACGATCGTCGCCTTTTTAACAAAAATCTTTGGGCTTCTCCTTGAGCTATAAGACCCATCTTTATTCATTTTCAAATCTTTGGGCCTCTAGTAGAGTGTAATACCCAATCCCCTTTTAACCAAAATAATTTTGGGCCTCAGATATTGTATAAGTCCCTCTGCGTTAAAAGAAAAATTTCGGCGCAATCGCCAGTTCAAAAATCAAATCATCTGGACCTACCCTCGTGTTATAAGCTGCATTTCTTTTCTTTAAATTTCCATGGGCCTCTAATAGAGTGTAAGACCCAACCCCTTTTTGAAACCATGGGCTTCTCCTTGAGCTGTAAGTCCCATCTCTTGTACAAAAATAAATCTTTGGGCCTCTAATAGAGTGTAAGACCCAACCCTTTTTTTGAAACCAAAATGGTGTGGGCCTCACATATTATATAAGTCCCTCTGTATAGTTTTCAAAACAACGGTGCGATCATCGTTAAAACTTGGGCCTCTCCTTGAGCTGTAAGCCCCAACAATCTTGTCAAAGCACTTTCTCCTTTGATTTTGAATTCAAATATATGTTGTTATCAAAACTTTCTTTGTTGAACAACTAACAAAACAGCATGGAAGCTCTACAACAGGTAAGTGTTTATCCACTTTCATTTACCACTTTTGTATGTATATAACTGTACTGTGGGGCTGCTTCACTGTAAGTCTTCTTTCACATCCTTTTATATACTTGTCACATATCCACTGTGTAATACTAGTATAGTTATTTAGAGTTTTCCCCGGCAACTACGTCTAGCACTAGGTAAAGCCTTATTGGTCACTCTTAAATACAAAAAAAAACTAGATCCCCCGTAGGATTCCAGATACAGTCTTCCCTTCTCTTGGGGTTAAACAATATGGAACAAAGAGAAAGGGAGTATTCTCGGTGAACCTTTTCTCAGAATGTCACCCTTAGAAATTGTCAAAGAAACTCTAACTCCCTAGAGATGATATTTTCTCTGTGAATGGCATCTCTTGAGTTTCTTCCAAATTCTTGAACTTTCCTGGAATGATCTCTTCTCGGTGAATTGCATTTCTTGAATTTCTCTTGGTTTGGGGACCCACAAGCTTTCTAAAAGCATCCCCGCCTCCTCTTGGGCGTTGTACAAGGACCCTTCGGATTCTTAGAAGTTCTCATGCCTTCTCTTGGGCTTAATACAAGGACCCTGATGACCTCTTAAAAGTATAAGATAGAACTTAGTCATCCTTTGCTAGAGCCGTCTTTCCAGCGTCAAAACTCTGGCCATTTTAGGGTTGATACTCATCCCTTAATGCTCGTGCCTCATCTCGGGCATTGTACAAAAGATAAAACTCTAGACTTGGACAGTCTAAACCTCTTGAGTCTCAAAGACATTCTCAAGTTCCTTTCAAACCTAGGAAAAAACACCGATCACCCTGGATCAATCTCCAGCAGAAACCCGATCTCTCTCATGAGAGTTCCCCACACTTGGACCCGCTTCAGGATCTAAATAATCCTCAGCAGTAAGTTAGCCTCCTCTTGGGCTTTGTACAAATGATTCCCCCTAGCAGAGCTAACCTTTTCAGACTCTCTTGTTGAGTATAAAAGACTCTCTTGTTGAGTCAACCACTTTTAGCCTCCGTCTTGGGCTTTGTACAAGACATATAAAACAGTATCTTGTTGAGTATAAAAGACTCTCTTGTTAAGTCAACCACTTTTAGCCTCCTGTCATACCCCAAATTTTGACCACTAAGATTTACCATCATTGTGCAAATCATCATCACAATATGGATGAACCATCTTGCTTCATTAGTCTCCCCAAAGATGGGTGAACACTTACTACAGTCAAAATTAGGGTTTCAAGCCCTCTCAGGGTTCTTAGACAAAGGATCGATCAAGAAATGATATGATCTTCAACTTGTCTAACCTCCCAAACATCTACAATGGATCAAGAGGACTCTCACTTTAAGGATTAAGCACAAGGCTGCTCCCTTCCAGGTGGATCAAGCCTCAAGATCGCCAGTGTCACCAAATTAGGGTTTGGTCGACCAGGGCCTCCAGATGGAAATTTTCCTCTGGGCATGAGCCAATGCTTCAAATCATATCCTAAAATACTCCATGGAACCTCATGGGCCCAAGCATCAAGTCAATTTGACCTCAGGGGATGCATACATCAAAAATCAGGAATTAGGGTTTCTTGACCTAATTCACCCCTAAGTTGACTTTTGGGACAAATCATGAGCCAAGACCTCAAGACATGATTTGAGGGTCTCCAACATACCACATTGATCCATTTTTAACAATGGATCGATCCAGGAAGCTTGAGCAGCAAGTCTCAATTTCATCAGTACCACAATTAGGGTTTCGCGAGAAAAGTCAACTGTAGCTTTGACTTTTGACCAGGACATGCTCCCAAACCCTAGGACATGATTCAATACACCCTATAACACCTATGAAATCAATCCATCAAGTTTGATTTAGGTCAAGGACTTGATTTCATAGAGGATCGCACAGTTTGGAATTCATCTGACAAAAAGTCAACTGTGCACAAAAGTCAACTTTGACTTTTTGAGATTTTTCACAAAAATGGTTTTTTAACCCTAAAATGATGTTAATGTATGATTTGAATCATCATTCATCAAGAAAAATCAAGAAAAGTGGGATAGTTTGTAAAAGGGGTAACCATAAAAACTTAGAAAATTTTCTAAGTTATGAACAAAGTGGCAAGGGTACCAACTTTGGAGGATCATAACTCCTAAACCACAAGGTCATTTTTCCCCATCCAAAGCTAGATTTGTAGCTCTCATTAACCTATACAAAAGCTTAGAACTGACCTCCTTCCAAATTCATCATGGATTTTGAGTTATGGAATGATCAAAATCACAAAAAGTGAAAATGTCATTTTTTTCCAACACTTAGTGAAATTTTCACTAAGTCAGAATCTGCCTTCACTGTTTTTCAAATGTAGGGGGATTTTTCACTTGGATCCAAAAGTTATCAAAACCAAATATGATCAAACATTTGTTTTATTAAATGAGGGTTTTCCAAAATGGCCAAGAACATCACCAAATTCCACTTGGGCCATGAGATATGACAATGGCAATATGCCTTGCTAAAAACTGCCAAGGCTAGGCAGAATTTTGCATTTTTGCTCGAATTGGCAAAATTAGAATTCCAAGCCTTGTCATCACTTTGGACACATCTGAGGATCAAATTTAAAGGGGACAAACACTGAGCCAAGCCTCCAAAGTCCTTGGAACAAGAAGTAGCATGCCAAACCTATAATTGCCTAAAAGAGGGACAAGACTCCAATTTTGGATTGGAGCATTCAATACATACACCAAGGTGGCATGGACTGACACATTTGCAACTGAATTCAGTCAAGACTTATCCAAGACCAAGGGAACCACAACCCTGTGCTCTAACCTCTAGTCAATGGCTAGAGGAGACTTGGATTCCAAAGTGCAACCATTGGCCAAACCTCTGCTGCAGTTGCCATTCACTATTGATCCCAAAACAAACTTGTTCTACTATAAATAGAGCTCATTTGTGCTCATTTTGAGTACACCAAAGCCATCAAACAGATGCTTTCCTCAAAATCCCTCTCTTTAGGCCAAAATGCCTTCTTTAGCAAGGTAACTCTGAGTTTTTGAGTTAGAGAGCATTTCCATCACAACTCATGATCCTAACACCTCATAAACATCATGTGTAGATGATCCAAACTATCAAAAGTGACCTGTAACACCAAAATCACAAAGTCACCTCTCAAAACCTCAAAATAGGCCTTTTGTGCATTTTTCAAGCCATGTCTTGATTCAGTCACTTTCCAAACCAGATAAAACCTCAAACACACTCCAAATAACATCCTTGAACTGTCCCAAATGGTTCCCCCATCTGGAACACCAGTTGAGAGAGTTGCTATTTTGGTCATTTTAACCCCTTTTGCAAGAAAGGGCCAGTTTGTATTTTTGCAGGTTCCAGCCGATTCCAACCATCCTCAAAGCTTCTAAGGGATCATTTGAGAGTGTCCAAAGCATCAAACCATTTCTGGAACGAGAAGTTTGGCAGATTGCACAGAAAACTCCAAAAGCTCAAAAAAGGGTAAGCATCATGACTTGAACTTTCCAAAATATGCATTGCTTTGAAGTCCACTGATCATACACACTTCATACATGTTATATATGTTGTGTTTGAGCCAATTCATCACGTAATTCATGCCTGTATCAAAGTGTAGCATAGAAAATGCAATTATAGGCCTTTTTCAAAACCACTATCGGATTTTGAGGAGGGAGTATGATCTGAAAAAATACCACCACCATTGGATTCCTTGTGAAATTCTAGGCCAGATGCATATAAATTTTGTCTCAAAACATGGAGAAATGAGAAAGTTATGACCTTCACGTTTCTGACCCAAAACTTGCCTTGCCTTGCCTTGGGTCAGGCCAAAAACAAGGCAAACCTTGTATATTTATGGTTTCACTTCAAGCAATGGATGTATCACCACCCCAGTGGTAAGGAACACACCCTATAACCTTGAGGTCGTGGGTTCAAACCCCACCCATGCCATTTTGTGTTTTCTCACATTTTTGCTATTTTTTCCAATATTTTCAGGTTTTATTAATTAATTGGAAAATTAATAACTCTTTCAATTTTAATTATTTTTTATTGGTTCTTTTTGCAAAAAATCACAAAAATGTTGAAATATTTTATTCCATAAAAAAATTAAGTTTATATTATTTTTTTAATATAATTATTATTTTTGTGAATAAATTCCTTTTTAATGTTTTTAAACATTTTAAAAGTGAATATTTACTTTGAAAATCAAAACCAAGTGAGTTTTAATTCATCTTGTGATTAATCCCTCATTTCTCAAACCTTAAACAAAAATCACAAATGGTTTATTCAAACTTATTTGGTATTTTATTTGATTTTCTTTAAATATTTACTTTTAAAGAATAACAAATTAGGGTTTCTTTGATTTTCACCCTCATCAAATCATTTTCAAACACTCATGGGCCTCTAATGGAGTGTAAGACCCAATCCTTTGTAAATACAAAACTTTTTGGGCCTCACTTATTGTATAAGTCCCGTTGTATTTCAAAAAGTTCGACGCGATCATCGTCCGTTGAAAAATAAACCCTGGGCCTCTCCTCGAGCTATAAGACACATTCAAAATTATTCTTGGGCCTCTATTAGAGTGTAAGACCCAACCCCCTTTGAAAACCAAACCATTTTGGGTCTCAATGCAGTGTATAAGACCCACCGCGTTTTCAAAAATCTCGGCGCGATCGCCATTTTCAAACAAATGACCCTGGGCCTCTCCTTGAGCTGTAAGCCCCACCACTTGTACAAAAATAAATCTTTTGGGCCTCTTTTAGAGTGTAAGACCCAATCCCCTTTTAACCAAAAATTTTTGGGCCTCAGACATGGTATAAGTCCCCATGCGTTAAAAGAAAACCTCGGCGCGATCGCCAATAAAAAAACCAATCATCTGGGCCTACCCTCGTGTTGTAAGCCCCATTCTTTTTATTTAAACACTTGGGCCTATTGAGAGAGTGTAAGACCCATCCCCTTGTACAGAAAACCTTTCTTGGACCTTAGTCACTTGTATAAGTCTCGTTGTACAAAACGACAGTGCGATCACTGATAAACCTTGGGCCTCTCCTTGAGCTGTAAGCCCCAACATATTTTCAAAATACTTTCTCCTTTAATTTTGAATATACTATTGTTTTCAATCTTTCTTTGTTGAACAACTAACCAAACAACATGGAAGCTCTACAACTGAGTAAGTGTTTATATGCTTTCTTTATCTGCTTTCATATACATATAATTGTATTGTGGGGCTGTTTCACTGTAAGTCTTCTTTCATAAACTTATATCAACTGTGTAATACTAGTATATATATTTAGAGTTTCCCCGGCAACTACGTCTAGCACTAAGCCCTGTTGATCACTCTTAAATAGACAAAACTATATCCCCATAGGATTACCAGATACAGTCTTCCCGCCTCTTGGGGTTAAACAATATGGAGATGTGAAAGGCAGATTCTTTTTGAACCCTTTCTCAGACTGTCACCTTTAGAAGTTGTCAAAGAGACTCTACTCCCCAGAGATGATCTTTTCTCCGTGAATGGCATCTCTTGAGTTTCTTCCAAATTCTCGGACTTTCCTGGCTTGATTTATTCTCTGTGAATAGCCTGTCTTGAATTTCTCGGGGTTTGGGGACCCACAGGCTTCCTAAAAGCATCCCCTCCTCCTCTTGGGCGTTGTACAAGGACCCTACGGCTTCTTAGAAGTATTCACAGCCTCCTCTTAGGCTTTGTATAAGGACTCTTCCTTCGGGAAGAGAGCCTCCTCTTGGGCTTCGTACAAATTGTCCCTCGGCTTCTTAAAAGTTTCCAGCCTCCTCTTGGGCTTTGTACAAATTGTCCCGACGACCTCCTAGAGGTATAGGAACATAAATTAGTCATCTTAATAGAATAGTCTTTCAAAGAGTCTAGATCTTTCTACCGTAAATGTACTACTACTGTTTCTTTAAGCATAGTACAAAAGATAAAACTCTAGACTTGGACAGTCTAATCTCCTTGAGTCTCGAAGGCATTCTCAAGTAGGGAAAAACACCAGTAGACTCGGACAGTCTCCAATACCCTCTGGATTCCCCATTTCCTTAAAGAACAGGAAATAACCCTGATCCTCTGATCAATCCCAAAGCATAGCCTTACCTTTAATCAGTCTCTTTATAAGAACTGATTTTCTCTTTTAACCAACCTACTGGACCTGTCACTCAACTAAAACATAAATCCTTTTAGCCTCTATCTCGGGCTTCGTACGAGATACAAAAAGACTCTCTTGTTGAGTCAATAACCCTTTTAGCCTCTATCTCGGGCTTCGTACGAGATACAAAATCACTCTCTTGTTGAGTATAAAAGACTCTCTTGTTGAGTCAATCTCTCTTTTATCCTCCATCTCGGGCTTCTTACGAGATACAAAACACTCTCTTGTTGAGTATAAAAGACTCTCTTGTTGAGTCAACCTTTAGCCTCCGTCTTGGGCTTCGTACAAGACACATGTAAAAGCACTCTCTTGGTGAGTCAACTCCTTTTAGCCTCCCTCTCGGGCTTCGTACGAGACACAAAAGCATCCTCTTGTTGATTCAATAGCCTCCTCTTAGGCTTTGTATAAGAAAAACCCCGGTTGAGTCAATCAACCTTTTAGCGTCAAAACTGTGCCTCGTTCACATGATACAAACATCAACAACTCCTTTCATCTAATTGCTGTAAGCGGCAAACCTCTGGATTATTTACATCCACGCCACTGTCCCTCTTTTAGCATGAGAAATTCCTAAGGAAAGATAACATTGCTCTACACTGAGTTAAAGTCTTCTCCTTCAGGTTAAAACCCCCCATAAAGGAAATTATGGCATTGCTAGGATTCACATATCCCGGTTAAAGTAATCCTCCTTTATAGTCAGTCACCCAACAGTTGTGACAAACAGACCCCCTTTAGAGATGACAAATTCTCTCTAAAGACAACACCTTTTTAGCTTCACATCTTGGGCTTCGAACAAGATACAAATAGACCCTTCAGCTTCACATCTTGGGCTTTGAACAAGATATAAACCACCTTTTCAGCTTCACGTCTTGGGCTTTGAACAAGACACCAAAACACCATTTCCTCCCATAGAATAGGAGGAACTACGATCGCTCTAATTTCCCTGTTTCGGTAAACGGGAATACGTAGGCATAAGATTGAAAGAAAAATCTTAGCGAGCACACTAATCCAAAGCCCCAAATCCCGTACCTTCACATATCAATCGAAAAGCATCAGTCCTAGCATCCTAACAAAATTCCCCATGAACATTCCTGGTGTTTCGTTCTAAACAAAGTAAGAAGAAAAAGGCCCCATTACCATATAGCATCCGTAACCTAACAGACCGCTGTTTAAACTCAGTATGCAAGCAGGGTTAATTGGAGACATCTATTTACCTTCCTTAGTCAGCTCAATAGGATAAAAAATGAATCGACCTGTAGTAACCCCAGAGCGACAGTGCTTAAGAACCACGTCCAAAATCGCTCGCTACACAAAAGTGGCGCCCACCGTGGGGCCGACTTTTCTTTCTTTCTTTGGGGATTTCACTGGGATAGGACTTTTTTTGACTTCACTAGGATCTTAGGTCAAAACCTTTAAAGTTGGGAAGGTACCACAGAATGGCGACTCCGCCGGGGAGCCATTTTTGTCAGGAACATAGGATTCATAGCTCTTTAAAGTCTAGGACTTTAGGACAAATATATAGACTGCTTTTCCTAATTGATATCTTTGTTTATTTTTCTGCTAATGGGAATGCGTGTGATGCCGCATGTGGAAAGATTGAGTATACACCTAGGAAAAACCTCTTTTAGTAGTGTGGAAACTATTGGAAATGGTTGTCACGCGATACTACCCTCTTCGGATGGTTCTTCGAAAAACATCACCTAGCACGGTTCCCGGCCCGCTGGTGTTTTCTCGACAAGAACTGATGATTTTGAGAGACAGGTACAAAAATCACTAGTATAAACCTTTGAGGGGGGGGGGGGTTAGAGCCTTCACTTCATGACACCGACCCTTTGACCCCATGTTTTTTCTATGTTTTTGTGTGCTGCATTCAAGCATTCATCTAAAAAACATTACAACAAATAAAAATTTTCTCTTCTAGTCTCTCTTTTTCAAATTAAACTAAGACAATGATGGCAAATGTCAGAGAAAAAGATTGCGCTCATGTACTTCGGTAGAAGGATAACTCATAAGTATACCTTCAGGATTCCAAAACTAGAGGATTTGAGAGGATTAGCGAGGATGATCACTAACCCTGAAGCTTTCAGAGCCAAATACGGAGGTCTGCTACCTCTGTTAAGAGTCCATGTGATTGAAGGAATCATGGAGGCACTCATTCAGTTTTACGATCCGGTCTATCACTGTTTCACATTCCCGGATTACCAGCTCGCACCAACGTTGGAGGAGTATTCTCACCTGACTGATTTACACATTACTGATCGGGCTCCATTTTTTGGACTGGAAGAAATTCCAAAGGATCAGACCATTGCAAGAGCAATTTATTTGGATGAGTCGGAAGTCAAGACTCACATGACCACTAAGGGTGGGCTCCCAGGTTTGCCAGCCAAGTTCCTGACAAAGAAGGCTCTGTACTTTGCTAGTATAGGGAACATGAATGCTTTTGAAAGCATCTTTGTTTTACTCACCTATGGGTTATTTCTGTTTCCCAACATTAATAGCTTCGTCGATATCAACGCCATTAAGGTTTTTCTCATTGGAAACCCTGTGCCAACTTTGCTCGCGGATGCGTATCATTCTGTACACTTAGGGAATTTGTACAACGGAGGGATGATCATATGCTGTGTACCCCTGTTATATAAATGGTTTATCTCCCATTTGCCTAAGTCTGCTGCTTTTTGGGATCATAAGAGTGCCTTACGTTGGTCGCAGAAAATCATGTCCCTCACCAACTCTGACATAGATTGGTGCAATAGGATTTATGACGGGATCATGATCATTGACCGTTGTGGAAACTTCCCCAACGTACCCCTCATAGGAACTAAAGGAGGAATCAATTACCATCCAGCTCTTGTTCGTCGTTAATTTGGATACCCAATGAGGCATGTCCCGTGTAATGCTCATCTGGAGGGTCTTTTCTTCAAAGAAGGAGAAAATGACTGGGCACTAAAGATGGAAATAGTGCACGCTTGGAAACATGTTCATAAGAAAGGACGAGAGTCTCTAGGAAAACCGGACTGTGTCTCGGTGGAGCCTTATCTCCACTGGGTACAAACTAGAGCTCTCAAGCTAAAGAAGCCTTATCCTCGTCACAGAGTTCTTCCGCCGAGGGAATCTGTCATGTACATCATGACTGAAACGGAAAAACTTCAGGTTACTCTCAACAAAGTTCAACAGGAGAGGAGGTCTTGGAAGAACAAATACCGCACCCTCAATGTAGAGTGTACCAAAATATAGCAACTGCTGAAAGATGAGGATGCTCTGATCAAAATTTTAGAGCAACATGTTGTGGATAATCAGGATGACCAAAGGAATTTGCTCGTTCCTTTCACTTGGCAAAGGAATGACAACCCGACAACGTCCCAAGAGCCCCGGTCCAAGAAAAGGAAAGTACCAGAATCAGCACCCGGTTTCTCCCCAGAGAGGACTCGGGACCCCTTAGCTTAGGTTTCTGTTTCCGCACCTTGTAATCTATTGTATTTCTATTTTCGCAATCCTTTGAATTCAATAAAACGGGGTTTCTCGACTGTTTGATATTTGTAATCTAATTGTCGAAGTTTATTTTGATTAAACAAAAAAAAACAATTAATATAATCATTGCATTCATCATTCTCACGTCACGAATTATTCTTACCTACGAATCTCACGTTTGTGTCTCGGTTCTAGAGTCAAACTGTCTCATTCGTACAATACTCGGGCCAATCGTCAGAAAATGATGGATGATCTTGAGGAAGAGAACAGAGAGTTGAGAGAAGAGATCGACGTTCTGAGAGAGGATATGAGAAAGCTTCATAACGACATGCAAGCCATGGCAGAAGCTCAGCTACAAAGGATTGTGATCTCGGAGATCACCTCAACGCCCATAGTGGAAAAGTCCGATCCTAGGTACAAAATGCCAAAAGATCGTCCCTGGGGCATGCCACTTAACTATATCCCGGAAGGATATATCCCGTTGATCAATGAGGATCAGGGGACCGCAGCTGGAACCGCTGGGCCTGAAGGTTACAAACTTCGGGAAAGCGAAGATGCCAGGGGCATGACCGCAACTCCTGAAGGTTACAAACTTCGAGAGGCACCGAGAGTCTCGGCCATAATGACTATACCACCGCCCGTGGTACACACTGTCCCGGAAGGACAGATTCCACAGATACCTTCTGGTGGAAATGACAACATGTTTGAAAGAATGAATGGGTTCCAGGAACAGTTCCTGGGAATGCAGAAAGAACTGCAGGCCCTTCGCGGTCAGGATTTATTTGGAAAGGACGCCGCGGACCTCTGCTTGGTCCCCAATGTGAAAGTCCCGCACAAATTCCAGGTGCCCGACTTTGAAAAGTACAAGGGTAACTCTTTCCCTCAGAGCCATCTGGTGATGTACGCTCGGCGAATGTCAGCTCAGACAGAGAATCAGGATCTACTGATTCACTACTTTCAGGATAGTTTAACCGGTGCCGCACTAAAATGGTACATGGGTTTAAATCGTGCTACGATTAGCACTTTCAGAGATCTTGGCACTGCCTTCGTTCAACAATATTGTAGTACCCTAAATTTTGACCAGTGTTTTTAGATTTTTTTGGTGCCACTAGGGGTGTCATTTGGGTTTTGGGGGTCTGTTAGCACTTCTAGGCCCATAATGGATTGGGTTTTTTTTTTTTTTTTGTTAAATTTCATCTACTTATTTATTTTTTTATTTTTTATTAATTAATTAGGGATCAGATCTTTTTATGAAATTTAGATTTTCTTTTTAGAATTTTATTTATGATTTCATTTTAGGATTTACTAGTTTGGAGAAATTTGAGTGGGTTTATTTTAGAATTTTAGTTTTTTAGGATAATTGGAAAATAATTAAGTTTATTTACTTTTAATTAAGAGATTCATAGTCTTAGGTTTTTTTAATTAATTTTTTAGGATTAACTATTAAAAATATTAAGGGTTTTTGGGTTTTTTTAATTATTCTCGTTATATTAGACTTTTATAGTTTAGTTTTTTTAAAAAGTTATTAGGTGTTAATTATTTAAATATTGTTTTTTTAATATTCTTTTATTTTATTTTTTTTAATTAGGAATTTTGTTTTTAGGATTTATTATATATCAAGGTTTTAGTTATAGGGATATTAACATTATTAATCATTCAATTAGGGTATTGGTTAACCATCATTATATTGGTTAATTCATTAATAATAATATTTAGGATTATTATATTTATTATTATTTATTTAACTAGGGTTGTTATGATAATATTTACGGTTTATTTTATCATTTTAAAATGGTTGTTGTTATTTTTTAATTACTAGTTATTTTCATTATTATTTATTTTATTTTCATTTTTTTTATTAATAGTCAAAATCGTTGACCGTGATTAGGGTATCTTCTTCTTCCTCTTTGAGGAACCCTAAGCTTACGCAGATTGAGGATCAAACAAAATCAAATCTCTTTTTATTAATTTCTGAATCAAATCTCAGATTACAACTCAAATTACAATAATTGAATCCAATCAAATTTCAATTTTCCTAAAACAAATCTAATCTAAATTAATTCCTAAACCTAATTTCTAAACTATATAAACTAAAGGTGGAATCCAGAAAAGGGGACGGAAAAAACCCTAAGGAAAAATTTGCAGCTGCGCAAACCCCACCCTTTCACTAAAGCTCCAAAAAATTGTAGAAAGTTAGGGTTCAAAACTCGAACCCTAACTCTTCTGAGCTTAGCCTTCAACTGTCCCTACCTGCAAAGAAATCAAAGTGAGAGAAGGATTAGACGAGGATAAAATAATTTGCGAAAAGAATCACTGCACGGACGGTAAGAAAATATAGGGTTAGGGTTCTTCAGAAGGGGTTAGGGTTCTTCGAACCTAATTAGGGTTCTTGGGGTTTGATTGAATTCTGGGTTGTTTTATGAAGGTTTAGGGTTAGGGTTCTAATGGGGGATTAGGGTTCTTAAAGGTTTGAATTTTCCGGTTGAATGTCAACCGGAATCTGGGTTCGGACGGTGGTTTAAGGGGGCGTCGCACGGTGGCCGGACGGCCCACCGGCGACGGGATTTTAGAGAGAGGAGGGAGTAATTCAGAGAGAGGCGAGAGAGAGTGAGATTAGAGAGAGAAAAAAAGTGGAGAAATGAGGAGATAAGAGGGAGGTTGGAGTTATGTACTACCTCTTGGATGCATACCAAGTGTCCCTCCCCTGGACCGCCCAGATCCTCTGACCGTTGGGGTCAACGTGTTCCTCTCCACGCGAGTATACCGTGAGTCTCATTTGACTCCACATCTGGGCCGTCCATCTTGCATACATGTGGCAGTAATTAGAATCTAAGGCGGGGATTGCATGCCTTCAGGAACCGTCCGATCGTCATCAGACGCTCTTGAGGGAGTTCTACGTTGACTCCACCGACTGGATTTTTTTTTTGTTTGTTTTTTGCTCTTGGGTTTAAAACAACTGGGCCTAGCGCCCAGTTTACTTTTGGCACCCCCACGAAATGGCCCAGTTGCTGTTTAAAAGGGTTTTACACCCTCTGGTTCTTTTTTTTTATTTAATTAATTTCATTTTTTAATATAATTTAATTTAATTATTAATGATTTGAGGGTTAATTAGGAGATTTAGGTTTTTAGGACAAATTAGGGGTTTAGGGATTTATTTTGGGATTCGTGTTTTTTTTAATTTATTTTTTTATTTTTATTAAACATATTTTTATTCTTTTTAATTCTAAGAAAAAACCACCATTGAATCAATTCCTTGATTCAAGTTGTGAGATAAAATTTTCATTTTCTTTTGATTTGTTAATTTAGTTTATTTTTATAATTTAACTTTTTTTTATTTGGTTGTAATTAAGTTTTAATGATTCATGTAATTTAAAAATATTATTTATATTTTTAATTTTAAGGAGAAATTATTTTAACAAAAAAAGGATAAATATGGGGTGTGGATTTAAAAAAAATAAGTTTAATCTTATTTTGGATAAAAAAATATTTTCTTAAAGAATTTTTGGAATTAGGATTTTATTTTGGGGACTATTTTGTTCTTTGACATACTAAATTATTCAACTTTGGGGTTCAACTTCTTTTCTTTTAATTAGAAAAGTGGTTTTTTTGGGATTTTTAAGATTTTTAGGGATTTATACATGGGGATAAAGCTCTTGGTCCGAGAGCCTAAACAAAGGATGGGATAAGGGATAAGGAATTTGGATTCAGGGATAAAACTCTTCTTCCGAGAGTATAAATAATGGACAAAGGGATTTAGGGATAGGATTTGGGATTTAGGAATAGGATTAGGGGGTAGGAATAGGGGAGGTGAACTACAGTTACTCTGATCCTTCATTTTTGAGGGTACGTAGGCATAGGGTTGCAAACCAACCCTAGCGAGTATAATTAGGAAAAAACTTAGGTTTTCTTTTCATTTAGACAAACAAACATGTCCTAAACTCAAAGGTGGATCCCATTGAGTACAATGGAAGTAAGGGGTGCCTAACACCTTCCCTTTACTTAACCGACTCCTGAACCGTAGGAATCTCCACCTTAGGATAGGATATTTAGGTTAATCATTATTTTCCTTTAAAAAAATATGGTGGCGACTCGAATATTTTTGCCGGCCGTGACAGCTGGCGACTCTGCTGGGGACTCCTTCCTAGCGAGAGTCAATCCTAGCCTTAGGATTTAGGGATTTGTTTGTCTTGGATGTTATTTTGTTTTTTTATTTTTTTATTTTATTTATTTTTATTTCATATATTTATTTATTTAACATTTTGTTTTTTGTATTATCATGCAAGGGATTGGGACAAAAAAAAAGGAGTGAAGCTAAAACCCAAAGCTTGGAGGATAACCCTAGAACCTAAAGTGGAACGGAAATGTTTTTGCGGGGGACACAACGTCCCCTAAAATGCATTGATGCCACACTCATAGTAGATCCTTCCAAAGTCGTCCTCACGAAAGGGCTAGCCCCTCTCGTAGTGGAATGATTTGGATGTGGTCCGAGACTCTGAGAACCTTAACCTACCCCATACCAATCATGGACCTTATGTATTCAACCCTTAAGGGTTGTTACTAGGGTCCTATCCCAAATGAGACTTATCCCGAAGGATTACCGTAGGAAGGCTTGCTCCTTATCATGGTAAAACAAGGGTATAGTCTAAACATTTTGGGGTCGTTATGCTGGCCAAATTTAGGTAACCTACCTGTGAGGGGATTGGGTAGTCTTAACTTAGACCCAGCCTGTTCTAGGGAAGCCCACCTTACTAGGGGCATGCTTACACTTTACCTTTACCCTAATCAAGACATCATGTGCATTCATCATCCTCATAAATTTTTCTCTTTTTTGCATTCACATGAATCTTAAAATTTTACAAAAAAAGGATTAAATCAAAGGACAATGGAAGTTGGAAAAAAGAGAACTCTCCCCATTAGAGTAAGGATATCAGATATAAAAAGCCTAAAGACTTATGCTACTGAATTACCCAAGGAAAGAAGGAAACCTATACTTCGTAGGTATGGAGATATATTGGACTTGGTTCTATTTCCTATGCAAGAGGAGGGTCTAACTGCCTTGGCCCAATTTTATGATCCCGAGTTAAGGTGTTTCCAATTCAAGGACTTCCAAATAGCACCTACTTTAGAAGAGGTTCGAAAGATACTGGATTTCCCCAAAAACAATAAAGGTTCATTCAAAGCATTGGGGTATAGACCTTCATTGAAAGAGATGGCAAGCTGTTTGTATATTCGTCAAGAGGACCTACAAGCTCATTGGAAAACTAAAGATGACTTCGAAGGGTTCCCTAAATGGTTCTTAGAGAGTAAAGCTAGTCACTTCGCGGCTTGCAAAAATTGGGTAGCCCTAAACACTGTCATGATATTACTTATCTTTGGGTTGGTCCTATTCCCAAGTATTCTGAACTTCATAGACATCACCGTTGTCAACCTATTTCTGGCTGTTACCCTTGGAGAGGAAGACCCTTCAACAGCTCTCTTGCCAGATATATACTTCACTCTCCATTGTAGGTTTGAGAATAAGGGAGGGACTATGCTATGTTGTCCTCAGCTATTATACAAGTGGTTGTGTTCCCATCTAGTGAAGGACATAAGGGACATGAGACAGATGAAGGCCTATGAGTGGTCCCAATATCTGGTATCCCGTGTTGGTAAGGACATCCTATGGTTTCCTAAAATAATCCAAAGGGATGACGTGATCTTGAGTTGTGGGAACTTTCCTAATGTACCTTTGATTGGCTCAAGAGGGTGCATAAGCTGTAATCCTATTTTGGCGATGAGGCAGCTAGGACACCCTTTATCCTACAAGCCAGAAGACAAGTTGCTAAAAGGCTTCATCCTACAAGGTGTGAAAGGAGATCATCCTGATGTCCTAAGGATTTCTGAAGCATGGAAGCAAAGTATAAAAGGGAAGAGCAGTCTGAAAAGGCCAAGAGAGGAATCAAGGGTCCCATATTCATAATGGATGGAGGAACGAATAAGGAAGATGAGGCTTCCCTTAACTTTAGATGGTCTCGTTGATCCCATGGTTCCTCCACCTACCGCAATCTCCATGGAAGAAAGTGAAAAGCTTAAGGAGACCATTGCCAAATTGACAAAAGAGAAAGGTGAATGGGAGGCTAAATTCTACCAAGCTACTGGAGAAAGTAGCCAGCTGAGGTTGAGCCTTAAGGAAGCCATGGAACAATCGAAGGTCAATGAAGGATTAGCTCGAATGGAGGAGGAAAAGAAGGAGCGTGCCCATGCTGATCTTCAAGCTTTGAGCTCACGCCTTCAAACTCAACAAGCAGATCTAGATCGGGCTTGGAGGCAAAGGGACGAATGGAGAAACTTATGGATGTCCTCAACACAAAGGGAGGTTAGAGAAGGGTATGATAGGCGAATCTTTGACTTAGAATCTGAGGTTCAAAGTTTGCCAGATGCTCTCCTCATGAGTAAAAGGCAAGCGTAGGATGCGATCGTGCGGATGAGAACAACTAAAGAACTTCTTGCCCAACGACCTGAAGGGTGGTTACAAGCTCAAGAGGAAAACTAGGCACTTAAGAGAGCCTATGAGGAATTGGAAGCATCCTATGAAGAGCTTAGAGAGTGAGGCCACTATGCTGAAGTCCACAATAGCCAATTGGAGCACACCGTTGCAGAAGACTTGGCGATCATAGATAATCTACAAAGGAAAAAGGCATACTTTGAAGACAAATATGATAAGTTGGTCTTTCTGACCAATGACCTTATACATGACATCCCTCGGAAATTAAGGGAAGCTGAGGAAATAGCCATTATTTTCAAGCCAACGAAGGAGATTTCTGATTTCCTTACCCTTTGTCGTGGGATGGTGGAAGACTTCAGAGCCAGAATTAGGAGAAGGATTTAGGCTTTTTATGTTTGGTTTCTTACTTTCGGGATCTTGTTATGAATATTTTAAGGGTTATCCCCAATTTGGTTTTGCTTATGTAATAAATAGGGCTTCGACCCTAAGTACTCTCTTTCATTAATAAAAATGTTTGAATTTCCATTATCTTTGGTTTGACTCTTAATTGGTTAAAAATTTAAGATTCCCGAAAAAAAACATTTTGCATACTCATACATTCATTCATGCATAACATATAAAAGAAAGGGCATTAAACGGAAATCATTTTGTTTCTCAGAATCTTCGCAACAATCTGACTTCTCGAACCAACACCTGTGCTTACCAGAGGAAAGCTATGGAACAAATGGAACATAATCACGCTGCTCTAAAGGGAGACGTGGATATTGTCAAGGGAAATGTGGAGGAGATGAAGGACAAAATCGACCAGCTGACTCGAGCTATCCAGAATATGATAGCAAGAGACACCGAGGCTAGTAACGTAGGAGTGTCCCTACCCCTCCGCCCCAGTATGAAGATAATAATCCTCTTTTAGGATTTGTGGCTGACTTGGAACGTGAAGCGTTAGAGGCTAGTAAAGGGAAGACTAACACTCAACCTCCTGTAGGGTTTATTCCTCCACCCGAGCACAATGGAGAATCACGACCCATACAGATACCTGTCACTTGTGAGGTCTCTAATGACTGGCACCTCCAATATGGAGAAGAAGACTCAAGGCAAGTAGTTCGTGAAACCAAACCAGCTGTCGTGGAAGGAAGAAAGGAGGATGAAAAATATAAGATAATTGAGGAACGGTTAAGGGCTGTGGAAGGATCCAAGATCTTTGGGATTGATGCCTTGGAAATGTGTTTGGTACCCGACGTGGTCATGCCTCCTAAGTTTAAGGCGCCTACCTTCGAGATGTACAAAGGGGTTAGTTGTCCCAAAAGCCACATTCGGATGTTTTCCCGAAAGATGGGGGCACACGCTAAGAACAAAAAGCTAATGATGCATGTTTTCCAAGACAACCTTAGTGGGGCATCCTTGGACTGGTACATGCACCTGGAAAGGACCTACATCAAGAACTAGGATGATTTGGCAAGTGCCTTCATAAGGCAATACCAATATAATGTAGACATGGCCCCTAATCGCATGCAATTGCAAAACATGTCTCAGAAAAGGGATGAATCTTTTAAGGAGTATGCCCAAAGATGGAGGGAGCTAGCAGCTCGTGTGCAACCTCTATTGCGGGAAAACGAGCTAGTGGATACATTCATGGGAACTCTGCAAGGATTATACTATGAAAATATGATTGGATCGTTCTCAACAAGATTTGCGGATTTGGTTATCATTGGGGAAAGGATCGAGAATGGATTAAAAAGTGGAAAGATTGGAACACTGTCTTCCAATCAACATAACGACAAAAGGTACTCTGGAAACCGTTCAAAGAAGGAGGCCAATGCCATTTCAGCTGCACCTTATGTGGCTGCTATGGCTCCCAATCAAGCAACTTTTACACTACAAGTGAAACAACCAAGGGCACTACCTCAGCAAAATCAACCACAACAGAGGTACCCCCAAAAGGGAACAAAGGAGGCCATGGAAGGACTTTGACCCTATACCCACTACATATACTCAAATCCTGCCAATGTTAATCCTAAAGGGATTGGTAGAAATCAAGCCGTTAGGGCCCCCTCCTACGCCTACTCCTCGAGGGTATGACGCTAATGCTAGATGTGATTACCATGCTGGATTGCCAGGGCACACGACTGAAAAATGTTTGGCTCTCAAATTTAAGGTGCAAGATTTGCTGGATCAGAAGGTTATTAACTTCAGTTATGACACTCCAAATGTAGGAGATAACCCGTTCCCAGGGCACGCTGGACCAACTGTTAACTCCGTTGAGGGACTAGGAGAGGACATCATAATTAGAGGGATGGAGCAAGTAAAAACCCCTATGACGAAAGTGAGGGAAACATTAATTGGGTACGAGGAGTTTGAAAGGCTGCACGATGACTGTGAGAATTGCGCGATTGATCCCAATAGCTGCAAGAAGATGAAGGAGGTTCTCCAACAACTAATGGACCAAGGGATAGTACAGATTGGGTACTTAAGGAATATAAATGAGGTAGCTGCCTTAGACTCCCAGGGGCAGGAACCTTCTGAGGTTCCATACCAGAAAAGAGGAGTCACGACTCCTATTCAAATACCAGTTCCAAGGCCTACACAAGTGCCTATTCAAATACAAGTTCCCAGGAAGGCACATGCGCCCATCCAAATACCAGTTGCAAGGCCTACACAGGTTCCTATTCAGATAATAATTCCGGTGCCTGCACGAACACCAATTCAGATACCTGTTCCTACGCCAGTCAAAGCCCCGGTGCCTACAGCGTTAGAAGGTCCTATCACGTTCCATGTACCGACGCCATTCCCCTATGAAAGCTCCAAGACTGTACCTTGGAAATATGACGTCACGGCATCAGTGGGAGGAAAGACTATAGTGCCGTCACCAGCAGTTACTAACATAGCTGGTATTGGAGGAATGACACGTAGAGGAAGGGTATACTCTTCAGAACAACCCAAGAAGGATATCCCCGAAAGCTCAAAAAGGAAAGAGACCACAAGTACAGGCGAGGGGCCGTCCAAGAAGGGCATATCTCAAGAAGATGCCGAGGAATTTTTAAGAATCATAAAGAAAAGCGATTATAGGGTGGTGGACCAACTAAATCAAACACCATCCAAGATCTCTATTCTATCCTTGTTGTTATGCTCGGAGGCACATAGGCAATCCCTGCTAAAGGTCCTAAATGAAGCCCATGTCACTAAAGACATATCCGTAATTCAATTCGACGAGGTAGTCTCCAATATTGCCGCCAGCATCTGCCTGGGTTTCAGTAGTGAGGAATTACCTCCTGAGGGGCAAAAGCATAATAAAGCCTTGCACATATCAGTTAAATGTCAAGACACTGTCCTTTCAATTGTGTTAGTGGATACAGGGTCTGCTTTAAATGTCATGCCTAAAGATACATGAAAACCAGTTCTTTGGTTGTTAGGGCTTTCGATGGTTCAAAGAGAATGGTAATTGGGGAAGTGGACATACCTACAGTGGTGGGATCACATACCTTCATGATCACTTTCCAAGTCATGGACATTAATCCCTCCTACACTTGTCTTCTAGGACGACCATGGATTCATGCTGCGGGCGCAGTTACTTCAACACTTCACCAAAAGTTGAAGTTCATATCAGGAGATAGCTTAATAATTGTTGACAGAGAGGAGGACATGTTCGTCAGTCATCTCGCATCTTTCAGATATATAGAGGTAGATGGGGAGACACTTGAAGTACCTTTTCAAGCTTTGGAGGTTGTGTAATACCCCAAATTTTGACCACTTAGATTTCCCATCATTGTGAAAATCATCATCACAATATGGATGTACCTTTATGCTTCATTAGTCTCCCCAAGGATGGGTGAGCATCCACTACAATCAAAATTAGGGTTTCGAGCCCTCTCTGAGTGCTTAGACAAAGGATCAATCAAGAAATGACATGATCTTCAACTTGTCTAATCTCTCAAACATCCACAATGGATCAAAAAGGACTCCCACTTCAAGGATTAAGCACAAGGCTGCTCCCTTCTAGGTGGATCAAGTCTCAAGATCGACAGTGTCACCAAATTAGGGTTTCGGTCGACCAGGGCCTCCAAATGGAAATTTTCATCTGGGCACAAGGCAATGATCCAAAACATAACCTAATATACTTCATGTAACCTCATGAACCCGTGCATCAAGTCAATTTTGCCTCAGGGGATGCATTCATCAAAAATCAGGAATTAGGGTTTCTTGACCTAATTCACCCCTAAGTTGACTTTTGGGACAAACCATGAGCCAAGACCTCAAGAGATGATTTGAGGGTCTCTAATATACCATATTGATCCATTTGGAACAATGGATTGATCCAAGAAGCTTGAGCAACAAGTCTCAATTTCATCTGCACCACAATTAGGGTTTTAAGAGAAAAGTCAACTGTAACTTTGACTTTTGACCAGGACATGCTCCCAAGCCCTAATACATGATTGAATATACCCTATGACACCCATGGAACATGCCCATCAAGTTTAATTTAGGTCAAGGACATGATTTCCTGAAGAATTGCACAGTTTGGAATTCATCTGATAAAAAGTCAACTGTGCACAAAAGTCAACTTTGACTTTTTGAGATTTTTCACCAAAATTGATTTTTAACCCTAAAATGATGTTAATGTATGATTTGAATCATCATTCATCAAGAAAAATCAAGAAAAGTGAGATAACTTGTAAAAGGGGTAACCATAAAACTTAGAAATTTTTCTAAGTTAAAAATAAAGTGGCAAAGTTACCAACTTTGAAGGACCATAACTCCTAAATCACAAGGCCATTTTTTCTCATCCAAAGATAGATTTGTAGCCCTAATTATCACCTACAAAAACTTCAACTACGAGTCATTCCAATTCATTAAGGATTTTGAGTTATGGAGTGATCAAAGTGGCTGAAAAGTGAAAATGTCACTTTTTCCAACACTTAGTGAAATTTTCACTAAGTCAGATTCTGCCTCACTTTTTGCCAAATGTAGGGGGATTTTTCACTTGGAATCAAAAGATATCAAAACCAAACTTGTTCAAACAGTTGTTGTATCATGTAAGAGCTTTCCAAAATGGCCAAGAACATTGCCAAATTCAACCTACACCATGAGATACAACATTGCCAAGTTGCCTTGCTGAAATCTGTCAAGGCAAGGCAGAATTTGCAACTTTGGTCGATTTGCCAAAATCAGCCAAATTCAATTGCTCCTATCCACTTGGACACCTCAGAGGATTGAATCTAAAGGGGACAATCACTGAGCCAAGCCTCCAAAGTCCATGGAACAAGAAATAGCATGTTGAACCTAGAATGGCCAAAATAGGGACAAGACTTCAAATTTGGAATGAGGCATTCAATGGAACCATCAAGGTGGCATGGACTGAGCCATTCTCATCTGAAATCAGTCAAGACTTATCCAAGACCAAGGGGACCAAAGCTCTGTGCCCTAACCTCTAGTCAATGGCTAGAGGAGACTTGCATTTCCATTGGCCAACATTAAGGAAACACCTGCTGCAGTTGCCATTCACTGTGGATCCCAAAACAAACTTGCTCTACTATAAATAGAGCTCAATTGTGGTCAGTTTGAGTACACCAAAGCCATCTAACAGATGCTTTCCTCAAAATCTCTTTCTCTTGGCAAAAATGCCTTTCTTAGCAAGGTAGCTATCGGGTTTTGAGTTTGAGAGCAATTCCAATCAAACCAATCACTCACACACCTCACATACATCATATAGAAGTGATCCAAACACTTAGATTACTTCTGAAACATCAAATTCACAAAATCACCAGCTGGTTGCTCAAGGTTTTAACCAAAGTGCAGCTGAGGTACCACAAAATGATCCAGCCAATTTCAATCAAGTCCAACCATCCAAACACAATCCATAGGGTGTAGGGAAGCTGTTCAGATCATCACCACTCATCTGTAACACCTCCAAATCAAAAATCACTTTGAACTTGCTGTCACGACTTGGAGGTAAGCACATACTTGGTCATCTCTCAATCTATGCATATTTCCTCGCACAATAATTTGGCCATATGTTCATAATCATGCATGGAATGTTTTCCCTCAATTAATTGCATTATTTGAATCGTGTATAAAAAATCCTAGCCTTCATGCAGAAATTAGGGTTCTTGAGGTTTCTTCGTGATTTCTTGTTGTATGTTTAATTTAAATGAAATTAAAGTACATAGACATGATCGTGAGGTTGAGACGAGCATAATGATATGTGGATTGCATGATATGATTACGTATTCATGGAGATTGGATAGAAAACGCAAATCTGAGAAACCAAGAACACGCGCGTGTTCTTCAGCTGTTCTTGGCGCCATTTTTGAATAATTTAAATATTTGAATTTTGTGATTTTGTTTAATTGATTCAAAAATTAATTTCTCTCTGAGTTTTAATGATTTTGAGTTGATTCTTTTTTTAATAATTCACAAAAATGTTAAAATATTTTATTTTATCAAAAAATCCCAAAAATATTATTTATTTCATATAATTGATATTTTTGCAAAGAATTAATATTTTAATTGTTTTTGGCATTTTAAATATTTTTTCTACATTGATTTTGCAACTTTTAATGCTTTCTAATTATTTTGTAGGTCAATACTTAATTTTTGAAGCATTAATCCAAGATCACAATTTGTTTTCCATGTGTTAAACAATTTTTGATCATTTTAATTGAATTTTTATTCAATTAAATACATTTTGAAAAAAAATTAGGGTTTTGGATTAATTCAACCCTCATAAATCATTTTCAAACACTTTGGGCCTCTTGAGAGAGTGTAAGACCCATCCCCCCTTGTACAAAAACTTTTTGGGCCTCATCCATTGTATAAGTCCCTCTGTACAAGTAAACGACGCGATCGTCGCCTTTTTTAAAATAAACCTGGGCCTACCCTCGAGTAGTAAGACCCATTTCTTTTTTCTTAAAACTTTTTGGGCCTCTAATAGAGTGTAAGACCCAATATTTTTTTTGACCAAATCATTTTTGGGCCTCAGTACATTGTATAAGTCCCGATACCGTAAAAAACAAACGGCGCGATCGTCGCCTTTTCAAAATAACCCTTGGGCCTCTCCTTGAGCTATAAGACCCATTCAAAACACTTTGGGCCTCTATTAGAGTGTAAGACCCAATCCCCCTTTTAACCAAAACATTTTGGGCCTCACTTATTGTATAAGTCCCTCTGCGTTAAAAGAAAACCTTGGCGCGATCGCCATTTTTAAACGAAAAATCATTTGGGCCTACCCTCGTGTTATAAGCCCCACTCTTTTCCTTTAAACCTTTTTGGGCCTCTTGAGAGAGTGTAAGACCCATCCCTTTGTACAGAAAACCTTTTTGGGCCCCAGTCACTTGTATAAGTCCCTCTGTACAAAATTCAAACAGTGCGCTCACTGATAAAACCCTGGGCCTCTCCTTGAGCTGTAAGCCCCAAATATTTCTCTTTCAAAGCACTTTCTCCTTTGATTTTGAATATACTGTTGTTTTCAATCTTTCTTTGTTGAACAACTAACCAAACAGCATGGAAGCACTCCAACCGAGTAAGTGGTTATCGCTTTCATTTACTGCTTTCATATTATAAACTGTATTGTGGGGCTGCTCACTGTAAGTCTCCTTTCATAAACTCATATCTACTGTGTAATAATAGTATAGATATTTTGAGTTTCCCCGGCTACTACGTCTAGAACTAGGTGACGCCGTTTCACTTGTTCGTAGAAATAGACGCCTAGATCCCCAATAGGAGCACCAGATACAGTCTTCTCTTCGGCTGTCCTCCTTAGGAATCATCAAGAAGCTCTACTCCCCAAGATGAATGTATTCTCCGTGAATGGCATCTTTGAGTTTCTTCCAAATTCTCGAACTTTCCTGACTTGATCTATTCCTTGTGGATAGCTTGCCTTGAATGTCTCGGGGTTTGGGTACCCACTACGGTCATAATCTTGGACCTTAACTAAGGAACCCTCTTTAAAAGCTTGAAGTCGCTGGATAGTAAACCTCGCACGTTTACCAGTGGTTTTTATCTTTAAAAGAGTTATCTCTCCTAATGGAAAGGAGATGATAGACCCACGGGCTTCTTAAAAGCATCGGCCTCCTCTTGGGCATTATACAAGGACCCATAGGCTTCCTAAAAGCAACCCCGCCTCCTCTTGGGCATTATTCAAGGACACTACGGCTTCTTAGAAGTATTCACAACCTCCTCTTAGGCTTCGTATAATGATCTCTTCCTCCGGGAATGATAGCCTCCTCTTGGGCTTCGTACAAGGACCCGTCAGCTTCTTAAAAGTTTTCAGCCTCCTCTTGGGCTTCGTACAAATTGTCCCGACGACCTCCTAGAGGTATAGGAACAGAACATAGTCATCCTCATAGAACAGTCCTTTCATAGAGTCTACTACTGTTTCTCAAAGCATAGTACAAAAGATAAAACTCTAGACACGGACAGTCTAACTTCCTTGAGTCTCAAAGACATTCTCAAGCACCCTTCGTTAAATAGGAAGGAAACCCGCAGACTCGGACAGTCTCGACACCCTTTGGATTTCCCGTTTCCTCAAAGAGAAGGAAATATCCCTGATCCTCAAATCAAATCCCTGTGTACAGTGTTACTCATATAAGAACTGATTTTCTCTTTTAAAATTAGTATATTGGATCTGTCACCCAACTGAAACAGTTACAATAGCCTCCATCTCGGGCTTCGTACGAGATACCAAAATTCTCCCCAGTGGAGTCAAACAACCTTTTCGCCTCTCTCTCGGGCTTCGTACGAGACACATAAGAGACTTCCCCGTTGAGTCAATTACCCTTTTCGCCTCCATCTCGGGCTTCATACGAGATACAAAATCACTCTCTTGTTGAGTATAAAAGATTCTCCTGTTGAGACAACCCTTTTCGCCTCTCTCTCGGGCTTTGTACGGGACACAAAATAGCCTCCTCTTAGGCTTTGTATAATGATTTTCCTAGCGGAAATTAGCCTCCTCTTAGGCTTTATATAAGAAAACCACTGGTTGATCCAATCAACCTTTTAGCATCAAAGCTGTGCCTTGTTCACAGTATACAAACATCAACAACTCCTTTCCCTTCATCTAATCGCTGTAAGCGGCAAGCCTCTGGATCATCTACATCCATGCCACTGTCCCTCTTTTAGCATGAGAAATTCCTAAGGAAAGATGGCATTGCTCTACACTGAGTTAAAGTCTTCTCCTTCAGGTTAAAACCCTTTCTTCGGAAATTATGGCATTGCTCGGATCCACGTATCCCAGTTAAAGTAATTCTCCTTCTCCCCTCTTTAGAGATGACAAATTCTCTCTAAAGTCGAGGTCTTTCAGCTTCACGTCTTGGGCTTTGAACAAGACACAAATAGACCTTTCAGCTTCACATCTTGGGCTTTGAACAAGATACAAACTACCTTTCGCTTCACGTCTTGGGCTTTGAACAAGACACCAAAACACCCATTTCCTCCCATAGAATAGGAGGAACTACGAACGCTCTGATTTCCCTGTTTCGGTAAACGGGAATACGTAGGCATAAGATCGAAAGAAAAGATCTTAGCGAGCGCAATCAACAAAAAACCCAAATCCCACATCTCCATCAATCAAAAGCAGTATTTCAAAAACATCAGTCCTAACATCCTAATCCTTGTTCCCCGCCAGAAACCCTTTGCCTAGATTAAAAGAAAGAAAACAGTATTGGCGAAAATACAAATAACCAGTACAAAGGCCCCCCCACATTGATAACATCTGTAACCTAACAGACCGCTGTTTAAACTCAGTATGCAAGCAGGGTTAATTGGAGACATCTATTTCCCTTCCTTATTCAGCTCACAATAGGATAAAAAATGAATCGACCTATAGTTTTAAGCTCAAATCGCAGAGAGCGACCAGCGCTTAAGAACCGCGTCCAAAATCGCTCGCTACAGAAAAAGTGGCGCCCACCGTGGGGCCAGTTCCTTTCTTTCTACTTCTCTTGTGTGAAAAATTACACAAATGGCGACTCTGCTGGGGAGTCTCCTTTTCTGCCTTAGGACATCATCCCCGTTTTCCACGGAAAATGGGAACTCTACCGAAGAGAAAGATTGACCTATGCTGGTCCATCTCTTAGGCAGGGAACCACAGATTGGGGCTTCCGCCAGGGAACCCATTTCTGTCAGGAACTTAGGAATCGTAGCTTTATAAGTCTAGGATGATTAGGACAAATATATATACTACTTTTCCTAATTGGTATACGTGTTTATTTTTCTGCTACTGGGAATGCGTGTGATGCCGCATGTGGTGAGAATGAGTATACACTTAAGATAAGTGATGGCGACGGGGTCGACCATCAACCTCAGTGGAGGCTGACCAACGCAACCCATTCACTCTTATAGCCAATGGGCCGGTTGTTAAGTCTGAGAAGCTGAGGAGCCAAACCCTTTCGTAGTGCGGAAACTATCGGAAATAGTTGTTACGCGATACTACCCTCATTTGAGGCTGGTGATCTATTCTCGGTGAATGGCACTTCCTCTAAGATTGCTCTACAACTCGCTGGCGATCCGCTTGTTGTTTTGCTTTCCTGGGAGGAGCTGATGATAATGAGTACAGGTACAAAAATCACCCTAGTATAAACCTTTGGGGATGGGTAGAGCCTTGACTTCATGACAACGACCCTCTGACCCCATGTTTTTTCTATGTTTTTGTGTGCTGCATTCATGCATCCATTTAATAAAACATTAAAACACTCAAAAAACTTTCTCTTCTAATCTCTCTGTTTTTCAAATTAAACTAAGACTGTGATTGCAAATATCAGAGAAGAGGATTACGCTAATGGATTTCGGTAGAAGGAGAACTCACCAGTATACCTTCAAGGTTCCAAGACTAGGGGATTTGAGAAAGTTAGCGAGGATGATCGTTAACCCAGAGGCGTTCAGAGCCAAGCACGGTGGTTTGCTACCACTGTTAAGAGTCCATGTGATTAAGGGGATCATGGATGCGCTCATTCAGTTCTACGACCCGGTTTATCACTGTTTTACATTCCCGTATTACCAGCTATCACCAACGTTAGAGGAGTATTCTCATCTGACTGATTTACATATCACTGATCGAGCTCCATTTTCTGGACTGGAAGAAATTCCAAAGAATTAGACTATTGCAATAGCAATTCATTTGGACGAGTCTGAGGTCAGGACTCACATGACCACTAAGGGTGGCACCCAAGGTTTGCCAGCCCAGTTCTTGACAAAGAAAGCTCTGTACTTCGCTAGTATAGGGAACGGGACTGCTTTTGAAAGCATCTTTGTCTTGCTCACCTACGGGTTATTTTTGTTTCCCAACATCAATAACTTCGTCGATATCAACGCTATTAAGGTTTTTCTCATTGGAAACCCTGTGCCGACTTTGCTCGCAGATGCGTATCATTCTGTACACTCGGGAAATTTGTACAGCGGAGGAGAGATCACATGCTGTGTACCTTTGCTCTACAAATGGTTTATCTCTCACTTGCCCAAGTCTGCTGTTTTTTGGGATTGCAAGAGTGTCTTACGTTGGTCGCAGAAGATCAGGTCTCTCACCAATTCCGATATAGATTGGTGTAGTAGGATTTATGAGGGAATCAGAATCATTGACCGTTGTGGAAACTTCCCCAGCGTACCCCTCATAGGAACTAAAGGAGGAATCAACTATCATCCGACATTGGTTCTTCGTCAATTTGGATACCCGATGAGACACATCCCACTGGGTGTTCATCTGGAAGGTCTTTTCTTCAAAGAAGGAGAAAGTGACAGAGCACTAAAGATAGAAATAGTGCAAGCTTGGAAACATGTTCATAAGAAAGGACGAGAGTCTCTGGGAAAACCGGACTGTGTCTCGGTGGAGCCTTATCTCTATTGGGTACAAACTAGAGCTCTCAAGCTAAAGATGCCTTATCCTCGTTACGGAATTCTTCCGCCGAGGGAATCTGTCATGTACTTCATGACGGAAACTGAAAAGCTTCAGGTTACTCTCAACAAAGTTCAAAAGGAAAGAAGATCTTGGAAGAACAAGTACCGCACCCTTGATGTAGAGTGTATCCAAATACAGCAACTACTAAAAGAGAAAGATGCTCTGATTGAAATTTTGGAGCAGTATGCTGTGGAGAATCAAGATGACCAAAGGAATTTGCTCGCTCCTTTCACCTGGCAAAGGAATGACAACCCGACAACGGCCCAAGCCCCCCGGTCAAAGAAGAGGACTCGGGACCCATTAGTTTAGGTTTCTGTTTCCGCACTTTGTAATCTACTGTATTTCCATTTCTGTAATCCTTTGGAATTCAATAAAAAGGGGTTTCCCCAGTGTTTGATATTTGCAATCTAATTGTCGAAGTTTATTTTGATTAAACCAAAAAACAATAATTAATGTAATCATTGCATTCATCATTCTCACATCGCGTATTCTCCTTCCCTACGAATCTTACGTTTGTGTCTCAATTCTAGAGTCAAACTGTCTCATTCGTATAATACTCGGGCCAATCGTCAGAAAAGGATGGATGATCTTGAGGAAGAAAACAGAGAGTTGAAAGAAGAGATTGACGCTCTGAGAGAGGATATGAGAAAGCTTCGTAACGACATGCAAGCCATGGCAGAAGCTCAGCTACAAAGAACTGTGATCTCAGAGATCACCTCAACGCCCATCATAGAAAAGTATGATCCTAGGTATCAGATGCCGAAAGATCGTCCTTGGGGCATGCCTGTTAACTATATCCCGGAAGGATATGTTTCGCCGATCACTGAAGATTAGGGAATCGCAACAGAAGCCGCTGGGCCTGAAGGTTACAAACTTCGGGAAAGCGAAGATGCCAGGGGCATACTCAAGACTCCTGAAGGTTACAAACTTCGGGAGGCGCCAAGACTTACTACCGTAGTCACGGTACCACCCCCTGTGGTGCACACTGTCCCGGAAGGACATATTCCACAGACACCTTCTGGTAAAAAGGAAACTATGTTTGACAGAATGGATGAATTCCAGGAGCAGTTCTTGGAAATGCAGAAAGAGCTGCAAGCCATTCGCGGTCAGGATCTATTTGGAAAGGACGCCGCAGACCTCTGCTTGGTCCTCAATGTGAAAGTCCCGCACAAATTCCAGGTGCCCGACTTTGAAAAATACAAGGGTAACTCTTTCCCTCAGAGCCATCTGGTGATGTACGCTCGGCGGATGTCAGCTCAGACGGAGAATCAGGACCTGCTGATTCACTACTTCCAGGATAGTTTAACCGGTGCAGCACTCAAATGGTACATGGGTTTAAACCGTACTACGATCAGTACATTCAGAGATCTTGGTACTGCCTTCGTCCAACAATACAAATACAATTTGGACATGGCACCCGACAGAGATCAACTTAGATCAATGTCGCAAAAGGACAAAGAAACCTTTAAGGAGTATGCTCAAAGGTGGCGTGAAATTTCCGCTCAAATTTGTCCACCTCTTGAGGAAAAAGAGATGACAAAAATCTTCTTAAAGACCTTAAGCTCATTTTACTATGACCGAATGATTTCCAGTGCACCCAGTGATTTCACCGAAATGGTCGGCATGGGTGTACGTCTTGAGGAAGCCGTCCGAGAAGGACGTTTGGTGAAAGACACTGGATCAACAAGCGGTACTAAAAAATACGGTAGTGCTCTCCCTAAGAAAAAAGAGCAAGATATTGGGAATATCTCTCTCGGAAAGCAAAGGCGACGTTATCAGCCAGTAGCAGCTGTTACTCCTGCTATCGGCCCCGCGCCTGTTCCTATGTATCAACCTCAGGTTGCGCAGAGCCAACCTGACCAACAAAGGACACAACAGCCTCTTCAACAGGCTCGTCCTCCATATAACAACAACCGTACAACACGGCCACCAGGACTTGATCCTATACCCGTAACGTACGCAGAGTTGTTTCCGTTACTGCTAGCTAAGGGGCACATCCAGACTAAGTCTCCCCTTTCAGTTCCGGAAAATCCGCCTTTCTGGTTTAAGGTGGATCAAACATGCCCTTATCATCAAGGAGGTTCAGGGCATAACATTGAGACTTGTCTCAATTTCAAATCCGACGTGCAAAAGATTGTTAGGAGCGGGCTCTTATCTTTCAAAGATACGAATCCTAATGTTCTCACGAACCCGCTGCCTCAACATGAGAAAACTGCAGTCAATCTGATTGAGAAAGAGACTAACAATGTCTATTAAATTCATGATGTACTCTTGTTAAAGACCAATCTGGTCAAGATGCATTGTAGACAGAGTGGATATGGCCATGTGCCACCTCATAATTATCACCAGTGTGATATCTGCTCTAAAGACAACCAGGGATGTTCTGTAGTGCAAGCAGCTCTACAGGAACAAATGGATCTTGGATGGATCCGAGAGCACCGAGTTCATGGAGTTAACATGGTTTACACGAATTCCAATGTCATTCAAAACCACGACATCCGTGCGATGAATGTCAACTTGGTGGCAATGCACTCAAGGCAAAGCCAGTATCATTATCTGCCACGGCACGATTACAGTTCCTGTCTGATTTGCTCGGTAAACAAACAGGGATGCTCTTTCATACAAGAGGCCCTCCAGCGTCAGATGGATCTTGGATGGATCCAAGACTACCATGATAGGAACTCCTATCAAATCAACATGGTTCAGATCTTTGACATTCGCGTGATGAATACCAACCTGGTAGAGTTACATGCTGAGCAGGTCCGACTTGGATTCTTAATATCACATGATTATCAAAACTGTAAAGTAGGTTGCGAAAACGATCGAGGTTGTACCCTTGTCCAGGAGGCACTTCAGCACTTGTTAAATCACTAGTGGATGCCAATCTATATGGATGAAGATACTCAGCAGATTAGTATCAATCACAGGAATCCTACTCGTCGTCAAAGTCAGGATGTCCGATCAATGGAAGATAACCTAGTGAGGTTACATTGCATTCAAAGTGGGCGTGGCCAGGTGCCACCACACAACTATGAAAGTTGTAGCGTCTGTTCGGAAAGTAACCAAGGGTGTTACCTTGTGAGAGCAGCTCTTCAGGGTCAGGTCGATCATGGAGAAATTCGTCCATATCCAGGTTCAGGACCCATCATTTGGACGCCGAATTACCTTGTCGATCAAGTTAAGGATGTTGTCACGATCTCTGGTCATCACAGGACCAGGGATGTTTTTTCCATCATCCCTCTATTTGATGAATCTAAAGTTCCCAACCAGGAACGGATCGAGATTACTTATGATGGTCAGAAAAATCAGAAGGTTCCTATAGTCATCTATCTACCGGGGCCACTACCGTATGAATCAGCTAAGGCAATCCCTTATAAATACGGTGCAACAATAATCGAGAATGGAAAGGAAATTCCATTACCCTCCATCGTGAATATTGCAGACATCAGTCGTGTAACACGGAGCGGTCGAATCTTCAACCGAGGGGTTGGAGAATCCAACAAAGAAAAGGAACTTCAGGCAGAAATTCCTGATCCACCAGTTGGTCAATCTAGTAATCCAGACTTTTCAAAAGACAAAGATGAGATGCTAAAGCTCATCCAAAGGAGTGAATATAACATTGTCGATCAACTGTTACAGACTCCTTCAAAGATCTCAGTATTATCATTATTACTCAGTTCAGAAGCACACAGAGAGGCTCTACAGAAAGTCTTGGAGCAAGCCTTTGTGGAACAGGATGTAACAATCAGACAGTTCGATAGTATTGTCTCTAACATCACTTCCTGCAATAATTTGGGATTTAGTGATGAGGAATTACCTGAAGAGGGTCGCCGTCATAACATGGCGCTCAATATGACAGTTAACTGCCAGGGCGATGCTTTAGCCAGCGTACTGGTAGACACAGGGTCAGCCCTGAATGTTATGCCGAAGTCCACTTTGATGCAATTATCATTCAAGGGCCCTCCGATGAGAGTCAGCGAGGTCGTCGTCAAAGCATTCGACGGATCCAGAAAAACAGTTATCGGCGAAGTTGATCTTCCCATAACTATTGGTCCTCACACTTTCCAAATCATTTTCCAGGTCATGGACATCCGGGCAACATACAGTTGTTTATTAGGAAGACCTTGGATACATCAGGCTGGAGCGGTTACTTCAACCCTCCACCAAAAGCTAAAGTTCGTCAAGAACGATCAACTTGTCACGGTTTGTGGGGAACAAGCCTTGCTTGTGAGAAACTTATCATCATCTACTTGTGTGGAACCCGAGGAGGTTATTGGAACTCAGTTCCAAGCACTATCGGTGAGCTAGGACAGTCAGTTCAAAGAAGGAACTTCAATTTCTTCATACAAAGATGCTATCAAAGCTGTCGAGAGTACCGATACGACAGGATGGGGACGGCTTGTCATTCCTATTGACAATAAAACAAAAAAGGGTCTTGGTTTTTCTGCAACCTGTACCCAGACAGCTGCTAACGATGAAAGTCTTCATCCCCTTCAAAACTTCTTCCACACTGGAGGTTTTCTTCACCCAGTGTCTCAGACAGTTCATGCTATCAATGAGGAAGATCCCTCTGACGCAGATGAAGAGTGGAAGTCCTATCTTAATGAGGATGGTTATATGTCTCAGGAAGAGATGCCTATGCATTTTTGCTTTCCTACAGAAAGTCTGAGATTTATACCAAGATCAGATGTCGAAATGATCTACGGAGATTGTGATCCGGAAGGATGTCGTGCTCCGCCAAATTCATTAGAGGAGGACACTCCAATGAAAGACAACTTTGACCACAATTACTATGGCCCGATGGATGGCCTGCCAATATGGCAGCCTTACCCAGGAAACTTGGGGCAAGAAAGTCAGCCGAGTAATGAAACTCAGCTGAGCATCATTGAACAGAATACATGTGTCCCCACCACGTCATAGGATCAACACTCAGGTCATTCGGAAATTACTCAACATGAAGATGAATTCGCAACGTTCGCAGGACTTGAATTCATCTACTATGCTTTTCCTGAGGTCAACGTCATCGAAAGGGATGATTTCTCCAGTTCCAAAGAAGTTTGGGACACTTTGGGACAACCAAGTGGAAGATACGACTATATGGTCAAGTACACCGCTCCCGAAAGCTCTCGTATCAAGCTCGAAGATATCCAGTCAACTGGATGGGGAGATACAGCTGAGAGCACAAATGCTATGCAAAATACAACAGAGGAATCCTCCTACGACAATTCTGCCTGGGAAACAGATTCCAACAATCCCGCTCCACCAGAAATCAGCGTCATTTCTGAAGACAAACAAGGAAGGTGCCAGACTTTGTGATTCACCGAGGAGTTCGCCGCCAATGGGTTACCGTCGAGGTTCCGAAGGTCGTTCGTCAGTCAAAGTAATTGCCATCTTTAACCTTTCACCCTGCCCAGGTGAAACAGATGTTTTAATAGGGCTCGTTTTCTGTAAATTTCCCTCTTCGCTTTGCCCGAAGCGATAGAGTTTTGTTTTATAGGGCTGTAGTTTCAAGAATCGACTTGTTCATTAATAAAATAACGTCATTCTGTAATTTCCGCATTAATTGTTGTTTTCTCTTTTTGCTTTTTCAGAAAATGGTAATCCTAAAAAACATTCAATAATAAAAACAAGCAGTAAAATCAAAACACTGCACACACTTACATTTTCTCTATCTCTTCTAAACACGAATCATCACGTCATGCAGATTGTTTGTTTTATACCCCGTTGAAACATACGATCCGATGCCTTCTTCCAACTTTGAGTTCCCGGTATTCGAGGCTGAAGAAGAAAATGACGACCAAATTCCAGAAGAGATATCCCGACTACTCAGACAAGAGGAAAGGTCCATTGAACCTCATAAAGAACCGTTGGAAACGGTAAACTTGGGTTCAGAACAAGAGAGAAATGAAATCAGGATCGGAGCATTGCTCAGTCCAACT
This sequence comes from Lathyrus tuberosus, assembly GCA_022829125.1. Lineage (NCBI taxonomy): Eukaryota > Viridiplantae > Streptophyta > Magnoliopsida > Fabales > Fabaceae > Lathyrus > Lathyrus tuberosus. Next base: position 8,033,082 of record JALAZF010000090.1, read on the forward strand.
GCCAGAGAGGGTTTGATAAAGCTTCTCAAAGAATTTCCCGATGTATTCGCTTGGTCCTATCAGGATATGCCAGGGTTGGATACCAGCATCGTGGAACATCACTTACCGTTGAGATCAGAATGTCCGCCAGTAAAGCAAAGGTTGAGACGCACTCACCCGGACAAGGCCATCAAAATCAAGGAGGAGGTACAGAAACAGATCGACGCGGGTTTCCTCGCTACATCTGAATATCCTCAAAGGTTAGCCAACATCGTACCCGTTCCCAAAAAGGACGGAAGGGTCAGAATGTGTGTTGATTACAGAGATCTGAACAAGGCAAGTCCAAAGGACGACTTTCCTTTACCACACATTGACATGCTGGTTGACAGCACAGCAAAGTTCAAAGTATTCTCCTTCATGGATGGATTCTCGGGCTATAACCAGATCAAATTGGCACCGAAAGACATGGAGAAACCTTCGTTCATTACCCCATGGGGTACCTTTTGTTACAAGGTAATGCCGTTCGGTTTGAAGAATGCTGGGGCAACCTATCAAAGGGCCATGACTACTCTGTTTCATGACATGATACACAAAGAAATCGAGGTATATGTCGATGATTTGGTTGCAAAATCAAGAACAGAGGATGAGCACGTTGAACATCTGTCAAAATTGTTCGAACGTCTAAAAAAATTCAAGCTCCGCTTGAATCCCAATAAGTGCACCTTCGGTGTCCGTTCAGGGAAACTACTAGGGTTCATCGTCAGCCAGAAAGGAATTGAGGTTGATCCTGACAAGGTCAAGGCCATTCAAGAAATGCCTTCTCCGAAAACTGAAAAACAAGTCAGAGGATTCCTGAGACGTTTGAACTACATCTCCAGATTCATATTCCTTATGACCACGACGTGTGCGCCGATTTTCAAATTACTCAAAAAGAACCGGGATTGCGTTTGGTCAGAAGATTGCCAAACCGCCTTCGACAGTATCAAGGAATATCTGTTGAATCCTCCGATTCTATCACCTCCAGTGGAAGGAAGACCACTGATCATTTACCTCACAGTCCTAGAGGACTCTATGGGATGTGTACTTGGCCAACAAGACGAAACCAATCGGAAAGAGTCTGCCATTTACTATCTAAGCAAGAAATTCACCGACTGCGAGACTCGGTACACAATGCTTGAGAAAACTTGTTGCGCTTTGGCTTGGGAAGCCAAACGTCTTCGCCAGTACATGATTCGTCATACTACTTGGTTGGTCTCCGAAATGGATCCAATCAAGTACGTTTTCGAAAAGTCTGCTCTCACGGGAAGCATTGCTCGTTGGCAGATGTTACTATCAGAATATGACATAGAGTACCATGCTCAGAAAGCCGTTAAAGGAAGTATTTTAGCCGATCATTTGGCTCATCTACCGATTGACGATCAAGAATAAATCGGGTTTGACTTCCCAGACGAAGATGTCATGTATCTAAAAATGAAAGATTGCGATGAACCGTTACCCAGTGAAGGGCCAAAACCAGGTTCCCAATGGGGACTTATCTTTGACGGAGCAGTCAATCAATATGGAAACGGAATTGGGGCAATCATTGTTACCCCTCAGGGTTCCCACATTCCTTTCACTGCCAGACTTACGTTCAAATGTACGAACAACGAGGCCGAATACGAAGCATGTATCATGGGTCTCGAAGAAGCGATTGATTTAAGGATCAAAAACTTGGACGTATACGGCGATTCAGCCCTGGTTATTAACCAGATAAAAGGAGATTGGAACACATGCCAATCAGGATTGATTCCTTACAAAGACTATGCAAGAAGGTTGTTACCCTTCTTCAACAGAGTCGACTTTCATCACATCCCTCGTGATGAGAATCACATGACTGACGCATTAGCCACTCTCTCTTCCATGATTAGTGTAGGTCAATGGAATGACATACCTAAGATCGACATCATGCGCCTTGAACGGCCCGCTTACATCTTCACGATTGAAGCAGTCATAGACAACAGACCTTGGTATCACGATATCAAATGCTTCCTTCAGAAACAAGAGTACCCATCTGGGGCACTCAGAAAAGATAGAAAGACCCTCAGAAGATTGGCTGGAAACTTCTTCCTGAGCGGTGACACTCTTTATAAGAGAAATTTTGACATGGTCTTGCTCCGATGCGTCGACAGACCAGAAGCAGACATGCTCATGAAAGAAATTCATGAAGGATCCTTTGGCACTCATGCCAACGGACACACAATGGCGAGAAGAATTCTAAGAGCAAGGTACTATTGGTTGACCATGGAATCCGACTGCTACAAGTACATGAGGAGGTGTCACAAGTGTCAGATATACTCTGACAAAATTCATGTACCGCCATCACATCTCAAAGTTCTTTCTTCCCCGTGGCCATTTTCCATATGGGGGATCGACATGATTGGCATGATTGAGCCCAAGGCTTCAAACGGACATCGGTTCATCCTTGTAGCCATTGACTATTTCACCAAGTGGGTCGAAGCAGCGTCATTCGCCAATGTAACCCGACAAATGGTGGTCCGATTTATCAAAAACAATATCATCTGCCGTTATGGTGTTCCAAGCGAGATCATTACTGATAATGGATCTAACTTGAACAATAAGATGATGAAAGAGTTGTGTGCAGAGTTCAAGATCGAACACCATAACTCATCTCCCTACCGACCCAAGATGAACGGAGCGGTAGAAGCGGCTAACAAGAACATAAAAAAGATTGTTCAAAAGATGGTTGTAACCTATAAAGATTGGCACGAAATGCTACCCTTTGCTCTTCATGGTTATCGCACATCTGTCCAGGGGCAACCCCTTTCTCTCTAGTATATGGCATGGAGGCAGTGCTCCCCATAGAAGTAGAGATCCCATCAATCCGGGTATTGATGGAAGCGAAGCTCACCGAAGCTGAATGGTGTCAAAGTCGACACGACAACCTGAACCTGATCGAAGAGAAGCGAATCACGGCACTATGCCACAGTCAGTTGTATCAACAGAGAATGAAGAGGGCGTTCGACAAAAAGGTCCGACCTCGTGTCTTCAGGAAAGGAGACCTTGTGCTCAAGAAGATACAATCATTTCTCACTGATTCTCGGGGCAAATGGACCCCAAATTATGATGGCCCCTATGTGGTCACGAAAGCTTTCTCAGGCGGCGCCTTGAGACTTGCAACCATGGACGGAGAGGAATTTGCCTACCCCACGAATTTTGATGTAGTCAAGAAATACTTCGCCTAAAACTAAAAAAAAAACGTCTCGGTGGATTGAAAACCCGAAAGGGCGGTCCAGGCAAAAGTTAGAGACATAAAAAAAAATCATCCCGATGGATTGGAAATCTCATAGTACAATCCAGGCAAAAGTTATGGATAATGGCAAGTAACTATGTTCAACAGAGGCGAGTCCCTCAGCAGCAGCATCAGTTACATCATCCATCGGAGGAAAACTCCAGTCAAGGTCATCTTCGACGGAAGCTCAGGATGTCCCAAATTCAAAGTTGGTAGAAGGATAGTGGTCGTTATGTTTCAACGCAGCCCTTTTCCCTGTAAATTACCATTTTCTAACTTTGTATATACTCTTTGGAATCACGCGTTTGGCTGATCTCCATCTTATCAATAAAATTTGAGCCTTTGTGCTTTTGTTTGTAATTCTTTACTTGTTTTAGCTTTACAGAACGACGTTGTTTAAACTTAATCAGCGATTCTTGAAATAAAACAAAAATGAATTTACTTGTTAAAACTTTTTCTGCTTTTAAATTAAAGATGGCATTTCTTTTGACTGTTGAACATCAGAAGAACATCGATCGCTTCTCCTGAAGTAAGCGAACTTCAAAGTGCAGAATCAAAGTACTCCTTCTAAGCCAGTATGCCTGAATGAAGGGATCAACTGTGTCAGAGACCTTGTTTCGTCTGACATGCCTCGGCCGAGTTCTCATCTCCTAAGCCCGATCAACATAGCTCCCCAACGGGACTATCTCTCCTAAGCAAGGTGGAATTGCTATTTTGAATCAACGGTACTTCTTCGCCCCGCGATGGCCGAGTATCCAATTGTGTTCATCCATTAGTCTGTATGTCGCGTCTGTTTTGTCAGCATATACATACGTACTTCATGCATTTTTTATTTGCATTCACATTTCATATTGCATCACTATCACTCTAGTCGGTCTTGTCCCCTAGTGGTAGAAGTCCTCTCAATCGAGTTGTCAGTTCTTGCCTCGTCAGGAAATACTGTGTCTGAATAACCTCGCTCCCGGTTTAATTCTGGAAAGAAGTTGGTCCTTGACCACTTTGATAATTTGAACCTCTGAAAAGCCAGAGAAAACTTTCAACAAGTGTCACTCTTCGCCATTGAAGATGATATCCTTGCTTTCCCGGATTAAGGAAAATCCCCAGAGAAAGCCTCTTAAACAGAGATTCGGCAGTACATCAGTATTTCTCCAAAAAGTCGCTGATGAGAAGGTCATTGGCACCTCAAAATTGGATCCCATCATATGGCATTTCTCCGGGAAGATCCCGAGAAAAGTATGATGTAAGACCCCAAATGAAAACAGTCTCTCAAGAGACTCGCTTTCCCCAGTAGAATCGACAAATGGCGTCTCCAACAGAGAAGTTTGTGCAACTCTACAACTCAGACGAATGGGTTCCCCAGCAAGTCTGACAACAAAACATTTTCTACTCAAATGGCATCTCCCCAGGAAAATTCGGCGAGAAGTTTGAAGGAAAGCCGCTACGAATAGCGTCCCTTGTCAGTAAAGTTTATTGACAAAAGAAACTAAGACCAGTTCCTTGGTAGGAAACCAGGATCGAGGGGAAGTTTAAATCAGAAACTAAGACTAGTTCCTTGGTAGGAAACCAAGAACGAGGGGAAGTTTAAATCAGAAACTAAGACCAGTTCCTTGGTAGGAAACCAAGAACGAGGGGAAGTTGACAAAAGAAACTAAGACCAGTTCTTGGTAGGAAACCAGGATCGAGGGGAAGTTTAAATCAGAAACTGAGACCGGTTCCTTGGTAGGAAACCAGGATCGAGGGGAAGTTTACCTTTTCTAAGCATCATTGCTTAGCTAAAGAAGATGAATGCGTAAGCTACCATTCATAACCACCATCAAAATTTTGGGTATTCCGATATTTAATCCTCTTGCACCCCAAATGCCCGAATGCCTTCGTCATTCGCACCTTCGGGTCCAAGAAGATTAAATAGGGGCATCTGCAATACCCCAAATTTTGACCACTTAGATTTCCCATCATTGTGAAAATCATCATCACAATATGGATGTACCTTTATGCTTCATTAGTCTCCCCAAGGATGGGTGAGCATCCGCTACAATCAAAATTAGGGTTTCGAGCCCTCTCTGAGTGCTTAGACAAAGGATCAATCAAGAAATGACATGATCTTCAACTTGTCTAATCTCTCAAACATCCACAATGGATCAAAAAGGACTCCCACTTCAAGGATTAAGCACAAGGCTGCTCCCTTCTAGGTGGATCAAGTCTCAAGATCGACAGTGTCACCAAATTAGGGTTTTGGTCGACCAGGGCCTCCAGATGGAAATTTTCATCTGGGCACAAGGCAATGATCCAAAACATAACCTAATATACTTCATGGAACCTCATGAACCCATGCATCAAGTCAATTTTGCCTCAGGGGATGCATTCATCAAAAATCAGGAATTAGGGTTTCTTGACCTAATTCACCCCTAAGTTGACTTTTGGGACAAACCATGAGCCAAGACCTCAAGAGATGATTTGAGGGTCTCTAATATACCATATTGATCCATTTGGAACAATGGATTGATCCAAGAAGCTTGAGCAACAAGTCTCAATTTCATCTGCACCACAATTAGGGTTTTAAGAGAAAAGTCAACTGTAACTTTGACTTTTGACCAGGACATGCTCCCAAGCCCTAATACATGATTGAATATACCCTATGACACCCATGGAACATGCCCATCAAGTTTAATTTAGGTCAAGGACATGATTTCCTGAAGAATTGCACAGTTTGGAATTCATCTGATAAAAAGTCAACTGTGCACAAAAGTCAACTTTGACTTTTTGAGATTTTTCACCAAAATGGATTTTTAACCCTAAAATGATGTTAATGTATGATTTGAATCATCATTCATCAAGAAAAATCAAGAAAAGTGAGATAACTTGTAAAAGGGGTAACCATAAAACTTAGAAATTTTTCTAAGTTAAAAATAAAGTGGCAAAGGTACCAACTTTGAAGGACCATAACTCCTAAATCACAAGGCCATTTTTTCTCATCCAAAGATGGATTTGTAGCCCTAATTATCACCTACAAAAACTTCAACTACGAGTCATTCCAATTCATTAAGGATTTTGAGTTATGGAGTGATCTAAGTGGCTGAAAAGTGAAAATGTCACTTTTTCCAACACTTAGTGAAATTTTCACTATGTCAGATTCTGCCTCACTTTTTGCCAAATGTAGGGGGATTTTTCACTTGGAATCAAAAGAGATCAAAACCAAACTTGTTCAAACAGTTGTTGTATCATGTAAGAGCTTTCCAAAATGGCCAAGAACATTGCCAAATTTAACCTACACCATGAGATACAACATTGCCAAGTTGCCTTGCTGAAATCTGTCAAGGCAAGGCAGAATTTGCAACTTTGGTCGATTTGCCAAAATCAGCCAAATTCAATTGCTCCTATCCACTTGGACACCTCAGAGGATTGAATCTAAAGGGGACAATCACTGAGCCAAGCCTCCAAAGTCCATGGAACAAGAAATAGCATGTTGAACCTAGAATGGCCAAAATAGGGACAAGACTTCAAATTTGGAATGAGGCATTCAATGGAACCATCATGGTGGCATGGACTGAGCCATTCTCATCTGAAATCAGTCAAGACTTATCCAAGACCAAGGGGACCAAAGCTCTGTGCCCTAACCTCTAGTCAATGGCTAGAGGAGACTTGCATTTCCATTGGCCAACATTAAGGAAACACCTGCTGCAGTTGTCATTCACTGTGGATCCCAAAAAAACTTGCTCTACTATAAATAGAGCTCAATTGTGGTCAGTTTGAGTACACCAAAGCCATCTAACAGATGCTTTCCTCAAAATCTCTTTCTCTTGGCAAAAATGCCTTTCTTAGCAAAGTAGCTATCGGGTTTTGAGTTTGAGAGCAATTCCAATCAAACCAATCACTCACACACCTCACATACATCATATAGAAGTGATCCAAACACTTAGATTACTTCTGAAACATCAAATTCACAAAATCACCAGCTGGTTGCTCAAGGTTTTAACCAAAGTGCAGCTGAGGTACCACAAAATGATTCAGCCAATTTCAATCAAGTCCAACCATCCAAACACAATCCATAGGGTGTAGGGAAGCTGTTCAGATCATCACCACTCATCTGTAACACCTCCAAATCAAAAATCACTTTGAACTTGCTGTCACGACTTGGAGGTAAGCACATACTTGGTCATCTCTCAATCTATGCATATTTCCTCGCACAATAATTTGGCCATATGTTCATAATCATGCATGGAATGTTTTCCCTCAATTAATTGCATTGTTTGAATCGTGTATAAAAAATCCTAGCCTTCATGCAGAAATTAGGGTTCTTGAGGTTTCTTCGTGATTTCTTGTTGTATGTTTAATTTAAATGAAATTAAAGTACATAGACATGATCGTGAGGTTGAGACGAGCATAATGATATGTGGATTGCATGATATGATTACGTATTCATGGAGATTGGATAGAAAACACAAATCTGAGAAACCAAGAACACGCGCGTGTTCTTCAGCTTTTCTTGGCGCCATTTTTGAATAATTCAAATATTTGAATTTTGTGATTCTGTTTAATTGATTCAAAAATTAATTTCTCTCTGAGTTTTAATGATTTTGAGTTGATTCTTTTTTTAATAATTCACAAAAATGTTAAAATATTTTATTTTATCAAAAAATCCCAAAAATATTATTTATTTCATATAATTGATATTTTTGCAAAGAATTAATATTTTAATTGTTTTTGGCATTTTAAATATTTTTTCTACATTGATTTTGCAACTTTTAATGCTTTCTAATTATTTTGTAGGTCAATACTTAATTTTTGAAGCATTAATCCAAGATCACAATTTGTTTTCCATGTGTTAAACAATTTTTGATCATTTTAATTGAATTTTTATTCAATTAAATACATTTTGAAAACAAATTAGGGTTTTGGATTAATTCAACCCTCATAAATCATTTTCAAACACTTTGGGCCTCTTGAGAGAGTGTAAGACCCATCCCCCCTTGTACAAAAACTTTTTGGGCCTCATCCATTGTATAAGTCCCTCTGTACAAGTAAACGACGCGATCGTCGCCTTTTTTAAAATAAACCTGGGCCTACCCTCGATTAGTAAGACCCATTTCTTTTTTCTTAAAACTTTTTGGGCCTCTAGTAGAGTGTAAGACCCAATCCTTTTTTTGACCAAATCATTTTTGGGCCTCAGTACATTGTATAAGTCCCGATACCGTCAAAAAAAAACGGCGCGATCGTCGCCTTTTCAAAATAACCCTTGGGCCTCTCCTTGAGCTATAAGACCCATTCAAAACACTTTGGGCCTCTATTAGAGTGTAAGACCCAATCCCCCTTTTAACCAAAACATTTTGGGCCTCACTTATTGTATAAGTCCCTCTGCGTTAAAAGAAAACCTTGGCGCGATCGCCATTTTTAAACGAAAAATCATTTGGGCCTACCCTCGTGTTATAAGCCCCACTCTTTTCCTTTAAACCTTTTTGGGCCTCTTGAGAGAGTGTAAGACCCATCCCTTTGTACAGAAAACCTTTTTGGGCCCCAGTCACTTGTATAAGTCCCTCTGTACAAAATTCAAACAGTGCGCTCACTGATAAAACCCTGGGCCTCTCCTTGAGCTGTAAGCCCCAAATCTTTCTCTTTCAAAGCACTTTCTCCTTTGATTTTGAATATACTGTTGTTTTCAATCTTTCTTTGTTGAACAACTAACCAAACAGCATGGAAGCACTCCAACCGAGTAAGTGGTTATCGCTTTCATTTACTGTTTTCATATTATAAACTGTATTGTGGGGCTGCTCACTGTAAGTCTCCTTTCATAAACTAATATCTACTGTGTAATAATAGTATAGATATTTTGCGTTTCCCCGGCTACTACGTCTAGAACTAGGTGACGCCGTTTCACTTGTTCGTAGAAATAGACGCCTAGATCCCCAATAGGAGCACCAGATACAGTCTTCTCTTCGGCTGTCCTCCTTAGGAATCATCAAGAAGCTCTACTCCCCAAGATGAATGTATTCTCCGTGAATGGCATCTTTGAGTTTCTTCCAAATTCTCGAACTTTCCTGACTTGATCTATTCCTTGTGGATAGCTTGCCTTGAATGTCTCGGGGTTTGGGTACCCACTACGGTCATAATCTTGGACCTTAACTAAGGAACCCTCTTTAAAAGCTTGAAGTCGCTGGATAGTAAACCTCGCACGTTTACCAGTGGTTTTTATCTTTAAAAGAGTTATCTCTCCTAATGGAAAGGAGATGATAGACCCACTGGCTTCTTAAAAGCATCGGCCTCCTCTTGGGCATTATACAAGGACCCACAGGCTTCCTAAAAGCAACCCCGCCTCCTCTTGGGCATTATTCAAGGGCACTACGGCTTCTTAGAAGTATTCACAGCCTCCTCTTAGGCTTCGTATAATGATCTCTTCCTCCGGGAATGATAGCCTCCTCTTGGGCTTCGTACAAGGACCCGTCGGCTTCTTAAAAGTTTCCAGCCTCCTCTTGGGCTTCGTACAAATTGTCCCGACGACCTCCTAGAGGTATAGGAACAGAACATAGTCATCCTCATAGAACAGTCCTTTCATAGAGTCTACTACTGTTTCTTAAAGCATAGTACAAAAGATAAAACTCTAGACACGGACAGTCTAACTTCCTTGAGTCTCAAAGACATTCTCAAGCACCCTTCGTTAAATAGGAAGGAAACCCGCAGACTCGGACAGTCTCGACACCCTTTGGATTTCCCGTTTCCTCAAAGAGAAGGAAATATCCCTGATCCTCAAATCAAATCCCTGTGTACAGTGTTACTCATATAAGAACTGATTTTCTCTTTTAAAATCAGTATATTGGATCTGTCACCCAACTGAAACAGTTACAATAGCCTCCATCTCGGGCTTCGTACGAGATACCAAAATTCTCCCCAGTGGAGTCAAACAACCTTTTCGCCTCTCTCTCAGGCTTCATACGAGACACATAAGAGACTTCCCCGTTGAGTCAATTACCCTTTTCGCCTCCATCTCAGGCTTCATACGAGATACAAAATCACTCTCTTGTTGAGTATAAAAGATTCTCCTGTTGAGACAACCCTTTTCGCCTCTCTCTCGGGCTTTGTACGGGACACAAAATAGCCTCCTCTTAGGCTTTGTATAATGATTTTCCTAGCGGAAATTAGCCTCCCTTAAGCTTTGTATAAGAAAACCACTGGTTGATCCAATCAACCTTTTAGCATCAAAGATGTGCCTTGTTCACAGTATACAAACATCAACAACTCCTTTCCCTTCATCTAATCGCTGTAAGCGGCAAGCCTCTGGATCATCTACATCCATGCCAATGTCCCTCTTTTAGCAACAGAAATTCCTAAGGAAAGATGGCATTGCTCTACACTGAGTTAAAGTCTTCTCCTTCAGGTTAAAACCCTTTCTTCGGAAATTATGGCATTGCTCGGATCCACGTATCCCAGTTAAAGTAATTCTCCTTCTCCCCTCTTTAGAGATGACAAATTCTCTCTAAAGTCGAGGTCTTTCAGCTTCACGTCTTGGGCTTTGAACAAGACACAAATAGACCTTTCAGCTTCACATCTTGGGCTTTGAACAAGATACAAACTACCTTTCGCTTCACGTCTTGGGCTTTGAACAAGACACCAAAACACCCATTTCCTCCCATAGAATAGGAGGAACTACGAACGCTCTGATTTCCCTGTTTCGGTAAACGGGAATACGTAGGCATAAGATCGAAAGAAAAGATATTAGCGAGCGCAATCAACAAAAAACCCAAATCCCACATCTCCATCAATCAAAAGAAGTATTTCAAAAACATCAGTCCTAACATCCTAATCCTTGTTCCCCGCTAGAAACCCTTTGCCTAGATTAAAAGAAAGAAAACAGTATTGGCGAAAATACAAATAACCAGTACAAAGGCCCCCCCACATTGATAGCATCCGTAACCTAACAGACCGTTGTTTAAACTCAGTATGCAAGCAGGGTTAATTGGAGACATCTATTTCCCTTCCTTATTCAGCTCACAATAGGATAAAAAATGAATCGACCTGTAGTTTTAAGCTCAAACCGCAGAGAGCGACCAACGCTTAAGAACCGCGTCCAAAATCGCTCGCTACAGGTTGCAACGGTCAGTCGTAAACAGGTCGTTCGACAGGAAAGAAGGTCGAAAAGGATCACAGACTTGATTCAGAATGGGGATACTAGGGGCTGGGGCAAGGTGATAGAGATACATGAAAAGAAGGATCAATTTGGGCTGGGTTACAAACCGGCTAAAAATGAAGAGTACAAGACTGGTCCAATGATATTTCCTCCACTTGAAGAAACTTTCCATAGTGTTGGATTCAAAGACGAAGACCAAGTGACCGCAATTGAAGAGGAAGACAAGGGGATACCAGATTGGATATGCCAGTGCTCTCCAGATACAGTTCTCAACAACTGGAGAGCCATCGAGATTCCCGAGATGATTTATGTTTCAAAGTAATTTACTTTTTCTTAAAAAAAATAATAATAAATCCTTTGCTATTCCCAAGGTAAATGGACAAGCTTTGTAGGGCCACCTTTTGTTTCTTTGAATTATTTAATAATAAAGTTGCATTTTGTTTTCAATTAAGATCCTTTTTGTTTCTTTCTTAGTTATCCTTTTTTCAAATGGCAATACACCTTTTTTCTTTTCGGTACTTTCTTTTTTTTCTCAAATTCAAAAAATAATAAGCATAAAAATATTCCTCATGCAGATTTAAAAATGAACCTATTGAAAATGACACTGCTATAATCCCTTACAAATTCGAGTTCCCGATTTACCAAGCGGAAGAGGGTGAGGAGAATGATTGTGAACTTCCTGAAGAGCTAGCCAGAATGTTAAAGCAAGAGGATAAAGTGATACAACCTCATCAGGAACCAGTGGATGTGATCAATCTGGGGACTGACGAGGATAAAAAGGAAGTCAAAGTGGGAGCTTCTTTGAACGAGGATGTAAAGGAGAGGTTGATCAAGTTGCTACGGGAATATGTGGATATTTTTGCTTGGTCCTACCAAGATATGCTCGGTTTGGACACAGATATTGCTGAACATAAGCTACCGCTTAAACCCGAATGTCCTCCGGTCAAGCAGAAGTTAAGGCGAACTAGACCAGATATGACGCTCAAGATCAAGGAAGAGGTTAAAAAGGAGTTCGACGCAGGGTTCTTAGCCGCGGTGAAGTATCCAGAATGGGTAGCCAATATCGTGCCCATACCGAAGAAAGATTGGAAGGTCAGAATATGTGTAGACTATCGAGACCTCAATAGAGCAAGTCCTAAAGACGATTTCCCATTACCTCACATTGATGTATTGGTGGATAACACGGCTCAATTTTCGGTATTCTCATTTATGGATGGGTTTTTCTGGATATAATCAGATCAAGATGGCTCCCTTCAACATGGAAAAGACTACCTTTATTACTCCTTGGGGCACCTTCTGTTACAAGGTGATGCCTTTCGGATTAAAGAATGTAGGGGCAACTTACCAAAGGGTAATGGTCACTCTCTTTCATGACATGATGCACAAGGAAATTGAGGTTTATGTGGATGATATGATCGCTAAGTCACAAACTGAGGAAGAGCACATAGTCAATCTGCAAAAGCTGTTTGAACGATTGAGAAAGTTTAAGCTACGGTTAAATCCTGCGAAATGTACCTTCAGAGTCAGATCTGGGAAATTGTTGGGGTTCATCGTCAGTCAAAGAGGTATAGAGATTGATCCTGATAAAGTGAAAGCCATACAAGAAATGCCAGCGCCGAGGACTGAAAAAGAGGTACGAGGGTTCTTAGGGAGGCTGAATTACATTGCTAGGTTCATCTCACATCTTACTGCTACTTGTGAGCCGATCTTCAAGTTATTGAGGAAAGGCCAAAGCCTTGAATGGGATGAACATTGTCAAAAGGCCTTCGATCGAATCAAAGGGTATTTACAAGAGCCACCCATATTGGTACCACCTGTACCTAGAAGGCCACTCATAATGTATCTGACGGTGCTTAACAATTCGATGGGTTATGTACTCGGACAACAAGACGAAACAGGGAGAAAGGAGCATGCAATATATTACTTGAGTAAGAAATTCACAGATTGCGAATCCAGATACTCGCTCTTGGAGAAGACCTGTTGTGCTCTTGTATGGGCTGCCCGGCGATTCAGACAATATATGGTGTGCCATACTACTTTGCTAATATCAAGGATGGACCCTATCAAGTATATATTTGAAAATCCTGGAGTAACTGGGAGAGTGGCTTGGTGGCAGATGTTACTTACTGAATATGATATCCAGTATGTCACCCAGAAGGACATAAAAGGAAGTGTGTTAGCTGATCACCTTGCTCATCAACCATTGGACAATTATCAGCCTATGCAATTTGATTTTCCAGATGAGGATGTGATGGTTGTAAGAGATTATGATATCCCAAGTTTCTATGAAGGACCTGAACCTGGATCGCGGTGGAAGCTTATATTCGATGGAGCCTCAAATGCAGAAGGACATGGTGTGGGGGCTGTCATAACCTCTCCCACAGGTTTTCACATACCTTTTACCGCTAGGATATGTTTCTCATGTACTAATAATATGGCGGAGTATGAGGCGTGTATCTTGGGAATTAATGAAGCCATCAAGCTGGGAATCAAGATCTTAGAGGTATATGGAGATTCAGCTCTCGTCATCAATCAAGTCAAAGGGGAAAGTAGGACACTTAATACCAACTTAACTCAGTATCGAGATTGTGTCTGGAGAAGGATAGTGTACTTTGATGAGATCACCTTCCATCATATTCCTAGAGATCAGAATCAACTAGCAGATGCATTGGCAACTTTGGCATCCATGTTCAAAGTCAAATGGTATAATGAAGTACCAGCCATCAGAATTGATCGCCTTGATGAACCATCTTATTGTGGAGCAGTAGAGGCAGAAGTGGATGATAAACCATGGTTTTATGATATCAAACAGTTCCTCCAGAAACAAGAATATCCTGCAAAGGCTTCCAGTGTGGATAAGAAAACACTCAGAAGATTGGCTGCTCAGTTTTTCCTAGATGGAGAGGTACTTTACAAAAGAAATCATGACATGGTGTTGCTCCGGTGTTTGGATGGACATGAACAGGACATGCTTATCAAGGAAATACATGAAGGATCCTTTGGGACCTACGCAAATAGGCATGCAATGGCTAAAAAGATTCTCCGAGCAGGGTATTACTGGTTAACTATGGAATCGGACTGTTTCAAATATGTCAAGAAGTGCCATAAATGTCAGATTTATGCGGATAAGATCCATGTGCCACCAACCCCTTTGAATGTCTTAACTGCTCCTTGGCCTTTCTCTATGTGGGGGATAGACATAATCGGGATGATCGAACCTAAGGCATCAAATGGACACCAGTTCATTCTAGTTGCTATTGATTACTTCACCAAATGGGTCGAAGTTGCTTCCTACACCAATGTGACAAGACAAGTCATTGCACGATTCATCAAGAAAGAGATAATTTGTCGCTATGGGGTTCCAAGCAAGATCATTATAGACAATGGGCTCAATCTGAATAACAAAGTGATGGATGAGTTATGTGAGAGTTTCAAAATCGATCACCATAATTCATCACCTTATCGCCCAAAAATGAATGGAGCGATGGAAGCTGCTAATAAGAACATCAAGAAGATCATCCAGAAGATGGTAAAGACCTACAAAGATTGGCACGAAATGCTCCCTTTCGCACTACATGGCTATAGAACCTTAGTTCGAACTTCGACAAGAGCTACTCCTTTTTCCTTGGTATATGGCACAGAAGCAGTCCACAGAAGCAGTCCTCTCGGTTGAAGTAGAAATTCCTTCACTAAGGGTCATAATGGAGGCTAAGCTGGATGAAGCAGAGTGGGTACAGAATAGACTTGATCAACTGAATCTCATAGAGGAAAAGCGCATAGATGTTGTATGTCATGGTCAACTGTATCAGCGGAGACTCAAGAAAGCATTCGATAAGAAAGTTCATCCTCGCTTATTTGAAGAAGGAGATCTGGTATTAAGGAAAGTGCTACCTATCCATAAAGATCCTCGGGGCAAATGGAAGCCAAATTATGAAGGACCATATGTCGTAAAAAGCGCATTTTCAGGAGGAGCTTTAATATTGACTACTATGGATGGAGTGGATTTACCCCGACCGGTAAATTCCGATTCAGTCAAAAAATACTATGCCTAGAAAAAGAGGATAAAAGCCCGCTAAGTCGAAAACCTTAAAAGGCGACTTAGGCAAAAGTTAGGGCATCCCGGTGAATTGAAAACTCGAAAGAGCAATTCAGGCAAAAATTAGGGACTTAGAAAAAATGATACCCAACAAGTCGAAAACCCTAAAGGGTGGCTTAGTTGAAAAAAGTGGTATAGCCTCCTGGTGGACTAAGATTCTAAAAGAACGGTCCAGGCAAAATTAAGGATATCCAAAAGGCATAAGACTGATAGCACTAATGGAATTCAGAAAGGAATGATCAATCCAGTCATCATCTTCAGAAGCGAAGTGTCAAGACCGCAGAGATTTAGGGATATTAACCAGTGTTAAATTTAATAGGGACATAGATCAATTTGTTTTTCGTATTGCCATTTCTTTTCTGTCTTTGTAGTACTTCCTCCTTATGAGGATTTGCTTTCCTTATGTACTATTGCCTATTCATGGGCCTTTCTTCAATGAATAAAATTCTCTTTGCTTTTCAATTATTCCGCTTGATTATAAAATGCCGATTTTATTTATAATAATGCATTGAAACATTAGGTATAATAAAAAAGCTTTAAAAAAAAAGAGAAAAAAGGAAAAGGTATTTTATTGCGATTCGGGAACAGCAAAAGGATCATGTTTTCCCTCAAAGATAAAGGTAAAAGATCCATAAATTGACGGTCGGAATTCAATCACTATGGGAGTTTCTCTACGCATCTCCATATTTCAAGAGCTTACAACTTGTCACATTCATCAAAAGGAGCTAAGGGTTCAAGGGTTGAGACGTTGGAATGGCATATAAAGATATGATTTCCGTAAAAACATGCACTGCATATCATAAAGGAGGCGTTAGCCCAAACAGATGCATCATACACAAAAGCATACATGCCCTCACACATGCATACATGGCATAGGATCATTTTCTTCTAGGGTAAAGGGTTTTAATCGGATATCTCGTCACGGGTTTGTTACAAGGGATCCAAGGGTAGTCAACATAATACTTGTCTGGCTCGGCGGTCAAAATTAGGGTCCTTCTTATATTTAATCATCTCCTCTTCAAAAGAGAAAGACACGTCGTCTTACTCTTTCTGATTCGAAGACGATTAAATAGGGGCAGCTGTAGTACCCTAAATTTTGACCAGTGTTTTTAGATTTTTTTGGTGCCACTAAGGGTGTCATTTGGGTTTTGGGGGTCTGTTAGCACTTCTAGGCCCATAATGGATTGGTTTTTTTTTTTTTTTTGTTAAATTTCATCTACTTATTTATTTTTTATTTTTTATTAATTAATTAGGGATCAGATCTTTTTATGAAATTTAGATTTTTTTTTAGAATTTTATTTTTGATTTCATTTAAGGATTTACTAGTTTGGAGAAATTTGAGTGGGTTTATTTTAGAATTTTAGTTTTTTAGGATAATCGGAAAATAATTAAGTTTATTTATTTTTAATTAACAGATTCATAGTCTTAGGTTTTTTTAATTAATTTTTTAGGATTAACTATTAAAAATATTAAGGGTTTTTGGGTTTTTTTTATTATTCTCGTTATATGAGACTTTTATAGTTTAGTTTTTTTTAAAAGTTATTAGGTGTTAATTAGTTAAATATTGTTTTTTTAATAACCTTTTATTTTATTTTTTTTTAATTAGGAATTTTGTTTTTAGGATTTATTATATATCAAGGTTTTAGTTATAGGGATATTAACATTATTAATCATTCAATTAGGGTATTGGTTAACCATCATTATATTGGTTAATTCATTAATAATAATATTTAGGATTATTATATTTATTATTATTTATTTAACTGGGGTTGTTATGATAATATTTACGGTTTTTTTATCATTTTAAAATGGTTGTTGTTATTTATTAATTACTAGTTATTTTCATTAATATTTATTTTATTTTCATTTTTTTTTATTAATAGTCAAAATCGTTGACCGTGATTAGGGTATCTTTTTCTTCCTCTTTGAGGAACCCTAAGCTTACGCAGATTGAGGATCAAACAAAATCAAATCTCTTTTTATTAATTTCTGAATCAAATCTCAGATTACAACTCAAATTACAATAATTAAATCCAATCAAATTTCAATTTTCCTAAAACAAATCTAATCTAAATTAATTCCTAAACCTAATTTCTAAACTATATAAACTAAAGGTGGAATCCAGAAAAGGGGACGGAAAAAACCCTAAGGAAAAATCTGCAGCTGCGCAAACCCCACCCTTTCACTAAAACTCCAAAAAATTGTAGAAAGTTAGGGTTTAAAACTCGAACCCTAACTCTTCTGAGCTTAGCCTTCAACTGTCCCTACCTGCAAAGAAATCAAAGTGAGAGAAGGATTAGACGAGGATAAAATAATTTGCGAAAAGAATCACTGCACGGACGGTAAGAAATTACATAGCGTTTTTTATGGATCTGTGGTTGTCGGCTTGTGTTTGAATCTTGTGGATTTCTAGTTTTTTTTAGGGTTAGGGTTTTATATAGGGTTAGGGTTCTTTAGAAGGGGTTAGGGTTCTTCGAACCCAGTTAGGGTTCTTGGGGTTTGATTGAATTCTGGGTTGTTTTATGAAGGTTTAGGGTTAGGGTTCTAATGGGGGGTTAGGGTTCTTAAAGGTTTGAATTTTCTGGTTGAATGTGAACCGGAATCTGGGTTCGGACGGTGGTTTAAGGGGGCGTCGCACGGTGGCCGGACGGCCCACCGGCGACGGGATTTTAGAGAGAGGAGGGAGTAATTCAGAGAGAGGCGAGAGAGAGTGAGATTAGAGAGAGAAAAAAAAGTGGAGAAATGAGGAGATGAGAGGGAGATTGGAGTTATGTACTACCTCTGGGCGGCCTTGGATGCATGCCAAGTGTCCCTCCCCTAGACCGCCCATACCCTCTGACCGTTGGGGTCAACGTGTTCCTCTCCACGCGAGTATACCGTGAGTCTCATTTGACTACACATTTGGGCCGTCCATCTTGCATACATGTGGCAGTAATTAGAATCTAAGGCAGGGATTGCATGCCTTCGGGAACCGTCCGATCGTCATCAGACGCTCTTGAGGGAGTTCTACGTTGACTCCACCGACTGGATTTTTTTTGTTTGTTTTTTGCTCTTGGGTTTAAAACAACTGGGCCTAGCGCCCAGTTTACTTTTGGCACCCCCACGAAATGGCCCAGTTGCTGTTTAAAAGGGTTTTACACCCTCTGGTTCTTTTTTTTATTTAATTAATTTCATTTTTTAATATAATTTAATTTAATTATTAATTATTTGAGGGTTAATTAGGAGATTTAGGTTTTTAGGACAAATTAGGGGTTTAGGGATTTATTTTGGGATTCGTGTTTTTTTTTTTTATTATTTTATTTTTATTAAACATATTTTTATTCTTTTTAATTCTAAGAAAAAACCACCATTGAATCAATTCCTTGATTCAAGTTGTGAGATAAAATTTTCATTTTCTTTTGATTTGTTAATTTAGTTTTTTTTTATAATTTAACTTTTTTTTATTTAATTGTAATTAAGTTTTAATGATTCACGTAATTTAAAAATATTATTTGTATTTTTAATTTTAAGGAGAAATTATTTTAACCAAAAAAGGATAAATATGGGGTGTGGATTTAAAAAAAATAAGTTTAATCTTATTTTGGATAAAAAAATATTTTCTTAAAGAATTTTTGGAATTTGGATTTTATTTTGGGGACTATTTTGTTCTTTGACATACTAAATTATTCAACTTTGGGGTTCAACTTCTTTTCTTTTAATTAGAAAAGTGGTTTTTTTGGGATTTTTAAGATTTTTAGGGATTTATACATGGGGATAAAGCTCTTGGTCCGAGAGCCTAAACAAAGGATGGGATAAGGAATAAGGGATTTGGATTCAGGGATAAAACTCTTCTTTCGAGAGTATAAGCAATGGACAAAGGGATTTAGGGATAGGATTTGGGATTTAGGAAGAGGATTAGGGGGTAGGAATAGGGGAGGTGAACTACGGTTACTCTGATCCTTCATTTTTGAGGGTACGTAGGCATAGGGTTGCAAACCAACCCTAGCAGTATAATTAGGAAAAAACTTAGGTTTTCTTTTCATTTAGACAAACAAACGTGCCCTAAACTCAAAGGTGGATCCCATTGAGTACAATGGAAGTAAGGGGTGCCTAACACCTTCCCTTTACTTAACCGACTCCCGAACCGTAGGAATATCTACCTTAGGATAGGATATTTAGGTTTATCATTATTTTCCTTTAAAAAAATATGGTGGCGACTCGAATATTTTTGCCGACCGCGACAAATATAAATACAAACTGGACATGGCACCCGATAGAGATCAACTCAGATCAATGTCACAAAAGGACAAGGAAACCTTTAAGGAATACGCTCAGAGATGGCGTGAAATTGCCTTTCAAATTTTTCCACCTCTAGAGGAAAAAGAGATGACAAAGATCTTCTTAAAGACCTTAAGCTCATTTTATTACGACAGAATGGTTGCCAGTGCGCCCAGTGACTTCACCGAGATGGTCGGTATGGGAGTTCGTCTTGAGGAAACCGTCTGAGAGGGACGTCTAGTCAAGGACACTGGATCATCAAGTAGTACAAAGCGATACGGTAGTGCTCTCCCTAAGAAAAAAGAGCAGGATATTGGGAATATCTCTCTCGGAAAGCAAAGGCGACGTTATCAACCAGTAGCAGCTGTGACTCCTGCTATCAATCCTGCACCTATTTCTACGTATCAACCTCAGGTTGCGCAGAGCCAACCTAATCAGCAAAGGACTCAACAGCCTCTTCAGCAGGCACGTCCTCCATACAATAACAACCGTACAACGCGGCCACCAGGATTTGATCCTATACCCATATTGTACGCAAAACTATTTCCGTTACTACTGGCTAAGGGGCATGTCCAGACTAAGTCCCCTCTTACAGTACCGAAAAATCCGCCTTTTTGGTTTAAGGTGGATCAGACTTGCCCTTACCATCAAGGAGGACCAGGGCATAACATAGAGAACTGTCTCTATTTCAAATCCGACGTGCAAAAGCTTGTTAGGAGCGGGGTCTTATCTTTCAAAGATACAAATCCTAATGTTCTCACAAACCCGCAGCCTCAACACGAGAAAGCTACAGTCAATTTGATAGAGGGAGAGACTAACAACGTCTATCAAATTCATGATGTACTCTTGTTAAGGACCAATCTGGTCAAGATGCATTGTAGACAGAGTAGATATCATGTGCCAACTCATAACTATCACTAGTGTGATATCTGCTCTAAAAGCAATCGAGGATGTTCTGTGGTGCAATCAGCTCTACAGGAACAAATGGATCTCAGATGGATCCAAGAGCACCGAGTTCGTGGAGTTAACATGGTTTACATGAATTCTAACATCATTCAGAACCACGACATCTGTGCAATGAATGTCAACTTGGTGGTGATGCATTCCAGGCAAAGCCATTATCATAATCTACCGCAGCACGATTACAGTTCCTGTTTGACTTGCTCGGTAAACAAACAGGGATTATCTTTTGTACAAGAGGCCCTCCAGCGTCAGATGGATCTTGGATGGATCCAGGACTACCATGATAGGAATCCCTATCAGATCAACATGATTCAAATCTTCAATATTCGCTTGATGAATACCAGCCTGGTGGAGTTACATGTTAAACAGGTCCGGCTCGGGTTCCTGGTATCACATGATTATCAAAGCTGTAGGGCAGGTTGCGGAAACGATCAAGGTTATGCCCTTGTCCAGGAAACCCTTCAGCACTTTTTGAACCACTGGTGGCTTCCAATCTATATGGATGAAGACACCCAGCAAATTAGTATTACCAACGGGAACCCTACTCGACATTAAAGTCGGGACGTTCGATTTGTGGAAACTGACCTAGTGAGGTTACATTGTATTCAAAGCGGGCGTGGCCAGGTGCCACCACACAACTATGAACGTTGTAGAGTCTGTTCGGAAAGTAACCAAGGATGTTACCTTGTGCGAGCAGCTCTTCAGGGTCAGGTGGATCGTAGAGAGATTCGCCCATATCCGGGTTCCGGACCGATCAACTGGGCGCCGGACTACCTCGCTGATCAAATTGAGGACATTGTCGTAATCTCTGATCATCAGAGGGCTAGGTATGTTTGTGCCATCATCCCTCTACTTGACGAATCGAGAGTTCCTAACCAGGAACGGATCGAAATTGCTTACGATGATCGGAAAAATCAGAAGGCTCCCATAGTCATCTATCTACCGGGACCATTACCTTATGAATCAACTAAGGTTATCCCTTACAAATACGGTGCAACAACAGTCGAGAATGGAAAGTAAATTCCATTACCCTCCATCGTGAATATTGCAGACATCAGTCGAGTAACACAGAGTAGTCGAATCTTCAACCAAGGAGTTGGAGAACTTAACAAAGAAAATGACCCTCAGACAGAAGTTCCCAATCCACCAGTCGGTCAAACCAGTAATCCCGACCTTTCGAAAAATGATGATGAGATGATGAAGCTCATCCAAAGGAGTGAATATAACATTATTGATCGACTGTTACAAACTCCTTCAAAGATCTATGTGCTGTCACTTTTACTCAGTTCAGAAGCGCACAGGGAGGCACTACAGAAAGTCTTGGAGCAAACCTTTGTGGAACAGGATGTAACAATTAGACAGTTTGATAGCATTGTCTCTAACATCACTTCCTGCAATAACTTGGGATTTAGTGATGAGGAATTACCTGAAGAGGGTCGCCGTTATAACATGGCACTCAATATCACGGTCAGCTGCCAGGGCAATGCTTTAGCCAGCGTACTGGTAGACACAGGGTCAGTCCTGAATGTTATGCCGAAGTCCACTTTGATGCAATTATCCTTCAAAGAACCCCCGATGAGAACCAGTGAGGTCGTCGTCAAAGCATTTGACGGGTCCAGAAAAACGGTTATCGGCGAAGTCGACCTTCCCATAACTATTGGTCCTCACACTTTCCAAATCGCTTTCCAGGTCATGGACATCCGGGCAACGTACAGTTGCTTATTAGGAAGACCTTGGATACATCAGGCTGGGGCGGTCACCTCGACCCTCCACCAAAAGTTAAAGTTCGTCCAGAATAACCAGCTCGTCACGATCTGTGGAGAACAAGCCTTGCTCGTGAGTAACTTATCATCATCTACCGGTGTAGAACCCGAGGAGGTTATTGGAACTCAGATCCAAGCACTGTCAGTGAGCAAGGACAATCAATCCGAAGAGGGAACTTCCATTTCCTTATACAAAGATGCTATCAAAGCGGTCGAGAGTACCAATACAACAGGATAGGGACAGCTAGTCATTCCTACTCACAATAAAACAAAGAAGGGTCTTGGTTTTTCTGCAACATGTACCCAGACAGCTACTACCAGCAATGAAAGTCTTCATCCCATTCAAGACTTCTTCCACAGTGGAGGTTTCCTTCACCCAGTGCCTCAAAAAGTCCATACCATCAATAAAGATGATTCCTCTGATATGGAGGAAGAATGGGAGTCCTATCTTAACAAGGACGGTTATACGTCTCAGGAAGAGGTGCCTACGCCCTTTTGCTATCCCGCACAGAGTCTGAGATTTATACCCAGGTCAGACGTCGAAATGATATATGGAGGTTGTGATCCGGAAGGATGTCGTGCTCCACCAAACTCATTAGAGGAGGACACTCTGATGAAGGACAACTTTGACCACAACTATTATGGCCTAATGGATGGCCTGCCAATGTGGCAGCCATATCCAGGAGACTTGGGGCAATGAAATCAACTGAGCATCATTGAAAAGAATACTTGCGTCCCCACTATGTCATGGGATCAACAATCAGGTCATTCAGAAAACGTCCAGTACGACGATGAATTTGTAATGTTTGCAGGACTTGAATTCATCGACTATGCTATTCCAGAGGTCAGCGTCATCGAGAAGGATGACTCATCCAGTTCCAAAGAAGTGTGGGACACCCTGTGACAACCAAGTGGGAAATATGACTATATGGTCAAGTACATTGCTCCCGAAAGCTCTCGTATCAGGCTCGAAGACATCCAGCCAACTGGATGGGGAGATCTACCTGAGAGCACAAATGTTATGCAAAATGCAATAGAGGAATCCTCCTACGACAACTCTGCCTAGGAAACAGATTCCAATGATCCTGCTCCACCAGAAATCAGCGTTATTTCTGAAGGCAAATCAAGGAAGGTGCCAGACTTTGTGATTCACCGACGAGTTCGCCGCCAATGGGTTGCTGTCGACGTTCCGAAAGTCATTCATAAGTCTAAGTAATTGTCGTCTTTATCTTAACCTTTCACCCTGCCCAGGTGAAACGATTGTTTTGATAGGGCTCACTTTCTCTAAGTTTCCCTCTTCGCTTTGCCCAAAGTGACATAGCTTTGTTTTATAGGGTTGTAGTTTCAAGAATCGACTTGTTCATTAATAAAATAACGTCGTTCTGCAATTTCCTCATTCTGTTTTTGTTTTCTCTTTTTGCTTTTCTTAGAAAATGGTAATCCTAAAAAACAACTCAATAATAAAACAAGCAGTTTTCCAAAGAAATACACTGCACACACTTTTGCATTTCGTCTATCTCTTCTAAACACAAATCATACCGTCATGCAGATTGCTTGTTTTAAACCCCATTGAAACATACGATCCGATGCCTTCTCCTAACTTTGAGTTCCCGGTATTTGGGGCTGAAGAAGAAAATGACGACGAAATTCCAGAAGAGATCTCCCGATTACTCAGACAGGAGGAAAGGTCCATTGAACCTCATAAAGAGCCGTTGGAAACGGTAAACTTAGGTTCGGAAAAAGAGAGAAAAGAAATCAGGATTGGGGCACTGCTCAGTCCAACTGCCAGAGAGGGTTTGGTAAAGCTTCTCAAAGAATTCCCTGATGTATTCGCTTGGTCCTATCAGGATATGCCAGGGTTGGATACCAGCATCGTGGAACATCATTTACCGTTGAGATCGGAATGTCCGCCAGTAAAACAGAGGTTGAGACGGGCTCACCCGGACATGGCCATCAAAATCAAAGAGGAGGTACAGAAACAGATTGACGCGGGTTTCCTCGCCACGTCAGAATATCCTCAATGTTTAGCCAACATCGTACCTATTCCGAAAAAGGACGAAAAGGTCAGAATGTGTGTGGATTACAAAGATCTAAACAAGGCTAGTCCAAAGGACAACTTTCCTTTACCACACATCGACATGCTGGTAGATAGTACAACAAAGTTCAAAGTTTTCTCCTTCATGGATGGATTCTCGGGCTATAATCAAATCAAAATGGCGCTGAAAGACGTGGAGAAAACTTCGTTCATTACCCCATGGGGTACCTTTTGTTACAAGGTAATGCCGTTCGGTTTGAAGAACGTCGGGGCGACCTATCAAAGGGCCATGACTACTCTTTTTCATGACATGATACACAAAGAAATCGAGGTATATATCGATGATATGATTGCAGAATCTAAGACAGAAGAGGAGCATGTGACCCATCTGTCAAAGCTATTCGAGCGATTGAGAAAGTACAAACTCCGCTTGAATCCCAACAAGTGCACCTTCGGTGTCTGTTCGGGAAAACTTTTAGGGTTCATCGTCAGCCAGAAAGGAATTGAGGTTGATCCTAACAAGGTCAAGGCCATTCAAGAAATGCCTTCTCCAAAAACTGAAAAACAAGTCAGAGGATTCCTGGGACGTTTGAACTACATCTCCAGATTCATATTCCTCATGACCGCGACATGTGCGCCGATTTTCAAATTACTTAAAAAGAACCAGGACTGCATTTGGACAAAAGACTGCCAAATCGCCTTCGACAGTATTAAAGAATACCTGTCGAACCCACCAATTCTATCACCTCCAGTGGAAGGAAGACCACTGGTCATATACCTCACAGTCCTCGAGGACTCAATGGGTTGTGTACTTGGTCAACAAGACGAAATTAAAAGGAAAAAGTCTGCCATTTACTATCTGAGCAAGAAGTTTACGGACTGCGGGACTCGGTATACTATGCTTGAGAAAACTTGATGCGCTTTGGCTTGGGCAGCCAAACGTCTTCGCCAGTACATGATTCGTCACACTACTTGGTTAATTTCCGAAATGGATCCAATCAAGTATGTATTTGAAAAACCTGCTCTCACGGGAAGGATTGCCCATTGGCAGATGTTGCTATCAGAATATGACATAGAATACCATGCTCAGAAAGCCATTAAAGGAAGTATTTTAGCCGATTATTTGGCTCATCAACCGATTGACGATCTGGAATCAATCGAGTTTGACTTCCCAGACGAAGATTTCATGTATCTAAAAATGAAAGACTGCGATGAACCGCTACCCAGTGAAGGGCCAGAACCAGGTTCCCAATGGGGACTTATCTTTGACAGAGCTGTCAATTATTACGGAAACGAAATTGGGGGAATCATCATAACACCTCAGGGTACCCATATTCCTTTCACTGCCCGACTTACGTTCAAGTGTACGAACAACGAGGCCGAATACGAAGCTTGTATTATGGGTCTCGAGGAAGCAATTGATTTAAGGATCAAAAACTTGGACGTATATGGCGACTCAGCTTTGGTTATCAATCATATCAAAGGAGATTGGAGCACATACCAATCAGGATTGATTCCTTACAAAGACTACGTGAGAAGGTTGCTACCCTTCTTCAACAGAATCGAGTTTCATCATATCCCTCGTGAGGAGAATCACATGGCTGATGCATTAGCCACTCTCTCTTCCATGATTAGTGTAGGTCAATGGAATGACATACCTAAGATCGACATAATGCGCCTTGAACGGCCCGCTTACATATTCACGATTGAAGCAGTCATAGACGACAAACCTTGGTATCACGATATCAAATGCTTCCTTCAGAAACAAGAGTACCCACCTGGGGCACTAAGAAAAGACAGAAAAGCCCTCAGAAGACTGGCTGGAAGCTTCTTCATGAGCGATGATACTCTCTATAAGAGGAATTTTGAGATGGTCTTGCTCCGATGTGTAGACAGACCAGAAGCAGACATGCTGATGAAAGAAATTCACGAAGGACCCTTTGGCACTCATGCCAACGGACACACAATGGCGAGAAAAATTCTAAGAGCAGGGTACTATTGGTTGACCATGGAATCTGACTGCTACAAGTACATGAGGAAGTGTCACAAGTGTCAGATATACTCTAACAAAATTCATGTACCGCCAATGCATCTCAAAGTTCTTTCTTCCCCATGGCCTTTTTCCATATAGGGAATCGACATGATTGGCTTGATTGAGCCTAAGGCTTCGAACGGACATCGGTTCATCCTGGTAGCCATTGATTACTTCACCAAGTGGGTCAAAGCAGCGTCATACACTAATGTAACCCGACAAGTGGTGGTCCGATTTATCAAAAATAATCTCATCTACCGTTATGATGTTCCGAGCCAGACATTACTGATAATAGATCTAACTTGAACAATAAGATGATGAAAGAGTTGTGTGCAGAGTTCAAGATCGAACACCATAACTCGTCTCCCTACCGACCCAAGATGAACGAAGCAGTGGAAGCGGCTAACAAGAACATCAAAAGGATTGTTCAGAAGATGGTTGTAACCTACAGAGATTGGCACGAGATGCTACCCTTTGCTTTTCACGGTTATCGCACATTTGTCTGCACTTCAACAGGGGCAACCCCTTTCTCTCTAGTATATGGTATGGAAGCAGTACTTCCCTTAAAAGTAGAGATCCCGTCAATCTGGGTATTGATGGAGGCTAAGCTAACAGAAGCTGAATGGTGTCAAAGTCGACACGACGACCTGAATCTGATCAAAGAGAAGTGAATAACGACACTATGCCACGGTCAGTTGTATCAGCAAAGAATGAAGAAGGCGTTTGACAAAAAGGTCCGACCTCGTGTCTTCAGGAAAGGAGACCTCGTGCTCAAAAGGATACAATCATTTCTCACTGATTCTCGGGGCAAATGGACTCTGAATTAAGATGGCCCATATGTGGTCAAGAAAGCTTTCTCAGGCGGCGCCTTGAGACTCGCAACCATGGATGGAGAAGAATTTTCCTACCCCACAAATGTTGATGTAGTCAAGAAATACTTCGCCTAAACTAAAAAAAACATCTCGGTGGATTGAAAATCCGAAAGGGCGGTCCAGGCAAAAGTTAGAGACAAAGTCAAAAAATCATCCCGGTGGATTGGAAATCTCAAAGTCCAATCCAGAAAAAAGTTAGGGATAATGGCAAGTAACTACGTCTGATCAGTTCAACTCCTCAGCAGTCATGCCATCCATCAGAAACCCCAGTCATGATCATCTTCGACAGAAGCTCAGGATGCCCCGAATTCAAAGTTGGTAGAAGGATAGTGGTCGTTATGTTTCAACATAGCCCTTTTCCCTTAAATTACCATTTTCTAAACTTTGTAAATACTCCATGGAATCACGCGCTTGGCTGATTTCCATCCTATCAATAAAATTTGAGCCCTTGTGCTTTTGTTTGCAATTCTTATTTGTTTTAACTTTACAGAACGACATTTTTAACATGATCAACGATTCTTGAAACGAAACAAAAATGAATTTACTTGTTAAAATTGTTCTGCTTTTAAAAATAAAGATGGCAATTTCTTTTGACGATTGAACATCAAAAGAACATCGATCGCTTCTCCAAAGGTGTTCGAGCCTCAAAATGCAGAATCAAAGTACTCCTTCTAAACTAGTATGCCTGAATGAAGGATCAGCTATGTCAGATGTGAATGCTCCATCTGACCTCCTCGGCCGAGTTCTCATCTCCTAAGCCCGACCAGTGTCGCTCCCAACAAGGACCGTTTCTCCTAAGCAAGGCAGAACTGCTATCTTGAACCAGCGATATTTCTACATGCGCCACTGTGGCCGAGTATCCAGTCGTGTTCATCCGTTAGTTTGTATGTCGCGTCAATTTTGTCAGCATATACATACATTCATCATGCATTATTGATTCGCATTCAAATTCATATTGCATAACTATCACTCCAGTCGGTCTTATCCCATAGTGGTGACAGTCTTCTCAATTGAGTTGTCAAGTTCTTTCCTCGTCAGGAAAGGTTGCGTCTGAACAATCTCTCTCCTCCAGTTTATTTCTGGATCAGAATTGGCCCTTGACCACTTTGATAACTTGAACCTCTGAAAGACCAGAGAACCTTCAACTGATGTCACTCTTCGCCATTGAAGACAATATTTTCGCTTTCCCGGATTAAGGAAAATCCCTAGAGGAAGCCTCTTAAGCAGAGATTCGGCAATACAGCAGTTTTTCTCCGAAAAAAACCGCTGATGAAAAGGTCATCAGCACCTCAAAATTGGATCACATCATATGGCGTTTCTCCGGGAAGATCCCGAGAAAAGTATGATGTAATATCCCCAAGCGTGAAAGCAGTCTCTCAAGAGACTCGTTTTCCCCAGTAGAGTCAGCAAATGGCATCTCCAAACAGAGAAGTGTGTACACCGCTGCAACTCAGGCGAATGGGTTCCCCAACAAGTCTGACATCAAAATTTTTCTATCAAATAGCATCTCCCCAGGAAAATTCGGCGAGAAGTTTGAGGAAAACCGCTACGAATAGCGTCCCTTGTCAAGAAAGTTTATTGACAAAAGAAACTAAGACCAGGTCCTTGGTAGGAAACCAGGATCGAGGGGAAGTTTATTTCAGAAACTTAGACCAGTTCTTTGGTAGGAAACCAGGATCGAGGGGAAGTTTACATCAGAAACTAAGACTAGTTCCTTGGTAGGAAACCAGGATCGACTGGAAGTTTACTTCATAAACTTAGACCAGTTCCTTGGTAGGAAACCAGGATCGAGGGGAAGTTTACATCAGAAACTAAGACCATTTTCTTGGTAGGAAACTAGGATCGAGGGGAAGTTTTTACCTTTTCTAAGCATCATTGCTTAACAAAAGAGGATGAATGTGTAAGCTACCATTCATAATCACCATCAAAATTTCGGGTATTCCGATATTTAATCCTCTTGCACCCTGAATGCCCGAATACCTTCGCCATTCACACCTTCGGGTCCAAGAAGATTAAATAGGGGCATCTGTCATACCCTAAATTTTGACCACTAAGATTTCTCATCATTGTGTAAATCATCATCACAATATGGATGAACCATCTTGCTTCATTAGTCTCCCCAAAGATGGGTGAACACTTACTACAATCAAAATTAGGGTTTCAAGCCCTCTCAGAGTTCTTAGACAAAGGATCAATCAAGAAATGACATGATCTTCAACTTTTCTAACCTCCCAAACATCTACAATGGATCAAGAGGACTCCCACTTTAAGGATTAAGCACAAGGCTGCTCCCTTCAAGGTGGATCAAGCCTCAAGATCGTCAGTGTCACCAAATTAGGGTTTGGTCGACCAGGGCCTCCAGATGGAAATTTTCCTCTGGGCATGAGCCAATGCTTCAAAGCATATCCTAAAATACTCCATGGAACCTCATGGGCCCAAGCATCAAGTCAATTTGACCTCACGGGATGCATACATCAAAAATCAGGAATTAGGGTTTCTTGACCTAATTCACCCCTAAGTTGACTTTTGGGACAAATCATGAGCCAAGACCTCAAGACATTATTTGAGGGTCTCCAACATACCACATTGATCCATTTGTAACAATGGATCGATCCAGGAAGCTTGAGCAGTAAGTCTCAATTTCATCAGTACCACAATTAGGGTTTCACGAGAATAGTCAACTGTAGCTTTGACTTTTGACTAGGACATGCTCCCAAACCCTAGGACATGATTCAATACACCCTATAACACCTATGAAATCAATCCATCAAGTTTGATTTAGGTCAAGGACTTGATTTCATAGAGGATCACACAGTTTGGAATTCATCTAAAAAAAGTCAACTGTGCACAAAAGTCAACTTTGACTTTTTGAGATTTTTCACAAAAATGGTTTTTTAACCCTAAAATGATGTTAATGTATGATTTGAATCATAATTCATCAAGAAAAATCAAGAAAAGTGGGATAGCTTGTAAAAGGGGTAACCATAAAAACTTAGAAAAATTTCTAAGTTATGAACAAAGTGGCAAGGGTACCAACTTTGGAGGATCATAACTCCTAAACCACAAGGCCATTTTCCCCATCCAAAGCTAGATTTGTAGCCCTCATTACCCTCTACAAAAGCTTAGAACTGACCTCCTTCCAAATTCATCATGGATTTTGAGTTATGGAATTATCAAAATCATAAAAAGTGAAAATGTCACTTTTTTCCAACACCTAGTGAAATTTTCACTAAGTCAGAATCTGCCTTCACTTTTTTCCAAATGTAGGGGGATTTTTCACTTGGATCCAAATGGTATCAAAACCAAATATGATTAAACAGTTGTTGTATCATATGAGGGCTTTCCAAAATGGCCAAGAACATCACCAAATTCCACTTGGGCCATGAGATATGACAATGGCAATATGCCTTACTGAAAACTGCCAAGGCTAGGCAGAATTTTGCATTTTTGCTCGATTTGGTAAAATCAGATAATTCCAAGCCTTGTCATCACTTTGGACACATCTGAGGATCAAATTTAAAGGGGACAAACACTGAGCCAAGCCTCCAAAGTCCTTGGAACAAGAAGTAGCATGCCAAACCTAAAATTGCCTAAAAGAGGGACAAGACTCCAATTTTGGATTGGAGCATTCAATACATACACCAAGGTGGCATGGACTGACAAATTTGCAACTAAATTCAGTCAAGACTTATCCAAGACCAAAGGAACCACAACCCTGTGCCCTAACCTCTAGTCAATGGCTAGAGGAGACTTGGATTCCAAAGTGCAACCATTGGCCAAACCTCTACTGCAATTGTCATTCACTATTAATCCCAAAACAAACTTGCTCTACTATAAATAAAGCTCATTTGTACTCAGTTTGAGTACACCAAAGCCATCAAACAGATGCTTTCCTCAAAATCCCTCTCTTTAGGCCAAAATGTCTTCTTTGGCAAGGTAACTCTGAGTTTTTGAGTTAGAGAGCATTTCCATCACAACTCATGATCCTAACACCTCATAAACATCATGTGTAGATGATCCAAACTATCAAAAGTGACCTGTAACACCAAAATCACAAAGTCACCTCTCAAAACCTCAAAATAGGCCTTTTATGCATTTTTCAAGTCATGTCTTGATTCAGTCACTTTCCAAACCAGATAAAACCTCAAACACACTCCAAATAACATCCTTGAACTATCCCAAATGGTTCCCCCCATCTGGAACACCATTTGAGAGAGTTGCTATTTTGGTCATTTTAACCCCTTTTGCAAGAAAGGGCCAGTTTGTGTTTTTGCAGGTTCCAGCTGATTCCAACCATCCTCAAAGCTTTTAAGGGATCATTTAAGAGTGTCCAAAGCATCAAACCATTTCTGGAACGAGAAGTTTGGCAGATTGCACAGAAAACTCCAAAAGCTCAAAAAAGGGTAAGCATCATGACTTAAACTTTCCAAAATATGCATTGCTTTGAAGTCCACTGATCATACACACCTCATACATGTTATATATGTTATGTTTGAACCAATTCATCATGTAATTCATGCCTGTATCAAAGTGTAGCATAGAAAATGCAATTATAGGCCTTTTTCAAAACCACTATCGGATTTTGAGGAGGGAGTATGATCTGAAAAAAATACCACCACCATTGGATTCCTTGTGAAATTCTAGGCCAGATGCATATAAATTTTGTCTCAAACCACGGAGAAATGAGAAAGTTATGACCTTCACGTTTCTGACCCAAAACTTGCCTTGCCTTGCCTTGGGCCAGACCAAAAACAAGGCAAGCCTTGTATATTTGTGGTTTCACTTCAAGCAATGGATGTATCACCACCCCAGTGGTAAGGCGCACGCCCTATAACCTTGAGGTCGTGGGTTCAAACCCCACCCATGCCATTTTGTGTTTTCTCACATTTTTGCTATTTTTCCAATATTTTCATGTTTTATTAATTAATTGGAAAATTAATAACTCTTTCAATTTTAATTATTTTTTATTGGTTCTTTTTGCAAAAAATCACAAAAATGTTGAAATATTTTATTCCACAAAAAAATTAAGTTTATGTTATTTATTTAATATAATTAGTACTTTTGTGAATAAATTCCTTTTTAATGTTTTTAAACATTTTAAAAGTGAATATTTACTTTGAAAATCAAAACCAAGTGAGTTTTAATTCATCTTGTGATTAATCCCTCATTTCTCAAACCTTAAACAAAAATAAAAAATGGTTTATTCAAACTTATTTGGTATTTTATTTGATTTTCTTTAAATATTTACTTTTAAAGAATAACAAATTAGGGTTTCTTTGATTTTCACCCTCATCAAATCATTTTCAAACACTCATGGGCCTCTAATAGAGTGTAAGACCCAATCCCTTGTAAATACAAAACTTTTTGGGCCTCACTTATTGTATAAGTCCCGTTGTATTTCAAAAAGTTCGACGCGATCATCGTCTGTTGAAAAACAAACCCTGGGCCTCTCCTCGAGCTATAAGACCCATTCAAAATTATTCTTGGGCCTCTATTAGACTGTAAGACCCAACCCCTTTTAAAAACAAACCATTTTGGGCCTCAATGCATTGTATAAGACCCACCGCGTTTTCAAAAATCTCGGCACGATCGCCATTTTCAAAGAAATGACTCTGGGCCTCTCCTTGAGCTATAAGCCCCACCACTTGTACAAAAATAAATCTTTTGGGCCTCTATTAGAGTGTAAGACCCAATCCCCTTTTAACCAAAACTTTTTGGGCCTCAGACATTGTATAAGTCCCCCTGCGTTAAAAGAAAACCTCGGCGCGATCGCCAATAAAAAACCAATCATCTGGGCTTACCCTCGTGTTGTAAGCCCCATTCTTTTTCTTTAAACACTTGGGCCTCTTGAGAGAGTGTAAGACCCATCCCCTTGTATAGAAAACCTTTCTTGGGTCTGAGACACTTGTATAAATCCCTCAGTACAAAACGACAGTGCGATCACTGATAAACCTTGGGCCTTTCTTTGAGCTGTAAGCCCCAACATCTTTTCAAAATACTTTCTCCTTTAATTTTGAATATACTGTTGTTTTCAATCTTTCTTTGTTGAACAACTAACAAAACAACATGGAAGCTCTACAACCGAGTAAGTGTTTATATGCTTTCTTTATCCGCTTTCATATACATATAACTGTATTGTGGGGCTCTTTCACTGTAAGTCTTCTTTCATAAACTCATATCAACTGTGTAATACTAGTATATATATTCAGAGTTTCCCTGGCAACTACGTCTAGCACTAAGCCCTTTTGATCATTCTTAAATAGACAAAACTAGATCCCCATAGGATTACCAGATACAGTCTTCCTTCCTCTTGGGGTTAAACAATATGGAGATATGAAAGGCAGATTCTTTTTCAACCCTTTCTCATACTCTCACCTTTAGAAGTTGTCAAAGAGACTCTACTCCCCAGAGACGATCTTTTCTCCGTGAATGGCATCTCTTGAGTTTCTTCCAAATTCTCAGACTTTCTTGGCTTGATCTATTCTCTGTGAATAGCCTGTCTTGAATTTCTCGGGGTTTGGGGACCCACAGGCTTCCTAAAAGCATCCCCGCCTCCTCTTGGGCGTTGTACAAGGACCCTACGGCTTCTTAGAAGTATTCACAGCCTCCTCTTAAGCTTCTTATAAGGATTCTTCCTTCGGGAAGAAAGCCTTCTCTTGGGCTTCGTACAAATTGTCCCTCGGCTTCTTAAAAGTTTCCAGCCTCCTCTTGGACTTCGTACAAATTGTCCCGGCGACCTCCTAGAGGTATAGGAACAGAAATTAGTCAGCTTAATAGAACAGTCTTTCAAAGAGTCTAGATCTTTCTACCGTGAACGTACTACTACTGTTTCTTTAAGCATAGTACAAAAGATAAAACTCTAGACTTGGACAGTCTAATCTCCTTGAGTCTCGAAGGCATTCTCAAGTAGGGAAAAACACCAGTAGACTCGGACAGTCTCCAATACCCTCTAGATTCCCCATTTCCTTAAAGAACGGGAAATAACCCTGATCCTCTGATCAATCTCAAAGCATAGCCTTACCTTTAATCAGTCTCTTTATAAGAACTAATTTTCTCTTTTAAGCAACCTACTGGACCTGTCACTCAACTGAAATAGCAATCCTTTTAGCCTCTATCTCGGTCTTCGTAAGAGATACAAAAAGACTCTCTTGTTGAGTCAATAACCCTTTTAGCCTTTATCTCGGGCTTCGTACGAGATACAAAATCACTCTCTTGTTGAGTATAAAAGACTCTCTTGTTGAGTCAATCTCTCTTTTATCCTCCATCTCGGGCTTCGTACGAGATACAAAACACTCTCTTGTTGAGTATAAAAGACTCTCTTGTTGAGTCAACCTTTAGCCTCCGTCTTGGGCTTCGTATAAGACACATCTAAAAGCACTCTCTTGGTGAGTCAACTCCTTTTAGCCTCCCTCTCGGGCTTCGTACGAGACACAAAAGCATCCTCTTGTTGGGTCAATAGCCTCCTCTTAGGCTTTGTATAAGAAAAACCCCGGTTGAGTCAATCAACCTTTTAGCGTCAAAATTGTGCCTCGTTCACAGGATACAAACATCAACAACTCCTTTCATCTAATTGCTGTAAGCGGCAAGCCTCTAGATTATTTACATCCATGCCACTGTCCCTCTTTTAGCATGAGAAATTCCTAAGGAAAGATAACATTGCTCTACACTGAGTTAAAGTCTTCTCTTTCAGGTTAAAATCCCCCATAAAGGAAATTATGGCATTGCTAGGATTCACATATCCCGATTAAAGTAATCCTCCTTTATAGTCAGTCACCCAACAGTTGTGACAAACAGACCCCCTTTAGAGATGACAAATTCTCTCTAAAGACAACACCTTTTTAGCTTCACATCTTGGGCTTCGAACAAGATACAAATAGACCCTTCAGCTTCACATCTTGGTCTTTGAACATGATATAAACCACCTTTTCAGCTTCACGTCTTGAGCTTTGAACAAGACACCAAAACATCATTTCCTCCCATAGAATAGGAGGAACTATGATAGCTCTGATTTCCCTGTTTCGGTAAACAGGAATACGTAGGCATAAGATTGAAAGAAAAATCTTAGCAAGCACACTAATCCAAAGCCCCAAATCCCGTACCTTCACATATCAATCGAAAAGCATCAGTCCTAGCATCCTAACAAAATTCCCCATAAACATTCCCGGTGTTTCGTTCTAAACAAAGTAAGAAGAAAAATGCCCCATTACCATATAGCATCTGTGACCTAACAGACCGCTTTTTAAACTCAGTATGCAAAACAGCCCCAACCGCATAATCACTTGCATCACACATTAATTCAAAATCTAATTTCCAGTTAGGTGCAACGATTATCGGTGAGGTAGTTAAACTCTTTTTCAAAAAATTAAACGCAAAAGGGCAAGATTCATCAAAGTCAAAAAACTTATCTTTAATGAGCAAGTTGCTCAATGCCTTTGCAACCTCTGCGAAGTCCTTGATGAATCTTCGGTAAAACCCGGCGTGTCCAAGAAAGCTCCTTATGCCTTTGACATTCATCGGTGGTGGCAATTTCTCAATAACGTCCACCTTGGCTTTATCAACTTCAAGGCCCTTTGAAGAAACTTTGTGACCGAGCACAATTCCCTCATTCACCATAAAGTTGCATTTTTCCCAATTAAGCACCAAATTGGTTTCCACACACCGTTCCAACACTGTATCCAAATTTTTCAAGCAAATATCAAACGATTGTCCAAAAACCGAGAAATCATCCATAAAGACCTCAATTGTCGTTTCGATCAAATCTGAGAATATCGCTTGCATACACCGTTGAAAAGTCGCCGGTGCATTACATAATCCAAACGGCATCCTCCTATAAGCGAAGATTCCAAACGGACATGTAAAAGCGGTTTTTTCATGATCCTCCGGGTTCACAATAATTTGGTTGTAACCCGAATAACCATCCAAAAAACAGTATAATTGTTGACCGGAAAGCCTTTCGAGCATTTGATCCATAAAAGGTAGAGGGAAATGATCTTTTCTCGTAGCTTTGTTCAACCTACGGTAGTCGATGCACATTCTCCACCCGGTCACGGTTTTTGTTGGAATGAGCTCATTTTTCTCGTTTCGGACCACCGTTAATCCGCCTTTTTTCGGTACCACATGCACCGGACTCACCCAAGGGCTATCAGAAATGGGATAAATCATTTCGGCATCTAACATTTTGACCACTTCCTTCCTAACCACCTCTTTCATGATAAGATTTAAGCGGCGTTGCGGTTGAGCAACCGGTTTGAAGTCTTCCTCCATAAATATCCGATGCATGCAATACGAAGGGCTTATGCCTTTGAGATCGGACAATGTCCATCCCATTGCATCCTGATTTTTTCTCAACACTTGAATTAAGCGGCTCTCCTCCTTTTCAGATAAAATATTGCTTATGATAACCGGTTTATTACCACCGTCATCGAGAAAAGCATACTTCAAGGTTGACGGTAACACTTTCAGTTCCAGTTGGGATTTTTCATCATTCACTACTTTTTTCAGAATTTCCTCTTCATACTCCCAAGGTTGCAATTCTTCTAAAGCTTCAAGCTCCAACAAACACTCCTCAAGAGCTTGCTCTTCTTCAACTGAGAATATTTCCAAGGAATCATCCAAAGCTCTTTGTAAAGGGGTAATGACATGAATTTGCTTTGTAACTTCAATACTCACTTCCTCCATTGCATCAATTCTGAAACAATCACCTTTATCTTTCTTATGCTTCATGGTATCATAGAGATTGAAACACACCTCTTCATCTTGGACTCTCACTTTCATGAGACCATCGTCCATGTCAATTGCCATTCGGGCAGTTTTCATGAAAGGCCTTCCAAGAATTAAAGGAGCATCCTCATCCTCCTCCATTTCAATGACCACAAAGTCTATCAGAAACAGAAATTTGTCCACTTTGACCAACACATCTTCCGCTACACCGTGAGGACGGGTAGTGGATTTGTCTGCGAGTTGCAACATCATTTGAGTGGACCTTAATTCCATGTGGCCTAACCGTTTCACAATCGACAATGGTATCAAATTGATACTAGAGCTCAAATCAGTCAATCCGTTGCCGACATAGATATTTCCGATTGTAACCGGCAAGGTAACTCATCCCGGATCACACTCTTTCCTCGGGAGAGTTCGTTGAATGATCGCGCTACAGCTAGCATCTACCATAATGGTCTCTTGATCAGTATATCTCTTTTTTTTCGTGAGAATATCCTTCATGAATTTCGCATATTTAGGCATTTGCTCCAAAGCCTTGGAAAATGGGATATTTATTTGTAATTGTTTAAAAATGTCCATAAACCGAGAATAGTGCCTTGCACTATCTTTCTTTTTCGGAGCACGAGGATACGGTAGATGTTGGATAGGAATATTATTCACCGGTTTTTTTCCCTTCCTAGTTCTCTTCACTTTTTCTTCTCTCTCTATTTTTTTCTCATCCTCACTCTTTTCCTTCTCATTTTCAACTAAAACACCCTCAACATTTTTTTCTACTTCAATCTCATCACTATCTTTTTCTTTCTCAACTACAACCTCCTCCTCCACTACTCTTTTACCTACACCCATGTCAATCTCTCTTCCACTTCTTGTTAGAATTGCCTTACAATCTTTAGGATTCGAAAGCGTATTTTCCGTAAAGTGCCCTTTTTGTTGGTCGGCCAATTGTTTTGATAATTTCCCGACTTGTGTTTCAAGATTCCTTATGGCCGCATCGGTATTCTTTTGATTGGAAATTTCCATTTGCATAAATTGCGTGAGAGTGTCTTCCATCTTCGTATTTCCAATGGGAGCTTGCGGAGGTTGAGTGTAATTTTGGTATTGTGGACGGTTTGACGGTCCGGCTTCTTGCGGTCTCCACGGTTATTGATAACCTTGGTTAGCCCGTTGTTGGTAACCTTGGTTGCCTTGTTGATACGGAGGTCGGGGTTGGTATCCTTGATTTTCAGCATAGTTTACTTCCTCAACAACGGGAGGACAATATCCGGTCGGATGGTCGCCTCTACACAGTTCACAAACCAAGACTTGCACATTTTTACTCGAGGAGTCATGAATTGCTCTGAATTGTTGCGGCAGTTTAGACATTTGCTTAGTCAACAACTCAACCTGTTGTGATAATAACTTGTTCTGCGCAAGGATAGCATCGTTTGTTCCCAATTCAAGAACTCCAGGAGTCCGCTGAGAAGGTCCACGGTTATGACTACCTTGATGGTCGTTCAAGGCCATCTTATCAATAATAACGGTGGCTTCTGCTGCGGTTTTACTCAACAAGGATCCACCAGCGGTGGCATCCAACAAGTTTTGTGTACAAGCTGAAGTCCATTTTGAAATATATGAATTTGTGACAATTCATCAAAACCATGGCCCTTGCACTTTCTCAACATTGATTTGAATCTCTCCCAAGCTTCATTGAGAGATTCATTCGCTCCTTGTGTGAACATCGCGATGGCGGTCTTTGCCTCCATAAACCGAGTGTGTGGGAAAAATCTCTCCAAAAATTTCTCTTCCAGTGCATTCCAGTCTGTCATTATGGTCGTTGACTGATCAAGATACCATTCCTTTGCCTTCCCAATGAGAGAATGCGGGAATAGTCTCTTAAACAGAGATTCCTCTTCAGCTTCGGGCGCACCAGTCGCTCCCGCGATTTCATAGAATTTCGTCAGATGGGTAAAAGGATCTTCATGATCCATACCCGTAAATGGACTTTGATATAACAGTTGGAGAATACCGGTCTTCATTCGGAATAACGACCGTTATGTGCATGGCGAGCGAACTGAGCATTGTGTCTCGGGCTATTTGTGCAAGGCCTAGAAGCAGGTGGTGGTGGTGGTGGTGGATCTGCCTCCATAACTGGAAGTATCTGTGGAAGTGGTGGTGGTGTAGAAGTACTTTCCTCTTGTTCTCGCTTCTGTCTTGCTAGCTGCCTCCTTCGTCTAGTTCTGCTGTTGATTCTACGAGCGGTTCTCTCAATCTCAGGATCGAAAAGAAGTTGGTCCGCCGGTAGTTTCCCTCGCATAAACTAAGTCTGCACACTAAACAAAACAAATTAACAAGTTCAAGAAAAAGGTTAACACGCTTAAAACAGCATAACTGTCGCAATGCTTGCAATATCACTGAACAATCCCCGGCAACGACGCCATTTTGTTAGTAATAGTAATAGGGGGTGTTTTTATCATCTCCACAGGGATTTCCTGATATTTGATGCTTGCCGTTCAATAGTTACACCGTTTTAAGTTCAAAGGTTTCAATTGGTTCTCAATTTCGTTTAACATCAATTGGTAGCAAAGAGTAATTTTTGACAAAGAGTTTGAAAGGTTTTTATAAAAACATGTCAAGGTTAGGTTTCGCTAATCCTTTTCACATATATACGATTAATCAAGCATATGAACTCAGTTTTCGACCAATACAACTGCGTATCCTCCCGACTAAGTTTATGTCTAAAGCAAAGTCGTGAGTATCGTTGTTTAGATCGTCAGATGATGTCTCACGCTAACAATCTAAACAACAATCGTTAAGATCAACACAAAGCGAATAGCAAATCCCAAATCTATGTCTAGAGTTTGGTTTTTGAGAGATGAATTTATTAGGTCATGAGTTGTAGAATCTATATCTAGAGCAAGACAAATCACACATAAAGCATTAAGAGAAAATAACTTCATCTATATTGATCAAAGACTTTGTTCATACACAAAAGATCAAAAGCAATACATATAATCAGGATCAACTACATCTAACCTCAACATTGAGTGTTTAGCTACACATTCTCATGGTAGCTTGGATGATAAGTTGAAAGAGGAGATGAATGAACATCCACGTTGAATAATCGAGAATGGATGTGACTTCAGCTTCTCAAAGTGAAATTACACTCTTAGATGATCAAAATGCAGAAAACTATGATTTTGGGTGAAAATGAGCAAAAGATCCCTTCCAAGAAAAGTAAAATTCTATTTATACAACTCTGAATTCTGCAGGATTCGCACTGTGAGTGAATCATTCGCACTGCGAATGAGAGAAAATGGCACCTTAAGTGCCTCTGAGACTTAAACCGCCCAATGCTGAGATCGTGGGTTCGCACTGCGAACAATCCATTCGCATTGCGAATGAGAGAAAATTTGCCTCAAAACCTTACTGCCACCCTTCGCCAGGACCTTCGTACGGCGAACCAACTAGCGAGCCCTCGCTAGGAGTTCGCAGTGCGAACTTTATGATATTTTCCAAATGAAACATTCTGCCACCATTTGCTGGGAGCTTCGCTGACGTTCGCAGTGCGAACCTTTGCTGCAGCCTCTCCAGCTCCTTCGCACTGCGAATACCCTGTTGCAGCTACAAATTCAGTGGAAACTTGTTTCCACTCATTGTGTCTCACAATTTTAATCCTTTCATGCCTATACCTGCACACTAACACACAAATTACAAGCTCCACACATGTATTCCCATGTACACACTACAACACAATTCACCACTAAAATCAACCAATTACACATGGAAAGTCATGAAAAATGCCAATTATTGCATCCAAATATATAACATGTTTGACATCTAACAATGATACGAACAGCTGTTGGGCACTAAAGAACAAGATTCAAGACATGATTGACGCTAAGGAGATTGAGTTTGATCCCCCTGAGACTCCTAATGTGATTACCGCTCCTATGCTGAATCATGACAAGATCGTTAATGCTATTGACGATGGTTCTTGTGTTTCTACCGTGGTTGACTTGATTGTTCCTCTATCAATTGTTAAGAAGAAGCTGTTGCAAGCCGATTTATTTCCGGGCTACGTTGAAAACTGTTATTATTGTGCATCTCAATCCAATGGTTATGTGAAGCTAAAAGAAGGCATTCAGCGTTTGATGGACGACCATACTATATTGTTTGAGAAGACTCCTTCTATGGAGAGCTTATGTGAAAATTTGTCCCGGGGCCTGAAGTTTGAGGATGTATCTGTGGTTACTAATTCCAAAACTCCAGTGAGGATCACCTCTAAAGGTCCTGTGAAGATTACTGTCGAGCCTAGAGTGGCTCCCCTGATTATTACTACACCCGGTCCGATTCCATATTCCTCTAGCAAGGCTATCCCTTGGAATTATGGTGCTGATGTTTACATTCATGGTGTCAAGCAAGAGCCTTTGACTGATGGAACTGCTGAAGTTACTAATCCCGATGTCAACAATATCGTTGGGACTAGTAAGGTTACCCGAAGTGGAAGGATCTTCTCCCCAGAAATCTCCCCGAAGACTGTTACTACTCCAATTCGTATCTCTGCCTCTGAGCCGATTACTGAGACTCAAGGCAAAGAACCAATGATTGAGCCTGCCCAGATGGAGGCCCCGGGTGAAACTGCTATCGAAGATTCCTCCAAGTAAGAAATTAAGGAAGTGCTGAAAATTATCCACAAGAGTGATTACAATGTTGTTGAACAGTTGGGGCACACCCCCTCCAAGATCTCTATGTTATCTTTGTTGTTGTGCTCCGAGGCCCATGCTAAAGGTTTTGTGAAGTTTTGGAAATCGGCGCACGTGCCGCAAGAAATCTCTGTTGACCATCTTGAAAACTGTGTCACTAGCCTGACAACTGATAATGGTCTAGGTTTTTCTGATGCTGATCTGATTCCCGCCGAAAGGAACCACAATAAGGCCCTGCACGTCTCTATTGAGTGTAGGGGCACTACCCTATCTCATGTATTGGTGGACAATGGTTCCTCATTGAATGTGTTGCCAAAGGCTATTCTAGACAAACTCGACTATGAAGGGGTTATGCTAAAACCTAGTGACGTCGTGGTAAGAGCCTTTGATGGTTCGAAGAGAATGGTGCATGGAGAGGTTGATCTCCCTATCAGAGTGGGTTCTCAAGTCTTTGATTCTACTTTCTATGTAATGGATATTCGCCCTGCCTATTCCTGTTTACTTGGGCGCCCTTGGATACATGGGGCAGGCGTTGTGACTTCTACCTTACATCAGAAGTTAAAGTATCCCGCGAAAGGCAGGATTGTCATCGTCTGTGGTGAAGAAGAGTACATGGTTAGTCATTTGAATACCTTCAAGTATGTTGAGATGGATGGCGAATTCCTCGAGACTCCTTGTCAAACATTTGAATTGGCTCCTCAGAATGTTCCTATTGCTAAACCAGTTCCTACTGTTCCCAAGGTTACTAGAGTGCCTCCTACAATGGCTTCCCTAAAAGATGCTAGATTTTTGGTTGAAGAAGGTGGTTGTACCATTTGGGGTCAGCTTCCTGAAATTCCTTACAAGTCTGACAAATTTGGTTTGGGCTTCACTTCAGAGGCTCAGAGGGATGTACGTCGTGCTCGTGCTATTCGTATCACCAACAAAGGAGTTCATAAAGATCAGGTCAACGCTATGGAAGATGCTGATAGTGACTGTGACCTAGACAGTTGGATCTTTCCTACCATTGGTAGTGGGCTCAATAATTGGAAGACTGAAGACATTATTCCTATCTCCTTTAGTCAGGAGTAAATGCTATTTTCTGTTTTCTTATTTTCAAAGTTTGGTTTTGTAATTTGAACAATAAAACTTTTAAGCCTTATGCCTTGCCCAGGGCATAGTGGCCCATTTGTTAGGGTTGTCATTTCATCGCATATTTTCATTTAATAAATCAATGGACGTTTTGCATTCAAATTTTACGCTATTTGTCTTTTCTTTTACTTTATCTTCATCAAAATAGTTATGTGTTCTTACACACACCCACGCGATAAACTGCAGATCCACATCCACCCTGGATCCCATTGATAACGGTTCTGCTATTGTCAATTATGACTTCAAAAATCCGATCTACCAAGCCGAGGACGAAGGTGAGGAAGATTGTGAAGTTCCTAGAGAGCTTGCTAGACTATTAGAGCAAGAAGAAAAGACCATACAACCGCACGAAGAGCCAGTCGAGGTCGTAAATCTAGGTACTGAGGAGGATAAGAAAGAAATCAAGATAGGTTCTGGATTAGAAGACCGTGTCAAGAAAAGACTGGTTCAGATGCTACGTGATTATGCTGAGATTTTTGCTTGGTCTTATGAAGATATACCAGGACTTGATACTGATATCGTGGTTCACCGTTTACCGATGAAGGAAGGATGTCCTCCGATAAAGCAGAAGGTTCGTCGTATGCGCCCTGAGATGTCTGAAAAAATCAAAGTCGAGGTTATGAAGCAGTTCAATACAGGTTTTCTAGTTGTCACATCATATCCTCAGTGGGTTGCAAATGTGGTACCAGTGCCTAAGAAGGATGGTAAAGTTCGTATATGTGTGGACTACAGGGATCTAAACAGGGTAAGCCCCAAAGATGACTTTCCTCTCCCACATATTGATGTTCTGGTAGACAACACTGCTCAGCACAAGGTATTCTCATTCATGGATGGTTTCTCAGGTTATAATCAAATCAAGATGGCACCTGAAGACATGGAGAAGACTACGTTCGTTACACAGTGGGGCACCTTTTGTTACAAGGTAATGCCATTTGGTTTGAAGAACGCAGGGGCAACATACCAGCGCGCTATGGTTGCTTTATTCCATGATATGATCCATCACAAGATAGAGGTATACGTTGATGATATGATAGCAAAGTCTCAGAATGAAGAAGAGCACCTTGACCACCTACACAAGCTATTTGAGAGGTTGAAGAAGTACAAGTTGAGATTGAATCCAAATAAATGCACCTTTGGGGTTAGATCCGGTAAACTTTTGGGTTTCGTCGT
The DNA here is from genome assembly GCA_022829125.1 of Lathyrus tuberosus. Lineage (NCBI taxonomy): Eukaryota > Viridiplantae > Streptophyta > Magnoliopsida > Fabales > Fabaceae > Lathyrus > Lathyrus tuberosus. The sequence continues at coordinate 8,077,187 of JALAZF010000090.1, forward strand.
CAGTGGTAAAGGTATTGAAGTCGACCCTGCAAAGGTAAAAGCTATACAAGATATGCCCGCTCCCCGTACTGAGAGAGAAGTCATAGGTTTCTTGGGACGTTTGAATTATATTGCCAGATTTATCTCTCATTTGACCGCTACTTGTGAGCCAATCTTCAAATTACTGAGGAAAGATCAAGTAGTGAAGTGGAACGACGAATGTCAGATAGCTTTTGATAAGATCAAGGAGTATCTCCAAGAACCTCTGATTCTGATGCCACCAGTTGAAGGAAGACCTCTAATCATGTACTTAACAGTGTTAGAGAATTCAATGGGGTGTGTGTTGGGGCAACATGACGAGTCTGGTCGAAAAGAGCATGCAATATACTACCTTAGCAAAAAGTTTACCGACTGTGAAACAAGATATTCACTGCTTGAGAAAACTTGCTGTGCTTTGGCATGGGCTGCTCGCTGACTAAGACAGTATATGTTGACTCATACCACTTTATTGATCTCTAAGATGGATCCTATCAAATACATATTTGAGAAACCTGCTCTCTCCAGACGAATAGCAAGATGGAATATGGCCTTGACAGAATACGACATCCAGTACACTACGCAGAAAGCAATAAAAGGAAGTGTACTAGCTGATCATTTGGCTCATCAAGCGGTGGATGACTATCAGTCTATGAATTTTGAGTTCCCAGATGAGAATATTATGCTTGTTACTGATTATGAAGAACATGGACCATATGAAGGACCTGAACTGAGATCCCGATGGACTATGGTTTTTGATGGAGCTTTTAACACACTTGGCAATGGTATTGGTACTGTAATTATATTTCCTAAGGGTTGCCATACGCCGTTTACTACTAGACTTTGCTTTGACTGTACCAACAATATGGTTGAATACGAAGCATGCATCATGGGTATCAAAGCTGCCATTGATATGAGGATCAAATTCTTGAATGTATATGGGGACTCAGCCCTAGTGATCAGTCAGATTAAAGGAGAATAGGACACGAAGCATCCAAATCTCATTCCTTACCGAGAACATGTGTTAACTTTGATTCCATACTTTAAAGAAATCACTTTTGAGCATATTCCACGAGAAGAGAATCAGTTGGCAGACGCATTAGCCACCATGTCATCTATGTTCAAAGTCAGATGGGACAACGAGGCTCCTAGGATTACTATTGACAGACTAGACGAGCCGGTATACTATTATGAAGTTGATACTTATGGGGTAGAAGAGAAACCTTGGTTACACGAAGTGAAAAGATATCTCAAAACTCAGGAATATCCTTAAGGGGCATCTATCAATGATAAGAAGTTTCTAAGGAGGTTCTCTGCCAAGTTCTTTCTGAGTAACGGAATTTTGTACAAACGCAACCACGATTCAACCTTGCTTCGCTGTGTAGACAAGAAGGAAGCAGAAAAGATTATGGAAGAAATGCATGACAGAATCTTTGGCACTCACTCCAGTGGGCATACAATGGCTAAGAAGATTTTGAGAGCAGGTTACTACTGGTCTACCATGGAAACTGATTGCCATCATCACTCCAGAACTTGTCACAAGTGCCAGATCTATGCTGACAAAGTACATGTACCTCCGGTTCCGTTGAATGTTCTAACTGCTCCTTGGCCTTTTGCAATGTGGGGCATTGATATGATAGGAGAGATTAAACCTACCACTTCCAATGGACATCGTTTCATCCTTGTTGCTATCGATTACTTTACGAAGTGGGTGGAAGCAGCCTCGTTCGCTTCTGTTACCAAGAACGTTGTAGCTCGGTTCATCAAGCATAATCTTATCTATCAGTATGGCATCCCTGAAAGGATTATCACAGACAATGGTACTAATCTGAACAACACTATGATCACTGAACTCTGCACGCAGTTCAAGATTAAGCATCATAATTCTTCTCCATATCGACCAAAGATGAATGGCGCAGTGGAAGCCGCCAACAAGAATATTAAGAAGATCTTGAAAAAGATGGCGGTGACATATAAAGATTGGCATGAGATGTTACCATTTGCTCTTCATGGTTATCGCACCTCAGTACGTACCTCAACAGGGGCAACCCCTTTCTCTTTAGTCTATGGTATAGAGGCAATTTTACCTGCTGAAGTTCAGATTCCTTGCCTAAGGATTATGAAAGATGCAGACTTAGACGAAGACGAATGGGTTCAGACTCGACTTGATCAGATAAATTTGATTGATGAGAAGAGGCTCGCGGTTGTCTGTCATGGCCAGATGTATCAGAAGCGTATGATCAAGGCCTTTAACAAGAAATTCAAGCACCAAGTGTACCAGGCCGGTGATTTAGTAATAAAGCGTATCATACTACCACAGGGTGATCCCAGGGGAAAATGGACTCCCACATATGAAGGTCCATTTGTAATCAAGAAAATATTTTCTGGCGGCACTATGATGCTTACTACTATGGACGGTGAAGATTTCCCGCACCTTGTGAACGCGGACATAGTCAAAAGATACTACGCATAAAAAGAGACCCGCTAGGTTGACTGGCCTAGGCAAAAATAAGGGCATCCCGACAAACCAAAAGGGTTCGGGCAAAAATTAGGGATATATATATAAAAGAACTGTACACCCGGAAAGTCGAAAACCTGAAAAGGCGGCTTGGGCAAAAAAAAAATGGGGTATCCCGGTGAACTGAAAACCTGAAAAGGCGGTCCAGGCAAAAGTTAGGGATTAAAGCATACGTCTATGTCCCGTTGGATCACTTATATACTTCCAGCTTAGTTTTGTTCGAACGGCGCATATCAATCCAGTCATCTTTCTTCCGACAGCAAGGGATGAGATGCTTGAAGATATAGTGGCAATAGCAGAGTTGAAACTCAATGGGATCATTTCCACATAGCTATTTTTTCTTTGTTTATCACTTTGTACCTTTTCAATTTTTACGACAATTTCCTCTTACTAGAATTTCTATCTCCTTGTACAAAAAATGCCTGTTTATAGGCCAATTTCAAAATCAATACAAGTCTACTTTCAAATTCAAAATTGTTTTTACTTGCCCTATTTTGTTTGCGTAAACGTCCAATGGGTACTTTGAATGAACATATGCACTTAAATATGATTGAAGTTTACCAAAAATATACGTGAAAACAGGAATAGCATTTACTAAGGACTCTAGGAGTTGGGATAATGTTCAAGATGTCCACGAACCCCCATAGAGCCAGTTTCATGGAAATATCCCCACAGAACAATCTCCATGCAACTATCTCTATAGAGCTATCTTCACAAGCTCATCCCCAACAGAGATATATTCCCCGACAAAATTAGTACGCCCTCAGACAGAAATTGGGGCATCTTCCAGCGGTTCACTTCCATATATTTGATGGACAGCTTGGCATGATCATCTTCCCCAATGGGTCCCCTAGCAGATAAGGAAGTTGATCATTTCCCCAGCATACAGCAGAAATTTCCTCAGCGTAGCCTATGAAATTCTAATCCCCATCAGAGATTATTCCCTCTTTGTAGTATACAGAATTCAATTCCCCAGCTGAGTTTATTCCTCTAACACTATAAATTCACCAACAGAATTCTCTCCTCCAGCATAGTTGACGCTCATATCTGGAACCCGGGCAGATATTGCATCAGAGGATTATCCATCTCGTTTATCCCTAGTCAGGGTACATGCAGCCAAACTCTCCTTGAACGCTTTTATCCCCAAGCAGAAGTCGAAGATCCCCAACGGAGTATTCCCAAACAGAAAAGCGGGAATTCCCAGTACAGTCGTTCCAAACAAAAGATGAAGAGTGATATTCTTCATTCCCAACAACAGACAGGGATTTATTTTCCCCAGCCAGACGTTACTATTCAAAGCCACCACTGTCGTCAGCAACATTGACATACATGCATCATGTACAGAATATCATAGCATATACATACAAAACATATAACATTCTCATTTATCTTGAGAGCATCATTACGCAATGCATTACATATATCATGACATTGCATAAAACTAACTTTGCCTTTTTTAGGTGAGTTCACAATCAGACAAACATTATCATCTTCTAGATACGGTGTAGAGATAATCGAGACAACGATTTAATTCTGACACTGATTCAAAGACAGATTTAATTCTGGTACTTCAACAATTCAGAAATAATCAAGACAGATAATTTAACTCTGATACTTCAACAGTTCAGAAATAATCAAGACAGAGATTTAATTCTGATACTTAAAAAGTTCAGAGATAATCAACCCAGAGATTTAATTCTGATACTTAAACAGTTCAGAGATAATCAACCCAGAGATTTAATTCTGATACTTCAACAGCTCAGAGATAATCAACCCAGAGATTTAATTCTAATACTCCAACAGTTCAGAGATAATCAGGACAGATATTTAATTCTGACACTTATCCCAGAAGATTTTCCAAAAAATGGTTCAGAGATGATCGAGACGAAGATTTAATTCTGATACTTATTCCAGAATATGTTCCAGATTCAGTTCAGAGATGGTCAAGTATATTTTCCAGATACGATTCAGATACGATCTAGATATAGATTTCATTATGATACTCATTCCAATAGATCCTCAGATATAATCAAGGCGTAGATTCATTCTGACATTCCCCAGCACATCTGCTAGATACAGTTGGACACGGACTCATTCTAGTATACTCCTCAGATACAGTCAAACCTAGACTCCTTCTGATACTCCTGTCAATAGTTACTTTGGATGGCATCTATAAGCCCATCTCCATCCTGTCATCTTTTTGAATGGCATCTTTAAGCCCATTTAAGAAATACAATCAACCAACAGTGTTACTTCGTGCACCCGTGAGTGCAAATTTCTGGGCACTTAAGTGTTCAATCCTCTTCCACCTTCAGATCACGAATGGCAGATGCGCCAATCTAACTCTTCAGGTTTAAGAAAATTGAACAGGGGAAGCTGTTGCACCCCAAAATTTGCCCTCACATCTTTGAGACAAATTGATTTAAGAAGCTTCCTCACACTCCTAGGAGTCTCAAAAGCTCAAGACTACTCAAGGATTGACCATACAAGCTCTCCTCCTAACCAATCAACCTACAACTAGGGTTTTATTTTTCTCAAAAGGAATTGAGCTCTCAATACCTCAGATGGACTTCATGGTTCTCTATGTGCTCTAGGGTATCCTCATGTCAAGTCTCAAGCCTTGCTTCACAAGTTTGCTCAGTCAATTGCTCAAATGATCAACAGTCGATTGTATTGGACCAAAAGTCAACTTTGACCAATTTACAGTCAAACATCATCATTTCTTGCCAACATCAAGATTTTGAAGTCCCATTCATCATTTGATCAAGGGTTGATCATGATTCCTCAAGAAAATCAAGATTTACTCAAAAGTCAAAAATTGCCAAATTAGGGTTTTCTTAAGGAAAAGTCAATTGAACTTTGACCACGTACAACTTTCACATACTTCATCAGAAATTCCTCAACCAAAGCTCATTTTGAAGGAAATTCAATTCTCCACAACTTTGTCTCTCTAAGCTCAAGGACAAAAATACCTCATTTGAGAGATATGGACCAAAACTTTACAGGTCATTTTGAAAGTCAGCAAAAAGACACTTTTTTCGTCAAAGCAATTTACACAAAAATAAAGACTTCAGATGAAAAATTGATCAACACGAAAGTTGTAGGGGACATCATGAGGGTTCCAAAAAGTCCAAGATCACCTTCATATGACAAAAATTGAGAGAGTTACGATTGGTGCAAGTTGAGCAAAATTTGAGAAACGCATGAAACCTACATTGAACATTTTTGAGCTTTTGGACCAATGGGCCTATCTTTTAAGGTTGAATCATGTTTATGACATATTCAAGGACCTGAAAGTTCACTTTGGTATTATTTTGATTTTTATTTTATTTTATTTTGATTTTATTCAAAGAAATAAACAAAATTAAATAAAACAAAATAAATCAAATAATGGTGGGCACATGGATCCTTTTAATGGAGTTTCTAGAAGGTTAAAACATGTCATTCAAGGCCATCAAAACCCAAATAAAACCGTGGGAGAGAGTGAAGGAAACATGGTTTTCAAAAAAATTAAAATGGTTGGAAACATGTTCTTTGATCCTACCTCTTCAATGATTCTTTGTCTACCATGTTTCTCCTATAAATACAAGGCTCAAACACAAGAGAAGGGGCTTCAAAAAAAGGAAGGCTTCCAAATCACAAAATTCTTGAAAAAAAAGGTGAAAATTCAAAACTCCATTTCCAATCATTCTCAATCCAAACCAAGGATTAAACACTCATCCTGAAGGTTCGATTCCCACCCCATGCAATTTCCTTTTAACCATTTTCTAATCCCTTTCTTTTATCATATTTCAATTAATTTATTTATTTCTTTTCAATTAAATTAAAACAATAAAAAAATCATAAAACCGTTAAAAGAATAAAAAATATAGTTTAGGTTATGTAATCTTTTTTTTAGGCATAGATTATTTTTATTAAAATTAATTTTTTAGACTTAGGCTTATAATTAATTAATTTTTGTACAAATGAATTAGAAATTAGGTTTATTTATTTTAAAATTATTTCTCAAAAATAAAATAAAAAACGAATATTGACTTAGATATTTAGGACATTTAACTTGATTTTTAATATGTAATTGCTTTTCGTTTATCATTTATTTTCTTAGAATAAATGTATAGGTTTGTGCATAAATTGTAATAGTGTAGTTTAGATTTCTTGTACGATTATATTATGTAACTGTTCATAAGCCTTGTAATAGTGTAGTTTACATTTCTCGCACGATTATATTATGTAACTGTCCATAAGCCATGTAATAGTGTAAGTATTTATTTTTCGCACTTATATTTTAGTTGCTAGATAAATAGGCATGTATGGCAAGATCTAAAATCAAATGTTAGAATAACCTATAACTCAAGATAATATAATTGAATCAACGCACATTGCACATATTCACCTCTAGGGTAGCCTCTCTCTGTTGCCTTACAATTAAAACGGTCATGTCTCTCGAAAGTAGGGGTACTTAAGCAAAAGACGCTTAGGAATAATATCATCATAGTCCCTTCGATATAAAGATCATAGTCCCTCGATGACCCTTCGAGTTGCCTACAAAAAAATGATCTTGTCCCTCGACGACCCTATGGAAAAATGATGATAGTCCCTTCGCATTGCTAAGGTATCCTTACATGTTGCCTTCTATGACCATTTGATGACCCTTCGTTGTCCCTCAACATCCAATAGACAGTACTACCTACCCATTAATGGTATGGATAGTACTATCTCTCAAGGAAAATGATAAGTACAAGAAAGACCTTACAAATTAGGGGTAAGTAACTTTTAAATGCTTGCTCACAACTCAAAAACAAATACTTTTCATATCTCACTTTTCCAAAAATATTTTCAAAAAAAAAAAGAAAAAACAAACACTTTGTATACATTCTTACACGAATTATTACAAAGTCAAACTTTTACAAAATATTTTCAAAAAACGTTCACACACATTCAAAAAGTAAGTAAAAAAAAGTGAGCTAATTATTTAAGAGCCCATGGATAACCATGGATACAAAGGGTGCTAATACCTTCCCTTTGTATAACTTACCCCCCGAACTCAAAATCTATCAAGGTCTTTCCTGTTCTTTTCAGCCTTTCCTTATTGATGAAAGTTAAGCTAACAGAGGCTGAATGGTGTCAAAGTCGACACGATGAGCTGAATCTGATCGAAGAAAAGCGAATAACGGTACTATGCCATGGTCACTTGTATCAACAAAGAATGAAGAAGGCGTTTGACAAAAAGGTCCGACCTCACGTCTTCAGAAAATGAGACCTTGTGCTCAAAAAGATACAATCATTTCTCTCTGATTCCCAGGGCAAATGGACCCCGAATTATGACGGCCCCTACGTGGTCAAGAAAACCTTCTCAGGCGGCGCCTTGAGACTCGCAACCATGGATGGAGAGGAATTTGCCTACCCCACAAATGTTGACGTAGTCAAGAAAAACTTCGCCTAAATAAAATAAAATAAAATAAATGTCTCGGTGGATTGAAAACCCGAAAGGGCGCTCCAGGCAAAAATTAGAGACACAATCAAAAAAATCATCCCGGTGGATTGGAAATATCAAAGTACAATCCAGGCAAAAGTTAGGGATAGTGGCAAGTAACTATGTTCAACAAAGGGGCAAGTCCCTCAGCAGCAGTTACACCATCAGCCAGAAAAACTCTAGTCAAGGTCATCTTTGACCGAAGTTCAGGATGTCTAGAATTCAAAGTTGGTAGAAGGATAGCGGTCGTTATGTTTTAATGTAGCCCTTTTCCCTTAAATTACCATTTTCTAGACTTTGTAAATACTCTATGGAATCACGCGTTTGGCTGATCTCCATCCTATCAATAAAATTTGAGCCCTAGTGCTTTTGTTTGCAATTCTCATTTGTTTTAGCTTTACAGAATGACATTTTAATATGATTAACGATTCTTGAAATAAAACAAAAATGAATTTACTTGTCAACTTTTTCTGCTTTTAAAATAAAGATGGCAATTTCTTTTGACTGTTGAACATTGAAAGAACATCGATCGCTTCTCCAGAAGTAATCGAGCTTCAAAGTGCAGAATCAAAGTACTCCTTCTGAACCAGTGCACCTGAATGAAGGATCAGCTATGTCGGATGCGAATATTTCGTCCGACATCCCCGACAGAGTTCTTATCTCCTAAGCCTGACCAACGGTTTCCCCCTCGGGGACTATCTCTCCTAAGCAAGGCAAAATTGCTATTTTGAACCCAGTGGTACCTCTTCGTCCCCCGCGGTGGCCAAGTATCCAGTCGTGTTCATCTATTAGTCTGTATGTCGCGTCAGTTTTGTCAGCATATACATGCATACATCATCCATTATTGATTTACATTCACATTCATATTGCATCACTATCACTCTGGTCAGTCTCATCCCCAAGTGATAAAAGTCCTCTTATCAATCGAGTTGTCAGTTCTTTCCTCGTCAGGAAGTGAATCATCTAAACGATCTCTCCTCCAATTTATTTCTGGATTGAAGTTGGTCCCTTGACCACTTTGATAACTTGAACCTCTGAAAAACAAGAAGACATGCGACAAACATCACTCTTCGCCATTGAAGATGATATCTTCACTTTCCCGGATTAAGGAAAATCCCAAGAGAGAGCCTCATAATCAAAGCTTCGGCAATATAGCAGTTTTCCCTCCGGAAACTCGCTGACGAAAGGGTCATCGGCACCTCAAAATTGGATCACATCATATGGCATTTCTCCGAGAAGATCCCGAGAAAAGTATGATGTAATACCCCAAGCGAAAGCGGACTCTCAAGAGACTCGTTTTCCCCTAGTAGAGTCAATAAATGGTGTCTCCAATAGAGAAGTTTGTACACCTCGACAACTCAGACGACTGGGTTCCCCAGCAACTCTGACATCAAAATTTTTTCTATCAAATGGCATCTCCCCAGGAAAATTTGGCGAGAAGTTTGAGGAAAACCGCTACGAATAGCGTCCCTTGTCAAGAAAGTTTATTGACGAAACAAACTGAGACCAGTTCCTTGGTAGAAAACCAAGATCGAGGGGAAGTTTATTTTAGAGACTGAGACCAGTTCCTTGGTAGGAAACCAGGATCGAGGGGAAGTTTACATCATAAATTGAGACTAGTTCCTTGGTAGGAAACCAGGATCGAGGGGAAGTTTCTACCTTTTCTAAGCATCGTTGCTTAGCAAAAGAAGATGAATGCGTAAGCTACCATTCATAACCATCATCAAAATTTTGGGTATTCCGATATTTAATCCTCTTGCACCCCGAATGCCCGAATACCTTCGCCATTCACACCTTCGGGTCCAAGAAGATTAAATAGGGGCATCTGTCATACCCCAAATTTTGACCACTAAGATTTCCCATCATTGTGCAAATCATCAGCACAATATGGGTGTACCTTTGTGCCTCATCAATCTCCTCAAGGGTTGTTGAGCACTCACTGCAATCAGACTTAGGGTTCCAAGCCCTCTCAGAGCTTTTAGGCAAAGGATCAATCAAGAAATGACATGATCTTCAACTTGTCTAGCCTCTCCAACATCCACATAAAGGATCAAGAGGACTCCCACATCAGGAATCAAGCACAGGATTGCAGCATTCCAAGTGGATCAAGCCTCAAGATCGCCAGTGTCATCAAATTAGGGTTTTGGTCGACTAAGGCCTTCAGATGGAAATTTTCATCTGGGCATGAGTCAATGCTTCAAAGCATAACCCAAGATACTCCATGGGACCTCATAAACCCAATCATCAAGTTAATTTAGCCTCAGGGGATGAATTCACAAAAAAAAATCAGGAATTAGGGTTTCTTGACCTAATTCACCCCTAAGTTGACTTTTGGGACAAAACATGAGCCAAGACCTCAAGAAATGATTTGAGGGTCTCTAATACACTACATTGATCCATTTGCAACAATGGATTGATCCAAGAAGCTTGATCCATAAGTTTCAATTTCATCTGGACCACAGTTAGAGTTCCGCGGAAAAAGTCAACTGTGCCTTTGACTTTTGACCAGGACATGCTCCCAAACCTTGAGACATGATTCAATACACCCTATAACACCTATGAAATCAATCCATCAAGTTTGATTTAGGGGAAGGACTTGATTTCATAGAGATCGCACAGTTTGGAATTCATCTGATAAAAAGTCAACTGCGCCCAAAAGTCAAAGTTTAACTTTTTGATTTTTTGATCAATTATGGTTCCCTAACCCTAAAATGATGTTAATGTGTGATTGGAATCATCATTCATCAATAAAAATCAAGAAAAGTGGGATAACCGTAAAAGGGGTAACCATAAAAAAACTTAAAAATTTTCTAAGTTATGGAACAAAGTGGCTAGGGTACCAACTTCCAAGGATCATAACTTGAGATCCAAGCAACCATTTTGGCTGATCCAAAGATGGATTTGTAGCTCTCATGGCATACTTTAAAAGTGTCAACTACACCTCATTCCAATTCATCATGGACTTTGAGTTATGGTTGGATCAAAATGGCTGGAGACATGAAATGTCACTTTTTCCAACACTTAGTGAAATTTTCACTAAGTCAGAATCTATTTCACTTTTTCCAAAATGTAAGGGCATTTTTCACTTGGATCCAAAAAGTGTCAAGACAAACTATGATCATACATATGTTGTATCATATGAGAGCTTTCCAAAATGGCCAAGAACACCATGAAATTCCATTTGAGCTAAGAGTTATGACAGTGGCAATATGCCTTGTTGCAACTGTCATAACTAGGCAGATTTGTGCATTTTGCTCGATTTGAGCAATTTGTGCAAATGACAAACAAGTTTATCCATCTGAACGCCTCAGGGGGAGACCAAAGAGGGACAAACACTGATCCATAAGCCTCCCAAGTCTTTGGAACTAAAAATAGCATGCTAAACCTAAAAAACCTAAAGAGGGGACATGACTCCAATTTTGTTTTGGAGCATTCAATGGATGCACCAAGGTGGCATGAACTGAGCCATTTCCAACTGAATGAGTCAAGGATGATCTCTGAACTAGGGAACCAAAGGTCTGTGCTCTAACCTCTAGTCATGTCTAGAGGAGACCAGGATTCCTATTGATCAACATTTGCCAAACCTCTGCAGTAGTTGCCATTCACTATTGCAACCAAAACAAACTTGCTCTACTATAAATAGAGCTCATTTGTGCTCAGTTTAAGTACACCAAAGCACTACAACACTTGTTTTCCTCAAAATCTCTTTCTCTAGGCAAAAATGCCTTCTTTAGTAAGGTAACTCTTAGTTTTTGAGTTAGAGAGCAATTCCATCACAGCTCCTGATCCAAACACATCCAATATGTCATATCTAAGCTGTCCAAACTCTCACAAGTGACCTGTAACACCAAAATCACAAAGTCCCCTCTCAAAACCTCAAAATAGGACTTTTTTACATTTTTCAAGCCATGTCTTGATTCATTCACTTTCAAAACCAGATAAAGCCTCAAACATACTCCAAATATCATCCTTGAACTGTCCCAAATGGTTCCCCACATTTGGAACACCATTTGAGAGAGTTGTTATTTTGGTCACTTTTGCCCCTTTTGCAAGAAAGGGCCAGTTTCCATTCCTGAGGTTTCCAGCTGATTCCAATCATCCTAAAAGCTTCTAAGGGATCATTTAAGAGTGTTCACAGCATCAAAACATTTCTGGAACAAAGCCCTTGACAGATTGCCCAAAAAGCTCCCAAAGAGGTAAGCATCTCAACTTGAACTCTTTAAAATATGCATTGCTTTGAAGTCCACTGATCATACACATCTCATACATGTTATATATGTTGTGTTTGGACCAATTCATCATGTGATTCATGCATGTACCATGAGGTAGCACAGAAAATGCAAATGGAGGCCTATTTCAAAACCACTATCGGGTTTTTAAATGGGGACCTCATCTGAGAAAACCACCACCACCATTGGATTCCTTGGGAAATTCTAGGCAGGATAAACCTAAATTTTGTCCCAATCCATGGAGAAATTAGAAAGTTATAAGCTTCACGTTTTTGGCCAAAATATTGCCTTGTCTTGCCTTGGCCAGGCCAAAAACAAGGCAAGCCTTGTATATTTGTGGCTGGGGTTTGATACACGGATGTATCACCACCCCAGTGGTAGGACGCGCGCACTACACACAAGAGATCTGGGGTTCGAATCCCCCTCGCCCCATATCCTATTTTTTACCACTTTTTCATATTTTTGTCATTTTTCTTATTATTTTTAATGATTTGAAAAATTAATAACTCCCTCAATTTTAATTATTTTTTATTGGTTCTTTTTGCAAAAAATCACAAAAATGTTGAAATATTTTATTCCACAAAAAAATCAAATTTATATTATTTATTTAATAAAGTTGGTATTTTTATGAATAAATTCATTTTTAATTGTTTTTAAGCATTTTAAAGTGAATATTCATCTTGAAAAATCAAAACCAAATGAGTTTTAATTCATCTTGTGATTAAAACCTCGTTTTTCAAACCTTAACCAAAAATCACAAGTTGTTTATTTCAACTTATTTGGTATCCTTATCATTTTAATTAATTTTCTTTGAATAATTACTTTAAAAAATGGTGAAATTAGGGTTTTGGTTTATTCCACCCTCATCAATCATTTTCAAACACTCATGGGCCTCTAATAGAGTGTAAGACCCAACCCTTTTTTTTCAAAATGATTTGGGTCTCAGTGTATTGTATAAGTCCCGATACCATCAAAAAGTTTGGCACGATCGTCGCCATTTTAACAAAAATCTTTGGGCTTCTCCTTGAGCTATAAGACCCATCTTTATTCATTTTCAAATCTTTGGGCCTCTAGTAGAGTGTAAGACCCAATCCCCTTTTAACCAAAACAATTTTGGGCCTCAGATATTGTATAAGTCCCTCTGCGTTATAAGAAAAATCTCGGCGCAATCGCCAATTCAAAAATCAAATCATTTGGGCCTACCCTTGTGTTATAAGCCCCATTTCTTTTCTTTAAATTTCCATGGGCCTCTAATAGAGTGTAAGACCCAACCCTTTTTTGAAACCCTGGGCTTCTTCTTGAGTTGTAAGTCTAATCTCTTGTACAAAAATAAATCTTTGGGCCTCTAATAGAGTGTAAGACCCAACCCTTTTTTTGAAACAAAATTGTGTGGGCCTCACATATTGTATAAGTCCTTCTGTACAGTTTCCAAAACAACGGTGCGATCATCGTTAAAACTTGGGCCTCTCCTTGAGCTGTAAGCCCCAACAATCGTGTCAAAGAACTTTCTCCTTTGACTTTGAATTCAAATATATGTTGTTATCAAAACTTTCTTTGTTGAACAACTAACAAAACATCATGGAAGCTCTACAACGGGTAAGTGTTTATCCGCTTTCATTTACCGCTTTCATATATATATAACTGTACTGTGGGCCTGCTTCACTATAAGTCTTCTTTCACATCCTTTTATATACTTGTCACATATCCACTGTATAATACTAGTATAGTTATTTAGAGTTTTCCCCGGCAACTACGTCTAGCACTAGGTAAAGCCTTGTTGGTCACTCTTAAATACAAACAAATCTAGATCCCCCGTAGGATTCCAGATACAGTCTTCCCTTCTCTTGGGGTTAAACAATATGTAACAAAACGAAAGGCAGTATTCTCGGTGAACCTTTTCTTAGACTGTCACCCTTAGAAATTGTCGAAGAAACTCTAACTCCCCAGAGATGATCTTTTCTCCGTGAATGGCATCTCTTGAGTTTCTTCCAAATTCTTGAACTTTCCTGGAATGATCTCTTCTCGGTGAATTACATTTCTTGAATTTCTCTTGGTTTGGGGACCCACAGTCTTCCTAAAAGCATCCCCTCATCCTCTTGGGCGTTGTACAAGGACCCTTCGGCTTCTTAGAAGTTCTCATGCCTTCTCTTGGGCTTAATACAAGGACCTTGATGACCTCTTAAAGGTATAAGACAGAACTTAGTCATCCTTTGCTAGAAACGTCTTTCCAACGTCAAAACTCCGGCCATTTTAGGGTTGATACTCATCCCTTAATGTCCGTGCCTCCTCTTGGGAATTGTACAAAAGATAAAACTCTTGACTTGGACAGTCTAAACCTCTTGAGTCTCAAAGACATTCTCAAGTTCCTTTCAAACCTAGTAAAAAACACCGATCACCCTGGATGAATCTCCAGCAGAAACCCGGTCTCTCTCATGAGAGTTCCCCACACTTGGACCCGCTTCAGGATCTAAATAATCCTCTGCAGTAAGTTAGCCTCCTATTGGGCTTTGTACAAATGATTCCCCCTAGCAGAGCTAACCTTTTCAGACTCTCTTATTGAGTATAAAAGACTCTCTTGTTGAGTCAACCACTTTTAGCCTCCGTCTTGGGCTTTGTACAAGACATATAAAACACTCTCTCGTTGAGTATAAAAGACTCTCTTGTTGAGTCAACCACTTTTAGCCTACGTCTTGGGCTTTGTACAAGACATATAAAACACTCTCTTGTTGAGTATAAAAGACTCTCTTGTTGAGTCAATCTCCTTTTAGCCTCAATCTCGGGCTTCTTACGAGACAACAAATCACTCTCTTGTTGAGTATAAAAGACTCTCTTGTTGAGTCAATCTCCTTTTAGCCTCTATCTTGGGCTTTGTGCGAGACAGCAAAACACTCTCTTGTTGAGTATAAAAGACTCTCTTGTTAAGTCAATCTCCTTTTAGCCTCAATCTCGAGCTTCGTACGAGACAACAAATCACTCTCTTGTTGAGTATAAAAGACTCTCTTGTTGAGTCAAACAACCTTCAGACTCTCTTGTTGAGTCAATCACCTGTTCAAGACTCTCGTGTTGAGTCAACCTTTTTAGCCTCCGTCTTGGGCTTTATACAGGATAGATAAAAGTACTCTCTTGTTGAGTCAAACCGTTTCAGCCTCCATCTTGGGCTTCATACAAGATACATTCTCCCCAACAGAGTCAAAATCCCTTCTAGCCTCAATCTTAGGCGTTGTACAAGACAAAAAGAACATTTTCCCCAGAAAAAGTCAAACTTCCCGCCTCCTCTTAGGCTTTGTATAAAGAAACCCCCGGTTGAGTCAATCAACCTTTTAGCATCAAATTTGTGCCTTGCTCACAGCATACAAACATCAACAACTCCTCTGTAGAGATGACAAAATCTCTCTCATCCAAAACCCTTTAGCTTCACATCTTGGGCTTTGAACAAGATACAAACCACCTTTAGCTTCATGTCTTGGGCTTTAAATAAGACACCAAAACAACCTTTTTCCTCCCATGGAATAGGAGCAACTAAGATCGCTCTGATTTCCCTGTTTCGAGAATACGTAGGCATAAGATTGCGAAAATCTTAGCGAGCATACTAATCAAAAACCCAAAATCCCGTACCTTCATACATCCATCAAAAGCATCAGACCTAACACCTTACCAAAAACCTAGCCAATAGTCTAGACACTGTTTTTAAGCAAATAACCCTAAACAGACCCCCTTTTGATAGCATCTGTAAACCAACAGTTTTGACTATTTAACCTCAGTATGCAAGCAGGGTTAATTGGAGACATCTATTTCCCTTCCTTAATCAGCTTCACAGGATAAAAAATGAATCGAACTGTAGTACCAAAGCGATAGTGATTCAAAACCACAAAAACCGCGCTACACTAGCCTTATGATCTTATACATGCAATGACTCCCCAGCAGAGTCGCCATTTCTGTGGTATTTGGTGAATTTAAGGCTTTCTACCTAAGACTGTAAGAAAGGATGCCTCCCACTGTGGTCGCCATTCTTCTGTAGCGCGATTTTTGTGGTTTTGAATCACTATCGCTTTGGTACTACAGTTTGATTCATTTTTTATCTTGTGAAGCTGATTAAGGAAGGGAAATAGATGTCTCCAATTAACCCTGCTTGCATACTGAGGTTAAATAGTCAAAACTGTTGGTTTACAGATGCTATTAAAAATGGGGGGTATGTCTTAGGTTATTTGCTTAAAAACAGTGCCTAGACTATTTGCTAGGTTTCTGGTAAGGTGTTAGGTCAGATGCTTTTTATGGATGTATGAAGGTACGGGATTTTGGGTTTTTGATCAGTATGCTCGCTAAGATTTTGCCATCTTATGCCTACGTATTCCCGAAACAGGGAAATCAGAGCGATCGTAGTTCCTCCTATTCTATGGGAGGAAAGAGATGTTTTGGTGTCTTGTTCAAAGCCCAAGACATGAAGCTAAAGGTGGTTTGTATCTTGTTCAAAGCCCAAGATGTGAAGCTAAAGAATTTGACTGAGAGAGAATTGTCATCTCTAAAGAGGAGTTGTTGATGTATGTATGCTGTGAGCAAGGCACAAATTTGATGCTAAAAGGTTGATTGACTCAACCGGGGTTTTCTTTATAATTTCTGAGGAAAATGTTCTTTCTGTCTTGAAAAACGCCTAAGATTGAGGCTAAAAGGGATTTTGACTCCGTTGGGGAGAATGTATCTTGTATAAAGTCCAAGATGGAGGCTGGAATGGTTTGACTCAACAAGAGAGTGCTTGAACGGATGATTGACTCAACAAGAGAGACTGAAGGCTGATTGACTCAACAAGAGAGTCTTATATACTCAACAAGAGAGTGATTCACTGTCTCGTACGAAGCCCGAGATTGAGGCGAAAAGGAGACGGACTCTGTAACACCCCATTTCTACCCATCGAATAATATAAAATCAGAGTTTCAAAATTCCAACATACACATGGGATGCTACACATACAACTCATAACAACGGCTTATAATAAAATATAACCTAAATACAAAACACATCATTTTAGTCTTTGAAACAAAACAACTTTTGTAATTAAGCAGCGGATTCACAAACTTCAACTTAACGGACATAACAATTTTATTCAACTTAAAACAACTTCAAAACAACAAGTCTTTAAAGAAAACAACTTAAAATTCAGCAACAATAATAAAATCAGCAATAAAGAAACAAGCGTTCATCCCCCCGAGTGTTACGTATCAAAGCGACGGCACCAACTCGAACTAATGAAGGTAGACAGCCTTCACTCCGGATTACCTGCAGGATGGTGTATAAACCATCACCATACACAGAAGGGGTGAGATATCAAACAATATAATCGGATATATGATAAATAATATATTAGTATATAAAAAATCACCGCTTCACAACATTATTATCAACATCAAACAACAACACAACAACAATTATGCAACATGAAATGCGACTTAACTATGCACATGCATGTGGTACCATTGGAGAAAACTCCCAACTTAGAAACTTGCCAATTAATATTGACGTCAACAAGGCATAAGCCTTCAACTTAAATTTGCCAATCCAGGCCAACTTATCAAGCACCAGCTCCAACTTAATATGCTATGTCTGCAACAACAGTATAACACACCAGCAACCACAACAACAATTACAACCACAATTCAACTTTGGCATTAAGCCTACAACTTAATTCTTGCCAATAATTAGAGGCAATGCAACAACTTCACACCTGTTAGATTATTCACGGTTACTGCTACGAAAAATACTACTTACTAGTTATGATGCTGCTGTCATTTTCCATTAGTTGAAGTTAACAACAGTGGCTACATCATTTTCTACTTACTATTACTAACACATTTTTAATATTCCAAACGAATATGATTCCTCCTGCTAATTCACTAAACCACATGTTACCTTACTGTCCCTTACATGTTATTACTATTCTTTAATATTTCATATTAACATATCATTGGTATTTCTTAATATATATCTTACTAACATTTTATTAACATTATACTAAACAATTAATAATGTGCTAACATAATACTCACAAATATTATTTTCTGCTAATCCATGATTAATATTCCCAACAAGTATAATTTTTCTGCTACTGTTACCAAAATTTTCTGTCATCAATAATCTAAACTTGAAGTGTTAATAAATCCAAATTTTCATTAATAAATTAACCCATTGCACTAAACAGCTACACACTCACACACACAGGTGGCTTGCGCCACCTCACCCACACACACAAGGAGGTGGCTTGCGCCACCCCTTCACCACAGAGCACAGGTGGCTTGCGCCACCATTAATTATAGATCAAGGTGGCTTGCGCCACCATTATCCTTTTTCCAGAGGTGGCTTGCGCCACCCTTAAGTAGCATACAGGGGTGGCTTGCGCCATCCCCCCCCCCTTTTTTTTTAATTAGCAACATTAATGTAATTCGTTCTAGTTCTCTCCCATATCACAATCTCTCCTCACAGTTTCAAATTCAATCATCCTAATACAATAGAAACACAATAAAATTACACCTTACAGCAACATAAGCCAATTTTCCCACAGCCAATTCATCAACATCAACCGCATTTCAATATCCATGACAACCATTACGACACAGACAGAGGTAATCCTACAAACCCAACCCCACATATCATTCATCAAATACCCTATTATAGAGTCAGAACCTCACCCTTACCTTGGATTGAAGGTCGGTCTACTCTCCGATTGGATTATCGCGCTTGCAGCCTCTACGTATTTGTTTCCAAACCCTTGCTCCTCTTCTTCTTCTCCGTAACTGTTACTACTAATTCCCCACAATTCTAATTACCTAATATCATAAAATTATTATTCTCTTTGTTTTTATTGGGCCTCATTACTACACCCCTACTAATACTACTTCACTCACCATCTAAAAAGCCCAATAATAATATAATCTATTATTATTTCTAATTACTATATCTACTACTTAATCGGCTTAATTAATCAAATAACCACAATACAACTTAATTTATCTTAATTAAATTAATTCAACTAAAGCCAACACAGCTTAAATTAATTAATTTAACTAAAACCGACCTAGCAACTCAACACAACATTTTCGACAACCAACGCAAAATCACACAAGTAATACGAAGATATTTAATTAAATAATTAATTAAATAACCGGGCGTTACAACTCTCCCCCACTTAGAACATTTTCGTCCTCGAAAATTTACCTTGTTCAAACAGCTCGGGATAGGATTCCCGCATCTTACTTTCCAACTCCCACGTCATACTTTCTCCGGCAGCTCCTACCCAGACTACTTTTACCAACGCAATCTCCTTGCCTCTTAGAGTCTTCATTTCACGATCCGCGATCCGTACAGGCATCGTCTCCATAGTAAGATTATCTCGTACTTGCACATCATCCATATGGATTACATGAGATGGATCTGGAACATACTTTCGGAGTTGTGACACATGAAACACATCATGTAAATTTGACATATTAGGCGGTAAAGCCACTCTATAAGCAACATTTCCAACTCTGTCCGAAATCTGATACGGACCAATAAAATGAGGAGTGAGCTTCTTAGACTTCAATGCACGCCCAACACCTGTCATATGTGTAACTCTTAAAAACACATGGTCACCTGCTTGGAATTCTAAATCTTTTCTTCGCTTGTCATGATAACTCTTCTGCCTGCTTTGGGAAGATTTCATCTTTTCTTGGATTAACTTCACCTTCTCAATAGTCTCTCAAATAATTTCAGGTCCAAGCACTACACTTTCTCCAGATTCATGCCAACATAAGGGAGTCCTACAGCTCCGACCATATAACGCTTCAAAAGGTGTCATTCCAATACTGGAATGGTAACTGTTATTATAAGTGAACTCGATCAATGGAAGATAAGTATCCCACGAACCTCCCTGCTCAAGAACACAAGCTCTCAACAAATCCTCCAACGACTGAATAGTCCTCTCAGTTTGACCATCCGTCTGAGGGTGATACGCCGAACTCAACCTCAACTTAGAACCCAACGCCTCTTGCAAACTCTTCCAAAAATCAGAAGTAAACCTCGGATCCCTATCAGACACAATACACAGAGGAACACCATGCAGCTTTACAATTACGCTAGTATAAATCTTCGCCAACTTCGATAGTGGAAAACTGATGTTAATAGGAATAAAATGAGTCGACTTCGTAAGCCTATCAACAATCACCCAAATCGAATCGTGTCCTCTTGAAGTATTAGGTAATCCCGTCACAAAGTCCATTGAAATGCTATCCCATTTCCATTCTGGAACTTCTAACGGTTGCATCAACCCTGCAGGCTTCTGATGTTCAACTTTCGACTTCTGACAAGTTAAACATGCGTACACAAAACGAGCTACATCACGCTTCATCCCAGGCCACCAAAACAATTTTGTCAAGTCCTGATACATCTTTGTAGCTCCCGGATGAATACTCAAATTGCTCTTATGACTTTCCTCGAGAATTACTCTCTTCATCTCTGCATCATCAAGAATACAAATTCGATTTCGGAATCTCAACACACCTTACGCATCTAACTTGAAATCATCATTCTCAGATTGATCGATTCCAACCATCGAATCTACTAGTTTCACGTCTAACTTCTGAGCTTCCTTGATACTATCCAGAAAATCATTGTTAATCTTCAGCATCCCCAACATCACACTCTGCGGTGTCACTTTGCAAACTAAGCTCATATCTCTGAATTGTTCAATTAATTCTAATTCTTTAACCATCATCGCCGACATATGCAAAGTTTTCCGACTTAGGGCATCAGCCACAACATTAGCTTTACATGGATGATAGTTCAAACCGAAATCATAATCTTTTAATAATTCCAACCATCTTCGCTGTCTCATATTCAATTCCTTCTGATCAAACAAACACTTTAAGCTCTTATGGTCACTAAACACTTCAAATCTCGAACCATAAAGATAATGCCTCCAAATCTTCAGCACAAAAACAACTGCAGCAAGTTCTAAATCATGCGTAGGATAGTTCTTTTCATGAGTTCTCAACTGTCTCAACGCATAAGCAACTACCTTATCATTCTGCATAAGTACACCTCCTAAACCCATCTTAGAAGCATCATAATATACCACAAAAGGTTCTCCTGGATTAGGTAATGTCAAAACCGGAGCCGATGTCAATCTCTTCTTCAATTCCGTGAAACTTTCTTCGCATTGAATGTCCCACACAAAACCTTTACCTTTACAAGTCAACTTAGTCAACGGAAGTGCTAACTTAGAAAATCCTTCGATAAACCTTCCGTAATAACCGGCTAGTCCCAAAAGGCTTCTAATCTCGGTAGCCGACTTTGGAGTTTCCCATTGCAACACAGCATCTACTTTAGATGGATCCACAGCAATGCCACTACCTGAAACGACATGACCAAGGAAACTAACCTCTTTTAACCAAAATTCACATTTAGACAGCTTTGCATATAACTTCTTCTCTTTCAAAACTTGCAATACTAGTCTTAAGTGTTCTGCATGCTCTATTTCCGATTTAGAGTAAATCAATATATCATCGATAAACACCACCACAAACCGATCCAAATAAGTATGAAAGATACGGTTCATGTACTCCATGAATACTCCTGGCGCATTAGTAACACCGAAAGGCATCACCGAATACTCATAATGTCCATAACGCGTTCTGAAAGCCGTCTTCTGAATATCTTCATCCTTCACTTTAACCTGATGATATCCCGACCTCAAATCAATCTTGTTAAACACACGAGCACCTACCAATTGATCCATCAGTTCATCTATTCTCGGAAGCAGATACTTGTTCTTAATCGTCACTTTATTTAATTGTCTATAATCAACACAGAGCCTCATACTTCCATCTTTCTTCTTTACTAACAACACTGGAGCTCCCCACGGCGATACACTTGGCCTCACAAACTTCTTTTCAAGCAAATCCTCCAATTGTTTCTTTAATTCTGACAATTCAGATGCAGACATCCTGTATGGTGCCATAGACACAGGTCTGGTGCCAGGTATAAGGTCAATTGCAAATTCCACTTCTCTTTCTGGCGGTACATCAGGAATTTCATCAGGGAAAACTTTAGGAAATTCACGCACCACTTGCAACTCCTCAATTATAGCTTGACTCTCAATAGATAACGACGCCATCACTGAGAACATCTGAGCTCCTTCTTGCATCAACTGCTGTAACTGCCTAAAAGACAACAAACCAGCTTCTTCCTCTTCAGGAGTAGAAAATCTCATTGACTTGTTATAACAATTGATATGAACATAGTTATATTCTAACCAGTTCATTCCCAAGATTACATCCATCCCAGATAACGGCAAACACACCAAATCAACAGTAAAATTTTTGTCGAAGATCGTCAAATGACACTTTAAACACACAAGAGAAGTAGTCACCGATCCCTTAGCCGGAATCTCGACTACCATTTCTCCATTCATAGAAGACAACACAAGACTCAATCTTTCAACACATTCAGCATCAATAAAACAATGAGTAGCAATAGTATCAATCATAGTGATTAAAGGAGTACTATTAATGAAACATGTACCTCTGATGAGTCTGTCCTCAGTAGTTATCTGAGTCCCAGCCAAGGCGAACACTTTCCCATCGGTTTACGCCTTCTTTGGTTTTTGACACTAACTACCAATGTGTCCTTCTTCACCACAGTTGAAATAAATCATCTCTTTATGCTTGCACTCAGATATAGCATGCCCAGTCTTACCACAACGGAAACACCTCTTCACCTCAGCAGTACACACATTACTCTTATGACCAGGTTTCCCACATTTGAAACAAGTTATGCCAGCAGGAGCATCTCCCCCACTAGTCCTCTTGCCATCAGCCACTTTCTGTTTACCTTTTCCAGCTGGAGCATCATAAGGCTTGCCACGATTCTGTTGGTGCTTGCTCTTCCTTTCATTAATGATCTTATAATAAGCATTGTTATCCATTTCATAAATTCTGCAACTATCAATCAAATCAGAGAAGACACGAATCTTCTGATATCCAATTGCCTTCTTGATCTCTGGGCGCAACCCACTCTCAAACTTGATGCATTTTGAAAACTCAGCAGTATCCCCGTTATAGTGCGGATAAAACTTAGCCAACTCAACAAACTTTGCAGCATATTCAGTAACCGACATACTTCCTTGTTTCAGCTCAAGAAACTAGATTTCCTTCTTACCACGAACATCCTCTGGATAATACTTCCTCAGGAACTCCCTTCGGAACACAGCCCAAGTGATACCTTCACCTGCAGCTTCCAACCTCTGACGAGTCTCTAGCCACCAGTCATCAGCCTCGACTGCTAGCATGTGAGTCCCATATCGAACCTTCTGCGCTGGAGTGCAGTCCATCACACGGAAGATTCTCTCCATCTCTTTCAACCAATCCAACGCTCCATCAGGATCATACTTGCCCTTGAAGGTAGGTGGATTCTCCCTCTGAAAAGTTGCCAAACTGCGAGATCCAGCATTCTCGTCAGCGTTCGGCTGATTCTGCAAAGCCTGAGCCATTGCTTCCAAAGCGGCAGCAATTGCAGCATCATTCCTTCCAGCCATTTCAACTTATCACTACAACATAAACAAAGGTTAGGAATAGTTAACAATACTCGATTGACAAACAAACTACGACTCGACAACTTGGCCGGACGGACCGACCTGCTCTGATACCACTAATGTAACACCCCATTTCTACCCGTCGAATAATATAAAATCAGAGTTTCAAAATTCCAACATACACATGGGATGCTACACATACAACTCATAACAACGACTTATAATCAAATATAACCTGAATACGAAACACATCATTTTAGTCTTTGAAACAAAACAACTTTTATAATTAAGCAGCGGATTCACAAACTTCAACTTAACGGATATAACAATTTTATTCAACTTAAAACAACTTCAAAATAACAAATCTTTAAAGAAAACAACTTAAAATTCAGCAACAATAATAAAATCAGCAATAAAGAAACAAGCGTTCATCCCCCCGAGTGTTACGTATCAGAGCGACGACACTAACTCGAACTAATGAAGGTAGACAGCCTTCACTCCGGATTACCTGCAGGATGGCGTATAAACCATCACCGTACACAGAAGGGGTGAGATATCAAACAATATAATCGGATATATGATAAATAATATATTAGTTCAGATTATATAAAAAAATCACCGCTTCACAACATTATTATCAACATCAAACAACAACACAACAACAATTATGCAACATGAAATACGACTTAACTATGCACATGCATGTGGTACCATTGGAGCAAACTCCCAACTTAGAAACTTGCCAATTAATATTGACGTCAACAAGGCATAAGCCTTCAACTTAAATTTGCCAATCCAGGCCAACTTATCAAGCACCAGCTCCAACTTAATATGCTATGTATGCAACAACAGTATGAACACACCAGCAACCACAACAACAATTACAACCACAATTCAACTTTGGCATTAAGCCTACAACTTAATTCTTGCCAATAATTAGAGGCAATGCAACAACTTCACACCTGTTAGATTATTCACGGTTACTGCTATGAAAAATACTACCTGCTAGTTATGTTGTTGCTGTCATTTTCCATTAATTGAAGTTAACAACAGTGGCTACATCATTTTTCTACTTACTGTTACTAACACGTTGTTAATATTCCAAATGAATATGATCCCTCCTGCTAATTCACTAAACCACATCTTACCTTACTGTCCCTTACATGTTATTACTATTCTTTAATATTTTGTATTAACATATCATTGGTATTTCTTAATATATATCTTACTAACATTTTATTAACATATACTAAACAATTAATAATGTGCTAACATAATACTCACAAATATTATTTTCTGCTAATCCATGATTAATATTCCCAACAAGTATAATTTTTCTGCTAATGTTACCAACATTTTCTGTCATCAATAATCTAAACTTGAAGTGTTAATAAATCCAAATTTTCATTAATAAATTAACCCACTACACTAAACAGCTACACACTCACACACACAGGTGGCTTGCGCCACCTCACCCACACACACAAAGAGGTGGCTTGCGCCACCCCTTCACCACAAAGCACGGGTGGCTTGCGTCACCATTAATTATAGAGCAAGGTGGCTTGCGCCACCATTATCCTTTTGCTAGAGGTGGCTTGCGCCACCCTTAAGTAGCATACAGGGGTGGCTTGCGCCATCCCCCCCCATTTTTTTTAATTAGCAACATTAATGTAATTCATTCTAGTTCTCTCCCATATCACAACCTCTCCTCACAGTTTCAAATTTAATCATCTTAATACAACAGAAACACAATAAAATTACACCTTACAGCAACATAAGCCAATTTTCCCACAGCCAATTCATCAACAGCAACCGCATTTCAATATCCACGACAACCATTACGACACAGACAGAGGTAATCCTACAAACCCAACCCCATATATCATTCATAAAATACCCTATTATAGAGTCAGAACCCCACCCTTACCTTGGATTGAAAGTCGCTCTACTCTCCGATCGGGTTCTCGCGCTTGCAGCCTCTACGTATTTGTTTCCAAACCCTTGCTCCTCTTCTTCTTCTCCGTAACTGCTACTACTAATTCCCCACAATTCTAATTACCTAATATCATAAAATTATTATTCTCTTTGTTTTTATTGGGCCTCATTACTACACCCCCACTAATACTACTTCACTCACCATCTAAAAAGCCCAATAATAATATAATCTATTATTATTTCTAATTACTATATCTACTACTTAATCGGCTTAATTAATCAAATAACCACAATACAACTTAACTTATCTTAATTAAATTAATTCAACTAAAGCCAACACAACTTTAATTAATTAATTTAACTAAAACTGACCTAGCAACTCAACACAACATTTTCGAAAACCAACACAAAATCACACAAGTAATATGAAGATATTTAATTAAATAATTAATTAAATAACCGAGCGTTACAGAATCAACAAGAGAGTCTTTTATACTCAACAAGAGACTGTTTTTATGTCTCGTACGAAGCCCGAGAGTGAGGCTAAAAGGAGATTGACTCAACAAGAGAGTTTTTATACTCAACAAGAGAGTGTTTTATATGTCTTGTATAAAGCCCAAGACGGAGGCTAAAAGGAGATTGACTCAACAAGAGAGTCTTTTATACTCAACAAGAGAGTGTTTTATATGTCTTGTACAAAGCCCAAGACGGAGGCTAAAAGTGGTTGACTCAACAAGAGAGTCTTTTATACTCAATAAGAGAGGGTTTTATATGTCTTGTACAAAGCCCAAGACGGAGGCTAAAAGTGGTTGACTCAACAAGAGAGTCTGAAAAGGTTATCTCCGTTGGGGAGAATCATTTGTACAAAGCCCAAGAGGAGGCTGACTTACTGCTGAGGATTATTGAGATCCTGAAGAGGGTCCAAGTATGGGGAACTCTCATGAGAGAGACCGGGTTTCAGCTGGAGATTGATCCAGAGTGATCGGTGTTTTTTCCTATGTTTTAAAGGAACTTGAGAATGTCTTTGATACTCAAGAGGTTTAGACTGTCCATGTCTAGAGTTTTGTCTTTTGTATGATGCCCAAGAGGAGGCGCGGGCATTAAGGGATGAGTATCAACCCTAAAATGGTCGGAGTTTTGACACTGGAAAGACTGTTCTAGCAAAGGATGACTAGGTTCTGTCTTATACCTTTAAGAGGTCGTCAGGGTCCTTGTATTAAGCCTAAGAGAAGGCATGAGAACTTTTAAGAAGCCGATGGGTCCTTGTACAATGCCCAAGAGGAGGCAGGGATGCTTTTAGGAAGCCTGTGGGTCCCCAAACCAAGAGAAGTTCAAGAAATTCAATTTACAGAGAAGAGATCATTCCAGGAAAGTTCGAGAATTTGGAAGAAACTCAAGAGATCCATTCACGGAGAAAAGATCATCTCTGGGGAGTTAGAGTTTCTTTGACAATTTCTAAGGGTGACAGTCTGAGAAAAGGTTTACCGAGAATACTGCCTTTCTCTTTGTTCCATATTGTTTAACCCCAAGAGAAGGGAAAACTGTATCTGGAAATCCTATGGGGATCTAGTTTTGTTTGTATTTAAGAGTGACCAACAAGGCTTTACCTAGTGCTAGACGTAGTTGCCAGGGAAAACTCTAAATAACTATACTAGTATTACACAGTGGATATGTGACAAGTATATAAAAGGATGTGAAAGAAGACTTACAGTGAAGCAGCCCCACAATACAGTTATATATATGAAAGCGGTAAATGAAAGCGGATAAACACTTACCCGTTGTAAAGCTTCCATACTGTTTGGTTAGTTATTCAACAAAGAAATTAAAGAAAGTTTTGATGACACATATATTTTAATTCAAAATCAAAGGAGAAAGTACTTTGAAAAGATTGTTGGGGCTTACAGCTCAAGGAGAGGCCTAAGTTTTAACGATGATCACACCGTTGTTTTGTAAACTGTACAGAGGGACTTATACAATATGTGAGGCCCAAAATGTTTTTATGTACAAGGGGATGGGGCTTATAGCTCAAGGAGAGGCCCAGATGATTTGCTTGAAAACGGCGATCGTGCCAAGGTTTTCTTTTAACGCATAGGGACTTATACAATATCTGAGGCCCAAAATGGTTTTGGTTAAAAGGGGATTGGGTCTTACACTCTATTAGAGGCCCAAAGATTTATTTTTGTACAAGTGATGGGGCTTACAGCTCAAGGAGAGGCCCAGGGTTTTTGTTTAAAAAGGGCGACGATCGTGTCGAACTTTTTTGACGGTGTCGGGACTTATACAATACACTGAGGCCCAAAAGGGTTTTCATTTATGAAAGGATGGGAATTACACTCTCTCAAGAGGCCCAAAGAGTTATTTAAAGAAAAGAAATGGGACTTACAACACGAGGGTAGGCCCGGATGATTCTCGTTTTGAAATGGCGATCGCGCCGAGATTTTTGAAATCGCAGTGGGTCTTATACAATAATTGAGGCCCAAATTAATTTGGTTTCAAAAAGGATTAGGTCTTACACTCTATTAGAGGCCCATGAGTGTTTGAAAAAGATTTGATGAGGGTGGAATTAATCAAAACCCTAATTTTGTCTAAAATGGAATTAATTTTGTTTAAAAATTAATAAAAATTACTGAAAACATGTGAAAAATGAGTGGTGATCTTGGATCAATGTTTTAAAAATCATGTTTATATCCACAAAATGATTGGAAACCATTTAAGTTTGGAAAATCAAGAAGGAAAAAATATTTTAAATATTAAAAAACAAATAAAAGATTAATTCTTTGCAAAAATATCAAGTATATGAAATAAATAATATTTTTGGGAAATTTTTGTAAAATAAAATATCTTAACATTTTTGTGAATTATTAAAAAAGGAATCAACTCAAAATCATTAAAATTCAGAGAGAAATTAATTTTTGAATCAATTAAATAAAATCACAAAATTCAAATATTCAAATATTCAAAAAATGGCGCCAAGAACACACCAAGAACACGCGCCACCACTCTGTTTCTGCAAATTTGCATTTTCTCACCAATCTCACTGAATACTTGATGAAATCACACAATCCACATATCAATCTACTCGTTTTCACCTCACGATCATGTCTATGGTCTTTAATTTCATTTATTTTAAGCATGGAATAAGAAATCAAGACAAAACCTCAAGAACCCTAAATTCTGCATGAAGACTGAGAATTTTGATACACGATTCAAACAAAGCAATTAATTGAGGGGAAACATTCTATGCATGATTATGAACATTTGGCAAAAGTATTGTGCGAGAAAATATGCATAGATTAAGAGATGACCAAGTTTAGGCTTACTTGAAGGTCGTGACAGCAAGGGCAGAGTGATTTTTGAGTTGGAGGTGTTACAGATGAGTTGTGATGATCTGAACAGCTTCCCTACACCATATGGAGTGTATTTGAATGCCTGGACTTGATTGGAAATGGCTGAATCACTTCATGGCATCTCAACTGCAACTTGGTTAAAACCTTGAGCCATTGGATGGTGATTCTAAGAAATCAGTGTTCCACTTGTGGTTTAAGTGTTTGGATCACTTCTATATGATGTTTAGGAGGTGTGTGTGTGTGTGTGTGTGTGTGTGATTGGTTTGGTTGGAATGGCTCTCAAACTCAAAACCCGATAGTGACTTGCTTTGGAAGACAATTTTGGAGTGAAAGAAGAGATTTTGAGGAAAGCATCAGTTTGATGGCTTTGGTGTACTTAAACTGAGCACAAATGAGCTCTATTTATAGTAGAGCTAGTTTTTTTTGCAAGCAAAAGTGAATGGCAACGGCAGCAGACCTTTGGCCAATTGGATCATTTTGGAATCTCAAGACTCCTCTAGCCATTGACTAGAGGTTAGAGAACAGGCCTTTGGTTCCCTAGGTCAGAGATCATCCTTGACTCATTCAGTTGGCAATGGCTCAGTTCATGCCACCTTGGTGCATCCATTGAATGCTCCAAAACAAAATTGGAGTCTTGTCCCCTCTTTAGGGTTTTTTAGGTTTGGCATGCTATTTTTAGTTCCAAAGACTTGGGAGGCTTATGCATAAGTGTTTGTCCCTCCTTGATCTCTCCCTGAGGTGTTCAGTTGGACAAACTTGTTTGTCATTTGTATAAATTGCTCAAATCGAGCAAAATGCACAAATCTGCCTAGTTATGACAGTTGCAGCAAGCCATATTGCCACTGTCATAACTCT
Organism: Lathyrus tuberosus; assembly: GCA_022829125.1. Classification (NCBI taxonomy): domain Eukaryota; kingdom Viridiplantae; phylum Streptophyta; class Magnoliopsida; order Fabales; family Fabaceae; genus Lathyrus; species Lathyrus tuberosus. The sequence goes on from JALAZF010000090.1 coordinate 8,107,116, forward strand.
TAGCTCAAATGGAATTCTATGGGGTTCTTGGCCATTTTGGAAAGCTCTCATATGATATAACATATGTGTGATCATAGTTTGTCTTGACACTTTTTGGATCCAAGTGAAAAATGCCCTTACATTTTGAAAAAAGTGAAACAGATTCTGACTTAGTGAAAATTTCACTAAGTGTTAGAAAAAGTGACATTTCATGTTTTCAGCCATTTTGATCCAACCATAACTCAAAATCCATGATGAATTGGAATGAGGTGTAGTTGAAACTTTTAAAGTATGCCATGAGAGCTACAAATCCATCTTTGTATCAGCCAAAATGGTTGCTTGTATCTCAAGTTATGATCCTTGGAAGTTGGTACCCTGGCCACTTTGTTCCATAACTTAGAAAATTTCTAAGTTTTTTATGGTTACCCCTTTTGCAAGTTATCCCACTTTTCTTGATTTTTATTGATGAATGATAATTCCAATCACACATTAACATCATTTTAGGGTTAGGGAACCATAATTGATCAAAAAATCAAAAAGTCAAACTTTGACTTTTGGGCACAGTTGACTTTTTATCAGATGAATTCCAAATTGTGCGATCCTCTATGAAATCAAGTTCTTGACCTAAATAAAACTTGATGGATTGATTTTATAGGTGTTATAGGGTGTATTGAATCATGTCCCAAGGTTTGGGAGCAGGTCCTGGTCAAAAGTCAAAGGCACAGTTGACTTTTCTCGCGAAACCCTAACTGTGGTTCTGATGAACTTGAGACTTGTGAATCAAGCTTCTTGGATCAATCCATTGTTGTAAATGGATCAAAGTAGTGTATTAGAGACCCTAAAATCATGTCTTGAGGTTTTGGCTCCTGTTTTGTCCCAAAAGTCAACTTAGGGGTGAATTAGGTCAAGAAACCGTAATTCCTTATTTTTATTGTATGCATCCCCTGAGGAAAAATTGACTTGATTATTGGGTTCATGATGTCCCTCGGAGCATCTTAGATTGTGCTTTGAAGCATTGGCTCATTCCTAGAGGAAAAATTCCATCTGGAGGCCTTGGTCGACCAAAACTCTAATTTGGTTACCCTGGCGATCTTAAGGCTTGATCCCCCTGGAATGCTGCAACATTGTGCTTGATTCTTGAAGTGGGAGTCCTCTTGATCCTTTGTGGATGTTTGAGAGGTTTAGAAAAGTTGAGGATCATGTTATTTCTTGATTTATCCTTTGCCTAAAAGCTCTGGGAGGGCTTGGAACCCTAAGTCTGATTGCAGTGAGTGTTCAACAACCCTTGAGGAGATTGATGAGGCACAAAGGTACATCCATATTGTGTTGATGATTTGCATAATGATGGGAAATCTTAGTGGTCAAAATTTGGGGTATGACAGTACAATGGTATAGTCCTTTTTCCTGATCTTTAGAGTAGTGGAAAAGATTTTTGATACTGTACTTATTCTACTTTTGCCATGTTTTCTTCTTCTAGTCATTTAACTTCAAGTTAGAGGCTTCATTTATAAGATGATGAAGCTTGAGTAGACTTCAAAGCCTGTCTTCAGAATTTGGTAAAAATGTGACTTCAAATTCTATAGAGTTCAGAGCCTTGAGATTTTAGAGGCTTGAATTATGATAGTTTTTATCAGAGTCATTTTGGATAATTTCTTGCTAAAGAGTTGACCTGGTAATCCAGATGCTTGACTTTGATTTAAACACACCTTTGTTTCTTCCTTTGGTTCAGAGTGCGTCTACAGTTTAGAGTCTGGTCATCCAAAGTTGACTTCTTCAGTGTCGTAATTGATTTTCGTTGATATGTGCACTTAATAAAATAATTAGAGTACAAAATTATTCTTTGTACATATTAAGCTTTGTTATCATCAAAACTCAAGGATAGTTGTAGAACCAAACTTGTTCCAACAATCTTTCCCTTTTTTATGATGAAAAATCTATGTATTTTGATAACAATTTTTACTTGAATAAACAAATTTTTAAAACATCAGAGTTAGGTTTGTAATCCCGCCCTGAGTTTTACACCATCGAAATTATTCTCAGCTTCTTCAGAGTGAGATTTGTAAGCTCCCCATGAGTTTGAGACTAGAAAAATTTTGATATTCCAGAAAAAAATTATCAGCATTAAAGAAAAACGTTCACCTAGTTAACATACGAGTTTCAGAGCTTGGTTTTTTTATTAATGAGAAATCTAATTGCCTGGTTGATAAACTTAACAACACATATCTGATTTCCTGGTCAATAAAGCATAAGAATATAGCACGTTTGGGATTTATTATGGGATAAAGATATATCAAAATCATATTCTTTTTCTCCCCCTTTGTCATCAATAAAAAAAGAATAAAATAAAATGAAAATAAACTTTATATAAATTGAAGGAGAAAGTAACATATAGTCAGAGTTAAAAAGAGAATAACTTAAAAAATAACTTTATTAATATTTTTGAAAATACATGATACAACAAAAGAGATACAAAAGAAAAAAATGGGAAATGGAGATTAGGGAGTACATGGTCTAACACCAGAAGTGTTTTCAGCTACATCAAGCTTCAAGCTCCAATGGGTTTCAAGAGCCTTAGTTAAGCCAACTTATTAAACCTTCTTCACAATTCCTTCTTGAGAGAAGAGTTATGAAAGGACCCGTCCATAAGGAATGAAGAAAGACATTTCTTCATGAAAGACAATGATCTTTGACTTCGTGAATTTAAAGATGGTGAGAGGGTGGTTAACTTTAACCCTAGTTTGGATGAAGAATAGTAGATGTTTGTCATCATAGGTAGCAAGTCCAAATTCTCTTCTCTTGGCAAAATATTTGATAAGAATAGTTGATGCCATATTTTTGCCATGGGAAAGAAAGATGAGACACTTGTAGGCTTATTAAAGTTGGCAAGAATTTTCGTGGGAATGAGGGGTGATGAAGGGACTGATCCTTCTGTACTAATTAACATAAACACCAATCTCCTTAGAATTTATTATCTTAGCAATAAGAGAATGAGTGATGACGATTGGGATTCCAAAGACATTGGAATATATTCCTGAAGCATCATGTCCAATATGCTTGATGGAAGAATTTATTCATAACTCTTTTATAAGAATGAGATAAATAGGTCCAAATAGCATGTCAAAGTACTTGCCCTATTGTCGAGAAGTGACAACATCTGAGAGATCAAAACCTTGATCCTTAAGCCCAATGAAATCAACAAACTTTTCATAAATGATTGACATGGGATTTTCTTCACCAAAGTAAGTGCTAGAAGCCATTTATGGTTTTAGATTAGAGATGGAGGAAGACAAACTATTAGAAATGGTTTTTAGAAGACTCAAGAGATTATGGGGAGTGAAAGGTGAGAAGGAGTTTAAATATGGTGAGAAGATAAGTTGAAAGAACCAAGAAGGAAATAAGATTGAGATCTGAAATGAAAGGAGACTAAGGAGACTCAATAATAACCTATAAAAGCCACATTAATAACGTTTATAGCAAGGTACGCAACATAGCATTCTTTTCAGAAGACATTATTACACTACATTGAAAAAGAACAACAATAAAACTTTAAAAATATTTTTGAAAGGACACTGCATAATAAAACAATCTGGTAAAAGAAAATAGTGATAATTTGGCTTGAATGGTTGATAAAATTTCTTCAATTCTCAAGGTGGTCCAATCTTGTTTTGAGCATATGAGAGAACCAATAACAGTCAAACCTAGGGATATGTGCTTGAAGGCTAAGAAAAAAATCTTTCTCCTTTCTCCATTGGAGCACATTAAATAAAGCAGATTGTGTTTTATCCCAAACTTTCTATACAAAGAAGACTTCGTTACAAGTAATATCCTAATTCTCTCTTTTCCATCTCTTCTCCATTTCTCCATAGACATGAATAAATCAACAGAGAGATCTAAGAAGGGTTCCTCCAATGAAGTCAGCAATTTCGTTTGGAAGCTCAAGATGCTGAAGAGAAAAGGCACAAAGATGATAGGATCAAGGCCTCTGAAGGTATTAGAACATAAGTTGGTTCGTCTGCTGGAACTTCTGTGGTAGGAAGGGCTTCAGTCACGAAGATAAAGAACCTCAAAAAGAAGAAGAAACCAGCTAAAGACAATGATTCAAATACTGATGAGGACTATAGGACCTTCCTTAGAATGGGTGGTTGGTCTACAGATGTAGTCTGAGAGTTGTAATCTCTTGTAATGTTCTGTTAACTTTTGTAATAAGTTCTAGATCTCTAATGTTTTATGAGTAATAAAAATCGAACTTTTCCTCAATACTTTGTTTATGAACTTCTTTCCATTAACATTTTCTGAATGAGTCACTCTAAGAGACTCAAATATAGATTTTACAGAGTCTCTATTTGTTATGTTTTCATATTCAGTGTACGAGATAGCATTCAGTATGATGGTTCTGGCCCTGTGATGATTTTTATTATCTGTCTTTTGCTAGTCATTCATCTTAATTCTTTCTAACTTAGCACCATTTATATCTAGGGGATGTGTATAGCCATTTATGACCATATCCCAAAAGTGTGCATCAGAACCAAGGAAGAAACCTTATATTCTATCCATCAAATAATATAACTGGTCTCCATAAAAAACTAGAGGTTTAGCAGATCCGTGGTCTTTTTCATTATTAATAGTTGTCATATTGTGTTTCAAAAACTGGATGTTTTACTGACCTGGTTAAGTGTTTGATAAAAAATAATCAATTCCAGAACCAGGCTCTCATACCAATTGAAGGTTCGAGAAACACAAGAAAAAGGGGGTTGAATTAGGTTTCTAGATTAAAACTTTTTCACAACCCAAGAACACAAATAACAAATATTCAACAAAGATAAAAGACACAAATATTTTTTATCATGGTTTGTTGTTAACTAAGCTACGTTCAGTCCACACACCAGAGTAATTCGCCTTCTTAATAAGGACTTAAGACACTAATTAAAGACTTGATTACAAACTCAATGACAACCTGTCAAATACTTCTTGAGAATCCTAACTATAACCTAGTCTCTCAAAGTATTTTACCAAAGGTTAAGAATACAATATTGTAATTACAAAATGCTTCTAAAAATAAGCAGATACAACAGTTAAAAACATATATTACACTTAAGATATGTATTCAAGAAAAAGTTCTAAGTGTATGAATGTGATAGTTTTATGAGTCTGAAAACACTACTTTTTCTTTCTATTATTTTTTCATGTATATGTTATTTTCAATCAGTTGTGTGTAATCTTGTAACATTTCCAAACTTCCAAGATCTCTTTATATAGATGAAGAATAAATTTGTTGGAGGGTGGAATTGGAATATCCTCAATATCACAATTGTATGAAGGTCATTTGTTTCTACAACAATAGAGTGGTGCTTGCAGCATAAAGTGGGTGAAGGGATGGGACAAAATGAACTATGTTGGTGCAATGGTACAGTCCTTTTTCCCAATCTTCAGGGTAGTGGAAAAGATATTCGATATTGTACTGATTGTACTTCTTCCATGTGTTCTTCTTTCAATCATTGACTTTTAGTCATCAATTTCTAGTCAGAGGCTTCGTATATATAATGATGAAGCTTGAGTAGAGTTCAGAGTCTGTATTCAGAATCTTGTGAAAATGAGACTTTATAGTCTATAGAGTTTAGAGTCTTGAGACTTCAGAGGCTTGAATTATCAGTCTTTATTAAAGTCTTGCAATTGAATGTTAGTTATCGTTATTTGTTTTCTTCAGGCGATAAGCAGTGCAAAAGGAATATAAAAAGGGGTCGCAAAAATGTTTTTATTAGGGTGCTTGACAATATTATGGGTCTCGCTCCTACATATCCTCGGGTACAATGAGGAACTTAAAGCTTCGTAGTTCGGCGTAAAAAACTAAGTTTTTATGCGTTGGTTTGTTTTATTGAACAAATTTTTAGATCGCGCTTTAGCGATTAAACGTTGGCCTGTATGCTCACGGGGGAGGCTTAAGCGCTTGCTTGTATTCGCGTTAGAATGTACTAAACAATGATCTTTTGTAAAAAGGTTTTCGGTCAAACGGGGGCGAGAAAATAGGTTTGATGTATCTGAGTATGTTTTAGGGTTGGAAGACGAGTACTCAAACAGGGAGCCCTACAGCAGTGTCCCATTACTTGGGGAGAGAGAAGGTTTACACTCAATCAATCTTTTTTCTTTTACTTATTATGAAAATGTGTGGCAAATTAAGTCAAAGTTCGTTAACGAAAGACGAATATTCGCATAGGGAGTGTTACAGCAGTGCCCAAATAATCGGAGAATGAGAAGGTCTACACCCAATTAATCATTTTTCTTCTAAAGAAGAACCAACTTAATTCAATTAATTATTGTGTTTTAGTACGGAAGACAAGTGTTCGAACATGGAGCTCTACAACAGTGTCCAATCATTCGGGGAAAGGGAAGGTCTACACCCAATCAATCATTTTTTATCCAAGTTGTTGTGAAAATAAGATAATAATTATTTAATTTGATTAAAGAAATACGCTCAATAGAGATCGAAGTTTGTTTTGCATTGAATCGAAATTGATCGAAACGAAAAAAAGTCACTTGGCAATGGATCAAGGTTTTGAAAAGTCCACTTGGCGTTTAACCAATGATTTTTAACTTATAAAATATACTTATCACCATTATAATCATGCATTCAATTTAATTTTCAATTAAACAAATAAGAAAATAATAATGAGAATAAATATAATCCTAAGTAAGCAAAGATGGAAAAGATACATGATAATTAAACAATAAGATTAAGTTAATTAATTAAATTTGTTTTAAATTAATTACTTAGGTTAAGAAGAATTAATTATTTTAATCAATTAGAAGAATTAATCCACTGATTAATTAAAATTTCCCCAAAACTTCTTCAAAACTTTCGGGTTCTCCGCCATCGGTAAGAAAAACATACTTGATCGTACCTGATCAGAATTTGATCGGTGGCCAACTGCACATAGTGAGCTCCGCTACTCCGGTGGTGGTGAGACGGTGGGGGGTATACCTGCAAGGTACTCTGATGCTAAAGTCAGGAATGGAGCAAGCAAGTACAGAACGGTAGTGAGAGTGAGAAATTAGAATACCTGACCCTCTAGTGAAAGAGGGTATTTATATTGTGCCCCCAGCGCTGGGCCAACGGTCGTCTGCACTGGGTTGGGTCATTAGGCCCAATGCAGATAATTGTCAAGGCTTACGTGGTGTCAGGAAGACCAGCACGTGGTCTTCGCCCTGGAGTAATTGGCCCGAGACCTCCGGAAAGTGGGTTGACTAACTCTTCTGGAGGTGGGTAGTTACCTGATGACGTGTCCCCGTGGAGGGAGCACGTGGAGTCCGCGGGGAGGATGCCCGTTCTCTCCCCGATCCATGTGATGTCTTTCTCGATGTTGAAAAATATTTCAGTGGGGGTTTTTGTTATCGTATCCGCAGGGATTGTATGGATATTACTGTCGTTCTATAGTCGAAGTCGTTTTAAACTTTAGGGTAAGAAAGATTTTGGTTTATTTGTAACGGATCGTTTGCATAAGAATTTAATAACAATGGTAAAGAAATTGGTTTTAAAGATTTGGTAAAAGCATGCCAAGATTAGGGTCCGATAATCCGTTTTATACGTATTTACTCGATAAAGTATGTGAACTTGTTAACAATGAATATAATCACATATCCTCTCAACAAGTTTATCTCTAACATTTGAAGTGGGATTTATCATATTGATCCTTAGATGATCTCTCACTCTAACTATCAATATGATAACACTCAAAGATCAATATTTATGAACATCAACTCTCAAAACTATCTCTAGCCTTATGATTGTTGATGGATTAAAACTTAGGTCAAGTCTTAGAACATATTTCTCAATCATGAACCAAAACAAAGTATAAACCATACAAACAAAGTTTTTCACCATATATTAATCATCAATAAAGTTCACAAACTAATTATCAAGATCAATACATACAAAATATAGGATTACCTACCACTAATCTTGACACAAGAGATGTTTAGCTACCCATTGTCATGGTAGCTTGATCAACAAGTAATAGACAAAGCTTTTGTTGCATCAATCTTCAATGGATCAAGGATTGAAGCATAAAAGCTTTGGATTCTAAGAAAAATAAGTAAAGATGAAGTTTTTAAGCTCCAAATGTGTTTTTAGGTTACAATGATTTTTGCAAAAGGTGTTATCTCACAAAATATCTTCAAAACAACCTAAATACTACTTTCTGCCCAGGCAAATTCGTCGGGTGAATGCCTTCTTCCGTCGAGCGAAGCCCTCAAATGAGGCCACGTGATAGCTATAGTGCTAGCTGGTCCTTAGAAAATATCTTCCTTCGCCGAGCGCAGCATTCCTTCGCTAGGCGAATCCAAATTCACTGGGCGAATCACCCAGCGAACCAAAGCTGTGAGCTATTGGAAATTGAAATGAAAATAAATTAATTCTCTTGCCTCTTTCTCACAGGGCGAATCCTTCTTCGTCGGGCGAATCACCAAGCGAGCCACATATGCTAGCTACTGGAATTGGACTTTCAAAACACAAATTCTCTCGCTACTACTTCGTCGGGTGAAGCAGCCTTCTGTCATACCCTAAATTTTGACCACCAAGATTTCCCATCATTGTGAAAATCATTACCACAATATGGATGTACCATCATGCCTCATCAATCTCCTCAAATATGGTTGAGCATTCACTATAATCAAGAATTAGGGTTTCCATCCCTCTCTGAGCTTTTGGGCAAAAGATCAATCAAGAAATGACATGATCTTCAACTTGTCCAAACTCTAAAACACCCATAAAGGATCAAGAGGACTCCCACATCAAGAATCAAGCACAAAGTTGCAACATTCCAAGTGGAAGAAGCCTCGAAATGCTCAGTATCACCAAATTTGGGTTTTTGTCGACTGAGGCCTCCATAGTGAAATTTTCATAGGGGATTGAGCCAATGCTTCAAAATATGACTCAATATGCTCAAAATAACCCTAGGAGTCCCTTTTCAAAGTTAAATCACCCTCAGAAAATGCATTCCTCAAAAGTCGGGAATTAGGGTTTCTCCGCGCCGAACCGCTCCGGAGCCAAAAGTCAAAACATGACTTTTTTGGCAAAAATGATCCTTATGACTCATAATTTCATAAAATGTGATTTATAATGTCATTTGAACAAGAATTGATCAAGAAATCGTGATAAATTGTAAAAGGGGTCATCTTGAAAAATTGAAAAAATTTCTAAGTTACTAAGTTTGGATGGTTTTTTGTGCCAACTTCTAAGGACCATAACTTTTGATCCAAGCAGCCATTTTGAGTGATCCAAAGCCTGATTTGTAGGTCTTCCTACATTTTACAAAAGATTCAACTACATGAAACTCTAATTATTCATGGATTTTTGGTTATGGATGGATCAAAGTGGTGAAAATCAAAGATTTAACACTTAGTACAAAACTGTCTAAGTTTCAGCCTTGAACATCAACGTTCATGGGGATTTTTCAACTAAGTCCAGATAGTTTCAAGATAAACTATGACCACACATGAATCGTACCATATAAGGGCTTTTTAAAAAGCACATGAGCATTCCATAACTCCATTTGAGCAAAGAGATATGGTTCTCCCAAGATGACACTTTCAAACTGTCTAGTACAAGACAAATTTGTACATTTTTGCTCTAATTGGTTAAGTTAGGCAATTGCAAGCCTTGTCATCCATTTGGACACCTCAGAGGATAACATCAAAGGGAAAAGATCTGATCTATAAGCCTCCCAAGTCCAAGGATCTACATATAGCTATGTGTCACCTAAAAAGGCTAAAAATCTCAAAGACTCCAATTTTGTTTCAATGCATTCAATGGATTCACAAGGTGGCAAGCATCAATACATTGCTAACTGAATTGAGTCAAGCCTTATCTCTGAACCAAAGCTACAATAATCTGTTGTACTGAGCCAAGTCAATGGCTATAGAAGACTTGGATTCCTTTATGAGCTGATCAAACACTCCTTACACTTCTGAAACATCAGGATCATCATCTTCATTTCTCACTTAGATCAATTACAGTCAGAGTAGAGCCACCTTATCCAAAGATTTTCAAAACATCCTGAAGGTTGCAACACAATCCTTGAGGCCTAAGGAAGCTATCAAGTTCATTGTTTCACTTCTGTAACACCTCTACCACAGAATTCGATTCCTTCTTGCAGAGGTAAGCCTTGAACTTTCAAACTCAATGAATCATGCATTATAAACATGTTTTCAAGTTACCATTGTGTTTCTGGATGTTCATAGATCATTTTCCCTCAATAAATTGCTACTTATCTTGTGTGTATGAGATTTCATTAGTTCTTGCACTTTTTAGGGTTCATTTGATTATAACATGATATCTCTTGATGCACTTAATTTAAATGAAATTGAAAAGAACCATCATGTTCCTTGTTAAAAAATACACGAGTTTCATTTTTACATCTTGTGAAATGGTTGAGAAACGAGAGAGATAGCTTGCTTCACGCAAGTCTGATGTTGGCCCAAGGAAGAAGATGGCCATGGCGCCATTTTCAGGTTTTTAGAACCAAACATAGTATATATTATACACTTGCCAATATATGTTTGAATTGGCATTTTGTCCTAGTGGAAATACTAGTATTTGTGTGTGTGTAGCGAGCGAGATGTCTGGGGTTCGAATCCCCTCGCCCCAGACCTTTTGGTATTTTTTTTGAACTATTTTCCAAAGGAGTTTCACTTATTATTCACTTTTTCCACACTCTATCAGCCAACGCACTTGGTTCAGTTGGTAAAGTTTTAAACCATCCACCTGAAGGGCGTCGGTTCAAACCTTGGGAGGGCCATCCTATTTTTTTACCACTTGTTTTCTTTCACTTTTTTTTCACCATCCTTTAATAACTTTAAAAATTAATTTCTCTCTCATTTTTTATCAGTTTTTATTGGTTCTTTTTTTAAAAAGACACAAAAATGTTAAATTATTTATTTTACAAAAAAAAATCCAATTAATATTATTTATATAATATAGTTAGAATTTTTGTAATTAATTTTATTTATATTTGTTTCAAACATTTAAAAATGAAATTCCCACTTTGATCTTTTCATTCCAAATGAATTTCAAGCTTTAATGTGATTAAACATGATTTTTCAAAATATTTTTCAAAGTTTACAACTTGTTTTTAAATATATTTGATATTTTATATCATTTTTTAATTTAATTTCCTTTGAAAATTATATCTTTTAAATTCAAAATTAGGGTTTCCTCTAAATTTTGATTTTTCAAACTTCACATAAACACTTTTTGGGCCTCTAATAGAGTGTAAGACCCATCCCTTGTCACAAATAAACATTTTTGGGCCTCAGTCATTGTATAAGTCCCATTACGATTTCAAAAATCTCGGCGCGATCGCCGCTTTTCAAATAATTTTCATCTGGGCCTCCCTTGTGTTGTAAGTCTCATCTTTCTTTTTTTCAAACACTTTGGGCCTCTAATAGAGTGTAAGACCCAACCCCCCTTTGTGCATAAATAATTTGGGCCTCAGTCATTGTATAAGTCTCCGTACAGTTTTTTTCAAAATAACAGTGCAATCGTTGTTTTTCATCTGGGTCTCTCTTTGAGTTGTAAGCCTCATCTCTTGTATAAAAATAAACTCTTGGGCCTCTAATAGAGTGTAAGACCCACCTCTTTTTTAAATACAATAAATTTGGGCCTCAGTTATTGTATAAGTCCCTCTGTTGTTTTCAAAACTACGACGCGATCGTCGCCTTTTCGAAAGAATTCATTTGGGCCTCCTTTTAAGTATAAGCCCCAAACTTCCTTTCAAAACAACTTCCCTTTTTATTTAGATTCAAATTCATGGTTGTTATCAAAACTTTTTTCAATTTCTTGAATAACTAACCATACAGCTGTGTTTATAACACTGGAAGCTTGCTCACCTATAAGTTCTACCCTTTTTTTTTTTTACATATTTGCTTATATATATTTCATATATATATATATATATATATATATATATATATATATATATATATATATATATATATATATGTTTGTATATCTGCTTAGAGTTTTCCCCAACAATTAGGTCTAGGTTCTAGATCAAACCAGTGTTCACTCTTTCAACACAGTCAAAACTAGTTCCCCATAGGAAATTCCAGATACAATCTTGTCTCCTCTTGGGCTTATACAATATGGAACAGAGAAAGGCATTATTCTAGGTGAAACTTTTCTCAAGACTGTCACTACTAGAAATTTGTATAAGAAATTCATTTCCCCATAGAGGATTAATTCCCGGTGAAACCTCTCTTGAATTTCTTCAAACCCTAGACTGTTCACTAAAGAAAGGATTATTCCCGGTGAAACCTTTCTTGAATTTTGCTTAGGTTTGGACCCACAGGCTTCCTAAAAGCATCCTCAGCCTCCTCTTGGGCTTTGTATAAGGACCCTCAGGCTTCTTAGAAGTTCTCATGCCTCCTCTTGGGCTTAGTACAAGGACCCAAAGACCTCCTACAGGTATAGGACAGAACTTAGTCATCCTTTGATAGTTCAACCCTCCCGAGAATCAGAATCTCAAAACATCATATCAGTTTAGGGTTGATTCTCATCCCTTAAAGCATCAGCCTCCTCTTGGGCATCATACAAAGATAAACCTTTTCATACCAGTAGACTTGGACAGTCTCACCTCCTATCTCAAAAAAATCCTCAAGTTTCCTAAAAGCACGGGAAAAACCCTGATCAATCACCAACAGATTTAAAACCTCCACAGGTTTCAAAACTCAATCTTTAAACTCTTACTTTCAAATTTCCCCAGCTAGGGTCAAGTTACTACCAGTAAAACCCTCAGAAAACTTAGAGCCTCATGGTCTCTGATATTTCAACTCTTCTGCAATTGTTAGGTGCGGATTTGACCTAAAAATGAACTATCTTTCCTTGCACTTTTTCCACTCTTTTCTCATGTTTTCATTGGTTTTGCTAATGATTATTGTAATTCTTCTAACATTGAGAATATGCCTTTGGTGCTTGTAATATGTGTGCTGTTGTACAGGAAAAGGCACTAATTGATCAAAGTTGTAAGACACAAGAAATGATCCAAGTTACCAAAGAAATGAGGAATGCATCAGTACGTTTGCTTTGCGAATTGCTAGCGAAGGTTCGCTTTACGAACTCTGGCGAGGTCTCCAGCGAATGGTCCCAGAATTTCGCAGGGGCAAAAGGCACTAAAGTTTGCCTTGCAAACGGGAAAGTGAGTGTTCGCTTTGCGAGTGATCCTTCGCATTGCGAACTCACGAGAATTTCTGGGGCGGTTTAACTATTTAAAGGCACCTGAGGTGCCTATTTTTACCATTCGTTGTGCGAATAAATCGTTCGATGTGCGAACTGTCAAATTCCTGAATGTGTATAAATAAATGTTTCACACTTTTTGATGATATGTTATTTTTTTTGGAGAGAGAAACTTGTAAATAAAAAGATCAGAAGTTATATCTCTTTATTTCCAAGGGAGAAAAGGTAGAATCTTTGATTTCTTGTTAGGAAAGGATGTAATCTTTTGATACCTATTGTATTTCATCTAATCTATGTTTGTGAATTAGTTTGGATTCTCTATTTTTGGTTGTCTTTGGTTGTTTATTTGTTGGTCTTGACAAAACCTATTTCAAATCTTCGATCTTAGATGTTCATTTATCATTGAGCAAGCTTTTGACGATGTTTTGTGATTTGATATTCATTTGCATCTCAGCTTTTTAGCATTGTGTTGATTGTTAGTTTGAATAGCTTCTAATAATTAATGCAATAAGAGACCGCGCTATCGCTTGACAAACGGTATCGAGAGGGTGCGTGGGAATAGTGATGAAAAATGACATTCACATTCATTTGGCAAATTAGTTGAATGCATGTAAAAAAGGGTTAAGCGTGTGTATATATTTTGATCATTGGCTTTGTATATGAATTACTCGTTGGTTTGATATTGATGTTATAGTAATATCTGTTGGGTTTTGATTCTAGAGATGGATTAGGCTTAACATTCATGTAGGCTTTAAATGCTTTGTATTGATTGGTGATGTGCGAGAGCAATTATTGATCGGTATAAAATCACTCATAATATGCGGGGACCAAGAGGATATGTATGTTGTGAGTGATACATGATGATATTATGCGAATGTTTGATTTATGTATGAAATTGGTCAGAAGAATGCATGTGTTATCAATTGATGAGATCCAATTCCAACAAGGCTCCATTTATAATTCAGTCTTTATTTTATATTTTCCATCTTTACATATTCCGCATTTGTTTTTGGTTCCGCTTTAAACCAAAACTTTTGAACCATAAGCTTAGAAATATAGATACCGTCGAATGGCATTCCTTCCCTCGCACTGATCCCTATGGATACGACAAAACTGGGTTACTTATATATTTTTGCTTACTGCTATTCTAGCTTTAACAGCGATCCCCAGCAAGAGTTGATTCCCCAATTTGGACCTGTCTCTGGATATCAATGATCCTCAGCAGAAGCTAGCCTCCTCTTAGGCTTTGTATAATGATCATCCCTCAGTAGATTCAGCCTCAATCTTGGGTTTTGTACAAGACAGATAAAATACTCTCCAGCTGAGTCAATAACTTTCAGCCTCAATCTTGGAATTCGTACAAGACAGATAAAACCTATCCCCAGTAGAGTCAATTCTTTTTAGCCTCAATCTTGGGCTTTGTACAAGACAGACTAAATATTCCCCAAAGAAGAGTCAATTCTTTTCTTTTTAGCCTAAATCTTGGGCTTTGTACAAGATAGATAAAATACTCTCTTGTTGAATCAGTATTCTTCGCACGCTACACCTTCCTTCACTTCATGCTTGTCGGGCGAAGCTTCTAAGAGTTGCAAACATGCGCATTTTTCGTTTCTTCGAGTTTTCTTCTGCATCGAGCTGCAACCTTTTGACATATTTTGACTACAAGATTAACAAACACATCAAACTATCTAATATTCACATAAATGCAAGAATTATTTTATAGATAAGTCATTTTCTGATTAAAACAATAAAAAGCACTTAAAGGTGTCAAATTTGGATATAAAAACTAGCATTTCTTGACACCTAACAAGCTCTCCCCAACTTGCATCTTTGTTTGCCCTCAATCAAAAGAAATTTTCATAAAATTCACAAGAAAAACTCTCACACACCCAACTAACCGATAGCACGCATGGTTCAAACTCAGCAATTTGCACGCACAAGTTACTTCTAAGCACTCATAGGATCAAAACATGAATATGACTTAAATCCTAATCACAAAATTATACAATGCAACATCAAGTACCTTTAAGCTCAAATTGAATCACCTGATATACTCACATGCATTATGCACAATATTATTTACACGGGACAAAACACACTCATAAGCAATCGTGCCACATCCAAAACAATTTATGCAATCATCTTACAATTCATGAAAACTATGGAAACAAATATCACAAAAGGATTTTTATCGGTTGTAACTTGGTCGGGGTTAAAAACAAGGGACATATGTACACGGTCATTGAATCAAGAAAGGGTAAAAACTATGAAGAGCCTTTCTTTTTCAAATTTTTCATTCTTGTTCACTCCTTATTCCTTTCTTTCACAATGCATTCTCTTCTTTTGATTTTATTTTCTTTTTGTGCTTTTTGTTCTTTTTCTTTCTTCTTTTTTTTTTCGATTTCTTTTTCTTAGAATGCATTGTATCACCACTTCCTTTTTCTCTTTTCAAAATAAACCATTCTCCCCAACTTCAACATTGCTATACAATTAGCTTAAATGCTCTTCAAAGCGGGTTAAAATTTCAGGTTCATGATTCATAAAAAAAAAATTCTTTTAGGCTCAAAAGAGGTTTCAAATACGCGCACACTCACAAGGTGACTTGAGGTGTTTTTGGAATGGTGGTTATACTCAAAGTGCTCAAACATTGCCTTAATAATTTCTATGTTTCCACAATTTCAAAACAAACAAGCAAGATTAAACATAAACTATCCGAGTTAAACAATGACTACTCGAATCCCTCTAAAGTTGTGAACAATGGAGGCAACTCACATTTCTCGTAATGTCCTAATTGATTCAAAATGACCATGAGTTTACAAAACTTTGCATTGAGCAATTTTTCCAAAAGTATAAATTTCACATTCACATTATGATTCTACAAAGTCAATTTCACACCTTGATTGTGCTCATGCCAAGAAGTTTATCATCACCACATGCATAAAGGCAATAAGGTCTCTTTTTTTTTTCAAACTTCTTGTGTCAACAACTTACTTTCCACACATCAAAGGCAAACCAAAACAACAACTTTGTACAAGTAAAATAAACACTTAAAATAGAATTTAAATCAAAACACCATAAACTATCATTACTAACTTGGTGTTTTCACACCCAAAATGTGCTTTGCCCTTCCGACATACATCAAAAATCACAAAATTCTCCCCTAAGCGAAGAACAAACTAAACCACTTCTTAAAAACAGAAATTAAATGACAAAAGCAATAAAAATTCCTTCACTTTGAAGCCTACCCACCAAACTCATCAAAATCATCTCTCATGTCCATATCGAGATCATCACCAACAGCATTTCCAGCAACATCATCATAATCAGCAGCTCTAACTGTACCTGCCCCCTCCGAAAAGAAAGAAGGCATGTCCCCAGGCCAATTCGCATAAGCGTTGTCCTCCCTTGAAGGAAACGGAGTGACCTCCAAGGGGTTTGTCTGGTACTGGTAAATCTGCTACATACAATTAAAATTAAATTCATTATCCTGTGGATTGATGCACCCATGTCCCACGAGTAATTAAAAGCAGCCCTCATCCTAGGGTCCCAAGTAGAAAAATCCATGGCCTCAGTTGGCTCATTTGTTTGAGCCTGAGAACTTTCGCCAACAGCCCCCCTATTCTTTTTCTTGGTCGCAGCCAACTTTCCTTTGCAATACATATCTATATAATCATCATCAATAAGCCCTCTCCTTTTTTCATTCACAGCATTAGGCTCAAGCACCCACTTCTTGTTGCAAAGAGATTGAACTAGGCACGGAAAAATGATTGGTGCAGTAGAGTGAACTCCGGGCCTCCTTGTATTCTCCACAAAAATTTTCATTTCATTTGCTATCACCTGAGCAATGTCTACTTCCAAGTTCTCCATAATGCAATACATGAGTAAGTCGGTCTCAAGAGGCACAGAGGACCTATGAAGTCTTGGCCTAACATTGTAAGTTAGCAAGAGAAGTATAGCCTGAGCTTCCGGAGTCATATTTTCTCTATTGTACCAGATTGGCTCACCCTTATCATTCAACTCCACACTCCTACTCGGATATAAAATTGAACTTGAAATTTTTTCATGGTCAAGAGGTTGTTTGAGCAACTGGGTGTAGGTATCTTTTTCCAGAACTCCCAAAGTACACGGCTTACCCCATAAATTATTGATTTCATCACGGCTAAAGCAAATTTATTTTCCCCTCACAAAGGTTTCGAACTTGAAGTGTTCTCCCTCCGGTTGCAACGCATTTGCGTAAAACTCTCTTACCAATTCGTGACTGACACGATCCACCGGGTTCAGCAGAGATCCCCACTTCTTACTTTCAAAAATAGCCTGAACCCTTCGGTAATACCCCTCGTGATTCAAGATGAATTTTCTTTCCAAAACGATCTGCCTTCCCTCCAGGCTAGCAATTCTGGCTGCATGCACAGCACTCAGAAAATGATGCTAATCATACTCAGCTGGAGGAGCAGATCCACTTACAGCTCCCTTTTGTTTCTTGGCAGCGGTTGGTTTCACTCTGGAGCCATCTGCAAGACAGAACAAAAGAAAACAACCCAGTACAAAAGCAGGAATCACGTTAGACTAACAAACAATTGAAAAGGAAATGAATTAAAACAACAAGAACAAAGCAGAACTAAAAATGGTGTCTCGCCGCTGCTTCGCTAGGCGAAGCAGAAGCGAAGCTTCGCTGCATGCTCGCCGGGCGAAAACCTGCAAACACAGCTTCTTGCAAATAAAAACAGTTCTGCTTTTAGCAATCATCTTCTTCATCATTCCCACACATAAAAAAAGATAAACAAGGCAACAACAGCAACATGCAAAGAAACCTACTATTAGTACTCCTAAATCTAAATTTTCAAAAGCAAACCCTAACTATATGCTTCTACTACAATAACTAAGAAGAATAATTTTAACAAAAAGAAACCATTAAAAACTAACCTTGAAAGTGATTTGAGAGTTAGCAGAGATTGAAAGAGACAAAGAGTTGCAAGAGGGAGACTTAGGGTTTGAGTTTGTGGTAAGAGAGAAAGATACCAAATGAGGAAAAAAATATAAAGTAAACTACAAACCCTTTTTTAGTGGGGACACAAATCTTATCAATTTTTCCTTTATCCCTTCTTTTTCTTTCAGAAAGTACAGTGGTCCCTTAATTTAATTTTCCACCTCAGCTTGTTTCGCCCAGCCACGCAGAAGCGAAGGCCAGGAAAACAAGCTTTGTCGGGCGAAGCTTCATGTTCGCCGAGCGAACTACACCAGAAACAGAAAAAATTTGCTTTGGTGTGGGCTGCCAACTCTAAATCACCACTACACTCTCAAACACACTTTCAAACATAATTTTAACACAAAAGTAATGAAAATACTTACAATGTTGGGGTGCCTCCCAACAAGCGCTTTGTTTAACGTCGTTTGAGCTCGACGGTCCAAGATGACCTCAATGATCATCTAGAAACACTGCGCAATTTTCTCGATCAATTTCTCCTCCGAGATAGATTTTTAGTTGTTGGCCATTCACAGTCCAACTTTCCTTTTTCTGCAAGTCCTCTATCACAATAGCACCATAGTGTTTGACATCTTTAATCAAAAACGGTCCAGACCACTTGGACTTCAATTTTCCCGAAAAAAGCTTCAAACGAGAATTGAATAGAAGAACCATTTGGCCTACCCGAAATTCTTTCTGACGAACTTTCTTGTCATGATACCCCTTAACTTTCTCCTTATAGAGCTTGCTAGAATAATACGCGTTATTCCTCATTTCTTCCAACTCGTGTAATTGAACCTTTCTTTTTTCGCCGTCCAAGTTCGAATCAAAGTTTAACAATTTCAACGCCAAAAGAGCTTTGTGCTCCAATTCAACCGGTAAATGACATGTTTTTCCATAAACCATTTGGAATGGAGTTAAACCTATTTAGAGCCTTGTAAGCGGTTTGATACCACCACAAAGCTTCATCCAACTTTTGCGACCAATCCTTTCGAGAGCTTGACACGATCTTTTCAAGAATCCTTTTTACCTCCCTATTTGAAACTTCGGCTTGATCATTGGTTTGCGGGTGGTAAGGGGTTGCAACCTTATGCTTTACACCATAGTGCTCTAAAATCTTTTCAAGCGGTGTATTGCAAAAGTGCGACCCTCCATCACTAATCAATACACGAGGGGTGCCAAAACGGGAAAATATATTTTTCTTTAAAAATTTGATCACCGTTTTGCCATCGGCCCTCGGTGATGCAATTGCTTCCACCCACTTAGAAACATAGTAAACCGCAACCAAAATGTACTCATTTGAAAAAGATGGGGGAAATGGTCCAACAAAATCGATACCCCAACAATCGAAAACCTCAACTTCCAAAATAGTTTGTAAGGGCATTTCATCCCGTTTTCCAATCCCGCCACTTCTTTGGCATATGTCACAACTTTTCGCATGGAGGTTTGCATCTTTAAACAACGACGGCATATAAAAGCCCGATTGGAGGACTTTTGTTGCCGTTCTCAAACCATTGTAATGCCCTCCATATGGCGAATTATGACAATGCCAAAGGATACTTTTAGCTTCGTCACTAGTGACACACCTTCTCAACAAATTATCACCACCTAACTTAAAAAGATATGGTTCCTCCCAAACATAAAAATTGGCATCCGATAAGAATTTCCTTCGTTGGTTCCAAGTTAGATACTGCGGTATAAATCCGGTTGCTATGTGGTTAGCAAAATCTGCAAACCAAGGTCTAACTTGTACCCGAAACAGTTTTTCATCCGGAAACTCTTCTCGGACCTCACTTTCTCGGTGTGTTACTTCTACATTGACCAAACAGGGTAAATGATCCACTACTAAGTTTTCATACCCCTTCTTGTCACGAATTTCCAAATCAAATTATTGTAACAAAAGGATCCACCGGATTAGCTTTTGCTTTGAATCCGGCTTGGTAAGAAGATATTTAATGGCCGAGTGGTCAGTGTAGACTAAAAATTTTGAACTAATCAGGTAAGACCGAAATTTCTCGAGAGAATACACTATAGCAAGTAATTCTTTTTCTGTGGTAGCATAATTCACTTGTGCCTCATATAAAACTTTACTCGCGTAATGTATGGCATGAAAAATTTTGGTCTTCCTTTGCCCAAGCACCGCACCAACAGCATAATCGCTCGCATCACACATTAATTCAAAATTCAAAGTCTAATTAGGAGCAATGATTATGGGTGTAGTGATGAGTTTTTCTTTTAAAATTTGAAAGGCATTTAAACATTCATCATCAAAGAGGAAAGACTTATCTTTGTTGAGCAGATTGCTCAAAGGTCTTGCAACTTTGGAGAAGTCTTTGGTGAACCTCTTGTAAAATCCCGCATAGCCTAGAAAACTCCGGATTCCTTTAACATTGGTTGGTGGTGGCAACTTTTCGATCACTTCAATTTTTTCTTGGTACACTTCAAGACCTTTAGAGGAGACTTTGTGGCCGAGCAAAATCCCCTCTGTTACCATGAAGTTGCACTTCTCCCAATTTAGCACCAAGTTTGTTTCCACACACCGTTCATGAATGGTCTCCAAAATTTTCAAACATAGATCAAAAGAAGCTCTGAATACGGAGAAGTCGTCCATGAACACTTCCATTGTTTTCTTAATAAGGTCAAAAAAATGGCTTGTACACACCATTGAAAAGTTGTCGGTGCATTGCACAAGCTAAAAGGCATATTCCAGTATCAAAAAATTCCAAAGGGACACGTGAACGCCGTCTTTTCATGGTCTTCCAGATCAACTGAGATTTGATTATAACCAGAATAGCCATCTAGGAAGCAATAAAATTCTTGACCCGACGATTTCTCAAGCATTTGATCCATAAACGGAAGTGGAAAGTGATATTTTCTAGTAGCGGTATTAAGCCTCCTATAATCGATACACATTCTCCAACCCGTTACAGTTCTCGTCGGAATCAATTCATTTTTTTCATTTCTTATAACGGTCATTCCTCCCTTCTTGGGCACAACTTGCACAGGACTCACCCACGGACTATCGGATATCGAATAAATCATTCTGGCATCCAATAGCTCAATAACTTCCTTTCTCGCCACTTCCTTCATAGTCGAATTCAAACGGCGTTGAGGTTGAGTTACCGCTTTGAAGTCCTCTTCCATTAAAATTTTGTGCATGCAATAGGCCGGACTAATTCCCTTTAAATCAGAAAGAACCTAACATATAGCTTGTATATTCTTCTTCAAAACTTGAATCAAATGGTTTTCCTCTTTGTCGGTTAAAATGTTACTAATGATAACCGGTTTGTTACAACCTTCATCAAGGAACACATACTTCAAATTAGAAGGCAACACCTTCAATTCAAGTTGAGATTTATCATCATTCACCTCTTTCTTCAACACTTCCATTTCATTTTCCCATGGTTGTAACTCTTTTAAAGATGCAAGTTCCTTCAAGCATTCTTTAAGTTCCCTTTCTTCCTCATTGGTAAGTATTTCAAATGAGTCACCAAGAGCTCTTTCCAAAGGAGATGCTATGTGAACTTGCTTTGAGACTTCCACTATGGCTTCTTTCATTGCATCAATACGGAAACTATCATGCTTATCTTTGGAATGCTTCATTGCTTCAAAAAGATTAAAACACACCTATTCATTTTGAACTCTAACTTTCATAAGACCTTCGTCAACATCAATCATCATTCGAGTGGTCTTCATAAAAGGGCGTCCAAGAATCAATGGAGCATCCTCGTCTTCCTCCATATCAATTACAACAAAGTCAACCGAAAAGAAAAATTTATCCACCTTAACCAATACATCTTGAGCCAATCCATGAGGATGAGTTGTAGATTTGTCGGCCAATTGTAATGTCATTCGAATTGCTTTCATTTCAATGTTCCCAAGCCTCTTCACAGTAGACAGTGGAATTAAGTTGATGCTTGAGCCCAAATCAATTAAGCCTTTGCCAACATAAACATCACCAATTGTTACCGGCAAAGTAACACGCCCCGGATCGACTTCTTTCTTTGGTAGACTTCTTTGAATTATTGCACTACAACTTGCATCAAGGATAATTGTTTCCGGCTCCGAATATCTTTGCTTTTTTGTAAGAATATCTTTCATTAACTTAGCGTATTTGGGCATTTGCTCAAGCGCTTCGGAAAACAGAATGTTGATTTGCAATTGTCGGAATATGTCCATGAAACGAGTGTAATGTCTTGCATTGTCTTTCTTGGTGGGCACATGAGGGTAAGATAGATTTTGAATAGGAATAGGATTCACTTTATCCTTCCCCTTTTTTACTCTTCTCTTTTTTCTTCTATCTTTTCTTTTTCAAGATTCTCATTTTCAACTAACTTCTCATTTTCATTTTCAACTTCTTACTCATCATTCTTTTCAACTTCAACCTCATTATTTTTTTCTTCCTCCACAATCTCATCACTTCTCACATCAACATTTTTCTCATTTTTTTTCTCCTTCCCCCAACTCTCTCCCACTCCTAGTCACAATGGCTTTGCAGTGCTCCTTCAGGTTGGTTTGAGTATTTGCGGAAAAAGATGGCCTCGGTTGTTGATCGGCCAATTGTTTTGCAAGTTGCCCAACTTGATTTTCAAGATTTTTGGTTGATGCTTCATTAGTCTTTTGGTTGGCCATTGACATTTGAATGAATTGGTTGAGAGTTTCTTCTAACTTTGAACTACCACCTTGAGGTTGTGTCGGTTGATAAGGATTTTGTCGGTATCCTTGTTGATTTTGATAATTCCCTCTTGGTTGGTATCCTTGTTGATTTTGATAAGGTTGTTGAGAATTGTTTTGATAAGGTTATTGTTGCCTTTGATAACCTTGTTGTTGAATTTGATTATTCATGTAATTTGATTCTTCATTATCTGGAGGACAATAGCCGGTGGGGTGATCTCCTTTGCACAATTCACAAACGGCTATTTGCACATTCTTGCTCGGAATGTCTTGCATCTCTTTAATTTGTTGAGGGAGCTTTGACATTTGTTGTGTTAACAACTCCACTTGTTGAGATAGCAATTTATTTTGGGCAAGAATAGCATCATTAGTCCCCAATTCAAGCACTCCTGGTTTCTTTTGCGGTTGGCCACAGTTATGATTCCCTTGATGATCATTTAGTGTCATCTTGTCGATGATAGAAATGGCTTCCTCGGT
The DNA here is from genome assembly GCA_022829125.1 of Lathyrus tuberosus. Taxonomy (NCBI): domain Eukaryota; kingdom Viridiplantae; phylum Streptophyta; class Magnoliopsida; order Fabales; family Fabaceae; genus Lathyrus; species Lathyrus tuberosus. The sequence continues at coordinate 8,130,434 of JALAZF010000090.1, forward strand.
GCTTTTAGTCATAAAAGATCTGCCCGCAGTAGCATCCAACAAGGTCTTGTGAACCATTTACATTTCTGAAAATATGCACTTGCGTATGCTCATCAAAACCGTGCCCTTTGCATTTTCTAAGCATGGATTTGAATCTCTCCCAAGCTTCGTTGAGGGATTCATTTCCACCTTGTGAGAAAACCGCAATCGCCGTTTTCGCTTCCATGAAATGATTATGTGGAAAAAATCGTTCCAAAAATTTCTCTTCTAACATGTTCCAATCCGTCATAATAGTCGTTGACTGGTCAAGGTACCATTCCTTTGCCTTCCCAATTAGGGAATGCGGAAACACTCTCTTGAACAAAGACTCTTCTTCAGCTTCAGGTGCTCCAGTTGCACCCGCAATTTCATAGAATTTGGTCAAATGAGTGAAGGGATCCTTGTGATCCATATTGGTGAATGGATTCTGGTATAGAAGAGCAAGGATGCCAGTCTTCATTTCCGAATGCCTACCATTGTGGACATTGCATGCGAATTGAGCTGTGTGCCTCGGACTGTTAACACATGGTGTTGAAGTAGGTGGTAGTGGAGGTGGTGCAGCCATGGTTGGCGTTAACTGTGGTGTTGGTGTAGAAATTGAACTTTCTCCTCTTTCTCGTTTTTCTTTAGCAAGTTGCCTCCTTCATCTAGTTTTGCTATTCAACTTACGCGCAGTTCTCTCAATCTCAGGATCGAAAAGAAGTTGATCTGAGGGTAACTTTCCTTACATAAACAGAGTCTAAACAACTTAACCAAACAAATTAACAAGTATAAGAAAAAGTTATACAAGCTTAAAACTTAACAACTATTGCAATGCTTGTAATATCAAACAACAATCCCCGGCAACGGCGCCATTTTGTTGAAAAGTATTTCAGTGGGGGTTTTTGTTATCGTATCCGCAGGGATTGTATGGATACTACCGTCGTTCTATAGTCGAAATCATTTTAAACTTTAGGGTAACAAAGATTTTGGTTGATTTGTAGCGGATCATTTGCATAAGAATTTAATAACAACGGTAAATAAATTGGTTTTAAAGATTTGGTAAAAGCATGCCAAGATTAGGGTCTGATAATCCGTTTTATACGTATTTACTCGATAAAGTATGTGAACTTGTTAACAATGAATATAATCACATATCCTCTCAACAAGTTTATCTCTAACACTTGTTGTGGGATTTATCATATTTATCCTTAGATGATCTCTCACTCTAACTATCAATATGATAACATTCAAAGATCAATATTTATGAACATCAACTCTCAAAACTATCTCTAGCCTTATGATTATTGATGGATTAAAACTTAGGTCAAGTCTTAGAATATGTTTCTCAATCATGAACCAAAACAAAGTATAAACCATACAAACAAAGTTTTTCACCATATATTAATCATCAACAAAGTTCACAAACTAAATATCAAGATCAATACATACAAAATATAGGATTACCTACCACTAATCTTGACACAAGAGATGTTTAGCTACCCATTGTCATGGTAGCTTGATCAACAAGTAATAGACAAAGCTTTTGTTGCATCAATCTTCAATGGATCAAGGATTGAAGCGTAAAAGCTTTGGATTCTAAGAAAAATAAGTAAAGATGAAGTTTTTAAGCTCCAAATGTGTTTTTAGGTTACAATGATTCTTGCAAAAGGTGTTATCTCACAAAATATCTTCAAAACAACCTAAATACTACTTTCTGCCCAGGCAAATTCGTCGTGCGAATGCCTTCTTCCGCCGAACGAAGCCCTCAAATGAGGCCACGTGACAGCTACAGTGTCAGCTGGTCCATCAAAAATATATTCCTTCGTCGGGCGCAGCATTCCTTCGCTGGGCGAATCCAAATTCGCTGGGCGAATCACCTAGCGAACCAAAGTTGTGAGCTACTGGAACTTGAAATGAAAATCAATTAATTCTCTTGCCTCTTTCTCGCCGGGCGAATCACCAAGCGAGCCACATATGCTAGCTACTGGAATTAGACTTTCAAAACACAAATTCTCTCGCTACTGGTTCGTCGGGCGAAGCAGCCTTCCTTCGCTTCATGCTCATCGGGCAAAGCTTCTAATAGTTAGAGACACGCGCATTTTTCGTTTCTTCGAGTTTTCTTCCGCGTCGAGCTGCAACCTTTTGACATATTTTCACTACAAAATTAACAAACACATCAAACTATCTAATATTCACATAAATGCAAGAACTGCTTAATAGATAAGTCATTTTCTGAGTAAAGCAATAAAAAGAGCTTAAAGGTGTCAAATTTGGATATAAAAACTAGCATTTCTTGACACCTAACACTCGACGATGGTGGGATATGGATGTGCATAACGAGGGGAGGATTGGGACTTAATGGGCTGCTTAGCGTAACATTGGGTTGGACCTACCCGACTGGTGGGCAGGCGTTGGCCCAGTCCAAAATAGGAGCCCCCCAAGTCTTTGCTCTGAAGAGTCAGAGTAATGACTTAAGGGCCAGCCCATTCGCCGAGGATCCGTTTAGTAGGGTAGCGTGCCCGAAATACTAAGTTAGTGGAAGATGCAAGTGGTTAGGAGCAGGGGATGTTCGACGGGCAGGAGTCTCGGGGACTGACGTCCGTTCGGCGTCCTAAAGGTTATTTCTGGTCGGCGATGCGGGGAGACGAGAAGAGACGAACGCATTCATCACGCGGGCACGAAGGGAAATGAGAAGACGCTCGTGGGGTTCTGAGTGCCACGTGTCACTTGCCATCAATGCCTAGGGCGACTAGGAGTAGGGAACTCAAGTTCTTAGGGACGCCTCGAAGCCCGTGACGGTCCTAAAAATAGGAGTCGAGTTCGTGTCATTTGCACGTTTCCATTTTCCCCGCTCAGAGCTTTTTCTCTCCCTCTCTCTCTCTTCAACTTCCATCGTCATTTGTCTGCCATACGCCGCCGCGCCAGAGATCTATAACCGTTGTTCCAAGTAAGTTTCTGACACCTTCTCCCTGTTTAATGAGTTCTGCGGTGGTTCCTCCGGTGAACTGATGAAGTTCCCGGGGAGACCACGGAGTTTTCGGCGAAAACGGCGGGACTCCTTTGAATTTCTGATGAATATCCCGAAGAGCTGGGATGAATGACTCGAGGACCTGATGAAGGTCCCGAGGACACGGGATGAATCTCCCGAGGTCATAGGATGAAGAACTCAGGGATCTGATGAAGGTCCCGGGGACATTAGATGAATATCCCGAGGACAAGGGAAGAAGGTCCCGAAGGCGTGGGATGAAGGCCTCGAGGACGTCAGGTGACAGTCTCGTGGACCTTAGGCGATGGCCTCGAGGGGGGTTGTGCCCCGCTATCTAGCTAACACAGCGACGACCTGGGCCAGGAGGTCTCCCCGTGATTTCGTGGCTGCAAAAAAGTTTGGCCGGAGGGAGTATATGTCGAGGAGAACTTTTTATTATGCGCGGGTAGAATCTTGTCGCGCTTTCTTCGCCTCCTTGCCTCCTTTCCTCGCCCTTTCACTTGATTTACGGTGGAAGGGTGGATTTGATCTAGAATGTCAAATTCACTGTTTTCCTCTATTTTTCAGGTAAAAAATGGCTGCAAGGAGGATTGAGGGGGTCATCGAAACTGACGACGAGCCCGACTCACAAGTAGTGCAGACCAGTGGTGCTCAAATGCCCGAGGATTGGGTCGGGGAGGAGCCCCTAAACTTCTCATCTTTATTTGCCACAAATGACTCCGATGCCTATGCCACCGTCGAGGGCCTTTGCGAGGGCTTCCCGCGGAGCTAGCAGGCGTACAAGCCCCTAGAGCATCACCGAATATGTTTAACATTCAAAGGGACGAGGTTCCCTATGTACGAGTTCGCCTTGCTGGAAGCGGGCATGTGTCTGCCTTTAGTGACTTCCAGTGGGAGGTGTTTTCTTGGTTGCGTCTGGCGCCTTCGCAACTTCAGCCAAATGCAATCGTGTTTGTGCGGCCATACGAGCTCGTCTATAAATACCTTGGCATCGGGGCCACGATTCCCCTCTTCTTCTGTATCTTCCACCTACTAAGATAGACGGTCAAGGGCCGACATAGTTGGGTGTCCTGTAAGCAGCCGATGAGGCTGTTTCGGGCTTATCTGAACTCTGTTCGGGATTTTAAAGGTTGGTGGTTCATCGTCAAGAACCTCACCCGCGCGGCCAACAGCACATTGTATGACTGTGTGTTCAGGGAGAGGGAAGATGGACGGCAGGAGGAGGTCCTCGAATCAAAGTGCCCCCTGGAGTGGATGGAGGAGCACTTCCTGAGGGGCACAAACAATTATATTATCAGTCCTGGAGCATTGGCCGAGGAAGACCAGTTGGCCTACCAGGAGTTAGTCAAGTTTGTCGCCGGTTTCACTCGCGCGAAGTTAGTGACTCCCGACGAAAACTTCAAGCGCGATGATCGTGGGGAGATCTTAATGGAGGCCCGGCTAATAAACACAAAAGCCCTCCTCGAGTGAAAGATCGACGAGGATGCTGTTTGATTCTTAGGTAGCGGGCATACTCTTTACTCGAGCCCCATCAATGTTTCTCTCGTTGGTTTGTTGATGTTTATATTCTCTTTTTGCAGATACAATATCGAGCTTGGAAGAACGTGTGAAGAAGTTGGCAGCTGCCTGAGGCAAGAAGAAAAGTGGAAAGGGGCGAGTCGATCAGGTTCGACGGCAAATGCACGGCCTCAATTTGACACCCGGGGATTCGTCCAGCTCCCCTAGTGCAGCCAATCCCCGACTTCACATGGGTCCCCGAAGAGGCAGTGAACCGTGGAACCTGTGCACGTCGACCTCACTACAAGCCCACCTGATGAGAAGTTCGTGCTCCCGCCCTGCTACCTGAGGCATGACTTCTTCTCCAGGTCCAACTCCCTGATCATTAGCTGTCGCGATGAAAATTAGATACCATAGTTATTAATGAACTAGGATCACATTTATTTCGACACCGACTTTGATTTATCCAGAGGAAAGGTTCAAGGTCAAAAACCTAAAGGGGGAGATCTAAGGTTCGGGGGTTGGTTACGCCTAGGGAAGGTATTAGCATCCTATATGTCTGTAGTACTCTACAGGAACCTCTTGTTATTATTTATGTTATCTATTGCTTGCTCGCTAAGGGTATGTGCTAAGGGAAAGGACCTAAAGGTAGATGGCGATGCTTAAAAAGCAATCGACTTACAAGAGAAAAAAAATGGCTCGATGTGAATCGAGAGTTTATTTTGAAAAATGGTTTGAATATACAGGCGAAGAACAAAGATCAACATAACATTGCTACATCATTAGTACGAAATATGAGTAAGAGAATAGTCAGAACAAGAATCGAAATAAAAATATTCTTTTTAACTAATCAAAAGATAACTAAATATTTTTTTTTTATGTTTAAATATTGAAAAGAAATCAATCTAGATAAATATATATAAAAAAGCATTTCTAAGCAAAACAGTAATTTGAATAAATTAACAAAAATTTAAAAAGAGAAATCTTAAATGATTAAGTTCTAAAATTAATTTAAAATTAAGAAGAAAATATTTTTTTTGGTTTTAATTTATTTAAAACAAATAAAGTAAATAATATGGAGACATTATTAATCCTAACTCAAAACTTAAGTATATAAGAAAAACCAATCTAATTGAAACATATAGATTTCAAAAATTGTTTTTAACGAAATGAAATAAAACAAACAAGTTGGTAAAAAAAAACAAGATCCAACACAGGCCCAAAGGTGGCGTTGGTTTTAGATTGGACCGGGTCGGGTCCTTCTTAACCCGGTCTATTTTCAGCCATGTAAAGAAAGGGTCAAGAACCCTACCAATTAACCAAATCCCTTTTTCTCTCAAGCTTTCTCGCTCGCTCTCAGCTTTCTCTCTCACAAACCAAAACCGCCTTCGCATCAACTCTTTTCGCACCGAAAACTTCCATCACTCCCTCTCTCTCATTCGCTATTCATCGTCTCCAACTCACTCTCAATTGCACTTTCTCTCTTAATCGTTCGCAAGGATAACTCACAACAAATTAATCAAATCATTCACCATCAAGCAAAGAAAACAATCAAGATTCAATAAACATCATTGCAAAAGGGAAAATGAGGAATAGATGTACTCACAAATCTGGTGACGATGGATACGGAACGGCAACAACGACGGCGAACCTCCAGCGACGTGCACGGTTGTGGTGATGCCGACGGCTTCGAAGGTACCTCTCCCCTCTGATGATTGATAATGCTCTGTGCGAGTTGTTGTGCCTGCAAGTGTTGCAAATTGTGTATCTGTGAATCCTCGCGTACTTTCTGTGATGCTTGTTTGTGGCATCAATGTTTTTTACTCGAACGACATTGTTTCTTGCTGCTTCTGATGTGTGCGTGAATCCTGTTTTGGTGTTGTTGTGGGGTGTATGTTTTGTTGCTCCTTTCTCTGCTGTGTGTGAATTTCTGTAATGTGTACGTTCTGATGCTAGTTTCTGCTGCAAGTTGCGTGTGTTTATTGCTGATATCTGTGAACGATGTTCTGAGATGTGAGGTTTTTTTTAGGAGTGTGAACACAGATTTTTCACCGTAATGCCTATGAGTGAAGCGTGTTGTATCAGTATGTTTGTGTATTTCTCGGTGTAGCTGGTGAGTACGTGAACCTTTTCTCTTCTTCTGCGTGTCGCAAATGATCGATGGATTTTGTGTGTTTTTGTATCTGAAACTCTCCTGGTGTGAGTATGTGTTTGTGAGTGATGGTTTTTTTCTAGTGTATTGATTGGCATATTTATGTGATTGGTGCGAGTGAATCTTGTTCTTGTTGTCCACTTGCATATCTGTGTGTTGTTTTATAGACATCCGAAATTGAATTCGACTTAAATGCTCTGGATTTGCCATTTGAAACCTGTCTTAGGAAGAAAATATCATGGCCATGAATGTGTGATTTTCACAATTGAAAACTTGCTGATTTTGTTTTGGAAATGTTTGAAACTTATCAATTCTTGTGATTCTCATGATGAATATGTGATCTTATGAATCCGTTTTTCCTCCGACATGTTGGTGAATTGTTTTGGAAGGGAATGCTTGTGATCTTTTATGATTCAAAATTCTTGATGATTGGCAAATTAATTATGTCGGTAACAGGATGTGGATGTGGATGTGTGTTTCTATATTCACTTGTTTTATTTGGAAATGCTTTATAAACCACCGCCTGCCAATTCATTCTTTAATGATTCTTGAATTAATGGACTTTTCTTTTCTTCATCATTATCAAACAGGACGTGAACGGCTTCAAATTCTTCTGTCATGCGATGGGACTCTAGGTGTTGTCTTGGGTTTGTCTTCAATACGGCTTGTTCAGAGTCGGTGCTACTTAATCCACCATCATTTTGGCCCCACCCAAATTTCTTCTCAGATACATCAACTTCCATTGCATATCTTTATTGGAGTCTAATATCTGAGCATTTTAAAATGCTAACTCAAGGACCCAAACCGCCTTTGGCTTCAATAAAGTGGCAAACAATGTTACTAGCAGATAGCGCTTCCAAAGCTTGAGTCGCTGCCAGCTAGACTGCATCATCATTGGAACTCAAAAACCGTAGTAATTGATTCACTGCAACATCCTCCTTGAATGCAATACGCATATGTTCATTGATGCAAGCGTTGGCAATGGACTTTGCAGCTCTGAGTATTGCTGACTTGAACTTTATTGGAATTATGAATGAAACTTGCATGAATTTAAGTCTTGTAATGCCTTAAAATTAAATTCCAATTCAATAGCATATAAGCTTTGACTTTAAATGAATCATATGATGCCTTAAAACACGGCTTGGACTTGAATTTTTCCTTTGCACTTGAATTTTGAATTTTGAAGCATGGAGAATGTATGGACTCCTCGTATACCTTGAACTTAGTATCCACTTTGCAAACTTTGGTCTTTTTGAACTTGGATTTAGACACTCTCACTTTGAGTTTTATGAAAAGGATGATTCTTGAGATCAAATGGTGTACCTTGGAATAATTGATTTAAAGTTCTAAACTTATAACCTTGGAATCTTGTATAAACTTGAGAACTTTTTGAAAAAAATTCTTATGAATCCAACTTGAATTTCCATGAATCTTAGACTTTGCTTTGAGAATTTCTTGTCTAACCCGATTCAATGTTTTATCCTAACATATAATCTCCAAACTCTCTTTTCTTCTTAAAATCAAAAGAAGCTCAACAAGGATCCAACCATCATGAATGCGAATAAAGTCTCTCTTGAATAAGATCTAAACTTTATTGCCTGCTCCAACAAAGCCTCACAGGATAATGACTTCAGTACACGCACCACGCCCGGAGAAACCCTTTGAAAGTGAACATATTGCTTGTAATACAACACACCGCAAAATTTCATCCAGTTCTCAACATCAATGAACAAAACCCTAATTCCCTTTGAGGGAAGCTTCTGAGGAACCTTGAGGAAAATCGATCTTGTATTGATTAATGGACCATAAGAATAAGGGCATCTCCACATGAATTCAACATAATTTGCCAGGGACCAGAATCACCATGAGCACACACGCGACCTCCATGACCTTTGAACCTCCTGCAGCAACTCTAAATTCACAAAGGAAAACAAACAAACACCAGTCTGGTAAATTGGTTAGCTTTGTATACATGATTGACCTAGAAGTGATGTGATATGCTATGCAGACGATGCAAAATGAAAATAGGATCTTAGGGTCAAAAATTAGGGTGTAACAGATGCCCCTATTTAAGTTCCTTCTATCTGGAGATATGGAGATTGAAATCTTCGTCTCGACGCGATAGGAGGGACTTAAATACAAACACGCACAATTTTTGGCCCTAAGATGCCACGAAATGCATATGATATGATATGAAATGAATGCAAGACAAATATCCTGTGGGGAATGATGTCACAGGGGATAACTGTATACAGAAAACGCTGAAACATAGTTAAAGAATGGAAGACCCGACAAGGAACAAATTTAGCAAGACTCCACGGGGAAAGATCCAACTCCACTGGGGAAGAGACTACCAACTGACAATCACAAGGTAGCTTAAACACATGGTGAGAAACTTGAAAAGAAGGATAACTTACTGCCAAACAGCTGGTAGCCTAAGTAAAGGTATCCAGTTGAAATAAAGGACGTATATTACCTACTATCAAGCATATGGTAGCCTAAGCAGAGGTAATAGACTTGGGAAGAGAGATCACCTACTACCAAACACGGTAGCCTAAGCAAAGGTGTATGACCAAAAAATATAGACATATTACCTACTATCAAACATATGATAGCCTGAGTAGAGGTAATAGACTTTGATAGGAGAGATCACCTACTACCAAACACGGTAGCCTAAGCAAAGGCATCTAACCAGAAATCCAATAGACATATTACCTACTATCAAACATATGATAGCCTAAGCAGAGGTAATTGACTTGAAAGGAAGAGATCACCTACTACCAAACACGGTAGCCTAAGCAAAGGTGTCTGACCCAAAAGAAAGGTTTGTTACCTACTATCAAACATGATAGCCTAAGCAGAGGTGAACACGGAAGGAAAGATGACCTACTACCACCACGATAGCCTAAGCAGAGGCATCTGACCAAAAAGATATGGTAATTACCTACTATCAAACATATGATAGCCTAAGCAAAGGTAATAACCAAAAGGAAAGATGACCTACTACCACCACGGTAGCCTAAGCAGAGGCATCTGACCAAAATACAGACATATTACCTACTATCCCACGATAGCCTAAGCAGAGGTAATAGACTGGAAAGAGAATGATCACCTACTACCAACTTGTGGTAGCCTGAGTAAAGGCGTCCGACCAAAAGAAAAGATATGTTACCTACTATCAAACATATGATAGCCTGAGCAAAGGTAAACACAAAGGGAAAGATGACCTACTACCAAACCTGGTAGCCTAAGCAAAGGTATCTGACCAAAAAGATATGGTATATTACCTACTATCAAACATATGATAGCCTAAGCAAAGGTAACAACCAAAATAAGCTTCCAATGATCAAAATATGATTCAGCTTCTTCTTTAACTAAATGTTCCATTTAGAAAGGGTAAATAAACTTCCCCACGCCTCAAGGTTGTATGCCATGAACGGGTTTTCAAATAGAATGCTGCAAGGTTGTATACCACGAGCAAGTCCGAAAATAAACGCTTCGACGCTGTATGCCTTGAAATAAAAGGCTACGAGGTTGTTTGCCTCGAGCAAAAGTCTTAAATTCCTCTTGGAAAGGTGAACACTTGTTGGAAAGTAACTTCACAGGGGATTAGAATTTTCACTGGAGATTGAAGACTTCAGCGGGAATCCATAACTTACTGGAGATTAGAAAATATCACCAAGGATCTTCCGAAGACATGGAGGTCCAGTTGGCTTGTAAACATGTCTTCTCAAATAAAGAGAAAGATCATCTGAATCTTCACCAAACTTCTCGAAGAGATGCCATTTGATGGGAGTAAATTGAATAGTGGACTCACTGGGAGAATATCACTGAGGAGCAATATCACTGCAGTTTGAAATAAAATCATTGTAACAGGAATTCTCAAATAAAGAGAAACACTTGTAAAGTACTCAACAAACTTCTCTGACGGATTTCCGGAGATATGCCATTTGATGGAGAACAAGTTGATGATCTTGATAACTTCTGGGGATAGACAAACTGTCTTGAAAAGAGACTGACATTTGCCATCCAAATAGAAAACCTGAAAACAAAACAAGTTGCTCAAATAAAGAGGCTGCCACTTGTTGTCTGGGTATAATTTCTGAGAAAATGCTGTAACAACACTGCCGGAGAAATATTTTTGTCTTCAATGGTGATCAATTAGATTCTCCCTAGGGAGACAAAGTGCAAAATAAATGCACACTCGATTTAGGTTTAACAACCTAGAGAGATTTAAAAATTGTGATTGTCAGGGACCAAAGTTCAATTCAGGAAATAACTGAAAAGAAACGGTCAAGCAAGACTCTATCCAGTGAGGAATGAACTCAACGGAAAAGAAAACTAAAGCAACCATCTTCCACGAGGATCGAGCTCAATGGGGAATTGGAAATGATGTGCTATTTCTACTTAGGGCTGACGACTCTACTTTGAGGGAGAGGACAAACCCAGTCACTTGGGGATAAACACAGCCAAAGTGAAAGAACAAACAAAAAATGCAAAATGCACCGATGCCATGTATCTATATGAATGAATGTATGTTATGCTTATGCTTATGCTGACAAAACAGACAAAGAGAAGTAAATTGGAGAGGAAATAAATATCTCGACACGGATACTCAGCCAATAGAAGCATCACTGGGGATGAAAGGGAAAACCACATATAGAAACAAAGTCTTGCTTCAAGGCTTCAAACTTCTCTGAGGAAAGGAGCGCACTCCATTTGGGGATGAACATCATGACTTCACTTAGGGAATTGTCAAGATGAATTCGGTCACTCTATTGAGAATGAGAAAGATCCACTGGGTAAAGAATCAAACTTATGATTGGAGAGATTTCATAAGGGATAAAATAAATATCCACTGCGAACTGAAGTAGTCTGAAAGGAAGTTGTAACTAGAGATGCCAGAGATGAGGCCACACAGGGAATAAAATAAATATCCACTTCGTTGGGGGAAGCTCGGATCAAAGTTGCAAATTGAAGATGTAAGAGTTGAGACTTCATGGGGATGAAATAAACATCCACTTCGCTGGGGAAGATTGAAGTTGTAAGAAGTCCGTTGAGTGAAGTAACAGTTACTTCATTGAGGGGAGGTTGAAGCCAAGGGAATCCACTGGGGGGGATTCTTAGGTCACCAATTGGGGAACTTTGCATCAGACACACCATAACTACTTGAAGTGGAAATTCACCGGGGAATAGTTGTGACTGACTGAAGTAGAAATTTGCTGGAGAATCATCACGCCACTTGAGACAGAAACTCTTTGGAGTATGGGTGAAGAATGTTGTGAGAAAAATGTAGCTCTGCATTGATAAACTGTGTAGTAGTCGCCATTTTGAACAACGGTAGTCGTGAATGGATAAAGAGTCTTCAGTTCTCAAATGCCCCAGATCACACGGTTTATGGGAATAAGTCATCTCAAGCGGATTTTACAGAAAACTTGGCATCCAACTGTTCCAATGTCTTCCAACTCTTTGAGAGATTTATCGAATCTCGACGTAACTGCCCCTGATTAATGGTGTCCTGTATAACTGAGTCTTCAAACTTGCCCCTTGGGGTCAGATTATGGAAGCAGCAACTGAGAATAACTTGCCCCTGTTTAGCGGAGTCTTCAGGAAACATGCCCCTGGATACGATCATCTTTCTGAAATAATTTTCCATTTACTCATTAGAGTTTCAAGTCTAAAAAGACCGAGCTCATTACTGATGCTCATATGTAAGCTTCTATGATGTCGAACAACGTTAGCATGTTAATTCTGAAATGGGTAATGCAACACACACGTTTGTCTTGAATTTTTTTTTTTTGAAAAAATATCGCAATAACCTATGACCAAATCACCAGTTGGGATATGAAATTGATTGATTTTATAAAGCCAACACCAATTTTGAGCATAGCTCATAGGAGTCAGGAAACATTATCTCATTGAGTATGCTTTCGAATTAAAACTTGCTTCAATTAGGTCTTTTGAGGGTTATATAGTGGCTTGGTTCACGGTTTAAGAAACAAAGGATAAAGGCTCAAAGTTTATTTGTACCCACCCATTCTTCGTGATGTTCTCCAATCCTATGTTCAGCTAACTGACACGAGTACTCATCCCTCAAGAGGAGTTTTGATATGGTTGAGAAACCACTGAGGCTTTGGACATGACAGTCACTCTCCTATTTGCTTTTGGCATTCGATCACACGACTCTGTTCTTTACTGATGATTTTTCTTTGTGATCCTTTGTTTTCGCTTTCACGTTCTTTGTTTTATTCCCTAACTTTTGCCTGGACGAAATCTTTTGGATTTGAATTTGAAGTCCAGCGGGATGCCCCAATTTTGCCTAAGTCTCCTTCATAGGTTTTGACTTAGCAGGCTTTTTCTTTTTTCTTTTTGATTTATGAACAAGTCGTGTGACTCTAAGTCATTTTGACCTTTTTGAAAGGATTGCGACTGCCTCACTCTTTAGATAGTTGAAGGATAATCATTGTGAATTTTACTGCTAGCCCCCTAATGTGTGAGGGATAGATAAAGTGGATTCTCGGATGTTCACTCCTCTTTTCTTTTTTTGGAAAGTCTGGGCGCTCGATCAGCTTAACTGAACACTACCCTGCCCTAGGCTAAAATTGAGGGTTTTTTTTTTTAAAAGAAAACTCCTACTTCAAGGCTCAAAGGGGTTAAAGAGGGTTTATCTCCCTTATATCTCCGGTGTTTGGGATTTGAAACAATGCCTTACATCCTCAGCAGAGTCTTATTCAAAAGCATACAACAAGAGATCTTGTGTTTTTGATTCGTCATCCTCCCTCCAATTCTCTACCAAAGTAAGAGATTGGGTCGAGTTGGCATTATAAAACAAGAAAAGCATTCTAACAGAAAAACATTTTATGAGTGACTACGAATGGACTTCTTCAAGACAAACATATTTATTGCACTAATCATTCAAAATAACAATTTCTTACAATGCCAAACCAAATGCATTAACGAACGTAGAAAATTACATATGAAAAACAGCAAATAAGCTTAAAATCTGACAAGACATAGCCTAAGGAATAAGTCTTCTGCATCAGTCCACCATGTGCAAAGAGGGGATTGCTTCTTGTTCAAGCAAGGATTGATCTGAATCTGGGGTTTGCACCTCTTTGAAAGTCAGGACCCTCTTTTGAATCATTTCCTTCACTTTCTCCTTGAAAACATAACATTCTTCGATATCGTGGTCGGGTGCCCCTTGATGAAAGGCACATAAGGCATCAGCTGTGAAGTAGCTCCTGTGGGCCATTGGGATAACTGGCGGAGTTTCCTTCTTGATCAAACCATTTTGCAAGAGGATAGGGAACAACTAGGCATAGGGCATAGGGATGCCCCTAGAACCACTGCTTTGCTCAGCTGGTTGATTAGTTGAGGAGGAAGAAAAACCATCCTGGTGTTGGGATACGACCAATTCCTATCAGCCTTCAAGTTTGCAACTTTGTCACGAAGCTCTTGATTTTCCAGCTCTTGGATGTCTATCAGATTCTTCATTGCGGTGGAAAAAGTTTCCATGTTAGCCTTCAAAATGGCAACCTCTGCTCGAAGTGTGTGGTTTTCTTGTTCCAAATGATCCATCTTCTTGGCTTGAGTACCGTGCTTATGATGACTCGACTATGGTAGAAGAAACAAAAGTGAGAACTTGGAATGCAAAGGATGTGATGCTAATGATGTATGCAAATGCAGAATGCAAATGAATTTCAAGGAACTCAAAGGTTATATTACAAACACCATAAAGTGGATAAAACTTTTGAATGACTGAAAAGGTATCATTTCATTGAATTTCTCTTTTTTTTTTTTAAGGATTACAAAATAGAGTATAATTTCCAAAACCCACGGTAAAACCTATGATGTTTGCAAGATACCTCTAAATTCCTTGAAGAGGGTTAGAAAGATGGTGCATGATTGCATGGATGCATGAATGCACAAACACAGGTATACACATATTCACAAGTTCACATATATACATGCAAAAAAGCAAGGGCCTAGGTTTGGAGATCACGAGCATGGAGCCATGGTCTACCCATCCCAATAGGTGTGTACTATAGTTTCAAATGTACCTGCCAAACGGGTTTTACAAAGTTCCCAGAGTCTACAATCCATCTTTCGGATATTATCGATTTTCCAGATCACTTGGTAGTCAATAATATTCTCAAGAGAATCTCGTCTGAGTGTAGTATCGCGTAGCAACTATCGCGGAAATAGACTCCCGCATAGTCCTCGCACTACCTAATAGGCCAAGTTGGGTTAAAGGTAACTGCAGTCCCCAGTCCCGAGGGTCTTTAGATCAAAACCATATCGTCTTCACGAATGAATTCGTTGGACAAATATTTTATTCGAGAGGGCCTAGACTGAGTGGTGAAGT
Source organism: Lathyrus tuberosus (assembly GCA_022829125.1). Lineage (NCBI taxonomy): Eukaryota > Viridiplantae > Streptophyta > Magnoliopsida > Fabales > Fabaceae > Lathyrus > Lathyrus tuberosus. The sequence goes on from JALAZF010000090.1 coordinate 8,145,434, forward strand.
CTCAATTTACTTTTTCAGGAATCGACTCCCTCAAAGTATCATTGAAGTTTCACTGTTTTCCTATCTTAATTTCACTCTAGTCCGGGTGTAGCACTTTGTCTCACCACACTAAGTTCCCAAACCTGCACAAAAAAGAAAACCAAGCAAGCAGATAATAATAATAACATAAATAAACGAGTTAGGGGAAACCCTCAATAATAAAAAACATTATATAATCCCCAGTGAAGTCGCCATTTCTGTCGCGGTGAAAATTAGATACCATAGTTATTAATGAACTAGGATCACATTTATTTCGACACCGACTTTGATTTATCCAGAGGAAAGGTTCAAGGTCAAAAACCTAAAGGGGGAGATCTAAGGTTCGGGGGTTGGTTACGCCTAGGGAAGGTATTAGCATCCTAAACGTCTGTAGTACTCTACAGGAACCTCTTGTTATTATTTATGTTATCATTTGCTTGCTCGCTAAGGGTATGTGCTAAGGGAAAGGACCTAAAGGTAGATGGCGATGCTTAAAAAGCAATCGACTTACAAGAAAAAAAAATGGCTCGATGTGAATCGAGAGTTTATTTTGAAAAATGGTTTGAATATACAGGCGAAGAACAAAGATCAACATAACATTGCTACATCATTAGTGCGAAATATGAGTGAGAGAATAGTCAGAACAAGAATCGAAATAAAAATATTCTTTTTAACTAATCAAAAGATAACTAAATTTTTTTTTTTTATGTTTAAATATTGAAAAGAAATCAATCTAGATAAATATATATAAAAAAGCATTTCTAAGCAAAACAGTAATTTGAATAAATTAACAAAAATTTAAAAAGAGAAATCTTAAATGATTAAGTTCTAAAATTAATTTAAAATTAAGAAGAAAATATTTTTTTTGGTTTCAATTTATTTAAAACAAATAAAGTAAATAATATGGAGACATTATTAATCCTAACTCAAAACTTAAGTATATAAGAAAAATCAATCTAATTGAAACATATAGATTTCAAAAATTGTTTTTAACGAAATGAAATAAAACAAACAAGTTGGTAAAAAAAAACAAGATCCAACACAGGCCCAAAGGTGGCGTTGGTTTTAGATTGGACCGGGTCGGGTCCTTCTTAACCCGGTCTGTTTTCAGCCATGTAAAGAAAGGGTCAAGAACCCTACCAATTAACCAAATCCATTCTTCTCTCAAGCTTTCTCACTCGCTCTCAGCTTTCTCTCTCACAAACCAAAACCGTCTTCGCATCAACTCTTTTCGCACCGAAAACTTTCATCACTCCCTCTCTCTCGTTCGCTATTCATCGTCTCCAACTCACTCTCAATTGCACTTTCTCTCTTAATCGTTCGCAAGGATAACTCACAAAAAATTAATCAAATCATTCACCATCAAGCAAAGAAAACAATCAAGATTCAATAAACATCATTACAAAAGGGAAAATGAGAAATAGATGTACTCACAAATCTGGTGACGATGGATACGGAACAGCAACAACGATGGCGAACCTCCAGCGACGTGCGCGGTTGTGGTGATGCCGACGGCTTCGAAGGTACCTCTCCCCTCTGATGATTGATAATGCTCTGCACGAGTTGTTGTGCCTGCAAGTGTTGCAAATTGTGTATCTGTGAATCCTCGTGTACTTTCTGTGATGCTTGTTTGTGGCACCAATGTTTTTTACTCGAACGATATTGTTTCTTGCTGCTTCTGATGTGTGCGCGAATCCTGTTTTGGTGTTGTTGTGGGGTGTATGTTTTGTTCCTCTTTTCTCTGCTGTGTGTGAATTTCTGCAATGTGTACGTTCTGATGTTAGTTTCTGTTGCAAGTTACGTGTGTTTATTGCTGATATCTGTGAACGATGTTCTGAGATTTGAGGTTTTTCTGAGGAGTGTGAACACAAAATTTTCACCGCAATGCCTATGAGTGAAGCGTGTTGTATCGGTATGTTTGTGTATTTCTCGGTGTAGCTGGTGAGTACGTGAACCTTTTCTCTTCTTCTGCGTGTCGCAAATGATCAATGGATTTTGTGTGTTTTTGTATCTGAAACTCTCCTGGTGTGAGTATGTGTTTGTGAGTGATGGTTTTTTTCTAGTGTATTGATTGGCATATTTCTGTGATTGGTGCGAGTGAATCTTGTTCTTGTTGTCCACTTGCATATCTGTGTGTTGTTTTATAGACATCCGAAATTGAATTCGACTTAAATGCTCTGGATTTGCCATTTAAAACCTGTCTTAGGAAGAAAATAGCATGGCCATGAATGTGTGATTTTCACAATTGAAAACTTACTGATTTTGTTTTGGAAATGTTTGAACTTATCAATTCTTGTGATTCTCATGATGAATATGTGATCTTATGAATCCTTTTTTCCTCCGACATGTTGGTGAATTGTTTTGGAAGGGAATGCTTGTGATCTTTTATGATTCAAAATTCTTGATGATTGGCAAATTGATTATGTCGGTAACAGGATGTGGATGTGGATGTGTGTTTCTATATTCACTTGTTTTATTTGGAAATGCTTTATAAACCACCGCCTGCCAATTCATTCTTTAATGATTCTTGAATTAATGGACTTTTCTTTTCTTCATCATTATCAAACAGGACATGAACGGCTTCAAATTCTTCTGTCATGCGATGGGACTCTAGGTGTTGTCTTGGGTTTGTCTTCAATACGGCTTGCTCAGAGTCGGTGCTACTTAATCCACCATCATTTTGGCCCCACCCAAATTTCTTCTCAGATCCATCAACTTCCATTGCATCTCTTTATTGGAGTCTAATATCTGAGCATTTTAAAATGCTAACTCAAGGACCCAAACCGCCTTTGGCTTCAATAAAGTGGCAAACAATATTGCTAGCAGATAGCGCTTCCAAAGCTTGAGTCGCTGCCAGCTGGACTGCATCATCATTGGAACTCAAAAGCCGTAGTAATTGATTCACTGCAACAGCCTCCTTGAATGCAATACACATATGTTCATTGATGCAAGCGTTGGCAATGGACTTTGCAGCTCTGAGTATTGCTGACTTGAACTTTATTGGAATTATGAATGAAACTTGCATGAATTTAAGTCTTGTAATGCCTTAAAATTAAATTCCAATTCAATAGCATATAAGCTTTGACTTTGAATGAATCATATGATGCCTTAAAACATGGCTTGGACTTGAACTTTGCCTTTGCACTTGAATTTTGAATTTTGAAGCATGGAGAGTGTATGGACTCCTCGTATACCTTGAACTTAGTATCCACTTTGCAAACTTTGGTCTTTTTGAACTTGGATTTAGACACTCTCACTTTGAGTTTTATGAAAAGGATGATTCTTGAGATCGAATGGTGTACCTTGAATAATTGATTTAAAGTTCTAAACTTATAACCTTAGAATCTTGTATAAACTTGAGAACTTTTTGAAAAAAAGTCTTATGAATCCAACTTGAATTTCCATGAATCTTAGACTTTGCTTTGAGAATTTCTTGTCTAAACCCGATTCAATGTTTTATCCTAACATATAATCTCCAAACTCTCTTTTCTTCTTAAAATCAAAAGAAGCTCAACAAGGATCCAACCATCATAAATGCGAATAAAATCTCTCTTGAATAAGATCTAATCTTTATTGCCTGCTCCAATAAAGCCTCACAGGATAATGACTTCAGCACACGCACCACGCCCGGAGAAACCCTTTGAAAGTGAACATATTGCTTGTAATACAACACACCGCAAAATTTCATCCAGTTCTCAACATCAATGAATAAAACCCTAATTCCCTTTGAGGGAAGCTTCTGAGGAACCTTGAGGAAAATCGATCTTGTATTGATTAATGGACCATAAGAATAAGGGCATCTCCACATGAATTCAACACAATTTGCCAGGGACCAGAATCACCATGAGCACACACGCGACCTCCATGACCTTTGAACCTCCTACAGCAACTCTAAATTCACAAAGGAAAATAAACAAACACCAGTCTGGTAAATTGGTTAGCTTTGCATGCATGATTGACATAGAAATGATGTGATATGTTATGCAAACGATGCAAAATGAAAATAGGATCTTAGGGTCAAAAATTAGGGTGTGACATTAGCGCAGCTGAATCCAAGGCCATCTTGGGCGCTGATCGGACTGCGAGGAAGAAAATCCTATCGGAGGATATGGTCGCGATGATGTGGGTCTTCACCGCACCTCTGGTCCTGAACGACGAGACTTGCCCTGCGGCTGAGCTGACCAAACTACAGAATAACTTTGCGTTAGTCGAGGTTGATATGAAGAAGCTAGCGAAAGATCTCGCCGAGTGCAAGAAGCAGAACGAGGCTCAGGTCGAGCTCCACGGGGAGATGGAGAAGAAGATGAGGGAAGTTGCTGAGGAGAGGAAGACTCTCTTAGCCAGGATTGCTGAGCTGGAGGAGGCTGCCAGGCCCGCCGAAGGTGAGACCGACGAGGACAAGCTTCTGACTTCCCGGACTGAATTGATATCAAGGATCAGGCTTCTCGAGCAGGATGTCCTGGGGGCTGTCGAGGTGGGATTTGCTGCAGCTGTGAACCAACTCCAGCTCGTGAACCCAGGTGTTCAGCTCATCACCGAATGGACCGGTCCTTACCATCAGGTGGTTGAAGGTCGGATTATCACGCCGGAGACCGAGGAGGAGGAGGATGACCAGACCATGGCGGACGGGCAACTTGAGGAGAATGCAGTTGTTTAGTTTTCTTTCCTGTCTAGTTTGTTTGGCCTGCGTGCCAGTTTTTTGACTTTTGCCCGGCCAGCGTGCCAGGGGTTTGGATTTCTTGTTTGTACCTTTTGAACAATGGGCTTCTGCCCAGTTTGAATGCATTGTCTTTTCTTATTTTATGTGTGATGCTTGTATGTTGATTATATATCTGTTACTTTCGTTTTTGTCTAAGTATTTGGGGCCTTTGCTCGACTTTGTTGATCCTCGACAGTGTAGGGAAGTCGAGTGGTCGGATCTATATTCCGACCTTCGACGAAGCTAAAAGCTCGGTCGAGGTCTTGCTTTGTGGCATGAACTTCCCATCGCGAGTTGGGTGTCCTGCCTAGTTGGTATCGTGGTGGTAGAGCTCGATCGAGGTATCCCCGTCGGATCAAGGGTCCTCGCGCACACACACAACACGGGCCCTTATCTTCTTGTCTCGAGGAGGGGAGTCGCGCTTGTACCTTAGTACGCCCCTGTGGTCGCGACGCAGATGGGTCGCGGACAATGTTTAACTGTAGTACTGCTTAAGTTTTTCAGCGTTCCATGGTCGAGCAAGTTCCTCCCCATGCAGATTTTCAAGGTAATCGACTCATGTCCCCGTTTTCGCGCAGACACGATATGGGCCCTCCCAGTTCGCGGCGAGCTTGTCCTCGCGCGAATCTTTCTGGTTCTTTCCCAGGACAAGGATTCCTACCTGGAATTCGCGTTTGATAACTTTGTTGTCATGGCGTAAAGTTATCTTCTGTTTGAGTGAGGCTTCACTGAGGGATGCGCATGTCCGTATCTCCTCGACCAGGTCGAGCTCCTACCTTAGGGCCTCATCATTCATCTCCTCTTCGAGAGGAGACTCGGTCCTGCTCGAGGGTTCCCTTATTTCCACTGGGATCACCGCCTCAGTTCCATAGGTCAGTCGGAAGGGGGTTTCCTCGGTAGTGGAGTGCAGAGGGATATGCATGTAACTATTTTTGTATATAAGTTTTGTTTCACTTATCGATACTTTTTGGTTAATATCGTTCGAATCAACCCCGATTTGTTTATAAATACGTTGACTTTACATTTTAGTGTATATATTGCGTATCGTGTAAATATCATTGAGTTTAATTGATTTTATCTCATTTTTATAGGTATTTAAGCAATGAGATTTTGCCATTGTTGTATAGAGCATTGAATAAGCTTTCCAGTGCTTCTGACCATGCGTAAATCAGAGTTACGGTGCAGAAGTAGTGGTCCAAATAAGAGCTGGTTTGCTGTCATGTTCGCTTTGCGAGTGTGCCAGCGAATGTTCGCTTTGCGAATGCCTGGCGAGTTCCCAGCGAAGGCTCCGAAAATTGGACAGGGGAGAAAAGAACCAAAGTTCGCTTTACGAACTGTGCAGCGAGCATTCGCTTTGTGAATAAATCGTTCGCACGGCGAACTTCTGGAATTTTGCAAAGGTTTAGCATTTCAGAGGCACTTAAGTGCCATTTTTTGAGGCTCGCTTTACGAGTAAAACATTCGCTTAGCGAACGTGACAAATTTTGTAATACTATAAGTTCATTTTCAGTCATTTTTTAGGTGATGTTTTGGGGTATTTGTTCCCAATTCATCAAATCTTCATTCTTTGTTAGTTAAGAGCTTAGAAAAGCATCAATGGAGGTTACAACTTTACGATTGGGGGTGGATGATTCTTAGATCGTGATTGACACCGCGTGAGATTTTGATTCCTCTTCTCTCTTCCCTTTGTAGTTTCCATTTGTTGTGAGTTTGTATGTAATTTTACCCTGATTATATGTATATTCATTGCTCATGGTGTTGTATAAAACTCATTTTACAAATTAATGTTGATGAATGATTTCTTTATTTGGGTTGAGTTGCGGTAGACATATCCTCGTTGAATCTGAATTTAGATTGAACATCTATTAGGTTCTAGACTCTAGAGATAGATTTAGGCTTAATATTCACTTGAGTATCGATTCTTAATGCTTCCGTGTGGTCGAGTTGCGTGAGACATCACCTCCGAGGCGATGCGGTTGTTATCTCAACTTTACGTTAGACATAACCTTTGTTGTGAGCGATACGTTATAATGTTGACGAGTGATTTAGGTTGCGTGCAACTGAGTAGTAAGTTTGAGTATTTGATAATGTAGATGAAATGTAAACTCGAGAGTTCTCTACTCTCCAAAGAATGAATTCTTTTTATTTTCATAAGTTTTAATTCTCGCATTTAATTTAAACCCATTTTAAACCCAAACTCATTAACATTAAGATTGTCGAGCGACATTCTTTCCCTCGAACCGATCTCTGTTGACACGATAAATTCTGGGAAAAATACTTCCAAATCTTTTTGTTGCTTGCCCCTTTATCGCTCCAACAAAATGGCGCCGCTGTCGGGGATTGGTTTTGATATTGAGTCGCATTGCGATAGTTTCTTTATTTTTGAGTTTTGTATATATCGTATATATTGTCTATTTCCATTATGTTTGTTCAAGTGTTGTTTACATTTTGTTCCCGTAACGTTTTGTTTAAGTGTTTGGTTAGGGCACTTGATTTTGGTTTGCGCGGTGAGGCATCACCAAGGAATGAATTAATGAAGTTGCTAGCTAAGCATTGTAAAGGCGTCAAGCTTACGACGAAAAACAAGCATGTTGTATTAATTTCTTTTGTTGTGGTTTAGCTTAGGTAGTGTACTATACATTCATTAAACAAGTTGTACTCGGATTTTTTGTGAAATTCTCAAATATTCACTTTACAACTTGTTTAATGCATTTTCACCCGGTCTTTTACTTTGTTTATATTAATAGTTTTTGTGTTTGTCAATGAGCTTGTTTTAAGTTGTTTGAGGAAATTTAAGGTGATGTTCCATGTTTGATCGTTTCAACTTGCGGATGTATGGTAATGATATTTTTAAGTTTTGTACACGTCCAAGGTATGTGTTTATCGCTTCTTGACTTTAGCATATTCATGATACTTAGGAATTTTACAAACTTCCATGCCATTCATTCTTTTGTATACTTGTTCTTGTTGTGAATCACTTTAGTTCCCACCTTTTTTGTGAGGTAGCTTTCCATTGTTCATATATGCACGGAGTATCAACATTCTTGTTCTAACTAGATTTTATTATGCTTAATCTTTTGTTTGTGTTGATTATGTGAAAGCATGAAAAGGATCAAGGCATTTTGTTTCATTTTGAGCACAACTACCTGGCCAAATAGTCATTCACCTTGTGAGCGTGTGATCATTCATAACCCCTTTGAGCTTTTTGATCCATGTTTTATTTGAACTTAATGCTTGTCTATGAGTATTTAGTTCACTTATTTTTTAATGGATTTTGTTTTATCTTGAACCCTCAACTTTGTGTTGTTGTATGAATTTTTGCCTTACCTTAGAAAGTAGGGAGTATTCACATAATGATGTGGTTGAATTCAAGTTAGGGAGAGAATGATTGTTTACTCATTGGTTGGTTTCTATGAGGATGAAAAAGAAAAGAAAAAAGAAAGAAAAAGAAAATCCTTGAGAAAGGAAACAAAAAGAGTTCAAATAATTGTGCTAAATAAGTATTGTGTTTTGTGTAACACTTAGGATTTTGGAAGAAGTTGATTGGAATTGTGTGTTTGAGTCCTTGTGAGTTGATCACTCCCTTAGGTTTAGGCAAGTTTTTGTTTCAATTACCTTTAGAAATTTCCCCTTGTTTGTTTGCCCGACCACGCTACAACCTTGAAAGTCCTTGTGATTCTTGCCTTCGTATGTTCAATGTGAATTTTTGGATGGTTGCATAATTTAGTCTATTGTTTGCATGATTGTTGTGTGAGTGATAAGTACCTCATTTTATGTTTTTCATCTACCGATGATTGTTTTTGCTAGGTGTGATTCACTTTGGAACTTGTGTTGTTTTAGAATGTTTGGCATGATTTTTGTATTTTGCATTTGTTTCGTGACTATGTTGTCGTCGTAGTTTAGCTTTCTGTTTTTCAAAACCTGTTGATTCGTGATTCTTTGGTCATTGCTTTTGTGTTTTTAAGTTTGCTTGATTCTTGTTTGCGGACAAACAAGTTTAAGTTGGGGAGAGTTTGATAAGTACAAAATGTAACTATTTTTGTATATAAGTTTTGTTGCACTTATCGATTCTTTTTGGTTAATATCGTTGGAATCAACCCCGATTTGTTTATAAATACGTTGACTTTACATTTTAGTGTATATATTGCGTATCGTGTAAATATCATTGAGTTTAATTGATTTTCTCTCATTTTTGTAGGTATTCAAGCAATGATATTTTGCCATTGTTGTATAGAGCATTGAAAAAGATTTCCAGCGCTTCCGACCGTGCGTAAATTAGAGTTACGGTGCAGAAGTTGTGATCCAAATAATGGCTGGTTTGCTGTCAAGTTCGCTTTGCGAGTGTGCCAGCGAATGTTCGCTTTGCGAATGCCTGGCGAGTTCCCAGTGAAGGCTCTCAGATTTGGACAGGGGAGAAAAGGACCAAAGTTCGCTTTGCGAACTGTGCAGCGAGCATTCGCTTTGCGAATAAATCGTTCACACAGCGAACTTCTGGAATTTTGCAAAGGCGGTTTAGCATTTCAGAGGCACTTAAGTGCTATATTTTGAGGCTCGCTTTGCGAGTAAAACGTTCGCTTAGCGAACGTAACAGATTTTGTAATACTATAAGTTCATTTTCAGTCGTTTTTTAGGTGATGTATTGGGGTATTTGTTCCCAATTCATCAAATCTTCATTCTTTGTTAGTTAAGAGCTTAGAAAAGCATCAATGGAGGTTACAACTCGACGGTTGGGGGTGGATGGTTCTTGGATCGTGATTGACACCGCGAGAGATTTTGATTCCTCTTTTCTCCTCCCTTTGTAGTTTCCATTTGTTGTGAGTTTGTATGTAAGTTTACCTTGATTATATGTATATTCATTGCTCATGGTGTTGTATAAAACTCATTTTACAAATTAATGTTGATGAATGATTTCTTTATTTGGGTTTGATTTGCGGTAGACACATCCTCGTTGAATCCGAATTTAGAATGAACATCTATTAGGTTCTAGACTCTAGAGATAGATTTAGGCTTAATATTCACTTGAGTATCGATTCTTAATGCTTCCATGTGGTCGAGTTGCGTGAGACATCACCTCCGAGGGGATGCAGTTGTTCTCTAAACTTTACGTTATACAAAACCTTTGTTGTGAGCGATACGTGATAATGTTGACGAGTGATTTAGGTTGCGTGCAAGTGAGTAGTAAGTTTGAGTATTTGATAGGGTAGATAATGTAAACACGAGAGTTCTCTACTCTCCAAAGAATGAATTCTTTTTATTTTCATAAGTTTTAATTCTCGCATTTTATTTAAACCCATTTTAAACCCAAACTCATTAACATTGAGATTGTCGAATGACATTCTTTCCCTCGAACCGATCTCTGTGGACACGATAAATTCCCGGAAAAATACTTCCAAATCTTTTTATTGCTTTCCGCTTTACCGCTCCAACAAAATGGCGCAGTTGTCGGGGATTGGTTTTGATATTGAGTCGCATTGCGATAGTTTCTTTGTTTTTGAGTTTTGTATATATTGTATATATTGTCTATTTCTATTATGTTTGTTCAAGTGTTGTATACATTTTGTTCCCGTAACGTTTGTTTAAGTGTTTGGTTAGGGCACTTGCTTTTGGTTTGCGCGGTGAGGCATCACCAAGGCATGAATGAAGGAAGTTGCTAGCTAAGCATTGTAAAGGCGTCGAGCTTACGACGTAAAACAAGCATGTTGTATTAATTTCTTTTGTTGTGGTTTAGCTCAGGTAGTATGGTGAACATTCACTAAACAAGTTGTACTCGGATTTTTGTGAAATTCTCAAATCTTCACTTTACAACTTGTTTAATGCATTTTCACCCGGTCTTTTACTTTTTTTATATTAATAGTTTTTGTGTTTTTCAATGAGCTTGTTTTAAGTTGCTTGAGGAAATTTAAGGCGATGTTCCAAGTTTGATCGTTTCAACTTGCGGATGCATGGTAATGATATTGTTAAGTTTTGTACACGTCCAAGGTATATTTTTATCGCTTTCTTGACTTTAGCATATTCATGATACTTAGGCATTTTACAAACTTCCATGTCATTCATTCTTTTATATACTTGTTCTTGTTATGAATCACTTTAGTTCCCACCTTTTTTGTGAGGTAGTTTTCCATTGTTCATATATGCGCAGAGTACCAACATTCTTGTTCTAACTGGATTTTATTATGCTTAATCTTTTGTTTGTGTTGATTATGTGAAAGCATGAAAAGGATCAAGGCATTTTGTTTCATTTTGAGCACAACTACCTGGCCAAATAGTCATTCACCTTGTGAGCGTGTGATCATTTGTAACCCCTTTGAGCTTTTTGATCCATGTTTTATTTGAACTTAATGTTTGTTATGAGTATTTAGTTCACTTATTTTTTAATGGATTTTGTTTTTTTCTTGAACCCTCAACTTTGTGTTGTTGTATGAATTTTTGCCTTGCCTTAGAAAGTAGGGAGTATTCACATAATGATGTTGTTGAATTCAAGTTGGGGAGAGAATGATTGTTTACTCATTGGTTGGTTTCTATGAGGATGAAAAAAAAATAAAAAAGAAAGAAAAAGAAAATCCTTGAGAAAGGAACCAAAAAGAGTTCAAATAATTATGCTAAATAAGTATTGTGTTTTGTGTAACACTTGGGATTTTGGAAGAAGTTGATTGGAATTGTGTGTTTGAGTCTTTGTGAGTTGATCACTCCCTTAGGTTTAGGCAAGTTTTTGTTTCAATTACCTTTAGAAATTGCCCCTTGTTTGTTTGCCCTACCACGCTACAACCTTGAAAGTCCTTGTGATTCTTGCATTCGTATGTTCAATGTGAATTTTTAGATGGTTGCATAATTTAGTCTATTGTTTGCATGATTGTTGTGTGAGAGATAAGTACCTCATTTAGTGTTTTTCATCTACCGATGATTGTTTTTGCTAGGTGTGATTCACTTTGGAACTTGTGTTGTTTTAGAATGTTTGGCATGATTTTTGTATTTTCCGTTTGTTCCGTGACTATGTTGTCGTCGTAGTTTAGTGGTACGTATTTACTTTGTGTGTACCGTTTTTCATTTGAATCATACATTTGTTTCCGTTTTTCAAAACCTGTTGATTCGTGATTCTTTGGTCCTTGCTTTTGTGTTTTTAAGTTTGCTTGATTCCTGTTTGCGGACAAACAAGTTTAAGTTGGGGAGTGTTTGATAAGTACAAAATGTAACTATTTTTGGATATAAGTTTTGTTGCACTTATCGATACTTTTTGGTTAATATCATTTGAATCAACCCCGGTTTGTTTATAAATACGTTGACTTTACATTTTAGTGTATATATTGCGTATCGTGTAAATATCATTGAGTTTAATTGATTATATCTCATTTTTTTAGGTATTCAAGCAATGAGATTTTGCCATTGTTGTATAGAGCATTGAATAAGCTTTACAGCGCTTCCGACCATGCGTAAATCAGAGTTACGGTGCAGAAGTTGTGGTCCAAATAATGGCTGGTTTGCTGTCAAGTTCGCTTTGCGAGTGTGCCAGCGAATGTTCGCTTTGCGAATGCCTGGCGAGTTCCCAGTGAAGGCTCCCAGAATTGGACAGGGGAGAAAAGGACCAAAGTTCGCTTTGCGAACTGTGCAGCGAGCATTCGCTTTGCGAATAAATCGTTCACACAGCGAACTTCTGGAATTTTGCAAAGGCGGTTTAGCATTTCAGAGGCACTTAAGTGCTATATTTTGAGGCTCGCTTTGCGAGTAAAACATTCGCTTAGCGAACGTAACAGATTTTGTAATACTATAAGTTCATTTTCAGTCTTTTTTAGGTGATGTATTGGGGTATTTGTTCCCAATTCATCAAATCTTCATTCTTTGTTAGTTAAGAGCTTAGAAAAGCATCAATGGAGGTTACAACTCGACGATTGGGGGTGGATGGTTCTTGGATCGTGATTGACACCGCGAGAGATTTTGATTCCTCTTTTCTTTTCCCTTTGTAGTTTCCATTTGTTGTGAGTTTGTATATAAGTTTACCTTGATTATATGTATATTCATTACTCATGGTGTTGTATAAAACTCATTTTACAAATTAATGTTGATGAATGATTTCTTTATTTGGGTTTGAGTTGCAGTAGACATATCCTCGTTGATCCGAATTTAGAATGAACATTTATTAGGTTCTAGACTCTAGAGATAGATTTAGGCTTAATATTCACTTGAGTATCGATTCTTAATGCTTCCATGTGGTCGAGTTGCGTGAGACATCACCTCCGAGGCGATGCGGTTGTTCTCTCAACTTTACGTTATACATAATCTTTGTTGTGAGCGATACGTGATAATGTTGACGAGTGATTTAGGTTGCGCGAAACTGAGTAGTAAGTTTGAGTATTTGATAGGGTAGATGAAATGTAAACACGAGAGTTCTCTACTCTCCAAAGAATGAATTCTTTTTATTTTCATAAGTTTTAATTCTCGCATTTAATTTAAACCCATTTTAAACCCAAACTCATTAACATTGAGATTGTCGAACGACATTCTTTCCCTCGAACCGATCTCTTTGGACACGATAAATTCCCAGAAAAAAACTTCCAAATCTTTTTATTGCTTTCCGCTTTACCACTCCAACAAAATGGCACAGTTACCGAGGATTGGTTTTGATATTGAGTCGCATTGCGATAGTTTCTTTGTTTTTGAGTTTTGTATATATTGTATATATTGTCTATTTCCATTATGTTTGTTCAAGTGTTGTATACATTTTTTTCCTGTAACGTTTGTTTAAGTGTTTGGTTAGGGCACTTGCTTTTGGTTTGCGTGGTGAGGCATCACCAAGGCATGAATGAAGGAAGTTGCTAGCTAAGCATTGTAAAGGCGTCGAGCTTACGACGTAAAACAAGCATGTTGTATTAATTTCTTTTGTTGTGGTTTAGCTTAGGTAGTGTGGTGAACATTCACTAAACAAGTTGTACTCGGATTTTTGGTGAAATTCTCAAATCTTCACTTTACAACTTGTTTAATGCATTTTCACCCGGTCTTTTACTTTGTTTATATTAATAGTTTTTGTGTTTGTCAATGAGCTTGTTTTAAGTTGCTTGAGGAAATTTAAGGTGATGTTCCAAGTTTGATCGTTTCAACTTGCGGATGTATGGTAATGATATTGTTAAGTTTTGTACACGTCCAAGGTATGTGTTTATCGCTTTCTTGACTTTAGCATATTCATGATACTTAGGCATTTTACAAACTTCCATGCCATTCATTCTTTTTTATACTTGTTCTTGTTATGAATCACTTTAGTTCCCACCTTTTTTGTGAGGTAGCTTTCCATTGTTCGTATATGCGCAGAGTACCAACATTCTTGTTCTAACTGGATTTTATTATGCTTAATCTTTTGTTTGTGTTGATTATGTGAAAGCATGAAAATGATCAAGGCATTTTGTTTCATTTTGAGCACAACTACCTGGCCAAATAGTCATTCACCTTGTGAGCGTGTGATCATTCGTAACCCTTTTGAGCTTTTTGATCCATGTTTTATTTGAACTTAATGTTTGTCTATGAGTATTTAGTTCACTTATTTTTTAATGGATTTTGTTTTTTCTTGAACCCTCAACTTTGTGTTGTTGTATGAATTTTTGCCTTGCCTTAGAAAGTAGGGAGTATTCACATAATGATGTGGTTGAATTCAAGTTGGGGAGAGAATGATTGTTTACTCATTGGTTGGTTTCTATGAGGATGAAAAACAAAAGAAAAAAGAAAGAAAAAGAAAATCCTTGAGAAAGGAAATAAAAAGAGTTCAAATAATTGTGTAAATAAGTATTGTGTTTTGTGTAACACTTGGGATTTTGGAAGAAGTTGATTGGAATTGTGTGTTTGAGTCTTTGTGATTTGATCACTCCCTTAGGTTTAGGCAAGTTTTTGTTTCAATTACCTTTAGAAATTGCCCCTTGTTTGTTTGCCCGACCACGCTACAACCTTGAAAGTCCTTGTGATTCTTGTCTTCGTATGTTCAATGTGAATTTTTGGATGGTTGCATAATTTAGTCTATTGTTTGTATGATTGTTGTGTGAGTGATAAGTACCTCATTTTGTGTTTTTCATCTACCGATGATTGTTTTTGCTAGGTGTGATTCACTTTGGAACTTGTGTTGTTTTAGAATGTTTGGCATGATTTTTGTATTTTGCATTTGTTTCGTGACTATGTTGTCGTTGTAGTTCAGTGGTAAGTATTTACTTTGTTTGTACCGTTTTTCATTTGAACCATACATTTGTTTCTGTTTTTCAAAACCTGTTGATTCGTGATTCTTTGGTCATTGCTTTTGTGTTTTTAAGTTTGCTTGATTCTTGTTTGCGGATAAACAAGTTTAAGTTGGGGAGAGTTTGATAAGTACAAAATGTAACTATTTTTGTATATAAGTTTTGTTGCACTTATCGATACTTTTTGGTTAATATCGTTCGAATCAACCCCGATTTGTTTATAAATACGTTGACTTTACATTTTAATGTAAATATTGCGTATCGTGTAAATATCATTGAGTTTAATTGATTTTATCTCATTTTTGTAGGTATTCAAGCAATGAGATTTTGCCATTGTTGTATAGAGCATTGAACAAGCTTTCCAGCGCTTCCGACCGTGCGTAAATCAGAGTTACAGTGCAGAAGTTGTGGTCCAAATAAGAGCTGGTTTGCTGTCATGTTCACTTTGCGAGTGTGCCAGCGAATGTTCGCTTTGTGAATGCCTGGCAAGTTCCCAGCGAAGGCTCCCAGAATTAGACAGGGGAGAAAATGACCAAAGTTCACTTTGCGAACTGTGCATCGAGCATTCACTTTGCGAATAAATCGTTTGCACACCGAACTTCTAGAATATTGCAAAGGCGGTTTAGCATTTTAGAGGCACTTAAGTGCCATTTTTTGAGGCTTGCTTTGCGAGTAAAACGTTCGCTTAGCATACGTGACAGATTTTGTAATACTATAAGTTCATTTTCAATCATTTTTTAGGTGATGTTTTGGGGTATTTGTTCCCAATTCATCAAATCTTCATTCTTTGTTTGTTAAGAGCTTAGAAAAACATCAATGGAGGTTACAACTCGACGATTGGGGGAGTATGATTTTTGGATCATGATTGACACCGCGAGAGATTTTGATTCCTCTTCTCTCTTCCCTTTGTAGTTTCCATTTGTTGTAAGTTTGTATGTAAGTTTACCTTGATTATATGTATATTCATTGCTTATGGTGTTGTATAAAACTCATTTTACAAATTAATGTTGATGAATGATTTCTTTATTTGGGTTTGAGTTGCAGTAGACATATCCTCGTTGAATCCGAATTTAAAATGAACATTTATTAGGTTCTAGACTCTAGAGATAGATTTAGGCTTAATATTCACTTGAGTATCGATTCTTAATGCTTCCATGTGGTCGAGTTGCGTGAGACATCGCCTCCGAGGTGATGCGGTTGTTCTCTCAACTTTACGTTAGACATAACCTTTGTTGTGAGCAATACGTGATCATGTTGACGAGTGATTTAGGTTGCGTGCAACTGAGTAGTAAGTTTGAGTATTTGATAAGGTAGATGAAATGTAAACACGAGAGTTCTCTACTATCCAAAGAATGAATTCTTTTTATTTTCATAAGTTTTAATTCTCGAATTTAATTTAAACCCATTTTAAACCCAAACTCATTAACATTGAGATTGTCGAACGACATTCTTTCCCTCGAACCGATCTCTGTGGACACGATAAATTCCCAGAAAAATACTTCCAAATCTTTTTATTGCTTTCCGCTTTACCGCTCCAACAAAATGGCGCAGTTGCCGGGGATTGGTTTTGATATTGAGTCGCATTGTGATAGTTTCTTTGTTTTTGAGTTTTGTATATATTGTATATATTGTCTATTTCCATTATGTTTGTTCAAGTGTTTTATACATTTTGTTCCCGTAACGTTTGTTTAAGTGTTTGGTTAGGGCACTTGCTTTTGGTTTGCGCGGTGAGGCATCACCAAGGCATGAATGAAGGAAGTTGCTAGCTAAGCATTGTAAAGGCGTCGAGCTTACGACGTAAAACAAGCATGTTGTATTAATTTCTTTTGTTGTGGTTTTGCTTAGGTAGTGTGGTGAACATTCACTAAACAAGTTGTACTCGGATTTTTTGTGAAATTCTCAAATCTTCACTTTACAACTTGTTTAATGCATTTTCACCCGGTCTTTTACTTTGTTTATATTAATAGTTTTTGTGTTTGTCAATGAGCTTGTTTTAAGTTGCTTGAGGAAATTTAAGGTGATGTTCCAAGTTTGGTCGTTTCAACTTGCGGATGTATGGTAATGATATTGTTAAGTTTTGTACACGTCCAAGGTATGTGTTTATCGCTTTCTTGACTTTAGCATATTCATGATACTTAGGCATTTTACAAACTTCCATGTCATTCTACAAACTTCCATGTCATTCATTCTTTTGTATACTTGTTCTTGTTATGTATCACTTTAGTTCCCACCTTTTTTGTTAGGTAGCTTTCCATTGTTCATATATGCGCAGAGTACCAACATTCTTGTTCTAACTGGATTTTATTATGCTTAATCTTTTGTTTGTGTTGATTATGTGAAAGCATGAAAAGGATCAAGGCATTTTGTTTCATTTTGAGCACAACTACCTGGCCAAATAGTCATTCACCTTATGAGCGTGTGATCATTCGTAACCCCTTTAAGCTTTTTTATCCATGTTTTATTTGAACTTAATGTTTGTCTATGAGTATTTAGTTCACTTATTTTTTAATGGATTTTGTTTTTTTCTTGAACCCTCAACTTTGTGTTGTTGTATGAATTTTTGCGTTGCCTTAGAAAGTAGGGAGTATTCACATAATGATGTGGTTGAATTCAAGTTGGGGAGAGAATGATTGTTTACTCATTGGTTGGTTTCTATGAGGATGAAAAAGAAAATAAAAAAGAAAGAAAAAGGAAATCCTTGAGAAAGGAAACAAAAAGAGTTCAAATAATTGTGTAAATAAGTATTGTGTTTTGTATAACACTTGGGATTTTGGAAGAAGTTGATTGGAATTGTGTGTTTGAATCTTTGTGAGTTGATCACTCCCTTAGGTTTAGGCAAGTTTTTGTTTCAATTACCTTTAGAAATTGCCCCTTGTTTGTTTGCCCGACCATGCTACAACCTTGAAAGTCCTTGTGATTCTTGCCTTCGTATGATTGTTGTGTGAGTGATAAGTACCTCATTTTGTGTTTTTCATCTACCGATGATTGTTTTTGCAAGGTGTGATTCACTTTGGAACTTGTGTTGTTTTAGAATGTTTGGCATGATTTTTGTATTTTGCATTTGTTTCGTGACTATGTTGTTGTCGTAGTTTAGTGGTAAGTATTTACTTTGTGTGTACCGTTTTTCATTTGAACCATACATTTGTTTCCGTTTTTCAAAACCTGTTGATTCGTGATTCTTTGGTCATTGCTTTTGTGTTTTTAAGTTTGCTTGATTCTTGTTTGCGGACAAACAAGTTTAAGTTGGGGAGAGTTTGATAAGTACAAAATGTAACTATTTTTTTATATAAGTTTTGTTGCACTTATCGATACTTTTTGGTTAATATCATTCGAATCAACCCCGATTTGTTTATAAATACGTTGACTTTACATTTTAGTGTATATATTGCGTATCGTGTAACTATCATTGACTTTAATTGATTTTCTCTCATTTTTGTAGGTATTCAAGCAATGAGATTTTGCCATTGTTGTATAGAGCATTGAATAAGCTTTCCAGCGCGTCCGGCCGTGCGTAAATCAGAGTTACAGTGCAGAAGTTGTGGTCCAAATAAGAGCTGGTTTGCTGTCATGTTCTCTTTGCGAGTGTGCCAGCGAATGTTCGCTTTGTGAATGCCTGGCGAGTTCCCAGCAAAGGCTCCCAGAACTAGACAGGGGAGAAAAGGACCAAAGTTCGCTTTGCGAACTGTGCATCGAGCATTCGCTTTGCGAATAAATCGTTCTCACTGCGAACTTCTTGAATTTTGCAAAGGTGGTTTAGCATTTCAGAGGCACTTAATTGCCATTTTTTTAGGCTCGCTTTGCGAGTAACGAACGTGACAGATTTTGTAATACTATAAGTTCATTTTCAGTCATTTTTTAGGTGATGTTTTAGGGTATTTGTTCCCAATTCATCAAATCTTCATTCTTTGTTAGTTAAGAGCTTAGAAAAGCATCAATGGAGGTTACAACTCGACGACTGGGGGTGGATGATTCTTGGATCGTGATTGACACCGCGAGAGATTTTGATAACTCTTCTCTCTTCCCTTTGTAGTTTCCATTTGTTGTGAGTTTGTATGTAAGTTTACCTTGATTATATGTATATTCATTGCTCATGGTATTATATAAAACTCATTTTACAAATTAATGTTGATCAATGATTTCTTTATTTGGGTTTGAGTTGCAGTAGACATATCCTCGTTGAATCCAAATTTAAAATGAACATTTATTAGGTTCTAGACTCTAGAGATAGATTTAAGCTTAATATTCACTTGAGTATCGATTCTTAATGCTTCTGTGTGGTCGAGTTGCGTGAGACATCGCCTCCGAGGTGATGCGGTTGTTCTCTCAACTTTACGTTAGACATAACCTTTGTTGTGAGCAATGCGTGATAATGTTGATGAGTGATTTAGGTTGCGTGCAACTGAGTAGTAAGTTTGAGTATTTGATATGGTTTATGAAATGTAAACTCGAGAGTTCTCTACTCTCCAAAGAATGAATTCTTTTTATTTTCATAAGTTTTAATTCTCGCATTTAATTTAAACCCATTTTAAACCCAAACTCATTAATATTGAGATTGTCAAACGACATTCTTTCCCTCGAACCGATCTCTGTGGACACGATAAATTTCGGGAAAAATACTTCAAAATCTTTTTGTTGCTTGCCGCTTTATCGCTCCAACAAAATGGCACCGTTGTCGGGGATTGGTTTTGATATTGAGTCGCATTGCGATTGTTTCTTTGTTTTTGAGTTTTGTATATATCGTATATATTGTCTATTTCCATTATGTTTGTTCAAGTGTTGTATACATTTTGTTCCCGTAACGTTTGTTTAAGTGTTTGGTTAGGGCACTTGCTTTTGGTTTGCGCGGTGAGGCATCACCAAGGAATGAATGAAGGAAGTTGCTAGCTAAGCATTGTAAAGGCGTCGAGCTTACGACGTAAAACAAGCATGTTGTATTAATTTCTTTTGTTGTGGTTTAGCTTAGGTAGTGTGGTGAACATTCATTTAACAAGTTGTACTCGGATTTTTCGTGAAATTCTCAAATCTTCACTTTGCAACTTGTTTAATACATTTTTCCCGGCAACGGCGCCGTTTTGTTGGAGCGGTAAAGCGGCAAGCAACAAACAGATTTGGAAGTATTTTTCCGGGAATTTATCGTGTCCATAGAGATCGGTTCGAGGGAAAGAATGTCGTTCGACAATTGTGTAGCTCCTCGACCCACCTTTTCTTGGCATCGCCCAGTCTCCATTTTAGGCCTCGAAGGATCACCCTGTTTGCAGCTTCGGCCTGCCCATTTGTTTGTGGGTTCTTAACCGACGTGAAGTGTTGCTTCGTGCCCAGCTTGGTGACGAAGTCCGGAAAGTTTTTGTCGGTGAATTGTATCCCATTGTCGGTGACAATTGTCTGGGGCATGCCAAACCGGGCAAGTATATTCCTCTTGTAGAAACATAGTATGTTGTGGGCCGTGATTTTGGCCAGGACTTCGGCCTTGATCCACTTGGTGAAGTAGTCGATGCTGACAATCAGGTACTTATTTTGGTACGACCCTACGGTGAAGGGTCCGAGGATGTCCATCCCCCACCAGGCAAATGGCCACGGGGACGACTACGTTTTGAGTTCACTAGGTGGTGCCAGGTGCATGTCCTCGTGTCGTTGGTAACTGTCGCACTTCTTGACGTGCTCCTTGGCGTCTTGCTGCATGGTGGGCCAGTAGTACCCCGCTTGAAACACTTTACGGGCTAGGGATTGTCTGCCGAGGTGTTGCGCATTGATCCCCTCGTGGATCTCTTGGAGTATGTCGGAGACCTTAGACTCCTCGACGCACCTGAGGAGGGGGATCGAGAAGCCGCGTCGATATAACTTATCCTCGACAATCGTATATGAGCAAGCATGTCGCTTCATGACTCCGGCGTCCTTGGGGTTGTCGGGCAGTTTTCCCGTGGTGAGGTACTCGTACACCGGGGTCATCCAGCAGTGGTTGTCTCCAATGGCGTTCACGTCAGTCGCGGGGATGGGTTTCTCAATGCTCGGTCGGGAAGCACTTCTTGAATGACAGACTTGTTCCGCCTTTTCTCTTTGTGCTCACGAGTTTCGATAGGACATCTGCCCGAGTACCGTGTTCATGCGAGACATGACTCACTTCCGCCGAGGCGAACTTTTTCATCATTTCTTTCACCAGAGCCAAGTATTCGATGAGGTTGTTGTTCTTGGCTTGGTACTCTTCTCGCACCTGGGAGGCCACGAGCTGGGACTCGGTGAATATTTTTACTTATTTGGCGCCGAGATCCTCAGCTAGCTGTAACTCGGCGAGGAAAGCCTCGTATTCGGCCTGTTTATTTGACGTCGAGAAGGATAATGTGAGGGAGACCTCGATCAAGATACCTTTCTCGTTTTCTAGGATGATGCCCGCTCCGTTTCCTGTCGAGCTGGATGCCCCGTCGACGTAGATCGTCCATTTTTGGAATCCGTCGGTCGAAGGTTATAGGAGGGTCATTTCTGCCACGAAGTCGGCCAGCACCTGAGCCTTTAAGGTCTGTTTGGTTCAATCGAGGGGAGGGGAGGGAGGGATTTTTATCAGGGGGAGGGGAAGGGAGGGGAGGAATTTTAATTACATGTATGTTTGGTTCAAAATATGAGAGGGGAGGGGAGGGGAGACATTTTATTTACAAATATGTTTGGTTCACAGGGGGAGGGGAGGTATTTTAAAATTATTTTACTTTTTTGTCCTTCTAATTTTATCATAAGAATCATAATATTTACCGTTTATAATTCTAATACAAATTTATTGACAAAATATAAATATTCAATCAGAGAACATCATGACATTTTTTATAAAAACATAACGATTATAATATATAATTTTAAAAAGATTATCAAATACAATAAAATTTAACAAAAATTATTAAAAAACAAAAACACTATGATAATTAAAAAGCAACTTTAAAATATAAAAAATAAAATAAAATAATTTAAACACATATAATAATAACAAGATGAAGATATAAAAATAAATAAAAAATATATAAAAAGAAGATAAAATTTGTTCAAAATAACATTTTTAACATTTTAATAAGTTAAATTTACATTTAAATAAATAAATAAGGGGTAAAAATGTAAATATAATTATAATTAAAATAGAACACCTCCCCTCCCCTCCAAATCCCTCCAAATCGGAGGGGAGCAAAAAGTGGTTCAGGAGGGATTTTGGTCCCCTCCATCTACCTCCCCTCCCCCTCTTAAAATTTGAACTAAACACAAAAACTAATAAATATTCCCTCCCCTCCCCTCCATTTACCCCCAACCAAACATACCCTAGGGCCTTTCTTCCCTCGTATTGGACGTCAAACTAGGCGAGCTCGAGCGACCACTTGAGCATCCTACCCTTCATGTCTGGTCGGCCGATGAGCTGTCTCGCGAGCTGTTTGGTCCTCACCACGATCGTGTGGGCCAAGAAGTAGTGTCGCAGTCTTCTGGCTGCAGTGACGAGGGCCAGAGCGACTTTTTCGATATGCTGGTATCTAAGTTCAAGACCCTGGAGGGCTTTGTTGGTGAAGTAAATCGGCTTTTGCCCGTCGGGGGTTTCTCAGATTAAAACCGCGCTGACCGCTTCGCTCGTGACGGCGAGGTATAGGAACAACGTCTCCCCGTCTTCTGGTCGCGAGAGGACCAGGGGTTGCGAAAGGACTTGTTTGAGGTGGAGGAGCGCATGTTTGCACTCCTCGATCCATTCGAACGTGGCCTTCTTGCGTAGAAGTTTGAAAAACGGAAGTACGTATTGTGCTAATTTGGCCACAAAGCGGGAAAGCGAGGTTAGCATCCTGTTTAGCGATTGTATCGATTTCTTTGAGTTCGGTGTCGGGAGTTCAGAGAATACCTTGCACTTGTCGGGGTTCGCCTCAATCCCTCGTCCCGTGAGGAAGAAACCGAGGAACTTGCTCGTCCGAACGCCGAAGGTACATTTTTTCGGGTTGAACCTCATCTTGTATTTCCTCGTCGTGTCGAAGACCCTCTTGAGGTGGGCAGCGTGGTCGATTTCTTCTGTAGATTTATGATCATGTCGTCCATGTAGACCTCGAGCATGTCGTCGATCTCTCCCCGGAAGACTTTGTTCATCATCTGCTGGTAGGTTGCGTTGGCGTTCTTCAGGCCGAAGGGCATTACGTTGTAGTAGTAGTTGCCTGACTCGGCCATGAAGGCGGTGTGCTGTTTGTCGGCTTTGGCCATGGGGATTTGATTGTACCCCAAGTAGGCGTCCATGAAGGACAATAATTTGAAACCTGCAGAATTGTCGACCAGTTTGTCGATGTTAGGCAGTGGATAAGCATCTTTCGGGCATGCCCGGTTAAGATCAGTGTAATCAACACACATCCTCTATTTTCCATTATTTTTCTTAACAAGTACAACTTTGGACAGCCAGGTTGTGTACCGGGCTTCCGAAATAAAATTTGCCTCTAAGAGGTCTTTTACAGCTTTTTCAGCAGCCTTCGCTTTCTCGGGAGACTACCTACGCCTACGTTGAACTACAGCCCTAACGACTGGATCTACAGTAAGCTGGTGACAAGCCACATCTGGGTCGAGGTCGGGCATCTCCGACGCGATCCATGCGAATAAGTCACCATTCTCCCGGAGGCAGGCCTTCAATTGCTTCCTCGCCAGGTCGGGGAGCCCTGTGTCAATCTTCACATTCCTGTCTGGATTGTCCCCGAGAGTGATGAGCTCGAAGTCTCCTTTTGGAATGGGGCGCGTGGGGTGGAAAAGCTGCCTGTTGCCTTCGACTAGGAGGTCATTGCCCGCTGCTTCTCCTTGTTCCTGCTCCCTGGGGAAGCGGCTATCGAGGTCCACCACGTTGACGCGCGGGAGTGGCTTCTGCTCTGCGTCTGGGGCTGGCTTCTCTGCGGTCTTGGACTTGACGTTGATCGAGTTTAGACCCTTAGTCGCAGCTTCGAAGCATCTCCTAGCAACTTCAATATCCCCGTGGAGGGTGACGACCCGGCCCCTGGTCGTGTAGTACTTCATCTTCAGATTGACTGTAGATGGTACCGTTGTGAGCTCGTCCAGAGTCGTTCTTCCCAGGATGCACTGGTACAGGGAAGGGCACTCTACCACCAGGAAGCGGGTCTTGACTTGTCGGGCAATCTCGTCACTCCCGAAAGTAACCATCAGCTCGACATAGCCCCACGGTCTGGTGGTGGTGTCGTTGAAACCCTGTAGTTATGAGCCCACGTAGGGGGTCACATGTGTTTCATTGAGCTGGAGGGTCTCAAAGAGGTGGGCGTACATGATGTCCACTAAACTCCCTTGGTCGACCAGGATTCGGCGGACATCAAAGTTTACCATCTGCGCCCTGATCAGGAGAGGTGTGGTGGAGTTGGGGGCGCCGCCTGGCAGTTCCTCGAGGTAGAAGGTGATGGGGTTCGACTTCCCTTGTACCTTCTCAAAAGTGGCAGTCTGTGCTGAGCTCGCGTCGATCAGCTCGTCGAACTTCCGCTTGATCGACCCCATGGAGACCTTGTTGAACCCCCCGCCGAATATAACCATTACGGCGGGGAAACTTTCCCACAGGCTACGAGCGGTCACAAGGATCTCGGGCTTGTCGGGGAAGTAGAAGTCCTCTGGTAGGGTGACACACAGAGCGACCTGCAGTCCATTTTCTCTAGTGGGAGGGGTCGCCTCCTCGACCCTCTGCGTCTCTCGGGCATCCTGTTTGGGGGCGTCGTTCCTCTTCGTGTATTGCTTGAGGTGCCCCTTCTTTATCAGGATTTCTATCGCATCATTGAGGTAGATGCAATCCTCTATGACATGCCCGTGCCTCCTATGGAACCTGCAGTACTTGGACTTGTCAATGTTTGGTTTGGGCGGTGTCGTCTTCGGAAAGCGGACACCTCCCTTCTGGAATTCCGAGTTGATGCACTCGGCCAGAATTCGCTCACGGGGAGCAGTGAGTCGCGTGTACTCTGTAAACTGGCCAACTAGTCCTCTCGGCTCGCGAGAGTCTCGGGGACGGTCTTTCCTTCTTTTGTCTCCGCCTCGTCGGGGGGCGGTGAAGTCTTCTTGTCTGGAGCTTCTGGGCCCTCTAGATTCTGCGAGTCGCGGGCACAGTGAGCTGCTTCTATCTCCTCGTACCAGATGTATGATTGGGTCTTATGGATGAGCGCTTCCATGGTGTGGGGCCTTTCAATACTGACAGACATGGTGGATACCTGGACGGCTTCTCGGTTGAATCTCTCGATGTAATCCTGGAGAGATTCGTCTTTTCCCTGGATGATGGCCTCCAGGGATGCTTCCGTCTTCGGGTGGCGTTGGGAAGCAGTGAAATGCCTAGAGAACTGCATCTTCAGTTTCTTCTAGGTGGTGATGGACTTCGGTGCGAGGCTCTTGTACCACGCCATGGCACCTTTCTGCAGGATGGTGGGGAAGAACCTGTACTTGATGGCTCCCCGAACGTTGCGATAGTTGAGCATCGCGTCAAAGCTTTCGACGTGGTCGTCCGGGTCGGACGTACCGTCATACGTCGCCAAGGGAGGGTTTTTTCCATCCCGACTGGCAAAGGGGTCTCCATGATTTCCCTGGATAGTGGGGTATGATGGTCGTCCTCGTCACTCTTGACGAGCGATTGTGACGGGGACTGGTCACCCCGGCCGCGCCAGCTTCGTCGGGGAGGGCTTCCTGGTCGCCTCTTTAGCTTCTCACCGTGTCCGCCGAGCTTGCTCCTCTTCTGGATGGGGGAACGTCGTTCCTTCTGAGGAGGGGACCGGTCTCGCTTCTGGGTGACCACGGGTTGGGGTCGTTTCAGACGCGGGCGGCATCCAGGTCTCCGGAGAGAAGGGCTCCTGGAGTCATCGTGTCCTGTCCTCTGCGGGGGAGGAGAGGGACTGCGGGAAATGGGGCGACGATGTCTCCGCAGGGGAGAACGCTGTTGTCGCTCCTTCTCGAGCAGTCCAATTCGTTCGTTTTGTTGGAAGATCATCAGATTGGTATGATTAATCAGTGCGAACAGAGCCACCGTGTTCGGAACAATATTAGGTGGCTCGGGGATAGGCTGGTAGACAGTCGGGCTATCACCATGTCGGGCGGCGTTGAAGGCCGCGTCATCAGAGGATGGGGAGGCGGTGCGCCCGTCCCTGGGGTCGCCTTCTTCGCCATGAACGACCACGTTGGGTTTGTGGTCGTCCCCGTTGTTGAATGGCACAAAGGCGATGTCCGGAGTGTTGGCGTCAGTTTGAGGGCTGGCCATGCTCGTCAGAGATTGAAGGTTGCTTTGGTTTTTACTAGAGGAAAAATGGAGAAGCAAAGGTTTCCCACAGACGGCGCCACTGATCGTACCTGATCAGAATTGGATCAGTGGCCAACTGCACGTCGTGAGCTTCGCTACTCTGGTGGTGGTGAGACGGTGAGGGGTGTACCTGCAAGGTACTCCGATGCTAAAGTCAGGAACGGAGCAAGCAAGTACAGAAAGGTAGTGAGAGTGAGAAATTAGAATACCTGACCCTCTAATAAAATAGGGTATTTATATTGTGCCCCCAACGCTGGGCCAACGGTCGTCTACACTGGGTTGGGTTACTAGGCCCAATGCAGATAACTGTCAGGGCTTATGTGGCGTAGGGAAGACTAGCACGTGGTCTTCGCCCTGGAGTAACTGCCTTGAGATCTCTGGAAAGTGGGTTAACCAACTCTTTCGGAGGTGGGTAGTTATCTGATGACGTGTCCCCGCGGGGGGAGCACGTGGAGTCCGCGGGGAGGATGCTCGTTCTCTCCCTGAGCCATGTGATGTCCTACTCGACGATAATGGGATCTGGATGTGCTCGGCGAAGGGAGGATTGGACCTTAACGGGTTGCTTAGCATAACATTGGGTTGGGCCTGCTCGACTGGTGGGCAGGCGTCGGCCCAGTCCAGAACAATACTCGTTCGAGGGGTAACGAACAGAAGGCCTTTTATCACGATTAGACCGCCTCAACTCATTAGAAGCAACCGGTTATTCAACACTTTCAAACTCTTTATTAACCTCATTTTCAACAACATCTTTCGTAGCACCTACATCAACAATGTCATTAGGATTTAAAACATTATCAACATTCAAATTCATACCTTAATTTTCAATTGGAACATCTTCAAAAGTGATAGGGGTAGGAGCAATAGTAGTTTAGTCCATATCAAGCATTTCTTCATCTTCAAAAATCAGATCTTTATTCTCAACTTTATTGATGTCCTAAATGGTAATCCTTCATGAATACGAGGTCACGACTATGAATAAGCTTATGTTGAACCGGATCAAAGAATCGATACCGAAACTCATAAAATCAATACCCATCAAACACACATTTCTTTGACTTCTCGTCCAATTTCAATCTCTCATCCTTAAGAATATGCGCATAATCCATGCACCCAAACACCCCAAAATGGTCGTAGAAAACATCTTTACCACTCCAAACATGGTTTGTAACATCAAACTTCAATGGAACACATGGAGTGGGGTCTAAAAGATGTACAACTATGCTTAATGCTTCTCCCCAAAATGCAACGCAACAGGATAATCCACCAACACAATCTATCCTAAATATCAAATGCAACGACAATCAACAAAACAAATCAAACAACACAACACAATTTTAGCGTGGAAAAACCTCCATTAACTATGAGTAAAAAACCATGAGACCCGTAGGCCACTTAAATCTCCACTATAATCAAACAATGGATACAATAAAGGTTCTTTCTAACACTAGTTAAAAGGATACACCAACATACGCAAGACTTACGGTCAATCTCGGAATACAACAATAAACAAGAGATATAACCAACCAAAAACAACCACAAAAATTGCACCTCAGAAAACCACTCGGCAGACCGGTCTAGAAAACTCAAAATCCGATCTTAACCGTTCAAAATGTACCTCTATGAATGTTGAGCCATGTCACAAAAAAATCAGGACGATCCGACGGTTGAATCGTAAGAAAACTTTGATCTCGTGAAACTGATTTATGTTGAATTGAGACTGCGAAAATTTCACTATTCTCTTAATTTTTCTTTTATTGTTTCGAATTGTTGACCTAATTCTTTATTGAATAATAACAAAGGCTTACACAGACATAAATTATCAACCCACATTTATTTGAATCACTTCAAATAAGAGAGATAGTCCAACATTGAACATTTTAAATATGATAAGGATTACCACTATATTATTCATTAAATTTTTTTTAATAAGAATAATACGACAACATAAATTTGTTTATAAAAAGAAAAGTCAGAACAAGAAAAACAGTCTAAACAAAAGCAAAAATAATTGGGGACAACTTCGTTACCCATCATAAAAAGTTGGGTAGTCTACCTTCAACCAATCCACTAATATCATATCGTTATATTATACTTAATTATTTATTTAATGATTTAAATTTTGTAGATTTCCAATGCAATGTAGCCTAATTTACTCTATGAGTAATTCTACCCAACTTTTTAAAATGGATAGATAAGAATTCACCAAAATAACGCGTTTCATTTTTTTTTTTAATGAAAACATAGATATTCATTAATTAAAATAAGAGGAAGAAGTTAAGGTAGCTATATGTGCAAACCGCGTTTCATCAACACCGTTGAACGTGTGAAAAAGCAATCAATTACAACAAAATTGAAAAATTGAGAAATTGAGAAAATTACTATAGAAACACAGTAGAAGAAGTTTAATAAATACTTTATATCATGAAAAACGTTACCATAAATAAAAGAATGAAATGATACTGTGGATCTTGCCATGGCTGATCTTCTTTCTCTTTCATCTTTTCTCTTCTCAATCACCGTCTACTTCCTCTCTTCCTCCCAAGATCTCTTCTCCGTTAATGGCCAATTTATCAACAATTTCACTCAATATTCAGTTACACCTATCAACTACGATCTCTATCACTCTAGGTTTCACTCTTCTGTTCAATCTCTCATCTATCTTCCTAATTTATCGGAATTGCGTTTTTTCAATTTTGCAATTCAATTATGCAAATCGGTGTTCGTTTCGCAGTTCAGATCACGTTTTTAGTTATAGTTCAAATTCAGTTACGATTTCGTTGAATGAATCTCAATTTGTAGTATATTAGTTTCTATAGCTAAATTTCAGTTACGATTTTGTTGTATGAATCTCAATCTGTAGTATAGTAGTTTCTACAGTTAAATTTCAGTTACGATTTTGTTGAACGAATCTCAATCTGTAGTATATTAGTTTCTATAGCTAAATTTCAGTTACGATTTTGTTGTATGAATCTCAATCTGTAGTATAGTAGTTTCTACAGTTAAATTTCAGTTACGATTTTGTTGAACGAATCTCAATCTGTAGTATATTAGTTTCTATAGCTAAATTTCAGTTACGATTTTGTTGTATGAATCTCTATCTGTAGTATATTAGTTTCTATAGTTAAATTCAGTTACGAATTTGTTGAATGAATCTCAATCTGTAGTATATTAGTTTCTATAGTTAAATTTCAGTTATGAATTTGTTGAATGAATCTCAATCTGTAGTATATTAGTTTTCCCTGCCTTGGGTAGGAACTGATCAACAATTCGTTTATATTGTGTCTTTTCACCTTACTTGATTTCTTAATTGTCACGCAATGTTTTGATATTCTCCTTGTGCTTATTACGAGCTTTGATTTTATGCAGTACTGCAGTGTTTTTTTTCCAATTACTTGATTTGTTCTGTAATTTTGTGGAATTGCTTATTTGTTTGTTGTTGTGGAATTCTGCAGTCGAAAATTGATGGATGAGATCAAGGACTTGGTTCATCGTCATCCGGATAAGCTTTCTGTGAGTAGTTAATGATGTATTTAGATTTGCTTATTGTGTGTTTTGGTATTTGAGTATACATAGTTCTTATATTCGATGTTTTAACGTAGATGGAGACAGTTAAAGCTGGAAACAAAGGCTATGGTGCTGAGATTGCGGTGGTTACTTATTGTAAGGGAAAGAAAGATACTGCCGAGAGGCCAAAGATTCGGATTCTTCTTGTAAGACTTCTATGTTCATTGGTATTAATTATAGGCTTTCATGTTACGAGTAGTTTAATGTTGGAAACAGTTGTACCTTACTGTCCACAAGTGATGAAGTTGTAATACTATAATTATAATATGGTGTTGTTTTACACAAAGCTGTAATTTGGCATATGTAGTGGATAGTTTTCTCAAATTGGTTATTCTGGTTTTTTTGACAGATGATTCATTGTCTTCCAGAGTTTTGGACAGCATGGAAGGGAGCTGATTACCTCAGAACTTGCTTTAAAGATTTTGTCTATTCTTACTGAAGAACAATTTCTACCCGGCTTGAATAAAGCTTCCTTAAACAGTACACTCGACCAGCTTGTAATAAAGGTAAGTGAAATTTCTGCCAGAAGTATGCGAGAATCATGAAATTCATTGTGGAATTGGGCGCTAATTATCAAGGTGCTAATGAAGTTCCATAATCATATATGTGGAGTATTACAACTATGTCCCAATTGTTTCACATTTGATTTTGGGTGTATATTAATGTTTTAAAATTCAGAAGTACTTTTTTACAAATGTAAGAAAAAATATATGAGTTATGTGCATTTGTGGAACAATAGAATTAACAGGAGAGAATGGTATCTTCATAATGTTGGTGTTAATTATTTATAGGTGATTCCTATGGAAAACTTGAATGGCCGCAAGCTTGTTGAAGCTGGAGATCTCTGTGAGAGAAGAAATGGTAATGTATTTATCCTGTATGATACTTAGTACAGTAGTTACTAGTTTTGAAATTCCTGAAGTGTATATTATGTGGCAGGCAGAGGAGTTGATCTCAACCGTAATTGGAGTGTAGATTGGGGCAAAAAGGAAAAGGTTTGTTACATGTTTTCAATCTCTGTTGGTACTGTAAAATTTTATTTAGTAATGGTGCTTTTACTGTGTTCATTTCCGACTTGCACCTTTTAGTTAGTTAGAGATAACAATATAATGTGATGCTAGAAGAGGCTTTAGCTAGATTACACTTCTCATTCTTCTTGCTATCTGTTTGTCTATCTATGCACTGGCCTTTCTTTTCCAGCAAAATGGTAAATTGTTTAATATTTTTTTTTAAGCTTTTTATTCATTTGCATTATTGTTCAAAACAATAGGATTATGATCCCTATGAGGAGAATCCCGGAATTGCCCCATTCAGTGAGCCTGAAAGTCAAATAATGAGGAAACTTGCCATATCTTTTGAACCACATATATGGGTCAATGTGCACTCTGGAATGCAGGTAAGCTATTTCACCTTTTTTTTTTTAAATATAAAATGATTACTCCCTTATGTTTCTTATCTATTTCTGTGCTATAAATCCAGATGCACATTATATAAACCTAACCAGGAGTTAGAATTTTCAATTTAATTGCTGACATAATAGTAGATTATATTTACCTTTTTCAACTTTATCAATGATATTTCTTTATGGGATATGCTAATCCTAATTTCTATTTGTTTTTGTTAAACTTATAAATCAGCAAGTTTAGCAATATACAACAACAACTAAGTTTTATCTCATTAAGTTGGGTCGGTTACATGGATCAACTTTCGCCATAATTTTTTATCAAGGATCATGTTTCTATCCAAATCATTAATCTCGAGATTTTTCTTAATAACTTCTCTGATAACCTTTCTCGGTCTTCCCCTTCGTCTAATTGTTTGTCTTCTCTTTATCTGGTCTACCCTCCTTACTACTGCATCTACCGGTCTTCTCTTTACATGCCCAAACCACTTAAGTCTATTTTCGACCATTTTCTACACTAGACACTACCCTAAAAGTGTGTTGCACCGGTTCAGGTACGTACCTAGTACCCAGTATGGGTACGGGTATAGAATACGACATTTTTAAAAAAACTATGTATGGGTAAGTCATTGTAATTTTTTTTTAAATATAATTGTAAATATAACATAAAATAGTTATATTGTGAAAAAATAATATGAAAGAATTATAATGTTCAAATGATAACAAAACATCAAAATTAAAAAGTATTTTGTTCAAAAAAAGTCAAGATGAATAACATAAAATCACATTTGAAATGTACCAATAATTTATGAAGTCAAAAGTTGAAATCTGAAAGTTGCATAGCTGCGGCACACGCAGAAAAAAAGTGTAAGACTATATAGAATTGGTTTTTTACTTCCCCTTTTATAAATAAATTAAAACATAAATTCGAATCACTAAAATAACCTGAAACTGTATGGACCGAAGAAAAAAACTACGTTTTTTATGGTTACGTGTACCAATGTCGCACCAAACGTGAATTTTTTTTTTTTTAAAAGAGTTTGGACTTGGTACATACCATACGCTTACCGTGCGCGTACTAGTATCCAGTATTGGTTCTTTGTCTAAAACGGTGTACCCGTGCTTCATAGGACTTCTCTCTAATATTTTCATTTTTAATTCTATTCTATCTAGTTTTATCACACATCCACCACGGCATGCTCATCTCTGCTACACTTACTTTATTCTCGTGTTGATTGTTAACCACCCAACATTCTGTCTCGTACAAAATTGCAGGTCTTACCGCCGTCCGATAAAACCGTCCCTTCAACTTGAGTGGTATCTTTGCATCACATAAAACACGTGATGCCATTCTCCATTTCAACCCACCAAGCTTGAATTCGATGACTTACATCCCCTTCTATTTTTCCAGCATTTCGTATTATGGACCCGAGATATTTAAACTGTGTTACTTGCGGGAGAATACGGTCTCTATTTTCACCTCTAGGTTAGAAACATTTCTTCTTTTGTTGAACTTACATTCCATATACTTCGTCTGACTTCTACTTAGGCGATAACCATGTGTTTCTAAAGCTTGTCTCCAAGTTTCCAACCTCATTTAAATCCTTCTTCGACTCTCCAAGAAGAACCATATCATCTGCAAAAAGCATGCATCTCGGTGCTAGCTCTTGGATGTGTTCAGTGAATACATCCAAAATTAAGGTAAAAAGGTAGGGGTTTAGGGATGAACCTTGATGCAAACCAATTGTAACGAGAAAATCGCTTGTCTCTCCAATTTGTGTCCGCACACTAGTCGATACCCCTTCATATATATATCTTGGATAGCTCGAATATATGCAATCCTAACCTCTTTCTTCTCTAGGCACTCTATCATATATGCCTTCTCCAAGTCAATAAAAATTAAGTGCAGGTCTTGTTGGTCCATCTGATATTGCTCCATCACAGGCCGTAATAGATAAATCGCTTCTATGGTCAACCTTCCAGGCATAAAACCAAATTGATTCTTGGAGACTTTAGTCTCTTTTCTTAATATATGTTCAATCACTGTTTCCTATAACTTCATGGTATGACTCATAAGCTTAATCCCCTTATAATTTGCACAATTTTGTATATCTCCTCTTGTTTTTATAGATTGGAACTAAGGTGCTTCTTCTCCATTCCTCCGGCATGCGCTTTGACCTCATAATTTCATTAAAGAGTTTGGTGAGAGCTACTCGGTACCTCTATCTCCAAGAATTTTCCACACTTGAATAAGTATGTTGTCTGGTCCAACCGCCTTACTGTTACTCGTTCTTTTCGACGCTTCATTTATCTCCTGTTTTTAGATAGGACGGTATTAATTATAGTTACAATCTGCTTCTCTAATGTCGAGGTTGCTAGAGTCTGGTGCAATATCATATCCTTCATTAAATAGGTTGTAGAAATACGTCTTCCACCTATCCTTTATATCTTTTTCCTGAACCAAGACCTTACCTTCTTCATCTTTAACACAATACACTTGATCCAAATCTCTAGTCTTTCTTTCTCTTCTCTTAGCAAGCCTATATATAGATTTTTCTCCCTCCTTGGTTCCTAGAGATTGGTATAATCCGTCAAAAGTTTGGGTTCTTGTTTCACTCACCGCCTTCTTGGTTTCATTCTTAACTTCCTTGTACTTTCCTCACGTTTCGGCATTTTTACACCTAGACCAAACTTTAAAACAATCATTTTCTCTAACTTTACTTTGGACACTTTCATTCCACCTCCATGATTCTTTACTCCTAGGTCCAAAACCTTTTGATTCACCCAACGTCTCTTTAGCCACTTTTCTAATCTCTTGGGTCATCTTATTTCACATATCATTTGCACTTTCTTGTGGTTGTCCAAACTCTCCCTCCAAGATCTTGTGTTGGAAAATTTCTTGTTTTTCACCCTTCAAATGCCACCACTTAATCCTTGGCGCTACTCTATGACTTCTTATCTTTGTTCTCCTCTTAATTTTT
The DNA here is from genome assembly GCA_022829125.1 of Lathyrus tuberosus. NCBI lineage: Eukaryota > Viridiplantae > Streptophyta > Magnoliopsida > Fabales > Fabaceae > Lathyrus > Lathyrus tuberosus. The sequence continues at coordinate 8,179,554 of JALAZF010000090.1, forward strand.
ACATTCATAACCAAAACTCTGTTGGATAGTCAAGTTCGCTCCCGTGATAACTTTACAGTCCAAATTTACCAATATCATGTTGAAAAATACACAAGTACTGGCATCTGTTGGAATTCTTCCAACCCAATGCATATTAGAACTGCATCTTTCTAAAACATGAATTTTTCGAAATTTAATCCTGCAGTCAAATTTTTCCCACATTCACTTTGTCAAGATAATATTGACTGTTTGATCTCAATCGCACGGTTCAGAAAAAACAGATTTAATTTTTCCCAAATCACCTGTTTTAAAACAGAGTTATCCAATCTTGATCGGACGGTCAGGAACACTTGAATGTGTGAATGCGGGGTTTTTTTTACTGCAAGGAACCTGGGTCTGAATTTTTCTCAAGAATCAACCTGTTCAAGATGACATAGTTGAGTAAGCTTGTAGGCATGCAAAACTAGGCTCTCATTTAAAAAATGGCTACTGGAATCCATTTGTCTTAATTATGTTTTTATTTTTTTAATTTTGATGTCTCACCAGCAACACAAGCTTCACATTTAATCCTTTAGCTAACAAACCGTGCTACTATTACTCTTGTACTACCCTTCTTAAATTTTAAAAAAATATCTTGAAATTAAAGTTATGTTTTAGACTCCTTCAACATTTGTCATATTGTTATGATAGAAACTGTTATTATATCTGTTGGAAACAGAAGTATCAGATATAAATGTTAAGATAGGCATACATTATTAACATTATAGTACTTGACTCTGACCAGGGATGGAGTCCACATTTGGCAATACCGGAGGCACATAACCCCACTCAATTTTTAAAAAGACTAATACTGCAATTGTTAGATTTTCATTTAAGCCTTGTTTTGTGGTTATAACTTTTCCCCTTATCATACTAAATTTTCTTATGTCAAGTAGGTGATATTTTCTCACCCCACGGCTCCTACCAAGTATTATTTACTTCTGTTGTTTTAGCTGTTATACTTGCTGCTTACAATACTTGACTTTATGTTTACTTTTATGAGAATGTTATTCAGTTAAGACATGTGTGTTGATTATATATATATTTTTTATATTGTTCTTTTCATTCTTCTGCGTCAAATTCGATAATTTATGTAATTTGGTAAAGATGCTTTGAAACCATTATCATATGAACTTATATGACAAATATTAATGTCCCTTTTCCAACCCTCTTTGCAGGCTCTTTTTATGCCATACGATCACAAAAATACAACACCTGATGGATTGCCATTGCAACGGATGAAGTCGTTGCTTGAAGAAGTTAATCAGCTTCATTGCGAAAAGCGTTGTGTGATTGGGTCTGGAGGCGGTTCTGTAGGGTTAGTTAATTCTTATTTGAATCTGATGATGATAGTACTGATACAAATTTTTCACTAGGCCAAATGTGTGGGATTTATATATCTGCTTTCTTCTGTTATCTATCTTCAGTGCTAAAAAAATGAACAGTTGGTCTCCGTTAGTTTATTTTAATGACTGTCAAAGTTCTTGTCTGTATTTTCTTCTGTCTTATTTTCCTACCTCATGAATTATGTCACTCGTGAAAAGAGGATAAATTTGACTATTGCAGATACTCTTGCTCAAAACACAGTAAACCTGTGATGAACTTGTTGGTTGTCAAGCTGTACGTGAATCTAAGTTTGGCTAATTGACATCTTAGGGACTCATGCTTTTTTCGTATTTATAATTGGAAGTTGCAAGTGGTTGCTCTGGACTAAATTTTAGGTGCCAAAAGTGTTAAATTGAAAATTGTAAATTTTAAAAGTATAACATACATGATCTGTTTTAGTGCTTCGGATTTACTAGGCTTAAGGCAGAGAAATGCCTTTATATTGCTGTCCATAGTTTATGTGTCAATCCTTCCTCAAATAAGAACATGCTTTTCCAGGTATTTTGCGCATGGGACAGCAACCGATTTCATGTATGACGTTGTGAGGGTTCCCTTGGCTTTCACCTTTGAGGTACGCATGTTTACTAGACCTCTTCCCATTTTGTACTAGCAGATTTTTATTGTGGTGTCCTAACGTCTTGTATTAACCGACAGATATATGGGGACGCAACTGCTGCATCAAATGACTGTTTTAAAATGTTTAATCCCACTGACCGTGATAGCTACAATGTATGTTACTTGAAAACTTAATTGCAATTATCACTTCATTCCTTCCAAGTTTATTTGAGAGTTGTTTCCTATTCCTTTCAAGTAATTTATTAACAAAAAAAAATTAAAAAAAAAAAACTGATTTTTTAAACTTTCAATTAAGAGGGATATGACATTTAGAAAAAGTTGAACATTGATGATCCTAACATCTGAAATTATCTTTTACAGATTGTTCTCGAGGACTGGTCTGCAGCTTTCTTTACGATTTTTAAATTGGGGCCACACCAGCTTGGTGAAATCCAATCAAAAGCATCTGTGGTTAAGTTGGATAAGTTAGTATCAATAGATGAATATCTAGATGGGTATTTGATGGAGAGAAGGAATAGATATGGAAAAAAGATGGAGGTACTTGAGCTTGGAATGCAAGAAATAAGAACATATTATAGGCTCTTTTTACTATCGTCAGTTTTACTTTTGTGCATGTTCTGTTCTAGAATTTCAAAAACTAAAACTAAGGGGAGTAGACCAATTGTTTCTGCTATTCCCCTTTAAAACTAGGTCGTAGCAGAAAGTGTATATCCAATTTTGAGAAAAAGTTGTTAATTTATTATTATTGGCTGCACTACTCTGTATTGTCCCTTTCTTCCTAGGCTATACATTCTAGTCCTTTATGTGCCCACCTCGGGGGATGATCGTTTATTGTATCATAAAAGAATGAAAAGTTGTGCTGCATATCCGCTCGGGTGGGTCTACCAGCGGCACAACTTAGTAATGCATCCATGTGGTGATAAGAGCTGTCTTCATTCGTTATGCTACATAAAATATATTCATCTAATTTTAGATGAAGAAATGAAACCATTTGACTCTATTGCCTCTTAGATTACATAAAAATTATCGTATGAAGTATAAACAATATAGTTTGTTAGTTTTTATGTTATCAAATATTGTTAGTTATTTCACAAAAAATTCTAGAACAGATGTTTATATGATATAATATAATCTCTCATTTTTGAGAAAATGCTATAACATAAACCTAAACAAGCTGTAAATAACTGTTTCAAACGGCCTTATTCCACACTCTTATGATAAAAAATAAACATTTTTTCTTTGACAAAATGATAGAAGATATATAAACCGTAAATAGAAGGTTTCAAATGTACTTGAGTGCAGCATTGAGGATGAGATGGAAATCAATGTTTTAAGAACCGAACCGGCCGGTTCAACCGGTTGAACCGGAAACCGGAGTTGAAACCGGTCCGGTTAGGCTTAAAAACCCATTAATGGGCCAAAACTGCCAAAAACCTGGAAAAACCGGGACAACCCGCTTGGAACCGTTCAAACCACCAAACCGGAACGGGTTATATGAAACCGGGCGGTCAACACTAATGGCCCATTTTCTTAAACGTAAATTAAAAGTACAGCTAAAAACCCTATACCCTATTTCTACGTCTCTTTTTAATTAGTGCATTCTTCCTGAAGCTTGCCGTCATTCCGTGTCGCTGTAACACAAAACATTCGAAGCATTTTTTTTTTATACTATATGTAAGTAGTAAGTTTCTGATAGCTTGCCGTCATTCCGTGTCGCTGTAACACAACATTCGAAGCATTTTTTTTTTGATACTATATGTAAGTAGTAAGTTTCTGATACTAATAACATGGTTTATATACTATTTCATATGTAAATTGATACTAGTAAGTATCACATTTTATATATTAATTCATATGTAAATTGATACTATTTTTTATTCATATAAATTTCTATCGTAGTTTTTTTTGTAGTTTTTATATTAATATAAATTTCTATCATATAATACTATTGTATAAATTTCTATCATAATTTTTCCAATCATAGTTTTTATAGTTTTTATATTCATATACCTTTCTATTATATAATACTATTTCATAGAAATGTTTATCATAATACTATACCTTTCTATTATATAATACTATATTCATATACCTTTCTATATTATTATTATTTTTTTTATTTATTTATATATTTAGTAAACGGTTCAACCGGTTTAACCGATTGAACCTTGAACCAGAAGTCTTGCCGGTTTGAGCTCCGGTCCGGTTCTTAAAACATTGATGGAAATGAATGCCCACACACTACTCCTTTTTCTAATTTACAGCGACTCCCACTTATGAACATGAAATACATGTACTTCAATGTATAAACTTTACTTGCATAAGTTACATTAAACATACAATACAATGTATGTGAAAAGGATATATAATACATTAATCCCCAAGACATACTAGATGGTACAACGTTATGAGAAGCCAATAGTGTCTCCGCATGTTTTTTCATTTTTTTGAGTTTCGGGTGGGTTCCGTGGGTTCCATGTGATTTCAGAGACTTCGTTTCTTGTTCTGTCACAGAAGGAACGTATATTTCCAGAATGGTAAACACTGCAGATATTTCTGCGACACCGCTGCAGCTGTAATCATACTATCATTATTAGATTAACTGATAATTATAAGTTTCATCATAATTTAAATTATTACAGATAAGTAATGCGGTAAGTTTTAAAACAAACTTAAATCACTCTTAAACCGTGTCTATCCAAGCGCAAATGCTTGCAAATTATAAGGCAAAAGACCAATTAACATAAAATGCAGATTGATTTCAGCCAAACCCTTATGTAGTTACAGAGTATATATTATTCATTAAAAAGCCAAAGCATGTATGTTATGCAATTGTAAACAGAGGTAGCAAGTTAGCACTAACCTTCAGAATTATAACCACGTATACCAGATGACCAAAATCGACTTTATTTTACCGATTACAACTCTGTATAGGCTTTACTAATGTGTGTAATAATTTATGATCTTAGTGTCTGTTTCATGTATCTAAGAGCAGACCGCAGCATTGCTCTAGCTTTTCTATCTGGAGTGCATCCATACCTAACCATTTCTTCATACACTGCTGGAACCTGAAAGCCAAATGATGCAGCATAATTTGTGCAATGAAGTTGACTGATTGTAAGTGACAAATAAGTTGGAAAACAGGATCTACAACTTTTACCCAATCGTTTTTCTTCTATAAAAAATCACACTACCATCTATCTATATTAGAGATGAGGTGGAATGTGGATGGTGCTTAACATATCAAAGACATGGCAAAAGAATGGACCCAGAGCAATTTATGAATTTAGGTACATTATTTTTCCTTAACTATTAATTTACTGTGAGTCACCATGGCTTTCAGACTGCAAAACCAATATAGTCAAGAACTACAGAAAAAAAAAATCGGAGTTGGAGTTCTAAGAACGTTGGAGCTAAAAAAACCTATATGATAAAGTTCATTGACCAGATGCAATAGTGAAGAATTATAAAAACATAGACAGCACATATTGATTGCAATTATGGTATATTAGGTACCTTGCGGATTTTGCCAACACGAATCAAAGCTTTCATGAGTGTAGTATAAGTAATTACATCAGGTTCGACACCCTGTAGTTCACAAACAAATAAGTAACATATAACTTAAGGACTTTGGCCCAAAAGACAGAGGGGGGGAGAAAATATAGTAAAAGACATACGTTATCTTTCATGTACTGCAGTACAGCAAAGGCTTCAGCGTCTCTTCTATCTTCACCAAAAGCATTGATTAAGGAATTGAGAGCTAGAAGACTGGGAGTAAGGCCCTCAGCTGCCATCATCCTAAATGCATTTACAGCTTGATCGGACAGACCCTGCCCAAATTCATGCAAAGTATTACCAAAATTACTAACTAACCAATCAACTCATTAAATAAGTTAAGATGAGATATTCTAGATACAAATATGGTGTGTTTCCCACCCAGTCCCAAAGCCAATGCCTCTGCGTGTTTTTCAATTCAAGAATAAATAATAACAATTCAGAATAACACAATTCAGAATAACATGCATATGTAATATACCCTTTGTGCGTAGGCATTAATTAGGGCATTATACATGGTCGAAGTTGGCTTGAATCCCATAGATTTCAAGACCTCGAGGCATTCCATGGCATCATTAAACCTTCCAGATTTTCCATAAATATCAACGAGAGTTGTATAGGTAACAGCATTGGGCAACAATCCTTGACTCCGCATTCTGCGCAACAAATCACTCACTCCTTCCCATCTTTCCTGTGCACCCATAGAATTAATCATAATGTTATAAGTCATAACACAAGGCAAATACCCCCTCTGCTGCATTTCCTCAAACAATTCTTCCGCCCTATTATGTCGCCCAGACTTACAATGACAATCCATCAAGGTATTCCAAGTAACTGTGTCCGGTCGAATCCCCTCAGACATCATTCGTTCAAATGTTGCCATCGCATGATCAAGACAATAATGCTTCCCAAAAGTATCAATCATCACATTATAAAAATGTCTATCAGGCTGCACACCACAACTCTTCATCTCCTTCAAAACCTGAAATGATTTCTGCCACTCCCCTTTATCCCTATAACTCGCCAATATTCGACTATAAATAAACGAATTCGGCTGCAAATTACTCGCTTCCATTTCTTTCAACATAATCCTTGCACTCTCCCATCTTCCAGCCTGAGAATAAGCATCAACCAACAAACTATAAGTATGTTCATCAGGCAAAACACCACTCTTCTCCATTTCAGAAACAACAAACTCTGCATCTTTAAGAGAACCGGTTTTCACATAACCTTTAAGCAATGCATTATAAGCCCTAGTTCTCGGTTCTAAACCATTTTCTTTAATCTCCTCAAACAACGCCTCTGCCTCAACCGTTCTACCCGAATTTCCCAAAGCTAATATAACCGCAACAAGAGTTCCTGATTTAGCGCTCAAACCTTTACCCTGAGCAACAGCAAGAAACTGCATTGCTCGTGTTGCGTCACCAGCTTTCGAAAAACCGAGGATTATATCATTCAATAAATGACCGTCGGCTTCAATTTTATCCGATTCAATTTCGGCGTAAAGCTTTTGAAGAATCGGAGAATCGATTCGATTGGAACGAGTTAGCGATTTGATAATTGAACTATAATTGATGAAATCAGGCTGAAAACCGTCACGGCGCATTCTAGACATTAGGTTAAGCGCTTTTTCTAGGTCACCGTTACGAGCACAAGCACCGATTAAAGCGTTATAGGTTAACGGAGTTAGAACCTGTCGTTGAGACAGTAAGAAAGCTTCGTAGAGCTTTTCGTTTCGTCCAAGCGCGTGGATGAGGATTGAGTAGAGAAGCTCGTAGGAGAAACAGAGATTGTGTTTCTGGAGCCATGAAACGACGGCGTATGCTAGGTTGATGGAGGAGGAATTGGAACAGAGCGATTTGAGAAGCGCGTGCCAGAGTGGAGCTGGAACGGCTCGGTAGGACTCGGCGAGTTGGAACTCGGTTGAGTCGAGGGAAGTGGGAGAGAGCGAGTCTGTGTTGTTGTTGTTGTTGTTGGAGTTGGAATCGTTGGAGAGGAATTGGAGGAGGGGAGCGAAGTCGTAACGGCGGTTTTGGAGGGAGAGAATGTCGTCGGGGCCGTCTTCTTTGATTATTAGGCTGGCGGATGAGAAGGATGTGGCGGCGGATGGAGGTGGTTGAGAGATGGCATGGTGGTAGGGGTGGCGGCGGCGATGGGCTGGGTAAAATTTAACGCGGGTTGAATGGAACGGTAACGGAGTAGCGGTTAGTTGTGGTTGCAAAAGCAACATGTTAATTAATGTGTTAATGTTATCATAAAGAAATGAGGTGGATGATGGAGAGGAAATGAGCACTCCTTCACCAGCTCCTAGTGGATGAAGAAACTAGAAAGCCTTTATCACCTCACCACACACGCATCAAGCTCAGTAAGAGTAGGATTTGATTTTTGTTATTTTTTATTTAAAAAATTGTTTCACGTTGCTCTATTTTTTTTAACTTTTAAGTGTAAAAGCCAACTTTTCAAATAAATATCCAAACTAACTCACTTTTCCACCTCTTTTTCAAAATAATTCATTTTCAAAAAAATAAAAATTCAACAAAGAGAAGTCGCCAATTCAATTGACGACACTGTACAAACACATAAGAGTAGTCGTCAATCCAATTGGCGACAGGGTAGAGAGAATGTACATTGTCGCCAATTGAATTGACGACTGTTTTTATGTGTTTGTACACTATCGTCAATTGGATTGGCGACTTCTCTTTATTAAATTTTTATTTTTTTGAAAGTGGGTTAGTTTGAGAAATAGGTGGAAAAATTGATTAGTTTGGATATTTATTTAAAAAAATTAGTTATTGAGTAAAAAAAATTAAGTTTACCAGCTGAAAAGAAAAAGAAGAAGAAAAAATAGTACTAGGTAACTTCCTAAGACCATCTCCAACTCATGTTACTTTGAAGCAGTCTGTCAGGTGTCGCACAAAACTCATTAAATGGGTATCGTCAGGTCATTAAACGTTATAATGTAGTGCAACGGTCTCATTGATTAAAATATAATATAATTATAGTCGTTGAAGCTTCAACGACTCTTTCCTTTTTTTCTTTTATTTTTTTAAATAGTTTATTTGGTTATAAATAGAAGCAAATAATATTCAAATTTTGTCTCATATATTTATTTCTTTTTCACAATTTTATCATTTTACTCATAGTATTTTAAATTTTACTCTTACAATTTCATCTTTTAACCTTCAATTGATCATATATTTATCCAATTTTTCATCTTCTTACTTCAAATTATTATTGTTAAGGTCAAATGGACCCTAATCAATATAATTCTCAACAATCTATATTTCATCTCATACAAAATTATCAAAATTCTAATCCTCAAAATTCTCAATTTCCCTCACCTCCAACAAATTCTACCGTATTTCAATATAATTCTCAACAATCTATGTAAACTAGCCGTTATTCAAACTAGTATTTATTCAAACTAGTTGTTATTCAAACTAGCTGTTATTCAAACTAGCCGTTATTCAAACTAGTCGTTATTCAAACTAGCCGTTATTCAAACTAACCTTATATATACTTTCATACTTCTCTCACTTTTCTATCACCCTTCTCTCATTATTCTCCCATTTTTCTATCACATTTCTCTCATTATTCTCTCATTTTTCTATCATTCCTCTCTCACTTTAATGGATTCAAACAATTCAAACAACCTCAACAAATTTTTTTGGGAGGTGATTGAAGAAGAAATTATGGACAACACAGATGAAGAATTATTGTTGTCAATGCTCGAGAAGGAACGTCGATCTGGAAGTTCATCAAGGAGAAAAAGAAGATCAGTGATAGATCGAAATCGTGAAGAATGGCATAGACGATTATTCAATGACTACTTCTCGGAAAATCCAGTATACACAGATGCCCAATTCCGTAGAAGGTTCAGAATGCATAGGCATGTGTTTCTTCGAATTGTAGAAACCCTTGGAAATCATGACGAATATTTTCAAGTTAGGGTCGATGCAACTGGTAAAATGGGTCTTTCACCATTGCAGAAGTGCACTTTTGTTATTCGTATGTTGGCATATGGATCTTCTGTTGACATTGTATACGAATATGTTCGAAATGGTGAAAGCACTACAGTTGAGTGCTTAGAGAGATTCGTAAGAGGCGTGAATGAGGTATTCGGGGCCGAGTATTTAAGAAGACCTAATAACAATGATGTTGAACATCTTTTACAAATAGGGGAGTCACGTGGATTTCCAAGAATGCTAAGTTCTATTGATTGTATGCATTGGAAATAGAAGAATTGTCTTGTTGCATGGAAAGGACAATTTTGTCGAGGTGATCATGGTAAACCCACGATCATGCTTGAAGTAGTGGCATCACAAGCCTTATGGATTTGGCATGCATTTTTTGGCATTGCAAGTTCAAACAATGGCATTAATGTGTTAAATCAATTCAATGTGTTTAACGATATTTTCGAATGACATGTTGCTACTGTGCTGTATACAATCAATGGGACTCCATATAATATGGGGTATTATTTAGCGGATGGTATATTATCCCGAGTGGGCTACATTTGTTAAGACCATCCCAGTGCCGCAAGGAGAAAAAAGAAAACTATTTGCACAATATCAAGAATCAGCTATAAAGGATGTGGAACGAGCATTTGGAGTGCTCAAATCTCGATTTGCAATTATACGTGGCTCAGCGTGTGCTTGGCACATGGAAACCCTCAAGCATACCATATATGTTTGCATCATATTGCACAACATGATTGTTGAAGACAAACGACACACATATGGAGGTGATTTTGATTACTCTTATAATAATGTAGATGACAACAATTCAACGACTGAAACATTTAACGGTCCTCATCTGAATCTTGCAACAAGACTACAAAGAAGAGCAAGTCTTCGTGAAAAACAAGTTCTTCGCCAACTTCAAGGAGATCCAGTCGAACATATTTGGGAATGTTTTGGACATGAGGATAATGAAATTTAAATGATGAATTATGTGATGTTATTTATTTTATTATTTTTAATTATATGTCATGTATTTGAGATTAATTTTAATTATTATTTTAAATCTTATGTTTAATTTTAATTTTATTTATTTATATTAATTTAAATTTAAATAATTTAAATTATTATTTTTAAAAAAATAAATTTTAATATGAATAATATATTGATATATTAAGTAAAGTAGTGGGACCCAATATGAGTTATTTAGAGTTGCACCATTGGAGTGAAAATTGGATGAGTTGCTTGAAGATGATGTGTCTTGATGGGTTCCACAAAGAACTAAAAGTGGGTTGCACCATTGGAGATACTCTAACACTTTATATGATTTCATTATAAATAAATAAAAGTATCGAATGTGATATAGTGGAGTGGAATAAAATAAGATTTTATTGTTTAGATCAATCAAAATTGGATGGAGTGGATTAAAGAGATATAAGTTTTATTTTATTTTATTATTTATAATTATACTAGTTAAAACATGTGGGGACACACGAGTTCTGATATAATATTTGCTTTTGTATATCGTTACAAATCAATTATGGAACATAAAAATAAAAATAAAAATAGATGTAGTTGAAAATATTAATGTTAGAGTTTAAAGAAATAAATACATATCAAAGAAAGAAAGAAGTACATGTCGGGTATTAGAGTAGCAAAATAAATAACACAAAAATAAGAGATAAAGAGTAAGAAAATTGACACAGAATATTTACGTGGAAAAACCTCAACAAATAAGGGAAAAACCACGGGCACTGGTAGAAAAGATTTTCACTAAGTGGAAGAAATTACAACACTTCTCTCTAAATAAAAAGAGAGAACAAATTACACTATTACTTGTACTAGGAGAACACTCATTAAAGGAACCTTATAGGAGAAACTACAATATATTTTTTCTCTCTAAATTTTTCTCTTATGTTATGTTGCAATGTTTTTTATTGTTGTGTTAGGAATGAGAAATGCGCCTCTATTTATAGGTGTTCATCTTCACAAAACCATGGGAGTTGTTACAAAACCATGGGTGCAAAACCATGGGTGTTTCTTTCTTGGTCCGCAAATTGTGACTTTATTCAATCACAATCCTTGTCCATAATCTTTTACCATGACTACAATATTTGACTATGACAATGACCACAATATTTTACTATGACCTCAATCATTGACAATCTCCCACTTAAAGTCACATTTGTGATCTTCAAAAATCTTCTCTACCTTGCCAACTTCATGCTGATTACGCCTCTAATAGGCCATAGGAAGACCTACATCATGCAAACTTATCAAAGTTAATCGGTTTCGTCATTGCATCTGCTAGGTTATCTTTAGTGTGAATTTTCTGCATATCCACACTTCCTTCTTCTACTACCTCTCTGACAAAATGGTATTGAACTCCTATGTGTTTTGTCCTGGAATGAAAAGCTGGATTCCTTGCAATGTCAAGGCACTCTGACTGTCACAATACACAGTTATCTTTTGTTGCTTGTGCTTGAGTTCTTCCAATAACCTTTGAATCTAAATTGTTTCCTTACATGCTTAGGTAGCGACCATGTATTCAGCTTCTGTAGTAGACAAAGCTACAACAGTCTGCAATTTGGATAACCAGCTTACCGCTCCTCCTGCAAGTGTGAACACATATCCAGTAGTAGATTTTCTTTTATCAAGGTCGCCTGCAAAATCTGAATCAACATAGCCTCTGATAGTGAATTATGATCCCCCAAAACATAATACAGCACCTGAGGTTCCTTTAATGTATCTAAGGATCCTCTTAACAACATTCCAATGTTCATTACCTGGATCTGCCATAAACCGACTGACCGTTCTAACTGCTTGAGCAATATCTGGTCTAGTACATATCATAGCATACATAAGGCTTCCCACCACTGATGCATACGGTACTCGAGATATTTCCATCCTTTCCGCTTCATTGCTAAGATTCATACTTGAGGATAATTTATAACTGACAAGAAGTGGGGTAGATATTGGTTTACAGTCTTGCATGTTAAAGCGGCGCAAAACTTTCTGAAGATAATTTTTCTGAGAAAGCCAAATCTTTCTGTCTTTTCTGCCTCGGTGAATTTGCATCCCTAAAATATTATTTGCTAGTCCCAAGTCCTTCATATCAAACTCACTAGCCAGTTGTGCCTTCAATTCTTGGACTCTATCTTTGTTGAGGCCTACCACCAACATGTCATCCACATACAACAGCAAAATGATAAAATCATCATTATCATCAAACCTTTTGTAATACGTACAATGGTTTGAACTCAATTTGTTGTATCCAAGGCTCATGATGAAGGAATTAAATCTCTTGTACCAACACCTTGGCGCCTGTTTTAAACCGTACAGAGATTTGGTCAACCCACAAACCAAGTTTTCTTTTCCTTGTTCTTCAAAGCCTTCGGGTTTAAGCATATATATTTCCTCTTCAAGTTCTCCATGGAGAAACGCAGTCTTTACATCAAGCTGCTCTAGATTTAGATCAAATGCAGCACACATCACCAAGACCACTCTGATTGTGGTGAGTCTTACCACTGGAGAAAATATCTCATTGAAATTAATACCTTCTTTCTGAGCATATCTTTTGACCACGAGTCTTGCACGATATCGTTCCACCTGATCGTTGCCATCTCGCTTAATTTTGAACACCCATTTTTTACCGATGGCTTTCCTACCTTTAGGAAGATCAACAAGTTCCCATGTGTTATTTCTATGTAAGGCTTTAATTTCCTCTTGCATTATTGCCATCCACAGAGAAGCATCTGAACCATTTAACGCCTCATGAAAGATTGATGGTTCTCCATCTTCTAATAGAAGACAATATGCATCATGACTTGCCATCACATATTCTAAGTGCCAGGATGGTTTTCTTATCTGACGTGTGGTTCTTCTGGGATCTACATTATTGACCTTAGTTGGCTATTGTTCTTCGTGCTTTGGCTCTGCTTTAGAAGAATCATTTTCTCCTAACTTTTACTTCATCTCCACTGTAGTATTCTCCTTTGTAATGTTGTCTTCTTTTTTATCCTTTTGTAGTTCATTTTCTACAAAGATTACATATCTGCAAACAATAATCTTGTGGGCAGCGGGATCCCACAGACGATACCCCTTCACATTGTTAGCGTAACCCAAGAATATGCATTTCTTGGATTTTGGGTCCAGCTTTGTTCTTTCCTGAGAGTTGTACATCACGTACACAGGGCATCCAAATACATGCAAAGAAGAATAATCACTCGGTTTTCCCTTCCACATCTCCATTGGTGTCTTTAAATCAATCGCAGTTGATGGCGGTCGATTTATCACGTAACAAGCAGTTTTGACAGCTTCTGGCCAGAAAGACTTTGCCAATCCTGTTGTTTTCAGCATAGCTCTCGTCCTCTCCAGAAGAGTTCTATTTATCCTCTCTGCTACACCATTCTACTGAGGTGTATAAATTGCCGCTTAATACCTTATTGCTTGCAGAATGTCAGGAAATCACCATATGTATATTCTCCTCCATTATCTGTCCTCAAGCACTTAATTATTTTTCCAGTTTCAAGTTCCACTTGTGCTTTGAACTCCTTGAATACTAAATACACATCTGACTTCTTCTTGATTGGGTACACCCATAGTCTCCTAGAGTAATCATCAATGAATGATACAAAATATTTTGTTCCTCCAATGGATATTTCTGGTGACTCCCACACATCATAATGAATCAAGTCTAGTATGTGTTTGCTTCTAGCAGTTGACTTAACAAACTTTAGTTTATTCTGCTTGCTTATCACACAGTGCTCGCAGAAAGATAAATTTACCGACTTAAGCCCGGGTATGAGATTACGTTCTGCAAGAACTTTCAAGCCTCGTTCTAACATATGGCATAGTCTGTGATGCCATATCATCGTTGTTTCTTCCTAGCTTCCAACTACTACTAATGCATCTGCTCTTTTCATTGTGTCTCCCAAAAGCATGTATAGATTTGCAGCGACCTTCGCTGATTTCATCACTACTAGCAAACCTTTCACCACTCTCAAGATCCCACATTAAATATGGGTCTTGCATCCGAGGTCATCTAGTTGCCCAATAGACAATAAATTATTTTTCAATCCTTTCACATGTCGCACCCCTTGAAGTATGCGGATAGTACCATCATACATTTTCATTTTGACAGTACCAACTCCAACAATTTCCAAAGCATGGTCATTCCCCATCAATACATGTTCTTCCAAGATAGGTTCGTAAGTGCAAAACCATTCTCGTAGTGGAGTCATGTGCCATGTTGCTCCTGAATCTACTATCCAACCATCAGTGAGTTAAATTTCGCCTTTGGTACTACCTGCTGCTCCGCTGTAAAGGATTTCTCCATCATCGGAGGTACTAGCAATACATTCTTGAGATGTACTTGCATCAAAAGACTTCTCATCATTCTTCTTATTGAACCAACATTCTTTCTTCAAGTGCCCTCTCTTGCCACAATTGTAGCATTTGAGGTTTGTTCTTCTTTGAGATTTTGATCTACCATGATTTTGACTCCCACTGGGACCACGTTCCGTTGATCTACCTCTCGTAATCGTAAAAGATTTTACTCGTTTTGAGCTTTCTTGTCGATCTTCCTTATTTTTACGCCTGAATTCTTCTTCAAGAACAGCTCTGGCAACATCATTAAAGGATAGACGATCAACAATATTATTGTTTGTAATATTGATGACGAGTTGATCATACGATTTGAACCAACATTCTTTCTTCAAATTGTTGATGTGATTTGGCACCGAAGTAGATTCACTCATTCGAAGAGTGTAGAGTCTCCTATTTAAGAAAATTTTGTTGTGAAGTGACTTGACCTCATACAGTTGGATGAAAGTATCCCAGATCTCCTTTGCAGTTTTCTTTTCTGCTATGCTTGACAAAACTGAATTTGCCATTGCTAAGTGCAAATTGGCAACAGCATTGTCATCCATCTCTCTCCACTTTTCATCAGTTATATCTGTAGGTTTACCTTAAATTGCTTGTGAGCAATTATCCTTCCTAAGGATTGCCTGTATCTTCAATTTCCACATGGGGAAATTACTCCCACTGAATTTTTCAATCTCAAATTTTGCAGCCATTTTTTTTCACTAAACTGGTTTACACAATTTCACCGTGAATATCACAGTATACGTGAGCAGTATTGTATATTTTTACCGTACACTAGAACCAATATAGTATACGTTAACAATCATTACAAAAGTATACAACCGCACGTGTGAATAGTAACCGTACGCCGTAGCTGAAATAAAGACCGACACCAATAACTCTGATACCACTGTTGGGTATCAGAGTAGCAAGATAAATAACACAAAATTAAGAGATTAAAGAGTAAGAAAATTGACACCGAATATTTACGTGGAAAACCCTCAACAAATAAGGGAAAAACCAAGGGCACCGGTAGAAAAGATTTTCACTAAGTGGAAGAAATTACAACACTTCTCCCTAAATACAAGGAGGGAACAAATTACACTCTCTCTTGTACTAGGAGAACACTCACTAAAGGAACTTTATAGGAGAAACTACAATATATTCTTTCTCTCTAAATTTTTCTCTTATGTTATGTTGCAATGCTTTTTCTTGTTGTGTTAGGAATGAGAAATGCACCTTTATTTATAGGTGCTCATCATCACAAAACCACGGGAGTTGTTACAAAACCATGGGTGTTTCTTTCTTGGTCCACAAATTGTGACTTTATTCAATCATAATCCTTGACCATAATCTTTTACCATGACCATAATATTTGACTATGACCATGACCACAATATTTGACTATGACCTCAATCATTGATAGTACCATTTTAACGGTCACTACATTACTACAATTTTGTACCAATAGAGATATTAATTAAGAGATCTTAAATATATGTTGAAATATTAAAAAAAAACTATATGGCAGAAAAAATTATTTTGGCATAATTATATTTTTAACATCGAATAGTCCTACTATTTTTTAAAAAAAATGAATGTTGTGTATTTGTGAGTTACGAAAAATATAGTGGTTTGTACAATAACATATAGTAATGTTTTAAAAACTGAATCGATTAAGTCAATTCAATCGATTGATTCAGAAACTGAGGCTGAAGCAGATTTGGTTAAACTTTTAAAATCATTAGTGGGTTAAAATTGGAGTAAAATCGGAAAAATTGAATTGAACTGTTTAAAATCATTCGAATCAAAGAACTAGAGTCGGTTTTATAAAACTGCTCCGATTAAAAAAAAATCATCAAATCAGTAATTTTTTTATTTTTTTGAAAAATTTTAATATGTCAATATCAAAACTAAAAACATTACTTAATTACAAAAGGTAAAATAACCTTTTTCGTCCCTTAACTTTGCCCCAGGGTCCAATTTGATCCCTTAACTTTAAAAAGTGGCAAGTTCGTACCTTAACTTTTAAAATGGTGTCACGTTTATCCTTCCGTCTGATTTGGTTAGTCAAAGATTGAAAACAGGTGTCACGTATTTCCAGGTGGACTTTATGTGCAGCACTGTTGGCAGAAACTTTTAGTCTGTCACCCCAATACATAAACATTGTAGTTCAAACTAACAGAAAAAAACATTGGACAGATACAAGACTACCCACTATCGTCCCCTGTTCGTCATCCAAAATATGACTACCCTTCAGTTGCCAAGTATATGTGAAGAACTCTCCCCATGATCAAACTGACAACGAAGTACTCAAAGGACACACTGAGAAATATAAATATTATTTCAATATTGTAAGTGTTAAGTCTTTTAAGGAGTAGTTAAAGGAAGTGCAAGAAACATTTGGCGTCGACCATCACGATTATGTACCTGTTATGTGTTCTTCTTGAGTGGTTTGGTACCAGGAGTTAATGAGGTTTGATCCAACCTTGTTACTTTTTGGGAACTCTCTTTTATATGGGAAGGAGAATGCAAGGTGGATTTGGCATTGTCGGGGGCGGCGGTAAGGGTGCTCATGGAATATTTAATATCGAAAAAAGCACATTTTACTAAAGTAAACAAGAATACCAAAAACATGGTTGGTATTTATTCTTCTATAAATAATGGATATTATTTTTCATACTTGTTTTTACAATATTTACTCTACTTGACATTGCCTTTCCCATTCTGACTTTATCTTTAGGGTGTTGTGGTGGTGAATAACTTCAGTGTTCATTTTAGAAAAAGTAACTGCAGTGGAGTTTTGTGTGCCCTTTTTTTCTTTATCTGGTTCTGATTTCATAGAAATGTTTGTCGATGTTGGACTGTCAAGGGTGAGAAACTTATTTCAGGAAGCAAGGCAGTGTGCTCCCAATATAGTATTTATTGATGAGATTGATGCAATTGGATGAAAAAGAGAACATGAAGGTTTCTCTGCTTCAAATGATGAACGTGAAAGTACGTAAATCAATTGTTGGTGGAGCTGGATGGTTTTGGAACCAATGTTGGAGTTGTTGTTCCACCATATACAAAAGTGATATTTGTTATTTTAACTTCAACACACATTGCCTCTGTTTAATGTAAAATATCATAACAACACAACCCTCCTTTCCCATTCCCCTTTTCTTTCCATTCTCTTTAATACTCTTTCCCTTTTCTCTATTCTACCACCACACTCTTGTTATCAAACAACAAAACCCCAAATTTTATTAAACTATTTTTTATTTCTGGAAAAAAAAGCTTCAATGGAAGGAAGGGTGCTTAAAGTAGCACAAAATCAGAAATTGGATATCTTTCTCTTCCTACTTTTAATTTAAAGTTATCTCTCTATCTCTCAAAGTAGCACAAGATTCAACACCTTTACGGCAATAGGTGTTTCAAAGTTGAGAAGAGATCCTTTGTAAACAGATCCAAAACTTCCGGTCCCTATCAAATTGGCTGAAGAAAATCCATTAGTTGCTTCATGTAACTCTCTGTAAGTAACTCTTAGTGCCTTATTTTGAAGAAATGGTGAAAAAGGTAAGTTATTCAAGATATGAAAGAGGTTAAAATCCCACCAAATACACAGATGATGATAAGTTTCTTTTTTAGAGATCTTTTGTACTTTTTGAAAGGTACCTTCAAACATGGCAGAAGATATCCCACCACAAAAAAGAAGATGATGTTCCAAATTCATGTCAGCTGCCACGTAACCAAGAATAAACAGACGTTTGAGCTAACTAACGACAAGGACTACTTTGACACCATTTTAAAAGTTAACGGACGAACTTGCCACTTTTTAAAGTTAAAGGACCAAAATGGACCCTGGGGTAAAGTTAAGGGACGAAAAAAGTTATTTTGCCATTACAAAAATAAATCTTGTTTGTTGTCGTTCAACTCGAAATCGCTTATTGTTATTCAATTAAATATGCTCTATTGTTTATTTTTGTAATTCTATCTTATTTAATTCAGGTACGGTTAAGTATTTGAATTTTATTTTAGTTATTATATTCTATTATTTTAATTTTGATTTTAATTAGTTTAACTTTTTATTTTATTTTTTAATTTGTTTAAATTATTCTTAAAGAAATGTTGAAATTAAGTGTAGAAATATGTTGTGTTATTATATGTATTATTAATATTGTTATATTGAGTTTGTAATATGCCTACAACTTATACACATCAACGTTGGTCATACGACCTACAACTTTAACATCAACATTGGTCCTTCGACCTACGATTTAAAAATGCCCATAGACCGGGACAAAACCACATAAGCAACTGTACCATAAATCCACACATACAACACAATTTCAACAAAATAAACCGACTAAAATCACCTACTAATTATTACTAACTACCTCGACAATTTTCGTTAAATTCCGGGCAACTAAATCTTTCGCCTAAACCGGCCAAACAGACTAAAACTGCACTGATTTTAACTCCTGTTACTAATACCAGTGTATTATAAAATTCTGCTTTCTGTTACGATTTCCATAAAATCAATTCCAAGCTTCTGTCATGAATTGTTATTAATCATGTTCCTGTCAACATTCTGTTTCTGCTGCTTGTTCTATTTTCTATCAAACTACTACTGCTACTTATTTCCAAATAATTATGATTTCCAATGGGTTGCTCTGCTAAGAAGATCTATTAACTTTATGCTACATATAATGCTAGTGGCTATAATATTATTTTTTCTGTTGTATTCTAATCCTAACATATTGGTTTAATATTATAATGTTACTTAAGTAATCTAGTGTCACTAAAAACAAAACAAACCATTAAATAACACAGTGGCTGGCGCCACATTCCCAAGCAGTGGCTTGCGCCACATGCTTTACCAAGTTAGTGGTGGTTTGTGCCACCCTTCATCAGTGGCTTGCGCCACATGTTGTCCCTTTGCATTTTGGGTGGCCTGCGCCACCCCTTTATGTGTGGTGGGTGGTGGCCAGCGCCACCCCTAAAATTTAGTTTTCGTCCTAATTATTATTTTCCAGAATTTTAATCTCACTGCAACATTCCTAAATTCACCAGCAACAATTTCACCAAAAATCAACCAATTAATCTTTTCACAGACAATCAATTTCACAGTAATGCTCACAAAATCCATCCAACGATAATTTTCAACAACTTCAACATAAATAACAACAGCATAACAGTAGCATCACAACTCAAGAATATCATAATTAATTTCCACACAGACGACAACACCTATCGAAAATCAATGGAAGAAAACTCATATAATCCCCAACCCTCATATCATTCATCATAACAACAACTATATCCCCTTCAACATAGGACAATCATAATTTCATGATAGTAGCATAATTCCGGGGGTAACAACAATAACTTATTCGGCCAAAATCTACAGTAAGAATCAACGCAACAACAACCATTAAAACCAATCGATTTACCAAACCAAACACATCACAGAAAAACAACCATTAATCCATGTCACAAATTTATACAACCCAACCCCACATACGGTCTACCATATACCCGGTTATAGAGATTGAACCCCACCCTTACCTTAATTGATGGTCGCTCGAATCTCCGACCGACTTGGCTTTCCGACGGCAACTTCTCGTACCCCTCGTTCTCCAACTTCTCACGATTTCCTCTCCAACCGTTGTTTCCAACCCTCGTTCTGTCTCTGTAACTTCCCTTTTTCTCATTTTCTTACAGCCACTTCTTTTCTCTTTTCTTTACAAACCCTTATTTTATAATAATAATAATACCAATTAATCTAACTAATCCATTGGGCTTACTATTCATACCTCCTTATTTGCTATATATCACCCAACAACCAAATCCAATTTAATTAAATGATAGTCCATTATAATAATATTATTTCTAATATTATTTCTCCGATTAAACCGACTAATTACTCGACTATCAAATAAACCGTCCAAACCACCAAATCAACATATTTAACCGTAGACGGAAAATATTCCGTATTAATTTTCACAACTTCAATCAACTTATCAATTCAACTCGAACCAACTTAGAAACATCAACATAATATTTCGATATTCCGGAATCAACTTAAATCAATACCAGTATCACGAACCAATGCAAATCGACATAAATACTCAAATCAACGCGAATCGACACAACATACTACAATTATATTTAATTAAATACTTAATTAAATAAACGGGCGTTACAGACCGCAGCCCACGCCTAGGCGGGATAGGCATTTTGACACCCCACCTCTTCCCTACTCTCAATTATTTCAGCACTTGCTACAGTTGTAATTAATTCAGAAGAGGACATTGGCTCCACCCACTGGCAATCCACCTCCCGGCTACGACGCCAACGCCCACTGTAAGTTTCATTTTGGGGCACCCGGACATCATATTGAGAATTGTAAAGCTTTTAAGCATCAGGTTCAAGATTTGGTGGACTCAAAAGCCATCAATTTCTCCAATGATGCTCAAAATGTGAATCAGAACCCGATGCCGAATCACGGTGGCCCAAGGGCTAATGCTATTATTAAAGACTGTGAAGACTTGAATTTGATTTCAGATGTGAACGAGGTCCAAACTCCTTTGGGTGTAGTGAAGGAAAGATTGTTGAAGGGAGGGGTATTTCCTGGTTGTGATGAAGGCTGTGCAGGGTGTGTATCGCAACCAGACGGTTATGATTTATTGAAAGCAGGTATCCAGAGAATGATCAATGAAAGGATATTACAGTTCAATAGGGGTTGTAAGCAGAGGAAAAATAATGACGGAAGGATTGATGTCGCCACAATAACAATTCCATTCAAGACAATAACCATATCAGCGCCGGCGAGACCAGTGCCGGTCATTATCACTGTTCCTGGGCCAGTCCCGTATGAGAGTACCAAGGCCATCCCGTGGAACTATGGGGCTGAGGTGTTTGTTGATGGCAAGAAGCAGGAGTTGGTAAAAACATCAGCTGTGAGTGCAGGGGTTGAAAATCTTGTTGAAGCGGGGGCTATCACTAGAAGTGGTAGAGTCTTTATTCCGTCTGAGGATCGAGGTGGCAGTTCGATGCAGGATAAAGGGAAACAGGCGATGGGAGAGAGACAGGAAGCGAATAATCCTATGACTAAGCCAGTTGGAGATACTTTCTCAGAAGATGTAGAAGAATTTATGAGATTGATCAGGAAAAGCGATTACAAAATTGTTGATCAACTTCACTAAAATCCATCGAAGATTTCCATCCTATCTTTACTGTTGTGCTCTGAGGCACACCGAAATGCATTGCTGAAGGTTTTGAATATGGCCTATGTACCGCAGGAAATATCTGTCAATTAGTTAGAAGGGGTTGTGGCTCATGTGAATGCTGGTAATGGTTTGGGTTTCACCAATTTAGATCTGACTCCGGCTGGGAGGAATCACAACAATGCTCTGCACATTTCAGTGGAATGTCGTGGTTCCTTAATGTCGCATGTGTTAGTTGATACTGGGTCGTCTTTGAATGTGTTGCCGAAGAAGGCTTTGATGAAGTTAGATACTCATGGGTTGATTTGTACGCCGAGTGACTTGGTGGTACGTGTTTTTGATGGTTCCAAGAGGTCAGTTTTTGGAGAATTAGTTATGCCGATCAAGGCGGGCCCTGAGATTTTTGACACCACCTTTTACATAATAGATATTCAGCCTGCTTATAGTTGTTTGTTGGGTCGCCCTTGGATCCACAACGCTGGAGCGGTAATGTCTACGCTGCATCAGAAGTTGAAATATATGGTGGATGGCCACGTTGTGACAATTTGAGGTGAGGAAGAAATCATGGTAAGTCACCTATCAACCTTCAAGTATGTAGAGGTAGATGGTGAGGTATAAGAAACTTTGTGCCAAGCATTCGAAGCTGTGAAAATTTCCGAAGAGCCCCCAAAGGTAGCTAGTCAGCCTGAGGTGGTTGTCCAACCCGAAGTTGTCAGACAGCCAGAGGTTTCAATGTCCTCTTTCATGGAGGCGCGTGCTGTAGTTGAAGCTGGTGGTTCTCAGAGGTGGGGCCAGGTCATTGATGTTCAAAGGAATCAGGATACCCATGAACTGGGATAGAAGTCACCCCGACGAGCTCAAGAGCCTCCCAAGTATGCTGGTCTGATTCGGTTCACAAGTGCTGGGGTTTTCTTTAATCAGGTTAATGCTATTGAGGATGAAGGAGATAGTGACTGTGACATGGATGAATGGATCCGTCCCTGCACCCCTGGTCAGAGTTTAGGCAACTGGTCTTCCGAGAAAGTCATCCAAGTGACTTGCCCGGAGTAATTTGCTTTTGTTTTCTGTTATGTTAAATCCTACGTTCCACCCAAGACGTAGTGATATTTATTTGTAGGGCTTTGATGTTTTATTTGCTACTTTTATCATCAATAAAGGACGTTTTTTCATTCAAATATTTTGATCCCTATTTTTCTGTTTTTACTTTTTGCATTAACCCACATCAAAATGGCAATGTGTTTTCTTATTTGTTGCACTCATAATAAACATAAAACATCCATCAAGCAGGTTTCTTTGTTCAGATTCCACCCATCATGACCTAGCTATGGCTCGATATGACTTCGACAATCCTATCTATCAGGCCGAAGAAGAGACTAACGAAGAATGTGACTTACCAGAAGAATTAGCCAGGCTACTGAAACAGGAGGAAAGGGTTATTCTACCTTATCAGGAGGAAGTTGAGACTGTTAATCTGGGAACCGAGGATGTTAAACGAGAAGTAAGGGTTGGGGCTGCTTTGGAAGACACTGTTAAGGGAAGATTGATTGAGTTGCTTCGAGAGTATGTGGATATCTTCGCCTGGTCTTACCAATACATGCCCGGGCTTGACACCGACATTGTCGCATACCGGTTGCCGCTGAAAGAGGGTTGTACTCCAGTCAAGCAGAAACTGAGAAGGACGAAACCAGATATGGCTGTCAAGATCAAGGAAGAGGTTCAGAAACAGTTGGACGCCAGATTTCTTGCTGTGATAAATTATCCTCCGTGGGTTGCTAATATTGTACCTGTACCTAAGATGGATGGAAAGGTCAGGATGTGTGTTGATTACCGAGATTTGAATAGAGCAAGCCCGAAGGATGATTTCCCGCTCCCCCATATCGACGTGTTAGTGGACAACACTGCTCAATATTTTGTATTTTCCTTTATGGATGGTTTCTCTGGGTATAACCAAATCAAGATGGCCCCAGAGGACATGGAGAAGACGATGTTCATAACACCGTGGGGAATATTTTGCTACAAAGTGATACCCTTTGGATTGAAAAATGTTGGGGCAACATATCAGCGGGCGATGGTGACTCTCTTTCATGATATGATTCATAAGGAGATCGAGGTCTATGTTGATGACATGATTGCGAAGTCACAGACGGAGGAAGAGTACCTGGTTAACCTTCAGAAGCTGTTTGAAAGGTTGAGGAAGTTCAGACTAAGATTGAATCCGAACAAGTGCACTTTCGGTGTGAGGTTTGGTAAATTGCTGGGGTTCATTGTTAGTGAAAGAGGTATCGAGGTTGATCCTGCAAAAAAAGAGCCATACAAGAGATGCCTGAGCCAAGAACAGAGAAAGAGGTTAGTGGTTTCTTGGGGAGGTTGAATTACATTGCTAGGTTCATCTCTTATCTTACAGCCACGTGTGAACCAATTTTCAAGTTGTTAAGAAAAATCAGGAGGTCAGGTGGAACGAAAATTGTCAAGAGGCGTTTGAAAAGATAAAGGAGTATTTGCAAGAACCTCCAGTCCTTATGCCACCCGTGCCAGGGAGACCGTTAATTATGTATCTTACGGTTCTTGAGAACTCGATGAGATGTGTGCTCGGTCAACACGAAGAGACAGGTAGCATGCCATCTACTACTTGAGTAAGAAGTTCACTGATTGTGAATCAAGATACTCTATGCTGGAAAAGACATGTTGTGCACTCGCTTGGGCAGCTAAGCGCCTGAGGCAGTACATGTTAAACCACACAACCTTGTTGATTTTGAAGATGGATCCGATTAAGTACGTGTTTGAAAAGCAAGCACTTTCTGGAAGGATAGCCCGTTGGCAGATGGTTTTGACAGAATACTATATTCAGTATGTTTCCCAGAAGGCCATTAAGGGAAGTGTTCTGTCAGAATATCTTGCTGAACAGCCAGTCGAGGATTATCAGCCAATGAAGTTTGAATTTCCAGACGAGCATGTTATGTTCCTGAAAATGAAAGATTGTGAATAACCTCTGCCTGACGAAGGACCTGAGATTGGGTCTCAATGGAAGCTAAATTTTGATGGAGCTATCAACTCATATGGTAACGGAATTAGGGCAATCATTACGACCCCAAAAGGTTCTCATATACCCTTCACTGCCCGGTTAGCGTTCGTGTGCACCAACAACGAGGCGGAGTATGAAGCATGCATCATGGGGTTAGAAGAAGCGATTGATTTGATAATTAAGAACCTCGATGTTTATGGTGATTCCGCGTTGGTAGTTAATCAGATTATAGGAGAATGGGAAACTCGTCAGGCGAATTTGGTGCCTTATAACAACTATACCAGAAGGTTGTTACCTTTCTTTGACAGGGTGAATTTTCATCATGTGCCCCGAGCTGAGAATCAGATGGCTGATGCGTTGGCGACATTGGCATCCATGTATAAGGTAAACTGTTGGAATGAAACTTCGTCGATCAGAATCATGCGTCTGGATAGACCAGCTTTTGTATTTGCAATTGAAGATGTGTCAGATGGCAAACCTTGGTATCATGATATTAAGGTTTTTCTGAAGAGTCAGGAGTATCCAAAGGGTGCATCCACCAAAGATAAGAAGACCCTGAGAAGGTTGGCGGGAAATTTCTTTCTGAACAAGGATGATGTGTTATACAAGAGAAACTTTAACATGGTCTTGCTACGTTGTGTTGATGAACACGAGGCAGGCTTGTTGATGGAGGAAGTTCACGAGGGTTCTTTCGGTACTCATTCCAGTGGACACGCCATGGCTAGAAAATTATTGAGGGCAGGATATTACTGGATGACTATGGAGTCTGATTGTTTCAAGTACGCCCGAAAGTGCCATAAATGCCAGATTTATGCAGATAAGATGCATGTACCGCCTACACCTCTAAACGTGTTGTCATCTCCTTGGCCTTTTGCGATGTGGGGCATAGATATGATTGGAAAGATTGAGCCCACTGCTTCCAATGGGCATCATTTCATTTTGGTTGCCATTGACTATTTCACAAAGTGGGTGGAAGCAACCTCGTACGCCAATGTTACCAAGCAAGTGGTAGCCCGGTTTATAAAGAAGGACATCATCTGTCGTTATGGGGTCCCGGAGAGAATCATTATCGATAATGGCTTGAATTTAAATAATAAGATGATAAAGGAACTATGTCAGAATTTTAAGATCGAACACCATAATTCCTCTCCGTATCGTCCGAAGATGAATGGTGCTGTTGAGGCAGCGAATAAGAATATCAAGAAGATTGTGCAGAAGATGGTGGTAATGTAAAAAGACTGGCATGAGATGCTACCTTATGCCCTACATGGTTATCGTACTTCGGTGCGTACGTCAACTGGGGCAACCCTTTTCTTATTGGTATATGGTATGGAAGCAGTTCTACCATTAGAGGTCGAGATTCCTTCTGCGAGAATTCTGCTAGACGTGAAGCTTGATGAAGTTGAGTGGGTGCGTTCAAGAATGGATCAGTTGAACCTTATTGAAGAGAAGAGATTGGCAGCCATTGCACATGGACAGTTGTATCAGAGCAGGATAAAGAAAGCCTTTGATCAGAAAGTGCGTCCTCGGAGTTTTCAGACAGGTGAATTGGTTTTGAAAAGGATTCTTCCTTCTCAAATAGATCACAGGGGCAAGTGGACTCCAAACTACGAAGGGCCATATGTAGTAAGACAAGTTTTTCTCTGGTGGAGCCTTATTACTTTCAACTATAGATAGCGAGGATTTTACGTCCCATGTGAACGCAGACGTAGTCAAAAAATACTTCGCATAAAAGAGACCCGCTGGACATAAAAAGAGGTTCCAGGCAAAAAAGGGTATCCCGGCGAACCATAAAAAGGAAAGGTTCGGGCAAAAATTAGGGATAGAATGTAAAAAAGAAACACGTAAGCCCGCAAAGTTGAAAATCAGAAAAGGCAACTTTGGCAAAAATGGGTATCCCGATGGACTGAAAACCCGAAAAGGGCGATCCAGGCAAAATTTAGGGATTTGATAAGCGAAAGGCTATGGTCTACGTTCGATCTGTGAGCACCGTCGATACTTGGGAATTCTGAAAGGAAGGAATCAGTACAGTTAGTCTCTTCAAAGGTCACGACATTTGTGGATAAGCAGGACATATGGGTCATAGCTGAATCGAATCATGGTGGATATTTGTTCCCACATTGCCGACATGTGTGTTTTCTTTTTGCTTTTGCGCAATTACCTCTTTTTAGGAATTGCTTCTATTTGTAAATGCCTATTTACAGGCCACTTCTCTCAATAAAATTGTCATTTCACTCAAAAAGCTTTCCATTTTTGTTTTTACTATTTTTTTGCGAAAATGTCCGATATTTTGATAAACATTGCATATAAAACATTAAGCTTCGCAGAGGTAGCGGAAAACTATAAAACTTGCTTAGGCATTATATATGGTGGATGGTAACTGAGATAGTCATGTTGTGGCATATTCTGTTTGTTGTTATCTAATTTGCAGGGCAACAAGATCATACTTCCCCAGTAGAGTTGCTCTCCCCAGCATTGAGATTGCACCTTCCTCAGTAGAGCAGACTCTCCCCAGCAGGAGACTTGGGAAATATGTTCTCTGGATTAAGATGTTGTTTCCCCACAGAGTCAGGGTGTCCATTTTCCCCATCCAGTCAGGAAATGTGCTTCCACTGACAGTGTTATGTTCTAATCTCAGCAAGGCAAGGGTAAAGTCATTCTCCCCATCAGCAGACTAAGTTCAGCAGTATCCCCAAGCAGGATGGTATTATGAACTGTCATCCCCAAGCAGAGTCTGGTAGCAATCTGCGTTGTTATTCGTATAGCGGTGGTTGGCGTCCCTAGTAGGTTTTAAGCCTAGTTGTTATTGGCAATTTTCAGTAATATGCTTCTGGTTCCGTTATTGGCACTCATTCTCAATTCCCCCAGCAGAGGAGAAACCTCGGGTTTTGGATGTTACCTTCAGTAAAGGACATGCGTAATCCCCGGTAGAATGGATGTTCTTTTGGATCTCATCCCCAGCAGAAGTTGTTGATCCAAAGAATCGGTCAGTGTGATCCTTCTCAGCAAAGTTCTTGGATTCAGAGGACAATTTATTTTGTCATCCCCCAGCGGAATTGGTCTCTTCTCTTCAGCATTTATTTTGTTGGAGGGGTCCTTTTGCATATCATAAGCATTTGCATTGCATCCTCAAGCACGTAGCATTTCCATTTCGTATGGAGCATTACGCCAAAAAAATTCAAACATATGCATTCGAAGCATGGGCCAGGTTTGATACTTTCTTTGCCAATTCTCTTTCTCAGCAGAGATGGCATAACTCAGGAGATTTTGGTTTTTACTCGATGAGATCGTCGAGGGACGTGTTCCTCCTGCCTGTGCTCCCCGGCAGAGTCTTTTATTTAGACTTCTCCTTTCCCCAGCGGAGTTATCTTATCTGTGGATCGTAAGTCCGCTAGGAGCTTGCCTTTGGTTGACCTTTCTCTTTTGTGAAATCCAGTTCTCACCGGGTAGTCAGTTTTCGCCTGGCATATTTTGTTCGCCAGTTTCTCTTTCTCAGCAGAGATGGCGTAAATCAGAAGATTTTGTTTCACGTTATCCCCAGCGAAGTCCACGTTCTGTAGGTCTTCTCTTGTGAGTACGGTTGAGGTCGTATTCGTATTATTTCCGTGGGTAGAATGGTTGCGGTCAGTCTTCCTTTGTGAGTACGGTTGAGGTCATATTCGTATTATTTCCGTGGGTAGAATGGTTGCGGACAGTCTTCCTTTGTGAGTACGGTTGAGGTCGTACTCGTATTATTTTTGTGGGTAGAATGGTTGCGGTCAGTCTTCCTTTGTGAGTACGGTTGAGGTCGTATTTGTATTATTTTTGTGGGTAGAATGGTTGCGGTCAGTCTTTCTTTGTGAGTACGGTTGAGGTCGTATTCGTATTATTTTTTTGGGTAGAATGGTTGCGGTCAGTCTTCCTTTGTGAGTACGGTTGAGGTCGTATTCGTATTATTTTTGTGGGTAGAACGGTTATGGTCGCTCTTTCTTTGTGAGTACGGTTGAGGTCGTATTCATATTATTTTTGTGGGTAGAATGGTTGCGGTCAGTCTTCCTTTGTGAGTATGGTTGAGGTCGTATTTGTATTTCTGTGGGTAGAATGGTTGCAGTCAGTCTTCCTTTGTGAGTACGGTTGAGGTCGTATTCGTATTATTTTTGTGGGTAAAACGGTTGTGGTCGCTCTTCCTTTGTGAGTACGGTTGAGGTCGTATTCGTATTATTTTCGTGGGTAGAACGGTTGTGGTCGCTCTTCCTTTGTGAGTACGGTTGACGTCGTATTCGTATTATTTTCGTGGATAGAATGGTTGCGGCCAGTCTTCCTTTGTGAGTACGGTTGAGGTCGTATTCGTATTTCTGTGGGTAGAATGGTTGCGGTCAGTCTTCTGTTGTGAGTACGGTTGAAGTCGTATTCGTATTATTTTTGTGGGTAGAACAGTTTGTGGTCGCTCTTCCTTTGTGAGTACGGTTGAGGTCGTATTCGTATTATTTTTGTGGATAGAACGGTGGTGGTCGGTCTTCCTTCATGAGTGCGGTTGAGGTCGTACTCGTTATTTTTCAGCGTGCTCCATTTTGTTACCCCCGTCATTTGCAAATTTTAAGGGTTCTTTCGGTATTCAATCCCCGTGTATCCTGGAATGACTGAAAGCCGTCACTATCATACCTTCAGGACCAAGTTGATTGAATAGGGGCAGCTGTAGCACCCCAAAATTTGCTCTCTTACTTTTAGTATTAACTGGCTTATGTTTCATTTCATTTTTGCATTTTATCATGTGTGCATATCATTGGTTCTTAGCATGAGGTCAAGGTGTCTGAGGCAGTTCGAGAGGAGAAGAGTTGTTCTCCAAAGGGTCAAGCAAAAGTCCATGTACATTGTCCAAGAGATCAAGAGGATAAATGGTTATTGATGCCACCATTATTTGAGTCACTAAGAGTCCTTGGGCCCCAGGGGATCCTATTTGGTCCATCACATCATCAGGAGATCACAATTGGCAAGAGATCTCAAGTGAATCACTCACTCCTAACCAGTGCAAAAATTAGGGTTTTGAGATTCTTGAGTTCATTGCTCTAATGGGCAAGCTCTTTGAGTTTTTATCATCACCAAGTGGCACATCTCATCATTGTTGAAGAGGATACACATCATACTCAGAGGAATTTGGATTTGGAGGATGTGTTGATTCCTCCTAGACTGAGGGTACCAAAATTAGGGTTTGCTATAAAATTAGTTCATTTCTGATTTTTTGGGCAAGACTTGATTCTATGGTATTCCTTGGGTCCCTAAGTGTCTAAGAATGGAAAATTGTCCGTCAATTTGGTTCATAAGGGTTTCAATTGATCAAAAGACTAAAAATCAGGAGAATTGGGGAAAAGTCCACTGTGTAGAGGAAAAAGTCAACTCCTAGCTTTTTGAGGTCAAATTCATGCTCCTCATCTCAAATATGTCCATTGATGAAGGTTTGGTCAAGAAATATCAAGAGATTCACCAAAAATCAAGAGATGTGAAAAGTTTCCAAAAATAGAAACTAAGGTTTCCATTTATGGCAAGTTTTGGCAAGTTGAGTACCCATCTTTGGAGCATTCTTTTTCTGTGATCCAAGCTCCAAACTTAAGGGTTATGGAGGCCTTTCAAAAGTTCATATTCCAAGCTTCAAAACCATACCAAGAACATCTCCATTGGATTAAAATTGAGTGAGATATGGTGGTTTAAAGTTTGAGGTTTCTAAGGCAAAATGACCAGCCATGGCAAGTCATGGGCGAGCCAGCACGCCCTCAATTCTACAAACACTTAGTGTGCATGTTTTGTCCAACTTCAAGGGCAAATATCTCATTGATAGAGGCTTCAAATGGAAAATTATTCAACATCACTTTTGTTTCTCTCCATGTTCTCTACAACTTTTGTGTTGGAGGATATTTCATCTGATCAACTCACGGAGAGATATGAGGAGTCAAAGTAGGTGACCTCAAACTGAAAAAACCACACGCACATGGCTAGGTCGTGACCAGGTCAAGGAACATGCAAACTCAGTTCCAACCAAGAAACTTTGGGGTCATTTTTAGGTCCCTTAGAGGACTTCATTCCATTCACTTTCAACACCAAAGTTGTTGTTCACATGGCCCTCTATTCAAAGAGCACAAGAGTACACCAAAAGGACACGTGATCCTCAAGCTATGAACACCTAAAGTGTTGGGTCCAAAACTAAAATTTTCATGGCATGGTGTGATCAAAATCAAATCAGAACTTTCCATATTTGTATCTTGGGTAGCTTAACGCCATTCAGGCCCAAAATATCCATTAAGGTTGACCTAATTCAGCCTATAAAAGGACATGAAAGTTGAGTGAAAAGACACGAATTTGGAGGAAAAAAGAAGGGTTATGCTGCTGAAATTATGAGCAAGCTACGTACATTCATTCACCTTTATTTGGCCAGTAAGATTCATCAAGAAGCAAGGGTTTCTCTCTCTTTTTCTTGAGTTACAAGCATCAATACGAACCGCAGGTATATGCTTGTTTTTCTCCATTGAACTGCACTGCATTCATGTTAATTGTGTGTGTTTTTGTTTGATTT
Source organism: Lathyrus tuberosus (assembly GCA_022829125.1). Lineage (NCBI taxonomy): Eukaryota > Viridiplantae > Streptophyta > Magnoliopsida > Fabales > Fabaceae > Lathyrus > Lathyrus tuberosus. The sequence continues at coordinate 8,211,189 of JALAZF010000090.1, forward strand.
GGAGTCCACTAGGGACCTTGTATGATCTGACAGGTGATAGACACCATACGTGTGAAGTTTCAAATTCTAGGGCATAACTTATCCTCTTCGCATTGATCTGTGCATATATTGTTTTTTATTTTTGAGATTGTATTCATGCTCTACTCAGTGAGAGGAAAAGAATGGTATAATTTTTATGCATTTCTGGGCACCTGTATTTTTCCCCACGGTGGAGACTCGCCGGAGAAGACGACCGGAGTCTTCTCCGGCCACCTGAAAATCCAAACCTGCCTGAACCCTAGACCCCCCCAGTTTAAAACACAATCGTTGATGTGTTTTGATCAAACGCGTATGAAGCTGCCAACACATTAATGAGACCACCTCCCCATCACGTGTTTTTTTTTTAATTTTCTGAGTTATTGTGTGATCATATGTACGTGTTGCATCATTGTTATCATGTGCGTGCGTTGTGAATCCTTTGATGTGTTTACTTTTCCTGATCATCACGTGTGGACTGAACCAATGGCCATGATTAAGTCAAGTTTGTTGACTGGGTCACGTAGTATGCACTGCAGGCTAGTCAGCGTCTTGGGCCTGATCTTTTTATACACGCACCCCCACTCTTTTTGGGCCCAGTGGTTTTTAACTGCGCTTTTACTTTTGTTGCACCCCTCTGACATTTTATTTTGTTTTTATTTCTTTTTCCTAATTGTTTGCTTTTTAATTTTTAAAAAATACATTCAAGCATCATAAAATTTCCAAAAAATTCCTGGAGCATCCTATGTCATTTAAATAATTTTTGAATATTTTATTTTCTTATTTTTTGCATATTTTAATGCTTTATTTGGAATTTTCTTTGAATTTCTTTTATGTGTGCATTTAGTCATGATATTTACTTTTTTCCATTTTGTTTGGCATAGTTATAAATTGAATTTTCTCATGAGAATTTATCCATGATAGCATGATACATTGAGGCATTCCATACATTTTTTATAGATTTTTTAGGGCCTTTCTTGGTGACTTTTGAGTGCCATCTTTGAACAACTTGTTTGTATGACTTGCATGAAATGTTGAGGCATCTTTGATCATGTTTAGTGATGAGTTTTTGCACATCCTTTTGGCACATGTTTATACACTGGTTGCAATTCATATGACTTTCATCTTTCATTTTTCTCAAACTTTTAATATCACTTTTGATTTATGTTTGCATGTGTGTTTGTTAGTGACCTCATGCTAGGGTCTTGATATGCTTTGAACTTGTTTCCCTGTGATGTTTGTTGAGATGTTTTGACATCATTTGCTAGGCATCTTATAGGTCATTCTCACTCATTCTTATTGAGTTCTAATGTCATCTGGCATGCCTCCTAAGCTCATGACCACTTGACATCTGTTTGAAGTTATTTGAACCAGTTTTACCTTCTTCTTCTATGTGTTTCAACTTGAGACCTGCATGAACTTGGTATGTTTATTCTCACATCCTAGATGCTATCTCACATGTTATATGCTGCTGGTTTGCATTCATTTCCCTACTTTTTTACCTTACATCTTCATTCTTTGCTTATGTTACAAATATGCTTCATGTATGAATTTGAGTGAATTGTTTTCATTTCTTCTTGCTTAACCATCCCCCATGCTTGCATTCATGACTTATATGCCTTCTTGAGGACATTTCCATGCATTTTTAAATGTCATTTGCTTCTGGGTTTAGTGTTTACATATGCATTGTTAAACGATCCATTTGTTTTCATTTCTCATAGTTAATCCATAACTTGCATTTGCATGTCTGTGGGTGCATGTTTTAGTTTAGGCTGACCCTTGTCTGGTACCTTAGCCTTGGTATGTTTCATTGGCCTATATCTACTACCCTAGGAGGTTCCTTAGCCCTTAGGAGCTTTCCCTTTTGGTTGGAGGCTGGTGTGTTTCTTAGTTTGTCTTCTTAAGGCAACTAGCTTATTTTGATTTACTTTTCAGTACTTACATTCAACCATTGTTACTATTTTGTACTAACCTTTTGCGCAGGGGCAGAGGTAAGGCACTTGAGGGTGTGGATGGTCATCCATGTTAACCCTCACTCTTTTCTTTCTCTCATCTCCCTTTTTCTTTAGACTTAGGTTGTTCTTAAACCTCCCCTTAGGGTCATCTTTGCATGATAACATTAGGATAGAATTCCCGTAGTTTTTCTTTTCTTTTGAGTCTCTCTTCTCATCTCATAACACTTCTAAGATACTTAATAAGGTCAACTTGCCTTGCACTCGAGCCTTAAGCATAGGAAATGAAGATTGAGGGGCCTCCCTTCATTCTTCTAGGGTGTTGAGCATACGTCCCATTGGGGACGACCATGCGACGCATTTGTTCCCGTGTCATAGACTTTGGTGCAATGTAAGTCATGAACTAACTCAACTCACTTCTGTCTTAAAAGATACAAAACAGATCTCAAATCATTTTTGTCCTTCAGGATTGTCAAACTTAAGGCTATTTTCAAAAAGGGCACGTTACTTTCCGTTTCGTCGCAAACAGGCATCGACCCTAACTGCCGGACGCAAACTTAACGTCGCTCATAAAAAACACAAAAAGAACTTGATCCGAACTACGTTGACTCTGAATTTTCCATTGCACAAAGGGAGTACGTAGGCCTAGGACGACGATGTCCTATCGAGTCTGTCTTTGTTTTCCCCTTCCCGTTTCAGTACAGCCATAGATTTTAGGATAACTCACCCTTATATTAGATAACAAGCGTGGATCCCATCGAGTACGATGGACGCGTTGGGTGCTAATACCTTTTCCTCGCGTAACCGACTCCCGAACCCAGGCTACGGTTGCGATGACCATTCCTTTCCCTCTTCCTCAGGTTTACGCATTGTTTCCTTTCCCTCTCTTGGGATAAATATACATTGCTGGCGACTCTATTTTCTGCGCCACTCTCGCGTTTGTACCTGGATGAAAATCCTGGGAGCGACACGATGCTCGTGCATTCGATGTATAGATGTGCATCCTTGACGAGTAATGGTCTAGAGGAGAGTGAAACACTAGTATGGAACATGTGTGTGAACCTTGTGTTCTTTGTGAAAGGCGAATGTGGCCTTAAGGCATTGTGGCATTATGATTGTCGAATACAATCACGTTTATGTGTGAGGTCACGTAATTGTAACCGTTTATCTTGAGTTGCAGTTTCATGAGTCTCGAGCTCCTTTGAAACGTATGCATGACTACTTGGCAGGTTTGATTCCCGCGTGTGAGTACGAATGACACCCATGGAGCGTATGCTTGTGACGGTTAATGGCCCATGTGAAGTGATGGTTCATAACGGTTAATGGCCTGTAAAACCCGAATCCATTCGTATGTCAAGTAGGTTACAAGGATCCATGACTCGGGTCGACTTCTAGTCGTAGAAGCGGACGGGAAAAAGGGATGCCTTGGTAAGGTTATCGATTAGTGATATTGTGAGTTGGTGAACTTATGAACATGTTTCCATATAGTGTGAGATTGTGAACTCAAGGTCACTTCCCTTCCCTTTGACTTGAGTTAGGATTGATAGAACCCTTTAAAGCCGAGAGAATCCATAAGATAGGGAACTCACTGAGATTTAATATCTCACCCATTATTGTTGATTATTTTCAGGAAGTAATTGCAGGTATGATTTACAAGTGGAGTTATGCTTGGATGTTTCAAGAGAAGCTTAGTTGAGCTTATTCCGCTGTGTATTATTATTTTCTCGTACAATGAGGAATATTGTACCTTATTCTTAGATTTTTATTGTGTTGGCTAATTTCCATGCCTTGTACCATAGGTTGTATTTATGTATTAGAAATGGTAAAGTATGTGAATTATGCCATTAGGCACTTATGATTGTGTCAGTACCAAATAAAACATTTGTATGGTATTATTCTAGATAAATATTATACAGGGCGTTACAAGTACATACCGAATATAACTCTTGAAACCTTTCCATATCTTTCTCCTTTTTTTCCTTCTCCTCTTATAACATTCTCCATTGTTCTTCTAATTGCTTCTCAAAAATTTCAATCTTTTGTCTTTGTGCAATAATTTTCGAGCTTTCGGTATTTTTTCTTTGAGACCCAAAGAATGACCTCAAGCCAACACCTTCTCCAACACCACGGACACGCCCACCATGCTCATCTGATCCGATAGCTTCTACTAATATGTCATGTCATGCTTCCGGAACAAATGTGCCTTCACGGGCTGCCTCAACCAACTTATCCTACACAACATGAGAAGCTTACATATATTGTTACCAACGCATTTAAATAACAAATAACATAAGCAAAACAAATCATACTTATAATTTTTTCAGCAACTACTCTTGATGCCTCAGAGGTGTACTCTCCATCTGGTCTTAATCGAGCCCTATTCCATTTCTCATGTCTTGAAGGTGGAGATGGGATGCGATCATCTCCTGTTTCTGATTGTTTTTCAAGCATGATTTTTTTCTTAAGTTTCCTATAACCCCCACGAGACAATCTATAGGGATACATGTTCTTGGCCTTATTGAGTATTCCGACTTCGCTTTTAACCTGTTATGAACATAGTGAAAAAAAAATTATGATTAGTATTTATAACTCATTAGCATAACATTATCGGTTACATGAGAATAGTACTAACCTTGAATTCCTCAGAACGATGTATCTTTGCAAACTTTTTCCATTGCTTCTTCGATATAAAACTATATCGAATCCATGGATGAGCAAGACCACTCTTGGGCCTCCTAATGTAGTCAGCCGTGAGGTGTGTCTTAAATCCCCTCCAACGAGTACCAGCATATGATATCCATTTTTTTTCAAATTTGAGTCATTGATAAACTCAAAATTCAACTACATTTAAATAAATATATAAGTATGTATTAGAAATTATAAATATTGATATCAGCGATATATGAAAATTATAGTATGTAATACCTTAACGTCAGTCCATATGCTTTCTTTGACGTTATCATAAACTTGTTTCCAATCATGAATCAATATACTGACCTTGCTACGTGCAAGGAACGAAACATAACTCTTAAAAGTACAGTAATGTTAACAATCCACTACTATGTACAACGAATCAAACTGGATATGAATTTTTTCACCTGATGAGTTCCGGACTGATGTGAATTGGGGCATCATTGTGACACCTCTTTGTCATTTTTTCGTTTGAGGACCTGCAAAGAATCCTTCACACTCGCGTGTAAAGTATTTTCTATCCATAGTTGATGATTACTCCATAAAGTTACGGGTATTCATCCAGAAGATTAAGGATGAAACTTTTGAAAATTTCAAAAGTTGGAAGGCTCTGGTCAAAAACCAAACTGGCATGAAGGTCGAGAGGTTAGGGACTGATAATGACTACCTGCTGGCAAGAGACATGTCGAGAAGAGTCATCAAGTCCCCTCAAAGACTTGGTTATGTAGATCTTATAGCTTATGCCTTAATCTCTGCAAGTGAGGTTCTAGACAAAGAACCTAAAGACTATAAGGAAGTTATGAGGAGTCGAGACAAGACTGAATGGCTGAGATTCATGGATGATGAAAGCTAGTTTGTTCCCTTGTTTGTGTAGAGTTCGTTCCAAGGTGGAGATTTGTGGTATTTGGATCAAACTCTAGTGTCGACAATGGTAGTTCCATGGTTCGATAGGAGTTGTGTATGCTGTAGTCGAAGTTTGTTCGAGCATAACGTCGAAATATATTAACTTGTAATTTAAGTTAGTGTGTCGAATTGAGCTTTGCTTCTAAGCCTAATTGTTAAGTTAGCTTGTAGCTTAAGTTAGCTTAGTAGTCTATAAATAGACTAGTTCTCTCAGGTTGTTGAGAGAGGTTAATTGTTGGTATTCACTTGTAACCTTTGAACCCTTATTGAGAAAGTGAATAGTAAAAGAGTTTTAACCAATTATCTATTCTTTTTCTTCCTTCTTCTCTCCCTTTTGCAAAACTTAACCGGGTTTCTTGTGTTTGTTCAAGAAACTCAATCTTTTTCTCATATTTTTTGTTTGTTTATTACGTCATCAATACACAACATACCGAATGTAAAAAACCTTGTTTACTTGCAAAATGAAAAAATCTTCATGAAAGGATTAAAAACACAAAATCATGTAGAAGAATAAAATGAATAAAAACACTAAATGATATAGAAGAATAATAGGTTTTAAAATCAGTAAATTATATAAAAGAACAAAATTACTAAAATACTTAACAACATAGATTGTTGTCATTAGGTTGTTGTCAGCATCATGTATAAATTGTATTTTTCAATTGGAAGCAAAGAGAAGTAGCTATAAGATTACTAGGACTCGTCATAACATAACTACTTAAGGAGCTTTCATTAAAAATGTAAATACTGGACTTCAATAAACCACATACTGAAACTAACACAATTTTTGTTATTTTAAGCTTTTTTTTTTGTTCCTGCCTCCTTAAAAATCAAGGATATAATAGTATAAGCCTATAGAACAGATCCTATTTAAGCTTCTTATCACAAGTAAATATTAGACTGTAGCACCAACAATACAAAATAAGAGCAATAAATCAATACATCACTCACCGATCGAAACAAAACCACGGTAAATTCAGCAGCAAACATGAGCATCTAACAATAAACAAACTTAGACAGATCCATACTAACCATTAACATGGGAGAAAAAGAGAGACAAAATAAACAACATAACAACTTACCTTTTAGATTACAGAGATAAAATTTGACAACCTTTGATGATAGGGTGAGATGGAACCATTAGTTGCTTGTGAGTGAGATTTGTTTGTCAATTAAGAGACTTTGATGACATATGGTTGACCTCTAAATCACATAAACAAGTTCTTGAAGAAATCCTAAAGATGGTTAGGGGAGAAGGATCGTGTGATTTAGGTTTTCAATCTTAGCAAGAGATTCGTGAAATATGGTTCATTCCATTTAGGGTTTTTGAAAATAGATTTAGGATAAAATTGGGTATCAAATATGAAGATAAGAGCGGATATCAGGCAAATCGATAATTGATGAATATGGTTAGGCTGAAAAGAGGGAAAAAAGTTTAGGGTAAGAGGGAAATGAAAACAAAATTAGGGTGAGAGGGAAATCCAACTTTATCTAAATTTTCATTTTCTTATTAGTTAATTAAAAAAATTATTTTATTTTTATATAAATCATTTTATACAATAAAATTATATAGTTTTTTTATTCTTTTTAATAAAAAAATATTAAATCATGATTTGTTATATTTAGTGATGATATTTATGAAGTAGAGGAAAATTTTAGAGAGAATACATTGTTAAAAAGTTCTTAATAAATTAAATATTAATAATTTTTTGTGAGAGATTTTATGAAGGAAATTTAGTGACATCATTTATTCATCACAAATTTTGTCTTTGATATTCTTCAATTTGATTTCAATGAAAGACACAACATTCCCTCTCTAATTTCATCGCAATTAGTGAGGGATTTTAGTGTCTCCCTAAATTCAGTCACTAATTCATATTTTTTTAGTAGTGTATGGAGAGACAAGACTAGTGATGTCATTTCACTCAAACAATTTGTTACCATATAACCATGAACAGATTTAGTTGGAAAAGTTGGTTTTGGACATTAAAAACCCTCAATTTGGACACAGGTCTTTGCCAAGGTTGGGGGAATGGTGTTTCCAGAACCACCAATTTTCTTATATTATAGATTTCGTTTACTCTGATTTGGGTGGATGGGAGAATTTGTATTGCTCTGTCTTAAAATACTCAAACGATAAAAGGAAATCTTCATTCTGCTTTTTCTATTTAGCCCCCCCTAATTTCATGATATCTAAAGATGGCATAAGCGAACTTGCCTAAGAGTTAAAATTCAAATATTATTACATACAAAAAATGGCAGATATACCCCTAAGAAATGGTGAGTTTAAGATGTTTTATCAAAATTTATAATGTTTTTACTTTTTTTTTTTATTTAGTATTTTCATTCATGTCTTTAATTTAGTAAAATAACTATTGACAAAATATCCTTTTTGATCCCGTATTTAACCTCAAACTTCATTTTGGTCCCTTAATTTTAAAAATGTTCATGTTGGTCTCTTGACTCTTCAAAACGTTCCATATTAGTCCTTTTTTCCTATTAGTGACGGAAAAATTCAAAAATCAGTCGCTAATTAGATAAAAAGAACTAATTTGAAACGTTTTGAAGAGTTGATTCGTCGCTAATTAGATAAAAAGGACTAATTTGAAATGTTTTGAAGAGTTAAAGGACCAATACGAACCTTTTAAAAGTTAAAGGACCAAAATGAATCTCAAAGTTAAAATACGGAACCAAAAAGGGTATTAAGCCATAACTATTAGTGTATGAGACACTTGTAGTGGGGAGAGAAAGAGATAGAATAAGGAAATAATAATTGATATTATTGAATTGAATGATAATAACTGATTTGCAAACTATGTATTTATATACTACTAACTTGTTTACTAAGTACAGTAACAAACTAAGTATTAAAAAAACCTAAACCCTAATTTACTTTGGGCTTGGACCACCTAACTCAACTTGAAATATATTTAATATCTCAACAATAACAATGCAACTATCAATGAATGAAAATTATCCAATCCACCTTCTTTTTTGTTGCATTAGTATATTTGTTTGATATCAGTGCTTCATTGCTTAAAAAGTTCACGAGTATAAGAGATATTAGTGATTCAAATTATTGAGTCTAAAGTTGAAAAATGAATATTATAAGTCTGATTTCTAACCTAAATTATAAATATTTAAAATTGATCTTTTTTAAGCAACAAAAGAAAAGAACGCCTTAAAAATGAAAGCATAAGAGATGCCCAACCAGTACAAAGCATGATACAAAACAACTTGAGTGGAACAACAAATACAAAAAAAAGATAAATGCGGCACCACAAAGCTAAGCTCCATAAACCGAATATTATTCTAGCAACTTACAACATCAATAACACAAATGAGAATTACAAATATCCAAACTAAATATAAACTCCATTAGACATGCAAATATATAGGCCCCTAATCGAACCATGGCAATATTGTTGCAGACATCGAAACCCCACAATTCCTTGAACAACCACTCTTATAGACACAAGCTGACATGATCGTAGAATATTAAAATGACGTAGCTGGTTTAAGACACAAAAAAAGATTTGCTGTAGACGCTCTGAACCACCTTTGCACAAAAAATTATGCATAAGCAAATAGAACGTACTAACAATTGCAATAAATCGATCAACATTACTAATTATCACTTTTTATAGGTTTTTCACTTTCTTTAACAACTTCTAAGGGCAAATACAAAAATACTTCAAAGGGTAAATATGGAATCTTATTTTTTGTTATTTCCCTTATGATCAATTTTATTTCATTAAATTTATATCATTTTTCTTTATCTATTTTATGATCAATTGCTTTGAGAACATTTGGCTTGACAACCTCATCCTTTACCTTCAAAGTCAAAGTTCTATCCTTCAGGTCAATCACACACCTTATAGTTTCTAAAATTGGTCTTCCTTAAAAAATATATCGTCATATTCTAGTGTTTCAAAAACAAAAAAGATCCACTAGGAGGATTTTTTCCCACTTTTATAAGGAAAACTTCAACAATACCATTTATTGAATGATTAACAAACTCCAGGATCATCATAATGTTGTTCACCTTCCCAATCCCCCGACTTTTATAAATAGTGAGTGAGATGAAACTCACACTAAATTTTAGATCAATTAAATATTTCTTGAAATTTCTATCCCTAATGGTATAGGGGGCAGTGACACTTCTAGGATCCTTGAGTTTTTCTAAGATCTTACACTATAAAATTTCACTGCACTGCTATGTGGATTTCTAGCAATCTTACCCATTTTTTCTTGAAGTGGATTTGAATTCCATCCCTTGACTTCTCGTGGCAATAACATTAACACTCGTGTAATATTTAGGATTAATTATTATATTTTTTGAAAGAATTACTTGAGCTTGTTGTGAGAGTTGATTTATCTAACAAACTTGGATTTCAATGATTTTGATAGGTGTTGAAGTATTATTTTGACCATTATTTTATTGATTTATGAAATGACTTGTTTGACTCATCTGATTGATCATCTTATAACAACCTTATGAATTTTATGAATAGTCTGTTTACAATTTAATATGTTTATGAATATTTTGTTTACAATTTAATATGTTTCTAAATATTTTGTTTAAATTTATGTTGCTTATGAATGAAAAAGTTTTTATTTGGTGAAATTTACGCAAAAATATTTTATTTAGAATTGTTTTTACTAAACACAAGGGATAATATTTGTAAGGATACAAAGGTAATCTAGTTTTAAAATACTTTTCCTCCCATTGTGAACCAAATATATATGTTGTTAAAAATCACTCCCCTCAAATCCCTTCCATTTCTATGAACCAAACATATATTTAGCTAAAATTGATGGGTCATCATGAGAGGGAAACATTCACATTGGGTCAAATACTCACCTAAAGGTCAAAGACTCATCCAAACAAGTGAGAGAGACACCACATATTCACCAAAAATCTTAAGGTGACAGATGTATGCGTCCTATTACTTATAAAATGCCCAACCTCCACTTTTCTAAGCAATGTGTGACTTAAAACTCACACTTGTTTCTCAACACAATTCACATTTGTTTCTCAACAACCCCCCTTAAGTGTGAGTCCATCCTCTATGCTCGCCCTCAAGTGAAAACACTTCATCCACATGCTTGTACTGTCGTTGAGAAACACCTTTATCTCGTCATGGACACTTAAACAAAACTCACCGCCTGACCAGCATGTCAGAAAGACTTTCGCCATAAGGAGTCGGTCCCTTACTCGAACCATCGACTCTAATACCACTGATGAGTCATCATGAGGGAGAAATATTCACATTGAGTCAAAGACTCACCTAAAGGTCAAAGAGTTATCCAAACAAGTGAGTGAGACACCACATATTCACCCAAAACCCTAAAGTGATAGGTGTATGGGTCATCTTACATATAAAGTGCTCAACCTCCACTTTTCTAAGCAATGCAGGACTTAGAACTCACACTTGTTTCTCAATACAACTCACACTTGTTTCTTAACAAAAATACCCCATCTCCCTTCCCCTCCGCCCATCACCTATATTAAATTCTCTCTCATCTCCTCTCTCCGTTGAACTAAACAGACCATTATATATCTGATTTCTTAAACCCTGTAAAGTTCAAACATTATAAAAGTCATATGGCACCCTCCTATTCTCAATTGGATCATGTGCAACATTGATGGTGTGTACTAGTCCCTTGGCACATGCAAGTATTTTCATGAATGTTATTGGAGATTATGTGGGTTGCTTTGTCTATCCCTTTGGTAAGCATAATGCCTTGTATGCAAAGCTTATCTATTAAACTCGCTCATCCGAGACATCAACATTGACTTTGGTTCAATAATGATTTCTTATTAGTTACTTGCAAGTCTCATCATCTTATTCCTTAGGAAATCAAAAATAGGGAGTTGGACATCAAAGTTATAATAAGTCACTTGCATTTTATGATAATTCATACTTTTAAGGAGAGAGATTATTGCGCAGATAAGTTTGCCACTATTGATTTATCCTCGTAGATTTTCAGTTAGCAGGATCATGTTCCATTAGTCGTATTCGATTAGAAATAATTTTTCACTTTATAGGATCACGCTCCCTTAACCATTATATCATATTTGATTATGAACGAATTAGACTTCCTCAACTTTAGATTATATTAATGTTTGTTTTATTTTTGATTCAAGATCCAAACTTTATTCTCCATTTTCTTTATTTTTTATTTTAAATTATTATACTCGTGCATGTGTGAATTTTTTTTTATATATCATACTTTTATATATTTTAATTAGTTGAAGATTCTATTTATAAAATTGAATAAATTTCTTTTATCAAAGATTTTTAGTTTAAAAACTCATTTAAAAATTCCCAGGGTTTAAATAGGTCCGGTTTAAGTGATACTACTATATAAATATAAACCCAAGAATTAGTTGAGTTAACTCTAGTCTCAAGAATAGGGTTTTGCAAACTGCAACTCACATCACCATAACAACGAAGCATAGAGGGCGAAAATCTGAAACCTGATCGGCGAGCACGATGGGAGCTACGCATCAAGTCAATAAGCCTCACAAGTCACGTTTCTCTTCAAAGTCATCTCGCAACATTCACAAAACCTCCGTCAAAGGTTCGTATTTTCAAGCTATGAATGCTTTTAGTTTGTTTTTACACCGATTATTAATGTTAGGGTTTTCAATTGAGTTGTTTAGATAGACTTGCGATCGTAAAATCGTCGCGCAATGTTGGCAAAGGTGCTCGTGCAACTCGACTCCAGAGAAATAAAATGGTATTTTAATTTGAATCTGTTTATATGTTCCTATTGTTCATTGTGTGTTGTGTTGTGTTTACTTTCATGTTACTGATTTGTAAATATACAGATTCGTGAACAAAAAAAGGCTGCGGTTTTGAAAGAGAAAAGAGAATTGAGTGGATCGAAATGTCCTCCTCGAGTAATTGTGAGTGAATTGATTCTGCCTTTATCTTTGGAACTGAATTGGATATTATATTTATGCACTGTTTGGATAAACAACTTAATTTAGCGCTTATAGCCGTTGCATATGGAAATAAGTTGTTTCCATTAGTTCTTACTTGTAGTCTAACAAGTGCTTATGCCTTATGATAGTAGTTAAAAGCTCAAATAAGCCAATTTGAGCAAACTCTTATTTATTGCATTATCATTTTGATTTTACTTTTATTGTGTCCTCAGAACCGTATTAACTTTTTGTTCCTCCCAGGTTCTTTTTGCCCTTCGTGATACTGTGGATTTAGAACCAGTTGCAGTTGATCTTTTGTCATTGTTATCCAGTGATTCTTCTGCAGTGCTGTCAGAGACAGTTGCTTCTTCTGAATATAGGACCAGAGTAACGGTACATCTGTCTGTTCCCTCATTCTATGTAAATTAGTTGATTTGTTGGGTTTGTGCGTAAAACATGGACTGTGTTAATTAATATTGATAATAAAAACTCTCATGCTAGAAGTTATTTGTAAATATATCAAGTAATGACTTTAAAAATATATTGTTAGAAGTTAAATATAGACATACACCTGGTTAGTTGGGAAATAAGGAACAGTTGTAATTTGGATTTCTATGTTCAACGGGTATATAATTATGTTTTTTTTTTGTGTTGTCATTTTCCCAACTATGTTGAGTTTTGATGGATGTGATTTTACACCAATGTTATATACGTCGCAGGTACTAAAAGCACCTCACGGTGATTTACAGTCCTGCATGGAAATGGCTAAGGTATTATCTTTTGTTTTTATTCTTCTTTATCAAGGATTTTTGTGTGCAGATGTGGAAAATGTTTGTTGTGATTAATGTTCAACACTGTTTGTGTAGGTTGCTGATCTACTGGTTTTTGTCGCCTCTGTAACTGCAAGGTCTTTGTGTGAAGAAACTGATTCTTACTTTATTGATTCATTTGGAAAGCATTGCCTTTCTATATTTAAATCACTTGGTTTACCAAGCACTGCAGTCTTTGTTCGGGTAAGTTATGGTGGCTCTTATTTTGGAACTTACGGATTAACTTAGATGAGCTTTAATCATTTATGTGGAATTTCCATGTAATGCTTTCAGGATTTGCCAACTGAGCTAAAACAAAGAAATGAACTAAAGAAGGTTTGTACATCTAGTCTCGCCTATGAATTTCCCGAGGACTGTAAATTTTATCCAGCTGATACAAAGGATGATCTTCACAAGGTATTTATTTCACCTATTGATGACTGAAAATTTCAATTGCACCTGCCGGATTTATCACCAATTGTATGATCATTTTGATTGTCTAAGCCTTCCACTTCTCTCATCTATGCAATTGCAGTTCCTCTCACTCTTTAAAGAGCAGAGGCTTAAAACTCCTCATTGGAGGACTCAACGACCTTACCTCACGACTAGCAAGGTTTGAATTCATTAGTTTGATCCAGACATTGTTCGGCTCAATCAATTTACATATAGTTTTCTCATATCGAGCTTATCATTTTTACCACCATAAATTACAGGTCGACGCAATATATGATGGCAATTCTGACAAATGCACCCTTGTTCTCAGTGGTTACCTTCGTGCTCGTAACCTCTCTGTGAATCAACTGGTAATCAACGATGTCATTCGACAAATTTTAGTTGCATTTAGTTGTTTGTTGTCTCACATTTTATTTGTTCAGGTTCATGTATCAGGTGCAGGAGATTTCCAACTGGGCAAAATTGAGGTTCTTAAGGATCCCTTTGCTTTGAATTCAAAGAAAAAACAAGACTTGATGGATTCTGATGAAATGCATGACGGGGAGGTACAGATTTTTTACCTAATTTTCAAAACTAGACCGGTTAGAAACTCTTAAAGGAAGTGCCTTTTAAGGTTTTGAGTTTCAATATGGTTTTGCCCATATATTATGTAAATATTAAGCACTGTGTCAAAATGTATAATATGAACGTGTTCAGAAGGTAAGGTAATTATATAAATATATATCAGTATGTTGAAATGTATAATATGCAAATGTTCAGACGGTAAGCAAATATTGTAAATTAAAATTGAAATGTAACGGTATGTTTAAATGTATAATATGCACATGTTCAGAAGTTAAGTAAAATATTGTAAATTAATATTGAAATATAACAAGTTACTTGGCAAAGACTGTTTTTGTCAATCTGGAAACACCAACGCAGTTCCATCTTAATTTTGATATACTGAAATTCAAGATCTTCTCATTTAGTCTTGAACCATTTATTTATATTTACACATTTACTTTTTTCTCATTTCCCCCAACCTTATAATGTTGTAGGTCATTCGTTCTCTAGTTCCAGATCCTGAAATTCAAGAATCTTTAGTTGTCGAGAACACTCCTGATCTTATTGCTGGAGAGCAGGTAGATATTAAAATCTCATTTCTACTATTGCCATTTTAAAACTGTAATATTTAATTCATGAGCTTCCGTATTCCTAATTTATTGATCGACATCATTTTAGTTGATGATTAGAGTATTTTCTAATTTTATTTTTATAGTGTAGTATAGTATGACAAAGCATGCTATGATGATTATCTTATAAATCAATCAGTTGTAGTCCGTTATCCAAGTTCACTCCTTTTAACTTAAAATCAGCCCCCCTTTCCCTAAACAAAGTGCTTTAACAAGTTTTTGGGTGCATTAGAGTATTTTCTAATTTTACTTTTTATAATATAGTGTTAAGAAATGTGGTTGGGCCTAACTCAACCCTACAAAACCGGTTGGTAGAGTAAGGATTGCCCCCACTTATAAACACATGTTCAGGCCATATATTGTCCGATGTGGGACTCTTAACGTATAGTATGACAGTACATGCTCTGATGATTATCCTATAATTCAATCAGCTGTAGCCCGTTGTCTAAGTTCACTCTTTTTAGCTTAGAATAAGCCCCCTTTTCCCTAAACAAAGCGCTTTAACAAGTTTTTGGGGGGTATTATCTTAATAGCACGTGTTTATTTATTTGCAAGAATGTTTTCTTAACTAGTGTTTTGGTATGACATTATTACTTGTTGACAGACATGGCCAACAGAGGCTGAAATGGCACAGGCTGATGAAGATCGAAAGCAAAAAAAGTTAAGAAAGAGGAAGCTTCCTGCTGGTACTTCAGAGTACCAGGTATGTACTTGATTCACTTCTGATTACATATAGATATTCCTCACATTTCTGCTCACCAAGTATCTAGTAAGGAAATTATAGGTATCTAGTATTTATTTTTATTTTCAGGCTGCATGGATTGTTGATGACTCTGATGAAGAGCAGTCGGACTGTGACAATGAAGATGAGGATGGTATGATGTTGGATGAAGAAAATGGGTTTCCAGGTCAAGAAGGAAATAAGTATGTAGATCTCGATGGTGATGGAGCTTCACTAAGATTTGGAGATTCTGATGACGAAACTGACAATGATTCTGTGATGATGGTGAGCTTGCTAATACTTTTGCAATACTAAAATATATATCCTTTAGACCTTTAGTGTTCCTTGACAGTCTGTTGTCCTTTATTTTCTTCTATGTTAATCTCGGATAGCGATGCGTAGCACCGGCCCTCTAAAATGCCATAGCTGGATAGCGAGATAGCGGGATAGCAGTTGTTGCAAAGGCTAAAAGCCAACTTACAAAGTAAACATATATACTCAAAATAGACTAGTTTACACATTTAAAGAGATCATCATATTTAATAGTTATATAACCTGTTAAATAACCTAAAGTATAGAGTAGTAATACTTAAGCAGAGAGAAAGAATAAAACAGAACTGAACTAAAAGTAGGAAGAACAAAAATATCATTTTGAGCAAGAACATAACATTTACTCTTCAAAGGGGTTGGATTGAAATTTATACCCTTAAAAATAGACGACAGTTAAAAAGGAAAGAATTTGAGGAATTTATCCCCAAAATTCTACCACCGTTATCGCCGTTCTGTTTCCGTGCTATTGAAGCGGCTCGCGGACCAAATGAGTCGCGGTGAACCCTCCCACCGCTATGTTATATCGTTATAGCACCACTATAGCGTGTTATTGACAACATAGATTTTGTTCTTGGTATTTGAACTCTGTATTGGGCAGTACTGCTTTATCAATCTATCCTGTGTATGTGGTATTTAGGACTTGGACAGTGCCGCTATTATGGATATTCAGTTATTTTTCAGAGTTTTGCGTTCATAGTATTCAAATTTGTTCAGGACTTGCAGTATGATAATTCTGTCCCACAGCTGGGTGTCTGATAACCTTTTTCTATTTTTTTGGAAAGATATTCCTTCTTTTAACTGCACGTGTATGTGTTTGGGATTAGTTGGTGCTGATGTAAGACTTAATGAACTTGTACCATTGAAAAAGTTTATATAGAAAATATGACTATGACAAATCCAAATGTTCATTTTTAACTAATTATAATTTAGATCTTACATTACATCTTCAGATTAGTGTATTTTGGGGTTAATAAAGTGTTTTGTCTGCATACATAATGGGCTTGTGAAAATATAAGCTCTATTATTACCCAATAATTTTTCCAAACTCTGGCTATTTCTGTTTACTTAAAAAGTATATTAGTCATTAATATTAAGACACTTCTCTCTAAGTAAACAATGTTTGGTTCCATTGGTGTCGGTGGATCATGATCTATATCTTTAATTGTATGATTACTATTTTGGTATTACAGGAAGTTGACAACATGACTACAGAGAAGATACAAGATGAACTTAAGGAACTTAAAGAAGCACATGCTGCAGATGAGGGTATTTTTTTTTTCATTTATGTTTATATCAGTTTTATCACTAAAAATGTGTGCTGTGTCACACTCACCTTATTTTCGAGAAAGGCATGAGAATTTGGTATGCACATTGTATGTGAACTTTTTTTGGTTTCTACTTATATATTTCATGTCCAGTTTTTTGTAATTTGTTGAGAATTTTGCCTTAGATACCTTATTTTATTGTTTCCACTTTCTGGTTCCTACCTTTTGCATTGTTTGAAAATTTGCTTTAGGTAGCAAAAACGACCTTTATCGATAGTTTGCTGTTTTATTGCTCATATATTGTTATTCTTTTTTGTTTACTGCTTGCCATTTGTTTGTTGTTGTAGAGTATCCTGATGAAGTTGATACACCATTGGATGTTCCGGCTAGAAAGCGGTTTGCAAAATACAGGGGACTCAAGTCTTTCAGGACTTCTTCATGGGATCCTAAAGTATGTTTTCCTTTGGAGATTCTTTACAGTGATAGATTGCTACTTAAAATAAAAAGTAATCTGACATTTCGAATAATATCAGGAGTCTCTACCCCAAGATTATGCCAAAATTTTTGAGTTTGATAATTTTAAAAGAACACAAAAGCATGTTCATGCTAAAGCTTTAGAATTGGAAGATGAAAGCAGAGAGGACAATATTCCAGTTGGCTCATATGCAAGGCTGCATGTCAAAGAAGTGCCCTGTATTGTTGTCTCAAAGCTACGTTCGCTTGCACAGACAACCCCAGTTACAACATGTGGCCTGTTGAAACACGAGTCAAAAGTATCTGTCCTTCATTTCAGGTATGTATATGCTATATCATTTTAGCGCTCTTTCATCAAAAGTCGTTCTATCTGAATATTCAATAGATGTGTCGTGAACTAAATCACCCGTATTTTGCAGCGTGAAGAAGCATGAAACATATGATGCGCCCATCAAATCCAAAGAAGAGTTAATATTTCATGTTGGGTTTCGGCAATTCGTTGGCCGACCTACTTTCTCTAGTGAATTCATAAACACAGACAAGAACAAGATGGAGAGGTTTCTCCATGCTGGACGCTTTTCAATTGCCTCAATTTATGCACCAATTTCATTTCCTCCTCTTCCTACTATAGTCCTAAAGACAGTTGGAGATGGTGCCGCACCAGTAGTGGCTGCTGTTGGCTCACTGAAAACCGTTGATCCAGATAGGATAATCCTTAAGCGACTTATTTTGACAGGGTATGTTTATTTTTGCCAAAATTCATAATTTGAAAACTTTTTTATAATATTAAATTATTTCATTATATCTCGATATTATCTTAGAGCATCTGTTTATCTGTTGGCGTTAGTTTCCATATCTATTAGTGATAGACTATAGTCCTAATTTGTTCCCCATTTATTCTTTTTCTCTCTGTTCTTTTCTGAAACCCTATAATCTCAACAAAAACATTGCATATTATTTATATGTTTTTATAGTCTTGTCTTTTTGGTTTAAGTCTTTGCATACCAAAACTGGGAAAAATGTAATTATTTTCATTTCAGAATTGGGCCATTTATTATAATGATCCACAGTAAAAATACTGTTATGGTAATTAAAAGTTTTTTGAACATTTTGTGATGCAGCTACCCCCAAAGAGTATCAAAACGTAAAGCTTCCGTAAGACATATGTTCTATAATCCAGAGGATGTTAAATGGTTCAAGGTAAAAAACAATTGTTGCCCATTTTTGAAATCATTAGATATAATTTTGATGATTTGTAGAGTATCGAAAAAACTTATTCTCTAGAAGTTATTCTCAACTATCACCCTAACATGATTTCTTAATGTGGGTGGTGATTGCAGCCTGTAGAGATATATACCAAACGTGGTCTTCGTGGCCGAATTAAAGAACCTGTTGGTACACACGGTATGTTATGTTCCACACCCTTACTGCACTCTTACTATAAACATGCAGCAAGCTTCTAATTTTAGGGAGAAACTGATTATTTATTGCTTCGTTAATGATGCACTTGTGC
The DNA here is from genome assembly GCA_022829125.1 of Lathyrus tuberosus. Lineage (NCBI taxonomy): Eukaryota > Viridiplantae > Streptophyta > Magnoliopsida > Fabales > Fabaceae > Lathyrus > Lathyrus tuberosus. The sequence goes on from JALAZF010000090.1 coordinate 8,230,421, forward strand.
ATTTCATGTTTCTCGCTTGTCTCATTTTATAAAAATGTTTTATCCTAATTTTCTCATCCTGGGAAAATGTTTAATATGGATTTTGCTATGCCGTCAATGTCAATTTGAATTTAACTCCTACCTCAGGATCTTCTTGTTCGTCAATGTCAATTTGAATTTACCTCCTACCTCATGATCTTCTTGTTCGTTTATGAGTAGTATAATAGAAACTTGGGAAATAATGAACTAGTCAGACAATTATAACTATTTGATCTGCCCCTTTATTGAATATTGATTGGAATGGTTGTTTTCGAAAGGAAATCTTCACTATTGGCTGTTTCTGAGAAATGATTTCCGTTGAATTCTCCGTCCAAAAAAATTAATCTTACAGACTAATGATAGTAAATTACTCAGTTTATTGTTTTGTAGACTAACGTAAATTCCCTGTGTAAGTTTCTTGGTTTATATTTCAGCTTGTAATCATCACTAACCTTCAAATAAAGGTGGGACACTTTTTGATCCTAATCTATTTTTTGTTCAGGAGCAATGAAATGTCTTCTCAATGGAGTACTCTCACAGAGTGATACTGTATGTTTGAATTTATTCAAGCGTTCATACCCGAAGTGGCCAACCCGTTATTTTCCTTTACTAGATTAGATTGTTGATGGGATGGCAGTTGAATTCTGTTATTGATCAAGGCATTCAGTAGAAAGCCAATTGTATATTGATTGGGAATGAAGCGTTGGTTCAGATTGACTTCCTTGTGCGGAGGATGCAGTTTTGTGGCTCTTTAGTAACTTTGAAAAATGATGGCTAGAACCCCTAGCTAGTTCGTGCTCGTGTTAGAGAAGATAAATTATGAGATATCAAATTTTGTATTAATTTTTTTTAATGATATTTGCATACAGAAATACCGAGTACAATCGTATTATGATTCATATATATCATATCATTGTAAGATGAACTTCATTCCAGCTAAGGCTACTTTTATGCACGCACATTCTTTTGTATTGTAGCTGTTGATTGGTTTGGACTTTTAACCAATGGCTATAAGTTCCATTCAACTGGGAAATTAGTTGTGGGTTGGATCCCAGATTCCAGCAGAGAGATGCCTCAGCGTTAAGACTACTTAAATAAATAATTTAATTAAGTGCTTGTGTCATTATGGCATGTTTGCTTATTAAATGCTTGTGTACTCCTTCCATTCCCCTTCATTTTTATTTTTTAGATTTATTAAAAAATGGATGTATTTAGTATAAAATTATAAAAGAAAATGGAGGGAGAATTCCTATAACTAGAGATAAATTAAAACAAAACTAGTTAAATATGAATTGTTTTTAGATTAGATTTTTATGAAAATTAATTCAAGATATTTTATAGACATGTTTCCACGTTGTTTGGATTGATTTTGCTTAATATAAAAACTGTATGGATTGGTTTTGCTTAATATAAAAACTGTTTGGATTGATTCTATTTGAGATAAAAATTATGACTATTTTTTAACGCAACCAATATATTTATAATGCACCATCCAAATTTTCAAAGATGTTACTCGTATTTGTAGATATTTTGGACATATCTCTTACACACTCAACAAATGTTATTTTGAATGGTGTTTTATAAGTTGAGACTTTTATTTCGGAGATACATCTAAACATTTTAAGAAATACCTTAATTATTTACCAGTAAAAATTTCGGAATTACATTTTCGAAAATATGGGTGGGATTTTGAAAATTTCTGTCACTTTTGTATGTCAAATTTTTCTGAAGATGTATCTCCAAAATAATCTAATAAAAGAAACAGCTGCATGATCATATAATCATTGTTGCCATTGTTCTATTTCAACCAAACCATTCACCCAAAAATCCTTCATTCCCAATCCATTTTTTTCACTCCAAATCTCCATTCTTTTGGTTTATCGCATCATAGGGAGCAAAAAAAGATATAATTTCAGGTAAAGATCCTTTATTTTCTACCGCGTTGCTCACATAATCATATTTTTTTTCTAAAAAAAGTAGCGTTGTGTCTGGAACGAGCATGAGCTTGTCCGAATATGCATCTACGGAAGTTGTCTGTGATTGATTTCTAAGTTTGTCTTCAGCAGTAGCGCTTATATACTGTTATGATTTTAATTATTTTCATTAGACATAGTGCACCCTGATGTTTTCCTAAAACAAGTTGTTGCTCCGAATGTCCAAGGTGTTGTTGCTGTGAAGACGTTAGATGTTGGCAACCAATTTAAAAACAAGCAAGAGTTTGAATCTCATGATCAAATGTTTCAATGGATTCATATGAAGGCTTCTAAACTTGGATTTGGTGTGGTTATCGGAAGGTCCGATAATGGTTCAGATAGAAGATGCGTTTTTGTGACAATGACGTGCGAAAGAAGCGGGAAATATAGAACGTCTCTCCAAAATTTTAAAAGAAACGACATTGATTCAAGGAAATATGAGTGTCTGTTTAAGGTGTGTGGATACATGGAGGCAAACAAAAACTGGAGATTTAATGTGATATGTGGTTTGCATAACCATGATTTGTATGAAAAATTAGTCGGCCATTCTAGTGTGTGTCGGCTCATGCCGGAAGAGAAGGTCTCCTTCATATTTTGAACATATTGACAAATTTTTTTCCGACTCACCGACTCCAAAATCTCAAAAAAGTGTTGTCAGAGGAGCTAGCATTAGCAAACCACCTCATACGCCGCCTCAACCAAAGATTTCATTCATCGACGACATGTCAGTTTTCATGTTCAGGTATTTCGAGCGGATCGTCAATGTTTTGGGGGACGATAATTGTGGTTATCGAGTAGTTTTGACTTTACTCGGTAAAAGTCACACACTTGTCCGCCATCAACTTATCCAAGAGTTGAAAACGCATAAAGAATCACACACAGTTGTACGTAAAGAAAGAAAAATTCGATGAAGTTTATGATTCTCTTGTTCATTGCCTTAGCGGTCCGGCACCGAAGGCAAAGTGGATGCGCTTCTCTGAAATGAGTCACCTAATATCATGTGCTTATCACAGAGTGTGTGTGTGTTGATCTAACACGATACGATTTTTCAGAAACATTTTTTCCACTACACACTGCCCCACATCAAAATCCAAAAGATTGTATCATGTGTATTAGATGACTTTCAAAATCAAGTCATTTTGTTCAAGTTTCCTTAAAACCAGGATGCCCTATACCACTTATATCACCGGAGTGGACGACTCATTCAACCACAAAAGTCAAGACTTGGTCGGATCATTTTATGAAAAAGATGCAAGAATTTGAGAAATTGAATAACATTGAAAAAGAATCAAATGTACAAAAGTCCAACGGGGTACCACCCATAAATTTAGCCGGCGACTTATGTTTCGATTCACTTTAATTTCTTGTTTAACCAGACATATAAGTGTATGCAATTGTGTCTCAATATAAATGAAGTGTTATATATTCACCATTTGTTCATATTGTGTCTTAATGCATTTTTGATCTTCCCCATAACAACATTTGTTCATTTGTAAATGAAAAAATAGGTTATGTTTTGAAACTAGTTGAGGAGAAGTTCTAGAGATACATCTTCGGAACAAGATAATAGGGTGCAGTTCCGACGATATATCTTTGGAATCAATATGCTAGTTATTGAGTGGCCCATATTGATCTATGACTTCTATAAATTTAGGTGCTCTTATGTTACATTTCACACAAACTGAAAATGTCTCAAATATCACAAATAAATATCTATTGGTATGTCGCAAATGTCTCATTTTCCAGCTCTACACCCAAGCAAACGTTTAAGCTCACCGATTTCACCTCCCTCGAAGATATCAAAGAAGAAATCCACCATCTCCTACCTTAGGGAGACAATTGAAAGATTATGAAGCTCAAGTACCGTTCACCGTCGATTGACAAAGGAGGGAAAATTGAGTTCAACAAATATGACCTCAAGACGCAAGCATATGTAAGGGCTATGTGGAATACGTATTTCTGTTTCGAAACAAAAATTCTGCTCGAGTTGGAAGTGACGATTTCAAGATCAGTTGAAGATATTACAAATATGTTGAAGCGTCCACCTGAATATTGAAGTGTAGTGTTGCATTTTATGTTGAAATTATCTATGTAATGCTTATTTTATGTTATTAATGTTAATTTCATTTTGGAAAATTACTTATTTTTGACTTTGCTATTGATGTGGCTGTGTTACAGAAATGTAACTATGGAAATATTCCAGAGATGCATCTCTGGAATAAAGTAAACAAAAAGGGCATAACTCATAATGACCTTTGTTGAGTGAGTAAGAGGTGCATCCGAAGATGCATCTCCGTAAACGGGGGGCAGTTTTGGAAATTCGCGTGGTGCATTAGAAAAATATATGGTGCATTAAGAAATTCTCAAAATTATTTCGATTCAATTATGATTAATCTTTTTTGATGAACGAGAGGGCCTAAGCCCAAAAGTGAAAAACTAAGTATTGTTTACCCTCAGGTCATTAGACCCAGATGAATCCAAATGTAAAGCTAAAGTCAGATTGGTTGGACAATCATCAAAGTAAGAGAGGTCTAAATCAAAACTAAATCATAGTTTTGTCATTGGATCTGAACAATTGTTTGCTTCTCGGTAGATGTGACTAATACAAATCTCCCAATCCCAATTGATTTAGTACTTCACAAACCTCCTAGTTGTCAATTTGGAGTTCCACATTGGTGTAGCCTTTAACTTTCGCTAGCTTCAACCTCTTGCACATTTCCTATATCTCTACAATAACCAAATCACAAGTACCTATACATTTGGTGAAGCCTCCCATCCAATCTCGATTATTATCTCTGATCAAACCCCCATAACTAGCTTTATTACTTTTGTTAACAGCTTCATCCGTGTTAAGTCGAAGCCTGTCAATAAGAGGATGGTACGATCTTGTCTGTCGAGAATTCTTCTTATTGTTGTTATTCTTGTTCCACCATCTCAAACTATCTTGATAGGTTTTTACATTTATGCTTTTGTTGTTTGCAAAATGAGTGGGCATAATGAAGTCTTCCACATGGTGATGTAGGAAGGATGACTGCGTGTATCGAAAAAGAAATAGTGCGTCAATTTTTTTATTAATATTTTACACATTTTTCGGTTTTATTTATGTTTTGGATTAAAATTCTATTAGGGTCTCTTTAAGCCCACTAGGATTTTTTTCTATATTTAAACACTCTCGGGAGTGGCTGTCAAAATTATCTTTGATTTAATAAAAAATCAATAGTTTATCTATTTGGTGGATTCCGATGTTTATCTGACAGATTTTGCGCTTGCAATCCTGTGTTCTCATTTTAGGTTTAGCGCTTGCTAATCCATAGTGTTTCCGATAGCGTCAGGTGGCATCAAAGTAAATTTTCTCCCATTTATTTTCAAGTTTAACTTAATCAACCATGGGATATCAACCGGTAACCAGAGCAGATATTGAGCAAATTACTATGGCTTTTATTGCAGCAATAATTGCTTTGACTGAAAAGATGGCAAATATAGCAAATCACTTGAACAACGTCAACAACATCGGAATCAGTGAAGAGACAAGGGAGGTGAAATTATGCCACAAGAATACATATGTTGTATATGATGTCAGAACAACATGATGTTGAAATCAAACTCAAGACATCGTAACAACACAGTAAAACAATGAACAATTTAAACAACATGCTGGAAGTAAATAACATATCAATTGTTAACCCAGTTCGGTGAAACGTCACCTACATCTGGGGGCATCCAAGCCAGGAAGGAAATCCACTATAATAGTATTAGTTTTAAGTTCTAAACAACCTCTGGTTTTACAAACTTCGCACCTAATCACTACCCATGGAATTTCTATCTAAGACTTTCCTAGATATGAGACCCCTCTCACCCCCCTCAATCACACAACAGTGATGACAAAAAAAAATCCACTCTTTCTTAAAATCTTAGGAGTGATTCACAATTACAACTCAACTATCAGTCCAACTCTACCATCAGGGTGATACGAGAGTGGCTCAAAAACAACAAAGAAAAAACTAAACCCTAAAAAACTCCCTCACACAATATGGCTATCATCTTCTTAGGTTTAGAGTTGTCCTTTAAATAGCCTCAGAATAGCATGGGCTTCGGGCTAAACAAACAAACACACAACAGATCCAAAACAGACTCCTGCACAAAGTTTTGTAAAATTTTTGGAACAAAATCAAATTTTCCTTAAATGTTTTGACAAGCATTCTTAGGAAACATTGCACAACTGGAACCGAACTTTGAGCTTCTAAAATAAGCACTTTGAACTGCAGAATGCATGAATCAAATCATGAAAGAATCTTTACTAATCTCACGCTGAAAAACAAATCTTCCAAGAATGTAAAACTATAACACGCCATGATGTCGTACAAGCATGTCAAGACATCTTGTCCAACATCTTTCTATTTCACTTGTTTTAACAAAATGCTGCCAATCACAATACAAACAACCTAAAAATCTCCCCATTTGGCAAATTTTGGCTAAAACAACCTTTGCATAACTCATCTTGCATATACTAATAAGCTTGCACAACCAACCAAAAACATGAGGGATATACTACCAACTCTTTATCATTTTAACTTAAAGGCTCCTCTGGAAAGAAGGCAAAACTTCAGCAATACCTAAAAAATAAACACAATAACAATTGGAACCTCCTCAAGAGACATTAGAGGCATACACAATAGAATAAGATACACCCAACCTCATAGAGCACAACATCAGAGAGAAATAAACTCTCACAAAAGAACTTTCTTCAGAGAAAAATAAATTCTCACAGTCAGGATGTTAAGACATCACAATGACCCCACATGTAACCATACATCAAGCACATAAATTGGCACTATATTATCATAGCATCATCAAGCTAGTAAGAAAAACCATAAGGAAAACCATGCTCCCCCTAAATAGTAGATCAGAAACTAATACTACCCCCTATAAGTAGTACTCCCCCTTAAGGGAAAATAAGTCATATAATAAAATCTACCAAACTACTCACCCTTTTTAGCCATAATTTTGACAAAACAACCATACATTCACCATGAGAAAAAAAACCTCTATAAAAGATACAAAAGCAATAATAAAAAAACAAGGCACAACAGATGTCAACACTGCTATCTGTTTCCTCATCTTTATCACCACCTTACCAGATGTCACAACAATGTCTGGGACATGTGTCCTTGCAAATAACCTATAGTTCAAAGAAAGAGGAGATTCCCTCTTACATGCAACATCAGAGCTGACCAAAATACCAGGGTGCTGATTGAGAATGACACCATTATCAGTCACTTCCACCTCAGTGTGTTCCTCCTCGCTCCTACCCATAAAATTGTTGATATTTTCAAGAGAAAACTCCACACGCTTACCTCTGACATAAACCTTCCTGTACCCCTTGCTCATCTTACCGTCACAATCCTAAAAAATGTTTACAATGAATTTCTTCACCAATATCTCATAACAGTTACCGAAACCAGCAACACTCTTCATCAAACCAGCATCCTCAATAAGAGTCACCCCCGAATGGAGGGAAGAGAAAGTATCTATTGCACTCCTCCACCCCTGTAATTGCTATAATTCCTCAAACGTGCAAATTTCTAATTCGCCCTTTAACTTCTCAAACTAATTTGCATCCAAATCTTTAGCAAATATGTCTTCCAGTTGCTTTTCAGTGGCCACACACGCAAGAGTAACAATGTTGTCCTCAATAAAATCCCTAATAAAATGGTGACGAATTTTAATATGCTTTGTCCTGCTATGTTGAATGGGATTCTTGGATATATTGATTGCACTCAGATTGTCACATCTTAATGTCATGACATCCTGTTTGACATTATATTCCTTTAGCATTTGTTTCATCCAAATTAATTGAGAGCAAATATTTCCTGCTGCAATATACTCAGCCTCAGCTGTTGACAAGGACACACAATTTTGCTTCTTACTGAACCAAGAGATAAGATTGTTTCCTAAGAAGAAACATCCTCTAGAAGTACTTTTTCTATCATTAGCACTACCTGACCTGTTTGCATCACAATACCCTACAAGCATGGAATTTGGACTATGAGAATACAATATTCCATAATCATTAGTATGATTGATGTATTTCAAGATCCTCTTCACTTGAGTAATGTGGCTCATTTTAGGCTCAGCCATATATCTAGTACAAACTCCTATAACAAAAGTGATGTCTGGTTTGCTACATGTAAGATACAACAGACTACCAATCATACTTCTGTACAAACTTTGATCCACACCAACACCCTTTTCATCATTGGTTAGTTTCAAGTGTGTTGCAGCATGTGTCCTTTTGTGGCTTGTACTTTCTAGACCAACCTTCTTCACTGTATTATTAGCATACTTACTTTGAGAAATGAAGATAGTATCATCCATTTGTTTGACTTGAAGACCAAGAAAATATGTTAATTCACCAACAAGACTCATCTCAAATTCAGATTGCATTTGCTTGACAAAATGTTGGACCATCTGATTCGACATCCCTCCAAACACAATGTCATCAACATATATCTGAGCTATCATGAGTTTACCATCCTCTTCCTTAACAAACAAGGTCTTGTTTGATGCCCCTTTCCTGTAGCCATTATTGACAAGAAACTCAGTTAACCTTTCATACCATGCCTTGGGTGCTTGCTTCAAACCATAGAGAACTTTCCTTAGTTTGTAAACATGATCTGGAAAACTAGGATCTATGAATCCCTTGGGTTGTTCAACATATACTTCTTCATGTAAGTACCCATTCAAGAAGGGACTTTTCACATCTATCTAAAATAACTTGAATTTTAGCATATAAGCCACTCCCAAGAGAAATCTTATGGATTCAAGATAAGCAACATGTGTAAAAGTCTCATCAAAATTAACCCCTTCAATTTGAGTGTATCCTTGAGCAACAAGCCGAGCCTTGTTTCTGGTCACAATTCTATTTTCATCAGATTTGTTCTTGTAAATCCATTTTGTGCCAATAACATTCATCCCTTCAGGTGTAGGTACTAGGTCCCACACTTCATTCCTTTTGAACTACCCTAGTTCTTCTTGCATAGCATTGATCCATAATTCATCAGTCAAGGCCTCCTTCATAGTTTTAGGTTCAAACTTTGAGACAAAGCAAACATTGGATATCACATCTATGGATTTAATGGTGATCCCCTCATTAAGATTTCCAATAATAAGTTCGTTTGGATGATCTTTCTGAATTCTGATAGGGGGACATTTGTTGGCTTGAGGGTTATCTGGTTCAGTCATTGCTGACTCAATGTTGTACTCAATTTCTTTCACATTTTCTAAAGCACCAGTTTGCTAATATGATGTTCCAACATCTTCATCGACATCAGTCCCTTTCATAATAATTAAATCATCAACCACAACATTAATGGATTCCATCATGACCTTGGTTCTGGAGATAAATACCCTGTAAGCTCTGCTGTTTATAGAGTAACCAAGAAATACCCCTTCATCACTTTTGGGATCCAACTTTCTCCTCTGTTCACGACCAGCCAGAATGTAACATTTACTCCCAAACACATGAAAATATTTAACAGTAGGTTTCTTTCCTTTCCAATATTCATAGAGAATAGATGATGTACCAGTTTTCAGAGTAACACAATTGTGGATATAACAAGCAGTGTTCATTGCTTCAGCCCAAAAATGATAAGGAAGATTTTTTGCATGAAGCATGACTCTAGCTGATTCTTGTAATGTTTCGTTCTTGCGTCCTATAACTCCATTTTTCTAAGCAGTGATGGGAGATGATAACTCATTATCCGTAACTTCAGAAGAACAAAATTAAGTAAATTTTGTATTTTCAAACTCCTTGCCATGGTCACTTCTGATTTTGACAATCACACTTTCCTTCTCTCTTCGAAGGCGTTGACAAAGGTCTTTGAATACCTCAAAAGCCACATAGACACACCTCTTTCCACAAAGACTTTCAACTTACATCGATCCCATTAAGTCCATATGAAGAAGTTCTAGAACTTTGGAAGTATTCTGATGTTGCAACTTCGGGTGTGACGTCTTAGTTTGCTTCCCAATTTGACACTCACCACATACTTTACCCTCCTCAATTTTGAGCTTTGGTAGGCCTTTAACATCTTCTTCAGACATAATCTTCTTCATACCTTTGAGATTCAGATGTCCAAGCTTCTGGTGCCACAACTTGACTTCATCTTCCTTGGACATCAAACACGTGGAAGAATAAATAGTTTCTTGTGGTACAAACCCACAAATAACAATTGTCTTTATACCTAACTCCCCTCATCAAAACATCATTATTCTCATTGGTAACCAAACATTCTGACTTGGTGAAATTGACTTTTAAACCTTGATCACATAACTGACTAATACTGATCAGATTTGTAGTCAATCCTTTCACAAAAAGAACACCATCTAGTCTAGGAAGTCCAATACATACTAACTTTCCTACTCCCTTAATTTAACCTTTAGCTCCATCACCAAACGTGACAAAACTGGTGGAATAAGACTTAATGTCCACCAAATATTTCTTAACCCCCGTCATATGTCTAGAACACCCACTGTCAAAGACCAGTATGGGCTATAAGACATATATTAACAAAACAATCTGTAATACTAGTCTTATAAAAAGGTGTTCTAGACAACCTTAGGTTTCTATATCTTTTTAGTTTTAATCATCACATGATTAGTCCTAGGTTGTGTTGGATGTTTTGGATAACCATACAATCTGTAACAGAAAGGCTTTATATGACCATATTTACCACAGTAATTACATTTCCAGGGAAAAAACTTGACTTTAGTTTGAGTTTCCTGATGTTTGGCATGATGTTGTAACATTTGGTCGGACATCACGAGCTCATACTTCCTTTCTGGAGGAATAAATTTTGTCACAAGAGTTTTTCCTTTCATAGATTGGTAATTAAAACCTATATCTGTTAAGTTTCCAGCCTCATTCCTAACTTGAAGAATTTCATCTAACATATCAGACCCATTGTTAAACATTCTTATGGATTTGGTCATGTTTTCAAGTTTAGAATTCAACAGGGTAACCTCATCTTAAAGACCAAAGATAATAGATAAAAGTTTCTCTTTTTCAGCCTACAATTGAGCTATGATTCTCTTCTACTTTTCTCCTATCTTACAAACCTCTCCACTTCTGGCACAAAGCTCTCTATAGGAAGCAGCCAATTCTTCATAAGAGTTATCCTTATCACATGAATCTTCATCAGATTCACATCTGCCAGTGAGGGCTGTAACATGCTTAGCAATTTCATCATCAAGTTCACTTTCAAAATCATCAGACTAAGAAATCGACAAGCCTTTCATTTGTTTCTTGAGGTACGTGGGACATTCTGATCTAATGTGACCAAAACCCTCACATCCATGAAACTGAATACCTTTTCCTTGAAATGGCTTCTCCTCTGTTTTTGCTTTACTATGATAATCACTGTTTTTAATGATGTTGGATGACATGTTCTTGACATTTTATTTTGGCTTTCTATCCATTTTCTTCAGCACCTTATTAAATTGCCTCCCAAGAAGCACAATAGCATTAGAAATTCCTTCATCAGTCTCCATGTCACATTGAACCTCTTCTTCATTAGTGTTGGAGATAAAAGCTATGCTTTTTTTTCTTCTTTTCAGATCTATCACTAATAGCCAATTCAAAAGTCTGGAGTGACCCAATAAGCTCCTTCACTTTCATGTTGCACATGTCTTGTCCTTCTTCAATAGCTGTGACCTTTATGTAAAACTTCTTAGGAAAAGACCTGAGAATTTTTCTAACGAGCTTCTCCTCTGACATCTTCTCTCCCAAGGCACTAGATGAATTGGAAATATCAAGGCATTCAATGCTTTAGAGTTTCCAAGAGCAAGTTCATCTTTTTCCTTAGACCAGCCCTCTTCAGGCTTCAAATTAGTTGTGTCATTCCCATCTTTGTTCTGCACCACAAGATGTTCCCAACCTTTGACAACTTCCTTCCAGGTTTTGCTATCCATAGATTTTAGAAAAGCCACCATACGCGTCTTCTAGTAATCATAGTTGGTGCCATCCAGAATAGGTTGTCTGATGACAAATCATCCTTCCTTGTCCATAGTACCAGAAAATATCTCTCTGGAGCTCACCCAAAATAGAACAGGGTGCCGGCTCTGATGCCAATTGAAATTCTGGCACAAGAATACAGATGTTGTATATGATGTCAGAGCAACAGGATGTTGAAAGCAAAGTCAAGACATTATAACAACACAATAAAACAATGAACAATTTAAACAACAAGTTGGAAGTAAATAACACAGATCAATTGTTAACCCAATTCGGTGCAACGTCACCTACATCTGGGGGCACCCAAGCCAGGAAGGACATCCACTATAATAGTATTCTTTTAAAGTTCTAAACAACCTCTGGTTTTACAAACTTCGCACCTAATCACTACCTGTGGAATTTCTATCCAAGACTCTCCTAGATATGAGACCCCTCTCACTCCCCCTCAATCACACAACAGTGATAATAACGAAAACAATCAAAGAGGTGACACACTCTAATAAACAAAATCCACTCTTGCATAAAAACTTATGAGTGATTCACAATTACAACTCAAATATCAGTCTAACTCTAGCATCAAGGTGATACGAGAGTGGCTGACAAACAATAAAGAACAAACTAAACCCTAAAAAACTTTCTCACATAATACAACTGCCATCTTCTTAGGTTTAGATTCGTCCTTTAAATAGCCTTAGAATAACATGGGCTTCAGGCTAATCAAATAAACACACAGCAGATCCAAAACAGACTGCTGCACAAAGTTCTGCATACTTTTCAGAACATAATCAAATGTTTCCTTATATGTTTTGACAACCATTCTTAGGAAACATTGCACAGCTGGAACCGAACTTTGAGCTTTTAAAATAAGCACTTTGAACCGCAGAATGCGTGAATAAAATCATCAAAGAATCTTTACTAATCTCACGCTGAAAAAAAATCTTTCAAGAATTTAAAACCACAACACGCCATGATGTCGTACAAGCATGTCAAGACATCTTGTCTAACATCTTGCTATTTCACTTATTTTAATAAAATGCTGCCAATCACAATACAAACAGCCTTATAGGAGGAGAACATGTTAGGGTTTCGCCTGGTGTCAACTATTCATCGTGTTGTTATTGCTGAAAATTTGAGTTTTAAAGAAGAAGAACCCTACAAGGAAGATGTAGTTGATCATGGGAATAAACATTACTGTTAGACAATGATAATTGATCTAGAAGGGGGGGGGGGGGGTTGAATAGATCACTTCTTTTTAAATGCGAGTCGGCGCTAAAATTTGTTTTTAAAATATTTTGCAGAAGCGGCCGAGGATAATTCGTCTACACGAACCGAGTTACTAGAAGAATCGGATATACGTAAGCCAAATGGAACGAAAGACTCGATGAGAAAAATTGAATCGTAACTTAACTATTAATCAATTTACCAACAACACTTAATATTGTGCAATCTCCAATGAACAGTAAAAAATTAAACCAAACTTGACAATATATCAAACACCTAGCAAGCGTTCAATTTATCGAGCACTTGAAGCGCATAAAACTCCAAGCTAAACCTTCTATGATAGTTGATGCATAATTTTCACTAAGCACAATCCAAAATGATTGTGCAATGGTTTTCAAATTAATTTTTCTGCACTAAACTATACCAGAATTTTTATCGATCAATTGAACGATCACAAGCGTAAATAGTTCGAAAACTAAATGAGATAGTGAAAGAGAAATGACACCAGGTTTTTTTAGGAAGTTCACCTTTCGTCCTCGCTTCGGGTACGTCTACCCCCAATTCTAAATCTAGAATTGAAATATATATAATCTTGCTTGTAAATTGTTTTTACAAGAGAAAACATAGCTATCACACACTCAAGAAACTTCATTGATGCAGATACTATGTCTTCTCTTCCCTTGATTCGAGTCGAATCAAGTGCCTCAAACTTGTTGGATGAACCTCCATTTACCGTTACTAAATTGCAAGAACACACTGGTCTTCAATCACCTTCACTCGTCTGATTCCGATCTACACACAGTTCGATCCCCAAACCTTATTGTACAATCCTCCGGTTAACGCTACTAGATCGACAAAACCCACCGTTCTTCGATCACCTTCACTCGGCTGAATTCAATGCACACAAGATCTGATCCAAAAACCCCCAAATCCAATTGATCTTGGAGGAAAAAACCCTAGAGGTTTTATTCAAGAAAAAACCCACTGAAATACTCACCCTAAACAAGCAACAATTCTATGTTCGGACGTTATCTCCTCATGATGCAAAGAATCAACAAAAATGATTATGTGTATTTGTTGAAAAGATTGCAAGAATGAAGATGAAGGTGATGAGAGAAAAGTTTCAATGTATATCTTTTACTTTTTCTTGTTGTTGTGTAAAAAATGAGGAACCAAGTATTTATATGATGCTAGGACAACTACAAATCATAACAGCATTTTGAAACTTAAGAAAACCAGAAAAATGACGCACATGCAGCGAACGGTCGACCAAACATTAATGAGGGTCAGCCTGTGCTGATCCGTGGACACATCTGCGCATGTTGGCAGACCATGCGTCGACCGCAACAAGGGTCATACGTCGACGCATGGCTGAAGAAAATGCAGAATGAGAAATGACAACAGCACACGTCGACCGTAGGGTCAGCGTGCGCTAACCCGAGCAAAAATCAACAATTGTCAAAATTTCATGAGTCGACCAGAGCTTAGGTTAGGTCGACTCAAGCTTCAAAAACTTCTAAAAATTGATTTTTCCACAAGTTTTCATCAACTTAGGCACTGTTTATGCATGCCTAATACTAATTCCATGATCACACACACATAATGGATATGCAAGACTCTTCCTATATGTTTGGGAAATAAGAATGTCGACAATGATGAGATGATACCGTCCAAATTACAAACTAAGCGCTAGTATATGTTTTGACATCATTAAAATAAAGATCAAGTGAAAGACACCTTGCCCTCACATACTCCCCTTTTTTGATGATGGCAAAATCTTCTTTAGTTTGTTTTGTAATTTGAATCTCATCTTCCCCCTAACCGTGTGAAGTCCTCTAAAATTCAGCTTTGCTGCTTGTAGATATCCTTCTCCCCCTTTGACAACATCAAAAAGAGAAAAAGGTAATGGTCAAAGGATAACACCAACACACTCGTGAATTCACTTAACAATTTGCATACAAGATACATCAACATACATTCACATATAATGATGCTAATGCCAATATCATACGGATAAATAAGGCACACAAATGCAAAAAAAAAACTCAAAATACATTCCATAATAGCACTAATGTCAACACAACTCCAATGGCATACACAGTACATAAGGAAATTCCAACATATAAAAGTAATGCAACATAAACCAACATATGAAATGCATAAAACTAGAATCCTATTCCTCATGGTCTCCCCCCCTAAAGTGGTGACCTCTTCCTATGAAATACTGATCTGGAGTTGAAGGAAGTGTTTGCTCTTCCAACCGCTCATTCAGTTCAAACACAGCCCGGTTAAGAGTGTTGATACCATTAGTCAAACAGCGAGTCTGACTCTCAACAGTAGTATCCAAAGTGTTAAAGCGAGTCATGACAGCAGAAGCAAACCTGTTGAAGTTTTGATTTTGCGCTTCTAACTGGTTTGAGAGAGTCGTATACCTCTCCTCCTATGTGGTCATGAAACTCTGTTGCTGAAGCTGCATTGAGCGTAACATTTCGAGGATTTCCTCGTTATTCTATTGTGGATGCTGTGTAGGAGTAGGAATAGAGTACTCAGGCTGGTGCCAATCATACTCTTCATGTTGGTGCCATTCATGATTTGGAGGATTATAAGATGAACCAAGTGAGGTCCATCCAGTGTGCTGCCACTCACCCCATCCCTAATTAGCATAAGGGTCTTGAGGGGGAGAGCAGCCCATCCATTCAACATTATCATCTTCCACATTATTCACCTCTGTTTGCATGTCGTTACTAGTTTCTCCTTCTTGTTAATTCTCTTCTTCATCCTCGTCTTCATCTACTACATCATACTGAGTATCTTGGGTCGTAGGATATGAGCAACAATCCATTGAAGAATCCTATCAACGAGCTTCAATAGTCCTATTGTAACCGTCTTAGGAAATAAGTTGCTATTCATAATGCTTTCAGAGTAAGGATCTCGTAGCATTGAGTTCAAGGTAGCCTTAAACTCATAATCATCAACAAATTTAGAATCTGACCCTTTGGAAAAGTGGATCCTTGAGGGTTTATGTGGACCAAATTGTTCCAAACAGTTAAGTTAACAGTGTACATCTTATCACCTATCATGTACTTGAAAGTAGAGCCTTCAAACTGACCTTGCTGTCCCGTGTAGAACAACTTAACCAAGTCTTCATTGTACTTGGTGTCACATTCCAGGAACTCACCAAATTGTTGAAAGTTCAGTAGTTCAATAATTTCAGACAAATGATAATCCTCAGGCCTCAAAGGATAGTACACAAATTGTTTAACAACAGACCTGTTACGAAAATCCTTGTTGAATATTTCAGTTAGATTATCACATAACAAGGAGAGAGCGTTTACCGGCAAGTTTGATGACTCTGCTCTTGAAGTAGATGCTCTGGATAATCTTTTTCCGGTAACTCTTGTTAAAGCCATTGAAGAACACTCTTATGAACACAGATGAACAGTACCGAAATTGTAGAGGAAGATGAACAGTGTCGAATCTTGATGATCAAGATGAACAAATTAAGAACCCTGATTCTATGTAGAGAAAACCCTTAAACACCTTTTTGATTGTGGAACTTTTGGATTTTGAAGAAGGTAGTAGCAATGGGTTTTTAGGGTTTGAAAGTTTGTAAGGAGAGGAGAGGAATGAGGAGACAATAGATGCATTGTATAATGATGCGTAGTTGGAAAATAAAATATACAAAATTAATGGGTCAAGGTTTCTAACATGTGAAATGGTGCGCGTCTTCCCGAGGAAAAGAGAATCAGAGTTCCTCAGCGATGTGTCGACCTAAACAGGTCATGCGTCGATGCACGCTGAACAAATTTTTATTATTTCAAAATTTTCAAAATGATCCGTCGACCATAGGTCGATCTGCGCTGACCCGTGCCTACATGTGAGAAACTTTGACATTTTATGAGTCGACCCATGCCCTGTTTTGGTCGACTCAAACAAGTAATACATGGAAAAATGCATATTTTGAGCATATTATACATCAAGTAGGAATAAATAACAAGCGACACACATGCCACACTTAAAAATGGATCGAAAATACATCTAATCATGAAATAAACATCAATTCAAACCAAATTTTGGGCATAATAGTTTACACATATAATTGATCAAGAGTAGTAATCTAAAAAGGAACGATATTACCTCCGACGATTGATGATAGATGCCCTAACATGTAGCTTAGTCTTTTCAATTATGGTTAGTCAAAGAAAAAGTATAGACAAGCAATAGTATAGAGCAGGTAATCATGTATACATAATCAAATGCGATCCAAGATATCGAGAACACCAAGTTCCCTAGGCTCCATCGCAAGAGGTTTGGTGAAAATATTCGCAAGTTGATTCTTAGAATCAACATGCTCAAATACCACATCACCTTTCTCTACATGATCCGTAAGGAAATGATGCCGAACTTCTATATGCTTCGTGCGAGAATGTAATACTGGGTTTTTGGTTAGGTTAATGGCACTTGTATTATCACACAAAATAGAAATATGTTCAAGTTGAACATTGTAGCCGAGTAATTATTGCTTAAGCCATAAGACTTGAGCACAACAGCTACCGGCCGCAACGTATTCCGCCTCGCCTGTTGACAAAGCAACGAAAACTTGCTTTTTGCTATGCCAAATCACTAAGGAATTTGAGAAAAAGTGACAAGTACCACTAGTGTTTTTCCTATCCGATTTGCACCCGGCAAAGTCGGAATCGGAATAACCAACCAAAGAGCAATCGCTTCCTTTGGAGTACCAAAGCCCATACTTTGGAGTACCGCATAGATACCTAAGTATGCGCTTCACGGATTTTAAATGAGACTCCTTAGGACACGATTGGTATCTAACACACATGCAGACACTAAACATGATATCTGGTCGGGATGCGGTAAGATAGAGAAGAGAGCAAATCATACCTCTATATCTTTTGACATCTACATCCTTACCATTTTCATCTCGACTCAAGTTGACGCATGTAGGCATCGGAGTGTCAATAGCCTTTGAGCTAGCCATGTCGAAGCGCTTGAGTAACTCAAGACAATACTTCGTCTGGCTCACGAATGTCCCTTCATCAAGTTGTTTGATTTGAAATCCGAGGAAATAGTTAAACTCCCTGTTGCACCCCAAAATTTTCCCTCACATATTTGAGACAAATTGATTCAAGAAGCTTCCTCACACTCCTAGGAGTCTCTAAAGCTCAAGACTACTCAAGGATTGACCATACAAACTCTCCTCCTAAACAATCAACCTACAACTAGGGTTTTATTTTTCTCAAAAGTAATTGAGCTCTCAATACCCCAGATGGACTTCATGGTTCTCTATATGCTCTAGGGTATTCTCATGTCAAGTCTCAAGCCTTGCTTCACAAGTTTGCTCAGTCAATTGCTCAAATGATCAATAGTCGATTGTATAGGACCAAAAGTCAACTTTGACCAATTTACAGTCAAACGTCATCATTTCTTGCCAACATCAAGATTTTGAAGTCCCATTCATCATTTGATCAAGGGTTGATCATGATTCCTCAAGAAAATCAAGATTTACTCAAAAGTCAAAAATTGCCAAATTAGGGTTTTCTTAAGGAAAAGTCAACTAAACTTTGACCATGCACAACTTTCACATACTTCATCAGAAATTCCTCAACCAAAGTTCATTTTAAAGGAAATTCAATTCTCTACAACTTTGTCTCTCTAAGCTCAAGGCCAAAAATGCCTCGTTTGAGAGATATGGACCAAAACTTTACAGGTCATTTTGAAAGTCAACAAAAAGACACTTTTTTCGTCAAAGCAATTTACACAAAAATAAAGACTTCAAATGAAAAAGTGATCAACACGAAAGTTGTAGGGGACATCTTGAGGGTTCCAAAAAGTCAAAGATCACCTTCATATGACAAAAATTGAGAGAGTTACGATTGATGCAAGTTGAGCAAAATTTGAGAAACGCATAAAACCTACATTGAACATTTTGAGCTTTTGGACCAATGGGCCTATCTTTTAAGGTTGAATCATGTTTATGACATATTCAAGGACCTCAAAGTTCACTTTGGTATTATTTAGATTTTTATTTTATTTTATTTTGATTTTATTCAAAGAAATAAACAAAATTAAATAAAACAAAATAAATCAAATAATGGTGGGCACATGGATCCTTTTAATGGAGTTTCTAGAAGATTAAAACATGTCATTCAAGGCCATCAAAACCCAAATAAAACCGTGGGAGAGAGTGAAGGAAACATGGTTTTTAAAAAATTAAAATGGTTGGAAACATGTTCTTTGATCCTAGCTCTTCAATGATTCTTTGTCTACTATGTTTCTCATATAAATACAAGGCTCAAACACAAGAGAAAAAGGGCAAGAGGCTTCACAAAGGAAGGCTTCCAAATCACAAAATTCTTGAAAAAAAAAGAGGTGAAAATTCAAAACTCCATTTCCAATCATTCTTAATCCAAACCAAGGATTAAATACTCATCCTGAAGGTCCGATTCCCACCCCATGCAATTTCTTTTTAACTATTTTCTAATCCCTTTCTTTTATCATATTTCAATTAATTTATTTATTTCTTTTCAATTAAATTAAAACAACAAAAAAAAAATCATAAAACCGTTAAAAGAATAAAAAATATAGTTTAGATTATGTAATCTTTTTTTTAGACTTAGATTATTTTTATTAAAATTAATTTTTTAGACTTAGGCTTATAATTAATTAATTTTTGTACAAATGAATTAGAAATTAGGTTTATTTATTTTAAAATTATTTCTCAAAAAATAAAAGAAAACGAATATTGACTTAGATATTTAGGACATTTAACTTGACTTTTAATATGTAATTACTTTTCGTTTATCATTTATTTTCTTAGAATAAATGTATAGGTTTGTGCATAAATTGTAATAGTGTAGTTTACATTTCTTGTACGATTATATTATGTAACTGTCCATAAGCCTTGTAATAGTCTATGTTACATTCTCGCACGATTATATCATGTAACTACCCATAAGCCATGTAATAGTGTAGGTATTTATTTTTTGCACTTATATTTTATTTGCTAGATAAATAGGCATGTATGGCAAGATCTAAAATCAAACATTAGAATAACCTATAACTCAAGATAATATAATTGAATCAACGCACATTGCACACATTCACCTCTAGGGTAGCCTCTCTCTGTTGCCTTACGATTAAAATGGTCATGTCCCTCGAAAGTAGGGGTACTTTAGCAAAATACGCTTACGAATAATATCATCATAGTCCCTTCGATATAAAGATCATAGTCCCTCGATGACCCTTCGAGCTGCCTACAAAAAGATGATCTTGTCCCTCGACGACCCTATGGAAAAATGATGATAGTCCCTTCGCATTACTAAGGTATCCTTGCATGTTGCCTTCTATGACCATTCGATGACCCTTCGCTGTCCCTCCACATCCAATAGACAGTACTACCTACCCACTAATGGTATGGATAGTACTATCTCTCAAGGAAAATGATAAGTACAAGAAAGACCTTACAAATTAAGGGTAAGTAACTTTTAAATGCTTGCTCACAACTCAAAAACAAATACTTTTCATATCTCACTTTTCCAAAAATATTTTCAAAAAAAAAAAACAAACACTTTGTATACATTCTTACACGAATTATTACAAAGTCAAATTTTTACAAAATATTTTCAAAAACGTTCACACACATTCAAAAAGTAAGTAAAAAGGGTGAGCTAAGCATTTAAGAGCCCATGGATAACCATGGATACAAAGGATGCTAATACCTTCCCTTTGTATAACTTACCCCCCGAACTCAAAATCTATCAAGGTCTTTCCTGTTCTTTTCAGCCTTTCCTTATTGGATAAAAGAAAAGTCGGTGGTGACTCTTGCTAACCGCAACATGTTTTGCGAAAACAAAACAAAAAAAATCAGTTCTCCCACCGTGTTACACTCCCCCATCATGCTCATCTCGAACTATCTCTGCATTAACTTAGAAAACTCCTTGGCCATATTTGTGTCAGTAGAACCAAAAATAATATCGTCTACATATACTTGTACCAAAATTTGGTGTTTTCCTTGACGTTTAATGAAAAGAGTTGTGTCAACCTTTCCTCTAGAGTACCCTTGATCAAGTAGAAATTTGCTAAGACGCTCATACCAAGCCCTAGGGGCTTATTTTAGTCCGTACAAAGCACTTTTTAGTTTGTAAACGTGATCGGGATACTCATGGGACTCAAATCCAGGAGGTTGGGCAACATAAACCTCTTCATTAATGTAACCGTTAAGGAATGCACTTTTTACATCCATTTGAAATAATTTGAAGTTTTTCGCACATGTGTAGGCAAGCAACAGGCGTATAGCCTCGAGTCGGGCAACAAGCGTATAAGTTTCCTCACAGTCCATGCCTTCCTCTTGGTTATACCCTTGCGCAACTAAGCGCACTTTATTTCTAGTTATAACTACATTTTCATCGAGCTTGTTCCTAAACACCCATCGGGTGCCGACTACTCGATGGCCTCGCAGAGGAGGGACAAGGTCCATAACCTCATTTCTTTTAAATTGATTCAACTCCTCTTGCATTGACAAAATCCAATGTTCATCGAGTAGGGCCTCTTTTGAGTTTTTAGGCTCAACTTGCGAAACGAAAGCGGAGTAATAACAGAAGTTACTTAGCTTGGAATGAGTTGTTACTCCCTTTGAGATGTCACCGAGAATGTTGTCGATGGGATGGTCTTTGGAAGACTTCCAAGTTGGAGGAAGGTCATCTTTATTAGACGGATGATCCTCCTCATTCTTCACGGGTTGGTGATCCTTTTCCTCCTCAACATGCACTGCTTCGGGTTGATCAGTCCCTTTATCAGTGTCCTTGAGTATGTCTTCTGAAGATACACCTGCACAATGAAAATAACAACCTTTTCCGACATTTTTCGGATAAGACTCATCAAAAGTAACATGTACAGACTCCTCAACAGTAAGTAACCTCTTATTGTAAACCCTATATGCCTTACTAGACTGAGAGTATCCAAGAAAGATACCTTCTTCGGCCTTAGCAACAAACTTACCAAGTGTCTCTTTACCATTATACAACACGAAACACTTATAACCAAAAACGTGAAGGTGAGATACGTTGGGCTTTCTCCCTTTAAAAAGCTCATACGGTGTCTTGTTTAGAATAGGACGGATGAGCACTCTATTCAAAACGTAACAAACCGTACTTATGGCATCAGCCCAAAAGTATTTTGGAAGGCCACTCTCATTGATCATAGTCCTTCCTAATTCTTCCAAAATTCTGTTTTTACGTTCCACAACCCCGTTTTGTTGAGGGGTACGTGGTGCAGAAAAATTATGATAAATCCCATGGCTTTCACAAAATGCTTCAAAAAGATGATTTTCGAACTCACCCCATGACCACTTCTAATTGATATAATGTTTGTGTTCAATTTGTTTTGAGATAACTTGGCAAATTTTTCAAAAGCCGAAAAAGTATCGCTCTTGTTGCTAAGAAAATAGTCCAGTAAAACCTAGAAAAGTCATCGACAATCACAAAACCATAATAGTTACCACCTAGGCTCTTAATCCTAGATGGTCCAAAGAGATTCATATGGAGGAGCTCAAGGGGTCTCGTAGTTGAAACAATGTTTTTAGATTTAAACGAGATCCTTGTTTGCTTCCCTATTTGACACGCATCACATAAGTGATCCTTTGTGAATTTGATTTTGGGTAAGCCGATTACTAGGTCTTTAGAAACTAGTTTATTAAGCAAATCAAAATTGACATGCGTCAACCGTCTATGTCATAACCATGAATCTTCACTCACGGTGACTAGACACTTGTCGCTACTCAACGATACCTCATTCAAGTATAGCATATAGACGTTATTGACCCTAAAGCCTTTAAACACATCCTTTTTATCACTATTTTTAATCATGCAACAATCCTTTGAAAAAGATACTTTATAGTCCTTGTCACATAATTGACTAATGCTTAAAAGGTTATGTTTAAGACCCTCAACAAGAAGCATGTCTGAGATAGTAGTAGATAAGGGGTTACCTACACTACCTTTGCCAAGTATTTGGTTGTGAGTGAAAACAGGATTGCATTTGGGCAACCATTGATAAACGCATTTAGGAACTAAAAACCTCCTAAAGCGACACTTAGCAATGGTATGACCCCTTTTGCAACAATACAAGCAAGTAAGGTTAATATGAGAATCACTTTTGCTAGGTTGATCTCTAATCACATAAGTATATTTTTGATATGGATTAATCATGCTTTTCTTGAAATGTGATCGATCAATAGCAAAAGTCATTTTTGGTTCTAAAGCCTTGTCAAGTTTGGCCTTAAGAGTTCTAACCTCTTTTTGCCAAATATGACAAGTATCGCAACCAAAATTTAATCACTTACTTTTATCTTCCACAACATCTACCTTTCTTACTTCCACCATGGACTTTTTGAGAGCCTATAATTCCTTTTCGGAATCGGAGATCTTTTGCTCCAAATGAGAAAATATTTGTTTATTTGAAGCTAACCGTTTAAAGGCTTCCTTGGCCTCATGATGTAGAGTATAAAACCCATGTTGCAGTTCAGAATGAGACATTGAATTAGAGTTATCGTACTTAGAGTGTCTTACCTTTTTGTTCTTTTTCCTTTGGTGAGCGGAAAGGAAAAGGTTGACGGATTCTCCTTCGTCACTTGAATTTTCACCACTAAACGATTCACTATCGCTTTCCCAAGCGATATAGGCTCTTCTAGGTTTAAATTGTTTCTTCCCTTGACAAATTTTATCCTTACCTTTGTCCTTCTCCAACAATGGACAGTCCGGCTTATAGTGTCCGACTTTTCCACAGTTATAGCAAGACCCCTTAGTTTTTCCACTCTTTTTGTCTTCACTCTTGGAAGACCTTGATTGTTTTCGAAAGTTGACGAGGTTTTTCTCCGAATGTTGAATACCATTTTTCTTGATATAGCGATTGTATCGCTTCACAAATAATCCCATGTCTTCATTCGAATCCTCTTGCTCGTCATCACTAGATTCACTCTCGCTTAGATCATATGCGGAGGACTTTGAACTAGAAGTCTTTAGAGCTATCGACTTCTTTTCCGCTTCTTTGGTCTTATTCTTTTCCTTCTTCTCTCTTTTCTCAAATTGGTCTAAGCTAATGAATATTTGTTCATGTTCCTCGAGCTTCCCAAATAAGGTTCTGATGTCTAACGTCATTAGGTCGTTGGCTTATTTTATAGCGGTCACCTTCGGTTGCCAATCCCTGGTAAGACACCTCAAGATTTTATTAGTAGATACGTCATTGGAAATTGGTCTACCAAGTGAGTTAAGTTTATTGATTAAATGAGTGAACCTCTTTTGCATGTCGGCAATGGTTTCCCCTTGCTTCATGTGAAAGAGGTCGAACTCTTGAGTCAATGTATTGATTCTAGCTAGCTTGACGTCGTTAGTTCCCTCATGGGCAACTTGTAACACGTCCCACATAGCTTTAGCACTCGTACAATGTGAAACTCTATAGTATTCATCAACCCCCAATGAGGAGATCAGAATATTTCTAGCCTTCCAATCATAGTTGTATTTTTTCTCGTCTTCTTCAGTCCATTGTGCTTCAGGCTTAGGTACTACCACATTATTTGCATCGGTCATGGTAATTTCCATTGGACCATTTTGTATAACGCTTCATACCTTCCTATCAATAAAATTGATGTGCACACGCATACAATCCTTCCAGTAACTATAATTCTCACCATTAAAAACAGGTGCTCTATTGTAAGCCCCTTTCGGTTCGTTTGCCATTTTCTAAAAAGTTATACTTGAAGCACTAGATTAACAGGTGCTCCTGATACCACTTGTTAGACGACGACAATTGATCTAGAAGAGAGATTGAATAGATCACTTCTTTTTAAATGCGAGTCGGCGCTAAAATTTGTTTTTAAAATATTTTACGGAAGCGGCCGAGGATAATTCGTCTACACAAACCGAGTTACTAAAAGAATCGGATATACGTAAGCCAAATGGAACGAAAGACTCGATGAGAAAAATTGAATCGCAACTTAACTATTAATCAATTTACCAACAACACTTAATATGGTGCAATCTCCAATGAACAGTCAACAATTAAACCAAACTTGACAATATATCAAACACCTTGCAAGCGTCAATTTATCGAGCACTTGGAGGGCATAAAACTCCAAGCTAAACCTTCTATGATAGTTGATGCAGAATTTTTACTAAGCACAATCCAAAATGATTGTGCAATGGTTTTCAAATTAATTTTTCTGCACTAAACTATACCAGGATTTTTATCAATCAATTGAACGATCACAAGTGTAAACAGTTTGAAAATTAAATGAGATAGTGAAAGAGAAACGACACCAGGTTTGTTTAGGCAGTTCCTCTTTCGTCCTCACTTCGGGTACATCTGCCCCCAATTCTAAATATAGAATTGAGATATATATAATCTTGCTTACAAATTGTTTTTTCAAGAGAAAACTTAGCTATCAAACACTCAAGAAACTTCGTTGATGCAGATACTATGTCTTCTCTTCCCTTGTTGGATGAACCTCCATTTACCGTTACTAGATTGCAAGAACACACTGGTCTTCAATCACCTTTACTCGGCTGATTCCGATCCACACACAGTTCGATCCCTAAACCTTGTTGTACAATCCTCCAGTTAACGCTACTAGATCGACAAAACCCACCGTTCTTTGATCACCTTCGCTCGGCTGAATTCAATGCACACAAGATCTGATCCAAAAACCCCCAAATCCAATTGATCTTGGAGGACAAAACCCTAGAGGTTTTATTCAAGAAAAAACCCATTGAAACACTCACCCCAAACAAGCAAGAATTATATGTTCGGACGTTATCACCTAATGATGCAAAGAATAAAAAAAATGATTATGTGTATTTGTTGAAAGGATTGCAAGAATGAAGATGAAGGTGATGAGAGAAAAGTTTCAATGTATATCTTTCACTTTTTCTTGTTGTTGTGTAAAAAATGAGGAACCAAGTATTTATATGATGCTAGGACCAACTACAAATCATAACAGCATTTTGAAACTTAAGAAAACCAGAAAAATGATGCACCTGCAGCGAACGGTTGACCAAACATTAATGAGGGTCAGCCTGCGCTGACCCGTGGGCACATATGCGCATGTTGGCAGACCATGCGTCGACCGCTACAGGGGTAATGTGTCAATGCATGGCTGAGGAAAATGTAGAATAAAAAATGACAACAGCACATGTCGACCGTAGGGTCAGCGTGCGCTAACCCGAGCAAAAATCAACAATTGTCAAAATTTCATGAGTCGACTCAAGCTTCAAAAACTTATAAAAAATGATTTTTCCACACGTTTTCATCAACATAGGCACTGTTTATGCATGCCTAATACTAATACCATGATCACACACACGTAATAGATATGCAAGACTCTTCCTATATGTTTGGGAAATAAGAATGCCGACAATGATGAGATGATACCGTCCAAATTACAAACTAAGCGCTAGTACATGTTTTGACATCATTTAAATAAAGATCAAGTGAAAGACACCTTGCCCTCACAATTACCATGATTATTGAGTGAAGGCTGATATTCCATTATTCTATAGAACGATGAGAGTGGAGGATTTTCTAGACAGGTTCTTCGATGTTATCGTTGTCCTAAGAACAAGCAAGTTAAGATGGTGGCGATCAGGCTGAAGTGTATTAGTGTTGTCTGGTAGGATAGAATTGTTGTTCAAAGGTAAAGGTAAAGGAAATGATCATGTAGATCTTGGCGAAGAATGAAACAATTCATGCTGGAGAGGTTTTTACTAGAGGATTATGAACATATTATTTATAAGATGTATATTGAGTGTGTTCAGGGCAAGAGAACTCTGACTGAATACACAACTGAGTTCATGCTTTTCTCTTAGCGTAATGAATTGGGAGAATCAGAGAGCCAGAAGGCAACTCAATACATTAATGTCTTAAAGGGATCTTTGCAGGAGAAGATTTATTTAGAGATTGTATGGACCACAACTGAGGCATCCAATATAGCTTTGAAGGCAGAATTGATGGAGTTATCCCCTCGAAACTTCTCATATTTTAGAAGGTATTCACCCTAGAATAATAGCTTAGAAGGTATTCACCCATGGATTCCAACCCTATGAATAAGGGAGCTAGTAGCTCTAACGGTGTGTAGCAGGTTAAAACACCAATCTAGAGAAAGAATAACCATATGCTAAACCCACCGGAGACATGTGTTATCGTTGTAACGAAAGATATCATAGATAAAATGTTTGTCCAACAAGGAGAGTCGATGCTGTTGCAGAAGAAAAAGAGGAAGACGAGGAAAGAGAAGATCCCATAGTTGAGAACGGTGAATATGCCGAGGTCGAGATTACAGAGGAAAAATTTGATGAGCGGGTCAATTTTGTGTTACATAGAATTTTACTCATATCCAAAGATGAAGGGCATCACAAGAATTTTTTCAAAACACATTGTTTTATAAAAAACAATGTGTGTAATCAAATTGTGAATAATGGTAGCACAGAGAATCTAGTATCACAGAAACTGGTATATTATTTGAAGTTGTCCATAGAACCCCATGAGAAGCCATACACCCTCAGTTGGGTAAGCAAGGGCTCCCAAGTTCATTGTGTAGGTATTTCCACTTCTTGAACTCGTAAATAAAGTTTCGTTTAATTTAGATTTTATAATCCTGCAACTAGAAGAGTCAAACGTTATATTGTTTCCTTAAGGACATAATTGACTTATACTAAATAAATTATGATTTAGCCTCTTAACCAAGATATTGTTAGTTTCACAAACATTCTTTTCATTTGTCCTAGAGACATAGGCATTTACAAGAGCAGATAAATTTTTAGTTTTGCGTTCACAATATGTTTTTGTAAAAATATGAAGAAGGATGTCCTTCTTTTCTCTCATGACTTTTCTTAATAAAAAAAAACATGGCAGGCTATTACCATCAACTTTAACAACCATTGGTGTTGTCGTCATTGAAATATCAGGAAGGTTTTCAACAAGATTGCGAGCTTCATACCTGCAAGCACATAGATCCAAACATGTAACCTCTTAGCAGGTTGAGGTGATAATTTTATAATGGATTTATCAATCCTGTCGTTTGAACCAAATCTCGTGTTAAACAATTTGTAGAGAAGCATTTACGATGATGGTTTGTCCTTCCCTCGAAAGAGGGGTTTTCTCAAGTTGACTTGAGGTTTAAGGTGGTGCTCAATTGTTGTTAAACATGATGGTAATGCTCAACGTATCTCTGTTAGCATCAATTGTGGTGCTCAACAGTCTTGATAGTCGTGATGATTTTGGAGTCTAAGTATTGATGGTGATAGTATCGCTCCAAATGATGTTTAGCTAGTTCCCGTATCAAGCAAATCATGGAAATGGACTTTTGACGATTTTTCCTCGTTCCCTCTTGAGTGGGAGGCTTCTCAAATTATCTTGAGGTTTAGGTTAGTAAATTTATAGGGGTTGAACAATAAAAAAAACTCTCATTAACCCTCTAAAAGGTGTTTTATTGAAATTCCTAGTCATTTAAATTATTTTTACTAACCTTTCAGTTAAATTTATAGTGTTTTAAGTATATAGGCGAGAATGGGAAGCAAAAGAGGTGCCAAAAGCAAGTCTGATGTCAAATCCAAGGCCCAAAAGATCAAGGAAGCTAAAAGAGGTTGTCCAAAGATTTCCTAAAGGGAAATGATTATATCCTGAAATGAATCTCAATAAGAAAGAAGTAGATTCTATAAGTGTCTCTCGATTTAGAAAGCTTTAAAAATGACCGAGCCTTCTTCAAGAAAGAATCAAATGGAAGAAGCCCTCTAAATCTTACCCACTGTTTGATCTTAAAGTTGGATACTACCATGCGTGGGGAGAAGTATGGTCTTATGTCTTGCTCATTTATGCCTCACACTGGCCTATGTTCTTGTTTATCTCTTTATCAAGTAACCATTTCCTTTTACTTGTGCAATCATGAGGTTTATGTGCTTGCTTGTTTATAATTCTTTTCTCGCATCTTTTTCCCGCCTTTATTACTATGCCAAAGGGGATAAGTAGACTCTCAGGGAGTATAATATATTCTCTACTCATGTGGGGGGATTTTAACCACTCCAAAATTTACTTATTTTTCTTCTCTTTTACCACCTCCCTGAGAGATACGTTGTCATCATCATAAAGGGGAAGAATGTGGACTTATGTGATTGCAGGTGCTATCAAGGTGATCCAAAGTGGTGAAGTTTTTTTGATAGCAAAGTTGCAATCAACTATTTGGTTTTGATGATGACAACACTTGATATCCAAGGATATCAAGTGTTATACACACACACACACGCGCGCGCGCGCGCGCGTGCACGCACGTACGCACATTGAGAAACCTCTCTTATTTTTTAAAACCACCTAAAAATATTTTGAAGATCTAGCTAATTGATTAGAGAATTGTCTGATCAATTGAGATATGTTTTACAGCTAAATAATCTATCAGCCTTAATGCTATAATCGGTTATGTCAATTTGTATCACTCAGGATTGATTTGAATGAGTCTCTTAATAATTGGAAATGACTAGAAATCAAAACATTCCTTTTTGGGACCAAATAAAGGATTAGCCTAATTGATTATGAGACTTAAATTTTGTATGCAATATTTACAAATTTATACCATGCCTTAAGGTATAAATTGAGAGATTCTATACCCTTTCAAATCATCTAGAAAACAGGTTTTGACGATACACACTCTCTCTCTCTCTCTCTCTCTCTCTCTCATATTTTTCTATAAACTTCTCACTTTTTCACATATATTTTATCTTAGTGCTTCGAGAGTGTTCTTGAGTTTAAGTGGGGATCTATAAGAAGTTGTTTGATTGCGAGCTAAACTAGTAAAAGTTCTTGTTTGGTTTAGGAGATTATTGTAGGAAGTCTCCATTTGGAAGACTCGATAGTTGACTGGAAACAATTGTCCATTTATGGTAATTTTTTGCACGTTTATTGGTATTAATGTCATAATACTTATGCTACATTATTCTTTTTCTAATATTTCATCTGAACCATTTTCAAGTAGTTTCTACATCTTGCCGACTGGGCATATGGATGACTACTCTGAGGCCCTTCCATAGGGAACTGGGCGACCAAGCTGTTTCGAGTTGCTCTTGACCGCATCATAGTAGATTCTATTAATTAGATGTCATACAACGATCACCGTGATACACAACCTTTAGAGGTGATGACATTGTACTCTGTATGGTTGGGTTATGGGTCTCGTCTTATACACCCCAATCTATCTGAGCAAGTCATGCACCAGTTTAGATATATCTAAGGTATATCCATAGACCATAATGTTGTTTCTCCTGCCACTGTCCACCACAGAGATATTGATGGAATCTTTGCAGCGTACTTTAATCATTTGGTGTCCAAGGATGTACGACGTGTGCAAACTCTCCATCCATAGAGTATGGTATACGACTACATCTAATTGTTTTATAGAGTGTCACATCCTTTCATGACACCATATGCAGAGGGAGATCCTTTAAGACCAACTCATAAGAAAATCTTAGAGGAGGAGAGGGTGGATCATGCCCAGAGTAGTTATCCACATGCCCATGAGCCTAATAAGAGATGTTTTGAACCATAAAATATCTGTTAACCTTCGTACACACCTCAGTTTTGCAACATACAAACTACACTGCCTCAAGTTCTTCGCATGCCAGCCAAGTCACTCATTGCAATTTCTTCAAAGCAAACTGCCACACCTCACGACCCTATTATCTTTCCACGTTGTCAGAACCAATTGTACATATTAATTAGTTGCATATTTTGTCTTTAAGTAGGGTTAATATCTCATAAACATGAGACTTGATTAGCGGAATACTTAGTCTTCATATGAATCATTAACCTTTAAATATAGAATTGAATGTGGGCAATGTGAGAATTTATAAGGAATTTTCTTTGTAATTACATTGTATCTTATTTAAGAGTATTTTCTCCTTTATCAATGATATCAGAAAATTCTCCTTGACATGGAATCAGCGCTTCAAAATCCATACGAGCCTGTTAAAATTTATGGCCTTCATTGCCATTTTTTCTGCTGCGTGCGGCTTGAATTGTCGATTTTTTTACGACCTATATTGTTGTTTTCTCCCCTTAACAAACTTGGAACCTAACAAAAATCAGAATGTATGAACCTATTAATACACATGCTCCAAATATTGGTTCAATTGAACTACATACTTTTCAACCTAGCATTCGTCTCAATGGAAAAAAAAACCCACCTTAAATGCTCTCATTTTGTCTAAACTTTTTTAAGAGGGAATGACAAACTGAATCATCTTACTGGGAAGGATACCCAAAAGCTAAAGATAGTACATTTTCTACATCGGATGAAGATGTAGTGGTAATGTCGTGATTATGGAATTCCATGGTATTACAGATCATTGATGCGTGCATATTCATGAACACTATTAAAGAGGTGTAGTACAATGATAAATGGTCTTTGCATTGTTCTTTCTAGTTGTTTTCTTTTAGTATTTTATCGTTTTTTGTTCGATTTCCTTTCATTTGTCATGTTATATACTTTGGCTTGTGTTTTCTTGTGAATTTTAGGGTCTAATGAGCATCATCATCATAAATGGGAAGAATGTGGACTTATGTGATTGCAGGTGCTATCAAGGTGATCCAAAGTGGTGAAGTTTTTTTATAGCAAAGTTACAATAAACTATTTGGTTTTGATGATGACAACACTTGATATCCAAGGATATCAAGTGTTGCACACACACACGCACACGCACACGCACATGCACACACACACGCATGCACACGCACACGCACACGCACACGCACACACACACACACACATACTGAGAAACCTCTCTTTTTTTTAAACCACCTAAAAATATTTTGAAGATCTAGCTAATTGATTAGAGAATTGTCTGATCAATTGAGATATGTTTTACAGCTAAATAATCTATCAGCCATAATGCTATAATCGATTATGTCAATTTGTAACACTCATGATCGATTTGAATGAGTCTCTTAATGATTGGAAATGACTAGAAATCAAAACATTCCTTTTTGGGACCAAATAAAGGATTAGCCTAATTGATTATGAGACTTAAATTTTGTATGAAATATTTCCAAATTTATACCATGCCTTGACGTATAAATTGAGAGATTCTACACTGTTTCAAATCATCTGGAAAACGAGTTTTTACTACCCACAGACTCTCTCTCATCTTTTCTATAAACTTCTCACTTTTCACATATATTTTGCCTTAGTGCTTTGAGAGTGTTCTTGAGTTTAAGTGAGAATCTTTTTTCTGGGCGAGAGCTTAATTGTAATTTAATAAGAGTGTATTATCTCTTGACTAAAATATTATTCTATAAGAAGTTGTTTGATTATGAGCTAAACCAATCAAAGTTCTTGTTTGGTTTAGGGGATTATTGTAGGAAGTCTCCATCTGGAAGACTTAATAGTTGACTGAAAACAATTGTCCATTTAAGGTAATTTGTTTGCACGTTTATTGGTATTAATGTCATAATACCTATGCTACATTATTCTTTTACTAATATTTCATCTGAACCATTTTCAAGTAGTTTCTACATCTTGTCTACTGGGCATGTTGATAACTACTCTGAGGCCATTCCACGTGCGTGCTCAATCATCCCGCGCATAGGGAATTTGGCGACCAAGTTGTTTCGAGTTACTCTTGACTGCATCATAGTAGATGATATTAATTGGATGTCGTACAACGATTACTGTGATACATAACCTTTAGAGGTGATGGCATTGTACTCTGTATAGCTGGGTTATGGGTCTTGTCTTATACACCCCAATATACCTGAGCAAGTCTTGCGCCAGTTTGGATATATCTAAGGTATACCCATAGACCATAATGTTGTTTCTCCTACCACTGTCCACCACAGAGATGTTGATGAGATCTTTGCAGCATACTTTAATCATTTGGTGTCCGAGGATGTATGACGTGTGCAAACTCCCCATCCATAGAGTAGGGTATATGGCTACATCTAATTGTTTTATAGAGTGTCGCATTCTTTCATGACACCATATGCAGAGGAAGATCCTTCGAGGCCAACTCATAAGAAGATCTTAAAGGATGAGAGAGTGGATCATGTCGTTGATGTGTTACACGTATGTCAACATATTGTGGTTATTGTCATAGCTAAGGGAGAATTTGAGAAAGTCACCTCTGAGATGTCCACTCTACAAGACATCTTAGTAAAGGCACATAATGCATTACAATCCTGACAACATAAGAGGAACTTGGGTGTTCGATATATCCAGTAGTAAGATTTTATTTTGTATATTTTGGATGATTTTGTATTATGGTTTGTACTTGGATTGATTATGACAAGGTAATATCTTGCATTTGACATTTTGGATTGATTTATAATTCAAATTTATAAAAAAAAAAAAGTTAAATTGGATTGATTATGACAACGTAATATCTTGCATTTGACATTTTGGATTGATTTATAATTCAAATTTATAAAAAAAAGTTAAATTTCATCTGACTCGCTTTCAAAGAGTGAAAAACACCGTCAAATAATGAAACTGGAGATTGGAATCTAGATTTATGATGCAGAGATTGAAATTCAAACTAACTTTGTGACAACTATGGGATAGTGATTTAGTTGAAAAATAGTAGCGTCCCGAATATTAGAATCTGGAGTGCAGGAAAGACATTTTGAAGTTTTTATAGTGTTTGATCAGGGATGTAGTGAAGACCACCCGAGACTATTTGTGATTTTACAGCAATATAAACACTTACTATTTTCTCACTCCTTTCTCTTTCATTATCCTTTACACCGTCAATCGCTAATCTCTTTTGCATTGCATTACCCATTTGGTAAGTTTGAAATATTCTTTATCCCAAAAGAAAGAAAGTAGGAAAATATGTTCCATACCATGCTTTTCCCAAACAAAGGAAGTGGAATATGCGCTTTTGTGGAAGAGCAATTTGCTATGAATTTCCCAACCATGAAACAAGCTGCTATAAAACGAACCAACAATCTTTTCTGTATGTAAATAATTCACCATAGTGTTAGGCTGTCAAAGAAGTTACATATAAATCAAAGGATACATCTTCAAGAATAAACTTCAATATCATGTCAGTATAACTAGGAAGAAAATTTCCATTCTACCAAGAGGAAGAAAAAATGATGATCCATCACTTGAACTATTAGGAGACCAATAGTCCCGGAACCCTAAAAATGCAGCCATGTTCTTTATGTCATGACCAGGCCTTCAACCAATCAATAAAAAGTGCAAAATCTAATTAAGGCACTTGGTTCCAACTTGGGGAAAAATTAAGGCTGCTTAAACAATTTCACCCGGCGGCAATTCAGCCAGCTTTGAAGGAGCTCCGAGTACTCTTTCCATGTCATAACGAACTTCAATGTTGCGAATGCTATATCCAACCACCATCAACCAATAAAGCAGTTTGGCAAGTTCAGGTGCACTAGTCTCAGTCACGCTAGTCTATAAAAATCAGAGTTGAAACAAACGTTAAACAATGATCAGAAATGATAGTTACAGTAATATCAAGCAAAAGAGAAGGCTGCTAATCCCCTCAAACTCATGAATCAATTTGAAAAAAATCTAATCGTAGTGATTCCCTTAGTTCACATAAATACAAATCTAATTTACCGATAATGTCTATCTGAGATAAGCTCTTTAGTAAGTTAGAGTTACTATGATTATATTAATAAGAGGAAAGAATTCGAGAGAGGGACACTAGTCAATTGAGATAGTAAGGGCAATTGAGCATTGGAAGGTGCAGACTGCTGCAAACCCGAGAGTTTTACAATTCATGAAGTAAAAAGATACAGTTCCTATAAGTTTCTGACAACAAATTTATCAGGTTTATTTAAAGTGATATGTTAGTTCAACAATGATTTAACTGTTTCAGCCAAATGTGTGTGACAGATCAATTTTCCGTTCAGGTAATTAAACTGCAGTCTGAAATAAATACTCAAAACAACAACACAGAGAGTTATATAATCCAAGTTAAACACTAAACACAGACCATGAAAAGAAATGATTGTAAAATAAAATTCAATATTAACCAAAATAATAAGTGCGAGCAGGGCAATAATAATTTGAAAAGAACGACTTTGACAGAGGACATGGCCAAGGTGGAATGAAGTCTCCTTTAATAATGGGACGTGGAAAAACATATTAGGAATTAGAGATATTGAGACAAACCTTCATTTGACTAGGATCTGCAACAGCCAGCAGGCGCTTTATGAATGTATTCATTGCAAACACAACGTCCTCCCCAGCACTACTGGTTAAATCCTACATGAAAAAAGAAGGGTTACTATGGCACATAATTGATTCTAATCGCACAAAATGAGAGTAAAACTTGAAGACTGAAGTGATTTAGTTTAATTATTTAGATGTGATGTTAAGTCAAAGTTATAGAAGAATATACCACATAGCCTGTTGAGTGCCTATGCTAGTAAATTAACAACGGCAGATATATAATTCTGGTGAGTACAGTAACACCATACTTATACCTAGCACTGAATAGAAATGCAATTCCAGATATTCAAAATACTGGTTCAAGTTCATCAATTCCAAAAATCAATACTCATTAGATATTAAATTTTGTATTAGCCTATATTTTCAGAATTAATCACAATAAAAGCTACAGTACATGTCAGCATAAACAAGTGTATGTTAATAAGACAGCGCGCATCAGATGGAAAGAGGCAAAAAAGTATTGTATAATGACAAAAAAAAAGTAGAATCAACCTTCAAATTTCGAGGCTCAAGAGATTTTAGGAATTCCAACAGTTCATTTTGTGCATTATTAGATTGTCTTCCAACTTGACGATTCAGCTCCTCAATCTCTGCTTCAAGTATTTCAATGTACTTTTTAGCATCCATTCTTTCAGGCCCAGAAACGTTGTTCCACCGAATGACTTCACCTGAAACATTCTTTTGTGTCCCAGGAGCATAGTCTGGAATATCCTGCAACATTTTAAGAGTATGAATTAGAGAATGCAGAGACACAGCATTTACTTGGTGCCTTAAATCATGAAGTAATTCTCCAAAGGAAAATGTCAAGGTCATTTAGCCAGCGAAGAAGTTTTTTGAAAACCAAATCTTCAAGACTTAAGACTCTTCATTCTTAGGCCTGAATTGATCTACTTAACCATTTTTTCTTTTCCGCTAAGCGACACCACACGAAAGAAAGTCCTATACTATTTCTTTTTCTTTTTCTATCTTATATTCTAAATAGTCAAGGGTAATAAAGGACAGAAACTGTGGACTAAAAGGTCCAAATAAGTAATCTGCCCACCAGAATGAGTTACACACCCTTGAGTTATTCAAACACGTCAACAACTTCTGCATCACATAATCCCAAAAAGACAAGGGAGAGAAGTGGTGTACCTTTTTATCTTGCACATCAGGAAGGGCAACTTGTTCCAAACTTTCTTGCAGTTCCAAACGGTATTGTGCATTTCTAAACATGTATCCAGTCATCATGACACTGTACATAAGCTGTGCAAGGTTCTCAGCTACCTGAATAAAAAACCAAATGGTTCCCACTGAAATAAGTAAGAAGCATGGAGAAACTAGCATCTACCAGGTAATACATGATAAGTGTAATTTCACCAGTGCAGCCAAGAAATCAGCATCTACCATTCCACCCAAACATAATCAGCATGTAGAAACTGCTTATCATTAAATCATAAAATGACAGTAACCACAAGTCAAGAAGGGAGAAAAAAACTCATCATCTTACAGTGGTGACTGTTATAGAAAAAAACTGAGGAGGCAGTGTTCCAATCATATTCGTCACTGTTTGTCGCATTGCATCCACAACCTAAACACCAAAAACAAATCCCATTCAAATATAGGAAACCAACAACCATCTGTACCCGACAAACAATTTACAGTTTCACTAATGTTCATAACAAGACAACACATTACCGGTTGAGGCGCTCTTTTCACAAACAATTCCATAAACTCCGGCTGCACGTTCTTGACATATTCCAGTAAGATTTCTCTCCTGCTCTTTGACTGGTAATTTCAAATCATATAATTAATCACTAATCAGGAACATAGACACACAGGAACACAGACATACAGATAGACAAAACATACATAATTTTTTTCCTTAAACAATTCATTCATCCATTAGAGTACTATATACTTCAATTAAATTTAATATTGAAGAAACTTATGATTTCATACATAATCAATAGAAATTCCAAGTAACGATTCAATAACGAAGTACATTAATCAATATAAATATTAATAATTAGGTTAATTTTCAGATAAAGAAAAGAGGATTAGGAATCAGTACCAGAGTGCCGTTAGGGGATTTGGAGTCGCCAGAACTAGCAGAATTGGGAGAATCATTTTTGGACGATTCAACTCTGAAACTGAGTCTTCCTTTATGGTTTGAATTTCTCGGAAAGGTGATTGATGAAGGCGAACGAGTTGGGAGGGAAAATCGAGAAATTGAAGATGAAGATAACGAAGTAGAAGCTGAAGAAGAAGAAGATAGTGTTAATTGAGGTCTGAATGAGGGTTTCGCTGTTAACAAATACATGGTGGTAAAATAAGGTATATGCGAACGGAATGGATTGTGTGAAGTGTTGGTTATGGTTTGTATCGGAGTTCAGTTTGGAGGGTTTGTTCTGCTTCCCACTTCAAAGACAGGGATGAGCTTCGCACGTGACTTGCAACTGCCGCGTACGGTTAAATATCCATACTTGAGAATGTGAGTGGATTCTTAGAACTCGCGGCGAAGACAACAATGTCCAATTAAATGGAAATATGTGAATATTGATTGATTTTATATATTTTTTTAGTTTAAAATATTTAGGATTAAATGCAGTTTTAGTCCCCCTATTATTGATTTTTCTCACTTTTGGTCCCCATTTCCAAATCCTGGATTTTAGTCCCTTAAGTTTCATTTTATGAGGATTTTGGTCCCCCATCCCAATTTTGACCCAACTGTTCATGTACGGTCATGTACTGTTCATTTTGTCCGTACATGAACAGTGCATGTCCGTACATGAATAGTTGGGTCAAAATTGGGATGGGGGACCAAAATCCTCATAAAATGAAACTTAAGGGACTAAAATCCAGGATTTGGAAATGGGGGGACCAAAAGTGAGAAAAATCAATAATAAGGGGACTAAAACTGCATTTAAGCCAAATATTTAATTGTTATGGTGCGTTTCATTTGCGAAATAAAAAGATTTTATATTATCTTTTTTAGTTTAAAATATTTAATTGTTATGGTGCCTTTCATTTGCGAAATAAAAAAGGGACAAAATAATACTAGATAATACATCTTTCATTATCTCTTATAAATACATTCATTGAATAATTTATATATCTCATTTATTTATTGTTTAAATATATTATTTATTAAATAAATTTAAAAAAATAAAAATTTGTATATAAAAGAGAATGGTATAAGATAATTTTTTTATACCATGTTTGATGGTCGATACACGAGATAAATTTTTTTTGTATTTTGTTTGTTATATCTATGTATTAAATAATATAATTTTTACTATAATATTTTTATTATTATATAAAATATTGATATTTATGATCAAAATATTAAATAATGAGAAGGAGAAGCAAAATGATGGCTTTATTAAAATAATATTTTTTTTATTAATAAATAAAATGTTAATATTATATTTATAAATTAAAATATTAAATCGTGAGAAAGATTAAAATTGTATTTTTGAATTTTTAGATAATTTGTGTGAGACAAAATTATCCCATAATTTAATGAGAGATAAGAATTTATGTTTTTTTTTGTCCCTTGTCATATATTTTCTTATGTCCCATAATAAGTTTATACATCAATCGAGTAAAAAAAAAGTTGTCTTATCTATTCTCTTATTTTTTTAGAATCAATTTTTTTTCTTGTTTTTGTAAAGGATATAATAAAATTTTAATATAATAAAGTACTTTATCAAAATATAATTTTTTTAAGTTCTTATTTACTTCATATCTTTAGGTTTATTCTTCATTTCAGTACACACATCCATTTCTTAAAATAAGAATCCTTAAACCCATAAAAGATTAATTGCAATAGAATTAAGTGGGGAGTCAATATTTCAGGAAAATTTAACCTGTCATCTCCTAAATTAAACCTGTCACCTCCAATATTTTATAATGCCAAAACTGCCTTTGGATGAAAAACATATCAAATTTTCGTTTGAAATTTTTGGTAGATATAATAAAAAAAATTGTACTGTTTGAAATTTCTGGTAGTTCATTTGGAATTTCCGGTGTACTGAAAATTTCAGAATTTTCAATAAAGTGAAAAAATGTTCTGAAAATTTGAAATTTTCATGATGATATCGGTAGTTTCATTTTTAGAGTTTTTTTGGATGATCAAGATTTTGCCGACAGTTTTTGTGCGACTGTGATTGCACCGACAGTTGTGTGGTCCAAAATAGATTCAAAGTTGTATAAATAGGGGTCACCTGTTGTTGATAAACACATCTCAAAAAATGCCTCTTCCCCAATTTTTGATTAAGGCAGAAGTGTACTTCAACGGAGCTTCTCATCTGTAGAGTTCATGCTTCCCGATGGCACTACCTCTTTTGTCGGCCTGACGTCGAAGTTGAATGAATTGTTGCCTGATGGTGACAATAGATATGTGAGAAAGATCGAGTTTCGTGAAGATTGGATTGATACAAACGGGAGGGTGAAATATCACCTTATTGAGTTGAAGACCAACGAAGATGTGAAGGAAATGTGGATATCATTTCGCCGTAGGATAACAAAGGGGTCGATCGAGTTAGATGTTAAGCTCTCAAGATCCGTTGACAACATAATGGAGATGCTGAAACATCCTGAAACTGTCAAGATCCGTTGACGACATAATGGAGATGCTGAAACATCTTGAAGCGTCTGATAGTGTTTAGGTTTTTCTTATTTATCAATCATATTGTAATGTTAAGTGTTTTTTATTTAAGTTATAAAAACCATTGTCAGATGTTAGTTAACTTTCACACTGCAATTTAAGGAAGATAACTAATATTAGCTAATAAAGTGTTATGATAAAGATGTCTGAATAATATACAAATAATACAAAACATATCTAAATAGGTCCCCCACGGGCTATGTGTGCAGCCTGAGCAAATCCAAAATAAACGTCACTATCTGGGTTTACCAAACCCATGAGGTTATCCATAATCACTGCAATCATCTGGAAGCGTTGTTAGTCATCGGCGTGATCTACTAGAGGAGGCGGCGACGTCACGTCATCAACATGTACTCGATCATCATAAGGCCCATCATCAGCTGGGGGTGGGGTGATGTGAGGGTGTGATACAGTGAGGTACCACTCTAAGTCACCATCCTCACACTGCGAAGGGTACTGAACAGTGACCGCTCGATCTCTGATGGTACGACTAGAGCTGAGGAAGTTACTCTGAAACCACCGGTCAATCCCTGAAGCTGGAATATCTGGAACTGGTCGTGGGATACCCTGAACATAACCATATTGTCGCAGATACCTCTTAGGCAAGTGTCTAGCAACCATGGTCTCCCACCGCATATAACCTGAATATAATAATGATTCCTCGAACTCACGGTGGACTCTATGACCAGTGTATAGTGTCCAGATGACATCATATACACTTAGCGCATCGAGTCTTCTCCTATACTCAGCAACACCACAAGTATGGGCCTCTTTCGCCTTCCACCTCTTCGCCCTTGGGGCCCCCCACCTCGCAATACTGCACCCTCTCGTCACAGATGGTAGGGAAATGCTCGTATATCCAGCACTGAAATCATAACACAAACACAACAAATAATAATTTAGAAATGATATTCATAAAAAATAAATACGAAAGCAACAACATATAATAATTTCAAGCATACCTGTAGCAGACTCAAATAGCCAGTAAGTTGTATGGTCTCAAAGACCGTCACCACTCCAAAGGTTGTATATAACTGGCTCAACGCAACACATCCCCAAGCCCAACTGTTATCCTCGAGGCTACTGAAGAGGTACATGTTATTATATGTAGCATGTATGCCCTAGCGACAGCCTCACACCTCCCAGCAACTACAAGTCAATTGTATATCTTCTGAAGCCAATGCATACGAAGGTGCGCACCCCTAGTCTCACCAAACTCTTGCAGCATCTCCACCTGACAAACTCAAATTTTGTGACACAACCTGAAAAGCAATGGTCGCGCTAAGAATCAGAGTCGTCCAGAATCTGTTGCCGATAGGGAGATGGAAGAACGTGGCGAAATCATCCAGAATGACAATTATATCCCCAAATGGAAGATGAAATGATGATGTCTCCTTGTGCCAGCTCTCAACAAATGCACTAAGTAATGGAGCATCCAACATGGTGAGTGAGCAGTGGGCAAAATCAAGTAGGTGAAAGTCCCGTATAATGTGACTGACCTGCTTAGGCATCAAAATCTTCGGGAAGTCCTTCATCTTAGACCCGTGAGATGTGATCTTCAATGTGGGTCGCTCCTGTGACAACAAAATATAACCAAATTAGTTGATACTTAATTATGACCAACATACATAAACAAAAATTAAAACTAAACACAAAAGACATATACCTCGCCCTGCCATAATTGTAAGGTCACATGCTCAACATACTCTGTAAGCACAGACTGGTCGATGGGTCCTCCTGAGAATCCTCCATCAGTGTGCATAAAGGGCTCAATCGAAGGAGTAGTAACCTCTGTGTCAGCAATAACCGATAGGCCCGACTCACCAACAATAACATCTGGTTGTACCTCCTCAATAACCTCCTGAGCAACCTCCTGAACAATTGGATCAACCACTGGCTCAATGACCGACTCAACCACCGGCTCACCGATGGGATCAACTACATGAACGTCTGACAGCACCTCATCTGTAGCATGCTCTGCTGATTGAACTCCACGACGTCGAGTGGAACGAGGTGCCCGGAAATGACCCCGCTCAGCCATCCGCTTTCGATGTGAATCGATGGGGACCACTCATCCCGCCCTTAGTTGGGAAGACTCAACATCAGCACCCCTGGCAGCCCTACCCCGGTCTGATGCTCGATCCACAACTCTCCCTGCAATAGTATAGTCTCTGCCATTGGATTTCACTGCAAATGAAGGAAAAAATAAATATTAGGAAAAAATCACAATGGCAACTATCGGAAAATTTGAAATTTCCGGTATAAAACTAAATTTTTATAACTATCGGAAATTTGAAATTTCCAGTACAAAACTGGATTTTTAAAACTACTGGAAATTTCAAAAATTTCGGTACAAAACTAGGTTTTTTAAACTTCCGGAAATTTTGAAATTTTCGGTAAAAAATATTATCTACCGGTAGAAATTTCCGGTAGAAAATATAGAAAATTTTATTATTTTCGGTAGAAAATACCAGAAATTATGAAATTTCCGGGGTAAAACTTACTTGTTTTGAAATTTCCGGTAGTTGTTTTGAAATTTCCAGTATCACCCCTGAAATTTGAAAATTCCGCTCCTGAATCATAAATTTGAAATTTTGGAAAAAAAATCCAGGGTTAGTTTGCTCTATTCATACAAATTCAAGGGTGTGAGGTTCAAGTATGGGGGTGACAGGTTAATTCCTCATATTTCAAAACTATCGACTGAAAAAAGTAAACTAATTTAAAAAGAAATATGCTCATAAATCATCAAGTTGAAGTCTCATTCACTTCCTATTATTGTCAAATTATAAATTATAACATCTATTTGATTTATGATACGCATGACACACCTTAATTTCTCTCTACTTGGATAAGTCTACGAGTATGTTGAATTAATCTTAATTTCAAAGCACTACCATAAGCCTAATAAGAGATATTTTGAACCACCGCCACCTTAAAATCCACATGAACTTCACGAACATAAAATCACATTCTCGCTATTCGTTAAAGAATTTCTTTTTGCACCCTATAATTTTCTATCGTACCGTGCAAAATTCCATTAATGTCCCCAGGCTCTAAAAATATATCTTCGGACGTATCTTTTGCTCACTAAACAAAGACAATTCTAAAAAGCGCCCTATATGTTAGGTTTAATTTGTTCCAGAGATGCATCTCTGGAAAAAGTTCGTAGTTACATTTCTGGAAGAAACCAGAAACACATTCAGTAAATAGACTTTTCAAAATGCAATTGATATTCATAACATAAAACGATCATTATAATCATAAATATAATGGAAAATTAAATATTACATTTCAATATCCTGGTGGACGCTTGCACATCTTTAGGATATCTTCAATCGATCTTTGTAGCGTCGCTTCTAACTCGAGCAGAACTTTCTCTTCGAAACCGAAATATATATCCCACATACACTACTACGAAAAACTCATTTAACGACGCCAGGCGTACCACGGATTTGTATCCCAATGTTGTAATACGTTAAAAAATTTATAACGCCATATTTAACGACGGTTGTACTAAAGAACCGTTGTAATACAAGCTGTGTAACAAGCTTCGATTCCCAGCAACTACATTTTTTTCCATATTTTTACATTTTAAACACAGTTGTATTAAAACACCGTTGTAATACATGTAACAAACTTCGATTCCCAGCAACTATATTTTTTATCATGTTTTTGTATTTTAAACATATATTTTATTTCTTTTG
This sequence comes from Lathyrus tuberosus, assembly GCA_022829125.1. Classification (NCBI taxonomy): domain Eukaryota; kingdom Viridiplantae; phylum Streptophyta; class Magnoliopsida; order Fabales; family Fabaceae; genus Lathyrus; species Lathyrus tuberosus. Next base: position 8,274,249 of record JALAZF010000090.1, read on the forward strand.
TTAGTTTTACGGGGATTTAACCTCAAAACTCAAAATTCATCATTGTTTTTTCTTTTAAACATATATTTTATTTCTTTTGTTAGTGTTTTTAAGTGCAAGAGAATAGTATATATAACTTTAAAAATAAAACTGTAAGAGATGAGTATATACAAAATAACATTTTATTAAGATTCCATTAAAAAGAGTACATTGATAATCATATTACATATATTAATCAATGTCAGAGCCCATTGCTGCAAATGCATCTTCATAATCCAGACATCTCTCCTCACTCCCCTCATCGGAACATAATAAATTGTTCTCCTTTTCTTCTTTATCTTTTTCTTCTTCAGCTTCTTCTTATTCTTCTTCTTATCCTTCCTCACCCTTAAGGCATCCCTGGCCGCTGGCTGGACCTCCTCTATTGGCGTCTGACGTTCCTCATTGGTGATTCTAGCACTCTCATTTGTAAAACTCATTGTTACGAAGAATATATTATGAAGAAATGTAATGTTGTCTATTTATAGATGAGGTTGAAGATGAAAAGTCTGATAGTTTAATGCTTGCAATGATGATAACTTGTAAATGGTTGATATTCTGGAACGATATTTTTTGAAAAACGGAGAAAATTTTAAATCATTATGGCCAGAGTGTTCTATACTCCGGGAAGATCAAGGGTTATAATATTACAACGGTTAGTAATAATAACCGTAGCGATACCCCTTATACTAGGCAACAACATTTTTCTATTTTACGTAATTATAGAAAAATGTTGTTGCCTGGAGTCGAACCTTGTACCAATTAGAAGGGTTATCGCTACGGTTAATATAACTAACCGTTGTGATATCATTAAAATAATATATATACTTATCATTACGGTTATTTTAGAAAACCGTTGTGAAATATTTACCTATATAAAGGAATTAACTTTCTATTTTTAACAGTAGCGTCGTTTCCTTCACACCGAAACCCTAGCACCCATTTTTGGCAGCAAACTTCATCTTTTTATAGAATCCGCGAAAAGAAATACAAGAAGTATGAAGCTTTTGATTTAAGCTTCTTCCTCCTTGTATTTCTTCTTGCAGAATCTAAAACTAGATGAACATGGTGATGATGTTGGCAGTAGCAAGCGTAATGTACATATTGTTTATGGAAAATAAGGTAGTCTTCTACTTCAATCTTTTTGTTAGATAGTTCACATTATATCATTTGCTTCATGTTGTTTTTGTTGATTGTTCTCATTTTGTGCAGATTCGACTTCAATGTTTCACAAGCAAGGTGAACTTCATTGTAATGGTACAGTCCCACTTCTTAGGGTTTTGTTTCAACTTTTGATTGTTTTGTTTTGAATACTAACTAATTTTCTTCATTGCTTCCCACTTCTTAGGGTTTATTTCAAATAGTGATGATGATGGTGGTACATATATATATGAATTCATTCTGATAAGGTACATATATATGACTTCATTCTTATATTGTATATGAAATTTAGTTTATTATATACTATGTATATTGTTTGTTTCACTATCCTTTTATTGAAAATGCAATCAGTTAAATTGATATAGAACATTAGTTTATTATATATATACTATGTATATTGTATATAGTTAAATTGAATACTAACTAATTTTCTTCATTGCTTCCCACTTCTTAGGGTTTGTTTCACATGGTGATGATGATGGTGGTACATACATATGAATTCATTCTGATAAGGTACATATATATAAATTCATTCTGATATTGTATATGAAATTTAGTTTATTATATACTATGTATATTGTTTGTTTCACTATCCTTTTATTGAAAATGCAATCAGTTAAATTGATATAGAAACTTATAATCTGAAAATTAGGATGTATTTGAAAACCAACCATTATCATGTCAATGTTTTCCGAATTGCATCCATTTCATTCAGCACATTTAATGTTCTTTAACATAAAATGTATGGTCCAATGGTTCGTTTGCTTCAATTCATCGATATCTTTTCTTATATTTTACCTCATCGCCGTCAATAATCATCGTGGTTGTTAAGATCATGATTGTTATGAAGATAAAATCGCGATGATTTTTGGCGATGATGAGATAAACTATAATAAAAGATATCGATGGATTGAAGGAAACCGACCATTGAACCATAAATTTTATGTTAAGGAACATAAAATGGGCTGAATGAAATGGATGCAATTCGGAAAACAGTGGTGTGTTTAAGTTGGTTTTCAAGAACAGTTTAATTTTTAGATTATATAGTTCTTTACCAATTTTAATGGTTGTATTTCTTTAATTAGGTGTATGGTAAAACAAGCAATATACATTTGTATTTAATAAACTAAGGGTACATGCCACAACGGTTGAGACACATAACCTTTGTGATAGTTAATATATATGACAACGGTTGATACTCATAACCGTTGTGATAGTTAATTGATATTACAACGGTTGAAATACCTAACCGTTGCAATATAATGCGCGCTTCTAGAATACACCTGATAACACCGAATTACACCGCGTTTTTGACTCGAATTGCACAGGCTTCTTAGGATTTTTATTATCGTTTTCTTGTATTATGCTTGTATTTTGTCTTGTTTTCAGATTCTAGGTGTTTCCAGAGCCATCCATGAAGAAATGAAGGAAATCGAGCAAAAAGCCAACTTTTGAAGGAATTGCACATGTGGCACCCAACATGGCGGGCGCCATGGGGTAGGCCACAAGTTGGAGGGGACTCAACTGCTGACAACTGCCATGTCTCCCACCACTTTCTTCCCTAGTTCATGTGGCGGGCGCCATGAGGGGGGGTGGCGGGCGCCACCTTTGACGGACATTTTCCCTCCTAAAAGAAGTTGGAGGGCATCCTTGTCCTTTCATACCTTTTCCTAAGTCTATAAATAGAGGCTTCTTGTTCATTTCTTGGCATCCAAACTTAGTTGTAAACACCTTAGGCATAAATAATCGAGTTTTTGTAAGTGATAATCTTCTCACATCGGGAAGTTATCACATTTGTGTGATCGAGTCTGTAATCGAGTTTGGAGCACTTGGTGGAAGTTAATCCTGCCGCCATTTTCCTTTCCAGTTATTTTCCAGTTGTTTTCAGAATTAAAGCCTCCGATTAGAGCATGTTTCTATTTATGAATTAAGCTTTTATCTTCATTTATTTCTCACTTCGCTTTTACTTCATTTATTTCTCGCATCCGCTTTACTTTCTTTATTTCTCGCATCCGCTTTACTTTCTTTACTTATCGCAATCGCTTTACTTTATTCGCATTATTTACTTTCAAAACCTTTTATTTCAAAACGACTTTACTTTGACATGATAAAATTAAATATGTCTGTTTACATTTCCATGTTTGGCTAAATCTTAAAGCTTAGAATGTAAAGATCACGGTTTAAGTATCATTTCACATAATGCATCGATAGAAACACTTAGGGGCTATTTTGGTCTTTAACACGAGTTTTTCGCACTTAATTTCTGTTGGGTAAGATCTAAAGCCGCCCAACCTTTAGATAAACTTGGTTAGTCTTAACTGTACAAAGGAAGCGACAACGCTTTGCACAGTTAAGTGGGAATTTTTAATACTTTAGAAAAACGATTTTAGAACTATTTTCGGACGCGTTTGTAGGTTTAAAATCCGGTTCGTATGAACCTCTTTTGTTTAAAAGTTTCAGATCAAAATACTTTTCAACTAAGTCAAGAAACTATATTTCTTAAAAATAGGTTTTTCACTTTAACACAATGCGCGCCTTTTTATAAGTGACAATAAGAGGGTTTGTTTAAAGGTTAAACTCGGTTTTGAATACGCGAAAGCGACAGTTCCTGTTAAATTAGTTCTTTTCATAAAGTAGAAAACATTGCCCATAAGTAGTTATGTTACATGTGTTGGAATGTTATCTGACTGTGTGAATTACATTCAAGCCTGTTGCTTTCATTTGAGTTTTATATCTTCGTACTTTGCTTCACTCTACTTTTACCGTGCACTTATAAATCCCTGAATTAACTTGCCTTAGATAAACACCATAACTATAGGAATCGATAGATTGACGTTTGGTCTCTGTGGATCGATAATCTTTTGTATTACTCTGACGCGTTTCGTATACTTGCGAAAACCACGCATCAAGTTTTTGGCGCCGTTGCCGGGGACCAATTTCGTCAAATTTCGTACCCTGTTGTTACACCGTCTAGACTAAGGTTTTACCTACTGGTCAATGCGAAGAACTCGCAGCACCGGTAGTCTTATAGATCCTTTAGCGGAACCTGAGCGTTACGCTCGCCCACGTCTCTTACTTTGTAGAGTTAAGGAAAATATGGCCGAGGACCGTAACCAAAGACCCCTTAAGGATTTCGCTCAACCATCCGATGACGAACCCAGTTCTAGTATAGTTAACCCTAATATTCCTACTAACAATTTCGAACTGAAACCCTCCCTATTACAATTAGTGCAGCAAAACCAATTCGCGGGTCTCCCATCTAAGAACCCAAATCAACATCTAAAAGTCTTTATCCAATTAGCAGACACTTTTAAAACCAATGGTGCTAGTTCTGAGGCGATTCGTCTAAGACTATTTCCTTTCTCCCTCAGAGACAAAACTCTTACATGGTTAGATTCCCTTCCAGCAAACTCTATAACAACTTGGGAAGACCTTAGGAGAGTTTTCCTTGCTAGATATTTTCCCCCAAGTAAAACTGCCGTCTTTCGAAACCAAATAACCAGATTCACTCAAAACCAAGGTGAATCACTCTTTGAAGTTTGGGAGAGATATAAAGACCTATTGAGAATATGTCCACATCATGGCCTGGAATCATGGCTAATTATTCATACCTTCTATAATGGACTTCATTATAACACTAAGATGACCATCGACGCCGCCGCTGGTGGCGCTCTGATGAATAAACCTTACCCTGAAGCTTGCGCTCTCATCGAAGATATGGCTCAAAACCATTGTCAATGGGGAACAGAATGAGCAACAGTGGAGAAGAAAGAAGCCCAAGGAGGAATACATGAGATAAGTTCTATAGACATGATGCAAGCCAAAATGGACGCTTTGGCCCTTAAGGTCGAACATATGTACGCAAACCCAGCCACTGCAGCAGCAGTTTCCTCAGAATGCGAATTATGTGGAACCAAAGGACACCAATCAGCGGAATGCAATCTGTTGAATGAAACTAAATCAGACCAGGTCAACTATGCACAAGGGAACCCATTTTCAAACACTTATAACCCTGGATGGAAGAATCACCCAAATTTTTCCTACAAAAACAATAACCTTATCCAAAACCCTGCACCTCCGAGACCACCCGGTTTTCAAGCCCAGAGACAAAACCAACCTATGCAAGCTGTGCCACCTAAGCCGAACCTTGAGAAAATCATGGAAAATTTCATCTCAGCTCAGACCCAGCAAAACAAAGAATTCCTAAACCAAAACATTCATGTTAATGAAATGATTACCCAGTTAGGAACTAAGGTAGACCAAATAGTCACCCATAATAAGATGCTTGAAACCCAGATCTCTCAGGTAGCTCTAAAACAAGCTCCCGAAACCACACCCGGAGGACAGTTTCCTGGACAAACTCAACAAAACCCCCGAGGTCAAGCCAATGCAGTTACCTTACGAAGTGGGACTGCTTACGATGGATTGGTTAACCCGGCATTGAATGAACCCAAAATTTCTAAGAAAAGCATTGTGCCCACGGACGAGGTAGAGGGACCAGTGGAATCTGAAAAGCGGAAAGATCAAGGAGAAGCTATAAACAAAACTTACGACCAACCCCCACCATACAAACCTCCGATACCATATCCACAAAGACTTAAACAAACCAAGATCAATAACCAATACCAAAAATTCCTTAAAGTTATAGAGAAACTTCATGTGGAAATCCCTTTCACAAAAGCCATCACCCAAATACCATCTTATGCAAAGTTCCTAAAAGACATCCTTACCAACAAACGTAGACTTGACGATCCAAAACCTTTGGAATACAATTCCATTTCCGAAAATAAACTTGCTAAAAAGGAGAAAGATCCTGGAAATTTTTCCATACCTTGTATTTTGGGAAGTCATGTCATCGATAAAGCTTTCCTGGACTTAGGAGCTAGTGTGAGCTTAATGCCTCTAGCAGTTTGTGAAAGGTTAAAACTTGGAGAACTACAACCTACTAAGATGTCTCTTCAATTAGGCGATAGATCTGTCAAATATCCAGTAGGCATATTAGAAGACGTCCCTGTTAGGATCGGTCAGTTGTTTATCCCTACTGATTTCGTTGTCATGGACATTAAAGAAGATGACGACATCCCAATCCTCCTAGGTAGACCATTCTTATCAACCGCAGGAGCCATAATAGATGTCAAGAAAGGAAAGTTGACTTTTGAAGTAGGTGATGAAAAGATAGAATTCATTCTGTCAAAGTTTCTCATGGCACCAGTATTGGGAGACGCATGTTATGCCATAGACGTCATTGGTGAATGCATTAGGGAACTAGAAGAACCTATAGAAACAATTAAATTTCCTTCAACCCTCATTAGGGAAGATGATGGATTTATAGAACCCTACATCGATGATAACCTTCACGAATGTTTATCCCTTACCCCAGATCCAATACCATGTTCCAAGAAACCAACTTTAGAACTCAAAGAATTACCCAAGAATCTAAGATATGATTTTTTGGATGAGGAAATGAACCGCCCAGCTATAGTCAGTGCTACCTTGGGCCAAGAAGAAACAAACTAACTCTTAGATGTTTTGTGAAAATATCCCCCAGCCTTAGGATATAATATCTCTGATCTAAAAGGTATAAGCCCATCCGTGGGTATGCACCGGATTTTACTTGAGGAAGATTCAAAACCCTCTAGAGAGCATCAGAGAAGAATAAACCCTATAATGAGTGATGTTGTTAAGAAAGAGGTTCTTAAGTTGCTAGAAGCAGGTATAATCTATCAGATCTCAGACAGTAAGTGGGTGAGCCTTGTGCATGTAGTACCTAAAAAGGGAGACATCACAGTTGTGCAAAACTAGAAAGGCGAACATGTAGCAAAACGGATAGAAGGAGGATGACGTATGTGTATAAATTACGGGAAGTTAAATAAAGCAACTAGGAAGGATCATTTCCCTTTACCATTCATAGACCAAATGTTGGAACGTCTAGCCAGATACTCTTACTTTTGCTATCTAGATGGATATTCGGGATTCTTCCAAATTCCCATTCACCCAGAAGATCAAGAAAAAATAACCTTCACGTGCCCTTACGGAACCTTTGCCTATAGACGAATGCCATTCGGCCTCTGTAATGCTCCAACTACTTTTCAGCGCTGCTTGATATCAATCTTCGCTGACTACCTTGATGGAATTATGGAGGTATTCATGGATGATTTCTCGGTATGCGGATTTGATTTTAAAAACTGTCTTGTTAACCTTGAGAAAATCCTGAAAAGATGTGCGGACGTAAACCTAGTGCTAAACTGGGAGAAATGTCACTTTATGGTTACCGAAGGTATAGTTTTAGGGCACATAGTCTCTGAAAAGGGTATTGAAGTAGATAAAGCTAAAATAGAAGTCATAGAAAACCTAAACTCACCTAAGACCATTAGAGAAGTCCGAAGTTTTCTTGGACATGCTGGTTTCTATCGGCGTTTTATCAAAGATTTCTCTAAAATAACCAAACCTTTAACTGGCCTTCTGATGAAAGATGTTCAATTTAACTTTGACGAGAAATGCATTGAAGCATTTAACCTCTTGAAGCAAGCGTTAATTTCAGCACCCATTATGCAACCCCCAGATTGAACCGAACCTTTCGAGATCATGTGTGACGCTAGTGATTATGCTGTAGGAGCTGTTCTAGGTCAAAGAAAAGATAAGAAATTGCATGTAATCTATTATGCTAGTAGAACCCTAGATGCTGCTCAGCTTAACTACGCAACAACTGAAAAAGAACTCTTAGCTGTAGTTTTTGCTATAGACAAATTTCGATCTTATCTGGTAGGAGCTAAAATTATAGTTCACACTGACCATGCTGCTATTTGTTACTTACTAAGCAAGAAAGATGCCAAACCTAGGTTACTTCGATGGATCCTTTTATTGCAAGAGTTTGATCTGGACATTCGAGATAAGAAAGGAACAGAGAATGTAGTTGCCGATCACCTTTCTAGACTTGAGTACCTAAAACCAGACTTAGTGCCTATAAATGACGATTTTGCCTATGACAGGTTAATAGCTAAGATAGATGACATTGAAGAAAATGACCTAGATCCTTATAAGAACCCTGGAAATTCCTTAGCAATAAGTAGTGTACCATGGTACGCAGATTTTGTCAACTACTTAGCCGCTGATATTATACCCTCTAACCTTAACTATCAACAGAAGAAGAAGTTCTTTAACGATGTAAGAAATTTCTATTGGGACAAACCACTTCTTTTCAAGAGAGGTACAGACGAAATCTTTCGTCGTTGTGTTCCAGAAGAAGAAGTAAGAAATATTATAGAACATTGTCACTCTGCACCCTACGGAGGACATGCTAGCACCTCTAAGACGCACGCTAAAATTCTTCAAGCTGGCCTTTTCTGGCCCACAATGTGGCGTAATATTCATGCTTATATAGTTAAATGTGACCGGTGCCAGCGCACTGGAAACATCTCGAGACGTGACGAAATGCCCTTAAGGAATATTCAGGAAGTAGAGCTCTTTGATGTTTGGGGTATCGATTTTATGGGACCATTTCCATCCTCATTAGGAAATAAATATATCTTAGTAGCTGTTGACTACGTGTCTAAATGGATTGAAGCCATAGCCTCACCCACAAACGACACACGAGTGGTGATTAAGCTGTTTAGGAACTATATATTCCCTAGATTCAGAGTACCCCGTCTTGTTATAAGCGACGGTGGATCGCACTTCATATCAAGGATTTTTGATAAACTGTTAAGTAAATATGGAGTTAAGCATAGAGTAGCAACACCCTACCATCCACAAACTAGTGGCCAAGTAGAAGTGTCTAATAGGGAGATAAAACAAATCTTAGAAAAAACCGTTTCTATATCCAGAAAGGATTGGTCTCAGAAGCTACAAGAAGCACTATATGCCTATAGAACTGCCTTTAAAACCCCTATCAGAACGACCCCTTACCAGTTAGTCTATGGAAAATCCTGTCACCTACCCTTCGAGTTAGAACACAAAGCCTATTGGGCAATTAAAACCTTGAATTTAGATTATCTAACTGCTGGTGAAAAACGTATCCTTGACATTCATAAGTTAGAAGAACTCCGTCAGTCCGCCTATGAAAATGCCATTATATACAAAGAAAGATCCAAAGCATGGCACGATAAAAGAATTATAAAAAAAGATTTCAATATCGGCGATCCAATTCTCCTCTTTAATTCCAGGTTGCTGCTTTTCCCTGGAAAACTTCGTTCAAGATGGACAGGTCCTTTTGAAGTTTCTAAGGTCCTAAAATCCAGAGCAGTTGAGATCAAGAATAACTCTTGTAGTCCATTCATTGTAAATGGACAAAGGTTAAAACGTTACGAAGGAGGCGACATTCCTATTGACTACTCCAGCCACACCCTGATTGATGCACCAATGCCCACTTCAGATACACGAGTTCTACTCGTCAAGCTAACGACGTTAAACAAGCTCTGCATGGGAGGTAACCCACGGTTTTATTTATTTTTCCTTATTTTTCTTTATTTTCCTTTTTATTACTTTTTATGTCTTATATTTTGTTTTTAGTTTTAAATGTTTATCTGTATAAACTGACCTTTTCTAATATGTATGTTTTCAGGTCCTTTTCTCTAACCCTACTTTTCAGGATGCAGACCTTCGATGACATGCATGTTACCTTCAAAGACGATGCTCAGAGGCATCGCTACATAGTCCTCTATCAGCGCCCTATGGCACCTACACGTTATCCTGATCAGACCTGCATGGATGCTTTGGGTATTGAGCCCAGTATAAGGTTTCTTTGTAGCCAGCTCCAGTGGGACGAGTATGCTGATGAGATGCACTCGACCTACAGGAATCTCACCCTGGAGTTCCTCAGTTCGTTCAGATATGAGCCGTATGTTGATCAGGTCGGGCGTGTTACTTTCAGGTTATTCGGGACAGAGTATGCCTTCACCCAGAAGGGGTTCGGTGATTTGTTAGGCTTCCAGACCACTCCTGATGCTATTCTAGAGTTGCCTATGGGATATTTTATGAGTCGAGACATCGACAAATTCTGGAGCGACATCACAAGTGGAGGGGGTCCTGATCCTATTACTCAGCTATCTCTTATCATTCATAATCCAGCTATGAGATACTTCCAGATGATCCTAGCACACACCTTCCTGGGGAAAGCCGATCTTGACATCCATGTTAGTGAGGAAGAGATTTTCTTCCTCTTCTGCGCAAATCAGTCGCGTCCAGTTGCCTGTGGGAGTTTTTTGCTTGACAACCTTGGGTGTACAGCCAGATCTTCTGAGGGGATTATTCATGTAGGAGGGACAGTTACACAGATTGCTACTGCTTTGGGGCTTACGAGCAAGCTACTTCATTTGACCCCTTATTGCAGGTACACCACATTGGACATTAATTTATGTTTGGACCGCGGGTTGATGAGGAGAGCTTCCTTCCATCTCGACCAGTTCAAGCTACTGATCGATAATGAGACTATACATTTCTTCACCCTTCCAGATCCCATGATGACCATTGTGCACGACCTGGCCAATTGGAGTTATGCATTAGAGGGCTTTGGTGAAACTGTTGATGAGCCCAGGACTCCACCAGTGCCAGAGTACCATCCTACGCCACCATCTCCCAGGATTACTGTGCTATCTAATAATCATTCTTTGCAGAGGCCTGACATACAGACGCAGATTACTGAGCTTCGTATGGAGACAGCTAGACTCAGACAGGAGGTCGCAGATCTCACTTTGCAGGTCCAGGTATCTGATCAGACCCATGCGACCAGGCAGACTGTTTATATTAGGAGATTGCGGATCTTCGCAGAGAGTTGGCAGCAGTTCGTGGTTCTGACCAGGCAGAGGAGCCTCCGGCCCCGTGATGATACTACTCTCTTATTATTATTATTATTATTATTATTATTATATTTACCATATTTACGCATTTTCATTCCCAGACATATATATATGTTTTACATTATTCGTATTTGGTTTTCATGTTGTTCATTATGTACTCTAGTACTTACATATATTTATGCATGTTTATTTCCATTTTCTTATTTTATTCTATTTTATTTTACTAAATTAATTATATTATTGCATATGTATTTTTTATTTTCCTAACAAAAATAATGCAAGTGCCGAAAAAGAGAAGGTAGTGCTAATAGCACCACCAAAATAAAAAAGGAGGAGGAAAGCCCAAGAGGACCAAGCAAAAGCCGGCCTAGAAGACTAGTTCATGTGGCGCCCGCCATATAGACCATGGCGCCCGCCATGGGGTCTGGTTCTATATGCGGGGCAGAACCACCCCAACCACCATTTCCTCATCCAAAACCTCCAAAATCTCCATTTTTGAACTTCCAAAAACTTCCCTCAACCTCCAAAAAGTTCATAACTCTCCAAACTACTCACCATCCCATTGACATCTCCAAACCCCATTTTCAAAACCATCCATAAAAATCCCTAAAACCTCCATTTTCTCCATTCCTCCATAAAACCCATTTCCATCTTCTTCAACCTCAAACAAAAAAAAAATTGCATCCATGGAGTACGACGGTTACACCCTCCGCCAAGGAAAGCCCGGGGAGAGGCAAAAGAAACTTCTCGAGAAGTTGCAAGAGCGAGCCATATCTCGACCCGGTATGTAGACGTCGGTTGTCTTTACTCTCTTGGTATTTATCATAGCATTTTTCATTTCCTAGATATATTAGGAATGCATGATGTATTTGCTAGAAAGGAACCAACCTTTGAGCGATTGACTCGATAATTTTTGAGTTCCCTAATTTACACTGTCAGTCCTAACACTGCTAGCACAGTCGGTACAGTGAAATTCCGGATGTTTAATGTTGAATATGAATTCATTACCGACGAACTAGCAGAGTGTTTAGGAGTACCTTTTGGAGATGGCGCTATTTGTGAAGAACCTTTAGATTCCGATTGGTCTGTTGAGGCATTCTCCTTCTGGAATAGGCTGTCAAATCATACAGCCACTTCTTTTGAAGGAATCCTTACCTCAAGGATCCATAACCCGGCCATCCGTGTGTTTCGTTATATGTTGGCCTGTACTGTTTTTGCCCGAGTGAATCCAAACAAGGTGAATGCTAGAGAACTCTTATTTTTGCAAGGGTGCCTCTCAAATAGGCGAATTAATTTTGTTCCTTTTATGTTTGCCCATATGACTGCTATTGTTAAGAGTACAGGAACCATTGCTTTCGGAGGATTGATCACGTCTATCGCTAGGGCTCTCAACCTTGACACTGAGATAGCCACCTTAGCACCTCTCCCTCCTCAGACAATTAATTTAAAATTTCTGAAAGACATGAAATTGTGCAAGACAAGGAGAGAGGGGGGCTTTGAACTTATGGTTCATGGTGTAGCTATCCCATCTGTTGTGTTACCCTGCACTAGACATACTAATGTACGAGTGGAGAGGAACTGGGCCTACGACTTAGATGCTTCACCTTTTACGGGTCCAGTTCTTCCTAATGTTCCTGCTGGGGATGAACATGAGACTGATGACGAGTTTGACCATCATGAGCAGTCTCCTGATCATCATATGTCACCCCATGTATCACCTACACACACTGCACCTTCTTCTTCTCACCCATCTGCAGGTACCGTTCCTGGTTTCTATATCACTGAGCAGATGTGGCACGAGCAGCTGGCTCGAGAAGAGAAGCGTGACGGCTTGCTTGCTGCTATCCAGCAGTAACTTACCGACAACATGAACTTTATGCAAGAGTCACAGCAGCAAACAAACCGTTCCATCCAGACCATCATGCAATCTCAGGCTGCCCTGAACACCAGATTCGACGAGTTCACCGCTTCTCAGAGCGATCGTCGTCACAGCAGATCCCGACACCCTAGGCGCTCACCGCACGGTGACGGGAGTACCAGTAGCATGCCGTAGACTCACCAGGTTACATCTTCTCTACCTTATTTCGAAACATTGAAGACAATGTTTGATTTAAGTGTGGGAGGAGATTTTATTTGTTTTCTTGCAATTTTATTTCCTTTTATTTTTACTTCTTTCTAGTTAGTTTTTCTTATTTTAGTTTATTTTTAGAATATGCATGTGCTTGACGAGTCATCTGTATAGTGTATCCTTATTTCCCCATTTCTTTAGCCATACCAAAAATTTTTGACAAAAGAAAAGTGAATCATTTTGAAAAATTTGGGCTTTAAGACAGGTTCGAGCTAGGATGCGGATGACTTGGGAAATCTTTTTGTAACATCGGTATCGTTTTTACACCGTAAGCTTCGTGAGTATAAAAATCGACCCCGATACCCATATACCATGGCCTTAATTGTCTTTTTAGTAGGTCCTTAGTAGTTTATCCCAGCAGACGGCTCCGGCCTAAGCATGCTTTACGTAGGGGACCGATGAATATAAGTGAATGATCTGTATGCTGTGCTTTATAGAAAATGCAACTCGGGATAGGTGACCCTCACAAGGTCACTTAACTCAAAAAATTGTAAACATTTGCAAAAAAAAAGAATAAAAAAGAGCAAAAATTTACCCATTGTTAGTTGGTTCAGAGGTGTCTGGTGCTGGACTTGGTAGGGCGGGTTACGATCCGATCCCCCACAACTACAATAGGGTCAATAAAAGGGGTTACACCAGTTTGTGTACCAGAGCCCCTGTGTTTGAGATCAGTATCACTAATCGGTCACTTTACTATGAGTATGTACGGATAACGAGCTTAATGTGATTGCGCCAGAATGAAAAGGACCCAAGAAATGCACAAGGTGGGCCTAGGTACAGTGGGGTAGTATGGATTAATTTGCATAGGAACGAAGCTTATGTCCGTGTCTGCAGAAAAGTGTGATTACGATATCCTTGTTTCATCTAGTTAGTACCTATCTCTTCATCCTGATTTGAACTTAGAAGCCCTTTTAGCCTGAATCATTCGTTAATATCACCTCTTTCTGTCACGAGCCTTAGATTGTTTTGCTTGAGGACAAGCAAAGGTTTAAGTGTGGGAGAATTTGATAACACCGAATTACACCGCGTTTTTGACTCGAATTGCACATGCTTCTTAGGATTTTTATTATCGTTTTCTTGTATTATGCTTGTATTTTGTCTTGTTTTCAGATTCTAGGTGTTTCCAGAGCCATCCACGAAGAAATGAACGAAATCGAGCAAAAAGCCAACTTTTGAAGGAATTGCACATGTGGCACCCAACATGGAGGGCGCCATGGGGTAGGCCACAAGTTGGAGGGGACTCAACTGCTGACAACTGCCACGTCTCCCACCACTTTCTTCCCTAGTTCATGTGGCGGACGCCATGAGGGGGGTGGCGGGCGCCACCTTTGACGGACATTTTTCCTCCCAAAAGAAGTTGGAGGGCATCCTTGTCCTTTCATACCTTTTCCTATGTCTATAAATAGAGACTTCTTGTTCATTTCTTGGCATCCAAACTTAGTTGCAAACACCTTAGGCATAAATAATCGAGTTTTTGTAAGTGATAATCTTCTCACATCGGGAAGTTATCACATTTGTATGATCGAGTCTGTAATCGAGTTTGGAGCACTTGGTGGAAGTTAATCCTGCCGCCATTTTCCTTTCCAGTTATTTTCCAGTTGTTTTCAGAATTAAAGCCTCTGATTGGAGCAGGTTTCTATTTATGAATTAAGCTTTTATCTTCATTTATTTCTCGCTTCTCTTTTACTTCATTTATTTCTCGCATCCGCTTTACTTTCTTTACTTATCGCAATCGCTTTACTTTATTCACATTATTTACTTTCAAAACCTTTTATTTCAAAAAGACTTTACTTTGACATGATAAAATTAAATATGTTTGTTTACATTTCCATGTCTGGCTAAATCTTAAAGGTTAGAATGTAAAGATCATGGTTTAAGTATCATCTCACATAATGCATCGATAGAAACACTTAGGGGCTATTTTGGTCTTTAACACGAGTTTTCCGCAGTTAATTTCTGTTGGGTAAGATCGAAAGCCGCCCAACCTTTAGATAAACTTGGTTAGTCTTAACTGTACAAAGGAAGCGACAACGCTTTGCACAGTTAAGTGGGAATTTTTAATACTTTAGAAAAACGATTTTAGAACTATTTTCAGACGCGTTTGTAGGTTTAAAATCTGGTTCGTATGAACCTCTTTTGTTTAAAAGTTTCAGATCAAAATACTTTTCAACTAAGTCAAGAAACTATATTTCTTAAAAATAGGTTTTTCACTTTAAAGCAATGCGCGCCTTTTTATAAGTGACAATAAGAGGGTTTGTTTAAAGGTTAAACTCGGTTCTGAATACGCGAAAGCGGCAGTTCCCGTTAAATTAGTTCTTTTCATAAAGTAGAAAACATTGCCCATAAGTAGTTTTGTTACATGCGTTGGAATTGTATCTGACTGTGTGAATTACATTCAAGTCTGTTGCTTTCATTTGATTTTTATATCTTCGTACTTTGCTTCACTCTACTTTTACTGTGCACTCATAAATCCCTGAATTAACTTGCCTTAGATAAACACCGTAACTATAGGAATCGATAGATTGACGTTTGGTCTCTGTGGATCGATAATCTTTTGTATTACTCTGACGCGTTTCGTATACTTGTGAAAACCACGCATCAACAACAACGGTTTCCAGACCGTTGTAGAAACGGCAAACTTATAACAATAATCTACATAACAATGCCTTCGCCCGCGTCATTTTATGTCATTCCTAACCGTTGCTAAATGGGTTTTTCGTAGTAGTGATAGCTCTATCATCCGCTCTATTATTGACTCCGGTGTCAGACCTCTCAAGCAAGGAACGAGAGACTCATAAACTGCATCAAATATTTCTTTATTTATGTACAACCACGTGTATAATTCTTTATGCATCTTTAACTCTTGGATAAGTTGATGGTGGACAAGCACATGACTATCTTATCTTTTACCAAGTAAAGCCAAAATGGCTCGTTAACCACAATTACCGTCCCCCACAACATCGATGATTCACTTGATATATTTGTGCATAAAAACCGGCATCTCTTCGATGAATGGAATCTTCGGTGGAAGCGACATCGGAGGTGGTTTGCTAATGCAGGCTCCTTTCACAGCACTTTTTAGAGATTTTGGAGCCGGTGAGTCTGAAAATACTTTGTCAACGTGTTCAAAGTATGAAGAAGATCGTGTAGTCGAGTTGTCATTCGGTGTAGGCTTTATTTTCTTTGGAGCACCTTTTGTTTTTACCAGTTGAGAAGGCAGTTTCATGTCGGTGGTTTCGGGATAGGCAATCTTCCTCAATTGTTCTTTGATGCGAGTCATGATGTCATCGGCCTTCGAAAATCTCTCTTGTATTACTTCCTATTCGATCAAAATTGAGATATTTGAATTCTCGTCATCCATGCTTCCATCATCATCGAACCTAAGTCTCTTCCAATGAGAGCAAACCTCGTCCATTCTTATTGGTTCACCAAGTTTCACCTTTTTAGCAAGAGACAGGCACACAGGAGACCATATGTTTTCACAATAGTGTAACCACACTTTGTGTTATCGGAGCCTACATTATTAGCTCGTTTAGCCTCGTGAAAAATATAGTTCAACCCCGCCTGAGAAATGTTACCGACCAACTGAGAATATAAAGTGTTATCTATAAATCGGTTCTCCAAAACTATGATGCTCTGACCAATTTTATTTGTATCTCATTATGCTGGTTCTGAATCATGCGGTTCACGGAGTCCTATTCTCGACACAAATCCCCCTTGCTATTTCCCAACTAATTTTTCAAAGTATCATGGGTCGACTAAACTCTGTTAGTAGTTGTATTTCCAATGTTTTTAACATTATCAGTCCACGCACAAACTATCTTCTCCTTCACCTGATCAAGAATGGTGCTTTCAACATATTTAAACAAAGCAGGATACTTTTCACACACTTTTCAAAAATGAATAACGGAATCGGCATATAATTCTTTTATGGAAGAAATTATTATACGGATGAGCATCGTCAGAAACGTGTTGAACAACTTTATCGAATCAGGATGAGTCCAAAAAATATCTCTAACCGTAACTCCATCATCGCATGTTCTATACCGGGACATGTAACTTTTATATTCCAACAGTTTCAAGAGTTGTTGCATCTTAGTTCTATCCCCCTAATTTCCTTGTTAGTGAGGTACTGAATGGTATACACTTGCTTGATATTTGCTATATTATCAGGTTGCTTCCATTTCAATATTGCAAGTATATTTTTTGGTTGAACAAGATTCAAGGTCATGTCACTAATATATTCCTTCTATTCCGGCTTGATCCGATATACACTAGGATGACCGGCTAATTTAAACACAAATCATGGTTATGCAAATCACATATCACATTAAATCTCCAATTTTTGCTTGCCAACATGTAACCACGAACCTTAAATGGACACTCATATTTTCTACTACCAGTGTCGTCTCTTTTAAGTTTCTGGTGAGGAGTTCGATATCTCACGCTTCTTTCGCACAACATTGTCACAAAGGCACATCTTCTATCTGAGTCATTATCGCACCTTCCGATTACCATACCAAATCCAAGTCTATCTGCCTCCATGCAAATCCATTCAAGCATTCTATCATGATTTTCAAACTCTTACTTGTTATTAAAGTCATTGCCAACATCTACCGCCTTCACAGCAACCCCTTGAACATTCAGAGAAACCAATGGTTTTGGGAAAACATCGAGGTGCACCATATCTATTGGAAACAATTAAAAAAATAACAGAACATTAATTAAACTTGATGAGTCCAAGCCTTTGAGGTTGGCATCAATTTTGGTAAAACTAACTTAACATAAAGATGTTGGACAAGATGTCCTAACATGTTGAAGTGACTGAAGGTTAAGTTGTTAAACAAGATGTCCTATCATATTGATTCAACATCTTTGTCTGTTACAGTTTGGAATAACTGTTTTCTGATTTCCAGTTTTTATGAGAATATGCGTTTGTCCTAGGTGGCGTTAGAGATTGAGGAATCAGAGATTCTGATTCTAAAAGGAATATGATGTTTCTAAGTGTGGAGACACTTTAGGAAACTTAGGATTGAAGAAACTATTCTAGAGAAGAAGTTGCAGATTCTGTGGAGCTGAATTGCTGCGATTCTGAAGCCCAAATCCATTTCTGTTTAGTGGTATAAATAAGATGGATTTAACCTAGAATAAGTAGTGAAGATACACAGCTGTTAGTGAGTACTAGGGTTTGTACTTTTGTGAGCCTCTCTTATATTGTGTAAATACCTGAATTGGATAGTTTTATTGAGTTGTAATTGTTCAGTCACTGCTGTGATTGAAAAGGAATTGAGAAGGGTCTCATACCTAGGAGTATCTTAGATATAAATCTAGCACGAGTAGTTTTTAGGTGACAAGTTATAAACGGTAGAGTTTAGCTTAGAACTAATACTGCTTAATGGATTTCATTCCTGGCTTGGTAGCCCCCAGACGTAGGTGTTGTTGTTCACCGAACTGGGTTAACAATTCTTGTGTGTTGTTTACTTTCTGTTGTTTGTATTCTGTTCCTCATTATCCTTGTGTGAGAAGTAGAGATCAAGTGTCACGACATCCTGTCTGGCATCTTAGTGATCTGCTTGACCATAATTTCAAAACTACTGCTACAGAAGGGCTGGAAAATGAACACAGACACATTCTAGAAATGTATCTCCGGAAAAAGTTCAAACCCAAACACGTTCCAGAGATACATCTTCGGAAACTGCGTAAGTTTTTTCAAAAAAACATGATGATTAATGTGAGCAGTGTAGATGATAAACAACAATATTTACCTAAAATTCAATCTTATTTTGCTCTTTGTGATATGTTAAACCAAAAGGATGGATATTTAGAGTGAATAAATGGATTGATAATGAAGGATTTTTAGGGTAAGGGTTTTTGTTGAAAATAGAGTATGGCAACAATGGGGATATATCTCCGGAAATACTTGACCAACAAAGGTGATAAAAACCATTCCGAAGATATATCTCCGGAATAAAAATAGACCAAATGTATGGGGCGTATCTCACAATTGCTTTGGTTGGGTATGTAAAGGGCGCGTTCGGAGATATATCTCTGGAATCGGGGGGCATAATTAGAAATCCAAATGGCGCGCTAGAAGCTTATAAGGTGTAATAAGAAATTCTCATTCGTTAAACTTATATTTGTAAACCTTCGTGCATGCCTTAAAACTTTGCAACATACAAACTACAATGCCCCAAGTTCTTCACATACCAACCAAGTCACTCACTACAATTTCCTCAGAGCAAATTGTCACACCCCACGACCCTACTATCTTTTTGCACGTTGCCAGAATCAATTGTACATATTAATTATTTGTATATTTTGTATTTAAATAGGATTAATATCTCATTAATATGAGATTTTATTAGTTGAATAATTATTCTTTATATGAATCATTAACCTTTAATTATAGAATTGAATGTGGGCAAAGAGAGAATTTATCAGGAATTTTCTGTATAATCACATTGTATCCTATTTAAGATTATTTGCTCCTCTATCAATGATATCATAAAATTCTCTTTAACATGGAATCAACGCTCCAAAATCCATACGAGCCTGTTAAAATTTATGGCCTTCATTGCCATTTTCCCCTCTTGTGCGACCTGCATTGTCATTTTTTTTACGACCTATATTTTTGTTTTCTCCCCTTAACAAGCTTTGAACCCAACAAAAATCAGAATGTATGAAATTATTAATACCCATGTTGTCGCAACGCGAAAAATAACCGGCGGAAAAAATAGAGTCGCCACCGAACGTTATTTATCCCGACGGGGAAAGGAAACGATGGAAGAAACCTCAAAAGGGAGAAGACATGGTCATCACAACCAAGTCCTGGGTTCAGGAGTCAATTACTCGAGAGAAAGGTATTAGCACCCCCTCTCATTAGTTATACTCAACAGGATCCATGCTTGTTGTCTAATCAAAGGGTGTGTTCATCTAAAGCCTACTGCTAAATGGAAATGAAAAGGGAAAAACAAAAAGGAAACTCGATTGGACTTCGTCGTCCTAAGCCTACGTATTCCCTCGTGCAATGGGAAGGTCAGAGTCAACATAGTTCGGAGGACTCGGGTGGAAGGGGGAATGTTACTCACCAAGACTTCGCCATCTTGTGCCTACGTATCCTTAATCAGACGAGAAAGATGAAATCAGAGCGTTCGTAGTTCGTGGGACTACGGAAAGAAGGGTGAAGGGTGCTCGCCAAGACTTCGCCGTCTTGTGCCTATGTATCCTCAATCGGACGAGAATGAGGAAATCAGAGCGTCCGTAGTTCGTGGGACTACGGAAATGGTGGGAAGAGTGCTCGCTAAGACTTCACCATCTTATGCCTACGTATCCCCAATTGGACGAGAATTAGGAAATCAGAGCGTCCATAGTTCGTGGGCTGCAACCACAAATTGGTTAAGTGTTTCTTATGAGCGATGTTAAGTTCGCATTCCAGCAGTTAGGGTCGATGCCTGTTTGCAGTAGAACGGAAATAACATACTCTTTTCTGAAAATGATTTGACAAACAATCCCAAAGGATAAAATGATTTGCATTATGTTTGTGAATTTTAACAGAAGTGAATTGAATTTATTTGAGATTCATATTGCATTAAAGTCTATGACATGGGATCGAACCCTTCGTAAGATCGACCCAAGACGGGACATATACAAAACACTCTAGACAATGTAAGGAGAGACTCCCTCTTATCACTTCCCATATACTTAAGGCTCATGGCGCACAATACACGTCGTATTTATTAAGTGTTTTGAAATTGTTTTAAGAAAGAAGAAAGACTCAAAGGGTAAAAGAAAGTCTAAGGGAAACTTACCTAGATGTTATCATGCAATATGACCCTATAGTTAAGGATGAGGAGGGAAGTCTACCTAATGTTATTGTAACGCCCCAAATTTCGTAGAATATTTAATTTATTTATTTAAATATTATATTCATGAATTTCAGTAATTTGTGTGGATGTCGGTGATTTTATGAAGTTTTGGGTTATTTAATTAAATAATAGCATATGTTATGGAATATGATGTATTATTATTTAAATTAAATAATATTAGAGGAATTAAGGGCGAAGTGGACATTTGAGGAGAATTAGTGGGGGTAAAATGGGAAGAGCACATTTAGGGGTATTTTAAGAGAGAATAGTGAAAGGAACTCATTATTCGTATTTATCTTGAGGAAGAGGAAAAGGTGCTCTGAAGAATAAGTGAGAGGGAGGCTAGGGCATAGAAGATTTCCAGCGAAACTTCGAGAGAAGATCGAAAGAAGCAAAACTCTAAGGTATGGGGAGTATCGCTTTACAATATTTGTGATATAAAGATTAGGTGTTGTGGGTAATTGGGGTTTTGTGGGAAAACCTAGGAATTGAGGTTAGGGATGATGAATTGTGATGATTTACTATGTGATGATTGTTGTTATTGATGTATATATATGATAGTTATAGGTTATAACAACATAATCTATGATGATTTGAGGAAAAATCTGGGTTTTGGAGTGTGGAATCGCAGATGGGGAAGTGTTGTTATCGCAGGGTTTTTCTGCAGAAATCGCAGAGCCCGCTTAGCGCGGTCTGAAGAAATTTCGCCTCTTCGAGGCAGTGAGTAGCGCGCTTAGCGCGACCTGGAACTGAAAATATTATTTTTTTATTGAATTAAAATTCATGAAAAATATCTGTCTTGTATTATATTGATGTTGTGATGTTGTGGTGAATTTCTGCTATGTGTTGACGTGTTATATGTGATGAAAATGATGTTTTGATGATTATATGATGATATGACATTATTGATGCTTATTAGATATTTGTTTGTGATGTTTGATGATAAAATGATGATGTGAAGTACCATGAGTATATTGACGATTATGAGATGACGATTCATGATGTTTTGATGATTAAATGACGATGTGGATTAACATGATATTTGATGAATGATGATGCACTTAATAACTTTTGTTGGTGATGATGATTATGACGTTGTGAATCATGCATTCATAGCATTTAGACTTCGGTCTATTGATGATGTTAGGACTTAGGTTCAGTGACGATTTCGGACTTCAGTCCAGTGGTGGCTTCAATCCCATTGTGCGGATTAGAGTATTTTGTGACGTGCTCCCTTTTGGAGGGTTGATGGCCTAGTGTCCATTATTATGACGATTTGGTACCACATGCATTCTATGACGTTGCATTTCATCCTGGGTGGCATTGCATAATTGCATATGAGTGATATTGGTGATGTGATGTTTTATGTGATGTTTTATATGATGATTAGGGCGAGAAGCTATAATATGTGATGAAAAAACTGTTGCCTGTTGATGTCTTTTCTTTATATGATTTATATTGAATTGTGATTACTCACCCTGCTTGTTTGAATGTTGCCTTCCCGTGGGTAACGTGCAGGTGATCAGGTTTAGCCGTGGACGTTTTCGAGGACTTGAAGTTTATTTGCTTTGGTCGATTTAGAGGGTCTGGCTCTGATAGTGTAACATCGGGTTGGGGTCCTTTGAGTCAAACTATGTTGTTTCTTTATTTTGGTGTTATTTGATGATGTGGTTTTATTTGAATTATTATGACGTTTGTTGAAAACCGTTTTAATTGGAAGTTTTGAATTACGCTGCCATGTGAAGGATTTTGGTTTAATTTTGATGGAAGTCCCTTGGTGTATAGGGCAATTGTGTTATTTTGAGTTTATTGAGAAATGTGCACCCTTTGAGGTGATTATTACTCTGATATTTTGTGTATTTTGCCGTGTTTATTCGTGGGGTAGAAAAAGGTGTTACATTAGTGGTATCAGAGCAGGTCGGTCTGTCCGGCCAGGTTTTTACTTGATGTCTGTCCCTGTCAGTCGGCGAGTGTGTGTACACTGTCGATGTTTTAGTTCTTCTAATCTTGTTGGTGGTGTACAGGATGGCTGGAAGAAATGATCGTGTAATTGCTGATGCATTGGAATTGGTTGATAATATGGTGGCGCAGCTGAATCCAAATGATGGAGCTCATGATGAGTTTTAAGCTTTGGGTAAGTTTTAGAGAAACAATCCACCGACTTTTGTGGGTACGTATGATCCCGCAAGTGCACACAAGTGGCTGAAGGCGATCGAGAAGATTTTCTGAGTGATGGGATGTTCTGATGAACAACAGGTTTAGTTCGGAACGCATATGCTGGAAGAAGGGGCTGAGGACTGGTGGGATAATACCCGTCAGAGACTCACAGATGTTGGTACTGTGATAACTTGGGCCATGTTTAAGCCGGAGTTTCTGGGCAAGTATTTCCCAGAGGATGCTCGTGGCAAGAGAGAAGTGGAATTCCTTGAGCTGAAGCAAGGAGATATGACTGTGGCGGAGTATACCGTGAAGTTCGAGAAGCTAGTGAAGTTTTATCCGCACTACAATCGTGCTGATGCTGATATGTCTAAGTGTCTCAAGTTTGAGAATGGACTGAGACCCGAGATTAAGCAGGGTATTGGGTATCAGCAGATCCGCAAGTATGTGAGTTAGTTGACAAGAGCAGAATCTACGATGAGGACAGTCGAGCTCGATCTGCTCTGTCATACCCCAAATTTTGACCACTAAGATTTCCCATTATTGTGCAAATCATCACCACAATATGGGTAATCCATCATGCAACCTCATAGATCGCCAGTGTCACCAAATTAGGGTTGGTCGACCAGGGCTTCCAGATGGAAAATTTCCCCTGGGCATGAGCCAATGCTTCAAAGCATAACTTGAATTACTACATGGGACCTCATAGACCCCATCATCAAGTCAATTTAGCCTCAGGGGATGCATTCACTAAAAATCAGGAATTAGGGTTTCTTGACTTAATTCACCCCTAAGTTGACTTTTGGGATAAATCATGAGCCAAGACCTCAAGAGATTATTTGAGGGTCCCTAACACACCACGTTGATCCATTTGCAATAATGGATTGGTCCAAGAAGCTTGAGCAACAAGCTTTCAATTTCATCAGAACCACAATTAGGGTTTCGCGGGAAAAGTCAACTGTGCCTTTGACTTTTGATCAGGACATGCTTCCAAACCCTAGGACATGATTCAATACACCCTATAACACCTATGAAATCAATCCATCAAGTTTGATTTAGGTCAAGGACTTGATTTCATAGAGAATCACACAGTTTGGAATTCATCTGACAAAAAGTCAACTGTGCACAAAAGTCAACTTTGACTTTTTGAGATTTTTCACAATTATGGTTCTTTAACCCTAAAATGATGTTAATGTGTGATTTGAATCAACATTCATCAAGAAAAATCAAGAAAAGTGGGATAACTTGTAAAAGGGGTAACCATAAAAACTTAGAAATTTTTCTAAGTTATGGAACAAAGTGGCTAGGGTACCAACTTTGGAGGATCATAACTCCTAAACCACAAGGCCATTTTCCCCATCCAAAGCTGGATTTGTAGCTCTCATGGCCCTCAACAAAAGCTTCAAACACAACTCATTCCAATTCCTCATGGATTTTAAGTTATGGAATGATCAAAATCACAAAAAGTGAAAATGTCATTTTTTTTCCAACACTTAGTGAAATTTTCACTAAGTCAGAATCTGCCTTATTTTTTTCCAAATGTAGGGGCATTTTTCACTTGGATCCAAAAAGTATCAAAACCAATTATGATCAAACAGTTGTTGTATCATATGAGGGCTTTCCAAAATGGCCAAGAACTCCATCAAAGTCCACTTGAGTCATGAGATATGACAATGCCAATATGCCTTGCTGCAAACTGTCATGGCAAGGCAGATTTGGGAGTTTTGCTCGATTTGCTCAAATTTTGCAAAGGGGAAGCAACTCTATCCATCTGAACACCTCAAGGGGGGGACCAAGGAGGAACCAACTATGATCCCAAGCCTCCCAAGTCTTTGGAACCAAAAATAGCATGCCAAACCTAGAAATCCCTAAAAGAGGGACAAGACTCCAATTTTGGATTGGAGCATTTAATGGATGCACCAAGGTGGCATGGACTGAGCCATTTCCAACTGAATTCAGTCAAGACTTATCCAAGACCAAGGGAACCAGCAACCTGTGCCCTAACCTCTAGTCAATGGCTAGAGGAGACTTGGGTTCTCATTGATCAACATTGGCCAAACCTATGCAGCAGTTGCCATTCACTATTCCTTGCAAAACAAACTTGCTCTACTATAAATAAAGCTCATTTGTGATCAGTTTGAGTACACCAAAGCCATCAAACAGATGCTTTCCTCAAAATCTCTTCTTTCACTCCAAAACTGCCTTCCAAAGCAAGTCACTATCGGGTTTTGAGTTTGAGAGCTATTCCAACCAAACCAATCACACACACACACCTCATAAACATCATATAGAAGTGATCCAAACACTTAAACAACATCTGGAACACTGATTTCTCAGAATCACTAGCCAGCTGCTCAAGGTTTTAACCAAGTTGCAGTTGGGATACCATCTTCAGTTCCAGCTTGTTTCAAACCACTCCAAGCATCCAGACACACTCCATAGCACACAGGGAAGCTGTCCATATCCTTGGAACCAAGCTGTAACACCTCTAACACAAAACACGATCACCAGCTGCAAGAGGTAAGCATGAGCTCTTCTAACTCTATGATCCATGCATTTTTTGCTGCACAATAATTTGGCCATATGTTCATAATCATGCATAGAGTGTTTTCCCTCAATCAATTGGTTTGTTTGAATCGTGTATGGAATTTCTGAGCCTTCATGCAAATTTTAGGGTTCTTGAGGTTTCTCTTTGATTTCTTATTCCATGTTTAAAATAAATGAAATTAAAGACCATAGACATGATCGTGAGGTGAAAACGAGTAGATTGATATGCAGATTGCATGATATCATCAAGTATTCAGTGAAATTAGATAGAAAACGCAAATCTGCAGAAACAGAGGGTGGCGCGTGTTCTTGCCATGTTCTTGGCGCCATTTTTGAACATTTGAATATTTGAATTTCGTGATTTTATTTAATTGACTCAAAAATTAATTTCTCTCTGAGTTTTAATGATTTTGAGTTGATTCTTTTTTTAATAATTCACAAAAGTATTAAAATATTTGATTTTCCCAAAAATATTATTTATTTCATATACTTGATATTTTTGTAAAGAATTCATATTTTAATTGTTTTTTACATTTAAAATATTTTCTCCCTCTTGATTTTTCAAATTTTAGTGATTTCCAAACATTTTGTGGATCAAAACCTAATTTTTGAAACATTAATCCAAGATCACAATTTGTTTTCCACATGTTTAACAATTTTGATCATTTTAATTGAATTTTTTATTCAATTAAAATACATTTTGAAAACAAATTAGGGTTTTTGATTAATTCAACCCTCATCAAACTTTTTCAAAACTTTTGGGCCTCTAATAGAGTGTAAGACCCAACCCCTTTTGTAAATACACCACCTTTTGGGCCTCAGTCATTGTATAAGACCCACTGTATTTTCAAAAACAGCGGCGCGATCGTCGCCCCTTTAACAAAAAAATCAACTGGGTCTCTCCTCGAGCTATAAGTCCCAATTCTTTTTCTGAAAACCTTTTGGGCCTCTAATAGAGTGTAAGACCCAACCCATTTTTGAAACCAAAACCTTTTGGGCCTCAGTGTATTGTATAAGTCCCGATGCCGTCAAAAAGTTCGGCGCGATTGTCGCATTTTAAAACAAAACATTTTGGGCCTCTCCTTGAGCTATAAGCCCCATCACTTGTACAAAAATAACTCTTTGGGCCTCTAATAGAGTGTAAGACCCAATCCCCTTTTAACCTAAACCTTTTGGGCCTCAGACATTGTATAAGTCCCTCTGTGTTAAAAGAAATCTCGGCGCGATCGCCAATTCAAAAACAAATCATCTAGGCCTACCCTCGTGTTGTAAGCCCCATTTCTTTTCCTTAAACTCTTTGGGCCTCTTGAGAGAGTGTAAGACCCATCCCTTTGTACAAAAAACCTTTTTTGGGGCCTCAGTCACTTGTATAAGTCCCTTTGTACAAATTCAAAACAACAGTGCAATCATTGATAAAACCTTGGGCCTCTCCTTGAGTTGTAACCCCCAAAAATCTTTTCAAAACACTTCCTCCTTTAAGTTTGAATATAATATTATTATCAAAGCTTTCTTTGTTGAAAGACTAACTAAACAGCATGGAAGCTCTACAACCGAGTAAGTGTTTACCCGCCTTCTTTATCCGCTTTCATATATATATATATAACTGTATTGTGGGGCTGCTCACTGTAAGTCTTCTTTCACAAACTTTTATATACTTGTCAAATATCCACTGTGTAATACTAGTATAGCTATTTAGAGTTTTCCCCGGCAACTACGTCTAGCACTAGGTAAAGCCCTGTTGGTCACTCTTAAATACAAACAAAACTAGATCCCCATAGGATTACTAGACACAGTCTTCCCTCCTCTTGGGGTTAAACAATATGGAGACGTGAAAGGCAGCATTCTCTGTGAACCCTTTCTCAGACTATCACCCTTAGAAATTGTCAAAGAGACTCTACTCCCCAGGGATGATCTTTTCTCCGTGAATGGCATCTCTTGAGTTTCTTCCAAATTCTCGGAGTTTCCTGGCTTGATCTATTCTCGGTGAATGGCATGTCTTGAACTTCTCAGGGTTTGGGGACCCACTGGCTTCTTAAAAGCATCCCCGCCTCCTCTTGGGAATTGTACAAGGACCCTTCGGCTTCTTAAAAGCTCTCATGCCTCCTCTTGGGCTTAGTACAAGGACCCAGAGACCTCTACATGTATAGGAACAAAACCTAGTCATCAATTTGCTAGAGCTGTCTTTCTGAGTCAAGTGTCAGACCTGTTAATGGGTTGACCTTCATCCCTTAACATACCAGTCTTCTCTTGGGCATCGTACAAAGATCATTCACTATCTGAGAATCGATTTCTCAAAACACCCGTAGACTTGGACAGTCTCAATACCCTTTGGATTTCCCATTTCCTTAAAATAATAAATAAACCCGATCCTCTGATCAGTGCCAAAGCACAACAATACCTTTAAATCAGTCCCTTTATAAGAACTAATTTTCTCTTTTATCCAACATACTGGACCTGTCACTAAACTGAAACAGTCACCAGCACAATAGCCTCCTCTTGGGCTTTGTACAATGATTCTCCCCAGGGGAGCTAACCTATTCACACTCTCTGGTTGAGTATAAAAGACTCTCTTGTTGAGTCAACCACTTTTAGCCTCCATCTCGGGCTTCGTACGAGATAAAAATTACTCTCTGGTTGAGTATAAAAGACTCTCTTGTTGAGTCAACCACTAATAGCCTCCATCTCGGGCTTCGTACGAGATACAAAAGCACTCTCTTGTTGAGTATAAAAGACTCTATTGTTGAGTCAAACCCCTTTTAACCTCCATCTCGGGCTTCGTACGAGATAAAAATCACTCTCTTGTTGAGTATAAAAGATTCTCTTGTTGAGTCAAACATTTTCAGCCTCCATCTCGGGCTTCGTACGAGGTACAAAGACTCTCTTGTTGAGTCAAACACCTTTAGCCTCCGTCTTGGGCTTTGTACAAGACACATACAAAAGCACTCTCTTGTTGAGTCAACCCTTTTAGCCTCTCTCTCGGGCTTCGTACGAGACACATAAAAACACCCTCTTGTTGGGTCAATAGCCTCCTCTTAGGCTTTGTATAAGGAAACCCCGGTTAAGTCAACCAACCTTTTAGCATCAAAAGTTGTGCCTCGTTCACAGTATACAAACATCAACAACTCCTTTTCCCCCCATCTAATTGCTGTAAGCGGCAAGCCTCTGGATTATTTACATCCACGCCACTGTCCCTCTTTTAGCATGAGAAATTCCTAAGGAAAGATAACATTGCTCTACACTGAGTTAAAGTCTTCTCCTTCAGGTTTAAAATCCCCTATAAAGGAAAACTATGGCATTGCTGGATTCACATATCCCAGTTAAAGTAATTCTCCTTTATAATCAGTCACCCAACAGTTGTGACAAACAGACCAAATACCCCCCTTTAGAGATGATAAATTCTCTCTAAAGTCAAAACCGTTTAGCTTCACATCTTGGGCTTCGAACAAGATGCAAATAAACCCTTCAGCTTCACATCTTGGGCTTTGAACAAGATACAAACCACCTTTAGCTTCACGTCTTGGGCTTTGAACAAGACACCAAAACAACCCTTTTTCCTCCCATAGAATAGGAGGAACTACGATCGCTCTGATTTTCCTGTTTTGTTAAACGGGAATACGTAGGCATAAGATTGAAAAAAAATCTTAGCGAGCACACTAATAAAAAAACCCAAAATCCCGTACCTTCATACATCAATAAAAAAGCATCAGTCTTAAACCTCCCACCAATCGCCCGGGCACTATTTTAACAAAATAACCTAAGAGAAACCCACAATCTTTGTAGCATCTGTAAACCAACAGTCATCTGTTCAAATTCAGTTTGCAAGCAGGGTTAATTGGATACATTTATTTCCCTTCCTTCATCAGCTTTAATAGGATAAAAAATGAATCGAGCTGTAGTACCCCAAAGCGATAGTGCTTCGCAACCACGCAAAAACTCGCGCTACATGCTCACTATAAGCAGTTGAGTGAGAATAAGAGGCAGTATAGGGGTAAGCCTTATACGACTTCACCTTACAAAGAGAAGCAGAAGGCTTTAGATGGGAAGAAGACATGTGGGGGAGCGGCTCCCGCTTCTGGAAAGTGTCATAAGTGTGGTGGGCAAGGTCACCATGCTGATGCTTGCACCAATAATGTGGTGAGGTGTTATCGATGTGGTAAGAAAGGGCATAGGGCTACTGATTGCAAGGATGAAGGTCTGACCTGTTTCAATTGTGGTGAAAAAGGTCATATCAGTACTCAATTCCAGAAGCCGAAGAAGACCGCGACCAATGCCCAGACCAGTGGCAAGGTGTTTGCTTTGAGTGGTGCCGAAGTGCCAGAGAAGGACAGCCTGATTCGAGGTACTTGTTTTATTAATAATATCGAGTTGGTTGCTATTATTGATACTGGTGCTACTCATTCTTTTATCTCGCTTGAATGTACTAATAGATTGGGTTTGAAGTTATCTGATATGAATGGTAATATGGTAATAGAAACTCTAGCTAATGGCTCTCTTACTACTACCCTTGCGTGTTTAAGATGTCATGTGATGATTTTTGAGAAGGGCTTTGTGATGGATTTGGTGTGGTTACCCTTGTACCAAATTGGTGTGATCTTTGGAATGAACTGGTTGGAGTTCAACCGTGTTCATATCAATTGTTATACCAAGACTGTAGAGTTTCCCGAGTTTGATGATAGTGGGAAGTTGATGTACTTGTCTGCTAAGCAAGTAGACGAGCTGATGGAATACGAAGCGTTGGTGTTTGCAATGTTTGCATCATTGCAAATTGATCGTGAAGTTGCGAGTGCGAAGTTGCCGGTTGTCTGTGAATTCCCAGAAGTGTTTCCAGATGACATCAATGATTTGCCTCCAGAGCGTGAGGTAGAGTTTTCAATGGACTTAATACCAGGTACGAGTCCAGTGTCGATGGCTCCTTATCGGATGTCAGCCTCTGAGCTAAGTGAATTAAAGAAACAACTGGAAGAATTGCTTGAGAAGAAGTTTGTTCGACCAAGTGTTTCTCCGTGGGGTACTCCGGTGTTGTTAGTGAAGAAGAAAGATGGAGGTATGAGGTTGTGCGTTGATTATCGGCAGTTGAATAAAGTGACTATCAAAAATAAGTATCCGCTACCGAGAATCGACGATTTGATGGATCAACTAGTAGGTGCCTGTGTGTTCAGCAAGATAAATTTGAGGTCGGGTTATCATCAGATCCGAGTTAAGCCTGATGATATTCTGAAGACGACTTTCAGAATGAGATATGGACACTATGAATACTGTGATGCTATTTGGTGTATCTAATGCACCTGGTGTATTCATGGAGTACATGAATCAGATTTTCCATGAGTATTTGGATAAGTTTGTGGTGGTGTTTATCGATGATATCTTGATATATTCTAGATCCGAAGAAGAACATGCTGAGCATTTGAGGATCGTGTTGCAAGTGTTGAAAGAGAAGAAGTTGTATGCAAAGCTGTCAAAGTGTGAATTCTGGTTGAAGGAAGTGAGTTTCCTTGGCCATGTGATTTCAAGTGGTGGTGTTGCTGTTGATCCTTCTAACATTGATGTCGTGTTACAGTGGGAGACTCTGAAGTCTGCTACTGAGATACGAAGTTTTCTGGGATTAGCGGGTTATTACCGCAAGTTTATTGAAGGCTTTTCTAAGTTGGCATTACCTTTGACTCAGTTGACTCGAAAAGGTTAAGCGTTTGTGTAGGATGTAGCTTGTGAAGAGAGTTTTGTGGAATTGAAGAAGAGATTGACTACTGCTCCAGTGTTGATTTTGCCTAATCTGAGCGAATCTTTTGTGGTGTATTGTGATGCGTCGAAGATGGGCCTTGGTGGAGTATTGATGCAGAATGGACAAGTTGTTGCCTATGCTTCGAGACAATTGCGAGTTTATGAGAGGAATTATCCTACCCATGACTTGGAATTGGCTGCTGTGGTGTTTGTGTTGAAGATTTGGAGACATTATTTGTTTGGCTCTAAATTTGAAGTGTTTAGTGATCATAAGAGTCTGAAGTACTTGTTTGATCAGAAGGAATTGAATATGAGACAGAGGAGGTGGTTAGAGCTGTTGAAGGATTTCGATTTTGATTTGAGTTATCACCCGGGCAAATCAAATGTAGTGGCTGATGCATTGAGCAGAAAGTCATTGCATATGTCAATGCTTATGGTGAAAGAGTTGGAATTGATTGAGCCATTCAGAGATTTGAGTTTGGTGTGTGAAGCGACTCCTGACAGTGTGAAGTTGGAAATGTTGAAGTTGACTAGTAGTATTCTGGAAGAAATTAGAGTGGGACAACAATCTGATTTAAAGTTGGTTGACCAATTGACTTTAATCAACCAAGGTAACGGAGGAGATTTCTGAATTGACGAGAATGGTGTAATGATGTTCAGAGACAGGGTGTGTGTCCCAGATGTCCCAGATATTAAGAAGAGCATTCTTGAAGAAGTACATCGAAGTGGGTTGAGCATTCATCCCGGTACTACGAAGATGTACCAGGATCTGAAGAAGTTGTTTTGGTGGCCAAGTATGAAGAAGGATGTTGCAGAGTTTGTTTATGCGTGTTTGACTTGCCAGAGGTCGAAAGTTAAGCATCAGAAGCCTTTAGGTATGATGCAGCCGTTGAGGATTCCAGAATGGAAATTGGATAGTATTTCCATGGATTTTGTGGTGGGATTGCCGAAGACTGCTAAGGGAAATGATTCATTTTGGGTGATCATGGATATATTAACTAAGTCGGCTCATTTCTTACCGATGAAGATTAATCATTCCATGCAGAAGTTAGTCGAGATGTACATTGAGGAGATTGTGAAGTTACATGGGGTACCTTCGAGTATTGTGTCGGATAGAGATCCGAGGTTTACATCGAGATTTTGGAAGAGTTTGCAAGATGCTTTGAGACGGACAGTCAGACAGAAAGGACTATCCAATCTTTAGAAGATTTGCTGAGGGCTTGTGTGTTGGATCATGGAGGATCGTGGGATAGCCATTTGCCATTGATTGAGTTCACGTATAATAATAGTTTTCATGCTAGTATTGGAATGACGCCTTATGAAGCTTTGTATGGGAGAAGGTGTAGGACTCCGTTGTATTGGTATGAGTCGGGCGAGAGTGTTGTACTCGGACTTGAAATTGTGCAAGAGACGACCGAGAAGATTAAGAAGATCCAAGAAAGAATGAAAGCTTCGCAGAGTCGTCAGAAGAGTTACCATGATAAGAGGAGAAAAGCACTTGAATTCCAAGAGGGAGATCACGTGTTTCTGAGAGTGACGCCAGTGACTGGTGTGGGTCGAGCTTTGAAGTCTAGGAAGCTCACTCCACGTTTTGTTGGTCCATATCAGATATCGCAGAGGATAGGAGAGGTAGCCTATCGAATTGCTTTATCACCGTCACTTGCGAATTTGCATGACGTATTCCATGTGTCTCAATTGAGGAAGTACATTCCGGATCCGTCGCATGTGATTCAGATGGATGATGTACAAGTGAAGGATAATCTGATTATGGAAACATTGCCGGTGCGTGTTGATGGTCGAGAGACGGAGCAACTGCGGGGTAAAGACATAACTTTGGTGAAGGTGTTGTGGGGTGGACCAGCTGGTGAAAGTTGGACTTGGGAACGTGAAGATCAGATGAGGGAGTCGTATCCGACTCTATTCCCTTGAGGTAATTTTCGAGGGCGGAAATTCTTTAAGTGGGGTAGAGTTGTAACGCCCCAAATTTCGTAGAATATTTAATTAATTAATTTAAATATTATATTCATGAATTTTGGTGATTTGTGTGGATGTCGGTGATTTTATGAAGTTTTGGGTTATTTAATTAAATAATAGCATATGTTATGGAATATGATGTATTATTATTTAAATTAAATAATATTAGAGGAATTAAGGGCGAAGTGGACATTTGAGGAGAATTAGTGGGGGTAAAATGGGAAGAGCACATTTAGGGGTATTTTAAGAGAGAATAGTGAAAGGAACTCATTATTCGTATTTTTCTTGAGGAAGAGGAAAAGGTGCTCTGAAGAACAAGTGAGAGGGAGGCTAGGGCATAGAAGATTTCCGGCGAAACTTCGAGAGAAGATCGAAAGAAGCAAAACTCTAAGGTATGGGGAGTATCGTTTTACAATATTTGTGATATAAAGATTAGGTGTTGTGGGTAATTGGGATATTGTGGGAAAACCTAGGAATTGAGGTTAGGGATGATGAATTGTGATGATTTACTATGTGATGATTGTTGTTATTGATGTATATATGATAGTTATAGGTTATAATAACATAATCTGTGATGATTTGTGGAAAAATCTGGGTTTTGGAGTGTGGAATCACAGATGGGGAAGTGCTGTTATCGCAGGGTTTTTCTGCAGAAATCGCAGAGCCCGCTTAGCGCGGTCTGAAGAAATTTCGCCTCTTCGAGGCAGTGAGTAGCGTGCTTAGCGCGACCTGGAACTGAAAATATTTTTTTTTTATTGAATTAAAATTCATGAAAAATATCTGTCTTGTATTATATTGATGTTGTGATGTTGTGGTGAATTTCTGCTATGTGTTGACGTGTTATATGTGATGAATATGATGTTTTGATGATTATATGATGATATGACGTTATTGATGCTTATTAGATGTTTGTATGTGATGTTTGATGATATAATGATGATGTGAAGTACCATGAGTATATTGGCGATTATGAGATGATGATTCATGATGTTTTGATGATTAAATGACGATGTCGATTAACATGATATTTGATGAATGATGATGAACTTAATTAATTTTGTTGGTGATGATGATTATGACGTTGTGCATCATGCATTCATAGCATTTAGACTTCGGTCTATTGATGATGTTAGGACTTCGGTCCAGTGAGAATTTAGGACTTCGGTCCAGTGGTGGCTTCAATCCCATTGTGCGGATTGGAGTATTTTGTGACGTGCTCCCTTGTGGAGGGTTGATGGCCTAGTGTCCATTATTATGTCGATTTGGTACCACATGTATTCTATGACGTTGCATTTCATCCTGGGTGGCATTGTATAATTGCATATGAGTGATATTGGTGATGTGATGTTTAATGTGATGTTTTATATGATTATTAGGGCGAGAAGCTGTAGTATGTGATGAAAATAACTATTGCCTGTTGATGTCTTTTCTTTATATGATTTATATTGAATTGTGATTACTCACCCTGCCTGTTTAAATGTTGCCTCCATGTGGGTAACGTGCAGGTGATCAGGTTTAGCCGTGGACGTTTTCGAGGACTTGAAGTTTATTTGCTTTGGTCGATTTAGAGGGTCTTGCTCTGATAGTGTAACATCGGGTTGGGGTCCTTTGAGTCGAACTATGTTGTTTCGTTATTTTGGTGTTATTTGATGATGTGGTTTTATTTGAATTATTATGACGTTTGTTGAAAACCGTTTTAATAGGAAGTTTTGAATTCCGCTGCCATGTGAAGGCTTTTGATTTAATTTTGATGGAAGTCCCTTGGTGTATAGGGCAATTGTGTTATTTTGAGTTTATTGAGAAATGTGCACCCTTTGAGGTGATTATTACTCTGATATTTTGTGTATTTTTCCGTGTTTATTCGTGGGGTAGAAAAGGGTGTTACAGTTATCATACAAATGATGGACTTAAGGTTGAGGTTCAAAGGGACAACCCTAATGTTGTCATGCAAAGGATTGAGAGCCTAATGTCTATCCTACTTCGAACCTAATCAAAAATTAAGTTCAAACTAGGAGCCCTAAGGGAGCACGTGATCAAGCACGAGTAAACATTAAACAAACTCAATCTCAACAACAAATAGAAGTCCAAAACTTAAAGGAGAAGAAATGAGATGAAGAGAGGAGATGTCAAAGAAACACAAGTATAAACCAAACCAAAAATAGCAGCAACAATAGCGCTTCAGCACAAAACAACAGTAAATTTCAGCAAGCAAGCAAGAACAACATTTAACAGCTCATATCTTCAGAACACAGTTGTCGCTCCCGGGATTTTCATCCTAGTACAAACGCGAAAGTGGCATCGAAACAGAGTCGCCAGCAATGTGTATTTATCCCAAGAGAGGGAAAGGAAACACCGCATAAACCTGAAGGAAGGAAAGAGCATGGTCTTACGACCAAGAGAAGTGGGTAAGGGAGTCGGTTACGCGAGAGGAAGGTATTAGCACCCTCTCGCGTCCATCGTACCCGATGGGATCCACGCTTGCTTGCTTCGATCAAAGGGTGTAAGGAAAGGATACTGGAAAAGGAATGAAAAAGGAAAGGAGAGAGAAAGAGAAACAAATGTAGGGAAAATAAAAGAAGTGCTCGCATGGGCCCTACCCCACTGCCTACGTATCTCATCGGGAACATGAGAATCAGAGTGACGTAGTTCCCCTCAACGAGGGTCGCTTTGTTTGTGTTTTTTAGTGGAATACGTCAACGTTCGCGTCCTAGCAGTTTCGGTGTTGCGGCTCGCTGTAGGGAGACTTAGGCGTTACCTGTTTGCAGTAGGACGGAAATGACGCATCCTTAAGGAAAGGAGTGAAGAAGATGAGAAAAGAATTGTTTGTTTGTTTTGTTTTTTAAATAAAAGGTGTTTTTGATTATTTTTGTTTTGTAACATGTATTGTATTTAAGTCCCTCATATAGGATCGAATGTCCAACACATTGACCCAAGATGGGCTATATGCTATACATTCCAAAGAAATGTGAGAAGATCCCCCACTTCCTTGTTCCCACATGAAAGGCCTAAATACAATAGGTGTTATGCCTTTATTAAGTGCTTTGGTTGATTAAGAGATGAAGAAATATTTTGCTATTTATACCTTCAACAAATATTGCATCCAAGTCCCTCATACAAGATCAAATGTTTAACACATTGACCCAAGATGGGCTATAATGCTATACATTCTAAGATTATAAGAGAAAACCCCTTTATAATCTTTTCTTTGTATGAAAGGCCTAAATGCAATAAATGCCTACCTTTATCACATGTTTTTGAATTTTCTTTAAGATATGAGAAGAGAGACTCAAGAGAGGAGAAAAGGTAAACTCTAATGGGAACTAAGACACACCCTAGTGTTATCATGCATGGATATCCTAAGGTTAGTGAGGTTTAAAAAAGAAGAAAGAAACTCCTTAGTGTTGTATGCGCTCCTTGCTTGAAGAGAAGATAAAAGAAGATGAGAAGAAGAAGAGAAGGAGGCTTAGTATTCTTCTTACTTCTTAATGAAGTGAAGAAAGAACCTAAGAAGGGATGGTGTGCAATTAAGCAAATGATAGCATTAAATGCTTCACAATCACATTTTGAAGGCATTAAAGGAGTTAAGGGAAGAAGGTAGGAGGTGGAAGCATATCCACATCCAATTTACTTACCACTTGCACCTAAAAATGTTAGAAATATCACATATGAACAAATGATAAGCAAGTAAGCACACAACCAAAGAAGAACCAACAATTAAAGGCTCAAACCACTTAGGGGCAGTAGCTAAAGGTCCTAATTGACTCCTAATAGTAGCACATCTAAATTGGGTAAAAGAAGTGAGGGTAAGTTCTAAGTAACTACCTTTACTTGTGGAAGAAGAAAGAAGATGAAGAAGTAAGAAAGGTGATGTTAGAATGGCCAAACAAACCAAGTTAAATCAAGTTCAGAATTCAAACATGTCTTAAAATGCCCTATAAATGTCAATTACAAGTAGCTTAAGTCCATCACAAAAGCATACAATCATTGGTGAATGAATGAAGAAGAGATGAAGTGAAGGAGTTTTCATGTTTTGAATGCATTTAAGTCACCTACATGAGATGGAATGATCATACATTTATGGAATGAGTTGAGAATGAATGAGGTCAGTAGGTTAACATGTTCAAAATGCCATTGATCATGCATGAATGAGCATACAAGTATGAATGGAGGAATATAAATGCAAACACAAGTCATTTAAGTCAAAAAAGGTTCACATAAGATGTTCAACTTTAGATGAGTAATCAAGACATGGTAAAATGATGCACCACTGACCAAATATGATTCATGCAAGTCTTAAGGTATCTAAGATAACCTAAAAAGAAACCTCAAACAATGGCACAAGTGCCTTTCATCAATTAAAGTTAGGTTCATGCAATTAGGGCTCAATTAGAGGTACCTTAAAGAACAATTCAACTAAAAATAGCTAACCACATCCAAAAATTATGAAACTTGGTCAAGATATTCTACAAACAGAAGCAAAACATGTCACAAAATTTCACTCAAATATCCACAAAATTAGTCATTTAGATTAGGGGTCAAAGAGAGTGAAGAACCAAAATTAATCATGCCAAAGAGTGAAGTCAAAATGTAATGAAAAAAAAATGTAAAAAAATGTAAAAAATGTTTTTATGAATTTTAATGTGGTATGAAATGAATGCAACAAGAATGAATCAAAAATGTTTAATGGTTTAGGAGAAATAAAAGTTTGAAGTAAAGGTATGAAAATAGAAACAATTTCCAAAAGGAATAAAAGAAAATTATGAATTAATATTCAAATATTCACAAAATTGGAATTAAAAATAATAGAAAATTACTTTAATATGTCAATATGTAACATGAATTCTTATGGAATTTTTGATGATATTTTGGTATTTTTAAAATGCAATTATGAAACGTGTAGAAAAAAATGGAAATAAAAATAATATGCAATATGAATGGGGGGTGTGAACTTAGCAAAATATCAGTTCAAATTAATTGGGCTTCAGAAACATGGAGGTGTGGAAAGCAAACTGTCATAGGTCCAATTACGCGCAAAACACCATAATAAGCATGCACTTTCAGTCAAACCAAGTCAAATCATACCAGCCATTGGATCAAGTCCCAGTCAATGCA
Source organism: Lathyrus tuberosus (assembly GCA_022829125.1). Classification (NCBI taxonomy): domain Eukaryota; kingdom Viridiplantae; phylum Streptophyta; class Magnoliopsida; order Fabales; family Fabaceae; genus Lathyrus; species Lathyrus tuberosus. The sequence continues at coordinate 8,312,723 of JALAZF010000090.1, forward strand.
AAAGTCAAGGTAAGCAAATCAAACACACGCGCATGAGGGCACATATTCGCTATCATACACCACGCCACACAATGTTTAAGTGGATTCAGATAAAACGCATGTGACAAGCACATGCCTTTTAATGTGCTGTCACCCTACAAGCCACACGATCAAGCAAAATGGACGTACACGATTAAAACCTACATAAACCCTAACATTCAAAGTCACCGGCCGGAGGGGACCTCCGGTCACCTTCTCCGGCCAACAACCACCACCTGCAACTTTCACATTTCACCAAAACACACAAATCGCATACCAAAACGCAGAGGAAGTCATGGAGATCAAGGATTCGACCTTATTTTTCACAAGCCACACATACACATAGAGAACAGAGCAGATTAAAGCAAGCCCTAGGTTTTGCAACTAAGCCTCTAAAAGGCCTATCAACTAGCCGGATTTAAGAATGCTCCTATTGAGCTAAAATCAACCAAAAACAAATGATAATGAAGAAAAACTGTGCGTTCAAAATTCAAAGAATCAAACCTGAAGTTGATGGAGCTTGGAATACACAAGAATACCAGAAATAGATGCCTCTTCCTTGAGCTTCACTTGGCCAAATAAAGGCTTGAGAGCTTGAATTCGTGCAGAAAATCAATTGGAATTTGATGCTGAACTTCTTTAACTGAACCTATGCACTCTTGTTCTTGATCTCCAAAGCAGAATAATGATGAAGATGGAGATGAAATGTAGAAAAAGATGGTTAAACTCGTGTGCAAGCAGAAGAAAAGTGGAGAGAATGTGAGAGAGATTCAGTGTGAAGAATGAGAAAAATGAAGCTCCACTGAAAATGTGAAGTGAGATTTTGTTTTATAGTGTAAGCTAACCATGGTTTGGTGAGTGAGTTAAAGTGAGTCAAGGTAGTTAAACTGAGTCATCCCTAACTAACTGAGTCAAGTTAGTTAGGGAGAGCAGTGCTATGGTGAAGAGGGCTCATAACATGCTATGGTGTGGGAAAAAGAAATGGCACGGTTTGTGAAATAGAAGCTTGTTCATCAAAAACTTGCTAAGCAAGTTTTGTCCCTTCTATTCTCATGCAATGCACGTGCCACTGTGCTTAGTGTAAGTAATGTGTGCTTGGTCAAAAGAGGAAACTGAAGTGAAGAAGTGTTTGGTGTGTGAGTGAACCAAATTATGAACTGAACTGTCAATGTACCAGTGCCAACATAGGGTAGTTTGTTGAAGTTTTTCTCCTTATTCAATGAATGCATTAGGGAGTTTATGGGTTCATTGGAAAGAGGATGCATTGGAGCACAATATTGATTTGGAAATTGAAGTGAAATGAGGTCTCAAACATGTCTAAAAATGACCTTAAACAGATGGACCAAGAACTGGTACATGGGTGCGCAGACTTGTGGCATGACCTGGTTGTGACCTGGTCAAATTTCAGTTGCAATGACCATTCTTTGAGCCATCATAACTCCTTAACCTTTGATCAGATGAAAAATTGATAAACACCAACTTTGAAGATCTCACATAGAGGAACAACTTTGATGTTGAAAGATTTTCCATTTGAAGCCTCTAATCATGAGTAATTTATCAATACATTTGGCCCACCAAGTGTTTGTGAAAATGACACGCGCGTGACCTGAAAATTGACCAAGCTGACTTGCATTTTGCCCTAGTTTTCCCCAACTTTGATCATCCATATCTCACTCAATTTTTATCCAATGGAGATGTTCTACACATGGATTTGAAGCTTGAAGCAAGACCTTTTGTTGTGGCCGAGTGGAATTTTCATTTGGTGCTTCAATTTTAAATGGCCTTGGTTCAAACTCTGATGCAAAATGGCCAAAACTTGCTATTTTTAGTAACCCTTCTTCTTCCAAAAATGGCAACTTTCCACCTCTTGATTTTTTCATGATTCCTTTGGAGTTTCTTGACCAAATTTTGTACATTGGACACATATTACATGAATTTTATGGATTTGGCCTCAAAAAGTCAAGAGTTGACTTTTTCCTCTGATTATTTGACTTGCCCCCAAATTTCCTGATTTTTGATATTTCTTCCAATTGAACCACTTCTAAAACCAATTGAGAGGCAATTCTCCATACACATACACTTAAAAACATGTAGAATACCATGACATCAAGTTTTGTCCAAAAAATCAAAGATTCCCTGATTTAATGGGAAACCCTAGTTTTAGTGCCCACCTCCTAGGAGAAAAATGTGCAGTCTTCAATTTCAAATTCCTCAGAGTATGTTGTGTATCCTCTTAAAGGATGATGAGATATACCATTTGAGGATGATTTTGGATCAATGGGCTATCTCTTTTGAGGGTTTTCCCTCAATTTTTGAACCTCTTGCATAACGAAAGATGTAGTGCTTCAATCTCCCATTGGATCTCACTTCCTTGAGATTGTGGATGATCAATTGAGATGGTATGAGACATGAGAGACCTCTTGGCTTGCCTGGAGGAAACTTGATTGACCTCTTTGTGCTTTGAATGATCCCTTGATTGTCCACCTTCCACCTGATCACATGCCTTGATGGTGAGAGGGATGCTATGCTTCATTTTTCTATGTTAAATGCAATGCAATGCTAATGAGATGGATATGATATTGTAAATGATAAAGCTATGCTAAGATGCAAAAAAGGGAGAGCAAATTTTAGGGTATTACAACAGTAGGTGTAAAATCTAGCAGAACAAAATAGATACATTTAACAACGTGTATGTACAAAACAACAGTGTATGCAACATAATTTCTATATTCAATAAACTCATGCACAAGGTGAATTTAGCAACATGAACCAATGAGAATTCATGTCCAATTTCAAACATCGATAAGATTAAGCAAGCACAAATATCTCAAGTATCAAAGCACCAAACTCATCAAGACAATTCAAGAATCATCAAGAAAAATAACCAAAGTTAATCACCAAGATTCTAATGGAGATAAATAATAAAATCAATTAGAGATTCTACAAGAATTTAACCAATAAATCAACAAGAAACCAAACTAAAATTCAACAAATATTCAATAAAAAACTCAATGAAATTCAATTGGAAATTAAATGCTAGTTCAACAAATATTCAATTAGGAGTTCAATCAACAATGAATTTAATCAAAGAATTCTAAACAAAATTTTAACAAGAAATTCAAGTTAACACTAAATCCTAAACAAAATCAAAATGATTCAAAATCAAATTATCTAAACCAAATATCCCAAACTCAAATTATCAAAATCACAATAATCCAAATTCTAACAATCCAAGATCAAATTAATCCAACACTAATTAATTGTATCAAGATCAAATTAATCAAATTATCAAAATCTAAAAAAATCTAAATATTTAACACCACATTATCCAATCAAAAAAACAAATTCTAAATAATAAAAAAATAATAATCAAATAATCTAAAAACTAACTAATCAAAATCAAATTAATCAAGATCCAAATATCCAAGATCTAAAACAAATTATCCAAATCTAACTAATTAAGATCTTAAAAAATATTATCAAAAAAATTATAAAAAAAAATATCAATAATTAAAACTAAAAACAAAAAGGGTCATGGGGTATGGAAACAGATCTGGGAAGGGACGAGGAGTGGAGTCATATGGGTTGAAGCCTATCATCCGCACAAACACGGTAGAAAAAGCAAGAAGGGGTGATGAACAAAACTCAAACTAATGACATGGGCTAACAAAACCAAACACGGTCCATATTGAAGAAACGTGATCCAAACCAGCAACCATTCTCAAGTCGATATTAGATTTCAAAAAGATAGAGTTCAACATTGTTGCCATGTCGCATCAGAAAAAAGAAAAGAACCAAAGCAAATAAAAAATAATAAAACGAAAAAAGAAAACCCAAATCGGTCAACCCATAGTGGCGTGATTACTTAGACACCATCCTCAGTAGCCAACATCAGGTTCAAACATGGAAGAATAGAACGACAACGGCAGAAAATCCTCGCCTTCGCAACTTGGACGTCTTTCGATTCTGTCTCCTTCTGTCGTGCGGTTTTGATTCAGGTTCGTGTGCTTTGATTATGTTTTGCTTGGTCGTGCTTCTTCTCACTCTCTTGGTCGATTCGAATCTGAGTTTTAATTTGGGGGGTGAGTTGTTGCATTGATGTTGATGGGTTTTGGAAGGAGATTTGTTGTGTTGAAATGGTTGAAGGAAGAAAGGTTTGTTGTTTTAGAAGATGAAGGAAAGTGTTGGAGGTTTGAGTGATACTCGAGGGTTTATGGGAATGAAGAATGTGAAGGTTTTATTGTTTTGAGAGAGTTATGTAGAGGGAAAATCATTTGACGGAAAGGGTTCAGAGGAAAAATAATTTCGTTTTGGTTGTTGTATTGTGCGTCGTGGAAAGAAAAAAATTGTGTTGTGCAGGTCATGAGCAAATGGTTGGTGTGTGAGAACGATGCTAGCAGTGTACGGTTTGTGTATTGTTTGTGAGGCATCTTTTGTGCGTGGTTTTTGAAATTATCAGTGTGGGACCAAATTTGTTATGGTTTTGTGAGTCTTGTTACTGAAAGAAAAAAATTGCGTTGCGCAGGTCATGAGCAAAGGGTTGGCGCGTGATTGAGTTTTGTATGTTGTAGTTTTTATTTTGTATCGTGTGTAACAGTTTGCGAAAGTAATGGTTGTGAAGTGGCTGAATATTGATACGAGATGCTGCGTTGTGGTAATGTTGGCGTGGGTTATGGATCGTGAGTGAAGCTCCTTTTTTTTTGAATTTTCTATTACTGCAGGTGATGGCTTGGGCTAAAATTTTTGTGTAGTTGTGTAGGTGACTGAAAGTTTGTTTGGCTTTGTAGAGTATTGGTAGGTAATGTACAATGCTTTTGCAAGCTGTTTTTGAGAGGTTTGCTGATGGTGTGAAATTGGACCGTGTGTGGGGCTTGTAGAATAGTGAATGAAAAAATCATGGTGGAACAACTTGTTTTGTAATTAACTTAGGCTTTGAAAATTATTTGTAATGAACTTGGAAATTGTAATGAACATATTTTGGTCCTTTTTTTGGAATTGAATATGAATTCAAATTGGAATATGGTTATTTATTGGAAATGGATATATATAAAATGAATTGAAATGAATTTTGAAAGTGGATATGAAAATGGATATAGACATTGAATTGTGGATCTAAAAGTGGGTATTTAGTAAACAACTATTCTAAATGGATTTAGAAATTGGACATTGGATATGGTTTAAAATATGGTCAAAAGAAAAAAGGGTTTAGAATTGATATAAGGAAACATGATTAACATGGATATGGACTAGATGGTTTAGACTTGGGATTAACAAGAATGGATAATGGTTTAATGGCTAAAAATGGAAAATATGGATTCATGGATTTTAGAAAATGGTTTCAAATGTGAATAACAAAATGGTTTCAAAGTGGATGATGATGGATAGAAAATCGATTAAGGATTGGAAATCCTGATTTTTAGCCAAAAACCAATCTTGACTCTTTCTTCACAGGCCTCTAATAAAACATGAAACACAACTACCACTGAACAAACCACAACTGAAACAATGTCTGTCACCTTTAATTTTCTGAATTTCTGATTAATAAGCCCTGAATCAATTCAAATTTGACTGAATTGTTCTCTGGGAAAATAAATCCACAGTTTGAACACAGTCAACCCTATGATCACGATGAACCTAAATTTTGAATTAAACTTCTCATGAATCACTGCCTGATAACTTGTCGACTTCCAGCACATAACAAATTAACCTTGGATGCACACTGTTTGAGAATTAAACCACTGGCACAGATAACTTGCACTTGAAGCAAACTCTTGATGGTTTGACCAAGACGAGGTCAAACTTCCATCTAATCTTGATCATGACTGAATAACCACCTCTGACTTGAAGCTATGACATCATCCCTGATAACCCTGATCTCCTATCCCTGGTGAGAAGAAAACCCTAACCTTAAGCCATTTGAATATAATCTTGCCAACAAACTTGAATTAACACAATGATGAAACCCTAGGCTCTTGACGCCTTTGAGAAATCTTGAATCAAATAAACTTGATACTTGATGATCTTTGATTACAAAAATAAGAATTCAACCCTCTGCCAAACTTAAATGAAAGTATCTCAAGGCAAATAGGAAACCTTGACTCAGAGAAACTCCTGATCCCATGTCTTAGAAGACCAATGTGATGTATGATGCAGATGAACGCGAAGCAAAATCCAGTTAAGGTTAGAAAAAGAGAGGGCAAATTTTGGAGTGTTACACATGCCCCAAATATTGGCTCTGTTGAGCTACATACTTTTCAACCTAGCCTTCGTCTCAATGGAGAAAAAAACCACCTCAAATGGTCTCATTTTGTCTAAACTTTTTAAAAAGGGAATGGCAAGTTGAATCATCTTACTGGGAAGGATACCCAAAAGCTAGAGATAGTAAATTGTATGCATCGAATGAAGATGTTGTGGTAATGCCATGACTATGGAATTCCATGGTATTAGAGATCATTGATGCGTGCATATTCATGAAGAATGTAAAAGAGGTGTAGTACAGTGATAAATGGTCTTTGCATCGTTCTTTCTAGTTGTTTTCCTTTAGTATTTTACTACTTTTTGTTCGATTTCCTTTCATTTATCATGTTTTATGTTTTAGTTTGTATTTTATTGTGAATTCCAGGGTCTAATGAGCATCCAAGTAAAGAGGGATCAGAGGCAAGCAAAACAGAGTGAAAACGAGAAAAATATAATTTCTCTGATACAAAATTCAGAGGGTTGCTACGGGTCTACGACCATCTATACCAGCTGCTATGGGCCATAGCAACATGGTGCCCTACCCCCCTCATTTGTTGCATTTTGGTACAAGAGACAGTGCCTTTCTATGGCTACCAGTAGCAGCTGTCACGAGCTGTAGCAGGGAGGCGAGACAAAAATCAAATATTTGTTTTGCTTACATAAATAGAATGATATCCTCTTAATTGTGGCTCTTAGGTATGATTAGATTTGTATCAAATATGAATATTTTGCATTGAACCAAATATTTTTTGCTCTTTTATCATTTCCCTATAAAACTCTTGGCTTGTTATGAGTTTAGGGTTCCCAAATTTTTTAATTTTTATTCCTAGTTCCAAGTTTCTATTTTTCTACTTTTCTTTGTAACTGAAGTCTTCAAGGGAGTAATTTGTGGGACAAGGTTATTTTATAATTCAAGTTTTCTAGTCATTCTCTTTATTTTTTTCACTTGTTTTGTTTGATTAATATGAGTTTGATGAAGAATACCTCTGTGATTGTGTTTGCCCTCACCATGAGTGAGTAGTTTCCTAGGGACTATGGCTTATGGGGAGTGTTTCATGACCTATCGTATGATAAGTTGCTATCAATTGCGAGAATTTTAATTAAACTCATTTTATAATTTAAGTGCATGCATTTCAACTTCGTTACGAAAGTAAGCGATTCTCAGGTAATGACAATAGTCTGAAAGGATAAGTGTCGATACTAGAGCGCAAAATTTTAAACAACCTAATCCGGGAGATGCGAAAGCCGAGGAACAAATTTAAGAAAACATATAGCTAGGAAAATTAATGACTCATTGAATAATAATATGGACTATGTGAAAGCCGAAAGATTATTCGTCGATGATAGGGGCAATGCGCTAACGAAAGCGAGTAGTGCCTAATGTTGTCTATTTTCTATAATTTATGCAAAAGAATTGCAATAGATGTAACAAGGATCGTATGATTGTGTTATAAACATGAACGGTAACCCTGGGTCCTGTTTGTCCCAATTTGAGATTTAAGTGATCTTTCCGTTAAGTTGTTTCTATTTAATTGCTTTTTCTTTCAACTTTTTTACCAAAATCCCTACTTTTTGATTTCTCCAGATATACACCGATTGGATAAGAGTTCAGTACTTAAACCAATGGTCTTTGTGGTTCGATATCTATTGTATTACTTCGCTATAAACGTGCACTTGCGGTTGTATCACATTTTTGGCGCTGTTGTCGGGGACCAATTAAGTTTGATATTGAATTTATGTTTCATCATCGTATAAAATAAAGCTTACTTTTCTGCTTATTTTATTGTGTTTGCTTGTTGTGGTTCTCGCTACTCTTGTATGCGTAGAACTTGTTCTGTTGATAGCTTAGTTGAGCTTGTTAACGAAATCAAGTGTTTCTTACTCGAGAGACGCTGAAATCTTATATTAGAAGCTATGGCCGATTCGGTTGGTACTAAGACCCATACAGATTATGCTATTCCAATCAAAGAGAAACCACATTGTAGTATTGTGCACCCTCCGATTCCGGCACATAATTTTGAACTAAAACCTTTCTTGATCTGTATGGTGCAACAAAACCAATTTGTCGCTTTACCTTCAGAAAATCCTAATCTCCATCTTTTTATTTTTGTTGACAATTGTGGTACCATTAAGGCAAATGGTGTTGACAAAAATGCCATCCGCCTTCGTCTATTTCCCTTTTCTCTAAGAGACCGTGTACGGGCTTGGCTTCAATCCTTGCCCGCCAATTCTATTACTTCATGGACCCAATTGAAAGCGACCTTTCTAGCGCGATACTTTCCGCCAAGTAAAATAGTCCAAGTTAGGAATGAGATCAACAACTTTGTGTAAGAAGATGAGGAATCCTTATTTGACACGTGGGAGCATTATAAAGATTTGATAAGACCGTGCCCTTTCCATGGGCTTGAGCAGTAGATAATTATCCATAAATTTTACAATGATCTTCTTTACTCCACAAGGATGGCCTTAGACGCGGCTTCCGGCATAGACCTAATGAATAGTCATCAAGATGTTGCCTAAAATTTTATAGAAGATATGGCCAAAAAGCACCACTCATGGGGAAGTGTGCAACAAGTTTCCGCTAAGTCTACTCCTAACATCGGTGGTATGTATGTGGTTAATTTGTTTGATCACATGAATGCTAAGGTAAATGATTTTTACCAAAAGATAGATAACCTAAGCATTGCACCTTCCACACCTACTATTCCAGTCTTTATTGCCTCGGTTTCCCCCGCCACACTCTACCCTGAGATATGTAGAGTTAATGGGCATACCGATAGAGATTGTTAACTGATCCTCACGAGAGGATCCACCCAAGATAATGACAACTTTGTAAACAATAACCAAAGGAACAACCCTTACTCCCACACCTACAATCTGGGGTGTTGTGATCACCCCAACTTCTTTTATAGGAACAGCAACCCCCAACAAGCCATAGGACCTCCGGGTTTCCAAAAAGCTACACAACTTGAGCCTAAAAAGTCTAATATTGAACTTTTGATGGAAAATTTTATTTTGACACAAACCCGTCAAAATGATGAGTTTATAAACCGAAACCTCCTCACCAACGAGGTGCTTAGACAATTAAACACTAAATTTGATAATGTGGTCACTCATACCAAAATGTTGGAGACTTAAATCTCCCAAGTGGCGCAACAAAAAGCCGCTTCTTCCGTTCCTCCTGGATTATTTCCGGGGAAGCCCGAACAAAATCCTAAGGGACATTTGAATGTCGTGATATCCCGTAGTGGTAAGGAAGTGGGTAGTTCTAATGAAGAGAGATATAGGTTGAATTTAGTGTGCCAACACCGCCCGAAAAGGAGGTTGTTGTAGATGTTGAGAAGGAAGCACCCTATGTTGCTCCTCTTCCATACAAACCCATTGCTCCTTTCCCACAAAGGCTTGTGAAAGCCAAGGTGGAGGCCCAATTCAAATAGTTTGTGGAAATTATCAAGAGAATCCACCTCAATGTGCCTTTCACCGGGTGCTAACCCAAATTCCCTCATATGCAAAGTTCTTAAAAGAGACCCTTTCCAATAAAAGAAATCTAGAGGACCATGAGACATTGGCCATGACCCTTGATAGTAGTGCAGTGATTCAAAATATGGCTATCCCTAAGCTCAAAGATTCAGGAAGTTTCTCTTTCTTATCATATAGGTACCATGGACTTTTAGAGAGCTCTATGTGATTTAGGAGCTAGTGTTAGCCTAATGCCTTTATCAGTGTGTAAGAAGTTGGATATGTGAGACATGAAACCTACCAACGTGTCTTTGAAACTTGTCGATAAATCAGTTAAGTATCCCATATAGTGTGTTAGAAGATGTCCTGGTGAGAGTTGGAGAGTATTATGTGCCAGTTGACTTTGTGATAATGGACATTGATGAAGATTGTCAAATCCTAATAATTTTAGGAAGGCCCTTCTTAGCTACGACGGGGGCCATCATAGATGTCAAGAGAGGGAAATTGACCTTTGAGGTAGGTGATGAGAAAATCGATTTCATTTTGGAAAAACTATTGAAGAACCCTTCTTTAAAGGACTCTTGTCGTTTGGTTGAATTGTTAAGTGACTGTGTTCAAGAAAATGTACCGAATCCTCCTCTGATCATTAAAGTAGAAGAGAGTTTACCTGATGGTATTAAGGTTAAGAAAGTTGATAACCAAGCTAAGGGTTTTGAAGAAACCTTAGGGGAAAGTTCCACCCCCACTAACCAAGGCAATTATGTATCTTTTAAGAAAGGTAGTAAGTCCAAGAACAATAAGGCCCACCTAAGTCAAAATAAGAAAGAGTTTAAAGAGAATAAGAAAGTGAAAGAGAAAGTCCGTGAAAAATCAGACCAAATGTATGAGCCTCCTCATAGGAGGAAGAGAAAAGAAGAAGGTTATATGACTTGGATGTCTAGAGTGAATTTGGTCCCTTCAATGGTTAAGGGACATGTTAAGGATTCCAATTTGAAGGAAATATCCTCTTGAGTTGAGGGTGTAGATGGTTCAGCTAAACGACTTTAAACAAAGCACTTCATGGGAGGAAACCCAAACTTTTTCGCACTAATTTGTTTCTTTTTGTTTGTTTCATTTTTTTTAATTAATAAAGAGCTTGCAAGAACGAAGCCGGACAAGTTCCAAATTGTTGGAAAAAGATGAGAAAAACCAATTGTAGAATCATGCCTAGAAGAAAATCCAAAAACCCCAAGAAACCAAAGCCAGTCATAGAAAAATAAGTAACCTACTACGGGCACCCGTAGCCCTTGCTATGGGCCATAGTAGGGCCACCCCAAATCCCTAAAAATGCCAACACTTGCCTTGGGAACCAACACCCTATTACAAGCGTCTGTAGCACGTGCTACAAGTCGTAGCAGGGCACGCAGAGGGAGATTTCAAAAATTCAAATCTTTTTTCAGTTTCAAATCTCCTTGAGACCCCACACACATTCAATTACACCAATCATCACCCATTAATTTCGTTTAAACACCCCAAACTTGATTTTTAACAACCATTACCATCACTTATTCTCTTTCCAAATCTCTCATCGTCTTCATTATTCTTTTAACCTTTACACCAAACCTTCACAAAAACTCCGTTTCCTTCTACCACAAAGCTTCCAACTTTAGCCTTATATTACCCCTAATCATCATACCACCTTCACAAAAACTTCTCCATCCCCCCTCCAAGCCAACTTCCGGGCATAATTTCCTCAAAAATCTTCACTTCAGATTTTCTCAATAAGCTTCATTCAACAATGGGACCAAAGAGAGTCGACAATGGAAAGCAAGTGGCAGAGTCATCAAGACCTCGCAACAGGGGAAACTTCCATTCATAAAATCCTCACTGCATAATCTTTGAGGATGACTCACAAGTAAAGCAGTACTCAATGCAAGCGGAGGATCACTCCGTCGAGGTATATTTGTGAGAACACCCTTACTACTATTGGCTTAAAAGTGGAGAAAGATAGGATGTTACATTCGATTAGTTTACTAGAATTCATGAAAAAGGAAGCGCCTACCTTTGAGCGCATTACTCTTGAGTTTCTTAGAACCTTAGATTTTAAGTTGCAAAAGAAGTATATTGATGGAATGAGGTACTATTAAGGTACTCTCAAATTTCGGTTGTTTAATCAAAGCCATGAACTTAGTGTAAAGGAATTGGGGCGTATCCTCAAATTGCCCATCTATGGGTCGGGTGATGTCCCAAAGGAGTTTGATGCCATGAAATTTTGGTATTCAATTTCCAGTGATCCCTACTATACCACCGCGGAGGCCAAGGTCTCCCTTATTCAAAATCCCTGCTTCTGGTATGCGTAAAAGGCGCTTGCCTACACCTTGTTTGGATGAGGTGATAATATTGGATTGGCTACTTAAACAGAGCTATATTTTATGCACTGTATGGCCTATAATGGAATTGTTAATGCCGTCGCCTTTACGGTAAATTATTTGGGCAAGGTTTCTTGAGCGGCTACCAGAGACATTTCGTAGGGGGTGTGATTACCCAAATCGCTGAATACCTTGGTTTTGAGTTTAATTTGCCTAATTATGTTGTTGTGGAAGGAAAGAGCAAGATTTACACAGAAACCCTTGTTTATCAAGGGATGATTTATGTGGACGGGAACACCTATACGGTGATGGTCCGAAACAAGTTTATTTTTTACTTGCCTAACCCAGGAAAGGTAAGAATTAATGTTCTGATTAATTGGCTTTATTAAGGGGGTTCCCCCTCTCCGGATAGCACATCAGAGGATGGAAGTGAACCTGATAATTCTAACCATCCTGTAGGTACCGCCATGGAGAAGGATGTTGTTCCTCCACTTGCACGTTCCACCTAAAATGAAGCGGGCGCTTCGAATGCATATAATAATAGGTGGGAGTGGGTCCAATCCGATATCAAAGGGATAAGGACCAAACAAAATAGGCAAGGAGTGGTCTTGGACGACGTCCAAGCGATGATGCAACGACTTATGTTGCGGTTCACACCTCCAGAATAAGGTTTCTGTGAGTTTTACTCCCTCTTTCTTGTGCTAAAATATTGAGGACAATGTTTGGTTCAAGTTTGGCGGGTATCTATTTATTTTATTGTATTCTTCTTTATTTTTATCGCATTTTTATTTCTTGCAATTTTATGCTTTTGTTTCATCCTAGTTTTCTAGTTTTATTGATGCTTTAAGACCAACTTTTTGAAGTTTTTCCCAATACTAAGATCGTGAAATTTTTTTATGACAACCTTCGGTTATGATGAAGATGAGAAAGTATATAGAGTTTGAGGGAAGAGAGGCTAGGACTAGGGGCATTGGAAAAGTTTGAAAACCTAGGTATTACCCCAACATCTTAGGTCCCCCAGAGTAAGGACGTGAGTCCAACGTGTAAATTTGTGCCATAGTACTCGACTTTGAGAAACGTTTCCTGATTAGTTTGTATTGACGGTCAGACATAATTTAAGACTCACATGTATGTATGATTGGTTGAGAAACAAATAATCTAGGCACCAAAATGATGAAAATATAATAAAGACAACTAGACCTTATAACTTGGGTAACTCTCACCCGATTATTTATCCTAACAGAGATTGATCCTCAAATGTTGTCCCAAAGTGGACCAATAAATGCCAAAGTGCGTAAATTCATCAAAATAATAATAATAAAAAAGCGTACCTAGAAAAAAATCCTCGATCGATCTTGTGCATGTGAGGATATCAATAATTCCAAATGCCTTAATATGATTGTCCAAATGAAAGGGTAAGAAAATTGAAAAGGAGACTTAATCTCAAAGCATAGTTGAAGAGGTGTTGTTCTGGACCGGGAAGGGCTTCCTGCCCTTAAGGACCAGGCCCAATCCATCATAATTGGCGAACAGGCCCAATAAGCACAATATAGCCGTTGGGCAGAAAGTAACTGTTGGGCGTGTCCCCCTCACGAGCAGAGTAGTTCACGCGACCAACTGCCTCCCCGGATATCACGGAAACAGTTAGTCTAAGTCAGAAGGCCACGCGCCTTGCCCTCCATCTGGAAATCCCTCATTGGTCGATCAGGCGCTTTGCTCGCCAGAAATCCATCCATAAATACCCCCTCGCTTGAGAGGGGCAGGTATCCAAAATCATATACTTAACATCTCTTACTTACTTTTCCCCCTTTGTGACCAAATACTTACTTTGGCATCGGAGTACCTTGCAGGTACCTCCACCCCTTTTTCCTCTCCTACGAGCATCAACTCTTGCTCTACACGAAGGCTGCGACGATCTCCTTTTGGTCCTCTCCGATCAGTGGCGCCGTCTGTGGGAACCCCAGCTTCCCCGTCTTTAACCAAGATTCCCTCTTGCTCAACAAAGACCAAAGCTTCACCTTTTCAAATCTCAGATCGACATGGCTTTCATCAAGAACGATGTTCACCAAGTCTCTATAGCCCCTGCGGCCAACAACAACAACGACCATGCTTTCGTCGGGCATATCCCACAGGAAAGTGACCAAAGAGACGGAAGGCCTGCTTCCCCGAAACCCGACGAACCAAAGCCACGGACACCAGCAGTGGAGCTCACCTTCGAGCCCATTCCAGTTCCCTGGGATGCTGATCCAAGCACCGCAGCGCTCATCGCTTCTCTCAACAACTCGAACCTCCTGATCCTCCAGCAGGGGGAGAAGCTCAATGCTCTCGAGCATATCCTTCAGGAACGTCTTGCTTCAGAAAAACTGGCGAGCCTTTCCCCGCGTCCACGGACTCCCTCGAAGCGAAGACTCGACAGCCTCTCCCCGGAGAGGAAACGTTCAAGATCGAGGGACCCTACACCCGATCTAGCACAGCGACGCCATCTGTCTCCCCCGCGAAGATCCAGGCACTCCCTGATTTCCAAGAGGTCGCGACACGCGGATAAGTATGATCACCGACACACCCGCGGACGTTCTCCTCGCCGAAGTCGAAGTCGCGGTCACAGCCATTCCCGTTCGCTCTCTCCTAGTTCCAGCAGTGATGATGATGTCCACGGCCCATTCACAAGAGACATCCTAGACACTCGAATCCCCCGCGGATTGGAGAAACCACCCGCGTTGACAACCTACGATGGGACGTCTGATCCCTGCGAGCATATCGAAAATATAGAGGCTATGCTCCAATATCACGGTGTCTCCGGGGCTATCAGATGCAAAATGTTCCCCATCACCTTGAGAAAGGGAGTGATGACATGGTTCAAACGACTTCCTCGCGGATCTATCTCTTCTTGGAAGGAGTTAAAGAGCCAGTTTGCCCGCCATTTCACAGCTTCCCAATGACATCCTAAGTCGGAGGCTACACTGGAGGCCATTACCCAAGGCAGGGATGAATCCCTGTGGGCATACATTGAAAGATTCAACAAGGAAGCGGTGGAAGTACGAACAATGGATCACATGAAGAAGTACCTCCTCGAAAAGGGACTCCGGCCCAAAAGCGATTTTCGTAAGGCAGTAGGGATCGAAGCTCCCCGGACACTGACATAACTTCTTCGTAAAGCTGAGGACTACATCCGTTATGAGGAAAAAGAAGCCGCATTCCATGTCCGGGACTTAAGAGATCGCGAAGCACCCCGGGCATCAAAAAAAGACGAGCCAGAATCATCCCGACAAGGGAAAGAGAAGAGGCGCGATGAGCGTCCTAGTGAAAGCAAAGGGTCGGATGGCCGGTTTACGGAGTACACCGTACTTACGACCTCGCGATAGCGCATTCTCTCCGACTGCATCAACACAGAATTTAAACAAGGGGGTGTCAGGTTCCCTAAACCGACCACGTCCAAAGGAAACGTCGACAAAAGTAAATACTGTCGTTTCCATCGTAGTCACTGCCACGTGACAGAAGATTACGTGCACCTTAAGGACGCAATAGAGATCCTCATCAAAAGGGTCAACTGAAGCAATACGTGAAGAAGGGAGAGTCCTCCCGACGAGACACATCTGATCCGAAGAAAGAGGCAGAATCAACCCAATCTACTCCTCCCCCGCAGGTCGCAATGGCCATCAGCCGACCAGAGGACTTCTTCATTCCTGACCACCTCGACCCGACTTCCCAGGCATTCATCCACAGCACCTGGGAAGCCTTTCCTACGGCCATGGTCATCTCATGTGGGGGGTACCACGAGCTTACAATAGGGTCCATCAAACGAAAGTTTAAATAGCTGATAGACAGTAGCCCCGAGCAGTTGTACACGATCGGAAAGGGTAAAGGGCGTTCGCAGCCGATCACGTTTTATCGAGAAGAACTCCTCGGAGGATCACCAAACTCCCATATACCTCTACTGATCAGGGCCAAATTATCCTCTACCGATGTTCGGAGAATCCTGGTCGATCAGGGCAGTTCCGTGGACATCATGTATTCCAACCTATTCCGCGCATTGAAACTGAATAAGTCCAACCTCTCACCATACGTGGGATCGGATCTCCAAGGATTCAACGGGGCAACAGCCCGGCCTTGGGGTTACGTGGAGATACCAGACACTTTTGGCGAGGATGAGGCATACCATCGCTTCCCGTGCATACCATCGACCTCGACAGCAGGCTTCCTGAAGATGGAAGAAAAGATCGTGACGGAGACAAAAAGTCAGGAGTAACAAGCTCCCCGTCTCCTGCACTTCTGCGACCAGTCCCAGATGGGGAATTCGAGATCATCACCTTCAGCAATAACCCCAACAGGGGAGTGAAGATAGGCGCTGGTCTCCCCGAAGAGGTAAAGAAGGAATTGAAGAAATGCCTTGATGACAACGTCGACCTGTTCGCCTAGAATGCGGTGGATATTCCCGGCCTTGATCCAGAAACTACATGTCACCACTTAACAATCAATCCAGCTGCTCGCGCCATTGCCCAACGAAGAAGAAACCAATCCGAGGAAAAAGCACAAGCTGCCGAAAAGCTTGTACAAGACCTCTTAGAGGCAACATTTATTTCCGAGGCCAGGTATACGACATGGCTCTCAAACATTGTACTTGTAAAGAAAATTAATGGAAAATGGCGCATGTGCATTGATTACACCGATCTCAATCGGGCTTGCCCGAAAGACGCTTATTCGCTATCGAGCATAGATAAACTCGTGGATAATTCCGCAGGTTTCAAGCTCTTGTCCTTCATGGACGCTTATTCGGGATATAACCAAATCCCAATGGTAGACGAGGACAAGAGGTACACGGCATTCATGACCTCCTCGGGGAACTATTACTATAACGTAATGCCCTTTGGACTAAAGAATGTCGGGGCCACATACCAGCGCATGATGAATAAAGTCTTCCGATCAAAAATCGGGGACATGCTCGAAGTATATATGGATGATATGATCGTAAAATCCCAAGAGGAATCTGACCATACCACCCACTTACGAAAGGTGTTCGACCAAGCTCGAAAATGTAAAATGCGTTTCAATCCAGAAAAATGCACCTTCGGCGTACGAGCAGGAAAATTCCTCGAATTTTACCTCACTGAAAGAGGAATAGAAGCAACCCCATATAAATGCCAAGCACTCGTGGAGTTCCCCACTCCACGGTCGAAGAAGGCGATACAGACCCTCAATGGGATGCTCGCGTCCCTTGCCCGCTTCGTGAGCAAATCCGCCCAGCACGCCCTGCCCTTCTTCAAATTACTCCGGAAAAAAGCAAATTTCGAGTGGACGGACGAATGCGAGCAGGCCCTTACCCATTTCAAACAAGCTTTGTTCGAGCCTCCAGTATTGTCCCGACCAGACCGGGGGGAAACCATATACCTGTACCTCTCCGTGGCCAACGAAGCAGTAAGTGCAACACTTATTCGCGAGACGACTGATGGGCAGAAACCTATCTATTTCACCAGTAAAGCCCTACAGGGACCCGAAGTTAGGTACACACAAATAGAACGAGTGGCCCTTGCTCTCATAATTATCGCGAGGAGACTCAGATATTACTTTCTGGCGCACACTATCGTCGTCAGAACCGACCAGCCTATTAGGCAACTGTTAAGCCGACCAGATATGGCGGGCAGAATGCTAAAATGGTCCCTTGAATTGTCCGAGTTCGACATTCACTACGAGGGGAGGAAAGCCCTCAAGGCACAGGTCCAGGCCGACTTCGTGGCAGAAATGACTCCGGAACCATCCCCTCCAGGAGGGACACGGAAGTGGATCATTTACGTGGATGACGCATCAAGCCCCTCAGGCAGCGGAGCAGGAATTATCCTCGAGTACAAGGAAGGGACCCTGATCGAAGTATCCCTGGTCCTCTCCTTCATAACATCCAACAATCAAGCCGAGTATGAAGCCTTCCTCGCAGGATTACGACTGGCCAAATACGTCGGCGCGAGAGAAATAAAAATTTGCACTGATTCCCAGCTCGTAGCGTCCCAAGTACGGGGAGAGTTCCAAGCAAAGAACGACCAACTAGCCGAATACTTGGCAATGGTAAAAGAAAAAATGGCGGAGTTTGAAGCATGGGAAGTTCAACATGTCCCGCGCGAACAAAATACCCGAGCAGACATCCTCTCTAAACTAGCCAGCACCAGGAAAAAAGGTGGGAACAAATCCATCATACACGAAATGCTGGCCCGCCCAAGCATTGCAAAACCCGACCTACTAGATGTTAACGTCATCGGAGATCCCCGTTGTTGGATGACCCCGGTATACAATTATCTCACCAAGGGGGAACTCCCCGAGGACAGTAAGGAGGCCAGCGTAACTAAGCGACGAACCTGCTCATACGTACTGGTCGAGGACAAATTATATCGATGAGGATTTTCCATCCCCCTGTTGAAATGTGTCGATGAGGCCCAGGTCCCCGAAATCTTACAAGAGATCCACGAGGGCATCAACACACAACACCTAGGGGAAGATCCCTGGCTCGGAAAGCTTTGCGCGCAGGATATTACTGGCCAACCATGCAACATGACGCCAAAGAACATGTACAAAAATGTGACCGTTGCCAGCGCCACGGGGACATGCATTTGGCACCACCCAACGAGTTGAAGACCCTCTCCTTGCCGTGGCCCTTCGCCTGGTGGGGGATGGATATCCTAGGCCCCTTTACAATGGGATCCTATCAAAATAAATTCCTAATCGTGGCCGTCGACTATTTCACAAAGTGAATTGAAGCTGAAGCGCTCGCCAAGATCACAGCCTTCAGCATATTGCGTTTCTACAAAAGGAACATCCTCGCCAGATTCGGGGTACCCCAGGCCCTCGTAACGGACAACGGAACCCAATTCACAGACAGAAAATTCCAAGACTTCGTCGCCAAGTTGGGAACAAAACAACACTTTACTTTAGGGGTGTTCAAAAATATGGTTAACTGAATTGTATACTAGAATTGAACTGCACTGCACTATAAAAAAACTGAACCATTTAAATGGTTAATGAACTGAACCATTTAATTAAAACAATTCAAATTCAGTTTAAAACTGGTTCAAAACCAATTTTCTTTTATAAACTAATTTAATTATATAAATTAATTAGTTTTTTAATATTTCTAATTAGTAATTACATATTATATTTTTCATTCACATTCTCATTCTATGCTTTTCTTCCGCAAACTTACTCTAAGATTCTCAAATTTCACTCTTCCTTGTTCTTCCCCAAACTTAACCCTAGATTCTGATTCAATTCATCTTCAATTTCACCATAAATCTCACGTTTCGCTCTAATTCAAATTCATTCACTCTTCCTTGTTCTTCCCCAAACTTAACCCTAGATTCTGATTCAATTCATCTTCAATTTCACCATAAATCTCACGTTTCGCTCCAATTCAAATTCATCTTCAATTTCACCATATATCTGCTTCTCATCAACACGAATCGAGCACCATGGGAGATGTTGAAGCAAGTTGACGTATAGCAGCAGGAGGCATTTCGTGTTTTTGTTCGAATCAGTGAAGTTTTGAATATTGCGAAGCGAATTGAGAGGACTGAATTAGCTTCGACTACGCTATCGGTAACACTCAAAACTAATCTCATGCTGCTAGTTATGGTTATTATATGTGAGTTTCTATTCGATTTTTTTCCGCATTTCGGTTTGGGAATATTATGATAACTTTGGATTGATGCCATTTTCGTGGATTCATGAGTTATGATGATATTGCTGTACTTGTTTTGAGCACAAGCATGAGTGTTTACGTGTTGTAGTGTTGTATTGTAGCTGTTTATTCAATTTCATAGCTCTGTTAATATTTGTTGCTATTTGATACGGTAAGCTGCTTCTGATACGATATCAGCAAAGATGATGCAGTAAGTTGCTTCTGACATGATATCTACAAGTGTTTTTAGTGTCTAAATATCTTATGGCTTTTGCATCTAACTTCTTCTTATAGATCTGACTGGTGCTTAAATTTTTTTAGGGAAATTGTAGCAACTTCGATATGGATAGTCATGACAGCGTTACAGACTTTGAGACAGAAGAACGTATCGGTTTTGCACCTCCAATTTTTAATAATGCTGATTTGTTGCCTCAAAAGCGTAAAAATCGATCAGAAGCATGGAATCATTTTACACCGATGCCACCGAACACGGAAATGTCTAAGTCAGCAAAATGCAAGCATTGTGGCTCCTTGATCAAGTATAATGGTGGAACAAGCGCTATGCTAGCTCATTTGAGAAGATGTAGTGATAATCCAGATAATTCGGTGAATGTGACAATGCATGAACCATCTTCAAGCTCAATGGAAAATAGGGAAGCAGTTGTTAATTCATCCCCTTCGGTTCCCAAATTTGACCAAGAAGTAAGCCGAATGGACTTGACAAAAATGTTTGTAGCCATGGAACTTCCATTTCAAAAGGTAGGGCATCCATATTTTCATAGGTTCATTTATGGCTTATAACCAAAATTTAAGTTCCCATCACGCAATACATTGGCACGCGATATTTTGAAGAATTGGGACGCGGAGAAAGCAAAGATGACGACTATTTTGTCACAAAATTGTCGTCGAGTTTGTATCACTACAGACACATGGACATCTACCCAAGACTCTAATTACATGTGTCTCACAGGGCATTACATTGATAACAATTGGAAGCTACACAAAAAGATTTTGAATTTTAGTGAAGTCGCAGACTACACGGGAGAGATTATGGCCAAAACAGTTAAGAAGTGCTTAAATGGTTGGGAACTAAATCGTGTGCTTAGTGTGACAGTGGACAATGCATCCTCAAATGATGTTGGAATTCAACATCTCAAAAGATGGCTTCTCTCTCAGAATGGCCTAGTTTTGAATGGAGAATACCTTCATACACGCTGTTGTGCCCACATATTAAACCTTATTGTGAAGGATGGGATGAAAGAAGTTGATGACTCTATTGTAAGAATTCGGGCAGCGGTGAGGTATGTGAGGCGTACTCCTTCGAGGTTTAGAAGATTTAAGAAATGTATTGATCATGAAACAATTGGATATAAAGGTTATGTTGGGAGAGATTGTGAGACTCGGTGGAACTCAACATATCTAATGTTAAAGGGTGCATTAAAACACAACAAGACCTTTACCGAGTTAGAATTTAGAGACCGGAAATATTTTAATGAAATGAGTAAGGATAAAGGAGTGCCTAGATAAGAAGATTGGGAGCATGTTGAGTTAATCCTTCCATTTCTACAGATATTTCATGAAGCTACAGAGCGTATTTCGGGATCTTCTTATGTGACAAGCAACATGTATATGCTTGAGGTTTTTGGCATTGGAAGAAGCATTTTGAACATGTGTAATTCGGAAGATGTAAAGGTAAGGTCAATGGCTATAAAGATGAAGGCAAAGTACAATAAATATTGGGGAAAACCTGACCACCTTAACATGCTGTTGTTGATTGCAATGGTATTAGACCCTCGATGTAAAATGAAGCTTGTGGTATGGATGGCAGCTAGGATTTATGATAGTGGTGATGCAGAATATTTGAAAACTAAATTAGATTCATATTTGAAGTCTATTTTTGATGAATACTCTGGTAGGGCAGTGTCTCATCTAGGTAGTTCTGTCAATCTATCAAGTGGTTTTGATACAGATAATGATCCGTACCATTGCGTTGAATTCTACCAGTCAGATGAGTGCAACACATCAGAGACAAAATTACAGAAGTATATTCAAGAAGAAGTAGAAAACCGTCCTCCAAATTTTGATGTGCTAGAGTGGTGGAAGGTGAATTCAAGCCGATATCCAATACTTGCAAGCATTGCAAGAGAGGTTTTAGCCATACCGATATCCAGTGTAGCCTCTGAATCAGCATTCAGTAATGGAGGAAGGATCCTTGACGCATATCGTAGTTCTTTAACATCGGCTAGTGTGGAAGCACTTATTTGTACTGAAGATTGGCTCAAAGGAGTAGTTCCGTCTTTTCTTAGTATTGAGGATCTCGATAATATTGATCGAATTGAGGATGGTAAGATGTCAATAAAAAAGTGTCTTATTACTTTATTGATACATATTAATTTTTTTCCTTTCTTTTGCAGAATTATATTCTACGCCAGATGCTGGCAGTTGCTCGGTCTCTATGTCAGTTGTTGATGATTGAGGGTAAGTCATGGGGATATTTCTAATACAAAAATTCTTGTGCAATTAAGTTCTGTTAATTAGAAAAGACTTCACATGTGATATTAGCTCGGCGTGTTTTGCTTTAATAAATTTGCAGAGGAGGTTTTAAGTTAGCAACCTGTTCGGCATGTTTGTCCAGTTGCGTAGTGTTGTGTTATTTGTTTTTGTCTGCTTTCAGCTTTTCTGTTTGTAGTATCATCTTTGTAATATCATCTTTTATATTTTAGTGAAAAGGTGTTATTGGTATTGGTGAAAATTTGATAGTGAACTGTTATGAAAATTAGTCTGAAGTTAATGTTAGTTTGAAGAGGAAAATAGTTAGTTTAGATTATTAGCTAGCTATTTTGAAATGTTGCACATTTAGAAAGTTAGAGATTTCTTTGATTGGAACTATTAGAATTGTTAATGAATCAGTTAGAAAGGCTATGTATATTCCATGCGCACTGTAAAGTTGCAGTGAAAACTGCAGTGAAAGTTAGAGCATCTTTTAATCAACAGCATCATTAATGAAGTAATTTTTTAAGAATTGGTGGTAAATTCTTTGAGGAATCTAGTGATTAAAAATATATTTGATGAACTATGAAGCATAGTAACTGCTACAGATTCAAAGGTTAATGGATTCCACTTGATGACTTAAAGTTTGTGGTTTTTTTTTAAGTATTTGATAAGAGTGTCTCTGCATCTCTGCAACTTGTACTGTTAGTGTTTAGAAATGTCAATTGGCTAGAGTTTTGGAATCAAATTAATTTGTATTAAGGGAAATATCATGGCACTAATCAGTTGATGTTAGAAATTCAGTTAGGAATGTTAATGAACTTGTTATTGTTAATGTTAGTAGGAGTTAGTGATGATGGAGTTAGGTTAAATAGAAATTGCTCTGTCATGATGTTATTTTATCACTGGTTGGACAAATACTCTTTTATTGTGACATGTTCATATACAAGTTATGTAATGCCAACTCATGTTATTGTGCATGCATTGATTTGTTAACACCTTATTGAGAATGAATCTATTGATGTTGCTGGATAATGTAAACCAAGTCTTGCTTTGGTTGTTGTTTGAAGTTGAATTGGTTTGTTGAATTGTTGTTGATTCAAATTAAAGGTGATTGGAAGTGTTTGAAAGTTGAAGAATTGGAGATGAAGATGAATAAGAAATGTGGTTGAAAGAAAGTTTGATCACGCTGTTTATATGCTCTTAAGGACAGGAACTTGTGGTTTGAAGTTTGGATTCAGAAAAATAGATTTGGATTTTGGGAAGATTTGATTAAGTTTACAGTTAATGGAACAATTTTGTTTTGATAAAATTTAAATTTTGATTTGTGGGATTGAAGGAAATTTTCTCAATTTTGTTGAAAATTTGGTTGAGCTTGATTTGATGATAATATCAATTTAAAATTTGTGTTAAGTTCTAATTTTATTTCTGATATAATCTGGTTTTGGTAAGTTTTGATTTACAATTTATTTTACTGCTTCTGGCATAAGAGCAACGAAAACTTTGACTACCAACATTGTAAATATGGAAAGAAACCCACAAGAAGCTAAAGGAGAAGAACTATCGTGATTGTACTTAATTCCTTAAAAATAAAAGTGAAACTCAACAAGGCTTAAATACTCACTGAGCTAGTTTAACACTTATATCACAATCTGTAACAAAAATATTAAATATGAAAAAAAAATGAACATCCAATTTTATTTAAACTAAAAAGTTTAAAAATTGCTATTTAAACCAAAAAGTTAAAAAAAAATCTAGATTTGAATCCAATTTTATTTTAAAAAATCACAAAAAATGGTTTTTTTTAATATTTAAGAAAACCAGTTTGAAATTTGGTGAAAAAAATAATCCAGTTCTTCTAAAAAATTGGTTTTAAACTGGTTAAACTAAATTAAACTGGTTTAAAATGGTGAATTGGTTCTAAACTGGTTCTAAATTATAAACTGGTTCTGAACTGGTTCTGAACCGAATTGAATTGATTTAATAGATTAACCACTTTTTGATAAAGTGGTTTTTAAGAACTGCACTGAACCATTAATATGGTTCGGTTCAATTCAGTTCATGAACCACGAACACCCCTACTTTACTTCGGTCGAGCATCCCCAGACCGACGGGCAAGCGGAGGCCGCGAACAGAGTAATCCTACGCGGATTGAAGCGGAGGCTAGGCGAGGCCAAGAAAAGGTGGGTCGAGGAGCTCCACAGCGTCCTCTGGGCGTACAAAACAACACCCCCACTCTACCACCGGGAAAACCCCTTTTCGGCTAGCGTATGGAACAGAGGCGGTAATACCGGTGGAGATAAGGACAGAAGCTCCCCTCGACTGTAGCGAGTGATTTTTGGATGTGGTTGCGAAACACGATCGCTCTGGTACTATAGCTTGATTCATTTTTTATCCTATTACAGCTGATGAAGGAAGGGAAATAGATGTCTCCAATTAACCCTGCTTGCATACTGAGATTAAACAGTCAAAACTGTTGGTTTACAGATGCTACAAAGATTCGGGGTTTCTCCTAGATTATTTTGTTGACAAGGGGTGCTTTAGGCTATCGGTTGGGATGTTAGGACGAATGTATGAGAGTATGGGATTTTGGGTTTTTGTTTAGTGTGCTCGCTAAGATTTTTTCTTTCAATCTTATGCCTACGTATTCCCGTTTACCAAAACAGGGAAATCAGAGCGATCGCAGTTCCTCCTATTCTATGGGAGGAAATGGTTGTTTTGGTGTCTTGTTCAAAGCCCAAGACGTGAAGCGAAAGGTAGTTTGTATCTTGTTCAAAGCCCAAGATGTGAAGCTAAAAGTGTTGATCTTAGAGAGAATTTGTCATCTCTAAAGGGGTCTGTTTGTCACAACTGTTGGGTGACTGACTGTAAAGGAGGATTACTTTAACCGGGATTTGTGAATCCGACAATGCCATAATTTCCTTTATAGGGGATTTTAACCCGAAGGAGAAGACTTTAACTCAATTTAGAGCAATGCCATCTTTCCTTTGGAATTTCTCATACTAAAAGAGGGACATTGGCATGGATGTAGATGATCCAGAGGCTTGCCGCTTACAGCAATTAGATGAAGGGGAAAAAGTTGTTGAAGTTTGTGTACTGTGAACGAGGCACAACTTTGATGCTAAAAGGTTGATTGGATCAACCAGTGGTTTTCTTATACAAAGCCTAAGAGGAGGCTAATATGTGTCTCGTATAAAGCCCGAGAGAGAGGCTAAAAGGTTTTGACTCGATGATGGAGTCTTTTGGTATCTCGTATAAAGCCCGATATGAAGGCTATTTGACTCAACAAGAGAGTTTTTGTATCTCGTACGAAGCCCGAGATGGAGGCAAAAATTTGTTTGGCTCAATAAGAACCTTTATGTATCTCGTATAAAGCTCGAGATGGAGGCAAAAGGGTGATTAACTCAACGAGGGAGTCTCTTTATGTGTCTCGTACAAAGCCCGAGAGAGAGGCTAAACATTGTTTGACTCCGCTGGGGAGAATTATTGTATAAAGCCCAAGAAAGAGGCTATTGTAACTAGAGAAGGATCATTATACAAAGCCTAAGAGGAGGCTGATGCGTTGTATTCGCAAGTGTATGAATCGCGTCAGAGTAATATAAAAAGTTATCGTATCCACAGAGACCAAATGTCGATCTAACGAATTCTGTTTGTTACAGTGCTTATCTAAGGCAGTTCAATTCAGGGTTTACTAATGCAGAGGAAAATAAATAAAAGTAAATGACGAGGTAATAAAATTCAGACAAAACAATAGGCTTGAATGTAATTCTCATAACCGATAATATTTCTATATTCATCAACATAACTACTTATGGGGAATATCTTCTATTTTAAGAAAAGAATTCAATTTAACAGGAACTGTCGCTTTCGCGTAGTCAGAACCAAGTTTACCCTCTAAACTAACCCTTTTATTGTCACTTATAAAAAGGCGCGCATTGCGTTAGAGTCATGGAAAACTTACTTTTAAGAAATGCAAATTCTAAACTAAACAGAAAAGTATTTTGACCTGAAATCTCTAAATTAAAGAGGTTCAAAATGAACCAGATTCTAATCCCACTAACGCGTCCGAAAATAGTTTTAAAATCTCTTTTCTAAAGTGTTAAAAATCCCTACTCAACTGAGCAAAGCGCTTTCGCTGTATTTGATCAGTTGAGAACTAAACAAGTTCACAAATGGTTGGACGGTTTTCGATCTTACCCAACATTGCTTTTAAGTACAGAAAACTTGTGTTAAAGATTAAAACAGCCCTTAAGTATTTCTATTAACATATAGACGTATTACGGTGATTATGGTCTTTACATTCTTACCTATCTAAAACTTAGCCAGCCATGGTAGTTATAACAGTCATATTAATTCTTATCATGTATGGAATTAAGTCTTTTGAAAAGTAAAGTTTTGAAAAGTAAAGCAAGACAATAAATAAACAAAACAAAGCAGGTGCAAGAAATAAATGAAAGTAAATGCGATTAAAATAAAACCTGCTCCAAAGCGGAGTCTTTAAATCTGGTACAATGTACGGAAAAGAAAATGCTGGCAGGATTACTTCTACCAAAGTGCTCCAACTTGATTACAGACACTCCAAGACTTGATTACAAACTCGATCACACACAGTGCAATAACTCCTCGATGTGAGAAGATTACCGCTTTACAAGAGTGAAATTTATGCCTAGGATGAAGTAAACTAAGATTGGATGCTCCTAAAATTCGAGTTCTGAGAGTATTTATAGGCAAAGTTGGCATGGTGCAAAGACAAAAGTGACCTTGGCTTGAAAAATGGGCGGGAACTGATTTTGCCTTGTCGCGCCCGCGACAGGCCTACCGCGCCCGCGACAAGAAGAAAATGGCAAAGGTGAGTGCTTGTCGTGGGAACGTGGCAGTTGAGTTGTGGAGATCATGGGACACGTCGCCGCCTACCCTGGGGCGCCCGCGACAAGAGAAGCGACCAGAGTAAATTGCTGCCAAACTTGAATTCTAGCTCCTTTTGCATCCTTTTTCGTCTGGGACCTCGATTTATTGAAAACCTGAAAACAAAGGAAAAACATAACAATAACAAAGCATAAAAATAGAAAAAAAACTAATATGCATGTGAAATCAGAGTCGAAAATACAGTATAATTTAGTGTCATCAAATTCTCCCACACTTAGACCTTTGCTTGTCCTCAAGCAAAACAATTAAAGCTCATAGAAAAATCAGTGTCGATCGATGATTTTTGGGCGAAAAGGGCTTCTAAGTTCGAGTCTGGATGCAGTGGTCGGTACTAACTGAGTGAACCAAGGGCATCGTGATGACACTAATCCGCAAATACGGACATAAACTTCGCTCCTATACTAATCAACCCAGCGCAATCACATTAAGCCCGTTTTCCGCACATGCTTCATGGTAGAGTGACATGTTAGTGATTCTGATCTTTTCATACCGGATTTCTGGCACAAGGAACTGTGTAAAATCTTTTTATTCCTCTCAAGTGCAGTTGTGGGGGATCGGATCGTAATCCGCCCTACCGAGTTCAGCGCCAGATACCTCTGAACCAACTGAAATGAGCAAGCTAAACATCTTATTACCCTTTTCTTTTTCTTTTTTTTCTTTTGTAGCAACGGTGCAGATAAAAAAAAATTTCTCTTTGCTTTTTTTTCTTGCACTCAGATCAGTCACTTATATTCATCGGTCTCCTACTTAGAACATGTTTAGGCCGGAGCTGATTACTGAAATAAACTACTAAGGATGATTTTGAAATGAAATTAGGGCCATGGTACATGGGGTTTCAGGTGTGATTCTTATATTTACGAAGTTCATGGTGTAAGGACCATACTGATGTTTCGAAGGTTCTCCCAAGTCACCGCATCCTAACCCGAACCTGTCTTAAAGTCCAGAAATTTTTTAGAACAACACTTTTTTTTTTGGGGGTTAAAATATGTGGGAAAAAAATAAAGGTGAACCAAAAAATATACTTATACTAATGACTCTTCAAACACATGCATTTTCTAAAACAGAAACAAAAGTAAATAATTGAATGGAAATAAAAATAAACTACTAAAATGACGGAAATAAAAACGATAAAATCTCCTCCCACACTTAAATCAAACATTGTCCCCGATGTTTCGAAGTAAGCTAAGGAGAAAGGAACCTGGCAAAACTAGTGAGGACCGCTGGTGCCCTCGCCGCCCTGTGCTGAACGCTCGGAACGACGGGATCTGCTACGGTGAT
Source organism: Lathyrus tuberosus (assembly GCA_022829125.1). NCBI lineage: Eukaryota > Viridiplantae > Streptophyta > Magnoliopsida > Fabales > Fabaceae > Lathyrus > Lathyrus tuberosus. Next base: position 8,341,136 of record JALAZF010000090.1, read on the forward strand.
GGTCTCGCTGGTCCATCCTAGCCTGCAATTCTGTCTGAGCAGCTTTCACCTCATGAAGGTTACCTAAGATGGAACCCTGAGTGGCCTCCATAAGCTGAAAGTGCTGATGGTTATATTGCTGTTGACGGGACTGCTCAGTGGTGATCGCAAGCAGAGTACGGGAGATGGTCTCGTAAGATTGGTCCGCTCTCCGATGCGACTCTTGCATAAAGCTCATCTGGTCCACCATCTGTTGCTGAATGGAAGAGAGCAGGTCTTCATGCCGTGCTTCTCTAGCCATATGGTCTCGCCACATCTCCTCCGTAATATAAAATCCGGGAGCAGCTCCTGCAAAAGTGTTAGAAGAAGATGGTGCGGTGTGTGATTGTGTAGGACGAGGGGGGGACACACGCTCTCTATGGTCATACTCATCATCTGTGTCGGGCCCCTCATTGTTATGGACATTAGGAGGAATTGGACCTAGAAAAGGTGGGGCAGTAAGGTCATAGATCTAGTTCCTCTCGAATCGTACATCTGTACGTCTACTGCACGGCATAACAATTGATTCGACGGCTGCCCCGTGAATCATCAACTCATAACCACCAGCCCTCCTCGATCGGCACAATTTCATGTCTTTCAGAAATTTTAAATTAATTGTGCGAGGGGGCAGTGGTTCTAAAATAGCTATCTCATCATTCAAATTTAGTGCCCGAGCAATAGACGTAATCAATCCGCCAAAAACTATCGGTCCACCCTTATTTACCGTTAAGCACATGTGGGCGATCATAAATGGAACCGAATTGATTCTTACATTTGTGAGGCATCCTTGCAAGAACAAAAGTTCTTTGCTATTAACTTTGTTTTGATTCTCCCGGCCAAAAATAGAGCATGCCAAAAGATATCTGAAAATTCTTATGGCCGGGTTATGAATGGTCGAGGCGAGTATTCCCTTAAAGGAATCAACAATAGTATCTGACAACCTGCGCCAGAAGGCGAATATCCCGACTGACCATTCAACATCTGAAGGAGCCTCACAAACAGCACCCTCCCCATGAGGGAATCCCAATAGACCTGCTAGTTCATCGGTACTGAACTGATACTCAATAGCAAACAGTCTAAAATGCAAGGTACCGACTGTGTTAGCAGTGTCGGGACGAACGGTATAAACCAATGAACTCAAAAACTCAACCGTCATCCTCTCATAGGTGGGTTCTTTTGTGGTGAAAACAGTGCCTAAACCTACAAAGTCTAACATATGGAAAACGCTATGATGAATCCCTAAAGCGTGCAAGCAAGTATCGTCGACATACCTCGTCGAGAGAATTTCTCGATACTGAAGCTTTTGAAGTTGTCGCCTCTGCCTATTCCCGGATTGTCCTTCCCGAAGAATGACTCCATTAAACTCCATTGATGAAGAGGGTGGAAGAAAAGTGGTATGATAAAGGTTGGATTTTTTTGGGTTTTTGTTGATGGAAATTGAAATGGAAAGTTAAGAGATGATTGGTGAATGCTAGAGATATGAATTTCAATGGGGTTTTATAGGGATTTTTCGGAGGGAAAAATGGGTTTGAAAAGGTTGGAGCTTCAAAAATGGTGGGAATGGAGGTTCTGTCCCGATTTTACAAGGACGCTGCCGCGGGCGCGACAGGTGTGTCGCGGGTGCGACGAGAGCAAATTCGCTGATGGGCCTCAATTTTTCTTTTTGAATGGGCTTTTTGTCCTTCATTTGGCCTTGGGGGGTCTTTTTAGCATTCCATATGTCCTAAAAATGTAGTTTTGCACAAAATTTTCACAAGCATATATATTTTTTATAATAAATTTTTTTTATATTTTTTGTCAAAGAAAAAAAAAAAAATAAAAGAAAATATTAGCATATAAACATAAAAAACTCAAACCTTAATATAAATCGGAAATATATCAAATGCAAATAGTAGGAAATATGTCTGGGTGATACTGGAAGTAAATTAATGCATAAGAAATATAGTAAATAATACAAAAATGGAAATCAAGATGTCTGGTCATCTCCACGGAGTCTTGCTATCTCACGACGGAGCTCCGCCATGTCTTCATATAGCACATCGTACTCAGTAGCGTGGGTCAGCTCTGACACTTCCATCCCTAGGTGTAGGTCAGCAAGAGTATGTCGGAGATCTGCTATCTCTTGGCGCATCATCACCATCTGGGTCTGCATATCTGGAGTACCTAATGAATGATTATTTGACCACACCGTGGTCCTGTCAGGTGGTGGAGCTGGAACGTACTCTGGCTCTGGGCAGGGTCGTGGTGCGTCCACCGTCTCACCGTGTCCTTCTAAGGCATATGTCCAGTTTGCTGGGTCATGGACACTGGTAATAACAGGATCTGGCAAAGTGAAATAATGTATGGTCTCACCGTCGATCAGGAGTCTGAACTGAGAGGGATTAAAGGAGTTCCTTCTCATCAGCCCCCGATCTAAACAAAAATCAATATCCATGGTGGTATGGCTGCCGTAGGGAGTCAAATGAAATAGCTTTCGGCCAAGGCCTAGAGCAGCAGCAATCTCAGTCACATTACCTCCTACATGTATAGGTCCTCCTGCCCAGGTGGCAACACCACTAAAAGAATACAACATAAAGTTACCACAAGCTAAACGACGCGACTGATTCGCACAAAACATGAAAAATATGTCCTCCTCAGTAACGTGGTCATCAACATCTACTCTCCCAAAGAATGTATGGGCAATGATCATCTGAAAGTATCGGAGAGCTGGGTTATGGATAACCTGAGAAATGTGAGTATCTGGGTCAGGGCCTCCACCTCCAGAGATGTCACTCCAGAATTTCTCCACGTCTCTACTCATGAAGTAACCCATGGGCAGCTCAGGGATAGCGCCAACTCCAGTCTCAAATCCAAGAAGATCACCGAACTCAGTATGGGTGAACGAATACTCTGTGCCAAATAACCTGAAGCTGGTGTGGCCATCTGGTCCCAAGTACGGATCATAGGAGAAAGAGCTGAAGAACTCCAGAGTGAGGTTCCTATAGGTGGGATGCAAATCATCAGCGTACTGGTCCCATTTGAGCTGGTGGGTCAAGTATCGGACACTGGGCTCTATGCCCAAAGCTTCCATGCAATCACTATCTGGGTAGCGAGTGGGTGCCATAGGTCTGAGTGAAAGCATCGCATAACGCTCTCTCCGGGTGTCGTCTCTAAAGGTCACGTGCATGTCGTCGACTGGTGGCATCCTGAAAGAAAAGGTTAGGAAAAATAGGCCCTGAAATCAAACACACCAAACAAGTTAGACATATACGTACAAACAAACAAACAAACGTAAATTAAAATAAACGGAAAGAAAATAAATACGAAAAGGAAAAGAACCATGGGTTACCTCCCATGCAGCGCTTGCTTATCGTCGTTAGCTCGACGAGTTCAAGTCATGTATCTGGTGCGAGGATAGGTGGGTCTGTTAACGTGAACCTGGAGTAGTATGATGGAATGTCACCTCCTTCATAATGCTTAAGCCTTTGTCAATTTACAACGAACGAACTGCAAGATTTGTTCTTAATTTCCACTGCCCCGGATTTTAGGACTTTGGAAACTTCAAACGGGCCCGTCCATCTAGATCGAAGCTTACCTGGAAAAAGTCGCAGTCTTGAATTGTATAGAAGAACAGGGTCACCTATGTTGAAGTCTTTCTTGATGATCTTCTTGTCATGCCATGCTTTGGTTCTCTCTTTATATATGATGGCATTTTCATAGGCTGATTGTCGGAGCTCTTCTAGCTTATGTATGTCTAAGATGCGTTTCTCACCAGCTGCTAGGTAATCAAAATTTAAGGTTCTGATGGCCCAATATGCTTTGTGTTCCAATTCAAAGGGTAAGTGACATGATTTTCCGTAAACTAGTTGGTAAGGGGTTATTCCAATGGGAGTCTTATAGGCTGTCCTGTAGGCCCACAGTGCTTCTGAAAGCTTCTGTGACCAATCCTTTCTGGATATCGAGACAGTTTTTTCTAAGATATGCTTGATCTCTCTATTGGATACTTCTACTTGCCCACTGGTTTGCGGGTGGTAAGGTGTGGCTACTCTATGTTTAACTCCATACTTCCTCAACAGTTTATCAAAAATCCTAGATATAAAATGTGATCCTCCATCACTTATGACTAGCCTGGGAACTCCGAATCTAGGGAATATATTCTGCTTGAACATCTTAATCACTACTCGAGTGTCGTTTATGGGTGCAGCTATAGCTTCAATCCATTTGGACACGTAATCGACAGCGACTAAAATATATTTGTTTCCTAAGGATGATGGAAAAGGTCCCATAAAGTCGATTCCCCAAACAACAAAAAGTTCTACTTCTTGAATGTTTCTTAATGGCATTTCATTTCTCCTCGAGATGTTTCCGGAGCGTTGACACGGGTCACACTTGGTTATATATGTATGAACATCACGCCATATAGTTGGCCAATAAAGACCAGCTTGTAAGACCTTAGCGTGAGTCTTAGATGTGCTTGCGTGTCCTCCGTAGGGTGCTGAGTGACAATTTTCTATGATATGGTGCACTTCTTCCTCTGAAACACACCGGCGAAAGATTCCGTCAGTGCCTCTCTTAAAAAGGAGTGGTTCATCCCAATAGAAATGTTTAATGTCATTGAAGAACTTCTTTTTCTGCTGATAGCTGAGGTCAGGAGGTATTATATCTGCAGCAAGATAGTTAACAAAATCTGCATACCAAGGTACATTATTTACCGCTAAGGATTTTTCAGAATCTTCTAAGGTTTCTAAACTTACATCTCCAATGACATCTAGCTTAGCGATTAACCTGTCATAAGCAAAGTCGTCATTTATGGGTACTACATCAGGTTTCAAGAACTCAAGCCTGGAAAGGTGATCGACAACTACATTCTCGGTGCCTTTCTTATCTCTGATATCAAGGTCAAATTCTTGCAATAAAAGTATCCACCGGAGTAATCTAGGTTTAGCATCCTTTTTATTCAAAAGGTATCGGATGACGGCATGATCAGTGTAAACAATTATTTTGGCTCCCACCAAATAGGATCTAAATTTGTCTATGGCGAAAACTACGGCTAGGAGTTCTTTTTCTGTGGTTGCATAGTTTAGCTGAGCGGCATCTAGAGTTCTACTAGCGTAGTAAATCACATGTAACTTCTTATCAGATCTTTGCCCTAGCACTGCTCCTACAGCGTAATCACTAGCATCACACATGATTTCAAAAGGTTTTGTCCAATCTGGTGGTTGCATAATGGGTGCTGAGATTAAAGCTTGTTTTAAAAGGTTGAATACTTCGTTGCATTTTTCATCAAAAATGAACTCGGCATCTTTCATCAGAAGACCTGTCAAAGGTTTAGTGATCTTAGAGAAGTTTTTAATGAAACGCCGGTAAAATCCAGCATGTCCAAGAAAATTTCGAACTTCTCTAATTGTTTTGGGTGGTTTAAGATTCTCTATCACCTCGATCTTGGCTTTATCAACTTCAATGCCTTTTTCAGAAACGATATGTCCTAGAACTATACCTTCAGTGACCATGAAGTGACATTTCTCCCAATTTAATACCAGGTTTACTTCGACACATCTCTTCAAGATCTTTTCAAGGTTGACTAGACAGTTATTGAAATCAAATCCGCAGACTGAGAAATCGTCCATGAATACTTCCATAATTCCATCAAGATAATCAGCAAAGATTGACATCATGCAACGCTGGAAAGTTGCTGGGGCATTACAGAGTCCGAAAGGCATACGTCTATAGGCAAAAGTTCCATATGGGCATGTGAAGGTTGTTTTCTCTTGGTCATCAGGGTGTATAGGAATTTGGAAAAAACCTGAATATCCGTCAAGGTAACAGAAGTAGGAATGTCTGGCTAGACGTTCCAACATCTGATCTATAAAAGGCAATGGGAAATGGTCTTTCCTAGTGGCTTTGTTTAACTTTCTGTAATCTATGCACATACGCCAACCTCCTTCTATCCGTTTTGTAACGTGCTCATCTTTTTCATTTTGAACCACGGTGATGCCTCCCTTTGTAGGTACTACATGCACAGGGCTTACCCATTTACTGTCCGAGATCTGATATATTATCCCTGCTTCCAACAACTTAAGAACTTCCTTCTTAACTACCTCACTCATTATAGGGTTAATCCTTCTTTGGTGTTCTCTCGAAGGTTTAGCATCTTCTTCAAGTGAAATCCGGTGCATGCACACGGATGAACTTATTCCTTTAAGATCTGAGATGTCGTACCCTAGTGCTGAGGGATATCTTCGCAAGACATCTAAGAGTTGGTTTGTTTCATTTTGGTTCAGAACGACACTGACTATAACTGGTCTGTCCATTTCTTTGTCTAAAAACTCATATCTTAGATTCTTGGGTAATTCTTTTAATTCTAAGGTTGGTTTGCTGGGGTTTTGTATAGGATCTGGAGTTAAGGATAAACATTAAAAAAGGCTATCATCTATGTAGGGTTCCATACTGTCATCATCTTTCTCAATGGGCGTTGAAGGTAGTTTTATTCTTTCTATTGGCTCTTCCTGGTTAAGTTCACAGACACATTCATCAATGACATCAACTGCATAACATGCATCTCCTATTACTGGTGCCGTGAGAAACTTTGCTAGGACAAACTCTATTTTTTCGTTACCTACCTCAAAAGTCAATTTTCCTTTCTTGACATCTATTATGGCTCCTGCAGTTGATAGGAAGGGTATACCTAGGAGGATTGGGATATCTTTATCTTCTTTGATGTCCATTACGACGAAGTCGGTGGGAATGAACAACTTGCCTATTCTAACTGGGATGTCTTCTAATACGCCTACAGGGTATTTTATAGATCTGTCTGCTAATTGGAGAGACATCTTAGTAGGTTGCAAATCTCCTAGTTTCAATCGTTCACAAACTGCGAGGGACATTAGGCTTACACTGGCTCCTAAGTCCAGAAAGGCTTTATCTATGACATGATTCCCCAAAATACAAGGTATGGAGAAATTCCCCGGATCTTTGTCTTTTTTGGCAAGTTTGTTCTCGGAAATGGAATTACACTCCACTAGTTTTGGATCGTCAAGTCTACGTTTATTGGTGAGGGTGTCCTTCGGGAATTTAGTATAAGATGGTATTTGGGTGATGGCTTCTGTAAAAGGAATCTCTACATGGAGTTTTTCTATAACTTTAACAAACTTCTGGAATTGGTCATTGATCTTAGTTTGTTTAAGTCTTTGTGGATAGGGAATTGGTGGTTTGTATGGCTGAGGGGGTGTTGAAGCTTCGTCCGTAACTTCTCCTTTATTTTTGTCTTTTGGTTTCTTAATTTCTACGGGTTTCTCACCTTCGGGGGTAGCATCCTTTTTGGAAATTTCGGAGTCACTCAATGTCGGGTTTTTAGGCCCTTCATAAGTGGTTCCACTTCGTAAGGTAACAGCGTTAGCTTGCCCTTGAGGGTTCTGTTGAGGTTGTCTAGGAAATTGTCCTCCAGGAGTAGTTTGGGGTGCTTGCTTTAAGGCTACCTGAGAGATTTGGGTTTCAAGCATCTTGCTGTGGGTGGCCATTTGATCCATTTTGGTTCCTAGTTGGGTAAGCAGCTCATTCACATGAATATTCTGATTTAGGAACTATTTGTTTTGCTGGGCTTGTGCTGTCATAAAATCATTTAGCACTTTCTCAATATTTGGCTTAGGTGGCACTGCTTGCATAGGTTGGTTTTGTCTAGGTGCTTGATTGTTGGTTGATCTCGGAGGTGCTTGGTTTTGGATAGGGTTATTGTTTTTGTAGGAAAAATTAGGGTGATTCCTCCATCCAGGGTTGTAAGTATTTGAGAACGGGTTTCCTTGGGCATAGTTGACTGGGTCTGGGTTAGTCTCGTTTAACAGATGGCAGTCAGCTGATTGATGACCTTTAGTACCCCAAAGTTCGCAATCCGATACTACTGCTGCTGCAGCGGTTGGTTGTGCGTACATTTTATCGATCTTGAGGGCCATAGCATCCATTTTCGCTTGCATCATGTCTATAGAGCTTACCTCATGTTTACCTCCTTGGGCTTCTTTCTTTTCCACTGTTGCTCTTTCGTTTCCCCATTGATGATGGTTTTGAGCCATATCTTTAATGAGACCACAAGCGTCAGGATAGGGTTTGTTCATCAGGGCACCGCCAGCGGCAGCGTCGATGGACATCTTTGTGTTATAATGAAGTCCGTGGTAAAAGGTATGTATAATCAACCATTGCTCCAAACCGTGGTGTGGACAAGCCCTTAGAAGGTCTTTATACCTCTCCCAGGCTTCAAATAGTGATTCTCCTTGGTTTTGGGTAAATCTTGTTATTTGGTTTCGGAGAACGGCTGTTTTGCTTGGGGGAAAGTATCTAGCAAGGAATGTTCTCCTAAGGTCTTCCCATGTTGTTATAGAATTGGCTGGAAGGGAATCTAACCAAGTTAGGGCTTTGTCTCTAAGGGAAAAGGGAAATAGTCTTAAACGAATCGCCTCAGGACTAGCATCATTGGTCTTAAAGGTGTTTGACAACTGGATAAAGACTTTTAGATGTTGGTTTGGGTTTTCAGATGGTAGTCCCGCGAATTGGTTTTGTTGAACTAGTTGTAATAGGGACGGTTTTAGTTCAAAATTATTGGCAGGTATGGTAGGGTTAACTATACTAGAGCTCGGTTCTTCGTCAGCAGGCTGAGTGAATTCCTTAAGGGGTCTTTGGTTACGATCTTCGGCCATAGCTTGCTTAATTCGACGAAGCCAAAGTCGTGCGCGAGCGTAACGGTCTGGTTCCACTAAAGGATCTATTACACTACTGGAGCTGCGATATCTTCACATCGACCAGTTCGTGCGGCCCTAGTCTAATAGGTGATAACAAACGAAATTCAAAATTCGGCGAAATTGGTCCCCGACAACGGCGCCAAAAACTTGATGCGTTGTATTCGCAAGTGTACGAATCGCGTCAGAGTAATATAAAAAGTTATCGTATCCACAGAGACCAAATGTCGATCTAACGAATTCTGTTTGTTACAGTGCTTATCTAAGGCAGTTCAATTCAGGGTTTACTAATGCAGAGGAAAATAAATAAAAGTAAATGACGAGGTAATAAAATTCAGACAAAACAATAGACTTGAATGTAATTCTCATAACCGATAATATTTCTATATTCATCAACAGAACTACTTACGGGCAATATCTTCTATTTTAAGAAAAGAATTCAATTTAACAGGAACTGTCGCTTTCGCGTAGTCAGAACCAAGTTTACCCTCTAAACTAACCCCTTTATTGTCACTTATAAAAAGGCGTGCATTGCGTTAGAGTCATGGAAAACTTACTTTTAAGAAATGCAAATTCTAAACTAAACAGAAAAGTATTTTGACCTGAAATCTCTAAACTAAAGAGGTTCAAAATGAACCAGATTCTAATCTCACTAACGCGTCCGAAAATAGTTTTAAAATCTCTTTTCTAAAGTGTTAAAAATCCCTACTCAACTGAACAAAGCGCTTTCGCTGTATTTGATCAGTTGAGAACTAAACAAGTTCACAAATGGTTGGACGGCTTTCGATCTTACCCAACATTGCTTTTAAGTACAGAAAACTTGTGTTAAAGATTAAAACATCCCTTAAGTATTTCTATTAACATATAGACGTATTACGGTGATTATGGTCTTTACATTCTTACCTATCTAAAACTTAGCCAGCCATGGTAGTTATAACAGTCATATTAATTCTTATCATGTATGGAATTAAGTCTTTTGAAAAGTAAGGCAAGACAATAAATAAACAAAACAAAGCAAGTGCAAGAAATAAATGAAAGTAAATGCGATTAAAATAAAACCTGCTCCAAAGCGGAGTCTTTAAATCTGGTACAATGTACGGAAAAGAAAATGCTGGCAGGATTACTTCTACCAAAGTGCTCCAACTTGATTACAGACACTCCAAGACTTGATTACAAACTCGATCACACACAGTGCAATAACTCCTCGATGTGAGAAGATTACCGCTTTACAAGAGTGAAATTTATGCCTAGGATGAAGTAAACTAAGATTGGATGCTCCTAAAATTCGAGTTCTGAGAGTATTTATAGGCAAAGTTGGCATGGTGCAAAGACAAAAGTGACCTTGGCTTGAAAAATGGGCGGGAACTGATTTTGCCTTGTCGCGCCCGCGACAGGCCTACCGCGCCCGCGACAAGAAGAAAACGGCAAAGGTGAGTGCTTGTCGTGGAAACGTGGCAGTTGAGTTGTGGAGATCATGGGACACGTCGTCGCCTACCCTGGGGCGCCCGCGACAAGAGAAGCGACCAGAGTAAATTGCTGCCAAACTTGAATTCTAGCTCCTTTTGCATCCTTTTTTGTCTGGAACCTCGATTTATTAAAAACCTGAAAACAAAGGAAAAACATAACAATAACAAAGCATAAAAATAGAAAAAAAACTAATATGCATGTGAAATCAGAGTCGAAAATACAGTATAATTTAGTGTCATCAGAGGCTATGGTTACTGTTTCAGTTGAGTGACAGGTCCAGTATGCTGATTTAAAGAGAAAATCAGTTCTTATATGAGCAACACTGTACTCGAGGATTTGATTCGAGGATCCGGGCTATTCCTGTTCTTTAAGGAATTGGGAAATCCGAAGGGTATTGAGACTGTCCGAGTCTACACAAATACCTCAGAGAACCAACCAACTGTTTGAAGGTTGTAGCATCCACATCCTCACCGTCAGAATCAGAATCCAGTTTCTGATTTGTATCTGCAGGTGTGATAGCAGCCTTACAATTCTGCAGCTTAAATCTCTTCAGAAGTTCTCGTTCATACTTCAGCTGATGTAAAATGATACCTTTCTCAGAATATCTGAACTCCATCCCTAGAAAGTATGTCATTTTCCCGAGATCAATCATTTCAAACTCATTCATCAGCACCTTCTTGAATATAGCTAATTCTTGTTCAGAACTTCTGGTCAGCAGTATGTCATCAACGTACAAACACACCAGAATCATATTGCCTTCAGAAATATGCTGAACATAAACACCGTATTCCATCTCACATTTCTGAAAACCCTGCTTCTTGAAAAATGAACCAATCTTCTGATTCCAAGCTCTGGGCGCTTGCTTCAATCCATACAAAGCTTTATGTAATCTGTACACCATCCCTTCCTGATTCTTTTTCACAAATCTAGGAGGTTGTGACACATAAACTTCTTCTTCTTCTAATGGACCGTTCAGAAATGCAGATTTCACATCTAAATGCATCAGAGACCAATTCCTGTTAGCAGCTATTGCAATCACCAATCTGATTGGTTCATGTCTCGCTATAGGTGCAAACACTTCAGAATAATCCAGCCCAGGTTTCTGCAGAAATCCTCTTGCTACTAACCTTGCTTTATGTTTGCCAATTGATCCATCTGGCTTTAGCTTCTGCTTCAAAACCCATCTGACACTGATGGCTTTCTTGTCCTTTGGAAGTTCTGTCAGCTTCCAGGTCTTATTTCTCTCCATGGCATCAAGTTCTTCTTTCATGGCCTTCAGCCAGACTTTCTGCTTAAGAGCCTCTTCTGTACTCACGGGTTCAGAGTCTACTAGCATGGAACACTGAATAATTTCTCCTTCAGAATCTACTTTAGTGTCTTGCAACATGTCAAACTCTTCGAATCTTCTCGGAATGTTTCTGATTCTCTGTGGCCTCTGACCTCGTTCAGAATCTTCTTCAGATGCTTGAACCCCAGAAGTTTCTCCTTCAGAAGTTTCTCCTTCAGAAGCTCTTGCTTCAGAAGGTTGACTTCCTCCAGAACCTTGACCATCTTCAGAGTCTGGCATATTCCCAGAGTCTGAATCACCACCAGAATCTAGATCATCATCAGAATCTGGATCATCAGAGTCACCTTCATCTTCTGAGTCTCCTTCAGAATCAGAATCACCATCAGTTTCAGAAACTCTTAGTTCTGACCTTTCTTCAAAAGTTCTCACATCAGAATCAGATTGAGACTTATCCCAATTCCAAACTTCTGATTCCTTCACAATAACGTCTCTGCTGAATTCAACTTTATTAGTTTTTGGACAATAAAGCTTGTACGCAGCTGTACTGTGGTAGCCCACCAGTAACATTACTTTGCTTCTATCATCCAGCTTCTGTCTTCTGGCTTCTGGAACATGTTTGTAACAAACAGAACCAAACACCTTCAGATGACTAACACTTTGCTTTTCTCCAGTCCACTTTTGAATAGGAACTATTTCCTTCAACTTCTTCGTTGGACATCTGTTGAGCACATATGCTGTGGTGGCAACAGCTTCTCCCCACAAGTTTTGAGGAAGCTTCTTCTCCTTCAGCATGCTTCTCACCATATCAAGCAAAGTACGATTTCTTCTTTCAGCAAGACCATTGTGTTGAGGAGTATAAGGAGCAGTAACCTCGTGCTCAATTCCATTCTCCTCACAGAACTTCTGAAACTCTTTGGAGTTATACTCACCCCAACCATCGGTTCTGAGAATCTTCAGATTCTGACCACTCTGATTCTCAGCCTTCATTCGGAACTTCTTGAATTCAGCAAACACCTCGTGTTTGAACTTAATAAGGGATACCCATGTCATTCTCGTGAATTCATCAACAAATGACACGGAGTATTTACTCCCTCCGATCGATGCTATTGGAAATGGACCACACACATCAGAATGCACTACTCCCAAGGCATGTTTTGCTCTTGGAGCAACTTCTAACGCAAATGGCAATCTTGGTTGCTTTCCTTCCATGCACACTTTGCATGACTTCTCAGGCTTCTTAATTGTAGGAATTCCATGTATCAGCTTATTCGAATTCAGATGTTCTAAGCTTCTGAAATTCAGATGACCAAATCTTCTGTGCCACAACTCACTTTCCTCCACAACACTTGTTGCACTGAGGCATTCAGAGTCAGAAGTTCTGACATTCACCTTGAATGTTCTATTCCTTCCCTGTTCTGATTCCATAATCAGCTTCTGATTACAGTCATACAACTTCAGAAGATTGTCCTTCATGGTAACTGAAAAACCTTTCTCAATTAATTGTCCCACGCTCATCAGATTGCTTTTCATACCAGGTACATACCACACTTTCTGAATCAATGCTGTTTTCCCATTGTTCAGAACGAATCTGACATTTTCCATACCTTCAGCATTAAGATATTTGTCATCAGCACATCTGATCTTTGTCCTCTTTTCAGAGTCAAAATCAACCAGCCATTTCTTATTTCCAGTAAGATGATTTGAGCAGCCAGTGTCCATATACCACCAGTCTGTCAAATTCGTATCATCAGATTCAGAAGCCATCAGTAGCACATATTCATCATCAGAACTTCTGGCTATATTTGCTTCTTCTGACTTCCTTTCTTTGTTTGACCAACAATCTCTAGCAAAGTGACCAAACTTCTTGCAACAGTAACATTGGATCTTCTTCTTGTCATACTTCTCTTTTCCCTTCTGAGCATTCTTTTGCCTATCAGAAGTTGAGGTTTCTGACTTCTGACCACCATCAGATATTCTCCTGGCTTCTGACCAAGACTGCTTCTGATGCTTCTTATCAGAAACTGCTTTCAGAGCCTGTTGCTTTACTTCCCTTTCAGAAGTTCTCTCAGTCAGACGCAACTCTTGCGCCTCTAGACTGCTTTGCAACTCTTCAATTCTCATGGTGCTCAGATCTTTAGAATGTTCTATTGCTACTACAATGTAATCAAACTGAGGGGTAAGGGATCTCAATACCTTCTCAATGATTACTTGTTCAGAAAGAGTTTTTCCACACGCCTTCATCTCATTAGTGATCAGAATTACTCTGGAGATGTACTCAGAAACTTTCTCATTGTTCTTCATGTTGAGATTCTCACACTGCTTACGTAGAGACTGAAGCTTCACCTTCTTCACTGATGCGTCACCACCGTAACATCTGACCAGTGTGTCCCACGCAACCTTTGCTGTCGTTGAATCGGCGATTTTCTTAAACACATTTGCATCCACACACTGATGGATGTAGAACAATGCTTTCTGATCTTTCTTCCTTGTATCCTTCTGCGCGTTCTTCTGTTTCTCCGTTGCATCTGCTGCTACCGGAACATAACCTTCAGTGACAAGATCCAGAACATCTTGAGCACCGAACAGTACACGCATCTGAATCATCCAACGAGTCCAGTTTTTGCCATCAAATACTGGAAGCTTGGTGTTCATGCCGTCGTTTCCGTTCATCTTCAACCTTGTACAGTACACTCAGATCTCACCACACAGTGTTTCCCAACCCCACAGAATCAGAAATTATGATTCTGATCAGATTTTTGTTCAAGATTCAACACGAATCCAAGAACCAAAAATCAATCACACAAAGCCTCACGTTTCATTCGTGTTTCCCGTGTTTTCCCGTGGATCCGAACCGGAGCTCTAAATACCAATTGTTGGTGTACAAGGTGAATAATGGATGAAAAGGAGTAGAATATATTATAATAGAATGACGGCTACAAAGGATTACAAAATCACTCACTACCACTAGTCTATTTATAAGCTAAAACTAGGGTTACAAAAAGCAACAAATAAAATACTAAAATACCCTCTAACAAACTTAATGACTAAGTTTGTGAATATAAATTAAAATATAAATTATTATTTCTAATATAATTAACTTTGTGATATGTGCCTAGGGCGATAATGTGCTTATGGCAAGCATGCCACGGTCGGTTAGCGACAAAAGACCGCTTGAAATCTTTTGGCATGATACAAGACACTTTATGCAGCCTGTGTAAAGAGGAAGAGGAAAATTATGCTCATCTCTTCTTCTCATGCGCAGTCACTAAGAGAATTTGGAAGGAAGTGATTACTTGGATAGATATGGTTCAAACTTAGTTGCCTTGGAGAGAAGATATTCATAGTATCATTGCTGCTACAAAGGGAAAGGGTTTCAAGGCTGGGATAGTGAAAATAGCTTTAGCATAAACTGTTTATGGAATTTGGAACTTTAGGAATACAAACATCTTTGGAGAGGGAGAAGATTATACAATGACTACTCACAAAATCATATACAATACTTTATAGAGGCTGGATGAGATTAAAATATAGAAAGCACCTGGCTTTGTTGATGATTTGAATTTGCTAGTTTTGAAGTCTTAGTCACTTAAGTCCTTTAGGTGGATCAATTGATCCCTATCTTGTATTTCATGCTATTTTGGTATAAAAAATAAAATTTATTTCCAAAAAAAAAAAAAAAAAAACATTGTGATATGTAATTTGTCTTTTTTTTATATGGATGAGCTTATAAAAGACCATTTTTTTCTTAATTTTAATTTTAAATTAAATTATTTATTAAGTTAAATTAGTATATAGTATCAAATTAATTTTTATAACTGCTCCATAACTTCGAATGATATATGTGTGGCACTTTGTTTTGTTTTTTTTAATAATTAATTTCTTTATTAATGGGCTTTAAATGTGCATATCATTTCAACTTTCTTTTATATAAGCTACTTACTCAGCCACATATGTTTGGCAATTTTTTTTATTTTTAAAAATTTCTTCATTTGCTAACTATAAATCTGCATGATAATTCTATTGGAATTAAAATATTGTTGAAATTAAAATATTTTATTCCCCTTATTATTACATATTTTTAATGTAATTTATTCTACTTTAACAAAATAAGATGATGAATGTACGGAGAAGGATTTTAGTGATCAAAGATGAGAGCGGTAGGCTTATGAGATAGACTAACACACGTTGATAGCTCCAAGCCTATTACCAAAATCATAAAATATATATGGGTTAATGAAGTTTTTGGTCCTCCTAAATATCTCATATTTAATTTTTAGTCCCTCTAAAAGTTTCCTTCAAAGAATGATCCTCATAAAATTTTTAATTTTAACTTTTGGTCCCTCCTGCCAAAATCGTCGCTAAAACCGTTGCTAATTCTGTCTCTAAGTTGTAAAAATCGTCGCTAATTGGCAGGAGGGACCAAAAGTTAAAATTAAAAATTTTATGAGGACCATTCTTTGAAGGAAAATTTTGAAAGGACTAAAAATAAAATTGAGATACACTAAGGTATATGTTTCTAATACACACTTATATGGGTGTGTATTAGCATGACCATATATATATATATATATATATATATATATATATGGTCATGCTAATACACACCCATATAAGTGTGTATTAGAAACATACACCTTAGTGTATTTTTATGTGGGACCCATCATTTTTTAGTGGAACCCACATTAGAAAGATAAAGAAAAAAAATAGAAAGAAAATATATATATTGTATTTTTGTGTGGGATCCACTAATTTTAGGTGTATATTGACATTTTATATATATATATATATATATATATATATATATATATATATATATATAAAACGTGTCATATAAAAATATCATTTTTATGTAAAAATATTAAAATAAATCTGAACCATTTAATTTTAAAATAAATAATACAGATTATATATCTGTTTTTTTTTCTCTCTCCTCCATCAAATTTTAAAATATATCTGAAGGAATAGATTTTAAAATATATATATTGCCTTACAAAGATAACCATAGCTAGAAAAATAAAGTGAATTTGTAATTATTAATCATAAGATGTCAGTTCTTTTTCTATGGCTTATTTACATGCAATTATTTATTTAATATTTTTCATCAACCATGGATAACATTAAACACTTGTTAGATTTATTTTTCCGTTTACAACACTACCAAACTATAATTTTTATTTGGTTTATTCACTCTTTCAAGAAAAAAACGAAGTTAGCATATAAAACAAAACAAAAAAACGGAAGAAAAAAGAAAATGTAAATAGAGGGCAGGAACCTCTACTAATGTGCGTAAATCCAAAACCCTTCAATCACTGCTCATTTCATTTAAGCGCACGCTCTCAAAAATAAAAATAGATCAAATTATTTACGTATAACAAAAAAAGAAAGAAAGAAGAAGTCAAAATTAACAAAATATAAAAAGTTAAAGAAAAAGTCAGAATAAAAAAAAAAGAACTAAAAAAAATAAACAAGTAAGAGTTTGAGCTTAAGAACAGACAATCTGTTTTTCTAGTACCTTATATCTTCTCTTCTTTTTATTGCAAACCTGTAAATACAAAAAGATTGCATATGGTGCATAATCATAACTGAGTCTCGAGTTTCTAAATTGAGTCATTAGGATTGAAACAGAAGGGTCGATTGGTGGCAAGTGAGTTGGTGAATTCAAACCGGTTGGAATTGGAGTTATTCAAGGGTTTGTGTTTTGGAGCAAGTTTTTTTTTTTTTGCGGTTTCTAAAATATATAGCGGTTTTTGCGATTTCTAAAATTTATAACGGAATTCTCTCCCTATCTAATGAGGTATGCAGTTAGAAATTGGCTTTTTTTGGAATAACAAAGATTTTTAAAGATATAATTGTAAAGAAAATAGCCCGTCCAAATTCATATATTCAGACTAGCGTCCAGACGGGCACTCTCGTGTCCAGGTGAAAAGTATTCATGCGTATATATTTTTTATGAGATATATTTATTGTAATTCGCATTAAAAATAAAATTATCTAGACACAATTAGTAGAATTAAAATCAAGATGAAAAATATATACTCATAAAATACTATAGTGAATTAAAAAAAATAGTCAAATTAATTGTTGTCGTGTGCATGTTTTTCCTTCTCCTTGCCCATATACTTGCATACTACTCAACTCTCAGAAATTGATTCTAAAAGAATTGTTAACCTATTTTGATTGTATAATATATTTTAATTTATATATGATTGTGATATAGGATTTAAAAGAATTGTCAACGCTAAAAAATTGACTCTAAACAAAATATGTCATTGCTGCCCCTGAGCACCTAAATGCATTGTCCACGACACACTCAACATGAAAAATATTCTCTGTAAATAATAGCATCAATGCATTTAGAAAATTGTAAAAAATATTCTAAATTATAATCAAGAACTAAAGCATACAAAATATTATTGATATTGTGTCATCAATGACGTTCTTTAAGAGGAAGACCGAACATAAAATCTTTTTCTTTATTCGAAGAATTTTCTTTAGGCAGAAAATTGACTCTATTGTGAGGATATCAGATGCATTCCTAATTTATTTCATCCCAATTTTTTCAAATCATTCTCATCCTTTTTAAAAAAAATAAATTCACGCAATAGTTGCATAAATAATAAAATAAAATAAAAACTGCTGCATGGAAGTGTTTTTAAAAAATAAAAAAAACTGCTAAATGGAATTGTGTTTTTAAAAAGAAAGTGGTAATGGGTTTTCACAATAGGTAAAGAAAAGTAAATATAGTGGCCGCTTATATAAAAAAATGAAGATATGAAACGATTTATGTACAATCATATACAAACAACAATTTTCAAATGTCTTAATTTTATCTTGTCAAATAAAAATTCAACAAATGTTCACCAAATTAATAAATACTGTGTTCATGTACCTACGTAAATGATAACATTAGATTTGGGAAATTGTATATCCTCTTTGTTGAATCAGACATGTTGTATACTACCAGTTACCTTCTAACATGTTCAAATAAGACATGTTATTGTCAGAAAGTTGCCATTCTCACAATTTTATAATTGAATGCATCTAGCCGTTTGGCACAATATTATCCTTGAGGCGGGTTAACGGTTGTTGAGTTTTATGTCCAATTATTTCACCCATCGTGTTAATAACCTACTTGTGTTAGCAACCATTAAGTTATACATACACAGATTTGGAAAGAGAGACTAATTTTTCAATTTTAATAAGAAAATGATAAAATACTAATCCCTTAAAAGGCTATTAGTCAAAAAAATTAGAATGAATGGTAAAAATTAACGAAGAAAATTTGTGAGCATATTAGATAAGAAAAATTGAACATATAATAGAAATAAACAATTTAACAATTATATCATCAAATAATTGATCATTAAACTTAAATTAAAATCAAAAGAAAAAAATGTACAGGAATGTTCGACAACCATTAATGATGACTTTGTTTCTTCTTGAACAGCCGTGTAATTTAAATATACTGAATTTAAAAATCAAAGTAAAAACTATAATTGGATATTATTGTCACTAACATGTATGGAATTGGAAAGAAAAGAAAGAATTAAGTGTGTGTCGTATTTTTATAATGTCAACTACAACAGGGGCAACGTCTTCTCATAATATCAATATGTAGGGGTTGCTCACCATAGACTTAATCTCTCTCGATAGCAACATCAGTATCGCTGTCGCTGGAAAAATTAAAAAGTCAGTCCAACTGATACCATAACATTCATGTTTAACTAATAATTCCATAAATTTTAATAACAATTATTTTCAAAGTAAAAGAAAATAGATTAATTAAAAAGAGAAAAAGAGAAAGTAAATTAAAGAACAACTTAAAGGGAGAATGGTGAAGAATAAGGAGGGAGAAAGATATTGAGAGAAGGAAAGTTAATGAGATATTGAGAGAATGAAAATATGAATATATGATGGTGAAGAAGGTAGTTATGCGGCAAAAATTAAGGTTTGGAAATACGAAACTGACAAAATTTCAAGGTTGGTGGAAATTTAAAATGAATGAAAGACGGTAGAGCAAAGCACATATTACTGAATGGTTATTTATTGCTCCATCTTGTTTTGTATTCTTTTTTCACTTATTTTGTGTGTGGAATGCATCAAGCATGTTGTGTCTAGAAAAGAAACACGGCGAGGCAGTCCGAAGGTAAACATAAATGTAAAAACAGAAAGAAAAAAAATTAATAAGAAAAGATTGGAATAATGCCCCACGTATTTGCAGTTTTTAAACTGCTCCAGCAGTTTTTTTTTCATTAAGTATTTGTTAAGGATAGAAAGTACCATGAAAAAAAATGAAATGTAAGGGTATTTTGGGAAAATAAAATAGGTCAGTCCAAAGATTTGTATCATCTTTATATATAGTTATAGATATAGATACCATTGTCATAGGTAAAGTTATTCTAACCCTTGTTTGTTATTTTGTGGTATTATGTACTCTCCTGGAGTACAAATAATCAGGTAGAGAAATAGCTTCAGTTGAGTTGGAAGAGGGCATTGAGGCCTCTTCATTTATTTGATGTTCACCGTAGTTTTGTCGGTTCTCTAATTTGTAACATTGAGTTTGGAAGATTCTAATCGATGTTTTCGAGTAGTTGGATTAATTTAATTAATCGAGTGTTATTCTATTGAGATATTATAAAGCATGTTAAATTTGAGTCCCGCTGCTATATTATGTTTTATTTGAAGAGTATTGTTTGCCGAGTATGTGTAACACCTGTTTTTGAGCAAATAATTGTTTGTCTTTTATGAATTAAGAAATCCTGGGATAATGTGTTACATAGTTAGTATCAGAGCAGGTTGGTCCATTCGACCTAGATTATGTGAATTAGTTTATTTCTTTGGTATACGACATGTGTGTGTGAAGATGAGAAAAATACACAAGAAGGGGAGAGGGGTGAATTGTGTATGCAAAAAATTGTTTCACTTATGAAACTGAACTTTCAGAATCTAAACCACATTCAGAGTCTGATATCAGAATGTGTAATAGCAGCAGAAATGAAATGTTCATAAGTAAATGCAAGCAACACACAAATATTATCATGGTTCCTCTCCTCAAATAAGAGTAGTCTAGTCCAATTGCCTCTACAAGAGCTTTTCACTATAGTCAATCAGATTACAAATGCTTAAGCTAATTGTCCAAGACTTCCAGCTCAATCAACCTAGAATGTGACTTCCTTGCTTAAGCCAACTGCTCAAGACTTCTTGCTCAATCAACCTAGAATGAGACTTCAATGCTCAAGCACGCAAGCACGAGACTTCCTCTACTTTAAATAAACAATTTAGTAGAAAAGACAATTATTATACTTTAATACACAATCAGAAGTATAACAGTTGTGCAACAATTACATAAGATTTCTAAGATAAGAAATCTTAAGATCTTATGCTATAACAGTTACAATAACAAATCAAAGTTATGCTAAGATATTTCAATGTGTTGTGATGTTGTGACCTTTCTTTGAGTCTTCAGCTTCCTTTTATAGAGATAGAAAAAGAGATGTTGGAGGTTTGAACAACAAAAAACTTAGTGAACAAGGATACCAAGAGAGATGTTGAAGAGTTGTATTCATTCACAAGTATTGTCCACTGAATAAAAGCAATGTCCACGACACCTTTTGAGTAACTAGGTATCTACCAAAAGGTAGTACAGACTGAAGAGGTCATATCACCATCCTTGAGCCTTGCAAAAATAAACCCTGGTTAACTCTGTCTATAAATTTGTCACTTTGATAAGATTGGTCAGCTTTGGTGCAGAGTACAAACCAAACGCTCCTTAAGCCTTTAGGGTCTGAGTTATCACCAGAAGCTGGAACAACATACCAGAGTCTGAACCTTCAGATGCTGATGAACATATTCAAATTCTGATCAGCCAGAATCTAAGTAGTATTACTTCTTGGCTTATGCTTTCAACATGATTAATTCATGGTGAATTCTTAGCTTATGATCCTACACACTTGAACATATGTTAGCAAACCCTATTATTCTTTAAATACTTTGTTATCATTAAAACCTTTTAAGGGCATAAACAAATCTTGTTCCAACAGTGTGAACACTATCGATGCTCGGTTTTCTTTCTTAACCGCTTGCCAGCAAGAGCAAGTTTGAAACAAGTGGGGGAAGGGCTTCTGCTCCTCTGAGATATTTTGGATGTGGAAGATTGGTCCATCATGTCGATGATTGCAAGAGTGAAGGTTTTTGGATGAGGCGTTGATGTTTTGTGAGTTTGAAGAGGAAAAAGGTTTGAGGTTTATATCTGCTAACCAAGTGGACGAGTTGTTGAAAGACCAGGCTTAAGTGTTTGCTATGTCCTCTCTTTGAAAGTGAGACTGAAGTTGTGATTATTGATCTGCCAGTGGTGTGCGAGTTTTCAGATATGTTCTAGATGACATTAGTGATTTGGTGCCAGAGAGAGAAGTTGAGTTCACCGTAGATTTAGTACCTGGTACTAGACTTGTGTCAATGGCACCATAAAAAATATCAGCGTCAGTGTTGCTGATTAAAAAGAAAGATGGTAGGATGAGGTTATATGTTGATTATCGATAACTAAATAATGGTATAATTAAAAACAAGTACCCTCTTCCTAGAATAAACGACCTTATGGATCAGTTGGTTGGTGGTTGTGTGTTCAACAAGATCGATTTGAGATCAAGCTATCATAAAATACGAGTGAAGGCTTAAGATATTCTGAAGACTGTGTTTATAACTTGATATGGTCACTATAAGTACTCAGTGATGTTGTTTGGTGTGTTTAATGTCCCTGGTGTGTTCATGGAATATATGAATAAGATCTCTCTGTTAGACGATGACTATGGATCTAGAAGGGGGTTGAATAGATCCCTTGAGTTTTACACGCAAAAGGTTACCAAAAATTTAGTTTTAAAAATTGTTTTAACGGAAGCAACCACTGGATAGAACGTCTACCACGAACCTTCTACTAAAAGGATCGGATATGCACAAATATATCGAGAATGAGTATGGAAGAGAAAAATTCAGTTTGATTACTACACTTAAGAAACGCAGTCAACAAAATATTGCTTGCTTGATGTTTAATCCAAACCAATGAGGTAAAGTGATAAGCAATTAAAGACAACGTGTTTGAATTTTGCTTTGAAACAAATTATCAAACACCTAGTGTGCGTAAACTGTAACACCCCATTTCCCATCTAGCGGATAAATAATACATAATTAAATCAGAGTGAATAAATTTTTTTTTCCGACGGAAATAAGGATGCCACATTATAGAAAAATGTAATCCATCTGCTTATAATTTTGATACATAACACAAAATGGAATGAATAATAACGGGAAACTTTTTCCAACAAAAGAAAAGTTCAATTATGGAATAAAGCATAACGATCCATAATTGACTCGTTTTACAAAATAAGTTGTTTCATAACATCTAAATGTATATTTACACACATAAACATAAATAGCACAAGCGTTTCCCCCGACTCCCGTGTTATGTATCAGAGCAGACACCAAAAATCTAAGCAAAATGAAGATCTAATTCTTCCACTTGCCTCCACGCCTCTTCAGCGGCTAATCTGCACTATGCCATAAAAGCATATTCCAGCAGAAGGGTGAGAAATAACAACTAAATCAATATTGCATAATAACATGAAATCATATAATTCACATATATTCTTCAACTCACCCACACTTACATGCTAACACATATAGCATACAAGGATATCATATATTCATATACACAAGTTATGACATATATATATATATATATATATATAAGCACACCAACACATCACATATATTCATATTCACAGATATGCCATATATGTCTCGCACCAAAACGCAACACTTATTCATATTCACATCTTTAACATATAAATAACACATCAAAAGTGGTTCCTCAAGAACCCAACCATTCCCGCAGGAAACATGGATACATCGCTATACTCCCCACTGGGCTCACGATGATCCTAAACAACCAACCATAATAATGCAATGCAACTCAAAGACATAATGCAATGCAAGTGGTACCACACACACGGTTCCTTCAATTGAACCCGATTCATAAAGAATCCGGATAAATCACATACACTCCCACTGAACAATGATTTATCTCCATACAACTCCGCATTAGAGTCCGAACAAATCGCATACACTCCCACTGAGCAATGATTTGTCTCCATAACAACTCCACATTGGAGTCCGGATAAATAACATACACTCCCACTGAGCAATGATTTATCTCCAAAACAACTCCACATTGGATTCCGGACAATACTAGGCACCCATCATGGATTCCCACCTAGCTGTCTCCACAAGACACATCATGAAATGCGCGACACAAAAGATGCACAAAACATAGGTATAATAACAACTATACCTCTTCACGATCCCATTGATCACACGTGAGATACATACTCACCGTAATACACAATAGTATTACTACAACGGACCAATCAGTTCAACATAACACATACATAACAAGAATTATGCAAAAAAAATACAATTCACTAGGATTCACGCCACAAAGGCCACTCACAGCAACATCAATACGATATCATACGTTGAAAATCATTTATTCAATACCTTTATGTCACAAGGCCATCGTTCACTAACCACATTCTATATCAAGATTCAACGTCATATAAATATCCTAAAAGCTCCACATTATATCACAATAGCATAACACCCGGTAAAATACCAACTGCACGCCTCTTTACACGATAAAAATCTGACAACACAACACTTTTACAAAACCACGACTTAAATAAATCATCTACCGCCCTCCAAACCATTTTTAATAGAAAGAATATTTTACGATCTTTCCAACGGTACTAAGAACGTCTCAATCCGAGTTACGGATCAAAAGTTAGGAATTTTCAAAGAAAATAATTTATTGAAAAACTGCCAGATTCGCCTGGCGAATTAGAATTTCGCCTGGCGAATCCCTCTTCGCCAGCACTTCGCCTAGCGAAGCTGCGGCGAAACGTCATTTTTGAAAATCCAAAAGTTCCAGTAGCTGAACCAAGTTCTGTCTCTTGAATTTTGCCTGGCGAATTAGAATTTCGCCTGGCGAATCCCTCTTCGCCAGCACTTCGCCTGGCGAAGCTGAGGCAAGACCTGATTTGCCTGGCGAATTCTGATTC
Source organism: Lathyrus tuberosus (assembly GCA_022829125.1). NCBI lineage: Eukaryota > Viridiplantae > Streptophyta > Magnoliopsida > Fabales > Fabaceae > Lathyrus > Lathyrus tuberosus. The sequence goes on from JALAZF010000090.1 coordinate 8,365,720, forward strand.
GCCTGACGAATCGTACCAGAACCAGAATTTTGTTTCTACGCTCCTCATGGCTTCCAAACCCCAAAATTTAACTTTTCCCAACCAAAACGTTTTCAATCAATCAAAACAAGTATCAACAATGTCCATACATATAATACGATCATACTACGTGATTTATATCGATTTCCAACCGTGAAAACATCAATTTCTCCTCAATTTACCATTTATATCAAATGTTAAATCCTAACATTTTCAACCAAAAACAAACCAAACAAACACATACAATCGAAATATAATCGGAACTTCTCACCCTTACCCGATTAATCGCGATTGAAATGGAGGTTCTTCCGATTTTCCTCTTCCTCCTCTTCTCTCTTTTCCTTCCCTTCTTTTCTTTCTCTTCTTTTCCGTATTTCTCTTATCTCCTCTTTTCTTACTAACAAATATATATATATATATATATATAATCCAATATTATATAATATAATCCGATAAGGTAAAACATCTCCAATTGATATTTGTCATCCCAACCCAATTGATCAATTATTAGAGCTACCTTAAATACTCTCTTGAACTAATAATTAATTCGTCTCTTTAATAAAATAATTGATCTCTAGTTGCTCTCTCTCTATTACCCTTTTTCTCCAATATCTCCCAAACGCTCTCAAAATGCGATAAAACATAAACGGCGATGCCAATTATATCAGGAATTAAAAGTTAATAATAAAATATTATCAATTGCAATTATTTTATCTATCTGAGAAATTATTCCATTAACAGGTAAAACTCATCTCATTCACACAATTCACAAAATTCCCATAAATGAAATAAATAAATACGATTAACCAAATCGGGGTGTTACATAAACACCCTAAGTGCAGAATTTCTATGGAATGTAATGTAAAGCTGCTCCAAGATACAATTCAAGGAATTGTATCAATTTAACAAATAGTTTCTCAGCTCAAAATTACACTACGACAGAAATTTCGATAAATTGCAACTTCACAAATTCGAACAAACTGAAATGTAAAAGAGTTAAGGGAAAGAGAGAACAAACGAGATTTGATTAGGCAGTTCTCCAATCGTCCTCACTTTGGGTACCTCTGCCCCCAATTCCACGATTGGAATTGATATATATATATATATATATATATATATATATATATATATATATGTAGCTGTTGCAAATTGTTTATTACAAGAGAAAACTATAAACATCCAAACCCTCGAACGTCTTCGATCGTTGATGCAGAATTTTCTCTCCCCTTGATTCAAGATGAATCAAGTGCTTCGAATATGGTTGCTACAATTATCGTCCCACGCTACTAAACCGAAAGAAACCTCTGTTCTTCGGTTACCTTCACTCGGTCAATTGCGATCTACCAAACTTCGAACCCAAACCTCTCTTCTACGATCCTTCGATTTCAGCTACTAAATCGAACAATTGCTCCAATCGTCGGTTACCTTCGCCCGGCTGAATCCCTGTAGAACGAAACGGTTTGTACAAAAAACCCCCAAAATCTTCCCGATTCTTGGAGGAGAAAACCTAGGGTTTTATTCAAGAAACACCTACCAAAGTCTCAACTCAGAAATGAAGATCACGCGCTTCCAAAATCTGAACGTTATCACCTTGAAACAATGAACAACTCAAACAAAGATTGTTATGTGTAATTGTTTGTTCACTCAATGTTGAAGATGAAGATGAAGAGAAATGGCAATGTAATTTCACGTTTCTTGTTAGTTCAGAAAAAATGAGCTGAAATGATATATATACTATCCTACACAATACAATAGAAATAACAGAATTTTAAAATGAATAACATAACAAAATTTAGGTGACATTCAGCGAACGGTCGACCTATACAGATGGTATAGTCGACCTGAGCAAGGCACCGCGCTCACTGCGCAAAACTGCATGTTATGCATCGACCGAACCAAGCTATGAGTCGACTCATAGCTCCCAGTTTTGGGCAAACACAAATGCAGAAGGTGTGAGTCGACCAGAGGGTCGACGCGAGCACTCCCGCTGGTTGTACTAACATATGCTACATGTTTAGGTCAACTTATACAGGGTTGTGAGTCGACTCACACCCTTGGAACATGGAAAAATCACATTTTTGACTTTCCTAAAAGTGTTAAACCATATCTAATGAACCTAGACCATTACTAATCATGATCAAACACTCTTAGACCACTTAATGAGCATTTCATATGACCTTTTTCACGTGAATCTCTATATTCTAATCATGATAGTTTTGACATCATTAAAATCAAGTACATAGAGAGAATCTTCCCTCACATACTCCCCCTTTTTTATGATGGCAAAACGGTCATATGTCCTCCCTCTGGCTTTATGCATCCACTATTGTTTGATCATCTTAATACCTGTTATGTCTGTGTTCTTCTCCCCCTTTGACAACATCAAAAAGAGAGAAAGATAAAGTGTCAAGAATAGAAAATCGAGAGCTGCATTTTGAACACAATTGCAACAATTACCATTAGCGTACATTCACATATAATGCAAGCTAATGAATAACTAAATAAAATAAAACACTTAAGAAGCACAAATTTGATTAATAGTACATTGTCACTGCATGGAACAACCATAAGGAACAATAAAGTAGTACGAACATAAGGCACACATAGCTAAAATCAACATATTGGAGTCATAAACCTAAACAGTGCAAGAAACAAAGCATGAAAAGACATGATGCGAAATGTAAGGATGATTCTCATGGCCTCCTCCCCCTAAATGAGTGGCCCCTCCCACAAAACTGGTGAGGATGATGAGGTGGTGGAGGTTGCATATCCACCTATTTAGTCAACTCCAACACGGTTTGATTCAAGATGTTGAAGCTGTTTGAGAGAGCACGGTGCTGAGTTGTAGAAGTCTCAGCCATAGTGTTGAACTTACCCATCACATTAGTAGCAAAAACGTCAAAGTTGGTGGTGTGATTCTGAAATTCTTCATGCAAGGATTGAAACCTTTCCTCTTGAGCTGTGGCAAACCTCTGTTGGTCAAGTTGCATAGTCCTCATCAGTGCAATAATATCCTCATGGGTTTGTTGAGGACGCGGAGGTGATGGAGGAGTGTAGTAGGAGTCTTGGTGATCAAAGCCTTACGTGGATGGCATATAGGTAGAGCCAAGAGTGGTCCAGCCATTATATTGCCATTAACCCCAGCCTTGATCAACTTCATCTTCCATAGAAGAAGATTGAGGCATGTAGTTTCTTGTGTATTGCCATTGGTTCCATTATGGGGCTTCCTCCGACACCATAGCAGACGAGTTAGGCATCCAAGCATTATTGTCTTCAACACTAATATCCATTTGTTGTTGTTGATCATTATCCCCTTGTTCCTCTTCAGCTTCTTCTTCATCTTCGTCATCCTCGTCTTCTTCTTCCTCATTGCTTTCGTCAGATTCTTCTGCCAATACAGCAATGTTTGCTTTCACCACATACTTATACCTTTTATCTTTGACATCCCAAACATGACCCATCATAGTTAATGTTTTCTGACAAAATTCTTGATTGATAGTGATAGATTTGTACGGAATACCCGGAACAACTATTTTAGCATGGTTGAGTACCTTTTGAATGAATGATGTGTAGGATAACGCAATTCCCCTACCGGAGTCACGAAGAGAATACATTCTGCTTGCAATATAATAGGGCCAGCTAATACTTATTTTATTCTTCAAAACGTACATCAACTAAACCTCAGGTTGATCCACCCTAGAGTAACCTCCTATCTTTGGTCTAAGAATGTGAGAAACAATCCACTGCAAAATCCTTGCGGTAGGAGTCAGTTTCCCTGTTGTCACAGTTTTGGGAAAGAGACTGCTAGCCACAACCTGATCCGAGTATGGTCTCTTCAACATAGAGTTCAGTGCTTGTTTAAAATCATAGTCTTTAACATGATCAGTATCAGTTATATGCTGAGTAGATTGAGCATTGGACACAGACATACGGAACAAATCTCTCCAAATAGTTTCATCAACATCGACAGTCTTATCCCCTACTTTGCTGTTAAACATGACAAAATTTCCAACTAAACCAGAATAGAAGATTCGAACCAAATCTTCATTGTACTTAGTGTCACATGATAAAAACCCATGGAAATTCTGAAAATCCAATAAGTCTAAGATTTCTGCTATGTGCATGCGTTCAACAGTACCGCGATAGCAAATGAATTGCTTAATAACAGACCGTTTGCTTAATTTTTCTTCATATAAATCAGCATACTTATCAGAGAGAAGAGGTGAAAGTGTTACCGGTTGATTTGAGGGAGGTTGAGAAGTACCCGCTTGAGATGAAGACTCTCTTGTGACTCTTTTTCGAGAAGTTCTTCGAGAAGCCATTGGTAGTGATGCGAGAAAGAGATGAATAGTAACGAATTTGTTTAATTTTTGTGAACCCCAAATGTTGTTTGTAGGAAGGTGAAGTTAGGGTTTGTGTAGAGAGGAGTTAGAGGAGATGAGGAGATGAGATAATGTGTTGGAATAATGCATATGTTTTGTTTATACCACATAGAAAATCAGAAAAATATAAAAGAGGAATTAAATGGGTCAAAAACGCACAGTGACCAAGAAATTTTTCGCAGTTTTTTAGCGAACGGTCGACATATAGTTCTGTGTGCATCGACACACACTGTGGTGTTTCTTATATTTTTTAAAATTTGAGCTATGCGCCGACCTATGGGTCGACCTGAGCATTCCCGGCCAGACATGTTAACAATGCAACAAAAGTGAGTCGACCAGAAGCATTAGTGAGTCGACCCAAACATTAAAATTTTGAAAAAATCAAATTTTTGTGACATTTAAGTTATGATATTGAATAAATAGAAAGCCAACACAAATATCAAACATCTAAATGGATAAAGTGTGCTTAATATTTTTGCTCCCTAAAGATTCGCATCCAACGGTACAAACGCGAGAGTGGCGCAGAAAACACAGAGTCACCAGCAATGTGTATTTATCCCGAGAGAGGGAAAGGAAACACTGCATAAACCTGAAGAGAAAGGGGGAAAGACATGGTCATCGCAACCATAGTCCGAGTTCGGGAGTCGGTTATGCGAGGGGAAGGTGTTAGCACCCCACGCATCCATCGTACTCGATGGGATCCACGCTTATTGTCTAAACGAAGGGTGAGCTGTCCTACTATCTATGGCTGAACAAAAGAAAACGGGGATGGGGGTGACTAAGACGGACTCAGTAGGACATATTCGATGCCCTAGGCCTACGTACTCCCTCTGTACAATGGGAAAGTCAGAGTCAACGTAGTTCGGACGGGAACTGTGGGGGAAGGTTGATCGCCAAGACAATCGCTGTCTTGTGCCTACATATCCTCAATCGGACGAGAGAGAGGAATCAGAGCTGATGTAGTTCGTGGGTACGACCACGGATGGGTAAGTGTTTTTTATGAGCGACGTTAGATTCGCGCCCGGCAGTTAGGGTCGATGCCTGTTTGCGACTCAGACGGAAGGTAACGTGCCCTTTTCTGAAAATGGTCTGGAACCAAACAATCCCGAAGGATAAAAAGATTTGAATTTGTTTTTGTGTTTTTTAGACAGAAGTGTTTTAAGTTAATTCATAACTTGCATTGCACCAAAGTCTAGGGCACAGGGACGAATACTTAACGAATCGTCCCAAGACAGGACACCCACTAAGCACTCTAGAAAGATGAGAGGAAGCCCCTCGTTTCTCATTCCCCAAGCTTAAGGCTCGTGCTCAATACACTTTATCTTTATTAAGTGTTTTCAAGAAGTTTTGAGATGAGAAGAGAGAAGACACAAAAGGAAACTCTAAAGGGAAACTAAGAGTCCTAAGGTTATCATGCATGGATGACCTATGGTTAGTGAGGCTTAGGAAGGACAACTACCTAAAACCTAATGCTAATCCTACTCCAAGCTTAATCAAAAATTAAGTTGGACTAAGTAGCTCTAAAGGGAGAGAATCCAAGACTTAAACAAGTCTTGAGATTCATGGGAGGAAGAGAGTGAAAGAGAAGAAAAAGAAATGAGAAGGAGAAGATGAGATACAATAAATGGCAGCAAGCACATCACATCATAAGTGTTCAACTCAAATCATCAAAAATGTTTCAAAGATCAATGCAAAACGATTCAAGTAAGCATGCAAAGGTAATCATGAAAGAATGCAAGCATACTTGTATGAAATGCACAATTAAGCATACATGAACTTCATATCAAGATGAAATGAGAAAGATAAGATGAAGATGAAAGCAAGTCAGAACCAAGATCATATTATCATCACCAATTCACACATGCAAAGGGAAATCATATCATGAAGCATTATGATCCAAAGAAGTTACAAAGCAAAAGGTAATGATGTTTATCATACAATTCAAACCAAATGCATTCAACTATGCTCAAGTGAAATGAAAACCAAGTAGAGAACTCAAGAGGCAGTAGCATATGCATCAATGTCATATCAAAACCAAACTCAAGTCATACAAGTCTAAACATCAAGCAACACCTTCAAGACATGCACCAAAGTAAGCTACAAAAAGAGGACAAAGTTCCAACACTTAAGCATACTCAAACATGATTCAAACATGATCCAAAAATTGAAAAATTAAGTCTCAAAGGACCTCAACTAGGGGTAAACATCATATCAAAATCTCATGCAAATAATCACAAAGGAACTCAATCAATTAGGCATGGCAAATCAACTTGTGCAAAGAGGTGTCAAGATATAGTCATGCATACATCATTTAAGCACAAATAAACAAACATATATCAAATGACATTCAAAAATTAAGAAATTAAAACTCAAATGACCTAAGTCAGAGACTAACAACATGTCATAAGATCTCACAAAAATTCACAAGTTAAGCAACTCAAACAATTAAGCAAAGATCAAGTAAGAAACATGATTCAATATGCAAAAGAGAAGGACCAAAATGCAATATGAAATGATTTTAAAAATATGAGAAAAAATTTTTTATGAACTTCAACGTGTCCTTTGAAGTATACAAAAAGAATGGAATGCATATCATGTATAGATGATGATAACAAAAATCAACAAGGTAAGGTGTGCATAATTGAAACATATTCAAAAGAAATTAATTAAACAATTAATTCAGAGGCACAAAATAAAGTAAAAATGGAAAATAAAATTTTCCAAATTTTATAAAATGCTAAATATACTTCATGAATTTTTTTGGGATTTTTGGATGCATCTAATTAATTTTAAAAATTTAAAAATGGAAATGCACAATTAAGAAAATAAAAAGGAAGAAATAAACTCAGGGGGGTTCAGATAGCAGCCCAAACACGTTATAAAAGACTTGGATCAAATAAGGGGGTGCAAGTAGTAGGCCCAATCCATAACAAAAAAAAATCAGCGCAGCCACACAAAAAAAACAAAACCTCAGTCAACACTCTAGCCACAAGATCAATCCAACGTCACACAATCAGTCAATCAAAACCAAGGTATACATGATCAAAGGTTGGGATCAGAAGTACATGATAGCAATGATATACGCGTGCACACCAAATCATCAGAAATTAAAAATAAAACACGTGAACATCACATGGTAATTTTAATGAGATTGCAGAATCCAAACCATCAGATTAAATCAATGTTCCAGATCCAATCAATCTAAACACTATTAAACAAGATCAATGCTCAGATCTGAGTGTGCATGGTAACAAGCATGGAAAGACACACACGCACATTAAAATTAAAACAAGAAAATCAAAAGATCTGGCACACTCATGACCATCGGATCAAAAGATCCAACGGTCCAGACATCATCACCTTCATTGAATCCTCAGTTCACCTGAAAGTGAACCAGACGCCGGAGCCCTAGCTCCGGTCGTCTTCTCCGGTGACTCCCACGGTGGAGTTTTCACAAAAGTTTCCAGAAATCAAACATGAACATACTGTCTTGACCAAAATTCAACAAGGATCTCAAATATCATGTCCATTTCACCAAAGGATCAACATACAAGTCAAATCGAAAGAAATAAGTTTGGATCTAAAACTTTCAATCTCAAAATTCAAGCAATTCACACGTCCAAAATCAAAACCAAACATATCAGCATCATCAGTGAACATCATAGATCATCATGCAAGCTTAAAATTCAAGTTATATGATCATGAAAAGTGAGCTAACCTGAGAACTGTAGAGCTTCAAATACGCCAAGAACTCCTTCCAAAATCTGCAGATCTTCCTCTTTTGAGCTCTATTTGCAAAATAAATGCAAATAGAGGCTTGAAAATGGATAGATCTAGATTTTTGAACTTGAATCCTCTTGAAATGCATTTGCTGAAAACCTTGCTCTTAGCTCAAAACGATGGTGGATTCTTACTCTACCAAGTGTGTAGATCAAGAATATGAAAAAAAATTCTTCAAAAACCCTTGAGATGAGAGAGTTTCGAAGATGGAAAGCTTGGATGAGAAAAATGAGATTCTGAGCAAATGAGGGTGCATGACCTAATTTGGTGCGTATGAGTTGGCTTATATACACCTCATTAGACCTCTGATCATGATTAAAAGTTGATTAATCCCTTGGTTAATGAGTTTTGAATGGTTTTGCAAAAATGCAAAATGTGCTCAACCACTTGATTCCCACGTGCACCTTCATGCTTTTCATGATGAATCATTCACACTTGACTTGCTAATCACACCTGAATTGGATTTGGGCTTTGAAATGGTTCAATTTGTGAGATGTGAATCAACTTGCAAATTATTCATTTGTTAAATACACCAAGAATATGGCACGGTTTGGCATGAAACAAAGGTAAAAAATGCTCCTCTTGACTTGTACTTTGATGGTACAATGTGACATGAACCAATTGAGGTGATTACAAGTCCTTTTGGATGAAAATGCAAATGGTGGAAAATTGGTACATGTGGAAAACCTCAAAATGCACCTTGCCTTCTTTTGATCATAACTTGAGTTTCACAACTGATATGGAAACCATCTATACTTTTTGGAAATGGGAGAGAAAGATCTTCAACTTTCATGTTGGAGGAAAATTCATTTGAAGCTTCCTTGATGATGAAAAGTCAAGTTGAATGTAGTGGAAAAACTGCCAAAAATGGAAACTTCTCATTATAGGTCATTTTCCAAATTTAGTAACTTTTGCACAAACTCTTAATTCTTGCTAAATGGTATGAAACTTGACCCTTGAAGACCATATGAGGATATGAGACCTTGAAAACCCTGAAGAGAACCTCAAAATTCCATAGTTGACTTTCCCTCTCACTGTTGACTTTACTTGGTCTACAAGCAATTGATCCACTGAACATCCTCCATAATGAAACACTAACCAGGCCTTCCTCTATGAGTGTTTGTGAGCATATGAAACCCCATGAGAGCATGCTTGAATCCACAAAGTTCAACAAGAATCTCTTTTGAAACCAAAACCCTAATTGGTCCCTCTGGTTAGGAGGGAAAGATTCACTTGAAATCCTTTGCCATTCTTGACCTTATAGAGATATGATGAACTCCTCAGACCACCTTGAGGGTTGAGACTTCTTTGAGATGAACCAAGCACCTTGATTCCATGCTAAGAACCAATGCCATGCACAAATGCTAATGCAAGAAATGCAAAGAAACATAAGCCAGTTAGCCAAAAGTAAGAAGGCAAATTTTAGGGTGTTACAGCTGCCCCTATTCAATCAACTTGGACCTGAAAGGGTGATAGCAACGGCTCTCAGACATTCAAGGTAGAAGGTGATTGAATACAAAAAAGAACTCGGAAATTTGCAACCTGTGGGGATCAAAGGTAAGTGTTTGCCAACCGAAAATGGACTTAGACACAGTAGATACCAACCAATAGTTGGGATAAAAGGAGGGTACCAACCAATAGTTGGGATAGCCAAGATAAGATACCAACCAATAGTTGGGATAAAAGAAGGGTACCAACCAATAGTTGGGATAACCAAGAAAAGATACCAACCAATAGTTGGGATAAAAGAAGGGTACCAACCAATAGTTGGGATAACCAAGAAAAGATACCAACCAATAGTTGGGATAAAAGAAGGGTACCAACCAATAGTTGGGATAACCAAGAAAAGATACCAACCAATAGTTGGGATAAAAGAAGGGTACCAACCAATAGTTAGGATAACCAAGAAGAGATACCAACCAATAGTTGGGATAAAAGAAGGGTACCAACCAATAGTTGGGATAACCAAGAAAAGATACCAACCAATAGTTGGGATAAAAGAAGGGTACCAACCAATAGTTGGATTAACCAAGAAAAGATACCAACCAATAGTTGGGATAAAAGAATGGTACCAACCAATAGTTCGGATAGCCAAGATAAGATACCAACCAATAGTTGGGATAAAAGAAGGGTACCAACCAATAATTGGGATAAAAGAAGGGTACCAACCAATAGTTGGGATAAAAGGAGGGTACCAACCAATAGTTGGGATAAAAGGAGGGTACCAACCAATAGTTGGCATAACCAAGAAAAGATACCAACCAATAGTTGGGATAACGAGGACGGTCGAAGGCGAACTCGAAAAGATGGACTTTCAAACCTGAATTAAGTAGAATCAACATATCTACAAAGATGAATCCGCTGGGGAAGAGAGAAAACTAAACAGACAACCCTGCGGGGAAGTGTAGGAAGGACCGACAAGAAGGACGAATCCACTGGTTGCGGTGTAGTGTTAAACAACATCTTCTGAATCATGCCACTTTCTGCTAGGGAAAGGAACTGGTAAAAGACACCAAACCTGGCTTATGCTTCGAATGCATATGTTTGAATTTTGCCGTAATGCTCCACACGAAGTGGAAATGCTACGCATTTGGGAGGATGCCATGCAAGAATGCTTATGCAATGCAAAAGAGGCGCCTCAGCAAAATAAATACTGAAGGCGAAGGCAAACTCCACTGGGGACGACAAAAATAAATTGTCCTCCGAAACAAGAGACCCTGCTGAGAAAGACTTCACTCCGCTGAGGAAGACATTGATCACAAATTCTGCTAGAGATGAAAGCTCCGAGAGAAAACCCACTCTGTTGGGGATGGAAAGATCAACAACTCTGTTGGAGATGGACAAAACTCCGAGAGAATACCCACTCAGCCGGGGAATATTAAGATCAACAATTCTGCTGGAGATGGATGAAACTCCGAGAGAATACCCACTCAGCTGGGTAGGGAGATGAATACTGAAGATGTAAACTCCTCCACCGGGGATCACCAAATACTTCCGAACTTGGATTTGACGCCTGCCGAAAATGATTGGTCCTAAGACCTGCTGGGGACACCAATCACCACCAGACTCTGCTTGGGGATATGAGCACCTTTAGACTCTGCTTGGGGAGACAAGTCAATAATTTTGAACCTGCTTGGGAGATGCTCTTACCTTTACCCTGTTGGGGAATACTAGTACTTTTACCCTGCTGGGGATTAGATCAAACTGTTGTCAGTGAGACTATAGTTTCTAACCAACTGAGGAAAGTAGACCCCAAGACTCTGTGGGGATAATAACATCTTTGTCCACGAATCTCCTGCTGGAGATACAACAACATCCACCTTAGAGCAATCAGCTTCTGAATGCTTGCTGATATACAACCCTCTGCACTCCTGCTGAGGAAAGATGAGCCAAATCACAACTCTGGCTGAGGGTAAACCTCTTATACTCTACTGAGGGAGATGATTCTCGATACTCTGACTGGGGAGAGTAACAAACTACTAATGACGATCAGACTTCAAATTTGGGGAGAGCAACTCTACTGGGGAGGTACACCTGTCATCCTGCAAAACCAACAGAAAGGTCTATGTGCAAAAATTATTACTTTGATTATCATCATAGTGACTATCGCCTAAGCAATTGCCACTGTTTTCCAACTTTGTTTCACAGAGCTCAACATTTTAGCATGTAATGTTTATAAAAAATATCGGACATTTTCACAAACAAAACAGGTAAAACAAAAGCACAAATGGAAAGCTTTTTGAGTAAAATGCAAATTTTATTGAATGGATTGGCCTGTAAATAGGCATTTACATTTGGAAGCAATTCCTGGAAAGAGGTAATTGCGCAAAAAGTAAAAGAAAATACACATGTCGGCAATGTGGGGAACAGGCATCCACCCTGACTCAACTCAGCTATAACCCATATGACTTGTTTATCCGCAGATGCTTTGACCTTTGGAGATGACTGACTGGACTGATTCCTTTCCTTCGAATTTTCCAAGTGGGAATAGTGATCACAGATTGAACGCGGATCGTAGTCTTTGCTTTTAAATCCCTAACTTTTGCCTGGATCGCCCTTTTCGGGTTTTCAATCCACCGGGATACCCATTTTTGCCAAAGTTGCCTTTTCAGGTTTTCAACCTTGCGGGTTTATTCTTTTTTTTTTGTTTTTTTTTATCCCTAATTTTTACCCGAACCTTTTCTTTTTATGGTTCACCGGGATGCCCCATTTTTGCCTGAACCTTTTTTTTTATGTTCAGCGGGTCTCTTTTACGCAAAGTATTTTTTGACTACATCCGCGTTCACAGGAGACGTAAAATCTTAGCCATCCATAGTTGAGAGTAATAAGGCTCCACCAGAGAAAACTTGTCTTACTACATATGGCCCTTCGTAATTTGGAGTCCACTTGCCCCTGTGATCTGTTTGAGGAGGAGTGATCCTTTTCAGAACTAATTCACCAGTTTGAAAACACCGAGGACGCACCTTCTGATCAAATGCTTTCTTCATCCTGTTCTGATACAAACGGCCATGCGCAATGGCTTTCAATCTCTTCTCTTCAATGAGGTTCAATTCATTCAGCCGGGAACGCACCCACTCAGCTTCATCAAGCTTCACGTCTGTCAGAATTCTCAAAGAAGGAATCTCAACTTCTAATGGTAGAACTGCTTCCATACCATACACCAGTGAGAAAGGAGTTGCCCCAGTTAATGTGCGTATCGAAGTACGATATCCGTGCAAAGCGTAAGGCAACATCTCATGCCAGTCTTTGTATGTCACTACCATCTTCTGCATAATCTTCTTTATGTTCTTATTAGCCGCTTCAACAACCCCATTCATCTTCGGGCGATAGGGAGAAGAATTGTGATGTTCGATCTTAAAGCTCTGACATAGCTCCTTCATCATCTTGTTATTCAAATTTGAACCATTGTCAGTAATGATTCTTTTCGGGACTCCATACCGGCAGATGATGTCATTCTTAATAAACAGGGCTACCACTTGTCTGGTGACGTTGGCATACGATGCTGCTTCTACCCACTTCGTGAAGTAATCAATAGCCACCAGGATAAAACGATGTCCATTCGAAGCAGTCGGCTCAATCTTCCCAATCATTTCAATGCCCCACATGGCAAAAGGCCACGGTGACGACAAAACATTCAGAGGAGTAGGCGGTCCGTGCACCTTGTCAGCATAAATCTGGCACTTATGACATTTTCGGGCGTATTTAAAACAATCAGACTCCATAGTCATCCTATAATACCCCGCTCTTAACAATTTTCTTGCCATAGCATGCCCATTGGCATGAGTACCAAAGGAACCTTCGTGAACCTCTTCCATTAACAGGCTTGCCTCGTGTTCATAAACACAACGTAGCAAAACCATGTCAAAGTTTCTCTTGTATAACATATCGTCCTTGTTCAAAAAGAAGTTTCCTGATAACCTCCTCAATGTCTTTTTATCCTTGGAAGATGCCCCAGCTGGGTATTCCTGACTCTTCAAGAAGACTTTGATGTCATGATACCAAGGCTTGCCATCTGATACCCCTTTAACTGCAAATACAAAAGCAGGTTTGTCCAAGCGCATGATTCTGATTGAAGGAGTTTCATTCCAACGATTCACTTGATACATTGATGACAACGTTGCCAACGCATCAGCCATCTAATTCTCTATCCGGGGAATTTGATGGAAGTCCATTCTGTCAAAGAAAGGTAACAACCTTCTGGCATAGTTGTTATACGGAACAAGATTCGCTTGACGAGTCTCCCATTCACCTGTAATCTAGTTAACCACCAACGCAGAATCACCATAAACATCGAGGTTCTTGATTCTCAAATCAATTGCTTCTTCTAACCCCATGATGCACGCTTCATACTCTACCTCATTTTTGGTGCATATGAACGCCAATCGGGCAGTGAAGGGTATATGAGAACCCTGTGGAGTTGTAATGATTGCCCCGATTCCGTTACCATATGAATTAACAGCTCTATCAAAAACCATCTTCCATTGAGATCCAATCTCAGGCCCTTCATCAGGCAAAGGTTCTTCACAATCTTTCATCTTCAGATACACGATATGTTCGTCCGGAAATTCAAACTTCATCGGTTGATAATCCTCAATTGGCTGTTCAGCAAGATATTCTGACAGAACACTTCCCTTAATGGCCTTTTGGGAAACATACTGAATATCATATTCTTTCAAAACCATCTGCCAACGGGCTATTCTACCAGAAAACGCTTGCTTCTCAAACACATACTTGATCGGATCCATCTTTGAAATCAAAAGGGTTGTATGGTTTAACATATACTGCCTCAAACGCTTAGCGGCCCAAGCGAGTGCACAACATGTTTTCTCCAGCATCGAGTACCTTGACTCGCAATCAGTAAACTTTTTACTCAAGTAGTAGATGGTGTGCTCTTTTCTACCTGACTCGTCTTGTTGATCGAGCACACAACCCATTGAATTCTTAAGAACCGTGAGATACATAATCAAAGGCCTTCCTGGCACTGGCGGCATAAGGACCGGAGGTTCCTGCAAATATTCTTTAATCTTTTCAAACGCCTTTTGACAATTTTCATTCCACCTGACCGCTTGATCTTTTCTTAGCAACTTGAAGATTGGTTCACACGTGGCTGTGAGGTACGAGATGAACCTAGCAATGTAGTTTAATCTCCCCAAGAAACCACGAACCTCTTTTTCTGTTTTCGGCACAGGCATTTCTTGTATGGCTTTTACCTTTGCAGGATCAATCTCGATACCCTTTTCACTAACAATGAACCCCAACAATTTTCCTGATCTCACCCCGAAGGTGCATTTGTTTGGATTCAACCTCAGTATAAATTTTCTTAACCTTTCAAATAACTTCTGAAGATTTACCAAATGTTCTTCTTCTGTATGTGACTTCGCAATCATGTCATCAACATAGACCTCAATCTCTTTGTGAATCATATCATGAAAGAGAGTCACCATCGCCCGCTGGTAAGTTGCCCCTGCATTTTTCAATCCAAAGGGCATCACTTTGTAGCAGATAGTTCCCCACAGTGTTATGAATGTTGTCTTCTCCATGTCCTCTGGGGCCATCTTGATTTGGTTATACCCAGAGAAGCCATCCATGAAGGAAAACACAGAATACTGAGCAGTATTGTCAACTAACACGTCAATGTGAGGGAGCGGGAAATCATCCTTTGAGCTTGCTCTATTCAAATCCCTGTAATCAACACACATCCTGACCTTCCCGTTCTTCTTAGGTACAGGCACGATGTTAGCAACCCATGGAGGATAATTTGTCACGGCGAGAAAACCGGCATCTAGCTGTTTCTGAACCTCTTCTTTGATTTTGACAGACATCTCCAGTTTAGTTCTTCTCAACTTTTGCTTGACCAGAACACAACCTTCTTTAAGTGGTAGCCGGTGTACAATAATATCAGTATCGAGCCCAGGCATGTCTTGGTAAGACCAGGCGAAGATGTCCACATACTCACAGAGCATTTCAATCAATCTTCCCTTGACACTGTCTTCAAATGCAGCCCCTATCCTTACTTCCTTTCTGGCGTCCTCGGTTCCTAGGTTCACAATCTCAATTTCCTCTTGATGAGGTAGGATGACTCTCTCCTCTTGCTTCAACAATCTGGCCAACTCTTCGGGCAGTTCACAATCTTCGTCAGTCTCTTCTTCAGCCTGATAGATTGGATCGTCAAAGTCATACCGAGCTATAGCTGAGTCATGATCGGTGTCATCTGAACAAAAAGACCTGCATGATTGATGAGGTATGTCTTATTATGTATGCAACAAAAGAAACACATTGCCATTTTGATGTGGGTTTTTAATGCATAAAAATAAAACAGAAAGACAAAGATCAAAATATTTGAATGTGAAAAGTCCTTTATTGATGATAAAGAAAAACATGCAACAGTTAAAAGCCCTACAAATAAAATCACTACGTCTTGGGCAGAACGCAGGATTAACATAATAGGAAAACAAAACAATTACTCGAAGCTAGTCACTTGAATGACTTTTTCAGCAGACCAGGTGCACAGACTTTCTCCTGGGACGCAAGGGCGGATCCAGCTATCCATGTCACAATCACTGTCCCCCTCTTCCTCAATGGCACTAACACTGTCGAAGAAAACCCCAGCGCTGGTGAAATGGATTGGGCCATAGAATTTGGAAGGATCCCTATCTCTCCTGGATGGCTTGTATCCCGATCCATAAGTATCCCTCTTCTCCTGAACTTCAACCACCTAGCCCCACCTCTGTGAGCTACCAGCTTCAACCACAGCCTTGGCATCTTTAAACGAAGACATAGAAACCTCAGGCTGATTTGCCCCTGCAGGCTGCTCTATAGCTTCAGTCTGGACAACCTCTTCAGAAACCTTCACCTTCTCAAACCCCTGACACAAAGTCTCATGGATTTCACCATCCACTTCCATGTATTTAAAAGTTGACAGCTGGCTAATCATTATGTCTTCTTCTCCGCACACTGTCACTACGTGACCATCAACCATGTACTTCAACTTTTGGTGCAAAGTAGAGGTTACAGTGCCTGCACCGTGGATCCAAGGACGGCCCAATAAACAGCTGTATGCTGGCTGAATATCCATTATATAAAATGTTGCATCAAATATTTCTGGCCCAACCTTGATCGAAAGCACAATTTCACCAAAGACAGATCTCTTCGAGCCATCAAAAGCTCGCACCACCAAGTCACTTGGTGTACAAATAAGTCCCCTGGTATCTAACTTCATTAATGCTTTCTTGGGTAATACATTCAACGATGATCCAGTATCAACCAAAACATGTGACATCAGTGAACCTCGACACTCAATCAAAATATGCAGGGCATTGTTATGATTCCTCCCAGCGGGAGTTAAATCAAGATCTTTGAAACCCAAGCCATTACCCGCATTCACGTGCGCTACAACCCCTTCCAGCTGGTTAACAGAAATCTCTTGAGGAACATAGGCTGCATTCAAAACTTTCAGAAGAGCATTCCTATGGGCTTCAGAGCATAATAACAATGACAGAATAGAGATCTTGGACGGGGTTTGATGTAACTGGTCCACAATTTTGTAATCACTTCTCCTGATGAGCCTCATAAACTCCTCAACATTCTTTGAAAAAGAGTTGTCAGCTGGCTTTACCGTAGCATCAATAACCACTGGAGTCTGAACATAACCATCAGCTATCTGTTTTCCCTTATCTTGACTTGAAGTACTGGGTTGATCATTAACAGGAGTAAGCACTCTACCACTTCTTGTTATAGCATCAGCTTCAACCTTAACCTCTGAACTAGTACTCATCGGTGCAGCAGTCAATAATTCTTGCTTTTGTCCATTAACAAACACCTCTGCGCCGTAATTCCAGGGGATAGCCTTAGAACTTTTATACAGAATGGGTTTAGGACCTGAAATAACAACCGGCGCCAGTCTCGTTGGCCCTGATATTACAATTGTCTTGAAAGGAATAACAATAGTAACAACATCATCATTAACAACCTCTTTTTGCTGATTACCTCTATCAAACTGTAAGCAGCCCTCATTAATCATATTCTGGATACCCCTCTTCAGTGAATCACAACCATTGTCCTCTGTCAAACAATCTGAACAGTTCTCATCACAACCCGGATAGACGCCACCCTTCAATAACCTATTTTTAACCACAACCAACGGAGTTTTTGGCTCCTCAACATCCATGATCAAATTCAAAGCTTCGCATTCCTCGATTATTGCATTCACCCTCGGCCCATTGTGATCAGGCATCGGGTTTTATACAACATTAGGTCCGTCATTAGCAAAGCTGATAGCCTTTGAATCTACCAGATCCTGCACTTTATGCTTGAAAGCTTTACAATCCTCGAGATGATACCCCGGTGCCCCTGAATGAAAATCACAATGGGCGTTAAGATTGTACCCGGGAGGCGGAGTACCAGTAGGAGGAGCCAAAGTTCTCTTTTTAACTAACTTCAACTGAAGCAAATGCTGAAACAATTGTGAGTATGGTAGAGGTGGAGTATCAAAGTGTCTATCAGCTGTTCTCTGTTTGGCTAGATACTGGCGTTGAACTCGGTTCTGTCGTTGAGACGCTGCTTGAGGTGGAAGTGATGCAGGAATAGCCACGGAAGCCACCTGTTGGTTATAGTTTTGTCGTTGTTTCCCCTTTCCCCTATAGGATTATACAACATTGGCCTCTTCTTTCTTTTTATAGTTCACAAACGGCTTCTTTCCCTGCCCGGAGGACGATCCGTCACCACTGGAAACTTTTCCAGCCTTAATTCCAACCTCTATCTTTTGTCCGATCGCAATCACATCTGCAAACTTACCTAGGGAACAAGGCAATAGCTTTTCATAATAGTGCTTAGGCAGCGTGTCCATAAACATATCCAACATTTCCTTTTCCAGCATTGGTGGCTGCACCCTAGCTGCCAACTCACGCCACTTTTGCGCGTATTCTTTGAAACTTTCATCATTTTTCTAGGACATGCTCAATAGCTGAGTTTTATTGGGAGCCATGCCTGTGTTGTACTGGTAATGCTTGATAAAAGCTGCAGCTAGCTCTCTCCAAGTGCAAACATCTCTGCTTTCCAGAGCCATATACCATTCCAAAGACGCACCGGACAAGCTGTTTTGGAAAAAATGCATCATTAGCTTCTCATCCTTGACATGGGCAGCCATCTTCCTGGTATACGCCTTTACACGAGTTCTCGGGCAGGTAGAACCATTATACTTCTCCAGTGTAGGAATCTGAATCTTGTGTGGAATGACAATATCAGGGACCAACCCTAGGTCGTCCAAATCTATTCCCAGATCATCCTGCTTCACAACCCCTTTTAATTGCGCCTCGATTAAACGGATTCTCTCATCACTGACCACAGGAAGACCAGCGTCCAAGCTTTTGACTGAAAAAACATCATCATGTTGATCATCAAAACGATGACCATGAATAGCTCGAATAGTGCTTCCTTCTCTAACCACTGAAGGAATCCCACCCTGTCCACCAACACCAGGAATAGGAATGTTGATACCAGCACCACCTCCGCCCGGAGGAATAACACGATTAAGAAAACCACCGTGTAAGATACCATTTTCATCAACCTGCGACACCAAAGGCTGAACTAGAGTTCTGAATTCATTATGACTCTGCATCACACCTTGCATCATCTCCATGAATTGATTGATGCGAGCTTGCATAGCTGCCATGTCTGCCTAAACTTTGTCCATCACTCTGCTCTGATTAAGCCTGGTAGAATACCGATGAGTTGGTTGATCAATCCTGATTGAGAAAAAGAGAGAGCATAAGAAAACCAGAGAATTCAAGATAACCTGCAATGCAAACATGAGATGATTATGCAAATGCAAATGCAAACATGTATGAACATTATCAAGGCGATCTATCCCTTGATTCCAGTTTTAACAATAGAAGAGAACTGAATTCCTGATCACATAAAGAGAATAATCATCTGTTACAACACAAGTCTGAATAAGCATAAACAAAGATCCCGACCAACAAGCCTGGCGGTGATCCCAGAAATACAAAGAAAACAACAGCAAGGAAACTAAAGCATATCATCAAGACTCAGCCGTGCTAGAATTCCCCATTCGTCGTTCTTCTTGCACCAATTCTGCACTTCCTTGAGAAGCTTCTTGGTATTAGGATGCTCTGGTCTCTGAATCAACTCCTGAATTAAAAGACCCCTCCTGTGCAAGATTCCTGTTAAATATCGACTATGCAACTCCCAATCTTCTTCTCCAGAAGCTCCACCTGAACTTGGACCTTCGCCTCTGACTCTTTTCACTTCGGCTTGGATCTTCAGCTGTTCCATATCTGCCATGGTTTCTTTGAGCTTTTCCTCAACTGCTCTCCTCTCAAAGATTCCTGATAAAATCTCTTTATCCTTTTTTCGAAGCTCTGTCTTCAAACCTTTGATCTGTTCCTGGTACTTGTCCTCTTTCAACCTGTTGGCGCTAATTGCTGTATTCCGACGGTCATGGAACTTGTGAATTCTTGACATAGCATAAGCTAACTCTTTCTTTTTGGATGAAAGGACCTTGCTAACACTTTTTAACGCTTGAGCCACTTTCTCTCTGGCTGTGGCTTCTTTAGACAATTATTTCTCCTTCACAGCCAAAAGTTCTGATTTCAACCTAGCAGCATGGATAGCTTCACCTTTTTCGTGCTTTAACTGACCAACCTCTCTGCCCAGTTCACGATTCTCTTCTCGGAGTTTCTCCTTCTCAGCCCATAACTTATCACACTTCTCTGCATCAACAGTCGTGGGAGCCTCGATCATCAAAGGATACAAAGGTAGTTCCACCGGGAAGGGAAGAAGCTCCTCCTCTGCTCTTTTCTTAATCCACTCTTCATAGGAAGGAAAAGCCCGGTTGTTACATTTCCCGAAAGAAGTTTTTCCCTTCTTGGTCACCTGCTTCCAAGCATTCACAATCTTCCTTATCATCTCTTGATCTCCAGTACCATTGAAGAATAAGGTTTTTCTGATATCTCGCTCTTCAGGTGAACCTCTCAAAGGATAACCAAACTGCCTGATAACAAGGGAAGGATTATAGTTAATTCCACCTCTTCTCCCTATCAAGGGTACATTAGGGAATTCTCCGCACTTGCAAATATTCTCCATTCCTAGCAAGTCGTGGTTGAACCAAACAATGTTGTCGGCAGTCAAGCCCATTAACCTCTTTGACCACTTCAGAGAATCTCTCGTATCAACGAAAGCGCCAGCTTCGGGGAGATGACTCAGAAACCAAGTAGCTAAGAGTGGTGCACAGCAACTCACAGTTTTTCCACACCTATTTTCATTCTTGTAGTGGACTGAGTGATACACATCACCTAGCAAGGTAGGTATAGGATTCTTTGAAATAAAGATCCTGACAGCATGCATATCCACCAGATCAGGAACATTGGGAAACAGAACAATCCCATAGATGCACATAGCCAGAATAGCTTGGAAAGTAGTCCAATTCTTCTCTTTAACATGTATGCAAGCTTGATCACACAATAACTTCAATAAGAAACCCTTAGCTCCTTGTTTCTCCACAATATTACTGCTCAGAACGGATTCACCAATATGAAGAGCAATGGCCATTTCTTTTATCCCGGGGCGTTCTTCAGAAAAGAATACTATGTCATGCCTGATGGGGATTCCCAAAATAAATGAGAACTCCTCCAACGTTGGAGCCAAGATATAGTCTAGGAAAGTGAAGCAACGCAAAGCCGGATCATAGAACTGAAGAAGTGTATGAATAACATCCTTCTCATACTTGGAGATATTGTAGACAAACTTCAGAAGTCTCCCATACTATCCCCCGAACTTTGTACGAACTCCAGGACCAGTCATACTAATCAGCTTGTGAATCAACGCCAAGGTCGGGTCTGGGAACGAATAAGCAACAGTCTTCTTTCTCTGGACATCCATGCTAAGGCAACCTCAGAAAACCAGAATCAAGAGTAAGATGCAAGCCCTGAAATATGTCAAACATGTTAGAATGCAAGAAAAATGATATGCACATGCAAGCATGGGATCAAGGCACCACTGCTGGATGTGTTGTGTTGTTAACTGAACGAGAACCACAACCCAGAAAACCAGAATACTAGAATACTGAACCACTGAGATAACCAGAAACCC
This sequence comes from Lathyrus tuberosus, assembly GCA_022829125.1. Taxonomy (NCBI): domain Eukaryota; kingdom Viridiplantae; phylum Streptophyta; class Magnoliopsida; order Fabales; family Fabaceae; genus Lathyrus; species Lathyrus tuberosus. The sequence continues at coordinate 8,387,508 of JALAZF010000090.1, forward strand.
AGATAATCAAACACTGATGAGAAATCCAGAAAACCGGGTAGGTTGAAGGTTTCGGTTACCTGCATACCTGCAAACACCCATCCCATCTCACATGTGGGTTCTAGAAAGGCGAGGATCCTCAATATCCCGGGCTCTCAGGTCAAGAAATGATGATACGTTCACCATTTCTGGTTTGGAATCATCATCAATCGAGGAGGCCTCAACTGATTCCCCTAAAAAATAAGGTCATCCTATGCGAGTCCCTCAGCATTGGGTCCTCGGATCGACAAGTGTAATGGGTTTGCCATTTCTGGTCTGCCATTATCACAGGTCGGGAGGAGAGGCGCAACTGAGGTATCGGAGAAACGGTCACCAGAGTCGACAGCTCTCTAGATCAACACCCTAACATGCGCAAGACACACACGTCAGAATGCGTCCCAAGATAGCCTCGTCTGGTTGTGAATTTCGTGAACACACAAACGTACCAAGCGGGCACGTAGGTCTCACTACTCTCCACTCTAGTCCTAGGGTGTACTCAAGCCTGGGTATTGGGCTTATCTCTCAGAACAACCCAACCTGCCAAACAGAAACCAGCCAACACAACACAGCAATATCCAGTATGACAGTAATAAAATGAAATGCAATGCAATAAAAGCTGTAAAATAGTAATATACAACATAATAAAGCACAACAAATAAACACCCAACGAAAAAAATAAACAAGCACTAGGATCGACTCGCTAAAGGGGATGGACCAGCAAGAGGTCAACCAGATTCCCCAGCAGAGTCACCAGCTGTCGCTCCCAAAAGATTCGCATCCAACGGTACAAACGCGAGAGTGGCGCAGAAAACACAGAGTCACCAGCAATGTGTATTTATCCCGAGAGAGAGAAAGGAAACACTGCATAAACCTGAAAAGAAAGGGGGAAAGACATGGTCATCGCAACCATAGTCCGGGTTCGGGAGTCGGTTATGCGAGGGGAAGGTGTTAGCACCCCACGTATCCATCGTACTCGATGGGATCCACGCTTGTTGTCTAAACGAAGGGTGAGCTGTCCTACTATCTATGGCTGAACAAAAGAAAACGGGGATGGGGGTGACTAAGACGGACTCGGTAGGACATATTCGATGCCCTAGGCCTACGTACTTCCTCAGTGCAATGGGAAAGTCAGAGTCAACGTAGTTCGGACGGGAACTGTGGGGGAAGGTTGCTCGCCAAGACAATCGCTGTCTTGTGCCTACATATCCTCAATCGGACGAGAGAGAGGAATCAGAGCTGATGTAGTTCGTGGGTATGACCACGGATGGGTAAGTGTTTTTTATGAGCGACGTTAGATTCGCGTCCGGCAGTTAGGGTCGATGCCTGTTTGCGACTCAGACGGAAGGTAACGTGCCCTTTTCTGAAAATGGTCTGGAACCAAACAATCCCGAAGGATAAAAATATTTGAATTTGTTTTTTTGTTTTTTAGACAAAAGTGTTTTAAGTTAATTCATAACTTGCATTGTACCAAAGTCTAGGGCACAGGGACGAATACTTAACGAATCGTCCCAAGACAGGACGCCCACTAAGCACTCTAGAAAGATGAGAGGAAGCCCTTCATTTCTCATTCCCCAAGCTTAAGGCTCGTGCGCAATACACTTTATCTTTATTAAGTGTTTTCAAGAAGTTTTGAGATGAGAAGAGAGAAGACACAAAAGGAAACTCTAAAGGGAAACTAAGAGTCCTATTGTTATCATGCATGGATGACCTATGGTTAGTGAGGCTTAGGAAGGACAACTACCTAAAACCTAATGCTAATCCTACTCCAAGCTTAATCAAAAACTAAGTTGGACTAAGTAGCTCTAAAGGGAGAGAATCCAAGACTTAAACAAGTCTTGAGATTCATGGGAGGAAGAGAGTGAAAGAGAAGAAAAAGAAATGAGAAGGAGAAGATGAGATACAATAAATGGCAGCAAGCACATCACATCATAAGTGTCCAACTCAAATCATCAAAAATGTTTCAAAGATCAATACAAAACGATTCAAGTAAGCATGCAAAGGTAATCATGAAAGAATGCAAGCATACTTGTATGAAATGCACAATTAAGCATACATGAACTTCATATCAAGATGAAATGAGAAAGATAAGATGAAGATGAAAGCAAGTTAGAACCAAGATCATATTATCATCACCAATTCACACATACAAAGGGAAATCATATCATGAAGCATTATGATCCAAAGAAGTTACAAAGCAAAAGGTAATGATGTTTATCATACAATTCAAACCAAATGCATTCAACTATGCTCAAGTGAAATGAAAACCAAGTAGAGAACTCAAGAGGCAGTAGCATATGCATCAATGTCATATCAAAACCAAACTCAAGTCATACAAGTCTAAACATCAAGCAACGCCTTCAAGACATGCACCAAAGTAAGCTACAAAAAGAGGACAAAGTTCCAACACTTAATCATACTCAAACATGATTCAAACATGATCCACAAATTGTAAAATTAAGTCTCAAAGGACCTCAACCAGGGGTAAATATCATATCAAAAGCTCATGCAAATAATCACAAAGGAACTCAATCAATTAGGCATGGCAAATCAACTTGTGCAAAGAGGTGTCAAGATATAGTCATGCATACATCATTTAAGCACAAATAAACAAACATATATCAAATGACATTCAAAAATTGTGAAATTAAAACTCAAATGACCTAAGTCAGAGACTAACAACATGTCATAATATCTCACAAAAATTCACAAGTTAAGCAACTCAAACAATTAAGCAAAGATCAAGTAAGAAACATGATTCAATATGCAAAAGAGAAGGAAAAAAATGTAATATGAAATGATTTTAAAAATATGAGAAAAATGTTTTTATGAACTTCAAAGTGTCCTTTGAAGTATGCAAAAAGAATGTAATACATATCATGTATAGATGATGAGAACAAAAATCAACAAGGTAGGGTGTGCATAATTGAAACAAATTCAAAGAAATTAATTAAACAATTAATTCAGAGGCACAAAATAAAATAAAAATGGAAATAAAATTTGAAATTTTTTTATAAAATGCTAAATATGCTTCATGAATTTTTTTGTGATTTTTGGATGCATCTAATTAATTTTAAAAAATTAAAAATGGAAATGCACAATTAAGAAAATAAAAAGGAAGAAATAAACTCAGGGGGGTTCAGATAGCAGCCTAAACACGTTATAAAAGACTTGGATCAAATATGGGGGTGCAAGTAGTAGGCCCAATCCATAACAAAAAAAAATCAGCGCAGCCACACCAAAAAAACAAAACCTCAGTCAACACTCTAGCCACAAGATCAATCCAACGTCACACAATCAGTCAATCAAAACCAAGGTATACATGATCAAAGGCTGGGATCAGAAGTACATGATAGCAATGATATACGCGTGCACACCAAATCATCAGAAATTAAAAATAAAACACGTGAACATCACATGGTAATTTTAATGAGCTGGCAGAATCCAAACCATCAGATTAAATCAATGTTCCAGATCCAATCAATCCAAACACTATTAAACAAGATCAATGCTCAGATCTGAGTGTGCATGGTAACAAGCATGGAAAGACACACACGCACATTAAAATTAAAACAAGAAAATCAAAAGATCTGGCACACTCATGACCGTCGGATCAAGAGATCCAACGGTCCAGACATCATCACCTTCATTGAATCCTCAGTTCACCTGAAAGTGAACCAGACGCCGGAGCCCTAGCTCCGGTCGTCTTCTCCGGTGACTCCCACGGTGGAGTTTTCACAAAAATTTCCAGAAATCAAACATGAGCATACTGTCTTGACCAGAATTCAACAAAGATCTCAAATATCATGTCCATTTCACCAAAGGATCATCATACAAGTCAAATCGAAAGAAATAAGTTTGGATCTAAAACTTTCAATCTCAAAATTCAAGCAATTCACACGTCCAAAATCAAAACCAAACATATCAGCATCATCAGTGAACATCATAGATCATCATGCAAGCTTAAAATTCAAGTTATATGATCATGAAAAGTGAGCTAACCTGAGAACTGTAGAGCTTCAAATACGCCAAGAACTTCTTCCAAAACCTGCAGATCTTCCTCTTTTGAGCTCTATTTGCAAAATAAATGCAAATAGAGGCTTGAAAATGGCTAGATCTAGGTTTTTGAACTTGAATCCTCTTGAGATGCACTTGCTGAAAACCTTGCTCTTAGCTCAAAACGATGGTGGATTCTTACTCTACCAAGTGTGTAGATCAAGAATATGAAAAAAAATTCTTCAGAAACCCTTGAGATGAGAGAGTTTCGAAGAGAGAAAGCTTAGATGAGAAAAATGAGATTCTGAGCAAATGAGGGTGCATGACCTAATTTGGTGCGTATGAGTTAGCTTGTATACACCTCATTAGACCTCTGATCATGATTAAAAGTTGATTAATCCCTTGGTTAATGAGTTTTGAATGGTTTTGCAAAAATGCAAAATGTGCTCAACCACTTTATTCCCACGTGCACCTTCATGCTTTTCATGATGAATCATTCACACTTGACTTGCTAATCACACCTGAATTGGATTTGGGCTTTGAAATGGTTCAATTTGTGAGATATGAATCAACTTGCAAATTATTCATTTGTTAAATACACCAAGAATATGGCACGGTTTGGCATGAAACAAAGGTAAAAAATGCTCCTCTTGACTTGTACTTTGATGGTACAATGTGACATGAACCAATTGAGGTGATTACAAGTCCTTTTGGATGAAAATGCAAATGGTGGAAAATTGGTACATGTGGAAAACCTCAAAATGCACCTTGCCTTCTTTTGATCATAACTTGAGTTTCACAAATGATATGGAAACCATCTAGTACTTTTTGGAAATGGGAGAGAAAGATCTTCAACTTCCATGTTGGAGGAAAATTCATTTGAAGCTTCCTTGATAATGAAAAGTCAAGTTGAATATAGTGGAAAAACTGCCAAAAATGGAAACTTCTCATTATAGGTCATTTTCCAAATTTAGTAACTTTTGCACAAACTCTTGATTCTTGATAAATGGTATGAAACTTGACCCTTGAAGACCATATGAGGATATGAGACCTTGAAAACCCTGAAGAGAACCTCAAAATTCCACAGTTGACTTTCCCTCTCACTGTTGACTTTTCTTAGTCTACAAGCAATTGATCCACTGAACATCCTCCACAATGAAACACTAACCAGGCCTTCCTCTATGAGTGTTTGTGAGCACATGAAACCCCATGAGAGCATGCTTGAATCCACAAAGTTCAACAAGAAGCTCTTTTGAAACCAAAACCCTAATTGGTCCCTCTGGTTAAGAGGGAAAGATTCACTTGAAATCCTTTGCCATTCTTGACCTTATGGAGATATGATGAACTCCTCAGACCACCTTGAGGCTTGAGACTCCTTTGAGATGAACCAAGCACCTTGATTCCATGCTAAGAACCAATGCCATGCACAAATGCTAATGCAAGAAATGCAAAGAAACATAAGCCAGTTAGCCAAAAGTAAGAGGGCAAATTTTGGGGTGTTACAAATATGTGCAACAAACATCAATGTAATCACTCAACATGGTACATTTAATTAGAGAGAATTTTTGAAACAGAACGATATTACCTTGATCACTATTGACGATGAGAGCCCTCACATATAGCTTAATATTTCTTTGCATTGTTAGTTAAAAGAATAAACAAGCATGTATATATATGTGAAGATCACTATCTTAAAAGATTATTAAGCGCGATCCGAGATATCGAAAATGCCAAGTTCCCTACGGATGTGAAAGAAAGGCTCTGTAGCTAATGGTTTTGTAAAAATATCAGCAAGTTGATTTTTAGTGTCAACGTGCTCAAAAATCACATCACCTTTCTCTACATGATCCCTAAGAAAATGATGGCGTATTTCGATATGCTTGGTGCGTGAATGCAATACGGGGTTCTTAGTTAGATTAATCGCACTAGTTTTATCGCACAAAATTGGAATACGCTCAAGTTTTTGAAATCAAGCAATTGTTGTTTAAGCCATAGGACTTGAGCACAACAACTATCGGCGACAACGTATTCTGCCTCGGCTATTGACAAAGCAACAAAAACATGTTTCTTGCTATGTCAACTCACCAAGGAATTTGCGAAAAGGTGACACGTGCCACTAGTACTTTTCCTATCCAACTTGCACCCGGAAAAGTCGAAATCGGAGTAGCCAACTAAGGAACAAACACTACCTTTAGAATACCACAGCCCATACTTTGGAGTACCTGAGAGGTATCGAAGTATGCGCTTAACTGCCTTTAAGTGGGATTCCTTGGGATGTGCTTGATACCTCGCACACATGCATACACCGAACATAATATCGGGACGTGATGCGGTAAGATAGAGAAGGGATCCTATCATACCTCTATACCTTTTTACCTCTACGTCTTTACCATTCTCGTCACGATCAAGGTTCACACTAGTCGACATTGGAGTATCTATTGCTTTGCAGTTTAGCATATCGAAACATTTTAGAAGCTCAAGACAATATTTCGTTTGACTCACGAATGTGCCCTCTTCGAGTTGTTTGATTTGCAATCCGAGGAAATAGTTGAGCTCCCCCATCATGCTCATTTCAAACTCCCCCTGCATCAAACTAGAAAACTCCTTGACCAAGGTCATGTTAGTAGACCCAAAAATGATATCGTCAACGTAAATTTGTACCAAAATTAAATGTTTTCCTTGACGTTTAATGAAGAGAGTCGTGTCAACCTTTCCTCTTGAATACCCTTGATCAAGTAAAAATTTACTTAGACGTTCATACCAAGCCCTAGGGGCTTGTTTAAGTCCGTACAAAGCTCGTTTAAGTTTATAGACATGATCAGGATATTCGTGGGATTCAAAACTCGGAGGTTGGGCTACATAAACCTCCTCATTTATGTATCCGTTAAGGAACGCACTTTTAACATCCATTTGGAATAATTTGAAGTTCTTTGTGCAAGCATAGGCAAGTAGAAGGCGTATAGCCTCGAGTCGGGCAACCGGCGCATAAGTTTCCTCATAGTCGATTCCTTCCTCTTGGTTATAGCCTTGTGCTACAAGCCGCGCTTTGTTACAGGTTATTACTCCATTTCATCAAGTTTATTCCTAAACACCCATCGGGTGCCGATTACTCGATGACCTCGCGGAGGGGGGACAAGGTCCCAAACCTCATTTCTCCTGAATTGGTTTAACTCATCTTGCATTGATAGAAACCAATACTCATCGAGTAATGCCTCCTTTGCGTTTTTAGGTTCAACTTGGGAGAAAAAAGCAGAGTAATAACAAAAGTTACTAAGTTTAGAGCGAGTGGTTACTCCCTTAGAGATATCACCGAGAATGTTGTCAATTGGATGGTCTTTTGAAGACTTCCAAGCTGGAGGAAGTTCATCTTTATCAGAATGATGATCATCTTCACTTTTCACGGGTTGGTGATCCTTTTTCTCCTCAATACGCACTGCTTCAGGCTGATCAGTTCCCTTATCAGTGTCCTTGAGTATGTCTTCAGTAGGTACACCTGCACCATGAAAAGAACTACCTTTTCCAACATTTCTCGGATAAGACTCATCAAAGGTAACATGAACTGACTCTTCAACTATACGTAACCTCTTATTATAAATTCTATACGCTTTACTTGACTGAGTATCCAAGAAAAATACCCTCGTCGGCCTTGGCATCAAACTTACCAAGAGTCTCTTTCCCATTGTTTAACACAAAGCATTTGAAGCCAAATACATGAAGGTGAGAGATGTTTGGCTTACGCCCTTTTAAAAGCTCATATGGTGTCTTGTTTAGAATAGGCCGGATGAGCACCCTATTCAAAACATAACAAGCCGTACTTATGGTGTCGGCCTAAAAGTATTTTGGTAATCCAATATCATTGATCATAGTCCTTCCAAGTTCCTCCAAAACTCTATCTTTACGTTCCACTACCCCATTTTGTTGAGGGGTACGTGGTGCGAAAACATTATGATCAATTCCGTTGGAATCACAAAATGCTTCAAACAAATGATTTTCAAACTCACCCCCATGGTCACTTCTAATTGACCCAATGTTTGTGTTTAACTTGTTCTGAGATAACTTAGTAAATAGTTCAAAGGCCGAAAAGGTATCACTCTTATTTGCTAAGATTATAGTCCAGCAAAACCTAGAAAAGTCATCGACTATTACAAAACCATAATAGTTACCACCTAGGATTTTAACCCTAGATGGTCCAAAGAGGTCCATATGGAGGAGCTCAAGGGATCTCATAGTTGAAACGATGTTTTTAGATTTGAATGAGATTCTTGTTTGCTTCCCCATTTGGCACGCATCACAAAGATGATCCTTTGTGAATTTGATTTTGGGCAAACCGATGACTAGGTCTTTTGAGACTATTTTGTTGAGCAAATCAAAGTTGATGTAAGCCAACCGTCTATGCCACAACCATGAATCTTCATTCAAAGTGACTAGACATTTGTCTCCATTCAACAATACTTCATCTAAGTCTAGCATATAGATGTTGTTCACCCTCATGCCCTTAAACACATTCTTTTTGTCACTATCTTCAACTATGCAACAATCCTTTGAAAAAGATACTTTATAATTCTTGTCACATAGTTGACTAATGCTTAAAAGGTTGTGTCTAAGGCCTTCCACAAGAAGTACATCAGAGATAGTAGTAGATGAAGGGTTACCTACACTACCTTTACCAAGTATCTGTCCCTTGTTGTTATCTCCGTAGGTGACAAACCCCTTTTTCTTCTCCACAAAGTTGATAAAAAGAGATATATCTCCGGTCATATGTCTCGAGTGTCGCACCTTAAAAATTCATCGAAAATACGACCCTCGCGCGAAAGGCACGGAAAACGGTTCGACAGAGTCGCCATCGGACTTTATTTATCCTAAAAGATGGAAAGGAAAATATCGAGAAAACCTTTAAGATAGGGATAAGAACATGGTCGTCGCAACCACATTCTGGGTTCGGGAGTCGGTTACGTGAGGGGAAGGTACGCGCACCCTCTCACGTCCGTTGTACTCAACGGGAATCTCTTGATTCGAATCGCGATACTCGTTAGCTAAGCTTATTTGTTTTCTTCTCTAAAATAAATGCGGAAAGGTAAAAATAAAAGGAAAAGATGCTAAGGGGTAATGGGTGGTTTTAGGATAGGGTGCTCGGCAAGATCATCGCGACCTCGGGCCTACGTATGCTCATTCGGACGAGAATGAGGAATCAGAGCAATCGTAGTTCGACTACGGGGTTTGACGGAAAAAGATGGTAGTGTGGAAAAGGTTGAAAAGAAAAAGGTAGCTCGCCAAGATCATCGCAATCTTGTGCCTACGTATCTTTATTCGGACGAGAATAAAGAATCAGAGCAGTCGTAGTTCGTGGTACGCCCACGAAATAAAGGAGTTGGTTGATTTTAAAAAGAGAGACGCCAATTGCTTACACACGAGTAAGAGAACTCGCACCTGAACAATCGAAGAGAGATCAAAGACTTGAACCCCCATTTTTCACCTTGAAAAGTTTTAATAGTTATTAATTGTTTTGAGGTTTATTGAGAAAATCCGCTTGATGTTGGATCAAGGGTTTATTGTATGCGTTCGATTGGTTTGAAAAGAATTGGATTTGATTTTAAATAATATAGGCATCAATTGTTTACACACGAGTAAGAAAACTCGCACCCAAACAACCGAAGAGAAATCAAAGACTTGAAATCCCGTTTTTCACCTTAAAAAGTTGCGATAGTTGTTAATTGTTTTTTAGTTTGGTTATGAAAATCCACTTGACGTTGGATCAAGGGTTTATTTGTAAATGAAAAGAGTTTGATTGACAAGACTTGAGGTTGATTTTGAAAGTAGCTCGACGACGAATCGAGAGTTTGGTTGAAAAGGTTTGTTTAGAAAATGGCTCGACGACGAATCGAGGCTTTGGTGTGAAAATGGATTGTTTGAAAAATGTCTCGACGACGAATCGAGGTTTTTGTTTGAAAATGGGTTGCCTATGCTAGTCCCTAGGGGTGCTCCTAGTAAACAAACCACAATCAAAACAATATTAAGTGCGTACATCGGAATGGAGGAGGGATACATGTAAATTACAAGTGTTGACAGAAATAAATGGTCTCATTGTAAGGTAGCCCAAGAGGAAGCCGTGTGTGTGCGAGGTGTCCTAAACTAAACCTTGAATAAGCGTCGAGCAAATGATCATAATCAACAGTCCATTAGTTAATTGATTTTAGGGTTTCGAAAGTTTGTTAATTGTTTTCGATAAATGGTGAATAAATGAAATGAATATGAATATGATACAATATGATAATATGTACAATAATATAATAATATAATCGACAAGATATAATAATGACATAAGAAAATAAAATTGGTCTCGTCTTAATCGCGATTTAATCGATAAGTTGATAATCGGACTTTTGACTTTCATTGACCCCAAAATTGAATAAAAGAATATGTGAAATGTAAATTAAATAGAAATTATAAATTAAATCGGAAATATGAATAAAGGCATAAAGGTCTCACCTTTATCGAGATTTAATCGAGAATTTGATAAATCGATCGATATTTGGTTTTCATCGACCAAAAATGAATAAGAACAACAATAAAAATGAAATAAAATCGAGAAAATGACTACGAAGGATAAAGGTCTCACCTTTATCGAGAAATCGATAAATAAATCGATATTTGGTTTTCATCGACCTAAACTAGATGTAAATGAACAAAAAATGATAAAAATTGAAAATGACATGAAAAATAATAAAGGTCTCACCTTTATCGAGATTTAGTCGAAAAATCGACAAATCAATCGATATATGTTTTCATTGACCCAAAATACTAAAAAAAAATCTAAATAAATAAAATGATAAATACAAAATAAATCGAAATGAATAAAAAAAGGTAGGCCTCATATAAATCAAGATTTGGATCTATTAGAGAAAATCAACAAATCAAGAGTTTTATCTTATCATTGGCCCTAAAAAAAATAAATTGAAAACAAAAATAAAAAATGGAAAGCAATTTAAAACTAAAATGCTTAAAAAAAAGTTTTGAAGCAAAAATAAAAAATAATTAAAAACATAATAAGAAATGAGGTTGAGAATAGGTGGAATCATTTGGGCCGAATCCCATCATCCACCCCTTAACAAATCAACACGGTGAAAAAAGAAAAAAGGGAGATAATAAAAAGCAAAAAAGGTTTAATAATCAAGATTAGAATGGGCTTTGAAAGCCCAACTCTCCAAACAAGTCGAAAAAAAATGGACAGTAAAGAAAAAAACATTCTTTTACCAAAACCGTTTACATGCCAGCTTCTCTTTCAATGAAAACAAAACGAAAACCAAAGCGTCCGAAAACCAATGCGTCCAAGAACAAGAACACACAACCATAGTCAGAACAACAGTGTTTCGAAGGTTAAAAGCTACAATACGAGAAGGATTCTAACAGCAAAGGAACATCAACACGAAACAGATCTCGTCTCAACCGTCTATACACCTTGATCTCTCTTGTTTCTTGCTCGCTTCAGGTTTGGAATTTGTGTTGTTTCTCTTTCGCCCGAACTCTCTTTATTCTTGGATCCGTGTTTAGTTTGCTTCTACTTCATCTCAATCTCCCTGATTCATGATTTGGTTTGTCTGTTGTCAATGTTTGATTGATTTGAGTTTAGGTTGTGAGGGATTTGGGTGAGAGGTAGAAGAGAAATTTGAGGTTGAAGATTTGATTCGGTATTAGATGGAGTGTGAAAATGATGAAGATTGAAGTTGAAAAAGCTTTGTGGTGGTTTTGTGAATGGTGGTTGTGAATTTTTCAATCGTATCTGTGAGAAGCAAAGAGAATTGAGGTTTCACGTTTTGTATTGAGGACTAAAATGAAGAGGTTTTGTGGCGGCTCGGTCTTCCCAAGAGAGTGAGGAAGGGTTGGTTTTATTTATAGGAGAGGTTTGAGGGCAGAATAGGAAGAATTGGGGAGAAGGAAATCGTGGTTTGTGCGGATTCACAGGCAACAGTTTTGTTTTGGAAGTTTTTGCGATGTCGTACGAATTGGATGGCTGGTGCGTGGTGAGTAAATTGGTCTTGTTTGTATGTGCGTAGCAGCTGGTGTTGTCCTTGCGTTCAAGGTGGGGTACGGTTTGTTGGTTCAGTAGGTTGTTATTGTAGAATGAAATGTTGGTGCCAATTTTATGTACAGAATGTGTGGTTATTTTGACAGGTCATGGTTGGGTGTATTGGTTTGCTGTGCAAGGTGATGGCCGGATGCGTTGTGTGATGGCTGTGGAGTTCTCTCTTTTATTATTCTTGCGCTGGCCAATTGTAATAAGAATGTAATTGGAGTTTAGGAAAAAAAGAAAAGGATTATAAAACAAGTGAAAATGGAAGCGGGCTTACAACTTAAAAAATGGATAATGTTTGGTTTGAGTAAGCTTAGATTTGGATAATAAAATGAAAAATGGGTGATGGTCTTGAAAGTGGTTAGAACAATAAACTTAAAATGGAATTAACTCATGGATAACTGGATAGAAATGAATTTTGATGGATATGGATATTTAAAATGGACATGTGGATAATGGTTAAAAGGAAATGGATAGTTATGGATTTATGGTCTCTAAAAAATGGATTGGACTTTATTTTAGACATGAAGTGGATAATTGGATAAAAATAATAAAAGAAAAAAAAAGTTATAGTGAAGTTTAGACAATATGGACATTGGGATTAAAATGGCTTATGAATATGGGCTTTCGAACTTATTTTTTTTGCATTTGGGCTTTGTGGATTTGGTAAAAATAATAGACTTGGTTTTTAATCATGAATTAAAAGAAAAATGTGATGGAAGTTAAAAATAGAAAATGGTTATGGATATAAATGGATATTTGATTTATGGATTGGATATGAAAAAGAGTAAATATGGTTTAACTAAAGGAAATCGGTGAGAGATAGAAAGCGAAGACGAATATGGACGATGAATGGATTTGGAAAGTCGAAACGGCTAAAGTTGAAGACAACATATTTTTTTGGATTTTCTGAATAATGGCTAGTGGATGAACGTACAGATGAAATATACACAGGTAAGACAAATTTGGGGTATGACAGATGCCCCTATCTAATTGGCTTAAACTGAGTTAGATGAACTGCTACGGCGTTCGGTCTTTCGAGGTAGAAGACAATTAGATATGAAGAAGACCACAAATTTGTCTGAAAGAAAGAAAAGGATTGAGAAGTTGGAATAACAGAAAGAATCTGACACCAAAATGATGACAGACCTATCACCAAAGGATGATAATGAACACACACACACCCAGACTCTTCCACCAAAAGGATGGAAATGAGGTCAAAACCTGCTATTACCGACGAGATAATAGGGCACAAAACACAGCCTACTACTACCAAAAGGATAATAGGGCACACACGCACACAGACCCTTCCACCAAAAGGATGGAAATGAGGCCAAAGCCTGCTATTACCGACGAGATAATAGGGCGAACACGCAGCCTGCTATTACCAAAAGGATAATAGGGCACACACACACACACACAGACTCTTCCACCAAAAGGATGGAAAATGAGGTCAACGGCTGCTATTACCGACGAGATAATAGGGCACACACGCACACAGACCCTTCCACCAAAAGGATGGAAACGAGGTAAAAGCCTGCTATTACCGACGAAGTAATAGGGTACACACGCACACAGACCCTTCCACCAAAAGGATGGAAATGAGGTCCAAAGCCTGCTATTACCGACAAAGTAATAGGGCACGCAACACAGCCTGCTATTATCGACGAGATAATAGGGCACACACGCACACAGACCCTTCCACCAAAAGGATGGAAACGAGGTCAACGCCTGCTATTACCGATGAAGTAATAGGGCACACACGCACACAGACCCTTCCACCAAAAGGATGGAAACGAGGTCAAAGCCTGCTATTACCGACGAAGTAATAGGGCACACATGCACACATACCCTTCCACCAAAAGGATGGAAACGAGGTCAAAGCCTGCTATTACCGACGAAGTAATAGGGCACACACGCACACAGACCCTTCCACCAAAAGGATGGAAATGAGGTCCAAAGCCTGCTATTACCGACGAAGTAATAGGGCACACAACACAGCCTGCTATTACCGACGAGATAATATGGCACACACGCACAACCTGCTACTACCAAAAGAATAGTATGGCACACACACAAAGGCTGTCATTCACAAAAAAGATGACACACAGACCAAAGGTTTACGGATTGGCGACACCAAAAGGATGACGGATCAAAACAAGCTACTGCCACCAAAAGGGTGATAGGAACTTCTTATTTGTGAGGACCAACATCAAAAGGATGAAGGTTAGATTGAGTTTTTTGGGTTAGGCTATCACCAAAAGGATGATAGTAAGGCAATTGACAAAAGGTCAAGTTTGTTGGGGATGTGATGAGATTTATTTGGTGACATCAACAAAAAGTTGAAGTAAAGAATCAATGAGGATAGACCACGAAAAGGAAAGGGAAACAGTGAAAAAAGGAGAAGGTAAACAGCGAAAAAAGAAAAGGTAACCCACCAAGATCTACGCAATCTTGTGCCTACGTATCTTTACTCGAACGAGAATAAAGAATCAGGGCATTCGTAGTTCGACTCAATGAGGAATGCCCACTGACTCGGAAGAATGTTTGAGTATTTGAAGGAGATGCCCCTGACTGAGCTGAAGATCGTCTTGGAATAACTTTGTGAAGAACGTCCACGGACTTGATGAAGATGCCCCTGCCTGGGCTGAAGCTCATCTTGCAGTCTCGAGATTGATCCTAGATCTCACACATGTATGAATGCTTGATTTTGTAATGATGTGCAGTGCAAATACTGACGCGCGGAGATGCAAGTGCTGGGGAAGTATGATTGGTTTTGGTATGCATATGATGCAAATGCGATGCGTATGATGCATATGATGCAGACGGGTGATTGGATAAAGTTGGAGGTGCCAGCATGGTGGACTTTTGGTAGTTGCCAATGAGGATTGGACGTTTGGGCGGTGGGAGGGATTTGATTTCCTCGACACTCAGTTCGTTGAAGACGCCATGATTGAAGCAGACGAAGATGCTTTTGAAGCCTCGAGTTTGATCACTTGATAATGAGTCATGAGTTCACAACTTTGCTTGATGGTCAGGGTTGCTTGCTGCAATGGGTCTTGCCCCAGTCTGAGCATGGTAAATGATCTGCCCCTGATTAACCAGCTCCTGAAAGGATTTGATCTTTGGATGTTAAGCATTTGATGTGCTTTGGGATGACTTGCCCCTGATTGAGCTGCTGAATGATGTGCCCCAGTCTGTGGGTTTTGAGAGAGTCTTGCTTCGGGTCGGCACCACTGAAAGTTCAAGTTCCTCTCCGATTGCCCCTTGTTGGAATTGTCTTGAATGTCTAGCACTGATTTGCAGTTAAAATTGCACATGCACAAATGATAATCTTAATGCAATGCTCATGCAAGTTTTGAAAAAGAGTTGTTTATTCGAGTGTCATGATAGTGAGACGAATGGACCGTTAGCCCAGACGTTGTGCTGATTTTGATGGTGTGAAAGATATAGCAAGGAGAATGACACCAATGCTGAGGATTAGCAAATATGGGGAGTCAGGTTTACGCAACCTTGCAACAGTATGCTTTTAGAATAAACCTCGCCTCAATTAGGTATTTCGAGGGTTGTAACGTGGTCTGGTTTACGGTTTATGAAACAAAGGATATTATGCCCAAAGTATGATTTGTACCCACCCCTTCTTCGTGGTGATCTCCAGTCCTACGTTCAGTTAAATCTGCATATGTTTGTATTCCAAAAGGGTTGACAGTGTAAGAGTGATGGCTGGCAGTCACCTTATTTTGTTTTTGGTGGGTGTCAGTGACCCTTTGGTTTTGATTTGGTGGTCACTTAAATTTATTCTGTTTTTGTTGAGGACTTGAGGGCCTCTCTTGATTTTGTTTTAGATCCCATCTTTTGCATGGACTGATTTCGCTTGTCGAGTCCATCGGGATTGCCTTGATTTTTGCCGAAGTCTCCTTTGAGGTGCTTGATTTAGCAGGCTCTTGATTTTTGATTGATTTCTTGGTTTTTGTTGGAGGGTTGTGATTGTCAAGTCATGGTTATATGATGACCAACCGTCATGTCTTGTGGAATTTTTCTTTTGTGATTCGAGTGCGTAATTGGGTCAACTGAACACTACCCTGCCCCAGGTTGAGTGTAAGGGTTTAAATATCCGAAGGAAACTACTACTTCTAGGCTCGAACTGGTTTACTAGGGATTAACTCCTTGTCTCTCCAGTGTTTGGGGGATTGAAACAATGCCTGTACATCCTCGACGAGATTCTATCCGAAAGCATACATTTTGCAATTATGGGTATTTCGTTGTCATCATCCTCCCACAAATCATTGCTAACAACAGTTGATAAAGAGAGTGAAGTGGATAAATGTGTCGGTGATTTGCAGTAAATGAAAAAAATGAGTGAATACGACATAACTAATTCAAAACATGCATAATCACTACATTAAGAAAACCAAATACAAACGAAAATGTTTAAAGCATACAGTACTTAAACAAACATAAGCAAAATACAAGAACGTAAATGGTGGAATGGCAACATGACTGCCTTCTTCGGGGAAATTGAACTTGAACTTGACTTGAGTTGACTTGACTTGATTTGATGCTGGCACTATTTTGGTGGCGGCGGAGGGTTGTTGATGATGCTTGGAGCCTTCCCATTGAACGTGAGAAACTTTGAGTCGATCATGTCCTGAACCTTGTGTTTGAAAGCTCTGCAGTCCTCGATTGTATGCCCTGGAGCACCCTTATGAAACTCGCAATGAGCATTGGCATCGTAATCTGGGGGAATGACAGTTGGAGGAGCCAGGTCTCTGGGAGTAACAGCCCTCTTCTCCATTAATTGAGCAAAAATCTTAGCATATGTCGTTGGCAGACGATCAAAGTCTCTATCAGACCTCCTTGCCCTTTGTTGATTAGGCTGACGTTGTTGAGCAGCTCTCTGTTGTTGATGCTGAGGAGGATACTGATACCCTTGCTGATTGTAGGATTGTTGTTGAGGAGCCTGTTGTTGAGGCATTGAAGTTTGAATAGCTGGATGATAAGGCATTGGAGCGTATTGCGCAGCAGCGACATACGGATACTGGAAGTATGGCATTTGAAAAGGCATTGGAGGAGGAGCTTGTTGTTGAACTTGCCCTTTCTGAGCAGAGACAGCATTTGTTTCGCCCTCTTTTTTCTTGTATCCATTGAAGGGTTTCTTGGCTTGAGACTGGCTGCTAGAACCTCCTTGGATCTTCCCGCTCTTCAGGCCTTCTTCAATTCTCTCACCAACGATTACTAAATCAGAGAATCCAGCTGAGACATTGCCAATCAGCTTTTCATAGTACTGGCCTTGCAAGGTACCCATGAAGATGTCAATCAGTTCACGGTCAATAAGAGGTGGATGCACCCTTGCAGCTAGCTCTCTCCAGCGTTGCGCGTACTCCTTAAAGGATTCGTTGTCCTTTTGAGCCATACTCTGAAGTTGCGTACGGTTTGGAGCAAGGTCAGTGTTGTACTTGTATTGCTTGACAAATGCATCAGCTAGATCGTCCCAAGTGCACACATTGCTACGCTCCAGCTGCATGTACCACTCGAGAGATGCCCCAGACAGACTGTCTTGGAAGAAATGGATCATCAACTTTTCATCTTTAGCATGGGCAGCCATCTTGCGGCAATATATCTTTAGATGCATGTGTGGGCAACTGAGACCTTTGTACTTTGGGAAGTCTTGTACCTTGAACTTGGGAGGAATGCCAACATCTGGCACCAAGCACATATCTAGAGCATTCAAAGACGTTGAGTTGCGACCCTCCATGACTCGGAGTTTCTCAGCTAGATCACGACACATCTTCATGGCTTCAGAATCCTGAGCAGCAGTAGGATTGGAAAGTGGGATAACAGCATGATAGTTCTGGACCTCATCATACTGATCTACCAGGTTCTCTTCAGCATGAGGAATAGGAATCTGAGTAATAACAGGTTGGGCTTGCGGAATAGCTCCAACAGTAACTCCAGATGTTGGAAGTGGTTGAGATGTGGCAGGAGCGAAGTCCATTGGTATCCCATAAGTGATGGGATTAGGAACAGGAACCGAGAGCCTTGAGGTAGATGCTTGAATAGGCACAGTGTTGTTGGCAGCAGCGGCTTCGCGTAATTCTTCTTCTTTCCTAGCCATCATGATGGCTTCGAGAATCTGGTCGATCTTTCCCTTTATAGAGTCCAACTCTTCTCTGAAGGCGGCTTGCTCTTGTTGAATTTGCTCCATTATTTGTCTTGTATTAGCTCGAGTTGCGTACCGATGTCGAGGAATCAGCTTGATTTACTGGAGAAGGAAGGAAGTTGAAGTGAGATTCTGAGGTTGAAAATGTAATGCAAGATGCATAACAGATGCAATGCAATGACATGAGGTGCAGTGCAAAATGCAAGATCCAGGATCGCATGATCAAACAGCTTCAAACAGTTCTGAGGCTGGCTGGAGGAACGGGTCAAGAACCACAGCTCGGATCAAGAAAGCCCACGGGTAGGTTTCTAAGACGGGTAGGTGCCTAGAGTTATGGATATATTTCGAAAACATTATAACCGAGACGAAGAGACATCCGACTATAATATCCTTGAAATAATCTCGTCTAGGTGAGGTCTTCGTTTCTTCCCCACGATAAAGATTCCTCGGAGGCGCCCACTACACAACCATCGACACACGGGTTCTAAATAGGGTTCTCAGAATCTTAGATCGAGGTCAAAAATATTACTGTCAGGAAGTAATACGTTCGAGGGATCTCATCTGATTGGGGCGTTCGCATTAACTCACATAGAATTAACACTACCAACCACCATGGGTAAATTGGGTTAATGGTCCTTGGGATCAACGACCCACCTCAAAAGTATTACCACCATGGCAAAGATTCACCACAACAATAATATCTCCAAGGGAATCTACTCCAAGCGGTGGTTTTCGCTTCAACTCACGCGGAAGAGACCACGCAAGCCTACACTACACAACCACCATCCTAATCCTAGGGTTTTTCTCGACTCGGGTGTAGATCCATCTCACAAAGTTCCCAACGTAAGAACAACCCAAGAATGCCACAGATAAGGTAACACAAAAGGAAATAGGAAAGCGAGTAAATAAGCAAACAAGAAGAAAAAGATAAACAAAGCTAAAGAGCTAGCGATTTGAATCAAGATAGGCTTGACTCTCTCTTGCATGGAGCAAATAGTCCCCAGCAGAGTCGCCATCTGTCGCACCTCGAAAATTCATCGAAAATACGACCCTCGCGCGAAAGGCGCGGAAAATGGTTCGACAGAGTCACCACCGAACTTTATTTATCCCAAAAGAGGGAAAGGAAAATATCGAGAAAACCTTTAAGAGAGGGATAAGAACATGGTCGTCGCAACCACATTCTGGGTTCGGGAGTTGGTTACGTGAGGGGAAGGTACGCACACCCCCTCACGTCCGTTGTACTCAACGGGAACCTCTTGATTCGAATCGCGATACTCGTTAGCTAAGCTTATTTGTTTTCTTCTCTAAAATAAATGCGGAAAGGTAAAAATAAAAGGAAAAGATGCTAAGGGGGAATGGGTGGTTTTAGGATAGGGTGCTCGGCAAGATCATCGCGACCTCGGGCCTACGTATGCTCATTCGGACGAGAATGAGGAATCAGAGCAATCTTAGTTCGACTACGGGGTTTGACGGAAAAAGATGGTAGTGTGGAAAAGGTGGAAAAAGAAAAAGGTAGCTCGCCAAGATCATCGCAATCTTGTGCCTACATATCTTTATTCGGACGAGAATAAAGAATCAGAGCAGTCGTAGTTCGTGGTACGCCCACGAAATAAAGGAGTTGGTTAATTTTAAAAAGAGAGGCGCCAATTGCTTACACACGAGTAAGAGAACTCGCACCTGAACAATCGAAGAGAGATCAAAGACTTGAACCCCCATTTTTCACCTTGAAAAGTTTTAATAGTTATTAATTGTTTTGAGGTTTATTGAGAAAATCTGCTTGATGTTGGATCAAGGGTTTATTGTATGCGTTCGATTGGTTTGAAAAGAATTGGATTTGATTTTAAATAATATAGGCGTCAATTGTTTACACACGAGTAAGAAAACTCGCACCCAAACAACCGAAGAGAAATCAAAGACTTGAAATCCCGTTTTTCACCTTAAAGAGTTGCGATAGTTGTTAATTGTTTTTGAGTTTGGTTATGAAAATCCACTTGACATTGGATCAAGGGTTTATTTGTAAATGAAAAGAGTTTGATTGACAAGACTTGAGGTTGATTTTGAAAGTAGCTCGACGACGAATCGAGAGTTTGGTTGAAAAGGTTTGTTTAGAAAATGGCTCGACGACGAATCGAGGCTTTGGTGTGAAAATGGATTGTTTGAAAAATGTCTCGACGACGAATCGAGGTTTTGGTTTGAAAATGGGTTGCCTATGCTAGTCCCTAGGGGTGCTCCTAGTAAACAAACCACAATCAAAACAATATTAAGTGCGTACATCGGAATGGAGGAGGGATACATGTAAATTACAAGTGTTGACAGAAATAAATGGTCTCATTGTAAGGTAGCCCAAGAGGAAGCCGTGTGTGTGCGAGGTGTCCTAAACTAAACCTTGAATAAGTGTCGAGCAAATGATCATAATCAACAGTCCATTAGTTAATTGATTTTAGGGTTTCGAAAGTTTGTTAATTGTTTTCGATAAATGGTGAATAAATGAAATGAATATGAATATGATACAATATGATAATATGTACAATAATATAATAATATAATCGACAAGATATAATAATGACATAAGAAAATAAAATTGGTCTCGTCTTAATCGCGATTTAATCGATAAGTTGATAATCAGACTTTTGACTTTCATTGACCCCAAAATTGAATAAAAGAATATGTGAAATGTAAATTAAATAGAAATTAGAAATTAAATCGGAAATATGAATAAAGGCATAAAGGTCTCACCTTTATCGAGATTTAATCGAGAATTCGATAAATCGATCGATATTTGGTTTTCATCGACCAAAAATGAATAAGAACAACAATAAAAATGAAATAAAATCGAGAAAATGACTACGAAGGATAAAGGTCTCACCTTTATCGAGATTTAATCGAGAAATCGATAAATAAATCGATATTTGGTTTTCATCGACCTAAACTAGATGTAAATTAACCAAAAATGATAAAAATTAAAAATGACATGAAAAATAATAAAGGTCTCACCTTTATCGAGATTTAGTCGAAAAATCGACAAATCAATCGATATATGTTTTCATTGACCCAAAATACTAAAAAAAAATCTAAATAAATAAAATGATAAATACAAAATAAATCGAAATGAATAAAAAAAGGTAGGCCTCATATAAATCAAGATTTGGATCTATTAGAGAAAATCAACAAATCAAGAGTTTTATCTTATCATTGGCCCTAAAAAAAAAAATTGAAAACAAAAATAAAAAATGGAAAGCAATTTAAAACTAAAATGCTTAAAAGAAAGTTTTGAAGCAAAAGTAAAAAATAATTAAAAACATAATAAGAAATGAGGTTGAGAATAGGTGGAATCATTTGGGCCGAATCCCATCATCCACCCCTTAACAAATCAACACGGTGAAAAAAGAAAAAAGGGAGATAATAAAAAGCAAAAAAGGTTTAATAATCAAGATTAGAATGGGCTTTGAAAGCCCAACTCTCCAAACAAGTCGAAAAAAAATGGACAGTAAAGAAAAAAACATTCTTTTACCAAAACCGTTTACATGCCAGCTTCTCTTTCAATGAAAACAAAACGAAAACCAAAGCGTCCGAAAACCAATGCGTCCAAGAACAAGAACACACAGCCATAGTCAGAACAACAGTGTTTCAAAGGTTAAAAGCTACAATACGAGAAGGATTCTAACAGCAAAGGAACATCAACACGAAACAAATCTCGTCTCAACCGTCTATACACCTTGATCTCTCTTGTCTCTTGCTCGCTTCAGGTTTGGAATTTGTGTTGTTTCTCTTTCGCCCGAACTCTCTTTATTCTTGGATCCGTGTTTAGTTTGCTTCTACTTCATCTCAATCTCCCTGATTCACGATTTGGTTTGTCTGTTGTCAATGTTTGATTGATTTGAGTTTAGGTTGTGAGGGATTTGGGTGAGAGGTAGAAGAGAAATCTGAGGTTGGAGATTTGATTCGGTATTAGATGGAGTGTGAAAATGATGAATATTGAAGTTGAAAAAGCTTTGTGGTGGTTTTGTGAATGGTGGTTGTGAATTTTTCAATCGTATCTGTGAGAAGCAAAGAGAATTGAGGTTTCACGTTTTGTATTGAGGACTAAAATGAAGAGGTTTTGTGGCGGCTCGGTCTTCCCAAGAGAGTGAGGAAGGGTTGGTTTTATTTATAGGAGAGGTTTGAGGGCAGAATAGGAAGAATTGGGGAGAAGGAAATCGTGGTTTGTGCGGATTCACAGGCAACGGTTTTGTTTTGGAAGTTTTTGCGATGTCGTACGAATTGGATGGCTGGTGCGTGGTGAGTGAATTGGTCTTGTTTGTACGTGCGTAGCAGCTGGTGTTATCCTTGCGTTCAAGGTGGGGTACGGTTTGTTGGTTCAGCAGGTTGTTATTGTGGAATGAAATGTTGGTGCCAATTTTATGTACAGAATGTGTGGTTATTTTGACAGGTCATGGTTGGGTGTATTGGTTTGCTGTGCAAGGTGATGGCCGGATACGTTGTGTGATGGCTGTGGAGTTCTCTCTTTTATTATTCTTGCACTGGCCAATTGTAATAAGAATGTAATTGGAGTTTAGGAAAAAAAGAAAAGGATTATAAAACAAGTGAAAATGGAAGCGGGCTTACAACTTAAAAAATGGATAATGTTTGGTTTGAGTAAGCTTAGATTTGGATAATAAAATGAAAAATGGGTGATGGTCTTGAAAGTGGTTAGAACAATAAACTTAAAATGGAATTAACTCATGGATAACTGGATAGAAATGAATTTTGATGGATATGGATATTTAAAATGGACATGTGGATAATGGTTAAAAGGAAATGGATAGTTATGGATTTATGGTCTCTAAAAAATGGATTGGACTTTATTTTAGACATGAAGTGGATAATTGGATAAAAATAATAAAAGTAAAAAAAGTTATAGTGAAGTTTAGACAATATGGACATTGGGATTAAAATGGCTTATGAATATGGGCTTTCGAACTTATTTTTTTTGCATTTGGGCTTTATGGATTTGGTAAAAATAATATACTTGGTTTTTAATCATGAATTAAAAGAAAAATGTGATGGAAGTTAAAAATAGAAAATGGTTATGGATATAAATGGATATTTGATTTATGGATTGGATATGAAAAAAAGTAAATATGGTTTAACTAAAGGAAATCGGTGAGAGATAGAAAGCGAAGACGAATATGGACGATGAATGGATTTGGAAAGTGGAAACGGCTAAAGTTGAAGACAACATATTTTTTTGGATTTTCTGAATAATGGCTAGTGGATGAACGTAGGGGTGTACATGGGTCGATTTGGGTTAAATTTATCCAAAACCGTGACCTAACCCATATAGGGTACATTGGTTTGGGTGAGGTAAAATAACCACCCATAACATCATTGGGTCGGGTTGGGTAAAACCACAAATTTGTGGGTTGGATTGGGTTGGGTAGTGGGTTACCCAATTTTTTTTCTTCTTTTTTTTCCTTCCTTATATAATTATAAATGATTTGTCACATTTTTTCTTAATAAATAATTTAACTTATTACCGTTATTTTTTAAAATATCAAATGTCTAAATGCACAATAAAATTCATCATAAACATATTTATAAAAATCAAAGTTACATTATAGTAATACATAAAATTTATAAAATACTTACAACTAACCAGAATTAACATCAAAATAATAAAAGTGTTACATCCTAAATAAATTAAAACCATTACTTATAAAATAAAAGATGTTCAAAGGGTTGTAATTGAAGCAACCAAGATTAAATACATCAAAGTCATCACTCATCAAATTATAAAAAAATAGCTAAAAAATAGTCACTCAATAACCCATGGGTTTTGTGGGTTGGGTGTGGGTTTACCCAAAACCCAATTATTTTGAATGGTTTTTCAATTTTGAAAACCATGTTCACCCAATGACCCGACCATACCCATTTTTTTGGGTCGGTTTGGGTGGGTTTTACTGGGTTTGTTGGGTTTACCCAACCCATGTACACTCCTAGATGAACGTACAGATGAAATATACACAGGTAGGACAAATTTGGGGTATGACATCGAGCAGCCACTATCTAGAACCCATCTTCTTTCGGTGGTCTCAAGACTTTGTACCTACAAAAACAATCAAGGGAGAGTAGGTACCAAATTCTCATTGGGTCCTTTAAGGTGAGTGAAACCAAGCCCGCACTTGGGCAACCATTGGTAGATGCCTTTCGGAATAAGAAACCTCCTGAAGCGGCATTTTGCAATAGTATGACCAGGCTTACAACAGTAAAGACAATTACGGTTCATTTGGAATTTACCTTTGCTATCACTATCTCGAATCACATAGGTATGCTTTTGATATGGATTATTCATGCTCTCACGAAAATGTGCTCGATCGATAGCAAACGTAACTTTTGGCTTAAGAGCCTTGTCCAATTTGGCCTTGAGGGTTCTCACCTCTCGTTGCCAAATGTGAAAAGTGTCACAACCCCAATTGAACCAAGATGTAGGGTCCTCTTCAACCTTGGCTTTTGATGTGTCCACT
This sequence comes from Lathyrus tuberosus, assembly GCA_022829125.1. Classification (NCBI taxonomy): domain Eukaryota; kingdom Viridiplantae; phylum Streptophyta; class Magnoliopsida; order Fabales; family Fabaceae; genus Lathyrus; species Lathyrus tuberosus. Next base: position 8,412,250 of record JALAZF010000090.1, read on the forward strand.
ATAGAGTTTTTGAGGGCTTCCAATTCCTTTTCGGAATCGGAAACCTTCTTCTCTAAATACGAGAAAATCTTTTTATTTGAGGCTAAGCGTTGAAATGCTTCCTTAGCCTCATAGTGTAACATGTCAAAAGCCTTTTGTAACTCTAAATGCGACATAGTATTAACATGATCGTATTTAGAATGCCTTACCTCTTTTGCTTTGTTGTGGCGTGCCATAAGACAAAAGTTTACGGATTCACTTTCGTCGCTTGATGAATCGTCTTTCTCCAACTCACTATCGCTTTCCCAAGCAATGTATGCTCGTCGAGACTTGTTGGACTTTTTGTTTGAGCAACTCTTGTCATTATCCTTATCTTTGTCTTTCTTTAGAGATGGACAATCTGGCTTGTAGTGCCCGGATTTTCCACAGTTGTAGTACGTCCCTTTTACCTTGCCATTCTTATTTCCTTCGCTTCTAGATTGCTTCCTAAACTTGACTAGATTTCTGTCCGAGTGTTGAACCTTGTTCTTACGAACGTATCTATTGTACCTCTTCACAAATAAGCCCATATCATCACCGGATTCTTCATCTTTGTCATTATTGGCTTCATAATCACTTAGCTCTTGATGTGTGGACTTTGAACAAGAAGCCTTAAGAGCTATCGAATTCTTCTTTATATCTTTTGCCTTCTCTTTCTTGATACTCTTTTCATGTTTATCCAAGCTAATGAGCACTTGCTCATGCTCATCGAGTTTGCCAAAAAATGTTGTGAGGTCAAGTGTAGCAAGATTGTTGGCCTCCTTGATAGCGGTGACCTTCGGTTGCCATTCCCTATTTAAACACCTCAAAATCTTGTTAGTAGCAACCTCATTTGGAATTGGTTTACCAAGAACATGCAATTTGTTGATAATGTGAGTAAATCGTTTTTGCATATCCGCAATGGTTTCCCCTTGCTTCATGTAAAACAAATCAAACTCTTGCGTTAGTGTATTAATACAAGCCATCTTAACATCATTAGTGCCTTCGTGGGCTACTTGTAAAGCATCCCACATGGCTTTGGCCGTTTCACAATGGGAGACTCAATAATACTCGTCAACTCCCAAGGAGGAGATGATCATATTACGAGCCTTCCAATCATAGCTGTACTTTTTCTCGTCCTCCTCATTCCATTGAGCTTCGGGTTTAGGAACGACAATGCCTTCCGCATTTGTCATAGTAATTTCCATGGGACCGTTTAAAATAACGTTCCAAACCTTCCGATCTATGGAATTTATATGAACACGCATACAATCCTTCCAGTAGCTGTAATTTTCGCCTGTAAAAACTGGAGCTCTATTATAAGCCCCTTTAGGTTCGTTCGCCATGATCCAAGAAGTTTTACCGAAGCACCAGAATTAACCGGAGCTCGTGATACCACTTGTTAGACGATGGCTATGGATCTAGAAGGGGGGGTTGAATAGATCCCTTGAGTTTTACACGCAAAAGGTTACCAAAAATTTAGTTTTAAAAATTGTTTTAACGGAAGCAACCACTAGATAGAACGTCTACCACGAACCTTCTACTAAAAGGATCAGATATGCACGAATATATCGAGAATGAGTATGGAAGAGAAAAATTCAGTTTGATTACTACACTTAAGAAACGCAGTCAACAAAATATTGCTTGCTTGATGTTTAATCCAAACCAATGAGGTAAAGTGATAAGCAATTAAAGGCAACGTGTTCGAATTTTGCTTTGAAACAAATTATCAAACACCTAGTGTGCGTAAACACCCTAAGTGCAAAATTTCTATGGAATGTAATGTAAAGCTGCTCCAAGATACAATTCAAGGAATTATATCAATTTAACAAATAGTTTCTCAGCTCAAAATTACACTACGACAGAAATTTCGATAAATTGCGACTTCACAAATTCGAACAAACTGAAATGTAAAAGAGTTAAGGGAAAGAGAGAACAAACGAGATTTGATTAGGCATTTCCCCAATCGTCCTCGCTTTGGGTACCTCTGCCCCCAATTCCACAATTGGAATTGAGATATAGATATATATATATATATATATATATATATATATATATATATATATATATATATATATATATATATATATGTAGCTGTTGCATATTGTTTATTATAAGAGAAAACTATGAACATCCAAACCCTCGAATGTCTTCGATCGTCGATGCAGAATTTTCTATCCCCTTGATTCAAGATGAATCAAGTGCTTCGAATATGGTTGATCCAATTACCGTCCCACGCTACTAAACCGAAAGAAACCTCTGTTCTTCAGTTACCTTCATTCGATCAATTGCGATCTACCAAACTTCGAACCCAAACCTCTCTTCTACGATCCTTCGATTTTAGCTACTAAACCGAACAATTGCTCTAATCGTCGGTTACCTTCGCCCGGCTGAATCCCTGTAGAACGAAACGGTTTGTGCAAAAAACCCCCAAAATCTTCCCGATTCTTGGAGGAGAAAACCTATGGTTTTATTCAAGAAACACCTACCAAAGTCTCAACTCAGAAATGAAGATCACACGCTTCCAAAATGGCAATGTAATTTCACGTTTCTTGTTAGTTCAGAAAAAATGAGCTGAAATGATATATATATTATCCTAGACAATACAATAGAAATAACAGAATTTTAAAATGAATAACATAACAAAATTTAGGTGACATTCAGCGAACGGTCGACCTATACAGATGGTATAGTCGACCTGAGCAAGGCAACGCGCTCACTGCGCAAAACTGCATGTTATGCGTCGACCGAACCAGGCTATGAGTCGACTCATAGCTCCCAGTTTTGAGCAAACACAAATGCAGAAGGTGTGAGTCGACCGGAGGGTCGACGCAAGCACTCCCGCTGGTTGTACTAACATATGCTCATGTTTAGGTCGACCTATACAGGGTTGTGAGTTGACTCACACCCTTGGAACATGCAAAAGTCACATTTTTGACTTTCCTAAAAGTGTTAAACCATATCTAATGAACCTAGACCATTACTAATCATGATCAAACACTCTTAGACCACTTAATGAGCATTTCATATGACGTTTTTCACGCGAATCTCTATATTCTAATCATGATAGTTTTGACATCATTAAAATCAAGTACATAGAGAGAATCTTCCCTCACACTCTCATCCTTGGTTGGATTAGATTGTTGCGGTGTTCATAGACGGTATTTTGGTGTATTTTAAATCAGATGAAGAGTATACAGGACATTTGCGAGTTATGTTACAGTTTTTGCGAGAGAAACAATTGTATGCCAAGTTGTCCAAGTGCGAGTTCTAGTTGTATGAAGTGAGTTTTCTTATCCATGTGATTTCCAGTGGTGGTATAGTAGTTGATCTGTCCAAGGTAGATGCAGTGCTTCAATGGGAGACTCCTAAGTCAATTACAGAGATCAAAAGTTTTATGGGTTTGGTTGGTTACTATAGAAGATTTATCAAAGGATTTTTGAAGTTACCATTACCTTTGACTCAGTTAACTCAAAATGCTCAAGCATATGTGTGGAATGTTTAGTGCGAGAGTAGTTTTCAAAAGATGAAGAAGAGGTAAACAACGACACTAGTTTTTATCTTACCAGGTGTAAAGGAATCATTTGTTGTGTATTGTAATGCTTCCAAGATGGGTCTAGGTGACGTGCTTATGCAAAATTGTCAGGATGTTGGATATGCTTTGAGATAGCTGAGGATTCATAAGTGGAATTATCCTATCCATGACTTAGAGTTAGCAACTGTAGTTTTTATGTTGAAGGTGTGGAGGCATTATTTATTTGGTTTGAGGTTTCAAGTGTTTAGCGACCATAAGATTTTGAAATACTTATTTGATCAGAAAGAATTGAATTTGAGGTAGAGAAGGTGGTTGGAATTCTTGAAGGAGTGGGATTTAGAGTTGACTTACATCCTGGTAGGGCTAATGTGGTAGAAGATATGCTGAACATGAAGTCCTTGAATAGTCGGCATTGATGGTTAAAGAATTTGATTTGATCGAGCAGTTTCGAGATCTTAGTTTGGTGTGTGACATAACTCATGTTAGTGTGAAGTTGGGAATGTTGAAGTTGACCTACAATTTTCTTGACAAAATTAAAGAAAGTTAAAAGCTAGATTTGGAATTGGTTGATCGTTTAGTATTATTTAACCAAGGAAAAAGAAGTGGACTTTAGAGTTGACGAGAATGTGATCTTGAATTTTTGGGACATAGTTTATGTACCTGATGTGCCGGAACTTGAGAAGATAATTTTGGAAGAGATTCATAGAAGCATTGTGAGTATTCATCCCAGAGCCACTAAGATGTACCAATATCTTAAGAAAATATTTTGGTGGCCAGGTATGAAGAAGGATGTTATGGAGTTTGTCTACGCTTGTTTGACTTGTCAGAAGTATAAGATTGAGTATCATAAGCCATCTGGGCTGATGTAATCATTGAGCATTCCTAAATGGAAGTGGGATAACATCTCTATGGATTTTATGATAGGTTTACCGAAGACTATTAGAGGAAGCGATGTGATTTGGGTTTTTGTGGATAGACTGACTAAGTCTACTCATTTTATTCCGATAAAGATCAGTTTTCCATTGCAGAAGTTAGCAGAGATCTACATCATTGTGATTGTGAAGCTGCATGGTATTCTGTAGAGTATTATTTTTTATACAGATCTGAGGTTCAAATCAAGGTTTGGGAGAGTTTGCAGAAAGCCTTGGGAACCAAGTTGAGGTTGAGTTTTGCCTACCATCCGGAGATGAAGGGTCAGACTGAAAGAACTATTCAGTCTTTGGAGGAATTGTCAAGAGCTTGTGTTTTAGTGAAAAAAGGTGATTTGGACAGTTAATTTTCGTTGATTGAGTTTACTTATAATAACAATTATCATTCTAGTATTGGAATGACATATTTTGAGGCTTTGTATGGTAAGAGGTGCAAGACACCTTTGTGTTGGTATGAATCCGGTGAAAGTTTTATGTTTGGGTCAGAGATTGTTCAGTTGACTATTGAGAAAGTCAAGATGATTCAAGAGAAGATGAAAGCATCACAGAGCATACATAAGAGTTATCACGATAAGTTGAAGAAGGCTCTTGAGTTTCAAGAGGGAGATCATGTGTTTTTGAGAGTCACTCTCGTGATTGGTGTTGGTCGTGCGCTAAAGTCTCGGAAGCCTACTCCATCTTTTATTGGTCCTTATTTGATTCTCCAGAGAGTTATAATTATTCCTTATCGAGTTTCCTTACCACCGTCTCTTTCAAACCTTTATGATGTTTTTCATGTGTCTCAACTTCATAAGTATATTCCCGATCTGTCTCATGTGATCCAAATGGGTGATGTGCAAGTGAGAGATAACTTGACTGTTGAGGTATAACCTGTGTGAATAAATGATCTAGAGGTGAAGTATCTGAGGGGTAAATATATCGCTTCAGCGAATGTAGTGTGGGGAGAACATGCTGGAGGTAGCGAGACGTTAGAGTTGGAGATCCGGAAGAAAGAGTCTTATCCAGAGCTGGTTACGTTAGGTAATTTTTTAGGGCGAAAATCCTTTTAAGTGGGGGAGATCTGTAACACCCAGAGTTATTAATCCCGGACAGCAGAGCGGAGCGGCCGACCCCAAAAAAGGGATAACAGGATATTTTTTGTTGACTTTTTAGAATTGACTATTTTTTGGACTAAATATATGAATAATATATACAAATAACACAACCAGTTTAAATTTTTTTATAAAAATCAAATTAATAAAATAAAAATGGATTAAAGACTTAATTATCTTTTATATATATATATATATATATATATATATATATATATATATATATAATATTTTTATTATTTACAGTTGTACGGGAGGAGGTAAGTGAGTATTTAACTTTTTGGGCTTAGGATTGACTGTATTTGGTACCTTTGGTACCTTTAGTGCAAATAAGAAGATAAATACATGATTAAAAAATATTTAAATAATAAAAAATGAATAATGAAGTAATATGCGGTACTAAAGTTACAAAGGCACACAATCCTAAAGGCATACAATCCTTTTCTAGCTTTTTTACAGTTGTACAATTGTAAGTAGCTATAATGTTGATAAAAATTAAATACTTTTTGTTGATAAGGTACAATTGTAAGTAGCTGTAAGTAGGTGTAATGTTGATAAGGTACTGAACAAATTAATTACTCTACTTTTTTATTTTTCAATGCTTATTATATCAATAAAAATGAAACAACACTCATCCTCTACCTCTTTGTCTTCTTTCTTTTCTAATACTGATACTCTACCTTTTCTCTTCCTTTGCAAAATCGTAAGTACATAGAGAAAAAAAACAACTCAGTCAACCGCTCCGCCCGAGATCGACCTGCGACTTGTTATTGCGGCAAAATCGTCTGCGTTTTCAATCGCCCAAAGACACCCTGCTTCCCACGCGGTAAGTGGCCGCTCCGGCCGCAATTCATAACTCTAGTAACACCCCAACTTTAGGTATTTATTTTTTATTTGAATTTAGATTAATTACTTTTATTTATTTGAGTGGTATATATGATATTGTGGTTTATTTGATTTATTAGTAATTTATTTAATTTAATTAATATTGGTGATATTTTATAGTTGGGAGAAAATAGAGTTTTATTTAAAATTAGTGAATGAGGGATAGTTTGAGTAAGAGATGAGGTGTAGTAAGAATTGGAGAAATGATAGAATTAGAATAATATTTTTATTTTAGAGCATATAGAAATGAAATAAAATAGAAAACAGTGAGATGAATGTGTGAGGAGATTTGAGGGGTGAGGGAGGCAATTAGGATAATTAGGTTAATATAAATAGATACGTGAGGGGACTTTTGTATTGTACTTACAAAATTTGGAAAAGAGGAAAAGAGGCAGAGAGCTCCCAAAGGCAAGAGAGTTTAACATACTGCAACTTCGAGGAAATGGGGGAAACTCTTTACATATAGGTGTTTAGGTGATCAGATAATGAGGGATCCTAACCCTCTTATCTTTTTTTCCTCAATTTTATATATGTGATTGTTGTTTGTGAGTTTATGGGCAAATGGTTTGCCTTGAACCCTTATGATTTTTCTTGGATACCTTGTATGAGGTGCATTAGGAATAACTGTTTATTTTTGTGCCATTTGCCTTGTTGTTGTATAATAAGTTATGGTTGTGCCAGTTGGGGCAAACTTATTTGAATAATTGGATTATAGTATATGACTTGCTCGTGGTTCGATTTGTGTTGGTTTTGAGTGATAACTGAAAAAGTAAGAAAAATCCCAACTAGTATTTTTCCCCAAAAATCACTTTAAAAAAATTAAGAAAATAAAAAAGAAATCGAAAAAATTGGAAATTCCGGGGGGAGGGGGGACTATCGGTGGCAGCCGATGAATAATTTCGCACGGTGATCAGCTGCAGTCGGTGAACAGTGTTGTGTGGCGGCGGGCCACGCCAGCGATCGAGGCGGGTAAAAATCAGGGTGGTCGCGGCAGAGGAAGGAGGAGGCAATTGGAGTTCGGGTGCCGCACGATGTCGGGTCTCCGTGGCAGAGGCCGTTGGAGTTCTGGCTGCGAGGCGGCGCCTGCGGTTCGGCAGATTTGAGTCGTTGTCCAGTAGTGGGTTTTGAGAAATTTCGAGTTCTGTTACTTTTCATTACCTTTTTGATAAGTTTAAGAGTCAAATTTGTTACATTAGAGGTCTTAGAGTTGCTTTTGAGTTGTTTAGATTTGGAGAACAAAATATAAGATACACTTGAGTTTTGTTTTGAGCCTTTAACATTATAAGGATGCATTTATAGTAATACTTTTATTTATTTAAGGTTGTTTAACCACAAGAGTTAAAATTGAGTTGATGAGTAATTTTAATAATATTATGGATTCGAGTTGAGATTTGATTAATCTGACAGGTTCAGAGTTATTTTGATAAGGCTAGAGTTTGACTTGGGTATTTGTTGTGTTACCCTGTTGGTAGCATACATGAGTAACAATAATTTTGTACTGTTGATGAGTATGTGCGAATATTATATGTTTATATGATTGAGTTATAAATGTATAACATATTTTGAGTTGAGTAGTTCAGAGAGAACTACCATGTTGGCCTTACATTGGCAAATTTGTGTGTTCAGAGAGAACTACTGTATTGGCCTTGCATTGGTAAAATTGTGGTTCAGAGAGAACATGATGTGAATATATTTCCTTAATTTCAAGTTGACTGTTGATAATGTGTTTTAGAGAGTTGTTGTTGAGTCTCATGTATTCATGAATATCGAAGATAGGTATGACTTCAATCTGATGAGGTCACAGTTTAGAGAGAACCAATGAAGGTCTCATGTTTAAAGAGAACATTTTATTTCATAGAGGAACTGGGGGATTGGAATTTCACAAACTTCATAGTAACCGTCCAAAGTATCATTTCCCATCTGTAACACCATTTTCATCAAGATTAGAATCTCACTTTTCATACCTGCAAGAAGAATCGAGTTGGAGGATTTGAGCAATTTCAAATCAATTTCAGCATTACAATAACATCTAAGGAGATCAAACAAGCTTTTTGAATCATCATCCATCATCTGGGAGTGCATTTGAAGAGGCATTAGACCTACTCCAATAGGTAAGTCCATACACTTCTGCAACTCTATGATTCTTGTATCATTTGCATTCATTTGAGTTACATACATATTTGCCATGATGTAGTGATCATTTATCCTAAGTTGATTGTCATGAATCACTGATATATGTGATTTCATTTCAAATTTGCATTTTAGGGTTCATACTAATTTCTGATTAATAGTTTACCATAGGTTAAAAATAAACGAAATTAAGTTGTACCACTGAATTCCTTGTTAAAAAGAAAGCAACTTTTATTTTTACATCATCTAAATTGGTTGAGTATTAAGGAAACTAGCAAGTTCAAAAATGTTGTTAATGGTAGATACGAATGATGAAGGAAGATGATGATATGGGTTGGCACGAGAATCCATTTTAAAATATTGTTTTATTATATTTTTTTTTGTATCATGTATAACGAATTGGCATTGCGCTGTGTTGGTCATGAGCTTGGTTTGCGTGTGTTAGCATGTGTAAAGTCTAGCGTTCGAATCCCCTTTGCCCCAGACTTTTGTTTTTTCTTTTATTTCATTTTCAACTTGAACTTTCATATATTATTAATCATGCGCGCCATGTGTTCACACTGAAGCATCTGGCCTGGTGGCTAGTCTTTTAACCTGCAGGCTGGGTAGCGTGAGTTCAAGACTTGGTGGCAACCCTCCCTTTATTTTTATTACTTGTTTCCTTTTCATTTTTATTTTCTTTATATTTTCCTTTTAATTAATTTTTTTTTTCATTTATTCCTTTTACTCCCTTTTTATTTTATCACCCAAAATATTTCCAAAAACATCAAAAATATTTTATTTTATCAAGATCTTGATTTTATTTTATTTTTGGTATGAAAAAAATCAAAATACATGTTTAATCACTTCTTAAAATTCAAAAAACCTAAAAAAATGATTCCCATCTTTTCTTGCATTCACTTGTGGACTTATGTTGATCTCATCTTCAATTTTGTCATGTTTAAACATTCTTGTCCATGTTCATGTGTTTTACCTCTTATTTTTGTTAAATGTTAAGAATTTACAAGTTGAAAAAAAAATGTAGATGTTCATACCTTGTTTTAGGATTTTGTGTGATTAACCATTCTTTGATCCTTAATGTTTGTTCTCTGCCCTAAAAGTTGATGTTCACCTATGATAGCTTGCTTGTCTTTAATACCATGTTTGTTCATGCTTTGAAATGATTAAATTTGTTCATGTTTTGTTTAAAATGTCCATGTGCTTAAAACTTGCATCCTTGACCTAGAATATGATTGAAACAATGTTTTGATCTTTGGTTCTTATGTTGATAAATATCTTTGTGTTGTAAATAATGTGTTATACCATGTTTACCTTAAATCATGCTTTGATCTTCAATTTATTGAAACTTGTCTTGTAAATAAGTGTATCCATGATCTATGTCATTTCATGCTTTCATATTCACCTCTTTGGTTGATTGGTTGTTCATAATTGTTTACCATGTTTCCTAATTTCAAGGGAGGGACTTGTTGACATCTTTATCATTTGCATTTGCATCTTTACATCTTCTTGTACATATATCTCTCTTGTAATCCTAGAACTTGTTATCCCTTAGGAAATCTCTCTTAGGATTATATTCAACTTAGACATTCAGTTAGGGTTTTCCCTTTTACAAACTCAAAACCACTTTCAATAGAAACCTTGACTTTAGGTCATTGATCTTTTTTTCAAACTTTTTTCTTAACAAATGCTTCAAGACATCTTAAGCATATTCAAACCTTCTTTCACAAAGATTAAAAAATACAAACTCAATTCAAATCTTTTGCCACTTTGGCTTTTCAATTTAAAACCTTTTCAAAGAGATTAGACATTAGTCATCCCTAGTTGAGATATAAATCTCCTACCCCATAACATTGTGAGAAAGATGATTGATTCTTTTCCACTTGGGAGAGGTATGTGGCATACTTGTTGATACAGCCAAGTTGGAACCCTTCTCTCAATGTGAAGCAAAGATCCCCTTTCCACATGTTTGTGGTGGTTTAGATGAGTATTCTCCTTAATATGACAACTTGTCTCTTCAATAAAATCCACAATAACAAACCCTTTTCAATTTATACCCCGAACTACGAGGTTTTGATCCTTTATTGGTACGTAGACACAAGACTTTGTGTCTTGCCAAACACAAAAAAAATAAAAAACATTTCTCTTCTCACCTCCCCAATCAATCCCAAGTAGCAAACAAAATAACACAAATTCAACAAGAGGTTCCTATAGAGTACTATAAATACTTAGGGTGTTAATACCTTCCCTTAGTATAACCAACCCCCAAACCTTAGATTCTCTTTATTGCTTTGTCTTTGCATTGCATATTTATGGGTTATTCTTTCTTTACCCCTTTCTTTGGATAAATTAAAGATCGGTGGTGATATCTTAAGATTTGTGAAGCCTAGCTAACTAAATAGCTATGGTCTCCGATTCTCATCGCGACAAGAGCCCAAAAATATAATCTTTAAAATTTTAAGCAACAATAGTTCTTAACTATCAGATTTAAGCGCTTAAATACTTATATATATACTCCCCCTTTTGCCATCAACAAAAAGAAAAAAGAACAAAGGAAGCAAAAAAAAAGATACTAAAGGAAAATAATTTAAACCAAACAAAAGAGTTGTCATATTGCATAAATTTGTTTCAAAGAAGTTAGCAATAAAGGACAACAAAGGGTAATAAGCCTAAATTATAGGGTGTTTTCTTCAAAATCTCCAAGATGGATTTGATGTCAGACCCCATAGCATCTTGCTTGGAAACCACAACCTGCAGCTGAGTATCCATCTTGTCTTGCTTATCAGCCACTGCAGCCAATTTCTCATCTAATTGATCTTGCCTCTAACTGGTAGAAGAAATAGTCCCAGAAGTGAAATACTTCATGTTTTGTAGAACTGAGTTCATAAAGGTTCTGAGAGAATCTCACTTAGCAGCATAAACAACTAGATCAGATGCACTGAGTCTCTCAACAACCAATTTCTATATCCTACCATATAAAACGATTATAAACTCTTCCATTTGGGTTTGGATATTTGATGGAGGGTTTAGATTGAAATTTTGTGAAAGAGGTGAAAGGATAAGTGAGGTTATTTCTTTTTAGAAAGAAACATGTATTCTTCCAGAACCTGACACATTATTTGCATCAGATTATGTTTCTAGTACAATTTGTTCTAGCGTGGCTTCTGGTTGAAGATGGTTTTCTGGTTGAGATGATTCAGGGCCAGAGATTTCTTGTTTAAGATGGGGTTTAGTATGAGCTTCAAGTTATGATTTACGTTGAACAAAGTTTGGTTGAGGTTCAGAAGATGTGGTTTCAAGGGGTATGACTTGAATTGATGTGACATCTATAGGGTTAAAGTCTGATTCATCAGAATCATAGCTTAAAGTTGAGATAGATGACGGGAAGGTATGGTTTTGTCACAATCTTCTACTATGTTTATGGGTTGATCAAGTTCAGTGATGATGTTTAGGGGGGTTGGTTGTTCAGATTCAGAGATACACACTAGTTGGTTAGTTTCAGATGGATGTTCTGAAGAGAACTCACCAACTAGGTGCCTTGACAATACATCTATAACATATGATGTTTGGAAAGATTATAAAATATGATCAATTATGTTGGAATCTGAATCATCATAATGTTTGGGGGAAGACGTGACAGGTCCCAAAGGTAGAACTATGTCATGTTTTGGTGAGGGAGTATGCTTAGAGGATTGGGTCGGTAAATTATAAGGGGTCTACATTTTGGTTTCAGGTGGAGGATTGGAAGAATTGAAAACTAACTCATAAATAGGATCAGAAATCATACCTATGGTTGTAATTTCTACAACATCTGAAGCTTCTGCACCAGTTGTAGCTTCAGTCAGGATGTCTTCTTCCATAGCGACTTCAAGAGCCTGAGATTCTGAAGCACCTTTAGCTCCCGTTACATCCTTCAAAATAGCTTACGCAGTAGCCTTTACTTGTAGAGCTTGCTCCATTAGAACATCAGCTCCAGAAGGATTTTCCAAAGCTTTATTCCTCAGAGTAGGTGTTATCAGTTTTGCTTCTTCTACAGCAGATTCCTTCGGTAAGTCCTGAACCAACTCCTTTGCTTCCTTTGTCTTCCTGACTAAAGGAGAATTATCTGTTATAACAAGATTTGTTCATGAGATATATCCTTAGTTTTGATGATAAAAAAGTATTAAAAGAACAATGGTGTTATATAATGTGTGTTCAAGTATGCAGGTTCTTATACTTAAAAGATATATTCAGAATTTGATATGAAGGCACACTTGAGTGAAGCTAAGTTACGTGTTTCGGATGCCATAGAATCTGAAAGAACACTTGCTAAGTGTTGTCTGGTGGAGACCGTGAAGCTGAATGCCTCAACATCAGAAGAAGCTATATGTACTGCAGAAAGCAAGTTGTAATGTCAAATTAACTTGTCAACTAGAGTCTATGATCACAAGGCTCAAGAAGAGTTGACATGTTTTACGGATAACCACTCTTAACGGATATATAGTACATGATACTTCTGAAGACGCTTTGGTTAAAAAAATTACACAATGGATCAAGATCTTCTGTGTATCTATCCTCAACGTCTCTTGTACTATGGAAAAGAACAAAGACATTTGATCAAGTGATCTCTCCCAACGACTAGTTCCCTGAAATTTGCTATATAAGTAGCTAAAGGTTCTACTTAAATCTTTAACAAGGAATAAGAAGAAGAAGGAATGCCAAAGAAGATAGAGGTGTTCAACGCTTCTATCTGAATGAAAAAATAACAAGATCAACAATGAGCAACACTACTGAATACGCAGAATCTTCTGTTAATTGTTGTAAATTGTAAATAGCCTTAAGGTTTCCTAAACATTGAATATTCTGGAAATCTTGAGAGCTCAAGGTATTTGTTAAGGTTATTACCTTGTACCTCTGATTCAAGATCAAGTACACCTTGTTCTCTTTTCTGTTGAACATGTTGTTCAACAGTTAAGATTAAAAGTCTCAAACTATGTGTTTGAGCATCAAAGTCTCCAGTTAAAAAGCTCGAGTCAAGTAAGTCTCTTACTGTGTGCTTGAGCATTGAAAGTCTTGATCTATTTTGATTAAGCAACAAAGCCTTGGATTGTGAATCTGAGCAAAGGAAGTCTTGGATCGAGGATCTGAGCAAGGGAAGTCTTAGGCAGTGTGTCTAAGCAGGAACGTCTTGAACCAAGTGGTTTGAGCAAGGAAAGTCTTAGGATCTGAGGATCTAAGCAGGAAGTCTTGATACGGTGCTGATTGAGCAGGAAAGTCTTAGACTGGAGGTCTGAGCAAGGAAAGTCTTAGGATCTGAGGTTTTAAGCAGGAAGTCTTGATCAGGTGTTGATTGAGAAGGGAAGTGTTAGAATGTAGGTCTGAGCAGTGAAAGTCTTATGATTGAGTGCATAAGCAGAGGACTAGAGTACTCTCAGTTGGAAGAGGAACCATGATAAATCTGTTGTGTTCATTGTTCTATTTACTCTACTTTTGATATATTGTTCCGCTGCACTTATGATCAGTGTAACGCCCTAGACTGCTTTTAGGATTACCGACTGACCCCACAAACCAACACATATCTTTTCAGCATTCTTTTTCCTCACTCACATGATTTCCGGGAAACTTCCCAGAAGGTCACCCATCCCAAAATTGCTCAAAGTAAAGCACGCTTAACTGTGGAGTTCTTATGGAACGGGCTACCAAAAAGAATATGCATCTTGTTGGTATAGGTAGTACAAATTAATCCTTATAAGCCATTCTTTAACCATGCAGTCCCATACTTGCACAACTTTTGGATCCCTCTCATTCCGACGTGAATTCGGTTTTTCCCTAGAAGCTGCTAGGAGTGTCTCATTGTCATGCCTCATGCACCGACAACCACTCTCTCGCCCTCGGGTGTTACATGCCCACCAGCTTCCGCTTGGTTCATCCCCAAACCACATTGTACTAGGAGAGGTCTAGCTCTGCTACCATTTGTAACGCCCTAGACTGCTTTCAGGATTACCGACCGACCCCACAAACCAACACATGTCTTTTCAGTATTCTTTTTCCTCACTCACAAGCTTTCCGGGAAACTTCCCAAAAGGTCACCCATCCCAAAATTGCTCCAAGTCAAACACGCTTAACTATGGAGTTCTTATGGAACGGGCTACCAAAAATAAGATGCATCTTCTTTTCGGTAGCCCGTTCCATAAGAACTCCACAGTTAAGCGTGCTTGACTTGGAAAAATTTTGGGATGGGTGACCTTCTAGGAAGTTTCCCAAAAAGTGTGTGAGTGAGGAAAAAAACATGCTGAAAAAACCCGTGTTGGTTTGTGGGGTCAATCGGTAATCCTGAAAGCAGTCTGGGGCATTACAATCAGATTCTGAACCAATGTTTAGAGTCTGAACTTTGTTCAGAAGCAGAAATGTTTTTATTTTTTATAAACAAAATTCAACCCCTCATTCTTGTATATTTTTCTCACCTTCATTATCTTTCTCTTCCTCTTCTTCTACTACTTATTCTTCTCCTTTTACAGGAATAATCATCTTCCTTACCTTCTTTAAAGGTGTTGGTTTGACAGAAGTATAAGTTATCTTTTGAAGAGTCTTCCCAGTGGCTCCACTTCTGGTCTTTGTAGGCATTAAGACAGTATAAGATACCACTTCCTTTACTTCCTTCTTAATAGATGCAGAAACCTTTTTCTTTAGTAGCTTTTAAACCTCCTTTTGAGTTTCAAAAGCAGCTTGTTTCCTCTTCCTTGAAGGCTTATAAGCATTTTCAAGAGCATATGGAATATCATCCAAAGTCAGAATGATTCCATTATCTTGTCATTTTAATAAACTTTTAAATCACTTCAAAGTTGTCCAGCTTTGAAATATATGGAAATTCCTCAATGTAAGCAGTCTTGCCACTTCTGATGCTTAGACTTGCTTCAGATATCACCATGTCCTTCTTCTTGATGATATTCATATTAACAATATCAACAGCAGGGAGAATGTTATCATATATTTCTTCCAGGTCCTGAGTGGCATAAACTTTCCTCAGAGCATCAATCAGTCTACTCTGATGGAACAATTCAGATAGGAGTCTGGCATAAGGAACATTCTTCTTGTTATGCTTTTGGCTTTCCTTGATAGCATCACACAGATGATTGAAAATGTAGGCAGTCAGGTTTAGCCTCTCATGATTCACCAGGAACCAGATAAAATGCTTGTGATTCCAGGAGATCTGATCAGAACTTCCTTCTCTAGGAATCAAGCAACCAATGAGAATTCTAAACAGAAGTATATATGCATTATGCATATTCTTCACTTTATTGAAGTCTTCAGAGTTGGTAAACAAGCTTGATTTGATCAGCTGAGCATATTTACTACTCTCTTTGGTGTTTAGAATGCACCTTCCTTCATTTGCTACACAAGTCATCTTGGCAGTATCCCTTTGAGTGATGGTAACATCAACATCCATCACTGTTGATCTGGTTTCAACTTCTTTAAACTCTTTCAGACTCATCTTAGCTCTTGACTTCCCTCTATTCACTGCATCTTCAGCAATATTCCTGTTTTCTTCAAACGATGCATCAACTTTATAGAAAGAACTCTACATGAGTGCTCAAATAATGAGTCCAAGGAGGTCGGGGTGAAGAACCCCCATTTTGTGAAGGAGTCAAGAGCGCCTAATAAATCAAAATTCTACAGGTTACATAAGAGTCATGGGAACGACACTAAGCAATGCATTCACTTGAAGGATGTGATACAAGGCTTGATTAAGAAGGAAAGGTTCGGTAGATACACCAAGGATGATGCACGAAAGATGGATTATAAAAGATATAGTGATTAGCCCCGAAAGTCGAATAGACAGAGTGAATCCCCATGTAGAAAGTGTTGTCCCCACCAGGATGGTACATCGTCAAGGAAAATAATTGAGGTCATTGAGTACACTAGCAGAGGCAAATATAATAGCAAAGAGGAGGATGACAAAAGGAGAAAGCAACTGGTCATAGCCTTTATCTCTAGAGGTTATAAATTTGTTGTGTTTATCATTGTTCAAGGGATTCATGAAGAGGAAGATTGTAGAATTGTTGATAGTAAATAGGAAAGGAAAATCGTCATCATGAGAGAAACCTGAACGGTCCATCCTAGGGTTCAAAGATAGTGAAAAAGTAGATAAAATCCTCAATAAATTATTTTCTTTAGTGAAAACATCTATCATGACAAACTTTGATGTTTCAAGGATCTTCATTGATGGAGGAAGCTCAAACGATATTATGTACGCAAAACTTCTCACCAAGTTAGGCTTGAAGAAGAAATATTATCGCCATACATGGATATTGATCTCCAAGGCTTCAACTAATCAGTGACCCACCCCTGGGGTTTCATTGAACTTATGACCTTTGGAGAAGGAAGAAACGTCAGGACAGTGGATATTTAATTCCTGGTCGTCCCTTGCAAACACTGACTTAAGCATTAGATTGTTAATCTTATTGGTACCTATCTCAGATCATCGAAGACCTCAACCACCGCATAAGAAGTCTTTTCACAGTGGTCATTTTCAATCTCTCATTTATTCTTTATTTCAGCATGGAATAAATCCGATTTTGCGTATCACCTCACTAAACTTCAAATTCTCGTGAAAATCAGAGAGTTGAGACAAAAATACATTATGCCAGTTGCCTTTTTATGTTTATGCTACCTTGGGAAGAGTAGAGTTGCAATAAGCTCTGACTTCTTTAAGCTAACAAATCAAATTTGTATGCATATGGACACACCTATGCAAATGTAATCATCAATAGTGCCGTATAAAAACTGAAAAAAGTATGCACTCTTCTTTATTAATATCATACAGTAATTGTGAAAGTGGAGAAAATCAAATTACCATTGCTATATGTTGTGAAAAACGATATCTTTAAGCAAAGTATAAAACAGTTTCTTGATAATCAAGAACCAAAACAAGGGTTAGGGTTTAACGGAAAAGAACACAAGAAGAAGAAGAAACAACAATGATTGGGCAAATATAAATTCTGTTTACTATTCACTTTCTCATTAAAGTCACAAATGATTACAAGTGAATATCACAATTTGCCACACTCAACAAACTGAGTGTACTAGCCTATTTATAGACTAACTAGGTAACTTGCAGCCCAAGAAACCTAAACAATTGGATCCTTAATACAAGGCCCAATTCGACAGAATAAAATATTTCGACACTACAAACTGGAACAGACTTCGACTACAATTTGTAACAATCAGGCATCAGCATGTGAACAAGCTTCGACTGCATGCTTGCCTCCTGTCGAAATACACATGAAAGCTTCTCCTTCGACACTGCATGAGTTCGACCCAAATCTCACACTATACAACATCATTCTGTAGAACATTCTATGTTTTGTCCTTAAATAGATATCATCTACACTGCCGTTTAGACAAAGGGTGATTGTCTCCATTAAATCTTTCATCATTAATATTACTTTCTTGTTGAGTGTTGGCACTTGTGAATAAGATATTCTCCATTGTGTTGTTTTCTTGTCTATACACATGAATTTCATACCATTTTACAATTGCCATTCTTCCAAGTCCATGAACAGCTTGTGCCATCAAATGCTCATCCTGACAATCCTCGCATGAAATTTCCACATGATTCCAACCACGTTTCAACCATGTTTTTCTACTGCCAATAATATCTCTTAGATCAAACATCCACACATGCTCTTTTACAATTGACCAACTAGAACATTGTGATACTATTGTTTTATGGCCGTTGATGATTAAACAGACGTTAACTAGAAAATGATGAGGCAATTTTTTCAACACTCCAAAAACAACACACACACAAATACTAGGGAACCTGTCACGAGCATAAAAGGAAATGGATCTTTCACTGCTGCGATGATCAAACCATTCTGGTATACTTGATCCTGGAAGCATTACACTTTTTTCTCCAGTTTCATGAAATGCCTGATCATACATAAAATAATCAAAATTTGAAGGCAAATGATTCACAAAACAAACATACACTAAACGGTTGAGATAATAAGGGGTTATATATCGGTCTAGAGTCTGATCCTGCTACTATTGAGAATATTCTATCCTTATTTACACGATTTAATTTTTTTCTTAACAACTACTAACATATCCCCTTCCCTTTAACAAGCTAACACCTAACATTTGTCTATAAAAAAATTGAAATATGTTTTCGGTCTTTACACATATACCACTTTGCTTTTAGTCTCTAAAAATATTTCTGTGCAAATATATGACTTAATAATTTTGGTCATTGTTATTTCGTTTAGCCCATGAAAAT
Source organism: Lathyrus tuberosus (assembly GCA_022829125.1). Taxonomy (NCBI): domain Eukaryota; kingdom Viridiplantae; phylum Streptophyta; class Magnoliopsida; order Fabales; family Fabaceae; genus Lathyrus; species Lathyrus tuberosus. The sequence goes on from JALAZF010000090.1 coordinate 8,431,072, forward strand.
TTTGTTTATGTTGAAATTGATCTCTATAATTTGTGATGTATTTGCTGAGAGTAAAACCATATTTAAACCTAAAAAAAGTATACTTAGTACAAGAAAATTCAAACAGGAAAGATTAAAGAGGAAAACCTTACTTGGCTTACTAGTACACTTTGTGACCGTGATGTCAGTGATGTGCAGTTCAATGCATCTATATTTCTCAACTTTGGTGGAATTTCTGAGATTTCTTGAAGCAGATTGCAGTTTGTTAACAGAAGAGTGTTCAGGTTGATACATTCTTTAATGCATGGTGGAAGGACAGTGAAGTTACTGTAAGATAGGTCCAAGTGTACAACGTTGGCGAAACCACGGAGGCAGATGAAAAGATGTTCATTTGTTAAATTGCAAGAGCTCAAATACAGACGAATCTTGTTTGGAGACACAGTGAATTTCATTGGTCCATTATTATCTTCACATTCAGTAGAAATGCCAAACCCTTTACATGAGTCAGCTTGAATTTCTTCAAGTCTTGGTAGTGTAAAAATGCTACATGGTAGCTTATCAAGCCTAGGACAATCCATCAGAGTTAAAACTTCAAGTCCTGTCACATTTCCAATAGAAAATGGTAATTCCTCTTTGCCAGTTTGCCACAAGTTGATGTGTCGCAAATTTTCGATCTTGCACAATATTTCTGGGAACCTCACAAGTCTCGGGCACTCGGAGAAAGAGAGAACTTTAAGAGATGCCAACTCGAATGAATCAGGGATTGTTTCTAGATTAGTGCATCCTGTGGCTGTCAGCTCTTTAAGGTTATCAAGAAATCCAACAGAATCATGAATTTTTGTAACATTTATACAATTATCAAGATACAATGCCCTTAGGTTTGGGATACCAGACATATCAGGCACTTCTGTTATATATATACAGTCGGTGAAATCAAGACTAATCAAACACTTCATATTCTGTACAAAAAATACCAACAATTAGACAATACATTTGATGCTATTATTTGCAATTTAAGTTCAAAGGGAATATTTCACATAGCACTTATACATACCTTGAATTTGTTGAAAATGATACAACTAGAAGGCAAATTGACAAAATCAGGTGGCAAACAGCATGAAGGATATCCACTCCAATCCAGAACTCTTAAGCTATCAGGGAGATGTTGGAGGACTTCGGAATATACTGCATCCTTAATAATTAGTATTCTCAGGCTTTTCATCTCTTTGAAGGCTTTGTCACTTAACTTCTCTACACTTCCTTGCGGTAAGTTGTCCAATATCATGACTTCAATTTTATCATTTTCCTTTCCAAACAAAAATATGTTAGCTACTACAACTGTTTTTCCAAGTTTTGACAGAAAAGAGAAGCATTTGTTCACAAAAATTAAAGAGCACTGATATTTCTAAGGATTTCTACAAGAAATAGAAGAACACAAATAGGGCATTTGACCAATCAGTTTTTGGTTGATCATATGGAAAAGTGATTGATTATTATTTTTTGAAGTAGTACTTCTTTCTTGAGTTTCTTGCGAGACTCGTTCGTAACAATAATCAATTATAGAAAAAAAGGCACTTGTATTTGTTCACACTAACATAATTACATAATAAATGTTGTCAGAAAACAAATTTTGGCAATGAGACGTAACTTAAAGGCTTGTTTGTTTCACATATCTTTGTTTAAAAACTAAAAAGTAAATACAGCAAATAAAATAGTTCTTACCGCAGTTTCGTCTAAAACTCGAAGAACATCCTCAGGTAGCCATACCCTACTTCGCTTGCAAGGATTTGTGGGTGATTCTTGTTGTACTATATTCATAGCCATGTCTATTATATGATCATGCACCATCAAACTTCCACTGGGAGTGATTGATATAAGGGATCTATCCTTAAGTCTGTCAATACCATGTTTTGTAAAGAAACCGCAAGCAGATAATACTTCTTTGACATATGAAAATGATTCTCCAGCAAAGAAACATGCAATGTCAGTGAAAATTCTCTTCTCTTGTTCATTCAAACTATTACAACTCACTTCAAGTATACTTTGAGTTTCTTCATTGCAGATTTTTTCATATCTGCCTAACGAAATCTCCCATTCATCTGGTGATTTTTCTGATAAATCAGAACCGATAATCTTTAAGACCAATGGAAGACCACGGGAATATCTGATTGCGCGATCCCATACTACATCAAGATTAGGTCTTTTTGATGCAATGGAACTTAAAAGTACAAGAGCTTCATCATTCCTAAATATAGGTACATCATATATATTTCCAACTCCATGAGCAGCTAGAATATCTTTATGCCTAGTAGTTATGATAATCCTACTTCCACAACCAAACCAACTAGGTGTTCCTGCTAAATTCTTCAATTGATCCAATTTGTCAACATCATCAAGTATCAAAAGAATCCTTTTATTTTGCAATTTCTTGATCACGATTGAAATTCCTTCATTCTCATTACCCAGCTTGACACTCTCGCCAACCGTATCAAAAAGAATTACCTGTTGTAGATATGTCAATCCATATTTGGTTGAATTTACTCTAACATCATGGAGGAAGCAAAGACCCTCAAATTGTTGGCCAATGGAATCGCACACTGCCCTTGCCAAAGTAGTTTTTCCTATTCCACCAACCCCGCATATTCCTATCATGATAACAGCGGGATCAAGCATTTGTAAACGGTATAGTATATTAGACACGCGCATCTCAAGTCCAACTGCATGATCATCAACATGTGAAAGGTTTTGTTTTGATGTGTTGTGCACCGTGTCAGCGATCCTTTCGATAAACTCATATTCATATTCATATCTGTCAAAGTACAAAATGTTATGAACACTCAAAACTAAATTCATCGTGTCTAGTTTTATTTGTTCCAAATAAAGGAAGATTGTGAAGAGTAACACTATTGAGCTTATTGAACTTAATTATCATTTACAATTCATGTACAATATATAAAGATGAGGGAATGTGAAGACTAAAGCTAACTTGTTATGTCAGAAAGTTAATTAACAAATGTGAACAACCAAACATTTCATCAAACACGTGACTTGCAGCTTAAGAAAGAAAATAGAACATACATACCCATCTCTAAAAGTCCATCCAGCCAGATTAGAAGCTTCACGTAAGCCAACCTCCAACTTGGCACTTCCTCGTTCATTTTCTCCTCATGCATAGCCAATTGTCGTCCATAATTCCCCGTATGATTTCGAACCTCTGATGGATCCACTTTATAAAACACGGGAATCACCGTTAGCTCCTTGTCTTTGTAACATGCAATGATTTTGACAAGTTCTTGAAGGCACCATTTGGAGGATGCATAGGTTTTAGAGAAAACAACTATGGCTATTCTAGAGTCTTGAATTGCTTTGAAAATGGTGGGTGAAATCTGTTGTCCTCTCTTAATGACTTCATCGTCCATGAAAGTTTTGATTCCTTTTAGGTGTAAAGCACGGTAGAGATGACCGGTGAAACCATAGCGAGTATCTTCTCCTCGGAAACTGAGGAAAACATCGTAACTACAGGTTCCGTTGGAAGAAAGAAACACTGCTTGTTGTTGCTCCATTTTTCATACACGCGCCTCTTTTCTTGAACGTTAATGGGTGATATTTAAAAATGTTAAAAAAGAAGTTTCGAGGAAGGAGTTGTACTAATTCTGCGTCGTTAATCATAAAAACTTCCACATCCATGCCACCGGTGTTATAAATAGACCCTACATAATATAATATATTATTTCACATTTTTCAAATAATTAAACTATTAAATTATATTTTTTAAATATCCATATCACTCATCTAAAATTCTAAAATAGATTCCACTAAATTTATATTATATTTCAAATTTATATTTTATATTAATATATAAATATATAATTTAAACAAATTTATTCAATTATATCAAAATGTATTAAAAAGAAAACAATATATATTTAAAATAAATAAAAATATCCAAAAATAATTAAATAAAAGAAAAATTGTCATATTTATTAGCATTATAGTTATTATTAATATTAATTTTTTATTATATATTTGGATTCAAAATTGCTTATGTGGTATAATACCATGGTGCCCTGCAAAGTCACTTTTACAAAAATAATGCAATTTATTTTTTGAATTTTCTGACACATTTGTATTGATATTGGTGTAGTACCCACCGATTTGGGTGCTCTAAGGTGCTAACTATAGTGACTTCATTAAGTGTTTTCATCTTTTAATTGAATTATAGTCAACTAGTGGAATATCCACGGGTATGTGTAATACATAAATAAAATAAATAAATAAAACATTAGGAAGTAAAAAATAGAAAAAGCCTTTAATAGAAAAAAAATGGAGAGTAATAATATAAAAATAGTTGAAAAAATTGAATAAAAATGGTTATAATAGTAGCTAGTAATATAAAAAATAAAAATAGTAGTAGAATAAAAAATTTAAATAAAAAAAATAGAAAAAAGAAATAAAATGAGTTGGAGAAGGAAGAAATGTTAGGATTTAAATGAGATAAAATAGAAAGAAAAAATTGGGTTACTTAGAGTTGTGTTTAAAGTGGGTCTGGTTGTACATTAAATATATGCGTGTAACAGTTGAACAAAGAGTAGGTACTCAATTCTCATTGGGTCCTTTAAGGTGAGTGAAACCATGTCCGCACTTGGGCAACCATTGGTAGATGCCTTTCGGAACAAGAAACCTCCTGAAGCGGCATTTTGCAATAGTATGACCAGGCTTACAACAATAAAGACAATTACGGTTCATTTGGAATTTACCTTTGCTATCACTATCTCGAATCACATAGGTATACTTTTGATATGGATTATTCATGCTCTCACGAAAATGTGCTCGATCGATAGCAAACGTAACTTTTGGCTTAAGAGCCTTGTCCAATTTGGCCTTGAGGGTTCTCACCTCTCGTTGCCAAATGTGACAAGTGTCACAGCCCCAATTAAACCAAGATGTAGGGTCCTCTTCAACCTTGGCTTTTGATGTGTCCACTATAGAGTTTTTGAGGGCTTCCAATTCCTTTTCGGAATCGGAAACCTTCTTCTCTAAATACGAGAAAATCTTTTTATTTGAGGCTAAGCGTTGAAATGCTTCCTTAGCCTCATAGTGTAACATGTCAAAAGCCTTTTGTAACTCTAAATGCGACATAGTATTAATATGATCGTATTTAGAATGCCTTACCTCTTTTGCTTTGTTGTGGCGTTCCATAAGACAAAAGTTAACGGATTCACTTTCGTCGCTTGATGAATCATCTTTCTCCGACTCACTATCGCTTTCCCAAGCGATGTATGCTCGTCGAGACTTGTTGGACTTTTTGTTTGAGTGACTCTTGTCATTATCCTTATCTTTGTCTTTCTTTAGAGATGGACAATCTGGCTTGTAGTGCCCGGATTTTCCACAGTTGTAGTACGTCCCTTTTACCTTGCCATTCTTATTTCCTTCGCTTCTAGATTGCTTCCTAAACTTGACTAGATTTCTATCCGAGTGTTGAACCACGTTCTTACGAACGTATCTATTGTACCTCTTCACAAATAAGCCCATATCATCACCGAATTCTTCATCTTTGTCATTATTGGCTTCATCATCACTTAGCTCTTGGTGTGTGGACTTTGAACAAGAAGCCTTAAGAGCTATCGACTTCTTCTCCGTATCTTTTGCCTTCTCTTTCTTGATACTCTTTTCATGTTTATCCAAGCTAATGAGCACTTGCTCATGCTCATCGAGTTTGCCAAAAAGTGTTGTGAGGTCTAGTGTAGCAAGATTGTTGGCCTCCTTGATAGCGGTGACCTTCGGTTGCCATTCCCTGTTTAAACACCTCAAAATCTTGTTAGTAGCAACCTCAATTGGAATTGGTTTACCAAGAACACGCAATTTGTTGATAATGTGAGTAAATCATTTTTGTATATCCGCAATGGTTTCCCCTTGCTTCATGTAAAACAAATCAAACTCTTGTGTTAGTGTATTAATACGAGCCATCTTAACATCATTAGTGTCTTCGTGGGCTACTTGTAAAGCATCTCACATGGCTTTGGCCGTTTCACAATGGGAGACTCGATGATACTCCTCAACTCCCAAGGAGGAGATGATCATATTACGAGCCTTCCAATCATAGTTGTACTTTTTCTCGTCCTCCTCATTCCATTGAGCTTCGGGTTTAGGAACGACAATGCCTTCCGCATTTGTCATAGTAATTTCCATGGGACTGTTTAAAATAACGTTCCAAACCTTCCGATCTATGGAATTTATATGAACGCGCATACAATCCTTCCAGTAGCTGTAATTTTCGCCTATAAAAATTGGAGCTCTATTATAAGCCCCTTTAGGTTCGTTCGCCATGATCCAAGAAGTTTTACCGAAGCACCAGAATTAATCGGAGCTCGTGATACCACTTGTTAGATGATGGCTATGGATCTAGAAGGGGGGTTGAATAGATCCCTTGAGTTTTACACGCAAAAGGTTACCAAAAATTTAGTTTTAAAAATTGTTTTAACGGAAGCAACCACTGGATAGAACGTCTACCACGAACCTTCTACTAAAAGGACGAAAATGAACGAATATATCGAGAATGAGTATGGAAGAGAAAAATTCACTTTGATTACTACACTTAAGAAATGCAGTCAACAAAATATTGATTGCTTGATGTTTAATCCAAACCAATGAGGTAAAGTGATGAGCAATTAAAGGCAACGTGTTCGAATTTTGCTTTGAAACAAATTATCAAACACCTAGTGTGCGTAAACACCCTAAGTGCATAATTTCTATGGAATGTAATGTAAAGCTGCTCCAAGATACAATTCAAGGAATTGTATCAATTTAACAAATAGTTTCTCAGCTCAAAATTACACTACGATAGAAATTTCGATAAATTGCGACTTCACAAATTCGAACAAACTGAAATGTAAAAGAGTTAAGGGAAAGAGAGAACAAACAAGATTTGTTTAGGCAGTTCCCTAATCGTCCTCGCTTTGGGTACCTCTGCCCCCAATTCCATAATTGGAATTGAGATATATATATATATATATATATATATATATATATATATATATATATATATATATATATATATATGTAGCTGTTGCAAATTGTTTATTAAAAGAGAAAACTATGAACATCCAAACCCTCGAACGTCTTCGATCGTTGATGCAGAATTTTCTCTCCCCTTGATTCAAGATGAATCAAGTGCTTCGAATATGGTTGATCCAATTACCGTCCCACGCTACTAAACCGAAAGAAACCTCCGTTCTTCGGTTACCTTCACTCGATCAATTGCAATCTACCAAACTTCGAACCCAAACCTCTCTTCTACGGTCCTCCGATTTTAGCTACTAAACCGAATAATTGCTCCAATCGTCAGTTACTTTCGCCCGGCTGAATCCCTGTAGAACGAAACGGTTTGTACAAAAAACCCCCAAAATCTTCCTGATTCTTGGAGGAGAAAACCTAGGGTTTTATTCAAGAAACACCTACCAAAGTCTCAACTCAGAAATGAAGATCACGCGCTTCCAAAATCTAAACGTTATCGCCTTGAAACAATGAACAACTCAAACAAAGATTGTTATGTGTAATTGTTTGTTCACTCAATGTTGAAGATGAAGATGAAGAGAAATGGCAATTAAATTTCACGTTTCTTGTTAGTTCAGAAAAATGAGCTGAAATGATATATATACTATCCTAGGCAATACAATAGAAATAACAGAATTTTAAAATAAATAACATAACAAAATTTAGGTGACATTCAGCGAACGGTCGACCTATACAAATGGTATAGTCGACCTGAGCAAGGCAGCGTGTTCACTGCGCAAAACTGCATGTTATGCGTCGATCGAACTAGGCTATGAGTCGACTCATAGCTCCCAGTTTTGGGCAAACACAAATGCAGAAGGTGTGAGTCGACCAGAGGGTCGACGCGAGCACTCCCGATGGTTGTACTAACATATGCTCATGTTTAGGTCGACCTATACAGGGTTGTGAGTCGACTCACACCCTTGGAACATGAAAAAATCACATTTTTGACTTTCCTAAAAGTGTTAAACCATATCTAATGAACCTAGACCATTACTAATTAAGATTAAACACTCTTAGACCACTTAATGAGTATTTCATATGACATTTTTCACGTGAATCTCTATATTCTAATCATGATAGTTTTGACATTGTTAAAATCAAGTACATAGAGAGAATCTTCCCTCACACTGTCATCCTTGGTTGGATCAGATTGTTGTGGTGTTCATAGACGGTATTTTGGTGTATTCTAAATCAAATGAAGAGTGTGCAGGACATTTGCGAGTTATGTTACAGTTTTTGCGAGAGAAACAATTGTATGCCAAGTTGTCCAAGTGCGAGTTCTAGTTATATGAAGTGAGTTTTGTTGTCCATGTGATTTCCAGTGGTGGTATAGTAGTTGATCTGTCCAAGGTAGATGCAGTGCTGCAATGGGAGACTCCTAAGTCAATTACAGAGATCAAAAGTTTTATGGGTTTGGCTGGTTACTTTAGAAGATTTATCAAAGGATTTTTGAAGTTACCATTGCCTTTGACTCAGTTAACTCAAAATGCTCAAGCTTATGTGTGGAATGTTTAGTGCGAGAATATTTTCAAAAGATGAAGAAGAGGTAAACAACGACACTAGTTTTTATCTTACCAGGTGTAAAGGAATCATTTGTTGTGTATTGTAATGCTTCCAAGATGGGTCTAGGTGACGTGCTTATGCAAAATTGTCAGGATGTTGGATATGCTTTGAGATAGCTGAGGATTCATAAGTGGAATTATCCTACCCATGACTTAGAGTTAGCAACTGTAGTTTTTATGTTGAAGGTGTGGAGGCATTATTTATTTGGTTCGAGGTTTCAAGTGTTTAGCGACCATAAGAGTTTGAAATACTTGTTTGATCAGAAAGAATTGAATTTAAGGTAGAGAAGATGGTTGGAATTCTTGAAGGAGTGGGATTTAGAGTTGGCATACATCCTGGTGGGGCTAATGTGGTAGAAGATATGCTGAACATGAAGTCCTTGAATAGTCGGCATTGATGGTTAGAGAATTTAATTTGATCGAGCAGTTTCGAGATCTTAGTTTTGTGTGTGACATAACTCATGTTAGTGTGAAGTTGGGAATGTTGAAGTTGACCTACAATTTTCTTGACAAAATTAAAGAAAGTTAAAAGCTAGATTTGGAATTGGTTGATCGTTTAGTATTATTTAACCAAGGAAAAAGAAGTGGACTTTAGAGTTGACGAGAATGTGATCTTGTATTTTTGGGACATAGTTTATGTACCTGATGTGCCGGAACTTGAGAAGATAATTTTGGAAGAGATTCATAGAAGCACTGTGAGTATTCATCCCAGAGCCACTAAGATGTACCAATATCTTAAGAAAATATTTTGGTGGCCAGGTATGAAGAAGGATGTTATGGAGTTTGTCTACGCTTGTTTGACTTGTCAGAAGTATAAGATTGAGTATCATAAGCCATCTGGGCTGATGCAACCATTGAGCATTCCTAAATGGAAGTGGGATAACATCTCTATGGATTTTATGATAGGTTTACCGAAGACTATTAGAGGAAGCGATGTGATTTAGGTTTTTGTGGATAGACTGACTAAGTCGACTCATTTTATTCCGATAAAGATCAGTTTTCCATTGCAAAAGTTAGCAGAGATCTACATCATTGTGATTGTGAAGCTGCATGGTATTCTGTAGAGTATTATTTTTTATAGAGATCTGAGGTTCAAATCAAGGTTTGGGAGAGTTTGCAGAAAGCCTTGGGAACCAAGTTGAGGTTGAGTTTTGCCTACCATCCGGAGATGAAGGGTCAGACTGAAAGGACTATTCAGTCTTTGGAGGAATTGTCGAGAGCTTGTGTTTTAGTGAAAAAGGTGATTTTGACAGTTAATTGTCGTTGATTGAGTTTACTTATAATACAATTATCATTCTAGTATTGGAATGACATATTTTGAGGCTTTGTATGGTAAGAGGTGCAAGACACCTTTGTGTTGGTATGAATCCGGTGAAAGTTTTATGTTTGGGTCAGAGATTGTTTAGTACTATTGAGAAAGTCAAGATGATTCAAGAGAAGATGAAAGCATCACAGAGCATACATAAGACTTATATATATACTCCCCCTTTTGTCATCGACAAAAAAGAACAAAGAACAAAGGAAGCAAAAAAAAAAGATACTAAAGAAAAATAATTTAAACCAAACAAAAGAGTTGTCATATTGCACAAATTTGTTTCAAAGAAGTTAGCAATAAAGGACAACAAAGGGTAATAAGCCTAAATTCTAGGGTGTTTTCTTCAAAATCTCCAAGATGGATTTGATGTCAGACCCCATAGCATCTTGCTTGGAAACTATAACCTGCAGCTGAGTATCCATCTTGTCTTGCTTATCAGCCACTGCAACCAATTTCTCATCTAATTGATCCTGCCTCTAACTGGTAGAAGAAATAGTCCCAGAAGTGAAATACTTCATGTTTTGTAAAACTGAGTTCATAAAGGTTCTGAGAGAATCTCACTTAGCAGCATAAGCAACTAGATCAGATGCAGTGAGTCTCTCAACAACCAATTTCTATATCCTACCATATAAAACGGTTATAAACTCTTCCATTTGGGTTTGGATATTTGATGGAGGGTTTAGATTGAAATTTTGCGAAAAAGGTGAAAGGATAAGTGAGGTTATTTCTTTTTAGAAAGAAACATGTATTCTTCCAGAACCTGACACATTATTTGCATCAGATTATGTTTCTAGTACAATTTGGTCTAGCGTGGCTTCTGGTTGAAGATGGTCTTCTGGTTGAGATGATTCAGGGCCAACGATTTCTTGTTCAAGATGGGGTTTAGTATGAGCTTCAAGTTCTGATTTACGTTGAACAAAGTTTGGTTGAGGTTCAGAAGATGTGGTTTCAAGGGGTATGACTTGAATTGATGTGACATCTATAGGGTTAAAGTCTGATTCATCAGAATCATAGATTGAACTTGAGATAGATGACGGGGAAGGTATGATTTTGTCACAATCTTCTAGTATGTTTATGGGTTGATCAAGTTCAGTGATGATGTTTAGGGGGGTTGGTTGTTCAGATTCAGAGATACACACTAGTTGGTTAGTTTCAGATGGATGTTCTGAAGAGAACTCGCCAACTAGGTTCCTTGACAATACATCTATAACAGATGATGTTTGGAAAGATTATAAAATATGATCAATTATGTTGGAATCTGAATCATCATAATGTTTGGGGGAAGATGTGACAGGTCCCAAAGGTAGACCTATGTCATGTTTTGGTGAGGGAGTATGTTTAGAGGATTGGGTTGGTAAATTATGAGGGGTCTACGTTTTGGTTTCAGGTGGAGGATTGGAAGAATTTAAAACTAACTCATAGATAGGATCAGAAATCATACCTATGGTTGCAGTTTCTACAACATCTTAAGCTTCTGCACCAGTTGTAGCTTCAGTCAGGATGTCTTCTTCCATAGCGACTTCATGAGCCTGAGATTCTAAAGCACCTTCAGCTCCCTTTACATCCTTCAAAATAGCTTATGCAGTAGCCTTTACTTGTAGAGCTTGCTCCAATAGAACATCAGCTCCAGAAGGATTTTCTAAAGCTTTATTCCTCAGAGTAGGTGTTATCAGCTTTGCTTCTTCTACAGCAGATTCCTTCGGTAAGTCCTGAACCAACTTCTTTGCTTCCTTTGTCTTCCTGACTAAAGGAGAATTATCTGTTATAACAAGATTTGTTCATGAGATAAATCTTTAGTTTTGATGATAAAAAAGTATTAAAAGAACAATGGTGTTATCTAATGTGTGTTCAAGTATGCAGGTTCTTATACTTAAAAGATATATTCAGAATTTGATATGAAGGCACACTTGAGTGAAGTTGAGTTACGTGTTTCGGATGACATAGAATCTGAAAGAACACTTGCTAAGTGTTGTCTGGTGGAAACCGTGAAGCTGAATGCCTCAACATCAGAAGAAGCTATATGTACTGCAGAAAGCAAGTTGTAATGTCAAATCAGCTTGTCAGCTAGAGTCTATGATCACAAGGCTCAAGAAGAGTTGACATGTTTTATGGATAACCACTCTTAACGGATATATAGTACATGATACTTCTGAAGACGCTTTGGTTAAACAAATTACACAATGGATCAAGATCTTCTGTGTATCTATCCTCAACGTCTCTTGTACTATGGAAAAGAACAAAGACATTTGATCAAGTGATCTCTCCCAACGACTAGTTCCCTGAAATTTGCTATATAAGTAGCTAAAGGTTCTACTTAAATCTTTAACAAGGAATAAGAAGAAGAAGGAATGCCAAAGAAGATAAAGGTGTTCAACGCCTCTATCTGAATGAAAAAATAACAAGATCAACAATGAGCAACACTACTGAATACGCAGAATCTTCTGTTAATTGTTGTAAATTATAAATAGCCTTAAGGTTTCCTAAACATTGAATATTCTGGAAATCTTGAGAGCTCAAGGTATTTGTTAAGGTTATTACCTTGTACCTCTGATTCAAGATCAAGTACACCTTGTTCTTTTTTCTGTTGAACATGTTGTTCAACAGTTAAGATTAAAAGTCTCATACTATGTGTTTGAGCATCAAAGTCTCCAGTTAAAAAGCTCGAGTCAAGTAAGTCTCTTGCTGTGTGCTTGAGCATTGAAAGTCTTGATCTATTTTGATTAAGCAACAAAGCCTTGGATTGTGAATCTGAGCAAAGGAAGTCTTGGATCGAGGATCTGAGCAAGGGAAGTCTTAGGTAGTGTGTCTAAGCAGGAACGTCTTGAACCAGGTGGTTTGAGCAAGGAAAGTCTTAGGATCTGAGGATCTAAGCAGGAAGTCTTGATCCGGTGCTGATTGAGCAGGAAAGTCTTAGACTGGAGGTCTGAGCAAGGAAAGTCTTAGGATCTGAGGTTTTAAGCAGGAAGTCTTGATCAGGTGCTGATTGAGAAGGGAAGTGTTAAAATGTAGGTCTGAGCAGTGAAAGTCTTATGCTTGAGTGCATAAGCAGAGGACTAGAGTACTCTCAGTTGGGAGAGGAACCATGATAAATCTGTTGTGTTCATTGTTCTATTTACTCTACTTTTGATATATTATTCCGCTGCACTTATGATCAGTGTAACGCCCTAGACTGCTTTTAGGATTACCGACTGACCCCACAAACCAACACATATCTTTTCAGCATTCTTTTTCCTCACTCACATGATTTCCGGAAAACTTCCCAGAAGGTCACCCATCCCAAAATTGCTCCAAGTCAAGCACGTTTAACTGTGGAGTTCTTATGAAACGGGCTACCAAAAAAAAGATGCATCTTGTTGGTATAGGTAGTACAAATTAATCCTTATAAGCCATTCTTTAACCATGCAGTCCCATACTTGCAGTGCTTTTGGATCCCTCTCATTCTGATGTGAATTCGGTTTTCCCTAGAAGCTGCTAGGAGTGTCTCATTGTCATGCCTCATGCACCGACAACCACTCTCTCGCCCTCGGGTGTTACATGCCCACTAGCTTCCGCTTGGTTCGTCCCCAAACCACATTGTACTAGGTGAGGTTTAGCTCTGATACCATTTGTAACGCCCTAGACTGCTTTCAGGATTACCGACTGACCCGACAAACCAACACATGTCTTTTCAGCATTCTTTTTTCTCACTCACATGCTTTTCGGGAAACTTCCCAAAGGGTCACCCATCCCAAAATTGCTCCAAGTCAAACACGCTTAACTGTGGAGTTCTTATGGAACGGGCTACCGAAAAGAAGACGGTAGCCCGTTCCATAAGAACTCCACAGTTAAGCGTGCTTGACTTGGAGAAATTTTGGGATGGGTGACCTTCTGGGAAGTTTCCCAAAAAGCGTGTGAGTGAGGAAAAAAACATGCTGAAAAAACCCGTGTTGGTTTGTGGGGTCAATCGGTAATCCTGAAAGCAGTCTGGGACATTACAATCGGATTCTGAACCAACGTTTAGAGTCTGAACTTTGTTCAGAAGCAGAAATGTTTTTATTTTTTATGAACAAAATTCAACCCCTCATTCTTGTATATTTTTCTCACCTTCATTATCTTTCTCTTCCTCTTCTTCTACTACTTATTCTTCGCCTTTTACAGGAATAATCGTCTTCCTTACTTTCTTTAAAGGTGTTGGTTTGACAGAAGTATAAGTTATATTTTGAAGAGTCTTCCCAGTGGCTCCACTTCTGGTCTTTGTAGGCTTTAAGACAGTATAAGATACCACTTCCATTACTTCCTTCTTAATAGATGCAGAAGCCTTTTTCTTTAGTAGCTTTTAAACCTCCTTTTGAGTTTCAAAAGTAGCTTGTTTCCTCTTCCTTGAAGGCTTATAAGCATTTTCAAAAGCATATGGAATATCATCCAAAGTCAGAATGATTCCACTATCTTGTCATTTTAATAAACTTTTAAATCACTTCAATGTTGTCCAACTTTGAAATATATGGAAATTCCTTAATGTAAGCAGTCTTGCCACTTCTGATGCTTAGACTTGCTTCAGATATCACCATGTCCTTCTTCTTGATGATATTCATATTAACAATATCAACAGCAGGGAGAATGTTACCATATGTTTCTTCCAGGTCCTGAGTGGCATAAACTTTCCTCAGAGCATCAATCAGTATACACTTATGGAATAATTCAGATAGGAGTCTGGCATAAGGAACATTCTTCTTGTTATGCTTTTGGCTTTCCTTGATAGCATCACACAGATGATTGAAAATGTAGGCAGTCAGGTTTAGCCTCTCATGATTCACCAGGAACCAGATGAAATGCTTGTGATTCCAGGAGATCTGATCAGAACTGCCTTCTCTAGGAATCAAGCAACCAATGAGAATTCTAAACAGAAGTATATATGCATTATGCATATTCTTCACTTTATTTAAGTCTTCAGAGTTGGTAAACAAGCTTGATTTGATCAGCTGAGCATATTTACTACTCTCTTTGGTGTTCAAAATGCATCTTCCTTCATTTGCTACACAAGTCATCTTGGCAATATCCCTTTGAGTGATGGTAACATCAACATCCATCACTGCTGATCTGGTTTCAACTTCTTTACACTCTTTCAAACTCATCTTAGCTCTTGACTTCCCTCTATTCACTGCATCTTCAGCAATATTCCCGTTTTCTTCAAACGATGCATCAACTTTATAGAAAGAACTCTACATGAGTGCTCAAATAATGAGTCCAAGGAGGTAGGGGTGAAGAACCCCTATTTCGTGAAGGAGTCAAGAGCGCCTAATAAATCAAAATTCTACAGGTTACATAAGAGTCATGGGAACGACACTAAGCAATGCATTTACTTGAAGGATGTGATACAAGGCTTGATTAAGAAGGAAAGGTTCGGTAGATACACCAAGGATGATGCACAAAAGATGGATTATAAAAGATATATTGATTAGCCCCGAAAGTCGAATAAATAGAGTGAATCCCCATGTGGAAAATGTTGTCCCCACCAGGATGGTACATCGTCAAGGAAAATAATTGAGGTCATTGAGTACACTAGCAGAGGCAAATATAATAGCAAAGAGGAGGATGACAAAAGGGGAAAGCAACTGGTCATAGCCTTTATCTCTAGAGGTTATAATTTTGTTGTGTTTATCATTGTTCAAGGGATTCATGAAGAGGAAGATTGTAGAATTGTTGATAGTAAATAGGAAGGGAAAATCGTCATCATGAGAGAAACCTGAACGGTCCATCCTAGGGTTCAAAGATAGTGAAAAAGTAGATAGAATCCTCAATAAATTATTTTCTTTAGTGAAAACATCTACCATGACAAACTTAGATGTTTCAAGGATCCTCATTGATGGAGGAAGCTCAAACGATATTATGTACGCAAAACTTCTCACCAAGTTAGGCTTGAAGAAGAAATATTATCGCCATACATGGATATTGATCTCCAAGGCTTCAACTAATCAGTGACCCACCCCTGGGGTTTCATTGAACTTATGACCTTTGGAGAAGGAAGAGACGTCAGGACAGTGGATATTTAATTCCTGGTGGTCCCTTGCAAACACTGACTTAAGCATTAGATTGTTAACCTTATTGGTACCTATCTCAGATCATCGAAGACCTCAACCACCGTATAAGAAGTCTATTTCAGCATGGAATAAATCCGATTTTGCGTATCACCTCACTAAACTTCAAATTCTCGTGAAAATCAGAGAGTTGAGACAAAAATACATTATGCCAGTTACCTTTTTATGTTTATGCTACCTTGGGAAGAGTAGAGTTGCAATAAGCCTGACTTCTTTGAGCTAACAAATCAAATTTGTATGCATACGGACACACCTATGCAAATGTAAGGTACATTCATCAATAGTGTCGTATAAAAACTGAAAAAAGTATGCACGCTTCTTTATTAATATCATACAGTAATTGTGAAAGTGGAGAAAATCAAATTACCATTGATATATGTTGTGAAAAACGATATCTTTAAGCAAAGTATAAAACAGTTTCTTGATAATCAAGAACCAAAACAAGGGTTAGGGTTTAACGGAAAAGAACACAAGAAGAAGAAGGAACAACAATGATTGGGCAAATATAAATTATGTTTACTATTCACTTTCTCATTAAAGTCACAAATGATTACAAGTGAATATCACAATTTGTCACACTCAACAAACTAAGTGTACTGGCCTATTTATAGATTAACTAGGTAACTTGCAGCCCAAGAAACCTAAACAATTGGATCCTTAACACAAGGCCCAATTCGACAGAATAAAATATTTCGACACTACAAACTGGAACAGACTTCGACTACAATTTGTAACAATCAGACACCAGCTTGTGAACAAGCTTCGGCTGCATGCTTGCCTCCTGTCGAAATACACATGAAAGCTTCTCCTTCGACACTGCATGAGTTCGACCCAAATCTCACACTATACAACATCATTCTGTAGAACATTCTATGTTTTGTCCTTAAATAGATATCATCTACACTGCCGTTTAGACAAAGGGTGATTGTCTCCATTAAATCTTTCATCATTAATATTACTTTCTTGTTGAGTGTTGGCATTTGTGAATAAGATATTCTCCATTGTGTTGTTTTCTTGTCTATACACATGAATTCCATACCATTTTACAATTGCCATTCTTCTAAGTCCATGAACAGCTTGTGCCATCAAATGCTCATCCTGACAATCCTCGCATGAAATTTCCACATGATTCCAACCACGTTTCAACCATGTTTTTCTACTGCCAATAAAATCTCTTAGATCAAACATCCACACATGTTCTTTTACAATTGACCAACTAGAACATTGTGATAGTATTGTTTTATGGCCGTTGATGATTAAACAGACGTTAACTAGAAAATGATGAGGCAGTTTTTCCAACACTCCAAAAACAACACACACACAAATACTAGGGAACCTGTCACGAGCATAAAAGGAAATGGATCTTTCACTGCTGCGATGATCAAACCATTCTGGTATACTTGATCGTGGAAGCATTACACTTTTTTCTCCAGTTTCATGAAATGCCTGATCACACATAAAATAATCAAAATTTGAAGGCAAATGATTCACAAAACAAACATACACTAAACGGTTGAGATGATAAGGGGTTATATATCGGTCTAGAGTCTGATCCTGCTACTATTGAGAATATTCTATCCTTATTTACACGATTCAATTTTTTCTTAACAACTATTAACATATCCCCTTCCCTTTAACAAGCTAACTCCTAACATTTGTCTATAAAAATAATTGAAATATGTTTTCGGTCTTTACAAATATACCACTTGGCTTTTAGTCTCTAAAATATTTCTGCGCAAATATATGGCTTAATAAATTTGGTCATTGTTATTTTGTTTAGCCCATGAAAATTTTGTTTATGTTGAAATTGATCTCTATAATTTGTGATGTATTTGCTGAGAGTAAAACCATATTTAAACCTAAAAAAAGTATACTTAGTACAAGCAAATTCAAACAGCAAAGATTAAAGAGGGAAACCTTACTTGGCTTACTAGTACACTTTGTGACCGTGATGTCAGTGATGTGCAGTTCAATGCATCTATATTTCTCAACTTTGGTGGAATTTCTGAGATTTCTTGAAGCAGATTGCAGTTTGTTAACAGAAGAGTGTTCAGGTTGATACATTCTTTAATGCATGGTGGAAGGACAGTGAAATTACTGTAAGATAGGTCCAAGTGTACAACGTTGGCGAAACCACGGAGGCAGATGAAAAGATGTTCATTTGTTAAATTGCAAGAGCTCAAATACAGACGAATCTTGTTTGGAGACACAGTGAATTTCATTGGTCCATTATTATCTTCACATTCAGTAGAAATGCCAAACCCTTTACATGAGTCAGCTTGAATTTCTTCAAGTCTTGGTAGTGTAAAAATGCTACATGGTAGCTTATCAAGCCTAGTACAATCCATCAGAGTTAAAACTTCAAGTCCTGTCACATTTCCAATAGAAAATGGTAATTCCTCTATGCCAGTTTGCCACAAGTTGATGTGTCGCAAATTTTCGATCTTGCACAATATTTCTGGGAACCTCACAAGTCTCGGGCACTCGGAGAAAGAGAGAACTTTAAGAGATGCCAACTCGAATGAATCAGGGATTGTTTCTAGATTAGTGCATCCTGTGGCTGTCAGCTCTTTAAGGTTATCAAGAAATCCAACAGAATCATGAATTTTTGTAACATTTATACAATTATCAAGATACAATGCCCTTAGGTTTGGGATACCAGACATATCAGGCACTTCTGTTATATATATACAGTCGGTGAAATCAAGACTAATCAAACACTTCATATTCTGTACAAAAAATACCAACAATTAGACAATACATTTGATGCTATTGTTTGCAATATAAGTTCAAAGGGAATATTTCACATAGCACTTATACATACCTTGAATTTGTTGAAAATGATACAACTAGAAGGCAAATTGACAAAATCAGGTGGCAAACAGCATGAAGGATATCCACTCCAATCCAGAATTCTTAAGCTATCAGGGAGATGTTGGAGGACTTCGGAATATACTGCGTCCTTAATAATTAGTATTCTCAGGCTTTTCATCTCTTTGAAGGCTTTGTCACTTAACTTCTCTACACTTCCTTGCGGTAAGTTGTCCAATATCATGACTTCAATTTTATCATTTTCCTTTTCAAACAAAAATATGTTAGCTACTACAACTGTTTTTCCAAGTTTTGACAGAAAAGAGAAGCATTTGTTCACAAAAATTAAAGAGCACTGCTATTTCTAAGGATTTCTACAAGAAATAGAAGAACACATGAAAATAGGGCATTTGACCAATCAGTTTTTGGTTGATCATATGGAAAAGTGATTGATTATTATTTTTTGAAGTAGTACTTCTTTCTTGAGTTTCTTGCGAGACTGTTCGTAACAATAATCAATTATAGAAAAAAAAGGCACTTGTATTTGTTCACACTAACATAATTACATAATAAATGTTGTCAGAAAACAAATTTTGGCAATGAGACGTAACTTAAAGGCTTGTTTGTTTCACATATCTTTGTTTAAAAACTAAAAAGTAAATAGAGCAAATAAAATAGTTCTTACCGCAGTTTCGTCTAAAACTCGAAGAACATCCTCAGGTAGCCATACCCTACTTCGCTTGCAAGGATTTGTGGGTGATTCTTGTTGTACTATATTCATAGCCATGTCTATTATATGATCATGCACCATCAAACTTCCACTGGGAGTGATTGATATAAGGGATCTATCCTTAAGTCTGTCAATACCATGTTTTGTAAAGAAACCGCAAGCAGATAATACTTCTTTGACATATGAAAATGATTCTCCAGTAAAGAAACATGCAATGTCAGTGAAAATTCTCTTCTCTTGTTCATTCAAACTATTACAACTCACTTCAAGTATACTTTGAGTTTCTTCATTGCAGATTTTTTCATATCTGCCTAATGAAATCTCCCATTCATCTGGTGATTTTTCTGATAAATCAGAACCGATAATCTTTAAGACCAATGGAAGACCACGGGAATATCTGATTGCGCGATCCCATACTACATCAAGATTAGGCCTTTTTGATGCAATGGAACTTAAAAGTACAAGAGCTTCATGATTACTAAATACAGGTACATCATATATATTTCCAACTCCATGAGCAGCTAGAATATCTTTATGCCTAGTAGTTATGATAATCCTACTTCCACAACCAAACCAACTAGGTGTTCCTGCTAAATTCTTCAATTGATCCAATTTGTCAACATCATCAAGTATCAAAAGAATCCTTTTATTTTGCAACTTCTTGATCAGGATTGAAATTCCTTCATACTCATTACACAGCTTGATACTCTCGCCAACCGTATCAGAAAGAATTACCTGTTGTAGATATGTCAATCCATATTTGGTTGAATTTACTCTAACATCATGGAGGAAGCAAAGACCCTCAAATTGTTGGCCAATGGAATCGTACACCGCCCTTGCCAAAGTAGTCTTTCCTATTCCACCAACCCCACATATTCCTATCATGATAACAGTGGGATCAAGCATTTGTAAACGGTATAGTATATTAGACACGCGCATCTCAAGTCCAACTGCATGATCCTCAACATGTGAAAGGTTTTGCTTTGATGTGTTGTGCACCGTTTCAGCGATCCTTTTGATAAACTCATATTCATATTCATATCTGTCAAAGTACAAAATGTTATGAACACTCAAAACTAAATTCATCGTGTCTAGTTTTATTTGTTCCAAATAAAGGAAGATTGTGAAGAGTTTCACTATTGAGCTTATTCAACTTAATTATCATTTACAATTCATGTACAATTTATAAAGACGAGGGAATGTGAAGACTGAAGCTAACTTGTTATGACAGAAAGTTAATTAACAATATTCAAAACTAAACATTATGAAGAGACCATGACTCATTGCACGGGTACTCAAAATAATTAGTGTTTTATTTATTTATTACTCCTAAATTCTACACTAAGGTTGAGAATTAAAAGAAGTTTTGCTCATAAACCAAATCACACTTATACTCATGGCCAAGCCCCTAGTTTCACTACTTTGTCTCTTTTTCCCAAATGTATATACCAACTTCAGATCATTCATTGAATAAATCTAAAACTAAAACTCCACAACAAAACTTAGAGATATCACTCCACATATATGTGACTCATATCCAACAAATGTGAACACCCAAACATTTCATCAAACACGTGACTTGCAGCTTAAGAAAGAAAAGAGAACATACATACCTATCTCTAAAAGTCCATCCTGCCAGATTAGAAGCTTCACGTAAAGCCAACCTCCAACTTGGCACATCCTCCTTCATTTTCTCCTCATGCATAGCCAATTGTCGTCCATAATCCCCCGTATGATTTCGAACCTCTGATGGATCCACTTTGTAAAACACGGGAATCACCGTTAGCTCCTTGTCTTTGTAACATGCAATGATTTTGACAAGTTCTTGAAGGCACCATTTCGAGGATGCATAGGTTTTAGAGAAAACAACTATGGCTATTCTAGAGTGTTGAATTGCTTTGAAAATGGTGGTTGAACTCTGCTGTCCTCTCTTAATGACTTCATCGTCCATGAAAGTTTTGATTCCTTTTAGGTGTAAAGCACGGTAGAGATGACCGGTGAAACCATAGCGAGTATCTTCTCCTCGGAAACTGAGGAAAACATCGTAAGTACAAGTTCCATGGGAAGAAAGAAACACTGCTTGTTGTTGCTCCATTTTTCATACACGCACCTCTTTTCTTGAACGTTAATGGATGATATTTAAAAATGTTAAAAGAGAAGTTTCGAGGAAGGAGTTGTGCTAACTATAGTGACTTCATTAAGTGTTTTTATCTTTTAATTGAATTATAGGCAACTAGTGGAATATCCACGGGCATGTGTAATTGATACGAAAAGAAAAAGAGGAAAAAGTTGAAATGAAAAAATAAATAAATAAAAGATTAGGAAGTAAATAATAGAAAAAGCCTTTAATAGAAAAAAAAATGGAGAGTAATAATATAAAAATAGTTGAAAAAATTGAATAAAAATGGTTATAATAGTAGCTAGTAATATAAAAAATAAAAATGATAGTAGAATAAAAAAGAAAAATAAAAAAAATAAAAAAAATAGAAAAAAGAAATAAAGTGAGTTGGAGAAGGAAGAAATGTTAGGATTTAAATGAGATAAAATAGAAAGAAAAAATTGGGTTACTTAGAGTTGTGTTTAAAGTGGGTCCGGTTGTACATTAAATATATGCGTGTAACAGTTGAACAAAGAATAGAATAAGTCAGTTTGGAGACAAAACATTTTGATTCAGCTATAAAGTGAGTTCAGAAATGTCATTCTTAAAATCTAAAACTTGTATTATTTCTTCTCCTGGCGAAGGTGTGTGTTAATCGCAACGGTTTTTTAAGAAATGGCGTCTTCGAAAAATGGTGGAGACAAACTCGGGTATGAAATGTTCTCTAATCGTCTTGTAATATGAGTGATAATGATTTTTCGCTGATGTATTTGTTTTTCTTACATGTCTTGCATGTAGAGTTTGAAATTTAGTGTGGTTCTGATAGATTTTATTTTGTTGTCTGCTTTGTTCAAGGGATTCGGGTGAAAAATCTGGAGATCCAGAGTGGATCGGAAAAACGCTGGATGAAATGCACGCGGAGGCCAAAGGAAAAGCAGTTATGGGTTCATCAAAGAAGGTGTTACAGATTTCTCAAAAAAACGATACAACTAAGAAAATAGCTCAAGTCGGAAACTCAATGTCAACTGAAAGTAGCATGTAAGATATTGAAGTCCATGTTAAAGTAGATGTTGCTTTATAAACTTGTAGTAATAGATGGAAAATAATGTATAATGGATCTTAACGTTGCAGTAATTTGAGTAATATGTGTTACTAATATTAAGTAATGTTAATGTCAAAGGTGTAAGGATTCGTATGGCTAAAGTACCTGATGTTATGAACCAATATTTTGCTTTTAAGAATGTTGTAGTAATTTAAATTATGAACTAGTATCTAAATTATTGTTTTGTTATGTTTGTGTGCATTTTGGTAAGTGGTAACTGGTATAGTATTTGGTTTTGTTATGTTTATGAAATTGTTAGTAATTATTCAGTTTGGTAACTGTTTGTGTGTCGTTATTGTTTGTGTGAAGTTATTTTGGTAAGATTGATGCAGGAAAACGAAAATGCATGAACAGAATGTTATGTGAAAACCATGTAATGAATTTCCGTGTAATTTTCATGTGACACCAGGTTATGAATATGCAGGTGATTTGAATAATGTGCATTACTAATATTAAGCAATTGTGGTGTAAAATAATTATGAAAAACGAAAATGCAGGTCCAGTAAGTTATGTTAAAACCATATTATGTATTGGCATGACATTTTGTTTAATCCAATTTCAAATGATGGAACTAAATTGGAAACATATTGAAAAAATAAGGAATGATTTGAATTGGTAATAAAAATGTTTGTTACAAGGTCATACATATATTTATTACACTGTAAGCAATTGTGCATAGCACACCATCATATATCAATGTTACCATAAACAAAATTGAATTTGAATTGAAGTGTTAAGTTTTGATTTTCATTCAAGGTGGTCCACAAAAGTTGAATTTGAGAGATTGGAAATTAAATTTTGGTTTCATCCATAAATGGCATAAGATGTAATTGAGAGATTGGATATTAAATGTAAAGTTACTTGTATTACATATTATCGCGGTGAGAATCGGATATCAAGCTATTATATTAACTTGAATCACAAAACATTGAATGTTCACCACTGAACTTTAATTTATCCAAAGAAAAGGGAAAAGATCGAATAAAACCCTAATTGTGCAATGTAACAACAATGCGAAGAGATCTAAAGGTTCGGGGGTTGGTTATACTAAGGGAAAGTACTAGCACCCTAGTATCTATAATATCCTATAGGAATCTCTTGAAAGTATTTATGTTATGGTAATTTGCTTGATAATGTTTGGAAATGTTCTATTTTTGGGTTTTATGAGATAAGGAACCTAAGGAGGTTTATTGCTAGTGTGATCGCCAAGACTTCCCAGTCTTATGCCTACGTATCCTAACAAGGATGAAATCAGAGCAATCGTAGTTCACCTAACTACGGGTGAAGAACACTTGATAGTGATCAAGGTTCCAAAGGGGAAAAATAAGTGTTTATAACAATAACACTTACATGACTTAACAAAGTCAAAGAGTTTACAAACTCTAACCTAAGACTATGTTAAAAGGATAATGACTTAACAAAGTCAAAAGGGGTAGTTGAGGGAATGTTATACTATCTATGACATAAAGTCAACAAAAGAAATCTTTCCCTTGGATTTAGGCAACAAAAGAAAAGAGAAGAAAGAGAGATAACAAGCTAACATCACTAGGGGATGACTTGACAAAGTCAACATAAACATGAGTATATGGATGGGATGAACAAGGATAATTTTTAAATATGGTATCAAAGCTTTAAACATGACAAAGGATGACATTCAAACATGATATCAACTAAAGTGGATAAAAAGTGATAAAGATGATGTTCAAACATGATACACAACTTATGGCAAAGATGACATTCAAACATGATGTCAAACAAAGACACACAACTCATGGCAAAGATGACATTCAAACATGATGTCAATCAAAGGATCACATGAGATATAACAAAGTCAAATGAACATGGTAGCAACCAACACATGAAGGTAGATGTGACAACATCTAAGATAAGACTTAACAAAGTCATAAATAATTATGGTAACAACCAAGGATAAACACCTAAACATGGAACCATCGCTCGTTACTTAGTGTAACTCCCCATCGGGCATACGATGTTCCCCGTCGCTCACACCTCTTTTGTATAAGGCACACGACGTTTATGGATCGCTCACACCCCACACGGGCACACGACCCGATCGCTCACACCCCACACGGGCACACGATCGTCTATAACCATCGCTCACACCCCACACGGGCACACGATCTTATAGCGGATTCCCTCTGGAATCGATTCGTCGCTCACACCCCACACGGGCACACGACATCACAAGAATACATATCATGATGCTTGGCATACAATGACTCATGACATTCAAATGCACACATATATGCAACAATCTCCATCAACAATAATCATGTTTTGCATTTCAAGCCCAAAACAATGCATTTATTTGCCATACAGCCACAAACCATCATTACACCATCCAAACACATACATTCACATCACATAACATCACGCCAGTCATACAGTACATATCACACGCATATTGCATAATAACACGTCAAATGCACATCATTAAAACAATAAAAGCCAACAATAACACATTCCAAATTCTCGACATAACTAAATCGGCTAACAATCTTGAAACCATTAATATAAGAAAGAACACGCCAAAAGCTTTCCAACGCACCAAATCACGCCTCAAACCGACTCACGGATCAAAAGTTGTAAAGAAACAAATTGGGAAAACTGTCACATTCGCATTGCGAAGCTCCTAGTGAGTTCTTCGCTACTTCATTCGCAGTGCGAATATCCCAGTGAACCAATTCAGAACTGAGAATAGCCTATAAAATTCCAAACGTTCGCAGTGTGAACCATCCAGCAAACCTTCGCTACACCCTTCGCAGTGTGAGTTCCCCAGCGAACCAAGTCAGAGAGCAAACAACACAAAATAACCCAAAGTTCGCAGTGCGAACCTCTGGCGAATGCTCGCCCCCACCTTCGCAGTGCGAATAGTCAGCGAATGCTCGCTTTCCCCTTCGCTAGGGGATTCGCAGTGCGAACCTGCGAAAACCAGAAATCTCAGCAGCGCTGTTACACAACCCAAAATGATATTTTCTCAACCAAAACATTTCCAAACCAACATATAACAATCAGAACCTAGTCTAATCATGGTAACAAGTATTCTACCGCATTTACATCGATTTTTAACCGCGAAAACATCGATTTCTCTCTATCGACCTAGAATCGAAAACTATGAAAACACAACAAACAATCCAATACACACATACATAATCATACACAAGCATAGTATAATCGAGTTTCGCACCCTTACCCGATTAAATCGTGTTTAGAAAAGTCGGTTGAATCGGTTCTTAGATTTTCCAAATTTTCTCTCTTTCTCCTTTTCTTTCTCTTTTCTTTCTTCCTCTTTTTCTTCTCTTCTTTTTCTTTCCTTTCTATTTTTCTCTCTTTTTATTCTATTATATGGAAAATATAATATCTACCCAACCAAAAGACCAAAATACCCCTACACTCAAATATCTCGCAAACGCTCCCAAAACGCGATAAAATATAATCTCGATGAAAAATAACATATTTTTGAATAAAAGTCAGAAATAAAATAATATAATAATAAAATAATCAAAACGACTCAATTAAATAAAAATAACTAAAACTGAGGCGTTACAACTCTCCCCCACTTAGAAATTTTCGTCCTCGAAAATAGTACCTGAGACGAGCAACTCCGGATACGACTCCCGCATCCGACTCTCCAACTCCCAAGTCAAATTGCCCTCAGTAGCGCCTCCCCACGCTACTTTCACAAGTGCAATTTCCTTGCCTCTCAACCGCTTCGACTCGCGATCCAAAATCCTCACTGGCAACGCCTCAATCGTAAGGTTCTCCCTTACCTCCACCTCATCCATCGGAATCACATGCGACGGATCCGGAACATACTTCCGAAGCTGTGAAACATGGAATACATCATGCAAATTCGACAGACTCGGCGGCAACACCACCCTATAAGCCACAGCACCAACTCTCGCAGATATCTGGTAGGGACCAATAAACCGAGAAGTAAGCTTCTTCGATTTCAATGCACGACCAACACCCGTTACCGGCGTAACTCTCAAAAATACATGATCGCCCTCTTGAAACTCAAGATCTTTCCTTCTTCGATCATGATAACTCTTTTGCCTACTCTGAGAAGCCTTCATTTTCTCGCGAATAAGCTTCACCTTTTCCGTATTTTGTTGCACCAACTCCGGTCCAACCACTGTACTCTCCCCAGATTCGTGCCAACACAACGGTGTTCGACACCTCCGTCCATACAACGCTTCAAACGGTGCCATTCCAATACTCGAATGGAAACTGTTGTTATACGTGAATTCAATCAAAGCAAGATAACTATCCCACGCACCACCATGTTCAAGAACACAAGCCTGCAACAAATCTTCCAATGACTGAATCGTTCTCTCCGTCTGTCCATCCGTCTGCGGATGATAAGCCGAACTCAATCTCAATTTAGAACCCAACTCCTTTTGTAAACTTTCCCAAAATCTCGAGGTAAACCTTGGATCTCGATCAGAAACAATACTTAATGGAACACCATGCAACTTCACAATCACACTGATGTAAATCTCAGCCAACCTCTCCAAAGAAAAACTGATGTCAATCGGAATGAAATGAGCCGATTTAGTCAGCCTATCTACAACCACCCAAATAGCATTATGCCCTCGATGAGTATTCGGCAACCCCGTCACAAAATCCATGGAAATGCTATCCCACTTCCACTCAAGAATATCCAACGTTTGCAATAAACCACTAGGCCTCAGATGTTCTACCTTCGATTTCTGACAAGTCAAACGTGCATACACAAACTGAGCCACGTCTCTCTTCAATCCAGACCACCAGAAAATCTTCTTCAAATCTTGGTACATCTTATTAGCTCCCGGATGTATACTCAAATTACTCCGGTGTCCTTCCTCCAGAATCATCCTTTTTAACTATGCATCATCCGGAATACAAATTCGACCTCGGAACCTCAAAACACCTTTATCGTCCACTTTAAAGTCCTTATTCACACTTTTCTCTCCAACCGTCATCAAATCCACAAATTTCACACCTCTTTTCCAACAATTCATTCAATTGCTTCTTTAACTCAACCAACTCAGATGCCGACATTCGATATGGTGCCATCGATACAGGTTTAGTACCCGGAACTAGATCTATAGAAAACTCCACCTCTCTCTCTGGCGGCACATCTGAAATATCCTCATGAAACACTTCCAGAAAATCACACACAACAGGAAACACATCAAGTGAAACTTGACTATCCACAGTCAACGATGCAAACAACCCAAACAACTGAGCTTCATCTGCCAAAAGTTTCTTAAACTCTTTGGTATATAAGAAACCCAAGTCTTCGTCTTCCTCAAGAGAAGGAAATCTTACTAGCTTATGATAACAATCAATATGAACCTGATTGAATTGTAACAAATTCATTCCCAAAACCACATCTAACCCTTCCAACGGCAAACACACCAAATCCATCTCAAAGTCTCTACCATAAATGGTCAAAGGACAACTCAAACAAACTAACGAAGTAGTTATTGACCCCATTGCTGGAGTATCAATAACCATCTCACCATCCATCGAAGACAACAAAAGATTTAAACGCTTCGCGCACTCAGACGAAATAAACGAATGAGTCACTCCAGTATCAATAATAGCAACTAAAGGCGTACTATTAATAAAACAAGTACCTCGGATTAGACAGTCTGCACTTGAAGTCTGAGTCCCTGCCAAGGCAAAAACTTTCCCACCACCTGGAGCTTGCTTCGGTTTCGGACACTTCGTACTAATATGACCAGGTTCACCACAGTTGAAACACTTCACCACATTCTGCCTCTTACAATCAGCCACTACATGCCCTAAACCTCCGCAATTGGTACACTTCCTCATATCTTTCCTACATTCGAACTGACGATGTCCTAATTCACCACATCTATAACATCTCAAAGAATTAGACATACCTCCTCCACTGGGCCTTCAATCAAAAGTACCCTTTTGCTTACCCTTATCAACTGGTGTCACATAAGGACCACCACGGAACTGTTGCTTCCCTTTCCTCTCGCTCACACTCTTATAGTGAGTAGAACGAGCTTTACTATCTTCTTCATAAATCCTACAATAATCCACCAAGTCTGAAAACCTTCGAATCCTTTGGTAACCGATTGCCTGCTTTATCTCAGGACGCAATCCGTTCTCATACTTCACACACTTAGAAAATTCCGCAGTCACTTCAGCATAGTGTGGATAAAACTGCACCAGCTCCACAAACTTAGCAGTATAATCAACAACAGACATACTACCTTGTTTCAATTCCAAGAACTCAATTTCCTTCTTTCCTCTTACATCTTCAGGAAAATGCTTCCTCAGAAACTCAATGCTAAACACAGCCCAAGTAATCTCCTCCTCTACAGCTTCCAACACATGACGAGTACTAACCCACCAATCATCAGCTTCTTCCAGTAACATGTGAGTTCCCAGTCTCACCATCTGATCCTCATCACAATCCATCACTCAGAAAATTCTTTCAATCTCTTTCAGCCAAATCTGTGCACCATCAGGATCATATCTCCCTTTGAAGATAGGCGGTTTGTTCTTCCTGAACTCATCATTACCAGCCGCATTAGGTGCACCCTGCACAGTCCGAGCCATAGCTTGCATCGCTAAAGCAGCGTCATTCCTACCAGCCATATTCTGTTCATTTCCAATAACAGCAACTAGGGTTAAACAAACAGCTCACCGAACCACAAAGACCAACAAGGACTGACACAAACTGACACGGACTGGCTCTGATACCACTTAATGTAACACTTCTAATCTATACCCCCAAGCTATTAAAGCGATAACAATTAATCAGAGTATAATTAAAATTCACGGCATAGACCGAGGGGTCACATCAATTTGAAACAACCATACAACATCCTGCTCATATAGATATGCAACAATTCAGGTAGCACAAAACAAAGGAACTGAGTTCCTACAACCCACAATTCAATTACAAAATAAAAGCGGAAGATCCGTAACTGAATCTCATATATGTATATATAAAAAGTTTGTCTGTCATATCCAACATCATACATGTACAATCCAAAAGATACATATACATAATACAAAATAATCACACTCGATCACCCCGACTACCCGGTGCTACATATCAGAGCCGACCGACAAAAGAATGAAGACCTAAGCTTCACAAAAAGACCTCCAGCAATCTAATCTGCAATGCCTCATAGAGCATTAAAAACAACAGAAGGGTGAGAAACACAATCATAATATAATTGCATATAAGTATATAATAACACACAATTACACAACCATAATATTCTCACCACATTATACGCCATAATCCAATTACAAACCAACACAATGAATTTTCTCACATATCGGTCACAAAAGCATATCAATCATACACAAATTAATTATCACCAACACGTATATTCATAAATCAACTCATCAAATTCATTCACAATTCCACACACAATCAAACCATTCATGAGTTATGCAAATGCAAAGAGGCCGACACAACGACTCTATGCATATGCACATGCGGTACCATCCATCCATCATTTCTCAACACCAGTTCACTCAGGAACTATTGGAACCATCGCTCGTTACTTAGTGTAACTCCCCGTCGGGCATACGATGTTCCCCGTCGCTCACACCTCTTTTGTATAAGGCACACGACGTTTATGGATCGCTCACACCCCACACGGGCACACAACCCGATCGCTCACACCCTACACGGGCACACGATCGTCTATAACCATCGCTCACACCCCAAACGGGCACACGATCTTATAGCGGATTCCCTCTGGAATCGATTCGTCGCTCACACCCCACACGGGCACACGACATCACAAGAATGCATATCATGATGCTTGGCATACAATGACTCGTGACATTCAAATGCACACATATATGCAACAATCTCCATCAACAATAATCATGTTTTGCATTTCAAGCCCAAAACAATGCATTTATTTGCCATACGGCCACAAATCATCATTACACCATCCAAACACATACATTCACATCACATAACATCACGCCAATCATACAGTACATATCACACGCATATTGCATAATAACACGTCAAATGCACATCATTAAAACAATAAAAGCCAACAATAAAACATTTCAAATTCTCGACATAACTAAATCGGCTAACAATCTTGAAACCATTAATATAAGAAAGAACACGCCAAAAGCTTTCCAACGCGCCAAATCACTCCTCAAACCGACTCACGGATCAAAAGTTGTAAAGAAACAAATTGGGAAAAACTGTCACATTCGCATTGCGAAGCTCCTAGTGAGTTCTTCGCTACTTCATTCGCAATGCGAATGTCCCAGCGAACCAAGTCAGAATTGAGAATAGCCTATAAAATTCCCAACGTTCGCAGTGCGAACCATCCAGCGAACTTTCGCTACACCCTTCGCAGTGCGAGTTTCCCAGCGAACCAAGTCAGAGAGCAAACAACACAAAATAACCCAAAGTTTGCAGTGCGAACCTTTGGCGAATGCTCGCCCCCATCTTCGCAGTGCGAATAGTCAGCGAATGCTCGCTTTCCCCTTCGCTAGGGGATTCGCAGTGCGAACCTGCGAAAACCAGAAATCCCAGCAGCGCTGTTACACAACCCAAAATGATATTTTCTCAACCAAAACATTTCCAAACCAACATATAACAATCAGAACCTAGTCTAATCATGGTAACAAGTATTCTACCGCATTTTCATCAATTTCCAACTACGAAAACATCGATTTCTCTCTATCGACCTAGAATCGAAAACTATGAAAACACAACAAACAATCCAATACACACAAACATAATCATACACAAGCATAGTATAATCGAGTTTCACACCCTTACCCGATTAAATCGTGTTTAGAAAAGTCGGTTGAATCGGTTCTTAGATTTTCCAAATTTTCTCTCTTTCTCCTTTTCTTTCTCTTTTCTTTCTTCCTCTTTTTCTTCTCTTCTTTTTCTTTCCTTTCTATTTTTCTCTCTTTCTATTCTATTATATGGAAAATATAATATCTACCCAACCAAAAGACCAAAATACCCCTACACTCAAATATCTCGCAAACGCTCCCAAAACGCGATAAAATATAATCTCGATGAAAAATAACATATTTTTGAATAAAAGTCAGAAATAAAATAATATAATAATAAAATTATCAAAACGACTCAATTAAATAAAAATAACTAAAATCGGGGCGTTACATCATGTATCGGGACACCCACTTGATTGCAAATGCCCATAATCAAACCTGGAAAGACTAAGATAGAAGGAACCTTGGTACCCAAACAGTGATCACTTGCGACAGTAGCTCGGATCTCATCAGAGATGATCCTCCCTACATCTACCTACCTCTCATTTAAGATGTAGTAAAGCATGCATGCGATATCCAAAGGAATAAAAGAAGTGTGACTCCTAGGTCTAATATTGTCAAGGACTAGTGTCATCAAGATTTGGGCAGGGGTATTCATATCACCTCTCTTCAGAGTCTTTGGCCTACCTGTAGCATTCAGCTCAAAACTCCTACCAGGATGCACCAAGGAATCACTCACATTAGCAAAGTTCCAGTTCTTCCTTGCTACCCTCTTATAATAAGCATATTGCTCCCCCTTAGCTAACACCAACGGGTTGCCCAAATAAGCATTGATGGCATCACGTGAAAAAGACACATGCTTACTGTTGTACCCTAATTTTTACCCCTAAGATTTCTCACATCTCATTTTGCATCTTTGCACCACAAACAAGATCATTCTTTGGTTTCTCTATCCCTCTCATCTTTGGGTTTATGCCTTGCAGGGATCACCGAGCATCTGTGTTTTTCTTATTTGCCTTTATTTATTTATGTTTACTAACCTTTAATCAAAATCCAAAAATATGTTTGTTTTCCCTTTACTAACTCTTTCAGGAAAAGATTTGGATCAAGAATGTCAAATGCTAGTCCCCCATCTCGAATGAAATTCATCTGAACAAAGTCAAAGTTGATCTGCAAATAATTCAAAATCATCTGGTTAAGAGATTCCAAGAATTGATTGATTATTACTCAAGAAACCCTAAGGTTCATGTGTTTATTTCCATGCCTTATTTGACAAGTCAAAAGAATCGAGCCAGAGTCTAGACAGCACATCAAAAAGCCATTATTCTTATTTTTTTCACTGTGTTAATCGATTAACCAAAATTTACCTAAAATGGGTTAATCGATTAACACGTGCAATTTTTGGCTAAAAACAACAAATTCAAATTCTGCAGCATTTTGGCACAAATTTTCAAATATTTCATCATGAGAATATTCCAGATCACCTCATTTTAATTCCCCTACCTCATCACAATCAATTCCCACCATACACCTTCACTAATCACCACTTGATCTTGATTTTGCCTCCAAATTCAAATTCCAAGCCTAATTTTGGTTCCAAACCACCAAAATTTCCAAGCCTAAATCCTATAAATAGAGTCCTTATTTCATTCATTCTTCAAGCTTTTGATAGCCAAATTCACCTTGTCAAATTTCTTCTTGACTCTCCCCAACTACCAAATTCACCAAAGCTTTTTATTCCATTGAAAGTTAGTAAGTTCATCATTAGAACTTACTAATCTTTGAGCTAAACCTTCATCCATTCACTTTTTCATCATCAATTTCTGTAGTTCAAGGCTTTGGAGTGTGGTTCTTGAAGTTGATTTGAAGCAATTTCAAATTTGGAAGTGGTAAACTCTTGATCTACCATTGTTGTTCTTGGTACGTCCATCACAATGTGATCTATTGTTGATTCTTGTTGCTTGATCTTTGGATCTTGCAAACTGTGATCCATTGGTGTTATTTGTTGTTGCTTTACTTGATTTTTCGTGCATAATTGCATCCTTGATCATGAGGTGTTTGAAGAAATGATTGATCAAGGATTTTGCAACTTTCAAATTGATTTTCTGCTGTTTTACAGTGTTAATCGATTAACCAAAAACAAGCACAAACTGGTTAATCGATTAACAGTTGGTTTCTACGCCCAGAATTGCAATTTTACACTGG
The DNA here is from genome assembly GCA_022829125.1 of Lathyrus tuberosus. Lineage (NCBI taxonomy): Eukaryota > Viridiplantae > Streptophyta > Magnoliopsida > Fabales > Fabaceae > Lathyrus > Lathyrus tuberosus. The sequence continues at coordinate 8,464,785 of JALAZF010000090.1, forward strand.
TTAATCGATTAACCAGTTTTGCACTGTAAATGGTTAATCTGTTAACCAGTGTCCAGAATGTGGTTTTTGCTTGTTTTTGGGACTATTTTGGTCCCTTTTCCTTTTCCTTCCCTTTCCTTTAGTTCTTTACCTTGAATTACATCTTTGTGTGGTTCAATTAGGTATTTCTTCATCTATTTCTCATTTTCTTTTGATTGATGAAAATCTTCGATATCATTGGAACTTATTTTAAGTTCTTGATGAAGATGAGATCGTTACCTCTTTTCTTTTCGTGCGGTATTGCTTTCGGAGAGTGAACTACATATCACTTCTCTAGCATGCATTAGCACTAACATCGTTATTGACCGGCCTCCCATAGTATGATCTTCCTCATAAATTATGCTACTATTGCTTAACATAGCGATACATGTGTCCCGTATCGGAAAATGATCATTTGTGGCTCAAACTTATGTTTGAAAGACCAAGTATGGTTGATTATTTGTCTCGGGTCTATTACTTATGAAACTTGTTGTTATGAGGCTTTGATTTTATCAATCCTCTAATGAGTCTTCATTAACTTTGGCCTAAGTTCATTATTTAACCATCGTTGATTTTTTTTTCTAACAACTAATCACTAACTCACTAACAATATTATTGTGCTAATTTTGTTTATGCTTCCTTCTTGCTCCTTATCTCTCTTTATTTTTACGCTCCATTATTATCATCTCATATTATATATTGCTTATGCTTCCACTCTCTTTTTCTTTTGTCCATTTGGACCAAAAACACTAATAAAGGCTTAAACCCCAAAAAAACATATTCTCTTAATTTTGGACTATGGTTACTATCCTTTGCATTGGACGTGGAACTTTGGACCTAGAATTAGGATTTTAACCTATGCTTGGAAGCTTGTGATATCAAACCTTGGATTTTGGGTACTTGGAGTTCTCTTTTGAAGACTTGTTTTGATCAAGGCCAAATCTAAATGAAGAATGCTTATGCTTTGGAGCTTGCTTGTGTGGTCAGACCGTTCTTATCCATAGCTTTATCTTTTTGCTTTAGGATAGTCACTTCTTCTCCACCCCTTCTTTAATTTTCAAAATCCTCTCTCTCATTTTCAAAACCTTCTTGTTTTTAAAACCATAACCTTTTTCACAATAAAACCTTGACTTTTGTCAAGTGCTTTTTTCCAAACTTCCTTTTCTTAAATAAATGTCAATCAATGTTAACCATACTTGACAATTTCAAAAGACTTTAAAAGACACTTAATCTCATTCAAACATTTTTGTGCCTTATGCACTTTTTCTTTTAAAACTTTTTCATAAATTTAGACATGAGTCATTTCTTTAAGCAAAATTATTCGCTTGGAAATGACGGCTTGTCTTTACATTTAAAATCAACCATAACAAACCAATTTTGTTTTTTGTACCACGAACTACGGGGTTTTGATCCTATATTGCACTTTGTGGGTACGTAGGCCTGAGATGATAAGTCTCTCCAAACACAAAAATCTTAAAAAACATTTCTCTTCTTATCTCCCCAATCTCATTTCAAACAAACCTTTTTCAAACCAAAAAACGTAGATATTTCAAAGGGTTCCTATATAGTACTATAGACGTTTTGGGTGTTAACACCTTCCCTTAGCGTAACCAACCCCCTTACTCAGACTCTTTTCTTTAGTTCTTGTTTTAGAAGTTGCTAGGTTTTGTTCGCTCTTTTTCCTTTCCTTTTGGATAAAATAAATGTGAGGTGGCGACTCTTGATTTATGAGTTAAGTTAATCAATAGCTTACACTCACGATTTTTGCCGCTATAGAAAAGTGGCGACTCTACTAAGGACTCTAGTGGTTTCAACCTACTTTGCCTTATTTACGCTTATTTGTTTGATTTGACCTGTACTTGAGCGCACTTATGATAGGAAGGTGGTATAGTCTTGTTCGGCTTACGTGGAGTAGTCTTTACTAAGCTGACTTGAGATCCCCCGCTCAGTGGAGGCCCCTTTGGGATTACTGATGTCATACGAGTAGTCGTAAATGGCATTACTTTTCCGACCTAGGTGCCTGAGAAGCTAAGGACCTTAGAACCCTTTAACCCATCTTAGCCTTATTAGGACATGGTGCGGTGGTTGTTTAGGTGTAGACTTGAGTCAGTTGTTACGCGATACCACACTCAGAAAAGTTTCTCTTGAGAATATTGTTGGCTGACGAGTAGTCGTTTAAGCCGATAATATCCAAAAGATGGATCTATGACTTTGGGCACTTTTTAGAACCTTGTTCGGCAGGTGTTATACCCTTAGTATATACCTTTATGGGTTGGTTCTTAACCTTGGCTCTATGCTCGTGACTCGGACCCTTGACCTGTGTGCTTTGTGTTATCTTGTTTCTGGCTGTGACATCCATGCACTCTTGCATTCATGAGCATACATTTGCATTCATTCAAGTTGTCAAAGAAACTCATTTCAACTGTCTCCTTCTTCAGTTATCTGTCCATCGTCAAGTTGTTTCCTCAACACAACTACGGAACTAGAGCTACCGTCAGATTGAGAATGGAAAATCAAGAACAACACAATGCAGAAGTCAGAATGGAAATTGATGAGTTGAAGGCCAGCATGACCAAGCTCACAGAAATGATGCAAGTTCTGATTGCTAGAGGAGAACCACCTCAGAGGACGGTGATCTCTGAAATCTCAACTGCTGATGTTAACCCTCCACTAATCCAGCAACCAGCTTCTACTTGGCCAGAATTTGGGTTATCTTTGAATTACTCGCCACCCTTTACAACTACTTCAATGGTTGGGCCATATGTACTGCCAGTATCTTCAGCTCCATTGTTCACTGAACCTCAACCTGTTATGCATACTGCTGCTCAAGCTACTCCTGAGAATCCTCCTTTCGTGTACCATGTTGCTGGTCCACAATCTGAAAGTCAGGGAGAGCCTAGATACATTGAGGAAGTCAGAGAACAATGGAAAACTTTGGAAAAAAGGATAAGATTTGTGGAAGGAAATAATGTCTTTAGTGCTGCCACAATGGACATGTGCTTAGTTTCAGACTTGGTTATGCTTGCCAAATTCAAAACTCCTGATTTTGAGAAATACAAGGGGCAGACCTGTCCTAGAAGCCACTTGGTGATGTACTACCTCAAGATGGCTGCCTATACCAACAACGACAAACTGCTCATTCACTGTTTTCAAGACAGCTTGAGTGGGGCTTCACTGAAATGGTATATGAGACTTGAGAAGAACCGTATCCAAAGCTAGAAAGACTTGGCCGATGCTTTCTTGAAGCAGTATAAGTATAATCTGGACGTGGCACCTGACCTCCGTCAACTGCAAAACATGTCTAAGAAAGAAAAAGAATCCTTTAAGGAGTACGCTCAGCACTGGAGAGAGCTAGCAGCTCAAGTAGAGCCACCTTTGGCAGAAAAGGAATTGACTGGATTGTTCATGGACACTCTTCAGCCACTATTTTAGGAAAAGATGATAGGCAGTGTATCATCTGGTTTTGCTAACCTAGTCACTATTGGAGAAAGACTAGAAGAGGGTATCAAGAAAGGAAATATTACCAATGTTGAAGCCTTTAATGGTGCTAGAAAGTCCGCTGGGAATTTTCAAAAGAAGAAGAATGGTGATATCCATGATGTTTCAGTTGAAAGGAAACCACATCGCAGGAAACAACAATATGTAGCTGAAGTCACTCCTGTTGTCAATGCTCAACCAATTCAAGTTCCTCGGTAGGCTGTTAGACAAAATTAGAATCGTAATAGGACTAAATTTGATCATATCCCGATGTCTTACACTGAGCTATATCCAGGTCTTGTTCAGAAAGGTTTGATTACAACCAGGGCTCTACCTCCTCCTCCAAATCCTCTCCCAGCCGGCTATAGGGCTAATCTTCATTGTGAATTCCATCAAGGTGGGGTAGGCCATAACTTGGAAGGTTGTTATGCATTGAAGGCTAAAGTATAAGAACTTATCAGAGACAAGATCCTCACCTTTCATGATACCAATCCTAGTGTTATCAACAACCCTTTGCCAGAGCATGCCAAGTGAAGTTTGAGTCAGTTCAGACAGATCATCTCCCAAAGAATGCTATTAGACTATTCTTTTAAAACACACCTTCTCAAAATACTATTGACACCAAGTTTAAATAAATACGGTTCATCCCACACAAAGTACTTAACATCCGATGAAAATTTCTTTTTCTGATTACGAGTTAGACCTTCTGGTATTAATCTGGTGGCTTTGTTAGGCCATGTCGGCAAACCAAGGTCTAACTTGCACCATGAATAACTTTTCATCGAGAAATTCTTCATTAACCTCAATTTCATGCTTGGTCACCTCAACGTTAACAAGACGAGACAAGTGATCCGCTACCAAATTCTCGGAACCCTTTTTGTCGCGAATTTCAAGATCAAATTTTTGCAACAAAAGGACACGTTGAATTAGCCTTTGTTTAGAATCCGGCTTCGTTAGCAAATACTTAATCGTCGCATGGTTCGTGTAAACAACAACTTTAGACCCAATTAGGTAGGACCAAATTTTTTCCAATGCATACACTATCGCAAGAAGCTCTTTTTCAGTTCTGGCATAATTTATTTGAGCTTCATTCATAACCTTACTTGCATAGTGTATAGTATGAAAAAAATTTGTTCTCCTTTGACCAATTACTGCACCAAAGGAATAATCACTCGTGTCACACATGAGTTCAAAATCAAGTTTTCAATTAGAAGTGATGATTATGGGTGCGGTAGTCAAACTTTGTTTTAAAGAATTAAAAGCAATCGCGCGAGAATCTTCAAATTCAAAATACTTATCTTTGTTGAGCAAGTTGCTCAAGGGCTTGGCGATTTTGGCGAAATCTTTGATGAACCTCCGATAGAATCCCGCATGACCAAGAAAGCTTCTTATTCCTTTCACATTCAGAGGTTGTGGCAATTTTTCAATGAAATCCACCTTGGCTTGATCAACTTCAAGGCCTCTTGAAGAAGCTTTGTGGCTAAGCACAATTTCCTCTGTAACCATAAAGTTGCATTTTTCCCAATTAAGCACCAAATTTGTTTCCACACACCTTTCCAAAACAACATCCAAGTTTTTCTAGCAAAGATCAAACGATGGTCCAAAAACCGAGAAGTCATCCATAAAAACTTTGATGGACTTTTCAATCAAGTCCGAAAAGATTGCTTGCATACACCACTGAAAAGTAGTCAGCGCATTACACAACCCAAAAGGCATCCTCCTATAAGCAAAGATTCCAAAAGGGCATGTGAAAGCGGTTTTCTCATGGTCCACCGAGTTAACAATAATTTGAATGTAACCTGAATAACCATCTAGAAAACAATAGAATTCTTGACCGAAAAGTCTCTCAAGCATTTGGTCTATGAAAGGAAGAGGAAAATGATATTTCCTTGTAGTTTGATTTAGCCTACGGTAATCGATACACATCTTCCATCCGATCACGGTTCTTGTAGGGATTAACTCATTCTTCTCATTTCGGATAACCGTGATTTCGTCTTTCTTCGGTACCACTTGCACCAGACTAACCCAAGGACTATAGGAAATGGTATAGATCATTCCGGCATCTAACATTTTTACCACTTCTTTCATGGTAGGTTTCAAACAGCATTGAGGTTGAGCTGCCAGTTTGAAGTCATCCTTCATTAATATCCTATGCATACAATAGGAAGGACTTATTCCTTTCAAATCGGAAAGAGTCCAACTCATAGCATCTTGATTATTTTTCAACACACAAATCAACTTGTCTTCCTCATTTTTGGTTAGCTCCTTGCTTATGATAATCGGTTTATGCCCCTCGTCATCAAGAAACACATATTTAAGGTGGGGGTAATAACTTCAACTCAAGCTTGATTTCTTCATTATTTTATTTTTTCAAAATTTCCAATCTTTATTTCAAAGGAGGAATCTCATTCAATTCCTCAAGTTCTCGCAAACACTTCTCAATTTCTTTTTCTTCATTCTCATTGACACTTTGGAGAGCATTAGTAAGAACCTTTTGTAAAGGGGTAGAAACTTGTAATTGCCTTGTTACCTCTTCAATCACCTCCTCCGTTGCATTAATTCTAAAATAATCACCCTTGTCGTTAGAAAGCTTCATGGCTTCGAATAGATTAAAGCAAATCTCGTCATCTTGTACTCGCACTTTCATGAGACCATCATCCATATCTATGGCCATTCTAGCGATTTTCAGGAAAGGCCTTCCAAGAATTAAAGAAGCGTCATCATCTTCTTCCATATAATCACCACAAAGTCAATGGGGAACAAGAACTTATCAACCTTAACCAACACATCTTTCGCTACACCATGAGGACGGGTAGTAGATTTATCGGCTAGTTGCAAAGTCATTCTAGTAGCCCTCAACTCCATGTGTCCCAACCTTTTCACAATAGACAACGGTATAAAATTAATACTAAAGCCAAAATCAATCAACTCATTACCAACATAAATATTTCCTATGGTGACCGGCAAAGTAACTCTTCCCGAATCACTTTCTTTCCGTGGAAGAGTCCGTTGAATGATAGTGCTACAACTAGCATCAACCATTATCGTTTCCTGATCCGTGCACCTTTTCTTTTTTGTGAGAATATCTTTCATGAATTTTTCATATTTTGGCATTTGCTCCAATGCCTCGGAAAATGGAATATTAATTTAAAATTGACTAAAAATATCCAAAAAACCAAGCATAGTGCCTTGTATTGTCTTTTTTCGTCGGAGCATGAGGATAAGGAAAATTTTGAATAGGAATAGTACTCACTTGTTCCTTTCCCTTCCTAATCTTTTTTTTATTTTTCTCTTCTCTCATTTTCTTTTCTTCTTCCTCTTTCTTTTTCTTCTCATTTTCAACTAATTCTCCCTCAATATTTTGTTCTACTTCACTCTCATCAACTTCTTTTTCTTTTTCAATTACTTCCTCTCTTATGCCCATATCAATCTCCCTACCATTTTTAGTAAGAATAGCTTTGCAATGCTCTTTTGGATTCACTTGAGTATTCACCGGAAAACTTCCTTTGTGTTGACCGGCCAATTGTTTAGACAATTGCCCCACTTGCATCTCAAGGTTCTTTATAGTCGCATCAATGTTCTTTTGATTGGACATTGTCATTTGCATAGTGTGTCTTCCATCTTTTAATTTCCACTTGGAGCTTGTGGAGGTTGAGTGTAGTTTTGGTATTGATGTTGACGATTAGAAGTTCCGACTTCTTGAGGCATTCATTGTTGTTGATAACCTTAGTTGCCTTGTTGATAAGGTGGTCGAGGTTGATAACCTTGATTTTGGTTTCCTGCATAGTTAGTTTCCTCAACCACCAGAGGACAATACTCGGTAGGGTGATCTCCTTTACAAAGCTCACAACTTGCCACTTGTTTTTTTTTGTTGGGAACTTCTTGCATTTCTTTTATTTGTTGTGGAAGTTTAGACATTTATTGAGTCAACAACTTCACTTGTTGTGAACGCAATTTGTTTTGTGCAAGAATAGTGTCATTCGTTCCCAACTCTATCATGCCAGGTTTCCGTTGAGGTGTGCCATGGTTATGATTTCCTTGGTGATCATTTAGTGCAGTCCTATCAATGATAGCAACTGCATCTTCTGCGCTTTTAGACATTAACGATTCACTCGAAATAGCTTCCAACAATGTCTTGTGAACCGATTGGAGCCCATTCTGGAAGATGTGCACTTTAGCTAATTCATCAAAACTATGGCCTTTACATTTTTGTAACATAGATTTGAACCTCTCCTAAGCTTCATTGAGAGATTCATTTCCACCTTGAGCAAACACCGAAATCGCCGTCTTCACTTCCATGAATCTATTGTGGGGAAAAACCGTTCAAGGAACTTCTCCTCCAATAAATTCCAATCCGTCATCACAAGAGTAGATTTGTCAAGATATCATTCCTTCGCCTTCCCGATTAAGGAATACGGAAATAATCTCTTAAACAAGGATTCCTCTTCTGCTTTCAGTGCTCCAGTTGCGCTCGCAATTTTATAGAATTTAGTGAGATGTGTGAACGGATCCTCATGGTCCATACCGATAAAAGGATTTTGATATAAAAGAGCAAGGATTCACGTTTTTTCATCTCAGAATGCCTCATGTTGTGGGTGTTGCATGCAAACTGAGCGTTGTGTCTTGGACTGTTAATACATGGAGTTGAAGCAGGAGGTGGAGGTGGATCTTCCATGTTTGGCGTAACAATGGGTGTAGATAAAGAAGTTTCTCCGCGCTCTTGTCTTTCTTTGGCAAGTTGCTTCCTCCACCTAGTTCTGCTATTGAGTCTATGAGCGGTTCTCTCAATCTCAGGATCGAAAAGAAGTTAGTATGCACGTACACTCCCTCACATAAATGGAGTTTGCACACTAACCAAACAAATTAAACAACACAAAGAAAAATAAACAGAGGTAAAAGATCACAATACAAATATCTTAAAAATCAATAAATTATTGCAATGCTTGCAATATCGACAACAATCCCCGACAACGACGCCATTTTGTTGTAATATATTTTAGGTGGGTTGTTTTATCATATCCATAGGGATTGTCCTGATAAATGGATGTTTTTCGTTCAGTAGTTTATGAGTTTCAAGAAAAGGATTTTCAAAGAGTTTTGGTAGCAAAAAGTAAATTATAGAAAAATGTTTGTTTTAAGAAAAGCATGTCAAGATTAGATATCGTTAACCCATTTCATACATATTCGATTAATCAAGCATGTGAACTTAGTTTAGATCAATACAATCGTGTATCCTCTCGATTCCGTTTAATTCTAAAACGGCTTCGTGGGTATTATTGTTTCAATCGCTAGATGATTTCTATAAACAACAATCGAAACAATAAACATAAAATATCGATACAAAGCAAATATTAACTCCCAAATTTATGTCTAGAGTTTGTTTGTTAATAAATAAAGAACATAAATCAAGACTTGGAAAATCTATTTCTAGAGTGATTCAGCCCATACATATATCATTAAAAGCAATGATCTTCATCATATATTGATCATCAACTTTGTTCACATACAAAAGATCAAAAGAATACATATTAATAAGGTTAAATACCTATAATCTTGACACAAAAGCTGTTTAGCTAGCCATCACCATGGTAGCTTGATCAACAAGTATAAAGGAAAGCTTTACTAGTATCAAAGTCGAAAGATCGAAGATTGTTTCTCCAAAGTTTTAATTTTCACTTCTCTTGGAATTTTTAAGCTTCAAACCCTAAAAATATCTTTACAGTCTGAAAATATGCAGAAAAAATGAAGTCCCCAAAATATCTAATCAAGTGCCTATTTATACAAGTTCCAAAATGTGCCTATAAGTGGCACAACGCTAAGAACTATCAGAGCGCACTTAACGCGACCAGTTCAAAGGCGGCAAATTCCCAGAAAACGCGCTAAGCGCAATTGAAGTACGCTAAGCGGGTCAAGGACCCTTAGCTCCTGCCTTTATCTCAAAAGCGCGCTGGAAAACGCGCTAAGCGCGAGTTGCCGTCAATATGTCGTGAAATTTGTAACACCCTTTTCTACCCCTCAAAATATCGCAGCGGAATACACATAAAATCATAATAAATCAGAATTCACCTCGAAGGGTGCACATTTCCCAATAAATTCAAAATAAAACATTTACTCCGTAAACAACGGGTTTTCCTCAAAATAACTCAAAAATGCCTTCAAAGGGCAGCAGCACCACCATAACCACAAAAATCCCACAAGAGGGTTTATTAAAATAAATCATAGTCATCAAATAATCAATAAAATAACAGCCAAATAAAATTCAACATAGTTCGACTCAACAACCCCAACCCGATGTTACACTATCAGAGCAAAGACCCTCTAAGTCGACCAAAAGCAAATAACTTTAAAGTCCTCAAAAGCGTCCACAACTAATCCTGATCACCTGCATGTTACCCACGTGGAGGCAACATTCAAACAGGCAGGGTGAGTAATATAATTCATTATAATCAATATAAAATAAGATATGCATAAAAATGGCGTCATCATCATATACAACATCATCAGAGTCATCACAAGGCAAAGATCAAAACACGACATCATAAATCACAACAAATGCCACATAAATGCAATGCATAAAAGGACTCATGCATGTGGTACCAATCATCATAATCGATGGACACTTAGGCCATCACCCTCTAAAGATCCCCGTCAAATAGGATCGATTCTACACAAGAACCGGAGCACGTCATAATCCACTTCACATCCACACAATGGGATGGAAGCCACAAATAGACCGAAGTCTAACACCATCATCACTGGATCGAAGTCCTAACATCGTCACAGAAATGCTATGAATGCATGATACACAACGTCATAATCATCATCGCCAAAAATATCATTATGTGCATCATCATTCACCAAAACATCATGTTAATCATGTCATTATATATTCATCAAAACATCACAGGTCATCATCTCAATATCATCAAGAACATCATAGTAAAACATCAGAAGTATCACAACACCAAAATCTCAGAACATCACAGCATCATAAACAAAATTTCACAAACAGCGGCAGTTCGCTGTTGAGTTCGCTGTGCGAACACATTAGCTGGGACTTTCGCCTTGCGAAGCTCTAGCGAATCCCAGAATCCCAACAAAGCCCTCATTCTGCCTCCCTTCACCTCTTCATTCGCTTTGCGAAGCCCTTCACTGGGATATTCGTTATACGAACTCACGACACCACTTCTCAAAAATCAACCTAGAATCATCATAGTTATCGCGCATTCGCTGCGCTACTCGCTTTACGAGTCTAGGCGAACATTCGCCTTGCGAGCTTTTCGTTCGCTTTGCGAACTAGCGATTACAGGGAATCGCTGTTGCGCATCAGTAGCATACCAAACCCGCAATACATTACGAATTCAACCTCAGTTCGTCCAAAAACATCCCTACAACATTCCTAAGGCATTATAACCATTAAGGACACAAAACCTACAACTATTAGGTCGATTAATTTCACTTTTGTAACTCGAAATCACCTAAACCTTCACAAACTCCCAAGGTTCCCATAAACCCCATAAATCTCTTTCTCATACAATATCCCACACATCATCAAAAAAAGGTTTTGCCTCAAAGGCTTATTTCACCCCAAATCAATTCAACCCTTAATAATCCATCATCGATTCTCAGAAATACCTCTAAATCATCAATAACTCATAAACCCTTCAAAAACCCCAAAAACCTCAAAACCCACTTTCAACACATCACGTTCTATATTGAAAACAATGAAAGGCAATACTCTTCATACCTTAGATTGTCGTTCCGGGGTTTTCTCCACTGATCCTTTGGAAGCCTTCACGAATCCTTGCCTTTTTTCTTCTTTCCTCAGAGCTCTGCACTTTCTCCTTATTTTCACGTTCTGATCAACAAATGAAACCTAATCTCAAATTTCTCCTTTTGTTAAACCTTTGGGCTTCCAAAACAGGCTCTCCCCATAATACCCTCACTAATCCACCTCAAAAGTCCATCTTACCCTTAATTCCTCTAATATTATTTAAATTAAAAATAATACTAATATATTCATATTATATACTATTATTTAATTCAAATAACCAAGTCTTTGAAGGTGTGAAAAACGCAAGAAAGGGGGTTTGAATTGGCTTTATAAAATAATCGTTTCTTTTAAATAACTTCCTTGTTAAAACTTTTACCCTTTTCTAAAGAACAACAGCTTAGTTAAACACAGAGATATAAACACGTTATGTTTATACTAGTTCACTTGAGAATCTCTCAAGTTAATCTAGTCCACCCGCCAAGGTGATTTCGCCTCTCTCAACGAGGTTTTAATCCACTATTCAACAAAATAGTACATTGCACAAGCTACACAGTTGATGACTAACAACAACCTCTAGAACTCACACGTTCTAGACTTCTCAAGTAATCCGACCATACAGGTCTTACTTAAGGCACAACCTCTAAGACACACGTCCTAGATTTCTCAAGAGATCTGATCACTAAGACTCTCTTAAGGAATACAACTTTTAGTTCAAATACAATGGGTTTACAGAGAATTGCTTCTTATCAAGCTGATAATGTAAACAAGTTTTTAGACCAGTAATGACTTAAGAAAGAATAGAGTTAGAAAGTATTGTCGTTGTTCGCATGTGTGTCTTTCTTCAAGTCTTTGAACTTCCTTTTATAGCCGAGTGAAAAGAGCCGTTGAGATGAAATCATGAAGGCTAGGTAGGCTTACGGCTAGAAGCGTGAGGACATGTACAAAATCTTCTGCATGTTGCGCGTCCTACCTGTGTCAGAGTATCTAGTTTGTATTTCGCACAGTCTTTAAGAATATTAACGTTGTAATGTGGTACAGCTGTACAGTGTGGTACGTTTTCTTGGCTTCTCAACTACATAGGCTTTTTGTGAGCATGAGTAAGAAGGGAAAACATTGCTCGGTTCTTGAGATTATCAAGTCTTCGAATCATCAGCTCTGCGCTTCCAGAATCTTCAGAACTTGCCTTCAGAACCTTGATCTTTTAATTTACTTTCTTTATATCTTCAGAGGCTTCTGATAATATTTGATTGAAGCATGAGAGTCGACTTTGGGTAGGTCTTCAGAACCTTGATCAGAGAGCATGAGGCTTCAGCATCTGGACTTCGTTCCATCAGAACTTTTGTCTTTTGATCTTCAGAACTCATTCTCTTTTCCTTTCGTATCAGAGATATGTGAATCTTGTCTTATCTTCGAATTGAGTTCAGCTCTTCGAAGCATCTTTCATTAAGCATTGCGCCAATTCATGGAAGCAGAACCTGTTTGCTAGGTTCTCACAAATAACAACATTAGTTGCACAAAATTGTTCATACAAATATTCATTTGTTATCATCAAAACTTAGAGATATTATTGAAGAACCAAATCTTGTTCTCACAATCTCCCCCTTTTGATGTGATAAAACTATGTATTTGATGAAGTGCTCCCCCTGAGTGTTAGATTTGATTAAGGTTCGTGCTCGGGCTCCCCCTGACTTCATTAACCTTTTTTAGTCTTTTTTCATCATCAGAGTTATCTGCACAGAAGAAAAATACAGAAAAAAAATATAATAGAGATGATAGATTTATCTGTTTGCAATGTAAGCAACATTGTTTTTCATAGAATGACTATAAGATCAAAATTATCTCATTCATATACTTTCTCCCCCTTTTTGTCATGAATCAAAAAGATAAACTCAGGGTAGTCCAAGGGTGAAAAACACAGAACTAAAACTTAAAAGAAAAACAGATGTTTATTTGCTGTCAGAGGACATCTTGTCCCAAATCTTCTTCATCATGATTTGAATATTTTCATTGACAGTATCTTGCTTGTCAAACCTTTCTCTGAAGTTCTTTTGTTCAATTCTGATTTCATCAATGGCTTCTCCCAGACGCTTGATAGTAGGATCAGAAGTGGAAGCAATCGTAGCACATCTTTTAGCTCTTTCAGCTTCAGCAGCTTCTTGTGCCTTTCTAGCAGCTTGCTCTTCGGCTTCTTTAGTGGCCTTTTCTTCAGCTTCTCTCTGCTTGGCAGCCAAGAACTTGAGTGCTCTGACTCGTGCTTCAGCTTCTACTCTTTCCTTAGCTTTCTCAAGTCCATCAGTTATGGTGGCATTTGAGAGACTTACAATTCTTGTAAGTTCCATGTCCAGCCATTTTTGAAAACTTTGACAGGCACTCTCAAGTTCCATGAGCTTCGTGTTTGTACAAAGTTCTGCTTTTAGTTTGGCAAGCGTATCCAGTGCTTTGTCATGAAACTGACTTATGCACTCTTCAAGGGATAATGGAGGTGGTGCATTATAGATGACCAAAGCGAGATTAGATTCGGCAGAGTTGGTTTCTGGTGGTGGTTGCTGAGATAAGTCAATCTCAGTAGCAGCAGGTTCAGGTGGTTGTTGTTGATCGTTAGGAGAGGTTACTTCTAGATTGTCGGAGCTCATGAGGTTTTCAGGTAAGACAATTTCTAGAGATTCATAGGAGGTTCCCTCAGAACTGGATTCAGTATTGGGAGCTTGAGGTTCAAAGATTTGATTTGTTGGTTCTAGTTCATTCGGCAGAATTGTTGAGGTAGTTGTTATTGAAATATATGTAAAATCAGTCTCAGACAAGATTGGAGTAGTTATTGATGGATTGTTGGTTGATCGATCAGTGGTTGGTAAAGGAATAGAAAAAGATGAAGGTTTAAACCTTACTTATGGAATGGAGGTAGAGGTGATTGATGAAGATGGTGCAGCAACAGATGGATTTGCATCAACTTTATTGATTTTCTCAAGAAGAAGGGCTTCTTTCCTGGAGATTTCAGTTTCATCCTTTTTCTTCTTTTTACCCTCCGCATCCTCTTCAGTAAGCTTCCTCTTACTCCTGGTAATATGCTTTGACTGAGGGACAGCTTCTTCAACTCTAGATTCTGCTTCTCTCATTATGGCAATGTAAGAGGCTATTATTGTTGGATTATCTTCTTTGCGGTAGAATGGATAGTTTTCCACTGGATTCCTGATCTTTTTCACCGTTTCGGGAGAAATAGGTGTTGGTTTCACCTCTACACTTGCAATCATCTTCATATGTTTAAGATTTACAGCATTGAAAACTTCTCCAACTCTTTTATTCAGATATTCCGTGAAATTTGCTTCCTTGGTCAGATAATCCACTAATCTGCATTCAACCAGAATGTCAGAGATCAGCCTTCCAAAAGGGATGTAGTTAACAATTTTCTTTTCTGGTGAGTCCGTTGTTCTTGTTTTACGCACCATGTCCCTTAAATAGTAGAATAGAATGGAGGGAAAACACATTTTCTCATGTTTGTGCAAGTAGTACAGCATGTGTTTTTTATTTGTGTTGGCAAAATCTGTAGTACTCTTCGCCGGTCTTGGATTGATGCATCCAAGAATGATCTTGTGCCAGATCCTTAGGTTGTCACGCAAGTTTTTGCTTTTGTAGTCCGTTGTTCCTGATTGACAACTTTTGAAGATAGCTTTGTTGATGACTGACTCAGATTTTTCAGTTTTTATGTACACTCTCTTCCCTTCCAAGAACTTCATCCCTAGCAATTCTGAAATAGATCTCTCAGTGATGATAATCTTCTGATCCAGAACAAAAGATACTACATGGAACTCGTATGTATCTGCATGTCTCCAGAATTCTTTCACTAGATCATCAAAGCATGGACCTCTTAGTCTATCAAAGTAATTTTTCCATTCTTGAGCACCCAATTGATCAATTAGGTTAAACCCATTTTCAGAGAGGTTGTTGAAATCAACATCTGGCTCTTTCAGAACAGTTAGATAGTTTGTATGTGTCACACATGTCACAGAGCGAGTTTTCTGGGTGACATGGTTAGCATCAATTGAAGGAAGGGTTAATGGATTTGAGACAACTGGTTCAGTCATTGAGAGAGTAGTAGTGGATGTGATGGATGAGGATGGTAGTTCTTGGGAGATTTGAACAGTACCTTGTTGATGAGTGTTCATCCTTACGAAGAAAAAAAATTAGGATTGAACTTTGAGTTGATTTTGATTGAGAGATAGATAGAGAGAGAGTCGATTAACTTTTTAGGGTTTGTGAGAGAGAGAGAGAGAGAGAGAGAGAGAGAGAGAGGGAAAGAGAAAATGTTCTCGAGGGATTAAAGGACAGATACCTTCTTGAGGAAATAAGCTAATAAATGTGATAAAGTTGAGTCAATCTCGAGAAAAATGCTGTTCGTTTAATTTGAATAGTTAAAATGACTTAATTTTATTTAAATCACGTGCAAAAATAATTTTCCGAATATATGACATGTCATTTATTTATCAGAACTTAAGATGCATTAAGAAAAAGGTTATGATGATTTGAAAAATACTTTTCTTCTGACTAAACACATGAGGTTCTGAAAGTGTTTTATTCTGAACAGTATTTCATATTCAGGTGTTTTAAAATGATTAGAAATCTATCCTCAGCTAAGGGTTTTGTGAAAATATCAGCCCACTGATGGTCTGTATCAATGAATTTTAAGCATAGAGTTCCCTTCTGAACATAGTCCCTAATAAAGTGATATTTTATTTCAATGTGTTTAGCCTTAGAATGCAAAATTTTATTTTTACTTAAGCAGATAGCAATAGTATTATCACAGAAGATAGGAATGTTCTCTCATATATCTGATAATCTTCCAGCTGGTTTTTCATCCATAGCATTTGAGTACTGCATAGGGAAGCCGATATGTATTCTGCTTCAGATGTTGAGAGAGCAATTGTAGATTGTCTCTTGCTTGACCATGAGATTAGATTGCTTCCTAAGAACTGACAGTTCCCCGATGTGGTTTTTCTTTCTAATCTGTCTCCGGCATAATCTGCATCGCAGTAACCAGAAAGAGTATACTCTGATACTTTCTTATACATCAGGCCAAGGTTAGTTGTTCCTTTCAGATACCTTAGAATTCGCTTGACAGCGGTTAAATGTGATTCTCTTGGATCTGATTAGAATCTAGCACATAGATGTACACTGAATAATATATCAGGTCTAGAAGCATTTAGATATAAGAGAGAACCTATCATACCATGATATAGCTTTTGACAAACCTTAACTCCTGTTTCTTCCTTTCCCATGACACACGTTGGATGTATTAGTGTTTTAGCAATGTTGCAATCCGTCATATTGAACTTCTTCAGAAATTCTTTTGTGTACTTGGTTAGATGGATGTAAGTGGCCTCTGATCTTTGATCAATCTGGATTCCAAGGAAGAACTTCAGTTCTCCCATGAGGCTCATTTCAAATTCGGCCTGCATTAACTTTGAAAATTCTTGACATAGAAAGGAGTTAGCAGAACCAAAAATAATGTCATCAACATAGATTTGAACAATGAGAATGTCATTCTTATATGTCTTGCAGAAAAGAGTTGTGTCAACCTTTCCTCTAGTGAAATTGTTTTCTAGTAAGAACTTGCTTAATCTTTCATACCAAGCTTTGGGAGCATGTTTTAAACCGTAGAGTGATTTTTTAAGTTTAAAAACAAAGTCTGATTTTTCTGAATTTTCAAAACCAGGAGGTTGTTTGACAAAAACTTCTTCTGATATATAACCATTTAAGAATGCACTCTTAACATTCATTTGATATAGAGTGATGTCATGATTTACTAAAAAGGATATTAGCAAACGTATTGCTTCAAGTCTTGCAACTGGAGCAAATGTTTCGTTGTAGTCGATTCCTTCTTGTTGACAGTATCCTTGAGCAACAAGTCGTGCTTTATTTCTGACAACTTCTCCCTTTTCATTTAGCTTGTTCCTGAATACCCACTTGGTTCCTATTACGTGAACATTCTTGGGTTTAGGAACTAGATCCCAAACATTGTTTTTGGAGAACTGGTTGAGTTCTTCTTCCATAGCCAGAACCCAGTCTTTGTCCATGAGGGCTTCTTCAATTGTAGCTGGTTATATCAAAGATACTAGTCCTACAAGTGTCTCTTCTGATGGTCTAAAGGTTGATCTGGTTCTGATAGGAGCATCTTTGTTACCCAGAATCAGTTCCTCAGGATGTGATGTGGACAGTCTTCTTCTTCGTTGAGATGGGGTATTTGGAGTTACTTCAACGGTTTCTTGTGTAGGATCTTGCTGTTCTTTAACTTCATCTGTCTTTTCCTTAGGTTCGGTGAATCTGATTTCCAAATCTGCAAGTTTCTCAACTAGCTCTGACTTTTTTGAGTCAGGCTTATCATTGAATCTAACATGAATAGATTCCTCCACAATTCTTGATTATGTGTTGTAAACTTTATAGCCTTTCGAGCATTCAGAGTATCCCAACAACAGACACTTCTGTGCTTTGGAATCAAACTTGCTAAGATTCTCTTTAGTGTTAAGCATAAAACAGACACATCCAAATGGATGAAAATAAGAAATGTTGGGTAATTTATTCTTCCATAATTCATATGGAGTTTTATTCAAGATAGGTCTTATAGAGATTCTATTTTGAATATAACATGTTGTGTTAATTGCTTCTGCCCAGAAGTACTTAGCTATGTCAGTTTCTTGGATCATGGTGCGAGCCATTTCTTGTAAAGTTCGATTCTTTCTTTCTACAACTCCGTTTTATTATGGAGTTCTAGGGCAAGAAAAATCGCGAGATATTCCATGTGAATCAAAAAGTTCTTCAAAGTATTTATTTTCAAATTCTCCACCATGATCACTTCTGACTCTGACTATTTTACAATTTTTCTCATTTTGTACTTGAATGCAGAAGGAAGCAAACACAGAATGTGATTCATCCTTGTGTTTTAAGAATTGTACCCATGTCCATCTGCTGTAGTCATCAACGATGACTAGTCCATATTTCTTACCATTGAGAGAGGCCGTTTTTACAGGGCCAAACAGATCAATGTGAAGAAGTTCCAACGGTCTAGAGGTAGAGATAACATTTTTAGTTTTGAAAGAGATTTTTGAAAACTTTCCTTTCTGACATGCTTCACAAAGAGCGTCTGACGAATATTTCAGATTTGGCAAGCCTCTAACAAGACCAAGCTTGTTAAGCTGAGAGTTTCTTCTCAGTCTGACATGGCCAACACGTCTGTGCCAGACCCATTGCTCTTCGTTTACAGAAAGAAGACATTTTACATTTTGATGTTTTAAATCAGATAACTTATTTTTGTAAGTGTTGTTTTTCCTCTTTCCGTTGAATAGGACAGATCCATCCTTCTGACTTACAGCTTTATAAGATGTTTGATTAAAAATGAGATTATAGCCATTGTCGCTAAGTTGAATTATTGACAACATATTATGCATTAGACCTTCTACTAATAGGACATTCTTAATGGAAGGAAGCTTACCATTTCCAATAGTTCCGGAGCCAATGATTCTTCCTTTCTGATTTCCTCTGAAACCGACGACGCCTCCAGGTTTAAGTTTCAGATCTTGGAACATAAGCCTTTCTCCCGTCATGTACCGCGAGCACCCACTGTCCAGGTACCATGACTGGTGTTTCAATGGAGCTATTAAGGATATCTGCAACATATATTATCTTGTTTTTAGGTACCCATTTTGTGGGTCCTTTCACATTAGTTTTTCTAAAGGTTCTGATCCCTTTAGATTTCTGTACGTTAGTGGAACGGTGTGGAGTTTGTGTATAGTGTTTGTGTTTAGGATATTTCCTTAGTGTGTGTGTTTGTGTAGTCCCAGTGTTTGAGCCTTTTGGTTCTGAATGCTTAAGGCCAGTTCCAGAGGGAATGAACTGTTTGAATAGAGGTATTATTTTGATGTTTCTGGTTTCATCATATGGTTGAGATGGTCCTGAATGTCCTAGACCTCTACTGCCATTTCTACTGACTCCATAGATTAGTGAAGCCATTTTGCTTCTATCTACGCTTTTGGCAAGAAATTTTTTGAATGAGTTATCATATTTGTCTTCTTTACTAGTGTTAGTTGAGTTTGAAACAATTTCTTCTTCTAACTTAGATACTTTACATTTCAGGACAATGTTTGAATTTTCTAAGACAAATATTTTCTCATTTTGTTCAGAAATGGTTTTCTTGTTTTTAGTAAGATCATCTGAAGAAACTATAAAACTCTTTTTCAAGATTTTGAATTTGCTTTGAAGGTTTTGGTATCTTTTTATCAGTTCAGTTAATCCTAATTCAAGTTCAGATCATGATAAGGAAGAAAGTACCTCTCTTTCATCGTCGGAGTCTGATAGTTCTTCCTCTGACAAGTCACTTCTGGTTTCTGCCATGAAAGCCATGTTGACCCGACCTTCATCAGCATCATCTTTAGATTCCGAATCATCCCAGGTTGCCAAGAGACCCTTTTTGGTTTTCCTAGGTCTTTCTTCTTTCTTGGCCTTTGGACAGTCATATTTGAGATGTCCAGATTCTTTACATTCAAAGCACGTAACATCTTTTCCATAGTTTCTTCTTTGACCAGATGTAGATTCGAATCTTCTCCTTGGTCCTTTGAACTTGTTCCTTCTGTATTTCCAAAGTTGACTTATCTTTCTTGATATGAGTGATATATCATCTTCTTCAGATTCTTCCATTTCTTATTCTGCCTGATACGCCTTCTTCTTTTCTGGCTTTGCCTTTAGTGCAATGGATTTGTTTTTCTTCTGAGGTTCATCTCCTTGAAGCTCTATTTCATGACTTCTTAAAGAACTAATAAGTTCTTCAAGACTGATATTATTCAAATCCTTTGCAAGTTTCAAGGCAGTCTCCATTTTGCTGGAAGACTTCTGATGATCTTCTTGACATGATCAGCAGTAGAATAGCCTTTGTTCAGAACTCTGAGTCCGGCAACAAGCATTTGAAACCTTGAGAACATGGTTTCAACAAACTCATCTTCTTCCATTTTGAAGACTTCGTATTTTTGGATTAGCGCAAGAGTCTTCGTCTCCTTGACTTGAGCATTTTCTTCGTGAGTCATACGAAGAGAGTCAAAGATGGACTTTGCAGTTTCTTTATTTGTGATTTTCTCATACTCGGTATAAGAAATTGCATTTAACATAATGGTTCTTGCTTTGTGATGATTTTTGTAAGTTTTCTTCTGAGCATCTATAAACTCACTTCTTTCAATCTTTTTACCTACAGAATCTACAGGATGACTATAGCCATCAAGTACTAGATCCCATAGATCTAGATCAAATGATAAGAAATAACTTTCAATTCTATCTTTCCAATAATCAAACTTTTCGCCATCAAAGATAGGAGGTTTTGCAGTGTAAGATTCTCTTTCAATAACATTTGTTTCAGAAGTTGTTAGTGGTGGTGTAGTCATTGTTTTTCACATTTGGATCGGTACTGAACACTGTTAAGTGCTTGATAAAAATTCAATCTTTTTATCACCTCAGAACCAGACTCTGATACCAATTGAAGGTGTGAAAAACGCAAGAAAGGGGGTTTGAATTGGTTTTTTAAAATAATCGTTTCTTTTAAATAACTTCCTTGTTAAAACTTTTACCCTTTTCTAAAGAACAACAACTTAGTTAAACACAGAGATATAAACACGTTATGTTTATACTAGTTCACTTGAGAATCTCTCAAGTTAATCTAGTCCACCCGCCAAGGTGATTTCGCCTCTCTCAACGAGGTCTTAATCCACTATTCAACAAAATAGTACATTGCACAAGCTACACAGCTGGTGACTAACAACAACCTTTAGAACTCACACGTTCTAGACTTCTCAAGTAATCCAACCACACAGGTCTTAATTAAGGCACAACCTCTAAGACACACGTCCTAGACTTCTCAAAAGATCTGATCACTAAGACTCTCTTAAGGAATACAACTTTTAGTTCAAATACAATGGGTTTACAGAGAATTGCTTCTTATCAAGCTGATAATGTAAACAAGTTTTTAGACCAGTAATAACTTAAGAAAGAATAAAGTTAGAAAGTATTGTCGTTGTTCGCATGTGTGTCTTTCTTCCAGTCTTTGAACTTCCTTTTATAGCCGAGTGAAAAGAACCGTTGAGATGAAATTATGAAGGCTAGGTAGGCTTACAGCTAGAAGCGTGAGGACAGGTACAAAATCTTCTGCATGCTGCGCGTCCTGTCTGTGTCAGAATATCTAGTTTGTATTTTGCACAGTCTTCAAGAATATTAATGTTGTAATGTGGTACAGCTGTACAGTGTGGTACGTTTTCTTGGCTTCTCAACTACATAGGCTTTTTGTGAGCATGAGTAAGAAGGGAAAACATTGCTCGGTTCTTGAGATTATCAAGTCTTCGAATCATCAGTTCTGCGCTTCCAAAATCTTCAGAACCTTGATCTTTTAATTTACTTTCTTTATATCTTCAGAGGCTTATGATAATATTTGATTGAAGCATGAGAGTCGACTTTGGGTAGGTCTTCAGAACCTTGATCAGAGAGCATGAGGCTTCAGCATCTGGACTTCGTTCCATCAGAACTTTTGTCTTTTGATCTTCAGAACTCATTCTCTTTTCCTTTCGTATCAGAGATATGTGAATCTTGTCTTATCTTCGAATTGAGTTCAGCTCTTCGAAGCATCTTTCATTAAGCATTGCGCCAATTCATGGAAGAAGAACCTGTTTGCTAGGTTCTCACAAATAACAACATTAGTTGCACAAAATTTTTCAAACAAATATTCATCTGTTATCATCAAAACTTAGAGATAATATTGCAGAACCAATTCTTATTCTCACAGTATTCACCAAAATACCGACATCGACACCAACCACCAAAATTCACCGAAAATTCACAAATATTATATTTAAATTAATTAAATAAATATTCTAATAAATTTGGGGTGTTACAACTCTCCCCCACTTAAAGAATTTTTGCCCTCGAAAATTACCTCAAAGAAACAGAGTCGGATACGACTCCCTCATCTGATCTTCGCGTTCCCAAGTCCAACTTTCTCCAGCTGGTCCTCCCCACAGTACCTTCACCAAAGTTATGTCCTTACCCCGCAGTTGCTTCATCTCTCGACCGTCAATCCGCACAGGTACAGCTTCCACTGTCAGGTTATCCCTCACTTGTACATCATCCATCTGAATCACATGCGACGGATCTGGAATGTACTTCCTCAACTGCGACACATGGAACACGTCATACAAATTCGCAAGTGACGGCGGTAAAGTAATTCGATAGACTACTTCTCCTATCCTCTGCGAGATTTGGTATGGACCGACAAAACGTGGAGTGAGCTTCCTAGACTTCAAAGCTCGACCCACACCAGTCACTGGTGTCACCCTCAAAAACACGTGATCTCCCTCTTGGAATTCAAGTGTCTTCCTCCTCTTATCATGGTAGCTCTTCTGACGACTCTGCGACGCTCTCATCCTTTCTTGGATCATCTTAATCTTTTCAGTCGTATCTTGCACAATCTTAGGTCCGAGTACAGCACTCTCGCCTGACTCATACTAACACAAAGAAGTCCTACACCTCAACCCATACAAAGCTTCATAGGGCGTCATTCCAATACTAGCATGAAAACTGTTATTGTACATGAACTCAATCAACGGCAAATGGCTATCCCAAGATCCTCTATGATCCAACACACAAGCCCTCAGCAAATCCTCTAAGGATTAGATAGTCCTTTCTGTCTAACCGTCCGTCTGTGGATGATAGGCAGAACTCATCCTCAACTTAGTACCCAACGCATCTTGCAAACTCTTCCAGAACCTTGATGTAAATCTCGGATCTCTATCCAACACAATACTCGAAGGTATCCCATGCAACTTCACAATCTCTGCAATGTACATTTCGGCTAACTTCTGCATAGAATGATTAATCTTCATCAGCAAGAAATGAGCCGATTTAGTTAATCTATCTACAATCACCCAAAATGGAATCATTTCCCTTAGCAGTCTTCGGCAATCCCACCACAAAATCCATGGAAATACTATCCCACTTCCATTATGGAATTCTCAATGGGTGCATCATACCTAAAGGCTTCTGATGCTCAATCTTCGACTTCTGACAAGTCAAACACGCATAGACAAACTCCGCAACATCCTTCTTCATACCTGGCCACCAAAACAACTTTTTCAAATCATGGTACATCTTCGTAGCACCGGGATGAATACTCATCCTACTTCGGTGTCCTTCTTCAAGTATACTCCTCTTAATATCTGGGACATCTAGAACACACACCCTGTCTCTAAACATCATCACACCATTCTCGTCAATTCAGAATTCTCCTCTGTTACCTTGGTTGATCAAAGCCAACTGGTCCACTAACTTTAAGTCAGATTGTTGTCCCACTCTGATCTCTTCCAGAATGCCACTAGTCAACTTCAACATTCCCAACTCACTACAAGAAAATTGGCAGATTGCGACGGTTATTTTTGCAGGTTACGACGGTTAAAACCGCCGTAATTTATAAGTAACGACGGTTGTTGCACTGTCGCAGAAACGTGTGTCGCGAGGCCGTATCGCGTCGGTTTTAAAAATCGTCGCACCAACTGTTGTTATCTCTCACGACGGGTAGGGAACGATCATAATTTGCATATTGCGACGGTTCTAACCGTCGTAAATTTCCATTTGATTTTTGTTTTTATTGTTGATTACGACGGTTCCAACTGTCGCAACTTTCTGTTCCACAGTTACATCTGCATGTAAATCCATAGGAAATTTCTTTTCCACAGGTAATTTATTTTTAAAATAAAAAAAAAATTGTTTGTAGAAATATGAACAGAATGGGAACGAAAATCACATATATTCTTCATTCAACTAAACATATATATCATATTACATTTATACAAACATCATGTCACTTTATATGTTAGAAGCTTATCATATTACAATTACATTCAGAGATAAGGAATCAAATACATTTAAGCAAATCAATTACGTGATTGATTTGTCACATTGGAAGCCATTACACTCCAAAATCCAGCCCTATTCAATACCACCAAAAGTAACTCCACGAACAATAGGCACAAGGGAACCAATCACCCAAGGTGTAGGCCTCTGTTAGAAAGTGAAACAAGAGATTACAACTAGAAAAATCACCTCATAATACATTATATGTATGTAATTTTCTATCAGAAGATATAATATATAAGTTAGACAACAAATGTTTAAAAAAGCGACTATAATGTAGCAGAACTTGCGTAAATCACGATTGTTCAACGATAGACTATAAAGTATCACAATATAAAGGACCGTGACAGGAACTTAAAATCATGCCAGTTTAATACATACTTATCAACTATCATCAAATTCATTGAAGATTAATTACAACAAGCAACGACATACTGATTCGTGGAATTTTGGTTGTAAACTCAACCCCGCAAATTAGTAGTGATCGCCAAAATTTATAAGAACTAATTTGACTATATCTCCGATCAATGTTTGATTGGTCGAATAAAAAATCAATAGGCTCCTCCTGGTACTATATTAAAAAAGAAATAGCAAGAAAGGTACAACCCTTTGTGCCCACAACCAGACAGCTTGGGCATGGACAAATGAAATGGAGATTCTCCTATAACATGAGACACTGGTACCATGTTGAAAAAGATAAAACTGGAAAGAAACAATGTTAGCAAATTAGATTACTATGTCACTTTAATCTGACAACTTTACTATGTCTGCTTCTATGTCATGATTTATCCTAAGAGATAAAACTGGAAAGAAACAATGTCACTTTAATCTGACAACTTTACTATGTCTGCTTCTATGTCATGATTTATCCTAAGAGATTATAAATATAAATGAGGAATTTATATGTTGATGCTCCTACTTCTCTACATCTCTATTTGATTGCAGGGATCATGGTCCAGTTTTAAAACAAAAATAATAGTTATGACCCCTGATTTTTAATTGTTATATAAAATAGTTATGATCCCTAAACTTGTGATTCACTCATTTTTAAACATAAGCGAATAACAAAGCTAATGTGGGGTAGATTTTCTAGCTATGCTCAAACACTTCTCACCTCAAAATAACATAAAGATTGATAAAGAATGCAAAATTTTAGTAAGTACATTGCAGGAGAACCACTTTTAATCATAACCACTTTTAATCATAGGGAGAGAGTTTATCTTAAAAATTATTAAGGAAGATGGAGAAAGACCAACGAAAACTGTTAAGGGAGATTAAGAAAGACCAACCATTCTCAGTTCCTCTGGAGTAATATAGCCATCCTTTTCTAAGTCAAATTTCCCAAAAGCAGCGTGTGACCGTTGATGCCACTTATCAGATTCATGTTCCTCCAATTGATGCACATGTAATGTAGCTGCTACAAACTCGGTAAAATCTACTAGTCCATTTGTGTTGCCGTCTATCTGCCAGCATAAAAGAAAGTGAATTAGTTTTTTTTACAGGGAAAAGCAAAACATGTGAAGATGGACATTAGTGATGAGGGAAACCAAAAACAAAGGATATGAGCAGTTATAGAAATTGTATTGACTTGGAAGAAATAAAGAGGAAAGAAAAAACATAACCTACTGGTGTACTCGTGTTTGATGAGTTTGAGTGTATCTTCCTTGTGTCTGAAGCCTTTACGGTTATAATTCTCACCCCTGGTGATGTTATTTTGGAGCACCTTGGGATCGAAATCGGAGTCAGATAAACAATTGACTGAGAAGACTTTCTGGCAGCAGATTATGTTCGGAAAAGGAACGTGGATGCGAGTGGCAGGGAGACGGGAATAGTGCGCACGGAAATCCATTGAAGATAGTCAAGAAAAGACAACAGATATTGGTCAGGTGTTTTGATGATTTTCATTAAATTAATAGGTTGCAACCTTCAGCATCTGCCTTACAACCACTGCAACATCTTTTTCAGTACAACGCTTGTCCTTCCTGCAAAAGAAGAGGTAGAAAAACTAAGTTCAGGGTAAAAGAAAAAAACACATTGCTAAACACAAAATTAGCAAGAAATAAAATTTTGGAGTCGTCGGCGATCCTGGAGTATCACTCTATACACAAAAGAGGTCAGAAGCTACAAATATGAGGATATGCCGACGGTCTTTGGGTAATAATGCAAATGAGAAACACTAACCTTTCACAGTTGTAGCAGGGCCTGCACAAGAAAATAAAGGCACAATAACTCTATATATTTCAAGTTGTTAGCACCTTTCATCAGTATAGGAAACATATGTGGTCTAACTAACATAACCAGCATCTTTAAGTCTTCTAATACAAATTAACAAGCTCTTCATTTCCAACCCAAAACTCCTACATAAATTCAACACGTTAACTTTCAACCTTGGCCAATTATAGAATTTGATTGTTATATTAACACATAATCAAAATCAAAGGAAATTTATCGAGATTGTGAGATGTACACTCGAGAGTACAAAGCATGGTGGTTCTCTACCCATAAAATTAGAGATTTGTAACAATGTGACTATTTTATAAGAAAAGAGGATGCTATAAAATAAGAACATCATCAATACTTTTTTGATAATTCAGGTTAATGGGGAGGTATCAGAATGTGAATAAAAACAGTGGCATTTTATGTGGTGAATAAAAAAAAGCATTTTATAACATACTAACAAGTAACAACAAACATTTATCGATAAAATAGCTAACAAACCTTCACAGTGGCTGAAACGACATAAGCAACAATCCTTGAAATGCACGAGCCAAGAACAATCTTGTTATACCCAAATTCAGAAGCCACCTGAAAAAATTGGTTAACAATTTCAAAATGAACATGTTTTCAAACATATACATATGTATGCTTATAGGCTTCAAATCAAGATAGTATCACAAAATCCAGAAGTAAACCTTTTACAAGGCCAACACGCTCCCTACCAGTGGGATCACTCACTACATTCATTAGCAAAATTAACTTCTCCTTTCCATCACTAGAATCTGACGAGTAAACAGTATCAATTTGAACAAAATGAAATTCCTTCCTCAGAGGGGCTAAACTTGACACAATCAAACCAATAGCTTCAACCGCCTCTTCCATTTCATGAGAAGGAATTGGAAAAACAAAATGTGTGCATAGCTCTGATAGCTTAAGGGTCTCCTAAACTTGTTAGAAATCCGTTAAACTATGGAAAGTGACATATTATGCTCTTGCGCAGAATCCTGTAGCGGATTCTAACCAGCATGGCAATCATAATAGTAAGTTGAGTGAACAGCTGGCCCCCTATTTGCAATTGCAACACTAACTACATCTATCTTCAAAATGCACTCATCAGCCCTGTCACATACACGCTTAATTTCTACTGAACTTATGTGCATATCAGCAACAGAAAATTCTAAGTATGAATAACATTATTCAGTCCATATAATCTCTTGCTAATGTGTGACTTCTATTTTTTCCCTACGTTTTGCATTCTCTCGAAAGAGTAATACCTTTATTCCACCAAGATTCATGGTGTCATCAACTCTCCCTTGTACAATGATATAGCCACCTACCATTCTCTTGATTATATCTCCATGTCTCCTAAGAACCTGTTAATACCCATATCAAGATAGTCATGACAATTGACAAGTTATAGCAATAATAGCAAAATGAATTGAGTCAAAATTACGAATTTAGTCTAATGTAATTTACAAAGAGGGTATTGTTTGAAGTCCTTAATGTATATCTTACTGATATACAGTAGTACTTTTGGACATTGATAGTTTGCATAGGATTTAACAACATTTAACGACAAACAATCAAACATCCAAAGTTCAGAATAGAAGATTTTCCTATCTTTTCACTCTTAACTAGGTGCTTGATCCTCCATCTTTTCGCTGTCTACCTGCTTCAGTATGGAACCAGCACCTGAAAGGTATAACCATTATAAACCACTTGGTATAATTTCAGAACTATAGAAGTTTATGACATGGATGCTTGAAAACATAATCTAAACCTGTTTCTTTTTCTTCAAAAGGTTCATTGAGAAGGCCCTTTGCAATGAAATCAGTCATAGTCCACAGAAGTCCAACTGCCGTCAAGCTTATGTTCAACTCCGTCTTTTGAGCATTGTATGCTCCTGTTACATCAACAACCTGTAATACACGCAATAATCAACATAATATGACAGGAAGAGCCTGTCAGGAATTAGTATATGTGGGCAAGTTGCATGTTGTGCATAAATGAATGTGTAACGTGAATACAAAAACACAATTTGGTGAAAAAGAACTTTCAGTTATCTGCTATCTGCTGTAAATATACACACTAAAGGGGAGAAATCCTACAAATAATTATCAATGTAAAACAACTCTAAAGATGATAATCTCATGATTTAGGAGTAAAAATTCAGCTTTTACATTTTAGTAAGTTCACTGTACTCACTATGTTTGAGTTAATTAAAATGTGATGAAGTAGATTTAATCAATAAAAATAAAAAGTCGAGCAGATAAATATTTTCAAAACCTACACAAAGCTCCCTCATATGAGATAGAAGTTAATAAAAGGAATAGAATTTTCACAAAAAGTTAGTGAATAACATAAATAAAAGGTTTGTGGAAGTGTACAAAACCGAGGGGAGTGAATTTAGAGGGAATGAATTTTTAACAATTTACTCAATTAACTATTAAGCCAATGCCTTGAAAACAGAAGTAAATATTAAAATAATTGTAAATAAATCTTATTTTTTTCCAAAGAAATTTTCAAGTGAAACTGAAAGAATATGGACCCAGGGATTATAGATAACAAATTAACAATGAGTTCTCTCTTGAAAAGGTCCCCAGTTCCCCCACTTAATATACATAACTTTTCAGAATTGGCATCATAAGTAGCTAGAGAGAAGTGCTACTTGACAACTCAATAATATCATTAGCCCCATTACAATAAATGCTACAGAGTAACTCGATACCTGGAAACCAAGAGTAACAAGATCCTTTTCGAAAACATCTGCTACATACCTTACAGCAAGACAGAAGCATAGGTTAAAAAAGAACTACCAAAAAAATAGGGGCATAGGCAATAGAAGGCCAACCTCAACATTTCAAGTATATTCGGCCAGCTGTAATGAAGTGTTTCTCCATATCTCTGGAAGATTTTTTAAAATAATATCACTTGAAGAAATTAAGAATAAGGAAATAAAAATGAAAACAAAAATTGACCGGTAAACAATAGTAGTACCTCTAAGACATGCAAAAGAATTTTCAAAGATCCAAGACGGACATCTACACTTTGGGTAGAAAAATAAAGAGCTTTTAGAGGAGATATGACAGAACATTCAAGAGATATCAACTTATCGAGATCGGCTTCCTTCTGCATATCATTGGGGCACATTATAAATCCTGCTATGAATATAATATTGGTTTCTAGTTATAAAAAGGGTAGAAGATCTCATTTCCTGAGATGTTTGAAGAAGCTTGAATTGTTTGTAGTTTTGGAATTGATCGGAACCTAATACTGCAGAAATAGATTGATCAAGCGCATCAAGTGCCATATTTTTCAAATGAGGATTAGGATTATCAACAAGCTGCAAAATCAAATGAGAATATCAGGAGGGATGAAAATGAAACTAGCATTTCCGCATCAAAGAAACAAAAGGTATAACAGGAAACCTCAATAAAGTGACTAACAACTTGATCCCAAAATGGCTCAACCCCTACAGTAAAAAAAGTATGACATAGGTGATGAAAAGTGAAGATGTTAACAAAACCAAAGTAGGTAAATATCCTAAATATTACAGTTGATGAAAAGTGAAGGACAAAACATCCAGCACACATGTACATTCACTATTGTGCTCATAGTTATTGAAACTACATACTGTAAACATTATTCACAAGGATGGATATCATTCTCTCCACTGAAAAGCTTATACTTCCAAGTTTTTGAGTTGTTGTTGGTCCCAAACCACTTGAATTTTCCAGCATGCATTTATGTGAAAGTTGACATAATGTAGAGAGGAGAGATTTCACAGCAAATATATTCATCAAAGCAGAGCTTTCAAACAAAAAACAATACAAAGTTAGATCAATTGGCCTGTATATTATGAAATGAAAAATGAGAAGGAATTAGAATTTAGGGTTTCAGAAGGAACTTAGGGTTTGAGAAGTAATTTAGGGTTCGAGAAGACAAACCTGTTAAAATTTGAATTGACGGTGGTTGCTTTGACGATGATTCGCAGTGACTGCGTGAGTGGAGAAAAATGTCTACTTCCCTCTTTCTCCAATGGCGTGAGCGGCGATGTTTCTGTGAAAAAGAAGAGAAAAAGAAACATAAAAAGTTGAATGAGTCTTCAATTTTAGCGCGAAAGATAATTTAGGGAGGACGACGGTAGGTTCACCGTCGCGGCCTTTGTAAACAGAATGGGATAGCGACGGTAGGTTCACCGTCGTGATGGTAGAGTTTCATTTTACTTAAAAAATTTTTAATTTCTCTTAGATAAATGAAAGTAGATTTTTTTTTTTTGTTTATTTGATATTTTATAGTATTTTGATTAATGTATAGTTTAATTTTGGTAGTTTAATTTTGAATTTAAATTTTACTTCTAAAGTTTTGAGTTTATAAGATTTTGTTATATATAATTTAATTTTGATACTTTAATTTTGGGTATAATATTTTGAGTTTAATTTTTACTATAAAAATTGTTTTTAAAATTAAAGTTTTATTTTGAGTATATATAATATTTTAATTTTTATAGTTTAATTTTGATACATAAAATATTTTAATAAAGTTAACTGTAATTTTTAAAAAAATTATGTATTTTGAGTTTAATTTATTAATATAATTATATTTTATAAATGTTTCTAATAATTTATTTATTCAAAATACATATATTTATTTTTAACCCTCACAAAAAAATAATTCTGGATCCACCACTGGTTGTAGTGTTTGTTACTAGGGTTAGGGGGCGACGGTTGTTCTACCGTCATGACATAAAATTTAAGGCGGTTCTTGAGACAGTCGTGAACTTATTTGTAGGAAGGTTTAATGATAACAGTCGTAATATTTATTAATTTTTTAAAAAATATAAGGACGGTAGGTGTATACCGTCGCGACATGCGTCTCTATATTAGAGTTACGACGGTTATTAAGTAATTGTCGCAATTTTTGTGTCGTAAAATCCTAATTTTCTTGTAGTGAGAACTGTCTGAAAGTCAAAGTTTATCTTGATCTCTGTCTCACTTGGTTCAGATGTTGTAAGCTGTCTAAGAATATGAGATTCAGAATGTAAGAATCAGAAGAAGGAAACTCTGAAAGCAGTCAAGACAAAGTCTACATCTCAAGATGCTTATTCAGAAGAACTGTGTAAATCAGAAGCCAAAGAACCGTCTAAAGATCCGGATTGAAGATCCAAGAAGAAGTAGTTCTGATGTCTGCCAAAGACCAATTAAGAAGAAAATGATTTGGTATCAGACTAAGTTAACAAGTGGTAATCAGACTCAGTATACACAAAGATTGGTATCAGACTCAGTCTGCAGTAATATCAATCAGAGCTAAGTTGTGAAATGTTTTGTATACCTTCATTGGTATCAATCTCAGCACACGAAGAAAATACCCTTCAAGTGGTATGAAAAGAATTCCTTCAGTTGGAATCAGACACAACATACTCTGGTATAATTCAGTATCAGACTACGATTAAAACATGTGTGACAGTTTCAGAATCAAGCATTGATTGATAACAAAAATTAACCTTCAATTGGTATCTGATCAAAAATCAAGCTTTGATAAACCACTGAGTTGTGACAGTAACAAGGTTCTGAGATGAAGACATGTGTTCAAAAGTCAAACTCTGAAAAAGTCATGATCTACATTGGTGATTAAAATCTCATATTCCTGAACTACGTTATGAAGATCCCAATATCTGACTTATGGAAATTAGGGGGAGACTACCCTGAAGATTCAACTGCAAAATCCAAAATCTTCACAAAGTCTGAAACTCAGGGGGAGTTTCATAAAAAGACAGTGTCTGTCTCTGATGAATAGCGAGGCTATGTTATCTGATAAGAACTGATTTGATTGTGCTTAAATGAATTTGCTGAAAAGTAGAAATGCTCCAGATGTCTCTGAAGATTATAAGCTCTGATACGACTACAAAAGGGAACTGAGTTCTGAAGATCTGAAGATGGAAGTTCTGATGAACTAGTCCAGATGCCGAAGGCTTGTGTCTCCTTAAACAGCTTAGTTAAACACAGAGATATAAACAGCTTAGTTAAACACAGAGATATAAACACGTTATATTTATACTAGTTCACTTGAGAATCTCTCAAGTTAATCTAGTCCACCCGCCAAGGTGATTTCGCCTCTCTCAACGAGGTCTTAATCCACTATTCAACAAAATAGTACACTGCACAAGCTACACAGCTGGTGACTAACAACGACCTCTAGAACTCACACATTCTAGACTTCTCAAGTAATCCAACCACACATGTCTTAATTAAGGTACAACCTCTAAGACACGCGTCCTAGACTTCTCAAAAGATCTGATCACTAAGACTCTCTTAAGGAATACAACTTTTAGTTTAAATATAATGGGTTTACAGAGAATTGCTTCTTATCAAGCTGATAATGTAAACAAGTTTTTAGACCAGTAATGACTTAAGAAAGAATAAAGTTAGAAAGTATTCTCGTTGTTCGCATGTGTGTCTTTCTTCAAGTCTTTGAACTTCCTTTTATAGCCGAGTGAAAAGAGTCGTTGAGATGAAATCATGAAGGCTAGGTAGGCTTACGGCTAGAAGCATGAGGACAGGTACAAAATCTTCTGCATGCTGCGCGTCCTGTCTGTGTCAGAATATCTAGTTTGTATTTTGCACAGTCTTCAAGAATATTAACGTTGTAATGTGGTACAGCTGTACACTGTGGTACGTTTTCTTGGCTTCTCAACTACAGAGGCTTTTTGTGAGCATGAGTAAGAAGGGAAAACATTGCTCGGTTCTTGAGATTATCAAGTCTTTGAATCATCAGCTCTGCACTTCCAGAATCTTCAGAACTTGCCTTCAGAACCTTGATCTTTTAATTTACTTTCTTTATATCTTCAGAGCCTTCTGATAATATTTGATTGAAGCATGAGAGTCGACTTTGGGTAGGTCTTCAGAACCTTGATCAGAGAGCATGAGGCTTCAGCATCTGGACTTCGTTCCATCAGAACTTTTGTCTTTTGATCTTCAGAACTCATTCTCTTTTCCTTTCGTATCAGAAATATGTGAATCTTGTCTTATCTTCGAATTGAGTTCAGCTCTTCGAAGCATCTTTCATTAAGCATTGCGCCAATTCACAAAAGCAGAACATGTTTGCTAGGTTCTCACAAATAACAACATTAGTTGCACAAAATTGTTCATACAAATATTCATCTGTTATCATCAAAACTTAGAGATAATATTGCAGAACCAATTCTTATTCTCACAGTCTTCACCAAAATACCGACATCGACACCAACCACCAAAATTCACCAAAAATTCACAAATATTATATTTAAATTAATTAAATAAATATTCTAATAAATTTGGGGTGTTACAACTCTCCCCCACTTAAAGAATTTTTGCCCTCGAAAATTACCTCAAAGAAACAGAGTCGGATACGACTCCCTCATCTGATCTTCGCATTCCCAAGTCCAACTTTCTCCAGCTGGTCCTCCCCACAGCACCTTCACCAAAGTTATGTCCTTACCCCGCAGCTACTTCATCTCTCGACCGTTAATCCGCACAGGTACAACTTCCACTGTCAGGTTATCCCTCACTTGTACATCATCCATCTGAATCACATGCGACGGATCTGGAATGTACTTCCTCAACTGCGACACATGGAACACGTCATGCAAATTCGCAAGTGACGGCGGTAAAGCAATTCGATAGACTACTTCTCCTATCCTCTGCGAGATTTGGTATGGACCGACAAAACATGGAGTGAGCTTCCTAGACTTCAAAGCTCGGCCCACACCAGTCACTGGTGTCACCCTCAAAAACACGTGATCTCCCTCTTGGAATTCAAGTGTCTTCCTCCTCTTATCATGGTAGCTCTTCTGACGACTCTGCGACGCTCTCATCCTTTCTTGGATCATCTTAATCTTTTCAGTCGTATCTTGCACAATCTTAGGTCCGAGTACAGCACTCTCGCCTGACTCATACTAACATAAAGAAGTCTTACACCTCAACCCATACAAAGCTTCATAGGGCGTCATTCCAATACTAGCATGAAAACTGTTATTGTACGTGAACTCAATCAACGGCAAATGGCTATCCCAAGATCCTCTATGATCCAACACACAAGCCCTCAGCAAATCCTCTAAGGATTAGATAGTCCTTTCTGTCTGACCGTCCGTCTGCGGATGATAGGTAGAACTCATCCTCAACTTAGTACCCAACGCATCTTGCAAACTCTTCCAGAACCTTGATGCAAATCTCGGATCTCTATCCGACACAATACTCGAAGGTATCCCATGCAACTTCACAATCTCTTCAATGTACATTTCGGCTAACTTCTGCATAGAATGATTAATCTTCATCAGCAAGAAATGAGCCGATTTAGTTAATCTATCTACAATCACCCAAAATGGAATCATTTCCCTTAGCAGTCTTCGGCAATCCCACCACAAAATCCATGGAAATACTATCCCACTTCCATTCTGGAATTCTCAATGGGTGCATCATATCTAAAGGCTTCTGATGCTCAATCTTCGACTTCTGACAAGTCAAACACGCATAGACAAACTCCGCAACATCCTTCTTCATACCTGGCCACCAAAACAACTTTTTCAAATCATGGTACATCTTCGTAGCACCGGGATGAATACTCATCCTACTTCGGTGTCCTTCTTCAAGTATACTCCTCTTAATATCTGGGACATCTAGAACACACACCCTGTCTCTAAACATCATCACACCATTCTCGTCAATTCGGAATTCTCCTCTGTTACCTTGGTTGATCTAAGTCAACTGGTCCACTAACTTCAAGTCAGATTGTTGTCCCACTCTGATCTCTTCCAGAATGCCACTAGTCAACTTCAACATTCCCAACTGCACACTGTCAGGAGTCTCTTCACATACCAAACTCAAATCTCTAAATTGCTCAAGTAATTCCAATTCTTTCACCATAGGCATCGACATATGTAATGACTTCCTGCTCAATGCATCAGCCACTACATTTGCTTTGCCCGGATGATAACTCAAATCAAAATCGAAATCCTTCAACAGCTCTAACCACCTTCTCTGCCTCATATTCAATTTTTTCTGATCAAATAAGTACTTCAGACTTTTATGATCACTGAACACTTCAAACTTAGAGCCAAACAGATAATGTCTCCAAATTTTTAGCACAAACACCACAGCGGCCAATTCCAAGTCATGTGTAGGATAATTCCTCTCATGAACTCGCAATTATCTCGAAGTATACGCAATAACTTGTCCATTATGCATCAATACTCCACCAAGACCCATCTTCGACGCATCACAATACACCACAAAAGATTCGCTCGGATTAGGCAAAATTAACACTAGAGCGATCGTCAACTTCTTCTTCAATTCCACAAAACTCTCTTCGCAAGCTACATCCCACACAAACGATTGACCCTTTCGAGTCAAATGAGTCAAAGGTAATGCCAACTTAGAAAAGTCTTCAATAAACTTGCGGTAATAACCCGCCAATCCCAGAAAACTTCGTATCTCAGTAGCAGACTTTGGAGTCGCCCACTGCAACAGAGCATCAATCTTGGAAGGATCTACAGCAATTCCGCCACTCAAAATCACATGACCAAGAAAGCTCACTTCCTTCAAACATAACTCATACTTCAATAGCTTTGCTTACAACTTCTTCTCTTTCAACACTTGCAACATAATTCTCAAATGCTCAGCATGCTCTTCTTCAGACTTAGAATATATCAGGATATCATCAATGAAAACCACCACGAACTGATCTAAAGACTCATGAAAAATCTGATTTATATACTCCATGAACACACCAGGTGCATTGGATACACCAAACGGCATCACAGTGTATTCATAGTGACCATACCTCGTTCTGAAAGCTGTATTCGGAATGTCATCAGGCTTAACACGAATCTGATGATAACCAGACCTCAAATCAATCTTACTAAACGCACAAGCACCTACTAACTGATCCATCAAGTCTTCAATTCTCGGAAGTGGATACTTATTCTTGATAGTCACTTTATTCAACTGCCGATAATCAACACACAACCTCTTACTTCCGTCTTTCTTCTTCACTAGCAGCACAACAGCACCCCACGGAGAAACACTTGGTCGAACAAACCTCTTCTCAAGCAATTCTTCCAATTGTTTCTTCAATTCACTTAACTCAGAAGCTGACATCCGATAAGGAGCCATCGACACTGGACTCGTACCTGGTATTAAGTCCACCGCAAACTCCTCTCCACGTTTGTCGTAACCCAAAATTTGACCTCTCTCTTTTACCTTTTTGTATGAGCATAAGCATTCGCATCGCTGGCATATGCATTCGCATTTTTTCTCTTTGATTTTATTGCAGGAATATTCAGGTTTTCCAAGCCCGATTAATCATATCCTCACAAGGTCATCACATCATCAAAACAAGCACAAAATTAGGGTTTCTATGCCTATTCATCAATACAAGAAGTGGAAAATCGAAGTCGGGACCACCACACCTTTTCTTAGGCAAATTGGGCATATTTTGGCCTGGTTAATCGATTAACCATTTGCAGTGCAATTGTGTTAATCGATTAACACAGGCAGAATAGGCACAATCTGCTGATTTTTCATGACAGCATCTTTGCACATACTTTGGTCTTGGATTCTACAGTATTCTAGCAGCATGTGGAATATTCTAGACATCTCTAGACATTTCAAGGCTATTCAATTCATTCCAAGTGCATTTATTCTAATGCTTCACTTCAAATTAAGTGTACCATGTTCCTTGTTTTCCAAGTAATGTGTATCTTTGGATGTTGGAGTTCACCTTGGGATTGTTACCGAGTTGGTCCTAACTAACCGAGTTAACCACCTTGACTCTGTGAGTCAAGCCAAACTAACTCCTAGCCTAGTTCCAAACCCAAAGCTAAGTCCAAAGCTAATTCCAAACCTCTCACACTCCAAACCAAAAGTCTATATAAACACACCTTCACTCACTTTTCAAGGGATCCACCATTTTCATCCACAATTTCTCAACCATTCTACACATTTCACTCTCATTTCTCTCACATTCTCTCTGATTTTTTCTGCTACATCTTCATCTTCATCTCAATTCTCTTCCAAAATCTCACCAAAGTTCTTAATTCTCCATTGAAGAAAAAGTTACTTTCGCCTTGAAAGTGCTTTTTTTTTTAGCTTAACCTTCCTTGTCATTTCATTATACTGGTTTTTGTGGAGTTTCAGTAGCTTTTGGATTCATCTCAAGTGATTGATTCAAGCTTCTTCGGTGATAATTCTCATTTTTTAGTTTTCGTCGCGATTTGATCGGTTTCGATACATTTCGGCTATAATTGAAGATTTCTCTTGTTTTCTTTGATTATCTTCATCAAGATCACATTGCAACATTTACCAAGGCACATCTCAGCCTTGTAGGTTGGTGGATTTCATTCATTTTACTGTTTCGATCGTTTTCGTATCATTCACGATGTAGTTTCGATGTTTTTTTTTGCATGTGAATTGATTATGCCATTGCTTGATCCATGATATTGATTGTTTAATTGATTCTATTGTTGATCATTTGCTGCTTCTAAGCTTGATTTTTCGTGCATAATTGTTTGCCCTAGCATTGGAGTGATTGCATAATCAAAAAGTTGGCCAAAAGCACTTTTCAAAACTGATTTTCTGCTCCCTGTCCAGTGTTAATCGATTAACACTTTGTAGTGCAATAGTGTTAATCGATTAACTAGTGTTTTTTTCCCTTTTTCAAGTGTTAATCGATTAACACTTTGCAGTGCAATAGTGTTAATCGATTAACACTGAACCAGAAGGCCATTTTCTTGCATTTTCGAGTGTGTTTGCCATGTTTTCTTCATTTTAACTTCCATTGATTGTCATGCTTGATGTTATGGATGTTTTAAGTGTCATTTAACTTTTGTTTGAAGCTTATTCATGAACTTTTGTTGCACACTTTCGATTATTCAAATTGTTCATATTTTTGGCATCATGTGAATATAATTATTCTCGCATTTCTCTTTGATCACATAACATGACTTTTTGTTGCATATTTGTTGATCATTTGGTACTGTTTTGTACTCCTTTTCTTGGTTTTGCATTAAGTTCATTCTTCATGGATGAGCTTAATCTTGTATAATCAATAATTCACACCTTTTGCTTTAATGATTTTCCACTCTCTTTGGAAAATTGTTAGAATGCCATTTCCCTTTGATTAATTGATCCAAACCATGTTTCGAATAGTTGATCTTCCCCTTCCCTCTCTTTAGGCTTCCTTTAGAGCTTTCTCTCTCGATCCCCCGTGGAGTTGGAGTTTTGCGCTATGCCCTACATTGGAGCACTGTACAAATTGGAGCTATTACTGATCGGAGAGGACCAGAAGGAGATCGTCGCGGCCTTTGTGTAGGACAAGAGTTGATGCTCGTAGGAGAGGAAAAAGGGGTGGAGGTACCTGCAAGGTACTCCGATGCCAAAGTAAGTGTTTGGTCAAAAAGGGGAAAAGCAAGTAAGAGATGTCAAGTATATGATTGGTGATACCTGCCCCTCTCAAGCGAGGGGGTTTTTATAGATGGATTTCTGGCGAGCAAAGCGCCTGATCGACCAATGAGGGATGGCCAGATGGAGGGCAAGGCGCGTGGCCTTTCAACTGTTTTCGTGATATCCGGGGAGGTAGTTGGTCGCGTGAACTGCTCTGCGCGTGAGGGGGACATGCCCAATGGCTATATTGTGTCCAACGGCTATATTGTGCCCAACGGCTATGTTGTGCCTATTGGGCCTGTTCGCCAATTATGATGGATTGGGCCTGGTCCTTAAGGGCAGGAAGCCCTGCCCGGTCCAGAATAGGAGCCCCCCAAGTCGTTGCTCTGCTGGAGAGTAATGACTTTAGACAGCTGTGATTTCGACCGTACTGTCGGGGAAGTGGTTGCTCGCGTGGAGTGTTCCATTCGTGCCCCGACCAGGTGTGGTCGTTAGACGATTCCACAGAATGTGGACCAAGGTTTGTAGCGTGCTCGCAGAAATTGGCGTTTTACGCCGAGCAGCCCTGCACGGATGTGTTCATTTTGACGAGGAGACTTGCTCGTGGGAGCCAATGACTAGTGTATTTTCTGCAATAAGCCAGGCGAAGAGTTTTTGTGACACGTGGTGAGCATTTATGGCTTTGTCAGTCCTAGGGCCGCCTAGGCTATGATGACCTTCACGATTCCCCACGATCAAATGGTTATAAAAGGGTGGAGGAAGGTTTTATTTTCACAATTCTCACAAGTTTTCACTCCTTGCTCTTATTTGCTCTGCAACTAGCCCTTCGTCGGAGCTCCTCTTCGCCACCGTCGATCCTCCTCTTCTCCGTCAACCTCTTCTTCTTCTTGTAAGTTTGTTCTTCCTTTTCTGTATATTTTTTATGAACCTTCAGTTCTCTGGGTGTTTGTTCATGGATTTTCCGGTTGAACTTCATGTGTTCTTCGATGAACACACGAATTTATGGAAAATTCATAAAGAACATGAAGAACATGATGAATTTCAGGATTTTCTAGGATTTTTGTAGAAATTGTTAGCGTAGATCCTTGTAGAATCTGGTTAGGTGTAGAATTTCGTTTGTAGTCGGGCACTAGGCCTGTTCGGAACTTTGATGTGATTTTGAGGTAAGCATGCGTCCTCGCATGGATATCTGCGAGTTCTGGTCGCAGAGACCTCTCCTGGATATTGGTAGGTAATTTTTACGGGCACGTGGTTGTCCTCGGATTCATCAATGCCCTTTCACTTGATTAGTGGTGGAAGGGTGGATTTGATCTTGGATGTCGAATTCACTTCTCTTCCTCTGCTTTTCAGGTGAAAATGGTTGAACCCCAGGATGATGTTGTGCCCGACACGCAATATACACAAGAGGGGCCTAGTGTGCCCGCTGATTATTCAAATATCAAGGTCGCAGGAGGGGACCTTGACTGGCTCGCACATGAGCCTCTATCGTTCCGATCAACTTTCTCCGCAGAGGAGATACGAGACTTTGACTTGTTGGAGAGGCGTGAAGAAGACGCTCATCGGGCGTAGAAAGCGTTTCGCCCCGGGGAGTATGATAGAATTTGCTCCTCGTACCCAGGATTGCGTTTTCCTATGTACGAGCTCGCTTTTACGGAGGCCAAGATGCGTATCCCTTTTACCGACTTTCAAGCCCCCTATTTACCCATCTGGCCTTATGCCCGTCTCAGCTTCACCCCAATGCCTTGGCTTTCATCCGGGCTTTTGAGTTAGTGTGCCGTTACCTTAATGTCGGCGCGACCACCGATCTTTTCTTCTGCCTTTTCCAAATCCAAAGGAGCACAGCGGGGACGAAACAAAGTTGGGTTTCGTTTAAACAATAGAGTAGGCTGTTCTGGCCATATTCTGATTCAATTCACAACTTCAAGGATAGGTTTCTGATCGTGAAGCCTATTACCGAGGAGGCTAAGAGGACTATCTCGACCATTGAGAAGGTGGTGGTGAATGGTCGGGAGAGGGACGGTGTCGTCTCCATATTTCCTTTGGAATGGGTCTATACCCACTTTAAGCGCATGACGAATCAGTTCCTGGTGAAGCACGAGCACCTTTGCCCGACGGACAAGGAATCGTACAGGATCCTCCAGGCTTACGTGGAGAGTTTTTCCCCGGCCTTCGTAGTTGATCGGGACGGGAAAGAGCTGGTCGGGGATGATGGGGAGTTCGTCCGAGCAGCTAGATATATTAACGTCAAAGCTCTCCTCGAGTGTGATAACGACGATGATGCGATGACCTTGCTTGGTATGCTCCCCTGCTTGATTTTATTTCTTTGGATTCTTGGTCCTGACTTGTTATGTGTGTTCGCAAGTATGATGGCCGACATGCGGGAGCGTTTGATGAGGTCTCAGGCGGTAAAGGTTCACAAGAAGACGACCACAGGTGCCAAGGCCGGGGTTCCTAAGCAGACAGTTCTGGAGAGTTTTGCCGCTGGTCCTACCCCCGTCCCGGAGAGAGCCTCAACGCCGCTGACCCCGGAAACCTCCCATAATAGGAAAAGAGATGCCGCGGGGACTTCTGTGGCAGCTGGTCCGGGAGGTTCTGGTGCCGGTCATCTTGTCCTGCCCGCCTGCTATTCGCGCCGAGATTTGTTTGCTGAAGGGGAGTCCATAGATGTTCACGATTCTGAAGCCGTGGCGATTCTAAATGCCAATTCCAAAGCGAGGAGAAAACAGCTGTGCCAGGATGCTGCGGGCATGTTTAGGGTGCTTGAAAAAGACCTTATCCTTACCGATGATGAAGCTGCAACTCGGGCGAGTCTCGTGACGTCCAAGAATAGAATTGTCGAGCTGGAGACGGAAAATAACAAGTTGTTCAATGATTTAAAACAGTTTGAAGGTCACGAGGAGGCCAAAGTGTTGCTTCAGATGGAGGTGACCCAGTTGAAGTTAGCTGCGCTCAAGGCTGACGAGGAGAAGGCACGTTTGCAGGTGAGGATCGCTGAATTGGAAGGCTTGACTTCAGCTGTCCAGGATGAAAATGATGACGAGAGGTCCCTGAAGTCGCGGGCTGATTTGATCGGGAGGATTAGAATCCTTGGCGAGGACAACCTGAAAGCAGCTGAGTTCGGGTTCAGTGCTGTGAAAGAGCAGATGGTGGCCCTCAACTCTGACGTACAGCTCATGACGGATGGGATGGGTTTATTCAACAAGGTGGTGGACAGTCAGGTCATTCCTGCCGAAGAGGAGAGTGAAGTCGCTGAATAAGACTTTGTTGTTTTTAGCATGTTTTGTGGGCCTGCGTGCCCTTATCATTTTGTATGGGCGCTGCCCTTTTTTATATGAATTTGTAGGGGCTATGCCCTTTTTTGTATTTATAACATTATCCGGTCATGCCCGGTGTTTTAATATATTTGGATTTTGTGAAAATGTTTTATCATGGACGTTTGCTCTGTTTGTTTATATGTGTGTGCTCGGCGAGGTGTGAAACCTACCGAGGAGGGCGAAGTGGTTTTGCCCATGATTAGGCTAGGACTTCATTTGAGGTACTAATCTCATAGGCTTGGACTGTTCCCATCGCGAGCTGGGTGTCCTGCCTGAATGGTGCGGCAACGGCGGAGCTCGGTTGAGGTATCCCCGTTGTGCATAGGATCTGCTCGTACAACGAGCAGAAGCTGGCCGGCGTTGTAATGCGTGTCATGCTTCACCAGGGCATGATACGATGACCGCGCAACTCTCCCCGTTTTGGGGTGATTACGTCGGCAATTTGTCTATCCTCGTGGTTAAGGGCTTAGCTGTAGTACTGCTTGAGTTTTTCAGCATTCCATGGTCGAGCAAGTTGTTTTTTGTCCAATGTTTCCAAGTAATATGCTCCCGTGCCCGTTTTGGACTTGACCTTATAAGGTCCTTCCCAGTTCGCTGCCAGTTTCCCTTCGCAAGAATCCTTCTGGTTTCGGCGCAGGACCAGACTGCCTACGGGGAAGTCGCGCTTTATGACTCTGGCGTCATGTCGCAACGTTATTTGTTGCTTTAATGCGGCCTCGCGGAGGGCAGCCCCTGATCTTATTTCTTCGACCAGATCGAGCTCCTCGCGTAGAGCCTCATCGTTCATTTCTTCGTCGAGGGGAGCTTCTGTCCTTCTGGAGGGCTCCCTTATCTCCACCGGGATTACCGCCTCTGTTCCATACGCTAGTCGGAAAGGGGTTTCCCCGGTGGTAGAGTGAGGTGTTGTTTTGTACGCCCAGAGGACGCTGTGGAGCTCCTCGACCCACCTTTTCTTGGCCTCGCCTAGCCTCTGCTTCAATCCGTGTAGGATTACTCTATTCGTGGCCTCCGCTTGCCCGTTGGTCTGAGGATGCTCGACCGAAGTAAAGTGTTGTTTCATTCCCAATTTGGCGACGAAGTCTTGGAATTTTATGTCTGTGAATTGGGTTCCGTTGTCGGTTACGAGGGCCTGGGGTACCCCGAATCTGGCGAGGACGTTCCTTTTGTAGAAACGCAATATATTGAAGGTTGTGATCTTGGCGAGCGCTTCGGCTTCAATCCACTTTGTAAAATAGTCAAAGGCCACGATTAGGAATTTATTTTGATAAGATCCCATTGTGAAGGGGCCTAGGATATCCATCCCCCACCAGGCGAAGGGCCACGGTGAGGAGAGGGTCTTCAACTCGTTGGGTGGTGCCGAATGCATGTCCCCGCGGTGCTGGCAACGGTCACATTTTTGTACATGTTCTTTGGCATCGTGTTAAATGGTTGGCCAGTAATATCCTGCGCGCAAAGCTTTTCGAGCCAGGGATCTTCCCCCTAGGTGTTGTGCGTTGATGCCCTCGTGGATCTCTTGTAAGATTTCGGGGACCTGGGCCTCGTCGACACATTTCAACAGGGGGATGGAAAATCCTCGTCGATATAATTTGTCCTCGACCAGTACGTATGAGCAGGCTCGTCGTTTAGTTACATTGGCCTCCTTACTATCTTCGGGGAGTTCCCCCATGGTGAGATAATTGTATACCGGGGTCATCCAACAACGGGGATCTCCGATGACGTTAACATCTAGCAGGTCGGGTTTTACAATGCTCGGGTTGGCCATCATTTTTTGTATGATGGATTTGTTTCCACCTTTTTTCCTGGTGCTAGCTAATTTAGAGAGGATGTCTGCTCGGGTGTTTTGTTCGCGCGGGACGTGCTGAACTTCCCATGCTTCAAACTCCGCCATTTTTTCTTTTACCATTGCCAAATATTCGGCTAGTTGGTCGTTCTTTGCTTGGAACTCTCCCCGTACTTGGGACGCTACGAGCTGGGAGTCAGTGTAAATTTTTATTTCTCTGGAGCCGACGTCTTTGGCCAGTCGTAATTCTGCGAGGAAGGCTTCATACTCGGCTTAATTGTTAGATGTTTTGAAGGAGAGGACCAGGGAAACTTCGATCAAGGTCCCTTCCTCGTTCTCGAGGATAATTCCTGCTCCGCTGCCTGAGGGGCTTGATGCGCCATCCACGTAAATGATCCACTTCTGTGTCCCTCTTGGAGGGGATG
This sequence comes from Lathyrus tuberosus, assembly GCA_022829125.1. Taxonomy (NCBI): domain Eukaryota; kingdom Viridiplantae; phylum Streptophyta; class Magnoliopsida; order Fabales; family Fabaceae; genus Lathyrus; species Lathyrus tuberosus. The sequence goes on from JALAZF010000090.1 coordinate 8,509,133, forward strand.
GTTCCGGAGTCATCTCTGCCACGAAGTCGGCCAGGACCTGTGCCTTGAGGGCTTTCCTCCCCTCGTAGTGAATGTCGAACTCGGCCAATTCAAGGGACCATTTTAGCATCCTGCCCGCCATATCTGGTCGGTTTAACAGCTGCCTAATGGGCTGGTCGGTTCTGACGACGATGGTGTGTGCCAGGAAGTAATATCTGAGTCTCCTCGCGGCGACTATGAGAGCAAGGGCCACTCGTTCTATTTGTGTGTACCTGACTTCGGGTCCCTGCAGGGCTTTGCTGGTAAAATAGATAGGTTTCTGCCCGTCGTTCGTTTCTCGAATAAGTGCTGCGCTTACTGCTTCGTTGGCCACGGAGAGGTATAGGAATATGGTTTCCCCCCGGTCTGGTCGGGACAATACTGGAGGCTCGAACAAAGCTTTTTTGAAATGGGCAAGGGCCTGCTCGCACTCGTCCGTCCACTCGAAATTTGCTTCCTTCTGGAGGAATTTGAAGAAGGGCAGGGCGTGCTGGGCGGATTTGCTCACGAAGCGAGCAAGGGTCGCGAGCATCCCGTTGAGGGATTGTATCGCCTTCTTCAACCACGGAGTGGGGAACTCCACGAGTGCTCGGCATTTATCTGGGTTTGCTTCTATTCCTCTTTAGGTGAGGTAAAACCCGAGGAATTTCCCTGCTCGTACACCAAAGGTGCATTTTTCTGGATTGAAACGCATCTTACATTTTCGAGCTTGGTCGAACACCTTGCGTAAGTGTGTGGTATGGTCAGATTCCTCTTGGGATTTTACGATCATATCATCCATATATACTTCGAGCATGTCCTCGATTTCTGATCAGAAGACTTTATTCATCATGCGTTGGTATGTGGCCCCGACATTCTTTAGTCCAAAGGGCATTACGTTATAGTAATAGTTCCCCGAGGAGGTCATGAATGCCATGTACCTCTTGTCCTCGTCTGCCATTGGGATTTGGTTGTATCCCGAATAAGCGCCCATGAAGGACAAGAGCTTGAAACCTGCGGAATTATCTACGAGTTTATCTATGCTCGGGAGCGGATAAGCGTCTTTCGGGCAAGCCCGATTGAGATCAGTGTAGTCAATGCACATGCGCCATTTTCCATTACTTTTCTTTACAAGTACAATGTTTGAGAGCTAGGTCGTATACCTGGCCTCGGAAATAAATTTTGCCTCTAAGAGGTCTTGTACAAGTTTTTCGGCAGCTTGTGCCTTTTCCTCGGATTACTTTCTTCTTCGCTGGGCAATGGCGCGAGCAGCTGGATTGATTATCAAGTGGTGACATGCAGTTTCTGGATCAAGGCCGGGCATATCCGCCGCACTCCAAGCGAACAGGTCGACGTTGTCGTCAAGACATTTCTTCAACTCCTTCTTTACCTCTTCGAGGAGACCAGCGCCTATCTTCACTCCCCTGTTGGGGTTATTGCTGAAGGTGATGATCTCGAATTCCCCATCTGGGACTGGTCGCAGAAGTGCAGGAGACGGGGAGCTTGTTACTCCTGACTTTTTGTCTTCGCCACGATCTTCTCCTCCATCTTCAGAAAGCCTGCTGTCGAGGTCGATGGTATGCACGGGAAGCGTTGGCTTTTTATCTGGCTGGCCATCTTCAGCTAGAACCTCACCTTCTCTTGGGCGCTTTGCCGATTTCGCCGTCGTCGCGATCTGATTCTGTCCTTTTGTTGCGACCTCAAAGCATCTGCGAGCAGCCTCGATGTCGCCATGAAGAGTTGCGACGTGTCCTTTTTCAGTATAGTACTCGAGCTTGAGGTGGACCGTAGAGGGGACAACAATGAGTTCGGCAAGAGCTGGTCTACCGAGGATGCACTGATAAAGCGACGGGCAATCAATGACTAAGAACTGCGTTTTGATTATCCGAGATGCCTCTTCCTCGCCAAACGTGACTGGTATCTCCACGTAACCCCAAGGTCGAGCCGTTGCTCCGTTGAATCCTTGGAGATCCGATCCCACGTATGGGGAGAGATTAGACTTATTCAGTTTCAATGCGCGGAACAGGTTGGAATACATGATGTCCACAGAACAGCCCTGGTCGACCAGGATTCTCCGCACATCGGTAGATGATAATTTGGCCCTGATCAGCAGAGGAATATGGGAATTCGGTGATCCTCCGGGGAGTTCTTCTCTGTAGAACGTGATTGGCTGCGAACGCCCTTTACCCTTGCCGATCCTGTACAACTGCTCGGGGCTACTGTCTATCAGCTGTTCAAACTTTTGTTTGATGGATCCTATCGTAAGCTCATGGTACCCTCCACATGAGATAACCATGGCCGTAGGAAAGGCTTCCCAGGTGCTGTGTATGAATGCCTGGGAAGTAGGGTCGAGGTGGTCAGGAACGAAGAAGTCCTCTGGTCGGCTGATGGCCATTGCGACCTGCGGGGGAAGACTGGATTGGGTTGGTTCTGCTTCTTTCTTCGTATCGGATGTGTCTCGTCGGGAGGACTCTCCCTTCTTCACGTATTGCTTTAGGTGACCCTCTTTGATGAGGATCTCTATTGCGTCCTTAAGGTGCACGCAATCTTCTGTCACGTGGCCGTGACTACGATGGAAACGACAGTATTTGCTTTTGTCGACGTTCCCTTTGGACATGGTTGGTTTAGGGAACCTGACACCCCCTTGTTTAAATTCGGTGTTGATGCAGTCGGAGAGAATGCGTTCTCGCGAGGTCGTGAGCACGGTGTACTCCGTAAACCGGCCAGCTGGCCCTTTGCTTTCGCGAGGACGCTCATCGCGCCTTCTCTCTTTCCCTTGCCGGGATGATTCTGGCTCGTCTTTTTTTGATGCCCGAGGTGCTTTGCGATCTCTTAAGTCCCGGGCATGGAATGCGGCTTCTTTTTCCTCGTAACGGATGTAGTCTTCAGCTTTCTAAAGAAGTTCTGTCAGTGTCCGGGGAGCTTCGATCCCTACTGCCTTACGGAAGTCGCTTTTGGGCCGGAGTCCCTTTTCGAGGAGGTACTTCTTCATGTGATCCGTTGTTCGGACTTCCACCACTTCTTTGTTGAATCTTTCAATGTATGCCCGCAGGGATTCATCCCTGCCTTGTATAATGGCCTCCAACGTTGCCTCCGACTTAGGGTGTCGTTGGAAACCTGTGAAATGTCGGGCAAACTGGCTCTTTAACTCCCTCCATGAAGAGATGGATCCGCGAGGAAGTCGTTTAAACCATGTCATCGCTCCCTTTCTCAAGGTGATGGGGAACATTTTGCATCTGATAGCCCCGGAGACACCGTGATATTGGAGCATAGCCTCTATATTTTCGATATGCTCGCGGGGGTCGGTCGTCCCGTCGTAGGTTGTCAACGTGGGTGGTTTCTCTAATCCGCGGGGAATTCGAGTGTCGAGGATGTCTCTTGTGAATGAACCGTGAACGTCATCGTCACTGCTGGAACTAGGAGAAAACGAAATGGAACGGCTGTGCTCGCGGCTTCGACTTCGGCGAGGAGAACGTCCGCGGGTGTGACGGTGATCGTACTTATCCGCGTGTCGAGACCTCTTGGAAACCGGGGAGTGCCTGGATCTTCGCGGGGGAGACTTATGGCGTCACCATGCTAGATCGGGCGTAGGGTCCCTCGATCTTGAACGTTTCCTCTCCGGGGAGAGGCTGTCGCATCTTCGCTTTAAGGGAGTCCGTGGACGCGGGGAAAGGCTCGCCAGTTTTTCTGAAGCGATGCGTTCCTGAAGGATATGCTCGAGGGCATTGAGCTTCTCCCCCTGCTGGAGGATCAGGAGGTTCGAGTTGTTGAGAGAAGCGATGAGCGCTGTGGTGCTCAGATCAGCATCCTGGGGAACCGGGATGGGCTCGAAGGTGAGCTCCACGGTTGGTGTTCGTGGCTTTGGTTCGTCGGGTCTCGGGGAAGCAGGTCTTTCGTCTCGTCGGTCACTTTCCTGCGGGATATGCCCGACGAAAGCGTGGTCATTGCTGTTGTTGGCCGCAGGGGCCACAGAGTCTTGGTGAACATCGCTCTTGATGAAAGCCATGTCGATCTGAGATTTGAAAGGGTGAAGCTTTGGTCTTTGTTGAGCAAGAGATAATCTTGGTGAAAGACGGGGAAGCTAGTTTTCCCACAGACGGCGCCACTGATCGGAGAGGACCAGAAGGAGATCGTCGCGGCCTTCGTGTAGGACAAGAGTTGATGCTCGTAGGAGAGGAAAAAGGGGTGGAGGTACCTGTAAGGTACTTCGATGCCAAAGTAAGTGTTTGGTCAAAAAGGGGAAAAGCAAGTAAGAGATGTCAAGTATATGATTGGTGATACCTGCCCCTCTCAAGTGAGGGGGTTTTTATAGATGGATTTTTGGCGAGCAAAGCGCCTGATCGACCAATGAGGGATTGCCAGATGAAGGGCAAGGCACGTGGCCTTTCTAACTGTTTCTGTGATATCCGAGGAGGTAGTTGATCGCGTGAACTGCTCTGCGCGTGAGGGGGACATGTCCAACGGCTATATTGTGTTCAACAGCTATATTGTGCCCAACGGCTATGTTGTGCCTATTAGGCCTATTCGCCAATTATGATGGATTGGGCCTGGTCCTTAAGGGCAGGAAGGCCTGCCCGGTCCAGAACAGTTACGCTGTCTGTTTTACCACGCAGGAGCACTGTACAACTTGGAGTTGCTGAGCTATCCGTTTCAACTTCTGCATTACACCCTGTGTGTTAGAGAAGGAATGAGAAGGGAGAATTCCTACTCTCATTCTGAGTACTTCAGGTAGGGGACGAATGACCATGTGCTTGGCTTAGTCATCTCTATCTCCAGGCGATAGTGTGCTTTCTTTCCCCAGTCGGGTCGATCCTTGATCACTCCTATCTCTTTTTATCTCTCTTTTTATCTCTCTTTTTATCTCTCTTTTGATCAATCACCTTCTTGGTTAAGATCCTTTGTTTATTGTGTTAGCAAGCTCCCTTTGTTTCAATACCTTTTGCTTTTCTTGCGGTTAATCATTGCTCTTTGATTCCCCAAAAGAGTCTCAATTCCTTTCCTTTTGGTTAATCACAGTCTTCCTGTTAAAATACCGAAACCCTTGCGGAGTTCGTAACCTTTTCTTGGTTCTTCTTCTTTTTGTTTGGTTAATCACTGTCTGTCAGTTAAAACACCAATGTTTACACTCCTTCTCAGTTAACCACAGTCCATCTGTTAACATACTGAGTTCCTTGGGTTAATCACCTTCTCTCGGTTAATCACCCATTTCTTCAGTCAACCACAGTCTGTCTGTTAAAGTACTGAAACCCTTTTGAGTTAATCACCTTCTCTTGGTTAATCACTCATTCTTCTCGGTTAATCATAGTGTTCTTTTAAAAAACCGAACCCCAGCGGTTGGCAACCTCTTTTGGTTCAATACCCTTCTTCGTTGGTCAAGTGTTGTTTGTTCAGTCAATACCAACATCCCTTTTTGGTTACGAACTTCGGTCGGTCTTACACCTGTTCTTCCGGTTAATCACAGTTTTCTCTGTTAAAACCAATGTTTCTCTATCCCCGTAGAGTTGCAATCCTTGCTTTCCTCGGTTAACCACTGTTTATCAGTTAACATACCGATGTCCCCTCAGAGTCAAACACCTTCCCTTGGTTCAGCACTCTCTCTTCTAGGTTATCACAATCCGTCTGCTGACCCCAACCTCTTTTCTCCACCTGGGTCTTACTCTTACTCTTCTGTTAACCACTGCCAGCCAGTTAATATACCGAGTTTCCTATTTCTCTTGGTTGTGACACCATCCTGTTGTTTGCTTCCCAGTAGGGTTGATTACCCTTTGTCCCTATCAGTTCTTTATTTTTTGTTCCCCCAGCGGAGTCCTTTCTATTCATCTTGCTCTTACTTTCTTGGTTTCAACACCAATCCTCTTTGTTATCATCGGCGGAGTTTCTTTCGCTTTTGGTTTTAACACCATTCCTTTTCTAGTCTTTTACTGTTCAGCTTTTCCCCGGTAAGGTTTTCTTTCACTCTTACCCTTGGTTTTTGACACCGCCTATCTCTTTCTTGTTTTGTTTTTCGTTTGGTTCCCCGAACTACGAAAGCTCTGATTCTGCATTATTTTGAATGTATGATACGTAGGCACGAGATCGCGATGACCTTGGCTAGCACACTTCCACCCTTTTTCCTTCTCCCTTTCTTTTTTCCTTTCTGTCCCCTGGTTCCATGAACTACGACGCTCTGATTTCCTCATTGCACTATGAGGGTACGTAGGCACGAGGGCCCCAATCCTCCGCGAGCACTTTCTTTTCTTTTCTTTCTCCCTTCTCTTCTCTCTCCTTTTCTTTTAGCTAGAAGCCTTTAGATAGATAACCCATCCAAGCCTAGAAGCAAGCGAAATGGTTCCCGTCGAGTACGACGGATGCGTAAGGTGTTAGTACCTTCCTTTCGCATAACCGACCCCCGTTCCCGTTTCTCTTCCCCTTGGGTTTTATCGATATTTTCCCTGTACTTTGGGACTAAATATAGTTCGGTGGCGACTCTATGTTATCTTTGAGTGTGCGATTCACTCGGGTATAAACTAGCCATCTTCAGCTGGCGACTCTGCTGGGGAGTCCTTGCTTGCAAGTTGGGGTCTCGCCTAGTTTTGTTTGTTCTCTTGCTTGCTTGGGTGTTTATCTTTTGCGCTTTACTTGCTTTATTTCGCGTTTCATCTAGCTTTATGTTTATTTACTGCATTTTTACTGCTTTGAATATTCATATGCTGCATATTCTGGATATCTGCTATTTTCTGCTGTTGTTGGGATGGGTAGATATTATTGGAGAGAAAGGTCCTAACACCGGGCCTAGTATACACATAGGCTAGAACGTGGATAGTCGTGAGGCCTGTGTTTTGCGCGTTGGGTTATCACGAGAGCCACATCCCAGATCGTGATTCGCTTGAGAATACTTCAGTCCTGTGAGAATTCACTACGGCGGGGGGTTTTCATTCTGAGTCCTATGGTTTGGGCAACCTTTCTAGGGACCACCTTGTTGTGTCTAGATCACACCTGTGAGGGGGATGGGTTTTTGCAGGAAACCAAGCCACTTCATACCTTTGTTCTCTCACACACGCCAGATTTCTTCACCAACACATCAGATTATGTTGCACTGACACAGAATTATACGCAGATATCCGGATTATTCAGACTTGATTATTTAGACAGTGTTGGTTTCTTGTTGTTGTGTTGCATGTCATTTCATCATGTAAATTAATTTTTGCATGTGCATTTCCAGGTTTTCGAGGACTTATCTTTTGTTGATATTATCATAGAGATGAGTACTGGTTGTCGTGGCATCTTCAGTTACAAGTTTGTGGAGCCTAAGCTGGGTATTTTGAGAGGTTTGGCATCTTTGTTGGTTGGAGATCACAGAGGGGTTTTCATAGATACTTATGGTAATCTATTGCCCATCCTCAACACTGAAGTGAACATCACTGCCATTCATACTCTGGTTCAGTTCTATGATCCGCCATATAGGTGCTTCACATTTTAGGATTATCAGCTAGCACCTACACTCGAGGAGTATGCTTATATTCTGGGCGTTGGGATCAAGAAGCAGGTTCCTTATGTTTACACTAGTGGTTGTCCGAAGTTTCATCTTATTGCTGACGCGCTTTGCATTAGTAAGAAGGATGTGGAGGATAATCTCAAGACCAAAGGGAAAGGTATTCGAGGGTTCGCTTCGAAGTTCTTGGTTGACAAGGCCACTTCTTTTGCTAAAGATGGAAACTGGAAGGCTTACAACGCCGTTCTTGCTCTGCTGATATATGGGATTATCTTGTTTCCAAACATGGAGGATTTCGTAGATCAGGCTGCCATCAGTATCTTCTTGTCCAAGAACCCTGTTCCGACACTTCTTGCTGATACATACCATTATATTCATTCCAGGAATGAAAAGAAAAAAGGAACCATTGTCTGTTGCGCTCCTTTGTTGTACCGATGGTTCATGTCTCACCTTCCACAGAAGGGTACTTTTGTTGAGAATAAGGGTAATCTCAAGTGGTCTCAACGAATCATGTCTCTTCATTGTGGGAAATTCTCCAATGTGCCTCTCTTGGGTACAAAGGGTGGAATTAACTACAATCCGAGAATGGCCTTCCGAAAGTTGGGATACCCTATGGTTTCCAAGGCTGGTCCTGAAGTAGTGGAGGAGTTTATCTTTCATGAAGGGGTTGATAACATGGGTTTGCTAAAGAGGTTTAGTGCCGCTTGGACTCAAAATCATCTCGAAGGAAGAGCCGATTTGGGTAAGAAGAATTGCGTAGCCAAGGAAGCTTACACACTTTGGGTCAAAGAGCGTGTCAAAGAGATTTTGTTGCCATTTTCTCCCGAGCCTTCTATGAATGCCAAGCCTCTTGAACTTGCCATTGTTCCTCCGTCTGAAGTCGACCAACTCAAGCTGATTATTAAGAAGTTGAAGAAGGAGAATGCCGATCTTCGTCTCAACCTTGATAAAGTCACTTCCGAGAAGGATAGCCTACAGATCGAGCTCCGCCAGAAGCGCGAGCGCATGCTCAAAGAGGTGGAGGATGAACATAACAAACGTAGGAAAGTGGGGGATGCTTTGAAGAGCACCTATGAATGACTTTCTTCAAAGAAGAGACAACTTGTCGATGCTCATTATCAAGCCTACAAGGAGGAGTTGAGCTACAAGAAGCAACTTGAAGAGCTTCGAGGGAAGTTTTCCGAGTTCAAGACAAAGTGGCAAAGTGAGCAAGACCGTGCTAATTAGTTAGCAAACGACTTTTCTCAATGTCAAACCCAGCTCGACAAACTCTTCGGCGAGATTCAGAAGCTACAGGATCAAGCACATCAGAGTCAAGAGCAGATTAGTCAGCTCAACACAGAGAGCACTCGTTGGGAGCATTATAGCCGTCATCTACAGAACCTCCTGGACCAGAAAGAGGCCTTCCTTCAGGATATGCTTCAGGGACCCAACCATTCTTTGTTACGTAACCTCATGAAGGATGCGAAGTATTGGAGTGAGAGGCATGGCCGTCTAGCCAGATTTGCTGAGCATACATTGGAGGACCTACCTGGGTTATTGAGGGATGCATATGCTGATGCATTGCCACACCAGCTTCCTTGGGCTGTTTTCCACTTCTTGTCTGTGTGTAGGGTGATATTTGATAGGATCCATGAGGATTTTGTTGTAGCCCAAAAGGCATACATTTGACTTGTATTCGACTTGTACTTCTTTCCTTTATTGTTGAATAAATGAATGAAGTTGCTTGCCAATTTTATCTTTCGCACCTTGTATGCATTATGATTATTGTCAACAAAGATACGTTTAAGAATTCCTGGAATTTAAAACTTTATTTTTGCATGCATATCATACATTCATTTGCACACATATGCACGTCCCTTCATCTGAAACCGTTGCTCATCCTTACCTGCCTTCTTTGTAGCAAGACGACGACTCGACATCGGTATTTTACTCGCTCAAACAAATCCAGGATCATGGCTGACTTCGAAGCTGAGAATGCTGCTTATAAAGAAACTCTGGCTCAATTCCAAGGTCAGATGGATCAGTTCCAGACGAACATGGATGTCATTATGGAACTCCTTCGTGGCCAGAGGGATGCTGCTGCTACTGCCACTGTTGCTGCAACCACTAATGATGTAACTGTTGTCACTCCTGTTGTAACTGTTCCTCCTGTTGTTACAGCTACTCCTGCTGCTTTCATTTCTTCTCCTGCTACTGTTGAAGTACCAGTTGATCCTGTGAATCAGCCTGTTGTTCATCCGATAAATTCTCAATCCAGTTTGAACCAGATGCCCGCTGGTTTTCCTTGGGGTATGCCTCTGAATTACACTCCTCAGATTGCATATAATGGTAGTGCCTTCATGCCATATCAGCCTTTTGTTACGCCCATGCCTAATGGGAATGTTGCCGCATATCCATGGGTCATGCCTACTCCTGTCCCACCTCCAGTGGTGAGTGATGATCCTGATAATCCTCAGGTTCAGACCCATCAAACTGCCGGATTGGCTGACATTGAAACTCTTGATGAAGAAGAGCATGTGTATAGAGGTCCTCTTTTCCAGGTTCCAGTCTCATCTCAAGCTGCTCAAACTGTTGTTCAGAATGTTCATCCTGGGATGTTCTATCCTGGGGCATCTTCCTCAACTGTTGTGATACCTCTTGCGAATGATCCGTTTGGTGTTCAGATGGGTCAGAACGTTGGGCAAATGGTTAATCCGGGTTTGGTGTATCCTTCTCAGTTTGCTACTCCGCAAGTGCACGCTCCGGCCGCTTCCCAGCTTCCAAATCCTCAGATTCTTGTCAGGCCTGTTAATCAAAGTAGACCTGCTGACTACAAGTTGTTGGAAGACCGTATCAGAGCTATTGAAGGGTTTTCTGCTTTTGGCATGGAGGCCAAGGACTTGTGTTTGGTTCCAAATGTTGTGTTTCCGCAGAAATTCAAGATACCCGAGTTGCCAAAATATAAAGGTTTGAGTTGCCCGCGTAGCCACATCACTATGTACTGCGGGAAGATGGCATCCTATATTGATAATGATGAATTGCTCGTTCATTGTTTTCAAGATAGTTTGTCTGGTGCTTCATTGGATTGGTACATGGGCCTGGAGCGCAGCAAAATCTGTACTTGGAGGGATCTATCTGAAGCATTCGTGAAACAATACAAATATAACCTTGATCTGGAGCCAACTAGATTGCAGTTGCAGAATCAGTCCCAACGCTCAACTGAAACATTCAAGGAGTATGCACAAAGATGGCGTGAGATGGCATCTCGTGTACGACCTGCTCTCTCTGATAATGAGTTAGTTGACATCTTTATGGGTACATTGCAAGGATCCTACTACGAGAAAATGGTGGGTGGTTCTTCATCGAACTTCGCTGATGTTGTAACAATTGGTGAACGGATTGAAAACAGTTTAAAGACTGGAAAGATTCCTGGAATTGCTTCCCAGCAGCCGACCACCAGAAAGTCTCTGAACAGTCAGTCCAAGAAAAAGGAAGGTGAAGTCAACGTTGTGACAACACAAGTTTCTCCTCAGTATCAAGCTCCTGTGGCACCCATGTCGTATTATCCATATCCATACATTGCTACTGCGCAGTATCAACAACCTCCATCTCAGTATTATCCGCAACAACCAGTTTAGAATGCTCAGAATCAGCAACAGAATCAACAGAACAACAAAAATCAGCAGAATCAAAATCGTCAAAACAACAATCAAGGAAACCGCAAGCGTCCGAATTTTGACAGAATTCCGGTGCCATACACCGAATTGTTTCCTTACTTGGTTCACCAAGGGGCAATTGTTCCCAAGCAGATTGCACCTGCCATTCCTCCATTTGGCCCGAAGCATAATCCAAATGTGTCCAGTGCTTATCATGCTGGATACATAGGACATGCAATAGAGGATTGCTTTGTTTTCAAAACCAAGATTCAGGAATTCATTGATAAGAAAGTTCTGACTTTCGCTGAGGAAGGACCTAACATTCAGAATAATCTGTTGCCGAATCACAATGGACCTGCAGTTAACATGGTCGAGGATAGTTCAAAGGCTGAATTGATCATGGATGTGGACGAGGTAAATGTAACACCCCAATTTAAATTATTAATCGTCGTGTTATTATTTCTGTGTGTTGGGCCTGATTAAGGGTGAGTGAAGGGTGGTGCCTTAGTGAATTAATGAGAATCAAGACTTTAGTTAATAATAAGGATAGTGATGCGAAAATAATAATATTAATATGGTTAATATTAGTGTTATTATTATTATTCTTGTTATTATCATTATTATTATTAGGATTATTATTATCAATATTATTTTGTTATTAATTAAATAAATAAAACCTGATTAAAGAGAATTAAGGGTAGTTTTAGTGGACTAAGGTGGTTTTCACGTAAAACAAGAAAAAGAGAGAAAGAAGAACAAGGAAGAGGAAGAGGTGCTAGGGCAAGGATTTCTTCCCAATTTTTCTCCAGATTTCTGAACAATTCGAGGTAAGGGGGGAGAACGGGTTCATATTTGGTGATTAAATCGTATAAGGGTAGTGGGGAGTCCTTAACCCCGTAGGCATTTGTATGCAAAGCTGTTGAATTGATGATTGTTGTATATGTCTGTTGTGATTCTAAAAATTGTGCATGAATTGATATGTATTTGCATGAATTGTTGTGGTTGTTGCTGTTGTATGAACATGTGTTGCAGACCTGTTGATTTTGACTCGAGTTAGGAGAACGATTTGAGATTATAGACTTATAATACATGTAGTAATTCTAAGTACAAGAGAAAAGATAAAAAATGGAACCTAAAATCAATGTAGGAACGATTATAGGACTGGTTGGAAGTGAAGAAGTGTGGAAATCATAGCAGAATGCAGAATAGTGAGACTTCTGGTGAAATGAGTAACAGATCTGGTGATACGCGTATCAGGTGGGGCGATACGCGTATGGAGTGGCATGATACGCAGCAATACGCGTATGGGAGCTCGGTAGTACGCGTAATAGAAGGGCCATACGCGTATGGTGTTGGAATTTGGGAAATTCAGTGTGAAGAGGTCTCTGTCCGTACGCGTACGGCATAAGGCAATACGCGTAAGGACTTGGGAATTGTGAGGGAATACGCGTATGAAGGGAGTTAATACGTGTATGGGTTGGGCGAGTGAGCTGGCAATATGCGTATGGCATGGGGCAATACGCGTATGGTCGGCGAAGTTGCAGAATTTTACCGTTTCGCGATTTCTTTCCCGTTTTCGCGTCTGATTCGGTTTCTCTTGGTTTGAGAGGTTGGGATTGGAAGTCAGATGCTGAGTAAGACACAGTTGGTGATGAAAATAATTAATTTTTATAATTTTTAGGAATTAATTAGTGTTTGGTGAATTATGGTGACTTGTGAGGGTTCAATGATTATGGTGCAAGTGGGAACGATTAGGTGTCTCCTGTGTGATCAGGAGGATCGTAACTATGTATGTCTATTATGATACATGTGTGTTATATGTATGTTGTTGTGATCAGGAGGATCGTGAATTTGTTTATCATTGGTTATATATGTGTGTTATATGTATGTTTGTTGTGATCAGGAGGATCATGAATTTGTTTATCATTTGATATATATGTGTGTCATATGTATGATGTGATCAGGAGGATCGTGTGCATGTATTTACGCTTGTATACATGTTTTGTTGTGCATAATTGAGTCTGGCATATTCATGGTGAATGGTGGGATGAATCATTGCTCAGGAGAAGTGTATGTGATTCATCCGTACTCCTATATGGAGAATGGTGGGGGATAGATCATTGCCAAGTAGAGGTGTATGTGATCTATCCGGGGTTCGATTAAATGAACCAATGAGTCGGTATCGCGTGCATGGTGTCGAGTTGCATTACATTATCATATGTTGATTGTTGCTGATTGAATATGACAGTAGGCCGTGATTATATGTTGTTGGTGTGAGATACTACCTCCTTATATGTATTATTCACCTTTTTATATTGAATGTAGTTCTCACCCCTCCGTTGTTGTTGTGTTTGTGCTTCTTCGGAAGTACAGATATTCAGGTGACAGGTTAGTGCTTGGAGCTTGTGTAGCTTGTTCGAGTTTAGAGAGTCGCTCTGATACGTAACACGGGATGTCGGGATATTTTTGTAGTTGTTTGATTTTATTTACATTCTTTGTTACGTATTCCATTTTGTCGAACCATTTTACGGAAAACCTTGTTTTAAGGAATTATTGGTGTATTTGGGCAGATGGCCTTGAATTTGAAACTAAATGATTATTTCCGCTGATTCTTTAGTTAATTTAATACAGTAAAGAGCTTATGTTGGTTTTGATGATGTGACATTCCACTCTTGGTGAAAAACTCTGATTTTAAAGTATTATTTAGTATTTTATTTCAAATTGGGAAAGTGGGGTGTTACAGCAAAGACCCCGATGGCTGTAGTTTTCAAGAAGTTGAATGAACATGGGTTGTTGAAAGGATTGCATGGTAAGTGTCAAATTTGTGACGATAATCCCAACCAGTGTCGAAGGCTGAAGGGTTGTGTCCAGATTTTGATGAACCGAGGCAAAGTGCAATTTGCCAGATCTAAACCTGTCGAGAAAGTTACTGCTATCGAGCCGTTCACCATCATCTATAGGAAGGTTCCTGTCAAATCTCCTAAGAAGGTGCAACCCATCGTTGTTTGCCTGCCAAAACCATTTCCGTACCAGAATTCTAAGGAGGTACCTTAGAAGTATGGGGCTACTGTGTTTTCTGGAGGTCAAGAGATAAGGTTTGTTGAGTCTGAGATCGTGAATGTTATAGCCGGTGGAGGTATGACTCGTAGTGGACGAGTGTTCGCTCCAAAGGTCACTACCAAGCCTGTCCAAGTTCCAACCGTCGTTTCTCCCAAGGAAATGCCTACATGTGTCACCCCTGGGGCATCTACTGCCATTCCAGTACCGACTATCCCGTCTGAGGATGTTTCAAATGGAAAAGAGACCCTGGATGATCAAGAGTTCATTAAGTTGATCAAGAAAAGTGACTTTAAAACTGTGGATCAGCTGGGGCAGACACCCTCGAGGATCTCAATTTTGTCCTTACTCAAGAGCTCGCCCGCGCACAGATCAACTTTGTTAAAAGTTTTGAACAGTGCTCATGTTATGCACGATATATCTGTCGTCGAGTTTGATGATGTAGTGGCTAACATAACTGCAAGTCGGTATTTGGGTTTTAATGAATCAGAATTACCTCCTAAAGGAACTGCCCACAATAAAGCGCTACACATATCTGTAACATGCACAAACATCCTGTTATCTCGTGTTCTAATAGATACCAGTTCTTTTCTCAATGTGATTCCCAAGGGCACATTGAGTCAGTTACTGGTAGAAGGGAGCGAGATAAGGCCGAGCGCCTTGGTTATCAGAGCTTTTGATGGTTCTCGAAGACAGATCATTGGAGAAGTGGACTTACCCATCAGTATTGGGCCGCATTTGTTCACCATTACCTTCCAGGTGATGGATATCAATCCGGTGTACAGTTGCCTACTGGGTCGCCCATGGATCCACGCTGCAGGGGCAATTACCTCCACTTTACATCAAAAGTTAAAGTTCATGTTTGATGATCAGCTTGTCATCGTCTGTGGTGAAGAGGATTTGATTGTAAGCGAGTTATCATCTTTCCGATATGTCAAGACCGAGGAAGGCATAACTGAGGTGCCGTTGCAGTGTCTCAAATTTGAAGATGTCAGCTCTGCTTCAATTAGTCAAAGTAGATCACCACAATTGACTTTAGCGTCTACTAAGAGTGCTAAAGAGACCATCGAGAGATGTGCCTTGCCAGGCTGGGGGCATGTGATTGATGTGGTTGAGAAGCATAATCGTTTTGGATTGGGTTACCGTCCTGGTCGGCAATCTAACTCACTTGGGTCGAAGCAGTGCAATTTGATCAAGTTCAATAGCGCGGGTTTCCAGTAGGGTGACATCGTGGCAGCTCTTGATGATGCTGGTCCCAGTAATCAGACTTCAAGCTTTGGGCGCAAGTGTCCGCCGGGTTTCAAGCTCGACAATTGGACATATACCGTGATTCCTGTGGTTTTCCCATATAACATGTAATGCATTTTGCTTTCTCATTCCCTCGTCCTCGCCCGAGACGAGTGGATAGCTTGTAAAGGGCCTCACGTTTTTGCAATATTATGTGATCAATAAATAAAAGCTTTTTTGCATTCAAAATCATGCTTTATTTTCTTTCTTTATTTTACTTTTCACAAACAAATGGCAAAAGTTTCTTTTTCACTTTTAAAAATAGCTTATTCTATTCATAAACATGCAGAACTAATAAAAACATTGATAACAACATGGCAAACATCCATCGTAATTCTGGAATTCCAATTAACCAAGCCGAAGAAGACGGTGAGGAAGATTGTGAAATACCGGCTGAACTAGCAAGGCTCCTTGAGCACGAGCATAGAGAGATTCAGCCACATAAAGAGCCAGTAGAAGTTATCAATCTTAGTACTGATGAGGTCAGAAGAGAAGTCCAGGTTGACGCATCCCTCGCAGAGCATGTACACTTCGAGTTGGTCAAGTTATTGAAAGAGTATGTTGATATCTTCGCCTGGTCCTATCAAGATATGCCTGGGTTGGATACCAGCATCGTTGAACATCACTTGCCTCTCAAGCCCGGATGTCCCCCTCTCAAGCAGAAGCTCAGGAAGACTAGACCCGACATGGCACTCAAAATCAGAGAAGAGGTAAAGAAACAGCTTGATGCTGGGTTCCTTGCCACTTCCGAATATCCTGAATGGATTGCCAACATCGTCCTAGTTCCTAAGAAAGACGGGAAAGTCAGAATGTGTGTGGATTATCGAGATCTCAACAAGGCAAGCCTGAAGAATGATTTTCCTTTGCCTCACATTGATGTCTTGGTAGACAACACAACGTAGTTCTCTGTCTTTTCGTTCATGGACGGTTTCTCAGGATATAATCAGATCAAAATGTCCCCAGCTGATATGGAGAAGACTATTTTCATCACGCCGTGGGGTACATATTGCTACGAAGTCATACCATTCGGTCTAAAGAATGCAGGGGCAACATACCAACGTGCCATGACGACCCTCTTTCACGATATGATTCATAAAGAGATTGAGGTTTACGTGGACGATATGATTGCCAAGTCCAAAACTGAAGATGATCACCTAGTTTATCAGAAGAAACTGTTTGACAGACTCTGAAAGTTTAGATTGCGGTTGAATCCTGCGAAGTGCACCTTCGGAGTTCGATCTGGTAAACTGTTGGGTTTTATTGTGAGTCACAAGGGCATTGAAGTTGATCCTGACAAGGTTAGGGCAATTCAGAACATGCTGCCTCCCAAAACAGAAAAAGAAGTCTGTGGCTTTCTGGGCAGACTCAATTACATTTCAAGATTCATTTCCCATTTGACGGCTACCTGTGAACCAATGTTCAAATTACTAAGGAAAAATCAATCGGTTGAATGGAATAATGATTGTCAGGAAGCATTTGACAAAATAAAACAATACTTGCAAGAACCACCGATCTTAGTACCGCCGATTCCTGGTAGGCCTTTAATCATGTATCTCACCATTCTCGATGAATCAATTGGATGAGTATTGGGTCAACATGACGACACTGGCAGAAAAGAACATGCAATATACTATCTGAGCAGGAAATTCACTGATTGTGAGACCAGATACTCACTCTTAGAGAAAACTTGTTGTGCTTTGGTCTGGGCTGCCCGACGCCTACGACAATACATGATTTGCCATACTACTTTGTTGATATCCAAAATGGATTCGATAAAGTACATATTTGAAAAGATTGTTGTCTCTGGAAGGATTGCTCGGTGGCAGATGCTGTTAACTGAGTATGATATCCAACATGTTACCCAGAAAGCAATAAAAGGGAGTGTCTTGTCTGACTACCTTGCTCATCAACCTATAGAGGGTTATCAACAAATGAAGTTTGACTTTCCCGATGAGGATGTTCTGTTTATCAGAGATTATGAGACTCCAGACCCTGATATAGGACACGAACCAGGGGCGCGATGGACGCTCGTGTTCGATGGTGCCTCCAATTCTAAGGGCCGTGGAATTGGTGCAATCCTCATCTCTCCAACAGGTTTTCACCTTCCCTTCACTGCCAGATTATGTTTTGCATGCACCAACAATATGGCTGAATACGAAGCATGTATCTACGATATTGAAGTGGCTATTGACATGAGAATCAAGATTCTTGAGGTCTATGGAGATTCTGCCTTGGTCATCGGTCAAGTCAGAGGGAATTTTGTGACTCGGGATTCCAAGCTGGTTCCGTACCAACAACACATTGCGAAGTTGATTCCTTACTTTGATGAGATTTCTTTTCATCATATCCCCAGGGAGGAAAATCAACTAGCCGATGCACTCGCCACTCTAGCATCCATGTTCAAGGTCAAGTGGAAGAATGAAGCTCCTCATATTCGTATTGATCACTTGAACGAACCAACGCACTGTTTAGCAATCGAGGATGAGTCGTATGACAAGCCTTGGTTCAACAACATTAAAAGATAGCTGGAAAAACAGGAATATCCCGAGGGTATCACTATCACTGACAAGAAAGCTCTTAGGCGGCTTTGCGCCAAATTCTTCTTAAGTGGTGGTATACTGTACAAGAGGAAATATGATTGTGTGTTGCTCAGATGCGTGGATAGACACGAAGCAAACACGATCATAAGGTCCATACATGAGGGATGCGAGGGTGTACATGCTAAAGGTCCTGCTATGGCCAAGAAGATCCTTCGGGTTGGGTATTACTGGACAATAATGGAGGTAGATTGTTACAACTTTGCCAAAAGGTGCCACAAGTGCCAAATCTACGGAGATAAGATCCATGTGCCTCCAACTCCATTGAATGTTTTGACTTCACATTGGCCTTTCTCTATGTGGGGTATAGATATGATTGGAATGATCGAACCGAAGGCTTTCAACGGTTATCGATTTATTTTAGTGGTTATCGACTACTTCACTAAATGGGTGGAAGCTGCTTCATATGCAAACGTTACACGATAAGTGGTTGCCAGATTTATCAAGAAAGAGATGATTTGTTGTTATGGAATTCCTAGCAACATTATCACAGACAATGCAAGCAACCTGAACAACAATATGATGAAGGAGTTGTGTCAAGAATTTAAGATCGAGCACCACAACTCTTTACCATATCGGCCCAAGATGAATGGCGCCGTTGAAGCAGCAAACAAAAACATCAAGAGGATTGTCCAGAAAATGGTCAAGACATACAAAGATTGCCATGAAATGCTTCCCTTTGCATTGCATGGCTACCGAACTTCAGTCCGCACTTCTATTGGGGCAACTCCGTATTCGCTTGTGTATGGTATGGAGGCAGTTCTACCCATTGAAGTCGAAACTCCTTCGCCCAGAGTCATCATGGAAGCAGGTCTTGATGAAGCTGAATGGGTTCAATTCAGATACGACCAGCTGAATCTCATCGAAGAGAAGCGCCTTACAGCCATTTGTCATGGTCAATTGTACCAGAGACACCTCAAGCGAGCTTTTGACAAGAAAGTTTTCCCTCGAACATTCTGTGAAGGCGAACTCGTGCTCAAGAGATATTCTCCTGTTCACTCGGATCAACGAGGCAAGTGGACTCCCAATTACGAAGGACCCTTTGTTGTCAAGAAGGCCTTCTCAGGTGGAGCCCTGATCCTCACCACAATGGATGGGGAGGAGTTGCCATCGCCTGTGAACTCCGATACAATCAAAAAATATTATGCCTGGAAAAAAAAAGAATAAGAGTCCACTAGATTGACATCTGCAAGGACAATCTAGGAAAAAATGGACGTCCCGATGGACCAAAAGAAATGTCCATGCAAAAGTTAGGGACAATGAAAAAAAACAATAATAGGCCGCTAAGTTGGAAACCCGAAAGGGCGACTTAGGCAAAAATGGGTATCCCGGTGGACGAAAAAAAATAGAAAAAACATGTCCAGGAAAAAATTAGGGATAAAATCATTGACTGTGAACATTTGAGCCTCTTTTCATCATAGCTAGACCTCAAACGGTAACAGAGCAGTCAAACCATCATCAACTGGTGCAAGGCGTTGGAACCTAGACTTACGGTGGATGGTAGCCAATGTTGTAATCAATGCAAAACATGATTTCCCTTTGCCATTTACATTTGTTTTTCAATTTCATTGCAAATTTCCTCATCAAGGATTTTTGCATCCTTGTACACATCATATGTACAAAATTTTCACATTTCAATAAAATGCATCATTTGTTATCTCGATTGTTTTCATTCCAGTATTTTGTTTGCAAAATAAACGATTATTTGTGATCACATAATACTATAAAACGTTGAGAACAATAAAAAGCTAAATCAATCGAGAAAGCATTATGCATTGCATACTTTACCGGTGATTCCTACAGGATAATCATTAATATCCGTTGGTAAGCCTAAACGCTCGGCCGATAATATGAGGGTCCTCTAAAGAAGTTGGTGTTCATCAGCAGGGTCATCATTTCCCCAACAGTCACCATTGTAGTTCTCAGGAAGGGTTGATTGCATTCCATTTCCCCAACAGATCCATAATGTCTCCAGCAAAGTTACCTTGTTGTACCCCGAGAGGAGACATGTTTGTCCTTTTCCCCAGCACAGGTCGCGCGTCATCCACAGCATGTCAGTTTGTCATGCGCCTACAGCTATAGGATTTGGCTTCGTGTCTTCCTCAAGCAAAGAAGATTCTCCGAGCCTTGTAAATCCCCTACAGCAGAGTCAGCGGCAGATTAGAAATCAGAGTTTTTCGAATTTCTTCTCCCCAAGCAGAGGAGATCGTGATGCAACGGTTGGCCTGATTATCTTATCCCCTACAATGTCGTTGGTGATAGTTTTTCCCCAGCAGAGTTTTCACCATTTTTCTTGGGTCTCCCCAGCAAGAGTTATCACCCCTTTGTGGTTTTTTTTCTCCAACAGGTTTTGTCTTCATCTGTGGGTTCTCTCCCCGACCGAGGATGTCAAGATCGTTTTGCTACAATCTCCGCCTAACTCACCGTGCATCTCCTTAACCTGCACTTTTGCATTGCACGATATTAAGCATCATGTAGGACGCATACATGGCATATGCATCAAGCATACTCCCTCTCTTTTGGCCTGATTCATCTCCCCAGCAGATATTCAGCCAAATTTCGCACTTATCAACCTTTGAACACATTCAACCCTTCTTTTGTCGCCATCGGCCAAATTTTTGAGCTACTATTTTATTTAATCCTCTTTTACCTCGAATCATCGAAAAGCTAGCGCAATTCGTACATTCAGGTCCAAAAGGATTAAATAAGGGCAGCTGTCGTAACCCAAAATTTGACCTCCCTCTTTTACCTTTTTGCATGAGCATAAGCATTCGCATCGCTGGCATACGCATTCATATTTTTTTCTCTTTGATTTTGTTGCAGGAATATTTAGGTTTTCCAAGCCCGATTAATCATATCCTCACAAGGTCATCACATCATCAAAACAAGCACAAAATGAGGGTTTCTATGCTATTCATCAATACAAGAAGTGGAAAATCGAAGTCGGGACCACCACACCTTTTTTTAGGCAAATTGGGTATATTTTGGCCTGGTTAATCGATTAACCATTTGCAGTGCAATTGTGTTAATCGATTAACATAGGCAGAATAGGCACAATCTGCTGTTTTTTCATGACAGCATCTTTGCACATACTTTGGTCTTGGATTCTACAGTATTCTAGCAGCATGTGGAATATTCTAGACATCTCTAGACATTTCAAGGCTATTCAATTCATTCCAAGTGCATTTATTCTAATGCTTCACTTCAAATTAAGTGTACCATGTTCCTTGTTTTCCAAGTAAAGTGGATCTTTGGATGTTGGAGTTCACCTTGGGATTGTTACCGAGTTGGTCCTAACTAACCGAGTTAACCGCCTTGACTCGGTGAGTCAAGCCCAACTAACTCCTAGCCTAGTTCCAAACCCAAAACTAAGTCCAAAGCTAATTCCAAACCTCTCACACTCCAAACCAAAAGTCTATATAAACATACCTTCACTCACTTTTCAAGGGATCCACCATTTTCATCCACAATTTCTCAACCATTCTACACATTTCACTCTCATTTCTCTCACATTCTCTCTGATTTTTTCTACTACATCTTCATCTTTATCTCAATTCTCTTCCAAAACCTCACCAAAGCTCTTAATTCTCCATTGAAGAAAAAGTTACTTTCACCTTGAAAGTGCTTTTTTCTTGAGCCTAACCTTCCTTGTCATTTCATTATACTGGTTTTTGTAGAGTTTCAGTAGCTTTTGGATTCATCTCAAGTGATTGATTCAAGCTTCTTCGGTGATAATTCTCATTTTTGAGTTTTCGTCGCGATTTGATCGGTTTCTATACGTTTCGGCTATAATTGAAGATTCCTCTGGTTTCACGATGTAGTTTCGATGTTTTTTTTTCATGTGAATTGATTATGCCATTGCTTGATCCATGATCTTGATTGTTTAATTGATTCTATTGTTGATCATATGCTGCTTCTAAACTTGATTTTTCGTGCATAATTGTTTGCCCTAGCATTGGAGTGATTGCATAATAAAAAAGTTGGCCAAAAGCACTTTTCAAAACTGATTTTCTGCTCCCTGTCCAGTGTTAATCGATTAACACTTTGCAGTGTAATAGTGTTAATCGATTAACCAGTCTTTTTTGCACTTTTTTAAGTGTTAATCGATTAACACTTTGCAGTGCAATAGTGTTAATCGATTAACACTGAACCAGAAGGCCATTTTCTTGCATTTTCGAGTGTGTTTGCCATGTTTTCTTCATTTTAACTTCCATTGATTGTCATGCTTGATGTTATGGATGTTTTAAGTGTCATTTAACTTCTGTTTGAAGCTTATTCATGAACTTTTGTTACACACTTTCGATTATTCAAATTGTTCATATTTTTGGCATCATGTGAATATAATCATTCTCGCGTTTCTCTTTGATCGCATAACATGACTTTGTGTTGCATATTTGTTGATCATTTGGTACTGTTTTGTACTCCTTTTCTTGGTTTTGCATTAAGTTCATTCTTCATGGATGAGCTTAATCTTGTATAATCAATAATTCACACCTTTTGCTTTAATGATTTTCCACTCTCTTTAGAAAATTGTTAGCATGGCATTTCCCTTTGATTAATTGATCGAAACCATGTTTCGAATAGTTGATCTTCCCCTTCCCTCTCTTTAGGCTTCCTTTATAGCTTTCTCTCTCGATCCCCCGTGGAGTTGGAGTTTCGCTCTATGCCCTACATCGGAGCACTATACAAATTGGAGTTGTTACGCTGTTCGTTTTACCATGCAGGAGCAATGTACAACTTGGAGTTGCTGAGTTATCCGTTTCAACTTCTGCATTACACCCTGTTTTTTAGAGAAGGAATGAGAAGGGAGAATTCCTACTCTCATTCTGACTACTTCAGGTAGGGGACGAATGACCCTGTGCTTGGCTTAGTCATCTCTATCTCCAGGCGGTAGTGTGCTTTCTTTCCCCAGTCGGGTCGATCCTTGATCACTTCAATCTCTTTTGATCTCTTTTTTGATCAATCACCTTCTTGGTTAAGATCCTTTGTTTATTGGGTTAGCAAGCTCCCTTTGTTTCAATACCTTTTGCTTTTCTTGCGGTCAACCATTGCTCTTTGATTCCCCAGAAGAGTCTCAATTCCTTTCCTTTCGGTTAATCACAGTCTTCCTATTAAAATACCGAAACCCTTGCGGAGTTCGCAACCTTTTCTTGGTTCTTCTCCTTTTTGTTTGGTTAATCACTATCTGTCAGTTAAAACACCAATGTTTACACTCCTTCTCAGTTAACCACAGTTCATCTGTTAACATACTGAGTTCCTTGGGTTAATCACCTCCTCTCGGTTAATCACTCATTTCTTCAGTCAATCACAGTCTGTCTGTTAAAGTACTGAAACCCTTTTGAGTTAATTACCTTATCTTGGTTAATCACTCATTCTTCTCGGTTAATCACAGTGTTCTGTTAAAAAACCGAACCCCAGCAGTTGGCAACCTCTTTTGGTTCAATACCCTTCTTCGTTGGTCATGTGTTGTTTGTTCAGTCAATACCAACATCCCTTTTTGGTTACGACCTTCGATCGGTCTTACACCCGTCCTTCCGGTTAATCACAGTTTTCTCTGTTAAAACCAATGTTTCTCTATCCCCGTAGAGTTGCAATCGTTGCTTTCCTCGGTTAACCACTGTTTATCAGTTAACATACCGATGTCCCCTCAGAGTCAAACACCTTCCCTTGGTTCAACACTCTCTCTTCTGGGTTATCACAGTCCGTCTGCTGACCCCAGCCCCTTTTCCCCACCTGGGTCTTACTCTTACTCTTCAGTTAACCA
Source organism: Lathyrus tuberosus (assembly GCA_022829125.1). Classification (NCBI taxonomy): domain Eukaryota; kingdom Viridiplantae; phylum Streptophyta; class Magnoliopsida; order Fabales; family Fabaceae; genus Lathyrus; species Lathyrus tuberosus. The sequence continues at coordinate 8,532,944 of JALAZF010000090.1, forward strand.
CTGCCAGCCAGTTAATATACCGAGTTTCCTATTTCTCTTGGTTGTGACACCATCCTGTTGTTTGTGTAACATCCCAAATTTCGTAAGAATATTTATTTAATTTATTTAAATATTATATTCGTGATTTTCTGTGAATTTTTTGTGGTTGGTGTCGATGTCGGTATTTTTGGTGAAGTTTGGTTATTTTAATTAAATAATAGTATATAATATGAATATATTAGTATTATTATTAATTTAAAATAATATTAGAGGAATTGAGGGTAAAGTGGGCATTTTAGGAGTATTAGTGAGGGTATTATGGAGAAAGCCCAATTTTGAGGCCCAAGAGTTAAATTAACCAAAAAAGGGAATTGAGGAGAATTAGGATTCATTTGTGAAGATCGTGAAAATAAGGAGAAAGTGCAGAGCTCTGAGAAAAAAGGGAGAAGGCGAGGATTTTCGTGAAGGTTTCCAAAGGCTCAAGAGATAACTCATCGGATCGACAATCTAAAGTATGGGGAGTAATTGCCTTTCATTGTTTTCATTATAGGATTCGATTGATTAAAGTGGATTTATGGGTTTTGAGGTAAACTGATGACTTTGAGGGCATTCTGTGAGAACGATTATTAAGAGTCGAATTTAATCGGTAAAATAGACCCTTGGGGCAGACTTCCCTGTTGTTGTAGTTTTAACCCTGTGGTGAAGGATTTATGGAGTTTATATGAAGCTTGAGAGTTTTGAAGGTTTAGGGAAATTAAGGTTTCCCGTAGTGTCCTGGATCGACCTAACAGACGTAGATTTTAGGCCTTTAAATTCGGTGATATGTTAGGACTGATGTAGGGATAATTTTGGGTCAATTGAGGCTGTAATCGCAGGTGCTTTGGAGGTTTGGGAGCTACTGATGCGTAGCAGCGATTTGCTGTAATCGCAGGTTCGCTAGGCGAACCATTGCTTCGCTAGACGAATGTTCGCAAAGGCTCGCTAGGCGAGCAGCGCAGCGAAAGCGCGATAACATGGGAGGGAGTACTTTGATGATTCTGGAGAGGAGAGGTGGGCTTCGCTGGGAGTTTCACTAGGCAAAGGAACCAGCGAATGGCTTCGCTAGGCGAATGTGGGGGCGAGCATGACAGATGTGTGGGTTTCTGGTGTTGAGTGTGAGATCTGTGAGGTTCGCTGGCCGCTTCGCTAGGCAAACCCTGGAGCGAACAACTGCTATTTTGCGAAATTCCGTTTCTGTTGTTGTGTCGTTCTGGTACTTGATGCTTTAATATTTATGATGATTTACCATGATGTTCTTGATGATATTGAGGTGCTGGTTTGTGATGTTTCGATGAATATATGATGATATGGATTTATGAAAATTTATGAATGATGATGCACATAATGATGTTTACTTGATGATGATGAATTATTGACGTTTGTGTATCATACATTCATATGCATACTCTGTGACGACGCTTCATTCCCATTGTGCGGATATGAGGTAATTATGACGTGCTCCGGTTCCAAATGCGGGATCGATCCTATTGACGGGGATCTTTGGAGGGTTGATGGCCTGGTGTCCATCCTTTGTGAAGATTGGTACCACATGCATGAGTCTTGTTATGCATTGCATCTTATGTGACATTGATGAATTGTGATATAGTGTTTCCTGATGTTTTCCTTGATGGTGACCTTGATGATGTCGTTTATGAGGATAATGCCATTTTATGTATATCTTGTTTTATAATGATTATTATGAATTGTGATTACTCACCCTGCATGTTTGAATGTTGCCTCCATGTGGGTAACGTGCAGGTGATCAGGTTTAGCTGTGGATGCTTTCGAGGACTTGAAGTTTATTTGCTTTTGGTCGATTTAGAGGGTCTTGCTCTGATAGTGTAACATCGGGTTGGGGTCCTTTAAGTCGAACTATGTTGTTTCCTTATTTTTGTTGTTATTTGACGATATGGTTTTATTTTGATTAGTATGATGTTTGTTGAAAACCTTTTAATTGAGAATTTTGAGTTCCGCTGCCATGTGAAGGCTTTTGAGTTAATTTGAGGAAAAATCCCTTTATTTACATGGCAAGTGTGTTATTTTGATTTAATGAAGAATGTGCACCCTTTGAGGTGATTTTTGTGCCTTACTCTGATTATTTAAGTTGTTTCTGCTGCAACATTATTGGGGGTAGAAAAGGGTGTTACAGTTTGCTTCCCAGTAGGGTTGATTACCCTCTGTCCCTAGCAGTTCTTTATTTTTTGTTCCCTCCAGCAGAGTCCTTTCTATTCATCTTGCTCTTACTTTCTTGGTTTCAACACCAATCCTCTTTGTTATCACCGGCGGAGTTTATTTCGTTTTTGGTTTTGACACCATTCCTTTTCTAGTCTTTTACTGTTCAGCTTTTCCCCGGTAGGGTTTTCTTTCACTCTTGCCCTTGGTTTTTGACACCACCTATCTCTTTCTTGTTTTTTTTTCCGTTTGGTTCCCCGAACTAAGGAAGCTCTGATTCTGCTTTCTTTTGAATGTATGATACGTAGGCACGAGATCGTGATGATCTTGGCGAGCACACTTCCACCCTTTTTTCCTTCTCCCTTTCTTCTTTCCTTTCTGTCCCCTGGTTCCATGAACTATGACGCTCTGATTTCCTCATTGCACTATGAGGGTACGTAGGCACGAGGGCCCCAATCCTCCGCAAGCACTTTCTTTTATTTTCTTTCTCCCTTCTCTTCTCTCTCCTTTTCTTTTAGCTAGAAGCCTTTAGATAGATAACCCATCCAAGCCTAGAAGCAAGCGAAATGGTTCCCGTCGAGTACGACGGATGCGTAAGGTGCTAGTACCTTCCTTTCGTATAACCGACCCCCGTTCCCGTTTCTCTTCCCCTTGGGTTTTATCGATATTTTCCCTGTCCTTTGGGACTAAATAAAGTTCGGTGGCGACTCTGTGTTATCTTTGAGTGTGTGATTCACTCGGGTATAAACCATTCATCTTCAACGTTCTGGAGGTAAATCACTGACGTCATCTAGAAATACATCTGGAAACTCACAAACAACAGGTAGGTCGACACTTGCAGCTTCATGATCAATCTGCAACAATGTAAACATTGCAAACACCGAGGCTTCATCTTCCATAAGCTCGTCTACTTGCTTAGCAGACAGGAACATCAACTCCCCACTATCACCAAACTCAGGAAATTCTACAGTCTTAGTATAACAATTGATATGAACATGGTTGAACTCCAAGCAGTTCATTCCAAGGATTACATCGATTTGTTGCAAGGGTAAACACACCAAATCTATCACAAAACTCTTCCCAAAAATCGTCAAAGGACATCTCAAACACACAAAAGTATTAGTAATAGAACCATTTGCAGGAGTCTCTATTAGCATACTACCATTCATATTAGACAACTTCAAACCCAATCTATTAGCATATTCAAGCGAGATAAAAGAATGAGTAGCACCCGTATCAATCATAGCAACTAACTAAATATCATTAATAAAACAAGTACCTCGAATCAGGTTGTCCTTCTCTAACACTTCTGCACCACTCAAAGTAAACACTCTGCCACTGGTCTGAGCAGCAGTAGCCGTCTTCTTCAGTTTCTGACAATTGGTACTGATGTGACCCTCATCCTTGCAATCAGTAGCTCTATGACCCTTCTTGCCACACCTATAGCACCTCAACACACTATTAGTACAAACATCAGCACGCTGACCTTGCTCGCCACACCTATAACACTTCCCAGAAGCGGGAGCTGCTCCCCCACTTGTCTTTTTCCCCTCTAAAGCCTTCTGCTTCCCTTTGTCAGTTGAAGTTGTATAAGGTTTCCCCTATACTTCCCTTTCTTCTCACTCAACTGCTTGTAGTGAGCAGATCGAGCTCGGCTATCCTCATCATAGATTCTGCTCTTGTCCACCAACTCAGCAAACCTGCGGATCTGTTGATACCCAATACCCTGCTTAACCTCTGGTCTCAGCTAATTCTCAAACTTGAGGCACTTGGACATCTCAGCATCAACACGGTTGTAGTGAGGACAGAACTTCACCAACTTCTCGAACTTCGCAGCAGACTCTGCAACAGTCATGTCTCCTGGCTTCAGCTCAAGGAACTCCACCTCTCTCTTACCACGAGCATCCTCTGGATAATACTTTCCCAGAAATTCCTGCTTGAACATAGCCCAAGTTATCACAGTGCCAACATTTTCCAGTCTCTGACGGGTCTTATCCCACCAGTCCTCAGCCTCTTCCGACAACATATGAGTTCTAAACTGAACTTGTTGCGCATCAGTACATCCCATTCCTCGGAAAATATTCTCGATCGCCTTCAGCCACTTGTGTACACTTGCTGGATCGTGAGTACCCTCAGACTCCGGCGGATTGTTCCTCTTGAACTCCCCCAAAGCACGAAACTCATCAGGGACTCCACCATTCGGATTGAGTAGTGCCACCACATTAGCAACTATTTCCAAAGCATCAGCAATAGCACGATCATTTCTTCCAGCCATCCTGCACACCACCAACAAGGTTAGAAGAACCAAAACGTCGACAGTGTACACACACCTGTCGACCGACAGGGGACTGACATCACGTAAAAACCTGGCCGGACGGACTGACCTGCTCTGATACCACTAATGTAACACCCTTTTCTACCCCACAAAATATCACAGTGGAATACACATAAAATCATAATAAATCAGAATTCACCTCGAAGGGTGCACATTTCCCAATAAATTCAAAATAAAACATTTACTCCGTAAACAACGGGTTTTTCTCAAAATAACTCAAAAATGCTTTCAAAGGGCAGCAGAACCACCATAACCACAAAAATCCCACAAGAGGGTTTATTAAAATAAATCATAGTCATCAAATAATCAATAAAATAATAGCCAAATAAAATTCAACATAGTTCGACTCAACGACCCAAATCCGATGTTACACTATCAGAGCAAAGACCCTCTAAGTCGACCAAAAGCAAATAACTTCAAAAGTCCTCAAAAGCGTCCACAGCTAATCCTGATCACCTGAACGTTACCCACGTGGAGGCAACATTCAAACAGGCAGGGTGAGTAATACAATTCATTATAATCAATATAAAATAAGATATGCATAAAAATGGCGTCATCATCATATACAACATCATCAGAGTCATCACAAGGCAAACATCAAAACACGTCATCATAAATCACAACAAATGCCATATAAATGCAATGCATAACAGGACTCATACATGTGGTACCAATCATTATAATCGATGAACACTTAGGTCATCACCCTCCAAAGATCTCCGTCAAATAGGATCGATTCTACACAAGAACCGGAGCACGTCATAATCCACTTCACATCCACACAATGGAATGGAAGCCACAAATAGACCAAAGTTTAACACCATCATCACTGGACCAAAGTCCTAACATCGTCACAGAAATGCTATGAATGCATGATACACAACGTCATAATCATCATCGCCAAAAATATCATTATGTGCATCATCATTCGCCAAAACAACATGTTAATCATGTCATCATATATTCATCAAAACATCACAGGTCATCATCTCAATATCATCAAGAACATCATAGTAAAACATCAGAAGTATCACAACACAAAAATCTCAAAACATCACAGCATCATAAACAAAATTTCACAAACAGCAGCAGTTCGTTGTGCGAACACATTCGCTGGGACCTTCGCCTTGCGAAGCTCTAGAGAATCCCAGAATCCCAACAAAGCCCTCATTATGGCTCCCTTCGCCTCTTCATTCGCTTTGCGAAGCCCTTCGACGGGACATTCATTGTGCGAACCCACGACACCACTTCTCAGAAATCAACCCAGAATCATCACAGTTATCGCGCAATCGCTGCTCTACTCGCTTTGCGAGTCCAGGCGAACATTCGCCTTGCGAGCTTTTCGTTCGCTTTACAAACTAGCGATTGCAGGGAATCACTGCTACGCATCAGTAGCATACCAGACCCACAATACATTACGAATTCAACCTCAGTTCACCCAAAAATATCCCTACAACATTCCTAAGGCATTATAACCATTAAGGACATAAAACCTACAACTATTAGGTCAATTAATTTCACTTTTGTAACTCGAAATCACCTAAACTTTCACAAACTCCCAAGGTTCCCATAAACCCCATAAATCTCTTTCTCATCAAGATCCCACACATCATCAAAAAAAGGTTTTGCCTCGAAGGCTTATTTCACCCAAAATCAATTCAACCCTTAATAATCCATCATCGATTCTCAGAAACACCTCTAAATCATCAATAACTCATAAACCCTTCAAAAACCCCAAAAACCTCAAAACCCACTTTCAACACATCACGTTCTATATTGAAAACAATGAAAGGCAATACTCCTCATACCTTAGATTTTCGTTCCGGGGTTTTCTCCACTGATCCTTTGGAAGCCTTCACGAATCCTTGCCTTTTTCCTTCTTTCCTCAGAGCTCTGCACTTTCTCCATATTTTCACGTTCTGATCAACAAATGAAACCTAATCTCAAAATTCTCCTTTTGTTAAACCTTTGGGCTTCCAAAATAGGCTCTCCCCATAATACCCTCACTAATCCACCTCAAAAGTCAATCTTACCCTTAATTTCTCTAATATTATTTAAATTAATAATAATACTAATATATTCATATTATATACTATGATTTAATTCAAATAACCAAAACTTCACCAAAATACCAACATCAACACCAACCACCAAAATTCACCAAAAATTTCACAAATATTATATTTAAATTAAATAAATAAATATTCTAATAAATTTGGGGTGTTACAAAATTTATCTTCAAAGCCCTCTTCCATCATCCACAGGTTCCAAGCATTAAATCCAGCAAGAAATCCTAAAAGCTTAAATGTTTTGGACAAAATTTTGGTAAAACTCAATGCTGAAGAAGATGTTCCAACATGAAGACCAAAGCTGAAAAGCATAAGAATTCTGCCAAAGAACAAATATGTCGAAGAAGATGCCTCAACTTGAAGACTCGACATCCAGGACTGTTATAACAGATTGTTTTAAATCTGTTTCAAATCTGTTCCAAGATCTTAGGCGCATTCAACAGTGGATCAAGGAAAGATTTGAAGCCCAACTGAAGACTATAAAAGAAGACTCAGTCCTAGGGTTTAATGATGTACCTTGAATGTAACTATTGTAACCTAGTTCTCTTGTGTAAAAATAAGGGTTTAGGGTTTTGAGAGTCGTTGGCTCTAGGTTTGTAAGTCTCCCTCTATATCGGTTTGATACAGTGTGAAAGACATAGGTACTGTACAAATTCAGAAGCCTTTAGGTAATGAACCTTGTATTGCTCTTGGATGAAGCTTTGAACTAAATCCAAGATAACGCGTTGGTCAAGTATGCTTGACAGAATTCTGTATTGACATGGATGGTCTAGATATTACAATTTGTGATTAAGGGAAGTGAGTGGTGATTCTCATATTAAAGGAGATGTCTTTGATAAGGATTTCATTGGGTAGTATTTAGGAGATAAAGTTGTAAGCGGGGGAGTTTAACTTTATAATTTTACTACAGATAGTGGAGTTTTCTTCCTGGATTGGTATCCCCTAGATGTAGGTGAATTGCATCGAACTAGGTTAATAATTATTGTGTTCTTTTATCATTCTACAGATTTACATATTCTATTATTGGTCTTGATAAACATGTTAGAACAGATGTCATAACATCTGTGATTCTGCAGTTTCTAATATTCAAGGTATCAGTCTGTTGTTCTCTTCTTGTTTAAATGATTATGCAGAACAATGTCTTGACATGTGTTAGGACATCTGTTGTCTGCTGTGCCAGAATTTCAATTGGTATCAGAGCAGACATCCTGTCTGTTTCTGGATGAGATCTTTGGGAGATACTTTCTGGCGTTTAAACAAGGAGGAGTTTTGAAGATCAGATCAATCAACTCAGACATACTCATGGGTATTAATGGATGGGATGGATGTTCTAGATCGAAGGTAACAACCCAGTGGTTGTTCATGTTGTTGAAGAAGTTCTACAATAACTGCAGGAGAAGTGGCTAGTCCTCCTGTTGGGGTATCTTATAAGATGTCCTGACATCTTATTAGAGCAAGCAGAATTTGTTCCTTGGTGGTTCCACTGCATATGTTTATGATAGAAGAGCTCTAGAATTATGGGATTATGGAGTTGTTTCTGAAGACAAATGGTGGAAGATATAAATCGTCGGCCTCTATATGTGAAGATATCTGCATCTTTTTATTCCAAAGTCGGGAGCGATGGAATGGAAAGAGTTGTTGGAAGACGTGTGTTATGGTAACTTGATACTTGGAAGCTTGGTTCCAAGGTGCAGTTTGAAGTCAGTTGAAGAGGATGGGAGTTGAGTTCAGGTTTATCAAGTTCTTGCTCTGGGAGTTAGATAAATTATTGATTGGCTAAGTTGTCAAAGATACTTAAGAATTCTCTCAAGTCCACTCATAAAGGCGTCTCAGTCGTGCATCTGGAGTCTTCTGGTTATTCTTCTGACTAGAGGGTGTTTATGTGAAACACAAACTTGAAGAAAGTGGAGGTGATTTATTTTCACTATCCAAAACAGCAAGGAAAAATTCATCTCTCTTAATCCTAAGGATGGATACAATCTAAATGAAGTTTTTCATAACTCTTGAGGTAAATAGGGCTCGTTCAGAGAGAATCTTAACTACTTGAGTCAAGAGTGGCAGCCTTGGTATCTTAACAATTTGTTTGTCAAAGAAGATACTTACAAAAGATTGAATACTAGATAACTGTTCATTAAGTGATCTGGTGGAGTGTGGCTTCAACAGTGAAACATGATTATTGAAAAAGGATTTAAGATCAATTGCTATTTGCGTTACTCACAAGTATTTGATTGATTATCCTTGAAAGTGAAGTTCAAGATTGCTGATGTTCAACACGGTGTTGGAACATCTCTTCATCTGGTTTGTGCAGAATCATGGGAGGGGTACTGCATAAGCATTTGGATCTAGTTCTCTTAGGTGTTGACCTAAGAATTTGCTTCAGTTGGTGTGGCAGAAGCATCTGATCTCTGGAAAGTTTCCTGGCAAGAAACTGGTCTAGACAATGGTGATGTGGAAGATGAAGAAGAAGACATCATAATCTTGATGGATAATTCTTGGATCAGTTTTTTTCTGATCTAGGAGTATTGGAGTAGGTGTGTTCAAGTTGTTACTAGAAGCATCTGGTGTTTATCTGGAAAGTGTCCTGGCAAGAGACTTGTCGAGAATGGAGTGTTGGTGATGGCACAGCTTAGATCAGTAAATTTCTGATCTAGGTACTTAGGAGCATGGGATCTTGCTCATCTTGGAGGTCAAGGTTAAGTGGCAGTTATCTCTGACTTCTACAAACTGCTCTACCTAGGAAAGTGGCATTCTTTGGTATGGCTATGGTGTATTTTATGACTACTTTATCTTCTGAAGATTCAGACGTGGCAGGTGTGAATTCTTTGAAGTTTCAAAGCAGATATTCATCAAGGTGTGAGCTTGAATGGAATATCTATGATAAGTTTAAGCAGGATGGAGGTTGTCTACTTAAACTTGGTTGTTGAATCAAGTCTATGAGAGCATGGAACTCTTATTCTATAATAGGGAGGAGGTTCTTCTAAGTGCAGAAGGAGGAGCTAAATTCAACAGCTGGATGTTGTATCAGAATGTTCTGACATCAAGCTTAACATCAGGATCTCAGCTGGTGGTGTGGCACATCAGCTTAAGATAAGTTAATCTACAGGATAATGGATGTTATGGATGCTTCAAAAAGGTCTATCTCATGCAGTTTGCGGGAGCTGTGGATGGAGAAGATGTTACATGTCTAAGGCTTGGTGGATCCAAGATGTCTTGCTATGGAGTAAGTAGTTCGTGTAACTTGAAGATCAGATTTCATTGGTGGATCAGTGTATCTTATGGTAGTTCGGAAGAAGGATGAGGAAATCAAAAGTGGCATTTGGTGGTTCTCATGTGTACATTCAAGCAGGGTGCTTGGAACTAATTACGCTTGGGCAGAAGGGTAGTTGGTTGAAGACGTGAGGAGGTTTTGGTCCAGGTCTATCTTGGAGCTTGTGGTAGAAGTTCTAAGTTGATGATGGAAGATTACCTTCTTCTGGTGGATGAGAGTTTATTTCTTTCTTTGGTTATCTGGAGTTGTTGTTGATCAAGCTTGTGGCGCAGTGTTGTTTGAAGATCTTCAGTTGGATTACTATGCAGATAGTAAGTCCAGTGGTCGAGCATATCAAGAACTATGTTGATTGGTGTCTATGATATGTGAAGGATGTCCTAACTGATGTTAGAACATCTTCTGGGTTAGTTATCCTTAGAGAAGGATTCTAAGTTCTATGAGGAACTTGTTACTTACACCGTTTCTAAGAAGTATTTACATTGTCATACGGGAGAATGATAGAGTATGAGGGCTGTCTTGGAGGTCTGATGTAAAGGTTTTGGTAAAACTGTAGTGGATCACAAGTTGATTACATAAAGGTCTGGATTCTAATGCATTCAGAATATAGATGTGGATATTCACCAGGAGAATCAGAAGTATTACAGGTTATCATACAGGAGAATGGTAAAGGAATGACTGTCTTGGATTATGGGGTGTCTATCCAATTAGCTGGCCTTGCTAAGGTCAGTAGAAAAGCTTGTGAAGGGGATACTGCCCCTGCTATGAGTCATGCTAGAGAGAAACGGATCAGTTTGGCAAGCTGAGAAATTCTGGAGCATGTATACGATATCTAACATTGTTAAGAAGATAACAAACTAAGAGGTAAGGTATCTCTTTGAGGAATATGGAGCATTCCCGATCAATTGGGTTTCATCTCAAGAAACATGGAGGTCTATACATGAGAATTCAAGAGGAATTTGTGTGGTGTATAGATGGGATCAAGAAGATATGGATCAATGGAGCTTTGGTCTTAATCCAAGAGTTTTTTGATTTAGGATGTTGATCCTAATGTGATCTCACGGGAAGCATGATAGTGTTCATGTGTGAGTGATTATTGTTTCTTGTCAGAAGAAGCAATAAGTGTAGTTGATAATTGTGTTCAGAAGGTGGGTTGGACAGAGGGTGCGCTCTTGAAGACATGAAGATGTGTCTTATGTTTTCCATTCATCTACATAAGTGTTCATTGGAGGAGCACTGGTTATTTTAGATAGGGGGAGTTGCTTATAGATCTAAGAAGTATTACTGCAGAGGTGCAGTTCTGAATCCAGTTTGTTTGGAGGTCAAGCAAACTGTGATTATTTTGAAGATAAGATGTCAAGAAGGATGTCTTGATATTGCTCTGCTGCTGCAGACTGTGGGGGTATTGATCAATACAGAAGTTTTTGGTATACCATGTCTGACATGATGTCAGGACATTGTTAAGGACATGTTTTAAAGTAATTGGGTCATTATGGAAGGTGTACCTTGGACAGTGGAAAACTTGCGCGTGCAAAACATGCTCTTCGGTTTTTTGCAAAATCTTTGGACGATGTTCTTTATAGGAGAAACAGTCAAAACCTTCTTGGACGGTGCACTCTCGTTGTTAGAGAAGTCTCATTCGCTAGAAATGTTCTCATTGAATTGACCATTGGTTCGTTATTTCTTATGAAGACAACTTGGGTATTTATAGGAAAGCCTTGTCACTTTTTTGTCAAAATGTGTATCTAATATGTGGTCTCGTGGTATTATTCAGCATTGGTTCTTGGTTGTGTCGTAACCCGATTTTTGACCTCCTTTTTTTCTTTTTGCATAAGCATGTGCATTCGCATCGCTGGCATACGCACTCGCACTTTTTCTCTGTGATTTTGTTGCAGGAATATTCAGGTTTTCCAAGCCCGATTAATCGCATCCTCACAAGGTCATCACATCTTCAAAACAAGCACAAAATATTGGTTTCCATGATGATTCATCAAAACAAGAGGTGGAAAATCGAAACCGGGGATTCAACACTTGCTCCTAAGCAATCTGGGCAAATTTTGCCTAGAGTAACCGATTACTCAAACAGGTAACTAATTACTCTGTACAGATTTGCAAATTCTGCTGCATTTTTGGGACAACAACCATGCATTCTCTTTGTTCTTGGATTCTACATGGTTCTAGCATTATGTGGAACATTCTAGACAGTTCAAGACCATTCAAGACATTTCACTTACATTTATTCCAATGCATCACTTTAAATTAAGTGCACCATGTTCCTTGATTTCCAAGCATATGAGCCTTTGATTTGTATTTACATTAGGATTGCTCCACCGAGTCAACTACCTAACTAACCGAGTTAACCGCTGACTCGGTGAGTCAAGTATAACTAACTCCCAACCTAGATTCAAAGCTAAGTCCAAAACACATTCCAAACCTATCAACTCCAAACTAAAACTCTATATAAATTACCCTCAACCATCTCACACATTTCACAACATTTCACTCTCAATTATCTCACATTCTCTCTGAATTTTTCTGTAACTTCTTCATCTTCATCTCCATTTTCTTCCCAACCTCATTGTAGCTCTTCACCATTGAAGAATAATCACTTTCACCTTGGAAGTGATTATTTCTTGAGCTTAACCCACATCACCTTGCAATTATACTTATTTTTTGGAGTTTTATTAGCTTTTGGATTCATCTCAAGTGTTTGCTTCAAGATTCTACGGTTCGAATTCGTATTTTGGAGTTTCGTCGCAATTTGCTCGGTTTCGGTACGATTAGGCTACAATTGAAGATTCCTATGGTTTTATTTGATTATCTTCATCAAGATTCTTTGATTTTATGTAAAGTTTGAATTAAACCTTATGGTTCTTTTGTAATTGGGTTTGGGGTACCCCTAGTACCCCCATTAATGTTAATAGCTCTCTTGATTATCAAAAAAAAAATCTTCATCAAGATTCCTTTGCAACAACATCCAAGGCACATCTCAGCCTTGTAGGTTGGTCTTTCTTTGCACATTTTACTGTTTCAAATGTTTTCGTATAATTCGCGATGTAGTTTTGATGCTTTTTGTGTATGAATTGATTATGCCATTACATGATCCATGATCTTGATGATGTAATTGATTCCATTGCTGGTTTTTTTGCTATTTTTAAACTTGATTTTCGTGTACAAACTCATACCCTAGCATGTGGTAGTTTGGATAAGTGATTCAGGTGCTAAAAGTGCTTTTTGAAAAGCTATTTTTGCCACTGTTACAGTGGTAATCGATTACTCAAAGAGAGTATCTGGTTACTCTGCACAAATTTACACTAGCGCTGCTTGATTCAACCAAGTAACCGATTACTCTGCACAATTTTCACCAGATCTGCTTTTTTCAAGCAAGTAACTGATTACCTACTTAGGGTAATCGATTACCACTGTAACAAAATGCCATTTTTGGTGTTTTTCAAGTTTGTTTGACAATGTTTCCTCCTCTAACTTCCATGGATTGATATGATTGATTTTTATGGATGTTTTATGATTCATTTCACTTCAGTTTGAAGCATGATTGTGATTTACCGATGCTCGATCTTTCAATTCTATAATTGTGCTCATTCTTGGCATTGTATGAACATGATCATTCTTGCATAATTTTGTCCACATGATGGCATGATTCATGATGCATTTTAAGTAACATTTGGTACTGTTTTGCACTTTCATTCATGTTTGAATTAAGTTTTTTCTTCAAAGAATAGGCTTAATCTTGTATAATCAATAATACACCCTTTGCTTTAATAATTTTTTCAATTCATTTTGGAAAATTATTATCATATTCCTCCCTTTGATTAATTGATCGAAACTTTGTTTCGATTATTAATCTTCCCGTTGGCGCTTCTCTTTGGGCTTCCTTTAGAGCTTTCCCTCTCTCTTTCCCCCGGCAGAGTCGGAGTTTCGCGCGACACTGGAGCACTGTATAATTTGGAGTTGTTACGTTGTCTGTTTCAATTTTCGCACTACACCCTGGGTGTTAGAGAAGGAATGAGAATGGAGAATTCCTACTCTCATTCTGACTACTTCAGGTAGGGAAAGAATGACCCTGTGTCTGGCTTAGTCACCTCTATCTCTAGGTCGTAGCGTATCTCCATCCCCAGTTGAGTCGATCTCCGATCACTCTTATCTCTTTCAATCTGTCTTTTGATCCATCACCATTCCCTTGGTTCGCGATCATTTAGCAATCTTTAGAGAGTCAATTTCTTGCTCTTGTTTCAATTCCTTTCTTTTGTTCTCTTCAAGAGAATTTCAATTACATTTTCTTTTGGTTAGTCACTTCTTTTGTTGATTCCCTATGAGAGTCGTAATCATTCTTCCTTTGGTTGATCACAGTCAAACTGTTAATACCAATTCTCTCTTTCCCCTGCAATCACACTTGTTCTTCAGATAAACACAGTCTTCTTGTTAAACACCGAAACTTTTGCGGAGTTCGCAACCTCCTCTTGGTTCTTCTCCCTTTGATTGGTTAACCACTACTTGTCAGTTAAAACACCAATTTGCACTTCTTCTCAGTTAACCACAGTCTATCTGTTAACATACTGAGCTCCTTTTGGGTTAATCACCTTCTCTAGGTTAATCACTCGTTTCTTAGTTAACCACAGTCTATCTGTTAATATACTGAGCTCTTTTCGAGTTAATCACCTTCTCTTGGTTAATCACTCGTTTCTTTTTGGTTAATAACAATCTTTCTGTTAACACCAAATCCTCAGCAGTTAGCAACCTTCCTTTGGTTCGAATACTCGCATCTTTGGGTTAGTAACCTTTTTTTGGTTCAAATACCCTTTCTTCGGTCAAGTACTGTTTGTCCAGTCAGTGTACCGAAATCCATTGGGTCACAACCTTCGCTTGGTCCCACACCCGTTCTTTGGGTCACGACCTTCGCTTAGTCCCACACCCGTTCTTTGGGTCACGACCTTCGCTTAGTCCCACACCCGTCCTTTGGGTCACGACCTTCGCTTGGTCCCACACTCGTTCTTTGGGTCACGACCTTCGCTTGGTCCCACACTCATCCTTTGGGTCACGACCTTTGCTTAGTCCCACACCCATCCTTTGGGTCACGACCTTCGCTTGGTCCCACACCCGTCCTTCGGGTTGCAACCTTCGCTTGGTCCCACACCCGTCCTTTGGGTCACGACCTTCGCTTAGTCCCACACCTGTCCTTTGGGTCACGACCTTCACTTGGTCCCACACCCGTCCTTTGGGTCACGACCTTCGCTTTGTCCCACCCCCGTCCTTTGGGTCACGACCTTCGCTTGGTCCAATACCCGTCCTTTGGGTCACGACCTTTGCTTTGTCCCACACCCGTCCTTTGGGTCACGACCTTCGCTTGGTCCCACACCCGTCCTTTGGGTCACGACCTTCGCTTGGTCCCACATTTTTCCTTTGGGTCACAACATTCGCTTGGTTCTACACCCGTTCTATTGGTTGATCACAGTCTATCTGTTCTTACTCCCCGCTCAGTAACAATCTTTTCTTTCTTCGGTTAACTACTGTTTATCAGTTAATATACCGAAATCCCTTCAGAGTCAAACACCTTCTCTTGGTTCAGTACTCTCTTCTTTTCTAGTTTATCACAGCCTACCTGTTGACACAAACCCACTTTTCCCTACAGAGTCTTAATCTCATTTTCTCCGGTTAACCACTGTTTATCACTTAACATACTGAATCCTTTATTCTTCTTGGTTTTGACACCATTCTCGCACTTTATCCTCAGCACAGTTACTACTTTCTTCCTTTGCACTTCTTTCTTGGTTCTGACACCAATTCTTTTGCATCCCCAGGGGATCTTTCTCTACCTCTTTTGCTCTTGGTTTTGACACCACTTTCCTTTTCCTTTTCCGTCTTGGTTCCATGAACTACGAAAGCTCTGATTCTGCATTCTCTCGAATGTATGATACGTAGGCACAAGATTGCGATGATCTTGGCGAGCACACTTCCATCTTCTTCCAATCTTCTTCTCTATTCCTGGTTCCCTGAACTACGGCGCTATGATTTCCTCATTGCACTATGAGGGTACGTAGGCACGAGGGCCCTAATCCTCCGCGAGCATGTTCTTTCTTTCTTTTTCTTTTTCTTCTCTCTCCTCTTCTTTTAGCTATAAGCCTTTAGATAGATAACCCATATGAGCCTAGAAGCAAGCGAAATGGTTCCCGTCGAGTACGACAGATGCGTAAGGTGCTAGTACCTTCCTTTCGCATAATCGACCCCCTGACTCGTTTCTCTTCCCCTTGGGTTTTATCGATATTTTCCCTGTCCTCTGGGACTAAATAAAGTTCGGTGGCGACTCTGTTGTATCTTTGAGTGTGCGATTCACTCAGGTATAAACCAGTCATCTTCAGGTTATGGTGTGTCTGGGTTGGCTTGGGACTTTTTTTTTTCAATTTTTGGCAATAAAGGGGGAGAAAGGTTCTCGAGCCTCAGTCTCTTTTGTACTTGTGTCCTGAGTTAAGATTTATACATAGGAATTTCAGGAGTCTCCAATCTCTTGGGTGTGTATGTGGATGTGTACTTCTAAATACCTCATTGTTTCAGGGGGAGTCACATCAGTACTCTAATCATAGCCGACACTCAGGGCGAAGAGACGTTAGGAACATCCGGGTCTTATGGTACAAAGAGTTTTAGCCAAAATTTGCCAAAAAGGGGGAGATTGAAGGCTTAAATGTTTTGGACAAAATTTTGGTAAAACTCAATGCTGAAGAAGATGTTCCAACATGAAGACCAAAGCTGCAAAGCTGAAGAATTCTGCCAAAGAACAAATATGTCGAAGAAGATGCCTTAACTTGAAGACTAGACATCCTGGACTGTTATAACAAATTGCTTTAAATCTGTTCCAAGATCCTAGGCGCGTTCAGCAGTGGATCAAGGAAAGATTTGAAGCCCAACTGAAGACTATAAAAGAAGACTTAGTCCTAGGGTTTAATGATGTACCTTGAACGTAACTATTGTAACCTAGTTCTCTTGTGTAAAAATAAGGGTTTAGGGTTTTGAGAGTCGTTGGCTCTAGGTTTGCAAGTCTCCCTCTATATCGGTTTGATACAGTGTGGAAGACATAGGTACTGTACAGATTCAGAAGCCTTTAGGTAATGAATCTTGTATTGTTCTTGGATGAAGCTTTGAAGCAAATCCAAGGTAACGTGTTGGTCAAGTATGCTTGACAGAATTATGTATTGACAGGGATGGTCTAGATATCACAGTTTGTGATTAAGGGAAGTGAGTGGTGATTCTCATATCAAAGGAGATGTATTTGATAAGGATTTCATTGGGTAGTATTTAGGAGATAAAGTTGTAAATGGGGGAGTTTAACTTTATAATTTTACTACAGATAGTTGAGTCTTCTTCCTGGATTGGTATCCCCCAGATGTAGGTGAATTGCACCAAACTGGGTTAACAATTATTGTGTTCTTTATCATTCTGCAGATTTACATATTTTGTTATTGGTCTTGATAAACATGTTGGAACAAATGTCGTAACATCTGTGATTCTGCAGTTACTGATATTCAAGGTATCAGTCTGCTATTCTGTTCTTGTTTAAATAATTATGCAGAACAATGTCTTGACATGTGTTAGGATATCTGCTGTCTGCTATGCCAGAATTTCAAACCCTATCAAAAAGCATCAAAATGATCATAATTCATAATATTTACATGCATAATCAGAAACTTGCGTATTTACACTAAAACATATGCATTTACTACTAAAACACCAAAGAAATAATTGGAAAGAGCCGCAAAATAACATAAAAAATATACACAATTTGGCACTTAACACTGGCTTCGACCTCCTTTGTGTCATTGTCAGCAGTGATATAAACCATCAGCACATCTACAGGCATTACAAAGAAAGCCTCTTCAACTTTTGGATCAACCTCTTCCTTCACTTTAGGCTTTTGCTTGTCTACAAATTCAGCCTCCCATCTTTCAATGCATTTTGCACTAGGTCCCTGAAAAGAAAACATTAAGAATTAGTCATCAATGACTAGAAGATCAAAAATTTCGTCACACTTAGTTACATCAAACGTATAAGTTTTGTGACAAATTTCTTATTGTTGGGTTCGACTGGATTTTTTCCATTCGAAGGTTTTAGCAATTTATATATATAAGAAGGCCCTGGATTTAACTCTGCCACATTAACCTTGTTTTCCTCGACATATTCACTATCTATGTCAGACAAATTTTCTATTTCGTCTACTTCGACGTATGTTATTTTCTTTTTTTATGACACTTACTCGACCTAGCTTTTTCAGCCTTTGAGCGTTCGACTTGTCGAACTTTGTACCTATCTGTTGTGTTAACATGTTCACCATCTCGTGGTTACTTTTATCCATTTGTTACCACGTGGATTAAAGAGAATTTGTAGTTAAGGCTGACATTCCTGGATGAACATATCCAAATCCTCCTCATGGTTGTGCCATTGGACTAGGGTTGCTTATGGCAGATCCTGACACCAAATGTTGATTTAAGGATGACACTATCGTCGCAACATTATCTGCAAACGTCGAAGCATGGCTTTACAAACCTGCCATCATGGCAGTTGGAATGCCATATGGATAATCTCTAGTAACTAGAGGTAACATAAAACTTGGGACATAAGGGTGCGTAAAGTCCCCTACCACAACCAAATTAACCCTGAGGGTAGTTGAGATATTCGCTACTAGTGGCATAGATACTACAACGTCGAAGTGTGGCTTTATAAACCTGCCATCATGGCAGTTGGCATGCCATATGGATAATCTCTAGTAATTAGAGGTAACATAAAACTCAATACATAAGGTGGCATAGAGTCCCCAACCAAACCAAAATTAACCCTGAGGGTAGTTGAGATATTCACTACCGGTGGTAAAGAGACTACCACTCCTGGTATTGACGTCAAAGTCGTTACTAAGTGCAGGATTGAATTTAAGCCTGTGACCCTGATAGGGTTTGATGTCCCTGAAGTGCCAACTCTCAAAGTGACCAGTGGTTTTGTGTCTGAAGTATCATTTCGGGGACCGAGAGTACTTTTTGGAGGAACCATTTCAGCCAAAGTCCTACTATTTTCAGACGCATAAAATTCCAGACATGTAAAAATAGAAATAACAAAGTAATGCAATAGTTTCTTGCAAAAGTTAAAAAAAATTGCATAAAAACGTCCCACTGGGCGTACCAATTTATTCGCAGATGTATTTAGCAAACAATCATGAGTTTAGTTCACTTATGAGATTAACTCGAAAAATCTCGGGAGTAATTTGTGCAAAGTAAATGTACAAGAAAAAGTGTGTGTGAATTAAATGCAAATATCTGAAATTCTGGCATAACAGATAGCAGATGTCCTAACACATGTCAAGACATTATTCTCAACACAACTTTAAAACAAGAGCAGCACAAACAAGCTGATATTCAGAATATCAGCAACAGCAGCAAAACAGATGTTACAACATCTGTTACAACATGTTAATCAAAACTGAACTGTAAATTGTAGAATGATAAACAACACAGAATATGATAACCCAGTTCGGTGCAAATTACCTACATCTGGGGCATACCAAGCCAGGAAGAAGAATCCACTATCATTAGTATAGTTTTATGTAAACAACTGCTGGTTTACAGTAAACAACCTCTGGTTTACCTATCACTACCCAATGGAGACTTTATCATTAAAAGTTACGTCTAATTGATAAAAGAAACCCATTTCACTCCCTAAATCACAACATGTGATTATCTAACAGATATAGTTACAATAATTGTATCATCCTAATTGAAAGACACCCCTTTAAATACAAAGTTCAACCAAGAATTCTTGACTAACAAGCTAACTCGGATTTGCTTAAAGGCTTCATCCAAGAATAATACACGATTCATTACCTACGGGTTTCTAAATCTGTACAAGCATCTATGTCTTCCACAATGTATCAAATCGATATAGAGGGAGACTTACAACACAAAGGAGCCAACGACTCTCAAAACCCTAAACCATACTTTACAAAAGTTTACAAAATAGGATTCCTAAGTCTATGTCGTTCTCTCTCTGTCTTTTCTGCCCTAGGACTAGGTCTTCTTTTATAGCCTTCTGCTTCCTTGGACTTCAAATCTTCTTTCCTTGATCCACTGTCAATCGCGCCTTGAATCTTGGAACAGGTTTAAAAACAAACCTGCTGTGACAGTCACGATGTCGAGTTTTCATGCTAGGACATTCCATTCGACATCTTTGGTCTGGGGCAAAAACCTTCATGTTGGAACATCTTTCTCAACATTATGTTTTAGCAAAATTTAGTCAAATCCTTAGAGCTTTCAATCTCCCCCTTTTAACAAATTTTGACTAAAACATTCTTCAGTTTGATGGTGCATGCAGTGGGAAAACCTGTAGCAAGTGTCAAGGAAGAGGGAGAAGATAATTTCTAGACCCTCTCCTTATTCATAAAAGAGAGAGAAAATAATTTCAAGTTACCCTCCTCATTCACCTTGTGATACTGAGTACATAGAGAATGTAACTCAGATCACAAAACACAACTTGCCTCCTAACTCTGATCACAAAACACAATCTACCCATGATATTAGAACCCAGATGTTAGAACATCCTTTGAGACATTTTTGCAGATCAGTAGCACAAATGCACACATGCAACTCACATCAGTAAAAAAGTAGTAGCCATAGCCATTCTCCCCCCGTTTAGCCAAAAGTTGTTCTGCAACACAAGAAGCACGACCCTCCTTAAATATTTAAGGAGCTACATAGGCAGTGACAATCCACTTGGAAGAGACAAAAGACTAGTCAATGAATGCAATAACCATTGGTCAAGTTAGTTTCGAAAGATTCCACTTTTTCTGACTTATCCTTTGAAACTACCGTCCCTTTGATTGTCTTTATCTGAAACAGATTATGAGCAATGTCCTGATACCTAATCTGACTTTGTCAGTTTTCCATCAAAGATTTATAGACCCCACAACATTGTTTCATTTAGCACAGACATAACAAGTTTTATAAAGGTAATTACAACCTTCTTCTCTTTATTCTAAATCAATTCCTTAATCCAGAATTAGCATACTTAATCACGACATTTTTAACATATCAACATAATGCTTCCATTGACCTTCCAATCTACAGAGAAAAACAAATTCTTCCACACAGCAACAAAGACTCCTAAGATACTTGTACCACTCTGATTCAATCCATTGACACCCAATGACATAATTAGAATAACTTGTTAAGTCCTCCTAGAACTTATACCAGTAGCCCAATGTCACGACATCTTGTCTGACATTACATCCTCACCAGAGGCATTCTATCACAAACTACTTGAAACCACAAACAATCTTGATAAACAACTGCACTACTGCAACAATATATCCAAAACAGAAGTTCAACTCTCCTTGTCTAAGATAACCAGTGCTCATTTGCAAGAAGAACACCTTAAATGAATGGAAAACATAAGACTCATCTTCATGTCTTCAAGAGTGCACCCTCTGTTCAACACACTTGCTGAACGCATTCACATAATGCTTGATCCTCAAGCAATCCATGTACCACACTAGTACATTTAACAGACGAAGTTCCTGAAATTCTGGTATCAGATGTGTGATGTTAAGTGTGATGTCACAACAACATAATCTGCTAATATGAACAAGGCTATAACAACAGTAAATCAACACAATGAATTGTTCACCCAGTTCGGTCTAACTACCTACGTCTGGGGGCTACCAAGCCAGGGAGGAAATTCACTATAAGTAGTATTAAATTACAGACTCAACAATCCCAGTTGACATCTACTAATCTTAATCACTACCCAATGACACTTCTACCTAAGAAACCACTTAGATATGAGAAACCACTCACTCCCTAAATCACCTCAGTGATACAATTCAAATATTACACTTTAAAACCCACCTTGATCCTGCTTAACAGCTTTTATCAAGAACAACTCTCTCTTGCTTAACAGCTCTAGAGAAACCAATTACAACTCAAAATAGTAACACCAATTCAAACATGAATGGTTTACAACACACACACGAAAACTCAAATTGACTCTCAGTTTATGCTCTCTGTCTTCGTTATCTTCCAACAAGGGTTGAGGCTGCTTTAAATATCATTCTGACTTGGGCTTGGACCTGTTCTAAAAAATCTGATTTGATTTGTTATTAAACAGAATTTAAAACAAATTTGATCTTCTAATCTTTTTAAATCTTTTCAAATCAGCCCTAATGTTAGTTACATGATCTGCTCCATATCTGATTGAAAATATCTTCTCCAAGAAATTCGCATCCAATCTCTCTAACAGATCTCCTCAAAACAAACTAACACGCGCAGCCCTAAAACATCACAGCCTGATGTTCTGATGTTCAGATAACTGATGTCAAGACATCATGTTTAACATCAGCATATAACTAATGTTAGGAACCAATGTTAAGACATCAGACACATGACATCAACATTGTTCAACTTTGTTTTACCAAAATTCCAGCCAATACAAGAACTAACAGCTCCCCCTTTATATTTCACAATAATGCTCCTTCAACAAGAACCACCCCAAAATCACCACATGATATCCCATGACAAACTTCATGATCATATAGTGAGAGAGTACCAGGATCACATCTTTGTACCATAACCAACAAACTCTTGGATTGAGACCAAAATCACCATTGATCCCTCTCATCCAGAAACCATCCATACCCTGTATAAATTCACCTTGAATTTTACAGCCATAGATATCCTTGTTCCTTGAGATACAATCCAATTGAATCTGGAATGCTTCATATTCCTCAAAGAGACATACAGAGCCCCTTAGCTTGTTAGCTCGCCCAGATGTTGTTCACACTTGAAGGACATCAAACACATGCCCCAGAGATCCTCAGCTTACTTGCTTCACAAGCACCAAACTCACCCACTTCTCTCTAGCATGACTTGTAGCAGAAGAAACTACCTCTCCACAAGCATTCTGACCTCAGAAAGAGTCAGCCATCTAGATAAACACCCCATGATCCAAGGCAGTCTTCAATTTATCATTCTCCCATATGATAAGATAGAACACTTCTGATTCAACTGGTGAATATCAGCTTTCATAATCTGAACTCCAAGTTCAGAAACCATAATGATGTTCTAACATCAATTAGGACATCATGATCATATCACAGACACCATACACAATGGTTCTTGATACAATTTCCACTGGACTTACTATCTGCATAGTAATCCAAATGAAGATCTTCAGAGAACACAGCTCATCTAGCTTGATCAATAAGAACTCCAGACAACCAAAGAGAGAAATAAACTCTCATTCAACTTTCAAAAGAAGGTAATCTTCCATAAGCAACTTAGGGCTTCTACTACAAGCTCCAAGATAAGATAAGAACTAGAACCTCCTTTGATTTTCAACCAACTACCCTTATGCGTAAGAGTAATTTGTTCCAAGCACCCTGCTTGAATGCACGATAGAGATCAACCAAATGCCACTGTTTGGTTAGTCTCAGCTTTCTTCAGAGTTCCAGAAAATCTTCTGATCCACCAATGAAACCTAATATTCAAGTTACATAATCCACCTACTCCATAGCAAGCCATCTTAGATACACCAAGACTTAGACATGTAACATCTACTCCTTCTTGCAGTTCCCGCAAACTCCATGAGATAGACCTTTTTGAAGCATTAATTCCATTCATTTCAGAGAAGATCAACTTATCTTATGATGATGCACCATAACATCAACTAAGACCCTGACGTTTCTGTTTGATGTCATAACACCTGATCAGACATCCAGCTGAAGAATTCAGTTCTTCATTCTGCCATTTAGAAGAACCTCCTCCCTATAATAGAACAAGAGTTCCATTTTCTCATAGACTTGATTAATGATATCAAGTTAGAGTAGACAACCTCCATTCTGCTTTACTGTACTGCAACACTCACCTCATCTTCAGACATCCCAAACCTGCCAAAGCTTGATTCTTCAGAAGAGATTAGTCACACAAGATATTTACAAAAAGAATCCCACCTTCCTTAAGTAAAAACTTCTATAGAAAGTCAGAGATAACTGCCACTTATCCTTGACCTCTAAGATGAGCAAGATCACATGCTCATATGCATCTAGATCAGAAATAGACTGACCCAAGCAGTGGTATCACCAACACCATATTCTAGACAAGTTTCTTGCTAGGAAACTTTCCAGATAAAGATCAGATGCTTCTAGTAAAAACTGGAACACACCTGCTGCACTCCAATACTCCTAGGTTTGAAAAAAAACTGAACCAAGAAAATTATCTTCATCTTCACTTCCAACAGCACTACATTCTAGTCAAGCTTCCTGCCACGAAACTTCCTAGTCTAAATACATGCTTTGTAATAAAGACTGATCCTACCACACACACATGTATGGTACCAAGATCATCAGCTACAAAGAACACCAGTTCCACTGGTGCTCCACTGTTAAGATGTTTCAACATCTGATAGAACACCAGTTCCTTATCTTGATGTACCCATTCTCCAAAGAACATATCCTTGAGCATATGTGTTACGGTGAGAATCAGATAACAAGATATTTAATTAACTTGCATCACAAAACTTTGAAATTCACCACCGACTTTGATTTATCCAAAGAAAAGGTTCAAGATTGAGAAAACCTAAAGGGGGGAGATCTAAAGTTTGGGGGTTGGTTATACAAAGAGAAGGCATTAGCACCCTCTGTATCTGTAGTACTCTACAGGAACCTCTTGTTTAGTTTGTGTTATGTTGTGTTTCCTCGCTAAAAGATATCTTCTAAGGGTAAGGTAAAGACCTAAGAATATGTACACTAAGTTTGCTCGCCAAGACGTCGCATATTGTGCCTACGTATCTGACTAAAGAATCAGAGCAACTGTAGTTCACCTAACTAAGAGTGAGAGGACCATTGACTATGGCCAAATTTCCAAGGGGAAATGAGTATGAGCTCATTTTAGAGTTTAAGAAACTCTCTAAGTCTAAGTTATGGTGGGAAAAAGTGAATACTCAATGTGATAAGCCCACATAGAGTTTAGAAACTCTATCCTATTTCTAAGTTATGATTCATGGCTCTCAGGAGGCCAAAATGAATAAAGGCTCTCAGGAGGCCTAGGGGGAAGATGGGTCTTAGGAGGCCAGGATGGTGTATGAATTAGGTATGACTTATGAGTCAAGTAGAAAGATTTTCCTTTGGAAGGATATTGAGAAATTGTCAAATGAAATAGGCAACCACAATCATAACAGAAACAGAAGAGTCGTCCACAAGACATTGTCAGAAAATATGCACAAGTCCCACCGAAGGGAGAAATGAAAAGTTAGTATTCAAAGAAATTAAAAATTGAAATGAAATAGAAATAGCCTCATTCTAATCATGATTTAATCGAGAAATCGATAATCAACGATTCTTGACTTTCATTGACTAAAAAGTGAATGAAACTGAAATAAAGCGAAAGTGGTCTCATATTGATCAAAGTTTTGTTGATTTAATGAAATCAACCAAACCATGAAGTTTGTTATATCATAGACTAAAATAAAGAAAATGGAATCGAAATGAAAAATAAAGTTGGTCTCGTCTAAATCAAGATTTAATCGAGAAATCGATAATCCTTTTATTTTTTACTTTCATTGACCAACAAAAAAAATAAAATAGGCCTCATATTTATCAAGACTTTTAGTGATTTTGAATAAATCAACAAATCAAGATTTTTATAATATCATTGGCCCAAAAATAAAATGAAATGCAATGAAACACTAAGCTAAATAGATTAACTTGAATAAAATTAGTGAAAAGCATAAAAAGAATAAAGATTAAAAGCTCAAAAACTTGTTAAAAAAAGTTAACTAAGAGAAAAAGAAGAAAATTAGTTAAAAGGAGGGGAGAGGCGTTGGAATCAAAAGGGTGCATTACAGATCCAACTCGGGCTCAAAGCCCATTAACCTAAAATGCTTGGACAATATATGACCCGGGTCAACAACAACAATGTGGCTACAACTTTTTGTTCAAAAAGGATGAAAACAAAAAAACCCATAGGGTTCAAACATCCCATAGGGTTCAAACAACATCGAAACAGTTCAAAAACGATTGCTCAGAAGCAAATTGCTTCATCATCACGCTCACCAAGAACGACACGATCTAACCTTTTACGTTTTTCCTCAGCTTGCTCGCGTATTTTGTTTCGATATCGGCCAGGGTATCATCCTTGTTCACTTGGTTTCAAAAGTTTCGATTCAAATCACTTTCTTCATCTCTCTCTGTTTTCGGATCTGTTTTAATCTTATTTCAATTCCTAGGTTTTGTTTTTTATTTGAAACGGGTTAATAATGGTTTATGATGTTGGTGATTGATTTGTAACTTGGGTGATTTGGTTATGAAACGGGGTTGTGAAGGTTGAGCGGATGAAGAGACAAGGTTTGTCGAGTTGTGTTGATGGGTGAAGAAGGAGGCCCACAGGGACAGAAGAAGAGGTTATGGTGGATCGAGAGGGAGCATAAGAAGTTGTTGTTTTGTTCTCAGAGTCGCAAGTTCGTTGGTTTGTGATGTTTGGTTGGAGATGGCGAGTTGGGTTTTGATATGGTTGAAAGGAGATTTGCAGAAAAGGATTAAAGGGTTCTTGTTGTGTTTGTGATTCAAGATTGGGTTGATTTTGGAAAAACAAGGATTGAAAGAGAAATGTTTGTTATTGATGTTGAGAAGAAGAAGACGGTGCCAAGGGTAGGGGATGAAGGTTTGTGATTTTAAGGTCAATGTTTTAAGGTCAGTCCGGTTCCCCCCGTTTCTGTTTTTATTTTCTCCTTTTTAAACTTCATTTTCAAATCTTCTTGATGAAGCTTTCAGTATAGGTCCCTAGCTGATATCATTGTGCTAGAGCATGTCTTATAGGCTTTTGTGCAGAGTGGCTGGGATTGAGACGGGTAGCAGGCTGCTGTGTGTGCTGTAGCAGGTTCTTTGTTATTGCAGTACAATGGGTTAATTGGTTTTGGCAGGTGGTTTTGTATAGTTTATAGGTTCATGCGCAACAGATGCTTTATTTTTCTAATTGTTGTTTTGCACCAGTGTAGGCATGTAGTGGTGATTATTCTTTTTTTTGATATTTTTGTTGTAATAAAGAAAAAGAAAATGGACTTTTTGCTTTGCTGTTATTATTATATTTTTTGGGCTTTTTGATGGGCTTTTTGGTGAACAACAAATAACTTATGGACCTTTGAATTGAATGAAAATAAAAATAGAATTTGAAATAAATTGGATAAAGTTGAAATTGACACTTGAATTGAACTTGAATGGTTTTGGACCAAAATGGGAAAATTAGATGAAATTGGAATGAAATAAATCGAAGAATTAAAAGAAAATTTGAAAATTTTGAGATTGAATTGGATTTGTAATTGACATGGAGTTTAAAACTTAGTAACTTGTATCATGAGTTTTGAAAGAGAATCGAAATTAGATATGGACTTGAATTTGTGATTATGAAAATTGGATGAAGCCTTTGATATAGAATTTGAACTTTGGATCTTCTATGTTGGTCTTGAACCAAACTAAAAGTGAATGGACCCTGAACAAATAGTCTTTTGAACCTTGATGAACCACAACAATCAACACGACGCGTCTTGAACATGCCTTGAAATTAGCTAGAATAAATGACACTAATAATTCGCCACATTCTGATAATCTGATGCATACACAATTGACCTGACCAAGACTATGTCTAACTCCCATTGTGTTTCAAACCACACAACATACACCCTTCGACCTGATAACCTTGCCTGAACCTTGATTCAATCCTGCAAAGCCTGAGCCTTGAAGAACTTGTGATGAAGCTATATTGCATTCGGTTATTAATGGAGAGAGATCTCTTGAGAGTATGAGAACTTGATGGGTTGGTGACCTTGATTGATCAGCCCCTGAAGCCTCTTGAAATAAAACCTGATTCACAAATGGAACAAAACAACAAAACCTGGTGAATTGGGTTAGGTATGCAGTATGATTGACCTAAGATGATATGCGAAAGATCAATGGATCTAAGGGTAAAATTTGGGGTACAACAGTTGCCCCTATTTAAATATCTTCACTGGATGACACGAGAGATGAAAATCCTCATGAAATCATGGTGAAAGATATTTAAATATAGATAACCAAAAATTTTGCCCTTAGATACACTGATATGCAATGTTATGGACAAAATTAACCTATAATGCTGACATGCCATGAACTCTAGTATGATGGTATGATGTCATGATGGTGCAAAAATACAGACAGACATGACACCAAGAATGAAGAGTAAACGACCACAGGTGAGCTCACTGGGGAAGGATGAAGGTTAGCATCCACGAGAAAGACTCAATGGGGATACAGGATGACCAACAAAAGAGACTCACTGGGAGACTCTGAGGTAACACTGGGGATAGAAAAATAAAGGGGGACACCCTACAGATTCTCACTGGAGATAGAAGCCGGAGAGGTATTCTCTCCTGGGAAAAGATCCCGAGAGATGGACGACAGGTTCATATGTGACCGGACGACACTGGGGAAATAAGACGCATTCTTATTGGGTATGAAACCAGAAAGAAGACATGATCTCCACTGGTGATCATCTTGAAAAAAGACTTTCTGGGGATTTCTTATACAGAAGAGTTCAAACGGGATCTTCAAGAAAAGCCAGGAAAGACAGAGACAAACTCTGCGTGCCAAATGATGATCATTCACAAGAACTTTCAAAGAGATGTTGATAATGACTGAACCTCTGCTAGGAGCCAGATTAAAGTGCCAACAAGGATTGGACTCAGAAGTGACATGTCAGTATACACCAATTTGAGTCAGATAAGATACCAGTTTGAGTTGGTTTGGGTACCAGTATGAGCTGGATTTGGGTACTAGTATGAACTGGACTTTTGAATGCCAATATGAGCTGGACTTTTGAATGCCAGTATGAGCTGGACTTTTGAATGTCAGTATGAGCTGGACTTTTGAATGCCAGTATGAGCTGGACTTTGAATTGAGGTTCACAACTGACCAAAGTTCACATTGTCAAAAGGGCTGAAGGCAAGGAACAATAATAGGGATCACATCATCAAGAAGTTTGATGGCAAGGAAACCAGAATAGGGATCACATCATCAAGAAGTTTAACGGAAAGGAAACCAGAACAAGGATCACATGTCAAGAAGTTTGACGGTAAGGAAACCAAAGCAGGGATCACATCATCAATAAGTTTGACGGCAAGGAAACCTGAAGATTCACATCATCAAAAGGTTTGACGGCAAGAAAACCTGAAGATTCACATCATCAAAAGGTTTGATGGCAAGGAATAAAGCATATCTGAAGATTCACCTCATCAAAAGGTTTGACGGCAAGGAATAAAGTATATTTGGAGATTCACCTCATCAATATGTTTGACAGTAAGGAATAATAGCATATCTGGAGATTCACATCATCAAAAGGTTTGACGACAAGGAATAAAGCATATCTAGAGGTTCACCTCATCAAAAGGTTTTACGGCAAGAAATAATAGCATTTCTGGAGATTCACATCATCAAATAGTTTGACGGCAAGGAATAATACACATCTGAGGGTACGAAACCTGAACTCAGAACACCTCATCAAACAGATTGACGGCAAGGAAATAATACATATCCGAGGGTACGAAACCTGAACTTGGAACACCTCATCAAACAGATTGACGGCAAGGAAATACTACATATTCGAGGGTACGAAACCTGAACTCGGAACACCTCATCAAACAGATTGACGGCAAGGAAATAATACATATCCGAGGGTACGAAACCTGAATTCGGAACACCTCATCAAATAGATTGATGACAAGGAAATAATACATATCTGAGGGTAGGAAACCTAAACTCGGAACACCTCATCAAACAGATTAACAGCAAGGAACATCATCCACGTCAAAGGATTGATGGAATGAAGAAATTGACTTTATCGAACATCATCCACGTCAAAGGATTGACGGAATGAAGGAATTGACTTCATCGAACATCATCCACGTCAAAGGATTGACGGAATGAAGAAATTGACTTCATTGAACATCATCCACGTCAAAGGATTGACGGAATAAAGACTAATTGACATTGTCAAAAAGGGTTGGTGAAAGAATACCTTGAACAGGGGTCACCTCAAATGGGTTGATGGAAATCGACTGACTGAAAGTAACATCAATTGTAGAAGTATGAATAAAACCAAGAACGAATAAGCTTCTCATGAGAGAGATTGCCACTTATTGTTGTAGAGGTGATGATAGCAAAACAAGCTTCTCAAGGAGATTGCCACTTGTTGTTGGGTATAAATTCCAAGGAGATGTTGATATTACAACACTGCTGGAGAAGTAATTTTGTCTTCAATGAGGATCTGGTAAAAGATTCTTCCTGCGAGACACAGTGCAAAATAAATGCACGTTCAAACTAGGTTCAGCAACCTAAATTGCTAGGGACCAAAGTTCAATCTAGGAACAGGCTAGAAAGAAACGGTCAAACAAGACTCCAACCATTGAGGAATGAGCTCAAATGGGGATTTATCTTATCCATGCATGGAAAAGATAATTGAACCAACCATCATCCACGAGGGTAAAACTCTGTGGGGAATTCAGAAGGATGGGCACTCTATGCATAGGGCTGACAACTCTATTGGAGAGAATAGACAAACCAGTCACTTAGGGAGATAAACATCAAAGTGAACCAAAATAGGTAAACACCAGAAAAGGAAGCAGATATGCTAAGATGCTATGCATATGAGTGCTTATGTCATGCTCAGGCTTATGCTGACAAAATAGACAAAAGGCAAAACTGGAGATGAAATAAACATCTCGGCAAGGATATCCAGCCAAACTCATTAGATTGGACCATTATTGGGGATGAATCTGCAGAAATCAGTGGTTCTACTTCAAGATTACAACTTTCTCTAGGGAAATAGTCCTCTACTTGGTATAGCATCATGACTTCACTAGGATTGCCATCATGAGCGTCCTCTCTTTATTGGAGGGAAATCCAGGGAGAATTGCCAAGATTAGCTGAAGTAACAGCTTACTAGGGAGCTGGAAAAAGAAATCACAAAGCTGAGTGGTTCTACATAACTTATCTGCCCCAGATTACATGGTCTGTCAGGAGAAAAATATCAAGAGGATTTCACAGAAGAATTGGTATACAAGGTGTTTCAATATCTTCAAACTCTTGGAGAAATTCATGAATTTTGACATAACTGCCCCCAGATTAATTGCATTTGCACAACAAAGTCTTCGAACTTGTTCTTTAGACTGACTGATCTGTGAAAGAGATGCCCCAGACTGATTGGCCCTTTAGAGATTTACAGAAGAATTGGCATACCAGATGCTTCAATATCTTCAAACTTTTGAAGAGAAATGAACCTCGACGTAACTGCCCTAGTTCAATTGTATTCATAATACAAAGTATTCAGACTGCGGCAGAAACCATTGGAGAAACAAACTTGCCCATACTGATGAGTCACTGGAGTCCACACTTGTCATAAGATGACCTGGAGAAGACTTGCTCCAGTATTTTTAACTTTGACGAGTTCTGCCCCTGATTCGGTAGATTGGCAAATCCTTCTGTTTGGTTACCCCTGACTGAGCTTCCTTTATCAAGTCAAATTCCCTAGCTGGCTGCATTTTTCGGGATTTCTTTGACATTTAATTATCTTTGCAAACAAGTATTGTTCATTAAAAATTGGAAATTTTAATGCAAAATTCATGCAAGCTTTTGAAATCAAGTTTTATTGATGAAACACACACGGTAGAATGATTAAATAAAAAACAAAGGCGGATCTAGTCATTTACAGAATGACAGATGAAGTGATCAACACACGCAAATAGCAAAGATCATTAGGAGTCAGGTTAATCAACCTTGCTGTAGTATGCTTTCAAAACAACCCTACCTCAATTAGGTCTTTTAAGGGTTGTAACGTGGCTTGGTTCACGATTTATGAAACAAAAGATAAAGGTCCAAAGTTTATTTGTACCCACCCCATCTTCGTGATGAACTCCAATCCTACACTCAGTTAACTCAAGCTATGCATTCAAATTTCCATAGGCTAGGAACTAAATTGATGATAGTTGATGATGATTCAGACACCTTGGTAGTCATTACTCCCTTTTGATTGTCCTTTGTTGCTGAGGTTTTGAGACCTCCTCTTGTCTTCACTGAGGTTTTGAGACCTCTCTTTCTTCGTTGAGGTTATGAAAACTCTTATTGTCTTTGTCGAGGTTTTGAGACCTCTTATTTTCTTTGGTGAGGTTATGAGACCTCCCTTTTTTTAGGAGGTTATGAGACCTCTTCTTTTTGGCAGTTGTACAAGCCTTTTTGTATAAGGCAAAGTTTGGGCTTCCCATCTTGGCTTTTGCCTTGAGAGGGACTCGACTTACTCTTCGATTAAGGATTTCTCAATGATCCTTCCATATTTGTCGCTTCGGGAACAACTTGTACAACACTTATTCACTTGATTAGAGAGAGCTGACTGGTGTCTTGCATGAAGCGTTTGCATTCGGATGCATAACCAAGTTACTGAGAACTACCCTGCCCCAAGGTTGAGATTTAAGGGTTTTTTTGTGTAAGGAAAGAAAAACTCATACTTCTAGGCTCGAAGGGTTAACGAGGGATTATCTTCCTTATTTCTCCAGTGTTTGGGAATTGAAACAATGCCTTACATCCTCGGCGAGGTTTAAATCGAAAGTATACCACAACAATTATGGATAATATTTTCATCATTCTCCCCAATCTTTGCTTAACAACAATCTACCATATAAGAAAAGTTTGTACCACTAAAAATACTCTTTTGCCCTTCTGGACACGTGTCAACATTTGGAGCCCACTATTTCACCAACTCTATCTCATTTCAAACAATCTGTAATCTATTCTTCTTCTCTTTCTCTCTATCCCTTCTTCTTCTTCTTCTTCTTCTATCTCTCTCCCTTCTTCTTCTCTCTCCAATTTTATCTGTTTTCTTCCACAAACCCTAATCCCGCCGCCCTCCCTCCCCCGTTTTTCCTCATCTCTATTTTCTTCTCTCTTCCATGAAACCCTACATCGCTTCCGTCTACAATCACCATCACTTCAAAGATGAATAAAGCTTGGAACGATTTACAGAAATCGAGAAATCAAAGTTTTTTTAGGGTTTCTGTTATTTTGTTTTGACCTAAGATTATTGGTGTTGCAGGAATAGGGGAAAATGGCGGTGGCGTTTCTGGCAGGAATAGAGAAATATGAGTTTTTGTTCGATTTGTAATTTTCATCTCAGATCTGAGTTTTTTCTTTTAGGGTTTTGATTTTTGAAGTTTTATTTTCATTTTTTGCAGGTAACTGTAATAAATATAAAATTATTGCTACTGTCAACGGACTTTAGAACCATCAAGACGAATCGTTAGTGGATTTGCGGAGGACGCGGAAGTTCCATGGGAGAGATGCGGAGGACGTCGGCGTCGGAATCGCGGAGGTTGTGTTTCTGCTTTTATTTATTCAAATAACAGCACCAGTTTGTAAATATGTTAATCTTTGTATACTATTTTTACAGATTCCAGAAGAAGAGAAAAATATTGGTCCTCTTGATCGTCTAATTCATGTGTATCATTTTACTAAAGACACAACTCAGAACCAAATGGTATATAGTTTTAATCAATCCATTTTGCTTTATACCATTCTTTGTATTTGACTACTTCGATACATTAATTGTATGCCAACCGTTTTGTAACTTGGTTTTACATTTTATATGTACAGCAAATTCAAAACTTTGGGGAACCCTTTTTCTTGGTCATACACGAATGTGAGACTTTGGCCAAAATTAAAGTGCAATTACAGAAGAAGCTTCAAGTTCCTGATGATGAGTTTGTCAAGGTATGCCTTCATCTTCGCGAGTTCTATTCTGTTTTAAGTAATTTTGCCCTTCTGTGATTGATGCTTCATAGATTAAATATCGGTTTTTATACTTGACTCAATTGTCATTATTGTATCTTTTGACAGAGAAGAGATGTATATGGTGCTTGGGAGCAGTATCTTGGCTTGGAGAGCTTCCGCTTCAGAACCTTGTGTTGTGAGTCATAACATTTTGTTGAGAAGCTTATGTTATCAAGAGCTAAAATTTCATAACATCTTGATTTAGACCCTAAGAAAACTAATATTTTTTGCTTTTATGATATAGAAAATGAAATTCGGTATTGGAACATTACTTCATCCTTACATTTTATCATATCCATTTTCATCAATGTTACCACCATCGGTTGTTTCAGGGAGGTATTGTAAAACTGAGGTTTCAGCCTCGATTGGAACAGTTACTTGCAGCAGCTTCTGATAAAGTGGTGTTTATTTTTTACGTCAAAACTGACAGAAAAAATTACTCACTCTAGGTAAAAGGTTGAGTTTCTCTATGTAGATATCATGTTGTTTTTAACTTCTAAAATTCCTGTGGATTTCGTAGTTAAATCGTTTATCATTGTAGGGTCCTCCTAAAGTGATAAACAATATTTGTTGGGATGCTACTGGAGATATGTTGGTATCTGTTAGTCCATAATCAGGATATGTCTTCCCTCTGTTGTATGGATTTACAGCTAATGGATTAACATAGGTATTCTCATTATTTGTTTCAATTTTTTACTTTAAAAGAATATAAGCACGTGCAAATATGAAATTATCCTTTATTTATAATTCTGCTGTAGATGATTAATATGGTATAGATAATTTATTTCATTATGTTTTCTTATTGGTTTCTGAAAGTTTTTTATAAAAATGTTTCTGACAAACATTGTTGTGTTACAGTACAATGTGGTGGAAAAGAACTCAACATTTCTTTCTGGTATTAAGGCTCTACCAGATCATGTTCACAATAAAGGTCTTAAGCTTGGAATTTACTCAGATACAGGGTATATAAACAAAAATTAGTCAAACGTATTCACAAGTAGATTTTATGCTGGTTTTTCAAAAGTATTTTACATGCAGTAAACAAGTGCATGATCATGGTACTTCAAATATTTGTGCTTTTTGTTTATATTTTCTTGTGGCATCTATCTCTCAACAAGTATATAATCAGTATTTATTTTGCTTGATCACATGACATTGATTGTTCAGTTTTTAACTTGATGTAATTTTCTTCTCAATATTTATGCAGTCATGGAGATGGTTAAAATTCAAGGCAAAAAGCATTTCAGAAGAATTTCATGTGTGGCTTACTCTGAGGGCCTACTTGGATACTGGAGAGAGTATGCTTTAGTTTGGATATGTTCAATCAGTCAGAGCTTCATCTCCAACATCTGCTGCAGAATTTGGCGCAGTTTTCTCGATTCTTGGAGCTGTGGCTTTTTGTCATTTCTGTCTGTTTTGTAGTCTTGGCTTTCAGTTTATATTGGCTAATTTCTTCTCAATATTTATGCAGTCATGGAGATGGTTAAAATTCAAGGCAAAAATCAATTCTGACGAATTTCATGTGTGGCTTACTCCGAGGGCCTGCTTGGATACTGGAGAGAGTATGCTTTAGATTGGATAGAGCTTCATCTCCAACATCTGCTGCAGAATTTGGCGCAATTTTTTTGATTCTGGGAGCTGTGGCTTTTTGTCTTTCGGTCTGTTTTGTAGTCTTGGCTTTAAGTTTATATTGGCTAATTGGTATAGCTTGCTGTTTTTCTTGAAGCAGTTGGGGAGACTTTTCGTTGGTTTCCTATTTCTTTTGGTGTTTTGGTTTTAGGCTGGTTCTATTGTAGGTGGCTGTGAAGTTTCTGGTTTGTAGTATTTTGCTGCTACTTCAGATTTTT
Organism: Lathyrus tuberosus; assembly: GCA_022829125.1. NCBI lineage: Eukaryota > Viridiplantae > Streptophyta > Magnoliopsida > Fabales > Fabaceae > Lathyrus > Lathyrus tuberosus. The sequence goes on from JALAZF010000090.1 coordinate 8,568,534, forward strand.
TTTCTGCATTTTGCCTTAGTAGGACTATTTGGTTTTGTAAATTGGGCATTCCTTATGCTTTTGCCTATAATGTTATTTTGGCAGTTTAAAAATAATAATAATAATACAATTGATTAAAATTTTTTAAATTGTGAAATGTGTTTGATATATTTGAAGGGCAACACAAATTTGTGCATCAATTTGAGATCAATGATAAAAAAAGTGTGTGGGAACATAAACATATATGCAGAAAAAATTCAAATTGATTGGTCCTCTTTATAGGGCATTGGGTCTAAGCACCTACTTGTAGGCAGGTGGAATAAAAAAATTGATTGATTATTCTTTTGATGAATTGCCATTAGAATGGTTAATGGTAATGAGCGATTACATATCGTAGTCGTTATTCATAGAGGCTTTATTGCAGTTATAGGAATTATTGAAATTATTATAATATTTAGAAAAACAAGTGATGGGTCATATAGTGTACTTTTTGTGTACTTTAAAAAAACATTAGATCATTTATAATATCCAATTGTGTACTTTTTTTATAGAAACATTAGATTTTCAAAGTGTGGAGATATAATTATTAATATCCAATATGTTGTATTATATCATTTATAATATATTTATTGATTGATAACAGGTTAGTATTATTTTATACTATTTATAATATCTAATAATTATTATAATAATTATTATTAATGTTTTTATAATTTATGCAAATATAAAAAATGCTAAGGTCATAGATATTTAAACGTGTTCATAAGAATATATTATATTAAAATTTATTTTTCAAATCGATGTAATATATATATATATATATATATATATATATATATATATATATATATATATATATATATATATATATATATATATATATATATATATATATATATATATATATATATATATATATATATATATATATATAAAGATAAAATTTATTTATCATATAAGAAAGATTATATGCTTTAGAAAATATTTTACGAATTTAATTGGTATAATGGTATACTTACGAATTTAAACATTTTAAATGTATTGATAATGATTTATTTTTAATGTGATAATTAACTAAATTTTGGGTAGTTTATATTCTTCTAATGTAGTTAATGAATATCAATCCATTAATTTGATTTATTTTATTGTTATTCAATTACTTACCATCAAATATCAATTAAGAAAGAGAAGGACTTTTAAATAGTAAATCATATATTACGTAAAAACTATTAATGTTGTATAAAATTATAAATCATTTTAAATTCATATTTATGAATGAATGATATTCAAATCATGAATGATTTGAAATGATATATTTTTAGTTTGTATACTGTTAATCCAAATATTTTCATATACGTGATTTCATATAAATAAACAATAATCATGCCATCTTTTTTTTAGTACAAAATAATCATGCAATATTAATGAATTAAATGAACTTCAATATAAATAATAATAGAACGGGATATAAAATAAGACGGAATGATATTCAAATCATGAATGATTTGAAATGACATTTTTTTAGTTTGTATACTGTTAATCCAAATATTTTCATATACGTGATTTTATATAAATAAACAATAATCATGTCATCTTTTTTAGTACAAAATAATCATGCAATATTAATGAATTAAATGAACTTCAATATAAATAATAATAGAACGGGACATAAAATAAGACGGGTGAAATGTATTAAAATTTAAAGATTACAAAATTATAATATAAAAATTGATAATATTATAAATTATAGTATCGTGATCTCGAATAAATACATTAGTAAAGTATGAATTAAATAGTATCAAAATTGTATGATAATATGAAATATTCTTAATTATTTTATGATACAAAAATAAAACTCATATATTTTATGAATAATATATATTAAACTCATAATAATTTTATCAACGATACAAAACAATTTTGGAACAAATCATAACTTATCCATACTATTAAAACACCAAATTAAAATAATTATCACGTCAACATGAAATTATTGATCAAAATATTGCATATTATCGGGAACACGAAGTTACTGGTCCAAATATTGAATATTAACGGGAACATGAAGTTACTGATTAAAATATTGAATATTAACGGGAATATGAAGTTACTGATCAAAATATTTAATATTAACGGGAATTTGAAGTTACTGATAGAAAATTTGAATATTAACGGAACACGAAGTTATTGATCAAAATATTATATATTAACGGGAATTTGAAGTTACTGATAGAAAATTTGAATATTAACGGGAACACGAAGTTACTGATCAAAATATTGAATATTAACGGGAATTTGAAGTTATTGATAGAAAATTTGAATATTAACGGAAACACGAAGTTACTGATTAAAATATTAAATATTAACGGGCACATGAAGTTATTGATCAAAATATTGAATATTAACGGGAGCATGAAGTTACTCAGCAAAATGTTGAATATTAACGGGAACATAAACTCACTGATCAAAATATTGAAAATTAACGGAAACATGAAGTTTCTGATCAAAATTCTGATTTGTACAAAATGAACAAAAAGTTGCTGATCAAAATTTTGAACACAATTGTTTTTCTATTGGGTGTTATGATTTTAATTTTTTTTAATTTACAACAAAATTTTTATATTTTTGATTTTTTATATATTTCTTAACGTAACCGATGACGTATCCTCGGTCCACAACGGAACCCGTGCGGACGCACGGGTTTCCCACTAGTTTGATAAATGGAAAGAAACAAGATAAAGATATATTTTTTGTTTTCATGAAAATAAAATGAGTGAAACGAATGGACTTAATCAAAAGGTGTACAAACATTTCATTAATCTTGCCAATTTGAAAGTACAAACAACTCATAAACAAATTACAATTCAAACATGCAAAGAAAAATACAACAAAATGTTGAAACAACCAAAAGATGGTCAGCTTTAGGGATTTAGGCTTTCCTTTCTTAATTTGCCAAACCGAGATGATCATTTTCAGAGTTGACTGTCGAGATCAGTATGAGGATCATCTTCACATCCACTATCAACAATTTCTTCCACTTCAGAGTCTGATGAATCAGCTTGATTAGGTGAAGGATTGTTGATTTAAATGCCTTGAGGCATGATTGAGATCATATTGGAGTCAAGCAGAACCTGAACCTTGTTTCTGAACACTCTACAATCTTCAGTTGAGTACCTCTGTGCCCCAGCATAGTAGTCACAACGGACGTCGGTGTCAAAACCCGGCGAGTCTGGAAAAGACACTGGATCTATCTCTTCTGGCACTATCAGTCTACTTTTGATTAAATCTGGCAAGAACTGACTGTATGGTATTGGTAATGGAGTGAAATTCCTCTTTGGCTTTCTTGGCCTTTGTCGTGCATGCTGACGCGGCTGATGGCGGTAGGACCGTTGATACTGAGGAGGTCTTTGATTTGGAGAAGAATATTGTCTCTGTGGAGAGGATGGTGTGTGACACAGAGACCCAAAAGATTGCCGACTCTGATTACTTGAGACGCATGAGCGTTGGGGCTGAAGTATTGGAGACTCCCAAGTGGAATTACTTTCTTTCCCATTCTTCTTGAGAACTGACAATTGATTCACTCTCACTAGCAGGGATGTTTGAGATGCCTGGGATTTTTCCGTTCTTGAGACCGCTCTCAATGCGCTCTCCAGCTATTACCAAGTCAGAAAAGTTTGATGTCGCAATGCTAAACAACTTTTCTCGGTATGGACCTTGCAAAGTATCCACGAACCAGTCAACTAATTCCCTATCCAAAAGTGGTGGTTGGACGCGAGCTGCTATTTCTCTCCACCTCTGAGCATATCCTCTAAAAGATTCATTGTCGTCTTGAGATAAGTCTAGCAAATGCAAATGACTGGGAGTCAAGTCAAGATTGTAGTTGTATTGCTTCACAAAGGCATTGGCTAAGTCTGACCATGATTGGATGTGATTGTTTTCTAGCTGCATATACCAACTTAGTGATGCCCCACTCAGACTGTCTTGGAAATAGTGGACCATAAGCTTGTTATTGCGGACATATGAGGTCATCTTTCTGCAAAACATCACCAAATGTTGTTTCGAACAACTATCCCCTTTGTACTTCTCAAACTTTGGCGTCTTGAACTTAGGTGGTATCACAAGGTCGGGTACCAAACACATGTTCAAAGCATTCAGATCAACAGAGTTACGACCCTTAATGGCATCAAGCTTTTCTTCCAAGGCACGACATTTTTCCATAATCTCAACATATCGTGGGTCCTTGGTTTTCATCACAGGGACTAACTCTCGGGAATCTGGCTCAGAGAATGCGAAGCTACGATATTCCACAACATCAACTGAAGAGGAACATCCATCTCGGACAAAGGCATACTCTTGTATAACCTGATTCTCAACAGGAATCTGCACAGGTTGAGCCTGGGCAATATTGTTCACAGACATACCCAAAATATTGTCATCTCTTTTTGCCAAGGCTGTCACAATATGATCCAACTGGTCTTTCAACAAGTCAAAATCTGCTCTAGTCACAAACTGGTTCTGCTCTTCTGAGTTCATGATCCTTCAAAAGCTACTTCAAGTCAAATGATGGCTTCGGGAAGTCAACTGTTGGGTTACAGACAAAGGATGGATGAGACTCAAGGCTGAGAAACGCAAATGCAAATGTGATGCAAGCCAGATGGTTTCAAGGAGCTCAAAAGCGAGTTGCAAACATTTTCGAAAACTGAAGAGTTTCATTTTAAAAAATCATGATCTCTATTGATCTTTGCAAAGGAAGGAGCATCTGAATTCCTTGAAACCAGAGGGCTATCATGAATGAATGGATGTATGCACAAACGCACATATACAAATAATCACATATATACAGGCAAACAGAATGAGGACTTAGGTTTGAAGATCACGAGCATGGAGCCATGGTCTACCCATCCTAACTGGTATGTACAATGGGTTTGTCATCTGTAGAACAGGGTTCTAAAAAGTTCCCAGAGTCGACAATCCATCTTTCGGATATTATCGACTTCCCGAATGACTCGGTAATCAATAATATTCTCAAGAGAATCTCGTTTGAGTGTAGTATCGCGTAGCAACCAATTCGGGAATAGACTCCCTCGTAGTCCTCGCACTATATCCTAAAAAGGCCAAAGTGGGGTTAGAGATAACTATGGTTCTCAGTATCGACGACACCTAGGTCGAGAGTAGCACGTTTTCACGAATAACTCGTTCAACATGACTAGACTCTCAAGAAGGGCCTAAACTGAGTGATTGTGTCTCAAGTCAACTTTTTTAGGAATCGACTCCCTCAAAGCCTCCTTGAATATACCATCGTCCTATCTTAAGTGCTCTCAAGTCCAGGTTAGGACTTATCTCACCACTCAATAGTAGCACCCTGCACACAGAAGAACCCAAGCAGATAGATATATATACAGATATGTACAATCAAGCAAGCAAAACATAAATAACATAAACACAAAACTTTGAAATTCACCACCGACTTTGATTTATCCAAAGAAAAGGTTCAAGATCGAGAAAACCTAAAGGGGGGAGATCTAAAGTTCGGGGGTTGGTTATACAAAGAGAAGGTATTAGCACCCTCTGTATCTGTAGTACTCTACAGGAACCTCTTGTTTAGTTTGTGTTATGTTGTGTTTGCTCGCTAAAAGATATCTGCTAAGGGTAAGGTAAAGACCTAAGAATATGTACACTAAGTTTGCTCGCCAAGACGTCGCATCTTGTGCCTACGTATCTGACTAAAGAATCAGAGAAATCATAGTTCACCTAACTAAGAGTGAGAGGAACCATTGACTATGGCCAAATTTCCAAGGGGAAATGAGTATGAGCTTATTTTAGAGTTTAAGAAACTCTCTAAGTCTAAGTTATGGTGGGAAAAAGTTGATACTCAATGTGATGAGCCCACATAGAGTTTAGAAACTCTATCCTATTTCTAAGTTATTATTCATGGCTCTCAGGAGGCCAAAATGAATAAAGGCTCTCAGGAGGCCTAGGGGGAAGATGGGTATTAGGAGGCCAGGATGGTGTATGAATTAGCTATGACTTATGAGTCAAGTAGAAAGTCTTTCCTTTGGAAGGATATTGAGAAATTGTCAAATGAAATAGGCAACCACAATCATAATAGAAACAGAAGAGTCGTCCACAAGACATTGTCAGAAAATATGCACAAGTCCCACCGAAGGGAGAAAAGAAAAGTTAGTATTCAAAGAAATTAAAAATTGAAATGAAATAGAAATAGCCTCATCTTAATCATGATTTAATCGAGAAATCGGTAATCAATGATTCTTGACTTTCATCGACTAAAAAGTGAATGAAACTGAAATAAAGCGAAAGTGGTCTCATATTGATCAAAGTTTTGTCGATTTAATGAAATCAACCAAACCATGAAGTTTGCTATATCATAGACCAAAATAAAGAAAATGGAATCGAAATGAAAAATAAAGTTGGTATCGTCTAAATCAAGATTTAATCGAGAAATCGATAATCCTTTGAATTTTGACTTTCATTGACCAATAGAAAAAATAAAATAGGCCTCGTATTTATCAAGACTTTTAGTGATTTTAAATAAATCAACAAATCAAGATTTTTATAATATCATTGGCCCAAAAATAAAATGAAATGCAATGAAACACTAAGCTAAATAAATTAACTTGAATAAAATTAGTGAAGAGCATAAAAAGAATAAAGATTAAAAGCTCAAAAACTTGTTAAAAAAAGTTAACTAAAAGAAAAAGAAGAAAATTAGTTAAAAGGAGGGGAGGGGGTGTTGGACTCAAAAGGGTGCATTACAGATCCAACTCGGGCTCAAAGCCCGTTAACCTAAAATGCTTGGACAATATATGACCCGGGTCAGCAACAACAATGTGGCTACAACTTTTTGTTCAAAAAGGATGAAAACAAAAAAACCTATAGGGTTCAAACATCCCATCAGGTCGTGAATGAAGCCATGCCATCAGTTGAAACGAACAGTTCATACATCCCATAGGGTTCAAACAACGTCGAAATAGTTCAAAACGATAGCTCAAAAGCAAATTGCTTCGTCATCACGCTCACCAACAACGACACGATCCAACCTTTTACGTTTTTCCTCAGCTTGCTCGCGTCTTTTGTTTTGATATCGGCCAGGTTTGTATCATCCTTGTTCACTTGGTTTCAAAAGTTTCGATTCAAATTACTTTCTTCATCTCTCTCTGTTTTCGGATCTGTTTTAATCTGATTTCAATTCCTAGGTTTTGTTTTTTATTTGAAACGGGTTAATAATGGTTTATGATGTTGGTGATTGATTTGTAACTTGGGTGATTTGGTTCTGAAACAGGGTTGTGAAGGTTGAGCGGATGAAGAGATAAGGTTTGTCGAGTTGTGTTGATGGGTGAAGAAGGAGGTGAACCACAGGGACAAAAGAAGAGGTTTTGGTGGACCGAGAGGGAGCATAAGAAGTTGTTGTTTTGTTCTCAGAGTCGCAAGTTTGTTGGTTTGTGATGTTTGGTTGGAGATGGCGAGTTGGGTTTTGATATGGTTGAAAGGAGATTGCAGAAAAGGATTAAAGGGTTCTTATTGTGTTTGTGATTCAAGATTGGGTTGATTTTGGAAAAACAAGGATTGAAAGAGAAAGGTTTTTTATTGATGTTGAGAAGAAGAAGACGGTGCCAAGGGTAGGGGATGGAGGTTTGTGATTTTAAGGTCAATGTTTTAAGGTAAGCCCGGTTCCCCCCTTTTACGTTTTTATTTTCTCCTTTTTAAACTTCATTTTCAAATCTTCTTGATTAAGCTTTCAGTACAGGTCCCTAGCTGATATTATTGTGCTAGAGCAGGTCTTATAGGCTTTTGTGTAGAGTGGCTGGGATTGAGACGGGTAGCAGGTTCTTTGTTATTGCAGTACAATGGGTCAATTGGTTTTCGCGGGTGGTTTTGTATAGTTTATAGGTTCATGCGCAGCAGAAGCTTTATTTTTCTAATTGTTGTTTTGCACCAGTGTAGGCATGTAGTGGTGATTATTCTTTTTTTGATATTTTTGTTGTAATAAAGAAGAAGAAAATGGACTTTTTGCTTTGCTGTTATTATTATATTTTTTGGACTTTTTGATGGGCTTTTTGATGAACAACAAATAACTTATGGACCTTTGAATTGAATGAAAATAAAAATAGAATTTGGAATAAATTGGATAAAGTTGAAATTGACACTTGAATTGAACTTGAATGGTTTTGGACCAAAATGGGAGTATTAGATGAAATTGGAATGAAAGAAATCGAAGAATTAAAAGAAAATTTGAAAATTTTGAGATTGAATTGGATTTGTAATTGACATGGAGTTTGAATTTTGGTAACTTGTATCATGAGTTTTGAAAGAGAATCGAAATTAGATTTGGACTTGAATTTGTGATTATGAAAATTGGATGAAGCCTTTGATATATAATTTGAACTTTGGATCTTCTATGTTGGTCTTGAACCAAACTAAAAGTGAATGAACCCTGAAAAATAGTCTTTTGAACCTTGATGAACCACAACAATCAACACGACACGTCTTGAACATGCCTTGAAATTAGCTAGAATAAATGACACTGATAATTCGCCACATTATGATAATCTGATGCATACACAATTGACCTGACCAAGACTATGTCCAACTCCCACTTTGTTTCAAACCACACAGCATACACCCTTCGGCGTGATAACCTTGCCTGAACCTTGATTCAATCCTACAAAGCCTGAGCCTTGAAGAACTTGTGATGAAGCTATATTGCATTCGGTTATTGATGGAGAGAGGTCTCTTGAGAGTATGAGAACTTGATGGGTTGGTGACCTTGATTGATCAACCCCTGAAGCCTCTTGAAATAAAACCTGTTTCACAATTGGAACAAAACAACAAAACCTGGTGAATTGGGTTAGGTATGCAATATGATTGACCTAAGATGATATGCGAAAGATCAATGGATCTAAGGGTAAAATTTGGGGTACAACAATATGCAACAAGAGATTTTATACTTCCTAATGTACCCACTTGTCACCAGTGATCTTGTACTCCAACATACAAGAATAATCAATTAAATATTTGTAAATTCCACAAATAGAAATTGATCTTAAATCCGTGTCCTCAAAACCATACATCCTGTAGGACATACAATCTACCAGACATCAACACTACTGTGTCAACATCTTTCTAGTCAAACAACATGTTGATACATCAAGTCTGCCACCATTGACTCAACCTGCCTATGACTTTCCTTTATCTCCAAGTTGAATAACATCCATCAGCACCAGAGATCTTCAGAAATTGATCGGTTGTTTTCATACGGCATTTTACTATTTGTTTTAATTACTCTTTTGTTATTGTTTATTTGTTTTATATCTCTTTTACCACATTTTATGCCTTGGTTGTGTCCTTTAGTGTTTTCAGGTTCATACAAACATTCAAGAGGAATCAGAGCGAAAAAATAATAAAAGTCACAAGTTTCGAAAGAGTTTTAAGTAGGAAGTCAGTAGCCTGACACAGCCACCCGTGTTGCCTGACACGGGCAGTGTCAGGAGAAGAGATGGAATTGGAGAATTCGGGCAAGAGTCAGAGGGCTGACACGACCCGTGTCAACAGGCCTGGAAGTGGAAAAGTTTATGCAGGGAAACAGAGGGCTGACACGGCCCGTGTCAGCTGACACGACCCGTGTCTGCAAGCCTGGGAGTACAAATTTGTGATTTTTTCTCATTTGTTGAGTTTAGTGCCCTGAGGGGTATTTTGGGAATTTTGCACTATTATCATTATTTTGGAATTACTTAGGCAAGGTGGGGAAAAGAGAGGGGGACACTTTTTACTGGAGGAAAAAAGACGATAGTTTTAGGCGATCAAGGAGATTGGGAGAAGGGGATTGTTCATGAGCGGAAGCGATTGAAGAATCAATTTACTCCAATTAATTTGTAATGTCTTTCTTGAATCTTATTGTTGTTTTTATTTTGAATATTATGAGAGGCTAAACCCCCACAATGCTAGGGGGTGTCCCTGAATTGTGATGTAATGAACCTTTGTTGAATTATTTGATGAGATTATGTTTTCTTGCCTTAATCTTTTGTTATGCAAATTATTTAACATTTATCGATCGGTTAAATTGGAAACGATTTAAGATTAGGGATTTGGCCTGAAAAACCAATCTATTGATTTTGCATAATAACATTACGGTAGATATTGCCTAGGAATAGGGATATCCCGTAGGGTCAAGGGAGAATATCAAAGGTTTTTCGTTTAAAGGAATTTGAGAAAAATATTTGAGGGTTGGTAAAATTAAGGTTTGAGGCATGTCTCTCTGATGATAATTTCGGGTTCTTACTGAGCAATTTATACACCTTCCCTAGCATATTTCATCATATTCGTTAAAAGCATTTTTATTGTCCTGCTTATTTTATATTGTCATTAGAACTATTTTCAAACCAAACAAAACCCCAAAGTCAATTTTTGTTTAATTGAAATAACATCTGTACTTACAATTGCACGCAGTCCTCGAGAGATCGATTCTGGGGATAACCCCACTTATTACTACATCGTCAAAATAGTACACTTGTTATTTTATCGATCAAGTTTTTGTAGCCGTTGCCGGGGACTGCCAAATTTTAAGTACTTTGTTAGTTCAATTGGAATTTTGTCACTCTGTGACTAAAAATTTTAATTTTATTTTTCTGTTATTTTTATTTTCATTTTTCTTATAACTTTTGGATTATTACTGTTGCTACTAATCTGCGTCTAACATTTTTATGCGAGGATAATCCTCAGCAAATTTCCTTTTTGATGCAGAAATTAAAAGAACGCTACACGAGAGGCATAGGCAAGCAAAACTTGCAGCGTCTGAAGCTGAACCGTCGAAGCACTCAAACTCAGGTTCAGAGTCAGACAAAGATACGGTGACCATGACTGGAAATCAACCAGCGGAGAGACTTCTGGGCGATTACGGTGGGGCAAATGCACCGGCTGGTAGGTTGACCATTGTGAACCAACCGGTGAATGTGCCGAATTTCCAGCTGCATCCTAGCACCATCACTCAACTTGAGAGGAGACCTTTCACCGGAAAGGTTAATGAAGATGCCAACAAATATCTGCAAAGATTTCTTACTATGAGCACCACTCTCAAGATTGAGAGGCATACGGAAGAAGCAAAGAAGTTAAGAATGTTTCCTTTCACTCTGGTGGAAGAGGCTGAAGAGTGGTTCTACTCGTTACCTGCTGGGAGTATTGCCACTTGGGAAGAGATGGAGAAGGCATTTCTGAATGAGTATTTTCCGGCCTCTGTTTATATCCGAAAAAGATATGATATTGTGAACTTTAAACAGAAGGACGGAGAATCTCTCGGAGACGCATACAAGAGGTTTAAGAAGGTTTTGGTTACCTGTCCGACTCATAACATGGATCAAACTGAGCAGATGCAGGTGTTCGTCAATGGCCTCCAAATGAAAACTAAGCAACTTATTGATACAACTACTGGTGGATCATCCAACTTCACCACCGCGACTGGTATCAAGAAAATTATTGAAGCGATTACAGCCAACGAACATTTGGAGATATATGATCGAAGTGTGAATAAATCTGAGGGTGTGATTGATTTGAAGTTGAATAATTAGGTTGTGAAGATGGAAGATCAGATTGCTGCGGAAGTTGAAAGAAGGTTAAAGGCTATGAAAATGGGTACTCAAAGTGTGGCACAAGTTCAAACTGGTCAACCCAAGAGTTGTGAGATCTGTAGTGGACCCCATTACACTGCACATTATGTTGCGACTCCGCAACAAATTGAAGAGATAAAATTCCTGAGGCAGAATAATCCCTACGCTCAAACTTATAATCCAGGGTGGAAGAATCATCCTAACTTCTCCTGGAAAGATCAGAATCAACAACAATACCCACAACAGCAACAAGCTCCCCAAAAAGCACAATGGGAGATTGCCATTGAGAAGATGGCCGCTCAAAGCTTCCAATTTCAAGAAGAGACAAGAAGTAATCTGAGGAACACAAGTGCTTCCATTAAAAATCTTGAAGTTCAGATGAGCCAGATAGCACAACAATTAGCAAGTTCTCAGACACCAGGCGCCCTTCCAAACGCCACAATCCCCAATCCGAAGAATCATGAGAATGTCAATGTTGTTACCGCAGAAAGCCAGGAAGTGGCAGAAGAAGAAGCCAGGCCAACAGAAGAAAAAAGAAAAGAAGCGGTTAAACCTAAGATCAAGTTACCGTACCCCTCAAGAGTGACAAAGAAAGAGACACAAGAAAAAGACTTTGAGAAATTCAGCTCATTGTTCAAAAAGTTAGAGATTAATATGCCCTTCTTTGAAGCACTTGAACAAATGCCTCTATACAAGAAATTCATGAAGGAGGTCATTGGAAAAAAGAAACCTAGTGGAGAGGAGGGAAAGAGTCTAATTGAGAAGTGCAATGAAGTACCACAAAATAGGAGAATCCCCGCCAAGCAGAAGGATCCTGGATCTGTTGCAGTACCGTGCACTATAAAAGACAAAAATTTAAAAAAAGTTCTGATTGATTCAGGTGCTAGTGTTAGTCTTATGCCATTATCTATTTATAAAAAAAATGGGAATTGGAAGGGTGAGCGATGCGGGAACGAATTTAAAATTTGCAAACCACTGAACTGAGAGATCTTATGGGCTAGCTGAAGATGTGTTGGTGACGGTCGGTGAATTTGTCTTTCCAGTTGACTTTGAGATCATGGATATTCCAGAAGATGAAGAAATCCCTATCATCCTCGGTCGACCTTTCTTGCTCACTAGTCGATGCAATTTCGATATTGAAAAAGGCACGGTGACTTTTAAATCTTTTGATGAGGAAATCACTCTAAAAGTGTTGGATTTCAAGAAGTGAAATGAAGGTAAAGGTAAGCAAGCTTCACTTGGAATGATCAAAATGGTCGAAAAAGGCATAAGTATGAAACCCCATCTTGAAAAAGTCTCCGGCATCATATCTAAGGATGAAGTCTCTCGGGCAGGTAGTGCACATGTCAACACTGTAAAATCCATTAGTGAAAGCAAGAAAAGAAAGAAAAAGAGACATAGAAGGAAGGATAAGGAAGTGGGAGTTGATTTGAGGCAAGAAGTAGTCCGTATTACTGAACATGACAGGAGCTCTGTTGCGGAAAGGTTAAGCGACAAAAAGCTTAAGCTGAAGTACCCCCCATAGCATTGGGGAGTAAACCGTCGAGCCATGCGACGTTAAACGAAGCGCTACATGGGAGGTAACCCACGCTTGTCTGAGTAATTACTTTCTGGTTGCTGTTTGTTTTTGTTTTGGTTGCTGGAAATAATCTGGATCCTACATGTGCAAACGATGATGTAGCAGTGGTGTGGCATTACCGTCAGCATCCTGAATCAGGATATATGTGAGTGACCTCTCTCGCTCTTGTTCTAACACATTGGGGTCAATGTGTAGTTCAAGTTTGGGGGAGGATTTACTGTTTTTAGTTTTTCCTCTTTGTACGGGTCATGCCTGTTTTGTGTGTTGTTTTATGAAAACCTCTCTGAATTCTCCCCGAATTAGAACCATCAAAATTTTTTCTTGTGAATATTGTGATTTTGAGATGGTCAAGAAAGCATATTGAGTTTGAGGGAAGAGGAGTTAGAACTAGGGACATTGGGAAAGTTTGAAAACTTAGGAATGACCCGAACACCCTAGATTTCCCGGAGTAAGAAAGCGAGTCCAACGTGTAGATTTGTGCCATAGTACTTGGATTTGAGAAGTATTCCCCTATTAGTTCATAGTGATAGTCCGACATGGCTAGAAAGAATTACATGTATAAGGTTGATTGATAGAATGACTTAAGGCACCGAAAAAGTGAATAATGGCGATAAAGACAACTAGTCCTTCTAAGTTGGGTAACCCTCATCCGGTTACTTAGCCTAACGGCGGTTGAGTCTCAATTGTCGTCCCAAAGTGGACTAATAAACGCCAATGAGCGAGAGAAAAAAAAAGAGATAATGGTGCCTAGAAAAACTTTCGATAAATCTTGTACATGCGAGGGAAAATGAAAAAATGCCTTAATCTGATTATCCGAATGAAAGGGGTAGAAAATAGAAGAAAAAACTTAAGCCCAAAGCATAGTTGGAGAGGTAACCGAAAAAGGGGATGTAGGTCCGTGGCTTTACCGCGATTTGTGTTTGTGTAATACCTTCGTTAACTGACGATTACCAAGAGAACTAGTTTTAGCTGATCGAAACAAAGGCTCACGTATGAGTACAGACACATCTTACCTTCACAAGTCTTTCATTTGATATGTACCGTTTGATCTGAAATTTTTATGCAAGATTGTTGCTTGAGGTCAAGCAACGGTTTAAGTTTGGGGGAGTTTGATCGATGGTTTTCATACGGTATTTTACTATTTATTTTAGTTACTCTTTTGTTATTGTTTATTTGTTTTACATCTCTTTTACCACATTTTATGCCTTGGTTGTGTCCTTTAGTGTTTTCAGGTTCATACAAATATTCAAGAGGAATCGGAGCGAAAAAACGATAAAAGTCACAAGTTTCGGAAGAGTTTTAAGTAGGAAGTCAGTAGCCTGACACAGCCACCCGTGTTGCCTGACACGGGCCGTGTCAGGAGAAGAGATGGAATTGGAGAATTTGGGCAAGAGTCAGAGTGCTGACACGGCCCGTGTCAGCAGGCCTGGAAGTGGAAAAGTTTGCGCAGGGAAACAGAGGGCTGACACGGGTGCCCGTGTCGTGTCAGCAAACATGGGAGTACAAATTTGTGATTTTCTCTCATTTGTTGAGTTTAGTGCCCTGAGGGGTATTTTGGGAATTTCGCACTGTTATCATTGTTTTGGAATTACTTTTAGGCAAGGTGGGGAAAAGAGAGGGGAACACTTTTTACTAGACGAAAAAAGACGATAGTTTTAGGCGATCAAGGAGATTGGGAGAAGGGGATTGTTCATGAGCGGAAGCGATTGAATAATCAATTTACTCCGATCAAGTTATAATGTCTTTCTTGAATCTTATTGTTGTTTTTATTTTGAATATTATGAGAGGCTAGACCCCCTAATGCTAGGGGGTGTCCCTGAATTGTGATGTAATGAACCTTTGTTGAATTATTTGATGAGATTATGTTTTCTTGCCTTAATCTTTTGTTATGCAAATTATTTAACATTTTTCGATCGGTTAAATTGGGAATGATTTACGATTAGGGATTTGGCCTGAAAAACCAATCTATTGATTTTGCATAATAACATTACGGTAGATATTGCCTAGGAATGAGGATATCCCGTAGTGACTAAAAAACTTTGTCAGAACTATTGCATGATGTTCTTTCTTGATTGCTAAGGAATTAAGGTCAAGAGAGAATATCAAAGGTTTTTTGCTTAAAGGAATTTGAGAAAAATATTTGAGGGTTGGTAAAATTAAGGTTTAAGGCATGTCTCTCTGATAGTAATTTCGGGTTCTTACTGAGCAATTTATACACCTTCCCTAGCATATTTCATCATATTCGTTAAAAGCATTTTTATTGTTCTGCTTATTTTATATTGTCATTAGAACTATTTTCAAACCAAACAAAACCCCAAAGTCAATTTTTGTTTAATTGAAATAACATCTGTACTTACAATTGCACGCAGTCCTCGAGAGATCGATTATGGGGATAACCCCACTTATTACTACATCGTTAAAATAGTACACTTGCTATTTTATCAATCAGAAATCCATCTTCAACATGAGAACATATTATCCTTCTGAAAGAGCTCTTCAACCACGACAGAGATGCCTTTATGAGTGGACTTGAGTGAAAACTCAAATATCTTTGGTAACTTTGTCAAAAAGAACATTTACCAAATTCATAGATCATGAATTCGATAAACACGATCTCAACTCACATTCTCTTCAAACTGACTTCAAGATACAAGTTGGAACCTAACTTCCAAGTATCAAGTCAACATGACAGAAATCAACCAACAACTTTCTCCATTCCATTGCTCCCCGGCTTTGGTACGACTAGAGCTTTCATATATGCTGACATCTTCAAGAAGAGAAGCCAACAGTCAAGATCTTCCACCATCTTTCTTCTATCACAACTCCAGAATCCCATAAATACCAGAGTTTTTCCATCAGAAATATATGCAGCGGAACCACCAAGAAAAATCTTCAACATGCCCTAATAAGACGTCAGAACATCTTATAAGACACCATACAGGAGAACTAGCCACTCCTTCTGTAGTTGTTGTAGAAACTCCTCAGAAAATATGAATAACCACCAGTAGTTGTTACCTTTGATTCAGAACATTCATCCCATCCATTAATACCCTTTAGTATGTCCGAGTGAATGATCTGATCTCCAAACCTCCTCCTTGTTTTAAAGCGCCAGAAAGTATCTCCCAAGATCTCATCCAGAAACAGACAGAATGCCTGCTCTGATACCAATTGAAATTGTGGCATAACAGATATCAGATGTCCTAACACATGCCAAGACATTTTTCTCTGCACAACTTTAAAACAAGAGCAAAACAAACAAACTGATATTCAAAATATCAACAACAGCAGCAAGACAGGTGTTACGACATCTGTTACAACATGTTAATCAAAACTAAACTGTAAATTGCATAATGATAAACAACACAAAATATGATAACCCAGTTCGTTGCAAATCACCTACATCTGGGGGCATACCAAGCCAAGAAGAAGAATCCACTATCAGTAGTATAGTTTTATATAAACAACCGCTAGTTTACAGTAAACAACCTCTGGTTTACCTACCATTATCCAATGGAGACTTTATCATTAGAAGGCACATCTAATTGATAAGAGAAACCCATCTCACTCCCTAAATCACAACCTGTGATTATCTAACAGTTATAGTCACAATAACTGTATCATCCTAATTGAAAGACACCCATTTCAATACAAAGTTCAACCAAACATTCTTGATTAACAAGCTAACTCGGATTTTCTTAAAAGCTTTATCCAAGAACAATACACAATTCATTACCTACGGGTTTCTGAATCTGTACAAGCATCTATGTCTTCCACAATATATCAAATCGATACAGAGGGAGACTTACAACACAAAGGAGCCAACGACTCTCCAAACCCTAAACCTTACTTTACAAAAGTTTACAAAATAGGATTCATAAGTCTATGTCGTTCTCTCTCTGTCTTTTCTGCCCTGGGACTAGGTCTTCTTTTATAGCCGTCTGCTTTCTTGGATTTTAAATCTTCTTTCCTTGATCAACTGTCAATCACACCTTGAATCTTGGAACAGATTTAAAAACAAACCTGTTGTGACAGTCATGATGTCGAGTCTTCATGCTATGACATTCCATTCGACATCTTTGGTCTGGGGCAGAAACCTTCATGTTGGAACATCTTTATCAACATTATGTTTTACCAAAATTTAGTCAAATCCTTGGACCTTTCAATATCTGTATGATGGCAAAATGAACACAAACTTTAATAGTGAAAAAGCTTGGATCAACGTAATAAATGAAAAATGTAATAAATAACATTAAACAAAAACGTAGTAAATGACAAATAAAGTTGAATGTTTCAGTTAAGGAAACATAAAAACAATGAATAATAGGGACACAGACTCATACATGTTACTCACAAACTGTTTCACTCTTTGACTCAAGCACTCCAGTTTTATAGAGAAATATATGAATTTTGCAACCGTGATTATAATGCACGAGCCTTATGTTTATACTAAACTAAAGATAACCTCCTTCGACCGTTTATTCCTAGAAAATGGATACATATTAAGAACATGCAACTTAGTATTCTGAGGGGCCTCAACGTTGTCAGAACTTATAAACTGTTTAAAGCATGTAACTGCCTCATTGTCAAAGGTAGTTTTGTGAAAACCTCTATTGCGGAAAACAACTTCTTTTAAGTTTTTGGGTTCCAAAATCTTCTAAGTCATTGATGTTTGTCGAATGCTTTGACCTTGACATGGTGTCGAAAGATTAATTAGATTTGTTCTTGAGATTCTTCCAAATCATGTTTAAGATATGTTCAACACGCTAATCGAAACGTTATAATCGACATGTTTATTCCTGTCGAAGCTTGTCAATAAATGCCAAATACTTAGTATTTCCTCAACGTAGTTTTCCTTATTGACTTTTATTCAACTTGAAATTTTAGGCTAACAGAGGAACAAATGGTTGGCTTAAGAAAGACGGTTGATGAATCCCTCCAACAAACTTTTAATAAGGTGAATGAAGCCTTTGACCAAGCGGCTGGCCAGGTGAAGACCCTTTACTCGGACCTATCGATCCCCGACTCCCAATTTGACCCATTCAAAAATGTTTGGGACGAGGTCTTTATGTAGGATGTTGTGCCTTTATTTCCTTGATACCTTCCTTGATATTTGTATCTGTAATGATATTTATCTATTTTGATTTCTCTTTTCTTGATTATTTTATTTTTATTTACAAAAAAATCCTTCCTAGATAATAATATATAGTTTTATTGACACAGTAAAAGATGGTAGCATAACAACAAACCTCCAATGTCGATAAACCGAAAGCGTAAACGCGTTCATTAAAAAAAAAAAAAACAATAAACAGAGATAGCACGAGAGTCCACGTGCAAGGGAAAGAAAGAATCGAAATTCCAAACAACAAAACTATGGCAAAAGACAATGAAGGCGATGCTTAGTATCGAAAGCAAGACAATCTTGTGCTGGTAGATGAGCCCAGCCACTTCCATTATTCAGATTCTACTTTTTTTTTTTAGTACTTTTCTTTTTCTGTTCAATTCTTTCTAGCCCCCACCCACTCACTCACTCATTCATCATCAATAATCGCTTCCAGAATGTAACGAATTTTCATTCCAGCGCATAACGCACCCCTCTCCTACTGCTTCAACTCATTTGATTTAATTTATTTATCGTTTACACTTAATATTTAAATATTATAAATTAAAAATTAATGTTATGATGATGAATCGAAGATGAAATTATGAAATTATAATACATTTATCGATTTGGTGTCTCCTCCCATTCTACTCTCTGTTCAAAGGGGAGAAGAAAAAATGGCATTTCAGCGGCGGCGCCACCACTTTTACCAACGCTTCCGTCTCATGATTCCGATGATTTCCACCGTCGCTGCCGCTCTACTCTTTCTCTTCGCTATGCTTTCATTCTTAGCTCCTTTTCCCACCGAATCCGATCATATGCACGGGAGACGCCGTTACACTGCGGTAATCTCACTCACTCTCTTAGCATTCACTCTATCTAGTAATTGATCGTAAATCTGTCGCTATTTTGTGTTTTTCGTTTTCTTATGTATGTAATTGATGTACAGTTTAACGGTAAATCGAATGATGCGATTGGAAAACCTGATGCGAGTGGAAAGCCTGTGTTCCGCGTTCCGGTTAGGGCTTTCTCTGGCTTCTGTTTGTGTTTGATGTAGATTTGGTGATTCTGTTGTTGGATCTTGATTCGTTGCTTGTGTGTTTTTGTTTTGATTTATAATTGTAACGATCAGAAAGATGGAGGAAAGATGAGTCACGATGTGTGGAGTTCTAGAAATTCGGAGCACTTCTATGGCTGCAGCAATGCCAGCAGCAAGTTTCCAAGTGCGTATCTATTTGTTGGTTCAGTAATCATGTGATGTGATGGAAAACTTTTTGTTTGAAACTTGATTTGGTTACGTGTATATGTATGAAAATGACGGATAATTATGCTTTTCCAATGGCAGAAGCTCAAGTGACTACAAGGCCTAATAGGTATTTGTTGATTGCAACTAGTGGAGGCTTGAATCAACAAAGAACCGGGGTATTTCTCTGGAGTACTGTCATTATCATTGATACTGCTATAGTCAAGCATGGATTCCATATCTGGATTTATTTTCTTTTATTAAGTATAGTTCTGAATGAATTTATTAAATGTAAAATGAACTCAAAAAGCATATGCTTCCTCAATCAGATTTGTGGTAGATTAAGGTTGTCAAATGAAATTAACTTGTCCATGCTGTAGTAAGTAATATGGCATTTGATGAGATAAGGGACTAAACCTGTTGGAGTTGGAGTCTTATATTAAATTAAATTATCACTGCGCATTAGTTATTGGCACATTTTTCTCATGTCCGTTGCTTATGGATGTCTTAAATGTTGTTGAGACTCCTATTTATCTATTGCTTGCATCTGTGAAAGAGATGCATCCCTTATGTTTTTAGATCCAATCTGCTTGGCTTTAAGAAAAAGTCTCAGTTAATTGTTTGCCGCAAAATCTGTAGTATTGAAACCAGTGAATCTTTTCTGCTTTATATAACGAGAATCGTATACTGCTGTATATAATGACTGCTGTTGGTGCTTATTATTTGCAAACTATATGAGTAGTCAACTATCATTGTCAATCATTTTATTTCCGCAAATGGCAGATTACAGATGCTGTTGTTGTTGCACGAATTTTGAATGCTACTCTGGTTGTTCCAAAATTGGATCAACGATCTTACTGGAAAGATTCTAGGTCAGTTGCCAAAAGGATATATTGTAATTTGGTTTGGTTGTATTGGAGTGTGTCATTCTCAGTGTTTTATGTTAGTTTGTGATGCAATGTCATACTTTACCTTTTGCAGTAACTTTTCAGAGATCTTTGATGTTAATTGGTTTACCTCATATTTATCAAATGATGTCAAAATTATCAAGCAACTCCCAATTAGTAAGGGTAGGAAAGCATTATCTGCATACAGCATGCGTGTTCCGAGGAAATGTAACGAGAGATGTTATATAAATCGTATACTGCCTGTACTGGTGAAAAAGCGTGTAAGTTTTTCATTTCATAGAAGTGCTACCTGTGCTTATTGTATTGTACAGCTAATTAGATTCTCCGAGGTGCCTTCATCTATCAGTTTGATTGTTATTTATTGCTTGGAAGATATATAACAGTAAAAGGAAATTTTAACTGCTTTTATATTAAGGACTAGAGTCCAAATCTTTATGTATAGATGTTACGGTAAGTGTTTTTTAGATGGATTAGATGCATTTACATAATTAGTTTTTCAGGGTTTTTCAGTAGGCTACCAATGAATTTTAACCCCGTTGTGTCGATGAAATTTGACCCCGATGTGTGGTGCCTGAAGTGCCTTTTCTATTTGCCAAGTGATCTTATAATTGAACTATTTGCAAGATCCAGATCCATATATTTTCTCGACGATTTGCCTGAATTTTTTGAAGATTGTTTCGATTCATGTTAGCTATTCTATGACTGATAAAGCCCGCCCTATGATCATTAAATATTCAAACTTAGTACCCAAATTTAACCCACGTTAAAGTTTTTGTTTCTACAAATTGGCCGATTTTGGTTATCAAAATAACGCGTTGTATGCTTGATACCGCCAGAGTTGTTGGAAAACTTTGGAAGTAATTAAAGCTCTAGTCTCTGCCAACTGTCTTTTTAAGCTTTAATAAACAAGTAATCAGTGCTTTTAATTCTGACCAATTTGTCCACTGAGATTATAAATTAATAACTATTTGAACGCTTGATTATGAGGAAAGATATTTAATGTTGTTGCTTCATTTATATGGCAGGCTGTTCAACTCAACAAGTTTGACTACAGGCTTGCAAACAGGTTGGATACTGAGTATCAGAAGTTGAGATGCAGAGTTAATTACCAAGCTCTAAGATTTACTGATCCAATACAAGAAATGGGTGAAAAATTGGTCAAGCGGATGAGGATGAGAAAGAAGCATTACATTGCATTGCATTTGAGGTAGTCTGTTTGACTTTGCTTCTTGTTGTTTGTTTGTCTTGGCTGTCCTGTTTAATTTACTTGCCCGGGTAATCTTATCAATCAGATTCAACAATTTGGTAACCATTAAAACTATAATATATCATTAGTATCCATATACGTCTATCACTGTCCTTGATAAAAATTTGTTCGTATACAAAAATGCATGTTAAAACTAGGTTCAATTCTTGCTTTTATGCTGGTATCCTCGTTAGATTTGCTTGCTAAGCATATTACTAAGGGATCCATTTTATTTGCACAAACATGAAACATGAATGTTCAGTTTCAGGGAGGACCGCAATTTTATTTAACATCGTTTAAAAGTAATATAATTCATATTTGATTAGGTGGCCATACATGAAACCTCCAACGTCCTTATGTTAAAACTTTTTGTGTAGTTAGGGAACTATTAGGTGGCTGAAACTAAATCAGTCCATTGAAGTTATGGGCGTTTAGAAAAAAGTAGGGGAGAAAATATTTAGTAGAGCTCTGAATATAAACGTTAATAACTCGGGACTGACTTGTAATCTTTCTTCTAGATTGAGTAGTGCACTGTGTTCCATATACCGTAAATTTGTAGTTGTTTATTTCCAGCTTTATTGCAGTGAATATAAATAGAGTGATTATATCTAGTGAAACAGAACTGTAAAGGTTCGAAATGAGTAAGAACAAATTTACAGTATATGGCGCACAATGCACTACTAAAGTTTCAATACAGATTACTACTCCAAGTTAAATTAGAGTCCCTGGCCTCATCTCTATTTTAACACACAAATATACACCGGCATGTACTAATATAATAATACACTGACAAACATTAGTCTACTGTCAACTTGCACACAGAAAATTAGTAAGTTATGCATAATATAGGAAAAATAAAAACTAAACAAACATTCCCCCTTGAATGTGATAGTAGGTGAGCCAAGGAATAGTATAGACTGAGTTTGTATCTGAGGGTGAGAAATCTTTGAATAGAGAGAACATTGGTTAAAATATCAGCCAGCTGGTGTTTTGCAGGGATGTCACCGCCACAAAAGTCTTGTTAAGAACTTTCTATCTTGCAAAAGGATATCAAGCTCCACATGCTTTGTTCTAGCGTATAAATAGATATAAAATACGGCTGAGTAAATTTCATACTGCTGAGATTGTCTCATAAGATATGAGAAATGACAATAGGCACTTTCAATTCATTTAATAGGGTGTTTATCCATAGAATTTCTGCTGCTGTTGCTGCCAGACTCCTCAATTCAACTTCTGCACTAGATATAGCCACCTGAGGTTGTTTCTTAGACCGCCAAGAAACCTATTTATGGCCTTATAATGCACAAGACAACCTTATATCACCTGGGCCTACTTCCCAACCTGCATCACAGTAGACTGTTATGGCTACTTTTATACCCGGAACAGAATGTTTAAGATGAAGACCACTAATAGAGTACTAATAGAGTAGCAGTTTATATTCTGTCAATATTTTTCTATTATTCTAAATTTCCATTAAGCTAGTATTGCTGAGCTGTCAGGTTAATACGATAGGCTCAGTCGGTTTGTTACTATTCTCTCTCCTTATATATAGAGAGCACTCCCTTGTATTACTATTCATTCAATACAATGAGAGTTTACATCATTCTTTCTATTCTCTCTCTTATACCAGTCTCTATCATGGTATCTTGAGCTTTTTTTTTCTCCTTTTTCTCGATCCATGGAGCCTCTATTTCCGTCTTCTCAGGTGAAGCTTTCTCACCTTATCTCTGTGAAACTCGATGACAAAAATTTCAAACAGTGGAAGCAACAGATCGACGGCGTTGTTCGCGGTCATCGTCTTCAACGTTTTGTTACCGTTCCGGTCATTCCGCCGCCGTCTCCTTCAGATCCTGCATCTCACAGTGCGTTTCTTGAATGGGAGCAACAGGATGCTCTGATTTGCACCTGGCTTCTCTCCACCATCTCCGATCCTCTGCTCCCAAAGCTTGTTGAGTGTAAACACGCGTGGCAAGTTTGGACGGAGGTTCACCGTTATTTCAACACTCTTCTCTCCACGAAAGCGCGCCAACTACGCTCAGAGCTTCGTCGTCTTCAGAAAGGCACGATGACAATTGAGGAGCTCATGGTTCGCACACGTGAGATCAGTGAATCTCTTGTTTCGATTGGGGATCCTGTTCCTCTTCGTAACCTAATTGAAATCGTTCTTGATTCGCTTCCTGAGGAGTATGACTCCATTGTCGCCGCCGTTAACAGTAAGGAGGAATTGAATTCGCTAGATGAATTGGAGTCGTCTCTTCTAGCTCATGAGTCGCGTCTGGAGAAACACCGGAAAGCAGTGGTTACGGAGCCGGCAACGGTAAATCTCACTCAAGCAGCACCACCGTCTGCGCCGGTCGCCACTGATCAGTCTGTTTCTGACGTGACCTTTCCTCAAGGAACGAGTCACGTGACGGCTAATGCTGAGAATCATTCCTATGGTTCAAGAGGAGGTCGTTCTGGCCGTGGAGGCGGTCGTTTTGGTCGCGGTGGAGGACGTTTTGGCAAAACGTCGTGTCAGATTTGTCACAAGTCTGGACATGATGCTTCAGTCTGCTACTATCGTTATTCCAATTCAAGTGGTGCTGGTTATCCACAGCAGAGAGCTTCCTTCAATCCTTTTCTTGTAGCTCCTCGTGCTGTGTATCCTGTGCAGTTTGCTTATCCCTCTCCTAGAGCTGGTACTCCCAGATCCACTGCACCACAAGCTTTCTTTGCAGGTACTGAAGCTAGCTTCAACAATCAGTGGTGGTATCCTGATTCAGGAGCTTCTCATCATGTTACTCCTGATGCCTCTAATGTGTCTGATTCTGCTTCTTTGCCTGGTACTGAACAAGTGTTCATGGGGAATGGCCAAGGTTTGTCTATAAATTCTGTTGGTTCTATGTCTTTTTCTCCACCACACAAACCTAACCTATCCCTTACACTTAGCAATCTCTTACTTGTCCCTCACATTACCAAAAACCTAATGAGTGTGAGCAAGTTTGCTCAGGATAATAATGTTTTTTTTGAATTTCACCCTAAGTTCTGTGTTGTCAAATCCCAGGCTTCTTCTGAAGTGTTACTTCATGGTCTTGTTGGAGCTGATGGCCTCTACAAGTTTCCAAATCCAGCTGCTTCTCAACTGTCCAAGTTCAAGCCCAGTCTTCATACTTCTAGTACTAGCTATAGTTCACCTAGTTCCTTTGCTATAAATTCACACTGTAACACAGTCACAAGCAATTGTAACAATTCAAATTGTGTATCACACTGTGTGTCCAATCTTATGCGACATTGTAATGACTCTTTCAATATTAATAATACTAGTATTTCATCCAATTCTTCTCTAAATTCTGCTACTGCTAGTACTGCATTGTCCTCTTCACACTCTAATAGCCCAAATTCTATAGCCAGTAATAAGTATGTTCTTTGGCATACTAGATTAGGCCATCCCAATCACCATGCTCTTGTTGAGGTTTTCAAACTGTGTCATCTTTCCATTCCTGCTAAGCCTCCTACAGAAATGTGTCAAGCTTGTTGTATTGGCAAATCTCACAGGTTACCTTCCTCATTATCCACCACAGTTTATACTCATCCTTTTGAGTTGGTTGTCTGTGATCTTTGGGGGCCTGCTCCCATGAAATCTTCTAGTGATTATACCTATTTCCTCACCTGTGTAGATGCCTACTCTAGGTTTGTTTGGGTCTTTCCTCTCAAGCTTAAATCTGACACCATACTTCAGTTCATTCAGTTTAAGAAAATGGTGGAACTGCAATTCAATTATCCTATTAAATGTGTTCAAACTGATGGGGGAGGAGAGTTTAGGCCTTTCACCCAGTATCTCACTGAGTTAGGTATCATTCATAGACTTACTTGTCCCCATACACACCACCAAAATGGCCTTGTTGAACGCAAGCATCGGCACATTGTTGAGACTGGTTTGACTCTTCTTGCCCAATCCACTCTACCTTTAAAATTCTGGGATCATGCTTTTGTCACAGCTGCCTATCTCATCAATAGACTCCCCAGCCCTACCCTTTCCAATCATTCCCCTTACTTCAAGCTTCTCAACAAACCACCTGATTACTCTAACCTTAAAGTCTTTGGCTGTGCTTGTTATCCCTTTTTGCGCCCCTATAATACTCATAAGCTTGCCTATAGGTCTCAACAATGTATCTTTCTTGGCTATTCCACAACACATAAGGGTTACAAATGTCTTGCTTCAGATGGTCACATCTACATCTCTAAGGATGTTGTGTTCCATGAATCTCTCTTTCCTTACTCAACCTTATTTTCCACTTCCCCCCAATCATCTTCTTCTGGTCCCAATTCTAGTGTCCAGTCTGTCCCTCCTATATCCTTCTCTACTGCTGACACTCATTCAGCTTCTCCATCACCTTCATTACCTCCATCCCACTCTAATTCTACTTCTTCTGCTAGTTCTAATTCTACTTCTTCTGCTAGTTCTAATTCTACTCCCAGTTCTGTCCCTGCAAATTTGCAGCATTCTGCTTTCTCCAATCAGCCCTCTCTTACATCAAGGCAGCAGTCTCCCTCCCCAATACCACAACCTATCACTGCTGTCCCTTTCTCACCCTCTCAATTTGATTCCCCAACTTTTATTCATACTGACCCAGCTGAGGTCAGCACCATATCACCTTCATCCTCTCCAAATCTCTCACCTTCAGTTGCCCCTAATACTAGTTCTCCTCTTCCCAATCCTACCGTACCTTTTGTTCACCCTCAAAATGTGCACCCTATGCAAACTAGAGCTAAAAGAGGTATCACTCTTCCTAGACTTCACCCTACCCTTCTTTTAACCCACATGGAACCAACTTCTGTTGCTCAGGCCTTGGCTGCTCCTCACTGGTGTCAGGCAATGAAAGAAGAATATCAGGCACTGATGAGAAATCAGACCTGGACATTGGTGAAAGCTACTGAATGCAGAAATCCTATTGGCTGTAAGTGGGTTTTCAGAACTAAGGAAAATCCTGATGGATCCGTTAGCAGGTACAAGGCCAGATTAGTGGCTAAAGGGTTCCATCAAAAGGCTGGAAGTGATTTTCAGGAGACCTTCTCACCAGTCATCAAACCAGTTACTGTTAGAATTGTGTTAACTATTGCTGTCAGTAACAAGTGGACCATACAGCAAATAGATGTTAACAATGCCTTCCTCAATGGCACTCTTGAAGAGGAGGTATTTATGCAGCAGCCTCCTGGCTTTGAAGTAGCTGACAAGTCACTGGTTTGCAAATTAAATAGGGCTATTTATGGTTTAAAACAGGCTCCTAGGGCCTGGTTTGACAAACTTAAGAGTGCTCTATTTCAGCTTGGGTTTAAGGCCAGCAGGTGTGATCCTAGTCTCTTTCTACTGAGTCAAGGGAAGCTTCAGATTATGATTCTAGTGTATGTTGATGATATAATCATCACAGGCAATTCTGATCCTTTTATCACAACCTTAATCAAGCTACTTAATGACAGATTCTCACTGAAACAGTTGGGACAACTTGATTACTTCTTGGGCATTGAAGTGTCTCATCTTCCCAATGGCTCACTGCTCCTATCTCAGACCAAATATATCACTGACCTACTGTCTAAATTGAATATGGTAAATGCTAATGCCATGCCTACCCCCATGGTTTCTAGTAGCAAGCTGTCCAAAGTGGGCTCAGCTGCTGTGGAAGATCCCACTCAGTTCAGATCTGTTGTTGGTGCTTTACAATATGCTACTCTTACTAGGCCTGAGATTTCTTTTTCTGTCAACAAGGTTTGTCAGTTTCTGTCCAACCCTTTAGAGGATCATTGGAAGGCTGTCAAGAGAATCTTAAGGTACCTAAATGGCACTCTCCATCATGGTTTGCTCATCCAACCTGCTTCTGTTCAGCAGCCTATGCAATTGTTAGGGTTCTGTGATGCTGATTGGGCATCAGACCCTGATGATAGGAGGTCCACCTCTGGGGCCTGTATCTATCTTGGTCCTAATGTTGTGTCATGGTGGTCAAAGAAGCAGCAACTTGTAGCTAGATCCAGTGCTGAAGCAGAGTATCGTAGCATGGCTCAGTTGGCTGCTGAGCTCATTTGGATTCAATCCTTACTCAAAGAACTTAACTGTTCATCTCAGGTTCCTAGAATTCTGTGTGACAACTTGAGCACTGTCACCCTTGCCCACAATCCTGTTCTCCACAACAGGACCAAGCATATGGAGCTTGACATTTTCTTTTTGCGAGAGAAAGTCCTCAGCAAGCACCTATCTGTTGCACATGTTCCAGCTCAAGACCAATGGGCTGACATACTAACCAAACCTTTGTCTGCTGCTAAGTTTGTTCCTCTGCGTGCCAAGCTGCGTGTGCTACACAAGACTGATCTCACAAGCCCACCAGCAGTTTCTAAGGGGGACTAATAGAGTACTAATAGAGTAGCAGTTTATATTCTGTCAATATTTTTCTATTATTCTAAATTTCCATTAAGCTAGTATTGCTGAGCTGTCAGGTTAATACGATAGGCTCAGTCGGTTTGTTACTATTCTCTCTCCTTATATATAGAGAGCACTCCCTTGTATTACTATTCATTCAATACAATGAGAGTTTACATCATTCTTTCTATTCTCTCTCTTATACCAGTCTCTATCAACCACGATTATCAGTGCCTCATAAACATCTAAGAAATCTATGTACCACTTTCTAATGATTCTCTGGAGGCTGAGACAGAAGTTGATACTATAACCACCAATGGTTGTAGTAGAAATAGCTTTAGCTTGTGACATTTGTGCTTCGCCAACAACTTTTGAATATATCTGACTTGGAAAAGGATTAATGATCTTGAGCCTCCTCACTTCAATCCTCATAAAATAGTCAAGTGTCCCAAGATGTTTGAGAGCAAATTTAGAATTCAGTTTAGGAATTAACTGCTGAATAAGATCAATAGAACTCTATTACAATAATTCATCTTCATAAACGAGCACAAAAAAAGAGTGCTGCTGACTGTCATCTACAGTGAAGAGTAAAAGGTCACATTTGCGTGATTTAAAACCAAAGCTCAATGGTTAATAATAATTTTGAAGTATTACTTTTCACCCAAAAAAACAAAGTTCATCAGTGCAGACCGAAGTCTTTCAAATCAGTCCTTGGGAGCCCGTTTCAGCTCACTAGGAGCTTAATTCAACTCAAATACAAGGATATTAGTTATCATGAGTTTCAAATCAGTCCTTGCCATCAATATTTCTTTAATTCGAAACATCCATTTGTCCAATTACTTGTCTATGGGAAAAAAGTGAGACCATTATCTAGGTATTGTTGCGCATAAGAGCTTCATATTCCAGCTGCATGACTGCCAGCCACTGAATATGGTACAAGGCCTGCTGAGCTGAAGAATATTATAAAAAGCCTGGGATTTTACCATTTGCCCATTGGCCAAAAGAATTTGGTCAGAACCTGATAGTGTCACTGGCAATGCTTGTCATAGATTTCCCCTGTAGATTTCCTGTATCCGGTGTAACTGTGATGTGTAGAGTCAGTGTACCACAACTGAGAGTGGTTCCATTCCATCGGTACTAGTGAACAGAGCAGGTGAGGTCTATGTAACACAGACTCCGACACGAACACTGGGACCCGACCCGACATCGACACTTCAACACCTATGATGTCAAAAACATAGGACACCATTATTTTACTTTAATTTATCCATCTATTATTAAAAAATGTAAAAATATTATAATAAAAATTAATGTCTTTAATCTTCATTAATAGCATTGCTTCAACATATATATTTAATTCATTTAGATGTGTGAGAATTGTCAAAAAAAATGTATAAGGTGTGTTGAAGAAAAAAAACAATTTTTTTAAACACTTGTTTGAATTGTCCAACACATATTGTGTGAGTGTCATATGGATGTCGGACTTCGATTCAACAAACTGAGGCAAGAAAAAACCCTAATTTTTTGGGACACTTGTTTGACTTTTCCGACACTTGTCTGACTTATCCGACATGTGTCATACAAGTGTCGGACACCGTGACACACCTACTTCTAGAGGTGTGTGTCTGTGCTTCATAGGGTAAGGCAGTAGATGGTGCAGGTGCCGAAGGGTGTGTATTAGAATGGAGAAAATTGAGAGAGTTGTAATATCAATTATTGTATGTTGACTGAAATAAGTTCACTGAGCTTAATAGTTCAATAGTTCAGATTACAAAATTTATACAATTGCTTATCCTCCAGTTAGGTTAGAGTTATTCTACAATCATGTAACTGCCAAGGCCAACTGGCAGAGCTGTCTAACTTACGGTTGTAAATAATGTATTTTTTACTATTATAGTAGTAATTTGAAGTCGGCCATTATGTTAGAATAGCCTATATAAATAGATTAGTGTTTGTAGATTGATTATTCATACTTGAAATATAATATGCCCATCATGTTAGAATAGCCTATATAAATAGATTAGTGTTTGTACATTATTCATACTTGAAAAATAATATTAAGTTTCTAATATAGAATCATGAGCTCTTGTTCTTGAGAGTTTCACTTTTGCATAAAAAAACCTCCTAGCCGTCTTCATTGCGACTCTTTTTTTTTTCTTCTGCCTTCGTTGCAGTCTTTTTCCTAATTGTATCAAAGTTAATACACAAAGTGTGAATTTGGAATCAAGAACAAGAAATGTAAAGATGAAGAAGATTGAAAAGGAGCTATATTCATGTATTGATGTAACTAACTCAATTTACAATGAGGGAGAGAGTGGCTTTATATACAAAGTTTGAAAAACAGAAAAGGCGGGAAAGTAAAAGTATCACGCTAGAATTGAAATTAGTTCACTAATGAGCTAGGTTAGATCACTAATACAAAGGTGAGTGTGATAAGCTTAACAGCCCCTCTCAAGCTAAGCATGGTAGATGTTGATCATGCCAAGCTTGGAAATAAATTTGTTGAAAGTGACAATGGGCAAAGCTTTAGTCAAGCAATCAGCAAGTTGATCATGAGTTGAGATAGGAAGAAGCCTAAGTAGTCCTTGCTGAAGCTTTTGACGGACAAGGTGGCAATCAATCTCCAAATGCTTGGTACGTTCGTGAAACACGGGATTAGAAGCTATGTGCATAGCACTTTGGCTGTCACAGTACATAACTGGTGGTTTGCTACAAGTAACTTGTAAATCCTTCAACAGGTATGTCAACCAAATCAGCTCACAAGTGGCAAAAGACAATGCCCTATATTCAGCCTCAGAAGAAGATCTTGAAATGGTCTGTTGTTTCTTCGCACGCCATGAGATGAGTGAGGATCCTAAGAAGAAACAATATCCAGAAATTGACTTTCTTGAATCTAGGCATCCTGCCCAATCTGCATCAGAAAATCCAAGTATTTGGAGTTCTGTATTTCTGGAAAAGAAGAGACCTCTGCCAGGACTACTTTTGAGGTATCGAATAAGACGACATGCTACTTAAAAGTGAGTCATGGTTGGATTGTGTAAAAATTGACTGAGTTGTTGTGTTGCATAAGTAATATCAGGTCTGGTGGTATTAAGATAGAGCAACCTGCCAATCAACCTTCTGTATGCTCCAATATCTTCAAAAGGTTTGCCACCATCAGCATGTAACTTTATGGAAGGATCAAGTGATGTGGTGGCTGGTTTGGATCCAAGCAGTCCTGATTCTTGAAGAAGATCAAGGCAATATTTTCTTTGAGACAAAGAAATGCCTTCTTTTGAATGTGCAACTTCCAAGCCTAAGAAGTACTTCAACAGACCCAAGTCCTTGATGCTGAAATTGCTGTCTAGACATTCTTTAATCCTGTCAAACTCATTCATAGAATTCCCAGCTAGGATTATATCATCAACATACACAAGGATAACAGTAAAATTGTTAGGCACTATTAAGGGTAAATAATGAGTAATCAGAATTTGATTGTTTGTACCCTTGTTGAATAAGCAAAGCAGTCAATTTTTCATACCATTTTCGGCTGGCCTGCTTGAGACCATACAAGCTCTTCGTCAGTTTGCATACCTGGTTGGGTTTGTCACACATAACTCCTTCAGGTATTGTCATGTAAACATCTTCTTGTAGATCACCATGCAAGAAGGCATTATTTACATCTAATTGATGCAAAAACCAGCCATTAACAGCAGCAGTAGCAATAAGAGTTTTCACTGTGGTGAGTTTAGCTACAGGGGAGAAAGTATAAAAAAAATCCAAGCCCTCAATTTGATTGTAGCCTTTAGCTACCAACCTGGCCTTATATCTTTCTATAGTGCCATCTGCCTTGTGCTTTATTTTATACACCCATCTACTCCCAATAGGCTTAACATGAGGTGGTAGATCAACAATTTTCCAAGTGCCATTCTTGCTCAATGCATCCAATTCAGATTTCATAGCCTGGATCCAATGGTCAGACAAGCAAGCTTCTTTATAATTCTTTGGTTCATGATGTTGTGTTATAGAAGTGGTGAAGGCATGGTGAGAATCAGAAATATGTGACATAGAATCAAAAGAAGAAATAGGATAGAGTGTGTGATTATTACCTGAAGATGACTTGTTAGCTGGACTGAGAGATGAATTGCACACATAATCAGAAAGATAAGCAGGTATTTGTTTAACTCTAACAGGTCTAGAATGATTATGAGGTTCATTATGGTCAGTCTGTTCAGGTTCAATCACATGTTCTGTGTTTTCTAAAACATCTGAATTGTGATCATTTTGGTTAATTTGTTCAGAATTGTGAGTAGGGATGTGTTGATTGGAATTGATATCTTGATGTGGGATGTTGGAATCAAGATCATTATTTTGTGGTAAAGGGTTTAATGTGAGGTCCTGTGAAGAAATGGTGTGGTCATGATGGTTATTATGATTTGTATCAGTAAGAGAACTCTTAAAGGAATGTTGTGAATCATGTTGAACATGGTAATCCCAAGTAATGTCACCATTACTTTGGTAAGGAAATAGGTGTTCATGGTGTGTGACATTCCTAGAGACAAAAACTTCATGGTTATTTACATCATATAAGACAGCACCCTTCATACCATTTTTATAACCCAGAAATACACACTTCCTACTTCTTGGCTCAAGCTTAGTTCTATGAGCTTGAAGAGTAGAGGCATAAGCCAATGAGCCAAACACTTTAAGACTGTGAAGATTAGGAAGTTCATTGTGTAAAAGAAAGTGAGGAGATTTATTTTGTAAAACAGGAGTAGGAATTTTGTTTATGATGGAAATAGCATGTACAACAGCATAAGACCAAAACTGTTTTGGTAAATTTGATTGGAAAAGTAAGGCTCTACCAACATTTAAAATATGTTGATGTTTTCTTTCTACTCTTCCATTTTGTTGTGGGGACTCAACACAACTAGTTTGGTGGACTATGCCATAAGAAGCATAAAATTCTGGCATGCTAAACTCAAGACCATTATCAGTTCTAACAATCTTGACCTTAGCTCCATATTGTTTCTCAACAAGTTTGATAAAATTGCGACTCCTTTTTTTTTCTTCTGCCTTCGTTGCAGTCTTTTTCCTGAACACTCAGTGTCAGTTTCTGTTCACTCACAGTCGCCAACATTCCTGTTTTTGAACCAAAAAGTTAGTCATTCTCCGACCCGTTTGACCCTTTCCCGTCAGAATCTGTTCTCACCGCCACGCCATCACCACCTCCGGCACAAAACCAACCAGACCCTAGGGACCTCCATTCAACACCGGTTTTTATTTTTCCAAATCATAGATCAGTTCATCCTCTTTCCGTTTTGGGTGTTTACTTTTTGGTCCGAGCACCTTGGCATCACTACCTGGTTTTTATTTTTCCAAATCATAGATCGGTTCATCCTCTTTCCGTTTTGGATGTTTACTTTTTGGTCCGAGCACATTGGCATCACCATCTTTGGAAGCTCAACAATACTAGCTGAGAAGAATTCAACCATGATGGCTGATAAGAAGAAATGGGGGGAATCCTATTTGGAAAAGAAAGGCGTGTGGTGTAGTTATTGGAACAAGCCTGGCTACACTCAGGAAAAATGATGGAGATTGAATGGAAAGCCACCTGATAAAGAGTAGGAAAAGAAGGGTGATCTACCAAGAAAGGGAAAAAAAAGGAAAAAAGACACATGACTGCAAGTACTAGGGAAGAGAGTCTAGAAGCTATGTCGCAACTCAACCAAGGTGAAATACCAAAGATGAGATCTCTCTTTAGCAGGTTAGAAAAACCAACAAGTGCCTGCTCTATGGCACATTCATGTACGTTTCCATTCTCATTTCTTTTTCGTAAATTTCAATTTTCTTTGGGCTTAATGCTTCCGATGTATCCTTCAAACAGTACTGGATATTGGACTCTGGAGTCATTGACCACTTGTGACCCTTTAATGGAATGACCTTTACTATTTCAGTAATCAAGATTCGAACCCAAAGTTACTCAGCAACAAGAATCAACAAAAACCAACTGGGAGAAGGTTCTCCCGTACCATTATCGCTTGAATCATTCTTTGTTTAGAGTCATTAAGCAATTCTTTCTATTGTTTTTTAAAACATTAGACGTAAAGAGTCTTCATTGTTATTTAGTTCATAGAGATGTGTGAGCTTTCTAAACACAAGTGTGTACCTTTTTCAATTAGTACTAAAATGAGTACTTTTCCATTTTATTTAGTTCATAGAGATGTGTGTGGTTCATCGAATGTTCCAAATATATCCAGTGCTTGTTGGTTTTTAATCTTTAGTGATGACTGCACTTAGATTACCCGAGTCTAATTAAAACAAAAGTCTAAAATCAATTTTGTTTTCTTAATTCTTGTCCATGGTTAAAAATCAGTTTGGTGTGAATATTAAGATTGCTTAATCAGATTCATGAGTCCTCACATTTTAAAACATCCCAACAAAATGGGATTGGTGAGACGAAAAATTGGCACTTGTTAGACCAAAAATGTGCTATGATATTTCAAAATATTGTGGAGACAGTTTTAACTATTAACAATATTGTATTTTACAAATCTTTTATCTTTTACCGTCCTTGCCTTAAAAAGTCTTATCCTGGTTCTATTCTGATGTGTCCAGCATTGGTAGGCCTACTCCTAGAATATAATATTTTGGTGCCGTTGTTTGTCCATATCCATAGTGAGGGTATAGGGAAACTTGACCCTAGAGCCTTAACATGTGTATTTATAAGGTATTCTTCCATTCAAAAGGGTATAAATGATATGATCCACCATCTCATAAATTGTCTCTCGAAATGTCATCTTCAGGGGGAGAATATAAATAAGGAAGATGAGTCTCTTCTACTTCCTAATCTTGCTCTCAGATTAGAAGTTGAGGCTGAAACTAGAGGTGACAACATTGAGATTGAAATTGATTATGAAAAAGATGGAAATGTTGTAAATGGTGTGAGATATAGGAAGAATTTAGTATATACCAGAGAGAAAATCATTCTTGAATATACTCATATCCAAAAGTCTAATCGGACATTACATGAGGTAAGTTCCCTACCTTTCAAACTCTAACTCTAATGATTCAATTTTTGAATTTTCTCATGCACGAGAACCAAAATCTAGCCCGCACTTGCATAGGAAACCAGAAGACAACTGAACACCCCCACTACCCTATGAAGATTCATATCTCCCCACTACCCTATGAAGATTCATATCTCCCAATTGCCAGTAAGAAAAATACTAGAACCTGTACCAAAAAGCCTTTTTAACCTCTATTCAACTATCTATAATTTGAACAGTTTCCACCTATCCATAAAGCCTTCCTCACAAGCCTAAATACTATAACAATACCTAGCCTAAATACTATAACAATACCTACTTCTATATCTGAGTCATTGTCTGTCAAGAAATGGAAACAAGCCATGAACTTAGAGATGGAGGCACTTGCGAATTGGTTTCTCTACCTAATGGAAAGAAATTTGTAGGGTTGTAAAATAGAAGGCTAGTGGATCTATTGATAGGTACAATGTAAAATGGTCGTCAAAGGATTCACTCATCCTTATAGAGTAGATTATCCAAAGATATTTGCTCTAGTTGCAAAAATAAAAATGAATAGTGTCAGGGTGATGTAGCTAGTTACGATTGGAACTTGCACCAATTTGATGTGGAAAATGTCTTCATGGAAAACTTGAAAAAGAGATCTATATTTATGAACATATTGTTGCCAACATAAGTTAAAAAAGGCTTTATATGGAAAAACAATCACATCATGGTTTGGGAGGTTCACTGAAGTTATGGAAGACTCGGGCTTCAAACAATGCCAAAGAGATCATACTCTCTTTATTGGACACTTTGGGATATGGGGGGTAACAAAATTATTGGTGTATGTGGACGTCATTATAGTGACAGTTGATGATGAGGAGCAACCGTTGTTAGGCCTACACGCTTAGCCAGAGAATTTGAGATTAAGACCTTGGAAAAATTAGAAGTATTTTCTAGGAATTGAAGTGGTCCACTCTAAAAAAGGAATCTTTATATCTCAACAGAAATATATTACCGGTCTTTTGTAAGAGACTAACAAGATAGAATGCAAGCCTACGAGTACATCAATTGATCCAAATGCAAAGTT
Organism: Lathyrus tuberosus; assembly: GCA_022829125.1. Lineage (NCBI taxonomy): Eukaryota > Viridiplantae > Streptophyta > Magnoliopsida > Fabales > Fabaceae > Lathyrus > Lathyrus tuberosus. Next base: position 8,604,690 of record JALAZF010000090.1, read on the forward strand.
GGAGAATACAAAAGAAGTTACTGATGCTGCTTTTGCTGTAAGTAAGCTTAGTCAATTAATTTATGCACCAACGAAAGGAGATTCACTTACAAGTTGCACTTCAAATTACGCAATATTTGAAAGGAACTCTGGGTACTAGAACTTCGTTCGAACAGAATGAAAGTGTGGTTCTTAAAGGATATATTTATGCTAACTATGCTTGGTCAATTGTGGATTGTGGATAAGAGATCAACTACATGACGTTGCACTTTTATTTATTTATTTTGGAAATCTTGTGACTTGGAAGAATAAAAAACAAAGTGTGACATCCCAATTAATGTTAAAGTAGAGTTCAAGACCAGTGACACAAGGGATATGCAAACTTGTATGGCTGAAAATCATCTTTGAAGGCTTGAGCATATAGTGTTACGAATCAATGGGAATTTATTGTGATAACAAGTCTACTATTAGCATAGCCTATAATTTTGTGCAGCATGATAAAACCAAATACATAATACATTGAAGTTGACAGGCACTTCATCAAAGAAAAGTTAAATAGTAGTCTTATCTACCCTCCATACGTCTCTTCCCAAGATAACCTTGCAGATCTTCCAACTAAGAGGTTGAACAACAAATAAATTTCTGCAATGGACGCAGAAGGTAGAAGATGTTGTTCATTACCGAAACTTGCAACATTCTTTGTCAATCCCACAATTTCATCGTCAAACTACATTGCTAATTTCTCCAATTTCTAAACTTTCTTCATTCCTTCGAATGCATTCATGCTAGGAGATTTGGGAACAAGTCCATAATTTCTTTATGGAAAATAATAGTATTTCTAAATATCTCGCACAGATCAAGTTGGTTGAGTCTTTATTGTCAATTGGTGATTGCAATCATCTCATCAATTAATGGTAGTATTGACTGAAGGCTTACCGGAGGAGTATGATCCCTTTATCACCGCAAACTTACACTCTTGCAGGCACTTGACACACTGCCATTTTGCAAAGTTAATTCAAAGCTTCTTGTGCAAGAATTCTTAACCTGCTTATGGTGTTCATCTAGTGTTTATTTCGTTGGACATACTCTAAAATAGACTAGAGCTGTTAATTTCTCTGGGTGTGTGTATTTATGCGCTAATCATGTGTAAAGTTGTAAACTTTAGTTGAACTAAATGAAGTTAAGGATAAAAATTATATCAGGCATGGTTGAAATTTGAACAAAACAAATATAACAGTTTTGAAAAACTCCCAAATGTCCACATTGAGAGTCTAAGACCTTCATATTTAGACTAGGTCCATATCACAGACTGCACTTGGTCCTTATTTAGACAACAAACAATGGTTTCTACACTTGCATAGATCCTATTAGGTAAGTAGTCGGTCGTAAGGCCGGATACCAAGATTTTAAAAAAAATTGAGTAGTTTCTAAATTTGACCCACTTTTTTTGCTACAGATTTGAACCCGATATGCTTGCATTTTCTGGATGTGACTATGGTGGAGGAGAGAAGGAGCAGAAGGAACTGAGCAGAATAAGGAGGAGATGGAAAACACTACATGTAAGGGTTGCTTGTTAAATTTTACTACTATTAAGAGATAATGAAACCTATTCACTATTAGACAACATTTTTGTATGCTTGAGTACAATTTTTTTTTGTTATAATGACAATGTTCATATAAACCTGATTGGGTTTTTCATTAAATGAATATCAGCAATGGCTTTTAACATTTTGACTGTCTTTAACCCTGCTTGTAGCAAGATGCCTTAATAGGCATTATTTGATAGAGCGTGTTTTATCTGACTACGTTTGCATGAGAAAATTTGTTAACAAAGAGTATGAATATTGATTTGCAGAAAAGCAATCCTGATAGGGCCAGGAGGCAGGGGAGATGCCCGTTAACCCCAGAAGAAGTTGGTCTAATGCTAAGAGCATTGGGGTATGGTTCTGATGTTCATATTTATGTCGCGTCTGGAGAAGTATATGGAGGGGAAGAAACATTGGCGCCTCTCAAAGCATTATTTCCTAATTTCCATTCAAAAGAAACCATTACTACCAAGGAAGAATTAGAACCATTTTCTTCATTTTCTTCTCGCATGGCTGCACTCGATTTTATTGTTTGTGATGAAAGCGACGTGTTTGTCACCAATAACAATGGTAACATGGCTAAAATATTAGCTGGACGAAGGTATGCTTTACTCCATTTGCATGTTTATTTTCATTTTCTGTTGGTCACTAATAGCTACACTTGCTAATTTGCTTTCCATGTCTTATAGGAGATACTTTGGGCACAAACCAACCATTCGTCCAAATGCTAAAAAACTCTACAGATTGTTCTTGAACAGAAGTAATTTGACTTGGGATGTTTTTGCTTCCAGTGTCCGTACTTTCCAGAAAGGATTCATGGGCGAGCCAAAGGAGCTTAGACCTGGTAGAGGCGGGTTCCATGAAAATCCATCAACTTGCATATGTGAAGATTCTGTGGCCAAAGCTACCAAAAATTCTGGACCTAGAAAATTTTCAAACAAGAAAGTGAATGATGAAGTGGAAGTTGATGATAATGATGACGATGATAACGATAATGATAATGATGATGATGATGATCAGAATGATCTTACAGATAAGGATATGTTCAATGAAACAATGTCAGACTATGAAACTTTGAATTTTGAGGATCCAGAGTTGGAGGAAATTATATCTGACTAGTTAAGCTGCAGTATTCAGCAGTGACTATCTGCCGACTCTTTTGTCAAAACTTCTTAAGCAGCTGCTGCTTGTTTGAAAGTTGCTAATAATGCCTAGATACCAGAAACAAAAAAACACATATTTCTCAATACAGGCTGAGCTGAACTTGAAGTGGCTATAGTATGAAGACATCTTGAAAATTTAAATCATAGGAACAATTTGTGCATTTTTAAGAGCATCATGGCCTCGGTTTGTTGCTGAATTTTGTTGGTGTTTGGACTTATAAATGAATCTGGAAAGAGGGTTGATCGGAGGTGAGTAATGAGTGGAATGGGAGGACAGCCATTCGACATTTAGCTGCATACATAATTGAGCTTGTTAGGAAGTAGGAAAATCTGTATATTTTTGTTGAGAAATTGTTGGGCATATACTTTCGTTCATATCTATTTTGACATTGACGCTGTCTACTTATAGAAGCAACAGGATACCAACATAAGTTTTTACGCCTGAAGTGAACATAGTTGTGGTCTGTTGACCTGTAGTTAGCCCTTTTGTTAAATCAGTTTATTTTTCTATACATTTAGTTAAAATTGGTACGTAAATTTTATCTCACAAATTGCATGCATAAGTGTCGGTAAGTTAGAGTCTATTGACCCTTAAATATTTGTTTAGAGCAGTTGACTAAAGCAGCTATAAATGAAGATATTATTCACTAGACTTTGTGGCCTGTGTCTTTGAGAGTAGGGAAATAGGAATGCCGGATCTGAAAGTCCAGCCAGTTTAGTGGTTAGATAGAATTGTTAAAATTTGCAAGCGCGGCGTATATTGAAAACCATACTAGTTCAAGCCATGTCAAGAACTTGTAAATGGAAAAATAATATCATTAAGATGGAAAAAATGAATAAAATGATTAATCTAGAATATATATATATCTTTCACAAATGGAGTTCCTCTTAATGACATGATTACTCTAAAAGTTAAACAAAATAAACGATGGTGCTTGTAAATCATATTTTCACTGCAATGAGGGCAAATCATCTGGTGGGTCATCTGCTTGGAGCGATGGAGGTGAACCAAAGTCTAAATTGGGAAAGACACCAGGTGGTCTCTCCAGGGGCTCAATCGAGAGTAGTTGGCTTGAATCACCCACAACATCCGCCCATCCATAATGAGGTTCAGCCCTTTATAAGAGAGACAAATTTAAAATGAATACAAGCAATATGGCTATAGAGTAAAATTTAAACAGACTACATCTTCATTCCTAACTGAAACACATTTTCAAATTGCACTTCACTCCTTTTTTAAAACTTGCACTTTTCGTCCTCAAAATATATACTTACGTTAAGCATATTGTCATCTAAGTGAACCATTTAAAGACGGTGAACTATAAACAAGTCTCTCACTGAAAATTTTCCTTAACTTTCAATGCCACCAGCAATTTGTTTTAAAACACACTTCATTAATTTAGGACTTAAAATAAAGTTTTCAAATACCCACTCGTGGGCTGTGGATCATCCTCCAAATAAAAGATATTATGCCCTTTACTTTAGAGGCTATTTTTTCCATGTATAAAACTAGAGGCACCTTGTGGTCACGGTTAAGTTAACACCCGAGTAGAGATTAGTCTCACAAGAGTCCCACCCGAGGCCTAGAAAAATAGGTAAATCGAGAGATAAAATGCAGTAGAGAATATCCTTACTCATAATAAGTTTCTTCGTCTACAACTATGTCCCAGCTCTCACCGGTTGTGCTGTTTCCATACTTATGGACTTTCCTGTTGCAAGCAAAAGCCACGCCAATTAGCGGGTGTAACGGAAAAGTAACATTTTTAGGAAATTACTGAGGCATTGTATACATATCTATTCAATAATCCCAGTCACTTTTAAGCTCATCGTGCACAAATAAATCAACTAGTTTATGGAAGCTTTGATTCCATACCCATTTCCAAAGTGCTCTTCTCCCCAAGTTCTTGACCAACCTGGCAAAAGGATGAAAATTGCATTGAATAAAAAAAAAAACACATGGTTATGCTAGAGAGAGAACCGTGTAACAGACATGTGGTGGGGGGAGATTGACACAGCAGCCACCAGCATAGACTTATAAAAGAAAACCCAGAAAGCCCCCGTTTTGTGGACCTTGGAACAAAGACACTTCCAACATTTCAGAGTCATGAGATACATGATTAATACCTTAAGAAAAGTTACATGTAATGCATCCTATTATTTATTACATCTATGGAAAAAGGCTCAAGCTTTTAATAAAATGAAACCTCCAAGACTACATCATTGGGTGCACTCTGACGACAACTAATGGAACAAACAGACACGGCTTTGGTCACAGCAAGGGAACAACCAAATATGAAATGAATGTGAAAGACGACCTTTTAAGTAATAATATATAATTTTAGTATAACATACGTTCACTGCTTGGAGATACATGCCAAGTTTCCCCATGACGCGAACCTATGCCTTTAAAGAACCGCTCCTCCCACTTGTCTCCCCATTTTGTTCCAAGTTCAGTTTCAGCCCATTTATCTGTCCTGAGGAAGTGTAAGCAAGGAAAAGAAAGCACCGAGAAAATAAAATTCAGGACTAGAACAAAATGAACTCTTTTTGGTTAAAAATTATGATAAACTTCCAAACTTATAATCAACTTGTATCCAAAGAAATCAACAGAAAACAAAAATAAATTTAAGAGACAAAAACTAGAGAGAACAAGTGTGACAAACTAAAACTAAAAATAAAAAGAGAAAACAGAACTGAAAGTCAAGGTGCAGGAAAGAATATTATGATTCAACACATGTAAGCATAGTACCGCTGAAATAAACATAAATCAAATAAGATTGTCCGATAAAATGTCACAAAATCCACTGTTCAGCAGTAAGTTATTCATCCATATGAGGCTCACCTATAAACATGTGGATAATCGTTGCTACAAGAAATGAATCAATTAAGCTATCATACATACCATTTGAGAACAGATCCTCTTCCGTCATAATGCTCTCCCCACTTTTCCCACCACGATTGTTCATTCAGCCTACCATACTTATGTGCCCCCTTTTCAGTCCAACCTTTAGCATCATATTTTTCCCACCTAAGTTAAACAGAGTAGGAAATTCAATGTATTTGATCCATTAATAGTGCATAGAGATTCCAGCTTTCGTTTTGTAAGATACATCAACTTACCATTTCTCATACCACCCAGCATTTTCGGTTCCTGATTTTGCTTGTTTTTGTGCGCTCCTCTCTATTCTTGCTATGTTACTGTAAATTGAAACAAGAAAGAAGTTGTGTAAGTGATTCACGGGGTTTACTTATTCACATCAAACAGAGAAATAAAGTAATGACCTCCATTCATCTTGATGAAGATTTTCTTGCCATGTTTCCCACCAAGAATCCCCCTCAGAATTTCTGCCAGATTTCTCCACACCTGCGAGAACTTACAAAATTAATCACAAGCACTCACAGGCTAGGTTATTCAAGAGTTTAACAAATCTCAACAAAACAACCCTGCTACTCAGTATTTCTTCAATCAATTACACTATTAGATGATAATGGTAGTTGATTCAGACAATGGTTTAATGAAGCTCAGATGATAAAGCATAAAACAGGGGCAAAGTGAAATAAACTTTGAAGGACATTCTAGCAGAGCATAATCTGCTTATCAACTGTCAGACAGATTAGGATAGTGCATGACATTTCAGCTCAGTTATGTCATAATTTAGTGGGAAGATTTTTTTAGTATCACTTTATTCATTTATTCTGACTGGCTATGTTACAGTCATGCAGTCATAGTAATTGATTTGTTGCACTCGACATAAATTTCTGTAGATATTAAAGAGTTGCAGATATTAGTAGGTCATATGAAGGAACATGTTTTATATGTACAAACATAATAATCATAGATCAGTCGAATGTTATTTTTATATGTTATAGAAAATCAGCTGTTGCAATAAATCTACTGAATCATGTTAAATGTATAAGCAGCATGTATGAGCAAGGGTCCAGAAGTAAGTTTGAACACCTCAAACTATCTTTTTGATAAAACAATCATGTGCTTCAGCCCAGAAGTAATTTTGGACTGGCCCCAGACAAACTAAGAATGCTCAAGAACTTTCGGTAATGTCTCTATATCAAATATAAAGTAACATACCTAGCTCCTTATATCCAGTCCAGTCGCTCTTCTCCCACCACTGTCAATTAGATCAATAAAGCCAATTAAATGAATCCACCCGGGGTGTGATATTGATAGGGGTCCTGAATACTGTCAATCTATCATATTAAAAATAAATCCACCTAGGAAGCCAGTTGACGGGTTTATGAAAAAACCAACCTAAAATGCTACAAATCATACCTAATGTAATTCAAGTACAAAAAAAAAAGTTAAAGTAATGTGCTCAAAACATATGAAAATAAAACCGACGTCATGTCAATGGAATTATTAGGTCCTTCATTTGCACAAAAAGAAGTTTTGATAATGCATGCAACTCAGCATTGCAATATCTAGCCAGATGAATTATACAAAATATTGAAAAACAAATCAAAGGTTTCTAAAAAATACTCCTTTTCAGTATCAACATTCAAATTATCATAGAACTATATCCAGATTATCCAATATACACAAATAGTTCAGAGCTGAGAAAAAAATAACAATTGAAAGTACATAAATTACATGAAAAGCTAAAATTTTAGTCAAGAGCCACTCCAAGAGTTAAAATTGAACTTCAAGAAGTGTTCGAATGCAGTGTTCAATATTTTCAAGGTTGGTATGTACTTAGACAACATGATCCTCTCCTTATTACATGCATACTGGGCATACTAAGACATTACCTAAGCTACTGCAGTGTTTAATCTATTGGTGAGAAAATGATCTAAAGCTATTGGAGCAAAAACATATAGTTCTCAGTTGTAAGTTTTTGTCATAACTGTTATTATAATTTTCCCACTATTTCATTACAAAAAGTACTGCAAATTATTTATCAACAGAAAATCAGCATCAAAATCTTTACAATCTACGATTTGGTAATTAATACCACTCGTCTGGATTTGCTACAGAAGTCCACTTCTTTATTATAGACTTATAGTACAATGATGCCTTTAAGCAAACAAGGATCATTAGCGCATGTCACACAAGGTTATATTTGATGACTAATCAAAGTAAGATAGAAGAAATAAGATAACTTTAACTCAAAAAGTTACTTTAACATACACTGTTTCTGTAGATTTCTTCTCACATTTTATTAACAAAAAACTACATCCAAATATTGAAAGTATAAATACCGTTTCTTTCCATTCTGATGAACTATCATGGGATTGACCACCCATTCTTGTCCATCTACATCTATATCCATTTTCACCCAGCTCTTCTCCATTTTCTCTGTACCAAGTACCCCCATCCTCATTAGTGCCGGACTCCTTAACATTTTCATTTAACAAGCTGATACCCCAGTCCTTCTCATTTGCTATACCAGTGTCTGTTTAGAAACCAGTGAACACAAGCATACATAATATTTAACATTCCAGGATTGACTAGTAGAAAACATGTAAGATAGCCTTCAATTAACAGTTGGAGCAAACAAAAGGACTACATCAATGATAAACTACCTCTTTTGGGCGGGGTATCTCGTGATTGTGGACCAGAATTTCTTGGGGAGCAACGAGGAGAGAACTTTTCCTGCTTCAAAATGGACCTGTGGCCATCATGGCATAAATCATAGTAATAATTGAGAAAAAGTTGCAGCTAATGCAGTATATTCTAAAAAGTCTAAAGAAAAATTAGTTAATATTCATAACATAACATTTTCCACAAACAAAGGAGCATCCTTCATTTTCGGTAATGCATATAGAAAAGTAAAACAAATAAAAAAATGAACAGTAAGCTTAGTTCTTCCAAGCTTTGGAATACAGTTCAGATCATTTCAGCACCATGACAAGGTTTATGCATCTCAATTCTTACATACTGTACCAATATGAATAAAACAAATTAATCTCTTATCAATTATGTACATACTAGAGATCTAAGATCACACGAGAACCACGCATTCATACGATCATTTCATTTTCACTGCTAAAACGTTTTCACTTTTCATCAACATGGAGAATTCAGACAAGATGCAAAGTTCACCTAATTACAATAACAAATTTTAACACAAGAAACACAAAATTGATTTTAACGATAAGCATACGGTGGAGAAGCGAACGGCATTGCAGCTGGAGTAGCTCGAGTTCTAACTCTATGAACGTGAGGGTTTTTCTTCGGATCGAATCTCCGTTCCTCGATTTTCTCAGGTCCACTCGTTCTACGAATCGGAGCAACCGAGTCAGGACAACAGCATCGAAATTCGAGATTACCGATTCGAACTCGCTCCGCATCGGAAAACATCTTCCTTCGCTTTCTCCGGCATAACTCCGGGAAGTAATTGTTCGGAAACAGAGCAACATTGAGCCGTGTTGCTCGGAGCTTGAAATCGAACTGCGTCGTCGAGAAGCCTCTAGAACTCGCCGCCATTAATGCAGAATTAGTAACATTGACGAATAAAGCGCAATGCAATGCAGTTGAATGTGTAACTGCAAATCGTTCTCCTCTGTAACCGTTTTCGGTTAGATTACAATAGTGGTGAGGGTAAAATTGGAATTTAAAGAGTGTGAGTGTGATGAGGGAATGTTTTGAAGCATTTGATTTTGATCTGAGAGTGTGAAAGTGGAAGTGGAAATGAGGAAGAAAGGGGAAAGAATAGTGAGAGCAATGAGATCAGATCCGAGCATGGCTACGAATCCCGAGATTTGTTCAGTATTTACATGTGAGCAAATGGGTCCCGCTACATTTTCTGTCCATTGTACTTATTCCACTTTCGTATTGCCACGTGTCATTTGTTCATGCGCCATCGGTATCTTTGTGGGATGAAAAGGTGAGAAACACCATATCACTGTTCTACTATTTTTTTTGTTATACATTTAATTTATTATTTTTTAATATAAAAAAACTTGATGCTCTCTTTGCAAAACCTTAATCTCAAATCCTAATTAATATATTTAAAAAAAAAAAAATTTAGTATGTCAGTAATAATAATAATATATTTTAAAAATATATTTGAATCCAAAAAAATATATGTAAAATCTTATTTATTTATTTATTTATTTATTTATTTTCTGTTATAATTTAATTATATAAAAGTTGTTTACATTTTTTAATATTTTTTTAAGACACTTTTATTTCATTTTTATTTTTAAATAAGTAGGTTATTTTTTAAACATAGAAATTTGTAAAATGGATTTAAAAAAAGAGTGGAAAAAATAGAATTAGAGTTGAGCAAGAGAATTTTTTTTTTTGGAAAAAGCAAATTGAATTTAAAAAGAGGCACAAGAAATGCCTTGAAGATACAATCAGTTCAACAGAACAACACCATACAATTAGATACTGCTACCAAAACAGGATATCTCATGATAAACTGAAACAAAAGGAGCACCACCCTAACCCAAAAGGCACCCTCAATCACAATTGAGAAAGACACAGCAGAGACGACGCGAGAATAACGCCAACAGCTCCATTCCGCTCCCTGAATTTAACCGAGCGATAGCTCCCAAAAAACCTGAAAAACACTGAAAAACAGCAGCACCCAACCAAGTTCCCGCTGCAGATAGCCACGATAACCGCCCCCAACCAAAAGCAGAACCATAAACCTAAAACACAACAGCACCTTCCTGAAAGAACAACTCCAGCACCAAGAAAGATAATCGAACAGCAAACCAATAACCAGCTTCAGACTGCAACAGGACCACCTGCAACACGCAGACTAGATTTGCCACCAACACCAACCACCAGCCAAGCCTGCATCCAAACTTCTCCAGGAGCAGGTGAAGCGACGCCGCCACTGAATACACCTACATAAGAAAAAGAGCATCCAACACCCGTGACAGTTGCGATACGGCCGCTATGATTCACTGCAAATTTGAGGACTTTCATTGGCTAAGGACTACCACTGGATTTACATACCAATGCATTAGATTACAATCTGTATTCTTGCCCTTGACTTTTAACCAATTCCACGCCTCCCTTTGAACTGATTCAAGCATCTGATCGACTGAAATAGATTTGTTGTTGAAAATGCACTTGTTCCTAGCTTTCCAAATGCTCCATATGCACGCGATCCAAACCACTCTAACTCTGTTGGCGGTCTTTCTGTCGAATCCAATAATACCTTCAAACTGTTTGATATGCTCCTAGCTGTCTTTTGTGAAAACAAAAGCCACGCCCATCCAGTTGCAAATTTTCTGCCATAAACCTGCAAACATATGACACTCAAAGAAAAGGTGAGATACTGTCTCCTCCGCTCCGCACCCGCTCGCACACTGGTTGATTGGGTGACTTATAATTCCTCTTTTAGCCAAATTATTTTTAGTAGGCAATCTATCGTGCAAAAGCCTCCAGATTGTGCAAGAAACTTTTGTCAGCACCGATTTATGCCACGCTAATGACCACTCCAAATTTGTCTCAGGCATATCCCTAGCCCTCAATACCTTATACCTATCCTTGACTGAGTAAGATTCTAGGTTTTCTATTTTGCCTATATCAATTCAACAAATATCTCTCCACCAATGTGAACTAGTGTTGTCGTACTTTCTTGGCAGACCCTCTCCAACACCATACTTGTCCGCTAAGGCCTTAAGCCAAAGACCATCTCTCTCCTTAATAATTTTCCACACCCATTTGCCTAAGAGGGAATAATTGAAAACACTTAATTCCTTAATACCTAACCCCCATTCTTCTACTGATCTGCATAACAGGTCTCATTTGATACAACATATTTTCCTCTCAAACCCACACCCTCCCCAAAAAAACTATTTGAAAATAGATTCAATTTTAGCGATGATACCTGAGGGAGCTTTGAAGAAGGAGAAGAAATAAACCGAGATCGCCGACAAGACAAATTTCAATATCACCACTCTACCTCCAATAGACAGATTCCTGCTCTTCCACTTTGACAGTCTAGCTTTAATCTTATCCACCACAATGTTCCATGTCTTCTCACGTCTGTGATCAGCCCCGATCGGGATTCCGAGGTAAATGAAAGGGACCGATCCCACCTTACACCTCAGGGTGTTAGCTGCCTCCGAAAGCCAGCAGTGGCAAATTTTCACTCCAACAAGGCAACTTTTTTGGTAATTAACTTTCAGACCCGATATCATTTCAAACAATAACAAGTTCGCTTTCATACTCCTGATGTTCTCCCATCTCTTTTCGCCAATAATTAAAGTATCATCCGCGTACTGTAGGTGGGAGTACCTATCATTTCCTTTTTCGAATTTATACCCTCTAAATCTGCCCGCCTCTACTGTTCTGCTCATGAGAATATTAAATCCTTCAGCCACAAGCAAGAATAAGAAAGACGATAACGAATCTCCTTGCTTTAGACCTCTCCCAACTCTAAACTCATTCGTTGGGCTTCCGTTCACCAATACTGACACCATTGATGATCTTAAACACTCAGTTATCCACCTTCTCCATTTATCATGAAAACCCATACTACACATTACCGTATCAAGAAAGTTCCAATCAACCGAGTCGTATGCCTTCTCAAAATCAACCTTGAACAAGAACACTCCCTTTTTCTTCCTTTTTAGCTTCGTCAACAATTTTATTGGCAATTAAAATACCATCTAGAATTTGTCTTCCAGCTATAAACGCTGATTGGGTTTCAACAATAATCGCCTTCATCACTTTTTTGAGCCTATTTACAAGCACCTTAGCCAACATTTTGTATATGCATCCGACTAGGGATATTGGTAAAAAATCCTCCAATTTTGAAGCATTTTTCTTCTTCGGGATTAAAACAATGAAAGAGGCATTCGCCCCTCTGACCATTTTTCCATGCTCGTGGAATTCAGAGAACACTCTCATGAAATCTCCTTTGACTTCCGACCAAAACTCTTTGATAAAACTCATATTCACGCCGTCTGGTCCAGGACTTTTTGAGTTGTCACACTCCCACACGGCACTCCGAATTTCCTCCTCCGAAAAGTCTTTGATCATCTCTATCATGTCCACCTCTGAGAGACGCCTGAAATTCAGATTTACTTCGATGTTGCTTGACCTTCTTGCCTCAAAATCCTGTTGAAAGTAATTGAAGATAATCTTCTTCGTTTCATCTGCTTCATACACCCTTTTGCTATTAGTCTCAATGAATAATATCTCATTTTCCCTCCTTCACTTGTTGATACAGCCGTGAAAGAATTTCATGTTCGCGTCTCCTTCCTTTAGCCACTTGGTTCTTGCTTTTTGCCAATTTATGATGCAGTTCAGATTTGACAGCTTAAACAACTCCGTCGTTTTCTCTCTTTTTTCAGTTAATTCTGACCCTGCCAATCCCCCATTCTCTTCTTACTGTCAAGCTTGTTAATATCCTCTTTGATACACTTTATTTTCTCCCCTATATTTTGAGTATGGTTTCTATGCCATTCCTTTAAATCTCCTTTAATTTTCTTTAACTTCTCTCGAAGTACATACACGCCTCATCCTTCTATTCACATTTCCCCCCAATGCTCCTTAACAAATGCATGAAAACCTTCAATGTCCTTCCAACATGAAAGTATCCGAAAAGGTTTAGGACCCCAGTTCTGATTCCAACTTTTCCAGATGATTGGATAGTGATCCGAGAGGACTCTTTCGACGTAACTTAGTTTGTGATCAGGCCATAAACCAGCCCAAGACTCTGACACCGGCATCCTGTCTAATCTACTCATGATGGATTCTCCGGTTCTAAACCATATAAACCTTTTTCCATGCAAATAAAGGTCAACAAGTTCGGACTCAGTGATGAATCCGTCAAAATCTCTCATCTCACTTCCTCTAAAACTCGCACTTCTGCCCTTTCTTTCCGACGGATCTCTAACCGCGTTGAAATCACCCACCACGCACCAATTCTCATCAGCCCTCCCCCCAATCTCCTCATTCAGTTCAACCCACAGAAGTTTCTTCAATTTTGTATCACACGGCGCGTAGACGTTCAAGATATTTATCAGAATTTTTGAATCCCCACATTCAACTTTTAACCATATATAGTTTCCCCTAATGATTCTCTCTATCACATTGAGGCAGCTACGATCCCATATCGAAAGAATACCACCAGAGTTTCCCACCGACGGCTTAAATACGAAATTGAATTCATCAGAGCCCCAAATTCTAGCGCAAGTGTTTCTATCTATGATTTCCGCCTTTGTTTCCTGAATACACAGCAGTTTTGGATTATATTTTTGAACCATGTTCTGAATCTCCTTTCTCTTAGCGAGGCCACCCAAGCCTCTCACATTGTAACTGATAATAATCATTTAAAATGGTATAACTTGCCCGCGCAAGGACACCCCTTACGAATTAGATGTCGCCCCCTTCACCCTAACTTCCAGCTCTCGAAGAATTTCCCCTTCTTCACCTTTATGCATTAATCCAACCTCCTTTCCAAGATCCAATGTATCTCTAGCAACTTCTTTCGCCTCCCCATGTAAGATGATCCAATTCTTCCTATCGTTATCTACATCAGCTAGTATAAGTTCTGGATTGATACTAACCTTTTTTTCTGATGTTATCTACTATTGCAATTACACTTTGGCTTTTCCTTCTTTCCTTTTCGCCAAGTCTTCTTTTTCTCTTTCAAGATTGACCATCTTCGCCTTCTTCTTTCCTTTGTTGACGCAGATTCCAATTGATCTTTGTCATTCACAGTGATGCTACATACTTCCTGGTCATCTCTGCTTTCATTTATTGAATTAGGATCAGGTTTACATGACTGATCTACTTTGTTCGGTTCCCTGTAGCAAGGGTTATAATCTCCTACATCATTTTGTTGCTCCTCACTAACCATATGGACTTGTGTTGGGCCTATACATGTATCCATACTTTTGTTATTATCCACCATTATTTCTGAATTTAATATCTTTGACCCTCTTTCCTTATTTGCCGCCTCACTTATCATTTGGGCCGGGTTTTCTCCTTCCAAAACTGGCTGATCCACTAGCCCAGCTTCCTTTACGTTTTCCACATCAGTACCTAGAGCAATTAATGACTCGCTTTTGTCGCTTCTCACGCCGCTACTTTCAAGATTTGCCTCATTATTACTGTGCTGCTGACCACCTCTTTCATCAAGGTTTTTTCGTCTGTTGAAAGCTGAATCGGCGTTGTTTGGTTGTCTCCATGCTTATCATGGTGTTTCTCCCTCATAGCTTCCTTTTCAACTTCCAAGGCTTCCTCTCCATCTTTCTCTCTCTGCAATAACTTTTCAAAAATTTCCTCGATTCTATCCAGAACCACTTCATCTTCTGACCCCTCCGGTGACTCTGGGATGAAGTTGTCATCAGATTCTATTGATTCTTCATCATCTTCATCGCATGGTTCTTCATCATATTCAAATCCAACTGTCTGTGTATAACATTCACAAACTTCCTCTGATATTCTCACTTGATAGAATACGTTGTTGATTTGGATCTTTGTCACCTTGTTAATGGCCTCCAGCAATGGCATTCTTATGTAGATCCTGGCCACATCAAATCTCTCCATTTCTTCTGTTGCTCGATCCATTTTTACTAACCTGCCGAAGGAAAATGACAATATCTCAAATGTCCTCTTTCTCTATGCATGGATTGGAATGCCATATATCTTTATCCAAGTGAATCTCGCGCCCCCAATGTCTCTTGGTTCCCACTCTCTAACTACACTGAACAACTCTTGGAACAGGCTTTCTGACTCCTTTTGAATATGCTTGAACTCCACGTTCTCATCCACTTTTATGAACACTTTCTCTCCTCCTATTGGAATGATCTTCAATGTCGTTATTCCTTCTTCATAGAACCGCCTCTGCACGAAGTGTAGTTCCTCAGCCCTTCTGACTACCGCGATGTAGCCCGATTTTGCCCATGTCATCTCCCTATCATCTACTGTTATAGAGATTCCTGTGTTTTCTCTGTAGATTCTTGATCGTACCTGGATCAGACAGTTTCAGGTGGCCAACGACGTCTGCTGAACTCCGGCTCCGGTGAGGTTGAAGGACGGCGGGGGGGTGTACCTGCAAGGCACTCCGACGCTCAAGTAAGGAGACTGTCAGAGAAATAGCAAGTACAGAGGTGAGTAAGAAAGTGAACTTAACCTGACCCTCTCTAGTGAGAGGGTATTTATAGAGGACCCCCAGCGCGGGGCCAACAGTTACTTGCATTGGGCTGGATTGTCAGGCCCAATCCAAGTAACTGCCAGGGCTTACGTGGCGTAGTGAAGACCAGCACGTGGTCTTCGCCCTGGGGTAACCACTCCTAGATTTCCGGGACTAGGGCAGACCGGATCCTTCGGGAGTGGAGTGGTTACTTGGAACGTGTCCACGTGGTACGGACCGTTAGACACTCCTCGCGGGGGGAGGAGCCTTCTGTGTTGAGGACTCGTCAAGCCGTACGACGGACGTGGCCTCGCGGGGAGGAGCCATGTCTGTCGAGGCGTGATATGTGGTATTCTCGCGGGGGAGAAGCTGGTATGTCGGGGAGGTACCTCTCCGCCGGGGTACGGGGTTCTCTTGTCCTGTTGATCCAAGTGCCCGACACTGTAAAGTGCCCGGGGGAAGCGGTGGCCTGCTCGTGATAGTCAAGTGCCCCGCGAAGGGGTCTTATTGGGCCTCCCCATGTTATATGGGTTGGGCCTGCTCGACTGTTGGGCAGCCTCGGTCCAGTCCAGAACAGGAGCCCCCCAAGTCGTTGCTCTGAGGTGTCAGAGTAATGACTTAAGGGTCATTGGCATGTCGAGGATACGCCAAGAGAGGAACCGAGGAGGTCGTTCATATGCGCGAAATTCCTTCGGCCGGGCGAGAGTCGGGCATCGGGCAGTTGTGTCCGGTCGACTGTCGGGGAGATGAAGGATTTTTGGACTCGAAGCGTTGGGGAAAACCGAAGCGACACGCGTGGGGAGATGGGCGGCTGCATGCGTGCCACGTATCGCCTGCCATAATTACCCAGGGAGGCTAGGGCGGCTGGCTAGGGTGGCACACTCGAGTGCCCTATGCCCCTCGAGTCTCGCGAGAACCGCTTATAAAAGCCGTTCCCCTCACTCATTTTTCACTTTTCCACTTCTCTCTCAAGAATCCCCTCTTTCTCTCTCTACTCTCTTCCGCCGTAGCTGGCAGCAGTCATCCGTCGGACGTTCCCTGCCAGAGACCTTTTCTCCTCAACAACCGTCGTTCACCGTCGTGATACCGCCGGAGACTCCGTGCCGGAACCCTAAATCGCCGTTTAACAGGTACTTGTTCCAAACTTGACCTTTATTTTGCGTTTTTCTTCAATTTCAACTAGTGTATGACGTTTCCTTGGTGAATTGATGATATTCCCATGAGAAACGAGAGGATTCCTGGCGAATACGGTGGGAATCTTTAGTTGTTGAGGGAGAGAGCACGGAGAACATCGCTCTCTTTTGATGAATATCTTGGGGATCAGGGACGAACACGTCGGGGACCCGGTGAATGTCTCGGGGTCCCTAATAACCAGTATATTTGCTAGTGCCGCGGGGACGCAGGGCAGAACCTTCCGGGGAGGCGATGAATTCCCCGGTGGACAAGTTGATCCTCGGACGATCGTGTCGGGGAGTTGAGAAAGTCTCGCCCCTTCTTCGCCCGTTCGCTTGAACAGCGGTGGAGGGGTGAATTTGATACGACCAATCGAATTCACCGTTTCCTTATGCTTTTCAGGTAAATGGACGATTTGGCTGCGGAGGTGGCCGTAGGATATTTCGAGGAAAACGACGAGCAGCCCGACTCCCCCATGGCTCACATGGCCTTTGTGCAAGAGAGGCCGCTCGAGGATTGGGTCTGCGACGAGGCCCTGGAGATTTCGTCCATCTTCGTTTACCCAGACGAGGACGACGCTTTTTGCACCGTCGAGCACAGACTGATAGGATCCGGCAAATCTTGGAAGGTCTTTCGTCCCGAGGAGCATCATCGGATATGCTCATCTTACCGGGGAATGCGTGTCCCCTTGTACAAATTTATGTTCGAGAAAGCGGGGTGGAGGTTGCCCTTCACCGACTTACAAGAGGGGATCTTCACCTGGTTGCAGCTGGCGCCCTCCCAGATTCATCCGAACTCGCTAGCTTTTATTCGGGCATTCGAGCTTGTTTGCAGATATTTGGAGATCGTGCCGACCGTTCGCCTCTTCTTCCGCATATTCCATCTCCAACGGTCGTCGGTCGGTGGACGACATGGCTGGGTGTCCTTCAAGCAGAGCAAGGCACTGTTCCATACTTACTTGGACTCCATTCGGGATTTCAAGTTCCGTTACTACTTCGTAAAACCGGTCACCCTCGAGGCTGTTTATTCGTTGTACCGGAAAGTCACCCGCGAGGTCGACGGTCGTCCCGAGGAGGTGCTGGAGCCGAAGTTCCCTCTTTACTGGACGGAGGCACACTATACGAAGGGAGTCGATAAATACAAGACGAAGCACGTTCAGTTGGAGGCCTATGAACGAGAAGCTTATGATAAAATCGTCGCCTTCGTGGAGAGCTTTACTGAGGCTCAACACGAAACGTTGGACGGCCAGCCGATAGTGGGTGCAGACGGGCAGGTGAAAAAAGAACGTCGCCTGATAAATACTCGCGTTCTG
The DNA here is from genome assembly GCA_022829125.1 of Lathyrus tuberosus. Classification (NCBI taxonomy): domain Eukaryota; kingdom Viridiplantae; phylum Streptophyta; class Magnoliopsida; order Fabales; family Fabaceae; genus Lathyrus; species Lathyrus tuberosus. The sequence continues at coordinate 8,622,970 of JALAZF010000090.1, forward strand.
CTCGAGACCTTCTCCGACGAAGAAGCGATCGAGCTGTTAGGTGGTGAAAATGTCCCTACTTTAAGCATTCCTCGCCCCTGTTTTCCTTGCCTTACTAATGTTTTCCTCCTTTTTGCAGGAACAATGGCCGGAGCCGAGGAGAGGCTCAAGAAGCTCAAGGCGAAGAGGGCCCGGGAAGCGCAGGCCCGGGGAGAGACGTCGCGCTCAAAAGACCAAGAGGTTGTCCCTTCCGGGGCCCCGCCCGAGGGTGTTTCCACGGCCGCCGTGCCCGAAGGATCCAGTCAGTCTCAGCCTACTGCCACTGTGTCGGGGACTGTGGTGGTCGCACAACTCCTGCGGGAAGCCAATCCCCGGCTACCCAAGGGACTCCGAAGAGGCAACGCGTTGCGGAGGTCGTCGACCTGGGTGGTGAAGACAGTCCCCCGGTTCCTTCCAGCTTTGACCTTCCACCTTGTCATCAAAAACCTCACTTCTTCTCCGAGGTCACTTATCCTCGCGCCCGTCCCTCCGAGATCCAAACTGTGCTAGGGACTGCTACTGAAGTGAGGAGAAGGATGATTTTTGAGGATCTGTCGGCCGTCATGCGTATCTGCTCGATTGCTATCATTCTCAATGATGAGACCCGCTCTGCTGCTGAACTGGCCCGCCTGTAGGAAAAGCTGAATACCTTGGGCGCTGAGATGCTCGGTATGCGCAAGGAACTATAGAGTGCCGAGATCTGAACAAAGAGCAAAGCGAGCAGCAGCAGCGGGTCGAGGCCAAGCTTAAGAAAGCCGAGGAGACGGAGAAAGGTCACCTTGCCCGAATCGCTGAACTGGAGTTGGAGGAGAAGCAGCTTAAGGAAAGGATTGCCGAGTTGGAAGATGTTGTGCGGTCGGCCGAAGGGGAAACTGAGGAAGACAGGCTCCTAACCACTCGTACAGCGTTTGTGGCGCAGCTCCGGAAGCTCGAGCAGGATCTCCGGTTGTCCGAGGATGATGCTATTGAAACCGCGGGTATAGGGTTCCGCAGTGCCGTGGCTCAGCTTCGGGTTCTCAACCCTGATCTCGTCACCGAAGGGATTGACCCCGACGCTGAGGTGGTGGATGGCCAGATCGTGCATCCTCTGCGGGAGAACGACATTCATGTGCACGAGGAGCCTGACGGGGCCGCAGCTGAGTAGGTTTTTTATCTTTGTTTTGGTCGGCCTGCGAGCCGTTTTGTTTTCGCCCGGCTTGTGGGCTTAGTTGATGTACTATTTGCACAATGGTTATTTTTGCCCGGCTTGTGGGCTTATATTTGTAACTTTTTTGTACTAAGGGTTTTGCCCAATATTCGTACTTCGTAATACCTCTTTGTTGATTTTGATCGTGTGTGATGTGTTATTTGTTATACTTTATTTTTGCCCAAGTAATAAGGCTTTGGGATTTGCTCGACTTTGACAGTCCCTGACCGCGTGGAGAGCTGGTCGGGCGGCCGGAGGAGGACTCCGACCTTCAACGAGGCTAAGAGCTCGGTCGAGGTCCTAGTCTCATGGCATGAACTTCCCATCGCGAGCTGGGTGTTATGCCCGGTTGGCACGACGACGGTGGGCCTCGATCGAGGTATCCCCGCCGGATCAAATGTCCTCGCGCACACACAACGCGGTCTCTGATCGTCGTGTTCTTATAGGGGTGTCGCGCTTGAACCCTAGCGCGTCCCCGTAATCACGGTGCCAGTGAGCTGCGGGCAGTGTTTAACTATAATATTGTTTTAGCTTTTCAGCGTTCCATGGTCGAGCAAGTTCTTCCCCGTGCAGATTTTCGAGGAAATAGGCTCCTGTCCCCGTTTTCGCGCGGACGCGGTACGGGCCCTCCCAGTTCGCGGTGAGTTTGCCTTCTCGCGAGTCTTTCTGGTTCCTTCGTAGGACGAGGGTGCCCACCTGAAAATCATGTTTAATGACTTTGTCGTTATAACGTAGTGTTATTTTTTGTTTAAGTGATGCTTCTCGGAGAGAAACGACCGAACGTGTTTCCTCGACGAAGTCGAGTTCTTCCCTCAAGGCTTCATCGTTCGCGTTCCCGTCGAGGGGGGCTTCCGTCCTCCTCGAGGGTTCCCTGATCTCCACGGGGATCACTGCCTCCGTTCCATAGGTCAAACGGAAAGGGGTCTCCCTGGTCGTGGAGTGTGGGGTTGTTCGGTAGGCCCAGAGGACGCTGTGTAGCTCCTCGACCCACCGCTGTTTGGCGTCGCCTAGTCGTCGTCTTAATCCTCGAAGGATCACTCTGTTCGCAGCCTCAGCCTGTCCGTTCGTTTGAGGGTGCTCGACCGACGTGAAGTGCTGCTTCGTGCCTAGTTTTGTGACGAAGTCCTGGAAGTTCCTGTCGGTGAACTGGGTTCCGTTGTCGGTGACGATGGCTTGAGGCACTCCGAACCGGGCGAGGATATTTCTTTTGTAGAAGCGTAGTATGTTAAAGGCAGTGATTTTGGCCAATGCTTCTGCTTCAATCCACTTCGTGAAGTAATCTACCCCGACGATGAGGTATTTGTTTTGATACGACCCTTGGACGAAAGGTCCGAGGATATCCATCCCCCACCATGCGAACGGCCACGGGGAGGATAACGACGTGAGCTCGCTGGGAGGAGCGAGGTGCATGTCCCCGTGCCGTTGGCATTTATCGCACTTCTTGACGTGCTCCTTGGCGTCTTGTTGCATGGTGGGCCAGTAATATCCTGCCCGGAGTGCTTTACGAGCTAGCGACCGTCCGCCGAGGTGCTGCACATTGATTCCCTCATGAATCTCCTGGAGCATGCCGGGAACCTTGGTCTCCTCGACACATCTGAGGAGGGGGATAGAGAACCCTCGGCGGTATAGCTTGTCCTCGACTATGGTATACGAGCATGCCCGTCTCTTGACCATTCCTGCCTCTTTGGGATCTTCGGGCAGTTTGCCTGTCATGAGGTATTCGTATACAGGGGTCATCCAGCAGCTGCTGTCCCCTATGGCGTTGATGTCCGAACCCGTGACCGGTTTGCCGATACTTGGGTGGGAAAACACTTCCTGTATGACGGACTTGTTCCCGCCTTTCTTTTTCGTGCTCGCCAATTTTGACAGGACGTCCGCTCGGGCATTATGCTCCCGGGCGATGCGAGTTACTTCCGCCGAGGTAAACTTTTTCATCTTCTCTTTTACCAAGGCCAAGTATTCTATGAGACTGTCGTTCTTGTCTTGGTACTCTCCTCGGACTTGCGAGGCTATGAGCTGAGAATCGATGAAAAGTTTGACCTCTTTGGCGCCAAGGTCCTCGGCCAGCCTGAGTCCCGCGAGGAAGGCCTCATATTCGGCTTGGTTGTTCGAAGTCGGGAAGGACAGTTCGAGGGACACCTCGATGAGGATGCCTTCCTCGTTTTCGAGGATGATTCCCGCCCCGCTTCCCTTCGGGCTGGATGCTCCGTCGACATAGATTGTCCATTTCTGCGACCCGTTGGTCGAGGGTTCCGGGACGGTTATCTCTGCTACAAAGTCGGCCAGTATCTGTGCCTTCAAGGCTTTCCTCCCTTCATACTGGATGTCAAATTCGGCGAGCTCCAGCGACCACCTGAGCATCCTCCCCGCCATGTCCGGTCGCCTGAGGAGCTGCCTGATAGGCTGTTCAGTCCTTACGGTGACTGTATGGGCGAGGAAGTAGTGGCGTAGTCTTCTGGCCGCGGTGACGAGGCCCAGTGCGACTTTCTCGATCTACTGATATCTGAACTCGGGGCCTTGGAGAGCTTTGATCGTGAAGTAAACTGGCTTCTGTCCGTCCGAGGTTTCTTGAATGAGGACGGCGCTGACCGCTTCGCTCGTGATCGCAAGGTACAAGAAGAGTGTTTCCCCGTTCTCAGGTCGCGAGAGTACCGGGGGTTGCGATAGGACTTGTTTCAAGTGTGCGAGTGCTCGTTCGCATTCCTCGCTCCACTCGAACTCCGCTTTTTGCCGGAGAAGTTTGAAAAAGGGGAGTGCGTGCTGTGCGGATTTGGCGACGAACCGGGAAATGGCGGTGAGCATCCCGTTCAATGATTGTATTGACTTCTCCGAGTCCGAAGTAGGGAGCTCGGAAAATGCTCGACACTTGTCAGGGTTTGCCTCGATTCCTCGTTTCGTGAGGTAAAACCCAAGGAACTTTCCCGCCCGAACACCGAAGGTGCATTTGTCGGGGTTAAACCTCATGTGGCACCTCCTCGCCGTGTCGAACACCTTCTTGAGGTGTGCGACGTGGTTGACCTCTTCTGCAGACTTGACGATCATGTCGTCCATGTAGACTTCGAGCATGTCGCCGATTTCATACCGGAAGACCTTGTTCATCATCCGTTGATAGGTCGTACCGGCATTCTTCAGACCGAAGGGCATTACGTTGTAATAGTAGTTGCCCGACGTGGTCATGAAGGCCGTGTGTTGCTTGTCGACCTTGTCCATGGGAATTTGGTTGTATCCTGAATAGGCGTCCATGAAAGATAGTAGTTTGTAACCTGCAGAATTGTCGACCAGTTGGTCGATGTTAGGCAAGGGATAGCAGTCTTTCGGGCAAGCCCGGTTGAGATCAGTATAATCAACGCACATTCTCCATTTTCCATTATTTTTCTTAACAAGTACAACGTTGGACAGCCATGTCGTGTATTTGGCTTCCGAAATAAAATTTGCCTCTAGGAGGTCTTTTACAGCTTTCTCAGTAGCCTCCGCTTTCTCGGGGGACTGCTTGCGCCTACGTTGTGCTACGGCCCTAGCGGCCAGATCTACCGCGAGCTGATGGCAGGCTACTTCGGGGTCGAGGCCAGGCATCTCGGATGCGCTCCACGCGAAGAGGTCAGCATTCTCCCTCAGACACGCTTTCAGCTGTTCTTTCGCCAGGTCGGGGATCCCGGCGCCGATCTTTACGTTGCGATTGGGATCGTCCCCGAGGGCCACGAGCTCGAAGTCTCCATCCGGGATGGGGTGCGCTGGGTGGAGAGGCTGCCTGTTGTTCTCCGCCTGGTGGTTGGGGTCTTCGACTCTGTCTTCGTCGTGCTCACCGGAGAACCTGCTGTCGAGGTCGACCGCGTTGACGGGCGGGAGAGGTACCTGTTCGGTGTCTCGGGGTGGCTTGGCCACGGTCTTAGGTTTGGGACCAATAGAACTTAGGCCCTTGACGGCAGCATCGAAGCATCTTCTGGCCGCGTCGATGTCCCCGTGCATCGTCACTACTCGTCCCCTCCTCGTGTAGTACTTCATTTTGAGGTGGACCGTCGAGGGGACCGCCGTGAGTTCAGCAAAGGTGGTCCTCCCGAGGATACAGTTGTACAGGGATGGGCATTCAACCACCAGGAAACGGATCTTCACCTGTGGGGCGGTGTCTTCGGCCCCGAACGTAACCATCAGCTCCACGTAGCCCCATGGTCTGGTGGTGGTTCCATTGAACCCCTGTAGGTCTGACCCGACGTACGGGGTCAAATGCCTCTCGTCCAGCTGAAGGGTCCCGAACAAATGAGAATACATGATGTCGACCGAGCTCCCCTGGTCGACTAGGATTCTTCGGACGTCAAAGTTTGCCATTTGTGCCCTGACCAGGAGGGGAATAGTGGCGTTTGGTGCTCCCCCGGGGAGTTCCTCGAGGTAGAAGGTGATGGGATCGGAGTTTCCCCGCACTTTCTCGAGGGTGGTCGCCTTCGACGATGTCGCGGATTCCAGTTCGTCAAACTTCCGCTTGATCGACCCAACCGATACTTTCCCGGGATCGCCTCCGGAGATAACCATTGCTTTGGGGAAGCCTTCCCAGGTACTGCGGGCCGTGACGGGGCCCTCGTCGGGGAAAGTCTCCCACATGTTGCGGATTGCTTCTTCGCCCTCGATGATTGGGGGGACGAAGAAGTCCTCGGGTCGAGTGACGCTGAGGGCGACCTGAAGCTGGCTGTCGCCGGGAGGAGGTGTTGCCTCCTCGACGTTCTGTGCTTCCTTTGAGCTTGGACGAGGAGGGTCATTCTGTTGGGCATACTTCTTCAAGTGCCCTTCTTTGATGAGAATCTCAATGGCATCCTTGAGGTGGATGCAATCTTCGGTCACATGCCCGTGGCTTCGGTGGAACCTGCAGTACTTAGCTTTGTCAACGTTTGGTTTGGGAGCAGCGGGCTTCGGGAAGCGAACTCCTCCTTTCACAAACTTAGAATTCTGGCAGTCTGAGAGGATCCGAGACCGGGTAGTGTTGAGCGGCGTATACTCTGTGAATCGGCCACCTGGCCCGCGCTGTTCCCGGGGATCTCGATTGTGGTTTTCTTTCTTCTTTTCTCCTCCCCGTCAGGGAGAAGCGTCATCGTCTTTGTGGCCGCGGGGGCCTTCCCTACGTCTCGTCTCAAGAGCAATCTGGGCTGCTTCCGTCTCTTCGAGTTCGATGTACTTCTGGGCTCGAGCGAGAAGGTCCTCGAGACGCCGGGGTCTTCGGAGGCCAATGGATTTGGCAAAGTCTGACCCGGGGCGTAGTCCGTGGATAATTAAGTATTTCTTCATGTCGTTGGTCGTATGGACCTCGACGGCTTCCTTGTTAAACCTCTCGATGTAATTTCGAAGGGATTCGTTCCTCCCTTGGAAGATCTTTTCTAGGGCAGCCTCTGTCTTCGGGTGTTGTCGAGACGCGGTGAAGTGTTTTGTGAAGCATTGCTTCAGTTGTTTCCATGACGTGATCGACCCAGGTTCCAGACCCTTGTACCATGTCATGGCTCCCTTCCGCAAGGTGGTGGGGAACAGCCTGCACCTGATGGCTCCTCTGACGTTTCGAAAGTCGAGCATCGCTTCGAAACTCTCCACGTGATCATCGGGGTCGGTCAGCCCGTCGTAGGTCCTCAATGGTGGAGGTTTCTCCATGCCTGGAGGGATTGGGGCATCCATGATTTCCCACGACAAAGGGATCCTCTGGTCCTCGTCGTCGCTACCAGCCGGGGACCTCGAAGGTGATCGATGGTGCCGTGGAGGGGAGTTCCTCGAACGGTTCTTTGGTCTCTCTTCGGTCTGCTTGGACTTCTTGGAGATGGTGGAGGCCATGGGTTCCTTCCGAGGCGGGGAACGAGGGCGTTTCTGGGTGGTCGCCTGCTAGGGGCGCTCGAGACGCGGTCGTCGACCATGGCGTACGGGCGACGGGGTCCGGGAATCTTCGGAAGGGGTCATTCGCGGGGAGGGAGAGCGGCGAGGTGACGGGGGACGACGATGTCTTCGCGGGGAAGATCATTGTGCCCGTCCTTGCTCCAAGGCTTCGATTCTGGTGTTCTACTGCGCGATCAGCTGATTGGTCTGGTTGATCAATGCAAACAGGGCCACGGTGCTTGGGTCCGCGTTGGACGGCGGAGCAACTGGGTGGAGAGTGGTTTGCTGGTCGTCAGTGCGGACGACGTTGTTGGTCGCATCCGGGGAGTCCGGGGAGGCGGTTTATCCGTCTCTTATGTCGCCTTCGCCGCCGTGGAGGATGATGGCGTCCTCACGGTGGCTCCCGTTCTCCAGTTGCGCGATCACGGTGTCCAGAGCCTGGTTGACGGTCGGATTGGCCATGTTGGTGATGAATAGAGGAAGCTTTGGTTTATCGAGGAGAAAACGGGGAAGCTTATAAAGTCCCCACAGTCGGCGCCACTGATCGTCCCTGGATCAGACAGTTTCAGGTGGCCAACGACGTCTGCTGAACTCCGGCTCCGGTGAGGTTGAAGGACGGCGGGGGGGTGTACCTGCAAGGCACTTCGACGCTCAAGTAAGGAGATTGTCAGAGAAATAGCAAGTACAGAGGTGAGGAAGAAAGTGACCTTAACCTGACCCTCTCCAGTGAGAGGGTATTTATAGAGGACCCCCAGCGCGGGGCCAACGGTTACTTGCATTGGGCTAGATTGTCAGGCCCAATCCAAGTAACTGCCAGGGCTTACTTGGCGTAGTGAAGACCAGCACGTGGTCTTCGCCCTGGGGTAACCGCTCCTAGATTTCCAGGACTAGGGCAGACCGGATCCTTCGGGAGTGGAGTGGTTACTTGGAACGTGTCCACGTGGTACGGACCGTTAGACACTCCTCGCGTGGGGAGGAGCCTTCTGTGTCGAGGACCCGTCAAGCCTTACGACGGACGTGGCCTCGCGGGGAGGAGCCATGTCTGTCGAGGCGTGATATGTGGTATTCTCGTGGGGGAGAAGCTGGTATGTCGGGGAGGTACCTCTCCGCCGGGGTACGGGGTTCTCTTGTCCTGTTGATCCAAGTGCCTGATTCCTGCTTTCTGCTTATATCCCTTTGCAACAAGTCTCGCCTTGTATCGTTCCACTTCGCCTTCGACATTCATCTTTTTCTTGAATACCCACTTCACACCAATGGGTTGACTACCTTTTGGTAATTCGACCAGCTCCTATGTGTTGTTGTGATTAATCGCCTTAATTTCTTCGTCCATGGCAGTTTTCCACTTCTTGTCTCTCTATGCTTCTTCAAAGTTGATATTTTCAGCATCTGCCAAAAGACATACAAGATGTACCTCACTTGTCGAATCATACAAATCTTGTAGACTTCGCATTCTGGGTTGTAGAGGTTCATCTTCATTTTCAGAATCTTCAAGATCTGTCGAAATGCTTGTTGGTACAGCGACTGATCTAGCTTCGACAATAACCTCTGTCGAACTGTTCCAGTCCCACTTGCTCGCTTCGTTTATTCGAACATCCCTACTCACTATCACCTTCTTGTTTATGGGATCGAATAACCTGTACCCTTTTGTCTTCTCATCATAGCCAATGAATATGTACTTCTGACTTTTGTCTTCAAGCATCGTTCTTCGTTGATCTGGTACGTGTGCATAAGCCACACTACTAAATACTTTGAGATGAGAAACTGTTGGCTTCTGTCCGCTCCATACTTCTTGTGGTGTTTGATCTTCTAACTTCGAATATGGACATCGATTCTGAATATAAATAGCACATTGTACTGCTTCTGCCCAGAATTGCTTCGACATGTTCTTGCTCTTAAGCATTGATCGAACCATGTCGAGAACTGTTCGATTCTTCCTTTCAGCTACACCATTTTGTTGAGGTGAATATGGTGCAGTTAAAAATCTCCTTATGCCCTGCTCTTCACAATACTTCATAAAGGCTGTCGAAGTATACTCACCACCTCTGTCAGATCGAACTGCTTTGATGTGTCTGTCAGTTGCCTTCTCCACCATTACTTTGAACTTTTTGAACACCTCGAATGCTTCAGATTTTTCTCTCAAGAAATAAACCCAGGTCTTTCGTGAGAAATCATCGATAAAAGAAATGAAGTACCTTTTACCACTAAAAGATTCTGGGGTAATTGGACCACAAATGTCAGTGTGGATCAATTCGAGAATCTGTTTAACTTGATATTCTGCCTTCTTTTGGAATAAGGTTCTTGTCTGTTTGCTAAGCACACAATCTTCACAGAACTTTCCTTCATATTCCATGTCTGGTAGCCCATGTACCGTGTTCCTCTTCGCTAACCTTCTCAGACCAGCATGATGTAAATCACCAAAGCGTTGATGCCACAACGACGCTTTGTCTTCGACATTGACTTGCAAACATTTTCCTTGAACACTCCTCAAGTTCAACTTGTACATTCGATTTCTCCCCTTTCTGACTTGAGCAATCAGATGCCTTAACTTGTCCTTCAAGTGTAATATTCGATCTTTCATGAATATCGAATAACCTTTTTCTGTGAGTTATCCCAAACTCAAAATATTTGTCTTGAGATCTGGTACATAATAAACATCTTGGATTGACCCAGTTAAGCCATCCTTCTGCAAGTAACAAATCGTAACTTTGCCTTCGACCTTCACTTTCGATGCATCTCCGAAAGACACATGACCATCTTTAATCTTTTGCATTTCTTTAAACAAGTGTTTGTGACCACACATATGATTACTTGCTCCAGAGTCGAGATACCACATAGTGCCATTCTCCGCGTCTTCTTCCTTCTGAGTCATCAACAGAAAACCATCATTCGCTTCCACTTCCAAAGCTAGATTGGTTGTTTCTTCTACTTTCTTTTCGACTCGACAATCTTTTGCAAGATGTCCCACTTTACCACAGTTATAACATTTGAAGGAGTTGCAATCCTTCGCATAATGACCATGCTTGTTACATTTGTAACATTCAACGTTGGAGTAGTTCGACCGACCACCTCTTTGACCACGTCCTCTGCCACGCTAATTTTGCTGGCTCGAGTGTCCTCTGTCGAAGTTGCTGCCTCGACCACCTCGACCATTGTCACGACCTCCATGGCCACGTCCTCTTCCTCAAAAGTTTTGAGAATAGAGTACCTTTTCGTCTTTGACTGACTCCTTCGTTTGATTTACTTCTTCGACTGCTTCCTCCTTCTTTTGCATCTTTTGTTGTTCGTGTGCCTCGAGAGAACCAGCGAGCTCTTCGACTGAGAGCGTCGAAAGGTCCTTCGACTCTTCTATCGCGCACACAATATTTTCAAATTTATCTGTCAAAGATCTCAGAATCTTCTCAACAACTCGTGCATCAGTCACTGCTTCGCCATTTCTAGTGAGTTGGTTCACCACCGTTTGTACACGCGTGATGTAGTCAGATACAGTTTCTGACTCCTTCATCTGCATCCTCTCCAATTCTCCACGAAGAGTTTGAAGTCGAACTTGCTTCACTCGATCTGCTCCTCTGAACACTTTTTCTAACGTGTCCCAAGCCTCCTTCGACGTAGTCGAACCGATAATTTTCTCAAAGCCTGATTCGTCAACTGCTTGGAACAGCATATACAATGCCGTCTTATCCTTCGAACGCATCTCTTTCAACGCCTTTTGTTGAGCCGCCGTATACTCCGTGGTGTCTGCTGGTTCTGTAAAACCATCCCTGGTCACCTCCCACGCATCTAGAGATCCAAGAAAAGCTTTCATTTGGATACTCCAGTTCTCGTAATTTGCCTTCGTTAAACGCGGCAACGACATTTGACTCATCGCATTCGCCATTAGCTCTGATGCCAATTTGATAAAACAGAAGCAGTACTTTGCACAAGTATTCTATATTGATCTTGTACTTGTTTAAAATGAGAATACAATCTTGGTCTTTATATAGATCCAAAAGTTCTACTATTCAAACAAACAATAAAAGCTAATAATAGCCCACTATCTTTTGGTTTTCCATCTACCTTAGACTCTTAGATTCTCCACTAACTTATTATTAAAGACCCACTAACAAGAACATTAAATTTATTCAACACTATCTTAGGCTCGTCACTTATGGCTATGGTCAAGTCATCAACATTCAAGAACACAATCAATTTGTGTTTGCTTGTTAAGTTTATATAGTAAATGCCAAGCTTCTTTACACACTTCACAAACATTTTTTGAATTAGGAAAACATAAACTTTCTTGTTCTATACCATAAATGTTTGTTTTAAGCCATATTGAGGAATTATGGTTATACAGTTAAGTGATGCATTGAACAACTACAAAAAATGATCCTAATTGTCTGTATATAGCCACATTTGCATATATCTCATTATAGTATATGTCATGTCTTTGTAGGAATCTAATTTCTACAAGTTTTTTTTTGTATTTCCCTACCTCCGAATTTGGCTTCATCTTGGTATCATACACCCATTTCACATCAATACACTTCATATAAACATAAAATTTATCTATTTTCAAGTATCATTTTTCTCTATCTACTTAGCATTTTAAGCATGACTTTCTTCAATGTGATGTCCTTAAATTTACTCTAAACATATTGGTTATGCTTTTATAAGTAGAGATAACTGCAACAAGTAACCATCATCATATTTTCACAATCAATGAATCTAGAACAATCATTAAATCTTTTTAGAGATTGAATGTTTCTATTGGATATCATCACACTTCATTCATCTATGATCACTTATTTTTCATATCAATCTAAGTCATAAAAGTATATTGGTTTACCTTGATTTAATGCATTTACTTCCCAATTTCATAATCTAGCCTAATCAAATTTCACATTTTTGTTGACCATTATCTTCTTTCCTTTTGGATCATAATGTTGGTATGCATCGCCTGGATGATAATCTATCATCACCATTGGTTGAGCCTTATCATCCACCCTCTTCATAACTTAATCTGGTATATGTCAGATACATAATGAACTGAATATCCTTAAATTCTATACAGAAGGTTAGATTCCTAACCATTCCTACTCATGTTTTAACTCCTTTAATCTCTTGGTTGGACCCTTATTGGCTAAGCAGGATAAATAGGATAAATAGGCTCAAGGTGTTTTTAAACAACGAATGATATTATTCGAGTTGACTTTTTGGCTAAGTGGCTAAAAATAAATAAAATAAAAAACAAGTTGCCTTTATTATATCAGTGTGCACAAGTAAATAAAAAGCTTTAACAATAGTCAATTCAAGTTCTAAAAACTTACAAACATGAGTGAAATCACACAAGAAGAAAGGGATGGATTTTTTTAATGTTATCTACTATTAGGCTCAAAATCTCACATAGGTAAATGATCTACCACAAATGATGCATAATTTATATTTTAGTTCTACTTAACATATTAAAAATGCACAGCAAATCACTCACATCGCACCACAAGTCTTTAGTCAAAAGAACAAAAAAGTTACTCACACTTGCAACTCAAAAACCAATGAAAAAGCATGTATTTTTTTTATAAATTTTTTATATGAAAACAAATCAACAAAAGTAAATAAAGAAAACAAAACAAGAAAACTAAATGACATCTCTGCCCCACACTTAAACCACACATTGTTTTCAATGAAAGAAACAAGTATAAAATAAGAGAAAAGATAGAGGAAAGAACACACCGAGGAGTCAAGGCAGAGATATATGACTGAATATATAGCCTTTTCCAATGAGATCTCTTCTATAGTTTATTCTTCCAATGTGGGAATCTGATGGAATAGCTTGAGGCAGTGTCCATTGAATTTGAAATTTTTATCAATGTCTTCACGTTTTATTCCAGGATCAAAGAACATTTTTCTATAGGTAAAAGTGTCGAATGGGCAAGGGAAAATGGTATTCTCTTTGTCCTCTAGTGCAATATAAATCTCATTTTTAATAGCATCCAAAATCAAGGGGTTATACCAACTCTGGGGCTGCCTAACTACCTTTTTTCCATTTTCAAGTAAGATCCTACACATACACATGGACCGCCTAATATTAGGAATGTCAATCAAGGTCCATCCAATTTTCTTCTTATGTTCTTGCAATAACCGTAACAACCTTTGTTCCTGTTCAGACTCAAGTTTTGCTTAAATTATTACCGACAAGTTTTCATTAAACTCTAAAAACACAGGGAGTGACTTATGATCTAAAGTAGGTGGTTACACAATGGATGACAAACTTTTGGCACCAAGAGCTACATTTTTGTCAGTAGAAATCTCATAATCAATATCAGTAGAAATATCACCTTATAAAGCAGCTTCAATTTCAATACAAACTGAACATAAGTGACTATCAGTACAAACATCACAAGTATAAGTGTCATCAAAATCAGACAAAGAAGGGACATCAATAAAAAGTGAATCAGCTGAAGCATATTCTCTTAAGGTTCTATTTTGACTAACCATGATATGATTATCAAATTCAAAATCAGAATCAAATCAATACATAATCAAATAAAATTAGAAAGCAATGCAATGCAACAATTACGAAAATGCCAACAATGTCACTAATGAGAAAAAGAATGGAAGAATATAAACACAGTTAAAATAAAATCTAAAAATTATGAAAATATGACTAAAAATCAAATAAAATAAACAACGAATCTACAATTTTTTTTGGATTTTTTTTTTGAAAATATGAAAATAGAAAATAATTCAAATAAAATAGAAAATAGAGGAATTTGTGATTTTGAGGGTCAAACTCACATAAAAGTATCTTTTAAGAGAGTACTATTTGTTGAATTATTTCTGAATTTATGAAAAAAAAAATCTAAAGCAATTTGAAACGGTAGCTTACATAGTATTACCTGATAGGTTGAGATACCTACCACTAACTGCAACCCTGAAAATCAACAAATAAAAACAAAAAACAAAAACAAAAAAATCTAACAACTAAACTAGCATGTTAAACAGAGTCCTCGGCAACGACGCCAATTTGATCCACTGTCACACACGGGTCAAAAACGAGTTTAAAAGTTTAGTAAAACGGAAGCGACACTTGAGTCGTATTGCAAGGACTCTCAAATTAATTTAACCAACCGAATGAAAGAGATGGGATTTTTCAAGTTCAGAACTTAAATCGAAGATGATTAAATGTAAAAGCAAAATTGGTAAATAAGCTAATCTACTGTATCGATTTCCTACTTATCATCAATTCTTATAATTCTAGTTCCCTAAGCGGATTTGACCCTATTCGATTACAATACCCACTGACAAGTATTGGGATTATTTGATGTATGTTTCTATTCTCCAAATTAAGCAAACGGATTTAAGCTCTCCCAAATTAAGCAAACGCGATTTAATCAAACACGATAACAAAAAAGCTACGGTAACATGATTATAGTTAAGGATCATGCAACAATCAAATTTAATCAACTTTATCCTATAAGCAGCAATCAAATTAAATAAACGAAAGCAATCCAATTAAACAAGCGAGTTTATAAGAAGAATTGAAAAGAAATCGAAATTAAAGTAAAATTTATAAAAACCTCAAATTGAAATCTGAATACAGCAGATCGGCTCTTGGAATTAGTTCTCCATGAAAATTACAAAGTAAAGTTAAAATCGTGAATAGTGAATAGGATGAATGAACAGTAACCACTGCTGACTTATGTTAAAGGAAACAAGGAATTCGGGTTCTATTCCTAATCGGGTCGAAAAACATAAAAACCGACCTAAAACTAGCTCAAAACTAAATACTATCTTAAGTGTGAAACTAAAATGAATTTTTCGAGTCTTCTACACCTCAAATATGCTCACGACTTTAACATGAAACTTTTATCTTATCCTCTCAACTTTCCAAATCATATTATAACGCGTGAATCTGATTCTCATATCTCAAGTTATGACCTGCACAGCGAGAGGTTGTAAATAAATGTTTATTCAGAAAATACAATACAAAATTAAAATAAAGAAAAAAATAAACTAAGGTAAGGAAACACACTAAAATGGTAGAAATAACAAAAGACACTTTAGAATGTGCATAATAGTGAAAGAATGTGCATGAAAATGCACTGTTCAGTCATTCAACAAAATTTAACTACTTTAACTAACTCAACAACCAACTATTGAGATACCTTATATAATATTTATGGCTTGCAAAATACTCTTACACATTGATGAAATGATTAAGAATTTGATCTTAGCTTTTTTATATGAAGCAAAATGAGATTTGTACTTGTATATTTGCAAAGGATAAATAGGAAGCAAGGCAAGATTCACCAAAAACAGGTAGATAACACCCATCACCCACAATAGGTATACTAATCGCCCATTTATCACAATCTGCGCCCATTATCTATTATGTTCTCCCTCAGATTGAATCACTTTCCGACTTACAAAACGTGGAGAATGACTTGTCCCTACCTAGTAACGATATATAGATAACAGTCAAAGAGGGAAGTCATGTCTTCTAGGATAATAGGGGAAATAAATGTCAATTTCCATGTTTCTGAGGTTTAGGAATACAATATCCTCTTTCTTGAGTTCTAAGATCTAGATCCAATAGGCTCTTATAAATATGAGGTAGGACTTTTAATTTACTCAACAATCACTCATATACAGAGTGTTTCACCATCCCTGTCTGAGCTTTCTTTATCACCACAATACCCCTAATCCCGAAGACAATCCTACATAACTAGGGATTATACCTCATTGTACTTTTAGAAAGTACAATTGGTGTCAAACGTGGGGCCTCAATAAAACTAATCTGGGCCACACTCATCATCATTCACCATTCATTTTTGTCACTTTCCACAAGAGGATGGAAAAATAAGATTCTAATATTTCTATCAACGTCGTTGCTAGATTTCACTGGAAGGGGAAAATCTAGTTCTTCTCGTTGAAAGTATGTCATGCAAATTATGATGAATATGTGATATCCTTTTAAATAATGTGGTCAAACTAGGATCAGGATCGGTAGATACTTCAACTGTGTTGAAGTTGATATCAATATGGTTGTAATCAAAATTACTAGGATATGTGTCTCGTTCATCTTTGACAACTGTGTTATGTAATACAATGCATGCTAACATTATGTGCTTCATTGTATTCATGTGCTAAGCACGAGCTGGACCACATCCAATTCTAAATTAGGATTTGAGTATTCCAAATGCTCGTTCAACATCCTTTCGTACTGATTCTTGTCGTTGGGAAAATAACTTTCTCTTTTCTCCTTGTGGGATAGGGATGGTCTTATCAAATGTTGTCCACTTAGGATAAATGACATTTGTTAAGTATTGCCCCATATAATACATTTTTCGATTCATCATGTATTTCAATTTTGGATTCTTTTCATTTAAAACATTATTAAACACGTCAAATGTGTTTGACACGATAATGTCATTGTTAAAACTTGGAGTGTTAAAACATGCATGCCAAATCCACAAGTATTAAGATGGAACAACTTCAAGCAATGATTGTCAATTTATTATGATCACCTCTAAATATTTGTTCATTGGGTCTAAGTTCTAGTATAGTTAATGATGTAGTAAAGTATTGCTGCCACTAAAATCTTCTGGATCGGAAATAATTGAAAAGTCCCTTTAAAAAAATTCAGTTGATTAGACTAAACTGATAAAATGACTGGTCATTCACTCCTAAGATAACATCTTTGTGTTACAAGATTTTCCAAACGCAAGAATGCGACCTGCCCGATACAAAAGCAAGCCAGAAATGAAAAGTAGACTCAGACAGAAACTGAATCCACGTTGGATGCCAAAAAGTCTCAACCCCTTATCCACAAACCCAACCTCATGTCTAGTCATCATAAAAAACTCTAAATCTTCCCTTCCACACTTTGTTTAACTTAATCTAAGTCTGTAGTATCTCACCTCGTGTCCATCAAAGTTGGCACGAGGACACGTCAAAGCACCTGTTGACAATTTGATTGAGAAATTGTGGTTATGGATAAGAAGCTGAGTCAAAAGGAGTACACACTTACGTGGTACTGAGAACTAAATTATGGACAAAAAAATTCATGGTGATTAAGTTCTTTACGTGGCAACAAATAACAAGTCAGCTTAGAATTTAGATTGCTTGGTTTGCTCTTCAACCAGGAGACCAAATAATGTTATTCTTCATTTTTAAATCCAATAAATGTTATTCTTCATTATTATATCCAAATTTAAAATAATGGACAACAAAGACTTTTATTATACATATATAGTACAGTGTAATATTAATTACTTCATCTGTCCCACCAAAATAAATGTAGCTTTTAACTTCTAATAAAATTCTACTTATTTTTATATTCTGTGTATATTCTAATTAATAATTTTAATTTATTATTTTTTTATAAATTTAATGGTAGTGCGCTGTCATTTATGATAATTTGAATACAGTAATATTAAACAAGATAGTTTGATCAAAGAATTAAACTCAATGATATATGATCAACTATAAATTTGTTTTGGAAAGGAGAAAGTAATAATTTAGCCATAAACGTTGATTATACATATACATGTAATATTTTCAATCAATAATTTATTCATCAAAGATTAAGATTAATTTTTTTCTCCACTAGATAATTGTATAATTAAATACTAATGCTATACTCCAGAGTAGAATTCAAACATATTTAAAGAATTTTCAGCGGATTTTAACATAGGACGAATATCAAAAGATTTCAACACTATGATTATTTTAAGTAAATAAAAAAGGATTGGGACGAAAATCAATAACTGACTGACTTAAAGATTTTCCGATTTAAGCCAACTTTTTTTAAATACCTAACATGTAGTACTAAAAATCAAAGAGAGTAAGGGTCTGATTGGAATGAGAGAATTAAGAAAGAGAGATTGATAAAAGAGAGACGTTGAAAAGAGAGAGTAAATCCACTTTGATTGGCAAGAAGAGAAATAGAGAAGAGAGAGTAAAAAACACATGGGACCCACATTAAATTCTTTCGCTCCTCAATAGCGAAGAAAGCAGGAAAGAGAGAGCATTGTTTTTGTTTTTCCTTTAATACCCCTTAATTCACATTTGTTGCATAATAAAAATGACATTCATGTATGTCTCTTCTTTTTCTTTATTACGTTGAGGATTTAAACAAATCATCTACGTTATAATTATAAGATTTAGGCAGGTTAAAATGAAATATTGTAATATATTTTCTAAAATGAGGCTAACGTTCATATTTTACAATGAGGGTTTTTTTTCTTCAATTTTTACCATTCTTGTATGTGATGGGAAATTTGTATTATATCATTTTTTTATTTATTTATTAAAAGTAGATTTGTTTAAATTTTGGAATTAGGTTAATTATGATATAATAATAATCTTAATTAATTTAAAATTAACCTGATTCCATTAAATTACTAGAAAATTGAATTTAATTATTTAATAAATGAATTTTTATTAAGAATTTTTAATTAAGGGTATTTTTGTACTTTTAAAAATAATTGACACTTCTTTCTTCTCTATTTCATATATATTTCTCTTATACCAATCAATACATCAAATCAACTCTATTTCTCATCTTTTTCTCTTTTCTTACACTCTCTCTTAGGGGGTGTTCAAAACCAAACCAACCCAATAGAAAACCGCAAACCAAACCAAACCAAACCGAAACCGCAAAAAACCGCATTTGGTTCGGATTTGTTCGGGCCATCTCTTAACAAAACCGCACGGTTTGGTTTGGTTTGCGGTTTGTATTTTGCAAACCAAACTAAACCAAAGCAAACCGCATTATGTTACAACCCAAACTTCACTTATCCCACATCTAACCCAAAACTTAAACCCATTATGTCTTAACCTTACAATTACGAAATATTTTCTCTTACTCACACTTAACTTTTCAGTTTTAATATTTTCAAATCTCTCCTAATAGTATTGCGCATTCTTCCCATCTTCTTTGTCATGTACGTCTCACCTCTTCTACACTAATATCTCATCTCACATGTTTTTTCTTTTTCATTTTCTCATTTTTATGTTACTATTTTCTCTTCTAATTATATTTTTATCGCACATTTCTTCTCTAATCTCACATCTCTTATGTTTTTTTCTTTTTATCTTCTCTAATCTCCCATCTCCTCTATTTTCTGTTTTATTATAATATTTTTTATATTGTTTTATTCTACTATTTTCTTTCACTTTTGTTTTAATTAATTTTTGCATATTGAATGAGAACTTTTTGTCTAAATATGATGAGTTTTGTTGTTATTTGACAATGTGTGAATGACTAAACACAAAGTTATGTTGTTCTCTATATATGTAAATATCACTCAATAAAAATTTTGTAAAAAACCGAACCAACCAAACCAATCCAAATCGCATTGATTTGGTTTAATTTGGTTCGGATTTTTTTTAAAAGCCAACCGAACCAAACCAAACCGCATGCTTTTTTCTCTTGCGGTTCGGATGATTTTTAACATCAAAACCGCCCAAACCGTACCGCGAACACCCCTACTGTCTCTTATCTATTTCTCTCTTCACAACTTCTCTTCCAATCCAAACACACCCTAAATGATTAGTAGAGGATTAACTTTTCCATAAAAGAAACACATTGCGTATTTTTGAAAACATGTGAGGCTTTCAAGAAATGTGTGGGGTGGCTAAAGTTCTCTCTCTTTACAAGACTCAGTTTTGATGCCAAGCTTCACACTTGGAGCACTATGCCGATTTTAAAAACAGAATATATTCAGTTCAATATGCACAAGGCATGAACAAAAAATATAGAGTTTGCAAAACACTCATAAAAACACTAAGCCCATTTCATCTAGCATTTTTTGGGTTTTCCGGTTTCCTGATTACATACAATTTATAAACTACAAGGGAGATATAGAAAGAACTTGTAGTTCCATAGATTACATAATGACTTCATGAACTACACAAGATGGATGTCAAACCAAAGAATAGGTTAGAAATCACAGTCCAAACTAAAAATTTCAAAGTTGAAAGATAGAAATTTAACAATTTTTTTTTTGTAGATTTCTGAGCTATGGATGAGTCCTGGTCAGAGATGTGATGCCGCTGCAACATCTATTCCTGTTAACACACCAAATCCTCCAACGATCCTCTTGAATCTTCCAGTTATCTGTTTATCTCAAGCCCCTATAGGTAGGAAATTACTGACATACACAACATGATGACAAATGCTAACATCAAGGCAATGGTGTTGAACATCATTTCTTGGAGATGAAAGGCTTTACAGATTCTACAACCACCTGTTTTGAAATGTAAAAGTGCGTAGTTAGATCAGTTTATTTGGGGGGAAATAATTGTGTTTTACCAAACATGTAAGCAAAAAGATTTGCTCATTTTCTTACCCTTCCATCATAGGACAGGGATGCAAAGATCCATGGTTCACGAGAACTCCATGTAAGCCCTGAAAATGAATAAAAGATTGATACCCGGAATTCTGAAAAGATCATGGGTTATTGAAGCTCTTACCATAAATACTGTCTTCATAATCACTGTATGTATTAAGCAATGGATCAACCAAACGGGCCGGCGACTCTGGTTGGCTGGCAAATATGCAAGCAAAGATGAACAAAAAATACATAAAAAAAATTGTATTAGAAAAACATAAAAGTATGTAATGATATTTAAAGATAAGAATATAAGACCTTTCAGTTGTTAACTCGTCATGGTTTATAGAGGCCGACCACAAGTTGACAGTCGAATCCGTTCCAGCACTCTGACATATCCAAATCCAATGACAAATAACTAAATATTCCATAACATGCCAAAGATGTATTCACCCTCAAAAATAATTAAAATTTGCATGTTTGTGCACAAGTGCGTAGAAAAAGCTCTTAAGAAAATAAGTTTATCTCAATCCTGAGCAAGGATGTATTCACCCTCAAAAATAATTCGGCTGCAGAGGAGCCTCATCCGTATTTATTTGTGTGTGTGTGTGTGTGTGTGGTGGGGGGGGAGGGGGGGGATTATATATATTTAGAGAGAAATAGAGAGGGAGAGAAGGAGGACCAAGATTATTCCGTCATACTCTGGGTTACACTTGACAATCCATGTCCTGGCAATACAAGTAATACATATTGCTTATCAGATGTCTGAAAAAGAAAAACTACCATCAAATAGTTAATTTTCTTTAGAAAATTTTAAATGAAAGAAAAATAGTAGGTAGGTTATCTGTGCATTAAAAGGCTGATCATAACAACATACGAGAAGCACTAGTAGCACAGTTGTTTCCTGTTCTATTTTCTTTCCTTTTTTTATCCTTTTTCCACCTGGGGGTTGATTGGAAATTCTACAGTAGGGTTCTTGGACTGGGAATTTAGATAAAAAATAAAATAAGCTTTAAAACTATTCATGATAGGTACCAATGTGTATGGCCTAGAAGCTCTTGGATGGGAACTTTTGGCTTTCTTAGATCCCAAATGCGTATCCCTGACTCATGTTCTGCTGTAACCTGTACAAAACATGAACTCAATTTTGCCAATATGAATAAAAGGAGGTCGAATACTACAATCTAGAAGACAGTTTCATCTGTAAACTAAATCAATAATCTAAGTGAGAAAACCCAGAAAATATATATATTTAAGTATTTTGACGGTAGGAAACACAAAAAATAACTATCTGCGGTGTACATTTTCGTTTCTAGAATCGAATGTCAACAATAAGTGCTGACAGTCCGTATTATAGCACGGTGAATTTCAGAAAATGTTAGTTAGACACATACATAAAACCAACTGGAAGGTATAAAGACACATATCAGTAGAATGAGGCTCACAAAGTTCAACTCTTACAAGTATGTTGTTCTTTCTAGGATGGTAATCAGCACTGCGGACATGAGAACACTCAATTGAGAGTGTCTTCCTGTGATATAAATAATCCAATTAGTAAATGCGAAATTCCAAGAGGAACTAAAATAAAAACTACTTGGTTTCAGGGAATATATATGCCTCTTCCAGCACCCTAAACCTTGAACTTGAAATGCAACGAGTAATTTTCTTAACCAGAAGGAAGATTCCAAATACATTGAATTTCTAAATGAACCAGTAAAATGATGAATTTGGGAACATACTTCATTGTCCTCACATCCCAAAACTGGAGAGATGATTCACAAGTTGCAGCTACAGAATTCACATCATGCGGATCCCATGCTCCTCCAGATAACTTGTGCAGCATACCAGCTGAATCTTGTGATTGTACCTGTGTTTTTGTTGTTTGCATGTGTTGAGAGGAACGTGAGGGGATTAAGTCAAAATCACTAAAATTTTCATGGAACTTAAGTAATGCAGACACTGTCAACAACATAAATGCACGTGAATCGTGATTATCAAATTCATAACACAGATCTTAGGTCTTAACTAAACCTCACATACAACTCTGGTGTTTGACTTTCAATAAGATTGACAATTAATATCAATGTTAAATTTTCCATCCCAAATTAAACTTTTATCAGGGAACAAAATTAGATCCCTTATGGACAATATGTAATCCATTCTCAGTTACATCAATCATTGATTGAAGCATCACAAGTTCACAGTTGTTTGGGAAAATCCATTGGCCAATTCCTCCAATCTTTCATTTTCTAAAATGCCTACCATTCAAACAGTATCTTAACATTCAATAAAAATAACGAACTAATTAATTGTTCATACATAACAACTAGGGAATGTAAAATATTATTCACTTCATTTTTAAGTTTTAGATGCCTATAGTCCAAAGAGAAACTATTTGGTTCGATTCTGAACAAAACCAGATAATCTTTCATGGTTTACTCTCCCAAAATCAACATGTTTTCTTCTCCCGCGTTGTAAAAATTTATTTGTTTGTTTATTGCAACAGATGATGGTAACTTTAGTAATGATAACATGTGATTTTGAAACAATATGTACTTGCCAGTATAATATTCATATGTTTTTGCAATGCATGTGTCAAAGTCAGAATTCAGAAACTGCATATATTATGCCATGAACTTTGTACCTGTGCAGTTTTCTTGGACACGTCCAAACTCCACAGACATAGGCTTTCATCGTCGATGCTAATCAATTTATCATGCCTTCCAGTTGGCCACCAAAGAATACTGCTTGGTAGCGAATGTTCAGTAAGAAATGGTAAAAGACCATGTAGATGTGAATAATGATCATATAGTAAAGAGAAAAGTTGTCAAATAGTTAAGGAAAATTTTTCAAGACTTCAAAATGACTCGTCCAATAGTGTGAAGTGAAGAAATCAAAGAGATGTAGCTTAATCAAAGTAGTTAACTAATTTCTCCGAATAAATTCCATCAACATCTTCAGACAACTACCTAAACCTCAGGCAATGAAACAGCATACAATAGTAGCTAAAGTGAAAAATGATAAAACTAATGAGTCGCTAAAGAGATTCAGAGTGAATAAATTTGCATAAGGGAATTGCGTACTCACCTTTTAATCTTACCGGATTTAGTTTCAAGAGATGTAATTCTCTCTAACTGAGGGGAATTTAACTCGCCATATAATTCCGGAATCTGCCATATTGCTGCCCCATATGATTCACCTTTATGAACAAAATGTAATCATAAGTCTTTTAAGTTTCTAACGAGGCCTGTTTGGGTTGGTTTATTTGAGCTTATCTACCGAATAAGTTTTGCGAGACTGTTTGGAAGAGCATATGAAACACAACTTATGGCATTGTTCCTAGGCTTTTTCAGCTTATTTTAATAAGTTTTCCAAAATAACTTATGAAAACAGCTTATACCTTATATAAAAAAAAATTTAACTTTCTTTTATATTTTGCTATAGAAATATACATAAGTGTTTATCATGATAAGCATTTGCGATAGAAATAGTTTATACACATACGTTTATCATGATAAGCATTTGTGTTACAGGTTGTTTATCCAAATAGGATCCAGGTCCTGATGGAAAAGTAGTTTAATTAAGTTATTATAGTATAAGCACTTATCATATAAGTGCTTATGTATAACTATAAGCTATTTCTATGACCAAAAGAAAATAAAGGCAAAATGTTTTTATACAAGTTATGAATTGTTTTTACAAGGTAGAGCTTACGAAAATAAGTTCAAAACAACCTATGAACATGTCATAAATTGTTTCCATAAACTCTCTCAAACCTTAACAAAAGCGCTTATATTGGATATATAAGCTTAAATAAGTCAATCCAATGCGATCCTATCAATACACCAAAAGAAACTGATGCACGAGACGCCCAAACTAACAATGGAAACATGTTACATTATATCAAAATTCCCAAATACCACCACCAATACAAATATGAAAGAAAAAAAGAAATTAAAAGAGAATGATGAATACCGTTAGAGTAGACGGTTGAGAAAATCCGCTGATCAAAAGGACAAGAAACAAGGTCCCAGATCTCGTTGGGATGCGAAAACAATCCCTCACAGAAAAGTTCAGTTCCACTTGAAGAAAGCCGAATAAGATGAACCTGAACGATTAATTCAACAATCAATTAAGATCAAATTCTATGAAAACTGAATTAGCGCGTGCGCGCGCGCGTGTGTGTATTCATACCTCATTTTCTTCTTTGAGACTGAGAGTTCCAGCGAGGAAACTCGTGTGATCTGTATCTGCTTTTACATCTGATATGCATCGAGCCTAGAGTGCGAAACAATGAAAAAATTTGAAGTGAGTAATGGAGATTGTGAATGAATGAGAAATGGTTATGGAATTGTGAAATTGACCTGATATTTGAGACCGTATCCGATACCAGATGAAACAGCTTGCATTGATCTTACTTGCTTGAAGGTTAGTTGAACGATGAATCTGCAACTACTTTACTTGAATGAAGGTTCAGATACACTGACCGGAGTTAAACCCAAAAATGGCGCACCGTAGTACACGGTTGCTGCTTTGCTTTTTTTTTTTTTTTTTTTTAGGCGAGATGTTGGTTTTTTTGGGTCGAAAACGTGATATGGGCTAGAAACAAGAAATAATTTTATCTGGCACCCCCCATGGAATCTCCCTACTACCCCCAATCGTACCTGGTAGTGACACCCCCCATTTTTGCAATATTCTCATATCACCTCTGTTATTATTTACATAAAAAATGATTTTTTTTACAAAAAAAATCACTTTTTCAAACAAAAAATAAAATAAAATTTTCGGTAGTGCAATTTAAAATTCTCGGTAATCTCTGATCTGAATTTCCCGAAAACGAAATTTTCGGTAGTAATAATCTAAATTTACCGGTACTTCTTACTGGGAATTCTTAAATTACCGGTAATAATTACCGGTAATTTAAATATTACCGGTGTGCATTTGCACACGCATACCGGAGATTCTAAATTACCGGTAACTCTCAAACTACCGGGAAATTAAAATGTCCGGTATACCGGGAATTCCAGTTTTACACGAAATTTCCGGTAACAGGTCAGTTTCTTCAAAAATGTTTGTCATTTGCACTCCGGAACCGTCAGGGTTTTCTACCGACTCGTGTAGCGATTACACTCAGTTCTTCACCACAGACAAAGTATGTATTATACGTAGATGCGTAAAATTTAATATTATTTCGTTTGATTTCATGTTTTGTGTTACTATAAGTTGTTATGTTTTTGAACGACAGATTTTTGAGAGTCGATCCAACGTATTAGCTTGGGCACAGAATATTGGAAAGCAACATGGTATCATAGTTGTGACAATTCGTTCTGATAGTGCAACTGGCCAGCGAGGAAGGAATGATAAATTGATAATGGATTGTGAGAGAGGAGGAAATTATAAAAGAAAAAAGTCTGAAAGTAGTCATTCATCGGAGAAGGATAGTCTCGCTAGTATGAAAGTGAAATGTCCTTTTCGGCTGAGGTCTTCGCCAAGTGGTATTGGTTGGAGGGTGAGCGTTATGTGTGGGTTTCACAATCATAGAGTATCTCAGGATTTATCAGGGCATGACATATTAGGCCGTCTAAAACCTCATGAGAGAAATGGATGTCGATTCTAGATATGGGTTATCCTATTGCGACCCGGTACAATTTGGTTTTTGTCAGGGGTCAATGACACTTAACCAAACCTTCTCCCCTCTTACCATAGCTCCATCTATGTTTGCATGTAGGCATAAAATGATTGTTGTTGGCTTTGTCAACAACAATCATCGGGTTCAGGTAAAATTAAAACCTGATAGTCCTTTGCCTTCCGTCAAGACCTGGTGGAGAGAGAACTGTACTAAAGAGGCAAGAGCCTGGGAAACAGCATATGCAGGACGGATTAGGCACTAGGAGGAAGAAATTAGGAAGTCACGTTAATTTTATATGTTATCTTGTTGATGTTATGTATTTTTTACGTAGGAAATCATCTTAATTTAATATGTAATCTTGTTGATGTTCTTGTTGATCAAGCACTGTGGGAAAAAAATGAAAATAGCAGGTTTTTCAAATTTTTTTCAAGCTCAGGACTGATACCGGAAATTTCAGTTTGCCTGAAATTCTCGGCATACCGGATATTTCATTTCCCCGGTAATTTCACATTTCCTGTAAAATTAGGAAATCCGGTACATTTATACCGGTAAATTGAAAATGTTCGGTGGATGTTACCGGTATTTTTAAAATTACAGGTACTACCTGAAAATTCAGGTAAACACACTGAAAATGGCTGAAAAATCCGATAATGGGCAAAATTTCCGGTATGACACCGGAAATTTCAAAAATCTGGCGTTTTAGACATGGGTAAAATGGACTTTTTGCTTGTAATGGGGGGTGCCAGGTACGATTGGGGGGGGGGGGGTGGCAGGTAGAATTCTCCCACATGTGCAATGCCTTTACAGTATGGCAATTTATTAATCCACTCCTTGATACTTTTAGCCATCTAGCGTATTTTCTTTTATGTCCTCTACTATTTTTTTCTTTACACTGGATGCATCCGGAGACACATCTACGGATGCATCTCCGAAATCATATCAGAACATGTTTTTTTTTTAAATTCAGTTTTGTTGGTCGCAGATGAAAATTAACTGTTACAGATGGAAATTAACTGTTGCAGATGAATATAAAATAACATACACCCGTAAATAAAATAATATGATATATATAAGAAGTAATATGTCATAATCATCATAAAAAAATAGGACATCAATGTCATCAAAATATAGTACATAAAAAAAACATCACAGTCACTACTGCGTGTGCCAGACACACTACTACGAAAAACCCATTTAGCAACGGTTGGGAATGACATAAAATGACGCGGGCGAAGGCGTTGTTATGTAGATTGTTGTTGTAAGTTCGTCGTTTCTACAACGGTCTGGAAACCGTTGTTGTATTCTGGAAGCGCGCGATATATTGCAACGGTTAGGTATTTCAACCGTTGTAATATATATTAACTATCACAACGGTTATCAGTATGAACCGTTGTCATATATGTTAACTATCACAACGGTTATTTGTCTCAACCGTTGTGGAATGTATCCTTAGTTTATTAAATACAAATGTATATTGCTTGTTTTACCATCCACCTTATTAAAGAAATACAACCATTAAAATTGGTAAAGAACTATATAATCTGAAAATTAAACTGTTCTTGAAAACCAACTTAAACACACCACTGTTTTTCGAATTGCATCCATTTCATTCCGCACATTTTATGTTCCTTAACATAAAATTTATGGTTCGATGGTCGGTTTCCTTCAATCCATCGATATCTTTTGTTATAGTTTACCTCATCATCGCCAAAAATCGCCACGATTTTATCATCATAACAATGATCATGATCTTAACAACCACGGCGATTAGTGACGATGATGAGGTAAATTATAATAAAAGATATTGATGGATTGAAGGAAACCGACCATCGAACCATGCATTTTATGTTAAGGAACATAAAATGTGCGGAATGAAATGGATGCAATTCGGAAAACATTGACATGATAAAGGTTGGTTTTCAAATACATCCTAATTTTCAGATTATAATATTCTATAGCAATTTAACTGATTGCATTTTCAATAAAAGGATAGTGAAACAAACGATATACATAGTATATAATAAACTAAATTTCATATACAATATCAGAATGAATTCATATATATGTACCTTATCAGAATGAATTCATATATAGGTACCACCATCATCATCACCATATGAAACAAATCCTAAGAAGTGGGAAGCAATGATGAAAATTAGTTAGTATTAAATTTAACTATATACAATATACATAGTATATATATATATCATAAACTAATGTTCTATATCAATTTAACTGATTGCATTTTCAATAAAATGATAGTAAAACAAACAATATACATAGTATATGATAAACTAAATTTCATATACAATATAAGAATGAATTCATATAAATGTACCTTATCAGAATGAATTCATATATATATGTACCACCATCATCATCACCATGTGAAACAAACCCTAAGAAGTGGGAAGCAATGAAGAAAATTAGTTAGTATTCAAAATAAAACAACCAAAAGTTGAAACAAAACTCTAAGAAGTGAGACTGTACCATTACAATGAAGTTCACCTTGCTTATGAATCATTGAAGTCGAATCTGCACAAAATGAGAACAATCAACAAAAACAACATGAAGCAAACGAGATAATGGGAACTATTTAACAAAAAGATTGAAGTAGAAGACTACCTTATTTTCCATAAACAATATGTACATTACGCTTGCTACCGCCAGCATCATCACCATGTTCATCTAGTTTTAAATTCTGCAGGAAGAACTACAAGGAGGAAGAAGCTTAAATCAAAAGCTTCATACTTCTTGTATTTCTTCTCGCAGATTCTAAAAAAAGATGAAGTTTGGGTGCTAGGGTTTCGCTGTGAAGGAAACGGCGCGACTGTCAAAAAGGGAAAGTTAATTCCCTTATATAGGTAAATTTTTCACAACGGTTTTCTTAAATAACCGTTATGATAGATTATATATTAATTTAATAATATCACAACGGTTAGTTATAATAACCGTAGCGATACCCCTTATACGTGGTACAAGGTTCGACACCAGGCAACAACATTTTCTTAAAATTACGCCTGGATTATAAGTGATATCGCTACGGTCATTACTTATAACCGTCGTGATATTATTAACCGTTGCACTTCCCAACATATGAACAGTTTACAAGAAAATATAGTTCCAGAATATGAACGGTTTACAAGTTATCATCATTACAAGCATTAAACTATCAGTCTTTTCATCTTCAACCTCATCTATAAATAGACAATTTTACATATCTAAATAATATATTCTTCGTAACAATGAGTTCAACAAATAAGAATCCTAGAAACCTCAATGAGGAACGTCAGGCGCCAATCCAGGAGGTCGTCCAACCAGCAACTGCCAACTTCAGGGATGCCTTAAGGGTAAGGAAGGATAAGAAGAAGAAGAAGAAGAAGAAGCCGAAGAAGAAGAAGATAAAGAAGAAAAAGAGGCATGTATATTATGATTCCGATGAGGGGAGTGAGGAGAGATGTCTAGATTATGAAGATGCATTTTATGCTATGGGCTCTGACAATGATCTTGATATGTAATATGTTTATCAATGTATTCTCAATGGAATATTAAAATAAAATTATGTCTATATATGTTCATCTTTTACAGTTTTATTTTTAAAGTTATATATATACTCTATTGCACTTAAAAATACTAAAGAATACATTGCTGTGAATCGAAGCATGATACATGTAGTAAAACGGTCTTCTAATACAAGCGTGTTAAAATGTAAAAATATGAAAAAAAATATAGAGCTGGGAATCGAAGCTTGTTACACAACTTGTATTACAACGGTTATGTAATACAACCGTCGTTAAATATGGCGTTATAAATTTTTAATCCTGTTACAACGGTGGGATACGAAACCGTGGTAAAGCTGGCGTCGTTAAATAGGATTTTCGTAGTAGTGACAACATCTCCATCCCCTCCTCTGCCTATGCCTATGCCGCCTCGTCTGCCTCTACTGCCTCCTCGACCTCACGGTCTTCATCCCCGGCCATCGATCCCACCCGTCCCGATGCGATGTCTGCGGTACATAAGTGCCCCCTCTGCCACCACAATCATCTCATCCAATATACGGCTGTGGTCAGACCCCTCAGGGAAGAAACCGACGTCAATGCCTGCCCGCCCCATCTCCATTATCTGACGACAGCGAGGCATGACAGCCTGAGTGTGGTTCAAGTGAGACTGTTGCTCCCCTAAGATCTCTTGATGAGGTGGTCTGGGCGGTGATCCTTCTGCAGTGGGCACCCTGTAGGGGTGTGAGACGGTGAAGAACCACATGATGTAGACATCTACACAACTCCAGTCTCTCGGCGCTCTGGTCACTCGAGCCTCATCTGGTACCATGTGCCTCTGGTAGTCATCATGGATCTTCTTTATCTGTATACGGGTCATGTCGAGAGAAACAAAGACAACTGGGTGTCTGGGTATCGTCTGTGTGTACCCGAACTGCTGCATGACGCGCTCGGGGAAAATATGGAACAATGATGGTCGAACTGCATGCCAACCATCCTGAGAATAGTGAGATGTCATCAAACAGGCGCGTCACACGGTGATCAGCATAGACGTCATAACGGATGTCCTCCGCAGCCAGGCGATCGGGGTGTTCATTGGTTCGGGCAAATCCAAACCAAACCAATGTGTTTGGGTCAGACATTTTTCCAGTTCGGGCAAAAACCGAACCGAACCAATTAAAACCGGTGTTAATTGGTTCGGGCAACAGATTTCCAATTTGCTACCCGTAAACCCGAACCAAACCAATAACAATAAACATAATTAATTCATATAATAAATTATTAATTTTAATTGAGTTATTACTTATTTATTTGAATGAAGAGAATAATTGTTATAGTAATTAGCAAGTACAACCCATAATGAAAGAAATAAAGAGGCATAGTCTCTGGACATTTCCAATGAAAAACAGAACGACATCTTTCAAATTATCGTAAGCCTATCAATCAATGATGAAATATAGAGAAACCAAACATCACAACCGATATAAATCAAACTCATACATTGCAAACTATAAGTATCCGCAAACCACAAGCTTCTTCCGAAGTATTTGCAAACTCTAAACCTTCAATTTTATGGTATAGAATGGAGTATGAGTATGCAGTAAAATTGTTTTAAGTTATTGAATATTTAAGTGATATACAACAACTATATGACTATGGGGGTCATAACTTGTTTAAAAATATGTGTGTCATGTGTTCAATATTTATTTTTCATATTTTAGCGTGTAAACAAATAATTTAAAAAAATATTTTTTGTACATTTATTTTTAATATATCCGATCAATCCAATCCAAACCAATCCATTGTTTTTCGGATAGGTTTGGTTTGTGCTTTATTGCAAAAATATAAAAATTCAATCAAAACCAATCCATTTATTTTTCATTGGTTTGGGTATCGGATTCTCTCAAAACCGAACCAAACCGGCCCGCGAACACCCCTATCAGGCGATCGAGATAAACTCTGTAAGGGTCGACTGTCTGGTTTCCCTGAGCGGGAGAAAGACACGGGCGCGTGGCATCAGCTCTGTGTAATCAGGCACACTCCCCCACTCGGCAATCATGGGAAAGTGCTAGAATATCTAAGCCTGAAATGAAAATAAAAAATATCATGATCAAGCATTATCACGAATATAGAGTGAAAAGAAATGAAAAAAAGTTGAAGGATATAAGATTGTTACCACAAGTAGTGACACGCTGTTTGCCACAGTCTTGGTCTTCCACATGCATCCCTCTCCCAACCGCAAATACGTGTACGCCAGTGTAGCCACCCCCCAGTTGTACTCATGGATCCGTGTGGAATCCAAAAAGTACTTGAGGTAAGCGACATCGGTATATGTGGAGGAAGTGTCCACAAACAGCTGAGTGCCGACTAAAAATAAAAAATACACTACAAAAAAATTAGGGTTTTACGACACAAAAATTACGACAATTACTTGATAACTGTCGTAACTCTCATGTAGAGACGGTTGCCACGACGGTTTACACCAACCGTCCTTTCATTTTTTTAAAATTAATAAAGATTGCGACAGTTATAACAAAAACCACCCTAAAATTAAAGTTACGTCAGTTATATCAACCGCCCTAATATACATGTCACGACGGTAAAAAAAGCTGTTGCCACATAAACCTTTCAAGACACATATTAATTTCCAATTAAACATCTAAAAATTTACCTAAAGTTACAACGGTAAAAACAACCGTCGCCTCTTAAAATCTCCCCACACTCAACATTTTTTGTCAAAGGACACGACGGTTACCTCTACTGTCGTCACCCTAAATCACTTCACCAACGTAATATTTTTTTTTATTACATAACAACGCAACAATTAATCCCCACACAAATAATAATTCTATATTATAATCTCCTCTTCGATTTCTAATTTCCCTCTTTACTCCCTCCGTCCCAAATTATAAGACGTTTTGGGCTTTTCACACAAATTAAGAAATTTAATTATTACTTTATGGGAAAGACAAATTATGTATAACTTTACAGTAATGCCCATCATAATTATATAGGAGAGAGAAATTAAAAGAGTTGAAAGAATAAATAATAATAAATATTTGAGGGTATATTGGGGAAGATGTCATTTATATTGCATTGAGAATATAAAGTGACTTATAATTTGAGACTAATTTTTTTGACAAAGTGTCTTTAACTTTTGGGTAAAGCTAACTTGTACCCCAAGGGCATAAGTTAAGAACTAAATTAAGAAGTATTGTCTTAGAAATTGTGTAGAGCCTTTGATTAAAGTATAAAATTAATTGTTAAATTATCGTTTTCCATACAAATTTACTATAAGTGGGTTTCTTAATTTGTGCCCATGATTTTTTAGTTCCTTTTACGAAACCTAAAAAATACTCTTGATATCTAGCTCCCTCAAATGCGATTTCTTCACAATCCTTAAGAAAGTCAAACAATTTTTGCATACCCAAGCAATTCAAACTCAATTCCTTTATCCACCGCCTTTCTCTATGCTGAAATGTTAGATCCTCGTCGGCTTTTTCTTCTTCATCCTTATTCGAATGGGTTTTTTAGCATGAATTTATAAACTAACATGTTTTTTTAATTTATTTAAAATCCCTGTTTTAATACTTTTGATTTCTTTCAAACCCCATTTGCAGTACTTTTTCGAATGGGTTTTTTAGAGTGATTTTTTAATTCTAATTTGCATTACCTGTTTCTTATTTTTGGATTTTAAATGAAAAATGGAGAGTGATTATAGTTTGACAATGAATTTAGATTTTATTTGATTACACAGTGATATACAACAACAACAAAACCATACTTTCCAATGTGGGCTCATATGAAATACCCCCTATTTCAAATTAGATGAGTGTCTAACTTACATAGCTTAACATTAGCCCATGGACTTCCCATTTTTTTATTGTCTGATGTGATTTGTAGGAAATTGTGACTAAAGAGGATAGGGTGGAAGCTCATAGCTTTTTTCTAATGATTTCAAGTTTCAATTCCACCCCTTTAATATTTTGGCATAATGTATTTTGACTATTGCATGAGGTAAATAAAACATTGCATCCATTAGTGCCCCTTTAGCAAGGTCGGTTTCACCTACCCTGTATCTTTTGTTTTTTGTTTTCAGTTCAAGAAAAACATGGAAAAACTTCAACAACTACAAAATGAGGATGCGTTGGTGCAGTAGTGACACAAGGGATGAGTTTATGAGCAGACAAAGTAGTACAAGGTGGACGCCAATAACAGATCATATTAGAATATTGAAGGATCTTTATTACCATGATGGAATTAGATAACCCAATGCATAACAGATTCAGATGATCTCTGGTAGGCCGAGATAATATGGTAAGATTGAAGGGAATAATGTGTTTTATTGTTTTCAAAAACATAAAGCTCGAGAAAGACTAGAGAAAATGTCTGCTTTTGATGTTAATGTTGGTTTTTCCTGCATCCAAAATCCACCAAAAAACAACAATATTATTTTGTTACTAACTTAAAAGCTGATCATCATAAACAACAAACCATTATTCACTCATCAATCATTCTAATTATAACATTTCATTTTCTATATAATACAGGGCTCTCTTCTGCTTCACTTACTTCTACTAAGATGATTACTATAGGTCAGTTTAGAAATTATAAACATGGATCTGTGCCTATGGAGCAGAGTCTTTCGGCAAGTTAAGATTGTGATTTATTAGATAACATAAGCTTTAAGATGTTTCCTATCATTTTATTGTTCAATGTAAATAAAACTCTGCAATGATTTATGCCCATGGTCATATTGTAAGTCTTAACTAATAGGGTATAACTATATCCATCAAAGTAGATATTTAGTTAGTGCACTTCTCAATCAAAAATGGTTGAGTGATGGGGGTATCTATATTGGCTATTGGAAGCGAATAAGAAATATAGTATTTATCTCAAATTTTTAGTATAACATAGTTTTGTTCACTATATTTAGCATTTGAAGTTAATAACAATTATATTTTTTTTTCATGTTGAGTTTGTTGTGTCCAGATATTACAACCTTTTATTTTAACTAATAGAATTAATTTGTATAATTTTATTTAGGATTCTAATTCTACTCTGCCTTTGTGGCTCTCTTGGCTCTCGATGCATGCTATTGCTCCTTTACAAAGACCCGGTGAGATGCTCAGATGCAGTATACTGCTCCCAATCATTCATGGACACAAACAACTCCAAGGTATGAAGATATGTGTACTTAACAAATAATTTTAACTATGATTATTTAGAATTATGCTGGAAAAAATATCTCTATTGTTGTTGGCTTTGTCAACAACAATCATCGGGTTCAGATAAAATTAAAACCTGATAGTCCTTTGCCTCCCGTCACGACCTGGTGGAGAGAGAACTGTACTGAAGAGGCAAGAGCCTGGGAAACAGCATATGCAGGACGGATTAGGCACTAGGAGGAAGAAATTAGGAAGTCACGTTAATTTTATATGTTATCTTGTTGATGTTATGTATTTTTTACGTAGGAAATCATCTTAATTTAATATGTAATATTGTTGATGTTCTTGTTGATCAAGCACTGTGGGAAAAAAATGAAAATAACAGGTTTTTCAAATTTTTTTCAAGCTCAGGACTGATACCGGAAATTTCAGTTTGCCTGAAATTCCCGGTATACCGGATATTTCATTTCCCCGGTAAAATTTCGGTATCAGATGTGTGATGTTAAGTGCGATGTCACAATAACACACACTGCTAATATGAACAAGGCAATAACAAGCAGTAAATAACACAATGAATTGTTCACCCAGTTCGGTCTAACTACCTACGTTTGGGGGCTACCAAGCCAGGGAGGAAATTCACTATTAGTAGTATTAAATTACAGACTCAACAATCTCAGTTGACATCTACCTAACTTAATCACTACTCAATGACACTTCTACCTAAGAAACCACTTAGGTATGAGAAACCACTCACTCCCTAAATCACCTTAGTGATACAATTCAAGGATAACAAATTGAAACCCACCTTGATCCTGCTTAAAAGCTTTGACCAAGAACAACTCTCTCTTGCTTAACAGCTCTAGAGAACCCAATTACAACTCAAAATAGTAACACCAATTCAAACATGAATGGTTTACAAAAACACACACGAAAACTCAAATTGACTCTCAGTCTATGCTCTCTGTCTTCGTTCTCTTCCAACAAGGGTTGAGGCTGCTTTTAAATATCATTCTGATTTGGGCTTGGACCTCCTCCAAAAAATCTGATTTGATTTGTTATTAATCAGAATTTAAAACAGATTTGATCTTCTAATCTTTTTAAATCTTTTCAAATCAGCCCTAATGTTAGTTAGATGATCTGCTCCATATCTGATTGAAAATATAAATATCTTCTCCAAGAAATTCGCATCCAATCTCTCTAACAGATCTCTTCAAAACAAACTAACACATGCAGCCCTAAAACATCACAACCTGATGTTCTGATGTTCTGATAACTGATGTCAAGACATCAAGTAAAACATCAGCAAATAAAACTTCAACCCTGCAACAACTAATGTCAGGAACCAATGTTATGACATCAGACATATGACATCAACATTGTTCAACTTTGTTTTACCAAAATTCCAGCCAATACAAGAGCTAACAATCTCCCCCTTTGGCTAATTTTGGCTAAAGCAATCTCTGCCAACATCAGAGGTACCTGCAGCGGAAAAACTCCATACTCCTAATATTCCAAAACAATCTGCAGCAATCACATTTTATCACATCCAAAATCTGCACAGAGCTAAACTCCCCCTCAATCACAAGAACCAACATACCAGCTGTTCAAACATGCACACTCCCCCTCAAGCCTAGAATCACATCAGACACCTAGGCAACACATAGGCACATAGGCTAACTCTCCCCCTTTTTAGCCATAATTGGACAACTACCAACAAGTTATGCCCTCACACACCTAACACTTACAACAGTTAGTCCTACTAGCTCTCCTTGTCAGTCAAAAGTCAGCACCACATGACAAGACAAATCATAAAACACAAACCAGATAAGCATAAAAGTACTTTTATCCGAATTACACAACATGCTCACAATGAGCAGAAACAAAAAAACTACAAACTACAAAAGCAATAAACAGTAAAAGCAGCACTTCAATCTTCATTAGTATCAGAACCATTTGCAATATCCTCATCACCTTCCTCTGAACCCGAATCTCTAGCATTTACACTCACATCATCTTCACCTTGTTCCAAGGATTTGATCATTTGCTCAATTTTCATCTTCCTAGCAGTGCTAGTACTGATCACCATATCAAGATCCTTGCAGGCCGCCTTCAATTCTTCAATCATCTCAGTTTTAGTACTGGCCTTCTTAACACCAGAACTTGATGTTACAACAATGTCTGGAACATGATTCCCAACAAACAACTTGGGATGCAAGGATAAAGCTGACTCCCTCTTACATGCTACATCTGAACTAGTTAAATTCCAGGATGTTGATCTAAGATCATTCCACAGACAAGGGAAGGGAATGCTATAGGCATCTTGATAGCATTAGTGGCACCATGCTTCACAACTTGATCAAATATGTAATTTCCATAATTGAACTTGACCTTTTTCCCAACAACATAAATAAACCTTCCTAATCCCACAACTATGGTGGTTTTGTGATTAGTAGGTACCCAGTTAGCAACTCCAATTCTGTGCAAAATAACATACTTGATACTGAGTTTGCTAGCTGTTAATTTACCTTTCAGTGGCCAAACCTTCACTTGAGTGGCTGTGATCTCTTTACACACATCATTATCAGTCACTTCCAGTTCACAACCCTCTTGATCATCTCTTCCCAGATACTTATTGATGGTACTAGGAGAGAAATTAATACACTTACCCCTAACAAACACCTTCATGAAGTCCACACTTTTTTTATCAAAAATGTCTATAGGAATGTTAACAAAAAATTCCTTAACAAGTCCACCATAACACTTAGAGAATTTAGTCACAGTATTCAACAGGCCAGCAACATGAATGAGCTCCATAATTTCTTTCATCTCCAATGCATCTTTTCCAAGCTCTCTTTCCAGAGCTAATCTCCTTTGACACACAAATTTCCACATTGGAGCACTGCTAGCATAATGAAAGGATATGTTGTCCACTGGCACTTCAGGAACCTTATCAGAAATTCTCTTCAAAATGGACTTTCTGACAGGGGTGATGTCTTGAACATCTTCCTCAACATCATACTCAGATTCAGATTCTTCTCTAATCTTTCTCTTTTTGGAAGTCACAGCAACCTTGCTCCAAGATTTTGTTGGACCAACAACAGATGTCTTTTTCTTCTTGCCTTCAGCTGTCATCTTAGGAGAAGATTCCATAGTCTTTCCTTTTCTAGTCTTCAATCTATTTTATCCAGAGTGTCAGTTCCACTATTTAACATTCTGATGGATTTTGACATTTGATCAAGCTGGGATTTTAACAACAAAACTTCATTCTCAAGTTCAGCTTTATCAGTCTCAAGCTGCATTATAATCTTCCTCTACTTCTCCCCTTCTTGACAGACCTCTTCACTTTTCAGACACAACTCTTGATAAGAAGATGCCAGCTCTTCAAAGGTCAATTCACCATCACTAGACTATCCATCAGAGGCACATATTCCAGTCAATTCCTTAACATGCCTGGCATTCTTTTCTTCACTTTCACTATCTGTATCAGACTAGGAGACAGATAACCCCTTTTTCTGCTTTTTGAGGTATATAGGACATTATTTCTTGACATGACCATAACCTTCATACTCATAGC
The DNA here is from genome assembly GCA_022829125.1 of Lathyrus tuberosus. Taxonomy (NCBI): domain Eukaryota; kingdom Viridiplantae; phylum Streptophyta; class Magnoliopsida; order Fabales; family Fabaceae; genus Lathyrus; species Lathyrus tuberosus. Next base: position 8,661,199 of record JALAZF010000090.1, read on the forward strand.
ATTGAACTCCTTTGTCATGATTGGACTTTTCTTCATCTCTTGTTTTCTTCACTTGATCACTAGACCTGTTGTTGTCAGATGTGATGTTCTTAACATTAGGTCTATAGTTTTTGTCCATTCTCTTTAACACCTTATTAACCTGTCTCCCAAGCATCACAACAGCATCTGACAGTTCCTCCTGAGTTTCAAAATTACACTTCTTCTTACCATCTTCAATATTATACACCAAAGCTATGCTTTTGGTCTTCTTTTCAGGCTCCTCATTCAACCCCAACTCAAAAGTTTGAAGAGAACCAATCAACTCATCAACTCTCATCTTGCTGATGTCTTGAGCTTTTTCAATAGCAGTCACCTTCATTTTATATTTCTTGGGAAGGGATCTGAGAATCTTCCTTACCAGCTTCTCTTCAGTCATTCTTTCTCCTAAAGCACTAGAAGCATTGGACAACTCAAGAATATTCATGTGAAAATCATGAATGGTTTCATCCTCCTTCATCTTCAGATTTTTAAACTTTGTAGTCAGCAGTTGAAGTCTTGACATCTTGACCTTGGAGGTTCCTTCATGAGTAGTTTTCAAGACATCCCAAGCCTCCTTAGCTACTTCACAAGTGTTTACCAGCCTAAAGATGTTCTTGTCAATACCATTAAAGATGGCATTCAAGGCTTTTGAATTTCCAAGTGCAAGCTCATCTTCTTCCTTTGTCCAATCTTCCTCAGGTTTCAGCTTTGTTGTACCATCCTTTTCAACAATAACAGGCGCTTTCCATTCTTTCAAGACAGCCTTCCAAGCCCTGCTGTCTAATGACTTCAAGAAGGTAACCATCTGTAGTTTCCAATAGTCATAATTAGAGCCATCTAGAATAGGGGGTCTATTCACAAATCCACCACTCTCCTTGTCCATTGCACCAGAAAGTATCAGCCCTAGATCTCACCCAGATGCAGAGCAGGATGCCTGCTCTGATACCAATTGAAATTCTGGTATCAGATGTGTGATGTTAAGTGCGATGTCACAACAACACACACTGATAATATGAACAAGGCAATAACAAGCAGTAAATAACACAATGAATTGTTCACCCAGTTCGGTCTAACTACCTACGTCTGGGGGCTACAAAGCCATGGAGGAAATTCACTATTAGTAGTATTAAATTACAGACTCAACAATCCCAGTGGACATCTACCTAACTTAATCACTACTCAATGACACTTCTACCTAAGAAACCACTTAGGTATGAGAAACCACTCACTCCCTAAATCACCTTAGTGATACAATTCAAGGATAACAAATTGAAACCCACCTTGATCCTGCTTAACAGCTTTGCCCAAGAACAACTCTCTCTTGCTTAACAGCTCTAGAGAACCCAATTACAACTCAAAATAGTAACACCAATTCAAACATGAATGGTTTACAAAAACACACATGAAAACTCAAATTGACTCTCAGTCTATGCTCTCTGTCTTCGTTCTCTTCCAACAAGGGTTGAGGCTGCTTTTAAATATCATTCTGACTTGGGCTTGGACCTCCTCCAAAAAATCTGATTTGATTTGTTATTAATCAGAATTTAAAACAGATTTGATCTTCTAATCTTTTTAAATCTTTTCAAATCAGCCCTAATGTTAGTTACATGATCTGCTCCATATCTGATTGAAAATATAAATATATTCTCCAAGAAATTCGCATCCAATCTCTCTAACAGATCTCCTCAAAACAAACTAACACGCGCAGCCCTAAAACATCACAACCTGATGTTCTGATGTTCTGATAACTGATGTCAAGACATCAAGTATAACATCGACAAATAAAACTTCAACCCTGCAACAACTAATGTTAGGAACCAATGTTATGACATCAGACATATGACATCAACATTGTTCAACTTTGTTTTACCAAAATTTCAGCCAATACAAGAACTAACACCCGGTAATTTCACATTTCCTGTCAAATTAGGAAATCCGGTACATTTATACCGGTAAATTGAAAATGTTCGGTGGATGTTACTGGTATTTTCAAAATTACCGGTACTACCTGAAAATTCAGGTAAACACACTGAAAATGGCTGAAAAATCCGATAATGGGCAAAATTTCCGGTATGACACAGGAAATTTCAAAAATCCGGCGTTTTAGACATGGGTAAAATGGACTTTTTGCTTGTAATTGGGGGGGGGGGGGGTGGCAGGTACGATTGGGGGGGGGGGGTGGCAGGTAGAATTCTCCCACATGTGCAATGCCTTTACAGTATGGCAATTTATTAATCCACTCCTTGATACTTTTAGCCATCTAGCATATTTTCTTTTATGTCATCTACTATTTTTTTCTTTACACTAGATGCTTCCGGAGACACATCTACGGATGCATCTCCGAAATCTTATCAGAACATGTTTTTTTTTTAAAATCCAGTTTTGTTGGTCGCAGATGAAAATTAACTGTTGCAGATGGAAATTAACTGTTGCAGATGAATATAAAATAACATACATCCATAAATAAAATAATATGATATATATAAGAAGTAATATGTCATAATCATCATCAAAAAATAGTACATCAATGTCATTAAAATATAGTACATAAAAAAACATCACAGTAACTACTGCGTGTGCCTGACAACATCTCCATCCCCTCCTCTGCCTATGCCTCTGCCGCCTCTACTGCCTCTACTGCCTCCTCGACCGCCCGGTCTTCGTCCTCGGCCATCGATCCTACCCGTCCTGACGCGATGTCTGCGGTACATAAGTGCCCCCTCTGCCACCGCAATCATCTCATTCAATATACGGCTGTGGTCAGACCCCTCAGGGAAGAAACCGACGTCAATGCCTGCCCGCCCCATCTCCACTATCTGACGACAACGAGGCATGACAGCCTGAGTGTGGTTCAACTAAGACTGTTGCTCCTCTAAGATCTCTTGATGAGGTGGTCTGGGCGGTGATCCTTCTGCAGTGGGCACCCTGTAGGGGTGTGAGACGGTGAAGAACCACATGATGTAGCCATCAACACAACTCCAGTCTCTCGGCGCTCTGGTCACCTGAGCCTCGTCTGGTACCATGTGCCTCTGGTAGTCATCATAGATCTTTTTTATCTGTATACGGGTCATGTCATAGAGACAACTGGGTGTCTGGGTATCGCCTGTGTGTACCCGAACTGCTGCATGACGAGGTCAGGCAAATATGGAATAATGATGGTCGAACTGCATGCCAACCATCCTGAGAATAGTGAGATGTCATCAAACGGGTGTGTCACACGGCGATCAGCATAGACGTTGTAACGGATGTCCCCCGCAGCCAGGCGATCGAGGCGATCGAGATAGACTCTGTAAGGGTCGACTGCCTGGTTCCCCTGAGCGGGAGAAAGACACGTGCACGTGGCATCAGCTCTGTGTAATCAGGCACACTCCCCCACTTGGCGATCATGGGAAAGTGCTGGAATATTCAAGCCTGAAATGAAAATAAAAAAATATCATGATCAAGCATTATCACAAATGTAGAGTAAAAAGAAATGAAAAAAAGTTGAAGGATATAAGATTGTTACCACAAGTAGTGACACGCTGTCTGCCACAGTCCCGGTCTTCCACATGCATCCCTCTCCCAACCGCAAATACGTGTACGCCAGTGTAGCCGCCTCCCAGTTGTACTCATGGATCCGTGTGGAATCCAAAAAGTACCTGAGGTAAGCGACATCGGTATATGTGGAGGAAATGTCCACAAACAGCTGAGTGCCGACTAAAAATAGAAAATACACTACAAGAAAATTAGAGCTTTACAACACAAAAATTACGACAGTTACTTGATAACTGTCGTAACTCTCATGTAGAGACGGTTGCCACGACGGTTTACACCAACCGTCTTTTCATTTTTTAAAAATTAATGAAGATTGCGACGGTTATAACATAAATCGCCCTAAAATTAAAGTTACGACAGTTATATCAACCGCCCTAATATACATGTCACGACGGTAAAAAAAACTGTTGCCCCATCAACCTTTCAAGACACGTATTAATCTCCAATTAAACATCTAAAAGCCTCTTAAAATCTCCCAACACTCAACACATTTTGTCAAAGGACACGGCGGTAACCTCTACTGTCGTCACCCTAAATCACTTCACCAACGTAATATTTTTTTTATTACATAACAACGTAACAATTAATCCCCACACAAATAATAATTCTATATTATAATCTCCTCTTCGATTTCTAATTTCCCTCTTTAATTTTTTATTGCCTCTTTAACTTTTTAGTTCCTTTTACGAAACCTAAAAAATACTCTTGATATCTAGCTCCCTCAAATGCGATTTCTTCACAATCCTTAAGAAAGTCAAACAATTTTTGCATACCCAAGCAATTCAAACTCAATTCCTTTATCCACCGCCTTTCTCTATGCTGAAATGTTAGATCCTCGTCGGCTTTTTCTTCTTCATCCTTATTCGAATGGGTTTTTTAGCATGAATTTATAAACTAACATGTTTTTTTAATTTATTTAAAATCCCTGTTTTAATACTTTTGATTTCTTTCAAACCCCATTTGCAGTACTTTTTCGAATGGGTTTTTTAGAGTGATTTTTTAATTCTAATTTGCATTACCTGTTTCTTATTTTTGGATTTTAAATGAAAAATGGAGAGTGATTATAGTTTGACAATGAATTTAGATTTTATTTGATTACACAGTGATATACAACAACAACAAAACCATACTTTCCAATGTGGGCTCATATGAAATACCCCCTATTTCAAATTAGATGAGTGTCTAACTTACATAGCTTAACATTAGCCCATGGACTTCCCATTTTTTTATTGTCTGATGTGATTTGTAGGAAATTGTGACTAAAGAGGATAGGGTGGAAGCTCATAGCTTTTTTCTAATGATTTCAAGTTTCAATTCCACCCCTTTAATATTTTGGCATAATGTATTTTGACTATTGCATGAGGTAAATAAAACATTGCATCCATTAGTGCCCCTTTAGCAAGGTCGGTTTCACCTACCCTGTATCTTTTGTTTTTTGTTTTCAGTTCAAGAAAAACATGGAAAAACTTCAACAACTACAAAATGAGGATGCGTTGGTGCAGTAGTGACACAAGGGATGAGTTTATGAGCAGACAAAGTAGTACAAGGTGGACGCCAATAACAGATCATATTAGAATATTGAAGGATCTTTATTACCATGATGGAATTAGATAACCCAATGCATAACAGATTCAGATGATCTCTGGTAGGCCGAGATAATATGGTAAGATTGAAGGGAATAATGTGTTTTATTGTTTTCAAAAACATAAAGCTCGAGAAAGACTAGAGAAAATGTCTGCTTTTGATGTTAATGTTGGTTTTTCCTGCATCCAAAATCCACCAAAAAACAACAATATTATTTTGTTACTAACTTAAAAGCTGATCATCATAAACAACAAACCATTATTCACTCATCAATCATTCTAATTATAACATTTCATTTTCTATATAATACAGGGCTCTCTTCTGCTTCACTTACTTCTACTAAGATGATTACTATAGGTCAGTTTAGAAATTATAAACATGGATCTGTGCCTATGGAGCAGAGTCTTTCGGCAAGTTAAGATTGTGATTTATTAGATAACATAAGCTTTAAGATGTTTCCTATCATTTTATTGTTCAATGTAAATAAAACTCTGCAATGATTTATGCCCATGGTCATATTGTAAGTCTTAACTAATAGGGTATAACTATATCCATCAAAGTAGATATTTAGTTAGTGCACTTCTCAATCAAAAATGGTTGAGTGATGGGGGTATCTATATTGGCTATTGGAAGCGAATAAGAAATATAGTATTTATCTCAAATTTTTAGTATAACATAGTTTTGTTCACTATATTTAGCATTTGAAGTTAATAACAATTATATTTTTTTTTCATGTTGAGTTTGTTGTGTCCAGATATTACAACCTTTTATTTTAACTAATAGAATTAATTTGTATAATTTTATTTAGGATTCTAATTCTACTCTGCCTTTGTGGCTCTCTTGGCTCTCGATGCATGCTATTGCTCCTTTACAAAGACCCGGTGAGATGCTCAGATGCAGTATACTGCTCCCAATCATTCATGGACACAAACAACTCCAAGGTATGAAGATATGTGTACTTAACAAATAATTTTAACTATGATTATTTAGAATTAGGCTGGAAAAAATATCTCTATTGAGGGATTTTAGGATGATTAGAAATCAAGGTTTGGTTTGAAAAATTTACTGTCCATTTCATTTCTTTTTCATATGTGAGCCTTACATTTAGTGTATTTATAAGTCAATAAATAAAAATTCAAACAACATTAGAAAATTGAAGCTTGTATCTTTTCATTAATAATACTTTTGTATTAAATTAATATTTCATATATCAACACCATCCTTTGTATTGACATAATTTTTCTATATTAAAAAAAAGTAAAGCCTGTATCTAATTGAAACAAGAAAAAAAGAAGCTAAAATACTTGATAGTCTGTCAAATTAGTTTATAGATAGAGTGGTATTCATTTAGAAATTTGATTCCTAAGTTTGTTCATAATGTCACAATTTAATAACATTATTATCCTTTATAATATAATGTAATAATGTAATGGAGATTAAGATAAGATGAACTATTGATAAAGATGTGCTTCATGCACTAAAACATGGGCATGTATAAATTAGCTTCTCATTAGTATATGGGATATATGGAATGTTTCATGAATCAAACAACAAATGACTAGTTCGGCTTTTATTGAATATTTGGCGTACAATTTTAATAAACTTTTAATTAAATTTGGAATTTGGGATTGTTCTTGATGTCAGGGACTCACAAGATAGATAGTTTGTATGTGTTATGAAATAACACTACTGTGTGTGGGATCTGGGACTCCTCCTAATCCTTTAAAATTTTGTCTCTTCACACACACAAAAACTGCAAGAATAACACTTGGGTCCTGCCCAGAAACTTGTAGAGAAATCATATTTTGAGACTATATCTAAGGCATTAAGACCTGGTTGAGCTCTTTATAATCTGGTAGAAAGTATGTGGCTTCATACACACCTTATCCAATACACGATCTCCATTTATCGAGTAACATTTAAAGGTTCTGTACATTATGCATGGACAAGTAAGTGCATTTGAGGTGCTTCTCCGACTACTGCTTTTTACCAACAATTATGAGGTGCTTCTCCGACTACTTTTTTTTACCAACTTTGATTCCCTGGGTGTAGAAAATTCGAAGTTGTATGTTTGAGATTTTATATAAAGGTTTTATCTAGTACAACTTTTTCTACAAAATGATCAAAGTGCTCATCTTCGGAGGATGATTGTTAACCTTGAGGTAAATTACTTTCTATTTCTGAATGCATTCCTCTCTCAAAATAACCATCTTTACTAAGTACTGGCTGCTTTTTCTCTGTCCTCCCGATGGCATCCGGCCTATAGGCTCCTAGACTTGACAGTGGTTCTATAGTTAGACAGGATCCTGCAATATCTTACGTTTGGTCTAAGCAGAGTTTGAATGATGATCAACGTAGAGTTATTCTCAAGGTTTCCAATGAAGCTGGAATTTCATCAATTCAATCCGTAATTTTTCTCTTTAAGTTGCTTTAGTTTATCATCATTAAAATAATTTTCCTTGTGTTCCACTCAGTTACTCATTGTCAAATACTTGTGGCAAATGAGTATGCACTTATCTTAAGGATGCCTTGAACAGCGAAGACATCCACTATGGCCCATGCTGTGAAAGCCTTGTTGATTAGAGGCAGATCCATTTTACTGATAGCATATACAAATTCTGTTGTTGATAACTTACTAATCAAATTAAAAGCACAGGTATCCATGCATGCATATTATAACAGCTTCACTTAGTGTGTTTGCATCTTATCATTAAATATGACTGCTTGTTGCATGTAAAGCAAACAGGTCATTCTCTTGAATGGATCACTGTCTATTAGTCGACATGGGGCTGGCTGAAAGTGATTTAGTTGCTTGGAAACACATCTAAAAAAATTTAAGCATGAAAAATATGAAAATATTGTAAAATAAAGTGCTAGATTTTTAGGTGTTTTGATTTTTGGTCTATAAAATGTACTCCAGACTTCACTGTGTTTCTTTTGATATTTGTTGGAAAATATCAAAGTGCTTAATGTTCTTTTTGTATGTATAACCCTTTATAGTACAAATGACTATAATATAATATGGTTCTTTATTTCATAAATTTGTAATTATTATAGTCCCTAGAATGTTATTGTAATATAAATGGATACAGGGGATTGGTTTTGTTCGGGTTGGAAGACATGAAGCAGTGAATGAAGTGGTCAGAGAGCACTGCCTCTCAGGTTTCCCAATTTATAACCAGTATTCTTCCCTTTAATTTATAGAAGATTTTGAATAAAAATCTTGACTGAAGTTTCTATCACAGAAACAAATGTACAGCGTGTTGAAGATATCAAAATAAGGTTAGAACAAGTCAAAGTTTTTTATCAATATTCTTATAGTATAGAGGCCCGAGAAAATGGAATGGGGATGAGTTTGTTTTGTAGGCTTTCAGAAGCTCATCAATAGGCAATTTCAGCTTTGCAGTGTCAGGTCTGTTGTAGCTACTACATATTACATTACAAACTCTGGTTTGGTTCTTTTTTCTTTCCTTCCCTATCTACATCAGTTACTAAATAAAATATATACAATACCGTGTATGTGTCAGGGTATTATGGACTTGTCAAATGCCTTGATATATGGCGACAGATTGAGGTGTGGTTCATCTATGATAGCTAACGTCAAACTTGAGTTTTCTGGCTTAAACTGCTGTTTGCCTTGGCTAGAAGATGTAAGGATAATTCCTTCAAAATTTGCATTCTGTTATTTGTGTGGTATTTGTAAATTGTAAATTTCGCTGAGTTTGTTCTGTTTAGAGAAGCTTGCACTCAATTTTGATGGAATCAATTTTGATTTGTTTTTGTAGAACTTTTCTTGTTCACACACACACACACACATATCAATGTTGTTCTTTTGTTAGTTCTATTCCCTCATTTTCGTATTCTCAACATTTTCTTGTTCTCAATTTATAATAATGCTAAAAAATTGAGGGTAGAATTTTATTTTTTAAAAAATATTCAAAGTTTATGGCGGTTCAAACCGCCACAATTTACCATCGCAATAAAAAAAGAAAACAAAAATCAAAACGAAATTCCACGACGGTTAGTAGAACGTCGCAATACTCAGGTTACGTCATTTCCCTAACCGCCGTGGAAGAGAACGACGGTTGGTGTGACAGTTTTGACAACCTTCGCAATACAGCCTCGCGACACACATTTCTGGGATGGAGATGCAATCGTAGTAAAATGAAAATTGCGGTGGTTTTAATTGTCGTAACCTACCAAAATGAACCTTTGCAATTTGCCAATTTTTGTGTGGTGATAACACCTAAGCACACGCTGCCTGTGTATCTCAACCTTAGTTGAATCACCATTTGTCTGGCGTGCCGCAACGAGCACCTCACCAATTCTACGCGTGAGAAAGGAGAACCTAACATGAGCCTCTTTAGTCTTATCCATCTCCTCAAGCGCATCCAGTGGATCAGCCTCAAGCTCTTCGAACAACATCTCTTTCGCATCCTCCTTCGTCATCCTACCGTGAAGGAAGATGGTACCCTTAATCGATATATGTAACAGACAGGAGATGCCGTCCAATGTAATCGTGATCTCGCCGTGCAGTAGATGGAATGAGGACGTCTCAGGGTGTCATCTCTCAGCAAAGCCCATCAACATCCTGTTGTGGATCAGGCTGTAACCGATCTCACAAAGATCCTTCAAACCAGAGGCAGCAAGGACATCCTGGAACCAAGCCTCCTGTGGCTGCTCCAAAGATAATATCTTCCGCCCATGGTTATAGAACTTCTGTGGCTGACGAGTATGAAAATTTCCATAAATAAGAAACAATGTTAATAAGAAACAATGGTACAAATTATAAATTTCCAATGAAAAAAAAAAGAAACAATCTGTGTAATGTTACCTCTCCATCCCAGACATGTCTGGCAGTATGGTCAGCATACCTTATTAGCAAAGACATATCTGAGGGACCCCCTGGGAAACCCTCAGGCTCATCATCATCGTCGTCACCAGCATCCTCTGGTGGTGGGTCATCACCCTCTGGAGGTGGCATCAGAGCAACATCATCGGCAGGACGGGGAACAAGAGTATCCCGATGAGGCATGCGGGAGGACGGGGCTTGTGATGAATCCTCAGCTGAATATCGACGCCTCCGGGATGAAGAAGTGGATGATGTGGTGGGATACGAGGTCGAGGGAGTGTCCTGGGCATGTGATGAAGAAGGTTGTGCCTTAGTTGTATCGGCCTCGGTAACAGTGGCCCGACTTCACTCGCGTCTCACAAATGCATGTTGTGAAACCCGTCCAAGTTGCAATCTATCATCTCTGTCTGCCATAATGTCTGCAAGGTATAACCAAGAAAAAACAATCAAATACAAATAAATTAAAAAAACAAAAAAATTAACATTTTTTTACTTCTGGATATGTACACATGGAAAACTTCCGTAGATGTATATACAGAAGAACCCAGAATTCACAATGTTTGATTTATTCCGAGGCTGCATCTACAGAATTGCCCTAACGTAAATTTGTTCTGTAGATGTAGCTCCGGAACTTCTTGCAACTCCAACAGTCACGACAATGGCGTCCCCTACAAACAATACCTACATTGTCTCTAAACTATGTTTATAAAACTATCTAAGGATTTCTACCCCTAAAACTATATTCTAACTCGTTTACGGGAAATACTCGAAAATACCTCAGAAACTCGAAAACTTACCGATTATATCGAGCTTTGAATGAGTTGGAGTGTCTTGATCGTTGAAATGAATGCTCCTTGTCGAACTTGATTGAAAAAAATAAAGTTAGGCGGAAAAGGATTTTTTGAGGATTGAGAGAGTTTGGAAAGTTTGAGAGTGAAGAAGATGAAAAATGAAAAATGAGGGGGCAGAAGGGAGTCTGGCGCGAATGTATTCTAATTTTTTTTTGGAGCTATATAAACGGAAACATTCCGTAGATGTAGCTCCGGGAAAAACCAACGTTGAGTAAAAAAAGGTGCGTCCGGAGATACATCTCCGAAAGCAGGAGGGTATTTTTGTAAGCGCACATGGTGCCTAAGAACCCCAAGGGGTGGGGTAAGAAATTCTCTACAGTTTTACCTTGCCAAATAATTTCGGTTTTCTCAAAATGATCGCCAGTTTCTGGATTTTTACATCATTTACCATTTTTTTTATGTAATGAAATACTAGATATTGTAAAAAACGATTTTTTTGTTCGATATGTGCATACCAGATCTTTTAAAATATCCGTTAATGGAATGTACTAAATATTTTCAAAAATTCGATGATTTTCAAATTTTCAAATGTACTATAATATCAATAAAAAAATTATGTTGACTTCATAACTTCATCTTCCCAATGCCTTATACGTCATGCATATGTTGTTTCTCATGCTCTTGCACATTCATTACAGTTTTGTATACATCTGTCAGTGACAGGAGGCAATGGACAATCGGGTTTCAGCTTCACTTGAACCAAATAATTATTGTTAACAAAACCAACTGCAATAATCTTATGTCTACACGCAGCTGTGCATGGAGATAGCACTAACGGGAAGAAAGTGATGTTAAGGATTCTGGATAATGAGACCAATATGACATTGTATATATAAGAAAACTCATATCAAGAATTGTCATTCGTTTCTCACGACCCTGCGCACCCAAGCTCGTTAAGCACAAAGAACTCCTAACTTCAGAAACCGTCTCATAGAATACATTGGAATACAATTGATGGTGTTGTTAAACTGCAGCATCCAACTGCGTCCGAACCAAAGGCCAGGACTCTTCGTCCCATCAGAGTAAATCTGAAATAACACGGAAACCATAATTTCCATCTTGACCCACCTCAACAATGTCATTAATGTACTGATGTAAAGAAATAAGAAACCGAGCCAAGTAAAAAAAGTCTTGAAGATTGGCTAACTAGTCAACTTTCAATTGGTTTTATAAATGATCTCTTCATAGATTGACTTCCCTACGAGCCCTCAACATACTCCCACTGTGAAGGATCACGATGCACATCACTCTCTTGACCCTTTTTACTCTTAATTCACCTTTTTGGCTTGTACTTCACTAGTGGTGGACACATGGATGTTGTGGATGAATGTGTTAGTTCCCGAACTTTTTTTCATCACCCTCTGGCCAACAATATCTAATGTACTGAAATACCTTTTCAACTTTTCGCATTCTTATTCTAAATCCAATTGTGTCCCACCATCTTCTTCACTGACTTCATGCTTTTCAATGTATAATTTCTTCCAAAACACATGAATCGATTCTAACGGAACATACTCACCTTGCATTTGAAGACCAAAAAGTTGACACGCACAAGGTAACCCATGTGTTGTTCTAATGAGGCAACCACATGTATCTTTGTTAGAACAAATAAATTTTACCATTTCCAACTCCTTTTCGATGTGTTATATACAATGTCTTGAAACGAAGTCGTGTAATCTAGAGTAAAATAGAGTGTTATATTGATGCTCAATGTTGGCAATACTTTTTTGAAATGATACTTTTATTAAACCTAGATACAACTTCAACATGGTATTCACAACATCCCAAATTCTGTATAAATCTCCACGACTAGTAGCCAACATGTATTTTGTCTCCAATGGGCATACTCAATCCTAAAAAAACAAAGACAGAAAAAGTCACATCAATGAGCATACTTAACATGTTTGATAATTAATAATCTAACAAATTGAATGACACATCGATGTACCTGTTTTTTGTCGTGTTCCCTAAATGTGTGACTGTATTAGTCCATGCAGCAACAAACCTTTCTTTGTAGGGTGTCAACTATTTTTCGTTCACATACTTAACAAATAAATGAATATTAACACATACTACCTCAAAGTGCTTCAAGTTTTCCACAAACTCAGACTCCCTATTCGGATACACAATTTTGTTTCATAGATCTATAACATGCCCTGGTCTATGGGATTCAACATGCTCCTTACATTTCATACTAAGATTTTTTGAAATATGGAACACACACAACATATGAGTTGAGTTTGGGAACACAACTTTCATGGCATTCATCAACATCACTTACCAGTCTTTCACCAAAACCTTTGGTAGCAACTTCGCATAAGTGAAAAATCGTTAAAACTTCTCTAGTGCCCATGTGAAGTTTTCCTCCTTTTCATGTTCCAGATATACAAATCCAACCAAAAACGTCAACTTCGTTTATGTAACACCAACAATCTCAAGTAGTGGTAGCTGATATAATATTCATATGTTTTTTAGGTGCATATGTCAATGTCAAAAACTGCATATACTATGCCATGAACTTTATACCTGTGCAATTTTCTTGAAAACGTCCAAACTCCACAAACATAGGCTTTAATCATTGATGCTAATTAATTTATCGTGCCTTTCAGTTAGCTACCAAAGAATATTGCTTGCTATGAAGCTCCAACATGGCCATCCGAGGGTGTGTCCCTGCACCGAACATGTATTCGACACGGATACACGTAAGACATGCGTACGAAACGTATCTGAAAGTGTCCAATGAAAAAAATTGAAACGTAGTAGTCACGAAAATGACACATTATTTCAAATAACGGACACGACCCTACTGAAATTCGCATAAGATTGATAAAAAAAAGTTTCTTACCTTTCATATTCTACTTCTCCACTATTAAAACAACACAATATTCCGTATTCCATATTCCATCTTTCATATTACCTTTAGTATTCTTGATTTTTCATCTTCTCAGTTTGTTTTCATCTTCACCGCACGCCGCGCACGACTACTTTTGTCTCCACAAGGTTTTTTCAACTTTTTTTTTGTTTTCATATTTGCCGCACGACACTTTGTCGCATGCCACTGCTTCTATCTCCACAAGGTTTTTTTAATCTTCCTTATTTGTTTTCATCTTTGCTGCATGCCGCTTTGTTGCACATCAATGCTTCTGTCTCCATAAGGTTTTTTCACTTTCTCAGTTTGTTTTTCATATTCTATTGTAATTTGTAACTTTGCTTTTATGATATTTTTGCATTTTGTTTATATGGCTGAGTGAAGAATACTTTCATCAATATTCTTTTTAAATGTTGCCATTGCTTGCTGTATTTTTTTAAAATAAACATAAATTTTGCTTCTCATTTTAGACTATTTATAAATTATGCTCATAAATTTCATTATTTTATTGATATATAAAATATATATAGTCGTGTCTGTGTCCTATGTTTTTTACATAGCGATGTCTAGGGGTGTATAGCTATGTCTAGTTTGGTTCAGTTTGGCTTGGTTTGATTGATCGGTTTATAATGTTTTTTAAACATTATATTTATCAGTGAATTCTCCACTGTCGTGCTTTTCAGTCTACTTTTCTCTATTATTTTTTAAAATAATACATTTCATGCTCTATTTTTTTTCAAACAAATTATAAGTTATTCTTAATCCATACGAAATAGTGACATGATTTCCATTGCATCATGAAATAAGTTCACTATCAAATATAAAAGTTGGCACTTGGCATCAAAAGGTCGGGAAGAGATTTGAAAGCATAACAAATAAAACACATAACAACAAAAATTTTCAATACACATAAATTAACATGTCTCACACCTCAAACACACATCAAAACTATTTTGTAACAAGACTAGAAGGAATTTTGTTGAAGAAGAAGAAAAAAAAGGTTTAAATAAATATGAAAACTAACGAAGAGAACTTGATCACGAAGAAGACGACCATAACATATCAAAACGAAGATAGAGAGAGAAATATGGGTGGTAGGTGACGAGAGTAGCAGTTCGGTGAAAATAAGTTTTTGTGACTGGTTTCTACTTTCTTTGTTTTGGAGTTTGGTTTCAAATGTGTGTTTTGCTAGAAGGAAGAAAAAGTAAACAAAAATGGAGAATAGTTGGAACGATACAAAATTTATGCTTAATGATGAGTGGAATAAAATATTTAGAGCGTAATTATACCCATTGGTTAGGTTCATCGGTTTGCCGGTTCCTAAAAACTGAAACTGAATCAAACCACATATATTTTGTTTGGTTTGGTTCGGTTTTGAAACCGAACCAAATATAATTGATTTTTTTCGTTTTGGTTTGGTTTGGATTGTCGACTTAATTGAATTTTAATGATCCACTTACACGCTTAGTGGTGTCCTCGTGTTCGTGTCTATGTCATGTCCCATGTCCATGTTCGAGTATGGGCTTCATAAACTGCTTAGTAGCAAATGTTCAATAAGACAATGTAAAATATCATATAAATGTGAATAATTAGCATATATTAAATAAGAAAGTTGTAAAATAATTAAGGAAAATTTCCAAGACTTTGAAAAAGACTAGTCCAATAGTGTGATGTGAAGAAATCACACATTAGCTTAACCGAAGTTAGTTGAACAATGAATCTACTGTTGAGAATAATATAACAAGTGTGCGTTGAAGTTCCACATTGATTATAAATACAGAGAGTTGAGCATTTATAAGTGGGAGAACCCATACACCTATCACAATGCTCTGATACCATTTGTTGGGGTATGAGGAGGAGCATCAACATTGAGTCAAGAGCAACACAAGTGAGAGAGACACCACATATCCACCTAAAACCTTAACGTGATAGGTGTATAGGTCTCCCACTTATAAATTCTCAACTCTCCACATTTATAACCAATGTGGGACTCCAACTCACACTTGACATATTATTATTCTCAACACTCCCCCTTCAAGTGTGAGTTCATAATGCTCTTTCAAGTGTGAGTCCACAATGTTCCCCCTCAAGTGGAAACTCTTTTGTCCACATATATTTGTACCACCGTTGACACCTCTTTCTTTGGCATTTTGATACACCTCTTCCTAGGCATTTCGATTTCAATGTCACAATGGTGTGTTGTTCTAAGAAGGATGTCCCACAATATTCAATGCTCCCTAGTGATAAACTCCTCCAACAAATAGTATCATGACCCTTTGGTTCAAGTAAAGGGACCGAATTTCATGTATCAAAATGCCCAGGAAGTCGTGTCCCGTTGAAATCGAAATGCCCAAGTAAGAGGTGTATCAAAATGAGCAAGAAGAGGTGTCAACGGCGGTACAAATATATGTGGACAAAAGAGTTTCCACTTGAGGGGGAACATTGTGGACTCACACTTGAGGGGAGTGTTGAGAATAATAAATTCAAGTGTGAGTTGGAGTCCCACATTGGTTATAAATATGGAGAGTTAAACATTTATAAGTGGGAGAACCCACACACCTATCACCTTAAGGTTTTGGGTGAGTATGTGGAGTGTCTCTCGCAAAGGTGTTTGCTAAAAAAAAGAAGTCTCGCAATGTTCAATGCTCCCTAGTAAAAGAAATTCCCTAATAGTGGTATCACGAGCCTTTGGTTCGAGTGAATGACCGACTTACTTGTATCGAAAGTATCCCTACAGGCGGTAGGTTGTGTGTCTCATTGAAAAGTGTCAACGGCGGTACAAGTGTGTGTGGATGAAGCTTCCGCTTAAGGGGAGCATTGTGGATAGACTCACACTTGAGGGGGAGTGTTAAGTGTGGATAATAGTCTCACATTGGATAGGAATGTGGTGACTTGAGCATTTATAAGTGAGAGAACCCATCCACTTATCACCTTATGGTTTTGGGTGAATATGTGGTGTCTCTCTCACTTGTATTGCTCTTGGCCCAATATTCAATGCTCCCTAGTGAAAAGCTCCCACAACAAATCATTTGTTGGGGTATGAGGAGGAGCATCAATATTGATCCAAGAGTAACACAAGTGAGAGAGACACCACATATTCACCCAAAACCTTAAGGTGATAGGTGTATGGGTTCTCCCACTTATAAATGCTCAACTATCCACATTTATAATCAATGTGGGACTCCAACTCACACTTGACATATTATTCTCAACACTCCCCCTCAAGTGTGAGTCCACAATGCTCCCCCCTCATGTGGAAACTCTTTTGTCCACATATATTTATACCGCCGTTGACACCTCTTTCCTGGGTATTTCGATACACCTCTTCTCGGGCATTTCGATTTCAACGGGACACCACTTTCTGGGCATTTCGATACAAGTAAGCTGATCCCTTTACGAACCAGACTCTTGATACCATTTGTTGAGGGAGCTTTTTAACTAGGGAACATTGAAAATTAGGTCAAAAGCAACACAAAGGTTTTTGGTAAATATGTGGTGTCTCTCTCACTTGTGTTGCTCTTGACCCAATGTTCAATGCTCCCTAGTGATAAACTCCTCCAACAAATGGTATCATGAGCCTTTGGTTCGAGTAAAGGGACTAACTTACATGTATCGAAATGCCCAGGAAGTGGTGTCCCGTTGAAATCGAAATACCCAAGGAAGAGGTGTATCGAAATGCCCAGGAAGAGGTGTCAATGACGGTACAAATATACGTGGACAAAAGAGTTTCCACTTGAGGGGGAGCATTGTGGACTCACACTTGAGGGGGAGTGTTGAGAATAATATATCAAGTGTGAGTTGGAGTCCCACATTGGTTATAAATATGGATAGTTGAGCATTTATAAGTGGCAGAACCCATACACCTATCACCTTAAGGTTTTGGATGAATATGTGGTGTCTCTCTCACTTGTGTTGCTCTTGACCTAATTTTCAATGCTCCCTAGTTAAAAAGCTCCCCCAACAAATGGTATCATGAGCCTTTGGTTCGAGAAAGGGACCGGCTTACTTGTATCGAAATGCCCAAGAATAGGTGTCCCGTTGAAAACGAATGCCCAGGAAGAGGTGTATCGAAATGCCTAGAAAGGTTCCTAGTAATAGGTGTCAACGGCGGTACAAGTGTATGTGGACAAGAGTTTCCACTTGAGAGGGAGCATTGTGGACTCAAACTTGAGGCGGAGTGTTGAGAATAATATAACAAGTGTGAGTTGGAGTCCCACATTGATTATAAATATGGAGAGTTGAGCATTTATAAGTGGGAGAACCCATACACCTATCACCTTAAGATTTTGGGTGAATATATGGTGTCTCTCTCACTTGTGTTGCTCTTGACCCAATGTTGATGCTCCTCCTCGTGAACCAACATCTACAATTAGTATAATTGAATAAATATGTATAGATACACTAATCGGAGTTAAACCAAAAAAATAGCATAGTGGTACACGATTACTGCTTGCTTTTTTTTGTTGAGATATGATGTGTTTTTTTGCGAAGCTGTGGTATGGGCTAGAAAGACGAATTGCAGTTATTAAACTGGGCTTTAAGCAGAGGAGTGAGAAATTCATCAACACCTGTCATACCCTAATTTTACCCATGAGTAGATCAATTGATGTATTCATCATGACATTTGCATCATCTGCATATCATAACATGCTTTTTTTTTCCGCATAATACTTAAAATATCGACCAAAATAAATTTTCAGTATTACAGACAGACCGGTTGATTCGATTTTCAATTGTGCATAAAATTAGCAGACAACAAATTTTGAGACCGGGCTTGCAGCTGTCAGCTTTATTAATCTATGGTTTGCGTAGTTTAACCCAATGTGCTCTTTTTTTTTGTGACTCCATTTGCGGTCGCATTTTTATCAGTCAAAGCCTTTTTAACTAGGCATACTTTACTACAAAATTTGATATTTCCCTATCTCTTTTCCAGAAGTTTATTTTGTGTAAATAATTTTAACGAATTCATTTTATTTTTTCAAAGCATTTTCGCGCACGATGTTTACTCATTTTAATCCATTTTATTTTTATTTTTTTATCAAATTGTTCGAAAATAAAATAAAATTAACTATATATTCATTTTAATTTTATTTTGCTTATTTAATTTTTTTTTAAATTTATTTAATCTATTTTAATCTCTTGAAAAATTTAAAGGAGTATTTTTGGCATTGATTGAGATTTAGAATATATATATATATATATATATATATATATATATATATATATATATATATATATATATATGTTGGAGAGGTGGGGAAACAGACCACAAAAACCACAAACGGCGTATGGTGATTGGCGAGGTTTTGATTTTTTTAAATAAAAAAACAAAAAAAGAAAGGCGTGGACGGACTAAAAGAAAACAAAACACAATATAATACTTGGTCATTGTCATCTATTCTTCAAAAAACATAACCTCTTTCTCTTAAAAAAAACACAAAGTTCTTTTTTCACTATTCACCTTATTCCTCTCCATTTCTAACTCGCTTACGCCCTCCTTCCTTTGTCGCAATACCGTGTCCTTCCTCCCTCTACATCACTCAACCTGCTCCATTTCTAAATTTTCAGTTTTTACAGGATATGTCATAAGTCCATTCTCAAATCCACAACATTTTCAAATCATCAATTAAAGGTTGTAAATACACATCGATTCCGGATTTTGAACTCGACAGTCCTGGAGTAAGGAAAGTAAAAAACACGTATAGTTTTGTCATGCACATCTCAAGAGGGAGGTTGTAAGGGGTTACACTAACTAGCCAACAAAAATATCCACTTCCAGATGCTTGAAAATATGGAGTAAAACCATTAGACCATAATCCAAGCCTCACATTTATAGGTTTTGCGGCAAAATCATGATGTATCCGATCGAAATGCTTCCATGCCTCGCCATCAGATGGATGTCGCATAGTGCCAAATCTTGTTTTGTTTGTATGATGCCATGTCATTTGACTTGCATTGTGCATTGAAGCAAACATTCTTGTTAACCTTGATATTATCGAAAGATAAAACATGGACTTCACTGCTACTTGTTTTTGCTTATGGTTAATGGCTTTACTGCAAACTTTATATCTTGGACTTTTACAGAACTTACATTGCTCCAACGCTCCATCATTAGTACCAAACTCATTGTCATAAAAACAACATGTAACCACTAATGCAACAATCAATATTTCTTACTTCTAAACCCAACTTTGACACCAACCTCTTTGCATCCTAAAAAATTGTAGGCAAGTTGTCTTTTGTAGGAGTCGCGTCCAACATCATTTTTGCGAAGAATTCCAAACACTGATCAAGAACATTCCAATTTGACTTGGCGGCCAATAATATTACACACATTTATAATTTTAAGTATGAAGACCCCTAAAACAACTGCATATTTATTTCTTTCAACAACTGATAAAATCTTTGCGCTTCCTCATTCAGAAACTCTTTCCCATCAAAATCTTCAGGTTCATGATAGGTCACATTCACCCCAAAAGCATCGCCAACCATCTTATCAATCATATTAAATTGTTAATTAAATTGTTCATCATATTCCATATGTGATAGACCTACTTGAATCATACATATTAGCTATCTCTGGTACGTTACTCGACAATTCTTCTCCATTATATGTCCAAACCCAATAATGTCAATGAAACCCATCCTATTCAAATGACGTTATATTTCCTCTTGGTCACTAATTATAGGTCTAAATTCAAATTTAAGATAAGGACATCTTACTCCTCCGTCACTTCGACAATATTTTTGAGCAAATGCCCACGTGATAAACCTTTTTAAATCCTTTCTTAAAATTTGGTTTAAATGCACGTCTTCCTAGATATAACCTATCGTGCATCCAACTACGATAGTAACGATAACATTCCATATTGCACATTTGTACAATCATTGTCATTTTAATTAAAAATGTGATTTTAATATATACGAAATAATACAATTTAATCACATTATTTTAGTCAAATTGTATTTACTTACTTAAATAAAAAATTACTTACTATGTATACTTACTATAAATACTACATTTCATAACTTTGTATAATATATCATTCTTACTTAAAACATTTAATTAAAAAAATCTATACTTACTTAATGTATAATACTTATTTAAAAAATATATATTTATTTTCTTAATATATATATATATATATATATATATATATATATATATATATATATATATATATATATATATATATATATATATATATATATATATATATATATATATATATATATACTTAATATATATTACTTAATAATATTTTTACTTACTTAATAATATTTACTTTAAAAAAATATATACTTACTCAAATTTTATTTACTTACTTATCTAAAAAATATATATACTTACTTATATAAAAATATTACTTAATAAATATATTCTTAAAAATAGTTTATTTACATATATAAAAATATTACTTAATAAATATAAAAATAGTTTTTAAATAATTACTTAATATATTCTGTTTAATATATTCTATACTCTATAAAATATTTGCTAAATCTAATAATATATTAAATTCAGAAAAAATAAAAAACTATAATATACTATTTAATATATTATATATTATTAATCTGTTTATTCTTTTTAAAATAATATATTATGTTTATTATTCTATAACTATTTAATATTTATTATATTTATACTTTTTTAAATATTTTATGAAAAAAAGGATGGTGCACTGACAGTGTAAATTATTTTTACACTGTCAACCAATGACAACTATGTATCCCGCCAAGTCAGCCTGAAAATATTAAATTACTTATATGATTTGACATTTTAAAATATTTTGATTGAATGTATGTGTAATACTTTTTTATACTGACAGTGCACTACCATTAAACTCATAATTTATATATTAAAATATTATGTTTATATATATATATATATATATATATATATATATATATATATATATATATATATATATATATATATATATATATATATATATATATATATATTATAAAATATTATTTTTTTTACAGCTATAAAATATGTTTTTAATACATAGAATATATTATGTTAATATCTTCTATATTTTATAAAATATTAAATTAATTTAATAATATATTTAATAATATATTAAATTAAATAAATAAAAATCTATTAACACATTGTTAATAAATTAAGTAATATATTATTAAAAAAATCGGATTTATAAACCTAATAATATATATTTTCATATTAATAAACCTAATAAATTATATGAATATATAAAAAATTCTAAAATAAAAAAAATCCAAACAAACAACAAAACCCAATAGCATTCATATATGAATTTCTGAAGAAAAAAACATAATTGCCAAAATACTTCAATGAAGCAACAAAATATATTTTGTCGAGATGCAACTTTTTGAATGAATATCTTAATAACCTAAATTAAAAACGAAAAAAATAAAAAAAAAATATTAATAACAAAACGAAAACTAATTAAGCAGAAATCAAATAAAGGAAAAATAAAATAAATAATTTCATATCTTGAACTAATTTGATGAAAGTGAAAACATATTATGAAAGTTTGAGAAGAATGAATTTTGAGGTTTGAGGTTGGAAGAGATAAAAATGAATTTTGAGAGGTTGGAAGAGAGAAACCAGATGAGAATGAGGCAAAAATATGATTTTGTGCTTAAGAGGAAGGACGTTGTACATATAATTATAGTCAACTCAGCGTCATGGAAATCACGTCGCAACTGAGAAGTAACTGATGCTTTGCGATGTGATTTACATGTCGGTAAAACACAGATGTCATAACGGTCACATGCCTGCCCACCCATCAAAGTCTCATTCAGTCAAGATTCCCTCTAATTTTTTTTATTTCTAAAAAGTTTTTTACGACGTGTTTTACACGTCACAACTTAATTTTTTTAAAATTTGAATCTCCCCCATGTGAAAACATTGACTTTTTTTTAAAAAAAATTGGAAACATATGTTGCGACGTGTTTAACACGACACTATATATATATATATATATATATATATATATATATATATATATATATATATATATATATATATATATATATATATATATATATATATATATATATATATATATTTTAAATCTTACAAAGTCTCACCCTCTGAAAAGTTGAGTTCTTTTATTTAATTATTAAAAAACATTTTTTTAATAACGTGCAATAACCTTTTTTTTTGCCATGTGATATTCACGTCGCAACATTATGACGCTAGGAAAAGATTTACTTGTAGTGGTTGTTGTTATGGGTTATTTTTGTAATACCCCGTATTTTTATAACGCTCTGGATAATATTAGTTGAGATCAGTTGAAATCCAGTGTGCTCTGAGTATTTTATCTGATAAGATAATTAGAGCAACTGATGAACTCAGAGCTGATCAGATTAATATTATTTAATTCTAAGGTTTTATTAATTGGTGTGTTTGAGATAATTTGGACTTTTAGTAGTGTTACTAATTGATGATATTTTCCTATATCATTTCCTTTTCCCTCATTTGCAAAAGATAGTAACATTGGAGAGAGAAAGTAGAGAGAAGAAAGAAGAAAGGAAAGAAAAAGGGAGAAAAGGAAAGAAGAGAAAATCCAAGAGTTCAAGATCAAGAATCACCTCTCATCTTCATCAATTCATCTCAGCTTCTTCATCATCATCTTCTAATCCAGGTGGGTTCTAGATAGAGACTTTAGAGTAGAATTTCTTGAGGTTTAAGAGTTAGGTTGGATTTTGGGAAAAATGGGGTTTTTTTTGCAGAATCAAAGAATCTAACGGTTGAAGTGTGTTATAAATTGCGTAGCATGATCAAAATATGTGTAAAATCATCTATTGATAATTGTTATGAAGTTTGGATTGGTTTGATTTGGTTGAAAATCTTAGGGTTTTGCGTAGAAACTAAGTATTAATGTTGGAAATCATGTTTTATGAAGTTTGTTGGATAAACCATGATAGAACCATGATATTATGCCTCTATTGGTTGTTGGGTATGGTGTTGAGGATGAATTTGTAGGTTGGAAGTTGCTGTTAAAGGGTTTATTTTTCTGCATAACGCAGAGCGCGCTTAGCGCGGTATGGAGAATTCTCACCCCTTCCAGGCAGCGAGGAGCGCGCTTAGCGCGGGTGGGGATCGCTTAGCGCGACCTGGAACAAAAATAAAAAAAATACTTTCTAAAATTCATATCTTTTGACTTGGTTATCCGTTTTAGATGTTTTTTATATCGATGTGAAGTTATGACTGTGTTGTAGGCTATGGAAAGTGAAAATATTGATTATGAGTGGAATTGTTTTCGATTATGTTAAAATATCGGGATTTTGTAATTTATGTAAAACAGAATTTTCGAAAATCTAAAAGCTTCAAGATGTGAATTGGTAAGGAAACCTTAGTACACTAGAATGACTTAGTGAAGTGTGCGACATTGCTTACATCGATACTTGAAGAGTATCTTTGTTAAGTAGTTGATAGTGGAGGACCGTATTTCCTCCGGTTTTGTATGTTTCACTTAATAAATATTAGTGACCCGTGTTTAATCCTTTGGTGTGAGATGGCTGGGGAAAGTATTTATTAAGTGGGTAACCGTGACCCGTGTTTAATTTCCTTGAGAGGGATGGCCGGGGAAAGTTACTAAGTGGTTGGTATTAGTGACCCGTGTTTAATCCTTTGGTGTAGGATGGCCGGGGAAAGTACTAATTATAGATAACCGTGACCCGTGTTTAATCTCTTTGAGAGGGATGGCCGGGGAAAGTTATTTACGTTAAGGATCCGTGACCCATGTTTAATCTCTTTGAGAGGGATGGCCGGGGAAAGATTCCTTAACTAGTTGTCGTTTGGTGTAGTATACGATGGTTTCTCTAGTCAGAAATATGCGAACTCAAGGTCTAGTTCCTTTTCCCTCGACTTGAGTTAGGTTTTGGTTAGAACCTTGTAAAACTCACTGAGATTTGATGTATCTCACCCCACTATTATTGAATATTTTTAGGTACTTCAGGTTCCGCAAAGGGTAAGGGTAAGGTTGTGTGATTATCCTTACTTGTCTGATTACATAGCTTCCGTTGGGGAGTTTTTTTGAGATCGTTGTCGATCTAGTTCTTAGTGTTTATCTTTGGAACATCTTGTATATATATTTAGGCCATAGTTTTTTGTATTAGGCTATTTGGGCATGTATATGTATAATGTGTTTACTAGGGACTTATTGGTATTTCAGTACCAAACGTGGAATTCACGTATAATAAATGCTTTGATGTATGTATTTATATATGGGCGTTACAGTTGGTATCAGAGCAGGTCGTATCCTTGACATAGCCATGAAATAGAATAAGTTTTTCTTTCCGTTTCATATGCGTTGTGTTGCCTTTGGTCTTAAGTGTTATATTTATGGTATTGATCCTGATCAACTTAATCCTATCTGTATGACCTTTAGGAACATGGCTGACGGACGTAGAAGCAACCGTGGTAGGCCCCGAACTACTCCAGCTGGGACAAATCCGCCAGGTGGCGATGTGAATGCTCTTTTGTATCAGTTTATGCAACAGATGCAACAGCAATAGAATCAGTTTATGCAGCAAATGGTCCAACAAATGAATGGAGGTTTGCATCCTCAGGTGGTTGTTCCGGAAGCTGTAGGTGGGACTTTCTGGGATTTCTTCCATATGAATCCTCCGAAATTTCATGGCGGATTAGATCCTGTAAAGGCTCACGAATGGATATCGGGTATGGAAAGATTTTTCTTGATAGTGCACTGTAGTGAAGAGAATAAGGTGATTTTTGCTTCCCATTCGTTGAAGGGTCCTGTCATGAGGTGTTGGGAGAGTGTGTCGGCTCTTATGACTATTCAGGGTGTGCCCAAGGTCTGGGAGCAATTCAAGGCAATTTTCATGGAGAAATATTTTCCTAGCTCCTTGAGGACTCAGAAAGAGTTTGAATTTCAACAGTTAAGACAGGGTAGTATGACTGTGGCCAGTTATGCTGAAAATTTTGAGGACATGGCTGCTTATTCTAGGCAGGCTATGTATGCTCCGGATGAACGGTGGAAAATAGACCAATTTTTGTTTGGGCTAAAAGCTGAAATTTCTCATAGTGTATCTCAGAGGGAGTTCACTATTTTGCAGAAGTTCTAAGGCAATGCTATGTGGCGGAGCATAGTTTGAAGAAAGTGCAAGCTGAAGGTGTTACAAGTAGGGTGAATCAGGGTGATCGTGGGAGAGTGAGTCAACAATTTGGGCCAAGATCACAAGCTTTCAAAGAAAAGTAGGTTGCTAGACCTAATGCTGTTCCTCTGTGAAAGGTGTGCAACCAACGTCATTTTGGGAAGTGTGCCGATGGGGGTCTTAGGTGTTATAATTGTAATGGATTGGGTCATGTGGCTAGAAATTGTACTCAGAATAGAAACCAAGTGCAAGGGAGAGTACCGGAAGGGTTTATACCTTGGATGCAAGGAAGGCGAAAGGTGACAACTCTTTGATTGCGGGTACGTGTTTCGTTAATGGGCATCCTTGTTTTGTTTTATTTGATTGTGGGGCAACACATTCTTTGTGTCAATACGGTGTATGAAGCGACTTGGGTTGCAAGCTATTCCTTTGTCTCCTCCTATGGTGGTCACTACCGCTATGGATGAAATGGTTGAGACACCGTTGGTGTGCAAAAACTGTGTTTTGGCTGTGAATGGTAGAGTTTTCCAGATTGACCTTATTTGTTTACCGCTTAAGAAAGTGGATGTCGTTTTGGGGATGGATTGACTTTCTGCTAATTCGGTGTTTATTGGGTGTGAGGAAAAGTTAATCATCATTCCATCTTATGAGGCTACCCGAAGGATGTGTTAACAACTATTTTAGAAGGTACGGTGGGAATGATAAATTTCTTGTTTGAGAAGGAGAAATCTGTTTTATTGGTTCTTAATAAGGAGGGGAGTAGTGACCAACAAGTGCTGAGTATTCCTATAGTCCGTGATTTTCCTGAAGTTTTTCCTGAGGACGTTACTTCTCTTCCTCCGGAGAGAGAAGTTGAGTTCTCTATTGACCTAGTACCGGGAACGACTCCTATATTCGTTTCTCCTTATCGGATGACACCGCTTGAATTAAGAGAATTAAAGGACCAATGGAGGACTTGATGGCTAAGCATTTTGTTAGACCTAGCGTTTCACCGCGGGGAGCTCCAGTTTTGTTGGTAAAGAAGAAAGATGGTGGAATGCGTCTGTGCATTGATTATCGTAAGTTGAACAAAGTCACCATTAAGAACAAGCACCCCTTACCCAGGATAGACGACCTGTTAGATCAATTGAAAGGAGCCTGTGTGTTCTCAAAGATTGATTTACGGTCGGGTTATCATCAGATCCGTGTGAAGAGTTTTGATGTGCCTAAGACTGCATTTATAACCCGTTACGACCATTACGAATTCTTAGTGATGCCTTTCGGTGTGACTAATGCTCCAGCTGTTTTTATGGATTACATGAACCGTATATTTCAAGCTTACTTGGACCAATTTTTTGTGATCTTTATTGAAGACATTCTTATTTATTCTAGTACTCCACAAGAGCAAGGGGAACATCTGAGAATTGTATTATCGGTATTGCAAGAGAAGCAACTTTTTGCTAAGTTAAGCAAGTGTGAGTTTTGGATGAGGGAAGTTAATTTTCTTGGTCACGTCATATCTCAAGGTGGTGTGGCAGTGGATCCGTCGAAGTTAGAAGCAATGATTAATTGGGAGAGACCAAGGAATTCTTCGGAAGTTCGAAGTTTCTTGGGATTGGCGGGTCACTATAGAAGGTTTATTAAAGGTTTTTCTCAATTGGCCCTACCAATGACAAAACTTACTCAAAAAGTTTGTGCTTGTGAGTGGGATTCAGGTTGTGAACAAAGTTTTAAGAAATTGAAGAAAAGTTTGACGACTGCTCTTGTGTTAATCATTCCTGATCCTAACAACTCTTACGAAGTATTTTGCGATGCTTCTAAGATGGGATTAGGGAGTGTTATGATGCAAGGCGGTCAAGTGGTAGCTTATGCTTCCCGACAATTGAAAGTTCATGAGAAGAATTATCAAACTCACGATTTGGAACTAGCAGCAGTTGTGTTTTCCCTGAAGGTGTGGCGCCATTATTTGTATGGTGTGCGTTTTGAAATGTTCAGTGACCATAAAAGTTTGAAGTATTTATTTGACCAAAAGGAGTTGAATATGCGGCAAAGAAGGTGGATGGAGTACTTAAAGGATTATGACTTAGAATTAAAGTACCATCCAGGAAAAGCGAATAAAGTAGCAGATGTTTTGGGTCGGAAAATGGTTCGTAGTGCCGAATTGATGATTTTGGAGTATGCTTTGCTGGAAAAATTTAGAGATCTTAATCTCCAGTTTGTGTGGACTCCGAATGGTGTAATTATGGGAAATTTGAATGTCAATTCTACTCTAAGAGAGGAGATTCAACAAGAACAAGTTTTAGTGGAGGAGTTCCAAGAGATGTTACTTCAACCGGGTTTTTCACGAGCAGCAGATGGGTGTAGCGAGCGATTTTGGACGCGGTTCTTAAGCGCTGGTCGCTCTCTGCGGTCTGAGCTTTTGACTACAGGTCGATTCATTTTTTATCCTATTGTGAGCTGAATAAGGAAGGGAAATAGATGTCTCCAATTAACCCTGCTTGCATATTGAGTTTAAACAGCGGTCTGTTAGGTTACGAATACTATCAATGTGGGGGGCCTTTGTACTGGTTATTTGTATTTTCGCCAATACGGTTTTCTTTCTTTTTATCTAGACAGAAGGTTTTTGGCGGGGAACAAGGATTAGGATGTTAGGACTGATGCTTCTGAATTACTGCTTTTGATTGATGGAGATATGGGATTTGAGTTTTTTGTTGATTGTGCTCGCTAAGATCTTTTCTTTCGATCTTATGCCTACGTATTCCCGTTTACCGAAACAGGGAAATCAGAGCGTTCGTAGTTCCTCCTATTCTATGGGAGGAAATGGGTGTTTTTGGTGTCTTGTTCAAAGCCCAAGACGTGAAGTGAAAGGTGGTTTGTATCTTGTTCAAAGCCCAAGATGTGAAGCTGAAGGTCTATTTGTGTCTTGTTCAAAGCCCAAGACGTGAAGCTGAAAGACCTCGACTTTAGAGAGAATTTGTCATCTCTAAAGAGGGGAGAAGGAGAATTACTTTAACTGGGATACGTGGATCCGAGCAATGCCATAATTTCTGAAGAAAGGGTTTTAACCCGAAGGAGAAGACTTTAACTCAGTGTAGAGCAATGCCATCTTTCCTTAGGAATTTCTCATGCTAAAAGAGGGACAGTGGCATGGATGTAGATGATCCAGAGGCTTGCCGCTTACAGCGATTAGATGAAGGGAAAGGAGTTGTTGATGTTTGTATACTGTGAACAAGGCACAACTTTGATGCTAAAAGGTTGATTGGATCAACCAGTGGTTTTCTTATACGAAGCCTAAGAGGAGGCTAATTTCCGCTAGGAAAATCATTATACAAAGCCTAAGAGGAGGCTATTTTGTGTCCCGTACAAAGCCCGAGAGAGAGGCTAAAAGGGTTGACTCAACAGGAAAATCTTTTATACTCAACAAGAGAGTGATTTTGTATCTCGTATGAAGCCCGAGATGGAGGCGAAAGGGGTAATTGACTCAACGGGGGAGTCCCTTATGTGTCTCGTACGAAGCCCGAGAGAGAGGCGAAAAGGTTGTTTGACTCCACTGGGGAGAATTTTGGTATCTCGTACGAAGCCCGAGATGGAGGCTATTGTAACTGTTTCAGTTGAGTGACAGATCCAATATACTGATTTTAAAAGAGAAAATCAGTTCTTATATGAGCATCACTGTACTCAGGGATTTGATTTGAGGATCAGGGATATTTCCTTCTCTTTGAGGAAACGGGAAATCCAAAGGGTATTGAGACTGTCCGAGTCTGCGGGTTTCCTTCCTATTTAACGAAGGGTGCTTGAGAATGTCTTTGAGACTCAAGGAAGTTAGACTGTCCGTGTCTAGAGTTTTATCTTTTGTACTATGCTTTGAGAAACAATAGTAGACTCTATGAAAGGACTGTTCTATGCAGATGACTAAGTTCTGTTCCTATACCTCTAGGAGGTCGTTGGGACAATTTGTACGAAGCCCAAGAGGAGGCTGGAAACTTTTAAGAAGCCGACGGGTCCTTGTACGAAGCCCAAGAGGAGGCTATCATTCCCGGAGGAAGAGATCATTATACGAAGCCTAAGAGGAGGCTGTGAATACTTCTAAGAAGCCGTAGTGTCCTTGAATAATGCCCAAGAGGAGGCCGATGCTTTTAAGAAGCCCGTGGGTCTATCATCTCCTTTCCATTAGGAGAGATAACTCTTTTAAAGATAAAAACCACTGGTAAACGTGCGAGGTTTACTATCCAGCGACTTTTAGCTTTTAAAGAGGGTTCCTTAGTTAAGGTCCAAGATTATGACCGTAGTGGGTACCCAAACCCCGAGACATTCAAGGCAAGCTATCCACAAGGAATAGATCAAGTCAGGAAGGTTCGAGAATTTGGAAGAAACTCAAAGATTCCATTCACGGAGAATACATTCATCTTGGGGAGTAGAGCTTCTTGACGATTCCTAAGGAGGACAACCGAAGAGCAGACTGTATCTGGTGCTCCTATTGGGGATCTAGGCGTTTATTTCTACGAATAAGTGAAACGGCGTCACCTAGTTCTAGACGTAGTAGCCGGGGAAACTCGAAATATCTATACTATTATTACACAGTAGATATGAGTTTATGAAAGGAGACTTACAGTGAGCAGCCCCACAATACAGTTTATAATATGAAAGCGGTAAATGAAAGCAATAACCACTTACTCGGTTGTAGTGCTTCCATGCTGTTTGGTTAGTTGTTCAACAAAGAAAGATTGAAAACAACAGTATATTCAAAATCAAAGGAGAAAGTGCTTTGAAAAAGAAAGATTTGGGGCTTACAGCTCAAGGAGAGGCCCAGGGTTTTATCAGTGAGCGCACTGTTTGACTTTGTACAGCGGGACTTATACAAGTGACTGGGGCCCGAAAAGGTTTACTGTACAAAGGGATGGGTCTTACACTCTCTCAAGAGGCCCAAAAAGGTTTAAAGAAAAAAGAGTGGGGCTTATAACACGAGGGTAGGCCCAAATGATTTTTCGTTTAAAAATGGTGATCGCGCCGAGGTTTTCTTTTAACGCAGAGGGACTTATACAATAAGTGAGGCCCAAGATGTTTTGGTTAAATGGGGGATTGGGTCTTACACTCTAGTAGAGGCCCAAAGTGTTTTGAATGGGTCTTATAGCTCAAGGAGAGGCCCAAGGGTTATTTTGAAAAGGCGACGATCGCGCCGTTTGTTTTTGACGGTATCGGGACTTATACAATATACTGAGGCCCAAAAATGATTTGGTCAAAAAAGGATTGGGTCTTACACTCTATTAGAGGCCCAAAAAGTTTTAAGAAAAAAGAAATGGGTCTTACTACTCGAGGGTAGGCCCAGGTTTATTTTAAAAAAGGCGACGATCGCGTCGTTTACTTGTACAGAGGGACTTATACAATGGATGAGGCCCAAAAAGATTTTGTACAAGGGGGGATGGGTTTTACACTCTCTCAAGAGGCCCAAAAAGTTTTGAAAATGATTTATGAGGGTTGAATTAATCCAAAACCCTAATTTGTTTTCAAAATGTATTTAATTGAATAAAAATTCAATTAAAATGATCAAAAATTGTTTAACACATGGAAAACAAATTGTGATCTTGGATTAATGCTTCAAAAATTAAGTATTGACCTACAAAATAATTAGAAAGCATTAAAAGTTGCAAAATCAATGTAGAAAAAATATTTAAAATGCCAAAAACAATTAAAATATTAATTCTTTGCAAAAATATCAATTATATGAAATAAATAATATTTTTGGGATTTTTTGTGAAAATACAATATTTTGACATTTTTGTGAATTATTAAAAAAAGAATCAACTCAAAATCATTAAAACTCAGAGAGAAATTAATTTTTGAATCAATTAAACAAAATCACAAAATTCAAATATTTGAATTATTCAAAAATGGCGCCAAGAACAGCTGAAGAACACGCGCGTGTTCTTGGTTTCTCAGATTTGCATTTTCTATCCAATCTCCATGAATACGTAATCATATCATGCAATCCACATATCATTATGCTCGTCTCAACCTCACGATCATGTCTATGTACTTTAATTTCATTTAAATTAAACATACAACAAGAAATCACGAAGAAACCTCAAGAACCCTAATTTCTGCATGAAGGCTAGGATTTTTGATACACGATTCAAACAATGCAATTAATTGAGGGAAAACATTCCATGCATGATTATGAACATATGGCCAAATTATTGTGCGAGGAAATATGCATAGATTGAGAGATGACCAAGTATGTGCTTACCTCCAAGTCGTGACAGCAGGTTCAAAGTGATTTTTGATTTGGAGGTGTTACAGATGAGTGGTGATGATCTGAACAGCTTCCCTACACCCTATGGATTGTGTTTGGATGGTTGGACTTGATTGAAATTGGCTGGATCATTTTGTGGTACCTCAGCTGCACTTTGGTTAAAACCTTGAGCAACCAGCTGGTGATTTTGTGAAATTGATGTTTCAGAAGTAATCTAAGTGTTTGATCAGCTCATATGTGATGTATGTGAGGTGTGTGAGTGATTGGTTTGATTGGAATTGCTCTCAAACTCAAAACCCGATAGTGACTTGCCTTAGAAGGCAAAATTGGAGTGAAAGAAGAGATTTTGAGGAAAGCATCTGTTAGATGGCTTTGGTGTGCTCAAACTGATCACAATTGAGCTCTATTTATAGTAGAGCAAGTTTGTTTTGCAAGGAATAGTGCATGGCAGCTGGTAAGTAGGTTTGGCCAATGTTGGCAAATGAAAATCCAAGTCTCCTCTAGCCATTGACTAGAGGTTAGGGCACAGAGCTTTGGTCCCCTTGGTCTTGGATAATTCTTGACTGATTTCAGATGAGAATGGCTCAGTCCATGCCACCTTGATGGTTCCATTGAACGCCTCATTCCAAATTTGAAGTCTTGTCCCTATTTTGGCCATTCTAGGTTCAACATGCTATTTCTTGTTCCGTGGACTTTGGAGGCTTGGATCAGTGATTGTCCCCTTTAGATTCAATCCTATGAGGTGTCCAAGTGGATAGGAGCAATTGAATTTGGCTGATTTTGGTAAATCGACCAAAGTTACAAATTCTGCCTTGCCTTGACAGATTTCAGCAAGGCAACTTGGCAATGTTGTATCTCATGGTGTAGGTTGGATTTGGCAATGTTCTTGGCCATTTTGGAAAGCTCTTACATGATACAACAACTGTTTGAACAAGTTTGGTTTTGATCTCTTTTGATTCCAAGTGAAAAATCCCCCTACATTTGGCAAAAAGTGAAGCAGAATCTGACTTAGTGAAAATTTCACTAAGTGTTGGAAAAAGTGACATTTTCACTTTTCAGCCACTTTGATCACTCCATAACTCAAAATCCTTAATGAATTGGAATGACTTGTAGTTGAAGTTTTTGTAGGTGATAATGAGGGCTACAAATCCATCTTTGGATGAGAAAAAATGGCCTTGTGGTTTAGGAGTTATGGTCCTTCAAAGTTGGTACCCTTGCCACTTTATTTTTAACTTAGAAAAATTTCTAAGTTTTATGGTTACCCCTTTTACAAGTTATCTCACTTTTCTTGATTTTTCTTGATGAATGATGATTCAAATCATACATTAACATCATTTTAGGGTTAAAAATCCATTTTGGTGAAAAATCTCAAAAAGTCAAAGTTGACTTTTGTGCACAGTTGACTTTTTATCAGATGAATTCCAAACTGTGCAATTCTTCAGGAAATCATGTCCTTGACCTAAATCAGACTTGATGGGCATGTTCCATGGGTGTCATAGGGTATATTCAACCAGGTATTAGGGTTTGGGAGCATGTCCTGGTCAAAAGTCAAAGTTACAGTTGACTTTTCCCTTAAAACCCTAATTGTGGTGTAGATGAAATTGAGACTTGTTGCTCAAACTTCTTGGATCAATCCATTGTTCCAAATGGATCAATATGGTATATTAGAGACCCTTAAATCATCTCTTGAGGTCTTGCTCATGGTTTATCCCAAAAGTCAACTTAAGGGTGAATTAGGTCAAGAAACCCTAATTCCTGATTTTTGATGAATGCATCCCCTGAGGCAAAACTGACTTGATGCATGGGTTCATGAGGTTCCATGAAGTATATTAGGTTATGTTTTGGATCATTGCCTTGTGCCCAGATGAAAATTTCCATCTGGAGGCCCTGGTCGACCAAAACCCTAATTTGGTGACACTGTCGATCTTGAGACTTGATCCACCTAGAAGGGAGCAGCCTTGTGCTTAATCCTTGAAGTGGGAGTACTTTTTGATCCATTGTGGATGTTTGAGAGATTAGACAAGTTGAAGATCATGTCATTTCTTGATTGATCCTTTGTCTAAGCACTCAGAGAGGGCTTGAAACCCTAATTTTGATTGTAGTGGATGCTCACCCATCCTTGGGGAGACTAATGAAGCATAAAGGTACATCCATATTGTGATGATGATTTTCACAATGATGGGAAATCTAAGTGGTCAAAATTTGGGGTATTACAATGGGATTGTCCTGTTTAACCAAAGGATTTGTGTTCCGAATGATGCGGTATTAGAAAGAAATTTTTTGGATGAAGCTCATAAAGGTACTTTTATGATACATCCTAGTTCTTCGAAGATGTATCAGGACTTAAAGAAGGATTATTTGTGGCCAGGAATGAAAAAGGATATTGCGGTGTATGTGTCAGAATGTGCAGTGTGCCAACAAGTGAAGATTGAACACCAAAGACTAGGCGGTCTGTTACAACCTTTAGAGATTCCTGTTTGGAAATGGGATAGTATTTCTATGGATTTTACAGTAGGTTTGCCCCGTACGCAAGGTGGTTACGATTCTATTTGGGTGACTGTGGATCGACTAACGAAATCTGCGCATTTTTAGCCGTGAAGACTACTTACAAGGCAAGTCACCTTGCAAGGTTGTTTATTTCTGAAATTGTGAGATTGTATGGTGTTCCCTCCAGCATTGTGTCCGATAGAAATCCAAAGTTTACTTCAAGGTTTTGGAAGGTTTTTCAACAAGCTATGGGTACGAAGTTGCGTTTGAGCACGTCGAATCATCCTCAGACAGATGGTCGGACTGAGCGAACAATACAAACGATGGAGGACATGTTGAAAGCTTGTGTGCTAGAAATAGAGGAAATTGGAAGGAACTCTTACCGTTGATTGAGTTTTCTTATAACAATAGTTACCATGCGAGCATCGGTATGGCTCTTACGAAGCATTGTATGGGAGAAAGTGTAGAACACCTTTGTATTGGGCGGAGGTTGGTAAAGATAGACTTTTGGGACTCGAAATTATTCAAGAGACTACGGAAAAGATTCGAATTATCCGTGAGAAAGTCAAACAAGCACAAGATCGTCAGAAGAGTTATGCGGATAACCGTAGGAGACCGTTAGAATTTGAGGAAGGTGACCATGTGTTTTTGAAAGTTACTCCGAGATTGAGATTGAAAGGACCATTTAAGTCACGCAAGTTAAGTCCGAGATACGTGGGACCGTATCAGATCTTAGAAAGGGTCGGAGAAGTAGCATACAGATTGGCCTTACCACCATCTCTGTCAGAAATGTATGATGTTTTTCATGTGTCTCAGCTTCGGAAGTTTATTCCTGATCCTCTTCAACCAGTTTTACCGGAATCAGTGGAAATAGAAGCAGATTTAATGTTTGAACCCCAACCGAGCCGTATTTTGGGAAGAGAAACAAAGGTATTAAGGAACAAAGACATTCCTCTTATGAAGGTGCAATGGGATATGACGCATCCGGGTGATGCTACTTGGGAACTAGAATCGGAGATGAAAGATGCTTACCCTCATTTGTTCAGGTAATCTTTTAAATTTGAGGACGAATTTCTATTTAAGGGGGGGAAGATGTAATACCCCGTATTTTTATAACGCTCTGGATAATATTAGTTGAGATCAGTTGAGATCCAGTGTGCTATGAGTATTTTATCTGATAAGATAATTAGAGCAACTGATGAACTCAAATTTGATCAGATTAATATTATCTAATTCTAAGGTTTTATTAATTGGTGCGTTTGAGATAATTTGGACTTTTAGTAGTGTTACTAATTGATGATATTTTCCTATATCATTTCCTTTTCCCTCATTTGCAAAAGATAGTAACATTGGAGAGAGAAAGTAGAGAGAAGAAAGAAGAAAGGAAAGAAAAAGGGAGAAAAGGAAAGAAGAGAAAATCCAAGAGTTCAAGATCAAGAATCATCCTCTCATCTTCATCAATTCATATCAGCTTCTTCATCACCATCTTCTAATCCAGGTGGGTTCTAGATAGAGACTTTAGAGTAGAACTTCTTGAGGTTTTAGAGTTAGGTTGGATTTTGGGAAAAAATGGAGTTTTTTGCAGAATCAAAGAATCTAACGGTTGAAGTGTGTTATAAATTACGTAACATGATCGAAATATATGTAGAATCATCTATTGATAATTGTTATGAAGTTTGGATTGTTTGATTTGGTTGAAAATCTTAGGGTTTTGCGTAGAAACTAAGTATTAATGTTGGAAATCATGTTTTATGAAGTTTGTTGGATAAACCATGATATAACCATGATATTATGCCTCTATTAGTTGTTGGGTATGATGTTGAGGATGAATTTGTAGGTTGGAAGTTGCTATCAAAGGGTTTATTTTTCTGCATAACGCAGAGCGCGCTTAGCGCGGTATGGAGAATTCTCACCCCTTCCAGGCAGCGAGGAGCGCGCTTAGAGCAGGTAGGGACCGCTTAGTGCGATCTGGAACAAATTTTTTTTCTTCTAAAATTCATATCTTTTGACTCGGTTATCCGTTTTAGACGTTCTTTATATCGATGTGAAGTTATGACTGTGTTCTAGGCTATGGAAAGTGAA
This sequence comes from Lathyrus tuberosus, assembly GCA_022829125.1. Lineage (NCBI taxonomy): Eukaryota > Viridiplantae > Streptophyta > Magnoliopsida > Fabales > Fabaceae > Lathyrus > Lathyrus tuberosus. The sequence goes on from JALAZF010000090.1 coordinate 8,697,819, forward strand.
AATATTAATTATGAGCGGAATTGTTTTCGATTATGTTAAAATATCGAGATTTCTTGATTTATGTAAAACGGGATTTTCGAAAATCTAAAAGCTTCGAGATGTGAATTGGTAAGGAAAACTTAGTACACTAGAATGACTTAGAGAAGTGTGCGACATTGCTTACATCGATACTTGAAGAGTATCTTTGTTAAGTAGTTGGTAGTGGAGGACCGTATTTCCTCCGATTTTGTATGTTTCACTTAATAAATATTAGTGACCCGTGTTTAATCCTTTGGTGTGGGATGGCTGGGGAAAGTATTTATTAAGTAGGTAACCGTGACCCGTGTTTAATCTCCTTGAGAGGGATGGCCGGGGAAAGTTACTAAGTGGTTGGTATTAGTGACCCGTGTTTAATCCTTTGGGGTAGGATGGCTAGGGAAAGTACCAATTATAGATAACCGTGACCCGTGTTTAATCTCTTTGGGAGGGATGGCCGGGGAAAGTTATTTACGTTAAGGATCCGTGACCCGTGTTTAATCTCTTTGAGAGGGATGGTCGGGGAAAGATTCCTTAACTAGTTGTCGTTTGGTGTAGTATACGATGTTTTCTCTAGTCAGAAATATGCGAACTCAAGGTCTAGTTCCTTTTCCCCCGACTTGAGTTAGGTTTTGGTTAGAACCTTGTAAAGCCGAGAGAATCCATAAGATAGAGAACTCACTGAGATTTGATGTATCTCACCCCACTATTATTGAATATTTTCAGGTACTTCAGGTTTCGTAAAGGTTAAGGATAAGGTCGTGTGATAATCCTTACTTGTCTGATGGCGTAGCTTCTGTTGGGGAGTTTTTTTGAGATTGTTGTCGATCTAGTTCTTAGTATTTATCTTTGGAACATCTTGTATATATATATTTAGGCCATAGTTTTTTGTATTAGGCTATTTGGGCATGTATATGTATAATGTGTTTACTTGGGACTTATTGGTATTTCAGTACCAAACGTGGAATTCATGTATAATATATGCTTTGATGTATGTATTTATATATGGGCGTTACAGTTTTCGTAAGTTTTCTCAAACAAATAATATCACAAAACTTATGCTAATAGATAAACTCGAATGAGTAAATGAAAATAAACATTTGGTCTTATTGATCTTTTATATTGTTAGTGTATTTAAAATTAGTTAAATTTCTTATTTACAAATGTTCAAATGAAATAGTCTTTTAAATAGGTTAGTAAGACAATCAGGCATTCGAAAAGGTTAGACTCAGACCTCAAAATAAGTCCATGTTAGGTTAAAGGTCAGACTTTGACTTTGAATTTTTCAACAGACCAGACTCAGGTTTGGCAAAGTCTAACTCATTCCCACCTTACCTCTTATGATAGTCACACATCATCGCAAAGGGTCGACTATTACTTCGAAAGACTTTCTAGCTAATATACGCTCGACAAGCCTTGTAGACAACTCTTTTGGGTCCACCAAAGGTTGAAAGGGCCCAGCTAAGCACATGCCTAATGAAAATTATCCAACCTATATAGTCCGCACACGTGATATTCAAGACACATTTTTCCGATCTCCATTTTTCATTATACTCATTTTGATCTTTGAACTAACTTGGATGTTGAAGTGTTAACTTTGCAGATCGATCCCACACCTTTGTACCAAAAATTTGCACCGTTAATTTCAAAGTTTTACATCATTAATCAACTCCAATTTTGATTTCAGAATGGAAAATATAATAAAATTTAAAAACAAAAAGTTATTTTAAAAGAACCAATAATAGAGAAATAATGAAGGTGAGTTTTTTTTGACGCAAGCAAACTCAATTCATATCATTAATTGAAATTTGTTCAATACAAGTAAGAATCAAATTTAAAACACCATAATTAATGTGTAATGCTTGCACTATCATTTAAGAGTAACTCTAAAAATAACCTGATTCGTGCTTGGTATGATAATTGGCTTGAAGATGGTTTCTGCATAAAGGATTACGTGCAGGAAATTCCAGACGAGCTTCGAGAAGTTATGGTGTGGGATCTTATGACTGATAGTGGATAGTGGAGAGTGGAGGCTGAATGTTTTGCAGCATTGGATGCCTAAAGAGATCATAAATAAAATTAGTACCTCCCAGCCTCTTAATGGGGAAGAAAACGTGGATACTTTTTCTATAAAAGGTGCGGATGGTAGTAGTGGAACAGTGAGCCATTTCTAGAAGTTAATGTTGCAGTATGAGAATAATAATGGTCTTTATGGTTTGGATAATAATGTTGCTCATGATTGGAAAAGCATTTGGAAACTAAAAGCTCCTGAGAAAATAAAATTGTTTGTTTGGTTATTGAAACATGATAGACTATTAACTAATCAAAACAAGAGTAGGAAAGGTCTAGGTGCGAATGTTTACTGTGAAAAATAGCAAACAACCTCGGGTCTACCAAATTTGTAAGAAAAATGGATAGCTTGCAGGATCGACCAAACTAAATCCTAGGACATGTGCTAAAACAATTTAAAAGGGTGTTTGATAAAAAGATAAACAATTCGACAGTCTTCATAATTAAAAAGGGTTATTTCGACAATACCAAAGAAAAATGATACGAGGAAGTTATTAAAAGTGCATTGGAAAATAACTTAACAAAATAAAGGATAGAAGATAAAATTTTTGGGTAAAGATTAATTGGATTGCATTGGATAAGAAAAATGGTGTTACATAAAACATACATTTCTTCATAAACTCGTTTCTCGCCACACACGGGTACTCTGAGTGATTTTGAGAAATTTGTACAATTTTAACACACACAAATCCTAACACTAAGACTTGCTATTTATAATGATCAAAAGTAACTACCCCTAATGGCCTACTAATCAGAGAGAAACAAATGGCACTCTGCATGTCTTCGCCCCTCAGATGCTCTCCACGTGTCCTCTTCCCTCAAACGGATAAGGACAAAATTCCCTCCATTATTTGAATTTGAATCTTTGAATCGAACTTCACTAGTCAGTCTTCTGTCAAAGAACATTTCCAAATTGTTATAAATATTCCTAAGTCCCTAAAATACTTCCCTCTTACACGAAGACATCTTCGACTAAATCTTCTAGAAGTACCATTCCTGTCGAAGTCTCCCAAAACTTCAGAAATCCCATTTCTTGGAAATAAGACTCTTATTCCAATATCAGACGTCGAAAGTATGAGCTAACAAATTGCCCCCCAAAAATGTCATTTTCGACATCATTGAAGAAAAAGGCATTTTTTGAGAATGACATTCGACGCCTCATTCAGTCCTTGCATGGCTTCGACGCTTGCTTGTGGTTCCAACTGTTCACTTTCCTTTCAGCAGACCTATGACGTCATAGCCATTATAACTACCTCAGACACATCTCTTCAAATCACGCAAGAATCTCCATCATCATTACCTTTCCTAGAGTCTAGGAGGTCATGGGGAGTAGGCACTTATTACCACCACATCATCAGGAATGGTGGGGAAAACATGTGTCCCACTACCATTTCAACATTAAAACAATTTTTAAAAACCGTTTCCACTTCCTAACTTATAAATACCCTTTCCAACAATTGTCTTCACTTTTACGCTCCCTTACTCTCAAACTTCCCCAGAAACCTTTGCATTTCAATACTCAGTCTCCTTCACTTTCTTCCAACAATGGCTTCCTCCACGCGCTCTACCAAAGATGCTACCAAGGTCACCAAGGATGTTGGCAAACCTGCGAAAGCTCCAAAAAAGATCTCTCAACTTCCTCCGTTTGATTCCATCTCTGGACCTACCATGGTGGAAAACCAGCAATATCTTCCTGAACCTCTTGCTGAAGAGAAAAGGAGAATTTATGCTTCCCAGGTACTTATTCCTTTAACCGTTTCTGACAAAACATTGGCTTTATTTGGTCCTTTGTCTGATTTAAATGTAGATTCTAGCAAGCTTAGGGAGTTCTTCCCCTCTTACCATAAATACAAACCCATGGGACAATGAAGAAACCTAGGGCTAGCAATGAAAACCCTGTTAATCAAAGCAATCCTCTAACTGACGAGGCTATTGACCTTAGATACATGAACAACTTTAGGGTTTTTAGATCAAGCCCATCCTTTAAGGACCCTTCTGATTACTTGGGGTGGTTGAACAAGTTGGAAAAAACAAAATCTGATGTCTGGAAGAAAATGGGTATTTATGACCTAATTATGCTGTCGAAAGTAGGACCCGACTACTGTTCGAATATGCTTATTTCGTCCTTATACTTCTGGGACAACACCCACTACACTCTCCATCTCCCATGTGGCATGATGACGCCCACTCTTTTCAACATAGCCGCTATCACAGAGCTCAAACCTACTGGGAATACTTATAACCCTGACTTCATGGCTGAGGATAGCATAGGTTTTTCCACCTCTAAGGCAGCTTATTCGACCTACATAGCTCACTACCATGATAAGGACAAAGAGGAAGTGTCGGACGTTGAACATATAACTTTCCTAGCTTTGTGGCTGTCACGTTGTGTCTTCTGCTTGAAGTCACTGCAAGTTGCTAGAAAGTTTCTGACCATGGCGAACCAACTACACTCTGGTCGTGACTTATGTTTGAGCGAATTAATCTTAGCCAACCTCTACGAGTCTATGAGCGAAGGCGTTACCCTACTTAAATGTCTGGGTGACAAAGGAAACCTCCTTCTCTCTGGACCCTTCTGGCTTTTGCAGTTGTGGTTGAATGCTTCGTTCGAAGCTTGCCTTCCTCATAAGAACCCAATTAACGAAGATGCTGATGACGTGAGGAATCGAAGAGTAGAAGATCCTCGAGAGGCGAAGCTGACTCCCATTGATGATGGTCGACCCATCCAGCAAACCTTTACCAACTTCATCATGATGTTCGCAAAACGCTATGACTTCATATCCCACATGGCTCCCTTTGCTGCAAGGAAACATGGTCTGAGTAGTTTACCAGGCCATTCTCAGCGTCGTCAATGGCTCAGGAAGCAGAATCTTCTGCGATTTGGGAAGCCTTTTTGACTCCTGGGGTTTTAACCCTCAGGTTTAACTTCTCCAAAAGCCAAGTCACATTAATTACTTACCAACCAAATCTTGTCGCTCGACAGTTTAGATTGGTTCAAGTCTTACCCCGACCGATTTATGACAAGAAAAGTTCTCTCATTCTTTACAATGCAATTCATACTGAAGCAGTGGCTATTAAGCAAATCGCACGGTATGCTGGTCGAACACAGCTTCTTCCAGTAGCCTTCGAACCAAGCTTTCTTTGTACTCAACAATTCGATGACTGGTGGAAGGCTTACTATGTTGAGGAATTTTTCGACCTGGCTGCGTTTACACACCACATTAACAAGGCTTTCCTCTCTATGTAGGAAAGAGTGAAGAAAGGTACTTCGACGCACATTCAAGAAATCCAAGCCTTCCAAAAATACTTTGAAACTGTTTATCGACTAGATGATCATGGTCGAACTGTCTGCGACGCAGCTGTCACTCTGAAGGAATTTTTTTTAAAGAAAATGGAGAACTTAAGGATCCCTTCGTACATTCCTCCTGAGAAACGATACAAAACGGCTTTCAATATGTTTCCTCCCAAATTCCCTCGACTGCCAAGCACTGACTTTGGAGTGGCCCTTGCCCCTCATTTCCAGACTGGTTCGTATGTGGGGATTCTATCAAAATCCTTCGCCAGCAATCAAAACTAAAAGCGCAGCGGGTGGTTCCAACCAAACATACATTAGACAGTTTCAAAGGGCATCTTCATATTGGAATCGAAGATGTTCGCATCGAATCTGAAATATATGAAGGTGTGGAACAGGAGGATTTCGATCCAACATTTCCTTGTCTATTTCCTTTCATATATAATAACTGCTTTCTGTTTTATTTTAGCCACGAAGATTCCTCCAAAGAAACCACCAGTTAGGAAGCCTGCAGAAGTGAAAGAAGAAGAAGGAAGCAAAACATCAACAATAACAACAAAGGTATTTTGCACCCTTTATTAATTTTTGTTACTTTTTATACATTTCAATATTTCCTAACATTTTCCTCTTCAGGGCTTTCGAAAACAACCCCCAACTCCCCAAAATAGGAAGGCCAAGGAAGGCGCAGTGGTGGTAGTCGAATCGGATGATGAGGACTTATCCCCAACTACTGAACAACCTCTGAAGAAGAAGAAAAGACAACCCAAGATAAGCGAAGCCATTGCTCAATCTCAAGCGAAAAGTGTGAAGGTCTTGATCAAGAAACCCACCAACTTATCCATGTTGGAACCAACTCCTGAAGAGATGGCGAAGAAGGCTGCAGATCAGCCTAAAAGTGACAACTCAAGCCCTAGGGAAGAAGCTCTTAAGGTACCAAAAGGATTTTATATATACCTCATTTTCCTTACACTATGCCAAACAAGGGCTACGACAGCGCTTTTTTTGGCCTTTAACAGCGCTTAAAAGCGCTGCCTAAGGTGGCGCTGTCGTAGGTAAAGACAACGCTTTTTCTTTTTGAAAAAGCACTGCTAAAGGCCTACTTTAGGCAGCGCTTTACCTTTAAAAGCGCTTTCTAAAGTAGGCCTTTAGCAGCTCTCTCTAAAGTGGGCCTTTAGACAGCGCTTTTGAAAGCGCTGTCTAATGTATACGTATAAAATTTTAATGAATTTTTTTATATACCTTTAGAGAGCGCTTTTACAGAAAAAAACACTTTCTTTTGTCCCCCTTTAGACAGCGATTTTTAAAGCGCTTTCTAATGTATACCTATAATTTTAATGAATTTTTTCTATACCTTTAGAGAGCGCTTTTTAGAAAAAGCGCTTTCTTTTGTGAACTATAGGCAGTGCTTTTTCTAGAAAGCGCTGTCTTTTCTATACGTATAATTTTAATGAATTTTTAAAAAAAATCCCATTTTAGCCATTTTTTTTATGCAGAAACCTGTATAATTCAAGCCATTTCAATAAACCTGTATAATTCACATTTCCATTAACAATTTCTAGTATGATTCATTAACCATTTCCACTAATCCCATAAATCACATAAACCACATAAACCATTTGCATTATAATTCTAGTATGATTCGTTAACCATTTCCACTAATCACATAAATAACATAAACCATTCACAAAACTATACAATCCCATAAAATAAACCATTCACAAAACTATACATTCACATAATCCCATTATCCTATACCTTATATGATTCTTTTTCCAATAAGATATTCGCACAATTCCTCCTTAATTTCTTGCAATTTATCCCTCGTGTAATGAGAACACGCGTAATCATCAAAGTACTACATAACAAAACAAAATATGCATTATTTAGTTTAAAATAATAAATTATATGACATATCCGATAAATATTAAAATAAATCCTAAGTTATAAATCCATGCATACCATGATAGGAATCTCTAATCGATCCATTTGAAGGATTTCTCTCATGAACCTCAAAACAAAATACCCGCAGTTTATGCCATTACGCTGACGAGGACACTACACATAGACAAACAAATAAGAATTACTATATATTTGTTTTGTGTTATCAAGTAGCATCACTAATAAGCAACATTGTGAAAATTAATATACCTCCACTTTGACCCATGTAACGCTGGTTGCTTTAGCCCGTGCTACTCGAGCTTCTCTTTGTGTTCGGTATACTAGTATTGCTCTATAAAAGAAAAACGTAAATTTAGAACAATCTCACAGAAATAATTAAATATACAAATACACACGAATATTTCGAACAATCTCACTTACGTATCAACCACATCTTTCATACTCTCATATGTTGACCAATCATGATCCAATGAAGTCAGATAATAGACCACTTCTCTTTTAGGATTAATGGCAACCAACAACCAGTGTCCACTGTAAAATATAACAAAAGTTTAGATGGATAATTTCTACGCAAAAGATACAAAGATTAGAATGAAATTAGAATGAAAATCTTACCCGTTTCCAGTATTATACGGTAAAAGAAACAAACTTTCTGTGTTGCTGGCCATAAATCTCTCAATTAAGTGGTCTCTTACTGAAAGTGGATTCATACCAATTGCCGGTGCATTGACACAGGTGCAAGACAAGAAACGAAATCTGTTTGACAATTGCGTCCCGCGCATCAATTTTTCATACAAGCACCTTAAATAAAAACATAATAAACATTAGACTATTTTCATTGAAATGTGTAAATAAAATGTTCAACTAAATAAATAATAGATTGATCGGAGTACCAGATGTATGAATGCATAACACCGATGCCTAATTCAAGATGCTTGAAAATCTGCTCCATGTCCTCTCTTCCGATTATCTGGGAATGAGGAAAACCAAAAACACCTTCGTCCCTGTCTATTTGACGAATAACACCATCCATCATATCTAATGTTACCACAAGTGTTTCAAGACACGACTGAAAGCGAGGAGGAGCTCTTTTTGCCTGCACGGTCCTAATATGAGCTTTTTTCTTGCTGGCCTGTTGTGAAGCTTGAGCAGGAACCTAACAATCATATTAGTTAGGTAAAGTAGAAAATCATGAAACTTTTGAATTCGGATAATAGAATAACACTTAAAATGTATCTCTCTTTGTGATGAAACAAACTTGTTTTGCCGCAAAACCCCTTTATCCTTAGCTGCGGGTTTTGTAGGAGTCTAACATTACCATGTAAAAAAAATGTACGTAATGGTTCAGAATGATTTTCATAATGGTTCAGAATTGACATTTGAATACTAAGAGATTCGTAATGGTTTTCAACATACCTCATCATCTATGGAAATGAGGTCTAACGGCCATGCAACAAACGAACCTATTGCATCCCGCAGCAATGTAACCTCTGAAACCGAGTCAGGCATAGGTAGTACCGCATCCGTATCTAAAGCGATATCAACCGAAACTTTCAGATATCCATGAGGGAGTGGATTATGGTGAAGTAACTCTCCGACTTTTTTATGCACTTTTCCCTTGCCAACCATGTGATAAGTCGGTAACGACAAATACAGCTGACAAGATGAAATGCCCTGAAGCAATAATAAATATGTAACTGTTAATGTGTATAAAGGTCAATTAAAATAAATGTGTTAATTTAATTAAAATAAATATGTGCTAATTACCTCGGGAATTTTATTTTGACAATTGATACTAGCTTTGTCACTAGTATCTTTCAACACGGAACCACGCTTTTCCGCCTCATATCTCTCTTTATCCTTTTGCAATTCACGGACTTGCGCTTTTAGCTCCTCCAGTGATTGCGTGACTTCTTGGTTGCTGGGATTTTTTCTCTTTGGTTGCTTATACAACGAAGATGGAGTCACACCAAATCCTTTACCTCTCACCCGACCGGAATACTCAGGAACATTTAGTACTCGACTAAGAATGCTCCTGCAATCCTCCTCATATGTGATTAAGGATTTAGATAGAGTCTCCTGAAATTCATTGACATATCGAAAATTATTAGTGGAGATTAAAAATTAATTATATTTTAATAAAATTTCGATTAACTTAAAGACATAATGTTATACTTACACATTCGTCATAAACATGCTGAACATCTTCCCTAACAACTCCATCCTTACTCACACGAGCTTCCTTCCACAAAACATGATCCGAAAGTGATGATTCTTCACTTTTCGTCTCTTCTAACTACGCATTTAGTTAAATAATAAGTTCATCAATTATAACACAATAATACAATTAATAAAATCATAGCATTAATACATACTTACCAATTTTTGTTGTAATCATGCATATCCCGTTTGACCTTTTCTGTACGGATACGCGGGTTTTGATGCTCTTTGGCGATTAATGGCACTCAATTTCTGGATAAACAAGTTTAAGTCATATCAGAACAAACTAATGCAACAAGTATATAATACAGTTAATAGACATGACAAGATAACATTACATTGAATTTTTTGATTTTTCGTTTGGCTACAAAAGTGCCCCATTCTTCCGGTGTAATCAAGTCCGCATACAACTGTAGAAGTTCTGCTTCTACAAAATTTTTTTCCTCATCCTTAAGATATTTGTTTGATAATAAGGCTCGAAACCCTCTGTGTCTCTTTCCGGTCAATTGAAGACAATACTTTCGCCGACTTTCATCAATATTAAAGGACCTCTACAAAAAAATATACACATATAAACATAAAGTGTGTTAGTATAAGTAAATTAAAGACTTAATCGTCAACAAAAATCTAATAACATCAATCATATTTGGTAAGTACCTGTATCTCAGTCCATATCTTATCTTTACCAGCTTGCAACAATAGATTCCTCCAATTATCACTGGTAATTGGAATGTGCTGACGGACAAGTGAACCAATGTATGAAGACAACATTGAACCGTTAGGCTCAATTAGTTGGTTCTCAGCACTCCAATGTACATCAAATTTGATCCCTTTATCTCTAGAACGGATGATTGACTTCATAATAGTTATTCCTCGTTTTATTTCACTTTCTACATTCGAAGCTTCATTCTGAGCTTCATTTGTATCATGTGTCTCGTGTGTGTCTTCTTGGTCACTAGCCATTTTACCTGTAAGAAAGAAAAAAACAAAAATTAAATGACAAATATAAAAATCCATAATCCATAATCCATAATCCATTGAATGATATAAGCTATATATAACATGACAACTAATTAATATTATTGAATGATATAAGCTATAATTTTATAACTAGTACCTTTTTCACTAACGTCTCTTTCTTTTCTTGGTTGGAATATGTTCTACCCGTCTCTTAACAACACGGACGGTTGGATTGATCCAAATACCCTCATTATGATCATTTCTAGTATATGATTCATTCGCTATAATATTTTCATCTTGATCATTTCTAGTAAATAATTCAATATCAACATCAATATCACCTTGATCTCCAATGTTTTCATCAATTACTTTGTTAGATAAAAGCACTATAGACCATTTTGTACTTGTCGGATCAGTGACATATAACACTTGTTTAGCTTGAGAGGCTGGAATAAAAGGCTCATCTTTGTACCCCACCCTATTAAGATCCATTTGCAAAAATCCTGACTTATCCATTCGTACGCCATTATTATTTTCAACCCACTTGCAACGAAATATAGGAAACTGAAACTTCTCATAATCAAACACCCAAATGCGTCCAATAACCCCAAAATATGACAAATTTGCAAATTTGGGGTTTAAGTCTTTCACACTTGAAATGTGCATTGCTTCAGCTACCACGGTGACACCACTATTTTGCATAGTACTTTTATCATCTTGTTCTTTGGTATAAAATGTGTATCCATTAATTGCGTATGCGCTATAAGAAAACACAACCAAACTTGGACCATATGCTAAACATCTCAACCTTTCTATTATTGAAGCGGGATCTGAATAATACTTTGAATAAATATGATCCTTAAACCAAGGTATGAAACTTCGATTGTGCTCTTGTACTATCCAATTCTCATTTCTATTCGGATTTAAACCTCAGAGAACATCCTTGTGCATTTCAACATACGGCTCAACCTCATTCTCATTGTGTACAAATGCACTTGATCCCATTCGACCCTTGATACTGTCACAACTTCATTTCCAATTAACTTTTTTCCTTCTTTTTTTTTCGACAATATGAGATTTGGGGAGTCCAATTGATTGTACATTGGACAGATATTCAGTACAAAACTCAATCGCTTCTTCAACAATGTATCGTTCGGCAATACAACCCTCTAGTCGACTTCGGTTTTTCACATACCCTTTTAATATTTTCATATAACGTTCAGCAGGGTACATCCATCTCATATAAGCCGGTCCATACAATTGTGTCTCTTTCACCAGATGAGCAACTAGATGAACCATTATGTCAGAAAACGAGGGAGGAAAATACATTTCAAGATCAGACAAAGTAATAGCTATTTCTTTTTGCAATGTTGGTAAGATCGCATGATCGATCACCTTACTGCAAATTGACTTGAAGAAAAAACACAATTTAGTTATTGCGCTTCTTACTTTTTCTGGCAGAATAAAACGTATACCTATTGGTAGAAAATGTTCCATTATAACATGGAAGTCATGCATCTTTAAACTCTTTAACTTGAGGTCTTTCATAGACACAAGTCTTCTAATATCTGAAGAGTATCCTTCTGGAACTTTAACTTCACTTAGAAAATTACACAATACTTTTTTCTCCTTTCTAGATAGAGTATACGCAGCAGGTGGTAGATATGTTCGTTTTCCTTTCTTCAATGGTCCTAATTCAGTTCTTATCCCCATCGCTATCAAGTCCTTTCTTGCTTTAAGGCCATCCTTAGACTTTCCTTGTATATTGAATAACGTACCAATAACACTGTCAAATACATTTTTTTCAATATACATAACATCGAGAAAATGTCTTACATACAACGACTTCCAATATGGCAGTTCAAAAAAAATTGACCTCTTCTTCCACCCACTCTTGACAAGTGTATGTGCAAAAGGCTTTCCAAACTGAGTACTCACATCTTTCACCTTTTCAAAAATGTGATCACCTGTCAATATAGTTGGAGCTCTACCTTGTTCTGGCTCTCCATTGAATGCTTTTCTCCACCCACGATAGTGATGATTAGAATTTAAGAATCTACGATGACCGATAAAGACATTCTTCTGACCAAACTCCAATCGCGTCCAATCTGTTTTATCTTCACAAATAGGACACACACATTGACCTTTTATGCTGTACTCTGATAGATTTCCGTATGTTGGAAAATCATTAATTGTGCCAAACAACATCGCCCTCAAGTTAAAACTTTCTTTCCTATACCCATCATAAACCTCCACACCGTTCTCCCACAAAAACTTTAAATCTTCAATTAAGGGTGCCAAGTATACGTCTATGTCATTCCCTGGTTGTCTAGGCCCATAAATTAACATAGATAACATCATGCACTTATGCTTCATACATAGCCATGGAGGTAGGTTATAAATCATTATGATCACAGGCCAAGTGCTATGTGAGATACTTTGAAGACCGTGTGGGTTTATTCCATCAGTAGATAATGCCAAGCGAAGGTTTCTTGCTTCTTTTCCAAATTCAGGATAATCATCATCTATTTTCATCCACTATGGTGAATCTGCCGGATGTCAAAACTTTCCATCAATAATTCTTTCATCTGCATGCCAAGTCAAGTGTCTTGAATCGGTCTCACTACGAAACATGCGTCTAAATCTCGGAATTATAGGAAAATACCATAAGACTTTTGCTGGAGACAACTTTTTCTTATATCGAGAGACACCGCATTTAGGACACTCATTTAACGATGCATACTCATTTCGAAACAAAACACAATCGTTTGGACAGGCATGTATCTTATCATAGCTCATGCCAATAGAGCACAACATCTTTTTGGCCTCATATGTTCGATTGGGAAGAACATTATCCTCTGGAAGCATATCTTTCGTAAGGGCCAATAACTCTGTGAAACTTTTATCCGACCATCCATTGCCCGCCTTTAAGTTGTACAACTTTAATACCGCAGACAATCTTGTGAATTTAGTGTAACCATTATACAAAGGTTTCGCTGCATCGCTTACCAACCTCTCAAACATTTTGGGACAATCCTTAAGATCTTCTTCAAGTGCTTCTGAAATCTCTTCGACTCGATCAGAATCGTATGTATCTGTGCCATTGTCGTTTGAAGCATAGGTCGTATTATCCCCCAGTTCAACATTCCTGTTAATTTTCTCACCATGCAAATTCCAACATGTATAACTTCTATCAATTCCACGCCTCATTAAATGCGATGCCAACTGAACCGCGTCAACCCAACTCCCAAAACAGCAACCCAAGCAAGGACATATCATTCGACTGGGGTCTTTGGCGTGCGCAACAGCAAACTTAATGAATTCTGATACCCCATTCTCGTACTCTTTCGACAATCGACTTGAAGACATCCATTTCTTATCCATAGTTATACTAATTAAACTAAACAAAAACTAAAATAAAAAATATTTACCTGTACGGAAACGATCCGACTTTCACACTTTGATCACAAGTAACCCCTATATATAGCAAATTCAATAAGTTAGTAACCCTATCATATCAGTTCATTCAAAGCACTACTAATTATAGTGGCGAGAGAGGACAACTAATTACCTGTAGAGATGTAAACAACTTCTAGACCCACACACTGTCCAGATAGGTTAGAATTACCAAGATCCCCCTGTACACGTATCATAAAAAAATATCATTAATTGACCAATTATGAGTCATAATTTGATAAGTGGCAACATGTAATCACAAACAAGCAACAATTAGAGGTAAATACCTACATATCCCAAGTACTTGACCAAATACTCAAGAGCAAGCATACTTAAACAAGTAATCATCATATCACAAAGATAACCATCAAAGCAATTATTGAGCAAGATAAACATCTCATGCAAAGACAAATACCATACTTTCTTTGACCATGTAATACAATTAACTATCATAACTCAAATTTAATATAAAAGAGGAGTAGGAGGAAGAGGAATGAAGCCATCATCAACCTTGGAAGGTAAACATTATTTTCTGTTATCAAATAAGTGTTAAAGTGATTTAGTGTTAATCTTCATGATAAACATACTAATTCATTATCAAGATTTAGTGTTAATAAGTGTTAAAGTGATTTAGTGTTAATTTTCTGTTATCAAACATTATTTTCTGTTATCAACCTTGGAAGCCATCATCAAGATTTAGTGTTAATCTTCATGACAACACAGAAGCAACAACACAGAATGTACCTCTTCATGTTAATTCATTAGTATAAGTTCATGTAACATTCATTCTGTCATGTTAATCTTCATGTTAATCTAGAACATTCATTCTGATACAAAAATTGACAGAAGCAACAACACAGAACGACAACAACAACAACACAACGACGGCAATAAAAATAGAACGACGGTAATGGTGACGGCAAGAATGAACGACAACAACAACAACGACGGCAAGAACAATATAAGAAGCAAGAACAACAACAACAACGTACCTCTTCTTCGTTTTCGTCTTCTCCTTCACGAATGCAAGAATGAACGATGGCAACGGTGATGGCAAGGGTTTCAGAACGACGGCAACGGTGATGGCAAAGGTTTCAGAACGACGGCAATGCCAAGGGTTTCAGAACGCATGCAAGAACGATTGGAAGCAAGGGTTTCAGCAGAAAGAAACTGTCGAGAGAAGAAAATGAAAAGAATTTCTGAAAATGATTAGAAATTGTTTTATATTTTAATTCATAATTGACCTTAGAGAGCGCTTTTCAAAAAGCGCTTTCTTAAGTGCTACCTATAAGAGCGCTTTCCTTAGAAAGCGATTTCTTAAGTGGGGAGAATTTAAGACTTATAGCAGCGCTTTCTAAAAGCGCTTTCTAAGGTTAACCTATAGCAGCGCTTTTTTACAGCACTTTCTAAGGTAATACCTATAGCAGCGCTTTTTTACAGCACTTTCTAAGGTAATACATATAGCAGCGCTTTACAAAAAGCGCTTTCTAAGGTGGCTTCAATTTAGGGCATTTAACAGTGCTTTTAAAAAGCGCTTTCTAAAGGCTATCTTTTGCAGCGCTTTTTTTAGCAAAATTTTTTAAAGGCCTATAGCAGCGCTTTGTGCAAAAAGCGCTGTCTTTGTGGCGATGTGAAAAACCATTTTTGGCGTAGTGTTAGTATTTTTGTTCGACTACTAACTTTGATTATATTTTTCAGGACGATGTCGGAGTTTCGACTCAACCAGCTGCCGAATCGACCAACCCTACAATCCTCAACAGTGAAGGTGAACCAACATATCACCCTACTTCACCAAAGGACTCTGAGAAGAGCTCAATAAGCGAAATCAACCAAATAGTCGAGGAACAACATAAAACTTCGCCACCCAAGACTATCACTCATACTTCTCACACCAGTGAATCTGATCATGAAGATGATCGAGATAAAGATACACAGGCTGAAACAACTGGAGCTGATATGGAGGTGGAAATCCCTAAGGTGCATGTCGAAGACGAAGCTGATGATGGCTCCCTAAGAGTCGAAACCTCAGATGCCATCCAACAAGATGATATTATGGAAGAGAGGGGTAAACACTCTATGTTCCCCAACCAATCAATGCCTATTGAGGCGTTTATGGATGATGTTAAAAACGTCGAAGAGGGTAATGACAAAGATGAAGAAGAGGAAGAAGACGTTCATGAGGAGATAATTGTCGAAACAACCCCTAACCTTAACCTGTCAACTGTGAAGGATTCAGGCAAAGCCTCTATGACCCTTTCTGCAGAAGAACTAGAGGCTCTGAAAAAGAACAACCCCAGTGAGTACTTGAAAGTTTTACTTGGTTCTAGGGGAAGTTCGTCTGAGAAGAGCCTCAGTTCGCCTTCTGTATCTGGTGGTCAATCCACTACTGATCCTTCCAGCAAAGTACTGTCAAAGATCAAAGAAAAGGTTTTTAAGGGTGACTTGTTTCGACTCATTGAGTCTGACTCCACTTCTCCAATTGCTTTGAAGAATCTTCTAAAGGAGGTTGACATTTTAACTGCTTCTCCAGCATTTGCCAATGTCATCTTGGAGCTGACCTCTATGATTGACCAAGTTGTTATTGATATTGCCGAAATCAAGGAAAACTCAGATGATATCGAAGACTATATCGGCTCTGTAGCGACTGTATGGGATGCTTCCTCAGAGTCGACCAATCGCTTAGTTGACTTAGAGAAATCCCAAGAAGACAACAAAGCTACCATCGAAGCCAATAATTAAAATATACATTCCTGGGAGGAACAAATCAGAGAACTTCAAGCCAAAGTTTCGAAGGCTAAAAAGCAGAATGCTTAGCATCAGAAATTTGATGATTCCCAAATGGCGAAAGAACTTGAAGTTGGGCTGGACTTTGCTGATAAGGCTCAAAAGTTAGAAGCAAAACTGGAGGTCATAAGATCAACCAAATCTATCTGTGAGAAGCGGCTGGATCTCCTGAAGTCGAAATACCTCAACATGAAGGCCTCCCTTTCCTTTTAGTCTTAGCTCTTTTATGTAATGACTTTCGAACCGTTCGTGGTTCTTTTGATTGTAACGAATTTAGCCATTTTGGCAAACAGTTTTTGTTTTACCATGTTAGCTTTGATTATTTTGTATGCGTGATTACTCTCTGGCTATTTTTACTTCTCGAAGTGCAGGCTTATATTTCTTCAAATACTTCCCGTTTACCCTCAAGATTCTCTTATCTTTATCTAACTCTTCGATCTCATAAGCACCATTAGAGAAAACTTGTATGATTTAAAAAGGGCCTTCCCATTTAGGGGACCATTTCCCCAAAGCTCTATTTTTTCGATCCATAGGTAAAACTACTTTCCAAACCAACTCTTCAGGCGAAAAAGTTTTTACTTTGACTTTCTTATTATAAGACTGTTCCACTATCTTTTTCTACCTTTTCAATAACTCTAGAGCATTAAGCCTTTCCACATCTAAGTCCACCAATTCGTCTAACATCATATTCCAATATGACTCAGATGGGATCTCATGATGCCTTTGGATTCTCGTCGACTGAAGATAGATCTCAACTGGTAGTACTGCATCATGATCAAAGGTCAATCAAAAAGGTGTGGAATTAGTCGCCTCCTTGGGAGAGGTTCGACATTCCCAAAGAACCTGGTCCAAAGTTTTGTGCTAATTTCTAGGCTTCTTTCCCACATGCTTCTTAATTAAGCTAATCACTACTTTGTTAGCTGCTTCGACCTGACCATTAGCCTGAGCGTAATAAGGTGTAGAGGTTAAAAGTTTGAAACCCATTTATTTAGCAAATTCTTGCATTTTCGACCCGTGAACATTGATCCTTGATCTGTTGTAATGGTTTCTGGGATTCCAAACATATAAATAATGTGTTTTTTAATGAACTTGATTACGTCTTCTTGGTCAACATTTGGTAGTGGCACAACTTCGATCCATTTCGTAAAATAGTCAATGCCTACCAAAATGTACCTTTGATTCTTAGATGATGCTGGTCGAATTTCTCCAACCAAATCCAAAGCCAAACCTCTAAAGGGTCATGGCTTAACTATAGCATGTAATTCGCTTGTAGGGACATGCTGTATACCTGCATGCACTTGGTACTCTTGGTATCCCTTAGCGAATTCGATGCAGTCTTTCAACATAGTAGGCCAATACATACCTTGTCAAAATAAAAGCCATTTCATCTTATGGCCTACCTGATGAGCCCCACATGCCCCACTATGAACAGTCGAAAGGGCTAAGTATGATTCTGACTCACTAAGGCACTTAAGCAAAACTCCCTCGGGAGTCTTTTTAAATAACTCATTACCCAGAAGAACATAACTTAAAGCTTGATACCTGATTTTTCGATTAGCGGACGCCTTTGGGTTCTGCAGATATTCGAGTATTGGCTTTCTCCAGTATTCGTCCGTCAAGCTATCCACTGCTAAGATTTTGAAGTTCTCTTTATCAGCGTATCCTAGCTTTGTCGTTTCTAAATTTTATGGGGACAATCTGAATGATACAACTCTTCCTTCATCGTTTCTAATTTTCCTTCGAAATTTTATACCCTGAAGCAATCTGAGCCAAGTCGTTAGCCACTTGATTTTCCAACCGAGGTATGTGTCGAATGCTTACTACTTCGAACTTTTTCAGTAATCGATTGGCTATCACAAAGTACATTATGAGATTTTCTTTAACACATTTGTACTCCCTTGTGATTTGTTTTATGACTAACTCTGAGTCTCCCATTATTTCGACTCGAGTTGCCCCCAATCCCAACAATATTTCAAGTCCGGCTATTAAAGCCTCATATTCAGCCTCGTAATTCGAATAGATGCCTTCGACTTTATACTTGAACTAGTAGAAGACCCGTGCGTTCGCACGGGTAAGTTGATTCTTAGCTTAAATCATTCGATAAAAAATTTAAATGTTTGTGGCTCTTTTTAAATACATCTTTATATGTATTAACAATAATTGATGAAGTTTGAATTAAAAAAATATCAAGACAAATAATCTCAAAAATAGTTATTTGGGTATAGTAATGATTCAGCATACATGTGCATTCAAAACTAATTTGTTGTGTTCCGTACCACTTCATAAAATTACATGAGAGACAAGTACAAATGAGTGATGATCAAATACCTTTAAAATAATAACAAAATATATAGAAAGAATTGGTTCTTCAATCATATAACTGTAAAAAGATGATAAAATTTACAAATATCTCATTGAAAGTACAATAATAAATTAATTGTTTGAGTTATAAATTTAATAATTTATAGTACATTGAAAGTATACGCACATTGAAAGTAATATTTATACAGTGAGATCTAATTGGTTGTGTCTCGTGCCACAATAATATTAATTCAATCTTATTTTCAACATTACTCCCAAGTGTAAATGAGAGTTAGTCCAGCGCGTATAAAATAACAATAAATTTTCTTTAGAGGGAGAATGTGTAGGTTCTTCAACTATATTACACTGAAAAGATTGAATTATATAATAATTATACATGTTTTGGATGCGTCCCTTGTCACTTTATCATAAAATTCAATTGTATTAAAAAATCATACAAAATGAAAAGAAAAAAGGGACCTGTGAGATGGACTGATGGTTCTATGGGTTTTAATCATGAGTAACACCATTCTCAGTCTAGAAGGATGAAAATCTCCAAAGTTGTTATCATTTAAATTTAATTTCTCCTCCAACCAGCACAAGGCTTGATTAATTTTAAGCTTAGTTTAGGTTCTTGATTTTGCGTCTTTGCTTCTGAGTGTGACCCATTCCATTTCTTAAAATTAATATATCAGAGGTACCTTCTATAGATCCAAGACTGGAGAAACTCAGATTAGGTTGTAGGAATCATCAATAATGGGTGTTGAACCTGAATTATGAGTATTATATGACATAGGACTTGAACTAAATGAGAAAAAGGAATGTGGCGACAATTGTATGCCAGGTCCAGTACTGAGCTTACAATATCTTTGGGAACAATCTGACAATGAACACGATAATGACTAAAACATATAACAAAGCTCTAAGAATACACCACAAGTCAGTGGTCTAAATTTCATATTATTTTCTTTTTATAGAGATATCAAATCTATTAAGCAACCAATCAATAAGTCACATTGGTCATAATAGCCATATAGTTAAAAAAAAATTTGAATGAGAAGATTAATAATTTTTATTATCTCTCAAGTCAGACCTAAAACATATTACTAATGTGCAGCAATGTTGATATGTAGTATAAATATAAAATGACAAATAGACCTCTAATGGTGGCTGCATCCTATGGAAGTATTGATGTTCTTAAGCTTGTGCTCTCATGTCAAGAGGCTAATGTAAATTTCTCCTGTGGCAATGATAAAAGCACTGCTCTTCACTGTGCTGCTTCAGGTGGTTCGGTTAATGCAGTTGATGCTGTTAATCTGCTTTTATCTGCCGGTACGAATGTTAACTCGGTGGATGCTAATGGAAACCGTCCAGTTGATGTTATTGTTGTTCCACCTAAGCCTGGAGGTGTGAAAATAATTCTTGAAGAACTTCTCACCGATAGTGATTCTGATGGCTCTGTTGATGATTGTTCTCTTCCACTGTCTGTTAATTCATCAAGTCCTCGTTCAGCTGCCCCTTTATCATCAACTGAAAATGGGTCTCCATCCTCTCTTGTGGCTCCAAGTTTTACTGATGCAGCTGTTAACTCAGCCGCAGAAAAGAAAGAATACCCAATTGATCCGTCACTTCCTGATATTAAAAACAAAATTTATGCCACAAATGAATTTCGCATGTTTTCATTCAAGGTTCGCCCTTGTTCCCGTGCATACTCTCATGATTGGACTGAGTGTCCTTTTGTTCATCCTGGAGAGAATGCTAGAAGGAGAGACCCCAGAAAGTTCCATTACAGCTGTGTGCCTTGCCCTGATTTTAGAAAAGGGGCTTGCAGACATGGGGATATGTGTGAATATGCCCACGGAGTATTCGAGTGTTGGCTACACCCAACAATGTTCACATCCATACTTTGTTTTTTAGCTGTATAAAAAGAAAATAAAATGATATCAGTGCCTCAGAACCAAGAGCCATGTATAACAAATCCTACACTTTAACTCACAGTCAATATATTTGTGGAGCCTTTGCTCAAATACTAAAGTGTGAGTAGTACTTACATATGTTGAGCAAAATTAACTTTGTCTTGAACCATGATGATTTGACTTAGCAAATTAGCCTACATATGAGCCAATCCAAAATATATATAAATCCCTATATATTTTGTAAATTAACAAAGTTTACATGTATTATGCAAAAGATAGTTTGCAATTGAGTGAAACAGATAAAATGCATAATATATGGATCAACTTCAAGAGAATATTTCTATAAATCATTGAAACTTTAAACATATGTCTACAGTAATGTGTTATATAGTTTTAAATGTACACTGACTATGAAAATTGGCCTGCATTAGAGGCATGTAGTCCATATCTTAGGGAATTTGTTAGATATTCCAACAGACTGGTTTTTAATCCGTGCCTTTTAGCCAAGTGGATTACATCTTCAACTTCACTCAATAATCCAAAACAAATTTATTGAAATATTTGAGGCAACAAAACATAAGAAATATGGTTAACCGATCATTCCATGCTTGATTAGTCCATAATGTCAATATGCTACAAAACTATACAACATTCTATGACAACATAAAAGATATCTGCAAATGGCTTCGTTGCCACTCTAATATCACTTGGAGTTTTAAGAGAAAGCTTAATTATAATTACAGTTATCAACAGAAGCATATATAAATGTGTTAAAGTGAGAGTCACAGATTATTCAAATATTCAAAATAGACCCTAACCCTTTAACATGATAACAAATGACATTCAATGTGAATGATATGATTGGACCAAACCAAATACAATCTTTTTCCACTATGATCAAGTGTAGTGGTGAATAGTTGGAAAATATGATTAATCACGAACATAACTTCAAATGTTTACATTCAATTTCATCATAATCACTTACTTTTACCCTTTACACACACATTCAGGTCTTCTGAGTATATATTATATATAAGACAATATTTAAGGGACTGAAAAGAACAACACCATATTGTATGCAATTTTTCAACCTATAAAATAGTCATATATTATACCAAAAAGCATTAGTAAAGCTGATGATCTTCTTAGACGCTCATGAAAGCTTACATTGTGAATCCCAATGTTCCTTTATTTGCTTAATCCTTTCTATCCTCAGATTGAAGCCTTTGTTCACAGTATTCTTCACAACCATACTTTGTTTCAAAGCTTCAAAGTAACCATCTCAATTCTACAATAATCAAAGATTAAAAATTCATTGGAGGATCAAACATAACATGTAGAAAATACAAACAGATTCATATTTTATGCAACTCAACAATTATGGTATTGAACAAAGAAACATTATAAGCATACACCAGTATATGAAAAGTCATGGTCCCATGAATCTACATCTAATTTTAAGAGGGCCTTATGATAATTTTACCTGTTTGTGTACTGCAATCAAATGAATTTAATGAAGTAGTAAACTTACATGTTTGTATATTGTAGCAAGGGAACCATAAGCCCCGTGAGTTGATCAGCAAAAAATCAATGTAGAAAAGTTTTGAAACAACAAATTGCGGATGAGACATCTTGCTCATGATCTTCCCTAAGTCACTGGCCTTCTTGTGGGAAACTTCGAAGGATCACTTTGCTTTGGTTCCCGAACAGAACAACTATTACATATATTGATTTCATACATATATGTATGTGTGTTTAATATATCAATTCTAAGATGTTTGTTAAATATGGACTAAGTCCAACACACATATATTTATAAGACATAAAACCCAACATTGTCACCAGGAAGGGCCTCAGTGAGTGCTTCATGGTGCATCTCCATAGACTTGACTTCAGTTTGTAGTCCAATAGGAGCAAAAGTCACCACCATTCCAGGCTTAATGAACCAGTCTCAACACGTCCCACAGGCACAATCCCAATTCATTCAATATTGTAGACATCCATTAGACATTGTTCCATCCAATAATCATAACCTACAAAACCAATAACAAAGATGATTTAGGAAAAATGGTTATACCATTAACAAAATGAACCTTATTTTGATAACATGTTACCAACTTGGTCTTGTTTGTAAGTTGGTTTGGAAGAAATTTCTTCTTCTCTATTTTCATTAGGCATGCTATCCACTTTAACCAAGCCAACATCTCTTAATGTATCTTCATTAACAGAATCATCAATCCCTCAGAAATCTATTATGCACAATACATGCCATATTTGTTGCAAGTTAAATGTAACTTCATATTTTGTTTCAAACAGAAATTAAAGTTATACCTACTGTACCTGCTGTTATACCAAAAAATCCTGCTAATATTATGATGGTTTTCATGTCTTGATGCAGAAGCATAAGCAAAACAACCATTATACGCAGTTAAACTTATCGTTTTGTGAGAGAAATGCAAGAAACATAGAAAAATGGAAAGAAAACATAATGGGAGAAATTAAACTCAGAATGCAAGTTCAAACACTAAGAAACTTCCTTGGCTGCACTTTTCATTGGTTTCCTCGGCTTATGGCCCTTGCCCAGCCTGAACCGGGAGCCAACGAGCCTGAATGAGAAGGTGGCCACACAAGCTGCTAACAGTGACCACACCTTAAAATAAAAATCAAATCATATCAAATTAAAAATTATAAGCAAATGTAATGCAATAGTATATAATATATTCTTAACAATTGATACTTTAAAAACAGGTTTTACACCGGTCTTTCTTGTAATTGATACTTTAAATCCTATAGATCAAAGTTATAGGATGCATAGTGTTAAAGACAAGAAATTAAACAGAAAAAAGGAATTATTTCCTTGACTGAATTATGTATAGCAGCTTTAGTCCCACTTGCTATCATGAAATCCGCCTCACCCCTACGAATATGATTGGCAGCGACATAAAAGCAATAATTTGAAGTAGCGCAAGCAATTGAAATAGAATAGTTTAAACCCATGAAACCTAAAGCAATCCAAGCAAAGCCAAACCCATCGCAATGTAAAAAAAGCACACACAAATCATCAACATTTTTTTTTTCAAAATCTCACATATCAGTAAAACACATTTGCAGTCTCCATATATTATAACAGAAATTCCAATGTTCACACCAAAACTCCGGTAATCAAATATGTACAAAAATCTAGTATAAGGAGTCTAAATGAAAATTAAGAATGCAAAAGGGGCATCACTATCACAAAGGTCTAGTGTTGTTTCACATCTTCCTGTAAACACACCCTGAAAAGAGAAAATAGCTTACATTAAATAAGAAAACTTCAGAAAGATAACAGTAAGTACCAATCTGAATAAGCAAACTTAACAAAATACACAAATAGGCTATTAAAGGCATTGTTCCAGTTGCTACTAAGGTTATGGATTATGTAGGATAAGTAGTTTGGAGATAATGACATTCTTCTGATAAACTAATGTCATACCGCTATTCAACAACACTTGATACAAAATCCCGTAACGAAAATGACCTAACTCTTTCTTCTCTTGTTCCTGTAACGAAAATGCAAAGAAAACTCCTGAAGTCAGTAAATCAAAGAGGGTAAATCAGAAAAAAAGCGTTAAATCAAATAAAGTCGGTAAACCAAAGAAAATACCTTTACTTTGCAATGGCTGGAGATGGAGATCGATAAAGTTGCTTTGAAATTAAATATTTTTGGTTCTCTAAAGAGAACATGTGGAGAAGAGAACGAAAAATGTTTTCCTTTTCCATTTCGAGCTGTGACGGTTGGAGAATGAGAAGCGGTGGTCGGCGACAAAGTTCGCCGAAACAAAAATCTACTGGGTTCATTAAGAAGGTCGTGAGACGTGGATAACAAAAATAGGATTAGTTTCTCAATCGGAGATGGTGATGATCATGTATAGGGTGGAGAAAGTGGCTGTGGCGGCTAGGGTTGGGTGGAACGAAAGAGAGAAGAGAAGAGAGGGAGACCATATGAAGAGAGAGAGAATTTTCAAAATTCAAAATGAATGGAGGGATTGAAAGGAAAATGAATTAGCCATGTGTACAAAAGGAGAAGTATGATTGGTGGAAGAATAATGATTTAGTGAATTACCAAAAAGGGTTTTTTTGTAGTGTAAAATTGTAATGAAGAAAAGGGTAGTTTAGGGAGTGCTTAAGCACCTTCCAATCTTAGTTAGGAAGTTGATCTTTTTGGAATTTTATTAGGAGAAATGATCAGGACTCCTACGCCTGTACCATCTTTATGACTAGAACCGTCGAAATACAACTTCTAAGGTTCGAGCTCCAGATAGTTTAACATGTTTTCGTTTATAGAATGGTCGACAATGAAGTCAGCTACCACTTGTCCCTTAACAGCCTTTAAAGGCATGTAAGTTAGGGAATACTCAGTTAAAGATAATTTCCATTTACCAATTCGACCGTGCAAAATTGGTTTAGACAACATATGTTTAATAATATCAAAATGGGACGAAACATAAACGTCAACTGGCTTTATATAATGCTTCAACTTTGTACTAGAAAAATACAAGCATACACACAATTTTCAACTATGCTATACCTAGTTTCTGCATCGTTCAAAACCATACTAAGGTAGTAAATGGCTCGTTCGATGCCATTTTCATCCTCTTGAGCCAACATGCTCCCTAAAGTTTTGTCTGACGCAGATATGTACAGTCTCATGCTCCTATCCCTACAAGGTGGTGCTAGAATTGGAGGATGGCTCAAGTAATCCTTGATTTTGTCGAAAGCTTCTTGTTGAGTTTGCCCCCATTCAAATCCTTCCTTGTTTAGTCGAAGCAGAGCTGAGAAGGCTTGAGTTTTTCCGCTAAGGTTCGAGAAGAATCTCCTTAAGAAATTGATCTTTCCTAGCAGTGACTGCAATTCCTTCTTTGTCAATGGCGCTCTCGCCTCCATAATGGCCTTGGTCTTATTCTGGTTTATTTCGATTCCCTTCTTATGGACCACAAAGCCTAAAAAATCTTCCGCCTTCACACAAAAAGCACATTTGAGAGGATTCATCTTCAGACCATGGCTTCTCATCCTTTCGAATGATTGTCGAAGATGGTCAATGTGATTTTTTCCTGAAATAGACTTTACAATAATATCGTCAATGTAAATTTGCATAAAAGTCTCTATGTAATCATGGAAAATCAAATTCATCGCTCTTTGGTATGTTGCCCCAGCATCTTTTAGGCCAAAAGGCATGACTACCCACTCGTAAGTGCCTAAGGCCCCAGGGCATCGAAACGCCATTTTAGGGACATCCTCTTCAGCAATGAATATTTGATTATATCCAGAATACCCATCAAGCATACTAATGTATTCATGGCCAACGGCAAAATCGACTAGCATTTCCGCCACAGGCATTGAGTATTCGTCCTTTGGGGTCGCAGAATTTAAATCTATAAAGTCTATGAAAACCCTCAAAGTACCATTCTTTTTAATAACAAGCACAATATTTGCTAACCATTCGACATACCTGGCTGTTCGAATAAATTTGCAACGAAGAAGCCTTTCGACTTCCTCCTTGATCTTCGAGAGAATTGCTGGTGCAAACCGCCTTAGATTTTGCTTGATTGGCTTCTTTCCAGATTTAATTGGCAGCTTCAATTCGACCAGCTCTCTGCTTAAACTAGGTATCTTGTCGTAATCCCATGCGAAGCAGTCTTTGAACTTCTTCAACAACTGGATTACTTCGACTTTGAGTTACGGGCTGATATTTGCACTGATATAGGTTGGCCTTTTAGTTGCCCCCTCTCCCAAGTTGATTTATTCCAAAGGATCTTGCGTTAGCATCTTGATGTTGGTTGCCAACGGATCCTTCTCGAAACCCAAAGGCTCGTCATCATAAATGGCGTCGAGCCTCTGGCTTTGTATTTCGTCCTGAACCTTATCTGGTGGTTCTGGATCGAAGTCCTTACCAGAACCTTCTTGGTTTAAACTTTTATTGGCTTCAACAACCATTTGCTTAACTTCGGCCTCCATGGTCACTTGTAGTTTGTTTTCGACAATGTACGCCGAAATCCTTTTGAGCACCTCCGACTCAGACATCATCGTCGAATTCGCTCCCCCGACATGTGGGGTTAACTCCTGATGTTCCTTCGTAACCGAAGTCATCTTCTCCTACAACCTCCCTATCCCACTGAAAACCATTTATCGGATGCAGGTATAACGAACAATAGGCATTGTCGTCTGGAGTGAATACAAAATTGGTTGGATTATATGGAGCTATGATAGCCAAATCCCTGTCGAAACTACGTCTATCGACATGGTTAACCGAAGCCAGGAAATAGCTCTGGTCGGCTTCAATATTTTCTACAATACCATATGTTCGCCAAATGGTAATTCTCTGGTGCATGGATTATGGCACGGCTCCTATTCCGTGAATCCATTCTCTTCCCAATAGTAAGTTATAGTTGGCCTTCGTCTCAACCACCATGAACATGGTTGATCTTGTAATTGTTCCTACTGTCAAATCAAGCTGAATTACCCCCAAAGTGTGTCGCTCCCAGGATTTTCATCCTAGTACAAACGCGAAAGTGGCATCGAAACAGAGTCACCAGCAATGTGTATTTATCCCAAGAGAGGGAAAGGAAACACCGCATAAACCTGAAAGGAAGGAAAAGCATGGTCTTGCGACCAAGAGAAAGGGTAAGGGAGTCGGTTACGCGAGAGGAATGTATTAGCACCCCCTCGCCCCCATCGTACCCGATGGGATCCACGCTTGCTGCTTCAATCAAAGGGTGATAGAAAAGGATACTGGAAAAGGAATGGAAAAAGAAAGAGAAACAAATGTAGGGAAAATAAAAGAAGTGCTCGAATGGGCCCTACCCCACTGCCTACGTATCTCATCGGGAGCATGAGAATCAGAGCGACGTAGTTCCCCTCACTAGGGATGGATTGTTTGTGTTTTTTAGTGGAATACGTCAACGTTCTCGTCCCAGCAGTTTAGGTGTTGCAGCTCGCTGTAGGGAGACTTAGGCGTTACCTGTTTGCGGTAGAACGGAAATGACGCATCCTTAAGGAAGGAGTGAATGAGATGAGAAAAGAATTCCCAAAGGAAAGACGTTATTGTTTGTTTTTATCTTTTAAGAAGTTTTGTTATTTGTTTGCATATGATAGTGTATCTGAATCTTAGTCATTGGAATGTGTACTTCCTCACATTCCAAGATGGAATGAGTAAGAAAGTACACTAAGTGTGAAGAAGACCCCACACTTATTTCCAATTATTAAGGTTCAAACACACTAGCATACTTGTGTTTATTAAGTGTTTTTGTTGATTATGAAATGAAGAAGTGTTTTTTATTATTTGTACCTTCAACAAGTATTGCATTTAAGTCCCTCATACAAGATCAAATGTTTAACACATTGACCCAAGATGGGCTATATGCTACACATTCTAAGATTATAAGAGAATACCCCTTATAATCTTTTCTTTATATGAAAGGCCTAAATGCAATTAATGCCTACCTTTATTAGATATTTTGAATTTTTCTTTGAGATGAGAAGATGAAAGACTCAAGAGGAGGAGAAAGGTAAAATCTATGGGGAATACTAATACTCAATCCTAATGTTAGCATGCTTGGTGATCCTATGGTTAAGTGTGATTCAAAGAAATCTAATCCTAAAAAAGAGGAGAAGAACATAAGAAGCAACTTACTTCCAAGATGGAAGTTAAGTCGATCTTAAAGAGGGATGAAGAAAATTAAACAAGCAAAGAAACATTTAATCAGGAACTAAACAGAAATTAATCAAGAATTAATCCAAGTTGAATTAAAATGCTAAGAAAGAAACAAGATTAAATTCTAAGGAGAAAAGGTTAAATCTAAGATTAAGAACTAACTCTAAAATTAATTCTAAAGTTAATTCTAGTTAAATCTCTAATTAAAACTAAAATTCTAATTAGCCAAATTCTAAGGTTAATTCTAGTATTAAGACTAATACTAATCCTAAAATTAATTCCAATTATTTTCTAATTAAAACTAAACAAATTCCAAGGTTAAGACTATAAACTAATTCTAAGGACAATTAGTTCTAAAGAAAAACTAATATTAAAATCTAAAAGTTAATTCTAAGTCCTATAATTAAAATCTAGTTATCCTAGGATAACATCAAATCCTAAAGTCATATTTAATTCTAAACACAACTAAATCCTAGATTATCACTCATTTACTAAAATAAAATAAAAAAAAAGAAGTAAAATTGAAAATAAAACTAAACTTGAAAAAAAGAAAGGTGCAGACAGAGATTGGGAGTGTGAAAATCACGGCCAGGCGCTGGGCTTAAGGTCAGGCCCAAAATAGTTGTTCATACAAGGGGGCACGTTGAGAGAAATATAGGGGGTGGTGTGAGATAAGAAAAACCGGTGGGCCTAAGGAAAATGCATTGAACCCGGTCCAGACAAGAACTTGAAGGATCTAAAAACCCTAAGTTTTCAGCAAGACACTCTCAAACTCTTCTTCCCTTTGTACGCCGCTTTCACCATCATCTTCAACACACGGCCTCTCCTTTTTCCTCTTGCTCTTCATCTACACATCATCTCAACCTCTCTCCGTCCTTCTTCTCTAAAACTCTGGCGACCAATCCCTTCTCCTTCCGCCCGCTCCCGTCGCAAACTCACCTCTCAACTCCGTTCAACAATCACGACACTCACCTCCGACCGTCATCGTCACGCCATCGTTTTCTCAACTTCAACTCAACTTCGTCGCCGGCAACACGCGGGAACCTCACCTCTGTTTCTTTCTGTTCAACTGTGACGTCCACTCACATCGCGTCTTTTCCGTTTAACTCGTCTCCCTCCATCTCACAAACTACGCCAGTAAATGACGACGTCGTACCAGAAACTCACTCGTCAACGTTCCGGAAAAGGTTCCGGCAAAATCGCATAACAAAAACAACAGGGAAAAAAAAATGGAAGCGCACGAACAAAGAATCCAAGATCAACAACAATCACGACTCAAATCCGAGCAGTCGACACAGTACAATGCGAACGAAAAAAGGAGAAGACGTAACAGATAGCAACACTTACCTATCGGAGTCGCTCCGATGGTGCTTCAATCCACCAGTTCAGGTATGCATGCTTTACACCTTCGCTTTCAATTTCGCCTTCTCTTCTTGGAATCCGCTACCGCACCTTGCATCTTCTTTCTCTTCTTTGGTGCTGTTTCCAATCCTGACCTGTGACTGAATCGTGTGGATTACGATTCTGAGATGATGATGATGTGATATTGCAGGTTGTTGTAAGAGATTGATGAAAGGTTCTGTTGATGCGGTTATACGGCTTTCTTCAAGTTTCAGCAATTGAAGATGGACGAAACACAAGGAAATTGTAAGATGAAGCTTTTTGGAAATAAAGGTGGCGAAGAGTGGGATGAGTATTGAATAATTGGTGAAAGGTTTTGAAGAATGCAGATGCAGAGAGTGAAATTGAAGAGAATGAAAAAATGGAAAAACGGTGAAGAAGATGAATATTGATGAGAGAAATTGGAGAAGTTCTGCAAAAGAGTGTTGAAGAAGATGAATAATAATGAAAATGGAAAGGAAGAATCCAGAACCATGAAAATGGTGAAAGAAAGAATATGAAGCTTCTCCCCCGTAAATCCTGCTGCAGCTCACTTTTATATGGTGAATTTGGGAGGGTAGTTTGGTCTGCACAATTGAAATTCGGTTAGGAGTTATTGGGATTTGTGAAATTCTGTTAGAAACTTCTGTTAGAAGCTTGTTAGAGAAGTTTTGAATTTGTTTATGAAATTGGAACTGAAGCAAAGTAATGTTGTTAGAGAGTTTGTGAAATTGTTGTGTGTCATTTTCTTAAAATTCTCTGCGCCATGTATTTCTTCTTTTTCTTTTGGACAAGTGAAAAGTGGACTTAGATAAGAGAATGCAGTATTTGAATATTGAATTAAAGAAATGGATATGTACAAAAACGAAATGGATATGGGTTAAAGAAAAATGAACTTTGAATGGAAATGAATACGGATATTTGTAATGGGAAGTAAAAATGGATATTAATAATTGGATAAAAATGGATAAAGAAAAATAGAAATGGATAATGGGTTTAAAAGTGGATATTTGGATATTAATGGATTTAAAAGTGGATTATTTTGGTAAAAAAAACTATTCTAAATGGATTTAGAAATTGGACATTGGACATGGTTTGAAATATGGTCAAAAGAAACAAAATGGATTTAGATCGGATATTGAAAGTGGAATCGATTTAAAAGAAAGGGTTTATGGACAAGTGGTTAATTTTGAATGGATTTATGATGGATAATTTGAATGGTTTTTATGGATATAGAAGTGAAATAAGTGGATATGGACATTAAAGGTGATTTAATATGGATTAGTAAAAATGGATATTGGTTTTGGATATGAACTAAATTTAATAAAATGGAATTTAGATTTAGCTTGGATTTGGATTGAAAATGGTAAAAATGGAATGGATATTTATGAAATGAAAAAGAATGGATAAAAGTGGTCTAAAAATGGATATGGGTTAGAAAGTGGTCTAGGTATGGATTAGATGGTTCACGGTTGAAATGGATAGAAAAAATGGATAATGAAATATGAATTCCAAGAGATCCGCATAACCAGTCTTAACATGTTTAATTCTCCCCAAATTCCAAATCCTAAGCAAACTCGTATTCTCAACCAATCTCCAACTTCAACCAATAAACTTTGCTAACCATGAATACCAAGACGCATTTGTCAGGCAACCTTAACCACCGTCTCCAATTGATGAATATCAACCAAGTGGCACAGAAGATAAGAAACCATGATCCCACGCCTCAGGAACACATGCAAATGAATGAATATGAGTCATAACTTAATGGAAATGCAGATGATTGCAAAACACAAGCCAGAAAAAGATAGGGCAAATTTTGGGGTGCTACAGCTGCCCCTATTCAATCAACTTGGACCTGAAAGGATGATAGCAACTGCTTTCAGACATTCAAGGTACAAGGTGATTGAATACAAAAAGAACCGCAAAATTTGCTAGCCGCGATGAGGAACAATAAAACTAGAGCCCAGTCACACTCCGCAAAGGAATCTGACGGAATGACAACCTACCCAGCGGACCACATCGTCAAAGGGGTTTGACGGAAAGAAGACTCGATCGAAGGCAACACTTTGTCATAGGGATGACAGGAAGAAGATCCGACCGAGGACAACACATTGTCATAGGGATGACAAAAAGAGAACTTGATTGAAAGGGACACATCGTCATAGGGATGACGGGAAGAGAACTCGAAAACATCCGAAGGTACGAAACTTGAGCTCGGAACACATCGTCAAAGGGTTGACGGGAAGAAACTGACCAAAGGAGACACATTGTCATAGGGATGACAGAAAGCAGACTCGACCGAAGGAACACATTGCCATAGGGATGACAGAAAGGAGACCTGGCCGAAAGCAACACATTGTCATAGGGATGACAGAAAGGAAATTCCACCGTAGGAACACATCGTCATAGGGATGACGGAAAGAAAATTCAAACGAAGATAACACATCGTCATGGGGATGACAGAAAGAAAACCTGTTTTTGGAATGTCATCATCAAAGGGTTGATAGACAAGGACTGATCGAGGGTAAGATCGACGTATGATCTACGACCCAAAAGAAAGGCAAGCAGAGGGGTTAATTGTAATGTTTACTGGGGATATGTCACCGTCTTGGTTGTGCGTTGATTCGGGCTTTCGTGCAAGATACCAAATCTGGCTTATGCTTCGCATGCATATGTTTGAATTTTCTTTCTATGGCGTAATGCTCCATATCAAATGGAAATGCTACGCGATTTGAGGATGCAATGATTACTATATGCAAAAACCGACGAATGCTCGGGTTACCGGGAAAAGAAGGATGTTCCAAGTACAATTGGACTTTGCTGGCAGGAACAGGTGAAACCTGATTGTTTTTTCAAAGGCGAAATCTTTCTGTGTACTAATGGGGATTGGATTTTGAATGAAGTGCCAATAGGGATTGGACTTCAGGCTTGAAGGAGACGCCAATAGGGATAGGATTTCAGGTTTTTTGGAAAGATGCCAGTAAAGTGGGCTGTGGAAGGATGCCGAGCAAGGTTGGGCTATAGATTTTCTGGTCGGTTTTACAAGGCTTCATGCAATGCTATGATAATGATATGCGTGGCAATGATTATGCAATGATGTTTATGATAGGCAACAGGAGCATTCCAGCAAAATAAATGCTGAAGAGACGAGGCCAACTCCGCTGAGGATAACAAATTAAATCGCCTTAAGGTCATAATTGCTCGAGATCCCGACTAAGCCTCCATTATGCAGGGAAGTATGAATAATAAACTTCTGCTGGAGAAACATCCCAGGACTCTGCTGAAGAAAAGGGCCAATGACAATCGACCTTTGACTTGCTGGGGAAAGCTAACCACCTCTCAAAAATATGCTTGGGGGACAATGGTTGATGATATCAGCTCTGCTAGGGAACAACATTGGACTTACTCCTCTGTTGGGAATCTACTTTCTATCCTTACTCCGTTGGGGAGACGGAAACAACTTTGCCACACCAGGGAAGCACAGACCCAACACTCTTATCCTGTATGGTAATATGAACTCTCGCTGAAAAGCCATAAACTCCGTCATACTGGCTAGGGAAGAGCGAACTCCTGAACCCTTGCTGGGGAGAATAATCACAATCTCCATAATGCTCTGCCACGAGTGATGAAACTCCAGCTATCTCTGCTAGGGAGAGAGACTCTACTGAGGATGTCACACATTAGCTATCAACATGAACCTGCAAGTGTGATATGGCAAACCAGATGAAGTAGAAACCCATAAAGGAACCTGTGAATGAACATGTCTTCAGGATATCTCGTGAAGATCCAACCTATATGGCCTCATGGCTTTTGATTAACCGTCCTTCGGAGAGAATAACTTCTTACTTTTGGGGTGGCTTGCCCCAGCCTTGAAATGGTTTGTGCCCCTGACTGTTTAATCTATGAAGGAGTACCTTTAACTGTCCTTTGAGAGATTTGTTGAATCTCGACTTGATTGCCCCAGATTCTCAACATAGTTGCCCCAGATTAACTGAATCTCAGAATGGATCGCCCGTTTGGTATGACTTACCCCTGCTCAAAGGAGTACTCGGGCACTTTGCACCTTAGATTAATCAATCTTTCCATTGTAGGATCTTTCCTGATGTCAAGTACTGACTCGCAAGTAAAATAATTTGTTTTGAAAAGATAATTTTGATGCAATGCATATGACAGTTTCGAAATCCAAGTTTGTTCACTGGAAAAATATTATGACGTGTAGTGAACGAATCACTTATCAAAATGTCACATCGATACCAACATGGATGGTAAGAAAGATCCTTTTAGGAGTCAGCTTCGCCGCGATCTTTACCAAAGTATGCTTTCGAAACAACCCTGCTTCAATTAAGTCTTTCGCATGTTGTAACGTGGCCTAGTTCGTGGTTCGAGAAAGAAAGGATATAAGGCTCAAAGTTTTGTTTTAACCCACCCATTCTCCATGATGTTCTCCAGTCTTACGTTCAGCTAATTCGACACAGGCGCTCACCTTTCAAAGAGGTTAATGAATGGTAGGAGGATAGAAGGAACCCGTACGATTTTCGGAGTGACAGTCACCCCTTTTTACTTTGGTGTCGGTGGTCACACGACTTGTTCTTTGCTCGAGGATTTTTCTTTTGTAATCCTTTTGTTTTTTGCTTTTCATGTTTTTGATATCCCTGATTTTTGCCTGGACTGATTCTTTTTGAATCTTTTGATTTTGAAGTCCAGCGGGATGCCCTAACTTTTGCCTAACTCGTTTTCAAGTTTTGACTTAGCGGGCTTTTTCTCTTTTTTTTTCTTTTGATTCTTTTTTTTTTGAACTGATCGTGTGACACTGGCTTGTCTGACTTGTTTGACAGGGTTGTGACTGTCTCACTCTTCGGTTGGTGAGGGATAACCGTAGATGTAATTGATCCTCGAACGGGACGCTCCCTTTGAAATTTGAACGCACGTTCAAATTAGCTGACACCTACCCTGCCCCGGGTTAAGATAGAGGGTTTTCCATTTTCAGAAATAAACTCCTACTACTAGGCTCAACGGGGTTGACAAGGGATTATCTTCCTTATATCTCCGATGTTTGGGAAGTTGAAACAATGCCTGTACATCATCAGCAGGTTTTGTTCAAAAGCATACAATTGGAAGTTATGCGTCTTTGAATTTCATCATCCTCCCTAGGATCCTGCTTAAACAAGCATATGATATCGATAAAAAGTATGAGTGAACACGACTGGATTTAACCAAAACATGCATATTCATTTCATTATCATTATCAATCGAAAACAACAAGTTTTACAAATGAGTTTGCACTTTAACAGAAAAGAAACTACAAATGCAAAGAAATGACATGATCTAAATGATTTCCAGCTTCGAGGAACTGGGCTTTCCAAGCTTGATTTGCTAATGAGCCATCTTCAGAATTGCTCGTCGAAGTCAGTCTGATAATCATCTGCACAACAGCTCTCAGTTACTTCTTCCATAACCTGGATGGATGGACCCACCTGGCCAGAAGAAGGAGAATTATTGATCTGAATACCCTGAGGTGTGAATGAGAACATGTTAGAGTCAAGAAGAGTCTGAACCTTGCTCCTGAGCACCTTACAGTCTTCCGTTGAATGCCCCTGTGCCCCAACATGGTAGTCACAACGGGCGTTGACATCAAAACCTGGTGGGTACGGAAAAGGCACTGGCTTCAATTCCTTCGGCACTATCAATCCACCTTTGATCAAATCTGGCAACATCTGACTGTACGACATTGGCAACTGAGTGAACTGCCTCTCTGGCTTTCTTGGCCTTTGTCGAGAGTGCTGACGCTGCTGACGGCGATATGACCGTTGACGTCGAGGATGTCTCTGATTTGCAGAAGAATATTGTCCTTGATACGAAGACCCATAAGATTACTGACTCTAAACAGTTGATATGTCTGAACACTAAGAACGAGGTGGTGAAGATTCCTGCATGGAACTAGTTTCTTCCTCGAATTCTTCCTGAGAACTGACAACTGATTCATTTTCATTAGCTTGGAAGTTCGAGACGCCTTAGAGCTTTCCACACTTGAGCAATCTCTCAATACGTTCTCCCACCATTACCAGGTCAGAAAATTTTGCTGCCCCATTGGCAATCATCTTTTCCAAGTACGGCCCTTGCAAGGTATCCATGAACAAATCAACCAATTCTCTATCCGAAAGTGACGGTTGAACACGAGCGGCTAACTCTTTCCATCTCTGAGCATACTCTCGGAATGATTCATTATCTGCTTGAGACAAGTCTTGCAAATGCGTTCGGCTGGGAGCCATGTCAAGATTATAATCGAACTGCTTCACAAAGGCGTTGGCTAGATCTGACCATGATTTGATGCTACCACTCTGCAACTGCATATACCAATACAAAGATGCCCCACTCAGACTGTCTTGGAAACAGTGAATCACGAGCTTGTCATTATCGACGTGTGAGGTCATTCTTCTGCAGAACATCACCAAATGTAGTTTTGGGCAGCTATCCCCTTTGTACTTTTCGAATTTTGGCATCTTAAACTTTGGAGGCATTACCAGGCCAGGCACCAAACACATGCTCGCAGCATTCAGATCAAGAGTATCACACCTCTCCAGGGCTTTAATTTTCTCGTCCAACACATGGTATCTTTCATCAACAACAGATCGTGGATCCTTAGGGTTCATCTTTGAAACTACCCCCTGGACATCTGGCATAGAGAAGGCAAAGCTCTGATAGTCTGTGGCATCAAGAGAAGAAGAATGTCCATCTCGGACAAAAGGAGGTTCTTGCTCAACTTGATTCTCGACAGGGATCTGCACCGGCTGAGTTTGAGCAACATTGTTCACCAGAGGTGGAATAACATTCTCATTTCTTTGAATATTGGCCTCTCCCCTTGTCATGGTGTCCATAGCTTCCATAAGTTGGTCCAACTGATGCTTCATCAATTCAACATCGGCCCTAGTCACAAACTGATTCTGCTCCCCAGAGTTCATGATCCTTCCCAAGGTTGATTCAAGTCCAATACAAAAGTCGGGAAATCAAACTATAGTTCAGATAAAGGATGGATGAGCTCACTGGTCTGGCCTGGAGAAAGGATATGCAAAATGATGCAAGATGCAAATGTAATGCAATAATATGAATGCAATAAGACATGGGATCAAAGCTTCTATATAGTCTGAATAAGTGCTGTGCCGATGACAGAATGAGGTCATAGGTCTGCTCTGGAGAGAATACCAGAATACCAGAATAACCAGAATACCAGGCTGATAAGTCCACACTGATAGGAAAACCAGAATACCAGGTATATTGAAGGTTAAGGTTACCTGAAAACCTGTAAACAACCCGCCCCTCTCACATGTGGTTCCTAGAAAACAAGGCTTGTCAGCTTCGGAGGTTTGAGAAGCGATAGCACATTCAGCCCGTAGGATACAATGCTATGCCAATCAAAGAGGTCGTCCACTGACTCACCTTAGAAAATAAAGGTCATCCTATGCAAGTTCCAAAGTGGGCCCTCGGGTGCGAGTGGGTTTGCCACAGAATGTAGTCTTCCACTATCACCACTAAAGAGAGATGTTTCCACTAAGGTCCTCATGATCGGTCACTAGAGTCGACAGCTCTCTAGATCGACATCATGGAATACGCAAGATCGTACGCCATGATGGGTCCTAAGATAGCCTCGTCTAGCTGTGAATTTCGTGATTACCCAACGTACACAGATGGTACGTAGGTCCCACTACTCTCCACTCTAAATCTATGTGTGCACTCAAGCCTGTGTATTGAGCTCATCTTTCAGAAATCCCCTCCCGCCAAACAGACAGAACAGTGCAACACAGTATAATATATGAAATGTAAATGCTAACATGCTGTAAATATGGTACAAGTAATAAAATACAGTAAACAGCAAATACAAGATAACAGTAAACACCCAATGAAAGAAAAGCAAACAAGCGCTAGGATTGACTCGCTTAGGATGGACCAACAATAGGTCAACCTGTCCCCAGCAGAGTCGCCAGCTGTCGCTCCCGGGATTTTCATCCTAGTACAAACGCGAAAGTGGCATCGAAACAGAGTCACCAGCAATGTGTATTTATCCCAAGAGAGGGAAAGGAAACACCGCATAAACCTGAAAGGAAGGAAAAGCATGGTCTTGCGACCAAGAGAAAGGGTAAGGGAGTCGGTTACGCGAGAGGAAGTTATTAGCACCCCCTCGCGCCCATCGTACCCGACGGGATCCACGCTTGCTGCTTCAATCAAAGGGTGATAGAAAAGGATACTGGAAAAAGAACTGCAAAAGGAATGGAAAAAGAAAGAGAAACAAATGTAGGGAAAATAAAAGAAGTGCTCGAATGGGCCCTACCCCACTGCCTACGTATCTCATCGGGAGCATGAGAATCAGAGCGACGTAGTTCCCCTCACTAGGGATGGATTGTTTGTGTTTTTTAGTGGAATACGTCAACGTTCTCGTCCTAGCAGTTTAGGTGTTGCAGCTCGCTGTAGGGAGACTTAGGCATTACCTGTTTGCGGTAGAACGGAAATGATGCATCCTTAAGAAAGGAGTGAATGAGATGAGAAAAGAATTCCCAAAGGAAAAACGTTATTGTTTGTTTTTGTCTTTTAAGAAGTTTTTTTATTTGTTTGCATATGATAGTGTATCTGAATCTTAGTCATTAGAATGTGTACATCCTCACATTCCAAGATGGAATGAGTAAGAAAGTACACTAAGTGTGAAGAAGACCCCACACTTATTTCCAATTATTAAGGTTCAAACACACTAGCATACTTGTGTTTATTAAGTGTTTTGTTGATTATGAAATGAAGAAGTGTTTTTTATTATTTGTACCTTCAACAAGTATTGCATTTAAGTCCCTCATACAAGATCAAATGTTTAACACATTGACCCAAGATGGGCTATATGCTACACATTCTAAGATTATAAGAGAATACCCCTTATAATCTTTTCTTTATATGAAAGGCCTAAATGCAATTAATGCCTACCTTTATTAGATATTTTGAATTTTTCTTTGAGATGAGAAGATGAAAGACTCAAGAGGAGGAGAAAGGTAAAATCTATGGGGAATACTAATACTCAATCCTAATGTTAGCATGCTTGGTGATCCTATGGTTAAGTGTGATTCAAAGAAATCTAATCCTAAAAAAGAGGAGAAGAACATAAGAAGCAACTTACTTCCAAGATGGAAGTTAAGTCGATCTTAAAGAGGGATGAAGAAAATTAAACAAGCAAAGAAACATTTAATCAGGAACTAAACAGAAATTAATCAAGAATTAATCCAAGTTGAATTAAAATGCTAAGAAAGAAACAAGATTAAATTCTAAGGAGAAAAGGTTAAATCTAAGATTAAGAACTAACTCTAAAATTAATTCTAAAGTTAATTCTAGTTAAATCTCTAATTAAAACTAAAATTCTAATTAGCCAAATTCTAAGGTTAATTCTAGTATTAAGACTAATACTAATCCTAAAATTAATTCCAATTATTTTCTAATTAAAACTAAACAAATTCCAAGGTTAAGACTATAAACTAATTCTAAGGACAATTAGTTCTAAAGAAAAACTAATATTAAAATCTAAAAGTTAATTCTAAGTCCTATAATTAAAATCTAGTTATCCTAGAATAACATCAAATCCTAAAGTCATATTTAATTCTAAACACAACTAAATCCTAGATTATCACTCATTTACTAAAATAAAATAAAAAAAAAGAAGTAAAATTGAAAATAAAACTAAACTTGAAAAAAAGAAAGGTGCAGACAGAGATTGGGAGTGTGAAAATCACGGCCAGGCGCTGGGCTTAAGGTCAGGCCCAAAATAGTTGTTCATACAAGGGGGCACGTTGAGAGAAATATAGGGGGTGGTGTGAGATAAGAAAAACCGGTGGGCCTAAGGAAAATGCATTGAACCCGGTCCAGACAAGAACTTGAAGGATCTAAAAACCCTAAGTTTTCAGCAAGACACTCTCAAACTCTTCTTCCCTTTGTACGCCGCTTTCACCATCATCTTCAACACACGGCCTCTCCTTTTTCCTCTTGCTCTTCATCTACACATCATCTCAACCTCTCTCCGTCCTTCTTCTCTAAAACTCTGGCGAACAATCCCTTCTCCTTCCGCCTGCTCCCGTCGCAAACTCACCTCTCAACTCCGTTCAACAATCACGACACTCACCTCCGACCGTCATCGTCACGCCATCGTTTTCTCAACTTCAACTCAACTTCGTCGCCGGCAACACGCGGGAACCTCACCTCTGTTTCTTTCTGTTCAACTGTGACGTCCACTCACATCGCGTCTTTTCCGTTTAACTCGTCTCCCTCCATCTCACAAACTACGCCAGTAAATGACGACGTCGTACCAGAAACTCACTCGTCAACGTTCCGGAAAAGGTTCCTGCAAAATCGCATAACAAAAACAACAGAGCAAAAAAAAAATGGAAGCGCACGAACAAAGAATCCAAGATCAACAACAATCACGACTCAAATCCGAGCAGTCGACACAGTACAATGCGAACGAAAAAAGGAGAAGACGTAACAAATAGCAACACTTACCTATCGGAGTCGCTCCGATGGCGCTTCAATCCACCAGTTCAGGTATGCGTGCTTTACACCTTCGCTTTCAATTTCGCCTTCTCTTCTTGGAATCCGTTACCGCACCTTGCATCTTCTTTCTCTTCTTTGGTGCTATTTTCGATCCTGACCTGTGACTGAATCGTGTGGATTATGATTCTGAGATGATGATGATGCGATATTGCAGGTTGTTGTAAGAGATTGATGAAAGGTTCTGTTGATGCGGTTGTACGGCTTTCTTCAAGTTTCAGCAATTGAAGATGGACGAAACACAAGGAAATTGTAAGATGAAGGTTTTTGGAAATAAAGGTGGCGAAGAGTGGGATGAGTATTGAATAATTGGTGAAAGGTTTTGAAGAATGCAGATGCAGAGAGTGAAATTGAAGAGAATGAAAAAATGGAAAAACGGTGAAGAAGATGAATATTGATGAGAGAAATTGGAGAAGTTCTGCAGAAGAGTGTTGAAGAAGATGAATAATAATGAAAATGGAAAGGAAGAATCCAGAACCATGAAAATGGTGAAAGAAAGAATATGAGGCTTCTCCCCCGTAAATCCTGCTGCAGCTCACTTTTATATGGTGAATTTGGGAGGGTAGTTTGGTCTGCACAATTGAAATTCGGTTAGGAGTTATTGGGATTTGTGAAATTCTGTTAGAAGCTTGTTAGAGAAGTTTTGAATTTGTTTATGAAATTGGAACTGAAGCAAAGTAATGTTGTTAGAGAGTTTGTGAAATTGTTGTGTGTCATTTTCTTAAAATTCTCTGTGCCATGTATTTCTTCTTTTTCTTTTGGACAAGTGAAAAGTGGACTTGGATAAGAGAATGCAGTATTTGAATATTGAATTAAAGAAATGGATATGTACAAAAACGAAATGGATATGGGTTAAAGAAAAATGAACTTTGAATGGAAATGAATACGGATATTTGTAATGGGAAGTAAAAATGGATATTAATAATTGGATAAAAATGGATAAAGAAAAATAGAAATGGATAATGGGTTTAAAAGTGGATATTTGGATATTAATGGATTTAAAAGTGGATTATTTTGGTAAAAAAAACTATTCTAAATGGATTTAGAAATTGGACATTGGACATGGTTTGAAATATGGTCAAAAGAAACAAAATGGATTTAGATCGGATATTGAAAGTGGAGTCGATTTAAAAAGAAAGGGTTTATGGACAAGTGGTTAATTTTGAATGGATTTATGATGGATAATTTGAATGGTTTTTATGGATATAGAAGTGAAATAAGTGGATATGGACATTAAAGGTGATTTAATATGGATTAGTAAAAATGGATATTGGTTTTGGATATGAACTAAATTTAATAAAATGGAATTTAGATTTAGCTTGGAATTGGATTGAAAATGGTAAAAATGGAATGGATATTTATGAAATGAAAAAGAATGGATAAAAGTGGTCTAAAAATGGATATGGGTTAGAAAGTGGTCTAGGTATGGATTAGATGGTTCACGGTTGAAATGGATAGAAAAAATGGATAATGAAATATGAATTCCAAGAGATCCGCATAACCAGTCTTAACATGTTTAATTCTCCCCAAATTCCAAATCTAAAGCAAACTCGTATTCTCAACCAATCTCCAACTTCAACCAATAAACTTTGCTAACCATGAATACCAAGACGCATTTGTCAGGCAACCTTAACCACCGTCTCCAATTGATGAATATCAACCAAGTGGCACAGAAGATAAGAAACCATGATCCCACGCCTCAGGAACACATGCAAATGAATGAATATGAGTCATAACCTAATGGAAATGTAGATGATTGTAAAACACAAGCCAGAAAAAGATAGGGCAAATTTTGGGGTGCTACAAAGTGGTGCCAACATTCCCTTCGTAAATGGACAACACAATGTTGTGGGGCTTGGTGTCTGTGTCAAACTTCCCAATTTTTCTTAACATAAAATGCGGCATCAAGTTTACCGTTGCACCACAATCTACAAGAATCTTGTTAACTAGCACATCTTCAATTTTCCCAGTCATAAAAAGAGGCTTCAAGTGGATTTTCATAGCCTCGTTGGGTCTTTCGAAGAATGCATTTTATTCTTTGACACATCCGTTGTTCATTACGTAGTAACAAACTGGCCTATGTGTGGCCATTTCAATATTAGTGTTATCTTCCAGTTCTTCGACCTCACTGATCTGGTCGAATTCCCTTGGTAGGACAGATACCACGTTAACCAAAATATTGAGAGACTTCTTTGACCCTGAATCAAAATTATCAGTGAGCAATTCGTCTTCAGAACCCTTTCGATCATGTTCTTCTTTGGCTTCTTGCTCTTGTGTAGCAACTAATTTCCTTCCCAGCGACTCCTTTTCGACAGGATTTGGTTCTTTCATGTCAACTGATGCGTTGGTACTGGACTCCGCTTTCGCCTCAGCTTCTCTCTGAGCCTTCCTTCATCTTTGTTCCCTTTGCCACTAGGACCTGGACATAGGTTTTTCCCTTTATAGTTTTCTGATACGTAGGCTGGTTTCTTTGAGGCCATAGATGATCCTCTGTCCACATCGAAACTCTGCCATTTTTATTAGCTTTTTTCCTTATTTTCATTTGGCTTTATCCACTTGCCATTTGAAAGCTCCGCAAATGGCTTAAAAGTGGCGGGCCTTGCCCCCTGGAACTCTCGACTTCGGCTGTTCATGTTTCGAAGCCGATTTCCATGGGTCGAAACCCCGCTGACCATGATGGTCCTTTTCCTCGCGCCTTTGTTTGGCCTTTCTCACCCCTTGAGATTTTCCACTGCCTTCTTGTCGAATACAGAAGCATCTAGGGCACAACATTACCTCTAACTTCTTTTTTTGGCACCTCTGTATGAAGTCAATCAGATTTTCCTCTTCTCTGGGGAAGACGATTTTGTTGTATTCTTCTTGTCGATGTTCGTCATCGACCTCCATGGGTGTCTCGTGCAAAACCTCTACCATGTTGATATCCATTTTGACATCCTCAGTGATGTCAAGCTTATGCATTTCCATTCCAAGGCTCCCAGCAGCCTTATCCAT
Organism: Lathyrus tuberosus; assembly: GCA_022829125.1. Taxonomy (NCBI): domain Eukaryota; kingdom Viridiplantae; phylum Streptophyta; class Magnoliopsida; order Fabales; family Fabaceae; genus Lathyrus; species Lathyrus tuberosus. Next base: position 8,741,365 of record JALAZF010000090.1, read on the forward strand.
TTGAACGAAACCTGTGAGAACAAGATTTGGTTCTGCAATATTGCCTCTAAGTTTTGATGATATCAAACAAGTATGTTTGTATGAACAATTTTATAAGTCTAATGTTTGTTATTTGTGAGAATCTAACAAACAGATTCTGCTTCCGTTAAATGGCGTGAATATGTTGTTAAAAGAAAATACTTCGCCTACGCGTTACACTTGATGTGCTATATAACAGAAATTGTTTCAGGAGATTTTGAAGATTGCAAGACTCTAATATAATATGTAAAGAGAACAAGTTCTGAAGTTCTGAAGACTGAGGATCTGATGAACGAAGTTCAGATGCTGAAGACTTATGCTCTTTAGATAAAGGTTCTGAAGACCCAACTATAGTCTCTACTCATGCTTCAACTAAATACCATCAGAAGCCTCTGAAGATATGAAGACAAAATTCTAAGCGAACAAGGTTCTAAAGATCAAGTGCTGAAGACTCCGAAGGCGCAACTCTGAGGACTCCAAGACTTGAAGATCTTAAGAACCAAGCTATGTTTTACTTCTTACTCATGCTCGCAGAAGCCTCTGAAATTAAGAAGATTAGAAGACTAAGCAACAGAGTACAACTGTACAATGATACAAACGAAGATATCTTGGAAACAGTCAACCAATACTAATGAAGATATCTTGACAAGACAGGACATAAAAGTATTATCTGTCCTCACGTCTCTATCAAGCTGCCATCAGTCTAAAAAGCTATGATTACTTTTCAACAGACATATTTTACTCGGCTATATAAAGACTTGAAGACTTGAAGAAAGATATACGAAAGCTCTTTGAAAAAAATACTCTCTAACTAATATCTTTCTTAAGTCATTTAGATACAAAACTTGTTTACATCTCAGCTTATATTAGAAGCACTATTCTGTAAACGATATTCATTCAAACTTAGGTTTGTATTCCTTAAGAAAGACCTGTAAGGTTGGATTTCTTGAGAAGTCTAAGACGTGTTATCTTAGAGGATTGTTCCTTGAGAAAGACCGGTAAGGTTGGATTTCTTGAGAAGTCTAGAATTTGAGAGTTTTAGAGGTTGTTGTTAGTCACCAATAGTTTTGGCTTGTGCATTGTATTAATCTGATTGATTAGTGGATTAAGACCTCGATTGAGAGAGGCAAAATCACCTTGGCGGGTGGACTAGATTAACTTGAGGAATTCTAATGTGAACTAATATAAACATACTGTGTTATCTCTTTCTAAGTTTCTTACTCATAAGTTAGAAAGTTCTTAAAAAGGGGTTAGAACAAAGAAACAATTTTATTTTGAAAAACCAATTCAAACCCCCCTTTCTTGTGTTTTTCACACCTTCAATTGGCATTAGAGCTCCGGTTCTGAGGTGATAAAAAGGTTGAATTTTTATTAAACACTTAACAGTGTTCAGTACCGATGGCTACGGTTACCCTGTAGATTCTGAAGGCAAAAACATTGTTAGAAGTGCATTAACAGATGCTCAAAAGAAGACTTACAAGAATCATCACAGAGCAAGAACGATTCTGTTAAATGCAATTTCATATACGAAATATGAAAATATCACAAACAAAGAAACTGCAAAGTCTATTTTTGACTCTCTCCGAATGACTCATGAAGGCAACGCTCAAGTCAAAGAGACAAAGGCTCTTGCACTACTCCAGAAATATGAAGTCTTCAGAATGGAAGATGATGAATCTGTGGAAACTATGTTCTCAAGATTCCAGATGCTTATTGCAGGACTCAGAGTTCTGGACAAAGGTTATTCTACTACTGATTATGTCAAGAAGATTATCAGAAGTCTGCCTGTCAAATGGAGACCAATGGTAACAGCCTTGAAACTAGCAAAGGATTTGAACAACATAATTCTTGAGGAACTAATTAGTTCTTTAAGGAGTCATGAAATAGAACTTCAAGAAGATGAACCTCAGAAGAAAGGTAAATATATTGCCCTAAAGGCTAACTCTGAAAAGAAAAAGGCTTATCAAGCAGAGGAAGAATCTGAAGAAGATTCAGACGAAGATGAACTATCTCTATTATCAAAGAAGATAAGCCAACTGTGGAAATACAGAAGGAATAAGTTCAGAGGACCAAGAAGAAGATCCGAGTCTATACTGAAGGTGCGAGAAAGACACAAGAAAGGGGGGTTTGAATTGTGTATTTACTCTTTAACAACTTTTCGCTTCTTGTCGTTAAGACGCTGAGATAACATCAGAGTTCGTTGAGAGACTCTGACTTGCGAAGTAACATTCAGACTTGCCTTGCATGAAGCATAAGAACCAAAGTGAGTCTGAACATTGTGTGCATCATTCAGAACTTGCAGAGCAGAATCTTATCAGAGTTGCAAGGTTCTGACTTGCTTATGTAAGGTTCTGATACTCAATATAGAAACATAAATAAAGACATTAAGCATAAGAGTAAAGGACACACGATATATCCTGGTTCACCACAAAGGCTAATCCAGTCCACCCTCCTCAGGTGATTTTGCCTTGAACACAAGGTCTTAATCCGCTATAATCAATCTCGGTTACAGATGCACGGATAACAGCCGGTGACTAACCACTTGCACAGCCACACTGTGACTAACATACAATGAACCGTTCAGGGATTCAACTTAATGAATATAACGTACATTGACCTGTAGGTTCCAATCTCGCAAGATCTACTGCTAGGCTTTCACAGCTAGACGTTCAGGGATTCATCGCAATGAATATAACGCTACTGACCCTATTTCAGGATTTTCCCACAATGACATCTCGCCATTGTCTTCTCGAGTCTCCGATCACACTGACCACTCAAGGAATCCTAATTCACCAAGAATTAGTTATACAGGAGATTACAATAATGCTTTTTAACAAGCAGATTACTCCTAAGTTTAAGTACAGAGAACACACAAGTGTTCAAGCAAGATGTGAGCAACAACTCCTTGCTATCCTAAGAAACTACAAAGATGTATAATGATTTGACAGTTGTTGACATCTTGTAGATCTTCTTCTTTTTCGTCTTCTTGGGTGAGCAAGCTTTGAGCAACAACTCCTTGCTTCAGATCTTCAATGTAACGCTGATGAGAAGGTGGTTGATTACTTGACTGATTTGCAATGTTGTCTTCTTCATCAACAGCTTCTGTACCAATTCATTGTTGTTGTGTGGAATGATGATCTTTGAGCTTCAACAACAATGGCATTGTGTAAATTAATGATAGCTTTGAATATTCTAAGTGTTACAACGAGAACTCATCGTTGTTGCTATCTTCACACAATGACTTGGTCAATTTGTAAGTGATACATCCATTTGATGATGTTCAGCAAATCGACACTTCAGAAGCGAGAGCTCTTTCCTTTAAATAGCCCAGTAGAAATATAGCCGTTTAAAATACTGTTGGCTGTTGGAAAAGAGACGTTGTGTAATAATTAGCTGTACTGACACATCTCCTTTTTGTTGTGGGAGAAGTGACGGGATATATCTTTTTGAGCACTGTGTACAGTTGTTCACAACGGTAATATTTAACTTCCAAACTTCAGAGGCTTCTGATGGTAAATTAATGAAGCATGAGTAGAGCCTTCTTTAACAGGATATCTGGTACGTCAAGTCTTCAGTCATTTGAAAAAGTCCATTAGGAATCCGTCTTCAGAGTCTTCAGCACTTGACTTTTGGAACAGTAAACTTCAGAACACATAAGTCTTCAGAGTCTTTCTGCACTTGGTCTTCAGAGCCTTCCGCCTTCAGAACTTCAAGTCATGAGAGTCTTTAGCACTCCGGTTCTCTTCTTCAGAAGCTTCGCAATCTTCAGAATCTCGACCACTTTCAGAGAGCATCCACAAGAGCATTGCAACAGCAATATCAGCATCCTTGGATCTGACTGATCACGATCAGATACAGAAGCGTTCTTGGTTCTTGCGACTTGTGTCACACATAGTAACTTCGCATATTATCAATTACGCACATCTGGATGGTGCTTGTTGGATCTGATATCTTCTATGATTATGATCTGCACACAGCACACGTTAGAACATAAAATAGTTCTTTCACAAATACGTATTGTTATCATCAAAACATAGATTGACTTGTAGAGACAACTCTTACTCTCACAATCTCCCCCTTTTTGATGATGACAAAACCAAGTATTTTGATTGAACATTTTATACAAGGTAATCACCAAACAAACATATCCAGAGTCTGGAACAACAGCTCCCCCTAAATGTGTTAACCTTAAAGTTTTATATATGATCATCTAGAATCTTATATGATCCAAAGATATACAGAATAACAACTTGATTTTCCAGAACTAAGAATAGAAAAGGACTACTTCTCTATCTTGTATTTAAGGAGAACAAAGAGTCTTTAGCATATGGACTAGTTCATCAGAAATTCCATTTTCAGATCTTCAGAACTCAGTTCCTTTGTAATCGTATCAGAGCTTATAATCTTCAGAGACATCTGAAGCATTTCTACTTTTCAGCAGATTCATTTAAGCACAAACAGAACAGTTCTTATCTAATAACATAGCATCGCTATTCATCAGAGACAAACACTGTCTTTTGAGAAACTCCCCCTGAGTTTTAGACTTTGTGAAGATTTTAGATTTTGCAGTTTAATCTTCTGGGTAGTCTCCCCTTAATTTCCATAAGTCAGTTATTGGGATCTTCAGAATCGTAATTCAGAAATATGAGTTTTTAATCACCAATATGGAACATGAATTTTTCAGAGTTTGACTTTGAACACAGGTCTTCATCTTAGAACCTTGTTACTGTCACAACTCAGTGGTTCATCAAAGCTTGATTTTTGATCAGATACCAATTGAAGGTTAATTTTTGTGATCAATCAACGCTTGATTCTGAAATTGGTACACATGTTTTAATCTTAGTCTGATACTGAGTTATACCAGAGTATTGTTGTGTTTGATTCCAACTGAAGGAATTATTTTCATACCACTTGAAGGGTATTTCCTTAGTGTGCTGAAATTGATACCAATGAAGGTATTTTGACAATAATTCACAGCTTTGCTCTGATTGATATTACTGCAGAATGAGTCTGATACCAATCTTTATGTACTGAGTCTGATTACCAATTGTTAATTTAGTTTGAAACCAAATCATTATCTTCTTAATTGATTCATGGTAGACATCAGAACTACTTCTTCTTGGATATTCAATCCAAATCTTCAAACAGTTCTTTGACTTCTGATTTGCACAGTTCTTCTGAATAAGCATCTTGAGATGTATACTTTGTCTTGACCACTTTCAGAGTTTTCTTCTTCTGATTCTTACGTTCTGAATCTCATATTCTTAGACAGCTTACAACTTCTGAACCAAGTGAGATAGAGATCACGATAAACTTTGACTTTCAGACAGTTCTCAACTTCTGAACAGTACTGGGTAGATCTGATTCTGAACACATGTTCACAAAGTGTACAACTTCTATCATATGACCAACATTTCATAAGAACTTTTAACAGAGTTCTTCTTTCTTAACCTGTTCTTAGAATGCCTAGTGAGCTTGTTTAGAGTTCCTCGGTTAAACATCAAACAACAAACGTTAGTAGTAACACATTTTATATGATTGAGTCGCATTGTTTGAGTTGCATTCTTTTCCTTTAAGATTTCTTTCTTTCCAATTAAAATCACATTATATTTCTCCCCCTTTTTGACATCATCAAAAAGTTTAGAGCGTCTTAGCATTTAAGCATATGTAGATCAATATGATTTAAGCATTAAGCATATGAATATAGATATGATAAGGAACAGTTCTAGTGATCAACATCGTTAGAGATTAGTCATAGCATTTACTTAATGGAAACTTTAACGCAGAACCACAAAATGATTTTAAAATATAGAGCATGAGTTAAGCTTAATCCTAAAAGGTTCAAGGTAATCAAAACACAGACCTAATGGGGATAGGTTCTTAAGGATTAGACTAAAAGGAGCCTAATGATGATGAGGAAGATGAGAGTAAGCTTTCAGAATCATCAGCTCTTAAGGTGTGCAATTTTTCTTCTGCTTGTGTAATTTCCAGCCTCTTGCTCTTCACAATTTCCTCTGAGATCCATTCATGGAACTCAATCCAGATATTTCTTATTTCTAAGGGATCTATGCTTGAACTGGAAGCATCCACTAAGCTTAGGATCTATTGATGGCATTATTCTTGAAGGATGTTAATGCATCATTGACAGTCTTTGATTCTAATGATCATCGTTAGATTATGATAATGTTTTAAATGTTTTATTTAAGCAATGTAAGCATCTCAGAGAATGATAAAAATTTTAAGTTATGGATTTAATACTAATATAATTATAGATGATAAAATAGGAAGCAACATTGATGCATAAATTAAAATGATATAGAACCATCAACACAAAACTACACAAAACAATTTGAGATACACTAAGGTTTAAGGCTTAATCATCAAAATCTTCCACTTCATCAACTCTTTCACATCTAGTTTTGGCTAGCGTAGGTCCTGGTCCGAGCCTGCTTATTAATCCCTAGGTTTTTTCTTTCAAGATTATTTCAGATATTATTCTTCCATAAGGAATGTGAAAGGACCTCTTGTTTCTTGAGACTCTGATGGAGCGTCTCATGTGGAAATGGTCTTGGGAAGATTTATTGTAACATGATTGGTTAGGAGGAAGATGAAGATTCTGTCGTCGTGAGTCAGTGTGCCCCTTGCAGTCCAACGAGGATGAAGGTTGGACAGAGAGAATTTGAACCAGGTTTTTGGAGAAGGAAGGAGCTTCTCAGGGTTATTCGGTTCGTAAGGAACTGAATCATCAAACATGATTCTGCATCTTTCCACCATACTTAAGTCAGACTAAAAGTTATCAATCGTGACTCCGTCTGAGATACAGCCAGTGTATTTCTCTATCGAGGATACAAAGATTGCGATGGGGTGATAGTAAACCTCAGACAAGATGGTGTTTCCATCGTTCCTGACCCTAGAAAAATTCCAGAACTCTTTAACAAGGTCAGTAAAGATAGGACCATTTAATAGAGAGTAATAACACTGCTAGGATTGGGCCTGCATGCTTCTTATTATCTCTAAGCCATCATTTCCGAGACGAGCGAGGTTGGGTCTTTTCTCAGGAATGACCTCTAAGTTTTCTTTTCTACCTAAGAAGGTTGGACCATTTCTTTGGGAATTCATCATCTTGTTGCAATAAGAGTTTTGAGATAGTGACGAACTAGGTTTTGAGGATGAATTAGGGTGAAAGATAATCCTATTATTTATAAGTGAGTGAAAGTGGAGAGTAATGACTGAATCAGTACAAAAGAGTTGAGTTTACTATTTCCTAGGTAGTTATGATTACTTAAGGTATGCTAAAAGGCCTAACTGTGTGGGAAACGAAAACGAAGCAGTTACTAATTTATTTGGGAAGAATTAATGTGTTAACAACTGTTTTGCAGCAAGTGGCCAATAGGGCTGATATGACAGTTTCTTGAGCCACTAAAGGATCTTCCAAATATCTTTCGATAGATAATATCAATTAATACTTTGTCAGATACTTGATTTTCTTAATTCCAATTTATGGTTAGTTATGAGCGAGAGAATTTCATATTCTTAGAATAACAAAGAAGAGATATTGATTTAGATGATAAGCTTGACACTTCATTTACCCTAAATAATTCAGAAACAACTTGATGCAAGTACAACTTCCTAGACCAAATATGATTCAACCCAATACATAATAAAATCCAGACATAGATTAAACATAGATAAAAGAATTTTTAGTTGCTAAAGATTTCACATTTAGTCTTCAACAAGCAGTCTTCTGGAAGGTCTTCAGGACCATCTTCTTCAATTTTCTCTTTGATCATGTCCACAATTTCATCTCTAAAGAAAATTTTAGACAAAACTCTTCCATAAGGAATGTAGGACTTTGTGAGATTTCTGGACTCAGAGATGGTTTTCCAGAGACAGTTGAAGATAGTGTGTGGTAGATTTATTTGAAATTCATTCATTAGTAAATAAATGAATTCATGGTTATGAAATCTGATTATGTCATGACTTTCTCCTCTGGGAAGAAAATTGGATAACATGAGCTTGTACCAAGCTTTGGGAATGGGTAGGAGATTTTCAGGATTGAAGGGTAAGTATCCTAAAGTCAGGTCATAAAGAGATGCAACATTTTTAGCAGCAAAGAATTTGTTTCTGTCAAAATTAACAGGAATTCCAACATCCTCACACCCAGTTGCAAGAGTGACTGAGAACAGATTGATGATGATTGGGACTTCAAAAACAAAGGAGGTGATGCACTTGCTTTCAAGATCAAGATCATCATGTTTCCAGAAACCCTTGACTAGATTTACGTATATGGGCTTTTCTAGCATCATGGAGTACCTAGTCCATTGTTGAGTGTAAAGCACATCTGCTAGACTGCAAGCAATGCAGCTTGAGAGTGGAGGGGTATTGATTACAAATTACTTTTCAGAATGATTTCAAGAAGATCTTGGTTACCAAGAAAAGTGAGTGGAGGCATGACGATAGATGGATAACAAATTTTTTGACACCTAAGGTTTTATAATAGAGAAACTTGGGTATGAGGTTGTTTGATAGGGAGACGCGATTTTATACATGTAAATAGGTAGGATGAGTTGTGCCTAGTCTAGGAAGATCATAGATTAGTACAAAATAGGATTTCAGAAAGATTATGTTGTCAGAGATATGTTATAATTTCCAAAGATTCGTAGTTATTATTAATGTTACTTTGAGTGTAAGTTTTGTTAAAAGATTTTTCTTGCACACAATATTTCAGATCATTTATTTTCACCTGGTCAAATTCTTTCATTAATGTTTAACTAATTAAAAAGAAGAGAGTCATTCATACAGAACTGATTTACTCTAACTATTAATTAGTCTTACACTATGCATTCCCAGAGGGATATACGGGTTTCTAAGTGTCTTTAATCTTATCTCGCGAATCTTATCATGGTATGACAATTTGAGTTAATTTATATTAAGGCTAAGTAGTTTAATAAGTCACAAATGAGAAAAGAAAGGTACCTTAAAGATGCTGAGATCTTTACAGACTTATCTGAGGGCTTTTCCATCTTGACTCTAATCTTTCCTTTTCTGAGTGAACTGCTGAGGGTTCTTGGATTCTTCAAGATTCACTTGCATTCTGATTTCTGAAAGATGTGAGCATTTTCTGAACTCTGATTCATATGATCAGAACGACAGATTTCCAAAACGCCTTTTCAGAAGATCATTAAGTTCAAGGCTATAATATGAACTGTTGAGAGGTTATGTGCTGAGAAATATTGACATCACATAATATCCTCTAACTTGTTTCTTTAAACTGATGTATATCCTTGTTCAGAACCAATTATCATCAAACATGTTTACAACATGAAACATAGTTTGCATGATACTTCTTGATCTCACAATGCTGATTTAACTGGTTTAAGGTTAGTTCATCAAGAATTAACAGCATATCTAGTTCTGAAAAGAATGTTAACTAATTTCTTCATTTGAAAACATCAGTAACTTAAATTCTTTTGACTTCAAGTAGATGACTTCAGTTAATGTATCAAATTGAACATCTCTGGTTTCAGATTAAAGAAGTTCTGAGAAACTCATCAGATAGAATCTGATCAATCACAAATGGTACAACTGAGATAGAATCTCAAGATATCAGAACATAGTTATATTGATTCAGTCAAAACTCTAAGTGTTCATTCTTGATCAAGTACTTGATGAATCTGTGAAAATCTTCTTCCTGAATATTCTTTCAGTTTCCTGCATAGCTACCAAGAAAACAATATTCAGTTCTTCATGAATCTTTTTAACCTCTAGATCATTCAAGATTCAGCTGTTGAATTATTTCTAAGAGTCTAACTACTTCAGATTTTCTGACTTCAACAGACTTCACTCTGAAGTTCAAAATCATAGAACAACAATCTTTCTTCTTTACATGAAGAAGTTCTGAATGAGCTTTAAACGAGAAAGTCAAGGGTGGACCTAATCTATTTCTTGAAAACATCTCAAAACTCATAAAGACTTAATCTTCAGCAAACAAGACTTCTTGTTTTCTGATGATTCAACTTTGAGCAAATATGTGGTTCATCCACATGTATCTTCCAAGATAAGCATTCAACAGATACTACTTCTTATCTGATGAATATATCTTATAAGCTGATTCTTCAATCTTCATTAAAACTTAAGTGAGGAAGATTTAGTTGTTTGACAACTGTAAAACTTCCAGAATCAGTGATTTGCTCAAGTACTCAGATTGATTACAATTTTTGTACACAGTCATCTTCTGAACTGTTATAGAAATTGTAAGTGGATTTCAATCTCACCCAGAGTATTTCTATGCACCGCATCTGGATCTTTTTCTGACACCGTTAAGTGTTAGATACCCATCAATAACAGAACCGGAGCTCTGATACCAATTGAAGGTGTGAGAAAGACACAAGAAAGGGGGGGGGGTGTTTGAATTGTGTATTTACTCTTTAACAACTTTTCGCTTCTTGTCGTTAAGACGCTGAGATAACATCAGAGTTCGTTGAGAGACTCTGACTTGCGAAGTAACATTCAGACTTGCCTTTCATGAAGCATAAGAACCAAAGAGAGTCTGAATGCTGTGTGCATCATTCAAAACTTGCAGAACGGAAGCTTATCAGAGTTGCAAGGTTCTGACTTGCTTATGTAAGGTTCTGATACTCAATATAGAAACATAAACAAAGACATTAAGCATAAGAGTAAAGGACACATGATATATTCTGGTTCACCACAAAGGCTAATCCAGTCCACCTTCCTCAGGTGGTTTTGCCTTGAACACAAGGTCTTAATCCACTATAATCAATCTCGATTACAGATGCACGGGTAACAGCCGTTGACTAACCACTTGCACAGCCGCACTGTAACTAACATGCAATGAATCGTTCAGGGATTCAACTTAATGAATATAACAAAAATTGACCTGCAGGTTCCAATCTAGCAAGATCTACTGCTAGGCTTTCACAGCTAGACGTTCAGGGATTCATCGCAATGAATATAACGCTACTGACCCTATTTCAGGCTTTTCCCACAATGACATCTCGCCATTGTCTTCTCGAGTCTTCGGTCACATTGACCACTCAAGGAATCCTAATTCACCAAGAATTAGTTATGCAGGAGATTACAATAATGCTTCTTAACAAGCAGATTACCCCTAAGTTTAAGTACAGAGAACACACAAGTGTTCAAGCAAGATGTGAGCAACAACTCCTTACTATCCTAAGAAACTACAAAGATGTATAATGATTTGACAATTGTTGACATCTTGTAGATCTTCTTCATCTTTGCCTTCTTGGGTGAGTAAGCTTTGAGCAACAACTCCTTGCTTCAGATCTTCAATGTAGCGCTGACGAGAAGGTGGTTGATGACTTGACTGATTTGCAATGTTGTCTTCTTCATCAATAGCTTCTGTACCAATTCATTGATGTTGTGTTGAATAATGATCTTTGAGCTTCAACAACAATGGCCTTGTGTAAATTAATGGTAGCTTTGGATATTCTAAGTGTTACAATGAGAACTCATCGTTGTTGCTATCTTCACACAATGACTTGGTCAATTTGTAAGTGATACATCCATTTGATGATGTTCAGCAAATCGACACTTCAAAAGCGAGAGCTCTTTCCTTTAAATAGCCCAGTAGAAATATAGCCGTTTGAAATACTGTTGGCTGTTGGAAAAGAGACGTTGTGTAATAATTAGCTGTACTGACACATCTCCTTTTTGTTGTGGGAGAAGTGACGGGATTTATCTTCTTGAGCACTGTGTACAGTTGTTCACAATGGTAATATTTGACTTCCAAACTTCAGAGGCTTCTGATGGTAAATTAATAAAGCATGAGTAGAGCCTTCTTTAACAGGATATCTGGTACGTCAAGTCTTCAGTCATTTGAAGAAGTCCATTAGGAATCCGTCTTCAGAGTCTTCAACACTTGACTTTTGGAACCGTAAACTTCAGAACACATAAGTCTTCAGAGTCTTTCTGCACTTGGTCTTCAGAGCCTTCCGCCTTCAGAACTTCAAGTCATGAGAGTCTTCAGCACTTCAGTTCTCTTCTTCAGAAGCTTCACAATCTTCTGAATCTCAACCACTTTCAGAGAGCATCCACAAGAGCATTGCAACAACAATATCAGCATCCTTGGATCTGACTGATCACGATCAAATACAAAAGCGTTCTTGCTTCTTGCGACTTGTGTCACACATAGTAACTTCGCATATTATCAATTACGCACATCTGGCTGGTGCTTGTTGGATCTGATATCTTCTATGATTATGATCTGCACACAACACACGTTAGAACATAAAATAGTTCTTTCACAAATACATATTGTTATCATCAAAACATAGATTGACTTGTAGAGACAACTCTTGCTCTCACATATACATGGTCAAAAGAAAGCTTATGGAAGAGAAGTTACATGTTTTGAATGCAAGGAGCCTGGACATATCAAGAATGAATGTCCAAAGTTCAAGAAAGATGGAAAACCTAGAAAAGCTAAAAAGGGTCTTATGGCAACTTGGGATGATTCAGAGTCAGAAGAAGATTCCGACAGAGAACATGCCAATGTAGCATTCATGGCTAAGACCAGAACGAACAAAGTTCTTTTAGAAGAAGAACCATCAGACTCTGATGATGACAAAGAGGTACTTTCTTCCTTATCTCGTTATGAACTTGAAATAAGATTATCTGAACTTATGGAAAGGTATCAACTTCTTCTAAGAAAACACAAAACTCTGAAAAAGACCTTTATGGTTCCTTCCGAGGACCTTACTAAGAATAAGCAACCTATTTCTGAATTAAACGAAAAATTATTTTTCTTAGAAAAATCAAATGTTGTTTTAAATAATAAAGTATCTAAGTTAGAAGAAGAGATCACGTCTAACATAACCGTCACTAATGAAGTGGTCAGATATGATAGAGCTTTTCAGCACTTCCTTGCTAAAAGCATAGATAAAAGTAAAATGGCTTCAATGATCTATGGAGTTAGCAGAAATGGAAGTAGAGGTCTGGGATATTCAGGACCATCACAACCATATGATGAAACCAAGAATATCAAACTAATACCTTTATCTAAACATTTTGTGCGTGCTGACACTAAACTGAAATGTCCAGAACCAGAAGGTTCTAAGTCTGTTATATCACAAACACAGACACGGAAGAAAACTTCCAAACTCAAATATTATGCACAAATACCACATTATTATCCTGCTGCACGAAAATCCAAAGGTGTCAGAACCTCTGGAAAGACTAATGTGAAAGGACCCACAAAATGGGTACCTAAGAATAAGACAATTTATGTTGCAGATATCCTTAATGGCGCCACTGAAACACCAGTCATGGTACCTGGACAGTGGATGCTCGCGACACATGATGGAAGAAAGGCATATGCTCCAAGATCTGAAACTTAAGCCTGGAGGCGTTGTCGGTTTCGGAGGAAACCAGAAGGGAAGAATCATTGGCTCCGGAACTATTAATAATGGTAAACTTCCTTCTATAAATAATGTTCTTTTAGTTGAAGGTCTAATGCATAATTTGTTGTCAATTAGCCAACTTAGTGACAATGGTTATGACGTTATTTTCAATCAAACGTCTTGTAAGGCTATTAGTCAGAAGGATGGATATGTTCTGTTCAATGGTAAAAGGAAGAACAATACTTACAAAATTAAATTATCAGATTTAAAACATCAAAATGTAAAGTGTCTTTTGTCTGTCAATGAAGAGCAATGGGTCTGGCACAGACGTCTGGGTCATGTTAGCTTGAGAAAAATCTCACAGCTGAACAAGCTAGGACTTGTCAGAGGTTTGCCAAATCTGAAGTACTCTTCAGATTCTCTTTGTGAAGCATGTCAGAAAGGCAAGTTTTCAAAAACTTCTTTTAAAGCAAAGAATATTGTTTCTACCTCTAGACCATTGGAACTTCTTCACATTGATCTATTTGGACCAGTGAAAACTGCTTCTATCAATGGTAAGAAAAATGGATTAGTCATCGTTGATGATTATAGTCGTTGGACATGGGTAAAATTCTTAAGACACAAGGATGAGTCACATTCTGTATTTGCTTTTTTCTGCACCCAAGTGCAAAACGAAAAGAGTTGCAAAATTGTCAAGGTCAGAAGTGATCATGGTGGAGAATTTGAAAACAAAGATTTTGAAAAAAAATTTGATTTACATAGGATATCTCATGATTTTTCTTGCCCTTGAACTCCACAACAAAATGGAGTTGTAGAAAGAAAGAACATAACTTTACAAGAAATGGCTCGCACCATGATCCAAGAAACTGACATGGCTAAGCACTTTTGGGCTGAGGCAGCTAACACAACATGTTATATTCAAAATAGAATCTCCATAAGACCTATTTTGAGTAAAACTCCCTATGAATTGTGGAAGAATAAAATTCCCAACATTTCATATTTTCACCCTTTTAGATGTATCTGTTTTATGTTAAACACTAAAGAGAATCTTGGCAAGTTTGATTCCAAAGCAGAGAAGTGTCTGTTGTTAGGATACTCTGAACACTCAAGAGGCTACAGAGTTTATAACACAGAATCATGGATTGTGGAAGAATTAATTCATGTCAGATTCGATGATAAGCTTGACCCTGAAAAGTCAAAGCTAGTTGAAAAGTTTGCAGATTTGGAAATCAGCTTTTCAGAACCTAAAGAAAAGACAGAAGAAGTTAAAATTCCAGAAGTTCCTACTTTCAATATCATTGATGTATCATCTGATACTCCACAACAAAAAAAGAGGAGAATCTCAACTTCACACCCTGAAGAACTGATTCTGGGTAGCAAGGACGCTCCCATTAGAACCAGATCAGGTTTCAAACCCTCTGAAGAAACGCTTCTGGGATTGGTGTCGTTAATTGAGCCAATGACAGTTGATGAAGCTCTTATGGACAAGGACTGGGTTCTGGCAATGGAAGAAGAACTTAATTAGTTCTCAAAGAACGATGTATGGGATCTGGTCCCAAAACCTAAAGATGTCCATGTAATTGGGACTAAATGGGTATTCAGAAACAAACTCAATGAAAAGGGAGAAGTCGTCAGAAACAAGGCACGACTTGTTGCACAAGGTTATAGTCAACAAGAAGGGATATATTACAATGAAACCTTTGCTCCAGTCGCCATACTAGAAGCTATACGCCTGTTAATTTCTTTTCAGTAAATCAAAACATCATCTTATACCAGATGGATGTTAAGAGTGCATTTTTGAATGGCTATATATCAGAAGAAGTTTATGTCAAACAACCTCCTGGATTTGAAAACCCAGAAAAGTTAGATTTTGTCTTTAAACTCAAAAAATCTCTCTATGGTCTGAAGCAAGCTCCCAGAGCTTGGTACGACAGATTGAGCAATTTTCTTTTAGAAAATAACTTCACCAGAGGCAAGGTTGACACCACTCTCTTCTGTAAATCATACAAAAATGATATACTCATAGTTCAGATTTATGTTGATGATATTATTTTTGGTTATGCTAATCCCTCTCTATGCGAGGAGTTTTCAAAGTTGATGCAAGCTGAATTCGAAATGAGTCTTATGGGTGAGTTGAAGTTCTTTCTGGGAATTCAAATTGATCAGAAACCAGAAGCTACTTACATTCATCAAAGTAAGTACATTAAAGTACTTCTGAAGAAATTCAACATGATAGATTGTAAGATAGCAAAAACTCCAATGCATCCAACATGTGTTATGGAAAAAGAAGAAGTAAGTGGTAAAGTTTGTCAGAAGACCTATCGTGGTATGATAGGGTCTCTTTTGTATTTAACTGCTTCTAGACCTGATATTTTATTCAGCGTTCATCTGTGTGCTAGATTTCAATCAGATCCTAGAGAATCTCATTTAACTGATGTTAAAAGAATTCTAAGGTATCTGAAAGGAACTACTAACCTTGGCTTGATGTATGAGAAAACATCAGAGTACACTCTATCTAGTTACTATGATGCAGACTATGCTGGAGATAGATTGGAAAGAAAAAGCTCATCTGGAAACTGTCAGTTTCTAGGAAAGAATCTGATCTCATGGTCAAGCAAGAGGCAATCTACAATTGCTCTCTCTACAGCAGAAGCATAGTACATTTCTGCTTCTCTATGCAGTACGCATATGCTCTGGATGAAAAATTAGCTAGAAGATTATCAGATACATGAGAGTAACATCCCTATCTATTGTGATAATACTGCTGTTATCTGTTTAAGTAAAAACCTAATCTTGCATTCTAGGGCTAAGCACATAGAAATTAAACATCACTTTATTAGAGACTATGTTCAGAAGGGAACTCTATGTTTAAAATTCATCGATACAGACCATCATTGGGTTGATATTTTTACAAAACCCTTGGCTGAAGATAGATTTCAATTTATTCTGAAGCATTTGAAAATGGATTTTTGTCCAGAGTAAGAACGTATCAGAATCAGATGTGCTTAGTTAGAGTCTGATGAAATTAGATTTTTTTTCTCAGATACACTTGTTTAATCTCAGTTATCAGAAGCTACTTCGGTCAGAAATGTCTCTGATCAGATGGAAACTCTTGAGTTGTCCAGATTCTGAGAATATCAAAACGTGTCACTTGAATTAGAAGATGATTAACGCGTGTAACCTCGGTTATATCCAAATCATTACATCTATTTTAAAGTCCACAATGAACAGTAATATTTCTTGAAATTGATTTAAAATCATAATTACGTTCATTCTTTAACTCCCAATACATTATTTTAACTTTTCAAATTTCAAAAACACTTTATAAATCTACTCACACAACCTCACATTCACTTCCACACTTTAAGAAACCCTAAAACCCCCAAATCGTTTCTCTCTCTCTCTCTCTCTCTCTCTCTCTCAACTGCTCATCTATTGTTCTCATCTCGATCAATCATAAACTTCATCATGATGAATCAGATTCAACAAGAAACCGTCAAATTCTCCGAAGAAATGGAAGCATCTTTGAATCCATCGAAAAGGTTATCATCTTCATCAGTTGTGCCTGCTACCACCTCCGCAACCACTGCAACTGTTGCGTCGACTTCATCGTCTCCTCCTGAGATTGATGAAAATCATGTTACTCAAAGAAATGCAGCAGTTACGTGTGTACGTCCTGCGGACGATCTAACTGTTCTCAAGGAACTGCATGTGGATTTCCAGAATCTTGCAAACAATGGGGTTGATCTTTCTGCCGAACTCGAATGTCAAGGATGGAATAACTACTTTAAAAGGTTTAAAGGTCCTATCTATGAATCCCTTGTAAAAGACTTATGGAGACAGGCCGATACTGACGATCTTCATGTTGTTTCTTTTGTTATGGAAAAGAGGATTATCATTACTAAAAAGTCGATTTCAAATCTTCTAGGAATGAAGTTCTTGGAAGGGAAACGAGTCTATGGAAAGCTCGAAAAATCTGACATTGCCATCAGCAAAGAAATCTTTACGAACTATCAATCTAAGAAAACAGATTATAAAAGTGTAGACTTGCATGATAAACTAAGAATGTGGCACAAGATCATTCTTGGTCGTATCAACCCAAGACCCCTGAAAAGTTCCACAGACTACTTCAATACTACTCAAAGAAGAAAATGAATTTGCCCTTCATCCTGTTTTCCTATCTAAGAGACAAAGTGCGCAAATCCAGAACAACGACTTCACCTACAAAAAAGATTCCAACCTACATTCCTTTCAGGAGATTGCTCTCTGACACTTTTGTTGAAAGCGACCTAGTGGATTATCTGATTAAAGAAGCCAGATATACATAATATTTGGTTCCAAGCATTGGAGAGTCTTTAAATGCCACTACCCTAAAAAATATGAAAATAATCAAAGATGTTGAACTTAAACTTATGGTTATCCCTCATGAAAGTGTGATACAAAGCAGAATTCAGGTGAAAGACTATCCCTCTTTTCACAACTGTGAAAACAAGGAAGTTATTATTGCACTTATTGCTATAATGGAAAAAGAAGGACAAGACGTGTCTAAGGTCAGAATTGAAGAAGTTGAGCCCAGTAGAGGAAAAAGGAAGCTAATCGAAGAGGATCTTGAACCCAAGAAAAAGAAGAAGGCTAACAAGTCAGGAACCTCCAAGACTCCTGCTCAAGATTCTCACTCTGAAAGAACTAGTAAGTCTGCCATCACTTCTTCTGTTTCAATAGTTGATGCTGAACCTGTCACTATTTCATCATCGTCTCAACAAACTACCTCCATTCCCACCTCAAATCCACAAGTCAACTTCAAGTCACCATCGTTTTCAATTCCACCACCAACAACCTCTATTCCTGTATTTAAAACAACTACTATTCCACAAATTTCCTTTCCATCAATCAGTACACCTATCTAATCCGAAGCCATTCCTACATACACTTCATCAACAACCACCTCACTCATCCAACCAGATATACTTGTCTCACCAATGTCCTACGCTTTTCATCAGAAAACCATTGCTGAATCCTCAATCCAACACTCTGATCCTCCTGAACCAGCATCTGAAGAAACGAGAGTTAAACCCCTTGAGATTGCCACTTTTGAATCTCCTTCAGAATTAGAAACTTTTGAGCTCTCTTCTCATACTACTAAAACCAATTCATCTCAACCAAATCCTGAACCCACTCAACCTGAAATTGCTTCATCTGATGAACCCAACCCTTCTGAAACAAGTTTGGCTGAATCCAACCTGACCTTGGTCATCTATGGAAGACCCCCTTCAAAAACCATTGATGAATGTATTAGCAAATTTCACGAAAAGGCGTTGGAGAAAGTAGCAAAGCTACTAGCAGAGACCAGGACAAGTGTCAAGCTTGTGGAGCTTGTAAATTCTTGGGACGCATTTCAGAAGTGGTTAGACTCTGAATTTGCAAGGATGTCTAGGTTCTCTGAAGCTGCTGGAGTTGAACTGGTGAAAGCAAGAGAAGAAACTGAGGAAAAGATAAGAAAATTTAATCTTCTAGTGACTAAGCAAAGAGAGGCTGAAGCAAAAGCTGCTGAAGAAGTAAGAAAAGCTGAAACAGAGAAATTGGCACAAGAAGCTGAGGCCACAGAAAATGCGAAGCAAGATGCTATGGTTGTGTCTACACCTGAATCTGTGATTGTGCATCTGAAAGCAGAACATAAGGTTCTTAGGGAAAGTGCTACTAAACAGGATAATGTCAATGCATCTCTTCAGAACATGCTTCAACAAATTCTGGACAAGATGTCCTCTGGTAATCATTCAACCTCTAAATCTTAGGCACTTAGGATAAATCTGTAGGATTTTGTTTTTCACCCTTTGTTTTTAAGAAAATATCTTTTTGATAATGACAAAAAGGGGGAGAAGAAATTATGAACAATATGAACGTGATATATTATCAATTTCTGAAAAATAGTTGTTTACAGTCTAACCAATAAACCTCTGGTTATGTTAGATATGCATGCTGTTCTCATTTTTTTTCAGGAAATCTATATCAGATCTGTTCATATCAATGAAGTTACAAGAAATCAGGCACTAAAAAGAAATGAAATACTTCTGGAAATTGATGTTTGAAATCTGGCGACTGAATCAAGACTCTAAAGATCTCAGAATTTGACAAGTCGGAATCAGGGGGAGTTCACCCAGAAAGATTCACATGTCATCTGATCTTCATCTAGTCTGAGATTCAGGGGGAGTATCTCATGTGAAGGATAAGTAATTCTTAACTTCCTTATTTCGATTACCCTGGTATTATGAACAAAATTGTTTCATCAAAATACATAGTTTTGTCATCATCAAAAAGGGGGAGATTGTGAGAACAAGATTTGGTTCTGCAATATTGCCTCTAAGTTTTGATGATATCAAACAAGTATGTTTGTATGAACAATTTTATAAGTTTAATGTTTGTTATTTGTGAGAATCTAACAAATAGGTTCTGCTTCCGTTAAATGGCGTGAATATGTTGTTAAAAGAAAATACTTCGCCTACGCGTTACACTTGATATGCTATATAACAGAAATTGTTTCAGGAGATTTTAAAGATTGTAAGACTCTGATATAATATGTAAAGAGAACAAGTTCTGAAGTTCTGAAGACTGAGGTTCTGATGGACGAAGTTCAGATGTTGAAGACTTATGCTCTTTAGATAAAGGTTCTGAAGACCCAACTATAGTCTCTACTCATGCTTCAACTAAATACCATCAGAAGCCTCTAAAGATATGAAGACAACATTCTAAGCGAACAAGGTTCTAATGATCAAGTGCTGAAGACTCCGAAGGCGCAGCTCTGAGGACTCCAAGACTTGAAGATCTTAAGAACCAAGCTACGTTTTCCTTCTTACTCATGCTCGCAGAAGCCTCTGAAATTAAGAAGATTAGGAGACTAAGCAACAGAGTACAACTGTACAACGGTACAAACGAAAATATCTTGGAAACAGTGCAACCAATACTAATGAAGATATCTTGACAAGACAGGACACAAAAGTATTATCTGTCCTCACGTCTCTATCAAGCCACCATCAGTCTAAAAAGTTATGATTACTTTTCAACGGACATATTTTACTCGGCTATTTAAAGACTTGAAGACTTGAAGAAAGATATACGAAAGCTCACTGAAAAAATACTCTCTAACTAATATCTTTCTTAAGTCATTTAGATACAAAACTTGTTTACATCTCAGCTTATATTAGAAGCACTATTTTGTAAATGATATTCATTCAAACTTAGGTTTGTATTCCTTAAGAAAGACCTGTAAGGTTCGATTTCTTGAGAAGTCTAAGACGTGTTGTCTTAGAGGATTGTTCCTTGAGAAACACCGGTAAGGTTGGATTTCTTGAGAAGTCTAGAACTTGAGAGTTTTAGAGGTTGTTGTTAGTCACCAACAGTTTTGGCTTGTGCATTGTATTAATCTGATTGATTAGTGGATTAAGACCTCGATTGAGAGAGGCAAAATCACCTTGGTGGGTGGACTAGATTAACTTGAGGAATTCTCAAGTGAACTAGTATAAACATACTGTGTTATCTCTTTCTAATCTTCTTACTCATAAGTTAGAAAGTTCTTAAAAAGGGGTTAGAACAAAGAACCAATTTTATTTTGAAAAACCAATTCAAACCCCCATTTCTTGTGTTTTTCACACCTTCAAAACCATCAGCGGTTTCTTTGTTATCATTATCTAATAGGAACCCTCAGTGATTGCTTCGTCGGAGTCTTCAGTAACCCCTATGTCGACACCATCAGCAGTGTCCTTAATGTAACTTAGGGCACCCTTAATAGCAAAACTCTTCATGAACCCTTGATCAAGACCCTCAGTGATCTTGACCATGACTGCTCCATTGTTGAAGTCGTCAGCAACTTCGACCATATTGACGTTGTTGTCGAGACCTTTAGAGACCTCGATCATGTTGATATCCGTGGGCTTAGCGTAGTGAGCGTCAGCCACTGATAAGGGATCTGAATCAATCTTTATCTGGCTTTTGGACTTCTCACAAAACTTGAACCTTCCTTCTTGGATAGCATTCTGGACAAGATCCCTGAAAAGAAAACATTGAGAAGTTTTATGGGACAAAAAATTATGATACTTACAAAACCCTCTCTTTTTCCTTTGTTCTAAAGGAGGCATTTTAGCACCGGAAGGCACTATCATTTGACCATCCTTAACTAACAAATCGTAAATTTCGTCACACTTAGTAACGTCGAAAGTGTAAGTTTTCTTAGGAAATTTATCATTTTTCGCTGGTTCGACGGGGTTCTTTCCATTCGAAGGGGCCAATAATTTACAAGATTAAGGCGGGCCTCATTTCAATTCGGCAAGATCAATCTCGCCTTCGTCGAAACTTACTGACTCATTACAATATTTTTTGTCTTCTTCATTGCATTCGACGTAGGCTACCCTTTTATTCTTATTTGCCCTATCATTCTCTTCCTTTAGGCGTTCCAGCTGTCGAACCCTATCAGCTAACTGAGCCATATCCCTTAAATGTTGGGTATCTAATTTCTTCCTAATGGAATAATCCATGCCTCCAACGACCATTTCGACCAACTCATGTTCTGGCACTTGTGTAAAACATCTAGCCTTGAGCAGTCAGAATCTGTTTAAATAGTCATCTATTGGCTCAGTGAATTTTCGTTTTATACTAGCCAACTCCTTTAGACTGATCTTAGTTTGTCCCATATAGAACTGCTCATGAAATAACCGTTCCAACTAGGTCTAATTGTGGAACGAATTTGGTGGCAAAGTTGTGAACCACGTGAAAGCATTCATTGTGAAAGAACTTGGGAAATATTTCACCCTAAGATTCTCATTATTCGCTATTTCTCCGGCTTCTATCACGTATCTGGCCACATGTTGACAGTGGACTCAATGTGTCCCCAGAAAACTTAGTGAACTTAGGGACTTTCGTTCTAGAGGGTAATTCTGACTGGAGAATATATTCCGACAATGGAGATGTATAATTTGGCCTTCGAAGGCCAAAGTTTACTCCATTTTTCGCCATAATCCTTTCGACCATGGCTTCCAAATTATTATCTGCCGCCACATTGCCACACCTTAAATTTTAACCCTAAGATCTCACCTCTTTAGGTCAAGCATTTCATGCATAACTACCAAAGTATTGTTGCTTTGTCTTGTTTGTTTTGTTAATTTTTGAATTAGGGATTGCTCCAAGAGGCCTCAAGGAATTAGCCAGTCAAGTCTTGTAGGCATCATCAGTCAAGTAAGTGCACACACTCCTAGAAAGCTCATTCCCATCAGATGGCAAGTACAAGATGGCATTTTTGTAACTATCAAAAGCAGTTGAGGATCAGCGTGAGGATCAACATTACTCAATGGAAAAATGGTAATATTTGTACTTGCTTGGGGATCAAGGAAGGAATATGCCATACTTGGGCACCAAGCAATGACAAAGTTGTAATTATCAAATAGCAGTTGAGGATCAGCGTGAGGATCAGCATCACTCAATGGCAAAATGGTAATATTTGTACTTGCTTGGGGATTAAGGAAGAAATATACCATACTTGGGCACCAAGCAATAGCAAAGTTGTAATTATCAAAGAGCAGTTGAGGATCAGCATGGGGATCAGCGCGAGGATCAGCATCACACAATGACAAAATGGTAATATTTGTACTTGCTTGGGGATCAAGGAAAGAATATACCATACTTGGGCACCAAGCAATGGCAAAGTTGTAATTATCAAAGAGCAGTTGAGGATCAGCGTGAGGATCAGCATCATTTGCATTACTAATGGCAGTTTTGTAATTACTGATGGCAAACTTGTAATTAGAAGCTGGTACTCAGGGCATTCCTGGTACTCAAGAATGGAGAGGATCAAGAATCCTATATATAGCCCATTTGTTTTCTTCATTAGGGGGGGGGGGGGGGGATTCAAGGATTCATGGAGGATTATTTCAAGAAAAATTCAAGGAAAATGGTCATGAAATTCTTCCAAACATCATGTTCTCACTAAAATCCATTGTCACATAAAAGTCGAAAACTCGAATCTCCCGATTTTTTCCACTTCCCTTATATCAAATATAACTCATCTAATGCATTTGTAAGTTCTTGTAATTGGCTGAAATTTTGTTAAAACAATGCTGATGTCATGGTTGATGTTGCAACATGAGCCTCTAACAGTATTGGTATGTTTTGGCTAACATTCTGGTTTGTGAATATTGTTGAAGAGGTAAAGTGCTGAAGAGTGATGTCACATGCGATGTCTTAACATCACTATACCAGAACATTAAAACATCACGCTGGAATGGCCTGCGCTGATTATGTTGATTTAAGGGGATCTGTCAGTTAGATTGAATGCGAATTTCATGGTATAATCAGTTATGAAGAAGATTAGTTTGTTGCGAATTTAAAGCATAAAGATATGGAGAATATTCAGAGTTAATTATTGAAGATTTGATTGAAGATCTATTTAGAAGCAGGATCTGTTGCAGATTTGTTACAGAAGATTTGATATGATTTGAAGGCCCAAATCCAATTGGGATTATATTATAAATAGAATGATTGTAACCTAAGAAGGGCACGGGTCCAAGATGTAGATCATTAGGGCTTTGTCTATGTGAACCACTCGAGTTGTGAGATGGTCACTGTGTCTTTACTCAGAAACCTGTAGGTAATGAGTATGGTATTGTTCTTGGAGGAAGCTTGGAAGCAACTACTATGTGTGTCATGGAAGTGTGTATTCTATGTGTCTATGTTTGAACAGTTGTTGGTAATCAAGCTGTTGATGCAGTGGCGGTGAAGTCGACTGCTAGACATCATTGTGATGATTGGAAGTGAGATGGAGTCTCTTACCTAGGGAGGACTTAGGTAGAAGGGTCATTGGGTAGTGATTAAATTAGGTAGATTGTCAACTGGTCTGTTGAGTCTGTAATTTGATACTACTAATAGTGGACTTCCTTCCTAGCTTGGTATGCCCCCAGACGTAGGTTGTTGAACCGAACTGGGTGAACAATTCAGTGTGTTATTTACTGTTTCTATTATTGCCTTGTTCATACAGCAGATTGCGATGTTGTGACATTGCACGAGACATCACACATCTGTACCAGAATTTCAATTGGTATCAGAGCAGGCATCCTGTCTGTTTCTGGATGAGATCTAGGGAAGATACTTTCTGGTTCATGAGCAAGGAAGATAATTTTGCTGAGTGATGGACTTGGTCAGTTCATATAGTTGTTTGTATGATCCCTTGAAGTGAAGGATGGGCTATTCATGACATGATCATCAGGAGAACTGCTGGCACTTGGGTTGTTGATGATGTGCAAGGATTATGGTTAAGGAGTTGTATGTTCCGCTGCATATGGTATAACCCTGGTAGGGTCTTGTATCTCTGGTGGTGAGATTCTAGGAAGGTATTCTCATGGAAATACATTAGGGGTTGGTCTCCTCAGCAGGATATTCTTTATGTTATAGACAACTTTAACGAGGATTATTTCATATCTTTGTTTTGAGGAAAGAAGTGACCAAAAAGATGAATGGATCCTATTGAATATGACATGGAAGGTTCTGTTTCTAATCAGGCATTAAAGACCAATCTGTTCAGAACTTTGATGAAGAAGGTAAAACCATAGTAAAAGAGTGCCACTGTCAAAATTTTCATGCGGGAGTGAAAATCTTGAAAAGTTATCTCTTAAGCTAGGTAGTGGTGACCTAATTAGGAGGATCCTTCTGGTCATGATATAGTTCGTGTTTATCTGAAGATACATGAACTGGAGGACGTTTCATCAAGAAAGAAGCTGAGCTTGTTTTGTTCTCATGTGTTCCCTCCAAGAGATTTGTGTGGATATAGTCTCCAAAGCCATAGCAGTTGTTTAATATGTTATAGACAGATGTTGGAACTAAAGTTGAAACATCATTCCAGTTCCAAAGAAAGTTAGTTGTGCTCTTGGTGAAGTATCAGGACAAGCCACTTACCTAATCTGAAGTGATCAGTGGTGTGGATTAGCAAAAGAGGGATCAACTAGTGCCTCAAGTCTGCAGGATAAGGATGTCAGACCAGATAAAATGTTGTTTGCTGGGAATAATGTTGTGCATATACATTGACGGGAGACTTTGTATTTGTCTGAGGTTTAAATGCAGTTCTGCAGAAGTGTTGAGAATTTACTCTTTGTGGCTGTTTTGGAAGTATTTTCTAAGGTTAAGCATCTTGGAGTTGTATCAACTGGTGGAGTTGATTGGTGGCTATGGAAAGTGTTTGGGTTGAGAGGCAGACAGATTGTGGAATGTTGATGACATCCAACATCTCTTAGTCAGTCAGTGGCTGAGGTTGTAAGATATGAAGACATCACATCTTGATGGTTCAGCATGGATCAGTGGTTTAGAGCATGGTGTTTGCTCTGGTTGTGAAGGTCGAGGATAAGTGGCAGTTATCTCTGGCTTTCTACTGACGACTCTACTAAGGGAAGTGACTTTCTTTAGTATTACTATGGGGTAGACTTGGACTACTTACTTTCTGAAGATTCAGATGTGGTAGGTCTGAAGCAGAGTGGAGGTTGTCTACTCAAACTTGATTGTTGAATCAAGTCTACGAGAGCATGGAAATCTTTTTCTGCAAAGGGAGGAGGTTCTTCTGAGTGGCAGAAGGTAGAGCTGAATTCAACAGTTGGATGTTCTGACATCTAGCTTAACATCAGGAGTCTCAGCTGGTGAAGTGGCACATCAGCTAATGATAGGGTGATCTATAGGAATGAACAATAGGATGTTTCAAAAAGATCGTTCTCATGGCAGTTTGCGGGAGTTGCAGGAAGGAGAAGATGTTACATGGCTATGGCTTAGGGAGTCTAAGTGTGTTTTCTTTTGAGCAAGTGGAACATGTGACTTGAAGATCAAGTTTTCTTGGTGGATTGTTCTGGCAAAGGTGAAAAAGGTCAAAATGTGGCATTTGGCTGTTTTCATGTGAGGATTGGTGCAAGTGATGATTGAGCTCAACTTGTGAATTGAACAAAGAGTGAGCTCTTGAAGACATGTAGATGCGAAGAAGCACATGTTATCCTTGATAGGGGGAGATTGTTACTGTTTTATGCAGCTGAACGAGGGATTGATATTACTACAGTTTTTGGTGTGGCACTTATTGGGAAGGTGCTTACATGAGGATTTAGTGTCTTGTGCAGTTGTGCATTGCATTTGTTTAGTATAAATGGTACAGAATTAAAACAGAAGTTTATTGCATTTTTGAAGCTTACAAGATCAGTAAAAACAACAAGCAAAGAGTCTAAAGATTATCCAACCCCCCGAATCAAGAAAAGATTTCCAATCTTCATCCCATTCATCATCAGAAGCTTGAAGTTGCACTTGGTTTTTCTTGATGGTCTTCATCCTTGTTTCTGATGTGTTGCGTGTTCTTGTTGCTCCCGAAGATGCTCCAACTGTGGATAGTGTTGTGTCCTTCAACTTCTGTGGATCTGGCTTCTTGAATTCCTGCTTGTGTCTCTTTCCTCCATTCTTGTTAGACTGACTCATGATTCCTTCCTTGGTATGCTGATAGGAGCAAGGAGGCTTGTTCTTTATAATGGATAAAGAGTCATTGTTTGTATCGCCTGACCAGTTAAAGTTGTCTTTGGCGTGGGAATTTGGTCTTGGGAACCTAGTCTTTTGTCCATTGGATGCCTGAACGGTGTGCCTTGGTAGAAGTTGTCCTAGTGTACCTAAAAGGATGAGCCAAGGTCTTGCTTTAGTTTACCTTCGATATAGCTGCTGATGACATACAGAAGGTGTGAACTTGTGTTTCGTGCTGATGTCCTACATTTTGTTACAACATTATGGTTGGTTATGTACCATACTTATGAAGTTGGAAGAAGCAGCATTATCGTCTGAAGTGGCAGTTCTGACATAATGTGGATTAGAATGGGCAGATTCTAATCTTGATGGTAAGTAGTTCTGGAAATACATGGCTACTTTCATGATGAAGACTTCATTAGGATCTTGTGAATGTAAGGACAGAAGGGTGTTGTCAGTAGTACAAGTAAAAGGTGGTGACAATCCTTATCTTGTGTGAGAAATCTCCATTCAAATGGGCCTTGGTTTATTGGACTTGGCAGACCTTGCATCTAAAACCCCCATGAGGAATGTGGCATTATTGGTGTGATATCATAAAGGGCATTGAATGTAAGGCTGTTGGCTATAGCCTATTATAGCATGTGTGCTGGTCAAGCTTGTGCAGTGAGATGATGGGACATATCATAGTTGTGTGAAGATAGTGCCTATGCTGGAGAGGTCTGAACAGCAAAATTGGTGTACATGGGTGATTTTATTGTTCTCTGATGATTTGAAGGAATCTAGAAGGGATTGGGAGAAGTGGTCTCAATATCCATTAGATAAGAAGATGTGTTTGTGGAGTCTTGGGTTGATGAGCTAGCAGACAAGCTGTCTTGGTGTGATGTCAAAACATGATACAGGACATGTTTCTCTAGAGCCAAACAAGGAATTGTTTTGGTCGGTAGTGCAAGGATAAGGCAAAACACGTGTCTCTGCCTATGCATGGAGCGTTATTGGCCTAATTTATGGTAAGAATCAGTTGTGAAATATTCAAGGCAGTCAAGGCAATTTTTGGAAGGTAGGCATTGAATTTCAATGCTGTTTTTGATACCTAAAATAGCATTTCTTGGACCAAGAACCTTGACTTATTCAAAGCTCGTTAATTCCAAAGTTACTGGTAAGCTATTTATAGGGATTATCTTGTTCTACTTCAGCCAGTGAGTGTTCTTATCTCATAAGTCTTATGGCGTTTATTCGTGTTTGGGTGAGCACTTCTTGGGTCTAGTTCTGTGAGGGTTTCCTTTACCAATTTGTGGCTAAAAAGGGGGAGAAAGGGAAGAGATGGACTAAATGGTTTGCGCAGATGGTATGTCTGGAGTCTGCAGTTCCAGCTGTTGCAGAAAGAGGTCTTATCCTTAAGTTGGTGTTGAGTCTTTGTGACTTGTGTCCTGAGTTATGAACACAGTTGTGACCTGTGTTCTGAGTTACCTGGGTTAATAGATTGATACTTCTTAAGTTTCATCTTATGCCACGAATTAAACCCAGTGTCTCATCAATGAAGGTGTGCAGAATTATCTTATGCCACCATTGGTCTTTGATGAATAGACAAACATTTCTTTTCTGGAGGAGTCTTCTACATTTACTCTGGGACTGAGTTGAAAGGAAAAAAGAAATGTGTTGTATTAAGGGGGAGTGTTGGATATCTTCTTCCTCATGTGCACCTCCTGATGTGCTGCCTGGAGTTGCTGTTATATGGTGATGTGATGTTCTAACATCATTCAAAATTAGCCAAGAAGATGATTCTCCATGAATGCAGTACACAGTAGCTACTGATGATTACTACTGTTTATTGTTAGGATCAGATGACGTCTAACAGTAGTGTAGGGTTATAATTACTGCTGTAATCTGAGTTGTAATGTTTATATATTTGTTTTAGCCAAAATTAGCCAAAGGGGGAGATTGTAAGTTCTTGTAATTGGCTGAAATTTTGTTAAAACAATGCTGATGTCATGGTTGATGTTGCAACATGAGCCTCTAATAGTATTGGTATGTTTTGGCTAACATTCTGGTTTGTGAATATTGTTGAAGAGGTAAAGTGCTGAAGAGTGATGTCACATGCGATGTCTTAACATCACCATACCAGAACATTAAAACATCAGGCTGGAATGGGATGCGCTGATTATATTGATTTAAGGGGATCTGTCAATTAGATTGAATGCGAATTTCCTGGTACAATCAGTTATGAAGAAGATTAGTTTGTTGCGAATTTAAAGCATAAAGATATGGAGAATATTCAGAGTTAATTATTGAAGATTTGATTGAAGATCTATTTAGAAGCAGGATCTGTTGCAGATTTGTTACAGAAGATTTGATATGATTTGAAGGCCCAAATCCAGTTGGGATTATATTATAAATAGAATGATTGTAACCTAAGAAGGGCACGGGTCCAAGATGTAGATCATTAGGGCTTTGTCTTTGTGAACCACTCGGGTTGTGAGATGGTTACTGTGTCTTTACTCAGAAACCTGTAGGTAATGAGTATGGTATTGTTCTTGGAGGAAGCTTGGAAGCAACTCCTATGTGTGTCATGGAAGTGTGTATTCTATGTGTCTATGTTTGAACAGTTGTTGGTAATCAAGTTGTTGATGCAGTGGCAGTGAAGTCGACTGCTAGACATCATTGTGATGATTGGAAGTGAGATGGAGTCTCTTACCTAGGGAGGACTTGGGTAGAAGGGTCATTGGGTAGTGATTAAATTAGGTAGATTGTCAACTGGTCTGTTGAGTCTGTAATTTGATACTACAAATAGTGGACTTCCTTCCTGGCTTGGTATGCCCCCAGACGTAGGTTGTTGAACCGAACTGGGTGAACAATTCAGTGTGTTATTTACTGTTTCTATTATTGCCTTGTTCATACAGCAGATTGCGATGTTATGACATTGCACGAGACATCACACATCTGTACCAGAATTTCAGCATTGAAACCAAACATTTCAACACACTCCTGTGGGCTCGATGAAGTTGTAGACATCATCACATCTCATCTGGAAATACTCTAGAAGGTGCATTGGACACACTCTAATGGGTAAACTTTCTTGATTTCAAACCCTCATTAAGACTTCATTTTCATCCGTTCAAGTTGCTATTGTGTTTGCCTTGATATGTTGAGTGAAAACCCCATGAAAATGGGCATTGGTTGATCATATATGGTACTAAATTCTATTTATTTTCTTTCCAATTGTTTTAACTTTCATCTTTATTTTTAACGAAAAATATAAAAATAAAAAAACATTTTTATTATTTTCTTCTTATTTTATTTTTCATATTAAAAAACATCAAGAATATTTATTATTTTATGGCCACTTATTTATTTCAATTTGTCAATTATTATTATTAATTATTTCTTTATTTTATTCAAAACCTTTAAAAAAAATCTTAAAAAATATTTTTCCTTTTTCTTATTTTTATTATTCCCATTTTTAAATAGCCAAAAATATTGTCTCTTGTCCATTAATTAAATCCCATGATCACACGCCTTTTTCTTTTATTTCATAAATTGTTAAAGGTATTTTCAAATTGTTAAATAGGGATATTCATATCTTTTGTTCCTTGTTGTTTCTTAACTTTAATTCTTTGATCACTTGTTGATATTGATCATGATAACATGCTTGTTCTTAATGACCATCTTTTGTCTTGTTTGAATACTTTAAATGATTCGTTTTTTTCATGCTTGTTTCAAATTTGTCCATGTGCTTAGGACTTGTTTCCTTGACCTAAAATGTTGAAACCATATCTTGATCTTTGGTTCTCATATTGATGAATGTTTTGTTTTGTAAATAATGATGTTATACCATATTTATTTCAAATCATGCCTTGATCCTTAAACTTGTTGAAACTTGTTTTTGTTGAAACTTGTCTTGTAAATAAGTATATCCATGATTCCTTGTACATGTTTTGTTAACCTATGTCAATCCATGCTTTCATGTTTACCTCTTTGGTTTAGTGGATGTTCACACTTGGTTATCATGTTGCCTAAATCCAAGGGAGAGGGGCTTGTTATTGACATCTTTTTCATTTGCATTTGCATCTTTATTTTCTTGTACATATATCTCTTAACTTATAATCCTAGAACTTGCTATCCCTTAGGAAGTTTCCCTTAGGATTATCTTCAACTTAGACAACTCAAATTAGGGTTTCCCCTCCTTTTATAACTTAAACCACTTTCAATAAAAACCTTGACCTTAGGTCATTGACTTTTTCAAACTCTTTTTTTCTTAATAAATGCTTCAAGACATCTTAAGCATATTCAAATCTTTTCATAAGGCTAAAAAACACAAATCTCATTCAAAACTTTTTGCCACTTGGATTTTTCAATTTAAAACCTTTTTCCCAAAAAAGATTAGACATGATTCATCCTTAGTTGAGATATAAATCTCCTACCACATGACATTGTTGAGAAAGATGTTGATTCTTTTCCACTTGAAAGAGGTATGTGGCATACTTGTTGATTATACATCCAAGTTAGAGCCCTTCTCTTAATACGAATCAAAGATCCTTCTTCCACATGTTTGCGGTGGTTTAGATGAGTATTCTCCTTAAGATGACAACTTGTCTCTTCTCCTAAAAATAACCAACAAACATTTTTTCCCTTAGTCAGCCGAACTACGATTGCTCTGACTTCCTATACAGGATACGTAGGCATAGGATTGCGATGATCCTAGCGAGCTACCTTTTTCTTTTTCTACCTTTTTCTTTGATCCCTTTTCACAAAAAACAATAAAAAACATTTCTCTTCTTATTACCCCAATCAATCCCAATTAGCAAACAAATAAATAACACAATAAAACAAGAGGTTCTTATAGAGTACTACAGATACTTAGGATGCTAGCACCTTCCCTAGGTATAACCAAACCCTAAACCTTAGATTCTCTTTTGCTTTGTTTTTGCATTGCATGCTTATGGGTTATTCGTTCTTTTTCCCTTCCCTTGGATAAATTAAAGATCGGTGGTGAACTATGATTTGTGATTCAGGTTAATTAATTGCTTGATATCCGATTCTCACCGCGACAGAAATGGCGACTTCACTGGGGAAAGGCTCCCCTAAGAGGGTTAAGCCCACCTTGTTTGTATTTATGTTTGCTGTATATTTTCTTGCCCGTATATCTGTATATTTGTATATATATATATATATATGTTTGTGCTTGGGTTTTCTGTATGCAGGGTGGTTACTTTGAGTGGTGAGGATAAGTCCTATACCCGGATTTGAGTGCACCTATGATAGGAAGGTGGTATATTCAAGGAGACTTTGAGGGAGTCGATTCCCGCAAAAGTTGACTTGAGAAACCACCACTTAGTTGAGGCCTTTTGGAGAATAGTCGTGTTGAACGAGTTTATTCGTGAAAACATTACTACTTTCGACCTAGGAGCCCATGACACTGATGACCATCAGTCCCCTTTTAACCCCACTTGGCCTTTTAGGACGTAGTGTGATGACTATGAGGGAGTAGTCCCAAAATAGTTGATACGTGATACTACACTCAGACGAGACTCTCTTGAGAATATTATTGACTACCGAGTTATTCGGGAAATCGATAATATCCAAAAGATGGGTTGTTGACTTTGGGAACTTTTTAGAACCCTGTTCTACAGATATGAGAACCCATAGTACACACCATTTGGGATGGGTAGACCATGGCTCCATGCTCGTGATCTTCAAACCTAGGCTATTGTTTGTTTGCATGTGTATATATGAATATGTGAATATGTGTATACCTATGTTTGTGCATACATTTGTTCCTCCTTCCATGCATTCATGCACCTTTTTTCTAACCCTTCTTCAAGGAATTTAGAGTTATCTTGCAAACATCATAGGTTTTACCATGGATTTTGGAAGTCGCACTCTATTCTATAATCCTTCAAAATTTTAATGGGATTTTCAGTTATCAAAATATGTTATCCACTTTATGGTGTTTGTAACATAACCTTTGAGTTCCTTGAAATGCATTGGCATTTTTTAGCATTGCATCATTTGCATACATACTTTTCCCTAAACAAAACTCATTCGTCCAATAGTCCTTGTGTTTGTATAGCTGATTTCCTAGCATTCGTACAGAGTTTGAAATAGTCACTAAGGGATAATGGAGAGGACAGAGAATGTAAATCCCATGTCAGGCTTCAGAGTGATGACTAACCCGATGTTTGGTTTTCCTCCTGACGACAATGCTCCACAAGTGGATGTTCCCACTCGATCTCAGCCTGTGCAAGATAACCTGGTTATTCAAGTTGATGAAATAGATTCCCGATTTTAGAGGTATATGCCAAATCCTCAGAATGTCCGCCCTATAACAAAGGTGAATGATCCTAGAGCTCATTCCTAAGATCATCAGGCTGTTGTTTGTTTGCTTGCATTTATTGTTATTCCTTTTATTGTAAAAGCATGATTTGCATGTAAGAACTTATTTGTTTTGAATGATTAATGCAATGAATATATTTGTCTTGAAGTAATCCATTTGTATTCACTCTTTAAATGCTATTTTTGTTTTATAATGCCAATGTTATCCCAGTTTCTTGCCTATGTAGACAATTGGAAGGAGGATAACGAAATTGAAAATGCAAGATCTCTTGTTGTATGCTTTTGAATAAAACCTTGCTGATAATGTAAGACATTGTTTCAAATCCCTAAACACCGGAGATATAAGGGAAATAGACCCTCGCTAACCCTTTAAGCCTTGAAGTAGGAGTTTTCTTGTCCAAATAACAAAAACCCTTAATTTTGAACCTAGGGCAGGGTAATGGGTTCAGTTAATTTGACTATGCGTTCGATCTTCAAAAGGTCCATTCATCTGTACACTCTCCATAGAGGATCAACCCTGTGTTATCCTTCATATATCCTAAAAGGGATGAAGAAATTGAAGAAAGCTAGGAAGTTTATTGAACACTCGTTCACCAATAATGTGGCAGTCACAACCTGTTGGGCAAAAATTAGGGCATCCCGGTGGACCAAAAGCTTCAAAGAAGCGGTCCAGGCAAAAGTTATGGATTAAAACAAAAGACAAGAAGAGGTCTCAAAACCTCAGCAAAGACAAGAAGAGGTCTCAAAATCTCAGCAAAGACGAAAAGAGGTCATCAAGTCCTCAACAAAACAAAGACGAAGTAGGGTGACTGTCATTTCAAGGAAATCGTGAATACTCATCTTTACTATCACTATCAAAGTCTTTTGGGATATGAATGCGTATTTTGAATTAACTGAACGTAGGATTGGAAGTTCATCACGAAGAAGGGGTGTGTACAAATAAAATTTGAGCCTTTTACCATTTGTTTCTTAAACCGTGAACCAAGCCACGTTACAACCCTCAAAAGACCTGATTCAAGCAGGGTTTATTTCGAAAGCATACTCATTGAGATAATGTTTCCTGAGTCCTACGAGCTATGCTCAAATTTGTGTTGGCTTTGTAAAATTTAATGTCATATCCTAACTAGTGATTCGGTCACAAGTTATTGCGATATCCTTTTCAATAAAAACTTCAAGACTAACATGTGTGTTGCATTAGCAATTTCAGAATTAACATTTTTCTGCTTGCTAACATTGCTTGATATTGTAAAAGCTTGCATATGAGCATCAACGATGGGCTTAATCTTTTGAGAATTGAAACTCTGATGAGTAAATGCATAATCATTTCAAGGATGATCATATCCAGGGGCATGTTGCCTGAAGACTTTGCTAAACAAGGGCAAGTTGTCTCCCAATTGTTTCTTTCACAATCTGACAATCCCTAAGGGGGCAAGTTTGAAGACTCAGTTATACAAAACACAGTCAATCTGGGGCAATTACGTCGAGATTCGATAAATATCTCAAAGAATTTGAAGACGTTGAAGCATTTTGGATGCCAAGTTTTCTGTAAAATCCTCTTGATAAACCATGTAATTTGGGGCATTTGAGAATTGAAGATTATTTTGATCCATTCACAACAACTGTTGTTCGTTTGTGGTGACCACCCCGCAGTTCATCAATGTAGAAATTTTGTTCTCACAACAATCTTTCACCCATAACCCCAGTAGGTATCTACTTCAGGTGGTCATGATAACTCCTCGATGAATCTCTACTTCAAGCAGTTATGGCAGGTTTGACGCAAGATTTCCCCTGTTGGTGACCTAAGAATTCCTAGTGAATGTCCTTGGCTTCAACCTTCCTAGTGAAGTGAATGTTATCTCACTCCTCAACGGATTTCTTACAGCTTCAATCTTCCCCAGTGAAGTGGATGTTTATTTCATCCCCATGGAGTCTCAAATCTGACATGTGCAGCTACTATGTTGATCCAAGCTTCTCCATTGAAGTGGATATTTATTTTATCCCTTGTGAGGCCTCAACTCTGGCATCTCCAGTTACAACTTCCTTTAAGACTACTTTAGTTCGTCGTGGATATTTTAATTTTATTCCCATAAAGTCTCTCCAATCATGAGTTTGATCCTTTCCCAGCGGATCTCTCTCACCCCCAACGGAGTCACCGGATTCATCTTGACAATCCCCTAAGTGAAGTCATGATGTTATGCCCCTGAGTGGAGTGCTCTCTTTTCCCCAGAGAAGTTTGAAGCCTTGAAACAGGACTGTGATCCCACGTATGGCTTCCTATTCATCCCTAGTGATGTTTCTATCTTGTGAAGATTGGCTGAGTATCCTTGTCGAGATGTTTATTTCATCTCTAGTTTACTTCTCCTTGTTTGTTTTGTCAGCATAAGCATAGCATAGCATACATTCATTTATATACATATACATGACATCTGTGCATTTTGCATTTTGTGATGTTTATTTGTTTTTCACTTTGGTTGCGTTTATCCCCAAGTGACTGGGTTTGTCTTCTCCTTCCAAGTAGAGACGTCAGCCCTAAGCAGAAAGAGCTCATCCTTTCTAATTCCCCACTGAGTTTGATTCTCATGGAAGATGGTTGCTTTAGTTTTCTTTTCCATTTCTAGATAAGATAAGCCCCAGCTGAATTCATTCCTCAAGGGACAGAGTCTTGCTTGACCGTTTCTTCAGTTATTTCCTGGATAAAACTTTGGTCCCTGACAATCACAAATTTGAATCTCTCTAGGCTTGTGAACCTAGATCGAGTGTGCATTTATTTTGCACTTTGTCTCCCCAGGAAGAATCTACTTGAAGATCACCCTTGAAGACAAAATCTTTCTCCAGCAATTTATGCCCAGACAACAAGTGGCAGCTTTTTATTTGAGCAGTTTGTTTTGGTCTCAGGTTTTCTAGTTGGATGACAAATAACAGTCTTTTTTCAAGACTGTTTGTCTATCCCCCAGCCAGTTATCAAAATTATCAATTGTTCTTGTTAGTTCTTGGATTGGATGGAATTTTGGTAAAACAAAGGATGTTCAATGTTGATGTCAAGGTGCTGATGTTGCAACATTGAGTCTTAACACTGGGCTGTGTTAAGTAGTTAATTTGCTGAAGTTGGATGTCTGATGTCACATGGCGATGTTGTGACATTAGATATGCAGAATTAATAACATCAGGTTGTGATGTTGTTAGGGTTGCGTGTTAGCTGGAATTGTGGAGAGCAAGCTGTCTCATTGGATGCGAATATCTTGGGATAGATATTTTCTGCTGCAAAGGAGATCTGGTGCAGATTTGTAGGAGATTTAAAAGGTTGAAGATTTAAAAAGATTTTAGGAGAAAATCTGTTTTAAATATTCAGTTTTGAATAACAAATCGGGCGAGATATTGTAGCAGGTCCAAGAACAATTCAAGGAGCTATATAAAGCGCACCAGTACTAGAGAAAAGTGACGAAGAAAGTGAGCCACAGACTGAGAGTCGTTTTGTGCCTTCGTGCATGTTTTGTAAGCCATTCGAGAGTGAATTGGTATTGTGATTTTGAGTTGTTCTTGATCAAAGTTGTGAAGCAGAATCAAGTAGTGGTATTCAAAGTGTGTGATCTTTGAAGTGTTTTAGGGATTGAGTAGTGTTCTCATATCTAAGTGGTTTCTTAGGTAGAAAGTCACTAGTAGGAATTAAGTTTAGGAGATTGTCAACTGGGTTGTCGAGTCTGTAAATTAATTCTACAAGTAGTGAATTTCATCCCTGGCTTGGTAGCCTCCAGACGTAGGTAGTTAGACCGAACTGGGTGAACAATTTGGTGTGTTATTTGTTACTGTTTTGCTGTCCATTTGTAGAGTGTGTTGTTGTGACATCGCACCTTAACATCACACGTCTGATACCAGAATTTCAATTGGTATCAGAGCAGGCATCCTGTCTATCTCTGGGTGAGATCTAGGGAAGTTACTTTCTGGTGTAAAGATGGACAAAGAAGTTGGAGGATTCGTCAACAGACCCCCTATTTTGGATGGATCCAATTATGACTATTGGAAGCCAAGGATGACTACTTTCTTAAAATCCTTGGACAGCAGGGCATGGAAGGCCATTATTAAAGAGTGGAAAACACCTGTTGTGTGTGAGAAAGATGATACTGGCAAAGATAAAGAAGGCACCTCAAAGCCAAAGCCTGAAGAAGAATGGACCAA
The DNA here is from genome assembly GCA_022829125.1 of Lathyrus tuberosus. Classification (NCBI taxonomy): domain Eukaryota; kingdom Viridiplantae; phylum Streptophyta; class Magnoliopsida; order Fabales; family Fabaceae; genus Lathyrus; species Lathyrus tuberosus. The sequence continues at coordinate 8,778,780 of JALAZF010000090.1, forward strand.
GGAAGAAGATGAGCTTGCCCTTGGAAATTCCAAAGCTCTAAATGCAATCTTCAATGGAGTGGATAAGAATATTTTCAGGTTAATTAATACCTGTGAGGTTGCTAAGGAAGCGTGGGATATTTTGAAGGCCACTCATGAAGGTACATCTAGAGTTAAAATGTCAAGACTTCAGATTTTAACATCAAAATTTGAAAGCCTGAAGATGAAGGAAGATGAGACTATTCACGACTTCCACATGAATGTTCTGGAACTGACTAATGCATCCAGTGCTCTTGGTGAGAAAATGTCAGATGAAAAGCTTGTAAGGAAGATCCTTAGGTCCCTTCCTAAGAAGTATAAGATGAAGGTAACTGCCATTGAAGAATCACAAGACATCAGCAAGATGCGAGTTGATGAGCTCATTAGATCTCTTCAAACTTTTGAGCTTGGGTTAAATGAGGAAGAACCAGAAAAGAAGCCAAAGAGTATAGCCTTGGTGTCAAATGATCAAGAAGAAAAAGGAAAGAATTCAGAGTCCCAGGAGGATCTATCTCAGGCCATAGTGATGCTGGGAAGACAGTTCAACAAAGTGTTCAAGAGGATGAATAATAACTCCAGGCCTAATGTGAAGAACATATCTTCTGACATCAGCAGGTCAAAAGAGAAGGATGAAGAGAAAACTGCCCAAGATAAAAAAGGAGTTCAGTGCTTTGAGTGTGAAGGGTATGGACATGTCAAGAAAGAGTGTCCCACCTTCTTGAAAAAACAGAAGAAGGGCATGACAGTTTCCTGGTCTGACTCTGAGAGTGAAAGTGAAGGTGAGTCAGCAAAGCATGTTAGAGCTTTAACAGGAACTGTTGTTTCTGATGATGATTCTAGTGATGGAGAAATAACGTATGAGGAGTTGGCATCTACTTATCAAGAGCTGTGTTTAAAAAGTGCTGAGATTTGTCAAGAAAACAAGTGCCACAAGCAACAGATTGCTCAGCTTGAGAATGAAAAAGCTGATCTGGAAAATGAGGTTGTACTAGTTAAAGCTAACCTTGATCAAATGACCAAGTCTGTTAGGAGGCTGAGCTGTGGGACAGACACACTTGATAAGATCCTTCAGACAGAAAAGGTTGCTGGTGATAAGTCTGGTATAGGATATGTGGCAAGCACTTCAGGAGCAAATGAGGAGGTGTCCCAACCAATGTCTCAAACAAAGAGACAGGATTCTACCCCTAAGAAGGTTGTTCAGCCTCAGAATGTTGAGAAAAAGAAGGGTCCCCATCAGAGAAAGATGCAGCCTCAAGGAGCTAGTCAGTATATGCCTCCCCAATATCACAAGAGCATGCAAGCTGCAAGGTTGAAACAGAACATGTCTCGTCAGATGTCTCAACATCAGGAAAACTGGTATGGATATGGATACAAGAGCGCTGTGCCTCATCACTATGGAAGAAGGAAGCCTCATCACCATAGGAGACAGCATCCTCAGTACAGAAGAAGACAATCCAACTATGGAAGAAGGAGACAACATTATGGGTGGCAGCCACATCAATATCATAATGGTAGAAGATATAACAAATTCAGAGATGACAGAGCTAGATGCTTCTATTGTGGCAGGTTTGGACATATGCAATACTCTTGTTTTAAATTGCATGGTTATCCATAATCTGCTCCTCAAAACAAACCAAGGGAAGTCAGGCCTAAAGTTGCTAAAGAATGGGTTCCTAAAGCGCAGGTCACGTGTCTATTGGCTCATACCTCAGATGGACATTTTGCTATGGATGCATGGTGCTTTGACAGTGGATGTTCAATGCACATGACTGGATCAAAGGAGCAGTTGGTGGAGTTCAATCCTTGCCGTGCAAACAAGGTTGTATTTGGCAATGGAGAAAAAGGAGTAGTAGAAGGAAGTGGAAGAGTGAAGAATCTTGGTGGTCTTACTCTTGATAGTGTGATCCTTGTCCATGGTTTGAAGGCTAATCTGATTAGCATAAGTCAGTTATGTGATGAAGGTTACAAAGTTAACTACACCAAAGATGAGTGTGTGGTTTCTGATGAGCATAATCAGGTTGTGTTAAAGGGTATAAGATCCAAAGATAATTGCTATCAATGGATACCAAAAGAGGTCAGCTTATGTGGTAAGGATGTTGTAACATCAGATGGTAACATCAAGCTTGAAATAATACTGAAAGGACAATCAAAATTAATGAATTTTGATCCTTTGAAAAATTTAAAAGGAAAGTTTGTATGGAGAGAGAAAGTCATTTACACTCAAAATCAAGCTCCTTGCCTTAGACCATCATTTCCTAGTGTTGCAACATCACACTTCTTCAAAGCCCTGTTCTCGCGACTGTTCATCTCCTTTGCTTTCAAGAATCAATCCTCACTAAATCTCACCCATCTCAACGGATTCATGGCTTCTCCATCCAAGAAATCTGCGTGTCAAAGTTCTACAAAAGGAATGGCTAGGGTTTCCTCAGAAGAGGGATTTGCGGAAGAAGCTTTGAATGTTGAACCCATCTCTATGATGCTTCCAGCCTCAGGAAATACTAGACCTGAGAAATATCAACCTGTGAGAGCTTCAAAAGGTAGTACCTCTAATCAATCCACTTGCAAGAAGTTTGGCGATAGAGAGAGTAGGGCATTTGTGAGGAGTGTACTGTTTGGAGCCAAACCTAGGACTACCAACCCTCTTCCACAAACTGTTGAGGAAAGGGTAGATGTTGAATAGAGCATGGGGCAGATCGTTGATAAAATCTTTGAGAAAGGACTTCCTATTAAGGGTATATCTAGACCCCTGAGACAAATGGTTGCTGATCAGTGTACAAGAGAAAAGAGTGACATGCAATCTACTGATACAAATCTTCACAGATTAGCTGTCTCCCTAATCGAAGATGCTGAAAAGGAAGTTGAAGTTGATACTGAAGTAAGTAGTGGAGAAGATGATATTCATGGTGAAGGGGATGTTGAAGGGGATATCAGAACATCGCCTAGTAGGGATGCTGAGACTACTCCTGGAGGAGAAAAGAGTACTGATGTGATTAATGTTGATGACTTATCTGATGATGAAGTCATTGGAAGAGCAGTGCTTGGTCTGGCTAAGAGACTAAGGACAAGGAAAGAAAAACAGGCTGAATCGTCCCCAAAGAAGTCGTCTGATGATAAGAGGAAAAATACTGTTGTTGGGCCAACAAAAGCTTGGAGTAAGGTCGAGGTGAATCCAAGAAAGAGGAAGGTTGTGGAACAATCTGAGTCTGAGCATGATGATGAGGATGATGTTCAGAACATCACTCATGTCAGAAAATATATTGCAAAAAGGATTGCAGACAAAGTCCCAGATGCTCCTGTGGATAACATCTCTTTCCACCATGCAAGCAATGCCTATATGTGGAAGTTCATTTGCCAAAGGAGGATTGCTCTTGAGAGAGAGATTGGCAAAGAAGCCATGGAGATTAAAGAAGTGATGGAAGGAATTAAAACTGTTGGGTTAATGAAAACTGTGTGTGGATTTTCAAGATGCTATGATGGCCTGGTAAAGGAATTCATAGTAAATCTTCCTGTAAATATCTCTGACAAGAGCAGTCCAAATTTTATGAAGGTCTTTGTTAGAGGAAAATGTGTTGAGTTCTCTCCTAAGATTGTCAATAGCTACTTAGGAAGAGAGGATACATAGTATACAGATCTGGAGGATACAGATAATGAAGTGTGCAAGGAAATTACTGCTGGACAGGTTAGAGTATGGCCATTAAATGAAAAGCTACCAACTAGCAAACTGAGTGTGAAGTATGTTATACTACACAGAATTGGAGCTGCAAACTGGGTGCCCACTAATCACAAAACCACCACAGCTGTGGGATTAGGAAGGCTTATCTATGCTGTTGGTACACAGAAAAAGTTTGACTATGGCACATACATATTTGATCAGACTGTAAAACATGCAACAACAAATGCTATTAAAATGCCTATAGCATTTCCTTCTCTCATTAGTGGATTCATTCTGAGTCAACAACCAGGAATATTGACTTGTGCTGATAAAGCATGCAAGAGGGAGTCTCCATTATCCTTGCATCAGAAATTGTTTATGGGAAGTCATGTTGCAGTTATTGTCTCAACATCAAATGCAGGTATCAAGAAGAAAACTTCCAAGGCTGGTTTGCGAGCAGAGCTGAAGACAACCCGCAAAGACTTGGATGTTGTGATTAATACCAGTCTGGCTAGAAAAGAAAAGATTGAGAAGATGATCCAATCTTTGGAACAAGATGATCATGCTGACTCTGAAGATGAAGGACAAGATGGTGCAGATGGTGCAAGTTCAGAAGAAGACTAGCTTATTTGTTTTTGCTTCTAGTAGTTTTAGTTTTTGTTTCTGCAATGTTGTTTTTGTTAGCACTTAAGGTGCTTGGTTTGTAACTTGATTATTGTGCTGTTTATGCACTCTTTACGTTCTGTTCTATGATTTGTTTTGCCTAGTTACTAACTGTGAGGCTAACAATGAGAGCTAGGGTAGTACTAATTGTAGTTAATAAGGCTCCTGCTTGAAGATTGTCTAATTGTGGCTAAAAAGGGGGAGAAGTAGCCAAGAGAGCCTAGAGTATCAAAGAGTACAAAGGCCAGTGCCAAGAGTTGATTGTTGCTGCTAAGGAATGAAGTCAAGAATATGCAGCTGATTGCTGATGTTATAGTTCAGAAGTGCAGAAATTAAGGGGGAGTAATTGCTGAACAACTGCTATGCTGGTTGTTGCATTGAGGGGGAGTGCTAATTACTGCTAATAATGAAATATGTTCCGCTGCTCGAATGTTTGAAGAATGTAGCTATTTTGAGGCTACAGCAGAGTTTTGTGAAGAGATTTGAAGATGCTGCTTGGAGTTTCAAAATCATTGATTGAAGTTTTTTCCGCTGCTGAAGTCTCTGAAGGTGCAGAGTGCAGAGATTGTTTTAGCCAAAATTAGCCAAAGGGGGAGATTGTTAGTTCTTGGATTGGCTGGAATTTTGGTAAAACAAAGGATGTTCAATGTTGATGTCAAGGTGCTGATGTTGCAACATTGAGTCTTAACACTGGGCTGTGTTAAGTAGTTAATTTGCTGAAGTTGGATGTCTGATGTCACATGGCGATGTTGTGACATTAGATATGTAGAATTAATAACATCAGGTTGTGATGTTGTTAGGGTTGCGTGTTAGCTGGAATTGTGGAGAGCAAGCTGTCTCATTAGATGTGAATATCTTGGGATAGATATTTTCTGCTGCAAAGGAGATCTGGTGCAGATTTGTAGGAGATTTAAAAGGTTGAAGATTTAAAAAGATTTTAGGAGAAAATCTGTTTTAAATATTTAGTTTTAAATAACAAATCGGGCGAGATATTGTAGTAGGTCCAAGACCAATTCAAGGAGCTATATAAAGCGCACCAGTACTCGAGAAAAGTGACGAAGAAAGTGAGCCAAAGACTGAGAGTCGTTTTGTGTCTTCGTGCATGTTTTGTAAGCCATTCTAGAGTGAATTTGTATTGTGATTTTGAGTTGTTATTGATCAAAGCTGTGAAGCAGAATCAAGTAGTGGTATTCAAAGTGTGTGATCTTTGAAGTGTTTTAGGGATTGAGTAGTGTTCTCATATCTAAGTGGTTTCTTAGGTAGAAAGTCACTAGTAGGAATTAAGTTTAGGAGATTGTCAACTAGGTTGTTGAGTCTGTAAATTAATTCTACAAGTAGTGAATTTCATCCCTGGCTTGGTAGCCCCCAGACGTAGGTAGTTAGACCGAACTGGGTGAACAATTTGGTGTGTTATTTGTTACTGTTTTGCTGTCCATTTGCAGAGTGTGTTGTTGTGACATCACACCTTAACATCACACGTCTGATACCAGAATTTCAGTTCTCCATCAAATGGCATCTCTCCGAAAATCCGTCAGAAAAGTTTGTTGAAGACTTTACAAGTGTTTCTCTTTATTTGAGAATTCCTGATACGAGAACTTTATTTGCTTCAATGCAATCTCAAAATTACAGCAATATTGCTCCTCAGTGATGTTCTCTCAGTGAGAACATTATCCATTTTGTTTCCATTGAATGGCATTTCTTTGAGAAGTTTAGTGAAGATTCAGATGATCTTTCTCTTTATTCGAGAATACATGTTTACAAGTCAACCGGTTTGCATGTCTGTTGAAATACAAATAGAGCTAGGGTTTTGTTATCGATCCACAGAGATTGTTCGTGATATCGCAGCCGTTCTACAGTTGTATATGTTTTAAACTTCAAAGTAACAAGCGGTTTTGGTTGTTTTTAGTCGGAATGCTTGTATTCAAATTTAAGTAATAACGGTAAAAAGATTTGTTTTAACGATTTGTAAAAGCATGCCAAGATTATGGTTCGACAAACCATTTTACACGGATAGGATCGACAAAGCTAATGAACTTGTTTAGACGATAAATGTAATCACCTATCCTCCCAATATGTTTATCTCTAACACATATTGTGAGTTTTACCATTTTGATCCTTTGATGATCTCTCACTCAAACTATCAAAATGATAACATTCAAGTCCAATATTTATGAACATCAACACTCATAACTATCTCTAGCCAATGTGCATTGATGGATGAAAAACCTAGGTAAAGAGTAAGAACACATTTCTCAATCATGAACCAACACAAGGAATAAGCCATAGAAACAAAGTTTTTCATCATACATTCATCATCCAAGAGTTCATAAGCTAGAATCAATACCTATACATATAAAAGAAAGGTTTGTCTACCTTCTAACCTTGACACAAAAGGAAAATTAGCTCTCCATTGTCATGGAAGCTAAACAAACAAGAAGATGAAGAAGAATATCAAGCATCAATGACGATCTCTCGAGGAATGATGCTTTCAATCTTCTAAAATGAGATGCAACAGTGTTTACAATGTATTTTTCTCTGAAAATTATTAAGGATCCCAAGAAAAATACAGAAAAGTCTATTTATAAGGGGGCTGCAAAACGCAGAGTGCGCTAAGCGCGCGACACCGCGCTGCACTTTATGTTAAACCGCCTTCAGAGCGCGCTTAGCGGGCTAATGCCCGCGCTAAGCGGGCTACTCTCTGTAACTAACTCCATCCCCGCGCTAGGAGCGCGCTTAGCGCGCTACAAGCATGCTTCAAAAATCATTTTCTTCAAAAACTGTTTCTAGGGAGCCTTCCTTGCTCCAAGCTTCACACTTCCATGTAAAAATCTACAATTAAAAACACAAAAGTTAAATAAATAAGTCTACTAATGCAATTAACTATACTATGGTTATTAACCGGAAACAATGGGAAAAAGCATCGATTATCAAATAAAGATCACAAAAAGGTGCTAAAAACTAAACTAAATATTAACACATTTTAGCACCTAACAACTCTCCCCAACTTGTTTCTTTGTTTGTCCTCAAACAAAAGTAAGATAGAAGAGAAGCAAGAGGAATACCGAATAAGCAAACACAACCAAAAATCAATGGTTCAAACCGAATTGACGCGCTCGCAAGTACTGCTCGGCTTCACAAAGAATCAAAACATGTATATGAACTAACTTCTAAACATAAATAACAAGCACTTATCATAAGCAAACAAATGTTCAAACGGGAATCACCTAATTTATTCAAATGAGCCAAGCTCAATATATACAAGGGACAAAACACACTCATAAGAAATTGTGCCACATCCAAAACAATTTATGTAATCATCTCACAATTTAATGAAAATAATGGAAACAAAGATCACAAAAGGACTTTTATAGGTTGTAACTTGGACGGGGTTAAGAAACAAGGGTCATATGTACACGGCCATTGAACAAGAAAAGGTAAAATTTATGAAGAGCGTTTTCTTTTCTAAAGAACCATTCTTGCTCAAACTTTCAAATTATTCTCACAATGCATTCTATCTCTTTCTCTTTTGATTTCCACAATTTTTGTTTTTTCTTTCTCTTTTGATTTATCATTTATTTTTCCTTTTCTTTCTTTTTCAATCTATTTTTGATTTCATTTGAGAATGCATTGCCCACAATTCCTTCTTCTCTTTTCACAATGAACCAATCTCCCCAACTTCATAAATACTACAACTTAAATCAAAATGCTCTTCAAAGCGATTAAAGTTTGGGTTCATGCTTCACGGATACAAAATTTTTCGTTTTAGGCTCAAGAGAGGTTTCTAACGATCACACACTCACAAGGTGACTTGAAGTGATTTTTGGAAAAGTGGTTCTACTCATAGTACTCAAAAATTGCCATGATCATTTCCAAGTTTCTAAAATTTCAAAACAAAAAGTAAGATTAAACATAAAAAATTTGAGTAAGCAACAACTACTTAAATCCCTCAATAATTTTGTGAACAATGGAGGAAACTCACATTTATGGTTATGTCCTAATTGATTCCAATATGAACAAACATGCAAAATGAAGAAAAGCTTGAAAATTATGTAAAGCAAAAAGTTCATATACTTGTTAACATTCTACAAAGCACAAAACAGAGTACCTTTTTGTGCATCAATTCAGAAATTTATCATCACCATCAATGTATGGTGAAGCACATCACTTTTGTAAAAAGAAACTAACTTGCTTCATCCATCAATTACCTTAAAATAGAGAACAAACAACAAAAAAATTTTGTACCAAAAATTATAAACATAGAACATCATCCGCCTGGATGGAAAATTCACTAATAACCAAAAAAAATTGTAACAATTATCCAAAATCAACATCAGCCCGAATGGAGAATACAACAATCCTAAACAAAAGTAGATAATAATAGAAACATACTAATCATAGAAAAATACAAAATACAAAAATAGACACATCAAACCCATCATCAATAAGAACTCGAGCTAGATGCTCCATCGCCAGCTCCATCATCATCATCACCACCTGCCCCCTCCGGAAAACCAGGCCTGCCCTCAGGCCATCTAGCATAAGCCATGAGGTCCTCTCGAGACCTCAAAGAATGATCAATATGTGGCTCCCGGATCTGGAGCTGTAGCTGCATCATCGATTCATGCATGAATAAGAAGGTCCTCTGGTGAGCCTTGTGCATTGCCCAATTGGCATCAGCACTTGGATCACGAGCACGACCTGCAGGGGCAGCAGCAGCTACAGGAACAACATCATCTACATTAAGTGCCTGCAAACAATGACGAGTGATATAATTATCATCTAGAATAGCCAACTTTACATTCCCATGAGTAGGAAGGGTGACACGAGCCCTATTGCATAATGCCATAATAAGCCCTGGATATGTCAAGTTACAGGCCACTTGTAACACCCCAAAATTTGCCTTCTTGTTTTTAGCTAACTGGCTTATGTTTCTTTGCATTTCTTGCATTAGCATTTGTGCATAACATTGGTTCTTAGCATGGGATCAAGGTACTTGGTTCATCTCAAAGGAGTCTCAAGCCTCAAGGTGGGTTGAGGGGTTCATCATATCTTCATAAGGAGTCTCATGGTTTCCATATGCTCATAAACACTCATGGAGGAAGGCTTGGCTAGTGGTTCATTGTGGAAGATGTTCAGTGGGTCAGTTACTTGTGAAGCAAGCAAAAGTCAACTGTAAGGAGGAAAGTCAACAATGGAATTTTGAGGTCCTCTTCATGATTTTTAAGGTCTTGTGCCCTCATATGGTCCTCAAATGTCAATATTCATGTCACTCATCAAGAATCAAGAGTTTGTGCAAAAGTTACTAAATAGGGAAATGACCTATAATTTGAAACTTTCCATTTTTGGCAACTTTTCAAACCATCTTCAACTTGACTTTGCATCATCAAAGAAGCTTCAAATGAATTTTCCTCAAACATGAAAGTTGAAGATCTCTCTCTCCCATTTCAAAAAGTACTAGATTGTCTCCATATCATTTGTGGTTCTCAAGTTATGATCAAAAGAAGGCAAGGTGCTTTTTAAGGTTTTCTCATGTATCCATTATTTCCACCTTTTGCATTGTGATTCAAAATGACTTGTAATGACCTCTAATGCTTCAAGTCACATTACAACATCCAACTACACTCCATGAGGACCACTTTTGACCTTTGAATCAATTCATTTCATGCCATATACCTCACTTATTTCGCATCATGCAAATTGGCAAGATGGATTAAAACTCACAAACCAATCAACCACAAGGCCCAATTTCAATTCCATTGTGATCAGCAAGTGAAATGTGAGTGAATCATGCTTATTTCATGACCTTGGCACGTGTGGATTAGTGGGTGCATTACAACTTGCATTTTTGCAAATCACTTCCATTAGCCTTAATAAAGGGATTAATGAAACCCTAATCATGCTCAGAGGTCTAACCAAGTCTATATAAGAAGGATCACACGTTCATTTCACCCTCATGCACCCTCATTTGCTCAGAATCCCATTTTTCACTCACACTTTCTCTCCTTCGAAACTCTCTCATCTCAAGGGTTTCTGAAGAAATTTTTTCATATTCTTGATCTACACACTCCATAGAGCAAGAATCAACCACTGTTTGAAGCTTTGAGCAAGGTTTTCACCAGATACGAATTTGAGGTGTTCACTTTTAAACTTCAAGATCCAGCCTGATTCAAGCCTCTATTTGCATTTATTTTGCAAATAGAGCTCAAAAGAGGAAGATCTGCACTCTTACACTGGGTTTCTAGGAGTATTTTTGCTAGTTTCAAGTTTCAGGTGAGTTGGATTTCATGATCTCATAACTTGTTTTTATGGTGTGCATTTTGTTCCTCATGACTTGCTGATGATTCTGATATGATTTGTTGTGAATTTGAACGTGTATTATGGCTGTATTTTGGATCTGAAGTTTTTAGATCCAAACTTCTTTTCTTCGATTTGGCTTGTGTGTTTACTGTTTGTTGAAATGGTTTGCATATTTGAAATCCTTGTTGAATTCTGAGTGAAATGGTATACTTGTTTGTGATTTCTGGAAAATTTTTGTTGGATCTCCGTTTGGTGTCACCGGAGAAGGTGACCGGAGCTAGGGCTCCGGCACCTGGTTTTGTTTCAGGCCACCCGAGGTCTCAAGGTAGGAGACGTAATCCTGGCCATTTATTTGTTTGATCTGAGCGTCCATATTGTGCCAACGCATTAAAAATGCGTGTTGCCTGGCACGTGTTTTCTTTATTTCAAATGTGCAATGTGTGTGGCTTCCTATCATAGTTATCATGTGCATGCTAATCTGAACCACTCATCATGTTTACTTGTGGGTTTGATTGACTGATCTGGAACGTTGATTTGATCTAATGGTTTGTGATATGCCAACACATTAAAATATCATGTGCTTCCCACGTGTTTTTATTTTAATTTCTGATGATTGGATATGCGCGCGTGTACATTGTTACCATGTACTTTTGATCCTGAGCGTTGATCTTGATTACCTTTGGTTTTGGTTGATTGATTGTAATGCGTGAGATTGATCCAAGGGCGTGTGTGAGTCAATCATGTTGACTGTTTCTTTTTTTTGTTGGACTGCGCGTATTTTTTTGTTTGTGTGGCTTGGGCTTACTATCCCCACCCCCCTGTTCAGCCCATTTGATGTTTTCAACGTGGATTTGTTGCTTGTTGCACCCCTGGGTTTCATTTCATTCTTTTTTTTATTTTATTTTTGCATTGTTTTGCATTTTAATTTTTAAAAATAGTTTTATACATTAAAAAATTACCAAAAAAATCATGAATCATCCTTAGGGTTTTATAATATTTTAGAAAATTTTATTTTCCATTTTTATTTTATTTTGTGCCTCTGAATTAATTGTTTGTTTAATTTCTTTGTGAATTGCTTCAATTGTGCATAATTTGCCTTGTGGATTTTTTTTCTCATCATTGGTACATGATTTGCATCCCATTCTTTTTGCATATTTCACAGGACATCTTGAGGTTCTTAAAATTTGTTTTTTTTTTTCATTTTTAAAACTTTTTCATATTGCATTTTAGTCCCTCTCCTTTGCATATTGGTTCATGGTTCCTATGTGATCTTTGCCTAATTGTTTGAGGTACTTAAACTTTGAATTTTGGTATGATATTTTGACATGTTGTTAGTCTCTGACTTAGGTCCTTTGGGTTCTGATTCCACAATTTTTGAATGTCATTTGATATATGTTTGACTATTTGTGCTTAAGTGAATTTTGCATGATCATCATATGACATCTCTTAACCCTAATTGATTTTCCATGCCTAATTGATTGAAGTTATTTATGATTCTTTGCATGAGATTTTGGTATGATGTTTACCCCTGGTTGAGGTCCTTTGGGACTTATTTTTGAAATTTATGAATCATGTTTGGCATGTGCTAAGTGTTTGGACTTTGAGTTTCCTTTTGTGGACTTTCTTTGGTGCATAATGTTTCATGTTTTGATCTTATTTTGCACATGAGAATTATTGGTGTTGGTATGATCTTGGTTCTGACTTGCTTTCATATTCATCTTATTTTTCTCATTTCATCTTGATATGAAGTTCATTGGTGCTTAATTGTGCATTTCGTATAAGTATGCTTGCATTCTTTCATGATTACTTTTGCATGCTTACTTGAGATGTTTTGTATGATATTTGAGACTTGTTTATTGATGTGAGTTGGATGTACTTGATATGATGTGCTTGCTGCCCTATCTTGTTTCTTATCTCATCCTTCTCTTTCTCATTCTTCTCTTTCACTCTCTTCCTCCCATGAATCTCAAGACTTGTTTAAGTCTTGGATTCTCTCCCTTTAGAGCTACCTAGTCCAACTTAATTTTTGATTAAGCTTGGAGTAGGATTAGCATTAGGTTTTAGGTAGTCATCTCTCCTAAGCCTCACTAACCATAGGTCATCCATGCATGATAACATTAGGACTCTTAGTTTCCCTTTAGAGTTTCCTTTGGGTCTTCTCTCTTCTCATCTCAAAACTTCTTGAAAGCACTTAATAAAGATAAAGTGTATTGCGCACGAGCCTTAAGCGTGGGGAATGAGAAATGAGGGGCTTCCTCTCATCTTTCTAGAGTGCTTAGCGAGCGTCCTATCTTGGGACGATTCGTTAAGTATTCGTCCCTGTGCCCTAGACTTTGGTGCAATGCAAGTTATGAACTAACTTAAAAAACACTTCTGTATAAAAAACACAAAACCAATTCAAATCTTTTTATCCTTCGGGATTGTTGGGTTTCAAACTTCATTTTCAGAAAAGAGCTCGTCGCTCACGTAAAAAACACTTACCCATCTGTGGTCGTACCCACGAACTACATCAGCTCTGATTCCTCTTTCTCGTCCGATTGAGGATATGTAGGCACAAGACAGCGATTGTCTTGGCGAGCAACCTTCCCCCACAGTTCCCGTCCGAACTACGTTGACTCTGACTTTCCCATTGCACTGAGGGAGTGCGTAGACCTAGGGCATCGAATATGTCCTACCGAGTCCGTCTTAGTCACCCGCATCCCCGTTTTCTTTTGCAGCCATAGATAGTAGGACAACTCACCCTCCGTTTAGACAACAAGCATGGATCCCATCGAGTATGATGGATGCGTGGGGTGATAACACCTTCCCCTCGCATAACCGAATCCTGAACCCGGACTATGGTTGCGATGACCATGTCTTTCCCCCTTTCTCTTCAGGTTTATGCAGTGTCTCCTTTCCCTCTCTCGGGATAAATACACATTGCTGGCGACTCTGTGTTTTTCTGCGCCACTCTCGCGTTTGTACCATTGGATGCGAATCTTTCGGGAGCGACACCACCCTATCACCCAACGGTGTAGCACTCACGGCGATTCTTTTAAGCTCGTTGGAAATGATCTGTGCTAAGTCCACGGTCTTCTCTACGTCAAGAATATAAGCTATAAGAGCCGCAGTTTAAATGGGAATGGAGGAGGTGTGACTACGCGGCTTAAGGTTGTGTGAAATTCTAGTATCAGATATGTGATGTCAAGTGAGATGTCACAACATCAATATCTGTTGTATGAACAAGGCAATAATAGTAACAGATAAAAGCAGTAATAAACACAAAGGATTGTTTACCCAGTTTGGTCTAACAACCTACGTCTAGGGGCTACCAAGCCAGGGAGGAAATTCACTATTAGTAGTATCAATTCATAGACTCCACACACAAGTTGATAATCTACTCACTTAATCACTATCCAATGACACTTCTACCTAAGACACTCTTAGATATGAGACACCTCTCACTCCCCCTCAATCACACCAGTTATAACAACTAACAATAATGAGAATAGAAAACACACTTCAAGGACAATGCTTGATCTTGCTTAAAAGCTTCAATCAAGAACAATACACTCGTGCTTAAAAGCTTAGAGTGGACAGCATACAACTCAACTAAATTAGTCCAATTCAAACATCAAAATAGATGAATGAATGGCTCACAATACACAGAGGAAAACAGAAACCCTAATACTTGACACTCAGTACACAATCTCTTGTCTTCGTATCTTCCAAGTAGGGTTGAGGCTGCTTTAAATAGAAACTTATTCTTGGGCTTGGACACCTTGAAAATCTCAGATTTGATTCACAATTAAAACTGATTTTATCTTCACATCTTTTCGCCCTAAAATAGTAACAATATATACTCCACAAATGATTGCATCAGAACAGATCTTCTCCAAGATTTTCGCCTGCCCTAAAACATAACTAAAATGCGCAGCCCTAAAACATAACAGACTGAACACAATGTTTTGTCATCAGATGTTAAGACATCAGTCTTAACATCATGCACAAAACAGCAACCCTAAGTAACAAAACCACAAGAAGAATGTTAGCAACACATGTTAAGACATCAGACATGACATCTTGAACCAACACATTGTTTTACCAAAATTGCAGCCAATAACAGAACTAACAATCTCCCACTTTGGCTAATTTTGGCTAAAACAATATCAGCACACATCAGAGATACCTACAGCGGACGTACACCATGAAACAATAACATTCAGCAATAACACCAAACAAAATTCAAACTCCCCCTCATACAAAGAACCATACATAACTAGCAGAAACTCTCCCAGAAAATCAGAAAACCACAGCACAACCACACTCAGCTAGGCAACGACTAGGCTTATCTCTCCCCCCTTTTAGCCATAATTGGACAAACTCTGAACCTACCAACAGCAACAAGCACAAGGTTCTGACATCCAAGAGTCAAGGTCAAACAACTAGCTTCCCAAAGAAACAAGTTCCAAAACCAAAAAACTTTGACTGGTCAGGCGATACAAACAATGTCCTCCTATTGTGTTATAAAACCAAGCCGTCCTTCTACTAACAACAACTGAACTAGGATAGAATCATGAGTCAGACCTACAAAAAAGATGATGCTGACAAGAAACACATGCAGGAAGTTAAGAAACTAGATCCAAAGAATGTGAAGACCACTACAATGACACAAGCTGGATCATCTTTTGGAGCAACAAGGCCAGGAAAAACATCTGAGACACGGATGAAGTCCATCAAGAAGGATCAAGTTCAAAGGCATGACTTTGAAGATGATGCTGATGAAGACTGGGTTAATTTCATTATCTCAGGTGGTTGGAATAATATGTAGACTCTTTGTTTGTTGCTTTGGTTGAACTAAATTTCCAATCTTGTATGCTTTCAGCAGTTGAATGAATCTGTTTGTGTTCTACATAAAGAACATTTGCTATAAGTATGTCAATAACTTCTCACACATAAGACAACTGCACCACAAATCACATTCCTGCAACCAAAATAAAACTAATCCTCATATATGCAAATCCCTAGTTTGCTTCTCAAATTTTCAAATTGATTTGCATCTAAAGCCTTTGTAAAAATATCAGCTAACTGCATTTCAGTAGCAACATGCTCCAAAACAACCACTTTGTCTTCAACCAGATCTCTTATAAAGTGATGACGTATATCAATATGCTTAGTCCTACTATGTTGAATTGGGTTCTTGGTGATATTGATAGCACTCAGATTATCACAGTACAATGTCATGACATCTTGCTTGATATTGCATTCAGTTAACATTTGCTTCATCCAAACCAGTTGTGAACAACTACTTCCTGCTGCTATGTACTCAGCCTCAGCAGTAGAGAGAGACACACAGTTCTGCTTCTTGCTAAACCACGAGATAAGATTGTTCCCTAAGAAGAAACATCCTCCTGAAGTACTTTTTCTATCATCTCACTTCCTGCCCAATCAACATCACAATATCCACTCAGTTCAGTGCCTGTTCCATGACTGTATAGTATGCCATAGTCACTCGTACCATTCACATATTTCAGAATTCTCTTCACTTGATTCATGTGGCTCACTTTAGGTTTAGATTGATATCTGGCACAAACTCCTACAACAAAGGAGATATCAGGTCTGCTAGTTGTGAGATACAACAAGCTTCCAATCATGCTTCTGTATAGGCTTTGATCCACACTCACTCCATGTTCGTCCTTGGACAACTTCAGGTGAGTAGGGGCAGGTGTCCTCTTGTGATTAGCATTCTCCAGACCAAACTTCTTGACTATGTTCTTTGCATACTTGCTCTGAGAGATAAATATGGAGTCTTCCATTTGTCTAACTTGCAGTCCCAGAAAATAGTTGAGTTCACCAACAAGACTCAACTCAAACTCAGACTGCATATGCTTCACAAAATGTTTAACCATTGTATCTGACATCCCACCAAATACTATGTCATCAACATATATTTGAGCTATCATCAGTTTTCCTCCTTCCTCTTTGACAAACAAGGTCTTGTCAATTCCCCCTTTTCTGTAACCATTCATAGCCAAGAATTCAGTAAGCCTGTCATACCAAGCTCTTGGTGCTTGCTTCAACCCATAGAGAGTTTTCCTTAGTTTTTAGACATGGTTAGGAAATGTTGGATCAATAAACCCTTTTGGTTGATCTACATAAACCTCTTCATTTAAGTACCCATTCAAGAAAGCACTCTTCACATCCATCTGAAATAGCTTAAACTTGAGATTACAAGCCACACCTAAAAGTAACCTGATAGATTCCAGTCTGGCCACAGGAGCAAAAGTCTCATCAAAATCAATCCCCTCTACCTGAGTGTAACCTTGGGCAACCAATCTAGCCTTATTTCCTTGTTTATCAGATTTATTCTTGTAAACCCACTTGGTGCCAATCACATTTATCCCATCAGGCCTTGGTACAAGATCCCACACTTCATTCCTTTTGAACTGACTCAGCTCCTCTTGCATGGCATTAATCCAAAATTCATCCTTCAAGGCTTCTTTAACATTCTTGGGCTCAATTTTGGATACAAAGCAAGAGTTTGACACAACCTCTCTTGACCTAGTGCTAACTCCAGATTTTGGATCACCTATGATAAGCTCTTTTGGGTGGTCCTTTTGCACTCTGATAGATGGTTCCTCGTTAGGTTGTTCAGGTTCAGGTTCAGTAGCAATGGGACTGGGAGTTACAGCTCTATCTTCAGTTTCTGTAGATACATCATCAAAGAATGTTCCAACATCATCCAGGACATCAGCATCTTCCTTCATTCCAGTGTCATCAACCACCACATTTATAGATTCCATCATAACTCTGGTTCTGGAGTTGAATACCCTATAAGCTCTGCTGTTTGTAGAGTATCCAAGAAAGATTCCCTCATCACTTTTAGGATCCATTTTTCTCCTCTGTTCACGATCTGTCAGGATATAACATTTACTTCCAAATACATGAAAGTACTTCACACTTGGTTTTCTTCCCTTCCACAACTCATATAAGGTAGCTGAAGTACCTCTTCTCAAAGTAACTCTGTTGTGAATGTAGCAGGAAGTATTCATAGCTTCAGCCCAGAAATGGTAAGGAAGCTTTTTGGCATGAATCATTGCCCTAACAGATTCTTGAATGGTTCTGTTCTTCCTTTTAACAACTCCATTTTGCTGAGGGGTAATGGGAGAAGAAAACTCATGACTGATGCCTTCAGCAGAACAATATTCAGAAAACTTGCTATTTTCAAACTCTCTCCCATGATCACTCCTTATTCTGATGACATTGCTCTCCTTTTCCCTTTGGAGTCTTCGACATAAATCTTTAAATACATCAAACACTTCTGTTTTGTCTTTGATAAAGTTCACCCAAGTGTACCTGGAATAGTCATCTACCACAACATAAGCATATTTCTTCCCACCTAGACTTTCCACCTGCATAGGCCCCATTAAGTCCATATGAAGAAGTTCCAAAACTTTAGAAGTAGTGTTATGTTGAAGCTTCTGATGTGACATCTTGGTTTGCTTCCCTATCTGACAATCTCCACAAACTCTTCCCTCTTTAAGTTTGAGTTTAGGGATTCCTCTTATTGCTTCTGAGGATATGATTCTCTTCATTCCCTTCAGATGAAGATGTCCCAACTTTTGATGCCAGACTTTGACTTCATCTTCTTTAGCAAGAACACATGTGGAGGGACTTGAGTCCTGTGACACCCATAAGTAACAGTTGTCCTTAGACCTAGCACCCTTCATGATGACTTCACCTTTCTCATTAGTGACAATGCATTCAGTGTTTATTAAATTAACTATGATTCCTTGATCACATAGTTGACTAATACTGATCAAATTGGTTGTCAACCCTTTGACCAGCAGAACATCATCCAACCTAGGAGCACCTACACAATTCAGCTTTCTCATACCTTTAATTTCTCCTTTAACCCCATCACCAAAAGTCACATGGCCAGAAGAATGAAGTTTAACATCCACCAGCAAGTTCTTCACTCCTGTCATGTGTCTTGAACAGCCACTGTCAAAGTACCAGTCTTCCTTAGTAGAGACTCTAAGAGAAGTATGAGCTATCAAGCTAACAACATTAGTTTTGGAGACCCATTGCTTCTTTTGCCTGATGACTTGATTACCTTTATGAATGCCCTGTCTGGGTGCACAATTAGGAGTACTCTTAGGATACCCATGTAGCTTATAACAGTAAGCCTTTATGTGTCCAAAACCCCCACAATGATGACATCTCCAGCGGCTGAATTTCTTCCTAGAGGGAGTCCTGTCAGGATGTTTAAACATCTGTTTTAACATCACTGGCTTGGAACTAGAAATAACATTATCTGAAGCTGATCTATTGTTGAAACCCAAACCACTTTTGTCTCCAGCAGCTTTTCCAGCATTAAGAACGTTGTCTAGAGCATCAGTTCCACTATTCAGCAATCTGATAGATTTGGACATAGACTCAAGTTTAGAATTCAGCGCAGAGACTTCATCTTCCAGCTTGGCAATAGTTTTCAAATGCTCTGTCTTTTCAGCCTTTAGTTGAGCAATCATCTTCTTCTGCTTCTCTCCTTGCAAGCATAATTCTTCATTTTTAGTGCATTGCTCTCTGTAAGAGGCAGTTAGATCATCATATGTAATTTCTCCATTACTAGAATCCTTATCAGAATCACATATTCCAACCATTGCTCTAACAAGCTTGGCAGATTCATCTTCAGGTTCACTATCAGAATCTTCATCAGACCAAGTGACAGATAAACTCTTTTTCTGCTTCTTAAGATATGTATGACATTCAGCTCTGATGTGACCATAACCTTCACATCCATAACATTGGATTCCTTTGTCATCACTAGACTTCTCCTCAGCTCTAGTTTTCTTTATCTGATCACCTGACTTGTTGGTGTCAGATGTGATGTTCTTGACATTAGGTTTATAGGTCTTGTCCATCCTTTTCAAAACCTTATTAAACTGTCTTCCCAGTAGAACAATGGCATTGGATAACTCCTCTTGAGTTTCAGGACCACATTCTTTCTTTTCATCTTCAGTACTAGACACCAGTGCTATACTTTTGGCCTTCTTTTCTGATCTATTATTCAACCCTAATTCAAATCTCTAAAGGGAACCAATCAATTCATCTACCCTCATCTGGCTGATGTCTTGAGCTTCCTCTATAGCAGTCACCTTCATATCAAATCTCTTGGGGAGATATCTGATAATTTTTCTCACCAGTTTCTCATCAGACATCCTCTCTCCTAGGGCACTAGAGGCATTTGATAGTTCAAGTATATTCATGTGAAAGTCATGAATGGTCTCTTCATCTTTCATCCTCAAACTTTCAAACTTTGTTGTTAGCAGCTGAAGTCTTGACATCTTGACCTTGGAAGTTCCTTCATGAGTTGTTTTCAGGATATCCCAAGCCTCCTTAGCCACTTCACATGTATTGACCAGCCTAAAAATGTTCTTGTCAATACCATTAAATAAGGCATTCAAGGCTTTAGAATTCCCAAGAGCAAGTTCATCTTCTTCCTTGGTCCACTCCTCTTCAGGTTTCAGCTTTGACACACCATCTTTTCCCACAATGACAGGGTGTTTCCATCCTGTCAAAACAGCCTTCCAAGCCCTACTGTCTAAAGATTTCAAAAAGGAAACCATGCGAGGTTTCCAATAGTCATAATTTGATCCATCTAGAATAGGGGGTCTATTCACAAATTCACTATTAGTAGTATCAATTCATAGACTCCACACACAAGTTGATAATCTACTCACTTAATCACTATCCAATGACACTTCTACTTAAGACACTCTTAGATATGAGACACCTCTCACTCCCCCTCAATCACACTAGTGATAAAAACTAACAATAATGAGAATAGAAAACACACTTCAAGGACAATACTTGATCTTGCTTAAAAGCTTCAATCAAGAACAATACACTCGTGCTTAAAAGCTTAGAGTGGACAACATACAACTCAACTAAATCAGTCCAATTCAAACATCAAAATAGATGAATGAATGGCTCACAATACACAGACGAAAACACAAACCCTAATACTTGACACTCAGTACACAATCTCTTGTCTTCGTATCTTCCAAGTAGGGTTGGGGCTGCTTTAAATAGAAACTTATTCTTGGGCTTGGACACCTTGAAAATCTCAGATTTGATTCACAATTAAAACTGATTTTATCTTCACATCTTTTCGCCCTAAAACAGTAACAATATATACTCCACAAATGATTGCATCAGAACAGATCTTCTCCAAGATTTTCGCCTGAAATCTCTCAAACACAATCTCTCAAAACATAACTAAAACGCGCAGCCCTAAAACATAACAGACTGAACACAATGTTCTGTCATCAGATGTTAAGACATCAGTCTTGACATCATGCACAAAACAACAACCCTAAGTAACAAAACCACAAGCAGAATGTTAGCAACACATATTAAGACATCAGACATGACATCTTGAACCAACACATTATTTTACCAAAATTGCAGCCAATAACAGAACTAACATTGTGCAATACAACCGACATCACAATTTGGGCTTCCGTAGTCAACACACCCCTCAAGAACTTGAGAGGCGCTCCATTAGCGCTTAGCTGGTATGTTTGCCCCCTCACACAAAGAACTTCCCTTAACTGCTCGGCATTCCAGCTACGCCGAGCCATCATCCTTCCAAAATCACACAACTCATCTTCGGCCATCTCAAGGTGGATTCCAAGGTATGCATTAATTGCATCTCTCGAGAAATCAATCTCCCTTCCCCTTACCCAAGTTTTGAAGTTGAAACGTTCACCATCGGAGGGCAAGGAATTCGCGAAGAATTCCCTCACGATGTCTAAATGGTACTCAGGGTAAGGTGAAGAGAGCTTATCCCAACCACCTCCAGAAATACGAGAAGTAGTGAGGCGATAGCTTCCTTCAGGATCAATCAGAATAATTCGGTCGGGCCAAACTGTTCTCCTTTCTAGTTGCTGATATCTTTGTTGTTGTTCAAGACCAAGGAATCGAGCACTATCATAATGGCCTGATGGAGCACGTCTGGGTGGGTTAGATTAAGATCCAGCAACACGCTATTTCTTACGTCCAGACATCTGAAAAGAAAAAAAACAGAACATACACAAAACAGCCACAAATGTTAATGAAAATAGTATTAAAATATTTCTAAACCCCTAAACAAATAATAAGAATAACCTAAGGAAAGCAAAACAGAATTTAGAAAAGGGGAATTTTTCTGCAAATCCCAGACTGCGCTAAGCGCGCAGGAGCGCGCTAAACGGGCTCTACGAAATGCAGAAAAAATCCCCTCTGCAATAGATGGTTTCCATGGATACTCCTACTTCCTAAAAACAACCCTATTCACAGAGATATTCACAGTCACGAATTCAAAAAATCAAAACCCTAATTTATACACAACCTAATTTCTAAATCACAATCCCTAAATTCTACACATGCAATCAATAGAAAACAAACAATAATGGAGATTGACAAACAAACAATAGAAAACAATGAACAAGAACATTGAACAACAAAGGTTCAAAGAAATACAACCCAAAACGGCAGTTGATAAAAAATTAAAAAGAAAAACGAAAAACTTACAGTTGCTGAAGAAGATGCTTAGCAAGAATCTGGCAGAAATGCAGTTAGGGCACAAGAAAATCCAAAGAATTCTATAAAGAATTTGACGAAAAAGAGAGAACTTGAGACTTTTTTGGTGAGAAAGGGTGAAATGAGGCACAAACCTCAGAACCCTAACTCATAAAACACATTATGGGTCGGGTCAGCATTAGTGGGCCCAGAAAAAGTCATATATTTTTTTCAAAAAATCGCAGACCGCGCTCGCGCTAAGCGCGCTGCCTACTGGAAGTGGAGGGTCATTTTTCTCCAGACCGCGCTAAGCGCGCACTGCAATATCAACAATACTCCTAGCTACACAATTCCAACTTCCAGCAGCTCAATTCATCATTTCAAGCAGCATAAAACATCAACTTTACAAAAAACATGATTTAAACAGCAAATGTACTAGAAAACGATAAAAACTTACAAAATTGGGGTGCCTCCCAACGAGCGCTTGTTTAACGTCGGATAAGCTCGACGGTCCAAGACGATCAATGAAGAACATCGAGGAGAACAGAACAATTGTCACGATTAAAGTTACCACCAAGGTAGATTTTTAAGCGTTGACCATTTACAGTCCAACTGTCTTTCTTTTCAAAATCCTCGATCACAATTTCCCCATAACTCTTTACCTCCTTGACACGAAACGGTCCGGACCACTTTGATTTTAATTTTCCCGAGAAAAGTTTCAACCTGGAATTAAACAGCAGTACCAAATGGCCGACCTTGAAGTCCTTTTGCCGGATCTTCTTGTCGTGATAATTCTTCACCTTCTCTTTATACAACCAACTTGAATGATAGTCGGCATTCCGCATTTCTTCCAATTCCTGAAGTTGTATTTTTTTTCTTTTCTCCGGCCAAGTTCGTATCAAAATTTAACAACTTAAGGGCCCACAGTGCTTTGTGCTCCATTTCTACTGGTAAATGGCATGTTTTACCATAAACCATTTGAAATGGAGTTAAGCCAATTGGAGCTTTGTAAGCGGTCCGATATGCCCACAAAGCCTCGTCCAACTTCTGCGACAAATCTTTTCTAGAACTTGAAACAGTTTTTTCTAAAATCCGTTTCACTTCACGGTTCGACACCTCGGCTTGACCGTTCGATTGTGGGTGGTAAGGGGTTGCCACTTTATGCGATACACCATAATGTTTTAAAACACTTTCAAGAGATGCATTGCAAAAGTGTGACCCGCCATCACTAATAAGAACCCGAGGAGTGCCAAAACGGGAAAAGATGTTTTTCTTCAAAAAAATTTATCACCGTTTTGCCATCAGCCTTAGGTGAAGCAATCGCTTCAACCCACTTCGACACATAGTCAACCGCCACTAAGATGTATTCATTTCCAAAAGCGAGTGGAAATGGACCAACAAAATCTATGCCCCAGCAATCGAAAATTTCAACTTCTTGGATATTTTGAAGGGGCATTTCATCTCTTTTTCCATTTCCCCCACTTCTTTGACAAGTGTCACAACTTTGCGCATGAAGATTTGCGTCTTTAAAGAGAGTAGGCCAATAAAAGCCTGATTGCAAGACTTTCGTGGCCGTCCTCGAACCATTAAAATGGCCGCCATAAGGCGAGTTGTGACAATGATAAAGAATACTTTGAGCTTCTTCACTCGTGACACACCTTCTCAAAAGGTTGTAACCTCCTAATTTAAACAAATAAGGGTCATCCCACACATAGTAATTTGCATCCAACAGGAACTTCCTTTGTTGTTTCCAAGTTAGGTCTTCGGGTATCCAACCGGTTGCTTTGTGGTTAGCAATATCTGCAAACCACGGCCTAACTTGGACTCTAAATAATTTTTCATCGGGAAATTCCTCTCGGATTTCCTTTTCAGCTTTGGTTACCTCCACATTGATCAAACGGGACAAATGATCCGCCACTAAATTCTCTGAACCCTTTTTATCCTTTATTTCCAAATCAAATTCTTGAAGTAAAAGGATCCAACGGATGAGCCTTTGCTTCAAATCCGGTTTAGTGAGCAGATATTTGATGGCCGAATGATCAGTGTAGATAACCACTTTTGACCCTATTAGGTAAGAACGAAACTTCTCAAGTGCGTATACAATCGCAAGCAATTCTTTTTCGGTTGTGGCATAATTTACTTGTGCCTCATTTAATACCTTGCTTGCGTAATGTATAGCATGAAAAGTTTTGTCCTTCCTTTGACCTAACACCGCTCCAACGACATAATCACTCGCATCGCACATTAGTTCAAAATTTAAAGTCCAATTTGGCTCGATGATTATTGGAACGGTAATTAGTTTCTCTTTCAAAATTTGGAAAGCAATAAGACATTCATCGTCAAAGAGAAATACCTGATCTTTGTTGAGCAAGTTGCTCAATGGCCTTGCTACCTTTGCAAAATCTTTGATGAAACGCCTATGGAATCCCGCATGCCCCAAAAAGCTTCTGATTCGTTTAACGTTGGTAGGAGGAGGTAACTTTTCAATTACTTCAATCTTCGCTTGATCGACTTCAAGGTCTTTGGAAGAAACTTCGTGGCCAAGCACAATTCCCTCCGTCACCATAAAGTTACACTTCTCCCAATTCAACACCAAGCTAGTCTTAACACACCTCTCAAGGACGGTTTCCAAATTCTTCAAACACAAGTCGAAAGATGCTCCAAACACGAAAAAATCATCCATAAACACCTCCATTGTCTTTTCTATGAGGTCGGAGAAGATAGTTTGAACACACCTTTGGAAAGTTGCCGGCGCATTACATAAACCAAAAGGCATCTTTCGATAGGCAAAAATGCCAAAGGGATAAGTAAAATCCGTCTTCTCCTGATCCGCCGGGTCATCCGCAATTTGATTATACCCCGAATATCCGTCCAAGAAATAATAGAATTGTTGCCCGGATAACCTCTCGAGCATTTGGTCCATGAATGGAAGTGGAAAATGGTCTTTTCTTGTTGCGGTGTTCAACCTTCTATAATCAATACACATTCTCCACCCCGTCACAATCTTTGTTGGGATTAACTCATTCTTATCATTTCGGATAACGGTCATGCCACCCTTTTTAGGAACAACGTGCACGGGGCTTACCCATGGACTATCAGAGATCGGGTAGATCATTCCCGCATCAAAAAGCTTCACAACTTCTTTCTGAACCACCTCTTTTATAGTTGGATTCAAGCGGCGTTGTGGTTGAGCAACCGCCTTGAAATCTTCTTCCATAAGAATCTTGTGCATACAATAAGATGGACTAATTCATTTAAGATTGGAAAGAACCCATCCTATAGCTTCTTGATTTCTTTTCAACACTTGAATCAAACAGGTTTCTTCTTTATCGGTCAAGATGTTGCTAATAATAACCGGCTTGTTTCCACTTTCATCAAGGAATGCATACTTCAAATTTGAAGGAAGCACCTTCAATTAAAGTTGAACTTTCTCATCACTTGGTTCTTTATTCAACTCTTCATTCTCATCTTCCCACGGTTGTAATTCTTTGAGAGATTCAAGCTCTTTCAAACATTCCTCAAGAGCTCTTTCTTCTTCATCGGAAAACACTTCAAAAGAATCATCAAACGCCAATTCCAAAGGAGACACTATATGAACATGCTTAGAAACCTCCAAAGTTGCTTCTTCAATTGCATCGATACGAAAGCTATCATGCTTGTCTTTGGAATGCTTCATTGCTTCGAATAGATTAAACGATACATCTTCATTTAGAACCCGCACTTTCATAAGGCCATCATCGACATCTATCATCATGCGAGTGGTCTTCATTAAAGGTCGTCCAAGAATAAGAGGAGCATCCTCATCTTCTTCCATATCAATAACAATGAAGTCCACTAGAAAGAAAAATTTGTCAACTTTCACCAACACATCTTGCGCCAACCTAATCGGATGAGTGGTAGATTTGTCCTCCAATTGCAATGTCATCCGGATGCCCTTAATTTCAATGTTCCCAAGCTTTTTCACAATAGATAATGGAATGAGATTGATGCTTGAGCCCAAATCAATAAGGCCATTTACAACAAAGACATTACAAATTGTAACGGGTAAGGTAACTCGCCCCGGATCGGCTTCCTTCTTCGGGAGAGTTCTTTGAATAATAGCACTATAATTTGCCGCAAGAACAACGGTTTTCGGCTCCGAATATTTCTGCCTCTTTGTAAGAATATCCTTCATAAATTTGGCGTACTTCGGCATTTTCTCTAGAGCTTCGGAAAAAGGGATGTTGATTTGTAGTTTCTTAAAGATATCCATGAATCTTGAGTATTGCCTAGCATTTTCTTTCCTTGTCGGCACATGAGGGTAAGGCATATTTTGAATCGGTATCGGATTTATCATCTCCTTCCCCCTCTTAACTCTCACATGTTTCTCTTTTTTCTTCACTTCCTCCACACTCTCATATTCAACTTCAACAATATCATCATTTTTCTTTTCAACCACAACCTCATCACTATTTTTATTTTCAACTACTTCCTCATCACTATCCTCCTCAACAATACCATCAATTTTTTATTCTTCCACCCTCTCATTTTCTTTTGCTAACTCCTTCCCACTTCTAGTAACGATTGCCTTGCAATGCTCCTTAGGATTCACTTGAGTATTTGCGGAGAATGAAGGACCCCGATTATTGCTCAGCTATTTGTTTCGCAAGTTGCCCAACTTGGTTTTCGAGATTCTTTATCGCCGCATCTCTACTCTTTTGGTTGGCCATAGACATTTGCATGAATTGATTCAAAGTGTCTTCCAACTTAGAGCTAGCAACCGGAGGTGGTGGAGGTTGATAAGGATTTTGCCGGCTTGAAGAACCGCCATCATAACCTTGATTATTTTGATAGTTCCCTCTTGGTTGATATCCTTGATTGCCTTGGTAATGTTGTTGAGGATTGTGTTGTTGATAAGGTTGTTGTTGTTGTTGTCTTCCTTGATAGTCTTGTTGATTGTTCATGTAGTTCACTTCTTCAAATCCCGGTGGAGGACAAAATTCGGTGTCGTGCTCTCCTTTGCAAAGTTCACAACATGCAACTTGTTTAATCTTGCTTGGTTGCTCCTTCATTTCCTTAATTTGTTGAGTCAAAAGTTCCACCTGTTGAGATATAAGCTTATTTTGCGCAAGGATTGCATCATTAGTTCCTAATTCAAGTACCCCAGGTTTCTTTTGCGAGTTGGTACGGTTTTGACTTTGAAGATCATTGAGAGCCATTCTATTGATGATATCTGTAGCTTCTTCGGCACTCTTTGATATCAAAGCTCCACCAGAAGTGGCATCCAATAATAACTTACAATTTGGTTGGAGACCATTTCTGAAGATGTGAATTTGAGTTAACTCGTCAAACCCGTGGCCTTTGCATTTTCGAATCATGGATTTAAATCTTTCCCATGCTTCATTTAGAGACTCATTAGCACCCTGAGAGAACACAGAAATCGCAGTTTTTGATTCCATAAAACGATTGTGAGAAAAGAACCTCTCTAAAAATTTCCCCTCCAGAACATTCCAATCGGTCATCACAGCAGGAGATTGGTCAAGATACCAATCCTTAGCTTTGCCTACCAAAGCATGACGAAAGAGTCTCTTGAATAAAGTTAACTCTTGCGCTTGATCCACTCCGGCCGCTAACGCTATCTCGTAAAATTTGGTGAGAAAAGCGAAAGAGTCTTCATGATCCATTCCCGTGAACGAACTTCCATATAACAAATTCAGAGTTCCCGTTTTCATCTCAGCTTGCCTTCCATTATATGCATTGTGAGCAAACTGAGCGGTGTGACGCGGACTATAGACACATGGTGTGGAAGCGGGTGGTGGTGGTGGTGGATGCTCCATGATTGGCATGAATTGTGGAATTGGTGGTGGTGTAGAAGTCGAACCTTCTCCTTGTTCTTGCCTTTGTCTAGCTAGTTGCCTCCTCCGTCTAGTTATGCTATTGAGTCTACGAGCGGTTCTTTCAATCTCGGGATCGAATAGAAGTTGGTCCGCCGGTAGTTGTCCTCGCATAAACAAAGTCTGCACACTAAACAAAATAAATCAACAAGCACAAGAAATTTTTTAACAAGTCTAAAACTTCACAACTATTGCAATGCTTGCAATATCAATTAACAATCCCCGGCAACGGCGCCAATTTGTTGAAATACAAATAGAGTTAGGGTTTTGTTATCGATCCACAGAGATTGTTCGTGATATCGCAGCCGTTCTACAGTTGTATACGTTTTAAACTTCAAAGTAACAAGGAGTTTTGGTTGTTCTTAGTCGGAACGCTTGCATTCAAATTTAAGTAATAGCGGTAAAAAGATTTGTTTTAACGATTTGTAAAAGCATGCTAAGATTAGGGTTCGACAAACCATTTTGCACGGATAGGATCGACAAAGCTAATGAACTCATTTAGAAGATAAATGTAATCACCTATCCTCCCAATATGTTTATCTCTAACACATATTGTGAGTTTTACCATTTTGATCCTTTGATGATCTCTCACTCAAACTATCAAAATGACAACATTCAAGTCCAATATTTATGAACATCAACACTCGTAACTATCTCTAGCCTATGTGCATTGATGGATGAAAAACCTAGGTAAAGAGTAAGAACACATTTCTCAATCATGAACCAACACAAAGAATAAACCATAGAAACAAAGTTTTTCATCATACATTCATCATCCAAGAGTTCATAAGCTAGAATCAATACCTATACATACAAAAGAAAGGTTTGTCTACCTTCTAACCTTGACACAAAAGGAAAATTAGCTCTCCATTGTCATGGAAGCTAAACAAACAAGAAGATGAAGAAGAATATCAAGCATCAATGATGATCTCTCGACGAATGATGCTTCCAATCTTCCAAAATGAGATACTACAGTGTTTACAATGTATTTTGCTCTGAAAATTATCAAGGATCACAAGAAAAATACATAAAAGTCTATTTATAAGGGGGCTGAAAAACGCAGAGCACGCTAAGCGCGCGACACTTTATGTTAATCCGCCTTCAGAGCGCGCTTAGCGGGCTAATGACCGTGCTAAGCGGGCTACTCTCTGTAACTAACTCCATCCCCGCGCTAGGAGCGCGCTTAGTGCGCTACAAGCATGCTCCAAAAATCATTTTCTTCAAAAACTGCTTCTAGGGAGCCTTCCTTGCTCCAAGCTTCACACTTCCATGTAAAAATCTACAATTAAAAACACAAAAGTCAAATAAATAAGTCTACTAATGCAATTAACTATACTACGGTTATTAACTGGAAACAATGGGAAAAAACATCGATTATCAAATAAAGATCACAAAAATGTGCTAAAAACTAAACTAAATATTAACACATTTTAGCACCTAACAATGTCCTTTGAAGATCCTCGGTGAAACTTCCAAACCTCCAGTAAGTTATGGATTCCTGTTAAAGTCATTGATCTCCAGTGAAGTTCCAATTTCCTGTGAAATATGCTCTCCCGTAAGTATTCACCATTTCAGGAAGAAACTGAGACCAGTTCGCGGTCCAAGACCCGGTACGAGGGGAGGTTTGTTTACCCTTTTCAAGCTAAATGAGCTTGATCAAAGAAGAAACTTAGACCAGTCCGTGGTCTAAGACCCGGTACGAGGGGAGGTTTATTTACCCTTTTCAAGCTAAAGGAGCTTGATCAAAGAAGAAACTGAGACCAGTCTGCGGTCCAAGACCCGGTACGAGGGGAGGTTTGTTTACCCTTTTCAAGCTAAAGGAGCTTGATCAAAGAAGAAACTGAGACCAGTTCGTGGTCCAAGACCCGGTACGAGGGGAGGTTTGTTTACCCTTCTCAAGGAAGACCTTGATTGAAGAAGAAACTGAGACCAGTCTGTGGCTTGCGGCACGAGGGGAAGTTTATCATCCTTTTTAATAGATCAGTTGATTATTTGAAGTTTGCTTTATTTCAGATTCTTTGGTTAATCTTGGCAGTAGATTCTTCGATGAATTATACAATGGAATTCTCAGTAAAATAAAGGACCTCGGCAGGAGGTATTTTCTTTTATTTTCCTGGCAAGTCTCGACAGAAGATTTCCAGTAGACCTCGGTAGAAGGTGTTTCATTTTGTAAATTCTTCGGTTATTCTCGGTAGTAGATTTCCAGCAGACTTCAATAGAAGGTGTTTCTTTTTTCCAGGATCTCGGTAGTAGATTCTCTGGTTAACTTTGATGCATCTCTAAACTTCAATAGATAGTTGTCTTCTTTTCAGATCCCCTAGTTAATCTTAGCAGCAGATTCCCCAATGATTTTAATAGTTGACATCTCTTTTAATAAAAACCTTGGCAAAAATATATTCTCAAATGAGGTTCAATTCTCGGCAGTAGACTCCTCTAGTTGACATCTCTTGAAGTCCCCACAGTTGTCCTCAACAGTAGGTTCTCTAAGTGGATTTTGGTAAAAGATTTCATCACAAGTTCATCACCCTGTGTTTAAGATACCCGTGTTTTTCATTTGGAGGTTTCTTCCCCAGTGGAGTTGAGTCTCATCCCCAGTGGAGTTAGATCTTTTCCCCATGGAGTCTTGCTTTACTAAGTTTCTCCTCGTCGGGTCTTTCATTCTTTAACTGTGTTTCAGCGTTTCCGTACAATTATTCCCCTGTGGCTTCCTTTCCACCACAGATCCTTGTTTTGCATTTCATATCATATCATATGCATTTGTTGATATCTTAGGGCAAAAAATTGTGCATGTTTGTATTTAAGTCCCTCCTATCGCATTGAGACAAAGATTTCAATCCTCATATCTCCAGATAGAAGGAACTTAAATAGGGGCATCTGTCACACCCTAATATTCCACCTCTTTAGGTCAAGCATTTCATGCATAACTACCCAAGTATTGTTGCTTCGTCTTGTTTGTTTTGTTCATTTTTGAATTAGGGATTGCTCCAAGAGGCCTCAAGGAATTAGCCAGTCAAGTCTTGAAGGCATCATCAGCCAAGCAAGTCCTCACACTCCTAGGAAGCTCATTCCCATCAGATGGCAAGTACAAGATGCCCTCACATTGAGCTCCTCAAAGGGTCAATAGCACCTAATCAAGAATTAGGGTTTCTTTAATTCAAAGCCAGTTGCACCTTTGGATCTTGATCAAGAGCAGCCATAAAGCCAAAAGCACTCTCTCTCCTTTCAAAGAAACTCTTTTATTCGAACCTGATTATTCAAAGCCTTCCACTCCATTTCCTTGATTCCATTAGCCTTTTGAATTTGTCTAGAAGCTAAAGTGAAGTTTCAGAAGCTTGCTTGCACGTAGAATAGCACCTCTTGAAGCTTCACATTGGGTTTTACTTCAAGAAGTTCAAGCAAATGATCAATCAAGGATTTGTGTGACTCTCCACTTCTCAAGAACCTCCACTCATTCATGGTGATCAAGAGTTTCCCTCCAACCATAATCAAGTTTGAGTGTGCATCAATTCACGTTCACTAGGATCTCATGGTTTAGAGCATGATTCAAAGGTTTCAAATGCATCTTTATGGCCCATTAATATGATTTAAATGGCTCAAGAAGTTTGATCTATTGATAGTTGAAAATTTTGGTTCAATTGCTAAAAAGTCAACAAATGCTCAAAGTCAAAGTTTGACTTTTGACTTTTTTTGGTCAACTACGGACTTTTCGAGTCAATAATCGAGAAAGTGTGGGAAATAATTGAGTTTGGTCAAGTTGAGTCGAGAAAATCGAAGAAAGAAAATCACATGTTTGAAAGAAACACAAAGAGGATAAAAAACCAAGGCAATGGCAATTTTGTAACTATCAAAAAGCAGTTGAGGATCAGCGTGAGGATCAGCATCACTCAATGGCAAAATGGTAATATTTGTACTTGCTTGGGGATCAAGGAAGGAATATACCATACTTGGGCACCAAGCAATGACAAAGTTGTAATTATCAAAGAGCAGTTAAGGATCAGCATGAGGATCAACATCACTCAATGGCTAAATGGTAATATTTGTACTTGCTTGGGGATCAAGGAAGGAATATACCATACTTGGGCACCAAACAATGGCAAAGTAGTAATTATCAAAGAGCAGTTGAGGATCAGCGTGTAGGATCAGCATCATTTACACTACTAATGGCAGTTTTGTAATTACTGGTGGCAAATTTGTAATTAGAAGATGATACTCAGGGCAGTCCTGATACTCAAGAATGGAAAGGATCAAGAATCCTATATATAGCCCATTTGTTTTCTTCATTAGGGGGGATTCAAGGATTCATGGAGGATTAATTCAAGAAAAATTCAAGGGAAATGGTCATTAAATTCTTCCAAACATCATGTTCTCACTAAAATCCATTGTCATATAAGAGCCGAAAACTCGAATCTTTCGATTTTTTCCACTTCCCTTATATCAAATATAACTCATCCAATGCATTAAAACCAAACATTTCAACACACTCCCGGGGGCTCGATGAAGCTGTAGACATCATCACATCTCATCTGGAAATACTCTAGAAGGTGCATTGGACACACTCCAATAGGTAAACTTTCTTGATTTCAAACTATCATTAAGACTTCATTTTCATCCATTCAAGTTACTATTGTGTTTGCCTTGATATGTTGAGTGAAAACCCCATGAAAATGGGCATTGGTTGATCATATATGGTACTAAATTCTATTTATTTTCTTTCCAATTGTTTTAACTTTCATCTTTATTTTTAACCAAAAATATAAAAATAAAAAAACATTTTAATTATTTTCTTCTTATTTTATTTTTCATAATTAAAGAATACCAAGAATATTTATTATTTTATGTCCACTTATTTATTTCAATTTGTCAATTATTACTATTAACTATTTCTTTATTTTAGTCAAAACCTCTAAAAAAAATTTAAAAAAATATTTTTCCTTTTTCTTATTTTTATTATTCCCATTTTTAAATACCCAAAAATATTGTCTCTTGTCCATTAATTAAATCCCATGATCACACGCCTTTTTCTTTTATTTCATTAATTGTTAGAGGTATTTTCAAATTGTTAAATAGGGATATTCATATCTTTTGATTAGGATTTTGAACTGTTGATCCTTGTTGTTTCTTAACTTTAATTCTTTGATCACTTGTTGATATTGATCATGATAACATGCTTGTTCTTAATGACCATCTTTTGTCTTGTTTGAATACTTTAAATGATTCGTTTTTTTTCATGCTTGTTTCAAATTTGTCCATGTGCTTAGGACTTGTTTCCTTGACCTAAAATGTTGAAACCATATCTTGATCTTTGGTTCTCATATTGATGAATGTTTTGTGTTGTAAATAATGATGTTATACCATATTTATTTCAAATCATGCCTTGATCCTTAAACTTGTTGAAACTTGTTTTTGTTGAAACTTGTCTTGTAAATAAGTATATCCATGATTCCTTGTACATGTTTTGTTAACCTATGTCAATCCATGCTTTCATGTTTACCTCTTTGGTTTAGTGGATGTTCACACTTGGTTATCATGTTGCCTAAATCCAAGGGAGGGGCTTGTTATTGACATCTTTGTCATTTGCATTTGCATCTTTATTTTCTTGTACATATATCTCTTAACTTATAATCCTAGAACTTGATATCCCTTAGGAAGTCTCCCTTAGGATTATCTTTAACTTAGACAACTCAAATTAGGGTTTCCCCTCCTTTTATAACTTAAACCACTTCCAATAAAAACCTTGACCTTAGGTCATTGATTTTTTCAAACTCTTTTTTTCTTAATAAATGCTTCAAGACATCTTAAGCATATTCAAATCTTTTCATAAGGCTAAAAAACACAAATCTCATTCAAAACTTTTTGCCACTTGGATTTTTCAATTTAAAACCTTTTTCCCAAAAAAGATTAGACATGATTCATCCTTAGTTGAGATATAAATCTCCTACCCCATGACATTGTTGAGAAAGATGTTGATTCTTTTCCATTTGAAAGAGGTATGTGGCATACTTGTTGATTATACATCCAAGTTAGAGCCCTTCTCTTAATGTGAATCAAAGATCCTTCTTCCACATGTTTGCGGTGGTTTAGATGAGTATTCTCCTTAAGATGACAACTTGTCTCTTCTCCTAAAACTAACCAACAAACATTTTTTCCCGTAGTCAGCCGAACTATGATTGCTCTGACTTCCTATACAGGATACGTAGGCATAGGATTGCGATGATCCTAGCGAGCTACCTTTTTCTTTTTCTACCTTTTTCTTTGATCTCTTTTCACAAAAAACAATAAAAAACATTTCTCTTCTTATCACCCCAATCAATCCCAATTAGCAAACAAACAAATAACACAATAAAATAAGAGGTTCCTGTAGAGTACTACAGATACTTAGGATACTGGCACCTTCCCTAGGTATAACCAACCCCCGAACCTTAGTTTCTCTTTTGCTTTGTTTTTGCATTGCATGCTTATAGGTTATTCGTTCTTTTTCCCTTCCATTGGAAAAATTAAAGATCGGTGGTGAACTATGATTTGTGATTCAAGTTAATTAATGACTTGATATCTGATTCTCACCGCGACACACATCATTACGTCGAACCTGTTGTATGACATTTTCAGCGTTCTGGTTTTTATTTACCAAAAACACCATTTGTTGTTCTCCTACAGGAATTTATGGTTGATTCCTAGGGGGTTCGACTACTCCTTGGTTTGCTAAATTCGCCTGAGGTATGTTTCCTGGGTTTTGCTGAACTTGGTTAATAGTGGGGCCCTCTTCGGAC
This sequence comes from Lathyrus tuberosus, assembly GCA_022829125.1. Classification (NCBI taxonomy): domain Eukaryota; kingdom Viridiplantae; phylum Streptophyta; class Magnoliopsida; order Fabales; family Fabaceae; genus Lathyrus; species Lathyrus tuberosus. The sequence goes on from JALAZF010000090.1 coordinate 8,813,594, forward strand.
ACTACCCCTTGGTTTTCTGTGATATATTCCCTTGGTGGATGTCGAGGAGGGTTTGGTACACCAAAGAAATCTGCAAGGCGCGTCATCTGCGCTGCCATTTGCTGATTAGTCTGGGCGGTATTTTGGATAAGAGGCTGAAAAATTTCCCCCATGGTTTGGGACATCATTTGAACCATTTGATGGTTACTTTCATCCATTTGTTGTCTTAAATACGCTGCAGTGGTATTTGTCAGATTTAGCATTTGAGTTGAATACCCTATTCCCAAGGATTGGTTATTTCAACCCATGTTAACCCCAGATCCTGACCCTTGTAGTGGGGAAGTCACTATGGGTTTTGTAAATACTGGAGGATTATTCTGTAGATTTACCATCATCGAAGTTGGCATCCCATAAGGCGGATCTCGACTAGGCAAAGACACAGAAAATCTAGGGGGAATAAATGGTTTAAAATTAGAATTTCCCACTAGTGGGGGAGTCCTTGGTGGACCCCTTGATCCAACATAACTCAGGATGGGCTGAGTATGGGCAATTGAATGTGTAGGGATCAAACTTGTCATAGAGGGTATGGCTTCAGAAATAGGCGCAGAAACCGTTGGTCCCCCAGTCAAAGATCCCGGGGTTGGTTCTACGTTAATACTGGGCGTATTTTGAGGATTCGAAATATTTGTTTGAGGGTTTGAATTACTTGGCTGATTTGTATTCTCCATTTTCCTCGTACTCCTTGGTCTATCTTCATTATTAGTGGCTACTTTACCACTTCTTAACAACATACAACGAAGTTTTTGACAGAGAAAAGATAATCAAAATGCAGAATTATGAGTTTCTTTTGAAAACACAAAAATATTTGTTTAGTACTATGTTGCGGTGAGAATCGAATATCAAGCTATTAATTAACTTGAATCACAAAACTTTAAAGTTCACCACCGAGCTTTGATTTATCCAAAGGAAAGGGTAAAGATCGAAGAAAACCCTAATTGCGCTATGTGAAGACACATCTAAGAGATCTAAGGTCCGGGGGTTAGTTATACCTAGGGAAAGTGTTAGCATCCTAGATATCTGTAGTACTCTACAGGAACCTATTATTTGTATTTGTGTTATGTTATGTTTGCTTGCTAAAGGAAATTTGCTAAGGATAAGGTAAAGACCTATGGTGAAGACTAAGGTACTAAAGGTAAAGACTTAAGGGTATGTACACTAAGTATGCTCTCCAAGATGTCGCATCTCGTGCCCACGTATCCTAATAAGGATGGAATCAGAGCATTCATAGTTCAACTCAACGAAGAACCATTGACTATGGTCAAAGTTCCAAGGGGAATGAGTATGAAACTCATATAGAGTTAAAGAACTCTCTAAGTCTAAGTTGTAAGGCAAAGGAGGAAGTGAGTACTCATGATGATGAGAATCACATAGAGTTTAAGAACTCTGTCCTAATTCTAAGTTTAAAGGGTATATGGCTCTAATAAGGCCAAAGGGAAAGAAACATCATTATGATGATGCTTACAGAGAGTTGAAGAACTCTAGGTGGATCCTAAGTTGTGGGGTAAGTGGCTCTAATAAGGCCAAGGAAGGAGGTAAGCATCTATGATGATAGTGCTTACAAAAGGGGGAAACCTAACTAGGTCAAGGGAGTAAAGTGGCTCTAATGAGGCCAAGGGATTGATCCTAATGAGGTAAAGGAAAGGTATGGCTCTAATGAGGCCAAGGGTAGAAGATGGCTCTAATGAGGCCAAAGGGAGAAAATGGCTCTGATGAGGCCAAGGATGGAAGATGGCTCTAATGAGGCCAAGGATGGAAGATGGCTCTAATGAGGCCAAGAGGGTAATGAGCTATCTATGACATTAAAGTCAATAGAGGGACTTTCCTTTAGAAGGAGGAGGGATAAAGAGGGTTAAGGAGGAGAGCTAACAAGCTAGCCTCACTTAAGGAGGTAACTTAATGAAGTTAACAATGATATTCACATGAATTTAAAGATGGTAATAAACACACAAATATAACACATGAGTAAGGATGGTTAATGTGATGACATTCAAGGCAAGTATCTAAAAGTATACAAGTATTATGTAAGCACACAAGAATCATTCAAGGTAAACACCTAAGGGGACATGGTACAAGTTTAGATATCTTGATCAAGTAGATGATGACCTACAAAGGGGTAAGTCTTTGACCTAAACTTTGTGTCAATGGGAGTATCACTTATGTCATTCTCGAGTCCAATTTTATGAAAGGGAGATCTAAACACAATGTATACATGGTATAACCTAAGTTGGTGGTTTGTATCTACATTGATGTCATATACATGAGGGGGGAGTCCTAATTAAAGGTAAATACCTATGTAAGACTTCAATGGGGTGACAAAAGTTCACACATTCTAAGGTAAACACATACACTTATAAGTGTACCTAACAAAACCCACAACTATGCACAAGTCTAAGTCAAGGGAAGAAAGACCTTAGCATGTTAAAACAAGCCTAAACAAGTCCTAAAAGATAAGGGAGATCAAAGGTTGTAACCTTACAAACAAAACCATTCTAAATAACCTAAAAGACAACTATGTTTCATATATGAATAAAGCCCTAAAAATAAATATTTTTGGAGATTTTTAAGTGTCAACATAAAATAGGCAGCAAAACTAAAAGGATGCAAAAAGAATGGATTTAAAAGCATAAAAATTGAGTGAGTTATGGTTTTTAAAAGTTTGTGAAGTAAACATAAAAAACCAAGTAATAAAAAAGAAGGGAAAGGGCCTTGATGGGGTTTGAACCCACGCCCTTGAGGTTATGGTTAAAACATTTACCAGTTGCGCTGGTTGTATGGCTTGGAAACAAGTGCAAAGGCTAAAATATATGTGAAAACATCATGGATCAGAAAATAAAACAAAAGAATGGGGCGAGGGGGATTCGAACCCCAATCTTTTCGCTTGCCAATACACACAAACCCTCCTTCTGGACCAGCGGTGTTACGCTCTCATCCAATAACCATACTAACTTCAATAATATATATTTTAAGAACACAACCAAACCGCCACCTCAACTCCACCTCACTTCCAACTCATCTCTTTCTTCTTCCTCTCTTATTCTTTCTCTCTCGCTCGTGCCCTAGTTCAAGTTTGTACCTAGGGGTGGCAAAACGGGCCCGACCCGTTTTACCCGCACTTTAGTGCGGGGTGGGCCAAGGGTTTAGGCCCTCACCCTCTAATGTGTCTGCCCCGCCCCACCCCGTTTTCTTCGCGGGCTTTTGCGGGCACAAGCATTTACATAAAATTTTCCATTTTTAGGCTTAAAAGGTAAAGTGTCCGCGGGCTTTCCCCACCCCGCCCTCACTTTTTTGCGGGGTGGGCCTAGGTTTTAGGCCCGCATCCTTAACTATGACCGCCCCGCCCCATTTTTTTGCGGACATTTGTGGTGCGGGCCTAAACGGGCGGGAATTCCTGTTTGCCACCCCTATTTGTACCCAGATTTTCCACACAACATAACTCACTCGTTTCTCAACCATTCTTCAATATGTGAAAACCAAAGTTGAAGCATTTTCTACAAGGAATCTAATGGTCATGCTGTCTTGTCCTAAAACTAACCATGTGCTTCATAAAACTAACCCTAACAGTGCAACATGACAAGGCAAAACTTGAACAAAATAACACATATCCAACACAAACAATGCAAGCAAAGCTTCTAACATATCAAGCACACTTAAGTCCACAAACTTGCTTCAAACATGGAACAAAGGCATGCATGGAAACCAGGTCAGAGTTACAAAAAGGATTACCTCTTGGAGCAGGTCCAAGGCCTCTTCAAATGGTGTTGTAGAGATGAAATGAGCTTCCCTTTAGGTTTGTTGATACCAGGAATGATGGCTGGAATGCTTGAAATGATTGGGAACAACTTCAAACTTCAAACCCGTGTCCTCTTGCAAATGGAAGTTTGAAAATGGTGGATAGTGAATGAGGTGTTACATAACTTGTTTGATGGTTTAAACAAGTTCTATGGACTATTTATGGAAGGTTTATGAAGTTTGTTTGTGAGTTGCACGAGTGGATTGGTTCTGGACAGTGGTTTTGCAAGTTTGGAGAGTTCTTGCAAAAACTATGGGGGAGAGTGATAGGAAGGTTTTCAGAGTGGTTTATTGTGAGTTTTGAGGCTTGTTTGAGCCCTCTATTTATAGGAAAAGGGTGGAGCTTTGAACTAACCAGATGGTTAAGTTCTCATCCTTTTGGCTCGGTTGCATTTCAACTTGGATTTTCAAATAATTTGTCATTCCCAAGCCATGTACCATGCTGTTCTAGGGTTGTTGGAAGTGTGCAGAGCTTTTGACCTTTTAGTACAAGACTTTTGAGTGTGGAAGAAACCATTACACAGCTCAAGACAAGTTGACATTGCCAAAAGTGGCTTTAAGTAAATGGCAATGTTCACTTTGTGCCATAAATGGAATGATTCATGGGACAATGCTTCTACCACTTGGATAACACTCCCAAATTCGTGATATCGTCTGATTAAATGAAGATTTGCAAGTAATCTTGACTGAAATGCAAGGATTTGCTGCATTGGAATGGTTTTGCTCCAAGTACAACAAGTGGAAAACCTCAAAAACCAAGTTTCAAACCTCTAACTTCATGAATTCAAAACTCACAGCTCACACATCTGATTGGGGTGTTCTAGTACTTTTTGGAAATCCCCAAGTATGCTCTACAATGTTCATGTTCACTCCAAGTTCTGAATCCAAAGGGATCATGATGAAAAATGGAGGTGAAGTTGGCTGAAAATTAGGGCAAAAAGAGTGAAATTTCACTAAGTCATAAATTGTCTTGAACTTCCAAGCTTCCTAACTTAAAAAACAAGCCTCTTTTGGAGAAGGACCCTTTAATACATTTTGAATTTCATGATGAGAGCTTCAATTTGAGCTTTGAACCACAAAAATTGGATGTGTGGTTTGAAAGTTATGACTCTTCAAAGTTTACACAAGGAGTGAATTCTTCCATACTTAGAAAATGTCAAGAACCAAACTTTGCCCTTTTTGTAAGAAACTTCTTAAATCTTGATTTCTCATGCTCTAACTTAAAAATCAAACATGTCTTGATGTAATATGACTTGAATAATTCATCTTGGATCAAAAACATCAAAATTCAAAGGTTTGACTTTTCAGACAAAACCCTAGTTTCTTCATGAATTCAACTGTGTGATCCTTGATGATCTTGCTTTCTCAATCTCTTCAAATACCAATAGATGGCCTCCAAGGATGTACATGAACATATGGAATCATGTCCCAAGACTTGGGATCATGCCTTGACCAAAAGTCAAAGGCATGGTTGACTTTTCTTGACAAAACCCTAGTTTGGGGGCCAGATGAACTTGAGGCTCATTGCACTTGTGGTGGGAGCTAAACACACTTGATTAGGGCCTCTTAAATGTATGTGAGCTTAATTGGTTGATGAACTAATCAAGACATTGACTGATCACACCAAGATTCCTTTGTGTAATTCCTCAGGTCAAAACCCTAATTCCACAACTCTTAATCTCATGGTATCTCTTTGATTTCTCTTGATTCAATCACATGGAACCATGGAATATGATTTGAGAACTTCATGATTAGCCCTCAAGGCCACAGATTTGAGCTTTTGGAGCCTCGGTTGATTTTCTTAACCAGATGACTTTAAACACTCTTCTTAACCACCTAGTGAACACTTGGGATGGATATATTGAACCAAAAAATGTCTTAGGAGACCTTGAAACATATGAGAGCTCAGCTTATTGATCTTGCCTTCTTTCTTGTGCAAAACCCTAGCTTTCAAGTAAAAGAACAAACTACCAAAAAATGATGGTTAGTTAACAATGCATAGATGATTGATCCCTAATGCAAGTGCAAGATGTTATGACATCTAAGGGTTAAAATTTGGGGTATAACACACTGGTCTCACCGGGCGTGCCAATTTGTTTACTGTGAAAAATAGCATACAACCTCTGGTCTACCAAATTTGTAAGAAAAATGGATAACTTACAGGATCAACCAAACTAAATCCTAGGACATGTGCTAAAACAATTTAAAAGGGTGTTTGATAAAAGATAAATAATTCGACAGTCTTCATAATTAAAAAGGGCTATTTCGACAATACCAAAGAAAAATGATACGAGGAAGTAATTAAAAGTGCATTGGAAAATAACTTAACAAAATAAATGACAGAAGATAAATTTCTGGGTAAAGATTAATTGGATTGCATTGAATAAGAAAAATGGTGTTACATAAAACATACATTTCTTCAGAAACTCGTTTCTCGCTACACACAGATACTCTAAGTGATTTTGAGAAATTTGTACAACTTTAACACACACAAATCCTAACACTAAGACTTGCTATTTATAATGATCAAAAGTAACTACTCCTAATGACCTACTAATCAGAGCGAAACAAATGGCACTCTGCATGTCTTCGCCCCTCAGACGCTGTCCACGTGTCCTCTTCCCTCAAATGGATAAGGACAAAATTCCCTCCATTATTTGAATTTGAATCTTTGAATTAAACATCACCCGCCAGTCTTCTGTCGAAGAACATTTCCAAATTGTTAAAAATAATCCTAAGTCCCTGAAATACTTCCCTCTTGCACGAAGACATCTTCGACTAAATCTTCTAGAAGTACCATTCCTGTCGAAGTCTCCCAAAACTTCAGAAATCCCATTTCTTGGAAATTAGACTCTTATTCCAATATCAGGCGTCGAAATTAGGAGCTAACAGCGGAGGACTATAAATTATGTGGGCATACTTATGAAACTTTGTTGCATGTGTTTCGTGAGTGCCCTCGTGCGATGAAAGTATGGGTAAATAAAGTTCCAATGGAGATGCATAATGAATTTTTTTCACTCGGATTTGGATGAGTGGATTAGATTAAATGTAAATTGGAGCGAGAAGAAGAATGTAGGTTGGAGCTCTTATTGGGCAACGACATGCCATTCCCTTTGGTACTGGCGTAATAAAGAAGAGCATATAGAGGACTTTGTTAGACCGTGTAATGTTAGTATGGTGATATCGACTCGAGTGAAAGAGTATGGTGAAGCCTTGGTTATGAATAATAAGGCATTTGGAAGAACATCGGAGACAAGGCTTATTAAGTGGAATCCTCCAAAAGTTGGTTGGGTGAAACTTAATTGGGATGAAGCTTGTATTGAGGGTGTTGCTGCGGGGTGTGGAGGACTTGTCAGAGATGAGGAGGGTCATTGGTTGGGAGATTTTACCAAGAATGTAGGAATCTGCAATAGCTATATGGCAGAGTTATGGGGTTTACTAGAAGGCTTGATGTTCATTCTTGATATGGGATTAAGAAAAATAGAAGTTAATATGGATTCTTCTGAAATAGTCATGGATATTAATCAAGGGAGATCCAAAAGAAGTGAAGGTATGAAGATGCTTAAGAAGATTGGGAGCCTTTTGAGTAGGTTTGAGGAGGCCATTATGGTTCATGCATTTCGAGAGTCCAACCAGTGTGCAAATGCTCTTGCGAAATCCGGATGTAGACTAAGTAGTAATTTACATAGTTTTGCAGCTGCTCCTAGTTATATTGAGCAATTTATAATTGAAGATATGTTGGGGGGTTATTCCTGCAGGAAGGTGCTCTTGTAGTTTTTTTTTTCCGTTTCTGGGCCTTTGGCCCTCATTTTTACCAAAAAAACAAACCTGATTCAATTTTATCTAGATGGCTATCTGCACCGCTTCTTTCAAAACTAATGCTTCTATAAAAACAAAAAGTTTTGTCATAAAGTGAACTTTAAAAACAAAAAATTTCGGTAAAAGAATATAGTGGAGGTGATTTTTTTTGTTTGTTTTGACACAAACAAACTTAAAAATTGTTCGATTCAAAGAAAAATCAAATATAAAATACAATAATTAGCGTGTAATACTTGTACCACCATTGAAAAGTAACTTTAAAAATAACCTAATTCAATTGCATTTGAATAATTACCTACACGGCGTTTTCTAAAGCCAAAACTTCCGCCTCTGATAAAAAACAAAAAGTTTTGTCATAAGATGAACTTTAAAAAAAATTGGTAATAAAACCAATATTAAATAGTGGTGGTACTAACATAATTAAAACTTATATCAATATCTATCTATTAAAATAATAGTACCTGGAAATTCCTATATTAATCCTTTGATTAACAACTTAATCTTTTCTAATTCCAGGGATAGATTTGTCTTTTAAAAATTTCCTATAATCTTATGCATTCTACAATAAATGCATCTGATGTGGCAATCATAGATCTTTTTTAGCTAATTTCCAATTAAAAAATTAAACCTTCACTAATAGCCATTCAACATTTATTATTGCTGAGGTGTCATATACCCATTTTTTACACGGTTAAATTTTCTTTGATTTATTAAAATAAAAAACATGGAATCTCCAAGGTTGCAAATGATTGTTCAACCGCCATAGACATTGGGAAGCTGAAAAACTAAACAGTCATTTTGAAAGTTGGAATTGCTTATTAACTCTCATTGATCAATATACTATGGCTTTCCAATATCAAAGAACATTATTTCACTATCACTATTGCGATAATCAGCTAAATCTTTCCATCTTCTTCATTCACTGCGCCACCAGTTTCACTTCCTGTGTTGTTCAAAGAATTAGGTTTGATATCTACCATTGGCCATCACCGTGTACTGTGTTTTGATAATCGCTTTTGGTGAATCGATTTACGGTAACATAAACTGTGTTTTATTTTCCAGATTTCTACCATGCTTTCTCGCGACGATTCAAGAGCTTTAAAATGGGTAAGAACAAACAAACCCTACTTCACAATATGCATCATCTTTCTCATTTTGATCCTAACATAACCTCATTTTAAACCCTATTTTGTTTATTCTGGCTCCTTGAATTTTTGAACTCAAAAGCTAGAATCAAGGTGTTGAACTCAGGCAAAAAATAAAAGCAGATCTTCTGAATCAATTGAAGGATCTGAAAGCAGAACTTGCTCTTCTCCGTGTCGCTAAGGTCACTGGTGGAGCCCCAAATAAGCTCTCCAAGATTTAGGTTCCCCCATTCACTTTTCTGATCGGTTATTTTCATAATTTCTAGCATTTTTTGCTATTTTACTGCATTTTTTTTTCTGTTAGTTTAATTTTATAATTTCTGTTAATAATTTTTTTCTGTTAGTTTAATTCACTGCAAATCAAACAAAAAAGATATATAACTCTGGCCAAATTAAGTCCTTGAGTCAATTATAAGAGTTTACAATGTTTACTTATTTTTTTTAAGGTCGTTTACTGCTTCTGGTGTAATATCATTTGGAGGAGAAGAATAGACAATGCACATAATTGTTCCACTTGAGGTGCTTCAAAAGTTTCACAAGAACCATTTTCAATGAAGGCTAGCTAATCAGGGTGATTATCACCGGGGAGTAAACCAGATCCATTGGGAGGCATTTGGTTTTTCTACTGCAAAGACTATAGGTTATGGTGTATGGTTGTATTGTAGTGGTTTTTTTGTAGGGATAATAAAAGTAATTGATAGAGATTATATGAGTAACAATGGTGGTTTGAAGTGGTAATTGAAATGCGGTTTCCTGGATTTTTGTCTTCACTATATTGAATGTTTGATTGATGATGATTTGGTTTGGAACATGATTTATGATGATTGAATTTCAAAGGAATATGTTTATGGTTTGTTTTGGCAAGAAAATGAAGGTTGTGATTTTATGCTTAAACTTGCTGATTTTCTAATTTGGAAATGTATTGGTGTTCATGATTATTTGATTTCTTTCCATGAGCATGTAATCCACTTTTTTGTCTACATGATTAACAATATGTGTTTTCCTTTTTCAGATGGCTGCTATAGTGAATGCAGCGATGCATTAGAGCATGATTTCTGCAATACCGTTAAAAGCTTCAGTATCAACAGTATTCAATTTGACCTCCTCTTAAGTTCACACGGGCACCCATAAAATTTTTTTTGGTTTAATGTTCCTAAAAGATTTGGAATGAATATGTTCAAAATGGTTTATAAGCATGAGTGTAGTTTTAAAGGATAATTTCCTACAAAAATGAATGAGTTTTTTAAGACCAAGTAAATCCATCACCAAGTAAAAATGAAAAAGAAAAATGAATGAATTGGTTTATTATTATTATTATATTTATTATTATTATTATTATTATTATTATTATTATTATTATTAGGAAAATGCAAATTAAAAGTTGCACATATTAATATATATTTGACATTTTTTAATTTATTTATCTTTTTATTTAAAATATGCAAAATAGAATACAGGTGTTTATATTAAAGTTACACATATTCATGAATTCATCAAATAAATAGAATATAATTTTTGTTTAAAGAAAAAATAAAACAGGCTTAATAAATATTAGTTTTTTTAATGATAAAATGTTAACATTTATACTAAAAAAAATATAAATATTTGATCATTATAACTAAAAAAAAATATAAATAGCATTTATACTAAAAAATAAAATTGACCACAAATTACACTACGTGAAACCCAAAAAGCCAAAACCATTTTGGAATTAAAAACTTTTTTTTTAATTTATTAAAAATCTGATCATTATAACTAATCATGTCATTTAATCTATAAAATATTAAATCAATTAAATTTGACGGAGAGCTGTCATATATTGTAGGTTTGTACAAATTATAAATATGATATAATAAGAAGGATTTAAAATTGATATTTGACGGGAATCTGTTATAAATTTTAGGTTTGAAAAATTGACTAATATCTAAAAAGTAATGTTCTTTGAATTGGAAAAATGATTTTATTCAAATCGGTAGTTTTAGAATTAACTCATCTAGATTCAACTGAGTTTTGTAACTTATCTGAATTCACGGGTAGATGTAAACGTATCTATAAGATACCAGCTGTAGACTGTTCATTTTAATGTCTATCTTTTAAATATTTCTCTTGCTGCTGTTTTATATAATTGAAGTTAGATAATCGACTGTATGATTTATTGTAAATACGAATCAATGCTAAAAAGTTGGTGCATATTATTAGCATATATTTGTAACTATGTCAATGTTAACCAATTGAAGAATGAATTCAAACTTTACAAATGATGGTTTGGTAGACAGAATCAAACAGATTTAATATTATTAAACGTATCAATTTACTTTTATTTTCAAGATACCACGGAGTGTAAATATTCATTTATAATTGAAATTTGACGGTAGCTGTTTGTAAAAATTGTAGATATGATATAATAAGAAGATTTTAAAACTGATATTTGACGAGAAGTTATTATAAATTTTAGGTATAGAAAAATTGACTAATATCTAAAAAGTAATGTTATTTGAATTGGAAAAATGATTTTATTCAAATTTGTAGTTTTAAAATTAACTCATCTGGATTCAACTGAGTTTTGTTAACTCATCTGGATTCACGGGTAGATGTAAACGTATCTATGAGTTTTGTTAACCCATCTTTTAAACATTTCTCTTACTACAGTTAAAAGTTGGCGCATATTATTAGTATATATTTGTAACTATGTGAATGTTAACCAATTGAAGAATGAATTCAAACTTTACAAATGATAGTTTGGTAGACAAAATCAAACAGATTTAATATTATTAAACGTATCAATTTACTTTTATTTATAAGATACCATGGAGTGTAGATATTCATTTATAACTGTAATTTGACGGGTTGCTGTCATATATTGAAGGTTTATAAAATTTGTAAATATGATATAATAATAAGGATTTAAAATTGATATCTGACGGGAAGCAGTTATAAATTTTAGGTTTGCAAAAATTGACTAATATCTAAAAAGTAATGTTATTTTGATTGGAAAAATGATTTTATTCAAATCTGAAGTTTTAAAATTAACTCATCTGGATTCAACTAAGTTTTGTTAACTCATCTGGATTCACGGGTAGATGTAAACATATCTATGAGATACCAATTGTAAATACGAATAAATACTTGAAAATTGGTGCATATTATTAGCATATATTTGTAACTATGTCAATGTTAACCAATTGAAGAATGAATTCAAAATTTACAAATGATGGTTTGATAGACATGTGATGTGTATCGCACGGGTTTCTTACTAATTCGCACGTGTTTCTTCCTAGTTAATATATTACTACCTCCGTCCCTAATTATAAGACCCTGTTGAGTTTTTTTCTTGTCCCTTTTTATAAGACCCTCTTCAACTTTCAAAGTGTATTAATTACTTTTTTCCACACATACCCCTAATTATATTACATCTTTTTTTGCACTCTGTAATAAATACAGTTACATACACATTAACTATTTCTCTCTCCTAAGGATAAACTTGTAAAATTATACAAAATAGTCAATAAATTTAATACTCTAACCAACTTTCTTAATTCCCATAATTTTTTCAACGGGATCTTATATTTAGGGACGGAGGTAGTAACAGACTAATAGTAATTCACCATCGCCTGTTTTTATTACACATAATACTATTTGTCTATTAATATAAGTGTCCACATTAAAATTAAAGAATGTGTTATTTGTAATAAAAAGAAGCAATGAAAACAAAATTCAAAAGATCGAGGTAGTAGTAGTAAACTTGGCCAATGACAATTAACTTGCAATCAATGTATATTGGCTTTTCAAAGTTTATCTGTATTACAAGTTTCGAAAATCTATTCATCTTACTGCTTTTTTTCTCAAGAATTAATATTATTCTTTGTACTTTACAAAATGAGTTTTACAAAAGAGAACATTAATATCTTAAAACAAATCTTACACGGAGAAAGGAAGAGACTATCTAATACACAATAAAACCGCCTTGTGCTTAGGGATGGAAAAAAAATCCGTACCCGTGAATATCTGCGGATAAAATCCGTCACGGATATGGGGCGGATAGTTTAATGGATATTCACGGATAAAATAGATGGATATTTAAATATTTGTTTGTTAATGGATATAGATACGAGTTTAATGATATCTGTATCCGCGGATATCCATATCCGTTAATAAATTATAAAAATAATTTAAATATCATTAGTTTATTATACCTTATCTTTTCATCTTTTAAAAAATTAGTCTTCTTATATTTCTTTTTTTTTTTCTTTTTGAAATTTTCTTTGAATATAACCTTTCATATTTCATTCAAATTATATTCGCCATTTCATATTTAAACTCTTCAATATTTCATACCTCACTTCAACAATTTCACAGTCCAACCAACTAGTGTCGTCATTTCTCTGTCGAACCAGTGTCTCTCTTCCCACTCTTCTGCCGTTCGCTCTTCCATCATAACTCATAATCACAGTATCTTTTATTTGTTTGGTTAAAAATAAAATGTATGAATATTATGTTTGGATCTAATTATGTTTCGGTGAATAATTTTTTGTGTCTTTAAAAAAGTTAAAAATATTTTTTTCAAAAAATATTTTTATTAAAAAAAATATTATCCATGGATATCTGTAAATATCCACGGATACCATCAAACCAGCGGATTACCCGCTTAACGGATATCCACATGGATATAGGACGGATATGGATATCATATTTATCAAATGGGGCGGATACGGATATCATAGTATCCGTCCCCATGGACATCCATTTACATCCCTACTTGTGCTACTCCTTTAATATATATTTCAATTTTTAAAATAATATCAATTTTTTTCCTTCACATCTTATGTCTACTCTCTTTTGTATTTCAAAATAAATGTCATTTGACATTTTTACATCAATTAAAAAAAGAATTTAATTGATATATATATTCGTCAATTAATTATAATTTATATGTGTTTAACTTTTTTTAATCATATAAAATATTATCTATAAATAATTGTAATAAATTGATTGTGTAAAACTTAATACACTAATAATGATGATACATATCAATTAATCTCATTAAGAAATAAAATAAATGAAAGAAGATAATATTTTTATTCTCTATTAATATATTATAATTATCATTAATGAAATAGGAAAGAAATAATAAATTATAAAAATCAATTAAAGATTACAATTAGAATTAAAATTAAAGGATAAAAACTAAATTAATACACCCTCCGCCTCTGGTCATATTATAAGGAAAAAAACTTTTTAGATTCAATGAATATATGATGTATTTTGTTATTATTATATATTTTTATCAGATAGATTAATTATTCAATGAATTAAAAAAAATATTACTAATAATTGTGACGAATTTTTAAATGTAGTGGAGATTTGGATCCCGAGAGTATATTTCGAGTATATTTCGCTAAATGTTTTAGCTTTAAAACCTGTTAAATTCAATTAATTTTTATGTTGAATTAATTCATATCATATTTTGCTCTGACTTTAAAAAGAATCCCGTTAATGGAGAGTGAAATTTATCCTCTTAAATTAATGGATTGCAAACTTTATTAACAAGATTTAAAAAAAATTAATGTGAAATAATTTAGCACCGGAGTAATATTTAATATTTTTAATTTAACAATATTTTGGTACGAGGTAGTACATCTTAACTTCTAGATATACACCCACCTACCCTAGCTATCCAATCTAAAACAACCATAACCACTCCAACTTCATTTTGTACCATTTCAAACAAACTACACTATTAATTCCAAGGCTACTTGTCTAAACCAATTCAATTTAGCCTAACTAAATTGATCATAAGAAACCCTTCTTTTACTTTTCAATCTTTCTCTTCTCTTTCTTCTCTCATAGCACCTTCCAAGCTTCCTCATCACGCTATATATCCACGATAATACCAACTCCCATCAACCACGCTTCTTCCATTTCACCATTCTTTTCACACTGCATTTTATTTTCTGTTAGTTTCATTTCACATATCACGTGATCACAAAAAAAATTCTAATCCCAAAAAACACGGTTGAGTTGAGATGGTTAAAAGTCCTAGAAATTTTTTGAATCCCTTCAGTAAATGGATTTCCGATACCAATCGGCGTTTCATTGTGTTGATGATTCCTCTTCTTGCTTTTATCATATTATTCTCTTTTCTTTTCGACCTTCCTTTTCAGAAAGTTAAGAATGGCTTTCTCAGCAACATTACTTCATCTTCACCTTCCAAAGATGAATTGTTACGATCGAAAATTGCGGTGTGTTTGGTAGGTGGTGCTAGAAGGTTCGAATTAACCGGACCTTCGATCATGGATATGATACTGAAAGAGTACCCTAATTCTGATCTTTTTCTGCATAGTCCATTAGACTCAGATGCATTCAAATTCTCGTTGCTGAAATCTGCACCGAAAATCGCCGCCGTTAATATATTTCAGCCTCAACCGTTGCCGGAGAATGAAACTTTTGTTCGAGTTCTATCAGCTCAAAACTCGCCTAACGGAATCCAGGTTCGTTAACTATTTTCCATTTTTTAAAATTTTTTTTTCTTTTATTTATTTTTCATTATTATTTTCCTGATTTCTGAAAATATTGCTTGAAGTTGTTGTTTGTTATACCTGTTGGATAATTTGTTATGCTGTTTTGAGTAACAGAATCGAACCACTTTTTTTGGTGGACAAATTCGAACCACTTTTTTTTTTAACAGATTCGAACTACTTTGCTTTGTCATCTATTTTTTTCAAAAGTCTGTTTATGATTGTAACGTAAGAGGGAAAAAAACAAATTGTATTATATTCCTTGGAGTACGTTTTAGCTTCCAAATCCATTCAAGTTTGGTAGGAAAATTGTTGTAAGGTGATTAGTCACTAAAGAGTGCGACATAAATTTGATCATAACGTAAGATTGGATAGGAAGTTCATATCCTAAACACGTTTGCTTTTATTCGTGCAACAGTATAAAAAGTTTTCTTTTCTTAAATGTGTTAATAATCTCAATAAGTGGGTTGTCTTCTTTTTTAAATAATTTTTGAATATTTTAGAAACAATTGATATATTTAAACTTTTTTTTTTTTATATTTTAAGTAAAAGTTATTGGTTTATTCAAGCTGGTGGGAGGTAATTGTTTTTTTTATTGTGTCTTGTTACTATAGTGTTTAATTTTAACTCAAATGAGAGTTTATAAAAATATTTTATTGAATCTGTTTGATTTTTTTTAATCAATGTATCTGTTTGAATTTCAACAACACTTTTGATGAGATGAAACTTAAAAACTAAGGTTTCGTTGTTTTCAATCGCTATCTATAGACATGATCACTCTGTGATTAGCTTCATGGTAGCCCACATCTATTTTCACCACAGATTTATTGGTCTATGGTTTTTCACCACATCTTTTATAATAAAGTTAATTTATTGGTTCAAAAGAGTTCATAAGAGAATTTCACTTTCATAAAAATATACTTCACCACTTTCAATAATTTAAAATCGTACTAGTATAGCCGCCAAATTGAATACATGCGGTCACTAAATACACGCATCCGAGATATTAATTGTTGGATTAAATTTTGATATTTTCTTTAAAATACATATCCTCCGATCACTATTATAAATAATAATTTTTTTTTAAATTTATTAAAAAAATAATGTATTTGGTCATTCTTCTATATCAGATACATTAATTATGTAATAAACCAAAAAAATTTTTAATTTTATTTTTTAATTTAAAATATCAAATTTAAATTCAAAGCATACGATGTTAATTGAATATACTTTGAATGCATGAAGAAACTCAGTATGTATAGCCACATGTCGTTACACAAATGATCACAAAGTTGAATAATATAAATAATTTTTTTTTTAATTTTTTTTTTCAAAAGAACAAACTTGACTAGTTATTATTTTTTATTTTCAAAAGAACAAACTTGATTAGTTATTACTTTTGCTTTTGGTTTCATTCTCATCTTCTATTTGTATAGATATAGGATTTGTTTGGTTTTGTTTATTTGATCTTATGTATGATATTTTTTTTATATATTTTATCGAATTCATTTTTATAAATTCTTTAAAATAGCTAGTGAAAATAATTTATAAGATATTTGAAAACAATTTAAATGTTTTATATCTTTTTGTTATAAAAACAACTCATACGAACTTATTTATTTAAGCACTTATTTAATAAGCATTTATGCTATAATCTGCAAAGTTGTTTTATCCATACATGTACATATAAACTCAACATTAAACTCATAAGTATCAATTAGGTTAATTTCTTTTTTATTATAAAATTATTATGTATATTATATATTATATTACAATTTTAATTAAATAATAAATAAAATAAGTTTTTTTTTAAATTATTTATTTTTTTTATTTTAGATAATTGTGTAAATTCTCTTATATTTTTTTTAAGGTAGAAAATCATTTATAAAAGTTTTTGGCTTCTAGATTGAAATCAAGCTTTTGCTTATTTTTTCTTGTGTAAGAGTTCAATTAAAACTTTGGTAGGAAAAAAAGAGTTCAATAACTTATGACAACAGGTAGGACTTAGGAGGCTGTTAGACTGGGTTGACATGTCTAACTATCAACAATCCCTTTTTTTTTTCCTAGACGCCAAGACATTTGAAAAGTTGAGTTAATTTTCAGTTTGAAAAAGGCATAGAACAAACATTGAATTAAATTTACATTCATTTTGCAGGGGCTTATTCAATACTTTGACCTAGTGGAAGGATGCATAACAATGATAAAATCACACCAAGTAAAAAACAACATCAAGTACGATTGGATAATCAGAACACGTGTAGACGGGTACTGGAACGCCCCACTCGGTCCAGAAAATTTCATCCCGGGTCAATACCTGGTCCCATCCGGTTCATCCTATGGTGGACTCAACGACCGGTTCGGAATAGGCGACCTAACCACCTCAACAACAGCATTATCTCGTCTCTCTCTCATTCCCAAACTAGATTCCGCCGGATTCTCCAATCTCAATTCAGAATCAGCCTTCAAAGCCCAACTCACAACTCAGAGTGTAAGCTACCAAACAAAACGACTCCCGTTTTGCATAGTTTCGGACCGGAAGTACGATTTTCCACCAACCCGGTTCGGTGTGCCGGTCGCTGCATTGTCGAGCCGCGGTCCGCTAAGTGGAGCTAAGTGTAGACCGTGTAAACCGGTTTGTGTAGGGGTGTGCGTGGAGTATGTGATGACATGGGTTGAGAAGGGATGGAGTTGGACCGATTGGGCCGATGGGTCACTCGAGCTGTGTAATGCTGAGGAAAGTTGGGAAGATGGTTGGGAGAATAATTTTGATAAAGTTGCTGGAAAGAAATTTGGTGATATTAGGAAGAAAATTCACTCCATGAAATTTGATGATTGCGTTCGTGATTTTATTCGGTTGAAAAATGTTACTGCTCAATGGAACGCTCCTCCCATTGTAGAAATTTGTGCTTTGGGGTTAACACAT
Organism: Lathyrus tuberosus; assembly: GCA_022829125.1. Classification (NCBI taxonomy): domain Eukaryota; kingdom Viridiplantae; phylum Streptophyta; class Magnoliopsida; order Fabales; family Fabaceae; genus Lathyrus; species Lathyrus tuberosus. The sequence goes on from JALAZF010000090.1 coordinate 8,831,824, forward strand.
TCTTGAACAAAATTGATTTTCCTTTTCATTTTTAGTATACCAGAGGTAGTTTAGCTTCTCCGGAAAACAAAATTGGGGAACATAGAAAACAAAGAATGAAAGATACACAGTATATTGTTTTGATTTTTTAGGTTAAAGTTTTGATATACTGGTGGGTGGTGTGGCATGATAAAGAGATATGAGATGATGTTGATATTAAATTAGTTTTTATTTTATTTTAATGGTGATATTCATGTTTTTGACTCCAAGTAAAATGTTTGTTAATTATATTTTCACCGATTAATTTTTGACGAGGAATGTAAGTGAATCTTAATGGTTTGTTTGGATAAAGGAAAAAAAAAAAAAGTAAACCGAAAGTAAGAGGCAAGAATCTTAAAAGTAAGTAAGTAACAAAAGTGTATATATATATATATATATATATATATATATATATATATGAGAAATACTAACACACATCTAAAATTGGTGGGTCCCACACAAAAATACACTACATCTATTTTCTTTATATTTTTTTCTTCATCTTTCTAATGTGGGTCCACCCAAAATTGGTGGAACCCACACAAAAATACACTAAGGTGTATGTTGCTAATGCACACCTACATGAGTGGGTATTAGCATGACCCTATATATATATATATATATATATATATATATATATATATACACACACACACACACGGTTGTCAAATTCGCGGGTAGACTCGTAAAGTCGTACGAGTTTATGAGTCTAGGAAGAAAAACCGGTAGATTCACGCATATAATTGTTTTTTGATAGACTCGAATAGACTTGGATAGATTCACATAAACTCGTATAGACCCGCGAGTCTATGGTATAAGTTTTTTTTTTTTTTTAGAATTTTGTCTCTTGCTTTGTTTGCGTTCATTACTTAAATCAATCCTTCAATGTGTAAGTATTTTCTTATATATTTCACTTGGATGTTTCTCTTATACATTTTTTTGTATATTCTATTGCGTAAAGATGATGAATGGATAACTGAAGATTCTAATGAAGAAAATGTACAAACGAAAGTTAATGTTGAGTAAGATGATGTTATTGTTAACAATGTTGTAGGATCTAATATTATTGTTACTAATGTTGTGTAAAGTGGTTGTGGTAATGGTGGTGGTAAAGTTGAATTAGGTGGAAGTGGAACTTCAAACAATTCAACTTTAGTTAATGATGAAGAAGGTGTTTCGCCGATGAAAATGACGGCGGTGATGAATTCACTAGAACTTTGGATGTTTAAAGGCATCATCATATCTTATTTTATGATTTTTATTTTGCTTTATGTAGTAGCCAATTAAGAAGAAATTAGTAGTTTTAAGTCTTTTAATACATACTTTTCTATTTTGTTTGCTTTATTATTGAGTTTTTTTTTTTTAAGAAATTTGTTATGAAATATGAAATTTAAATTTTGATGTATACTCCCTCCGTTCCATATTATAAGCAAATTTCACCTTTATAGATTCATTGAATAATTAATGTATCTGGTTTATATATAGACCAGATACATTAATTATTCAATGAATTTAAAAAGGTGAAATTTGCTTATAATATGGAACAGAGGGAGTATATATATATATATATATATATATATATATATATATATATATATATATATATATATATATATCGTACCTGGATCAGACAGTTGTTCAGTGGCCAGCAACGTCGTACGGACTTCAGCTCCGGTGATGATGATACGGCGGGGGGGGGGGGGGGGGGGGGGGGGAGTGTAGCGAGCGATTTTGGACGCGGTTCTTAAGCGCTGTCGCTCTTTGGGGTTTACTACAGGTCGATTCATTTTTTATCCTATTGTGAGCTGACTAAGGAAGAGAAATAGATGTCTCCAATTAACCCTGCTTGCATACTGAGTTTAAACAGCGGTCTGTTAGGTTACAGATGCTATATGGTAATAGGGCCTTTCTTTCTTCTTACTTTATTAAGGTGGAAAACTGGGACTATTCATGGGGAATTTGTCAGATTGGGTGGAGATAGGGGACTTTAGGTTTTTTGATTAGTGTGCTCGCTAAGATTTTTCTTTCAATCTTATGCCTACGTATTCCCGTTTACCGAAACAGGGAAATCAGAGCGTTCGTAGTTCCTCCTATTCTATGGGAGGAAATGGGTGTTTTGGTGTCTTGTTCAAAGCCCAAGACGTGAAGCGAAAGGTGGTTTGTATCTTGTTCAAAGCCCAAGATGTGAAGCTGAAGGGTCTATTTGTATCTTGTTCAAAGCCCAAGATATGAAGTTAAAGGGTTTATTTGTGTCTTGTTCAAAGCCCAAGATGTGAAACTAAAATGGTGTTGACTTTAGAGAGAATTTGTCATCTCTAGAGGGGGTCTGTTTGTCACAACTGTTTATAAAGGAGAATTACTTTAACCGGGATATGTGAATCCGACAATGCCATAATTTCCTTTATATGGGGGTTCCAACCTGAAGGAGAAGACTTTAACTCAGTGTAGAGCAATGCTATCTTTCCTTAGGAATTTTTCATGCTAAAAGAGGGACAGTGGCATGAATGTAAATAATTCAGAGGCTTGCCGCTTACAGCGATTAGATGAAGGGGAAGGAGTTGTTGATGTTTGTGTACTGTGAACGAGGCACAACTTTGATGCTAAAAGGTTGATTGACTCAACCGGGGTTTTCCTTATACAAATCTTAAGAGGAGGCTATTGGCCCAACAAGAGGGAGTTTTTATGTGTCTCGTACGAAGCCCGAGAGAGGCTAAAAGGGTTGACTCAACAGGAGAGTCTTTTATACTCAACAAGAAAGTGTTTTTGTATCTCGTACGAAGCCCGAGATGGAGGCTAAAGATGGTGACTCACCAAGAGAATCTTTTATACTCAACAAGAGAGTGATTTTGTATCTCGTATGAAGCCCGAGATGGAGGCTAAAAGGTGATTGACTCGACAAGAGAGTCTTTTATACTCAACAAGAGAGTGATTTGGTATCTTGTACGAAGTCCGAGATGGAGGATAAAAAGGTTTGACTCAACAAGAGAGTCTTTTATACTCAACAAGAGAGTGTTTTTGTATCTCGTACGAAGTCCGAGATGGAGGCTAAAAGGTTTTACTCAACAAGAGAGTCTTTGTATCTCGTACGAAGCCCGACATGGAGGCTAAAGGTTTTGACTCAACAAGAGAGTCTTTATATCTCATACGAAGCCCGAGATGGAGGCTAAAAGGTTTGACTCAACAAGAGAGTCTTTGTATCTCGTACGAAGCCCGAGATGGAGGCTAAAGGTTTTGACTCAACAACAGAGTCTTTGTATCTCGTACGAAGCCCGAGATGGAGGCTAAAAGGTTACTATTTCAGTTGAGTGACAGGTCCAGTATATTGGTTCAACGAGAAAATCAGTTCTTATATGAGTAATGTTGCACTCAAGGATTTGATCTGAGGATCGGGATTATTTCCTGTTCTCTAAGGAAACGGGGAATCCAAAGGGTATTTGAGACTGTCCAAGTCTGCGGGCGTTTCCTTACTTGAGAATGTCTCTGAGACTCAAGGAAATTAGACTGTCCAAGTCTAGAGTTTTATCTTTTGTACTATGCTTAAAGAAACAGTTGTAGTACATTCACGGTAGAAAGATCTAGACTCTTTGAAAGACTGATCTATTAAGATGACTAATTTTTGTTCCTATACCTCTAGGAGGTTGTCGGGATAATTTGTACGAAGCCCAAGAGGAGGCTGGAAACTTTTAAGAAGCCGAGGGACAATTTGTACGAAGCCTAAGAGGAGGCTATCATTCCCGGAGGAAGAAATCATTTATACGAAGCCTAAGAGGAGGCTGTGAATACTTCTAAGAAGCCGACGGGTCCTTGTACAATGCCCAAGAGAAGGCGGTGATGCTTTTAAGAAGCCTGTGGGTCCCCAAACCCCGAGAAGTTCAAGACAGGCTATTCACAAAGAATAGATCAAGCCAGGAAAGTTCGAGAATTTGGAAGAAACTCAAGGGATGCAATTCACGGAGAAGAGATCATCTCTGGGGAGTAGAGTTTCTTGACAATTCCTAAGGAGGACAGCCGAAGAGAAGACTGTATCAGGTGCTCCTATGGGGATCTAGTATTGTCTATTTCTAAGAATGATCGAAACGGCTTTACCTAGTGCTAGACGTAGTTGCCGGGGAAACTCTAAATATTTATACTATTATTACACAGTCGATATGAGTTTATGAAAGAAGACTTACAGCGAAACAGCCCCACAATACAGTTATAAGTATATGAAAGCGGTAAATGAAAGCATATAAACACTTACTCGGTTGTAGAGCTTCCATGCTGTTTGGTTAGTTGTTCAACAAAGAAAGATTGAAAACAACAGTATATTTAAAATCAAAGGAGAAAGTGCTTTGAAAAGAAAGATTGGGGCTTACAGCTCAAAGAGAGGTCCAGGGTTTTAGTAGTGATTGCACTGTGATATGAGTTTGTACAGTGGGACTTATACAAGTGACTGAGGCCCAAAAAGTTTTCTGTACAAGGGGAATGGGTCTTACACTCTCTCAAGAGGCAAAAAAAAAATGATTTAGAGAAAAGAAGCGGGGTCTTACTACTCGAGGGTAGGCCCAGATGATTTTGTTTAAAAAATGGCGATCGCGCCGAGGTTTTGGAATGTACAGAGGGACTTATACAATAAGTGAGGCTCTAAAATGGGTTATGTAAAAAAGGGGGTTGGGACTTACACTCTATTAGAGGCCCAAGTGAGTTTTAAGAAAAAAAATGGGTCTTACTACTCGAGGGTAGGCCCAATGGTTAATTTTGAAAAGGGCGACGATCGCGCCGAGGTTTTGGAAACACCGTGGGACTTATACAAGTGATTGAGGCCCAAAATTTTGGTATTTACAAAGGAATTGGGTCTTACACTCTATTAGAGGCCCAAGGGTTTAAAAATTAAAAGAAATGGGACTTATAGCTCAAGGAGAAGCCCAATTGTCTTTTTTGTTAAAAGGCGACGATCGCGCCGAACTTTGTAAATGTAAAGAGGGACTTATACAATATCTGAGACCCAAAATATTTTATTTACAAAAGGGGTGGGACTTACACTCTATTAGAGGCCCAAAGTGTATTTTAGGAAAAGAAATGGGGCTTACAACACGAGGGGAGACCCAGATGATTTTCAGTTTGAAAATGGCGATCGCGCCGAGATTTTTAACGTATCGGGACTTATACAATAACTGAGGCCCAAAATATTTTTGTACAAAAAGGGTTGGGTATTACACTCTATTAGAGGCTTAAGTGTTTTTGAAAAAAGATTTGTTAGGGTGAAAATCAAAGAAGCCCCAATTTCATTTTTTAAAGGCATTTTTCAAAGAAAAATCAAGTAAAAAATGATAAAAATATCAAATAAAATCATTAATCATGTTATAAACAATGATTAAGGTTTATGAAAAAGTATTTTATCCACATGAATATTTAAAATCATTTTGGTTTTAAAAATCAAGAAAAAGAAATCATTTTAAAAGCATTTAAAACAATTTAAAACAATATTTTTAAATATATTAAAAATAATCTAAAAATAATATTTTTTTGTGATTTTTTGTGGATTAAAATATTATGGGGTATGAATTGGAAAATGATGATTTTTGCTATGTAAAAGAATTAGTTGAGTTTTGAAAATAAAAATAAGAAAAAGAGGAAAGATGTCACAACATCATCTTCGACATCTCTTATGGGGCAAAAAACCAGTACTAAAACTTTAGTTTTTAACACATTTTTTATCAAATTTCAAACACTCGTAACTCTCTCAATTTTTAACGGAATTAAAATCCGGAAGTACCTATCTTGACCGATTTTTCACAAGGAATCCAATGGTACCATACATACACACTGAAACTCGACGTACAAAACACGCGAATCGAAAAACCAGAACTGCACTTAATTGAAAACATCGTTTCTCGTCAAATTTCCAACACGCGTAACTCTCTCGATTTTTAACGGAATTAAGATCCGGAAGAGTCTATCTTGACCGATTTTTCACAAGGAATCCAATGGTATTACTCATACACACTGAAACTTAATGTACAAAACACACAAATTAAAAAACCAGAACTGGACCGTTAATTCGACGTCGTTTCGCGTCAAATTTCCAACACGCGTAATTCCCTCGATTTTTAACGTAATTAAGATCCGGAAGAGTCTATCTTGACCTATTTTTCGCAAGGAATCCAATGGTACCACACATGCACACTGAAACTTAATGTACAGAACACACAAATCGAAAAACCAGAACTGGACCGTTAATTCGACGTCGTTTTGCGTCAAATTTCTAACATGCGTAACTCTCTCGATTTTTAACGGAATTAAAATCCGGAAGACCCTATCTTGACCGATTTTTCGCAAGGAATCTAATGGTATTACTCATGCATACTGAAACTTAATGTACAGAACACACAAATCGAAAAACTAGAACTGGACCGTTAATTCGACGTTGTTTCGCGTCAAATTTCCAACACGCGTAACTCTCTCAATTTTTAACGGAATTAAGATCTGGAAGAGCCTATCTTGACCAATTTTTCGCAAGGAATCTAATGGTACTGTACATACACACTTAAACTCAACGTACAAAACACTCGAATAAAAAAACTAGAACTGCACGTTAGTTTTCGACGTCGTTTCGCGCCAAACTTCCAACGCGCGTAACTCTCTCAATTTTTATCGGAATCAAAATCCGTAAAAACCTATCTTGATCGATTTTTCGCAAGGAATCCAATGGTACCAAACATACACACTGAAACTCAACGTACAGAATGCACGACACAAAAAACCAGAACTGGATTGTGATTTTAAAACAACATAAACTCAACATATAAACATGTTAAAATGCAAACAGTAGGAGGATCACATCATACACATTAAGGACTACATTTTTACTTCAATAATTGTTCAATATGATGCATGTATGTGGACAACAAAGGAAAGCATGATTCAAAGAATTCAAGTTGTGAATTTTACCTCTTTTTTGGAGATTTTGTGCAACCTACCAAGTGCTTTGTTCCAGAAATGATTTGATGCTTTGGACACCCTCAAATGACCTCTTAGAATCTTTTAGGATGGTTGGAATCAGCTGGAAATCTCTAGAGCAAGTTTGAGCACTTTCTTGCAAAATGGGCAAAAGTTGCCAAAATGCCAACTCTCTCAAATGGTGTTCCAGATGTGTGGCACCATTTGGGACAGTTCAAGGATGAAATTTGGAGTGTGTTTGAGGTTTTATCTGGTTTGGAAAGTGACTGAATCAAGACATGGCTTGAAAAATGCAAAAAAGTCCAATTTTGAGGTTTTGAGAGGTGACTTTGTGATGTTGGTGTTATAGGTCACTTGTGAGAGTTTGGATCACCTACATATGATGTTTAGGAGGTGTTAGGATCATGAGTTGTGATGGAATGCTCTCTAACTCAAAAACTCAGAATTTCCTTACTAAAGAAGGCATTTTGGAGTGAAAGAGATAATTTGAGGAAAACATCTGTTTGATGGCTTTGGTGTACTCAAACTGAGCACAAATGGGCTCTATTTATAGTAGAGCAAGTTTGTTTTGCAAGCAATAGTGAATGGTGGCTGCAGCAGAGATTTGGCAAATGTTGGCCAATGAAAATCCAAGTCTCCTCTAGCCATTGACTAGAGGTTAGAGCACAGGCCTTTGGTTCCCTAGTTGTTGGTCACTTGTGAGAGTTTGGATCACCTACATATGATGTTTAGGAGGTGTTAGGATCATGAGTTGTGATGGAATGCTCTCTAACTCAAAAACTCAGAATTTCCTTACTAAAGAAGGCATTTTGGAGTGAAAGAGATAATTTGAGGAAAACATCTGTTTGATGGCTTTGGTGTACTCAAACTGAGCACAAATGGGCTCTATTTATAGTAGAGCAAGTTTGTTTTGCAAGCAATAGTGAATGGTGGCTGCAGCAGAGATTTGGCAAATGTTGGCCAATGAAAATCCAAGTCTCCTCTAGCCATTGACTAGAGGTTAGAGCACAGGCCTTTGGTTCCCTAGTTGTTGGATGAATCTTGACTAAATTCAGTTGGAGGAAGCTCAGTTCATGCCACCTCTAAGCATCTATTAAATGCTCCAAACCAAAATTGGAGTCTTGTCCCTCTTTTAGGGATTTCTAGGTTTTGGCATGCTAATTTTGGTTCCTTGGACTTGGGAGGCTCATGGATCAGATCATCCCCCTTAGATTTGATCCTTAGATGTGTCCAAAATGATGACAGGGCTTGAAAATTCGTGTGGCACAAGAAATGTGCAAATCTGCCCTGAAAAAGTCAGCTGCAGCAAGCCTTTTTGTAAAATCCATAACTCCCTGCTCGAGTATGCTACATGGACGCTCTAGGACTTTCTGGAAAGCTGAGATGACGTACTTCAACTTTGATGTTTGGCCCTAGACCTGTTTCAACCTGGATCATGGAGAAAAACAACCTTGAAGTTGGGACTTCATGCTGAAATTACAAGGCAGATTTTGGCTAAGTGCTGAAAAATGTCAATTTAAAGTTTTTAGCCATTTTGATCCAACCATAACTCAAAATCCATGATGAATTGGGATGAGGTGTAGTTGACACTTTTGTAGAGGTCCATGAGGGCTACAAATCAAGCTTTGGATGGGGAAAAATGGCTTTGTGGTTTAGGAGTTATGAGGGCTACAAATCAAAGTTTGCCTTTTGTGCACAGTTGACTTTTTATCAGATGAATTCCGAACTGTGCGATCCTTTATGAAATCAAGTCCTTGACCTAAATCAAACTTGATGGACATGTTCCATAGGTGTTATAGGGTGTATTGAATCGTGTCCTAAGGTTTGGGAGCATGCCTGGGTCAAAAGTCAAAGGTACAGTTGACTTTTTCCGCGAAACCCTAACTGTGGTTCAGATGAAATTGAAACTTATTGCTCAAGCTTCTTGGATCAATCCATTGTTGCAAATGGATCAATGTGGTGTGTTAGGGATCCTCAAATCCTCTCTTGAGGCCTTGGCTCGTGTTTTGTCCCAAAAGTCAACTTAGGGGTGAATTAGGTCAAGAAACCCTAATTTTGGATTTCTGGTAAATGCATCCCCTGAGGCTAAATTGACTTGATGATGGGGTTTATGATGTTCCATGGAGCGTATTAGGATATGCTTTGAAGCATTGGCTCATGCCCAGAGGAAAATTTCCATCTGGAGGCCCTAGTCGACCAAACCCTAATTTGGTGACACTGGCGATCCTGAGGCTTGATCCACCTAGAAGGGAGCAGCCTTGTGCTTAATCCTTGAAGTGTGAGTCCTCTTGATCCATTGTGGATATTTGAGAGGCTAGACAAGTTGAAGATCATGTCATTTCTTGATTGATCCTTCGTCTAAGAGCTCTGAGAGGGTTTGAAACCCTAGTTCTGATTGTAGTGAGTGTTCACCCATCTTTGGGGAGACTAATGAGGTACAAAGGTACATCCATATTATGCTAATGATTTGCACCATGATGAGAAATCTTAGTGGTCAAAATTTTGGGTATGACAGATGCCCCTATTTAATCTTCTTGGACCCGAAGGTGTGAATGGCAAAGGTATTTGGGCATTCGGGGTGCAAGAGGATTAAATATCAGAATACCCGAAATTTTGATGGTGGTTATGAATGGTAGCTTACACATTCATCTTCTTTAGCTAAGCGATGATGCTTAGAAAAGGTAAACTTCCCCTCGATCCTGGTCTTCAGCCAAGGAGCTGGTCTCAGTTTTCTTTTGAAATAAACCTCCCCTCGATCCTGGTTTCTTACCAAGGAACTGGTCTCAGTTTCTGATTTAAACTTCCCCTTGATCTTGGTTTCCTACCAAGGAACTGGTCTCAATTTTTGATGTCAACTTCCCCTCGATCCTAGTTTCCTACCAAGGAACTCGTCTTAGTTTCCGAAGTAAACTTCCCCTCGATCCTGGTTTCCTACCAAGGAACTGGTCTCAGTTTCTTTTGTCAATAAACTTTCTTGACAAGGAACGCTGTTTGTAGCGGTTTTCCTTCAAACTTCTCGTCGAATTTTCCTGGGGAGATGCCATTTGAGTGGAAAAAGTTTTGATGTCAGACTTGTTGGAGAACCCATTCGTCTGAATTGTAGAGGTACACAAACTTCTCTGTTTGGAGACGCCATTTGTCGATTCTAGTGGGGAAAGCGAGTCTCTTGAGAGACTGTTTCTGTTTGGGGGTGTTACATCATACTTTTCCTGAGGTCTTTTCAGAGAAATGCCATAAGATGTACCCCAATTTTGAGGGGCTTTCTCTGGGGATTTTCCTTAATCCGGGAAAGCGAATATATTATCTTCAATGGCGAAGAGTGATATTTGTTGAAAGTTTTCGTGTTTCTCAGAGGTTCAAGTTATCAAAGTGGTCAAGGACCGTCTCTAATCCAGAGATAAACAGGAGAGAGATTACTTAGATGATTCACTTCCTGATGAGGAAAGATCTGACAACTCGATTAAGAGGACTTTTATCACTAGGGGATAAGACCGACTAGAGTGATAGTGATGCAATATGAATATGAATGTAGATCAATAATGCATGATGTATGTATGTATATGCTGACAAAACTGACGCAACATACAGACTAAAGGATGAACACGACTGGATACTCAGCCACAGTGGGGCATGTAGAAATATCGCTGGTTCAAGATAGTAATTATGCTTTGCTTAGGAGAAACGATCCCTGTTGGGAGCGACGCTGGTCGGGCTTAGGAGATGAGAACTCGGCCGAGGGCATCAGATGGGAAATCCGCATCTGATACAGTTAATGCTTCATTCAGGCGTACTGGTCTAGAAGGAGTACTTTGATTCTGCACTTTGAGGTTCGAACACCTTTGGAGAAGCGACCGATGTTCTTCTGACGTTCAACAGTCAAAAGAAATTGCCATCTTTATTTTAAAAAAAGCAGAAAAAATTTTATCAAGTAAATTCATTTTTGTTTTATTTCAAGAATCGTTGACCATGTTAAAAACATCATTCTGTAAAGCTAAAAGAAGTAAGAATTACAAACAAAAGCACAAGGGCTCAAATTTTATTGATAGGATGGAAATCAGCCGAACGCGTGATTCCATAGAGTATTTACAAAGTTAGAAAATGGTAATTTACAGGGAAAAGGGCTACGTTGAAACATAACGACCACTATCCTTCTACCAACTTTGAATTCGGGACATCCTGAGCTTCTGTCAAAGATGACCTTGACTGGAGTCTCTGATGGATGGCATGACTGCTGAAGCGTTGAACTGATCAGACGTAGTTACTTGCCATTAATCCCTAACTTTTGCTTGGATTGTACTTGGAGATTTCCAATACACCGGGGTGATTTTTTATCATGTCTCTAATTTTTGCCTGGACCGCCCTTTCGGATTTTCAATCCACCGAGACGTTTTTATTTTAGTTTAGGCGAAGTATTTCTTGACTATGTCAACATTCGTGGGGTAGGCAAATTCCTCTCCGTCCATGGTTGCAAGTCTCAAGGCGCCGCCTGAGAAAGCTTTCTTGACCACGTAGGGGCCGTCATAATTCGGAGTCTGTCGCGGTGAGAATCGGATGCCAAGCTATTAAATTAACTTGAATCATAATTCTTTAGTTCACCACCGGTCTTTGATTTATCCAAAGGAAAGGTTAAAGATCGAAAAACCTAAGTTAAGAGAATTTAGGTTCGGGGGTTGGTTACGTCTACGGAAGGTATTAGCATCCTAAACGTATGTAGTACTCTACAGGAACCTCTTATTTTTATTATGTTATCTATTGCTTGCTTGCTAAGGGTGTCTGTTAAGTGAAAGACCTAGGGGTTAGTATCTAAGTATACTCGCCAAGACACCGCATCTTATGCCTACGTATCCTGACGGGAGTGGAATCAGAGTATTCGTAGTTCCCCTCAAAGAGGGTGAGGAACTCTTAACTGTGGTCAAGGTTCCAGGGGGAGGTAAGTATCCATGGCGAGATACTTACATGGAGTGTGGCGACTCCAAAGTTAAAGTTAAATTGAAAGGGAGGTTAGTGTTCACGGTGGAACACTTACATGTAGTGCGGTGACTCCGATCCTAAGGCCAGGATAAAGGGGAGGTCCTAAAGTTTTCTAAAGCTATGACATGGCAATTAACGGGAAAAACCTTTTCCTTTAGGGATAGGGAGTAGATCGATACAAGAAAGTAGGACCAAATACGAAAGTACCAGATACAAAAATGGATTTAGGCAAAGAGTATATAACGTAACAAATAATATTGACATAATCAAGATAAAGTCGAAAGCAAGCTCAAATAATAAGAACCTAATTCATAAACTCACAAAATGTTTGATATTAAAAGAAATGTTTTGTTTTTTTATTATATATACTGTGATTATTTATTTTTGATATAAATCGCAAATCACATAAATAAAATAAAGATAATTATATTAAAAAAAATAGTTATTGAAATTAGTCGATTAAGTACCTACAGGCTCTAATGTGATATATAATTCAACTATAACCTTATAAGAGAAAGAAAAGATAGTCTAATTGTTTATATGTTGGAAATTATTCACGAGTTTTCTAACCAGTCAGCATAATTATCAATTTTATCAATTAAGTGAAAGTTACTTTAGATGGTACCATTTTCATTATGCTAACTTGTTCATGACTATGTTACAAGTGGAAAACGTCACTACAATTAGATAACTAATAAAAACTTTTAAAAAGGATATTATTAAACGGTGAAAGCATTATTGGACCGGCTAAAAGAACCAAACTACATTCAACTCAATTTTTCATGTCAATTCTAAATTAAACCTAAAGCCAAAGAGAAACCCAATCCCACAAACATACATTGCAGCAACAACATAGATATACAAAGAAAAGATAAAACGCAGGAAAAAAGAAAGGGAAGAGTGGCTTCACCAGCGATGGATTCGAAACGTGGGGCCAACATCGATTGGATACACGTGCGTATTTCTGAGTCAGAGCAAGAATGTACACTGAAGGTTGTCTTTATGAGCACCGGCGGTGAATGTAGATGTCGGAGTCTGGCACGCGGAGGTTTGTGTGGTTGTTTCAATTTTCGGTGCAGATTTGTTGCCTTGAGAAACTCTACTATGGTGCTTTGTTTGTGAAGGTACGTGATGATGATTTTCTCACTGCCTTGTTGCTATGTTCTGATTATTCTTGGTCGTGAGAATCAGTTTTTTGTGAACACTCTGTGTGAAGGTTGTATGGTGAATTGGTGTGGAAATGAGTATCTGGTGTTTTTTGTGAATGAATTTGTTGCGGTGATGTTGTGTATCGTTTCTTTATCAGTGTGTATGGGTTTGTTTGATTCTGCAAACACTCCATCACAAATGAACTTGGTACAATAAAGCACGCCTTGAAGAATCCCCAGATACAATTTGTAACACAATTTGCCACACAACCATGACTAGTTTTTAAATGACCACGTGCCACATCAATGGATAGAACCCTGATCCTCCTTAGAGAAATCTTTGAGAAACCTTGAGAATAAAAGACCTTGTATTGACTAAGGGGCCATAAGAATGAGGGTGTATTCTTCCTCCATCTTCACAGGAATCCAACACAATTTTCAAGGGACCAGAATCACCGTGAGCACACGCACAACTTCCATGACCTTTGAACCTTCTGCAGCAACCCTAAATTCACAAAGGAAAACAAACAAACACAAGTTTGGTAAATTGGTTAGCTATGCATGGATGATTGACCTAGAAATGATGTGATATGCTATGCAGGCGATGCGAAATGAAACAACTGAATCTCAGGGTCAAAAATTAGGGTATGACAGATGCCCCTATTTAAGTTTCTTCTATCCAGAGATATTGAGATTGAAATCTTCGTCTCGACGAGATATGAGAGATTTAAATATAAACATGCATAATTTTTTGGCCCTAAGATGCCACTAATGCATATGATATGATATGATATGAAATGAATGCAAAGACAAAGATCCTATGGGGAATGGTACCACAGGGGAAAAGTGTTGCAGTTAAGTTAGAAACAAAATGAAGACATATCAAGGGAAACATTAGATGGTAAAAGGCAATGTCATTCTAGAAAAGCATCAGAATAAACAAAGCACAATATCTGGAATAACATCATCCAAGAATGGCATTGGATGAAAAAGACGCCAAACATCCAATAATGGCTTTGAATGAAAGCGAAAACTCATAATATCTGAGAAGGCATCAGATGAGAATGAGGTAAAACAATGTAATCCGAGAAGGCATCGGACACAAAGAAACCATTCATCCAATAATGGCTTTGAACGAAAGGTACACTCACAGTATCTGATAATGGCTTCAAATGAAAGTGAACAAGGTAAAGAAACCAGACATCCAATAATGGCTTTGAATGAAAGGTACAATCACAATATCTAATGATGGATTTAGATGAATGTGACATAAAGAAACCAGTCATCCAATAATGGCTTTGAATGAGAGGTACAATCACAATATCTAATAATGGCTTTAGATGATTGCGAACAAGGTAAAGAAACCAGACATTTAATAATGGATTTGAATGAAAGGTACACTCATAATATCTGATAATGGCTTCAGATGAAAGTGAACAACGACTACATTCAAGAATGGCATTGAATGCAAAGAAACTAGTCATCCAATAATGGCTTTGAATGAGAGGTACAATCACAATATCTAATAATGGATTTAGATGAATGTGACACAAAGAAACCAGTCATCCAATAATAGCTTTGAATGAGAGGTACAATCACAATATCTAATAATGGCTTTAGATGATTGCGAACAACGTAAAGAAACCAGACATCCAATAATGGCTTTGAATGAAAGGTAGACTCATAATATCTGATAATGGCTTCAGATGAAAGTGAACAAAGACTAATGGAATTGAATGCAAAGAAACCAGTCATCCAATAATGGCTTTGAATGAGAGGTATAATCACAATATCTAATAATGGCTTTAGATGAATGTGAACAAATACTACATTCAAGAATGACATTGAATGCAAAGAAACCAATCATCCAATAATGGCTTTGAATGAAAGGTATAATCACAATATCTAATAATGGCATTAGATGAATGTGAACAAAGTAGAGATCCAATAAAGCATTGGATAAAAAGAAATCACAGCGTCCAAGAAAGCATTAAACAAATGTGAACAAGGTGATACCCAAGAAAGCATTGGATAACAAAGAAATCATAGTATCCAAGAAAGCATTGGATAAAAGGAATCACAGTATCCAAGAAAGCATTGGATGACTATGAACGAGGTATGTTTGGTAGGTGTCAAGTGAGTTGGACTTTGACAATAAGGTAAGACGCGGATAACAACACGACCTGTGGAGAATGCAAACGAGTGCAAGTGAGAATGACACTCTTGCTAGGCATATGTATATGAATTATGCTATGTGTAGCGAGCGATTTTGGACGCGGTTCTTAAGCGCTGGTCGCTCTCTGCGGTTTGAGCTTAAAACTATAGGTCGATTCATTTTTTATCCTATTGTGAGCTGAATAAGGAAGGGAAATAGATGTCTCCAATTAACCCTGCTTGCATACTGAGTTTAAACAGCGGTCTGTTAGGTTACGGATGCTATCAATGTGGGGGGGCCTTTGTACTGGTTATTTGTGTTTTCGCCAATACGGTTTTCTTTCTTTTTAATCTAGGCAAATGGTTTCTGACGGGGAACAAGGATTAGGACGTTAGGACTGGTGCTTTTGAATTACTGCTTTTGATTGATGGAGATATGGGATTTGGGTTTTTTGTTGATTACGCTCGCTAAGATCTTTTCTTTCGATCTTATGCCTACGTATTCCCGTTTACCGAAACAGGGAAATCAGAGCGTTCGTAGTTCCTCCTATTCTATGGGAGGAAATTGGTTTTTGGTGTCTTGTTCAAAGCCCAAGACGTGAAGCGAAAGGTGATTTGTATCTTGTTCAAAGCCCAAGATGTGAAGCTGAAAGGTCTATTTGTGTCTTGTTCAAAGCCCAAGACGTGAAGCTGAAAGACCTCGACTTTAGAGAGAATTGGTCATCTCTAAAGAAGGGAGAAGGAGAATTACTTTAACTGGGATACGCGGATCCGAGCAATTCCATAATTTCCGAAGAAAGGGTTTTATCCTGAAGGAGAAGACTTTAACTCAGTGTAGAGCAATGCCATCTTTCCTTAGGAATTTCTCATGCTAAAAGAGGGACATTGGCATGGATGTAGATGATCCAGAGGCTTGCCGCTTACAGCGATTAGATGAAGGGAAGGAGTTGTTGATGTTTGTATACTGTGAACAAGGCACAACTTTGATGCTAAAAGGTTGATTGGATCAACCAGTGGTTTTCTTATACGAAGCCTAAGAGGAGGCTAATTTCCACTAGGAAAATCATTATACAAAGCCTAAGAGGAGGCTATTTTGTGTCTCGTACAAAGCCCGAGAAAGAGGCTAAAAGGGTTCGACCCGGTGGGGCATATCGTTATACAAAGCCTAAGAGGAGGCTCGCAAAGAGTTGACTCAGCTGGAGAATCTTTTATACTCAGTAAGGGAGTGTTTTTGTATCTCGTACAAAGCCCGAGAGAGAGGCGAAAAGGTTATTTTGACTCCACTGGGGAGAATTTTGGTATCTTGTACGAAGCCCGAGATGGAGGCTATTGTAACTGTTTCAGTTGAGTGACAGATCCAATATACTGATTTTAAAAGAGAAAATCAGTTCTTATATGAGCATCACTGTACTCAGGGGTTTGATTTGAGGATCAGGGATATTTCCTTCTCTTTGAGAAAACAGGAAATCCAAAGGGTATTGAGACTGTCCGAGTCTGCGGGTTTCCTTCCTATTTAACGAAGGGTGCTTGAGAATGTCTTTGAGACTCAAGGAAGTTAGACTGTCCGTGTCTAGAGTTTTATCTTTTGTACTATGCTTTGAGAAACAGTAGTAGACTCTTTGAAAGGACTGTTCTATTAAGATGACTAGGTTTTGTTCCTATACCTTTAGGAGGTCGTCGGGACAATTTGTACGAAGCCCAAGAGGAGGCTGGAAACTTTTAAGAAGTCGACGGGTCCTTGTACGAAGCCCAAGAGGAGGCTATCATTCCCGGAGGAAGAGATCATTATACGAAGCCTAAGAGGAGGCTGTGAATACTTCTAAGAAGCCGTAGGGTCCTTGAATAATGCCCAAGAGGAGGCCGATGCTTTTAAGAAGCCCGTGGGTCTATCATCTCCTTTCCATTAGGAGAGATAACTCTTTTAAAGATAAAAAAACCACTGGTAAACGTGCGAGGTTTACTATCCAGCGACTTTTAGCTTTTAAAGAGGGTTCCTTAGTTAAGGTCCAAGATTATGACCGTAGTGGGTACCCAAACCCCGAGACATTCAAGGCAAGCTATCCACAAGGAATAGATCAAGTCAGGAAAGTTCGAGAATTGGGAAGAAACTCAAAGATGCCATTCACGGAGAATACATTCATCTTGGGGAGTAGAGCTTCTTGACGATTCCTAAGGAGGACAGCCGAAGAGAAGACTATATCTGGTGCTCCTATTGGGGATCTAGGCGTCTATTTCTACGAATAAGTGAAACGGCGTCACCTAGTTCTAGACGTAGTTGCCGGGGAAACTCGAAATATCTATACTATTATTACACAGTAGATATGAGTTTATGAAAGGAGACTTACAGTGAGTAGCCCCACAATACAGTTTATATATATATGAGTTTGTGAAAGGAGACTTACAGTGAGCAGCCCCACAATACAGTTTATAATATGAAAGCAGTAAACGAAAGCGATAACCACTTACTCGGTTCGAGTGCTTCCATGCTGTTTGGTTAGTTGTTCAACAAAGAAGGATTGAAAACAACAGTATATTCAAAATCAAAGGAGAAAGTGCTTTGAAAAAGAAAGATTTGGGGCTTACAGCTCAAGGAGAGGCCCAGGGTTTTATCAGTGAGCGCACTGTTTGACTTTGTACAGCGGGACTTATACAAGTGACTGGGGCCCAAAAAGGTTTTCTGTACAAAGGGATGGGTCTTACACTCTCTCAAGAGGCCCAAAAAGGTTTAAAGAAAAAAGAGTGGGGATTATAACACGAGGGTAGGCCCAAATGATTTTTCGTTTAAAAATGGCGATCGTGCCGAGGTTTTCTTTTAACGCAGAGGGACTTATACAATAAGTGAGGCCCAAAATGTTTTGGTTAAAAGGGGGATTGGGTCTTACACTCTAATAGAGGCCCAAAGTGTTTTGAATGGGTCTTATAGCTCAAGGAGAGGCCCAGATGATTTTTATTTTTAAACGGGCGACGATCGTGCCGTTTAGTTGTACAGAGGGACTTATACAATGAGTGAGGCCCAAAAAGTTTTTGTACAAGGGGGGATGGGTCTTACACTCTCTCAAGAGGCCCAAAGAGTTTTGAAAATGATTTATGAGGGTTGAATTAATCCAAAACCCTAATTTGTTTTCAAAATGTATTTAATTGAATAAAAATTCAATTAAAATGATCAAAAATTGTTTAACACATGGAAAACAAATTGTGATCTAGGATTAATGCTTCAAAAATTAAGTATTGACCTACAAAATAATTAGAAAGCATTAAAAGTTGCAAAATCAATGTAGAAAAAATATTTAAAATGCCAAAAACAATCAAAATATTAATTCTTTACAAAAATATCAATTATATGAAATAAATAATATTTTTGGGATTTTTTGTGAAAATAAAATATTTTAACATTTTTGTGAATTATTAAAAAAAGAATCAACTGAAAATCATTAAAACTCAGAGAGAAATTAATTTTTGAATCAATTAAACAAAATCACAAAATTCAAATATTTGAATTTCTAAAAATGGCGCCAAGAACAAGCTGAAGAACACGCGCGTGTTCTTGGTTTCTCAGATTTGCATTTTCTATCCAATCTCCATGAATACGTAATCATATCATGCAATCCACATATCATTATGCTCGCCTCAACCTCACGATCATGTCTATGTACTTTAATTTCATTTAAATTAAACATACAACAAGAAATCACGAAGAGACCTCAAGAACCCTAATTTCTGCATGAAGGCTAGGATTTTTGATACACGATTCAAACAATGCAATTAATTGAGGGAAAACATTCCATGCATGATTATGAACATATGGCCAAATTATTGTGCGAGGAAATATGCATAGATTGAGAGATGACCAAGTATGTGCTTACCTCCAAGTCGTGACAGCAAGTTCAAAGTGATTTTTGATTTGGAGGTGTTACAGATGAGTGGTGATGATCTGAACAGCTTCCCTACACCCTATGGATTGTGTTTGGATGGTTGGACTTGATTGAAATTGGCTGGATCACTTTGTGGTACCTCAGCTGCAACTTGTTTGAAAATTTGAGCAACCAGCTGGTGATTTTGTGAAATTGGTGTTTCAGAAGTGATCTAAGTGTTTGATCAGCTCATATGTGATGTATGTGAGGTGTGTGAGTGATTGGTTTGTGCAGAATTGCTCTCAAACTCAAAACCCGATAGCTACCTTGCTAAGAAAGGCATTTTTGCCAAGAGAAAGAGATTTTGAGGAAAGCATCTGTTAGATGGCTTTGGTGTACTTAAACTGACCACAATTGAGCTCTATTTATAGTAGAGCAAGTTTGTTTTGCAAGGAATAGTGCATGGCAGCTGGTAAGTAGGTTTGGCCAATGTTGGCAAATGAAAATCCAAGTCTCCTCTAGCCATTGACTAGAGGTTAGGGCACAGAGCTTTGGTCCCCTTGGTCTTGGATAAGTCTTGACTGATTTCAGATGAGAATGGCTCAGTCCATGCCACCTTGATGGTTCCATTGAATGCTTCATTCCAAATTTGAAGTCTTGTCCCTATTTTGGCCATTCTAGGTTCAACATGCTATTTCTTGTTCCATGGACTTTGGAGGCTTGGCTCAGTGATTGTCCCCTTTGGATTCAATCCTCTGAGGTGTCCAAGTGGATTGGAGCAATTGAATTTGGCTGATTTTGGCAAATCGACCAAAGTTGCAAATTCTGCCTTGCCTTGACAGATTTCAGCAAGGCAACTTGGCAATGTTGTATCTCATGGTGTAGGTTGAATTTGGCAATGTTCTTGGCCATTTTGGAAAGCTCTTACATGATACAACAACTGTTTGAACAAGTTTAGTTTTGATCCCTTTTGATTCCAAGTGAAAAATCCCCCTACATTTGGCAAAAAGTGAGGCAGAATCTGACTTAGTGAAAATTTCACTAAGTGTTGGAAAAAGTGACATTTTCACTTTTTAGCCACTTTGATCACTCCATAACTCAAAATCCTTAATGAATTAGAATGACTTGTAGTTGAAGTTTTTGTAGGTGATAATGAGGGCTACAAATCCATCTTTGGATGAGAAAAAATGGCCTTGTGGTTTAGGAGTTATGGTCCTCCAAAGTTGGTACCTTAGCCACTTGAATTTTAACTTAGAAAAATTTCTAAGTTTTATGGTTACCCCTTTTATAAGTTATCTCACTTTTCTTGATTTTTCTTGATGAATGATGATTCAAACCATACATTAACATCATTTTAGGGTTAAAAATCCATTTTGGCGAAAAATCTCAAAAAGTCAAAGTTGACTTTTGTGCACAGTTGACTTTTTATCAGATGAATTCCAAATTGTGCAATTCTTCAGGAAATCATGTCCTTGACCTAAATCAAACTCGATGGACATGTTCCATGGGTGTCATAGGGTATATTCAATCATGTATTAGGGTTTGGGAGCATGTCCTGGTCAAAAGTGAAAGTTACAGTTGACTTTTCCCTTAAAACCCTAATTGTGGTGCAGATGAAAATGAGACTTGTTGCTCAAGCTTCTTGGATCAATCCATTGTTCCAAATGGATCAATATGGTATATTAGAGACCCTCAAATCATGTCTTGAGGTCTTGGCTCATGGTTTGTCCCAAAAGTCAACTTAGGGGTGAATTAGGTCAAGAAACCCTAATTCCTGATTTTTGATGAATGCATCCCCTGAGGCAAAATTGACTTGATGCATGGGTTCATGAAGTTCCATGAAGTATATTAGGTTATGTTTTGGATCATTGCCTTGTGCCCAGATGAAAATTTCCATCTGGAGGCCCTGGTCGACCAAAACCCTAATTTGGTGACACTGTCGATCTTGAGACTTGATCCACCTAAAAGGGAGCAGCCTTGTGCTTAATCCTTGAAGTAGGAGTCCTTTTTGATCCATTGTGGATGTTTGAGAGATTAGACAAGTTGAAGATCATGTCATTTCTTGATTGATCCTTTGTCTAAGCACTCAGAGAGGGCTTGAAACCCTAATTTTGATTGTATTGAATGCTCACCCATCTTTGGGGAGACTGATGAAGCATAAAGGTACATCCATATTGTGATGATGATTTTCACAATGATGGGAAATCTAAGTGGTCAAAATTTGGGGTATTACAGATGCCCCTATTTAATCTTGGACCCGAAGGTGTGAATGACGAAGGGATTCGGGCATTCGGGGTGCAAGAGGATTAAATATCGGAATATCCGAAATTTTAATGGTGGTTATGAATGGTAGCTTACGCATTCATCTCCTTTAGCTAAGCAATGATGCTTAGAAAAGGTAAACTTCCCCTCGATCCTGGTCTTCAGCCAAGGAACTGGTCTCAGTTTCTTTTGAAATAAACCTCCCCTCGTTCTTGGTTTCCTACCAAGGAACTGGTCTTAGTTTCTGATTTAAACTTCCCCTCGTTCTTGGTTTCCTACCAAGGAACTGGTCTAAGTTTCAGAATTAAACTTCCCCTCGATCCTGGTTTCCTACCAAGAACTGGTCTCAGTTTCTTTTGTTAATAAACTTTATTGACAAGGGACGCTATGTGTAGCAGTTTTCCTCAAACTTCTCGCCGAATTTTCCTGGGGAGATGCCATTTGACGGAAACAGTTTTGATGTCAGACTTGCTGGGGAACCCATTCGTCTGAATTGTAGAGGTACACAAACTTCTCTGTTTTGGAGACGCCATTTGTCGATTCTACTGGGGAAAGCGAGTCTCTTGAGAGACTGTTTTCATTTGGAGTCTTTCATCATACTTTTCTCGGGATCTTTCCGGAGAAACGCCATATGATGGGGTCCAATTTTGAGGTGCCGATGACCTTTTCATCAGCGGTTTTTCAGAGCAAAACTGGCGTGCTTCCGAATCTCTGATCACGAGGCTTTCTCTGTGGATTTTCCTTAATCCGGGAAAGCAAGGATATCATCTTCAATGGCGAAGAGTGATGTTTATTGAAAGTTTTCTCTGGCTTTTCAGAGGTTTAAGTTATCAAAGTGGTCGAGTGCCGACTCTGATCTAAAGATACACTGGTGGCGAGATTGTTCAGGCACAACGTTTCCTGACGAGGAAAGAACTGACAACTCGATTGAGAAAACTGTTTATCACTAGGGGACAAGACCGACTAGAGTGATAGTGATGCAATATGAAATGTAAATGCAAATAAAAAATGCATGATGTATGTATGTATATGCTGACAAAACAGATGCGACATACAGACTAATGGATGAACACAACTGGATACTCGGCCATCGCGGGGCGAAGAAGTACCGTTGATTCAAAATAGCAATTCCACCTTGCTTAGGAGAGATAGTCCCGTTGGGAGCTATGTTGATCGGGCTTAGGAGATGAGAACTCGGCCGAGGCGTGTCAGACGAAACAAGGGCTCTGACACAGTTGATCCCTTCATTTAGGCATACTGGCTTAGAAGGAGTACTTTGATTCTGCACTTTGAAGTTCGCTTACTTCGGGAGAAGCGATCGATGTTCTTCTGATGTTCAACAGTCAAAAGAAATTGCCATCTTTATTTAAAAGCAGAAAAAGTTTTAACAAGTAAATTCATTTTTGTTTTATTTCAAGAATCGCTGATTAAGTTTAAACAACGTCGTTCTGTAAAGCTAAAACAAGTAAAGAATTACAAACAAAAGCACAAGGGCTCAAATTTTATTGATAAGATGGAAATCAGCCAAACGCGTGATTCCAAAGAGTATTTACAAAGTTAGAAAATGGTAATTTACAGGGAAAAGGGCTACGTTGAAACATAACGACCACTATCCTTCTACCAACTTTGAATTCGGGGCATCCTGAGCTTCTGTCGAAGATGACCTTTGACTGGAGTTTTCTTCCGATGATGTAACTGCTGCTGCTGAGGAACTTGCCTCTGTTGAACATAGTTACTTGCCATTATCCCTAATTTTTTCCTGGATTGTACTATGAGATTTCCAATCCATCGGGATGATTTTTTTTCATGTCTCTAACTTTTGCCTGGACCGCCCTTTCGGGTTTTCAATCCACCGAGACGTTTTTTTTTTAGTTTAGGCGAAGTATTTCTTGACTACATCAACATTCGTGGGGTAGGAAAATTCCTCTCCGTCCATGGTTGCAAGTCTCAAGGCGCCGCCTGAGAAAGCTTTCGTGACCACATAGGGGCCATCATAATTTGGGGTCCATTTGCCCCGAGAATCAGTGAGAAATGATTGTATCTTCTTGAGCACAAGGTCTCCTTTCCTGAAGATGCGAGGTCGAACCTTTTTGTCGAACGCCCTCTTCATTCTCTGTTGATACAACTGACCGCGGCATAGTGCCGTGATTCGCTTCTCTTCGATCAGGTTCAGGTCGTTGTGTCGACTTTGACACCATTCAGCTTCGGTGAGCTTAGCTTCCATCAATACTCGGATTGACGGGATCTCTACTTCTATGGGGAGCACTGCTTCCATACCATATACTAGAGAGAAAGGGGTAGCCCCTGTTGAAGTACGGATAGATGTTCGATAACCGTGAAGAGCAAAGGGTAGCATCTCGTGCCAGTCTTTGTAGGTTATAACCATCTTTTGAACGATCTTCTTGATGTTCTTGTTAGCCGCTTCTACCGCTCCGTTCATCTTGGGTCGGTAGGGAGATGAGTTATGGTGTTCGATCTTGAACTCTGCGCATAACTCTTTCATCATCTTATTGTTCAAGTTAGATCCATTATTAGTAATGATCTCGCTTGGAACACCATAACGGCAGATGATATTGTTTTTGATAAATCGGACCACCACTTGTCGGGTTACATTGGCGAATGACGCTGCTTCGACCCACTTGGTGAAATAGTCAATGGCTACCAGGATGAACCGATGTCCGTTTGAAGCCTTGGGATCAATCATGCCAATCATGTCGATTCCCCATATGGAAAAAGGCCACGGGGAAGAAAAAACTTTGAGATGTGATGGCGGTACATGAATTTTGTCGGAGTATATCTGACACTTATGACACCTCCTCATGTACTTGTAGCAGTCAGATTCCATGGTCAACCAATAATACCCGGCCCTGAGAATTTTTCTCGCCATTATGTGTCCGTTGGCATGAGTGCCAAAGGATCCTTCATGAATTTCTCTCATGAGTACGTCTGCTTCTGGTCTGTCGACGCATCGGAGCAAGACCATGTCAAAATTTCTCTTGTAAAGAGTGTCACCGCTCAGGAAGAAGTTTCCAGCCAATCTTCTGAGGGTCTTTCTATCTTTTCTGAGTGCCCCAGATGGGTACTCTTGTTTCTGAAGGAAGCATTTGATATCGTGATACCAAGGTCTGTCGTCTATGACTGCTTCAATCGCGAAGATGTAAGCGGGCCGTTCAAGGCGCATGATGTCAATCTTAGCTAAGTCATTCCATTGACCTACACTAATCATGGAAGAGATAGTGGCTAAAGCGTCAGCCATGTGATTCTCATCACGAGGGATGTGATGAAACTCAACTCTGTTGAAGAAGGGTAACAACCTCCTTGCATAGTCTTTGTAAGGAATCAATCCTGATTGGTATGTGTTCCAATCTCCTTTTATCTGATTGATCACTAGGGCTGAGTCGCCGTATACGTCCAAGTTTTTGATCCTTAAATCAATCGTTTCTTCGAGACCCATGATACAAGCTTCGTATTCGGCCTCGTTGTTCGTACATTTGAACGTAAGTCTGGCAGTGAAAGGAATGTGGGAACCCTGAGGGGTAACAATGATTGCCCCAATTCCGTTTCCATAATGATTGACTGCTCCATCAAAGATAAGTCCCCACTGGGAACCTGGTTCTGGCCCTTCACTGGGTAGCGGTTCATCGCAATCTTTCATTTTTAGATACATGACATCTTCGTCTGGGAAGTCAAACCCGATTGATTCTTGATCGTCAATCGGTTGATGAGCCAAATGATCGGCTAAAATACTTCCTTTAACGGCTTTCTGAGCATGGTACTCTATGTAGTATTCTGATAGTAACATCTGCCAACGGGCAATCCTTCCCGTGAGAGCAGGTTTTTCGAAAACGTACTTGATTGGATCCATTTCGGAGACCAACCAAGTAGTATGACGAATCATGTACTGGCGAAGACGTTTGGATGCCCAAGCCAAAGCGCAACAAGTTTTCTCAAGCACTGTGTACCGAGTTTCGCAGTCGGTGAATTTCTTGCTTAGATAGTAAATGGCAGACTCTTTCCGTTTAGTTTCGTCTTGTTGGCCAAGTACACATCCCATTGAGTCCTCTAGGACTGTGAGGTAAATGATTAGTGGTCTTCCTTCCACTGGAGGTGATAGAATCGGAGGATTCAACAGATATTCCTTAATACTGTCGAAGGCAGTTTGGCAGTCTTCTGACCAAACACAATCCTGGTTCTTTTTGAGTAACTTGAAAATCGGCGCACAAGTGGCGGACATAAGGAATATGAATCTGGAGATGTAGTTCAAACGTCCCAGGAATCCTCTGACTTGTTTTTCAGTTTTCGGAGAAGGCATTTCTTGAATGGCCTTGACCTTGTCAGGATCAACTTCAATTCCTTTCTGGCTGACGATGAACCCTAGTAGTTTCCCTGAACGGACACCGAAGGTGCACTTGTTGGGATTCAAGCGGAGCTTGAATTTTCTTAGACGTTCGAACAATTTTGACATATGTTCAACGTGCTCATCCTCTGTTTTTGATTTTGCAATCATATCATCGACATATACCTCGATTTCCTTATGTATCATGTCATGAAACAGAGTAGTCATGGCCCTTTGATAGGTTGCCCCGGCATTCTTCAAACCGAACGACATTACCTTGTAACAAAAGGTACCCCATGGGGTAATGAACGAAGTTTTCTCCATGTCTTTCGGCGCCATTTTGATCTGGTTATAGCCCGAGAATCCATCCATGAAGGAGAATACTTTAAACTTTGCTGTGCTGTCAACCAGCATGTCAATGTGTGGTAAAGGAAAGTCGTCCTTTGGACTTGCCTTGTTCAGATCTCTGTAATCAACACACATTCTGACCCTTCCATCCTTTTTGGGAACGGGTATGATGTTGGCTAACCATTGAGGATATTCAGATGTAGCGAGGAATCCCGCGTCGATCTGTTTCTGTACCTCCTCTTTGATTTTGATGGCCATGTCCGGGTGAGTGCGTCTCAACCTTTGCTTTACTGGCGGACATTCCGATCTTAACGGTAAGTAATGTTCCACGATGTTGGTATCCAACCCTGGCATATCCTGATAGGACAAAGCGAATACATCGGGAAATTCTTTGAGAAGCTTTATCAAACCCTCTCTGGCAGTTGGACTGAGCAGTGCTCCGATCCTGATTTCTTTTCTCTCTTTTTCTGAACCCAAGTTTACCGTTTCCAACGGCTCTTTGTGAGGTTCGATGGACCTTTCCTCTTGTCTGAGTAGTCGGGAGATCTCTTCTGGAATTTGGTCGTCATTTTCTTCTTCAGCCTCGAATACCGTGAACTCAAAGTTGGAAGAAGGCATCGGATCGTATGTTTCAACGGGGTATAAAACAAGCAATCTGCATGACGTGTTGATTCGTGTTTAGAAGAGATAGAGAGAAATTCAAGTGTGTGCAGTGTTTTGATTTTTCAGCTTGTTTTTATTATTGAATGTTTTTTAGGATTACCATTTTCTGAAAAAGCAAAAAGAGAAAACAGCAATTAATGCGGAAATTACATAACGAAGTTATTTTATTTATGAACAAGTCGACTCTTGAAACTACAGCCCTATAAAACAAAACTCTGTCGTTTTGGGCAAAGCGAAGAGGGAAATTTACAGAAAACGAGCCCTATCAAAATATTCGTTTCACCTGGGCAGGGTGAAAGGTTTAAAGATGGCAATTACTTTGACTGACGAACGACCTTCGGAACCTCTACGGTAACCCATTGGCGGCGAACTCCTCGATGAATCACAAAGTCTGGCACCTTCCTTGATTTGTCTTCAGAAATGACGCTGATTTCTGGTGAAGCAGGATCATTGGAATCTGTCTCCCAGGCAGAATTATCGTAGGAGGATTCCTCTGTTGCATTTTGCATAGCATTTGTGCTCTCAGGTACATCTCCCCATCCAGTTGACTGGATATCTTCGAGCCTGATACGAGAGCTTTCGGGAGCGGTGTACTTGACCATAAAGTCGTATTTTCCACTAGGTTGTCCCAGGGTGTCCCAAACTTCTTTGGAACCGGAGAAGTCATCCCTCTCGATGACGTTGACCTCGGGTAAAGCATAGTTGATGAATCCAAGTCCTGCAAATGTTGCGAATTCATCTTCATGTTGAGTAGTTTCCGAATGACCTGAGTGTTGATCCCATGACATGGTGGGGACACAGGTATTCTGTTCAATGATGCTCAGCTGAGTTTCATTACTCGGCTGACTTTCTTGCCCCAAGTTTCCTGGGTAAGGCTTCCACATTGGCAGACCATCCATCGGGCCATAGTAATTGTGATCAAAGTTGTCTTTCATCGGAGTGTACTCCTCTAATGAATTTGGCGGAGCACGGCATCCTTCCGGATCACAATCCCCGTAGATCATTTCGACATCTGATCTTGGTATAAATCTCGGACTTTCTGTAGGAAAGCGAAACGGCATAGGCACCTCTTCCTGAGACATATAGCCGTCCTTATTAAGATAGGACTCCCATTCTTCATCTGTGTCAGAGGGATCTTCCTCATTGATAGCATGAACCGTCTGAGACACTGGGTGAAGAAAACCTCCACTGTGGAAGAAGTTTTGAAGGGGATGAAGACTTTCATCGTCGGCAGCTGCCTGGGTACAGGTTGCAGAAAAACCAAGACCCTTCTTTGTTTTATTGTCAATAGGAATGACAAGCCGTCCCCATCCTGTTGTATCGGTACTCTCGACCGCTTTGATAGCATCTTTGTATGAAGAAATTGAGGTTCCTTCTTTGAACTGATTGTCCTTGCTCACCGATGGTGCTTGGAACTGAGTTCCAATAACCTCCTCGGGTTCCACACAAGTAGATGATGATAAGTTACTCACAAGCAAGGCTTGTTCCCCACAAACCGTGACAAGTTGATCGTTCTTGACGAACTTTAGCTTTTGGTGGAGGGTTGAAGTAACCGCTCCAGCCTGATGTATCCAAGGTCTTCCTAATAAACAACTGTATGTTGCCCGGATGTCCATGACCTGGAAAGTGATTTGGAAAGTGTGAGGACCAATAGTTATGGGAAGATCAACTTCGCCGATAACTGTTTTTCTGGATCCGTCGAATGCTTTGACGACGACCTCGCTGACTCTCATCGGAGGGCCCTTAAATGATAATTGCATCAAAGTGGACTTCGGCATAACATTCAGGGCTGACCCTGTGTCTACCAGTACGTTGGCTAAAGCATCGCCCTGGCAGTTAACTGTAATGTTGAGCGCCATGTTATGACGGCGACCCTCTTCGGGTAATTCCTCATCACTAAATTCCAAATTGTTGCAGGAAGTGATGTTAGAGACAATACTATCGAACTGTCTGATTGTTACATCCTGTTCCACAAAGGCTTGCTCCAAGACTTTCTGTAGAGCCTCTCTGTGTGCTTCTGAACTGAGTAACAGTGATAATACTGAGATCTTTGAAGGAGTCTGTAACAGTTGATCAACAATGTTATATTCACTCCTTTGGATGAGCTTTAGCATCTCATCTTTGTCTTTTGAAAAGTCGGGATTACTAGACTGACCGACTGGCGGATCAGGAATTTCTGCCTGAAGTTCCTTTTCTTTGTTGGATTCTCCAACCCCTCGGTTGAAGATTCGACCGCTCCGTGTTACACGACTGATGTCTGCAATATTCATGACGGAGGGTAATGGAATTTCCTTTCCATTCTCGATTATTGTTGCACCGTATTTGTAAGGGATTGCCTTAGCTGATTCATACGGTAGTGGTCCCGGTAGATAGATGACTATGGGAACCTTCTGATTTTTTTGACCATCATAAGTAACCTTGATCCGTTCCCGGTTGAGAACTTTAGATTTGTCAAATAGAGGGATGATGGCAAAAACATCCCTGGTCCTGTGGTGACCAGAGATCGTGACAACATCCTCAACTTGCTCGGCAAGGTAGTTCGGCAACCAAATGATGGGTCCTGAACCTGGATATGGATAAATTTCTTCATGATCGACTTGACCCTGAAGAGCTGCTCTCACAAGGTAACACCCTTGGTTACTTTCCGAACAGACGCTACAACTGTCGTAGTTGTGTGGTGGCACCTGGCCATGCCCACTTTAAATGCAATGTAACCTCACTAGGTTATCTTCCGTTGATCAGACATCCTGACTTTGACGACGAGTAGGATTCCTGTGACTGATACTAATCTGCTGTGTATCTTCATCCATATAGATTGGTACCCACCAGTGATTTAACAAGTGCTGAAGTGCCTCCTGGACAAGGGTACAACCTCGATCATTTTTGCAACCCGCTTTACAATTTTGATAATCGTGTGATATTAAGAACCCGAGTCGGACCTGCTCAGCATGTAACTCTACCAGGTTGGTATTCATTACGCGGATATCGAAGATCTGAACCATGTTGATTTGATAGGAGTTCCTATCATGGTAGTCTTGGATCCATCCAAGATCCATCTGACGCTGGAGGGCCTCTTGTATGAAAGAGCATCCCTGTTTGTTTACCGAGCAAATCAGACAGGAACCGTAATCGTGCCGCGACAGATTATGATACTGGCTTTGCCTTGAGTGCATCGCCACCAAGTTGACATTCATCGCACGGATGTCGTGGTTTTGAATGACGTTGGAATTCGTGTAAACCATGTTAACTCCATGAACTCGGTGCTCTTGGATCCATCCAAGATCCATTTGCTCCTGTAGAGCTGCTTGCACCACAGAACATCCCTGGTTGTCTTTAGAGCAGATATCACACTGGTGATAATTATGAGGTGGCACATGGCCATATCCACTCTGTCTACAATGCATCTTGACCAGATTGGTCTCCAATAAGAGTACATCGTGAATTTGATAGACATTGTTAGTCTCTTTCTCAATCAGATTGACTGCAGCTTTCTCATGTTGAGGCAGCGGGTTCGTGAGAACATTAGGATTCGTATCTTTGAAAGATAAGAGCCCGCTCCTAACAAGCTTTTGCACGTCGGATTTGAAATTGAGACAAGTCTCAATGTTATGCCCTGAACCTCCTTGATGATAAGGGCATGTTTGATCCGCTTTAAACCAAAAATGCGGATTTTCCGGAACTAAAAGGGGAGACTTAGTCTGAATGTGCCCCTTGGCTAGCAGTAACGGAAACATCTCTGCGTACGTTACGGGTATAGGATCAAATCCTGGTGGCCGTGTTGTACGGTTGTTGTTATATGGAGGACGAGCCTGCTGAAGAGGTTGTTGTGTCCTTTGTTGGTCAGGTTGGCTCTGCGCTACCTGAGGTTGATACATAGGAACAGGCGCGGGGCCGATAGCAGGAGTAACAGCTGCTACTGGCTGATAACGTCGCCTTTGCTTTTCGAGAGAGATATTCCCAATATCTTGCTCTTTTTTCTTAGGGAGGGCACTACCGTATTTTTTAGTACCGCTCGTTGATCCAGTGTCTTTCACCAAACGTCCTTCTCGGACGGCTTCCTCAAGACGTACACCCATGCCGACCATTTCGGTGAAATCACTGGGTGCACTGGCAACCATTCGGTCATAGTAAAATGAGCTTAAGGTCTTTAAGAAGATTTTTGTCATCTCTTTTTCCTCAAGAGGTGGACAAATTTGAACGGCAATTTCACGCCACCTTTGAGCATACTTCTTAAAGGTTTCCTTGTCCTTTTGCGACATTGATCTGAGTTGATCTCTGTCGGGTGCCATGTCCAAATTGTACTTGTATTGTTGGACGAAGGCAGTACCAAGATCTCTAAATGTACTGATCGTAGTACGGTTTAAACCCATGTACCATTTGAGTGCGGCACCGGTTAAACTATCCTGAAAGTAATGAATCAGCAGGTCCTGATTCTCCGTCTGAGCTGACATCCGCCGAGCGTACATCACCAGATGGCTCTGAGGGCAAGAGTTACCCTTGTATTTTTCAAAGTCGGGCACTTGGAACTTGTGCGGGACTTTCACATTCGGGACCAAGCAGAGGTCTGCGGCGTCCTTTCCAAATAGATCCTGACCGCGAATGGCTTGCAGCTCTTTCTGCATTTCCAAGAACTGCTCCGGGAATTCATCCATTCTGTCAAACATAGTTTCCTTCTTACCAGAAGGTGTTGGTGGAATCTGCCCTTCCGGGACAGTGTGCACCACAGGGGGTGGTACCGTGACTAAGGCAGTGAGTCTTGGCGCCTCCCGAAGTTTGTAACCTTCAGGAGTCTTGAGTATGCCCCTGGCATCTTCGCTTTCCCGAAGTTTGTAACCTTCAGGCCTAGCGGCTTCTGTTATGATTCCCTGATCTTCAGTGATCGGCGGAACATATCCTTCCGGGATATAGTTAACAGGCATGCCCCAAGGACGATCTTTCGGCATCTGATACCTAGGATCATACTTTTCTATGATGGGCGTTGAGGTGATCTCTGAGATCACAGTTCTTTGTAGCTGAGCTTCTGCCATGGCTTGCATGTCGTTACGAAGCTTTCTCATATCCTCTCTCAGAGCGTCGATCTCTTGTTTCAACTCTCTGTTTTCTTCCTCAAGATCATCCATCTTTTTCTGACGACTGGCCCGAGTATTATACGAATGAGACAGTTTGACTCTAGAATCGAGACACAAACGTGAGATTCGTAGGGAAGAAGAATACGCGATGTGAGAATGATGAATGCAATGATTATATTAATTGTTTTTAGGTTTAATCAAAATAAACTTCGACAATTAGATTGCAAATATCAAACAGTGGGGAAACCCCTTTTTATTGAATTCCAAAGGATTACAGAAATGGAAATACAGTAGATTACAAAGTGCAGAAACAGAAACCTAAACTAATGGGTCCCGAGTCCTCTTCTTTGACCGGGGCGCTTGGGCCGTTGTCGGGTTGTCATTCCTTTGCCAAGTGAAAGGAGTGAGCAAATTCCTTTGGTCATCTTGATTCTCCACAACATGCTGCTCCAAAATTTCAATCAGAGCATCTTTCTCTTTTAGTAGTTGCTGTATTTAGATACACTCTACGTCGAGGGTGCGATACTTGTTCTTCCAAGATCTTCTTTCCCTTTGAACTTTGTTGAGAGTAACCTGAAGCTTTTCAGTTTCCGTCATGAAGTACATGACAGATTCCCTCGGCGGAAGAATTCCGTAACGAGGATAAGGCATCTTTAGCTTGAGAGCTCTAGTTTGTACCCAATGGAGATAAGGCTCCACCGAGACACAGTCCGGTTTTCCCAGAGACTCTCGTCCTTTCTTATGAACATGTTTCCAAGCTTGCACTATTTTCATCTTTAGTGCTCTGTCGTTTTCTCCTTCTTTGAAGAAAAGACCTTCCAGATGAACACCCAGTGGGATGTGTCTCATCGGGTATCCAAATTGCCGAAGAATCAATACCGGATGATAGTTGATTCCTCCCTTAGTACCTATGAGGGGTACGCTGGGGAAGTTTCCACAACGGTCAATGATTCTGATTCCCTCATAAATCCTATTACACTAATCTATATCAAAATTGGTGAGAGACATGATCTTCTGCGACCAACGTAAAACACCCTTGCAATCCCAAAAAGCAGCAGACTTGGGCAAGTGAGAGATAAACCATTTGTAGAGCAAAGGTACACAGCATGTGATCTCCCCTCCGCTGTACAAATTTCCCAAGTGTACAGAATGATACGCATCTGCGAGCAAAGTCGGCACAGGGTTTCCAATGAGAAAAACCTTAATAGCGTTGATATCGATGAAGTTATTGATGTTAGGAAACAAAAATAACCCGTAGGCGAGCAAGACAAAGATGCTTTCAAAAGCAGTCCCGTTCCCTATACTAGCGAAGTACAGAGCTTTCTTTGTCAAGAATTGGGCTGGCAAACCTTGGA
The DNA here is from genome assembly GCA_022829125.1 of Lathyrus tuberosus. Lineage (NCBI taxonomy): Eukaryota > Viridiplantae > Streptophyta > Magnoliopsida > Fabales > Fabaceae > Lathyrus > Lathyrus tuberosus. Next base: position 8,864,938 of record JALAZF010000090.1, read on the forward strand.
TGCCACCCTTAGTGGTCATGTGAGTCCTGACCTCGGACTCGTCCAAATGAATTGCTATTGCAATAATCTGATTCTTTGGAATTTCTTCCAGTCCAGAAAATGGAGCTCGATCAGTGATATGTAAATCAGTCAGATGAGAATACTCCTTCAGCGTTGGTGCAAACTGGTAATCCAGGAATGTGAAACAATGATAAACCGGATCGTAGAACTGAATGAGCGCGTCCATGATCCCCTTAATCACATGGACTCTTAACAGTGGTAGAAAACCACCGTGCTTGGCTCTGAAAGCCTCTGGGTTAACGATCATCCTCGCTAACTTTCTCAAATCCCCTAGTTTTGGAACCTTGAAGGTATACTGGTGAGTTCTCTTTCTACCGAAATCCATTAGCGTAATCCTCTTCTCTGATATTTGCAATCACAGTCTTAGTTTAATTTGAAAAACAGAGAGACTAGAAGAGAAATTTTTTGAATGTTTTAATGTTTTTTAGATGAATGCATGAATGCAGCACACAAAAACATAGAAAAAACATGGGGTCAAAGGGTTGTTGTCATGAAGTCAAGGCTCTACCCATCCCCAAAGGTTTATACTAGGGTGATTTTTGTACCTGTACTCATTATCATCAGCTCCTCCCAGGAAAGCAAAACAACAAGCGGATCGCCAGCGAGTTGTGTGCAATCTTAGAGTAAGTGCTATTCACCAAGAATAGATCACCAGCCTCAAATGAGGGTAGTATCGCGTAACATCTATTTCCGATAGCTTCCGCACTACGAAAGGGTTTGGCTTTTCTAGGTGGATACTCATTCTCACCACATGCGGCATCACACGCATTCCCATTAGCAAAAAAATAAACACGTATAGCAATTAGGAAAAGCAGTATATATATTTGTCATAATCATCCTAGACTTATAAAGCTACGATTCTTAAGTTCCTGACAGAAATGGGTTCCCCGGCGGAAGCCCCAATCTGTGGTTCCCTGCCTAAGAGATGGACCAGCATAGGTCTATCTTTCTCCTCGGTAGAGTTCCCATTTTTTGTAGAAAACGGGGATGATGCCCTAAGGCAGAAAAGGAGACTCCCCAGCAGAGTCTCCATTTTACAAGGAAAACAGAAAGAAAGAAAAACAAGGCCCCACGGTGGGCGCCATTTTTCTGTAGCGAGCGATTTTGGACGCGGTTCTTAAGCGCTGGTCGCTCTCTGCGGTTTGAGCTTAAAACTACAGGTCGATTCATTTTTTATCCTATTGTGAGCTGAATAAGGAAGGGAAATAGATGTATCCAATTAACCCTGCTTGCATACTGAGTTTAAACAGCGGTCTGTTAGGTTACGGATGCTATCAATGTGGGGGGGCCTTTGTACTGGTTATTTGTGTTTTCGCCAATACGGTTTTCTTTCTTTTTAATCTAGGCAAATGGTTTCTGACGGGGAACAAGGATTAGGACGTTAGGACTGGTGCTTTTGAATTACTGCTTTTGATTGATGGAGATATGGGATTTGGGTTTTTTGTTGATTACGCTCGCTAAGATCTTTTCTTTCGATCTTATGCCTACGTATTCCCGTTTACCGAAACAGGGAAATCAGAGCGTTCGTAGTTCCTCCTATTCTATGGGAGGAAATTGGTTTTTGGTGTCTTGTTCAAAGCCCAAGACGTGAAGCGAAAGGTGATTTGTATCTTGTTCAAAGCCCAAGATGTGAAGCTGAAAGGTCTATTTGTGTCTTGTTCAAAGCCCAAGACGTGAAGCTGAAAAACCTCGACTTTAGAGAGAATTGGTCATCTCTAAAGAAGGGAGAAGGAGAATTACTTTAACTGGGATACGCGGATCCGAGCAATGCCATAATTTCCGAAGAAAGGGTTTTATCCTGAAGGAGAAGACTTTAACTCAGTGTAGAGCAATGCCATCTTTCCTTAGGAATTTCTCATGCTAAAAGAGGGACATTGGCATGGATGTAGATGATCCAGAGGCTTGCCGCTTACAGCGATTAGATGAAGGGAAGGAGTTGTTGATGTTTGTATACTGTGAACAAGGCACAACTTTGATGCTAAAAGGTTGATTGGATCAACCAGTGGTTTTCTTATACGAAGCCTAAGAGGAGGCTAATTTCCACTAGGAAAATCATTATACAAAGCCTAAGAGGAGGCTATTTTGTGTCTCGTACAAAGCCCGAGAAAGAGGCTAAAAGGGTTCGACCCGGTGGGGCATATCGTTATACAAAGCCTAAGAGGAGGCTCGCAAAGAGTTGACTCAGCTGGAGAATCTTTTATACTCAGTAAGGGAGTGTTTTTGTATCTCGTACAAAGCCCGAGAGAGAGGCGAAAAGGTTATTTTGACTCCACTGGGGAGAATTTTGGTATCTCGTACGAAGCCCGAGATGGAGGCTATTGTAACTGTTTCAGTTGAGTGACAGATCCAATATACTGATTTTAAAAGAGAAAATCAGTTCTTATATGAGCATCACTGTACTCAGGGGTTTGATTTGAGGATCATGGATATTTCCTTCTCTTTGAGAAAACAGGAAATCCAAAGGGTATTGAGACTGTCCGAGTCTGCGGGTTTCCTTCCTATTTAACGAAGGGTGCTTGAGAATGTCTTTGAGACTCAAGGAAGTTAGACTGTCCGTGTCTAGAGTTTTATCTTTTGTACTATGCTTTGAGAAACAGTAGTAGACTCTTTGAAAGGACTGTTCTATTAAGATGACTAGGTTCTGTTCCTATACCTTTAGGAGGTCGTCGGGACAATTTGTACGAAGCCCAAGAGGAGGCTGGAAACTTTTAAGAAGCCGACGGGTCCTTGTACGAAGCCCAAGAGGAGGCTATCATTCCCAGAGGAAGAGATCATTATACGAAGCCTAAGAGGAGGCTGTGAATACTTCTAAGAAGCCGTAGGGTCCTTGAATAATGCCCAAGAGGAGGCCGATGCTTTTAAGAAGCCCGTGGGTCTATCATCTCCTTTCCATTAGGAGAGATAACTCTTTTAAAGATAAAAAACCACTGGTAAACGTGCGAGGTTTACTATCCAGCAACTTTTAGCTTTTAAAGAGGGTTCCTTAGTTAAGGTCCAAGATTATGACCGTAGTGGGTACCCAAACCCCGAGACATTCAAGGCAAGCTATCCACAAGGAATAGATCAAGTCAGGAAAGTTCGAGAATTGGGAAGAAACTCAAAGATGCCATTCACGGAGAATACATTCATCTTGGGGAGTAGAGCTTCTTGACGATTCCTAAGGAGGACAGCCGAAGAGAAGACTGTATCTGGTGCTCCTATTGGGGATCTAGGCGTCTATTTCTACGAATAAGTGAAACGACGTCACCTAGTTCTAGACGTAGTTGTCGGGGAAACTCGAAATATCTATACTATTATTACACAGTAGATATGAGTTTATGAAAGGAGACTTACAGTGAGCAGCCCCACAATACAGTTTATATATATATGAGTTTGTGAAAGGAGACTTACAGTGAGCAGCCCCACAATACAGTTTATAATATGAAAGCAGTAAACGAAAGCGATAACCACTTACTCGGTTGGAGTGCTTCCATGCTGTTTGGTTAGTTGTTCAACAAAGAAGGATTGAAAACAACAGTATATTCAAAATCAAAGGAGAAAGTGCTTTGAAAAAGAAAGATTTGGGGCTTACAGCTCAAGGAGAGGCCCAGGGTTTTATCAGTGAGCGCACTGTTTGACTTTGTACAGTGGGAGTTATACAAGTGACTGGGGCCCAAAAAGGTTTTCTGTACAAAGGGATGGGTCTTACACTCTCTCAAGAGGCCCAAAAAGGTTTAAAGAAAAAAGAGTGGGGCTTATAACACGAGGGTAGGCCCAAATGATTTTTCGTTTAAAAATGGCGATCGTGCCGAGGTTTTCTTTTAACGCAGAGGGACTTATACAATAAGTGAGGCCAAAAATGTTTTGGTTAAAAGGGGGATTGGGTCTTACACTCTAATAGAGGCCCAAAGTGTTTTGAATGGGTCTTATAGCTCAAGGAGAGGCCCAGATGATTTTTATTTTTAAACGGGCGACGATCGTGCTGTTTACTTGTACAGAGGGACTTATACAATGAGTGAGGTCCAAAAAGTTTTTGTACAAGGGGGGATGGGTCTTAAACTCTCTCAAGAGGCCCAAAGAGTTTTGAAAATGATTTATGAGGGTTGAATAAATCCAAAACCCTAATTTGTTTTCAAAATGTATTTAATTGAATAAAAATTCAATTAAAATGATCAAAAATTGTTTAACACATGGAAAAAAAATTGTGATCTTGGATTAATGCTTCAAAAATTAAGTATTGACCTACAAAATAATTAGAAAGCATTAAAAGTTGCAAAATCAATGTAGAAAAAATATTTAAAATGCCAAAAACAATCAAAATATTAATTCTTTACAAAAATATCAATTATATGAAATAAATAATATTTTTGGGATTTTTTGTGAAAATAAAATATTTTAACATTTTTGTGAATTATTAAAAAAGAATCAACTGAAAATCATTAAAACTCAGAGAGAAATTAATTTTTGAATCAATTAAACAAAATCACAAAATTCAAATATTTGAATTTCTAAAAATGGCGCCAAGAACAAGCTGAAGAACACACGCGTGTTCTTGGTTTCTCAGATTTGCATTTTCTATCCAATCTCCATGAATACGTAATCATATCATGCAATCCACATATCATTATGCTCGCCTCAACCTCACGATCATGTCTATGTACTTTAATTTCATTTAAATTAAACATACAACAAGAAATCACGAAGAGACCTCAAGAACCCTAATTTCTGCATGAAGGCTAGGATTTTTGATACACGATTCAAACAATGCAATTAATTGAGGGAAAACATTCCATGCATGATTATGAACATATGGCCAAATTATTGTGCGAGGAAATATGCATTGATTGAGAGATGACCAAGTATGTGCTTACCTCCAAGTCGTGACAGCAAGTTCAAAGTATTTTTGATTTGGAGGTGTTACAGATGAGTGGTGATGATCTGAACAGCTTCCCTACACCCTATGGATTGTGTTTGGATGGTTGGACTTGATTGAAATTGGCTGGATCACTTTGTGGTACCTCAGCTGCAACTTGTTTGAAAATTTGAGCAACCAGCTGGTGATTTTGTGAAATTGGTGTTTCAGAAGTGATCTAAGTGTTTGATCAGCTCATATGTGATGTATGTGAGGTGTGTGAGTGATTGGTTTGTGCAGAATTGCTCTCAAACTCAAAACCCGATAGCTACCTTGCTAAGAAAGGCATTTTTGCCAAGAGAAAGAGATTTTGAGGAAAGCATCTGTTAGATGGCTTTGTTGTACTTAAACTGACCACAATTGAGCTCTATTTATAGTAGAGCAAGTTTGTTTTGCAAGGAATAGTGCATGGCAGCTGGTAAGTAGGTTTGGCCAATGTTGGCAAATGAAAATCCAAGTCTCCTCTAGCCATTGACTAGAGGTTAGGGCACAGAGCTTTGGTCCCCTTGGTCTTGGATAAGTCTTGACTGATTTCAGATGAGAATGGCTCAGTCCATGCCACCTTGATGGTTCCATTGAATGCTTCATTCCAAATTTGAAGTCTTGTCCCTATCTTGGCCATTCTAAGTTCAACATGCTATTTCTTGTTCCATGGACTTTGTAGGCTTGGCTCAGTGATTATCCCCTTTGGATTCAATCCTCTGAGGTGTCCAAGTGGATTGGAGCAATTGAATTTGGCTGATTTTGGCAAATCGACCAAAGTTGCAAATTCTGCCTTGCCTTGACAGATTTCAGCAAGGCAACTTGGCAATGTTGTATTTCATGGTGTAGGTTGAATTTGGCAATGTTCTTGGCCATTTTGGAAAGCTCTTACATGATACAACAACTGTTTGAACAAGTTTGGTTTTGATCCCTTTTGATTCCAAGTGAAAAATCCCCCTACATTTGGCAAAAAGTGAGGCAGAATCTGCCTTAGTGAAAATTTCACTAAGTGTTGGAAAAAGTGACATTTTCACTTTTTAGCCACTTTGATCACTCCATAACTCAAAATCCTTAATGAATTGGAATGACTTGTAGTTGAAGTTTTTGTAGGTGATAATGAGGGCTACAAATCCATCTTTGGATGAGAAAAAATGGCCTTGTGGTTTAGGAGTTATGGTCCTCCAAAGTTGGTACCTTAGCCACTTGAATTTATCTTAGAAAAATTTCTAAGTTTTATGGTTACCCCTTTTACAAGTTATCTCACTTTTCTTGATTTTTCTTGATGAATGATGATTCAAACCATACATTAACATCATTTTAGGGTTAAAAATCCATTTTGGCGAAAAATCTCAAAAAGTCAAAGTTGACTTTTGTGCACAGTTGACTTTTTATCAGATGAATTCCAAACTGTGCAATTCTTCAGGAAATCATGTCCTTGACCTAAATTAAACTCGATAGACATGTTCCATGGGTGTCATAGGGTATATTCAATCATGTATTAGGGTTTGGGAGCATGTCCTGGTCAAAAGTCAAAGTTACAGTTGACTTTTCCCTTAAAACCCTAATTGTGGTGCAGATGAAAATGAGACTTGTTGCTCAAGCTTCTTGGATCAATCCATTGTTCCAAATGGATCAATATGGTATATTAGATACCCTCAAATCATGTCTTGAGGTCTTGGCTCATGGTTTGTCCCAAAAGTCAACTTAGGGGTGAATTAGGTCAAGAAACCCTAATTCCTGATTTTTGATGAATGCATCCCCTGAGGCAAAATTGACTTGATGCATGGGTTCATGAAGTTCCATGAAGTATATTAGGTTATGTTTTGGATCATTGCCTTGTGCCCAGATGAAAATTTCCATCTGGAGGCCCTGGTCGACCAAAACCCTAATTTGGTGACACTGTCGATCTTGAGACTTGATCCACCTAAAAGGGAGCAGCCTTGTGCTTAATCCTTGAAGTAGGAGTCCTTTTTTATCCATTGTGGATGTTTGAGAGATTAGACAAGTTGAAGATCATGTCATTTCTTGATTGATCCTTTGTCTAAGCACTCAGAGAGGGCTTGAAACCCTAATTTTGATTGTATTGAATGCTCACCCATCTTTGGGGAGACTGATGAAGCATAAAGGTACATCCATATTGTGATGATGATTTTCACAATGATGGGAAATCTAAGTGGTCAAAATTTGGGGTATTACACTATGATATATGATCAAATGCGAATGCAGATGTCATGCAGACGTCAACAACACGACTCGACTCTTTTGTGGAGAAGACAAGACTGGAAAAACTGATTCCTTAACACGGAGATCACTGCCATTCCAGTTAGGGACTAAAGATGCTACCACTGAACACAATCTCTGCCACACTGGTAAATTGTATCAATTTGCTGATCCTTGTAGGAAGGAAAGTTGCATGGGGAGTCTTCAAGTTAACTGCCCCCAGATTAGCTGATTGTTGTAGATAAACTGATCATTACTTCGTCTTGATTGATGCTGGAAATGACTGAATTATTGTGGGCTTAGAAAGCTTGCCCCAGTCTGAGTCTTGAAAAATATTCTGGATAAACCAATTCTGAGAAGGACTTGCACTGAACCACAAATCTTAAACTGATTCTTCAATCGGGTTTGGAAAGAACTTGCCCCTGATTGGAGCACCGACCAAGTTTCTCAAATGTTTGAAAATTCCTTAAGGAAAGCCAGTTTGCAAACAAAAATATTCATTCAGACATGGTAAATGCAAAGTTCATGCAACTTTTGAAATCAAAATCATTTTTGGAGAGATGCAAAGTATAAGTCACTAGTCAGAACATGGCGGTTCAAGACATCAAAGTGAAAAGTTTAAACAAAAAGCGTGATGCCAAAACAGATGATCTGCAAAGATCTTTCAGAGTCAGTTTACGCAACCTTGCTGTAGTATGCTTTCAAAATAACCTTACTTCAATTAGGTCTTTTGAGGGTTATAACGTGGTCTGGTTCATGGTTTAAGAAACAAAGGATAAAGGCTCAAAGTTTATTTGTACCCACCCAATCTTCGTGATGATCTTCAGTCCTACGCTCAGTTAACTCAAATTATGCACTCAAGTTCCCATAGGTTAGGGATTGCACTGATGATAGTGGTGATGATGATGGTCTAGAAGTCAAGAGACTTGAAATGACAGTCACTACTTCCTTACAACTTTTGGTTGTCATACAAGCTTGTTCTTATCTTTCTTTGTATAAGGTAAGGTTATGAGTTTCCCATCTTTCTTAGCTTTTGCCTTGAAAGGGACTCGACTCATTCTTGGCGATCCTTCTTGATTTATTGCTTTGGGAACAACTTGCACAACATTTATTTAATTTGGAAGAGTTGAAAATTTGTGACTTCATGGCTTAATGATTACATTGAACCATCATGGGCTTCAGATTTGAAAGACATCTTCGACACTTGCTGTGTGCGAAGGAAAATTTGAGAATGCAAACTTTTGTCGAAAGGTGTCTTGAATGCACAATCAAGTTAACTGAGAACTACCCTGCCCCAAGTTAAGATTGTGGGTTTTTTTTTGTAAAGAAAAGGAACTCCTACTTCAAGGCTCAAAGGGGTTGACGAGGGGTTATCTTCCTTATTTCTCCAGTGTTTGGGGGATTGAAACAATGCCTTACATCGTCAGCAAAGTTTTGATTTGAAAGCATACCAACCGCAATTATGGGTATTTACGTTATCATCATCCTCCCTCCAATCTTTGCATAATAAAAAAAGAAAGTAATTTTTTTTTTGTTTTTTTTAGATAAAAGAAAGTATAAAGATGTAAATAGCAAACACAAATGAATTGAATAAAAAAGTTGCAATGCTCATTTTATTAATTATGAAAGTATAAACATAATTGAAAGCAAACAGCTAGTACAAAATGAAGGAAAATTCAAACAACAAGAAACATGGCCTAGTGACTAATCAGTAACAAGGATGAGTTGTCATGTCTGAAACACTGGCTTTTAGGGAGATAGTCTGCTGAAGTTGATCGAAGCTTCACTTGGCGTGCTCTGGCAGAGGATTGTTCTTGACATTCGGATTGGTGTCACGAAAGGAGAGAATACCAATTCTGATCAGCTCTTGTACCCTAGCCTTCAACACAAAGCAACCTTCCAAGTTATGACCTGCACCACCTTGATGGTATTCACAATGAAGATCAGCCCTATAGTCGGCTGGAAGAGGATTCGGAGGAGGAGGCAAAGGCCTTGTAGTAATCAAACCTTTCTGAACCAGACCAGGATATAATTCAGTGTATGTCATCGGAATAGGATCAAAATTATTCCTATTATGGTACCGATTTTGTCCTACAGCCAGACGTTGGGGAGCTGGAGCTGGTCGTGGAGCAGTAACTACAGGAGTAACAGCAGCAATATCAGGGTGATCAGCATATTGTGGTCGAGGATGGGACCTTCTCAGTTTAGTCATGACAGCATTGGTATGATCTTCCCTTTTCTTTTGGAAGTTTCCATAGGATTTCTTCGTGCCGTTAGAAGATTCAACAGCTTTGGATACTTTCCCATTCTTAAGTCCTTCCTCGAGTCTTTGACCAATAGTAACCAAATCCGTGAAATTGGAGGAAACACTACCAATCATCTTCTCCCAGTAGAACGGAGACAAGGTATCCATAAACATTCCAGTCAATTCATTCTCTGCCAAAGGAGGTTCAACTTGAGAAGCCAACTCTCTCCAACGCTGAGCATATTCCTTGAAAGACTCTTTATCCTTCTGAGACATGTTTTGCAGCTGACGGCGGTCAGGAGCCATGTCGAGATTATACTTATATTGCTCCATGAAGGCATTAATAAGATCCTGGAAACAGTGAATGTTGTTCTGTTCAAGATTCATATACCATTTGAGAGAAGCTCCACTCAGACTATCTTGAAAACAATGGATAAGTAACTTCTGATTCTTGGCCTGAGCAGCCATCTTTCGGGTATACATGACCAAATGAGCTCTTGGACAAGAATCACCTTTGTACTTCACAAAATCGGGAGTCTTGAATTTAGCAGGCATAACAAAGTCAGAAACCAGACACATGTTGTCTGCGTCCACATTAAAGAAATCAGTACCCTCAACAGCTCGGATTCTCTTGTCTATGGTCTGAAACTGTTCACGGACAACCTCAGGTTCAACAAAGTCTTCACAGTCTTCACCCTGAGCACTAACAGCATTGTACTCATAGAGAGGGTTCTCAAAAGGAGCTCGAGTAGTCTGAACTATAGGTTGAGGCTCGACAAAAACAGGAGCTTGAAAAACTGGTCCAGCAGTCTGACCAATCATACCAGTAGATGCAAGAGGTGGTGAGTAGTTGAGAGGTAAACCAAACTCTGGCCAAGTTGAAGGTGGCACCTGAACAGGCAGAGGATCCGCATTTGAAACTTCCTGAATGACAGTCCTTTGAGGTGGTTCTCCTCTAGCAATCAAAACTTAGAGCATCTCTGTGGGCTTTGTCATACTCGACTTAAGATCATCGATCTCCATTCGGATCTCTGCGTTATGTGCTTCTTGCTCTGACATTATGCATCTATAGTTAGCTCTAGTCCGATATCTGTGTCGAGGAATCAGCTTGATGACTCACAGGTGATACTGGAACATAGAGACAACTGGATATGAGTTGCAGGACAAACGGACGCATGTAACGAATCATGAAAAGATGCAAATGATATGCAATGCGGTGCAATGGTTTCAAGGAACTCAAAAGTAGGTTGCAAACATTTCGGAAAAAAGTTTCATTTTATAATCCAATGATTTTTATTGATTTTGCAAGGGAAAGAACAATTGAGTTCCTTGAAACCAAAGGGTTATTCATGAATGCATGAATGGATGCATAAACACAGGTATACACATATACACATATACAGGCAAACAAGCCAAGGCTTAGGTTTGAAGATCACGAGCATGGGGCCATGGTCTACCCTTCCCAAGGTGTGTACTATGGTTTCAAATGTACCTGCCGAACGGGTTCTACAAAGTTCCCAGAGTCTACAATCCATCTTTCAGATATTATCGATTTTCCAATTCACTTGGTAGTCAATAATATTCTCAAGAGAATCTCATCTGAGTGTAGTATCGCATAGTGACTATTGCAGAAATAGACTCCCGCATAGTCCCCGCACAACATCCTAATAGGCCAAGTTGGGTTAAAGGTAACTACGGTCCCCAATCTCGATGGCCTTTAGTTCGAAATAATATCGTCTTCACGAATGGACTCGTTGAACAATATTAAATTCGAGAAGGCCTAAACTGAGTGGTGAAGTCTCAATTCAACTTCTTCAGGAATCGACTCCCTCAAAGTATCCTTGAATTCTCACTGTCCTATCATATTTTTCACTCTAGTCCGGGTGTAGGACTTATCTCACCACACAAAGTAGCAACCCTGCACACAGAAAACCCAAGTAGAACAGGTATATATACAAGTATAAAGATATATAGGCAAACAAGCAACTAAATAAGATAATTATAAACAAGTTAGGGGAAACCCTCGAAAATTCCCCAGTGAAGTCGCCATTTCTGTCGCGGTGAGAATTGGATGCCAAGCTATTAGATTAACTTGAATCATAATTCTTGAGTTCACCACCAGTCTTTGATTTATCCAAAGGAAAGGTTAAAGATCGAAAAACCTAAGTTAAGAGAATTTAGGTTCGGGGGTTGGTTACGTCTACGGAAGGTATTAGCATCCTAAACGTCTGTAGTACTCTACAGGAACCTCTTATTTTTATTATGTTATCTATTGCTTGCTTGCTAAGGGTGTCTGTTAAATGAAAGACCTAGGGGTTAGTATCTAAGTATACTCGCCAAGACATCGCATCTTATGCCTACGTATCCTGACAGGAGTGGAGTCAGAGTATTCGTAGTTCCCCACAAAGAGGGTGAGGAACTCTTAATTGTGGTCAAGGTTCCAGGGGGAGGTAAGTATCCATGGCGAGATACTTACATGGAGTGTGCGACTCCAAAGTTAAAGTTAAATTGAAAGGGAGGTAAGTGTTCACGGCGGAACACTTACATGTAGCGCGGTGACTCCGATCCTAAGGCCAGGATAAAGGGGAGGTCCTAAAGTTTTCTAAAGCTATGACATGGCAATCAACGGGAAAAACCTTTTCCTTTAGGGATATGGAGTAGATCGATACAAGAAAGTAGGACCAAATACGAAAGTACCAGATACAAAAATGGAATTAGGCAAAGAGTATATAACGTAACAAATAATATTGACATAATCAAGATAAAGTCGAAAGCAAGCTCAAATAATAAGAACCTAATTCATAAACTCACAAAATGTTTGATATTAAAAGAAATGTTTTGTTTTTTTATTATATATACTGTGATTATTTATTTTTGATATAAATCACAAATCACATAAATAAAATAAAGATAGTTATATTAAAAAAAATAGTAATTGAAATTAGTCGATTAAGTACCTACAGGCTCTAATGTGATATATAATTCAACTATAACCTTATAAGAGAAAGAAAAGATAGTCTAATTGCTTATATATTGGAAATTATTCACGAGTTTTCTAACCAGTCAGTATAATTATCAATTTTCTCAATTAAGTGAAAGTTACTTTAGATGGTACCATTTTCATTATGCTAACTTGTTCATGACTATGTTACAAGTGGGAAACGTCACTACAATTAGATAACTAATAAAAACTTTTAAAAAGGATATTATTAAACGGTGAAAGCAATATTGGGCCGGCTAAAAGAACCAAACTACATTCAACTCAATTTTCATGTCAATTCTAAATTAAACCTAAAGCCAAAGAAAAACCCAATCCCACAAACATACATTGCAACAACAACATAGACATACAAAGAAAAGATAAAACGCAGCAAAAAAGAAAGGGAAGAGTGGCTTCACCAGCGATGGATTCGAAACGTGGGGCCAACATCGATTGGATACACGTGCGGATTTCTGAGTCAGAGCAAGAATGTACACTGAAGGTTGTCTTTCTGAGCACCGGCGGTGAATGTAGATGTCGGAGTCTGGCACGCGGAGGTTTGTGCGGTTGTTTCAGTTTTCGGTGCAGATTTGTTGCCTTGAGAAACTCTACTATGGTGCTTTGTTTGTGAAGGTACGTGATGATGATTTTCTCACTGCCTTGTTGCTATGTTCTGATTATTCTTGGTCGTGAGAATCAGTTTTTTGTGAACACTCTGTGTGAAGGTTGTATGGTGAATATGTGTGGAAATGAGTATCTGGTGTTTTTTGTGAATGAATTTGTTGCGGTGATGCTGCGTATCGTTTCTTTATCAGTGTGTATGGGTTTGTTTGATTCTGCGAACACTCCATCACAAATGAACTTGGTACAAGAAAGCACGCCTTGAAGAATCCCCAGATACAATTTGTAACACAATTTGCCACACAACCATGACTAGTTTTTAAATGACCACGTGCCACATCAATGGATAGAACCCTGATCCTCCTTAGAGAAATCTTTGAGAAACCTTGAGAATAAAAGACCTTGTATTGACTAAGGAGCCATAAGAATGAGGGTGTATTCTTTCTCCATCTTCACAGGAATCCAACACAATTTTCAAGGGACCAGAATCACCATGAGCACACGCACAACTTCCATGACCTTTGAACCTTCTGCAGTAACCCTAAATTCACAAAGGAAAACAAACAAACACAAGTTTGGTAAATTGGTTAGCTATGCATGGATGATTGACCTAGAAATGATGTGATATGCTATGCAGGCGATGCGAAATGAAACAACAGAATCTCATGTATTGGCGAAGACGTTTAGCTGCCCAAGGTAAATCGCAGCAAGTTTTCTCAAGCATCGTGTACCGAGTCTCACAGTCGGTGAACTTCTTGCTCAGATAGTAAATGACATACTCTTTCCATTTGGTTTCGTCTTGTTGGCCAAGTACACATCCCATTGAGTCCTCTAGAATTATGAGGTAGATGATCAGTGGTCTTCCTTCCACTGGAGGTGATATAATCGGCGGATTCAACAGGTATTCCTTGATACTGTCAAAGGCAGTTTGGCAGTCATCTGAAGAAACGTAATCCTGGTTCTTTTTTAGTAGTTTGAAAATCGGCGCACACGTGGCGGTCATGAGGAATATGAATCTGGAGATGTAGTTCAAACGTCCCAAGAATCCTCTGACTTGTTTTTTAGTTTTCGGAGAAGGCATTTCTTGAATGGCCTTGACCTTGTCAGGATCAACTTCAATTCATTTCTGGCTGACGATGAACCCTAGCAGTTTCCCTGAACGAACACCGAACGTGCATTTGTTAGGGTTCAAGCGGAGTTTGTATTTTCTCAACCGCTCGAACAGTTTTGACAGGTGGGCCACATGTTCCTCTTCTGTTTTAGATTTGACAATCATATCATTGACATACACTTCGATTTCTTTGTGTATCTGTCATACCCCAAATTTGTCCTACCTGTATATAATTTTCATCTGTACATCCATCCACTAACCATATACAGAAAATCCAAAAAAATATGTTGTCTTCAACTTCATCCCTCTTGTTACTCATTCCAGAGTTGTGGCCGAGCGTGCATTTGAGGTCATCAGGACAGTGATGTGTTATATTGAGGTTCATATGGGTTTGACTTAAGACATGGGTGATGCAAGATTTGGTTTCTAGATCAAGGTCTGGGTATGACTTATTCAAGTGGTGTGTGTCTGAGGCTTTCATTAGGGTTTATACCTATTCAAGTCGTTTGTGCGTGGGTCAGGTTATCAGGCCGTGCAAGTGCTTTATTGACTGAGGATCATCAGTGACTGGCTCATTTTTTCAGTAAAGGTTTTCACAGTGAAGTTCATCAGGGTTGATTTGTGATTCAGAATTTCTGAGGCCGAGATTGATTCATTGAATTTCTCGAAGGCTATCCATCCATAATCCATTTCAAAGTCTGTTTTATCCATTTTTAATATCCATCAAAATTCATTTCTATCTAACTATCCATAATCCAATTCCATTTTAAGTTTATCGTTTTAACCACTTTGAAGCTTATCATCTAATTATGTCCATTTCCATTATATCCAATCCATTCCTTTTACCATTTTTCTTTCATGAACCATAATCCAATCCCGTTTTTAGTCCAAATCATTCTTTTTGAAACTCAAATTATCCATTCTAAATTGCCATATCCATATTCATCTAAATCCAAGTCTTTTGACCATTTCTCCAAATTCAATCATTTTTTTAACACATATTCATCTATATGCCATCTTTTCAAAATTCATTTCCACATCCGTATCACAATCACCTTTATTAAACCTTCTTTCATAAAGCCAAAAATAAATTGTCACACCAATAGAAAAGGCCATTGTACAAAAAGTCAATTCCAATTCAAAAAATCCATGGTCCATTTTACAATCAAAATGCCAAAAATGAATTAAAAAAAATCACAATAGATTAGCCACTTGCAAATGTGAGAATGCTACAATAAACCATAAATCACTTGCCATCATGATTCACAACAAGGCCCACACGCCTCTTCAAAACCATTGACCTGCAACCACAATTCTTTTTTTTCAACCACAATTTATGCTGCAAAACAAACAAGTCGTTATGCAGACCCCACTCAAACCACACACACATTTTTTCAACCTTGTCAAAGCCTGCGCATCACTCTCATTACGCACAACCAGGCCCACCAACATGATTCACTACCTGCACACAAATGCAACCCGTACAACATGTGAAAACAAATACAATACACCACAAAACAAAAAAAAATGTTACATAATTTCATCCTGCAGCAGCCACAATACATAATGTCGTGATTCACGTACGAAAACAATATTTCACAGCCGAAGTTTCACGGTACACCTTCAGCTGACCCCACAAATCCATTTCCAAAATGACCAGCATAACCAGCTAGCACACAATACACCCCAACATTCATGACCGCATCACACCCTCCTACAACACGACCTTGCTATCATGATACATAAAACCTGCTATGAATTCCATCTGCCAACATACACAATTTGAGAATACGGAAAAAAGATTTATCTTACAGTTTTCACATAACCCCACACATCTAAAACTATCGCAGCTCACACAAACCAAATTCACGTACCTTCAGTATCACAACGCACAAAACTGCACAAAAAATACAACCTGTATACCTCTGCAGCACAACGCCCCACACCACCATCCAATTCCCGTACACCACAATAACGCCAAAACCAAAACGCAGCAACAACACCATCAATAATCCAGCTCACAATTCAACTCTTCCCAAATTACCCTTCATTCCTCTAAAAAACTCACCCTCTTCTTCATTCGTGAGAGAAGCCCTAGCTGCCACTAGACCCCAAACCGTCACCTTCAAACTCTTCAAGCAACCTTCATCGCACCTCATAGAACCCACAACATAAACCTTCACACATCGTTCTTCAAACCAACCTTCTGTTATTTTCATTCTCCTTCAACCATAGCCATACCAACTCCAACCCAAACAACACCAATTCCTACAAAACCGAATCAAACTCACAAACAACAACAACAATACCCAAAACCCTTTTCGAACTAGAAACAAGATGAAGTAGAGAGAACGAGAAAGATAAGAATAGAGTCGAAAATGAGACATATTTCAAAAAAAACCTATTGAACGATTCGAGACGAAAACGAGTTCGGAGAGAGCTTGATCGTGAACGTGAACAGAGGAAGGCTGGACCCATTGCTGGTTTTTCATGATTCGATCTTTCAATTTGTTTAAATTTGTTTTGTTTTCTGATGATGCATTGCGCTGAAGATGTTGTTCTTCTACTTGATTTGACGTTGTCTTGTTTTTTTAAGAAAAATGAAAGTGAAATCTGATGTTCTGTTTTCGGAAAAGTGAGTTGCTGGGTTTGACCGAGTTATACTTCAATTGTGTTGTGGCACTATTAGGTTTTTGTTGTTTATGTTTAACTTGCCGTCAGATGCTTAGCCCAAAATGAATCAACTCTCTCTATATCTCACCCTATTAACTCAACGTGACTCTCCCTCTTCTTTGAATGTTTTCGGTTTATTTGTTTTAATATTATTTTAACATTTCTTTTTAAATTTTCTAAAATGATTTTCATTAATGTAATACTAACCTTTTATTTAATTATTTTTGTGTTTTTTCATTAATCATGTTTTCATAATTTACCTCATTATTAATTTCTTCTTCTATTTTATTTTCCATTTTATTTATTGGGCAATGATATAAAAATAATCTTGATGATTGGTTGATTTTTTAAAATCGGTTCCAAATCTGGATTTATATGAGGCTTACCATTTATTTATTTTCTTTTTGATTTATTTTTTTTCATTATTCATTTTGGGTCAATGAAACCCAAATATCAAAGATTATCGATTTATCGATTTAAAATCTTGATAAAGGTGAGACCTTTTCTTCTTTTCGATTTACTTTTAGATTTTTATTTCATTTCTTATTATTCTTTTCACTATTTTATGTATTTTGGGCCAATGATATCAAAAATATCATGATTTGTGGATTTATTTCAAGTAGATCTATAAATTTTGATTTATATGAGGCCTACCATTTATTTATTTTCTTTTCGATTTATTTGTTTTTACCATTCATTTTGGGTCAATGAAAACCAAACATCAAAGATTTATCGATTTCCGATTTAAAATCTTGATAAAGGTGAGACCTTTCTTCTTTTTCTCGATTTTATTTCATTTCTTATGATTTTCATTTCACATATTCTTTTATTTTCACTCTTGGTCAATGAAAGTCAAATATCGTTGATTATCGAGTTCTCGATTAAATCTTGATTAAGACGAGACCAACTTTATTATATCTTGTTCATTTTTATCTTTATTATATTGTTCATATTATTCATATTGTCCATATCATATTATTCATACTTATTCATCTAACCATTTTCTTTGTTCATACTTTAATCAAAAAACATTAACAAATATCGAAACCCTAAAACAATAATTTGATGGACTTTTGGTTACTATACTTCGCTTGGAGATTTGGTTCAAGGCTTAGTTTAGGACACCTTGCACACACACGGCTTTCTCTTGGGCTACCTTACAATGAGACCCTTTATTTCATGTCATCCCCTATACTTTACATGTACCCCGCTCCCATTCCGATGTACGCATTCGTTGTTTCTTTGATTGTGGTTTGTTTACTAGGAGCATCCATAGGGACTAGCATAGACAACCCATTTTCAAACTAATCCTCGATTCGTCTTCGAGCCATTTTCAAACTAACCCTTTTCAACCAAACTCTCGATTCGTCGTCGAGCCCATTTTCAAATCAACCTCTAACTAAATCCTTTTTCAAACCAAACTCTTTTCATACAAATAAACCCTTGATCCAACGTCAAGCGGATTTTCATTATAAAATTCAAAAACAACTAACAACTATCGCAACTCTTTTAAGGTGAAAAATGGGGATTCAAGTCTTTGATCTTCCTTCGATTGTTTGGGTGCGAGTTCTCTTACTCGTGTGTGAGCAATTGACGCCAATTCTTTTAACAAATCAAATCCTTTTCAAAATAACCAAGCGCATACAATAAACCCTTGATCCCACGTCAAGCGGACTTTCATAATCAAACCTCAAAATGACTAACAACTATCGAAACTCTTTCAAGGTGAAAAATGGGGATTCAAGTCTTTGATCTTCCTTCGATTGTTTGGGTGTGAGTTATCATACTCGTGTGTAAGCAATTGACGCCTCTTTTAAAAATCAACCAACTCCCTTGTTTCGTGGGCGTACCACGAACTACGACTGCTCTGATTCTTTATTCTTGTCCGAGTAAAGATACGTAGGCACAAGATTGCGATGATCTTGGCAAGCACACTTTTTTTCCCCCGTTTCCACACTACCATCTTTTTCCGTCAAACCCCGTAGTCGAACTACGATTGCTCTGATTCCTCATTCTCGTCCGAATGAGCATACGTAGGCCCGAGGTCGCGATGATCTTGCCGAGCACCTATCTTAAAACCACCCAATTTCCCCTTAGTATCTTTTCCTTTTATCTTTACCTTTCCGCATTTATTTTAGAGAAGAAAACAAACAAGCTTAGCTAACGAGTATCGCAATTCGAATTAAGAGGTTCCCGTTGAGTACAACGGACGTGAGGGGGTGCGCGTGCCTCCCCCTCACGTAACCGACTCCCGAACCCAGAATGTGGTTGCGAGGACCATGTTCTTATCCTTCTCCTTAAAGGTTTTCTCGATATTTTAATTTCCCTCTTTTGGGATAAATAAAGTTCTGTGGCGACTCTGTCGAACCGTTTTCCGCGCCTTTCGCGGGAAGGGTCGTGTCTTCGATTAAGCGATTTTTTTGAGGTGCGACAGCTGGCGACTCTGCTGGGGAACATTTTCTCCATGCAAGAGAGAGTCAAGCCTATCTTGATTCAAATCGTGAGCTTGTTAGTTTCATTTATTTGTTTTCTTCTCGCCTTATGTATTCGTTTTCCTATTCCTTATTTGTGTTACCTTTTGTGACATCATTGGGTTGTTCTGATATTGGGAACTTTGTGAGATGGCTCTACACCCGAGTCGAGAAAAACCCTAGGATTAGGATGGTGGTTGTGTAGTGTAGGCTTGCATGGTCTCTTCCGCGTGAGTTGAAGCGAAAACCCCACTTGGAGTAGATTCCCTTGGAGATATTATTGTTGTGGTGAATCTTTGCCGTGGCGGTAATATTTTCGAGGTGAGTCGTTGATCCCAAGGACCATTAACCCATTTATCCATGGTGGTTGGTAGTGTTAATTCTTTGTGAGTTAATGCGAACGCCCCAATCAGATGAGATCCCTCAAATGTATTACTTCCTGACAGTAATATTTTCAACCTCGATCTAGGATTCTGAGAACCCTATTTAGAACCCGTGTGTCGATGGTTGTGTAGTGGGCGCCTCCGAGGAGTCTTTCTCGTGGGGAAGAAATGAAGACCTCACCTAGACGAGATTATTTCGAGGATATTATAATCAGATGTCTCTTCGTCTTGGTTACAATGTGTCAAAATATATCCGTAACTCTAGACACCTACTCGTCTTAGAAACCTACCCGTGGGCTTTCGTGATCCTAGTTGTGGTTCTTGACCCGTTCCTCCGGCCAACCTCAGAATCCGCTGAACCTGTGATCTGCGATCCTGGATCTTGCATCTTGCATTGCATCTCATGACATTGCATTGCATTGCATTTGTTATACATCTTGCATTGCATTTCAACCTCAGAATCTCACTTCAACTTCCTTCCTTCTCCAGTAAATTAAGCTGATTCCTCGGCACCGGTATGCAACTCAAGCCAATACTAGACGAATGATGTAGCAGATTCAACAAGAGCAAGCCGCCTTCAGAGAAGAGTTGGACTCTATCAAAGGAAAGATCAATCAGATTCTCGAAGCCATCATGATGGCCAGAAAAGAAGAAGAACTGCGTGAACCCGCTGCTGCCAACAACACTGTGCCTGTTCAAGCATCTACCTCAAGGCTCTCTGTTCCTATTCCCAACCCCATCACTTATGGGATACCAATTTACTTCGCTCCTGCGACATCTCAACCACTTCCAACATCTGGAGTTATTGTTAGTGCCATTCTGCAAGCCCATCCTGTTGTCGCTCAGATTCCTATTCCTCATGCTGAATAGAATCTGATAGATCAGTATGATGAGGTCCAAAACTATCATGCTGCTATCCCAATTGTCAATCCTACTGCTGCTTAGGATTCTGAAGCTATCAAGATGTGTCGTGATCTAGCTGAGAAACTCCGAGTCATGGAGGGACGCAACTCAACTTCTTTGAATGCTCTGGATATGTGCTTGGTGCCAGATGTTGTCATTTCTCCCAAATTTAAAGTGCAAGAATTCCCAAAGTACAAAGGTCTCAGTTGTCCTCACATCCATCTGAAGACGTACTGCCGCAAGATGGCTGCCTATGCCAAAGACGAAAAGTTGATGATCCATTGCTTCCAGGACAGCTTGTCCGGGGCATCTCTTGAGTGGTATATGCAGCTGGAGCATAGCAATGTGCGCACTTGGGATGAGCTAGCTGATGCATTTGTCAAGCAATACAAATACAACACCGACCTTGCTCCAAATCGTACTCAACTTCAGAGTATGGCTCAAAAGGACAATGAATCCTTCAAAGAGTACGCGCAACGCTGGAGAGAGCTAGCTGCAAGAGTGCATCTGCCTCTTGTTGATCGTGAACTGATTGACCTCTTCATGGGTACCTTGCAAGGCCAATACTATGAGAATCTAATTGGTAATGTTTCAGCTAGATTCTCTGATTTGGTAATTGTCGGTGAGAGAATTGAAGAAGGTCTGAAAAGTGGAAAGATCCAAGGAGGTTCTAGCAGTCAGTCTGCAGTCAAGAAGCCCTTCAATGGATACAAAAAGAAAGAGGGCGAAACAAATGCTGTCTCTGCTCAAAAAGGGCAAGCTCAACAACAAGCTCCTGCTCCAATGCCTTATCAAATCCCTTACTTCCAGTATCTGTATGTTGCTGCTGCGCAATACGCTCCAATGCCTTATCAGCCAGCAGTTCAAGCTGTTCAAGCTCCAATACCTCAACAACAGGTTCCTCAGCAACAATCCTACAATCAACAAGGGTATCAGTACCCTCCTCAATATCAACAACAGAGAGCTGCTCAACAATGTCAGCCTAATCAACAAAGGACAAGGAGGTCTGATAGAAACTTTGATCGTCTGCCAACATCATATGCTCAGATCTTCGCTCAATTGATAGAGAAGAAGGCAATCGCTCTGAGGGACCTAGCTCCTCCAACTGTCATCCCTCCAGATTATGATGCTATTTCTCATTGCGAGTTTCATAAGGATGCTCCAGGCCATACGATCGAGGACTACAGAGCTTTCAAACACAAAGTTCAAGACATGATCGACTCGAAGTTTCTCACGTTCAATGGGAGGGCTCCAAACGTCATCAAAAACCCTATGCCGCCGCCAAACTAGTGCCCGCATCAAGTCAAGTCAAGTCAAGTCAAGTCAAGTTTATTCCCCGAAGAAGGCAGCCATGTTACCATCCCATCATTTGCATTCTTGTATTTTGTCTTTATTTGTTTAAGTACTGTATGCTTTGAACATTGTCGTTTGTAGTTGGTTTTCTTAATGTAATGATTATGCATGTTTTGAATCAGTTATGTCATTTACTGCAAAACACCGACACATTTATTTCCACTTCACTCTCTATATCAAACTGTCGTTTAGCAATGATTAGAGGGAGGATGATGACAACGAAATACCCATAATTACAAAATGTATGCTTTCGGATAGAATCCCGCCGATGATGTACAGACATTGTTTCAACCCCCAAACACTGGAGAGACAAGGAGTTAATCCCTAGTAAACCACTTCGAGACGAGAAGTAGCAGTTTCCTTCGGATATTCAAACCCTTACACTCAACCTGGGGCAGGGTAGTGTTCAGTTAACCCAATTACGCACTCAAATCACAAAAGTAAAATCCAAAAGACATGACGGTTGTTCATCAATAACCCATGACTTGGCAGTCACAATCATCCAACAAAACCAAAAACAAAAAAATCAAAAGCCTACTAAGTCAAGCACCTCAAGGGAGACTTAGGCAAAATCAAGGCAATCCCGATGGACTCGAAAAGCAAAATCCATCCATGCAAAAGTTAGGGATCAAAAAAACAAAAGAGGCCCTCGAATCCTCATAAAAAACAAAATAAGATCCAGTGACCACCAAATCAAAACCAAAGGGCCACTGACATCCATCAAAAACAAAATAAGGTGACTGCCATTTCGATCAAACCTTGAATCATTACGCTTACACCGTCAACCCTTTTGGAAGACAAACTTGTGCAGAATTAGCTGGACGTAGGACTGGAGAACATCACGAAGAAGGGGTGGGTACAAATTATACTTTGAGCCTAATATCCTTTGTTTCATAAACCGTAAACCAGACCACGTTACAACCCTCGAAAGGCCTAATTGAGGAGAAGTTTATTCTGAAAGCATAATATTGCAAGGTTGCGTAAACTGACTCCCCATATTTGTTAATCTTCAGCATTGGTGTCATTCTCCTTGCTATATCTTTCACACCATCAAAATCAGCACACGTTTGGGCTAACAGTTCATTCGCCACAATATCACGACACTCGAATAAATGACTCTTTTTCAAAACTTGCATGAGCATTGCATTAAGATTACCATTTGTAAATGTGCAATTTTAACTGCAAATCAGTGCCAGACTTCAAAGACATTCCAACAAGGGGAAATCAAAGAAGAACTTGAATTTTCAGTGGTGTCGACCCAAATAAAGACTACCTCAATACGCTCAAGCTGGGGCAAATCTTTCAACAGCTCAATCAAGGGCAAGCCTTCTCAAAGCACAACAAAGCTCAACTTCTAAAGATCAGACTGCTTCAGAATTGGTTAATAAGGGGCAGACCATTACCATGTTCGGACTGGGACAAGCCTTGTTGCAGAAGGATATCTTGACCATTAAGCATAGAGTTGTGGATCTCTCAGGAGTGAACCCATAATTCATCAACAAGTCATCAAACTTGAGGCCTCGAGAGCATCTTCGTCTGCATCAATCATGGCGTCTTCAACAAACTGAGTGTCGAGGAAATCAATCCCTCCCACCGCCCAAAGTCCAATCCTCATTGGCAACTACCAAAAGTCTACCACGCTGGCACCTCTCCAAACATATCCAATCACCCGTCTGCCATCATATGCATCATACGCATCATATACATCGCATTCGACATCACGTGCATCATATGCATACAAAAACCAAATCATGCTTCCCCAACACTTGCATCTCCACGCGTCAGCATTTGCATTCTTCATGGAACATCATTACAAAATCAAGCATTCATACGCATAGTCAAGATCCAGGATCAATCTCAAGATTTCAAGACGATCTTCAGCCCAGCCAGGGGCATCATCTTCAGCAAATCCGTGGGTGTTCCTCACGAAGTTGTATCAACCTTTTGTTGAACAAGACAAGATTTTAAAAGATCTTCAGCCCAGTCATGGGCATCTTTAGCAAATCCGTGGACGTTCTTCACGAAGTTATTTCAAGATGATATTCAGCCCAGTCAAGGGCATTTTCTTCAAGTTCATGGGCGTTCCTCATGAAATCATCAACCTTTTGTTGATGAAACTTTGATCTCCAAGCAAGTCAGTGGACATTCTTCATTGAGTCGGGGCTTTTCAACCTTTTGTTATTGAGATTGCAATCCTCTAACCAGCCAGTGGTTTTCTCCAAATAAATTTAACCTCTCTTGGGCGTTCCCCAGTGAGTGGGTTCCTTTCAACCTTTTATTGATAAGGACAGTGTCCTCAGTGACATTTTTGCTTCAACCTTTTGTTGATGTCTCCAAATAAGTATCACTCATCATATCCCCAGAAAACTTGACCTTTTGTCAATTGCCTTACTATCATCCTTTTGGTGATAGCCAAACCCTATCAACTCAATTCAACTATCATCCTTTTGGTGATAGGTCTGTCATCCTTTTGGTGTCGGATAACTGTGTGTGTGCCCTATTATCCTTTTGGTAATAGCAGGCTTTGACCTCATTTTCATCCGTTTGGTGGAAGGGTCTGTGTGCGTGTGTGCCCTATTATCCTTTTGGTAATAGCAGGCTTTGACCTCATTTTCATCCTTTTGGTGGAAGGGTCTGTGTGTGTGCCCTATTATCCTTTTGGTAATAGCAGGCTTTGACCTCATTTTCATCCTTTTGGTGGAAGGATCTGTGTGTGTTCGCCCTATTATCCTTTTGGTAATAGTAGGCTTTGACCTCATTTCCATCCTTTTGGTGGAAGGGTCTGTGTGTGTGTGCGTGCCCTATTATCCTTTTGGTAATAGCAGGCTTTGACCTCATTTCCATCCTTTTGGTGGAAGGGCCTATGTGTGTGTGTGTGTGCCCTATTATCCTTTTGGTAATAGCAGGCTTTGACCTCATTTTCATCCTTTTGGTGGAAGGTTCTGTGTGTGTGTGTGTACCCTATTATCCTTTTGGTAATAGCAACCTTTGACCTCATTTCCATCCTTTTAGTGGAAGGGTCTGTGTGTGTGTGTGCCCTATTATCCTTTTGGTAATAGCAGGCTTTGACCTCATTTTCATCCTTTTGGTGGAAGGGTCTGTGTGTGTGTGTCTGTGCCCTATTATCCTTTTGGTAATAGCAGGCTTTGACCTCATTTTCATCCTTTTGGTGGAAGGGTTTGTGTGTGTGTGCCCTAGTATCCTTTTGGTAATAGCAGGCGTTGACCTCATTTTCATCCTTTTGGTGAAAGGGTCGCTGTGTGTGTGTGCCCTATTATCCTTTTGGTAATAGCAGGCTTTGACCTCATTTTCATCCTTTTGGTGGAAGGGTCTGTGTGTGTGCCCTATTATCCTTTTGGTAATAGCAGTCTTTGACCTCATTTTCATCCTTTTGGTGGAAGGGTCTGTGGGTGTGCCCTATTATCCTTTTAGTAATAGCAGTCTGTGACCTCATTTTCATCCTTTTGGTGGAAGGGTTTGTGTGTGTGTGTGCCTTATTATCCTTTTGGTAATAGCAGGTTGTGACCTAATTTTCATCCTTTTGGTGGAAGGGTCTGTGTGTGTGTTCACTATCATCCTTTTGGTGATAAGTCTGTCATCTTTTTAGTGTCAGATTTCCTGTTATCATCCTTTTGGTGATAACGACCTCTGCAAAATATCCATCATTTTTACATCCCAAGCATTTTCTTTCTTCCCGGATAAATTTGTGGTCTTCTTCATATCTAATTGTCTTCTACCTCGAAAGAACGAATGCCATGGCAATTCATCTTACTCGGTTCAAGCCAATTAGATAGGGGCATCTGTCATACCCCAAATTTGTCCTACCTGTATATAATTTTCATCTCTACATCCATCCACTAACCATATACAGAAAATCCAAAAAAATATGTTGCCTTCAACTTCATCCCTCTTGTTACTCATTTCAGAGTTGTGGCCGAGCGTGCATTTGAGGTCATCAGGACAGTGATGTGTTATATTGAGGTTCATGTGGGTTTGACTTAAGACATGGGTGATGCAAGATTTGGTTTCTAGATCAAGGTCTGGGTATGACTTATTCAAGTGGTGTGTGTCTGAGGCTTTCATTAGGGTTTATACCTATTCAAGTCGTTTGTGCGTAGGTCAGGTTATCAGGTCGTGCAAGTGCTTTATTGACTGAGGATCATCAGTGACTGGCTCATTTTTTCAGTAAAGATTTTCACAGTGAAGTTCATCAGGGTTGATTTGTAATACAGAATTTCTGAGGCCGAGATTGATTCATTGAATTTCTCGAAGGCAATCCATCCATAATCCATTTCAAAGTCTGTTTTATCCATTTTTAATATCCATCAAAACTCATTTCTATCCAACTATCCATAATCCAATTCCATTTTAAGTTTTTCGTTTTAACCACTTTGAAGCCTATCATCTAATTATGTCCATTTCCATTATATCCAATCCATTCCTTTTACCATTTTTCTTTCATGAACCATAATCCAATCCCGTTTTTAGTCCAAATCATTCTTTTTGAAACTCAAATTATCCATTCTAAATTGCCATATCCATATTCATCTAAATCCAAGTCTTTTGACCAATTCTCCAAATACAATCATTTTTTTAACACATATTCATCTATATTCCATCTTTTCAAAATTCATTTCCACATCCGTATCACAAATCACCTTCATTAGACCTTTTTTCATAAAGCCAAAAATAAATTGTCACACCAATTGAAAAGGCCATTGTACAAAAAGTCAATTCCAATTCAAAAAATCCATGGTCCATTTTACAATCAAAATGCCAAAAATGAATTAAAAAAAATCACAATACATTAGCCAATTGCAAATGTGAGAATGCTACAATAAACCATAAATCACTTGCCATCATGATTCACAACAAGGCCCACACGCCTCTTCAAAACCATTGACCTGCAACCACAATTCTTTTTTTTCAACCACAATTTATGCTTCAAAACAAACAAGTTGTTATGCAGACCCCACACAAACCACACGCACATTTTTTCAACCTTGTCAAAGCCTGTGCATCACTCTCATTACGCACAACCAGGCCCACCAACATGATTCACTACCTGCACACAAATGCAACCCGTACAACATGTGAAAACAAATACAATACACCACAAAACAAATAAAAAAACGTTACACAATTTCATCCTGCAGCAGCCACAATACATAATGTCGTGATTCACGTACGAAAACAATATTTCACAACCGAAGTTTCACGGTACAACTTCAGCTGACCCCACAAATCCATTTCCAAAACGACCTGCATAACCAGCTAGCACACAATACACCCCAACATTCATGACCGCATCACACCCTCCTACAACACGACCTTGCTATCATGATACACAAAACCTGCTATGAAATTCCATCTGCCAACATACACAATTTGAGAATGCAGAAAAAAGATTTATCTTACAGTTTTCACATAACCCCACACATTCGAAAATATCGCAGCTCACACAAACCAAATTCACGTACCTTCAGTATCAAAACACACAAAACCGCACAACAAATACAACCTGTATACCTCTGCAGCACAACGCCCCACACCACCATCCAATTCCCGTACACCACAATAACGCCAAAACCAAAATGCAGCAACAACACCATCAATAATCCAGCTCACAATTCAACTCTTCCCAAATTACCCTTCATTCCTCTAAAAAACTCACCCTCTTCTTCATTCGTGAGAGAAGCCCTAGCTGCCACTAGACCCCAAACCGTCACCTTCAAACTCTTCAAGCAACCTTCATCGTACCTCATAGAACCCACAACATAAACCTTCACACATCGTTCTTCAACCCAACCTTCTGTTATTTTCATTCTCCATCAACCATAGCCATACCAACTCCAACCCAAACAACACCAATTCCTACAAAACCGAATCAAACTCACAAACAACAACAACAGTACCCAAAACCCTTTTCGAACCAGAAATAAGATGAAGTAGATAGAACGAGAAAGATAAGAATAGAGTCGAAAACGAGACAAATTTCAAAAAAACCTATTGAACGATTCGAGACGAAAACGAGTTCGGAGAGAGCTTGATCGTGAACGTGAGTAGAGGAAGGCTGGACCCATTGCTGGTTTTTCATGATTCGATCTTTCAATTTGTTTAAATTTGTTTTGTTTTCTGATGATGCTTTGCGCTGAAGATGTTGTTCTTCCACTTGATTTGACGTTGTCTTGTTTTTTTAAGAAAAATGAAAGTGAAATCTGATGTTTTGTTTTCGGAAAAGTGAGTTGCTGGGTTTGACCGAGTTATACTTTAATTGTGTTGTGGCACTATTAGGTTTTTGTTGTTTATGTTTAAGTTGGGCCGTCAGATGCTTAGCCCAAAATGAATCAACTCTCTCCATATCTCACCCTATTAACTCAACGTGACTCTCCCTCTTCTTTGAATGTTTTCTGTTTATTTGTTTTAATATTATTTTAACATTTTTTTTAATTTTCTAAAATGATTTTCATTAATGTAATACTAACCTTTTATTTAATTATTTTTGTGTTTTTTCATTAATCATGTTTTCATAATTTACCTCATTATTAATTTCATCTTCTATTTTATTTTCCATTTTATTTATTGGGCAATGATATAAAAATAATCTTGATGATTGGTTGATTTTTTAAAATCGGTTCCAAATCTTGATTTATATGAGGCCTACCATTTATTTATTTTCTTTTCGATTTATTTTTTTTCATTATTCATTTTGGGTCAATGAAAACCAAATATCAAAGATTATCGATTTATCGATTTAAAATCTTGATAAAGGTGAGACATTTTCTTCTTTTCGATTTACTTTTAGATTTTTATTTCATTTCTTATTATTCTTTTCACTATTTTATGTATTTTGGGCCAATGATATCAAAAATATCATGATTTGTGGATTTATTTCAAGTAGATCTATAAATTTTGATTTATATGAGGCCTACCATTTATTTATTTTCTTTTCGATTTATTTGTTTTTACCATTCATTTTGGGTCAATGAAAACCAAACATCAAAGATTTATCGATTTCCGATTTAAAATCTTGATAAAGGTGAGACCTTTCTTCTTTTTCTCGATTTTATTTCATTTCTTATGATTTTTATTTCACATATTCTTTTATTTTCACTCTTGGTCAATGAAATTCAAATATCGTTGATTATCGATTTCTCGATTAAATCTTGATTAAGACGAGACCAACTTTATTATATCTTGTTCATTTTTATCTTTATTATACTGTTCATATTATTCATATTGTCCATATCATATTATTCATACTTATTCATCTAACCATTTTGTTTGTTCATACTTTAATAAAAAAACATTAACAAATATCGAAACCCTAAAACAATAATTTGATGGACTTTTGGTTACTATACTTCGCTTGGAGATTTGGTTCAAGGCTTAGTTTAGGACACCTTGCACACACACGGCTTTCTCTTGGGCTACCTTACAATGAGACCCTTTATTTCATGTCATCCCCTGTACTTTACATGTACCTCGCTCCCATTCCGATGTACGCATTCGTTGTTTCTTTGATTGTGGTTTGTTTACTAGGAGCCCCCATAGGGACTAGCATAGACAACCCATTTTCAAACTAATCCTCGATTCGTCGTCGAGCCATTTTCAAACGAACCCTTTTCAACCAAACTCTCGATTCGTCGTCGAGCCCATTTTCAAATTAACCTCTAACCAAATCCTTTTTCAAACCAAACTCTTTTCATACAAATAAATCCTTGATCCAACGTCAAGCGGATTTTCATAATAAAATTCAAAAACAACTAACAACTATCGCAACTCTTTTAAGGTGAAAAATGGGGGTTCAAGTCTTTGATCTTCCTTCGATTGTTTGGGTGCGAGTTCTCTTACTCGTGTGTGAGCAATTGACGCCTCTTCTTTTAACAAACCAAATCCTTTTCAAAATAACCAAGCGCATACAATAAACCCTTGATCCCACGTCAAGCGGACATTCATAATCAAACCTCAAAACGACTAACAACTATCGAAACTCTTTCAAGGTGAAAAATGGGGGTTCAAGTCTTTGATCTTCCTTCGATTGTTTAGGTGCGAGTTCTCTTACTCGTGTGTGAGCAATTAACGCCTCTTTTAAAAATTAACCAACTCCCTTGTTTCGTGGGCGTACCACGAACTACGACTGCTCTGATTCTTTATTCTCGTCCGAGTAAAGATACGTAGGCAAAAGATTGCGATGATCTTAGCGAGCACACTTTTTTTCCCCGTTTCCACACTACCATCTTTTTCCGTCAAACCCCGTAGTCGAACTACGATTGCTCTGATTCCTCATTCTCGTCCGAATGAGCATACGTAGGCCCGAGGTCGCGATGATCTTGCCGAGCACCTTATCTTAAAACCACCCCATTTCCTCTTAGTATCTTTTCCTTTTATCTTTACCTTTCCGCATTTATTTTAGAGAAGAAAACAAACAAGCTTAGCTAACGAGTATCTCAATTCGAATTAAGAGGTTCCCGTTGAGTACAACGGACGTGAGGGGGTGCGCGTACCTTTCCCTCACGTAACCGACTCCCAAACCCAGAATGTGGTTGCGACGACGATGTTCTTATCCTTCTCCTTAAAGGTTTTCTCGATATTTTCCTTTCCCTCTTTTGGGATAAATAAAGTTTGGTGACGACTTTGTCGAACCGTTTTCCGCGCCTTTCGCGCGAAGGGTCGTGTCTTCGATTAAGCGGTTTTTTTGAGGTGCGACAATATCATGTCATGAAACAGAGTAGTCATGGCCCTTTGATAGGTTGCCCCGACGTTCTTTAAACCGAACGACATTACCTTGTAACAAAAGGTACCCCATGGGGTAATAAATGAAGTTTTCTCCATGTCTTTCGGCGCCATTTTGATTTGATTATAGCCCTAGAATCCATCCATGAAGGAGAAAATTTTGAACTTTGATGTACTGTCTACCAGCATGTCAATGTGTGGTAAAGGAAAATCGTCCTTTGGACTAGCCTTGTTTAGATCTCTGTAATCTACACACATTCTGACCTTTCCGTCCTTTTTCAGAATATGTACTATGTTGGCTAACCATTGAGGATATTCTAATGTGGCGAGGAAACCCGCATCAATCTGTTTCTGTACTTCCTCTTTGATTTTGATGGCCATGTCTGGATGAGTCCGTCTCAACCTCTGTTTCACTAGCGGATATTCCGATCTTAATGGTAGATGATGTTCCACGATGCTGGTATCTAACCCTGGCATGTCCTGGTAGGACCAAGCGAATACATCGGGAAACTCTCTGAGAA
The DNA here is from genome assembly GCA_022829125.1 of Lathyrus tuberosus. NCBI lineage: Eukaryota > Viridiplantae > Streptophyta > Magnoliopsida > Fabales > Fabaceae > Lathyrus > Lathyrus tuberosus. The sequence goes on from JALAZF010000090.1 coordinate 8,896,088, forward strand.
GCTTTATCAAACTTTCTTTGACAGTCGGACTGAGTAGGGCCCCAATCTTGACTTCTTTTCTCTCCTCTTTTGAACCCAAGTTGACCATTTCCAACGGCTCTTTGTGAGGTTTAATGGACCTTTCCTCTTGTCTGAGTAATCGGGAGATCTCCTCTGGAATTTCCTCGTCATCTTCTTCTTCAGCCTCAAATACCGGGAATTCAAAGTTGGGAGAAGGCATTGGATCGTATGTTTCAATGGGGTTTAAAATAAGCAATCTGCATGACGTGATGATTTGTTTTTTAGAAGAGATAGAGAGAATGCAAGAGTGTGTGCAGTGTATTTTTTTTGGAAAATTGCTTGTTTTTATTATTTGTTGTTTTTTAGGATTACCATTTTCTGAAAAAGCGAGAAGAGAAAACAGCAATAAATGCGGAAATTACAGAACGAAGTTATTTTATTTATGAACTTGTCGATTCTTGAAACTACAGCCCTATAAAACAAAACTCTGTCGCTTTGGGCGAAGCGAAGACGGACATTTATAGAAAGTGAGCCCTATCAAAACATCCGTTTCACCTGGGCAGGGTGAAAGGTTAAGATAAAGACGACAATTACTTATACTTATGAACAATCTTCGGAACGTCGACTGCAACCCATTGGCGGCGAACTCCTCGGTGAATCATAAAGTCTGGTACCTTCCTTCTTGATTTGTCTTCAGAAATAACGCTGATTTCTGGTGGAGCTGGATCGTTGGGATCTGTCTCCCAGGCAGAGTTGTCATAGGAGGATTCCTCAGCTATATTTTACACAGTGTTTGTACTCTCAGGAAAATCTCCCCATCCAGTTGGCTGGATGTCCTCGAGCCTGATACGAGAGCTTTCCGGAGCGGTATACTTGACCAAGAAGTCATACTTTCTACTTGGTTGTCCTAAGGTGTCCCACACTTCTTTGGAACTGGAGGAGTCATCTCTCTCGATGACGTTGACCTCGAGAAAATCATAGTTGATGAATTCTAGTCCTGCAAATGTTGCAAATTCATCGTCGTGCTGGATATTTTCTGGATAACCTGTGTGTTGATCCCATGACATGGTGGGGACGCAGGTATTCTGTTCAACGATACTCAGCTGATTTTCATTGTTCGGCTGACTTTCTTGCCCCAAGTCTCCTGGGCACAGCTGCCAGATAGGCAGACCATCCATTGGGCCATAATAGTCGTGGTCAAAGTTGTCTTTCATCACAGTGTCTTCCTCTAATGAGTTTGGTGGAGCACGACATCCTTCCGGATCACAATCTCCATATATCATTTCGACGTCTGACCTGGGTATAAATCTCAGACTCTGTGTAGGAAATCAAAATGGAATTTGCGTTTTGTCCTGAGACGTATAACCGTCCTCGTTGAGATAGGAATTCCATTCTTCCTCCATATCAGATGAATCATCTTTATTGATGGTATGTACCTCTTGAGTCACTGGTTGAAGGAAGCCTCCACTGTGGAAGAAGTTCTGAATGGGATGAAGACTTTCATCGTTAGCAGCTGTCTGGGTACAGGTTGCAGAAAAACCAAGACCCTTCTTTGTTTTATTGTCAGTAGGAATGACAAGCTGTCCCCATCCTTTTGTATTGGTACTCTCGACCGCTTTGATAGCATCTTTGTACAAGGAAATGGAAGTTCCCCCTCAAATTGATCGTCCTTGTGTAGCGAAAGCGCTTGGAACTGGGTTCCGATTATCCCTTCTGGTTCCACATAAGTGGATGATGATAAGTTGCTTACGAGCAACGCCTGTTTCCCACAGACTGTGATGAGTTGGCCGTTCGCTTTTGGTGGAGGGTTGAAGTGACCGCTCCAGTCTGATGTATCCAAGGTCTTCCTAATAAACAACTATATGTTGTCCGGATGTCCATGACCTGGAAAGTGACTTGGAAAGTGTGAGGAACAATAGTTATGGGAAGATCGACTTCGCCGATAACCGTTTTTCTAGATCCGTCAAATGCTTTGATGACGACCTCGCTGGTTCTCATCGGAGGGCCTTTGAATGATAATTGCATCAAAGTGGACTTCGGCATAACATTCAGGGCTGACCCTGTGTCTACCAGTATGCTAGCTAAAGCATCGTCCTGGCAGTTGACTGTAATATTGAACGCCATGTTATGACGGCGACCCTCTTCAGGTAATTCCTCATCACTAAATCCCAAGTTGTTGCAGGAAGTGATGTTAGAGACAATGCTATCGAACAGTCTGGCTGTTACATCCTGTTCCACAAAGGCTTGCTCCAAGACTTTCTATAGAGCCTCCTTGTGCGCTTCTGAACTGAGTAAAAGTGATAGCAGTGAGATCTTTGAAGGAGTTTGTAACAGTTGATCAACAATGTTGTATTCACTCCTTTGGATGAGCTTCAGCATCTCATTGTTGTTCTTTGAAAGGTCGGGATCACTGGATTGACCGACTGGTGGATTGGGAACTTCTGTCTGAGGTTCCTTTTCTTTGCTGAGTTCTCCAACTCCTCTGTTGAAGATTCGACCGCTCCGTGTTACTCGACTGATGTCTGCAATATTCACGACGGAGGGTAACGGAATTTCCTTTCCATTCTCGACTATTGTTGCATCGTATTTGTAAGGGATAACCTTAGTTTATTCATACGGTAGTGGTCATGGCAGATAGATGACTATGGGAGCCTTCTGATTTTTCTGACCATCATAAGTAATTTCGATCCGTTACTGGTTGGGAACTCTCGATTCTTTAAGTAGAGGAATGATGGCACAAACATCCCTAGCCCTTCGATGATCAAAGATTACGACAACGTCCTCGATTTGATCAGCGAGATAGTTGACTGATCCAGAACTTGACCATGGTTGAATCTCTTTGTGGTCTAACTGACTTTGAAGGGCTGCCCGCACGAGGTAGCATCCTTGATTGTTCACTGAACAAACTCCTCACCGCTCATAGTTGTGTAGTGGCACCTGGCCGCGTCCGCTCTGAATACAATGTAGCCTTACTAGGTCAGTTTCCACCGACCGGACATCCTGACTTTGATATCTAGTAGGATTCCCGTTAGTGATACTAATTTGCTGGGTGTCTTCATCCATATAGATTGGAAGCCACCAGTGGTTCAACAAGTGCTGAAGTGTTTTCTGGACAAGGGCACAACCCTGATCATTTTCGCAACCCGTTTTACAACTCTGATAATCATGTGATACCAGGAATCCGAGACGGGCCTGTTCTGCGTGTAACTCCACCAGGCTGGTATTCATCAAGCGAATATCGAAGATGTTGATCTGATAGGGATTCCTATCATGGTAGTCCTGGATCCATCCAAGATCCATCTGATGCTGGAGGACCTCTTGTACAAAAGAGCATCCCTGTTTGTTTACCGAGCAAGTCAGACAAGAACTGTAATCGTGCCGCGGCAGATTATGATACTGGCTTTGCCTTGAGTGCATTGCCACCAGGTTGACATTCATTGCATGGACGTCGTGGTTTTGAATGACGTTGGAATTCTTATAAACCATGTTAACTCCACGAGCTTGGTGCTCTTGGATCCATCCGAGATCCATCTGTTCCTGTAGAGCTGATTGTACCACAGAACATCCTCGATTGCTTTTAGAGCAGATATCACACTGGTGATAATTATGAGGTGGCACATGGCCATGTCCACTCTGTCTACAATGCATCTTGACCATATTGGTCCTTAACAAGAGTACATCATGAATTTGATAGACGTTGTTAGACTCTCCCTCTATTAGGTTGACTGCAGCTTTCTCATGTTGAGGCAGCGGGTTTGTGAAAACATTGGGATTCGTATCTTTGAAAGATAAGAGCCCGCTCCTAAAAAGCTTTTGCACCTCAGATTTGAAATTGAGACAGTTTTCTATATTATTCCCTGGTCCTCCTTGATGGTAAGGGCAAGTCTGATCCGCTTTGAACCAAAAAGGTGGATTTTCCAGTACTGTAAGAGGAGCCTTAGTCTGGACGTGCCCTTTGACCAGTAATAACGGAAATAGTTCCGCGTACGATACGGGTATAGGATCAAATCCTGGTGGCCGCATTGTACGGTTGTTATTGTATGGAGGACGCGCCTGCTGAAGAGGCTGTTGTGTCCTTTGATGAAATTGCTGTTGATTAGGTTGGCTCTGCGCAACCTGAGGTTGATACGTAGAAACAGGCGCAGGGTTGATAGCAGGAGTTACAGCTGCTACTGGTTGGTACCGTCGCCTTTGCTTTCCGAGAGAGATATTCCCAATATCCTGCTCTTTTTTCTTAGGGAGGGCACTACCGTATCGTTTTGTACTACTTGATGATCCAACGTCTTTAACTAAACGTCCATCTCGGACGGCTTCCTCAAGACAAACCCCCATGCCCACCATCTCGGTGAAGTCACTGGGTGCACTGGCAACCATTCTGTCGTAGTAAAATGAGCTCAAGGTCTTTAAGAAGATCTTTGTCATCTCTTTTTCCTCAAGAGGTGGACAAATTTGGGCGGCAATTTCACGCCATCTCTGAGCGTACTCCTTAAAGGTTTCCTTGTCCTTTTGTGACATTGATCTGAGTTGATCTCTGTCTGGTGCCATGTCCAAATTATATTTGTACTGTTGGACAAAGGCAGTGCCGAGATCTCTGAAAGTGCTAATCGTAGCACGGTTTAAACCCATGTACCATTTTAATGCGGCACCGGTTAAACTATCCTGGAAGTAGTGAATCAGTAGATCTTGATTCTCTGTCTGAGCTGACATTCGCCGAGCGTACATCACCAAGTGACTTTGAGGGCAAAAGTTACCCTTGTATTTTTCAAAGTCGGGCACCTGGAATTTGTGCGGAACTTTCACATTGGGGACCAAGCAGAGGTCCGCGGCATCCTTTTCAAATAGATCCTGACCGCGAATAGCTTGCAATTCCTTTTGCATTTCCAGGAACTGTTTCTGGAACTCGTTCATTCTTTCGAACATGCTTTCGTTTCCACCAGAAGGTATCTGCGAAATCTGTCCTTCCGGGACAGTGTGCACCACAGGGGGTGGTACCATTACTACGGCCGCAAATCTTGGTGCCTCCCGAAGTTTGTAACCTTCGGGAGTTGTTGGTATGCCCCTGGCATCTTCGCTTTCCTGAAGTTTGTAACCTTCAGGCCCAGCGGCTTCTGCTATGATTCCCTGATCATCAGTGATCGGCGGAACATATCCTTCCGGGATATAGTTAACAGGCATGCCCCAGGGACGATCTTTCGGCATTCGATACCTAGGATCATACTTCTCCATTATGGGCATTAAGGTGATCTCTGAGATCACGGTTCTTTGTAGCTGAGCTTCTGCCATGGCTTGCATGTCGTTATGAAGCTTTCTCATATCCTCTTTTAGAGCGTCGATCTCTTCTTTCAACTCTCTGTTCTCTTCCTCGAGATCATCCATCTTTTTCTGACGATTGGCCCGAGTATTGTACGAATGAGACAGTTTGACTCTAGAACCGAGACACAAACGTGAGATTCGTAGGTAAGAAAAATACGTGACGTGAGAATGATGAATGCAATGATTATATTAATTGTTTTTTGGTTTAATCAAAATAAACTTCGACAATTAGATTGCAAATATCAAACAGTGGGGAAACCCCATTTTATTGAAATTCAAAGGATTACGGAAATGGAAATACAGTAAATTACAAGGTGCGGAAACAGAAACCTAAGTTAATGGGTCCCGAGTCCTCTCTGAGGAGAAACCGGGTGCTGATTCTGGTACTTTCCTTTTCTTTGACCGGGGTTCTTAGGCCGTTGTCGGGTTGTCATTCCTTTGCCAGGTGAAAGGAGCGAGCAAATTCCTTTGATCATCCTGATTTTCTACAACATGTTGCTCCAAAATCTCAATTAGAGCATCCTTTTCTTTCAGTAGTTGCTGTATTTTGATACACTCCACGTTGAGAATGTGGTACTTGTTCTTTCCAGACCTCCTCTCCTGTTGAACTTTGTTGAGAGTAACCTGAAGCTTTTCAGTTTCTGTCATGAAGTACATGACAGATTCCCTTGGCGGAAGAACTCCGTGACGAGGATACGACATCTTTAGCTTGAGAGCTCTAGTTTGTACCCAGTGGAGATAAGGCTCCACCGAGACACAGTCCGGTTTTCCTAGAGACTCCCGTCCTTTCTTATGAACATGTTTCCAAGCGTGCACTATTTTTGTCTTTAGTGCTCTGTCACTTTCTCCTTCTTTGAAGAAAAGACCTTCCAGATGAGCATTACGCGGGACATGCCTCATTGGGTATCCAAATTGACGACGAACGAGAACTGGATGGTAATTGATTCCTCCCTTAGTTCCTATAAGGGGTACGTTGGGGAAGTTTCCACAATGGTCAATGATCCTGATTCCATCATAAATCCTATTGCACCAATCAATGTCAGAGTTGGTGAGAGACATGATTTTCTGCGACCAGCGTTAGGTACTCTTATGATCCCAAAAAGCAGCAGACTTAGGAAAATGGGAGATAAACCATTTGTATAGCAGGGGCACACATCACGTGATCTCTCCTCCGTTGTACAAATTCCCTAAGTGTACAGAATGATACGCGTCTGTGAGCAAAGTCGGCACAGGGTTTCCAATGAGAAAAACCTTAATGGCGTTGATATCGACGAAGTTATTAATGTTGGGCAACAGAAATAACCCGTAAGTGAGTAAAACAAAGATACTTTCAAAAGCAGTCACGTTCCCTATACTAGCAAAGTACAGAGATTTCTTTGTTAAGAACTGGGCTGGCAAACCTTGGATGCCACCCTTAGTGGTCATGTGAGTCCTAACTTCTGACTCGTCCAAATAAATTGCTCTTGCAATGATTTGATCCTTTGGAATTTCTTCCAGTCCAGAAAATGGAGCTTGATCAGTAATGTGTAGATCAGTCAGGTGAGAGTACTCCTCCAGCGTTGGTGCTAGCTGGTAATCCGGAAATGTGAAACAGTGATAGACCGGATCGTAAAACTGAACGAGTGCATCCATGAATCCTTCAATCACATGGATTCTTAACAGAGGTAGCAGACCTCCGTACTTGGCTCTGAAAGCCTCAGGTTTAGTGATCATCCTTGCTAACCTTCTCAAATCCTCAAGTTTTGGAACCTTGAAGGTGTACTTATGAGTTCTCCTTCTACCGAAATCCATGAGCGCAATCTTTTTCTCTGACATTTGCAATCATTGTCTCAGTTTAATTTGGAAAAGAGAGACTAGAAGAGAAAATTTTTCTTTGTTTTAATGTTTTTTAAATGAATGCATGAATGCAGCACACAAAAACATAGAAAAAACATGGGGTCAAAGGGTCGTTGTCATGAAGTCAAGGCTTTACCCATCCCCCAAAGGTTTATACTAGTGATTTTTGTACCTTTCTCTCAAAATCATCAGTTCTTGTCGAGAAAACACCAGTGGACCGGGAACCGTGCTAGGTGATGTTTTTTCGAAGAACCTTCAGAAGAGGGTGGTATCATGTGTGTAGCGAGCGATTTTGGACGTGGTTCTTAAGCGCTGGTCGCTCTCTGCGGTTTGAGCTTAAACTACAGGTCGATTCATTTTTTATCCTATTGTGAGCTGAATAAGGAAGGGAAATAGATGTCTCCAATTAACCCTGCTTTGCATACTGAGTTTAAACAGCAGTCTGTTAGGTTACGAATGCTATCAATGTGGGGGGGCCTTTGTACTGGTTATTTGTATTTTCGCCAATACGATTTTCTTTCTTTTCATTTTGACAGAAGGTTTCTGGCGGGGAACAAGGATTATGATGTTAGGACTGATGTTTTTGAATTACTGCTTTTGATTGATGGAGATATGGGATTTGGGTTTTTTGTTTAGTGTTCTCGCTAAGATTTTTCTTTCAATCTTATGCCTACGTATTCCCGTTTACCGAAACAGGGAAATCAGAGCGTTCGTAGTTCCTCCTAGTCTATGGGAGGAAATGGTTGTTTTTGGTGTCTTGTTCAAAGCCCAAGACGTGAAGCGAAAGGTGATTTGTATCTTGATCAAAGCCCAAGATGTGAAGCTGAAAAGTCTATTTGTATCTTGTTCAAAGCCCAAGATGTGAAGCTAAAAGGTGTTCGTCTTTAGAGAGAATTTGTCATCTCTAAAGAGGGGGTTGTGTGTCACAAATGTTTTATAAAGGAGAATTACTTTAACCGGGATTTGTGAATCCGGCAATGCCATAATTTCCTTTATAGGGGATTTTAACCTGAAGGAGAAGACTTTAACTCAGTGTAGAGCAATGGTATATTTCCTTAGGAATTTCTCATGCTAAAAGAGGGACAGTGGCGTGGATGTAGATGATCCAGAGGCTTGCCGCTTACAGCGATTAGATGAAGGGGAAGGAGTTGTTGATGTTTGTGTAATGTGAACGAGGTACAGCTTTGATGCTAAAAGGTTGATTGGATCAACCAGTGGTTTTCTTATACAAAGCCTAAGAGGAGGCTAATATGTGTCTCGTACAAAGCCCGAGAGAGAGGCTAAAAGGGGTTGATCCTACAAGAGGATCTTTTATACTCAACAAGAGAGTGTTTTTATATCTCGTACAAAGCCCGAGATGGAGGCTAAAAGGTTTGACTCAACAAGGGAGTTTTTGTATCTCATACGAAGCCCGAGATGGAGGCTGAAGTTTGTTTGGCTCAATAAGAACCTTTTTGTATCTCGTATAAAGCCCGAGATGGAGGCGAAAGGGGTGATTGACTCAACGAGTGAGTCTTTTATGTGTCTCGTACAAAGCCCGAGAGAGAGGCTAAATGCGGTTTGACTCCGCTGGGGAGAATCATTGTACAAAGCCCAAGAGGAGGCTATGATGACTGTTCAGTTAAGTAACAGGTCCAGTATACTGATTTTGAAAGAGAAAATCAGTTCTTATATGAGCAACACTGTACTCATGAATTTGATTCAAGGATCCGGGTTATTCCTGTTCTTTAAGGAAGTGGGAAATCCAAAGGGTATTGAGACTGTTCGAGTCTACGGGTTTCCTTCCTATTTAACGAAGGGGTCACTTGAGAATGTCTTTGAGACTCAAGGAGATTAGACTGTCCGTGTCTAGAGTTTTATCTTTTGTACCATGCTTTGAGAAATAGTAGTAGACTCTATGAAAGGACTGTTCTATGAAGATGACTAGGTTCTGTTCCTATACCTCTAGGAGGTCGTCGGGATAATTTGTACGAAGCCCAAGAGGAGGCTGGAAACTTTTAAGAAGCCGACGGGTCCTTGTACTAACTCCAAGAGGAGGCGATCATTCCCGTAGGAAGAGATCATTATACGAAGCCTAAGAGGAGGCTGGAAACTTTTAAGAAGTCGTAGGGTCCTTGTACTAAGCCCAAAAGGAGGCGGGGTTGCTTTTAGGAAGCCTGTGGGTCCTTGTACGATGCCCAAGAGGAGGCCGATTGCTTTTAAGAAGCCGATGGGTCCCCAAACCCCGAGAAATTCAAGGCAAGCTATTCACAAGGAATAGATAAAGTCAGGAAAGTTCGAGAATTTGGAAGAAACTCAAGAGATGCAATTCACGGAGAAGAGATCATCTCTGGGGAGTAGAGTTTCTTGACAAGTGCTTTTAAGAAGCCTGTGGGTCCCCAAACCCCGAGAAATTCAAGCCAATGCTATTCACCGAGAATAGATCAAAGTCAGGAAAGTTCGAGAATTTCGAAGAAACTCAAGAGATGCAATTCACGGAGAAGAGATCATCTCTGGGGAATAGAGTTTCTTTGACAACTTCTACAAGTGACAGTCTATGAAAGGGTTCACTGAGAATGCTGCCTTTCATGTCTCCATATTGTTTAACCCCAAGAGGAGGGAAGACTGTGTCTGGTAATCCTATGGGGATCTAGTTTAGACTATTTCTAAGAGTGATCGAAACGGCTTTACCTAGTGCTAGACGTAGTTGCCGGGGAAACTCTAAATATCTATACTATTATTACACAGTTGATATGAGTTTATGAAAGAAGACTTACAGCGAAACAGCCCCACAATACAGTTATATATATATGAGTTTGCGAAAGGAGACTTACAGTGAAACAGCCCCACAATACAGTTATATACATCTGAAAGCGATAAATGAAAGCGGGTAAACACTTACTCGGTTGTAGAGCTTCCATGCTGTTTGGTTAGTTGTTCAACAAAGAAAGATTGAAAACAACAGTATATTCAAAATCAAAGGAGAAAGTGCTTTGAAATAAAAAGATTTGGGGCTTACAGCTCAAGGAGAGGCCCAGGGTTTTATTAGTGAGCGCACTGTTGAATTTGTACAGAGGGACTTATACAAGTGACTGAGGCCCAAGAAAGGTTTTCTGTACAAAGGGATGGGTCTTACACTCTATTAGAGGCCCAAGTGAGTTTTAAGAAAAGAAATGGGTCTTACTACTCGAGGGTAGGCCCAATGGTTAATTTTGAAAAGGGCGACGATCGCGCTAAGGTTTTGGAAACACCGTGGGACTTATACAAGTGACTGAGGCCCAAAATTTTGGTATTTACAAAGGGATTGGGTCTTACACTCTATTAGAGGCCCAAAGAGTCTTGAAACATTTGAGTATGATTAAAAATCAAAGAAACCCCAATTTTCACTTTTTTAAAAGTAATTTTTCAAAGAAAATTAATAAAAAATGACAAAAAATCAAATAAGTTTAAATAAACCACTTGTGATTTTTGGTTAAGGTTTGAAAAATGAGGTTTTAATCACAAGATGATTTAAAACTTATTTAGTTTTGATTTTCAAGATGAATATTCACTTTTAAAATGTTTAAAAACAATTAAAAATGAATTTATTCACAAAAATACCAACTATATTAAATAAATAATATAAATTTGATTTTTTTGTAGAATAAAATATTTTACTATTTTTGTGATTTTTCAGAAAAAGAACCAATAAAAAATAATCAAAATTGAGGGAGTTTTAATTTTCCAAATCATTAAAAAATAATATGAAAAATGAGAAAATATAAAAAAGAGGGGTGGGTCTTACACTCAATTAGAGGCCCAAAGTGTATTTTTGTACAAAAGATGGGGCTTACAACTCAAGGAGTGGCCCAAAATATTTTCAGTTTGAAAATGGCGATAGCGCCGAGATTTTTAACGTATCGGGACTTATACAACAGCTGAGGCCCAAAAATTGTTTTGTTAAAAAAGAGTTGGGTCTTACACTCTAATAGAGGCCCGAGTGTTTAAAAATGAAAAGAAATGGGACTTACAGCTCAAAGAGAAGCCCAGTTGATTTTCGTTTGAAAATGACGATCGCGCCGAGGTTTTATTTTAACGCAAAGGGACTTATACAATAAGTGAGACCCAAAATTGTTTTGGTTAAAAGGGGATTGGGTCTTACACTCTAATAGAGGCCCAAAGTGTTTGAAAAAGATTTGTTAGGGTGAAAATCAAAGAAAACCCCAATTTCATTTTTTAAGGCATTTTTCCAAGAAAAATTAAGTAAAAAATGATAAAAATATCAAATAAAATCATTAAATAATGATTAAAGTTTATGAAAAAAATATTTTATCCACATAAATATTTAAAATCATTTTGGTTTTAAAAATCAAGAAAAAAGAAATCATTTTAAAAGCATTTAAAACAATTTAAAACACTATTTTTAAATATATTAAAAATAATCTAAAAATAATACTTTTTTTGTGGATTAAAATATTATGGGGTATGAATTGGAAAATGATGATTTTTGATGTATGCATCCCCTGAGGCTAAATTGACTTGATGATGGGGTTTATGATGTTCCATGGAGCATTTTAGGTTATGCTTTGAAGCATTGGCTCATGCCCAGAGGAAAATTTCCATCTGGAGGCCCTAGTCGACCAAACCCTAATTTGGTGACACTGGCGATCCTGAGGCTTGATCCACCTAGAAGGGAGCAGCCTTGTGCTTAATCCTTGAAGTGGGAGTCCTCTTGATCCATTGTGGATATTTGAGAGGCTAGACAAGTTGAAGATCATGTCATTCCTTGATTGATCCTTTGTCTAAGAGCTCTGCGAGGGCTTGAAACCCTAAATCCTGTTTGTAGTGAATGCTCACCCACCTTTGGGGAGACTAATGAGGTATGATGGTCCATCCATATTGTGCTGATGATTTGCACAATGATGGGAAATCTTAGTGGTCAAAATTTGGGGTATGACAGCGTGACAACCATTTTCGATAGTTTCCGCACCACTAAAAGAGGTTTTTCCTAGGTGTATACTCAATCTTTCCACATGCGGCATCACACGCATTCCCATTAGCAGAAAAATAAACACATATATCAATTAGGAAAAGCAGTATATATATTTGTCCTAATGTCCTAGACTTTTAAGAGCTATAAATCCTATATTCCTGACAGAAAATGGCTCCCCGGCGGAGTCGCCATACTGTGGTTCCTTCCCAACTTAAAGGTTTTTGACCTAAGATCCTAGTGAAGTCAACAAAAGTCTCATTCCCAGTGAAGGTTTTGTCCAAGGCTTTCACCTTGAGTTTCTAAAGACATGCCCCACGGTGGGTGCCACTTTTCTGTGGTGGCCACCGCCATGAAAAAGATTTGTCCAAGGTTTTCACCTTAACCGTTAAGAAAGAATGAAAATATTTTTTGGCCCCACGGTGGGCGCCACTTTTCTGTAGCAAGCGATTTTGGACGCGGTTCTTAAGCGTTGTCGCTCTTTGGGGTTTACTACAGGTCGATTCATTTTTTATCCTATTGTGAGCTGACTAAGGAAGGGAAATAGATGTCTCCAATTAACCCTGCTTGCATACTGAGTTTAAACAGCGGTCTGTTAGGTTACAGATGCTATATGGTAATGGGGCCTTTCTTTCTTCTTACTTTATTAAGGTGGAAAACTGGGACTCTTCATGGGGAATTTGTCATATTGGGTGGAGATAGGGGACTGTAGGTTTTTTGATTAGTGTGCTCGCTAAGATTTTTCTTTCAATCTTATGCCTACGTATTCCCGTTTACCGAAACAGGGAAATCAGAGCGTTCGTAGTTCCTCCTATTCTATGGGAGGAAATGGGTGTTTTGGTGTCTTGTTCAAAGCCCAAGACGTGAAGCGAAAGGTGGTTTGTATCTTGTTCAAAGCCCAAGATGTGAAGCTGAAGGGTCTATTTGTATCTTGTTCAAAGCCCAAGACATGAAGCTAAAGGGTTTATTTATGTCTTGTTCAAAGCCCAAGATGTGAAGCTAAAAGGGTGTTGACTTTAGAGAGAATTTGTCATCTCTAAAGGGGGTCTATTTGTCACAACTGTTTATAAAGGAGAATTACTTTAACTGGGATATGTGAATCCGGCAATGCCATAATTTCCTTTATAGGGGGGTTCCAACCTGAAGAAGAAGACTTTAACTCAGTGTAGAGCAATGCTATCTTTCCTTAAGAATTTTTCATGCTAAAAGAGGGACAGTGGCATGGATGTAAATAATCCAGAGGCTTTCCGCTTACAGCGATTAGATGAAGGGGAAGGAGTTGTTGATGTTTGTGTACTGTGAACGAGGCACAACTTTGTTGCTAAAAGGTTGATTGACTCAACTGGGGTTTTCCTTATACAAAGCCTAAGAGGAGGCTATTGGTCCAACAAGAGGGAGTTTTTATGTGTCTCGTACGAAGCCCGAGAGAGAGGCTAAAAGGGTTGACTCAACAGGAGAATCTTTTATTCTCAACAAGAGAGTGTTTTTGTATCTCGTACGAAGCCCGAGATGGAGGCTAAAGATGGTGACTCACCAAGAGAATCTTTTATACTCAACAAGAGAGTGATTTTGTATTTCGTACGAAGCCCGAGATGGAGGCTAAAAGGTGATTGACTCAACAGGAGAGTCTTTTATACTCAACAAGAGAGTGTTTTTGTATCTCACACGAAGCCTGAGATGGAGGCTAAAAGGGATATTGGCTCAACAAGAGAGCCTTTTATACTCAACAAGAGAGTCTTTGGTATCTCATACGAAGCCCGAGATGGAGGCTAAAAGGTTTGACTTAACAAGAGAGTCTTTTATACTCAACAAGAGAGTGTTTTTGTATCTCGTACGAAGCCCGAGATGGAGGCTAAAAGGTTTGACTCAACAAGAGAGTCTTTGTATCTCGTACGAAGCCCGAGATGGAGGCCAAAGGTTTTGACTCAACAAGAGAGTCTTTGTATCTCGTACGAAGCCCGAGATGGAGGCTAAAAGGTTTGACTCAACAAGAGAGTCTTTGTATCTTGTACGAAGTCCGAGATGGAGGCTAAAGGTTTTGACTCAACAAGAGAGTCTTTGTATCTCGTACGAAGCCCGAGATGGAGGCTAAAAGGTTACTGTTTCAGTTGAGTGACAGGTCCAGTATGTTGGTTCAACGAGAAAATCAATTCTTATATGAGTAATGTTGCACTCATGGATTTGATCTGAGGATCGGGATTATTTCCTGTTCTCTAAGGAAATGGGAAATCCAAAGGGTATTTGAGACTGTCCAAGTTTGTGGGCGTTTTCTTACTTGAGAATGTCTCTGAGACTCTAGGAAATTAGACTGTCCAAGTCTAGAGTTTTATCTTTTGTACTATGCTTAAAGAAACAGTTGTAGTACGTTCACGGTAGAAAGATCTAGACTCTTTGAAAGACTGTTCTATTAAGATGACTAATTTTTGTTCCTATACCTCTAGGAGGTCGTCGGGACAATTTGTACGAAGCCCAAGAGGAGGCTGGAAACTTTTAAGAAGCCGAGGGACAATTTGTACGAAGCCCAAGAGAGGCTATCATTCCCGGAGAAAGAAATCATTTATACGAAGCCTAAGAGGAGGCTGTGAATACTTCTAAGAAGCCGACGGGTCCTTGTACAACGCCCAAGAGGAGGCGGGGATGCTTTTAAGAAGCCTGTGGGTCCCCAAACCCCGAGAAATTCAAGACAGGCTATTCACAAAGAATAGATCAAGCCAGGAAAGTTCGAGAATTTGGAAGAAACTCAAGGGATGCAATTCATGGAGAAGAGATCATCTCTGGGGAGTAGAGTTTCTTGACAATTCCTAAGGAGGACAGCCGAAGAGAAGACTGTATCTGGTGCTCCTATGGGGGATCTAGTATTGTCTATTTCTAAGAATGATCGAGACGGCTTTACCTAGTGCTAGATGTAGTTGCCGGGGAAACTCTAAATATCTATACTATTATTACACATTCGATATGAGTTTATGAAAGAAGACTTACAGCGAAACAGCCCCACAATACAGTTATATGTATATGAAAGCGGTAAATGAAAGCATATAAACACTTACTCGGCTGTAGAGCTTCCATGCTGTTTGGTTAGTTGTTCAACAAAGAAAGATTGAAAACAACAGTATATTTAAAATAAAAGGAGAAAGTGCTTTGAAAAGAAAGATTGGGGTTTACAGCTCAAAGAGAGGCCCAGGGTTTTAGTAGTGATTGCACTGTGATATGAGTTTGTACAGTGGGACTTCTACAAGTGACTGAGGCCTAAAAAGTTTTCTGTACAAGGGGAATGGGTCTTACACTCTCTCAAGAGGCCCAAAAAAATGATTTAGAGAAAAGAAGTGGGTCTTACTACTCGAGGGTAGGCCCAGATGATTTTGTTTAAAAAATGGCGATCGCGCCGAGGTTTTGGAATGTACAGAGGGACTTATACAATAAGTGAGGCCCCAAAATAGGTTATGTAAAAAAGGGGGTTGGGACTTACACTCTATTAGAGGCCCAAGTGAGTTTTAAGAAAAGAAATGAGTGTTACTACTCGAGGGTAGGCCCAATGGTTAATTTTGAAAAGGGCGACGATCGCGCCGAGGTTTTGGAAACACCGAGGGACTTATACAAGTGATTGAGGCCCAAAATTTTGGTATTTACAAAGGAATTGGGTCTTACACTCTATTAGAGGCCCAAGGGTTTAAAAATGAAAAGAAATGGGACTTATAGCTCAAGGAGAAGCCCAATGGTCTTTTTTGTTAAAAGACGACGATCGCGCTGAACTTTGTAAATGTAAAGAGGGACTTATACAATATCTGAGGCCCAAAATATTTTATTTACAAAATGGGTGAGACTTACACTCTATTAGAGGCCCAAAGTGTATTTTAGGAAAAGAAATGGAGCTTACAACACGAGGGGAGGCCCAGATGATTTTCAGTTTGAAAATGGCGATCGCGCCGAGATTTTTAACGTATCGGGACTTATACAATAACTGAGGCCCAAAATATTTTTGTACAAAAAGGGTTGGGTCTTACACTCTATTAGAGGCCCAAGTGTTTTTGAAAAAAGATTTGTTAGGGTGAAAATCAAAGAAACCCCAATTTCATTTTTTAAAGGCATTTTTCAAAGAAAAATCAAGTAAAAAATGATAAAAATATCAAATAAAATAATTAATCATGTTATAAACAATGATTAAGGTTTATGAAAAAGTATTTTATCCACATGAATATTTAAAATCATTTTGGTTTTAAAAATCAAGAAAAAGAAATCATTTTAAAAGCATTTAAAACAATTTAAAACAATATTTTTAAATATATTAAAAATAATCTAAAAATAATATTTTTTTTGTGATTTTTTTGGATTAAAATATTATGGGGGATGAATTGGAAAATGATGATTTTTGCTATGTAAAAGACTTGGTTGAGTTTTGAAAATAAAAATAAGAAAAAGAGGAAAGATGTCACAACATCATCTTCGACATCTCTTATGGGGCAAAAAACCAGTACTGAAACTTTAGTTTTTAACATTTTTTTATCAAATTTCAAACACTCATAACTCTCTCAATTTTTAACGGAATTAAAATTCGGAAGTACCTATCTTGACTGATTTTTCTCAAGGAATCCAATGGTACCACACATACACACTAAAACTCGACGTACAAAACACGCGAATTGAAAAACCAGAACTGCACTTAATTGAAAACATCGTTTCTCGTCAAATTTCCAACACGCGTAACTCTCTCGATTTTTAACAGAATTAAGATCCGGAAGAGTCTATCTTGACCGATTTTTTGCAAGGAATCCAATGGTATTACTCATGCACACTGAAACTTAATGTACAGAACACACAAATTAAAAAACCAGAACTAGACCGTTAATTCGACGTCGTTTCGCGTCAAATTTCCAACACGCGTAACTCTCTCGATTTTTAACGGAACTAAGATCTGGAAGAGCCTATCTTGACCGATTTTTAGCAAGGAATCCAATGGTACCGTACATGCACACTGAAACTTAATGTACGGAACACACAAATCGAAAAACCAGAACTTGATCGTTAATTCGACGTCGTTTCGCGTCAAATTTCCAACACGCGTAACTCTCTCGGTTTTTAACGGAATTAAAATATGGAAGATCCTATCTTGACCGATTTTTCGCAAGGAATCCAATGGCATTACTCATGCACACTGAAACTTAATGTACATAACACACAAATCGAAAAACCAGAACTGGACCGTTAATTCGACGTCGTTTCACGTCAAATTTCCAACACGCGTAACTCTCTCGATTTTTAACGGAATTAAGATCCGGAAGTGTCCATCTTGACCGATTTTTCGCAAGGAATCCAATGGTACCACATATACACACTGAAACTCAACGTACAAAACACGCAAATCGAAAAACCAGAACTGCACGTTAGTTTTCGAAGTCGTTTCGTGCCAAACTTCCAACGCGCGTAACTCTCTCAATTTTTATCGGAATCAAAATCCATAAAAACGTATCTTGACCGATTTTTCGCAAGGAATCCAATGGTACCACACATACACACTGAAACTCAACGTACAGAACGTACGACGCAAAAAACCAGAACTGAACTGTGATTTTAAAACAACATAAACTCCACATATAAACATGTTAAAATACAAACAGTAGGAGGATCACATCATACACATTAAGGACTACATTTTTGCTTCAAGAATTATTCAATATGATGCATGTATATGGATAACAAAGGAAAGCATGATTCAAAGAATTCAAGTTGTGAATTTTACCTCTTTTTTGGAGAATTTGTGCAACCTACCAAGTGCTTTGTTCCAGAAATGATTTGATGCTTTGGACACCCTCAAATGACCTCTTAGAAGCTTATAGGATGGTTGGAATCAGCTGGAAACCTCTGGAGCAAGTTTGAGCACTTTCTTGCAAAATGGGGAAAAGTGGCCAAAATGCCAACTCTCTCAAATGGTGTTCCAGATGTGTGGAACCATTTGGAACAGTTAAAGGATGATATTTGGAGTGTGTTTGAGGTTTTATCTGGTTTGGAAAGTGTCTGAATCAAGACATGGCTTGAAAAATGCAAAAAAGTCCAATTTTGAGGTTTTGAGAGGTGACTATGTGATGTTGGTGTTATAGGTCACTTGTGAGAGTTTAGATCACCTACATATGATGTTTATGAGGTGTTAGGATCATGAGCTATGATGGAAATGCTCTCTAACTCAAAAACTCAGAATTTCCTTACTAAAGAAGGCATTTTAGAGTGAAAGAGAGAATTTGAGGAAAGCACCTGTTTGATGGCTTTGGTGTACTCAAACTGAGCACAAATGAGCTCTATTTATAGTAGAGCATGTTTATTTTGCAAGCAATAGTGAATGGTGGCTACAACAGAGATTTGGAAAATGTTGGCCAATGAAAATCCAAGTCTCCTCTAGCCATTGACTAGAGGTTAGAGCACAGGCCTTTGGTTCCCTAGTTGTTGGATGAATCTTGACTGAATTCAGTTGGAGGAAGCTCAATTCATGCCACCTCTAAGCATCCATTAAATGCTCCAAACCAAAATTGGAGTCTTGTCCCTCTTTTAGGGATTTCTAGGTTTTGGCATGCTAGTTTTGGTTCCTTGGACTTGGGAGGCTCATGGATCAGATCACCCCCCTTAGATTTGATCCTTAGATGTGTCCAAAATGATGACAAGGCTTGAAAATTCGTGTGGGACAAGAAATGTGCAAATCTGCCCTGAAAAATTCAGCTGCAGCAAGCCTTTTTGTAAAATCCATAACTCCCTGTTCGAGTATGCTACATGGACGTTCTAGGACTTTCTGGAAAGCTGAGATGACGTACTTCAACTTTGATGTTCGGCCCTAGACCTGATTCAACTTGGATAATGGAGAAAAATAGCCTTGAAGTTGGGACTTCATGCTGAAATTACAAGGCAGATTTTGGCTAAGTGCTGAAAAATGTCAATTTTAGGTTTTTAGCCATTTTGATCCAACCATAACTCAAAATCCATGATGAATTGGGATGAGGTGTAGTTGACACTTTTGTAGAGGGCCATGAGGGCTACAAATCAAGCTTTGGATAGGGAAAAATGGCTTTGTGGTTTAGGAGTTATGATCCTCCAAAGTTGGTACCCTTGCCACTTTATTTCATAACTTAGAAAATTTTCTAAGTTTTTATGGTTACCCCTTTTTCAAGTTATCCCACTTTTCTTGATTTTTCTTGATGAATGATGATTCCAATCACAAATTAACATCATTTTAGGGTTAAAAAACCATTTTTATGAAAAATCTCAAAAAGTCAAAGTTTGACTTTTGTGCACAGTTGACTTTTTATCAGATGAATTCTAAACTGTGCGATCCTTTATGAAATCAAGTCCTTGACCTAAATCAAACTTGATGGACATGTTCCATAGGTGTTATAGGGTGTATTGAATCGTGTCCCAAGGTTTGGGAGCATGCCTGGGTCAAAAGTCAAAGGTACAATTGACTTTTCCCGCGAAACCCTAATTGTGGTTCAGATGAAATTGAAACTTATTGCTCAAGCTTCTTGGATCAATCCATTGTTGCAAATGGATCAATGTGGTGTGTTAGGGATCCTCAAATCCTCTCTTGAGGCCTTGGCTCGTGTTTTGTCCCAAAAGTCAACTTAGGGGTGAATTAGGTCAAGAAACCCTAATTCTGAATTTCTGGTAAATGCATCCCCTGAGGCTAAATTGACTTGATGATGGGGTTTATGATGTTTCATGGAGCGTATTAGGATATTCTTTGAAGCATTGGCTCATGCCCAGAGGAAAATTTCCATCTGGAGGCCCTAGTCGACCAAACCCAAATTTGGTGACACTAGCGATCCTGAGGCTTGATCCACCTAGAAGGGAGCAGCCTTGTGCTTAATCCTTGAAGTGGGAGTCCTCTTGATCCATTGTGGATATTTGAGAGGCTATACAAGTTGAAGATCATGTCATTTCTTGATTGATCCTTCGTCTAAGAGCTCTGAGAGGGTTTGAAACCCTAGTTCTGATTGTAGAGAGTGTTCAACCATCTTTGGGGAGACTAATGAGGTACAAAGGTACATCCATATTGTGCTGATGATTTGCACCATGATGGGAAATCTTAGTGGTCAAAATTTTGGGTATGACAGGGGGGTGTACCTGCAAGGTACTCCGACGCTCAAGTAAGAAAAGGGAGTAAGCCAGTACAGAAAAACAGGTGAGAGTTAGAATATATTGTGTAACCTGACCCTCTCAAGTGAGAGGGTATTTATAGAGAGCCCCCAGTGCGGGGCTAATGGTTACTTGCACTGGGCTGGATTGTAAGGCCCAATCCAAGTAACTGCCAGGGCTTACGTGGCGTAGTGAAGACCAGCACATGGTCTTCACCTTGGTGTAACGGTCCCAAAATCTCCGGAAGTAGGGCAGACCGATTCCTTCAGGAGTGGGAAGTTATAAGAGAACATGTCCTCGTGGGGGAGAAGCACGTGGGTGTCGGGGAGAGGTGTGCCCTGCGGGCTATGTACCTCTGCTCGACGGTCTCTGCCTCGCGTTCTCGACGTCAACGAGAATTGGTACGTGCCTGACACAGAGGTGATGCAGGGCCTTGTTGGGCCTTCGTTGGTCATTGGGTTTGGGCCTGCCCGACGGTAGGGCAGGCACTGGCCCAGTCCAGAACAGGAGTCCCCTAAGTCGTTACTCTGAGGTGTCAGAGTAATGACTTAAGGGCTAGTGCTATGTCGAGGACGTATCCCGTCGGGGAAGGGATTTTAGACGAGGAGCGGTTGGTCAAACGAGAAGAAATAAATCGCTCTGCTCGGGCTAGATTGGCCGCGGATGAGCGACGTCGCGAGGATACGGGAAGTTTGAAGCGAGGCGAATGGAAGGATGCGTGTTGGGGAATGAAAGGACGCGCGTGCGGAAGCGTGTGCCACGTGTCGAACCTCATCATTCCCTAGGGAGGCTACGCTAAGGTAGTGTAATCGATTTCCTAGGAAATCCTCGAGTCCCGTGAGGCCCTTATAAATAAGGGTCATCTCGTCTCATTTGTACTTTTGCTCCCCCTTTGCTCAGACTCTCTCTCTTCCTTCCTTCTCTATTTCGCCACCGTACGCCACCGCCAACTGCCGTGCCGGAACCCTACCGAAAGTGTATTTCAAGTAAGTTTCTCTCTTTTTTTTTTCTCCATTCGTTTGCGTTTATAGGGTGGTCTTATGGTGAACTGATGAAGTTCTCATGGAAATCACGAAATCTCCGGCGAAAACGGCGGGATTTCTTAGTTTCTTGTTGCATCTCACGGGGAGAAGGGATGAATATACCGGGGACACGAAGGATGTCTCGAGGACACGTGATGAAACTCTCGGGGTCCTCGCCAATATCTCTTCTGTGTGAGGGAATCCTTCCAAAGCGGCATACCGGTGACCTGAGGATGGTCGCGGGGACGATCGTCGGTTGTAGCGGGGACGTGGGCGAGCGAGACAGTCTTGAGATCTCGACGCTCCCTCTTCGCCCTTTCACTTGAACAGCGGTGGAGGGGTGAATTTGATATGGATCATCGAATTCACCGTTTCCTTCTGCTTTTCAGGTATATGGAAGCTTTGTCCGTTTCTGTGGCTGTGGGATCGTTGGACGTTAACGACCAGCCCGAATCTCCAATGGCGCCAATCACTCGTGCCGAGGAACGTCCCCTCGCGGAGTGGGTTTGCGATGAGCCGTTAAACATGGCTTCCCAGTTCGTCAACGGGGATGAAGATGATATTTTTTTCACATTCGAGCACCGGGTGATGGGCTCCTCGAAGTTATGGAAGGTGTTCTGGCCTCAAGCACACCATCGCATCTGCTTGACATATCGAGGGATGAGGTTCCCTTTCTATGAGTTCATGTTCGACAAGGAGGGGTGGCGTTTTCCCTTTACGGATTTCCAACAAGCGGTGTTCATTTGGTTGCGCCTGGCGCCCTCGCAGCTCCACCCTAACTCCCTCGCTTTTATCCGAGCTTTCGAGCTCGTTTGTAAATATCTCCGAATCAGGGCAACCGTGCCTCTTTTCTTTCGCATCTTCCACCTCCAGCGGCAGGCCTCCGACTGCAGACATGGCTGGGTGTCTTTTAAACAAACGAGCAGCCTCTTTCATTCCTACCTGGACTCTGTTCGGGACTTTAAATACCGGTATTACATCGTGAGGCCGGCCACGCTTGAAGCCGTGAATTCGGTGTATCGCCAAGTTTCCCGCAAAGTGGACGGGCATACAGAGGAGGTCCCCGAACCGAGATTCCCCTTGTTCTGGATGGAAGAACACTTCAAAAAGGGGACGGACAGCTACAAAGTTAGCCCTGGCCGTCTTGACGAGGGGGATCGCCTGGCCTATGAGAGAATAGTCACTTTCGTCAATGGTTTCAATAAAGTCGAGCTCGTGATGATGGACGGGGAACTCGTATGGGGAGACGACGGGCAGGTGTTGACGCAGCGTCGTCTAATCAATACGAGGGCACTCCTCGAGATGTTTTCCGATGAGGATGCCCTCGAGCTATTAGGTGGTGAAATCCTCTTCGACTTACTTTTTTCTTCACGTCCTGATCTCCGATTTACTGACATATTTATTTTCTTTTTGCAGGCGAGATGTCGGATGCTGAGGAGCGTATCAAGAAGCTGAAAGCTTCCCGCATATCAAAGGAGGGCGGCAAAGGCCGCATCGAGCAGCTCCGATCGCAGGTCCCCGTTCCAACTCCAGCAACCGGGGGTTCTTCTAGTTCTCCCCAGGACAGCGACTCCCCCAACACTTAGCCCTCCCCGAAGAGACAATGGCTTGCTGATCATGTGGATGTCGACCTCACCGAGAACGAAAGTCCCCCTGCCATAAAATTTGTGCTCCCTCCTTGTCACTCGAGGCCGAACTTCTTCACGGGGAACAATTCCCTATGCGTTGGTGCCCCCGAAGCTCAGACCATCTTGGGTGTCGACAGGGTTTCTCGGAGAAGGGCGCTGGTGGAGGACGTGTCCGCGGTGATGCGGGTCTGCACTGCTACCTTGGTTCTGAACGACGAGGCGTGCCCAGAAGACGAGCTGAACACGTTGCGAGAGAGTTTCAGGTCCATCTCAGCTGAAATGGAGAAGGTGGGCAAGGAGCTGGCTAACTGCAAAAGCCAGAACCAGGCCCAAATCGAGCTTCAAGGGAAGTTGGAGAAGAGGTTGAAGAATGCTGAGGAGGAGAGGAAACGTCTCTCGGCAAGGAACGTCGAGCTGGAAGGGTCTGTTCGCCAGGCTGAGGAGGAGAGGGAACGTCTCTCGGCAGGGAATGCCGAGCTGGAAGAGGTTGTTCGCCCTGCCGAGGAGGAAACCGAGGAGGATATGTTGTTGACCTCGCGGGCAGCGCTGATAGCGAAGCTCAGGGAAGCCGAGCAGGACAACCTCGTGGCGGCTGACATAGGTTTCCGGAATACCGTGGGGCAGCTTTGGGTTCTCAACCCCGGCCTGATAACTGAAGGAACTGACCCCGACTATGAGGTGGTCCATGGTCAGATCGTGCAGCTGATGCAAGAGGACGAGGTCGGCAGAGGGGCAGAAGAGCACGGGCAGCCAGAGGGGATCGTCGCCGATTAGGTCATTCCTTTCTCGTTTTGTTTGGCCTGCGAGCCATTTTATTTTTTTATGCCTATGCCCGGCCTGCGCGCCAGGGGATTTTTGATATTTATCTGTAATACCTGTACAATGGGCTTCTACCCGCTTAACGCATTTTCGTTTATCTGCTCGTGTGATGCTTGTATGTTTTCGCTTGTGTGTAATGTTATTGTATTTGCTATACTTTTTTTTTGCTTTTGTCTAAGTAATAGAGATTTTGGGGCTTGCTCGACTTCAATAATCCTCGACTGCATGGAGAACTGGTCGAGTGGTCGGAAGTGTATTCCAACCTTCAACGAGGCTAAGAGCTCGGTTGAGGTCTTAGCTTCGTGGCGTGAATTTCCCATCGCGAGCTGGGTGTTCTACCTAATTGGTACGACGACGACGGAGCTCGATCGAGGTGTCCTCGTCGGATCAAAGTGCTCGCGCACACACAACGCAACCCTTGATCATCGTGTTTTGTATAGGGGTGTCGCACTTGTACCCTAGTGCGTCCCCGTAACTGCGATGCTAGTGTGTCGCGGGCAGTGCTTAACTGTAGTATTGTTTAAGCTTCTCAGCGTTCCATGGTCAAGCAAGTTCTTCCCCGTGCAGATTTTTGAGGAAGTAGGTTCCTGTCCCCGTTTTCGCGCGAACGCGGTACGGGCCCTCCTAGTTCGCGGCGAGTTTACCCTCTCGCGAGTATTTTTGGTTCCTTCATAGGACGAGGGTGCCTACCTGAAAATCGCGTTTTATAACTTTGTCATTATAACGTAAAGTTATTTTCTGTTTAAGTGACGCTTTGCGGAGGGATGCGTCCGTCCTTGTCTCCTCGACGAAGTCGAGCTCTTCCCTTAGGGCCTCGTTGTTCGCGTCCTCGTTGAGGGGGGCTTCTGTCCTCCTCTAGGGTTCCCTGATCTCCATGGGGATCACCGCTTCCGTCCCGTAGGTCAGACGGAAAGGGGTCTCTTCGGTCATGGAATGCGGGGTTGTTCGGTAGGCCCAGAGGATGCTGTGTAGCTCCTCGACCCACCATTGTTTAGCGTCGCTTAGCTGTCGCTTCAATCCTCGGAGGATCACCCTGTTCGCCGCTTCGGCTTGCCCGTTCGTTTGGGGGTGCTCGACCGACGTGAAGTGCTGCTTTGTGCCCAGATTGGTGGCGAAGTCTTGAAAGTTTCTATCGATGAACTGTGTCCCGTTGTCGGTGAAAATGGCTTAGGGCACGCCGAATCGGGGGAGGATGTTCCTCTTGTAGAAACGTAGTAAGTTGAAGGCCGTGATTTTGGCTAATGCTTCCGCCTCGATCCACTTCGTAAAATAATCCACCCCGACGATGAGGTATTTGTTTTAGTATGATCACACGACAAAAGGTCAGAGGATATCCATTCCCCACCACGCAAACGGCCACAGGGAGGACAGTGTTTTAAGCTCGCTAGGGGAGCGAGGTGCATGTCCCCGTGTTGCTGACATCTATTGCACTTCTTGACGTGTTCCTTGGCATCCTGTTGCATGGTGGGCCAGTAGTACCCTGGCCGAAGTGCTTTACGGGCTAACGATCGTCCACCGAGGTGCTGTGCATTGATTCCCTCATGGATTTCCTGGAGTATGCCGGGGAGCTTGACCTCCTCGACACACCTGAGGAGGGGAATTGAAAACCCTCGACGATATAGCTTATCCTCAACTATCGTGTATGAGCATGCCCGCCGCTTGACCATCCCCGCTTCCTTGATTTCCCTTGCACCTTCTCGAGAGTAGTGGTCTTCGCCGATGTTGCAGACTCCAGTTCGTCAAATTTCTGCTTGATAGACCCGACGGACACCATCTCGTAACCACCCCCGGAGATGACCATAGTCTTGGGGAAACCTTCCCATGTTCTGCGGGCAGCGACGAGGTCTTCATGGGGGAAGTTTGCCCACATGCTGCGAACTGCTTCTTGGCCCTCGATGCCTTCGGGGACAAAGAAGTCTTCGGGTCGAGTGACGCTGAAGGCGACCTGAACCCGACTCTCGTCGGGAGGAGGTGTCGTTTCCTCGACGTTTTGGGCTTCCCGGGAACTGGGACGAGGAGCGTCATTCTTCTGGACGTATTTATTTAAGTGTCCTTCCTTGATCAGGATCTCAATTGCATCTTTGAGATGGATGCAGTCCTCTGTGACATGTCCATGGCTCCGGTGGAACCTGCAATACTTGGACCTGTCCGTGTTTGATTTGGGGGTCGTTGGCTTCGGAAAGCGGACGCCTCCTTTAAGAAATTTCGAGTTGGAGCATTCAGAGAGGATTCGTGCGCGGGGAGCGTTGACGGGGTGTATTCCATGAATCGGCCAGCTGGTCCGCGCGGTTCATGAGGATCCCGGGGGCGGTTTTATTTCTTTCTTTCTCCTCCTCGTCGGGGAGGAGAGTCTTCTTCTTTGTGGCCGCGGGGGCCTTCCTTCCGCCTCGACTCAAGGGCAATCTGCGCTGCCTCCGACTCCTCGAGCTCGATGTACGACTGTGCTCGTTGGAGGAGGTCCTCCAGACGGAGAGGTCTGCGGAGGCCCACGGACTTGGAAAAATCGGATCCAAAACGTAGTCTGTGGATGATTAAATATTTCTTCATGTCGTCGGTCGTATGAACCTCGACAGCTTCCCTGTTGAATCTCTCAATGTAGTTCCTGAAAGATTCATTCTTCCCCTAGAAGATGCTCTCTAGTGCAGCTTCTGTCTTCGGGTGTCGACGAGACGTTGTGAAGTGTTTGGTGAAGCATTGTCTTAGTTGCTTCCAGGATGTGATCGACCCGGGTGCCATACCCATGTACCAAGTCATGGCGCCCTTCCGCATGGTGGTGGAGAAAAGCCTGCACTTAATGGCTCCCCTGACGTTTCTGAAGTCGAGCATGGCTTCAAAACTTTCGACGTGATCGTCGGGGTCGGCCAGGTCGTCGTAGGTCCCCAGTGGCGGGGGTTTCTCCATGCTCGCAGGGATTGGGGCGTCCATGATCTCCCATGATAGGGGGTCCTCTGGTCGTCGTCGTCGCTTCTGGCCGGGGACCTTGAAGGGGATCGGTGATGTCGACCAGGTTCTTGTCGTGGTGGGGAATTCCTAGAACGGTTCCTCGGCCTCTCCTCGGTGGTCTTGGTCTTCTTGGTAGTTGAGGAGGGCCTGAGTTCCTTCCGAGGCGGGAAACAATGGCACTTCTGGGAGATCGCCGACTGGGGGCGTTCGAGGCGTGGCCGACGGCCCTCGCGCACCGGCAAGGAGGTTCGAGATTCTTTGGAGGGAGTCCTCCGCGGGGAAGGAGAACGGCGAGGTGAAGGTGGGCGACGATGTCTTCACGGGGAAGATCGACGTCCTAGCCCTCGCTCGAGTGCTTCAATTATGAGATTCTGGTGCATGATCAGCTGGTTGGTCTGATTAACCAAGGCAAATAGGGCCACGGTGCTCGAATCTGCATTAGGCGGAGGAGCAACTGGCTGAAAGACGGCTTGCTGGTCGTCCTGGCGGGTGGCATTGTAAGCCGTGTCTTGGGAGTCTGGGGAGGCGGTCTGCCCGTCTCTTACTTCGCCTTCTTCGACATTGAGGGCAGCAGCGTCCTCACGGTGGTTTCCGTTCTCTAGTTGCGCGAGGACGGTGTCCAGAGCTTTGTTTGCAGACGAGTTATTGGCCATGCTGATGATGAACGAAAGGGTTGCTTTGGTTTATAGTTGAAGGAAAAATGGGGAAGCAATGTTTCCCACAGGCGGCGCCACTGATCGTACCTGGCTCAGACAGTTGTTCAGTGGCCAGCAACGTCGTACGGACTTCAGCTCTGGTGATGATGATACGATGGGGGGTGTACCTGCAAGGTACTCCGACGCTCAAGTAAGAAAGGGGAGTAAACAGTTACTTGAGAGGGTATTTATAGAGAGCCCCCAGCGCGGGGCCAACAGTTACTTGCACTGGGTTGGATTGTAAGGCCCAATCCAAGTAATTGCCAGGGCTTACGTGGCGTAGTGAAGACCAGCACGTGGTCTTCGCCCTGGTGTAACGGTCCCTAAATCTCCGGAAGTAAGGCAGACCGATTCCTTCGGGAGTGGGAAGTTACAAGAGAATGTGTCCTCGCGGGGAGGAGCACGTGGGTGTCGGGGAGAGGTGTGCCCTGCGGGCTATGTACCTCTGCTCAACGGTCTCTGCCTCGCGTTCCCGACGTCAACGGAAATTTGTACGTGCCCGAAACGGAGGTGATGTAGGGCCTCGTTGGACCTTCGTTGGTCATTGGGTTTGGGTCTGCCCGACGGTAGGGCAGGCACTGGCCCAGTCCAGAACATATGTATATGTATATTGTTGCACCCCAAAATTTGCCCTCCTTACTTTAGTACTAACTGGCTTATGTTTCATTTCATTTTTGCATTATCATGTATGCATATCATTAGCATGGGGTCAGGGTAAAGTCCTATCTGGTCTACTACCTCATCAAGAGTTCACAGGTTGCAAGGGATCTCAAGTGGAATCACTCTCCTAACCAGTGCATGAATTAGGGTTTTGAAATTCTTGGGTTTATTGCTCCAATGGGCAGGTTCCTTGGGTTTTTATCATCACCAAATGACATGTCTTATCTTTGTTGGAGAGGATACACATCATATTCAGAGGAATTTGGATTTGGAGACTGTGCTATTTCCTCCTAGACTGAGGGTACTAAAACTAGGGTTTGCTATAAAGTCAGTTTATTTCTGATTTTTTGGGCAAGACTTGATTCCATGGTATTCCTTGGGTCCCTAAATACCTAGGGGTGGAAGACTATCCATCAGCTTGGTTCAGGAGAAGTTCAATTGGCCAATGGATTGAAAATCAGTTGAAGTTGGGGAAAAGTCAATAGTGAAAGGAGAAAAGTCAACTGTGAAATTTTGAGGTTCTCTTCAGGGATTTTAAGATCTCATATCCTCATATGGTCTCCAGGGGTCAAGTTTCATACATATTTGTCAGGAATCAGGAGTTGGTGCAAAGTTTCTAAATTTGGAAAGTGACCTATAATGAAAAGTTTCCTTTTTGGGCAAGTTCCTGCACTCCATTCAACTTGACTTTTCATTAGCAAGAAAGCTTCAAATGAATTTCTCTCCAACGTGAAAGTTGAAGATATTTTTCTCCTCTTTCCAACAAGTACTAGTGGGTCTCAATATCATTTGTGAAACTCAACTTATGGTCAAAAGAAGGCAAAGTGGTTTTTAGGGTTTTTCATGGTGCCATTTTCACAACTTTGGGCATAATGACCTATAACCAATTCCATTGTTTCATGCCACTTTCCAATATTAAAAGACTTTCCTTGAGGTTTATTTTGGGCCCAAGAATGAAGAAATTCCATGGTTTATTATTCACTTTCTTCCCATTATTCAAAAATGCCAAATTATTTAAAGCTCATGAACCAATTATTTTCAAGGCCCAAGTTCCATAGGGGTGTAATTATCAATCCAAATGCAAGTGATCCATCATGGAATTTTTAAGTGAACATGCATGAAGAGAGGTATATTCCACATAATGCAAAATTCCAAAATAATTCAAAAATCATTAAACAAGTAATTACCCAAGCCCAATTCATATTCAGAGGCAAACCCTAGTCTTTATAAACCCATCCATGCACTGGTTAGGGTTAGACACGTGATTTTGGAAAGGAATCCAAGCTTGAACCCTAAAGCTCTTTTTCATCAAAGCTCACGAATTACAAAGAGTTTCTCCGAAGTTCTTCCACAAAACTTCTCTTGGAGATCTCTAGAACACAACTCAACCACAATTTGCAGCCAAAAGCAAGGATTGGAGTTGTACCATCTTAGGTTGATGAATTTTTCGTGCTCCCAAAACTCTTTTTTTTTATGTCTATATTGAAGTGTGATGTCTGCTGATCATGCTGATATAATTGGTTTTTAAAATGGATGTGTATATTGCTTGCTATGTGCATTTGAAGTTTTATGCCCTAACACTAATCCATTCGTTTTTTATTATATGTTGTTCATTTGTGATTTTGGATGAGAGATTTTGAATCCTCACGATTTTCTGGTCAGGATAGTATACTCGCACAAAATTTCTGGGCGATTTTAGTTTGCAGGTGACCGGAGTAGGGGCTGGAACCCTAACTCCGGTGGCGGTCGGAAAAACCAGTCCGGCGGAGGTAACAAAAGGAGAAGAAGCAATCTGGTCCATTCATTAGCCACATCCAACGGTCACGATGTTGCCACATATTTTCCTTTTTATTTTTTTTCTAAATTTAAATTATTGATTCTGTGGTTATGACCCCACCGCTCTTATGGTGTTCTCCCAATCATCTTTTTTATTGTGTTTACTTTTTATATAAGTTGGCCTATCATGAGCCGTCTGATGTATCAAGTGGCCCACGTCTTGCCACCACATTAATGAACGCATGCGCCTTGCACGTGGTAGGCACACGGTAGTCATTTCTAATTTTTTGTTTTTCTGATCAATTAATGGGCGGACCTCGCTATTCACACCCCCACCCCTTTGCCCAACCAACATCTTCAACGTACTTTTCTGCTCGCTGCTCCCCCCAGGTTTTATTTTTATTTTTATTTTTCTGGTGGACTTAACGCATGGCCTTGCTATTAACACCACCCCTTTGCCAGCCCAGGTCCAATTTCCACTTTATTTCTTTACTGCTCGCACCCCCAGCCCATTGTATTTCATTTTTTTTATTTAATTTACTATTTTCATTTTTGATCATTAAAAATACATTCTTGCATTTTAAAATTCTCATAAAATTCATGCATACTTTTCAGCATTTTATAAAATTTTTACAAATTTTATTTTTTATTTTTATTTTATTTTTATCATCTAAACTAATTATTTTATTAACTTCCTTTTTGCATTACACATCTCATGCATACATAAATTTCTTTATTTTATTTCTCTGCAATCATAAAATATTTTTTATCCGTTCTTTTTGCATTTGTTCACTAACATTCTAAAATACTTTAAAATATTTTTTCATCATTTTTAAAATCATTCTATATTACATTTTTTGTCCTTCCCTTTGGCACACTGAGCCCTAATTCCCATCTGAACTTTGCCCAATTATTTGAAAGACTAATATCTTGATTTTTTGCAGGGACTTTTGATATGTTGTTTGCCTCTGGTTGAGGAACCTTAATTTTTAATTTGGGAATTTTAGGAGTCATTTTTTTAAATTATCTGATTTGTTTTCACTTGAGATTTTCTTGCAGGCGCATCCTTGACTTTGTATGATTATCTGTTTGAAAAGGCACTTGTGCCATTTGCTTTGGGGCTGTTTCTTTGTTTCTTTGATTCATGTTTGGATGATAATCATTATTGTTTGCCATTGTGTGGTTTTCATTCACCTCCTTTCTCTTACTTACGTTTGTTTCTCACTAACCTTTTATGCAGGGACTAAGGTAAGTTCTTTAAGAGTATGGATAAGTATCCATGGTCACCCTTACTTTTTCCTTCCCCATCTTTTCCTTTATTTAGGGTTTAGGTTGAACCTCACTACCCGTAGGTCACCCATGCATGATAACTTTAGGATTCATAGTCCCCCTTAGAGTTACCCTTGTGTCTTCTCTCTTCTCATCTCAAATTTCTTTAAAACACTTAATAATAATAAGTTGTATTGCGCACGAGCCTTAAGTATGGGGAATGAGAAATGAGGGACTTCCTCTCATCTCTCTAGAGTGCTTAGCGAGCCTCCTGTCTTGGGACGATGCATTAAGTATTCGCCTCTGTGCCCTAAACTTTGGTGCAATGCAACTTAAGAACTAACTTAAGCCACTTCTGTCCTAAAAAACACAAACCAACCTCAAACCTTTTTGTCCTTCGGGACCTTCAACTTAAGGCTATTTTCAAAAAGGGCACGTTACCTTCCGCCTGAGTCGCAAACAGACATCGACCCTAACTGCCGGACGCGAACTTAATGTCGCTCATAAAAAACATAAAAAGAACTTGGTCCGAACTACGTTGACTCTGAATTCCCCATTGCACAAGGGGGGTACGTAGGCCTAGGACGTTGACGTCCTACCGAGTCTGTCTTTGTCTTTCCCTCTCCGTCTTAGTACAGCCCTAGATGATAGTAACTTACCCTTAGAATAGACAACAAGCGTGGATCCCATCGAGTACGATGGACGCGTGGGGTGCTAGCACCTTCCCCTCGCGTAACCGACTCCCGAACCCAGGCTATGGTTGCGATGACCATTCGTTTCCCCCCTTCCTAAGGTTTATGTGGTGTTCCCTTTCCCTCTCTTGGGATAAATTTACACGGCTGGCGACTCTGTTTTTCCGCGCCACTCTCGCGTTTGTACCTGGATGAAAATCCTGGGAGCGACATATATATATATATATATATATATATATATATATATATATATATATATTGGGGATCAACTTATACTAAAAGTAAGTTTTCTTTAACTTATTTTAAATCATAGCCTTTGAATTGAATCTAGTCTAATGATTAAATTAGTCTTGTTACTAAATAACCATTAGATTAGACTCAATTCAAAGCTTCAAAGCTATGATGTGAAATAAATTAAAAAAACTTACTCTTAGAGTAAGTTGATCTCCATATATATATATATATATATATATATATATATATATATATATATGATCGGAGGTGATCAAACTGAATCGTCATGGCCTTCGTGTAGGACAGATGATGATGCTTGTAAGAGAGAAAAGGGGGTTGTGCCTGCAAGGTACTCTGATGCCAAAGTAAGTAATTGGACAAGAAGGAGAAAACAAGTACAAAGGTAAGATTTCAAGTATTGAATAGTGATAAAACCTGCCCCTCTCACATTATAGGGTATTTATAGAAGTAACCCCCAGCGCGGGGTCATGGTCTCCCATGTGGCCGAAATGTCTGGTCGGCCAATGGGAGACTGCCAGGTAGAGGGTCAGACGCGTGACCCTTCGTCCTGGTCCAACTGTTTCCATGAGATCCAGGGAAGGAGTTGGTCGCGTGAACTTCCAATCGAGTGTGGAGGACGTGCCCAACGGCTAGTTTCTGCCCAACGACTAGTTTCTGCCCAACGGCTAGTTTCTGCCCAACGGCTAGTTTTTAGCTATCGGGTCTTGCCAAGAGCAGGACTGGATTGGGCCTTGCCCTATTGTGGGTCAGGCGACTGCCAAGTCCAGAACAGGAGCCCCCCAAGTCTTTGCTCTAAGGAAGAGTGATGACTTGAAATTGTTTTTCGGACAATAGCCCTTGAATGACGATGTTAGGCATATGCTCTTCGCTTGTTCCAATGTTGAGGTGGTCGGCATTGGTCCTTGATTAGTCCGACCAGCCACTCATGTGTGAGGACATGCTCGCAGAAATTGCATTTTATGTCGACGAGCCCGGACGAGGGCATGAGTTGCGCACATCGTCGAGGAAGATGTGCTCACGGGGTAGCAGAACTTGGTGGATGTAACGTTTAGCCTAGGAAATGCCAAGCGAAGATTCCCTTTTCTGACACGTGGTGGAGCATTCAAGTTTTGTCAAACCTAGATACGCGTAGGGTATGATGGCCTTTGCGCTTCCCAAGCGAGGAAGTGTTTATAAAAGGGGGGGAGAGAAGATCCATTTGACACTTTACTCAAATCCTTATCCCCAAACTTCTACGCTCTGCAACTTGTGCTCTTGCTGGAGCTTCTTCACCGCAGTTCGACCTTCAATGCTTAGTTGTGATCTTCATCTTCAACCTTCGAATTAGCAAGTAAGTTCTTCATCCCTTTCTGCAAATTCCCTGGTGTTCTTCCTTTCTGGAAGTTGTATGAACTTTCCGTTGATGCATGAATTTTCCGGTTGAATGTTCATGTGTTCTTCGATGAACACATGAATTTCTGGAAAATTCATGAAGAACAGGAAGAACATGGGATGAATGTTCATGATTATTGCGTAGGCTCGTGTAGGTCTTTCTAGATTCTGGTTAGGATTAGTTTTAGGTTTGTAGTCGGGCACTAGGCCTATTCGACATAAAGTTGTGGCTTTCGTGTGACGAGCTTATTTTGTCGATAAAGCTCCTCCTTGGAGTCTTCGTGAAGTCAGGAAGACTCGTCGTCGTACTCTGTCATGGTCGACTTGGGTTCGAGGTTATCCTCGACTTATTCCTCGCCCATTTCACTTGACTAGCTCTGTCGGGGAGGAGGAGCAGTCCGTTGATTATGCCACGTCCACTTAGCAAAAGGAGACCTCAAATGGATTGCCCAGGAACCCTTATCGATGAGGTCAATGTTTACCCAAGAGAAAGCTTGGGAGTTTCTTTATCTAGAAGACCGGGCTGAGGGCGCACCGGTGCATTAGAGAGATATATGCCCGACAGAGAACGACCGAATTTTCTCGATATATCCGGGGATGCAGTTCCCCATGTACGAGTTTTCCTTTGTGGAGGCGAAGTTCTGCCTGCCCTTCACCGACTTCCAGGAGGCTATTTTCCGCCACTTGGAACTGTGCCCCGCCGAACTCCATCCAATTGCGCTGGCCTTTATTCGTGCTTTTGAGCTGGTATGCCGTTATTTGAATGTCGGGGCGACCGTGGACCTTTTCTTCTGCATTTTCCAACTCCAGCGGAGCACAGCGTGCCCGAAGCAAAGTTGGGTGTCATTCAAGCAGCAGAGCAGGCTTTTCTGGCCGTACTCAGAGTCCGTCCGACATTTCAAGGATAGGTTCTTGGTCGTGAAGCCTGTTTTTGAAGCGGCTAAAAGGTCCATCTCTACGCTTGAGACCGTAGACGTTGATGGTCAGCAAGTTGAGAAGGCTGTGTCCAAGTTTCCTTTGGAATGGATGTATGCCCATTTCAGATATAGGACCGATCAGTTCCTCGTCAAGCACGAGTAACTCTTTGAGGCGGACAAAGAGTCCTATCAGGTTCTGCACGCCTACGTGGAGACTTTCAGTCCAGCCTTTATGGTTGACAGGGACGGTAGGGAGTTGCTCGGGGAAGACGGAGCGCCTGCTCGGGCGGCTCGCTATATCAGCACTAAGGCCCTTCTTGAGTGTGAAAACGAAGATGTTACGTTCCAGCTCCTCGGTACAACTTGTTCTTTTGCCCGTGTTTGTTAATTCTTAACTAATTGTGCTGACCTCTCTTTCTTTATGTTCGCAGGGAAAATGGCAGATATGACGGAACGCCTGATGAGGTCCCAGGCATCCAAAAACCAAAAAAAGGTGCCTAAAATGCAAAAAGCTGGTGCAGCCAAGTGGCAAGCGACGCTGGAAAAGTTCGTGGTCGGCATTGGTGCCACTCCGGGGATGACCTCTACGCCCCCTACTCCGGACACCTCCCATAAGAGGAAGCGGGATGAAGTTGGCTCTTTGTCGGCGGTCAGCTCGGGTGGTTTTGCTGGAGGGATGTTTGTGCTGCCCCCGTGTTATCTTTAGGGGAAAATGTTTGACGGGGAAGGTTACGTCGTCGTCCTAGACTCGATGCATCAGCTATCTTGTCAGCCAATCCTCAAGTGTGGAGGAAGCTTCTCTATCAGGATGCAGCCACTATGATCATGGTATTGGAGGTGGCGCTGGTCCTTAGGGATGCAGAGATGGTTCCACTTGCCGGCCTCAAGAAGGCAAAAATCAAGATCAACGACTTGGAGCTAGAGAACGCAAAAATATACAACTACCTGAAGAAGCTCCAAGGCAATTTGGAGGCCAAGATAGAGCTTCAGAAGGAGGTTACCAAGTTGCAGGGGGAGGTGACCAAGGTCAACAAGGAGAATGCCCATCTGAAGGCGAGGATAGCTGAGCTGGAGGAATCGTCGGCGGTTGGTCTGGATGAGACCGACGACGAGAAGACACTGAAGACACGGAGGGACCTGATCGAGAGGATTCGTCTTCTTAGGGAGGATAATCTGGGGGCAGCTGAATTTGGTTTTAACGCTACTTTAGAGCAGTTGAAGGCCCTCAATTCTGAAGTCTAGCTGCTAACCGAGGGGATGGGCGTTCTCAACATGGTCGTTAATGGCGAGGTGGTCCTCTCGGAGGTTCCCGGCGAGGCATTTTAGTTTGTTTTTGAAGTTAGTACTTGTATTTTATGGGCCTGCGTGCCTTTTGATAATATTTTGTCGGGCACAACCCTCTTCATGTACTGCTGACTTATTTCGACCTTGTGGCCGAAGTTATATAAACATATTTTTAGTTTGACATTGTCTAGTTGCATTTATTTGTGTACGCTTTTATTGTTTGAATGCTAAGTATGGATGTTTGCTCGACTTTTTCTCGTTATGCTCGACAGTTTGGGAAACTTATCGAGGAGGCGAAGCAGTTTCGCTGGTGATGAGACTAGGATCTCGGTTGAGGTACTAATCCCACAGGCTTGGACTGTTCCCATTGCGAGCTGGGTGTCCTGCCTTGTTGGTGCGGCAACGGTGGAGCTCGATTGAGGTATCCCCGTTCTGTACAGAGTCTGCTCATCCCATAAGCAGAAACTGGTCGGCATTGTAAAATGAAGGATCGTGCTTGCACTGGGGCACGGTCCCGGGGCCGAGTCGTCTCCCCGTTGGGGGAGATCTCATCGGCAGTTAGTTCGACCTCGTGGTTGGTCCTAATTGTAATATTGTTTGAGCTTTTCAGTGTTCCAAGGTCGAGAAAATGGTTCTCCGTCCAGAGTTTCTAGGTAGTAGGCTCCACTGCCTGTTTTTGACTTGACCCTATAGGGTCCTTCTCAGTTTGCAGCCGGCTTGCCTCGCGCGAATCCTCCTGGTTTCTGCGTAGGTCCAAGCTACCAATGGGGAAGTCACACTTTATGACCTTAGCGTCATGGCGCAAGGTTATTTTTTGTTTTAGTGAAGCCTCACGGAGAGTTGCTACTGACCGTATCTCTTCGACCTGGTCGAGCTCTTCCCTTAAATATTTTTCGTTTATCTCCTCGTCGAGAGGAGATTCTGTTCGCCTGGAAGGTTCTCTGATCTCCACGGGTATCACCGTCTCGGTTCCGTTAGCTAGTCGGAAAGGGGTTTCCCTGATGATGGAGTGCAGGGTTGTTCGGTAGGCCCATAGAACGCTGTGTAACTCCTCGACCCACCTCTTCTTGGCTTCACCTAGCCTTCGGTTTAGTCCTCGAAGGATTACCCTGTTCGCGGCCTTTGCTTGTCCGTTAGTCTGGGGGTGCTCGACTGAGGTAAAGTGTTGCTTCGTGCCTAGTTTGGCGACGAAGTCCTGGAACTTCCTGTCTGTGAACTGGATTCTGTTGTCAGTTACGAGGGCCTGGGGTATTCCGAAACGTGCGAGGATGTTCCTCTTGTAGAAGCGAAGTATGTTGAAGGCTGTGATCTTAGCGAGAGCTTCATCTTCGATCCATTTTGTAAAGTAATCGACGGCCACAATCAGGAATTTGTTTTGGTAGGACCCCATTATAAAGGGGTCGAGTATATCCATCCCCCACCAGGCGAAGGGCCAAGGTGAGGATAGAGTCTTCAACACGTTAGGAGGCGCCAAGTGCATGTCCCCGTGGCGCTGGCACCGGTTATATCCTTAGCATCATGCTGCATAGTCGGCCAATAGTATCCTGCTCGCACGGCCTTTCGTGCCAATGATCTCCCTCCCAAGTGATGCGAGTTGATGCCCTCATGAATTTCTTGGAGGATTTCGGGGACCTTGTCCTCCTTAACACATTTCAGGAGGGGGATGGAAAATCCTCGTCAATAGAGCTTGTCTTCGATCAGCACGTACGAGCAGACTCTTTATTTAGTCACGCCGACCTCCTTGCTGTCCTCGGGAAGTTCCCCCGAGGTGAGGTAATTGTACACTGGGGTCATCCAACAGTGGCTGTCTCCAATGGCGTTAACGTCGGGCAGCTCTGGTAACTTCTCAATGCTTGGTTGAGCGAGTATTTCTTGTACGACAGATTTGTTACCGCCTTTCTTTCTGGTGTTGGCCATCTTCGACAAGACATCTGCCCGCGTATTTTGTTCGCGAGGAATATGCTGGACTTCCCATGCGTCGAACTTGGTAATCCTTTCCATCACCAACGTCAGATATTTGACCAGCTGATCATTTTTTGCCTGATACTCCCCTCGGACTTGAAATGCTACGAGCTGGGAATCGGTGAAAATCTTTACCTCCTTGGCGCCCAAGTCTTCGGCCAGCCGTAATCCTGCGAGGAAGGCTTCGTATTCGGCTTGGTTGTTAGACGTGGGAAAGAACATGACTAAAGACACTTCGATTAAGATTCCATACTCGTTCTCGAAGATGATGCCTGCACCACTACCCGTGGAACTGGATGCCCCGTCCACATAGATGGTCCATCTATGTGTTCCGCTTGGTGGGGATGATGGTGGCGTCATCTCTGGCACGAAGTCGGCCAGGACTTGTGCCTTGAGGGCCTTCCTGCCCTCATAGTGGATGTCGAATTCTGATAGCTCTAGGGACCATTTGAGCATTCTACCGGCCATGTCTGGTCGACAAAGCAACGGTCTTATGTGCTGGTCTGTACGCACTACTATGGTGTGGGCCAGGAAGTAATATCTGAGCCTTCTTACGGCGTTGACGAGGGCGAGAGCGACTTTCTCTATTTGCGCGTAGCTGGTTTCTGGCCCTTGTAGGGCCTTGCTCGTGA
This sequence comes from Lathyrus tuberosus, assembly GCA_022829125.1. NCBI lineage: Eukaryota > Viridiplantae > Streptophyta > Magnoliopsida > Fabales > Fabaceae > Lathyrus > Lathyrus tuberosus. The sequence goes on from JALAZF010000090.1 coordinate 8,934,222, forward strand.
AATAGATGGGCTTTTGCTCGTCCATTGTCTCGCGAATGAGTGCAGCGCTAATGGCTTCGCTGGTGACGGAGAGATACAAGTACAAGGTCTCCCCGCATTCTGGTAGCGAAAGCACGGGGGGTTCGGATAAGGCTCGCTTAAGGTGGGTCCGAGCCTATTCGCATTCATTCGTCCATTCGAATGTGGCCTCCTTTCTGAGGAGTTTAAAGAAGGGCAAGGCGTGATGGGTAGACTTGGCCACGAAGCAAGAGAGTGAAGCGAGTATCCCGTTGTGGGACTGTATGGACTTCTTCGATCTGGGTGTGGGAAATTCGTCAAACGCTTGACACTTATTAGGATTCGCCTCTATCCCCCTCTCGGTGAGGTAAAACCCGAGGAACTTCCCTGCCCGCACGCCAAAGGTGCATTTTTATGGGTTAAAACGCATTTTGCACCTTCTCACCTGGTCGAAAACCTTCGGCAAATGGGTCGTGTGATCGGATTCCCCTTGGGATTTCACGATCATGTCGTCCATGTAAACTTCGAGCATGTCTTCGATTTCTGATTGGAAGACTTTGTTCATCATGCGCTGGTATGTGGCCCCAGCGTTTTTCAGACCAAATGGCATTACATTGTAGTAATAGTTCCCTGACGAGGTCATGAACGCGGTGTACTTCTTATCCTTTTCAGCCATAGGGATTTGATTGTATCCCGAATAGGCGTCCATGAAGGACAAGATCTTGAAACCTGCAGAATTATCTATGAGCTTATCTATGCTAGGCAAAGGATAAGCATCCTTCGGGCATGCCTGGTTGAGATCAGTATAATCAATGTACATGCGCTATTTTCCACTATGTTTCTTGACAAGTACAATATTGGACAGCCAGGTTGTATACCTGGCCTCCGAGATAAACTTTGCCTCTAAGAGGTCTTGTACAAGTTTTTCGGCAGCCTATGACTTCTCATCGGATTGCTTGCGCTTGCGTTGTGCGACAACTCGAGCAGCTGGGTCAATGGTCAGTTAGTGGCATGCGGTCTTAGGGTCCTGGTCGGGCATGTTCGCGATACTCCACGCAAACAAATCGGCGTTGTCCTCGAGACATGTCTTCAGCCGCTGCTTTACCTTGTCGGGAAGCCCCGCGCCTATCTTCACTCCCCTGCTCGGGTTGGCTCCGAAGGTGATGACCTCGAACTCCCCATTAGGAACAGGGCGCATGAGGGTGGTTGCAGAGGAACTGCCTGTTCTTGCCGATGTACCTTCACCACAGTCCTCGCCCTCTTCAGAAATCCAGCTGTCGAGGTCGATGATGTGTACTGGGAGAGTCGGCTTCTTGTCAGGCTGGCTTTCTTTACCGGGTTGGTCGTCCTCCCTTGCTCGCTTGGCGGCCTTGGGTGCTGCATCGATCGAGCTTTGGCCTCGAGTATCTGCTTCAAAGCATCTCCTTGCAACTTCTATATCCCCGTGCAATGTTGCGACGTGCCCCTTCTCTGTATAGCATTTCATCTTAAGATGAACGGTCGAGGGAACAGCGATCAGCTCCGCTAAGGTTGGTCTGCCGAGGATGCATTGGTACAGTGAAGGGCAATCGGTTATGAAAAACTGAGTCTTGATCGACTTCGACGCCTCCTCTTCCCCGAAGGTGACCGAGAGCTCCACATACCCCCAGGGTCTGGCTGTCGCCCCGTTGAACTCTTACAGGTCGGACCATACGTAAGGTGACAGGTTCTTCTGATCCAGCTTCAAGGCTCTGAACAGACCAGTGTACATGATGTGCACGGAGCTGCCCTGATCGACCAGAATCCGTCGGACATCGGTGTTGGCAAGTCTCGCTCTGATGAGCAAAGGAATGTGTGAGTTCGGGGAGCCCCCAGGCAGCTCCTTCCAGTAGAAAGTGATTGGCTGGGACCACCCCGAACCTTCTCGAGCGTGGACAGCTGGTCAGGACTGCAGTCGATGAGCTGGTCGAACTTTCTCTTGACCGACCCCACTGTTAGTTTGCTGTATCCCCCACATGAGATAACCATGGTTGTTTGGAAGGTCTCCCACTTGCTGTGAGCGGATATCTAAGGAGGATCCTCAATATGGTCGGAGATGATGAAGTCCTCGGGCCGTGTGATGGACATAGCGACCTGAGGAGGAGGACTGGGTGGCGAAGACTCTGCTTCCTTTTTGTTCTCCAAAGCCTCTCGTCGAGAGGATTCACCCTTCTTTGTATATTGCTTTAGGTGACCCTCCTTGATGAGGATTTCGATGGCGTCCTTTAGGTGCACGCAGTCTTCGGTCACGTGAGCGTGGCTACGGTGGAAACGACAGTATTTACTCTTGTCTGTGTTGCCCTTGGACGACGTGGGTTTGGGGAACCGGACGCCTCCTTGCTTAAACTCCGCGTTGATGCATTCAGAGAGAATGCGCTCGCGGGGAGCCGCCAGCAGGGTATACTCTGTAAAATGACCAGCAGGTCCCTTGCCTTCACGAGGACGATAATCTCGTCGCCTCTCTCTATTATGTCTAGGGGCCTCTGATTCGTCTTTTTTTGTCGCCCAGGAACTCTCTTGATCTCTAGAGTCCCGAGCATTGTAGGCTGCCTCTTTCTCCTCGTATTGTATATACGATTGAGCTTTAATGAGTAACTCGGCCAGGTTGCGAGGAGTTTCTATGCCCACCGCCTTGCGGAATTCGCTCTTTGGTCTCAACCCTTTTTCGAGGAGGTACTTCTTCATATAGTTCGTCGTACGGACCTCAATAGCCTCCTTGTTGAACCGCTAGATATATTCATGCAGTGGCTCATCTCTGCTCTGCACGATGGCTTCTAATGTGGCCTCCGACTTGGGGTGTTGTCGGGAGGTAGTAAAATGGCGGGCGAACTGGCTTTTTAAATCTTTCTAGGACGTGACCGATCCCCGGGGAAGCTGCTTGAACCAGGCCATGGCCCCCTTCCTGAGAGTGATGGGGAACAACCTGCATTTGATAACCCCGCTTACGTTATGATAGTGGAGCATGGCCTCGATGTTCTCTATATGCTCGCCTGGGTCGGTGGTCCCGTCGTAAGTGGCCAGGGGAGGTGGCTTCTCCAATCCACGAGGAATGCGCATGTCCATGATCTCCTGAGATAAGGGTCCATGAACATCGTCGTCATCGCTTGTGCTAGACGACGGACAGGGGGAGTCTCTACGCCTGCGGCTTCTGCTGCGGCGGGGAGAATGTTTGTGTGACCTGCGATGCTCGCGATGGTTCCTCGAAGGTCTGTTCCTCTTCGGGGTGGGAGAGCGTCTGGATTTCCGCAGGGGAGATCGGTGTCGTCGTCTGGCGAGTGCTGAGTCAGGTTCCTCTGATCTGGAATGTCTTCGTTCGGGAGAGAGACTTCTGGACCTGTCTCGCCTGCGCTTCTGAGGAGGAGGAGACTGCGGCCGCGGAGACAGACTGCTGGGCTTCTGCGAGGGACGCTACTCCTGGAGGGCGTGTTCGAGCATGCCGATTTCTCGCCCTGCTGGAAGATCAAAAAGTTGGATCTGTTCAGGGAGGCAATCAAAGCAACAGTGCTTGGGTCCGCGTTTTGAGGGATAGGTATAGGCTCAAAAATGGGACCAGCAACTTGCGCGCGTGGCTTCACGTCATCGTGTGTAGGAGAGGCGGTCTTCCCATCCCGATGATCTGTCTCCGGGAAGGCAGCTCCGGAGACGAGGTGGTCGACGTTATCAGCGATAACGGCGATGACGGGCATCATCGTTCCTGTTGGAGGCCATGATGATCGAATGGAGTTTGGAGAGAGAGCTTTGGTCTTTTAGGTGAAAAAGAGGGAATCTTGAATTAAAAAGACGGGGAAGCTAGTTTCCCACAGACGGCGCCACTGATCAGAGGTGATCAAACTGGATCGTCGTGGCATTCGTGTAGGACAGATGAGGATTCTTGTAGGAGAGAAAAGGGGGTTGTACCTGCAAGGTACTCCGATGTCAAAGTAAGTAATTGGACAAGAAGGAGAAAGCAAGTACAAAGGTAAGATTTCAAGTATTGAATGGTGATCAAACTTGCCCCTCTCACATGAGAGGGTATTTATAGAAGTAGCCCCTAGCGGGGGCCAAGGTCTCCCATGTGGCCGAAATGTCTGGTCGGCCAATGGGAGACTGTCAGGTGGAAGGTCAGGCGCGTGACCCTCGTCTTGGTCCAACTGTTTCCGTGAGATCTGGGGAAGCAGTTGGTCGCGTGAACTGCCAAGCGAGTGAGGGGGACTTTCCCAACGACTAATTTCTGCCTAACGGCTAGTTTCTAGCTATCGGGTCTGGCCAAGAGCAGGATTGGATTGAGTCTTGCTCTACTGTGGGCTAGGTGGCTGCCCAACCCAGTACTCTATATATATATATACACACGACACATTTATAAGTTAAAAAATTTATGTGTGTATGAATCTATGAGTCGAATCTTCGAATCTTAAACTGACTAATTTAACAACCTTAAAAAAAATCATGAAAAATCTCACTAATGACAACCACAAATCTAAAAAGTATTTTATAACAACCACTATTAGTAAAATTACTAATAAATAAATATATCATATATTTGTAATATTTTTACAATTTGCAGATCACATTGATTTTAATTTTAATTTTTTTATAAAGTCATATTTTGGGGAGTTAAGTTTCAAGAATAAAAAAGAAGTCTCAAAATTCAAAAAACTCTTATTAAAAATAGAATCTTGCTAACGAGTATAGGAGGAACACTCTTTAAAAAATTTAAATAAAAAAAATATTTTATAAACAAATTAATTATTTTAATTTTTGAAATATTAAATATATACTTTTCTAAAAGAAATTAATATTTTAAGATTTTAAAAAGTATTCTAGAATACTTGTTAGCATTTACTTTAAAGATATTCATGTCCTCACAAGTATAAGTTGATTATCTATCAACATAATCAATCTTTTTAACAATTTTAAAATAATCTTAAACTCAATAAAAATTAATCAAATAAAAGTTAAAATAATAATTTCACGTGTGCAAATATTTCTAATTCAGATTTTACTCGTATTAATGATATTTTTAATATTTATGTTATTTGTTGAAATATTAAAATTTATATTTGGAAATTGTCTTGTCTAGGTAAAATGCCTTATTCCAACTTCAATTTTTTAAACTTTTTGTTCGGATTCTTTAAGTGCTTGTTGGTTGAGAATTTCCTTGATGACCTCTTGTTTCATAATAGGTTAAATATCCTTTGTATTCTAATCAATTTCATTTGCTTTTAAAAATAAAATTACTCGTAATGTTTAAATTGCCTTATCCTCTTCTACTAATAAAAGAAGTCTTGTTAATTTGTGTTTTAATCTTAATAAAGAAACTCTATTTTACAGAAAACAGACTTTTAACATGTGGTCAATCCAAGGACAGTGTTGATAATTCTATCATCTCCCAATTTCTTTTATTTACAAAAAATTATAAAGAAAACAGTAGAAGAATGGATATGGATCGGTCAAACTGAACATGGGTTGCATGTCACGGAGCTACGTTGCCACGTAAATGCAAAAGACACTCGTCCACTTCACAAGGCCAAATGAAAATCTACATAACACACGCCGAGTAAGGGGTGGTAGCTTCAACTTTGTGGTCGCAAAAGTGAGAGGAGCATTGAAACATTCAACGTCAGAAATGGAAAAACAGGTTGAGGAAGAGAAAAAACTGGGGGAAGGACCTCAAATATCAAGGATGGAGCCAGTGACAGAAGGTGCCTATGGCGGTGGAATGTACGCTACAGAGAAAGATCAAGAACAAGAAAAACAGATAAAACCGCCGGCAAGTGATACTCAAAGTGCTGATGGACCAGTTGATAAGAACGCTATGAAACCCAAACACAATCCTCCTCCTTCGTCTGGGGATCGTGATATCGATATCACTGGCCAATCCTATATCCAGTAACAATATATATTTATATATGTAAATATACCAGTTAGTATAATACAGTTGAGATGTTGTATTTCCCTTTTGTTTTGTTGGTTTATTTTATATGGTGGATCCAATTCTCTTATAATGATTATGAGAATTTGCTATGCCTTTTCCTTTTTTCTATTTTTCTATCAATAGTTATTTTCAAAACAATCTGAGAGTTAAATTTATTGACAAAAGTATTCGTTCATGAGTATAAGCATCAAATTAAATGATGTAGCACTAACTTAAGTCTTAATATTCAGTTTTGAATTTCTTAGCACAGAAACAAATCTATTTTCCTTATTCGTATTCCAACAGCTTTATTTATACTACTCTCCTTTAATTCAAAACTTTAAAAATTCTAAATCAATTTTGATGAAAAGATTAAAATCTTTTGTTTTCCACTCGGGTGAATCAATTAAGAATGATTATGCGCAGCAAGAAGAAATTGTTAGAAGTAATTCATGTTAATTTGTCGAAGTCAAAGGAGTTTATAGGTTTTGGTCGGAGTTGTATATAGTCAGTCGAATAGTTGTAGTGTTGTCTAGGTCAGCTGTATTCGACAGAGTCGAATATAGTTGATAAGGAGTTCAGTCGAATTGATTGTTTTGGGTCTGGGCTTTGATAGCCTATATAAAGGGCATTGTAATTTGTAACACATACCAGCTTCATAATAAAATTTCAAGAAGTTTCCAAACCCTAATCTTTTCTCTCTTTCTCTTTTCCTCTTCTTCTTCCTCTCAAACATTCATCTTTCTTGGAACCCAGTTCCAACAATTGGTATCAACGAGCCCGGTTACGATTCAGAGAGAATCTAAATGGCAAACGGAACAACAACGTCCACACAATTCCCAGCAAATCTACCGGTTTTCAAAGGGGAAAACTACCAACGGTGGGTGGTGCAGATGAGGGTTATCTTCAGATTTCAAGATATGGTTGAAATCGTGAATGATGGTGTAACGGAATTGGGGACAAATCCTACTGATGAACAGAAAGCTGCGTACAAGGATCAAAGGAAGAAAGATGGTAAAGCGTTGTTCTTGATTCACCAGTGTGTGGATCCGAATGTGTTTGAGAAAATTATTGAAGAAGAATCTGCAAAAGGAGCGTGGGACAAGTTAAAGAACTTGTATGGAGGTGATGAGAAATTGAAGAAGGTGAAGTTGCAAGCCTTGAGAAAGCAATACGAAATGATTCCAATGTAGGAAGATGAATCAGTTTCGGAGTTCTTTTCAAGATTGGTGATGCTGACGAACTAGATGAAGTCTTGTGGAGAAACAATCACAGATTTGCAGAAGATTGAGAAGGTACTAAGATCTCTGACTGCAAATTTTGATTACATTGTAGTGTCCATTGAAGAGTCCAAGAATCTTGCTGAGATGAAGGTTGAAGAGCTACAGGCTTCTTTGGAAGCTCATGAGATGAGATTGAAGCAAAGAAGTTCAGAAAGAGAAAAGGTATCGGACCAAGCACTACAAGCGAAATTCACCGAGAAATCTGGGAAGGCGAAGCAGGGAAGGAATCTTGCTAGTGATGAGAAGTCAAACAAGAGTTCAAAGAATCATGATGATTCAAAGAAAGTCATGGGCAACAAGTATTCTGGGAAGAAAATTGACATGAAAGACGTGCAGTGTTACAATTGTCAAAGTTTTGGTCATTATGCTCGAGACTGTCGAAAGAAGAAGGAAGCACGAGCAAAAGAAAGTGACAAAGTGCAGTATGCACAGGCAGGAGAGAGTGATTCTGAAGGTGTGCTACTAATGGCAGACACTCAGTCGAATGATGATGAAACGAATTTGTGGTATCTTGATTCAGGTTGCAGCAACCACATGACTGGTAATAAGAACTGGTTCAACAAGCTTGATGAATCAGTTAAGAAGGTGATAAAGTTTGCAGATGGTAGATAGATCACGTCAGGTGGAAGAGGAAACATATCTGTAATGAGAAGAGATGGTAGAAAAGCCAGCATTACTGATGTGTTGTATGTGCCTTCTATGACAAGAAACTTGATAAGTATAGGTCAATTACTTGCCAAAGGACATAATATGAAGCTGGAAAATAATCAAATGAAGGTGTATCATGCTGATGGTAGGTTGGTACTAAAAGCACCATTGGCTGATAACAAGACTTTTAAAGTTCAGATTAACATGATTAATCATGAATGCCTTGCGTCAACTACAGAAGAGGAAAAGAATTGGCTATGGCATCATAGATATGGGCATCTAAACTTCAGGAGTTTGGGTATGCTGAATCAGAAGAAGATGGTGTATGGTTTACCTCAGGTGAATGAACCAAATCATGTGTGTGAAGAATGTTGCAAAGCAAAGCAGGCTAGAAAAGCATTCAAACATGATCTGCCAATTAAGTCGAGAGGAAAGTTGGAGTTTGTTCATTCTGACGTATGTTGACCTTTTGAAGTTAGGTCGAATGGTGGCAAGCGTTACTTCTTAACTTTCATTGATGAATTCACCAGATATATGTGGATTTATATGATCGAAAGTAAGAGTGAAGTATTCACAAAGTTCAAGAAGTTTAAGTTGCTTGTCGAAAAGCAAAGTGGCTGCAAGCTAAAGAAACTGAGAACTGATGGTGGTGGTGAATACACCTCTCGAGAGTTTGCTAGATTTTGTGAAGAGGAAGGTATAGAGCATGAGGTTATTGCACCCTATACACCTCAACATAATGGAATAACTGAGAGGAAGAATAGAAGTATACTGAACATGACGAGAAGTATGTTGAAGGCGAAAGAGGTGCCAAAGAGATTTTGGACTGAAGCAGCTTCGACAGCAGTATACATTCTGAATAGATGTCCAACGAAGAAGCTAGTCGAGAAGACTCCTCTTGAAGCTTGGACAGGTGAGAAGCCAAATGTAAGTCATCTTAGAGTTTTTGGATCAATATGTTTTAGGCATGTTCCTGAGCAATTGAGAACAAAACTAGATGATCGAAGTCAAACCATGGTGCTCATAGGTTATCATTCGACTGGTGCATATAGACTATATTCACCAGAAGATGACAAATTTGTGATCAGTTGAGATGTTCTGGTAGATGAAAATCAAACATGGGAGTGGAGTCATGGGTCAGTTCGACAGGAAACTAGTCGACAGATGGAAGAGACAGTTCCGACAGTGTTTGAAGAAGATCAACAAACTGAGACCACGGCAAGTCGAAATGAAGAACCTCCTGAGCAGAATGTTAGAAGATCAACTAGAACAAGAGCTGAGTCGACAAGGTTAGCTGGATATGAGAGATTTCCAGATAATGCAATTGATGCAGATGGTGACTTAATAGAAGAAGCAATGATGATGGCTGAAGCAAAACCAATTAACTTGGATGATGCCATGAATGATTCGAATTGGTGTGAAGCCATGAAGGAAGAACTCGGGGCAATCGAGAAGAACAATACATGGGAACTTGTCGAAAAAGCCAGCAAAAAGCCTATTGATGTGAAATGGGTTTACAAGCTGAAGCGAAGGCCAAATGGTGAAATTGCCAAGCATAAGGAAAGACTAGTGGCAAGAGGATTTCTGCAGAAACCTGGTGTTGATTTCGACGAAGTATATGTGCCAGTGGCTAGGTTGGAAACAATCAGGATTGTTGTTTCGACAGCAGCGTATAGAGGATGGAAGATACATCAGTTGGATGTAAAATCAACATTTTTGAATGGACCTCTGGAGGAAGAAGTGTATGTCAGTCAACCACTAGGATTTGAGGTTAAAGGGCATGAGTCGAAGGTGTACAGATTGAGGAAGGTTCTCTATGGATTGAAGCAAGCCCCTAGGGCTTGGAACAAAAGAATAGACAGTTTCCTAATCGAAGCTGGGTTCACAAAGTGTGTGTCTGAGCATGGAGTTTATGTAAATGATGTCGACAATGATAGTCGAATCATTTTATGCCTGTATGTTGATGATTTGCTAATTACAGGTGCAAATGAAACTGAGAGAAGAAAAGTTAAGTCGAAGCTAATGCAAGAGTTCGAAATGTCCGACCTAGGGAATTTGTCATATTTCTTAGGAATGGAATTCAAAGACACAGCTGAAGGTGTGTTCCTACACCAGAAGAAGTATGCTCAAGATATTTTGAAGAGGTTCAAGATGACTGACTGTAAAGCTGCAACAACTCCATTGGAAACAGGAGCAAAGTTGAAGAAGGTAACTGATGATGAGTTTGTAAGTTCGACAATGTACAAACAAATTATTGGATCCTTGAGGTACCTTTGCAATACAAGACCGGACATTTGTCAAAGTGTCGGATTGTTAAGTCGATTTATGGAGAAACCCCAAGAATGTCATCTTATTGCAGTAAAGAGAGTACTGAGATACATTAAGGGTACGATTGATCATGGTGTGCTGATGCCATGTCGAAATAAGTCCAAGTCGAAAGATGCTGAGGTATATGGTTATACTGATTTAGATTTCAGTGGAGACCAAGATGAGAAGAAAAGTACTGCAGGCTATATTTTCATGATCGAAGGAGCTCCATTCTCTTGGAGTTCGAGAAAACAAAGCATTGTGGCTTTGTCATCATGTGAAGCTGAGTATGTAGCTGCATCGTATGCAGCATGTCAGGCAGCATGGATAGATATGTTGCTTGAAGAACTCAAGATCAAGGAACCTGGGAAGATGAAATTGTTTGTAGACAACAAGTCAGCTATTGATCTTGCCAATCATCCTATGTGTCATGGTCGAAGTAAACACATAGAAAGAAGGTATCACTTTCTCAGGGATCAAGTAAACAGAGGGAAGCTGGATCTTGAATATTGCAAGACTGAAGTTCAACTAGCTGACATACTTACCAAACCTTTGAAGAAAATCAGATTCGACGAGTTAAAGAAGAGCATTGGGATGAGAAGTCTCGAAAACATGAATTAGGTGGTGTGTTAGAAGTAATTCATGTTAATTTGTCGAAGTCGAAGGGTTTTATAGGTTTTGGTCGAAGTTGTATATAGTCAGTCGAATAGTTGTAGTGTTGTGTAAGTCAGCTGTATTCGACAGAATCGAATATAGCTGATAAGGAGTTCAGTCGAATTGATTGTTTTGGGCCTGGGCTTTGATAGCCTATATAAAGGGCATTGTAATTTGTAACACATACCAGCTTCATAATAAAATTTCAAGAAGTTTCCAAACCCTAATCTTTTCTCTCTTTCTCTCTTCTTCTTCTTCTTCTTCCTCTCAAACATTCATCTTTCTTGGAACCCAGTTCCAACAGAAATAAAAATTGAATAATTCTTAATGGAATAAGAAGGAAGATTAGGGTTTTACGTAATTGAAAAAGAAGATGATGATTTCTGTAGAGTAACTCTCTGCTTACAAACTGATAAAATATTATTCAACTATGGAACTGCACTTCTGTTGTGTGTTACCATTTATAATAGGGTTACTCCCTATTTATAATTGCGTTAGTTTGTTCCCTAAAAGTTTAAAATATATAAAAGGCCCATAATTTCTATTTTGGTCTAAGTCAAAATTATGTGTCAAGTAATCTGCTTCGACATTTTGACATCTAATACGATTCTATTGGCTCCTAATTTCGATGTCTGATGTAACACTCCAAACCCCCGCGACAATTTAAACATAATTTATCAAAGTAAAAATAGAATACTTTGATTTAGGATGTTACTTCTACTACTCAACTTAGCATGCACACAATAATAATACTGCGATATTATAATTAAACATGACATTTCAACATTCATGCACAGCGAAAAAGTCAACGCAAGTGGAAACATGTTTAGTCACACATAATCTCCTTAATTGAAACAGTAATAACATATAACGGAATTTAAAAGACTTTAGCGTTCCGACACCCCCGATGTTACAAAACAGAGCAGACGCGACTCGATAACCCACACCTGAAGACCTCGTCTTCACTACTCCACCTGCGAACTACTCCTGATTATCTGCACGTTACTCACGTAGAAGTAACATTCAAACAGAAGGGGTGAGATTCTCACATCAATATAAAGATTGCATAGCATAAGTATGAAAGCATAAAAACATACAGAATTCACCTTATCAACACACATCAACATAACTGCATTTATCACACCACAGATGATCAACACACAATAACGCAATGCAATAAGACCACGACACGACTCAATGTATGTGGTACCAATCGACCCCTGTTTCATGGTCACAATCCCCGTCGGGACGTCATAGTAGTCGCTCACACCCCACATGGGCACACGACATCCGTTATCGCTCCCACCCCACATGGGCACACGATTACCACAACAACGATTCTATTTAAGAATCCGGATAAGATGCTCACACCCCACATGGGCACACGCCTGTCCCACACTTATGCAACATGTCATGCATGCAAACAACAACACACAACAACAATATACCACGACGAATACAACGTGTATATGATAACCAACACATCAATACATCATAATACAACGATACAACATCAGTTTATACCTGCCACAACAGCAATGTACTACGCTACAACAGCAATATACAACGATATCAGGCATACACATCGACGACTCTATCATCTCCGCTTACTACACCACAACAGCATACACACAATCCAATCAACGTGTCGAAGGGTTGGAATCCTGGTTCGAATTTAGTTTTAACGAAAAGTAGGTGAAACCAGTTTCCCAACGCTTCAGACGGTGACCCAAACGGACTTACGGACTAATAGTTATGCAATTCCGAAGTTTCTGAACAAATCAGCCCGTGCAGCAGAATTTCGCTACTGCCACTATTCGCCTTGGATTCGGCGAATCCTCGTTTGCCAAAGGTTCGCTTAGCAAACTGGCCAGCGAACACCTCGCCAGAGGTTCGCTTAGCGAGCTTGCCAGCGAAGGCCTCCCTTCCATACAAAAACTAGAGAGTCCACTTTCTGCCCTCCTTCGCTACCCCTTCGCTCCAGCGAATCGGGGCTTCGCCAGAAGATTTGCTTAGAGAATCTGGGGCGAAACTTCGCCCAGCAAATCATTCATTCGCTTAGCGAACATCGCGGACCTGCACTTCTGCAGTAGCGACGATCGCACCATTCCAGCCCCAATTTCTCTCGAATTTGGTTCCCAAACAACCCAATCATGCACATCTGCAGTACGATGCAAGTACGATGCAAGTTAATTCATAGCTTGTTATCCTATTTTCACCGCAACAGAAATGGCGACTTCACTGGGGATCAGTTTGAAGGAGGGTTAAGCCTATCTTGTTTGTATTTGTGTTATTTATATGTTTGCTTGCTTGTACATTTGTATATTTATATCTGTATATATCTGTATACCTGTTTCTGCTTGGGATCTTCTGTGTGCAGGGTACTACTTTTGAGTGGTGAGATAAGTCCTAACCTGGACTTGAGCGTACACTTATGATAGGACGATGGTATTCAAGGAGGCTTTGAGGGAGTCGAATCCTGAAAGGTCGAATTGATAAACACCATCACTCAGTTGAGGCCCTCTCGAGTCTAGCTATGTTGAACGAATTCGTTCGTGAAAGCTTGCTACCCTCGACCTGGGTGCCCGGGATATTGAGAACCGTAGTTACCAAACCCCACTTAAGCCTTTTAGATGTAGTGCGGAGACCATGATGGAGTCTATTTCTGAATTGGTTGTCACGCGATACTACACTCAGACGAGATCCTCTTGAGAATTTTATTGATTACCAAGTCATCTGGGAAGTCGATAAAATCCGAAAGATGGATTGTAGACTCTGGGAACTTTTTAGAACCTTGTTCGGCAGGTGAAAACCCATAGTACACACCTTTTGGGATGGGTAGACCAGACTCCATGCTGTGATCTCGAACCCTTGATCCTGCTACATGTGTTTTACATCCTGTTTGCATCTTGCATGTCATGTGCATGTTTGCATGTTTCATTGCATGTGTCTGTTTGCCCAGTTCTTCATTTCCCATTATCTTTATCTTCCAGAGATTACCTGTGAGTCGTCAAGCTGATTCCTCGACACTGATACCGGACTAGAGTTAACTACAGACGAAGAATGTCAGAGCAAGAGATACACAATGTTGAGGTCCGAATGGAGATCGATGAACTTAAGTCAAGCATGACTAAACTCACTGAGATGCTCCAAGTTTTGATTGCTAGGGGAGAGCCTCCCTAAAGGACTGTCATCCAGGAAGTTTCAAGTGCTGATCCACCACCCGTTCAGTTACCACCATCAACTTGGCCAGAGTTTGGTTTGCCACACAACTATTCTCCACCTCTTGCATCTACTGCTATGGATGGTCAGAATGTTATGCCAGTGTTTCAAGCTCCTGTTTTCACCCAGCCCAGACCTGTGGTTCATGCTGTTCCACAGACTGTTCGAGCTTCTTTCAAGAATCCCCTTTATGAGTACAATGCTGCAAGTGCTCAAGGTGAAGACCATGAAGACTTTGTTGAACCTGAAGTTGTTCAAGAGCAGTTTCAGAGCATAGAGAAGAGACTCAAAGCTGTTGAGGGTAATGACTTCTTTAATGTGGATGCGGATAATATGTGCTTAGTGTCTGACCTTGTTATACCTCCTAAGTTTACAACTCCAGATTTTGTGAAGTACAAGGGTCACTCTTGCCCAAGAGCTCATGTGGTCATGTATCTCCGTAGGATGACTGCTCATGCCAAGGACCAGAAATTGCTAATCCATTATTTTCAAGACAGCTTGAGCGGAGCATCGCTCAAATGGTACATGGGTCTTGAGCAAAACTCTATCCATAGCTTCCAAGATCTCACCAACGCCTTCATGAAGCAATACAAGTATAACCTTGACATGGCTCCTGATCGCCGTCAGCTGCAAAATATGAGTCAACATGAGAAAGAATCCTTTAAGGAGTATGCTCAGCGCTGGAGAGAATTGGCTTCTCAAGTTGAACCTCCTTTGGGTGAGAAAGAATTAACTGGAATGTTCATGGACACCCTGTCTCCATTCTATTGGGAGAAGATGATTGGAAGTGTTTCCTCCAACTTCACTGATTTGGTTACTATTGGCCAGAGGCTCGAGGAAGGTCTTAAGAAAGGAAAAATATCCAAGGCTGCTGAATCTTCCAATGCTGTAAAGAAATCCTTTGGGAACTTTCAGAAGAAGAAGGAAGAACAGACTAATGCTGTAATGTTTGAAGTAAGAAGGCCTCGTCCTCAACCTCGGTATGCTGTTCACCCTACTATTGCTGCTGTTACTCCCGTGGTTACTGCTCCACAACCAGCTCAAGCTCCTCAACGTTCATTTGTTGGACAAACTCAGTACCGTAATAATCATTTTGACCCTATTCCCATGACATACACTAAGCTTTATCCCGGTCTGGTTGAGCAAGGTTTGATTACCACAAGGCCTTTGCCTCCTCCTCCAAATCCTCTTCCAGCCGGCTACAGGGCTGATCTCCATTGTGAATACCATCAAGGTGGTGCAGGTCATGACTTGGAAAATTGTTTTGCATTGAAGGCTAGAGTACAAGAGCTGATGAGGAACAAAATCCTCTCCTTTAAGGACAATCCCAATGTTCAGAACAATCCTCTGCCAGGGCACGCCAAGTGAAGCTTCAGTCGACTTCAGCAGATTATCCCCCTAAAAGCCAGTGTTTCAGACAGGACAACTCATCCTTGTGTTGATTAGTCACTAGGCCTTGTTTCTTATTGTTTGCATTTTCCTTATTTTGTAATGGCTGTTTGCTTTCAATTATGTTTGTACTTTCACAATTAATGAAATGAGCATTGCAACTTTTTGAGTCAATTCATTTATGTTTGCTATTTACATCTTTATGCTTTCTTTTTTTAAAATACTTGATCTCTTTTCCACTTTCCTTTTGATTATGCAAAGATTGGAGGGAGGATGATGAAAACGTTATACTCATAATTGCTGTTGGTATGCTTTCAAATCAAAACTTTGCTGACGATGTAAGGCATTGTTTCAACTCCCAAACACCGGAGACATAAGGAAGATAACCCCTCTTTAACCCCTTCGAGCCTTGAAGTAGGAGTTTCTTTTCTTTACAAATAAAAACCCGCAATTTTAACCTGGGGCAGGGTAGTTCTCAGTTAACTTGATTTGTGTATTCAATTACAAGAGCTTCATGCAAGACGACTTTCAACAAAATGTTGCACTTACAGTTTTCCTTCGCACACAGCAAGCAAGTGTCGAAGATGTATTTCAAATTCAAATGCCAATGATGGTTCACTGTAATCATCAAATCAGACAGTCACTAACAAAAAAGAAGAGATTCAAAATAAGAGCCCGCTAAGTCAAAACCTATGAAGGAGACTTAGGAAAAATTGGGGCATCCCGCTGACTGTAAGCTCAAATAACATAATTCAGGCAAAAGTTAGGGATAACAAAAAAAATTAATCAAGAAATTACCAAAATCCTCAAAGACAAAACGAGTTGACTAAGGTCCTCATCAAAAACAACCAAAAGTTATAAGAAAGCAGTGACTGCCATCTCAAGTCCTTTAAACTTTTGAACCATCATCATTGTTACCATCAGGGCAATTTCCAGCATGTGGAAACCTGAGTGTATAGTTCGAGTTAACCGAGCATAGGATTGAAGTTCATCACGTAGATTGGGTGGGTCACAAATAAACTTTGAGCCTTTATCCTTTGTTTCATAAACCGTGAACCAGACCATGTTATAACCCTCAAAAGACCTAATTGAAGCGAGGTTATTTTGAAAGCATACTACAACAAGGTTGCGAAAACTGACTCCAAAATATCTTTGCAGATCATCTGTTTTGGCATCACGTCTTGTGCTTTACCTTCCACTTTTAAATATCTTGAACCACCGTGTTCTGACTAATAACTCATATACTTTGCATCTTTAAAAATGATTGATTTCAAAAGTTGCATGAACTTTGCATTTACCATGTTTGTACAAGTACTTTTGTTTGCAAACTAGTTTTCCTCTTAAGGAATTTTCAAACAGTAAAGAAACTTGGTCGGTGATCCAATCAGGGGCAAGTTCCTTCCATATCCTGTTGAGGATCAGCTCAAGATTTGTGGTTTAATGGCGACTTCTCAGATTTGGTTTATCCAGAAAACCTTTCAAGAGTCAGGCTGGGGCAATCTTTCCCAGTGTACAGTAAAACAATCACCTTTCAAGACTCAGACTGGGGCAAGCTTTCCAAGCGCACAGTGAAACAATCATTTTCAGAATCAGACAAGCTGAAGCAGTGATCAGCTCATCTACAACAGTCAGCTAATCTGGGGCAGTTTACTTGAAGAATCCCCGAGCAGCTCTCCATCCTTCCTACAAGGATCATCAACTTGATACAGTTTACCCGTGTGGCAGAGGTGTGTTCAGCAGTAGCATCCTTAGTCCCCAAGGAGAATGGCAGTGATCTCCGTGTTGAGGAATCAGTTTTCCAGTCTTGTCTTCTTACCAAAGGAGTCTAGCTGTGTCGTCGACATTACATTCACATTTGCATTTAATCATATCATCTGCATAATTCATATACATATGCATAGCATGAGTGTTTCATCCTCATTTGCATTTCTCCCGAGGTCGTGTTGTTATCCACATCTTACCTTGTGGTCAAAGTCCAACTTACTTGGCGCCTACCAAAACATTACTTGTCCATTCCATTCCAGTGCTATTCCTGGATTTTTTTTTTTTTTTTTTACATTCTTCCACTCCAATACCATTCTTGGTTGTCTCTTTCTGATAATTTTCAGATCGAATCTTTGTTCACATTCGTCTAAAACCTTGATTAGATGTTGTGATTGTACCTTTCATTCAAAGCTATTATTGGATGTCTGGTTTCTTTACTTTGTTCACATTCGTCTAAAACCTTGATTAGATGTTGTGATTGTACCTTTCATTCAAAGCTATTATTGGATGTCTGGTTTCTTTACTTTGTTCACTTTCATCTAAAACCTTGATTAGATATTGTGATTGTGCCTTTCATTCAAAACCTTGATTGGATGTTTAGTTTTCTCTCTTTCTGATAATTTTCAGATCGAATCTTTGTTCACATTCGTCTAAAACCTTGATTAGATGTTGTGATTGTACCTTTCATTCAAAGCTATTATTGGATGTCTGGTTTCTTTACTTTGTTCACTTTCATCTAAAACCTTGATTAGATATTGTGATTGTGCCTTTCATTCAAAACCTTGATTGGATGTTTGGTTTTCTCTCTTTCTGATAATTTTCAGATCGAATCTTTGTTCACATTCGTCTAAAACCTTGATTAGATGTTGTGATTGTACCTTTCATTCAAAGCTATTATTGGATGTCTGGTTTCTTTACTTTGTTCACTTTCATCTAAAACCTTGATTAGATATTGTGATTGTGCCTTTCATTCAAAACCTTGATTGGATGTTTTTTCAGATTGAGTCTTGTGTTCTGATGTTCTTCCAGAACCTATCTGATGTTTTTCCAGATAATCACTTTGTTTATTCTGATGTTTTTCCGGAATGACATTGTTTTCATCATCTGATGCTCTTCCGGATGTGTATCTCTTTCTGATGTTTTTTTCAGATTGAGTCTTTTGTTCTGATGTTCTTCCAGAACTTATCTGATGTTTTCCCAGATAGCCCTTTGTTTATTCTAATGCTTTTCCGGAATGACATTGCTTTCATCATCTGATGCTTTTCCGGATGTGTCTCTCCTTCTGATGTTTTTTTCAGATCGAGTCTTTGTTCACTTTATCTAAAGCCGTTATTAGATATTGTGATTTGTATCTTTCATTCAAAGCCGTTATTGAATGACATTGCTTTCATCATCTAATGCTTTTCCGGATGTGTTTCTCTTTCTGATGTTTTTTTCAGATTGAGTCTTTTGTTCTGATGTTTTTTTTAGAACTTATCTGATGTTTTTCCAGATAATCACTTTGTTTATTCTGATGCTCTTCCGGATGTGTCTCTCTTTCTAATGTTTTTTTCAGATTGAGTCTTTTGTTCTGATGTTCTTCCAGAACTTATCTGATGTTTTCCCAGATAGCCCTTTGTTTATTCTGATGCTTTTCCGGAATGACATTGCTTTCATCATCTGATGCTTTTCCGGATGTGTCTCTCCTTCTGATGTTTTTTTCAGACCGAGTCTTTGTTCACTTTATCTAAAGCCGTTATTAGATATTGTGATTTGTATCTTTCATTCAAAGTCGTTATTGAATGACATTGCTTTCATCATCTGATGCTTTTCCGGATGTGTTTCTCTTTCTGATGCTTTTTTCAGATTGAGTCTTTTGTTCTGATGTTTTTTCAGAACTTATCTGATGTTTTTCCAGATAATCACTTTGTTTATTCTGATGCTCTTCCGGATGTGTCTCTCTTTCTGATGTTTTTTTCAGATTGAGTCTTTTGTTCTGATGTTCTTCCAGAACTTATCTGATGTTTTCCCAGATAGCCCTTTGTTTATTCTGATGCTTTTCCGGAATGACATTGCTTTCATCATCTGATGCTTTTCCGGATGTGTTTCTCTTTCTGATGTTTTTTTTCAGATCGAGTCTTTGTTCACTTTATCTAAAGCCGTTATTAGATATTGTGATTTGTATCTTTCATTCAAAGCCGTTATTGAATGACATTGCTTTCATCATCTGATGCTTTTCCGGATGTGTTTCTCTTTTTGATGTTTTTTCAGATCGAGTCCTTGTTCACTTTATCTAAAGCCGTTATTAGATATTGTGATTTGTATCTTTCATTCAAAGCCATTATTGAATGACATTGCTTTCATCATCTGATGCTTTTCCGGATGTGTCTCTCTTTCTAATGTTTTTTCAGATCGAGTCCTTGTTCACTTTATCCAAAGCCGTTATTAGATATTGTGATTTGTACCTTTCATTCAAAGCCGTTATTGGATGACTGGTTTCTTTTGCCATCTGATGTTTTTCCGGAGGTTTCTTTCCCTATCTTTTCTGGTTTTTCTTGAAGATCCCGTTTGAACTCTTCAGTATAAGAAAATTCCAGAAAATCTTTTGCCGATGTCTATCCTTTCATTTCAAATTGATCCCCAGTGGAGATCGTGTCTTCTTTCTGGCTCCATGCCCAGTAAGAGTATCTTCTATTCCCCCAGTGTCACCCGGTCACGCTTGAACCAGTTGTTTCATCACCTTAGATTATTCCCCAGTGTTGTTGTCATCCCCAGTGAGTGATTGCTCATTGTGTGGACTTTGGCCCCATCTGCTTTTGTCTTCGTCTGCATTTTGCACTTATCATTATATCATTTCCATCATACTAGAAATTCATGGCATGTCTGCATTTACATGTCTGTTAGCTGTCCGTAGCATTTGCATTCCATCTAAGGGAAAAATTTTTGGTTTGCTATATTTAAATACCTTTCACCTTTATCTCTCGAGGATTTCTATCCCTCGTGCCATTCGGTAAAGCTATTTAAATAGGGGCAACTGTTGCACCCCAAATTTTACCCTCAGATTTTTCTGATCATTTCATATCATTCTGAGTCGGTCTCTGTTTTCGCATTTTTAGTAAACAACTCATTAATCATGCATTTTCTTCTTCATGTCATCCTTGATTTAAATTATTTATTATTTTTGTATTTTTAGTTAGATTCTTATTTTAAATTTGTCTAAGATTTATTTAGTTTATTTTCAATATAGTTTTATTTTTAACTTAGTTCAATTGTAATTTTAGTTTAGCTTTTATTTTTAGTTTAGTTTTAATTAGATTAATTTTAATATAGTTTATTTTTAATTTTAGTCTAACTTTAGTATTAATTATTTTAAGTTTATTAATTTATTTTAATTTTAATTTTAATCCTAATTTTATTTTAATTTAAGTTTAGTTATCTTATTATATATTAGATTCTAATATTATTATAAAATCCCAAAAAAAAAAAAAACAAAAGTAACAATTACAAAAAAATCCATTTATTTTGTTTTGGTCTAGAGGTCAGGTCACACGACAGAAGGTCTTTGACCTCACATCCAACTCTTAACACTTTTTTTTTACAATTACACCAAAATGAATATTACATTGTTGCACCATGCCAAAGCCAAAAGACTCAGAAAAACTCTGATTTGCTATCAGTCCAGCCTGGTACCACCACCAACCTGAACAACTACCCCACGCCACTTCCATCCAAAAACTTGACCATGACACTCACAAAACCATATCAGGCCACATACAATATAAAGAATGCATAGCATAAGTATGAAAGCATAAAAACATACAGAATTCACCTTATCAACACACATCAACATAACTGCATTTATCACACCACAAATGATCAACACACAATAACGCAATGCAATAAGACCACGACACGACTCAATGTATGTGGTACCAATCGACCCCTGTTTCATGGTCACAATCCCCGTCGGGACGTCATAGTAGTCGCTCACACCCCACATGGGCACACGACATCCGTTATCGCTCCCACCCCACATGGGCACACGATTACCACAACAACGATTCTATTTAAGAATCCGGATAAGATGCTCACACCCCACATGGGCACACGCCTGTCCCACACTTATGCAACATGTCATGCATGCAAACAACAACACACAACAACAATATACCACGACGAATACAACGTGTATATGATAGCCAACACATCAATACATCATAATACAATGATACAACATCAGTTTATACCTGCCACAACAGCAATGTACTACGCTACAACAGCAATATACAACGATATCAGGCATACACATCGACGACTCTATCATCTCCGCTTACTACACCACAACAGCATACACACAATCCAATCAACGTGTCGAAGGGTTGGAATCCTGGTTCGAATTTAGTTTTAACGAAAAGTAGGTGAAACCAGTTTCCTAACGCTTCAGACGGCGACCCAAACGGACTTACGGACTAATAGTTATGCAATTCCGAAGTTTCTGAACAAATCAGCCCGTGCAGCAGAATTTCGCTACTGCCACTGTTCGCCTTGGATTCGGCGAATCCTCGTTTGCCAAAGGTTCGCTTAGCGAACTGGCCAGCGAACACCTCGCCAGAGGTTCGCTTAGCGAGCTTGCCAGCGAAGGCCTCCCTTCCATACAAAAACCAGAGAGTCCACTTTCTGCCCTCCTTCGCTACCCCTTCGCTCCAGCGAATCGGGGCTTCGCCAGAAGATTTGCTTAGAGAATCTGGGGCGAAACTTCGCCCAGCAAATCATTCATTCGCTTAGCGAACATCGCGAACCTGCACTTCTGCAGTAGCGACGATCGCACCATTCCAGCCCCAATTTCTCTCGAATTTGGTTCCCAAACAACCCAATCATGCACATACAACCACAATTATTCATAAACACAATTAGAAACACAAAATCATGACTCAATCTATCAATTTTCATGTTATTCCTCTAATCATACCCTCTGACCTAACGATCTCAATTCCCAAATTTTCACAACACAGAACGGGGACGATCCTAATATCTTCCTACCCTCATATAAACGATATGTAATCCCTAAGAGATTAGATAGTCCCACCCTTACCTTAGAAATTCTTCTTCAACAATTGCTTCTTCTCTGACCTGGCTTCTTCTGCTCTTCTCTTTTCTTTTCCAAATACGTACTGACCAACCTTCCCTTTCTAATCCTTTTTCCTATTTATATTTTTCTTATTATCCAAATATTATTATTGCCTACTACTATTATTATTATTATTATTATTATTATTTAGATATTATTATTATTATTTCACCAAATTAAATAATAAAAACAATATCCTCAATAATTCAAATAATAATATTAACCAACTACCCTTCTTCTGACACCCTATCCTTCATAATTCTAAGGGAACTACCTCACCCTAAGGGTAACCCAAACTTGACCAAAATACACCAACACACACTACATACAACAATATTCAATTTAATCACGAAAAAATAATTAAATTAAATCGGGGTGTTACAACTCTCCCCCACTTAGAACATTTTCGTCCTCGAAAATTTACCTCATACGAATAACTCTGGATATGACTCTCGCATCCTGCTCTCCAACTTCTACGTCATATTTCCACCAGAAGCGCCTCCCCGCACAACTTTCACAAGAGCGATCTCTTTTCCCCTTAGCTGCTTTACCTCGCCGTCTTCAATCCGTACTGGTAAGGCTTCAACCGTAAGGTTATCTCTTACTTCCACATTATCCATCGGAATCACATGCGACGGATCCGGAACATACTTCCGGAGATGTGACACATAGAACACATCATGCAAATTCGACAAATTGGGTGGCAACGCCACTCTGTAGGCAACAGGTCCAACTCTTGCAGATATCTGATACGGACCGATAAACCGAGGAGTAAGCTTCCTCGACTTCAACGCACGACCAACACCGGTCACTGGAGTGACTCTCAAGAACACATGGTCTCCTTCTTAAAACTCAAGATTTTTCCTTCTCTTATCATGATAACTCTTCTGCCTACTCTGCGAAGGTTTCATCTTTTCCCAAATCAACTTCACCGTTTCGGTAGTTTGCTGAACAATCTCAGGTCCAAGCACTACACTCTCACCAGATTCGTGCCAACACAAAGGCGTCCGACATCTCCGACCATACAACGCTTCAAAAGGTGTCATTCCAATACTGGAATGATAACTATTATTATAAGTGAACTCAATAAACGGCAAATAACTATCCCAAGCACCTCCTTATTCAAGCACACAAGCGCACAATAAATCTTCCAAAGACTGGATAGTTCTTTCCGTCTGACCATCCGTCTACGGATGATAAGCCGAACTCAACCTCAACTTCGAGCCCAAAGCTTCCTACAAACTCTCCCAGAATCTGGAAGTGAACCTTGGATCTCGATCCGACACAATGCTCAACGGAATTCCATGCAACTTCACAATCACCTGAATATAAATCTCTGCCAACTTCTGTAAAGGAAAACTGATATTAATCGGAATGAAATGTGTTGACTTCGTCAGTCTATCCACTACTACCCAAAATGGAATCATGTCCTCTCGGCGTATTAGGCAATCCGGTCACAAAGTCCATAGAAATGCTGTCCCACTTCCACTCTGGAATATCTAATGGTTGCATCATACCAGCAGGTTTCTGATGTTCCACTTTCGACTTCTGACAAGTCAAACAAGCATACACAAACTGAGCCACATCACGTTTCAATCCAGGCCACCAAAATATCTTCTTCAAGTCTTGGTACATCTTCGTAGCTCCTGGATGGATACTCAAACTACTCCGATGACCTTCTTCTAAAATCATTCTTTTCAACTCAGGATTATCAGGAATGCAAATCCTGTCACGGAATCTCAACACACCTTGTTCATCCACCCTGTACTCATTACCTTCTGCTTGGTTATCTCCAATCATTAAATCTACTAGTTTCACATCTAACTTCTGACTTTCTATGATATTATTAAGAAATTCATTGTTGATCGTCCGCATACCCAACATAACACTATGTGGTGTCTGTTCACAAACCAAACTCATATATCTGAATTGTTCAATCAATTCTAACTCTTTAACCATCATAGCGGACATATGCAAGGATTTTCGACTCAGAGCATCAGCCACGACGTTAGCTTTGCCGGGATGATAGTTCAAGCCAAAATCATAATCCTTCAAGAATTCTAACCATCTTCTTTGACTCATATTCAATTCCTTCTGATCAAACAGATACCTCAAGCTCTTATGATCACTATACACTTCAAATCTGGAACCATAGAGGTAATGCCTCCAAATCTTCAATACAAATACCACTGCAGCTAACTCCAAATCATGAGTAAGATAATTCCTCTCATGTACCCTCAACTGTCGGGAAGCATAATGTTGCACCCCAAATTTTACCCTCAGATTTTTCTGATCATTTCATATCATTCTGAGTCGGTCTCTGTTTTCGCATTTTTAGTAAACATCTCATTAATCATGCATTTTCTTCTTCATGTCATCCTTGATTTAAATTATTTATTATTTTTGTATTTTTAGTTAGATTCTTATTTTAAATTTGTCTAAGATTTATTTAGTTTATTTTCAATATAGTTTTATTTTTAACTTAGTTCAATTGTAATTTTAGTTTAGCTTTTATTTTTAGTTTAGTTTTAATTAGATTAATTTTAATATAGTTTATTTTTAATTTTAGTCCAACTTTAGTATTAATTATTTTAAGTTTATTAATTTATTTTAATTTTAATTTTAATCCTAATTTTATTTTAATTTAAGTTTAGTTATCTTATTATAGATTAGATTCTAATATTATTATAAAATCCCAAAAAAAAAATAAATAAAACAAAAGTAACAATTACAAAAAAATCTATTTATTTTGTTTTGGTCTAGAGGTCAGGTCACACGACAGAAGGTCTTTGACCTCACATCCCACTCTTAACACTTTTTTTTACAATTACACCAAAATGAATATTACATTGTTGCACCATGCCAAAGCCAAAAGACTCAGAAAAACTCTGATTTGCTATCAGTCCAGCCTGGTACCACCACCAACCTGAACAACTACCCCACGCCACTTCCATCCAAAAACTTGACCATGACACCTCACAAAACCATATCAGGCCACATACTGCTATCCTCCTACAAACTCGTACCACTACTACACTACACTCCAAGACAAACCTGCTACAATGATAGCAACCACACACTGCCAGCACCTGCATCGTACCAAGACCTGCGCTCAGAAAACAACAACACAAAGGCTGTACGCAAGGCTCACTGAGACCAATACACACCAGGGTACCATTTTAAAATTGAAAGAAGAGGAGGAAGGAACAAGGAGAGGGAACGGGTCGATTTAAAGAGACTTCATCACCTTTTGAACAGGGACGATAAACTTCCCTCTCTCACTTCGGATACGGTTTCCTAAATAAATACCTTCACCCATTTCCATTTGGAAGGGGACTCCTTTTTTACAAACCTGCTCAAATAACCTCACTCCCTTCACACCACTACATACCCATCGCATATCCACTCTCATGTTCAACACAACCAAACAACTAACACTCCATATAATTACCTTCGCCTTGCCTCTCATTCATCATCACTTTATCCTCTCTTAAAACCAGCAGAATGGACATATAAAACAAGAAGCATTAACAACATAGTTGCTGCATAAACAACCACCCACTGCATAGCTAGTACGCAAGTTTTTTTGACGGTCACAACGTTTTCGATTCAACCACAACGCCCACGCATCACAAGCGGAGGTATTAATATCGTTTCTCATTCTCTTATGCTTGTTAATGCCATGTTTTCATGAAACTGCAGAGGTTGTGTACAGCTTGAGTGTCGTGTATAGGCTGCTATGGTTATTATTAGCTTGCGACTCGTATCATTGCGTGAGTGCTATTTTGTTTGTTGTGTGTGTCGCATTTAGTTTCTTGTTGTGGATACTTTCCATATGCGTATCATGTTTCTTGTTGCCGGCGTTCATGTCGATCGTGGTTTGTGTATAGCATTTCATGTTGGTTATAATTTGTGTGTGTTCTGTACTGGTTGTTGTTTGTGTATAGTTATTATGTCGTTGTCACCATTGTTCATGCTATTCTCATTTGTTAGTATAGTATTCCATGTTGTTTAGCATGGGAATATTACCAGTATGTGTGGGCTTCACTGTTTCATTGCGGTCATGAATAGTTATTTATTTCTGTTTCATTTTATCATGTGAATGTGTGAATCTTGTTTTGTGTGGTTTGTGATTTTGTTGAAGTTAATGTGGCATTGGTGTGATGATGCGTGTTAGTGTTTTGGTTAATTAGTGTTTTGGTTAACTCTTATTTTATATGTCATCTGCTTATGTGTATGGTTGTTAGTTCATGTTGGAGGTGAAACGAAACAAAGCTTGTGTGATGATGTATATTAGTGTTTTATTAACTCTTGTTCTTGGTTAGTTCTTCTTTCCCATACATATATATATATATATATATATATATATATATATATATACTCTTTTTTTTGGGGTCACTTTTAGTTTTATATGTATATAAACATTGTTCTATTTTTTCTCTAAATGCATGCATGCACTTCCTGTACGTTTTGAATACGTAGGAATTGATATGACTTGCGGAAAAAAACGTTTACTATGTGTCAGCATGTTAACAATGTCGAGGTAGTTAGATTTGGTGTAACATGTTATTTGCTTGCCTTAAAATTCAATACTGCATTATCTTTACATTTAGCTTACATTTATTTACTTTTTTATTTAGTTCATTAATTATTAATCTAAAAATTGCTAAAAAAAAAAGAGGGATTTATTTCTATTAATGTTAGAATTAGTTATGATTTTTTAGGATTGGTTAATTTTGTTTTTTTATTAATCTAAAAAAAAACAACCAAAAATGAATAAATATCAAAACTCAAAGAAAAATATTTTATTTTTAGATTAATCTTTAAATCAAAGTTAGTATGTAAATATATAAATTTTTTTTTAATATTTTCAATTTTTAATTTCTACAAATTTCTTTGAGTACTAACTTTTCATTTCTCTCCTTGGTGAGACCTGTACATATTTCCTGTTATGTTTGTGGTTGCCTGTTTCATTTAACACATCCCTTCCAAAGGAAAAGTCTCTCTATTGACTTCATGTCATAGATAGCTCAAATACCCTGTTAACCTCAAATCATTTCACAAGAGATAGCCATTAATCTCTTCTCCCTTCTGACCTGGCCTTCCCAAAGAGATAGCTATTAATCTCTTCTACTTTAAGACGGTCTAACCTTTCACAATCCTTTCAAGAGATAGCCATTAATCTCTTTCTCCTAAACAATCAATCCTTACAAGCTTTGCTTTCAAGCTTTCAACCCTACTTTCCCCTAGAACCTTGACCACAGTCAAGAGTTCTTTACCCCCATTGAGGGGAACTACGATTGCTCTGATTTCTCAAGTTCACCTTGAGAATACGTAGACATAGGATTGCGAGATCCTAGCGAGCTACCTTTTTCTTTTTCCATCTTTTTACTTTACATCCGATGCCTTCTCGGATTCCACATTTTCTTTTTACACCCTTAGACCATACTTAGTGTATATACCTAGGTCTTTACCTTAGCACATTTCCCTTAGCAAGCAAACTTTAACGTAACACAATACTAACAAGAGGTTCCCGTAGAGTACTACGGACGTTTAGAGTGCTAATACCTTCCCTAGGCGTAACCAACCCCCGAACCTTAAATCTCCCCCCTTTAGGTTTTTAACGATCTTGAACCTTTCCTTTGGATAAATTAAAGTCGGTTGTAAAAGAAATACGATGCAAGTTAATTCATAGCTTGTTATCCAATTTTCACCGCAACACATAAGCCACAACCTTACCATCTTGCATCAGCACACCTCCTAAGCCCATCAAAGAAGCATCACAATACACTACAAACGGTTCATTCGATTCAGGTAAAACCAACACTGGAGTTGTAGTCAATCTCTTCTTCAGCTCAATGAAACTCTTCTCACAATGAACATCCCACACAAATGCTTTACCCTTGCACGTCAACTGAGTCAACGGAAGTGCCAACTTCGAAAATCCTTCAATAAACGTTCTGTAATAACCAGCCAAACCCAAGAAAATTCTAATCTCGGTCACCGACTTCGGAGTCTCCCATTGTAGAACGGCATCTACCTTGGATGGGTCTACAACATTGCCATCACCAGAAATAACATGACCAAGAAAACTTACCTCTCTCAACCAGAATTCACACTTAGACAACTTGGCATAGAGCTTCTTCTCTTTCAACACTTGCAACACAATCCGCAAATGTTCAGCGTGTTCTTCTTCTGACTTAGAATAGATTAGAATATTGTTAATAAAGACAACCACGAACTGATCCAAATACTCATGAAAGATACGATTCATATATTCCTTGAATACACCAGGCGCATTAGTAACTCCGAACGGCATCACCACATACTCATAATGCCCATATCATGTCCTGAAAGCTGTCTTCCGAATGTCTTCGTATTTTACCCGTATCTGATGATAACCCGACCTCAAATCAATCTTACTAAACACACGGGCACCCACTAATTGTTCCATCAAGTCATCTATTCTCGGAAGTGGATACTTATTCTTAATCGTCACTTTATTCAGATGTCTGTAATCGATGCACAACCTCATACTACCATCCTTTTTCTTTACCAACAACACTGGAGCTCCCCAAGGTGATACACTTGGTCTCACAAATTTCTTTGCTAACAAGTCTTCCAGTTGCTTCTTCAGCTCTGACAACTCTGATGTCGACATCCTGTATGGTGCCATAGAAATAAGTCTGGTACCAGGGACAAGATCAATAACAAATTCTACTTCTCTCTCTGGTGGCACATCAACAATGTCATCTGGAAACACTTCATGGAATTCACGAACCACTTGCAATTCATTAATCACTGAATTACTCTCCACTGACAAAGATGCAAACAATGCAAGCACCTGAACTTCTTCTTCCAAGAGCTCCTTCAACTCTCTAGCAGACAGAAAACCACCTTCTCCCTCTTCCTCAGGAGTAAGAAATCGAACCGACTTGTTAAAACAGTTAATATGAACATGATTGGATTCCAACCAGTTCATACCTAAAATCACATCGAGACCTCCCAACGGCAAACAAATCATATCTACACCAAAGTCCTTACCAAAGATTGATAATGGATAATTCGAACAGACTAAAGAAGTAGTCACCGATCCCTTAGCAGGAGTTTTGACAACCATCTCTCCCTTCATAGGAGAAACAACAAGGCCTAGCCTTCTTACACAATCAGTAGCAATGAAAGAGTGAGTAGCACCAGTATCAATAATAGCAATCAAAGGCGTATTATTAATATAACATGTACCTATGATCAATCTGTCCTCACTGGAAGTCTGAGTCCCTGCCAAAGCGAACACTTTCCCTCCAGTTGAAGCTTGCTTTGGTTTCTGACAACGAGTACTAATATGGCCCTGTTCCCCACAATTGTAACAAGTAACCACATTAGCTTTGCAGTTAGCAATCAGATGTCCTGCCTGTCCACACTTGAAGCACTTCTTCACATCACTCGTGCACTCAATGACACGATGTCCCAACTCGACACACCTATAACACTTAAGAGGAGAAGGAGCACCTCCCCCACTTGGCTTCTTGCCATCAGCATGTTTCTGGTTACCTTTATCAGCTGGTGCTGCATAAGGCTTTCCACGATTCACCGATTGTTTTCCTCTTCTCTCGGCCAGTCCCTTATAGTGAGCCGATCGAGCCTTGCTATCTTCTTCAAATATCCTACAACAATCCACTAGATCAGGAAATCTTCTGATCCGCTGATACCCAATTGCCTGTTTGATCTCAAGCCTCAAACCATTCTCAAACTTGACACACTTCGAGAACTCAGCAGTTGCCACACTGTAGTAAGGATAAAACTTAGCCAAATCTGAGAATTTAGCAGCATACTCTATAATCGTCATATTACCCTGCTTCAGCTCCAAAAATTCAATCTCCTTCTTTCCTCGGACATCCTCAGGAAAATACTTCCTTAAGAACTCTCTACTAAACACAGCCCAAGTAATAGCCTCACCGGCTGCTCCCAACACTTGACGAGTACCAACCCACCAATCATTAGCCTCCTCAGCCAACATATGAGTACTTGACCGCACCTTTTGTGCTTCAGGACATTCCATAACCCGGAAGATTCTCTCAATCTCCTTGAGCCAAGCCTGTGCTCAATCCGGATAATATCTTCCTTTGAAAGTAGGCGGTTTGTTCTTCCGAAACTCGTCATTCTCGTTAGAATGCGGCTGGTTCTGTACCGCTTGAGCCATAGCTTGCAAAGCAGCAGCAAGAGCAACATCGTTCCTTCCAGCCATTCTAAATCTGTCACACACCAACAACAGAACACAATGGTTAAGGAACCGACACCGACACTAAACAACTAACACACGACAACTTGGTCGGACGGACCGACCTGCTCTGATACCACTTTGTAACACCCCAAACCCCCGCGACAATTTAAACATAATTTATCAGAGTAAAAATAGAATACATGGATTTAGGATGCTACTTCTACTACTCAACTTAGCATGCACACAATAATAATACTGCGATATTATAATTAAACATGGCATTTCAACATTCATGCACATCGGAAAAGTCAACGCAAGTGGAAACATGTTTCTTCACACATAATCTCCTTAATTGAAACAGTAATAACATATAACGGAATTTAAAAGACTCAAGCGTTCCGACACCCCCGGTGTTACAAAACAGAGCAGACGCGACTCGATAACCCACACCAGAAGACCTCGTCTTCACTACTCTACCTGCGAACTACTCCTGCTTATCTGCACGTTACCCACGTAGAGGTAACATTCAAACAGAAGGGGTGAGATTCTCAAATCAATATAAAGAATGCATAACATAAGTATGAAAGCATAAAAACATACAGAATTCACCCTATCAACACACATCAACATAACTGCATTTATCACACCACAGATGATCAACACACAATAACGCAATGCAATGAGACCACGACACGACTCAATGCACATGGTACCAATCGACCCCTGTTTCATGGTCACAATACCCGTCGGAACATCATAGTAGTCGCTCACACCCCACATGGGCACACAATATACGTAATCGCTCACACCCCACACGGGCACACAATTACCACAACAAGGATTCTATTTTAGAATCCGGATAAGACGCTCACACCCCACATGGGCACACGTCTATCCCACACTTATGCAACATGTCATGCATGCAAACAACAACAACATGCCACGACGAGTACAACGTGTATATGACAACCAACACATCAATACATCATAATACAATGATACAATAGCAGTTTATACCTGCCACAATAGCAATGTACTACGCTGCAACAGCAATATACAACGATATCAGGCATACACATCGACGACCCTATCATCTCCCCTTACTACACCACAACAGCATACACACAATCCAATCAATGCGTCGAAGGGTTGGAATCCTGGTTCGAATTTAGTTTTAATAAAAAGTAGGTGAAACCAGCTTCCCAACGCTTCAGACAGTAACCCAAACGGGCTTACGGACTAATAGTTATGCAATTCCGAAGTTTCGGAACAATTCAGCCCGTGTAGCAGAATTTCGCTACTACCACGGTTCGCCTTGGATTAGCGAATCCTTGTTCACCAAATGTTCGCTTAGAGAACTGGCTAGCGAACACCTCGCCAGAGGTTCGCTTAGCGAGCTTGCTAGCGAAGGCCTTCCTTCCATACAAAAACCAGAGAGTACACATTCTTCCCTCCTTCGCTACCCCTTCGCTCCAGCGAATTGGGGCTTCGCCAAAAGATTCGCTTAGCGAATCTGGGGCGAACCTTAACCCAGCGAATCATTCATTCGCTTAGCGAACATCGCGAACCTGCACTTCTGCAGGAGCGACGATCGCACCATTCCAGACCCAATTTCTCTCGAATTTGGTTCCCAAACAACCCAATCATGCACATACAACCATAATTATTCATATACACAATTAGAAACACAAAATCATGAGTCAATATATCAATTTTCATGTTATTCCTCTAATTAGACCCTCTGACTTAACGATCTCAATTCCCAAATTTTCACAACACAGAACGGGGACGATCCTAATATCTTCCTACCATCATACAAACGATATGCAATCCCTTAGAGATTAGATAATCCCACCCTTACCTTAGAAATTCTTCTTCAACAATTGCTCCTTCTCTGACCTGGCTTCTTCTGCTCTTCTCTTTTCTTTTCCAAATACGTACTGATCAACCTTCTTTTTCTAATCCTTTTTCCTATTTATATTTTCCTTATTATCCAAATATTATTATTGCCTAATATTATTATTATTTAGATATTATTATTATTATTTCACCAAATTAAATAATAAAAACAATATCCTCAATAATTCAAATAATAATATTAACCAACTACCCTTCTTCCGAAACCCCATCCTTCATAATTCTAAGGGAACTACCCCACCCTAAGGGTAACCCAAACTTGACCAAACTACACCAACACACACTACATACAACAATATTCAATTTAAACACGAAAAAAATAATTAAATTAAATCGGGGTGTTACACCTGACGCTGGGATGAGAGTCTCTCTCCAAAGGAAGAGAATATCTGAAGTTAATGAAGCTTCGACAGAAACGTGGTTATAAGGAGGTTCAGACAAAAGCTATCTTTTTTCTAAGAAGAGAAGACTCAAAAGACTTAGAAATATTTCTAAGAGTTTGGAGGAATTTTCGACCGAAGACTAGGAAGTGACGTTCGACGCGAAGGTTTGAAATTCAAATAAAGGAGGGAATTGTTATTTTGAAAGGAAGACGCGTGGAATGCATCTAAGGGGCGAAGGCATGCTGAATGCCATTTGTCTTCGTTAGAAACGGTGACCGTTAGTGGCGGTTATTTTGACTGTATATAAATAGGGAGTCGTAGTGTTAGATTTCGGTGTGTGTATTCAAAATGTGTACAAGTTACTCAAAAATACTCAAAGTATCGTGTGAGAGAAAAGAGTTAGCATTGAGAAAATGTGCGTTTTGAAAAACACCAGTTTCATTCTTTACATTTCAATGAAGTTTTAAGTTATTTATTTACAATTCAGTCTACATTTCTGCAATTTCATTCCTGCACTTTTATTACGTTTTCGTTATTTCTTTTAAGACCCAAACTTTATCATTTCTGTCTAAACCACATCAATTTATGAAAAACAATAATGAACATAATGAATAAAATGTTTGATTTCTATACATGTTATCGAAACTCTTAAAGCATATTGTCCTAGGATTTGTATGGTCGATCCTGCAAGTAAACTAATTTTCACAAATTAGGAGACCAGCGGTTGTTTGCTAATTTTCAAGGCAAACAAATTGGCACGCCCAGTGAGACGCTGTGCTATTGACAATTTAAAACCTTTATTTTTACATTATTCTTACAAAATCCTTCTTCACTTTGTTGCATGAGACTAAGAAGTGGTAAGATATCCATAAATAATGAAGAAAGACCCAGAAGAAGACGAGTAAGGAGAATGGTGCATCCAAATCCACCAAACAATCAGAATTCCACAAATGATGGAGTGCCACCCCCTATTCCATCGACTGGGGGTAGTACCGCCTCAATACCAGTATCAGAGGCCATACCATCGACAGCGGGTTCGACACCAGCGCATTCAATCCCCCAGAACGCGCCTAGTTTCTCTACCATAGGACCCCAAATTTCTCAAATGACCCCTCCCCCTTTAGGGAATATGTACAGGCCTTTTACATCCGGTTTTTCCATGCCTCCACTAAATCGAGAACAGCCGTATGGAATACCGACATCAGTGATGGTAAGTTTACATAATGCGTCATCAGCATTTGCAGATCCAACGGTTAACGTAACTTCACCTTTACAAGGATCCGGTTCCGGTATAAACCATATGGGTAGGATTATCCAACCTTTAGGAACGGGATATCAAACATATATGCCAAACATTACTAATAATTATGCAGCAGTAATCAGGCAACAAATCGACGAAAGCAACCATGATATGGTTCAGATGCTAGCCCAACAGATGGGGGTTATATTTAACCCTTTGATTCAAAACACGACACAAACAAACCAGCAATTGGCAGCGCAAATGACGCGTATTGCCAATTTCTTTGGCGTCCCTCAACCTCCCCAAAGGGAACGTGTAATCCATAACCCAGGAGTAGCCGTCGAAGAAGAACCTACCATAAATCAACGACAACCAAATATCCCTCAGGCGGACGCGTTGAACCAAGGAGGAGTAATCAAACAACCAGGAGTCGAAATTACTATCCAACAAGAACCAAGGGTAGTATAAGTTAATAGAAACCAAAATGTTGATAATTTTATATAAAAAATGCGACATAACGATATGCCTGCGGAAAATAATTTGGCAGCCATGGTCGAAAGAATTATGGTACGAAATGGGATGAATGTAGGCCTGCAGAGGCCCAGTTATACTTCTCCTTTATCTGATTTACCCCCAAGGTGGAAGGTTCCCAAGTTTACGAAATTTTCAGGAGATACTAGTGAATCGACGGTCGAACACGTGGCACGATATTTGATAGAAGCGGGCGAAATAGCAAATAATGAAAATTTGAAAATAAAATATTTCCCAAGTTCGCTAACAAACAACACTTGTACTTGGTTCACCACACTACCTGCAAATTCGATACATACCTGGACCTAATTGGAGAGATTGTTCCATGAACAATTCTACATGGGACAAACAAAGATAAGTTTGAAGGAATTGGCTAGCGTCAAGAGAAAGTTCTTAGAACCAATTGATGACTACCTGAATAGGTTTAAGTTGCTCAAGGCAAGGTGTTTTACACAGGTGCCCGAACACGAGTTAGTCGAAATGGCCGCGGGTGGCCTCGACTATTCAATTAGAAAGAAATTAGATACCTAGTACTTAAGAGACATGGCCCAATTGGCTGATAGGGTTAGGCAGGTCGAACGACTAAAAGCCGAGAAAGCTAGGGCTAACAAGAATAAAAAAGAAAGGGTAGCCTATGTCGGAGTTTACGAAGACAACGACGAAGATGAATCATTGAATTTCGACGAACATGAGGTCGATCTGGCGGAAAAACCCAATCGAATCGGAAAAGAGCGACAAGTTCCCCAAAAGAACTTATACGTTCGACGTCACAAAGTGTGATGAAATATTTGATATGTTAATCAAGGATGGCCAAATGATAGTGCCACCTGGTGCTAAAGTGCCTCCTTTAGAACAACAGAAAAAGAGAGGTTTTTGCAAATACCATAATTTTTTGGGTCATAAAATGTCTCAATGTTTCCTTTTCAGGGACCTAGTGCAGAATGCAATCAGAGATGGAAGGCTCAAATTCGGCGACAAGTCGAAGCCCCAGATGAAGATAGATTCGAACCCTTTGCAGGTGGCGGAAGCCCACTACGTTGAGACATCCATGCTGAAAATGGTGGAAGTTGCTGAAGGCTTCGACAATAACATGGATATGATCGAGGCTGCTGACGGTTTCAACAATAATGTGAACATGGTGGAGATTACTGAGGATCCTGCTGACAAAAGTGACATGATAAAGTTACTAATGACCTCATAAACCAGGCTGTGATGGTTAAGGTTACTGAAGACCTTGACGGAAAGATTATAGAGAATTACATTAGTGAGGCTGCTGATGGCGTCAACCACGAAGCTACTGAAGGTTTCGCCAAAATCAACAACGAAACTACTGATGGTTTCGTCCAAATCGATAACGGAACCACTGATGGTTTCGTCCAGGTTAACAAAGGGACTACTGAGGATTTCTACAAACAGGCTGTTGTTGGCCTCCTCCGAAGAATCATGGAGGACCCAAAGGAGAAGGCTGTCGGATTCGTCAGCCAACAGGTTACCAAGGGTCTGCGTCCAAAGGTACCAACAAAGGAAACCACTGAGGGTTTCAACCGTATCAAGAAGGATCACGAGGTCAATGAAGGCCTCAGTTTGATGTTAAACAAATTAAACATTGCAACAGAGACAGCTTCCAACATGAACATGGTGGAGGTGTCTCAAAATGTTTCGATGCAAGTTGACGAAGAGCGTCGACGTGAGGAATACCAAAAATTAGCATACCCTAAAGAAGAAGAAAACTTGGCAGATTTCATCCACAGATGCCAGAGAAAGAGGTCTGAAGTAATGCGCTGTCCTGGTTGTAGTGTCGTCTTCGACAAAAAGGCAGCACAGAACCTAGAAGGAGTGGAGAGAGCAAAAAGAAGGGGAAATTGGAAGCCTTCACAACCAGCGGGAGGAGAAAGATTCGACCCCCGAAGAGGAGACCAAAACAAGCAGAAAATAGGAGGAAGGTACCCAAACACATTCAAGCCTACGAATAAGGCTCCAGCTGACAAATGGGTCAATCCAATTCGGCAAACCCAAGGGCAAGGGAAGTGGAAAGATTTTGAAGTGCAGAGGGGATCTTCCTTATCGTATAGGAAAGAGTTCCAAAAATCCAAGTGGATGACTTACCTATCTGAAAACTAAAAGGGTAAGAACCCCATGACAAAGTCACAATGGAGAAGATACCAACGTCGAAAGAAAGTAGAGAAGGAGGCTGCAGGAATGGCTAAACCAGAAACCAACAGTAATGTTCAAACCTCGACCCAGAAAGAGGAATTTAAGGATAGAAAGTCGTTCGTTGCTTCAGAACAAGCATCTTCGAAGGAGGACGTAACTAGAGATGATGAAATGACTGATGATTTCAACTCAGGGTCGGAAGCATCTTTCGACGTGATGTGAAACGTTGCGTCAGTACTCCCCAGGGAGTATAACCAGATAATGGAAGTCGAAGATGAGGAAGAGGCCATGGAAGTCGAAATGGCCAGGCATATGCCTGTTTGTTATTACATTATGAACAATGGATGCATGGAAGAATAAAACGGATTTTTTGAAAGACTGGATGATTTGATGAGGAGTCACTTAAAACACCTGTTCATTAAAAGAAAGGTGGGCAACATAGGGGTAAACAAGATTCTGGTTGATAGAGGCACGACAGTAAATTTGATACCGCATTACATGCTCAAGAAGATTGGAAAGGATGATTCTGACACCAAACCTCATAACACGGTGTTGTCGAATTACGAGGGTAAAGTGGGAACCACCATGGGTGTAATACAAGTGGATCTAACTGTCAGAACCATCACAAGGCCGACAATGTTTATGGTAATTGCCTCAAAGGCAAATTACAACCTGCTGCTAGGCAGGGAATGGATACACGGCATAGGTGTCGTCCCTTTGTCGATGCACCAAAGAATAACGATATGGCGTGCCGACGGGATTGTCGAGAATATAGAGGCTGACCAGAGCTACTTTCTGGCTGAAGTAAACCAGGTTGACATGCGAAGCTTTGACAGAAATCTGGCTCATATTGCTCCGTATAGTCCTGCAACGTTCGACATGACGCCAACCGACAACGCCTTCTGCTCACTATACCTTCATCCCACCCATGGGTTTCAGTGGGATAGAGAGGTAGTTTGCGAAGAAAATTATATTTTTGGAACCTCACATATCCAGCCAACTGGCTGGGGCAGCGAATTTAGTGACAATGAGTGAGTCACTAGTTTTGAAGAAGATTGCGGCTTATATAGCCGAGAATAAACTCAAAGCGGCCTTAGAGGCTGAAGTAAAGTACATGGATGTCGAAGCCAATGAGATCAAAGAAGATCAACAAGGTCCTAGAAAGGACTTTGATCCGGATCCACCTGACAAAGATCTGGGAGAATTGTAAAACCAGAGGCTTGACGCAATTTATGATGATGAGCCTTTGGGCTTTGGGAAGGATCCATTAGCACCAGACATCAAGATAATGGCACATGATCCACTCGAAGAAATTGACTTGGGGTCAGGGGCAGAAAAAATACCAACCTACATTAGTGCAAAAGTCAACCCCCAACTCAGGGTCGAAATAGTCCAGTTGCTGAAGGAGTTCAAGGATTGCTTCGCGTGGGACTATGACGATATGACCGATCTGGATTGGAATTTGGTCGAGTTAAAGCTGCCAATAAAGCCTGGGAGAAAACCTGTTAAGCAAACTCCAAGGCGATTCGCACCAGAGATCCTTTCAAAGATTAAAGAAGAAGTCGAAAGGCTCCTCAGATACAAGTTCATCCGCCCGACCAGGTATGTCGAATGGATTGCCAATATAGTTCCAGTGATAAAGAAAAATGGCAAACTAAGGGTATGCATAGATTTTCGAGATTTGAGTTCTGCTACCCCAAAGGATGAATATCCTATGCCAGTGGCGGAAATGCTTGTCGATTCTGCCGCAGGCCATGAGTACCTTAGTATGCTTGATGGGTACTCTGGTTACAATCAAATTTTTATTGCTGAGGAAGATGTTCCTAAAACAGCATTTCAATGCCCTAGAGCCTTAGGCACCTATGAATGGGTGGTGATGCCTTTTGGCTTAAAGAATGCTGGGTCAACATACCAACGAGCAATGAATTTGGTTTTTCACGATTTCATTGAGACTTTCATGCAGATTTATATTGATGATATTGTTGTTAAGTCTGTTTCAGGAAAAAGTCATATAGACCATCTTCGATAATCCTTTGAAAGGATGAGGAAGTTTGGCTTAAAGATGAATCCTCTCAAATGTGTGTTTTGTGTGCAGGAGGGAGACTTCCTAGGCTTTGTGGTCCACAAGAAAGGGATCGAAATCAATCAAAATAAGGCCAAGGCAATAATGGAAGCGAAAGCGCCATCTACGAAGAAGGAATTGTAGTCTCTACTTGGCAAA
The DNA here is from genome assembly GCA_022829125.1 of Lathyrus tuberosus. Classification (NCBI taxonomy): domain Eukaryota; kingdom Viridiplantae; phylum Streptophyta; class Magnoliopsida; order Fabales; family Fabaceae; genus Lathyrus; species Lathyrus tuberosus. Next base: position 8,973,171 of record JALAZF010000090.1, read on the forward strand.
ATCAACTTTCTCAGAAGGTTCATCTCCAACCTTAGTGGCAAGACGCAAGCCTTCTCCCCTCTACTACGATTGCAAAAAGAAGACTTCGAATGGGGGCAAGCGCAGCAGAATGCCTTCGCCAAGATTAAAGAGTACCTGATGCATCCTCCAATTTTGATGTCACCTTGTAGAAGTAGGAGCATGAGGCTATACATATCTCCGTCGGATAAGACATTAGGGAGCATGTTGGCTCAAGAGGATGATAATGGTGTCGAAAGAGCCATTTATTACCTCAGTAGGGTCTTGAACGATGCGGAGACCAGATATAGTGTAGTCGAAAAATTGTGTTTATGTTTATACTTTTTATGTATGAAATTGAAGCACTATATAAAACCAGTGGATGTTTTCGTTTCTTCTCATTTCGATGTTATAAAATACATGTTATCCAAACCAATTTTGTACAGTCGAATTGGAATGTGGGCGTTAGCATTAACTGAGTATTCTTTGACATATTTACCTCTAGAAGCTGTCAAAGGGCAAGTAGTAGCTGATTTCATAGTCGACCACGCTATAAATGAAAAGTCTTTGGACTACATTGAACTAGAACCATGGAAGTTATACTTCGACGACTCTAGTCATAAAAATGGAACTGGTGTAGGAGTTTTAATTATTTCTCCAAACAAAATTCAAGTATAAAGTCGAAGGCTTATGTTCAAATAACGAGGCCGAATATGAGGTTTTAATAGCTGGACTTGAAATTTTATTGGAATTGGGGGCAACTCAAGTCGAAATAATGGGCGACTCAGAGTTAGTCATAAAGCAAATAACAAAGGCGTACAAATGTGTCAAAGAAAATTTGATCTTGTACTTTGTAATAGCCAATCGACTCTTGGAAAGATTCGATATGGTAACGATTCGACATATCCCTCGAATAGAAAACTAGGAGGCAAATGACTTGGCGCAAAGTGCTTCTGGCTATAAAATATCAAAGGAAAGTCTGCAAAAAGCCATTGAAGTCAGAGGTAGAGTCATGTCGACAAGATTATCACCATCAGACTTGGAAGCTACAAAGTTAGGGTACGCTGATAAGGAAATTTTGAAATTTTGGCTGTGGATAGTTTGACGGACAAAGATTGGAGAAAGCCAATAGTGGAGTATTTGCAAAATCCAACAGCATCCACAGAGCGTAAAACCAGGTATCGTGCTTTGAGCTATGTTCTTTTGGGTAATGAATTGTTTAAAAAGACCCCTGAAGGGGTCTTGCTTAAGTGCCTTAGTGAATCTGAAGCGTATTTAGCCCTTTCGACAGTCCATGGTGGGGCATGTGGGGCACATCAGGTAGGCCACAAGATGAAATGGCTCTTGTTTCGACAAGGCATGTACTGGCCTACCATGTTAAAAGATTGTATCAAATTTGCTAAAGGCTGTCAAGAATGCCAAGTGCATGCAGGTATACAACATGTTCCTGCAAGCGAATTACACTCCATAGTCAAACCATGGCCCTTTAGGGGTTGGGCTATGGATTTGGTTGGTGAGATTCGACCAGCATCGTCTAAGAACCAAAGGTACATTTTGGTGGGTATTGATTACTTTACAAAGTGGATCGAGGCTATACCTTTACCAAACATTGACCAAACACATCATCTATATATTCGAAATCCCAGAGACTATCACAACGGATCAAGGATCTATTTTTACTGGTCGAAAGATGCAGGAGTTCGCTAAAGAATTGGGTTTCAAGTTGTTAACCTCTACACCATATTATGCTCAGGCTAATGGTCAAGTGGAAGCATCGAATAAGGTAGTGATTGGGTTGATTAAGAAGCATGTGGGAAAGAAGCCAAGAAATTGGCATAAGACATTAGACCAGGTTCTCTGGGCATGTCGAACCTCTCCCAAAGACGCAACTAACACCACTCCTTTTCGTTTGACTTTTGGCCACGGTGCAGTTCTACTTGTGGAAATCTACTTATAAATCAACAAGGATCCAAAAGCATCATGAGATCCCTTCTGAATCTTATTGGAATATGATGTTAGATGAGTTGGTAGATTTAGATGAAGAAAGACTTAATGCCTTGGAGTTGTTAAAAAGACAAAAGAAAAGGGTAGAAAAGTCTTACAATAAAAAGGTGAGAGTCAATACTTTTTTTCCTGGAGAATTGGTTTGGAAAGCAATTTTGCCTATGGATCGAAAGGTAGGTCTTTAGGAAAATGGTCCCCTAAGTGGGAGGGTCCTTTTCAGATCATACAAGTTTTTTCAAATGGTGCCTATGAGATTGAAGAGGTAGATGAAGATAAAAGAATCTTGAAAGTAAATGGTAAGTATTAGAAAAAATATAAACCTCTACTTCAAGAATTAAAAAATTGTATATGAGTAATTGCATAGAATTGGTCGAAGCCAACTTGGTATAAAACTGCCTGAATGGCTCAATTCATTACATAAAAGCGTCGAGGGGTTGAGAAATATTGTGCTAAAAACAAATATATTGAAATTGCAAATTAAAAAGGAAGGTTTCTCTTCATATTGAGATACTTCGACTTTTGGAGCTCAAGGCGTCTCTCACATGAGGATTTGTCAAGCTTTAGCGCTACAACCTCTCCTTCTAACTGTCGAGCTTTGTCGAGAAATTCCAAGGCAAGATTTAATTCTCTGACTACTTCAGATTCGTCAGAGGCTTGTAGTTTATAGTTACGTTGCCCAGCCTTGGAGATCTTGGCTTGCAGTTCTTCGATTTGTTTTTTCCAATTGGCAATATCTGCTTTATTGCTCTCAATCTCCTTAGTGAGTTGTTCCTCCATCTGCTCCAATTCTCCCACCCTAGCTTCCGACTCAGCAGCAGCCGTCCATACAGCAGCCTCACTCCCAGATGTGGTCTCAAGTGCATTATTGATCTGAGGCAGTTGTTTTAGATCGACGGTAACTTGATCAATCATAGTACCAAGTTCCAAAATGATGGTGGCAACTTCAGGGGAAACACTTTGGAGATCAACTTGCTTGAGAAGAGCCTTCAATTGAAGAGAGGCGGTGGCATCAGATTCTAGAAGTCTGAAGAAGTTACCTTTGAAGACTTTCTCTTTGATCTTTAGAAGGGCCTCAGTTGGAGGCTTGCTCGAAGGTTGACCTCCAGAAGCCGTCGAAGCACTCACGCTGCTATCAGAGGAGCTCCCTCGTTTGCTGAGAACAATTTTCAGGTATTCACGAGGGTTGGTGGCCTTAAGGCGATTAAGCTCTTCTTCAGAGTAAGCAAAAACTGTCTCTGTCGAAGGTTTAGCACTTTCAGCAGTTACAGCAACCTTAGGAGCAGCAGTGTGTTCTCTTTAAGTTTACTTTTTGGCAGATTCGCTTCTAGCCTTCTCTTCGGCGCCCTTAACATCTTCACCATCATCTTCTTGGTCATCTTCATCATCATCATCATCATCATTGTCATTACCTTCATCATCATCATCATCATTTCCGCTAGTTTTAGGTTGGAACATTGAATGTTCTTCTTCTTCTTCTTCCATTTCATCCTCTTGGACAGCAGCATCTGGATCAGCATTATTTGGGTCTTTGTTACCTGTGAGTTCGACCTCTGGGGAGCCACTGTCAGAAGATTTATCACCCGGAGTATTGCCTTCATCCATAGCTATTGTCTCTTTAGTTACTTCTTAAGGAATACCTTGGTCCTGGTCCTCCTGCTCAGAATCACTGGTCTGAGATTGTTGTGCAGACGAAGTTGGAACTTCTTTCATAATAGGTTTGTTGACTGTGGCAGGGAGAGTAGTTGGAGGAGTAAAGTTGGTTGGTTGGGTCGAAGTACCTGTACCATCCTAAAATAACAAATAAATAAGGTTAGGATTGAAACAAAAGAAGGCCAGTAAAATAAACAGTTTAAGGGAAAATTAAAATTACCTTGAGTTCTTCGACTCCAGGACTGGAGTTATCGCTTTCAAGTTGAGTTGAGCCTGCCTTCGATGTGCCTTGAGGAGAACACTCCACGCTCTTTCGAGCAGAAGATACTTCAGAGACCTTCGCTGCCTTTACCTTAGGTTGACTCGAAGTCTCAGTGATCCTAAGTTTCTTCTTCCTCTTCTTGGTTGGTTGATCATCAGGCGGAGATTGATCTTCGTCGTCCGATTCGAGCATAATTTGGGCAGTAGCCCTTTTGGATTTTTTCTTTTGAGGAGTTGGAGGTGGTCTTCGAGAGCTCTGAGGAAAATTAAAATATTAGAAAGTATAACAATACACAACACAAGAAAAGTTAGGGAGTAAAAGTTACTTTTGTGGATGGTTTAGTCTCTTCTTCGACTGGTCTTTTTGCTGCAGGTTTCTTTGGTTTGACAGCTGCAGATAAACAAAATAGTCACAAGTCAGTAAGAACAGTCAATTAAGGGAAATATAAAATTCGATTATTTTCATTCCACACCTTCATAGATTTCGGATTCGATACGAACATCTTCGATACCGATATGAAGAAGTCCTTTGAAACTATCTAGGGTGTACTTAGTCGGAACCACCCGCTGAGCCTTGGGTTTCGATTGCTGACGAAGGATCTTTATAGAATCCCCACAGACGAACCAGTCTGGAAATGGAGGGGCAAGTTCCACTCCAAAGTCCGCAGATGGCAGTCGAGGGAATTTGGGAGGAAACATATTGAAGGACATTTCATAGCGTTTCTCAGGAGAAACCTACGAAGGTATCTTTAAGTTCTCCATTTTCTTTAAAAAAAATTCCTTTAGAGTAACAACAGCCTCGCAGACGGTTCGACTAAGATCATCTGGGCGATAAATAGTTTCAAAGAATTTTTGGAATGACTGGATTTCCTTGATATGTGTAGAATTACCTTTCTCGGTTTTCTCATGCACAGAGAGAAAAGCTTCGTCAATCAGCTGTGTGAAGGAAGTAACATCAAAAAACTTCTTAGTGTAGTATTTCGAACACCACTGGTAAAATTCTGAAGTGCATAGGTAATTGGGATCAAAATCGACTGGAGAGAGGAACGCTTTGTATGCATAGCGAGTCATCTGTACTGCGGCCATCTCTTCAGTGTAGCTGGTGTGATGGAGAAGGAGATGTCCTTTCTTCTCGTACAAGCATTTTGGAAGGGTTTGAACCAAACCAAACTGGCGAGCAACTAAATTATGTTGATAGGCAATCAAAGAGACTTGACCTCTTTCTAGATTAAGTCGAAGGGTCAAAAGTCGAGGAATCAGAAAAGCCTCCCAGATCAGCTTTGATTCTTCTTCTTGGGTTTTGTCAGAGTTGGGGAAAGGCCTAGTGAACCACTCAGGGCCATGTTTCCTTTTAGCAAAAGGGGCCATGTTTGAGGTAAACTCATGGCGCTTGGCGAACATCTTGATAAAACTAAGAAATATTTGCCTCAGTAATTGACCCTCTTCGGTTGGGGTTAGATGTGAGGGCTAAGTGCTTTTCATCTAGCTCTGTTTTAATGATGTCAACAAGTAGGATAGTCTCTAGTTTGTAATTTGGATGGTATCACTTCCGTTGTCGGTCACATTGCATTTAACCATTGATATTCATGTGTCTAAACATATAGGAAGAGGTCTACACAATTTCTACATGTGCATGATCATGGTATTAATGTTTGGTATGCATGAATCGAGTCTCAGTCGGTAAAAATGTGCAGAAAAAAGAATTTCTAAAGCTTTGCAGGTCTTGAGTCGACCTAAGGTCAGCATGAGTCGACTCATGCAAGTTTGACAATTTCTTGTGAAACAGTCGGGTTAGCGCATGCTGACCTCCCTGATGCATGCGGTCGACGCATGCTTATGGGCTTTTGAATTTCTACAAATTCAGCATGCTTGCGTCGACGCAAGGTGTTGGGCGGTCGACGCACGGGTACGTATTTTGTATAGATACCTCCACGGGTTAGCTCCCATCGACCCTCATAAAGTGGGTGGTCGACCCTTCGCTGGTCTGGGCTATTTTTCTGCATTTTGTTTTTTCTGTTTTTGCCATTTCAGTTGGTTATTCTTGCATTATATATAGTTGGATCATGTCTTTTCAAAATACAACAAGAAACGTGAAAATATATACTGATTTTTCTCTTCATCTTCATCTTCAACCTTGTGATCTCTAGCAATTACACGTAATCATTTTTGTTAGTGCCTTGCATCGTGTGAAGTGATAACGTTCAGACTTAGGTGTGTTGTAAATCCTCTGTTCTAGGTTGAGTATCAGTAGGTGTTTCTTGAATAAAACCTCAGGTTTTGTCCTCCAAGAATCAAGGAGATTTTGGGGGTTTTTGCACAAATCGTTTCATTCTACAAGGATTCAGCCGTGCGAAGCTAACCGAAGAATAGGGTGTTCGTTCGGTTTAGTAGCTACAGTCGGATGATCGTAGAAGAAAGATTTGGGATCGAATTATGGAAGATCGAAATCGACCGAGTGAAGGTGATTGAAGAACGGTGGGTTCTTGCAGTCTAGTAGCGTGAGACGGCGATTTATTCAACCAGATTCGAGGCACTTGATTCATCTTGAATCAAGGGGAGAGAAGACTCTGCATCAACAATCAAAGACGTTTGAGGGTTTGGATGTTCATTGTTCTTCTCTTGTATAAACAATTTGCAAACGGAAATTTATATATATATATATCTCAATTCCATTTGTCGAATTGGGGGCAGAGGTACCCATAGCGAGGACGATTGGGGAACTGCCTAATCAAATCGTGTTTGTCCTCTCTTTCCCTACTCTTTTACGTTTTGATATTATTCGAATTTGTGAAGTATCAATTGATCGAAATTTCTGAGTTAGTGTAATATAGAGCTGAGAAACTGTTTTGTAAAATTGATACAATCCCTTGGATTGTATTTAGAATCATCTTTACATTCATATTATTTGGAAATCTGCACTTAGTGTGTTTGCACACACCAAGTGTTCGATAATTTGATTAAACGCAAAATCAAACGCATTTGCAATTAATTTTTGTCGACCTATCTCATTGGTAATTGGATTAACATCAAGCAAACAAAACTTGGTTGATTGCGCTTAGTTTTTGTTGATTAATATGAATTTTTCTCATCCGTTATTTCATTCCTAATATTGTTGTGCATATCCGATCCATTTAGTAGAGGTTCGTTGTAGACGTGTGATTCAGTGGCTGCTTCCGCAAAAACTTTTTAAAACCAATTTTTGGTAACCATTTGCGTGTATAAAATTGTGGGATCTATTCAACCCCCCTTCTAGATCCTAGCCATCGTCAAACAAGTGGTATCACGAGCTCTGATTTATCTGGTGCTTCGGTAAAACTTCTTTGAATATGGCGAACGAACCTAAAGGGGCTTATAATAGAGCTCCAGTTTTTACAGGCGAGAATTACAGCTACTGGAAGGATTGTATGGATGTCCATATAAATTCCATAGATCCGAAGGTTTGGGACGTTATTTTAAACGGTCCTATGGAAATTACAATGACCAATGTTCAAGGCGTTGTCGTTCCCAAACCCGAAGCTCAATGGAATGAGGAGGACGAGAAAAAGTACAGCTATGAATGGAAGGCTCGAAATATTTTGACACTACTACGAAAAACCCATTTAACAACGGTTGGAAATGACATATAATGACGGGTGCGAAGGCATTGTTATGTAGAGTGTTGTTGTATATGAGGTACGTACAATGACGGTTCTAGGACCGTTGTTGTATTCCAGTATGCGCGCACCATTTCACGACGGTTAGTTTAGTCAACCGTTGTGATATAACTAAACTGTGATCTGGTTCGATTCTCAACAACAACATTTTTTATTTATATTAGCGTTTGACATACAACTACAGATAGGTTTATAACCGCTATCGCGGTGAGAATTGGATACCAAGCTATTATGTTAACTTGAATCACATTTCTTTTATTTCACCACCGTCTTTGATTTATCCAAGGGAAGGGAGAAAGATCGAATTAACCACAATGAAATGCAAATGCAAACTAAGATTCTAAAGTTTGGGGGTTGGTTATACCTAGGGAAGGTGTTAGCACCTTAGATATCTATAGTACTCTACAGGAACCTCTTGTTTATTTATGTTATTTGTTTTTTGTTTGCTAAGGGTTTAAGGGTAGGAAGCCCTAAGATTCTATTCCTAAGCGTGCTCGACAAGATATCGCATCTTGTGCCTACATATCCTGTCGGGAAGGAATCAGAGCACTTGTAGTTCCTCTCTAAAGGATTCTAAAGTTTGTTTAAAGTTTAGGAGAGAAGATGAGTCATCGTCTTAAGAAACCACCACAGTTTTTGAAATTTGTTTGTATTTTGTGGGGTATGGGATTGTATGTCCCTTCTTTGAGATGATTCACATCTAATTCTCCTGTGTGGAGAATTAGGTGAGCTAAAGTTTGATTGTAAAAATCAAAATTAAAGGGGGGACTAACTTAGGAAGTCTATCCTAAAGTTGTCTATGATAATCTTATCTTAAAGGATATTAGAACCTATGGGGAGATATGAAATGCACATGCATATGCACCATGCACAATAATTTGGTTATCATGCATGGGATTTTCCCTTGGATATTAATGCAGTCGATTATTAGATTTAAGCGAGAGTGCTAGCAAAGTGGTGCTAGTCTTGTGTATAGTGACCAAAAGGTTGAATGCGATGCCTAAAGGCAATCGACTTACATGGGTAGAAAATGGGCTCGACGTTGGATCGAGAATTTCATTATTTTGAAAGGGTTTAGGCAACAAAAGCACACATTCATCACATATAATGATAAACAAACAAAGCATGATATCAACTAAGGTCTTAATCTACGTCACTCAAGCATACGATTTAGCGCGAGGGATTCTAACGGGGATCGGTTTATTAGAAAAAAAGAGTTTTGAACTAAATAAAAGGTTTATTTATTTAGTTCTCTTTTTGCTAAAAAGTTTTAAATATTTTTAAAGTTTTATTATCTTTTAGTCTTAATGTTATATTAACAAAGTTAAAAAAAGTTTTCTTATTGAACGGGGTTTAATTATTGCTAAAAAAAAGTTTTATTATTATATTTTTATTTAAAAAAGAAAGGTTTTACTAATTTTTAAAAGGTTTATATAGTTTATAATTAAATTTTTAATTATGTTTTATTGAAAAAGTGATATTTTAGAATATGAAGAGAAATTATATATATTTTTAAAAGGGCATTCAAAAAGGTTTATATACTTTATTAGTTAAGTTTTAAAAACCAATTTTAGTTATTTTGTAAAAGATAAAGTTATTTATGAATTTATTTATTTAAAAAAAAGGGGTTAAATTGATAAAAAAAAAAACAGATTTATTATTAAAACGGAGGGATCCTACGCGCATAAGGGAGAGAGGGTCCATGATGGACCCTCAGATCTCAACCGTGGGATGCATAAAAGGGGCGGATCCAAAGAAACAAGCGGAGGGTGTATGTGGGTGTGCTGTGAGCATACATGTACGCGATTATCAGGGAAATAACAACAAAGAAAGAGAAATCAAGAATACGAACTCTCTTCTTTCTCGTCTTTTCTGCTCGCAACCCTCTCTATCTCTCCGCCTCTCACTCTCTCACCGAGTTTTCTGCGATGAAAGGGTTTGTGGAAACCCTAGATCGCCACCGCTCTCAAACTCCTCTTTTCTTTCGTTCTCTCGTCACTCTCTGAATCAAACATTCACAACCATAAAAACCCTAACCCCACACAGTCCCAATACCCCCAATCCACTATGATTATTCATGATTTTACAATTTACAATGGTTATATGAGTAAAGTGAAAAATGGAAAAAGGAAACGGTCGGTGAAGGTTAAAGATGGAGGCGCGATTTGGAACGACGTCGATGATGATGACGAACAGAGACTCTCCCAAAAGCTAAGTCCTTGATCCTTCCTTCGTTCATGAATTCCTCCTCATTTCTGCGCTCCGTATGTGTATGTGTGTTTGCGATTCTGCTTCTTCTGATGTGTATGTGTGCCCCGTGTATTTTTACTGTGATCCTTGTGGAACTTTGGAATTTTATGGTTTGTTCTAAATGGTGAATGTCTGGTTATGATTGAATGTTATAAGTTTCTGTGCATTGATCTGATTTGACAATTTTTGGCTTAGTGATCTGATGGAGTTTTGGTCGTGCAAGATATATTGAATGATTTGTGAGTCTCTGGTTGTGGATGGATGGCCGAGCTTGTGTATTTCTGGTTGTATTTGGTTGTACAAGGGTTTGGTGTTTTGTTTGATAAGTTCGAATGGTTTGTGAGTATTTTTTGGCGTAATTAGATATGATATATGGAGAATGATTCTTGATGAGTGGGTTTTGGAATCGTGATGTTTGGCTGGTGGGCTTTTTGGCCTCTGTCCCACCTGTTGTGTGAGATTTCTCTTCTTTTATAAGCTTTGTGTTATTAAAGCAATGATTCCCAAAATTGAATGTTGTTGATTGCTGTTTTGAAAACCTGATAAAGTCTTTTGATTATTACCTTGAAAACTTGCCATTTTAGTTGGAGCATGTTTGGATATTATTTTGGGAAGAAGTGAGCTGGTTTTGATTGTGTTTGGTTCTGCTGATTATTGCTTATTGAACACCTTGGAAAACTTTCCATTTTGGATTTGCTCATTGATTGATTATGATTGCCAGATACGTTTCTTATCATTCTTGTCCTCTCCTTTGTGCGTGTGAATTCCTCTGATTTTATAGGCTCAAAGTTTTAAACAATAATTTCTGAATTTCAGTGTGCATTATCCTGTTAGAATTTGTTTTTGGAAAGAATTACACTTCTGTCTGGAACATGCTATGATTCTTTTGGAAATGATATAATTGTGCCTGATCCTGTCTGATATGGTTTTGGAAAGGATTCGGAATGTTAATGATGTTTGATGGCTGTTTTAGAAAACGTTTGAATTCTGTCTGATTAGTTTTGATTATTTGGAAATGGTTAATGCTGCTATTTGAATTCCCTTTAATGGCATGCTACAATCACTTTTCATGTCACTTACTACTTGGTTTCCAAAATGGCAGGTAGCATTTGCGTTGTGCCCAAAAGAAATTGCAATTTATTCTGCCTCAGGTTCAGGTGTAGAGTTTTCCTAGTGAATGGGATTGATGCGACGACAAACAAACAGCAGAAGAGACCGTGATGGCGAATCAACTTCTCTAAGAACTGGCAAAAACATCAGAGGAAACCGCTAATTCAATCCTCAGGTTGGCATAAAGTAATATTTTGGGTACCATTGCTTTTGCTGTTGTGCGGTTTAATCATGATTAATGATTCAAACCTTCCTTAAGTTTCCTTCTTTGATTCAATCTGCTTAATTACATTGATTGAATTCGATAGCGATTGAGTTATGACCTGCTGCTGAGAATCTATCTTGTTTTTAATGTCTATGGAATTTTGATTTGCAGGGAATATTCATGCAAGCCATATGGTATGGAAGGATGTTGGGTGGTGTACCAGAACTTATGCCATAAAGCTACCGCGCTCGGGTAATTATTGAACTCGATGAATGCTCTGGTAAACTGAGATCACCGTAAAACTGTTGCTGGCTTAGGATAGTTGTTAGAAGTTGTTCGATGACGATTATCTGATTGTACACTTATTGTTCAGAGCTGCGTGGATGCAAACTGTAGTGGGAACATCCTGAGCATGATAAGCCAAGAGGTCTAAGTTTCTCCTACGAGTAAGGTAAGTTGAAGACCATCCAATTTTCCTACTATTTGCACGTCCGTATCTGCAGAAGTTAGATGGAGACTTAAAAGAATTAAAGATTTTCTTCTCTTTTAATTCTTTTGTATTTCCATTTTGGTTTTGTTGTTGCATTGTTGTTACATTGGTCATGTTGTTATTGAGATGAAGATACCAATGGTGACGTTGTTAAGATTATGTTTTTGCATAGATTTTGGTAGATGAGAGCTGTTTGGTATGAGTCAAAGGAGTGAGGCCGACTTGAAACACTTGGAGGCTATCAAATGGAAAGTCTTGGCATGGTAGTTTTCCTTGACCTTGGTCACCTTAGTAGGTTTAGAGGATGCTTTATGTATTTCTGCATGTTTGGATGTGGTTTTTCTGAAAGTTAACTTGTTTACTTTTCCATGTATCTCTTCGTTGGAAAACGGATGGACCTATGAGGAAGTAATGTTTCCATGTGTTTTGTATGTGCAGGATCCATCAACAAGAGTTGAGCATGAAGTTAGTATGTGTAGCGAGCGATTTTGGACGCGGTTCTTAAGCGCTGGTCGCTCTCTGCGGTTGAGTTTACTATAGGTCGATTCATTTTTTATCCTATTAAAGCTGATGAAGAAAGGGAAATAAATGTCTCCAATTAACTCTGCTTTGGATACTGATTTTAAACAGCGGTCTGTTAGGTTACGAATGCTATCAATGTGGGAGGGCCCTTGTACTGGTTATTTGTATTTTCGCCAATACGGTTTTCTTTTCTCTTTCTAGGATTTTATAGCAGGGAACAAGGATTTAGGATGTTAGGACTGATGCTTTTGATAGATACATGAGAGTATGGGATTTTGGGTTTTTGTTTAGTGTGCTCGCTAAGATTTTTCTTTCAATCTTATGCCTATATATTCCCGTTTACCGAAACAGGGAAATCAGAGCGTTCGTAGTTCCTCCTATTCTATGGGAGGAAATGGTATTTGGTGTCTTGTTCAAAGCCCAAGACGTGAAGCGAAAGGTGGTTTGTATCTTGTTCAAAGCCCAAGATGTGAAGCTGAAAAGTCTGTTTGTATCTTGTTCAAAGCCCAAGATATGAAGCTAAAGGTGTTGACTTTTAGAGAGAATTTGTCATCTCTAAAGGGATCACTTTGTCACAACTGTTGGGTGACTGACTGTAAAGGAGGATTACTTTAACCGGGATTTGTGAACCTGGCAATGCCATAATTTCCTTTATAGGGGATTTTCACCTGAAGGAGAAGACTTTAACTCAGTGTAGAGCAATGCCATCTTTCCTTAGGAATTTCTCATGCTAAAAGAGGGACATTGGCATGGATGTAGATGATCCAGAGGCTTGCCGCTTACAGCGATTGGATGAAAGGGAAGGAGTTGTTGATGTTTGTGTACTGTGAACGAGGCACAACTTTGATGCTAAAAGGTTGATTGGACCAACCAGTGGTTTTCTTATATAAAGCCTAAGAGGAGGCTATTATGTGTCTCGTACAAAGCCCGAGAGAGAGGCTGAAAGGTTTTTGACTCAACGAGGGAGTCTTTTGGTATCTCGTATAAAGCCCGAGATGAAGGCTAACATTTGTTTGGCTCAATATGAACCTTTTTGTATATCGTATAAAGCCCGAGATGGAGGCGAAAGAGGTGATTGACTCAACGAGGGAGTCTCTTATGTGTCTCGTACAAATCCCGAGAGAGAGGCTAAACGTTGTTTGACTCCGCTGGGGAGCATCATTGTACAAAGCCCAAGAGGAGGCTAGGGTTACTGTTTCAGTTAAATGACAGGTCCAGTATACCGATTTTAAAGAGAAAATCAGTTCTTATATGAGCAACACTATACTCATGGATTTGATTCAAGGGTCCGGGTTATTCCTGTTCTTTAAGGAAGCGGGAAATCCGAAGGGTATTGAGACTGCCCGAGTCTACGGGTTTTCTTCCTATTTTTGAAGAGTGCTTGAGAATGTCTTCGAGACTCAAGGAGATCAGACTGTCCAAGTCTAGAGTTTTCTCTCTTGTACTATGCTTTGAGAAACAGTAATAGACTCTTTGAAAGGACTGTTCTATGCAAATGACTAAGTTCTATTCCTATACCTCTAGGAGGCCGTCGGGACAATTTGTATGAAGCCCAAGAGGAGGCTGCAAACTTTTAAGAAGCCAATCGGTCCTTGTACGAAGCCCAAGAGGATGCTATCATTCCCGGAGGAAGAGATCATTATACGAAGCCTAAGAGGAGGCTGTGAATACTTCTAAGAAGCCGTAGGGTCCTTGTACTAAGCCCAAGAGGAGGCGGGGTTGCTTTTAGGAAGCCTGTGGGTCCTTGTATGATGCCCAAGAGGAGGCCGATGCTTTTAAGAAGCCCGTGGGTCCCCAAACCCCGAGAAATTCAAGGCAAGCTATTCACAAGGAATAGATCAAGTCAGGAAAGTTCGAGAATTTGGAAGAAATTCAAAGATGCCATTCACGGAGAATACATTCATCTCTGGGAATAGAGTTTCTTGACAATTCCTAATGAGGACAGCCGAAGAGAAGACTGTATCTGGTGATCCTATTGGGGATCTAGTTGTCTATTTCTATGAATGACCAACGGGCTTAATGCTAGACGTAGTTACCGGGGAAACTCTAAATATCTATACTATTATTACACAATTGATATGACTTTATGAAAGAAGACTTACAGTGAAACAGCCCCACAATACAGTTATATGTATATGAAAGCGGTAAATGAAAGCAATAACCACTTACTCGGTTGTAGAGCTTCCATGCTGTTTGGTTAGTTGTTCAACAAAGAAAGATTGAAAACAACAGTATATTCAAAATCAAAGGAGAAAGTGCTTTGAAAAAGAAGAGATTTGGGGTTTACAACTCAAGGAGAGGCCTAGGGTTTTATCAGTGAACACACTGTTGAATTTGTACAGAGGGACTTATACAATAAGTGAGGCCCAAAAATTGTTTTCTGTACAAAGGGATGGGTCTTACACTCTCTCAAGAGGCCCAAAAAGTTTTAAAGAAAAAGAGTGGGGGCTTATAACACGAGGGTAGGCCCAATTGATTTTTCCGTTTAAAATGGCAATCGCGTCGAGGTTTTCTTTTAACGCAAAGGGACTTATACAATAAGTGAGGCCCAAAATGGTTTTGGTTAAAAGGGGGTTGGGTCTTACACTCTATTAGAGGCCCAAAAAGTTTTAAATGGGTCTTATAGCTCGAGGAGAGGCCCAAAAGGTTATTTTTCAAAAGGCGACGGTCGCGCCGTTTGTTTTTGACGGTATCGGGACTTATACAATATCTGAGGCCCAAAAATGATTTGGTCAAAAAAAGGATTGGGTCTTACACTCTATTAGAGGCCCAAAGTGTTTTGAAAATGATTTATGAGGGTTGAATTAATCCAAAAATCCTAATTTGTTTTCAAAAATGTATTTAATTGAATAAAAATTCAATTAAAATGATCAAAATTGTTTAACATATGAAAAACAAATTGTGATCTTGGATTAATGCTTCAAAAATTAAGTATTGACCTACAAAATAATTAGAAAGCATTAAAAGTTGCAAAATCAAGGTGGAAAAAATATTTCAAATGTCAAAAACAATTAAAACATTAATTCTTTGCAAAAATATCAATTATATATAATAAATAATATTTTTGGGATTTTTTGGGAAAATAAAATATTTTAACATTTTTGTGAATTATTAAAAAAAGAATCAACTCAAAATCATTAAAACTTAGAGAGAAATTAATTTTTGAATCAATTAAATAAAATCACAAAATTCAAATATTTGAATTTGAAAGAAATGGCGCCAAGAACACACCAAGAACACGCGCGTGTTCTGGGTTTGGCCAGATTTGCATTTTCTATCCAATCTCACTGAATACTTGATTATATCATGCAATCCACATACCAATCAACTCGTTTCAACCTCACGATCATGTCTATGGCATTTAGTTTCATTTAAATTAAACATATAACAAGAAATCACGAAAAATCCTCAAGAACCCTAATTTCTGCATGAAGGCTGGGATTTTTGATACACGATTCAAATAATGCAATTAATTGAGGGGAAACATTCTATGCATGATTATGAACATATGGCCAAATTATTGTGCGAGGAAATATGCATAGATTGAGAGATGACCAAGTATATGCTTACCTCTAGACCGTGACAGCAAGTGCAATGTGATTTTTGATTTGGAGGTGTTACAGATGAGTGGTGATGATCTGAACAGCTTCCCTACACCCTATGGAGTGTGTTTGAATGCTTGGACTTGATTGAAATTGGCTGGATCACTTCATGGCATCTCAACTGCACTTTGGTTAAAACCTTGAGCAATTGACTGGTGATTCTGAGAAATCAGTGTTCTAGTTGTTGTTTAAGTGTTTGATCAGCTCATATGTGATGTATGTGAGGTGTGTGTGTGATTGGTTTGAGTGGAATTGCCCTCTAGCTCAAAACCCGATAGCTACCTTGCTAAGAAAGGCATTTTTGCCAAGAGAAAGAGATTTTGAGAAAGGCAAGTGTTGTAGGCCTTTGGTGTCCTTAAACTGATCACAATTGAGCTCTATTTATAGTAGAGCAAGTTTGTTTTGGGATCCACAGTGAATGGCAACTGCAGCAGGTGTTTGTTCAATGTTGGCCAATGAAAATCCAAGTCTCCTCTAGCCATTGACTAGAGGTTAGGGCACAGGGATGTGGTTCCCTTGGTCTTGGATAAGTCTTGACTGAATTCAAATGAAAATGGCTTAGTCCATGCCACCTTGATGCTTCCATTGAATGCTCCAATCCAAATTTGGAGTCTTGTCCCTATTTTGGCCATTCTAGGTTCAACATGTTATTTCTTGTTCCAAAGACTTTGGAGGCTTGGCTCAGTGATTGTCCCCTTTAGATTCAATCCTATGATGTGTCCAAGTGGATAGGAACATTTGGATTTGGCTGATTTTGGCAAATCGAGCAAAAATGCAAATTCTGCCTTGCCTTGACAGATTTCAACAAGGCAATTTGACAATGTCATAACTCATAGCCCAAATGGAATTTGGCAATGTTCTTGGCCATTTTGGAAAGCCCTTACATGATACAACAACTGTTTGAACATGTTTGGTTTTGATCTCTTTTGAATCCAAGTGAAAAATCCCCCTACATTTGGAAAAAAATGAAGACAGATTTGGACTTAGTGAAAATTTCACTAAGTGTTGGAAAAAGTGACATTTTCATTTTTCAGCCATTTTGATCACTCCATAACTCAAAATCCTTAATGAATTGGACTTAGGTCTAGTTGAAGTTTTTGTAGAGGGTAATGAGGGCTACAAATCCATCTTTGGATGAGGAAAAATGGCTTTGTGGTTTAGGAGTTATGATCCTCCAAAGTTGGTACCCTTGTCACTTTATTTTTAACTTAGAAAAATTTCTAAGTTTTTATGGTTACCCCTTTTACAAGTTATCCAACTTTTCTTGATTTTTCTTGATGAATGATGATTCAAATCATACATTAACATCATTTTAGGGTTAAAAATCCATTTTGGTGAAAAATCTCAAAAAGTCAAAGTTGACTTTTGTGCACAGTTGACTTTTTATCAGATGAATTCCAAACTGTGCAATTATTCAAGAAATCATGTCCTTGACCTAAATCAAACTTGATGGACATGTTCCATGGGTGTCATAGGGTATATTGAATCATGTCTTAGGGCTTGGGAGCATGTCCTGGTCAAAAGTCAAAGTTACAGTTGACTTTTCCCTTAAAACCCTAATTGTGGTGCAGATGAAATTGAGACTTGTTGCTCAAGCTTCTTGGATTAATCCATTGTTCCAAATGGATCAATATAGTTCATTAGAGACCCTCAAACCCTCTCTTGAGGTCTTGGCTCATGATTTGTCCCAAAAGTCAACTTAGGGGTGAATTAGGTCAAGAAACCCTAATTCCTGATTTTTGATGAATGCATCCCCTGAGGCAAAATTGACTTGATAATTGGGTCCATGAGGTTTCATGAAGTACATTAGGTTATGTTTTGGATCATTGGCTTGTGCCCAGATGAAAAATTTCCATCTGGAGGCCCTGGTCGACCAAAACCCTAATTTGGTGACACTGTCGATCTTGAGACTTGATCCACCTAGAAGGGAGCAACCTTGTGCTTAATCCTTGAAGTGGGAGTCCTCTTGATCCATTGTGGATGTTTGAGAAGTTTAGACAAGTTGAAGATCATGTCATTCCTTGATTGATCCTTTGTCTAAGCACTCAGAGAGGGCTTGAAACCCTAATTTTGATTGTAGTGAATGCTCAACAATCCTTGAGGAGATTGATGAGGTATGATGGTTCCTCCATATTATGATGATGATTTTCACAATGATGGGAAATCTTAGTGGTCAAAATTTGGGGTATGACAGTATGTCCCAGATTTGGCGAAGATAAAGGCTGATATGTTGTTTACGTCTATGACGGGCTTCTCGGTGAATTCAACTCGTGAGCCTAAGGTTTGAAGGATCAGTTGAAAATTGGATTTGGTCAGGAAGTGAACGTGCAGTAATCGCAAACCGGATGTCTTGGTTTTTGTTTAGCAAATTTCCACTTGCCGAAGCTTTTCAATAGCAAGTCCTTGTAAGCTCTCTAATCAACTCTTAGTTTCTGGCGACACCTTTAAAATCGAGAGAGCCTTTTCTGTCATCATATGATTAAGTATGAACTCTATTCTTTTGCAGTTATTCTGTTCAGGGATAACTCCAAAGGGAATCTTCAATTTATGATGCTCATCCTTAAGGTATTTGGCAAAGGGAAACCATGAGTTTTGTGCCAAGCCCATGCTGACCAAGCAGGTTAACGCAGCAGGCATGAAATTGGTTGGCAAGGCTTCATTTGATCCGCAGGGAGTCTTGAGTAGTAGGAAGCAATTTGGAGAGTGCATGATTGGTAGAGTTGACTTGGTCAACTGTAGGTCTAAAGTAGCTTTTTCAATGTAATTTTGTTTCTGACTCATAATGTAATCTTGGCACTTGAAGCTTGGTTACTTTAGAACATAAGCAACAGACTTTATATCTACAACATTCTCACTCTCTTTTATTCTAAAAGCTTATGCTTATTTTGTATGCTAATAACCTTGATTCCTTCATATGAATTATCGTGTATGTGAATTACTCATAAAATAATTTATTTCTCTTCCCACTGAGCCCTTCACGGCATACTTCTCATCATTTTTAAGAAACCAGAACAAAGGTCTAAATTAACGTGAGCGCACCACAAACCTTAGCATCTTGTACTAATGTTTAACTCATAATGGATTGTGAATCTTAGGCATTTTTTTGGATTTTGATCTTGTAAGCCTTCACAATTTGAATTTTCTTGATGACTTAGATTGTACTTTGAAGTGAGCTTTGAATTGTAAGGGACTCTTAGCACATGTGAGGTCTTTGTATTTTGCATTTTTGGAAATTGTTCTTGACCTTATTGCAAGATATTTAACTTTGTAAAGACCTATCTTGAACTTTATATCCTTGAATTTAGAATTAAATTTGATGCAAATTACGTAAGAATTCTTTGTAACTCGAACTTTGCACTTCTCTTGACGAATGAAACTTATAACTTGAATATCATGGACTTGAACTCGTACTTTGGATTCCAAACTTCTAATTCCTTCCAAATTGAACCTTCCTTGATGAACCATCAGTAGAGCAAACAAACATCTCTTAATCTTGAGTAGCTTACAGGAGGGATGCCATCACACAACCAATGACTAACCTTCAGGGACCAAATTCCATATCAGAGGGTATTCTGCGGGGGGGAAAGCCGAGGAGTCTTGAGGGGAAAAAGGCTTGGTAATGGTTTAGGGATCAAAAAAGGGTGAGGGCACAATCTCGCAAGACCAGAGAACCTCCACAATCACACACACAACACAACCTTCAGGACCTTGAATCTTCTGCAGCAGCGTAACGCCCCGTTTTTTTTTAGATTTATTTAATCGAGTCGATTTAATTATTTTTGGTCTTTATATTATTTTATTCTTGGTTATTATGTTTTATCACGTTTTGGGAACGTTTGCGAGAAAATTGAGTGTAGGGGTATTTTGGACATTTTGGCTTGGTAAGATATTGTTTTTCATTAAAATAGAAACATAGAAAGAAAAAGAGAGAGAGAAAAAGAAGTTAAGAGAAATAGAGAAGGAGAAGAAGAAAAAGAGAGAAAACTTGGAAGGTAAAAAACCGATTCAACCGACACTTCGAAGCGCGATTAATCGGGTAAGGGTGCGAAACTCGGTTATTCTATGCTTGCGTATGAATATGTATGTGTGTGTTTGAATGTTCTCTTGCCTTTCCTAGTTTTTCCATTTTAGGTTGAAATGAGAAAAATGAATCGAAATCAATGTTTTCACGGTCAAAAATCGATATAAACTGTGTTGAATGATCGTATTATATGTATGAACAGTGTTGATATTTGGTTTGGTTGGTTGGAATGTCTTGGGTTGAGAAAGATGAATTTTGGGGTTTGGAACTATGTAAAACGCAGCAGAATTTTTCTGTTTCTGGTGTAGACCGCTGGACGATGCTTTGAGCGCCGGGCGACGTATGGGTTGCGCCGCTGCTCCACCGGCCGATACCCAAAAGGCGCAGCTTGTCACGCTGCTGACTCTTTTAAGTTTTGGTTGGGGTTTTATGCCACTGCTACGCCGGGCGCTCCTGGGGATTTTTCAATACTTTTGTTTTCTTTGAAAATGCATAACTTTTGATCCGTACTTCGGATCGGGATGTTCCTAGTATCGTTGGGAAGCTAATGAGATGTTCTTTCTTATAAAAATGGTTTGGAGATTGGTGGCCGATTTAATTATGTCGGTAATTGGAAATGTGTCGTTTTGTCGACTTTTACCGTCGTAATTATGTGTAATTGATGTGTTAACATGCGATACGCTTTTGATATATAACGTATAGCTCGTGTGCTGTTATATGATGTGAATGTATGTGATGAAATGTTGTGATGATGTTTTGTGGCCTTATGGCAAATAAATGCATTTTGTTATGTTTGATTGTATATGCATGATTATGGATGTTGAAATGGTTTACATGGTTGTATATGTGTATGCGTTTGATTGTCATGAGTCTTTGTATGCCAAGCATCATGATATGCATTCTTGTGATGTCGTGTGCCCTAGTGGGTGTGAGCGACGAAATAATTCCCGAGGGAATCTGCTGTAACGGTCGTGTGCCTTATACAAAGAGGACCTAAAGCGACGTTATGGATGATCGTGTGCCTTATACAAAGAGGACCTAAAGCGATCGGATCGTGTGCCTTATACAAAGAGGACCTAAAGCGGTCCATAAACAGCGTGTGCCTTATACAAAGAGGACCTAAAGCGACGGGGAACAACGTTTGCCCGACGGGGAGTTACACTAAGTAACAAGCGATGATTCCAATAATTCCTGAGTGAATTAATGATGAGATGATGGATGGAACGGTACCGCATTGCATTGCATAGAGTCGTTGTGCCGGTCTCTGTGCATTTGCATAAGTCATGAATGGATTGATTATGTGTGGGATTTGTGAATGGAATTGATGAGTTGATATATACACATGTTGGTGATAAATGTATTGAGCATGATTGATATGCCTTTGTGATGGATGTATGAGATATGAATCGTGTTGTTTTGTGTTTGAATTATGGTATATGTTGTGGTGAGAATGTTGTCGTGTGCGTATTTCCTGTTATTACATAATTGTATGCAACTATATTATAATTGTGTTTCTCACACTTCTGCTATTTTGAATGCTCTATGAGGCATTGCAGATTAGATGCTGGAGGTCTTTTTGTGAAGATTTTGTCTTCATTCTTTTGTCAGTCGGCTCTGATATGTAGCACCGGGTAGTCGGGGAGATCGTTATGTGACATTATGTATATATATCTTTTTGGATTTGACATGTATGACTCTGTATATGACAGACAAACTTTTATGTTTATATATATGAGATTTCAGTTGCAGATTTTCCGCTTTTATTCTGTATCTGAATTGTGGGTGTTAGGAACTGAGTTCCTCTGTTTATGTTGCTACCTGATTGTTGCATATCTTTATGAGCATGTTATTATATTTCTTCATTGGGATGTGACGCTCCGTCTATGCCATGAATATTTTAATTCTACTCTGATTATTTGTTATCGCTTTAATTACTCGGGTTATAGATTGGGGGTGTTACATTAAGTGGTATCAGAGCCAGTTTATGTCAGTCCGTGCCAGTCCGTGTCGGTCGTTTTGACCAAGTTGTTTGTTGTGCGTCAGTTGTGTTCTGGAGAGCTGATTGTTTAACCATAGTTACTGTTATTGGATATGAATAGAATATGGTTGGAAAGAATGATGAGTTCAGGAAGAACAAACCGCCTATCTTCAAAGGAAGGCATGGTCCTGATGGTGCTCAGATTTGGCTTAAGGAGATTGAAAGAATCTTTCGAGTGATGGACTGTGCTGAGGAACATAAGGTGAGACTGGGTACTCACATGTTGCAGGAGGAGGCTGATGATTGGTGGGTTAGTGCGCGTCATGTGTGGGAAGCTACAGGTGAAGAGGTAACTTGGGCTTTGTTTAGCAGGGAGTTTTTGAGGAAGTATTTTCCTGAAGATGTTAGAGGAAAGAAGGAAATAGAGTTCTTGGAGTTGAAACATGGTTACATGTCTGTTATTGATTACACTGCTAAGTTTGTGGAGCTTGTTTAGTTTTATCCACATTATGCTGAAGCAACTGCGGAGTTTTCCAAATGTGTGAAGTTTGAGAACGGGTTGCGTTCCGAGATCAAGCATTCCATTGGTTATCAAAGACTTAGGAGGTTTTCGGATTTGGTGGATTGTTGTAGAATTTATGAGGAGGATAGCAAAGCTCGTTCTACTCATTATAAGAGTGTGAACGAAAGGAAAGGAAAGCAACCGTTTCGTGGTGGTCCTTATGTGTCACCAGCTGACAAGGGTAAGCAAAGGGCTAATCTTGATAAAAGGCCAAGTGGGGGAGGTACATATAATCCTCTGAGATGTTTTAGGTGTGGTGACTTAGGACATCGTCAGTTTGAATGTAGAAAGGATATAAGGAAGTGTTCCAATTGTGGAGGTATAGGACATGTCGCAACTGATTGCAAGAGGAATGTGGTGAAGTGTTTCAACTGTGGTGAACCTGGTCATGTTAGTGCGAAGTGTCCGAAACCAAAGCAAGCTCAAGCTAGATGGAAAGTATTTGCATTGGCAGGAACTCAGACTTATAGTGCAGATCGTCTGATCAGAGGTACTTGTTTTATTAATAGTATGCCTTTAGTTGCTATTATTGATGCCGGAGCGACTCATTCGTTTATTTCGTCTGAGTGTGCGCAGCGTTTGAATCTTTTGTTGTCGTCGTTGGGTAGAGAGATGGTTATCGATACTCCAGCAATGGGGTCGGTAACTACTTCTTTGGTTTGTTTAAGTTGTCCTTTGACCATTTATGGTAAGGATTTTGATATGGATTTGGTATGTCTGCCGTTGGAGGGTTTAGACGTGGTTCTGGGAATGAATTGGTTGCAGTTCAATCGAGTTCACATCAATTTTTATCATAAGTTAGTAAGATTTCCTTCTCTTGAAGAAGACGAGGAATCAAGTTTTTTATCTACCAAAGAGTTGAAGAAACTTTTGGCGGATGAAGCTCAGTTGTTCGAGTTGTTTGCATCGTTGACCGTGGATAGTCAAGTTGTAATTGATGTGGTTCCTATCGTGTGTGATTTTCCAGAGGTGTTTCCGGAGGATATTTCTGATGTGCCGCCAGAGAGAGAGGTGGATTTTTCTATAGATCTAGTTCCTGGTACTAGACTTGTATCTATGGCACCATATCGTATGTCGGCATCTGAGTTGGTTGAGTTGAAGAAGCAGTTGAATGAATTATTAGAAAAGAGGTTTGTGAGGCCGAGTGTATCACCTTGGGGTGCTCCAGTTTAATTGGTGAAGAAGAAAGATGGAAGTATGCGATTGTGTATTGATTATCGCCAGTTGAATAAGGTGACGATTAATAATAAGTATCCTCTTCCGAGAATTGATGATTTGATGGACCAGTTGGTAGGTGCGTGTGTGTTTAGTAAAATTGATTTTAGGCCAGGTTATCATCAGATTAGAGTGAAAGAAGAAGATATTCAAAATACGGCTTTTAGGACACGATACAGACATTACGAATATTCTGTGATGCCGTTCGGGGTTTCTAATGCGCCGGGAGTGTTTATGGAGTATATGAATCGCATTTTCCATGAGCATTTGGATCAATTTGTTGTTGTGTTTATCGATGACATCTTGATTTATTCTAAGTCTCGGGAGGAACATGCGGAGCATTTGCGTATTGTATTGCAAATCTTGAAGGAAAAGAGACTTTATGCCAAGTTGTCCAAGTGTGAGTTCTGGTTGTCAGAAGTGAGTTTTCTTGGGCATGTGATTTCAGGTAATGGTATTGCCGTGGATCCATCCAAAGTAGATGCAGTCCTACAATGGGAGGCTCCTAGATCTGTTACTGAAATTATAAGCTTTTTGGGTTTAGCTGGATATTATCGAAGATTCATTGAAGGCTTTTCCAAGTTAGCACTTCCTTTGACCCAACTGACTTGTAAAGGTAAAGCGTTCATTTGGGATATTCAGTGTGAGGAAAGTTTTAGTGAGCTGAAGAGAAGATTGACTACAGCTCCGATTTGATCATACCGAATCCTAGTGAACCGTTTGTGGTGTATTACGATGCGTCTTTGATTGGGTTAGGTGGAGTGTTGATGCAAGAAGGTAAGGTTGTGGCTTATGCTTCGAGGCAATTGAGGGTTCATGAGAAGAATTACCCTAGTCATGATTTGGAATTAGCGGCTGTGGTTTTTGTGCTGAAAATTTGGAGGCATTATCTCTACGGTGCAAGATTCGAAGTCTTTAGTGATCATAAGAGTCTAAAATACTTGTTTGATCAGAAAGAGCTGAATATGAGGCAACGGAGATGGTTGGAATTTTTGAAGGACTACGATTTTAGCTTGAATTACCATTCGGGTAAAGCTAATGTGGTAGCCGATGCGTTAAGCCGGAAATCTTTGCATATGTCCGCTTTGATGGCTAAAGAGTGGGAACTTTTGGAAGCATTTAGAGATTTGAGTTTGGTGTGTGAGTTGACATCTGACATCGTGAGGCTTGGTATGTTAAGGGTCACTAATGAGTTTCTGTTGACCGTTAGCGAGAAACAGAGGCTGGATGTGAAATTTGTTGATTTGACGACGGTTGGAGATAAAGGTGTGAATGGTGACTTTAAAGTGGATGATAAGGGTGTTTTGAGATTCCGTGGTAGAATTTGTATTCCCGATGATTCGGAATTGAAAAGATGATTTTAGAGGAAGGAAACCGGAGTAGTTTGAGTATACATTCGGGAGCTAATAAAATGTACCAAGATTTGAAGAAGATCTTTTGGTGGTCCGGATTGAAGAGGGATGTGGCTCAGTTTGTTTATGTGTGTTTGACGTGTTAGAAGTCAAAGGTAGAACATCAGAAGCCTAGTGGATTATTGCAACCGTTGGATATTCCCGAGTGGAAATGGGACAACATTTCTATGGATTTTGTGACAGGATTGCCGAATACTCAGAGGGGACATAATGCCATTTGGGTGATTGTGGATAGACTGACTAATTTGGCGCATTTCATTCCGATTGACATCAGTTTTTCTTTGGAGAGGTTGGCTGAGATTTATATCAGTGTGATTTTGAAGCTACATGGTGTTCCGTTGTGTATTGTTTCAAATCGAGATTCGAGGTTTACTTCCAGATTTTGGGAAAGTTTGCAAAAGGCGTTAGGTTCCAAGTTAAGATTGAGTTCTGCTTATCATCCTCAGACGGATGGTCAGACCGAGAGAACTATTCAGTCATTGGAAGATTTGCTGAGAGCTCGTGTTCTTGAGCAAGGTGGTGCTTGGGATAGTTATCTTTCGTTGGTTGAATTCACGTATAACAACAGTTTCCATTCGAGTATTGGATTGGCACCTGTTATTTCTTTGATTTTGTGGTTGGCATTTATTTTGCTAAAACTATTCTAGCAGCAAGATGTTGAAACAAGATGTTCTAATATTCTGCATTTAACATGTCGGATAAAGATGTCCCATCCTGGATCATAGGACATCGCGTCTGATTTTGGTTTTAAAGGAAGATTATGTTGTTGGTATTTGTTACTGAATATTCTGTGAATATTTAGTTATCCTATGTGGCATCCAAAGTATTTTGGGTTGAGTTTTTGTGTGTTGGTTTTCGGATTTTCAACATTTTCTAAATATGGAGACATATTAGGAAACTTTAGATTGAAGACCTATTTTCTAGGAGTTTATTTTGCAGAATTGTGTGCAGTCTCTTTGCTGCGTTTTGAAGCCTAATCCAGTCCAGATTTAATGCTATATATTGACTGGTGTAAACCTAGTTTAGGTGTGGAACTTACGTGTGTTTTGTTAGGGTTTTTGAGTGTTATTTGTGAGCCTAACTAGTATCATTCTGATAACAGTACAAGGACTGGTTTTGCGTTGTAAGTTCTGTCAGTTACTCATAAGCTTTAAAGCATTGAGTTTCATGTGTGTCAATTCTCATAAGCTTTGAAGTATTGAGAATTATGTGTTTTGAAAGTGTGGCTTTCGCTTTGTTACTTGTGTTGAAAGGAACCAGTCACGATTTGTGATTGAAGAGGGGTTTGAGGAGGGCCTCATACCTAGGTGAGTCTTAGGTAGAAGTCATAGGAAGGGTAGTGATTAAGTGAACGGATTGTAATCGGGTGTGGTTGCTGTATGATCTGTGAATTGATACTATCGTATATTGATTTCGTCCCTGGCTTGGTAGCCCCCAGAGTAGGATTGTTGATCCGAACTGGGTAAACATATCACTGTGTTCCTTACTTTCTGCACTGTTATTATTATTGTTAACTTGTTCATTGTGTTGGATATCGGTGTCTCAACATCTGTGTAGGACATCTGATATCTGTGCCAGAATTTCAATTGGCATCAAGAGCTTGCACCCTTGTTTGGTTCTGGGTGAGATTCAGGGAAGGTACTTTCTGGTGCAATGGACAAGGATGGAGGATTTTTGAACAAACCACCTCTGCTTGATGGTTCCAACTATGACTATTGGAAACCAAGGATGATAGCTTTCATCAAATCCATGGATGATCAAGCATGGAAAGCTGTTATCAAAGGATGGGAACCCCCAAAGGTTAGAGATGGAGAAGGTAATCCTACTGATGTGGTGAAGGAAGAGGAAGACTGGGATGATGCAGACTACAAAGGGTCCTTGGGAAATTCCAAAGCCATGAATGCATTGTTTAATGGTGTTAACAAAAATATCTTCAGGTTGATTGAACACTGCACCATTGCAAAAGAGGCTTGGCAGGTCTTGAAGGTTGCTCATGAAGGGACTTCAAAGGTGAAGATGTCAAAACTTCAGATTCTCACTACCAAGTTTGAGAATTTGAAGATGGAGGAAGATGAGAGCATTCATGACTTTCACATGAACATTATTGAGATAGCTAATGCTTCAAGTGCCCTAGGTGAAAAGATGTCTGATAGCAAACTGGTTAGAAAAATCCTCAGATCTCTACCTAAGAGATTTGACATGAAAGTGACTGCTATAGAGGAAGCTCGGGACATAGATAAGATGAAAGTGGATGAACTTGTGGGATCACTTCAAACATTTGAATTGGGGATCAGTGAAAAGTCTGAAAAGAATAAGAGTATAGCTTTTGTGTCAAAGGCAGGTGACTCAAAAGATGAAAGTAATCTGGACAGAGATGAAGGCCTCTCAGAAGACCTGGTGTTACTTGGAAAACAATTCAACAAATTGTTCAGAAGGATGGATTGGAAGTCAAGATCAAATGTTAGGGACAAGTCATTCGACATCAGCAAAAACCAGAATGCTGGGAGAAATGCCAGAACTGAAGAAAATTTCAACCAAGGGAAAGGAGCTCAATGTCATGAGTGTGAAGGTTTTGGGCACATAAAATCTGAGTGTCCCACTTATCTCAAGAGGCAAAAGAAGGGGTTATGAGTTTCATGGTCAGAAGATGACTCTGAAACTGAAACTGATGAGAAGTCTGGAAAGCTGGTTACAGCATTAACAGGTGTGTGTGAGTCTGATGAAGAGTTAGTCAGTGAAGAACTTACCTTTGAAGAGCTAGCTGTTTCCTATAAGAATTTATGCATTAAAAGTGAAGAAGTATATCAGCAGAGAGAAGAACAAAAGAGAGTTATTGCTCATCTAAAAGCTGAAAAGGTAGAGCATTTGTCTATTATCTCTGATCTGAAAAGTGAAGTGGTTGTTCTGAATTCAAAACTGGACAATGTGATCAAGACTGTCAGAATGCTCAATAGTAGCTCTAATGTGCTTGATGAGATTCTGAAGTCAGGGAGAGATGTTGGAAATGTTAGTGGTCTTGGGTTTGAAAGTTCAAGTGAGATAGACAAGGGAAAATGGCCTGAAGTGACACCTGCTCAATCTAAGAAAGAATTGAAGACGCCAAATAACATGTTGCAACATCCTCACAGACATCAGAAGAATTTCACAAGAAGAAAGAATCAAAGATGGAGATGTCACTATTGTGGAAGGCTTGGCCATATAAAACCCTTCTGCTACAGATTATATGGCTACCCCAAAACTGGGTTACAGTCTAGTAGGGAACAGGATTGGGTTGGAGCCAAGAAGGTGTGGACTCCCAAGAATAGTGTGGAAGAACACATAGCTCATAAGTCTTTCAGAGTCTCTACAAGGGAAAAGTGGTACTTTGATAGTGGATGTTCTAGGCACATGACTAGTGTCAAGGGATGTTTGTCAGATGTTAAGTCTCATTCTATTAACTATGTGACCTTTGGTAATGGATCAAAAGGGAGAGTAATGGGTGTTGGAAAATTGGACTGCACAGGACAACCCAACCTGGAGGAGGTATTACTTGTTGAAGGCTTAGATGCAAACTTGATAAGCATAAGTCAACTATATGATCAGGGTCTCAGGGTCAACTTTACCAATTCTGAATGTCTGATAACAAATGAGAAGGGTAAGGTTGTCATGAGAGGCGAGAGAGCATCAGATAATTGTTATTTGTGGAGGTCTGAGAGCACTGCAATATGCTTGGATCCTAAGAAAGCTATTGGAAAGAATACTGAGTTAAAACAGGTGTTGATCAATTTTAAAGCAACTCAAAATGTTAGCATGGTGAACTGTGATAATAAGATTAAACTTAGTAAGTATGTCAGCGCGGAAAATTTAAAAGGAAAGTTTGATGGATGCACATTTGAGGCGAATTGGGTGTTCAAAGTTTGTGACTGCCGCGCTTCTCTGGGCCCACTTCTCAAAAATATAAATAGGCGGGCAAACACACTCTACCTACATCAAACATATTTTACAAAAATTCCTCCTGCCCTTTCTCTCCAAAGTTCACGGGCTTTAGGGTTTTCTCTTAACATCCTCAATATTGTACCTTGTGATCAATCGAAAATGTCTCAACATCATGCATCAGAATCCATGCATGGCTCTTCTGATAACTCACGATCTCCTCGGACCAATGCTGGAGATGATGAACCACTTCGAATGATCAACCTCTCAGATCTTGTGCTTGATATTGCTCCCTTGAACGTAGCACCTGCTGATCCTAAAGGAAAACGACAAGTTTCTCACTCAATGGATGTTAATATTCCTGGTAAGAAGTCTAGATCTCTTTCATCCAGGAAGAAAGTTCACTCGATGACTAGTTTATATGTAGACCAAATAAGCCCTAGAAAAAACTTGTCTGAAAAAGGGTCTAAGTCTGGTTTGATTGAAAAGAAGAATGCTACTGAATCATGTGGTATAAACAAGAATCCTACTGATGCTGATGTAGTCAGAAAAGATAAGGAACTTAGGAAGTTTGTTGCCATGGTTTTGAGTGGAGTTGATACAGATGTTAGGTCTGATGTTCCAACATCCTTGACAGGAAATGCCAATGGCAGCCCTACAGATAGGACTGATGATGGTGTCCCCATTCATGTGGGTCACGAAAGAAGGAGTAAAAAGAAAGCCGATGTAGTTATTAATGTTGATGATCTCACTTCTGATGAGGAACCCATTGCTGGGATGTTAAGGAGAATTAAGAGAAGAAGAGAGAAAACTGTTATGATTGAAGGTTCAAAGTCTGCAAAATTGCATAGAAAGTCTGGAGGTGTGGATAGTACCAAGGGAAAAGTTGGAGCTGGGCCTCCTAAACAATGGAGTAAGGTTGTTGCTCCAACTAAGAAGAGAAAAGTCACTGCTCACAGTGAGTCTGAATATGAGGCTGCAACAGATGTTCAAGACATCATTGGTGTGAAAAACTCTACATGAAAAACTCCCATCCTGGATCATAGGACATCGCGCCTGATTTTGGTTTTAAAGGAAGATTCTGTTGTTGGTATTTATTACTGAATATTCTGTGAATATTTAGTTATCCTATGTGGCATCCAAAGTATTTTGGGTTGAGTTTTTGTGTGTTGGTTTTCGGATTTTCAACATTTTCTAAATATGGAGACATATTAGGAAACTTTAGATTGAAGACCTATTTTCTTGGAGTTTATTTTGCAGAATTGTGTGCAGTCTCTTTGCTGCGTTTTGAAGCCCAATCCAGTCCAGATTTAATGCTATATATTGACTGGTGTAAACCTAGTTTAGGTGTGGAACTTACGTGTGTTTTGTTAGGGTTTTTGAGTGTTATTTGTGAGCCTAACTGGTATCATTCTGATAACAGTACAAGGACTGGTTTTGTGTTGTAAATTCTGTCTGTTACTCACAAGCTTTTAAGCATTGAGTTTCATGTGTGTCAATTCTCATAAGCTTTAAAGTATTGAGAATTGTGTGTTTTGAAAGTGTGGCTTTCGCTTTGTTACTTGTGTTGAAAGGAACCAGTCACGGTTTGTGATTGAAGAGGGATTTGAGGAGGGTCTCATACCTAGGTGAGTCTTAGGTAGAAGTCATATGAAGGGTAGTGATTAAGTGAGCGGATTGTAACCGGGTATGGTTGTTGTATGATCTGTGAATTGATACTATCATATATTAATTTCGTCCCTGGCTTGGTAGCCCCCAGAGTAGGATTGTTGATCCGAACTGGGTAAACATATCACTGTGTTCTTTACTTTCTGCACTGTTATTATTATTGTTAACTTGTTCATTGTGTTGGATATCGGTGTCTCAACATCTGTGTAGGACATTTGATATCTGTGCCATAATTTCAGCACCTTTTGAAGCGTTGTATGGAAGAAGATGTCGAACACCTTTGTGTTGGCATGAATCTGGTGAGAGTTCGGTGGTTGGACCGGAGTTAATTCAATAAACTACGGAAAAGGTGAAACTTATTTGTGAGAAGATGAAGGCTTCTCAGAGTAGGCAGAAGAGTTATCATGATCGAAGAAGGAAAGATCTTGAGTTTTAAGAAGGCGGTCATGTATTTTTGAGAGTTACACCGGTGACGGGTGTTGGACGTGCATTCAAGTCGAAGAAACGTACTTCTCGGTTTATTGGTCCTTACCAAATATCCGCGAGAGTGGGTGTTGTGGCTTATCGGGTGGCGTTGCCACCGAATCTTTCGAATTTGCATGATGTGTTCCATGTTTCACAACTTCAGAAGTATGTTCCGGATCCGTCGCATGTGATTCCAATGGATGAGGTTGAGGTAAGGGAGAACCTTACGGTTGAGGCATTACCGGTGAGAGTTTTGGATCGCGAGTTGAAGCGGTTAAGAGGCAAGGATATTGTGCTTGTGAAAGTAGCGTGGAGAGGCGCTGCTGAGGGTAATTTGACTTGGGAGTTGGAGAGTTGGATGCTGGAATCGTATCCGGAGTTGTTCGTCTCAGGTAATATTTTCGAGGACGAAAACTTATAAGTGGGGGAGAGTTGTAACGCCCTGGTTTTTGTTAGATTTATTTAATCGAGTCGATTTAATTATTTTTGGTCTTTATATTATTTTATTCTTGGTTAATATGTTTTATCGCGTTTTGGGAACGTTTGCGAGAAAATTGAGTGTAGGGGTATTTTGGTCTTTTTGGCTTGGTTAGATATTGTTTTTCATTAAAATAGAAACATAGAAAGAAAAAGAGAGAGAGAGAAAAAGAAGTTAAGAGAAATAGAGAAGGAGAAGAAGAAAAAGAGAGAAAACTTAGAGGGTAAGAAACTGATTCAACCGACACTTCGAAGCGCGATTAATCGGGTAAGGGTGCGAAACTCGGTTATTCTATGCTTGCGTATGAATATGTATGTGTGTGTTTGAATGTTCTCTTGCCTTTCCTAGTTTTTCCATTTTAGGTTGAAATTAGAAAAATGAATCGAAATCGATGTTTTCATGGTCAGAAATCGATATAAACTGTGTTGAATGATCGTATTATATGTATGAACAGTGTTGATATTTGGTTTGGTTGGTTGGAATGTCTTGGGTTGAGAAAGATGAATTTTTGGGGTTTGGAACTATGTAAAACGCAGAAGAATTTTTCTGTTTCTGGCGTAGACCGTCGGGCGATGCTTTGGGCGCCGGGCGACGCATGGGTTGCGTCGCTGCTCCGCCGGGCGATACCCAAGAGGCGCAGCTTGTCACGCTGCTGACTCTTTTAAGTTTTGGTTGGGTTTTTATGCTGCTGCTTCGCCGGGCGATGCAGAGGTGAAGGGAGCACCGCCGGGCGAAAATAGGTACCGCCGGGCGCTCCTGGGGATTTTTCAATACTTTTGTTTTCTTTGAAAATGCATAACTTTTGATCTGTACTTCGGATCAGGATGTTCCTAGTATCGTTGGAAGCTAATGAGATGTTCTTTCTTATAAAAATGGTTTGGAGATTGGTGGCCGATTTAATTATGTCGGTAATTGGAAATGTGTCGTTTTGTCGACTTTTACCGTCGTAATTGTGTGTCATTGATGTGTTAACATGCGATACGCTTTTGATATATAACGTATAGCTTGTGTGCTGTTATATGATGTGAATGTATGTGATGAAATGTTGTGATGATGTTTTGTGGCCTTATGGCAAATAAATGCATTGTGTTATGTTTGATTGTATATGCATGATTATGGATGTTGAAATGGTTTACATGGTTGTATATGTGTATGCGTTTGATTGTCATGAGTCTTTGTATGCCAAGCATCATGATATGCATTCTTGTGATGTCGTGTGCCCTAGTGGGTGTGAGCGACGAAACGATTCCCGAGGGAATCTACTGTAACGGTCGTGTGCCTTATACAAAGAGGACCTAAAGCGATGTTGTGGACGATCGTGTGCCTTATACAAAGAGGACCTAAAGCGATCGGATCGTTTGCGTTATACAAAGAGGACCTAAAGCGATCCATAAACGTCGTGTGCCTTATACAAAGAGGACCTAAAGCGACGGGGAACAACGTTTGCCCGACGGGGAGTTACACTAAGTAACAAGTGATGATTCCAATAATTCCTGAGTGAATTAATGATGAGATGATGGATGGAGCGGTACCGCATTGCATTGCATAGAGTCGTTGTGTCGGTCTCTGTGCATTTGCAAAAGTCATGAATGGATTGATTATGTGTGGGATTTGTGAATGGAATTGATGAGTTGATATATACACATGTTGGTGATAAATGTATTGAGCATGATTGATATGCCTTTGTGATGGATGTATGAGATATGTATCGTGTTGTTTTGTGTTTGAATTATGGTATATGTTGCGGTGAGAATGTTGTTATGTGCGTATTTCCTGTTATTACATAATTGTATGCAACTATATTATAATTGTGTTTCTCACCCTTCTGCTGTTTTGAATGCTCTATGAGGCATTGCAGATTAGATGCTGGAGGTCTTTTTGTGAAGATTTTGTCTTCATTCTTTTGTCAGTCGGCTCTGATATGTAGCACCGGGTAGTCGGGGAGATCGTTATGTGACATTATGTATATATATCTTTTTGGATTTGACATGTATGACTCTGTATATGACAGACAAACTTTTATGTTTATATATATGAGATTTCAGTTGCAGATTTTCTGCTTTTATTCTGTATCTGAATTATGGGTGTTAGGAACTGAGTTCCTCTGTTTATGTTGCTACCTGATTGTTGCATATCTTTATGAGCAGGTTATTATATTTCTTCATCGTGATGTGACGCTCCGTCTATGCCATGAATGTTTTAATTCTACTCTGATTATTTGTTATCGCTTTAATTACTCAGGTTATAGATTGGGGGTGTTACAAGCAGCATCTGTCCTGAAAAGACAAACAAACAGACAAAGCTAGATAAAGCGGTTAGTTATGCACAAATGATTGACCTAATATGTTATGCAAAGAGCAAAGCGGGGATCTTAGGGTCAAAAATTAGGGTGTGACAACCGCTGCCAAAAACAACCTGTTTTAAATATAAAATTTATCTGCTTATCAAATTATTCCTTTAATTTATCCTGTCAAAACAGCTTCTGTTTACATGCAAACACAATATGTGCATCAAACACAATTCTTCCTATATTTTATCCTTATAAATGAATCATAGAATTTACATCAAAAGAAATTTACATCAAAAGCTAAATGAATAAGAGAATTAAACTGCTAACATTATTTAAATCAAAAGCCAATATTATTGATTTCATTATGTGCATCAAAAGCCAAAACTATTGTTCACATTATATGCATCAAAAGCAAAAAATATGTGCATCAAAAAAAGTTGCTGATATATCAAACAGCAGGAGCAGAACCCTTAAGCGCATTGTGGATATACGCCCAACGTTTACGAATATCCACAAAGTCCTCAACGGGGAATGGGGTTTCGTCGTTAAACATCTACATAAGAGAAAAAAATTGAAGATCAAGCATGATAATAATTCAATAGTCAACTTATATATTAATATATGTAAACATTTTATGGCATATATTACCGTATCCCATGAATCAACAGTGCCGGCAAGGACAATGTTTAACATGTGTTTCATGATAAAATACCCACACTCGTAACTCCCGTGTTGTTTCCTCGTCTACAAATTACATGAATATAAAAACATGAATACAACCACACATGCATGAATGTAAATGAAATAAACAGGTAATCGGGTCACTTACTTTAGGAGCAAGGTATGTGGGTTTTTTTTCTAACATTATTCAATATATTAACTTGCTCCACAATACTGCACATTGAAAATTGAATTAAACATATTACATGATAAACTAATTACAATAAATGCCAAAGAAAATGATATTAAACAAAGAAACTTACGTTAATACAAGATCTTTCATTAGTTTATGGAGTGGATCGTGCAAGGAACACAGTAATGTCACCGTATTTGTCCTAAACGATATTACGATCAATTGCCAATGACCATTGAATGAACACGAGAATATATATATATATATATATATATATATATATATATATATATATATATATATATATATATATATATATATATATATATATATATATATTGTTCTAGACTGGGCCAGCGCCTGCCCTGCTGTCGGGCAGGCCCAAGCCCAATGGCCATCAGAAGCCCTGTCGGGCACGGGCCAGTCCTCTTGGTCATCGGGCACGCAAGGTCAAGACCTGTCGGGTAGAAGAATTTGGCCTACAGATACACCTCTCCCCGACACCCCACGTGCTCCTCCCCGCGAGGACACGTTCTCTTGTAACTTCCCACTCCCGAAAGATCGGTATGCCATACTTCCAGAGATTTAGGGACCGTTACACCAGGGCGAAGACCACGTGCTGGTCTCCACTACGCCACGTAAGCCTTGGCAGTTGCTTGGATTGGGCCTTGCCATCCAGCCCAATGCAAGCAACCGTTCACCCCGCGCTGGGGGCTCTCTATAAATACCCTCTCACTTGAGAGGGTCAGGTGACACACAATCTCATACACTCTAACCTTTTTCTGTACTTGCTTTTACTTCTAACCGGTACCTTACTTGAGCGTCGGAGTACCTTGCAGGTACACCCCCCCCCCCCCCCCCCCCCCGCCGTCTCACCATCACCGGAGCTTAAGGTTTCACGACGCTGCTGGCCACTATCTAACTGTCTGATCCAGGTAAGATCAGTGGCACTGTCTGTGGGAATTCTTTGCTTCCCCATTTTTCTCCTTCGATAAACCAAAGCATTCCTTCTCAACAACCATGGCCAGTATATCTGGAACCAAAGCACAGGACGTTGTCGCGCGCACCATCCGAAAATGGCAACCACCGTGAAGGTAACTTTCACGTCCAAGTCGAGGACGTCGACATCAGAGATGGGCATATCAGCTCCCCATTCACCGAGGACATAACTGATGATGTCGCTGAACAAGTGATTCTGCAGGCCGTGTACTAGCCTGTTCCGCCACCGCCCGACGCAGATCCCAGTACGGTGGCCCTGTTCGCCCTGGTCAACCAGACCAACCAGATGATCACACAGCAGAACATTCGGATCGAAGCTCTGGAGAGAGGTCGACCCCGACGTTCTTCCCCGCGAAGACACGGTCGTCCTCCCTCTCCCCATCAATCTCCCCGGAGAACTGCCCAAGCGGACTCCTCCCGCAGTCCCTCCCCGCAACGCGAGGGTCGCGAGCCACGTTTGGAACTCCCTCAACCAGCAGTTACCCAGAAACGCCACCGCTCACCTCCCCCGAAAGAGACGACCAAGAAAAGGAGCAGAGACGTTGGCGAGAGACCCAGGGGCCAGCCCAAGAATCATCCTCATGGACAAGGATCTGGGCAAGACCGTCACTCCCCGTCCAGGTCCCCGGTCCGAAGCGACGAAGACGATCCAAGGACTCCCCTGTCCAAGGAAATTATGGACACCCCGATACCTCCGGGCATGGAGAAGCCCCCACAGCTAGGGACATACGAAGGCACGATTGATCCTGACGACCATATTGAGAGCTTCGAAGCGATGCTTGACTTTAGGAACGTTCAAGGAGCCATTAAGTGCAGGCTCTTCCCTACGACTCTCAGGAAAGGGGCCATGACATGGTACAAACGGCTTGCTCCAGAGTCCATCACTTCCTGGAAATAGTTCAAGCAGCGGTTTTCCAGACATTTCACCGCTTCGCACCGACATCTGAAGAAGGTGGCGTCCCTCGAGGCCATCTTCCAGGGACGGAACGAATATCTCCGAAATTATATCGAGAGGTTCAACCGAGAAGCTGTCGAGGTCCACGCGACCGATGAGATGAAGAAGTTCCTAATCGCGAAGGGATTGCGCCCTGGAACTGACTTCGCCAAGACCATGGACATCCATAAGCCCATAGACTTGGAATATTTACTCGTTCGAGCTCAGTCGTACATCGAGTTCGAGGAGTCACAGGCCGCCCAGCTGGCCCTCGACTTGTGACGACGAGAAGGCTCCCGCAGCCACAAAGATGAAGGCTCTCCTCCACCTCGACGTGGAGGAGAAAGGAGGAGGGACAACCAACCCCGAGACTCCCGTGGTCCTGCGGGTATGTTCTCGGATTACACTCCACTCAACGCGACCCGCTCGCGAATATTCTCCGAATGCGCCAACTCGGAGTTTCGAACAGGGAGAGTCCGTCTTCCCAAACCGATGGCTCCCAAGCCAAACACTGACAGGTCCAAGTACTGCAGGTTCCACCGCAGCCACAGACACGTCACCGAAGATTGCATCCACCTCAAGGATGCAATCGAAATCTTGATCAAGGAGGGCCATCTGAAGAAGTACGCCCAGAAGAATGACCCCCCGCGAGCAAATAACCGGGACGCCCAGAGTGTCGAGGATATGACCCAGCCAGACGGGGAGAATCGACTTCAGGTCGCCCTCAACATTACTCGACCCGAGGATTTCTGCATTCCCGAGGGAATCGAGGACGCCAAGGCTGTCCGCAACCTTTGGAGGAGCTTCCCCGACGAAGACCCCATCACGGCCTGCAGCACGTGGGAAAGCTTCCCCAAGACGATGGTTATATCGAGCGGGGGCCCCGAAAAGATCTCCATTGGATCAATAAAGAGGAAGTTTGACGAGCTGGAGTCGGCTACGTCTGCGAAGACCACCACCCTCGACAAGGTGCAAGGGAGATCAAACCCAATCCCCTTCTACCTAGAGGAGTTGCTCGGAGGGGCGCCAAATGCAACTATTCCCCTCCTGATTCATGCGCAGATGGCCAAATTTGACGTCCGCAGGATCCTGGTCGACCAGGGAAGCTCAGTGGACATAATGTACACTCACCTCTTCAGCACCCTCCAGCTCACCGAAAGACACTTAACCCCATACGTGGACTCGGATTTGCAAGGGTTCAACGGCACCACCACCAGGCCTTGGGGTTACGTCGAGTTGATGGTCACCTTCGGGATCGACGACACTTCCCGACAGATCAAGACCTGCTTCCTGGTGGTCGATTGTCCTTCCCTCTATAACTGCATCTTGGGGAGGACCACCCTGGCCGAACTTACTGCGGTGCCTTCAACGGTCCACCTAAAGATGAAGTACTACACCGCCAGAGGTCGTGTGGTCACCATGCATGGGGACATCGAGGCAGCCAGAAGATGCTTTGACGCTACCATCAAGGGTTTCAACATCATTGGTTCCAAGCCCAATAACCAAGCAAAGATATCTTCGGGCACAGAGCAGATGCCACTCCCGCTCGTCAACGCGGTCGACCTCGACAGCAGGTTCCCCGGGGAACATGATCTAGAAGATGCCACCGGGGATGACCTTCCAGCTGAAGGCAACGGGCAGCCCATTTACCCAATGCACCCCGTCCCAGACGGAGACTTCGAGCTGGTGACCCTCGGAGACGACCCCGACCGAAGCGTGAAGATTGGTTCTGGAATCCCCGACCTGGCGAAGAAGCAGCTGGAGGCCTGCCTTCGGGAGAATTCTGACGTGTTCGCCTGGAGTGCTTTAGAAATGCCCGGACTCGACCTCGAGGTGGCTTGTCATCAACTGACTGTATACCCGGTCGTTAGGGCCATAGCTCAACGTAGGCGTAGGCAGTCTCCGGAGAAAACGGAGGCTACTGAAAAAGCTGTAAAAGACCTCCTAGAGGCAAATTTCATTTCGGAAGCCAAGTACACAACTTGGCTGTCCAACGTTGTACTCATTAAGAAAAATAATGGAAAATGGAGGATGTGTGTTGATTATACCGACCTTAACCGGGCATGCCCGAAAGATTCTTACCCTTTACCTAACATCGACCAGCTGGTCGACAATTCTGCAGGTTTTAAGCTATTGTCCTTCATGGACGCTTACTCGGGGTACAACCAAATCCTTATGGACAAGGCCGACAAACAGCATACCGCCTTCATGACCGAGTCGGGTAATTACTATTACAACGTAATGCCCTTCGGCCTAAAGAACGCCGGCGCGACCTACCAACGGATGATGAACAAAGTCTCCCGGGCAGAGATCGGTGATATGCGCGAGGTCTAAATGGACGACATGATCGTCAAGTCCACGGCAGAACTCGACCACGCGACTCATCTAAAAAAGGTGTTCGACACAGCGAGGAGATGTCGTATGAGATTCAACCCCGTCAAATGCACCTTGGGCGTTTGGGCAGGCAAATTCCTTGGTTTCTACCTCACAGAGAGAGGGATCGAGGCGAACCCCGACAAGTGTAGGGCCTTCTCCGAGATACCCACCCCGGACTCGAAGAAATCCATGCAGTCGCTGAACGGGATGCTAACCGCCCTCTCCCGCTTCATCGCCAAATCAGTCCAATACGCACTCCCATTTTTCAAACTTCTTCGCCAGAAGGCCACCTTCGAATGGAGCGTGGAGTGCGAGCAGGCGCTCCTCCATCTTAAACAGGTACTGTTGCAACCCCCGGTCCTCTCGCGGCCAGAGAACGGAGAGACGCTCTTCTTGTATCTCGCCATCACGGAAGAGGCGGTCAGCACTGTCCTTATCTTGGAAACTCCTGACGGGCAGAAACTGATTTACTTCACCAGTAAGGCCCTCCAGGGCCCCGAAATCAGGTATCAACAGATCAAAAAGGTTGCCTTGGCCCTCGTCACCGCAGCATGAAGACTTCGCCATTACTTCCTGGCACACACGATCGTGGTAAGAACCGAGCAGCCAATAAGGCAACTCCTCGGTCGACCAGACATGGCGGGAAGAATGCTCAGGTGGTCGTTGGAACTCGCCGAGTTCGACGTCCAATACGAAGGAAGGAAAGCCTTGAAAGCTCAAGTACTGGCCGACTTCGTGGCTGAAATGACCACCCCCGAGCCTTCGACCAACGGAGCCCAAAGATGGACAATCTATGTCGACGGGTCGTCCAACTCGAAAGGAAGCGGGGCAGGCATCATCCTCGAGAATGAGGACGGCATCCCTATCGAAGTCTCCCTCGAGTTATCCTTTCCAATGTCGAACAACCAGGCAGAATACGAGGCTTTCCTCGCCGGGCTACGTTTGGCCGAGGACCTCAGGGCCAAGGAAGTCAAGATATTTACTGATTCCCAGCTCATGGCCTCCCAGGTCCGAGGAGAGTATCAGGCCAAGAACGTTTGCCTCATCGAATACTTAACCTTAGTAAAGAAAAAAATGAAGA
The DNA here is from genome assembly GCA_022829125.1 of Lathyrus tuberosus. Lineage (NCBI taxonomy): Eukaryota > Viridiplantae > Streptophyta > Magnoliopsida > Fabales > Fabaceae > Lathyrus > Lathyrus tuberosus. The sequence goes on from JALAZF010000090.1 coordinate 9,013,159, forward strand.
GTTTCGTCTCCGCGGAGGTGACCCACATCCCGCGCGAGCACAACACCTGGGCGGGCATCCTGTCTAAACTGGCTAGCATGAAGAAGAAAGGAAGAAACAAGTCAGTCATCCAGGAAGTACTCTCTCATCCGAGCATCAACAAGCCCGCTCCAACGACAGATGTAAACGCTATCGGGGACACCAATTGTTGGATGACACCGGTATACAAATATCTAATGACGGGCAAGCTCCCCGAAGATCCCAAGGAAGCGGGGATGGTCAAATGACGAGCGTGTTTATACACTATAGTCGAGGATAAACTATACCGCCGAGGATTTTCAATCCCCCTTCTGCGGTGTGTCTAAGAAAGCAAGGTCCCGAGTATCCTCGAGGAGATTCACGAGGGCATCAACGCCCAACACCCTGGTGGACGATCTTTAGCTCGCAAAGCACTTCGGGCAGGGTATTACTGGCCCACTATGCGACACGACGCCAAGGAACATGTTAACACTCTCGTCCCCGTGGCCATTTGCATGGAGGGGAATGGACATCCTCGGACCTTTCATCGTGGGTTCATACCAGAATAAATACCTGATCGTCAGAGTGGACTATTTCACGAAGTGGATCGAGGCGGAAACCCTAGCCAAGATCACGGCCTTCAACATACTCCGTTTCTACAGGAAGAACATCCTCGTTCGGTTCGGCGTTCCCCAAGCAATCGTCACCGACAACGGAACACAGTTCACCGAAAAGAACTTCCAAGACTTCGTCGCCAAACTAGGCACGAAGCATCACTCCACGTTGGTCGAGCACCCACAAACAAATGGGCAGGCCGAAGCAGTAAATAGGGTGATCCTTCGAGGATTGAAACGTCGGCTCAGCGAGGCCAAACAAAGGTGGGTCGAAGAACTCCACATCGTCCTCTGGGCCTACCGAACAACCCCACATTCCACAACCGGGGAGACTCCCTTTCGCCTGACCTACGGAACAGAAGCAGTGATCCCCGTGGAGATCAGGGAACCCTCGAGGAGGACAGAAGCTCCCCTCGAGGAGGGGGCAAACACCAAGGTCCTAAGGGAAGAACTTGACTTCGTCAAAGAGACAAGAATGAGGGCCTCCCTACAGGAAGCCTCACTCAAACAAAAAATTACTCTACGCCATAACAGCAAAGTTATTAAGCGTGATTTTCAAGTAGGCACCCTCGTCCTACGAAGGAACCAAAAAGATTCGCGGGAAGGTAAACTCGCCACGAACTGGGAGGGCCCGTACCGCATCCGCGGAAAGACGGGGACGGGAGCCTACTTCCTCGAAAATCTACACGGGGAGGAACTTGCTCGACCATGGAATGCTGAGAAACTCAAGCAATACTACAGTTAGACACTGCCCGTGACACCCCAACGTTGCGATTACGGGGGCGCGCTAAGGTACAAGCGCGACACTCCTCTTCAACGCAAAGATCAAGGTCGCGTTGTGTGTGCGCGAGGATCATTGATCCGACGAGGACACCTCGATCGAGCCCCATCGTCGTCGTACCATGTAGGCAGAACACCCAGCTAGCGATGGGAAGTTCACGCCACGAGGTTAAAGACTTCTAACGAGCTCTTAGCCCCGTTGAAGGGCGGAATACACCTCCGACCACCCGACCAACTCCCTACACGGTCGAGGAACATCGAAGTCTAGCAACTCCCACAATCAACACATTACTTAGACAAAAATAAGTAAAACAAACAAAACAAGTAAACATCACACACATATAAACGTAACGATCAAAATATAAATCCGGGCTAAAAGCCCTTTGTACAAATATTACAAATATTCCAAAAGCCCTTGGCACGCTGGCCGGGCAAACAAAAGAAACAAAATGAAATGGCTCGCAGGCCAAACAAAACGAGAAAGGAAAGACCTAATCAGCAACGGTCCCCTCTGGTTGCCCATGCTCTCCTGCCCCTCCGCCGACCTCGTCCTCTTGCATCGGCTGCACAATCTGACCATTGACCACCTCATAGTCGGGGTCAGTCCCTTCAGTTATATGGTCGGGGTTGAGAACCCGAAGCTGCTCCACGGCGTTCCGGAAACCTATGTCAGCCGTCACGAGGTTGTCATGCTCGGCTTCCCTGAGCTTCACTATCAGCGCTGCCCGCGAGGTCAACAACCTGTCCTCCTCGGTTTCCTCCTCAGCAGGACGGACAGCCTCTTCCAGCTCGACATTCCTTGCCGAGAGACGTTCCCTCTCCTCCTCAGCCTGGCGGACAGACCCTTCCAACTCGACGTTCCTCGCCGAGAGACGTTTCCTCTCCTCCTCAGCATTTTTCAACCTCTCCTCCAACTTCCCTTGAAGCTCGATCTGGGCCTGGTTCTGGCTTTTGCAGTCAGCTAGCTCCTTTCCCACATTCTCCATTTCAGCTGAGATGGACCTGAAACTCTCTCGCAACTTGTTCAGCTCGTCTTCCGGGCACGCCTCGTCGTTCAGAACCAAGGCAGCAGCGCAGACCCGCATCACCGCGGACACGTCCTCCACCAGCACCCTTCTCCGAGAAACCCTGTCGACACCCAAGATGGTCTGAGCTTCGGGGGCACCAACGCATAGGGAATTGTTCCCTGTGAAGAAGTTCGGCCTCGAGTGAAAGGCGGGAGCACGAATTTCACGGTAGGGGGACTTTCATTCTCGGCGAGGTCAACGTCCACATCATCAGCAAGCCTTTGTCTCTTTGGGAGGCCTGAGTGTTGGGAGAGTCGTTGTCCTGGGGAGAGCCAGAAGAACCCCCGGTTGCCGGAGTCGGAACGGAGACCTGCGATCGGAGCTGCTCGATGCGTCCTTTACCTTCTTTCTTTGAAATGCGGTTAGCCTTCAGCTTTTTGAAGCGCTCCTCAGCAATCGACATCTTACCTGCACAGAAAACAAAGAGGTCAGTAACTCGAAAAGTAAGAAGAAGGGAAAAGTAGGTCGGGGAGGCCACCCCATCTAACAGCTCGAGAGCCTCCTCGTCAGAAAACGTCTCGAGGAGAGCCCTAGTGTTGATCAATCGACGTTTCGTTAAGACCTCCCCGTCGTCGCCCAGAAGGAAGTCCGCGTTCGGCGCCACGAGCTTGGCTTTGTTAAACCCGCCAACGAAATTGACTATGGCCTCGTGAGCCAAGCGATCCCCTTCACAGAGTTTACCGGGGCTGACAATATAGCTATTCGTTCCCCTCTTGAAGTGTTCTTCAGTCCAGAACAACGGGAACCTGGGCACAAGGGCCTCCTCTCGCCGTCCACCTACTTCTTCTTCGACCCGATGGTACACTGAATTTATGGCCTCGAGTGTGACCGGCCTTACAAGGTAATACCGGTACTTGAAATCTCGCACGGAGTCCATATAAGTGTGAAATAGGTTGCTCACCTACTTGAAGGACACCCGGCCGTGCTTACCGTCGACGGCCTGCCGTTGAAGATGTAAAATGCGGAAAAATAAGGGCACGGTCGCCCCGACCCTCAGGTATTTGCACACGAGCTCGAAAGCCCTGATGAAAGCGAGAGAGTTGGGGTGGAGCTGAGAAGGGGCCAAACGTAGCCAGACAAACACTGACTGTTGGAAATCCGTGAAGGGAAAACGCCACCCCGCCTCGTCGAACATGAACTCGTATACGGGAAACCGCATCCCGCTGTACGTCGAGCATATCTGATGATGTGGCCTCGGCTGGAACACGTTCCATGTCTTTGATGAACCCACTAAACGGTGCTCGACGGTGCAAAAGATGTCGTCCTCGTCCCCGTCGACGAACAGGGACATCATGTTTACGGCCTCCTCGCAGGCCCAGTCGTCGGGTGATCTCTCCTCGGCGCTGGTTATCTCCGCCATGGGTGAATCGGGCTCGTCGTAAGTATCCAGAGATCCCTCGGCCACTGGCAGTATGTCTATTTACCTGAAAAGCATAGGGAAATGGTGAATTCGATGAACCATATCAAATCCACCCATCCACCGCTGATCAAGTGAAAGGGCGAGGAAGGAACGTCGAGGAACGCGAACCCGCGACCATCCTTAGGTCTGCTGGGAGCGACGTTGGACGGGATCCCGAGATATTCGACCCATGTCCCCGAGACAAACTTCGTTTCCCCGGGGATTTCATCCTTTATCCCCGAGAGATTCAACAAAAGAACTGAGAAATGTTCATCTCACGACCCCGGGATATTCTTCATGTCCTCTTGGATTTCATCGTCTCTCCTCGCGAGACTCAACAACTAAACTATGAAATTCCGCCGTTTTCGCCGGATATTTCGTGATTTCCATGGGAACTTCATCAGTTCACCATAGATTCACCCTACAAATGCAAACGAAAGAGGGAAAAAGAGAGAAACTTACTTCAAAGGTACTTTCGGTAGGGTTCCGGTGCGGCTGTCGGCGGCGGCGAGCGGTGGTTGGAGAGAGAACGAAAGAAGGCAGAGTCTGAGCAAAGGGAGAGCGAAAATGGAAATAAAACGAGATGGCCCCTATTTATAAGGGTCTCACGAACCTCGAGGGCTCCTAGGCAATCGATTACGCTACCCTAGCGTAGCCGCCCTAGGCAATGATGAGATGCGACATGTGGCACGCTCTCCCATGCATATCTCTTCATTCCCCACCACGCGTGCTTCTGTTCTCCTCGGCTCAAGCTTTCCGTAACCCCGCAACGTCACCAAACCTTGACCAGGCTAGCACGAGCAAGTTGGCTTATTTATGCCCGGCTAACCAACCACCCCTCGTTCAAAATCCCTTCCTCGATGGGATGCTTCCTCGACATGGTGCTGATCCTTAAGTCATTACTCTGACACCTCAGAGCAACGACTTAGGGGGCTCCTGTTCTGGACTGGGCCAGCGCCTGCCCTGCTGTCGGGCAGGCCCAAGCCCAATGGCCATCAGAAGCCCAACAAGGCCAAAGACACCCCCCGTGTCGGGCACGGGCCAGTCCTCTTGGTCGTCGGGTACGCGAGGTCAAGACCTGTCGGGAAGAAGCATTTGGCCTACGGATACACCTCTCCCCGACACCCCACGTGCTCCTCCCTGCGAGGACACGTTCTCTTGTAACTTCCCACTCCCGAAAGAATCGGTATGCCCTACTTCCGGAGATTTAGGGACCGTTACACCAGGGCGAAGACCATGTGCTGGTCTCCACTACGCCATGTAAGCCCTGGCAGTTGCTTGGATTGGGCCTTGCCATCCAGCCCAATGCAAGTAACCGTTGGCCCCGCGCTGGGGGCTCTCTATACATACCCTCTCACTTGAGAGGGTCAGGTGACACACAATCTCATACACTCTAACCTTTTTCTGTACTTGCTTTTACTTCTGACCGGTACCTTACTTGAGCGTCGGAGTACTTGCAGGTACACCCCCCCGACCGTCTCACCATCACCGGAGCTGAAGGTTTCACGACGCTGCTGGCCACTATCTAACTGTCTGATACAGGTAAGATTATATATATATATATATATATATTATTAGTTGTTACTAAAACAAAACTAAATATAGAATATAGAAATAAATTACAACAATACTAACCTACATAGGAATGATGCAAGGTAACATTCTTTTCCTCCGTCATTTAGCCAGCTTTTCAAGTACTTTTCTATGATATTTTTATCATTATACGTCCAAGCAATAAAACTTGGGTCCAAGATTCCATAGGTACTTGATTTATTCAATTCTATACAAACACGGTGAATGTACCTAAATGGTCAAAGAAAATGAATAAATTAAGGGAGAAAATACAAAAAATTATAATGTTCTATAATGACATGTATATTCGACTATATACTTACGTGTACCAAACTTGCAAAATAGATATGTCAAGCCACTTATATCCTGCCAGAAAATCCCTCACATCTTTAGGAGTGTAATACACTAAATCCAATTTAGGGCAATGTTCTAGCGGGAGAGCTTGCGCAAGGTCTGTTGTTGAAATGGACAAGTATAAACTTGTTATTTCATTTGGACTAGGGTCCAATATCCCATTGCGGTTATCTACAGGGGGAGGGGTTGTACAGTTACTCCCTTTTGTAGAAGCGTGATTTACGACACTTCTACTTGGAGTTTGATCATCACCAACGCAACGATGATCTTCATTAGTTCGTTGTTCGAGGCTTTCACTTAATCTCTACATCAAACATTCAATTAGAACATAAAACAAACATAAGCACAATATATTCAATTAGAACATACAATATATATCATACAAAAATAAGCACAATTTACGACACATACCGAATACAACTCTTGTAACCTTTCCACTTCTTTCTCCCTTTTTTCCCTCTCCTTTTCAAACAGCCTCCTTTGCTCCACCAATTGCTTCTTAAAATTCTCAATCTTTTGTCGTTGAGCAAGAAATTAAGCGGTTTTGGTGCTTCTTCTTTGAGATCTAAAGTATGACCTCAAGCCGACACTATCTCCAACATTATAGATTACATAAGACTAGTACTAACCTTGAATTCCTCAGAACGGCGTTTCTTCGCAAACTTGTGCCACACCTTCTTCGATAAAAAACTATACCGAATCCATGGAGGTTGAAGACCGCTCTTAGGCTTCGTAATGTAGTCAGCCGTGAGCCGTGACTTAAATCCCCTCCAACGAACACCGGCATAAGTTATCCACATTCTTTTCAATTTTGAGTCATCGGTAAACTCAAAATTCAACTACATTAAATCAATATATAAGTATGAATTTGAAACTATAGGTAGTGATATCAAATATATGAAAATTATAATATGAAATACCTTAACGTTTGTCCATATGATGTCTTTGACATTAACATCCACTTCTCTCCAATCATCAATCAGTATACTGACTTTGCTACGTGCAAGGAACGCAACATAACTCCTAAAAGTAGCGTAATATGGACAATCCACTAATCTGTAGTGCGAATCAAACTCGATCGGAATTTTTACACCAGATGAGTTGCGGACTGATGTGAATTAGGGCATCATTGTGACACCTCTTTGTGATCTTTTCGTTAGACTTTCAGTTGTTTGAGTTTTATTGGCTAACCTTTCATTTGTTTGAGTTTCTTCGTTGGTTTCTGATGAAGAACTCGACAAGGTCGACATCTAAGTTCAAAAACAACAACAACAACATGAACAACAATGGCAAAAGAGTTTACTGTAGATGCATGGGGAAAATATTTTACGTACCCTAAACGTGACGACGAAGTAAACGATGTTGGTGTTGGTGTTGTTGTTGTCTTCCTTCCTTATGACAACGACGATGTTGTTGTTATCTTCCTTCTCGACGGTGACGATGATGACGACGGTGTTGGTATGTGCGTAATCTTATATTTTCTTCACAATGGTGACGATGATGACGAAAATGACAACAAATGGATACTGATGATGCAAGCTTTGGTTGAAATCGTGTATTGTTTCACAGTATTGAACGTTAGGGTTTAGGGTTGAAATCGTGTAACATTTTGTCTGGTTTCTATTTTCAATGGAAAAAAGGATACTGAAGAGACAATGAAACTAGCTAGCTTGGAGAATATTGAAAAGCTACTGCGACGGTCAACAATTTAAACCGTTATGATATATTATTTTCATAATGAAATTTCATATTAAAGCGCCAGAGTTATTTTTAGAATTAAAAATTAAAAAAACATACAAAATATATCACAACGGTGTATATAAACAACCGTAGTCATAACATTTAATTTTTTTAATTAAAAGTAAATAAAAAAGTAAAGGCGCGCTTTAACATAAAAGGAATAATATATATGAATGCGCTGAGGTTCGAACACATGAAATCTTGAAGGTATCACCACGGTTGATTTATCAACCATTGTTATATACAGATAATCACCACGGTTGGTTTATCAACCGTTGTTATATACAGATAATTTTTATTCAATAAACAATTAAAATACAACCGCACCTTAATTTAGATATGTCACAACGGTGTAGGGATGAAGCGTTGTGAGCATGGCATCATTGTTTACGCGTTTTGTAGTAGTGTGATCTCCTCTTTGGGAGTTGGCGAATATTATCGAGTCTCTCATTGTGAAACGGCCAAAGCCATGTGGGATGCTTTACAAGTAGCCCACGAAGGCACTAATGATGTTAAAATGGCCCGTATCAACACTCTAATGCAAGAGTTCGATCTTTTTTACATGAAGCAAGGGGATATCATTGCGGATATGCAAAAACGATTTACTCACATTATCAACAAATTGCATTTGGTAAACCAATTCCCAACGAGGTTGCTACTAATAAGATTTTGAGGTTTCTTAACAGGGAATGGCAGCCGAAGGTCACCGCGATCAAGGATGCCAATAATCTAGCCACTCTTGACCTCACGACATTATTTGGCAAACTCGATGAGCATGAGCAAGTGCTCATTAGCTTGGATAAACATGAAAAGAGTATAAAGAAGGAGAAAACAAAAGATACGAAAAAGAAGTCGATTGCTCTTAAGGCTTCTTGTTCAAAGTCCACATCTCAAGAGCAAAGTGATGATGAAACCAACAATGACGAAGATGATGACTCCGATGATGACATGAGCCTATTTGTGAAGAGATACAATAATATGTTCGGAAGAATGAGATTCAACACTCGGATAAAAATCTAGTCAAATTTAGGAGGCAATCTAAAAAGGAAGGCAACAAGAATGGCAAGGTGAAAGGATCTTGTTACAACTGTGGAAAATCCGGGCACTACAAGTCGGATTGTCCATCACTCAAGAAAGACAAGGATAAGGATAAGGATAAGAGTCGTCAACAAAAAAAGTCAAACAAGTCTAGACGAGCATACATCGCTTGGGAGAGCGATAGCGAGTCGGAAAAAGATGACAGCTCAAGTGACGAAAGTGAATCCGTTAATCTATGTCTTATAGCACGTCAAAACAAGAAGAAAGAGGTAAAACACTCTAAATATGATCATTCTAATTGTATGTCTCATTTAGAATTACAAAAGGCTTTTGATATGTTGCCCCACAAGGCTAAAGAAGCTTTTCAACGCTTATTCTCGAACAAAAAGATTTTTTCATATTTGGAGAGAAAGGTTTTCGATTCCGAAAAGGAATTGGAAGCTCTTAAAAACTCCATGGTGGATGCATCAAAAGCTAAGATTGATGAGAATAAATCTCCATGGTTCAAGTTTGGGGGCTGTGATACTTGTCATATTTGGTAAAAGGAGGTGAGAACCCTTAAGGCCAAATTAGACAAGGCTCTTAAGCCTAAAGTTACGTTACGTTTGCTATTGATCAATCGCATTATCGAGAAAGTATGAATAATCCGTATCAAAAGTATACGTATGTGTTTCGAGATAGAGATAGCAAAGGTAAATTCCAAATGAACCGTGATTGCCTATATTGTTGCAAGCCTGGTCATACTATTGCTAAATGTCGTTTTAGAAGATTTCTTGTTCCAAAAGGCATTTATCAATGGTTGCCCAAGTGCGATCTTGGTTTCACTTACCGTAAAGGACCCAATGAGAATTGGGTACCTACTCTCCCTTGATTGTTTTGTAGGTACAAATTCTTGAGACCACCGAAAGAAGATGGGTTTTTGATAGTGGCTGCTCAAGACATATGATAGGAGACATATCTCTTTTCATCGACTTTGTGGCGAAGAAAAAGGGGTTTGTCACCTACGAAGATAATAATAATGGACAGATTCTCGGCAAAGGTAGTGTAGGTAACCCCTCATCTACTACTATCTCTGATGTGCTGCTTGTGGAAGGCCTTAGACACAACCTTTTAAGTATTATTCAACTATGTGACAAGAATTATAAAGTATCATTTTCAAAAGATTGTTGCATAGTTGAAGATAGTGACAAAAAGGATGTGTTTAAGAGCTTGAGGGTGAATAATGTCTATATGCTAGACTTAAATGAGGTATCGTTGAATGGAGACAAGTGTCTAGTCACTATGAATAAAGATTCATGGTTGTGGCATAGACGGTTGGCTCATATCAATTTTGATTTGCTTAACAAAATAGTCTCTAAAGACCTAGTCATTGGTTTGCCCAAAATAAAATTCACAAAGGATCATGTTTGTGATGTTTGTCAAATGGGGAAGCAAACAAGGATCTCATTCAAATCTAAAAACATCGTTTCAACTATGAGACCCCTTAAGTTCCTCCATATGGACCTATTTGGACCATCTAGGATCAAAAGCCTAGGTGGTAACTATTATGGTTTTGTAATAGTTGATGACTTTTCTAGGTTTTGCTAGACTATTTTCTTAGCAAATAAGAGTGATACCTTTTCGGCCTTTGAAAAATTTGCTAAGTTATCTCAAAACAAGTTAAACACGAACATTGTGTCAATTAGAAGTGATCATGGGGGTGAGTTTGAAAATAATTTGTTTGAAGCATTTTGTGAATCCCATGGAATTAATCATAATTTTTCCGTACCACATACCCCTCAACAAAATGGGGTGGTGGAACGTAAAAATAGAATTTTGGAGGAACTTGGAAGGACTATGATCAATGAAAGTGGACTTCCAAAATACTTTTGGGCCGACGCCATCAGTACGGCTTGTTACGTTTTGAATAGGGTGCTCATCCGGCCTATTCTAAACAAGACACCGTATGAGCTTTTAAAAGGACGTAAGCCAAATATCTCTCACCTTCATGTCTTCGGTTGCAAGTGTTTTGTGTTAAACAATGGGAAAGAAACACTTGGTAAGTTTGATGCCAAGGGCGACGAGGGTATTTTTCTTGGATACTCTCAGTCAAGTAAAGCTTATAGAATTTATAATAAAAGGTTACAAATTGTTGAAGAGTCGGTACACGTTACTTTTGATGAGTCTTATCCGAAAAATGTCAGAGAAGGTAGTTCTTTTCTTGGTGCAGGTGTATCTTTAGAAGACATACTCAAGGACACTGATAAAGGAACTGATCAGCCCGAAGCAGTGTGTATTGAGGAGGAAAAGGATCACCAACCTATGAAGAGTGAGGAGGATTATCCAACTAGTTAAGATGACCTTCCTCCAGCATGGAAGTCTTCCAAAGACCATCCAATCGAAAATATCATCGGTGACATCTCTAAGGGAGTAACCACCCGCTCTAAACTTAGTAACTTTTGTTATTACTCCGCTTTTGTGTCACAAGTTGAACCTAAAAACGCAAAGGAGGCGTTACTCGATGAGCAATGGTTTTAATTAATGCAAGATGAACTAAATCAATTCAGGAGAAATGAGGTTTGGGACCTTGTCCCCCCTCCGCGAGATCATCGAGCAATCGGCACCCGATGGGTGTTTAGGAATAAACTTGATGAAAATGGAGTTATAACACGAAACAAAGTGCGGCTTGTAGCGCAAGACTATAACCAAGAGGGAGGAATCGACTATGAGGAAACTTATGCGTCGGTTGCCCGACTCGAGGCTATACGCCTTTTACTTGCTTATGCTTGCACTAAAAATTTCAAACTATTTCAGATGGACGTTACAAGTGCTTTCCTTAACGGATACATCAATGAAGAGGTTTATGTAGCCCAACCTCCGGGTTTTGAATCCCATGAATATCCTGATCATGTCTACAAACTTAAACGTGCTTTGTACGGACTTAAACAAGCCCCTAGGGCTTGGTATGAACGTCTAACAACATTTTTACTTGATCAAGGGTATTCAAGAGGGAAGGTTGACACAACCCTCTTTATTAAACATCAAGGAAAACACTTAATTTTGGTACAAATTTATGTTGACGATATTATCTTCGGGTCTACTAACATGATCTTGTTCAAGGAGTTTTCTAGTTTGATGCAGGGGGAGTTTGAAATGAGCATGATGGGGGAACTCAACTATTTCCTCGGATTGCAAATCAAACAACTCGAAGAGGGCATGTTTTTGAGTCAAACAAAATATTGTCTTGAGCTTCTCAAACGTTTTGACATGGTAAACTGCAAGGAAATAGACACTCTGATGCCTACTTGTGCCAATCTTGATCGTGACGAAAATGGTAAGGATGTAGAGGTAAAGAAGTATCGAGGTATGATTGGATCTCTTCTTTATCTTACCGCATCACGACCCGACATTATGTTCAATGTATGCACTTGTGCGAGGTATCAAGCACGTCCCAAGGAATCCCACTTAAAAGCAGTTAAGCGCATACTTCGATACCTCTCCGGTACTCCAAAGTATGGGTTGTGGTATTCTAAAGGTAGTGTTTTTTCCTTAGTTGGCTATTCCTATTCTGACTTTGCCGGGTGCAAATCAGATAGGAAAAGTACTAGTGGCATGTGTCACTTTTTCGCAAATTCCTTGGTGAGTTGGCATAGCAAGAAACAGGTTTTCGTTGCCTTGTCAACAGCCGGGGCGGAATACGTTGTCGCCGGCAGTTGTTGTGCTCAAGTCCTATGGCTTAAGCAACAATTGCTTGATTTCAACTTAAAACTTGAGCGTATTCCTATTTTGTGCGATAACACTAGTGCTATTAACCTAACTAAGAACCCCGTATTACATTCACGCACCAAGCATATCGAAATACGTCATCATTTCCTTAGGGATCATGTAGAGAAAGGTGATGTGGTCTTTGAGCATGTTGATACTACAAATCAACTTGCTAACATTTTTACAAAACCACTAGCTACAGAGCCTGTCTTTCACATCCGTAGGGAACTTGGCGTTCTCGACATCTCGGATCGTGTTTGATAATCCTCTAAGATAGTTGCTCTTCACATATATATATATGCTTGTTTATTTTTTTTCTAACAATGCAAAGAGTTATTGAGCTATATGTGAGGTCTCTCATCATCAATCACGATCAAGGTAATATCGTTCCGCTTCATAAGTTTTCTTTAATATATGTACCATGTTGAGTGTTTAAATGATGTTTATTACGCGTTTAAGCATATATTATTCATTTGGATGTTTGATTTGTGTGTTAGCATGTTTACTTATCTTGTATTGGTGCATTTATATGATAAAACATGAATTTTTCCATTTTTCATTTGGATGAGTTGACCAAATCATGTCATGGGTCGACTCATGAACTGTTAATTTTTTAAAAGAAAAGAACCGGGTTAGCGCGCACCTACCTTAGGTCGACGCATCTCAAGAATTTCAAAAAAATTCTAAGTTTCGTCAACGTCCGCCGACGCATGACCTATTTAGGTCGACGCATGAATGACTGATTCAGAATCCTTTTTCTCGTGAATGCGCGCGCCGCCCCATTGTCATCCAGAAGCATTACATACTTTTAATTCACTTTATTTCACATACTTACATGTCATAAATCAGATTTCTTTGGTCTTCTCCTCTCCTTCTCTTTCAGAATTTCCATTCAACCTCCATTAAAACCCATAATCATCAAAACCCACAAAGATTGGATTCACAAGGTCTTTAAGAAAGGGGTTTCATTTTGCTTTGGAAGCAAGAACACTTTCACTATTCATTTACGCACTGTTCATCGCTACTGTTCATCTTCTTCCTCACATTGCTCAAAAATGGCTTCTCAACATGCGACTGGTAAATGAACTACAAGAGCATAAACATCAAGAGTTGTAACTTCATCCACTCCGGTAAATTCTCTATCTCTGCTCTCTGATGCTTTGTCTAAATCTTTCAACGACAACTTCTGCAATCGTTCTGTTATTAGACAACATGCCTACTACCCTCTGATGGCTCCATATTATCATCTCACAGAGGTAACTGAAATGCTGAATGCTTAGAAATTTGATGAATTTCTGGAATGCGAAGATAAATTTAATTGTGATTTGGTTCGGTTGTTCTATTGTGGAATTGAGGATAAGTTTGAAGGTACGGAGTTTAAGTATTCTATGAATAGCACGTCCTATTCTATGAACGATGATGTATGGAATAGCTTGTTCAGCTTGGAAACCCATGAAGGTCTTCCTCAAATAACTGATACAAAGTTTGTTCGTGACTATGAGTTTAAAACTGCATTGAACTCAATGTTGCGTGAACCGTATTTGAATGTTGTTGTGAACAACGAGCTGTTTCCAAAATCTGTTACAACGGGTCATCTGAAATTTGTTGATCGCATTCTACAATGGATTGTTGCTCATATTTTGCAATCTAAGAAAGGAGGGTTCTCTAGAGTTGATCAAGTGGAGGTTCATCTAATTTATATCCTGAAGAACAAAATTCAAATCAACTGCCTATATTCCTTTACGTACCGGATGTTTACCCTCCGGGATTCAACAAGAGGTACGTCTTTGTGCTATGCGCCGTGCATTCAGAATATTTTAATTAAGGCTGGCATTACGGTTCCGGGCATTCGCTATGTCACTATCTCATCTGAGCAACAATTCCAACAAAAAACCCTAACTATGATGGGTTACTTTTGGAATCCTGAGACACAAGAGTACCACTACAGAGCCAAAGCAACTCAGCCTCCGCATGAGGTTCCGAATGACCAGTTGTCGAGGAAAGAAATGTGAATGAAAATCAAGCTGGTAACAATTCTGATGTGAATATGATGGATGCAGATAATGAGGCATGGATGGGTTATTCTCAACCGCAGGAGACTTATGACAATCAGGGCTGGGGAGAATGGCAGCACACTGGTTGGACCACTCTTGGTGCTGCTTATGTACCTCAAAACTATGGTTGGAAACAACAAACTGAACAGCCTGAGTATTCTACACCTCCGACTCCACAGCCACAGCAAGCTTTTCAGGACACTGAAGAAATTCTAGCCATGTTGAATCAGATGCAGTTAAAACAAGAGGAATTTCGGGACTTACAAGAACAAAGATACACTACTCAGGAGGAGAGGCTCACTTCTCTTTCCAATCAGTTGGCTACTCACACCCAGAACTACAATAGGTTTGCTGATGCCTCAATGGCCAGATTTACCAATTTGGATAATGCTATGGAACTTCAGACCCGAAATATCACCAACAGTCTAGACATCCTCAACACCGCTGTGATCGAATTGAAGCAGTATCTCGAGGAACAGCCGCTCTAACCACCACCAGGCCACCATTACTGAGGACGAGGTCATCCATTCTGGGGGAGGAGACCATAAGGATTAGGATCATTTTAGTGCATGTTATCATTCGTGTTTTGATTGTATGCTTAATTCCTTTCTTGCATGATGTTTTCTTTTGTTTTAAATTTGGACTATGTTTCTCTATTTTGCACTATTATGGAATGAATGATGTTTACATATCGTGTGCCGTATTTATTTGTTCTTATTCTCACATTAACATCATTATATGTGGATGCATGTTAGTGTATTTGTTTGCAAATTGTTGAGTGAATCTTTCCATATTATGATGCTTTATCTTTGACCACCTTCTATTTCTCTTTTTGATGTTGTTAAAGGGGGGGAGAAGAATACATCTACTAGCAGCAGAAATTGATCAAAATTGAATGTTTAAAGACCTCACAGAGATAAGGGGAGTCTTCAAATTACAAATCAAGAGAAAGGCAGAAAATGTTGCCATCATCAAAAAGGGGGAGTATGTGAGGGCTAAGAGTTTTTCATCTAGCTCTGTTTTAATGATGTCAACAAGTAGGATAATCTCTAGTTTGTAATTTGGATGGTATCACTTCCGTTGTCGGTCACATTGCATTTAACCATTGATATTCATGTGTCTAAACATATAGGAAGAGGTCTACACAATTTCGACATGTGCATTATCATGGTATTAATGTTTGGTATGTATGAATCGAGTCTCAGTCGGTAAAAATGTGCAGAAAAATGAATTTCTGAAGCTTTGCAGGTCTTGAGTCGACCTAAGGTCAACATGAGTCGACTCATGCAAGTTTGAAAATTTCTTGTGAAATAGTCGGGTTAGCGCACGCTGACCTCCCTGATGCATGCGGTCGACGCATGCTTCTGAGCTTTTGAATTTCTGCAAATTCAGCATGCTTGCATCGACGCAAGGTGTTGGGCGGTCGACGCACGGGCACGTATTTTGCATAGATACCTCCAAGGGTTAGCTCCCGCCAACCCTCATTAAGTGGGAGGTCGACCCTTCGTTGGTCTGGGCTATTTTTCTGCATTCTATTTTTTCTGTTTTTGCTGTTATTTCATTTCAATTGGTTATTCTTGCATTATATATAGTTGGATCATCTTTTTTCAAAATACAACAAGAAACATGAAAATATATACTGATTTTTCTCTTCACCTTCATCTTCAACCTTGTGATCTCTAGCAATTACACATAATCATTTTTATTAGTGTCTTGCATCGTGTGAAGTGATAACGTTCAGACTTAGGTGTGTTGTAAATCCTCTGTTCTGGGTTGAGTATCAGTAGGTGTTTCTTGAATAAAACCTCAGGTTTTGTCCTCCAAGAATCAAGGAGATTTTGGGGGTTTTTGCACAAATCGTTTCGTTCTACATGGATTCAGCCGTGCGAAGGTAACCGAAGAACAGGGTGTTTGTTCGGCTTAGTAGCTACAGTCGGAGGATCGTAGAAGAAAGATTTGGGATCGAATTGTGGAAGATCGAAATCGACCGAGTGACAGTGACTAAAGAACGGTGGGTTCTTGCAGTCTAGTAGCGTGAGACGGTGATTTGTTCAACCAGATTCGAAGAACTTGATTCATCTTGAATAAAGGGGAGAGAAGACTCTGCATCAACAATCAAAGACGTTTGAGGGTTTGGATGTTCATTGTTCTTCTCTTGTATAAACAATTTGCAAACGGTAATTTATATATATCTCAATTCCATTTGTGGAATTGGGGGTAGAGGTACCCATAGCAAGGACGATTGGGGAACTGCCTAATCAAATCGTGTTTGTCCTCTCTTTCCCTACTCTTTTACGTTTCGATATTATTCGAATTTGTGAAGTATCAATTGATCGAAATTTCTGAGATAGTGTAATTTAGAGCTGAGAAACTGTTTTGTAAAATTGATACAATCCCTTGGATTATATTTAGAATCAGCTTTACATTCACATTATTTGGAAATCTGCACTTAGTGTGTTTGCACACACCAAGTGTTCGATAATTTGATTAAACGCAAAATCGAACGCATTTGCAATTAATTTTTGTCGACCTATCTGGTAGGTAATTGGATTAGGATCAAGCAAACAAAACTTGGTTGATTGCGTTTAGATTTTGTTGATTAATCTGAATTTTTTTCATCCGTTATTTCATTCCTAATATTGTCGTGTGTACCCGATCCTTTTAGTAGAGGATCGTTGTAGACGTGTGATTCAGTGGCTGCTTCCGTAAAAACTTTTTAAAACCAATTTTTGGTAACCATTTGCGTGTATAAAATTGTGGGATCTATTCAACCCCCTTCTAGATCCTAGCCATCGTCTAACATTAGATGTACTAAGCGGGTACCTTCGACTCTCCGCTCTTTGATTTCTTTGGCACCTTCTTCGACGGATCCTTTATTTGGAAGACTAGCTTCGAAAGAAGCATTCAACCAAAGTTGAAGGAGCCAGAAGGGCCCTGAGAGTAACAGCTTTCCTCCTGCAGCTAGCCCTTTGAGTTGAGCGACACCTTCACTCAGGGACTCATAGAGGTGTCCCAGAATCATTTCGCTTAGGCAAACATCTCGACCATAGTGAAGTTGGGTGGCGAGTGTAAGGAATTTTTTGGCTACTTGCAAGGATTTTGAGCAAAACATGCAGTGTGATAGCCAGACGGTCAAAAAAGCTATATGTTCTTGATCAGTGACATCAGTGATTTTGGGGTCATAATAGTGCTTGATAAAGTTTGTATACGTAGGCTTGGCAGATCCAAAACCTATCTGATCCTCAGAATCCAATTCTGGGTTGTAAGGCTTCCCAGTTGGTTTTAACCCAGTAATAGCGGCTACATCAAATAACGTCGGGGTCATCATCCCACAAGGGAGATGAAAGGTATAATGGGTGTTGTCCCAGAAGTAGAGGGATGAAACAAGCATTGTCGAACAATATGCGGGTCCTGTTTTCAACATCATGATAAGGTCATAGATTCCTAAGTCTTTCCAGGCTTGGGCCTTAACCTTTTCTATTTTGGTTAACCAGCTCAAATAAAGATCAGAATCTTTGAACGATGGAGCTGCTCTAAAAATTCTAGATCCATCGTTCATGTACCGTAAATCTATGTTGTTGAGTGCTACAACATCAGGAGTATTGGTCTTTACCTTAGACTTGTTAGCTTGACCTATGGGTTTTGTCTTATGGTAGGATGGGAAGTAATCACTAATCTTCTCAAAATCAGTATCTAGAGCAGATAAAGTGCCAAATAACACTTGTGGCTTACCAGAAACGAGAATAGGGATCAATACCTGAGATTCGTAGAAACACCTCTTCTCCTTCTCTAGCGATTTCGGGATGCATTGCAGGTTCTTCACTTTCTTGGGCCCAGCAAGCGTAGCAAAGGGAGGAAACGGGGAGTGGGTCTTCGGCTCCTTTGGTTTTTGGATTTTCTTGGAGTCTTTGATGTTGGAGGTTAAAGATGCCATGGTTGAAGAACAAGAGATTTGGGTTTTGTTTTCTGAGAAGTTGAAAAAGAAAGTAAAGAGTTTGGAAGCGTAAAAAGAAAAAATGGTTTAGGGAGAAAATATTTAAAAGCTATGGAAGATCAAAAGACCTCAAATCAGCATTAAATGACTAATGTTGTAGTGGGACACGTGTCTTGCTAAGGGTGATAGATGGGACGGTGGCAGTTACTGCCTATACCCAACTATCTCCTAGGTTTTAGGAGGTATGATGATGGCTAGTGATTTGGTGTGCTTTGGGGAGATACTTTTCAGAGTGTGTCATGATGACCATGATGTCATAGAGTGGTTCAGGAGAAACTGAACATTTGGAACGTGGGAGTTCTAATTGTATCAATATCCTTGTAAGTGGAAATAAGGCGTCGAGTGTTACTATAAAAAAATGACCTTTTTCTTCAGTAATGTCTAAAAAGACATTTTTGGGGGGCAGTTTGTTGGCTCCAAATTTCGACGCCTGGCGTTGGGATGAGAGTCTCTCTCCCAAGGAAGAGAATATATGAAGTTTATGAAGCTTCAACAAAAACGTGGTTATAAGGAGGTTCAGTCGAAAGCTATCTTCTTTCTAAGAAGAGAAGACTCAAAAGACAGAAATATTTCTAAGAGTTTGGAGGAATTTTCGACCGAAGACTATGAAGTGACGTTCAACGCGAAGGTTTGAAATTCAAATAAAGGAGGGAATTGTTATTTATAAAGGAAGACACATGGAATGCATCTAAGGGGCGAAGGCATGTTGAATGCCATTTGTCTTCGTTAGAAACGGTGACCGTCAGTGGCGGTTATTTCAACTGTATATAAATAGGGAGTCGTAGTGTTAGATTTCGGTGTGTGTATTCAAAATTTGTACAAGTTACTCAAAAATACTCAAAGTACCGTGTAAGAGAAAAGAGTTAGCATTGAGAAAATGTACGTTTGGAAAAACACCAGTTTCATTCTTTAAATTTCAATGAAGTTTTAAGTTATTTATTTGCAATTCAGTCTACATTTCTGCAATTTCATTCCTGCACTTTTATTACGTTTTCGTTATTTATTTTAAGAACCAAACTTTATCATTTCTGTCCAAACCACATCAATTTATGAAAAACAATAATGAACATAACGAATAAAAGGTTTGATTTCTATACATGTTGTCGAAACTCTTAAAGCACTTTGACCTAGGATTTGTATGGTCGATCCTGCAAGTAAACTAATTTTCACAAATTAGGAGACCAGCGGTTGTTTGCTAATTTTCAAGGCAAACAGACTCGACACATACTACAAGTTTTGATACATCCTTGATTCTGTCGAGCACTACCTGCTTCGACACAAGAAATTACATTTCAACATACCATCTAATTCATTGTGTCTAAACTATCTATATTTATCATAACTCTTAGACATCTGAACACTTCGACCTGCACACCCTTCATCATGATGTCTTGATTCTCATTTTTGCAGTGTTTCAGGTCCATCTTTCCATCTTCTACCTACTCACGAAGATAATGGAATCTTATTTCAATGTGCTTGCTTCGGCCATGTGCTATCGTATTCTTCGCCAGATTGATAGCTAACATGTTGTCAATCTTCATGGTAATTGTTCCAGGACTCTTAGCTATACTCTTCGATCAGGTTTACCATCCACGTTGTTTGGCATGCACATAGAGAAGCATCTATTTATTCTGCTTCGCACAATGACAATGACACTATTGGCTCTTTTTTCGAACTCCAAGAAACTGGTGCACCACCTAACATAAACACATATCCAGCTGTCAATTTTCTATCCTCAGAATCACTACACCAACTTGAGTCAGTGTATCCCACTAATCTGCATTCTTTTCCTTCATCAATCGCAGGAAACAAAATGTCAGAGTCGATAGTTCCTTTTAGATACCTCAATATCCTTTTCGTTGTTGCTAGGTGTGATACCTTCAGCTTCTGCATGAATTTGCTTACCATACCCACATTGTATGCTAGATCAGGCCTTGTGTGACAAAGGTATCAAAGGAATCCAATGAGTATTTTGCATTGCATTAGATTGACATCATCTTCATTTCTGTCTTTCGACAGTTGCATTCTGGACTCAGTTGGAGTCGAAGTTGAGTTGCAATCTTGCATCTCAAATCTCTTGAGTATTTTGCTTGCATATCTTCTTTGGTGCATCATCAAACCTCTACCACTCTTGTAAAACTCGATGCCAAGGAAATATGAGATTTTCCAAGTCTGACATTTCAAACTCCTCACTTAGGTCATGTTTGAAATCTTCGATCTCCTTCTTGCAACTTCCTATTATCAATAGGTCATCGACATAGAGGCAGAGTATAATCAATTCACTCTTGCTTCTTCTTATATAAACTCCATGTTCAGTTGTGCACTTCACAAATTCTTTCTCCCTTAGAAAGCTATCTATCTTCTTATTCATACAGGGCTTTTTGCAGCCTGTCCACTTTTCTTTCTTTTCCTTGTTTCACAAACTCAGCTGGTTGTGTAATATAAACTTCTTCATCTAAGTGGCCATATAGAAATGCACATTTCACATCCATCTGACACATGTACCAATTGTTCATATTTACTAGACCAACAACCAACCTGATTGTTTCTATTCTAACAACAGGTGCAAAAACTTCGTTGAATTCGATTCCTTCTTTTTGAAGAATCCTTTTGCCACAAGTCTTGTCTTGTGTCGAGTTACTTCTCCTTTAGGATTCAGCTTCACCTTGTATACCCACTTCACATCAATTACCTTCTTGTCTTGAGGCAATTCGACAAGGGACCAAGTGTTGTGACTTCGATGGGCTCTAGTTCCTTATTCATTGCTTTCACCCACTTCGAATCTTTCAATACCTTAGCTACATTAATTGGTTTGACATCTGTGTAGAAAGCATAGTGTACCAGCTCACCTTCTTCATTGACCACATCATCTGATGTAATCACACATTCTTGCAACCTTGCAGGCATGTGTCTTGTTCGTTGAGGTCTGCTTGGGCCTACTCTACCTCTGACTTCTTCTTGTCGAACTTTTCTTTTGACTTCACTAACAGGTTTTTCACACAAGATTCTCACTGAATCCTTTTTAACATTCTCAGACCAATCCCATTCCTTAAGCTCATCTATGATCACGTCCCTGTTGATCACAACTTGCTTGTTCACTAGGTCAAACAACTTGTATCATCCAGTCCAATGATATCCTATTAGGATCATTTGACTTGACTTGTCATTAAGCTTTCTTCTCAATTGATCTAGTACATGTATATGTGATATCAAAACACCTTTAAATGACTTAGGCTAGACTTGACACCAAACCAACATTTTTCTGGCGTGATTCCTTCTAGCTTCTTTGTCGGACATCTATTTAAGATGTATGCTGCAGTCGACACGGACTATCCCCATAATTCGTTGGGTAGATGCTTGCCTCTCAACATACTTCTCACCATATTCATGATGGTTCTATTCTATCTTTATGCAGTTCAATTCTGCTGTGGAGTGTAGGGTGGCACCACCTCATGCACAATCCCTTCTTTCTCACATAATGCATTGAAATCTTTCAACACATAGTTTTTACCACCATCAATCCTCAAAATCTTGATCTTTCGAGCAATTTGTCTTTCGACCATATATTTAAACTTAGCAAATACCTCGATCACTTCACTTTTCTTCTAGATCAGGTATGTCTACAGTTTTTGACTATCATCTATGAATGTGACAAAGTATCTGTTACCTCCAACTGAATCCACCTAGATAGGTCCACACACATAAGAGTATATGACTTCAAGAACTGCCTTCGACTTGCTTCCTGCATCCTTGCTTAAGCTATTCTTGTGTTGCTTCATCTTAATACATTCTTCACATACTTCACTTGGAATGTCAATTTCTGGTAATTTTAAAACCATATTTTTTCTCTTCAAATCTCTGATGTCTTTGAAATTGAGATGGCCAAGTCTATAATGGCATATCCATTCATCTCTGCTGGCTGCAGTTGCTAGGAACTTATTCTCCATCACATTAAGTTCAATCTTGAAGGTTCTATTCTGAGACATTGGTGCCTTCAAGATTAACCTACCACCTGAGTCGATAACTCTCATAATCTCGTCTTTGATCGACACCTTGTATTTCTTTTTGACCAACTACTCTATGCTGAGCAAATTACTCTTCATGCTGGTATGTACAATACATTGGAAATTACTGACCTTTTGCCATCTTTCCTCATAATCAGAACATCACCAATACCTTTAACTGCTAGAGTATTATCATTTGAAATTTTGACCATGTTCTTCAATGAGGGCTTTATGTTGACAAACCAATCTTTCCTTCCAGACATGTGTGATGAACATCCCGAGTCCAAGTACCACTGATCCTTGAATCTCTCTTCATCCCTCGTTGTAACCATCAGTAACATCTCTTCTTCTTTATGTTTCGCCATCTTTGCACCAGCTTCTTAATTCTTCTTATTTTTAAGACAATCATTAGAATAATGATCATACTTCTGAAAATTGTAACACTGAATGTCACTTTTGTCAGGTTTTCGACCACCACCTCTTCTTCTACTGATCGCGACTTTATGAGCCTATCGGGGTTACTAACTGCAAGCACACAGTCTAATCGCGTAGTTTTAAAAGATATCGAACCCACACGAACTGATAATCAAACTAATGCTATCGGATTGTTACTATGTTTAGCTAAGGCTGATGATTTTATAGGTTAAGGTGCAAACGGGAAACTAATGGTAAACTAGAATTTAGATTCGAATAAAATATAATGGAATATCGGTACGAAACTCGTCTACCATCGGGGATTCAACAAATCGTCGGAGTATAAATAAGTCAAAGTATTTTTTAGTAGAAAATATTCATTTAAAAGTCTTTACCTCACACTCTCGTGTTTATTGACTCTGACTATACTCCTAAATTAGAATGTTTTCTCTTGCTAAGCCATTTGAATTTAAAAGTACTTTTTGAAAACTAACAAGTCCTAATTGATTTTAAAGTGCTCTCGCTGTGTTTAAAATCAATGTCCAATTTCAGTTATCCGGTTAAAATCTCAAACTCTCGTTGTTTTGATCGTAACCTTCGTTACCTTTTTACTCTCGTAACAAAAGTTCATTTAATTTAAGAAATCGAAACTAGAAAAATAAATTGTCAATAGTTAGCCACGTCCGATCGAATCCCTTTTTGGTCGACTTAATTACATACCGATATAAACGGTTTAGCCGGACATTTTAACTAGTACAGACATACACATACACAAATAGTAAAACATTAATTCAAGCATGATATTTAAAATTAAAGGCACTTCTATTAAATAAATAAATAAAAACCTGGAAAACAATTGAATCTTGAAGTTTAACAATCCTCCACATGTCGGTAGGATTTGCTTGCTCGAACAATGAAAATGAAAACAAATAAAATCTAACTAAAGTGCAATAGCTCCCCGGTGTATGAAACTATTGCTATTTGGGTGCTAGGAAAGTAAGGTGGAAAAATCAAAGGAATTCAAAAGCTCTAAACAAAATAATCTCTGCAGCAAAAATACGTAAGGTCGAGTTCGAGAGAGTCCAATGTTCCTAACTGACTCCCTTTTATAGTGTTAAGCAGTTGTTGTGAAAGAGAGAAAAAATATCCAGGTGGATGTTAGTGGCCCGAAAATATATGAGTCACTTCCTTTAATATCTCCTTGACTGGTTGAACGTTGGATCGTGGGTTAAATTAACATTGATAATCATTGAGTGGTCCACGTAATTTAAATTGCATTCTGAGGAAAACATATGTGTCGGTCGCCATAAGCCTTGTGACGAGGGTCACACTTTGAAAGCGTTACGTTCGCCACAGCCTTGTGACGGTCGCCATGCTCTTTGAGTGTAGAATTTCTATTTTTCTGTCATCCGTCTTCTTTTCTTCTCTTTTCTTCCCTATTCTTTCTTCTTTCCTCAAGCAGGTTGATTTAGATAAAATACCTGAAAATGACTTTGAACACTTGCAAATAAACGTGAATAAATGAAAACGATGAAATAATTTAATGTAATTAAAGCCAAATATGCGATGTAATATCGTATTATCAAACTCCCCTACACTTGAACCTTTGCTTGTCCTCAAGCAAATAATTAGTTCAAAAACATTGATCCAATAAATTCCTGACACATCTCCAAATCGTACGTGGTTGTGCGGCAATTTGTTAAAATGACAGATACTCAAATCAAACATCAAAGATACATTAATGACACAAAAACATGAAACATGATCATAAACCCCCCCTTTTACAGACCGGTCCGAATCATTCTACTATAGCTTAACCTAATGCTTCTCGTTTCTATTTCACCCGTTTTCATTCTGACGCAATCACATTAAGCCCTTTGCCTTTGCATGCACATAGTAGAGTAGCCTATTAGTGATTTTGATCCTTTGAACAAGGGGTTTGGTACACAAGTGTGGTACCCCTATATATACCAATTGCAAGTTATGGGGGATCGAACCGTAGTTCGCCCTACCGAGTTCAGTACCAGGTACCTCTGAACCAACTAACAACAGGTTTCTCTTGCCTTTCGTATATCTTGCATCCTTTAGATTTGGTGCATTTTATTTTTATTTTCCACAGTCAAAGGTGTGAAATTTTTCAATTTTGGCATCTTTAGGCACCAATCACTTATTTGCATCGGCTCTCCACGTAGCTTGTGCGTAGACGGTGCTGACTGCTAATATAAACTACTTGGGGCTAGTTTAGAACTAAAGCTTAAGGTCTCGGTATAAAAGGTATTCAAACTGATCACGCATATTCGATGGGTCTAGGGTGTCAAGACTGTATCAATTTTGTTTAATCTTTCTCAGGTTTCTAACGTAGCCTGCGTGCAAAACAACCTATATACTCTAAGGGCGTGTCAAGTTATGTATCGAATCCCGAAAAGGAAATTTTTTTCATTGTTAAGGCTAAATAAAATGGGGAAATTAAATAATACGGAAAACATATGCATATAATAACTTGTTGTTACATTAACGTTGATGAAGGGAAATAACAACAAACACTAGAAAAATAAATGAAAACTAATACTTCCTCTCCCACACTAGATCAGACATTGTCCTCAATGTTTCGAGATAATGTAGAAGAGAAAGGAATAACTGAAGAAAAAGAAAAGTAAGCTACTGGGGTCCACGTGATCTGCCTCGTGCTCGTCCACGTCTGTTCTGTCCAAACTGAGGTGGCATACCCACATGATAGATGTAGTCATGCAAGCCATCCACTCGCATAGTCAAGGCGCCCATCTCATCGATGATGCTTGACATTCTTCGCTCCATCCTTTCGCCTTGGTCGCGCTGGTCTTGTTGGATTTGTCGCAGGAGACTCATCATGTCAGTGTGCTGCGTCTGGTACCGCTGGTCTCGCTAGGCATCCAACTCATTTCTCTGTATAATGGCTGCGAGGATGTCATCATTAGTAGCAGGAGCGCGGTCACTTCTTTGACGGCGTCGGGAGGACGAGCTTGTAAACTGCACAGTGTGTTATTGTTGGTATTCCTCTGGTGCACCCTGTTCCATCTCATCATACTCATCATCAGGCTGACCTTCGAGTGCAGCCTCATTAGGCTCAGGGGCATCCAAATCAAATATCCAATTTGCCATCCTTTGTGGATCTATACGAGCAGGGCAAGGCAAAACAATACTCCTAACTACCCTGTTCCGCACCATAAGGTTGTACTTCCTATCATCTCTGGCTTTAATCAAATATGCATTGCGGCAATACTCTATATCCTGATATGCGGCCGTTATAGATGGCAGGTCCGCAAGCCTATCTCCCAAATTCAAAGCCAGTGCTATAGAAGTGACTATTCCTCCAAAACAGAAAGGAGTAGCACCTCTCGCATAACTAGACTGAATGTGTGCAAGCAGAAACGAGATGGCATTGACCGGGACTGGCATGAAAACACAATGCATGAAGAAAAGCTCCTTGGACTTTACCTTATGGTTGTTGACTCTCCCGAAAATTGTGTGGCCTAAGACACGTTGATAATAACGTATGGCTGGGTTATGGATGAGTGAGGCATTAAGTCCTTCCCAGCCTATAGTGCTTTCACCGGTTAAACTTTTCCACACCCCAAATGCTACGTTCGGCCAGTTTGGATCATGAGGGATACGGTACTGTACACCGTCTCCTCGTGGAAAATTTAGCATGTTGCTTAGCTCATCTTGGGTCAGAGAATATTCAGTGTTGAACATTCTGAACGAAGCGGAGCCGATGAGATATTGCGCATCATCCGAGGGCGTGTTGTAGGAGAAAGAACTTAAAAATTCTAAGGTTAAGGCTTCATATGTCGGAAGGTTCTGGGTGCAAAGGTGAGTCAGCCCTGAATTAGTGAGCATCCATTGGACACCATCCACTAATCCAAGCTCTTGTAGACAAGATATGTCGAGATACCTCGTTGGTTGGATTGAGCGTCTATAGAACTTGAGGTATTTCTCTCTTTGATGTTCACCAGCTTCCCCATCACGGAAAATGATTGACGAGAGGTTAGGTGCTTCAGCCATGGTGCATGCAAAGAAAAATGGCTAGTGTGTGTTTTCATGTTTTCGGTACAGAGGGATGAAATTGTGAGTTTGAAATGTGGGTTATGGTGTTTAAATAGAGGTTGAGGGATTATGGAAAAAATGGAAAATAAATGGGGAAGATTGAAAGAGTTAGTAATTTGGTCGGTTATGGAGTTATGGGGGTTGAGAGAGTGGGACGGTGAAGAAGAAGAGAGGGTAAGAGGAAGAATAGCAGTTCTATTTTATTCAAAACAGACGTGTTTTGGTTCTGTGACACTCGCCACAGATGGTCTCACGGTCGTCACACTTAGAATGCTTGTGACGGGCGTCACAGGAGTGTTACGGTCGCCATACTCCAAAACTTTAGAAAATTTAAGATTTTAATTATAACATCAGTAACGCATAACACTGCACACAACACTTCACACATATGACATAATTAATATATTTTCACCACAGTATTCAATGAGAATTATAAATATAATGGAAATTTATTTAATGCTGCAAACATATAACGAAACACAAAGATAAATAGCAGTGAAATAAATATCCATTAACTGAAGTAAAGTAGTTCAGTATCCAAAAATTAGCAGTAGCAGATGCAAACGCATGAAGTACCAGTAGGTTCAATTTAAATTGAAAAATAACAGTGAAAAATTAAACTTCAAATTAAAGGAAAATGCAGTAAATAACAAAAAAATAAAATCAGCCAACATTGCGTCTTAGAGACTCCACTGCTTGGTTCAGATGATCGAGCTGCTCGACAGTAATGTACCTTAAACCAATGACATCAAGACGGATAGTACGGAGCTCGTTTCACATGCCATTGAGTTCTGTACGGAAGGCTTCCAATGTGGTATGGATGTTTGCAGGAGGAATGGTATTAGCATCATTAATTGGGTGGTCTGGAAAATCATGGTAATGTGGAGGTTGTCAAGCATAAAGGTAGCCCCATTAACAGGTCGAGACTGAAACACACAAAACAGGATAAAGAGCTCATCTCTGGACACTAGGGTGTCATTCTCAGATTTTCCAAAAAGGGTAAAGGCTAAGATCATATGGAAATATCTGATGGCCGGATTATGAATATCAGTGGATACCATAGGGTGCGGGTCATGATGTTGTCGTCCCGAAATACTACCCCAGAAAAAGTTAAGTTCATTTTCCATAAGCAAATCTTCTTGTGGCATAGAGAAAACGTCAGGGCCATTGGGGAAACCCAACAGTTTCGCGATTTCTCGGTTGTTAAAACAGAAAGTGTATCCAAACAGCCTGAAGGTTATCCTACCCTTATTAAATCCCATGCCATAATTAGGGTCATAGGCAGTGAGCTCAAAAATTCAAGAGTTAACCTATGGTAAGTCGAGTGCTTCTTCCTATCAAAACCCTCCCAACCTATTTGGTTAAACATAAAATTTATGCTGTCACCTATGCCTAGAGCAGTCATGGTAGGTCCATGGGTGAATTTGGTTAAAGCCATAGGTCTAAGAGAAAGAGCCTCGTAACGGTGCCATTGGGCAGCGTTCTTGAAGAGTACAACCATGGTATCTTTATTATCCATCTTTAAAGTTAGTAGAAAGAATGAAATCAGTGGAGAAGGAAGAAGGTAGAAAAAAGATAAAGTCCTGGAAGCATAAAGTAAGACAATCAGCACTGATTTTTAAAATAATTGAAAATACTGCATTTGTTAGTGAAGTAAATTTGGATAAAAATAAAAATGAAATAAAATAAATGAACAAAGAAAAAATTGAAAATAAAATAAATGATTAAAATAAAGAAAAATGAAGTAATAAACAAAAGAAGTTTTGTGGGTTTCCTCCCACGCAGCGCTTCATTTAATGTCGGGAGCTCGGCACAGTTTATCAGAAATATCAGCTTAAGGGCATTGCAGGCATTTTTGCCAGTTTTAGACTAGTCGAAAAATATCTATTGTCAACGCAATGATAGAGTTTCAAATGTTGCCCATTCACGATAAACGGTTCACTAGATCTACTTTTTATTTCAACTACACCGCTTAACAGGACTTTAGTTACCTCAAAGGGACCAGACCACCTAGAACGAAGTTTGTCTGGGAAGAATCTAAGTCTAGAATTAAACAGAAGTACAATGTCTCCTACATTAAATTATTTCCTTGCTATATGTTTGTCATGCCGTTTTTTTGTTCTTTCTTTGTATATTCGGGCATTCTCGTAAGTGTCTAATCTAAGTTCTTCTAGTTCATGTAAATCTAGAATTCTCTTTTCTCCCGCAGCGGTATAATTTAAATTAATAGTTTTGATAGCCCAATAGGCCTTATGTTCTATTTCTACCTGCAGGTGATAAGATTTGCCATAAACTATCTTAAATGGCGTGGTTCCTATGGGAGTTTTATAAGCTGTCCGATAAGCCCATAAAGCTTCGTGTAGTTTTGAAGACCAATCTTTCCTAGAGGTGGCAACGGTCTTTTCTAAGATCTATTTAATTTCTCTATTTGGGACCTCTACTTCCCCACTCGTTTGGGGGTGGTAAGGTGTCGCTACACGGTGTTTGACTCCATATTTTGATAGAAGTTTCTCAAAGATTTTTGAGATAAAGTGGGAACCTCCATCACTGATTACCAGTCTCGGAACACCGAATCTAGGAAAAATTATATTCTTAAAGAGCTTATTCACTACTCGTGCATCGTTTGTTGGGGTGGCTACAGCCTCGATCCATTTTGAAACATAATCAACCGCAACGAGTATGTATTTGTTACCAAAAGAGGACGCAAATGGTCCCATGAAGTCTATTCCCCACACGTCAAAGACTTCTACTTCTAAAATTCCCTTTTGAGGCATTTCATCGCGTCTAGAGATGTTGCCAGTGCGTTGACATCG
The DNA here is from genome assembly GCA_022829125.1 of Lathyrus tuberosus. Lineage (NCBI taxonomy): Eukaryota > Viridiplantae > Streptophyta > Magnoliopsida > Fabales > Fabaceae > Lathyrus > Lathyrus tuberosus. The sequence goes on from JALAZF010000090.1 coordinate 9,042,826, forward strand.
GTCACAGTTTATAACCGCGATATAGACGTCTCTCCATAGAGTAGGCCAAAAGAGGCCAGCTTGCAAGATCTTAGTACAAGTCTTCAAAGTGCTCGCGTACCCACCATAGGGGGCGGAATGACAGTGAGAAATTATATCTTCTACCTCATCTTCGGGTACACAACGACGGAAAATACCATCGGCGCCCCTCTTGAAGAGCATTGGTTCGTCCCAATAATAGTGTTTAAGGTCATGGAAGAATTTCTTCTTTTGTTGATAAGTTAGATCAAGTGGTAGTACTCTAGCTGCTAGATAGTTAACAAAATCAGCATATCATGGCAGCGTGGTTTTAGTGTAGACAGATTCTATAACTTCATTGGTTTCTGTATCATTATAAGTCAGATATTTTTCAATTGTATTACTCTCCAACTGGGCTAAGAGTCTTTCATAAGGGAAATCGTCATTAATAGGTACTTGTTCAGGGTGGATATTTTCCATTCTCGACAGGTGATCAGCTACTACATTTTCAGTGCCCTTCTTGTCTTTGATTTCCAAATCAAATTCTTGTAAGAGCAGAATCCACCTCAGAAGCCTTGGTTTGGCGTCTTTTTTACTTAATAGGTACCTAATCGCGGCGTGATCGGTATAGATAATTATTTTTGCTCCTACTAGGTAGGAACGGAATTTATCCAAAGCGAACACGACAGCCAAAAGTTCCTTTTCTGTGGTTGCGTAGTTCATTTGTGCATGATCTAAGGTTCTACTAGCGTAGTAAATTGCATGAAACTTCTTATCCTTTCTTTGTCCTAAGACTGCACCTACAGCGTAATCACTCGCGTCGCACATAATCTCGAATGGTTCATTCCAATCTGGGAGTTGCATAATGGGCGATGATATTAATGCTTGCTTAAGTGTTTGAAATGCGTCTAAGCATTTGTCATCAAAGACGAATTCAACGTCTTTCATCAATAGCTCAGTTAGAGGCTTGGTTATTTTAGAGAAATCTTTAATGAAACGTCGATAAAAACCGGCGTGTCCTAGAAAGCTTCTTATTCTCTAACGGTTTTCGGCGGTTGGAGATCTTCTATAACTTCAATTTTTGCTTTATCGACTTCAATACCCTTATTGGATACTATATGTCCAAGTACAATTCCTTGTCGGACCATGAAATGGCATTTTTCCCAATTGAGCACTAGGTTGACACTTACGCATCGTTCAAGCACCATTTCGAGGTTCGATAAACATCCTTCAAAACTTTCCCCACAGACGGAGAAATTGTCCATAAAGACTTCCATTATACCGTCTAAGAAATCAGAGAAGATGGACATCATGCATCTCTGGAATGTTGCAGGTGCGTTGTATAATCTGAACGACATTCGCCGGTAGGCAAAGGTACCATAGGGACATGTGAAAGTCGTCTTTTCTTGGTCATCAGGATGGATAGGAATTTGGAAAAATCCTGAGTATCCGTCTAAATAGCGAAAATGGGAGTGCTTAGCCATACGTTCAAGCATTTGATCTATGAAGGGTAAAGGGAAATGATCTTTACGAGTGGCTTTGTTTAGTTTCCTATAGTCGATACACATTCTCCATCCATTTTGAGTACGTTGTGCTACTGATTCTCCTTTTTCATTATTGATAACTGTAACACCTCCTTTCTTGGGTACGACGTGAACTGGGCTAACCCATTCACTATCGGATATTGGGTATATGATTCCTACTTCTAACAACTTCTGCACTTCTCTCTTAACGACATCACTCAGAATGGGATTGATTCTCCTTTGATGTTCTCTAGAGGTTTTACAGTCTTCCTCAAGCATGATGCGATGCATACAGATAGAGGGACTTATTCCTTTTAAATATGAGATGTTATAGCCTAAGGCAGTTGGGTATTTTCTCAAGACATGTAATAATTTTTCAGTTTCTATTTGTCCTCAATCTACGTTGACTATAACTGGTCTTTCGAGTTCTGCATCTAGGAATTCATACCTTAGATTTTTGGGTAGTGTTTTCAGTTCTACAGCTGGTTTCTTTGGGCAAGGCATAGGGTCAGGAGTGAGTGCGATACATTCGCTCAGATTATTATCTTGGTATTCCCCACGCCAATTATCGTCTTCAAAAATTTGTGGCATTGGAATTTTCAGCACTTCAGAATACGTATTTTGTTGTTTCTCCATTTCTTTAACGCATTCATCGATAACATCTAGGAAACAGCACGAATCCTCTATAGCAGGTGCTTTGAAGAATTACGAGAGGATAAATTCTACCTTTTCTTCGCCAACCTCAAAAGTTAGTTTTCCTTTTTTTCACACTATGATGGCTCCGGCTGTGGCTAGGAATGGTCTTCCTAAAATGATAGGGATGTTTGAGTCTTCCTTAATGTCCATAATTATGAAATCTGTAGGAATATAGAATTGTCCTATATGTACTGGAACGTTTTCTAGCATACCTAAAGGAAATTTCACTGAACGATCAGCTAGTTGTACAGAAATTTTTGTTGGTCTCAGTTCTCCCACGTTGAGCCTTTTACAAATAGACAAGGGCATTAAGCTAATATTGGCTCCTAAGTCACATAGGGCTTTGTCTATGACAAACTTTCCAATCACACATGGTATAGAAAAACTACCAGGGTTTTTTAGCTTAGGAGGCATGTTGTTTTGGATTATAGCGTTACACTCTGCAGTAAGCATAACGGTTTCAGTATCCTCAAGCTTTTTCTTATTAGATAGAATTTCTTTTAAGAACTTAGCATAGGAGGGCATTTGCGTGATTGCTTCTGTAAAAGGTATTGTAACATTCAATTGTTTCAGAAGTTCAACGAATTTCTTAAATTGCCCTATGTTTTTAGATTTAACTAGTCTTTGAGGATACGGGATAGGTGGTTTATAAGGTGGCGGAGGCACATATGGTTCTTCTTTCTCTTCGGCCTCTTTGCCATCATCTTCTTTTTCGTTTTCCTTTGGTTCATCTTCCTTTTCAGACTCCTTACTAGGCTTTTGATGCATGGCTGGATTTTCGATCCTTGGGTCAGTAGGTCCTTCTAGTTCTGTTCCACTCCGAAGTGTTATAACATTTGCATGTCCGTTCGAATTAGCTTGAGGTTGTCCTGGAAGATTCCCAGCTGGGGCAGCGGTAACTGCTTGTTGTTGACCCACTTGTGAGATCTGTGTTTCTAACATTTTGTTGTGAGTGGCTAGAGCGTCAACCTTGTTGGCTAATTGTTTAATTTGCTCACTAGTGTGAACATTTTGGTTAAGGAACTCCTTGTTTTGTTGAGCTTGTGCAGCAATGAAGTTCTCCATCATTGTTTCAAGGTTAGACTTTCTAGGAACATTAGGGGCAGCTACGACAGCCTTTTGATAACCCGGTGGTACAGCAGGTGCTTGTCCAGGCGCATGCAAAGCATTGTTGTATTTGTACGAAAGGTTCGGATGGTTTCTCCAACCTGGGTTGTAGGTGTTTGAGTAAGGGATCCTTGAGCATAATTCACTTGGTCCGTGGAAACTCCTGTTAAAATTTGACATTCAGGGGCAGCATGCCCAGGAACTCCGCATAACTCGCAATTTGGAGCTACGGCAGCCACGGTGGCTGTAGGTGTCAGGGTCAAACTTTCAACCTTTTGAGTAAGGGTATCTACCTTAGCATTGACTTGGTCAAGGCCATTTATCTCATACATACCGCCTTTCGTTGGAGGTTTCTCTACGGAGGTTCTTTCACTTCCCCACTGATAGTGATTTTGAGCCATACTTTCGATAAGTGCATGGGCCCCAGGGTAGGGTTTATCCATTAGTGTGCCACCTGCGGTAGCGTCTATTGTCATTCTTGTGTTATACAAGAGACCATTGTAAAAGGTATGGATGATCAACCACTCTTCTAGACCGTGATGTGGACAAAGCCTTATCATGTCCTTGTATCTTTCCCATGCTTCGAAAAGAGATTCGTTGTCCTTTTGTTTGAATCCATTAATTTGGGCTCTTAGCATAGCCATCTTGCTTGGTGGGAAATATCGTGCTAAGAATACCTTCTTCAACTCACCCCACGTAGTGGAAGAGTTGGACGGTAGAGACTGGATCCAAGCTCTAGCTCTATCTCTTAATGAGAAAGGGAAAAGACGTAGTCTTATTGCTTCGGGGCTGACACCATTTGCTTTCACCGTGTCTGTATATTGCAAGAACACTGACAAATATAAGTTCGGGTCCTCCGTGGGACCACCAGAAAATTGGTTCTATTGTACAGCTGACAACAACGAAAGTTTTAGCTCAAAGTTATTTGCCTCGATGGCAGGGGCAGCGATGTTGTTATGTGGTTCAACCTGCGAAGGAATGGCATAATACTTAAGAGGTGGTTCTGAGGTCCTTCGGCCATGTCAGGTTTAGTTTCTGGTTTAGATTTAGATTCTGAGTCAGGAAAAGGAATTTCGTGTTCTAAACAGTATTCTCTAATTCGTTGTCTTACGCTAAGAAGACGCTCAGGTTCATCTGTCGGTTGCGTTAGGTCTTCGCCTTTTGAGCGAGTACTTGGCATACAACCGGCAAATTAGGGAATTTGTTGCCTTAGTATATACGGCGCAATAAAGGAATCACACTATTGACTAAACCAGTCCCCGGCAACGGCGCCAAAAACTTGATCACGACTTTATGAGTCTATCGGGGTTACTAACTGCAAGCGCACAGTCTAATCGCGTAGTTTTAAAAGATATCGAACCCACACGGACTGATAATCAAACTAATGCTATCGGATTGTTATTATGTTTAGCTAAGGCTGGTGATTTTATAGGTTAAGGTGCAAACGGGAAATTAATGGTAAACTAGAATTTAGATTCGAATAAAATATAATGGAATATCGGTACGTAACTCGTCTACCATCGGGGATTCAACAAATCGTCGGCGTATAAATAAGTCAAAGTATTTTTCAGTAGAAAATATTAATTTAAAAGTCTTTACCTCACACTCTCGTGTTTATTGACTCGGGCTATACTCCTAAATCAGAATGTTTGCTCTCGCTAAGCCATTTGAATTTAAAAGTACTTTTTGAAAACTAACAAGTCCTAATTGATTTTAAAGTGCTCTCGTTGTGTTTAAAATCAATGTCCAATTTCAGCTATCCGGTTAAAATCTCAAACTCTCGTTGTTTTGATCGTAACCTTCGTTACCTTTTTACTCTCGTAACAAAAGTTCATTTAATTTAAGAAATCGAAACCAGAAAAATAAATTGTCAATAGTTACATTTTAACTACATACCGATATAAACGGTTTAGCCGGACATTTTAACTAGTACAGACATACACATACACAAATAGTAAAACGTTAATTCAAGCATGATATTTAAAATTAAAGGAACTTCTATTAAATAAATAAATAAAAACCTGGAAAATAATTGAATCTTGAAGTTTAACAATCCTCCACAGGTCGGTAGGATTTGCTTGCTCGAACAATGAAAACGAAAACAAATAAAATCTAACTAAAGTGCAATAGCTCCCAGGTGTAGGAAACTATTGCTATTTGGGTGCTAGGAAAGTAAGGTGGAAAAATAAAAGGAATCCAAATGCTTTGAACAAAATAATCTCTGCAGCCAAAATACGTAAGGTCGAGTTCGAGAGAGTCCAATGTTACTAACTGACTCCCTTTTATAGTGTTAAGCAGTTGTTGTGAAAGAGAAAAAAAATCTCCAGGTGGATGTTAGTGCCCCAGAAATATATGAGTCACTTCCTTTAATATCCCCTTGACTGGTTGAACGTTGGATCGTGGGTTGAATTAACATTGATAATCGTTGAGTGGTCCACGTAATTTAAATTGCATTCTGAGGAAAACATATGTGTCGATCGCCATAAGCCGTATGACGAGGGTCACACTTTGAAAGCGTTACGGTCGCCACAGCCTTGTGACGGTCGCCATGCTCTTTGAGTGCAGAATTTCTATTTTTCTGTCATCCGTCTTCTTTTATTCTCTTTTCTTCCCTATTCTTTCTTCTTTCCTCAAGTAGGTTGATTGAGATAAAATACCTGAAAATGACTTTGAACACTTGCAAATAAAATGTGAATAAACGAAAACGATGAAATAATTTAATGTAATTAAAGCCAAATATGCGATGCAATATCGTATTATCATCTACCTGCTACACCACCTCTTTGGTTGCTCTGGTATGAGGACTTTCTCTGATTCGACCAGCCTCCTTCTTGCTGAATTCGACCAGTCGAATTGCTCTAGCCTCCTCCACTTTTGTTGCCATTCCAATTTCCTTTGCCTTTCTTTTCTTTTACTGATTGCGCCTATAAAGCCACACCACTCTTCGATTTTCCTGTACCTCTTTTAGTCATTTTTTGTTCATGAGATTCAAGCGTCCCTTGAAGCTCTTCCTTTGTCAATGTTGATAAGTCTTTCGAATCTTCTATGGCTACTACCAGGTGGTCGAATTTCGGAGCCAATGACCTCAAGATCTTTGCAACCACTGATCTTGATGTCAACACTTCTCCATATAATTTAATTTGATTCACCAATTTAGTAGCCCTAGTGAAGAAATTAGTTATGCTTTCATTGTCCTCCATCTGAAGCAATTCATAGGTTCTTTAGTGAGTTTGTAACCTCATTTCCTTCACCTTTTCTGCACCTCCAAACGATTTCTCCAGAATTTCTTATGCTTCTTTTGCTGATTCTACATCACTAACCTTTTCAAAATTATCTAGATCAATGTGTAACAACCCATTTTCTAGAAATTAATTTATTTGATTTAATTATAATTTTGCGGTGTTTATTTAACCTACCATATAAGAAAATCTTATACCTATGCAATCACTCTTTTGCCCTTCTCTCTCTTTATGCCACGTTTGCATTTGAAGGGCATTTTATGTACTTTCACAACCAAATTGTAATGATATATCCACTTCCTTTGATTTACACCTTTTATACTTTTCAAATTCATTTTTCAAATTCACGCTCTCTCTCTCTCTCTCGTCCTTTCTCTCTCTCTCTCTCTCTCTCTCTCTCTCTCTCTCTCTCTCTCTCTCTCTCTCTCTCTCTCTCTCTCTCTCTCTCTCTCTCTCTCTCTCTCTCTCTTCTCCCTGTTCTTCTTCTTTCTCCCTCTTTTTCTTCAGATCCTTCTTCTTTTTACTCGGTAACTCCTCGCTAACGAAACTCAGACCGAAGCCGATAAAGCTATCGATATCGATCCTACTGATGCGATTTCGTATTTTTACAAAGCTACAAATCCCTTTGTCTTTCCATTTCGTATCTGACTTTTTGTTGTTGTTCTTTCAGGAAGTATTAAACCAGGTTTCGACAGGTAAGCCAATGTTTTGGTTACTTCAACCATTGAATGTGCTGAAACCCAATCTTCTCAAGCAAACCCTAAATACTGATATCATCCAATTGAGAAAGTAAATAGATATTTTTCTGTATTTGCTCAAAGCTGTTAGTTACTCTATGCCAACTACATTGCATTTCATCATGTTATTCTATTTTTGTTTCTGCATTTGCTCAAAGCTGTTAGTACAAGTAAAGCACACAAAGTGTTCGACAGAATGCCCAAGTAGAGAAATGAACTGAAGATAAGTTATGTGGGTGAGTTTTAGTTTGTGACTTGGTTTTGTTTATTATTTTTGCTTTGCGTGTTGAGTTTGTATCACGCAGGAGGAGAGGGATATGCTTCCTGCAAACGCAGATGCGGTGGCCACTGCAACTTCTCATGGAATTGAAGTGGTTGTGGAATTTAAGCCAGTTGAACATCCAGTTCAGGCTCTTGCCAATGATCGACCAATTCAATGTCTGTTTCCATAACCATATAATCTTAATGTATCTGCTAGTCTTATATTTGAAAATCATAATATGGTTGTTATTCTTAATTTGTACAGTGAGAGGAAGAAACTGAAATATTTATCAGTTGCCTACAGTTGGGACACATTAAATTCACATAGTTCAGTTAAAATCAACCATTTGGGACACATTAGCACATGCAGGGTTTTGTTGATGCTAGAGTATGTGATCAATTTCTAAAAGAACTGTGGAAAGATAGTTTATTCAGTTATCAAGTATGTGATCAATTTAACTCAAATAATTTGCTTAGCCTTATTATGTGTGATTGCAATGTATATAAGATATGGAAATGATCCATTTTTTCACTGTGTTGATTAAACTATCTTTCCACAGTTATTATATTTTGACCAGGAAGACAATGGTGGCTTTATTATTTCCCTCAAGGTATAATTAAAGGTTAGTCTTGCCCTCTGAATGTCAAATTAAAGGTTGGAAAAACATGGGGATCCCTGGAGGCATTTGCGCCTGATAAATTCATGGCAGACACTCCCATGGCTAAATCCTGAAGCACCCAAACCATATTTGTTCATGACAATGTAAAAAGATATTTTTTGATGATGGCTGGTGCATTCGCCATATTGATTCAGAGGTTGAAACTTGGATGCATAGTAAATATAAGTTCCCTCAAAATACTCAATTATCATGATGAGGCATGCAATTTAGAGGTTTTAAGTAAGTGTGATGGAGACGTATTCAGAATGATATCAGTAAGATGGATTGGGTGTCCTTAGGTTTCTATGGGTTTTCAGCATAGACAACAGACCAAAAAGATGGTGTGTGAAATTCTTTATGGTATGGGTCCAAATAACCTTGCCGAACAAATAGATTGCACTTCGGATGAAGCTGCTGAAAGGATTAGTAACTTCAAAAGCACTTTTCCTGCATTGCTTCTTCGCTTCGTGAAGCTGTTGTATTTTGTCGTAGTAAAGGGTGAGGAGACTTTATGTCACTTTTCACATCCTAACTCATTATTTTAGCAGGATACCATGATGTCGATTATCTAAGCATCAGATACTATTTAGTTTGAATGTTGATTTATGTTTTTCTTTGACAAAATGATTGCTTTTACTGGTATTTCAAATATTTGCCCCTATTGTAAATGTCACCTATTATTTCCTTAAATTGAGATCTCTACATCTAATAATGTAGAAAATTTTGATCCAGATATGTGTAGACTCTCAAGGGAAGGTAGCGATTTTTCTCAAAATTCAAATTTGGCAGCAGTACAGAAAAATCAAGAGCCCAGAGGCAAGCTGTCAATTCCATTTGTCAAGTGTACTATATTTTTTGCTCTTCTAAATCGAGATGTTTCCTTTGAAGATATCTGTATTCATTTAGTGTTTCCTTCATATATATCAAAATTCATTTATAATGTTGTCACCTTCGCCCAGGGATCTGCTGTCGACATAATTAAAATTGCAATGCTTAAAATTTACTCTCAAATTGTTACTGGCGTTGATAGCCCAAAGTAAAGTTCTTTAGGCGCAACCAAGTTCCACATGCTTAGAGATCGTTGTCGAATTCTGTTATAGGTTAGTTTTAAAGTTTTTGTATTCTCTAATTTTTTAAAAACGTTTTTCTATGTTTTAATCATTTAAGTAAATGTTAACTAGGTACATGATGAATTAGTGCTGGAAGTGGATCCCTCTGTGGTGGAAAACACTGCAATATTGTTGCAGACTAGCATGGAGAATGCAGTACCACTTCTTGGTTTGTATTCCTTAAACAAAATTAATTATAATGAAGTGAAATATATTGACATTATTGAGATGAATATAACTATAATGAAGTATCACTTCTTGGTTTGTATTAGAATTCTTGAAGCTGTTTTCATGGAGGAAACTCTCTCGGTGATGCCTTCGACCATGCTCCGTAACCTCACCGGCAAACTCTATGAGATACGCAAAATTGTTGTTGTCGAGGTTTTGTTCACTTGTATCTTCATCGTGATTATTTCAAAAAAATGTTGTTGTAGATTTTTGTTCACTTCTATGTTTTCTACATGTTTATAACACCTTCATTAATCAGCATGATATATTTAACGGCTATAACGGTGTTATACTGTAGTGGAATTTGAATAAAATTCTATTTTCTACAATCTGCTATTAACCACAGTGATTCAACTTGCATGAATTATTGCGATGTATGATACTCTTGCAAGTACAGATGCCGACTGTTGCTTGATTGTGGAGTCACCATTTTACCTCGAATGTCCTGGTGGACTTTATGAATATATAGAAGAAAGAATAAAGGAAAATATTCGCATGGTTATTGTGATTACTGGAGGAGTGGGACAAGAACTTCTTTTCGGGAGCATGCAATCCGATAATATGTAATGACTTATGTTATGTCTATGGACTGGTATGTATGATGGCTTGCATTTGGTTACACCTCACAAGGTGGAATTCGGGAAGGTGGAATTCATAGGAATAGCGAGGGGAAGCGTTCTATGGAATGATATGCTACCACAACAAATGATCTTGCTTCCAAAGATGTTGTTTCACGATCGGTGATTATGTAGATTCGGGAAGGACGTGGTGTAGGTAAGCTAGCTTTTTCATTGATATATCCAATGTATTTATAAAAAGTTTTGGAAAAGAAGTCAGGACGCAACTGATTGTTGGTAATTGTAGAAGCAATGGTTAATGGTAGCCTGGGGTTTAAGCTTGTAAATTGTTTGTCAGGATTTCTTTTCAAGAGATTTTGGAATTTCCTATAAATGAATGTATTTTCTAATATGGAAAAGACCAACTATTGGACGCGCAGACAAGTAGAAGTAACTGTTTAAATTTGTGTGCCTAATCTTGCAGATAGGCAGAAGTTCTGGAGATGTTGGAATGTCGGCGAAGAAAACTGTTGTTTCTGTCGCGAAAAGGCTTTTGTTAATTCGGTCGTGCTGCTGGATGTTAGTGTCATTGGTGTTGGTTATTTGGAGTTCGTGTGAGCGTAGATATTTAAGTACCTACATATTTAAGTACCTAAATAGCCTGTAGCAACATTAGTAGCTCTGTAGTAAATGAATTCACCTGAAACTCCAGTTTTCTATCGATGATATTTTTTATTGTTCTTTCTCTTTTTCTTTAATGGCCCATCATATATAACACTGTATTTACAACTTAATGATAAACTTGACCATCATCATTCATTATTATTTTACCTCCCAATGTTATTATGTTACAGTTTCAAAACAATTAATGCATTTACATTTTCAAAGTGAGGGAGAAGATGAAGAGTCAATAGCTTAATTATAAAAACCTGCCTCCTCTTCTCAATAACACAGAGCAAACTTCATCAAAGAGGAATAAGTTGTATGGCATCCAACAACGTTCTCCAGGTCGCAGAACCTTCAGATGTGAAAACAGCGGAGGAGTTCGAAGCATCTTCGGAGTTGCAACAACCTCTACAAGTCCATCAACCTGTCCACGTCCAACAACCTCAACAGGTCCAGCAACTACATTAGCTATTTGTTTTTTCTATCTCTATAAACATCTCTCCATTATTCTTTCTTCCTCTTTTAATCATTTTTTTTATTTTCATCAACAGATGCACGAACATGTCGAACGTGTTGTCCGTGTCCACCCAGCTGCGGAGTTCCAACCACCTACAAAGTTTTAACCACCTCCGAAGTTCCACCAACCTCTACCAGTCCAACAACTTCCCCACGTCCAACAACCTCAACAGGTCCAACACCTACATTTGCTTTTTTGTGGTTCTTCTTGGCCTTTGTTCATGTGCAGGTTTCTTATTGCTATTAGTTCATGGGGCCATCCCTGATGTATATTGGGATATTGGGGCATCTGTAGTTGCAACAGACTTTCCAGTTGATGTTCTTCACAATCCTCATTTAATGGTTTTGCTCAACAGGTCCAGCAGCTGCATGAGGGTATTGAAACAAGGGTGAGAAGGATACAACTATTTGATTCAGATGATGATGATGAACAAGACTATCAAATCTTTGATTTAGATGATGATGATGATAAACAAGACTATACCTGGAGCAACTTTTTATCAGCTAGGAGTTTTAGATTTGGTGATTAAAAATGCAAAATTTCTTTCAAATTTTATGTCAGCTACGGGTTTTGGAAACCCTCTTTCTTTATATTTCATGTTCCTGAGGTTCCATCTTCATCAACAATAGTACATGGGACCATGATTATTATAGTTTTATTATGATATATTAAGCACCATGATTCTATTTATGGCAAACGTCTATTTTGCATTTGTAGTACTATCAATCATGCTCAGTTTTTTTACACATCCATAATGCTCAGTTACTATGTATTTGTTGTGTTAGATTTTAAATATGTACAAAGAGAAAAAACCAAATAATAGAGTTAGGAAGTATTTGGTCTACTTAGAGAATTAGCTTATACTGTAAAACACTATCTGAAATTGTGGTGGTATATTTTTCTACTACTTTTATTTGAATTCTCCCTTATTAATTACATTTAATTGGAAAGGAAAAAATATCAAATTTCTTCATAGCATCATTTGCTCTTTTGAGTGGGATGCATTCACTCTCTTGTAACAATGTATCGTTCAATGAGTTACATTTTACCATCTATTTGATGGTTCAATTTGTAGGTGATGTGTTGTACTTATGTATCTTTTCAACTTATTTTAATTTTTATCAAATTAATTTATGAATAAGTTATCATAGGATAGCTTATTATGATTAAGATTTTTGTGGAGATACATGTTTATTAGGCATTTTTATATTGTTTACTAAACTTATAGTGGATTTGCAATTTCACTTTCAAATAGTTAGTTTTAAAAAAAATATGATTAATAAAAATTAGTAAATATAAAAAATATAATTTATATTTAAAAAATATATATAATTAATATCTACAAATACTGGTTGGTATTTTTTATAAAAATATTTATGCAATAATTTAGTTTTAAAAAAATATTAAATAATATCATAGTAGCCATATTAATTGGTGATGTTGTGTGATCACACAAGAGCATTCCAGCCATATTACTTGATCTTTATACAACTATGAATGCCTACACATTTACTTAAACATGACTTTTATGTATATTTCTTACTGAAGCATGATTTATTGCCACTTTTATTTACTTAACTGCAATTGGATTGAGAGAGCTATGACAGTGCATTCTTAAATCTGCGTACTACACCAGCATTCGTGCAAGCGTACGAATATCTCACTAGACTATCAAATTCAATTTAAACTTAGTATGTGACACATGGTATAAAAAATATGTATCTACGGGCAAAACTAAATTACTCAAAAGGGGGAAAATGAAATCATTGATAATATAAAAAAGTATATGAGACAAATATTTTTATACATGGGAAAAGTTTTAATATTTTAAATTGAACCTTATTTTTATATATGAAAAAGTGTATGGATGATCCAAATACTTTTATAATTTGGAACAACTTTTTTATTTATCAAAATATTTTTATAAATAATTGCATAAATATTTTTATAAAAAATATCAACCAGTGTTCGCGAGTATTTATTCTATCTTTTTTTTTTTTAAATATAAATTATATTTTTTATATTTACTAATTTTTATTAATCAAAATATTGAATATTAACGAGAACATGAAATTACTGATCAAAATATTGAATATTAAAGGTAACATGAAGTTATTGATCAAAATATTGAATATTAACGGGAACATGAAGTTACTGATTAAAATATTGAATATTAACGGGAATTTGAAGTTACTGATAGAAAATTTGAATATTAACGGGAACACAAAGGTACTGATCAAAATATTGAATATTAACGGGAATTTGAAGTTATTGATAGAAAATTTGAATATTAATGGGAACATGAAATTACTGATTAAAATATTGAATATTTACAGAAACATGAAGTTACTGATCAAAATATTGAATATTAACGGGAGCATGAAGTTACTGAGCAAAATATTGAATATTAACGGGAACATGAAGTTACTGATCAAAATATTGAGTATTAACGGGAACATGAAGTTACTGATCAAAATATTGAATATTAACGGGAACATGAAGTTACTGATCAAAATATTGAATATTAACGGGAACATGAACTCACTGATCAAAATATTGAAAATTAACGAGAACATGAAGTTTCTGATCAAAATTCTGAGTTGTGGAAAATGAACATAAAGTTGCTGATCAAAATTTTGAACACGATTGTTTTTTTATTGGGTGTTATGATTTTTTTTTAATTTAGAACAAAATTTTTATATTTTCGTTTTTTTTTTATTTCATAACGTAACTGATGACATATCCACGGTCCACAGTCCGCACGGGTTTCCCACTAGTTATTCATTGTGGTTAATTATATAAGTTGGGGAATGAAGATGTGTGATCATATGGTGAGGTGTAGGGAGTGATTTGAGATTGTAGAATAATTGGGAGTCATTTAATTAATTTAAAATAATTATTCAATTTTATTAATTAAATAAAATAAAATGGAATATTAGATGTGTAGAGATTTGAGGGATTTTATAAAGGGAACTAGAGAATATGAAAGTCAGTTTTACAACATCGTGAAATAGAGGTGAAAGAGACTAGGGCAAGAAGTATCCATCCATTAGAGCTTGAAGAGGTCGATTGCTAGGAATAACAAGGTAAGGGTGGGTAATGGTTTTCAATTGTGATTGGTATGAGGGGAGGGTATAATAGGGTTTTATTTTCTCTTGATTGATGATGAAACATGAAATAATTGATGATGAATGTTGATAAAGAATGTGATGATGCTTCTGTTTTGTCATGATGTGAATTGTAGTTGTATGTGTTGACATGTCGATGATGTGTTCTTGAATCAATTGAATTCGTGGAGAATTAATATGAATTGGATGAGTTAGGACATGGATTTAAGTGTTTAAATTCTGAAAAGAATTGATAAGTTTATGATAATTATAATGATGTATGTTTGGTGGTTTAAGTTGAATAATTAGAAGAAAATTTACGTAGCAATAAAACTGTAAATTTTTGGAAAACTGGCCTAAGCCAATTGATTGTCATCATGAATCAATAAATTGGTTCTCTCTTCTATTTTGAAGATTACATAATAGTGGCTTGGACCAATAGATTGGTATGCGACAACAATTGATTGGTTTTCCTTCAAAAAGTGAAAAATAGCAACAGAAGCAACAAACAATCGATTGTGGGGATGGGCCTATCGATTAGTCCTTTAAAAAATTGAGAAAAATTGGTTTCAGTAGCCCAACCAATTGATTGTTCCATGAGACAATCGATTGGATTCTTCCAGTTTTGAAAAAAGTGGGAAAATAGTAGGTATGTGCAATCGATTGTTATGCAACATCAATCTATTGCTTCGCCGAGTATTTTGATCATAACTTTTAAATCGTAAGTCCAAACGAAATTCTGTTTGAAGTGTTGGAAAGCTACCAAAATTTCCTATCCAGTGGTAGTATACCTAGAGTCTGAATATGTCGATGATTTGATTAGAATTATCTATTTATTAATGAATCATTGTGTTGTGTACTAATTTCGTATGATAATGACGTGACAGACTACGTGTTATGTGACTATGATGTTGTTGTGTCGTTGTTTCTAAGTTGTCGAGATATTATTGTGTTGATATTATTGCTATGGTGTTTATATTGATGATGATTATGTTGTTAATGATACACTTGACTAGTTAAGGATTAACATTGTGTTGAGCTATATATATGATTATTGTGTTGAGATATTATTGTGTTGATATTGTTGCTATGGGGATTATATTGATGATGATTATGTTGTTAATGATACAATTGATTTGATTAGAATTATCTGTTTGTTAATGAATCATTGTGTTGTGTACTAATTTCGTATGATAATGACGTGACAAACTACGTGTTATGTGACTATGATGTTGTTGTGTCATTGTTGCTATGTTTTCGAGATATTATTGTGTTGATATTGTTGCTATGGTGTTTATATTGATGATGATTATGTTGTTAATGATACACTTGACTAGTTGAGGTTGAACATATTTGTGTCGTTGTTGTTGTTGCATGGCAGAGAGTCCATGCATCCATGTTGTAGAATTGTTGTTCTGAATTATGTTGTGGACTCATTTCCTATGGGGATGGTTCAAGTGCGAGTAGCTAAATCCTTCGTTCGAGGATTTAGTGAAGCGTTATCTATAGTGATGGTAGCAATTTGGTGTACTCTGGTTCCAAGAGGTAATCAATCTTATGGTGGGGATCATGAAGTGAAATGAACCTAAGTGTTCATGTTATGATACCACATGCATCGTGTCGGTGTTGTTGCATTAACATCCTATGTGACATTGCATGAGTTTTGTTGATGAATTATGAAGTGATAATACTACTTGTGACATGTTATGTGATTCATATGAGAATTTGGTGACGAATTTGATGTGTGAGCTATATATATGATAAATAAAGGTGTGAGTAGATGTTGTAATGATGATGTCAATTGTAGACTATATTTGTTGAAGTTTACTTTTCTCTTATGCCTTTTATAATTGATTCTGATTACTCACCCGTTCTGTTTGAATGTTACCTCCATGTTGGTAACGTGCAGATATCCCAGAGTAGCCTGCTGAAGTAAAGACGATAGCTCATTAGAGCATTTTAGCAGTTACCGTTAATTTAGAGGTGTCTTGCTTTGATATGTAACATCGGGTTGGGAACGCTTGATTGAATGCTTTTCGTTATATCTATGTTGGAACCTTTGCAAGGATTTTTTATTGTTGAACTATTTTTATTTCAATTCTATTATGAGACTAGATGTCATGAGATTGAAAGTTAAGAATATTTATTTAATGACGATTTCTGCTACGATGTTTTTAATAATGATAAGTTGCATAAATATTATGAATGTGCATGTTTATGAAAAGTTAATATTATTTCTATAACCCGTGTTACGGAGCAGGATTGATTTATGTTTTTATGACGTGTGACGGCCTTGTGTGGCGATTCTGATTAAATTATCTGTGAATTCTATGTGGGGCTTAGAAGGGTGTTACATTAGTGGTATCAGAGCAGGTCGGTCCATCTGGCTAAGTTTTTATATGATATCAGTTCCCTGTTAGTCGATGAGTGTGTTTACACTGTCGATGCATTGTTTCTTCTAATGTTGT
Organism: Lathyrus tuberosus; assembly: GCA_022829125.1. Classification (NCBI taxonomy): domain Eukaryota; kingdom Viridiplantae; phylum Streptophyta; class Magnoliopsida; order Fabales; family Fabaceae; genus Lathyrus; species Lathyrus tuberosus. Next base: position 9,059,697 of record JALAZF010000090.1, read on the forward strand.
TTGATGGTGTGCATAATGGCTAGGAGAAACGATTGTGCTATTTTTGAAGCTTTAGAATCGCTTGCTCAGGTGATGGCTCAAAATGCACAGAACAATCAGAATGGGGGAGCAAAAGGAGCTCCTGATGAGTTTTTTGCTTTGGAAAAATTCAGAGGAACAATCCACCAACTTTCAAGGGTAGCCATGATCCAGAGGGTGCTCATGCATAGCTCAAAGTTACTGAGAAGATCTTCCGAGTGATGGCTTGTACTGAGGCTTAGAAGGTACAATTTGGTACTCATATGCTGTCAGAGGAAGCTGAGGATTGGTGGGATAATGTGCGTCAGAGATTAGAAGCTATTGATACAGAGATAACTTGGGTTGTGTTCAGAAAAGAATTCTTGGAGAAGTATTTCCCCGAGGACGTGCGTGGCAAGAAAGAGATAGAGTTCCTTGAGCTGAAGCAAGGGAACATGATTGTGGCAGAGTATGCTGCAAAGTTTGAGGCGCTGGTGAAGTTTTGTCCCCATTACAACCATGCTGATGCTGAGACTTCCAAATGTCTCAAGTTTAAGATTAGGCTGAGACCAGAGATCAAACAAGAGATTGGATACCAATAGATTCGTAGGTATGCTGAGCTGGTGAATAAGAGTAGGATCTATGATGAGGATAACAAAGCACGATCTGCTCACTACAAGAATCTTAGTGAGAAGTAATGGAAGGGACAATTTCGAGGGAACCCTTATGTAACTTCAGCTGACAACGGGAAGCAGAAGGTTTCAGATGGTAAAAAGATAAGTGGGGGAGGGGCTCCTGCTTCTATCAAGTGCTTCAAGTGTGACGAGCTGGGCCACCGTGCTAATGAATGAAATAATAAGGTTTTGAGATGTTACAATTGTGGAAAAATAGGTCACCGTGTTGCAGAGTGCAAGAATGATGGTTTGACTTGTTACAATTGTGGTGAACAAGGTCATATCAGTACGCAATGTCAGAAGCCAAAGATGGCGGCCGCTACTGCTACCCCGACTAATGGCAAAGTGTTTACTTTGAGTGTTTCAGAGGTTCCCAAGATAGATAACTTGATCAGAGATACTTGTTTCATTAAAAATGTTATGTTAACTGCTATTATTGATACTGGTGCTACTCATTCGTTTATTTCGCTTGAGTGTGCAACGAGGTTGGGTTTAAAATTATATTATATGGTTGGGAGTATGGTTATAGATACCTCGACTAATGGTTCTGTGACTACTGCATTAGTCTGTTTGAGTTGCCCTTTGATTATTTATGGTAAGAATTTTGTGATGGACTTGGTCTGTCTTCCTTTGCATCAAATCGATATTATTCTTAGAATGAACTGGTTGGAGTTTAACTATGTTCATATTAACTGCTACAGCAAGACCGTGATGTTCCCAGAGTTTGGTGATTGTGGAGAGCTGATGTTTTTATCTGCTAAGCAAGTAGAAGAACTCTTAGACGATGAGGCTCAAATGTTTGCAATGTTTGCATCGTTGCAAGTTGACAATAAGGCTGCAAGTGTTGATCTTCCTGTTATGTGTAATTTCTCAAATGTATTTCTAGATGATATCAGTGACTTGCCACCAGAGCATGAGATTAAGTTTTCCATTGATGTGGTACCTAGTACTAATCCTGTGTCAATGGCTCCGTATAGGATGTCAGCTATAGAGTTAAGTGAATTGAAGAAACAGTTGGAAGAGTTACTTGAGAAATAGTTTGTTCGACCAAGTATTTCTCCGTGGGGTGCCCCAGTGTTGCGGGTTAAGAAAAAGGATGACATTATGAGGTTGTGTGTTGACTAAAGACAATTGAATAAAGTTACTATCAAAAATAGGCATCCTCTTCCGAGAATTGATGATCTGATGGATCAATTGGTGGGTGCTTGTGTGTTTAGCAAGATAGATTTAAGGTCAGGTTATCATCAGATTCATGTGAAATAAGACGATATTCTGAAGACTGCATTCAAGACAAGGTATGGTTATTATGAGTATACAGTACTACCTTTTGGAGTGTCTAATGCGCCAGGTGTGTTCATTGAGTATATGAACAGGATATTCCATCAATATATGGATCAATTTGTGGTCGTATTCATCGACGACATCTTGATATATTCTAAGTCCGAGGAAGAACATGCGAAGCATCTAAAAGTTGTATTGCAGATGTTGAGAGACAAGAAGCTTTATGTCAAGTTATCCAAGTGTGAATTTTGGTTAAAATAAATGAGTTTCCTCGGTCATGTGATTTCTAGTGGAGGAATTGTTGTTGATCCGTCGAAAGTTGATGTTTTGTTGCAGTGGGAGACTCTGAAGTCTGCTACTGAGATTCGATGTTTACTGTGCTTTGCTGGTTATTATCGCAGGTTTATAGAAGGATTTTCAAAGTTAACACTACCTTTGACTCAGTTGACTCGAAAGGGTCAAGCTTATGTGTGGGATATTGCATGTGAAGAGAGTTTTGTAGAACTCAAGAAGAAATTGACGAGTGCTCCAGTATTGATCTTGCCTAATCTGAGTGAGTCTTTTGTAGTGTATTGTGATGCATCAAAGATGGGTCTTGGTGGTGTGTTGATGCATAATGGTTAGGCTGTTGCTTATGCTTCCAGACAACTAAAGGTTCATGAAAGGAATTATCTTACGCATGACTAGAGTTGGAAGATGTGGTTTTTGTTTTGAAGATTTGGAGACATTATCTCTTTGGATGTAGGTTCGAAGTGTTTAGCGATCACAAGAGCCTGAAGTATCTATTTGATCAGAAAGAGTTGAATATGAGGCAGATGAGATGGCTTGAACTTCTTAAGGATTATGATTTTGAATTGAGTTAGCATCCGGGTAAAGCTAATGTTGTAGCTGATGCGTTGAGTAGAAAGTCCTTACATATGTCTATGCTTATGGTTCGAGAGTTAGAACTAATTTAACAATTCTGAGATATGAGTCTGGTGTGTGAGGAGACTCTTAATGGTGTGAAGTTGGGTATGTTGAAGCTGACTAGTGGCATTCTCGAAGAAATCAGAGAAGGTCCAAAATTTGATTTGGGTTTGGTGGATCGTCTCACGTTAATCAACCAAGGTGACAGGGTGATTTTCGGGTTGATGAGAATGGTGTGATGAGGTTCAGAGATAGGGTGTGTGTTCCAGATGTGATAGAAATTAAGAAGAGCATTCTTGAGGAGGGTCACAGAAGTGGGTTAAGTAGTCATCCCGGTGCCACAAAAATGTATCAAGACTTGAAGAAATTGTTTTACTGGCCATGAATGAAGAAGGAAGTAGCTGAGTTTGTGTATGCTTGTTTAACTTGGCAGAAGTCAAAGGTTGAACATCAAGAACCGTTGAGTCTGATGCAACTGTTGAATATTCCAGAGTGGAAATGGGATAGCATTTCCATGGATTTTGTGACAGGTCTGCCGAAGACTTCGAAGGGATGCGATTCAATTTGGGTGATTGTTGATAGATAGATCAAATCATCTCATTTCATACCGATGAGGATCAATTATTCTTTGCACAAGTTGGCCGAATTGTATATTGATGAGATTATGAAACTGCATGGTATTCCTTCAAGTATTGTATCTGAAAGAGATCTGAGATTCAAATAAAGGTTTTGGGAGAGTTTGTAGACAGCTTTGGGTACTAAGCTGAGGTTGAGTTCTGCTTATCATCCACAAACGCATGATCAAACATAGAGGACCATCCAGTCGTTGGAAGATTTACTGAGGGCTTGTATGCTAGAACAAGGAGGTTCTTGGAATAACTACTTTTTGTTGATTGAGTTTAACTACAACAACAGTTATCATTCTAGTATTGGAATGGCACCATACGAGGTATTATATGGTAGGAGGTGTAGGACTCCTTTGTGTTGGTATGAGCCAGGCGAGAGTGTTGTACTCGGACATGAGATCGTTCACCAGACGACTGAAAAGATCAAGATGATCTAAGAAAAGATGAAAGCGTCACAGAGTCATCAGAAAAGTTACCACAACAAGAGGAAGAAGGCATTTCTCTTGTGGCAACTTTTTCCCACAGGATTCTATGTTTGGATTCATTCATATCATATCATAATTATTTTTGTGGTATCTTAGGGCCAAAAATTGGGTCTTCTGTATTTAAGTCTCTTCGATCACGTCGAGACAAAAATGTCAATCTTTATATCTCTGAATAAAAGAAACTTAAATAGGGGCATCTCTCATACCCTAATTTTTATCCCTAAGATCCCACCTCATTTTCATCTTCACAATGTATCAAGATCACAAACTTGGTTCTCCTCTAGCCCCCTCCTCCTTGGGTTTGCTTATGCAGAGATCACCAAGCACATTTCTTTGTATCTTTTTACTTGTGTTTATATACCTTATATTTCACTAACCACTAATCAAAATATATAAAAAAATATGCTTTGTCCCTTTTGTTTCTTTGCAAGGTAGGGTATTGTATAAAAAGCATCAAGCATGGTTCCACAGCTAGGGTTTTGGTCCCTCAAGTTGAAGTGTGGTCAATAATTGGTTCTCAAGAGCTATTTCATCAAGTCATGGCTTCTAATATCAAAGTACAAGGTTTCAAACATCATTCAATATCATTTTGATCAAAGAAATCTCAAGGTTTAGTAGCTTGTCTCTCAAGAAAAGCCGAAGGTTCATGTGTTTACTTTCATGCCTTCATCAACAAGTTACCTCAAGATTTAGTCAATTTAATCAAAGTAAATTCAAAGACACATTATTTTGAGCTAATGTGATTATCCATGTGCTTTGAAATTCAAGGAAAGTCCAAGTTTGCAAGTTGACTCGAACAAGTTTGACCTAAAAAGTCAACATTTCAAGTCAAAGTTCCAAAGAACACAACTCCTTCAATTCTTAATATTTTTGAATTCTTCTTTTTTCATATGACTGTTCTTAACATCCTCTTCAACTTATCTTTACATGACCATAGCCAATTATGCTTGGAGGGTCATCAATCGTTTGAAAACATTATAGGTCATTTGTGGACTTCGTGAAATTTTGCCTATTTTCAAGTGACTTTTTCTCAACTTTCAAGAATCACAACTTCTTAAATTTTCAACATATGGAGCTCATTATTTTTGAAAAATGTAATTTGTGATACCCTCTACAAGATTGCTTCAAAGGTCAAAGTCAAATTATTCTTGGAAGGCCATGGAATTCATTGATACATTATAGGTAATTTTCATCCATTTGGACTTAGAATATTTCAAGTTTGGTTTGCCAGATTTTTGTGCCAACTTTAACATGCCATAACTTCTTGCTCAAGCATCCAAATTAATCCTTTCTTGGCATATTTTTATCTTTGCCATGATGTTAATCAATTGCAAAAAGAATGGGATCAAAAAGCCTCTTGTACAAGATGCCTCATTGATGCCAACATGGTTACTTGGAACTGAAGATTTGCACCATGATCAGATTTTTACCTAAACCAAAACTCAATTACAAGAAAAATTACCACATGTTGGACCTAAACATGTTTAATCAAGTTTCTAGAAGTTAATTGACTCATAAAACGCATGATTTGGCTGAGTTTTCAGCAATTTCAAGTCACAATTTTCTCACTTAGAGGGTGCACACAAATTCATTCAATTCTGGATCATTCCACCCCTCTCATCATTCCATCATCTTCAGATATAAATAGAGGATCATTCCACACTGAAAACCAAGCTTTTGATAGCCAGAAAACCCGTGCTCCACTCTCAAATTTTCTTCAAAAAGTGAGCAATCGTGTTTTCATTTCCAGCCAATTTCAACTCAATTTCTTGATTCAGTTAGCTCTATAGTGTTCCTCTGAAGCTTCTGCAACAATTCCCAAGGTCTAAGAGTCCCTGAATAACTCCAACCAAATCCAGTTTCAGAGCTCCTCTGATCGTTTTTGGACAAGGTAGTTTGAAGCTCCATTTTCAATCAAACAAGTTACCACAATGTAGTCCTTTGTTTGCTGAGTGTTTCCCCTAACCTAACAGGTGTTGATAACTTGTATTCATCATTTAATTTTTGTTTTCTTGTTTGTGTGTTCTTCTGATTTTCCTCAAAATTCTCTCTACTCCCTTTCAATAAATGAAAATGAAGAGTGAGGTTGAGTTTGCCTTGATGAGACGATTGCAATGATGGTGGTTTCGTGCCTTAATGTTACCATTTAACAATCTCCGGTGAGCATCTCACTGGAGAAGATGACCGGAGGGGCTGGGACGATGACCTGAGGTGTTTCCATGTTGGTTGATTGAAATGTTCTAACTGGATAGATTCAAATGTGATTCTGTGTTATTTCTGAAGTAATTTTCAGTGTGCATAACGCTTTTGGACTGCTAGATCTACCAAGTCAGATTAATGAAATAGATCCAACGCGCGTGGTTTTTCCTATTTTATTTTCTTTTCTGATTTTAGTTTTAAAGTGCATTTTCATTCAAAAATTCATAGAAATTTCATTTTAACTCCAAAAAAATCCCAAATTAATCTCTAAAATTCTATTTTATTTTTCTCCTTCTAATTTTATATTTTTCATATTTTATTTTCACCGTTTTCTATTTTTCATGATTTTTATCATTTTTGAAGCATTTTAATTAGTTTAAAAATATTTTTATGCATTAAAAAATTCTCAAAAATTTTATATATAATTCTTAACTTGTTTCTGACTTACTTGTTTTTTCTTGATCATTTATGATTTGATTTGATGCATCATTTGCATTTTCATCTTTATTTTTATTTTAAAATTAATTTTAAAAATCATTTTAGTGCACTTTAATTCATATTATTGCATTTTATATTTGTTTGACTTGTGTTGACTTTTGTTGGCGTTGGATATTGGTTGATTTGGTCACAAGTCTCATCAAACTCAATGGATCTTGGGTGTTGATGGGGTGAAAATCCTAATCCACCAAAATGGATGATTGATTTTGATGATGACTTGATCATCACTTGGAGCCAATTTGGTTTTGCTATTTTGTTTGATCCTCTCTTCTTCATCCCTTTCTTTTTCTTTTTCACCAGTTCTTTGATCAATTGGAGGATGTGTAGACCATCTTAATCATGAAACCTTGAGTGGTGCTTGATGAACTTTCATCATTTCAAATCTACTATTTGATTGATCATTTGATCAATTGAGGTACTTTGGATTGATGCATAAGTTTGTCCAAAGTATCATGAGAGGTTGATTGATGTAATGGATCCATATTTCATTGACTTAGGTCTTGATCAACCTTGTTTTGACTTGTTCTACATGCTTTAGGAGTATGATCTTTATATCATATCTCTAACATGCATGGTACATAAATTATTATTGACCGACCTCCTATAGTATGACCTTCCTTATAAATTGTGTTACGATTGCTTAACATAGCGATAAATTTGCCCCTAAACAGAAAGTGATCATTTGGTCCAATTTTAGATATGAGTCATTTTTAGTTTAGATGTAAATCCCCTATCTCCATAGTGTGTAGATTCTTTTCCACCTAAGAGAGCTAGTGGTATTCTTGTTGATTTTATCCAAGTTGGAGTCCTTCTCAAAGTATGATGCAAAGTTCTCACACTTGTTGGGTTGATTAGTTGAGTAATCTACTTTAAATGACAAACTCTCATCTTATGTCATACTCTCATCTTGTTTATGTTTATGCTTTTTTCTCTTTGTCCATTTGGACTTTCTTTTTCTTTTTAAGACATTAATAAAGGCTTAAACACCCTAAAAGACTCTTAATGCTTCCTTGGACTATTTGGTGACTATCCTTTGCTCATGGATGATGGACTTAGAATTAGGTTCATTGCCCTATGCTTTGGAGTTGTGACTTGAGACCTTGGACCTTATTTGGTACTTTAACCCTGAATTGACCTCTTGTGAAGACTTGGCTTAGATACTTGGCTTTCATCAGAGGCTTGGTTATTATCTCTGCTTATCTTGTTGCTTAAGTCCAAAGGATGAGAGTTTTGGTTTGTTTATGTCAAAGGCTTGTATCTTGGTTAGATCTTTCCTTCCTTAGCTTTTATTTTATGCTTTAGGATAACCTCTTCATCTCCTCCCCTTCTAAAATTTTCAAAATCTTCTCTCTTTTTCGAAACCTTCTTCTTTCAAACTAGAACCACTTTCATGATAAACCTTGACTTTGTCAAGTGCATTTTCAAACTCTTTTTTCTTAATAAATACTAATCAATCTTAAGCATACTTAGGCCATTTTCAAAAGACTTAAAAAAAAGATAAAACTCATTCAAACCATTTTGTGCCTTTTGTGCACTTTTTGATTTTAAAACTTTTCATAAAGTTTATACATGAGTCATTTCCATAGTTGAGATGTGATCCTCATATCCCTATAGTATTTTTTAAATAAGTTGATTCTTTTCCACCTTAAAGAGTTAATGACATACTTGTTGATTTTATCCAATTTGGAGCCCTTCTCATGGTGATGCAAAGGTCCATTTTCACATACTTGTGGGTGATTAGTTGAGGTTTTCTCCTTAAAATGAGAATTTGTCTTTTCACACCATTTTGGTTACTTTTACCACGAACTATGAGGTTTTGATCCTCCATTGCACTTTGTGGGTACGTAGGCACGAGGCTCAAGAAGTATTATCAAACACAAAATTATTAAAAAAATACTTCTCTTCTCACCTCACCAATCTTTTGCAAACAACCCTTTTTTAAGCCAAACGCTAGATTTTCAAAGAGGTTCCTATAGAGTACTATAGATGTTTCTGGTGCTAACACATTCCCTTTGCGTAACCAACCCCCTTACCCTTGTCTATGTTTTTATTAGTTTTTGTTTTAAAACTTCTTTAGGTTTTGTTCGCTTTTTTCCCATTCCTTTGGAAAAATAAAAGTGCGGTGGTGACTCTTGTTTTATGAGTTAAGTTAATCAATAGCTTAATCTCAAATTCTCCCGCTACACTATGTACTCGTGATGTAATGATTTCATAAATTAGTATGTGAAACCTGATTTTGACATTGTTATTGTTGATGTGTTGTTTTGGTGATGATAAACATTAAGGTGATTTTCATGATACATTGTCGGTGATGTTAAATTGGTGAAATTAGGTGTTAATTAGTAGGTTTAGGATGTAATAACAGTAGACAATTGAAATAAGATGTTAGATTTTTGAAATACGTTTTTATAGTATGTTAGGGCATGTTTGGATGAGGTTTAGAAGAGATATAGTTGGAAGAAACTGAGTATTTTCATCATGGGTTATGCGGTATCGATTACCATCTTAAAAATTAAGTTTTATAAATTTTTCGGGGTCGGTACACATATTGGTAATCGATTACTACAGGATGGCTGCGATTTTTTTTGAAGTAAAACTAAAAATAGCATAACTTGAGTTTTGTAATTACATTTGATGCGCGGTTCGAAACGTTGGAAAGCTAATGCGTAACACTTTTCCCTTGTAATGTCTTAGGTAGCTGAATGTGAATTAAAGATATGTGAAGGTGTGAAAAGTACACAAGAAGGGGGGTTGAATTGTGTTTCACGTTTTCTTATTAGTTAGCTTCTTATCAACGTTTCAGAATCAGAACTGATGTTCAAATTCTGAGTTAATTCAGTTTGCAGCGGATACAGTAGAAGTAAATAAAATAACAGCAGAAGACACAAAAGATTTATAGTGGTTCCTCCCCTAACTGAGACTAGTCCAGTCCTCTTTCCTCACAAGATATTTTCATTATAACCACTTCATGATTACAATCGCTTATGCTTCTGCATAAGACTTTTACAACTGCTCAGACCAACTGTTTGAGACTTTCCTTGCTTAGAGCGCATGTCTAAGACTTACCCTTTGCTCACACCGTCAGACTGAGCCGCCTGCTCATCTGTTATCTGGTTGAAACTTTCCTTTGCTTAGAGCACATGTCTAAGACTTTCCATTGCTCACACCTTCAGACTGATCTGTCTGCTCATCTATATCTTCTAGCTGAGACTTTCCTTACTTAGAGCACATGTCTAAGACTTTCCATTGCTCACATCTTCAGACTGAGCCGCCTGCTCATCTGTCTTCTGGATGATACTTACCTTTGCTTAGAACACATGGCCAAGACTTTACTTTTGCTCAATCAGACTAGTTGAATAAGACTTTCACAGCTCAAGCACTTAAGCAATGAGACTTACATGGCTTAAGCTTCTTGGCTCAAAACTTGTTGCTTTAATCCCAATGAAACAAGACTTTTTGCTGTAACACATAGCAAGAGACTTAATCTAAACTACAGAAGGCTTAGCAGAATAGAGAACAAGGTGTACATGATGCAAGCATCAGAGATACGGGAGATCACCATAACAAAGACCTAAAGAACTTAAGATTTCTAAATATATACATGGGTGAGAAATCTTAAGGCTTTTACAATTAAAACCTACAACAGAAAATTGGCCTATTACATAGAGTTGATAATTGCTTGATCTTGCCACTCTTTCAACAGAAGAATCCTAGTTAAAAATTCAGGCTTGAATCTTCAGCCATATATATAGCCTTTCTAGAAACTATCCACTGAGAAGGTTACTTGATCAAGTGTCTTTGCTTCTGCTCCAAAGTACAAGAGACGTTAAATATGGATGCACAACAGATTTTTGAATCCATTGTGTAACACATTTAACCTTTGAGTCTTCAAGAGGTTCTGTACTAATAGAGTCGTTGGGAGTAGACATCCATAGAACGTACCAGCTTTTCTTGAGCCATGCAATACTGTAGACTCGAGCTGACAGGATATAAGACAATACAACATGCTTTCAGTAGTACAGATAATCCATAGATTTATCACCACCTCTGAATGGTACCAGAAGCTGATATACAATTACTAAGTGTAGAAACTCGTCTGAATGCTGAGGTTATCAGTTCAGAGTCTGCATTAAGCCACACTAGAAATTGTTCTTCAAACTCTGCCACTAGAAGCTTGCTATGAAGAAACTCCAAGTGTATCTTAGATAAACAAATTCTGATTATTTATGTACAAGAATAAGAACCTGCATAAATAAAAAACACATCAAATAAACGATTGTTCTTTTAATACTTTTGTTATCATCAAAACTAAAAGAGAAAATATCAAGAACAGATTTTGTTCTAACAATATGAATATAATATTTTTTGGGTGCAATGTTGTGAATGTGTGATTGATTTAAGATGAATTGTTATGATGCTTGATGATTAATTATGTAGAGAATACATAATTGTTGTTTATTGTGATGGTAGTTTTGAAAGGGGAAATATGTTGTTGTTATGTTGCGTGTTGTTTATCGAATGAGGATCATAAACATGTTGTTGTTGTTGCATCAATTGTATATCATACATAAATTGTAAATAAAACACACATCAAATAAACCATTCTTCTTTTAATACTTTTGTTATCGTCAAAACTAAAAGAGAAAATATCAAGAATAAATCGTGTTCTAACAATCTCCTCCTTTTGATGATGATAAACACAAGTATTTAAAGGACAATGTTGGGCATTTAATTTTCTTTGCAACAACAGGGTATAAGGTTTGTAAGCTCCCTCTGAGTCTGATAGTTCACAACAGAGCTTGTTCTAGCATTAAGAACTATTTCTCAAGAAAAATAAACTAGTCTTCTTAACAACATCAGGGTATGAGGGTTGCAATCTCCCCCTGAGTCAATCAGTTCCAAGGTTGAGTTTTGTAAGCTCCCCCTTAGTTCCATAGTTAAGAACACCAAAATGACTGCTTTTTAACTCCTTTTGGATACACCATAATACGTGGTTTGTAAGCTCCTTCTGAGTCCCATAGGCTAAGTTAAAGGTTTGTAAGCTCTATCTTAACACTATGTACAAGAGAGTTACAATATGTCGCCCTTTTTAACTTTCTTTGGCAACACCAGAGTATGAGGTTTGTAAGCTCCTTCTGGGTCTGATAGGCTAAGTCTGAGGTTTGTAAGCTCATACTCAGACCTATGTACAAGAAAGTCAAAATGCGCCCTGGGCAAGTAATAGAAAAATAAATGACCAATATGTATTCAATGGGTTCAGTTTCCACTTAAATACTTACTATTATTTCTCCCCCTTTTGTCACATCATAAAGAATAAAAAGAAAAATAAGGAAAGAGAGAAAAAAAATCACCAATAAATGTAACTCAGATCATCATTACAAGATTAGTTTCCAAGAAGGAAGAGTAATCAAGTAATAAGAGTCATTAAGGTTTGTAAAGTGCACGCATTGAAGTCTTAGTGGTTGTTAATTGTTCCAAGAATTAAACAAGGATTAAATTTAGACGATTGGTATCCACAAAAGTTGCTATAAAAATATCTCACTCCTAAATCAATTTCATCAATCACCCATCCTAAGAATATGGAGTCAGCATCTGAGAATCACAAGGCGTTTATCGTAACAGACACAACTAAGAGCTCTACAAGTATGTCAATCCAATCCCCTCAAAATCGAGCTGCTTCTGAGTCCTTTACAACTGTTCCAGTGCTCTCAACACAACTTGCTTCTGAAGAAGCCACTTCACCAGCACTTGAATAACCTTCAGAAGGAGGTTCAACATTGACTACTTTGAAGCCTCAGAGAAGAAGAATGAAGAGATCAAGGAAGAAGAAAAGGAGGGCAAACAAGAGGTTCTACAACTCTCTTCCAGACATAGAAGAGGAAGAAGTGATTGATTCAAAAGATGAGGAGGTAGACTACAACAACAGTGGTCGCCGCTGGGCACACAATTCAATGGCTAGAGATGAATTCTAGGATATATCTTGTACCCTTTTTTTGTTGAAAAGTTGTAATCCTCATTTAATTAATGAAAAGTTTATTTCAGACCAATACTTATTTACCACGCATTTACATTACAGAATTTTACTTTAGATAATCTGAAGGTACACTTAAAAAAGTGAAACTGACATAGAAACAACAGTTAGAACAGATCAGTCATAAACTCACACTAATTCAGAGAATATTAATAGATTAGATTACCTTACCAAGGGTCATTATTAAAATGGTGATTTAATAAGGACTTAAATAATATTAAACTCAAGATAATAATTGTAATATGTCTATAAAAGGACTCAAGTAAGCTTTCTTCCATGATCACTTAATCTCTAAAACACCAAGATGTATAAGCAGAAGCAGATCTGGGTTCCAAAGAGAGATTTCAGGAAGGTAGCATTACTGAATGCAGTAACTCAAGCAAATCAAAGCAAGACACCAGCTGAAGAACCTACAAGCAAGCATACAGCTTCAGAAGTGCACTCCTCTTCAGCATCCTTTGTGAAGACACACAGAAGAAAGAAGTCTTCTGGATCCATACGCAAAAACAAAATGAGGAAGGAGGCTTTGGAGTTTGCTAAGGAATAATGGCAAGATTTCTTAGACAATCTAGACATGTCAGATGACCATAGGGATTTCCTTAGGACACATCCATTAGACTAGAAAAATCTAATTGTCTTGTAATAGCTTCCTCTTTCAGTAATAAAATAAGTTGCAAACATTTGAGTTCTTTCATCTATTTCAGATACTCAGTGAACAGTACGAGTAAATATTAATAAGTTAAAACTGAACACAAGCATGAACAAACTTCTGAATTTATTAATAAGATACTTAATACAAAGATTTCATCAACAATACAAGGCATAACTATGCAGAAATCTAACATCAGAATCTTTCATAGATAGCTTCAAACTTGTCTCTCCAAATCTTAGAAGAACTAGCCTCAGAACATATGTTAACCCCTTGTTGAACAAGTAATTTAGAAATAACTCGTCCAAAAGGTATGGAGAAGGTCTTTCCCTTTTTAAAAGAAGAAAGAGACCTCTTCAAATGGTCAAACATAACTTGAGGAAGATCAATCTTCAAATCTGAATTAAGAAGTAGAAGCAAATCTTTTTCAATAGGGCCCAGTTGGTCTAAATCTTGATCCTTTGGCAGTAAGTTTGAATTCAGAATCTGACTCCAAACAACAGCATCAAGAAGAAGATTAGAAACCACTAATGTATTAGATGGATCTACAAAGATACACCAAGTAGGAAGATAGTGTTCCCAAACAAGAGTTCCTGGAATTTCTCCAATCTCCTCACAGTTGATCACATTTGCAATCGCTTTAGAGGTTACTGTAATAGAAACACCAGTTGCTCTAAAGTCTAGACAGAATAGCATCCTCAGAATTCAGCTCAACATTGGAGGCATTAATCCAAAAATCTTTGACAAGACTTGGATAAGTGAAACCACAAAGCATCTCAAAGTAGCCACTCCACATTTGTTTAGACACAGTCTCCCAGAAGTTGAAACCAATCTTAAGAAACTCATCAAAATCCACAAACTTTTCATTGATGATAACCAGCTGATTCAAAGGAGAATAAACTGAAGAACTCATCTCAAGTTTGGTTTGATCAGCACGCACACAAGAAGAAGAAAAGAAAGAGAAGAAGAAGAATAAGAAAACGAAACTGAACAAGAATCTCCAAAAAAAATAAGAATCTTGTCAGAAAAGGACACAATGATGTTTCACAAGACAGGGAATAGTAACAACAAGTACTAAAAGAGAAAACATCATTACCCAAAGGTTCTTTATCCAGCAGATAATTCAATTCCACCAGATAAGTTTCACCTTTATGAAAGATTAAGTATTATAAAAGCTTTTAGAAAACTTTTTACTTAAACTGCTATGTCAGAGTGAAAGAATCTTCTTCTGAATCTCTGACAAGTTTCAAAAGCTATCAACCATCAAAGTCTAGTAAGTCCAAACTAAGATAGAGATATCATCTATCAGTCACAAGTCTCTAAGATTCTATTCAGAACTAGCACATTATCTTGAAACAAGAGTCATGAGTGATAGACAAATATTGAATTGTCTTCTTTAGACTGCTAACAAGCAACAATATCAACACAAACGTGAGAAAACTGTTTTAATAAATGTGATCATCATCTGGCTTGATAAGACATACAGTATAGACAAACACAACAGAGTTTCCTCTTAATGATTTCTGAAGTTCTCCTTTTTCAAAAGAAAAACTTCTCTAGAGATCTAACAGAAACTTTGCATTTATATCTAAACAAATATCTTATTGAATCAAAATATAAGTGCGACAAGAATAAACATACCCCACTTTTTTTGTTCGGTCAGACTCGATTCAATATTCAGACTTGACCAATAGAGTCTGAACATAACTTTTAGTGGATTTTGATTCAATGGATGTCTGACCACTGATTCCACTACTCTCACCAAATTTAGTACCACCAGTACTTGAATATGGGTTGTTGGCTCTTCTCCCAATCAATGTTGTAAACAACTTTATGGAAGATGCATCTGCTTCTTTCCTTGATATCTGTAGCCGATACATTATGATACTCATATTTCTATAAGACCATACATGTAAGTATAAACAGACTTTTCTCAGCCTTACATCTCAATCTAACAGCAGATCATAAGTCACTCTAGAGTGTAAGTCTAGAATGAGATATGAACATAATCTTGTTCTAAGCAATGACAATAATCTCATTATCATGGAATAAATCTTTTGACTTTGAAATCATTGACAAGCTCAGAACCAGATGGCGACAGCTATCAGAGATTGACATAAAGCAGATCAGAGTACTATCTTAGTACAACTAACAGAGCTCAAAGAGAAGTTGAAGATTTCTCATAGAAGTGTCTTTTAAGACAACTTCCATGATGGTCCTCAACCAAGAAGCAATGGAGTTTCTTAAGATATCACCTTAAAGAACAAACTCCATATAATAAAAAACAAGATAGCTTTAATAAAATCTCTTGCTTCTCAATACTTGATTTTTATTTCAAAACACAGATGCTTCTTTTCATCTGTATCCTGCACTAATATCAGTTTCAAACAATTAAGCATTGAACATCATCTGATATTAGGTTCTGGTAGAATTTTCTTCTTGCTTTCAGATTTGGGAAATCAGTTTAAATACACATATTTCAAAAGCTTTTGAAGCTACTCTTTTATCAACAGATAACATAATTCATTCAGCCAAAATGAAAGTCCTTCTGACAAGAAACCTAAGTTTCTCATCATTAGTCATTCCAAAGAACTTAAGCTAAAGAAGAGAAGATGATCTGTTGAATAGTTTTTCATCATCCAACTTCATTTCTTTTCTTTAAAGACTGCCAGGAAAATCTTCAAAACACAGCAGATTTTGGATGTAAACAAAAAAAATGGTGACTTTAGATTAAAGTCAAGAAACAGTCTTCTCAGAATTTGCTTGAAAAGATTAGATGAAGTGTAACTACTTCAAGCTTTATAAACAGATTCCACAAATTCAAGCACAAGACTTCAAAGATAGTCCAAGCATCAGACATATCAATGATGTTGATATACTCATAAGTGAGATAGTGCATCTACCAAAATGCAGTTATCTCTGAAGATATTCAATATGCATCTTCTGAGTTGGTGAAAGAGATTTTTCAAAAAGATCATCTATAACACCATCAACTTCTATAGTAATACTTTTTTCAAGGATATTCTATAGACCTTAGACAACCCTTTATCAAGTCCAATGAGTTAAAAATATGTTTATCTTTTCCATCATTTAAATTCAATGGAATCACCCATTTGAATATGGTAGTAAAAGCAGTATGATATTTTTCATGTGGCACTTGATTCCTTCTTAAAGAAGAGGTATACTTTTCGTATTGGATCAATATCTACACCACTGTTAAGTGTTAAGCACTGACCAGACTCTGATACCAATTGAAGGTGTGAAAAGTACACAAGAAGGGGGGTTGAATTGTATTTCGCGTTTTATTATTATTTAGCTTCTGATCAGAGTTTCAGAATCAGAACTGATGTTTAGATTTTGAGTTAATTCAGTTGGCAACGGATATAGCAGAAGTAAATAAAATAACAGCAGAAGACACAAAAGATTTATACTGGTTCCTCCCCTAACTGAGAGTAGTTCAGTCCCTTTGCCTTACAAGATAATTTCGTTATAACCACTTCATGATTACAATCGCTTATGCTTCTGCATAAGACTTTTGTAACTGCTCAGACCAATTGTCTAAGTCTTCCCTTGCTTAAAGCGCATGTCTAAGACTTACCCTTTGCTCACACCATTAGACTGAGTCGTCTGTTCATCTGCTCTCTGGTTGAGACTTTCCTTTTCTTATAGCACATGTCTAAGACTTTCCATTGCTCACGCCTTTAGACTGATTCGCATGCTCATCTGTCTTCTGGCTGAGACTTTCCTTTACTTAGAGCACATGTTTAAGACTTTCCATTGCTCAAACCTTCAGGCTGAGCCGACTGCTCATCTATCTTCTGGTTGAGACTTACCTTTGCTTAGAGCATATGTCTAAGACTTTACTTTTGCTCAATCGGACTAGTTGAATAAGACTTTCACAACTCAAGCACTTAAGCAATGAGACTTACGTGGCTTAAGCATCTTGGATCAAGACTTGTTGCTTTAATCCCAATGAGACAAGACTTTTTGCTCTAGCACATAGCAGGAGACTTAATCTAAACTACAGAAGGCTCAGCAGAATAGAGAACAAGGTGTAAATGATGCAAGCATCAGAGGTACGGGAGATCACCATAACAAAGACTTAAAGTACTTAAGATTTCTAAATATATACAGGGGTGAGAAATCTTAAGGCTTTTACAATTACAACCTAAAACAGAAAATCTTCCTATTACATAGAGTTGATAATTTCTTGATCTTGCTACTCCTTCAACAGAAGAATCCTTGTTAAAAATTCAGGCTTGAATCGTTAGCCATATATATAGCCTTTCCAAAAATTGTCTGTTGAGAAGGTTACTTGATCAAGTGTCTTTGCTTCTGCTCCAAAGTACAAGAGACGTTGAAGATGGATGCACAACAGAGTTTTGAATCCATTGTGTAACATGTTTAACCTTTGAGTCTTCAAGAGGTTCTGTACTAATAAAGCCGTTGGGAGTAGACATCCATAGAACGTACCAGCTTTTCTTGAGCCTTACAATACTGTAGACTCGAGCTGACAGGCTGATAAGACAATACATCATGCTTTCAGTAGTACGGATAGTCCATAGCTTTATCACCAACTCTGAATGGTACCAGAAGCTGATATACAATTACTAAATGTAGAAACTCGTATGAATGCTGAGGCCTTCAGTTCAGAGTCTGCGTTAAGCCACACTAGAAATTGTTCTTCAGACTCTGCCACTAGAAGCTAGCAATGAAGTAACTCCAAGTGTATCTTAGATAAACAAATTCTGATTATATATGTACAAGAACCTGCATAAATAAAACATACATCAAATAAACCATTGTTCTTTTAATACTTTTATTATCATCAAAACTAAAAGAGAAAATATCAAGAACAAATCTTGTTCTAACAATATGAATATAATATTTTTTTTGGGTGCAATGTTGTGAATGTGTGATTGATTTAAGATGAATTGTTATGATGATTGATGATTAATTATGTGGAGAATACATAATTGTTGTTTATTGTGATGGTAGTTTTGAAAGGGGAAATATGTTGTTGCTATGTTGCATGTTGGTTATCAAATGAGGATCATAAACATGTTGTTGTTGTTGCATCAATTGTATATCATACATCATATGATGTCATTGTTGCAAAAAGGGCTGGTCACGAGTTCAGATGAGGGGACGAGTGACTTGTCTGGAGCTCAAATGAGGGGGCTAGGGGTTCAGATGTTGGCACTCGGTTTGTATGAAGAACCATTGTTGAGGTGGTACGTCATGCATATATAGATAAGGTGTTGTCACATTTAGGGGTGATCAAAACCGAACTAACCCAATAAAAAATGCAAACTAAACCAAGCCAAATCAAAACCGCAAAAAAATCGCATTTGGTTCAGATGTGTTTGGACCTTTTTTTTAACAAAACCGCATGGTTCTGTTCGGTTTGCGGTTTGTATTTTGCAAACCGAACCAAGCCAAACCAAACCAGATTATGTTACAACCCAAAAACTACTTATTCTGCATCCAACCCAAAACTCAGACCTATTGTGCCTTAGCCTTACAATTACGAACAATCTTATCTTACTCACACTTATGGTTTCAATTTCAACCTTCTCAAATCTCTCTCAGTATTATCGTGCCTTCTTCTCATCTGTTTTGACATGTATATTTCGCCTCTTCTAGTCTAATATCTCTCTCTCTCTCTCTCTCTCTCTCTCTCTCTCTCCCTCCTCTTATGTTCTTTCTTTTCATCTTCTAATTTCTATACTACTATTCTCTCTTCCTATTATATTTTTATCGCACGCTTCTTCTCTAATCTCTCATCTCTTATGTTATTTCTTTTTCAACTTCTCTAATGTCTCATATTCTCTATTTTTTCATTTTAATGTTTTTTTATATTTTTTAACGCAACTATTTTATATTTTTTATTCCACTTTTATCTAATCTAATTTTTGTATATGGAATGGGAAGTTGTTGTCCAAATACGATGAATTTTGTTGTTATTTGGCAATGTATGATTGACTAAACACAAAGCTATGTTGTTCTCTATATGTGTATGTATATCTCAATAAAAATGATGTAAGAAGCCGAACCAACCAAACCAATCAAAACCTCATTGGTATGGTTTTATTTCTAAAAGTCAATCGAACCAAACCAAACTGCATGCATTTTTCTTTTGTGGTTCAGATGACTTTTGGCGTCAAAACCGCACCGCGAACATCCCTAGTCACATTGCATACAAGTTTGCATTTGTGAATTGATGATTGTCATGTGAATACATTACCTATTGATGATTGTTGTTGTTGTTGTTTGTGCTATCCTTCCCGCTCTTTTGCACTGCTAACATATTTAAGTGTATTCTCACTCCTTTGTTGTTTTCTTTGTGTGTTGATGTATGATGTGCATAGATACTCTGGAACATAAGTAGTAATTGTTGTGAGTTGGAAGATGACCTTGGAGCTCATCTTTATATACTTTATTTTTTATCGCTTTTAGTTGGTTAAATGCTCTGATCTGTAACATCGGGAACAAGGCGTTTTTATTATGTTTTGATTTAATACTGAATTATATGGTTTAAAGTCTAATACTTTATTTGCGAAACTTAATTTGACGTTGTTGTGACATGATTTTCTGCTTGTTGTCAAATGTGTTGATGAGCTTTTGGATGGTTGTCATAACGACACCTTAAATTGTCGATTAAATTTTTTTATATAAGTTTTGAGGTTTAGGATGTTACAATAGTTATCCTTACAATTTTTGGTAAAATGCCACGGATAGCCACTGGTAGAAGTTGTTGCATCAAGACATGACAAGCATTAGATTTTAAGCCAATTAATTTGAGATCATTCATTAACACAATTTTCTTCATATTTGATTAGTACCCTTGGAAAACACAGTTGGCATTAATAGGTTGCTCGGAATTAGGGGTAGGACAGGGAACCCTACGGAAAAACATACAAGCTTGAATGTGCCTTATGTCTTTTAGGAATGACTAAAAAATACCGATCCCTAAAATTCTTGAGGCTATTAATAAAAATATCAAACATTTTCTTCGATTGACGAAACGAAGGTAACCTTTGCCACCGATGTATCTTGGTTGAAATACGTTGCAAGTTGAATAGATGAAAGAATGACTTAAGAGTTGAAGGGAAGATAAAAGTCTATCATGGACAACATGCATTAATGAAGAGGCAGTGAACACCAGTCGAAAGAGCTACACAACCTCTATCAAACTAGCCCGCAAAGAACACGACGACAGTAGAGAGGACGAACCAAAATTATCAATCCTTGCTTCACCAAATACTAACAAGAAGTTAAGGGACAACTGTTCTAGGACAACTAAATGTCCAATTATGAGGCCCACTTCAAAGTATCTATTTAACAGATAAAGTGACAAGTAGCACCTCATCAAAGGCGAACACTCAAGTCCAACTAGTGAATCATTGTCCATGATTATATCTTATCAGACGACTCTCCGCATTACACGTTGGATTAAATAGAAGCGGTTTTAACCGTCGATCATATATAACTCCTACCATGTGTCGTTTATAGATATTATCTCACTCTTAATCGTACTGTCACTTCGATGTCACATTGGAAAACTATAGAAACAGGTGGTTTGTTATTATTGGTAATAATATGCAGAATAATAGTGGTTTTGTACAACCTGGAATTATGAAGGACAAGAAACCAACGGTTTAATAAGTGTCTACTTTAAAAAACATGCAAGAGCGCAACCAGCTATTCTTAACACTGTTTGTCCTTTGATAGTTTGTCTTTGCGTAACAACAACCGAGTCGTTAACACTAGCAGTCTTAGCAATGATCAAAGCATATATGAACATGATTGTTGGCATTATGTTCACCAATGGCACATCGAAAATGCTTTTCAATAATTCCTGCTCAGAAAATAAAAAGCCCACAGCCTGTCACAATATTTTGGACGAGTCTTAATTTCCACAAAATCTTCCTAGAGTAAATCATCGATTCTTGATTTTCACATTAGTATCTTCTTAGAAACTATAAATGAATCAAACTAATTTTCAGTTCCAAGTATTGAAAATACTAATATCTCTGTATTTTACAACTCACACGCGTTATTATTTTGGACTAATCACACGCTTTAATTAATGTTAAAAATCGAAGAACCAGTACCTAAAAACCAGAAACCTATGGATACTTAAAGATTCCATTTCAGATGTTACAGAACAAACCACGCCGAAACACGCGGTTATATCATCTCAAATCTCAATCACATGTTTAATACTAAAAACTTCAATTAATTTTAATAAAATAACACATTATTAATATTTCACACAAAAAGTTTTATAGTTAATGCAAAAAGCTGGCTTCTATGTCCTCATTCCTTCGTGTGCATGTGTCAAGTATGCATATAAATACCACAAATTAATGAAACTTCTTCATAAAATTTCTCTGCCTCTTTCTTCTTCACCACACTAAGTTAGAACAAAGAAAACCGTTTTAAAAAAATGGTAGGAGTTTTTCGTCGTTCAGTTTCGTTTCCAAACAAAAATCCTAACCGTCCATCACAAAAGCCATCAATATCACACCACATAAGATCCATAAGTCTTCCCTGCAGATCTCATCCGTTGATTTCCCAGATCAAGGATGAGATCAACGGTCTCAGATCCTGGACTAATTCTACGAAATCAAATCCATTAACATCCAAAAGCTTATCCAACGGTTTAACACTTCTCAAACAAACACATGAAACTTTTCAAGATATTCTCCAACTTCCACAAGCTCAAGAGTCTCTTCGCTACCATCCTGTTTGGGTCGAGAAGCTTCTAGAATATTCTCTCCGCTTCGTCGACGCATACGGAATGTTCCAAACATCGATTTTGTCGCTTAAAGAAGAACATTCATCGGTTCAAATCGCGATAAGGAAACGAGATGAATCAAAACTGGTTATATATTTGAAAAGTAAAAAGAAATTGAGTAAGGAGATTGAAAAGCTGGTTTCTGGAATCCGATGTGTGGATTTCGGTGTTACACATCAACGACTGAATGTTCCTATTTGTTCTTCTTCAACGACGCTGTTGTCGATTGCGGATAGTGTTGAACTTGGAGGTGTGATTGAAGATGTTATGAGTTTAACTGTTTCTGTTTCTGTTGCGGTTTTTAACAGCGTAGCAATGTCGTTTGCTTCGAGGAGATTTTCGTGGGTGAAAATGGTGAGAAAAGGTGGGAGTTATAAGGAGTGTGAAGGGATTGAAGAGATTCAGAAGCAATTAAATGAGGTTGAGAATATTGGGAATTTGAAAAAGAAAGGAGATGAAGAAGTGAGATCGGTTTTGAAGAGAATGCGGGATTTAGAAGAATGTATTTGCGGTGTTGAAAGTGTTAGTGAGAAAGTTTTCAGAGCTTTGATTAATTCACGCGTTCTGCTTCTCAATACTCTTACCCTGTCGCACTAGATAGTAGCTTTTTTTTTTCTTCCGGTTAATTAAAGATATATAACAATATTCTTTTAATGTATTTTTTACTTATGTAAGTTATCATACATCATACATGCAAACTATACATCGTTCTTTTTTTTCTTTTATCTCTATCAGTAATTGATTTGAAGCATGAGTACCTTTAAAATGAGGGAACTATCTATATCGGATACGCAATCATACCGGGTACACATAGCATACTTGTGGTATTTTATTTTTTATTTTTATTCTAAAATTTATAGTTTTCGCAAATTTCAATATAGTAATTTTAGGTATTTTAATTTGAGAAAAAAAGAAATGCATTGACAGTATAAAATATTTTACACTGTCAATCATTCATAATCATGTATCAGAATAAAACATATTTTTATTTTAAAAATATTGATATTAAATGACAATTGTAAATGTTTTGATTGGTTGTATGTGTAAAACTGTCTTACACTGACAGTACACTACTATTAAACCCTTTTAATTTCTTTGTTATTTTAGCTTAACATTGTTTTTTATCTTTAAAAACTTTTATAGTGATATATTATTATGAACCTAATAATTTAGTTATCTATTCATACATTTTATAAAAAACTCTTACTTGTACTTTGACTTTTCAAAAAATATTGTATTTCGTACTGATACTAGTATTCGCATGAGGTACCGCATCCGTACCTATTCATCATAGATACTTGATGATTGATATTAATAGTATTGTTAGTTTATGGTTAAATATGAGATATAATTGTTATGTTTAAGCATGGTTTCGAAGTCAGCCATATGCACAAAACAATGTTAATTATTTTTATTTTTATCATCTATTAAGTGTTGGGCTATCCCTCTTATTTGGAGAGGCCCAAATTAATGTGGGTTAGTGGCTCATTTGTTTCTATGCCTTTGTTATTACCCAACAAAGAGAATTAGGTTAATTTTATCCATTGTGTGTGAAAAACAACAAGAAAAGTAGAGAGAAGAGTGAAATCCCGTAGCCATATTTCAGCTCAGAGCAATTCCACTAAATCGGAGATTGCGCAAAATTCAACGGTCGGATCGTCCTGAAATTTTGACACGACGTTCATGACTTTCTGAGCGATTTTCATTGGATTCGAAGCTTTCTAAGTCGGTCTGTCGAGTCCATCTTTGAGGTCTGAATTTCTTGGTGTTTTGGGTTGTTTTTGTCTCTCTTAATTATTGTTGTATTCCAATATTGATTGTAAAACTTGATGATGTTTATGTATGCCTCTAACTAGTGTTAGAGAGAACCTTGCTTATACCCATTAATTGATAATAGTGGAGGATTTAAGTAGCCTACGGGTCTCGTGGTTTATTACTCCTAGTTAACGGAGGCTTTTCCACGCTAAAATCTTGTTGTGTTGTTTTATGTGTTTTGTTGATTGTCGTTGCATTTGGTAATTAGGAGAGATTGTCTTGTTGGTTTATTCCGTTGTATGTGTGGATTTCCTCCCAACAAGTGGTATCTATAGTCGTGGTTTGATTTGTGTAACGATGGAGACGAACACATCTAGGATGGTGAGTTTGAATGGTTCCAATTACAATGTTTGGAAAGGAAAAATGGAAGATTTGCTTTATGTGAAAGGTTTTCACTTACCGGTTTTCTCTAATGAAAAACCCGATGGAAAGAGTGATGAAGAATGAACTTTGTTGCATAGACAAGTTTGTGGTTATATTCGTCAATGAGTGGATGATAATGTTTTGAATCATGTGAGCTCGGTGACTCATGCTCGCTCTATTTGGACCAAACTTGAGGAGTTGTATGCAAGAAAGACGGGAAACAATAAGTTGTTCTTGTTCAAGCAATTAATGTCATTGAGGTATAGTGATTGTTCACCAATGACCGATCACTTGAACATTTTCCAAGAGATTATAAATCAATTGTCGGAGATGAATCTTACTTTTGATGATGAAATTCAAGGTTTATGGCTTCTTGGTACTTTTCCTAATTCTTGGAGACTTTTAGGACATCCTTGTCTAACTCCGCTCCGAATGGTATCATCTCGATGGACTTGGCTAAAAGTAGTGTGTTGAATGAGGAGTTGAGGCGTAAGTCACAAGGTTCTTCTTCACATTCCGAGGTGTTGATTACCGAATAAAGGGGGAGAAATCAAAGTAGAGGTTCAAGTAATCGTGGAATTTCACGTGGTAAATCACAAGGAGGCTCTAATAGATTCTCTCATATTGAGTGTCATCATTGTGGAGAAAAAGGACACATAAAGAGGTATTGCCGTAAGTTGAAAAGGGACACCATAATTGAATGGGTTAGCTGAAAGAATAAATAGAACTTTGGTGGAAAGGGTGAGATGTTTACTTTCTCAATCAAAGTTGCCGAAATATTTTTGGGGAGAAGCATTTAGCATGGTTGTACATCTTTTAAACCTTACTCCATGTGTTCCGTTGAAGTTTGATGTTCCAAATCATGTTTGGAGTGGTAAAGATGTTACCTACAACCATCTTCGGGTGTTTGGATGCATGGCTTATATGCATATTCCGAAGGATGAGAGATCGAAATTGGATGAGAAGTCGAAGAAATGTTTGTTTGTTGGGTATGAACTTGATGAGTTTGGGTATCGATTCTTTGATCCGATTCAACGGAAACTTATTCGTAGTCGTGATGTCGTATTCATGGAAGATTATACCATTTAGGACATAGACAAAGTTAAGAATAAAGATCCAATTTTTGAAGACGAAGAAATGGTTCATACGGACTCAACTAATATTGATCCTATCCCTATCACTTTCGAAGATGTTCCAGTTGAAAATCAAGGTATGGATTTGAATATTGATGATGTTTTAAATCCTAATGACATTGTTGATATAGGTGCTACGGAAGATGTTGTTGAAAATGAGGTTGATCAAGAGGTTGAAATTGTTGAACAACCAGTTGCTTCTAATGAGTTGAGGCGGTCTATTCGGGATAAAAGGTCTTACATTCGATACCCCTCAAACGAGTTTGTTTTTCTTACCGATAGTGGAGAACCCGAAAGCTTTAAAGAAGTTTTGGAGGATGAGAACAAAAAGGAGTGGATGGATGCCATGGAGGATGAAATGCAATCACTTCGTGATAATAATACCTTTGAGTTAGTGAAGTTGCCAAAGGGTAAGAGAGCATTGAAGAATAAATGGGTTTATCGGATTAAGCAAGACGAGTGTACTTCTCAAAGAAGATACAAGGCTCACTTGGAGGTAAAAGGTTTTAAACAAAGGGAAGGTGTTGACTTTGACGAGATTTTTGCTTTGGTTGTGTAGATGCAATCTATTCGAGTGGTTCTTGGGATAACCGCTAGTTTTGATTTGGAAGTAGAGCAAATGGATGTGAAGACGACTTTCCTTCATGGTGGTCTACATGAAGAAATTTACATGGAGCAACCGGATGGATTCCGAGAGAAAGGCAAAGAAGACTATGTTTGCAAATTGGTAAAAAATCTTTATGGTTTGAAACAAGCACCTCGCCAATGGTATCAAAAGTTCAACTTGGTGATGATTGAACATGGGTACAAGATGACTAAGGTCGATCATTGTGTGTTTTCCCAGAATTTCTCTGAAGGTGATTTCATTATTCACTTGCTTTATGTGGATGCTATGCTAATTGTTGGAAATAATATTACAAGAATTAAAGAGTTGAAGAACACTTTGAGTGAATCTTTTGCTATGTAGGATTTATGAGAGGCTCGGAAAATTCTTGGTATTGAAATTGTTCGAGATCGAAATGAGAAGAAGTTGTACTCGTCATAAGAAAAGTATGTGGATAAAGTCCTTCGGCATTTTAGTATGGGTAAGGCTAAAGCGGTGAACATTCCACTTGCTTCTCATTTCAAGCTTAGTCATAAACTATGTCCATCTACGAATGAAGAAAAGTTGAGTATGAAGAACATTATGTACTCGTCGGCCGTTGGTAGTTTGATGTATGATATGGTTTGTACAAGACCCGATATTGCTCATGCCGTGGGAATGGTGAGTCGTTATCTCTTAAATCCGGAAAAAGATCATTGGGAGGCCGTGAGGTGGGTAATGAGATATTTGTGTGGCACTTCGAATTTGAGACTAACTTTGGGATGCAAGAAACCTATGTTGGTTAGGTATACGGATTCGGATCTAGCCGGAAGCTTAGATGATCGAAAATCCACTTCGGGGTATATGGTGACTTTTGTTGGGGGTGTCGTGGCTTGGCAATCAAAGTTGCAAAAGTGTGTTGCACTCTCTACTACCGAAGCCAAGTTTATAGCCGTCGTGAAAACGTCAAAAGAGTTGTTATGGTTGAGAAAATTTGCAATAGAACTTGGTGTGAAACAAGAAAAGTATGTCTTATTTTGTGATAATCAAAGTGCCATTCACTTATCGAAGAATTCCTCCTTTCATTCGAGGTCGAAGCATATTGATGTTCGTTATCATTAGATTCGTGATGCATTAGATTCCAAGTTGATGGAGCTTGAGAAGATTCACACCGATGACAATGGTTCTGATATGTTGACGAAAGTGTTGCCCAGAAGAAAGTTTGAGTTTTGTCGTATGGAAGTCGGATTGGTGTTGCCCTCCAACTAGTAGGTCGGGGGAGTTTGTTGGGCTATCCCTCCTATTTGGAGAGGCGCAAATTGATGTGGGTTAGTGGCCCATTTGTTTCTATGCCTTTGTTATCACCCAACAAAGGGAATTATGTTAATTTTATCTATTGTGTGTGAAAAACAACAAGAAAAGTAGAGAGAATAGTGAAATCCCGCAGCCCTATTTCAGCACAGAGGAGTTCCACTAAATCGGAGATTGTGCAAAATCCAATGGTTGGATCGTCCTGAAATTTTGAAACAACGTTCATGACTCATAAGAGCACATTCTGAGCGATTTTCATTGGATTCAGACCTTTCTAAGTCGGTTTGTCGAATCCATCTTTGAGGTCTGAATTTCTTGATGTTTTTGGGTTGTTTTTGTCTCTCTTGATTATTATTGTATTCCAAGATTGATTGCAAATCTTGATGATGTTTATGTATGTCTCTAACTAGTGTTAGAGAGAACCTTACTTGTACCCATTGATTGATAATAGTTGAGGATTTAAGTGGCCTACGGGTACCGTGGATTTTTACTCCTAGTTAACGGAGGTTTTTCTACGCTAAAATCTTGTTGTATTGTTTTATGTGTTTTGTGGATTGTCGTTGCATTTGGTATTTGGAAGAGATTGTCTTGTTGGTTTATTCCGTTGCGTTTGTGGATTTCCTTCTAACATTAAGATGCTCCCACTTTGGAGAGATGAGTACATACACTTGTTTGCAGAAAATAATCAATTTTAAAAATAAAAATTTACTATAAATAAGTACTAGCATATTCTCTGAGAGATTGCCATAAAAAAAAGTTTTCATAGATATTACATGAACGATATCTAATCTAACCAATGTTAATTCTATTTAAATATATTTATAGGTTAATTTAATTCATTTTTACAAAACCGATGGCTAGAACGCTCCTCACACTTTATAAACATTACATAAATTGTCTTTAAATAATGGGATACTACCATAAAGATGTTGCAGACTAGAATAAAGAAAAAAACAAAAGTAGATGGAAATTTTAACACACTAATACCTATACGGTTTAACATTTTTTAACAAGTTACACAACTATATTACGTTATAGTATTTTATACTTTTTTATGCTGGTGTCAGTAAAACTGCGTTTGAATAGCACATCTCATCTATTTAAAGGTTTAACATCTCTAAGGTGTTCTTCTATCCATACTAATCAAATATCCAAACGTATGCCCACATCTTTAAGAGAATGTGTGTACATATGAAACTTTTATTAAGACCTTCGTCACAGCTTTAATGTTTACACCTCCAAAAAGCAAAAAAATAAATAAATGTTCACATGTCAAATTCCTTTTTATGGGACAATATAAGTTGCTTCTGTTACAACCAACTATAGGCATTATGATCCACTCATTACTTAGGAAATGAATTCCAGAGAATAAAAAATGGAGTTGATTGATTGTGGGAGGAGCAATTATTAATGCACATGGCATGTTGGTGTTTCTTAATTTGAAAGAGAACATAAAGCGTGGATGACAACTAATTACAGTTTCATTTGCCTATACCTAATCGTCTAATCCGTAATGATAATGGAAGGTTTAGCATATGTTATGGACCTAACATTACAATTTGCAACTCATAAAAAATTAGCGGCTTAGCGCACATGCTTTCTTAACAAGATATGAAAATAATTAGAGGGATGGATTGTTAAGCTTATGTGATTCTTATATAATATTGTAACAAAAATGTTACTTATTAAATAAGCAGGTATTTAATTCGAAAATACACCTATTAGAGTGTAAGATATTCGTTTTTTGTTTGAGGAATTAGTTTGGTGGTCTCGTACTATTGATTGGATTCACATTTTTTTTTCCTCTTCTTCAACAAATCTTATTGATCATTTGTATTTGTTTGCGTTAGAGGAGGTGGTAAATTTGTTATTTAAGGTAGATTTTGGTTGGATTTTTGGTTTATATATTTGTTGGACCATTTGAATTTATGGGAATTCTATTCTATTTGATGGATGTCTATTGGATAAGTTCGACAGATTAGAAATGATTAAGCAGTTGACGTGGGAATGGGATGTGGTTGGAAAAAAATTGGGTAATTTATTTTTTTGAACCGAGTGGCGTGTCATTCCAGTTAATGTTTTGGCTTAAGTTGTCCCGCTTGTAATTAGTAGGCCCGACCTAAGGGGTAGGTCACTGCCTTGAGCCTCTAATTCTTTTCTCTTTACATTAGTACCTATTAGGTTAGAGAATTTCTTACCCCACCCCTTGGGGTTTTTAGACATCACGTGCGCTTCCAAAAATATCCCCTACTTTCGGAGATGTATCTCCGGACACACTTTTTCAACTTTTTTTAATTTATTCCGTGGATGCATCTACGGAATATTTCTGTATGCGTATATACGGAAGAAAACCAGAATCAGAAAACCAGAAAATCAACATTGCAACGATAAAATCAACATTTATAAAATAAAATCAGCGTTACATTGATGATTTTGATAGAAATTTAATTACTGCATTTCAATTGCCCGGTGGACGCTTGCCCATCTCTAAGATGTCATCGACCGTTCTTCGGACCGTCGCCTCCAACTCGAGCGGAATTTTCTCTTCGAAACTGAAATACGTTCGCCATATCGCCCTAACATCGTCTTGATTCTCGAGCTCAAACTTGTTGTAAACAACGTTCCCTTTGTTGTCAACTGAAGGTGAATGATACTCAAGCTTCACAACCTTTCATTTGTCATTATAAGGTAGGCGATATTGGATCTCGTCTATGATATCGGTGAGAGGGTGAGATCTATGAGCTTGAACGTCCTCCCGGGTGTTTTACCGTCGGAAAAGGAGACACTTGCGACATACCAACGGATATTGATTTCAAACAATTGAGATATTTGTGTATTTGTGTGAAAGATAACAAATGAAACCCCAAATTTATAGAAACCCTAAGTGAATATGGACCAACCATTTTCTGTCAAACTTTTTTCCGGAGCTATATCCACGGAACGACCCCATAATTATTGGTTCCGGAGGTGTATCTCCGGAACTTTCCCTGATACTGCAAAATTAAGAACCTTCCGTAGATACATATCCGAAACTTTTCCTACTACATTTGTAAACCAGAACTTAATATAGAAGCACATCATAATAGACAAATAAAAGACATAACTGCATAAATAAGGCATAAGAATAAAAAGTGACTATTTTGCACTTCAAAAATTTACAATTAGTCATCCGATTATACAAGAATTCAAAATGAATCAAATCAAGTGTCGCCGGCTAAATCTAATGGTGGTACCCCTTTGGACTTTTCCGCATTCGATTACTTTTCAATGTTGTTCAATCTTTCGAATTCGTGCATCCTTTCAACAAAATAATCCGACCACGTCTCGGCATTTACGGTTGAATGAGTCGCCTATTCCAGTGATGTAGGTGGTATGGGGCATCCCGGTTTCAAGTAAACTTGTACAAAATGTCTTGATTTTGCAAGCCATCCAATACACATGACGCGATCATTTGGATTTTGAGGTGGTGCGGTGCGGAGTAGAAAAAAGGTTTCCGAAAACCCGTATCGCGTTAAGTCAATGCACACCCTATCATATGCACATGCAATAAGATGACCCATATTAGGGAAGGCCATCCAATTCGACACTAGTGTCGTACCACTCAAGCAAGGAACAAGAGATTCATAAACCGCATCAAAATTTTCTTTCTTTCCATACAACCGCGTGTACGATTCTTTATGCGTCTTCAACTCTTGGATTAGTTGATGGCGGAAAAGCGCATGACTATCCTCTCCTTTACCAAGCAAAGCCGAAATGGCTCGGTGACTGATACGTTGTATTCGCAAGTGTACGAATCGCGTCAGAGTAATATAAAAAGTTATCGTATCCACAGAGACCAAATGTCGATCTAACGAATTCTGTTTGTTACAGTGCTTATCTAAGGCAGTTCAATTCAGGGTTTACTAATGCAGAGGAAAATAAATAAAAGGTAAATGACGAGGTAATAAAATTCAGACAAAACAATAGGCTTGAATGTAATTCTCATAACCGATAATATTTCTATATTCATCAACAGAACTACTTACGGGCAATATCTTCTATTTTAAGAAAATAATTCAATTTAACAGGAACTGTCGCTTTTGCGTAGTCAGAACCAAGTTTACCCTCTAAACTAACCCCTTTATTGTCACTTATAAAAAGGCGCGCATTGCGTTAGAGTCATGGAAAACTTACTTTTAAGAAATGCGAATTCTAAACTAAACAGAAAAGTATTTTGACCTGAAATCTCTAAACTAAAGAGGTTCAAAATGAACCAGATTCTAATCCCACTAACGCGTCCGAAAATAGTTTTAAAATCTCTTTTCTAAAGTGTTAAAAATCCCTACTCGACTGAGCAAAGCGCTTTCGCTGTATTTGATCAGTTGAGAACTAAACAAGTTCACAAATGGTTGGACGGCTTTCGATCTTACCCAACATTGCTTTTAAGTACAGAAAACTTGTGTTAAAGATTAAAATAGCCCTTAAGTACTTCTATTAACATATAGACGTATTACGGTGGTTATGGTCTTTACATTCTTACCTATCTAAAACTTAGCCAGCCATGGTAGTTATAACAGTCATATTAATTCTTATCATGTATGGAATTAAGTCTTTTGAAAAGTAAAGTTTTGAAAAGTAAGGCAAGACAATAAATAAACAAAATAAAGCAAGTGCAAGAAATAAATGAAAGTAAATGCGATTAAAATAAAACCTGCTCCAAAGCGGAGTCTTTAAATCTGGTACAATGTACGGAAAAGAAAATGCTGGCAGGATTACTTCTACCAAAGTGCTCCAACTTGATTACAGACACTCCAAGACTTGATTACAAACTCGATCACACACAGTACAATAACTCCTCGATGTGAGAAGATTACTGCTTTACAAGAGTGAAATTTATGCCTAGGATGAAGTAAACTAAGATTAGATGATCCTAAAATTCGAGTTTTGAGAGTATTTATAGGCAAAGTTGGCATGGTGCAAAGACAAAAGTCACCTTGGCTTGAAAAATGGGCGGGAACTCATTTTGCCTTGTCGCGCCCGCGACAGGCCTACCGCGCCCGCGACATGAAGAAAACGGGAAAGGTGAGTGCTTGATCGTGGGAACGTGGCAGTTGAGCTGTGGAGATCATGGGACACGTCGTCGCCTACCCTGGGGCGCCCGCGACAAGAGAAGCGACAAGAGTAAATTGCTGCCAAACTTGAATTCTAGCTCCTTTTGCATCCTTTTTCGTCTGGGACCTCGATTTATTGAAAACCTGAAAACAAAGGAAAACATAACAATAACAAAGCAAAAATAATAGAAAAACAACTAATATGCATGTGAAATCAGAGTCGAAAATACAGTATAATTTAGTGTCATCAAATTCTCCCACACTTAGACCTTTGCTTGTCCTCAAGCAAAACATTTGAAGCTCATAGAAAAATCAGTGTCGATCGATGATTTTTGGGCGAAAAGGGCTTCTAAGTCCGAGTCTGGATGCAGTGGTCAGTACTAACTGAGTGAACCAAAGGCATCGTGATGACACTAATCCGCAAATACGGACATAGACTTCGCTCCTATACTAATCAACCCATTATATCCCACAATACTTAGGCCTTCCTTTTCCATCTTTTTTGAGTCCTTTTCATTCAAGCGCAATCACATTAAGCCCGTTTTCCGCACATGCTTCATGGTAGAGTGACCTGTTAGTGATTCTGATCTTTTCATACCGGATTTCTGGCACAAGGAACTATGTAAAATCCTTTTATTCCTCTCAAGTGCAGTTGTGGGGGATCGGATCGTAATCCGCCCTACCGAGTTCAGCGCCAGATACCTCTGAACCAACTGAAATGAGCAAGCTAAACATCTTATTACCCCTTTTTTTTCTTTTTTTTTTCTTTTGTAGCAACGGTGCAGATAATTTTTTTTTCTTTTTGCTTTTTCTTGCACTCAGATCAGTCACTTATATTCGTCGGTCTCCTACTTAGAACATGTTTAGGCCGGAGCTGATTGCTGAAATAAACTACTAAGGATGATTTTGAAATAAAATTAGGGCCATGGTACATGGGGTTTCAGGTGTGATTCTTATATTTACGAAGTTCATGGTGTAAGGACGATACTGATGTTTCGAAGGTTCTCCCAAGTCACCGCATCCTAACCCGAACCTGTCTTAAAGTCCAGAAATTTTTCAGAACAACACTTTTTCTAAAAAAATTTTTGTTTTTTTTTTTTTTGGGTTAAAATATGTGGGAAAAAATGAAGGTGAACCAAAAAATATACTTATACTAATGACTCTTCAAACACATGCATTTTCTAAAACAGAAACAAAAGTAAATAACTGAAGGGAAATAAAAATAAACTACTAAAACGACGGAAATAAAAACGATAAAATCTCCTCCCACACTTAAATCAAACATTATCCCCAATGTTTCGAAGTAAGCTAAGGAGAAAGGAACCTGGTAAAACTAGTGAGGACCGCTGGTGCCCTCGCCGCCCTGTGCTGAACGCTCGGAACGACGGGATCTACTACGGTGATGGTCTCGCTGGTCCATCCTAGCCTGCAATTCTGTCTGAGCAGCTTTCACCTCACGAAGGTTACCTAAGATGGAACCCTGAGTGGCCTCCATAAGCTGAAAGTGCTGGTGGTTATATTGCTGTTGACGGGACTGCTCAGTGGTGATCGCAAGCAGAGTACGGGAGATGGTCTCGTAAGATTGGTCTGCTCTCCGCTGCGACTCTTGCATAAAGCTCATTTGGTCCGCCATCTGTTGCTGAATGGAAGAGAGCATGTCTTCATGCCGTGCTTCTCTAGCCATATGGTCTCGCCACATCTCCTCCGTAATATAAAATTCGGGAGCAGCTCCTGCAAAAGTGTTAGAAGAAGATGGTGCGGTGTGTGATTGTGTAGGACGAGGGGGGACACACGCTCTCTATGGTCATACTCATCATCTGTGTCGGGCCCCTCATCGTCATGGACATTAGGAGGAATTGGACCTAGAAAAGGTGGGGCAGTAAGGTCATAGATCCAGTTCCTCTCGAATCGTACATCTGTACGTCTACTGCACGGCATAACAATTGATTCGACGGCTGCCCCGTGAATCATCAACTCATAACCACCAGCCCTCCTCGATCGGCACAATTTCATGTCTTTCAGAAATTTTAAATTAATTGTGCGAGGGGGCAGTGGTTCTAAAGTAGATATCTCATCATTCAAATTTAGTGCCCGAGCAATAGACGTAATCAATCCGCCAAAAACTATCGGTCCACCCTTATTTACCGTTAAGCACATGTGGGCGATCATAAATGGAGCCGGATTGATTCTTACATTTGTGAGGCATCCTTGCAAGAACAAAAGTTCTTTGCTATTAACTTTGTTTTGATTCTCCCGGCCAAAAATAGAGCATGCCAAAAGATATCTGAAAATTCTTATGGCCGGGTTATGAATGGTCGAGGCGAGTATTCCCTTAAAGGAATCAACAATAGTATCTGACAACCTGCGCCAGAAGGTGAATATCCCGACTGACCATTCAGCATCTGAAGGAGTCTCACAAACAGCACCCTCCCCATGAGGGAATCCCAATAGACCTGCTAGTTCATCGGTACTGAACTGATACTCAACAGCAAACAGTCTAAAATGCACGGTACTGACTATGCTAGCAGTGTCGGGACGAACGGTATAAACCAATGAACTCAAAAACTCAACCGTCATCCTATCATAGGTGGGTTCTTTTGTGGTGAAAACAGTGCCTAAACCTACAAAGTCTAACATATGGAAAACGCTATGATGAACCCCTAAAGCGTGCAAGCAAGTATCGTCGACATACCTCGTCGAGAGAATTTCTCGATCCTGAAGCTTTTGAAGTTGCCGCCTCTGCCTATTCCCGGATTGTCCTTCCCGAAGAATGATTCCATTAAACTCCATTGATGAAGATGGTGAAGAGGGTGGAAGAAAAGTGGTATGATAAAGGTTGGATTTTTTTGGGTTTTTGTTGATGGAAATTGAAATGGAAAGTTAAGAGATGATTGGTGAATGCTAGAGATATGAATTTCAATGGGGTTTTATAGGGATTTTTCGGAGGAAAAAATGGGTTTGAAAAGGTTGGAGCTTCAAAAATGGTGGGAATGGAGGTTCTGTCCCGATTTTACAAGGACGCTGCCGCGGGCGCGACAGGTGTGTCGCGGGCGCGACGAGAGCAAATTCGCTGATGGGCCTCAATTTGTCTTTTTGAATGGACTTTTTGTCCTTCATTTGGCCTTGGGGGGTCTTTTTAGCATTCCATATGTCCTAAAAATGTCGTTTTGCACAAAATTTTCACAAGCATATATATTTTTTATAATAATTTTTTTTTATATATTTTGTCAAAGAAGAAAAAAAAATAAAAGAAAAGAAAATATTAGCATATAAACATAAAAAACTCAAACCTTAATATAAATCGGAAATATATCAAATGCAAATAGTAGGAAATATGTCTGGGTGATACTGGAAGTAAATTAATGCATAAGAAATATAGTAAATAATACGAAAATGGAAATCAAGATGTCTGGTCATCAGTCTGGTCATCTCCACGGAGTCTCGCTATCTCACGACGGAGCTCCGCCATGTCTTCATATAGCACATCGTACTCAGTAGCGTGGGTCAGCTCTGACACTTCCATCCCTAGGTGTAGGTCAGCAAGAGTCTGTCAGAGATCTGCTATCTCTTGGCGCATCATCGTCATCTGGGTCTGCATATCTGGAGTACCTAATGAATGATTATTTGACCACACCGTGGTCCTGTCAGGTGGTGGAGCTGGAACGTACTCTGGTTCTGGGCAGGGTCGTGGTGCGTCCACCGTCTCACCGTGTCCTTCTAAGGCATATGTCCAGTTTGCTGGGTCATGGACACTGGTCGTAACAGGATCTAGCAAAGTGAAATGATGTATGGTCTCACCATCGATCAAGAGTCTGAACTGAGAGGGATTAAAGGAGTTCCTTCTCATCAGCCCCCGATCTAAACAAAAATCAATATCCATGGTGGTATGGCTGCAGTAGGGAGTCAAATGAAATAGCTTTCGGCCAAGGCCTAGAGCAACAGCAATCTCAGTCACATTACCTCCTACATGTATAGGTCCTCCTGCCCAGGTGGCAACACCACTAAAAGAATACAGCATAAAGTTACCACAAGCTAAACGACGCGACTGATTCGCACAAAACATGAAAATATGTCCTCCTCAGTAACGTGGTCATCAGCATCTGCTCTCCCAAAGAATGTATGGGCAATGATCATCTGAAAGTATCGGAGAGCTGGGTTATGGATAACCTGCGAAATGTGAGTATCAGGGTCAGGGCCTCCACATCCAGAGTTGTCACTCCAGAATTTCTCCACGTCTCTATTCATGAAGTAACCCATGGGCAGCTCAGGGATAGCGCCAACTCCAGTCTCAAATCCAAGAAGATCACCGAACTCAGTATGGGTGAACGAATACTCTGTGCCAAATAACCTGAAGCTGGTGTGGCCATCTGGTCCCAAGTACGGATCATAGGAGAAAGAGCTGAGGAACTCCAGAGTGAGGTTCCTATAGGTGGGATGCAAATCATCAGCGTACTGGTCCTATTTGAGCTGGTGGGTCAAGTATCAGACACTGGGCTCTATGCCCAAAGCTTCCATGCAATCACTGTCTGGGTAGCGAGTGGGTGCCATAGGTCTGAGTGAAAGCATCGCATAACGCTCTCTCTGGGCGTCGTCTCTAAAGGTCACGTGCATGTCGTCGACTGGTGGCATCCTGAAAGAAAAAAGGTAGGAAAAACAGGCCCTGAAATCAAACACATCAAACAAGTTAGACATATATGTACAAACAAGCAAACAAACGTAAATCAAAACGGAAAGAAAATAAATACGAAAAGGAAAAGAACCATGGGTTGCCTCCCATGCAGCGCTTGCTTAACGTCGTTAGCTCGACGAGTTCAAGTCATGTATCTGGTGCGAGGATAGGTGGGTCTGTTAACGTGAACCTGGAGTAGTATGCTGGAATGTCACCTCTTTCATAATGCTTAAGCCTTTGTCCATTTACAACGAACGGACTGCAAGATTTGTTCTTAATTTCCACTGCCCCGGATTTTAGGACTTTGGAAACTTCGAACGGGCCCGTCCATCTAGATCGAAGCTTACCTGGAAAAAGTCGCAGTCTTGAATTGTATAGAAGAACAGGGTCACCTATGTTGAAGTCTTTCTTGATGATCTTCTTGTCATGCCATGCTTTGTGTTCCAATTTAAAGGGTAAATGACATGATTTTCCGTAAACTAGTTGGTAAGGGGTTGTTCCAATGGGAGTCTTATAGGCTGTCCTGTAGGCCCACAGTGCTTCTGAAAGCTTCTGTGACCAATCCTTTCTGGATATCGAGACAGTTTTTTCTAAGATATGCTTGATCTCTCTATTGGATACTTCTACTTGCCCACTGGTTTGCGGGTGGTAAGGTGTGGCTACTCTATGTTTAACTTCATACTTCCTCAACAGTTTGTCAAAAATCCTAGATATAAAATGTGATCCTCCATCACTTATGACTAGCCTGGGAACTCCGAATCTAGGGAATATATTCTGCTTGAACATCTTAATCACCACTCGGGTGTCGTTTGTGGGTGCAGCTATAGCTTCAATCCATTTGGACACGTAATCGACAGCGACTAAAATATATTTGTTTCCTAAGGATGATGGAAAAGGTCCCATAAAGTCGATTCCCCAAACATCAAAAAGTTCTACTTCTTGAATGTTTCTTAATGGCATTTCATTTCTCCTCGAGATGTTTCCGGAGCGTTGACACGGGTCACACTTGGTTATATATGTATGAACATCACGCCATATAGTTGGCCAATAAAGACCAGCTTGTAAGATCTTAGCGTGAGTCTTAGATGTGCTTGCGTGTCCTCCGTAGGGTGCTGAGTGACAATGTTCTATGATATGGTGCACTTCTTCCTCTGGAACACACCGGCGAAAGATTCTGTCAGTGCCTCTCTTAAAAAGGAGTGGTTCATCCCAATAGAAATGTTTAATGTCATTGAAGAACTTCTTTTTCTGCTGATAGCTGAGGTCAGGAGGTATTATATCTGCAGCAAGATAGTTAACAAAATCTTCATACCAAGGTACATTATTTACCGCTAAGGATTTTTCATAATCTTCTAAGGTTTCTAAACTTACATCTCCAATGGCATCTAGCTTAGCGATTAACCTGTCATAAGCAAAGTCATCATTTATGGGTACTACATTAGGTTTCAAGAACTCAAGCCTGGAAAGGTGATCGGCAACTACATTCTCGGTGCCTTTCTTATCTCTGATATCAAGGTCAAATTCTTGCAATAAAAGTATCCACCGGAGTAATCTAGGTTTAGCATTCTTTTTATTCAAAAGGTATCGGATGGCGGCATGATCAGTGTAAACAATTATTTTGGCTCCCACCAAATAGGATCTAAATTTGTCTATGGCGAAAACTACGGCTAGAAGTTCTTTTTCTGTGGTTGCATAGTTTAGCTGAGCGGCATCTAGAGTTCTACTGGCATAGTAAATTACATGTAACTTCTTATCAGATCTTTGCCCTAGCACTGCTCCTACAGCGTAATCACTAGCATCACACATGATTTCAAAAGGTTTTGTCCAATCTGGTGGTTGCATAATGGGTGCTGAGATTAAAGCTTATTTTAAAAGGTTGAATGCTTCGTTGCATTTTTCATCAAAAATGAACTCGTCATCTTTCATCAAAGACCTGTCAAAGGTTTAGTGATCTTAGAGAAATTTTTAATGAAACGCCGGTAAAATCCAGCGTGTCCAAGAAAACTTCGAACTTCTCTAATTGTTTTGGGTGGTTTAAGATTCTCTATCACCTCGATCTTAGCTTTATCAACTTCAATGCCTTTTTCAGAAACGATATGTCCTAGAACTATGCCTTCAGTGACCATGAAGTGGCATTTCTCCCAATTTAATACCAGGTTTACTTCGACACATCTCTTCAAGATCTTTTCAAGGTTGACTAGACAGTTATTGAAATCAAATCCGCAGACTGAGAAATCGTCCATGAATACTTCCATAATTCCATCAAGATAATCAGCGAAGATTGACATCATGCAACGCTGAAAAGTTGCTGGGGCATTACAGAGTCTGAAAGGCATACGTCTATAGGCAAAAGTTTCATATGGGCATGTGAAGGTTGTTTTCTCTTGGTCATCAGGGTGTATAGGAATTTGGAAAAAACCTGAATATCCGTCGAGGTAACAGAAGTAGGAATGTCTGGCTAGACGTTCCAACATCTGATCTATAAAAGGCAATGGGAAATGGTTTTTCCTAGTGGCTTTGTTTAACTTTATGTAATCTATGTACATACGCCAACCTCCTTCTATCCGTTTTGTAACGTGCTCACCTTTTTCGTTTTGAACCACGGTGATGCCTCCTTTTTTAGGTACTACATGCACAGGGCTTACCCATTTACTGTCCGAGATCTGATATATTATCCCTGCTTCCAACAACTTAAGAACTTCCTTCTTAACTACCTCACTCATTATAGGGTTAATCCTTCTTTGGTGTTCTCTCGAAGGTTTAGCATCTTCCTCAAGTGAAATCCGGTGCATGCACACAGATGGACTTATTCCTTTAAGATCTGAGATGTTGTACCCTAGTGCTGAGGGATATCTTCGCAAGACATCTAAGAGTTGGTTTGTTTCATTTTGGTTCAGAACGGCACTGACTATAACTGGTCTGTCAATTTCTTTGTCTAAAAACTCATATCTTAGATTCTTGGGTAATTCTTTTAATTCTAAGGTTAGTTTGCTGGGGTTTTGTATAGGATCTGGAGTTAAGGATAAACATTCAAAAAGGCTATCATCTATGCAGGGTTCCATACTGTCATCATCTTTCTCAATGGGCGTTGAAGGTAGTTTTATTCTTTCTATTGGTTCTTCCTGGTTAAGTTCACGGACACATTCATCAATGACATCAATTGCATAACATGCATCTCCTATTACTGGTGCCGTGAGAAACTTTGCTAGGACAAACTCTATTTTTTCGTTACCTACCTCAAAAGTCAATTTTCCTTTCTTGACATCTATTATGGCTCTTGCAGTTGATAGGAAGGGTCTACCTAGGAGGATTGGGATATCTTTATCTTCTTTGATGTCCATTACGACGAAGTCGGTGGGAATGAACAACTTGCCTATTCTAACTGGGATGTCTTCTAATACGCCTACAGGGTATTTTATAGATCTGTCAGCTAATTGGAGAGACATCTTAGTAGGTTGCAAATCTCCTAGTTTCAATCGTTCACAAACTGCGAGGGGCATTAGGCTTACACTGGCTCCTAAGTCCAGAAAGGCTTTATCTATGACATGATTCCCCAAAATAAAAGGTATGGAGAAATTCCCCGGATCTTTGTCTTTTTTGGCAAGTTTGTTCTCGGAAATGGAATTACACTCCACTAGTTTTGGATCGTCAAGTCTACGTTTATTGGTGAGGATGTCCTTCAGGAATTTAGTATAAGATGGTATTTGGGTGATGGCTTCTGTAAAAGGAATCTCTACATGGAGTTTTTCTATAACTTTAACAAACTTCTGGAATTGGTCATTGATCTTAGTTTGTTTAAGTCTTTGTGGATAGGGAATTGGTGGTTTGTATGGCTGAGGGGGTGTTGAAGCTTCGTCCGTAACTTCTCCTTTATCTCTGTCTTTTCGTTTCTCAATTTCTACGGGTTCCTCACCTTCGGGGGTAGCATCCTTTTTGGAAATCTCGGAGTCACTCAATGTCGGGTTTTTAGGCCCTTCATAAGTGGTTCCACTTGAAATTCTGGTACCAGACGTGTGATGTTAAGGTGCGATGTCACAACAACACACTCTGCAATAATGGACAGAATAAGCAACAGGAAAACACAAGGAATTGTTCACCCAGTTCGGTCTAACTACCTACGTCTGGGGGCTACCAAGCCAGGGATGAAATTCACTACTTGTAGATATAATTTACAGACTCAACACACCAGTTGACAATCTCCTAAACTTATACTCTACTAGTGACTTTCTACCTAAGAAAGCACTTAGATATGAGAACACTACTCAATCCCCTAAAACACTCAAAGAACAACCTCTTTGAGATCCCTTGATCTTGCTTCCTAGCTTCGATCAATCAATAACTCTCTATTGCTTCACAGCTTCTAGAGAGGACAGAAAATTCAACACCTATTCAACCTAGAATAGTGTGATTACAAGTACTCTAAACAAACCCTAGACTCTAAGCCTCCAGCTCTTGATCTTCAATCTGTTTTCTGTACCTTCTTCCTTGGTCTTGTGCGCTTTATATAGCTCCTTGAATTTGGATTGGATTTGTCACAATATTTGATCAGATTTGTTAATTAAAAACTGAATCTTTTAAAGCAGATTTTATCCCCAAAATCTTTTTAAATCTTCCACCTTTTAATTCTCCAACAAACCTGCAATCAAATCTCCCATGTAACAGAAAATATCTAGCCCAAGATATTCTCATCCAACGAGTCAACACTCTCCACAAATCCAGCTAATACGCGACCCTAATAACAACAAGCCCATGCTGTCATTAGCTTCAGTTCTGCAGGTCTGATGTTACAACATCACCTATGTGACATCAGACATCCACTTCAGCAACTAGCAACCTTAACACAGCCCAGTGTTAAGTTCAATGTTATGACATCAAGCCCATGACATCAAACATAGTTAACCTTCACAACTTAGTACAGCCCAGTACTAAGACTCAATGCTGCAACATCAACACCATGACATCAGCATTGAACACCTTGTTGTTTTACCAAAATTCCAGCCAATCCAGGAACTTACAATCTCCCCCCTTTGACTAATTTTGGCTAAAACAATCTCTGCATCTTCAGAGACTTCAGCAGCGGAATATCTTCAATATTTTGAAACTTTAACTTGCAGCAGTTTGACACTCTTCATATAGTTTTCATTACTTGATCTGCTGCAGCACCATCTTCATTATTGACAACAGCCAATTGGTGCTCCCCCTCAAAAACTTGAACCAGCATCACAGCTGTTCAGTAGCTCACAATGTGCAACACATCTCCCCCTTGATGTCTGCTTTGCTGCACTCTGCACTCTTCAATGCTATGAATACTTCACTAGCAGCTCCACAACTATGCTGTCTATACTCCCCCTCCACAGCTGCATCATTACTTTTCAACTAAGCACCTTTTATTTTTATTCTTTTTCTTTTAGCAGCAACTACTCTTCTCCTCATGGCAATTTTTAACTCTCCCCCTTTTTAGCCATAATTAGACAATTATCCCAATAAAGTTAGTCCTAAACTAGCCCTCATTGTTAGCCTCACAGTCAGCAAATAGGCAAAACAAATCATAGAACATAAACCATGCACATAACAGCATAATATTCAAATTACAAACCAAGCACATCAGGTGCCAAAACAAAGACAGAAATTAAAGCTACCACTACAAACAGTAGACGGAAATCAGTCTTCATCCGAGCTGGTACTCTCACCATCCTCATCACCTTCACCTGACCTGGACTCCTCAATGTCACCATTCCCAGCATCTTCTCCCTGTTCCAAGTTGATGATCATTTGCTCAATCTTCAATTTCCTG
The DNA here is from genome assembly GCA_022829125.1 of Lathyrus tuberosus. Lineage (NCBI taxonomy): Eukaryota > Viridiplantae > Streptophyta > Magnoliopsida > Fabales > Fabaceae > Lathyrus > Lathyrus tuberosus. The sequence continues at coordinate 9,102,604 of JALAZF010000090.1, forward strand.
ACAGTGTTGGTGCTGATAACCATGTCAAGATCCTTGCAGGTTGCCTTTAATTCTTCAATCAGCGCAGATTTGGTACTGCCCTTCTTAACTCCAGCACTTGATGTTGCAACAATGTCTGGAACATGACTCCCAGCAAACAGTTTGGGATGCAAAGATAGAGCTGATTCCCTCTTACAAGCAACCTCAGAACTGGTTAAGATTCCAGGATGTTGTTCTAAGATCATTCCACAGATAAGGGAAGGGAATGATATAGGCATTTTGATAGCATTGGTAGCACCATGTTTCACCACTTGATCGAATATATAGCTTCCATAGTTGAACTTGACCTTTTTCCCCACAGCATAGATGAACCTTCCTAAACCCACAGTTATGGTGGTTTTGTGGTTAGTAGGTACCCAGTTAGCAGCACCAATTCTGTGCAAAATAACATACTTGATGCTGAGTTTGCTAGCTGTCAACTTATTCTTCAGAGGCCACACCTTAACTTGAGTGGCAGTGATCTCTCTACACACCTCATTGTCAGTTACCTCCAGCTCACACTCCTTTTCCTCAACTCTTCCTAGGTACCTATTGACAGTACTAGGAGAGAAGTCTATGCACTGTCCCCTAACAAACACCTTCTTGTAGTTCACACTTCTATTGTCAGAAATGTCTGTGGGAATGTTGACAACGAATTCCTTAACAAGTCCACTATAGCACTTGGGAAATCTGGTCACAGTTTTTAGTAGACCAGTACCATGAATCAGGTCCATAATTTCTTTCATCTGCAAGACATCTTTTCCAAGCTCCCTTTCTAGAGCTAACCTTCTTTGGCACACAAACTTCCATAATGAAGCACTGCTCGCATAGTGGAAAGATATGTTGTCCACTGGCACTTCAGGGACATTCTCAGAAATTCTCTTTAGAATAGTCTTTCTGACTGGTGTGATGTCATGAACATCTTTCTCAGCTTCATCCTCAGACTCAGATTGTTCCACAATCTTCCTCTTTCTTGGAGTCACCTCAACCTTGCTCCAGGCTTTAGTTGGCCCAACTCCACCCCTTTTCTTTTTATCACCTGAAGCTCTCTCCTTTTCTTTCCTTGTTTTTAGTCTTTTTGCCAGGCACAGCTCTTCCGATGACTTCATCATCAGATAAGTCTTCAACATTAATCACATCAGTGCTCTTTTCTCCTCTCGGAGCAGTCTCATCCTCCCTACTAGGCGATGTTCTGACATCCCTTTCAACATGAGTATTATCTGCCTCCATTTCAGAATCTTCGATAGCGGATACTGCTAGTCTGTGAAGATCTGTATCAGTAGGCTGCATGTCACTCCTTTCCCTTGTACCCCGTTTACCCTCTATCCTTTCCTCAGCAGTATGTGGAAACAACACACTTGTAACAACTTTCATGGTTTCGGAATCCTTAAAGACAGTGGTAGGTCTCTTGGGAGTTAGTTTAGCAGGTCTTACAGTACCTGATTCAGGATAGATGGTGGAGAGGGGCTCAATGTCCATAGGCTTGACTGCTGACCCTTCGTCTATGCAAACCCTAGCTTTTCCTTTTGCGGAACCCTGAATCTTGGTTGTAGAAGCCATGACTCCAGTTATAGAAGGTTGATTCTTGGAGACGAGAACGTTGATTCGTTGAGAGAATGGGGATTCGGAGAGTCGAGATGTTGCTGTACCGTCAAAGGGGGTTCTGAGGCTGAGAGCTTGATATGAATTAGCAATGACTTGTTCCCTCCATAAATCCTTTCCTTTTACACATTTTGAATTAGGACTCATTAATTTTGAATCACTTTTCAGCATCCTGATGTCACATTCTGATGTTATAACATCGTTAGTTGAACCACTTTCAAAGGAACTCCACTGATAGCAATTATCTCTGGTTCTGACTCCTTTCATGATCACTTCATCCTTCTCATTTGTCATCAGACACTCATCCTTTGAGTAGCAGACTTTGTACCCTTCATCACATAACTGGCTTATGCTGATCAAATTTGCACTTAAGCCATTGACAAACATAACATTGTCAAGTTCAGGTATGCCATCACCTTGGACTTTCCCAACTCCTGCAACAATACCTTTTCCTCCATTGCCAAACATGACCTCATGAGGGGGGCAAGGCCTAAGATCATCAAACATGGATCTACATCCAGACATGTGCTTGGAACACCCACTGTCAAAATACCATGTATCTTCTTTAAACTCCTTGTCAGCCATGTGAGCCAATAAGCACTTCACCTTTTCCTTAGGTACCCATTGTTTAACAACTTTGGGCCTATCCTCCCTCCATCTGTTTTGAGGCTGAGGGTATCCATGCAGCTTGTAGCAAGAGTACTGCATATGACCAAACCTTCCACAGTAATAACATCTCACCCTTTCATCTCTGAATCTTCTGCCATGATGAGATTGCTTAGGCTGCCATCCATAATGTAGTCTCCTCCTGCCATAACTAGTCTGCCTTTTATTATGCTGATATCTTCTTCCATAAGAAGGCTGAGAATGCTGTTTTCTGGATTGTCTCCCATGATGGTGAGGCTTTCTTCTTCCGTAGACATAAGGCACATCATTGTTAAATCTAAAGCCATGACTATACCCGTTGACCTGATGTTGAGACATCTGATGTGACATGCCCTGTTTGAACCTAGCAACTTGCATGCTCTTATGGTATTGTGGGGGCATATACTGACTAGCTCTTTGGGGCTGCTTTCTCTTCTGATAAGGACCAGTCTTCTTCTCAATCCTCTTAGGTTGTGAAACATCAGCTTTCTTAGGAGTAGGATCCTGCACCTTTGGCTGATGTTGAGACAATGGTTGAGACATCTCCACTTTGGTTCCTGAAGTGCTTGCTTCAGTAGATACTTTTCCCTCAGGCACAAATCCTAATCCAGTCCTGTCTCCAGCTATCCTTTCCGTCTGAAGAATCTTGTCAAGAGTGTCTGTACCACTGTTCAGCATCCTAACAGACTTGGTCATTTGATCAAGATGAGCTCTTACTAGCACCACTTCATTTTCCAGATCAGCTTTTTCATTCTCAAGCTGAGCAATCTGTTCCTTGTGGCACTTGTTTTCTTGACAAACTTCAGCACTCTTTAAACACAACTCCTTGTAGGTTGAAGCTAGCTCATCATAGGTGACTTCTCCATCACTATCATCATCAGATTCTACAATTCCTGTCAAAGCTATAACATGCTTTGCTGACTCACTTTCATCTTCGCTATCAGTGTCAGACCAGTAAATTGTCAAGCCTTTATTCTGCTTCTTCAAGAATGTGGGACACTCTTTCTTGACATGTCCATACCCTTCACATTCAAAGCACTGAACACCTTTATCTTGGACAGTCTTCTCTTCATCTTTCTCTTTTGACTTGCTGATGTCAGAGGAGATGTTCTTGAAATTAGGCATGTAGTTATAGTTCATCTTCTTGAACACTTTGTTGAATTGCCTTCCCAACATAACTATAGCCTGAGGCAGATCCTCTTGGGACTCATCATCTTTAGTTGCTGCAGGAGTGGAGACTAAAGCTATACTCTTAGGCTTCTTTTCTGGTTCTTCCTCATTCAGTCCAAGTTCAAATGTTTGAAGAGATCCAATAAGCTCATCAACTCTCATCTTGCTGATGTCTTGAGATTCTTCAATGGCTGTTACCTTCATCTTATACTTCTTAGGGAGGGACCTAAGAATCTTTCTCACTAGCTTCTCTTCTGTTATCTTCTCACCAAGAGCACTGGATGCATTTGACAGCTCAAGAACACTCATGTGGAAGTCATGAATAGTCTCATCTTCCTTCATCTTCAAGCTTTCAAACTTAGATGTTAAAAGCTGAAGTCTTGACATCTTCACTCTAGATGTACCTTCATGAGTAGCCTTCAAAATATCCCAAGCAGCCTTAGCAGTTTCACATGAGTTGATCAGCCTGAATATGTTCTTGTCAACCCCATTGAAGATAGCATTTAGGGCTTTTAAATTCCCAAGGGAAAGCTTATCTTCTTCCTTGGTCCATTCTTCTTCAGGCTTAGGCTTTGAGGTGCCTTCTTTATCCTTGCTAGCCTCATCTTTCTCACATACCTCTGGAGCTTTCCACTCTTTAATGACAGCCTTCCAAGCTCTGCTGTCTAATGACTTTAAAAAAGTAGTCATTCTAGGCTTCCAATACTCATAGTTTGAGCCATCCAAGATAGGGGGTCTGTTGACGAATCCTCCAACCTCTTTGTCCATCTTTCACCAGAAAGTAACTTCCCTAGATCTCACCCAGAGACAGACAGGATGCCTGCTCTGATACCAATTGAAATTCTGGTACCAGACGTGTGATGTTAAGGTGCTATGTCACAACAACACACTCTGCAATAATGGACAGAATAAGCAACAGGAAAACACAAGGAATTGTTCACCCAGTTCGGTCTAACTACCTACGTCTGGGGGCTACCAAGCCAGGGATGAAATTCACTACTTGTAGATATAATTTACAGACTCAACACACCAGTTGACAATCTCCTAAACTTATACTCTACTAGTGACTTTCTACCTAAGAAACCACTTAGATATGAGAACACTACTCAATCCCCTAAAACACTCAAAGAACAACCTCTTTGAGATCCCTTGATCTTGCTTCCTAGCTTCGATCAATCAACAACTCTCTATTGTTTCACAGCTTCTAGAGAGGACAGAAAATTCAACACCTATTCAACCTAGAATAGTGTGATTACAAGTACTCTAAACAAACCTTAGACTCTAAGCCTCCAGCTCTTGATCTTCAATCTGTTTTCTGTACCTTCTTCCTTAGTCTTGTGCGCTTTATATAGCTCCTTGAATTTGGATTTGATTTGTCACAATATTTGATCAGATTTGTTAATTAAAAACTGAACCTTTTAAAACAGATTTTATCCCCAAAATATTTTTAAATCTTCCACCTTTTAATTCTCCAACAAACCTGCAATCAAATCTCCCATGTAACAGAAAATATCTAGCCCAAGATATTCTCATCCAACGAGTCAACACTCTCCACAAATCCAGCTAATACGCGACCCTAATAACAACAAGCCCATGATGTCATTAGCTTCAGTTCTGCAGGTCTGATGTTACAACATCACCTATGTGACATCAGACATCCACTTCAGCAACTAGCAACCTTAACACAGCCCAGTGTTAAGTGCAATGTTATGACATCAAGCCCATGACATCAAACATAGTTAACCTTCACAACTTAGTACAGCCCAGTACTAAGACTCAATGCTGCAACATCAACACCATGACATCAGCATTGAACACCTTGTTGTTTTACCAAAATTCCAGCCAATCCAGGAACTTACACCACTTCGTAAGGTAACAGCGTTAGCTTGCCCTCGAGGGTTCTGTTGAGGTTGTCCAGGAAATTGTCCTCCAGGAGTAGTTTGGGGTGCTTGCTTTAAGGCTACCTGAGAGATCTGGGTTTCAAGCATCTTGCTGTGGGTGGCCATTTGATCCATTTTGGTTCCTAGTTGGGTGAGCAGCTCATTCACATGAATATTCTGATTTAGGAACTCTTTGTTTTGCTGGGCTTGTGCTTTCATACAATCATTTAGCATTTTCTCAATATTTGACTTAGGTGGCACTGCTTGCATAGGTTGGTTTTGTCTAGGTGCTTGATTGTTGGTTGATCTCGGAGGTGCTTGGTTTTGGATAGGGTTATTGTTTTTGTAGGAAAAATAAGGGTGATTCCTCCATCCAGGGTTGTAAGTATTTGAGAACGGGTTTCCTTGGGCATAGTTGACTGGGTCTGGGTTAGTCTCGTTTAACAGATGGCAGTCAGCTGATTGATGACCTTTAGTACCACAAAGTTCGCAATCCGATACTACTGCTGCTGCAGCGGTTGGTTGTGCGTACATTTGATCGATCTTGAGGGCCATAGCATCCATTTTGGCTTGCATCATGTCTATAGAGCTTACCTCATGTTTACCTCCTTGGGCTTCTTTCTTTTCTACTGTTGCTCTTTCGTTTCCCCATTGATGATGGTTTTGAGCCATATCTTCAATGAGACCACAAGCGTCAGGATAGGGTTTGTTCATCAGGGCACCGCCAGCGGCAGCGTCGATGGACATCTTTGTGTTATAATGAAGTCCGTGGTAAAAGGTATGTATAATCAACCATTGCTCCAAACCGTGGTGTGGACAAGCCCTTAGAAGGTCTTTATACCTCTCTCAAGCTTCAAATAGCGATTCTCCTTGGTTTTGGGTAAATCTTGTTATTTGGTTTCGGAGAACGGCTGTTTTGCTTGGGGGAAAGTATCTAGCAAGGAATGTTCTCCTAAGGTCTTCCCATGTTGTTATAGAATTGGCTGGAAGGGAATCTAACCAAGTTAGGGCTTTGTCTCTAAGGGAAAAGGGAAATAGTCTTAAACGAATCGCCTCAGGACTAGCACCATTGGTCTTAAAGGTGTTTGACAACTGGATAAAGACTTTTAGATGTTGGTTTGGGTTTTCAGATGGTAGTCCTGCGAATTGGTTTTGTTGAACTAGTTGTAATAGGGACGGTTTTAGTTCAAAATTATTGGCAGGTATGGTAGGGTTAACTATACTAGAGCTCGGTTCTTCATCAACAGGCTGAGCGAATTCCTTAAGGGGTATTTGGTTACGATCTTCGGCCATAGCTTGCTTAATTCGACGAAGCCAAAGTCGCGCGCGAGCGTAACGTTCTGGTTCCACTAAAGGATCTATTACACTACTGGAGCTGCGAGATCTTCGCATCGACCAGTTCGTGCGGCCCTAGTCTAAACGGTGATAACAAACGAAATTCGAAATTCGGCGAAATTGGTCCCCGGCAACGGCGCCAAAAACTTGATGCGTTGTATTCGCAAGTGTACGAATCGCGTCAGAGTAATATAAAAAGTTATCGTATCCACAGAGACCAAATGTCGATCTAACAAATTCTGTTTGTTACAGTGCTTATCTAAGGCAGTTCAATTCAGGGTTTACTAATGCAGAGGAAAATAAATAAAAGTTAAATGACGAGGTAATAAAATTCAGACAAAACAATAGGCTTGAACGTAATTCTCATAACCGATAATATTTCTATATTCATCAACAGAAATACTTACGGGCAATATCTTCTATTTTAAGAAAAGAATTCAATTTAACAGGAACTGTCGCTTTCGCGTAGTCAGAACCAAGTTTACCCTCTAAACTAACCCCTTTATTGTCACTTATAAAAAGGCGCGCATTGCGTTAGAGTCATGGAAAACTTACTTTTAAGAAATGCAAATTCTAAACTAAACAGAAAAGTATTTTGACCTGAAATCTCTAAACTAAAGAGGTTCAAAATGAACCAGATTCTAATCCCACTAACGCGTCCGAAAATAGTTTTAAAATCTCTTTTCTAAAGTGTTAAAAATCCCTACTCGACTGAGCAAAGCGCTTTCGCTGTATTTGATCAGTTGAGAACTAAACAAGTTCACAAATGGTTGGACGGCTTTCGATCTTACCCAACATTGCTTTTAAGTACAGAAAACTTGTGTTAAAGATTAAAACAGCCCTTAAGTACTTCTATTAACATATAGACGTATTACGGTGGTTATGGTCTTTACATTCTTACCTATCTAAAACTTAGCCAGCCATGGTAGTTATAACAGTCATATTAATTCTTATCATGTATGGAATTAAGTCTTTTGAAAAGTAAAGTTTTGAAAAGTAAGGCAAGACAATAAATAAACAAAATAAAGCAAGTGCAAGAAATAAATGAAAGTAAATGCGATTAAAATAAAACCTGCTCCAAAGCGGAGTCTTTAAATCTGGTACAATGTACGGAAAAGAAAATGCTGGCAGGATTACTTCTACCAAAGTGCTCCAACTTGATTACAGACACTCCAAGACTTGATTACAAACTCGATCACACACAGTGCAATAACTCCTCGATGTGAGAAGATTACTGATTTACAAGAGTGAAATTTATGCCTAGGATGAAGTAAACTAAGATTGGATGATCCTAAAATTCGAGTTCTGAGAGTATTTATAGGCAAAGTTGGCATGGTGCAAAGACAAAAGTGACCTTGGCTTGAAAAATGGGCGGGAACTCATTTTGCCTTGTCGCGCCCGCGACATGAAGAAAACGGGAAAGGTGAGTGCTTGATCGTGGGAACGTGGCAGTTGAGCTGTGGAGATCATGGGACATGTCGTCGCCTACCCTGGGGCGCCCGCGACAAGAGAAGCGACAAGAGTAAATTGCTGCCAAACTTGAATTCTAGCTCCTTTTGCATCCTTTTTCGTCTGGGACCTCGATTTATTGAAAACCTGAAAACAAAGGAAAACATAACAATAACAAAGCAAAAATAATAGAAAAACAACTAATATGCATGTGAAATCAGAGTCGAAAATACAGTATAATTTAGTGTCATCAGTGACCGCAATTACCATCCCCTTCAACATTGACGATACGGTCGATGTATTTGTGCATAAAAACCGACATCTTGTCGATGAATGAAATTTTCGGTGGAATTGGGGTCGGAGGCGGTTTGCTTATGCGGGCTCCTTTCATGACACTTTTTTGAGATTTAGGAGTCGCTGAGTCGGGATAAAGTTTGTCAACATGCTCACAATAAGAATGAGACCGTGTAGTCGAGTTGTCATTCAGTGTAGGCTTCATTTTCTTCGGAGCACCTTTTGTCTTTACCGGTTGAGAAGGCGGTTTCATGTCGGTTATTTCAGGATAGGAAATCTTCCTCAATTATTCTTCGATGTGGAGCTTCATGTTGTCATCGACCTTTGAGAATCTCTCTCTTGTATCGCTTCCCATTCGGTCAAAATAGAGATATCCGGTTTACCTCCTTCCATGCAACCATCATCATCAAAACTAAGTTTTTTCCAATGAAGGCAAACTTCATCCATTCTTATTGGCTCACCTAGTTTCAACTTTTTAGCAATAACACAAGCACACGGAAGACCATAGGTTTTCAAAATAGTGCAACCACACTTTACGCTATCGGAACCTACATTTTCAGCTCGTTTGGCCTCGTGAAAAATATAGTTCAACCTCGGCCGAGACATATTGTCGATCAATTGGGAATAAAGAATGTTGTCTTTAAATCGATGTTCTAATACCGTTATACTTCGACCAAATGTTGTTTGTATCTCATTATGTTGGTTTTTAATCATGAGATTTACAGAGTCTCAATCTCGACACAAATCCTCCTTGCTATTACCCAACCAATTTTTCAAACTAGCATGGGCCGACTCAACTCTGTTGGTGGTTATATTTCCAAGGTGTCGGACATTATCAGTCCACGCACATATCCTTCACCTGATCAAGAATGGTGCTTTCAACGTATTTGAATAAAGCAGGATACTTTTCACACACTTTCTGGAATCGAATGATGGAATCGGCATATAATTCTTTTGTGAATGAATTTAGTATACTATTTCATGCATCCATTATTTTTTTTCAACAATCACACCGGCCTTCACCAATTTTCCACCTTCGGACTCTACTTGTTCCCCCCCCACCGCGGGTTTAACCCGACTTCTCACATTCTTTGTTTTGTGATATCGACAAAGTAATGCATTAGAAGAAGGAAATACCTTTGCAACCACATTCATCAACGAGATATCGCGGTCGGTAACAATCGCTTTAAGAATCTCAACTTGGTCATTCAAAAGTGACTGACACACCTCTAATGCCCATGTAAAATTGTTCTCTTTTTCACACTCTAGAAAAGAAAAACCAACAGCATATGTCTTCTCGGTAGACGTAACACCAACCATCTCAAATAAAGGAAGTCTATACCTGTTGGTCTTGTAGGTAGAATTAAGAATGAGCACTGTCGAGAACGTGTTGAGCAACTTTATCAAATCTGGATGAGTTCAAAAAATATCTCAGACCATAACTCCATCATCGCAAGTTTTGTACCGGGACACGTAACTGTTATCATCCAATAATTTCAACAGTTGTTACATCTCACTTCTATCTCCCCTAATCGCCTTGTTGGTGTGGTACCGAATGTTATACACTTGCCTTATATTTGATATATTGTCGGGTTTCTTCCGTTTCAATGTGGCAAGTATAATTTTCGGTTCAACAAGATTCAAGGTCATGTCACTAATACATGTCTTCTCTTCTGGCTTGAGTCGACATACACTAGGATGACCTTGTAACTTTAAGCACAATTCATGGTTATGCAAACCACAAATAACACTAAATTTCCACTTTTTGGTACTCAACATGTAACCACGAATCTTAAAAGGACATTCACATTTTCTACTATCGGTGTCGTCTCTTTTAAACTTCTGTAGAGGAGTCTGATATTTCCCGCTTCTTTCGCACAACAAAGTTACAAAAGCGTTTCTTCTTTCCGAACCATTATCTGATCTTCCTATAACCACACCAAAACCAAGTCTAGTTGTAGTCCTACGAATCCATGTGAGCATGCTATCATGATCATCAAACTCTTGCTTGTTATTAAAGTCAACGCCGACATCTATCGACTTTACGACAACCCCTTGAACATTCGGAGAAACATTATTTGTAGAAACTAATTCTTTTGAGATATTATCGGGGTGCACCATATCTATTTGTAAACAATAAGAAAAATAAACAAAAATTAAAAATCTGCTGAAAAAACAGGTCACAGATACGTTCCGGAGATGTACATCCAGAAGTGTTCATCTTCAACACGTTTCAGAGGTACTGCTCCGAAAGTAACGTTACTTTTTTTTTCTAAAAGTTTGATGATTAATGTGAGCAATGTAGTGGACAAAGTGCAATCTTTACCTGAAATTCGATATTCTCTTGCTTTCTTTGATTTGTTGCACGAAAAAGTTAGAGTTTTAGAGTGAAAATGATATTGATAATGTAGGATTTTTTAGGTTGGTGAAGGTGAGTGTGGAAAAAGAAAACACAACAATGGGGGGAGTGATCATGCAGGTTTAAAATATAGCAGAAACTTCCGAAGCTGTATCTACAGAACATTCTGGCGCTTAGGCGTTCCGGAGGTGCATCTACGGAAGTTTCCCTGAACTGAATTATTTTGAAGTTTTTCCCAGCGTATACTAGTAGAAAATTATTTCGTAGATGTAGCTCCGGAAAAAACCAAATTTTGGCACAAAAAAAAGATGCGTCCGGATATGTATTTCCTGAAACAGGGGGCAGAAAAAAATATTCGCTAGGTGCCTAACAGTATCAAGGGGTGGATTAAGAAATTCTCATTAGGTTATGTTATGCTGCTATGAAAGGAAACATTATTAGCTTAATTTATTACTAGCACTTGCATTTAATTTGGAGAGAAAATCAAGATCGGGTATAAAAAAACAATAGGAGAATGCCAGTGTTACATAGATTATCTTTATTATTTAAATAAATTATTATTAATAATAACAAATGTATGGACTCAAGCACTATAAAATTTAATATATACTCCTTTTTTATAATATTAATATATTTTTGGTTGTAAATTTTTTTAAAATAATCCTAATAATAATAATAATAATAAATATTAATAGTTTTATTAAAATTAATATATTTTTGTTTAAAATCAACATTGTATAAATAAATATTAAGTAAATTAATGCATATTAAATAAATCAATTAGAAGAATTTAATTAAAAATTGTAAATTTAAAAAACTAAATTTAAATAATTTATATTAAATTTTATTTAAAATCTGTCTTAAACTTCCATATGTATTGGGTCGGCCCTAATAATTAGGAGGATGTTTTTTTTTTATTGTGTTTGTCGTGTAGTGCACCCCTTTAACCATTTTAATATATTTTATTTATAAAAAATGTTTCAACTCCTCTAAACAAACCAAGAGCATTTCAATTTCATCTATTTTAATCAGAACTTTGAGTACTAATCGGGTATTTGACACACAACAATATTAAATCTTTTGAGAAAAAGCTTTGTTGCATATTATAGTTCTCTCTGATTCAAAAGTTAATCTCTACAATGGCACTAGAGGATATCAATTTATAAATAAATAAAAAGTTCAAAAGTGAAACAATACAAACATATAATAGATACTTTTAAGCTATTGTCAATAAATTAGTTGGAAATTCAACAGCTGTTTAAAGGGAAAAAGCTAACATTTCTTTTTAGAGAAAAAGCCGTTAATATTTAAGTAAAAATAAAACTTTTAAATATATTTTAAAGAATTTATTGTGCTTTATAAATAAAAGGTTTTTAAACGTGTTAAAAGAATAATATATATATATATATATATATATATATATATATATATATATATATATTTCATATCAATAATAATTTTTATAAAAATATTTCTTGAAATAACAATTTTCTAATAAAAAACTGTCTTTTTATTGACACTTGATTTTTTTTCAAAAACACATTGAAATTCAACACTTTTTTATATTTTTTTTATAAGCAACACTTTTTACATAACACACTGACTTTTTCGGAAATGGATCCTCTAGCGTTTGCGCGCCAAAAGTAGAGTGCAGTTCATTCCTTACTGTCTGCTAGATCACTTGAACCGTTCAAATTATGCCATGTGGCCTTTCCGATGTTACCGTCGTTGCCACTAATAGTTGTTGTCGTCGCAACGCACTCACCGTTACAACTTCTTCTTCTTTGGTTGATACTACTGGATGGAGTTCGAATGATTTTGAACCTTGGACTCATGGTGTTGTGCTATCTCAGATCCTTTTCACCATCTCTTCATCGGCCAGACGGTTGCTAGTGTGATCTCCGAGCAGTTTTATTTTTCAGTCAACGGTGCAGTTAAAGATGATGATGGGTTGGTTCTGAATATTTTAAATACAAGAATTGATCCAGCAACTGGATACGTGATTTAATAAGAAGCATTAGATTCATCGAACGAACCAAAATTTCCAAAAGGTAGACTGACGTTCCCGCGCGGACGTTAGAGAATCCGGATCCGACTTTTTCCTGCATGTGAAAAGACGACAACAAGTTTGATAAAAAGCTATCTTTTTTTTTCAAATATTTCTCGCCTTCCTCATTTATATTATCGCATTTAGGGTCTATTTGATTGGGTAAATTGAAGGGAGGGAAGAGAAGAAAAAATATTTAATAGTTTTTGTGTTTGGTTTAAATTTTAAGAAGGGAGGGGAGGTGGATGACTAGACGGAGAGGACCAAAATTCTTTATAATTTATTTTTTGCTTTCCTCGATTTGAGGATTTAAAGGGGAGAGGAGATATTTTATTTTAATCATAATTAATAATTATATTTATGTATTTGTTCTTATTTATTCATTTAAATATAAATTTAACTTATTAAAATGGTAAAAATTATATTTTGAACAAATTTTATCTTCCTTTTATATTTCTTATATTTTTATATCTTCATCTCATTATCATTATTTGTGTTTGAATTTTTTATTTTATTTTTTATATTTTAATGTTACTTTTTAGAGAAAATGGGTGATGCACTGACAATGTAAAATTTTTTTACACTGTCAACCAATCACGACCATGAATCTCACCAAGTCAGACTGTAATTTTTAAAAATTTTAAATAACATGGCAAAGAATATGTTTTTATTGGATGACAGTGTAAAACTATTTTACACTGTCAGTGCATATCCATTAAACCCTACTTTTTAATTATTGTAATGTTTTTGTTTATAATAATTTTTGTTAAATTTTATTCTATTTGATAATATTTTTAAAAATATATATTATAAACATTACATTTTTATAAAATCTTACGTGATGCTCTCTGATTGAATACTTATATTTCGTCAATATATTGTATTTGAATTATAAACGGTATGTATCATGAGTCTTATAATAAAATTAGAATGAGAAAAAAGTAAATTAGTTTTAAAATATCTCTCTTCCTCTTATGAACCAAACATATTTATAAATAAAATGTCTTCTCTACCCTCCTTTTTATATTTTAAACCATATATATATATATATATATCGAATATAGGCCTATTGATTTTAAAAAAGATACATATAAATGTAATCATGTTAAAGATTTTTTTAATGTAATTGAAGAAGATCTCGTGGTTCCCCAAAATGTTTGAGAGGATGATGAGTGATGCAGAGACATCTTAGTATTATGGATGTACTTAGTTCACAAAATTGCGAGCGGTCTTAAAATTGCATAACATTAAAGTTAATCATGGATTTTTTTATAAGAGCTTCACCGACTTTCTAGCTGTAATACCCCGTATTACCTAAGTGCTCTAAGTATTGTCAATTGGGACCAATAGAGCAACTAATGAACTCTGAAGAGATCAATTATTTATTAGTTCAAGAAAGTATTTTATGGTAACTCTAATAATCGATCACTTGGTTGAAACGACAAATAGCAATTGGAGATATTTTGCTCTATTAGATTATATTATATAATATTGGTTTATATATATATATTTGGAAAGAAAAGAAAAAGGATAGAAAAGAAGAAGAAAAGAGAATGAAGAGAAGGAAGAGAGAAAGAAGAAGAGAAAGAGAGAAAAGCTTAAGGAGAAGCTCATGGATAATCATCATCTTCTTCAAACTCCTCTTCGATTATCAGGTGGGTTCTAGTTAGACACTCTAAGTCTAGAAATATAAGTTTTAGAATTAGGTTAGATTTGAGAGAAAATGAAATCTAACGGATAAAACGTGAAATAAATCGAGTTAAATGATCGGGTTTACTTGTTATTATGTTTTGGTATGAATTGGAAGTGTTGGGATGAGTTTTTGGGGACTAAGGACCTACTGATACATTTCTGAGTTTTCTGGGTTTCGCGCGGTTCGCCTAGCGAACCTGGGGCGAGTCTCAGCGAACAAACTTTTGAGGGTTCGCCTAGCGAACCCGGCAGCGAAGGTTAGCGAAGGTTCGCCAACTGCGTTCGCCTAGCGAACTTTATGACTTTTCAGTGCTGGTTGGTTCTGCCTTGCTTCGCTGAGTTATTCGCGAAGCGAAGGGCGGGGCGAATATTCGCTAGGGAGTTCGTGAAGCGAACTTTATGTCTGTTTTTGTTCTATTTGTTCATTCGCCAGGAGCTTCGCCTAGCGAAGGCTGGAGCGAATGCTCTCTGGGGATTCGCCTAGCGAACATGATAGTTGTGCAGTTTTGTTTCCTTCATAACTTTTGATCCGTAACTCGGATCGGGACGTTCTTGGTGTCATTAGAAAGCTATGATGTGGGATATTTTATTTAGTGGGAAATGAAGGAAAGTAATGTTTTGCGAAATGTAGGAATTGACATCTTTTGGATCGTAAATCTGATCAAGGCATATTTATAGCCGATGTAAGCTGTGGAATATCCTACGGGATGAGAGTGAGAAATATTGATTTCGTGATCCGACTAAATGAACCGGAGGGAAACCGAAAGTGATGTTTTATGTGATGTGTGATTATATGTATTTACTTGTAATATTGTGTTATGCCATATCTATTTAATATTGTTGTTAAAATGAATGAGATAATATGCATGTTAAAATGAGTTAGGGAGAGTGAGGAAACTTTACCCCGAAAACAAATGGCATAGTTAAAATTGGTATAATTCTAGGTTGTAATTAGACTTGTGATAGAAACTCTGGATGGCGACACTCGTGCATTCATTGACGAGTTCTGGCCTAGAGTAGATAACTTAATGACAACGCTCGTGCAGAAGAGGCCGAGACGTGTGTCCATATCGAATGGTTTAGAATTGAGTGAAACACTAGTATGGAACATGTGTAATTGTTATGTTTTATGGTAAGGCGAATGTGGCCTGGTTATTGTTGAATACAATCACGTTGTGTGAATGATCACGTAATCGTAACCATTTATCTTGCGGTGTAGTTTCATGAGACTCGAGCACCTCCGCTGAAACGTATGCACAATTACTTGGCAGGTTTGATTCCAGCGTGTAGTACGAATGGAGCCTACGGGTAAAGAGACTTGTGATGGTGTACGGGCCGTATGAAGTGACGAATCACGGTGTACGGGCCGATGATCCCGAATCCATTTCGTATGTCAAGTAACTACAAGGATCCATGACTCGGGTCGACTTCTAGACGTAGAAGCGGACGGGAAAAGGAGATGCCTTGGTATGGTTATCGATTCATAAGGAATCTTGAGTTAACAGGCTCAGGACGTATTTTCTTCCGTGTGAACTTTGTGAGTTAACAGACTCATGACATGTTTCCATATAGTGTGAGTTATGAGGTTGTGCACTCAAGGTCATTTTTCCCTTCCCCTTGACTTGAGTTAGGATTGATAGAACCCTGTAAAGCCGAGAGAATCTATAGGATAGGGAACTCACTGAGATTTGATGTATCTCGCCCCACTATAGTTTCTATATTTCAGGTGCAGGTTTGGTTACAAGTGGAGCGATGCAAGGATATTTCAAGGGAAGTTTAGTTAAGCTTATTTCGCTGTGTATTATTTTGTTGTATACAATTGAGGATATTGTATATTATTCTTAGTTTTATTATTTTTGGCTAGTTTCCATGACTTGTGCCATGTAGTGTATTTATGTTTTAGAAATGGAAAAGCATGTGAACTATGCTATTAGGCGCTTTTGATGGGTTAGTACCAAATAAAATGCTTGTATTGTATTATTCTATATATATATATATATATTATACGGGGCATTACACTAACTCTTTTAAAAGATATTGTATCAAGTGTAAAGCCCTCATAAAGGGGCACTAGAAATTTCTAAGGATTAGGGAGGCATCATGTCGCCAATGCGAGAAACTCCCTAACCTCTTATTTATTAGGATGGGCACCCAATTCTTGATTATGCCGCCTAATTCTTGATTATGTTGTCCATTCTCTTGATGACTACCTTGATTCGTGCGAATGTGGAATGTGGCGTGTCCCAGTCCACAATAGTGCAAAGAGGGAGTCAAAGGAGGATTGATCACATTTCTCCTAAATAATAGGGGATTGGCTACTTACCTCTCATATTCTTAAGAGTAGTTATTGCTCTCTCTAAGCTTACCCATGAGGTTGAAAGGGGAATACATTCATTATGAAAAAATACCAGATACAAAGCTTCTCACCTCCCTGGTGAGCTAGCTCTAACACCACAACAACCCTACAAACTTCTAACATCCCTACACAATAGAGGGTTGTCACATATTGTACTTTACCAAGTATAATTGACGCCCATCTTAGGTCCCATTAAAATTTATCTAGGCCACACTCATCTTTATTCATCATTCATTTTCTCCACCCGCCTGGTCGCGACTTTGTGTAATGGTCGGATTACTGCTGCAAGTATACAGCTTATCGCGTAGTCTTAAAAAGGTTGTCGAACCCACAGGGACCAATAATCAACCTAGAGTGATCGATTATTGCGGTGTAAAGCTAAGGCTAGACTTGGCGGTAAAAGAAATTTGGTTATTAATGGGATTTGAAAAACAACAATAAAGATGAGACCGGAGAATGATTTCCGTGCTCTTTGGGACTCCGTAAGATCTAGGTGTTAACAAAGGTCTTGAGATTGGTCTGAAGGATATACCAGTTTAAAGGCTCGACCTCACGCTCTCGCGGTCTTAACCAAGCCACGCCTAATGACCCCAAGATTTTACTCTCGCTCGCTCGGTAGTTAACAGGTGCTTTTTGAAAACTAACATAAACTAAATGAGTCCCTAAAGCGCTCTCGCTGCATTCAGGCTCAATGTCCGATGCCTACTATCCGGCGATTACCTCAAACTCTCGCTCTATTGGACACACCTTGGTGTGCTTCTCACTCTCGTGACGAAACACTATTAAACAGTCTCTCGCTCTCACGACAAGGTTGTCTAAATTTAGTTTAGACACCAAAACCAGAATTTTAAAACAAAGGTTAAACACCGAAGGATTCTACAGAGTCCCGTCGGAACAATGGTCCTTAATCTACGGACTCGAAACAAAACTACTCAGACATAATTAAATCTAACACTAATACATTAACATTTCTGAATTTTAAAACATGCATAATGGTTTGTTATTAATTAAGATCAGAATTAGGTTTTGATGCGAAATCTGAATTATGCAATTAATTAAAAGAAAACAAGATGCAGTAAAGTAAATAAATCGTAAATAACCTGAAATGCGAAGTAATTAAAATGGGAAATGGACTTGTATTAATTAATCGATCCAAGTGTACATCAGCAGCAAAAGAAACGAAAAATACAACAGGTGTATCAATCTCTCGATGTGATCGATTGTTACTATGGCTAATGATATAAGTGGTTAGGAATTTCGGCAGCGCTTCTGCAAGGTTCTTGGATGCCAAATGCAGACCTCTGGTACTCTATTTATAGACAAAATATGGCTCCTAAGCAGTTGAGTTCGAATTTTGAAATATCACTTGCAAATTGCCAGAACTGCATAAAGAAAACTGCTCCCGCGCACAATGGTGGTCGCATTATGGCAAACGGCGGTTGCCGTTTCTTTAAATGTTTGAATTTCCCTCCTTTCTGACATGGCGAGCGCCATTCAGTTGAACTAGGGCAAAAGGTGAACGCCTTTCATCTGGAAGAGGCTGAATCATGAAATTTTCTCCACTTTTCTTCTCTTTGAGCTCAAATCTTGGTAGTTTCTTCTCTAGAGCTGATATAGGACCTGTAAATGGAAAAGAAACGAAAACATAAGCAAACAATACATGAAATGACAATGACTTGATAAAAATACAATAAAACATGCACAAATTGAATCGAATTAAACGATACGAAATCGAGTCATCAAACTCCCCCACACTAAGGCTTTTGCTTGTCCTCAAGCAAACTCCCAATGCAATAAAACAGTAAGCATTATGTTTTGACTCTTAGGCACGACAAAAACAATCTAAGCACAAGGTCGCTAGGCTACAGTGAAACGGATAGGTACTGAATAGTGAAAACAAGGATACCGTAATGACACGACTCCACAAAATCGGACGAAAACTCCCTTCCTATGCAATACCAATTCAAATCACGAAATTATACCTAGACCTATATCCTTCATCTTATTTCACCTCTTTTTCATTCGAGCGCAATCACATTAAGCCCGTTATCCTTTGTACTTACATGGTAAGCGAACCTGTTAGTGTTTATGATCTCTTATTCAACAATTTTTTTTCTTTTTCGCATTTGTGCATTCTTTTCCTTACGAATTTCAAGAGTCAGAACCTTTAGGCTAAATGGTCGGGTGAGGACCACCTAACTTAGCGGGAACATGTCTTTCATTCGCATTTTTCTATAAAAATCATATAAATCACATTTTGAGATCACACATATTTGCATCGGCTCGTTACTTAGTTCGTACATAAGGATGGTGTTGACTGCTAGAATAAACTAATCAAGGGGTTACTTCTAAGAAACTAGGCATAAGGTCATGGCATAATGTCTATTTAAATCAATATCACATATTTGGGGAATCTAAGGTGTAGGCACGAAACCGATATTTTCAAAACTTTCCCAAGTCCGCCTACCTAGCCTAAATCAAAGAATGAAACAACCTATACTATACGCGTCATGCCTTTGAGTCTAAACAAAAATTTTTGAAATTTGGGGTCAAATAAGGGGGTTGATAGACATAGGGAAAACGTAAAGTAAAAACGACTCAAACGTGCATATGACTCGATAATGAAAAACAAACTAAACTAAAAAGCAAGAGATAAATAAAAGCAATAAACGACTCCTCCCCCACACTTAAATTAGACAATGTCCTCAATATCTTAATCTAAGGTGAAAGAAGGAGTGATAGAACCTGGATACAATCAGTGATAGCGAGCACGCCCTCCACGATGGTGTCTGTCCTGCCTGATGGCTGGGTTGTCCTGAGGGACATGCTGGACATAATCTGCAATTCGGTTTACCTCCCTGCGCAGTCCTGCCATCTCCAAAACAACATCTCTCAAATCCGTCTCAGCCCTGGCCATAAACTCGTACTGTCTCCTCTCTAACTCTTGTATCTGCACATCACGCATGACATCTCTCTCTCTGCTGCCTGAGCTCTGAAAGAACTTCATTCAATGATGAGCAAATACTTGCAAAATCAGCAAAAGGTGTCGTGTGTGCTTGGGTACTAGACTTATGAATGTCAGTGGCATGGGTATTAGCACGGGGCTACTCAGGATGCTGTCCCATAATCTCACGGTAGTGCCTTTCATCATTCTCTGCCTCTACATCACGCGCTCCTAAATCAAACAGCCAATTGGTGCGTCGACGCACGT
The DNA here is from genome assembly GCA_022829125.1 of Lathyrus tuberosus. Taxonomy (NCBI): domain Eukaryota; kingdom Viridiplantae; phylum Streptophyta; class Magnoliopsida; order Fabales; family Fabaceae; genus Lathyrus; species Lathyrus tuberosus. The sequence continues at coordinate 9,122,662 of JALAZF010000090.1, forward strand.
TAATACGCTCAGCATTTGGCAAAGAAAAACCTTGAAACTCGTGTGTCCGGACCATAAAGTGATACTTGTTATTATGCAAACTCTTGATAAGCCGCGCATTACGGCAAAAGTCAATGTCGGCATAGAGACAAGGTATGCTTTCTTGGTTTTCTAAATCGGTCTCTAAGTCTAAATAGATGGCAATGGCAGTAATGACACCGCCTATACAGATGGATCCGCCGACTCTGTTTGCTACACTGATGAAGTGGGCAAGAAGGAACGGTGTTGGATTTACACGGGTCTAGGAAAGTGCACAGTGGATAAAGAACAAATCTTTAGAGTTTACGTTTCCTGGATTTTCACGGCCGAAGATGGTGGAGGCGATGGTGCGGTGAAAATAGCGAATAACAGGGTTGTGGATGGTTGTGGCTTTCAAGCCCTCCCATCTGGTGGCTCTTGCGTTTGTTATTTGGTGCCAAAATTGGAAGGCTCCTTCCTCCCAATCACTGTCCAGGGGTTCTTGAGTTGCAAGACTCTCACCGGTATGAAAACCAAAGTACTCAGTTATCTGCTCATGAGTGAGCGAATAGTCAACATTAAACATCCTGAAGTGAATGGTTCCGGTAGTGCGACTGAGGTCATGGACGTATCGTACTGAACTAAGAAACTCGTAGGTAAGCCTAACTGAAGAAGGATTAAACATTGAGCAAAAGTGGGTCATACCTAAATTCCGGAGCATCCACGAGACACTATCATAGAGACCCAAGGTGCGAAGAGTTTCAGGCTCTGGATACCTCGTGGCGTAGACTGGCCTTTTGGATACTCGGTGGAAGTTGGAACACATGGTGGCTCCAAGTTCTCCGTCGGGGAACTCAATGCCCATGTAATCAACTTCTTGGTTAGCAGCCACGATTGTTTCTTAGGAATATGGTGGTTGTGGGAATTTTCTGAAGTGGGTAGAGAAATGGGTAGTGGGTATGAGAAAGGTGAATGGTAATGTGTGGTTAGAGGTGTTTATATAAGGATTTAGTGGATGAATATGGATAGATGGAGTTAATGTGGGAATGATGAAGGGTTTACTAGGTACTTAGGGGGTCTAGGAACATGCAAGAGTGTAATGAATGGGAAGTGGAGGATGCAAGGGCGCGTTTCACAAAGAAAACGTGTGTTCTGCCAATTCGAATGCACGCCGAGCGCCGTTAGGCACATGGCGACCGCCATTTGCTTTCAGCACGCCTTTTGGTTTTCTGGCTTGCAGAATGCAAATTGGCTATTAAATTTTTTTGTTTTTGGTTTTTCTTGACAAGCCTAGGTTTGCTAAACATTAATAGAAAGTAAAGTAATTATTTAAAACACTAAAATAGAAACTTAAAGAAAAAGAAATTGCATTAAACGAAACTGAAATGTACTACATTTACACGTCGGTATCCCGACGGTACACGGTGTAATGGAAATTACAATTCAAACAATACAATAAGGGGAAACACTATACGTGTAAACAAACTAATATAAGAAAAACAGGAAAAAGAAATGTGCGGCTACGGATCATCCATGGTGTTGTCTAAGAGAGTAGACAATTTGGAACATATGGTCTAACTCTTCGTGAACAACATCCATTAGGTCGATGAAGTCGACTCGGAGAGAGAAAATCTCGTCTCGGAAGGAATCTACTTCAGCCTGGCGAGCATTAATAGCAGCGGCAACATTCAAAGGGGGCATATCAGGATCGACCTCAGAACCTTGAGTGGCCTCAGCGGACATAATGGTATCTCTATTTTCATAAGCCTGAGGAGAGTCGGGTGGAGTCAGAAACTCGTTGACGACCTCCAAATCATAGAGCCAATTGTCTTTGTTGTGCACACTGGTCTTAGCATGGTTGGGCAATGTGAAGGCATGGACCACAACATTATTGATAAGTAGCTCGAATTCTACCGGGCCAAGGTTAGCAATAATGCCTCTGTTGAAACAGAAGCTAATGTCCATCGGGCGGAAACCACCGAATGCAAAGGATCGGTTCAGATGGTACCTCATCCCAATTGCATCAGCAATCATGGTCACCAGCCCACCTATTAAAATTGGTTCGAAGGAATCACAGGCAATATGACTGAGATTAGCAAGTAGGTACGGGGCTGCATTGACCGGCTTTCCCTGGGATGCGCAGAGCATGATATATAGCTCATCCCTCGACACAGACGTCACGTTCTCTTCTTTACCAAAGAAGGTGTGAGCCAGAACCTTATGGAAATATCTCCATGCAGGATTGTGAATACTTTCGGAGAACATAGCATTAGGGTCGGCATTACCGCTTCCTGTTATGGTACCCCAGAAATGTTCAAGATCATAGCTAGTGAAGGCATCAACAGGGATTTTGGTCACAGCATCGGGCTCATTAGGAAAACCCAATAATTCAGCGAATTCATGGTGGGTGAATCTGTACTTGTTTCCAAATAACCTGAAGGTGGCCAATCCACGGCCAAATCCGAAACCACAGGTGGCATCATAATAGAGGGAGCTTAGGAACTCCAAGGTCAGGCTACGGTAAGTGCTAAATCTCTTCTCTAAAGCAAAGTGAGACCATCCTATCTGGCTCAGAAGGAAAACAACATTGTCTCGGATGCTAAGGGTTTGCATGGCCGAGTCGTCAGGATAGATGGACAGACCAAAATCTCTTTGAGACAAAGCCTCAAATCGACGCCTTTGGACATCGTTCCTGAAAACAACGGCACGGGTTTCAAATGTCTGCATGTTTGCTGGTCAAAGGTTTCCTAGAGAAGGGTCTCCTGAAAAATTGAAAAACATTACAATATTAGGGGAAAATACTATTAGCTACGCGTTAGTAAGATAAAAATAGTAATAATAATCGTAATAATAATAATGATAGCATAAATAGTGAGATGCAACAAATGGTGATGTATATTGCATAGACTTTATACTAAACATGCATGCAATGTCCTAAAACTAACAAAGTAAAATAGAGGGCAAAATAAAAACTAAAGATCGTGGTTTAGCTCCCACGGAGCGCTTTGTTTAATGTCGGAAGCTCGACATTAGAATTGGAAAGAGCATCATTTATCGGGAAGATTGGGAAGCTCTTCCAACTTGTAATAATTGATGAATTCCCTGTTTTCTACTAAGTGGTAGTGCTTGAGTCTCTGGCCGTTCACAAAGAACGTCTCATTCGACTTTCCTTTAATTTCAACTGCTCCACTTGGTAGGACTTTTGTAACTTCGAAAGGACCAGACCATCTAGAGTGTAATTTTCCGGGAAAGAGTTTAAGCCTAGAGTTAAAGAGAAGAACTATATCTCCTTCGTTAAACTCCTTCTTTGTTATTCTTTTATCATGCCACTTCTTGGTTCTTTCTTTGTATATTCGAGCATTTTCATAGGCATCTAGTCTTAGTTCTTCTAATTCATGGATATCGAGAATCCTTTTCTCGCATGCTGCCTTGTAATTCATATTCAGGGTTTTAATGGCCCAATAAGCTTTATGCTCAAGTTCCACAAGCAGATGGCATGACTTTCCATAAACTAGTTTATACGGTGTGGTTCCTATGGGAGTTTTGTAGGCTGTTTTGTAAGCCCATAGAGCTTCATGAAGTTTAGTAGACCAATCCTTTCTAGAGGTTACAACGGTTTTTTCTAAGATTTGCTTAATGTCCCTATTCGACACTTCTACTTATCCACTAGTTTGAGGGGATAGGGTGTTGCTACTCGGTGTCGTACTCTGTATTTAAGCAATAGCCTCCCGAAGACATTCGAAATGAAATGGGATCCGCCATCACTAATGACAATTCTTGGTACACCGAACCTGGGAAAGATTATGTTCTTGAAAAGCTTTACCACCACTCGTGCATCATTTGTAGGTGAAGCTACTGCCTCAATCCATTTTGATACGTAATCTACTGCGACGAGTATGTATTTGTTTCCAAAAGAAGATGGAAAAGGTCCCATGAAATCAATGCCCCATACATCAAAGACTTCGACTTCAAAAATTCCCCTTTGCGGCATCTCATCGCGTCTAGAAACATTTCCAGTGCGTTGCCACCGGTCACAGTTCATAATGGCAATGTGAGTGTCCTTCCAAAGGTTTGGTCAAAAGAGGCCAGATTGTAATATCTTTGCGCATGTTTTTTATGTACTGGCATGTCCTCCATACGGTGCAGCATGGCATTGGGATATGATATCCTCTACTTCCGATTCAGGGACACATCGACGAAATATTCCATCGGCGCCTCTCTTGAATAATAGGGGTTCATCCCAGTAATATTGTTTAAGATCATGGAAAAATTTCTTTTTCTGTTGGTATGTTAGATCCGGTGGAAGCACTTTGGCTGCTAGGTAGTTGACAAAGTCAGCATACCATGACAATGTGGTTTTTGTATAGATTGCTTCTACTACTTCATTTGTCGCTGCATCGTTAAATAGCAAGGAACATTCTACGGTTTTGCTTTCTCTTTCCAACTGGGCTACTAGTCTGTCGTAAGGAAAATCATCGTTTATAGGCACTCCTTCGGGCTTTAGATCCTCAATCCTAGAGAGATGATCTGCTACCACGTTCTCCGTACCTTTCTTATCCTTTATTTCCAAATCGAATTCTTGCAAAAGCAAAATCCATCTCAAGAGTCTTGGTTTGGCATCCTTTTTAGCCAACAGGTACCTAATAGCGGCATGATCGGTATAGATAATAATTTTTGCTCCTACCAGATAGGAACGAAATTTGTCTAAGGCGAACACAACAGCTAGGAGTTCCTTTTCTGTGGTCGCATAGTTCATCTGCGCGTTGTCCAAGGTTATACTTGCGTAGTAAATAGCATGAAGCCTTTTATCCTTTCTTTGTCCTAAGACAGCGCCTACAGCGTAGTCGCTAGCGTCGCACATTATTTCAAAGGGTAAACTCCAATCAGGTGGTTGCATAATTGGTGCAGTAATAAGAGCATTCTTCAGATGTTCAAATGCTTTCAAGCATTCTTTATCAAATATAAATTCAGCTTCTTTCATTAGTAGTCCAGTCAATGGTTTTGTAATCTTAGAGAAGTCTTTAATGAATCGTCGGTAAAATCCGGCATGACCTAAAAAGCTTTGTACTTCTCTAACTGTTTTGGGTGGTTAAAGGTTTTCTATGACTTCTATCTTTGCTTTGTCTACTTTAATACCTCTATCGGATACTACATGTCCAAGAACTATACCTTGTCGCACCATGAAATGTCACTTCTCCCAATTTAGCACAAGGTTCACTTTGACGCATCGTTCGAGTACCAACTCAAGGTTCGACAGACAGTGTTCGAAACTTCCCCCACATACAGAGAAATCGTCCATAAAGACTTCCATTATGTCATTTATGAAATCTGCAAAGATCGACATGATGCATCTCTGAAATGTTGCGGGAGCATTACACAGTCCAAACGACATTCGACGATAGGCAAATGTACCATAGGGGCAGGTGAATGTTGTCTTCTCTTGGTCATCAGGGTGAATAGGTATTTGGAAAAATCCTGAGTATCCGTCTAAGTAACAAAAATATGAATGTTTGGCTAGCCGTTCAAGCATTTGGTCTATGAAGGGTAAAGGAAAATGGTCTTTTCTAGTAGCCTTATTCAGCTTTCTATAGTCTATGCACATCCTCCATCCAGTTTGAGTTCGTTTGGCTACGGACTCGCCTTTTTCGTTAGTTACAACTGTAACACCACCCATCTTTGGTACTACATGCACTGAGCTGACCTATTTGCTGTCAGATATTGGATATATGATTCCTGCTTCCAATAGTTTCTACACTTCTCTCTTCACTACATCGCTTAGGACAGGGTTCAACCGTCTTTGATGCTCTCTGGATGTCTTACAGTCTTCCTCCATCATGATACGATGCATACATATAGAGGGACTTATCCCTTTTAGATCGGAGATGTTATATCCAAGAGCTGTGGGATACTTCCTTAAGACTTCCAATAATTTCTCGGTTTCTATTTGTCCTAAATCGGCATTAACTATCACTGGTCTTTCAAGTTCAGTATCTAGGAATTCATATCTTAGATCTTTGGGTAATGTTTTGAGTTCTACAGATGGTTTCTTTGGGCAAGGCATTGGATCGGGTGTGAGTGCTAGGCATTCTCTTAGACTGTCATCTTCGTACGGCTCACGCCAATTATCGTCTTCGAATATTGGAGGGGCTGGAATCTTTAGTACTTCCGTGTACCTCATCGGTTCCTTCTCTATTTCTCTGTCGCATTCGTCGATAACGTCTAGAAAATAGCATGGATCGTCTAAAGCAGGGGCTTTTAGGAATTGGGCTAAAATAAATTCGATTTTTTCTTCCCCTACTTCGAAAGTTAACTTCCCTTTCTTCACATATATTATAGCTCTAGCTGTTGCTAAGAACGGTCTACCTAAAATAATTGGTATATTAGAATCTTCCTTAATGTCCATTATCACGAAATCTGTTGGAATATAAAACTGACCTATGCGAACTGGCACGTTTTCTAGCATACCTACTGGATATTTCACAGAGTGGTCTGCTAGTTGTAGCGACATCTTCGTTGGCCTCAAGTCCCCTAATTCAAGTTTCTTATATGTGGATAGGGGCATTAGGCTAACACTGGCTCCTAAGTCACATAATGCTTTGTCTATGATAGTTTTTCCGATTACACAAGGTATGGAAAAGCTACATGGATCTTTTAGTTTTGGAGGCATGTTGTTTTGAAGTATGGCACTACACTCAGCAGTGAGCATAACAATTTCATTATCTTTTAACTTTTTCTTGTTTGACAGGATCTCTTTAAGGAACTTGGCATATGAGGGCATTTGCGTAATAGCTTCTGTGAAAGACATCGTTATATTCAGTTGCTTTAGAAGCTCTACGAATTTCTTAAATTGTCCTTCATTTTTGGATTTAGCTAGTCTTTGGGGATAAGGCACAGGTGGTTTATACGGTGGCGGAGGTACATAAGGTGTTTCTTTCTCTGTGGCCTTTCCGCTTTCATCTTTCTTCTCCGTGTTAGGTTCTTTTATTTTCTCAGTTCCCTTTGGTGAATTTTGGTGCATGGCTGAATTTTGAAATCTCGGGTCAACAGGTCCATTGTACTCTGTTCTGCTTCGCAAAGTTATAGTGTTAGCATGACCTTTTGGGTTTGGTTGTGGTTGGCCAGGAAATGTTCCAGCGGGGGCTGCGTTAGTTGATTATTGTTGGGCTACCTGAGAAATTTGAGTTTCTAACATTTTGTTATGGGTAGCCATGGCATCAAGCTTGCTTGACAATTGTTTCATCAATTTGCTCGTGTGAGCGTTTTGATTTGCGAAATCCCTGTTTTGCTGAGCCTGAGCATTCATAAAGTTTTCCATCATGATTTCCAGATTTTATTTTTTTGGTAGAGGTGGAGCAGGTTGCGTTCCTTTCTGAAATCCAGGTGGAATAGCAGGTGCTGGGTTAGCTGGATTCAAAGCATTGTTATTCTTATACGAAAAATTCGGGTGATTTCTCCAGCCAGGATTGTAAGTGTTTGAATACGAGTTCCCTTGAGCGTAGTTCACTTGGTCAGTAGGAGTACTAGCCAACACTTGACATTCAACATTTGTATGCCCAGGGTTTCCGCATATTTCATAATTTGGTGTAAGTGCAGCTACGGTAGCTGCTGGAGTTGCTATTGCTAAACTTTCGATCTTTTGAGCAAGCGCGTCCACTTTAGCATTGACTCATTCTATATCGCTGACTTCGTGCATTCCTCCTTTCGGAGTTGGTTTCTCTGTACCAGCGCGTTCACCTCCCTATTGGAAATGGTTTTGAGCCATAGTCTCTATGAGTTCATAGGCTTCTGCATACGGTTTATCCATTAGAGCACCGCCCGCGGAAGCGCACAGATTCATTTTGGTATTGTACAGCAGCCCCCCGTAAAAGGTATGTATTATCATCCATTCTTCAAGTCCATGGTGTGGGCATAACCTCAACATGTCCTTGTATCTCTCCCAAGCATCGAATAAAGATTCGTTATCCTTTTGCTTGAATCTGTTAATTTGGGCTCTCAGCATAGCGGTCTTGCTTGGTGGGAAATATCTGGCTAAGAAGACTTTCTTCAACTCGTCCCATGTCGTCACTGAGTGAGATGGTAGAGATTGGAGCCAAGCCCTTGCTCTATCTCTCAATGAGAACGGAAAAAGTATCAGTCTAATTGCTTCTTGACTAACCCCATTGGCTTTCACGGTGTCTGCATATTGCACGAATATTGATAAATAAAGGTTTGGGTCATCCGTAGCATTACCTGAGAATTGGTTTTGTTGAACTGCGGATATTAGCAAAGGTTTCAGCTCGAAATCATTATGATTAATGGCTGGGGTAGCAATGCTATTATGTGGTTCATCCTGCGACGGAATAGCAAATTATTTTAGAGGACGGTTTTGTGGGCCATCTGCCATGTATTGTTCTGGTTCTGATTCGGCTTCTGAATCTGAGTAGGGAATAAGAGGATCTGGGATATTATATCTAAGAAGGAATTCGTTAATTCGGCGTCTCAGAAGTATGTAATGTTCGATTTCGTTGTCTGGTTGCTCCAACTCTTCTCCTTGTGAGCGAGTGATTGGCATACAATTGACGAATCGAAAAGGAAAAGAAATAAAAAGTTGCCTTAGTCTATACTATGCAACGAAAGTATCACAATAATGACTAATTGAGTCCCCGACAACGGCGCCAAAAACTTGGTCGGACTTTGTGTAATGGTCGGATTACTGCTGCAAGTATACAGCTTATCGCGTAGTATTAAAAAGGTTGTCGAACCCACAGGGACCAATAATCAACCTAGAGTGATCGATTATTGCAGTGTAAAGCTAAGGCTATACTTGGCGGTAAAAGAAATTTAGTTATTAACGGGATTTGAAAAACAACAATAAAGATGAGACCGGAGAATGATTTCCGTGCTCTTTCGGACTCCGTAAGATCTAGGTGTTAACAAAGGTCTTGAGATTGGTCTGAAGGAGATACCAGTTTAAAGGCTCGACCTCACGCTCTCGCGGTCTTAACCAAGCCACGCCTAATGACCCTAAGATTTTGCTCTCGCTCGCTCGGTAGTTAACAGGTGCTTTTTGAAAACTAACATAAACTAAATGAGTCCCTAAGGCGCTCTCGCTGCATTTAGGCTCAATGTCCGATGCCTACTATCCGGTGATTACCTCAAACTCTCGCTCTATTGGACACGTCTTAGTGTGCTTCTCACTCTCGTGACGAAACACTGTTAAACAGCCTCTCGCTATCACGACAAGGTTGTCTAAATTCAGTTTAGACGCCAAAATTAGAATTTTAAAACAAAGATTAAACACCGAAGGATTCTACAGAGTCCCGTCGGAACAACGGTCCTCAATCTACGGACTCGAAACAAAACTACTCAGACATAATTAAATCTAACACTAATACATTAACATTTCTGAATTTTAAAACATGCATAATGGTTTGTTCTTAATTAAGATCAGAATTAGGTTTTGATGCGAAATCTGAATTATGCAATTAATTAAAAGAAAACAAGATGCAGTAAAGTAAATAAATCGTAAATAACCTGAAATGCGAAGTAATTAAAATGGGAAATGGACTTGTATTAATTAATTGATCCAAGTGTACATCAGCAGCAAAAGAAACAAAAAATACAACAGGTGTATCAATTTCTCGATGTGATCGATTGATACTATGGCTAATGATATAAGTGGTTAGGAATTTCGGCAGCGCTTCCGCAAGGTTCTTGGATGCCAAATGCAGACCTATGGTACTCTGTTTATAGGCAAAATATGGCTCCTAAGCAGTTGAGTTCGAATTTTGAAATATCACTTGCAAACTGCCAGAACTGCATAAAGAAAACTGCTCCCGCACACAATGGCGGTCGCCTTATGGCAAACGGTGGTCGCCGTTTCTTTAAATGTTTGAATTTCCCTCCTTTCCTACATGGCGAGCGCCATTCAGTTGAACTGGGACAAAAGGCGAACACCTTTCATCTGGAAGAGGCAGAATCATGCAATTTTCTCCACTTTTCTTCTCTTTGAGCTCAAATCTTGGTCTTTTCTTCTCTGGAGCTGATATAGGACCTGTAAATGGAAAAGAAACGAAAACATAAGCAAACAATACACGAAATGACAATGACTCGATAAAAATACAATAAAACATGCACGAATTGAATCGAATTAAACGATACGAAATCGAGTCATCACCGCCCCCGGAGGATGCTTAAACAAAGTTTTAAGATTGTTGTCAACACCGTTGTCAAAAGAATTGTCAGTGAAATAGAGTATAGTTCCTCCTGGAGGAAGTATGCCATACAGGTTTTGATGGAAAACGTCATACCTGTTAACACCACTAAATTCCTACGGAGAGATAGAGAGGGAGAGAGAGAATCTAAAATCACCTTCTCCAGTAAAGATGTCAATGGGATTCTCCCTTACATCAATGATCCGATGATCATCGTTGTGTAATATGATGATTGGGATATAAAGTGAGTATTAATCGACCTTGGAACTCATCATATGTCTTGTGTTGGAGCGTATTTCAAGGGCCCCAACTTGATCCAGACAACATCAGAGTATTTAGGGTTCTCTAGCTGATCTATTAGGCAAACAGGTACAAATGAGGGTGACATAAAGCTCGAAACAACATTTGGCTCTGAGGCAAGTGCAAAATCAATTAAAGTAAAGTATCTCGTGGTGGACGCCTTGTCTTCACACAATACCATCCTGGGGAGGCCCGCCCTCAACTTGTTAGCGACGATCTTGTCTACTCTTCATTTGAACCTTAAGTATCAATTACCTTAAGAGGTAATACAAATGATGGAATTCCCTAAAAAGATCATTGTCGCCCCCAAGGGAAATATAAAACTTCCATTGGAATACCCCCCCACATAAACTAATCAACTTAAAGTCTCGCCTGAAGGGCTTTACTCTCTCGCTTGAGGGACTCAGCTTATAGTATCTCCTGAGAGACTCAACTTAAAGTCTTGCCTGAGGGACTCAGCTTAAAATCTTGTCTAATGGACTCAACTTAAAGTATCTTCCGAAGGACTCAAATTAAAGTCTTTCATGAGGGACTTAATTTAAAGTCTTACATGAGGTGCTCAACTTAAAATCTCTCTTGAAGGGATCAACTTTATATCTTACCTTTGGTACTCAACTTAAATTCTCGTCTAACATACTCAACTAAAAGTCTCTCTTGAAGGACTCAGGTTAAAGTCTCGCCTGAGGAACTCAAGTTAAAGTCTCGCCTGAGAGACTCAACTTATAGTCTCTCTTGAGAGACTCAACTTAAAGTCTCACTTAAAGGATTTAACTTAAAGTTTCGCCTGAACAACTCTATGTAAGAAGAAAAAACCAAAATTAATTTTCCTTTTATAGAGACCTTGTGCTTGAGGGATTGTGTATCAATATAAAGATAATGGCCCCCTAGAGGGGCACCAAAACTTTTAAAGGATAGGCGAGGTGACATGTCACCCATTCAAGAGACTCCTTAGCCGCCTATTTATTTGGATGGGTGATGTAACACCCTACTTCTCGACTCGACAATTAAATAATTAAACATGTATAAAACATCCATAATCATTAAGTAGGATATTACTCGCACAATCCAAAACACTTCCAATCACATAATATGAAAACAACTTGATTAATACGCAACATAATTACAAAACATTTGGCATAAAAGCCTCAACAACATTATTAGTTTGAAAAAAGGTTCATCGCGAAATAATGCAAAACAGGAAGATACACAACATAAACAAATATAGGACAATTTATTCCCCTTGTGTTACGTATCAGAGCGACTCCAACTATAGACCCGAACAAAAAGCAACTAAAGAGGTCTAACACCGTCCTCAACCACAAGCTCCTACCCAGGTAACAGAATATTTGTACTCTAGAGAAGCACAGGCACGACAACATAGAAAAGGGGTGAGAATAAATTCATATATATTCACACATCTACAAGGATATATTCACATATCTACACAATCATCCACAAAATTAGAAAACACACCAACGTCGTGTATTCACACCTCACTCACCGCACAATCATTCAATCACATTCATTCAAAATAATGCAACAAATGACTCGACTCATGCTCGTCATGATGCCCACTCTAAAATGGACTCACAACTCAACTCTATTTGCATGCGGTACCGACTCAACATTTTTTTCTATATACGAACTGGGTCCCAATTTCTGCGAACCTCGAGCCCCCACTCTGAGCTCCAAGCCCCCACTCAAGGCTTTACTTAATCCACTAGTCCCAACTTAGAACTAGCGAGCATGCCTCTTTCATAACAATGACACATATGATGAATGTCATACAAAATGCAGTACTACCTCACTCTAACTATACATGAATGCTCAACACAACAGAAACAATACAACCCCACTCTGACTGTAAACAATTATATTTTTAATGCATCAATAATAGCTCCTACACATTTCATCATCACAATTAAAATCACAACATGCTTTCACTTTTATCACACATATTCACAAATTACACATATCTCACATTTATGCATAATATTAGTCAATTAATTATATAAATTAATTAATCAACTCATACTTATCACTAAACATCAACCAGTAGCTAATCACCGACCACACGACAATACCACCCACAAAAACCAACACAACATGTCACAACCTGCATTTTAACTCGATGACGGGTAACCCGTCACATGGATGACGCCCATCATCCTCCCCAAAACCCAACACGTCACATTGTGATAACCTGGCAAGACTGTGCTTGCCTGAAGGTTATGACGACCTCCTCGTCATTAGGCTGATGCCCGTTAGCGCTTCACAACATATGACACCTAGGGCATCATATGAGTAACGCCTGTCACCCTAATAACAGAAGCATAAAAATGTTTTTCTATGATAGAACCTGCAAAATTCATCCAAAACAGCTCCAAAATACCTCTAGACAATCCATAAGCAATACCCACGTGATTATAACACCATAGGATGTTAATTCCTATTAATATAACATATTATTACATAGATTCAACCACAAAACTCAGAATTTAATCATGTTTCAAAAACCCAAATTTCACATCCAAACTCATGTTTATAGACACATAACATATGCAATCATCACACCAATTACAGTACATGAATTTAAAAGTAAATTGTGGCGAATTTTTAAATCGGGGTGTTACAAGTGCCCATTTCTTAATTATGTCGCCCATTCTCTGAATGACTCACCGGATTCACGAGAACGTGTCATTTGACTTTCCTAGTCTATAATGGTGCAAACAGGGAGTCAAAGGGGGATTGATCGCGTTTCTCCTAAATAATAGGGGATTGACTACCTATTTCCCACATTCTTGAGATCAGTTATTACTCTCTCCAAGCTTAAGGTCCAGGCTCATGAATTTCTTTTAAATACCTCATCCAAGATGTTGAGGGGGGGGGGGGGGGGATCCAATTCATTACACAAAAATAGAAAATACATTGTTATTCACCTTTGTGCGTGTGCTAGCTCTAACATAACAATAATCATACAAACCTCTAACAACCCTACACAACAAAGGGTTATCGCATTTTATACTTTAGCAAGTATAAATATGTTTCTTGAGAATAACATGCTCCCTTGTAAAACATACGAGACTTAGAAAATGTTGTGCTTATTGACATAATTTATAAAAAGATACATGTTTGTCGTAATGATTGTATTTTATTTTAAAATGAGTATGCATTATTAAGTGTGTTTCCCAAATGTAGTCCATGTGATATAATAACAAAGAAACAACTTCATCCAAAATGTTTTAGTAATTTTCAATAATCCTAATATTTAGGCATATGATATGTTTATTGATATAATTCCTCGACCTCTTGCTGATTCTCCTCAAGGGGAAAAATTGATAACGATTATCCATATTTTGGGCAAGAGGAAAGAAACCTATGGTTTGTATTACCTAATGAAAAAATAAGTTTGGATGATATTCAAAGTAATTCTCATAGTGCATGGCCAATGATTTTATTGATTTATAACCCACATCCTTGCCTATGCATGAATCACAAGTCTATGATGTTGATTATGTTGATTTTTGGGCCGAGACAATCTGAAAATGATATAGACATGTACTAAAATATCAAAGAAAAGTAAGAATGTCTCATATATGGAGATTATACAAATTACAATGTTGTTTGAGCATGGCAAGATGAATGTATTTTTTGGGAATAAAAGATTCTTTAATTTGAAACATCATTACCATAGAGGAAAACACATTTAAAGGTGAATCAGAAGAAGCTAGAGCATATTTCTTATTGATAAGAAATTGATTTTATAAAAAAGAAACACTTAAATGATAATTTTGGAAAGTGTTATGCAGGTGAACTTGTCACAAACAAATGGGAAAAAGGTCAATTTTTTGTGAACTACAATATTACAAGTCATTGTATGTAAGACATTTCCTTAATATTGTTCATATTGAAAAATATTGTATTTGAAAGTAATTGGTATAGTACTCATTATGCTAAGAAATACTAAGAATTAGATCAAAGTAGGATTAGACATGTAAAGTATGGGTTTAAGAACAAAATTGAAACCTTTGGCGAATAAATAATCTGCCAAGATAAGAAAAATTATCCCGTGTAAGTTTCTCCAAGGAGTTAAAGTTCTAGGGAGGTGCTTTTCAAACATTTGAAGTTTGTTATCTATGAAGGATATCACGTTAAAGGATTAAAGTCTAATGATTGTCATGTTATAATGGAGAACTCCTTGCCAATAGGTATACATTCCTTATTTATAGAATGTGTGATACATTATAATCAAAGAATGTTTCTTCTTCAAATATTTTTTTAGTAATGTTATTGACCTTGAGAAGTTCTCGGTGTTGTAGAAAGAAATTGTTCTCACCTAATGTGAGCTTAAGAAGTATTTTTATCCCTTACTTTTTGACATAATAATTCATTTAATTTTCCACCTTGTCATAAAAACACAATATTGTAGATTTACTTATATGAGATAGATGTAAAAAAATTGAGTGTTATATTAATATATTAATAATAGCTCGACACCGAACTTTATTCATTCCAAAAGGAAAGGGAAAATATCAATAAAACCATTAAAAGAAAAAGAAAATGATCGTTGCAACCAAGTTTGGGTTCGAGAATCTTAATCCTACGTATCCTCAGATGCCCAAATATATTTTTTGGGTTTTTTGTTATAGTGCTTGAAGAGATGTTGAATCTCTCTCCTACGTATCCCCAAGTGTGATGGGAAACTCAAAGCTATGTAGTTCTTAGTAGAAAACCATGAATTTGTTGGTTGATTTTAGTGAAAGAATGTTTAGGTCGTATTATAGCGATTAAAAGTTGCTTGTATGCTCACATAGAAGGCTTAAGTGTTTGTTTGTTTTGCGATAGAATAGACAAAACATTATTTGTTTGTGAAAAGGTTTTTTGTTGCGCGGAGGCAAGGAAATATAAGTTTGATTAGTTTAGTATATTTTTTAATGGATGATGAGTACTTGAACGATAGGCTAAGTACAACCATCATTCAAATACTCGGGATTAAGAGGGACAGGTACGTCTAACTCAACCTTTTTCGTCCAAGTTATTTATGAAACTTGTGTGTGCGGAATAGGATTGGGAGACGAGTTCAAGCTTCCTTACCCTTCAGGAAGGACAAGGGAGTCACGTAGATTTTAAAAGCGATCGGTTGCCTCCTGAGTGGGAAGTATTTCTTCAATGGTCACATGCGCAAGATTTGCAGACGCATTCTCATCCACCAAAGTTGCGGGCTCCTTCGTAACAACTGTCAAACTCGGTTTTACTACTGTTCCCCCTTGATTAATCACAAAATCACCATCCTGGATGGACGGTGAAATAGGAGCCATAGGAGTGCCTGCTTGGTGCTAGAATGATCATTTGGAGAATGAGCGGTGTAGTAAAGAATGTCCGAACTTTGAGCACCCTCAGGATTATCCTCTAAAACCTTCACAAAGGAAAGGAATTACAACCCAAGCAAAAAGAGAACGGGTAAAAATCCAATAGAAGATCAAAGTACCTGGGCAGCAGAGGGTGCATATGTAAAAGATAGGGGATGATGGCTTGAAGGTTGAGTCGAAATGTTGTGCAACTTTCTCTTTTTATTTTTCTTCAAAACAACTTGTTTAGCTCCCACCACATCCCCTTTGCCAAGGGAAATGGAAGACTTAAGCCTGAGCCTCTTTTTATTTTTTCCCTACCAGAAGGCTTTAACACTATAGTATCTTGGCACGACTCAAGTGCGGTAGTACCTGTCGGGGCAGAAACTTTGGATTTCTGGGGAAATGATTGAAGGGAACCAAAAGCCTCTTTGTCACTACACAACTCTAACTCTTTCTATGGAGACTAACAAAAGTGGAGGTTAAACTAGGAAATAAGATAAGTAGTGAAGAATTCAACAAGCTAGTACAAACCAATTCTTCTTGGCTAGTCGAGACCTCAAAGAGAGTTCTCCCCATACTTTGATGCTTTGAAGTACCAACACCTGAAGCGGCGACATGCCTCGCCTTACCCTGAAGAAGAATATAAGCAAATATTGTATTAATAAAGAACTCATATCCAAAAAAGGGGAAGCATTTGATAGTCTTACCCGTTGAGCCTTGTGAGTAACTCCGAGCTCTCTCTCGAGAACAACGGTTCTCTGAGAATAGCCTATTGGCTATCGAGAGGTATCTAAAACAAACCAAAAAGGATGTAAGTCAAAAGACGCAAGCAAAAATGACTTCTAACAACTAGAAAAGCGCAGGGGGAACATACCTTGGTTAGTTTGACCTATAGTCGATTGGAAGGCAAAAGCCCTAGAGATCCGTTTCGATATGCGTCGAGGAGACGCTACTTTGGCGTAATAAGAACTCCATCAGTCGTCAAATTATTTTGTACAGTAGATAGAAAGTGGGTAGCCGAAAGAAGGGAGATAAGCAAGTTTATACCAGAAAAACTCAAGACAGACTTCTAGAGTCTCCTCCTTTGTGGTGCCTGTGAAAATGATCATGCCTCGCAGATCCTCGACCAAAGGTTTGGGGAGTAGTTGGCTCAGGCTAAATTTCCTAGTAACCAGGTTAGGTTGGTATAAGCTAAGGCTTATTCTAGATTTATTGGCGCTAAGGCTCGTCCATAAAGGTGTAGGACAAAGACATTCCTAAATATCGTCATGAATAACCTCCTACTCTTCGGTAGCAGGGTTGGGGAATGGTGTACAAAACCATGTCGGTCCACACTGCCGAGTAGAAAAGGCTATCATTGATGGGCCAAACATGTTACATTAGTAAAAAAATGTATAAGTACTCCTCAAAGGATTCCCTAGATGCTACCTTGCTGTCATCAGGAGTGATTCAAGCAAGCCGTGTACCCTCCGCACCTACCTCATTGCTAGGAGGGATTTGAACATCAAGGGCATGAGCAAAAGTTGCATTAAGCAACAATTGTAACAACCATGTAAGCCCCCCAATTTGAAAACTGTCGACCCCTCGCCTAAGGTCTTCAGACGCATATCCCAGCGATTCATAAAGATTTACTAGGATCAGTTTGTGGAGGCACACATTCACCCACTCATGAAGTCGGGTAGCCAGTGATATGTACATCTTGGTGATTTAAGTCCCACGTGGGCAGAAGATGTAATGGCATAACTAATAGGTCCGAAAAGTTATGTGTTCGCGAGTGTCAACAACATCACTAGAGCCTCAATGTTCTTCAATAAAGGTACTGTAAGCATGATGACTTTTAAATTTAAAATCAATGTCACTGGAAGGCTCGTAGTCTTCCCTATTAGGCCAAAGGCCACCAATAGCAGTAGGGTCAAAATGGGTGGGAGTAACCATCCCACAAGGCAGTTGGAAGGTGTTGGTAGAAACCTCCTAAAACACATCGCTGCGAGTAACATGGCATGATAAGGTATCTTCTGCGGCTCCACCTTATCGAGCCAGGTAATATAAGCTGATTCGCAACTTCAGAATGGGGAAAAGAGCAGAATACTCATTTTTTCAGAAACCCAAAGTCAAAGGAGGAACCTTTGAAAGCCACAAGGGCCTAGTTATCTTTTGAACAACTAAGAAGAAGTTCTCAGAACACATGGGGCAATTTAGAAGCTTTAGGATATGGCCCATTAGAGAAAAGGTGGTATCGGAAACTTAATAAGGAACCAACATGTTCGCACACCAAGGACGTCTCCGAGTGTCTTCTAGAGGTGGTTCCCAAACATACGTCCGATCATTGGCCAGAATTAGCTCATCAAGAACAGCAATAAATTGAGGTGGTCGTGAATGAGACGTTTAGGTTCCATTTTTGAGGTCGAGTAAGATGAGAAAGTCATAATGGAAAAATGGTGGATGACACAATTTAAGGTTCCATTTTCGTTGGCTTCAGAGAAGAGAATGAGGGAAGAAAATGGATACTGGAAGAAGAAGAAGAAGCTTAAATAGACAAAGAAAAGGAAGCAAAAAGTTTACCCCGCGAACATGGACAGATGATGTGTTTAGAGCCAATAAGCAGCCCGAAGCGGGGAAAACTATGATTAATAAAATCAAAAATAAAATCTTAAATCCAATTTTAGTGGGTATTTACTGACCTTAGAATTCAGGGTAATTATGTACTGACATTTGCACGTTTTAAAGATGTAACATTTGGTAAGAAAGTGAGTCATAATGAATGACAAGAAGCAAGACTGATGTGACGTTGCATGTGAGCAGTGACAAAGTAGTTACAAATAATGTCATCTTTCTCTCTTCAGATATGGGTCGACAGTGACATTTTTTTAGGGGGGGGGCATCTGTTACACTTGGATTTTTCAGCTACTAGAAAGTCAACAAATAATGTCAATGAAAAGACATTTACTGGAAGAAAGCATTAATGAAGTGTCTTTAAGGAGCATTAATGATAATTCATCGACAGACCAATGACGAGGAGTCGACCGAGCTGTCGACACAGTGAGATGATTTAGAGGACTCTCGGGGATGAATCCCCAAGATCCGGATCACTGGGAAACATGTCCAAAATCTCGATAAAGGACATCAACAAAAGCCTTTATTCCATCAAGAGGATCATTCGACTAAACCATATGATATAAAAAACTTAGTAAATTTACAAGTCTTGAGTCCTTGATAGGCAGCGTTGATAACACATTGGAGCAGTTACCATCGAGGGTTCTTGGATAAGTGGAAAACAGTTATAACTCAACGTAGGTTGCAATTGTAAGAAGATAGTGTCTAGGGTGACACGTAAGCACACTGGCGAAAACTTGAAGATTGAATGTGGGATGAATGTTGGGGTTTCCTAAGTGGTTATAACCATCGACAACAGTTACTTTGTAAATATAATAAATAGTAGACTCATACATCGGATCAGGGGTCGCAAACTTTCATACATACTCTCCATTCCACTGGAGTACCTGAGTCAAAGAGAAAAATAATTGAGCGAGAAACATGTATGCGCCTGCGCCCACTCTTTTTATTAGTCTTTTTGCTTCCTCAAACGGAACATGTACTTTTACCTTTTCTTTGTTAATGTCATTTATTGCATTTTACCTTATCATTTATAATAACCTGACTTCATTTAAAGTCTTCTTCCACGCCGTTATTGTTCACGTGACGACTGCATTCAATTCACATGCACACGTGTTCAAACAAGTTATTTGCACAAATTGCTTTGGAGTTTTTCGAGTTAATCTCACAGACTTTCAAACTCGTGATTGTTTACCAAAAACACCGGTAAACAACTACGTGTTCCCAAATGTATTCGAGTATGTCTTACGAAAAACTATGCAAACATCATCAATAAGAAATAAGCAAATCATAAAAGCGATAAATGAGAGTAGTATGATGCTCCACTGATGATACATGTTAGCCTAACTCATATCAATAAAAAATAGTTGTGAGAATATCCTTAACAATCAAAAGATTGACTTATGTTTTATGGTCATGTCAAACTTTACTTTAATATCTCTGACATTTTTCCTAAAAAGAACACTCGTCAAAATTTGAAATCATAACATTAAGACTATCCAAAATTCTATCAAGATCATTTAGGATCTCTTTGCAAGTTTGGAGGGGAAGGGAATTGAATGGAAAGAATTGAAGGATTTTTGTTGTGAGGGTTTTAGAGGATATGTTTTTATTCATAATACTAAAAATTTGTATTTAATGAGGGTTTAGGAAGGTTTACATAAATTTTCAAATATATTTTATGTTGTTATAGTATTGTGAAAATTAAAAATATAGTAATTATAAATACTCTTTTATCATTATATACAAAATTATTCTTTCAAAACATGTCAAAATTTTTCCTATAATATTTAAAAATTTGTTTTGAAAAATTCGTTTCTCTTTCTCTCCAAACTCCCAAACAAAACTTTAAATATTATTAGTTTGTTTAAAAATAAATCGGTGCATATATCTAGGGATCTCAATGGGCAGGGTTTGGGTAGGGTACTATAGTACCTGTCTCCATACGCGCAGTTAGAAAAAATCCTCGTACCCGAGTCCATAACCACTTGGATATCAACATTAGCACCCGTCCCCGTACTCTATGGGTATAAAAGTGCCCGTACCCGTACCTGTTACCTACATTTCTAATAAAAATAAATATATCAAGTATAAAATATCATAATATTTTAAGTTTTTAAAAATATTAAGAAGTTTAAAAAAAAAATTATTGTTGAATTATAAAATAAATGAGCACTTATAATAAATATGTAGTAGTTTAAAATTGATATTTTTTAAAAAAATTTATAAACATTTATTTTTATATAATAATATAAATTAAAATGTATAAAATATATATTGTGCGGGTATGGGGCGGGATGGGTACTAAAGTGCTTATACCCGCTTATTTAAGTGGGTAATTACCCGAGTCAATACCCGTATCCATTTTTGCGGATTTTTACCCTATCCGTTGTGGTTAATTTTGTGGGTACCCATTGGGGATGGACCAAATTGACATCCCTACATATATCTTTTTGGTGTCTTGTTTGAGAATTTATTATTTGGTGGTCGTTTTTTTTATCATGGGTGTCCTCGGCCCAACCCGCTTAGATGTCTAAAGAAATTTTTAAAATGAGATCATAAAAAAAAATTGTATTTAACAAAAGGCCTAAAAAATACGGGGTCTCTCTTCTACCAACTCAACAATGAGATTTTATGTAAGAAATATGTCATTTGAAACATTTATGATCAAATTAAAAAAAAATAGTTTCTTAATACACCACCCATGTTTCTTATACACCACGTGAAATTCTGTTTTTGCCCCCTAGTTCCGGATGTGCACATCCGGACGCACCATTTTTTTTAAAACATTGCTTTGTTCCGGATGTGCAAATCCGGAATGACAAGTTACGCGTCTTCCGGATGTGCACATTCGGAAAAATGGTTGAAACTCAACATATAGAAGGTATATTTATTTTAAGAAATAATAATAATAATATGTATTTTAACAGAAGGTTAAAGCAACGAATATGGCAGACATCCTTTAATGATATCTTCAAAATATTTATCAAAACGCATGATGGCCACTTGTTCTGTATCCAAAAGCTGTCTAGTAGTTCTAACCCATATTTAAACAAAATAACGGTCATCCACCTATGATGGCAAATATGATCTATAACCATAAGTTATATATCCAAAAAAGGCATTGTGAATATCCGAACTCCCAAATCTATCCTCGAAGATTGTAGGCAAATGAAGATCAACAGTAAAATATTACTTCTTTGACTTTATCCAAGATAAATGGCAGCAGAGTCGACACAAAGTTGGTGGTACTTGTAACACCCCAATTCCCATCTAGCGGATAAATAATACATAATTAAATCAGAGTGAATAAAAAAATTTTAGACAGAAATAAGGATGCCACATTTGAGAAAAACATAATCCACCTGCTAATAACTTTGATACATAACATAAAATGGAATAAATAATAACAGGAAACTTTTTCCAACAAAGGAAAGTTCAATCATGGAATAAAGCGGAACGATCCATAATTGACTCGTTTTACAAAATAAGTTGTTTCATAACATTAAAATATACGTACAAGTGATCCAAAATATATAAACATAAATAACAAAAGCGTTTCCCCCGACTCCCGTGTTACGTATTAGAGCAGACACCAAAGATCTAAGCAAAATGAAGATATAACTCTTCCACTTGCCTCCACGCCTCTACAGTGGCTAATCTGCACTATGCCATAAAAGCATATTCCAGTAGAAGGGTGAGAAATAACAACTAAATCAAGATTGCATAATAATATGTAAACATATAATTCACATATATTATTCAACTCCCCCCACACACCACATGCTAACACATATAGCATACAAAGATATCATATATTCATATACACAAGTTATGATATATATCTGTACTTCCCCAGAAACACAGACACAAGAACCAACAAAGGGGCGAGAACTACATTCAATAATTAACGGTGCAAAATACATGCTAAGGAGTAGCAATCAAGTAATCACACATAATGTGCCCACATTCACGACACACCTGTCACTATCAATTATAATCCAACAAAGACATAATAATACAATGTGACTCAATGACACAATGCAATGCAAGTGGTACCACCCACTATGGTTCATTCAATCGAACCCGATTCCCAATGGAATCCGGATAAATCACATACACTCCAACTGAGCAATGATTTATCTCCTGGCACCACACACCCTGGTTCATTCAATCGAACCCGATTCATAATAGAATCCGGATAAATCACATACACTCCACTGAGCAATGATTTATCTCCATATAACTCCACATTGGAGTCCGGACAATACTAGACACCCATCATAGATTCCCACCTAGTTGTATCCACCAGACACATCATGAAATGCACGACACAAATGATGCACAAAAACACAAAACACATGTATAATAACAATTATACATCTTCACGATCCCCGTGATCACACGTGAGATACATACTCACCGTAATACACAATAGTATTACCTTACCTGTCCAGTCAATTCAACATAACACATTCATAACAAGAATTATGCACAAAACACATGTATAACAATCAGTTATACATTTACACGATCCTCCTGATCACACGTGAGTCATACACACCGCAATTCCCACTGGAATTACCCACCTGCACCAATACAGTTATCACATATACAACTACCTATTAATTTGTATTAATTAGTCATTAATGAAGTAATCCACACAAAAATACCATTCACTAGAATTCACACCATAGAGGCTACCCACAACAACATCAATATGATATCATACGTTGCAATTCATTTATTCAATACCTTTATGCCACAAGGCCATCATTCAATAACCACATTCTATAGTAAGATTCAACATCATAGAAATAGTCTGAAAGCTCCAGATTTATATGGCAATAGCATAACACATGACAAGTTACCGATCGCACGCATTTATCGAACATGCCTCATTACGCCCTACAACCACTACACACCTTTGCATTATTTAATCATGCATTTCCTATTATCACATCCACATCAACAAAACAAGCATATAACAGCTTAATACATGCTCACCATACAACAGCAACAACACAACATTAATATAATATAAAACCGATATTTTCCATGAATTTTAAGTCAATAAAAATAATATTTTTCAGTTCCAGGTCGCGCTAAGCGGCCCCACCCGCTCTAAGCGCGCTACTCGCTGCCTGGAAGAGGCGAAATTTCTTCAGTCCGTGCTAAGCGGGCCTACCGCGCTAAGCACGCTCTGCGTTATGCAGAAAAATATCTCTATTGACAGTAACTTCCAATTCACAAATTCACCCTCAAAACCATACCCAAACAACCAATAAAGGTATATTATCATGGTTCTATCATGTATCAACAATTAGGAACCTTAAAACATGATTTCCAGCACAAAAGTTTTTGATCCAAATCTCAAAATCTCAACATATCAAATGTTGTAATTTTCCATCAAATTCAACCAAACATGTGAAAACATACAAGTAAGCATTTCCAACTAGTTCCTAACCTCACCCGACTATACTACGCGATTTATACCGAGTTTCAACTGTGAAAACATCAATTTCCACTCAATTTACCATTAATACCCTAAATCTCTAATTCTTTATGACTCAATACAAAACTCCTCAAATATTACCAATAAGCATTTTTTATTAGACCCAAACATCACTCGACTATTCTACGCGTTCTATTGCGCCTTTGAACCGTTAAAACATCGATTCCCACACATTTGTTCTTCAATCCAACCAATAGGGAAAAGTATATATATTTCAACCAAACAAATACAAACAACATATACATATACATATACAATCAAAATATAATCGGAACTTCTCACCCTTACCCGATTAATCGAAGATCAAGCTTTGATTTGATCGATTTCCGCTTCTTCCCTTTCTTCTCTCTCTTCTTTCTCTTCTTTCTCTTCTTTCTCTTCTTTCTCTCTATTTCTCTTTCCTTCCCTTTTTATAACAAAATATCTAACCCCTCAAAAGACTATTTTACCCTTTTGCTCAAATATCTCTCAAACACTCTCAAAATGCGATAAAACATAAACAGCGATGCAAAATATATCAGGAATTAAAAGTTAATAAGAAAATATTATCAATTGCAATTATTTTATCTATCTGAGAAATTGTTCAATTAACAGGTAAAACTTATTTAATTTACACAATTCACAAAATTTCACATAAATGAAATAAATAAATACGATTAACCAAATCGGGACGTTACAACTCTCCCCCACTTAGACATTTTCCTCCTCGAAAATATAACTGAGACGAACAACTCCGAATACGACTCTCGCATCCGACTAACCAACTATCATGCCAACACTAGGCACACCACGAATAACACAAGCTGACAAGCCACCTTGCTAACAACAACTACAACAACGACAGCCACAACGACAAGATGCAATGCCCATACAATGCACTTGACGACTAACTCACGACTCAAAGAATACCTAAGTTACGAACACATAGGTTCAATCTAGAACTAGAATACAACAAGATCGTTACCCTCACCGTAGGTAACACTCCCCTAGTTCCCCACATAGGAATTAGTTATTCGCACTCGAACCATCACGATGGAAATGAGGCAACAACAAAAACAAGAACATAGAGTTCCACGACACAACAATGTTTCAACAACCTCTACATAACTATAATACCAACATCCTTGTCACACAACATTATTACAACAATGCTACGATTCACCAATCAAACATATAACCAAAACATCCATCTACATAGTAGCCCATGAATAATATTTAAACCTTTCACCTAAAACTTCCATTCTGAAACGTCCAATGGTCTCTTCATTCCTACATGTTTCCAATGTTCAACCTATGAACTCTTACAAGTCACACACGCATACACAAAATGTGCCACATCACGCTTTCGATGAGCACTCTGATTACTCGCAACAATCAAATCTACCAATTTCATACCCAACTTCACACTCTACTGTGTTATCTCACGCACCAGACCCAAGTCTTGAACTGCTCAAATAATTCTAATCCTCTGACCATCAAAATAGATATGTATAAAAACTTTCGACTTAACTCATCAGGCACGACATTAACTTCACCAATAGGATAATTCCAGCTAAAGTCATAACTCATCAGGAATTCCAACCATCCTCGCTGTCTCATACTCTATTATTTTCGACCAAACAGGTACCCAATATTCTTGTGATTACTAAACACTTCGGACTCAAAACCATAAAAATAATACCTCCAGATTCTCAACACAAAAGTAACCGCAGCCATCGTGAAATCATGAATCCTCAATTGTCGTAAAGCATAAGCCACGAATTTACCATCTTGCATTAACACATTGACTAAACTCATCATAGACGCATCCCAATACCTCACAACCGGTTTATTAGGATCACGCATAATCAAAACTGGAGCCGTAAACAAATTCTACTTTAGCCCTCTCAAACTTTCCTCCCAATGAACATCCAAAGCAAACGACTTACCCTTTGCAAGTCAACTGAAGTAACGAAAAGGATAACTTGGAAAAGCCTTCCATAACCTCCGGTAATAACCAACTAAAATCCAAAATGCTTATAATCAACTTAACCGACTTCGAAGCCTCTCATTATAGAGCTACATCTACTTCCGATGGATCTATAGCAACACCATCATCAAAAATAACATATCCAAGAAAACTAACCTTTTTCAACCAAAATTCTCACTTGAATAATTTAGCATAAAAATTCCTTTCTTTTCCGCACTTGTAACTCGATTCTCAAACATCCCACATACTCTCCTTCTGATTTTATAATAGATCAGAATATCTCTAATGAACACCACTCCGAACTTATCCAATTAAATATGGAAGATACGATTCATATACTCCACAAACGTTCCAGACGCATTACTAACACCGAACAACATCACTGTACATTGTAATGCCCAACCAAATTCCAAAAGATATAAACTCTTAAAGTTTTTGCAAAAATTTTCACTGGGTAATTCTAACGCTAACATCCAATATTCCATCCGGAAACACATCTGGAAATCACGCACAACTGGCAGCCCTCACTGTGGCTTTCCTGTCAATTCCAGGACACTATTATCACAAACACAACAAACATCTTGGTCTCATCGACTAAGAGTTTTTCTACTTACTTAACAGATATAAACTTCAACTATTCACCTTCATCCCTTTTAAGTTCACTTTCTACTCTCTGAGGAGCAACCATCAATAATACTCGATCGTTCTCCCCCAGAGACATCCCGACTTGACCAACATACCAAAGCCTCTAATCCGCCTCATCTTCCGATATAAGAATCTTCATCGACTCATTAAAACAATCTGTAATCATTTTCTTAATTCCAAATAATTCATTGCACACACTATCAAAGCCAGAAAGTCACGTCTATTCCATCCAACATAATTCCGTTTACTATCAACAAGAGATTACGGGTGATCAGTTCCTCAATTTGTTAATAGACAGCCGACAATCATGATGGGGCATAGACCCTCGTTACCAGACCGTAATATCATTTCTTGCATCTTGTGCACAAAACTACCTAAGGCACAAATCCTTAGTCGACATAAAGCTTACCTCCGCATTCCCTCTGGAATAGGGAACAACACTGCCCAAACAACACTTATAATCTTGCAAACAACGACACACTAAGCCAACGCTCCACAACTGAAGCAACTTGGAGAAGCACTAGCTTCTCCCCCACTTATCTCATTCTCAATCCTGAAGACAAAGGATTAGAAAACCAGAAAGCACTGACAGTGTTTCACACACATATCACGTACTGAGGAACAAACAACATCGACAGTATTCAACTGTTATGCCACACCGACTCACAACTTGGCCGGACGGACCGACCTGCCCTGATACCAATTGTAACACCCCAATTCCCATCTAGCGGATAAATAATACATAATTAAATCAGAGTGAATAAAAAAAATTTCGACAGAAATAAGGATGCCACATTTGAGAAAAACATAATCCACCTGCTAATAACTTTGATACATAACACAAAATGGAATAAATAATAACAGGAAACTTTTTCGAACAAAGGAAAGTTCAATCATGGAATAAAGCGGAACAATCCATAATTAACTCGTTTTACAAAATAAGTTGTTTCATAACATTAAAATATACGTACAAGTGATCCAAAATATATAAACATAAATAAAAAAAAGCGTTTCCCCCGACTCCCGTGTTACGTATCAGATCAGACACCAAAGATCTAAGCAAAATGAAGATCTAACTCTTCCACTTGCCTCCACGCCTCTACAGCGGCTAATTTGCACTATGCCATAAAAGCATATTCTAGCAGAAGGGTGAGAAATAACAACTAAATCAAGATTGCATAATAATATGTAAACATATAATTCACATATATTATTCAAGTCCCCCACACACCACATGCTAACACATATAGCATACAAAGATATCATATATTCATATACACAAGTTATGATATATATATATATATATATATATATATATATATATATATATATATATATATATATATATATATATATATATATATATATATATATATGTACTTCCCCAGAAGCACAGACACAAGAACTAACAAAGGGGCGAGAACTACATTCAATAATTAACAGTGCAAAATACATGCTAAGGAGTAGAAATCAAGCAATCACACATAATGTGCCCACATTCATGACACACCTGTCACTATAAATTATAATCCAACAAAGACATAATAATGCAATGTTACTCAATGACACAATGCAATGCAAGTGGTACCACCCAATATGGTTCATTCAATCGAACCCGATTCCCAATGGAATCCGGATAAATCACATACACTCCCACTGAGCAATGATTTATCTCATGGCACCACACACCCTGGTTCATTCAATTGAACCCGATTCATAATAGAATCCAGATAAATCACACACACTCCACTGAGCAATGATTTATCTCCATACAACTCCACATTGGAGTCTGGACAATACTAGGCACCCATCATGGATTCCCACCTAGCTGTCTCCACCAGACACATCATGAAATGCACGACACAAATGATGCACAAAAACACAAAACACATGTATAATAACAATTATACATCTTCACGATCCTCATGATCACACGGGAGATACATACTCACCGTAATACACAATAGTATTACCATACCTGTCCAGTCAATTCAACATAACACATTCATAACAAGAATTATGCACAAAACACATGCATAACAATCAGTTATACATTTACACGATCCTCCTGATCACACGTGAGTCATACACACCGTAATTCCCACTGGAATTACCCACCTGCACCAATACAGTTATCACATATACAACTATCTATTACTTTGCATTAATTAGTCATTAATGAAGTAATCCACAGAAAAATACCGTTCACTAGAATTCACGCCACAGAGGCTACCCACAGCAACATTAATATGATATCATACGTTGCAATTCATTTATTCAATACCTTTATGCCACAAGGCCATCATTCAATAACCACATTCTATAGTAAGATTCAACATCATAGAAATAGTCTGAAAGCTCCAGATTTATATGGCAATAGCATAACACATGACAAGTTACTGATCGCACGCATTTATCGAACATGCCTCATTACGCCCTACAACCACTACACACCTTTGCATCATTTAATCATGCATTTCCTATTATCACATCCACATCAACAAAACAAGCATATAACACCTCAATACATGCTCACCATACAACAGCAACAACACAACATTAATATAATATAAAACCGATATTTTCCATGAATTTTAAGTCAATAAAAATAATATTTTTCAGTTCCAGATCGCGCTAAGCGGGCCCCACCCGCGCTAAGCGCGCTACTCGCTGCCTGGAAGAGGCGAAATTTCTTCAGACCGCGCTAAGCGCGCTCTGTGTTATGCAGAAAAAAATCCCTATTGACAACAACTTCCAATTCACAAATTCACCCTCAAAACCATACCCAAACAACCAATAAAGGTATATTATCATGGTTTTATCATGTATCAATAATTAGGAACCTTAAAACATGATTTCCAATACAAAAGTTTTCGATCCAAATCTCAAAATCTCAACATATCAAATGTTGTAATTTTCCATCAAATTTAACCAAACATGTGTAAACATACAAGTAAGCATTTCCAACTAGTTCCTAACCTCACCCGACTATACTACGCGATTTATACCGAGTTTCAACCATGAAAACATCAATTTCCACTCAATTTACCATTAATGCCCTAAATCTCTAATTCTCTATAACTCAATACAAAACTCCTCAAATCTTACCAACAAGCATTTCCGATTAGACCGAAAAATCACTCGACTATTCTACACGTTCTATTGCGCCTTTGAACCGTTAGAACATCGATTCCCACATATTTGTTCTTCAATCCAACCAATAGGGAAAAGTATATATTTCAACCAAACAAATGCAAACAACACATACATATACATATACAATCGAAATATAATCGGAACTTCTCACCCTTACCCGATTAATCGAAGATCAAGCTTTGATTTGATCGATTTCCTCTTCTTCTCTTTTTTCTTTCTCTTCCTTCTCTTTTTTCTCTTTTTTCTCTTCTTTCTCTTCTTCTCTTCTTTCTCTTCTTTCTCTCTATTTCTCTCTCCTTCCCTTTTTATAACAAAATATATAACCCCTCAAAAGACTATTTTACCCTTTTGCTCAAATATCTCCCAAACGCTCTCAAAATGCGATAAAACATAAACAGCGATGCAAAATATATCAGGAATTAAAAGTTAATAAGAAAATATTATCAATTGCAATTATTTTATCTATCTGAGAAATTGTCCAATTAGCAGGTAAAACTCATTTAATTTACACAATTCACAAAATTTCACATAAATGAAATAAATAAATACGATTAACCAAATCGGGGCGTTACAGTACTCCTATTACCACTTGTAGAACCAGAATCAGAATTTTCGACTTCGCTTATGTAGTATCGAGCGTGGTGCCTAAATGATACATGTTGATGTATATTTATGTATATGTATATATTATAACTTGTTTTAATTTTATATATGATTTATTTTGCATTGTTAATTTCTGCTTATCAGAAATGGAGTAAGTGAGGGTTAGTTCAGTCAGGTTTTGCTTTATGAGATGGATGCAACTCGGAAGGTATGACATAGCTAACTTTAACTTTTTAGTTGTTATCATAGTGGCTAAAACCGAGAAACACTTGCAAGCTTTCTGATCGCGACTTTATGAGTCTAACGGTTACTAACTGCAAGCGCATAACCTATCGCGTAGTAATAAAGATATCGATCCCACAGGGACTTGATAATCAAGCTAGTGCTACGGTTTGCTATTGTGTTTAGCTAAGGTGAAGATGTTCTAGTTTTAAGTTCAAAAAGGGAAACTAAAGGGAATCTAAATTTTAGAATAAACTAGTTGATATTAGGACATCGGTACGTAACTTAGTGTACCATCGTGGATTCAATAAAACCTAAGCGTATAAAAATAAGTCACATTATATTTCTGTAGAAAATATCAGTTTAAAAGCCCTCACCTCACACTCTCGTGGTTATTGCTTCGGACTATACTCCTAAATCATAATGTCTGCTCTCGCTAGCCATTTGAGTTTAAAAATACTTTTTGAAAACCAATACATTCTAATTAACTTTAAAGCGCTCTCGCTGTTTTTAAAACCAATGCCCGATTTCAGCTATCCGGTTAAAATCTCACACTCTCGTGGTCTTAATCCTAACCTTTGCTACCTTTTTACTCTCGTAATAAAAGTCCAGTTTTAATTAAGAAATTGCGGCCAGAAAATAAGTTGTTTTTGGTTTTAGCTTAGAATTATCGAATCCATTCCAGTTACTTCATTACATACCGATAAATCGGATTTAGCTAGGCATACTACTTAAAACAAACATGCATAAAAATAAATTACAAAACAGTAAAGTAGACATGGTAATGAGGAAACGATAATGCTATTATTAAGATAATGAATAAAAACCTGATAAATATGCAATAACTTGGTTCTAGCAATTCCTCCACAAGTCGGTAGGCTTTTGCTTGATCGTATCGGAATAACGAATGATGAAGGCAAGATTGAAAATAAATCCTAACTATGGTGCAATAGCTCCTCAATGTGAGAAACTATCACTATTTCAAGTAATGGTAAACAAGGAATGGGAAACGGGAAACAAACAAGGAATGCAAGGAAAGTAAAAAATTCAGAAATAAATTCTGCAGCAATTCAAGGTAAAATTCTCTAGGTTGTGTGTCTCTTTGGCTTTCCAATCCATGCTGTATTTATAGCTCAAGCCTTTGCCTTAACGTTAGAGAAATAGTAGGAGCATAAACCTTGGTGGTTGAGAAGTCTAAGGGAGACTGGCTCTCATGCAGTTGAATTGAGGGAGAGAATCTAGGAGAAGCTGCTCAACGTGCGTGTGCATTGGGCTTCTTTTCCACGTCTGCGTTCTGAACATAATAACCACTTTGTAGCGTGTGACGGTCGTGATGAGTGCATGACAGTCGTGGTAAACTTTGGGGGCGTGACGGTCGTGGTAGGTGTGTGACGGTCGTCACACACACCACTTTCCATTTGCTGCTCTTTTTCTTAATAATTCCTCCTGTTTTCTTCTCATTTCTTCATGTTTTCTCTACTTTGCTCCTTCTAGCTTGGACAATGAAATACCTGCGAAAACACTAGAATACTCGCGGAATAATCGTAACTTAAACTGAAATAACGTAATTATTAGTCGTAAATCAAGGCAAATATATGATACATTTTCGTGTTATCAAACTCCCCTACACTTGAATCTTTGCTTGTCCTCAAGCAATTAGTCAGTAAGAACGTCGGACAAGTTCTATCAACCGCACACACATGACATACCTTTTGTCTTGAAAATGTTTTGTAAGGCATTTTGTTAAGATGACAGATACTCAAGTAAAACAATAAAGATACATTAGTGACACAAGCAACAAGCATAATCATAGACCTCCCCTCTACACAAGCCAGTTCTAATCATTCTATTATAGCTCAACCTAAAGTCTCTCGTATCTATTTCACCCGGTTTCATTCTAGCGCAATCACATTAAGCCCTTTGCCTTTACACGTACGTAGTGGAGTAGCCGGTTAGTGACTTTGATCCTTTTTAGCACGGGGTCTGGTACACAAGTGTGGTAACCCTTTATATATATCCTAATCGTAGGTTGTGGGGGATCGAACCGTAGTTCGCCCTACCGAGTTCAAAACCAGGTTCCTCTGAACCAACCAACAATGGATTCTTTCTTTTCTTTTGTAATACTTTTGCAACCGTAGGTTTGGTGCATTTTTCAATTTTTCACAACAGCGAAGAATACGAAAGTTATTTAATGATTCGGCATAAAACACTTATCTTCATCGACTCTTCATGTGGTTTGTGTTTAAGACGGTGCTGACTGCTAATATAAATTACTTGGGGTTACTTTAGAACTAGAACTGAGGGTATCGGTATAATGGGTATTGAAACTGATCTCGCATATGCAAGAGGTCTAAGGTGTCAAGACGGTATCAATCTTGTTAAAATTTTCTCGATTTCCTAACATAGCCTATGTTTCGGTATGTTAAGTTGTGCAATGATCATAAGAATTTTTGTTACAGCTGAATAAAGTGGGGAAATTTTGAAATGTACAAAAATTTCATATAAATGCTTCTTTATTCGAAAGGAAATGCGGAAAGGGAATACAAAAGGGAAAATAAAAGGTACCTCTCCCACACTATATCGGACATTGTCCTCAATGTTTCGATATAAACGTGGAAAGAAACTACAAAAAGAGATAAAACTAAAACAAAAATAAAATTTAAATCTAACGAGGTCCACGGCCTCTGCCTCGGGTACGAGCGCGTCCATTCTGGGCTACATGATCTGGAATGCCTACGTGGTGGATATAGTCATGTAGGTCTTGCACTCGTAGCGTTAGGGCACCCATCTCTTCTATCACACTGTCGATCCGTTGTCCTTGGTGGACTTGCCCCTGTTGGATTTGTCGCATTAGGCTCATCATCTCATTGTACTGCCTCTGTTGCTGTTCCTCTCTTTGGGCAGCCAATTGATTTTGTTGCCATATGCCCCTTAAGATTTCTTCATTAGTGACGGGATCTTGTTCTGGAGTGGCGCGGCGACGACGTCCGGTGGATGTTGAGGCATCTTGGGCAGGAGGTAGTGGGTTCTCAGTAGGTGGCTGATCCATCTCTTGCTCCATTTCATCGTCTGCTTCATTATCTTGGTTTTCTTGAGCAGCCACATTAGGCTCAGGAGCGCGGAGATCAAAAAGCCAATTTGCTTGTCTTTGAGGGTCGATGCGGTCTCTGCATGGCATGATGATGCTCCTGATTATTCTGGTACGGACCACTGGATGGTATCGTCCATCCGCCCTTGCTTTAATTAGGTGGGAGGAGCGACAATACTCGGTATCCAGGGACTCAGGTGGTATGAAAGGTAAATTAGCAAGGTTGTCTCCCAGACCAAGGCCGAGTGCGATAGAAGTTACAATACCTCCGAAGTAGAAAGGTTTAGAACCTCTAGCACAGTTGGCGTGGATGTGAGATAGTAGGAATGAAGCTGCATTAATTGGTTTAGGATGGAGCACACAGCGAAGGAAAAAGAGCTCCTTGGAGTTTACTTTGTGGTTGTTGTCCCTCGCGAAGATTGTGTGTCCTAAAACTCTGTGGAAATATCTTATTGCTGGGTTATGAATATAGGTTGCGTTGAGGCTGTCCCAGCTCGAAACAGCTACACCTGTAAGTCGATTCCAAAGGTCGAAAGCTTGCTA
Source organism: Lathyrus tuberosus (assembly GCA_022829125.1). Classification (NCBI taxonomy): domain Eukaryota; kingdom Viridiplantae; phylum Streptophyta; class Magnoliopsida; order Fabales; family Fabaceae; genus Lathyrus; species Lathyrus tuberosus. The sequence goes on from JALAZF010000090.1 coordinate 9,156,857, forward strand.
GAACCAGGCATCGTTAGGCAAGCGGCAATGAACATTCTCGCCATGATGGAATCCAAGCATTTGGGCAAGTTGGTTTTGGCCCACCGAATACTCAGAGCCAAACATGCGGAATCTAGCTACACCAGAAAGTTGGTTTGTTTCTCCCAAAGGTGTAACATAAGCAAATGAGCTCAGAAATTCTAGAGTCAGAGCTTCGTAGGTAGGATGCCCTTGTGTACAGAGCTGCCATAGACCGACATTTTGAAGCATCCAACGTACACCTTCTAGCATACCCAACTCTTCAAGGCTGGCAATGTGGACGTACCGCGTCGGTTGGAAAGAGGTTGGTAGAAGTTAACGTAACTCGCCCTTTGGCGGTCACCGGCTTCTCCCTCTCTGAATGTAACAGCGGAAAGGTCAGGAACTTGTCTGGCGCATCTGGCCATGGTGCATGCAAAGTGAAATAGGTTTAGTGGAGGAAGTCGGTGCGAGTAAGGTTTGTTATGTGAGAATGAGAATGTTTCGTGAGGTTTAAATAAAAGGGTTTGGAAATATGAAGTGTTGGAGAGAAATTTGGATTTAATGTGAGGGGTTTATGGGGAGTAATGTGAGTGGGACGGCTAAGGAGAGTGGAAAGAGAGTGGGTCGTTTGAAAAGAGAAATTGGAAGGAAAAGAAGATGAAGATGAAGGGTCTCTGTTTAAAATAGAGGGTGCGTTAAAACAAGTATGACATTCGTCACAGACCCGTCACGGTCGTAAGTCGTGTGACGGTCGTGACATGGGCGTTACGCCCGTCATGCTCACAAAGTCTGCATTCTCACAGAAACTTAATAAAACCTGGCGCATAACATATATTGGACATGGCAATTATTAAAAGCAGTAAAATACTAAATAAATATTAGAATGCATATAAAATGACAGAAACGAATTAAAATAAGCAGGAACATTATATCATCAACTTAACCACAAGCAATGAATACGAATTGAATACTTTATTAAAATTGGAAATTCATAGCAGTGTGCTCAAAGTAAAATTGCAGTAGAGTATTAAAGTTGAAATTGAACTGAATTAAACTTGTTCCTTGATATTAAAAAGAAAATGACTGTAAAGTAAATGGTTCTAAAACATTAAAAGAAAAGCAATTAAATGGAAAAATGCAGTGTGACAATTTTAGCCACGTTGCTTCTTCAAGGATTCCACAGCTTGGTTCAGATGATCAAATTGCTCCACAGTGATGTCCATTAGGTTAATGACATCAAGGCGCATAGTTTTGAGTTCATCCTTTACCTCAGCAATCTCTGTTTTGAATCCATCCATGGTGCCAAGGATGGTTGTCAAAATTTCAGTATATGCACTGGTGTCAGGCTCAGTAAAATTATGGTAGTTCGGAGGGGTTTCAGGGTCGGTTTCAGCTTCGGAGATAATATCATCATAACACTCATAATCTTGTAGTGTCTCAGGAGGTGATAATGGAGCGTTCTTAAGTTCACTCAACTCATAGAGCCAATTATTACGGTTATGGACATTTGTTCGCTCATGGTTCGGTAAAGTGAATAGGTGGACAACCTTATTAGCAATTAAGTAGTCAAAGGGAGCAGGTCCTAAGTTTCTAGTGATGCGTCGGTTAAAACAGAATTCCAAGTTCATAGGACGAATGGTACCTAAGGGTGTAAGTCTGTTTAGCGGGTACCTAAGTCCAATGGCATTCGCAATCATAGTAACTAAACCTCCTATTATGATTGTGGTATTAGGTTCCTGTGCAATGCAAATAAAGGTTTCCATCATGAAGGTGGCTGCATTAACATGGCGTCCTTGGGAAGCACAGTATAAGATGAATAGTTCATCCTTTGACAATAGAGCATTGTTTTCTTTTCCAAATAAGGTGTGGGCTAGAATGTTATGAAAATAGCGAATGGTTGGGTTGTGTATTTCATCAGAATGCATGTCATTCGGCTCAAGGTGGTTATTTCTAGTTAGACTACCCCAAAAGTAATTCAGTTCAATATCCATGAGTTCTTCTTGGGTGGCTGTAAAGACAGATGGGCCACTAGGAAATCCTAAAAGGTCAGCTAAGTCTCTATGGTTATAAGTGTAATCAATACCAAACAACCTAAAACTAATCAGCCCCTTATTAGATCCGAAACCATGATCAGGTAGGTAAACTAGGGAGCTAAGAAACTCAAGTGTAAGCTCACGGTAGGTAACAAATCTCCTTCTAGTAGCAGCATTCTCCCAACCCAATTGGCTGAATAAAAATAAAACACTATCGTGGATACGTAGGCTGTCCATGGTAGGTCCATCATAATACAAAGTCATTGCCATGCTTTTCTTGGCCAAAACTTCAAATTTCTCTCTCTAAGCTCTACCTCTGAATATAGTTTCCATAAAATCTACTTGTTGCATGATGAATACTAGTGGAGAAAATCAAATCAGAGGGAAAATAAGAAGGTAGAAAGACTTTAAAAATCCTGTAGCATGTAATTATAAGATCAGCACAGCAGTTTCCATAAAATTTTTAAATTTTTGAGAAAAGAAAATAAATAAAAATGAAAAAGTAATGAAAATAAGATTAAGAAAGTAAAGGGAAATGAAAAGGAATAAAAATAGACTTAAGAAATATGTAAAGAAATTTAAAAGGAAATGAAAATAAAAGAAAGTTAAAAGGAAAGAAAACAATCTCGTGGGTTGCCTCCCACTAAGCGCTGTTTTTAACGTCGTAAGCCTGACGAAAGCTTAGTGATAATTCAGTTATAGGGATGAGCGGGCAGCTCTAAAAGTCTTAGACTATTCAAATAGTCTCTGTTTGCAATATTATGATAATGTTTTAAGCGTTGCCCGTTTACTATGAATGGTTCATTATTTCTTCCTTTTATTTCTATTGCTTCACTTTGAAAAACTTTAGAAATTTCAAAGGGTCCGGACCACCTAGATCTAAGTTTTCCTGGAAAAAGCTTAAGTATCGAATTAAATATGAGCACGACGTCTCCCACACTAAATTCTTTACTAGATAAGCGCTTATCGTGCCATCTCTTAGTTCTTTCTTTATATATGCGGGTGTTCTCATAAGCATCTAGTCTTAGTTCTTCTAATTCGTGCAAATCTAAGATTCATTTTTCTCCTGCGGCAGCGTAATTTAAATTGAGGGTTTTAATAGCCCAATAGGCTTTGTGCTCTATTTCTACCGGCAGATGACAAGATTTTCCATATACTAACTTAAATGGAGTGGTTCCTATGGGGGTTTTGTAAGCGGTTCTGTAAGCCCATAAAGCTTCATTAAGTTTAGTTGACCAATCCTTCCTAGAGGTAGCAACAGTCTTTTCTAAAATTTGTTTTATTTCTCTATTCGAAACCTCGACTTGTCCACTGTTTTGTGGATGATATGGTGTTGCCACACGATGTTTGACTCCGTATTTTGACAGCAGCTTATCGAATATTTTAGATATGAAATGGGAGCCACCGTCACTAATGACGAGTCTTGGCACACCAAATCTAGGAAAGATTATGTTCTTAAAGAGCTTTATCACTACTCGTGTGTCATTTGTAGGAGAAGCTACAACCTCGATCCATTTGGAAACGTAATCGACAGCGACGAGTATATACTGGTTACCAAAAGAAGACAAAAATGGTCCCATGAAATCTATTCCCCACATGTCAAAGACTTCTACTTCTAGAATGCCTTTTTGAGGCATTTCATCGCGTCTAGAGACGTTACCAGTGCGTTGACACCGGTCGCAATTTATAACCGCGATATGGACATCTTTCCATAGAGTAGGCCAAAAGAGGCCAGCTTGCAAAATATTAGCACAAGTCTTTGAAGTGCTCGCGTGCCCACCATAGGGCGCGGAATGACAATGGGAAATTATGTCTTCCACCTCGTCTTCGGGTACACAACGAAGGAAAATACCATCGGCGCCCCACTTGAAGAGAAGTGGTTCGTCCCAATAATAGTGTTTAAGGTCGTGGAAGAATTTCTTCTTTTGTTGATAGGTTAGATCAGGTGGCAGCACTCCAGCTGCTAGAAAGTTGACAAAGTCAGCATACCATGGCAGCGTGGTCTTAGTGTAAACAGATTCTACTACTTCATTAGTTTCTGTATTAGTATAAGTCAAGGATTGTTTTATTGTATTGCTTTTTAACTGGGCTAAGAGTCTTTCATAAGGGAAATCATCATTAATATGTACTTGGTCTGGTAGGATGTTTTCCATTCTCGACAGGTGGTCAGCTACTACATTTTCAGTGTCTTTCTTGTCCTTGATTTCCAAGCCGAATTCTTGTAGGAGTAGAATCCACCTCAGAAGCCTCGGTTTGGCGTCCTTCTTGCTTAATAGGTACCTGATTGCGGCGTGATCGATGTAGATGATTATTTTTGCTCCTACTAGGTAGGAACGAAATTTATCTAATGCGAACACGACAACCAAGTGTTCCTTTTCTGTGGTAGCATAGTTCATTTGTGCATGATCCAAGGTTCTACTGGCATAGTAGATTGTGTGGAGCTTTTTGTCCTTTCTTTGTCCTAGGACTGCACCTACAGCATAATCACTTGCGTCGCACATGATTTCGAATGGTTTATTCCAATCTGGGGGTTGCATAATGGGTGCTTATGATTGTGTTTATGTTTTAGCATCTTTCATTAAAGCTTGCTTGAGGGTTTACATATTAAAGCTTGCTTGAGTGTTTGAAATGCTTCCAAGCATTTGTCATCAAATACGAATTTAGCATCTTTCATTAACAGCTCAGTTAAGGGTTTGGTTATCTTAGAGAAATCTTTAATGAAACGTCGGTAAAAACTGGTGTGTCCTAAGAAACTTCTTATTTCTCTAACGGTTTTTGGTGGCTGGAAATTTTTTATAACTTTGATTTTTGCTTTGTCGACTTTGATTCCTCTGTCGGATACTATATGTCCTAGCACGATTCTTTGTCGGACCATGAAATGGCATTTTTCCCAATTGAGCACTAAGTTGACACTTACACACCGTTTAAGCACCATTTTGAGGTTTGATAGACATCCTTCAAAACTTTCCCCACAGACAGAGAAATCGTCCATAAAGACGTCCATTATACCATCTAAGAAGTCAGAGAAGATGGACATCATGCATCTCTGGAATGTTGCGGGTGCGTTACATAATCCGAAAGGCATTCGCCGGTAGGCAAAAGTTCCATATGGACATGTGAAAGTAGTCTTTTCTTGGTCGTCAGGATGGATAGGAATTTGGAAGAATCCCGAATATCCGTCTAAATAGCAAAAACGGGAGTGTTTAGCCAGACGTTCAAGCATTTGATCTATGAAGGGTTAAGGGAAATGATCTTTACGAGTGGCTTTGTTTAGTTTTCTATAATTGATACACATTCTCCATCCGGTTTGAGTACGTTGTGCTACAGATTCACCTTTTTCATTATTGATGACTGTAACACCTCCTTTCTTGGGTACCACGTGAACTGGGCTAACCCATTCACTATCTGATATTGGGTATATGATTCCTGCTTCTAACAGTTTTTGCACTTCTCTCTTAACGACATCACTCAGAATGGGATTGATTCTCCTTTGATGTTCTCTAGAGGTTTTACAGTCTTCCTCAAGCATGATGCGATGCATACAGATAGAGGGACTTATTCCTTTCAAGTCTTAGATGTTATAGCCTAAGGCAGTTGGGTACTTTCTCAGGACATGCAATAATTTCTCGGTTTCTATTTGTCCTAAATTTGCATTGACTATAATTGGTCGTTCGAGTTCTGTATCTAGGAATTCATACCTTAGATCTTTGGGTAATGTTTTCAGTTCTACAATTGGTTTCTTTGGGCAAGGCATAGGGTCAGGAGTGAGTGCGAGACATTCACTTAGATTGTTATCTTGGTATTCACCACGCCAATTATCATCTTCAAAAATTGGTGGCATCAGAATTCTCAGCACTTCAGAATACGTGTTTTGGTGTTTTTCCATTTCTTTAACGCATTCATCAATTACATCTAGGAAGCAGCACGAATCTTCTATAGCAGGTGCTTTGAAGAATTGTGAGAGGATGAATTATACTTTTTCTTCACCAACCTCGAAAGTCAGTTTTCCTTTTTTCACATCTATAATGGCTCCGGCGGTAGCTAGGAATGGTCTTCCTAAAATGATAGGGATGTTTGAGTCTTCTTGGATGTCCATGATTATGAAATATATAGGAATATAGAATTGTCCTATACGTACTGGAACGTTTTCTAGCATTCCTAGAGGAAATTTCACTGATCTATCAGCTAGTTGTACAGACATTCTTGTTGGTCTCAGTTCTCCCATGTTGAGCCTTTTACAAATAGATAAGGGCATTAAACTGATGCTGGCTCCTAAATCGCACAAAGCTTTGTCTATGACAAACTTTCCAATCGCACATGGTATAGAGAAACTACCAGGATCTTTTATCTTAGGAGGCATGTTGTTTTGGAGTATAGCGCTGCATGTAACGCCTGAATTTAATTAATTAGTTAATTAAATTATTGAAGGATTTAATTATTGGATTTAGACAAAGTTGAGAATTAATCGGAGTAGTTGGATTTGTCGGTATTATTTTAAGAGGCGTATTGGGATTATTAAGTTAAAGTCGGATTTTAGTCGGTTAAATCGGAGGAATAATATTAAGAATAATATTATTTATTTATTGGACTATCTTATTTAATTAACTAAGTTGAATTGTTGGACCATTTGGTTGATAATCGGAATTAATCTATTAAGCCGGGAGTAAGTAGTTGGTCGCGAATTATTAGTTCGGTTAATTTTGTGTTTCGAAGAATTAAGTCTTTAAGTCGGAATATTAGTCGGAAAGTCGAAGAAATAATATTATAAGTGATATTATGGATTATTGGAGCATGTTGGGTAATGGGCTTGGATTTCGTCGGGATTAGCAATTAAGGGGTGTATGACTTAGGCCCATTAGTTGTTATATTGGATTATTATTATTATTATTATTTTAATAATAAGAAAAAGAGAAGAAGAATTAGTCAAGGGGAGAAGTATTAGTCAGGAGGAGAAAGAGGAACAGAACGTGGGAGAATGGGAGAACGAGGAAATTGGAGAAAACGGTTACGAGAAGTTGCCGTCGGAAAGCCGATCGGAGATTCGAGCGGCCATCAATCTAAGGTAAGGGTGGGGTTCAATCTCTATAACCGGGTATATGGTAGACCGTATGCGGGATTGGGATTATATGATTTTCTTCCATTGAATTTTGTTAGGTATTGTTGTTTGGGAGGAAATTAATAATGATGTTGTTAAATTGTGATTCTACTGTGTGATGATTGATTTTGTGAACCTTGCAGTGAAATTGATTGATTCTGTGAAAACGTTAATTTGTCGATTTGTTGTGAAAATAGTTGCTGGATGATTTTATGAATGTTGCAGTGTATTTGGTAATTTTCTGGAAAATGAATTGGGACGAAAACTGTATTTTAGGGGTGGCACAGGCCACCCACCACACATAAAGGGGTGGCGCAGGCCACCCAAAAGCAAAGGAATAGCATGTGGCACAAGCCACTGATGAAGGGTGGCGCAAGCCACCACTAACTAAGCAAGGCAGGTGGCGCAAGCCACTGCTTAGGAATGTGGCGCAAGCCACTGTGTTGTTTAATGGGTTGTTTGGTTTTTAGTGGCAGTAGATTAATTAGATTAATTAAAGTATCCTTATATCATTAAACCATGAATGTTAGGATTAAAGAATTAACCAAAATCCACGTTGAGAGCCACATAAATTATGTTGAGAGCCACATGAAAACCATGTTGAGAGCCACCTGATGATCATGTGGGGCCACCTGGTTCTTTTAATTATATTGTTTTGTTTTAGTAGTATTAATAATGAATTAAAACATTAAAGTAATGAATCATATATTAATTCCATGTTGAGAGCCACATAAATTATGTTGAGAGCCACATCTTCATGTTGAGAGCCACATTTCCACGTTGAGAGCCACCTTCCATGTGTGTTGTTTCTGAGTGGTTACTTTAGTTAATTAGTCTAAGTGGATTACTTAGATGAATTAGTTTAATGAATTATTTAATAAATAAATTAATGGATATATGTGATGCACTTACTAAGTAAGAAATTAGTATTTAATGAGTAGACAGGTAGTGTAACATATGTGGATTGCACAGGGCATTAGTGTATCAGTAGCAAGCAGTATTATGCAGAAGTGAGAAATAGCAGGTTTTGTTGTTGCAACTGAAGCAAATAGATCAGGAAGATAACAAGTATCAGGTTTAATAAAAGTAATCGTATTGATAACAGAATATTAAAAAAAAAATAGTGCCGATTTAGCCGGTTTAAGCGGAAAAATTAGTTGTTCGGAATTTAACGAAAATTGTCGAGGTAGTTAGTAATTATAAATTGAACGTTGTTTTGGTTGAATCAAGTTGTTAGCTGATTTATAAGTTGGGATTGCCGAATGCTATGTATCACTTTTAAATGAAATATAAGTTGTTTGTTGTTTCAAGTTGAAATGTGACATCCCATGTTGTGTTGAAATTTTTTTTTAATACTCTGATATTCTTATTATAATTACCGGGTAGATTTGGGGTGTTACATTAGTGGTATCAGAGCAGGTCGGTCTGTCCGGCCAATGTTGTCTAATGTCGTTTATTCCATAGTACTCGACATGTGTGGGAAACACTATCGGTGCTTGTTTGTTAGTTCCTGGTCGTTGTCTGCAGGTGTTGGTTTGGATTAAGTGGGGGAGAAGCTTGTCTCCCGGACGTGTTGTTGAGATGTAGAAGTTGGTTCAAGGTGATGTTGATAGCGAGGGTGCAAATGTTGTTGAAGCAATGTTTTTGCGGACCGGCGAGAGTTTAGACTCATGAATTCGTATCGGTCGAACTTGAGAAGTGTGTGGAATATGGATGAGGAATTGATTGAGAATAAGGAAGTATTCTAATGGAAATGATAAGTTGATGGATCAAGTCGGTAGATTAATATGCCTTGAGTATAGTCGGATTAAAGTCGAGTAATTTTAGAGTTGGATGAAAAGAAAGGATCGTTGGTAGATTTTGGAGCAAGCAGGAGAGAGATGGAACTTATGTTCATCAATCTCAAATTCTGATTTTTGCAATTTTGGAGTAGCTGTAGGTAGAAGAGGCATAACTTTTTACTCGTGATTCCGATTGAAGTGGTTCTGGACTTTTTGGAAAGCTTACGAAATTCCCTACAATTTGCATATAATATTTGTCTTCAGGAGGTTTGTGAAGAGGGAGAAAAGTGCATTTTATTGTTTGGGTCTGATGCTGATTTTTGGAAAATTCTGCATACGGAAATTCTGAACCAGTCCCGTTGTGTGGCTGATAACTTTTTACTCGTAAGTCGGATTTACGCGATTCTTGAAGTTCTGAAACCTACACAAAATTCTCTTCATTTTGGAATATGATTTTGTGATGGAGAGATCTGTATTGAAGGAGATATATATGGTTGAAGTTGAGCGACATTTGTTGAAAAATTTGGAAGGATTAAAACAAGTGTGGAATATTATTAAGAATAAAATGTTGGTATTTGTAAGATGTGACTGTATCGGAGAATGCTTGGAGATGCAATTTATGTTGAATGAGGATGATTAAGACGATGATGCTAAGTAAAGGTAATGTTGAGAGAAATGTGAATGTTGATTTGTGTTGCTAAGAATTTTCACCTTGGTTGAAAGTTGTAATTGGAGCAGACTGAATTGGATCGTTCTCAATGTTGTAGCGATTTCGGTGTTGGAAAAATATTTAAAGTCGTGTTGTACTATGAACGTGCATAAGAGGATGCGTAATGGATTTTGAACGTTTTTGTATCGTTGACGAAGTTGAAACTAAAGAAACTAAGAGTGGCATTGGTAAGCCTTAGAAAGTTGGCGGAGCATTATGCTTACGGACTTTGGGCACAAGTTGAAGTATGTAACACCCCCAATCTACACCCCCAAACAACTAAAAAAAACAGTAAAAGGAAATTCAAAATTTCGTTAGAGTATATCTAAATTATCATGGCATAGACCGGGAGGGTCACATCAATTTGAAACAATACATACAACACCTGCTCATAAAGATATGCAACAGTGGGGTAGCAATCAAACAGAGGAACTCAGTTCCTTACACCCACATTTCAGAATTTAGAATAAAAGCGGAAAATCTAAAACTATATAACATACATAGATATATATATATCATGAGAAGTTTGTCATACATCAGGTTATACATGCACAAGCCAAAAGATATACATATACATAATATATAACTATCGCAAACGGCCTCCCTAACTACCCGGTGTCACATATCAGAGCCGACCGACAAAAGAATGAAGACGCAAAGCTTCACAAAAATACCTCCAGCAACTCTAATCTGCAATGCCTCATAGAGCATTATGAAACAGCAAAAGGGTGAGAAAAATAACCATAATATAATTGCATACAATTATATATATAACACAAAAATACACATGTATACGGTTCTCACCACAACTCACGCCATAATTCAAACACAAGACATTACAAGACACAATATATATTTCCATTACCAACACATATCCACATATCCATTTATCCACAAATCCACACATAACCAACCATAAATGATTTATGCAAATGCAAGAGACCGACACAACGACTCTATGCATATGCAGATGCGGGTACCGACTGCCATTGTTTCTCATCACTAGTTCACTCAGGAACTCTGCTGGAACCATTGCTCGTTACATCACTGTAACTCCCCGTCGGGCCTACGATGTTCCCCACCGCTCACACCCCACACGGGCACACGGTGTTTATGGATCGCTCACACCCCACACGGGCACACGACCCGATCGCTCACACCCCACATGGGCACACGATCGTCTATAATCATCGCTCACACCCCACATGGGCACACGAAGTTATAGCGAATTCCCTCTGGAATCCAAACCGTCACTCAGGACGTTCAATAATGCATATCATGATGCTTGGCATACAATGACCCATGACATTTAATATGCACACAGGAATACATTCATTTACATCGACAAAAATCACACTTTGCACTTATGCCCAAAACAATGCATTTAATTTCCATACGGCCACAAATCATCACAACATCATCTAAACACATACGTTTACATTAAACAACAGCACCTTGCACAATACACGTCAATTACGTACAAGTATAACGACAAAAGTCGACAACCGACACTATTCCTGACATAATTAAATCGGCTAACAATTCCAAAATCATCATAATAAGAAAGTACAGTTCAATAGCTACGCAATGATACCAAGAATGTAAAAATCGGATAAACGAATCAAAAGTTACGAAAGAAAACGAAAAACGATATTTTGAAAAGTCACATTTTGCAAAAGTCCTGTTCATACGCGTACCACCATGATCCATACGCGTATGAGCAGAGACTCATTTTTCCCCAAAGTTCACGTGTAAACGTCCGTACGCGTAAGTCCCAAGCTCGTACGCGTAATGACCAAAAAGCTACGTGTATCATACGCAAATGGGCAGATGGCCGAGAAAATAAGCAACCCATACGCGTATTGGCCCTATGGCTCGCCCACCGTACGCGTATTGCCAAGGTCCATACGCGTATGACCTGGAAATCTCAGAAAAATTCTTCTGCATAATTGTTCATACGGGTTCCAATTCAAAACCCTCCAAATCATCACTCAATACCCAGAAAAACACCAATACACTTACTAACAACATGCTTCTATCATATACCAACAATAAGGAACACTAACAACATAATTTTCAGCACCTTTGATCAATTTCTAATCGATTTTACCAAAAATGGGTTTACTAAAATATTTCTATTTTAATCCAACAAACATCACAAATATACATACATAATCATATACAAGTATACAATAATTGAGTTTCGCACCCTTACCCGATTAAATCGATTCTAGAAGTTGATTTTTCTTTGATTTTTCCAAGTTTTCCACTATTTCTCTTCTTCTTCTCTTTTCTCTCCTTTTTCTTTCTTTCTCTTTTTCTCTCTACTATTTTCTATTTTTCTTACTTAATCAATAATATCCTAAAATGACCAAAATACCCCCACACTCAAATATCTCACAAACGATCCCAAAATCCGATGAAATATCACAACATTGAAAAATAACATATTTGCAGATAAAAGTCAAAAATAAAATAAAATAATAATATAATAATCAAACGACTCGATTAAATAAAACGCACACGAAAACTGGGTCGTTACAACTCTCCCCCTCTTAGAAATTTTCGTCCTCGAAAACATACCTGAGACGAACAAATCTGGATACGACTCCCGCATCCAACTCTCCAACTCCCAAGTCAAATTGCCCTCAGCAGCGCCGCCCCACGCTACTTTCACAAGTGCAATATCCTTGCCTCTCAACCTCTTCACTTCGCGATCCAAAACCCTAACTGGTAATGCCTCAACTATAAGGTTCTCCCTTACCTCGACCTCATCCATCGGAATCACATGCGACGGATCAGGAACATACTTCTGAAGCTGTGAAACATGAAACACATCGTGCAAGTTCAACAGATTCGGCGGCAACGCCACCCTATAAGCCACAGCACCCACTCTCGCGGATATCTGGTAAGGACTAATAAACCGAGAAGTAAGTTTCTTCGATTTCAATGCACGACCCACACCTGTTACCGGCGTAACCCTCAAAAATACATGATCGCCCTCTTGGAACTCAAGATCCTTCCGTCTCCGATCATGATAACTCCTTTGTCTACTCTGAGAAGCTTTCATCTTCTCACGAATAAACTTCACTTTCTCCGTCGTCTGTTGCACCAAATCTGGTCCAACCACCGTTTTCTCACCAGATTCATGCCAACACAAAGGTGTTCGACACCTTCGCCCATACAGTGCTTCAAACAGTGTCATTCCAATACTAGAATGGAAACTGTTATTATACGTAAACTCAATCAATGCAAGATAACTATCCCACGCACCATCTTGTTCCAAAACACACGCTCTCAACAAATCCTCCAAAGACTGAATCGTCCTCTCCGTCTGACCATCCGTCTGCGGATGATAAGCCGAACATAATCTCAATTTAGAACCCAAAGCCTGCTGTAAACTTTCCCAAAATCTCGAGGTAAATCTAGGATCTCGATCAGAAACAATACTCAATGGAACTCCATGCAACCTCACAATCACACTGATGTAAATCTCCGCTAACCGCTCCAAAGTAAAACTGATGTCAATCGAAATAAAACGAGCCGATTTAGTCAGTCTATCCACAATCACCCAAATAGCATTATGCCCTCGCTGAGTATTCGGTAACCCTGTCACAAAATCCATGGAAATTCTATCCCACTTCCACTCAGGAATATCCAACGGTTGCAACAAACCACTAGGCCTCAGATGTTCCACCTTCGATTTCTGACAAGTCAAACATGCATAAATAAACTGAGCCACATCTCTTTTCAATCCAGACCACCAGAAAATCTTCTTCAAATCTTGGTACATCTTGTTCGCTCCCGGATGTATACTCAATTTACTCCGGTGTCCTTCCTCCAAAATCATCCTTTTCAACTCCGCATCATCTGGAATACAAATCCTACCTCGGAATCTCAAAACACCATTAACATCCACTTTAAAGTCCTCGTTCACACTTTCCTCTCCCACCGTCATCAAGTCCACAAATTTCACATCCAACTTTTGTTTTTCACTAACCGTCAATAAAAATTCATTAGTGACTTTCAACATTCCAAGTCTCACACTAACCGACGTCACTTCATAAACCAAACTCAAATCTCTAAACGATTCCAAAAGTTCCCACTCCTTAACCATCAATGCGGACATATGCAAAGATTTCCGGCTCAATGCATCGGCTACCACATTAGCTTTACCAGGATGGTAATTCAAGCCAAAGTCGTAGTCTTTCAAGAATTCCAACCATCTCCGTTGCCTCATGTTCAACTCTTTCTGATCAAATAAATATTTCAAACTTTTATGATCACTAAAGACTTCAAACCTCGCACCGTAGAGATAATGCCTCCAAATCTTCAACACAAACACCACAGCCGCTAACTCAAGATCATGAGTAGGATAATTCTTCTCATGAACTCTTAACTGCCTTGAAGCATAAGCCACCACTTTACCTTCCTGCATCAGAACACCACCTATACCAATCAAAGAAGCATCACAATAAACCACAAATGGTTCATTAGGATTCGGCAAAATCAAGATCGGAGCTGTCGTCAATCTTTTCTTCAGCTCAGTAAAACTCTCCTCGCACCGAATATCCCAAATGAACGCTTGCCCTTTACAAGTCAACTGGGTCAAAGGAAGTGCTAGCTTCGAAAAACCTTCAATGACCCTGCGATAATAACCAGCCAAACCCAAAAAGCTTCGAATTTCAGTAACGGATCTAGGAGCCTCCCATTGTAGAACTGCTTCTACTTTAGATGGATCCACAGCAATACCATTACCTGAAATTACGTGTCCAAGAAAACTCACTTCCGATAACCAGAATTCACACTTGGATAGTTTAGCAAAAAGCTTCCTCTCCTTAAAAACCTACAAAACAATACGCAAATGTTCTGCATGCTCCTCCCGAGACTTAGAATAAATTAAGATATCATCAATAAACACCACGACAAAACGATCCAGATGCTCGTGAAAAATACGATTCATGTATTCCATAAACACACCTGGCGCATTAGAAACCCCGAACGACATCACAGAATATTCATAATGACCGTATCGTGTCCAAAAAGCCGTTTTCTGAATGTCTTCCTCCTTCACCCTTATCTGATGATACCCTGACCTCAAGTCAATCTTACTGAACACACGCGCACCAACTAACTGATCCATCAGATTATCAATCCTTGGAAGAGGATACTTATTCTTGATCGTCACCTTGTTCAACTGGCGATAATCAATACATAACCTCATACTTCCATCCTTCTTTTTCACCAATAAAACTGGAGCACCCCAAGAAGAAACACTTGGTCTCACAAACTTCCTTTCCAACAACTCATTCAACTGTTTCTTTAACTCCACCAACTCAGATGCCGACATGCGATAAGGTGCCATAGAAACAGGTCTAGTACCAGGAACTAGATCTATAGAAAACTCCACCTCTCTCTCCGGCGGCAAGTCTGAAATATCCTCAGGAAACACTTCCGGGAATTCACACACAACAGGAAACACCTCAAGTGAAACTTGACTATCCACGGTTAAAGATACAAACAATCCAAACAACTGAGCTTCCTCCGCCAAAAGTTTCTTCAACTCTTTGGTAGATAAGAAACTCGAGTCTTCGTCTTCCTCAAGAGAAGGAAACCTTACCAGCTTATGATAACAATCAATGTGAACCCGATTAAATTGCAACCAATTCATACCCAAAACCACATATAAACCCTCCAACGACAAACACACTAAATCCATCTCAAAGTCTTTACCATAAATGGTCAAAGGACATCTTAGATAAACCAAAGACGTAGTTACTGACCCCATTGCTGGAGTATCAATAACCATTTCACCACCCATCACAGACAACACAAGATTCAAACGCTTCGCGCACTCAGACGAAATAAACGAATGAGTCGCTCCAGTATCAATAATAGCAATCAAAGGAGTACTATTAATAAAACAAGTACCTCGAATCAGACGATCTGCACTCGAAGTCTGAGTCCCCGATAATGCAAACACTTTTTCACCAGCTGGAGCTTGTTTCGGTTTCGGACACTTGGTACTAATATGACCAGGTTCCCTACAGTTGTAACATTTCACCACATTCTTCCTTTGAAGACAGGCGGTTTGTTCTTCCTGAACTCATCATTACTCACAGCATTAGGTGCACCCTGCACAGCACGAGCCATAGCTTGCATAGCCGCAGCCAAAGCAACATCATTCCTCCCAGCCATATTCTGTTCATTTCCAATAACAGAAACTATGGTTAAACAAATAACTCATCCAACCACAACGACCAACAAGGACAGACACAACTGACACGAACTGACACAAACTGGCTCTGATACCACTTAATGTAACACCCCCAATCTACACCCCCAAACAACTAAAAAAAAACAGTAAAAGGAAATTCAAAATTTCGTCAGAGTATATCTAAATTATCATGGCATAGACCGGGAGGGTCACATCAATTTGAAACAATACATACAACACCTGCTCATAAAGATATGCAACAGTGGGGTAACAATCAAACAGAGGAACTCAGTTCCTTACACCCACATTTCAGAATTTAGAATAAAAGCGGAAAATCTAAAACTGAATAACATATATATATATATATAATATATATATATATATATATATATATATATATATATATATATATATATATATATATATCATGAGAAGTTTGTCATACATCAGGTTATACATGTACAAGCCAAAAGATATACATATACATAATATACAACTATCGCAAACGGCCTCCCTAACTACCCGGTGTCACATATCAGAGCCGACCGACAAAAGAATGAAGACGCAAAGCTTCACCAAAATACCTCCAACAACTCTAATCTGCAATGCCTCATAGAGCATTATAAAACAGCAGAAGGGTGAGAAAAACAACCATAATATAATTGCATACAATTATATATATAACACAAAAATACACATGTATACGGTTCTCACCACAACTCACGCCATAATTCAAACACAAGACATTACAAGACACAATATATATTTCCATTACCAACACATATCCACATATCCATTTATCCACAAATCCACACATAACCAACCATAAATAATTTATGCAAATACAAGAGACCGACACAACGACTCTATGCATATGCACATGCGGTACCGACTGCCATTGTTTCTCATCACTAGTTCACTCAGGAACTCTGCTGGAACCATCGCTCGTTACATCACTGTAACTCCCCGTCGGGCCTACGATGTTCCCCACCGCTCACACCCCACACGGGCACACGGTGTTTATGGATCGCTCACACCCCACATGGGCACACGACCCGATCGCTCACACCCCACATGGGCACACGATCCTCTATAATCATCGCTCACACCCCACATGGGCACACAAAGTTATAGCGAATTCCCTATGGAATCCAAACCATCACTCAGGATGTTCAACAATGCATATCATGATGCTTGGCATACAATGACCCATGACATTTAATATGCACACAGGAATACATTCATTTACATCGACAAAAATCACACTTTGCACTTATGCCCAAAATAATGCATTTAATTTCCATACGGCCACAAATCATCACAACATCATCTAAACACATACGTTTACATTAAACAACAGCACCTTGCACAATACACGTCAATTACGTACAAGTATAACGACAAAAGTCGACAACCGACACTATTCCTGACTTTTCGACATAATTAAATCGGCTAACAATTCCAAAATCATCATAATAAGAAAGTACAGTTCAATAGCTACGCAACGATACCAAGAATGTAAAAATCGGATAAACGGATCAAAAGTTACGAAAGAAAACGAAAAACGATATTTTAAAAAGTCACATTTTGCAAAAATCCTGTTCATACGCGTACCACCATGATCCATACGCGTATGAGCAGAGACTCATTTTTCCCTAAAATTCACGTGTAAATGTCCGTACGCGTAATGCCCAAGCCAGTACGCATAATGACCTAAAAAGCTACGCGTATCATACGCAAATGGGCAGATGGCCGAGAAAACAAGCAACCCATACGCGTATTGGCCCAATGGCTCGCCCACCATACGCGTATTGCCAAGGTCCATACGCGTATGAACATGCCCCATACGCGTATGACCTGGAAATCTCAGAAAAATTCTTCTGCATAATTGTTCATACGGGTTCCAATTCAAAACCCTCCAAATCATCACTCAATACCTAGAAAAACACCAATACACTTACTAACAACATGCTTCTATCATATACCAACAATAAGGAACACTAACAACATAATTTTCAGCACCTTTGATCAATTTCTAATCGATTTTACCAAAAATGGGTTTACTAAAATATTTCTATTTTAATCCAACAAACATCACAAATATACATACATAATCATATACAAGTATACAATAATTGAGTTTCGCACCCTTACCCGATTAAATCGATTCTAGAAGTTGATTTTTCTTTGATTTTTCCAAGTTTTCCACTATTTCTCTTCTTCTTCTCTTTTCTCTCCTTTTTCTTTCTTTTCCTTTTCTTTCTTTCTCTTTTTCTCTCTACTATTTTCTATTTTTCTTACTTAATAAAAAATATCCTAAAATGACCAAAATACCCCCACACTCAAATATCTCACAAACGATCCCAAAATCTGATGAAATATCACAACATTGAAAAATAACATATTTGCAGATAAAAGTCGAAAATAAAATAAAATAATAATATAATAATCAAACGACTCGATTAAATAAAACGCACACGAAAACTGGGTCGTTACAAAGTACGCTATTGTGTTGGGTACTGATGATTTATTTCACTGTTATGGTTGTCGGCTGTCTATTGACAAATTGAGGAACTGATCACCCTTAATCCATTGTTGATAGTAGACGGAGTCATAATTGATGGATAGGTGTGTCGTGCCAACTAGTATTGTATGTACGTTGAATTGGTCGGAGTCAAGCCAAGTGCTTGAAGGTTGTTTGTTTTTGCTGATACAAGTTCATATGTTAGAATATTAGTTGAATTTAAGGATGACAGCACGAAGCTGTGTTTGATTGATGAGTAGTATGGAAAATTTCAGTTGAGACTGGATAATGTGAGAGTTGAGTTACAGGTAGAACAAGAAGTTAAATTATAAGTTGATTTGTAAAAGTGGAGTTTTGGTTGGTAAAGATGATTTATCTTGTTGAATTTAAGTGGACTCAGGTGTCAAATGTTGTTGTAATGTTGTTATGCGCCTAAGGTGATTTTGGGAACTATGTTGATAAAAGATAGTAAAGTTGTAGTTTATGTGTGGTGTTAACGGGGAGATCCCGAAGAGTTAAGTTGAAAGCCTTGGTATTATGTCGATTTTGATGATTGGAAGTTGGAGGTCAACTGAGTAGAGTTAGTACCTTGAAAGTAATCAGAGTGCGCAGCGAACGCGTGGTGTATTGCGGTTATTCAGAAGTGAATTGTACCGATGTTGATATTTGGTTACGTTGATGTTGTGTTTAAGTTGGTATTCTTATGTTGTTGTGTTCTGGTTCTTAAACCGGTAAATTCTTAAGTTGGTTACTTCTTGTGTTGCGATGTTAGTTGTCAATTGCATCACTTGGGTAATATTCGCGTTGTTGTCGACGTTGAGGTTAAGAACCGTTGTTTGTGTTATATGTGGAGTTGCCTTGCGAGGACGAGATTTGATTACTCGGAAGAATTAAGTTGTTGGAATAGTCGTGTCGGATAAATTTTTGAGGACGAAAATATTCTAAGTGGGGGAGAGTTGTAACGCCTGAATTTAATTAATTAGTTAATTAAATTATTGAAGGATTTAATTATTGGATTTAGACGAAGTTGAGAATTAATCGGAGTAGTTGGATTTGTCGGTATTATTTTAAGAGGCGTATTGGGATTATTAAGTTAAAGTCGGATTTTAGTCGGTTAAATCGGAGGAATAATATTAAGAATAATATTATTTATTTATTGGACTATCTTATTTAATTAACTAAGTTGAATTGTTAGACCATTTGGTTGATAATCGGAATTAATCTATTAAGCCGGGAGTAAGTAGTTGGTCGCGAATTATTAGTTCGGTTAATTTTGTGTTTCGAAGAATTAAGTCGTTAAGTCGGAATATTAGTCAGAAAGTCAAAGAAATAATATTATAAGTGATATTATGGATTATTGGAGCATGTTGGGTAATGGACTTGGATTTCGTCGGGATTAGCAATTAAGGGGTGTATGACTTAGGCCCATTAGTTGTTATATTGGATTATTATTATTATTATTATTTTAATAATAAGAAAAAGAGAAGAAGAATTAGTCAAGGGGAGAAGTATTAGTCAGGAGGAGAAAGAGGAACAGAACGTGGGAGAATGGGAGAACGAGGAAATTGGAGAAAACAGTTACGAGAAGTTGCCGCCGGAAAGCCGATCGGAGATTCGAGCGGCCATCAATCTAAGGTAAGGGTGGGGTTCAATCTCTATAACCGGGTATATGGTAGACCGTATGCGGGATTGGGATTATATGATTTTCGTTAGGTATTGTTGTCTGGGAGGAAATTAATATTGATGTTGTTAAATTGTGATTCTACTGTGTGATGATTGATTTTGTGAACCTTGCAGTGAAATTGATTGATTCTGTGAAAACGTTAATTTGTCGATTTGTTGTGAAAATAGTTGCTGGATGATTTTATGAATGTTGCAGTGTATTTGGTAATTTTCTGGAAAATGAATTGGGACGAAAACTGTATTTTAGGGGTGGCACAGGCCACCCACCACACATAAAGGGGTGGCGCAGGCCACCCAAAAGCAAAGGAATAGCATGTGGCGCAAGCCACTGATGAAGGGTGGCGCAAGCCACCACTAACTAAGCAAGGCAGGTGGCGCAAGCCACTGCTTAGGAATGTGGCGCAAGCCACTGTGTTGTTTGGTTTTTAGTGGCAGTAGATTAATTAGATTAATTAAAGTATCCTTATATCATTAAACCATGAATGTTAGGATTAAAGACTTAACCAAAATCCACGTTGAGAGCCACATAAATTATGTTGAGAGCCACCATAATTCATGTTGAGAGCCACATGAAAACCATGTTGAGAGCCACCTGATGATCATGTGGGGCCACCTGGTTCTTTTAATTATATTGTTTTGTTTTAGTAGTATTAATAATGAATTAAAACAATACAGTAATGAATCATATATTAATTCCATGTTGAGAGCCACATCTTCATGTTGAGAGCCACATTTCCACGTTGAGAGCCACCTTCCATGTGTGTTGTTTCTGAGTGGTTACTTTAGTTAATTAATCTAAGTGGATTACTTAGATGAATTAATTTAATGAATTATTTAATAAATTAATTAATGGTTATATGTGATGCACTTACTAAGTAAGAAATTAGTATTTAATGAGTAGACAGGTAGTGTAACATATGTGGATTGCACAGGGCATTAGTGTATCAGTAGCAAGCAGTATTATGCATAAGTGAGAAATAGCAGGTTTTGTTGTTGCAACAGAAGCAAATAGATCAGGAAGATAACAAGTATCAGGTTTAATAAAAGTAATCGTAGTGATAACAGAATATTAAAAAAAAAACAGTGCCGATTTAAGCGGAAAAATTAGTTGTTCGGAATTTAACGAAAATTGTCGAGGAAGTTAGTAATAATTAGTAGGTGATTTTAGTCAGTTTATTTTGTTGAATTTGTGTTGTATGGGTGGATTTCTTGTACAGTTGCTTATGTGGTTTTGTCCCGGTTGGTGGGCATTTTTAAGTCGTAGGTCGAAGGACCAATGTTGATGTTAAAGTTGTAGGTCGTATGACCAACGTTGATGTATATAAGTTGTAGGCCTATGGCCAAAGTTGAATCGTGTTGAATTAAAGTTGATATGTGGTTTGTTATATGTTGTTCGGAGTTGGTTGTTGTTTGTGTTGAGTCGTTGCATCATGGCATTTGCATTTTGTCGGAGCCGTTGCTCACACCACGTTGGCCTGGATTGGCAATTTTTAAGTTGGAGCTGATGCTCACCACGTTGGCCTGGATTGGAAAAATTACTAAGTTGAAGGCTTATGCCTTGCAGATACCTCGATAACCTGGTATATTTTAAGTTAGGAGTTTTGCTTCGATGGTACCACATGCATATGCATAGTCGAGTCGCATCCTGTGTCGCATTATTTATGTTGTTTGTGTTGATTGCGGTTGTTGAAGTTGAGTAAGTTGTTTATGTTGCCCAAGTTGATAAAGTTGTTCATGTTGCTTAAGTTGATAAAGTTGTTCATGTTGCTTAAGTTGATAAAGTGGTTCATGTTGATTAGGTTGATTGTAGTGATTATGTCGTAAATGTTGATATGTGTAATAAGTCGATAAAGTATGTTGAGAGGTTGTGGATTATTGTTAAAGTTGTGGTTGTTGTTGTTAAGTTGTGATGAATTGAAGTTGTATGTTATAAGTTGTTATGATGATGTGTTGGTTGATTTAAGTTGTTGTTGTTACTAAGTTGTATTGATTTGAGTTGTTTGTTGGTTGTTGTATAATTGTCGTTGAAGTGGTGAAATTTGTATGATTCTAATCTAATATATTGTTTATCATATACTTGTTTATGTTGGTTGATATCTCACCCCTTCTGTAATGATGTTACCTATTATGGGTAACTGAGCAGGTACTGAAGAATAGCTGTGGAAGTGAAGTAATTTTACGAAGTCCTTTAGTTGCTGTTAGTTCGAGTTGGTCTTGCTCTGATACGTAGCACTCGGGGGGAATGTTTATGTTGTTGTTTCTAGGTTGTTGTTATTACTAATTGTTGAATAATTATAAATTGAACGTTGTTTTGGTTGAATCAAGTTGTTAGCTGATTTATAAGTTGGGATTGCCGAATGCTATGTATCACTTTTAAATGAAATATAAGTTGTTTGTTGTTTCAAGTTGAAATGTGACATCCCATGTTGTGTTGAAATTTTTTTTAATACTCTGATATTCTTATTATAATTACCGGGTAGATTTGGGGTGTTACATTGCCGAATGCTATGTATCACTTTTAAATGAAATATAAGTTGTTTGTTGTTTCAAGTTGAAATGTGACATCCCATGTTGTGTTGAAAATTTTTTTTAATACTCTGATATTCTTATTATAATTACCGGGTAGATTTGGGGTGTTACACTGCATTCTGCAGTAAGCATAACGGTTTCAGTATCCTCAAGCTTTTTCCTATTAGTTAATATTTCTTTTAGGAACTTAGCGTATGAGGGCATTTGTGTGATTGCTTCTGTAAAAGGTATTGTGACATTTAATTGTTTCAGAAGTTCAACAAATTTCTTAAATTGGCCTATGTTTTTAGATTTAGTGAATCTTTGGGGATACGGGATAGGCGGTTTATACGGCGGCGGAGGCACATATGGTTCTTCTTTCTCTTCGGCCTCTTTGCCATTATCTTCCTTCTCGTTTTCCTTTGGTTCGCCTTCCTTTTCAGACTCCTTACTAGGCTTTTGGTACATGGCTGGATTTTCGATTCTTGGGTCAGTGGGTCCTTCTAGTTCTGTTCCACTCCGAAGTGTTATAGCGTTTGTATGCCCCTTCGGATTAATTTGAGTTTGACCTGGAAGGTTCCCAGCTGGGGCAGCGGTAACTGCTTGTTGTTGAGCCACTTGCGAGATTTGTGTTTCTAACATTTTGTTGTGAGTGGCTAGAGTGTCAACCTTGTTGGCTAATTGTTTGATTTGCTCACCGGTGTGAACATTCTGGTTAAGGAACTCCTTGTTTTGTTGAGCTTGTGCAGCAATGAAGTTCTCCATCATAATTTCAAGGTTTGACTTCCTAGGAACGTTGGGAACGTTAGCAGCGGGTTTTTGATATTCTGGTGGCACAGCAGGCGCTTGGCCAGGTGCATACAGAGCGTTATTATTCTTGTACGAAAATTTTGGATGGTTCTTCCAACCAGGATTGTAGGTATTTGCATATGGGTTTCCTTGAGCATAATTCACTTGATCAGCGGAGACTCCTGCTAAAATTTGGCATTCGGAGGCAGCATGTCCAGGTACTCCGCATAATTCGCAGTTTGGAGCTACGGCAGCCACGGTGGCTGCGGGTGTTATGGTCAAGTTATATATCTTTTGAGCAAGGGCATCTACCTTAGCATGGACATGATCAAGACTACTAACTTCGTACATTCCTCCTTTCGTTTGAGCTTTTTCCACTGGCGTTCTTTCACCTCCCCATTGGTAATGGTTTTGAGCCATGCTTTCGATAAGTTGATAGGCTTCGGTATAAGGTTTGTCCATAAGTGTACCACCAGCGACGTCATCTATTGTCATTCTTGTATTGTACAAGAGACCATTGTAAAACGTATGGATGACTAACCAATCTTCAAGACCGTGATGCGGACACATCCTCATCATATCTTTGTATCTTTCCCATGCATCATAAAGAGACTCAATATCTTTTTGTCGAAATCCATTAATTTGGGCTCTCAGCATAGCTGTTTTGCTTGGTGGGAAATATCGTGCTAAGAACACCTTTTTCAACTCATCCCACGTAGTGACGGAATTTGATGGCAAGGATTGCAACCAAGCCCAAGCCCTGTCTCTTAATGAGAAAGGAAAAAGACGTAGTCTTATCGCGTCTGCAGTCACACCATTTGCCTTCACTGTGTCTGCGTACTGCACAAATTTGGTCAAATGTTCATTATGATCGTCCGTAGGATTTCCAGAAAATTGATGTTGTTGTATGGCTGACAGCAATGAGGGTTTCAACTCGAAATCGTTTCGGTTGATAGCGGGGGCAGCAATGCTGTTATGTGGTTCTTGCTCAGATGGGGTAGCATAATACTTAAGAGGACGGTTCTGTGGTCCATTAGCCATGTCTTCTTCTGATTCTGATTCAGAGTCAAGTTCTGTTTCAGATCCGGATTCGGATTGAGATTTAGGTTCTGATAAAGGAAAAGGTATTTCGTGTTTTAGGCAGTATTCTTGGATTCATCTTTTTACGCTAAGAAGACGTTCAGGTTCGTCTGTCGGTCGTGTGAGGTCTTCGCTTTTTGAGCGAGTACTTAGCATACAACCAACAAATAAGGGAATTTGTTGCCTTAGTCTATACGACACAACAAATGAATTGCACTATTGACTAAATCAAGTTCCCGGCAACGGCGCCAAAAACTTGATCGCGACTTTCTGAGTCTAACGGTTACTAACTGCAAGCGCACAACCTATCACATAGTAATAAAGATATCGATCCCACAGGGACTTGATAATCAACCTAGTGCTACGGTTTGCTACTGTGTTTAGCTAAGGCGAAGATGTTCTAGTTTTAAGTTCAAAAAGGGAAACTAAAGGGAATCTAAATTTTAGAATAAACTAGTTGATATTAGGACATCGGTACGTAACTTAGTGTACCATCGTGGATTCAATAAAACCTAAGCGTATAAAAATAAGTCACATTATATTTCTGTAGAAAATATCAGTTTAAAAGCCCTCACCTCACACTCTCGTGGTTATTTCTTCGGACTATACTCTTAAATCATAATGTCTGCTCTCGCTAGCCCATTTGAGTTTAAAAATACTTTTTGAAAACCAATACAGTCTAATTAACTTTAAAGCGCTCTCGCTGTTTTTAAAACCAATGTTCGATTTCAGCTATCCGGTTAAAATCTCACACTCTCGTGGTCTTAATCCTAACCTTTGCTACCTTTTTACTCTCGTAATAAAAGTCCAGTTTTAATTAAGAAATCGCGGCCAGAAAATAAGTTGTTTATGGTTTTAGCTTAGAATTATCGAATCCATTCCAGTTACTTCATTACATATCGATAAATCGGATTTAGCTAGACATACTACTTAAAACAAACATGCATAAAAATAAATTATAAAACAGTAAAGTAGACATGGTAATGAGGAAACGATAATGCTATTATTAAGATAATGAATAAATACCTGATAAATATGCAATAACTTGGTTCTAGCAATTCCTCCACAAGTCGGTAGGCTTTTGCTTGATCGTATCGGAATAACGAATGATGAAGGAAAGATTGAAAATAAATCCTAACTATGGTGCAATAGCTCCTCAATGTGAGAAACTATCACTATTTCAAGTAATGGTAAACAAGGAATGGGAAACGGGAAACAAACAAGGAATGCAAGGAAAGTAAAAAATTCGGAAATAAATTCTGCAGCAATTCAAGGTAAAATTCTCTAGGTTGTCTGTCTCTTTGGCTTTCCAATCCATGCTGTATTTATAGCTCAAGCCTTTGCCTTAACGTTAGAGAAATAGTAGGAGCATAACCCTTGGTGGTTGAGAAGTCTAAGGGAGACTGACTCTCATGCAGTTGAATTGAGGGAGAGAATCTAGGAGAAGCTGCTCAACGTGTGTGTGCATTGGGCTTTTTTTCCACGTCTGCGTTCTGAACATAATAACCACTTTGTAGCGTGTGACGGTCGTGATGAGTGCATGACGGTCGTGGCAAACTTTGGGGGCGTGACGGTCGTGGTATGTGTGTGACGGTCGTCACACACACCACTTTCCATTTTCTGCTCTTTTTCTTAATAATTCCTCTTGTTTTCTTCTCATTTCTTCATGTTTTCTCTGCTTTGCTCCTTTTAACTTGGACAATGAAATACCTGCGAAAACACTAGAATACTCGCGGAATAATCATAACTTAAATTGAAATAACGTAATTATTAGTCGTAAATCAAGACAAATATATGATACATTTTCGTGTTATCACTTTCCACGCTCGATACTACATAAGTGAAGTTGAAAATTCTGATTCTGGTTCTGCAAGTGGTAATAGGAGTACCACCAACTTTGTGTCGACTCTGCTGCCATTTATCTTGGATAACGTCAAAGAAGTAATATTTTACTGTTGATATTCATTTGTTCTACAATCTTCGAACCTGTAAAATATAATCCTTTTAGGCTTAAACCCAGTTGATTTATAGAAAGCCACACACCACACCCTGAAAATCAAAAGAAAATCATGAGGAATCCACAAATCTAACAAAATTATCTTATAATTGCAGCGGCCCGATTTCCCTTCTGAGGCCACCACCTTACAAAACTTACCATATGATTTGCCCTTAAAATTAGGCAAAATTATGATCAACAGTTGAAGTCTTCCCTCCTGCTTTGTCCTATCAACAATTATATTTATATTTTTTAATAGTCCAAAATGGTAAATAATAACGAATTTTTTATGCATACAAACACTTTTCTTGTATCGTGTAAGTTACTAACTACTCTCATTCTTAACCTTTCTTCTCCAAAAAGCTCAGTCTTTTCGGTGCTCTATGCCCGTACAGGTAAATAATAATGAGTTTTTTTATGCATACAAACTTTTTTCTATTCATCAACGTTTCACTCTGTAATGCATGTTTACTTCATTGACGTTGACAGAAGATTAATGGCTACACCGAAACAATACATTGAAGAGATACGAAGAACAAAGTTTTCTATTGGCGGAAAACTTAATCCCTTGACTCAAGATCTTCATCATGCTGTCAAGACCTTCTCCCTCCCTTCATTCGAATGTTTATTAACTTGCGATGAAATATTAACATATGCGACCAACCGACAAAACCGATTTTTTTAAAAAAATAAAGTTATGCTATTTTTTCAGATCTGCAGATCAGAAATTTTAAAAAATAAAGTTATGCTATTTTTTCCGATGTACACATCCGGAACACATCAGCGTTTTTTTAAAAATTGGTGCGTCCGGATGTGCACATCCGAAATCTGGGGCAAAACAGAAATTTCACATGGTGCCTAAGAAACTTGAGTGGTGTATTAAGAAACTTTCTTAAAAAAATTTGAAGTTTTTTATAAGAAAAAATTTTGAAGCCTAAAAAACCTTTGCGTAGATCGCCTTATCCTTGAGCCGGCTGATCATGGGATGCATCAAAGCTATAAAGTCACATGCTTTTGTCTTGTTTTTATAGGGCGAGGGTGATTGGGATTCTAGGTTCTCAACATTGATAGCATTGCTCTGCGTCTATATGCTTATTCCAGGATATATGGCATAGATAGCAATAGCATTTTCTATTTTATATTTGGTCCAGCTTCTACCTCATAAAAGAACTTAGCCACTAGAAAAGAGAAAAGGCATACATAAACATATAACAGACAACAATGTGAGTTGGAATTCCACCCAAAACCCTTCTTTTGATGTAAAGACATATTAAACTTTTCATGAGAAGTAAAAGACGTGCATTTGAAACTTTTCTAATTTATAATACACTTTTTTCCATTTCATCATATTGCCTCCGTACCAACCCTTAAAATTTCGTTATGCGTAATTATAAATCACTTTGAACTTAATAATAATTGAAATGATAAAATTTGGATTCATTCATTCAACGTCCTCAATCCTCATGATCGATCAAAAAGCTAAGATATCATTTGCTTTCCACCTTTGGAGGGCAATCATTACTATTAATTGTTAAGTTGGAAACTGCACAAATTAAACGGTTCTACTACTACTATGTTACAACGACAACAATCGGTTGTTACCACCAAGGTTTTCCTAGGGTTAATGTTTAAACATCAAAATACCATAGTTAATGCATGAAAACTAAATTCTAATAAATATTTTTATCAAAATTAAAAATATTTAAAATTTTATCAATTTTGTAAATATTTTCTTGTAAAAAAAATACTAATGAATATAAGATGATTTATTTTATTTTTAATTTTTTATTTCAAAATCAAGCCATGTATAAAAAATAAAATAAACAAAAAAAAGTGCAATACTTGGTAAAATAATTTTTGTCAATAAATTAAAAAAAAAAAAAAAAGACCGTTATATGGCACTACCCGCCACTTTATTACATAGTCACAGTTACAATTGCACTCCTAACCCATAATTAAATGGACTAATTAACACATTTCATACTTCAACTCTTCCCAATAAAATTTTCTCTTTTCAAATTCTCTCTTTGATTTAGACTGTTACATCTTCAAACAGTAATTTTTCTTCCATTTTCCCATCCAAACATAACAATGGGCTGTAATTTTTCAAAACTTGATAGACTTCCTGCCGTGTCTTTGTGCCGCGACCGCTCTACATTCATAGATGAATCACTCCATCAAAGCTACGCTCTTGCAGATGCACATGTGGCACACATGGAATCCCTCCGAACTCTCGGACCAGCACTCGTCAGTTTCTTCCAACAATCCGAAGATTACTGTGAAACCAATGCTTACATCTCAAAAACAGCATCTCCTTTGAGTTCACTTTTTTCTTCTGATTCAGATGCTGCACAAGTCCTTCTGCATTCTGAATCAGAAACAGATGAAATAGAAAGAGAATCACAATTATGCACTCACCATGACACTGTATTATCGTCGGTTCCGGATAATGTGACTTTCATGAACTATATAAAACCCATTTATGATTCCTATTCTCCACAGCCTCAGTTTAATACCACCACGATTTTTTCCGGTTTGAAGCCGCCATCACCACCTCCTCCGAGTAACTCTGCTTGGGATTTCTTAAACTTCTTTGAACCTTATGAGAAGTATCAAGTACCTTACTATGACGGCGGTGACAGTTACAACAATAACAATACCTTAAGCGTTGAGAAAGAAAAGCAAAATGTTAACGTTCATGTAACTCAGAAAAGTGAGTGTTTTAAATCCAAAGGTGAAGGAGATAATAAAGTGAGTAAGCCAGAAAATAGAAAAGGGAAACATAAAGAAACCAATTTGAAAAAAGAGACTTCAGTTTTGGAGAAAAAATCAGCGGAATTAGAAGAATGTAGCAACTCGGGGAAAGGGATTTGTGAAGCGGTGAGAGAGATTCATAGTCTATTTGAGAGAGCATCAGATTCGGGGAACAAGATTTTGGAGATGCTAGACGTTGGAAAACTCCGTTACCATTCAAAAACTGAACTCAGTACAGGTAACCGTGTTTGAGTATTTTTAAATTCTCTTTATGATTAATTGGTAAAAATAATGCATAAAACGAGATATTTGGGAACAGGTTCGTGGAAGATTATGCATGTGTTTAGTCAGCCAAATCCAGTGATGAATAAATGCTTGGAGGGTTCATTGCCTGGACGGAAAACAGGATCTGAGTGCGAAGGAGTTTGCGAAGACAAGGGCCTTAGCTGTGGAAATCTATGCTCTACTTTGAGTAAGCTGTGTCTGTGGGAGAAGAAGCTGTATCATGAAGTGAAGGTACAAATTTTGGGAGTACCTTGTAAGTGTCAAATGAATGTAGACCTATAATGTGCCTTCTTTTTTTTTGTTTTTTCAGGCTGAGGAAAAAATGCGCACACTTCATGAGAAGAAGTGCAAGCAGTTGAAATGTATGACTAAGAAGGATGCAGATGCTCAAAAAATTGATTCTGTTGAAGCCTTCATTGATATTTTAGTTATGAAAATGAAAATTTCTTTCCAAATAGTTGACAAGATATCTATTACCATCAGTAAGTTGACGGAAGAAGAGCTATGGCCACAAATCAACATGTTTATTCTCATGTAAGTCATAACTAAACTTTCTTGTAAATAAATTAACCTCTATTTTTCTTAATTAAATTCTAACAGATTGTTATATTCTTTTGGTGATGAAAGGTTTCTCGGAATGTGGAAAGATATGCAAGAATGTTACAAACTTCAGTATCAGAAAATTGTTGAAACCAAAGCTTTAGATGTCTCCACATTCAACAGAAAACCTTGCCATGCTAATATTGAAGCAGCGATAAATCTCAAATCTGAGTTACAGAAATGGATTTTAAGCTTCTTAGATTGGATTCAAGCTCAGAAATCTCTTGTGAAAGCTCTGAATGATTGGTTAGTAAGATGTATAATGTATGAACCTGAAGAAATAGTTGATGATTCAACTCCGTTTGATGCACCACATGTGTTTGTGATATGTAACAAGTGGTCAAAAGCAATGGATAATATCTCAGAGAAGAATGTTATTGAAGCTGTAAATGGACTCATACTGAGACTCAATGAACCACTGGAAAAGTATATTTTGGAGTATGAGAAGAATTCAACATTGGATAAGGAGTTAGAGAGAAAAGTGAAAATTATGGAGAGGCAAGGGCAAAAGATGCAGAGAAAAGTGAAAATTATGGAGAGGCAAGAGCAAAAGATGCAGAAACTGGTGCAGGCTCGTGATAAAAAGATGGCTCCAATTGCAAAAAAACTTAAAGAAGAGACCGATGTTGCGAATAATAATGATGATATAGTTGATTCTACCAGTTTACAATCAGGTTTGAAGCGGATCTTTGTTGCTATGGAGAAGTTCAGTGCAACAAATGCTAGCCTATATGAAGAACTTTGCCAACAAATTAAGCAAGATGATCATGTTTTAGGAGAATCCAACAAAAATCACTAGTTTTACAGATATGTCTATATTATTATTAGTTTTGGAAATAAAGTATCTATTGAATTTTTTTTTGTCAAGTTGGTAGCTGATATGTTGTTCACCACTAACCGCACTACATATCTTGCTCCTTATCGTTTTTCATTCAACATATGTTGCATAACAAGTTATAAATATGTTTCTTTGAGCAGGATGTTACAATTTAGCATGTTGGTTGCATAACAAGTTATAAATATGTTTCGTCGAGCGTGGTGTAACAATTTGTTTATTTGAGAGCCAAGAGATTGGTGTTGAAAAGAGCTCAAACTATCAATATAATGCAGTTAACTTTTTTTGTTAATTCAGTTAGAATTACAGTTAGTTAGTTATGTTAAGTGTCAATAGCTTCAAGTAACTATACATAAATATATATAGCTTCCTCCCTCATTTGTAATAAATAATTTTTCACATGTACAAAATATCATTTCTTCTATTTTACTAAAAATGATATTTTTTTCAATTGAGTGATTCTCCAATTATCGACTTGGTATTAGCTCAGCTGAAGATACTATATTGTCGTGTAATTTTTATAAGCATTTGCATGTGTTTTTAATTATTTTCAGTGATTTGAGTTAAATTTGATTAAAAATTCGAAAGAAAATGAAATGGTCAAAGACTTAGGCAAAAAGAGAAAAAAATGAGAACTGCGAGCAAAAAGAGAAAAACGTCTCTAAAAAATCGCTGCCAGATCATGGCGAGATGGGCATCAAGTCATCGAGGTGCAATGACTCCCTTTTGCAGCCACGCGTTTACTGTTATAAATAGGAGAAAGAGAGGAGAAAAAGGTGTGGACGTTTTGGTAGAGATTTTCTAACGGCGGGGCAAGTTTTAGAGCTCTGAAGTGAATATTTTGATCACCGAAAGCCAATTTCTAACTGGGGATTCTTGTATTGTCACTTTATTTCTTTAGTTATGATTACTATCAGTATGTGTAGCTAAATTTCTATTAATTAGGGCTTGCTAGATGAACCTGTACATGAACCTATCGGATTCTATGTTTGCGTAGTGTACTCTTGGCACTTTTGATTAATTCAGTATAGTTATTAAGTTAATTTCATGTTTATTGCTTTATGCGTTGACGAACTCATATATCGATTTTAGACATGTATTGATTACTGACCATAACTTTACGAGGCTTATCTAATTTAACTGTTCAATTTTGTAATTAATAAGAGATAAGAAATTATAAGTTATGACTTAAAGTATAATGTGCCTAATATTGTTTTTTCAACTATCCAGCTGCCTAAGGGATTAGTGAATTGTATTGTAGAATAGTGATTTATACACTTAAGAATTTGGTATAACGGCTAAGTTAAATCGTTGTTATCACTTAGGAATCAACTAGGGCTAATAGGCACCATCATCATTAATGACATATAGGAGATTCATGGTAAGGTCTAATCGTCTTTAATTTGATTAATTTTTAACAAATTTTTATTCCGCAATCATTCTTTTATACCAAACATTTGAAAACCCTAAATTTTACTTTCAATAGCACCTTAATTATCTTATTAAGATAAACCAATTCATGTGAATACGAATTTATTTTATTACTTCGATAGCATTTAGTACACTTGCTAAAATTCTATCAAGTTTTTGGCGTTGTTGTCGGAGATTGTTGAATTATTGTATCAAGACGATTTTTGTGTTACATTTTATTTTTAGTATTTTTTTAGTAGTTATTTTTACTCTTATTCAGTTTTTGTTTGGTGCAATGTTACTACGTTATTTTTTTTATTTTTTATGCGAGGTTTAAGTTCGACACGAATACCATTGAATTCATAGATCAAAAAGTCTGCAAGAGAAATTTAAAGAGAAAATAGATAATCACAACGAGCTAAAGAGATGATGAAAGAAGATAAAACACTTGTTTCTTCTAATAATAAAGGCAGTGAAGAGAAAGAAGAAATGGAAATTCCATCGAGACAAACGATGAGAGATGTTAGACGATGGCTTGGATCTAAAAGAGGGGTTGAATAGATCCCACAATTTAATACACGCTAATGGCGTTCCAAAAATTGGTTTTAAAAAGTTTAATGGGAAGCAACCACTGAATCAATTCCTCTACAACGAACCACTACTGGAAAAATCGGATATGCGTAAAGCCGCTAGGAATGATGCGACGGAAGAGAAAAACAGAAGAATCAACAAAAACACAATGTAATCAACTCAATTATATTTACTTGAAATTATCCAATCACCAACGAGTGAAAATCACAAACTTTAATCACAATGTGCTTTAGAAGCTTGTGCTTAATCAATTTATCAAACACTTGGCGTGCGCGGCACTCTAAGTGTGAATTTCTAAGTAATGTGAATGTAGAGCTAATTTCGAATGAAATCCAAGGGATTGTATTGTTTTTACAAATTGATTATTCAGCTTTATACTACACTACACCATAAATTTTTTGACAATTGATAATTCACAAGCTTAAACAATATCAAAACGTAAAAGAGTAGGGAAAGAGAGAACAAAAACGATTTGTTTAGGCAGTTCCCCTACCGTCCTCGCTAAGGGTACCTCTGCCCCCAATTCCGAACATAGAATTGAGATATGTATATATTACCGTTTGCAAATTTTTATACAAGAGAAAACAGAACAATCAAACCCTTAAACGTCTTTGATGTCGATGCAAAGTCTTCTCTCTCCTTGATTCAAGATGAATCAAGTGCCTCGAATTTGGTTGAACAAATCACCGTCTCACGATACTCGATTGCAAGAACCCGCAGCTCTTCAATCCCCTTCACTCGGTCAATATTGATCTTCCACAATTCGATCCCAAATCTTTCTCATACGATCCTCCGATTATTGCTACTAGACTGACCGAACACTCCGTTCTTCAATCACCTTCGCATGGCTGAATCCTTGTAGAGAAACCAATTTGTGCAAAAAACCCCCCGAGATCACCCGAATTCTTGAAGGATAAAACCTAGGGTTTTATTCAAGAAACACCTACTGATTCTCAACCCAGCACAAAGGATACAACACACCTAAGTCTGAACGTTATCACTTCACACAATGCACAACACTAACAAAAATGGTTATGTGTAGTTGTTAGAGAACACAAGGTTGAAGATGAAGATGAAGAGAAAAATCAGTACCTATTTCACGTTTCTTGTTATCCATAAAATGTGAGGAACCAACTATATATATATATATATATATATATGATGCAAAATAACCAACTGAATAAAGTAACAGCAAAACAGACATAACAGAATGCAGGAAAAATGACTCAGACCAGCGAAGAGTCGACCGCTCGCTGGATGAGGGTCGGCGGGCGCTTACCCGGTGAAGCGTCTATACAAAAGAATCAAGCATGCGTCGACCGCTACAGGACCATGCGTCGACGCATGGATGCTGAAACTGCAGAATGAGAAAACCCAGAAGCATGTGTCGACCGCATGCATAGAAGGGGGTCATCGTGCGCTTACCCGGTCGCTTCATAAAATTTGTCAGGAATGCATGAGTCGACTCATGCATAGGTTAGGTCGACGCAAGACATATAAAATCCTAGAAATTGATTTTTCTACATGTTTTCACCCACTTAGACACAAGTCATGCACACCTAACACTAATACCATGATTATACACATGTAGGAAATGTATAGGACCTTTTCTATATGTTTAGACACATGATTATCAATGGTTGTATGCAATGCGAATGACAACGAAGTGATACCGTCCAGATTACAAGCTAAAGGCTTGCCTACTTTGTTGAGATCATTAAAACAGAAACCAAGTGAGAAGCATCTTGCCCTCACATACTCCCCCTTTTTTATGATGGCAACATTTTCTGTCTTTAGCTTGATTTGTAATTTGAGGACTCCCTCTATCTTTGTGAGGTCTCTGAAAATTCAATTTCTGCTACTAGTAGAGATGTATCCTTCTCCCCCTTTGACAACATCAAAAAGAGAAACAGAAGGTGGTCAAATTGAGAACATCATGATACTTAAAGATTCACTCAATAATTTGCAAAACAGATACATTAACATTCATCCACATATAATGAAGTTAATGCAAAGATAAAATGGATAAATACGACACACTAGATGCAAACAACATACATTCCATAGTAGTTCAAAAAGAAACATAGTCCAAAAATAAAGCAAAACAAAACAACATACAAGTTAAGAACAAGTCATACAAGCAAAACACAAAATATAACATGCATTAAAAGTATGATCCTATGTCTCATGGCCTCCTCCCCCTAAATTGATGGCCTCTTCCTCTGAAGTGTTGTCCTTGTGGTGGAGGGAGTGGTTGTTCCTCTAAGTACTAATTAAGCTCAATCACAGCTCGATTGAGAACGCATAAACTGTTGGTTAGATTCCGAGTCTGAAGTTCAACTGCAGTATCTAAAGCGGTAAATCTATTCATTGTAGCATCAGCAAACTGGATGAAATTTTGAGTGTGGGTGTCCAACTAATTTGAAAGAGATGTAAACCTCTCCTCTTGAGCTGTATACCGTTCCTCTTGTAAGGTCATGAAGTCCTCTTGTTCCATCTGCATTTCATTCAACATAGCCAGGATTTCTTCAGTGTTCTGTTGTTGTGGAGTTGTAGGAATCGAATACTCAGGTTGTTGTCATTCGTATTCATCAGCTTGTTGTTTCCAGCCATAGGTGGAAGGAACATAGGTAGCACCAAGAGAAGTCCAACCAGTGTGTTGCCATTCTCCCTAGCCTTGATTTTCATAAGGATCGCGCGGTGGAGAGGAACCCATCCATTTCACATTGTCTTCCTCCATCATGTTTACCTCAGTTGATGCGTTATGTCCGGCTTGTGCTTCCTGCATATCTTCTTCTGCAGCAGCTTGTTCATCAGGAACATCATACTGAGTGTCATTGTAAGTTGCTCTATGTCTGAATTTGAACTCCTTGGCGTCAGAATCCCAAAAATAACCCATCATAGTAAGGGTCTTTTGTTAGAATTCATGATCAAGGGAAACAGAGACATAGGGAATACCCGAAACCTTTATCCCAGCCTTTTTCAAAATGCACTGAATACATGAAGCATAACATAAAGAAGTACCTCTTGTAGAGTCCCGTAGTGCAAACATTTGATACGTGAAGTAGTGTGGCCAGTTGATGCGGATTTTGTTCTTCTGCAGATAGACTAAATGGACTTCTGCTTGATCGACCCTAGAAAATTTGTCTTTCTTAGGCCTCAAGATGTGAGCGACGATCCATTGTAAAATACGATCAACTGGTTTTAGATGACCTGTTGTGACAATTTTGGGAAACAAATCGCTGCTCACAATGATGTCCGTATAAGGATCACGCTGCATTGAGTTCAACGTCGGCTTAAACTCGTAGTTATTGAGAAACACAATATCCGTTACTTTGGGGAGATCGGCAGTTTCCAACTTAAATAAGTTATTCCAGACAGTATCATCCATAGAATAGGTCTTATTATCCTTAAGATACTGAAAATCTATACCTGTGAATTTATCCAGAATTCCAATGTAAAACAATCTCACCAGATCTTTATTGTACTTATTGTCACATTCCAAAAATTCGTCAAATTTCTGAACATTCTACAGTTCAATGACTTCTGTGAGATGATAATCTTCCGCTCTCAGAGGGTAGTAAACATACTGCTTAATAACGGAGTGGTTTCGGAAGTCGGTGTTGAAAGCCTCAGATAATGCATCAGATAGTAAAGAAAGAGAAGTTATCGGTGTTGAAGATGGTCCGGTCCTTGAGGTTGATGCTCTGGTGGACCTTTTTCCAGTTACTCTTTGGAAAGCCATTGTTGAGAAATTTGATGAAGTCAGATGAATAGTGCCAAGCTATGAAAGGATGATTAACAGTGTGCGTTTGATGATGATGAGAGGGCTAAGAGAGAATCTTGATTCCAATGTAAAGTGAAAACCCCCTTTTAAGAACTTCGTTGATTGGAATTTTGTGGGTTTTTGAAGAATGTAGTAATAATGGATATTCAGGGTAGGAAGTTTGAAGGCGAAGAGATGAGAAGACTAAGAAAAATTCAGATTTTATGACATGCAAGTGAAAAATAAAAGTGATTAATGATGTAGTGACTTTTCTAGACAAGGTGAAACGGCGTGCGCCTTCCCAAGAAAGGAAAATCAGGGTTCGTCAGCGATGCGTCGACCGAAGCAGGTCATGCGTCGGCGCACGCTGAATGAATTTTGACAAATTAAAAAAAAATGGGATGCATCGACCATAGGTCGGCGTGCGCTGACCCGCGCTTTCACTTGAGAAAATGTACCTTTCTTGAGTCGACCCATGACATATTCTGGTCGACTCAACCAAGCATAAAATGAAAAAATTCATGTTTTTATCTACTTATGCACCAAGAAATGATAAATAAACAAGCCAACACAAAAATCAAACATTCAAATGAATAAAAGATGTTGAATTGTGCAATAAACATCAGTTTCAACACTCAACATGGTACATACATTTAAAAGAAACTTATGAAGCGGAACGATATTACCTTAATCATGATTGACGATGAGTGCCCTCACATATAGCTCAATAATTCTTTGCATTGTTAGTCAAAAACGTAAACAAGCCTATATATATATATATATATATATATATATATATATATATATATATGTGTGTGTGTGTGTGTGTGTGTGTGTGTGTGTGTGTGGAGAGCCAATATATTTATGAATTCTCATGCACGATCCGAGATGTCGAGAACGCCTAGTTCCCTACGGATGTGAAAGAAAGGCTTTGTAACTAGTGGTTTTGTAAAAATGTCAACACGTTGATTTTTAGTATCAACATGCTCAAAGACCACATCACCTTTCTCTACATGATCCCTAAGGAAGTGATGACATATTTCGATATGCTTGGTGCGTGAATGCAATATGGGGTTCTTAGTTAGGTTAATGGCACTTGTGTTATCGCATAAAATAGGAATACACTCAAGTTTTAAATTGAAGTCGAGCAATTGTTGCTTAAGCCAAAGGACTTGAGCACAACAACTGCCGGAGGCAACGTATTCCGCCTCGGCTATTGACAAGGAAACAGAAACCTGTTTCTTGCTATACCAACTCACCAAGGAATTTGAGAAAATGTGACACGTGCCACTAGTGCTTTTCCTATCCGATTTGCACCCAGCAAAGTCGAAATCGGAATAGCCAACTAAGGAACAACTACTACCCTTGGAATACCAAAGCCCATACTTTGGAGTACCAGAGAGGTATCGAAGTATGCGCTTAACTTCTTTTAAGTGAGATTTCTTGGGACGTGCTTGATACCTCGCACACATGCATACACTGAACATAATGTCGGGTCGTGATGCGGTAAGATAAAGGAGAGATCCAATCATACCTCTATACTTCTTTACCTCTACATCCTTACCATTTTCGTCACGATCAAGATTAGCACAAGTAGGCATCGGAGTGTCAATTGCCTTGCAGTTTACCATGTCAAAGCGTTTGAGAAGCTCAAGACAATATTTCGTCTAACTCACAAACGTGCCCTCTTCGAGTTGTTTGATTTGCAATCCGAGGAAATAGTTGAGCTCCCCCATCATGCTCATTTCAAACTCCCGCTACATCAAACTAGAAATCTCCTTGACCAAGGTCATGTTAGTAGACCCGAAAATGATATCGACAACATAGATTTGTACCAAAATTAAATGGTTTCCTTGACGTTTAATAAAGAGGGTTGTGTCAACTTTGCCTCTTGAATACCCTTGATCAAGTAAAAATTTGCTTAGACGTTCATACCAAGCCCTAGGGGCTTGTTTAAGTCCGTACAAAGCACGTTTGAGTTTGTAAACATGATCAGGATATTCATGGGATTCAAAACCCGGAGGTTGGGCCACGTAAACCTCTTCATTGATATATCTATTAAGGAAAGCACTTTTAACATCCATCTGAAACAATTTGAAATTTTTAGTGCAAGCATAAGCAAGTAAAAGGCGTATAACCTCGAGTCGGGCAACCGGCGCATAAGTTTCCTCATAGTCAATTCCTTCCTCTTGGTTATACCCTTGCACTACAAGCCGCGCTTTGTTTCGAGTTATAACTCCATTTTTGTCGAGCTTGTTCCTAAACACCCATCGGGTGCCGATTACTCGATGACCTCGCGGAGGGGGGACAAGGTCCCAAACCTCATTTCTCCTTAATTAATTTAGTTCATCTTGCATTGATAAAAACCAATGCTCATCGAGTAATGTCTCCTTTGCGTTTTTAGGCTCAACTTGCAAAATGAAAGCGGAGTAATAACAAAAGTTACTTAGCTTAGAGCGGGTTGTTACTCCCTTATAGATGTCACCGAGAATGTTGTCGATGGGATGGTCTTTTGAGGACTTCCAAGCTAGAGGAAGGTCATATTTATTATACGGATGATCCTCCTCACTCTTCATAGGTTGGTGATCCTTTTCCTCCTCAATATGCACTGCTTCAGGTTGATCAATTCCTTTATCAGTGTCCTTGAGTATGTCTTCTGAAGATACACCTGCACCATGAAAAGAACTACTTTCTCCAAAATTTTTCGGATAAGACTCATCAAAAGTAACGTGTACCGACTCTTCAACAATACGTAACCTCTTATTATAAATCCTATATGCTTTACTTGACTGAGAGTATCCAAGAAAAATACCCTCGTCGGCCTTGGCATCAAACTTACCAAGTGTCTCTTTACCATTGTTCAACACGAAACATTTGCAACCAAAAACGTGAAGGTGAGAGACATTGGGCTTTCTCCCTTTTAAAAGCTCATACGGTGTCTTATTTAGAATAGGCCGGATGAGCACCCTATTCAAAACGTAACAAGCCGTACTTATGGAGTCGACCCAAAAATATTTTGGAAGTCCACTCTCATTGATCATAGTCCTTCCTAATTCTTCCAAAATTATATTTTTACGTTCCACAACCCCCGTTTTGTTGAGGGGTACGTGGTGCGGAAAAATTATGATCAATTCCATGGGTTTCACAAAATGATTCAAATAAATGATTTTCAAACTCACCCCCATGTTCACTTCTAATTGACACAATGTTCGTGTTTAACTTGTTTTGAGATAACTTAGCAAATCTTTCAAAGGCCGAATAGGTATCACTCTTGTTTGCTAAGAAAATAGTCCAGCAAAACTGAGAAAAGTCATCGACTATTACAATACCATAATAGTTACCACCTAGGCTTTTGATCCTAGATGGTCCAAAGAGGTCCATATGGAGGAGCTCAAGGGGTCTCATAGTTGAAACAATGTTTTTAGATTTGAATGAGATCCTTGTTTACTTCCCCATTTGACAAGCATCACAAAGGTGATCCTTTGTGAATTTGATTTTGGGCAAACCGATGACTAGGCCTTTAGAGACTATTTTGTTAAGCAAATCAAAATTCATTCATGGTGACTAGACACTTGTCGCCATTCAATGATACCTCATTTAAGTCTAGCATATAGACGTTATTCACCCTCAAGCCCTTAAACACATCTTTTTTGTCACTATTTTCAATTATGCAACAATCCTTTGAAAAAGATACTTTATAATTCTTGTCACATAGTTGACTAATGCTTAAAAGGTTATGTTTAAGGCCTTCCACAAGAAGCACATCAGAGATAGTAGTAGATGAGGGGTCACCCACACTACCTTTGTCGAGGATCTGTCCCTTATTGTTGTCTCCGTAGGTAACAAACCCTTTTTTCTTCGCCACAAAGTCGATGAAAAGAGATATGTCTCCTGTCATATGTCTTGAGCAGCCACTATCCAGAATCCGTCTTCTTTCGGTGGTCTCAAGACTTTGTACCTACATAGTCAATCAAGGGAAAGTAGGTACCCAATTCTTATTGGGTCCTTTATGGTGAGTGAAACCAAAATTACATTTGGGCAACCATTGATAAATGCCTTTTGGAACAAGAAATCTTCTAAAACGACATTTAGCAATAGTATGACCCGGTTTGCAACAAAATAGACAATTACGGTTCATTTGAGGTTTACCTTTGCTATCTCTATCTCGAATCACATACGTATACCTTTGATACGGATTATTCATACTTTCTCGATAGTGTGATCGATCAATAGCAAACGTAACTTTAGGCTTTAGAGGCTTGTCTAATTTGGCCTTAAGGGTTCTAACCTCTTTTTGCCAAATATGACAAGTATCACAACCCCAATTGAACCATAGAGACTTGTTCTCATCAATCTCAGCTTTTGATGTTTAAAGCTCCTGTGGTTTAACAAAATTTTGGTAAAACATGAATATGATAAAGATGAAGAAATATACTCAAGATTAAAGATGTTGAAGAAGATGTCCTAACATCTTACAAATATAGCAGGTTTAATTATTCAACAAATCTGTCAAAGATTTGGTGCGAATTTGCAAAGTGGATAAAAGAGAAAAGATTGAAAGCTCAAGACAACAGAAGACTATGTAAGGAGACTTAGACCTGGGGTTAAATACAATACTTTTTGTATCACTTATAACTTTGTAACCTAGTTCTCTTGTATTGAATAAGGGTTTAGGGTTTGAGAGTCGGTGGCTCTCTTAGGAGCTGTAAGTCTCCACTCTACAATATGGGATGCAAAGTGGAAGGCATAGGTACAAGGAAACAACTAAAAGCCTGTAGGTAATGGTTGTTGTATTGTTCTTGGATGAAGCTTTGAAGTAAGTCCAAGATAACTTGGAGGTCAAGAAACTTCGACAGGTTTTGTATTGGCACATGACAGAGATATCACAGGTTGTGATTAGGATGTGAATGGGGTATCTCATATCAGGGTTATAAACTTTTGAGTTTAGCCTTGGTAAAGATGTTCATTGGGTAGATGTTAGGTATAAAGTTGTAAACGGGGGAGTTTAGCTTTGTAACAGTTCTACAGATAGTGAAGTCTTCGTCCTGGATTGGTATCCCCCAAATGTAGGTGTATTGTACCGAACTGGGTTAACACATACTGTCTTATTTAACATTCTGCAATTTACAGTTTTGTTATTATTCTTGACTGACATGTTGGATCAGATGATATGACATCTGTGATTGTGCAGTTCTGATATTCAAGGTATCAGTCTGCTGTTGCGCCTCTGAGTTTAAATGATTATGTAGCACAATGTCTTTACACGTGTTAGGACATATGATGTCTGCATAGGCCAGAATTTCAATTGGTATCAGAGCAGGCATCTTGTCTGGTTCTGAATGAGATCTTTGGGAGATACTTTCTGGCGTTTAAACAAGGAGAAGTTTTGAAGATCAGATCAATCAACTCAGACATACTCAAGGGTATTAATGGATGTGATGGATGTTCCGGATTGAAGGGAGTAACCCGGAGGTTGTTCATGTTACTGAGGAGATTCTACAACAACTACAGGAGAAGTGGCTAGTTCTCTAGTTGGTGTGTCTTATAAGATGTTGTGACATCTTATTAGGGCAAGCAGGATCTGTTCCTTGGTGGTTCCGCTGCATGTGTTTCTGATGGAAGAGCTCTAGAATTATGGGATTCTGGAGTTGTTACTAAAGACAGTTGGTGGAAGGTCTCAATCATCGGTCTCTATATGTGAAGATATCTGCATTCTTTTATTCCAAAGTCGGGAGCAATGGAGTAAAGGGAGTTGTGGTTAGATATCTGGTATGATGACTTGGTATTTGGAAGCTTGGTTTCTTAGTGCAGTTAAAGTCAGTTGAAGATGAGAGAAGTTGAGTTTAAGTTTATCAGGTTCTTGCTCTAGGAGTTTGATAAATTATTGGTCGGCTAGGTTGTCAAAGATACTTGATAATTCTCTCAAGTCCACTCATAAAGGCATCTATGTCGTGTATCTGGAGTCTTCTAGTTACTCTTCTGACTAGAAGGTGTTTCTTTGAAACACAATCTGAAGAAAGTGGAGGTGATTTATTTTCACCATCCAAAACAGCAAGGAAGGATTCATCTCTCTTGACCCTAAGATTGGATCCAATCTGATTGAGGAATTGTTGAGGTAAATAAGATTTGTTCAAAGAAAGTCTTAGTTACTTGAGTCAAGGGTGGCAGCCTTAGTATCTCAACATTGTCTTTTGAAGAAGATACTTGCAAAAAG
This sequence comes from Lathyrus tuberosus, assembly GCA_022829125.1. Taxonomy (NCBI): domain Eukaryota; kingdom Viridiplantae; phylum Streptophyta; class Magnoliopsida; order Fabales; family Fabaceae; genus Lathyrus; species Lathyrus tuberosus. Next base: position 9,199,727 of record JALAZF010000090.1, read on the forward strand.
ATTGAATACTTTATAAGTGTTCATGACATGATCTGGTGGAGCTCAGCTACAGCAGTGAAGAAGGGTTATTTGACAAGGATTTAAGATCAATTGCTATTTGTGGAATCCACAAGTATTTAATTGATTATCCTTGAAAGTCAAGATTGCTAATGTTCAACAAGATGTTGGAGCATCTCATCATCAGAGTTTGTGCAAAATCATGGGAGGGTTACTGCATACACTTTAGCATCTGTTGTAGTCTTAGGTGGTGACCTAAGAAGTGGCTTCAGTCGGTTGTGACAGAAGCATGTGTTCTCTGGAGAGTTTCCTGTCAAGAAACTAGTCTGGACTTTGATGTTGTTGAAGATAAGGATGAAGACAGCATAATCTTGATGGTTACAGCTTGGATCAGTTTATTTCAGATCTAGGTGCTTTGGAGCATGGATCTTGCTTTTTTTTTTAAGGTCAAAGTTAAGTGGCAGTTGTAACACCTCAAAATTTGCCTTGTCGTTTTTAGATAACTGGCTTATGTTTCTTTTCATTTCTTGCATTTGCATTGTGCATAGCATTTGGTTCTTAGCATGGGATCGAGGTATTTGGTTCAACTCAAGGGCAAAAGCTTCTTATGAGCTCCATAAGCTTCTCACATCCTTATATGGTGGCCCAAGGGCATTTCAATGAGGGATTCTCCAAGTGGTTATATCAAGGGTTGGTGTCCTTACACTGATGACCAAAACTAGGGTTTTATGGTTAAGGGTCCTAAGCTCAAGTAATTGATACAAACCTTTCACCAAGGTTCTCCATATGTCAAAACAAGTCTAAGGATGGATTTTGAGCCAAAAATTCACCATGGAAGGCCTCAGATGATTCAGTAGCTTACATATGAAGTAATCAGTCAAACTGGTCAAATGAAAAGTCAAACTAGGGTTTTGAGAGGTCCTCATCATGGTAATCAAGTCAAGAGACCTTATTTTGGTCTATGGAAGGCTTTCATGATCATAATTTGCAAAAATCAAGCTTTGGTAAAAAGTTGCTAAATTGGGAAAGTGACTTGTAATTTCAAGTTACTATTTTTGGCATATTTTCAACCAACTTTAACCAAACTTTTCATGATCAAAAATGCTTCAAACGAATTTTTACCCAACATCAAAGTTGTAGATCTCTTTCTCCTCTTTCCAAAGATGGTGGACCATGATCATGTCATTTTTAGATCAAGAGTTATGGGCATTTGAAGTTCAAGAGTATTTGGTGTCCCACCATGCATACCATTTTGATACAACTTGCAAGATGCATTCTAACTCACCAATATGGCTTCTAATTGTTCAGTTCACCTCACCACATTCCAATGCACCTCATCTAACATAATTTTGAGCCAAGAATGGAATGAATCCGTGGATTACATAGTCATAATTCATCATTATGCAATTTTGCAAGTTCACTTGGAATTCATAATTCAATTACTCTCCATCCCCAAGATCAATCCAAAGGTGGTCCTTGCATCAAAAGGAAAACAGTCATGCACTTTTCATGAAGAATGCACAAGCCAAATACCTCATGTGCACACATTTGCAAATTTGCAAAACAGCCCAAAACTCATTGCTCTCAAGTCCTTGAAGTTTAAAACCCTAAACAGTAGCATCTACACACTATATAAGCTAACTCACACGAATTTCTCAGCAGCTACTATTCATTTTCATCACTTTTCAAAGTTTTTGCTCTCAAGTTTCTCTCCTTCGATTCTCCCAGTCCTTCAAGGTTCCTCCATTTTTTTTTGGTTGGTTTATGATCAGTGAAGCATAAGGAAGAGAAATCCACCACTGTTTTGAGGTTTAAGCAAGGAATTCATCAAGTTGAGTTCAGAGCTTCAACTTTCGGATTCAAGGATTCAGGCCAGTTTGAAGGTCTAATTGCATTTATTTTGCAATTAGACGGTTGAAGGAGTTGATCTGCAGCTTATCTTGGGGTTTCTTGACGTATTTCCAGTTCTGCAAATCTCAGGTGAGCTCCAAATTCATAGATCTAGAATTGATTTTTGTTGTGTGTTTAATGTTCATCTTGATGTGCTGAGCTCATATATGTGTTTGGATTTGATTTTCAACGTGAATCATGGCTGGAATTTAGATTTGAAATTTTCAGATCCAAACTTGTTTCGTTCGATTCTTGAAATATATGCATGCTAAATGATTTTGAGTGGCATATTTGTGATCTACGTGAGTTGCTGAACATTTTGATGTATGATTTGGTGTTTTTGGTTATTGTTTGAAGTTTGGTGACCGGAGAGTGGCCGGAGAAGATGACCGGTGCTTCTCCGGCCGGTGAGGGTTTAGTTAGGGTTTATGAATTTCCAGATTTATTCTCATGCATTGGATTGTGATTAATTTTCCAGTTTGATTCTCGTGCGTTGGATCTTGATTATGTGGTGTTAATTAAATTAATTAGGGTTTAAGGGATCTGATTAAGTCATGACCGTTGGATTTCATTTAATTAGTGAATTTGAATGTGGACCATTAGATCGTTGACTTTGCTTTGTTTGACTTTGAGCGTGAGCCTGTGGATCTGGAGACTTTCCCTTGTTTGACTCAATCTGAGCCGTTCCTTATTTCAAAACATTGGAATGCATTTGGGCCTCCTTTGCTGTTCGCACCCCCGTTTCTGAGCCCATGACTGTTTGCATGCGTTTGGATTTCTTCTTGCACCCCTGGTTTCATTTCATTTCCTTTTTATTTTTCTATTTTCATACCATCTCATAATTAATTGTTAAAAATACTTGCATGTGCTAAAAAATTCCAAAAAAATCCATCATTCCTCCTCATTATTAAAATTAATTTTTCACATTTTATTTTATTATTTTTGCATAAAAATTGCATTAAATATTAATTTTCCAAAGTATTTTCTCTCATTTGCATTTCTTATTGCATACTTCATGTTGCATTTTTTATTTCTCTCATTTTAAAGGTGATTTGATCCTGATTCTTTTTGGGTTGTATTTTTAACATGTTGAGGTATGTTTGAGATTTTTGGTATGATTTTTAGGTCTTGTTTGGATGACTTTGGATTTGGTGCTTTGAGCATGAATGTATGAAATCCTATTGATGCTTTGACCTAATTGTTGAATGACTTTGGTTCTGATTCATTGCTTGTGGCTTTGATATGTCAATTATACATGTTTGAGATGCTTGAATACTGGATGACATAATTTTTGAGGCATGTTTGTTATTTCTTTGAAGCATGAACTTTAACTTGTCCAATTTGTGAATATATGCCTCATGTTTGGTTTGCTTGATCATGAAGGCACTTGTGCCATAATTTGGGGTCTTGTTTGAGAATTGATAATATGTTAATTAACTTCTGGTAGTGATATTTGGATCTCATCTTTGCATGTTTGATGTTTGCCTTGCACTTTAAGTCACTTGTTTCACAAGAATGAATCATGCTTCACTTCACTTCACTTCTTCTTCTTTGCTTCTTAATTGATTGTGAAAGTGTTTGTATGACTTGAATGATGTTTGAAGATCTTGTTTAGGCACATATTTAGGATTGTGTCACTTCTGGACTTGGATTACTTTGTGGAATTTTGACTTGGTTGCTTCACATAATCACTTCTTTTCATTTCACTCCTTCTTTAATGACTTGAATGGTACTTGAGTGACTTCTCCCTTTTCTTTTTTACTAATTGTGCATGATTAATATTAGAGGTCAGTAGGACCATTAGGTTCTGAACTTGATGTTTGATTTACCTTAGAACTTGTTTCTTTATTGCCTTATGTTTGTTTGAGTTTCATTTTGTCATATGTAAATACTTCTAACATTTTCAGGGGCAAATGGTAAGTTGTTTGAGTGTGGATATGCTTCCACATTTTACTTTCTTCCTTTATCTTTTAGATTTCATACTTGTGTTTGAAGTGAGCTTAGGCCACTTGTGTTTCACTTCTCTCTCTCCTCCTTCTCTTTCACTCTTTTCATCCCTCGAGTCTCAAGACTTGTTTAAGTCTTGGATTCTCTCCCTTTAGAGCTACCTAGTCCAACTTAATTTTCGATTAAGCTTGGAGTAGGATTAGCATTAGGTTAGGTAGTCATCTCTCCTAAACCTCACTAACTTTAAGACATCCATGAATGATAACATTAGGACTCTTAGTTTCCCTTTAGAGTTTCCTTGGTGTCGTCTCTCTTCTCATCTCAAAACTTCTTCAAGACACGTAATAAAAGTTAACGTGTATTGCGCTTGAGCCTTCTATGTGGGAAGTGGGGATTGAGGGGTTTCCTCTCATTCTTCTAGGATACCTAGTGTACGTCCTGTTGGGGACGATGCGCGAAGTATTCGTTCCTATATTCAAGACTTGGGTTCAATGCAAGTTGCGAAACAACTTAAAAGACACTTCTGTCTAAAAAACACCAAACCAAATTCAAATCTTTTGATCCTTCAGGATTGTTGGGTTTCAAACTTCATCTTCAGAAAAGAGCTCGTCGCTCACGTAAAAAACACTTACCCACCCGTGGTCGTACCCACGAACTACGTCAGCTCTGATTCCTCTCTCTCGTCCGATTGAGGATACGTAGGCACAAGACAGCGATTGTCTTGGCGAGCAACCTTCCCCCACAATTCCCGTCCGAACTACGTTGACTCTGACTTTCCCATTGCACCGAGGGAGTACGTAGGCCTAGGACAACGATACCGTCCTATCGAGTCACTTCCTTTTCCTTTCTTCTTCGTTTCTCCGTTCTTTCTCGTTCTCGTTCTTTCTTCGGTCCAGTAGCAGTGGAGTTCTAGACGACGACACCCTTTGATGCAGAAAGCAAGCGTGGATCCCATCGAGTACGATGGACGTGTTGGGTGCTAACACCTTTCCTTCGCGTAACCGACTCCCGTACCCGTTCTCTTGGTCGTGAGACCATGCTCTTTCCCTTCTTTTAGGTTTACGCAGTGTTTCCTTTCCCTCCCTTAGGATAAATACACTTTGCTGGCGACTCTGTGTTCTTTTGCGCCACTCTCGCGTTTGTACCGTTGGATGCGAATCTTTTCGGGAGCGACAGCTGGCGACTCTCTGGGGACTCTGGTTGACCTACTGCTGGTCCTTCCCCTTTAGCGAGTCAATCCTAGCGCTTGTCTGTTTGTTTTTGTTAGGTGTTTCTTTGGTGCTTTGCTTTGTTGTATATTATTGTACTGTTGTTTACTGTATTTTTGCTTTACTGCTTTACTGTTTTTACAGCTTTTATCGCATTGCATTTTATATTGTCATACTGGATATACTGCGCTGTGCTGGCTGTTGTTCTGTTTGGCGGGTTGGGATGTTCTGAGAGATGAGCTCAATACACAGGCTCGAGTATACACCTAGGTTTTAGCGTGGGCAGGCGTGACGCTCCCGTGGTGTTGGCCACGTGCGGGTGATCACGATCCCTACAATCAGACGAGGTTTTATCCGGAGCTTTCTGCTACTGTATGCTGATACAGGCCAGTAGTTATTCTCTGGAGGAATCGTCGACTCTGATGACCATTCCCGAGGACTCAGTTGCGGCACTCCTCCCGGGATGTGACAGTGGCAGCCCACTTTCTGTGGCAAACCCATTGCACACTCTCGATCCGAGGACCCAATGCTGGGAACTTGCCATAGGATCCTTCTTTTTGAAAGAGAATCAGCAGACGACCTCTTTGATTGGCGGTAGCATTGTATCCTTCTGGCTGAATGTGCTATTGCTTCTCAAACCTCTGAAGCTGAGGATCTTTCGTTTTTGGAGAATAAGTTGAGGCCTCCTCGATTGATGATGATGCCAAACCAGAAATGGTGAACGTATCATCATTTCTCGACCTGAGAGCCCGGGATACTGAACATCCTAGTACCCACATGTGAGAGGGACGGTTTGTTTACAGGTTTGCAGGTAACCGTGACCATCAACCGACCCGGTTTTCTGTTGTTATCACTATGGTTGTTATTGATCCTGAGTTTTGGTACAGAGCCTTGATTTGTTCAGTCAGCACAGTGCAGCCAGTTTATGTGGATACCTTGATCCCGTGCTCTGCATTGCATTCCATTTATCTGACATTCATGTTTGTGCATTTTCAGGTAGTATCTAGTCTTTGATTCCAATCAGAGGGCGTTCTTAGGGATGGACACTAAGAGGGGTAAGAAGAATATCATCATCTACAAGTTTCCGAAGATCACTCTTGGTCCTTTGAGCAGTTTACAGAGTATAGCTGGTCCAGAAGTTTTGGGAGCCTTTGAAGAGAAGTATGGTTGGATACTGTCCCTGGTTCGGAGTCTCAGCAAATATGAGTATAATGGGCTACACACCTTGATGCAGTTTTATGATCCTTCCCTGAGGTGCTTCGTGATGCCAGATTATGTGTTGGTTCCTACCCTGGAGGAATACTCCAACATCTTGCGGATTCCTGTCAAAGAAGGTGTTCCTTTCTGTGGTTCCCAAGGAGAGTGTGATTTCCAGGCAGTGTCTGAGGCTCTTTATTTGAGCAGATCTACAGTGGGGGATGATTTTTCTAAGAAAGGAAAATCCCGAGGGTATCATTTGGAGTACTTGGTAAAGAGGGCTCGAGAGGAAGCTAAGGAGAATAGGTGGAGGGCTTTCAATGCAATATTAGCTCTGTGTATATATGGCATTGTGTTATTCCCTAATGAGTCTGACTTCGTCGATACGGATGCTATTCAGATATTTACAGCTCAGAATCCGGTACCGACTTTGTTAGGTGATCTCCATTACGCTCTATACAACAGGAATGAGAAAAAGCGAGGTGGTGTGGTTTGTTGTTGCACACCTCTCTTCTACAAGTGGTTTGCCAAACGTTTACCCCAATCCGGTGCTTTTGTGGATTCAAAGACTTCTTTAGAGTGGAGTAAGCGTCTGATGGGATTAGCTGCTAAAGACATTCTCTGGGTGGATAAGGGTTTGTTGGGGACTGATATTCTACATAGCTGTGGCAGGTATCCTAATGTACCCTTGATCGGAAGAAAGGGAGGTATTAACTACAACCCATCTTTGGCTATCAGGCAGTTTGCATACGCCCTAAGAGATCCTCCAGCTGGAAAAAATTTGGAAGAATCCTTGTATTTTCATATGACTGATGGTGTAACTATTGCATAAGAAGCTTCTCAAGCCTGGCTCAACAGACAGAAGATAGGTAAAACTGTTTTGGGGAAACCCAATAACCAAGCTTTCGCTCCGTATGTTGAATGGGTGAAAAAGAGGGTAGAAGAGTTCTATTTGCCTTTTGATCGGGCGTCTCCCTTGTATCCAGAGAGTGTGGAGGAAAGACTTATTGTGCCTATTGAAGAGTTCAACAAGCAACAAAAGTTGGTGCAAGAATTGAGAGCAGAGAATTCAGGTATGAGTAGTCAGCTGCAAAGAGCTTTGCATGACAATTTGGAGCTGAAGTGGCAGGTCAAAGAGTCGACTGAGCGTCTGAAGAAGACAGAAAATGATCTGGATAGCAGAATTCAGCATTTCAAGAAGATCAGCATGGCAGCAGAGACCTCAAGCCAGACCACCAGGACAACTAAGAAGCTTTTGGTTAAGACTGAAACCGAGCTTGATGTTTATCAAGAGATGTGGAGTGAGGTCCAAGTCGAAAACGAGGTGCTAAACAAAGAGCTGCAAAAGGCAAAAGAAAAGGGGAAGCATTTCTTCAACAAGTGGAAAGAATCCCAAAAGGAGATTGAAGAGCTCAAATTACAAGTTGGAATCAAGAAGGTAAGACATGAAAGTAGCAACGCTGAAGAACAGATTGCAACACTGAACCAAGAGATTGCAAAGAGAAACAGGTTAATCAAAGGGCTAATCTCGCGACCGGCACATCCTGACACTTTGAATCTTCTGGAAGAAGTGGAGGCTAGCCTGTTTGGGGTAGAATTGTAGTTTATTGTGTATCTATTTTTTATGTGGTTACCATCAGGATTGTTGATGGAATCACCGTTGGTTACGATTGACTTTGTTTGTATGAATTCTTCCATCTTGATAATAGAATGTTTGATTCAGATATTTTTGCCTTGGTAGTTTTTTATTTTTGTGATTGGCTCCAGTGGTTGGATCCGGTGGTATTTCTGGGTCAGATTTATTTTCCGATATTGCGTCTAATCCCTGGCCCGGTTGCTTGGAATGGAATCAAAGCGGATATACCTTGGAAATGTTCAAATATGTTTGTTGCATTTGCATTTGCATAATCATATTCATTCTTTGCATTGCAGGTTCTCTTGGGTTTCTCTGGTTTTCTTATGTTCTCTCTTTCTTTCAGTCAGGATTGATCAACCAACTCATCGTTATTCTACCAGGCTCAATCAAAACAGAGTGATGGACAAAGTTCAAGCAGATATGGCCGCTATGCAAGCTCGCATCGACCAGTTCATGGAAATGATGCAGGGTGTGGTGCAAAGTCAGAACGAGTTCAGAACTCTGGTTCAGCCGTTAGTGGCGCAGGTCGACGAAAATGGTATCCTACACGGTGGTCTTATTAACCGTAATATCCCTCCGGGCGGAGTTGGTGCTGGTGGACAGGGCAGAATTCCTACAGTGGTTGGAGAGGGAAGTACTGTTCGGGCTATCCATGGCCATCATTTTGATGATCAACAGGACGATGTGTTCTCGGTCAGGAGTCTAGATGCCGCCCTTCCTGTGGTCAGTGATGAAAGAATCCGTTTAATCGAAGCTCAATTGAAAGGAGTGGTGAAACAGGATGATTTGGGGATTGATTTGGACGACCTAGGGTTGGTCCCTGATATTGTTATTCCACACAAGATTCAGATTCCTACGCTAGAAAAGTACAATGGTTCTACCTGCCCAAGGACTCATGTGAAGGCCTATACCAGGAAGATGGCTGCTCACGCTAAGGATGAAAAGTTAATGATGCACTTCTTCCAAGACAGTCTGTCTGGCACGTCTTTGGAATGGTACATGGGGCTAGAAAGTAGAGATGTTCGTACCTGGAGAGAGCTAGCTGCAGCTTTCATCAAGCATTATCAGTACAACACGGACATGGCTCCCAACAGAACTCAGCTGTTGAGCATGTCCCAGAAGAATGATGAGAGTTTCAAAGAATACGCGCAAAGGTGGCGTGAGTTGGCGGCTAGGGTGCAGCCACCAATGCTAGAGAAAGAGATGCTGGATATGTTCATGGACACACTGCCTAAGCACTACTATGAGAAGCTTTTGCCTTGCTCTCTAGGCAAGTTTGCAGATGTGATTGCTATTGGACAGAAGATAGAGGTGGGAATTAAGGCTGAGAAGGTTTCTAGCGGTGATGGATCGTCTTCCGGACAGGGAAAAAAGCCGTTTGATAATTATAAGAAGAAAGGAGAGACCAACGCTGTATCATCCCACAGGGGAAAAGGGGAACAGCGCCAGTTTAACAATCAACAGGTAGCATCAGTAACCATTCCAGCAACATTACCTCCACCACAGTAACAAAGGGGTAATGCTAATCAGAATAGGCAGCAGGGTCAGTATCAGAACAGACAGAAGAATGCAGAGAGGCATTTTGATCAACCCCCAATGTCGTATGCACAGTTGTTGCAACATTTGCTACAGTTGCGTCTAGTTGAGCTTTGTACCCTGGCTCCACCAACAGGGGAACTCCCACGAGGCTACGATGCTAACGCACACTGTGATTTTCATTCTGGTGCTCCTGGGCACACGGTGGAGAAGTGCAGGGCGTTTCAGCACAAGGTGCAGGACCTTGTGGACTCTAAAGCCATCAATTTCTCGAATGACGGACCCAATGTTATTCAAAACCCGATGCCTAATCACAATGGGCCAAGGGTGAATGCTATAATTGAGGACTGTGAAACTTTGAATTTGATCATGGATGTGGAGGAACTGAAGACTCCGTTGGTAGTGGTTAAGAACAGGTTATTGAAAGGTGATGTCTATCCGGGCTGTGGTGAGAACTGCTCAGATTGTTTGATAAAGGCTAATGGTTGTGATTCGTTGAAGAGGGGTATTCAGAATCTGATTGATGAAGGCTGTTTACAGTTTGACAGAGGTAATCAGCTAGAAGAGGTTGTTAGTGAGAAGGTTGCGACTATCACTATTCCGTTCAAAACAATTACTATTTCTGGTCCAGCAAGGCCACCTCCAGTCATTATCACAAGGGCTGGACCCATTCCGTACGAGAGTTCTAAGGCTATTCCGTGGAATTATGGTGCAGAGGTGTTTGTCAATGGGCAAAAGTAAGAGCTAATGAATACTTCACCAGTGGGTTCTAGTTCAGGGGTTAAAGTTGAGACTGATGCTATAACCAGAAGTGGTAAAGTGCTCCCTCCGGTTAATGATCAACCCAGTACCTCTAGGCAAGATAGAGGAAAACAGGCGATGGATGGTTCTGTTCAGACCCCAGTGATTGTGGAATCTACAGTGAAGCCGGTTGATGATGCTTTTTCGGAAAATGTAGAGGAATTTATGAGGCTCATCCGAAAAAGTGATTATAAGATCGTGGGCCAATTACATCAGACCCCATCCAAGATCTCTATTCTGTCTCTGCTCTTGTGTTCTGAGGCTCACAGGAATGCTCTTTTGAAGGTTTTGAATGCAGCCTACATTCCTCAAGAGATCTCTGTTAATCAGTTGGAAGGGGTTGTAGCACACGTGAATGCGGGTAACGGCCTGGGTTTTACAGATCTTGACTTGACTTCTGCTGGCAGGAATCATAACAATGCCCTGCATATTTCGATCGAATGCCGTGGCTCGCTGATGTCACATGTCTTGGTTGATACTGGCTCATCGTTGAATGTATTGCCCAAGAAAGCGTTAATGAAGTTGGATACTCGAGGACTTATTTGTACACCAAGCGACTTGGTGGTGCGAGCTTTTGATGGCTCGAAGAGATCTGTTTTTGGCGAGATTGTGCTTCCAATCAAGGTTGGACCGGAAATCTTTAATGCAATGTTTTACATTATGGATATTCAGCCAGCGTACAGTTGTTTATTGGGTCGTCCTTGGATCCATGGGGCAGGTGTTGTAACTTCCACTTTGCATCAAAAGCTGAAGTATATGGTTGATGGTCACGTAGTGACAGTATGCGGAGAAGAAGACATAATGATCAGTCAGCTGTCAACCTTCAAATACGTGGAAGTGGATGGGGAAATCCACGAGACATTGTGCCAGGGATTTGAGAAGGTGAAAGTTTCTGAAGAAGTTGTTCAGTCTGAAGCTGTAGTGCAGCCTGTAGTGGTAAATCAACCTGAGGGTTCCATGTCTTCGTTAAGAGACGCCAAAGCTGTGGTTGAAGCGGGTAGCTCACAGAGGTGGGGCCAGGTGGTTGAAGTCCAGAAAAAGAAGGATACTTATGGATTGGGATATAAGCCATCCAAAAGAGATGAGGATCCCCCAAAATTCTATGGCCCTGTCCGGTTCACTAGCGCTGGAGTTTTCTTCGACAGAGTTAATGCTATTGATGAAGAAGGAGACAGTGATTGCGACATGGATAGCTGGATCCGTCCTTGTGTCCCAGGGGAAAGTCTGCACAACTGGTCTTCCGAGAAAGTCATTCAAGTGACAGGCTTCGAGTAATTGCTTTATTTTCCTATTTTGTTAATCCTACGTTCTGCCCAAGACGTAGTGATTCTGTTTGTAGGGCTTTTAACTGTCGCATGTTTTGCTTTATCATCAATAAAGGACTTTTCACACTCAAATATTTTGATCTCTGTCTTTCTGTTTTTATTTTTTATGCATTAAAAAACTCACATCAAAATGGCAATGTGTTTTTTTGTTGCATCATAATAAAACATACCTCATCAATCATTGCAGGTCTTTTTGTTCAGATGACACCGATCATGACTCAGCTATAGCTCGGTATGACTTTGACAATCCAATCTATCAGGCTGAAGAAGAGGCTGACGAAGATTGTGAACTGCCCGAAGAGTTGGCCAGGTTGTTGAAGCAAGAGGAGAGAGTCATCCAACCTCATCAGGAGGAAATTGAGATTGTGAATCTGGGAACCGAGGACGCTAGAAAGGAAGTAAGAGTAGGGGCTGCATTGGAAGACAATGTCAAGGGAAGATTGATTGAAATGCTCCGTGAGTATGTGGACATCTTCGCCTGGTCTTACCAAGACATGCCCGGGCTCGATACTGATATTGTCGTACACCGGCTACCACTGAAAGAAGGTTGTGCTCCGGTCAAGCAAAAGTTGAGAAGAACTAAACCGGAGATGTCTGTCAAGATCAAGGAAGAGGTTCAGAAGCAGTTGGACGTCGGATTTCTTGCTGTAACAAATTATCCTCCATGGGTTGCTAACATCGTGCCTGTACCTAAGAAGGATGGGAAGGTCAGGATGTGTGTTGATTACAGGGATTTGAATAGAGCCAGCCCAAAGGATGATTTCCCGCTCCCTCACATTGACGTGTTAGTTGACAATACTGCTCAGTATTCTGTGTTTTCCTTCATGGATGGCTTCTCTGGGTATAACCAAATCAAAATGGCCCCAGAGGACATGGAGAAGACTAAATTCATAACACCGTGGGGAACTTTCTGCTACAAAGTGATGCCCTTTGGATTGAAAAATGCAGGGGCAACTTACCAGTGGGCGATGGTGACTCTCTTTCATGATATGATTCACAAAGAGATTGAAGTCTATGTTGATGACATGATTGCGAAGTCACAGACGGAAGAAGAACATTTGGTGAATCTTCAGAAGTTATTTGAAAGGTTAAGGAAATTCAGACTGAGGTTGAATCTAAACAAATGCACCTTCGGGGTGAGATCAGGAAAATTGCTGGGGTTTATTGTTAGTGAAAAAGGTATTGAGGTTGATCCTGCAAAGGTAAAAGCCATACAAGAAATGCCTGTGCCGAAAACAGAAAAAGAGGTTCGTGGTTTCTTGGGGAGATTGAATTACATTGCTAGGTTCATCTCGCATCTCACAGCCACGTGTGAACCAATCTTCAAGTTGCTAAGAAAAAATCAAGCGGTCAGGTGGAATGAAAATTGTCAAAAGGCATTTGAAAAGATTAAAGAATACTTGCAGGAACCTCCGGTCCTTATGCCGCCAGTGCCAGGAAGGCCTTTGATTATGTATCTCACAGTTCTTGAGAGTTCAATGGGTTGTGTGCTCGGTCAATAAGACGAGTCAGGTAAAAAAGAGCACGCCATCTATTACCTGAGTAAGAAGTTTACTGATTGCGAGTCAAGATACTCGATGCTGGAGAAAACATGTTGTGCACTCGCTTGGGCCGCTAAGCGTTTGAGGCAGTATATGTTAAACCATACAACCCTTTTGATTTCGAAGATGGAGCCAATCAAGTATGTGTTTGAGAAGCAAGCACTTTCTGGTAGAATAGCCCGTTGGCAGATGGTTCTGACAGAATATGATATTCAGTATGTTTCCCAAAAGGCCATTAAGGGAAGTGTGTTGTCAGAGTATCTTGCCGAACAGCCAATTGTGGATTATCAACCGATGAAGTTTGAGTTTTCGGATGAGCACATCATGTATCTGAAGATGAAGGATTGTGAAGAGCCTTTGCCTGATGAAGGACCTGAGATTGGATCTCAATGGAAGATGGTTTTTGATGGGGCTGTTAATTCATATGGCAACGGAATCAGGGCAATCATTACGACTCCACAGGGTTCTCATATACCCTTTACTGCCCGATTAGCGTTCATATGCACCAACAATGAGGCGGAGTATGAAGCATGCATCATGGGGTTAGAAGAAGCAATTGATTTGAGAATCAAGAACCTCGATGTTTATGGTGATTCTGCGTTGGTGGTGAATCAGATTACAGGAGAATGGGAGACTCGTCAAGTAAATCTTGTTCCATATAACAATTATGCCAGAAGATTGTTACCTTTCTTTGATAGAGTAGACTTCCATCACATTCCCCGGATAGAGAATCAGATGGTTGATGCGTTGGCAACATTATCATCAATGTATAAAGTAAATCTTTGGAATGAAGCTCCCTCTATCAGAATCATGCGCTTGGATAGACCTGCTTTTGTATTTGCAGTTGAAGGGGTATCAGATGGCAAACCTTGGTATCATGACATTAAAGTTTTCTTGAAGAGTCAGGAATACCCAGCTGGGGCATCTTCCAAGGATAAGAAGACATTGAGGAGGTTATCAGGAAACTTCTTTTTGAACAAGGATGATGTGTTGTACAAGAGAAACTTTGACATGGTCTTGCTACGTTGTGTTGATGAACACGAGGCAGGCTTGTTAATGGAAGAGGTTCACGAAGGTTCCTTCGGTACTCATGCCAATGGGCATGCTATGGCCAGAAAATTGTTGAGAGCGGGGTATTATTGGATGACTATGGAGTCTGACTGTTTTAAATACGCCCGAAAATGTCATAAATGCCAGATTTATGCTGACAAGGTGCACGTACCACCTACTCCTCTAAATGTTTTGTCGTCACCTTGGCCTTTTGCCATGTGGGGCATCGACATGATTGGAAAGATTGAGCCAACTGCTTCGAATGGACATCGTTTTATCCTGGTGGCTATTGATTATTTCACGAAGTGGGTGGAAGCAGCATCGTATGCCAACGTCATCAAACAAGTGGTAGCCCGGTTTATTAAGAAGGACATCATCTGCCAGTATGGAGTCCCGGAGAGAATCATTACTGATAATAGTTCGAATCTGAATAACAAGATGATGAAGGAGCTATGCCAGAGCTTTAAAATCGAACATCACAATTCTTCTCCCTACCGTCCGAAGATGAATGGGGCTATTGAAGCGGCTAATAAGAACATAAAGAAGATTGTGCAGAAGATGGTAGTGACACACAAAGACTGGCATGAGATGTTGCCTTACGCTTTGCATGGATATCGTACTTTGGTACGCACCTCGACTGGGGCAACTCCTTTCTCATTGGTGTATGGCATGGAAGCAGTCCTGCCATTAGAAGTTGAGATTCCTTCTTTGAGAATTCTGACAGATGTGAAGCTTGATGAAGCTGAGTGGGTCCGTTCCCGGCTGAATGAACTGAACCTCATTGAAGAGAAGAGACTGAAAGCCATTGCGCATGGCCGGTTGTATCAGAGCAGGATGAAGAAAGCCTTTGATCAGAAAGTGCGTCCTCGGTGTTTTCAAGCTGGTGAGTTAGTTCTGAAAAGGATCACTCCTCCTCAAATAGATCACAGGGGCAAGTGGACTCCGAATTACGAAGGGCCATATGTAGTAAGACAGGTTTTCTCTGGTGGAGCCTTATTACTCTCAACTATGGATGGCGAAGATTTTACGTCCCCTGTGAACGCGGATGTAGTCAAAAAATACTTTGCATAAAAGAGACCCGCTGAACATAAAAAGAAGGTTCAGGCAAAAATGGGGCATCCTGGCGAACCATAAAAAGAAAAGGTTCGGGCAAAAATTAGGGATAAAAAGAAAAAGAATAAACCCGCAAGGTTGAAAACCTGAAAAGGAAACCTTGGCAAAAATGGGTATCCCGGTGGATTGAAAACCCGAGAAGGGCGATCCAGGCAAAAGTTAGGGATTTTAAAGCAAAGACTACGACCCGCGTTCGATTTGTGATCACTGTTCGCACTTGGAAAATTCGGAGGAAAGGAATCAGTCCAGTTAGTCGTCTTCGAAGGCCAAAGTATCTGCGGATGAACAAGTCATATGGGTTATAGCTGAGTCGAGTCATGGTGGATGTCTGTTCCTCACATTGCTGACATTTGTATTTTCTTTTGCTTTTTGCGCAATTACCTCTTTTCAGGAATTGCTTCCAGATGTAAATGCCTATTTACAGGCCAATTCATTCAATAAAGTTTGCATTTCAGTTAAAGAGCTTTTGTTGTCTGTTTTATCTGTTTTGTTTGTGAAAATGTCCGGTATTTTTGATAAAAACATTACATGCTAAAACATTGAGCTTTATGACACAAGATGGAAAACAGTGGCAATTGCTTAGGTGACAATCACCATGTGGATAATCAATGTATTCATTCTTGCACGTAGACTTTTTGTTGGTTTTGCAGGATGACAGATGTACCTCCCCAGTAGAGTTGCTCTCTCCACTTAGAAGTCTGATCGTCCTCAGCGGTTGGATGTGTTCCCTAGTAGAGTAGAGCTCTCCTCAACTTTGAAGTCTGATCGTCCTCAGCAGGTTATTACTCTTCCCCATCAGAGTATCAAGGGTCGTCTTCCTCAACCAGGGTATAAAGAAGTAATTCCCTAAGCGAAGTTGTTAAGGATCGTCTTTCTTAGCAGGATATAAGAGGTTTTTTCCCAGGCCAGAGTTGTGACTTGGCACATCTTTCTTCAGCAAGTGATGTCTCCCCACGAAGCATGGGACAACTATTTGTTCCCCAGCCAGTCAGGAAGCATGTGTTATCCCCTAGCAGGTGAATGTTGACAATTACTTTCTCTCCCAAGCGGAGTCGTTGAGGATCGTCTTCCTCAACAAAGTACAGAGGATTATATACCCAGTCGAAGTCGTGTTTGGATTATTATTCCCCAGCAAGTACTCAGAAGTTGATTGCTTTGAGGTGAATGTTGCCGTACCTCCATCATTTCCCCAATCAGAGTCTGGTGGTGAGTGGTATCCCCAGCAGGTCTTAAGGCCAATCGTTTTTGGCAGGCGCCGAAGCCAAGTTCTGAAATAGTTGGTCGTCCCCAGCGGTGGAATTTCCATCTTCAGTATTCATATCCCTCCCCAGCTGAGTGGGTATTCTCTCGGAGCTTCGTCCATCTCCAGCAGAGTTGTTGATCTTGATATTCCCCAACAGAGTGGATATTCTCTTGGAGTTTCATCCATCTCTGACAGAATTGGTGATTGTGATCTTCCCTAGCAGGGAGAAGTTTTCCTCAACAAGTTTTCCTTTGCTTCAGTGGCAATTTAGTTTTTCGTTCCCAGCGGAGTTGCTTCTGGTCTTCAGCATTTATTTTGATGGGACGTCTCTTTTGCATTGCATAAGCATTTGTTTTGCATGGCATCCTCCCAAATGCGTAGCATTTCCACTTCGTGTGGAGCATTACGGCAAAATTCAAACATATGCATCTGAAGCATAAGCCAGGTTTGAGTTTTCCTTCGTCAGGAAAGTCGGATCTCAGGAAGATATCTCTACTCCACAGGTGGTGGGTTAAGCAATATTTGACAATTCCCCGACAGGGTGTTTTGCCAGGATTGTTTATCCTTGATTCTATTTGTACCCCTCCGTCCAGGTGGTCCTTTGGTTTATTCCCTCAAAGTTTTACCGTCAGGCACCCGTCCGTGTTCTTTCAGCACCCGTCCGTGTTTGACCCTTTTGTTTCAATGCCCTTCCGCATTGACATTTGGCACTCGTCTGTGTTTCCTTCAGCACCCGTCCGTGTTTGAACCTTTGATTTCAATACCCGTCCGATTTGACTTTTTACACCCGTCCGTGTACCTTTTCAGTACCCGTCCGTATTGAATTTCTTACACCCGTCCGTGTACATTTTCAATCCCCAGAGAGGTCACCTTGAACCTTCTTTTACACCCGTCTGTGTATCCTTTTCAGTACCCGTTCGTATTGAAATCTTTTACACCCGTCCGTGTACCTTTTTCAATACCCGTCCGTATTGAAATCTTTTACACCCGTCCGTGTACCTTTTTTCAATGCCCTTCTGTTTTGAATCCATTTGGCACCCGTCCGTGTACCATTTTCAACACCCGTCTGTGTTTGAAATTTTATTTTAATGCCCGTCCGCATTGACATTTTACACCCGTCCGTGTATCTTCTCAATACCCGTCCGTATTTGACATCCTGGATTCCTTGACACCCGTCCGTATTCATCCCCAGCATAGCTAACACTCGTTTGTGTTTATTTCAGGACTTTTCAATACAGTTTTGGTTTCCAACACTCGTACGTGTCGTGACAGTGCAACATTTTTTTTTGTTCCCTAGTGGAGTCGTCCCTCCCTTGAGGATTGCAAATTTTAGGTTTCTTTTGGTATTCAATCTCCGTGAATCCTTGGAACGCATGATAGCCATCACTATCATACCTTCAGGATCAAGATGATTGAATAGGGGCAGCTGTAACACCTCAAAATTTGCCTTGTTATTTTTAGATAACTGGCTTATGTTTCTTTTCATTTCTTGCATTTGCATTGTGCATAGCATTTGGTTCTTAGCATGGGATCGAGATATTTGGTTCAACTCAAGGGCAAAAGCTTCTTATGAGCTCCATAAGCTTCTCACGTCCTTATATGGTGGCCCAAGGGCATTTCAATGAGGGATTCTCCAAGTGGTTATATCAAGGGTTAGTGTCCTTACACTGATGACCAAAACTAGGGTTTTATGGTTAAGGGTCCTAAGCTCAAGGAATTGATTCAAACCTTTCACCAAGGTTCTCCATATGTCAAAACAAGTCTAAGGATGGATTTTGAGCCAAAAATTCACCATGGAAGGCCTCAGATGATTCAGTAGCTTACAGATGAAGTAATCAGTCAAACTGGTCAAATGAAAAGTCAAACTAGGGTTTTGAGAGGTCCTCATCATGGTAATCAAGTCAAGAGACCTTATTTTGGTCTATGGAAGGCTTTCATGATCACAATTTGCAAAAATCAAGCTTTGGTAAAAAGTTGCTAAATTGGGAAAGTGACTTGTAATTTCAAGTTACTATTTTTGGCATATTTTCAACCAACTTTAACCAAACTTTTCATGATCAAAAATGTTTCAAACGAATTTTTGCCCAACATCAAAGTTGTAGATCTCTTTCTCCTCTTACCAAAGAGTGGTGGACCATGATCATGTCATTTTTAGATCAAGAGTTATGGGCATTTTAAGTTCAAGAGTATTTGGTGTCCCACCATGCATACCATTTTGATACAACTTGCAAGATGCATTCTAACTCACCAATATGGCTTCTAATTGTTCAGTTCACCTCACCACATTCCAATGCACCTCATCTAACATCATTTTGAGCCAAGAATGGAATGAATCCGTGGATTACATAGTCATAATTCATCATTATGCAATTTTGCAAGTTCACTTGGAATTCATAATTCAATTACTCTCCAGCCCCAAGATCAATCCAAAGGTGGTCCTTGCATCAAAAGGAAAACAGTCATGCACTTTTCATGAAGAATGCACGAGCCAAATACCTCATGTGCACACATTTGTAAATTTGCAAAACAGCCCAAAACTCATTGCTCTCAAGTCCTTGAAGTTTAAAACCCTAAACAGTAGCATCTACACACTATATAAGCTAACTCACACGAATTTCTCAGCAGCTACTATTCATTTTCATCACTTTTCAAAGTTTTTGCTCTCAAGTTTCTCTCCTTCGATTCTCCCAATCCTTCAAGGTTCCTCCATTTTTTTTTGGTTGGTTTATGATCAGTGAAGCATAAGGAAGAGAAATCCACCACTATTTTGAGGTTTAAGCAAGGAATTCATCAAGTTGAGTTCAGAGCTTCAACTTTCGGATTCAAGGATTCAGGCCAGTTTGAAGGTCTAATTGCATTTATTTTGCAATTAGACGGTTG
The DNA here is from genome assembly GCA_022829125.1 of Lathyrus tuberosus. NCBI lineage: Eukaryota > Viridiplantae > Streptophyta > Magnoliopsida > Fabales > Fabaceae > Lathyrus > Lathyrus tuberosus. The sequence continues at coordinate 9,219,091 of JALAZF010000090.1, forward strand.
AAGGAGTTGATCTGCAGCTTATCTTGGGGTTTCTTGACGTATTTCCAGTTCTGCAAATCTCAGGTGAGCTCCAAATTCATAGATCTAGAATTGATTTTTGTTGTGTGTTTAATGTTCATCTTGATGTGCTGAGCTCATATATGTGTTTGGATTTGATTTTCAACGTGAATCATGGCTGGAATTTAGATCTGAAATTTTCAGATCCAAACTTGTTTCGTTCGATTCTTGAAATATATGCATGCTAAATGATTTTGAGTGGCATATTTGTGATCTACGTGAGTTGCTGAACATTTTGATGTATGATTTGGTGTTTTTGGTTATTGTTTGAAGTTTGGTGACCGGAGAGTGGCCGGAGAAGATGATCGGCGCTTCTCCGGCCGGTGAGGGTTTAGTTAGGGTTTATGAATTTCCAGATTTATTCTCATGCGTTGGATTGTGATTAATTTTCCAGTTTGATTCTCGTGCGTTGGATCTTGATTATGTGGTGTGAATTAAATTAATTAGGGTTTAAGGGATCTGATTAAGTCATGACCGTTGGATTTCATTTAATTAGTGAATTTGAATGTGGACCATTAGATCGTTGACTTTGCTTTGTTTGACTTTGAGCGTGAGCCTGTGGATCTGGAGACTTTCCCTTGTTTGACTCAATCTGAGCCGTTCCTTATTTCTGAACGTTGGAATGCATTTGGGCCTCCTTTATTGTTCGCACCCCCGTTTCTGAGCCCATGACTGTTTGCATGCGTTTGGATTTCTTCTTGCACCCCTGGTTTCATTTCATTTCCTTTTTATTTTTCTATTTTCATACCATCGAATAATTAATTGTTAAAAATACTTGCATGTGCTAAAAAATTCCAAAAAAATTCATCATTCCTCCTCATTATTAAAATTAATTTTTCACATTTTATTTTATTATTTTTCCATAAAAATTGCATTAAATATTAATTTTCCAAAGTATTTTCTCTCATTTGCATTTCTTATTGCATACTTCATGTTGCATTTTTTATTTCTCTCATTTGAAAGGTGATTTGATCCTGATTCTTTTTGGGTTGTATTTTTAACATGTTGAGGTATGTTTGCAATTTTTGGTATGATTTTTAGGTCTTGTTTGGATGACTTTAGATTTGGTGCTTTGAGCATGAATGTATGAAATCCTATTGATGCTTTGACCTAATTGTTGAATGACTTTGGTTCTGATTCATTGCTTGTGGCTTTGATATGTCAATTATACATGTTTGAGATGCTTGAATACTGGATGACATAATTTTTTAGGCATGTTTGTTATTTCTTTGAAGCATGAACTTTAACTTGTCCAATTTGTGAATATATGCCTCATGTTTGGTTTGCTTGATCATGAAGGCACTTGTGCCATAATTTGGGGTCTTGTTTGAGAATTGATAATATGTTAATTGACTTCTGGTTGTGATATTTGGATCTCATCTTTGCATGTTTGATGTTTGCCTTGCACTTTAAGTCACTTGTTTCACAAGAATGAATCATGCTTCACTTCACTTCACTTCTTCTTCTTTGCTTCTTAATTGATTGTGAAAGTGTTTGTATGACTTGAATGATGTTTGAAGATCTTGTTTAGGCACATATTTAGGATTGTGTCACTTCTGGACTTGGATTAATTTGTGGAATTTTGACTTGGTTGCTTCACATAATCACTTCTTTTCATTTCACTCCTTCTTTAATGACTTGAATGGTACTTGAGTGACTTATCCCTTTTCTTTTTGACTAATTGTGCATGATTAATATTAGAGGTCAGTAGGACCATTAGGTTCTGAACTTGATGTTTGATTTACCTTAGAACTTGTTTCTTTATTGCCTTATGTTTGTTTGAGTTTCATTTTGTCATATGTAAATACTTCTAACATTTTCAGGGGCAAATGGTAAGTTGTTTGAGTGTGGATATGCTTCCACATTTTACTTTCTTCCTTTATCTTTTAACTTTCATACTTGTGTTTGAAGTGAGCTTAGGCCACTTGTGTTTCACTTCTCTCTCTCCTCCTTCTCTTTCACTCTTTTCATCCCTCGAGTCTCAAGACTTGTTTAAGTCTTGGATTCTCTCCCTTTAGAGCTACCTAGTCCAACTTAATTTTCGATTAAGCTTGGAGTAGGATTAGCATTAGGTTAGGTAGTCGTCTCTCCTAAACCTCACTAACTTTAAGACATCCATGCATGATAACATTAGGACTCTTAGTTTCCCTTTAGAGTTTCCTTGGTGTCGTCTCTCTTCTCATCTCAAAACTTCTTCAAGACACGTAATAAAAGTTAACGTGTATTGCGCTTGAGCCTTCTATGTGGGAAGTGGGGATTGAGGGGCTTCCTCTCATTCTTCTAGGATACCTAGTTTACGTCCTGTTGGGGACGATGCGCGAAGTATTCGTTCCTATATTCAAGACTTGGGTTCAATGCAAGTTGCGAAACAACTTAAAAGACACTTCTGTCTAAAAAACACCAAACCAAATTCAAATCTTTTTATCCTTCGGGATTGTTGGGTTTCAAACTTCATCTTCAGAAAAGAGCTCGTCGCTCACGTAAAAAACACTTACCCACCCGTGGTCGTACCCACGAACTACGTCAGCTCTGATTCCTCTCTCTCGTCCGATTGAGGATACGTAGGCACAAGACAGCGATTGTCTTGGCGAGCAACCTTCCCCCACAGTTCCCGTCCGAACTACGTTGACTCTGACTTTCCCATTGCACTGAGGGAGTACGTAGGCCTAGGACAACGATACCGTCCTATCGAGTCACTTCCTTTTCCTTTCTTCTTTGTTTCTCCGTTCTTTCCCGTTCTCGTTCTTTCTTCGGTCCAGTAGCAGTGTGTCGCTCCCGGGATTTTCATCCAAGTACAAACGCGAAAGTGGCACCGAAACAGAGTCGCCAGCAATGTGTATTTATCCCATGAGAGGGAAAGGAAACACCGCATAAACCTGAAGGAAGGAAAGAACATGGTCTTGCGACCAAAAGAACTGAGTTCGGGAGTCGGTTACGCGAGAGGAAGGTATTAGCACCCCCTCGCGTCCATCGTACCCGATGGGATCCACGCTCACTGCTTCAATCAAAGGGTGTAAGGAAAAGATACTGGAAAAAGGACTGGAAAAGGAATGGAAAGAGAAAGAAGAGAGAAAGAGAAACAAAGGTAGGGAAAATAAAAGAAGTGCTCGCATGGGCCCTACCCCACTGCCTACGTATCTCATCGGGAGCATGAGAATCAGAGCGACGTAGTTCCCCTTACTAGGGATGGATTGTTTGTGTTTTTTAGAGAACGGCTGACGTTCTAGCTCAGGTGTTGCAGGCTCGCTGGTCCGAGTGCGTTACCATCTTGCAAGAGAACGAGTAGAAGCGCGTTCGTGCGTTGAGAGTGAATGAGGTGAGAAAAGAATTCCCGAAGGAAAGACATTATTGTTTGTTTTTGTCTTTTAAGAGTTTTTTCATTTGTTTGCATATGATAGTGTATCTGAATCTTAGTCATTGGAATGTGTACATCCTCACATTCCAAGATGGAATGGGTAAGAAAGCACACTAAGAGTGAAGAAGACCCCCACACTTAGTTCCAATTGTCAAGGTTCAAACACACTAGCATACTTGTGTTTATTAAGTGTTTTGTTGATTAAGAAATGGAGAAGTGTTTTTTATTATTTGCACCTTCAACAAGTATTGCATTTAAGTCCCTCATACAAGATCAAATGTTTAACACATTGACCCAAGATGGGCTATATGCTATACATTCTAAGATTATAAGAGAAGACCCCTTATAACCTTTTCTTTATATGAAAGGCCTAAATGCAATAAATGCCTACCTTTATTATATGTTTTGAATTTTCTTTGAGATGAGAAAAGAGACTCAAGGGAGGATAAAGGTAAAAATTTATATGGACTAAGACTCAATCCTAATTGATTAGTTAAGGGAGTGATCCTAAGGTTTGTGAGGTTTCAACCTAAAGTCTAAAGAAAGAATGAATTAAACAATTCACTTCTAAAGTAGAAGATGAATTGTAATTCACAAAGGGAAAGTGATGAGTTATTAAAAGAAAGCACATAAGTGCTTAGCAAAACATGGAATTGTAAAAGAGAAAGGATAGAAGTTGAATGTGGATTCCTTATCCACACTCAATTGAAACTTACCAAAACCCCTACATGGTTAGCATAATCACTTACAAGTAAAGCAAGAAAATATAATGAACAAATCAAATTCAAACAAGTTGACAAACAAGGTGAAATGAGATTGAATGCTATACATGCTTCCAAGTCAGAATGTAACTCATATTTACACAACCTAATGTTATCCTAAATGAGCATACCAAATCATGCAAACAAAATCTCAATCCAACAAGAAGCAAAGAAGAAAAGGTGAAGTGATGTGAATGTGGTTCATACTTGTGAAACAAGTGACTTAAGGTGCAAGATAAACATCAAACATGCAAAGATGAAACCCAAATGTCACAATCAGAAGTCAATTAACATGCTATACATCCTCAAACAAAACCACAACTCATGGCACAAGTGCCTTCATGATCAAGCAAACCAAACATGAGGCATGCATTCACAAAATGAACAAGTTAAACTTCATGCTTCAAACAAATAGCAAACATGCTTCAAAAATTATGACTTTCACCAATCAAACACCTTAAACACATGCCATTAACATATCAAGTCCACAAGCAATGAATCAGAACCAAAGTCACTCAACAATTAGGTCAAAGTCTCATGGAAGTTTCATGTATTCATGCTCAAAGCAACACATCAAAAGTCATCCAAAAAAGACTTAAAAATCATCTCATAAATCTCAAACATACCTCAACATATTGTGACCACAATGCAAAAAGAAAGGCATCAAAATCATTTTTTATGATCAAGAACAAAAATGCACAAAATCATATGTCACATTAAGTATGCATGCAAATGGAAATTCAAAAGAAATAATGGAACAGGGGCAAAATGGTCATAAAATCAGAAAATAAAATCATGAAAAATTTCCTAAATGTTTTAAGAATACACATGAATTTTTGTGGAATTTTATTATGCATTTTAGTATTTTTAAAAATTGAAAATCAAACGCGTATGTAAAATGAAAATAAAAATAAAATGCAATATGAGAGGGGGGTATGAATATAGCAAATCAGCATGTTCAAATCACATGGGCCTCAAAATTGGGGGTGTGGATAGTATTCTGATTTGGGTCCATTTACGCGCAAAACACCATAACAAACATGCACCTTCAGTCAACAAACTTGACTCACTATTAACCATTGGATCAAGTCAAAGTCATGCTAAAGTCAAAGTACACAGAATCAATGCACATGCGTGAGGACACACACAAGTTACCATGCACTACACCACACCACGCTTAAGTGACTTCAGAATTTTGGCACATGACATGCACATGTCTTTTAATGCGTTGGCACGTTCTCAGTCACACGATCAAAAAAAATGGACGAACGAGATTAAAACGCACACAAACCCTAGTATTCAAAATCACCGGCCGGAGATGACCTCCGGTCATCTTCTCCGGCCAGCAGCCACCACCTGAAAGTTCACATTCTTCCAGAAATTCACAATACACGTATCAATCAAAAGCTAAACTCATGTAGAACAAGGATCTGGTCTTAAAATTCAACAATTATAATCATACAAAGAGAATCAGATGCAAGAAGTTTCGCCCTAAAACTGAATCTATGCTTCTAATAAGCCTATCACTAGCCAGAGATATAAACTGTTCCTAATGAACTTCAAACAAGTAAGAATATGCTCACATTAGTTCGAATTAGAGAAGAAAAGTTAAGATGATGAAACCTGAACTTGATGAGACAAATGTTGAAAGAAGACCAGAGGTTCCTTCTTGAATTCTAGAGCTTGAGTTGAGCAAAATAAATGCTTATTAGAAGCTTGAATCCGTGTGAGATCAGTGAGATGAGTTTGGAGATGATGAAGTTTAGTGCCACGCTTCAATGCACCATTGCTGCAAGATTGATGAGTGATGAAGATTGGAGCAGAAAGTTGGAGGACTCGTGGGAAAAGAGAGAGACACTGAGAATTCTGAGAGAAAAAAGTGAGAGCAACTTGAAGTGAGAGTGAAAAATGAATCCCCTCTCAAATGCGTGTGAGATTTCTATTTATGTGGCTGGTTAAGAATTAACTCACAAGGTTGACAGTTAGAACTCAAGTTAACTGAGCTAGTTAACTGAGTTCTGAGTTAACAGAATGAGTGAGGAGGTTAGTGACACGAGTTGGAGAGGTTTTGTTTTGGTGTGGTGCAGCCCATGGAGTTATGGTGGGAGTAATGAGAAGATGAATTGGCACGGCTTGTGTAGCAGCTTGCAGCAGTAGCTTGTGGTGGAAGTTTCATACATTTCCCTTCTCATGTAAGAAGCAGTATGGTGGAGGCACGTGCATGAATTGTTTGGTTTAATGAGGAAATGGACTGAAGTGATCATGAAAGTTTGTTGAATGACTGAACCAAAAACAATGTGTGAATTACTATACAAGACATTCAATGCATCAATGCAAATGGTGATGTTTGAACATGGATTTCTTTATGACCAATGCATGAAAATGGATCATCTTGGTGTCAATGGATTGAGGATGCATCATAGAACATGTTTGATGTTTGAATCCAAGTGAAATAATGCCTTTAAAGTGATGGAAAATGACTTAGAACACAAGGATGTGAGACTGCATCATGGGCGTGTGAGTGAGGTTGGCTGGCAAGGCATGTTGGCATGGGATTTTCAGCATAATCACCATGACTTTGGCCCCATATATCGCCTCTATAACTTGATCAAATGGAATTTTGTCCAACATGAGTATTGAATATGACACTACAAGGAACAACTCTGATGTTGAAAAGTTTTTCATTTGAGGTCTTTAACCATGAGAAAAATGAGTGGACATTTGGCCCACCAACTGTTTGTTAAAATGATTGCGCGCGTGACCTGAAAATCTTGGTCATGACTTAGTTTTGAACCTACTTTCCTCCAACTTTGATCAATCATATCTCTCTCAATTTTTATCCAATGGAGATGTTCTACACATGGATTTGAAGCTTAAAACAAGATCTTTCATTGAGGCAGAGTGGATTTTTCATTTGGGTGCTCCAAATTTAAATGGCCTTGGTTCAAATTCTGATGCAAAATGGCCAAAACTTGCTATTTTTAGTAACCCTACTTCATCCAAAAATGGCAACTTTCCACATCTTGATTTTTTCATGATTCCTTTGGAGTTTCTTGACCAAATTTTGTACATTGGACATATGCAACATGAATTTCATGATTTTGGGCTCAAAAAGTCAAGAGTTGACTTTTTCCTCTGATTATTTGACTTTGCCCCAATTTCTCTGATTCTTGATCTTTCTTCCAATTGAACCACTTCTAAAACCAATTGAGATGCAATCTTCCACACACATACACTTAAGGACATATGGAATACCATGACATCAAGTTTTGTTCAAAAATCAAAGATTCCCTGATTTAATGGGAAACCCTAGTTTTGACCCCCTTTGGTTAGGAGGAAATTGCACATCTTCCAAATCCAAATTCCTCAGAGTATGTTGTGTATCCTCTTAAAGGATGATGAGAAATGCCACTTGAGAATGATTTTGAATCAATGAGCTATCTCTTTTGAGGGTTTTCCTTCAATTTTTGAATCTCTTGCATAGTGAAAGATGTAGTGCTTCAATCTTCCATTGAATCTCACTTCCTTGAGGTTTTGGAAGATCAATTGAGATAGTATGAGACATGAGAGACCTCTTGGCTTGTCTAGAGCCAACTTGATTGACCTTTTTGTGCTTTGAATGATCCCTTGATTGTCCACCTTCCACCTGATCACATGCCCTGATGGTAAGAAGGATGCCATGCTTCATTTTTCTATGTTAAATGCAATGCAATGCTAATGAGATGGATATGATATGATAAATGATAATGCCATGCTATGATGCCAAAAGGGAAGAGCAAATTTTGGGGTATTACACAGTGGAGTTCCAGACGAAGACACCCTTTGATCCAGACAGAAAGCGTGGATCCCATCGAGTACGATGGACGTGTTGGGTGCTAACACCTTCCCTTCGCGTAACCGACTCCCGTACTCGTTCTCTTGGTCGTGAGACTATGCTCTTTCCCTTCTTTCAGGTTTACGCAGTGTTTCCTTTCCCTCCCTTGGGATAAATACACTTTGCTGGCGACTTTGTGTTCTTTTGCGCCACTCTCGCATTTGTACCGTTGGATGCGAATCTTTTCAGGAGCGACAACAGTTATCTCTGACTTTCTACAGTCTGCTCTACTAAGGAAAGTGGCATTCTTTGGTATGGCTATGGTGTAGTCTTGGACTACTTATTTTCTGAAGATTTAGATTTGGCAGGTGTGAAGTCTTTGGAGTTTCAATGCAGGATGGAGGTTGTCTACTCACACTTGGTTGTTGAATCAAGTCTATGAGAGCATGGAACTCTTGTTTTGCAAAGGGAGGAGGTTCTTCTAAGTGGCAGAAGGAGGAGCTGAATTCAATAGTTAGATGTCATATCAGAATGTTCTGACATCTAGCTTAACATCAGAAGTCTCAGCTGGTGATGTCGCACATCGGCTTAAGATAAGGTGACCTACAGGAGAATGGAAGTTATGCATGCTTCAAAAAGGTCTATCTCATGCAGTTTGCGGGAGCTGTGGATAGGAAGATGTTACATGAATAAGAGGCTTGGTGGATCCAAGATGTCTTGCTATAGAGCAAGTAGTTCATGTGGCTTGAAGGTCTGATTTCATTAGTAGATCAGTGTATCTTGTGGGAGTTCTGAAGATGAGTGAGGTCAATCAAAAGGTGGCATTTGGTTGGTTTCACAATGTGCATTCAAGTAGGATGCTTGAAACTGATTGCTCTTGTATAGAAGAGTAGTTAGTTGAAACTGTAAGGAGGTTCTGGTTCTCTGGGAGCTTGTGGCAGAAGTTCTGGGTTGAGGATGGAAGCATACCTTCTTTTGGTAGATGAGAGTTTATTTCTCTCTGGGTTTCTGAAGTTTTCTTTGTTCAAGATGGTGTCGCAGTGTTGTGTGAAGATCTTCAGTGTGGATTATTATGTTGATAGTAAGTCCAGTGGTGGAGCATATCAAGAACCATGGTGTGTGGTGTCTGTGATGTGTGGAAGATGTCCTAACTAATGTTAGAACATCTTTGGGTTAGTTATCCTTGGTGAAGGATTTCAGGTTCTGTGAGGAACTGGTTACTTGCATCGTATCTAAGAAGTATCTACATTGTCATATGGGAGAATGATGGAGTAGAAGAACAGTTTTGGAGGTCTGATGTAAGGTTTTTGGAAGACTGGAGTGGATCATGGGTTGATTGCATGAAGGTCTGGTTTCTGATGCGTTCAGAAGAGGATATTCACCAGAAAATCAGAAGTATTCCAGGGTATCATACAGGAGAATGATAAGGAATGACTGTCTTGGATTGTGGGGCGTCTATCTCTATTGCTGGCGGGGTAAGGTCAGTGGAAAATCTTGTGAAGGGGATGTTTCCCCTGGCTACAAGTCATGCTAGTAGTGGATCAGTTTTGTAGCTGTGAAGTTTTGGAGCATGCATACGATAACTGACATTTTTATAACAAACTAAGGGGCCATGTGCGTCTCTTTGAGGAATGTGAAGCATTCTGATTCAATTGGTTTGTGCCTCAAGCAGCTGGAGGTCTATACATAAGAATTCAAGAGGAGTTCCTGTGGTGTGTAGATGGTTGCAGGATGGGGGGATCAATGGGACTTTGATCTCAAGCCAAGAGTTTGTTATGGTTGGTATACATTTCCTCACGGGTAGCATGATGGTGATCATGTGTAAGTGATTATTGTTTCTTGTCAGAGGAAGCAATAAGAGAGTTGATGATTGTGTTCAGCTGGTAAGTTGAACTGAGGTTGCGCTCTTGAAGGCATGAAGATGCGTCTTATGTTTTCCATTCATTAGCTTTGGTGTTCTGTGGGGGAGCACTGGTTACCTTAGATAGGGGAGATGCCCCTTTATCTAAGATGAATTACTGTGAGGATGCAGTTGAAGTTCCAGTTTGCATTTGTGCGTCAAGCAAGTTGAGATGTCAAGGAGGATGTCTTGACATTGTTGTATTGTTGCAAGTTGTGGGAGACTTGGCAGTGCAAGATAAATGGTTTTTATTGGATGCTTAAGAATCACTGATTGAGTTTGGGAGAATTTATTTTTTTCTGCAGACTGTGATCACAATTTGTGAAGAAACCTCTGTAAGGCCAAAATCAGAAAAGTTCCTATGAAGAATAGACAATGTCAGAAACAATGTCAGGACATTGTGGTTAAACATGTTTCCATGTAATGGGTTTGTTGGTCGGTGTTCTTAAAAGAAGAAACAGCCAGCAGTCTTGGCCAGTGAGCATTTAGTGAGTGAGTTTCTTCGGTTAATGAATCTTAGAATTGACTAGAGTTATATGGTTTGTTAATTCCTAAGGAAATGTCTTGGATATAAATAAGACTATATCGATTCTTCTTAGTCTCATCATTCCTTTAGAGATCAATGGCATTTTTCAAATTCTGGGTAAGTTACGTCTGGGTTTGGAGTTGTCTTGGTCATTTTTGCCAAGATTTGGCTAAAAAGGGGGAGAAGAAGTCTGTTTTTTTGTTGCTTTCTGGGTACATTCTTGCAGAGAAAAGATGCTCTGACATCTTAACTTGTTTCTTTTTCTTTTGTGTCTTGTGATCTGAGTTGAAAAATAGGTTATGACTTGTAATCTGAGTTACATATTTTATGAACTCCATGTCACGACTGTTTAAGCTCTTTCCGGAATTCAGGAAGAAGATATCATAAGGGAAACTCTCAAGATGAAGGGACTCATGGACCTTTATCAATCTCGTTCATCCAGCACAGAAGGGAATGTTTTAGCCAAAATTTGTCAAAAGGGGGAGATTGAAAGCTCTTGTGGTTTGGCGAAATTTTGGTAAAACATGAATATGATAAAGATAAAGAAATCTTCTCAAGATTAAAGATGTTGAAGAAGATGTCCTAACATCTTACAAATATAGCAGGTTTAATTATTCAACAAATCTGTCAAAGATTTGGTGCGAATTTGCAGAGTGGATAAAAGAGAAAAGATTGAAAGCCCAAGACAACAGAAGACTATATAAGGAGACTTAGGCCTGGGGTTAAATACAATACTTTTTGTATCACTTATAACTTTGTAACCTAGTTCTCTTGTGTTGAATAAGGGTTTAGGGTTTGAGAGTCGGTGGCTCTCTTAGGAGTTGTAAGTCTCCACTATGCAATATGGGATGCAGAGTGGAAGGCATAGGTACATGGACACAACCAGAAGCCTGTAGGTAATGGTTGTTGTATTGTTCTTGGATGAAGCTTTGAAGCAACTCCAAGATAACTTGGAGGTCAAGAAACCGCGACAGGTTCTGTATTGGCAGATGACAGAGATATCACATGTTGTGATTAAGATGTGAGTGTGGTATCTCATATCAGGGTTGTAAACGTTTGAGTTTAGCCTTGGTAAAGATGTTCATTGGGTAGATGTTAGGTATAAAGTTGTAAACAGGGGAGTTTGGCTTTGTAACAGTTCTACAGATAGTGAAGTCTTCGTCTTGGATTGGTATCCCCCAGATGTAGGTGAATTGTACCAAACTGGGTTAACACATACTATCTTATTTAACATTCTACAATTTACAGTTTTGTTATTATTCTTGACTGACATGTTGGATCAGATGTCTTAAAATTTGTGATTGTGCAGTTCTGATATTCAAGATATCAGTCTGCTGTTGCGCCTCTGAGTTTAAATGATTATGTAGCACAATGTCTTGACATGTGTTAGGACATCTGTTGTCTGCATAGGCCATAATTTCAGATGTATGCACCATAGAGTTTTTAAGAGCTTCCAATTCCTTTTCGGAATTAGAGATCTTTTTCTCCAAATATGAAAAATTCTTTTTGTTCGAGGCTAAGCGTTGAAAAGCTTCCTTAGCCTCATGGTGCAACATATCAAAATATTTTTGTAATTCTAAATGAGACATATTATTGGAGTGGTCGTATTTAGAGTGTTTTACCTCTTTATTCTTGTTTCGATGTGGCATAAGACATAGATTGACGAATTCACTTTCGTCACTTGAGTTATCACCTTTTTCCGACTCGCTATTGCTCTCCCAAGCAATGTATGCTTGTCTAGATTTATTTGACTTCTTGTTTTGATGACTCTTATCCTTATCCTTGTCTTTCTTGAGTGATGGACAATCCGGCTTGTAGTGCCTGGACTTTCCACATTTGTAACAAGATCCTCTCGACTTGCCACTCTTGTTGCCTTCATTTTTTGATTGCCTTCTAAATTTGACGAGATTTTTATCCGAGTGCTGAATTTCATTCTTTTGAATGTATCTATTGTATCTTTTCACAAATAGCCCCATGTCATCACTCGAATCATCATCTTCATCATTGTTGGTTTCATTGTCACTTTGCTCTTGAGATGTGGACTTTGAACAAGAAGTCTTAATAGCGATCAACTTCTTTTCCGTTTCCTTTGTTTTCTCCTTCTTTACACTCTTCTCATGTTTTTCCAAGTTAATGAGTACTTGCTCATGTTCATCGAGTTTGCCAAATAATGTCATGAGGTCTAGAGTAGTTAAATCATTGGCATCCTTGATCGCGGTGACCTTCGGTTGCCATTCCCTGTTAAGACACCTCAAGATTTTATTAGTAGCAACCTCGTTGGGAACCGGTTTACCAAGTGTATGTAATTTGTTGATTATATGAGTGAATCGTTTTTGCATGTCAGCAATGGTTTCCCCATGCTTCATGTAAAAAAGATCGAACTCTTGCGTTAATGTGTTGATTCGGGCCATTTTCACATCATTAGTGCCTTCGTGGGCTACTTGTAAAACATCCCACATGGCTTTGGCCGTTTCACAATGAGAGACTCGATAATATTCGTCAACTCCCAAAAAGGAGATTAAAATATTCTGAGCCTTCCAGTCATAGTTGTACTTTTTCTCATCCTCCTCATTCCATTATGCTTCGGGCTTGGGAATGACAACACTATTTTCATTGGTCATGGTTATTTCCATAGGAACGTTTAAAATGACATTCAAAACCTTCCGATCAATGGAATTTATATGCACGCGCATACGATCTTTCCAGTAGCTATAATTCTCGCCTGTAAAAACTGGAGCTCTATTATATGCCCCTTTAGGTTCGTTCGCCATTTTCTAAGAAATTATATTGAAGCACCAGATAAACCGGAGCTCGTGATACCACTTGTCAGACGATGGCTTGGATCTAGAAGGAGGGGTTGAATAGATCCCACAATTTAATACACGCTAATGGTGTTCCAAAAATTGGTTTTAAAAGTTTAATGCGGAAGCAACCACTAAATCAATTTGTCTACAATGAACCATTACCGGAAAATTGGATATGCGTAAAGCCGCTAGGAATGATGCGACGGAAGAGAAAAACAGAAGAATAAAAAAAAACACAATGTAATCAACTCAATTATATTTACTTGAAATTATCTGATCACCAACGAGTGAAAATGACAAACTTTAATCACAATGTGCTTTAGAAGCTTGTGCTTAATCAATTTATCAAACACTTGGCATGCGCGGCACTCCAAGTGTGAATTTCTAAGTAATATGAATGTAGAGCTAATTTCAAATTCAATCCAAGGGATTGTATTATTTTTACAAATTGATTATTCAGCTTTATACTACACTACACCAGGAATTTTTAGACAATTGATAATTCACAAGCTTAAATAATATCAAAATGTAAAAGAGTAGGGAAAGAGAGAACAAACATAATTTGTTAAGGTTGTTCCCCTACCGTCCTCGCTAAGGGTACCTCTGCCCCCAATTCCAAACATGGAATTGAGATATATATATATATATTACTATTTGCAAATTTTTGTACAAGAGAAAACTGAACAATCAAACCCTCAAACATCTTTGATGTTGATGTAAAGTCTTCTCTCTCCTTGATTCAAGATGAATCAAGTGCCTCGAATTTGGTTGAACAAATCACCGTCTCACGATACTCGATTGCAAGAACCCGCAGCTCTTCAATCCCCTTCACTCGGTCAATATTGATCTTCCACAATTCGATCCCAAATATTTCTCGTACGATCCTCCGATTATTGCTACTAGACTGACCGAACACTCCGTTCTTCAATCACCTTCGTATGGCTGAATCCTTGTAGAGAAACTAATTTGTGCAAAAAACCCCCGAGATCACCCGAATTCTTGGAGGATAAAACCTAGGGTTTTATTCAAGAAACACCTACTGATTCTCAACCCAGCACAAAGGATACAACACACCTAAGTCTGAACGTTATCACTTCACACAATGCACAACACTAACAAAAATGGTTATGTGTAGTTGTTAGAGAACACAAGGTTGAAGATGAAGATGAAGAGAAAAATCAGTACCTATTTCACGTTTCTTGTTATCCATAAAATGTGAGGAACCAACTATATATATATATATATATATATATATATATATGATGCAAAATAACCAACTGAATTAAGTAACAGCAAAACAGACATAACAGAATGCAGGAAAAATGACTCAGACCAGCGAAGAGTCGACCGCTCGCTGGATGAGGGTTGGCGGGCGCTTACCCGGTGAAGCGTCTATGCAAAAGAATCAAGCATGTGTCGACCACTACAAGACCATGCGTCGACGCATGGATGCTGAAACTGCAGAATGAGAAAACCCAGAAGCATGCGTCGACCGCATGCATAGAAGGGGGTTAACGTGCGCTTATCCGGTCGTTTCATAAATTTGTCAGGAATGCATGAGTCGACTCATGCATAGTTTAGGTCGACGCAAGACATATAAAATCCTGGAAATTGATTTTTCTGCATGTTTTCACCCACTTAGACACAAGTCATGCACACCTACCACTAATACCATGATTATACACATGTAGGAAATGTATAGGACCTTTCCTATATGTTTAGACACATGATTATCAATGGTTGTATGCAATGCGAACAAAAACAAAGTCATACCGTCCAAATTACAAACTAAAGGCTAGCCTACTTTATTGACATCATTAAAACAGAAACCAAGTGAGAAGCACCTTGCCCTCACAAGAGACTACTGCAACAGGACTGATGCTGGAGAAATTTCTTTAGGATTTCAACAAGCTAACCCTGATATGTTTGATATTAAAAATTATGTGCTTTTAAGTTTAAGAGATAACGCATTCGATGGACAAGTTATCAGAGATCTATGGGAGCATATGGATCACTACTATGACACATGTTCGATGTGCAAACCATATTGAGTAACTGACGATCCAATCAAATTAAGGTTGTCTAGATTCTATCTAATAAGAAGGGTTAAAGATTGGTTGCAATGTTTACCCAACAGTACTATTCAAACATGAAAGGAGTTGGAAGAAAAGTTTCTAGAGAGGTTTTTCACAAAAACACAGTTTGTGGAAAGAAGGTATGAGGTTTCAAATTTTGAACAAGGTGATGTTGAGTCCTTATCTGATACATGGGAGATATTCAAAATATTACTCAGAAGTTGTCTAAATCACAACATGAGCACTATAGAACATATGCAAATTTCACTAGAGGTCAAAACTCTCAAGCAAGAATGTTCTTGGATGCCTTAATTGAATGTACCACTAAAAAAATAATGAATATGAAGTGAAATAGTTGATAGAGAAAATGTGACAGAACGAGTATTGTTCATAACGTGAAATAAGATTCAAACCAAATGGTGTACTCGAATTGGATGCAAATATTGTAGTGTTAACTCAACTAAAGGTGATTTCTAAACATTTAGTCGGAGTCATTATCGTTCTAGCCAATGTTAGTCAAGTTCAAACACTAAGGTGTGATTTCTATGAAGAAGTGCATGCTAGTGGCAATTGTGTACTAGAAGGAGTAAGTGCATAAGCTCAATGTACAAATTTTCAGAAGAATAACCCTTATTCCAACACTTAGAATCCTGTTTGGAAAGATCATCCAAACTTCAAGTCAATCAAACTCCGAATGCAAATCAAGGTGTTCCACAAGCACCAAAAAAAGGAAACCATCTCATCTTAAAGAATCCATGGATCAATTTATGAAATTGACTCAAGCTAGTCTCGAGCAAGTAAACAAGAATTCAAAAACTATGAGTAAGAACGTTTAAGCTTCCATAAAAAATCTAGATATGCAAATTGGCTAGTTATCTATACATTTAGTCGCACAAAAAAATTCAAGTAGGGGTTTTAGTGGAAATACTGTAGACAATCTAAAGAATGAGAGTTCTAAGGCCATTTAATAGGTAAATAGAGTGGTTCCTTCAATACCTATTTCTAGTGGAGAGAGAAAAGAAGTAAGTGAAGGTGAGAAGAAAAATCAAGAGGATGAAGTAGTTGAAAAAGATGGAGAGAAAAAATCAAAGGGGAAAAGTGAGAAATCAAACAAAGAATCTATAAGGGGGGATACTCTTGATAAGCTTTTAGATCAGAACTCGCCTTTGAGAATAACTAAGAAACAAATTAATCACGACTTTGCGTATTGGTCGGATTACTACTGCAAGTATACAGCTTATCGTGTAGTTTTAAAAGATTGTCGAACCCACATGGACCAATAATCAACCTAAAGTGTTCAATTATTGCGGTGCAAAGTTAAGGCTTGAATAGGAGGTAAAAGGATCTTAATTCTAACAGGAATCGAAATAAATAATGAAATGAGACTGAAGGATGATTTTTCGTGCTCCTAAGGGACTCCGTAAATTCCGGGTGTTAACAAAGATTACAATTTTATTCTGTAGGAAATACTGATTTAAAGACTCAATCTCACACTCTCGCGCTATTGACCAAGCCACACCTAATGACCCCAAGATTTTGCTCTCGCTCGCTCGGTGATTAAAAGACGCACTTTGAAAACCAACAAAGCCTAAATGAAGCCTAAAGCGTTCTCGCTGTGTTTAGGTTCAGTGCTCAGTGTCTACTATCCGGTGCTTACCTCAAACTCTCGTTCTATCGGACACACCTTAATGCATTTCTTACTCTCATGAAAAAACCCTGTTAAGTAGCCTCTCACTCTCACGACAAAGAAACTTAAATTAAAATTAGACACTAAAACCAGATTCTTGAACAATCATATTTTTCATCGGTGGTTTTTACATTGTCCCGTCGAAACGACGATCCGCAAACTACGGGCTCAAACAAGTTTAGCCTAACATATTAAATCCTAGAAGTAACATGTTAACAGTGCTGGAAATTAAAACATACATGTTGGTTGATTTTAACTAAAATACAGATTTAGGTTTTTGTAGAAATTAAGTTATGTTGCAAACACGTATACGAAATAATGCAGTAAAAACGGAAGAATAAATAACCTGTAGAATAGGAAAAAGATAAACTGGAATTGAAACTTCTATTGAATAATAACTTGATCCAAGCGTACAAATCAGCGAAAATGTAAAGAAAGAAATACAACAGTGTAACAACTACTCAGTGTGAGCAATTGTTACTTTGGGCAGTAAGTATGTAGTTAGGCTAGAGAGAATTCGGCAGCGCTTCCGCGAGGTACTTGGATGCTCAAACTACCCTCCAAAGGGGTCTATATATAGAAAATTATTGGCTCCAAGCATTTTGGTTCGAGTTTGAATTCAAAATGAGCATAACTGCCAAACTGCTGCAGGAAAACTGCTCCCGCCACAAACGACGACCGTCGTCTGCTTAATGGCGACCGTCATTGCTTTAAATTGGAGATTCCCTCCTTTTTTTAGCATGGCGAACGCCTTCCTAAGGGCATGGCGAGCGCCATTCCTTTAGGGAGGCCAGAACTTGCACTTTTGCTGCTTTTTCTTCATTCTTCAGCTCAGCTTTCATTTTTTTTCTTCTACATTACTGATAGAACACCTGTTAAGGCAAAACAAAGGAAAACAAGAGTAAATAGCATAGAAAACGGTAAAGACTCGATAAAACGATAAGTAGAATTGCGCGAAATGAATCAAAATGTACGATACAAAATCGGGTCATCAAACTCCCCCACACTAAGAGTTTTGCTTGTCCTCAAGCAAACTCCCAATGAAATAAAATAGTAAGTATGATGTTCGACTCATAGGCACGACGAAAATGATAAAAGCGCAAGGTTGCTAGGCTAATGCTACACAAATAGGTACTAAACAATGAAAATAAGGATACTGTAACGACACAATTCTACAAAAGCGGACAAAGAGTTCCTTCCTATGCAATACTAGTTCAAATCATGACATTATAACTCGACCTACAGACTTCGTTCTTATTCACCTCTCTTTCATTCTAGCACGATCACATTAAGCCCGTTATCCTTCATATTTACATGGTAAGTGAACCTGTAGTGTTTTTATGATCTCTTATTCAACAATTTTTTTTTCTTATTATTTTTTTTTTGCCAACGAATTTCAAGAGTCTGAGCCTTTGGGCTAAATGGCCGGGTGAGGGCCACCTAACTTAGTTAGAACAATGTAGCGCGATTTTTGTGGTCTTGAAGCACTATCGCTTGGGGTACTACAGTTCGATTCATTTTTTAGCCTGTTAAGCTGATTAAGGAAGGGAAATAGATGTCTCCAATTAACCCTGCTCGCATACTGAGTTTAGACAGACAAAACTGTTGGCTTACAGATGCTATTAAGACGTGGGCCCAACTTTGGTTTATTTTGTTAAAAACACAATGCTCGGATCATTTGTGAGGTTTTAGGTAACGTGTTTAGATTTGATGCTTTTGGGGGTTGATTTGATGGAGATACTGGATTTTGGGTTTTGATTAGTGTGCTCGCTAAGATTTTTCAATCTTATGCCTACGTATTCCCATTTAACGAAACAGGGAAATCAAAGCGATCGTAGTTCCTCCTATTCTAAGGGAGGAAAAAGGTTGTTTTGGTGTCTTGTTCAAAGCCCAAGACATGAAGCTAAAGTGATTTGTATCTTGTTCAAAGCCCAAGATGTGAAGCTAAAAGGGTTCTGGATGAGAGAGAATTTATCATCTCTAAAGAGGAGTTGTTGATGTTTGTATGTTGTGAGCAAGGCACAGATTGATGCTAAAAGGTTGATTGACTCAACCAAGGATTCCTCTATACAAAGCCTAAGAGGAGGCTATTGACCCAACAAGAGGGTGTTTTTATTTGTCTCGTACGAAGCCCAAGATAGAGGCTTAAAAGGTTGACTCAACAAGAGAGTGTTAACAAGTGAACGACTCAACAAGAGAGTGCTTTTATATGTGTCTTCTACGAAGCCCAAGTGTAATACCCCAAATTTTGACCACTTAGATTTCCCATCATTGTGAAAATCATCATCACAATATGGATGAACCATCATGCTTCATCAGTCTCCCCAAAGATGGGTGAGCATCCAATACAATCAAAATTAGGGTTTCAAGCCCTCTCTGAGTGCTTAGACAAAGGATCAATCAAGAAATGACATGATCTTCAACTTGTCTAATCTCTTAAACATCCACAATGGATCAAAAAGGACTCCCACTTCAAGGATTAAGCACAAGGTTGCTCCCTTCTAGGTGGATCAAGCCTCAAGATCGCCAGTGTCACCAAATTAGGGTTTTGATCACCCAGGGCCTCCAGATGAAAAGTTTCATCTGGGCACAAGCCATTGATCCAAAACATGACCTAATATACTTCATGGAACCTCATGAACCCATGCATCAAGTCAATTTTGCCTTAGGGGATGCATTCATCAAAAATCAGGAATTAGGGTTTCTTGACCTAATTCACCCCTAAGTTGACTTTTGGGACAAACCATGAGCCAAGACCTCAAGAGATGATTTAAGGGTTTCTAATATACCATATTGATCCATTTGGAACAATGGATTGATCCAAGAAGCTTGAGCAACAAGTCTCAATTTCATCTGCACCACAATTAGGGTTTTAAGAGAAAAGTCAACTGTAACTTTGACTTTTGACCTGGACATGCTCCCAAACCCTAATACATGATTGAATATACCCTATGACACCCATGGAACATGTCCATCAAGTTTGATTTAGGTCAAGGACATGATTTCCTGAAGAATTGCACAGTTTGGAATTCATTTGATAAAAAGTCAACTGTGCACAAAAGTCAACTTTGACTTTTTGAGATTTTTCACCAAAATGGATTTTTAACCCTAAAATGATGTTAATGTATGATTTGAATCATCATTCATCAAGAAAAATCAAGAAAAGTGAGATAACTTGTAAAAGGGGTAACCATAAAACTTAGAAATTTTTCTAAGTTAAAAATAAAGTGGCAAAGGTACCAACTTTGGAGGATCATAACTCCTAAACCACAAGGCCATTTTTTCTCATCCAAAGATGGATTTGTAGCCCTCATTATCACCTACAAAAACTTCAACTACAAGTCATTCCAATTCATTAAGGATTTTGAGTTATGGAGTGATCAAAGTGGCTGAAAAGTGAAAATGTCACTTTTTCCAACACTTAGTGAAATTTTCACTAAGTCAGATTCTGCTTCACTTTTTGCCAAATGTAGGGGGATTTTTCACTTGGAATCAAAAGAGATCAAAACCAAAATTGTTCAAACAGTTGTTATATCATGTAAGAGCTTTCCAAAATGGTCAAGAACATTGCCAAATTCAACCTACATCATGAGATACAACATTGGCAAGTTGCCTTGCTGAAATTTGTCAAGGCAAGGCAGAATTTGCAACTTTGGTCGATTTTCCAAAATCAGCCAAATTCAATTGCTCCAATCCACTTGGACACCTCAGAGGATTGAATCTAAAGGGGACAATCACTGAGCCAAGCCTCCAAGGTCCAAGGAACAAGGAATAGCATGTTGAACCTAGAGTTGCCAAAATAGGGACAAGACTTCAAATTTGGAATGCGGCATTCAATGGAACCATCAAGGTGGCATGGACTGAGCCATTCTCATCTGAAATCAGTCAAGACTTATCCAAGACCAAGGGGACCAAAGCACTGTGCCCTAACCTCTAGTCAATGGCTAGAGGAGACTTGAATTCTCATTGGACAACATTGGCCAAACCTACTTACCAGCTGCCATGCACTATTCCTTGCAAAACAAACTTGCTCTACTATAAATAGAGCTCAATTGTGGTCAGTTTGAGTACACCAAAGCCATCTAACAGATGCTTTCCTCAAAATCTCTTCTTTCACTCCAATTTTGCCTTCTAAGGCAAGTCACTATCGGGTTTTGAGTTTGAGAGCAATTCCAATCAAACCAATCACTCACACACCTCACATACATCATATAGAAGTGATCCAAACACTTAGATTACTTCTGAAACATCAATTTCACAAAATCACCAGCTGGTTGCTCAAGGTTTTAACCAAAGTGCAGATGAGGTACCACAAAATGATCCAGCCAATTTCAATCAAGTCCAACCATCCAAACACAATCCATATGGTGTAGGGAAGCTTTCCAGATCATCACAAGTTGTCTGTAACACCTCCAACTCAAAATCACATCTGCTCTTGCTGTCACGACTTGGAGGTAAGCACATACTTGGTCATCTCTCAATCTATGCATATTTCCTCGCACAATAATTTGGCCATATGTTCATAATCATGCATGGAATGTTTTCCCTCAATTAATTGCATTGTTTGAATCGTGTATCAAAAATCCTAGCCTTCATGCAGAAATTAGGGTTCTTGAGGTCTCTTCGTGATTTCTTGTTGTATGTTTAATTTAAATGAAATTAAAGTACATAGACATGATCGTGAGGTTGAGGCGAGCATAATGATATGTGGATTGCATGATATGATTACGTATTCATAGAGATTGGATAGAAAATGCAAATCTGAGAAACCAAGAACACGCGCGTGTTCTTCAGCTGTTCTTGGCGCCATTTTTGAATAATTTGAATATTTGAATTTTGTGATTTTGTTTAATTGATTCAAAAATTAATTTCTCTCTGAGTTTTAATGATTTTGAGTTGATTCTTTTTTTAATAATTCACAAAAATGTTAAAATATTTTATTTTATCAAAAAATCCCAAAAATATTATTTATTTCATATAATTGATATTTTTGTAAAGAATTAATATTTTGATTGTTTTTGGCATTTTAAATATTTTTTCTACATTGATTTTGCAATTTTTAATGCTTGCTAATTATTTTGTAGGTCAATACTTAATTTTTGAAGCATTAATCCAAGATCACAATTTGTTTTCCATGTGTTAAACAATTTTTGATCATTTTAATTGAATTTTTATTCAATTAAATACATTTTGAAAACAAATTAGGGTTTTGGATTAATTCAACCCTCATAAATCATTTTCAAAACACTTTGGGCCTCTATTAGAGTGTAAGACCCAATCTTTTTTTTTTTTTGACCAAATCATTTTTGGGCCCACTTATTGTATAAGTCCCGATACCTTCAAAAAACAAACGGCGCGATCGTCGCCTTTTCAAAAATCATCTGGGCCTACCCTCGTGTAGTAAGACCCATTTCTTTTCTTTAAAAACTTTTTGGGCCTCTTGAGAGAGTGTAAGACCCATCCCCCCTTGTACAAAAACGTTTTGGGCCTCACTCATTGTATAAGTCCCTCTGTACAAGTAAACGGCGCGATCGTCGCCCGTTTAAAAATAAAAATCATCTGGGCCTCTCCTCGAGCTATAAGACCCATTCAAAACTTTTGGGCCTCTATTAGAGTGTAAGACCCAATCCCCCTTTTAACCAAAACATTTTTGGGCCTCACTTATTGTATAAGTCTCTCTACGTTAAAAGAAAACCTCGGCGCGATCGCCATTTTAAACGAAAAAATCATTTGGGCCTACCCTCATGTTATAAGCCCCATTCTTTTTCTTTAAACCTATTTTGGGCCTGTTGAGAGAGTGTAAGACCCATCCCTTTGTACAGAAAACCTTTTTTGGGCCCCAGTCACTTGTATAAGTCCCGCTGTACAAAGTCAAACAGTGTGCTCACCGATAAAACCCTGGGCCTCTCCTTGAGCTGTAAGCCCCAAATCTTTCTTTTTCAAAGCACTTTCTCCTTTGATTTTGAATATACTGTTGTTTTCAATCTTTCTTTATTGAACAACTAACCAAACAGCATGGAAGCACTACAACCGAGTAAGTGGTTATCGCTTTCATTTACTGCTTTCATATTATAAACTGTATTGTGGGGCTGCTCACTGTAAGTCTCCTTTCATAAACTCATATCTACTGTGTAATAATAGTATAGATATTTCGAGTTTCCCCGGCAACTACGTCTAGAACTAGGTGACGCCGTTTCATTTATTCGTAGAAATAGACGCCTAGATCCCCAATAGGAGCACCAGATACAGTCTTCTCTTCGGCTGTCCTCCTTAGGAATCGTCAAGAAGCTCTACTCCCCAAGATGAATGTATTCTCCGTGAATGGCATCTTTGAGTTTCTTCCAAATTCTCAAACTTTCCTGACTTGATCTATTCCTTGTGGATAGCTTGCCTTGAATGTCTCGGGGTTTGGGTACCCACTATGGTCATAATCTTGGACCTTAACTAAGGAACCCTCTTTAAAAGCTAAAAGTCGTTGGATAGTAAACCTCGCACGTTTACCAGTGGTTTTTATCTTTAAAAGAGTTATCTCTCCTAATGGAAAGGAGATGATAGACCCACGGGCTTCTTAAAAGCATCGACCTCCTCTTGGGCATTATTCAAGGACACTACGGCTTCTTAGAAGTATTCACAGCCTCCTCTTAGGCTTCGTATAATGATCTCTTCCTTTAGGAATGATAGCCTCCTCTTGGGCTTCGTACAAGGACCCGTCGGCTTCTTAAAAGTTTCCAGCCTCCTCTTGGGCTTCGTACAAATTGTCCCGACGACCTCCTAGAGGTATAGGAATAGAACCTAGTCATCCTCATAGAACAGTCCTTTCATAGAGTCTACTACTGTTTCTCACAGCATAGTACAAAAGAAAAAAAAAACTCTAGACCTAGACAGTCTAACTTCCTTGAGTCTCAAAGACATTCTCAAGTGACCCCCTTCGTCAAATAGGAAGGAAACCCGCAGACTTGGATAGTCTCAATACCCTTTGGATTTCCCGTTTCCTCAAAGAGAAGGAAATATCCCTGATCCTCAAACCAAATCCCTGAGTACATTGTTGCTCATATAAGAACTGATTTTCTCTTTTAAAATCAGTATATTGGATCTGTCACTCAACTGAAACAAACCTTTAGCCTCCACCTCGGGCTTCGTACGAGATACAAAAACACTCTCTTGTTGAGTCGAACTTTTAGCCTCTATCTCGGGCTTCGTACGAGACACAAAGACTCCCTCGTAGAGTCAAACAAACAATAGCCTCCATCTCGGGCTTTATACGAGATACCAAAAGACTCCATCGTCGGGTCAAAAACTTTTAGCCTCTCTCTCGGGCTTTGTACGAGACACAAAATAGCCTCCTCTTAGGCTTTGTATAATGATTTTCCTAGCGGAAATTAGCCTCCTCTTAGGCTTTGTATAAGAAAACCACTGGTTGATCCAATCAACCTTTTAGCATCAAAGTTGTGCCTCGTTCACAGTACACAAACATCAACAACTCCTTTTCCCTTCATCTAATCGCTGTAAGCGGCAAGCCTCTGGATCATCTATATCCATGCCACTGTCCCTCTTTTAGCATGAGAAATTCCTAAGGAAAGATGGCATTGCTCTACACTGAGTTAAAGTCTTCTCCTTCAGGTTAAAACCCTTTCTTCAGAAATTATGGCATTGCTCGGATCCGCGTATCCCAGTTAAAGTAATTCTCCTTCCCCCTCTTTAGAGATGACAAATTCTCTCTAAAGTCGAGGTCTTTCAGCTTCACGTCTTGGGCTTTGAACAAGACACAAATAGACCTTTCAGCTTCACATCTTGGGCTTTGAACAAGATATAAACCACCTTTCACTTCACGTCTTGGGCTTTGAACAAGACACCAAAACACCATTTCCTCCCATAGAATAGGAGGAACTACGAACGCTCTGATTTCCCTGTTTCGGTAAACGGGAATACGTAGGCATAAGATCGAAAGAAAAGATCTTAGCGAGCGCAATCAACAAAAAACCCAAATCCCATATCTCCATCAATCAAAAGCAGTATTTCAAAAGCATCAGTCATAACATCCTAATCCTTGTTCCCCGCCAGAAACCTTATGCCTAAATAGAAAGAAAGAAAACCGTATTGGCGAAAATACAAATAACCAGTACAAAGGCCCCCCCACATTGATAGCATCCGTAACCTAACAGACCACTGTTTAAACTCAGTTTGCAAGCAGGGTTAATTGGAGACATCTATTTCCCTTCCTTATTCAGCTCACAATAGGATAAAAAATGAATCGACCTGTAGTTTAAGCTCAAACCGCAGAGAGCGACCATCGCTTAAGAACCGCGTCCAAAATCGCTCGCTACAGAAAAGTGGCGCCCACCGTGGGGCCTTTCAAAGTTAGATCTAGGCATGGTCGTCCCCATTTTTCACAGAAAAGTGGCGCCCACCATGGGGCCTTTCAAAGTTAGATCTAGGCACGGTCGTCCCCATTTTTCACAGAAAAGTTGCGCCCACCGTGGGGCCCTTGTTTTTCTTTCCTTCTGTTTTCCTTGTAAAATGGCAACTCTGCTGGGGAGTCTTTGCCAAGATCTTTTTGCCTTAGGGCATCATCCCCGTTTTCCACGGAAAATGGGAACTCTACCGAAGAGAAAGATTGACCTATGCTGGTCCATCTCTTAGGCAGGGAACCACAGATTGGGGCTTCTGCCGGGGAACCCATTTCTGTCAGGAACTTAAGAATCGTAGCGTTATAAGTCTAGGATGATTAGGACAAATATATATACTGCTTTTCCTAATTGCTATAAGTTTTTATTTTTCTGCTACTGGGAATGCGTGTGATGCCGCATGTGGTGAGATTGAGTATACACTTAAGAAAAGCCAACCTTTTTCGTAGTGCGGAAGCTATCGGAAATAGCTGTTACACGATACTACCCTTATTTGAGGCTGGTGATCTATTCTCGGTGAATAGCACTTACTCTAAGATTGTACACAACTCGCTGGCGATCCGCTTGTTGTCTGCCTTCCTGGGAGGAGCTGATGATAATGAGTACAGGTACAAAAATCACCCTAGTATAAACCTTTGGGGATGGGTAGAGCCTTGACTTCATGACAACGACCCTTTGACCCCATGTTTTTTCTATGTTTTTGTGTGCTGCATTCATGCATCCATTTAATAAAACATTAAAACATTCAAAAAACTTTCTCTTCTAGTCTCTCTGTTTTTCAAATTAAACTAAGACTGTGATTGCAAATATCAGAGAAAAAGATTACGCTAATGGATTTCGGTAGAAGGAGAACTCGCCAGTATACCTTCAAGGTTCCAAAACTAGGGGATTTGAGAAGTTTAGCAAGGATGATCGCTAACCCTGAGGCTTTCAGAGCCAAGCACGGTGGTTTGCTACCACTGTTAAGAGTCCATGTGATTAAGGGAATCATGGATGCACTCATTCAGTTCTACGATCCAGTTTATCACTGTTTCACATTCCCGGATTACCAGCTAGCACCAACGCTGGAGGAGTATTCTCATCTGACTGATTTACATATCACTGATCGAGCTCCATTTTCTGGACTGGAAGAAATTCCAAAGAATCAGACTATTGCAATAGCAATTCATTTGGACGAGTCTGAGGTCAGGACTCACATGACCACTAAGGGTGGCATCCAAGGTTTGCCAGCCCAGTTCTTAACAAAGAAAGCTCTATACTTCGCTAGTATGGGGAACGGGACTGCTTTTGAAAGCATCTTTGTCTTGCTCACCTACGGGTTATTTTTGTTTCCCAACATCAATAACTTCGTCGATATCAACGCTATTAAGGTTTTTCTCATTGAAAACCCTGTGCCGACTTTGCTCGCAGATGCGTATCATTCTGTACACTTGGGAAATTTGTACAGCGGAGGGGAGATCACATGCTGTGTACCTTTGCTCTATAAATGGTTTATCTCGCACTTGCCCAAGTCTGCTGCTTTTTGGGATTGCAAGAGTGTCTTACGTTGGTCGCAGAAGATCATGTCTCTCACCAATTCCGATATAGATTGGTGTAATAGGATTTATGAGGGAATCAGAATCATTGACCGTTGTGGAAACTTCCCCAATGTACCCCTCATAGGAACTAAAGGAGGAATCAACTATCATCCGATATTGGTTTTTCGTCAATTTGGATACCCGATGAGACACATTCCACTGGGTGTTCATCTGGAAGGTCTTTTCTTCAAAGAAGGAGAAAATGACAGAGCACTAAAGATGGAAATAGTGCAAGCTTGGAAATAGGTTCATAAGAAAGGACGAGAGTCTCTGGGAAAACCGGACTGTGTCTCGGTGGAGCCTTATCTCCATTGGGTACAAACCAGAGCTCTCAAGCTAAAAATGCCTTATCCTCGTTACGGAATTCTTCCACCGAGGGAAACTGTCATGTACTTCATGACAGAAACTGAAAAGCTTCAGGTTACTCTCAACAAAGTTCAAAAGGAAAGAAGATCTTGGAAGAACAAGTACCGCACCCTCGACGTAGAGTGTATCCAAATACAGCAACTACTAAAAGAGAAAGATGCTCTGATTAAAATTTTGGAGCAGCATGCTGTAGAGAATCAAGATGACCAAAGGAATTTGCTCACTCCTTTCACTTGGCAAAGGAATGACAACCCGACAACGGCCTAAGCGCCCCGGTCAAAGAAAAGGAAGATACCAGAATCAGCACCCGGTTTCTCCTCAGAGAGGACTCGGGACCCATTAGTTTAGGTTTCTGTTTCTGCACTTTGTAATCTACTGTATTTCCATTTCTGTAATCCTTTGAATTTCAATAAAAAGGGGTTTCCCCAGTGTTTGATATTTGCAATCTAATTGTCGAAGTTTATTTTGATTAAACCAAAAAAACAACAATTAATATAATCATTGCATTCATCATTCTCACATCGCGTATTCTTCTTCCCTACGAATCTCACGTTTGTGTCTCGATTCTAGAGTCAAACTGTCTCATTCGTATAATACTCGGGCCAATCGTCAGAAAAAGATGGATGATCTTGAGGAAGAAAACAGAGAGTTGAAAGCTTCGTAACGACATGCAAGCCATGGAAGAAGCTCAGCTACAAAGAACTGTGATCTCAGAGATCACCTCAACGCCCATCATAGAAAAGTATGATCCTAGGTATCAGATGCCGAAAGATCGTCCTTGGGGCATGCCTGTTAACTATATCCCGGAAGGATATGTTCCGCCGATCACTGAAGATCAGGGAATCTCAACAGAAGCCGCTGGGCCTGAAGGTTACAAACTTTGGGAAAGCGAAGATGCCAGGGGCATACTGAAGACTCCTGAAGGTTACAAACTTCGGGAAACGCCAAGACTTACTGCCGTAGTCACGGTACCACCCCCTGTGGTGCACACTGTCCCGGAAGGACAGATTCCACCAACACCTTCTGGTAAGAAGGAAACTATGTTCGATAGAATGGATGAATTCCAGGAGCAGTTCTTGGAGATGCAGAAAGAGCTGCAAGCCATTCGTGGTCAGGATTTATTTGGAAAGGACGCCGCAGACCTCTGCTTAGTCCCAAATGTGAAAGTCCCACACAAGTTCCAAGTGCCCGACTTTGAAAAATACAAGGGTAACTCTTGCCCTCAGAGCCATCTGGTGATGTACGCTCGGCGGATGTCAGCTCAGACGGAGAATTAGGACCTGCTAATTCACTACTTCCAGGATAGTTTAACCGGTGCCGCACTCAAATGGTACATGGGTTTAAACCGTACTACGATCAGTACATTCAGAGATCTTGGTACTGCCTTCGTCCAACAATACAAGTACAATTTGGACATGGCACCCGACAGAGATCAACTCAGATCAATGTCGCAAAAGGAAAAGGAAACCTTTAAGGAGTATGCTCAAAGGTGGCGTGAAATTGCCGCTCAAATTTGTCCACCTCTTGAGGAAAAAGAGATGACAAAAATCTTCTTAAAGACCTTAAGCTCATTTTACTATGACCGAATGGTTGCCAGTGCGCCCAGTGATTTCACCGAAATGGTCGGCATGGGTGTACGTCTTGAGGAAGCCGTCCGAGAAGGACGTTTGGTAAAAGACACTGGATCGACGAGCGGTACTAAAAAATATGGTAGTGCTCTCCCTAAGAAAAAAGAGCAAGATATTGGGAATATCTCTCTCGGAAAGCAAAGGCGATGTTATCAGCCAGTAGCAGTTGTTACTCCTGCTATCGGCCCCGCGCCTGTTCCTATGTATCAACCTCAGGTTGCGCAGAGCCAACCTGACCAACAAAGGACACAACAGTCTCTTCAGCAGGCTCGTCCTCCATATAACAACAACCGTACAACACGGCCACCGGGATTTGATCCTATACCCGTAACGTACGCAGAACTGTTTCTGTTTCTGCTGGCTAAGGGGCACATTCAGACTAAGTCTCCCCTTTCAGTTCCGGAAAATCCACCTTTTTGGTTTAAGGCGGATCAGACGTGCCCTTATCATCAAGGAGGTTCAGGGCATAACATTGAGACTTGTCTTAATTTCAAATCCGACGTGCAAAAGCTTGTTAGGAGCGGGCTCTTATCTTTCAAAGATACGAATCCTAATGTTCTTACGAACCCGCTGCCTCAACACGAGAAAGCTGTAGTCAATCTGATTGAGAAAGAGACTAACAATGTCTATCAAATTCACGATGTACTCTTGTTAAAGACCAATCTGGTCAAGATGCATTGTAGACAGAGTGGATATGGCCATGTACCACCTCATAACTATCACCAGTGTGATATCTGCTCTAAAGACAACCAAGGATGTTCGGTAGTGCAAGCAGCTCTACAGGAACAGATGGATCTTGGATGGATCCAAGAGCACCGAGTTCGTGGAGTTAACATGGTTTACATGAATTCCAACGTCATTCAAAACCACGACATCCGTGCGATGAATGTCAACTTGGTGGCGATGCACTCAAGGCAAAGCCAGTATCATAATCTGCCGCGGCACGATTACAGTTCCTGTCTGATTTGCTCGGTAAACAAACAGGGATGTTCTTTCATACAAGAGGCCCTCCAGCGTCAGATGGATCTTGGATGGATCCAAGACTACCATGATAGGAACTCCTATCAAATCAACATGGTACAGATCTTCGACATCCGCGTAATGGATACCAACCTGGTAGAGTTACATGCTGAGCAGGTCCGACTCGGATTCTTAATATCACATGATTATCAAAACTGTAAAGCAGGTTGCGAAAACGATCGAGGTTGTACCCTTGTCCAGGAGGCACTTCAGCACTTGTTAAATCACTGGTGGATGCCAATCTATATGGACGAAGATACTCAGCAGATTAGTATCAATCACAGGAATCCTACTCGTCGTCAAAGTCAGGATGTCCGATCAATGGAAGATAACCTAGTGAGGTTACATTGTATTCAAAGTGGGCGTGGCCAGGTCCCACCACACAACTATGACAGTTGTAGCGTCTGTTCGGAAAGTAACCAAGGGTGTTACCTTGTGAGAGCAGCTCTTCAGGGTCAGGTCGATCATGGAGAAATTCGTCCATATCCAGGTTCAGGACCCATCATTTGGTCGCCGAACTACCTTGCCGAGCAAGTTGAGGATGTTGTCACAATCTCTGGTCATCACAGGACCAGGGATGTTTTTGCCATCATCCCTCTACTTGACGAATCTAAAGTTCCCAACCAGGAACAGATCGAGATTACTTATGATGGTCAGAAAAATCAGAAAGTCCCCATAGTCATCTATCTACCGGGGCCACTACCGTATGAATCAGCTAAGGCAATCCCTTACAAATACGGTGCAACAATAATCGAGAATGGAAAGGAAATTCCATTACCCTCCGTCGTGAATATTGTAGATATCAGTCGTGTAACCCGGAGCGGTCGAATCTTCAACCGAGGGGTTGGAGAATCCAACAAAGGAAAGGAACTTCAGGCAGAAATTCCTGATCCACCAGTCAGTCAATCTGGTAATCCCGACTTTTCAAAAGACAAAGATGAGATGCTAAAGCTCATCCAAAGGAGTGAATATAACATTGTTGATCAGCTGTTACAGACTCCTTCAAAGATCTCAGTATTATCACTGTTACTCAGTTCAGAAGCACACAGAGAGGCTCTACAGAAAGTCTTGGAGCAAGCCTTTGTGGAACAGGATGTAACAATCAGACAGTTTGATAGCATTGTCTCTAACATCACTTCCTGCAATAATTTGGGATTTAGTGATGAGGAATTACCTGAAGAGGGTCGTCGTCATAACATGGCGCTCAACATTACAGTTAACTGCCAGGGCGATGCTTTAGCCAGCGTACTGGTAGACACAGGGTCTGCCCTGAATGTTATGCCGAAGTCCACTTTGACGCAATTGTCATTCAAGGGCCCTCCGATGAGAGTCAGCGAGGTCGTCGTCAAAGCATTCGACGGATCCAGAAAAATAGTTATCGGCGAAGTTGATCTTCCCATAACTATTGGTCCTCACACTTTCCAAATCACTTTCCAGGTCATGGACATCCGGGCAACATACAGTTGTTTATTAGGAAGACCTTGGATACATCAGGCTGGAGCAGTTACTTCAACCCTCCACCAAAAGCTAAAGTTCGTCAAGAACGATCAACTTGTCATGGTTTGTGGGGAACAAGCCTTGCTTGTGAGCAACTTATCATCATCTACTTGTGTGGAACCCGAGGAGGTTATTGGAACTCAGTTCCAAGCACTATCGGTGAGCAAGAACAGTCAGTTCGAAGAAGGAACTTCAATTTCTTCATACAAAGATGCTATCAAAGCGGTCGAGAGTACCGATACGATAGGATGGGGACGGCTTGTCATTCCTATTGACAATAAAACAAAGAAGGGTCTTGGTTTTTCTGCGACCTGTACTCAGACAGCTGCCAACGATGAAAGTCTTCATCCCCTTCAAAATTTCTTCCACAATGGAGGTTTCCTTCACCCAGTGACTCAGACAGTTCATGCTATCAATGAGGAAGATCCCTCTGACACAGATGAAAAATGGAAGTCCTACCTTAACAAGGACGGCTATATGTCTCAGGAAGAGGTGCCTATGCCTTTTTGCTTTCCTACAGAAAGTCCGAGATTTATACCAAGATCAGATGTCAAAATGATCTACGGGGATTGTGATCCGGAAGGATGCCGTGCTCCGCCAAATTCATTAGAGGAAGACACTCTGATGAAAGAAAACTCTGATCACAACTACTATGGCCCGATGGATGGTCTGCCAATGTGGCAACCTTATCCAGGAAACTTGGGGCAAGAAAGTCAGTCGAGTAATGAAACTCAGCTGAGCGTCATTGAACAGAATACCTGTGTCCCCGCCATGTCATGGGATCAACACTCAGGTCATTCACAAATTACTCAACATGAAGATGAATTCGCAACGTTTTCAGGACTAGAATTCATCAACTATGCTTTTTCTGAGGTCAACGTCATTGAGAGAGATGACTCCTCCAGTTCCAAAGAAGTTTGGGACACTCTGGGACAACCAAGTGGAAAATACGACTTTATGGTCAAGTACACTGCTCCTGAAAGCTCTCGTATCAGGCTCGAAGATATCCAGTCAACTGGATGGGGAGATACAGCTGAGAGCACCAATGCTATGCAAAATGCAACAGAGGAATCCTCCTACGACAATTCTGCTTGGGAGACATATTCCAATGATCCTACTCCACCAGAAATCAGCGTCATTTCTGAAGACAAATCAAGGAAGGTGCCAGACTTTGTGATTCACCGAGGAGTTCGCCGCCAATGGGTTGCTGTCGAGGTTCCGAAGGTCGTTCGTCAGTCAAAGTAATTGCCATCTTTAACCTTTCACCCTGCCCAGGTGAAACGGATGTTTTGATAGGGCTCGTTTTCTGTAACTTTCCCTCTTCGCTTTGCCCAAAGCGACAGAGTTTTGTTTTATAGGGCTGTAGTTTCAAGATTCGACTTGTTCACTAATAAAATAACGTCGTTCTGTAATTTCCGCATTAATTGCTGTTTTCTCTTTTTGCTTTTTCAGAAAATGGTAATCCTAAAAAACATTCAATAATAAAAACAAGCAGTAAAATAAAAACACTACACACACTTGCATTTTCTCTATCTCTTCTAAACACGAATCATCACGTCATGCAGATTGCTTGTTTTATACCCCGTTGAAACATACGATCCGATGCCTTCTTCCAACTTTGAGTTCCCAGTATTCGAGGCTGAAGAATAAAATGACAACGAAATTCCAGAAGAGATCTCCCGACTACCTAGACAAGAGGAAAGGTCCATTGAACCTCACAAAGAGCCGTTGGAAACGGTAAACTTGGGTTCAGAGCAAGAGAGAAAAGAAATCAGGATCGGAGCACTGCTCAGTCCAACTACCAGAGAGGGTTTGATAAAGCTTCTCAAAGAATTTCCCGATGTATTCGCTTGGTCCTATCAGGATATGCCAGGGTTGGATACCAGCATCGTGGAACATCACTTACCGCTAAGATCGGAATGTCCGCTAGTAAAGCAAAGGTTGAGACACACTCACCCGGACATGGCCATCAAAATCAAGGAGGAGGTACAGAAACAGATCGACGCGGGTTTCCTCGCTACATCTGAATATCCTCAATGGTTAGCCAACATCGTACCTGTTCCCAAAAAGGACGGAAAGGTTAGAATGTGTGTTGATTACAGAGATATAAACAAGGAAAGTCACGACTTTCCTTTACCACACATTGACATGCTGGTTGACAGCACAGCCAAGTTCAAAGTATTCTCCTTCATGGATGGATTCTCGGGCTATAACCAGATCAAAATGGTGCCGAAAGACATGGAGAAAACTTCGTTCATTACCCCATGGGGTACCTTTTATTACAAGGTAATGCCGTTCGGTTTGAAGAATGCCGGGGCAACCTATCAAAGGGCCATGACTACTCTATTTCATGACATGATACATAAGGAAATTGAGGTATATGTCGATGATTTGATTGCAAAATCAAGAACAGAGGATGAGCACGTTGAACATCTGTCAAAATTGTTCGAACGTCTAAGAAAATTCAAGTTCAGCTTGAATCCCAACAAGTGCACCTTCGGTGTCCGTTCGGGGAAATTACTAGGGTTCATCGTCAGCCAGAAAGGAATTGAAGTTGATCCTGACAAGGTCAAGGCCATTCAAGAAATGCCTTCTCCAAAAACTGAAAAACAAGTCAGAGGATTCCTGGGACGTTTGAACTACATCTCCAGATTCATATTCCTTATGACCGCGACATGTGCGCCGATTTTCAAAATTACTGAAAAAGAACCAGGATTGCGTTTGGTCAGAAGATTGCCAAACTGCCTTCGACAGTATTAAGGAATACCTGTTGAATCCGCTGATTCTATCACCTCCAGTGGAAGGAAGACCACTGATCATTTACCTCACAGTCCTAGAGGACTCAATGGGATGTGTACTTGGCCAACAAGACGAAACTAAACGGAAAGAGTCTGCCATTTACTATTTGAGCAAGAAATTCACTGACTGCGAGACTCGGTACACAATGCTTGAGAAAACTTGTTGCGATTTGGCTTGGGCAGCCAAACGTCTTCGCCAGTACATGATTCGTCATACTACTTGGTTGGTCTCCGAAATGGATCCAATCAAGTACGTTTTCAAAAAACCTGCTCTCACGGGAAGGATTGCCCGTTGGCAGATGTTACTATCAGAATATGACATAGAGTACCACGCTCAAAAAGCCGTTAAAGGAAGTATTTTAGCCGATCATTTGGCTCATCAACCGATTGACGATCAAGAATCAATCAGGTTTGACTTCCCAGACGAAGATGTTATGTATCTAAAGATGAAAGATTGCGATGAACCGCTGCCTAGTGAAGGGCCAGAACCAGGTTCCCAGTGGGGAGTTATCTTTGACGGAGCAGTCAATCATTATGGAAACGGAATTGGGGCAATCATTGTTACCCCTCAGGGTATCCACATTCCTTTCACCGCCAGACTTACGTTCAAATGTACGAACAACGAGGCCGAATACGAAGCATGTATCATGGGTCTCGAAGAAGCGATTGATTTAAGGATCAAAAACTTGGACGTATATGGCGATTCAGCCCTGGTTATCAATTAGATAAAAGAAGATTGGAACACATACCAATTAGGATTGATTCCTTACAAAGACTATGCAAGAAGGTTGTTACCCTTCTTCTACAGAGTCGACTTTCATCACATCCCTCGTGATGAGAATCACATGGCTGATGCATTAGTCACTCTCTCTTCCATGATTAGTGTAGGTCAATGGAATGGCATACCTAAGATTGACATAATGCGCCTTGAACGGCCCGCTTACATCTTCACGATTGAAGCAGTCATAGACGACAGACCTTGGTATCACGATATCAAATGCTTCCTTCAGAAACAAGAGTACCCATCTGGGGCACTCTAAAAAGACAGGAAAACCCTCAGAAGATTGGCTGGAAACTTCTTCCTGAGCGGTGACACTC
The DNA here is from genome assembly GCA_022829125.1 of Lathyrus tuberosus. Classification (NCBI taxonomy): domain Eukaryota; kingdom Viridiplantae; phylum Streptophyta; class Magnoliopsida; order Fabales; family Fabaceae; genus Lathyrus; species Lathyrus tuberosus. The sequence goes on from JALAZF010000090.1 coordinate 9,254,459, forward strand.
TTTATAAGAGAAATTTTGACATGGTCTTGCTCCGATGCATCGACAGACCAGAAGCAGACATGCTCATGAAAGAAATTCATGAAGGATCCTTTGGCACTCATGCCAACGGACACACAATGGCCAGAAAAATTCTGAGAGCAGGGTACTATTGGTTGACAATGGAATCTGACTGCTGCAAGTACATGAGGAGGTGTCACAAGTGTCAGATATACTCCGACAAAATTCATGTACCGCCATCACATCTCAAAGTTCTTTCTTCCCCGTGGCCATTTTCCATATGGGGAATCGATATGATTGGTATGATTGAGCCCAAGGCTTCAAAAGGACATCGGTTCATCCTGGTAGCCATTGATTATTTCACCAAGTGGGTCGAAGCAGCGTCATTCGCCAATGTAACCCGACAAGAGGTGGTCCGATTTATCAAAAACAATATCATCTGCCGTTATGGTGTTCCAAGCGAGATCATTACTGATAATGGATCTAACTTGAACAATAAGATGATGAAAGAGTTGTGTGCAGAGTTCAAGATCGAACACCATAACTCATCTCCCTACCGACCCAAGATGAACGGAGCGGTAGAAGCGGCTAACAAGAGCATCAAGAAGATTGTTCAAAAGATGGTTGTAACCTACAAAGATTGGCACGAGATGCTACCCTTTGCTCTTCACGGTTATCGTACATCTGTCCGCACTTCAACAGGGGCAACCCCTTTCTCTCTAGTATATGGCATGGAGGCAGTTCTCCCCATAGAAGTAGAGATCCCATCAATCCGGGTATTGATGGAAGCTCAGCTCACCGAAGCTGAATGGTGTCAAAGTCGACACGACGAACTGAACCTGATCAAAGAAAAGAGAATCACGGCACTATGCCACGGTCAGTTGTATCCACAGAGAATGAAAATGGCGTTTGACAAAAAGGTCTGACCTCGTGTCTTTAGGAAAGGAGACCTTGTGCTCAAGAAAATACAATCATTTCTCACTGACTCTCGGGGCAAATGGACCCCAAATTATGATGGCCCATATGTGGTCACGAAAGCTTTCTCAGGCGGCGCCTTGAGACTTGCAACCATGGACGGAGAGGAATTTGCCTACCCCACGAATGTTGATGTAGTCAAGAAATACTTCGCCTAAAACTAAAAAAAAAACGTCTCGGTGGATTGAAAACCCGAAAGGGCGGTCCAGGCAAAAGTTAGAGACATGGAAAAAATCATCCCGATGGATTGGAAATCTCATAGTACAATCCAGGCAAAAGTTAGGGATAATGGCAAGTAACTATGTTCAACAGAGGCAAGTCCCTCAGCAGCAGTTACAGCATCATCTATCGGAGGAAATCTCCAGTCAAAGGTCATCTTCGACGGAAGCTCAGGATGTCCCGAACTCAAAGTTGGTAGAAGGATAGTGGTCGTTATGTTTCAACGTAGCCCTTTTCCCTGTAAATTACCATTTTCTAACTTTGTATATACTCTTTGGAATCACGCGTTTGGCTGATCTCCATCTTATCAATAAAATTTGAGCCCTTGTGCTTTTGTTTGTAATTCTTAACTTGTTTTAGCTTTACAGAACGACGTTGTTTAAACTTAATCAGCGATTCTTGAAATAAAACAAAAACAAATTTACTTGTTAAACTTTTTCTTCTTTTAAATTAAAGATGGCATTTCTTTTGACTGTTGAACATCAGAAGAACATCGATCGCTTCTCCCGAAGTAAGCGAACTTCAAAGTGCAGAATCAAAGTACTCTTTCTAAGCCAGTACTCCTGAATGAAGGGATCAACTGTGTCAGAGACCTTGTTTCGTCTGACACGCCTCAGCCGAGTTCTCATCTCCTAAGCCCGATCAACATAGCTCCCAACAGGACTATCTCTCTTAAGCAAGGTGGAATTACTATTTTGAATCAACGGTACTTCTTCGCCCCGCGATGGCCGAGTATCCAATTGTGTTCATCCATTAGTCTGTATGTCGCGTCTGTTTTGTCAGCATATACATACATACATCGTGCATTTTTTATTTGCATTCACATTTCATATTGCATCACTATCACTCTAGTCGGTCTTGTCCCCTAGTGGTAGAAGTCCTCTCAATCGAGTTGTCAGTTCTTGCCTCGTCAGGAAATACTGTGTCTGAACAACCTCGCTTCCGGTTTAATTCTGGAAAGAAGTTGGTCCTTAACCACTTTGATAACTTGAACCTCTGAAAAGCCAGAGAAAACTTTCAATAAGCATCACTCTTCGCCATTGAAGATGATATCCTTACTTTCCCGGATTAAGGAAAATCCACAGAGAAAGCCTCGTGATTAGAGATTCGGCAGCACGCCAATTTTGCTCCGAAAAACCACTGATGAGAAGGTCATTGGCACCTCAAAATTGGACCCCATCATATGGTGTTTCTCCGGGAAGATCCCGAGAAAAGTATGATGAAAGATCCCAAACGAAAACAGTCTCTCAAGAGACTCGCTTTCCCTAGTAGAATCGACAAATGACGTCTCCAAAACAGAGAAGTTTGTGTACCTCTACAATTCAGACGAATGGGTTCCCCAGCAAGTCTGACATCAAAACTTTTTCCACTCAAATGGCATCTCCCCAGGAAAATTCGGCGAGAAGTTTGAAGGAAAGCCGCTACGAATAGCGTCCCTTGTCAGTAAAGTTTATTGACGAAAGAAACTTAGACCAGTTCCTTGGTAAGAAACCAGGATCGAGGGGAAGTTCAAATCAGAAACTAAGACCAGTTCCTTGGTAAGAAACCAGGATCGAGGGGAAGTTCAAATCAGAAACTGAGACCAGTTCCTTGCTAAGAAACCAGGATCGAGGGGAAGTTTAAATCAGAAACTAAGACCAGTTCCTTGGTAAGAAACCAGGATCGAGGGGAAATTTAAATCAGAAACTAAGACCAGTTCCTTGGTAGGAAACCAAGAACGAGGGGAGGTTTATTTCAAAAGAAAACTGAGACCAGTTCCTTGGCTGAAGACCAGGATCGAGGGGAAGTTTACCTTTTCTAAGCATCAGTGCTTAGCTAAAGAAGATGAATGCGTAAGCTACCATTCATAACCACCATCAAAATTTCGGATATTCTGATATTTAATCCTCTTGCACCCCGAATGCTCGAATCCCTTCATCATTCACACCTTCGGGTCCGAGAAGATTAAATAGGGGCATCTGTAATACCCCAAATTTTGACCACTTAGATTTCCCATCATTGTGAAAATCATCATCACAATATGGATGAACCATCATGCTTCATCAGTCTCCCCAAAGATGGGTGAGCATCCAATACAATCAAAATTAGGGTTTCAAGCCCTCTCTGAGTGCTTAGACAAAGGATCAATCAAGAAATGACATGATCTTCAACTTGTCTAATCTCTTAAACATCCACAATGGATCAAAAAGGACTCCCACTTCAAGGATTAAGCACAAGGTTGCTCCCTTCTAGGTGGATCAAGCCTCAAGATCGCCAGTGTCACCAAATTAGGGTTTTGATCACCCAGGGCCTCCAGATGAAAAGTTTCATCTGGGCACAAGCCATTGATCCAAAACATGACCTAATATACTTCATGGAACCTCATGAACCCATGCATCAAGTCAATTTTGCCTTAGGGGATGCATTCATCAAAAATCAGGAATTAGGGTTTCTTGACCTAATTCACCCCTAAGTTGACTTTTGGGACAAACCATGAGCCAAGACCTCAAGAGATGATTTAAGGGTCTCTAATATACCATATTGATCCATTTGTAACAATGGATTGATCCAAGAAGCTTGAGCAACAAGTCTCAATTTCATCTGCACCACAATTAGGGTTTTAAGAGAAAAGTCAACTGTAACTTTGACTTTTGACCTGGACATGCTCCCAAACCCTAATACATGATTGAATATACCCTATGACACCCATGGAACATGTCCATTAAGTTTGATTTAGGTCAAGGACATGATTTCCTGAAGAATTGCACAGTTTGGAATTCATTTGATAAAAAGTCAACTGTTCACAAAAGTCAACTTTGACTTTTTGAGATTTTTCACCAAAATGGATTTTTAACCCTAAAATGATGTTAATGTATGATTTGAATCATCATTCATCAAGAAAAATCAAGAAAAGTGAGATAACTTGTAAAAGGGGTAACCATAAAACTTAGAAATTTTTCTAAGTTAAAAATAAAGTGGCAAAGGTACCAACTTTGGAGGACCATAACTCCTAAACCACAAGGCCATTTTTTCTCATCCAAAGATGGATTTGTAGCCCTCATTATCACCTACAAAAACTTCAACTACAAGTCATTCCAATTCATTAAGGATTTTGAGTTATGGAGTGATCAAAGTGGCTGAAAAGTGAAAATGTCACTTTTTCCAACACTAAGTGAAATTTTCACTAAGTCAGATTCTGCTTCACTTTTTGCCAAATGTAGGGGGATTTTTCACTTGGAATCAAAAGAGATCAAAACCAAACTTGTTTAAATAGTTGTTGTATCATGTAAGAGCTTTCCAAAAGGGCCAAGAACATTGCCAAATTCAACCTACATCATGAGATACAACATTGGCAAGTTGCCTTGCTGAAATCTGTCGAGGCAATGCAGAATTTGCAACTTTGGTCGATTTGCCAAAATTAGCCAAATTCAATTGCTCCAATCCACTTGGACACCTCAGAGGATTGAATCTAAAGGGGACAATCACTGAGCCAACCCTCCAAGGTCCAAGGAACAAGGAATAGCATGTTGAACCTAGAGTTGCCAAAATAGGGACAAGACTTTAAATTTGGAATGAGGCATTCAATGGAACCATCAAGGTGGCATGGACTGAGCCATTCTCATCTGAAATCAGTCAAGACTTATCCAAGACCAAGGGGACCAAAGCTCTGTGCCCTAACCTCTAGTCAATGGCTAGAGGAGACTTGAATTCTCATTGGACAACATTGGCCAAACCTACTTACCAGCTGCCATGCACTATTCCTTGCAAAACAAACTTGCTCTACTATAAATAGAGCTCAATTGTGGTCAGTTTGAGTACACCAAAGCCATCTAACAGATGATTTCCTCAAAATCTCTTCTTTCACTCCAATTTTGCCTTCTAAGGCAAGTCACTATCGGGTTTTGAGTTTGAGAGCAATTCCAATCAAACCAATCACTCACACACCTCACATACATCATATAGAAGTGATCCAAACACTTAGATTACTTCTGAAACATCAATTTCACAAAATCACCAGCTGGTTGCTCAAGGTTTTAACCAAAGTGCAGCTGAGGTACCACAAAATGATCCAGCCAATTTCAATCAAGTCCAACCATCCAAACACAATCCATATGGTGTAGGGAAGCTGTCCAGATCATCACAACTTGTCTGTAACACCTCCAACTCAAAATAACATCTGCTCTTGCTGTCACGACTTGGAGGTAAGCACATACTTGGTCATCTCTCAATCTATGCATATTTCCTCGCACAATAATTTGGCCATATGTTCATAATTATGCATGGAATGTTTTCCCTCAATTAATTGCATTGTTTGAATCGTGTATCAAAAATCCTAGCCTTCATGCAGAAATTAGGGTTCTTGAGGTCTCTTCGTGATTTCTTGTTGTATGTTTAATTTAAATGAAATTAAAGTACATAGACATGATCGTGAGGTTGAGGCGAGCATAATGATATGTGGATTGCATGATATGATTACGTATTCATAGAGATTGGATAGAAAATGCAAATCTGAGAAACCAAGAACACGCGCGTGTTCTTCAGCTGTTCTTGGCGCCATTTTTGAATAATTTGAATATTTGAATTTTGTGATTTTGTTTAATTGATTCAAAAATTAATTTCTCTCTGAGTTTTAATGATTTTGAGTTGATTCTTTTTTTAATAATTCACAAAAAGGTTAAAATATTTTATTTTATCAAAAAATCCCAAAAATATTATTTATTGCATATAATTGATATTTTTGTAAAGAATTAATATTTTGATTGTTTTTGGCATTTTAAATATTTTTTCTACATTGATTTTGCAACTTTTAATGCTTGCGAATTATTTTGTAGGTCAATACTTAATTTTTGAAGCATTAATCCAAGATCACAATTTGTTTTCCATGTGTTAAACAATTTTTTATCATTTTAATTGAATTTTTATTCAATTAAATACATTTTGAAAACAAATTAGGGTTTTGGATTAATTCAACCCTCATAAATCATTTTCAAAACACTTTGGGCCTCTATTAGAGTGTAAGACCCAATCTTTTTTTTTTTTGACCAAATCATTTTTGGGCCTCACTTATTGTATAAGTCCCGATACCGTCAAAAAACAAACGGCGCGATCGTCGCCTTTTCAAAAATCATCTGGGCCTACCCTCGTGTAGTAAGACCCATTTCTTTTCTTTAAAAACTTTTTGGGCCTCTTGAGAGAGTGTAAGACCCATTCCCCCTTGTACAAAACTTTTTGGGCCTCACTCATTGTATAAGTCCCTCTGTACAAGTAAACGGCGCGATCGTCGCCCGTTTAAAAATAAAAATCATCTGGGCCTCTCCTCGAGCTATAAGACCCATTCAAAACTTTTGGGCCTCTATTAGAGTGTAAGACCCAATCCCCCTTTTAACCAAAACATTTTTGGGCCTCACTTATTGTATAAGTCCCTCTGCGTTAAAAGAAAACCTCGACGCGATCGCCATTTTAAACGAAAAAATCATTTGGGCCTACCCTCGTGTTATAAGCCCCACTCTTTTTCTTTAAACCTTTTTTGGGCCTCTTGAGAGAGTGTAAGACCCATCCCCTTGTACAGAAAACCTTTTTTGGGCCCCAGTCACTTGTATAAGTCCCGCTGTACAAAGTCAAACAGTGTGCTCACTGATAAAACCCTAGGCCTCTCCTTGAGCTGTAAGCCCCAAATCTTTCTTTTTCAAAGCACTTTCTCCTTTGATTTTGAATATACTGTTGTTTTCAATCTTTCTTTGTTGAACAACTAACCAAACAGCATGGAAGCACTACAACCGAGTAAGTGGTTATCGCTTTTATTTACTGCTTTCATATTATAAACTGTATTGTGGGGCTGCTCACTGTAAGTCTCCTTTCATAAACTCATATCTACTGTGTAATAATAGTATAGATATTTCGAGTTTCCCCGGCAACTATGTCTAGAACTAGGTGACGCCGTTTCATTTATTCGTAGAAATGGACGCCTAGATCCCCAATAGGAGCACCAGATACAGTCTTTTCTTCGGCTGTCCTCCTTAGGAATCGTCAAGAAGCTCTACTCCCCAAGATGAATGTATTCTCCGTGAATGGCATCTTTGAGTTTCTTCCAAATTCTCGAACTTTCCTGACTTGATCTATTCCTTGTGGATAGCTTGCCTTGAATGTCTCGGGGTTTGGGTACCCACTACGGTCATAATCTTGGACCTTAACTAAGGAACCCTCTTTAAAAGCTAAAAGTCGCTGGATAGTAAACCTCGCACGTTTACCAGTGGTTTTTATCTTTAAAAGAGTTATCTCTCCTAATGAAAAGGAGATGATAGACCCACGGGCTTCTTAAAAGCATCGGCCTCCTCTTGGGCATTATTCAAGGACACTACGGCTTCTTAGAAGTATTCACAGCCTCCTCTTAGGCTTCGTATAATGATCTCTTCCTTCGGGAATGATAGCCTCCTCTTGGGCTTCGTACAAGGACCCGTCGGCTTCTTAAAAGTTTCCAGCCTCCTCTTGGGCTTCGTACAAATTGTCCCGACGACCTCCTAGAGGTATAGGAACAGAACCTAGTCATCCTCGTAGAACAGTCCTTTCATAGAGTCTACTACTGTTTCTCACAGCATAGTACAAAAGAAAAAAAACTCTAGACCTGGACAGTCTAACTTCCTTGAGTCTCAAAGACATTCTCAAGTGACCCCCTTCGTCAAATAGGAAGGAAACCCGTAGACTCGGATAGTCTCAATACCCTTTGGATTTCCCGTTTCCTCAAAGAGAAGGAAATATCCCTGATCCTCGAACCAAATCCCTGAGTACATTGTTGCTCATATAAGAACTGATTTTCTCTTTTAAAATCAGTATATTGGATCTGTCACTCAACTGAAACAAACCTTTAGCCTCCACCTCGGGCTTCGTACGAGATACAAAAACACTCTCTTGTTGAGTCGAACTTTTAGCCTCTATCTCGGGCTTCGTACGAGACACAAAGACTCCCTCGTAGAGTTAAACAAACAATAGCCTCCATCTCGGGCTTTATACGAGATACCAAAAGACTCCATCGTCGGGTCAAAAACTTTTAGCCTCTCTCTCGGGCTTTGTACGAGACACAAAATAGCCTCCTCTTAGGCTTTGTATAATGATTTTCCTAGCGGAAATTAGCCTCCTCTTAGGCTTTGTATAAGAAAACCACTGGTTGATCCAATCAACCTTTTAGCATCAAAGTTGTGTCTCGTTCACAGTACACAAACATCAACAACTCCTTTTCCCTTCATCTAATCGTTGTAAGCGGCAAGCCTCTGGATCATCTATATCCATGCCACTGTCCCTCTTTTAGCATGAGAAATTCCTAAGGAAAGATGGCATTGCTCTACACTGAGTTAAAGTCTTCTCCTTCAGGTTAAAACCCTTTCTTCGGAAATTATGGCATTGCTCGGATCCGCGTATCCCAGTTAAAGTAATTCTCCTTCCCCCTCTTTAGAGATGACAAATTCTCTCTAAAGTCGAGGTCTTTCAGCTTCACGTCTTGGGCTTTGAACAAGACACAAATAGACCTTTCAGCTTCACATCTTGGGCTTTGAACAAGATACAAACCACCTTTCGCTTCACGTCTTGGGCTTTGAACAAGACACCAAAACACCATTTCCTCCCATAGAATAGGAGGAACTACGAACGCTCTGATTTCCCTGTTTCGATAAACGGGAATACGTAGGCATAAGATCGAAAGAAAAGATCTTAGCGAGCGCAATCAACAAAAAACCCAAATCCCATATCTCCATCAATCAAAAGCAGTATTTCAAAAGCATCAGTCCTAACATCCTAATCCTTGTTCCCCGCCAAAAACCTTATGCCTAAATAGAAAGAAAGAAAACTGTATTGGCAAAAATACAAATAACCAGTACAAAGGCCCCCCCACATTGATAGCATCCGTAACCTAACAGACCACTGTTTAAACTCAGTATGCAAGCAGGGTTAATTGGAGACATCTATTTCCCTTCCTTATTCAGCTCACAATAGGATAAAAAATGAATCGACCTGTAGTTTAAGCTCAAACCGCAGAGAGCGACCAGCGCTTAAGAACCGCGTCCAAAATCGCTCGCTACACCAAGACGGAGGCTAAAAGGAGATTGACTCAACAAGAGAGTCATTTATACTCAACAAGAGAGTGATTTGGTATCTTCGTACAAAGCCCGAGATGGAGGTTAAAAGGAGATTGACTCAACAAGAGAGTCTTTTATACTCAACAAGAGAGTGTTTTAGTATCTCATACAAAGCCCGAGATGGAGGCAAAAAGGAGATTTACTCAACAAGAGAGTCTTTTATACTCAACAAGTGAGTGTTTTAGTATCTCGTACAAAGCCCGAGATGGAGGCTAAAAGGATTTGACTCAACAAGAGAGTCTTTTATACTCAACAAGAGAGTTATTTAGTATCTCGTACGAAGCCCGAGATGGAGGCTGAAAGGATTTGACTCAACAAGAGATTTATTTAGTATCTCGTACGAAGCCTGAGATGGAGGCTAAAAGAGAGACCGACTCAACAAGAGAGTCTGAAAAGGTTAACTCCGTTGGGGAGGATCATTGTACAAAGCCCAAAAGGAGGCGGACTTTCCTGAGGAAAGGATCATTATATAAAGCCTAAGAGGAGGCTAACTTCTGCTGGGGTTTATTGAGATCCCGAGACAGGTCCAAGTGGGAGATCCCTCATGCGAGAGGCCGGGTTTCTGCTGGAGATTTATCCAGAGTGATCGGGGTTTCTTCCTATAATCAGAGGGAGCTTGAGAATGTCTTTGAGACTCAAGGGGGTTTAGACTATCCAAGTCTAGAGTTTTATCTTTTGTACGATGCCCAAGAGGAGGCACGGGCATTAAGGGATGAGTATCAACCCTAAAGTGGCTGGAGGTTTGACACTGGAAAGACTGCTCTAGGAAAGGATGACTAAGTTCTGTCTTATAAATTTAAGAGGCCATCAAGGTCCTTGTATTAAGCCCAAGAGAAGGCATGAGAACTTCTAAGAAGTCGAAGGGTCCTTGTACAACGCCCAAGAGGAGGCGGGGATGCTTTTAGGAAGCCTGTGGGTCCCAAAACCAAGAGAAATTCAAGACATGTTATTCACAGAGAATAGATCAAGCCAGGAAAGTTCGAGAATTTGGAAGAAACTCAAGAGATGTTATTCACGGAGAATAGATCAACTCTGGGGAGTAGAGTTTCTTTGACAATTTCTAAGAGTGACAGTCTGAGAAAGGGTTCACCGAGAATGCTGCCTTTCTCTTTGTTCCATATTGTTTAACCCCAAGAGAAGGGAAGACTGTATCTAGAATCCTACGGGGGATCTAGTTTTGTTTGTATTTAAGAGGGACCAACAGGCTTTACCTAGTCCTAGACGTAGTTTCCGGGGAAAACTCTAAAATAACTATACTAGTATTACACGGTTGATATTTGACAAGTATATAAAAGGTTGTGAAAGAAGACTTACAGTGAAACAGCCCCACAATACAGTTATATACATATGAAAGCAGTAAATGAAAGCGGATAAAAACTTACCCGTTGTAGAGCTTCCATGCTGTTTGGTTAGTTGTTCAACAAAGAAAGCTTTGATAACAATATTATAATCAAAATTAAAGGAGAAAGTGCTTTGAAAAGATTGTTGGGGCTTACAGCTCAAGGAGAGGCCCAAGTTTTAATGATGATTGCACCATTGTTTTGAGAATCGTACAGAGGGACTTATATAATATGTGAGGCCCAAAATTGTTTTATTGTACAAGAGATGGGACTTACAGCTCAAGGAGAAGCCCAAATGATTTTATTTTGAAAACGGCGATCGTGCCTGAGGTTTTGAAAACACAGTGGGTCTTATACAATGACTGAGGCCCAAATTAATTTTGGTTTTTAAAAGGGTTAGGTCTTACACTCTAATAGAGGCCCAAAGAAATTTAAAGAAAATACATGGGACTTATAACACGAGGGTAAGCCCATTTGGTTTTGTTAAAAAGGCGACGATCGCGCCGTTGTTTTTGAAAATACAATGGGACTTATACAATGACTGAGGCCCAAAAAGTTGTGTATTTACAAAGGGGATGGGTCTTACACTCTAATAGAGACCCAAAGAAAAGACATGGGGCTTATAACACGAGGGTAGGCCCATTTGGTTTGATTTTTGAACTGGCGATCGCGCCGAGATTTTCTTTTAACACAGAGGGACTTATACAATATCTGAGGCCCAAAATTGTTTTGGTTAAAAGGGGATTGGGTCTTACACTCTATTAGAGGCCCAAAGAGTTTTTGAAAGTTTGATGAGGGTTGAATTAGTCAAAACCCTAATTTGTTTTCCAAAATATATTTTAATTGAATAAAAATTCAATTAAAATGATCAAAATTGTTAAACATGTGTGAAAACAAATTGTGATCTTGGATTAATGTTTCAAAAATCATGTTTTAGTCCACAAAATGATTGGAAACCAATTAAATTTGGAAAATCAAGAAGGAAAAAACATTTTACATGTCAAAAAATAAATAAAACATTAATTTTTTGCAAAAATATCAAATATATGAAATAAATAATATTTTTGGGATTTTTTTGTAAAATAAAATATTTTAACATTTTTGTGAATTATTAAAAAAAAAGAATCAACTCAAAATCATTAAAACTCAGAGAGAAATTAATTTTTAAATCAATTAAATAAAATCACAAAATTCAAATATTCAAATATTCAAAAAAATGACGCCAAGAACATGGCAAGAACACGCGCCACCCTCTGTTTCTACAGATTTGCGGTTTCTCTCCAATCTCACTGAATACTTGATGAAATCACACAAACCATATATCAATCTGCTCGTTTTCACCTCACTATCATATCTATGGTCTTTAATTTCATTTATTTTAAGAATGGAATAAGAAATCAAAGAGAAACCTCAAGAACCCTAAAACATGCATGAAGGCTCAGAAATTCCATACATGATTCAAACAAAGCAATTGATTAAGGGTAAATACTCTATGCATGGTTGTGAACATATGGCACAATTATTGTGCAGCAAAATATGCATGGATCATAGAGTTAGAAGAGTTCATGCTTACCCCTTGCAGCTGGTGATCGTGTTTTGTGTTGGAGGTGTTACAGCTAGGTTCCAATGATGTGGATAGCTTCCCTAGGTGCCAAGTGATGTGTCTGAATGCTTGGAATGGTTTGAAACAAGCTAGAACTGAAGATGGTATCTCAACTGCAACTTGGTTAAAACCTTGAGCAGTTGGCTGGTGATTCTGAGAAATCAGCGTTCCAGATGTTGTTTAAGTGTTTGAATCACTTCTATATGATGTTTATGAGGGGTGTGTGTGTGTGATTGGTTTGGTTGGAATAGCTCTCAAACTCAAAACCCGATAGTGACTTGCTTTGGAAGGCAATTTTGGAGTGAAAGAAGAGATTTTGAGGAAAACATTTGTTTGATGACTTTGGTGTACTTAAATTGAGCACAAATAAGCTCTATTTATAGTAGAACAAGTTTGATTTGCAAACAATAGTGAATGGCAACTGCAGCAGAGGTTTGGCCAATGTTGATCAATAGGAATCCAAGTCTCCTCTAGCCATTGACTAGAGGTTAAGGCACAGGCTGCTGGTTCCCTTGGTCTTGGATATGTCTTTACTGAATTCAGTTGGAAATGGTTCAGTCCATGCCACCTTGGTGCATCCATTGAATGCTCCAAAACAAAATTGGAGTCGTGTCCCCTCTTTAGGGATTTCTAGGTTTGGCATGCTACTTTTGGTTCCAAAGACTTGGGAGGCTTATGGATCAGTGTTTGTCCCTCCTTGTTCCCTCACTGAGGTGTTTAGATGGATAAGCATGTTTGTCATTTACACAAATTTGGCAAATCGAGCAAAATGCACAAATCTGCCTTGCCATGACAGTTTGCAGCAAGGCACAATGCCATTGTCATATCTCATGGCTCAAGTGGAATTTCATCGGGTTCTTGGCCATTTTGGAAAGCTCTCATATGATACAACATATGTGTGATCATAGTTTGTTTTGATACTTTTTGGATCCAAGTGAAAAATGCCCCTACATTTTCACTTTTTGTGATTTTGGCCAATCCATAACTTGAAATCCATGGAGAATTGGAATGAGGTGTAGTTGACACTTTTAAAGTATACCATGAGAACTACAAATCCATCTTTGGATCAGCCCAAATGGTTGTTTGGATCTCAAGTTATGATCCTTGGAAGTTGGTACCCTAGCCACTTTATTTTATAACTTAGAAAAATTCTAAGTTTTTATGGTTACCCCTTTTACAAGTTATCCCACTTTATTTGATTTTTCTTGATGAATTTTGATTCAAATCACACATTAACATCATTTTAGGGTTAAAGAACCATAATTGTGAAAAATCTCAAAAAGTCAAACTTTGACTTTTGTGCACAGTTGACTTTTTATCAGATGAATTCCAAACTGTGTGATCCTCTATGAAATCAAGTCCTTGACCTAAATCAAACTTGATGGATTGATTTCATAGGTGATATAGGGTGTATTGAATCATGTCCTAGGGTTTGGAAGCATGTCCTGGTCAAAAGTCAAAGATACAGTTGACTTTTTCTTCGAACCCCTAACTGTGGTTCTGATGAACTTGAAACTTGGGAATCAAGCTTCTTGGATCAATCCATTGTTGCAAATGGATCAATGTAGTGTATTAGAGACCCTCAAATCATGCCTTGAGGTCTTGGCTCACGTTTTATCTCAAAAGTCAACTTAGGGTTGAATTAGGTCAAGAAACCCTAATTCCTGATTTTTGATGAATGCATCCCCTGAGGTTAAATTGACTTGATGATTGGGTCCAAGAGGTTCCATGCAGTATATTAAGTTATGCTTTGAAGCATTGGCTCATGCCTAGAGTAAAATTTCATCTGGAGGCCCTGGTCGACCAAAACCCTAATTTGGTGACACTGGAGATCTTGAGGCTTGATCCACTTAGAAGGGAGCAGCCTTGTGCTTAATCCTTGATGTGGGAGTCCTCTTGAGCCTTTGTGGATGTTTGAGAGGTTAGAAAAGTTGAAGATCATGTCATTCTTGGATTGATCCTTTGTCTAAGCTCAGAGAGGGCTTGAAACCCTAATTCCTGTTTGTAGTGAATGCTCACCCATCTTTGGGGAGACTGATGAGGCATGAAGGTTCCTCCATATTGTAATGATGACTTGCACAATGATGGGAAATCTTAGTGTTCAAAATTTGGGGTATGACAAGCAGGTCTTTCATTCGCAATATCCAATAAAAATCACATAATCATAAATTTTGAGATCAACACATATTTGCATCGGCTCATTACTTAGTTCAGACGCAAGGATGGTGCTGACTGCTGATATAAACTAATAAAGAGGCTACTTATAAAGAACTAGGAACAAGGTCTCGACATAATGTGTATTTAAACCGATATCGTATACTTAGGAACTCTAGGGTGTAGGAATGGTAACGATATTAACAAAACTTTCCCAAGTCTGTCTACATAGCCTAAAACAAAGATAAAACAACCTATACTTAATATGTCATGCCATTGAGTCAAGCGAAAAAAAATTTGAGGTCAAAATAAGGGAGTTAATAGACAATGCGAAAATGTAAAGTAACAATCAACTCAAACGCGCATATGACTCAATAAAGCAAACTAAAACTAGAAAGCAGGGGTTGCAGTGAGAATCGGATATCAAGCTATTAATTAACTCGAATCATACATCTTTGAATTCACCACCGAACTTTGATTTATCCAAAGGAAATGGAAAAGATCAGAAACCCTAATTGTGCTATGTGAAGACAAAGCTAAGAGATCGGTGATCGGGGGTTGGTTATACTAAGGGAAGGTATTAGCACCCTAAGTATTTGTAGTACTCTACAGGAACCTCTTGTTTGTATTATGTTATGTTATATTTGCTTGCTAAGGGATCTATACTAAGGCTAAGGTAAAGACCTAAGGGTATGTACATTAAGTATGCTCGCCAAGACTCGCATCTTGTGCCTACGTATCCTGACTAAAGAATCAGAGCAACCGTAGTTCACCTAACTAAGGAAGAGGAACCATTGACTATGGCCATAGTTCCAAGGGGAATGAGTATGATACTCATGTAGAGTTTTAGGAAACTCTCTAAGTCTAAGTTATGGTGAGGTAAAGTGAATACTCAAAGCGATGAGTCCCGCATAGAGTAAAAAAAACTCTAACATAATTCTATGAGGCCCAAGGGAAAAAGTATCCTATGACTATGAGGTCAATGAGGGAAATGGCTCTTAGGAGGCAAAGGAGGGACCCTATGACTATGAGGTCAAAGGTAGGAGGTGGCTCTAAGGAGGCCAAGATGGTAAAAGGCTATCTATGACTTTGAGGCCAATAGAAAGACTTTCCTTTGGAAGGATATAGAGAAAGTGTCAAATGAAACAAGCAACCACAATCATAACAGAAATAGAGGAGTCGTCCACAAGACTTCATCGTGAAATATTTACAAGTCTCACTAAAGAGAGAATGAAAAGTTAGTAGTCCAATTAAAATTGAAATGAAAGGGAATTTACAATGGTCTAGTCTTAATCATAATTTATCAATAAAATTGACAACCATGATTCTTTACTTTCATCGACTAAATAGTAAATGAAACAGAAATAAAAAGAAAGTGGTCTCATATTTATCAAAGTTTTGTCGCTTTAATGAGATCAACCAAACCATGAAGTTTGTTATATCATCGACCAAAATAAAGAAAATGGAATCAAGGTGAAAAATCAAGTTGGTCTCGTCTTAATCAAGATTTAATCGAGAAATCGATAATCCATGACATTTGACTTTCATTGACCAACAAAAAATAGAAAATGGGCCTCATACTAATCAAGATTTTTATTTATTTGAATAAATCAACAAACCATGATTTTGTTATATCATTTTCCCTAAAAGAATGAAAATAAAATTGTAACGAAAATAAGATCGAAACAAGATAATCATGTAAGATCTAAATCATCTTATTCTTTACAAAACTATGTTTTATTTAAAATGAAATAAAATAAAATAAAATAAAAAGAAACCCCAAGAAGAGAATGGTGTAAAATAAATAAAATAAAAAAGTAAGGAATTGTATGAGGGTAGAGTCATATTTGGGCTGAGCCCAAATCATCCACCAACAACCATAACTCGGTTTTAAAATAACAAGGTTTTGGCTAAGAGAAAAAAAACACGGCGGGCTCTTTGGCCCAATGACAGCAATGGGTTTCAGAGAATCAACGATTAATTTCTCTTTTCTTAAAAAAACAAACTAAACAAAATTAAAACAGGGGAAACGTGACATAAAATTGCATCAGGTTATGAGCAACATCAAATACAAATTCAACGGCATCGTCACAATGAAATCTCTCCAATCTCATCTCAGATTTGCTTCGTCCAGGTTTGGTTTAAGGTTCTCATTTTCTCCTCAGTATCCCTCTTCCGGCTTCGATTATGTGTTTAGGGTTTGAAACAGGTTTGATTGAGAGTGGGTTGATGAAGTTGGGTAAGGGTTTGGCGTGGTTATGAGGTGAGGGTGGCGGTTTGGGTTACTGTTGTTGTTATACGAAGGATGAGAAGTAGTTGAGGGAGATCAAGATGTTGTTGGGTGTTGTTCAAGTTTTTATCCGGTAAACGATAAAGATAGGTAAGGGTTTTTTTATTGTCTGAATGATGGGTTGTTGCTGAAGGAGAATGAGACGGACGGAGAAGATTCGGCTGGGTTGCTGATGGAGATTAGAGTTATTAAATTGAAGACTAAGGGAGAGGAGATTGCAGAAAGTTGTTTTTGTTTGACTTGAGGTGAGTTTTAAGATTGGAGTGAGGTTGTTGTTGTTTCGGTTTTGATGAAGATTGAAGATTAAGGGTTTGGATTACTTGAGGAGAGATTTTTTTTGGTTGAGTAAACATTGTTGTCCCCCCCGAAAAATGTGATCAAAGGTCTCCTTTTGAATGATTCCCCCGACTTAGTTTTCCTTTTGTCCCAATTTTTAATCTTTTTCTCCTCTTAGATAAAACCAAACTTGTACATTAGCCTGTAATTTATCTTGACATGGCCTTTTCTATTCGTAGACTTTGGCATCGAATTGTTGCTGTTGTTGTAGGGAGTTGCAGGGTAGTAGTGTTAGATTTGTGTAGAGGCTCGTGAAGTCGTTGTTGGTATTAGGCTTTGGACATTGTGGATGCAATGTTTTGATAGTAGGTATGTTGTTGTAACGTTGTTGTCATGCTTCCAAGAGAAAAGGTCTTTGTTAGTTTGTTTGCATGTGGAGTCCTTATCTTGTTGAAGCAGTATGTTGTATGTTATGTCGCAGGTCATGGTACGGTTTGCAGGAGGGTATCCTCTTTTGTGGTTATTGCTGCAGAAAGGAATACGCCAGACATGTTCCTTTCCACATTTTGTTTTGTAGCAATTTTTTTTCTTCTGACTTTGACTTTGAATTTTGGCTGTGGGCCTTGTTGTATTTTTGTACATGAACTTATGAATATTTGGTTTTAAAAGGAGCATATGGATATTAATGTGAAAAAATGGATAAAATTAAAATATAGATTTGGATAAAGAATTTGTGGAAAAATGGAAATGAATCTTGATCTTAAAAATGGAATAAAACTAGACACTTGAACTTTGAAAAATGAATTAAATAGAATTTGAAGACAAAAACTTGAATATGAAATTTGCAATTGGAATGAAATGGACATAAAGATCCAAATTAGAATTTGAACTAGTCTTGAATAAGAACTGAAATCTAGTGGACTTAGAAATTGAATTATGGATTGGATTGACCATAAAATGGATATAACAAGAAAAAAAAAGGATTGATTTGGTTATTGATTTATGGATTTATGGAAAATGGTCTGATGAACGGGTAATGGATAATTTGGATAAATAACAAAAGTGGATAAATGACAGTTACGGGAATGGACTTACACTTCCACACTTGGACAACACCCGAACCTTGACAATTGCACTTGACTGCCACAAATCCTGAACTACATGACCAAATACTCACACACAACTTGAAACGTACCAACTGCTCTGATCTCTTTGGTGGCTCTGCAACCTCAATTGAACTGAAACAGTACTGCACACACCATGGACCAGCTAGCCTTTGGAGACTCAAATGAACGATATTTGTCAATCATAAACTCCAAGGGTGAGAAACCCTAATCCTCCAGAATCCTGATCCATTATCTCTTCAATCAATCCACAGATGAAACTTTAAACAACAACACCCTTGCGACCATTCAGAGAAACTGAAGTCGTGCTCTGATAAACTCCTGATAAGAACCTCTCGTGACAATGAACACCCCACATTTTTGCTTCAAACTTGAGTACAAATAACCAGGAGAGACAGCCTCTGAGCCATAGAAATCAACCTCAGCAGAAAACTCTTCTCTGAAACCCTAATTCCTCACTCAGAAGGAAATACAGTCAAAAACCCTAATTCCCTAGGGGAAACCAAACAAAACCAAAGATGATCAGTTAGTTATGCAAAATGGTTGACCTACTATGCAAATGCAAATGATATGATGACATCTAAGTGGGCAAAATTTGGGGTATGACAGTTCTCCCTATTTAAATATCTTCACTGGATGACATGAGTGATGAAAATCCTCATGAAATCATGGTGAAAGATATTTAAATATTGATAACCGAAAATTTTTCCCTTAGATACAGTGATATGCGATGTTATGGACAAAACTAATCTATAATGCTGACATGCCATGAACTCTAGTATGATGATATGATGCCATGATGGTGAAAAAATGAAGACAAAACAGGACACCTAAGACACAAAAAGCAAACAGCCACAGGTGGGCATCAATGGGGAAGGATAAAGGTTAGCATCCACAAGAAAGACTCACTGGGGATGCAGACTAACCAACAAAAGAGACTCACTAGGGAGACTCCAAGGAAACACTGGGGATAGAAAAACAAAGGGAAACCCTACAGATCCTCACAGGAGATAGGAGACAGAGAGGTATTCTCCACTGGGGAAAGATCCAGGGAGATGGACGACAGGTTCATATTTGACCGGACGACACTGGGGAAATTAAAACACACTCCTTATTGGGCATGAAATCAGAAAGAAGACATGATCTCTACTGGGGAGCAATTTGAAACAAAAGATAAGCAACAAAAGATTTTTGGGGATTTCTTATACTGAAGAGTTCAAACGGGATCTCCAAGAAAAGCCAGAAAAGAGAGAGACAAACTCTGTGTGTGCCATATGATGATCACCACACAGACTTTCAAAGGGATATTGATAATGACTAAATCTCTGCTGGGAATAAGATTAAAGTGCCAACAATGATTGAACTCAAAAATAACATGTTAGTAAACACCAATATGAGCTGGATAGGATACCAATATGAGTTGTTTTGCCAGCAATGACTGGCCTTTAGGTTTATAGATGACCAAATTTTAGGTTCATAGCTGATCGAGGTTCATAGTTGACCAAGGTTCACAGTTGACCTGATGTTTTGGTTCATAGGTGACTTGAAACAAATAATGTCAGTAATCACTGGACTTTAGGTTCATTGGTGACCTGAGTGATGTTTAGGTTCATAGTTGACCTGAAACAAACAATGCCAGCAATGACTGGACTTTAGGTTCATAAGTGACCTGATGTTTTGGTTCATAGCTGACCAAGGTTCATAGTTGACTTGAGGTTTTGGTTCATAGGTGACCATGGTTCATAGTTGACCTGAGGTTTTGGTTCATAGGTGACAAAGGTTCATAGTTGATCTGAGGTTTTGGTTCATAGGTGACCAAAGTTCATAGTTGACATGAGGTTTTGGTTCATATCATCAAAAGGGTAGACGGGAAGAAACAAAACATATCCGAAGGTACACAACCTGAGCTCGGAACATATTGTCAAATGGTTGACGGGAAGAAACCAAAATATATCCGAAGGTACATAACCTGGGCTCAGAACACATCGTCAAAAGGTTGCCGGGAAGAAACCAGAATATATCTGAAGGTACACAACCTAAACTCGGAACACATCGTCAAAAGGGATTGACGGGAAGAATACCAAAACATATCTGAAGGTACACAACCTGAGCTCGGAACACATCGTTAAAAAGGGTTGACAGAAAGATACAACTGAATTAAAGAGTTACATCACCAAAGGATTGATGGAAAGAAAATTGACATCGTCAAAGGATTGATGGTGAAAATAATTGGTTCACTAAAGAGTGACATCATCAAAGGGTTGATGAGAATAAAACTGACACAAATGTTGACATCGTCAAAGAGTTGACAGGAATGAACCAATTCATAAACATCATCATTGCCAAAGGATTGAAAGAATGAAGAAATTGACTTCATCGAAGAGACAACTCGTCAAAGAATTGACGAAAAGAAATGGATCACTAAACATCATCCATTTCAAGGGATTGATAGAATGAAACCAAACATCCAAACATCATCCACGTCAAAGGATTAACGTAATGAAAACCGATTGACATCGTCAAAAGGGTTGACGGGAAGAACGTCTCAAACAGGGATTACATCAAATGGGTTGATGAAAAGTGACTGATTGAGGGTAACACAAATGGTAACTGTAAAATTATGAATAACATCAAGAACAGATAAGCTTCTCGGGAGAGATGGCCACTTATCATTATAGAAAACAAACTTCTCGAAGAGATTGCCACTTGTTATCCGGGTATGAATTCCAAGGAGATGTTGATATCACAACACTGTTGGAGAAAATATTTATGTCTTCAATGTGGGTCTGCAAAAGATTCTTCTGCGAGACATAGTGCAAAATAAATGCACATTCAAGAATAGGTTCGGAAACCACACCTGCCAGTGACCAAAGTTCAATCCAGGAACAAGCTAGAAAGAAACGGTCAAACAAGACTCCAACCATTTGAGGAATGAGCTAAAATGGGAATTTAACTTATCCAAATGTGGAAAAGATAACTGAAGCAACCATCATCCACGAGAATCAAACTCCGTGGGGAATTTAGAAAGGATGGGCACTTTATGCCTAAGGGCTGACGACTCTATTTGAGAGAATAGACAAACCCAGTCACTTGAGGAGTAAGCACAACCCAAAGTGAACAACACAGGTAAACACCAGAAAGGAAGCCGAAATGCTAAGATGCTATGCAAGTATGCCATGTTTATGCTTATGCTTATGCTGACAAAACAGACAAAAGGAAGTGAGACTGAAGATGAAATAAACATTTCGACAAGGATACCCAGCCAACCTCAACACATTGGACCATCGCTAGGGATGAATATGAAGAAGCAGCAACTTCACTGGGAAAAAGAGTACTCCCCTTGAGGTATAGCATCATGACTTCACCAGGATTGCCATCATGAGCTTGATTTCTTTACTGGAGGGAAATCCATGGAGAATTGCCAAGATTAGCTGAAGTAACAACTTACTGGGGAGCTAGCAAAGGACCACAAGAATAGAGTAATGATGCATCCTGACTTGCACGATGATCACCATAATGAACAACAACTCTTACAACAGGTAATCTTCAAATCTTCTCTGCCCCAGATTACATGGTCTATTGGAAAATACCAAGAGGATTTTACAGAAGAATTAGCATACGAGATGCTTCAATATCTTCAAACTCTTGGAGAGATTCATGAATCTTGGCATAAATGCCCCAGATTAACTGCATTTACACAACAAGATCCTTGAACTTGTTCTTCAGACTGGTTGTTGACAACTGGGGAACAAACTTGCCCCTGTCAGCTTGGTTGATCTGTGAAGGAGATGTCCCAGACTAAGCTTCTTTTTAGATATTTACCAAATCTCGACCTGATTGCCCCTGATTAATGGTGTTCGTGATACAAAGTCCTCAAACAGTGATAGAAACAACTAGGGAACAAATTTACCCCTGTTGGTGGGTCTTTGGAGTCCAAACTTGTCATAAGATAACCTCAAGAAGGCTTGCCCCAATATTCTGAACTTTGAAGAGTTCTGCCCCTAACTCAATAGCTCTTGGGATGGTTGATTAGCAAATCCTCACACCTGATTTCCCCTGACTGAGCTTCCTTTATCAAGTCAAATTCCCTAGCTGGCTGCAATTATTGGGATTCCTTTGATATTGAATTGTTGTGCAAACAAGTATTATTCATTTAAAATTGGCAATTTCAATGTAACATTCATGCAAGCTTTTGAAAGCGAAGTTTATTGATGAAAACACACACAGTGGAATGATTAAATAATAAAAAACAAAGGTGGATCTAGCCATTTATGGCATGACAGATGAAGTGATCAACACACGCAATTAGCAAAGATTATTAGGAGTCAGGTTAATCAACCTTGCTGCAGTATGATTTCAAAACAACCTTACCTCAATTAGGTCTTTTAAGGGTTGTAACGTGGCTTGGTTCACGGTTCATGAAACAAAAGATAAAGGCTCAAAGTTTATTTGTCCCCGCCCAATCTTCGTGATGAACTCCACTTCTATGCCCAGTTAACTCAAGTTATACATTCAGATTCCCATTGGCTACGAATTGAGCTGATGATAGTTGGTGATGATTCAGACACCTGGGGTAGTCATTACTCCCTTACAACATTTGATCGTTCTTTATTGCTAAGGTTTTGAGACCTCTTCTTGTCTTTGCTGAGACCTCTTCTTGTCTTTTTTGAGATTTTAAGACCTATTCTTTTTGGTTGTCATACAAGCCCTTTTGCATAAGGCAATGAGCTTCCCATCTTTCTTGGCTTTTGCCTTGAAAGGGACTCGGCTCAATCTTCGGATGAGGATTTCATAACGATCCTTCCTTATTTGTCGCTTCATGAACAACTTGTACAACATTTATTCACTTGATTTGAGAGAGCTGACTGGTGTCTTGCATGAAGCGATTGCATTCGAATGCATAACCAAGTTAAACTGAGAATTACCCACCCCAAGGTTGAGATAACGGGTTTTTTGTAAGGAAAGAAAACTCCTACTTCTAGGCTCGAATGGTGTTAACGAGGGATTATCTTCCTTATTTCTCCAGTGTTTAGGAGTTGAAATAATGCCTTACATCATCGACAAGGTTTAATTGGCAGCATACCACAATAATTAAGGATATAATGTTTTCATCATCCTCCCCAATCTTTGCTTAACAACAATTTGATAAGGATAAGTGGATGAAAAAAGATAAATATTTTTACTTTATTTATTTTTTATTTTTTATTTATTTATTTTTACAATGAAAGGAAAAAGAAAGAGTGAATACGAATGAACTTAATCAAAAAATGCATAAACATTTCATTAATCTTGCCAATTTGAAAAAACAACAGCTTATAAGCAAATACAAATTCAAACATGCAAAGAAAATACAACAAAAATGTTGGAAACAACCAAAAGATTGCCAGCTTCGGGGAACCGGGCTTCCCTTTCTTGACTTGCTAAACTGAGATAATCATCTTCAGACTTGATTGTCGAGATCCGTCTGAGAATCATCTTCACATATATCATCAGAAATTTCTTCCATTTCAGAGTCTAATGAATCCTCCTGATTAGGTGAAGGATTGTTGATTTGAATACCTTGAGGCGTGAATGAAAAGATATTGGAGTCAAGCAGTGTCTGAATCTTGCTTCTGAGCACCTTACAGTCTTCAGTTGAGTGTCCCTGTGCCCCAGGATGGTAGTCACAACGGGCATTGGCGTCAAAGCCTGGTGGGTACAGAAAAGGCACTGGATCTATCTCCTTTGGCACTATCAATCCACCTTTGATTAAATCTGGAAAGAACTGACTGTATGACATTGGTAGCTGAGTGAAATCCTTTCTGGCTTCCTTGGCCTTTGTCGAGCGTGCTGACGTGGCTGACGGTGGAAGGACCGTTGATACTGAGGAGGTCTTCGATTTGGAGGAGAATATAGTCCTTGAGGGGAGAAAGGTGTCTGACGCAGAGACTCAAATGATTGCTGACTCTAAACACTTGAGTTGCATGAGCGCTGAGGCTGAGGTATTGGAGATTCCCAAGTGGAATTACTTTCTTTCTCCCATTCTTCTGGAGAACTGACAACTGATTCACTCTTACTAACTGGGATGCTCGAGGTGCCTCGAATTTTTCCACACTTAAGACCACTCTCAATGCGCTCTCCAGCTATTACCAAGTCAGAGAAGTTTGATGTCACAATGCTAAATAGCTTTTCTCGGTACAGGCCTTGCAAGGTATCCATGAACCAGTCGACCAATTCCTTATCCAAGAGTGGTAGTTGGACGCGAGCAGCTACCTCTCTCCATCTCTGAGCATACTTTCTGAAGGATTCATTATCCTCTTGGGATAAGTCTAGCAAATGCAGGCGACTAGGAGTCAAGTCAAGATTGTAACTATATTGCTTCACAAAGGCATTGGCTAAGTCTGACCATGATTGGATGTGACTTCTCTCTAGCTGCATGTACTAATTCAGTGATGCCTCACTCAGACTATCTTGGAAACAGTGGATCATGAGCTTGTCATTGCGTACATGTGAAGTCATTCTTCTGCAAAACATCACCAAATGCTGCTTTGGACAGCTATCCCCCTTGTACTTTTCAAACTTTGGTGTTTTAAACTTAGGAGGTATCATGAGGTTGGGTACCAAACACATGTTCAAAGCATTCAAGTCGGCAGCGTCACGACTCTTAATGGCATCAAGCTTTTTCCAAGGCACGATATTTTTCCATTATCTCAACGTCTCGAGGATCCTTGATTTTCATCACAGGGATTACCTCTTGAGAATTTGGCTCAGAGAATGCGAAACTAAGGTATTCCACGGCATCAACAGAAGAGGAACATTCATCTCAGACAATGGTACGTTCTTGTATAACCTGGTTCTCAACAGGAATCTGCACAAGTTGAGCTTGAACAACATTGGTCACAGAAATCCTCTGAATGTTGTCACTTCTCTTAGTTAAGCCTGTCATAGCTTCCACAATCCAATCCAACTGATCTTTCAACAAGTCAAAATCTGATCTTGTCACAAGCTGGCTCTGCTCTCCTGAGTTCATGATTCTTCAAAAGCTACTTCAAATCCAATTCTGGCTTCGGGGAGTCAATTGGGTTATGGACAGAGAATGGATGAGACTCAAGGCTGAGAAATGCAAATGAAATGCAAATGTGATGACATGTGCATGCTATGCAAATGCAAACCAATTGGTTTCAAGGAACTTAGAAGCGAGTTGCAAATATTTTTTGGAAAACTGAAGAGTTTTACTTTTAAAATCCATGGTCTCTTTTGATTTTGCAAAGGAATGAACATCTGAGTTCCTTGAAATCAAAGGGTTATCCATGAATGGATGGATGTATGCACAAACACACAAGCACACATGACCACAAACATAGGTACACACAACGAAACACACAGGGCCTAGGTTTAGGGTCACATGCGTGGAGCCATGGTCTACCCATCCCTAACATATGTGTACTATGGGTTTATTAACTATAGAATAGGGTTCTAAAAGTTCTCAGAGTCAACGTAAATCTTTAGGATATTATCGGCCTACGTGACTACTCACGCGGGTTAATAATATTCTTAAGATAAACTCGTCTGAGTGTAGTATCGTGTATCAACCATTTGGGACTACTCCCTCATAGCCATCGCACTACGTCCTAAGAAGGCCAAGTGGGGTGAAGGTAACTACGATCCTCAGAATCACCGGCTCTCAAATCGGGAAAAGTGATATCAATGCGACTACTCACATCAGACATCAACAATCTCAAATGGCCTCAACTGAGCGTGGTCATCATATGCCATAAATTCTTAGGACTACTCCCAACAATCGACTATTGATTACACCACAATCCTATCATATATGTGCTCTCAAGTCTGGGTTAGGACTTATCTCACCACTCAAAAGTAGCACCCTGCCAAACAGAAGAACCCAACAGATATATAGATATGTATACATATAAACAAAAAAGCAAGCAAAACATAAATAACACAAACATAAGCAAGGTGGGCTTAACCCTCTAACTGCTTTCTGATCCCCAGTGAAGTCGCCATTTCTATTGCGGTGAGAATCAGATATCAAGCAATTAATTAACTTGAATCACACATCTTTGAATTCACCACCGAACTTTGATTTATCCAAAGGAAATGGAAAAGATCGAAAACCCTAATTGCGCTATGTGAAGACAACGCTAAGAGATCGGGGATCGGGGGTTGGTTATACTAAGGGAAGGTATTAGCACCCTAAGTATCTGTAGTACTCTACAGGAACCTCTTGTTTGTATTGTGTTATGTTATGTTTGCTTGCTAAGGGATCTATACTAAGGCTAAGGTAACGACCTAAGGGTATGTATACTAAGTATGCTCGCCAAGACGTCGCATCTTGTGCCTACGTATCCTGACTAAAGAATCAGAGCAACCGTAGTTCACCTAACTAAGGAAGAGGAACCATTGACTATGGCCAAAGTTCCAAGGGGAATAAGTATGATACTCATGTAGAGTTTTAGGAAACTCTCTAAGTCTAAGTTATGGTGGGGTAAAGTGAATACTCAAAGTGATGAGTCCCACATAGAGTCAAAAAAACTCTAACTTAATTCTATGAGGCCAAGGGAAAAAGTATCCTATGACTATGAGGTCAAGGAGGGAAATGGCTCTTAGGAGGCCAAGGAGGGACCCTATGACTATGAGGTCAAAGGTAGGAGGTGGCTTTAAGGAGGCCAAGATGGTAAAGAGTTATCTATGACTTTGAGGTCAATAGAAAGACTTTCCTTTGGAAGGATATTGAGAAAGTGTCAAATGAAATAGGCAACCACAATCATAACAGAAACAGAGGAGTCGTCCACAAGACTTCATCATGAAATATTTACAAGTCTCACCAAAGAGAGAAATGAAAAGTTAGTAGTCCAATTAAAATTGAAATGAAAGGGAATTTACAATGGTCTAGTCATAATCATAATTTATCAATAAAATTGACAACCATGATTCTTGATTTTCATCGACTAAATAGTAAATAAAACTGAAATAAAAAGAAAGTGGTCTCATATTTATCAAAGTTTTGTCGCTTTAATGAGATCAACCAAACCATGAAGTTTGTTATATCATCGACAAAAATAAAGAAAATGGAATCGAGGTGAAAAATCAAGTTGGTCTCGTCTTAATCAAGATATAATCGATAAATCGATAATCCATGACACTTGACTTTCATTGACCAACAAAAAATAGAAAATGGGCCTCATACTAATCAAGATTTTTATTGATTTTAATAAATCAACAAACCATGATTTTGTTATATCATTGGCCCAAAAAGAATGAAAATAAAATTGTAACGAAAATAAGATTGAAACAAGATAATCATGTAAGATCTAAATCATCTTATTGTTTACAAAACTATGTTTTATTTAAAATAAAATAAAATAAAATAAAAAAGAAACCCCAAGAAGAGAATGGTGTAAAATAAATAACATAAAAAAGTAAGAAATTGTATGAGGGTAGAGTCATATTTGGGCTGAGCCCAAATCATCCACCAACAACCATAACTCGGTTTAAAAAAAAAAACAAGGTTTTGGCTAAGAGAAAAAAACACGGCGGGCTCTTTGGCCTAATGATAGCAATGGGTTTCAGAGAATCAACGATTAATTTCTCTTTTCTTAAAAAAAACAAACTAAACAAAATTAAAACAGGGGAAACGTGACATAAAATTGCATCAGATCACGAACAACATCAAATGTGAATTCAACGGCATCTTCACAATGAAATCTCTCCAATCTCATCTCAGATTTACTTCGTCCAGGTTTGGTTTAAGGTTATCGTTTTCTCCTCATTATCCCTCTTCCGGCTTCGATTCTGTGTTTAGGGTTTGAAACGAGTTTGATTGAGAGTGATTTGATGAAGATGGGTAAGGGTTTGGCGTGGTTATGAGGTGAGGGTCGCGGTTTGGGTTACTGTTGTTGTTGTATGATGGATAAGAAGGAGTTGAGGGAGATCGAGATGGTTTTGGGTGTTGTTCAAGGTTTTATCCGGTAAACGATGAAGATAGTTAAAGGTTTTTTTATGGTCCGAATGATGGGTTGTTGCTGAAGGAGAAAGAGAAAGACAGAGAAGATTCAGTTGGGTTGCTGATGGAGATTAGAGTTATTGAGTTGAAGATTAAGGGTGAGGAGATTGCAGAAAGTTGTTTTTGTTTGATTTGAGGTGAGTTTTGAGATTGGAGTGAGGTTGTTGTTGTTTCGATTTTAATGAAGATTGACGATGGAGTGTTTGGATTACTTGAGGAGAGATTTTTTTGGTTGAGTAAACGTTGTTGTCCCCCCCAAAAATTGTGATCAAAGGTCTCCTTTTGAATGATTCCCCCGACTAAGTTTTCCTTTTGTCCCAAGTTTTAATCTTTTTCTCCTCTTAGATAAATCCAAACTTGTACATTAGCTTGTGATTTATCTTGACATGGCCTTTTCTATTTGCAGACTTTGGCATCGAATTATTGTTGTTGTTGTAGGGAGTTGCAGGGTAGTAGCGTTGGATTTGTACAAAGGCTTATGAAGTCGTTGTTGGTATCAGGCTTTGGACATTGTGGATGCAGTGTTTTGATAGCAGGTCTGTTGTTGTAACGTTGTTGTCATGCTTCCAAGAGAAAAGGTCTTTATTAGTTTATTTGCATGTGAAGTCCTTGTCTTGTTGAAGCAGTATGTTGTATGTGATGTCACAGGTCATGGTACGGTTTGTAGGAGGGTATCCTCTTTTGTGTTTATTGTTGCAGAAAGGAATACGCCAGACATGTGCCTTTCCACCTTTTGTTTTGTAGCAATTGTTTTTTTTCTGATTTTGACTTTGAATTTTGGCTGTGGGCCTTGTTGTATTTTTGTACATGGACTTATGAATATTTGGTTTTAAAAGGAGCATATGGATATTAATGTGAAAAAATGGATAAAATTAAAATATGGATTTGGATAAAGAATTTGTAGAAAAATGGAAATGAATCTTGATCTTAAAAATGGAATAAAACTAGACACTTTAACTTTGAAAAATGAATTAAATAGAATTTGAAGACAAAAACTTGAATATTAAATTTGCAATTGGAATGAAATGGACATAAAGATCCAAATTAAAATTTGAACTAGTCTTGAATAAGAACTGAAATCTAGTGGACTTAGAAATTGAATTATGGGTTGGATTGACAATAAAATGGATATAACAAGAAAAAAAAGGATTGATTTGGTTATTGATTTATGGATTTATGGAAAATGGTCTGATGAACGGGTAATGGATAATTTGGATAAATAACAAAAGTGGATAAATGACGGTTACAGGAATGGACATGCACTTCCACACTTGGACAACACCCGAACCTTGACAATTGCACTTGACTACCACAAATCCTGAACTACATGACCAAATACTCGCACACAACTTGAAACATACCAACTGCTCTGATCTCTTTGATGGCTCTGCAACCTCAATTGAACTGAAACATTACTGCACACACCATGAACCAGCTAGCCTTAGGAGACTCAAATGAACGATATTTGTCAATCATAAACTCCAAGGGTAAGAAACCCTAATCCTCCAGAATCCTGATCCATTATCTCTTCAATCAATCCACATATGAAACTTTAAACAACAACACCCTTGCGACCATTCAGAGAAACTGAAGTCGTGCCCTGATAAACTCCTGATAAGAACCTCTCGTGACAATGAACACCCCACATTTTCGCCTCAAACTTGAGTACAAATAACCGGGAGAGACAGCCTCTGATCCATAGAAATCAACCTCAGTAGAAAATTCTTCTCCGAAACCCTAATTCCTCACTCAGAAGGAAATACAGTCAAAACCCCTAATTCCCTGGGGAAACTAAACAAAACCAAAGATGATCGGTTAGTTATGCAAAATGGTTGACCTACTATGCAAATGCAAATTATATGATGACATCTAAAAGGGCAAAATTTGGGGTATGATAGCAGGAAATAACAAGAAATAAATAAAAGCATTAAATGACTCCTCCCCTACACTTAAACTAGACATTGTCCTCAATGTCTTAGCCTAAGGCGAAAGAAAGAGTGATGGAACCTGGTGAGAATCAATGGTGGTGGCCACGGCTTCCGCAATGGTGCCGGTCCTGTCTGATAGCTGGGTTATCTTGTGGAACATCCTGAACACAATCTGTGATACGATGCACCTCTCTACTTAATCCTGCTCTAAATCTGGCGCTCCTAAATCAAACAACCAGTTAGTGTTAACACGCACATCAATGCGCTCAAAGCAAGGCAAAGTGAAACCTCGGACCTCACGGGTACGGGCCATATATGATACCTGCCACCGGGAAAACTTTTGACAAGCCGCATATTACGGCAAAACTCAAGATCGGCAAAGAGATAAGGGATACTATCGGCATTTTCTAAATCAACCTCTAAATCCAATGAGCAAGCTATAACGGTAATGATTCTGCCGATACAGATGGAACCACCAGTTCTATTTGTGACACTTATAAAGTGGGCCAGGAGAAATGGTGCGGGATTCACTGGGGTTTGGAGGAGAGCACAGTAGATAAAGAATAAATCTTTCGAGTTCATGTTACCAGGGTTCTCACGTCCAAAGATGGTGGAAGCAAGGATGCGGTGTAAGTACCAGATGGCTGGGTTGTGGATGGTAGTGGCTTTTAGGCCTTCCTATTTGGTGGTGGTGGTGTTGGTGATTTGGTGCCAAAATTGAAAGGCCATGTCCTCTCACTCACTCTCGAGGGGTGCCAGAGTTGCAAGTGCATCACCAGTAGGAAACCCAAAAATCCCTCCAATGCACTCTTGGGTCAGCGAGTAATCAACATTAAACATTCTAAAGTGTATGGTTCCGGTGGTACGGGAAAGGTCATGGACATAACGAAGTGAACTAAGAAACTCGTAAGTTAGCCTAACAGAAGAAGCATTAGACATTGAGCAAAAGCGAGTCATACCTAGATTTTTGAGCATCCAAGAGACGCTTCGGAAGAGACCTAGGGTACGAAGAGTTTCTGGGTCAGGATACCTCGTTGCATAAACGGGTCTTTTGCAGATTTCGTGGAAGTTTGTACGCTGGGTATCTCCGATTGCCCCTTCAGGGAACACTATACCCATGTAATCAACTTCTTGATTGGCTTATATTTTTTTAACTAGAATTGCAAGTAGAGAGTTTCTGAGTGGTTTGAATATGGAGAGTGGTGGAGAGTTTGATAGTGATGATGGAAAATATGTGATTCTAAGAATTTAAATAGGGATAAAGGAAGGAATTTGGGTGGTTGGAAGTTATGGTAGGATAATGAAGAGTTAATGTGGTGGTTAGGGTGCCTTGGAACATGAAAATATGGTTTAAATGGGGAATATGAATAGAGAAACGTATTTGAATTCAAAAAATTGCGCCATCTGCCTCCCAGGATAGAACGGCGATCGCCATTAGGCATATGGCGGTCGCCATTTACTTAAGGCACGAATTTTGAATTCTGCCACTTGCACAATGCAGCTATTTGATTTTTTTTTTTTGTCTTTTTCTTATTTTCTAGCACAAACATGAGATACTAAGTACTAAAAGAAATTAGATAGGGCTCTACAACACTTAAACAGTACTGAAACATAAAATACTAAGGAAAGGAAATTGCATTGATCGAAATCGAAGTACATTACAATTACTCGTCGGCATTCTGACGGTATACAGTGAAATGGGAAATAACAGTACGGACAATACGGGAAAGGGAAACACTATACAGGGAAGCAACTATCCTAAGAAAACAAGGAAAATGGTACGGCCTCGCAATCATCCATGATGTTGCCTAAGGGAATAGACAATTTGGAACAAATGATCCAACTCCTCATAGATAACATCCATAAGTCCTATGAAATCAACTCTGAGAGAGGAAATCTCATCTCGAACGGAATCTAATTCGGACCGGATGCCATTTATAGCAGCAGCTACAGTGATATTTGGGATAACAGGATTAATCTCGGAACCTCGAGTGGCAGTGTCAGACATAACAGTATCACGGTTCTCATAAGCTTAAGGAGAGTCAGGTGGAGTCAAAGACTCATGGAAGACCTCCAAATCATAAAGCCAGTTATTCTTGTTGTGCACACTAGTTTTTTCATGGTTAGGCAGGGTAAAGGCATGAACTACAGCATTGTCAATAAGCAGCTCAAATTCAACAGGGCCAAGATTTGCAATTATGCCACGATTGAAATAGAAGTTGATGTCCATTGGACGAATGTCACCGAAAGCAAAGGAATGATTCAGATGATATCTCATTCCAATTGCATCAGCAATCATCATCACCAACCCACCTATTATGATTGGCTCAAAAGAATCACGAGCAAGACGGCTTAAGTTAGCAAGCAAGAATGGAGCAGCATTAACAGGTTTTCCTTGGGATGCACAAAGCATGATATACAGTTCATCCCTAGACACAGAGGATTCAGAACACCATGGCAATGCGGTTTCAGTACAGATTGCTTCTACTACTTCATTTGTTTCTGCATCGTTAAATAATAAGGAATATTATATAGTCTCTCTTTCGCTTTCTAACTGGGCTACTAGTCTGTCATAAGGGAATTCATCGTTTATAGGCACTTCTTCGGGCTTTAAATCCTCAATCCTAGAGAGATGATCTGCTACTACGTTTTCTGTACCTTTCTTATCCTTAATTTCCAAATCGAATTCTTGCAAAATCAAGATCCATCTCAAGAGTCTTGGTTTGACATCCTTCTTAGTCAACAAGTACCTAATCATGGCATGATTGGTATATATAATGATTTTTGCTCCTACTAGATAGGAACGAAATTTATCTAAGGCGAATACAACGGCCAAGATTTCCTTTTCTGTGGTTGCGTAGTTCATCTGTGCGTTGTCCAAGGTTCTACTTGCATAGTAAATAGCATGAAGCTTTTTATCCTTTCTTTGTCCTAAGACAGCGCTTACAGCGTAGTCACTAGCGTCGCACATTATTTCAAATGGTAAACTCCAATCAGGTGGTTGCATAATGGGTGCGGTAATAAGAGCATTCTTCAGATGTTCAAATGCTTTCAAGCATTCTTCATCGAATATGAATTCAGTTTCTTTCATTAATAGTTCAGTCAGTGGTTTTGTAATCTTAGAGAAGTCTTTAATGAATCGTTGGTAAAAACTGGCATGTCCCAAAAAGCTTCGTACTTCTCTAACTGTTTTTGGAGGTTGAAGGTTTTCTATGACTTCTATCTTTGCCTTGTCTACTTCAATACCTCTATCGGATACTACATGTCCAAGAACTATTCTTTGTCGCACCATGAAATGGCATTTCTCCTAATTTAACACAAGGTTCACTTTAACGCATCGTTCAAGCACCATCTCAAGGTTTGACAAACAATTTTTGAAACTTCCCCCGCCTACAGAGAAATCATCCATAAATACTTCCATTATGTCGTCTATGAAATCTGCAAATATCGACATCATGCATCTCTGAAAGGTTGCGGGAGCATTACACAGTCCAAACGGCATTCGTCGATAGACGAATGTGCCATAGGGGCAGGTAAATATGGTCTTTTCTTGGTCATCAGGATGAATAGGTATTTGGAAAAATCCTGATATCCGTCTAAGTAACAGAAATGTGAATGTCTGGCTAGCCATTCAAGCATTTGGTCTATGAAGGGTAAAGGAAAATGATATTTTCTAGTAGCCTTATTCAGCTTCCTATAGTCTATGCACATCCTCCATCCAGTTTGAGTTCGTTTTGCTAAGGACTCGCCTTTTTCGTTAGTTACAACCGTAACACTGCCCTTCTTTGGTATGACATGCACTGGGCTGACCCAGTTACTATCAGATATCAGGTATATGATTCCTGCTTCTAATAGTTTTTGCACTTCTTTCTTGACTACATCGCTTAGGACAGGGTTCAATCGCCTTTAATGTTCTCTAGATGTCTTAATCTCTTCCTCCATCATGATGTGATGCATACATATAGAGGGACTTATTCCTTTTAGATCGAAGATCTTGTATCCAAGAGCTGTGGGATATTTTCTTAAGACTTCCAAAAGTTTCTCAGTTTCTATTTGTCCTAAATCGGCATTAACTATTACGGGTTTTTCAAGTTTAGTGTCTAGAAATTCATATCTTAAATCTTTGGGTAGTGTTTTAAGTTCTACAGATGGTTTCTTTGGGCAAGGCATTGGATCGGGTGTTAGTGCTAGGCATTCTCTTAGACTTTCATCTTCGTATGGCTCACGCCAGTTATCGTCTTCGAATGTTGGAGGGGCTGGAATCTTTAGTACTTCCGTGTACCTTGTCGGTTCCTTCTCCATTTCTCTGACGCATTCGTCGATAACGTCTAGAAAACAGCATGAATCGTTTAAAGTTGGGGCTTTTAGGAATTGGGCTAAGATGAATTTGACTTTTTCTTCCCCTACTTCGAAGGTTAATTTTCCTTTCTTAACATCTATTATAGCTCCAGCTGTTGCTAAGAACGTTCTACCTAAGATGATTGGTATATTAGAATCTTCCTTAATGTCCATTATCACGAAATCTGTCGGAATATAGAACTAACCTATACGAACTGGCACGTTTTCTTGCATACCTACTGTATATTTAACAGAACGGTCCGCTAGTTGTAGAGACATTTTCGTTGGTCTCAGTTCTCCTAAGTCAAGTTTCTTACATATTGATAAGGGCATTAGGCTAACACTGGCTCCTAAGTCGCATAACGCTTTGTCTATGACAGACTTTCCGATTACACAGGATATGGAAAAGCTACCCGGATCTTTTAGTTTAGGGGGCATGTTATTTTGAATAATGGCGCTACACTCGAAAGTGAGCATAACGGTTTCGTTATCTTCTAGATTTTTCTTATTTGACAAGATCTCCTTGAGAAATTTTGCATATGAGAGCATTTGTGTAATGGCTTCTGTAAAAGGTATGGTTACGTTTAATTGCCTTAGAAGCTCTACAAATTTCTTAAATTGCCCTTCATTTTTGGATTTGGCGAGGCTTTGAGGATAAGGTACAGGTGGCTTGTATGGTGGCGGAGGCACGTAAGGTGTTTCTTTTTCTGTGGCCTCTTCGCCTTTGTCTTCCTTGTTGCTTTGTGGTTCTTTTACTTTTTCAGTTCCCTTTGGTAAATTTTGGTGCATGGCTGGATTTTGGAGCCTCGGGTCAACGGGTCCATCGTATTCTGTTCCGCTTCATAAAGTAATAGCGTTAGCATGACCTTTTGGATTTGGTTGTGGTTGGCCAGGAAATGCTCCAGCGGGGGCTACTATAGTTGATTGTTGTTGGGCTACTTGAGTGATTTGGTTTCTAACATTTTGTTGTGGGTAGCCATAGCATCAAGTTTACTCGACATTCGTTTCATCAATTCGCTTGCATGAGCGTTTTGATTTGCGAATTCTTTGCTTTGTTGAACTTGAGCATTTATAAAGTTTTTCCATCATGATTTCCATATTTGATTTCCTAGGTGGTTGTGGTGCAGACGGTGGCGGCTTCTGGTAACCAGGAGGAATAGCAGGTGCTGGGTTTGGTGGATGTAAAGCATTGTTGTTTTTGTATGAAAAATTCGGGTGATTTCTCCAACCAGGATTGTAAGTGTTTGAATACAGGTTTCCTTGAGCATAGTTCACTTGGTCGGTAGGAGTATCAGCCAACACTTGACATTCGGCATTTGCATGCCCAGGGTTTCCCCGTATTTCACAATTTGGTGTCACCGCAGCTATGGTAGCTGCTGCTGGTGCTATTGCTAAACTTTCGATCTGTTGAGTAAGTGCATCCACTTTAACATTGACTCGGTCTATACCATTAATTTCGTGCATTCCACCTTTCGGAGTTGGTTTCTCTACACCAGTACGTTCAACTCCCCATTGGAAATAGTTTTGTGCCATAGTCTCTATGAGTTCATAAGCTTCTGCATACGGTTTATCCATTAGAGCATCGCCTGCGGCAGCGCACAGATTCATTTTGGTATTGTACAATAGCCCGCCATAAAAGGTATGTATTATTATCATCCATTCTTCAAGTCCATGGTGTGGGAATATCCTCAACATGTCCTTGTATCTCTCTCAAGCATCGAATAAAGATTCGTTATCTTTTTGCTTAAATCCATTAATTTGGGCTCTCAGCATAGCTGTCTTGCTTGGTGGGAAATATCTGGCTAAGAAGACTTTCTTCAACTCGTCCCATGTCATCACTGAATGGGATGTTAGAGACTGGAGCCAAGCTCTAGCTCTGTCCCTCAATGAGAACGGAAAAAGTCTTAGTCTTATTGCTTCTTGACTGACTCCATTGGCTTTTACGGTGTCTGCATATTGCACGAATATTGATAAATGAAGGTTCGGATCATCCGTAGCATTACCCGAGAATTGGTTTTGTTGAACTGCTGATATTAGAGAAGGTTTCAGCTCGAAATCATTTTGGTTAATAGCAGGGGAAGCAATGTTGTTATGTGGTTCTTCTTGTGACGGAACAGCATAATACTTCAGAGGACGGTTTCTCGGTCCTTCGACCATGATTCGTTCTGATTTTGATTCGGTTTTCGAATCTGAGTAGGGAATAATAGGATCTGGAAGGTTGTACCTAATTATGTATTCATTGATTCGGCGTCATAAACTTATATAACGTTCAATTTCGTTGATTGGTTGCTCCAACTCTTCGCCTTGTGAGCGAGTGTTTGGCATACAATCGACAGATTGCAAAGGAAAATAAAAAGTTGCCTTAGTCTATACTGTGCAACAAAAATATCACAATATTGACTAAATTAGTCCCCGGCAACGGCGCCAAAAACTTGATCGCGACTTTGCGTATTGGTCAGATTACTACTGCAAGTATACAGCTTATCACGTAGTTTTAAAAGATTGTCGAACCCACAAGGACTAATAATCAACCTAAAGTGTTCAATTATTGCGGTGCAAAGCTAAGGCTTGAATAGGCGGTACTAGGATCTTAATTCTAATGGGAATCGAAATAAATAATGAAATGAGACTGAAGAATGATTTTTGTACTCCTAAGGGACTCCGTAAATTTCGGGTGTTAACAAAGATTACAATTTTATTCTGTAGGAAATACTAATTTAAAGACTCAATCTCACACTTTCGCGCTATTGACCAAGCCACACCTAATGACCCCAAGATTTTGCTCTCGCTCGCACGGTGATTAAAAGACGTGTTTTGAAAACCAACAAAGCCTAAATGAAGCCTAAAGCGCTCTCACTGTGTTTAGGTTCAGTGCTCAGTGTCTACTATTCGGTGCTTACCTCAAACTCTCGTTATATCGGACACACCTTAATGCATTTCTCACTCTCATGACAAAACCCTGTTAAGTAGCCTCTCGCTTTCACGACAAAGCAACTTAAATTAAAATTAGACACTAAAACCAGATTCTTGAACAATTATATTTTACACTGGTTGTTTTTACAGAGTCTCATCGAAACGACGGTCCTCAAACTACGGGCTCAAACAAGTTTAGCCTAACATATTAAATCCTAAAACTAACATGTTAACAGTGCTGGAAATAAAAACATACATATTGGTTGATTTTAACAAAATTACAGATTTAGGTTTTTGTAGAAATTAAGTTATGTTGCAAACACATATACGAAATAATGCAGTAAAAACGGAAGAATAAATAACCTGTAGAATGCGAAAAAAGATAAACTGGAATTGAAACTTCTATTGAATAATAACTTGATCCAAGCGTACAAATCAGCCAAAATGTAAAGAAAGAAATACAACAGCGTAATAACTACTCAGTGTGAGCAATTGTTACTTTGGACAGTAAGTATGTAGTTAGGCTAGAGAGAATTCGGCAGCGCTTCCGCGGGGTACTTGGATGCTCAAACTATCGTCCAAAGGGGTCTATATATAGAAAATTCTTGGCTCCAAGGAGTTTGGTTCGAGTTTGAATTCAAAATGAGCATAACTGCCAAACTGTTGCAGGAAAACTGCTCCCGCCACAAACGGCGACCGCCGTCTGCTTAATGGCGACCGTCATTGCTTCAAAATGGAGATTCCCTCCTTTTTGGGCATGGCGAATGCCTTCTCAGAGCATGGCAAGCACCATTCCTTTAGGGAGGCCAAAACTTGCACTTTTGCTGCTTTTTCTTCATTCTTCAGCTCAACTTTCATTCTTTTCTTCTACATTGCTGATAGAACACCTGTCAAAGCAAAACAAAGGAAAACATGAGTAAATAGCATAGAAAACGGTAAAGACTCGATAAAACAATAAGTAGAAATGCGCGAAATGAATCAAAATGTACGATACGAAATCGAGTCATCACAAATCCTTGATGAACCTAACCCAAAACTACCATTACTATGTCAAGCCACCTTACCCCATTTTAAAGAAGAAACAAAAGAAAAAATGGAAGTGGGGTCGTTTAAGAAGTTTATGGAGATGCTTACAAAGATACAAGTCAACATTCCATTTGGTGAAGCTCTTGAAGAGATGTCAGTCTATGCAAAATTCATGAAATAACTTCTAACTAGAAGGTGTAAACTGAAATATGTTGAGAATCTTGTTTTAGCATAAGAGTTTAGTGCTATTATTCAAAAGTTGGCACCAAAACTAGATGATCCATGTAGATTTACTATTGCTTGTTCTATTGGTCCACTAAAGATTGGTCATACATTGTGTGATTTAGGGGTTATTATCAACTTAATGTCTTTATGTATGATGAGGAAGCTGAATTGTGGAGAACCAAAGTCAACTCAGATGACTCTTGCATTAGGTGATTGATCTATCACTTATCCATATGGAATTCTTGAAGATTTTCTTGTAAAAGTAAATGATTTATTGTTCCCATGTGATTTTTTATCCTCGATATGGCAGAAGATTCTGAAACACAATTATTGTTAGGAAGACTTTTCTTAGTAATGGGTAACACCATGATTGATGTTGATATGGGAGAACTGATTTTGATATTCAATAAAGTACATGTTGTGTTTAATGAATTTGAAGCCATGAAACATCAAAAGAAAAACTCGTAGTGTTATAAAGTTGATGTAGTAGAAGAAATCGTTCAGAAAGTAGCTACATATGAGTTACCATCATCACCGATGGATAGAATCATTGTTAATTCCATTGGAGCAGTTGAAGAAGAATATGGTAAAGAGGTAGTATAATGTGTACTTCAGTTGCAAGCAACCCAAGTTGAAAGAACAACAACAAAAATTAAAGAGCTATGTGGTAGTGAGCTGAAGAGTTCGATCAAAAGTTTGAATCGTCCTAAATTGAAAGAGCTTCTACCATACTTGAAATATTTATTCTTGGGAGAGAAATTGTTGCAACCATTTATTATTAGTAGTTCACTATCTAATTTGGAGGAAGAAAAGCTATTGAGAGTTCTACAAGGTAATAAAGAAGCACTTGGTTGGACTATTACAAATTTGAAAGGAATAATTCCATCCTATTTCATGCACAAGATCAAACTTGAAGAAGAATTCAAACATGTAGTTCAACCTCAATGAAGAATAAATCCTACCATGAAGAAAGTGGTGATAAAGAAAGTACTCAAGTTACTCAAAGCATGTATGATATATCTTATTTCTAATATTTCTTTAGTGAGTCTGGTGCATGTAGTTTTGAAGAAATGAGGTATGACAGTTGTCTGGAACGAAAAGAACGAGTTGATCTGGCTCGCACAGTTATCAAATGGAGTATGTGTATTGACTATCGCATGTTAAATCAAGCTATGAGAAAAAAACGCTTTCCATTACCTTTCATGGATTAGATGCTGGAAAGATTAGCATGTTAAGCTCACTATTATTTCTTAGATGGATATTCGGGATATTATCAAATTGATATAGATCTCGCTGATCAAGAGAAGACCATTTTTACTTCCCCATTTGTAGTTTTTGCTTATAGGAGGATGTCATTCAGTCTATGCAATGCTTCAACTAATTTTTAAAGGTGCATGTTTTTCATCTTTCTGATATGATTGAAAACTCCATTGATATATTTATGGATGACTTTTTGTATTTGGTAATACTTTTGATAATTGTCTTGTTCGTTTTAATATTGTTCTAAAGAGATGTGTTGAAACAAACCTAGTTTTAAACTGAGAAAATGTCGCTTTATGGTAACTGAAGGTATTGTTTTAATATGTAAAATTTCTTCGAAAGGTATCGAGGCATATAAAGCGAAAGTAAAGGTCATTGAATAGTTACCCCCCCCCCCCCCCATGAATATGAAAGGAGTGAGAAGTTTCTCAGGACATGTCGGGTTTTACTGATGGTTCATAAAAGACTTCTCTAAGATTGCAAAACTTCTTTACAGCATCCTTGTGAAAGACAATGATTTTGACTTTGATGTTAATTATTCACATTCCTTTTCTATTATCAAATAAAAGTTTGTCATTGCACATGTAATCATCACTAATAATTAGGAACTTCCCTTTGAATTTATGTGTGATGCTAGTGATTACGCGGTTGGAGGAGTTATATGCCAACGCCATGCAAAAATTTTTAATTCAATATACTATGCTTGACAAGTTTTAAATGAAAATCAAGTGAATTACACTACCGCATAAAAAGAATTGCTATCTATAGGATTTGTGTTGGAAATGTTGTGTCCTTATCTAATTGGTTCCAAATTTGTTATTTTCACAAATCATGCAACACTGAAATATCTTTTCACTAAAGGATATTCTAAGTCAAGATTTCTCAGATGGATATTGTTAGTTAACATCATTTTTAATTCATTTTTATTCAAAAAATTTATTGCTTTGGTTTTGACATGAGTGATTA
The DNA here is from genome assembly GCA_022829125.1 of Lathyrus tuberosus. Taxonomy (NCBI): domain Eukaryota; kingdom Viridiplantae; phylum Streptophyta; class Magnoliopsida; order Fabales; family Fabaceae; genus Lathyrus; species Lathyrus tuberosus. The sequence continues at coordinate 9,295,201 of JALAZF010000090.1, forward strand.
CTTGGTTTATCAAATCTTCAACATTTTCAATCATTGATGGATGGTCCCTTGGTTGATTGAACCTTCAATATTTCAAACATGTTGATAAATGATCATTTGATCATTTTTGACACTTTGGATTAGTGATAGGTTATCCCTTGGTGTAGAATATGTTTGAGTCCTTTGACTTGTTGATAAATGATCTCATTGTGATGACTTTAGTTTGCTTCTTAACTTCTCCTTCTTCATATATTTTCGTCTTTGATTTTAAACCATTGTGTTACATGTTTTAGGTGAATAACTTTGTGTTATTTCTCTAACATGTTTGAGCACATAAATTGCTATTGACTGGCCTCAGATAGGTGTGGCTTCTACATAATGTCACTTACGATTGCTTAACATAGTGCTATATTGTCCCGATGCGATAAATCAACCATTAACTCTAATCACTAACCATAGAATTATTGACTTAATTTTCTTGTTTTTTAATTCTTGCAATTTATATTTTTAGCAATTTACTTTTATGCTCATCATCATCCATTTAACTCATGCATTCTTTACTTTATGCCATTTTATTTTTCTTTGTTTTATTGTTTCATATTATTAAAAAGAACAAAAACATGATAAAATGAAAAGACCAAAAAGACATGACTCTCTACTTCTGACCTAAAGGACGGATCCTTATGGACATTGTGAATGGCCCTAACATCATGGAGTATTTTGGACCTTTTGTTTGACCTTAGAAAAAAGAGAATTCAACTTGGATTCTTATTTCCATTGCCTAGCTTAGGATATTTTGCACGCACATGGCTTTCTCTTGGGCTACTGATCCGCTGTCGCACACAGATCAAAAACGAGTAATTTTGAAAGCAGTATCGGGAAGCGACACTCGGATATCGTATCACAAGGATTCTTATGAGAAAAAGTGATTAAAAATAAGTGACTATAAAATAAGTCAATCTGTTGTTCGTTCTCCTACTTATCATTGATCATATAATTACTAAGCCCTAAGCGGATTTCATTCTCTTTCGATCATAGTAACAATAGCAAGCGTGATTGAATTACTAAATGATTTATGTTCCTAAATCCGAATTAAGCAAACAGATAACGCAAACACGAATTAAGCAAACGCGGTTACGATTAACAGAACATACATCAATCGAATTAATTCAATCATATTATATAAAATATGCAATTGAATTAAGCAAACAACGGCAACCGAATAAGCATTCAGAATTATAGATAGAATTGAAAAGAGAATTGAATTTACTTGGAAAATATATTAACCTCAAAGTGAACGGAGATACGGTTACAGTAGATCAACTCAAAGAGTTTAGTTCTCCATGAAATACGTAAAAAGTAAAGACAAATCGTGAATAATAAAAGGTCCTCCCCATGTAGCGCGGATAAAAACCTTATAAACCAAATAAGGTTTTTCACTACTAACTAAAACTGGGTCGAAAACATAAATCAGGCCCATAAAACGACCCGAAATAAATTATTTTCTAAAGGCAGAATTCGGGTTCTGACTTCAACGACTTATTTGACCACCTTTCACTCTTAATCAGATCTTGGCTTCAACATAAAACTTGTAGCCCTCTGTCTTAGCTTTCCATCGACTGGTAGAACGCGCAAAACGGCATCTCGTAGCTCAAGTTATGACCTGCGCAGTGAAAAGTATCAAATAAGTGTTAATGCTGAAAATAAGCTGCGAAAATAACATAAAGGTAGAAACAAACTTAAATATGAAAACACATTAAAATAGTAAAAACATTCAAATAAACTGTAGAAATGCCTAAGTACAAACATAAGAGAATGTTCATTAAAATGCACTGATCAAATTCCCCCTCACTTGAACTTTTGCACTCCGAGCAAAATAGAAATCAAAACTCAAGAACCACAACAGCATTCAGATACTCATTCTAAGCTACAAACTCTTCTTCGATTAAGATAGTATCGATAGGTACTAATCTTGCACACTAAGGATATCGTAAGAACACAAATCCGCAATTGTGCAGTCATAAGCCTCCCTCGTATACAAACCCGTCAGAATCATGTTATTATGCTTAAGCCTAGCTTACTCATCCTCCTTTTTGCTCTCATTCATTCTAGCGCAATCACATTAAACTTGTTACCTCTACACACTCATAGTAAGGCGACCGGTTAGTGACTATGACCTTTTTGCACGGGGTTCTAGTAATTAAGTGGCATAACCCCTTGCTTACCCAATTGTAGTTGCGGGGGATCAGATCGTAATCCGCCCTACCAAGTTCAGTACCAAATACCTCTGAACCAACTAACAACGGGTCTTATTATCATGTTTTGGTAGGTTCTACAACCGTTGGGTTAAATGACCGGGTGAGGGTCACCAAACTTAGAAGGTGCATTCCCTATTTTTTTTAATGAAAACTTGGATCACTCACTTATTTTCATCGGCTTCCTTACGTAGACCGTGTGTGAGATGGTGTTGATTGCTATGATAAACTACTCAAGAGCTATTAAAAGATGAGAACTCAAGGCTATGTCATAACAAGTATTCAAAATGATTTCCATATTTAGGAGACTTAAGGTGTTAAAATGATATCGATCTTGTGAACTTTTCTCAAGTCTCCACAACTAACCTCAAATTAATCTATGGCCTAAAACTTTCAAAAAAAAAAATGCCTAGTGTTTTTAAAATAAAACAAAATAAAACAAAATAAAACAAACAAAACAAAAACAAAGAAAACAAAGTAAATAAATGATTCATTCCCCCACACTTAAAACAAGCATTGTCCTCAATGAAAGGACATAACTATTAAAGTTGAGAGAAAGGAAAGAACACACCTGATTATTCTAGGTGGATAGGTGATCACATAAGCAGTCTTTCCTAAAGAGAGATCTTTTACACTTTCCTCTTCCATCATTGTGGGGCTCTCTTTTATGCGCTGAAATTTGAAGTTATTATCAGAGCTCTCATTTTCGCTTTGTATTCCGGGATCAAAAAATGATCCTAGAAAAGTGGAAGTGTGGTTCATCCAATTAAATCGCTTTTAGGGCTGCCTAAATTCAAGAATGCTAACCAAGGTCCATCCAATGACCTTCTTATGTTCCTGCAATGATTTCTCTTCCTGCACAAATTCAATTAAATTATTAGGAAGTGGTTTCAGCTCTAAGGAGAGTGGTTTCTCGATGGATGGTTTGTTCCAGGCAGTCGGGGTGTCGAGAGCTTCATCTACATGAACAACTTCATTTGCAACCTCATTTGTAGTAAGAATATGAACTTGCAAGTAAACCTCAATTTCAGCACAAACAAAACAAATTTTAGTGTCACTCGAACATCACAAGAGTAAACAACATAAAAATCAGACAATGGTGGAAAATTAGCTGCAAACAAATCAGTACAAGTATCATCAACATTTTCAGAAGACAACTCTATTTGAAAAACATAATGCTCTTCCAAGGGCTGTTGGTTTGATCCTTGAGCTTGCTGCATGGCATTCATTGAAGTGGCAAGTTGTCCAATCTGTATTTCCAAAGTCTGAAAATTAGAATATATTTGTTGTTGAAACTTGATATTATTTGTAGCCATTTGGTTGACAAGGTCCTCTAGTGAAGGTTCGAAAGGTGCAGAGCACACAACTTCTAATTCCTTCATATGCTTATGTGGATCCTCACCTGCAAGACCATTAAACCTTGGCAACAAGTGTATTAAACCATATTTGAATTCAAAAGGTACAACAACATCATGATATTCAATACATAAAGCATTATAATTCACAAGTGCGGCCACTTCTCTCAGATTTCTTTGATCATCCATGATAAACTCAAAATAAGAATCACCCAAAGAATGAGAAAACACAAGATCAAGATTAAGATCAAAATCAAACAAGCAATGCAGTAACAACTAAGAAAATACCGACAATGTCCCTAAACAACAAAATAGATGGGAAACACTAAATAAAATAGTTAAAATAAAATTTAAAAAATAAAAAAAAAACACGAAATCTAATCTAATTAAGCAAAATAATTTTTTGTGGATTTTTTTCGAATTTTTCTGAAACTATGAAAACATTAAAAAATTCATAGAAAATAGAAAAATGATGAATTTTGGATTTTTAGGTTGGCATCCACTATTTAGTTTCTAAATATAAGCTTTTGATCCCTGATTTTTTTCTAATGAATCGACCAAGAATCGGACAAATCTGAGACGAGTTTCCTAAAAATCAATTTTTTTTTACTAGTTCGGACGCAAGATAGAGCATTCGGACGCGAAAAAGATAAAACAACAAAAAGAAAGTTCAAAACACACTAATCGACACCTATGACTCAACTAACGGTTAAAAACGACAAGAAATCTCGGCAACGGCGCCAATTTGATCCGATGTCGCGCACGGATCAAAAACGAGTAATTTTTGAAAGCAGTAACGGGAAGCGACACTCAGATGTCGTATCGCAAGGATTCTTGTTGAGAATTTTACCAACTGAAAATGATTGGGGGGTTTCGAATTAGGTTTCAAAAATCTATGAGAAAAAGTGCTTAAAAATAAGTGATTATAGAATAAGTCAATCTGTTGTTCGTTCTCCTACTTATCATTAATCATATAATTACCAAGCCCTAAGCGGATTTTATTCTCTTTCGATCATAGTAACAATAGCAAGCGTGATTGAATTACTAAATGATTTATGTTCCTAAATCCGAATTAAGCAAACAGATAACGCAAACACGAATTAAGCAAACGCGGTTACGATTAACAGAACATACATCAATCGAATTAATTCAATCCTATTCTATAAAATATGCAATTGAATTAAGCAAACAACGACAACAGAATAAGCATTCAGAATTATAGATAGAATTGAAAAGAGAATTGAATTTACTTGGAAAATATATTAACCTCAAAGTGAACGAAGATACGGTTACAGCAGATCAACTCAAAGAGTTTAATTCTCCGTGGAATACGTAAAAAGCAAAGACGAATCATGAATAATAAAAGGTCATCCCCCTGTAGCGCAGCTGAAAACCTTATAAACCAAATAAGGTTTTTCACTACTAACTAAAACTGGGTCGGAAACATAAACCAGACCCATAAAACGACTCGAAATAAATTATTTTCTAAAGGCAGAATTCGAGTTCTGACTTCATCGACTTATTTGACCATCTTTCACTCCGAATCAGATCTTGGCTTCAATATAAAACTTGTAGCTCTCTGTCTTAGCTTTCCATCGACTGGTAGAACGCGTAAAACTGTATCCCATAGCTCAAGTTATGACCTGCGCAGTGAAAAGTATCAAATAAGTGTTAATGTTGAAAATAAGTTGCGAAAATAAAATAAAGGTAGAAACAAACTTAAATATGAAAACACATTAAAATAGTAAAAACACTCAAATAAACTCTAGAAATTCATAAGTACAAACATAAGAGAATTTACATTAAAATGCACTGATCAACTACCTTACAATGAAACTCCTTTGTTTCTTGCACACATCCCTTGTATTTTTCATGCACCCCTCTCCCCTTTTGATGTACTTTCTTTATCTCTTGATTTCCTTTGGTTTGGTTTTGTTTGCTAGTTATCCCTAGGGATTAGGATCGACCTCACCATTTTCTTAGTCAACAATAAAACCCTTGATCCAATGTCAAGCGACATTTTCTCAATTAAACTAAACAACATGTTAAAATACGATAAGAATTGCGCGCCACGAGCCTTAAGTGGTAAAGAAGGAGTGAGAATGGAGCTTTCCTACCTTCACTCTGAGTATTTTGGACGCAAGACGCTTGACTTAGTTGTTTGAAATATTCACCTCTACCCATAGTCTTTAGTGCAATTCAAATCAAAATACAATCTCTCTTCAAAACCCTAAAATCAACAACAACCCATCAAACTCTTTTTGCGCCTTAGGGCATCAACCCGAAAACCTTTTTTGAAGGTAAAATCAACCAACACACACTTATTTTCTACCTCGAACTACGGAGCTCTGATTTCCTTATTGCACTATGAGGATACGTAGGCACGATATTACAAGATATTGGCGAGCGCACTAATAAAAAACCCCACCTTTTTCCCCAATAGCATGTGACCTTTAGATAAACGACACTCATTCGCGCTTAGAAAATCTAGATGGTTCCCGTTGGGTACAACGGGGTGTGAGGGGTGTTAATACCTTTCTCTTGCATGACCGACTTCCAAACCCGAATTTGGTTACAAGATCATTTTCTTCACCTTTTAGGGGGTTTTATCGATATTTTCCCTTTCTTCAGAATAAACAAAGTTTGGCGGCGACTCTGTGCATTTTTCACATTGCGATAGTGTATTGGCCATGTTTTGAATTGGATGAGATGTGTATGTTGAAATGTTGGTTTGTTTGATGCATGGATGGTGTATGTGATAGGATGGCATGGCATGGCATTTTGGTCATGAAGACATGGATCATGAAGCAAGTCATGGAATATGAAGAAGTTTTGGACAACATCAACAATTATGAAGAACTTATAGGCTTTGGAGAATCACAAAGATGGGATGGCTTGTAAATGAAAAAAAAGTAGGATATGTTTTAAGATAGTTAGTTGACTTTGGTTAACTGTTTGACCAAAAATTCAACAATTGACCAAAAGTCGACTCTATGTCAAATGTGTACTTTTTGTAGAATCTTCACAAAGTATCAGTCAACCATCAGTAGTTGTTTGTCTGGGACATGCAACCAATCCCACAACAGCAACGGATGGTCTGATCATGCAACCTCTTTCCTTGTTCAATAGACCAGAAAGTATCTTCCCTAGAACTCATCCAGAAACAGAACATGATGCCTGCTCTGATACCAATTAAAATTCTAGTAGCAGATCTCAGATGTCCTGAGAGATGTCGAGACACTTGATCTCTGCTTCTCTGAAGAAGGTCAAAACAAGAACATCCAAATACTGCCAATTCATCACAATGTCATGACAGATGTTTCAACATCTGTTAAGACAAATATTTCAGAACATAAGAGTAGACTGAATTGAACATAACAGAATGATAACAAACACCAAGATATGATGACACAGATCGGTGAACAACAACACCTACATTTGGGGGCTACCAAGCCAGGAATGAATTCACTATCAGTAGTATTAATTCTAAGTATACAACCTCCGATAACTTATTATTTAATTCCCTACCCAGTGTAATTCTATCTAGAAACCCATTTAGATAAGAGAAGCCCATCTCAATTCTTAAATCACCTCAGTGATATATAACAGTTACAACCTCCGGTAACTGTATCAAACTGTACAATTGAAAGACAACCCTTTCAACACAAAATCCAGTCAAGCCTCTTGACTAACAATACTTGAATTTTCTTAATAGCTTCATCTAAGAACAATATACAATTCACTACCTACAGGTTTCTGAATATGTAAAACTATGTCTACCACAATGTATCAAACTAATACAAAGGGTGACTTACAATACAAGAAAGTACACGACTCTCAAAGCCCTAAACCCTTATTTTTATTTTACAAAAGTCTTAACAAGGTCTAATCATTTTGCCCTAGGTCTTGGTCTTCCTTTTATAATCTTCAGCTGTCCATGGGCTTCGAAATCTCTGTTTAATCATCCCTTGATCCATGTTCTAATTGCTCCTGAAATCTTGGAACAGATCTGCAACAAACCTGCTATATCAGACCAAGATGTCGAGTCCTCAAGATAGGACATCTTGTCTGGCATGTTTTCTTGTAACTGATTTCTTCATGTTAGGACATTTTTTCAACATCATGTTTTACCAAAATTTAGTCAAATCTTAGAGCCTTCAATCTCCCCATTTTGACAAATTTTGGCTAAAACTCCTTTTGCACAATAAACCCAGAAAGACATGGAGAAAAGGAGTAGAAAATAATGTGACTCCTAGAAGCTTTCATCCTTCCTGTCCCGCTGTTTGGATGATTTACACAACACACACCACCTGTTGTATGTCGTGTACCCTTTGTCCTGATGTACATGAGGAAGAAGATGCACGACAGTCCCCCTCAAAACCAGTCCCAATTTACCATCCTCCATTTTCCAGATCAGGGGTCAAAGAAACAAACCCTACCTCCAGATAACTCAGAACACAAGACACAAATATGTTCAAAACTCAGATCACAAGGCACAAAAAGAAAAACTCAGAACAAAAAGAACTGAGACACAGACAAGACGTTAGAACATCTTATCTAACATCCTTGAAAAACAACTGCAAGGATGAACTTAACACACAAAAGGAGATCAGTCATTTGTTGTAAGGAACAACACACAACTGAGATGAACACACAACCTTTCTCCCCCTTTTTAGCCAAAAATTGGCAAACGTAACCAACACAGTTCCAGACCCAAACACTACTCACCCAAACCCGGACAAATGCCATAACCTTACAACCCACCAAAAGAGACCACCTGAGACTTAAGAGGCAGCGACCCCCTTTAAATACCCAAGCAGTTTCCTTAGGAATTAACGGTCCATATAAGTTACCGAAGAACAATTCAATAAGGATATAACTTGAGGTAGATAACTTCATCATAAATGATTGTGCACCGCCCAATTCAGATTTGACTGTTTCAACTTTAATGAGAACCGTCCAAAGAATGTGCATGTACCACGAAACATGCTTTGCACGCCTTCTCTAATGCACTCTTTCCACCATCCAAGGAACACCCTCCAAATAGAGCTACTTGGAAACAACCACAAGTCCTAAAAAATGTCCTGACACCTGGTCAAACTTTGTCTACTCTCTCTTATAACCTCTGAGGCATAGTCACAGTGCCTTCCAATAACCCCAGCAAACTCCTTTCAACCAAAAAAACTGACCAAGATGCTAAGACATTATGTATGACATCTCCCATTTATTAACCAGGACTCCCATGGTCCTTATCTCAATCTGCAGAGAAAAATAAATTCTCCCAGAAAATATCCATTCTTATTTCTCATGTCTCTCCTAAGAATTAAAAACAAGGTTGAAATAGGTCAATAGCCTTAACAATTCAAACTCTCAAGAAAAGCTGACTAATCCAAAGGAACAACACACCATGATGTCAAGACATCTTGCCTGACATCACATCCTCACAAGAATCACATGAGCATCTTCATACAAAAAAACAGGATCACACTCCTTGTACCATAACAAAAAAAAATCCTTGGATTGAGACCAAATAACACCATTGATCATTCTCCCCCTAAACATATCCACACACTATACAAATTCATCTTGAACTTTATAGCCATAGACAGCCTTGTTCTTTAAGAGTAGATACAATAAAATCTGAAATGCTCACATGCCAGAAAGAGACATACAAATTCTCTTAGCTCCTTGGTAAGGCAAGATGTCATTCATACTTGGAAGACAACAAGCCCCTTCTCCATATGATGAGTGATACCTCCTCAGCCTGCTTCCTTCTCAAGATTCAGCCTGATATAATCTTTTAAAGTGCTACTTCCAGCAGACCCTATCATCAGAATACACACAGACTTGACCAGTAGCACTACACCATACTCGCCAATGAATAGATATAGCTTCAAAGCTGAAAATCAAACTTAGTTATCCTCTAAAAATAACCAAAGTCAAGAATGATGTTCCAACATCACTTAGGACATCAGTCTTAATCAGAGAAGTTATGAATTTTGATTCTTGAAACACCAAACACTGGACTTACTATTCTTACTCCTCCAAGGTACACATGAAGATCTTAATATGATACACACATGTATCAGCTTAATCTTCACACACATCAGAGAATCACTGAGGGAAATAAACTCTCATAAAGCTTCTTACCAGAAGCAGAAGGTGTAAACATGCTATTTGATGTTTAAGGACATCAATCATCCTTAAGCACCTTAGGATTTCCTCTATCTCAACAGAACAAGAGTTCCATGTTCTCATAGACTTGAACTTTATATTTAAGTTTGAGCAAACAACCTCTATCCTGTCTTAAGAAATAGAACAACCAGTCTTCAACAAAATTTTGATCCAGTAATTTAAGTTCCTTTCCCCAATATAATCGTCCATACCAGAGACAAATCTTCATATAGTCTGGTTGAGATGCCTTTAATAGACCTTCACTATGAATCAGATCAGATACTCCTATAGGAGATAATGGAACACAACTTCTGCATCCTTATGCGCCTAGACCAGAAGAGAACTGACCCAAGGAAAGTTCATCAAGTTGATCATGTGTTGACCTTCACCACACCAGCACACCTATCCATAGAGAATTCCTTTGTTTAACATCCAGAGCATATGCCACTACACTCCTTTGTCCAATAAGTTCACTCCTTGGATCAACAAGATTCTGCACACACTATTTTGGAAAGATGTTTCAACATCTGGTTGAACATTGGTTCCTTTTCCAATGAAAACATCACTGAAATTGGTTCTGAAACTATTTCCAGAATAACACACCTTGGTCACATATAGGGACAATATAAGGATATTTTGAGAACTGCACACAAGATACCAACTGTATCCATTCTTCAAGACTCGTCAGATGCTAAGAATAGATTCTTGAGTTCTTGAAACTGTGTGAAGCTGCACCTTATGGAGTGACATCATCTGTCTTGAGCACTAAGCAAAAGGATAATCAACTAAATAATTGCTAAGGCTACAAATAGCAATTGATTTTAAATCCCAATTCTGTATTCTTCGGATTTACATCTCTCCTTCCCCTAGCTATAAAACTAGGAATAAGACATCCAACACCACCTAGGAAGAAATCTTCAAAGCATAACTCTTCCTTAGAATACCTTCTTCAGACAAACCAGTAACATCCTTGGATGAACAAAATCACTTTTCAAGACAAGGATCAAATTTCTTCACACTCATAAGACTGCTTTGACATTGATCAGCATTTACTCCAGTTCCATCCTAGTTGAATGTCAGTACAATTGTGCTGACAATTGAACAATTATAGGGTCCATTCTAAATACTTCCTTCCAGAAGATCTGATAGGAAATCCTTAATCAAAGACAATCTCTTATAGAGTTGGAAGTAAAAATAAATTGCTCTTGGCTCTCTTCAATGGTATGACATTCTCATGTCACACTTCTAAGTACCATTGGAACATCTTCTTGACCATCTTCTCTTCTGACTCTATTTATCAAACACATTCTAAAGTGCCATTATGAGTGGACTTGAGAAAAAAATCAAGTATCTTGGGCATGACATAGAGTGTTTATCAAATCCATAGATCATGAATTGGATACACAAGACCTCAACTCAACCTTTTTCCTCCTATTACCCTTCATGTTGCCTGATTGAAACTATCTCCCAAACAACATAGAAAGATCCTTCAGAGGAATCCAGATCACAATGCTCCTTCCTGTATATTACTCCCAGCTAATGATGGCTAGAACAACTATAGAAGCTGACACCATCTTCAACAAGCACCAGGTAAGATGTCAGAACATTTTATAAAGCACTATGAGCAACAATAACATCATTATCAGCAGCAGCGATAGAATCTTCACAAAGTATCAGTCAACCATCAGTAGTTGTTTGTCTGGGGCAGCCTATCATCCTAGCCTCCAATTCCACAACAGCAAAGAATGGTCTGATCATGCAACCTCCTTCCTTGTTCAATAGACCAGAAAGTATCTTCCCTAGAACTCATCCAGAAACAGAATAGGATGCCTGCTTTTATACCAATTGAAATTCTGGTAGAAGATCTCAGATGTCCTGAGAGATGTCGAGACACTTGATCTCTGCTTCTCTAAACAAGGTGAAAACAAGAACATCCAAATACTGCCAATTCATCACAATGTCATGACAGATGTTTCAACATCTGTCAAGACAAATATTTCATAACATAAGAGTAGATTGAATTGAACATAACAGAATGATAAATAACACCAAGATATGATGACCCAATTCGGTGAACAACAACACCTACATCTGGGGGCTACCAAGCCAGGAATGAATTCATTATCAGTAGTATTAATTCTAAGTATACAACCTCCGGTAACTTATCACTTAATTCTCTACCTAGTACAATTCTATCTAGAAACCCTCTAGATAAGATAAGCCCGTCTCAATTCCTAAATCACTTCAGTGATATATAACAGTTACAACCTCCGGTAACTGTATCAAACTGTACAATTGAAAGACAACCCTTTCAACACAAAATCCAGTCAAGCCTCTTGACTAACAATACTTGAATTTGCTTAATAGCTTCATCCAAGAACAATATACAATTCATTACCTACAGGTATCTGAATATGTAAAACTATGTCTACCACAATATATCAAACTGATACAAAGGGTGACTTACAATACAAGAAAGTACACGACTCTCAAAACCCTAAACCCTTATTTTTATTTTACAAAAGTCTTAACAAGGTCTAATCATTTTGCACTAGGTCTTGGTCTTCCTTTTATAATATTCAGTTGTCCATGGGCTTCGAAATCTCTGTTTAATCATCCTTTGATCCATGTTCTAATTGCGTCTGAAATCTTGGAACAGATCAGTAACAAACCTGCTGTATCAGACCAAGATGTCGAGTCCTCAAGATAGGACATCTTGTCTAGCATGTTTTCAAATCTTAGAACCTTCAATGATGTAGTCCATAATGATCAAAACTTAGGTCAAAGATTAGGATTCCACAAAGATAAGCATCCCAAGTCCAGTGTAACACAATCCCATGGGTTTGATTCTCAAGTAATGCCATAAAGGAACCCTAGCCCGTGGAGCTTGATAGGTTACTTGTCATAATCTCATCTTTGTGTCATAAATAGCAAGACCCTTGATTCAATGATGCTTATTTAATTGTAAATGAATAATGTAAATGACTATGACATGAGCATGAGCCAGATAAAATAGAAAAAGGTAAGGCAAATGTTATGGTATAACACATGAGGATCAATGATTTTGGAAGAGTTGTGTTGTTCTGGGGTGCAATGGGTAGGAAAACAGGGTATTTCGCAAAAGCTCAACACTAGAGATCTACGCCGAATTCAAGGAGTGTGGTCTTCTTTGTTCAAACTCTTGAAGCTGCTTCCAACACCTCAGAGTTTATTGTAAAAAGAGTTTTGGAATTGATGGCTATTATGACCAATAAACCCATTAATGTAGAGAGGTTGATTACAGACAACGTTAAGGCCATGGCTGATTCCAAACTATAAACCTGTGGCCGCCACTTCTGTAACGAATTATACATATTAGTTGGAGTTATGAGCCACTCTGAGGATGGCATGATCAAATCCATGGTCCCCAACCCCAACAACACAGTGTATATGCGCGGTTTTTTTTTTCATCCCTATCGGACACCCTCAATTTCACGTGTGTTTTTGCTCAAAATGAAACCAAGAATCACTAATACATTACAAACAATTGATGATGGTATATACACACTAAAAGAGAATTCAAAATACTGTTTAAAAAATGCTGAATTCAAACAAAAAAGTAGGATTTAAAAATTAAAAAAGGACATAATTGATAAGACTATTAGCATATTTTAAATTTTATTACAAAATAGCACATTTATACAAAGGCTAAGTGTATGTATGTTATACTAACTCCTTACAATAACAGAAATTGAATTACATTTTTAACATTAGCAACTACAATTTAAAACAATCTCTCTTCTCTCCTCTATTTATGCATGGTTGCTCGTTAAGCATGTTATCATAGTCATGCCACCAGTGGCGGCGGAAGAATCTTTCTTTTGCATAAGCCTTATGTGCACATTTTTTTATCTTAATTTGATAAATATTAAATTGATTCTTACAGTGTACATGTTTCAGTGTATATTATAGTACAAACATTGTTGTGTCTTACGTGTAAATTCTTATGAAACATACAATTCTGCTTTTCCATCAATAAATAGACTCATGAACTCTTCACCATCAACTGTTTCTTTCTCTATGAGAAGTTGAGCAAGCTTGTGAAGAATGTCAATGTGAGTGTTGATAATTTCTGATGCCCTGACATATGCTTTCTCTACCAGTTCTCTAACTTCCTTATCCACTATATCAGCAGTTGCCATGGAATAATCTTTTTGTGATGACATCTGCAATCACAGTTTTTTAAGTGGTGAGGAAATTTATTTTGCAGAGAAAAATTAAACAAAAGTGATATTACTAATATCCTCATCAACCTATGTTAAATCGCGGCCTACCTGTTGTCCCAAGAATGGGTTTCCACCACCCCCGCCGATGGCAACTTGTCCGACTTTTTTGCTGAACCCAAATCTCTCAACCATTTGTCTCGCCACTCGTGAAACTTGCTGGAAGTCATTTGATGCCCCAGTGGTGACATTTTCCTGGCCAAAAATAACCTCTTCTGCAACCCTGTTTCACCAAATACAGAGATAAGGAATTTGCTGCATAATATTTACAGACCCAAAGCTAATGATAATAAGACCCTGCATTTCAAGTTCAGACTATGACTATAACCATGCATGCCCCTTAAAAAATGCAACGGGTAAGTAGCCAACAGTAAAACAAGTAAATCAGTATTTAAGTCCTTGATATAGTCCCTCAAATTTGTGAAAATTAGTTTCTTAAATTCAACAAAAAAATTAGTTCCTTGGTATGTAGTTCTGATGTGAGAGTAACTTGCAACTTGCAAAAATCGAGATCTAACTTTAAATAAGGTAAAGTAATGTGCAAAATTTTGTGTATTGCATGGTGTTAGACTGACCTTCCTCCAAGTGCAACTGCCATCTGATTTTCCAAGTAGCTTCTACTGTACAATCCAGACTCGAGCCTCTCTTCGCTGGGAGCAAAAAAGGTGAGACCACCAGCTTGGCCACGAGGTATAATGGAAATCTTGGCTACAGGGTCATATTCAGGCATCAAAGCGCCAACTAAAGCATGGCCAGCCTCTGAAAATCAACAAGGAAGAAGCATGGTGATTAAGGATCCAAAAACCAACTATAACCTGCCAAGTTTGGATACTTACAGAAAAGGAAGGGAAACAAAACATACCATGATATGCTACTAATTTCTTCTTCTCTTCTGAGACAACAGCGTTTTTCTTTTCTGGTCCAGCAATGATCCTTTCAAGTGCATCAGATATCTCATCTTTACTTATTTCCTTGAGGTCGCGCCTGGCTGCAAGAATAGCTGCTTCATTCATCAGATTCTGCAGATCAGCTCCTGTGAACCCTGGGGTTCTCCTTGCAATTTTATCAAAGTCAACATCTTTTGCAAGTGCTTTTCCTCTAGAATGCACCTGACGGAGAAGAAGAATCAAGAATAATTTAGACACGAAGTAGCACATAGGTTAATCAATTTAAACACTGGACTAAAGCAAGGTTATCCTTACCACAATATTTCAAAAACTAGACTAAAGAAAGAGCATTGAGAATTTTCAATTCCCCCTACCCAATTAGGCTTTTAATATTACAAAAAGGGCATTAAGAAATAGACTGAGACTCAGTTTGAATTACCTTTCAATCTACAGGAGTACTAATTGTGTGCAGCCATTCCTCATTTTTAAACAGTGAAAACTAAAACTACTATCCTCCCCCAATGAACATGCGTTCAGGTGTGTCAATATGAGCCGCAATTTCGTAGTTTTTTTTATATATATGCAATTAAACAACAAAATCTTGGCATTAAACAGTGATTTCATGCAATTCTGGTGAAATTTAAATCATTGGCATTGACAACAAAACAAGACACGCAGTAGGATTATTATTTGATTTTTGCTTAAAAATGGTCCTAATAAATAAATTTTCAAAACCACCTACCCAATTAAACTTAGAATATTACAAAAAGAGCATTTAGACTCAATTTGAATCATTGTAATCTAAATGTGTACTAAGTACTAACTGTATGCACATGTTCCTCAGATTCTAGCTGCCACCGACAAAATAAATGTCGAGGTGAATCAATAATAGGGGTTTTCAAAAAAAGGCTTGCAATTGAAAATTGGGCCATGGCGTTTTAATTTTAGATATATCCGCAACCACATTTAAGACTAATGGGAGATTGCACAAGCCACATTTAACTGCAACTGTAAGCATTATGGCGCGAGTGCATCTTAAAACATCGGTGTTGACAACAAAACAAGACACGCATTAGGATCATTATTTGCTTTGGCTTAAAAAAAAGTCATTATATAAATAAATTAGTTATGAGAGAGTATTCACCTGAAGGATTTTAACTCTACCGGCAACATCGGGTCTATCCACGGTAACTTGCCTATCAAACCTTCCAGGTCTAAGCAATGCAGAATCAAGAACATCAGGTCTATTAGTAGCCGCCAAAACAATAACACCTGAATTACCAGAAAATCCATCCATCTCAGTCAAAAGCTGATTAATAGTCTGTTCCCTCTCATCATTCCCGCCACCCATTCCAGCTCCTCTCTGCCTCCCAACTGCATCAATCTCATCAATAAACACAATGCACGGCGCCTTCGACTTCGCCTTCTCAAACAAATCCCTAACTCTAGAAGCACCAACTCCCACAAAAAGCTCCACGAACTCCGAAGCGGCACACGAAAAGAACGGCGTACCAGCTTCCCCCGCTACCGCCCTCGCCAACAAAGTTTTCCCAGTTCCCGGTGGACCCACCAGAAGACACCCTTTCGGAATCTTAGCGCCCAAAGCAGTGTACTTATCAGGATTCTTCAAGAAATCAACAACTTCTTGTAGCTCAAGCTTAGCCTGATCAGCACCAGCAACATCCGCAAAAGTCACTCCAGTTTCCGGCACCTCTTGGAATTTCGATTTCGATCTACCGAAATCCATGGGCCCTCCAAGCCCACCAGGCCCACCGGGTCCTCCTTGACCACGCCGGAAAATCAAGAACAAACCCGCAAAAGCAAGAAACGGCAATAACAAACTACCAACGAAATTGAACAAACCGTTCCCTTGTTCACCTTCAGAAACAGAAATATCAACACCATTCATAGCCAAAATATCTATAAGGTCAGGGTCATTAGGAACGATAACGTTCGCTCTCCGTCCATCAACGGCGGTTAATTGAAGAACAGCACCGTCTTTACTGAACCTAACTCTCTCAACCTTCCCCTTCTTAACCGCGTTCAAAAACTCGCTGTAACGCCACTGGCTACCGTCGGGGAGATCGGAGGAAGATTGCGCTTGAGGCTTCGGTGCTGTGAGTGAAATGTTTGGAGAGAACGGTGAAGATGAGTTTGTAGGGTTTAATTGATTTGGTTGTGCTTCGAGTACCGGTGGTTGTGGTGGAGGTAATGTGGAATTATCGACGGCGAGAGCTGCCGGAGTTAGGTTTAGAGACATGGAGGATAAGATAAGAGCGGAAACAGCTGCGGATTTGAGTGGTTCTGAATTTTTATTATCATTATTCGGTTTTAGAGAGTTTGAGAATTTGGTTTTGAAGAAAAGTGGTAGTGAAATGGAGGGTTTGGTTGTTTTGGGGGTTGGGATGTTTCTTGCTCCTAAGAAGTTTGTGGAAAGGAGAGAAGTGGTGGAGAAGGCCATGGTGGCGGAATTATGCTACACTATCTTTATGTTAAACTAGATTGTTGGAAGTGTAGAGAATGGAATTGTATAAGAAATTTTGAGGGGAGAATGAATAAATATGGTGGTTAAATTGTGTGTAGTGTAGTGTGAAATTGAGATTGCGTCTTTTGTTTTGTTTTAGAATGTGTTGTTGTAAGAGACAATGTGCTTGATTTCATGCCATAGATTTGGGTGGTTCTTATCTCCATATACGTGGCCAGGGGTGCATCCGTTTATCTAATGACTGTGGTGTACTAGTGCAAGGATAAAATCGTAACTTTGCTTATTGGGTCGTGGCTGCTTCAGCTTCTTGTATATTTACTTACACAAAAATTTCAATATATTTAAAGTTGAATCTATAATATAAGAAGTTTAGTTGTTGTGGTTAATACAATTTTAACTTTTGTTTGTATCATTCACATCACCAATTTAAACACAAAAATTCAACCAATTTATCAGAAAATTAAATCTCAAATATCAATAACCACTTTGGTTATTCCCTTTAGTGTCATTTAGTTGATGAACAGTTGTCAAGCGAACCAGATTTATGTTTTTGGAACACTGTTGGTAATTGGAACAATAGCTAAGGCCGCTTTTACTCAAACAACACATGGGTAACCTTTGTCATTTCCAATGAAAAAAATTCATTGGTAGCAGCGCTGCAGATTTTCAATGAACAAAATTCTTTGGGTAAACTTTCTCTCTACCATTCTCTACGCCCTTCTTCTCTCATCTTACCATTCTTTATCCTTTCTCATTCCCATCTTAATCCTCCTTTCTCACTTTCTCATCTCCGTCTTTTGTTTTCGTTTTCAAAAATTAACTAATAACCATTAGGTTTTTTTTCTGCATCCAATTTCTGTAGTATGCATGTGTACTCTCTTTCTTAAGGTTTCTCAATCTCTTTCTTATGGTTTTTCAATTTCTTTGCTTACTTTTAGTTTTTGTAATTCATAACCGTAACATAACGGTTAATTTTTATTAATATATGTGTAGAGTGCGATTTTTGTCGGTGGCGCGACCACCTTATCGCAAATGATTTGGGTGCTACTTTCTGATTTATGTATTTATCCTATGAAGTTAGGAAGGAAGGGAAGATATCTAAAACTAACCTTGCACCCAAATGTTTTCTTTAACAAATGCTAAGAGATCGGGGATCAAGGTCTGGTTATACAAAAGGAAGCTATTAACACCCAGTGTATCTATGGTAATCCATAGGAACTTTCATTTGCATGTATTTCTATTAACTTAAATTGCTTTCTTTTGTTTATCTGCTGTGAATTGGTAAAGTTTCTCCTTTAAGAGTGCTGGGAGAATTTTTTTGTTGTTTTCGGGTTTCTGTTGTTTTTGGGAAGGGACTAGACCTAAAATTTTTTGTTTGTGTGCTCGCTAAGATTTTGCAATCTTATGCCTACTTATTCCCGTAAAGAGATTTAGGAAATCAGAGCAATTGTAGTTCCTCCTATTTCTATGGGAGGAAAAGATATTTGGTGTCTTGTTCATAGTCCAAGATTGAAGCTATCGAAGTATTTGTGTCTTGTTCAAAGCCCAAGATTGAAGCTAAAGATTAACTGAGAGAGAGAGTTTGTCATCTCTAAAGGGAGATATCTCACCTATTCATCACAAATATTTGGTAATTGGTTATAAAGGGGAATTACTTTAACTGGGATATGTAGAATCCAACAATGCCATAATTTCCTTTATAAGAGAGATGTCGTGAAGGAATAAGCTTTAACTCAGTGTAGAGCAATGTCACTTTTTCCTTATGAGTCTTTCATGCTAAGAGAGGGACATTGGCTTGGATGTGAGGAATCCAGGGGCTTGCCACTTATAGCAGTTAGATGAAAGAGTAAATTGATTGTTTATTTTGATATGTGATGTACAGAGAAAATGTCTTCCTATAGAGAGAACTCTTGTTCTCATCTGATGGGGGTGTTGATTTTTGTGGGTGCCTTGATCAAAACCCAAGGTTGAAGCTAAAGGAAACTGACTCCTCTGGGGAGTGTTTTATCTGTCTTGTACAAAGCCCAAGATTGAGGCTGGCTGGGGAAATTCTTATATGAAGCCTAAGAGGAGGTTATCTCTTGCTGAGGATTTGAAATCCAGGAGCAGGTCCAAATTATTTTGGGGAATCCAAAAGGAATTTTCTCTTGCTGGGGAATTAGGAAAGAGTTAAAGTATCAGATGCCATGAGGCTCTGATTCTGTTGGGGATTTGTTAATGGTAAATTAACCCTGGTTGGGGATTCTTAAATCTTAATGGGGGTCAAAGAAGTTTAAAGGTGAGTTTGAAAACCTTAGAGGTTTTTAACTCTTCGGGAGACCGGTGTATTGATAAACTGATCAGGGTTGTCCCTATGCTTTTAGGAAACTTGAGGGTCTCTGTGTGAGATCCCAGAGTGGATGAGACATTCCAAGTCTACTTGTATGAAGCCCAAGAGGAGGCTGAGAGCATCCAAGTCTCTTAGGAAGAGGTAGACTCTGGTTGGAGAGAAATCTTTGTATGATGCCCAAGAGGAAGTTGTTGGTTTAAGGGATGAAGATCAACCCTTAGATGATAGGATGTGTAACTTTTGACTTTTCTGGGGATATAACTAGTAGAGATGACTACTTTCTATCTTATGTTTTTGGGAATCCTTTGGGGTCCTTGTACTAAGCCCAAGAGGAGGCTAGGGAACTTCTAAGAAGCCTGTTGGTCCTTGTACGAAGCCCAAGAGAAGGCTGGGAACTTTTAGGACGCCTGTGGGTCCAAACCTAAGAAAAGTTCAAGAAAGGTTTCACCGGGAATAAATCATTTCTTTGTTGAACAGTTCCAAGGTCTGGAGAAATTTAAAAGAGGTTTCACCGGGAATTAATCCTCTATGGGGAAATGAATTTCTTGTATACATATATATCTAAGTTTTGACAGTCTTGAGAAAAGTTTCACCGGGAATAATGTCTTTCTCTGTTCCATATTGAATAAGCCCAAGAGGAGGCATACTGTATAGGGAATTTTCGATGAGGGAACTAGTTTTGACTATGTTAAAAGTAACCTCTGGTTTGACCTATGTGTAGACCTAACTGCTGGGGAAAAACTCTAAACAAATATGCACAAGAATATATATACAGATGAATTAACAAATATATAAACAAGTATGCATTGAGTCGAAAAGATGTTGGGACTTATACTCTAAGAAGAGGCCCACGTGTATTGTGATTGATTGTATTGACTTCCATTGTATGATTAGGATTTTAAGAAATTGAAGAAAGTTTTGAGAAAACTTTGAATTTGAATTTGAATTAAAAGAAATGTTTGAAAAGAAAAGAATGTTTGGGGCTTATAACTCAAAGAGACGCCCAAGTGGTCTAAGAGCAGTTTCACCGGTAATAATGCTCATCTTAATACCAGTTTAAAAATAGAAAGATGATTTTGAAAACAGAGGTATGGGGCTTACAACTCAAGGAGAGGCCCATGGAAGTTGTTTATTGTTTAAAATAAAGTTTTATACAAAAAGATTGGGGCTTATACTCAAGGAAAGGCTGACGACACAAATTTATATCGTACTTTTAGGCTCACTATGCGTGTTTTTAGCCCGTGTTTTTATCGAGTCTTACTACATTTACCTCGTTTTTATTATGTTTTGTGTTTGCAGGAATAATAATCAAGATCCCGAAAGAAATGGAGAAAAGAAGTGAAAGAAAGAAGAAAAACCAGCAGAGCAGCAAGTTCTGCATTCCCAGCTGATATGGCATGTTCGCCATTCCTTCCTAATGGCACCCATTTTTTTGAATTCAGAGCATGGCATTCGCCATGCCCCATGGTGTTCGCCGTACAGTCTTGGGAGCAGTTTTTCACTGCAGAGTCCGTTTTTTGGCAGTTTTGAGGAGTTTTACAACTCCCTTTCCCTCCAAATTTGGAAATTCGAAAGAGGACAGTTGAGCACCAGATTTTCTATATATAGGGCCTCTTGGAGCAGTGAATCGGAGTCGAAAAAGTGCACGGAAGCTCTGCCAGAATTTCATTAGAACTTTAGGCACAAATTACCGATAAAAGCAACAATAACTCGCATTGAGGAATTGTTGCAAATTCTGTACTTGCCTACTTTTGCTGTACTTTTTGGATCAATATTTATACAAGTTTTATTTTCGTTCCATCCCGATTTACTTTACCGTAGAATTTTACAGGTTTCTTTACTTTACCGCAATTTTAATATTTGCTACTTTAAAATTGTTCAACATGCTAGATTTAGAAAATGTATGTTTAAAAATCGTATACTTAGGATTAACTATGTCTGAGTAAATAAATTGAGACCGACATGTGAGGACCGTCGTATTCGGCGGGACTCCGTAGAAACAGTAGGTGCGAAATTATGATTGTATGTCGTTTTGGTTTTAATTTCCAAGTTTAATGTTTCTTATTTCGACATGAGAATGTGAAGTAAGTTAAGGTTTAACCCGAGACCGCGAGAGCGTGAGGAGTGAACCGGATAGTGGAAATTAGGCAACATACCTAAATACAGCGAGAGCGCTTTAGATATTGTTTAGGATATTATCGGTTTCCAAGGCGTGTTTCTTAGTTACCGGGCGAGTGAGAGCAAAATCTTGGGATTAGGAACTATGGCTTTTGTCAAGACCGCGAGAGCGTGACGGAGCCTTTAAGCCGGTTTATTCTACGGAATGACAGTATAGTCGTAGCTAGTACCCATGTTCTATAAGTCCCGTAGGTGCACGGAAATCATATTTCAGGCTCGTTCTAGTATTAAATTTCAGATTCTAAATTCCGTCCTTTATTTCCCGTTTAATTCCTGTTTCCCTCCAGCCTTAGCTTTGCACAACAACCTTGGATAACATTAGTTTGATTATCTGTCCCTGTGGGTTCGACAAACTTTTTAAGACTACACGATCAACTGTATACTTGCATATTTATCCATCAGTGTCAGACGATCAAGTTTTTGGCGCCGTTGTCGGGGTCTAATTTAGTCAATATTGTGAATCTTTTGTTGCGCAGTATAGACTAAGGCAACTATTTTATCTTTTAATTTGTCGATTGTATGCCAAGCACTCGCTCACAAGGCGAAGAGTTGGAGCAACCAATTGACGAAATCTAACGTTATATTAGTCTAAGACGTCGAATTAACGAATTTCGTATTAGATATAATCTTTCAGACCCTATTATTCCTTACTCAGATTCGGAACCCGAATCAGAACCAAAACCAATCATGACCGATGGACCGAGAAACCGTCCTCTGAAGTATTATGTTGTTCCATCACAAGAATAACCACATAATAGCATTGTTTCCCCCGCTATTAACCGAAACGATTTTGAACTGAAACCTTCGCTGATATCAGCAGTTCAACAAAACCAATTTTCAGGCAATGCTACGGACGATTCGAATTTACATTTGTCAATATTTGTGCAATACGCAGACACCGTGAAAGCAAATGGTGTTAGCCCTGAAGTGATAAGATTAAGACTTTTTTCATTTTCCTTGAGAGATAGAGCTAGAGCTTGGCTCCAGTCTCTACCGTCAAACTCAGTGACAACATGGGACGAGTTAAAGAAAGTATTTTTAGCCCGATATTTCCCACCAAGCAAGACAACTATGTTAAGAGCTTAAATAAACGGATTTAAGCAAAAAGATAATGAATCTCTTTTCGATGCTTGGGAGAGATACAAGGACATGATGAGGCTTTGCCCATACCATGGACTTGAAGAATGGTTGATAATCCATACCTTTTACAATGGTTTGTTGTACAGTACCAAAATGAATCTGAGCGCAGCAGCTGGCGGTGCTTTAATGGACAAACCGTATGAGGAAGCCTACGAACTTATCGAGACTATGGATCAAAACCATTTCCAATGAGGAAGTGAACGCGCTGGTGTAGAGAAGTCAACTCTAAAAGGAGGAATGTACGAAGTCAATGGTTTACACCGTGTCAATGCTAAAGTGGATGCACTTACACAAAAGATCGAAAGTTTAGCAATAGCACCACCAGCAGCTACCGTAGCTGCAGTTACACCCAATTGTGAAATATGTGGAACCCCTGGGCACACAAACGCTTAATGTCAAGTATTGGTTGGTACTCCTACCGACCAATTGAACTATGCTCAAGGAAACCCGTATTCAAACACTTACAATCCTGGCTGGAGAAATCACCCGAATTTTTCATACAAGAATAACAATGCTTTATAGCCACCAAATCCAGCACCTGCTATTCCACCTGGTTACCAAAAAGGACCATCATCTGCACCACAACCACCTAGAAAATCAAATATGGAAATCATGATGGAAAACTGTATGAATGCTCAAGTTCAACAAAATAAAGAATTCGCAAATCAAAACACTCATACGAGTGAATTGATGAAACAAATGTCAAATAAACTTGATGTTATGGCTACTCACAACAAAATGTTGGAAACTCAAATTTCGGAAGTAGCCCAACAACAATCAACTATAGTAGCCCCCGCTAGAGCATTTCCTGGCCAACCACAACCAAATCCAAAAGGTCATGCTAATGCTATCACTTTGCGAAGCGGAACGGAATACGATGGCCCAGTTGACCCGAGATTCCAAAATTTAATCATGCACCAAAATTCATCAAAGGGAACTGAAAAAGTATGAGAACCAACTAGCGATAAGGAAGATAAAAGCGAAGAGGCCGCAGAGAAAGAAACACCCCCGCCACCATACAAACCACCTGTACCTTATCCTCAAAGATTTGCCAAATCCAAAAATGAAGGGCAATTTAAGAAATATGTAGAGCTTCTAAAACAACTGAACATAACCATACCTTTCACAAAAGCTATTACACAAATGCCATCATATGCAAAATTTCTCAAAGAGTTCCTGTCGAATAAGAAAAAGCTCGAGAATAATGACACTGTTATGCTCACTGCTGAGTGTAGCGCTATAATTCAAAACAACATGCCTCCTAAGATGAAAGATCCAGGCAGTTTTTCCATACCTTGCGTAATCGGAAAATCTATCATATACAAAGCACTATGCGATTTAGGAGCCAGTGTTAGCTTGATGCCATTATCCACATGCAAGAAACTTGACTTAGGGAAACTAAGGCCGACAAAAATGTCATTACAACTAGCAGACCGTTCTGTTAAATATCCTGTAGATATGCTAGAGAACGTGCCCGTTCGTATAGGTCAGTTCTATATCTCTACTGATTTTGTGATAATGGACATTAAGGAAGATTCGAACATACCCATTATTTTAGGAAGACCGTTTTTAGCAACATCCGGAGCCATCATCGATGTTAAGAAAGGAAAACTAACTTTTGAAGTTGGGGAAGAGAAAGTTGAATTTATCTTGGCACAATTCCTAAAAGCTTCAGCTATAGACGATTCATGTTGTTTCCTAGATGTTATCGACGAATGCATTAGAGAAATGGAGAAGGAACCAACTAAGTACACTGAAGTACTAAAGATTCCAGCACCTCCAATATTCAAAGACGATGATTGGCACGAGCCATACGAAGATGACAGTCTACGGGAATGCCTAGCACTAACACCTGATCTAATGCCATGCCCGAAGAAACCTTTTATAGAACTCAAAACACTACCTAAAGATATAAGGTATGAATTCCTAGACACTGAGCTCGAGTGACCAGTAATAGTCAATGCCGACTTAGGACAAATAGAGACCGAAAAACTATTACATGTCTTAAGAAAGTATCCTACGGCTTTAGGTTACAACATCTCAGATCTAAAAGGAATAAGCCCCTCTATATATATGCATCGCATTATGCTAGAAGAGGATTGTTAAACCTCTAGAGAGCATCAGAGAAGATTAAATCCCATCTTAAGTGATGTAGTAAAAAAGGAGGTGCAAAAACTATTAGAAGCAGAAATTATATACCCGATATCTGACAGTAATTGGGTCAGCCTGTGCATGTCGTACCGAAGAAGGGAGGTGTTACAGTTGTTAGCAACGAGAAAGGCGAATCCATAGCAAAGAGAATTCAAACTGGATGGAGAATATGTATAGATTATAGGAAGCTAAATAAAACCACTCGTAAAGACCACTTTCCTTTACCTTTCATAGATCAAATGCTTGAACGGCTAGCTAAACACTTTCACTTTTGTTATCTTGACGGATACTCAAGATTCTTTCAAATCCCTATTCACCCTGATGACCAAGAAAAGACTACGTTCACCTATCCCTATGGTACATTTGCCTATCGACGAATGTCGTTTGGACTGTGTAACGCTCCCGCAACATTTCAAAGATGCATGATGTCGATCTTTGCAGATTTCATAGACGACATAATGGAAGTATTTATGGACGATTTCTCTGTATGTAGAGGAAGTTTCTAAAATTATTTATCAAACCTTGAGATGGTACTTGAACGATGCGTTAAAGTAAACCTAGTACTTAATTGGGAGAAATGTCATTTCATGGTGAGGCAAGGAATAGTTCTTGGACATGTAGTATCCGACAGAGGTATTGAAGTAGATAAAGCAAAAATAGAAATTATTGAAAACCTTCAACCTCCGAAAACGGTTAGAGAAGTTCGCAGTTTCTTAGGACACACCGGATTTTACCGGCGATTCATTAAAGATTTCTCTAAAATCACAAAGCCACTGACTGAGTTATTGATGAAAGATGCCGAATTCATTTTTGATGAGGATTGCTTAAAAGCATTCGAACACCTTAAAAATGCTCTTATTACGGCACCCATCATGCAAACACCTAATTGGAGTATACCATTTGAGATTTTGTGTGACGCTAGTGACTACGATGTATGCGCTGTCCTAGGACAAAAGAAACATAAGAAGCTTCATGTTATTTACTATGCAAGTAGAACCTTGGACAATGCACAGATGAACTACGCCACCACCAAAAAGGAACTCCTTGAAGGTGCGAGAAAGACACAAGAAAGGGGGGTTTGAATTGTGTATTCACTCTTTTGAAAACTTTACGCTTCTTATTGTTAAGGCGCTGAAATAACATCAAAGTTCATTGAGAGATTCTGACCGGCAAAGAAACATTCAGACTTGAT
Organism: Lathyrus tuberosus; assembly: GCA_022829125.1. Lineage (NCBI taxonomy): Eukaryota > Viridiplantae > Streptophyta > Magnoliopsida > Fabales > Fabaceae > Lathyrus > Lathyrus tuberosus. The sequence continues at coordinate 9,321,588 of JALAZF010000090.1, forward strand.
AGTGCATGATGCATAAGAACCAGTAAGAGTCTGAACGCTATATGCAACATTCAGAACTTGCAGAGCGGAAGCTTATCAGAGTTAAGTTGCAAGGTTCTGACTTGCTTATGTAAGGTTCTGATACTCAGAACAAAAAGATTAACAATAACGTAAAGCATAACAAGAGTAAAGAACACACGATATATCCTGGTTCACCACAAGGCTAATCTAGTCCACCCTCCTCAGGTGATTTCGTATTGAACACAAGGACTTAATCCACTATAATCAATCTCGATTACAGATGCACGGGCAACAGTCGGTGACTAACTTCCTGCACAACCGCAACTGTGACTAACACACAATGAACCGTTCAGGGATTCAACTTAATGAATATAACGAACATTGACCTGCAGGTTCCAATCTCGTAAGATCTACTGCTAGGATTTCACAGCTAAACATTCAGGGATTCATCGCAATGAATATAACGTTTACTGACCATATTCTAGGATTTACCACAATGACATCTCGTCATTGTCTTCTCAAGTCTCCAGTCTCACAGACCACTTGAGGAATCCTAATTCACATAGAATTAGTTAAACATGAGATTACAATGATGCTTCTTAACAAGCAGATAACTCCTAAGTTTAAGTACAAAAGAACACACAAGTGTTCAAGCAAGATGTGAGCAGCAGCTCCTTGCTATCTTAAGAAACTACAAAGATGTATATTGATTTGACTGTTGTTGACATCTTGTATATCTTCTTCTTCTTCGTCTTCTTGGTTGAGCAAGCTTTAAGAAATAACTCCTTGATTCAGATCTTCAATGTAGCTCAGACGAGAAGGTGGTTGATGACTTGACTGATTTGCAATGTTGTCTTCTTCATCAACAACTTCTATACCAATTGATTGTTATTGTGTTGATTTCTGATCTATGAGCTTCAACAACAATGGCCATGTGTAAATGGTGGTAGCTTTGGATGTTTAAGTGTTACAACGAGAACTCATCGTTGTTGCTATCTTCACACAATGACTTAATCAATTCTCCTTTTTGGACTTCATTGATCTCTCTTTAGAAGCGAATACTCCTTTCTTTAAATAGCCCAGTAAAATATAGCTGTTTGAATTACTGTTGGCTGTTGGAAAAGAGACATTGTGTAATGATTACAGTTGTACTGACACATCTCCTTTTTACTATGGAGGAAGTGACATGATATATTTTCTTGAGCGCTGTGTACAGTCTTTTACAACGGTAACATTTGTCTTCAAAACTTCAGAGGCTTCTGATGGTAATTAGTTGAAGCATGAGTAGAGACTTCTTAACAGGATATCTGAAACTCCAAGTCTTCAGTCTTTCGAAGTCGTCCATTAGGAATCAGCCTTCAGAACTTCAGCACTTGTCTTTAAATCCATTATCTTTTACTGCTTCAAGTCTTCAGAAACTTCAGAACTTGTCCATTAGGAATCTGTCTTCAGAGTCTTCAGCACTTGACCTTTGGAACCATATTCTTCAGAATGCATAAGTCTTCAGAGTCTTTCTGCACTTGGTCTTCAGAGCCTTCAGCCTTTCAGAACTTCAAGTCATGAGAGTCTTTAGCACTTTGGTTCTCCATAGGATTATCTTCTTCAGAAGCTTCGCTATTCTTCATAATCAAAACCATTCTCAGAGAGCATCCACAAGAGCATTGCAACAGCAATATCGGCATCCTTGGATCTGACTGATCATGATCAGATACAGAAGCATACTTGCTTCTTGCGACTTGTGTCACACATAGTAACTTCGCATATAATCAATTACGCTCGTTTGGCTGGTGCTTTGTTGGATCTGATATCTTCTGTAATTATGATCTGCACATAACACATATTAGAACATAAAATGGTTCTTTCATAAATACCATTGTTATCATCAAAACATAGAGATGACTTGTAGAGACAACTCTTGCTCTAACAATCTCCCCCTTTTTGATGATGACAAAACCATGTATTTTGATTGAACATTTTATACAAGGTAATCACCAAAACTAAACATATTCAGAGTCCGGAACAACAGCTCCCCCTGAATGTGTTATCCTCAAAGTTTTATTTGTGATCATCTAGAATCTCATATGATCCAAAGACACACAAAATAACAACTTGAGTTGCCAGAACAAAGAATAGAAAAGGAATACTTCTCTATCTTGTCTTTAAGGAGACAAAAGTCTTCAGCATCTGGACTAGTTCATCAGAACTTCCATCTTCAGATCTTTAGAGTTTAGTTCCTTTGTACGTCGTATCAGAGGTCATAATCTTCAGATACATCTTAAGCATTTTCTACTTTTCAGCAGATTCATTTAAGCATAGGGACATAACAGTTCTTATCTAATAACATAGCCTCGCTATTTATCAGAACCAGACAATGTCTTAAGAAACTCCCCCTGAGTTTCAGACTTGGTGAAGATTGTAGAATTTTGAAGTTTGAATCTTCTGGGTAGTCTCCCCCTAATTTCCATAAGTCAGATATTGGGATCTTCAGAACGTAGTTCAGAAATATTAAATTTTTAATCACCAATAATGGTCATGACTTTTCAGAGTTTGACTTTGAACACAGGCCTTCATCTCAAAACCTTGTTACTGTCAAAACTCAGTGGTTCATCAAAGCTTGATTTTTTATCAGATACCAATAGAAAGTTAATTTAGTGATCAATCAACGCTTGATTCTGAATTTGGTACACATGTGATCTGATTCTGATCTGATACCAAAGTATGTGCTGAGTCTGATACCAACTGAAGGTATTCTTCTTTTACCAATTGAAGGGTATTTCCTTAGTGTACTGAAATTGATACCAATGAAGGTATATGAAAACATTTCACATCTTAGCTCTGATTGAAATCACTACAGACTGAGTCTGATACCAATCTTGATATACTGAATCTGATATCCAAGTGTAGATTTAGTCAGATGCCAAATCATTTTTTCTCAATTGGATTCTTGGTTAAAATCAGAACTTCTTTTTTTTGGATCTCCAATCTAGATTTTTCAGACAGTCTTTGACTTCTGATTTGCTTAGTTCTTTTGAAGAGCATTTCGAGATGTAGATTTTGTTTTAACTGCTTTCAAAGCTTTCCTTCTTCTGATTCTTATGTTCTGAATATCATATTCTTAGACAGCTTGCAGCTTCTGAACCAAGTGAGACAGAGATCAAGATAAACTTTGACTTTCAGAAAGTTCTCAACTTCTGAACAGTGCTGGGTAGATCTGATTCTGAACACATGTTCACGAAGTGTACAACTTCAATCATATGAACAAACAGTTCATAAGAACTTCTATCAGAGTTCTTTCTTTCTTAACCTGTTCTGAGAATGCCTAGTGAACTTGTTCAGAGTTCCTCGGTTAAACATTAAACAATAAATGTTAGTAGAAAACGCATTTTATATGATTGATTTATTTGTTTGAGTTTGCATTCTTTTATCAAAATCATATTTCTATTTCTCCCCCTTTTTGACATCATAAAAAAGTTTGGAGCATTTGAGCTTTCAATCATTAAGCATAATAAAGAACAGTATTGCATAAAATAGTTTCACAAAAATATTTCATTGACTTCAAAACATAGATTCTTTAAACGCCTAACTAGTTCAGAGTTAAAAGTTGAAAGTTTACGCATTTTAAGTGTTATGCATATGAAAATGAACACTTATTCAGAAATCAACCTTAAGCATTTTCATTGATTAATTGATTTGGAAATATACAGGGAGCAGAGAATAAACACAAAACGATAATTATATCTAATCAACAAAGCATATCAGTGATCAAGGGTTTACAACTTAATTATCAAAATCTTTAACATTATCCACTCTTTCACATCTGGTTTCGACCGGTGAAGGTCCTGCTGATCCAAGCCTGCTTATCAATCCCCAGGCTTTTTCTTTCAATATAATTTCAGATATTATTCTTCCATATGGAATGTAGGCATGCATCTGGTTTCTTGAGACTTTGATAGAGTGTCTCATGTGGTTAAAAATGGTCTTGGGAAGATCTATAGAAACGTAATGTGTTAGGAGAAAGACGAAGATTCTGTCATCATGAGTCAGAGTGCTTCTCGCAGATGCACGTGGACAAATGTTGGTCAAGGAAAATTTGAACCAGGTTTTGGGAGTAGGAAGGAGCTTTTCAGGGTTGTTTGGTTCGTAAGGAACTAAATCATCAAACAAGATTCTGCATCTCTCTACCATGCTTAAATCAGATTAAAAGTTATCAATTGTGACTCCGAAGGAGACGCATCCAGTGATTTTCTCTAACGAGGCGACAAATATAGCGATGGGGTGAAAGTGGATCTCGGACCAGATGGTGTTTCCATCATTGCTGACCCTAGCAAAATTCCAGAATTCTTTAACAAGGTCAGGAAAAATGGGACCATTCAACAGAGAGTAATAACTCTGCCAAGACTGAGTTTGCATGTTTCTTATTATTTCCAAACCATCGTTTCTGAGACGAGAAAGGTTCGGTCTTTTCTCAGGAATAACTTCTAAGTTTTCTTTTCTTCCTAAAAAGGTTGGACCGGTTCTTTGAGAAGTCATCATCTTTGTTGAAATAAGAATTCTAGGAGGATGTTAATTTAAATTTGAGACTGAGTTGAGCTGAAGCAAGATCCTACTACTTATAGGCGAGTGAGGATGAAGATTAATAACTGAATCGACACAAAAGGTTTTGGCTTACTGTTTCCTAGATAAGTTATGATTACTTAAGGTATACTAACGGGTGTAACTGTGTGGGAAAAGAAAACGGAGCAGTTACCTAATTTAATTGTGAAGGATTTATAGGTTATGGATAATGATTACTTTGCTGAGAGTGGTAAATGTGACTGAAGTGTTTTAATAATGATGGTTTCTTGAGCCACTCAAATATCTTTCATGAATCTTCTTTTAATGCTTGTCAGATATTTGATTTGCTTAATTTCAATTTGATTAGTGATGAGCTTGAAATATTTTTATTATTTAAACAAAATATATTTCATTAATTAAGGCGATTATCAAACATAGTCTTGACGATTTACTAACTCTAAATAATTTAAAAGACGAACTGACACGAGTACAATAATTTAGACGAAGTACGATTTAAACTATTACAAAATAAGAACAATCACATAGTAGACACAAATTAACTAGAGGTGATTCTTGTTTTTCTAGTTGCTAAAATTTCACATTTAGTCTTCAACAAGCAGTTCTCTGGAAGGCTTTCAGAACCATCTTCTTCAATTTTCTCTTTGATCATGTCCACAAAACCTTCTGTGAAGAAAATCTCAGATAAAACTCTTGCATAAGGAATGTAAGACTTTGTGAGGTTTCTAGACACATGGATGGAGTTCCAGAGACAATTGAAGATAGTGTGTGGTAGGTTTATCTGAAAATCATTCATCAGTAAATGAATAAATTGGTGGTCATGAAATCTTAGTATGTCATGGTATTCTCCTCTGGGAAGGAAATTTGACACAACTAGTTTGTACCATGCTTTAGGAATGGGTAGGAGGTTTTCAGGATTGGATGGTTCATATCCGGATAGAAGGTTATGAAGGAAGGCAAATCTTCTAGCAACAAAGAATTTGTTTAGGTCACAGTCAACAGTGATTCCAACATTCTCACATCCAGTTGCTAGAGTGACTGAGAAGGGAGTGATAGTGATGGGGATTTTAAGGACAAAAGAGGTAATATGTCCAGTTTGATGATCAAGGAAGGCATGCTTCCAGAAATCCTTTACTAGATTTACGTAGATGGGGTTTTCTAGCATAACGGAGTATCTAGTCCATTGTTGAGTGTAAAACACACCAGCTATACTGCTAGCAATGTAACTCGAAAGATGAGGGGTATTGATTACAATTTTTTTTTTCAGGAATGATCTCAAGGAGATCTTGATCTCCAAGAAAGGTTAGTGGAGGCATGATAGTGGATAGACAACCGAGTCTTGATACTTAAGGTTTTATGATAGATGGACTTGATTATGCAATTTGTTTGATAGAGAGAAGTGATTTATATACATATAATTGGGCAGGATGAGTTGTGCCTAGCCTAGGGATGATGTAGATTAAGTACATATACTTTGACTGGAGCTTTTGATTTAATGACGTGACCAGTATTTATAAAGGGAGATATATTATTTAGATTATGGATAAGATCTTGGAAGTTTTATCAAGGCAAAAATTGTCATAGACTGGAGTTACTTATGTCAGACGGAAAGTCTTTAGTATGTTTTTAATAGGACCTATGTTCTTAGGGATATATCATGATTACTCTAGATATATAATTATAACAGATGTTATAATGAGTGAACACATTATCCAGAGATTTGATCAAAAGATTTTTCTTGGAAAGAGAGAATCTCGTTAATGTTTTTACCTACCAGACATTTTTTGTTATAAACAATCGTTGATGAGGAGAGTCATACCTCAGAGAATCTGAAGTTCTTTCCATGAAACTTCATTTGAGTGCTTTCCAATCTGACTATGAGCTTTTGATCAAATTCTTTTAGCTTCTGCTTCCTTCAGATAGATATGACGTTTGAAGAATACCAATGTCCTCTAATTCGAGTGTCTAGACTGAGACAAGAATCACTTTTTCTTTTCAGATGACCGCTTCGCTTGCTTGTTCAGAGACATCATCTAATTTATTGTTTCTTTGAACAAGTGTGAAGTGTGTTCAGAACCATGTATCATCAAACATGTGTGTGACACATGACAACCTTGTTCTTGCAATGTTGATCTAATTCTTTTAGACTTAATCCATTAGGGATTTACAGCATATCTACTTCTGAAAAGAATGTCAGCTGATTTCTTCATTCTGAAGGACATCAACAACTTAAATTCTTTTGACTTTTAAGTAGATGGCTTTAGTCTTTGCATCTAGTTGAGCTACTTCTGATTCCAGAATTTATGCATCATGAGCTTTTGAGAGAATTATCAGATAGCATTCTGACCAATTCAAGTTGGTTCAATTGAGATAGAGTCTTAAGTTAACAAAACTTAATTGTCTATGTTATTACAATCAATGCTTAGGAATCATTCTGAATTAGATTCCTGAAGGGTTGCCAGATTTTCATCTTCTGAAAATTCTTCAGTTTTCTGCATAGCTTTTCAAGAAAACAATATTCAGTTCTTCATTGAATCTTTCAACTTCTTAATCAGTTAAGATTCATATGTTGAATCATTTCTAGGAGTTTGAATGCTTCAGATTTCTGACTTCTTCTGCAGACTTCGTTCTGAAGTTCAAAATCATAGAACGACAATCTTTCTTCTTTACATGAAGAAGTTCTTAATGGGTTTCAAACGAGAAAGTCAAGGGTGGACCTAATCCGTTTCTTGAAAACATCTCAAAAACTCATAAAGAAATAATCTTCTTGTTTTCTGATGATTCAACCTTGAGCAAATACTTGATTTATCCACACGTATTTTCTAAGATAAGTATTTAATAGATGTTTCTACTTATCTGATGAGTCTATCTTATCAGCTGATTCTTCAATCTTCAACAAGGCTTTAGTGAGGAATATTTAGTTGTTTGACAACTGCGAAACTTCCATAATCAATGATTTGCTCAAGTAATCTGATTGATTATAATTTTGTACACAGTCATCTTCTGACCTGTTACAGAAATTGTAAGTGGATTGAAATCTCACCCAGAGTATTTCTACGCACCGCATATGGATCTTTTTCTGACACTGTTAAGTGTATGGCATTCATCAATAACAGAACCAGAGCTCTGATACCAATTGAAGGTGCGAGAAAGACACAAGAAAGGGGGGTTTGAATTGTGTATTCACTCTTCTTATTGTTAGGGCACTGAAATAACATCAAAGTTCATTGAGAAATTCTGACCGGCGAAGAAACATTCAGACTTGATAATGCATGAAGCATAAGAACTAGTAAGAGTCTGAATGCTATATGCAACATTCAGAACTCGCAGAGCGGAAGCTTATCAGAGTTAAGCTGCAAGGTTCTGACTTGCTTATGTAAGGTTCTGATACTCAGAATAAAAACATTAACAATAATATAAAGCATAACAAGAGTAAAGAACACACGATATATCCTGGTTCACCACAAGGCTAATCCAGTCCACCCTCCTCAGGTGATTTCGCCTTGAACATAAGGACTTAATCCACTATAATCAATCTCGATTACAGATGCACGAGCAACAGCCGGTGACTAACTTCCTGTACAACCGCAGCTGTGACTAACACACAATGAACCGTTCAGGGATTCAACTTAATGAATATAACGAACATTGACCTGCAGGTTCCAATCTCACAAGATCTACTGCTTGGATTTCACAACTAAACGTTCAGGGATTCATCGTAATGAATATAACATTTATTGACCATATTCCAGGATTTACCACAATGACATCTCGGCATTGCTTTCTCAAGTCTCCAGTCACACAGACCACTTGAGGAATCCTAATTCACATAGAATTAGTTAAACATGAGATTACAATGATTCTTCTTAACAAGCAGATAACTCCTAAGTTTAAGTACAAAAGAACACACAAGTGTTCAAGCAAGATGTGAGCAGCAGCTCCTTGCTATCTTAAGAAACTACAAAGATGTATATTGATTTGACAGTTGTTGACATCTTGTATATCTTCTTCTTCGTCGTCTTCTTGGTTGAGCAAGCTTTGAGCAACAACTCCTTGCTTTAGATCTTCAATGTAGCTCAGACGAGAAGGTGGTTGATGACTTGACTGATTTGCAATGTTGTCTTCTTCATCAACATCTTCTATACCAATTGATTATTGTTGTGTTAATTTCTGATCTTTGAGCTTCAACTACATTGGCCATGTGTAAATGGTGATAGCTTTGGATGTTTAAGTGTTACAACGAGAACTCATCATTGTTGCTATCTTCACACAATGACTTGATCAATTCTCCTTTTTGGACTTCATTGATCTCTCTTTAGAAGCGAATACTCATTTCTTTAAATAGCCCAGTAAAATATAGTCGTTTGAATTACTATTGGCTGTTGGAAAATAGACGTTGTGTAATGATTACGGTTGTACTGACACATCTCCTTTTTACTGTGGAGGAAATGACATGATATATTTTCTTGAGCGTTGTGTACAGTCTTTCACAACTGTAACATTTGTCTTCAAAACTTCAGAGGCTTCTGATGGTAATTAATTGAAGCATGAGTAGAGACTTCTTAACAGGATATCTGAAACTCCAAGTCTTCAGTCTTTCGAAGTCGTCCATTAGGAATCAGCCTTCAGAACTTCAGCACTTGTCTTTAAATCCATTATCCTTTACTGCTTTAAGTCTTCAGAAACTTCAGAACTTGCTCATTAGGAATCTGTCTTCAGAGTCTTCAGCACTTGACCTTTGGAACCATATTCTTCAGAACGCATAAGTCTTCAGAGTCTTTCTGCACTTGGTCTTCAGAGCCTCCAGCCTTTCAGAACTTCAAGTCATGAGAGTCTTTAGCACTTTGGTTCTCTATAGGATTATCTTCTTCAGAAGCTTTGCTATTCTTCAGAATCAAAACCATTCTCAGGGAGCATCTACAAGAGTATTGCAACAGCAATATCGGTATCCTTGGATCTGACTGATCATGATCAGATACATAAGCATACTTGCTTCTTGCGACTTGTATCACACATAGTAACTTCGCATATAATCAATTATGCTCGTTTGGCTGGTGCTTTGTTGGATCTGATATCTTCTGTAATTATGATCTGCATACAACACACATTAGAACATAAAATGGTTCTTTCACAAATACCATTGTTATCATCAAAACATAGAGACGACTTGTAGAGACAACTCTTGCTCTAACACTCCTTGCAGTTGTGTTCGCTTTAGATAAATTTTGTTCCTACCTAGTGGGAGCAAAAATTATTGTCTATACCGATCATACCGCAATTAGATATCAGTTGACTAAGAAGGATGCGAAACCACGACTCTTAAGATGAATTTTGCTTTTGCAAGAGTTCGACTTAGAAATCAAGCATAAGAAAGGCACCGAAAACGTAGTAGCAGATCATCTCTCTAGGATTGAGGATCTGAGACCCGAAGAAGTGCCAATTAATGAAGAATTCCCTTATGACAGACTAGTTTCCCAGTTAGAAAGCGAAAGCGAGACAGTTGAATACTCCTTGATATTTAATGACGCAAAAACTAATGAAGTAGTAGAATCAATTTGCACCAAGACCACACTGCCGTGGTATGCTGACTTTGTCAACTACCTAGCAGCTGGGGTGCTTCCACCAGACTTAACATACCAACAAAAGAAAAAGTTTTTCCATGATCTTAAACACTATTATTGGGATGAACCCCTACTTTTCAATAGAGGCGCCGATGGAATATTTCGTTGATGCATCCCTGAATCAGAAGTAGTTGATGTCATATCTCATTTTCATGCTGCACCTTATGGAGGGCGTACGAGTACCTCAAAAACATGTGCAAAGATCCTACATTCTGGTCTCTTCTGGCCAAATCTTTGGAAGGATGTCCACATCGCTGTTATAAATTGTGATCGGTGTCAACGCACTGGAAACATCTCTAGATGCGATGAGATGCCATAGAAATGGATTTTAGAAGTTGAGGTCTTTGAAGTATGGGGTATAAATTTCATGGGACCCTTTTCGTCTTCTTTTGGTAATAAGTACATACTCGTTGCAGTCGATTACGTATCAAAATGGATTGAGGCAATAACTTCTCCTACGAATGATGCACGAGTGGTGATTAAGCTCTTTAAAAACATAATCTTTCCTAGATTCGGTGTACCAAGAATTGTCATTAGCGATGGCGGCTCCCATTTCATTTCGAATGTCTTTGGGAAGCTATTGCTTAAATGTGGAGTCCGACATCGGGTAGCAACACCCTATCATCCTCAAACCAGTGGACAAGTTGAGGTGTCAAATAGGGAGATCAAACAAATCTTAGAAAAAACCGTTGCAACCTCTAGGAAAGATTGGTCTACTAAACTTCATGAGGCTCTGTGGGCTTATAGGACAACTTACAAAACCCCGATAGGAACCACACCGTTCAAAATGGTTTATGGCAAGTCTTGCCACCTGCCTGTAGAACTAGAGCATAAAGCTTATTGGGCCATTAAGACCCTAAACATGAACTACACAGTAGCAGGGGAGAAAAGAATTTTAGATATCCATGAACTTGAGGAACTTAGACTGGATGCCTACGAAAATGCTCAAATCTATAAGGAGAGAACCTAGAAATGGCATGATAAACGGATAGCAAAGAGAGAGTTCAACGAAGGAGACATAGTTTTTCTCTTTAACTCTCGACTGAAGCTGTTCCTAGGCAAGTTATGTTCCCGTTGGTCTGGCCCTTTTGAGGTTGTGAAAGCTTTCCGAACTGGAGCAATAGAAATCTGAGGAAAAACAAACGAAACTTTCATTGTGAACGGGCGGCAACTTAAACACTACCATACTGTAGATAACAAGGAATTCTTCACTAGTTATAAGTTGGAAGAGCTGTCTGCTCCTCCAAATGAATGATATTTCTTTCTAGATCAATGTCGAGCTCCCGACATTAAACGAAGCGCTCCGTGGGAGGCAGCCCATGATTTTTGTTCATTATTGTTTTATTGGTTTTCATACTTTTACTTGTATTAGTTATTAACTTTTAATGCATACTTATATTTATGTTATTATTATTATTATTATTATTATTATTATTACTATTATTATTATTATTATTCCTATTGTTACTATCTTTTTGTATTTTTACTAACCTTTGTTTATGGTACAACTTGAGTAATAGGAAATCATTGTCTAATTTCAGGCTAACTCGTCTTAGGCTAGCACTAATTATAGGAGAATGCAGCCCTTCAAGAATCACGGAGTTGTTTTTAGGAATGAGGTCCAGAGGCGCCGTTTGAGGCCCTATCCTAGAGAGACTTTGTTGTGTCCATTTACCCTGACAGCCCTGCCATGACCGCTCTTGGCATCCGAGATAGCGTCACCTACCTGCTGAATCAGTTGGGGTGGGATGATTTCGCTATCAGGAAGAGATTCAGCACTTACCATAACTTGACTCTGGAGTTCCTAAGCTCGTTATACTATGATCCTACCCGAGGGTTCGGTTTTGGCCGTGGGTTGGCTACCTTTAGGCTGTTTGGAAACCAGTATTGTTTCACCCATCATGAGCTGGCTGACTTGTTAAGATTTCCTAATGGGCCTGATGCTATAACTAAGACTCCTAAAGATGCTTTCAGTGCTTATGATCTAAATCAGTTTTGGGGTACTCTGACTGGTAACTACAATCCTGAGTCGAATGACATGTTCTTTAAAAGTATACACAATCCTGGTATCAGGTATTTCCATAAGACATTGGCCGACACTCTTTTTGGGAAGGAAGAAATGTGACTTCAGTCTCTAAGGACGAGCTTTATATCATGTTCTGTGCCTCTCAAAATAAGCCGGTTAATGCTGCCCCATTCATGCTAGCTAACTTTGCTAAGATTTCTCGTGAGCCTTTCGGAGCTATTATTATTGGAGGCTTGATTACCATGATCGCTGATGCTATTGGGTTGCGGTATCATTTGAACCGTACTCATGTTTTTGGTAGTTATCGCCCCATGGACATCAATTTCTGTTTCAACCGTGGGATTATTACAAACCTTGGTCCGATTGAGTTTGAACTACTGATTGATAATGTTGTTGTCCACCATTTTACCTTGTCGAATCATGAGAAGACTAGTGTGCATAACAAAGATAATTGGCATTATGACTTGGAAGGCCAGAACGAGTCTCTGACTCCTCCTGACTCTCCACAAGCTTATGAGAATTTAGAAGCTGATATGCCCGATGTTGTTACTTATGGCTCAGCTATTCAGCTGGTTGTTCCACCTATTGATATTGTCACTGCAATTCATGCTCTACAGTCTGAAGTGGATTTCCTCCGAGGAGAGACGACTTTTCTTTGTGTGGATTTCTTAGGATTCATGGATGTGGTGCATGAACAATTCGACCATCTGTTCCAGATCGTTTATTCACTTCGGCGTCCTGTTGAACCTCATATGAGGCGTCACAATGGATAGTTTTAGTTGTACTCATTTCCCTGTTTTCTTAGACTAGGATTTTGTTTTATTGTATCAGTGTTTCACATTCCTGTACTGTTCGTTCTTTTAATTCTGTTGTATACTGTCGGTATGCCGAAAATGAACTATGTTTGTACTGTGTTCTTTCAATTAATGCAAATTTCCCTTTCCATAATTATATGTTGTGGAAATTTAGCAAGTTTGGAATTTTTCTTGACTTGTTAAGTACCTATTTTCGTACTAGCAGTAGGAACAAAACAAAACAAAATAATAATAATAATAATAATAATAATCACAGGTTTTGTCTTCTGTTTTTGGACCTGCAGTGAAAATTTCGCATTTTAATATAATGGCGTTCGCCATTATGCTGATGGCATTCGCCATCAGTTCAAATTTTTTATTTTTTCTCATTCGTAACATATGGCGTTCGCCATTGGGTTGGAAACTGCAGTCCTGCGCAAAATTCAAATTCTTGCGTTTTTTTCTAGGGAATCACTCTAATCATCTTTTTACACTTCCAAAACACCTTCCAACTACCCTCATTAACCCTTCATTAATCCTTCATAACAACCAACCATTTAATTTCCCCCATTTTGCCTATAAATTCATCAAAACTTCTCATCTTTCTCACAACCATCACTCACAATCTTCACATACAAACCATTTCAACCATTCCCACTACAATCATTCTGTTAAGATGCCTCCAAGAGTCGCTGCTAACATCGACTACATGGGCATTACCTTTCCTGAAAATGTCCTTGGTCAGAGCCAACACTCTAACTTTCTTAAATTGCGTAAAAGGCCAGTCATCGCGACCCGGTATCCAGACATTGCTGCTGTCCAGACCTTGGGTCTCTTTGATAGCGTCAATTAGATGCTTACAAACTTAGGTATGTCACAATGTTGTTCTATGATTAACTCTACTTACATTAGGCTGACATATGAGTTTTTAAGTTCTTTCCATCTGTCCACGAATCTGACCCGCACTAATGGTTCCGTAGAGTTTAGAATGTTTAATGCTGATTACTCCCTGACCTTTGAACAAATAGGCACTATCTTTAGTTTTCCTAGCGGTCCGAAGTATGCTACACAGGCACCTTTAGAGAGTGAGTGGGAATCTAGTGCTCTAGACTTTTGGCACCAAATCACTAATAAGACTTCCGACACATGGGAAAGTCTCAAAGCCACATCCATCCACAACCCCGCCATTAGGTATTTCCACCGAATCCTAGCTAACACTATCTTTGGTCGGGAGAACACTGGAAATGTGAACTCCAAAGATTTATTATTCATCCACTGTGCATTTTCCGAAACCAAGGTTAACCCGACACCATTTTTACTCACACCTCTAGTCTGCTAGCGGTAGAGCGGGTGGTTCCATTTGTGTCGGAAGGATCATTGCCTCAATAGCGTTAGCTTTAGAATTGCACACTGAGTTGGAGACTCTTGAGCCCTTACCCGCTCTATTTGTTGATCTTACCCATTGCCATGCCATGCGCCTTGTTAAGAATTTACCAAATGGCAAATATCACTTGATGATAGGCAACAAGGAGGTTAAGGGAGTCACATTGTCGTGTTCTGACCGCATTAACGTGTGTGTTAGCACGAACTGGATAGTTGATACCGAGGCCCCGGATCTTGAGCAAGAGAGAGCTGAGAGGCACTACCATGATGTTATGGGATTTAGCACACCTTAGCCCTGCATTCGTACCCGTGGTACTGAGACACCCGGACCTAGCGCCCGTTCACACACTGCATATTTTCTACTAACCCTTTTGCAGGTACACATCAGCCCCAGGAGGAATATGATTACGTAGCCATCCGGAGTTCACTGGATGATATTTTGTCCGAGCTTAGGCATCAGAACGACATGGAAGCCGAACGTGATCTTTTACTCTGTAGCATGCAGAGACAGCAGGAGGAGCTTAGAGTTGTTGTTGACTAGATTAGCCAGCAGCAGCAAGATTTTGCAGAGAGGACTCAACATGATATGGCTGACCTGATAGAACAGATGAATGAAGTGTGCTTAGAGACGGCTGATCTGAGGGACTTCATCAGACATGAGCCATAGTCCGAGTGGGGTAGAGCAGACAGTCACAGAGGCAGAGGCCGTGCACCTTTTCCTTGACTAGGGTTTATCATTCCTTATTTCACCTTGTACTAAAACATTGAGGACAATGTTTAGTTCAAGTATGGGGTAGGAGCTTTACCGTTTTATTTTCTTTTCTGTTATTTATGTTTTCCAGTTTTTACTTTTTAGATTGTTTAGTTTATCAAGTCATATGCGTTGTTGAGTCCTATTTTACGTTATTTTATTTGCCTATTTGAAAACTCCCTTAATTTTAACCCCCAACGAATTTTTTTTTGCTTTTCAGATTCATTGGCATGACACTCTGTGTATAGGTTGTTTTTCATTATTAGGCTATGTTAGATAGACTTGGGAAAGTTTTGTAAATATCGGTATTGTTCCTACACCCTAGATTCCCTAAATATGTGATATTGATTTAAATAGATATTATGCCGAGACCTTATGCCTAGTTTCTTAGAAGTAGCCTCTTGATTAGTTTATACTAGCAGTCAGCACCATCCTTGTGTACAAACTAAGTAACGAACCAATGTAAATATGTGTTAATCTAAAAAATTTGAATAATGTGGTTTTTATAGAAAAAAGCGAATGAAAGACATGTTCCCACTAAGTTAGGTGGTACTCACCCGACCATTTAACCTAAAGGTTCGGATTCTTGAAATTCGTGAGCAAAAGAAAAGCATAATGTGCGAAAAAGAAATTATTTTTGAGTGATGAGATCATATAACACAAACAGGTTCGATTACCATTTGAGTACAAAGGATAACGGGCTTAATGTGATTGCGCAAGAATGAAAAAGAGGTGAAATAGGATGAAGGATATAGGTCGAGGTATAATGTCATGATTTGAATTGGTATTGCATAAGAAGGAAGTCTTTGTCCGCAAATGTGGAAATGTGTCGTTACGATATCCTTGTGTTTCACTATTTAGTACCTATCCGTTTAACATTAGCCTAGCAACCTTGCGCCTTAGTTATTTTCAGTTGTGCCTTTGAATCCGACACTGCACTCATTGTTTTAAATTCTGTTGGGAGTTTGCTTGAGGACAAGCAATGGTCTTAGTGTGGGGGAGTTTGATGACACGAATTTATATCGTACTTTTAGGCTCACTATGCACGTTTTTAGTCCGTGGTTTTATCGAGTCTTACTACATTTACCTCATTTTTATTATGTTTTGTGTTTGCAGGAATAATAATCAAGATCCCGGAAGAAATGGAGAAAAGAAGCGAAAGAAAGAAGAAAAACCAGCAGAGCAGCAAATTCTGCATTCCCAGCTGATATGGCGTTCGCCATCCTTTGATGGCATTCGCCATTCCTTCCTGATGGCGCCCATTTTTTTGAATTCAGAGCATGGCGTTCGTCGTACAGTCGCGGGAGCAGTTTTTCACTGCAGAGTCCGTTTTTTGGCAAATTTGAGGAGCTTTACAACTTCCTTTCCCTCCAAATTTGGAAATTCAAAAGAGGACACTTGAGCACCAGATTTTCTATATATAGGGCCTCTTGGAGCAGTGAATCGGAGTCGAAAAAATGCGCGGAAGCTCTGCCAGAGTTTCATTAGAACTTTAGGCACAAATTACCAATAAAAGCAACAATAACTCGCATTGAGGAATTATTGCAAATTCAGTACTTACCTACTTTTGCTGTACTTTTTGGATCAAGATTTATACAAGTTTTATTTATGTTCCGTCCCGATTTACTTTACCGCATAATTTTTCAGGTTTCTTTACTTTACTACATTTTTAATATAATTGTTACTTTAAAATTGTTCAACATGCTAGATTTAGAAAATGTATGTTTAAAAATGGTAGACTTAGGATTAACTATGTCTGAGTAAATAAATTGAGACCGACATGTGAGGACCGTCGTATTCGGCGGGACTCCGTAGAAAAAGTAGGTACGAAATTATGATTGTGTGTTGTTTTGGTTTTAATTTCCAAGTTCAATGTTTCTTATTTCAACATGAGAATGTGAAGTAAGTTAAGGTTTAAGCCGAGACCGCGAGAGCGTGAGGAGTGAACCGGATAGTGGGAATTAGGCAACATATCTAAATATAGCAAGAGCGCTTTAGATATTGTTTAGGATATTATCGGTTTCCAAAGTCTGTTTCTTAGTTACCGGGCGAGCGAGAGCAAAATCTTGGGATTAGGAAGCATGACTTTTGTCAAGACCGCGAGAACGTGAGACGGAGCCTTTAAGCCAATTTATTCCGCGGAATGACAATATAGTCGTAGCTAGTGCCCGTATTCTATAAGTCTCGTAGGTGCACGGAAATCATATTTCGGGCTCGTTCTAGTATTAAATTTCAGATTCTAAATTCTGTCCTTTATTTCCCATTTAATTCTTGTTTCCCTCCAGCCTTAGCTTTGCACAACAACCTTGGATAACATTAGTTTGATTATCTGTCCCGGTGGGTTCGACAACCTTTTTAAGACTACACGATCAACTGTATACTTGCAGATTTATCCCATCAGTGACAGACGATTAGAGGCCCAGATGACCTGTTTTTGAAAACAGAGATCACACTACGATATCGAAAGACGTTGTGGGACTCGTACTATAGTAGAGGCCCAAAATTGTTTATGTACAAAAGGGGTTTAGGTCTTATACTCTTTTAGAGGCCCAAAAGAAAAAGGAACGGGGCTTACAACTCAGAGAGAGGCCCAAAAGATTTTTTTTAAAAGGCGACGATCGCGTTGCGGTTTCGAAAAACACAGTGGGACTTATGCAATGACTGAAGCCCAAAATATTTATGTATAAGGAAGAATGGGTATTACACTCTAATAAAGGCCCATAAGATTATTTTTATACAAGAGTTGGGGCTTATAGCTCAAGGAGATGCCCAGATGAAAAACAGCGATCGCGCCGTTTATTTTGAAAATCGAGTCGGGACTTATACAATGACTGAGGCCCAAAATATTTATTTACAAAGGGGATGGGTCTTACACTCTACAAAGAGGCCCAAAAGAGTTTCAAATTAAGTTTGAAAAATTAAAATCAAGGAAAAACCCTAATTTTAATTAAAAATATAATTTTTCAAAGAAAATTAAATAAAAAATGATATAAAATATCAAACATATTTAAAACCAATTTGTGAACTTTGAAAAATGTTTTGAAAAATCATGTTATATTTATATGAAAGTGTGAAATTCATTTGAATTTGAAAAATCAAGATGAAAATTTCATTAAAAATGTTTAAAAACAATTAAAATGAAATTCTTTACAAAAATTCCAAATATATTAAATAAATAATATAATTTTTTTTTGTAGAATAAAATATTTTAACATTTTTGTGAATTTTTAAAAAAAGAACCAATAAAAAATGATTAAAATTGAGGGAGAAATTAATTAAGAAAAATAACAAAAATTCAAAAATTCAAATAATTTGAAAAAGGCGCCAACAGTCACCTTCTTCTTCCTCGTGCCTGCACCATGGCTGGTTTGCAAAACCTCACTTTTCTCTCTGATTACTCAATGGTTTTGCACGATTCAAATATCAATCTCACTCGTTTTTGAACAAGGATTCCAATGGTACAAATTAATTGCATTTATTTTAAGTGTGGAGTGAGAAATCAAGTGATGAACACATGAACCCTAATTTCTGCAAGAACACTATGAAATCCTATACACAATAGCTACAAAGCAATTGATTGAGGGGAAACACTCTACATAAGTGCATGCACATGTTTGTAACTTGAAAACACATTTATGATGCATGACTCTTAGAGTTTGAGAGTTCAGGCTTCCCTCTTGCAATAAGAAATCGAATTGTATGTTGGAGGTGTTACAGATGTTGTTTGATGACTTGGACAACTTCAATGGACCTTATGTAAGGTGTTTGGAAGCTTGGAATGGATTGAAACAACCTGGAACTCTTTGTGGTACCTCAACTGCAAATTGGCTTGAGTGTGATTTGGAGGTTTGTGATTCTGGTGTTACAGATGTGTGGGAAGTGTTTAGATAGCTCACACATGATGTATATGATGTGTCTAAAACATTGGTTTTGATAGAATTGCTCTCTATTTGAAAATTTGAATGTTACTTGAAAAAGAAGCAATTTCTGGTTTTTGAGAGTGAAAGGAAGAAGAGCATGTGTTGTTATGCTTTGGTGTACTTAAACTGACTAGAAAGAGTCCCTATTTATAGTAGAGCAAGTTTGTTTTGGGAGCAATAGTGATTGGGGGTTGGATCACCCTATTATCCATTGAGTTTTGTCATGTAGCCAAAGTCTCCTCTAGCCTTTGACTTTAGTCAATCTTGCAGGCCTATGGTCTTTTGATGCTTGGAGTCATCTTGACTCATTTGTGATGTTATGGACTGATACATGCCAGCTCTATGCATCCATTCAATGCTTCATGACAAATTTGAAGTTTTTGGAAATGAACTTTGAATGCCACATGTCTAAGTGATATGGTTTTTGACTTGGTGGCCTTGTGATCAGATCTTTCATCATTCATGTTGAATTTGGACAGAAATACAATGATGTAAGTGTCCAAAATTGGCTCAAGAAATCGTGGGAACCAAGTCACGTACCAATGTTGTTGTGTAGGCAGGGTGAAAATGCCATTTTTGGAGGCTTATAACTTCTTGCTCAAGTTGAATCATGGGAGGCTCTTGTACTTTTTAGAAATCCCCTATAACACACTTCAACTTTGATGTTTGACTTTGGTATTGAATCATTTTGGATCATAATGAAAAATGGCCTCAAAGTTAGTGAAAATACAAAACAGATTCTGTCAAAAATTTCACTAAGTGTTGAAAAAGTGTCCATTTTCCATTTTTTGTGATTTTGATCAATCCATAACTCAAAATTCATGAGGATTTGAAATTTTTTGTAGTTGACAATATTGAAGTATGTAATGAGAGCTTTTATTTGAGCTTTGGATGGAAGAAAAAGGTTGCTTGGATCACAAGTTACGGTCTTGCAAAGTTGGGTAAAAACCACTTTTTTTTCATGACTTAGTGAAATTTCAAGTTTCTTAAGATTGCCCCTTTTGCAAGTAACCTAACTTTTCTTGATTTTTCTTGATGGATAATGATCCAAATAATAATTTAACATTGTTTTTTACTTAAGGGAGCCATGTTTGTCAAGAAATCTCGAAAGTCAAACTTGGTTTTTGGGCACAGTTGACTTTTTGTCAGATGAATTTCAAACTTTGTGATTCTCTATGAAATCAAGTCTGTGACCTAATTCAAACCTAATGGATGGATTCCATAGGTGTTTTAGAGTGTCTTGAATCATTTCCCAAGGTTTGATATCATGTCTTGGTCAAAAGTCAAAGATATGGTTGATTTTTTTTCAAAAACCCTAGTTGGTGGTTCAGATGAATTTGCATCTTTATTTTGCTCATGAACCAAGTCCTTTGTGTTCATTTGAACTTGTAAGAGGATCATGTTGGTGTAAGCCCTAGAGGCCAATACTTTTGGTACTTGTATCGAATTATTTATTAATAATAAAAGGCATTTCTTTATTATGTTTGTTTTCCAAATTGATAAAGTCCCTAGAATAGCTAGTTCGTTTAATGAAATATTAAGTGTGACTTAATCATGAGATTCCATTAAACATAAGGACATTATTCTTAAAGTATCCGTAGTCGAGCTTTAATGTGAAATGGGATAACCTTAAAGCATTAAGACTATTATGTAGCTAGACTGATGATCACATCTTATGGATCATGGATAAGGAGTTATCAAGTCTTAACATAGGTATGAATATTAGGAGTAATATTGAAATTCTGGTATCAGACGTGTGATGTTAAGGTGTGATATCACAACAACACACTCTGCACAATGGACAGCAATAACAGTAAAATAACACCAAGAATTATTGACCCAGTTCGGTTACAACCAACCTACTCTGGGGGCTACCAAGCCAGGGATGGAATTCACTACTTGTAGATATAATTTACAGACTCAACAACCCGTTGACAATCTCCTAAACTTATACTCTACTAATGACTTCCTACCTAAGAAACCACTTAGGTATGAGAACACCACTCAATCCCTTACAAACACTCAAAGAACCCACTTTGAGTAACCTTGATCTTACTTCATAGCTTTGATCAAGCAACCACTCTCTATTGCTTCACAGCTTCTAGAGAGGACAAAAACTCAACACCTATTCAAACCCTAGAATAGTGTAAATACAAGCGCTCTAAACAAACTCTAGACACTAAGCCTTCAGCTCCTGATCTTCTGAATGTTTTATGTCACTTTTTCCTTTGGTCTTGTGCGCTTTATATAGCTCCTTGAATTGGTCTTGGACTTGCTACAATATCTCCCAGATTTGTTATTTAAAACTGAATATTTAAACAGATTTTCTCTTAAAATCTTTTTAAATCTTCAACCTTTTAAATCTCCTACAAATCTGCAACAGATCTCCTATGCAGCAGCAAATATCTATTCCAAGATATTCGCATCCAATGAGACAGCTTGCTCTCCACAATTCCAGCTAATACGCAAACCCTAACAACATCACAGCCTGCTGTTGTTAATTCTGCAGATCTGATGTTACAACATCGCCATGTGACATCAGACATCCAACTTCAGCAATTAATTACTTAACACAGCCCAGTGTTAAGACTTCAATGTTGCAACATCAGCACCTTGACATCAACAATGAACATACTTTGTTTTACCAAAATTCCAGCCAATCCAAGAACCAACAATCTCCCCCTTTGGCTAATTTTGGCTAAAATAATCTCTGCAACTTCAGAGACCTCAGCAGCGGAATAACTTCAAAAATTTGAAACTCCATCAGCAGCAGTTTGACAATACTCAAAGTCTTCATCACTTGATCTGCTGCAGCACCATCTTCATAATTGACAACAGCCAATTGGTGCTCCCCCTCAAAAATATGAACCAGCATCACAGCTGTTCAGTAGCTCACAATGTGCAGCACTTTTCTCCCCCTTTATGTCTGCTCTTTTCTGCATCACTAGCATCAATTTATCCCCCCCTTAGCATTTGGCAGTAACACTCTTTGATACTCTTGGCTATTTTCTCCCCCTTTTTAGCCACAATTAGGCAAACTTCACCAGGCAGTTGACTACACATTTTCAGAAACACCCCAACTGCCCACAACCCCTCTAGCAGATTTAGTCTTCATAAATGCAGATTCCCAATTTGCTTCTTAATCTTTCAAATTGGTTTGCATCTAAGGCTTTAGTTAATATGTCAGCCAGCTGGTTCTCTGTGGCTACATGCTCCAAGGTAACAATTTTTTCTTCTACCAGATCCCTTATGAAGTGATGCCTTATGTCTATGTGCTTTGTCCTACTATGCTGTATAGGATTTTTAGATATATTAATTGCACTTAGATTATCGCAGTACAGTGTCATAACATCTTGTTTAACATTGTATTCACTCAACATCTGCTTCATCCAGACCAGCTGAGAGCAACTACTTCCTGCTGCTATATACTCCGCTTCAGCAGTTGAGAGAGATACACAATTCTGCTTCTTGCTGAACCAGGAAATCAGATTGTTCCCTAGAAAGAAACACCCTCCTGAAGTGCTTTTTCTATCATCTGCACTTCCAGCCCAATCAGCATCACAATATCCTTTTAAATCAGTCCCAGAATCATGGCTATATAGCATCCCATAGTCACTTGTGCCATTCACATATTTCAGAATCCTCTTCACTTGATTCAAGTGACTCACCTTAGGATCAGATTGATATCTAGCACACACTCCAACAGCAAAGGAAATATCAGGTCTGCTTGCTATGAGATACAGTAAACTCCCAATCATACTTCTGTACACGCTGTGATCCACACTCACTCCATTCTTATCCTTGGATAGCTTCAAATGGGTGGGACCAGGTGTCCTTTTGTGATTGGCTTTATCCAGGCCAAACTTCTTTACTAGGCTCTTAGCATATTTTCTTTGAGAAATAAAGATAGAATCCTCCATTTGTCTGACTTGTAATCCAAGGAAGTAGCTCAGTTCTCCAACCAAACTCATTTCAAATTCTGATTGCATTTGTTGGACAAACTGTTTTACCATAGCATCTGACATCCCCCCAAATACAATGTCATCCACATAAATTTGGGATACCATTAATTTTCCGCCTTCTTCCTTGACGAACAAAGTTTTGTCAATGCCTCCTTTTCTATACCCATTTGCTACTAAGAATTCTGTCAACCTCTCATACCAGGCCCTTGGAGCTTGTTTTAAACCATACAGTGCCTTCCTCAGTTTGAACACATGATTGGGGAAGTTTGGATCAGTGAATCCTTTAGGTTGATCTACATAGACTTCTTCATTCAGATAGCCATTTAGAAAGGCACTCTTCACATCCATTTGGAACAGCTTGAATCTTAGGTTACAAGCCATACCCAAGAGTAGTCTGATGGATTCTAATCTCGCCACTGGAGCAAATGTTTCATCAAAGTCAACTCCCTCAACTTGAGTATAACCTTGTGCAACAAGTCTCGCTTTGTTTCTTGTAACCACTCCAAGCTCGTCTGACTTGTTTTTGTAGATCCACTTTGTTCCAATAACATTCACCCCTTCTGGTCTTGGTACAAGATCTCAGACTTCATTTCTTCTGAACAGCTCCAGTTCTTCTTGCATAGCATTTATCCAAAACTCATATGTCAGAGCTTCCTTGACATTTTTTGGCTCAACTTTGGATACGAAGCACGAGCTAGCTATGATTTCTCTGGACCTAGTTCTTACTCCAGAATTTGGATCACGTATAATCAGCTCCTTAGGATGATCCTTCTGAATTCTGATAGAAGGATCCTTTTGAGGTTGCTCAGGCTTAGTATCAGCAGCGCCTGGGGAGGGATTTCTTTCTTCAACTTCAATAGCTACCTCATCAGCTGATGTTCCAACATCTTTTATGACATCCTCAACTTCATGCTTATCTTCATCATCAATCACAACATTGATTGACTCCATCATCACTTTGGTCCTGGAGTTGAAGACCCGATAAGCTCTGCTATTGATGGAGTACCCCAAAAATATCCCTTCATCACTTTTGGAATCTAATTTCCTTCTCTGCTCTCTATCTTTCAGGATGTAACATCTACTACCAAACACATGGAAGTACTTGACATTAGGTTTTCTTCCCTTCCATAGTTCATATAGAGTGGATGAAGTGCCTCTTCTTAGGGTAACTCTGTTGTGGATGTAGCAGGCAGTGTTCATGGCTTCAGCCCAGAAGTGATAAGGTAGTTTCTTGGCATGAATCATTGCTCTAGCCGACTCTTGTATAGTTCTGTTCTTCCTCTCAACAACTTCATTTTGCTGAGGGGTGATAGGCGATGAAAACTCATGACTTATACCTTCAGTCGAGAAAAATTCTTCAAACTTGCTATTCTCAAACTCTCTTCCATGATCACTTCTTATTCTGATGACCTTACTCTCCTTTTCTCTTTGGAGTTTTTGACAGAGCTCTTTAAAGACATCAAACACCTCCGATTTGTCTTTGATGAAATTCACCCAGGTGTATCTTGAGTAGTCATCCACAACTACATAAACATATTTCTTTCCACCCAGACTTTCAACCTGCATAGGTCCCATCAAATCCATATGAAGGAGTTCCAATACCTTCGAGGTGGTGTCATGTTGAAGCTTCGGATGAGACATCCTTGTCTGCTTTCCTTTTTGACAGTCTCCACACACCTTTCCTTCCTCAATACTAAGTTTGGGAATCCCTCTGACTGCTTCTGAAGAGATAATTCTCTTTATTCCCTTTAGGTGAAGATGTCCCAACTTCTGATGCCAGATTTTGACATCATCTTCTTTAGCAAGCATACACGTGGAGGAATTTGAATTTTGCGGCACCCAAAGATAACAATTGTCCTTAGATCTGGCTCCCTTCATGATGACTTCTCCTTTGTCATCTTTCACATTACATTCGGACTTTGTGAAGTCTACTTTGAATCCTTGATCACAAAGTTGACTAATACTAATCAAATTAGCTGTTAGTCCTTTAACAAGAAGAACATTCTCCAGCTTGGGAGTACTAGCACAGTTTAGTTTTCCAATCCCCTTTATCTCTCCTTTGATCCCATCACCAAATTTAACATAGCCAGAAGACTGAGGTTTCACATCAACAAGCATATTCTTAACTCCAGTCATATGTCTTGAACACCCACTGTCAAAATACCAGTCATCTTTGGTAGAAACCCTCAAGGAAGTGTGAGCTATCAAGCTGGTAACTTTAGGTATCCATTGCTTCATCACCTTAGGCCTTACCTCTAGCTGTTTGGGTTGAGGGGCAGAATTAGGATATCCGTGAAGCTTGAAGCACGAGGACTGCATATGACCAATCCTGCCACAATAGAAGCATCTGGCTCTGTCGTTTCTAAAGTGGTTAAATCTTCTCCCACTTTGATAATGCTGTGGCTGCCACCCATACTGTTGTCTCCTTATTCCATAGTTGAATTGTCTTCTCCTGTACTGATGGTGCTGTCTCTTAGGCTGTCTTCTATGGTGATGAGGCTTCCTTCTTCTATAGTAATAAGGCACAACATTGTTGTATGCATAACCATACCAGTTTTCCTGATGTTGACTCCTCTGATGAGACATGTTCTGCTTGAACATGGCAGCTTGCATACTCTGGTGATATTGGGGAGGCATATACTGACTAGCTCCTTGGGGCTGTATCTTCCTCTGATGAGGACCATTCTTCTTCTCAGCATTCTGGGGCTGAACAACCTTCTTTGGGGTAGGACCCTGTTTCGTAGGTTGATGTTGAAACAACGGTTGAGACATCTCCCTTTTTGTTCCTGAAGTGCTGGCCACATATCCTATGCCTGATTTATCTCCAGCAGGTTTCTCTAACTGAAGAATCTTATCAAGATCAGCAGTACCACTGTTCATCATCCTAACGAATTTAGTCATCTGATCCAGTTGGGACTTAACTAGTACAACTTCGTTTTCCCGATCAGCTTTTTCATTTTCAAGCTGAGCAATCTGTTGCTTATGATACTTGTTTTCTTGACAAATCTCAGCACTTTTTAAACACAGCTCTCGATAAGTAGAAGCTAGCTCCTCATAAGTTATTTCTTCATCACTATCATCATCAGACACAACAGTTCCTGTTAAGGCTCTAGCATGCCTTGCTGACTCACCATCACTTTCACTATCAGTTTCAGACCAGGAAACTGACATGCCCTTCTTCTGCTTCTTCAAGAATGTGGGACATTCTTTCTTGATATGTCCATGCCCTTCACATTCAAAGCACTGTACACCTCTATCCTGGGCAGTCTTCTCTTCATCTTTCTCTTTTGGATTGCTGATGTGAGAGGAACTGTTCTTGACACTAGGCTTGTAGTTATTGTTCCATCTTTTTAACACTTTGTTGAACTGCCTTCCCAACATTGCAATGGCTTGTGACAAATCTTCCTGAGAATCTTTGACTGCCTTATCTTCTGCAGGAGTGGAGACCAAAGCATTACCCTTGGGTTTTTTTCTGGTTCTTCTTCATTTAAACCAAGTTCAAAAGTCTGAAGAGATCCAATGAGCTCATCTACTCTCATCTTGCTGATGTCTTGAGCTTCTTCAATAGCAGTCACTTTCATCTTGTACCTCTTAGGTAGGGACCTAAGGATCTTCCTCATAAGCTTTTCTTCAGACATTTTCTCTCCAAGAGCACTAGATGCATTGGCCAGCTCAAGAACACTCATGTGGAAATCATGAATAGTCTCATCGTCTTTCATCTTCAGGCTTTCAAATTTTGATGTTAAAATCTGAAGTCTCGACATCTTAACTCTAGATGTTCCTTCATGTGTAGCCTGCAAGATATCCCACGCTTCCTTAGCAACTTCACAGGTGTTGATTAACCTGAAGATATTCTTATCCACTCCATTGAAGATTGCATTCAGAGCTTTGGAATTTCCAAGGGCAAGCTCATCTTCCTCCTTGGTCCACTCTTCTTCAGGCTTTGGCTTAGAGGTGCCTTCTTTATCTTTGTCAGCATCATCCTTCTCACACATGACAGGAGCTTTCCATTCTTTAATAACAGCCTTCCAAGCCCTACTGTCCAAGGATTTTAAGAAAGTGGTCATCCTCGGCTTCCAATAATCATAATTGGATCCATCCAAAATAGGGGGTCTGTTGACGAATCCTCCAACGTCTTTGTCCATCTTCACACCAGAAAGTAACTTCCCTAGATCTCACCCAGAGACAGACAGGATGCCTGCTCTGATACCAATTGAAATTCTGGTATCAGACGTGTGATGTTAAGGTGTGATGTCACAACAACACACTCTGCACAATGGAGAGCAATAACAGTAAAATAACACCAAGAATTGTTGACCCAGTTCGGTTACAACCAACCTACTCTGGGGGCTACCAAGCCAGGGATGGAATTCACTACTTGTAGATATAATTTACAGACTCAACAACCCGTTGACAATCTCCTAAACTTATACTCTACTAATGACTTCCTACCTAAGAAACCACTTAGGTTGAGAACACCACTCAATCCCTTACAAACACTCAAAGAACCCACTTTGAGTAACCTTGATCTTACTTCACAGCTTTGATCAAGCAACCACTCTCTATTGCTTCACAGCTTCTAGAGAGGACAGAAACTCAACACCTATTCAAACCCTAGAATAGTGTAAATACAAGCGCTCTAAACAAACTTTAGACACTAAGCCTTCAGCTCCTGTTCTTCTGAATGTTTTCTGTCGCTTTTTCCTTTGGTCTTGTGCGCTTTATATAGCTCCTTGAATTGGTCTTGGACTTGCTACAATATCTCCCAGATTTGTTATTTAAAACTGAATATTAAAACAGATTTTCTCCTAAAATCTTTTTAAATCTTCAACCTTTTAAATCTCCTACAAATCTGCAACAGATCTCCTATGCAGCAGCAAATATCTATCCCAAGATATTCGCATCCAATGAGACAACTTGCTCTCCACAATTCCAGCTAATACGCAAACCCTAACAACATCACCGCCTACTGTTGTTAATTCTGCAGATCTGATGTTACAACATCGCCATGTGACATCAGACATCCAACTTCAGCAATTAATTACTTAACACAGCCCAGTGTTAAGACTTTAATGTTGCAACATCAGCACCTTGACATCAACAATGAACATACTTTGTTTTACCAAAATTCCAGCCAATCCAAGAACCAACAAATATTTATACTGGATGGACCCACTATGAGAGTACTACATAGAATGTTATGCAAAGTGTCAACAGTTACTCTCATGGTGATAGTAGTGTATACCACCCTTCGACCTAAAACCACTATGGACCCTAGATGTAGAGTCAAGTACTTTATTACTGATCAAACATTGTCCATAATTGGATGACTATAAAGACAGTTGACGGGTACTTCATAAAGCATGCTAAGGGACATGAGTGACCTAGATGGAATTTGCCCATCCCACATAACAAGATAAATGTCTAAGGGTCCAATATTGAACTGAACAAGGATGACACGGTATATGCCTTGTGTTCAATATAGACATAAGGGAAAAAGGGTAATTGTACACACAAGCACTATCACAAAAGGTTTTGTCAGATTACATGACAATTTCGTAACTTGGGTAGCAGTGATGTCTTGCTAGATACCGCTCACTGTTTATTATGTTAAATGCATGATTTAATATAATTACCAACGTCGTGAAATCCTACAGGGTCACACACATAAGGACAGTTTGATAAGAGGTAGAGTAAATAAGGAACACTGTAAGGTACAATGTACTTAAGTAAATATGTAACATCGTAAGGTATGATGCACTTAAGTGGAATACGGATTATGGTAAGGTACCACGTGCTTAAATGATATACGGTACATCATAAGATATGATGTGCGTGCACTTAAGTGGGCTTTTTAGCTTGCAGCCCACACAAGTGGTTCTATAAATATAACCCTTGTGCAAAAGCATAAACACTTGATGAAAATTCAGCTGAGAAACCCTAGGCGTATTTTCCTTCTCTCTATCTCTCACTCAAAGCCTTCAATCGTAGCAGCTAGCACTGAGACTGAAGGAATCTGTTCGTGTGGACTGAGTAGAGGCGTTGTTCATCGTACATTGCTCGTGATCATTCATTCGATTTAGAATCAAAGGTTTCATCACCACAAGAGGTAACCATTCTATCACTGATCATGATCTTTCGTAAGGATCGCTAAAGGGAAATTTTAATTTCCACCGCGTTTTTGAATCACGATTTCCCTTCAGTGGTATCAGAGCCACTTACGAAACCATGCATCAGATAAGTATTTATTTTCTATTTTTTTGTTTTAATTCGATTAAAACACATAACAAATTAAATTAAATCGAGAAATTGAATTTTAGCATGAGGCTGTGTACGATTTGGATTATTGGTATTGACTATGCTTCGGAACCGACAATAGTATGGTGAAGCAGTGATATATCGATCGTCCTTAAGTTACACAAATATGATCGACCAAATTTTATATATGATATAATTAACTCTGATGCAAAGATGGTATATAGGATATACTGTTTCTATTTCGTTCATTTAAATCGCGTAATGATCATTATTCCTTTGAGCGATCCGTGTTCATTTGCTTCAGAAACCGACTTTAGTATGGTGAAGCAGTGGCATATGGATTAATCATACTGAATTATTGATCATGGTGTTTTAACGATATGAAATTGTTGCATTACGGTTCATGATGACACAAGGGTTGTGTTGTCTAAAAGGTCTGCGATTAGGGTTGTGATGGCACAAAAGTTGTGCTTTAATTTTATGGAAAGTATCAAGTGTTGATACGAAAAACGACGCCGATTTCAAATGAATTGTTCATTAAAAAAAATTGTTGGGGCGCTGCCCCCTCGACCCCCCCGTCTTCATAGTGTGATAATTCGCCGAAATTTAATTTAATTCATTAATTAACATACTTTAAATTAATAATAATAAAAGTGTGTTTATTATTTTTCTCTTGTGGTGATCAGTTATGGCCTTAGTTTTCCTTTATTTTGTTTTGGGATTTTAAAAATACGACCTGCGTGTCGTGCCTCTCTTTTAATCTCTTGATGTAACTTCTTTTCTCATCTCACTCCCTCGTATGTAAAACGAGTATTCTTTAATGTAATGTAATGTTATGAAGAAGAAGAAGACTACAAGATCAAAGAAGGACAACCTTGGAGATCTTGCTTGGAGAAGTGTAGATCGTTATTAGGTTTAGCTTAGGTTCTCTCATTGGCTTGGGAGAACAATTGCGCTAGGGGCCATAACTGTTTCATTTTGTATGTATGGTGATGCATGTGTATGTATGTTGATGCATGTGAGAGACGATTTATATGATAAATAAGCCGGTGAGATCAAACTAATGAAAAGTCCCTCAAAATTGAATATTAAGTTTATGTTTTCCAAGTTTTAGAACTCATCAAGACTAGTATCGAATAATGTAGGTTTTGCCTAACGCGAGGTGCATGTTCTATATTAGTAAGATGCGATGGGATAAATGTAATATCCAATTTCTAAAACAATGGGTCAGACTTAACTACAAAAAATATAATAAGATTATACACGTTTAGAAGAAAGAGTTGGGAATAATCCATATGATGGATTAGAATAAGGAGTTATTCACCCAACTGAAATATTCGAGAATTGTATTGGATACAATTGGAAGGAGTTCCTACCTAAATAGCTGAGTTTTGTGTAATCAGCCTAACGCTGACTTAAAACAAAGTGAAATATGGATCTCAATCCACTAGAAAATCTTCCAACGGGATTTTCCAAATCAAATGGTGAGGGTCATTTGGTTTGAGTAAAATAGTGGGAGCATATTTAATTAAAGGCCTAATTGAATATGTTGTTTTAATGATACTTATATTTTTCCATTCTATTTTGTAGATTACCATGACAACAAACACATCTAACAACATTTTGCGATCAATCCTTGATAAGGAAAAATTGTCTGGGACAAATTTTCTGGATTGGCACCGAAATCTGAGGATTGTCCTCAAACATGACAAAAAGTTGTATGTCTTAGAGACACTTGTTCCTGAGGAGGAGCCTCCTAGTTATGCTCCTAAGGTTGAAATAGATGCTTATAAGAAGCATGTTGATGATGCCAATGAAACTGCTTGCCTCATGTTGGTTACCATGAATTCTGAATTGCAAAATCAACATGAAAACATGGCAGCGTTCGATATGATCAAACACCTGAAGATGCTCTATCAAGAGCAGGCAAGGCATGCGAGGTTTGAAGTTTCAAAAGCCCTTTTTCAAGCCAAGCTATCTGAGGGAACCCCTGTAGGTCCCCATGTACTCAAGATGATTGGGTATGTGGAGAACCTTGAAAGATTGGGATTTCCCCTCAAAAAGGAGCTTGCGACTGATTTGATCCTGCAATCGTTGCCGGAAAGCTTTAGTCAATTTGTCCTTAATTTCAACATTAATGATATGGACAAAACTCTTCCTGAATTGTTAGGCATGTTAAGAACCGCTGAGCAAAATCTGAAGTCAAAAGGGAAATCCATTCTGATGGTCAGTAATGGAAAGAAACAGAACAAAAGGCCCACCAAGCAGGGTGGTAAATGGAAAGGCAAGGAAGTTGCCAAACCCAAAAACACTACCTCTGCTTTGAACCCTAGTGGAGGTATAGCAAAGGAGGGCACTTTCTTCTATTGCAGTAAGACCGGACACTGGAAGAGAAACTGTCCAAAGTACTTGGAAGATAAGAAAAATGGAGTGGAGACTTCGACTTCAGGTATTTTTCTTATAGACATAAATTTATCTACTTCTGCATCATGGGTATTAGATACTGGATGTGGTTCTCACATTTGTACCAATGTGTAGGGCTAAAAAGGAGTAGAGTTTTGGCAAAAGGTGAAGTTGACATACGAGTTGGCAATGGAGCAAAGGTTGATGCTTTAGCCGTAGAAACTTATGTATTGACTTTACCTAGTGGTTTAATAATTCAGTTAGAGAACTATTACTATGTACCTGCAATTAGCAGGAATATTATTTCCGTTTCTTGTTTGGACAAGTTTGACTTTTCATTTATAATAAAGAACAATTGTTGCTCTATTTATTTGAATGATATATTATATGCTACTGCATAAATGAATAATGGATTGTATGTCCTTGATCTTGAAATGCCAATTTATAACATTAATACTAAAAGGATGAAACCTAACGAGTTAAATCCAAGTTACCTTTGGCATTGTCGGTTAGGCCATATAAATGAGAAACGCATCTCTAAACTCCATAAAGATGGACTATTAGACTCTTTTGATTAATGTCGCTCCCGAAAGATTTGCATCCAATGGTACAAACGCGAGAGTGGCGCGGAAAATAGAGTTGCCAGCAATGTGTATTTATCCCGAGAGAGGGAAAGGAAACACTGCATAAACCTGAGGGAAGGGAAAGAACATGGTCTCACGACCAAGAGAAATGGGTACGGGAGTTGGTTACGCGAAGGGAAGGTATTAGCACCCCCACGCGTCCATCGTACTCGATGGGATCCACGCTTGTTGTCTGCATCAAAGGGTGTAAGGAAAGGATACTGGAAAAGGAGCTGCTAGCTGGAAAACCGGAAAAGGAAAGGAGAGAGAGAAAGAGAAACAAATGTAGGGAAAATAAATGAAGTGCTCGCATGGGCCCTACCCCACTGCCTATGTATCTCATCGGGAGCATGAGAATCAGAGCGACGTAGTTCCCCTCACTAGGGATGGATTGTGTTTTTTAGAAAACGGCTAACGTTCTAGCTCAGGTGTTGCACGCTCGCTGAATCGAGTGCGTTACCGTATTACAAGAGAACGAGTAGGAGCACGTTCATACATTGAGAGTGAGTGAGATGAGAAAAGAGTTCCCGAAGGAAAGACTTTATTGTTGGTTTGAGGTTTTTTAAGCAAGAAGTGTTTTTTACAGTTATTTGTAACTTGCATTGAACCAAAGTCTTAAATATAGGAATAGATACTTCGTGCATCGTCCCCAACAGGACGTACACTAAGTATCCTAGAGGAATGAGAGGAAGCCCCTCATTCCCCACTTCCCACATAGAAGGCTCGAGCGCAATACGCGTTAATTTTTATTACGTGTTTTCAAGAAGTTTTGAGATGAGAAGAGAAATGACACAAAGGAAACTCTAAAGGGAAACTAAGAGTCCTAATGTTATCATGCATGGATGTCCTATGGTTAGTGAGGCTTAGGAGAGATGACTACCTAAAACCTAATGCTAATCCTACTCCAAGCTTAATCAAAAATTAAGTTGGACTAGGTAGCTCTAAAGGGAGAGAATCCAAGACTTAAACAAGTCTTGAGATTCATGGGAGGAAGAGAGTGAAAGAGAGGGGAGAAGCATCTTAAATGCTAAAGCAAACACAAGTATGAAAGCTTAAAAGAGAAAGGAGAAGTTAGAATGTGGATGACC
Organism: Lathyrus tuberosus; assembly: GCA_022829125.1. Lineage (NCBI taxonomy): Eukaryota > Viridiplantae > Streptophyta > Magnoliopsida > Fabales > Fabaceae > Lathyrus > Lathyrus tuberosus. Next base: position 9,354,989 of record JALAZF010000090.1, read on the forward strand.
ATCCACATCCCATTCACTTACCATTAGTCCCTACATGGTTAGCAAAAACAAACATAAGCAACAATAAGATAAATGAAACCCAAACAAGACATAACCCGAAGAGAAATGGTTACAAACCAAAAGAAACTCATCTAAGTCAGAATGCACACCTTAGAGGTGACCCATAATGTTTACCAAACAAACCCAAGCAAAGAGAATGCAAACAAGTGGCAAAGCATCCAAGAAGATCATTAAAGAAGGTGTAGAAAAAGAATGAGTGGATATGCAAGGTGATCATGCAAGAATGCTTCAAATAAAATCCAAGTCAGAATGTGGATGACCTAAACATGTGCCTAAACATGCTATACAAGTGTCACACAAGGCATACAAGCAAGTATTCAACATTTAGAACCATTAGGAGAAGAAGAAAGAATCATGCAAATGAAACATGTTAAAGGATGCAACATAGAACATGAATAACATATGACATGAATACAAAGCACCAAATGAGATGCAAATAAGTGATATGGCATGGCATACACAAGTCAAGAAGAGGCATAGATGAGAAGAAGTGAAAAGATAAGTCAAAAGAGGCGTGTAAATCAAACATTGAACATGTACACAAAATATGCAACAACCTCATACCAATGACCTATAACTGTAATCAAATGACTTATAATGATTCAAACATGGCTCATGAAGTAAAAGAAACAATCCCAAACAATGGCACAAGTGCCTTCTCAAATAAGTAACCAAACATGATCCAAAGATGTGCATAAAAGAGACCTCAAACAAAGAGCAATCAAACAATTAGCAAACCAACTTCAGAAATTATCAAATTAATTATCAAAACACCTCAACTAGAAGCAAACATCATATTAAAAACTCATGCAAAAATTCACAAGATAAGTCCTTCAATCAATCATGCAAAGTCACATAGGAGTTATGAACTAATATGCAAAAGAGAGGGACTAAGATGCAATATAAAAAAGTTTTAAAAATGAAACAAAAATGTTTTTATGAACTCCAATGTGTTGGTGAAATAATGCAAAAATAATGGGTTGAAAATGTGTTGTAGATGAAGAGAAATAAAATCAGCAAGTTGAAGTGTGCATATATGAAACAATTCACAAAGAAAATAATCACACAATTAATTCAGATGCCAGAAATAAAATAAAAATGGAAAATAAAATTTTCCAAAAATTTTATAATATGCTAAAGATGATCCATGATTTTTTTCATAATTTTTTGATGCTTGAAACTATTTTTAAAAATTAAAAATGCAAAACAAAGCAATTAAGTGAAATAAAAGAAAATAAAAAACCAAGGGGGTTCAGATAGCATGATAAGCATGTTTAAAATAAACAAATGGGCTCAAGGGGGGGGGGGGGGGTACAGATAGCCAGCCCAATCCAATACAATTGTTAGCGCATGCAAACAAAAACAAAAGGACTCAGTCAACACATTGACTCCATAACAACCACAAGATCTATCTAGCGTTCCATATCAAGTCAAACAAATCAACAAGTAAACCAGATCAAAGGCCAGGATCAAACGCACATGGTAATAAGCATGGAGTGTCACGCACACACATCATCAACAATTAAAATAGAAACACGTGATATGCACATGGAAAATTTAATGTGCTGGCACAACCACATTCATCAGATCCATCCAACGCGCAAGATCAAGTCAACATTTAACAAGTTAATCAAGATGAGAGGCTTAGATTAGAAGTTCATGATAGCAACCATGGAATGGCACACACGCAAACCACAAAAATAAACAAGAAAATTAAAAGACGTGGCACACCATGGACGTTCAGATCAAACAAATCAAGGGTCGGGATTGCATCTTCTCCAAAAAAACCTTCGCCGGACTAAACAAGACCAGGTGCCGGAGCCCTAGCTCCAGTCACCTTCTCCGGTGAGCCTCAACAAAAAAAAACCAGAAATCAAACATGAGTATACCAAATTGATCAGAAATTCACAAGGATCACAAATATCATGTTCATTTCAACAGATCAACAACATATAAGCCAAATCGAAGAGAAACAGTTTGGATCCAAAAATTTAAATCTCAAAATACACGCATGATACACGTTTAAACTTCAAACAAAATACATCAGCACACTCATTGGAGCACACAAATCATTATGTATACTTAAAAATCAAGTTCTATGACCATGAAAAGTGAGCTTACCTGAGATCTGTAGAGCTTGAAATACCACAAGAACGCCTTCCAAAAGCTGCAGATCTTCCTCTTTTGAGATCTATTTGCAAAATAAATGCAAATAGAGGCTTGAATCTGGCTAGATCTAGGAGTTTGAACTTGGATCCTCTTGAACTGAACTTGGTGAAAACCTTGCTCTCAGCTCAAAATGATGGTTGATTCTTGTTCTACTCTCTTCACTGATCAAGAATGTGGAAAGAAAACTCAAGAAAACCTTGTGGAGAGAGAGAATCGAAGAAGAGAAAGTTTGGAGTGAAAAATGAATTCTGAGCAGTGGTGAGTGCATGACCTAATTTTGGACGCATGAGTTAGCTTATATACTCTCCATTAGTCCTCTGATCACAATTAGCAATTGGTTAAACCCTTGATTAATGAGATTGGAGTGATTTTGCAATTTTGCACTTTGAGTCACCACCACTAATCCACACGTGCAAAGTCCCCAAAATAAGCATGATCCACTCACATTTCCTCTGCTAATCACAAATGAATTGTACTTGGGCCTTGCACTTGCTTGGTTTGTGAGTTTTTGATCCATTTGCAAATTAGTACATTATGAAATAAGTGAGGTACATGGCATGGAATGACTTGATTCAAAGGCCAAAAATAATCCTCATGAGGTGTACTTTGATGTTGTAATGAGACATGAACCAATAAAACCAATTACAAGTCCATTTGTGCCAAAATGCAAAAGGTGGAAAAAAGTGGTATATGGAAAACCTCAAAATGCACCTTGCATTGTTTTGACCATAACTAGAGTTCCACAAATGATATGGAGATGTTCTAGTACTTTTTGGAAATGGGAGAGAAAGATCTTCAACTTTCATGTTGGAGGAAAATTCATTTGGAGGTTCCTTGATGATGAAAGGTCAAGTTGAATGTAGTGGAAAAATTGCCAAAAATGGAAACTTCTCATTATAGGTCATTTTCCAAATTTAGTAACTTTTGTACAAACCCTTGATTCTTGATGAATGATGTGAAACTTGACCCTTGAAGACCATATGAGGATGTGAGACCTTGAAAACCATGAAGAGAACCTCAAAATTCCACAGTTGACTTTCTCCTTTACAGTTGACTTTTCTTGGTTCACATGCAACTGATCCACTGAACATTCTTCACCAAAGAACCAATGGCCAAGATTCCATCCATGCACACTTGTGAGCATATGGAACACTAGGAGAACATGCTTGAATCCACAAAGTTCAACAAGAAGCTCTTTTGAAACCAAAATCCTAATTTACACAATCAGTCTAAGGGATGAAGTCTAGAGGTCACTTCTTGGTCAATCCACTTCTGGAGAAGACTTGAGATTGTATGGAGTACGAGAAACCCTTGAAGCTAGTTGGGAGACACTTGGCCCTTGACCCCTTGCTTTGGATGATCAACACCTTTGAAAAACACCTGATCCCATGCCCTATGCTGAATGCCATGCTATGCAATCTATGACCTACTATGGAATGCAAATGAGTAAAGCATAAACCAATTATTGAGAAAACATGAAGGTAAATTTTGGGGTATTACAGCTGCTCCTATTCAATCAACTGTGAATCTGAATGGATGAAAGCAACGGCTATCAGGAATTCAAGGTACATAGGGATTGAATACAAAAATACCCTAGAAAAATTTGCACTGTGTGGATAGAGAAAATGCTGTAAATGAAGTAAGGGTAAGGAAGAAAAGTTTGTGAGGAAGACCTTGGAACCATTGGACCCCATAGGAAACCTGTCGGGAACTGGTGAGCTTGGACCTGTTTTGCCTATCAGGAATGGGCAAGTGTACCTGTCTGGAACTGGCAAGGTTCAAACTAAAGGGAGCTGTCGGGGACGGCTGCAGTTTATAACCAAGGCTTACCTATCGGGAATGGGTAACGGGACCTGTCGGGAACTGGCATGGTTAAAACTCAAAGGAGCGGTTGGGAACGTCTGTAGTTTATAACCAAGGCTTACCTATCGGGAATGGGTAACGGGGCCTGTCGGGAACTGGCATGGTTAAAACTCAAAGGGAGCGGTCGGGAACGGCTGCAGTTTATAACCAAGGCTTACCTATCGGGAATGGGTAACGGGGCCTGTCGGGAACTGGCATGGTTTAAACTAAAGGGAGCGATCGGGAACGGCTGCAGTTTATAACCAAAGCTTACCTATCGGGAATGGGTAACGGGACCTGTCGGGAACTGGCATGGTTAAAACTCAAAGGGAGCGGTCGGGAACGGCTGCAGGAATCCTATCGGGGATGGTTCCAGGAGACTTCTAAGCTGAGAGATATGACTCTGTGGGGAGCAAAACTGATGAAACCCCTTGCGCTGCTTTGAAATGTCTGTTGAGGAATGAACGAGGCATTCTTTCTGGCTTTGCCAATGATATAAGGAGCAAAGTTTTGGGCTCTCGCACGAGTTATCAAAACTGGCCTATGCTTCACATGCATATGTTTGAATTTTTCCATGGCGTAATGCTCCATCTCAATGGAAATGCTACGCGTTTTGAGGATGCTATGCACACTATATGCAAAATGCAAAGAGGTCCTCAGCAAAATAAATGCTGAGGAAAGGTAGGCAACTCCGCTAGGGATAACAAGCTGGATTGACTTCGCAGTCGCAAACCGTACTGGGGAAGACAAATTGACCTGACCTCCTGATCTGGGCACTGACCTGACAAACCTGTTAAGGCTACTGTAGGAAATGATAACTTTGCTGGGGAGGCATCATCTGAACCAGCCTGCTTAGGGAATAACTATAACCATAGAACTCCGCTGGGGATTAATGAGCTTGCAACAAACTCTGTTGGGGAGATGTCCCTTGAGAGGATTTTACAGAAGACCACGCCTCTTCAAACTCTATTGGGGAAATAAGCTTACAACAAACTCTGCTAGGGAGAATCACTTCAAAGTGTCTCATGCCAGGGAATGTTTCTTAAGAGAATTTTACAGAAGATCCAACATCTTCCAACTCTTAAACTAATACCGAGACTTGAGCTAGGATGCAGTAGTTGGGAGGCCACTCTGTTGGGGATAATAGATCTGGAATACTCCTGCCGGGGAATTTCATGATGCTCCATGCTTGAGATGGTCAACCACTTGATTTTGCCCCAAGATACAAGTCTGATCTGGGGAAAACGTCCCAAGAGGATTTTACAGAAAACCTGGCATTCAACAATGCCCCAGGGTTTTCAAACTCTTAGAGATGTATCTGGTTTGGACATAACTGTCCCATACTTCATGATTCATGAAGTAAACCACCTCGAGAGAGTTCGTAATGACCTGAAATGTTCTGCCACAGTATTCTGAACCTTGTAGAGGTGCTATTGATTGACTGTGTTCTGAAGGGAAAAACTTCTCGCGCCCTTGAAGTGACCTACCCCAGTACAAACCTTGTAGTACATTTGTCTCTGACCGACTAGTCTTCGAGAGATTTACTGAATCTCGACGTGATTGCCCCAGTTTACAAGCTTGTGGAGAGATTTACCGGATCTCGACATAATTGCCCCAGTTCGAAGAAATTTTCTCAACATGAATGCCCCATCTTGGCTAAATTTTGAAGAGATTTCCCGGTGTGATTGTCCCAGATTGGTTACATCTCAACACAAATGGCTGAGAATGCCTTTTTCCCACATAATCTTTCAGTAACATGTCCTCTGGAGTCTCAGGCACCTCAACTTGGCCAGTTTAAGCTTCTCAACTGATGTTCATCGTGTAAGCTTCTTTGATGTCAAACAAATGTATGCAAAAAAATGTTTATTATGAGAATGACAAATCTAATGCAACACTCATGTTATCCTTGAAGTCCTTATTGCACATATGTCGCACAACCGAGTTACGGCACTTATTTTTGAAAGGAAAGCAATACGCACATGCAACACCAACAAAAATCTTATTAGCACAACTCATGGGAGTCAGGAACGCTGTCTCGTTGAAGTACGCCTTCAGACTAAACCCTGTTTCAATTAGGACTTTTAAGGGTTGTAACGTGGCCTGGTTCACGATTTTGAGAAAAAAGGATTTATGGCTCAAAGTTTATTGGTACCCACCCACTCTTCATGATATTCTCCAGTCCTATGTTCAGCTAATTTGACACAAGCGCTCGTCTCTCAGAAGGTTTCCCGATTTCTAGGGAATCCATGCAACTGGTGATTCGACACCTGACGAGGTTTTGGACTAACAGTCGCCCCTTTTGTCCTTTGTGTCTATAGTCACACGACTTTGTTCTTATCGAGGATTTTCTTCGTAATCCTTTTGGCTTTTCTCCTTCTCATTCTTTTGCTTTTTGTTCCCTAATTTTTGTCTGGACTGACTCTTTTGAGTTTTCAATTTTGAAGTCCAGCGGGATGCCTTAACTTTTGCCTAAGTCACTTGCTTCCAAGTTTTTCGACTTAGCAGGCTTTTTCTTTTTCTCTTTTTTTTTTTTTTGAACAAGTCGTGTGACACCGTTTTTTTTTTCGAACACGTCGTGTGACACTAGCTTGTCTTGACTTTGTTGAAAGGGTTGTGACTGCCTCACTCTTTGATTGTTGATGGATAACCATTGTGGTTTCACATCTCTTGACCTCTTGACGGTGGAATAGAAGGTAATGGATCCTCAGATGCACACTCCTTTTGAAATTTGAACGCTTGGTCAAATTAACTGACACCTACCCTACCCCGGGTTAAAATTGAGGGTTTTTTCCGCTTACAGAAAGAAACTCCTACTTCTAGGCTCAACAGGGTCTGACAAAGGTTTCACTTCCTTATGTCTCCGGTGTTTAGGAATTCGAAACAATGCCTGTACATCCTCAACAGGGTTTTGTTCAAAGGCATATGTGCGTTTTCATCTCATCATCCTCCCTCCAAGAGTTTGAACAAGAAGGTTAGTATTGCAGTGCACACAAACAATAAATAAGTGAATACGAATGAACTTCTTCGAGAAAAACATACTTATTGCATTAAGATCCACATTCAAGAACAGACAAGTTTATCACATGCAAACATTAACAAGTAATGAAAATTACAAATGAAAATGCAGTAAAGAAAATGATGTTGGCCATTGCTGAGGAGGCTTGGCTTCGACTGGACTAATTGCTTCAGGAGATGTCTTTGTGGTCTCAAGTGCTCACTTGGGGAACTTCAGTTAATGTACAGACCCTCTTCAGTGAAAATGATAAACCCCACGTCAATGAGATCTTGCACCTTGTGTCTAAACACCTTGCAATCTTCAATGGCATGCCCCTGTGTCCCCTAGTGATACTCGCATCTAGCGCTCTTGTCATAATTCGGAGGAATAGGATACGGAACAGGAGAAGCTTCCTTTAGTTCGATCAAAGAGTCTTGAAGTAAACGGGAAAGCAGATAACTGTAAGGAACAGTAATGGGATCAAACTTCCTCTCATGCCTTCTGGGCTTCTGTTGACTCTTCATATGATAGCTCTGTTGCCGATACCTACTTGTGCCTTCCTCTCGTTCGGGCTCTTTCCTCCTTAAACTTGTCTTAGGAACAGGCAACAGTTGAGGACGAGAGGATTCCAAGATCATAGGTTGCGAGAAATGCCCCTGACTTGGTGCAACTTCATGAGGGCAAACCGGGATATTCACTTCTTTCGCAGCAACAGGAGTAAGACCACCTTGTACGCTTACGTCGCCCGTCATGAATTCAATTGTTTTCAAGTCAATCAGATCCTGAACCACATGATGAAAGGCTTTACATTTTTCCACATCATTCCCCAGTGCGCCAGAGTGAAAATCACAATGGGCATTTGCATCGTAATCGAATGGGAGCTTTCCACGAGGAGGATTTACCATCCGAAGTTCAACCAATTAGAGCTGGAGTAAATACCTCAACAGCTGAGCAGAAGACATAGGAATTGGATCAAAGATTCTGTCAGCTTTCTTCGACTTTGGTGGGTACCTATTAGCCTTGGGGTTGTCTTGGCAGACGAGAGGTAGCTGCTGACGAGGAAATTCTGGAAACCTAGGTTGTGCAGAAAACATGTGAGGCACATCATTCTTTGGGAGGGATCCCTCAAACAATGAAGGAGAGACAATTCCAGCCATGGCCTCAGGCCTGGGAGTATTATCTTTGCTTAACACACCTCTCACAACTTCCATAACCAGACTCATCTGAATCTTCATTTGGTTGACCTCCTCCTTCAACATTTTCTGGTCTTGAATCAAGGCTTGCATGTCGCCCATAAACTGCCTCATTCGGCTTCGCATTTCCCTCAACTCTGCCTGGACTTGATCCATGGTCAACTTCCAGCTTCCTTGAAAAGTTAAGACTGAAATTCTGAGAGAACTAGATCAGGATGAGAACAACCAGCTTCAAACACCTGTTATGCAAATGAGTATGAGAATGCAATGCAGAATGCCATGTTCGAATATTTCCAAGGAATCCTTATGCTTTGATTCGAAATTTTCCCTTACGCTAACCACAAGAAATAGATGGAAATGCTCAGTAGCAAGTCTCAAAGTCAATATCCCTTGGAAATACAAGAACACGTATGCAAAAATGATGATGCAGATGCAACAGACATGGGATCAAGGCTTCCATAAGGCCCAATATTGCTGTGCTGCTGAATGGATAAGTTCAAAGGTCTGCTCTGAAGAGAATACCAGAATACCAGAATATCCGAATCACCAGAATACCAGAAAACCAGGTAAATAACTATACACTGTCGAGAAATCTGAAACACCGGGTAGGCTGAAGGTTTCGGTTACCTGCAGACCTGCAAACACCCATCCCTCTCACATGTGGGTGCTAAGATCCTCAGTATCCCGGGCTCTCAGGTCGAGAAATGATGATACGTTCACCACTTCTGGTTTGGCATCATCATCAATCGAGGAGGCCTCAACTGATTCACAAAAACAAAAGATCCTCAACTTCAGAGGTTTGAGAAGCAATAACACATTTAGCCCGAAGGATACAATGTTATCGCCAATCAAAGAGGTCGTCCGCTGATTCACCTCAAAAGGAAATCCTATAGCAAGTTCCCAGCATTGGGTCCTCGGGTCGAGAATGTGCAATGGGTTTGCCACAGAATGTGGTCTGCCACTGTCACATCCCGGGAGGAGTGCCGCAACTGAGTCCTCGGGAATGGTCTCCATAGTTGACAATCCCTCAAGAGAATACCTACTGTCCTGTACCAACACACAGAGCAGGTAGCTTCTAATAGAACCTCGTCTGATTGTGGGTCTCATGAACGACAATACATGGCCACCCCCATGCAAGCGTCACAACTATCCACTCTAAAACCTGTGTGTATGCTTAAGCCTGGGCAGTGGGCTTATCTCTCAGAACATCCCGACCCGCCAAACAGAAAACCAGCCAGCACAGCACAAAATACTATGAAATGATGCAATGCAATAAAAGCTGTAAATACAAATAAAATAGCAATATAGTAATATACAACAAAACAAAGCACCACAAAAACAAACACCCAATGAAATAAAACAGACAAGCACTAGGATCGACTCGCTAAGGAAACCAGAGATTCTGGTCTCCATATTTCCCCAGCAGAGTCGCCAGCTGTCACTCCCGAAAGATTTGCATCCAACGGTACAAACGCGAGAGTGGCGCGGAAAATAGAGTCGCCAGCAACGTGTATTTATCCCGAGAGAGGGAAAGGAAACACTGCATAAACCTGAGGGAAGGGAAAGAACATCGTCTCACGACCAAGAGAAATGGGTACGGGAGTCGTTTACGTGAAGGGAAGGTATTAGCACCCCCACGCGTCCATCGTACTCGATGGGATCCACGCTTGTTGTCTGCATCAAAGGGTGTAAGGAAAGGATACTGGAAAAGGAACTGCTAGCTGGAGAACCGAAAAAGGAAAGGAGAAAGAGAAAAAGAAACAAATGTAGGGAAAATAAAAGAAGTGCTCGCATGGGCCCTACCCCACTGCCTACGTATCTCATCGGGAGCATGAGAATCAGAGCGACGTAGTTCCCCTCACTAGGGATGGATTGTGTTTTTTAGGAAACAACTAACGTTCTAGCTCAGGTGTTGCAGGCTCGCTGAATCGAGTGCATTATCGTCTTGCAAGAGAACAAGTAGGAGCATGTTCGTACGTTGAGAGTGAGTGAGATGAGAAAAGAGTTCCCGAAGGAAAGACGTTATTGTTGGTTTGAAGTTTTTTAAGTAAGAAGTGTTTTTTTACAGTTATTTGTCACTTGCATTGAACCAAAGTCTTAAATACAGGAACGAATACTTCGCGCATCGTCCCCAACAGGATGTACACTAAGTATCCTAGAGGAATGAGAGGAAGCCCCTCATTCCCCACTTCCCACATAGAAGGCTCGAGCGCAATACGCGTTAATTTTTATTATGTGTTTTCAAGAAGTTTTGAGAAGAGAAGAGAGACGACACAAAGGAAACTCTAAAGGGAAACTAAGAGTCCTAATGTTATCATGCATGGATGTCCTATGGTTAATGAGGCTTAGGAGAGACGACTACCTAAAACCTAATGCTAATCCTACTCCAAGCTTAATCAAAAATTAAGTTGGACTAGGTAGCTCTAAAGGGAGAGAATCCAAGACTTAAACAAGTCTTGAGATTCATGGGAGGAAGAGAGTGAAAGAGAGGGGAGAAGCATCTTAAATGCTAAAGCAAACACAAGTATGAAAGCTTAAAAGAGAAAGGAGAAGTTAGAATGTGGATGACCATCCACATCCCATTCACTTACCATTAGTCCCTACATGGTTAGCAAAAACAAACATAAGCAACAATAAGATAAATGAAACCCAAACAAGACATAACCCGAAGAGAAATGGTTACAAACCAAAAGAAACTCATCCAAGTCAGAATGCACACCTTAGAGGTGACCCATAATGTTTACCAAACAAACCCAAGCAAAGAGAATGCAAACAAGTGGCAAAACATCCAAGAAGATCATTAAAGAAGGTGTAGAAAAAGAATGAGTGGATATGCAAGGTAATCATGCAAGAATGCTTCAAATAAAATCCAAGTCAGAATGTGGATGACCTAAACATGTTCCTAAACATGCTATACAAGTGTCACACAAGGCATACAAGCAAGTATTCAACATTTAGAACCATTAGGAGAAGAAGAAAGAATCATGCAAATGAAACATGTTAAAGGATGCAACATAGAACATGAATAACATATGACATGAATACAAAGCACCAAATGAGATGCAAATAAGTGATATGGCATGGCATACACAAGTCAAGAAGAGGCATAGATGAGAAGAAGTGAAAAGATAAGTCAAAAGAGGCGTGTAAATCAAACATTGAACATGTACACAAAATATGCAACAACCTCATACCAATGACCTATAACTGTAATCAAATGACTTATAATGATTCAAACATGGCTCATGAAGTCAAAGAAACAATCCCAAACAATGGCACAAGTGCCTTCTCAAACAAGTAACCAAACATGATAATAATTCAAAAAGAATGGGTTGAAAATGTGTTGTAGATGAAGAGAAATAAAATCAGCAAGTTGAAGTGTGCATATATGAAATAATTCACAAAGAAAATAATCACACAATTAATTCAGATGCCAGAAATAATATAAAAATGGAAAATAAAATTTTCCAAAAATTTTATAATATGCAAAATATGATCCATATTTTTTTTAATAATTTTTTGATGCTTGAAACTATTTTTAAAAATTAAAAATGCAAAACAAAGCAATTAAGTGAAATAAAAGAAAATAAAAAACCAAGGGGGTTCAGATAGCATGATAAGCACATTTAAAATAAACAAATGGGCTCAAGGGGGGTGCAGATAGCCAGCCCAATCCAATACAATTGTCAGTGCATGCAAACAAAAACAAAAGGACTCAGTCAACACATTGACTCCATAACAACCACAGGATCTATCTAGCGTTCCATATCAAGTCAAACAAATCAACAAGTAAACCAGATCAAAGGCCAGGATCAAACGCACATGGTAATAAGCATGGAGTGTCACACACACACATCATCAGCAATTAAAATAGAAACACGTGATATGCACATGGAAAATTTAATGTGCTGGCACAACCACATTCATCAGATCCATCCAACGCGCAAGATCAAGTCAACATTTAACAAGTTAATCAAGATGAGAGGCTTAGATTAGAAGTTCATGATAGCAACCATGGAATGGCACACACGCAAACCACAAAAATAAACAAGAAAATTAAAAGACGTGGCACACTATGGACGTTCAGATCAAACAAATCAAGGGTCAGGATTGCATCTTCTCCAAAAAAACCTTTACCGGACTGAACAAGAAGGTGAGCCTCAACCAAAAAAAATCCAGAAATCAAACATGAGTATACCAAATTGATCAGAAATTCACAAGGATCACAAATATCATGTTCATTTCAACAGATCAACAACATATAAGCCAAATTGAAGAGAAACAATTTGGATCCAAAAATTTAAATCTCAAAATACACGCATGATACACGTTCAAACTTCAAACAAAATACATCAGCACACTCATTGAAGCACACAGATCATTATGCATACTTAAAAATCAAGTTCTATGACCATGAAAAGTGAGCTTACCTGAGATCAGTAGAGCTTGAAATACCACAAGAACGCCTTCCAAAAGCTGCAGATCTTCCTCTTTTGAGATCTATTTGCAAAATAAATGCAAATAGAGGCTTGAATCTGGCTAGATCTAGGAGTTTGAACTTGGATCTTCTTGAACTGAACTTGGTGAAAACCTTGCTCTCAGCTTAAAATGATGGTTGATTCTTGTTCTACTCTCTTCACTGATTAAGAATGTGGAAAGAAAACTCAAGAAAGCCTTGTGGAGAGAGAGAATCGAAGAAGAGAAAGTTTGGAGTGAAAAATGAATTCTGAGCAGTGGTGAGTGCATGCCCTAATTTTGGACGCATGAGTTAGCTTATATACTCTCTATTAGTCCTCTGATCACAATTAGAAATTGGTTAAACCCTTGATTAATGAGATTGGAGTGATTTTGCAATTTTGCACTTTGAGTCACCACCACTAATCCACACGTGCAAAGTCCCTAAAATAAGCATGATCCACTCGCATTTCCTCTGTTGATCACAAATGAATTGTACTTGGGCCTTGCACTTGCTTGGTTTGTGAGTTTTCGATCCATTTGCAAATTTGTACATTATGAAATAAGTGAGGTACATGGCATGGAATGAATTGATTCAAAGGCCAAAAATAATCCTCATGAGGTGTACTTTGATGTTGTAATGAGACATGAACCAATAAAACCAATTACAAGTCCATTTGTGCCAAAATGCAAAAGGTGGAAAAAAGTGGTATATGGAAAACCTCAAAATGCACCTTGCATTGTTTTGACCATAACTAGAGTTCCACAAATGATATGGAGATGTTCTAGTACTTTTTGGAAATGGGAGAGAAAGATCTTCAACTTTCATGTTGGAGGAAAATTCATTTGGAGGTTCCTTGATGATGAAAGGTCAAGTTGAATGTAGTGGAAAAATTGCCAAAAATGGAAACTTCTCATTATAGGTCATTTTTCAAATTTAGTAACTTTTGTACAAATCCTTGATTCTTGATGAATGATGTGAAACTTGACCCTTGAAGACCATATGAGGATGTGAGACCTTGAAAACCATGAAGAGAACCTCAAAATTCCACAGTTGACTTTCTCCTTTACAGTTGACTTTTCTTGGTTCACAAGCAACTGATCCACTGAACATTCTTCACCAAAGAACCAATGGCCAAGATTCCATCCATGCACACTTGTGAGCATATGGAACACTAGGAGAACATGCTTGAATCCACAAAGTTCAACAAGAAGCTCTTTTGAAACCAAAACCCTAATTTGCACAATCAGTCTAAGGGATGAAGTCTAGAGGTCACTTCTTGGTCAATCCACTTCTGGAGAAGACTTGAGATTGTATGGAGTATGAGAAACCCTTAAAGCTAGTTGGGAGACACTTGGCCCTTGATCCCTTGCTTTGGATGATCAACACCTTTGAAAAACACCTGATCCCATGCCCTATGCTGAATGCCATGCTATGCAATCTATGACCTACTATGGAATGCAAATGAGTAAAGCATAGACCAATTATTGAGAAAACATGAAGGTAAATTTTGGGGTATTACAATTACGAATCATATGATACATGCAGATCTTGTTTAATTGGAAAGATGACAAAGTCCCCATTCACAGGAAAAGGTGAAAGGGCTAATGATCTTTTGGCCCTCATACATATTGATGTATGTGGGCCACTGAACATACTAGCTAGAGGAGGTTTTCAATACTTCATCATATTTATCGATGATTTCAGTAGATATGGTTATGTCTATTTAATGAAACACAAATCTGAATCCTTTGAAAAGTTCAAGGAGTTCCAGAATGAAGTACAAAACCAACTAGGTAAGAATATTAAAACTCTTCGATCAGATTGAGGCGGTGAATATTTAAGCCTAGAGTTTGATGACCATATAAAAGAGTGTGGGATTCTATCCTAACTCACTTCTCCTGGAACACCATAATGGAATGGTGTATCTGAGAGAAGAAATTGAACCTTTTTAAACATGGTCCGATCCATGATGAGTCACGCCGATCTTCCAAACTCCTTTTGGGGACATGCACTACTGACAGCAGCTTACACACTTAACCGTGTTCCATCCAAAAAGGTTGAAAGGACACCATATGAAATATGGAGTGGTAAGAAACCACATATGTCTTACATGAAGATTTAGGGTTGTGAAGTTTATGTGAAACGACAAATTTCAACTAAGCTTGAGCCCAAATCTGACAAATACTTATTTATGGGGTATCCTAAAGAAACAAGAGGGTATTACTTCTACAATCCTTCTGAGGGCAAAGTGTTTGTCGCTCAAATTGGAGTTTTGTTAGAAAGGGACTTTATTTCCAAAGGAATCAATGGGAGGAAAGTAGAGCTTGAAGAAACTCAAGAATCATAAAGCATTGATACACCTATGGAGGAATTAGAGCAGGAACCACAAGTAGTTGTGGAAGAGTAACCTGCTCAAGTAGAACAAGACCAGCATAGGTCGAGCAGGATACGTCACCAACCAGAGATATATGGATATCTCATAAATGACCAAGGTGATGTATTACTCATGGATCAAGATGAGCATGTAACCTATCAAGAGGCCATAACTAGTCCTGAGTCTGAAAAGTAGCTAGAAGCCATGAAATCTGAAATGGATTCCATGTACACAAACCAGGTTTGGACCTTGGTAGAGCCTCCTGTAGGAGTTAATCCTATAAGATGCAAGTGGGTCTTCAAAAAGAAGACTGACATGGATGGTAAGGTACATACCTATAAGGCAAGACTGGTTGCTAAAGGTTATAAACAAATTCATGGTGTAGACTATGATGAAACCATTTCACCAGTTGCAATGCTTAAATCTGTTCAGATTTTACTTGCTATCGCTGCATATCATGATTATAAAATATGGCAGATGGATGTCAAGACTGCTTTCCTTAATGGGAATCTTCTTGAGGATGTCTACATGACATAACCTGAAGGATTTGACATACCAGAAAAAGCCCAAAAGATATGCAAGTTACAGCGATCAATTTATGGATTGAAGCAAGCTTCCAGAAGCTGGAATCTTCGTTTTGATGAAACTGTAAAGCAATATGGATTCATAAAGAATGAAAATGAGCCTTGTGTCTACAATAAGGTTAGTGGGAGCATGATCGTCTTCCTGGTATTATATGTAGATGACATATTAATCATTGGAAACGATGTCCCTACCTTGCAATAAGTAAAAACGTGGTTAGGGAAATGCTTTTCTATGAAGGACCTTGGTGAAGCAGCCTATATATTAGGAATCGGGATCTATAGAGATAGATCATAAAAACTGCTTGGCCTAAGTCAGAGTGTAGCGAGAGATTTTTTTCGATGAAGCGACCACCTTATCGCTGGGTTTTCCTCACCGCAATGAGGAGGAGTGGATGCTACTTTTTGATTTCTTATTTATCCCAAGAAGCTGGAAGGGAAAGGAAAGCTATCTAAAACTAACCTTGTACATGAATGTTTAACTGAACAAACGCTTAAAAGAGATTGGGGGGTTCGGGGGTAAGGTTATAAAATGGGGAGTTGTCAATTACCCATCCTATATGTGGTTATCCATAGGATATTAGCTTTAGGTTTCGCTTTGTACTTGATGGTGTTTATCTGTTAATGGGTTGGGAAAGTTTCTTGGGAAATATGAGCGAGTGAATGAGTTTTTGTTGATGTTCGGGTTACTCCCGATGTTTTTTGGTGAGGTACTGGACCTAAGTTTTGATTGATGTGTGAAGGTACTGAATCTAGAGTTTTTGTTTAGTATGCTCGCTAAGATTTCACAATCTTATGCCTACGTATTCCCGTTTAAATGAAATAGGGAAATCACTGCAATCGTAGTTCCTCCTATTCTAAGGAAGGAAAATGATGTTTTGGTGTCTTGTTCAAAGCCCAAGATTGAAGCTAAACAGGTTTATTTGTGTCTTGTTCAAAGCCCAAGATTGAAGCTAAAAGGTTTAAGGGAGATTTTGTCATCTCTAAAGAGGGATTAGACTTCCTCTGAGGGGATTGTTGATTTTTATGTGCCTTGATCAAAGCCCAAGAATGAAGCTAAGAGGTTGATTGACTTCACTGGGGAAGTCCTTATACAAAGCCTAAGAGGAGGCTGGAAAAGACTGACTCAACAAGAGAGTGTTTTATCTGTCTTGTACAAAGCCCGAGATTGAGGCTAAAAAGAGACTGACTCTTTGGGGATATCATTATACGAAGCCTAAGAGGTAGCTATAAGTTTGGCTTTTCTAGGAAAATGTTCTATCTCTCTTGTACAAAGCCCAAGATTGAGGCTAAGAAGGGATTTTTGACTCCGTCGGGGAGGTTTATATGTGTCTTGTACAAAGCCTAAGATTGAGGCTGAAATGGGAAATTTAACTGACTCTGGTGAGGATATTTTTATGTGTCTTGTACAAAGCCCAACATTAAGGCTGAAATGAGTTTGACTCTGCTTGGGGAAATCATTCCTCAAAGCCTAAAAGAAGACTGGGAGGAAATGACTCCACTGGGGAAGATATCTGTCCCAAGCTTAAGAGATGAAGATTTATGTCTTGTACAAAGCCCAAGATTGAGGCCAAAAGGGTTTGACTCAACAAGAGAGCGCTTTTATCTGTCGTGTACAAAGCCCAGGATTGTGGCTGAACAAGCTGGAGAATTTATTCTACACAACTCGAGAGGAATTTGACTTCTGCTAGGGGAAATCCTTATACCAGGCCTACGAGGAGGCTGGAAAAGACGGACTCAACAAGAGAGTGTTTTTATCTGTCCTGTACAAAACCCAAGATTGAGGCTAAAAGGGTTAACTCAACAAGAGAGTGCTAAAAGGTGATTGACTCAACAAGAGAGTCTGAAAAGTTGATTGACTCAACTAGAGAGCCTGAAAAGTGATTGACTCAACAAGAGAGTCTAAAAAGTTTGTGGACTCAACAAGAGAGTCTGAAAAGTGATTGACTCAATAAGAGAGTCTGAAAAGGTTAGCTCCGCCGGGGGAGAATCATTTGTACAAAGCCTAATAGGAGGCTAACTTTGCTGAGGAAGGATCATTATACAAAGCCTAAGAGGAGGCTAGCTTTCTGCGGAGGATTATTGAGATCCCTAGGCAGGTCCAGGTGGGGGATCGACTCTTGCTAAGGTTTACAGAAGAGTTGAGATATTAGATACCTTGAGGTTCTGATTTGGGATAGTGTTATCCTGACCCTAGTTGGGAAATTTTTAAGAGAGAGACTGGATTTTAACTCAGTTGGGAATTAATTGGATGATCAGGGTTCCTCCTGCGCTCGTAGGGAACTTGAGAATGTCTTTGAGACTCAAGGGGGTTTAGACTGCCCAAGTTTACTGGTACGGAAGAGTTTTATCTTTTGTACGATTCCCAAGAGGAGGCGGGTGTTTTTAAGGGATGAGAATCAACCCTAAATTGCTCTTTGAGGTTTGACTCTGGAAAGACTACTCTAGTAAAGGATGACTAAGTTCTGTCTTATACCTTTAAGGGGTCTTCAGGGTCCTTATATTAAGCCCAAGAGAAGGTGAGAACTTCTAGGAAGCCGGAGGGTCCTTGTACAAAGCTCAAGAGGAGGCGGGGATGCTTTTAGGAAGCCCGTGGGTCCCAAACCAAGAAAAGTGCAAGAAATGCTATTCACCAAGAATAGATTATTTAGTGAAAGTTATGAGGTTTGAAGAAGCTCAAGAGATGTTATTTACGGAGAATAGATCAACTCCGGGTAGTAGAATTTATTTGACGATTTCTAATTGTGACAGTCTGAGAAAAGGTTCACGAAGAATACTGCCTTTCTCTTTGTTCCATATTGTTTAATCTCAAGAGAAAGCAAGACTGTATCTGAAAATCCTATGGGGATCTAGTTTTGACTGTATTTAAAGAGTGACCAACATGGCTTTACCTAGTTCTAGACCTAGTTGTCGGGGAAAACTCTAAATAGCTATACTAGTATATATACAGTTGATATATGACAAGTATCTAATAGGGTATGAAAGAAGACTCACCGTGCACAGCTTCCCACAATACAGTTATATATATGAAAGCGAATAAATGAAAGCTGTTAAAACTTACAGGTGAGCAAGCTTTCATGCTGTATTGTTAGTTGTTCAAAGAAATTAAAGAAAGTTTTGATAATAACATGTATATTTGAATCTAAATCAAAAGGGAAGTTGTTTTTGAAAAGACTGTTGGGGCTTATACTCAAGGAGAGACCCAAGTTTTAACAGTGATCACACTGTTGTTTTGAATATCGTCTCGGGACTTATACAATGACTGAGGCCCAAGTTATTTTGGTTTCAAAAAGGGATTGGGTCTTACACTCTATTAGAGGCCCAAAGAGTTTGAAAATGAATAAAGATGGGTCTTATAGCTCAAGGAGAAGCCCAGTTGATTTTGTTACAAAGGCGACGATTGCGCCGAACTTTTGAAAATATACAGAGGGACTTATACAATGTGTGAGGCCCAAAATTTTTTTATTTATAAAGGGGTGGGACTTACACTCTATCAAGAGGCCCATGAGTGTTTGAAAAGGATTTGTTAGGGTGAAAATCAAAGAAACCCTAATTTCATTTTCTTTTAAAAGTAATCCTTTTAATAAAAATGAATAAAAATGACAAAAATACCAAATAAGTCTAAATAAACTACTTGTGATTTTTGGTTAAGGTTTGAAAAATGAGGTTTTAATCACAAGATGATTTAGGACTCATTTTATTTTGATTTTTAAGATGAATATTCATTTTTAAAAGGTTTAAAAACAATAAAAATGAATTTATTTACAAAAATACCAACTATATTAAATAATTAATATAAATCTGATTTTTTTGTGAAATAAAATATTTTAACATTTTTGTGGCTTTTTCCAAAAAAAAACCAATAAAAAATAATTAAAATTGAGAGAGAAATTAATTTTCCAAATCATTTAAAATAATATGAAAAATATTTAAAAATGGAAAAAGTGTTAAAAAAAGGGTCTGGGGCGAGGGGGATTCGAACCCCAGACCTCCAAGTCACAGTGCACGCCTTCTACCACTGGGGTGGTGATACATCCGTGTATCAAAACCACCCCATGAATACATAAGGGATGCATTGTTTTAGGCCTGGGCAAGGCAAGGCAAGGCCAACTTTTGGGCCAAAAACGTAAAAGTTGTAACTTTCTCATTTCTCCCAGGACTGGGACAAAATTTAGGTTTATCCTGCCTAGAATTTCACAAGGAAACCAATGGTGCCCTTGGTTTTTTCAGATGAGGTCCCCATTTTAAAACCCGATGGTGTTTTTTAAATAGGCCTATAATTGCATTTTCTATGCTACCTCATGTTACATGCACGAATTACATGGCAAATTGGTTCAAACATAACATATACAACATGCATGAGAGGTGTATGATCAGTGGACTTCAAAGCAATGCATATTTCAAAGAGTTCAAGTTGTGATGCTTACCTCTTCGGGAGATTTTTGTACTATCTGCCAAGTTTCTTGTGCCAGAAACAATTTGATGCTTTGGACACTCTCAAATGATCCCTTAGGAGCTTTTAGAATGGTTGGAACCAGCTGGAATCCTCAGGAACAAGTTTGAGCTCTTTCTTGCAAAAGGGCCAAAAGTGACCAATATGGCAACTCTCTCAAATGGTGTTCCAGATGTGGGGAGCCATTTGAGACAGTTCAAGGATGATATTTGGAGTGTGTTTGAGGTTTTATCTGGTTTTGAAAGTGACAGAATCAAGACATGGCTTGAAAAATGCAAAAAAGTCCAATTTTGAGGTTTTGAGAGGGGACTTTGTGATTTTGGTGTTATAGGTCACATATGAGAGTTTGGACAGCTTAGATATGATATATGGGATGTGTTTGGATCATGATCTGTGATGAAATTGCTCTCTAACTCAAAAACTCAGAGATACCTTGCAAAAGAAGGCATTTTGGCCTAAAGAGAGGGATTTTGAGGAAAGCATCAGTTTGGGTGCTTTGGTGTACTCAAACTGATCTCAATTGAGGCCTATTTATAGTGTGTCAAGTTTGTTTTGGCATTAATAGTGAATGGAGGTTGCAGCAGACCTTTGGCCAATGATATGCAAAAGGAATCTTAAGTCTCCTCTAGCTATTGACTTGAGATTAGAGCACATGCTTTGTAGCTTTGGTTTAGAGATAAACTTGGACTGAATTCAGTTGGAATAGGCTCAGTTCATGCCACCTTGGTGCATCCATTGAATGCTTGAAAACAAAATTGGAGTCTTGGCATCTTTGTAGCCTTTTTAGGTTTGGCATGGCTATTGTAGATTCTTCGACTTAGGAGGCTTGGGGATCAGATCATTCCCTTCTTGTTTTATCCTCAGATGTGTCCAAATTGATGACAAGGCTTGGATTGATCAGATTTGGACAAATCGAGCCAATGTGCACAAATCTGCCTTGTAAAAATTAGTTCAGGATGCCTTGTTCCAAGGGTTGTATCTCCTTGCTCAAATGGAATTTGGAGATGATCTGGTACTTGTTGGAAAGCCCTCATGGCATAATTTAACTTTGATGTCCACCCCTAGATCTGGTTTGACTTGGATCAAGGTGAAAAATGTCCCTACATTTGGGAAAAAGTAAGGTAGATGTTGACTTTAGTGATAATTTCACTAAGTGTTGGAAAAATGTCATTTTCATGTTTTCAACCATTTTGATCACTCCATAACTTAAAATCCATGAGGAATTGGAATGAGCTGTAGTTGACACTTTTAAAGTGTGTAATGAGAGCTACAAATCCAGCTTTGGACCATCCAAAATGGTTGCTTGGATTTCAAGTTATGGTCCTTGGAAGTTGGTACCCTAGCCACTTTGTTCCATAACTTAGAAAAATTCTAAGTTTTTTTTATGGTTACCCCTTTTACAAGTTAACTCATTTTCTTTGATTTTTCTTGATGAAGGATGATTCAAATCACATATTAACATTGTTTTAGGGTCAAGGAACCATAATTGTGAAAAATTCCAAAAAGTCAAACTTGATTTTGTGCACAGTTAACTTTTTATCGGATGAAATCCAAACTCTGTGATCCTTTGTGAAATCAAGTCCTTGACCTAAATCAAACCTAATGGATATATTCCATAGGTGTTGTAGGGTGTATTGAATCATGTCCCAAGGTTTGGGAGCATGTCTGGGTCAAAAGTCAAAGGTACAGTTGACTTTTTCCTCGAAACCCTAATTGTGGTCCTGATGAAAAATGAAACTTGTGGATCAAGCCTCTTGGATCAATCCATTGTTGTAAATGGATCAATGTAGTGTATTGGAGACCCTCAAATCATGTCTTAAGGTCTTGGCTCAGGTTTTGTCCCAAAAGTCAACTTAGGGGTGAATTAGGTCAAGAAACCCTAATTCCTGATTTTTTTTTATGAATGCTTCCCCTGAGGTTAAATTGACTTGATGATTGGGTCCATGAGGTCCCTTGGAGTATCTTAAGTTGTGCTTTGAAGCAATCACTCATGCTCAGAGGAAAATTTCCATCTGGAGGCCTCAATCGACCAAAACCCTAATTTGGTGACACTGGCGATCTCGAGGCTTGATCCACTTGGAATATTGCAACCTTGTGCTTAACTTTTGATGTGGGAGTCCTCTTGGTCCTTTATAGGTGTTTGAGAGGTTAGACAAGTTGAAGATCATGTCATTTCTTGATTGATCCTTTGTCTAAGTGCTCTAAGAGGGCTTGAAACCCTAATTCTTGATTGTGGTGAATGCTCAACCATCTTTGAGGAGATTGATGAGGCATGAAAGTACATCCATATTTAGATGATGATGTGCACAATGATGGGAAATCTTAGTGGTCAAAATTTGGGGTATGACAGATGCCCCTATTTAATTTTCTTGGACCCGAAGGTGTGAATGGCAAAGGTATTCGGGCATTCGGGGTACAAGAGGATTAAATATCGGAATGCCCAAAATTTTGATGGTGGTTATGAACGGTAGTTTTCTCATCCATCTTCTTTTGCTAAGCAATGGTTCTTAGAAAAGGGTAAAACTTCCCCTCGATCCTGGTTTTTAGCCAAGGAAATGGTCTTAGTTTCTGATATAAACTTCCCCTCGATCATGGTCTTCAGCCACAAAACTAGTCTCAGTTTCTGATATAAACTTCCCCTCGATCCTGGTCTTCAGCAAAGGAACTGGTCTCAGTTTCTGATATAAACTTCCCCTCGATCCTGGTCTTCAGCTAAGGAACTGGTCTCAGTTTCTTTTGTCAATAAACTTTCTTGACAAGGGACGCTGGTTGTAGTAGTTTTCATCAAACTTCTCATCGGGTTTACTGCGGAGATGCCATTTGATGGAAAAGGTTTTGATGTCAGACTTGCTGGGGAAACCCGTTTTTCTGAGTTGTAGAGGTGTACAAACTTCTCTGTTGGAGACGCCATTTGTCGACTCTCCTGGGGAAAACAAGTCTCTTGAAAGACTGTTTTCTGCTTGGAGATATTACATCATACTTTTCCTCGAGATCTTCTCGGAGAAATTCCATGTGACGTAATCTAATTTTGAGGTGCTGATGATTTCATTATCATTGACTTTCTTGGAGAGAAAAATCAATGTGTTGCTGAGAGTCTTTGGCGATGAGGCTTTCTCAAGGGATTTTCCTTATTCTGGGGAAGCGCAGATATCATCTTCAATGGAGAAGAGTGATATTTGTCGAATGCCTTCTTTCCTTTTAGAGGTTCAAGTTATCAAAGTGGTCGAGAACCGGCTTCAATCCACAAATAAACTGGAGGAGAGATTGTTCAAACGCGACATTGCCAGACGAGGAAAGAACTGACAACTCGATTGAGAGGACTTTTATCACTAGGGGGATAAGACCGGCTGGAGTAATAGTGATGTAATATGAATGTAAATCAATAATGCATGATGTATGTATGTTTATGCTGACAAAACTGATGCAACATACAAACTAGTGGATGAACACGACTGATACTCGGCCACTGCTGGGGACGAAGAAGTACCATTTGGTTCAAAATAGTAATTCTGCCTTGCTTAGGAGAGATAGTCCTCGCGGGGGAAAAACGTTGGTCGGACTTAGGAGGTAAGAACTCGACCGGGGATGTCGGACGGAATATTCACATTTGACATAGCTGATCCTTCATTCAGGTGCACTAGTTTAGAAAGAGTACTTTGATTCTGCACTTTGAAGCTTAATCGCCTTTGGAGTAGCGATTGATGTTCTTTCGATGTTCAACAGTCAAAAGAAATTTCCATCTTTATTTTAAAAGCAGAAAAATTTTGACAAGTAAATTCATTTTTTTGTTTTATTTCAAGAACCGTTGATCATTTAAATAAGAATTACAAACAAAAGCACTAGGGCTCAAATTTTATTGATAGGATGGAAATCAGCCAAGCGCGTGATCCCATAGAGTATTTACAAAGTTAGAAAATGGAAATTTAAGGGAAAAGGGCTACATTGAAACATAACGACCGCTATCCTTTTACCAACTTTGAATTCTGGACATCCTGAGCTTCTGTCGAAGATGACCTTGACCGGAGTTTCTTCTGATGGATGGCATTACTGCTGCTGGGGAATTTGTCCCTTTGCTGGACGTAGTTACTTGCCATTAATCCCTAATTTTTTCCTGGAATGTACTTTGAGATTTCCAATCCACCGAGATGATTTTTGCTTGTGTCTCTAATTTTTGCCTGGACCGCCCTTTCGGGTTTTCAATCCACCGAGACGTTATTTATTTATTTTTTATTTAGGCGAAGTATTTCTTTACTACGTTAACATTTGTGGGGTAGGCAAATTCCTCTCCGTCCATGGTTGCAAGTCTCAAGGCGCCGCCCGAGAAGGCTTTCTTGACCACATAGGGGCCATCATAATTTGGAGTCCATTTGCCCCGGGAATCAGTGAGAAATGATTGTATCTTCTTGAGCACGAGGTCTCCTTTTCTGAAGACACGGGGTCGAACCTTTTTGTCGAACGCCTTCTTCTTTCTTTGCTGATATAACTGACCATGGCATAGTGCCGTTATTCGCTTTTCTTCAATCAGATTGAGTTCGTCGTGTCGACTTTGACACCATTCAGCCTCTGTTAACTTAGCTTCCATCAATACCCAGATTGATGGGATCTCTACTTCTACGGGGAGCACTGCCTCCATGCCATATACTAGAGAGAATGGGGTTTCCCCTGTTGAAGTGCAGACATATGTGCGATAACCGTGAAGAGCAAAGGGTAGCATTTCGTGCCAGTCTTTATAGGTTACAACCATATTTTGAACGATCTTCTTGATCTTCTTGTTAGCCGCTTCTACCGCTCCGTTCATCTTAGGTCGGTAGGGAGATGAGTTATGGTGTTCGATCTTGAACTCAACCCACAACTCTTTCATCATCTTGTTGTTCAAGTTAGATCCATTATCAAAAATGATCTGGCTCGGAACACCATAACGGCAGATGATATTGTTCTTGATAAACCGGACCACCACTTATCGGTTTACATTGGCTTATGACGCTGCTTCGACTCACTTGGTGAAGTAATCAATGGCTACCAGGATGAACCGATGTCCATTCGAAGCCTTGGGTTCGATCATGCCAATCATGTCAATTCCCCATATGGAAAAAGGCCATGGGGAAGAGAGAACTTTGAGATGTGTTGGCGGTACATGGATTTTGTCTGAGTATATCTGACACTTATGACACCTTCGCATGTACTTGTAGCAGTCGGATTCCATGGTCAACCAATAGTACCCTACCTTTAGAATTTTTCTCGCCATTGCGCGTCCATTGGCATGAGTGCCAAAGGATCCTTCGTGAATTTCTTTTATCAGCATGTTTGCTTATGGTCTGTCTACGCATCAAAGCAAGACCATGTCAAAGTTTCTCTTATAGAGTGTATCGCCGCTCAGGAAGATGCTGCCTGCTAGCCTCCTGAGGGTCTTTCTGTCTTTTCTTAATGCCCCAAGTGGGTACTCTTGTTTCTGAAGGAAGCATTTGATATCGTGATACCAAGGTTTGTCGTCTATGACTGCTTCAATCGCGAAGATGTAAGCGGGCCTTTCAAGGGCGCATTATGTCGATCTTAGGTACGTTGTTCCATTGACCTACACTAATCATGGAAGAGAGAGTGGCTAGTGCATCAGCCATGTGATTCTCTGCACGAGGGATATGATGAAACTCGACTCGGTTGAAGAATGGTAACAACCTTCTCGCGTAATCTTTGTAAGGAATCAGTCCTGATTTGTATGTGTTCCAATCTCCTTTGATTTGATTGATAACCAGGGATGAGTCGCCATATACATCTAAGTTCTTGATCCTTAAGTCGATCGCTTCTTCGAGACCCATGATACAAGCTTCATATTCGGCCTCGTTGTTTGTACACTTGAATGTCAGTCGGGCGGTGAAAGGAATGTGGGTAACCTGAGGTGTTATGATGATTGCCCCAATTCTGTTTCCATAATGATTTACAACTCCGTCAAAGATAAGTCCCCATTGGGAACCTGGTTCTGGCCCTTCACTGGGTAGCGGTTCATCGTAGTCTTTCATTTTTAGATACATGACATCTTCGTCTAAGAAGTCAAATCCAACTGATTCCTGATCGTCAATCGGTTGATGAGCCAAATGATCGGCTAAAATACTTCCTTTGATGGCTTTCTGAGCGTGGTACTCAATGTCATATTCCGATAACAACATCTGCCAACGGGCTATACTTCCCGTGAGGGCAGGCTTTTCAAAGACATACTTGATTTGATCCATTTCAGAGATTAACCAAGTAGTGTGACGAATCATATACTGGCGAAGACGTTTGGCTACCCAAGCCAAAGCACAACAAGTTTTCTCAAGCATAGTATACCGAGTCTCACAGTCGGTGAATTTCTTGCTCAAATAGTAAATGGCCGACTCTTTTCTTTTGGTTTCGTCCTGCTGGCCAAGTACACAACCCATGGAGTCTTCCAAGACTGTTAGATATATGATCAACGATCTTCCCTCTATTGGAGGTGACAGAATAGGTGGGTTCAACAGATACTCCTTGATACTGTCGAAGGTGGTTTGGTAGTCTTCTGTCTAAACGCAATCCTGATTCTTTTTGAGTAATTTCAAGATTGGCGCACACGTCGCGGTCATGAGGAATATAAATCTGGAAATGTAGTTCAAACGTCCCAGGAATCCCCTTACTTGTTTTTCAGTCTTTGGAGAAGGCATTTCTTGAATGGCCTTGACCTTGTCAGGATCAACCTCAATTCCTTTCTGGCTGAAGATGAACCCTAGCAGTTTCCCTGAGCGGACACCAAATGTGCACTTGTTGGGATTCAACCGGAGTTTGTACTTTCTCAAACGCTCGAATAGTTTTGACAGGTGGGTCACATGCTCCTCTTCTATCTTAGATTTGGCAATCATATCATCGACATACACTTCTATTTCTTTGTGTATCATGTCATGAAACAGAGTAGTCATGGCCCTTTGATAGGTTGCCCCGGCGTTCTTCAAGCCGAACAACGTTACCTTGTAACAAAAAGTGCCCCATGGGGTGATGAATGAAGTTTTCTCCATATCTTTCGGCGCTATTTTGATTTGATTATAGCCTGAGAATCCATCCATGAAGGAGAATATTTTGAACTTTGGTGTACTGTCTACCAGCATGTCAAAGTGTGGTAAGGGAAAGTCGTCCTTTGGACTTGCTTTGTTCAGATCCCTGTAGTCTACACACATTCTGACCTTTCCATCCTTTTTCGGAACTGGTACTATGTTGGCTAGCAATTGAGGATATTCTGATGTGGCGATGAAACCTGCATCAATCTGTTTTTGTACTTCCTCTTTGATTTTGATGGCCATGTCTAGATGAGTCCGTCTTAGACTTTGTTTTACCGGTGGACATTCTGATCTCAACGGTAGGTGATGTTCCACGATGCTGGTATCCAATCCTGGCATATCCTGATAGGACCAAGCGAATACATCGGGAAACTCTTTGAGAAGCTTTATCAAATTTTCTTTGATAGCTGGACTGAGCAATGCTCCAATCTTGACTTCTTTTCTCTCTTCTTCTAAACCCAAGTTGACCTTTTCCAACGGCTCTTTATAAGGTTCAATGGACCTTTCCTCTTGTCTGAGTAATCGGGAGATCTCTTCTGGAATTTCTTCGTCATTTTCTTCTACAACCACAAATACCGGAAATTCAAAGTTGGGAGAAGGCATTGGATCGTATGTTTCAACGGGGTTTAAAACAAGCAATCTGCATGACGTGATGATTGTTTTTTAGAAGAGATATAGAGAATGCAAGAGTGTGTGTAGTGTAATTTCTGAAAAACGCTTGTTTTTATTATTTGAGTTATTTTTATGACTACCATTTTCTTAAAAAGCGAAAAGAAAAAACAGCAATAAATGCGGAAATTACAGAACGACGTTATTTTATTTATGATCTTGTCGATTCTTGAAACTACTGCCCTATAAAACAAAACTCAGTCGCTTTGGGCAAAGCGAAGAGGTACATTTACAGAAAGTGAGCCCTATCAAAACATCCGTTTCACCTGGGCAGGGTGAAAGGTTAAAATAAAGACGATAATTACTTAGACTTATGAACGACTTTCGGGACATCGACATCGACCCATTGGCGGCGAACTCCTCGGTGAATCACAAAGTCGGGTACTTTCCTTCTTGATTTGTCTTCAAAAATAACGCTGATTTCTGGTGGAGCAGGATCATTGGAATCTGTCTCCCAAGAAGAGTTGTCGCAGGAGAATTCTTCAGTTGTATCTTGCACAGTGTTTGCACTCTCAGGTGGATCTCCCCATCCAGTTGGTTGAATGTCTTCGAGCCTGATGCGAGAGCTTTTAGGAGCGGTGTACTTGACCATGAAGTCGTATTTCCCACTCGGTTGTCCCAGGGTGTCCCACACTTCTTTGGAACTGGAGGAGTCATCTCTCTCGATGACGTTGACCTCGGGAAAGGCATAGTTAAGGAACTCTTGTCCTGCAATTCTTGCAAATTCATCGTCGTATTGGATATTTTCTGAATGCCCTGAGTAATGATCCCATGATTCTGTGGGGACACATGTATTCTTTTCAATGATGCTCAGCTAATATGCATCGTTCGACTGACTCTTTTGCCCCGAGTCTCCTGGGTACGGCTGCCAGATTGGCAGGCCATCCATTGGGCCATAATAGTCATGGTCAAAGTTGTCTTTCATCAGAGCGTCCTACTCTAACGAGTTTAGTGGAGCACGACATCCTTTCGGATCACAATCTCCGTATATCATTTTGACATCTGACCTCGGTATATATATCTCGAACTCTGTGCGAGATAGAAAAATAGCGTAGGCACCTCTCCCTGAGACATATAACCATCTTTGTTAAGATAGGACATCCATTCTTCATCTGTATCGGAGGAATCACCCTCGTTGATGGTATGTACTTCTTGAGACACTGGGTGAAGGAAACCTCCACTATGGAAGAAGTCTTGAATGGGATGAAAACTTTCGTCATTAGCAGTAGTCTGGGTACAGGTTGAAGAAAAACCAAGGCCTTTCTTTGTCTTGTTGTCAGTAGGAATGACAAGATGTCCCCATCCTTTTGCATTGTTACTTTTGATCGCTTCGAGAGCATCTGTGTAAGAGGAAATCGACGTTCCTCTTTCTGATTGATTATCATTGCTCACTGAAAGTGATTGGAACGGGGTTCCTACAACCTCTTCCGGTTCTACACAAGTGGATGACGATAAGTTACTCATGATCAAGGCTTGCTCTCCATAGACTGTGACTAATTGGTTATTCTTGACAAACTTAAGCTTTTGGTGAAGTGTTGAAGTGACTGCCCCAACTTTGTGTATCCAAGGTCTTCCTAACAAACAGTTGTATGCTGCCCGAATGTCCATGACCTGGAAAGTGTGATGACCAATAGTTATGGGAAGGTCGACTTCACCGATAACTATTTTTCTGGATCTGTCAAATGCTTTGACGATGACCTCACTGCCTCTCATTGGAGATTCTTTAAATGATAGTCGCATTAGAGTGGACTTCAGCATAACATTCAGAGTAGATCCGGTGTCTACCAGTACACTGGCTAAAGCATCGTCCTGGCAGTTGACTGTAATATTGAGCGCCATGTTATGACTTTTGCCTTCTTCCGGCAGTTCCTCATCACTAAACCCCAAGTTGTTGTAGGAAGTGATGTTGGAGATGATGCTGTCGAATTGTCTTATTGTTACATCTTGTTCCACAAAGGCCTACTCTAAGACTCTCTGTAGAGCCTCTCTGTGGGCTTCGGAAGTGAGTAAAAGAGATAGTACATAGATTTTTGAAGGAGTTTACAACAGCTGATCAACAATGTTGTACTCACTCTTCTGGATGAGCTTCATCATCTCATCGTTGTTCTTTGAAAGGTCGGGATTACTGGACTGACCGACTGATTGATCAGGAACTTCTATTTGAGGTTCCTTTTCTTTGCTGGGTTCTCCAACTCCTTGGTTGAAGATTCGACCGCTCTGTGTCACTCGAATGATGTCTGCAATATTCACGATGGAGGGTAATGGAGTTTCCTTTCCATTCTTAATTGTTGTTGCACCGTATTTGTAAGGGATAACTTTATCGAATTTGTACAGCACTGGTCCCGGCAGATAAATAACTACATGAGCCTTTCGATTCTTCTGACCATCGTAGCTGGCCTCGATTGGTTCGAGGTTGAGAATCCTTCCACCATCAAGAGGAATTCTTGATTCATGGAGTAGAGGGATTATGGCGCACACGTCTTTGGCCACTTCTCGCTTAGGGATTAAGACGACATATTTGCCCTGATTAGGATGATAGTCTAACATTGAACCAGAGCTTGACCATGGTTGAATCTCTTTGTGGTCCAACTGACCTTGAAGGGATGCTCGCATGAGGTAGCATCCTTGATTATTCTCTGAGAAAACTCTATAGCGCTCGTAGTTGTGTGGTGGCACCCGGCCACGTCCGCTTTGTATGCAGTGTAACCTCACTAGATCTGTTTCCATTGATCGAACATCCTGATTTTGATGCCTAGTAGGGTTCCCATTAATCATACTGACTTATTGTGTGTCTTCATCTAGATAGATCGGAAGCCACTAGTGGTTAAACAAATGTTACAGTGTCCTCTGGACGAGTGCACATCCTTGGTCATTCCCACGACACACTTTACAGTTATGATAATCGTACAAAGTCAGGAAACCGAGCTGGACTTGTGTAGCGTGTAATTCCACCAAGCTGGTATTCATCAAGCGAATATCAAAGATTTGAATCATATTCACTTGATAATGACTTCTGTCACGCTAATCCTGAATCCATCCAAGATCCATCTGACGCTGGAGGGCCTCTTGTACAAAAGAGCATCCCTGATTATTTACCGAGCAAATTAGACAAGAATCGTAATCGTTCCGTGGCAGATTATGATGTTGGCTTTGCCTTGAGTGCATTTCCACCAAGTTGACATTCATCGCATGGATGTCGTGGTCCTGAATGATGTTGGAATTTGTATAAGTCATGTTGACTTCACAAATTCGGTGAACTTGGATCCATCTGAGATCCATTTGTTCCTGTAGAGCTGATTGCACCACAGAACATCCTTGATTGTTTTTAGAGCAGATATCACACTAGTGATAGAGGTGAGATGGTACATGCCCATATCCGCTCTGTTTGCAATGCATCTTGACTAGGTTGATTCCCAATAAGAGTACATCGTGAATTTGATAGCTGTGCTTATACTCTTTCTCTATCAAATTTACTGCAGCCTTCTCGTGTTGAGGAAACGGTTTCGTCTTAACATTTAGATTTTTATCCTTGAAGGATAAGACCCCGCTCCTAACAAGCTTCTGCACATCAGATTTAAAGCTAAGACAGTTTTCTATGTTATGCCCTAGTCCTCCTTGATGGTAAGGGCAAGTCTGATCCGGTTTGAACCAAAAAGGCAGATTTTCCGGTACTGTAAGAGGATACCTGGTTTGGATGTGCCCCTTGACCAGTAGTAGTGGAAACAGTTATGCGTACAACATTGGTATAGGGTCAAACCCTGGTGGTCGCGTTGTACGGTTGTTGTTGTATTGAGGTCGAGCCTGCTGAAGAGGCTGTTGTGTCCTTTGCTGATATTGTTGTTGATTCGGTTGGCTCTGAGCAACCTGAGGTTGATACGTTAACACATGCACAGGATTGACAGCAGGATATTACTGGTTGGTACCGTCGCCTTTGCTTTCCGAGAGAGATATTACCAATATCTTGCTCTTTTTTCTTAGGGAAAGCACTACCGTATCTTTTGGTACTACTTGATGGTCCATTGTCTTTAACTAAACGTCCTTCTCGAACTACTTCCTCAAGACGAACTCCCATGCCCACCATCTCAGTGAAGTCACTGGGTGCACTGACAACCATTCTGTCATATTAAAATGAGCTCAAGGTTTTCAAGAAGATCTTTGTCATCTCTTTTTCCTCAAGAGGTGGACAAATCTGGGCGGCAATTTCATGTCATCTCTGAGCGTATTCCTTGAAGGTTTCCTTATCCTTCTGTGACATTGGTCAAAGTTGATCTCTGTCCGGTGCCATTTCCAGGTTATACTTATATTGTTGAACGAAGAAAACGCTAAGATCTCTAAAAGTGACGATCTTAGTGCGGTTTAAACCCATGTACCATTTGAGTGCGGCACCAGTTAAACTATCTTAGAAATAGTGGATCAGCAGCTGTTGGTTCTCTGTCTGAGTTGACATCCACCAAGCATACATCACCAAATGGCTTGGAGGGTAAGAGTTACCCTTGTACTTTTCAAATTCGGGCACCTTGAATTTGTGCGGAACTTTCACATTGGGGACCAGACAAAGATCTGCGGCGTCCTTTCCGAATAGATCCTGACCGCGAATGGCTTGCAGTTCCTTTTGTATCTCCAAGAACTGTTCCTGGAGCTCATTCATTATGTCATACATACTTTCGTTTCCAGCAGAAGGTATCTATGGAATCTGTTCTTCCGAGACAGTGTGTACCACGGGTGGTGGTATAGTTACTACGACATTGACCCTTGGTGCTTCCCTCTCCCAAAGTTTGTAACCTTCAGGAGTTGCTGTCATGCCCCAAACATCTTCGCTTTCCCGAAGTTTGTAACCTTCAGGCTCAACGGTTCCTGCTGTGGTTTCCATCTCTTTCGTGATTGGCTGAATATATCCTTCCGGGATATAGTTGAGTGGCAAGCCCCTGGGACGATCTTTAGGCATATTATATCGAGGATCATACTTTTCCACTATGGGCATAGATGTGATCTCTGAGATCACAGTCCTTTGTTGTTGCATCCGAGCTGCTGCCAGAGCTTGCATGTCATTGTGAAGTTTCCTCAGATCTTCTTTCAGAGCGTCGAGTTCTTCTCTTAACTCTCTGTTCTCTTCCTCGAGATCATCCATTTTCTTTTGTCGATTGGCCCGAGTATTGTTCGAATGAGACAGTTTGACTCTAGAATCAAGACACAAACGTGAGATTCGTAGGTAAGAAGAATGCGTTATGTGATAATGATGAATGATATGCAATGATTATATTAATAATTTTTTATTTAATCAAAAGAAACTTCAACAATTGGATTGCAAATATCATACAGTGGGGAATACCCATTTTATTGAATTCAAAGATTGTGGAAATGGAAATACAGTATTTTACAAAGTCCTATAAAAGGAAATGTCTAAACTTATGGATCCCGAGTCCTCTCTGAGGATGGCTCGGGTGCTGGTTCTGGTGCTTTCCTTTTCTTTGACCGGGGCTCTTGAGCCATTGTCGGGTTGTCATTCCTTTGGAAAATGAAATGAGCGAGCAAATTCCTTTGGTCATATTGATTTTCTACAGCGTGTTGCTCTAAAATCTCGATCAGAGCATCTTTTTCTTTTAATAATTGTTGTATTTTGTTACACTTCACATTGAGAATGCGGTACTTGTTCTTCCAAAACTTCTTCTCTTGTTGAACTTTGTTGAGAGCAACCAGAACCTTTTCCGTATCTGTCATAAAATAAAGGACAGATTCCTTTAATGGAAGAACTCCTTGACGAGGGTAAGGCATCCTCAGGTTGAGAGCTCTAGTTTGTACCCAGTGGAGATAAGGTTCCACAGAGACACAGTCCGGTTTTCCTAGAGACTCTCTTCCTTTCCTGTGAACATGTTTCTAGGCATGCACTATTTCTGTCTTTAGTGCCCTGTCATTTTCTCCTTCCTTGAAGAAAAGACCTTCCAGATGAACATTACGCGGGACGTGTCTCATCGGGTATCTAAATTAACGACGAACTAAAACTGGATGATAGTTGATTCCTCCATTAATTCCTATGAGGGGTACATTCGGGAAATTTCCACAACGGTCAATTATTCTTTTCCCGTCATAGATTCGATTGTACCAATCGATGTCAGAGTTGGTAAGAGACATGATTCTCTGTGACCAACGTAAAGTATTCTTATGATCCCAAAATGCAGCAGACTTGGGTAAGTGGGAAATGAACCATTTGTATAGCAGGGGTACACAGCATGTGATCATTCCTCTGTTGTACAAATTCCTTAAGTGTACAGAATGATAAGCATCTGCGAGCAAGGTCGGTATAGGGTTTCCAATTAGAAAAATCTTAATGGCATTGATATCAACGAAGTCATCAATGTTGGGAAACAGAAATAACCCGTAGGTGAGAAGAACAAAGACGCTCTCGAAAGTAGTCACGTTCCATATACTAGCAAAGTACAGAGCCTTCTTTATAAAATACTTGGCTGGTAAACCTTGGATTCCACCCTTAATGGTTATGTGAGTCCTGACTTCTGACTCATCCAAATAGATTGCTCTTGCAATGGTTTGATCCTTTGGAATTTCTTCCAGTCCAGAAAAGGGAGCTTGGTCAGTGATGGGTAAATCAGTCAGGTGAGAGTACTCCTCCAGTGTTGGTGCCAGTTGGTAATCCGGGAACGTGAAACAGTGATAAACCAGATCGTAAAACTGAATTAGCATAGACATGATTCCTTCAATTACATGGACCCTTAACAGAGACAGCAGTCCTCTGTACTTAGCTCTGAAAGCATCAGGGTTGGTGATCATCCTTGCCAACCCTCTCAAATCCTCTAGTTTTGGAACCTTG
Source organism: Lathyrus tuberosus (assembly GCA_022829125.1). NCBI lineage: Eukaryota > Viridiplantae > Streptophyta > Magnoliopsida > Fabales > Fabaceae > Lathyrus > Lathyrus tuberosus. The sequence goes on from JALAZF010000090.1 coordinate 9,389,665, forward strand.
AAGGTTTACTTGTGAGTCTTCCTTCTACCGAAATCCATAACGCAATCTTTTTTCCTCTGGAATTTGCAATCATTGTCTTAGTTTAATTTGAAAAAGAGAGACTAGAAGAGAAAAGTTTTCTTTGTTTAAAGTTTTTTAATGAGATGAATGCATGAATGCAGCACACAAAAACATAGAAAAAACATGGGGTCAAAAGTTCGGTGTCATGAAGTCATGGCTTTACCCATCCCCAAAGGTTGTACTGGTGATTTTTTGTACCTGTCCTCAAAATCATTGACCCCCTTGGGATAACAACAGCAGGCTGGTTCACCAGAGCGAGCTGATGTATCTTAGAGTAATCTCAAATAAGGGTAGTATCGCGTGACAACTATTTCCAATAGCTTCCGCACTACAAAATAGTAACATGGTCTTAGCCTACTAAATCCTCAGTTTCATAGATACCACAATCGAACAATCTACTTTCAACAACCGAAGTCGTATAGGCATTGAATCCGCAAAGGGTATCTCCACTGATTCGATGGTCTACCAGGATCTCTTATTTGGGAGTCACTCCCTGTAAGATTACCAGTCTAATGCCATCACTTATCTTAGGTGTCACTCAAACTTTCCAGATACGGCATCACCCGCAGTCCCATTAGCAGAAAAATAAACACAAATATCAATTAGGAAAAGCGATATATATATTTATTCCTAAAACTAACATCCTAGACCTCTTAAGAGCTATAATCCTAGTCCTATACAGACAATGACTCCCCAGCAGAGTCACCATTTTTCTGTAGCGAGCGATTTTGTCAGTGACGCGACCACCGTATCGTTGGGTTTTCCTCACCGCAATGAGGAGGAGTGGGTGCTACTTTCTGATTTCTTATTTATCCCATGAAGCTGGAAGGGAAAGGGAAGCTATCTAAAACTAACCTTGCACGCGAATGTCTAACTGAACAAACGCTTAAAAGAGATTGGAGGGTCTGGGGTCAGGTTATACAATGGGGAGTTGTCAATTACCCATCCTATATGTGGTTATCCATAGGATATTAGCTTTAGGTTTCGCTTTGTACTTGATGGTGTTTATCTATTAATGGGTTGGGAAAGTTTCATGGGAAATATGAGCGAGTGAGTGAGTTTTTGTTGATGTTCGGGTTACTCCCGATGTTTTTTGGTAAGGTACTGGACCTAAGTTTTGATTGATGTGTGAAGGTACTGGACCTAGAGTTTTTGTTTAGTATGCTCGCTAAGATTTCTCAATCTTATGCCTACGTATTCCCGTTTAAATGAAATAGGGAAATCGGAGCAATCGTAGTTCCTCCTATTCTAATTGAGGAAAATGATGTTTTGGTGTCATGTTCAAAGCCCAAGATTGAAGCTAAACAGGTTTATTTGTGTCTTGTTCAAAACCCAAGATTGAAGCTAAAAGGTTTAAGGGAGATTTTGTCATCTCTAAAGAGGGATTGGACTTCCTCTGAGGGGATTGTTGATTTTTGTGTGCCCTGATCAAAGCCCAAGGTTGAAGCTAAGAGGTTTATTGACTTCACTGGGGAAGTCCTTATACAAAGCTTAATAGGAGGTTGAAAATGACTGACTCAACAAGAGAGTGTTTTATTTGTCTTGTACAAAGCCCAAGATTGAGGCGAAAAAGAGACTGACTCTTTGGGGATATCATTATATGAAGTCTAAGAGGAAGCTATAAGTTTGACTTTTCCAGGAAAATGTTCTATCTGTCTTGTACAAATCCCAAGATTGAGGCTAAGAAGGGTCTTCTGACTCCGCCGGGGAGGTTTGTATGTGTCTTGTACAAAGCCCAAGATTGAGGCTGAAATGGGAAATTTAGCTGACTCTGGTGAGGGTATTTTTATGTGTCTTGTACAAAGCCCAAGATTGAGGCTGAAATGAGTTTGACTCTGCTTGGGGAAATCATTCCTCAAAGCCTAAAAGAAGGCTGGGAGGAAATGACTCCACTGAGGAAGATATTTGTCCCAAGCTTAAGAGATGAAGATTTATGTCTTGTACAAAGCCCAAGATTGAGGCTAAAAGGGTTTGACTCAACAAGAGAGCGCATTTATCTGTCCTGTACAAAGCCCAGGATTGTAGCTGAACAAGCTGGAGAAATTATTCAACAAAACTTGAGAAGAATTTGACTTCTGCGAGGGGAAATCCTTATACCTACCTACGAGGAGGCCAGAAAAGACGGACTCAACAAGAAAGTGTTTTTATCTGTCCTGTACAAAGCCTAGGATTGAGGCTAAAAGGGTTTACTCAACAAGAGAGTGCTAAAAGGTGATTGACTCAACAAGAGAGTCTGAAAAGTTGATCGACTCAACAAGAGAGTCTGAAAAGTGATTGACTCAACAAGAGAGTCTGAAAAGTTGGTGGACTCAACAAGAGAGTCTGAAAAGTGATTGACTCAACAAGAGAGTCTGAAAAGGTTAGTTCCGCTGGGGGAGAATCATTTGTACAAAGCCCAAGAGGAGGCTAACTTTGCTGAGGAAGGATCATTATACAAAGCCTTAGAGGAGGCTAGCTTTCTGCGGAGGATTATTGAGATCCCTAGGCAAGTCCAAGTGGGGGATCGACTCTTGCTGAGGTTTACAGAAGAGTTGATATATCAGATACCTTGAGGTTATGATTTGGGATAGTGTTATCCTGACCCTAGTTGGGGAATTTTTAGGAGAGAGACTGGATTTTAACTCAGCTGGGAATTGATCGGATGATCAGGGTTCCTCCTACGCTCGTAGGGAACTTGAGAATGTCTTTGAGACTCAAGGGGGTTTAGACTGTCCAAGTCTACTGGTACGGAAGAGTTTTATCTTTTGTACGATGCCCAAGAGGAGGCAGGTGTTTTTAAGGGAAGAGAATCAACCCTAAATTGGTCTTTGAGGTTTAACTCTAGAAAGACTGCTCTAGCAAAGGATGACTAAGTTTTGTCTTATACCTTTAAGAGATCTTCAGGGTCCTTGTATTAATCCCAAGAGAAGACATGAGAACTTCTAGGAAGCCGGAGGGTCATTGTACAAAGCCCAAGAGGAGGTGGGGATTCTTTTAGGAAGCTTGTGGGTCCCAAACCAAGAAAAGTACAAGAAATGCTATTCACTGAGAATAGATCATTTAGTGAAAGTTTCGAGGTTTGAAGAAACTCAAGAGATGTTATTCACCGAGAATAGATCAACTCCGGAGAGTAGAATTTCTTTGACGATTTCTAATAGTGACAGTCTGAGAAAAGGTTCACGAAGAATACTGCCTTTCTCTTTGTTCCATATTGTTTAAGCCCAAGAGAAGGCAAGACTGTATCTGGAAATCCTATGGGGATCTAGTTTTGACTGTATTTAAAGAGTGACCAACATGGCTTTACCTAGTTCTAGACCTAGTTGCCGGGGAAAACTCTAAATAGCTATACTAGTATATATATATACAGTTGATATATGACAAGTATCTAATAGGGTATGAAAGAAGACTTACCATGCGCAGCTTCCCACAATACAGTTATATATATGAAAGCGAATAACTGAAAGCTGTTAAAACTTACAGGTGAGCAAGCTTCCATGCTGTATTGTTAGTTGTTCAAAGAAATTAAAGAAAGTTTTGATAACAACATGTATATTTGAATCTAAATCAAAAGGGAAGTTGTTTTTTAAAAGATTGTTAGGGCTTATACTCAAGGAGAGGCCCAAGTTTTAACAGTGATCACACCGTTGTTTTGAATATCATCTCGGGACTTATACAACGACTGAGGCCCAAGTTATTTTTGTTTCAAAAAGGGATTGGGTCTTACACTCTATTAGAGGCCCAAAGAGTTTGAAAATGAATAAATATGGGTCTTATAGCTCAAGGAGAAGCCCAGTTGATTTTGTTACAAAGGCGACGAATGCGCCGAACTTTTGAAAATATACAGAGGGACTTATACAATGTGTGAGGCCCAAAATTGTTTTATTTACAAAGGGGTGGGACTTACACTCTACCAAGAGGCCCATGAGTGTTTGAAAAGGATATGTTAAGGTGAAAATCAAAGAAACCCTAATTTCATTTTCTTTTAAAAGTAATCCTTTTAATAAAAATGAATAAAAATGACAAAAATATCAAATAAGTCTAAATAAACTACTTGTGATTTTTGGTTAAGGTTTGAAAAATGAGGTTTTAATCACAAGATGATTTAGGACTCATTTGATTTTGATTTTTAAGATGAATATTCATTTTTAAAAGGTTTAAAAACAATAAAAATGAATTTATTTACAAAAATACCAACTATATTAAATAAATAATATAAATCTGTTTTTTTTTGTGAAATAAAATATTTTAACATTTTTGTGACTTTTTACAAAAATAACCAATAAAAAATAATTAAAATAGAGAGAGAAATTAATTTTCCAAATCATTTAAAATAATATGACAAATATTAAAAAAATGGAAAAAGTGTTAAAAAAGGGTCTGGGGCGAGGGGGATTCGAACCCCAGACCTCCAAGTCACAGCGCGTGCCTTCTACCACTGGGGTGGTGATACATCCGTGTATCAAAACCACCCCATGAATATGATCGGAGAGGACCAGAAGGAGATCGTCGCGGCATTCGTGTAGGACAAGTGCTGATGCTCGTAGGAGAGGAAAAAAGGGGTGGAGGTACCTACAAGGTACTCCGATGCCAAAGTAAGTATTTGGTCAAAGAGGGGAAAAATCAAGTAAGAGAAGTCAAGTATATGATTTGTGATACCTGCCCCACTCAAGCGAGGGGGTTTTTATAGATGGATTTCTGGCGAGCAAAGCGCCTGATCGACCAATGGGGAATTGCCAGATGGAGGGCAAGGCGCGTGGTCTCCTAATTGTTTCCATTATATTCGGGGAGGCAGTTGGTCGCATGAACTACCCTGCGCGTGAAGGGGACACGCCCAACGGTTACTTTCTGCCCAATGACCATATTGTGCCCAACGGCTATATTGTGCCCAACGGCTATATTGTGCCCAACGGCTATATTGTGCTTATTGGGCCTGTTCGCCAATTATGCTGGATTGGGCCTGGACCTTAGGGGCAGGAAGCCCTGCCCGGTCCAGAACAGGAGCCCCCCAAGTCGTTGCTCTGTTGGAGAGTAATGACTTTAGATAGCTGTGACTACGACTGTACTGGCGGGGAAGTGGTTGCTCGCGTGGAGTGTTCCATTTGTTCCCCGACAAGGTGCGGTCGTCGGACGAGTACGCTTGATGTCGACCAAGGTTTGTAGCGTGCTCGCAGGAATTGATGTTTTTTTTGTCGGGCAGCTCTGAATGGATGCGTTTGTCTCGACGAGGAGGCCTGCTCGTGGGAGCCAAGGATTAGTGTGTTTTCTGCAATAAGCCAGGCGAAGAGATTTTGTGACACGTGGTGAGCATTTATGGCTTTTGTCAGTCCTAGGGCCGCATAGGCTATGATGTCCTTCACAATTCCCCACGATCAAATGGTTATAAAAGGGGCGGAGGAAGGTTTTGTTTTCACAATTCTCAAGTTTTCACTCCTTGCTCTTATTTGCTCTGCAACTAATCCTTCGCCAGAGCTCCTCTTCACCACCGTCGATTCTCCTCTTCTCTGTCAACCTCTTCTTCTTCTTGTAAGTTTGTTCTTCCTTTTCTGTATATTTTTTATGAACCTTTGGTTCTCCGGGTGTTTGTTCATGGATTTTCCGGTTGAACTTCATGTTTTCCGGTCGAACTTCATGTGTTCTTCGATGAACACATGAATTTCTGGAAAATTCATGAAGAACATGAAGAACATGATGAGTTTTAGGATTTCCTAGGATTTTTGTAGAAATTGTTAGCGTAGATCCTTGTAGAATCTGGTTAGGTGTAGGATTTCGTTTGTAGTTGGGCATTAGGCCTATTCGACACTTTGATGTGATTTTGAGGTGAGCATGCGTCCTTGTACGGATATCTGTGAATTCTGGTCGCAGAGACCTCTCCTGGCGATTGATAAGTAATTTATATGGGCATGCAGTTGTCCTCGGACTCATTAACGCCCTTTCACTTGATTAGTGGTGGAAGGGTGGATTTGATCTCGGATGTCGAATTCACTTCTCTTCCTCTGCTTTTCAGGTGAAAATGGCTGATCCCTAGGACGATGTTGTGCCCGACACGCAGGAAGCACAAGAGGGGCCCAGTGTGCCCACTGACTATTCGAATATCAAGGTCGCAGGAGGGGACCTTGACTAGCTCGCACACGAGCCTCTTTCGTTCCGATCAACTTTCTCCGCAGAGGAGATTCATGACTTTGACCTGTTGGAGAGGCGTGAAGAAGACGCTCCTCGGTCGTGGAAAGCATTTCGCCCCGGGGAGTATGACAAAATTTGCTCCTCGTACCCAAGGTTGCATTTTCCTATGTACGAGTTCGCTTTTATAGAGGCCAAGATGCGTCTCCCTTTCACCGACTTTCAAGCCTCCCTGTTCACCCATCTGGCCTTGTGTCCGTCTCAGCTTCACCCCAATGCCTTGGCTTTTATTCGGGCATTTGAGCTAGTGTGCCATTACCTTAACATCGGGGCGACCACAGATCTCTTCTTCTGCCTTTTCCAAATCCAAAGGAGCACAGCGGGGCCGAAACAGAGTTGGGTTTCATTTAAACAACAGAGTAGGCTGTTCTGGCCGTATTCTGATTCAATTCGTAACTTCAAGGATAAGTTTCTGATCGTGAAGCCTATTACCGAGGAGGCTAAGAGGACCATCTAGACCATTGAGAAGGTGGTGGTGAATGGTCGAGAAAGGGACGGCATTGTCTCCATATTTCCTTTGGAATGGGTCTATACCCACTTCAAGCGCAGAACATATCAGTTCCTGGTGAAGCACGAGCAGCTTTGCCCGACAGACAAGGAGTCGTATAGGATCCTCCATGCTTATGTGGAGAGTTTTTCCCTGGCCTTCGTAGTTGATCGGGATGGGAAAGAGCTGGTCGGGGATGATGGGCCCGTCCGAGCGGCTAGATATATTAATGTCAAAGCTCTCCTCGAGTGTGATAATGACGATGATGGATGACCTTGCTCGGTATGCTCCACTGTTTGATATTATTGCTTTGAATTCTTGGTCCTGACTTGCTATGTGTGTTCGCAGGTATGATGGCCGACATGCGGGAGCGTTTGATGAGGTCCCAGGTGGCGAAGGTTCACAAGAAGACGACCATAGGTGCCAAGGTCGGGGTGCCTAAGCAGACAAATTTGGAGAATTTTGTCGCTGGTCCTACCCCCGTCCTGGAGAGAGCCTCGACGCCGCTGACCCCGGAGACCTCCCATAAAAGGAAGAGAGAGGCCGCGGGGACTTCTGTGGGCGCTGGTCTGGGAGGTTCTGGTGCCGGTCATCTTGTCCTGCCCGCCTGCTATACGCGCCGAGATTTGTTTGCTGAAGGGGAGTCCATAGATGTTCACGATTCTGAAGCCGTGGCTATTCTAAATGCCAACTCCAACGCGAGGAGAAAACAGCTGTGCCAGGATGCTGCGGGCATGTTTAGGGTGCTTGAAGCAGCCCTTGTCCTTGCCGATGATGAAGCTGTTACTCAGGCGAACCTCGTGACGTTCAAGAATAGGATTGCCGAGTTGGAGGCGGAAAATAACAAGCTGTTCAATGATTTAAAACAGTTTGAAGGTCACGAGGAGGCCAAAGTGTTGCTTCAGACGGAGGTGACCCAGCTGAAGTTGGCTGCTCTCAGGGCTGACGAGGAGAAGGCGAGTTTGCAGGCGAGGATCGTTGAATTGGAAGGTTTGACTTCAGCTGTCCAAGACGAAAATGACGACGAGAAGTCCCTGAAGCCGTGGGCTGACTTGATCGGGAGGATAAGAATCCTCGGCGAGGACAACCTAAAAGCAGCTGAGTTCGACTTCAGTGCTGTAAAAGAGCAGATGGTGGCCCTCAACTCTGATGTACAGCTCACGACGGATGGGATGGGTTTGTTCAACAAAGTGGTGGATGGTCAGGTCATTCCTGCCGAAGAGGAGAGTGAAGTCGCTGAATAGGACTGTTGTTTTTAGCATGTTTTGTGGGCCTGCGTGCCCTTATCATTTTGTACGGGCGCTGCCCTTTTGTTCTATGAATTTGTAGGGGCTATGCCCTCTTTGTATTTATAACATTATCCGGTCACGCCCGGTGTTTTAATATACTTGGATTTTGTGAAAATGTTTTATCATGGACGTTTGCTCTATTTATTTATATACGTGTGTTCGGCGAGGTGTGAACCCTGCCGAGGAGGGCGAAGTGGTTTTGCCCATGATGAGGCTAGGACTTCGTTTGAGGTACTAATCTCATAGGCTTGGACTATTCCCATCGCGAGCTGGGTGTCCTGCCTGAATGGTGCGGCAACGGCAGAGCTCGGTTGAGGTATCCCCGTTGTGCGAAGGATCTGCTCGTACAATGAGCAGAAGCTGGCCTGCGTTGTAATGCGTGTCATGCTTCACCAGGGCATGATACGATGACCGCGTAATTCTCCCCATTTTGGGTGATTACGTCGGCAATCTGTCTATCCTCGTGGTTAAGGACTTTAGCTGTAGTACTGCTTGAGTTTTTCAGCATTCCATGGTCGAGCAAGTTGTTTTTCGTCCAATGTTTCCAAGTAATATGCTCCTGTGCCGTTTTGGACTTGACCCGATAAGGTCCTTCCCAGTTTGCTGCCAGTTTCCCTTCGCGCGAATCCTTCTGGTTTCTGCGCATGACCAGACTGCCTACGGGGAAGTCGCGCTTTATGACTCTGGCGTCATGTCGCAACGTTATTTGCTGTTTTAATGCGGCCTCGAGGAGGGCAGCTCCTGATCTTATTTCTTCGACCAGATCGAGCTCCTTGCGTAGAGCCTCGTCGTTCATTTCTTCGTCGAGGGGAGCTTCTGTCCTTCTAGAGGGTTCCCTTATCTCCACCGGTATTACCGCATCTGTTCCATACGCTAGTCGGAAAGGGGTTTCTCCGGTGGTAGAGTGGGGTGTTGTTCTATATGCCCAGAGGACGCTGTGGAGCTCCTCGACCCACCTTTTCTTGGCCTCGCCTAGCCTCCGCTTCAATCCGCGTAGGATCACTCTGTTCGCGGCCTCCGCTTGCCCGTTGGTCTGGGGATGCTCGACCGAAGTAAAGTGTTATTTTGTTCCCAATTTGGCGATGAAGTCTTGGAATTTTCTGTCTGTGAATTGGGTTCCATTGTCAGTTACGAGGGTCTGGGGTACCCCGAATCTGGCGAGAACGTTCCTTTTGTAGAAACGCAATATGTTGAAGGCTGTGATCTTGGCGAGCGCTTCGGCTTCAATCCACTTTGTAAAGTAGTCGACGGCCACGATTAGGAATTTATTTTGATAAGATCCCATTGTGAAGGGGCCTAGGATGTCCAACCCCCACCAGGCGAAGGGCCATGGCGAGGAGAGGGTCTTCAACTCGTTGGGCGGTGCCAAATGCATGTCCCTGTGGCGCTGGCAACGGTCACATTTTTGTATGTGTTCTTTGGCGTCGTGTTGCATGGTTGGCCAATAATATCCTGCGCGCAAAGCTTTTTGAGCCAGGGATCTTCCCCCTAGGTGTTGCATGTTGATGCCCTCGTGGATCTCTTGTAAGATTTTGGGGACCTGGGCCTCATCGACGCATTTCAGTAGGGGGATGGAAAATCCTCGTCGATATAATTTGTCCTCGATCAGTACGTATGAACAGGCTCGTCGCTTAGTTACGCTGGCCTCCTTACTGTCCTCGGGGAGTTCCCCCTTGGTGAGATAATTGTATACTGGGGTCATCCAACAACGGGGATCTCCGATGATGTTAACGTCAAGCAGGTCGGGCTTTACAATGCTCGGGCGGACCAACATTTCTTGTATGATGGATTTTTTGCCACCTTTTTCCTGGTGCTGGCTAGTTTAGAGAGGATGTCTGCTCGGGTATTTTGTTCGCGCGGGACGTGCTGAACTTCCCATGCTTCAAACTCCACCATTTTTTCTTTCACCATTGCCAAGTATTCGGCTAGCTGGTCGTTCTTTGCTTGGAACTCTCCCTGTACTTGGGATGCTACGAGCTGGGAATCAGTGCAAATTTTTATTTCCCTCGCGCCGACGTCTTTGGCCAGTCGTAACCCTGCGAGGAAGGCTTCGTACTCGGCTTGATTGCTTGATGTCTTGAAAGAGAGGACCAGGGATACTTCGATCAGGGTCCCTTCCTCGTTCTCGAGGATAATTCATGCTCTGCTGCCTGAGGGGCTTGATGCGCCATCCACGTAAACGATCCACTTGCGTGTCCCTCCTGGAGGGGATAGTTCCGGAGTCATTTCTGCCACGAAGTCGGCCAGGACCTGTGCCTTGAGGGCTTTCCTCCCCTCGTAGTGAATGTCGAACTTGGCCAGTTCAAGGGACCATTTTAGCATCCTGCCCGCCATATCTGGTCGGCTTAACAGTTGCCTAATAGGCTGGTCGGTCCTGACGACGATAGTATGCGCCAGGAAGTAATATCTGAGTCTCCTCGCGGAAACTATGAGAGCAAAGGCCACCCGTTCTATTTGCGTGTACCTGACTTCGGGTCCTTGTAGGGCTTTACTAGTGAAATAGATGGGTTTTTTCCCGTCAGTAGTCTCGCGAATAAGTGCTGCACTTACTGCTTCGTTGGCCACGGAGATGTACAGGTATATGGTTTCCCCCCGGTGTGGTCGGGACAATACCGGAGGCTCGGACAAAGCTTTTTTGAAATGGGCAAGGGCCTGCTCGCACTCGTCCGTCCACTCGAAATTTGCCTCCTTCCGGAGTAATTTGAAGAAGGGCAGGGCGTGCTGGGCGGATTTGCTCACGAAGCGAGCAAGGGACGCGAGCATCCCGTTGAGGGATTGTATTGCCTTCTTCAACCGCGGAGTGGGGAACTCCACGAGTGCTCGGCATTTATCTGGGTTCGCTTCTATTCCTCTTTCGGTGAGGTAAAATCCAAGGAATTTCCCTGCTCGTACACCAAAGGTGCATTTCTCTGGATTGAAACGCATCTTACATTTTCGAGCTTGATCGAACACCTTTCGTAAGTGGGTGGTATGGTCGGATTCCTCTTGGGATTTTACGATCATATCGTCCATATATACTTCGAGCATGTCCCCGATTTCTGATCGGAAGACTTTGTTCATCATGCATTGGTATGTGGCCCCGACATTCTTCAGTCCAAAGGGCATTACGTTATAGTAATAGTTCCCCGAGGAGGTCATGAACGCCGTGTATCTCTTGTCCTCGTCTGCCATTGGGATTTGGTTATATCCCGAATAAGCGTCCATGAAGGACAAGAGCTTGAAGCCCGCAGAATTATCTATAAGTTTATCTATGCTCAGTAGCGGATAAGCGTCTTTCGGGCAAGCCCGATTGAGATCAGTGTAGTTAATGCACATGCGCCACTTTCCATTACTTTTCTTTACAAGTACAATATTTGAGAGCCAGGTCGTATACCTGGCCTCGGAAATAAATTTTGCCTCTAAGAGGTCTTGTACAAGTTTTTCGGCAGCCTGTGCCTTTTCCTCGGATTGCTTTCTTCTTCGTTGGGCAATGGCGCGAGCAGCTGGATTGATTGTTAAGTGGTGGCATGCAGTTTTTGGATCAAGGCCGGGCATATCCGCCGCACTCCAGGTGAACAGGTCGACGTTGTCGTCAAGGCATTTCTTCAACTCCTTCTTTACCTCTTTGGGGAGACCAGCGCCTATCTTCACTCCCCTGTTGGGGTTATTGCTGAAGGTGATGATCTCGAATTCGCCATCTGGAACTGGTCACAGAAGTGTAAGAGACGGGGAGCTTGTCACTCCTGGCTTTTTGTCTTCGTCACGATCTTCATTTCCATCTTCGGGGAGCCTGCTATCGAGGTCGATGGTATGCACGGGAAGCGTGGGCTTTTTCTCTGGCTGACCATCTTCAGCAGGAACCTCGTCCTCTCTGGTGCACTTTGTCGCCTTTTCCGTCGTCACGATCTGGTTCTGTCCTTTCGTTGCGGCTTCAAAGCATCTGCGAGCAGCCTCGATATCGCCATGCAGAGTTGCGACGTGTCCCTTCTCAGTATAGTATTTGAGCTTGAGGTGGACCGTGGAGGGGACATCAACGAGTTCGGCAAGAGCTGGTCTGCCGAGGAAGCACTGATAGAGCGACGGGCAATCAATGACTAAGAAGTGCGTTTTGATCGTCCGAGATGCTTCTTCCTCGCCAAACGTGATTGGTATCTCCACGTAGCCCCAAGGTCGGGCAGTTGCTCCGTTGAATCCTTGGAGATCCGATCCAACGTACAGGGAGAGATTAGACTTATTCAATTTTGATGCACGGAATAGGCTGGAGTACATGATGTCCACGGAACTACCCTGGTCGACCAGGATTCTTCGAACATCGGTGTTGCACCCCAAAATTTGCCCTCCTTACTTTAGTACTAACTGGCTTATGTTTTATTTCATTTTTGCATTATCATGTGTGCATATCATTGGTTCTTAGCATGGGGTCAAGGTGCCTGAGGCATGTTCAAGAGGAGAAGATGTTCTTCAAAGGGTCAAGCAAGAGAGTTCAAGTGGATCACTCTCTCCTAACCAGTGCATAAATTAGGGTTTTGAGATTCTTGGGTTTATTGCTCCAATGGGCAAGCTCCTTGGGTTTTCATCATTATCAAATGGCATATCTTATCTTTGTTGGAGAGGATACACATCATATTCAGAGAAATTTGGATTTGGAGACTGTGCTATTTCCACCTAGACTAAGGGTACCAAAACTAGGGTTTGATATAAAGTCAGTTTATTTCTGATTTCTTGGGAAAGACTTGATTCCATGGTATTCCTTGGGTCCCTAGGTACCTAGGGATGGGAGGTTGTCCATCAGTTTGGTTCAGGAGAGATTTAATTGATCAGAAGATTGGAAATCAGGTGAATGGGGTAAAAGTCAACAGTGAGAGGAGAAGTCAACTGTGGAATTTTGAGGTTCTCTCCAAGGTTTTCAAGGTCTCACATCCTCATATGGTCCTCAAAATCCAAGTTTCATGCCATTTACCAAGAATCAGGAGTTGGTGCAAAAGTTACTAAATTTGGAAATTACCTATAATTTGAAAGTTTCCTTTTTGGGCAAGTTCCTGCACTGCATTCAACTTGACTTTTCATCATTAATAATGCTTCAAATGAATTTTTATCCAACATTAAAGTTGAAGATCTTTTTCTCCTCTTTCCAACAAGTACAAGTGGGTCTCCATATCATTTGTGAAACTCCAGTTATGATCAAAAGAAGGCAAAGTGGTTTTTAGGGTTTTTCATGGTTCCATTTTCACAACTTTGGGCATAATGACCTATAATCAATTCCATTGCTTCATGCCACATTATAATATCAAAAGACATTCCTTGAGGAACATTTTAGACCTTTGAATCAAGTGGTTTCATGGTGTATGTATCACTTATCCTCCATTATTCAAAATTCCCAGATTATTTAAAAGTCATGAATCAAAAAAGTTTCAAGGCCCAATCTCAAGGTGGGTGTGATTAGCAGTTCAAACACAAGTGATCCATCATAGAATATTGGGATATCCATGCATGGAGGAGGTGTATCCAACATTATGTGATTTTCCAAAATTATTCAAAAACTCTTTAAACAAGGAATTGCCCAAGCCCAATTCATTATCAGTGGAAAACCCTAGTCTATTTAAACCAATTCATGCACTGGTTAGGATTGATTCACGTGCATTTGGAGGAGAACAAGAACTTGAACCCTAAAGCTTTTCTTCAACAAATCTCACAATCCACAAGGTTTTTTCGAGAACTTCTTCCACAAACCTCTTCCTGGTGATCCATAGAGTAAAAACCAACCGTCATTCGCAGCTAAAAGCAAGGATTCAGATTGTACCATCTCAGGTTGGTGGGTTTTTTCGTGATCATGAAACTTGAATTTTAATCGTGCATAATGTCGTGTGATGTCTATAGATCATGCTGATATGATTTGTTTGGAATATGGATGCGTATATTGCTTGTTTGGTGCGTTTAAAGTTTTATGCCCTAACCTTTCTCCTTGCGTTTTTTATTATACACTAACAATTTGTGATTTTGGATGATATATTTGGAATCCTCACGATTTTCTGGTCAAGAACATGTACCCCTTTGCATTTTTTGGGTACTTTTAAGATTGCAGGTGGCAGAGGATGGTGGCCGGAACCCTAGCTCCGGCGGCTGTGAGGGTTCCGGCGAAGGAAGGTTGAAGACACAATCCTCACCCTCCATTCTCTCCATCAAACGGTCCATAGCGTGCCACATGTGTTTCCTTTTTATTTTTTTCTGAATTTTATTTTATGATTGCATGTTATTTACCCCACCGTTGCTACCATAGTCCTCCAGTCATTTTTTTTGTTTTATTTACTTTTTAATATTTTGACTTAACGTAACACGTTGATTTGATCTAACGGGTGTGGTTGTGACAGCGTATTAATGAGGGATCACGGTAAGCACGTGCCCTTTTTTTTATTTTTTGATTTTTGTTTGATGATTGTGTACGCGTGAGTGTATGTAATTATGGTGTGTTTACAAATCCTGACCGTTAATCCTAATTACTCTTTTGTTTGGTTGACTCAATGAGGCGCGTAAGATCAATCTCATGGTGGGTAACGCAGTCAACTGGGTTGACTAGTCCATGGTAGTCCCTTTTTTATTTTTTTTGTTTTTTCTGATGGATCAACGCCTGGGCCTTCTATTGGCACCCCCCCCCCCCCCTCTGGCCCAATTATCATTTTTTAACATGATTAGTTACTCAACACACCCCCACTTATTTTCAATTTATTTTTATTTTATGTAATTCATTACATTTCATTTTCAATTTTTAAAAATACATTCTTGCATTAAAAAATTCTAATAAAATTCATGCACACTTTTTATCATTTTATAAAATTTTCACAAATTTTATTTTTTTATTTTTACTTTATTTTTATCATCTAAATTAATTATTTAGTTAATTTCTTTTTGCATTACTCATATCATGCATACGTAAATTTGTTTATTTTATTTCTCTACATCCATAAAATATTTTCAATCCGTTCTTTTTGCATCTGTTAAATAACATTATGTAGTGCATTAAAATATTTTTCCATCATTTTTAAAACTATTTCATATTGCATTTTGGTCCTCCTTTTTGCACATTAAGTCATATTCTTCACCTGAGCTTTACCCAATTGTTTAAGTGACTAACATCTTGATTTTTTGTAGGAGTTTTTGGTATTTTGTTTGTCTCTGGTTGAGCAAATTTTATATTTAATTTGGTGATTTTAGAAGTTGTTTTACTATTTGTTCAATTGCTCTTTGTGTGAGATTTTTCTTGTATGCGCATCTTTGATCTTGTCTGATTATCTGTTTGAAAAGGCACTTGTGCCATTGTCTTGGGGTTGTTTATTTGAATCTTTAATTCATGTTTGGATTGTTATAGGTCATTTAATCATTAATTTTTGGGTTTCATTTGTTTTAATTTCTACGTATATCTATTCTGTACTAATCTTTTATGCAGGGACTAAGGTAAGTTATTTGAGGGTATGGATAAGTATCCATGGTCACCCTTACTCTTTCCTTCTCTCACCTTTTTCCTTTAGGCTTAGGTCGTCGCCAAACCTCACTAACCGTAGGTCACCCATGCATGATAACATTAGGACTCATAGTTCCCTTTAGAGTTACCTTTGTGTCTTCTCTCTTCTCATCTCAAACTTTCTAAAAATACTTAATAAGGATAAATTGTATTGCGCACGAGCCTTAAGCGTGGGGAATGAGAAATGAGGGGCTTCCTCTCATCTTTCTAGAGTGCTTAGCGAGCGTCCTGTCTTGGGACGATGCGTTAAGTATTCGCCCCCGTGCCCTAGACTTTGGTCCAATGCAATTTATAAACTAACTTAAGTCACTTCTGTCCTAAAAAACACAAACCAACTTCAAACTTTTTGTCCTTCATGATCGTCAAACTAAAGACCATTTTCAAAAAGGGCACGTTACCTTCCGTCTGAGACGCAAACAGGCATCGACCCTAACTGCCGGACGCGAACTTAACGTCGCTCATAAAAAACACACAAAGAACTTGGTCCGAACTACGTTGACTCTGAATTCCCCATTGCACAAGGGGGTACGTAGGCCTAGGACGCTGACGTCCTACCGAGTCTGTCTTTGCTTTCCCTTCCCCGCCTTAGTACAACCATAGATGATAGGATAACTCACCCTTAGAATAGACAACAAGCGTGGATCCCATCGAGTACGATGGACGCGTGGGGTGCTAGCACCTTCCCCTCGCGTAACCGACTCCCGAACCCAGGCTATGGTTGCGATGACCATGCCTTTCCCTCTTCCTCAGGTTTATGCGGTGTTCCCTTTCCCTCTCTTGGGATAAATTTACACGGCTGACGACTCTGTTTTTCCGCGCCACTCTCGCGTTTGTACCTGGATGAAAATCCTGGGAGCGACAGCTGGCGACTCTGGTTGACCTATGCTGGTCCATCCCTATGCGAGTCAATCCTAGCGCTTGCTTGTCTTTGTTCTCTTTGGGTCTTTTTGTTTTTGTTTTGCTTTATGTGTTGTATTTTATTTTTACCGCATTTTCCGCATTGCATTTCATTTTTATTATTGTCATACTGCTGTGTTGTGCTGGCTGTCTTTGTTTTGCAAGTTGGGTGGGTCCGAGAGATAAGCCCAATACCCAGGCTTGATTATACCCTAGGACTAGAGTGGAAAGTAGTGGGACCTACGTGCCCGCTTGGTACGTTTGTGTGTTCACGAAATTCACAACTAGACGAGGCTATCTTGGGATGCATTCTAACGTGCGTGTCTTGCGCATGTTGGGGTGTTGATCTAGAGAGTTGTCGACTCTGGTGACCGATCATCGAGGACCTTGGTGGAAACCTCCCTCTTTAGTGGTGACAGTGGAAGACCACATCCTGTGGAAAACCCATTCGTACCCGAGGGCCCACTTTTGAACTCGCATAGGATGGCCCCTATCTTTTGAAGAGAATTAGTGGAGGCACTCCTCGATTGACGATAGTACTGTACCCCGAGGGATGAATGTACTATTGTTTCTCGACCTCAGTGCCAGAAGCTGAGGACCTTCGACTTTGGAGAATCAGTTGAGGCCTCCTTGATTGATGATGATGCCAAACCAGAAATGGTGAATGTATCATCATTTCTCGACCTGAGAGCCTGGGATACTGAACATCCTAGTACCCACACGTGAGAAGGGATGGGTGTTTGCAGGTTTGCAGGTAACCGAAACCTTCAACCTACCCTATTTTTTCTGGATTTCTCATCAATGTCCGATTATTTGGGTTCTTGGTTATCTCAGTGGTTCAGAATTCTGGTTTTCTGGATTATGGTTCTCGTTCAGTTAACAGCACAACACATCCAGCAGTGTTGCCTTGACCCCATGTTTGCATGAGCATATCGTTTTCTTGCATCCTGACATGTTTGACATTTTTCAGGGCTTGCATCTTACTCTTGATTCTGGTTTTCTGAGGTTACTTCAGCATGGATGTCCAGAGAAAGAAGACTGTTGCCTATTCGTTCCCAGATTCGACTTTGACATTGATTCACAAATTGATTAATATGGCTGGTCCCGGAGTTCGTACAGAGTTCAGTGGAGTGTATGGGAGACTTCTGAAGTTTGTTTATAATATCTCCAAGTGTGAGAAGGATGCCATTCATACACTTCTTCAGTTTTATGATCCGTCTTTGCGTTGCTTCACTTTCCCAGACTACATCTTGGCCCCAACGTTGGAGGAGTTCTCATTTATTTTGGGAATCCCCATCAGGCATGATATAGTTTTCTTTTCTGAAGAACACCCCGGGGTAAAAGAAATGGCTGTTGCTCTTCATATTAGTGAATCCGTTCTGAATAGTAATATTGAAGAAAAACAAGGAGTTAAGGGTTTCCTATTGAAGTTCTTGTTTGATCAAGCCTGCATACATGTCAAAGAGAAGAATTGGACTGCTTTCCAAGCTATCCTAGCTATGTGCATCTATGGGATTGTCCTGTTTCCGAATATTCCTGATCTGGTGGATATGCATGCCGTCAGAATCTTTATTTCGAAGAATCCTATACCTACCTTGCTAGGTGATGTGTATCACTCAGTTCACTACAAGAATGAGATTAGGCGTGGAAAAACTGTGAGTTATTGTGCACCACTCTTATCTACTTGGTTTCTGAGTCATCTGCCCGAATCTGGCGCTTTCGTTGATACGAAAGATTCTCTGAAATGGTCAAAGAGGGTTATGGGCTTGACTGCTGACAACATTGTTTGGATCAATCATGATTTGCTAGGAATGGAGATTATTTACAAGTGCGGGGAATTCCCTAATGTACCCTTGATAGGGAGAAAAGGTGGAATTAACTATAATCCTTCCCTTGTTATCAGACAGTTTGGTTATCCTTTGACAGGTCCACCTGATGAGAGAGACATCAGAGAATCCTTATTCTTCAATGGTATTGAGGATCAAGAGATGATGAGGAAGATTATGAATGCTTGGAAACAGGTGACCAAGAAGGGTAAAACTTCGTTCGGAAAATGTAATAACCGGGCTTTTCCTTCCTATAAAGAGTGGATTAAGAAGAGGGCAGAAGAGGAGCTTCTTCCCTTCCCGGTGGAACCACCTTTGTATCCTCTGATGATCGAGCCTCCTACTACAGTCGAGATAGAGAAGTTTGACAGGTTATGGGCTGAAAAGGAAAAGCTGCGAGAAGAAAACAGAGAGCTACTGAGGGAGATCTATCAGTTGAAGCATGAGCGAGGTGAAGCTGTTCATACCGCTAAGTTGAAAACAAAGCTTCTTGTTAAGGCGGAAAAAGAGCTAGCTGACATGGTCGCATCTAGAAAAAGGATGAAAGAAGCTTTGGATGGTATCAGTAAGGTTCTCGAGTCGAAGAAGGAGGAATTAGACAAGGCTTTGTTGAAGATTCACAGGTTCGATGAACACCGAGAAACTGCAATGGCCGAGAATAAGAGAAAGGAAGACGGTTATCTAGCTAAGATTGACCAACTGACGTTGACGCTCAAGAAAAAAGACGTTGAGATCTTATCAGGGATATTCAAGAGACAAGTAGTCGAGGGTCGACTCGATGAAGCCATAGCCTCCATGGAAGAACTGAAAGTCCAAGCTGAAGTGAAGAAACCTAGACATGAGGGTCCTAGCATGGATGGTGTTTCTGGAGAAGACGCTTGGGAGTTGCATTGCCGATACTTGGATGGGATCATACACAGGAGAGACCTTCTCATTCAAGAGCTAATTCAGAGGTCGAGGCATCCTGATACCAGAAAGCTGTTCAAGGAAATTCAAGATTGGTGCAGAAAGCATAATGGATTGGGGGGGGGGGTTGACACTAGTAGACTTTGATGACATGCCTTAGTTTTCTTTTCTCTTTTATTGTATTTGGATCACCGCCAGGCTTGTTGGTTGGGTCCTCTTTGATTTATGCGTTCAGATTTGTTATCTTGGATTCGTGATTGTTGACATTTAGTTTTCCTCTGGTTTTCTTAATATATGAGCAAAGTTCCGTTCCATCTTGTTATTAAACTGGAATCAAGGGGTGGATCGCCCTGCTAATGTTCAAACGTGTTCAGTTGCATTTGCATATTCATAATCATTTTGCATAATCATTTTGCATGACAGGTGTTTATCTCCGATATTCTTATCTTGTTCTCATCTCAGAATTGCAGATCGGCACATTCACCGGTATCCTACTAGACAGAATCAGAAGAGACTCATGGATCAGCTACAGAATGAGATCATTGAGATGCGGACTCGCATGAACCAATTCATGGAATTAATGCAAGGGGTTGCTCAGGGACAAGAGCAGTTGAGGACTCTCGTTCAGCCACTGATTGCGAGGGTTGATGATGACAGTGTCCTTCATGGAGGACTTCATACTGGTGTTACTGGTAATAATGGTCAGAATGGCCCCACGGGCGGAGGTGTTCCTGTTTCTGGTGTTGTGATTCCTCTGGGCGGAGCTGAAAATCCTGGGGGAGGTGGTACTGGTGCTGGCACAGTTCATGGCCATCAGCATGATGATGTTCAAGATGATGCATTTTCTCTGCCAGGTGGGGATGCTGGTCCCCAGATTGACAATGATCAGAGAATCAGGTTGATTGAGGAACAACTAAGGGGCGTTGTGAATCAGGATTCTGTGGGAATGGATCTAGAGGATTTGGGGCTGGTTCCAGGCGTTGTTATTCCGCACAAGTTTCAGACTCCCACTTTCGAGAAGTACAATGGCATGACTTGTCCGAGGACCCATGTGAGGGCATACGCAAGTAAAATGGCTGCGCATCCGAAGAATGAAAAGCTAATGATGCATTGCTTCCAGGATAGCCTATCTGGGGCATCCCTGGGGTGGTACATACAACTAGAGAGGAAGGATGTGCGTAGTTGGAGAGATCTGGCAGGGGCATTTATCAGACATTACCAATATAACACTGATATGGCTCCTAACAGAACACAGCTGCAGAATCTGTCACAAAAGAACAAAGAGAGTTTCAAGGAGTACGCCCAAAGGTGGCGTGAACTGGCAGCAAGGGTTCAGCCTCCCATGTTGGAACGGGAAATGATAACTATGTTTATGGCCACCTTGCAGGGTCATTACTATGAAAAGTTGGTACCATGTATGACTGGAAAGTTTGCTGACTTGATCTTAGTAGGAGAGATGGTGGAAAGCAGAATTAAGGCGGGTAAGATATCAGGCGGTGATGGGTCCTCATTTGGAGGAAGTAAGAAGCCTTATGCCAGTGGTTATAAGAAGAAGGAGGGAGATACAAACTCGGTGTCATCATATCGTGGTAGAGATGGAACTCGTCAGAACTACAATCAGCAGGTGGCTTCTGTAACCATCCCAGCAGCACCTCAGCAACCAGCAGTGTCTCAACAACAAAATCAGGCTCCTCGCCGGTCGCAGCCTCTGACTAGGCGGGACGGGCATTTTGACACTCCACCTCTTCCCTACGCTCAGTTATTTCAGTACTTGTTAAAGCTACAGTTAATTCAGAAGAGAACATTGGCTCCGCCTACTGGTAATCCACCTCCCGGCTATGACGCTAACGCCCACTGTGAGTTTCATTCTGGGGCACCCGGACATTATATTGAGAACTGTAAAGCTTTTAAGCATCAGGTTCAAGATTTACTGGATTCCAAGGCCATCAATTTCTCTAATGATGTTCCAAATATGAATCAGAACCCGATGCCGAATCACGGTGAGCCGAGGGTCAATGCTATTATTAAAGACTGTGAAGACTTGAGTTTGATTTCAGATGTGAACGAAGTCCAAACCCCTTTGGGTATGGTGAAGGAAAGGCTGTTGAAGGGAGAGGTATTCCCCGGTTGTGATGAAGGTTGTGTAGAATGTGTGTCGCAGCCAGGCGGTTGTGACTTTTTGAAAGCAGGTATTCATAAAATGATTAGCGAAGGGGTATTATAGTTGATAGGGGTTGTAGGCAGAGTAATGTTACTGACAGAGAGATTGATGTTGCCACGACAACGATTCCGTTCAAGACTGTAACTATATCAGCGCCAGCGAGACCAGCGCCGGTCACTATCACTGTTCCTGGACCAGTCCCGTATGAGAGTACCAAGGCCATCCCATGGAACTATGGGGCCGAGGTGTTTGTTAATGGTAAGAAGCTGGAATTGGAAGAGACATCAGCTGTGAATACAGGGGTTGAAAATATTGTTGAAGCAGGGGCTATCACTAGGAGTGGTAGAGTCTTTATTCCGTCCGAGAATCAAGCCAGTAGTTCAAGATAAGACAAGGGTAAACAGATGATGGATGAGTCCGTACAGAGGCAGGAAGCAAATAATTCTACAACAAAGCAAGGTGGGGATACTTTCTCAGAAGACGTAGAAGAGTTTATGAGGTTGATCAGAAAAAGTGATTACAAGATTGTTGACCAACTTCACCAAACTCCATCGAAGATTTCCATTCTATCCTTACTGTTGTGCTCCGAGGCACACCGAAATGCATTGCTGAAGGTTCTGAATATGGCTTATGTACCACAGGAAATATCCGTCAATCAGTTAGAAGGGGTTGTGGCTCATGTGAATGCTGGTAATGGAATGCTGTGGTTCTTTGATGTCGCATGTGTTAGTTGATACTGGGTCATCTTTGAATGTGTTACCAAAGAAGGCTTTGATGAAATTGGATACTCATGGGTTGATTTGTACACCAAGCGATTTGGTGGTACGTGCTTTTGATGGCTCCAAGAGGTCAGTTTTTGGAGAGTTAGTTCTGCCGATCAAGGTGGGTCCTAAAATTTTCAACACCACCTTTTACATAATGGATATTCAGCCTGCCTATAGTTGTTTGTTGGGTCGCCCTTGGATCCATGGTGCTGGGGCAGTAACTTCTACGCTGCACCAGAAGTTGAAGTATATGGTGGATGGCCACGTTGTGACTGTTTATGGTGAAGAAGATATCATGGTGAGTCACCTATTGACCTTCAAGTATGTAGAGGTAGATGGTGAGATACAGGAAAATTTGTGCCAGGCCTTTGAAGCTGTGAAGATTCCTGAGGAACCCCCAAAGGCAGTCAGTCAGCCTGAGGCGGTTGCCCAACCTGAAGTCGTCATACAACCAGAAGTTCCAACGTCCTCTTTCAAAGAGGCGCGTGCTATAGTTGAAGCTGGTGGTTCTCAGAAGTGGGGCAGTGTTATCGATGTTCAAAGGAAGCAAGATACACATGGACTGGGTTACAAGCCACCTATGTGTTCTGAAGAGCCTCCCAAGTTCTATGGTCCAGTCCGTTTCACTAGTGCCGGTGTTTTCTTTGACAGATTTAATGCTATTGAGGATGAAGGAGATAATGATTGTGACATGGATGAATGGATCCGTCCCTGCATTCCTGGTCAGAGTCTAGGCAACTGGTCCTCCGAGAAAGTTATCCAAGTGACGCGCCCGGAGTAATTTACTTTTTTTTTTCTGTTATGTTGAGTCCTACGTTCTGCCCAAGACGTAGTGATATTTATTTGTAGGGCTTGGATGTTTTATTTGCTATTTTTATCATCAATAAAGGACATTTTTTCATTCAAATATTTTGATCCCTGTCTTTCTATTTTTACTTTTTGCATTAACCCACATCAAAATGGCAATGTGTTTTCTTGTTTGTTGCACTCATAATAAACATAAAACATCCATCATGCAGGTTCCTTTGTTCAGATTCCACCCATGACTTAGCTATGGCTCGATATGACTTTGACAATCCCATCTATCAGGCCGAAGAAGAGACTGACGAAGACTGTGACTTACCAAAAGAATTAGCCAGGCTACTGAAACAAGAGGAAAGGGTTATTCTACCTCATCAGGAGGAAGTCAAGACTGTTAATCTGGGAACCGAGGATGTTAAACGAGAAGTAAAGGTTGGGGCTGCCCTAGAAGACACTGTTAAGGGAAGATTGATTGAGTTGCTTCAAGGGTATGTGGATATCTTCACCTGGTCTTACCAAGACATGCCTGGGCTTGACACTGACATTGTCTCACACCGGCTGCCGCTTAAAGAGGGTTGTACTCCAGTCAAGCAGAAATTGAGAAGGACGAAACCAGATATGGCTGTCAAGATCAAGGAAGAGGTTCAGAAACAGTTGGACGCCGGATTTCTTGATGTGACAAATTATCCTCCGTGGGTTGCTAATATCGTACCTGTACCTAAGAAGGATGGGAAGGTCAGGATGTATGTTGATTACCGAGATTTGAATAGGGCAAGCCCGAAGGATGATTTCCCGCTCCCCCACATTGACGTGTTAGTAGACAATACTGCTCAATATTCTGTGTTTTCCTTCATGGATGGCTTCTCTGGGTATAACCAAATCAAAATGGCCCAGAGGACATGGAGAAGGCTCCTTTCATAACACCGTGGGGAACGTTTTGCTACAAGGTAATGCCCTTTGGATTGAAGAATGCTGGGGCAACCTATCAGCGGGCGATGGTGACTCTCTTTCATGATATGATTCACAAGGAGATTGAAGTCTATGTTGATGACATGATTGCAAAGTCACAGACAGAGGAAGAACACTTGGTAAACCTCCAGAAGCTGTTTGAAAGGTTGAGGAAGTTCAGGTTGAGATTGAATCCGAACAAGTGCACTTTCGGCGTGAGGTCTGGTAAATTGCTGGGTTTCATTGTTAGTGAAAGGGGTATAGAGGTTGATCCTGCAAAGATAAGAGCCATATAGGAGATGCCTGAGCCAAGAACAGAGAAAGAGGTTCGTGGTTTCTTGGGGAGGTTAAATTACATTGCCAGGTTTATCTCTCATCTGACAGCCACATGTGAACCAATTTTCAAGTTGCTAAGAAAGGATCAAGAGGTCAGGTGGAATGAAAATTGTCGAGAGGCGTTTGAAAGGATAAAGACGTATTTGCAGGAACCTCTAACCCTTATGCCACCGGTGTCTGGGAGACCGTTGATTATGTACCTTACGGTTCTTGAGAATTCAATGGGTTGTGTGCTCGGTCAACACGACGAGACGGGTAAGAAAGAGCACGCCATTTACTACCTGAGTAAGAAGTTCACTGATTGCGAATCAAGATACTCTATGCTGGAGAAGACATGTTGTGCACTCGCTTGGGCGACCAAGCGCCTAAGGCAGTATATGTTAAATCACACAACCTTGTTGATTTCGAAGATGGATCCGATTAAGTATGTGTTCGAGAAGCAAGAACTTTCTGGAAGGATAGCCCGCTGGCAGATGGTTTTGACAGAGTACGATATTCAATATGTTTCTCAGAAAGCCATTAAGGGAAGTGTTCTGTCAGAATATCTTGCTGAACAGCCAATCGAGGAGTATCAGCCTATGAAGTTTGAGTTTCCGGACGAGCATGTTATGTTTCTGAAAATGAAGGATTGTGAAGAGCCTTTGCCTGACGAAGGACCAGAGATTGGGTCTCGGTGGAAGATGATCTTTGATGGGCCTGTCAACTCATATGGTAATGGAATTGGGGCAATCATTACAACCCCGAAGGGTTCTCATATACCTTTCACTGCCCGGTTAGCGTTCGTATGTACCAACAACGAGGCGGAGTATGAAGCATGCATCATGGGGTTAGAGGAGGCAATTGATTTGAGAATTAAGAACCTCGATGTCTATGGTGATTCCGCGTTGGTAGTTAATCAGATTACAGGAGAATGGGAGACTCGTCAGGCGAATTTTGTGCCTTATAACAACTATGCCAGAAGGTTGTTACCTTTCTTTGATAGGGTGGATTTCCATCATGTGCCCCAAGCTGAGAATCAGATGGCTGATGCGTTGGCAACATTGGCATCCATGTATAAGGTGAACCGTTGGAATGAAACACCCTCGATTAGAATCATGCGTCTGGACAGACCAGCTTTTGTGTTTGCAATTGAGGATGTGTCGGATGGCAAACCGTGGTATCATGATATTAAGGTTTTTCTGAAGAGACAGGAGTATCCAGAGGGTGCCTCCACCAAAGATAAGAAGACTCTGAGAAGGTTGGCAGGGAACTTCTTTCTGAACAAGGATGATGTGTTATATAAGAGGAACTTCGATATGGTCTTGTTACGTTGTGTTGATAAACACGAGGCAGACTCATTGATGGAGGAAGTTCACGAGGGTTTTTTTGGTACTCATTCCAGTGGACACACCATGGCTAGAAAGTTGTTGAGGGCGGGATATTATTGGACGACTATGGAGTCTGATTGTTTCAAGTACGCCCGAAAGTGCCATAAATGCCAGATTTATGCAGATAAGATGCACGTACCGCCTACGCCTCTAAATGTGTTGTCGTCTCCCTGGCCTTTTGCAATGTGGGGCATTGATATGATTGGAAAGATTGAGCCTACTGCTTCCAATGGGCATCGTTTCATTTTGGTTGCCATTGACTATTTCACAAAATGGGTGGAGGCAGCCTCGTACGCCAACATCACTAAGCAAGTGGTAGCCCGGTTTATAAAGAAGGACATCATCTGTCGTTAAGGGGTCCCAGAGAGAATCATTATTGATAATGGCTCGAATTTGAACAACAAGATGATGAAGGAACTATGTCAAAGTTTTAAGATCGAGCATCATAATTCTTCTCCCTATCGTCCGAAGATGAATGGTGTTGTTGAGGCGGCGAATAAGAATATCAAGAAGATTGTACAGAAGATGGTGGTAACATATAAATACTGGCATGAGATGCTACCTTATGCCCTGCATGGTTACCGTACTTCGGTGCGTACGTCAACTGGGGCAACCCCTTTCTCGTTGGTGTATGGTATGGAAGCAGTCTTACCATTAGAGGTCGAGATTCTGTCTTTGAGAGTTCTGGCAGATGTGAAGCTTGATGAAGCTGAATGGGTGTGTTCCAGATTGGATCAGTTGAACCTTATTGAAGAAAAGAGGTTGGCAGCCATCACACATGGTCGTTTGTATCAGAGCAGGATGAAGCACGCCTTTGACCAGAAAGTGCGTCCTCGGAGTTTTCAGACAGGCGAATTGGTTTTGAAAAGGATCCTTCCTCCTCAGATAGATCACAGGGGCAAATGGACTCCAAACTACGAAGGGCCGTATGTAGTCAGAAAGGTTTTCTCTGGTGGAGCCTTACTACTTTCAACTATGGATGGCGAAGATTTTACATCCCCTGTGAACGCAGACGTAGTCAAAAAATACTTCGCATAAAAGAGACCCGCTGGACATAAAAAGAAAATCCAGGCAAAAAAGGGGCATCTCGGCGAACTATAAAAAGGAAAAGGTTCAGGCAAAAGTTAGGGATAAAATGTAAAAAGAAATGTGTAAACCCACAAAGTTGAAAACCTGAAAAGGCGACTTTGGCAAAAATGGGTATCCCGGTGGATTAAAAACCCGAAAAGGGCAATCCAGGCAAAAGTTAGGGATTTATAAGTGAAAGGTTATGGTCTGCGTTCAATCTGTGAGCAATTTCAATACTTGGAAGTTCTGAAAGAAAGGAATCAGTACAGTTAGTCTCTTCAAAGGTCAAGACATTTGTGGATAAGCAAGACATATGGGTCATAGCTGAGTCGAATCATGGTGGATATATGTTCCCACATTGCCGACATGTGTATTTTCTTTTTGCTTTTGCGCAATTACCTCTTTTTAGGAATTGCTTCCTATTGTAAATGCCTATTTACAGGCCACCTTTTTCAATAAAATATTCATTTCACTCAAAGAGCTTTCCATTGTTTGTTTCACTTTTACTTTTACTGTTTTGTTTGCAAAAAATGTCCGACATTTTTGATAAACATTGCATATAAAATTTTGAGCTTTGCGGAGCATAACGAAAAGCAGTAGAAATTACTTAGGTGTTAACGGTGATAGCCTGGTTGTGGCATATTCTTTTGTTGTTATTTGACTTGCAGGGCAACAGGATTGTACTCCTCCAGCAGGTTGTACTCCCCAGCATTAAGATTGCTCCTTCCCTAGCAGGTCAAGCTTTCCTCAGCAGAGCAGACTTCTCCCAGCAGGAGACTTGGAAAGTATTTTCTCCAGATCAAGACGTTATTTCCCCACAGAATCATAGTTCTCACTTCCCCCATCCAGTCCGGAAGTGTACTCTCACCGCCGATGTCATATTCTAATCCCCATCAAGGAGGGGGTAAAGCCATTCTCCCCATCAGCCGGCTAAGATCAGCAGTATCCCCAAGCAGGCTAATATCATGGACTGTTTTCCCCAGCAGGTTTTGATCCAATTGGATATTAGCAATTTTTAGTAACAGACTTCCAGTTCCGTTATTGGCGTTCATTCTCAACTCCCCCAGCAGAGGAGAAATATCAGGTTTTGGATAAAAGACAGGTGTGGCCCCCGGTAGTTCTTTCAGGATTTCACCCCCAACAAAAGTTGTTGATCTGAAGAGTCGATCAGTATGACACTTCTCAGCAGAGTTCCTAGATTCAGAGGACAATTTATTTTTGTCATCCCCAGCTGAACAGGTCTTTTCTCTCCGACATTTACTTTGCTGGAGGGACCCTTTTTGCATATCATAAGCATTCGCATTGCATCCTCAAGCACGTAGCATTTCCATTTTGTATGGAGCATTACGCCACAATTCAAACATTTGCATTCGAAGCATAAGCCAGGTTTGGTACTTTCCTTGCCAGTTCTCTTTCCTAGCAGAGATGGCATAACTCAGGAGATTTTGGAAGGATGCGTTCCTCATGTTTGTGCTCCTCGGCAGAGTCTTTTATTTAGACTTCTCCTTTCCCCAGCGGAGTCATCTTATCTATGGATCTTGAGTCCGTTAGAAATTTGCTTTTGTTTGGCCTTTCTCTTTTGTGAGATCCAGTTTACCAGTATCCTTCTCTCAGTAGGGGTGGTATGACCCAAAAGTTTTGTTTCACGTTATCCCCGGCGAAGTCCACTTTATGTTGGTTATCCTTTGCAGATACAATTGAGGTTGTATTCGTTTTGTGGATGCGATCGAGGTCATATTCGTATTTTCTTTGTGGGTAGAGTGATTGAGGTCAGTCTTCCTTTGTTGGTACAATTGAGGTTGTATTCGTTTTGTGGGTGCGATTGAGGTCGTATTCGTGTTTTTCTTTGCGGGTAGAGTGATTGAGGTCAGTCTTCCTTTGTGGGTACAATTGAGGTTGTATTCATTTTGTGGATGCGATCGAGGTCGTATGCGTATTTTCTTTGTGGGTAGAGTGACTG
Source organism: Lathyrus tuberosus (assembly GCA_022829125.1). NCBI lineage: Eukaryota > Viridiplantae > Streptophyta > Magnoliopsida > Fabales > Fabaceae > Lathyrus > Lathyrus tuberosus. The sequence goes on from JALAZF010000090.1 coordinate 9,418,186, forward strand.
AGGTCAGTCTTCCTTTGTGGGTACAATTGAGGTTGTATTCGCTTTGTGGATGCGATCGAGGTCGTATTCGTATTTTCTTTGTGGGTAGAGTGATTGAGGTCAGTCTTCCTTTGCAGATACAATTGAGGTTGTATTTTTTTTGTGGATGCGATCGAGGTCGTATTCGTCTTTTCTTTGTGTGTAGAGTGATTGAGGTCAATCTTCCTTTGTGGGTACAATTGAGGTTGTATTCGTTTTGTGGATGCGATCGAGGTCGTATTCGTATTTTCTTTGCGGGTAGAGTGATTGAGGTCAGTCTTCCTTTGCAGATACAATTGAGGTTGTATTCGTTTTGTGGATGCGATCGAGGTCGTATTCATATTTTCTTTGTGGGTAGAGTGATTGAGGTCAGTCTTCCTTTGTGGGTACAATTGAGGTAGTATTCATTTTGTGGATGCGATCGAGGTCGTATTCGTCTTTTCTTTGTGGGTAGAGTGATTGAGGTCAGTCTTCCTTTGTGGGTACAATTGAGGTTGTATTCGTTTTTGGGTGCGATCGAGGTCGTATTTGTTGTTTTCTTGTGGATATGGTTGAGGTCATATTCCTTATTTTTCAGCACGCTCCATTTCGTTATCATTAGCAAATTTCCGGGTTCTTTCGGTATTCAATCCCCATGTATCCTAGAATGTCTGAGAGCCGTTGCTATCATACCCTCAGGACCAAGTTGATTGAATAGGGGCAACTGTTGCACCCCAAAATTTGCCCTCCTTACTTTAGTACTAACTGGCTTATGTTTTATTTCATTTTTGCATTATCATGTGTGCATATCATTGGTTCTTAGCATGGGGTCAAGGTGCCTGAGGCATGTTCAAGAGGAGAAGATGTTCTTCAAAGGGTCAAGCAAGAGAGTTCAAGTGGATCACTCTCTCCTAACCAGTGCATAAATTAGGGTTTTGAGATTCTTGGGTTTATTGCTCCAATGGGCAAGCTCCTTGGGTTTTCATCATTATCAAATGGCATATCTTATCTTTGTTGGAGAGGATACACATCATATTCAGAGAAATTTGGATTTGGAGACTGTGCTATTTCCACCTAGACTAAGGGTACCAAAACTAGGGTTTGATATAAAGTCAGTTTATTTCTGATTTCTTGGGAAAGACTTGATTCCATGGTATTCCTTGGGTCCCTAGGTACCTAGGGATGGGAGGTTGTCCATCAGTTTGGTTCAGGAGAGATTTAATTGATCAGAAGATTGGAAATCAGGTGAATGGGGTAAAAGTCAACAGTGAGAGGAGAAGTCAACTGTGGAATTTTGAGGTTCTCTCCAAGGTTTTCAAGGTCTCACATCCTCATATGGTCCTCAAAATCCAAGTTTCATGCCATTTACCAAGAATCAGGAGTTGGTGCAAAAGTTACTAAATTTGGAAATTACCTATAATTTGAAAGTTTCCTTTTTGGGCAAGTTCCTGCACTGCATTCAACTTGACTTTTCATCATTAATAATGCTTCAAATGAATTTTTATCCAACATTAAAGTTGAAGATCTTTTTCTCCTCTTTCCAACAAGTACAATTGGGTCTCCATATCATTTGTGAAACTCCAGTTATGATCAAAAGAAGGCAAAGTGGTTTTTAGGGTTTTTCATGGTTCCATTTTCACAACTTTGGGCATAATGACCTATAATCAATTCCATTGCTTCATGCCACATTATAATATCAAAAGACATTCCTTGAGGAACATTTTAGACCTTTGAATCAAGTGGTTTCATGGTGTATGTATCACTTATCCTCCATTATTCAAAATTCCCAGATTATTTAAAAGTCATGAATCAAAAAAGTTTCAAGGCCCAATCTCAAGGTGGGTGTGATTAGCAGTTCAAACACAAGTGATCCATCATAGAATATTGGGATATCCATGCATGGAGGAGGTGTATCCAACATTATGTGATTTTCCAAAATTATTCAAAAACTCTTTAAACAAGGAATTGCCCAAGCCCAATTCATTATCAGTGGAAAACCCTAGTCTATTTAAACCAATTCATGCACTGGTTAGGATTGATTCACGTGCATTTGGAGGAGAACAAGAACTTGAACCCTAAAGCTTTTCTTCAACAAATCTTACAATCCACAAGGTTTTTTCGAGAACTTCTTCCACAAACCTCTTCCTGGTGATCCATAGAGTAAAAACCAACCGTCATTCGCAGCTAAAAGCAAGGATTCAGATTGTACCATCTCAGGTTGGTGGGTTTTTTCGTGATCATGAAACTTGAATTTTAATCGTGCATAATGTTGTGTGATGTCTATAGATCATGCTGATATGATTTGTTTGGAATATGGATGCGTATATTGCTTGTTTGGTGCATTTAAAGTTTTATGCCCTAACCTTTCTCCTTGTGTTTTTTATTATACACTAACAATTTGTGATTTTGGATGATATATTTGGAATCCTCACGATTTTCTGGTCAAGAACATGTAACCCTTTGCATTTTCTGGGTACTTTTAAGATTGCAGGTGGCGGAGGACGGTGGCCGGAACCCTAGCTCCGGCGGCTGTGAGGGGTTCCGGCGAAGGAAGGTTGAAGACACAATCCTCACCTTCCATTCTCTCCATCCAACGGTCCATAGCGTGCCACATGTGTTTCCTTTTTATTTTTTTTCTGAATTTTATTTTATGATTGCATGTTATTTACCCCACCGTTGCTACCATAGTCCTCCAGTCATGTTTTTTTGTTTTATTTACTTTTTAATATTTTGACTTAACGTAACACGTTGATATCTAACGGGTGTGGTTGTGACAACGTATTAATGAGGGATCACGGTAAACACGTGCCCTTTTTTTTTATTTTCTGATTTTTGTTTGATGATTTTGTACGCGTGAGTGTATGTAATTATGGCGTGTTTACAAATCCTGACCGTTAATCCTAATTACTCTTTTGTTTGGTTGACTCAATGAGGCGCGTAAGATCAATATCATGGTGGGTAACACAGTCAACTGGGTTGACTAGTCCATGGTAGTCCCTTTTTATTTTTGTTTTGTTTTTTCTGATGTATCAACGCCTGGGCCTTCTATTGGTACCCCCCCCCCCCCCTCTGGCCCAATTATCATTTTTTAACATGATTAGTTACTCAACGCACCCCCACTTATTTTCAATTTATTTTTATTTTATGTAATTCATTACATTTCATTTTCAATTTTTAAAAATACATTCTTGCATTAAAAAATTCTAATAAAATTCATGCACACTTTTTATCATTTTATAAAATTTTCACAAATTTTATTTTTTATTTTTACTTTATTTTTATCATCTAAATTAATTATTTAGTTAATTTCTTTTTGCATTACTCATATCATGCATACGTAAATTTGTTTATTTTATTTCTCTGCATCCATAAAATATTTTCAATCCGTTCTTTTTGCATCTGTTAAATAACATTATGTAGTGCATTAAAATATTTTTCCATCATTTTTAAAACTATTTCATATTGCATTTTGGTACTCCTTTTTTCACATTAAGTCATATTCTTCACCTGAGCTTTGCCCAATTGTTTAAGTGACTAACATCTTGATTTTTTGCAGGAGTTTTTGGTATTTTGTTTGTCTTTGGTTGAGAAACTTTTATATTTAATTTGGTGATTTTAGAAGTTGTTTTACTATTTGTTCAATTACTCTTTGTGTGAGATTTTTCTTGTATGCGCATCTTTGATCTTGTCTGATTATCTGTTTGAAAAGGCACTTGTGCCATTGTCTTGGGGTTGTTTATTTGACTCTTTAATTCATGTTTGGATTGTTATAGGTCATTTAATCATTATTGTTTGGGTTTCATTTGTTTTAATTTCTACGTATATCTATTCTGTACTAATCTTTTATGCAGGGACTAAGGTAAGTTATTTGAGGGTATGGATAAGTATCCATGGTCACCCTTACTCTTTCCTTCTCTCACCTTTTTCCTTTAGGCTTAGGTCGTCGTCAAACCTCACTAACCGTAGGTCACCCATGCATGATAACATTAGGACTCATAGTTCCCTTTAGAGTTACCTTTGTGTCTTCTCTCTTCTCATCTCAAACTTTCTAAAAATACTTAATAAGGATAAATTGTATTGCGCACGAGCCTTAAGCGTGGGGAATGAGAAATGAGGAGCTTCCTCTCATCTTTCTAGAGTGCTTAGTGTAGCGAGCGATTTTGGACGCGGTTCTTAAGCGCTGGTCACTCTCTGCGGTTTGAGCTTTGACTACAGGTCGATTCATTTTTTATCCTATTAAAGCTGAATAAGGAAGGGAAATAGATGTCTCCAATTAACCCTGCTTGCATACTGAGTTTAAACAGCGGTCTGTCAGGTTACGAATGCTATAAATGTGGGGGGGGGGGGCCTTTGTACTGGTTATTTGTATTTTCGCCAATACGGTTTTCTTTCTTTTTACTTGGGCAGAAGGTTTCTGACGGGGAACAAGGATTAGGATGTTAGGACTGGTGCTTTTGAATTACTACTTTTGATTGACGGAGATATGGGATTTGGGTTTTTTGTTGATTGCGCTCGCTAAGATCTTTTCTTTCGATCTTATGCCTACATATTCCCGTTTACTGAAATAGGGAAATCAGAGCGTTCGTAGTTCCTCCTATTCTATGGGAGGAAATGGGTGTTTTTGGTGTCTTGTTCAAAGCCCAAGACGTGAAGCGAAAGGTGATTTGTATCTTGTTCAAAGCCCAAGATGTGAAGCTAAAGGTGATTTGTATCTTGTTCAAAGCCCAAGACGTGAAGCTGAAGGACCTCGGCTTTAGAGAGAATTTGTCATCTCTAAAGAGGGGAGAAGGAGAATTACTTTAACTGGGATACGCGGATCCGAGCAATGCCATAATTTCCGAAGAAAGGGTTTTAACCTGAAGGAGAAGACTTTAACTCAGTGTAGAGCAATGCCATCTTTCCTTAGGAATTTCTCATGCTAAAAGAGGGACAGTGGCATGGATGTAGATGATCCAGAGGCTTGCCGCTTACAGCGATTAGATGAAGGGAAAGGAGTTGTTGATGTTTGTATACTGTGAACGAGGCACATCTTTGATGCTAAAAGGTTGATTGGATCAACCAGTGGTTTTCTTATACAAAACCCTAAGAGGAGGCTAATTTCCGCTAGGAAAATCATTATACAAAGCCTAAGAGGAGGCTATTTTCCGCTAGGAAAATCATTATACAAAGCCTAAGAGGAGGCTATTTTGTGTCTCGTACAAAGCCCAAGAGAGAGGCTAAAAGTTTTTGACCCGACGATGGAGTCTTTTGGTATCTTGTATAAAGCCCGAGATGGAGGCTATTTGACTCAACAAGGGAGTTTTTTGTGTGTCTCGTACAAAGCCCGAGTGAGAGGCTAAACGTTGTTTGACTCCACTGGGGAGAATTTTGGTATCTCGTACGAAGCCCGAGATGGAGGCTATTGTAACTGTTTCAGTTGAGTGACAGATCCAATATACTGATTTTAAAAAAGAAAATTAGTTCTTATATGAGCAACAGTGTACTCAGGGATTTAATTTGAGGATCAGGGATATTTCCTTCTCTTTGAGGAAACGGGAAATCCAAAGGGTGTCGAGACTGTCCGAGTCTGCGGGTTTCCTTCCTATTTAACGAATGGTGCTTGAGAATGTCTTTGAGACTCAAGGAAGTTAGACTGTCCGTGTCTAGAGTTTTATCTTTTGTACTATGCTTTGAGAAATAGTAGTAGACTCTATGAAAGGACTGTTCTAGGAGGATGACTAGGTTCTGTTCCTATACCTCTAGGAGGTCGTCGGGACAATTTGTACGAAGCCCAAGAGGAGGCTGGAAACTTTTAAGAAGCCGACGGGTCCTTGTACGAAGCCCAAGAGGAGGCTATCATTCCCGGGGAAGAGATCATTATACGAAGCCTAAGAGGAGGCTGTGAATACTTCTAAGAAGCCGTAGGGTCCTTGAATAATGCCCAAGAGGAGGCCGATGCTTTTAAGAAGCCCGTGGGTCTATCATCTCCTTTCCATTAGGAGAGATAACTCTTTTAAAGATAAAAACCACTGGTAAACGTGCGAGGTTTACTATCCAGCGACTTTTAGCTTTTGAAGAGGGTTCCTTAGTTAAGGTCCAAGATTATGACCGTAGTGGGTACCCAAACCCCGAGACATTCAAGGCAAGCTATCCACAAGGAATAGATCAAGTCAGGAAAGTTCGAGAATTTGGAAGAAACTCAAAGATGCCATTCACGGAGAATACATTCATCTTGGGGAGTAGAGCTTCTTGACGATTCCTAAGGAGGACAGCCGAAGAGAAGACTGTGTCTGGTGCTCCTATTGGGGATCTAGGCGTCTATTTCTACGAATAAACGAAACGGCGTCACCTAGTTCTAGACGTAGTTGCCGGGGAAACTCGAGATATCTATACTATTATGACACAGTAGATATGAGTTTATGAAAGGAGACTTACAGTGAGCAGCCCCACAATACAGTTTATAATATGAAAGCAGTAAATGAAAGCGATAACCACTTACTCGGTTGTAGTGCTTCCATGCTGTTTGGTTAGTTGTTCAACAAAGAAATATTGAAAACAACAGTATATTCAAAATCAAAGGAGAAAGTGCTTTGAAAAAGAAAGATTTGGGGCTTACAGCTCAAGGAGAGGCCCAAATGATTTTTCGTTTAAAAATGGCGATCGTGCCGAGGTTTTCTTTTAACGCAGAGGGACTTATACAATAAGTGAGGCCCAGATGATTTTGGTTAAAAGGGGATTGGTTCTTACACTCTATTAGAGGCCCAAAGTGTTTTTAATGGGTCTTATAGCTCAAGGAGAGGCCCAAGGGTTATTTTGAAAAGGCGACGATCGCGCCGTTTGTTTTGACGGTATCGGGACTTATACAATATTCTGAGGCCCAAAAATGATTTGGTCAAAAAAAGGATTGGGTCTTACACCCTATTAGAGGCCCAAAAAGTTTTAAGAAAAAAGAAATGGGTCTTACTACTCGAGGGTAGGCCCAGATGGTTTTTATTTTTAAACGGGCGACGATCGCGCCGTTTACTTGTACAGAGGGACTTATACAATGAGTGAGGCCCAAAAAGTTTTTGTACAAGGGGGATGGGTCTTACACTCTCTCAAGAGGCCCAAAAATGATTTGAAAATGATTTATGAGGGTTGAATTAATCCAAAACCCTAATTTGTTTTCAAAATGTATTTAATTGAATAAAAATTCAATTAAAATGATCAAAAATTGTTTAACACATGGAAAACAAATTCTGATCTTGGATTAATGCTTCAAAAATTAAGTATTGACCTACAAAATAATTAGAAAGCATTAAAAGTTGCAAAATCAATGTAGAAAAAATATTTAAAATGTCAAAAACAATTAAAATATTAATTCTTTGCAAAAATATCAATTATATGAAATAAATAATATTTTTGGGATTTTTTGGGAAAATAAAATATTTCAACATTTTTGTGAATTATTAAAAAAAGAATCAACTCAAAATCATTAAAACTCAGAGAGAAATTAATTTTTGAATCAATTAAACAAAATCACAAAATTCAAATATTTGAATTTATGAAAAATGGTGCCAAGAACAGCTGAAGAACACGCGCGTGTTCTTGGTTTCTCAGATTTGCATTTTCTATCCAATCTCCATGAATACGTAATCATATCATGTAATCCACGTATCATTATGCTCGTCTCAACCTCACGATCATGTCTATGTACTTTAATTTCATTTAAATTAAACATACAACAAGAAATCACGAAGAGACCTCAAGAACCCTAATTTCTGCATGAAGGCTAGGATTTTTGATACACGATTCAAACAATGCAATTAATTGAGGGAAAACATTCCATGCATGATTATGAACATATGGCCAAATTATTGTGCGAGGAAATATGCATAGATTGAGAGATGACCAAGTATGTGCTTACCTCCAAGTCGTGACAGCAAGTTCAAAGTGATTTTTGATTTGGAGGTGTTACAGATGAGTGGTGATGATCTGAACAGCTTCCCTACACCCTATGGATTGTGTTTGGATGGTTGGACTTGATTGAAACTGGCTGGATCATTTTGTGGTACCTCAGCTGCAACTTGTTTGAAAATTTGAGCAACCAGCTGGTGATTTTGTGAAATTGATGTTTCAGAAGCAATCTAAGTGTTTGATCAGCTCATATGTGATGTATGTGAGGTGTGTGAGTGATTGGTTTGATTGGAATTGCTCTCAAACTCAAAACCCGATAGCTACCATGCTAAGAAAGGCATTTTTGCCAAGAGAAAGAGATTTTGAGGAAAGCATCTGTTAGATGGTGTAATACCCCAAATTTTGACCACTAAAGTTTCCCATCATTGTGCAAATCATCATCACAATATGGATGTACCTTTATGCTTCATCAGTCCCCCCAAAGATGGGTGAGCATCCAATACAATCAAAATTAGGGTTTCAAGCCCTCTCTGAGCTTTAGACAAAGGATCAATCAAGAAATGACATGATCTTCAACTTGTCTAATCTCTCAAACATCCACAATGGATCAAAAAGGACTCCCACTTCAAGGATTAAGCACAAGGCTGCTCCCTTCTAGGTGGATCAAGTCTCAAGATCGATAGTGTCACCAAATTAGGGTTTTGGTCGACCAGGGCCTCCAGATGGAAATTTTCATCTGGGCACAAGGCAATGATCCAAAACATAACCTAATATGCTTCATGGAACCTCATGAACCCATGCATCAAGTCAATTTTGCCTCAGGGGATGCATTCATCAAAAATCAGGAATTAGGGTTTCTTGACCTAATTCACCCCTAAGTTGACTTTTGGGACAAACCATGAGCCAAGACCTCAAGACATGATTTGAGGGTCTCTAATATACCATATTGATCCATTTGGAACAATGGATTGATCCAAGAAGTTTGAGCAACAAGTCTCAATTTCATCTGCACCACAATTAGGGTTTTAAGGGAAAAGTCAACTGTAACTTTGACTTTTGACCAGGACATGCTCCCAAACCCTAGACCATGCCTTAATGTACCCTATGACACCCTTGGAACATGTCCATCAAGTTTGATTTAGGTCAAGGACATGATTTCATGAAGAATTGCACAGTTTGGAATTCATCTGATAAAAAGTCAACTATGCACAAAAGTCAACTTTGACTTTTTGAGATTTTTCACCAAAATGGATTTTTAACCCTAAAATGATGTTAATGTATGATTTGAATCATCATTCATCAAGAAAAATCAAGAAAAGTGAGATAACTTGTAAAAGGGGTAACCATAAAACTTAGAAATTTTTCTAAGTTAAAAATAAAGTGGCAAAGGTACCAACTTTGGAGGACCATAACTCCTAAAACACAAGGCCATTTTTTCTCATCCAAAGATGTATTTGTAGCCCTCATTATCACCTACAAAAACTTCAAGTACAAGTCATTCCAATTCATTAAGGATTTTGAGTTATGGAGTGATCAAAGTGGCTGAAAAGTGAAAATGTCACTTTTTCCAACACTTAGTGAAATTTTCACTAAGTCAGATTCTGCTTCACTTTTTGCCAAATGTAGGGGGATTTTTCACTTGGAATCAAAGGAGATCTAAACCAAACTTGTTCAAACAGTTGTTGTATCATGTAAGAGCTTTCCAAAATGGCCAAGAACATTGCCAAATTCAACCTACACCATGAGATACAACATTGCCAAGTTGTCTTGCTGAAATCTGTCAAGGCAAGGCAGAATTTGCAACTTTGGTCGATTTGCCAAAATTAGCCAAATTCAGTTGCTCCTATCCACTTGGACACCTCAGAGGATTGAATCTAAAGGGGACAATCACTGAGCCAAGCCTCCAAAGTCCATGGAACAAGAAATAGCATGTTGAACCTAGAATGGCCAAAATGGGGACAAAACTTCAAATTTGGAATGAGGCATTCAATGGAACCATCAAGGTGGCATGGACTGAGCCATTCTCATCTAAAATCAGTCAAGACTTATCCAAGACCAAGGGGACCAAAGCTCTGTGCCCTAACCTCTAGTCAATGGCTAGAGGAGACTTGGATTTTCATTTGCCAACATTGGCCAAACCTACTTACCAGCTGCCATGCACTATTCCTTGCAAAACAAACTTGCTCTACTATAAATAGAGCTCAATTGTGGTCAGTTTAAGTACACCAAAGCCATCTAACAGATGCTTTCTTCAAAATCTCTTTTTCTTGGCAAAAATGCCTTTCTTAGCAAGGTAGCTATCGGGTTTTGAGTTTGAGAGCAATTCTGGACAAACCAATCACTCACACACCTCACATACATCACATATGAGCTGATCAAACACTCACATAACTTCTGAAACATCAATTTCATGAAATCACCAACTGGTTGCTCACATTTTCAAACAAGTTACAGCTGAGGTACCACAAAATGATCCAGCCAATTTCAATCAAGTCCAACCATCCAAACACAATCCATAGGGTGTGGGGAAGCTGTTCAGATCATCACAACTCATCTGTAACACCTCCAAATCAAAAATCACTTTGGACTTGCTGTCACGACTTGGAGGTAAGCACATACTTGGTCATCTCTCAATCTATGCATATTTCCTCGCACAATAATTTGGCCATATGTTCATAATCATGCATGGAATGTTTTCCCTCAATTAATTGCATTGTTTGAATCGTGTATCAAAAATCCTAGCCTTCATGCAGAAATTAGGGTTCTTGAGGTCTCTTCGTGATTTCTTGTTGTATGTTTAATTTAAATGAAATTAAAGTACATAGACATGATCGTGAGGTTGAGACGAGCATAATGATATGTGGATTGCATGATATGATTACGTATTCATGGAGATTGGATAGAAAACGCAAATCTGGGCAAACTGAAAAACGCGCGTGTTCTTGGTGTTGTTCTTGGCGCCATTTTTAGAAATTCAAATATTTGAATTTTGTGATTTTGTTTAATTGATTCAAAAATTAATTTCTCTCTGAGTTTTAATGATTTTGAGTTGATTCTTTTTTTAATAATTCACAAAAATGTTAAAATATTTTATTTTATAAAAAAATCCCAAAAATATTATTTATTTCATATAATTGATATTTTTGCAAAGAATTAATATTTTGATTGTTTTTGGCATTTTAAATATTTTTTCTACATTGATTTTGTAACTTTTAATGCTTTCTAATTATTTTGTAGGTCAATACTTAATTTTTGAAGCATTAATCCAAAATCACAATTTGTTTTTCACATGTTAAACAATTTTTGATCATTTAATTGAATTTTTATTCAATTAAATACATTTTTGAAAACAAATTAGGGTTTTTGGATTAATTCAACCCTCACAAATCATTTTCAAAACTCTTTTTGGGCCTCTTGAGAGAGTGTAAGACCCATCCCTTTGTACAAAACTTTTTGGGCCTCATCCATTGTATAAGTCCCTCTGTACAAGTAAACGGCGCGATCGTCGCCTTTTTAAAATAAATCTGGGCCTACCCTCGAGTAGTAAGACCCATTTCTTTTCTTTAAAAACCATCTGGGCCTCTTGAGAGAGTGTAAGACCCATCCCCCCTTGTACAAAAACTTTTTGGGCCTCATCCATTGTATAAGTCCCTCTGTACAAGTAAACGGCGCGATCGTTGCCCGTTTAAAAATAAAAACCATCTGGGCCTCTCCTTGAGCTATAAGACCCATTCAAAACACTTTGGGCCTCTCCTTGAGCTATAAGACCCATTCAAAACACTTTGGGCCTCTATTAGAGTGTAAGACCCAATCCCCTTTTTAACCAAAACATCTTGGGCCTCACTTATTGTATAAGTCCCTCTGCGTTAAAAGAAAACCTCGGCGCGATCGCCATTTTAAACGAAAAATCATTTGGGCCTACCCTCGTGTTATAAGCCCCACTCTTTTCTTTAAACCTTTTTGGGCCTCTTGAGAGAGTGTAAGACCCATCCATTTGTACAGAAAACCATTTTGGGCCCCAGTCACTTGTATAAGTCCCTCTGTACAAAATTCAAACAGTGCGCTCACTGATAAAACCCTGGGCCTCTCCTTGAGCTGTAAGCCCCAAATCTTTCTTTTTCAAAGCACTTTCTCCTTTGATTTTGAATATACTGTTGTTTTCAATCTTTCTTTGTTGAACAACTAACCAAACAGCATGGAAGCACTCCAACCGAGTAAGTGGTTATCGCTTTCGTTTACTGGTTTCATATTATAAACTGTATTGTGGGGCTGCTCAATGTAAGTCTCCTTTCATAAACTCATATCTATTGTGTAATAATAGTATAGATATTTCAAGTTTCCCCGGCAACTACGTCTAGAACTAGGTGACGCCGTTTCGTTTATTCGTAGAAATAGACGCCTAGATCCCCAATAGGAGCACCAGATACAGTCTTCCCTTCGGCTGTCCTCCTTAGGAATCGTCAAGAAGCTCTACTCCCCAAGATGAATGTATTCTCCGTGAATGGCATCTTTGAGCTTCTTCCAAATTCTCGAACTTTCCTGACTTGATCTATTCCTTGCGGATAACTTGCCTTGAATGTCTCGGGGTTTGGGTACCCACTACGGTCATAATCTTGGACCTTAACTAAGGAACCCTCTTTAAAAGCTAAAAGTCGCTGGATAGTAAACCTCGCACGTTTACCAGTGGTTTTTATCTTTAAAAGAGTTATATCTCCTAATGGAAAGGAGATGATAGACCCACGGGCTTCTTAAAAGCATCGGCCTCCTCTTGGGCATTATACAAGGACCCACAGGCTTCCTAAAAGCAACACCGCCTCCTCTTGGGCTTCGTACAAGGACCCTACGGCTTCTTAGAAGTATTCACAGCCTCCTCTTAGGCTTCGTATAATGATCTCTTCCTCCAGGAATGATAGCCTCCTCTTGGGCTTAGTACAAGGACCCGTCGGCTTCTTAAAAGTTTCCAGCCTCCTCTTGGGCTTCGTACAAATTATCCCGATGACCTCCTAGAGGTATAGGAACATAACTTAGTCATCTGCATAGAACAGTCCTTTCATAGAGTCTACTACTGTTTCTCACAACATAGTACAAAAGATAAAACTCTAGACACGGACAGTCTAACTTCCTTGAGTCTCAAAGACATTCTCAAGCACTCTTCAAAAAAGGGAAGGAAACCCGTAGACTCGGACAGTCTCAATACCCTTTGGATTTCCCGTTTCCTCGAAGGAAAGGAAACCACCCCGATCCTCAGATCTAACCAACGAGTACAGTGTTGCTCATATAAGGACTGATTTTCTCTTTCAAAATCAGTATACTGGACCTGTCACTTAACTGACACAGTAACCTTAGCCTTCTCTTGGGCTTTGTACAATGATTCTCCCCAGCGGAGTCAAACAACGTTTAGCCTCTCTCTCGGGCTTTGTACGAGACACATAAGAGACTCCCTCGTTGAGTCAATCACCCTTTCGCCTCCATCTCGGGCTTCGTATGAGATACAAAAAAAACTCTCTTGTTAAGTCAAGTAGCCTCCATCTCGGGCTTTATACGAGATACCAAAAGACTCCATCGTCGGGTCAAAAAAACTTTTAGCCTCTCTCTCGGGCTTTGTACGGGACACAAAATAGCCTCCTCTTAGGCTTTGTATAATGATTTTCCTAGTGGAAATTAGCCTCCTCTTAGGCTTTGTATAAGAAAACCACTGGTTGATCCAATCAACCTTTTAGCATCAAAGTTGTGCCTCGTTCACAGTACACAAACATCAACAACTCCTTTCCCTTCATCTAATCGCTGTAAGCGGCAAGCCTCTGGATCATCTATATCCACGCCACTATCCCTCTTTTAGCATGAGAAATTCCTAAGGAAAGATGGCATTGCTCTACACTGAGTTAAAGTCTTCTCCTTCAGGTTAAAACCCTTTCTTCAGAAATTATGGCATTGCTCGGATCCGCGTATCCCAGTTAAAGTAATTCTCCTTCTCCCCTCTTTAGAGATGACAAATTCTCTCTAAAGCCGGGACCTTTCAGCTTCACATCTTGGGCTTTGAACAAGATACAAATCACCTTTCACTTCACGTCTTGGGCTTTGAACAAGACACAAAAAACTAATTTCCTCCCATAGAATAGGAGGAACTACGAACGCTCTGATTTCCCTGTTTCGGTAAACGGGAATACGTAGGCATAAGATCGAAAGAAAAGATCTTAGCGAGCGCAATCAACAAAAAACCCAAATCTCATATCTCCGTCAACCAAAAGCAGTAATTCAAAAGCATCAGTCCTAACATCCTAATCCTTATTCCCCGTCAGAAACCCTTTGCCTAGATTAAAAGAAAGAAAATCGTATTGGCAAAAATACAAATAACCAGTACAAAGGCCTCCCACATTGTAGCATTCGTAACTTAACAGACCGCTGTTTAGACTCAGTATGCAAAGCAGGGTTAATTGGAGACATCTATTTCCCTTCCTTATTCAGCTCACCATAGGATAAAAAATGAATCGACCTGTAGTCAAAGCTTAAACCGCAGAGAGCGACCAGCGCTTAAGAACCGCGTCCAAAATCGCTCGCTACAGAAAAGTGGCACCCACCGTGGGGCCTATTTTTCTTTCTTTCTGTTTTCCTTATAAAATGGCGACTCTGCTGGGGAGTCTCCTTTTCTGCCTTAGGGCATCATCCCCGTTTTCTACGGAAAATGGAAACTCTACCGAAGAGAAAGGTTGACCTATGCTGGTCCATCTCTTAGGCAGGGAACCACAGATTGGGGCTTCCGCCGGGGAACCCATTCCTGTCAGGAACTTAGGAATCATAGCTTTATAAGTCTAGGATGATTAGGACAAATATATATACTGCTTTTCCTAATTGCTATACGTGTTTATTTTTCTGCTAATGGGAATGCGTGTGATGCCGCATGTGGTGAGTTTGAGTATACACTTAAGAAAAGCCAACCTTTTTTTATAGTGCGGAAACTATCGGAAATAGTTGTTACGCGATACTACCCTCATTTGAGGCTGGTGATCTATTCTCGGTGAATAGCACTTACTCTAAGATTGCTCCACAACTCGCTGGCGATCCGCTTGTTGTTTTGCTTTCCTGGGAGGAGCTGATGATAATGAGTACAGGTACAAAGATCACCCTAGTATAAACCTTTGGGGATGGGTAGAGCCTTGACTTCATGACAACGACCCTCTGACCCCATGTTTTTTCTATGTTTTTGTGTGTTGCATTCATGCATTCATTTAATAAAACATTAATACATTCAAAAAAATTTCTCTTCTAGTCTCTCTGTTTTTCAAATTAAACTAAGACTGTGATTGCAAATATCAGAGAAGAGGATTACGCTAATGGATTTCGGTAGAAGGAGAACTCACCAGTATACCTTCAAGGTTCCAAAATTAGGGGATTTGAGAAGGTTAGCAAGGATGATCGTTAACCCAGAGGCTTTCATAGCCAAGCACGGAGGTTTGCTACCACTGTTAAGAGTCTATGTGATTAAGGGAATCATGGACGCGCTCATTTAATTCTACGATCCGGTTTATCATTGTTTCACATTCCCGGATTACCAGCTTGCACCAATGCTGGAGGAGTATTCTCATCTGATTGATTTACATATCACTGATCGAGCTCCATTTTCTGGACTGGAAGAAATTCCAAAGAATCAGACTATTGCAATAGCAATTCATTTGGACGAGTCTGAGGTCAGGACTCACATGACTACTAAGGGTGGCATCCAAGGTTTGCCAGCCCAGTTCTTGACAAAGAAAGCTCTATACTTCGCTAGTATAGGGAACACAACTGCTTTTGAAAGCATCTTTGTCCTGCTCACCTACGGGTTATTTTTGTTTCCTAACATTAATAACTTCGTCGATATCAACGCTATTAAGGTTTTTCTCATTGGAAACCCTGTGCCGACTTTGCTCGCAGATGCGTATCATTCTGTACACTTAGGAAATTTGTACAGCGGAGGGGAGATCACATGTTGTGTACCTTTGCTCTACAAATGGTTTATCTCTCACTTGCCCAAGTCTGCTGCTTTTTGGGATTGCAAGAGTGCCTTACGTTGGTCGCAGAGGATCATGTCCCTTACCAACTCTGATATAGATTGGTGTAATAGGATTTATGAGGGAATCAGAATCATTGACCGTTGTGGAAACTTCCCCAGCGTACCCCTCATAGGAACTAAAGGAGGAATCAACTATCATCCGATATTAGTTCTTCGTCAATTTGGATACCCGATGAGACACATCCCACTGGATGTTCATCTGGAAGGTCTTTTCTTCAAAGAAGGAGAAAGTGACAGAGCACTAAAGATGGAAATAGTGCAAGCTTGGAAACATGTTCATAAGAAAGGACGAGAGTCTCTGGGAAAACCGAACTGTGTCTCGGTGGAGCCTTATCTCCACTGGGTACAAACTAGAGCTCTCAAGCTAAATATGCCTTATCCTCATTACGGAATTCTTCCGCCAAGGGAAACTGTTATGTACTTCATGACGGAAACTGAAAAGCTTCAGGTTACTCTCAACAAAGTTCAAAAGGAAAGAAGATCTTGGAAGAACAAGTACCGCACCCTCGACGTAGAGTGTATCCAAATACAACAACTATTAAAAGAGAAAGATGCTCTGATTGAAATTTTGGAGCAGCATGCTGTAGAGAATCAAGATGACCAAAGGAATTTGCTCGCTCCTTTCACCTGGCAAAGGAATGACAACCCGACAACGGCCCAAGCGCCTCGGTCAAAGAAGAGGACTCGGGACCCTTTAGTTTAGGTTTCTGTTTCTGCACTTTGTAATCTACTATATTTCCATTTCTGTAATCCTTTGGAATTCAATAAAAAGGGGTTTTCCCCACTGTTTGATATTTGCAATCTAATTGTCGAAGTTTATTTTGATTAAACCAAAAAAACAATTAATATAATCATTGCATTCATCATTCTCACATCGCGTATTCTTCTTCCCTACGAATCTTACGTTTGTGTCTCGATTCTAGAGTCAAACTGTCTCATTCGTATAATACTCGGGCCAATCGTCAGAAAAGGATGGATGATCTTGAGGAAGAAAACAGAGAGTTGAAAGAAGAGATCGACGCTCTGAGAGAGGATATGAGAAAGCTTCGTAACGACATGCAAGCCATGGCAGAAGCTCAGCTATAAAGAACTGTGATCTCAGAGATCACCTCAACGCCCATCATAGAAAAGTATGATCCTAGGTATCAGATGCCGAAAGATCGTCCTTGGGGCATGCTTGTTAACTATATCCCGGAAGGATATGTTCCGCCGATCACTGAAGGTCAGGGAATCGCAACAGAAGCCGCTGGGCCTGAAGGTTACAAACTTCGGGAAAGCGAAGATGCCAGGGGCATACTCAAGACTCCTGAAGGTTACAAACTTCGGGAGGCGCCAAGACTTACTACCGTAGTCACGGTACCACCCCCTGTGGTGCACACTGTCCCGAAAGGACAGATTCCATAGACACCTTCTGGTAAGAAGGAAACTATGTTTGCCCGAATGGAGGAGTTCCAGGAGCAGTTCTTGGAAATGCAGAAAGAGCTGCAAGCCATTCGCGGTCAGGATCTATTTGGAAAGGACGCCGCAGACCTCTGCTTGGTCCCAAATGTGAAAGTCCCGCACAAATTCCAAGTGCCCAACTTTGAAAAATACAAGGGTAACTCTTGCCCTCAGAGCCATCTGGTGATGTACGCTCGGCGGATGTCAGCACAGACGGAGAATCAGGACCTGCTGATTCACTACTTCCAAGATAGTTTAACCGGTATCGCACGCAAATGGTACATGGGTTTAAACCGTACTACGATCAGTACATTCAGAGATCTTGGTACTGCCTTCGTCCAACAATACAAGTACAATTTGGACATGGCACCCGACAGAGATCAACTCAGATCGATGTCGCAAAAGGACAAGGAAACCTTTAAGGAGTATGCTCAAAGGTGGCGTGAAATTGCCGCTCAAATTTGTCCACCTCTTGAGGAAAAAGAGATGACAAAAATCTTCTTAAAGACCTTAAGCTCATTTTACTATGACCGAATGGTTGCCAGTGCGCCCAGTGATTTCACCGAAATGGTCGGCATGGGTGTACGTCTTGAGGAAGCCGTCCGAGAAGGACGTTTGGTGAAAGACACTGGATCAACGAGCGGTACTAAAAAATACGGTAGTGCTCTCCCTAAGAAAAAAGAGCAAAATATTGGGAATATCTCCCTCGGAAAGCAAAGGCGACGTTATCAGCCAGTAGCAGTTGTTATTCCTGCTATCGGCCCCACGCCTGTTCCTACATATCAACTTCAGGTTGTGCAGAGCCAACCTGACCAACAAAGGACACAACAGCCTCTTCAGCAGGCTCGTCCTCCATATAACAACAACCGTACAACACGGCCACCAGGATTTGATCCTATACCCGTAACGTACGCAGAACTGTTTCCGTTACTGCTGGCTAAGGGGCACATTCAGACTAAGTCTCCCCTTTCAGTTCCGGAAAATCTGCCTTTTTGGTTTAAAGCGGATCAAACATGCCCTTATCATCAAGGAGGTTCAGGGCATAACATTGAGACTTGCCTCAATTTCAAATCCGACGTGCAAAAGCTTGTTAGGAGCGGGCTCTTATCTTTCAAAGATACGAATCCTAATGTTCTCACAAACCCGCTGCCTCAACACGAGAAAGCTGCAGTCAATCTGATTGAGAAAGAGACTAACAATGTCTATCAAATTCATGATGTACTCTTGTTAAAGACCAATCTGGTCAAGATGCATTGTAGACAGAGTGGATATGGCCATGTGCCACCTCATAATTATCACCAGTGTGATATCTGCTCTAAAGACAACCAGGGATGTTCTGTAGTGCAAGCAGCTCTACAGGAACAAATGGATCTTGGATGGATCCAAGAGCACCGAGTTCGTGGAGTTAACATGGTTTACACGAATTCCAACGTCATTCAAAACCACGACATCCGTGCGATGGATGTCAACTTGGTGGCGATGCACTCAAGGCAAAGCCAATATCATAATCTGCCGCGGCATGATTACAGTTCCTGTCTGATTTGCTCGGTAAACAAACAGGGATGCTCTTTCATACAAGAGGCCCTCCAGCGTCAGATGGATCTTGGATGGATCCAAGACTACCATGATAGGAACTCTTATCAGATCAATATGGTTCAAATATTCGATATCCGCGTAATGAATACCAACCTGGTAGAGTTACATGCTGAGCAGGTCCGACTTGGATTCTTAGTATCACATGACTATCAAAATTGTAAAGCAGGTTGCGAAAACGATCAAGGTTGTACCCTTGTCCAGGAGGCACTTCAGCACTTGTTAAATCATTGGTGGATGCCAATCTATATGGACGAAGATACTCAGCAGATTAGTATCAATCACAGGAATCCTACTCGTCGTCAAAGTCAGGATGTCCGATCAGTGGAAGCTAACCTAGTGAGGTTACATTGTATTCAAAGTGGGCGTGGCCAGGTGCCACCACACAATTATGACCGTTGTAGCGCCTGTTCGAAAAGTAACCAAGGGTGTTACCTTGTGAGAGCAGCACTTCAGGGTCAGGTGGACCGTGGAGAAATTCGTCCATATCTGGGTTCTGGACCCATCAACGGGTCGCCGAATTACCTTGTCGATCAAGTTGAGGATGCTGTCACCATCTCTGGTCATCACCAGATCAGGGATGTTTTTGACATCATCCCTCTATTTGATGAATCTATAGTTCCCAACCAGGAACAGATCGAGATTACTTATGATGGTCAGAAAAATCAGAAGGTTCCTATAGTCATCTATCTACCGGGACCACTACCGTATGAATCAGCTAAGGCAATTCCTTACAGATACGATGCAACAACAATTGAAAATGGAAAGGAAATTCCATTACCCTCCGTCGTGAATATTGCAGACATCAGTCGTGTAACACGGAGCGGTCGAATCTTCAATCGAGGGGTTGGAGAATCCAACAAAGAAAAGGAACTTCAGGCAGAAATTCCTGATCCACCAGTCGGTCAATCTAGCAATCCCGACTTTTCAAAAGACAAAGATGAGATGCTAAAGCTCATCCAAAGGAGTGAATACAACATTGTTGATCAACTGTTACAGACTCCTTCAAAGATCTTAGTATTATCACTGTTACTCAGTTCCGAAGCACACAGAGAGGCTCTACAGAAAGTCTTGGAGCAAGCCTTTATGGAACAGGATGTAACAATTAGACAGTTCGGTTGCATTGTCTCTAACATCACTTCCTGCAATAATTTGGGATTTAGTGATGAGGAATTACCTGAAGAAGGTCGCCGTCATAACATGGCGCTCAATATCACAGTTAACTGCCAGGACGATGCTTTAGCCAGCGTACTGGTAGACACAGGGTCAGCCCTGAATGTTATGCCGAAGGCCACTTTGATGCAATTATCATTCAAGGGCCCTCCGATGAGAGTCGGCGAGGTCGTCATCAAAGCATTTGACGGATCCAGAAAAATAGTTATCGGCGAAATTAATCTTCCCATAACTATTGGTCCTCACACTTTCCAAATCACTTTCCAGGTCATGGACATCCGGGCAGCGTACAGTTATTTATTAGGAAGACCTTGGATACATCAGGCTGGAGCGGTTACTTCAACCCTCCACCAAAAGCTAAAGTTCGTCAAGGATGATCAACTTGTCACGGTTTGTAGGGAACAAGCCTTGCTTGTGAGTAACTTATCATCATCTACTTGTGTGGAACCCGAGGAGGTTATTGGAACTCAGTTCCAAGCACTATCGGTGAGCAAGAATAATCAATCCGAAGGAGGAACGTCGATTTCCTCATACAAGGATGCTATCAAAGCGGTCGAGAGTACCGATACAAAAGGATGAGGACAGCTTGTTATTCCTATTGACAATAAAACAAAGAAGGGTTTTGGTTTTTCTGCAACCTGTACCCAGACAGCTACTAACGATGAAAGTTTTCATCCCCTTCAAAACTTCTTCCATAGTGGAGGGTTTCTTCACCCAGTGTCTCAGACAGTTTATGCTATCAATGAGGAAGATCCCTCTGTCACAGATGAAGAATGGAAGTCCTACCTTAACAAGGACGGCTATATGTCTCAGGAAGAGGTGCCTATGCCTTTTTTCTTTCCTACAGAAAGTCTGAGATTTATACTAAGATCAGATGTCGAAATGATCTACGGGGATTGTGATCCGGAAGGATGCCGTGCTCCGCCAAATTCATTGGAGGAAGATTCTCCGATGAAAGACAATTTTGACTACAATTACTACGGCCCGATGGATGGCCTGCCAATGTGGCAGCCTTACCCAGGAAACTTGGGGCCAGAAAGTCAGCCGAGTAATGAAACTCAGCTGAGCATCATTGAACAGAATACTTGTGTCCCCACCACGTCATGGGATCAACACTCAGGTTATTCAGAAACTACTCAACATAAAGCTGAATTCGCAACGTTCGCAGGACTTGAATTCATCAACTATGCTTTTCCTGAGGTCAACGTCATCGAAAGGGATGATTTCTCCAGTTCCAAAGAAGTTTGGGACACTCTGGGACAACCAAGTGGAAAATACGACTTTATGGTCAAGTACACTGCTCCCGAAAGCTCTCGTATCAGGCTCGAAGATATCCAGTCAACTGGATGGGGAGATACAGCTGAGAGCACAAATGCTATGCAAAATACAACAGAGGAATCCTCCTACGACAATTCTGCCTGGGAAACAGATTCCAATGATCCTGCTCCACCAGAAATCAGCGTCATTTCTGAAGACAAAACAAGGAAGGTGCCAGACTTTGTGATTCACCGAGGGGTTCGCCGCCAATGGGTTGCCGTCGATGTTCCAAAGGTCGTTCGCCAGTCAAAGTAATTGCCATCTTTAAACCTTTCACCCTGCCCAGGTGAAACGGATGTTTTGATAGGGCTCGTTTTCTGTAAATTTCCCTCTTCGCTTTGCCCGAAGCGACAGAGTTTTGTTTTATAGGGCTGTAGTTTCAAGAATCGACTTGTTCATTAATAAAATAACGTCGTTGTGTAATTTCCGCATTATTTGTTGTTTTCTCTTTTTGCTTTTTCAGAAAATGGTAATCCTAAAAAACATTCAATAATAAAAACAAGCAGTAAAATCAAAACACTGCACACACTTACATTTTCTCTATCTCTTCTAAACACGAATCATCACGTCATGCAGATTGCTTGTTTTATACCCCGTTGAAACATACGATCCGATGCCTTCTTCCAACTTTGAGTTCCCGGTATTCGAGGCTGAAGAAGAAAATGACAACCAAATTCCAGAAGAGATCTCCCGACTACTCAGACAAGAGGAAACGTCCATTGAACCTCAAAAAGAACCGTTGGAAACGGTAAACTTGGGTTCAGAAAAAGAGAGAAAAGAAATCAGGATTGGGGCACTGCTCAGTCCAACTGCCAGAGAGGGTTTGATAAGCTTCTCAAAGAATTCCCCGATGTGTTCGCTTGGTCCTATCAGGATATGCCAGGGTTGGATACCAGCATCGTGGAACATCACTTACCGTTGAGATCGGAATGTCCGCCAGTAAAGCAAGGGTTGAGACGCACTCACCCGGACATGGCCATCAAAATCAAAGAGGAGGTACAGAAACAGATTGACGCGGGTTTCCTTGCTACATCTGAATATCCTCAATGGTTAGCCAACATCGTACCCGTTCCCAAAAAGGATGGAAGGGTCATAATGTGTGTTGATTACAGGGATCTGAACAAGGCAAGTCCAAAGGACGACTTTCCTTTACCACACATTGACATGCTGGTTGACAGCACAACAAAGTTCAAAGTATTCTCCTTCATGGATGGATTCTCGGGCTATAACCAGATCAAAATGGCGCCAAAAGACATGGAGAAAACTTCGTTCATTACCCCATGGGGTACCTTTTGTTACAGCTAATGCCGTTCGGTTTGAAGAATGCCGGGGCAACCTATCAAAGGGCCATGACTACTCTGTTTCATGACATGATACACAAAGAAATCGAGGTATATGTCGATGATTTGATTGCAAAATCAAGAACAGAAGATGAGCACGTTGAATATCTGTCAAAATTGTTCGAACGTCTAAGAAAATTCAAGCTCCGCTTGAACCCCAACAAGTGCACCTTCGGTGTCCGTTCAGGGAAGCTACTAGGGTTCATCGTCAGCCAGAAAGGGATTGAGGTTGATCCTGACAAGGTCAAGGCCATTCAAGAAATGCCTTCTCCGAAAACTGAAAAACAAGTCAGAGGATTCCTGGGACGTTTGAACTACATCTCCAGATTCATATTCCTTATGACCGCGACGTGTGCGCCGATTTTCAAATTACTCAAAAAGAACCAGGATTGCGTTTGGACAGAAGATTGCCAAACTGCCTTCGACAGTATCAAGGAATATCTGTTGAATCCTTCGATTCTATCACCTCCAGTGGAAGGAATACCACTGATCATTTACCTCACAGTCCTAGAGGACTCGATGGGATGTGTACTTGGCCAACAAGACGAAACCAAAAGGAAAGAGTCTGCCGTTTACTATCTAAGCAAGAAATTCACCGACTGCGAAACTCGGTACACAATGCTTGAGAAAACTTGTTGCGCTTTGGCTTGGGCAGCCAAACGTCTTCGCCAATACATGATTCGTCACACTACTTGGTTGGTCTCCGAAATGGATCCAATCAAGTACGTTTTCGAAAAACCTGCTCTCACGGGAAGGATTGCCCGTTGGCAGATGTTACTATCAGAATATGACATAGAATACCATGCTCAGAAAGCTGTTAAGGGAAGTATTTTAGCCGATCATTTGGCTCATCAACCGATTGAGGATCAAGAATCAATCGGGTTTGACTTCCCAGACGAAGATGTCATGTATCTAAAGATGAAAGATTGCGATGAACCGCTACCCAGTGAAGGGCCAGAACCAGGTTCCCAGTGGGGACTTATCTTTGACGGAGCAGTCAATCATTATGGAAATGGAATTGGGGCAATCATTGTTACCCCTCAGGGTTCCCACATTCCTTTCACTTCCAGACTTACGTTCAAATGTACGAACAACGAGGCCGAATACGAAGCATGTATTATGGGTCTCGAAGAAGCGATTGATTTAAAGATAAAAAACTTGGACGTATACGGCGACTCAGCCCTAGTGATCAATCAGATAAAAGGAGATTGTAATACATACCAATCAGGATTGATTCCTTACAAAGACTATGCAAGGAGGTTGTTACCCTTCTTCAACAGAGTCGACTTTCATCACATCCCTCGTGATGAGAATCACATGGCTGATGCATTAGCCACTCTCTCTTCCATGATCAGTGTAGGTCGATGGAACGACATACCTAAGATCGACATAATGCGCCTTGAACGGCCCGCTTACATCTTCGCGATTGAAGCAGTCATAGACGACAGACCTTGGTATCACGATATCAAATGCTTCCTTCAGAAACAACAGTATCCACCTGGGGCATCCAGGAAAGACAGAAAAACCCTCGGAAGATTGGCCGGAAGCTTCTTCCTGAGCAGTGATACACTTTACAAGAGAAATTTTGACATGGTCTTGCTCCGATGCGTCGACAGACCAGAAGCAGACATGCTCATGAAAGAAATTCATGAAGGATCCTTTGGCACTCATGCCAACGGACACACAATGGCGAGAAAAATTCTCAGGGCCGGGTACTATTGGTTGACCATGGAGTCCGACTGCTACAAGTACATGAGAAGGTGTCATAAGTGTCAGATATACTCCGACAAAATTCATGTACCGCCATCACATCTCAAAGTTCTTTCTTCCCCGTGGCCATTTTTGATATGGGGAATTGACATGATTGGCATGATTGAGCCCAAGGCTTCAAGCGAACATCGGTTTATCCTGGTAGCCATTGACTATTTCACCAAGTGGGTCGAAGCAGCGTCATTCGCCAATGAACCCGACGAGTGGTGGTCCGATTTATCAAAAAAAATATCATCTGCCGTTATGGTGTTCCAAGCGAGATCATTACTGATAATGGGTCTAACTTGAACAATCAGATGATGAAAGAGTTGTGTGCAGAGTTCAAGATCGAACACCATAACTCATCTCCCTACCGACCCAAGACGAACGGAGCGGTAGAAGCGGCTAACAAGAACATCAAGAAGATTGTTCAAAAGATGGTGGTAACCTATAAAGATTGGCACGAAATGCTACCCTTTGTGCTTCATGGTTATCGCACATCTGTCCGTACTTCAACAGGGGCTACCCCTTTCTCTCTAGTATATGGCATGGAGGCAGTGCTTCCCATAGAAATAGAGATCCCATCAATCCGGGTATTGATGGAAGCGAAGCTCACCGAAGCTGAATGGTGTCAAAGTCGACACGACGACCTGAACCTGATCGAAGAGAAGCGAATCACGGCACTATGCCACGGTCAGTTGTATCAACAGATTATGAAGAGGGCGTTCGACAAAAAGGTCCGACCTCGTGTCTTCAGGAAAGGAGACCTTGTGCTCAAGAAGATACAATCATTTCTCACTGATTCTCGGGGCAAATGGACCCCAAATTATGATGGTCCCTATGTGGTCGCGAAAGCTTTCTCAGGCGGCGCCTTGAGATTTGCAACCATGGACGGAGAGGAATTTGCCTACCCCACGAATGTTGATGTAGTCAAGAAATACTTCGTCTAAAAAAAAAAAAAAACGTCTCGGTGGATTGAAAACCCGAAAGGACGGTCCAGGCAAAAGTTAAAGACATGAAAAAAATCATCCCGATGGATTGGAAATCTCATAGTACAATCCAGGCAAAAGTTAGGGATAATGGCAAGTAACTATGTTCAACAGAGGCAAGTCCCTCAGCAGCAGTTACAGCATCATCTATCGGAGGAAATCTCCAGTCAAAGCTCATCTTTGACGGAAGCTCAGGATGTCCCGAATTCAAAGTTGGTAGAAGGATAGTGGTCGTTATGTTTCAACGTAGCCCTTTTCCCTGTAAATTACCATTTTCTAACTTTGTATGTACTCTTTGGAATCACGCGTTTGGCTGATCTCCATCTTATCAATAAAATTTGAGCCCTTGTGCTTTTGTTTGTAATTCTTTACTTGTTTTAGCTTTACAGAATGACGTTGTTTAAACTTAATCAGCGATTCTTGAAATAAAACAAAAATGAATTTACCTGTTAAAACTTTTTCTGCTTTTAAAATAAAGATGGCAATTTCTTTTGACTGTTGAACATCAGAGGAACATCGATCGCTTCTCCCGAAGTAAGCGGACTTTCAAGGTGCAGAATCAAAGTACTCCTTCCACGCCAGCACGCTTGAATGAAGGGGTCAACTGTGTCAGAGACCTTGTTTTGTCTGACACGCTTCGGCCGAGTTCTCATCTCCTAAGCCCGATCAACATAGCTCCCAACGGGACTATCTCTCCCAAGCAAGGTGGAATTGCTATTTTGAATCAACGGTACTTCTTCGCCCCGCGATGGCCGAGTATCCAATTGTGTTCATCCATTAGTCTGTATGTCGCGTCAGTTTTGTCAGCATATACATACGTACTTCATGCATTTTTGATTTGCATTTACATTTCATATTGCATCACTATCACTCTAGTCGGTCTTGTCCCCTAGTGGTAGAAGTCCTCTCAATCGAGTTGTCAGTTCTTGCCTCGTCAGGAAATACTGTGCCTGAACAACCTCGCTTCCAGTTTAATTCTGGAAAGAAGTTGGTCCATGACCACTTTGATAACTTGAACCTCTGAATGATCAGAGAACTTTCAATAAACGTCACTCTTCACCATTGAAGATGATATCCTTGCTTTCCGAATTAAGGAAAATCCACAGAGAAAGCCTCGTGATCAGAGATTCGGCAGCACGCCAGTTTTGCTCCGAAAAACCACTGATGAGAAGGTCATTGGCACCTCAAAATTGGACCCCATCATATGGCGTTTCTCCGGGAAGATCCCGAGAAAAGTATGATGAAAGATCCCAAATGAAAACAGTCTCTCAAGAGACTCGCTTTCCCCAGTAGAATCGACAAATGGCGTCTCCAACAGAGAAGTTTGTGCAACTCTACAACTCAGACGTTGAGTTCTCCAGCAAGTCTGACATCAAAGCTTTTTCCATCAAATGGCATCTCCCCAGGAAAATTCGGCGAGAATTTTGAAGGAAAACCGCTACACATAGCGTCCCTTGTCAATAAAGTTTATTGACAAAAGAAACCAAGACCAGTTCCTTGGTAGGAAACCAGGATCGAGGGGAAGTTTAAATCATAAACTAAGACCAGTTCCTTGATAGGAAACCAAGAACGAGGGGAGGTTTATTTCAAAAGAAAACTGAGACCAGTTCCTTGGTAAGAAACCAGGGTCGAGGGGAAGTTTAAATCAAAAACTGAGACCAGTTCCTTGGTAAGAAACCAGGGTCGAGGGGAAGTTTAAATCAGAAACTGAGACCAGTTCCTTGGCTGAGGACCAGGATCGAGGGGAAGTTTACCTTTTCTAAGCATCATTGCTTAGCTAAAGAAGATGAATGCGTAATCTACCATTCATAACCACCATCAAAATTTTGGATATTCCGATATTTAATCCTCTTGCACCCCGAATGCCCGAATCCCTTCGTCATTCACACCTTCGGGTCCAAGAAGATTAAATAGGGGCATCTGTAATACCCCAAATTTTGACCACTAAAGTTTCCCATCATTGTGCAAATCATCATCAAAATATGGATGTACCTTTATGCTTCATCAATCCCCCCAAAGATGGGTGAGCATCCAATACAATCAAAATTAGGGTTTCAAGCCCTCTCTGAGCTTTAGACAAAGGATCAATCAAGAAATGACATGATCTTCAACTTGTCTAATCTCTCAAACATCCACAATGGACCAAAAAGGACTCCCACTTCAAGGATTAAGCACAAGGCTGCTCCCTTATAGGTGGATCAAGTCTCAAGATCGACAGTGTCACCAAATTAGGGTTTTGGTCGACCAGGGCCTCCAGATGGAAATTTTCATCTGGGCACAAGGCAATGATCCAAAACATAACCTAATATGCTTCATGGAACCTCATGAACCCATGCATCAAGTCAATTTTGCCTCAGGGGATGCATTCATCAAAAATCAGGAATTAGGGTTTCTTGACCTAATTCACCCCTAAGTTGACTTTTGGGACAAACCATGAGCCAAGACCTCAAGACATGATTTGAGGGTCTCTAATATACCATATTGATCCATTTGGAACAATGGATTGATCCAAGAAGTTTGAGCAACAAGTCTCAATTTCATCTGCACCGCAATTAGGGTTTTAAGGGAAAAGTCAACTGTAACTTTGACTTTTGACCAGGACATGCTCCCAAACCCTAGACCATTCCTTAATGTACCCTATGACACCCTTGGAACATGTCCATCAAGTTTTATTTAGGTCAAGGACATGATTTCATGAAGAATTGCACAGTTTGGAATTCATCTGATAAAAAGTCAACTGTGCACAAAAGTCAACTTTGACTTTTTGAGATTTTTCACCAAAATGGATTTTTAACCCTAAAATGATGTTAATGTATGATTTGAATCATCATTCATCAAGAAAAATCAAGAAAAGTGAGATAACTTGTAAAAGGGGTAACCATAAAACTTAGAAATTTTTCTAAGTTAAAAATAAAGTGGCGAAGGTACCAACTTTGGAGGACCATAACTCCTAAACCACAAGGCCATTTTTTCTCATCCAAAGATGGATTTGTAGCCCTCATTATCACCTACAAAAACTTCAAGTACAAGTCATTCCAATTCATTAAGGATTTTGAGTTATGGAGTGATCAAAGTGGCTGAAAAGTGAAAATGTCACTTTTTCCAACACTTAGTGAAATTTTCACTAAGTCAGATTCTGCTTCACTTTTTGCCAAATGTAGGGGGATTTCTCACTTGGAATCAAAAGAGATCTAAACCAAACTTGTTCAAACAGTTGTTGTATCATGTAAGAGCTTTCCAAAATGGCCAAGAACATTGCCAAATTCAACCTACACCATGAGATACAACATTGCCAAGTTGCCTTGCTGAAATCTGTCAAGGCAAGGCAGAATTTGCAACTTTGGTCGATTTGCCAAAATCAGCCAAATTCAGTTGCTCCTATCCACTTGGTCACCTCAGAGGATTGAATCTAAAGGGGACAATCACTGAGCCAAGCCTCCAAAGTCCATGGAACAAGAAATAGCATGTTGAACCTAGAATGGCCAAAATGGGGACAAAACTTCAAATTTGGAATGAGGCATTCAATGGAACCATCAAGGTGGCATGGACTGAGCCATTCTCATCTGAAATCAGTCAAGACTTATCCAAGACCAAGGGGACCAAAGCTCTGTGCCCTAACCTCTAGTCAATGGCTAGAGGAAACTTGGATTTTCATTTGCCAACATTGGCCAAACCTACTTACCAGCTGCCATGCACTATTCCTTGCAAAACAAACTTGCTCTACTATAAATAGAGCTCAATTGTGGTCAGTTTAAGTACACCAAAGCCATCTAACAAATGCTTTCTTCAAAATCTCTTTTTCTTGGCAAAAATGCCTTTCTTAGCAAGGTAGCTATCGGGTTTTGAGTTTAAGAGCAATTCTGCACAAACCAATCACTCACACACCTCACATACATCACATATGAGCTGATCAAACACTCACATAACTTCTGAAACATCAATTTCATAAAATCACCAACCGGTTGCTCACATTTTCAAACAAGTTGCAGCTGAGGTACCACAAAATGATCCAGCCAATTTCAATCAAGTCCAACCATCCAAACACAATCCATAGGGTGTAGGGAAGCTGTTCAGATCATCACAACTCATCTGTAACACCTCCAAATCAAAAATCACTTTGGACTTGCTGTCACGACTTGGAGGTAAGCACATACTTGGTCATCTCTCAATCTATGCATATTTCCTCGCACAATAATTTGGCCATATGTTCATAATCATGCATGGAATGTTTTCCCTCAATTAATTGCATTGTTTGAATCGTGTATCAAAAATCCTAGCCTTCATTCAGAAATTAGGGTTCTTGAGGTCTCTTCGTGATTTCTTGTTGTATGTTTAATTTAAATGAAATTAAAGTACATAGACATGATCGTGAGGTTGAGACGAGCATAATGATATGTGGATTGCATGATATGATTACGTATTCATGGAGATTGGATAGAAAACGCAAATCTGGGCAAATTGAAAAACGCGCGTGTTCTTGGTGTTGTTCTTGGCGCCATTTTTAGAAATTCAAATATTTGAATTTTGTGATTTTGTTTAATTGATTCAAAAATTAATTTCTCTCTGAGTTTTAATGATTTTGAGTTGATTCTTTTTTTAATAATTCACAAAAATGTTAAAATATTTTATTTTATAAAAAAATCCCAAAAATATTATTTATTTCATATAATTGATATTTTTGCAAAGAATTAATATTTTGATTGTTTTTGGCATTTTAAATATTTTTTCTACATTGATTTTGTAACTTTTAATGCTTTCTAATTATTTTGTAGGTCAATACTTAATTTTTGAAGCATTAATCCAAAATCACAATTTGTTTTTCACATGTTAAACAATTTTTGATCATTTAATTGAATTTTTATTCAATTAAATACATTTTTGAAAACAAATTAGGGTTTTTGGATTAATTCAACCCTCACAAATCATTTTCAAAACTCTTTTTGGGCCTCTTGAGAGAGTGTAAGACCCATCCCTTTGTACAAAACTTTTTGGGCCTCATCCATTGTATAAGTCCCTCTGTACAAGTAAACGGCGCGATCGTCGCCTTTTTAAAATAAATCTGGGCCTACCCTCGAGTAGTAAGACCCATTTCTTTTCTTTAAAAACCATCTGGGCCTCTTGAGAGAGTGTAAGACCCATCCCCCCTTGTACAAAAACTTTTTGGGCCTCATCCATTGTATAAGTCCCTCTGTACAAGTAAACGGCGCGATCATTGCCCGTTTAAAAATAAAAACCATCTGGGCCTCTCCTTGAGCTATAAGACCCATTCAAAACACTTTGGGCCTCTCCTTGAGCTATAAGACCCATTCAAAACACTTTGGGCCTCTATTAGAGTGTAAGACCCAATCCCCTTTTTAACCAAAACATCTTGGGCCTCACTTATTGTATAAGTCCCTCTGCGTTAAAAGAAAACCTCGGCGCGATCGCCATTTTAAACGAAAAATCATTTGGGCCTACCCTCGTGTTATAAGCCCCACTCTTTTCTTTAAACCTTTTTGGGCCTCTTGAGAGAGTGTAAGACCCATCCCTTTGTACAGAAAACCATTTTGGGCCCCAGTCACTTGTATAAGTCCCTCTGTACAAAATTCAAACAGTGCGCTCACTGATAAAACCCTGGGCCTCTCCTTGAGCTGTAAGCCCCAAATCTTTCTTCTTCAAAGCACTTTCTCCTTTGATTTTGAATATACTGTTGTTTTCAATCTTTCTTTGTTGAACAAATAACCAAACAGCATGGAAGCACTCCAACCGAGTAAGTGGTTATCGCTTTCGTTTACTGGTTTCATATTATAAACTGTATTGTGGGGCTGCTCACTGTAAGTCTCCTTTCATAAACTCATATCTACTGTGTAATAATAGTATAGATATTTCGAGTTTCCCCGGCAACTACGTCTAGAACTAGGTGACGCCGTTTCGTTTATTCGTAGAAATAGACGCCTAGATCC
The DNA here is from genome assembly GCA_022829125.1 of Lathyrus tuberosus. Taxonomy (NCBI): domain Eukaryota; kingdom Viridiplantae; phylum Streptophyta; class Magnoliopsida; order Fabales; family Fabaceae; genus Lathyrus; species Lathyrus tuberosus. Next base: position 9,449,651 of record JALAZF010000090.1, read on the forward strand.
CCAATAGGAGCACCAGATACAGTCTTCTCTTCGGCTGTCCTCCTTAGGAATCGTCAAGAAGCTCTACTCCCCAAGATGAATGTATTCTCCGTGAATGGCATCTTTGAGCTTCTTCCAAATTCTCGAACTTTCCTGACTTGATCTATTCCTTGCGGATAGCTTGCCTTGAATGTCTCGGGGTTTGGGTACCCACTACGGTCATAATCTTGGACCTTAACTAAGGAACCCTCTTTAAAAGCTAAAAGTCGCTGGATAGTAAACCTCGCACGTTTACCAGTGGTTTTTATCTTTAAAAGAGTTATCTCTCCTAATGGAAAGGAGATGATAGACCCACAGGCTTCTTAAAAGCATCGGCCTCCTCTTGGGCATTATACAAGGACCCACAGGCTTCCTAAAAGCAACCCCGCCTCCTCTTGGGCTTCGTACAAGGACCCTACGACTTCTTAGAAGTATTCACAGCCTCCTCTTAGGCTTCGTATAATGATCTCTTCCTCCGGGAATGATAGCCTCCTCTTGGGCTTAGTACAAGGACCCGTCGGCTTCTTAAAAGTTTCCAGCCTCCTCTTGGGCTTCGTACAAATTATCCCGACGACCTCCTAGAGGTATAGGAACAGAACTTAGTCATCTGCATAGAACAGTCCTTTCATAGAGTCTACTACTGTTTCTCACAACATAGTACAAAAGATAAAACTCTAGACACGGACAGTCTAACTTCCTTGAGTCTCAAAGACATTCTCAAGCACTCTTCAAAAAAGGGAAGGAAACCCGTAGACTCGGACAGTCTCAATACCCTTTGGATTTCCCGTTTCCTCGAAGGAAAGGAAACCACCCCGATCCTCAGATCTAACCAACGAGTACAATGTTGCTCATATAAGAACTGATTTTCTCTTTCAAAATCAATATACTGGACCTGTCACTTAACTGACACAGTAACCTTAGCCTTCTCTTGGGCTTTGTACAATGATTCTCCCCAGCGGAGTCAAACAACGTTTAGCCTCTCTCTCGGGCTTTGTACGAGACACATAAGAGACTCCCTCGTTGAGTCAATCACCCTTTCGCCTCCATCTCGGGCTTCGTACGAGATACAAAAAAAACTCTCTTGTTAAGTCAAGTAGCCTCCATCTCGGGCTTTATACAAGATACCAAAAGACTCCATCGTCGGGTCAAAAAAACTTTTAGCCTCTCTCTCGGGCTTTGTACGGGACACAAAATAGCCTCCTCTTAGGCTTTGTATAATGATTTTCCTAGTGGAAATTAGCCTCCTCTTAGGCTTTGTATAAGAAAACCACTGGTTGATCCAATCAACCTTTTAGCATCAAAGTTGTGCCTCGTTCATAGTACACAAACATCAATAACTCCTTTCCCTTCATCTAATCGCTGTAAGCGGCAAGCCTCTGGATCATCTATATCCACGCCACTATCCCTCTTTTAGCATGAGAAATTCCTAAGGAAAGATGGCATTGCTCTACACTGAGTTAAAGTCTTCTCCTTCAGGTTAAAACCCTTTCTTCGGAAATTATGGCATTGCTCGGATCCGCGTATCCCAGTTAAAGTAATTCTCCTTCTCCCCTCTTTAGAGATGACAAATTCTCTCTAAAGCCGAGAACTTTCAGCTTCACATCTTGGGCTTTGAACAAGATACAAATCACCTTTCGCTTCACGTCTTGGGCTTTGAACAAGACACAAAAAACTAATTTCCTCCCATAGAATAGGAGGAACTACGAACGCTCTGATTTCCCTGTTTCGGTAAACGGGAATACGTAGGCATAAGATCGAAAGAAAAGATCTTAGCGAGCGCAATCAACAAAAAACCCAAATCTCATATCTCCGTCAACCAAAAGAAGTAATTCAAAAGCATCAGTCCTAACATCCTAATCCTTATTCCCCGTCAGAAACCCTTTGCCTAGATTAAAAGAAAGAAAACCGTATTGGCGAAAATACAAATAACCAGTACAAAGGCCTCCCACATTGTAGCATTCGTAACTTAACAGACCGCTGTTTAGACTCAGTATGCAAAGCAGGGTTAATTGGAGACATCTATTTCCCTTCCTTATTCAGCTCACAATAGGATAAAAAATGAATCGACCTGTAGTCAAAGCTTAAATCGCAGAGAGCGACCAGCGCTTAAGAACCGCGTCCAAAATCGCTCGCTACAGAAAAGTGGCGCCCACCGTGGGGCCTATTTTTCTTTCTTTCTGTTTTCCTTATAAAATGGCGACTCTGCTGGGGAGTCTCCTTTTCTGCCTTAGGGCATCATCCCCGTTTTCTACGGAAAATGGAAACTCTACCGAAGAGAAAGGTTGACCTATGCTGGTCCATCTCTTAGGCAGGGAACCACAGATTGGGGCTTCCGCCGGGGAACCCATTCCTGTCAGGAACTTAGGAATCATAGCTTTATAAGTCTAGGATGATTAGGACAAATATATATACCTCTTTTCCTAATTGCTATACGTGTTTATTTTTCTGCTAATGGGAATGCGTGTGATGCCGCATGTGGTGAGTTTGAGTATACACTTAAGAAAAGCAAACCTTTTTTTGTAGTGCGGAAACTATCGGAAATAGTTGTTACGCGATACTACCCTCATTTGAGGCTGGTGATCTATTCTCGGTGAATAGCACTTACTCTAAGATTGCTCCACAACTCGCTGGCGATCCGCTTGTTGTTTTGCTTTCCTGGGAGGAGCTGATGATAATGAGTACAGGTACAAAGATCACCCTAGTATAAACCTTTGGGGATGGGTAGAGCCTTGACTTCATGACAACGACCCTCTGACCCCTTGTTTTTTCTATGTTTTTGTGTGCTGCATTCATGCATTCATTTAATAAAACATTAAAACATTCAAAAAACTTTCTCTTCTAGTCTCTCTGTTTTTCAAATTAAACTAAGACTGTGATTGCAAATATCTGAGAAGAGGATTACGCTAATGGATTTCGGTAGAAGGAGAACTCACCAGTATACCTTCAAGGTTCCAAAATTAGGGGATTTGAGAAGGTTAGCAAGGATGATCGTTAACCCAGAGGCTTTCAGAGCCAAGCACGGAGGTTTGCTACCACTGTTAAGAGTCCATGTGATTAAGGGAATCATGGACGCGCTCATTCAATTCTACGATCCGGTTTATCATTGTTTCACATTCCCGGATTACCAGCTTGCACCAACGCTGGAGGAGTATTCTCATCTGACTGATTTACATATCACTGATCGAGCTCCATTTTCTGGACTGGAAGAAATTCCAAAGAATCAGACTATTGCAATAGCAATTCATTTGGACGAGTCTAAGGTCAGGACTCACATGACTACTAAGGGTGGCATCCAAGGTTTGCCAGCCCAGTTTTGACAAAGAAAGCTCTATACTTCGCTAGTATAGGGAACACAAGTGCTTTTGAAAGCATCTTTGTCCTGCTCACCTACGGGTTATTTTTGTTTCCTAACATTAATAACTTCGTCGATATCAACGCTATTAAGGTTTTTCTCATTGGAAACCCTGTGCCGACTTTGCTCGCAGATGCGTATCATTCTGTACACTTAGGAAATTTGTACAGCGGAGGGGAGATCACATGTTGTGTACCTTTGCTCTACAAATGGTTTATCTCTCACTTGCCCAAGTCTGCTGCTTTTTGGGATTGCAAGAGTGCCTTACGTTGGTCGCAGAGGATCATGTCCCTTACCAACTCTGATATAGATTGGTGTAATAGGATTTATGAGGGAATCAGAATCATTGACCGTTGTGGAAACTTCCCCAACGTACCCCTCATAGGAACTAAAGGAGGAATCAACTATCATCCGATATTAGTTCTTCGTCAATTTGGATACCCGATGAGACACATCCCACTGGATGTTCATCTGGAAGGTCTTTTCTTCAAAGAAGGAGAAAGTGACAGAGCACTAAAGATGGAAATAGTGCAAGCTTGGAAACATGTTCATAAGAAAGGACGAGAGTCTCTGGGAAAACCGAACTGTGTCTCGGTGGAGCCTTATCTCCACTGGGTACAAACTAGAGCTCTCAAGCTAAAGATGCCTTATCCTCGTTACGGAATTCTTCCGCCAAGGGAAACTGTTATGTACTTCATGACGGAAACTGAAAAGCTTCAGGTTACTCTCAACAAAGTTCAAAAGGAAAGAAGATCTTGGAAGAACAAGTACCGCACCCTTGACGTAGAGTGTATCCAAATACAGTAACTATTAAAAGAGAAAGATGCTCTGATTGAAATTTTGGAGCAGCATGCTGTAGAGAATCAAGATGACCAAAGGAATTTGCTCGCTCCTTTCACCTGGAAAAGGAATGACAACCCGACAACGGCCCAAGCGCCCCGGTCAAAGAAGAGGACTCGGGACCCTTTAGTTTAGGTTTCTGTTTCTGCACTCTGTAATCTACTGTATTTCCATTTCTGTAATCCTTTGGAATTCAATAAAAAGGGGTTTTCCCCACTGTTTGATATTTGCAATCTAATTGTCGAAGTTTATTTTGATTAAACCAAAAAAACAATTAATATAATCATTGCATTCATCATTCTCACATCGCGTATTCTTCTTCCCTACGAATCTTACGTTTGTGTCTCGATTCTAGAGTCAAACTGTCTCATTCGTATAATACTCGGGCCAATCGTCAGAAAAGGATGGATGATCTTGAGGAAGAAAACAGAGAGTTGAAAGAAGAGATCGACGCTCTGAGAGAGGATATGAGAAAGCTTCGTAACGACATACAAGCCATGGCAGAAGCTCAGCTACAAAGAACTGTGATCTCAGAGATCACCTCAACGCCCATCATAGAAAAGTATGATCCTAGGTATCAGATGCCGAAAGATCGTCCTTGGAGCATGCTTGTTAACTATATCCCAGAAGGATATGTTCCGCCGATCACTGAAGGTCAGGGAATCGTAACAGAAGCCGTTGGGCCTGAAGGTTACAAACTTCGGGAAAGCGAAGATGCCAGGGGCATACTCAAGACTCCTGAAGGTTACAAACTTCGGGAGGCGCCAAGACTTACTACCGTAGTCACGGTACCACCCCTTGTGGTGCACACTGTCCCGAAAGGACAGATTCCACAGACACCTTCTGGTAAGAAGGAAACTATGTTTGACAGAATGGAGGAGTTCCAGGAGCAGTTCTTGGAAATGCAGAAAGAGCTGCAAGCCATTCGCGGTCAGGATCTATTTGGAAAGGACGCCGCAGACCTTTGCTTGGTCCCAAATGTGAAAGTCCCGCACAAATTCCAAGTGCCCGACTTTGAAAAATACAAGGGTAACTCTTGCCCTCAGAGCCATCTGGTGATGTACGCTCGGCGGATGTCAGCACAGACGGAGAATCAGGACCTGCTGATTCACTACTTCCAAGATAGTTTAACCAGTGCCGCACTCAAATGGTACATGGGTTTAAACCGTACTACGATCAGTACATTCAGAGATCTTGGTACTACCTTCGTCCAACAATACAAGTACAATTTGGACATGGCACCCGACAGAGATCAACTCAGATCGATGTCGCAAAAGGACAAGGAAACCTTTAAGGAGTATGCTCAAAGGTGGCGTGAAATTGCCGCTCAAATTTGTCCACCTCTTGAGGAAAAAGAGATGACAAAAATCTTCTTAAAGACCTTAAGCTCATTTTACTATGACCGAATGGTTGCCAGTGCGCCCAGTGATTTCACTGAAATGGTCGGCATGGGTGTACGTCTTGAGGAAGCCGTCCGAGAAGGACGTTTGGTGAAAGACACTGGATCAACGAGCGGTACTAAAAAATACGGTAGTGCTCTCCCTAAGAAAAAAGAGCAAGATATTGGGAATATCTCCCTCGGAAAGCAAAGGCGACGTTATCAGCCAGTAGCAGCTGTTATTCCTGCTATCGGCCCCGCGCCTGTTCCTACATATCAACTTCAGGTTGCGCAGAGCCAACCTGACCAACAAAGGACACAACAGCCTCTTCAGCAAGCTCGTCCTCCATATAACAACAACCGTACAACACGGCCACCAAGATTTGATCCTATACCCGTAACGTACGCAGAACTGTTTCCGTTACTGCTGGCTAAGGGGCACATTCAGACTAAGTCTCCCCTTTCAGTTCCGGAAAATCCGCCTTTTTAGTTTAAAGCGGATCAAACATGCCCTTATCATCAAGGAGGTTCAGGGCATAACATTGAGACTTGCCTCAATTTCAAATCCGACGTGCAAAAGCTTGTTAGGAGCGGGCTCTTATCTTTCAAAGATACGAATCCTAATGTTCTCACAAACCCGCTGCCTCAACACGAGAAAGCTGCAGTCAATCTGATTGAGAAAGAGACTAACAATGTCTATCAAATTCATGATGTACTCTTGTTAAAGACCAATCTGGTCAAGATGCATTATAGACAGAGTGGATATGGCCATGTGCCACCTCATAATTATCACCAGTGTGATATCTGCTCTAAAGACAACCAGGGATGTTCTGTAGTGCAAGCAGCTCTACAGGAACAAATGGATCTTGGATGGATCCAAGAGCACCGAGTTCGTGGAGTTAACATGGTTTACACGAATTCCAACGTCATTCAAAACCACGACATCCGTGCGATGGATGTCAACTTGGTGGCGATGCACTCAAGGCAAAGCCAGTATCATAATCTGCCGCGGCATGATTACAGTTCCTGTCTGATTTGCTCGGTAAACAAACAGGGATGCTCTTTCATACAAGAGGCCCTCCAGCGTCAGATGGATCTTGGATGGATCCAAGACTACCATGATAGGAACTCTTATCAGATCAATATGGTTCAAATATTCGATATCCGCGTAATGAATACCAACCTGGTAGAGTTACATGCTGAGCAGGTCCGACTTGGATTCTTAGTATCACATGACTATCAAAATTGTAAAGCAGGTTGCGAAAACGATTGAGGTTGTACCCTTGTCCAGGAGGCACTTCAGCACTTGTTAAATCATTGGTGGATGCCAATCTATATGGACGAAGATACTCAGCAGATTAGTATCAATCACAGGAATCCTACTCGTCGTCAAAGTCAGGATGTCCGATCAGTGGAAGCTAACCTAGTGAGGTTACATTGTATTCAAAGTGGGCGTGGCCAGGTGCCACCACACAATTATTACCGTTGTAGCGCCTGTTCGAAAAGTAACCAAGGGTGTTACCTTGTGAGAGCAGCACTTCAGGGTCAGGTGGACCGTGGAGAAATTCGTCCATATCTGGGTTCTGGACCCATCAACGGGTCGCCGAATTACCTTGTCGATCAAGTTGAGGATGATGTCACCATCTCTGGTCATCACCAGATCAGGGATGTTTTTGACATCATCCCTCTATTTGATGAATCTATAGTTCCCAACCAGGAACGGATCGAGATTACTTATGATGGTCAGAAAAATCAAAAGGTTCCTATAGTCATCTATCTACCGGGACCACTACCGTATGAATCAGCTAAGGCAATTCCTTACAGATACGGTGCAACAACAATTGAAAATGGAAAGGAAATTCCATTACCCTCCGTCGTGAATATTGCAGACATCAGTCGTGTAATACGGAGCGGTCGAATCTTCAATCGAGGGGTTGGAGAATCCAACAAAGAAAAGGAACTTCAGGCAGAAATTCCTGATCCACCAGTCGGTCAATCTAGCAATCCCGACTTTTCAAAAGACAAAGATGAGATGCTAAAGCTCATCCAAAGGAGTGAATACAACATTGTTGATCAACTGTTACAGACTCCTTCAAAGATCTCAGTATTATCACTGTTACTCAGTTCCGAAGCACACAGAGAGGCTCTACAGAAAGTCTTGGAGCAAGCCTTTATGGAACAGGATGTAACAATCAGACAGTTCGGTAGCATTGTCTCTAACATCACTTCCTGCAATAATTTGGGATTTAGTGATGAGGAATTACCTGAAGAAGGTCGCCGTCATAACATGGCGCTCAATATCACAGTTAACTGCCAGGACGATGCTTTAGCCAGCGTACTGGTAGACACAGGGTCAGCCCTGAATGTTATGCCGAAGGCCACTTTGATGCAATTATCATTCAAGGGCCCTCCGATGAGAGTCAGCGAGGTCGTCGTCAAAGCATTCGACGGATCCAGAAAAACAGTTATCGGCAAAATTGATCTTCCCATAACTATTGGTCCTCACACTTTCCAAATCACTTTCCAGATCATGGACATCCGGGCAGCGTACAGTTGTTTATTAGGAAGACCTTGGATACATCAGGCTGGAGCGGTTACTTTAACCCTCCACCAAAAGATAAAGTTCGTCAAGGATGATCAACTTGTCACGGTTTGTAGGGAACAAGCCTTGCTTGTGAGTAACTTATCATCATCTACTTGTGTGGAACCCGAGGAGGTTATTGGAACTCAGTTCCAAGCACTATCGGTGAGCAAGAACAATCAATCCGAAGGAGGAACATCGATTTCCTCATACAAGGATGCTATCAAAGCGGTCGAGAGTACCGATACAAAAGGATGGGGACAGCTTGTTATTCCTATTGACAATAAAACAAAGAAGGGTCTTGGTTTTTCTGTAACCTGTACCCAGACAGCTGCTAACGATGAAAGTTTTCATCCCCTTCAAAACTTCTTCCACAGTGGGGGGTTTCTTCACCCAGTGTCTCAGACAGTTCATGCTATCAATGAGGAAGATCCCTCTGACACAGATGAAGAATGGAAGTCCTACCTTAACAAGGACGGCTATATGTCTCAGGAAGAGGTGCCTATGCCTTTTTTCTTTCCTACAGAAAGTCCGAGATTTATACCAAGATCAGATGTCGAAATGATCTACGGGGATTGTGATCCAGAAGGATGTCGTGCTCCGCCAAATTCATTGGAGGAAGACACTCCGATGAAAGACAATTTTGACTACAATTACTACGGCCCGATGGATGGCCTGCCAATGTGGCAGCCTTACCCAGGAAACTTGGGGCCAGAAAGTCAGCCGAGTAATGAAACTCAGCTGAGCATCATTGAACAGAATACCTGTGTCCCCACCACGTCATGGGATCAACACTCAGGTCATTCAGAAACTACTCAACATAAAGATGAATTCGCAATGTTCGCAGGACTTGAATTCATCAACTATGCTTTTCCTGAGGTCAACGTCATCGAAAGGGATGATTTCTCCAGTTCCAAAGAAGTTTGGGACACTCTGGGACAACCAAGTGGAAAATACGACTTTATGGTCAAGTACACCGCTCCCGAAAGCTCTCGTATCAGGCTCGAAGATATCCAGTCAACTGGATGGGGAGATACAGCTGAGAGCACAAATGCTATGCAAAATACAACAGAGGAATCCTCCTACGACAATTCTGCCTGGGAAACAGATTCCAATGATCCTGCTCCACCAGAAATCAGCGTCATTTCTGAAGATAAAACAAGGAAGGTGCCAGACTTTGTGATTCACCGAGGGGTTCGCCGCCAATGGGTTGCCGTCGATGTTCCGAAGGTCGTTCGCCAGTCAAAGTAATTGCCATCTTTAAACCTTTCACCCTGCCCAGGTGAAACGGATGTTTTGATAGGGCTCGTTTTCTGTAAATTTCCCTCTTCGCTTTGCCCGAAGCGACAAAGTTTTGTTTTATAGGGCTGTAGTTTCAAGAATCGACTTATTCATTAATAAAATAACGTCGTTCTGTAATTTCCGCATTATTTGCTGTTTTCTCTTTTTTCTTTTTCAGAAAATGGTAATCCTAAAAAATATTCAATAATAAAAACAAGCAGTAAAATCAAAACACAGCACACACTTACATTTTCTCTATCTCTTCTAAACACGAATCATCACGTCATGCAGATTGCTTGTTTTATACCCCGTTGAAACATACGATCCGATGCCTTCTTCCAACTTTGAGTTCTCGGTATTCGAGGCTGAAGAAGAAAATGACAACCAAATTCCAGAAGAGATCTCCCGACTACTCAGACAAGAGGAAACGTCCATTGAACCTCACAAAGAACCGTTAGAAACGGTAAACTTGGGTTCAAAAAAAGAGAGAAAAGAAATCAGGATTGGGGCACTGCTTAGTCCAACTGCCAGAGAGGGTTTGATAAAGCTTCTCAAAGAATTCCCCGATGTGTTCGCTTGGTCCTATCAGGATATGCCAGGGTTGGATACCAGCATCGTGGAACATCACTTACCGTTGAGATCGGAATGTCCGCCAGTAAAGCAAGGGTTGAGACGCACTCACCCGGACATGGCCATCAAAATCAAAGAGGAGGTACAGAAACAGATTGACGTGGGTTTCCTTGCTACATCTGAATATCCTCAATGGTTAGCCAACATCGTACCCGTTCCCAAAAAGGATGGAAGGGTCAGAATGTGTGTTGATTACAGGGATCTGAACAAGGCAAGTCCAAAGGACGACTTTCCTTTACCACACATTGACATGCTGGTTGACAGCACAGCAAAGTTCAAAGTATTCTCCTTCATGGATGGATTCTCGGGCTATAACCAGATCAAAATGGCGCCGAAAGACATGGAGAAAACTTCGTTCATTACCCCATGGTGTACCTTTTGTTACAGGTAATGCCGTTCGGTTTGAAGAATGCCGGGGCAACCTATCAAAGGGCCATGACTACTCTGTTTCATGACATGATACACAAAGAAATCGAGGTATATGTCGATGATTTGATTTCAAAATCAAGAACAGAAGATGAGCACGTTGAACATCTGTCAAAATTGTTCGAACGTCTAAGAAAATTCAAGCTCCGCTTGAACCCCAACAAGTGCACCTTCGGTGTCCGTTCAGGGAAGCTACTAGGGTTCATCGTCAGCCAGAAAGGGATTGAGGTTGATCCTGACAAGGTCAAGGTCATTCAAGAAATGCCTTCTCCGAAAACTGAAATACAAGTCAGAGGATTCCTGGGACGTTTGAACTACATCTCCAGATTCATATTCCTTATGACCGTGACGTGTGCGCCGATTTTCAAATTACTCAAAAAGAACCAGGATTGCGTTTGGACAGAAGATTGCCAAACCGCCTTCGACAGTATCAAGGAATATATGTTGAATCCTCCGATTCTATCACCTCCAGTGGAAGGAAGACCACTGATCATTTACCTCACAGTCCTAGAGGACTCGATGGGATGTGTACTTGGCCAACAAGACGAAACCAAAAGGAAAGAGTCTGCCGTTTACTATCTAAGCAAGAAATTCACCGACTGCGAAACTCGGTACACAATGCTTGAGAAAACTTGTTGCGCTTTGGCTTGGGCAGCCAAACGTCTTCGCCAATACATGATTCGTCACACTACTTGGTTGGTCTCCGAAATGGATCCAATCAAGTACGTTTTCGAAAAACCTGCTCTCACGGGAAGGATTGCCCGTTGGCAGATGTTACTATCAGAATATGACATAGAATACCACGCTCAGAAAGCTGTTAAGGGAAGTATTTTAGCCGATCATTTGGCTCATCAACCGATTGAGGATCAAGAATCAATCGGGTTTGACTTCCCAGACGAAGATGTCATGTATCTAAAGATGAAAGATTGCGATGAACCGCTACCCAGTGAAGGGCCAGAACCAGGTTCCCAGTGGGGACTTATCTTTGACGGAGCAGTCAATCATTATGGAAACGGAATTGGGGCAATCATTGTTACCCCTCAGGGTTCCCACATTCCTTTCACTGCCAGACTTACGTTCAAATGTACGAACAACGAGGCCGAATACGAAGCATGTATTATGGGTCTCGAAGAAGCGATTGATTTAAGGATCAAAAACTTGGACGTATACGGCGACTCAGCCCTAGTGATCAATCAGATAAAAGGAGATTGGAATACATACCAATCAGGATTGATTCCTTACAAAGACTATGCAAGGAGGTTGTTACCCTTCTTCAACAGAGTCGACTTTCATCACATCCCTCGTGATGAGAATCACATGGCTGATGCATTAGCCACTCTCTCTTCCATGATCAGTGTAGGTCGATGGAACGACATACCTAAGATCGACATAATGCGCCTTGAACGGCCCGCTTATATCTTCGCGATTGAAGCAGTCATAGACGACAGACCTTGGTATCACGATATCAAATGCTTCCTTCAGAAACAACAGTATCCACCTGGGGCATCCAGGAAAGACAGAAAAACCCTCGGAAGATTGGCTGGAAGCTTCTTCCTGAGCAGTGATACACTTTACAAGAGAAATTTTGACATGGTCTTGCTCCGATGCGTCGACAGACCAGAAGCAGACATGCTCATGAAAGAAATTCATGAAGGATCCATTGGCACTCATGCCAACGGACACACAATGGCGAGAAAAATTCTCAGGGCCGGGTACTATTGGTTGACCATGGAGTCCGACTGCTACAAGTACATGAGAAGGTGTCATAAGTGTCAGATATACTCCGACAAAATTCATGTACCGCCATCACATCTCAAATTTCTTTCTTCCCCGTGGCCATTTTCGATATGGGGAATTGACATGATTGGCATGATTGAGCCCAAGGCTTCAAGCGGACATCGGTTTATCCTGGTAGCCATTGACTATTTCACCAAGTGGGTCGAAGCAGCGTCATTCGCCAATGTAACCCGACAAGTGGTGGTCCGATTTATCAAAAAAAATATCATCTGCCGTTATGGTGTTCCAAGCGAGATCATTACTGATAATGGGTCTAACTTGAACAATAAGATGATGAAAGAGTTGTGTGCAGAGTTCAAGATCGAACACCATAACTCATCTCCCTACCGACCCAAGACGAACGGAGCAGTAGAAGCGGCTAACAAGAACATCAAGAAGATTGTTCAAAAGATGGTGGTAACCTATAAAGATTGGCACGAAATGCTACCCTTTGCGCTTCATGGTTATCGCACATCTGTCCGTACTTCAACAGGGGCTACCCCTTTCTCTCTAGTATATGGCATGGAGGCAGTGCTTCCCATAGAAATAGAGATCCCATCAATCCGGGTATTGATGGAAGCGAAGCTCACCGAAGCTGAATGGTGTCAAAGTCGACACGACGACCTGAACCTGATCGAAGAGAAGCGAATCACGACACTATGCCACGGTCAGTTGTATCAACAGAGAATGAAGAGGGCGTTCGACAAAAAGGTCCGACCTCGTGTCTTCAGGAAAGGAGACCTTGTGCTCAAGAAGATACAATCATTTCTCACTGATTCTCGGGGCAAATGGACCCCAAATTATGATGGTCCCTATGTGGTCGCGAAAGCTTTCTCAGGCGGCGCCTTGAGACTTGCAACCATGGACGGAGAGGAATTTTCCTACCCCACGAATGTTGATGTAGTCAAGAAATACTTCGCCTAAAAAAACAAAAAAACAAAAAAAAATGTCTCGGTGGATTGAAAACCCGGAAGGGCGGTCCAGGCAAAAGTTAAAGACATGAAAAAAATCATCCCGATGGATTGGAAATCTCATAGTACAATCCAGGCAAAAGTTAGGGATAATGGCAAGTAACTATGTTCAACAGAGGCAAGTCCCTCAGCAGCAGTTACAACATCATCTATCGGAGGAAATCTCCAGTCAAAGCTCATCTTCGACGGAAGCTCAGGATGTATCGAATTCAAAGTTGGTAGAAGGATAGTGGTCGTTATGTTTCAACGTAGCCCTTTTCCCTGTAAATTACCATTTTCTAACTTTGTATGTACTCTTTGGAATCACGCGTTTGGCTGATCTCCATCTTATCAATAAAATTTGAGCCCTTGTGCTTTTGTTTGTAATTCTTTACTTATTTTAGCTTTACATAACGACGTTGTTTAAACTTAATCAACGATTCTTGAAATAAAACAAAAATGAATTTACCTGTTAAAACTTTTTCTGCTTTTAAAATAAAGATGGCAATTTCTTTTGAATGTTAAACATCAGAGGAACATCGATCGCTTCTCCCGAAGTAAGCGGACTTTCAAGGTGCCGAATCAAAGTACTCCTTCCACACCAGCACGCTTGAATGAAGGGGTCAACTGTGTCAAAGACCTTGTTTTGTCTGACACGCTTCGGCCGAGTTCTCATCTCCTAAGCCCGATCAACATAGCTCCCAACGGGACTATCTCTCCCAAGCAAGGTGGAATTGCTATTTTGAATCAATGGTACTTCTTCGCCCCGCGATGGCCGAGTATCCAATTGTGTTCATCCATTAGTCTGTATGTCGCGTCAGTTTTGTCAGCATATACATACGTACTTCATGCATTTTTTATTTGCATTTACATTTCATATTGCATCACTATCACTCTAGTCGGTCTTGTCCCCTAGTGGTAGAAGTCCTCTCAATCGAGTTGTCAGTTCTTGCCTCGTCAGGAAATACTATGCCTGAACAACCTCGCTTCCAGTTTAATTCTGGAAAGAAGTTGGTCCTTGACCACTTTGATAACTTGAACCTCAGAAAGATCAGAGAACTTTCAATAAACATCACTTTTCACCATTGAAGATGATATCCTTGCTTTCCCGGATTAAGGAAAATCCACAGAGAAATCCTCGTGACCAGAGATTCGGCAGCACGCCAGTTTTGCTCCGAAAAACCACTGATGAGAAGGTCATTGGCACCTCAAAATTGGACCCCATCATATGGCGTTTCTCCGTGAAGATCCCGAGATAAGTATGACGAAAGATCCCAAATGAAAACAGTCTCTCAAGAGACTCGCTTTCCCCAGTAGAATCGACAAATGGCATCTCCAACAGAGAAGTTTGTGCAACTCTACAACTCAGACGTTGGGTTCTCCAGCAAGTCTGACATCAAAGCTTTTTCCATCAAATGGCATCTCCCCAGGAAAATTCGGCGAGAAGTTTGAAGGAAAACCGCTACACATAGCGTCCCTTGTCAATAAAGTTTATTGACAAAAGAAACCAAGACCAGTTCCTGGTAGGAAACCAGGATCGAGGGGAAGTTTAAATCATAAACTAAGACCAGTTCCTTGATAGGAAACCAAGAACGAGGGGAGGTTTATTTCAAAAGAAAATTGAGACCAGTTCCTTGGTAAGAAACCAGGGTCGAGGGGAAGTTTAAATCAAAAACTGAGACCAGTTCCTTGGTAAGAAACCAGGGTCGAGGGGAAGTTTAAATCAGAAACTGAGACCAGTTCCTTGGCTGAGGACCAGGATCGAGGGGAAGTTTACCTTTTCTAAGCATTATTGCTTAGCTAAAGAAGATGAATGCGTAAGCTACCATTCATAACCACCATCAAAATTTCGGATATTCCGATATTTAATCCTCTTGCACCCCGAATGCCTGAATCCCTTCGTCATTCACACCTTCGGGTCCAAGAAGATTAAATAGGGGCATCTGTAATACCCCAAATTTTGACCACTAAAGTTTCCCATCATTGTGCAAATCATCATCACAATATGGATGTACCTTTATGCTTCATCAGTCCCCCCAAAGATGGGTGAGCATCCAATACAATCAAAATTAGGGTTTCAAGCCCTCTCTGAGCTTTAGACAAAGGATCAATCAAGAAATGACATGATCTTCAACTTGTCTAATCTCTCAAACATCCACAATGGACCAAAAAGGACTCCCACTTCAAGGATTAAGCACAAGGCTGCTCCCTTCTAGGTGGATCAAGTCTCAAGATCGACAGTGTCACCAAATTAGGGTTTTGGTCGACCAGGGCCTCCAGATGGAAATTTTCATCTGGGCACAAGGCAATGATCCAAAACATAACCTAATATGCTTCATGGAACCTCATGAACCCATGCATCAAGTCAATTTTGCCTCAGGGGATGCATTCATCAAAAATCAGGAATTAGGGTTTCTTGACCTAATTCACCCCTAAGTTGACTTTTGGGACAAACCATGAGCCAAGACCTCAAGACATGATTTGAGGGTCTCTAATATACCATATTGATCCATTTGGAACAATGGATTGATCCAAGAAGTTTGAGCAACAAGTCTCAATTTCATCTGCACCGCAATTAGGGTTTTAAGGGAAAAGTCAACTGTAACTTTGACTTTTGACCAGGACATGCTCCCAAACCCTAGACCATTCCTTAATGTACCCTATGACACCCTTGGAACATGTCCATCAAGTTTTATTTAGGTCAAGGACATGATTTCATGAAGAATTGCACAGTTTGGAATTCATCTGATAAAAAGTCAACTGTGCACAAAAGTCAACTTTGACTTTTTGAGATTTTTCACCAAAATGGATTTTTAACCCTAAAATGATGTTAATGTATGATTTGAATCATCATTCATCAAGAAAAATCAAGAAAAGTGAGATAACTTGTAAAAGGGGTAACCATAAAACTTAGAAATTTTTCTAAGTTAAAAATAAAGTGGCGAAGGTACCAACTTTGGAGGACCATAACTCCTAAACCACAAGGCCATTTTTTCTCATCCAAAGATGGATTTGTAGCCCTCATTATCACCTACAAAAACTTCAAGTACAAGTCATTCCAATTCATTAAGGATTTTGAGTTATGGAGTGATCAAAGTGGCTGAAAAGTGAAAATGTCACTTTTTCCAACACTTAGTGAAATTTTCACTAAGTCAGATTCTACTTCACTTTTTGCCAAATGTAGGGGGATTTTTCACTTGGAATCAAAAGAGATCTAAACCAAACTTGTTCAAACAGTTGTTGTATCATGTAAGAGCTTTCCAAAATGGCCAAGAACATTGCCAAATTCAACCTACACCATGAGATACAGCATTGCCAAGTTGCCTTGCTGAAATCTGTCAAGGCAAGGCAGAATTTGCAACTTTGGTCGATTTGCCAAAATCAGCCAAATTCAATTGCTCCTATCCACTTGGACACCTCAGAGGATTGAATCTAAAGGGGACAATCACTGAGCCAAGCCTCCAAAGTCCATGGAACAAGAAATAGCATATTGAACCTAGAATGGCCAAAATGGGGACAAAACTTCAAATTTGGAATGAGGCATTCAATGGAACCATCAAGGTGGCATGGACTGAGCCATTCTCATCTGAAATCAGTCAAGACTTGTCCAAGACCAAGGGGACCAAAGCTTTGTGCCCTAACCTCTAGTCAATGGCTAGAGGAGACTTGGATTTTCATTTGCCAACATTGGCCAAACCTACTTACCAGCTGCCATGCACTATTCCTTGCAAAACAAACTTGCTCTACTATAAATAGAGCTCAATTGTGGTCAGTTTAAGTACACCAAAGCCATCTAACAAATGCTTTCTTCAAAATCTCTTTTTCTTGGCAAAAATGCCTTTCTTAGCAAGGTAGCTATCGGGTTTTGAGTTTGAGAGCAATTCTGCACAAACCAATCACTCACACACCTCACATACATCACATATGAGCTGATCAAACACTCACATAACTTCTGAAACATCAATTTCATGAAATCACCAGCTGGTTGCTCACATTTTCAAACAAGTTGCAGCTGAGGTACCACAAAATGATCCAGCCAATTTCAATCAAGTCCAACCATCCAAACACAATCCATAGGGTGTAGGTGTCGCTCCCAGGATTTTCATCCAAGTACAAACGCGAAAGTGGCACCGAAACAGAGTCGCCAGCAATGTGTATTTATCCCAAGAGAGGGAAAGGAAACACCGCATAAACCTGAAGGAAAGGATAAGAACATGGTCTTACGACCAAGAGAACTGGGTTCGGGAGTCGGTTACGCGTGAGGAAGGTATTAGCACCCCCACGCGTCCATCGTACCCGATGGGATCCACGCTTGCTTGTCTCGATCAAAGGGTGTCGTCAACTGGAGCTCCACTGCTACTGGAAAGGAAGAGGAAAAGGAAAGGAAAAGAACGAAGAACAAATGTAGGGAAAATAAAAGAAGTGCTCGAATGGGCCCTACCCCACTGCCTACGTATCTCATCGGGAACATGAGAATCAGAGCGACGTAGTTCCCCTAACTAGGGAAAAGTTGTTTGTGTTTTTTAGAGAACGGCTTACGTTCTAGCTCAGGTGTTGCAGGCTCGCTGGTCCGAGTGCGTTACCATCTTGCAAGAGAACGAGTGGGAGCACGTTCGTACGTTAAGAGTGAGTGAGAAAAGAATTCCCGAAGGAAAGACGTTATTGTTTGTTTGAAGTTTTTTAAGAAAGAAGTGTTTTGATTGTTTTTTGTGTTTTGTAACGCGCATTGTATTTAAGTCCCTCATGTAAGATCGAATGCCTCGCATAACGACCCGAGATGGGACGCACGCTAAACATTCCAAGAAAATGAGAGAAGATCCCTCACTATCTTGTTCTTGCATGAAAGGCCTAAATACAATGTTTGTTTTCCTTTATTAAGTATTTTTTTACTTTTTGCTTGAAGATGAGAAGAGAAAACGCAAAGGAAACTCTAAAGGGATACTATGGGTCCTAACGTTATCATGCATGGAGGTCCTATGGTTAGTGAGGTTTGAAAGAGACTACCTAACCTAATACTAATCCTACTCCAAGCTTAATCAAAAATTAAGTTGGACTAGGTAACTCTAAGGGGAAAAGAATCCAAGACTTGAACAAGTCTTGAGATTCAAGGGATGTGAAAGAGTGAAAGAGAGGAAAAGAAGAAGAGAGATGAGATACAAAGATAGGGCAGCAAGCACATCATAATCATCATATCCAAATCACATCATAAAACATGCTTCAAAGATCACACAAGCACATCTCAAGTACACAAGTGAAAGCACACAAGAAAAGACGCAAGTAAACTTGCATAAGAAGTACAATTAAGCATCAACGAACTTTACACAAAGATGAAATGGATAAAGTAAGATGAACATGAATCCAAGTCAGAACTTAAGACATCTCATGATCTATCAATTCAAACACACAAAAGTATCTCGCATCATGATGCATTATGAGCCAAAGAAGCAACAAAACATTTGATAATGATATGCATCATACAAATCATCCCAAAATGAACATGTGAAGTGAAAACCAAGTAATGAACTCAAAAGGGCAGTAGAATATGCATTAACAACATACCAAGATCAAAATCAAGTCACACAAGATGAATCATTAAGCAACACATTCCAAACATGCATCAAAATTAGACAAGACATCCACTTATCATTCATGCAAGCAAACAAAGAAACATGTGAAGCAAAAAGTGAAATGAAAATCACATGATGAACCCTAAATCAAGAGGACCAGAACCTCAAGCATGTCATTCAAATCAAACAAAAGGTTTCATACACGAATTGGATCACACAAGGAAGCAATCACAAGATTAGGTTGAGCACATCAAAGGATTCAAGTCAAAACATTGTCAACTTAGAAAATCAAGATCAAATTGGAAAACGAATCAATGAAGATGATTCCAAAGCCACAAACAAGCTCAAATAGAACATGATCACACCATATAAACATTTCAAGCACCACTCAATCACAAGTAAGTAAATACACTCAAACTAGGTCAAGTATCAAAGCATGCTTCAATCAAATTCAAACCACAAGTAGGCCTCAACCAAAAATAGCAAAGTAATCCAATAAATTCCCAAAAAATAATACAAGGCAGGTTTAAACATCCAATTAACATGAACAAAAATATTGGAACAGAACTAACTCAATAACATGTTCAAAAGTGCTTCACAAGTCAAGATATGGACATAATCGTGTATGAATCGAGGAGCGTCAAAAATCACATGAAAAAAAATCAAAGGTGATCACCAAGGCAGCAACATAACATTAAAACATTCCTCATTTAAGTGTCAAGACAAAGAAAAAAGATCAGCTCAAGAAGGCATGGTAAAGTCATCAAACATAAGCACTAATCACAAGGGTAAACATAGAAGACACTTTGGAAAAGAAAATCAGAAATAATTATGAAAATAAATGGAAAATGAAAATAAAATTCATATAAAATTAAATAAGATATTAAAATACGTTCATGAATTTTTTTGGAATTTTTTAATAAAATAAAGTATTTTTAATAGTAAAAAAAAGATGACGAAAATAAAAAAAGAAAAATAAAATGAGTGAGTGAAATGGAGGGTGTGTATTAGTAAGGGAAAAGAAAGGCCATGGATTGGGCCGGTACAGTGTGGTGCAAGGCCCATAGAACCAAAGGTTAATCAGAATTTTAAGAAAAAAAAACAAAAAAGAAAAAGAAAAAAAAGCTGTAACAAAAGCCATGTGAAACACATAAATCAATTGGTCACAAAAATCTTAAGTTACTAGAAGACAAAATACTAACACAAGCCACTCACAACTCGCCACCTCATCATCATCTTCACATAGCCATGCAAAAGTTCAGCACGTGAACAGTAACCGCGCAGGGAAAATGCAGCACCGCGCCGGCCACCGCGCCGGTCCGGCCGGCCACCGCCGGCGGCGGATGGTCCGGCCGGAATCGGAGAAACAAAGACACCCCCCCCCCCCTCAGTTTTTCGCGTAGATCTCAAAAATGGCCTTGGTTTTCTCTAAAACTCTCTCTAAACCCATGAAAATCAAGCTTTAAGAATAAACACTTATGGTTCCATAATCACAAATCAAAACAACATACATACTACAATGTAGTACACTCCATGGTGAGTCCAAATATGCAAAAATAATTGAAAAGCAACCATTAAAACTCAAGAAAATAAAGATTCAAGTTTGCACACCATAAATGAAACTCCATTAAAACACAAAAATAAATATGCAAACATTGCCTACCCTAAGGTAGGACTTCAGATGCGCCCAACATGAACATAAAACAGAGCTAAAATGCAAGTTTAGAGTTGAAGAAAATTACTTAACGGAGTGGCTCCGTTGGCCCTTGAAACTACGTAGAAACTTCAAACAAATGCTTCCAATGGTCTCTTTGTATCTCAATGATGAAGAACCAAGCGAAAAATGCAGAGGAACTTGGAGGAAATGAGATTTTTTTTAGAGAGAAGTTTAGAGAGAGAGTGAACTTTAAGGTTTTCTTTTTGAACACAAATGAGCAGCCACCCTTCTATTAGGGTTTGCAATGGTTTTATATGGTGGATTGGGATTAGTTTTGGGCCTGAAAATGGGATGGAGAGTTTGTTTGGGAATTTTGCCAAAAGAAAGAAAAAGGAAAATGAGAGTGTAGTACGGTTTGTATCACATGGAGGTGGTTTTTTGTGTGATTTTTAGTGTAAAATGGATCATGAAATGAGGGGTGGTGTACATAGCATGTGAGAGGAAAGAATGGTCAGAGGATACTTTTATTTCTATTTTCTCATTTATGTTGCAAACACATGAAATGGTGCATGAGCATGTAGTGTATGTTTGGTCATATAAGGCAATGTTGTGGTGAGGTAATTGGTGATGAAATCGTGACCCTAACATGTACATAACCATGCTGCCATATAACTTCAAAATATACCATGGCATGCCTTGAAAAAAGATTGGAAACCATGCACTTTAAATGAATATTACTTGATGAATATGGCTCCATTAGAGACAAACTTGAAATCAATGGAAAGTAGGGAAATGATAGAACAAAAATCATGTTGGAAGCTGGTGGAAATAAGGCCTTGAACCATGTGAAATTTGGCCATGAAGAGTTGTCCATAAATCTGCCAAAAGTAACTTAGAAAAAATTCTAAGTTTTCAAATTTTACAACTTGAGAACTCCAACTTTGGGACACCATAACTTTCTCATGAATAATCCAAATAAGATAAACTTTACATGGTTAGAAAGCTTGGAACAAGCTCTACAACTTTCATGTTTGAGAAAAATTGAAATGAAGCTTGTATCATGATGGAAAATGGCTTGGAAGATGGCTGAATTCATGCTAAAACCTTCCCAAAATGGCAACTTCCTAAAAACCTAGATTTCCAAAAATAGCAACTTTTCCACATTCTTGATTTTTCATGAACCCTTGAACATTTCTTGATCAAATCTTGTCCATGGACCATATTTGACTTGAAAATCATGATGTTGACCTCAAAAAGTCAGGAGTTGACTTTTTCACTGCACAGTTGACTTTATTCCCAATTCTCCTGATTTTGAAATTTCTGATCAATTGAAAACCTTCTGAAACAAATGGATGGGCAATCTTCCATCCCTAGACACTTGAGGACATAAGGGATACCATGAGATCAAGCCTTGCCCAAAAAATCAGAAATAAACTGATTTTAAAGCCAACCCTGATTTTGGTACCCTCTGGTTAGGAGGAGATAACACATTCTCCAAATTCAAATTCCTCTGAATATGATGTGTATCATGTCCACCAATGATGACATGTGCCACTTGGAGATGATAAAGAATCAAAGAGCTTGCTCATTTGGGGGTCAGATCCCAACTTTTGACTGCCTTGTATAGGAGATCATGCACTGTCTAATCTTCTTAATGAATTCTCCTCTTTCCATGACTTGTGAGATCAAATGGAGATGATACATGATGTAAGAGGTCCTTGAAGCTTGTGAGAAACACTTGGCCTTCTTCTTTGGATGATCAACACCTTAGAGAATCACCTGATCACATGCCCTTATGCAAGATGCAATGTTAAATGCTTGATGCTTTGTTTTTCTATGCTTGAATGCAATGCAATGCAATGAAAGCTCATGCTAAATGATATGAAGAAAAGAGAGGGCAAATTTTGGGGTATTACAGTAGGGAAGCTGTTCAGATCATCACAACTCATCTGTAACACCTCCAAATCAAAAATCACTTTGGACTTGCTGTCACGACTTGGAGGTAAGCACATACTTGGTCATCTCTCAATCTATGCATATTTCCTCGCACAATAATTTGGCCATATGTTCATAATCATGCATGGAATGTTTTCCCTCAATTAATTGCATTGTTTGAATCGTGTATCAAAAATCCTAGCCTTCATGCAGAAATTAGGGTTCTTGAGGTCTCTTCGTGATTTCTTGTTGTATGTTTAATTTAAATGAAATTAAAGTACATAGACATGATCGTGAGGTTGAGACGAGCATAATGATATGTGGATTGCATGATATGATTACGTATTCATGGAGATTGGATAGAAAACGCAAATCTGGGCAAACTGAAAAACGCGCGTGTTCTTGGTGTTGTTCTTGGCGCCATTTTTAGAAATTCAAATATTTGAATTTTGTGATTTTGTTTAATTGATTCAAAAATTAATTTCTCTCTGAGCTTTAATGATTTTGAGTTGATTCTTTTTTTAATAATTCACAAAAATGTTAAAATGTTTTATTTTATCAAAAAATCCCAAAAATATTATTTATTTCATATAATTGATATTTTTGCAAAGAATTAATATTTTGATTGTTTTTGGCATTTTAAATATTTTTTCTACATTGATTTTGTAACTTTTAATGCTTTCTAATTATTTTGTAGGTCAATACTTAATTTTTGAAGCATTAATCCAAAATCACAATTTGTTTTTCACATGTTAAACAAGTTTTGATCATTTAATTGAATTTTTATTCAATTAAATACATTTTTGAAAACAAATTAGGGTTTTTGGATTAATTCAACCCTCACAAATCATTTTCAAAACTCTTTTTGGGCCTCTTGAGAGAGTGCAAGACCCATCCCTTTGTACAAAACTTTTTGGGCCTCATCCATTGTATAAGTCCCTCTGTACAAGTAAACGGCACGATCGTCGCCTTTTTAAAATAAATCTGGGCCTACCCTCGAGTAGTAAGACCCATTTCTTTTCTTTAAAAACCATCTGGGCCTCTTGAGAGAGTGTAAGACCCATCCCCCCTTGTACAAAAACTTTTTGGGCCTCATCCATTGTATAAGTCCCTCTGTACAAGTAAACGGCGCGATCGTCGTCCGTTTAAAAATAAAAACCATCTGGGCCTCTCCTTGAGCTATAAGACCCATTCAAAACACTTTGGGCCTCTCCTTGAGCTATAAGACCCATTCAAAACACTTTGGGCCTCTATTAGAGGGTAAGACCCAATCCCCTTTTTAACCAAAACATCTTGGGCCTCACTTATTGTATAAGTCCCTCTGCGTTAAAAGAAAACCTCGGCGCGATCGCCATTTTAAACGAAAAATCATTTGGGCCTACCCTCGTGTTATAAGCCCCACTCTTTTCTTTAAACCTTTTTGGGTCTCTTGAGAGAGTGTAAGACCCATCCCTTTGTACAGAAAACCATTTTGGGCCCCAGTCACTTGTATAAATCCCTCTGTACAAAATTCAAACAGTGCGCTCACTGATAAAACCCTGGGCCTCTCCTTGAGCTGTAAGCCCCAAATCTTTCTTTTTCAAAGCACTTTCTCCTTTGATTTTGAATATACTATTGTTTTCAATCTTTCTTTGTTGAACAACTAACCAAACAGCATGGAAGCACTCCAACCGAGTAAGTGGTTATCGCTTTCGTTTACTGCTTTCATATTATAAACTGTATTGTGGGGCTGCTCACTGTAAGTCTCATTTCATAAACTCATATCTATTGTGTAATAATAGTATAGATATTTCGAGTTTCCCCGGCAACTACGTCTAGAACTAGGTGACGCCGTTTCGTTTATTCGTAGAAATAGACGCCTAGATCCCCAACAGGAGCACCAGATACAGTCTTCTCTTCGGCTGTCCTCCTTAGGAATCATCAAGAAGCTCTACTCCCCAAGATGAATGTATTCTCCGTGAATGGCATCTTTGAGCTTCTTCCAAATTCTCAAACTTTCCTGACTTGATCTATTCCTTGCGGATAGCTTGCCTTGAATGTCTCGGGGTTTGGGTACCCACTACGGTCATAATCTTGGACCTTAACTAAGGAACCCTCTTTAAAAGCTAAAAGTCGCTGGATAGTAAACCTCGCACATTTACCAGTGGTTTTTATCTTTAAAAGAGTTATCTCTCCCAATGGAAAGGAGATGATAGACCCACGGGCTTCTTAAAAGCATCGGCCTCCTCTTGGGCATTATACAAGGACCCACAGGCTTCCTAAAAGCAACCCCGCCTCCTCTTGGGCTTCGTACAAGGACCCTACGGCTTCTTAGAAGTATTCACAGCCTCCTCTTAGGCTTCGTATAATGATCTCTTCCTCCGGGAATGATAGCCTCCTCTTGGGCTTAGTACAAGGACCCGTCGGCTTCTTAAAAGTTTCCAGCCTCCTCTTGGGCTTCGTACAAATTGTCCCGACGACCTCCTAGAGGTATAGGAACAGAACTTAGTCATCTGCATAGAACAGTCCTTTCATAAAGTCTACTACTGTTTCTCACAACATAGTACAAAAGATAAAACTCTAGACACGGACAGTCTAACTTCCTTGAGTCTCAAAGACATTCTCAAGCACTCTTCAAAAAAGGGAAGGAAACCCGTAGACTCGGACAGTCTCAATACCCTTTGGATTTCCCGTTTCCTCGAAGGAAAGGAAACCACCCCGATCCTCAGATCTAACCAACGAGTACAGTGTTGCTCATATAAGAACTGATTTTCTCTTTCAAAATCAGTATACTGGACCTGTCACTTAACTGACACAGTAACCTTAGCCTTCTCTTGGGCTTTGTACAATGATTCTCCCCAGCGGAGTCAAACAATGTTTAGCCTCTCTCTCGGGCTTTGTACGAGACACATAAGAGACTCCCTCGTTGAGTCAATCACCCTTTCGCCTCCATCTCGGGCTTCGTACGAGATACAAAAAAAACTCTCTTGTTAAGTCAAGTAGCCTCCATCTCGGGCTTTATACGAGATACCAAAAGACTCCATCGTCGGGTCAAAAAAACTTTTAGCCTCTCTCTCGGGCTTTGTACGGGACACAAAATAGCCTCCTCTTAGGCTTTGTATAATGATTTTCCTAGTGGAAATTAGCCTCCTCTTAGGCTTTGTATAAGAAAACCACTGGTTGATCCAATCAACCTTTTAGCATCAAAGTTGTGCCTCGTTCACAGTACACAAACATCAACAACTCCTTTCCCTTCATCTAATCGCTGTAAGCGGCAAGCCTCTGGATCATCTATATCCACGCCACTATCCCTCTTTTAGCATGAGAAATTCCTAAGGAAAGATGGCATTGCTCTACACTGAGTTAAAGTCTTCTCCTTCAGGTTAAAACCCTTTCTTCGGAAATTATGGCATTGCTCGGATCCGCGTATCCCAGTTAAAGTAATTCTCCTTCTCCCCTCTTTAGAGATGACAAATTCTCTCTAAAGCCGAGACCTTTCAGCTTCACATATTGGGCTTTGAACAAGATACAAATCACCTTTCGCTTCACGTCTTGGGCTTTGAACAAGACACAAAAAACTAATTTCCTCTCATAGAATAGGAGGAACTACGAACGCTCTGATTTCCCTGTTTCGGTAAATGGGAATACGTAGGCATAAGATCGAAAGAAAAGATCTTAGCGAGCGCAATAAAAAAAAAACCCAAATCTCATATCTCCTTCAACCAAAAGCAGTAATTCAAAAGCACCAGTCCTAACATCCTAATCCTTATTCCCCGTCAGAAACCCTTTGCCCAGATTAAAAGAAAGAAAACCGTATTGGCAAAAATATAAATAACCAGTACAAAGGCCCCCACATTGTAGCATTCGTAACTTAACAGACCGCTGTTTAAACTCAGTATACAAAGCAGGGTTAATTGGAGACATCTATTTCCCTTCCTTATTCAGCTCACAATAGGATAAAAAATGAATCGACCTGTAGTCAAAGCTTAAACCGCAGAGAGCGACCAGCGCTTAAGAACCGCGTCCAAAATCGCTCGCTACAGATGGCTTTGGTGTACTCAAACTGACGACAATTGAGCTCTATTTATAATAGAGCAAGTTTGTTTTGCAAGGAATAGTGCATGGCAGCTGGTAAGTAGGTTTGGCCAATGTTGGCAAATGAAAATCCAAGTCTCCTCTAGCCATTGACTAGAGGTTAGGGCACAGAGCTTTGGCCCCCTTGGTCTTGGATAAGTCTTGACTGATTTCAGATGAGAATGGCTCAGTCCATGCCACCTTGATGGTTCCATTGAATGCCTCATTCCAAATTTGAAGTCTTGTCCCTATTTTGGCCATTCTAGGTTCAACATGCTATTTCTTGTTCCATGGACTTTAGAGGCTTGGCTCAGTGATTGTCCCCTTTAGATTCAATCCTCTGAGGTGTCCAAGTGGATGGGAGCAATTGAATTTGGCTAATTTTGGCAAATAGACCAAAGTTGCAAATTCTGCCTTGCCTTGACAGATTTCAGCAAGGCAACTTGGCAATGTTGTATCTCATGGTGTAGGTTGAATTTGGCAATGTTCTTGGCCATTTTGGAAAGCTCTTACATGATATAACAACTGTTTGAACAAGTTTGGTTTTGATCTCTTTTGATTCCAAGTGAAAAATCCCCCTACATTTGGCAAAAAGTGAGGCAGAATCTGACTTAGTGAAAATTTCACTAAGTGTTGGAAAAAGTGACATTTTCACTTTTCTGCCACTTTGATCACTCCATAACTCAAAATCCTTAATGAATTGGAATGACTTGTAGTTGAAGTTTTTGTAGGTGATAATGGGGGCTACAAATCCATCTTTGGATGAGAAAAAATGGCCTTGTGGTTTAGGAGTTATGGTCCTTCAAAGTTGGTACCTTTGCCACTTTATTTTTAACTTAGAAAAATTTCTAAGTTTTATGGTTACCCCTTTTACAAGTTATCTCACTTTTCTTGATTTTTCTTAATGAATGATGATTCAAACCATAAATTAACATCATTTTAGGGTTAAAAATCCATTTTGGTGAAAAATCTCAAAAAGTCAAAATTGACTTTTGTGCATAGTTGACTTTTTATCAGATGAATTCCAAACTGTGCAATTCTTCAGGAAATCATGTCCTTGACCTAAATCAAACTTGATAGACATGTTCCATGGGTGTCATAGGGTATATTCAATCATGTATTAGGGTTTGGGAGCATGTCCAGGTCAAAAGTCAAAGTTACAGTTGACTTTTCTCTTAAAACCCTAATTGTGGTGCAGATGAAATTGAGACTTGTTGCTCAAACTTCTTGGATCAATCCATTGTTCCAAATGGATCAATATGGTATATTAGAGACCCTCAAATCATCTCTTGAGGTCTTGGCTCATGGTTTGTCCCAAAAGTCAACTTAGGGGTGAATTAGGTCAAGAAACCCTAATTCCTGATTTTTGATGAATGCATCCCCTGAGGCAAAATTGACTTGATGCATGGGTTCATGAGGTTCCATGAAGTATATTAGGTTATGCTTTGGATCATTGCCTTGTGCCCAGATGAAAATTTCCACCTGGAGGCCCTGGTCGACCAAAACCCTAATTTGGTGACACTGTCGATCTTGAGACTTGATCCACCTAGAAGGGAGCAACCTTGTGCTTAATCCTTGAAGTGGGAATCCTTTTGATCCTTTGTGTATGTTTGAGAGGTTAGAAAAGTTGAATATCAAGTCATTCCTTGATTTATCCTTTGTCTAAGGCTCAGAGAGGGCTTGAAACCCTAATTTTGATTATGGTGAATGCCCAACCATCTTTGGGGCATGTAAATACATCCATATTGTGATGATGATTTGCACAATGATGGGGAATCTAAGTGGTCAAAATTTGGGGTATTACAGATGCCCCTATTTAACCTTCTTGGACCCGAAGGTGTGAATGACGAAGGGATTCGGGCATTCGGGGTGCAAGAGGATTAAATATCGGAATACCCGAAATTTTGATGGTGGTTATGAATGGTAGCTTACGCATTCATCTTCTTTAGCTAAGCAATGATGCTTAGAAAAGGTAAACTTCCCCTCGATCCTGGTCTTCAGCCAAGGAACTGGTCTCAGTCTCTTTTGAAATAAACTTCCTCTCGATCTTGGTTTCCTACCAAGGAACTGGTCTTGGTTTCTTTTGAACTTCCCCTCGTTCCTGGTTTCCTACCAAGAACTGGTCTTAGTTTCTTTTGAACTTCCCCTCGTTCTTGGTTTCCTACCAAGAACTGGTCTTAGTTTCTTTTGAACTTCCCCTCGTTCTTGGTTTCCTACTAAGGAACTGGTCTTAGTTTCTGATTTAAACTTCCCCTCGATCCTGGTTTCCTACCAAGAACTGGTCTTAGTTTCTTTTGTCAATAAACTTTATTGACAAGGGACGCTATGTGTAGCGGTTTTCCTTCAAACTTCTCGCCGAATTTTCCTGGGGAGATGCCATTTGACGGAAAAAGTTTGATGTCAGACTTGCTGGGGAACCCAACATCTGAGTTGTAGAGTTGCGCAAACTTCTCTGTTGGAGACGCCATTTATCGATTCTACTAGGGAAAGCGAGTCTCTTGAGAGACTGTTTTCATTTGGGATCTTTCATCATACTTTTCTCGGGATCTTCCCAGAGAAACACCATATGATGGGGTCCAATTTTGAGGTGTCAATGACCTTCTCATCAGTGGTTTTTCGGAGCAAAACTAGCGTGCTGCCGAATCTCTGATCACGAGGCTTTCTTTGTGGATTTTCCTTAATCCGGGAAAGCAAGGATATCATCTTCAATGGCGAAGAGTGATGTTTATTAAAAGTTCTCTGATCTTTCAGAGGTTCAAATTATCAAAGTGGCCACGTGCCAACTTCTTTCCAGAATTAAACTGGAAGCGAGGTTGTTCAGACACAGTATTTCCTGACGAGGCAAGAACTGACAACTCGATTGAGAGGACTTCTACCACTAGGGGACAAGACCGACTAGAGTGATAGTGATGCAATATGAAATGTGAATGCAAAATAAAAAATGCATGATGCATGTATGTATATGCTGACAAAACAGACGCGACATACAGACTAATGGATGAACACAATTGGATACTCGGCCATCGCGGGGCGAAGAAGTACCGTTGATTCAAAATAGTAATTCCACCTTGCTTAGGAGAGATAGTCCCGTTAGGGAGCTATGTTGATCGGGCTTAGGAGATGAGAACTCGGCCGAGGCGTGTCAAATGAAACAAGGTCTCTGACACAGTTGATCCCTTTATTCAGGCATACTGGCTTAGAAGGAGTACTTTGATTCTGCACTTTGAAGTTCGCTTACTTCGGGAGAAGTGATCGATGTTCTTCTGATGTTCAACAGTCAAAAGAAATGCCATCTTTAATTTAAAAGCAGAAAAAGTTTTAACAAGTAAATTCATTTTTGTTTTATTTCAAGAATCGTTAATTAAGTTTAAACAACGTCGTTCTGTAAAGCTAAAACAAGTAAAGAATTACAAACAAAAGCACAAGGGCTCAAATTTTATTGATAAGATGGAGATCAGCCAAACGCGTGATTCCAAAAAGTACATACAAAGTTAGAAAATGGTAATTTACAGGGAAAAGGGCTACGTTGAAACATAACGACCACTATCCTTCTACCAACTTTGAATTCGGGGCATCCTGAGCTTCCGTCGAAGATGACCTTTGACTGGAGATTTCCTCCGATAGATGATGTAACTACTGCTGAGGGACTTGCCTCTGTTGAACATAGTTACTTGCCATTATCCCTAACTTTTGCCTGGATTGTACTATGAGATTTCCAATCCATCGGGATGATTCTTTTCATGTCTCTAACTTTTGCCTGGACCGCCCTTTCGGGTTTTCAATCCACCGAGACATTTTTTTTTTTAGTTTTAGGCGAAGTATTTCTTGACTACATCAACATTCGTGGGGTAGGCAAATTCCTCTCCGTCCATGGTTGCAAGTCTCAAGGCGCCGCCTGAGAAAGCTTCCGTGACCACATAGGGGCCATCATAATTTGGGGTCCATTTGCCCCGAGAATCAGTGAGGAATGATTGTATCTTCTTGAGCACAAGGTCTCCTTTCCTGAAGACACGAGGTCGGACCTTTTTGTCAAACGCCCTCTTCATTCTCTGTTGATACAACTGACCGTGGCATAGTGTCGTGATTCGCTTCTCTTTTATCAGGTTCAGGTCGTCGTGTCAACTTTGACACCATTCAGCTTCGGTGAGCTTCGCTTCCATCAATACTCGGATTGACGGGATCTCTACTTCTATGGGAAGCACTGCCTCCATGCCATATACTAGAGAGAAAGGGGTAGCCCCTGTTGAAGTACGGACAGATGTGCGATAACCATGAAGAGCAAAGGGTAGCATTTCGTGCCAATCTTTATAGGTTACAACCATCTTTTGAACGATCTTCTTGATGTTCTTGTTAGCCGCCTCTACCGCTCCGTTCATCTTGGGTCGGTAGGGAGATGAGTTATGGTGTTCGATCTTGAACTCTGCACACAACTCTTTCATCATCTTATTGTTCAAGTTAGACCCATTATCAGTAATGATCTAGCTTGGAACACCATAACGGCAGATGATATTTTTTTTGATAAATCGGACCACCACTTGTCGGGTTACATTGGCGAATGACGCTGCTTCGACCCACTTGTCGGAGTATATCTGACACTTGTGACACCTCCTCATGTACTTGTAGCAGTCGGATTCCATGGTCAACCAATAATACCCGGCCCTGAGAATTTTTCTCGCCATTGTGTGTCCGTTGGCATGAGTGCCAAAGGATCCTTCATGAATTTCTTTCATGAGCATGTCTGCTTCTGGCCTGTCTACACATCGGAGCAAGACCATGTCAAAATTTCTCTTATAGAGAGTGTTACCGCTCAGGAAGAAGTTTCCAGCCAATCTTCTGAGGGTTTTCCTATCTTTTCGGAGTGCCCCGGATGGGTACCCTTGTTTCTGAAGGAAGCATTTGATATCGTGATACCAAGGTCTGTCGTCTATGACTGCTTCAATCGCGAAGATGTAAGCGGGCCGTTCAAGGCGCATGATGTCGATCTTAGGTATGTCATTCCATCGACCTACATTAATCATGGAAGAGAGAGTGGCTAATGCATCAGCCATGTGATTCTCATCACGAGGGATGTGATGAAAGTCGACTCTGTTGAAGAAGGGTAACAACCTTCTTGCATAGTCTTTGTAAGAAATCAATCCTGATTAGTATGTGTTCCAATCTCCTTTTATCTGGTTAATAACCAGGGTTGAGTTGCCATATACGTCCAAGTTTTTGATCCTTAAATCAATCGCTTCTTCGAGACCCATAATACAAGCTTCGTATTCGGCCTCGTTGTTCGTACATTTGAACGTAAGTCTGGCAGTGAAAGGGATGTGGGAACCCTGAGGGGTAACAACGATTGCCCCAATTCTGTTTCCATAATGATTGACTGCTCCGTCAAAGATAAGTCCCCACTGGGAACCTGGTTCTGGCCCTTCACTGGGTAGCGGTTCATCGCAATCTTTCATCTTTAGATACATGACATCTTCGTCTGGGAAGTCAAACCCGATTGATTCTTGATCGTCAATCGGTTGATGAGCCAAATGATCGGCTAAAATACTTCCCTTAACGACTTTCTGAGCATGGTACTCTATGTCATATTCTGATAGTAGCATCTGCCAACGGGCAATCCTTCCCGTGAGAGCAGGTTTTTCGAAAACTTACTTGATTGGATCCATTTTGGAGACCAACCAAGTAGTATGACGAATCATGTACTGGCGAAGACGTTTGGCTGCCCAAGCCAAAGCGCAACAAGTTTTCTCAAGCATTGTGTACCGAGTTTCGCAGTCGGTGAATTTCTTGCTTAGATAGTAAATGGCAGACTCCTTCCGTTTAGTTTCGTCTTGTTGGCCAAGTACACATCCCATTGAGTCCTCTAGGACTGTGAGGTAAATGATCAGTGGTCTTCCTTCCACTGGAGGTGATAGAATCGGAGGATTCAACAGATATTCCTTGATACTGTCGAAGGCGGTTTGGCAATCTTTTGACCAAACGCAATCCTGGTTCTTTTTGAGTAATTTGAAAATCGGCGCACACGTCGCGGTCATAAGGAATATGAATCTGGAGATGTAATTCAAACGTCCCAGGAATACTCTGACTTGTTTTTCAGTTTTCGGAGAAGGAATTTCTTGAATGGCCTTGACCTTGTCAGGATCAACCTCAATTCCTTTCTGGCTGACGATGAACCCTAGTAGCTTCCCTGAACGGACACCGAAGGTACACTTGTTGGGGTTCAAGCGGAGCTTGAATTTTCTTAGACGTTCGAACAATTTTGACAGATGTTCAACGTGCTCATCCTCTGTACTTGATTTTGCAATCAAATCATCGACATATACCTCGATTTCTTTGTGTATCATGTCATGAAACAGAGTAGTCATGGCCCTTTGATAGGTTGCCCTGGCATTCTTCAAACCGAACGGCATTACCTTGTAACAAAAGGTACCCCATGGGGTAATGAACGAAGTTTTCTCCATGTCTTTCGGCGCCATTTTGATCTGGTTATAGCCCGAGAATCCATCCATGAAGGAGAATACTTTGAACCTTGTTGTGCTGTCAACCAGCATGTCAATGTGTGGTAAAGGAAAGTCGTCCTTTGGACTTGCCTTGTTCAGATCTCTGTAATCAACACACATTCTGACCCTTCCGTCCTTTTTGGGAACGGGTACGATGTTGGCTAACCATTGAGGATATTCAGATGTAGCAAGGAAACCCGCGTCAATCTGTTTCTGTACCTCCTCTTTGATTTTGATGGCCATGTCCGGGTGAGTGCGTCTCAACCCTTGCTTTACTGGCGGACATTTCGATCTCAACGGTAAGTGATGTTCCACGATGCTGGTATCCAACCCTAGCATATCCTGATAGGACCAAGCGAACACATCGGGGAATTCTTTGAGAAGCTTTATCAAACCCTCTCTGGCAGTTGGACTGAGTAGTGCCCCAATCCTGATTTCTTTTCTCTCTTTTTCTGAACCCAAGTTTACCATTTCCAACGGTTCTTTGTGAGGTTCAATGGACCTTTCCTCTTGTATGAGTAGTCGGGAGATCTCTTTTGGAATTTCGTTGTCATTTTCTTCTTCAGCCTCAAATAACGGGAACTCAAAGTTGGGAGAAGGCATCGGGTCGTATGTTTCAACGGGGTATAAAACAAACAATCTGCATGACGTGATAATTCGTGTTTAGAAGAGATAGAGAAAATGCAAGTGTGTGCAGTGTTTTGATTTTACTGCTTGTTTTTATTATTGAATGTTTTTTAGGATTACCATTTTCTGAAAAAGCAAAATGAGAAAACAGCAATTAACGCTGAAATTACAGAACGACATTATTTTATTAATGAACAAGTCGATCCTTGAAACTACAGCCCTATAAAACAAAACTCTGTCGCTTTGGGCAAAGCGAAGAGGGAAATTTACAGAAAACGAGCCCTATTAAAACATTCGTTTCACCTGGGCAGGGTGATAGGTTAAAGATGGCAATTACTTTGACTGACGAACGACCTTCGGAACCTCGACGGTAACCCATTGGCGGCAAACTCCTCGGTGAATCACAAAGTCTGGCACCTTCCTTGTTTTATCTTCAGAAATGACGCTGATTTCTGGTGGAGCAGGATCATTGGAATCTGTTTCCCAGGCAGAATTGTCGTAGGAGGATTCCTCTGTTGTATTTTGCATAGCATTTGTGATCTCAACTGTATCTCCCCATCCAGTTGACTGGATATCTTTGAGCCTGATACGAGAGCTTTCGGGAGCGGTGTACTTGACCATATGGTCGTATCTTCCACTTGGTTGTCCCAAGGTGTCCCAAACTTCTTTGGAACGGGAGAAATCATCCCTTTCGATGACGTTGACCTCAGGAAAAGCATAGTTGATGAATTCAAGTCCTGCGAACGTTGCGAATTCATCTTCATGTTGAGTAATTTCCGAATGACCTGAGTGTTGATCCCATGACATGGTGGGGACACAGGTATTCTGTTCAATGATGCTCAGCTGAGTTTCATTATTCGGCTGACTTTCTTGCCCCAAGTTTCCTGGGTAAGGCTGCCACATTGGCAGACCATCCATCGGGCCATAGTAATTGTGGTCAAAGTTGTCTTTCATCAGAGTGTCTTCCTCTAATGAATTTGGCGGAGCACGGCATTCTTCCGGATCACAATCTCCGTAGATCATTTCGACATCTGATCTTGGTATAAATCTCGGACTTTCTGTAGGAAAGCAAAAAGGCATGGGCACCTCTTCCTGAGACATATAGCCGTCCTCATCAAGATAGGACTTCCACTCTTCATCTGCGTCAGAGGGACCTTCCTCATTGATAGCATGAATTGTCTGAGACACTGGGTGAAGAAAACCTCCACCGTGGAAGAAGTTTTGAAGGGGGATGAAGACTTTCATCGTTGGCAACTGTCTGGGTACAGGTTGCAGAAAAACCAAGACCCTTCTTTGTTTTATTGTCAATAGGAATGACAAGCCGTCCCCATCCTGTCGTATCGGTACTCTCGACCGCTTTGATAGAATCTTTGTATGAGGAAATCGAGGTTCCTTCTTTGAACTGATTGTCCTTGCTCACCAATAGTGCTTGGAACTGAGTCCCAATAACCTCCTCGGGTTCTATACCAGCAGATGATGACAAGTTACTCACAAGCAAGGCTCGTTCTCCACAAACCGTGATAAGTTGATCGTTCTTGACGAACTTTAGCTTTTGGTGGAGGGTTGAAGTAACCGCTCCAGCCTGATGTATCCAAGGTCTTCCTAATAAACAACTGTATGTTGCCCGGATGTCCATGACCTGGAAAGTTATTTGGAAAGTGTGAGGACCAATAGTTATGGGAAGATCCACTTCGCCGATAACTATTTTTCTGGATCTGTCGAATGCTTTGACGACGACCTCGCTGACTCTCATCGGAGGGCCCTTGAATGATAATTGCATCAAAGTGGACTTTGGCATAACATTCAGGGCTGACCCTGTGTCTACCAGTACGTTGGCTAAAGCATCGCCCTGGCAGTTAATTGTAATGTTGAGCGCCATGTTATGACGGCGACCCTCTTCAGGTAATTCTTCATCACTAAATCCCAAATTATTGCAGGAAGTGATGTTAGAGACAATACTATCGAACTGTCTGATTGTTACATCCTGTTCCACAAAGGCTTGCTCCAAGACCTTCTGTAGAGCCTCTCTGTGTGCTTCTGAACTGAGTAACAGTGATAATACTGAGATCTTTGAAGGAGTCTGTAACAGTTGATCAACAACGTTATATTCACTCCTTTGGATGAGCTTTAGCATCTCATCTCTGTCTTTTGAAAAGTCTGGATTACTAGATTGACCGACTGGTGGATCAGGAATTTCTGCCTGAAGTTCCTTTTCTTTGTTGGATTCTCCAACCCCTCGGTTGAAGATTCGACCGCTCCGTGTTACACGACTGATGTCTGCAATATTCACGATGGAGGGTAATGGAATTTCCTTTCCATTCTCAATTGTTGTTACACCGTATTTGTAAGGGATTGCCTTAGCTGATTCATACGGTAGTGGTCCCGGTAGATAGATGACTATGGGAACCTTCTGATTTTTCTGACCATCATACGTAACCTCGATCCGTTCCTGGTTGGGAACTCTAGATTCGTCAAGTAGAGGGATGATGGCAAAAACATCCCTGGTCCTGTGATGACCAGAGATCGTGACGACATCCTCAACTTGACCGGCAAGGTAGTTTGGCGACCAAATGATGGGTCCTGAACCTGGATATGGACGAATTTCTCCATGATTGACCTGACCCTGGAAAGTTGCTCTCACAAGGTAACACCCTTGGTTACTTTCCGAACAGACGCTACAACTGTCATAGTTGTGTGGTGGCACCTGGCCACGCCCACTTTGAATGCAATGTAACCTCACTAGGTTATCTTCCATTGATCGGACATCCTGACTTTGACGACGAGTAGGATTCCTGTTATTGATACTAATCTACTGAGTATCTTCATCCATGTAGATTGGCATCCACCAGTGATTTAACAAGCGCTGAAGTGCCTCCTGGACAAGGGTACAACCTCGATCATTTTCGCAACCCTCCTTACAGCTTTGGTAATCATGTGATATTAAGAATCCGAGTCGGACCTGCTCAGCATGTAACTCTACCAGGTTGGTATTCATTACGCGAATGTCAAAGATCTGAACCATGTTGATTTGATTGGAGTTCCTATCATGGTAATCTTGGATCCATCCAAGATCCATCTGACGCTGGAGGGCCTCTTGTATGAAAGAGCATCCCTGTTTGTTTACCGAACAAATCAGACAGGAACTGTAATCGTGCCGAGGCAGATTATGATACTGGCTTTGCCTTGAGTGCATTGCCACCAAGTTGTCATTCATTGCACGGATGTCGTGGTTTTGAATGACGTTAGAATTCGTATAGACCATGTTAACTCCACGAACTCGGTGCTCTTGGATCCATCCAAGATCCATTTGCTCCTGTAGAGCTGCTTGCACCACAGAACATCCCTGGTTGTCTTTAGAGCAGATATCACACTGGTGATAATTATGAGGTGGCACATGGCCATATCCACTCTGTCTACAATGCATCTTGACCAGATTGGTCTTTAACAAGAGTACATCATGAATTTGATAGACATTGCTAGTCTCTTTCTCAATCAGATTGACTGCAGCTTTCTCATGTTGAGGCAGCGGGTTCGTGAGAACATTAGGATTTGTATCTTTGAAAGATAAGAGCCCGCTCCTAACAAGCTTTTGCACGTCAGATTTGAAATTGAGACAAGTCTCAATGTTATGCCCTGAACCTCCTTAATGATAAGGGCATGTCTGATCCGCTTTAAACCAAAAAGGCGGATTTTTCGAAACTGAAAGGGGAGACTTAGTCTGGATGTGC
The DNA here is from genome assembly GCA_022829125.1 of Lathyrus tuberosus. Lineage (NCBI taxonomy): Eukaryota > Viridiplantae > Streptophyta > Magnoliopsida > Fabales > Fabaceae > Lathyrus > Lathyrus tuberosus. Next base: position 9,486,941 of record JALAZF010000090.1, read on the forward strand.
CCCTTAGCCAGCAGTAATGGAAACAGCTCTGCGTACGTTACGGGTATAGGATCAAATCCTGGTGGCCGTGTTGTACGGTTGTTGTTATATGGAGGACGAGCCTGCTGAAGAGGCTATTGTGTCCTTTGTTAGTCAGGTTGGCTCTGCGCAATCTGGGGTTGATACATAGGAACAGGTGCGGGGCCGATAGCAGGAGTAACAGCTGCTACTGGCTGATAATGACGCCTTTGCTTTCCGAGGGAGATATTCCCAATATCTTGCTCTTTTTTCTTAGGGAGAGCATTACCATATTTTTTAGTATCGCTTGTCGATCCAGTGTCTTTTACCAAACGTCCTTCTCGGACAGCTTCCTCAAGACGTACACCCATGCCGACCATTTTGGTGAAATCACTGGGCGCACTGGCAACCATTCGGTCATAGTAAAATGAGCTTAAGGTTTTTAAGAAGATTTTTGTCATCTCTTTTTCCTCAAGAGGTGGACAAATTTGAACGGCAATTTCACGCCACCTCTGAGCATACTCCTTAAAGGTTTCCTTATCCTTTTGTGACATTGATCTGAGTTGATCTCTGTCGGGTGCCATGTCCAAATTGTACTTGTATTGTTGGATGAAGGCAGTACCAAGATCTCTGAATGTACTGATCGTAGTACGGTTTAAACCCATGTACCATTTGAGTGCGGCACCGGTTAAACTATCCTGGAAGTAGTGAATCAGCAGGTCCTGATTCTCCGTCTGAGCTGACATCCGCCAAGCGTACATCACCAGATGGCTCTGAGGGCAAGAGTTACCCTTGTATTTTTCAAAGTCGGGCACTTGGAACTTGTGCGGGACTTTCACATTTGGGACCAAGCAGAGGTCTGCGGCGTCCTTTCCAAATAGATCCTGACCGCGAATGGCTTGCAGCTCTTTCTGCATTTCCAAGAACTGCTCCTGGAATTCATCCATTCTGTCAAACATAGTTTCCTTCTTATCAGAAGATGTCTGTGGAATTTGTCCTTCCGGGACGGTGTGCACCACAGGGGGTGGTACCGTGACTACGGTAGTAAGTCTTGGCGCCTCCCGAAGTTTGTAACCTTCAGGAGTCTTGAGTATGCCCCTGGCATCTTCGCTTTCCCGAAGTTTGTAACCTTCAGGCCCAGCGGCTTCTGTTACGATTCCCTGATCTTCAGTGACCGGCGGAACATATCCTTCCGGGATATAGTTAACAGGCATGCCCCACGGACGATCTTTCGGCATCTGATACCTAGGATCATACTTTTCTATGATGGGCGTTGAGGTGATCTCTGAGATCACAGTTCTTTGTAGCTGAGCTTCTGCCATGGCTTGCATGTCATTACGAATCTTTCTCATATCCTCTCTCAGAGCGTCGATCTCTTCTTTCAACTCTCTATTTTCTTCCTCAAGATCATCCATCTTTTTCTGGCGATTGGCCCGAGTATTATATGAATGAGACAGTTTGACTCTAGAATCGAGACACAAACGTGAGATTCGTAGGGAAGAAGAATACGCGATGCGAGAATGATGAATGCAATGATTATATTAATTGTTGTTTTTTTTTGTTAAATAAACTTCGACAATTAGATTGCAAATATCAAACAGTGGGGAAACCCCCTTTTATTGAATTTCAAAGGATTACAGAAATGGAAATACAGTAGATTACAAAGTGCGGAAACAGAAACCTAAACTAATGGGTCCCGAGTCCTCTTCTTTGATCGGGGCGCTTAGGCCGTTGTCGGGTTGTCATTCCTTTGCCAGGTGAAAGGAGCGAGCAAATTCCTTTGGTTATCTTGATTCTCCACAGCATGCTGCTCCAAAATTTCAATCAGAGCATCTTTCTCTTTTAGCAGTTGCTGTATTTGGATACACTCTACGTCGAGGGTGCGGTACTTGTTCTTCCAAGACCTTCTTTGCTTTTGAACTTTGTTGAGAGTAACCTGAAGCTTTTCAGTTTCCGTCATGAAGTACATGACAGTTTCCCTTGGCGGAAGAATTCCGTAACGAGGATAAGGCATCTTTAGCTTGAGAGCTCTAGTTTGTACCCAATGGAGATAAGGCTCCACCGAGACACAGTCCGGTTTTCCCAGAGACTCTCGTCCTTTCTTATGAACCTGTTTCCAAGCTTGCACTATTTCCATCTTTAATGCTCTGTCGTTTTCTCCTTCCTTGAAGAAAAGACCTTCCAGATGAACACCCAGTGGGATGCGTCTCATCGGGTATCCAAATTGACGAAGAACCAATATCGGATGATAGTTGATTCCTCCTTTAGTTCCTATAAGGGGTACGCTGGGGAAGTTTCCACAACGGTCAATGATTCTGATTCCCTCATAAATCCTATTACACCAATCTATATCGAAATTGGTGAGAGACATGATCTTCTGCGACCAACGTAAGACACTTTTGCAATCCCAAAAAGCAGCAGACTTGGGCAAGTGAGAGATAAACCATTTGTAGAGCAAAGGTACACAGCATGTGATCTCCCCTCCGCTGTACAAATTTCCTAAGTGTACAGAATGATACGCATCTGCGAGCAAAGTCGGCACAGGGTTTCCAATGAGAAAAACCTTAATAGCGTTGATATCGACGAAGTTATTGATGTTGGGAAACAAAAATAACCCGTAGGTGAGCAAGACAAAGATGCTTTCAAAAGCAGTCATGTTCCCTATACTGGCAAAGTACAGAGCTTTCTTTGTCAAGAACTGGGCTGGCAAACCTTGGATGCCACCCTTAGTGGTCATGTGAGTCCTGACCTCAGACTCGTCCAAATGAATTGCTATTGTAATAGTCTGATTCTTTGGAATTTCTTCCAGTCCAGAAAATGGAGCTCGATCAGTGATATATAAATCAGTCAGATGAGAATACTCCTCCAGTGTTGGTGCAAGCTGGTAATCCGGGAATGTGAAACAATGATAAACCGGATCGTAGAATTGAATGAGCGCGTCCATGATCCCCTTAATAACATGGACTCTTAACAGTGGTAGCAAACCACCGTGCTTGGCTCTGAAAGCCTCTGGGTTAACGATCATCCTCGCTAACTTTCTCAAATCCCCTAGTTTTGGAACCTTGAAGGTATACTGGTGAGTTCTCCTTCTACCGAAATCCATTAGTGCAATCCTTTTCTCTGATATTTGCAATCACAGTCTTAGTTTAATTTGAAAAACAGAGAGACTAGAAGAGAAAGTTTTTTGAATGTTTTAATGTTTTATTAAATGAATGCATGAATGCAGCACACAAAAACATAGAAAAAACATGGGGTCAGAGGGTCGTTGTCATGAAGTCAAGGCTCTACCCATCCCCAAAGGTTTATACTAGGGTGATTTTTGTACCTGTACTCATTATCATCAGCTCCTCCCAGGAAATCAAAACAACAAGCGGATCACCAGCGAGTTGTGTGCAATCTTAGAGTAAGTGCCATTCACCGAGAATAGATCACCAGCCTCAAATGAGGGTAGTATCGCGTAACAACTATTTTCGATAGTTTCCACACTACAAAAAAGGTTGGCTTTTCTTAAGTGTATACTCAAACTCACCACATGCGGCATCACACGCATTCCCAGTAGCAGAAAAATAAACACGTATAGCAATTAGGAAAAGCAGTATATATATTTGTCCTAAACATCCTAGACTTATAAAGCTATGAATCCTAAGTTCTTGACAGAAATAGGTTCCCCGGCGGAAGCCCCAATCTGTGGTTTTCACAGAAGTTGGCCCCACGGTGGGCGCCACTTTTCTGTAGCGAGCGATTTTGGACGCGGTTCTTAAGCGCTGGTCGCTCTCTGCGGTTTGAGCTTTGACTACAAGTCGATTCATTTTTTATCCTATTAAAGCTGAATAAGGAAGGGAAATAGATGTCTCCAATTAACCCTGCTTGCATACTGAGTTTAAACAGCGGTCTATTAGGTTACGAATGCTATCAATGTGGGGGGGCCTTTGTACTGGTTATTTGTATTTTCGCCAATACGGTTTTCTTTCTTTTTACTTGGGCAGAAGGTTTCTGGCGGGGAACAAGGATTAGGATGTTAGGACTGGTGCTTTTGAATTACTGCTTTTGATTGACGGAGATATGGGATTTGGGTTTTTTGTTGATTGCGCTCGCTAAGATCTTTTCTTTCGATCTTATGCCTACGTATTCCCGTTTACCGAAACAGGGAAATCAGAGCGTTCGTAGTTCCTCCTATTCTATGGGAGGAAATGGGTGTTTTTGGTGTCTTGTTCAAAGCCCAAGACGTGAAGCGAAAGGTGATTTGTATCTTGTTCAAAGCCCAAGATGTGAAGCTAAAGGTGATTTGTATCTTGTTCAAAGCCTAAGACGTGAAGCTGAAGGACCTCGGCTTTAGAGAGAATTTGTCATCTCTAAAGAGGGGAGAAGGAGAATTACTTTAACTGGGATACGCGGATCCGAGCAATGCCATAATTTCCGAAGAAAGGGTTTTAACCTGAAGGAGAAGACTTTAACTCAGTGTAGAGCAATGCCATCTTTCCTTAGGAATTTCTCATGCTAAAAGAGGGACAGTGGCATGGATGTAGATGATCTAGAGGCTTGCCGCTTACAGCGATTAGATGAAGGGAAAGGAGTTGTTGATGTTTGTATACTGTGAACGAGGCACAGCTTTGATGCTAAAAGATTGATTGGATCAACCAGTGGTTTTCTTATACAAAAGCCTAAGAGGAGGCTAATTTACGCTAGGAAAATCATTATACAAAGCCTAAGAGGAGGCTATTTTCCGCTAGGAAAATCATTATACAAAGCCTAAGAGGAGGCTATTTTGTGTCTCGTACAAAGCCCGAGAGAGAGGCTAAAAGTTTTTGACCCGACGATGGAGTCTTTTGGTATCTCGTATAAAGCCCGAGATGGAGGCTATTTGACTCAACAAGGGAGTTTTTTGTGTGTCTCGTACAAAGCCCGAGAGAGAGGCTAAACGTTGTTTGACTCCACTGGGGAGAATTTTGGTATCTCGTACGAAGCCCGAGATGGAGGCTATTGTAACTGTTTCAGTTGAGTGACAGATCCAATATACTGATTTTAAAAGAGAAAATCAGTTCTTATATGAGCAACAGTGTACTCAGGGATTTAATTTGAGGATCAGGGATATTTCCTTCTCTTTGAGGAAACGGGAAATCCAAAGGGTGTCGAGACTGTCCGAGTCTGCGGGTTTCCTTCCTATTTAACGAAGGGTGCTTGAGAATGTCTTTGAGACTCAAGGAAGTTAGACTGTCCGTGTCTAGAGTTTTATCTTTTGTACTATGCTTTGAGAAACAGTAGTAGACTCTATGAAAGGACTGTTCTAGGAGGATGACTAGGTTCTGTTCCTATACCTCTAGGAGGTCGTCGGGACAATTTGTACGAAGCCCAAGAGGAGGCTGGAAACTTTTAAGAAGCCGACGGGTCCTTGTACGAAGCCCAAGAGGAGGCTATCATTCCCGGGGGAAGAGATCATTATACGAAGCCTAAGAGGAGGCTGTGAATACTTCTAAGAAGCCGTAGGGTCCTTGAATAATGCCCAAGAGGAGGCTGATGCTTTTAAGAAGCCCGTGGGTCTATCATCTCCTTTCCATTAGGAGAGATAACTCTTTTAAAGATAAAAACCACTGGTAAACGTGCGAGGTTTACTATCCAGCGACTTTTAGCTTTTGAAGAGGGTTCCTTAGTTAAGGTCCAAGATTATGACCGTAGTGGGTACCCAAACCCCGAGACATTCAAGGCAAGCTATCCACAAGGAATAGATCAAGTCAGGAAAGTTCGAGAATTTGGAAGAAACTCAAAGATGCCATTCACAGAGAATACATTCATCTTGGGGAGTAGAGCTTCTTGACGATTCCTAAGGAGGACAGCCGAAGAGAAGACTGTATCTGGTGCTCCTATTGGGGATCTAGGCGTCTATTTCTACGAATAAACAAAACGGCGTCACCTAGTTCTAGACGTAGTTGCCGGGGAAACTCGAGATATCTATACTATTATTACACAGTAGATATGAGTTTATGAAAGGAGACTTACAGTGAGCAGCCCCACAATACAGTTTATAATATGAAAGCAGTAAATGAAAGCAATAACCACTTACTCGGTTGTAGTGCTTCCATGCTGTTTGGTTAGTTTTTCAACAAAGAAAGATTGAAAACAATAGTATATTCAAAATCAAAGGAGAAAGTGCTTTGAAAAAGAAAGATTTGGGGCTTACAGCTCAAGGAGAGGCCCAACTGATTTTTCGTTTAAAAATGGCGATCGCGCCGAGGTTTTCTTTTAACGCAGAGGGACTTATACAATAAGTGAGGCCCAGATGATTTTGGTTAAAAGGGGATTGGGTCTTACACTCTATTAGAGGCCCAAAGTGTTTTTAATGGGTCTTATAGCTCAAGGAGAGGCCCAAGGGTTATTTTGAAAAGGCGACGATCGCGCCGTTTGTTTTGACGGTATCGGGACTTATACAATATACTGAGGCCCAAAAATGATTTGGTCAAAAAAAGGATTGGGTCTTACACTCTATTAGAGGCCCAAAAAGTTTTAAGAAAAAAGAAATGGGTCTTACTACTCGAGGGTAGGCCCAGATGGTTTTTATTTTTAAACGGGCGACGATCGCGCCGTTTACTTGTACAGAGGGACTTATACAATGAGTGAGGCCCAACAAGTTTTTGTACAAGGGGGGATGGGTCTTACACTCTCTCAAGAGGCCCAAAAATGATTTGAAAATGATTTATGAGGGTTGAATTAATCCAAAACCCTAATTTGTTTTCAAAATGTATTTAATTGAATAAAAATTCAATTAAAATGATCAAAAATTGTTTAACACATGGAAAACAAATTGTGATCTTGGATTAATGCTTCAAAAATTAAGTATTGACCTACAAAATAATTAGAAAGCATTAAAAGTTGCAAAATCAATGTAGAAAAAATATTTAAAATGTCAAAAACAATTAAAATATTAATTCTTTGCAAAAATATCAATTATATGAAATAAATAATATTTTTGGGATTTTTTGGGAAAATAAAATATTTCAACATTTTTGTGAATTATTAAAAAAAGAATCAACTCAAAATCATTAAAACTCAGAGAGAAATTAATTTTTGAATCAATTAAACAAAATCACAAAATTCAAATATTTGAATTTATGAAAAATGGCGCCAAGAACAGCTGAAGAACACGCGTGTGTTCTTGGTTTCTCAGATTTGCATTTTCTATCCAATCTCCATGAATACGTAATCATATCATGTAATCCACATATCATTATGCTCGTCTCAACCTCACGATCATGTCTATGTACTTTAATTTCATTTAAATTAAACATACAACAAGAAATCACGAAGAGACCTCAAGAACCCTAATTTCTGCATGAAGGCTAGGATTTTTGATACACGATTCAAACAATGCAATTAATTGAGGGAAAACATTCCATGCATGATTATGAACATATGGCCAAATTATTGTGCGAGGAAATATGCATAGATTGAGAGATGACCAAGTATGTGCTTACCTCCAAGTCGTGACAGCAAGTTCAAAGTGATTTTTGATTTGGAGGTGTTACAGATGAGTGGTGATGATCTGAACAGCTTCCCTACACCCTATGGATTGTGTTTGGATGGTTGGACTTGATTGAAACTGGCTGGATCATTTTGTGGTACCTCAGCTGCAACTTGTTTGAAAATTTGAGCAACCAGCTGGTGATTTTGTGAAATTGATGTTTCAGAAGCAATCTAAGTGTTTGATCAGCTCATATGTGATGTATGTGAGGTGTGGGAGTGATTGGTTTGATTGGAATTGCTCTCAAACTCAAAACCCGATAGCTACCTTGCTAAGAAAGGCATTTTTGCCAAGAGAAAGAGATTTTGAGGAAAGCATCTGTTAGATGGCTTTGGTGTACTCAAACTGACCACAATTGAGCTCTATTTATAGTAGAGCAAGTTTGTTTTGCAAGGAATAGTGCATGGCAGATGGTAAGTAGGTTTGGCCAATGTTGGCAAATGAAAATCCAAGTCTCCTCTAGCCATTGACTAGAGGTTAGGGCACAGAGCTTTGGTCCCCTTGGTCTTGGATAAGTCTTGACTGATTTCATATGAGAATGGCTCAGTCCATGCCACCTTGATGGTTCCATTGAATGCCTCATTCCAAATTTGAAGTCTTGTCCCTATTTTGGCCATTCTAGGTTCAACATGCTATTTCTTGTTCCATGGACTTTGGAGGCTTGGCTCAATGATTGTCTCCTTTAGATTCAATCCTTTGAGGTGTCCAAGTGGATGGGAGCAATTGAATTTGGCTGATTTTGGCAAATCGACCAAAGTTGCAAATTCTGCCTTGCCTTGACAGATTTCAGCAAGGCAACTTGGCAATGTTGTATCTCATGGTGTAGGTTGAATTTGGCAATGTTCTTGGCCATTTTGGAAAGCTCTTACATGATACAACAACTGTTTGAACAAGTTTGGTTTTGATCTCTTTTGATTCCAAGTGAAAAATCCCCCTACATTTGGCAAAAAGTGAGGCAGAATCTGACTTAGTGAAAATTTCACTAAGTGTTGGAAAAAGTGACATTTTCACTTTTCAGCCACTTTGATCACTCCATAAATCAAAATCCTTAATGAATTGGAATGACTTGTAGTTGAAGTTTTTGTAGGTGATAATGAGGGCTACAAATCCATCTTTGGATGAGAAAAAATGGCCTTGTGGTTTAGGAGTTATGGTCCTTCAAAGTTGGTACCTTTGCCACTTTATTTTTAACTTAGAAAAATTTCTAAGTTTTATGGTTACCCCTTTTACAAGTTATCTCACTTTTCTTAATTTTTCTTGATGAATGATGATTCAAACCATACATTAACATCATTTTAGGGTTAAAAATCCATTTTGGTGAAAAATCTCAAAAAGTCAAAGTTGACTTTTGTGCACAGTTGACTTTTTATCAGATGAATTCCAAACTGTGCAATTCTTCAGGAAATCATGTCCTTGACCTAAATCAAACTTGATGGACATGTTCCATGGGTGTCATAGGGTATATTCAATCATGTATTAGGGTTTGGGAGCATGTCCAGGTCAAAAGTCAAAGTTACAGTTGACTTTTCTCTTAAAACCCTAATTGTGGTGCAGATGAAATTGAGACTTGTTGCTCAAACTTCTTGGATCAATCCATTGTTCCAAATGGATCAATATGGTATATTAGAGACCCTCAAATCATCTCTTGAGGTCTTGGCTCATGGTTTGTCCCAAAAGTCAACTTAGGGGTGAATTAGGTCAAGAAACCCTAATTCTTGATTTTTGATGAATGCATCCCCTGAGGCAAAATTGACTTGATGCATGGGTTCATGAGGTTCCATGAAGTATATTAGGTTATGCTTTGGATCATTGCCTTGTGCCTAGATGAAAATTTCCACCTGGAGGCCCTGGTCGACCAAAACCCTAATTTGGTGACACTGTCGATCTTGAGACTTGATCCACCTAGAAGGGAGCAGCCTTGTGCTTAATCCTTGAAGTGGGAGTCATTTTGATCCTTTGTGTATGTTTGAGAGGTTAGACAAGTTGAAGATCAAGTCATTCCTTGATTGATCCTTTGTCTAAGGCTCAGAGAGGGCTTGAAACCCTAATTTTGATTATGGTGAATGCCCAACCATCTTTGGGGCATGTAAATACATCCATATTGTGATGATGATTTGCACAATGATGGGGAATCTAAGTGGTCAAAATTTGGGGTATTACACTTAGCGAGCGTCCTGTCTTGGGACGATGCGTTAAGTATTCGCCCACGTGCCCTAGACTTTGGTTCAATGCAATTTATAAACTAACTTAAGTCACTTCTGTCCTAAAAAACACAAACCAACTTCAAACATTTTGTCCTTCAGGATCGTCAAACTAAAGACCATTTTCAAAAAGGGCACGTTACCTTCCGTCTGAGACGCAAACAGGCATCGACCCTAACTGCCGGACGCGAACTTAACGTCGCTCATAAAAAACACACAAAGAACTTGGTCCGAACTACGTTGACTCTGAATTCCCCATTGCACAAGGGGGGTACGTAGGCCTAGGACGCTGACATCCTACCGAGTCTGTCTTTGCTTTCCCTTCCCCGCCTTAGTACAGCCATAGATGATAGGATAACTCACCCTTAGAATAGACAACAAGCGTGGATCCCATCGAGTACGATGGACGCGTGGGGTGCTAGCACCTTCCCCTCGCGTAACCGACTCCCGAACCCAGGCTATGGTTGTGATGACCATGCCTTTCCCTCTTCCTCAGGTTTATGCGGTGTTCCCTTTCCCTCTCTTGGGATAAATTTACACGGCTGGCAACTCTGTTTTTCCGCGCCACTCTCGCGTTTGTACCTGGATGAAAATCCTAGGAGCGACAATCGGTAGATGCTAATTTGGCCCTGATCAGCAGAGGAATATGGGAATTCGGTGATCCTCCGGGGAATTCTTCTCTGTTGAACACGATCGGCTGCGAACGCCCTTTACCCTTGCCGATCGTGTACGACTATTCGGGGCTGCTGTCTATCAGTTGTTCGAACTTTCGTTTGATGGATCCTATCGTAAGCTCATGGTACCCCCCACATGAGATAACCATGGCCGTAGGAAAGGTTTCCCAGGTGTTGTGTATGAATGCCTGGGAAGTCGGGTCGAGGTGGTCAGGAACGAAGAAGTCCTCTGGTCGGCTGATGGCCATTACGACCTGCAGGGGAGGACTGGATGGGGCTGATTCTGCTTCTTTCTTCGGATCAGATGTGTCTCGTCGGGAGGACTCTCCCTTATTCACGTATTGCTTCAGGTGACCCTCTTTGATGAGGATCTCTATTGCGTCCTTAAGGTGTACGCAATCTTCTGTCACGTGGCCGTGACTACGATGGAAACGACAATATTTGCTTTTGTCGACGTTTCCTTTGGACGTGGTTGGTTTAGGGAACCGGACACCCCTTTGCTTGAATTCTGTGTTGATGCAGTCGGAGAGAATGCGCTCTCGCGAGGTCGTGAGTATGGTGTACTCCGTAAACCGGCCAGCCGGCCCTTTGCTTTTGCGAGGACGCTCATCGCGTCGTTTCTCCTTCCCCTGCCGGGATGATTCTGGCTCATCTTTTTTTGATGCACGGGGTGCTTCGCGATCTCTTAAGTCACGGGCATGATATGCGGCTTCTTTTTCCTCGTAACGGATGTAGTCTTCAGCTTTACGAAGAAGTTCTGTCAGAGTCCGGGGAGCTTCGATTCCTACTGCCTTACGGAAGTCACTTTTGGGTCGGAGTCCGTTTTCGAGGAGGTACTTCTTTATGTGATCCGTTGTTCGGACTTCAACCGCTTCTTTGTTGAATCTTTCAATGTACGCCCTCAGGGATTCATCCCTGCCTTGTATAATGGCCTCCAACGTGGCCTCTGACTTAGGATGTCGTTGGGAAGCTGTGAAATGGCGGGCAAACTGGCTTTTCAACTCCCTCCACGAAGAGATGGATCCGCGAGGAAGTCGTTTAAACCACGTCATCGCTCCCTTTCTCCAGGTGATGGGGAACATTTTGCATCTGATAGCCCCGGAGACACCGTGATATTGGAGCATAGCCTCTATGTTTTCGATATGCTCGCGGGGGTCAGTTGTCCTATCGTAGGTCATCAACGTGGGTGGTTTCTCCAATCTGTGGGGAATTCTAGTGTCGAGGATGTCCCTTGTGAACGGACCGTGTACGTCATCCTCACTTCCGGAACTAGGAGAGAGCGATAGGGAATGGCTGTGCTCGCGGCTTCGACTTCGGCGAGGAGAACACCCGCGGGTGCGACGGTGATCGTACTTATCCGCGTGTCGAGACCTCTTGGAAACCGGGGAGTGCCTGGATCTTCGCGGGGGAGACTGATGTCGTCGTCGGGCTAGATCGGGTGTGAGGTTCCTCAATCTTGAACGTTTCCTCTCCGGGGAGAAGGTGTCGCGTCTTCGCTTCGAGGGAGTCCGTGGACGCGGGGAAAGGCTCGCCAGTTTTTCTGAAGCGAGGCGTTCCTGAAGGATATGCTCGAGGGCGTCGAGCTTCTCCCCCTGCTGGAGGATCAGGAGGTTTGAGTTATTGAGAGAAGCGATGAGCGCTGCGGTGGTCGGGTCAGCATCCTAGGGAACCGGAACGGGCTCGAAGGTGAGCTCCATGGCTGGTGTTCGCGGCTTTAGTTAGTCAGGTTTCGGGGAAGCCGGCCTTCCATCTCTTCGGTCACTTTCCAGCGGGATATGCCCGACGAAAGTGTGGTCGTTGTTGTTGTTGTTGGCCTCAGGGGCCATATAGTCTTGGTGAACATCGTTCTTGATGAAAGCCATGTCGATCTGAGATTTTGACAAGATGAAGCTTTGGTCTTTGTTGAGTAAGAGAGAATCTTGGTGAAAGACAGGGAAGCTATTTCCCACAGACGGTGCCACTGATCGGAGAGGACCAGAAGGAGATCGTCGCGGCCTTCGTGTAGGACAAGTGCTGATGCTCGTAGGAGAGGAAAAATGGGGTGGAGGTACCTGCAAGGTACTCCGATGCCAAAGTAAGTATTTGGTCAAAGAGGGGAAAAAGCAAGTAAGAGAAGTCAAGTATATGATTTGTGATACCTGCCCCACTCAAGCGAGGGGGTTTTTATAGATGGATTTCTAGCGAGCAAAGCGCCTGATCGACCAATGGGGAATTTCCAGATGAAGGACAAGGCGCGTGGTCTCCTAACTATTTCCGTTATATTCGGGGAGGCAGTTGGTCACGTGAACTACCCTGCGCGTGAAGGGGACACGCCCAACAGTTACTTTCTTCCCAACGGCCATATTGTGCCCAACGGTTATATTGTGCTTATTGGGCCTGTTCGCCAATTATGCTGGATTAGACCTGGACCTTAGGGGCAGGAAGCCCTTCCCGGTCCAGAACAGAATACATAAGGGATGCCTTGTTTTAGGCCTGGGCAAGGCAAGGCAAGACCAGCTTTTGGGCCAAAAACGTAAAGGTTGTAACTTTCTCATTTCTCCATGGATTGAGACAAAATTTAGGTCTATCCTGCCTAGAATTTCACAAGGAATCCAATGGTGCCCTTGGTTTTTTCAGATGAGGTCCCCATTTTAAAACCTGATGGTGTTTTTGAAATAGGCCGATAATTGCATTTTCTATGCTACCTCATGTTACAGGCAAGAATTACATGGAAAATTGGTTCAATCACAACATATACAACATGCATGAGAGGTGTATGATCAGTGGACTTCAAAGCAATGCATATTTCAAAGAGTTCAAGTTGTGATGCTTACCTCTTTGGGAGCTTTTTGTGCTATCTGCCAAGTTTCTTATGCCAGAAACAATTTGATGCTTTGGACACTCTCAAATGATCCCTTAGGAGCTTTTAGAATGGTTGGAACCAGCTGGAATCCTCAGGAACAAGTTTGAGCTCTTTCTTGCAAAAGGGGCAAAAGTGACCAATATGGCAACTCTCTCAAATGGTGTTCCAGATGTGGGGACCATTTGAGACAGTTCAAGAATGATATTTGGAGTGTGTTTGAGGTTTTATCTGGTTTTGAAAGTGACTGAATCAAGACATGGCTTAAAAATGCAAAAAGTCCAATTTTGAGGTTTTGAGAGGGGGCTTTGTGATTTTGGTGTTACAGGTCACATATGAGAGTTTGGACATCTTAGATATGACATATGGGATGTGTTTGGATCATGAGCTGTGATGGAATTGCTCTCCAACTCAAAAACTCAGAGATACCTTGCAAAAGAAGGCATTTTGGCCTAAAGAGAGGGATTTTGAGGACTGCATCAGTTTGGGTGCTTTGGTGTACTCAAACTAATCACAATTGAGGCCTATTTATAGTGTGCCAAGTTTGTTTTGGCATCAATAGTGAATGGAGGCTGCAGCAGGCCTTTGGCCAATGTTATGCAAAAGGAATCTCAAGTCTCCTCTAGCCATTGACTTGAGATTAGAGCACATGCTTTGTAGCTTTGGTTCAAAGATAAACTTGGACTGAATTCAGTTGGAATAGGCTCAGTTCATGCCACCTTGGTGCATCCATTGAATGCTTGAAAACAAAATTGGAGTCTTGGCATCTTTGTAGCCTTTTTAGATTTGGCATGGCTATTGTAGATTCTTGGACTTTGGAGGCTTGGGGATCAGATCATTCCCTTCTTGTTTGATCCTCAGATGTGTCCAAATTGATTACAAGGCTTGGATTGATCAAATTTGGACAAATCGAGCCAATGTGCACAAATCTGCCTTGTAAAAATCAGTTCAAGATGCCATGTTCCAAGGGTTGTATCTCCTTGCTCAAATGGAATTTGGAGATGATCGGGTACTTGTTGGAAAGCCCTCATGGCATACTTTAACTTTAATGTCCACCCCTAGACCTGGTTTGACTTGGATCAAGGTGAAAAATGTCCCTACATTTGAGAAAAAGTAAGGCAGATTTTGACTTTAGTGAAAATTTCACTAAGTGTTGGAAAACTGTTATTTTCATGTTTTCAGCCATTTTGATCACTCCATAATTTAAAATCCATGAGGAATTGGAATCTTTTAAAGTGTGTAATGAGAGCTATAAATCCAGCTTTGGACCATCCAAAATGGTTGCTTGGATCTCAAGTTATGGTCCTTGGAAGTTGGTACCCTAGCCACTTTGTTCCATAACTTAGAAAAATTATAAGTTTTTTTATGGTTACCCCTTTTACAAGTTAACTCATTTTCTTTGATTTTTCTTGATGAAGGATGATTCAAATCACATATTAACATTGTTTTAGGGTCAAGGAACCATAATTGTGAAAAATTCCAAAAAGTCAAACTTGATTTTGTGCACAGTTAACTTTTTATCGGATGAAATCCAAACTGTGTGATCCTTTGTGAAATCAAGTCCTTGACCTAAATCAAACCTAATGGATATATTCCATAGGTGTTGTAGGGATTATAGAATCATGTCCCAAGGTTTGGGAGCATGTTTGGGTCAAAAGTCAAAGGTACAGTTGACTTTTTCCTCGAAACCCTAATTATGGTCCTGATGAAAATGAAACTTGTGGATCAAGCCTCTTGGATCAATCCATTGTTGCAAATCAATGTAGTGTATTGGAGACCCTCAAATCATGTCTTGAGGTCTTGGCGCAAGTTTTGTCCCAAAAGTCAACTTAGGGGTGAATTAGGTCAAGAAACCCTAATTCCTGATTTTTTTATGAATGCTTCCCCTGAGGTTAAATTGACTTAATGATTGGGTCCATGAGGTCCCTTGGAGTATCTTAAGTTGTGCTTTGAAGCAATGACTCATGCTCAGAGGAAAATTTCCATCTAGAGGCCTCAGTCGACCAAAACCCTAATTTGGTGACACTGGCGATCTCGAGGCTTGATCCACTTGGAATGTTGCAACCTTGTGCTTGACTTTTGATGTGGGAGTCCTCTTGATCCTTTATAGGTGTTTGAGAGGTTAGACAAGTTAAAGATCATGTCATTCCTTGATTGATCCTTTGTCTAAGTGCTCTGAGAGGGCTTGAAACCCTAATTCTTGATTGTGGTGAATGCTCAACCATCTTTGAGGAGATTGATGAGGCATGAAAGTACATCCATATTGTGATGATGATTTGCACAATGATGGGAAATCTTAGTGGTCAAAATTTGAGGTATGACACTGAGTACATACATAGACAAAGTGTTGAGACGCTTTAATAAGAATGATTCCAAGAAAGGATTCATACCTATCCAACATGGCATGTGTCTATCAAAAACACAATCTTCTTCAACAAAGGAATAGAGGGATCGCATGAATAAGATTCCATATGCATCTGCAATAGGATCTATCATATATGCCATGTTATCTACGCGACCAGATGTCTCGTATGCTTTAAGTGCAACGAGTAGGTACCAATCTGATCCTGGTGATGCTCATTGGGCAGCTGTCAAGAATATCCTTAAGTACTTGAGAAGGACTAAGGATTCATTCTTGATATATGGAGGCCAGGAAGAGCTCGCGGTAATTGGATACACCGATGCTAGCTTCCAGACAGATAAGGATGACTTTAAATCGCAATCTGGTTATGTGTTCTGCCAAAATGGTGGTGATGTGAGTTGGAAAATTTCAAAGCAAGAAACAGTTGTTGATTCTACAACCGAGGCCGAGTACATTGCTACCTCAAATGTAGCAAAGGAAGTCGTTTGGATACAAAAGTTAATTAGTGAACTTGGCATAGTCCCTAGCATTATGGATTCCATTGATCTCTATTGTGATAACAATGGTGCCATCGCACAAACTAAGGAGCCTAGATCTCACCAACGATCCAAACATATACTTAGGCGTTATCATCTCATTCGAGAGATAATAGACCGGGGAGATATGAAGATATGCAGAGTACCTACACTTGACAACATTGCTGACCCACTAACAAAGCCTCTTGCGCAGCATAAGCATGATGGCCATACTAGATCTATGGGTATTAGGAGTATGCCTGATTGGCTCTAGTGCTAGTGGAAGATTGTTGGTGTAACCCCTAGAGGCCAATACTTTTGGTACTTGTATCGAATTATTTATTAATAATAAAAGGCATTTCTTTATTAAGTTTGTTTTCCAAATTGATAAAGTCCCTAGAATAGCTAGTTCGTTTAATGAAATATTAAGTGTGACTTAATCATGAGATTCCATTAAACATAAGGACATTATTCTTAAAGTATCCGTAGTCGAGCTTTAATGTGAAATGGGATAACCTTAAAGCATTAAGACTATTATGTAGATAGACTGATGATCACATCTCATGGATCATGGATAAGGAGTTATCAAGTCTTAACATATGTATGAATATTAGGAGTAATATTTATACTGGATTGACCCACTATGAGAGTAATACATAGAATGTTATGAAAAGTTTCATAAGTTACTCTCATGGTGATAGTAGTGTATACCACCTTTCGACCTGAAACCACTATGGACCCTAGATGTAGAGTCAAGTACTTTATTGCTGATCAAACATTGTCCGTAATTGGATGACTATAAAGACAGTTGATGGGTACTTCATAAAGCATGCTCAGGGACATGAGTGACCTAGATGGAATTTTCCCATCCTGCATAACAGGATAAATATCTAAGGGCCCAATATTGAACTGAACAAGGATGACACGGTATATGCCTTGTGTTCAATATAGACATAAGGGCAAAAGGGTAATTGTACACACAAGCACTATCATAAAAGGTTTTGTCAGATCACATGACAATTTTGTGACTTGGGTAGCAGTGATGTGTTGCTAGATACCGCTCATTGTTTATTATTTTAAATGTATGATTTAATATAATTACCAACGTTGTGAAATCCTACAGGGTCACACACATAAGGACAGTTTGATAAGAGGCAGAGTAAATAAGGAACACTGGTACAGTGTACTTAAGTAAATATGTAACACCATAAGGTACGGTGCACTTAAGTGGAATACGGATTGTGGTAAGGTACCACATGCTTAAGTGATATATGGTACATCATAAGATATGGTGTGCGTGCACTTAAGTGGGCTTTTTAGCTTGCAGCCCATACAAGTGGTTCTATAAATATAACCCTTATGCAAAAGCGTAAACACTTGATGAAAATTCAGCTGTGAAACCCTAGCCGTATTTTCATTCTCTTTATATCTCACTCAAAGCCTTCAATCGTAGCAGCTAGCACTGAGACTGAAGGAAGCTGTTTGTGTGGAGTGAGTAGAGGCAATGTTCATTGTACATCACTCGTGATCATTCCTTCAATTCAGAATCAAAGGTTTCATCGCCACAAGAGGTAACCATTATATCACTGATCATGATTTTTCGTAAGGATCGCTAAAGGGAAATTTTAATTTCTGCTGTGTTTTTGAATCACGATTTCCCCTCAGATCAATATAAGATATTTGAGGTCTTTAAATCATTCCTTGAGGTCTTGGTTCATGTCTTGCTCCAAAAGTCAACTCAGGGGTGAATTAGGTCAAGAAACCCTAATTCCTGATTTTTGATTAATACATCCCCTGAAGTTATTTTGAACTTATGATTGGATCCATGAGGTCCCTTTGAACTTATTAGACCATGTTTTAAAGTATTGGCTCATTCCCAAATGAAAATTTCCCTCTGGAGGCCTTGGTCGACCAAAACCCTAATTTGGTGACACTGATGATCTTGAGGCTTGATCAACTTGAGATGTTGCATTTTCATGCTTGATTCTTGATGTGGGAAACCTCTTGATCCTTTAAGGATGTTTGAGAGGCTTCACAAGTTGAAGATCATGTCCATTCTTGATTGACCCTTTGTCTGAGTACTCTGAGAGGGCTCAAAACCCTAATCCTTGATTAGAGTGAATGCTCGATAATATTTGAGAGGATTGATGAAGTATGAAGGTACATCCATATTCTGGTGATATTTGCACAATGATGGGAAATCTTGTGGTCAAAATTTAGGGTATGGCAGATGCCCCTATTTAATCTTCTTGGACCTGAAGGTGTGAATGGCGAAGACGTTCGGACATTCAAGGTAAGAGAGGATTAAATATCGGAATACCTGAAATTTTGATTGTGGTTGTGAATGGTAGCTATTTGCTCATCCATCTTATTTTGCTAAGTAGTGCTACTTAAAAAAGGGATAAACTTTCCCTCGATCCTGGTTTTCATCCACGGAACTGGTCTTAGTTTCTTTTGAAATAAACTTCCCCTCGATCCTGGTCTTCAGCCATGGATCTGGTCTCAGTTTCTTCTTAAAATAAACTTCCCCTCGATCCTGGTCTTCAGCCAAGAAACTGGTCATAGTTTCTTTTTGAAATAAACTCCCCCTCGATCCTGGTCTTCAGCCATGGAACTGGTCTCAATTTATTCTTGAAATAAACTTCCCCTCAATCCTGGCCTTCAGCCAAGGAACTGGTCTTAGTTTCTTCTTGTCGAGTTCTTCACTTAACATGGAACGCTATATGTAGCGGTCTTCATCAAACTTCTTGCCGAGTTTTACCGGGGAGATGTCATTTGATGGAAAAAGATTTGATATCAGACTCGCTAGGGAGAACCATTTGTCTGAACTACAGAGGTGTGCAAACTTCTCTTGTGGGAGATGCCATTTGTCAAGCTACTGGGGAAAAATAAGTCTCTTGAGAGATTGTTTTTGCTTGATGTGGAATTACATCACACCTCTTCTTCTCTGGAAGATGTCGTGTGATGTAATATGATTTTTAGGTGCTGATGACTTCATTGAAAACGAATTTCTCGAGGGAGAAACTAATGTATTGCCAAGAGTCTTTTGTGGCGAGGCTTTCTCTAGGGATTTTTCCTTAATCCGGGAAAGCAAAATATCATCTTCAACGGTGAAGAGTGATGTTCCAAAGGTGTATATCAAATGACTTCTTGTCTTTTAGAGGTTCAAGGTATCAAAGTGATCAAAGGCCGATTTCAATCTAGGAATACACTGGAGAGAGATTCTTTAGACGATATTTTTCTTAATAAGGAAAGAACTCAAACCGAAATTTTGTCCTATCTGAGGTGGTGAGGAGGAATGACAACTCTGTCGGAGAGAGGACGCTTATCACTTAGGGATGAGCATGGCCAGAGTGATATTAATGCAACACGTGTATGATATGAATCAATTATGCATGATGTATGTATGTTTATGCTGACAAAACAAATACGACATACAGACTGGTGATGAACACAACAGGATACTCGACCACTCTAAGAGATGGGGGTATCACTGGAGATTCTGAAAGTTGTACTTTTGCTTGGGCATAGAGATCCCTGTGTTTGTTCTGGTTTCTGGAGGTACCAACCTATTAGGGATAGAAATCCGCTCCTATTTTTCAGGGGTAGATCCTACTGGGATGAAAAACCAATAATTGGTTTTCAGGGGTAAGAACTCTACCGGGGATGTCAAATGGGACATTCTGTCTGAAGCAGTCGGTCCTTCATTCAGAGTGTACTAGTCAGAAGGAGTATTTTGATTCTACTTTTTGAAGTTTGACCACTATCGGAGAAGTAGTCGATATTCCTTTCGTGTTCTTTAATAAAAAAGAAATTGCCATATTTGTTTTGAAAGTAGAAGTAAATTTGGCAAGTAAAAATTTCATCATTTTTTTCAAGAATCGTTGATCATATTAAAATGTCATTTTGCAAAGCAGAATAAATAAGAATTGTAAATAAAAGGCACAATGGCTCAAATTTTATTGATAGAATGACAATCAGCCTAATGCGCGATTCCATGGAGCATTACAAAGTTTAGAAATGGTAATTTATAGGGAAAGGGGCTACATTAAAACATAACGCCGTTATCCTTCCACCAACTTAAATTTTCTAGACATTCTGAGCTTCTGTCGAAGGTGACCTTGACTTTAGTTTTCCTGACGGATGACGTTACCACTGAGGTGTCAATCTTGTCGGATATAGTTACTTGCTATGAATCCCTAACTTTTGGATACATTGCCCTTTTTAGGTTTTCAATCTATCGGGATGACTATTGTTTATGTCTCTAATTTTTGCCTGGACCTCCCTTTCGGGTTTTCAATCCAACGAGACGTTGTTTTTTTATCATTTAGGCGAAGTATTTCTTGACTACATCAACATTTGTGGGATAAGTGAACTCCTCTCCATCCATGGTTGCAAGTCTCAACGCGCTGTCTGAGAAGGCTTTCTTAACAACATAAGGGCCATCATAATTCGGAGTCCATTTTCCCTGGAATCAGTGAGGTAATTAATGAGAAATGATTATATTTTCTTGAGCACAAAGTCCCCTTCCCTGAAGATATGGGGTCGGACCTTTTTATTAAACGCCTTCTTCATTCTTTGCTGATATAACTGACCATGGCATAAAGTCGTCATTCTCTTTTCTTCGATTAGGTTCAGTTCATCGTGTCAACTTTGACACAATTCAGCTTCTGTTAGCTTGGCTTCCATCAATACTCTCATTGATGGGATCTCTACTTCTATGGGGAGCACTGCCTCCATGCTATATACTAGAGATAAAGGGGTTGGCCCTGTTAAAGTGCAGACGGATGTGCGATAACCGTGAAGAGCAAAGGGCAGCATCTCATGCCAATCTTTATAGGTTACAACCATCTTCTGAATGATTTTCTTAATGTTCTTGTTAGCCACTTCTACCGCTCCATTCATTTTAGGTCGGTAAGGAGACGAGTTATGGTGTTCAATCTTGAACTCAGCACACAACTATTTCATCATCTTGTTGTTCAAATTAGATCCATTATCCGTAATGATTTGGCTTGGAACACTGTAACGGCAGATGAGATTGTTCTTGATGAATCAGACCACTACTTGCCAGGTTACATTGGTGTATGATACTGCTTTGACCTATTTGGTGAAGTAGTCAATGGCTACCAGGATGAACGGGTGTCCGTTTGAAGCTTTGGGTTCAATCATGCCAATCATGTCGATTCCCCATATCGAGAAAGGCCATCGAGAAGAAAGAACTTTGAGATGCGTTGGCGGTACATGGATTTTGTTGGCGTATATCTGACACTTGTTACACCTCCTCATGTACTTGTAGCAATCAGATTCCATTGTCAACCAATAATATCCTGCTCTCAGAATTTTTCTTGTCATTGTGTGTCCATTGGCATGAGTTCCAAAGGATCCTTCGTGAATCTCTTTCATTAACATGTTTGCTTATGGTCTGTCCACGCATCTGAGCAAAACCATGTCAACGTTTCTCTTATAGAGTATGTCACTGTTTAGGAAGAAGTTGCCAGCCAGTCTTCTGAGAGTCTTCCTATCTTTTCTTGATGCCCCAGGCGGGTATTCTTATCTTTGAAGGAAGCATTTGATATCGTGATACCAGGGTTTGTCATCTATGATCGCTTCAATCGCGAAGATGTAAGCGGGCCTGTCAAGGCGCATTATGTCAATCTTGGGTACGTCGTTCCATCGACTCACACTAGTCATGGAGGATATAGTAGCCAATGCATCATCCATGTGATTTTCTTCACGAGGAATGTGATGAAACTCAATCTTATTGAAGAAGGGTAGCAACCTTCTTGCGTAGTCTTTGTAAGGAATCAATCCTTGTTGATATGTGTTCCACTCTCCTTTGATATAATTTATAAACAGGGATGAGTCTCCATACATATCCAAGTTCTTTATCCTTAGGTCAATAGCTTCTTCGAGACCCATGATGCAAGCTTCGTATTCGGCCTCATTGTTTGTGCATTTGTACGTCAATCTGGTAGTGAAAGGAATATGGGTACCCTGAGGTGTTACGATGATTGCCCCAATTCCGTTTCCGTAAGCATTGACATCTCCGTCGAATATTAGTCCCCATTGGGAACCTGGTTCTGGCCCTTCGTTTGGTAGCAGTTCATCGCAATATTTCATTTTTAAGTACATCACATTTTCGTCTGGAAAGTCAAACTTGACTGACTCTTGATCGTCAATCGGTTGATGAGCCAAATGATCGGCTAAAATACTTCCTTTAATGACCTTCTGAGCATGGTACATGATGTCGTATTCTGATAACAACATCTGCCAACGGGCAATCCTTCCTATTAAAGAAGGCTTTTCAAAGACGTACTTGATTGGATCCATTTTGAAGATTAACCAAGTAGTGTAACAAATCATGTACTGGCGAAGACGTTTAGCTGCCCAAGCCAGAGCGCGTCAAGTTTTCTCGAGCATAGTGTATCGAGTTTCACAGTCCGTGAATTTCTTGCTTAAGTAATAAATGGCGGACTTTTTTCTTTTGGTCTCGTCTTGTTGGCCAAGCACACAACCCATGGAGTCTTCCAAGACTATTAAGTAGATGATCAATGGTCTTCCTTCCACTGGACGATACATAATTGGTGGATTCAACATATATTCTTTGATGCTGTCAAAAGCCTTTTGGCAGTCTTCTGTCCATACACAACTTTGATTCTTTCTGAGTTGTTTGAGGATTGGCGCGCATGTCGCGGTTATGAGAGATATAAATCTTGAGATGTAATTCAGATGTCCCAAAAATCCTCTGACCTATTTTTCTGTCTTAGGGGAAGGTATTTCTTGAATGGCCTTGACTTTGTCGGGATCAACCTCAATTCCTTTCTGACTGGCGATGAATCCTAAGAGTTTTCCTGAATGAACACCGAATGTGTATTTGTTGGGGTTCAAATGGAGTTTGTATTTTCTCAAACGCTCGAATAGCTTTGATAGGTGTTCCACATGCTCTTCTTCTGTTTTATATTTGGCAATCATGTCATCAACATATACTTCAATTTCTTTGTGCATCATGTCGTGAAACAGAGTTGTCATGGCCCTTTGATAGGTTGCCCCTGCGTTCTTCAGACCGAACGACATTACCTTGTAACAAAAGGTGCCCCATGGGGTGATAAATGAAGTTTTCTCCATATCTTATGGCGTCATTTTAATTTGATTATAGCCTGAGAATCCATACATGAAGGAGAATACTTTGAATTTTGCTGTGCTGTCAACTAGCATGACAATGTGTGGCAAAGGGAATTCATCTTTTGGACTTGCCTTGTTTAAATCCCTGTAGTCTACACACATTCTTACTCTTCCATCCTTCTTTGGGACTGGCACTATGTTGGCCAACCGTTGAGGATATTCTGAGGTGGGGAGAAAACCTGCGTCGATCTGTTCCTGCACTTCCTCCTTAATTTTGATGGCCATATCTGGGTGAGTCCTTCTCAATTTTTGTTTAACCGGAGGACATTCTGATTTTAGTGGTAAGTGATGTTCCACGATGCTGGTATCCAACCCTGGCATGTCCTGGTAGGACCAAGCAAACACATCTGGAAATTCTTTGAGAAGTTTTACCAAGCCTTTCCTGACAGTTGGACTGAGTAGTGCTCCAATCTTAACTTCTTTCCTTTCTTCTTCTGAACCTAAATTAGTCATTTCCAACGGTTCTCTATAAGGCTCAATGGACCTTTCCTCCTATATGAGTAGTCGGGAGATCTCTTCTGGAATTTCTTCTTCCTCTTCTCCTTCAGCTTCAAATACCGGGAATTCAAAGTTGGGAGAAGACATTGGATCGTATGCTTCAATGGGATTTAAAACAAGTAATCTGAATGACGTGATGATTCCTTTTAGAAAAGGTAGAAAGAATGCAAAAGTGTGTGCAGTGTATTTTCTAAAAATGCTTGTTTTTATTTTGGGTTATTTTTTTAGGATTACCCTTTTCTGAAAAAACGAAAAGTGAAAATAGAAATAAATGTGAGAATTCAGAATGACATTATTTATTCATGACTTGTCAATTCTTGAAACACAACCCTATAAAACAAAACTTTGTCGCTTTGGACGAAGCAGAGATGGACATTTACAGAAAAGTGAGCCCTATAAAACATTCATTTCACCTGGGCAAGGTGGAAAGTCAAAACAAAGGCATGGCAATTACTTCGACTTATGAACGACCTTCAGGACATCTTCCGTCGCATCTTCCATAGTGCTTTCACTTTCAAGAGGATCTCCCCATCCTGTTGGCTGGATGTCCTCATATCTGATGCGATAGCTTTCGAGGGCAGTGTATTTGACTAGAAAATCGTATTTGCCGCTTGGCTGCCCCAAGGTATCCAAGGTTTCTGTGGGAATAGATGAGTCATCTTCCTCAATGACATTGACTTCAGGAAATGCGTAGTTAATGAAATCTTGTCCTGCGATCTTTGTAAATTCATCAATATGGTGTTGGACATTTTCGGAATATTCTGAGTAAAGATTCCATGACTCTGGGGGAACTGGCGTGTTCTTTTCAAGATTACTCAGCTGATATGCATTATTCGGCTGACTCTTTTTCCTCGAGTCTTCTGTGTATGGCTTCCAGATAGACAAGTCATCCAGGGGATCATAATAATCGCAGTCAAAGTATTCTTTCATCAGAGTGTCTTCCTCTAATGAGTTAGGTGGAGCACGACATCCTTAGGGGTCGCAATCTCCGTAGATCATTCTGACATCTGATCTTGGTATATATCTGGGACTTTGTTTTGGAGAGAAGAATGACATGTACGTTTCTCCCTGAGATGTATAACCTTCATTGTTGAAATACGATTTCCACTCTTCATCTGTATCAGAAGAGTTATTTTCCTCGATGGTGTGGGCTTCTTGAGTTACTGGGTGAAGGAAACCTCCATTATGGAAGAAATCCTGAATGGGACGAAAACTTTCATCCTTCTTTGTAGTCTGGGTATAGATCGGATAGAAACCAAGACCTTTTCTTGTCTTGTTATCAGTAGGAATTACAACCTGCCCCCATCCTTTTATGTCACCACCCCCACTACCTTGAGAGCATCTTTGTATGAGGAAATTGATGTTCTTTTTTCTTGGTGATTCTCATTGCTCACCAAGAGTGCTTGAAATTGAGTCCCAACAACCTCCTCTGGTTCTACACAGGAGAATGATGATAAGTTGCTTACAATTAAAGCTTACTCTCCACATAAGGTGACTAATTTGTTGTTCTTGACAAACTTCAGTTTCTGGTGAAGTGTCGAAGTGACTGCCCCTGCCTCATGTATCCAAGGTCTTCCTAATAAACAGTTATATGCTGCTCGGATGTCAATGACCTGGAAAGTGACTTGGAAAGTGTGGGGACCGATGGTTATGGGAAGATCGACTTTGTCGATAACTGTTATCCTGGACCCGTCGAAGGCTTTGACGATGATCTCACAGCTTCTCATGGGAGTACCTTGAAAAGAAAGTCGTACCAAAGTTGACCTTGGCATAATGTTCAAGTATGAACCTGTATATACCAGTACGTTGGCTAAAGCATCATCCTGGCAGTTGACTGTGATATTGAGTGCCATATTATGGTTCTTACCTTCCTCTGGAAGTTCTTCGTCACTGAACCCTAAGTTGTTGCAGGAAGTGATGTTGGAGATAATGTTGTCAAATTGCCCTACTATCACATCTTGTTCTACAAAGGCTTGTTCTAAAACCTTCTGTATTCTGAACTAAGCAGGAGAGATAACACAGAGATCCGAGATAGAGTTTGCAACAATTGATCCACAATGTTGTACTCACTTTTTTGGATGAGCCTTAGCATCTCATCATTGTTCTTTACAGGTTCTGGATTACTGGATTAACCGATTTGTTGGTTAGGAACTTATGTTTGAGGTTCCTTTTCTTTGGAAGGTTCTCCAACTCCTCTGTTGAAGATCCGACCGCTCCGGGTAACTAGACTCACGTCGACAATATTCACAACAGATGGCAATGGAGTTTCTTTTCCATTTTCTATGGTCGTTGCATCGTACTTGTATAGGATAGCTTTTTCTGACTTGTACGGTATGGGACTTGGCAAGTAGACAGCCACAAGAGCTTTTTGGGTTTTCTGACCGTCATATGCAACCTCAATTAGTTCCAGGTTGGGAACTTTTCTACTATCAAGAGGGATCTTTGATTCATTGAGCAGAGGGATTATGGTGCAAACGTCCTTGGCTATTCCATGATTGGAGACTATGCCAATGCTTTTGTCCAATAGTCCTTGGTCCTCGTTTTGAATAGGGAGGTAACCTTGTATCATGTTGATTGATTCAGAATTCGAGCATGGTTGAACTTCCTTTCGGTCTAACTGATGCTGGAGAGCTGCTCGCACGAGATATCATCCTTGGTTATTTTCCGAGCATATTCCACATCGTTCATAATTGTGAGGTTGTATCTGACCGTATCCACTTTGTATATGTTGCGGTGAGAATCGGATGTCAAACTATTGAATTAACTTGAATCACAAATTATGAAGTTCAACACCGGTCTTTGATTTATCCAAAGGAAAGGGTAAAGATCGAAAACACCTAAGTTAAGAGAATCTAGGTTCGGGGGTTGGTTACGTCTAGGGAAGGTGTTAGCATCCTAAACGTCTATAGTACTCTACAGGAACCTCTTGTTAGTATTATGTTATTTATTGCTTGCTTGCTAAGGGAATATGCTAAGGGAAAGACCTAGGGGTTAATATCTAAGTATGCTCGCTAAGATATCGCATATCGTGCCTACGTATCCTGACGGGAATGGAATTAGAGCATTCGTAGTTCCCCTCAATGAGGGTGAGGAACTCTTGACTGTGGTCAAGGTTCTAGGGAGGAGTAACGTTTATGGCAAGACGCTTACATGGAGTGTGACAACTCCGAAGTTAAGGCTATGATAAAGGGAGAGAGAGTGTTCACGGCGGAACAAATGCATAGAGCACGGCGGCTCCAAATCCTAAGTCTAGGATTAAAAGGGAATGACTTATCCTAAATATGACATGGAGTCAACGGAGAGAGACATTTCCTTTGAAAATAAATTATATGGAAAAAGTTAACCTAATGGTTATCATGCAAAAAGGTTAATCTTAATGTCTAAACTGATCCAAACTGATTAGAGGTTAAAGTTAAATTGAGAATGCTATAGGAACGTGTTAATCAACACAAATCACTATATCATTTACAAAGAGTATTATGAACAATCAATTCGCCAAACTCACTACAAAAGTTACTAACACAAATGTATTGATAGATAACCAATTACTCACCAGGATCAACATCTAATTGATATTACCATCAAACTCTCATCTAAATGGAACTAGAACCAAGACTATAGTTACAATAAAATTTAAGCGTAAACTTAGTATCAAGTTAATCGAGAAAGTTAATCATAAACTTAAAAAACTATTCCTAAAATGTATTGAAATAAAAATTAAAATGAGATTAAAAATTAATTCTAACACTAATATATAAATTGATATTAAAATAAACTAAGTTGAAATTGAATTTAAATAAAAAATCAACTTACTACCAAAGATTGGAACATGCTTAAGCATGCCCAAATCTACCCTTTCATTCATTTTAACTTTACACTATTATTGAGTCCTTTATTGTAATTGACTAACTAATAATTCATCATCCAATCAAAAGCACCCTTATTGCCAAGTGGCAGTAATTTTTTGAAAATTTCTTACCCATTCCCTCTTTCTCTCACGTTATCTCTCTTTCCTGCGTTCTCTCTCTCTCTCTCTCTCTCTCTCTCTCTCACACACACATTCTCTCTCTTTCTTGTCTCCCTCTTTCACCGTCTTTCTCTCTTCCTTCTTCTCTCTCTCTTTTCTCGTCTCCTTACCTTCCCTCTTTCCCTCATCTTCTTTCTGCCTTCTTCCCTCACTGATGCCAAGAGTTATGGAGAATGATTGTTCTGATGTTCATTGAAATCTTGGTTTGTACATATCCAAGGTATGTTTTTTGATATCGTTTTCAATCTTTTATTTTGACTATAAATCTGTTTTTTCACCCAGCTTAAGGATATCTGAATCCAGTTTAGGGTTTGGGAAAATGTTGATTTTGTGAGTTTTTTATTCGAAAAGTACGACATCTGCAAGGGTTTTGTGAGAGTTTCTAATCTGAATCCGGTTTAGGGTTTGAAAAAGGTATCTGACCCTGATATTGCTCATTTTTTATATGCACGGGGTTGTTAACTATATGCTTTCAATTATTTATAATTTTTGCATTCTGAGGTTTTTGTTTCACAAAATATGTCTATCACATATTTTTAATATGTTTCACAAAATATGTTTATCACATATTCTTAATATGTTTATCTCAAAATATGTTAGTTCATACTTGGAAGTGAATATTAGTTTTTAGTCTGTGGTATAATTTTTATTTTACTTCAACCTGTCTAACCCTGCAGCTCAAAGAATTAGCTTCTCAGTTAATTGATCTTTGGAATCTAATGGATACTCCTCAAGAGGAAAGGAAACTATTTGACCATGTTACCTGTAATATCTCAGCTTCTGTTGATGAAGTCATTAATCCTGGTTCCCTTGCCCTGGATCTGATTGAGCAGGTACGAAAGACTTTATGAGTACTCACTAGATTGATTTTGACTTTGCATACAACTATTTTGTTTCTATTGGTCTTTCGGCAGGGCTTATCATTAGGTTTTTTACTCAATACTATACTTGCAATGCATATATGTAAGCAACTATGGATCATATTTTGCATTTTCACCTTCATTCATCTAATGATACCATCATGTTTGTATGTCTTTTGGCTATATTTTCCCCATTTTATAATCTGTTTTACCATCAACCTATTATTCTTGCAATATCTGGGAAATTGCAGATTTCTGATGCTTGGAATGATTCTAGACTTTTTATCAACTTATATGTAAGCAGATTTCTGTATGTCATTCAGTGTTTGATGAATTGATTCAGAGAGCTTCTGATTGTGTTTCGTCTCTAAGTGGCTCAAGTGGTTCTACTGCCGCTTTGAATTCTAGGAAAATTGCTTACTCTAATGGTCATGCTTCGGAGGTTTCGACAAGTTTATCGAAGATTTCGGCTTCTGGTTCTGGTTCTCAAGGTGGGTTTGAGAAGCAGGTGCCTTTGCTGCTTCTTCCACTTTGGTTCATGTGGAGAGAGAAGTTTCTGCAAATGCTTCTGAATTGTTCATAAGAGATGATAGTTATGTGAGCAAGTGCTGAGAGACTACACTTTATCGATTATAATAGATGCCCCTAAGGTCTATTATCAGGTAATCTTTAATATATACATATTGTTCCTTTCCAAGTTTATAGTTTTCATAGGTGTAATCAATTTTATTTGCTGTAGAGAAGGATTGGGATGACATCAAATTTGGAGTTGTAGGCCATTGCAGCACATTCCTAATCAGCTAGCTTCTTTTGATACAATGTTGCAGCAGATGCCTTCATGTTTACCCAATGGCCTATGTATCTTTCAGTTTATATTTTTTATTTTCTTGGAAATTGGAAGTAATTATTGATTTGTTAATACGGCAGGAAAATGATCATCTGAAGATGATTATTTTGATTATTGAGGCTCTTTGACCAAATGTTTTGCTGGTGGAAAAAAAGTGTTGCTTCACAAATAATTTTTATCTATGATTATTTGGCCTTAGGCAGCTTAGATGATCTCTTGCATGGTATGCTAAACTATTTTGTCTATATTTAAATAACAACTCTACCTTTCATTGTGCAATTCTCTTAACTTTTCGACAATCCTATTTTCCTAAAAAAATATAGAACGACAACCCTTGAACTGGAATGGTCGTCTAAAGATAACCCTTGGTTCTGCCCGGGGTTTGGCATACTTTCAATTATTTCCTTCGCGTGCGTAACTTCTCCTTAACTTAGACAACCTTTCTTTTCATTTGCTTCTATTGGAGATGGTTTATAGTGGTATGTTATTATAGATTTAAAGATATATTTCAGGAGGTATATGAAGAAAGGTGTCAACAAAAGTTTGAAGAACACTCAATATGGTTTATTTTCAGTAACAACAATTGCATGTTCCTCATGTCAATATTCCTTTTTCAAAATTTTCTAATGAATTTGTTGTTTATACTGCGGTTCTTATAGGGTGGACTGATAAAATTAAAGGGATTTCTCAATGTTGTCTTGCAAAATATATATTCAAGACTCATAGACAGTACCTGACAAATGTGGCCCTAAAACTCAATGTCAAGGTTTGTTATTATTAAATGATCTACTTTATAATCGAAAAGGTTGAGGTGGCTACATGCTACATTTGAATATTTACGCAATTCTTTGGGTCACATTTTTTCTAACTATTGTTTTCATTGTTATTTCTTAATCAAATTAATTATTCTTTTAGATGGGAGGAAGAAATGCTTTACTTTTTAATGCATTGAGTTGGAGGATTCCAGTGGTTAGTGATATTCCAACGATAATATTTGGAACTGATGTAACTCGTGCAGAATTCGGAGACAATAATTTCCCATCCATTGTTGCAGTAGGCATTTCCAAACTCATACAACTCAGATATGGCCAATGTTCGATATAGATTGATGATTTCCATCCAGGTTGTAGCCTCTCAAGACTGGCCAGGTTGCAGAGGAGTGACGATGGACATACGTTCATTCATCCATTGGTTAGTTCATTCACTGGCTTTTTTGATTCTTGATATTACTTGTGTTTGGAAGAATATGAATATTAAAACACATCAGTATTTGCTGAAGAAGTTAAAACACTTTTTTTTTATTGGTAAGAATATGAATATAAGTTTCATGGAGCTGCATATGATAGCATACTGCAATGTTACTTGATTTGGCAACTATTACTTTTTATGTTATATTTGTATATTTAGACTTTGGAGTGTTTGGAAAAGTTTATTGACCTAGCTTAGGACATTAATACATTGATATGAATGATTATGATGTCATGCTTTGAGCTTAACTTAACTTCATATGGCTCAACTAATGAATTTGTTGTTTATACTGCAGTTCTTACAGGGTGGACTGATAAAATTAAAGGGATTTCTCAATGTGTCTTGCAAAATATGTATTCAAGACTCACAGACAGTACTTGGCAAATGTGGCCCTAAAACTCAATGTCAAGGTTTGTTATTATTAAATGATCTACTTTATAATCGAAAAGGTCGAGGTGGCTACATGCTACATTTGAATATTTACGCAATTCTTTGGGTCACATTTTTTCTAACTATTGTTTTCATTGTTATTTCTTAATCAAATGAATTATTATTTTAGATGGGAGGAAGAAACACCGTACTTTTTGATGCATTAATTTGGAGGATTCCAGTGGTTAGTGATATTCCAATGATAATATTTGGAGATGATGTAACTCGTGCAGAATTCAGAGACAATAATTTCCCATCCATTGCTGCAGTAAGCATTTCTAAACTCATACAGCTCAGATATGGCCAATGTTCGATATAGATTAATTATTTCCATCCAGGTTGTAGCCTCTCAAGACTGGCCAGGTTGCAGAGGAGTGACGATGGACATAAGTTCATTCATCCATTGGTTAGTTCATTCACTGATTTTTTTTATTCTTGATATTACTTGTGTTTGGAAGAATATGAATATAAAAACACATCAGTATTTTCTTAAGAATAAAAACACTTCTTTTTTTATTGGTAAGAATATGAATATAAGTTTCATGGAGCTGCATATGATAGCATACTGTAATGTTACTTGATTTGGCAACTATTACTTTTTATGTTATATTTGTATATTTAGACTTTGGAGTGTTTGGAAAAGTTTATTGACCTAGCTTAGGACATCAATAAATTTATATGAAAGATTATGATGTCATGCTTTGAGCTTAACTTAACTTCATATGGCTCAAATATAGCATATAGAAACAGATTATACAGATATCATACTTACTGCGTTAACCTTTTTTTTTGCTCTGATTGTGATCTGTAAACTTCATATGGCTCAAATCCTCTGCCATAATTTTCGAGCATGTATCAGATGCGACGCGAATCCTAAGAGAGATTAAGCTCTTGCGTTTGCTTTGACATCCTGATATTGTAGAAATTAGGCATATTATGCTTCCTCCATCCCGACACGAGTTCAAGGATGTCTATGTTGTTTTTGAGTTGATGGAATCTGATTTGCATCAAGTAATTAAGGAGAATGATGATCTTACGCCGGAGCATCATCAGTTTTTCTTGTATCAGCTTCTTCGCGGTCTCAAGTTTATACATACATGTTTCTTATAACCGGCTCCTTCATTTTTTCAGAGGGCTATATAGCTATAATAAACTACTGATGTAATGCATATTTTCCTTGCAGTGAATGTGTTTCACCGTGATTTGAAGCCGAAAAATATTCTTGCTAATGCTGATTGCAAATTGAAGGAATGTGATTTTGGACTTGCTCGGGTTTCATTTAATGATGCTCCATCAGCTATTTTCTGGACTGTGAGTACTCTATTGTGCAACCATGTTGAGCAGTTTCATTAACAATTATGTTTTGATTTTTAAATGTTTTCAATTGGAACCTACAAATTGCAATCTAGCGACCTCTATAACCCGTATGCTAACTTATTTTACTTACTTTTACTAAGGACTATGTTGCAACTCGGTGGTACCGTGCACCTGAACTATGCGGTTCTTTTTTCTCAAAAGTAAGTTTCTTTCTCTAAAATTAAACTACACTTGATGTATTGAAATATTATGTAATTTATACTTTGTCTCTTATGCAGTATACCCCCGGAAATTGATATTTGGAGCATTGGATGCATATTTGCAAAAATGCTTATTGGGAGGCCATTGTTTCCTGGAAAAAATATGGTGCATCAATTGGATCTCATGACGGATTTGCTTGGTACTCCTCCTCCCGTGTCCATTGCAAGAGTTAGTATATCAAAATCTACTCTGCAGTTTTCTGAAATAAATATGCATGCTGTGACAAGTACTTGATTTATGATTCTTTATTTGTCATCGTGATCCTGTTAATAATAGTAGCTATCATAGTTGTCGGTGTTATCAAACCTTGGAAGAGTAACAAGGGTGCTTGAGTCTGAGTCCCTTTGTCTGTTATCCATATATAAGAGTTGTGTTGGCTTGGTTGGTTGCGAAAGCATTCACATGTGTCGGCAGGAACATCATAGAACAGGATTTTTAAGACATTTAAGACATTTTTTTATGATGCTTGATTTGTGTGGTGTGATTGTCTTCTGACTTAGTAATACATCAGTGTGTGTCACAATATGAAATTCTTATTCTTTGTAGCCCACAAATGTTTATCAGGCCAATTATCACTTTATGTATTGTACCATTCTAAATCTGGTTTTGCTGCCATTTGCTTGTGACAAATATTGCATTTCTGTTTTTCTTTCTCCGATTTTGTTCCTCTTTATAAGGAAAATCTAAGTTTCATATGTAGTTTAAAAAAAAACTCTTTACTATATGTTTGGATTCAGGATGAGTTTGACAGAATCATGGTAAGTTCCTCTATGATTTTGTACAATCGCTGTGACTCTGAGTTTGAAAAATCCATCGTGGTTCCAAATATGTACATGATAAGTTTCATTGCTGATTCTTTTAATCACCTATGTATCATATTTTATATTATAAAAAATGTGTTAATTATATAACTATTAGCTCTAACGTGTGATCATCTAACTGTTAATTATATGTCTTTCATTCTGTTATGAGATTTGTGTTAAAGTCAGTTTATGAGAAAGGAAATGAATGTTCATAAATAAGGATCTACCAATCATATCAGATTTAGTTTCAAAATGAAAATTTGTAAAAAAAATTGTCGAACATTGATATCAGATCATGTCTTTATTTATAGGTATAATACTATTGAATTTTTTGATGTTTCTTATTCCATGCAGGTTAATGGAACATGGATTGTTGTCTCTCTGCCGTACTCATGGATCATTACAAACTTTTGAATTAGCAGATGCAATTAAGTAGAAATAACGTCTAAAACAAGAAATTTAACAATTTCAAAATCTACTTATCACTTATGTATTGTACTTGGTGAGACAGGGTGACTGAGACAGCAAGAGAATTTTGATTTTTAAATTGAACTAGGGAGGAAGCAAAATGAAAATGTAATATTTGGTTACATATAATAACTAGCCTATAGCTATGCTTAATTGTAAAAACATTTCAAGTCTTCCAAGTCAATAGATGACATTATATTATATGTTAATTTTAATTCAGTTTAAAAATTAGTATAATTATAATTTTAGATCATTAAAAATTTATTTATTTTCATTTATATAGTATATGTAATATTTGTACATTGCTAATTCATTTTAAAAATCATAGTATAACAGTCATTTTAGATCACTAAAAAATTAATTATTTTCATTTATGTAATATAAATTCAACCTACTTTTCATTCTCTTGAACATATTAATTCTACAGGTTAACTTACCAAAGAGAAAGAGTTTCATCAAGTTAGTACTATTTTGGTTTAGTCCTCATTGTGTTTTCATTGAATTTTATTAATTTTTTTTAAGGCTTGAAAGAGGTATAAAATGGTGAAAAAAATGAATGCTTCAATTATATATATTTGTTGCCATTAATGCATTTTTTATTTTCATTTCATGTCCATCTTTAAAGCATCAAAATGAGTTCAAACACTTTGTGCATCATATTATAATGGACAATTTATCCACTTAATTATCAAGCAACAAGGTCTACCCTCTTTTAAATTGCCACGGAGATCTATGGATATAGTTTCTTAAAAGCATCCTGAATCGGATAAAAAAAAATGGTAAATAAGTCATTTTTTTCATGAATGACAATATATAGCCTTCGGTATCTGATTTTCTTGTACTTCTATTATACAATTTCCCTATTTTTATGCTTATATAGGAATAGCAGACATGAAAAAAGTCAAGGATGTTTAAAATGTTTGAGGCTGCCTCCATTGAAATACAAGTTAAAATTAATTGATTTTTTTTCTTCCTGCAATGTAAATTATCAAATAAGTTATGTGATGTTTTTTTCCAGTATTTTTTTAAGTCACTCTAAATGAAAATTATGATGCGTCAAAGACAATTTGTGTTAGAAACATGTCATATGGTGTGGAACGGTTGATTGTATGTATTATTTAGCAAATGTGGTCACATAACTTCCAAGTTCTTTTTGTATGCTATCCTCCGTATTTGTCCATAATGCAATAACCAGAGTGTTCTCTTATTAGCTCCTATGCATCATCCAACCCCACGTCTTTGCGTAACATTTGGTTTTTGGGGTGTTGACATTAATATGTTTTTTTTGAAGTGTTGACATTGATCAGTATACATATTAAATAATAAGTTTTTTTATTTTTATTTTAAATTTTACATTTTAAATAAAATAACTTTAACCCGTGCGTTCGCACAGATTTGTTACTAGTTAAAATAAACTAAACTAGACGTGAATTAAGAAAAGGTGCAGATGATAAGGGGAATTGAGGTGTTGGATCAATGAAGATGATGCCTTGTGATGATGACATGTGTCATCATCAGAATTTCAAGCTCAGCGGTACAATGACACGTATGTGGTGAGATAAGCATGAAACAAAACGTGAGGGTCAGAAAATAAAACCATTCTTTTACCTTACTCCACTCATTCTCTCACCGTTCCTCTCAGTTCAACTCTTCCTTAACGCACTCGCCGGGGAAGACCGGCGGCCAAGGGCGGCGCCACCGTCTTCTCCGGAAGCCAACCCGATAGGAAGTTTTCCTATCAAGAATTTGAGACTAGGGTTTCAATGATAAAAGAGAGAGAGCATTAAAACTATCTAAAGAAAAGTAAAAATTAAAGATAACATTTTTCTTGATTGATATCCTCTAATGTGTCATAGACACTACATATATAGAACTTTGGATGGATAATTAACTATAAGACCCAAAAGCTATTAAAGACCCAATTCAAATATCCTAAAAACATTCTAGAAAACATATAAAATAAAAATGATAACTAATATAAATTCAAATATCTTAATTATCTAAAATTAACTCCATACTCCTATCACAACCACTCGAAAAGTCTTAACCTAAACACTAACCCCTCCTGTTTCTCATCCTCTCCGCGAATCCGAAAGCAGATTTCTCAAA
The DNA here is from genome assembly GCA_022829125.1 of Lathyrus tuberosus. NCBI lineage: Eukaryota > Viridiplantae > Streptophyta > Magnoliopsida > Fabales > Fabaceae > Lathyrus > Lathyrus tuberosus. The sequence continues at coordinate 9,523,091 of JALAZF010000090.1, forward strand.
CCCAATCAAACAATCGAATTGCAACCTCACACAAAAACTTAAGTTCAAAACAAACAAACGACTAGGGCTATTCAAAAAAACTGTGAACCGAACCGAACCGCCGAACCAAACTAAACCGAAGTTAAAATAACTGAACCGTTATGTTTGATTAGTGAACCGAACCGATATTTTACTAATGGTTCTAGAACTGAACTGAATTGCAATTAACCAAACATAAACCAAAACTGAACCATTAATTTTACAACATAAAATTGAAAAGTATATTAGCACTGAACAGTGTTAGTGTTATAATGTATTAGCATTGCAACTGTTGCATCAAAAATACTTTTAGTAGCTTTTGTCTTGAATGATTCTTTTGGTTTGTGATTAATTTGTGCTTATGAATCATTGATTGGATAAGTTGCTTGGATAAATTGCTGTTGAATAAATTTAATTGTTAAATTATCCAATGTAAAATGATGTAAAAGTTCATGTTTGAATCTAGATTAGTTACAGACTAAAGACTAGAACTACCAATTTATTTTAAATGAACTTGTTACAAAGTGTTTTTTCTTACTTGTGAATGTTTTATTTTGTTTTTGCTAATAACTACATGTACTACTCTCTAATGTAATGGTTCAATTATGGTTGGTAATTAAATAGTTTATTGAAAAACATATAATTGTTTAGTCTATTTTAAATAATCTACAAACATAACTAAGAATTTGCTTGTAAGTTTGTTCACTTTATACAAATAATTGTGATTTATGAATTTTTAATGAGTTTGTCATTTTGATTTGAATAGATTTAAGATTTTGATTGTTAAAGTAGATAGGAAATGATTTTTTAGTAAAAGTCATGTACAGGAGTATATTGAAAAAATGTTTACCAATAAAAAATGTTAAAAATTAATTTTAAACGATTTTTTTATTAAAAAAATTCAAAAATAAGTATAATGGAAAATGGTTCGATTTGAAAAAAAATTGTCTTCTAATGGTTTGGTATGGTTCGGAATTCCGAACCGTTATACCAAACCAATAGTTTTGGTTCAATTCGGTTCTGCACAAATTAAAACGGTTCGGTTCAGGTCGGATAACTTTTTATTATGGTTTTATTTGGTTCGGTTCAGTTTTATAACTTACCTATACCATGAACACCCGTTCAAAAGACAAGTCAAATCAAGCAAGAAAAAATAGTCCTAACTACTCAGAGATACCACTATCACACAGCCAGGGAAGGATAGCTTAGCTCGAAGAAAAGGGTGCGAAATATACCTCTTGGAAGACTCTTCAATAAGAGCTTTGGAACGCGTATGTCTCTCTCTTACCGCGAAACCTCACTGGGACGGATGGATTGAGAGTCGAGCGAAGGTATGAATCTCCTCAATTTCTCTTTTTCCTCTTACGCTCCTTCTCTGCTTTACTTCACTGTGTTGTTGTGGCTTCGTTGATGTTGCATTGTGTGTTGATGTGAATTTCTCTGTAAAACTCTTGTTAATGATTGTGTGAATTTCTGACAGTATTCAGCAATGTGTGAATTGTGAATCTTGTGACTGCAAATGGTGTGTATGTTGATGATTTGTTGCTCTTGAGGTGCGTGAATCAGTGTGGTGTTTATGTGAATGTTGCCTTCAATTTGTGTGAGATTTCTGCGTGAGTTGGGATGTTTTTTTGATCGGTGTCTCTGAAATTTTGTCGTTTGCTGCGTTTTCTCAAAATCGTGAAATACTCTGTGTATGTGAGAACTCCCTGAAACCGTGTGAATCCTTTTTCCCCCCAACTGGTGTGAATGAGGCAGCCTCCTTTATAGGCTATACAACTTAAATCTCCGTTTTCGACTTGAATTCGTAAGATTGTTATGTCAGCTCTTGTTTTGGAATGTATTAAAACTTGTCCTCAACATGTTTGTGACAAACCTTGAACTGGTTTTTGATGATGCTTGATTGTGTTGGATATTCTTGATGAAGTGATGATTTCTTGCCGAAACTGTTACCGACATTCCGATTAAACTTGCCTTTTTTTGCTCTGACATGTTGGATTTTGTGAAGATTGGAATGGATGAATTTCTGTTTTCAAATGGAACCTGTCTGTGGATTGTTTTGGAAAATAACCGAACCGATTCAATGATTCATGAATTAATGGACTTTCCCTTTTTTTCATCATTATCAACAGGTCATGAACGGTTCAAGGTCTTCTATCATGTGATGTTTACGATACTTGGATGCTTTATATTGCAAACTAGATCTCAAATCAGTAAAAAGTTCCTCCATGTGAGGTATATCTGCTGAAACTTTTATGAAGGTATTTCTTTTTGATTTTGTGAACAACTGATTTTCTTCATCCCTTCTCTGTGCGTGATTTCCATCTGATCATGTCTTGGAATTGTGTTTTTCTCTTTTCATGTAATTCCAATGGAGCTTGTCAAGTCAACATATTCCAACAAATTTTGATAAGGATGGATGGGGGCCAGCGTGCTCAGTGAAATCTGGTGTGGAACTTACACGGATGGGTGTTGTAGAAGGAGTATCTACAGCTGAGTTGGCGTTAGAAGATGTTGATGTAAGGGCACTAGAACTAACAGAAGCAACTGGAGCAGCTTGGAAAGTCCTTCGTGAAAGCATGGGATGGCCCACTCAAATGATCTTTGAACCTTCAAGTTTTTATTTTGAAATGCATCTTGGTTTTGATGATTTGTGCAGGATTGGTTTGTGCCATGACGAAAATCACCCGTGTGAAGTACCACCTGATCATTTGGAGGTTGAAAGAGCATTATTATGGAACCTGAACAGTGGTTGGCATCCAAGCAAGTCACACCAATACCAGCTATTTCCACCTTTTGATTTAGAGGCAAAACATGTAACTTCTCATATGGAATCCCTATGTTCACATTTATAAGTCTAGCTGTAATAGAGGAGCAATAAATCTTTCCATGATTGAACGACTTGGTGAGACCTTGATAATGGTCCATGTGGAAGTGTGTAAGAAACCAATGGGAACAATCTCCTCTTAGAGCACCATTATCGGTAATATTTTACCGTTGCTACACATTAACCTAAATGACCCGTGTCAGAACTAATGGATATTTACATAAAAATAATGTTTCTACATATGTCAACGTTGGTTAGTTTGATAACGTTTCTACATGTGTCATGCTGGAAAATTCAATGATGCAATAGCTATTTAACTTTTCAACATAAATGTGGGGTATATTATTGAATTTAATGGGACGCATTTTAAAGTTTTTGATAAGTTGTATGGATATTTGAAAAATGTAGTTGAGTTGTTTAAAAAATGTGAAGGTGTAATATAATATAAAAAATTGTGTGGGCCCCATTTAAAAATCTAAAATAGAGATGATGGATGTGGGTGCTCTTAGGTATTTGGAAGCATTCACACGGAAAGGTGTTCCTTGTATGACACACCATCACGATTCTTTGTACTACCTCTGTTCCAAATTATAAGTCACTTTGCAAAAAGTATTTGTCTCAAATTATAAGTCACTTTACAATCCCAATACAACATTAATGACATTTTTCTTAATATACTCTTAACTATTTATTTCTCTTTCTTCTTTTGATTCTATTAATTTCTCTTTTCTCTGTAATTAATAAAGGACAATAGTGTAAAGTTATACATAATTTCTCTTTTCCATACAACAATGATTAGTTTTCTTAAACTGTGTGAAATGCCCAAAACGTCTTATAATTTGGGACGAAGGGAGTACTTGTTAACGTATTGTTCTGTCTCATGTAATAATTAATAGTCTCGCACACAAGCATACATGATGTAAAGTTTAAGAAGCTTTTGTACCTCGTATACTATGATTAACTTCTTGCTTTGTAAAGAATTTTGTCAAACGTTGGATCTTATCTTTGCACCTTGTAACTTTACATTTTCAATTTGGAATTTGAAGAATGAGATTTGAATGATCAATGGAATCTAAAAAAATGGCTTTATTAGAACTTGGACTTTGGATAGAATTTGGAATTAAGCTTGGACATTGACACATACTTGAACTTGTAGTGACAACTCGAATTTTGTATTTAAACTATGAATCGCAAAAGAACGCGAGTCTTGCATGCTTGGCATATACTTGATTCAAGACTTTATCCAAATTTCACCACTTTAAAGCACACAGCTCATTATCAATAAGAGAATCTAAATTAGGAATCCAAATTCTTTCATTTAAGATCACAGAGGAAAACGAAATAATGATCTAACCTTATGAACAGGAACAAAGCCCTTCTTGAATCGGTCTTGATCTTTGTTATTCTCATATTTAACAACTGAACTTGATACAAGAATCATGCTATGAAGAATCCTTGCCACTTGTCATGAAAGCTCTAAACAATCTTCACAGGCCCATGCTTAACACCAATGAGAAACACTAATTCTCCTTGAAGTTTTCTGAAACATCTTGAGGAAAATGAATAGTAAAAACCCTAGGATCTTTTGAACCAGGATCCAACGGTCACACCCTGAAATGCTTGGCTGTTAGGCTTTATAATTGAAATTACCGCACCTGCACAAATTGGTTAGTGATAATAAACGCACACACACGACCCGATGACCTAAAGATGTTATGAAGTGCATGCTATGCTATGCAGACAATGCAAAATGAAAACAGAATATTGGGGTCAAAAGTTAGGGTATGACAGTATGCAGTGCATTCTTACTAGATCTGTTTCTAGTAAGCGGATATCACAGTTTTGATGTCCATCGGGATTCCCATTAGTTACGCTAACTTGTTGCGTGTCTTTATCCCGGTAGATTGGAAGCCACTAATGGTCCGACAGATGTTGAAGAGTTCTTTGTACAAGCGCACACCCTTGGCCATTCATGTAGCATTCTTCACTGTGTTGATAATTGTGTGAGGCCAGAAAATCGAGTCTGGCCTGCTTGGCATGTAATTCCACTAGACTGGTATTCATTAAGCGGATGTCAAAGATATGAACTATATTAACCTGATGATCACCCATTTCATGGTAGTCTTGGATCCATCCGAGATCCATCTGACGTTGGAGGGCCTCTTATACAAAAGAGCATCCCTGATTGTCTTTTGAGCAGATCGGGCAAGCGCTGTAATCGTGCCGCGACAAATTGTAATACTAACTTTGCCTTGAATGCATTGCCACTAGATTGACGTTCATTGCCCGAATGTCATGGCTCTGAACAATGTTTGGATGTGCATGAGCCATGTTTACTTCACGAATCCCGTGATCCTGAATCCAGCCCAGATCCATTTGCTCTTGAAGAGCTGTTTGTACTATGGCACATCCTTGATTATTCTTGGAACAGATATCACACTGATGATAGTTATGAGATGGTACATGGTCGTACCCACTATGTCTATAATGCATTTTTACCAGGTTGGTTCCCAGTAAGCACACATTGTGAATTTGATAACTGCTGCCGGATTCTCCTTCTATCAGGTTTACTGTAGTCTTCTCATGTTGTGGTAACGAGTTAGTCTGAACATTCAGATTAGTATATTTGAAAGATAAGATCCCGTTTCTGACGAGTTTTTGTACCTCAGACTTGAAACTGAGACAGTTCTCAATGTTATCTCCCGATCCTTCTTGATGGTAAGGGCAAGTTTGATCTGCTTTGAACCAAAAAGGTGGATTTTCTGGTACTGTTAGAGGAGTCCTGGTTTGAATGTGCCCTTTGGCCAGTAGAAGTGGAAATAACTCTGCATACAACATCGGTATATGGTCGAACTCTGATGGTCGTGTAGTACGATTGTTGTTATTGTACTGTGGACGAGCTTGTTGAAGAGGCTGTTGCGGCCTTTGTTGATATTGTTGTTGACTTGGTTGGCTCTGAGCAACCTGAGGTTGATATGTCGGAGCTGGCTATGGGTTGATAGCGGGAGGTACTTGTAGCGAGCGATTTTTGTCGGTGACGCGACCACCTTATCGCTGGGGTTTTTCTCCTCAATGGAGAAATGGGGTGCTACTTTCTGATTTCTTATTTATCCCATGAAGCTGGAAGGGAAAGGGAAGGTGTCTAAAACTAACCTTGCACGCAAATGTTTAACTGAACAAACGCTTAAAGAGATTGGGGGTCCGGGGTCAGGTTATACAATGGGCAGTTGTCAGTTACCCATCCTATATGTGGTTATCCACAAGATATTAGCTTTAGGTTTTGCTTTGTACTTGATGGTGTTTATCTGTTAATGGGTTTGGGAAAGTTTCTTGGGAAATATGACAGGGAGAGTGAGTTTTTGATGATTTTGGTGATGTATTGGACCTCAGTTTTGATTGATGTATTAAGGTACTGGACCTAGAGTTTTTTATTAGTATGCTCGCTAAGATTTCGCAATCTTATGCCTACGTATTCCCGTTTAAAAGAAACAGGGAAATCAGAGCAATCGTAGTTCCTCCTATTCTAAGGGAGGAAAAAGATGTTTTGGTGTCCTGTTCAAAGCCCAGGACAGAGGCTAAACGGAGTATTTGTGTCTTGTTCAAAGCCCAAGATTGAAGCTAAAAGGTTGACTAAAAGAGAATTTGTTATCTCTAAAGAGAGATTGTTGTTTTTTGTGTGCCTTGATCAAAGCCCAAGGTTAAAGCTAAGAGGTTTATTGACTCCACTAGGGAAGTCCTTACACAAAGCCTAAGAGGAGGCTAGGAATGACCGACTCAACAAGAGAGTGTTTATATATGTCTTGTACAATGCCCAAGATTGAGGCTAAAAGAGACTGACGCTTTTGGGGATATCATTATACAAAGCCTAAGAGGAGGCTGAGAAAGGTTTGACTTTTCGGGGGAAAATATTCTTTCTGTCTTGTACGAAGCCCAAGATTGAGGCTAAAAAGGGTTTTTGATTCCATTTGGGAGGTTTATATGTGTCTTGTACAAAACCCAAGACGGAGGCTGAAATGAGTTTGTCTCAACAAGAGAGTGCTTTTATGTGTCTTGTACAAAGCCCAAGACGGAGGCTAAAGAATTTGACTCAACAAGAGAGTGTTTTTATATGTCTTGTACAAAGCCCAAGATGGAGGCTAAAGGAGTTGACTCAACAAGAGAGTGCTTTTATATGTCTTGTATAAAGCCCAAGACAGAGGCTAAAGGAGTTGACTTAACAAGAGAGTCTTGCAAAGGCGATTGACCCAACAAGAGAGTTCTTTATACTCAACAAGAGAGTGATTTGCTGTCTCATACAAAGCCCGAGATTGAGGCTAAAATGAGATTGACCCAACAAGAGAGTCTTGAAAAGTGATGGACTCAACAAGAGAGTCTGAAAAATGGTTGACTCAACAAGAGAGTCTGAGAAGTGATTGACTCAACAAGAGAGTCTGAAGAGTGATTGACTCAACAAGAGAGTCTGAAAAGGTTAGCTCCGCTGGGGGAGGATCATTGTACAAAGCCCAAGAGAAGGCTGACTTTCTGGAGGAAAGGATCATTATACAAAGCCTAAGAGGAGGCTATCTTACTGCTGAGGATTAGATCCATAGGCAGGCCCAAGGGTGGGGAACTCTCATGAGAGAGATCGGGTTTCTGCTGGAGATTTATCCAGAATGATCGGTGTTTTTTCCTATGTTTGAAAGGAACTTGAGAATATCTTTGAGACTCAAAAGGACTGTCCAAGTCTACTGGTGAAGAGTTTTATCTTTTGTAGGATGCCCAAAAGAGGGCAATGGCCTTAAGGGATGAGAATCAACCCTAAAGTGGCCAGAGGTTTGACACTGGAAAGACTGCTCTAGCAAAGGATGACTAAGTTCTGTCTTATACCTGTAAGAGGTCGTTAGGGTCCTTGTATTAAGCCCAAGAGAAGAAGCCGAAGGGTCCTTGTACAAAGCCCAAGAGGAGGCGGGGATGCTTTTAGGAAGCCTGTGGGTCCCTAAACCAAAAGAAGTTCAAGAAATGCAATTCACAGAGAAGAGATCATTACATGGAAGTTTGAGTATTTGGAAGAAACTCAAGAGATGCTATTCACGGAGCATAGATCAACTCTGGGGAGTAGAATTTCTTTGACAATTTATAAGGGTGACAGTCAGGGAAAAGGTTCACCGAGAATACTGCCTTTCTCTTTGTTCCATATTGATTAACCCTAAGAGAAGGGAAGACTGTATCTGGAAATCCTATGGGGATCTAGTTTTGTTTGTATTTAAGAGTGACCAACGGGCTTTACCTAGTTCTAGACGTAGTTTTTGAGGAAAACTCTAAATAACTATACTAGTATATATACAGTTGATATATGACAAGTATTTAAAGGAGTATGAAAGAAGACTAACCATGCGCAGCTTCCCACAATACAGTTATGTATATTTGACATGTATGTAAAAGGATGAAAGAAGACTAACTATGCGCAGTTTCCCACAATACAGTTATGTATATAAAAGCATATAAAAGAAAGCAGATAAACACTTACCCGTTGTAGAGCTTCCATGCTGTTTTGTTAGTTGTTCAACAAATAAATTAAAGAAAATTTTGATAGAAACTATACATTTGGATTCAAAATCAAAGGAGAAAGTATTTTGAATAGAGACCGGGGCTTACAACTCAGGGAGTGGCCCAAATTTAAACAGTGATGGTACTGTTGTTTTGTATCAGGTCTTATACAACGAATGAGGCCCAAAGAGTTTTGGTCAAAAGAGGATTGGGTCTTACACCTCAAAGAGAGGCCCAAGGAGTTTGAAAATGAATAAAGATGGGTCTTATACCTCAAGGAGAAGCCCAGTTGATTTTGTTAAAAAGGCGACGATCGCGCCAAACGTTTGAAAATATACAGAGGGACTTATACAATGTGTGAGGCCCAAAAGGTAATATTTACAAAGGGGTTGGGTATTACACTCTATTAGAGGCCCAAAAGATTTTTTAAGAAAAGGAATGGGACTTATAGCTCGAGGAGAGGCCCAGATGATTATTTGTTTGAAAAATGGCGATCGCCCCGAGGTTTGAAAACACAGTGGGTCTTATACAATGACCGAGTCCCAAATTATTTTGGTTTTCAAAAAGAGTTGGGTCTTACACTCTATTAGAGGCCCAAAAGTGTTTTGTACAAGTGATGGGGCTTACAACTCAAGGAGAGGCCCAATTGATTTTAAACTGGCGATCGCGCCGAGATTTTTTTATTGTGTCAGAGCTTATACAATGTTTGAGGCCCAAAAATTTTTTTTTGTACAACAAGGGTTGGGTCTTACACTCTATTAGAGGCTCAAAAGTGTTTGAAAAAGATTTGTTTAGGGTGATTAAGATCAAAACCCTAAATTAATTTCAAAATGCATTTTAATTAAATAAAAATTTGATTAAAATGATCAAAATTGTCAAACATGTGTGAAAAACAAGTTGTGATCTTGGATTAATGTTTGAAAAATCATGTTTTTATCCACAAAATGATTGGAAATCAATTAAGTTTGGAAAATCAAGGAGGAAAAAATATTTTAAATGTTAAAAACAAATAAAAATTAATTCTTTGCAAAAATATAAAATATATGAAATAAATAATATTTTTGGGAAAATTTGGTAAAATAAAATATTTTAACATTTTTGTGAATTATTAAAAAAAGAATCAACTTAAAATCATTAAAAACCAGAGAGAAATTAATTTTTGAATCAATTAAATAAAATCACAAAAATTCAAATATTTAAAAATTCAAAAAAGGGCGCCTAGAACACCAAGTTCTTGCCTGCGCCCTCTGTTTCTTCAGATTTGCGTTTTCCCCTCAATCTCATTGAATACTTGATAAAATCACACAATCCACATATCAATCTACTCGTTTTCACCTCACGATCATGTCTATGGTCTTTAATTTCATTTATTTTAAGCATGGAATAAGAAATCAAGACAAAACCTCAAGAACCCTAAATTCTGCATGAAGGCTGAGAAATTATATACACGATTCATTCAAAGCAATTAATTGAGGGGAAACATTCTATACATGATTATGAACATTTGGCAAAAGTATTGTGTGAGGAAATATGCATAGATTAAGAGATGACCAAGTTTAGGCTTACTTGAAGGTTGTGGCAGCAAGAGCAATTTGATTTTTGAGTTGGAGGTGTTACAGATGAGTTGTGATGATCTGAACAGCTTCCCTACACCATATGGAGTGTGTTTGAATGCTTGGAGTGATTTGAAATGGACGTGAACAGATTATGGCACCTCAGCTGCAACTTGGTTGAAAACTTGAGCAAGTGGCTGGTGATTTTGTGAAATTGGTGTTCCAGATGTTGTTTAAGTGTTTGGATCACTTTTATATGATGTTTATGAGGTGTGTGTGTGTGTGTGATTGGTTTGGTTGGAGTTGCTCTCAAACTCAAAACCCGATAGTGACTTGCTTTAGAAGGAAAATTTGGAGTGAAAGAGGAGATTTTGAGGAAAGCATCAGTTTGGGTGCTTTGGTGTGCTTAAACTGAGCACAAATGAGCTCTATTTATAGTAGAGCAAGTTTGTTTTGCAAGCAATACTGAATGGCAACTGCAGCAGGCTGTTGGCCAATGGTGATCAAATGGAATCTCAAAGTCTCCTCTAGCCATTGACTAGAGGTTAGAGCACAGGCCTATGGTTCTTTGATTCAAGGATAAGGCTTGAATGAAGTGTTCATATTTGCTCTGATACATGCCACCTCTAAGCATCCATTGAATGCTCCTAAACAAAATTGGAGTCTTGAAGCATCTTTAGCTTTTAGGGGTGCCAAACCTATATGTAGTTCCAAAGACTTGGGAGGCTTATGGATCAGTGTTTTCCCCTCCTTGGTCTCCCCTTGAGGTGTACAGATGGATAAACTTGCTTGACATTTGCACAAATTGATCAAATCGAGCCAATGTGCACAAATCTGCCTTGTCATGACAGTTGCAGTAAGGCATGTTGCAGCTGTCATAATTCTTAGCTCAGATGGAATTTGATGGAGTTCTTTGCCATTTTAGAAAGCTCTCATATGATACAACACATGTGTGATCATAGTTTGTCTTGACACTTTTTGGATCCAAGTGAAAAATGCCCCTACATTTTGAAAAAAGTGAAACAGATTCTGACTTAGTGAAAATTTCACTAAGTGTTGGAAAAAGTGGCATTTTCATGTTTTTGTCATTTTGGTCACTCCATAACTTAAAATCCATGAGGAATTGGAATGAGGTGTAGTTGACACTTTTAAAGTATGTCATGAGAGCTACAAATCCATCTTTGTATCATTCAAAATGGTTGCTTGGATCTTAAGTTATGATCCTTGGAAGTTGGTACCCTAGCCACTTTGTTCCATAACTTAGAAAAATTCTAAGTTTTTTATGGTTACCCGTTTTACAAGTTATCCCACTTTCTTTGATTTTTCTTGATGAATGATGATTCTACTCACACATTAACATCATTTTAGGGTTAAGGAACCATAATTGTGCAAAATCTCAAAACGTCAAACTTTGACTTTTGTGCACATTTGACTTTTTATCAGATGAATTCTAAACTATGCGATCCTCTATGAAATCAAGTCCTTGACCTAAATCAAACCTAATGGATATGTTACATAGGTGTTGTAGGGTGTATTGGATCATGTCCCAAGGTTTGGGAGCATGTCCTGGTCAAAAGTCAAAGATACAATTGACTTTTTCCTCGAAACCCTAATTGTGGTTTAGATGAAATTGAAACTTGTGAATCAAGCTTCTTGGATCAATCCATTGTTACAAATGGATCAATGTAGTGTATTGGAGACCCTCAAATCATGTCTTGAGGTCTTGGCTCATGTTTTGTCCTAAAAGTCAACTTAGGGGTGAATTAGGTCAAGAAACCCTAATTCCTGATTTTTTTTTTGAATGCTTCCCCTGAGGTTAAATTGACTTGATGATTGGGTCCATGAGGTCCCATGGAGTATCTAGGGTTATGATTTGAATCATTGGCTCATGCCCAGAGGAAAATTTCCATCTGGAGGCCTTGGTCGACCAAAACCCTAATTTGGTGACACTAGCGATCTTGAGGCTTAATCCACTTGGAAGGTAGCAACTTTGTGCTTGATCCTTGATGTGGGAGTCCTCTTGATTCTTTATGGATGTTTGAGAGGTTAGACAAGTTGAATATCATGTCATTCCTTGATTGATCCTTTGTCTAAGTGCTCTGATAGGTGTTGAAACCCTAATCCTTGTTTGTGGTGAATGCTCACCCATCTTTGGTGAGACTGATGAGGCATAATGGTACATCCAGATTGTGGTGATGATTTACACAATGATGGGAAATCTTAGTGGTCAAAATTTGGGGTATGACAGATGCCCCTATTTAATCTTCTTGGTTCCGAAGGTGTGAATGGAGAAGGTATTCGGGCATTCGGGGTGCAAGATGATTAAATATCAGAATACGCGAAATTTTGACGGTGGTTATGAATGAAATGTGAGAGCAAGAATTGCCTCTACAATTCAATCTATGTTTTGATGATAACAATAAGTATTTGTGAAAGAACCATTTTATGGTCTAACGTGTGTTGTGTGCAGATCATAAGAACTAAAGACATCAGAACCAACATGCACCAGCTAGATGTACTATGATGGAATATATATATATATATATATATATGCAAAGTTACTATGTGTGACTAAAGTCGCGAGAAGCAAGAACGCTTCTTTATCTAGTCATGATCAGCAAGATCCAAGGATGCCAAGATTGTTGTTGCAATGCTCTTGTGGATGCTCTCTGAAAGTGATTGAGATTCTGAAGATAGCGAAGTTTCTGAAGAAGTACACTCTGAAAGAACCAAAGTGCTGAAGACCAAGTGCAAAAAGAATCTGAAGACTTATGGGTTCTAAAGATCAAGGTTTCAAATATCAAGTTCTGAAGACTTTGAAGACAGGCTCTGAAGATTCGAAAGACTTAAAGTTGAAAAGAATACCGTTCTTAAAGACCAAGTGCTGAAGTTCTGAAGACTGATTCCTAATGGACTTCTTCAATCGACTGAAGACTTAAAGCATCAAATATTCTTCTATGAAGACTCTACTCATGCTTCATCAAATTAACATCAGAAGCCACTGAAGTTTGAAGTCTAAATATTACCGTTGTGAGTTAAATGTACACACTGCCCAAGAAAAGATGTCCAGTCACTTCTTCCTCTGCAAAAAGGAGATGTGTCAGTACAACTCATTTTATCACAACATCTCTTTTCCAAATAGTCAACAGTATTCTCAAACGGCTATATTTCTACTGGATATTTAATGGAAAGAGTTTCTTGGTTCTAAGATGTCGATCACTTGTAGAATTATGAACTGAATGTTCATCTACAAAATTGACCATGTCATTATGAAGATAGCAACAACGATGAGTTCTCGTTGTAACACTTAGAATATCCAAAGCTATCACCATTTACACATGGCCATTGTTGTTGAAGCTTCAAGATCATCATTCAACATAACAACAATGAATTGATATAAAAGCTGTTGATGAAGAAGACAACATTGAAGATCTGTCAAGTCATCAACTCACCTTCTCGGCGGGACTACATTGAAGATCTGAAGCAAGGAGATGTTGCTCAAAGCTTGCTCACCTCGAAGACGAAGAAGAAGAAGATCTACAAGATGTCAACGACTGTCAAATCATTATACATCTCTGTAGTTTCTTAGGAAAGTAAGGAGCTGTTGCTCACATCTTGCTTGAACACTTGTGTGTTCTTTTGTACTTAAACTTAGTAGTAATCTGCTTGTTAAGAAGCATAATTGTAATCTCCAGTTTGCCAATTCGACTAAATGAATAGAGACTCCTTAAGTGAATGTTATATCCTGAAGGGATCCCTGAACGGCTCAGCTGTGAGTTGAGGGCCTTGAGTAGATCACGTGGTGATCAGGTACTTGAGATGACAATGGCTGGGTGTCATTGTGGAAAATACTGAAATAGGGTAAGTAGCGTTATATTCATTGTGATGAATCCCTGAACGTCTAGTTGTGAAATCCCAGTAGTGGGTCTGCTCGATCAATGAACGTTATATCCTGTTGGATCCCTGAACGGTTCATTGGGTTGTTAGTCACAGTGCGTCTGTGCAAGTTATTAGTCACCGGCGCGGCCCGTGCAAGTGTAATCAATGATTTGATTATAGTGGATTAAGTCCTTATGTTCAAGGCGAAATCACCTGAGAAGGGTGGACTAGATTAGCCCGCGTGGTGAACCAGGATATATCGTGTGTCCTTTACTCTCTTGCTTAGTATCTCTATTTATGTTTCTGCATTGAATATCAGAACCTTATATTAAGCAAAGTCAGAACCCTGCAGCCTATCTCTGATAAGCTTCCGCACTTCAAGTTCTGAGAATCGTATCTTATGATCAGAACCTATATGGTTCTCATGCTCCATAGTTAAGAGATCAGAATCTCTCAAGGAACATTGAAGGTTCTTGAGCGTCTCTTTAACAAGATGCGAAAAGTTACAAAAAGAGTAAATACACAATTCAAACCCCCATTTCTTGTGTCTTTCTCGCACCTTCAATTGGTATCAGAGCTCCGGATCTGTTCTTGATTCACATCAAACACTTAACAGTGTCAAAAAAATATCCAGATGTGGTGCGTAGAAGTACTCTTGGTAAGATTGAATTCCACTTACAATTTCTGTAACAGTCCATCAGTTGACTATGTACAAAATTGTAATCAATCTGATTACTTCTTGAGCAATTCACTGATTCTAGATGAAGTCTCATTAAAAATAGGAGCATTAGCTGATAAGATAAATTCATCAGATAAGAGACTGTATCTGTTGAATTCTCATCCTAGAAAATACCTGTGGATAAAACCACGTATATGCTTAAAAGATGAATCATCAGAAAGCAAGAAATCTGGTTTTCTGAAGATTAATTCTTTATGACTTTTTGAGTGTTTTAAGAAACGGATTAGGTCCACCCTTGACTTTCTCGTTTAAGACTCATTCAGAACCTCTTCATGTAAAGAAGAAAAGATTGATGTTATAAGACTTTGAATTTCAGAAAGAAATATGTTAAAATCAGAATCTGAAAAATTCAAATTATTAGAAATGATTCAATGTCAGAATCTGGAATGATCAAAAGATTCAATGAAGAATTGAATCCCAAAGATTCAGTAAATACTTGATTCTGAACGAACTCTTAAGCTTTAACTGGTTCAGTAATCAAGCTCCAACAACTTGAAATTATCCTAGTAAAAATTCAAATGTTGATAATCTGATTTTCGTCAGATCAAGTGTTCTCAGAACCACTTGAGCTATGAAATTAGATGCTATCATTCCAGATATCTAGATTCTCCAACTGATGTCTTAAAAGATGACGTTAATGATGTTCTTTTAAAAAAATTAGTTAACTCATAGATATGTGTGAACAACCCCAAATAAGTTTATCAGCATTGTGAGAACAAGAAGGTTCATGCAAACCATGTCTAGTGATGTACACATGGGGCGTGATGATGTTTTGGTTCTGAACAAGCTCTGAAACAACCTTGAGGAACAAATTCAGATGCTGATATGTTAATTCCTCTTTGAATAACCTCTCAAAGGTTCTCACTAATCCTATGAAATCAATCATCTTTCAAAGAAAAGAAACTCTCACAAACACAAACTGAATTCAGGTTATGAAAGGAGAACTCAACCAATTCTCAAAGTTTGTCGTTTAAGATTCAGATCCATAACTTATGAACTGTATCGGAACTAAACAGGTTCTATGGATCAAGGAAATGAGAAGTGAGAAGCAATCAGAAACAGATGTAATCTGTTGCTTATGAATGGGGTCATCAAATAGAATTTACTGTTCACTCAGTACTGCATATGAGTGTTAATTTTTCTTCAGAACATTCATTACATCGCCTTACCAAAAAGAGTACATGTAATTGGCTAAGTTCGGATGAAGTGGTCACTCTGATCATGTTAAGTCCTAATCCCGGTTGCTATAACCTAGAGAGTTAATGGACAAGGTTGAACAAGAAAAGAGAGAAAGCCGTAACTCAACCAGGATCACATTCCAAGAAAATATTCATTTTTCAGAACACAAGTGTATCTTGAAGAATCCAAGAACCCTCAGTAGTTCACTCAGAAAAGGAAAGATTAGAGTCAAGATGAGAATGTATTCAGATTAGTCTGTAAAAATTTCCATGTACCATCCTTCCCTCACTTATGACTTACTTTCATAATAACAACCAGAATCACTTTATCAAACCTCCTCGATTATGATGTGTTAAGTTTCGAGAAAGTAATTAGAATTTTTTTTCGTATATGTCTGCTTAGAAATAGTTATAGTATAAACTGCCACATATGTAAGATTCTCCGCATCATGTCATTCACCCTGCATAATTTCTTCCTATAACCCATTAGTACACTCCAACTAGCACTCATGTTCCAGACCTAACTCTCTCTCTCTCTCTCTCCTAGGGCCCCTTTATCTGACCTAGTTAGTCTACGAAACCTGAATGTTCAAATTAAATGGCAGCACATTTCTGCATCCATCCAAATCTCCTTGGTTTACTCACATTGAATGATATATGTTCAGTCTCGGAATAGGGAAACGTGCTACCTTGACCAAAATAGCTCTTCACATAAGCTACTGACTTTAAGCTGGAATAATTATGCTCTGACAAGTCAGGATTCCCTTTAAGTATTGGGAACAGTGAAAAATCCTCTTTGCTTGCATTCTCAACTATACGCCATTTAAACTTTGAAATTCGAAAGCGTGTCGTCTAGAATTAATGACCTCATAAAAGCAGTTACTGCATCCACCTAACTCCTGCTAAGAATAAAGTGCATATATATCTCTTTGATCTTCCCTAGAATTACAAACCACTTAACTGTCCTCACTCTTTAGACTTCTCCTAAGTATTCCAATCTACTTAAGTCATTCTCAGCTACTGACTTATCCTGCTCAAACTCCTCCACTTGTCTATTTAAAACCATAGTTGTTCCGAAAGAATTCATCATTATCCCTTAGTCCTAACCTTCTTTTCATCCTCAATCTAAAATGACTCCAAGAACCTTTTATGGCAATAATGATCTTCTTGAAATCATCAATGAAAAACGACCAAATCCAATAGATACTAATAGTGATTTTCATCTTAGTATTCACTTCCAAAAATGGAATGGATACATTCATATGCTTGGAGGCTCAATTTATCTGACCCTCTTAAAATCCTTTTGGATTAACGCCTCCGTTAGCAGAAATGGTCTGACTATCTCCTCTAACATTTATGGTCTTCCAGTCACCATCAACGTCACAAACATCTTTGAAGCCATTAACTGTCCACTAGGTGGTGTCACTCCCAACCATGCATCCATTCGATGGACCTCTGATGCTGAAATGCAATATATGTTTGATAAAGGATTGGTCTTTGAACCCACAAATCCTGAAAAACTTGTGCCAATTGCCAGAGGATGGTTCAAATTCATCTTAACTAATATCAAGCCTCGCAATTCAATCAAAGACTTTCTGTACCATAATGATAAGCTCCTCATCATGAGTCTCCTTAGGCCAACTCCTATTGATCTATCTCAAATCATCTTTGATCAACTAAAGGAATCAATTCTTATGTCAAGATCAATGGATAAGTCATTCATTCCCTAAGGAAGAGTCTTATCTGAAGTTCTCTTCAAATCTGGGATTGTGCAAGCAATTTGTAGAATTCGGTGTGGACCAGACACTGCTCTGGATAGGAATTTTTGTGAAACCTTCGACAGTAGTTGGTTCTCATAAAATTAGAAGACTATCTGTCATACTTAGGCTAAGTTATTAATGTGTAATGGTTTATCAAGATCACATGCTCATTCTGTGTAACTGCAAATTAAACTAATGAAGTATGTGTTACTTTCAATTCTGTATGTCCACTCCTATATAAGTGCACTTATAAAACATATAAGACTAAATTCTTGAAAGAAGAAAATATGTTTTCAACACTAGAGAACAATAATACTCTCAGATATGCATTTATTGCGTATCCTTGACTCCCGTCAAGAATCAATTAGAATATTCTATGCATGATTTCTTTTTTGGGCTGATAATCTGACAGACTCTGTGCTAGTCCTAAATTCACAACCTAAGATGTCTAGAAAATGACGAACCTGACGATTGGAGTCACGAGCATTTAATTGACTCTCTATTCATTGCATACTTAAGGCACCATGGTCTCTCCTTTATACATCATTCCAAACCATCCCAGTCAGTACCATTCCTTAGTATTTTCTCCAGGATGTCCACCTCTCATCCTAAACCTACTATTTGTGAAATTACTAAGTTAAGAGTCCTTAATGAATTCTCCGTGAACATCAGTTCTCTCAAGGAACTTGGCTTCACTAGAACTTCTTCCGAATTAAGATGTCAGAACTGGGAAGGTTATCTTGAGATGCTTCTAGGTTTCATTTACACAGATCTTATTAAAGAATTCTGGGCAAACGCTGATGTGTTTTCTAACGAATATAACCAGCACACCATTCAATCAGCTGTCTCTGAAATTCCAGTGGTAATTAAACCCTCTGTCATTGCGGAAGCAATCAAGTGCGATGAAAACGGTGACACCACTGAAGACTACAAGGAAAGGAAAATCTTTAATGATCTCATCTATAATATTCATTGTGGAAATGGTCCCTCCAACTTCTTTTCCACACTCAAACCCTCAGCTAAGGTCTGGCATAGAATAATGGAAACAAACCTTCGACCTAGAGAAATAGGAGAACAAGTGCTAACTCATTCAGATAGACTATTCATCTTCTGTCTGATCTACAGAAGGAAAATAAACCTTCCCCTAACTATGTTCAATCATTTAAAAAAACAAATCCTGTTGTCTAAAAAAAAACCCTGTCTCATCATCCCGTATGGAAGAGTCATATCTCGAGTCCTAGAAATTCAAGATGTGGTTACCAGGCTAAACCACTTAGGAGAAATCACTGAATGATCATCCATAGATCTTACAAATCTATCTGGAAATTCCTAAGGAAAAATAGAAATTAAGTTATAAGGTTTCTGTCTTGATATGTTGTTTCCTATTCTATGTACTCGTATTAAGATTATAAAATGAAATATCTATGTTTTGATTATCTTGAACTTGACTAGATTAAGCTCAACCTATGCTCTGCATTTTAAAACTATTTTATGTTGATGCTTCTATCTATTTATTCACAAATGAAATGCTATAATTAATCTCCAGATGCTTTAATCCTTCAATTAGTAATCAGTTGATTCCATCTATTAACCTTCAATTAAATACATACTGATTATAGATGTGTCTCACTAAAATGATTCTAAATGCTTCTAAATGTTTAAATGACTCTATGTCTCTATGCTCCTTATCATGTCAATATACTCAACTAGGAGAAATACAGTTTTAATATGTAGGAAATTGATTATAAGAGATTATATGCCCTGACACTTTTTGATGATGTCAAAAAGGGGGAGAAATATAATGATTTTGATGGAAAGAAGGAAATCTGAAAGAATGCAGAACTCAAACAAAATACTCACATAAAAATGATGCGTTACTACTAACGTTTGTTGTTTGACGTTATCTGAGGAACTCTAAACAAGTTCACTAGGCATTCTAAAAGACAGGCTAAGAAGGTCTAAGAATCAGAATCAGTAAGAAAACTCTGAAAGCAGTCAAGACAAAGTACACATTCTCAAGATGCTTACTCAGAGGAAATCTGCAAATCAGAAGCCAAGAGCTGTCTGAAGATCTGTATTGAAGATCCAAAAAAGAAGTCGTTCTGATTTTTACTAGAAACCAATTGAAATGAAAACGATTTGGTATCAGACTAAATCAATAATTGGTAATCAGACTCGGTACACAAAGACTAGTATCAGACTCATCAATCAGAGCAAAGCTGTGATTTATTATCAAATACCTTCACTGGTATCAATTCAGCACATTAAGAAAATACCTCTCAAGGAGTATGAGAAGAAATTCTTCACTTGGTATCAGACTCAACATACTCTGGTATAAGACTCAGCACATCACGTGATATCAGATCAGGATCAAATCATGAGTACCAGATTCAAAATCAGGCGTTGATCGATCGCATAAATTAACCAGAAATTGGTATCTGATCAGAAATCAAGCTTTGAGAAACCACTGAGCCGTGACATTAACAAGATAAGAACCTATGGTCAAAGGTCAAACTCTGAAAAGTCATACTCCACATTGGTGATTAAAATCTTACAACTCTGAATCTCGATTCTGAAGATCCCAATATATAACCCAGAAGATGAAATTATAAAGTTAAAAATCTTCATATAGTTTGAAACTCAGGAGGAGTTTCTTTAAAGACAGTGTCTGTCTCTGATAGATAGCAAGGCTATGACTATCAGTCAAGAACTGTTCTGATCTTAGGCTTAATGGAATCTGCTGAAAAGTAGAAATGCTTCATATGTCTCTGAATATAATATGCTCTGATACGACAACAAAGAAAGCTGAGTTCTAAATATCTGAAGATGGAAGTTCTGATGAACTAGTCCAGATGCTAAAGACTCTTCGTTTTTCTAAAGACAAGATAGAGAAGTAACTCTTTTCTATTCCTGTTCTGACAACTCAAGTTGTTACTCTGTATATCTTTGGATTATATAAAATCCTAGATGATCTCAGATAAAGCTTTGAGGATAACTCATTCAAGGGGAGCTGTTGTTCCAAACTCTGAATTTGTTTGCTTTGGTGATTACCTTGTATAAAATGTTCAATCAAAATACTTGGTTTTGTCATCATCAAAAAGGGGGAGATTGTGAGAGCAAGAATTGTCTCTACAAGTCAATCTATGTTTTGATGATAACAATAAGTATTTGTGAAAGAACCATTTTATGGTATAACGTGTGTTGTGTGCAGATCATAAGAACTAAAGACATCAGAACCAACATGCACCAACTAGATGTACTATGATTGAATATATATATATATATATATATGCGAAGTTACTATGTGTGACTAAAGTCGCGAGAAGCAAGAACGCTTCTTTATCTAGTCATGATCAGCCAGATCCAAGGATGCCAAGATTGCTGTTGCAATGCTCTTATGGATGCTCTCTGAAAGTGATTGAGATTCTAAAGATAGCGAAGCTTCTGAAGAAGTACACTCTGAAAGAACCAAAGTGCTGAAGACCAAGTGTAGAAAGAATCTGAAGACTTATGGGTTCTAAAGATCAAGTTTTCGAATATCAAGTTCTGAAGACTCTGAAGACAGACTCTGAAGATTCAGAAGACTTAAAGCAGAAAAGAATAACGTTCTTAAAGACCAAGTGCTGAAGTTCTGAAGACTAGTTCCTAATGGACTTCTTCAATCGACTAAAGACTTGAAGCATCATATATTCTGCTATGAAGACTCTACTCATGCTTCATCAAATTAACATCAGAAGCCATTGAAGTTTGAAGTCTAAATATTACTGTTGTGAGTTAAATGTACACACTGCCCAAGAAATGATGTCCGGTCACTTCTTCCTCTGCAAAAAGGAGATGTGTCAGTACAACTCATTTTATCACAACGTCTCTTTTCCAAACAGCCAACAGTATTCTCAAATGGCTATATTTCTACTGGATATTTAATGGAAAGAGTTTCTTGCTTATAAGATGTCGATCACTTGTAGAATCATGAACTGAATGTTCATCTACAAAATTGACCAAGTCATTGTGAAGATAGCAACAATGATGAGTTCTCGTTGTAACACTTAGAATATCCAAAGCTATCACCATTTACACATGGCCATTGTTGTTGAAGCTTCAAGATCATCATTCAACATAACAACAATGAATTGATATATAAGCTGTTGATGAAGAAGACAACATTGAAGATCTGTCAAGTCATCAACTCACCTTCTCGTCAGGACTACATTGAAGATCTGAAGCAAGGAGCTGTTGCTCAAAGCTTGCTCACCTTGAAGACGAAGAAGAAGAAGATCTACAAGATGTCAACAACTGTCAAATCATTATATATCTCTGTAGTTTCTTAGGAAAGCAAGGAGCTGTTGCTCACATCTTGCTTGAACACTTGTGTGTTCTTTTGTACTTAAACTTAGGAGTAATCTACTTGTTAAGAAGCACAATTTGTAATCTCCAGTTTGCTAATTTGCCTAATTGAATTGAGACTCCTCAAGTGAACGTTATATCCTAAAGGGATCCCTGAACGGTTCAGCTGTGAGTTGAGGCCCTTGAGTAGATCACGTGGTGATCAGATAATTGAGATGACAATGGCTGGGTGTCATTGTGGAAAATCCTGAAATAGGGTCAGTAGCTTTATATTCATTGTGATGAATCCCTGAATGTCTAGCTGTGAAATCCCAGCAGTGGGTCTGCTCGGTCAATGAACATTATATCCTATTGGATCCCTGAACGGTTCATTGGGTTATTAGTCACAGTGCGGCTGTGCAAGTTGTTAGTCACGGGTGCGGCCCATGCAAGTGTAATCAATGATTTAATTATAGAGGATTAAGTCCTTGTGTTCAAGGAGAAATCACCTGAGGAGGGTGGATTGGATTAGCCCGTGTGGTGAACCAGGATATATCGTGTGTCCTTTACTCTCTTGCTTAGTATCTCTATTTATGTTTCTGCATTGAATATCAGAACCTTATATTAAGCAAAGTCATAACCCTGCAGCCTATCTCTGATAAGCTTCCGCACTGCAAGTTCTGAGAATCGTATCTTATGATCAGAACCTATATGGTTCTCATGCTCCATAGTTAAGAGATCAGAATCTCTCAATGAACATTGAAGGTTCTTGAGCGTCTCTTTAACAAGATGTGAAAAGTTACAAAAAGAGTAAATACACAATTCAAACCCCCCTTTCTTATGTCTTTCTCGCACCTTCAATTGGTATCAGAGCTCCGGTTCTGTTATTGATTCACATAAAACACTTAACAGTGTCAAAAAAATATCCAGATGTGGTGCGTAGAAGTACTCTTGGTAAGATTGAATTCCACTTACAATTTCTGTAACAGTCCAGTAGTTGACTATGTACAAAATTGTAATCAATCTGATTACTTCTTGAGCAATTCACTGATTCTAGATGAAGTCTCATTAAAAATAGGAGAATCAGCTGATAAGATAAATTCATCAGATAAGAGACTGTATCTGTTGAATGCTCATCCTGGAAAATATGTGTGGATAAAACCACGTATATGCTTAAAAGATGAATCATCAGAAAGCAAGAAATCTTGTTTGCTGAAGATTAATTCTTTATGAGTTTTTGAGATGTTTTCAAGAAACAGATTAGGTCCACCCTTAACTTTCTCGTTTAAAACTCATTCAGAACCTCTTCATGTAAAGAAGAAAAGATTGTTGTTCTAAGACTTTGAATTTCAGAAAGAAATATGTTAAAATCAGAATCTGAAAAATTCAAATTATTAGAAATGATTCAATGTCAGAATCTGGAATGATCAAAAGATTCAATGAAGAATTGAATCCCAAAGATTCAGTAAATACTTGATTCTGAACGAAATCTTAAGCTTTAACTGGTTCAGTAATCAAGCTCCAACAACTTGAAATTATCCTAGTAAAAATCAAATGTTGATAATCTGATTTTCGTCAGATCAAGTGTTCTCAGAACCACTTGAGCTATGAAATTAGATGCTATCATTCCAGATATCTAGATTCTCCAACTGATGTCTTAAAAAATGACGTTAATGATGTTCTTTTAAAGAAATTAGTTAACTCATAGATATGTGTGAACAACCCCAAATAAGTTGATCAGCGTTGTGAGAACAAGAAGGTTCATGCAAACCATGTCTAGTGATGTACACATGGGGCGTGATGATGCTTTGGTTCTGAACAAGCTCTGAAACAACCTTGAGGAACAAAGTCAGATGCTGATATGTTAATTCCTCTTTGAATAACCTCTCAAAGGTTCTCACTAATCCTGTGAAATCAATCATCTTTCAAAGTAAAGAAACTCTCACAAACGCAAACTGAATTCAGGCTATGAAAGGAGAACTCAACCAATTCTCAAAGTTTGTCGTTTAAGATTCAGATCCAAAACTTAAGAACTATATCAGAACTAAACAGGTTCTATGGATCAAGGAAATGAGAAGTGAGAAGCAATCAGAAACAGATGTAATCTATTACTTATGAATGAGGTCATCAAATAGAATTTACTATTCACTCAGTACTGCATATGAGTGTTAATTTTTCTTCAGAACATTCATTACATCGCCTTACCAAAAAGATTACATGTAATTGGCTAAGTTCGGATGAAGTGGTCACTCTGATCATGTTAAGTCCTAATCTCGGTTGCTATAACCTAGAGAGTTGATGGACAAGGTTGAACAAGAAAAGAGAGAAAGCCGTAACTCAACCAGGATCACATTCCAAGAAAATATTCATTTTTCTGAACACAAGCGTATCTTGAAGAATCCAAGAACCCTCAGTAGTTCACTCAGAAAAGGAAAGATTAGAGTCAAGATGAGAATGTATTCAGATTAGTCTGTAAAAATTTCCATGTACCATCATTCCCTCACTTATGACTTACTTTCATAATAACAACCAGAATCACTTTATCAAACCTCCTTGATTATGATGTGTTAAGTTTCGAGAAAGTAATTAGAATCGTATATGTCTGCTTAGAAATAGTTATAGTATAAACCGCCACATATGTAAGATTCTCCGCATCATGTCATTCACCCTGCATAATTTCTTCCTATAACCCATTAGTACACTCCAACTAGCACTCATGTTCCAGACTTAACTCTCTCTCTCTCCTAGAGCCCCTTTATCTGACCTAGTTAGTCTACAAAACCTGAATGTTCAAATTAAATGGCAGCACATTTCTGCATCCATCCAAATCTCCTTGGTTTACTCACATTGAATGATATCTGTTCAGTCTCAGAATAGGGAAACGTGCTACCTTGACCAAAATAGCTCTTCACCTAAGCTACTGGCTTTAAGCCAGAATAATTATGCTCTGACAAGTCAGGATTCCCTTTAAGTATTGGGAACAGTGAAAAATCCTCTTTGCTTGTATTCTCAACTATACGCCATTTAAACTTTGAAATTCGAAAGCGTGTCGTCTAGAATTAATGACCTCATAAAAGCAGTTACTACATCCACCTAACTCCTGCTAAGAATAAAGTGCATATATATCTCTTTGATCTTCCCTAGAATTACAAACCACTTAGCTGTCCTCACTCTTTAGACTTATCCTATGTATTCCAATCTACTTAAGTCATTCTCAGCTACTGACTTATCCTGCTCAAACTCCTCCACTTGTCTATTTAAAACCATAGTTGTTCCGAAAGAATTCATCACCATCCCTTAGTCATAACCTTCCTTTCATCCTCAATCTAAAATGACTCCAAGAACCTTTTATGGCAATGATGATCTTCTTGAAATCATCAATGAAAAACGACCAAATCCAATAGATACTAATAGTGATTTTCATCTTAGTATTCACTTCCAAAAATGGAATGGATACATTCATATGCTTGGAGGCTCAATTTATCTGACCCTCTTAAAATCCTTTTGGATTAACGCCTCCGTTAGCAGAAATGGTTTGACTATCTCCTCTAACATTTATGGTCTTCCAGTCACCATCAACGTCACAAACATCTCTGAAGCCATTAACTGTCCACTAGGAGGTGTCACTCCCAACCATGCATCCATTCGATGCACCTTTGATGCTGAAATGCAATATATGTTTGATAAAGGATTGGTCTTTGAACCCACAAATCCTGAAAAACTTGTGCCAATTTCCAGAGGATGGTTCAAATTCATCTTAACTAATATCAAGCCTCGCAATTCAAACAAAGACTTTCTGTACCATGATGATAAGCTCCTCATCATGAGTCTCCTTAGGCCAACTCCTATTGATCTATCTCAAATAATCTTTGATCAACTAAAGGAATCAATTCTTATGTCAAGATCAATGGATAAGTCATTCATTCCCTACGGAAGAGTCTTATATGAAGTTCTCTTCAAAGCTGGGATTGTGCAAGCAATTTTGCAGAATTCGGTGTGGATCAGACACTGCTCTGGATAGGAATTTTTGTGAAACCTTCGACAGCAGATGGTTCTCATAAAATTAGAAGACTATCTGTCATACTTAGGCTAAGTTATTAATGTGTAATGGTTTATCAAGATCACATGCTCATTATGTGTAACTGCAAATTAAACTAATGAAGTATGTGTTACTTTCAATTCTTTATGTCTACTCCTATATAAGTGCACTTATAAAACATATAAGACTAAATTCTTGAAAGAAGAAAATATGTTTTCAACTCTAGAGAACGATAATACTCTCAGATATGCATTTATTACGTATCCTTGACTCCCGTCAAGAATCAATTAGAATATCCTACACATGATTTCTTTTTTAGGCTGATAATCTGACAGACTCTGTGCTGGTCCTAAATTCACAACCTAAGATGTCTAGAAAATGACGAACCTGACGATTGGAGTCACGAGCATTTAATTGACTCTCTATTCGTTGCCTACTTAAGGCACCATGCTCTCTCCTTTATACATCATTCCAAACCATCCCAGTCAGTACCCTTCCTTAGTATTTTCTCCAGGATGTCCACCTCTCGTCCTAAACCTACTATTTGTGAAATTACTAAGTTAAGATTCCTGAATGAATTCTCCATGAACATCAGTTCTCTAAAGGAACTTGGCTTCACTAGAACTTCTTCCAAATTAAGATGTCAGAACTGGGAAGGTTATCTTGAGATGCTTCCAGGTCTCATTTACACAGATCTTGCTGAAGAATTCTGGGCAAACGCTGATGTGTTTTCTAACGAATATAACCAGCACACCATTCAATCATCTGTCTCTGAAATTCCAGTGGTAATTAAACCCTCTGTCATTGCGGAAGCAATCAAGTGCAATGAAAACGGTGACACCACTGAAGACTACAAGGAAAGGAAAATCTTCAATGATCTCATCTACAATATTCATTGCGGAAATGCTCCCTCAAATTTCGTCTCCACACTCAAACCCTCAGCCAAGGTCTGGCATAGAATAATGGAAACAAACCTTCGACCTAGAGAAATAGGAGAACAAGTGCTAACTCATTCAGATAGACTATTCATCTTCTGTCTGATCTACAGAAGGAAAATAAACCTTCCCCTAACTATGTTCAATCATTTAAAAGAATAAATCATGTTGTCTAAAAACAAACCCTCTCTCAGCATCCCGTATGGAAGAGTCATATCTCGAGTCCTAGAAATTCAAGATGTGTTTACCAGGCTAAACCACTTAGGAGAAATCACTGAATGTTCATCCATAGATCATACAAATCTATCTGGAAATTCCTAAGGAAAAATAGAAATTAAGTTCTAAGGTTTCTGTCTTGATATGTTGTTTCCTATTCTATGTACTTGTATTAAGATTATAAAATGAAATATCTATGTTTTGATTATCTTGAACTTGTCTAGATTAAGCTCAACCTAAGCTCTGCATTTTAAAACTATTTTATGTTGATGTTTCTATCTGTTTGTTCACAAATGAAATGCTGTAATTAATCTCCAGATGCTTTAATCCTTCAATTGGTAATCAGTTGATTCCATCTATTAACCTTCAATTAAATACATACTGATTATAGATGTGTCTCACTAAAATGAGTCTAAATGCTTCTAAATGTTTAAATGAATCTATGTCTCTATGCCCCTTATCATGTCAATATACTCAACTAGGAGAAATAAAGTTTTAATATGTAGGAAATTGATTATAAGAGATTATATGCCCTGACACTTTTTGATGATGTCAAAAAGGGGGAGAAATATAATGATTTTGATTGAAAGAAGGAAATCTGAAAGAATGCAGAACTCAAACAAAATACTCACATAAAAATGATGCGTTACTACTAACGTTTGTTGTTTGATGTTATCCGAGGAACTCTAAACAAGTTCACTAGGCATTCTAAAAGACAGGCTAAGAAGGTCTAAGAATCAGAATCAGTAAGAAAACTCTGAAAGCAGTCAAGACAAAGTACACACTATCAAGATGCTTACTCAGAGGAACTCTGTAAATCAGAAGTTAAGAGTTGTCTGAAGATATGGATTGAAGATAAAAAAAGAAGTCGTTCTGATGTTTACCAGAAACCAATTGAAATGAAAACGATTTGGTATCAGACTAAATCAATAATTGGTAATCAGACTTAGTACACAAAGACTAGTATCAGACTCGTCAATCAGAGCAAAGATGTGAATTATTATCAAATACCTTCACTGGTATCAATTCAGCACATTAAGAAAATACCTCTCAAGGAGTATGAGAAGAAATTCTTCACTTGGTATCAGACTCAACATACTCTGGTATAAGACTCAGCACATCACGTGATATCAGACCAGGATCAAATCATGAGTACCAGATTCAAAATCAGGCGTTGATCGATCGCATAAATTAACCAGAAATTGGTATCTGATCAGAAATCAAGCTTTGAAAAACCACTGAGCTGTGACATTAACAAGATAAGAACCTATGGTCAAAGGTCAAACTCTGAAAAGTCATACTCCACATTGGTGATTAAAATCTTACAACTTTGAATCTCGATTATGAAGATCCTAATATATGACCTATGATAATTAGGGGGAGACTACCCAAAATATGAAAATATAAAGTCAAAAATCTTCATATAGTTTGAAACTCAGGGGGAGTTTCTTTAAAGACACTGTCTGTCTCTGATAGATAGCAAGGCTATGACTATCACTCAAGAACTGTTCTGATCTTAGGCTTAATGGAATCTGCTGAAAAGTAGAAATGCTTCAGATGTCTCTGAAGATAATATGCTCTGATACGACAACAAAGAAAACTGAGTTCTAAAGATCTGAAGATGGAAGTTCTGATGAACTAGTCCAGATGCTAAAGACTCTTCGTTTTTCTAAAGACAAGATAGAGAAGTAACTCTTTTCTATTCCTGTTTTGACAACTCAAGTTGTTACTCTGTATATCTTTGGATTATATAAAATCCTAGATGATCTCAGATAAAGCTTTGAGGATAACTCATTCAGGGGGAGCTGTTGTTCCAAACTCTGAATTTGTTTGCTTTGGTGATTACCTTGTATAAAATGTTCAATCAAAATACTTGGTTTTGTCATCATCAAAAAGGGGGAGATTGTGAGAGCAAGAATTGTCTCTACAAGTCAATCTATGTTTTGATGATAACAATAAGTATTTGTGAAAGAACCATTTTATGGTCTAACGTGCGTTGTGTGCAGATCATAAGAACTAAAGACATCAGAACCAACATGCACCAGCTAGATGTACTATGATTGAATATATATATATATATATATATATATATATATATATATATATATATATATATATATATATATATATATGCGAAGTTACTATGTGATAACTCTACTCATGCTTCATCAAATTAACATCAGAAGCCACTGAAGTTTGAAGTCTAAATATTACCGTTGTGAGTTAAATGTACACACTGCCCAAGAAAAGATGTCCGGTCACTTCTTCCTCTGCAAAAAGGAGATGTGTCAGTACAACTCATTTTATCAGAACGTCTCTTTTCCAAACAGCCAACAGTATTCTCAAACGGCTATATTTCTACTGGCTATTTAATGGAAAGAGTTTCTTGCTTCTAAGATGTCGATCACTTGTAGAATCATGAACTGAATGTTCATCTACAAAATTGACCAAGTCATTGTGAAGATAGCAACAACGATGAGTTCTCGTTGTAACACTTAGAATATCCAAAGCTATCACCATTTACACATGGCCATTGTTGTTGAAGCTTCAAGATCATCATTCAACACAACAACAATGAATTGATATAGAAGCTATTGATGAAGAAGACAACATTGAAGATCTGTCAAGTCATCAACTCACCTTCTCGTCAGGACTACATTGAAGATCTGAAGCAAGGAGCTGTTGCTCAAAGCTTGCTCACCTCGAAGACGAAGAAGAAGAAGATCTACAAGATGTCAACAACTGTCAAATCATTATACATCTCTGTAGTTTCTTAGGAAAGCAAGGAGTTGTTGCTCACATCTTGCTTGAACACTTGTGTGTTCTTTTGTACTTAAACTTAGGAGTAATCTGCTTGTTAAGAAGCACAATTTGTAATCTCCAGTTTGCCAATTTGACTAAATGAATTGAGACTCCTCAAGTGAACGTTATATCCTAAAGGGATCCCTGAACGGTTCAGCTGTGAGTTGAGGCCCTTGAGTAGATCACGTGGTGATCAGATACTTGAGATGACAATGGCTGGGTGTCATTGTGGAAAATCCTGAAATAGGGTCAGTAGCGTTATATTCATTGTGATGAATCCCTGAACGTCTAGCTGTGAAATCCCAGCAGTGGGTCTGCTCGGTCAATGAACGTTATATCATGTTGGATCCCTGAACGGTTCATTAGGTTGTTAGTCACAGTGCGGCTGTGCAAGTTGTTAGTCACCGGTGCGGCCCGTGCAAGTGTAATCAATGATTTGATTATAGTGGATTAAGTCCGTGTGTTCAAGGCGAAATCACCTGAGGAGGGTGGACTGGATTAGCCCACGTGGTGAACCAGGATATATCGTGTGTCCTTTACTCTCTTGCTTAGTATCTCTATTTATGTTTCTGCATTGAATATCAGAACCTTATATTAAGCAAAGTCAGAACCCTGCAGCCTATCTCTGATAAGCTTCTACACTGCAAGTTCTGAGAAACGTATCTTATGATCAGAACCTATATGGTTCTTATGCTCCATAGTTAGAGATCAGAATCTCTCAACGAACATTGAAGGTTCTTGAGCGTCTCTTTAACAAGATGCGAAAAGTTACAAAAAGAGTAAATACACAATTCAAACCCCCCTTTCTTGTGTCTTTCTCGCACCTTCATGGCAGTTTGCTCATCCATCTTCTTTTGCTAAGCAATGATGCTTAGAAAAGGTAAACTTGCCCTCGATCCTGGTTTCCTACCAAGGAACTGGTCTTAGTTTTTGAAATAAACTTCCCCTCAATCCTGGTTTCCTACCAAGGAACTGGTCTAAGTTTCTGATATAAACTTCCCCTCGATCCTGGTTTCCTACCAAGGAACTGGTCTCAGTTTTTGAAATAAACTTCCCCTCGATCCTGGTTTCCTACCAAGGAACTGGTCTAAGTTTTTTTTGTCAATAAAGTTTCTTGACAAGGGACACTATTCGTAACGGTTTTCCTCAAACTTCTCGCCGAATTTTCCTGGGAAGATGCCATTTGATGGGAAACACTTTTGAAGGCCAGACTCGCTGGGGGAACCCATTCATCTGAGTTGTAGAGGTGCACAAACTTCTCTGTTTGGAGACGCCATTTGTCGACTCTACTGGGGAAAACGAGTCTCTTGAGAGACTGCTTTCCGCTTGGGGATATTACATCATACTTTTCTTCGAGATCTTCTCGGAGAAATGCCATGTGATGTAATCCAATTTTGAGGTGCTGATGACTTCAGTGACATTGATTTTCTGGAGAGAAGAACCACTGTGTTGCTGAGAGTCTTTGGTTGTGAGGCTCTCTCTGGGGATTTTCCTTAATCCGGATAAGCGAGAATATCATCTTCAATGGCGAAGAGTGATGCTCGTCGAAGGTTTTCTGGTCTTTCAGAGGTTCAAGATATCAAAGTGGTCAAGGACCAACTTCATCCCAGAAATAAACTGGAGGAGAGAGATTGTTCAGACGTAACATTTCCTGACGAGGAAAGAGCTGACAACTCAATTGAGAGGACTTCTATCACTAGGGGACAAGACCGACTAGAGTGATAGTGATGCAATATGAATATGAATGTAAATCAATAATGCATGATGTATGTATGTATATGCTGACAAAACTGATGCGACATACAAATTAACAGACGAACACGACTGGATACTCGACCACTGTTGGGGATGAAAAAGTATCACTGGTTCAAGATAGAAATTCTGCCTTGCTTAGGAGAGATAGTCCCTGTGGGGAACAACCGTTGGTCGGGCTTAGGAGGTAAGAACTCTGCCGGGGATATCAAATGAGAAAATCACATCTGGTATAGTTGATCCTTCGTTCAGGCGTACTGGTTTAGAAGGAGTACTTTGATTCTGCACTTTGAAGCTCAATTGCTTCTAGAGAAGGGATTGATGTTCTTTCGATGTTCAACAGTAAAAAGAATTTCCATCTTTATTTTAAAAGCAACAGAAAAGTTTGACAAGTAAATTCATTTTTGTTTTATTTCAAGAATCGTTGATCATGTTAAAATGTCGTTCTGTAAAGCTAAAACAAATAAGAATTGCAAACAAAAGCACTAGGGCTCAAATTTTATTGATAGGATAGAAATCAGCCAAACGCGTGATTCCATAGAGTATTTACAAAGTTTAGAAAATGGTAATTTAAGGGAAAAGGACTACATTGAAACATAACAACTGCTATCCTTCTACCAAATTTGAATTCCGGGCCTCCTGAGCTTCTGTCGAAGATGACCTTGACTGGAGTTTTCTGATGGATGGCATGAATGCTGCTAGGGGATTTTCCCCTGTTGGACGTAGTTACTTGCCATTATCCCTAACTTTTGCCTGGATTGTACTTTGAGATTTCCAATCCATCGGGATGATTTTTTATTATGTCTCTAATTTTTGCCTGGAACGCCCTTTCGGGTTTTCAATCCACCGAGACGTTTTTCTTCTTCTTCCTTTTATTTTTTATTTTTTATTTTTATTTGGGCAAAGTATTTCTTGACTACATCAACATTCGTGGGGTAGGCAAACTCTTCTGCATCCATGGTTGCGAGTCTCAAGGAGCCGCCTGAGAAAGCTTTCTTAACCACATAAGGGCCGTCATAATTCGAAGTCCATTTGCCCGGGGATCAGTGAGAAAAGATTGTATCTTTTTGGGCACAAGGTCTCCTTTCCTGAAGACGCGAGGTTAGACCTTTTTGTCAAACACCTTCTTCATCCTTTGTTGATACAACTGACCATGGTATAGAGCCGTTATTAGCTTTTCCTCGATCAGATTCAGTTCGTCGTGTCAACTTTGACACCATTCAGCCTCTGTTAGCTTAACTTCCATTAATACCCGGATTGATGGGATCTCTACTTTGATGGGGAGCACTGCTTCCATGCCATATACTAGAGAGAAAGGGGTTGCCCCTGTTGAAGTGCGGACAGATGTGCGATAACCGTGAAGAGAAAAGGGTAGCATCTCGTGCCACTCTTTGTAGGTTACAACCATCTTTTGAACAATCTTCTTGATGTTCTTGTTAGCCGCTTCTACCACTCCGTTCATCTTAGGTCGGTAGGGAGATGAGTTATGGTGTTCGATCTTGAACTCAGCGCACAACTCTTTCATCATCTTATTATTCAAGTTGGATCCATTGTCAGTAATGATCTGGCTCGGGACACCATAACGGCAGATGATATTGTTTTTGATAAATCGAACCACCACTTGTCGGGTTACATTGGCGTACGACGCTGCTTCGACCCACTTGGTGAAGTAGTCAATGGCTACCAGGATAAACCGATGTCCGTTCAAAGCCTTGGGTTCGATCATGCCAATTATGTCAATTCCCCATATGGAAAAAGGCCATGGGGAAGAAAGAACTTTTAGATGCGTTGCCGGTACATGGATTTTGTCTGAGTATATCTGACACTTGTGACACCTCCTCATATACTTGTAGCAGTCGGATTCCATTGTCAACCAATAGTACCCGACACTCAGAATTTTTCTCGCCATTGTGTGTCCGTTGGCATGAGCGCCAAAGGATCCTTCATGAATTTCTTTTATCAGCATGTTTGCTTGTGGTCTGTCTATGCATCGGAGCAAGACCATGTCAAAGTTTCTCTTATAGAGTGTATCACTGCTCAGGAAGAAACTGCCAGCCAGCCTTCTGAGGGTCTTTCTGTCTTTCCTCAGTGCCCCAGGTGGGTACTCTTGTTTCTAAAGGAAGCATTTGATATCGTGATACCAAGGTTTGTCATCTATGAATGCTTCAATCGTGAAGATGAAAGCTGGCCGTTCAAGGCGCATTATGTCGATCTTAGGTACGTCATTCATTGACCTACACCAATCATGGAAGAGAGGGGCTAATGCAATAGCCATGTGATTCTCTTCACGAGGGATATGATGAAACTTAATTCTGTTGAAGAATGGTAACAACCTTCTCGCATAATCTTTGTAAGGGATCAGTCCTGATTGGTATGTGTTCCAATCTCCTTTGATCTGATTGATAACCAGAGCTTAGTCGCCATATACATCCAACTTCTTAATCCTTAAGTCAATCGCTTCTTCGAGACCCATGATACAAGCTTCGTGTTCGACCTCATTGTTTGTACACTTGAATGTCAGTCGGGCGATGAAAGGAATGTGGGTACCCTGAGGTGTTATGATGATAGCCCCAATTTTGTTTCCATAATGATTAACAGCTCTGTTAAATATAAGTCCCCATTGGGGACCTGGTTCTGGCCCTTCACTGGGTAGCGATTCATCGCAATCTTTCATTTTTTGATACATGACATCTTCGTCTTGGAAGTCAAATCCGACTGGTTCCTGATCGTCAATCGGTTGATGAGCCAAATGATCGGCTAAAATACTTCCTTAAACGGCTTTCTGAGCGTGGTACTCGATGTCGTATTCTGATAACAACATCTGCCAACGGGCAATCCTTCCCATGAGAGCAGGTTTTTCAAAGACGTATTTGATTGGATCCATTTCTGAGATTAACCAAGTAGTGTGGCGAATCATATACTGGCAAAGACGTTTGGCTTCCCAAGCCAGAGCGCAACAAGTTTTCTCAAGCATAGTGTACTGACTCTCGCAGTTAGTGAACTTCTTGCTCAAATAGTAAATGGCCAACTCTTTCCTTTTCGTTTCGTATTGTTGGCCAAGTACACAGCCCATAAAGTCTTCCAAGACTGTTAAGTATATGATCAGTGGCCTTCCTTCCACTGGAGGTGATAGAATCGGTGGATTCAACAGGTATTCCTTGATACCGTCGAAGGCGGTTTGACAGTCTTCTGTCCAAACGCAATCCTGATTCTTTTTTAGTAATTTGAAAATCGGCGCGCATGTCGCGGTCATGAGGAATATAAATCTGGAAAGGTAGTTCAACATCCCAGGAATCCTCTGACTTGTTTTTCAGTCTTTGGAGAAGGCAATTCTTGAATGGCCTTGACCTTGTCAGGATCAACCTCAATTCCTTTCTGGCTGACGATGAACCCTAAAAGTTTCCCTGAACGGACACCGAATGTGAACTTATTGGGATTCAAGCAGAGTTTATACTTTCTCAACCGCTCGAATAGTTTTAACAGGTGGGTTACATGCTCCTCTTCCATTTTGGATTTGGCAATCATATCATCAACATATACTTCTATCTCTTTGTGTATCACGTCATGAAACAGAGTAGTCATGGCCCTTTGATAGGTCGCCCCGGCGTTCTTCAAACCGAACGACATTACCTTGTAACAAAAGGTACCCCATGGGGTAATAAACGAAGTTTTCTCCATATCTTTCGGCGCCATTTTGATTTGACTATAGCCCGAGAATCCATCCATGAAGGAGAATATTTTGAACTTTACTGTACTGTCTACCAGCATGTCAATGTGTGGTAAGGGAAAGTCGTCCTTTGGAATGGCCTTGTTTAGATCTCTGTAATCCATACACATTCTGACCTTTCCGTCCTTTTTTGGCACTAGTACTATGTTGGCTAACCATTGAGGATATTCTGATGTGGCGAGGAAACCTGCGTCAATCTGTTTATGTACTTCCTCTTTGATTTTGATGGCCATGTCTGGGTGAGTTCTTCTCAACCTTTGTTTTACTGGCGGACATTCCAATCTTAACGGTAGATGATGTTCCACGATGTTGGTATCCAACCCTGGCATGTCCTGATAGGACCAAGCAAATACATCGGGGAACTCTTTGAGAAGCTTTATCAAACTTTCTTTGACAGTTGGACTTAGCAGTGCCCCTATCTTGATTTCCTTTCTCTCTTCTTCTGAACCCAAGTTGACCGTTTCCAACGGCTCTTTGTGAGGTTCAATGGACCTTTCCTCTTATTTGAGTAATCGGGGGATCTCTTCTGGAATTTCTTCGTCAACTTCTTCTTCAGCCTCAAATACTGGGAATTCAAAGTTGGGAGAAGGCATTGGATCGTATGTTTCAATGGGGTTTAAAACAAGCAATCTGCATGACGTGATGATTTGTTTTTAGAAGAGATAGCGAGAATGCAAGAGTGTGTGCAGTGTATTTTCTTTGGAAAACTGCTTGTTTTTATTATTGAGTTGTTTTTTAGGATTACCATTTTCTGAAAAAGCGAAAAGAGAAAACAGCAATAAATGTGAAAATTACAGAACGACGTTATTTTATTTATGATCTTGTCGATTCTTGAAACTACAACCCTATAAAACAAAACTTTGTCGCTTTGAGCGAAGCGAAGAGGTATATTTACAGAAAGTGAGCCATATCGAAACATTTGTTTCACCTGGGCAGGGTGAAAGGTTAAAGTAAAGACGGCAATCACTTAGACTTATGAACGACTTTTGGAACATTGACAGCAACCCATTGGCGGCGAACTCCTCGGTGAATCACAAAGTCTGGTACCTTCTTTCTTGATATTTCTTCAAAAATAATGCTGATTTCTGGTGGAGCGGGTTTATTGGAATCTGTTTCCCAAGCAGAGTTATCGTAGGAGGATTCTTC
Source organism: Lathyrus tuberosus (assembly GCA_022829125.1). Classification (NCBI taxonomy): domain Eukaryota; kingdom Viridiplantae; phylum Streptophyta; class Magnoliopsida; order Fabales; family Fabaceae; genus Lathyrus; species Lathyrus tuberosus. The sequence continues at coordinate 9,559,511 of JALAZF010000090.1, forward strand.
TGTTATATCTTGCACAGTATTTGTACTCTCAGGTAAATCTCCCCATCCAGTTGGTTAGATGTCTTCGAACCTGATACGAGAGCTCTCGGGAGCGGTGTACTTGACCAAGTAGTCGAACTTGCCACTCGGTTGCCCTAAGGTGTCCCACACTTCTGTGGAACTGGAGGAGTCATCCCTTTCGATGACGTTGACCTCGGGAAAAGCATAGTTGATGAATTCTAGTCCTGCAAGCTTTGCAAATTCATCGTCGTGCTGGATATTTTCTGAATACCCTGAATAATGATCCCATGATTCGGCGGGGACGGATGTATTCTTTTCAATAATGCTCAGCTGATAAGCATTGTTCGGCTGACTCTTTTGCCCCAAGTCTCCTGGGTACGGCTGCCAGATAGGCAGGCCATCCATTGGGCCATAGTAGTCGTGGTCGAAGTTATCTTTCATTAGAGTGTCCTCCTCTAATGAGTTTAGCGGAGCACGACATCCTTCTGGATCACAATCTCCGTATATCATTTTGACATCTGACCTTGGTATAAATCTCGGACTCTGTGCGGGATAGCAAAATGGTGTAGGCACCTCTTCCTGAGACATATACCCGTCCTCATTAAGATAGAACTTCCAATCTTCATCTGTATCGGAGGAATCTCCCTCGTTGATGGTATGTACTTCCTGAGGCACTGGGTGAAGGAAACCTCCACTATGGAAGAAGTTTTGAATTGGATGAAAACTTTCATCGTTAGTAGCAGTCTGGGTACAGGTTTAAGAGAAACCAAGACCCTTCTTCGTTTTGTTATCAGTAGGAATGACAAGCTGTCCCCATCCCTTTGCATTGTTACTTTTAATCACTTCGAGAGCATCTTTGTACGAGGAAATCGACATTCCTTTTTTTGATTGATTCTCATTGCTCACCGAAAGTGCTTGGATCTGAGTTCCAACAACCTCCTCTGGTTCTACACAAGTAGACGATAATAAGTTACTCACAATCAAGGCTTGCTCTCCGCAGACTGTGACTAGTTGGTCGTTCTTGACGAACTTCAGTTTCTGGTGCAAGGTCGAAGTGACTGCCCCAGCCTGGTGTATCCAAGGTTTTCCTAATAAACAGTTGTACGCTGCCCGGATCCATGACCTGAAAAGTGACCAGGAAAGTGTGAGGACCAATAGTTATAGGAAGGTCGACTTCGCCGATAACTGCTTTCCGGGATCCGTCAAATGCTTTGACGATAATCTCACTGCCCTCATCGGGATCCTTTGAATGATAGTCGCATTAAAGTGGACTTCGCATAACATTCAGAGCTGATCCAGTGTTTACCAGTACGCTGGCTAAACCATCGTCCTGGCAGTTGACTGTAATATTGAGCGCCATGTTGTGACTTTTTCCTTCTTCTGGCAGTTCCTCGTCACTAAACCCCAAGTTGTTATAGGAAGTGATGTTGGAAACGATGCTATCGAATTATCTTATTGTTACATCTTGTTCCACAAATGCCTGCTCTAAAACTTTCTGTAGAGCTTCCCTGTGAGCTTCGGAACTGAGTAAAAGAGATATCACAGAGATTTTTGAAGGAGTTTGCAATAGTTGATCCACAATGATGTATTCACTCTTTTGGATGAGCGTCATCATCTCATCGTTGTTTGTTGAAAGGTCGGGACCACTGAACTGACCGACTGGTTGATCGGGAACTTCCGTTTGAGGTTCCTTTTCTTTGCTAGGTTCTCCAACTCCTCGGTTGAAGATTCGACCGCTCCGTGTTACTCGACTAATGTCTGCAATATTCACGACGAAGGATAATGAAACTCCTTTTCTATTCTCAACTGTTGTTGCACCATACTTGTAAGGGATAGCTTTATCGGACTTGTATGGTACTGGTTCCGGCAGATAGATAACTATAGGAGCCTTTTGATTTTTCTGACCATCGTAACCAGCCTCAATCGGTTCGAGATATAGAACCTTTCCATTATCAAGAGGAACCCTCGATTCATGGAGTAGAGGGATTATGCCACATATGTCTTTGGCCACTTCTCGGTTAGGGATTAAGACAACATCTCTGCTTTGATCAGGATGATAGTTTGTCATTGAATCAGAGCTTGACCATGGTTGAATTTCCTTATGGTCCAACTGACTTTGAAGGGCTGCTCGCATGAGGTAGCATCCTTGATTATTTTCCGAGCAGACTCTACAGCGCTCGTAGTTGTGCAGTGGCACCCAGCCACGTCCACTTTGTATGCAGTGTAACTTCACTAGGTTTGTTTCCATTGATCGAACATCCTGACTTTAATGTCTAGTAGGGTTCCCATTAAGCATACTGACTTGTTGTGTGTCTTCATCTAGATAGATCAGAAGCCACCAGTGGTTTAACAAGTGTTGCAAAGTTCTTTGAACGAGTGCACAGCCTTGGTTACTCACACGACATACGCTATAGTTCTGATACTCATGCGAAGTCAGAAAACCAAGCTGGACTTGCTTAGCATGTAACTCCACCAAGCTGGTATTCATCAAGCGAATATCAAAGATTTGAATCATGTTGACCTGACAGGGATTCTTATCACGGTAGTCTTGGATCCATCCAAAATCCATATGACGCTGGAGGGCCTCTTGTACAAAAGAGCATCCCTGATTGTTTACTGAGCAAATCAGACAGGAATCATAATCGTGTTGTGGCAGATCATGATGTTGGCTTTGCCTTGAGTGCATTGCCACCAAGTTGACATTCATCGCACGAATGTCGTGGTTTTGAATGATGTTGGAATTCGGTGATCCTGGATCCAACTGAGATCCAACTGTTCCTGTAGAGCTGATTGCACCACAGAACATCCTCTGTTGTCTTTAGAGCAGATATCACACTGGTGATAAGTATGAGGTGGTACATGACCGTACCTGCTCTGTCTGCGATGCATCTTGACCAGATTAGCCCTTAATAAGAGTACATCATGAATTTGATAGCTGTGGTTAGACTCTCCCTCTATCAAATTGACTGCAGATTTCTCGTGTTAAGGCAACGGGTTTATCTGAACATTCGTATTTATATCCTTGAAGGATAAGACCCTGCTCTTGACAAGCTTTTGCACATCGAATTTGAAGCTGAGACAGTTTTCTATGTTAAGCCCTGGTCCTCCTTGATGGTAAGGGCAAGTCTGATCCGCTTTGAACCAAAAAGGCAGATTTTCTGGTACTATAAGAGGAGACCTGGTTTGGACGTGCCCCTTGACTAGTAGTAATGGAAACAGTTCTGCGTACAACATTGGCATAGGGTCGAACCCTAGTGGTCGCGTTGTACGGTTGTTGCTGTACTGAGGACGAGCCTGCTGAAAAGGCTGTTGTGGTTGCTACTGGTTGGTAACGTCGCATTTGCTTTCCAAGAGAGATATTGCCAATATCTTGCTCTTTTTTCTTAGGGAAAGCACTACCGTATCTTTTGGTACTGCTTGATGGTCCAGCATCTTTAATTAAACGTCCTTCTCAGACAGCTTCCTCAAGACGAACTCCCATGCCCACCATCTCGGTGAAGTCACTGGGCGCACTGGCGACCATTCTGTCATAGTAAAACAAACTTAAGGTTTTCAAGAAGATCTTTGTCATCTCCTTTTCCTCAAGAGGTGGACAAATCTGGGCGGCAATTTCATGCCATCTCTGAGCATACTCCTTAAAGGTTTCCTTATCCTTCTGCGACATGGCTCTGAGTTGATCTCTGTCTGGTGCCATGTCCAGATTATACTTATATTGTTGAACGAAGGCAGCGCCAAGATCTCTCAAAGTGACAATCTTAGTGCGGTTTAAACCCATGTACCACTTGAGTGCGGCACCGGTTAAACTATCATGGAATTAATGGATCAATAGCTGTTGGTTCTCTGTCTGTGTTGACATCCTCCGAGCTTACATCACCAAGTGACTTTGAGGGCAAGAGTTACCCTTGTATTTTTCAAATTCGGGCACCTTGAATTTTAGCGGAACTTTCACATTGGGGACCAAACAAATGTCTGCGGCGTCCTTTCCAAATAGATCTTGACCGCGAATGGCTTGCAGTTCTTTCTGCATCTCCAGGAATTGTTCCTGGAATTCCTTCATCTTATCGTTCATACTCTCATTTCCACCAGAAGGTATCTATTGAATCCGTCCTTCTGGGACAGCATGTACCACGGGTAATGGTACAGTCATTACGACTGTGACTCTTGGCGCTTCCCTTTCCCGAAGTTTGTAACCTTCAGGAGTTGTTGTCATGCCCCTTGCATCTTCGCTTTCCCGAAGTTTGTAACCTTCAGCCCCAGCGGCTCCTGCTGCAGTTTCCGGATCTTCCATGATCGACGGAATATATCCTTCCAGGATATAGTTGAGTGGCATGCCCCAGGGACGATCTTTAGGCATGGTATATCGAGGATCATACTTTTCCACTATGGGCGTCGATGTGATCTCTGAGATCACAGTCCTTTGTTGTTGTATCTGAGCTGCTGCCAGAGATTGCATGTCATTGTGAAGTTTCCTCAGATCTTCTTTTAGAGCGTCGATTTCTTCTCTCAACCCTTTGTTCTCTTCCTCGAGATCATCCATTTTCTTTTGTCGATTGGCCCGAGTATTGTACGAATCGAGACACAAATGTAAGATTCGTAGGTAAGGAGAATACGTTACATGAAAATGATGAATGATATTTTCGTAACCCGAAATTTGACCTCCCTCTTTTGCCTTTTGCATAAGCATGCGCATTCACATCGTTAGCATACACATTCGCACTTTTCTCTGTGTGTTTCTTGCCGCAGGATATTCAGGTTTTCTAAGCCCGACTAATCATATCTTCACAGGATCATTGCGTCATCAAAGCAAGCATAAAATGAAGGTTCACATACCTATTCATCAAGACAAGAGGTGGAAAACCACAACCGGGACTCTGGTATCATTTCCTAAGTAATTTGGGCAAAAATTGACTGAAGTAACCAGTTAACACATGGTGAGTAACTGGTTACTCAGTGCAAATTTGCAATTCCTGCTTCATTTTTGGGACAGCAGCCAGCACTCTCTTTGGTAATTGATTCTACAGTGTTCTAACAGTGTGTGGAATATTCTAGACATCTCTAGACATTTCAAGACATTCCAAGTGCATTTATTCCAATGTTTCACTCTAATTCAAGTGCACCATGTTCATTGTTTTCCAAGTATATCAACCTTTTGATGATGGAGTGCACCTTGGGATTGTTACCGAGTTGGTTCTAACTAACCGAGTTAACTGCCTTGACTCGGTGAGTCAAGTCCAACTAACTCCTAGCCTAGTTCCAAACCCAAAGCTAATTCCAAACCAAATTCCAAACCATCTCACACTCCAAACCTAAAATCTATATAAACTCACCTTCACCCATTTTCAAGGACCTTTAACCATTTGCTCTATTTCACTCTCAATTCTCCCACATTCCCTCTGAATTTTTCTAACTAATTTTACCGTTTCACGCATTTTCATATCGTTCGCAATGTAGTCAATAATTGTTGTGTGTGATTTGGTTTTGCATTTGTTTGATCCATGATCCTATTGTGTTAGTTGATTCTATCACTGTTTATTTGTTGTTTTCAAGCTTAATTTTCGTGCACAATTTCAGTTCCTAGCATGTGGTAGTTTGCATAAGTGATTATGTGTTGAAAACTACTTTTGAAAAGCTGATTTTACTGTTTTTTTCACCATTGTTCAGTGGTAACCGGTTACTCAGTGCAATTTTTCCTCAAGAACGCTGATTTTTAAGCAAGTAACCGGTTAACACATGGTGAGTAACCGGTTACCACTGAACAGAATGGCCATTTTCTTGCATTTTCAAGTGTGTTTGCCATGCTTTCTTCATTTTCACTTCCATTGATTATCATGCTTGATTTTATGGATGTTCTAAATGTCATTTCACTTCTGGTTGAAGCATGTTCATGAACTTTCGATGCACATTTTCGATTATTCAATTGTTACATGTTCTTAGCATTGTATGAACATAGCAATTCTTGCACTATCTGTGTTCACATGATGCATGATTTTGTGTGGCCTTTGATGATCATTTGGCACTATTTTGCATCTTCCATTTCAGATTTGCATTAAGTTTATTCTTCATGGATAAACTTAATCTTGTATAATCAATAATTCACTCCTTTTTGTTTTAATGACTTTTCATCCTCTTTGGAAAGTTGTTAGCATGTTTATCCCTTGATTAATTGATCGAAACTTTGTTTCAATTAATCGATCTTCCCTTTTCCTCTCTTTAGGCCTCCTTTAGAGTTTTCTCTCCCCCCCGTGAAGTTGGAGTTTCGCCATGCGCCTTGCATCGGAGCACTATACAAATTGAAGCTGTTATGTTGTCCGTTTCTCTCCGCATGAGCACTATACAACATTGGAGCGGTTGTGCTGTCCGTTTCACTTTCCACACTATATTTTGGGTGCTAGAGAAGGAATGAGGATGGAGTTTTTCTACCCTCATTCTGGCTATTTCTTGGGTAAGGGCGTCTTGTCCTCTCCTCGAGAATAGTCACCTCTATCCTCCAGCTATAGTGTTTCTCATTCCCCTGTCGAGTTGATCCTTGATCACTCTTCTCTCTTTGCGATCCCTTTCGATCCTTGATCACTCCTATCTCTTTCAATCTCTCCTTTTGATCAATCACCATACTTCTTGGTTAAGATCATTGTTCTTGCGCTAGCAACCTCTCTTTGTTTCATTACTCCTTGCAGTTAATCACAGTCTGTCTGTTAATCACTGAGCACCTCTTGGGTTAATCACCTCTTCTAGGTTAATCACCCTTTTCTTCAGTTAATCACAATCCGTCTGTTAAAATATTGAACCCTTTCGAGTTAATCACCTTCTCTTGGTTAATCACTCGCTTTTCTCTTCGGTTGGTCACAGTCCGTCTGTAAACACCGAATCCCCCGCAGTTGGCAACCTCATCTTGGTTCGAATATTGCACCTTTGGGTTAGTAATATTTCTTTGGTTCAAATACCCTTTCTTCGGTTGAGTACTGTTTGTTCAGTCAGTTTACCAAACCCCTTTGGGTCACGACCTTTGATCGGTCCTACACCCGTGCTTCTGGTTAATCACAGTTTCCTCTGTTAAAACCAATGCTTCTCTATTCCCACAGAGATGCAGTCCTCTCTTTCCTCGGTTCACCACTATTCATCAGTTAATATACTGAGGCCCCTTCAGAGTCAAATACCTTCTCTTGGTTCAACACTCTCTCTCTTGGTTCATCACAGTCCGTCTGTTGACACCAGCTTCTTTTCCCCGCCAGGGTCTACTCTCTTTCCTCGGTTAACCACTGCCAGCCAATTAATATACCGAGTCCCTTTTTTTCTCTTGGTTATGACACCATCCCTTTAGGTTGGATCCCCAGTGGAGTCCTTTCCATTCCCTTTGCTTTTACTTTCTTGGTTTCGACACCAATTCTATTTCTTATCCCCAGCGGAGTTTCTTTCATTCTCGGTTTTGACACCATTCTTTTCCTATTCTTTTGTGCAAACGCTCTTACTGCGGGGTCTTTCCCAGTAGAGTTTTTCTTTCACTTTTGCTCTTGGTTTCGACACCACCTCTTTCATCCCCTTGTTTCTCCCTTGTTTTGTTTTCTGTTCAGTTCCCCGAACTACGGAAGCTCTGATTCTGCATTCTTCTGAATGTCAGATACGTAGGCATGAGATCGCAATGATCTCGGCGAGCACACTTCCACCCTTTCTTCCATCTTCCTCTTTCTCTCCTTTTCTTCCTTCTTTTCTATCCCATGGTTCCATGAACTACGGCGCTCTGACTTCCTCATTGCACTATGAGGGTACGTAGGCACGAGGACTTCGTTCCTCCGCGAGCACTTTCTTTCTTTTCTTTTTCCCCTTTCCTTCTCTCTCTCTCTCTCTCCTCTTTCTTTTAGCTAGAAGCCTTTAGATAGATAACCCATCCAAGCCTAGAAGCAAGTGAAATGGTTCCCGTCGAGTACGACAGATGCGTTAGGTGCTAATACCTTCCTTTCGCATAACCGACCCCGCTGTTCCCGTTTCTCTTCCCCTTGGGTTTTATCGATATTTTCCCTGTCCTTTGGGAATAAATAAAGTTCGGTGGAAACTCTGTTGTATCTTTGAGTGTGTGATTCACTCAAGTAGAAACTAGCCATCTTCAGCTGGCGACTCTGCTGAGGACAGATTGACCTCTTACTGGTCCATCCCTTGAGGGGTCTCGCCTAGTTTTGTTTGCTTTCTTGCTTGTTTGGGTGTTTATCTTCTGCGCTTTACTAGTTTTATCTTTACGCTTTATTCGCTTTATGTTTATTTATTGCATTTCTTTACTGCTTTGAATATTCTTATGCTGTATATCTTCTATTTTCTCTGCTGTTGTCGGTTGGGTTGCTACTTGAGAGATAAGCCCATTACACAGGCTTGAGAGTACATATAGGATTAGAGTGGAAAGTAGTGTGGCCTACGTAGCGTCTTGGTACGTATGGCTTACATGAAATCCACACCCAGACGAGGTTTTCTTGGGAAATGTTCTGATTTGCGCGTCTTGTGCATTTCGGGGTGTTAACCTAGAAAGCTGTCGACTCTGGTGACCATTCCCGAGGACTCAGTTGCAGCACTCCTCCCAAAGAGCGATAATGGAAGACCAGAAATGGCAAACCCATTACGCTTCTTGATCTGAGGACCCAAAGCTGGGAACTTGCCATAGGATGACCTTTTTGGGGGAATTAGTGAACGACCTCTTTGTTTGGCGATAGTATTGTACCCCGAGGGATGAATGTACTATTGCTTCTCAAATCGAGAATCCGAAACTGAGAATCCCGCTTTCTATATCATACCTGTGAGGGGGATATTGGGTTTTTCTGCAGGAATCCAAGACTCTTCCGACCTTTGTTCTCTCATTGCTTCAGATCTCGCACCAACGCAGCACTACCTTTGTGGATGTTTAGATTTGAATATTCAGACTATGCTGGCTTGTTGATTTTGATGTTGCACATCATCTCATCATGTCAAATTAATTTTTGCATAAGCATTTTAAAACTTTATTTATGCATAAATTGCATTCATTCATGCCCACATATGCATGTCCTTCATCCGGGAACCTTTGCTCACCCTGATCATTTCCGATTTGTAGCAAGACGATGACTCGACATCGGTATTTTACTCGCTCAAACAAATCCAGAATCATGGTTGACTTTGAAGCTGAGAACGCTGCTTACAAGGAAACTCTGGCACAATTCCAAGGACGGAAGGATCAGTTTCAGACGAACATGGATGTCATTATGGAGCTCCTTCGTGCTCAGAGGGATACTGCTGTTGCTGCCACTGTTGTTGCAACCACTACTAATGCAACAGTTGTCACTCCTGTTGTGACTGTTCCTCCTGTTGTTATGACTACTCCTGTTGTCGTTGTTCCTTCTCCTGCTAGAGTTGAAGTACCAGTTGAGCCTATGAACCAACCTGCTGTTCAGCCTAATTTGAATCAGATGCCCGTTGGTTTCCCTTAAGGCATGCCTCCGAATTACACTCCTCAGCTTGCAAATAATGGTAGTGCCTTCATGCCATATCAGCCTTTTGTTGCACCCATGCCTAATGGGAATGATGCCGCCTATCCATGGGTCATGCCTACTCTAGTCCCGCCTCCAGTGGTGAATGATGATCTTAAGAATCTTCAGGCTTAAACTCATCAAACTGCCGGATTGGTCGACACTGAAACTCCTGATGATGAAGAGCATGTGTATAGGGGTCCTCCTATTCATGTTCCAGTTCCATCTCAGGCTGCTCAAACTACTATTCAGAATGTTCATCCTAGGATGTTCTATCCTGGGGCATCTTCCTCAGTTGCTGTAGTACCTCTTCCAAATTATCTGTATGGTGTTCCGATGGGTCAGAATGTTGGTCAGATGGTTAATCCTGGTTTGGTGTATCCTTCACAGTTTGCTACTCCACAAGTTCGCGCTCCGTCCGCTTCTCAGCTGCCAAATCCTCAGATTCTGGTTAGGCCCACTAATCAGAATAGATCTGTTGACTACAAGTTGTTAGAGGACCGTATCAGAGCTATTGAAGGGTTCTCTGCTTTTGGCATGGAAGCCAAAGATTTGTGTTGGTTCCAAATGTTGTGCTCCCACAGAAATTAAAGATACCTGATTTGCCAAAGTATAAAGGCTTGAGCTGCCCGCAAAGTCACATCACTATGTACTGCAGGAAGATGGCATCCCATATTGATAATGATGAATTGCTTGTTCATTGTTTTCAAGATAGTTTATCTGGCGCTTTATTAGATTGGTACATGGGCTTGGAGCGCAGCAAAATCCGTACTTGGAGGGATTTGTCTGAAGCGTTCGTGAGACAATACAAGTATAACCTTGATCTGGCGCCAACTAGATTGCAATTGCAGAATCAGTCTCAGCGCTCAGCTGAAACATTCAAGGAGTATGCACAAAGATGGCGTGAGATGGCATCTCGTGTGCGACCTGCTCTCTCTGATAATGAGTTGGTTGACATCTTTATGGGTACTTTGCAAGGGTCCTACTACGAGAAAATGGTGGGTAGTTCTTCATCGAACTTCGCTGATATTGTGACGATTGGTGAACGGATTGAGAATGGTTTGAAGACTGGAAAGATTCCTGGAGCTGCTTCCCAGCAACCAACCTCTAGAAAGTGTCAGAACAGTCATTCCAAGAAAAAGGATGGTGAAGCCAACGCTGTGACAGCTCGAGTTTCTCCTCAGTATCAAGCTCCCATGGCTCCCTTGCTGTACTATCCGCATCCGTACATTACTGCTGCACAGTATCAATAACCTCCATATCAGTATCAACCGCAACAACCAGTTCAGAATGCTCAGAATCAGCAACAGAATCAATAGAACAAAAGTCAGAAGAATCAGAACAACAACAATCAAGGAAACCGTAAGCGTTCGAATTTTGATAGAATTCCGGTGTCATACACGGAGTTGTTTCCTTACTTGGTTCACCAAGGGGCAATTGTCCCCAAGCAGATTGCGCCTGCAATTCCTCCATTTGGCCTGAAGCATAACCCAAATACATCTTGTGCTTATCATGCTGGATACATAGGACATGCAACAGAAGATTGCTTTATTTTCAAAACCAAGGTTCAGGAACTCATTGATAAGAAGGTTCTGACTTTTGCTAAGGAAGGACCCAACATCCAGAGTAATCCGTTGCCAAATCACGGTGGACCTGCAGTTAACATGATTGAGGATAGTCCGAAGGCTGAATTGATCATGGATGTTGACGAGGTAAAGACTCCGATGTCTGTGGTTTTCAAGAAATTGAAGGAACATGGGCTGTTGAAAGGGTTGCATGGTAAGTTTCAGATTTGCAACGATAATCCCAACCAGTGTCGAAGGCTGAAGGGTTGTGTCCAGATTCTGATGAACCGTGGCAAAGTGCAATTCTCCAGATCTAAACCTGTTGAGGAAGTTGCTGCTATTGAGCCGTTTACCATCGTCTATAGAAAGGTTCATGTGGAATCCCCTAAATAGAAGAAGGTACAACCTATCGTTGTTTGCCCGCCGAAGCCGTTTCCGTATCAGAATTCTAAAGAGGTACCGTGGAAGTATGGGTCTTCTGTGTTTTCTGGAGGTCAAGAGATAAGGTTCGCCGAATCAGAGATCGTGAATGTTACAGCCGGTGGAGGTATGACTCGTAGTGGACGAGTGTTCGCCCCGAAGGTCACTACGAAGCCCGTGCAAATTCCAATTGTTGTTTCTCCTAAGGAGACACCTGCATTCGCAACCCCTGTGGTTCAACAAGGGGCATCTACTGCCGTTCTAATACCGACTATCCCGTCTGAGGGTGTTTCAAAGAGCAAGGAGAGCCTTGATGATCAAGAGTTCCTTAAGCTGATCAAGAAAAGTGACTTTAAGATTGCAGATCAGCTGGGTCAGACTCCCTCGAGGATCTCAATTTTATCCTTACTCATGAGTTCGCCTGCGTACAGATCAACTTTGTTGAAAGTGTTGAACAACGACCACGTTATGCAAGATATATCTGTCATCGAATTCGATGATGTAGTGGCCAATATAACTGCAAGTCGGTATTTGGGTTTTAATGAATCAGAATTACCTCCTGAAGAAACTACCCACAATAAAGCGCTGCACATATCTGTAACCTGCACAGACATCCTGTTATCTCGTGTTCTAGTGGATACCGGTTCTTCTCTCAATGTGATGCCTAAGGGCACGTTGAGTCAATTACCAGTAGAAGGAATCGAGATGAGACCAAGTGCCTTAGTTGTCAGAGCCTTTGACGGTTCTCGAAGACAGGTCATTGGAGAAGTGGATTTACCCATCAATATTGGGCCGCATTCGTTTACCATTACCTTTCAAGTGATGGATATTCATCCAGCGTACAGTTGCCTATTGGGTCGTCCATGGATCAACGCGGCAGGGGAAGTTAAGTCCACTTTACATCAGAAGTTGAAATTCATGTTTGACGATCAGCTTGTCATTGTCTGTGGTGAAGAGGATTTGATTGTAAGCGAGTTATCATCCTTTCGATACGTTGAGACCGAAGAGGGCATAACTGAGGTGCTGTTGCAGTGTCTTGAGTTCGAAGATGTCATCTCTGCTTCAACTAGTCAAAGTAGATCACCACAATTGACTTTAGCATCTGCTAAGAGTGCTAAAGAGACCATCGATAGAGGTGCCTTGCCAGGCTGGGGGCACGTGATTGATATAGTTGAGAAGCATAATCGTTTTGGAGTGGGCTATCATCCTGGTCGTCAATCTGGTTCCTCTGATCAGAAGCAAAGCAACTTTGTCAAGTTCCACAGCGCGGGTTTCCAGCAAGGTGACATCGTGGCAGTTGCTGATGATGCTGGTCCCAGTAATCAGGTTTCAAGCTTTGTGCGTAAGTGTCCGCCAGGTTTCAAGTTCAACAATTGGACATTTACCGTGATTCCTGTGGTTTTCCCATATAACATGTAATGCATTTTGCTTTCTCGTTCCCTCGTCCTCGCCCAAGACGAGTGGATAGCTTGTAAAGGGCCTCACGCTTTTGCAATATTATGTGATCAATAAATGAAAGTTTTTTGCATTCAAAATCATGCTCTATTTTATTTCTTTATTTTACTTTTCACAAAAAATAAATGGCAAAAGTTTCTTTTCTGTTTCACTTTTAAAATAGCTCATTCTAAACATATTCATAAACATGCAGAACTAATAAAAGCATTGATAACAACATGGCAAACATCCATTGTAATTATGGAATTCCAATTAACCAAGCCAAAGAAGATGGTTAGGAAGATTGTGAATTACCGGCTGAACTGGCAAGGCTCCTTGAGCACGAGCGTAGAGAGATTCTGCCACACAAAGAGCCAGTAGAAGTTGTCAATCTAGGTACTGATAAGGTCAGAAGAGAAGTCAAGGTTGGCGCATCCCTTGCAAAGCATGTACACTCCGAGTTGGTCAAGTTGTTGAAAGAGTATGTTGATATCTTCGCCTGGTCCTATCAAGATATGCCTGGGTTGGATACCAACATCGTTGAGCATCACTTGCCACTTAAGCCTGGATGTCCTCCTGTCAAGCAGAAACTCAGAAGGACTAGACCCGACATGGCACTCAAAATCAGAGAAGAGGTAAAGAAGCAGCTTGACGCTGGGTTCCTCGCCACTTCTGAGTATCCTGAATGGATTGCCAACATCGTCTCGGTTCCCAAGAAGGACGGCAAAGTCAGAATGTGTGTGGATTATCGAGATCTCAACAAGGCGAGTCCGAAGGATGATTTTCCTTTGCCTTATATTGATGTCTTGGTAGACAACACTGTGTAGTTCTCTGTCTTTTCCTTCATGGACGGTTTTTCAGGATATAATCAGATCAAGATGTCCCCAGCTGATATGGAGAAGACTATTTTCATCACGCCATGGGGTACATATTGCTACAAAGTCATGCCATTCGGTCTAAAGAATGCAGGGACGACATACCAGCGTGTCATGACAACCCTCTTTCACGATATGATTCATAAAGAGATTGAGGTTTACGTGGACGATATGATTGCCAAGTCCAGAATTGAGGGTGATCACTTGGTTCATCTGAAGAAGTTGTTTGACAGACTCCGGAAGTTTAGATTGCGGTTGAATCCTGCGAAGTGCACCTTCGGAGTTCGATCTGGTAAACTGTCGGGCTTTATTGTAAGTAAGAAGGGCATTGAAGTTGATCCTGATAAGGTTCGGGCAATTCAGAACATGCCGCCTCCCAAAACAGAAAAAAAGTCCGTGGCTTTCTGGGCAGACTTAATTACATCTCAAGATTCATTTCTCATTTGACAGCTCCCTGTGAACCAATGTTTAAATTACTAAGAAAAAATCAATCTATTGAATGGAATAATGATTGTCAGGAATCATTTGACAAAATAAAACAATACTTGCAAGAACCACCGATCTTAGTACCGCCGGTTCCTGGTAGGCCTTTAATCATGTATCTCACCGTTCTCGATGAATCGATGGGATGTGTATTGGGTCAACATGACGACACTGGCAGAAAAGAACATGCGATATACTATCTGAGCAAGAAGTTCACATATTGTGAGACCAGATACTCACTCTTGGAGAAAACTTGTTGTGCTCTGGTCTGGGATGCTCGACGCCTACGACAATACATGATTTGCCATACTACTTTGTTTATATCCAAAACGGATCCAATAAAGTACATATTTGAAAAGCCTGATGTCTCTGGAAGGAATGCTCGGTGGCAGATGTTGTTAACTGAGTATGATATCCAGCATGTTACCCAAAAAGCAATAAAAGGGAGCGTCTTGTCTGACTACCTTGCTCATCAACCTGTAGAGGGTTATCAACAGATGAACTTTGACTTTCCTGATGAGATGTTCTGTTTATTAGAGATTATGAGACTCCAGATCCTGATATAGGACCCGAACCAGGGGCGCGATGGACGCTCGTGTTTGACGGTGCCTCCAATTCTAAAGGTCGTGGAATCGGGGATATCCTCATCTCTCCAACAGGGTTTCACCTTCCCTTCACTGCCAGATTATGCTTTGCATGCACCAACAATATGGCTGAATACGAAGCTTGTATCTACGGTATTGAAGCGGTAATTGACATGAGAATCAAGATCCTTGAGGTATATGGAGATTCTGCCTTGGTCATTGGTCAAGTCAGAGGGAACTTTGTGACTCGGGATTCCAAGCTGGTCCCGTACAACAAAACATAGCGAAGTTGATTCCTTACTTTGATGAGATCACTTTTCATCATATTCCCAGAGAGGAAAATCAACTAGCTGATGCTCTTGCCACTCTAGCATCCATGTTCAAGGTCAAGTGGAAGAATGAAGCTCCTCATATCCGCATTGATCACTTGAACGAACCAGCACACTGTTTAACAATCGAGGATGAGTCTGATCACAAACCTTGGTTCTACGACATCAAAAGATATCTGGAAAAACAGGAATATCCCGAGGGTATCACTATCATTGACAAGAAGGCTCTTAGACGGCTTTGCGCCAAATTCTTCTTAAGTGGTGGTGTACTGTACATGAGGAATTATGATTCCGTGTTTCTCAGATGCGTGGATAGACACGAAGCAAACACGATCATAAGGTCCATACATGAGGGCTGCGAGGGTGTACATGCTAAAGGTCCTGCTATGGCCAAGAAGATCCTTCGGGCTGGGTATTACTGGACAACAATAGAAGTAGATTGTTACAACTTTGCCAAAAGATGTCACAAGTGCCAAATCTACGGAGACAAGATCCATGTGCCTCCAACTCCATTGAATGTCTTGACTGCACCTTGGCCGTTCTCCATGTGGGGTATAGATATGATTGGAATGATCGAGCCGAAGGCTTCCAACGGTCATCGATTCATTCTAGTTGCTATCGACTACTTTACCAAGTGGGTTGAGGATGCTTCTTACGCAAATGTTACACGACAAGTGGTTGCTAGATTTATCAAGAAAGAGATAATCTGTCGCTATGGTATTCCTAGCAACATTATCACGGGCAATGCAAGCAACCTGAACAACAATATGATGAAGGAGTTGTGTCAAGAATTTAAGATCGAGCACCACAACTCTTCACCATATCGGCCTAAGATGAATGGTGTCGTTGAAGCAACGAACAAAAACATCAAGAGGATTGTCTAGAAAATGGTCAAAACTTACAAGGATTGGCATGAAATGCTTCCCTTTGCACTGCATGGTTACAGAACTTCAGTTCGCACTTCTACTGGGGCAACTCCGTACTCACTTGTGTATGGTATGGAGGCTGTTCTACCCATCGAAGTCGAAATTCCTTTGCTCAGAGTCATCATGGAAGCAGGTCTTGATGAAGCCGAATGGGTTCAGTCCAGATACGGCCAGCTGAATCTCATCGAAGAGAAGCGCCTTGCAGCCGTTTGTCATGGTCAATTGTATCAGAGACACCTCAAGCGAGCTTTTGACAAGAAAGTTCTCCCTCGAACGTTCTGCGAAGGCGAACTCGTGCTCAAGAGATATTCACCCGTTCACTCGGATCCACGAGGCAAGTGGACTCCCAACTATGAAGGACCCTTTGTTGTCAAGAAGGCCTTCTCAGGCGGAGCCCTGATCCTCACCAAAATGGATGGGGAGGAGTTGTCATCGCCCGTGAACTCCGATACAGTCAAAAAATATTATGCCTGAAAAAAAAGAATGGATAAAAATCCGCTAGATTGACATCCGCAAGGACAATCTAGGCAAAAATGGACGTCCCGATGAACCAAAAAAAAAAGAATTGTCCATGCAAAAGTTAGGGACAATGAAAAAAAAACAATAATAGCCCGCTAAGTTGAAAACCCGAAAGGGCGACTTAGGCAAAAATGGGCTTCCCGGTGGACAAAAAAAAATTTGAAAACATGTCCAGGCAAAAATTAGGGATAAAGGCATTGACTGTGAACACTTGAGCCTCTTTTCCTCATGGCTAGACCTCAGACGGTAACAGAGCAGTCAAATCACCATCAACTGGTGCAAAGCGTTGGAACCTATACTCACAGTGGATGGTGGCCAATGTTGTAATCAATGCAAAGCATAATTTCCCTTTGCTATTTACATTTGTTTTTTCAATTTTATTGCAAATTTCCTCATCAAGGATTTTTCATCCTTGTACACACTTTATGTACAAAAATTTCACATTCAATAAAATGCATTTTAGTTACCTCAATTTGTTTTCATTCCAGTATTTTGTTTGCAAAATAAACAATTATTTGTGATCACATAATATTAAAAAACGTTGAGAACAATAAAAAGCTAGATCAATGGAGAAAGCAATATGCATTGCATGTGTTACTGGTAACTCCTGCAGGGTGAGTGGTAATATCCATTGGTAAGCCTAACGCCTGGCCGGCAATGTTTTGATTCAGTGAAGAAGTTGTTGTCTCCTCAGTAGTTCCTCAGCAGAGTCATCATTCTCCCCAGCAGGTGGCCAAGGTGTTCGCCAGCAAAGACATATTTGTTCACTTTTCCCCAGTAAGTGTTGTGTATCATCCCCAATAAACAGGAACTATCTGTCACCAGCAGCAGTGGTTTCTCCTCAGCTAAGTCAACATGATTTAGGAATCTCTTTTCCCCACGCAGAGCTATCCTTGATAGAAAGGATTGATTTGATTCTTTCATCCCCAACAGAGACAACCATGGTGATCTAGAAACCTGATATGTTCTCAGTTTCTTTCCCCGACGAAATCATCGTCCTTTGTGAACTGTTGTCTCCAGCAGAGATTGTCTTCATCTGCGGGTTCTCTCCCCGACCGAGGATGTCGAAGTCGTTTTGCTACGGTTTCTGCCTAATCACTTCACACTGTGCCTCAGCTTGAGCCTTTGCATTGCATGATATCAAGCATCATGTAGAAACGCATACATATCATATGCATCGATCATACTCCTTCTCCTTTTGCCTGACTTATCTCCCAGCAGATTTTCGGCCAAACATTGCACTTTATCTTTTCTACCTTTGCACCGCTCTGTTTGGCGCCGCCGGCCAAATTCTCGAGCTACTCTTTTATTTAATCCCCTTTTACCTTGAATCATCAAAAAGCTGGCGCAATTCGTACATTCAAGTCTAAGAGGATTAAATAGGGGCAGCTGTCGTAACCCAAAATTTGACCTCCCCCTTTTGCCTTTTGCATAAGCATGCGCATTCGCATCGTTAGCATACACATTCACACTTTTCTCTGTGTGTTTCTTGTCGCAGGATATTCAGGTTTTCCAAGCCCGATTAATCATATCCTCACAGGATCATCGCGTCATCAAAGCAAGCACAAAATGAAGGTTCACATACCTATTCATCAAGACAAGAGGTGGAAAACCACAACCGAGACTCTAGTATCATTTCCTGAGCAATTTGGGCAAAAATTGACTGAAGTAACCGGTTAACGCATGGTGAGTAACCGGTTACTCAGTGCAAATTTGCAATTCCTGCTGCATTTTTGGGACAGCAGCCATGCACTCTCTTTGGTCATTAATTCTACAGTGTTCTAACAGTGTGTGGAATATTCTAGACATCTCTAGACATTTCAAGACATTCCAAGTGCATTTATTCCAATGTTTCACTCTAATTCAAGTGCACCATGTTCCTTGTTTTCCAAGTATATCAACCTTTGGATGATGGAGTGCACCTTGGGATTGTTACCGAGTTGGTTCTAACTAACCGAGTTAACCGCCTTGACTCGGTGAGTAAAGTCCAACTAACTCCTAGCCTAGTTCCAAACCCAAAGCTAATTCCAAACCATCTCACACTCCAAACCTAAAATCTATATAAACTCACCTTCACCCATTTTCAAGGACTTTCAACCATTTGCTCTATTTCACTCTCAATTCTCCCACATTCCCTCTGAATTTTTCTACTACATCTTCATCTTCATCTCAATTCTCTTCCAAAACCTCACCAAAGCTCATTTCTACTTTGAAGGATAATCACTTTTACATCAAAAGTGATTATTTCTTGAGCTCAACCTTCATCATTCTTGCTATTACACTTGGATTTCTGGAGTTATTTCAGCTTTTGGATTAATCTTGAGTATTTGCTGCAACTTCCAACGGTTCGAATTCGCATTTTGGAGCCTTATCGTATTTTGCTCGGTTTCGATACGGTTCATCTACAAGTTGAAGATTCCTCTGGTTTT
Source organism: Lathyrus tuberosus (assembly GCA_022829125.1). Lineage (NCBI taxonomy): Eukaryota > Viridiplantae > Streptophyta > Magnoliopsida > Fabales > Fabaceae > Lathyrus > Lathyrus tuberosus. The sequence continues at coordinate 9,578,557 of JALAZF010000090.1, forward strand.
CTTTGATTTTCTGCATCAAGAATCCTTTGCAACATTTACCAAGCCAAATCTCCGGCTTGTAGGTTGGTGGATCTAACTAATTTTACCGTTTTGCGCATTTTCATATCGTTCGCAATGTAGTCGATAATTGTTGTGTGTGATTTGGTTTTGCATTTGTTTGATCCATGATCCTATTGTGTTAGTTGATTCTATCACTGTTTATTTGTTGTTTTCAAGCTCAATTTTCGTGCACAATTTCAGTTCCTAGCATGTGGTAGTTTGCATAAGTGATTATGTGTTGAAAACTACTTTTGAAAAGCTGTTTTTACTGTTTTTTATCACCATTGTTCAGTGGTAACCGGTTAACATTTGGTGGTTAACCGGTTACTAAATGCAATTTTTCCTCAAGAACGCTGATTTTCAAGCAAGTAACCGGTTAACACATGGTGAGTAACCGGTTACCACTGAACAGAATGGCCATTTTCTTGCATTTTCAAGTGTGTTTGCCATGCTTTCTTCATTTTCACTTCCATTGATTATCATGCTTGATTTTATGGATGTTCTAAATGTCATTTCACTTCTGGTTGAAGCATGTTCATGAACTTTCGATGCACATTTTCGATTATTCAATTGTTTCATGTTCTTAGCATTGTATAAACATAGCAATTCTTGCACTATCTGTGTTCACATGATGCATGATTTTGTGTGGCCTTTGATGAACATTTGGCACTGTTTTGCATCTTCCATTTCAGATTTGCATTAAGTTTATTCTTCATGGATAAACTTAATCTTGTATAATCAATAATTCACTCCTTTTTGTTTTAATGATTTTTCAACCTCTTTGGAAAGTTGTTAGCATGTTTATTCCTTGATTAATTGATCGAAACTTTGTTTCAATTAATCGATCTTCCCTTTTCCTCTCTTTAGGCCTCCTTTAGAGCTTTCTCTCTCCCCCCCCCCCCCCCCCCCCCCCCCCCCGTGGAGTTGGAGTTTCGCCCTGCGCCTCGCATCGGAGCACTGTACAAATTGACGCCGTTATGCTGTCTGTTTCTCTCCGCAGGAGCACTATACAACATTGGAGCAGTTGTGCTGTCCGTTTCACTTTCCACACTATATTTTGGGTGCTAGAGAAGGAATGAGGATGGAGTTTTTCTACCCTCATTCTGGCTATTTCTTGGGTAAGGGCGTCTTGTCCTCTCCTCGAGAATAGTCACCTCTATCCTCCAGCTATAGTGTTTCTCATTCCCCTGTCGAGTTGATCCTTGATCACTCTTCTCTCTTTGCGATCCCTTTCGATCCTTGATCACTCCTATCTCTTTCAATCTCTCCTTTTGATCAATCACCATACTTCTTGGTTAAGATCATTGTTCTTGCGCTAGCAACCTCTCTTTGTTTCATTACTCCTTGTAGTTAATCACAGCCCGTCTGTTAATCACTGAGCACCTCTTGGGTTAATCACCTCTTCTTGGTTAATCACCCTTTTCTTCAGTTAACCACAATCCGTCTATTAAAATACTGAACCCTTTCGAGTTAATCACCTTCTCTTGGTTAATCACTCGATTTTCGCTTCGGTTGGTCACAGTCCGTCTGTAAACACCGAATCCCCCGCAGTTGGCAACCTCCAATTGGTTCGAATACTTGCACCTTTGGGTTAGTAATCTTTCTTTGGTTCAAATACCCTTTCTTCGGTTGAGTACTGTTTGTTCAGTCAGTTTACCGAACCCCTTTGGGTCACGACCTTTGATCGGTCCTACACCCGTGCTTCTGGTTAATCACAGTTTCCTCTGTTAAAACCAATGCTTCTCTATTCCCACAGAGTTGCAGTCCTCTCTTTCCACGGTTAACCACTATTCATCAGTTAATATAATGAGGCCCCTTCAGAGTCAAATACCTTCTCTTGGTTCAACACTCTCTCTCTTGGTTCATCACAGTCCGTCTGTTGACACCAGCTTCTTTTCCCCGCCAGGGTCTACTCTCTTTCCTCGGTTAACCACTGTCTGCCAGTTAATATACCGAGTCCCTTTTTTTCTCTTGGTTATGACACCATCCCTTTAGGTTGGATCCCCAGTGGAGTCCTTTCCATTCCCTTTGCTTTTACTTTCTTGGTTTCGACACCAATTCTATTTCTTATCCCCAGCGGATTTTCTTTCATTCTCGGTTTTGACACCATTCTTTTCCTATTCTTTTGTGCAAACGCTCTTACTGCGGGGTCTTTCCCAGTAGAGTTTTTCTTTCACTTTTGCTCTTGGTTTCGAAAGCACCTCTTTCATCCCCTTGTTTCTCCCTTGTTTTGTTTTCCGTTCAGTTCCCCGAACTACGAAAGCTCTGATTCTGCATTCTTCTGAATGTCAGATACGTAGGCATGAGATCGCAATGATCTCGGCGAGCACACTTCCACCCTTTCTTTCGTCTTCCTCTTTCTCTCCTTTTCTTCCTTCTTTTCTATCCCCTGGTTCCATGAACTACGGCGCTCTGACTTCCTCATTGCACTATGAGGGTACGTAGGCACGAGGACTTCGTTCCTCCGCGAGCACTTTCTTTCTTTCTTTTCTTTTTCCCTTTCTCTCTCTCTCTCTCTCTCTCTCTCTCTCCCTCTCTCTCTCTCCTCATTATTTTAGCTAGAAGCCTTTAGATAGATAACCCATCCAAGCCTAGAAGCAAGCGAAATGGTTCCCGTCGAGTACGACAGATGCGTTAGGTGCTAATACCTTCCTTTCGCATAACCGACCCCCCCGTTCCCGTTTCTCTTCCCCTTGGGTTTTATCGATATTTTCCCTGTCCTTTGGGACTAAATAAAGTTCGGTGGCGACTCTGTTGTATCTTTGAGTGTGCGATTCACTCAGGTAGAAACCAGCCATCTTCAGATATGCAATGATTATATTAATTAAATTTTGTTATTTAATCAAAAGAAACTTCGACAATCAGATTGCAAATATCAAACAGTGGGGAAACCCCGTTTTATTGAATTCAAAGACTGCGGAAATGGAAATACAGTAATTTACAAAGTGCTGTAAAAGGAAATGTCTAAACTAATGGATCCTGAGTCCTCTCCGAGGAGGGCTTAGGTGCTGGTTCTGGTATTTTCCTTTTCTTTGACCGGGGCTCTTGAGCCGTTGTCGGGTTGTCATTCCTTTGCCAAGTGAAAGGAGCGAGCAAATTCCTTTGGTCTTCTTGATTCTCTACAACATGTTGCTCTAAAATCTCGATCAGAGCATCTTTATCTTTTAACAGTTGCTGTATTTTGTTACACTCCACATTGAGAATACGATATTTGTTCCTCCAAGACCTCTTCTCCTGTTGAACTCTGTTGAGATTAACCTGAAGTTTTTCCGCATCATACATAAAATAAAGGACAGATTCCCTTAATGGAAGAACTTCGTGACGAGGGTAAGGCATCCTCAGTTTGAGAGCTCTAGTTTGTACCTAGTGGAGATAAGGTTCCACGGAGATACAATCCGGTTTTCCTAGAAACTCTCTTCCTTTCCTGTGAACATGTTTCCAGGCATGCACTATTTCTGTCTTTAGTGCCCTGTCATTTTCTCCTTCATTGAAGAAAAGACCTTCTAGATGAGCATTACGTGGGACATGCCTCATCGGGTATCCGAATTGACGACGAACTAAAATTGGATGATAATTGATTCCTCCTTTAATTCCTATGAGGGGTACATTAGGGAAGTTTCCACAATGGTCAATGATCCTGATCCCGTCATAGATTCGATTGTACCAATCTATGTCAGAGTTGGTAAGAGACATGATTCTCTGTCACCAACGTAAAGTATTCTTTTGATCCCAAAAAGCAGCAGACTTGGGTAAATGGGAAATGAACCATTTGTATAGCAAGGGCACACAACATGTGATCATTCCTCCGCTGTACAAATTCCTTAAGTGTACAGAATGATAAGCATTTGTGAGCAAGGTTGGTACGGAGTTTCCAATTATAAAAATCTTAATGGCAATGATATCAACGAAGCTATCAATGTTGGGAAACAGAAACAACCCGTAGGTGAGCAAAGGAAAGATGCTTTCGAAAGCAGTCACATTCCCTATACTAGCAAAGTACAGGGCTGTCTTTATCAAAAATTGGGCTGACAAACCTTGGATTCCACCCTTAGTGGTCATGTGAGTCCTGACTTCTGACTTGTCCAAATGGATTGCTCTTGCAATGGTCTGATCCTATGGAATTTCTTTCAGTCCGGAAAAGGGAGCTTGGTCAGTGATAGGTAAGTCAGTCAGGTGAGAGTACTCCTCTAGTGTTGGTGCTAGCTGATAATCCGGGAATGTGAAACAGTGATAGACCAGATCGTAGAACTGGATGAGTGTAAACAGGATTCCTTCAATTACATGGACCCTTAACAGAGACAACAGTCCTCCATACTTAGCTCTAAAAGCATCAGGGTTGGTGATCATCCTCACCAATCCTCTTAAATCCTCTAATTTTGGAACCTTGAAGGTGTACTTGTGAGTTTTCCTTCTACCGAAATCCATAGCGCAATCTTTATTTCTGATATTTGCAATCATTGTCTTAGTTTAATTTGAAAAAGAGAGACTAGAAGATAAATTTTTCTTTTTTTTAAGTTTTTTAATGAAGTGAATGCATGAATGCAGTACACAAAAACATAGAAAAAACATGGGGTCAAAGGGTCGGTGTCATGAAGTCAAGGCTCTACCCATCCCAAAGTTATACTGGTGATTTTTTTGTACCTGTCCGCAAAATCATTGACCCCTCTTGGGATAACAACAGCAGGCTGGAATCACCCAAGCGAGCTGATGTATCTTAGAGTAATCTCAAATGAGGGTAGTATCGCGTGACAACTATTTCCGATAGCTTCCGCACTACAAAATAGTAACATGGTTTCAGTCTACTAAAATCCTCAGGTTCTCAGATAACCCAATCAAACAATCTACTTTCAACAACCGAAGTCGTATAGGCATTGAATCCGCAAAGGGTATCTCCACTGATTCGATGGTCTACCGGGACCTCTTATTAGGGATTCACTCCCCGTAAGATTACCCGTTTCGTGCCATCACCTATCTTAGGTGTATACTCAATCTTTCCAGATGCGGCATCACACGCATTCCCATTAGTAGAAAAATAAACACGGATATCAAGTAGGAAAATCAATATATATATATATATATATTTTCCTAACATCCTAGACCTCTAGTCCTATGATCCTAACAGTAAAATAACGTCCCCAGCAGAGTCGCCAATTTATTGTAGCGAGCGATTTTTTTCGGTGACGCGACCACCTTATCGCTGGGGTTTTTCTCCTCAATGGAGAAAGGGGGTGCTACTTTCTGATTTCTTATTTATCCCATGAAGCTGGAAGGGAAAGGGAAGGTATCTAAAACTAACCTTGCGCGCGAATGTTTAACTGAACAAACGCTTAAAGAGATTGGGGGTCCTAGGTCAGGTTATACAATGGGCAGTTGTCAGTTACCCATCTTATATGTGGTTATCCACTGGATATTAGCTTTAGGTTTTGCTTTGTACTTGATGGTGTTTATCTATTAATGAGTTTGGGAAAGTTTCTTGGGAAATATGACAGGGAGAGTGAGTTTTTGATGATTTTGGTGAGGTATTGGACCTCAGTTTTGATTGATGTATGAAGGTACTGGACCTAGAGTTTTTGATTAGTATGCTCGCTAAGATTTCGAAATCTTATACCTATGTATTCCCGTTTAAACGAAACAGGGAAATCAGAGCAATCGTAGTTCCTCCTATTCTAAGGGAGGAAAAAGATGTTTTGGTGTCCTGTTCAAAGCCCAAGACAGAGGCTAAACGAAGTATTTGTGTATTTTTCAAAGCCTAAGATTGAAGCTAAAAGGTTGACTGAAAGAGAATTTGTTATCTCTAAAGAGGGATTGTTGATTTTTGTGTGCCTTGATCAAAGCCCAAGGTTGAAGCTAAGAGGTTGATTGACTCCACTGGGGAAGTCCTTACACAAAGCCTAAGAGGAGGCTAGGAATGAACAACTCAACAAGAGAGTGTTTATATATGTCTTGTACAATGCCGAAGATTGAGGCTAAAAGAAACTGACGCTTTTGGGGATATCATTATACAAAGCCTAAGAGGAGGCTGAGAAAGGTTTGACTTTTCCAGGGAAAATGTTCTTTCTGTCTTGTACGAAGCCCAAGATTGAGGCTAAAAAGGGGTTTTGATTCTGTTAGGGAGGTTTATATGTGTCTTGTACAAAGCCGAAGACGGAGGCTGAAATGAGTTTGTCTCAACAAGAGAGTGCTTTTATGTGTCTTCTACAAAGCCCAAGACGGAGGCTAAAGGAGTTGACTCAACAAGAGAGTGCTTTTATATGTCTTGTACAAAGCCCAAGACGGAGGCTAAAGGAGTTGACTCAACAAGAGAGTGCTTTTATATGTCTTGTACAAAGCCCAAGATGGAGGCTAAAGGAGTTGACTCAACAAGAGAGTCTTGCAAAGGTGATTGACCCAACAAGAGAGTCCTTTATACTCAACAAGAGAGTGATTTGCTGTCTTGTACGAAGCCCGAGATTGAGGCTAAAAGGAGATTGACCCAACAAGAGAGTCTTGAAAAGTGATGGGCTCAACAAGAGAGTATGAAAAATGGTTGACTCAACAAGAGAGTCTGAGAAGTGATTGACTCAACAAGAGAGTCTGAAGAGTCATTGACTCAACAAGAGAGTCTGAAAAGGTTAGCTCCGCTGGGGGAGGATCATTGTACAAAGCCCAAGAGGAGGCTGACTTTCCTGAGGAAAGGATCATTATACAAAGCCTAAGAGGAGGTTATCTTAGTGCTGAGGATTCGATCCATAGGCAGGCCCAAGGGTGGGGAGCTCTCATGAGAGAGACCGGGTTTCTACTGGAGATTTATCCAGAGTGATCGGTGTTTTTTCCTATGTTTGAAAGGAACTTGAAATGTCTTTGAGACTCAAAAGGGGTTTTAGACTGTCCAAGTCTACTGGTGAAGGGTTTTATCTTTTGTAGGATGCCCAAAAGAGAGCAAGTGCCTTAAGGGATGAGAATCAACCCTAAAGTGGCCAGAGGTTTGACACTTGAAAGACTGCTCTAGCAAAGAATGACTAAGCTCTGTCTTATACATATAAGAGGTCATTAGGGTCCTTGTATTAAGCCCAAGAGGAGGTGGGGATGCTTTTAGGAAGCCTGTGGGTCCCCAAACAAAGAGAAGTTCAAGAAATGCAATTCACAAAGAAGATATCATTCTAGGAAAGTTCGAGTATTTGGAAGAAACTCAAGAGATGCTATTCACGGAGAATAGATCAACTCTGGGGAGTAGAATTTCTTTGACAATTTCTAAGGGTGACAATCTGAGAAAAGGTTCACCGAGAATACTGCCTTTCTCTTTGTTCCATATTGATTAACCCCAAGAGAAGGGAAGACTGTATCTAGAAATCCTATGAGGATCTAGTTTTGTTTGTATTTAAGAGTGACCAACGGGCTTTACCTAGTTCTAGACGTAGTTGTCGGGGAAAAATCTAAATAACTATACTAGTATATATACAGTTGATATATGACAAGTATTTAAAGGAGTATGAAAGAAGACTAACCATGCGCAGCTTCCCACAATACAGTTATGTATATTTGACATGTATGTAAAAGGATGAAAGAAGACTAACCATGCGCAACTTCCCACAATACAGTTATGTATATGAAAGCATATAAAAGAAAGCGGATAAACACTTACCCGTTGTAGAGCTTCCATGCTGTTTTGTTAGTTGTTCAACAAAGAAATTAAAGAAAGTTTTGATAGCAACTATACATTTGGATTCAAAATCAAAGGAGAAAGTATTTTGAACAGAGATCAGGGCTTACAACTCAGGGAGAGGCCCAAATTTTAACAGTGATGGTACTGTTGTTTTGTATCGGGTCTTATACAACGACTGAGGCCCAAAGAGTTTTGGTCAAAAGAGGATTGGGTCTTACACCTCAAGGAGAGGCCCAAGGAGTTTGAAAATGAATAAAGATGGGTCTTATAGCTTAAGGAGAAGCCCAGTTGATTTTGTTAAAAAGGCGACGATCGCGCCGAACGTTTGAAAATATACATAGGGACTTATACAATGTGTGAGGCCCAAAAGGTATTATTTACAACAGGGTTGGGTCTTACACTCTATTATAGGCCCAAAAGATTTTTTAAGAAAAGGAATGGGACTTATAGCTCGAGGAGAGGCCCAGATGATTATTTGTTTGAAAAATGGCGATCACGTCGAGGTTTGAAAACACAGTGGGTCTTATACGATGACCGAGGCCCAAATTATTTTAGTTTTCAAAAAGGGTTTGGTCTTACACTCTATTAGAGGCCCAAAAGTGTTTTTGTACAAGTGATGGGGCTTACAACTCCAGGAGAGGCCCAATTGATTTTAAATTGGCGATCGCGCCGAGATTTTTTTATTGTGTCGGGGCTTATACAATATCTGAGGCCCAAAAATTGTTTATGTACAACAAGGGTTGGGTCTTACACTCTATTAGAGGCCCAAAAGTGTTTAAAAAAGATTTGTTTAGGGTGATTAAGATCAAAACCCTAAATTAATTTCAAAATGCATTTTAATTAAATAAAAATTTGATTAAAATGATCAAAATTGTCAAACATGTGTGAAAAACAAGTTGTGATCTTGGATTAATATTTGAAAAATCATGTTTTTATCCACAAAATGATTGGAAATCAATTAAGTTTGGAAAATCAAGGAGGAAAAAATATTTTAAATGGTAAAAACAAATAAAAATTAATTCTTTGCAAAAATATCAAATATATGAAATAAATAATATTTTTGGGAAAATTTGGTAAAATAAAATATTTTAACATTTTTGTGAATTATTAAAAAAAGAATCAACTCAAAATCATTAAAAACTAGAGAGAAATTATTTTTTGAATCAATTAAATAAAATCACAAAAATTCAAATATTTAAAAATTCAAAAAAGGGCGCTGTAGCACCCCAAAATTTGCCCACTCTTTTTTCTAACCTCTAACTGGCTTATGTCTCTTTTTAGTTTGCATTCATTAGGTCGTAACTCATATTCATTCGTCTGCATTGGCATGGGATCAAGGTGTCATGTGCAAGCTCAAGATTTTCTTCATCAAAGGCTGAATTCACATTATCATAAATGACTTCTTAGTTAGAAGTTTACTAAGTAGAAATTCTGATTTCAAGTCAAGGGTGGTTGTTCAGTTACGATCCAATTCAGGGGATGTTTGACCCAATCTTGGTCGGACTACTAGGAATTTGCTTCAATTGCAGGTTATCTGTTTCAGTGGTTGACTTCTCGGGCAGTGTGTTTCCAAGGTTGAGTTGTGGACTTCATTAGGTTGTCAAGCAAGGGTTCATGTGAGGATTCATTTGATCAAAGATTCAGAGGATGTTTGATTCAGTTATTTTGTTTCAGTGGCAAAATTGTTCAGTGGTAGCTGTGACCATTTTATCAAAGGCCTGTGAAAAGTTTGTGATTGGTTTTGAATTCATCTGGTTATCCATTTTCCATCCACAGTCCATACCCATTTCCATTTTTGTTATCCACTTTGTAATAATCCATTTCAAATCCATTTTTATTCACTTTATCCAAAATATCCATCCATTATCCAATTTAAAACCCATATCCATTTTTTATAAAATAATTATCCACATAACCATTTCCATTTTTTTTTATCCAATTTTATCTATTCATAACCATTATCCATTCTAAACCATTCCAAATATCATTATCCATTCAACAATCATTATTTTTTATCAAATCCATTTTATCCAATTCACATATCCATGTCCAATTCAAATTGTCAAAAACCACAATCCAAATTTTTATTTCAATCCATGAAATCATCATAAGCCCATCCATACAAAAAATTTCTACAAAACATATGACTTACAAAATAAGCCCATTGTCCTTTTTTTTACAACCATTCACCAAAAGAAAAAAAAAAACTAAAACAAATATACAAAGTCCATACGCAACAAGAGACCAAAACAAGACAACCCACCTCTGCTGCTCTACACCAGACACAACCTGCAAGAACTAATACAGCTGCAAAATTCCAAGCACGCACACCACAAACCGTACGAACAAATCACAGCATTACCACCTGCCTGTCCACAACTCACAAACAACAACAAATCAAGGACAGTACCATAAACTTAGGGTGCAAGTTTTAATCCTGAGATAAATAAGGCTGCAACGGATTCAGTTGAGGAGGAGATTCATTTTTTCTTCACTGCCACTGAATAGAATGGGATGATCTCCTTCACCCTGATCAAAGTAAATCGCAGCCAGCATAAACTACGCCTTTTCCCACCAATTTTCACTCTCTGCTAACAAACCTTCGTTAATCTTTGTATACAAACTTCTGCTCGCACAAACCTTGTATCCTCCTTTGGTAAACACCAAGCTAGATCACTTCTCCTCACGAACCACCTTCGTCAAGGTTTCTGCGTCAACCTTCTTCAAGTTTCCTGCAAAAAACGGTGTTCAACAAGACAACTATTTCACAGCAATTTCTACAACAACGAACAATTGCAACACTTCTCACCAGTTTTGAGTCGCAATTGCAGCAAGGCGAATAACAATGAGAAACAAATCCGAGATCACAACGTAGAAGAAGAAGTTGGGAAGCAAGTAAGATTGCAGATTAATGTTGAAACTCATACCTGAATAACTACAGATCGAGGAGAGGATCGAAAGCTTACCGTCGCCGAAGTCGGAATAGTCGGACTGGCTTCAACCTTGTGAGTTATTTATTCTAACTCAAATCTTGATCGTATTCTGCTCCTTTATAATTGTTTGATTTTTGAGTATGATATTTGTGGCTTGCTGTTTTATCCGAATTCGTGTTGAGCGAGATTGAGAGTTGTTGTAATCATCGAGGTTGGCGGCACAATGTTGTTTGAGTTATGGTGAATGGAGGTGCGCCGATGCAATTTTGGGAGGAGTGGCGGCGGATGATTTGGAGAAGAAGGTTAGAGTTGAGGAGTTTAAGGCGCGGTTGGAAGAAATAAGTAGGAAGGGCAAGGTTTGACGGACGGAGGCTGTGAGTGTCGCCGGAGAAATGAAGAAGATAATGTCGCGGCGTTTTGTTGGCGAAGTAGGACGGAAGGAGTCTGAGTGAACAGGGGACGACAGTGTTTGTTTTCAGAAGTTGAGTGCTAGGTTTTTGTTCTTTCTTGTAGGGTAACTGTGACATGGTTTGGGCCCCTTGGGACATTTGGTTTCTCTCACAAACGCCAAACGTTCGCACCCCCTCCGGTGCTTGATAGTAAACCCTTGGGCCTACGCTTGATATTTCTTTTGACACCCAATAATGCTACAACACCCCCCGGATTCACAGTAGAATCTCATTGGGCCATAACCTTTCGGCCTAGGAGCCCACCCGCTTGGATTGCTTCTCACACTCCTGAAATCAATTCTACACCCCCTCTATTTGCTTATTTGTTTTTTTATTAATAGTTTAGTTTTCGATTATTTGCTTGTTTGTTTAATTGAGACATTTAGTTTATTAGATTTTAATTGTGATTAGTTTCTCTAGATATTATTTTTAGAGATAGTTTTTAATTAGATTTAACTTGAATTAATTTTAGGTTTAATTTTCGAATTAGTTTTTAATTTTAGATTAACTCTTTTACTTAGAATTTAATATGGATTAATTAGCATTTTTAATTCTAACGTGGATAGTCTTGACTAATTTTTTTGATTTTAATGTTGATGCTCATTCTGATTAATTTTTGTTTAATTGTCGTATTTCTCCTAACTTGGTTTTATATTCGCTTTTCCTTTGTGATTGAGCGGTCTGGTGTTTACTTGTTGATTACCTCTGTATTCGCTTGCTCCCTTAAGGCTCTTAGTCTGACTTAATTTTTTATTAAGCTCGGAGTAGGATAAACATTAGGCTCTCAATCCAAGCATGATAAAATTAGGTAGAATTCCCTCTTAATCCTGACCTTAGGGCCATTTTGTATGATAACTTGTAGGATTCAGTTCCCTTAGACCTTCCATGCGTCTCCCCCTTTTCTCTCGCCTCAGTGTGATCGAGATCCCATTTCCCGTAGTTCCGCGAACTATGGACGCTCTGACTTCCTCTCTCTGGATAGATTGAGGATACCTAGGCACGAGGATTCATATCCTTGGCGAGAACACTAACAACTAACTTCCCTCTCTGTTGTCTCTCGCCTCCGTGTGATCGAGACTTTTTTATTGAAACCCTTTTCTCTCGCCTCAATGCGATCGAGATCTTTTCACCGACCCGTAGGTTGAACTACGACTGCTCTGATTTCCTCTTTCTCGTCCAATTGAGGATACGTAGGCACAAGACGGCGATGTCTTGGCGAGCAACCTCCCCCTTTAGTTCGTGTCTGAACTACGTTGACTCTGATTTTCCTGTTCCCGAGGGAATACGTAGGCCTAGGACTCTGAGGATGTCCTATCGAGTCACTTCTTTTTCTTTTCTTCTTCTTTTCTTCGTTCTTTTCCGTTCCCGTTCGTTCTCCTTTCCAATAGCAGTGGAGCTCCAGATGACGACACCCTTTGATCGAGACAACAAGCGTGGATCCTGTCGAGTACGATGGACGTGTTGGGTGCTAACACCTTCCCTTCGCGTAACCGACTCCCTTACCCATTTCTCTTGGTCGTGAGACCATGCTCTTTCCCTTCCCTCATGTTTACGCAGTGTTTCTTTTCCCTCTCTTTGGATAAATACACATTGATGGCGACTCTGTTTCCGCGCCACTTTCGCGTTTGTACCATGGATGCAAATCCTCGGGAGTGACAGCTGGCGACTCTGCTGGGGATATGTTGACCTCTTGTTGGTCCATCCCCTTTTGCGAGTCAATCCTAGCGCTTGTTTGTTTGTTTTCATTGGGTGTTTATTTTTTGTGCTTTGTCTTGTTGTATATTACTGTATTATTGTTTTATTGTATTTACCACATTTATTGCATTGCATCTCATTATTATGCTGTATTGTTCTGCTGCTGGATTTTCTGTTTGTAGGGTGGGTTGGATTCATGAGAGAAAAGCCCAATACCCAGGCTTGAGCATACACCTATGATTAGCGTGGAAAGTAGTGTGACTTGTTTGGCATTTGGCCAGACTTAGTATACATGAAAACTCCACATCCGGACGAGGTTTCCTTGGTAATATTATATCCTGCGCATTTGGGGCAGACGATGGGGTATAACCTGGAAAACTGTCGATTCTGGTGACTGTTTCCCGAGAACTCAGTAGCGGCACTCCTCCCGAGTTGTGATAATGGCAGACCAAAAATGGCAAACCCATTACACATTCTCAATCCGAGGACCCAATGCTGGGAACTCGCCATAGGATATCTTTTTTGAAAATAAATCAGTGGAGGCGCTCCTCGATTGGCGATAGTACTGTACCCCGAGGGATGAATGTACTATTGCTTCCCAACCTCAGTGCCAAAAGCTGAGGACCTTTCGTTTTGGAGAATCAGTTGAGGCCTCCTCGATTGATGATGATGCCAAACCAGAAATGGTGAACGTATCATCATTTCTCGACCTGAGAGCCCGGAATACTGAGGATCTTAGTACCCGCATGTGAGAGGGATGGGTGTTTGCAGGTCTGCAGGTAACCGAAACCTTCAACCTACCCAGTTTTCTAGATTTCTCGACAGTGTATAGTTATTTACCTGGTTTTCTGGTTATCTCAGTGGTCCGATGTTCTGGTATTCCGGTATTCTCTTCAGAGCAGACCTTTGAACTTATCCATTCAGCAGCACAGCAGTACAGAGCTTTGAGGATACCTTGATCCCATGTCTGTTGCATTTGCATCATCAATTTTTGCATAACATGTTATTGTATTTCCAAGGGATACTAACTTTGAGACTCGCTGTTAAGCATTTCCGTCTATTTCCTGTGGTTCTTCTGGAAAAAAAAAACTTGAGGCAAAACAGAATGATTCCTTGGAAATATTCGAACATGGCATTTGCATTGCATAATCATTTGCATAACAGGTGTTCGAGGCTTGGTTATTCTTGTCCTGATCTGGTTGTCTTCATAATTTCAGACTTAACTGCTTAAGCCACTCAGAAGAATCATGGAACAGATGCAAGTGGAAATGGCTGCCATGCAGGCACGTATTGACCAATTCATAGAGATGATGCAAGGAGTTGCACAAGGGCAACAAGAGCTCAGAACCCTGGTACAACCTCTTGTGGGAAGAGTAGACGAGAACGATGTACTACATGGCGGTCATGTTATTCCTCCTGGAGGAGGTGGTAATGGAAATGTTGTTTATAATGGAGCTCAAGGTGGAGTGCCAATTCCTTCTTTGGTAGGAGGAGGAAGCACTATTCGTGCAGTTCATGGCCATCACTATGATGACCAGCAAGACGATGTTTTCTTTGTGCAAAACTAGGATGCTGGTATCTCTGTTGTTAATGAAGAAAGGATCCGGCTGATTGAAAAGCAGTTGAAGGGGGTTGTGGATCAAAATACTCTGGGCATGGACTTAGATGATCTGGGGCTGGTTCCAGGCATCATTATCCCACACAAGTTTCAGACTCCTACTTTTGAAAAGTACAATGGTATGACTTGCCCAAGGACTCACATGAGGGCGTACGCAAGTAAAATGGCTGCTCATGCAAAGAATGAGAAGTTGATGATGCATTACTTTCAGGATAGCCTATTTGGGGCATCCCTGGAATGGTATATGCAGCTAGAGAGAAAAGACGTTCGTAGTTGGAGAGAGCTGGCAGGGGCTTTTATCAAACACTATCAATACAACACGGACATGGCGCCCAATAGGATACAATTGCAGAGTCTTTCTCAGAGACAAAATGAAAGCTTTAGAGAGTACGCCCAGAGGTGGCGTGAATTGGCTTCCCGAGTTTAACCTCCGATGTTGGAAAGAGAGCTCGTTGATATGTTCATGGATACGCTTCAGGGGCATTATTATGAGAAATTGGTTGGATGTTTGTCAGCTGGATTTTCAGGTCTTGTATTGGCAGGAGAAAGAGTCGAAAATGGCATCAAAACGGGAAAGATTCGAATTGCTGCTGAAGATGCAAAGAAACCTTATGCTGGGTCCTCCAAGGGAAAAGAAGGAGAAACTAGTGTTGTGTATATTCCTCCTCTTGTTCAACGGTCTGTTCAGAATCAGCGACCTTATGCTCCTCAGCAACAGAGACAACAAAGATCACGAAGGCCTGCGAGAAGGTTCGATCCACTCCCTATTCCTTACGGTGATGTTCTTGCCCATCTACTTGAGAGTTCTCTGGTTGAACTAAGGGATGCCAAGCCTGTCCCTGACCCCATTCCTCCTGATTATGATCTGGATGCTAGATGCGAGTATCACTCAGACACACCGGGTCATTCCATTGAAAATTGCAACGTGTTCAAGCACAAGGTGCAAGACCTGGTGGACTCAGAGATCATTGCATTCACTGAAGATGATATGTACATCAATTGAAGCCTCTTGTCTCAAGTGAGCACTCAGTTTGCAAGGATGTCCAGACAGAATCAAGCCTCCTCAGCAATGGCGATCTTCAGTTTCTTTACTGCATTTTCATTTGTAGTTTTTCATTTCTTGTTAAAGCATTGTATGCCTAAAAAACTTGTTTGTGTTCTGAATGATGTTTTAATGCAATGAATATGTTTTTCTTGAAGTAACTTACTTTTATGCACTCATATCATGTTTATATGCACTGCAATACCAGCTTCCTTGTTTTAAACTCTTGAGGGAGGATGATGAGGTAAAAACGCAAAATCTTTGGTTGTATGCTTTTGGATAAAACCCCGTTGACGATGTATAGGCATTGTTTAAAATTCCCAAACACCGGAGATATAAGGGAGATAGACCCTTGTAAAACCCTTTGAGCCTTGAAGTAGGAGTTCTTTTCATTCGAAAAAACCCTCACATCTAACCCAGGGGCATGGTAGTTGTCAGTAATTTGACCGAGCGCCCAAATTTCAAAAGGAATGTGCATTTGAGGATCCATTCCCTTTCTTCCCTCACACACCAGGAGATCGAGGGACGTGAAACCACAATGGTTATCCCTCATTGACTAAGTAATGAGGCAGTCACAACCCTTTCAAACAAGTTAGACAACCAGTGTTACACGATTTGTTCAAAAAAAGAAAAAAGAAAAAAAAGAGATAGCCGGCTAAGTCCAAAACTTGAAAACAAGTGACTTAGGCAAAAGGTAGGGCATCCCGCTGGACTTCAAGATCGAAAGATTCAAAAAGAATCACTCCAGGCAAAATCAGGGAAATAAAAAAAGAGCAAAAATGAAAAAAGAAATGATCAAGAGAAAATCCTCGATAAAGAACAAGTCGTGTGATCGTAAAACACTGAAGACAAAAGGGGTGACTGTCATTTCAAAAACCTCGTGGGTCCATTAACTGTCACTCGTCATAGAATCCTTTTGGGAGATGAGCGCTGGGGTCGAATTAGCTGAATGTAGGACTGAAGAACATCAAGGAGAATGGGTGGGTACAAACAAATTTTGAGCCATAAATCCTTTTTTCTAAAACCGCGAACCAGACCACGTTACAACCCTTAAAAGTCCTAATTGAAGTAGGGTTAGTTCGAAGACATACTTCAACGAGATAGCGTTCCTGACTCCCATGAGTTGTGCTAAAAAGATTTTTGTTGGTATTGCATGTGCGTTTTGTTTTCCATTCAAAAATAAATGTTGTAACTAGTGATTTGTTCACAGGGTTTTACGACATCTTTTCAATAAAAACTTCAAGGTTAACATGCTTGTTGCATTAGAATTATCATTCTCATAATAAACTTGTTCTTCTTGCGTACATGTGCCTAAGCATTAAGGAAGCTTACACAGTGAGCGTCAGTCGAGAAGCTTGATCCTGCCGAGTTGGGATGCTTGAAAATTCTGAAGGACAGTCATATCAAAGGGGCATGTTGCCAAGAGACTCAGTGCAGAGTGGGCTCTCCCCAGTAAGTCGTGTTAATATGTAGCCAATCTGGGGCAGTCACGTCGAGAAATCTCTCCGAAGTTCAGTTATTCTGGGGCATTCATTCGAAGATTAGGGGGCAAAATTACTTCAAAGCTCATATTGAGGCAGGCCACCTCCGGGGCATGAGAAGATATCCTCTCCAGAAGACGGTTAATCAAGAACACCTCTTCAAGGTTCAAAATACTGAGGCAGAGTATTTCAGATCATTACAAGCCCTCTCGAGGCAAAATCCCTTCATGGATCATACAGTCTGGGGCATTTACGTCGTGATTCGATGAATCTCTCCAAGAGTTTGAAGACCCTGGGGCAGTGTGAATGCCCGGTCTTCGGTAAAATCCTCTTGAGATGATTTTTTTCAATGGACCCTGTGGTCTGGGGCAAGTCGAGAGTTAAAGGAACCGTGACAATCAATATGCAGTTGGTCGGTAGAAACTTAAAGTACTAAGTCTTTTCCCCAGCAAGGTGCTAGGAGGTACCTTTGTCCAGCAAGGTGTTGGAGTTGATATTCTTCCCCAAGCAGAGGGTCGTCCTCAAATAGAAGAGGGTTCTTTATGAAGATTCCTTATCTCCAGCAGTGCAGGTGGATTCCTCATTCTAATCAAGGTAAGACGATGGAATATTTTCAAGCAGGTTGAAGACAGTGAGAAGTCAGAGTATTCTCTTCCTCAAAAGTCAGATTCGGTATTTCCCCGCAAGTCAAAGTCCAATGGTTATTGGCATTCTCAGCAGTTCGAAGTCCAATCTTCATTGGCATCTCCCCAACAGAGTTTGCAACTCAGCTTACAGGTCCCCGACAGAGTTTGCATCACCAGTGGTTATTGGTGGTACAGTTGGTTATCTCCCCGCAGGAGATCAGATATTGGTGATCCCTTCCTCAGTGAAGTCTGCTTGTTCTATTCTGTGCATTCCATGGTGGAGTGTCCTCTCATTATTGCATGTAGTAATCATCATTGCATTGCATCCTCAAATGCGTAGCATTTCCATTTCGTATGGAGCATTACGCCATAGAAAGAAAATTCAAACATATGCATGCGGAGCATATGCCAGATTTGGTACCTTGTGTGAAAGCACATATCAACCCTCAATCAAAACAGTGATCCCAACCTCAGAGTTGACACCTTTCTCCAACCTAAGAGTTGTCGTACATCTCTTTCTTCCCCAACCTCAGAGTTGACGCCCCCCTTTACCAGCTTCAAAGTTGTTGTGGTTCTTTTCTTGACCTCAGAGTTAATGAAATATCATTTCCCCTTTACCAGCTTCAAAGTTATCGTGGTTCTTTTCTTGACCTCAGAGTTAATGAAATATCCTTTCCCTTTTACCAACTTCATAGTTCTCATGTACCTTTTCTCAACCTCAGAGTTGATGAATATTCCCCTTTCTTCTCCAACCTCAGAGTTGTTGCATATCTTTTCTCGATCTCAGAGTTGATGAATATCCTTTTCTTTACCAACTTCAAAGTTGTTGTATATCTTCTCTCCAACCTCAGAGTTGAAGCCTTTCGTCCCCAACCTCAGAGTTGTCGTATCTCATTTCTTCACCAATCTCAGAGTTGACGCCTTTTTTCCAACCTCAGCGTTGTCGTGTACCTTTTCTCAACCTCAGAGTTGATGAACAATCCTCTTTCCCCAACCTCAGAGTTGACGCCTTTCTTCTCCAACCTCAGAGTTGTCGCACATATTCTTCCCCAACCTCAGAGTTGACGCCTTGCTTCTCCAACCTCAGAGTTGTCGTATACCTTCTCTCCAACCTCAGAGTTGAAGCCTTTCTTTACCAACCTCAGAGTTGTCATATATTGTGGCATGTCTCCAACCTCAGTGTTGACCGATGTTTTTCTTCTAACCCTAGAGTTGAAGTTATGTTTTTTTCTCA
The DNA here is from genome assembly GCA_022829125.1 of Lathyrus tuberosus. Lineage (NCBI taxonomy): Eukaryota > Viridiplantae > Streptophyta > Magnoliopsida > Fabales > Fabaceae > Lathyrus > Lathyrus tuberosus. The sequence continues at coordinate 9,597,316 of JALAZF010000090.1, forward strand.
ACCTCAGAGTTGATGTCCACCTTTTTCTCAAACATTCAAAGTTGGTGTTTAGTCCAGATTTTCATCAACCTCAGAGTTGATGGTTATCCTTTTCTTTTTCAGAGTTGATGGTCTACCTTCTTATCCCCAGCGGAGTCATCTTTGTAGGTCTATTGATTCTACAAACCTCCGGTTGTGAGTCCACCTTCGGCTGGAAATCATCATGTCATTTCATTATCCCCACAGTTTTCAAATTTCCGGGTTCTTTTGATATTCAATCTCCGTGTACCTTGAATGTCTGAAAGCCGTTGCTATCACCCCTTCAGGTCCAAGTCGATTGAATAGGGGCAGCTGTAGCACCCCAAAATTTGCCCACTCTTTTTTCTAACCTCTAACTGGCTTATGTATCTTTTTAGTTTGCATTCATTAGGTCGTAACTCATATTCATTCGTCTGCATTGGCATGGGATCAAGGTGTCATGTGCAAGCTCAAGATTTTCTTCATCAAAGGCTGAATTCACATTATCATAAATGACTACTTAGTTAGAAGTTTACCGAGTAGAAATTCTGATTTCAAGTCAAGGGTGGTTTTTCAGTTACGATCCAATTCAGGGGGATGTTTGACCCAATCTTGGTCGGACTACTAGGAATTTGCTTTAATTGCAGGTTATCTGTTTCAGTGGTTGACTTCTTGGGCAGTGTGTTTCCAAGGTTGAGTTGTGGACTTCATCAGGTTGTCAAGCAAGGGTTCATGTGAGGATTCATTTGATCAAAGATTCAGAGGATGTTTGATTCAGTTGTTTTGTTTTAGTGGCAAGATTGTTCAGTGGTAGCTGTGACCATTTTATCAAAGGCTTGTGAAAAGTTTGTGATTGGTTTTGAATTCATCTGGTTATCCATTTTCCATCCACGGTCCATACCCATTTCCATTTTTGTTATCCACTTTGTAATAATCCATTTCAAATCCATTTTTATTCACTTTATCCAAAATATCCATCCATTATCCAATTTAAAAGCCCATATCCATTTTTTATAAAACAATTATCCACATAACCATTTCCATTTTTTTTATCCAATTTTATCTATTCATAACCATTATCCATTCTAAACCATTCCAAATATCATTATCCATTCAACAATCATTATTTTTTATCAAATCCATTTTATCCAATTCACATATCCATGTCCAATTCAAATTGTCAAAAACCATAATCCAAATTTTTATTTCAATCCATGAAATCATCATAAGCCCATCCATACAAAAAATTTCTACAAAAAATATGACTTACAAAATAAGCCCATTGTCCTTTTTTTTTACAACCATTCACCAAAAGAAAAAAAAACTAAAACAAATATACAAAGTCCATACGCAACAAGAGACCAAAACAAGACAACCCACCTCTGCTGCTCTACACCAGACACAACCTGCAAGAACTAATACAGCTGCAAAATTCCAAGCACGCACACCACAAACCGTACGAACAAATCACAGCATTACCACCTGCCTGTCCACAACTCACAAACAACAACAAATCAAGGACAGTACCATAAACTTAGGGTGCAAGTTTTAATCCTGAGATAAATAAGGCTGCAACGGATTCACTTGAGGAGGAGATTCATTTTTTCTTCACTGCCACTGAATAGAATGGGATGATCTCCTTCACCCTGATCAAAGTAAATCGCAGCCAGCATAAACTATGCCTTTTCCCACCAATTTTCACTCTCTACTAACAAGCCTTCGTTAATCTTTGTATACAAACTTCTGCTCGCACAAACCTTGCATCCTCCTTTGGTAAGCACCAAACTAGATCACTTCTCCTCACGAACCACCTTCGTCAAGGTTTCTGCGTCAACCTTCTTCAAGTTTCCTGCAAAAAACGGAAGGAGTCTGAGTGAACAGGGGATGACGGTGTTTGTTTTCAAAAGTTGAGTGCTAGGTTTTTGTTCTTTCTTGTAGGGTAACCGTGACATGGTTTGGGCCCCTTGGGACATTTGGTTTCTCTCACAAATGCCAAACGTTAGCACCCCCTCTGGTGCTTGATAGTAAACCCTTGGGCCCACGCTTGATATTTCTTTTGACACCCAATAATGCTACAACACCCCCCGGATTCACATTAGAATCTCATTGGGCCATAACCTTTCGGCCTAGGAGCCCACCCGCTTGGATTGCTTCTCACACTCCTGAAATCAATTCTACACCCCCTCTATTTGCTTATTTGTTTTTTTATTAATAGTTTAGTTTTCGATTAATTGCTTGTTTGTTTAATTGAGACATTTAGTTTATTAGATTTTAATTGTGATTAGTTTCTAATCCTAGATATTATTTTTAGAGATAGTTTTTAATTAGATTTAACTTGAATTAATTTTAGGTTTAATTTTCGAATTAGTTTTTAATTTTAGATTAACTCTTTTACTTAGAATTTAATATGGATTAATTAGCATTTTTAATTCTAACGTGGATAGTCTTGACTAATTTTTTTGATTTTAATGTTGATGCTCATTCGGATTAATTTTTGTTTAATTGTCGTATTTCTCCTAACTTGGTTTTATATTCGCTTTTCCTTTGTGATTGAGTGGTCTGGTGTTTACTTGTTGATTACCTCTGTATTCGCTTGCTCCCTTAAGGCTCCTAGTCCGACTTAATTTTTTATTAAGCTCGGAGTAGGATAGACATTAGGCTCTCAATCCAAGCATGACAACATTAGGTAGAATCCCCTCTTAATCCTGACCTTAGGGCCATTTTGTATGATAACTTGTAGGATTCAGTTCCCTTAGACCTTTCGTGCGTCTCCCCCTTTTCTCTCGCCTCAGTGTAATCGAGATCCCATTTCCCGTAGTTCCGCGAACTACGGACGCTCTGACTTCCTCTCTCTGGATAGATTGAGGATACGTAGGCACGAGGATTCATATCCTTGGCGAGCACACTAACAACTTACTTCCCTCTCTGTTGTCTCTCGCCTTCGTGTGATCAAGACTTTTTGATTGAAACCCTTTTCTCTCGCCTCAATGCGATCGAGATCTTTTCACCGACCCGTAGGTCGAACTACGACTGCTCTGATTTCCTCTTTCTCGTCCGATTGAGGATACGTAGGCACAAGACGGCGATGTCTTGGCGAGCAACCTCCCCCCTTTAGTTCGTGTCTGAACTACGTTGACTCTGATTTTCCTGTTCCCGAGGGAATACGTAGGCCTAGGACTCCGAGTATGTCCTATCGAGTCACTTCTTTTTCTTTTCTTCTACTTTTCTTCGTTTTTTTCCGTTCCCGTTCATTCTCCTTTCCAGTAGCAGTGGAGCTCCAGATGATGACACCCTTTGATCGAGACAACAAGCGTGGATCCCGTCGAGTACGATGGACGTGTTGGGTGCTAACACCTTCCCTTCGCGTAACCGACTCCCTTACACGTTTCTCTTGGTCGTGAGACCATGCTCTTTCCCTTCCCTCAGGTTTACGCAGTGCTTCCTTTCCCTCTCTTGGGATAAATACACATTGCTGGCGACTCTGTTTCCACGCCACTTTCGCGTTTGTACCATGGATGCAAATCCTCGGGAGCGACAGGCGCCAAGAACACCAAGTTCTTGCCCGCGCCCTCTGTTTCTTCAGATTTGCGTTTTCCCCTCAATCTCATTGAATACTTGATGAAATCACAGAATCCACATATCAATCTACTCGTTTTCATCTCACGATCATGTCTATGGTCTTTAATTTCATTTATTTTAAGCATGGAATAAGAAATCAAGACAAAACCTCAAGAACCCTAAATTCTACATGAAGGCTGAGAAATTCTATACACGATTCATTCAAAGCAATTAATTGAGGGGAAACATTCTATGTATGATTATGAACATTTGGCAAAAGTATTGTGTGAGGAAATATGCATAGGTTAAGAGATGACCAAGTTTAGGCTTACTTGAAGGTTGTGGCAGCAAGAGCAATTTGATTTTTGAGTTGGAGGTGTTATAGATGAGTTGTGATGATCTGAACAGCTTCCCTACACCATATGGAGTGTGTTTGAATGCTTGGAGTGATTTGAAATGGACGGGAACAGATTATGGCACCTCAGCTGCAACTTGGTTGAAAACTTGAGCAAGTGGCTGGTGATTTTGTGAAATTGGTGTTCCAGATTGTCATACCCCAAATTTTGACCACTAATATTTCCCATCATTGTGAAAATCATCATTCCAATATGGAGGAACCATCATACCTCATCAGTCTCCCCAAAGATGGGTGAGCATCCACTACAATCAAATTTAGGGTTTCAAGCCCTCTCAGAGCTTTTAGACAAATGATCAATCAAGGAATGACATGATATTCAACTTGTCTAACCTCTCAAACATCCACAATGGATTAAGAGGACTCCCACTTCAAGGATTAAGCACAAGGTTGCTCCCTTCTAGGTGGATCAAGCTTCAAGATCGCCAGTGTCACCAAATTAGGGTTTTGGTTGACCAGGGCCTCCAGTTGGAAATTTTCATCTGGGCATGAGCCAATGCTTCAAAGCATATCCTAATATACTCCATGGAACCTCATGGACCCAATCATCAAGTCAAGTTGGCCTCAAGGGATGCATACATCAAAAATCAGGAATTAGGGTTTCTTGACCTAATTCACCCCTAAGTTGGCTTTTGGGACAAATCATGAACTAAGACATCAAGACATGATTTGAGGGTCTCTAATATGCCATATTGATCCATTTGGAACAATGGATTGATCCAAGAAGCTTGAGCAACAAGTTTCAATTTCATCTGAACCACAGTTAGGGTTTTGCGAGAAAAGTCAACTGTAGCTTTGACTTTTGACCAGGACATGATTCAATATACCCTATAACACCCATGGAACATGTCCATCAAGTTTTATTTAGGTCAAGGACATGATTTCCCAAAGGATCACACAATTTGGAAGTCATCTGACAAAAAGTCAACTGTGCACAAAAGTCAACTTTGACTTTTTGAGATTTTTCACAAAAATGGATTTTTAACCCTAAAATGATGTTAATGTATGGTTTGAATCATCATCCATCAAGAAATCAAAGAAAGTGGGATAACTTCTAAAAGGGGTAACCATAAAAACTTAGAAAATTTTCTAAGTTATGAAATAAAGTGACAAAGGTATCAACTTTGGAGGATCATAACTCCTAAACCACAAAACCATTTTTCCCCATCCAAAGCTTGATTTGTAGATCTCATTGCCCTCTACAAAAGCTTCATACTGATCTATGTCCAAATTCCTCATGGATTTTGAGTTATGGAGTGATCAAAATCAAGAAAAGTCACTTTGTTCCAACACTTAGTGAAAATTTCACTAAGTCAGAATCTGCCTTACTTTTTTCCAAATGTAGGGGGATTTTTCACTTGGATCCAAAAGGTATCAAAATCAAATGTGATCAGACAGTTGTTGTATCATATAAGGGCTTTCCAAAATGGCCAAGAACATCACCAAATTCAATTTGAGCTTTGAGATATGGTAGTGGCAAGATGCCTTGCTGAAATCTGCCAAGGCAAGGCAGATTTTTGCACTTTTGGTCGATTTACCAAAATCAGCCAATTCCAAGCCTTGTCATCACTTTGGACACATCTGAGGATTGAATCTGAAGGGGACAATCACTGAGCCAAGCCTCCAAAGTTCTTGGAACAAGAAATAGCATGCCAAACCTAGAATTGCCTAAAATAGGGACAAGACTCCAATTTTGGATTGGAGCATTCAATGGAAGCACCAAGGTGGCATGGACTGAGCTATTAGCAACTGAATTCAGTCAAGACTTATCCAAGACCAAGGGGACCAGTAGCCTGTGCCCTAACCTCTAGTCAATGGCTAGGGGAGACTTAGATTTTCATTTGCCAACATTGGCTAACCCTACTCAGCAGTTGCCATTCATTATTCCTTGCAAAACAAACTTGCTCTACTATAAATAGAGCTCAATTGTGATCAGTTTAAGTACACCAAAGGCCTACAACACTTGCCTTTCTCAAAATCCACTTCTCACTCTCAAAAATGCCTTTCTTAGCAAGTCACTATCGAGTTTTTCAGTAGAGAGCAATTCCACTCAAACCAATCACACACACACCTCACATACATCATATGTGAGCTGATCAAACACTTAAACAACATCTGGAACACTGATTTCTCAGAATCACCAGTCAATTGCTCAAGGTTTTAACCAAGTTGCAGTTGAGATGCCATGAAGTGATCCAGCCAATTTCCATCAAGTCCAAGCATTCAAACACACTCCATAGGGTGTAGGGAAGCTGTTCAGATCATCACAACTCATCTGTAACACCTCCAACTCAGAAATCACTTTGAACTTGCTGCCACGACCTAGAGGTAAGCCTAAACTTGGTCATCTCTCAATCTATGCATATTTCCTTGCACAATACTTTTTCCAAATGTTCATAATCATGCATGGAATGTTTCCCCTCAATTAATTGCTTTGTTTGAATCGTGTATCAAAATTCTCAGCCTTCATGCAGAAATTAGGGTTCTTAAGGTTTTGTCTTGATTTTTTATTTCATGTTTAATATAAATGAAATTAAATGCCATAGACATGATCGTGAGGTTGAGACGAGCAGATTGGTATGTGTATTGCATGATATAATCAAGTATTCAGTGAGATTGGAGAGAAAATGCAAATCTGGCCAAAACCCAAAACACGCGCGTATTCTTGGGGTGTTCTTGGCGCCCTTTTTGAAAATTCAAATATTTTGAATTTTGTGATTTTATTTAATTGATTCAAAAATTAATTTCTCTCTGAGTTTTAATGATTTTGAGTTGATTCTTTTTTTAATAATTCAAAAAAATGTTAAAATATTTTATTTTCCAAAAAAATCCCAAAAATATTATTTATTTCATATAATTGATGTTTTTGCAAAGAATTAATGTTTTAATTGTTTTTGACATTTAAAATATTTTTTCCTTATTGATTTTGAAAATTTTAATGATTTCTAATCATTTTATAGGGCAAAACTTGATTTATGAAGCATTAATCCAAGATCACAATTTGTTTTCCACATGTTAAACAATTTTGATCATTTTAATTGAATATTTTATTCAATTAAAACACATTTTGAAAACAAATTAGGGTTTTTGATTAATTTAACCCTCATAAATCATTTTTAAAACTTTTTGGGCCTCTTGAGAGAGTGTAAGACCTAAACCCCCTTGTACAAACAACTTTGGGCCTCACTTATTGTATAAGTCTCTCTGTACAAGTAAACGGCGCGATCGTCGCCTTTTAAAAAAATCAATTGGGCCTCTCCTTGAGCTGTAAGCCCCATCACTCATTCAAAACTTTTTGGGCCTCTAATAAAGTGTAAGACCCAATCCCCTTTTAACCAAAACAACTTTGGGCCTCAGATATTGTATAAGCCCCTTTGTGTTAAAAGAAAATCGCGGCGCGATCGCCATTTCAAACAAAAAATCATCTGGGCCTACCCTCGTGTTATAAGCCCCACTCTTTTTTTTCTTTAAACCTTTTGGGCCTCCAGAGAGAGTGTAAGACCCATCCCTTTGTACAGCAAACAATTTTTGGGCCGCCGTCACTTGTATAAGTCCATCTGTACAAATTCAACAGTGCAATCACTGGTAAAACCCTGGGCCTCTCCTTGAGCTGTAAGCCCCAAATCTTTATTTTTCAAAACACTTTCTCCTTTGATTTTGAATATACTGTTGTTTTCAATCTTTCTTTGTTGAACAACTAACCAAACATCATGAAAGCTCTACAACCGAGTAAGTGTTTACCCACTTTCATTTACTGCTTTCATATGTATATAACTGTACTGTGGGGCTGTTTCACTGTAAGTCTTCTTTCACAAATTCATATCGACTGTGTAATAATAATATAGATATTTAGAGTTTCCCCGACAACTACATCTAACATTAAGCCCGTTTATGACTCTTAAATAGTCAAAACTAGACACTACAAGAAAAAATGAATTTTGCGACACATACGTCGCGACGGTTCCATGAAAACCGCCCCTATTGTTAAATTATGACGGGTACCGCGACAGTTTTGGCCAACCGTCGTTTGATTTTTTAAAATTCTCATAAATTTTCACGACGGTTTTATTTCCAACCGCCCTAAATACCATTTTTCAACGGGTTAACAACCGTCGTCACCCAAATAGAAGCAATTGCCTGTGTTGAATATGAGAAATGCTTATGTTACGACGGTAGAACAACAACCGTCCTCCAAATATTTGCAAAAGTTTAATTAATATTGCGTCAAGTTGGAAAGTGAAAAGAATACAACGTTTGAACAAAAGTCACGTACTGCTTTGGTTCACCTAATATTGGAGAAGGGCTTTGTTTTGCTTTGCTTCACGTACTGCTTTTATGTAACCACCACCACCCCCGCACCTTGGTATTTCTCTCAGCTCACGTCGCCGTAAAAGAAACCACCACCATTGCACCTTGGTATCTTAACAGGTTCCTTCTCAAACCCTAATATGTGAATTCTTGTTATTGTCCCTTCTCTAATCGCTAGACAGTTATGAACTCTGTTATTGTTTGTATTTTGTTAGTTTTGCTGGTAAAAAATCATTTTTATGGTTTCTGTTAAATCTAAAATTAGGGGTATTGCATATGGAGTAGTTATTTTACACGTGCAACTAATTGTTCAACTTGACTTGTTTCTCTTGATAGTATTTGATGTGGTTTTGATGGGTCTTAGCTACTCTTTTAGCACATGCTTTGATTTTGCAAACAAGGTGTTTGTTGAAAGGTCACATTGAGTTTCACAGGGTTGGTTTTGAGCTGAATATATTTCTAATGATATTAACATGCTTGCACATAGTGGTTGTCCTATATATCTTGCTTACATAGATAAGATATGATCATTTTTTCCTTGCACAAATTTTTGAAAGGAAAAACATTGCAATTTTGAATCGAAAGTTCTGTGTTTATGTTAGGATCAGTTTTGCCTTGTGCTGTTATTAGTTTCAGTTGTCCTTGCATTCCAATTTTCGGTAAAATGTTGCAGTTTTGTAATACGGTAGCAGAGTTTCCGAATATGAAATCGACTGTTTCGTAGATGTTGCATTCTCGGTAGAATTACATAGGTATAGGAAATGAGTGAGAAAAATAGAAGCTGTGTTAAAATAGTATGAATGAACAATTGATCATATCCTTGTAGCAATCGCTAACAATGGTCACCTAGTTTAGAAATATCTTACTGAGGATTAAGAACAAGATCTACAAATCTTTGGTTATCTAGTTCAATTTCAAACACTGCATGCTGCAATCCAAGCTAACCACCCAATGCAGGGCCTTCTGCACACCTACAGCTTGGAGTAGGTTTTGTAGGTGGCAGCTGGTTAATGATCTGTTGAAGTATCAAGTGCGTGTAAAAAATCTCAGATTGAATGGAAATGTGAGTGTTGAGCATCGTATACATAGTGAGAAAGATTAATAACACGTTTCAAGATGAATGTTATACATAGTGAGAAATTATGTATACCGCAACAATCTGGAGTTGTGGTGATGGGGTTAGTTTTTTCTCAACTAGGTAATGGATTGTGACATATGGATGTCAAAATATTGCTGCATCTCTCTATTAATCAAAACCACAAATATCATATTTACTTTTGATTAGGCTATTGTACATGGGCTGTTGCTTTAGGCTCTCTATAGCTGGTCATAAAGGTTTGTAAGTTTTTGTTTTATATCATAATTGAGGAATGATGAGGACTTTAATTCACTCTTATATTTGTGAAGGGTGTCATGTATCAGTCAAATGACAACTTGCACCATTTGTTAATGATTGTATAAATAAAGTTGACTCTACTTATTGAATACTCATGCTCTTTGTAAATATTTTATACATGGATAGTATATAAAACTCATAACCTTTTGATTTTATTTCTTAAAAAATAATAAACAAGGTCCTAAGAGAAGATATATAAAAAGATTTTCAATAATCTTCAAACACAAACAATACTAGCAGCTATAAATTATTTGTGAGGACCCTATCTTATAGCCGCAAAAGTCAAGATTTGGCTGAATCTCTGCTACGTTTGGGCAGCAGACGAAGGAAACGTGCATAAACTATTTTGCTGGTAAACAAAACTACAGTCCACAACAATCCATCTGAAGGAAAAGAATCTGTCATTGTTTCCATCTATGTTTTAAGGAAAAAAGGAAATATATGGATGTTATCATACACTATAAACATGCATGCCCCTATTTTTAGATTATTATTATTTCATCCCATAATAAAATTACAAAAACATAAGGTTTTGGAAATACCTCTTGAAGCAGTTTAGCCTCATGTTGAATAAAATACAAAGGGAACTGCGGAGAAGGGAAAGAAAATATTCATAGTTAGCAATGAATAATACAGAAATAAAGAAAACAGAAGTGTAATAAAAGAAGTCTGATGCAGCTGAGAAGACTAAAATGATTAATCTATTGTTAATGGTGTTTCAATCGGTAATGTAGTTCTAAACTTCTTGTTACTTATACATTTTAAATATTAATTTGTAATTTGTGTTGCTTCAGGAGGTTGAAAGTGTTCTTACAGCTCACCTCATACGAATTAATTGTTCTTCTTATCAAACACATTTTTTAAAAAGATTTTCAAATACAATCTATAATCCCTTGTGTTGCAATATACAGGAAAGTCACTTCCCCTGACTTGCACTCCCGTAAAGTTTGGAACTTGGATGGGAGGTGATAGAGATGAGAACCTAAACGTGACGGAAAAGGTGAGCTTCTTTCATATTCGTTCAAGTGCAAATTACTTGTGATTTTTCTCTTTATGAGTAATAATAAATGAGATTAATTTTAATGGTTGATAACTTTTACAGGAGTAAAAATGTATTCTTTTACTGTAGTGATATCATTTGGCAATTTGAATCAGTTCACCGATACTTTGTCAAGGTTGGCACGTGAAATCCTAGAAGGTTTGTCTTTGCAGATCCTCAGCTCTGTCTCAATGCAATCATTGTGGTCTCCATTTTGTTTCACCTAAATCATGACCTTGTATTTCTAAAGCCCTGACAAGGAAGAAAACTAGCCTCTCACACCATTCGTCTTGCTGAAATCCTCCTGAAGAAACCTTCTTCTTCGCAGTCAGCCTCAATTCATTGAGGTATGCTAGCCTCTGTTCAAAATTTGTTTAAAAATTTCTTTCAATATATCTCAATCTCTTTTAAACCCCTAAAATATTTCAACATCAACCCTAGATTGTAATAATGGTGATTTCAACATCAACACTTAAATTGGTTTGAAGAAAGCTTCACGTTTAACATTTAGCTTCATTTGCAGCCACTAAAATAAGGTCTCAGATTGAATATAGGTAAAAATGTATACCCTTGTTGAGTTATGAGTTGTTTCTTTGTGTGTTTTTGTTATACTCCCATGCTTAATTACAACTAAGACTCAAAATTCTTTAAAATTTAGAAACAATATAGTTCTAAAGAAAAACATAATAATTATTATTATTACCTTGTAACTTGAGCATAGAACTAATCTATATTCTTGTCAACACCAACAGTGTAAACAAGATCATCATTTGGATATATCTCACTGTACCATTCCCACAATGCATATTGCCTGAACCTGTAAAAGGATATCTTTTGAGTAACTTAAATATAAAAGTATTTCATATTGCGAACCATAGTTTTTAATAAATAATGAGCTTTGGACTAACTTGTCTTTGTGTTGTTTGGTGTATAATTTGTTTATGAGAGTAGCCTTAGGGTCTGGAACATGAAATTCTGAAGCCAATCGATCTGGGATTCCAATTTCCCAAATCGTTGGTCCATTTCTCGGAGGATTATATACAAGTGAATCTAAGTTTATGACTCCTCCTGTAAGTTCAAACAAGTGTTTGTTAAATTATACAAGTTATAACTAATTTTTGTGCGAAATTAATCTACAAGAGCCTAAAATAAGGTCTCACGTTTAACATTTAGCTTCATTTGCAGCCACTAAAATAAGGTCTCAGATTGAATATAGGTAAAAATGTATACCCTTGTTGAGTTATGAGTTGTTTCTTTGTGTGTTTTTGTTATACTCCCATGCTTAATTACAACTAAGACTCAAAATTCTTTAAAATTTAGAAACAATATAGTTCTAAAGAAAAACATAATAATTATTATTATTACCTTGTAACTTGAGCATAGAACTAATCTATATTCTTGTCAACACCAACATTGTAAACAAGATCATCATTTGGATATATCTCACTGTACCATTCCCACAATGCATATTGCCTGAACCTGTAAAAGGATATCTTTTGAGTAACTTAAATATAAAAGTATTTCATATTGCGAACCATAGTTTTTAATAAATAATGAGCTTTGGACTAACTTGTCTTTGTGTTGTTTGGTGTATAATTTGTTTATGAGAGTAGCCTTAGGGTCTGGAACATGAAATTCTGAAGCCAATCGATCTGGGATTCCAATTTCCCAAATCGTTGGTCCATTTCTCGGAGGATTATATACAAGTGAATCTAAGTTTATGACTCCTCCTGTAAGTTCAAACAAGTGTTTGTTAAATTATACAAGTTATAACTAATTTTTGTGCGAAATTAATCTACAAGAGCCTAAAAATATATTTTACCTGAGATGATGGTGACTGTAGCATTATATTTATAATCACCAATGAATCCAGGGACCCAACCATACAAATTATAGTCACCTGGCACAATATTGCTTATTTTGAAGTATCCCTTCATGTTAGCTTGAGTCCAAAATTGATAACCCTGAATTTCAAGAAAAATAATTTAGTCAGAATCAAAAATCAAGAAAACACAGGTTCATTAGTTTCATTCTAGCGGTTTAATCGAGATATTTAGTGTGAATTTCAAATATTAATGTCAAAGTTTCACATAAAATACCTTGCTTTCTCTCTGCCATGATCCTGCATCTCCAGGCAAAGCTAAACCAACATAAGCATTAGTATATTGAAATCTCCCTCCTTTTAAGTACCTATCTTGAACCAGTAATCTTCCAAGTACTGTTCCTCTTTGATTGGGTGGAAAATAATCTTTTGATTGAGGAAAATCATAAGGCCAACTTTGAACTTGTTTGGATAACTAATTCAATATTTAAAGAAAATAATTAAAAAATTATTTGTCATTAATATAATAAGCAATTAAACAATGGGTAGGATTAACTAGCAGAACCTGTTGCACAGCATCAGACCAAAGGGTTGAATTGTCATTGTCACTTGAATCAGTGTTAAGATAAACAAAAACAGGACCAAAAACCTTTTTATATGTTTCACCTTCTTCAAATACCAAGTCACTTCCTTTCCAGCATAGTGTGTGCTCACAAACATCTATACAAAAACAAAATATATGCAAAAACAATTTATACCCTTGTTGAGTTATGAGTTCTTTCATCTAACTGAAGCTCATTGAGAGATGACCCTTACCATGATGCCTTGGTTGTTCAGATGGCACGTACAAAGCAAACCGCTCGTAAGTCTACAGGTGGAAAGGCATCAAGGAAGAAACTTGCAACCAAGGTATGCTTGTTAAATTGATTGTCTTTTGTATCATAATAATTTGAATGTTTGGTTAATTGGTTTATGCTTTTCTGTCATCCTTAGGCTGCACGTAAGTCTGCACCAACTACTGGTGGTGTCAAGAAGCCACATCGTTATTGTCCTGGAACTGTTGCTCTTCGGTAAGATTCTTTGTGAAACCCCGGGCCACACTCAAATATATGGTATTGTTTTGTTTAGTTTTGAATTTGTTTCAATTGAAATGGTTTAGTTTCTGATAATTTGTTTTTTGTATTGCGTTTTTTTAATACAGTGAGATTAGGAAATATCAGAAGAGTACCGAGCTTTTGATCAGGAAGCTCCTGGTTCGTGAAATTGCTCAGGATTTCAAGTTAATGTGTTGATCATTAGTGAAAATTTGTGTTTGATTTTCTTGTTAATTATTTTGTCTAATTGTTTTGATTTTATATATTGCAGACTGATCTTCGTTTCCAGAGCCATGCTGTTCTTGCATTGCAAGAGGCTGCTGAGGCATACCTTGTTGGACTCTTTGAGGATACCAACTTGTGTGCCATCCACGCTAAGCGTGTTACTATTATGCCCAAGGATATTCAGTTGGCACGTAGGATCCGTGGTGAACGTGCTTAAGGATGCTGGATTTGGTGCTGTTTAGATGGGTGGCTGCTGATAGTCTACAAATACCTTTTATTTGTAGACTGATTAATTGTCATGATAGGAATATAATACTATCTTAATATTAGATTTGGGTTGTATTTGCTTTCAATGACTTTGAATTTGTTGAATGTTCTTGTTCTTAATGGGTATATGCAGCCACTGTGTTTTTGTATTTTGGACGACTCGTTGCCATTTAAACTTTTATTAGCTTGTGCATATTCGTTTGGAACCGGTGTATATATTTTCTTTGATTCTAATAGCAAGAAAACATAGATGATAAGAATTTAGTTAATATGACTGGTTGTTTTTTTATTGAATTTTAGAAATTTATTTCAAAAAGAAAATGGAACGTGTGTTGGGATTGAATTTTTTTTTATTAACTTATCGCAATTTGCGGCGGTTCAAACCGCCGTAATTCACAAATTCAGAATTGTATCATTGATCATTTGGTGGCGGTTTAGAACCGTCGCAAATATGTACGACGGTAGGGACGACAGTTTTCTGAACCGTCGTAAAACAGCCTTGCGACACACACTTCAACGACAGTTGAGAAACTGTCGCGAAATTGATTTTGCACAGTTTGAACCGCCGTAACTTGCCAAAAAAAACCGTCGTTAATCACTTTTTTTCTTGTAGTGAGATCCCCATAGGATTACCAGACATAGTCTTCCCTCCTCTTGGGGTTAAACAATATGGAGATGTGAAAGGCAGATTTGTTTTGAACCCTTTCTCAGACTGTCACTCGTAGAAGTTGTCAAAGAAACTTTACTCCCCAGAGATGATCTTTTCTCCGTGAATTGCATCCCTTGAGTTTCTTCCAAATTCTCGAACTTTTCTGCCTTGATCTATTCTCTATGAATAGCCTGTCTTGAACTTCTCGGGGTTTGGGGACCCACAGGCTTCTTAAAAGCACTCTTAGGAATTGTTAAGGAACTCTACTCCCCAGAGATGATCTCTTCTCCGTAAATTGTATCCCTTGAGTTTCTTCCAAATTCTCGAACTTTCCTGGCTTGATCTATTCTTTGTGAATAGCCTGTCTTGAACTTCTCGGGGTTTGGGGACCCACAGGCTTCCTAAAAGCATTCCCGCCTCCTCTTGGGCGTTGTACAAGGACCCGTCGGCTTCTTAGAAGTATTCCCAGCCTCCTCTTAGGCTTCGTATAAATGATTTCTTCTTCCGGGAATGATATCCTCCTCTTGGGCTTCGTACAAATTGTCCCCCGGCTTCTTAAAAGTTTCCAGCCTCCTCTTGGGCTTCGTACAAATTGTCCCGACGACCTCCTAAAGGTATAGGAACAGAAATCAGTCATCTTAATAGAACAGTCTTTCCAAGAGTCTACTACTGTTTCTCAAAGCATAGTACAAAAGATGAAACTCTAGACTTGGATAGTCTAATTTCCTTGAGTCTCAAAGACATTCTCAAGCACCCTTCAAGAATAGGAAGAAACCCCGTAGACTCGGACAGTCTCAATACCCTTTGGATTTCCCATTTCCTCAAAGAAAAGGAAATATCCTTGATCCTCGAATCAAAATCCCTGAGTACAGCGTTACTCATATAAGAACTGATTTTCTCTTTGAACCCATATACTGGTCACTCAAGTGAAACAATACCCTCTTTAGCCTCCATCTCGGGCTTCGTACGAGATACAAAAACACTCTCTTGTTGAGTATAAAAGATTCCCCTGCTGAGTCAACCCTTTTAGCTTCTCTCTCTCTCTCGGGCTTCGTACGAGACATATAAAAACTCCCTCTTGTTGGGCCAATAGCCTCCTCTTAGGCTTTGTATAAGAAAACCACTGGTTAATCCAATCACCTTTTAGCATCAAAGATGTGCCTCGTTCACAGTACACAAACATCAACAACTCCTTCCCCTTCATCTAATCGCTGTAAGCGGCAAGCCTCTGGATCATCTACATCCATGCCACTGTCCCTCCTTTAGCATGAGAAATTCCTAAGGAAAGATGGAATTGCTCTACACTGAGTTAAAGTCTTCTCCTTCAGGTTGGAAATCCCCTATAAAGGAAATTATGGCATTACCGGATCCACACATCCCGGTTAAAGTAATTCTCCTTTATAAACAGTTGTGACAGACAAACCCCTCTTTAGAGATGACAAATTCTCTCTAAAGTCAAACCCTTTAAGCTTCATATCTTGGGCTTCGAACAAGATACAAATAGACCCTTCCGCTTCACATCTTGGGTTTTGAACAAGATACAAACCACCTTTAGCTTCACGTCTTGGGCTTTGAACAAGACACCAAAACACCATTTCCTCCCATAGAATAGGAGGAACTACGATCGCTCTGATTTCCCTGTTTTGGAAAAACGGGAATACGTAGGCATAAGATTGAAAGAAAAATCTTAGCGAGCACACTAAACAAAAACCCAAAATCCCGTATATCAGTCAAAACATCCTAGTCCGTATTCCCCGCTAAAAGTGTAATTCCCTGAAAATAACCTAGAAGTACCTATGAGGATGTTGCTCATGACATTAATAGAGGGCATATTGTTGCGATTGTAGTTGATTGTTTTTGCCTTGCTAAAGAGGTCAGTTTCAAGGTTGTTGCTCATATGATGCTTGATTTTCCAAATGTGAGTGTTGAAAAGGGACACGGAAAATTCCCAAGAGTTTTTGAAAGTCCCAAATTTAGAAAACTGGCAGATATGGAATTATCCACTTGAGCAACTTGGATTATTACAATAGTACCTCCATGGACACGGGTTTATAGAGTTCAGTGAGATAGGGAATCAAGCTTTTGTCCAGGAGATTTTTATATTAAGGAAATTAATAGCTCCATGATTAAATTGGGTTGCTATAACATCTTGCAGAAAAAGATTTTTAATTCATATCAGGAAATTCATTGCAGCAGAAAAGTCAATACTAAAAAGTGTTCATTTTTTTTAAATAATAAAAAAAATCACATAACAAGAAAATGGTTCACGCAGCTTGTACATGAAGAAAACAATGAGCAAAACTCGTCTCACGCACAACTCCCATAAAACTCGTGACCTTTATTTCACAGCTCACTCTGATTTCCCAAACTTTGCATAACAGAATTTCATTCCAAATACCAAACTACCCCTACCAAAACTCAGTATAAAAGCTGTTCACTCTCCACCACCGCGAGGCTGAGAATTCCCGATCCATTTCCTTCTTCACCTTCAAAAATTCTCGATCCATTCCCTTGTCCACTCTAAATTCTTCATCATCCTCTGCAGCAAATTCATAACCTCCAAGAGGAATCACAACACCATATCTTCATCAATTCACAGCCTCCTGCAGAAATCGAAGAACAACATCAACAAGCTTCTGCACCTCACAACCGTTCAATAACACAACAACATTTCAGAAGAATAAGAAGAGTTCGTGAGATTCGAAAGCACACACACACGTAGCAGAACTGAGTAGAAGAAGGAGAAGGTAGAACGTAGAGCCAAAGCAAGAATTGAACGATTTTCATACCTCAGAGTTCAGTTCGCCTTCATCGTCGCAACTACGGTAATCTCGCTCTGAACTTCGAATTTGCGTTTAGCTTGAATCTCTTCTACGATTTATATAAACTATTGGTTTGTGCTCGGTTTGATTTTTTTTGCCGTAAGCTGTTGATTTGTGCTTGGTTTGATCTGTGCTGTGATTTACATTAGCTGCGAATAATTTGTGTTTGTTTTGAATCTCCTTTGTGGTTTACCTAAGTTGTTGTTGTGCTGCGAACCTTGCTTCTTCTGTATTTGTTCATTTCGAGTTTTGAGACGGAGAAGAGAGTTCGTCGCGGCGAGGTTTAATGGCGACATCGTGTGGTGGTGGAGATCTCTAAGTACGAGTTGTGATCGGAAGAGATGAAGCCATGGCGAGGAGAGTGTTGAGATGGAAGCGGATGGAGAAGGAGAAGTAGTGAGCCGTGGGAGAAGGTCTTGCGAAGGAGCAGAGGGTTTGAGTGTTGATTCAAAGGTTGATGGAAGAATCGCGGCCGGAGGAAGAGTGAGAAGCCATCGGCGATTCGAACAAAGAGGGGAGAGAATGGAGAGACGAATTTGATGGTAGAGAAGTAGAGAGTGAGCCACGGAAAAAGGTTCCGATGCCGGCGTTTAGGTTTTGTTTCAGAGGTGAGTTTAGCAGAATGAAGGGAGCCACCGGCGATTTGATGCGAGTAGGAGAAAGAATATGGCGACGGCGTGTTAAAGAAGAATACGATGGCGTATTGAATGGAGAAGAAGAGTGATACGACAGCTTAGTGGTGTTTAGGTTAAATTTGGATAATGTTGGACCGGGTTGCACGCTGGGCCGAGCTTCTTCTTTTTGTTTCCACACGCCCTGCTTCATTCCTGCACCCCCTTTGCTGCATCTTAAATTCTTGGGCCTAACCTCAGAAGCCCACACTGAGTCCTGATTCTATCCACCCTTGAAGAGCTGTCCGCACCCTCCTTTTTGATTGATTGGAAATATTGGGCCTAAACTTGAGACCCACACGCCTGGAGGTTGCACACCACCCTAAGCTGACTCTGCACCCCTTTGGTTTTAGTAGTTTTATTTGGTTTTTGATTATTTGTTTTAGGATAACTAGATAATAATTTTCAGAATTAGTTTATAATTAGATTTTAATTAGAGGAATTAGAATTTAATTTTGGTTTTGATTTTATTTCTTAATCCTAAATTTGGTTAACTAACTTTTAATTTTTAGTTTTAACTTTAGAATTTGAATTTTAATTAGGTTAATATTTTAGAATTAGATTTTTATTTAGTTTAATTCTTAGAAATTAACTGGAATTAATTTTTAGATTAACTTTTCTTGTTAGAATTTAATCTTGATTTTTACTTAGCATTCTAATTTTGACTTAGACTAATTTCCGATTAATTCCTGGTTAATTGTTAATTTCTCCTGACTGGTTTTCGTATTCGATTCTTTCTTTTGTGATTGAGTTGCCTTATGTTTACTTGCTGATTATCTCTATATTCACATGCTCCCTTAAGGCTCCTAGTCCGACTTAATTTCTGATTAAGCTTGGAGTAGGATTAGCATTAGGTTTTAGGTAGTCGTCCCTCCTAAGCCTCACTAACCATAGGTTACCCATGCATGATAACATTAGGACTCTTAGTTTCCCTTTAGAGTTTCCTTTGGGTCTTCTCTCTTCTCATCTCAAAACTTCTTGAAAACACTTAATAAAGATAAAGTGTATTGCGCACGAGCCTTAAGCGTGGGGAATGAGAAATGAGGGGCTTCCTCTCATCTTTCTAGAGTGCTTAGCGGGCGTCCTGTCTTGGGACGATTCGTTAAGTATTCGTCCCTGTGCCCTAGACTTTGGTGCAATGCAAGTTATGAACTAACTTAAAAAACACTTCTGTCTAAAAAACACAAAAACAAATTCAAATTTTTTTATCCTTCGGGATTGTTGGGTTTCAAATTTAATTTTCAGAAAAGAGCTTGTCGCTCACGTAAAAAACACTTACCCATTCGTGGTCGTACCCACGAACTACATTAGCTCTGATTCCTCTCTCTCGTCCGATTAAGGATATGTAGGCACAAGACAGCGATTGTCTTGGCGAGCAACCTTCCCCCACAGTTCTCGTCCGAACTACGTTGACTCTGACTTTCCCATTGCACTGAGGGAGTACGTAGGCCTAGGGCATCGAATATGTCCTACCGAGTCCGTCTTAGTCACCCCCATCCCCGTTTTCTTTTGCAGCCATAGATAGTAGGACAGCTCACCCTCCGTTTAGACAACAAGCGTGGATCCATCGAGTACGATGGATGCGTGGGGTGCTAACACCTTCCCCTCGCATAACCGACTCCCGAACCCGGACTATGGTTGCGATGACCATGTCTTTCCCCCTTTTTCTTCAGGTTTACGCAGTGTTTCCTTTCCCTCTCTCGGGATAAATACACATTGCTGGCGACTCTATGTTTTCCGCGCCACTCTCGCGTTTGTACCGTTGGATGCGAATCTTTCGAGAGCGACACTAACTGGCTTATATTTCATTTTATTTGCATTGTCCTTTTGAGCATGGGATCAAGGTATTCTTTCAGCAGCTCACGGCGTCATCAGTTCCAGTATGACTTTTAACAGTGTTCAAAGCCAAGCAGATAGCTTTCCAAGTCTTTTTGAGCATTTATTTTGCTCATTAAGCGACTGGACGATCAGAAACTCTGGCAGTCAATTTTTGATCATTTATTCAGCACCAGACGGTTGTTATCAGCAGTTTAATCCGAGTGCGAAAAACATTTCGCAGCATATTTCAAGTGTGTTCCAGTGGTAATATCAGATGGCGAGTTTCAGAGGTCTATCATGGTTCAAAACAGGTGAAACTTGACGAATATCCAAGTTTCCCTCCTTTTGGCGCCAAAATTTTGAATTTTTGAATATAGTAATCGATTACTCAAAGTGAGTAACCGATTACTCTAGGCGAAATTGCAAAAATATGGCAATTTTCAGCACTGCAGAATTTTTGAGCATTTGTGATCATGTGCTTGGCTTGTGCATGTGTGGGAAGGATCTAGGATTGATCTATTTTCATCATTTTCCATCTAAAAATTCAATTCTTTCCACTCCAATTCCACATTTTCTTTCCTAATTCACATTTCATCCCAATTTCCACTCACTTAACCTCACTCCCAACCCAAACTTAACTCCTAACCTAGGGGTTATTTAAACCAATTCATTCCAAACCTCAAGGAGCTAGATCATTTTTCCACTCTCAATTTTCAGAATTCTCTCAATTCACTCTCACTTTTACACTCTCAATCTCCATTTTTAACCGCACTCAAAGCTCCTTCATAGAGAATAACAAGTTCTTCATTGGAACTTGTTTATTCTTGAGCTAGAACCTTTCATCCTCACTACATTTCAGCTTTTCAATTTGGATTTTCGTTTGGATCTGGTGCTGATTTTTCAGAAGTGATTATTGAAAGTGATTTTGGAGTTTTGTTGCTTATTTGCTTGGATCTTCGACTTTTGAGTGCAAGAAGCTTGTGGATCTTGGATTTCTCTACTTGAATTCATCTATTTCTGTTTACAACACTTACCAAAGCAAATCTCAGCTTTGTAGGCTGGTTAATTTCAGATCCATACTCATTTTAGCTTAATTGCAACTTATACAATGTAGATCCATGAATTTTGATGTGTTTTGATTCATTTGGTTGATCTTGATTGTGGATGTTGATGATTGTTGGATCTAATTGATATTTGATTGTTGTGATTGAACTTAATTTTCATGCACTATTGTTTACATGATCATTTGGATGTTTGGATAAGTGATTGGCTGCTGAAAAGTGCTTTTCAAAGTTGAATTTCTGCCTCTGTTTCAGTGGTAATCGATTACTCTAACAGGGTAATCGATTACTCTGCCTTATTTTCACGTTTTTAGCCAATTTTCAACTGAGTAATTGATTACCCTATGTGAGTAATCGATTACCACTGAAGCAGATTGTGTTTTTCTTGCATTTTCTTGCTTGTTTGAGATCTCTTGCATGTCTAAACTTCATGGATTGATGTGTTGATGATTTGTGGATTATTCTTGAGCTGTTTTGCCTCACACCCTTGCATGAACACAATTCTTCGACACACGATTCTTGGTCTCTCGTTGTTGAATGTTTATGTTTGCGTTGTTGATTAATTGATGCGATAAAACATGATGCACACGCACACTTGAATCATGTTACTTCCTGATTAATGCTCAAGTTGCTGGATGTGTAATGCATGATCGTTTGTTTGTATCTACGTTTGCTTATGCATGTTGCTTTGATCAATGATTAGGAAGTGAAACCTTGTTGTATGCATATGTTGGTGGATCGTTTGCATGTCTTTAGTTTGTCCATGTCTAGTTGTTTGATGCTTAATCGGATGCATGATTGTCATGATTAGACATTATTGAGACCTTGCTATGAGCATTTGTTTGGATACAATGCATGCTGCCTTGCCTTTCCACTACTGTCCTGATGCATGTGTGATGTTATATGTGATGCTGTTTGACCTTTTTACACCCTTTCTTGTGCTGAATTATATGCTGTTGTAAGCTGTCTTGCTAGTGTGCTGCTTTTTATCGCTGTTTTGGTGCAGGGGCATTGTGGTAGCTGCTGTTTTTATTTATTCGTTTCTTTTCCTCCTTCATCTCCTTCACTCTTTCTTTTCCATTGAATCTCAAGACTTGTTTAAGTCTTGGATTCACTCCCTTAGAGCTACCTAGTCCAACTTAATTTTCGATTAAGCTTGGAGTAGGATTAGCATTAGGCTTCCCTTTGTATGCTAACTTAGGTAGAAGTTCCCCTTTCAACCTCAACTATAGGGCCACCTTTGCATGATAACATTAGGAACATTTAGTTTCCCCTTAGTGTTTTCTTTTGAGTCTTCTCTTCTCATCACATAACACTTCTAAAACACTTAATAAATATAATGAATATTGCGCTCGAGCCTTAAGTGTAGGAAATGAAGAACGAGGGGTCTCCCCTCCTCTTCTAGAGAGTTTAGCATACGTCCCATTTGGGGGCGACCATGCGATTCACTCGTTCCCGCATGGTAGACTTTAGTGCAATGTAAGTTACGAACTAACTTCAATCCACTTCTGTCTAAAAAACACCAAAAAATAAATTCAAAACCATTTTCATCCTTCGAGATCGTTAAGTTCAAATCATTTTCAGAAAAGGGCACGTTACTTCCGTCTCATCGCAAACAGACATCGACCCTAACTGCCGGACGCGAATCTAACGTCGCTCATAAAAAACACTAACCGACCACGTTAGGTCGAACTAAGACTGCTCTGATTTCCTCTTTCTCATCTGATTGAGGATACATAGGCACAAGACAGTGATGTCTTGGCGAGCAACCTCCCCCTTTAGTTCGTGTCCGAACTACGTTGACTCTGACTTTCCCATTGCACGAGGGAATACGTAGGCATAGGACGAGAGATGTCCTATCGAGTCACTTCTTTTTCTTTTCTTCTTCGTTCCTTTATTCCTTTTCGTTCCCGTTCCTTCTCCTTTCCAGTAGCAGCGGAGCTCCAGACGACGACACCCTTTGATCGAGACAACGAGCTTGGATCCCGTCGAGTGCGATGGACGTGTGGGGTGCTAACACCTTCCCTCCGCGTAACCGACTCCCCTACCCGTTTCTCTTGGTCGTGAGACCTTGCTTTTTCCCTTCCCTCAGGTTTACGCAGTGTTTCCTTTCCCTCTCTTGGGATAAATACACATTGCTGGTGACTCTGTTTTTCCGCGCCACTTTCGCGTTTGTACCATGGATGCAAATCCTCGGGAGCGACACTTCCCAAAAACAACAGAAAACCACAAAAACATTCCCTTAACTCTCCCAAAGGAGAAACTTTCCCAAGTCACAGCAGATAAACACAAGAAAACATTTCAAATTAACAGAGAAACATGCAATAAAAGGTCTATGGATAACCATATATACACTGGGTGTTAATAGCTTCTCTTTGTATAACCTGACCCCGAATCCCCAATCTCTTAGCATTTGTTAAAGAAAACATTTGCGTGCAAGGTTAGTTTTAGATATCTTCTCTTTCCTTTCCAGCTTCATAGGATAAATAAGAAATCAGAAAGTAGCACCCAAATTCTATTGCGGTAAGGTAGTCGCGTCACCGACAAAAATCGTACGCTACAGTCGGTATCATTTTTTAATTTAAACCCATTTTAAAACATTTTTAATGGGGTTGTGAGGAAAAAAATTAGCTGGATAAAGTGGAAAAATGTGTGTAGGTTGATTGAAGAATGGGGATTGGGGATTAGAGATCTAAGGTTGTTTAACATAGAATTATTAGGTAAATGTTATTAGGTAAATGGGAGTGGAAAGTCAAAATAGAGAGAATTGGCATTTTCTATGAAGCTTTAGTGAATATATATTATTTGAATAATGGAGTAATGAACTTGAAATCTAATGGTGCCTCAAATTGGTGGAAGAATTTATGCAAATTGGATATAGGTAGAATTATCGCATCAAATGAGTATTCATTGAAAGAGGTGTATATGAGCTTATCATAGGACGACCAATTTTCGCCTAACTTTTTTTGGGTGAAGGTTTGTAACCATGCAATTTCGACAAAAGTGTTGTGCATGGTGTGAAGAATGTTGCAAAACTGAATTCCGAGAAAAGAAAACTTAGTTAGGATGGGTGTTATAGTTTAGGGACATATTTGGTATTTTGGAGATTGTTAGGGTGAGAAGCCAGTCTCTCACATATTTTTTGAGTGTCCAATATTTGTAGGCGCGGGGAGGTTCATTTGCAAGTGAATTGGAGTGCATTCGATCTTTCATAATGATGGGTGGCCGCACTTGGAACTGTTTGAAAGCTTTGTAGGCAGAGGTAAATCTCTAACTAAGAAAATGTCAGTAATCTAGGTCGCTTGCATTTGGAGCATTTAGAAGTCTAAAAGCTATAAAGTCTTCAAAAATGAGGAAAACCACATCGAGAAATTTGTAGAAGAGGCGGAAATCTCAACGTGAATGTTGCTTAGAATAAAATCAAAATTGATTTCAGATTATATACTTGTGTGGTGTTTAAATCACATAGCTTGTCTCGGTATCGTGTTTGAGTAATTTTATTGCATGCGTCGGGAAAGTTCTTGGGGCCAAGTGCTTGATTTTCATAGAGCTTTTTGCAACAGAGTTTTCCTTGTTAAGTTGTTACTCATATTAGTTTGGTAGCAGTACTGGGTTGGAATTTTGATTTTTTGGAAGTTTTGAAGCTTTGTTTTGTTCAGTCCACAGGCCTGTTTTTGGGAGGTGGTCATTGGTGGGGAATTTGGCAGACTTTAAATATCAACAAGTTAATTAAATTATTATGGCATGTAGATGTTTCAGGTGCCTTGAGGTTGTTGTGACTTTGTATGATTATTTGCTTATGTTGTTGTTTGTTCTGTAATGTATTTAGTGGTTAAGTTTGGGGAACATGTCTTGATGGGAAATTAAGACACGATAACAAACCAATACGCAGAGGATATAAAATTCTGTAGACTTGTAGGAACCTTGAGGATCAACAACAAATATAAGACAGCAAATTGAACAAATAAAAACACAAAAGAACATTGATATTTTTAATGCGGAAACCCCCTCAATATGAGAGTAAAAACCACGAGTCGTCCAGACCAAAGAAATAACTCAACTATAATTAATTAAGGGTACAAGAGAATCTTAAAGTGATTCATAAACTAGTGCTAACAACCGCAAATCGTAAAGCAAACTAGCTTACAAATAAGAATAAAAAAAGCTTAAAAAATGTCCCAAATCTGCAGTTTCAATGCGAAGCAAATAACTCTCACCTCTTTAGACGTTGTTTTAAAATTCTGAATGGTCAAAAGTTAGATACATGTGTTACAAACTCGCCCTCCAAATTTGAGCTCGATCTGATGGTTAACAAATTGGGGAGCGCCGATTTAGTGAGACTAATTGCAGAAAAACGGGAATGAGTTTATCTCCTTTTTTCTCTCTTTTGAATCCTTATTTTCTTTCTATCTCTCTCAACTCTAAATTGATCCTCTCCACTTAAATAAGTGAAATGAATTGGATAATCATATTTGCGTCTTTTTCCACATAGGAAGAGAGCCCAAACCCAACAAATCTCCCCTCATAACTATGTGGAGGAAATCGCCAAACCGGAGATATCACAATTAACTTTAAAATTCCTTCTTTTTAATGCTTTAGTCATCATATGAGAACCATTATCATCTATATGAACTTTAATTAAATCCAACAAGTTAGCATCCAAAACATCACGTATCCAATGAGATATCACATCAATGTGTTTGGACCTATTATGAAAAGTCAAATTCTTAACAAGATGAATATCGCTTTGACTATCAACAAATAACATATACTTGTCTTGAGCAAAACCAAGCTCTTGAAAAAATTTCTTCAACCATGGTAACTCTTTGCATGCATCGGTAATTGTAATGAACTCAACCTCTATAGTAGATAGTGTTGCCCACTTTTGCAATCTAGATTGCCAAGCCACAACTCCCTCTGCAAATTTAATCATGTAGCCTGAATTAGACTTTTTGGAATTAATGTCTCTAGCCATATCAGAGTCAGAGTACCCCACTAGAGTAGGCTTATCTCCTCCGAAACAAAGCCTCACAGAAGTAGTACCGCGGAGATACCTTAAAATCCATTTTACAGCATTCCAATGCTCTCCACCTGGATTTGACAAAAATCTACTGATTGTACCAACATATTTGCTATATTTGGTCTTGTACACACCATTGGATACATCAAACTACCCTCAGCAAATGCATAAGGAACACTTTTCATATTAAACGCTTCATCTTCACTTGAAGGACTTTGATTAGAACTCAACTTGAAATGAGTAGCGAGAGGAGTTGTTACTTCCTTAGAGCTTTCCTTTTTGAATCTTTGCAGCACTATTTCGATATAATGTTCTTGTGACATCCAAAGTTTCTTCTCTTTTCTGTCACAGATGATTCTAATGCCAAGAATCTATTTAGATACTACCATGTCTTTCATGGAAAATGACTCTCCCAATTGCTTCTTTAACCTGTTAATGTTAGAAATATTTTTTCCTACAATAAGCATATCATCAACATAGATAATGAATCATCGTTAGGAAATTTTCTAACAAAGACGCAATGATCTGAATTAGTCTTCTCGTATCCTTGATCACACATAATATACTTAACCTTCGTGTACCACTACCTTGGAGCTTGCTTCAACCCTTATAAACTCTTTATCAATCTACACACATGATCTTCTTTACCTTTAACCTGAAAACCATCGGGTTGTTTCATGTAGATCTCTTCCTCCAAATCACCATGAAGGAAAGTCGTTTTCACATCCATTTTCTCAATCTCTAAATCAAGAGTAGCAGCCCAACTCTACACGATTCTAATTGATGACATCTTTACAACATGTGAGAAAATATCATTAAAATCAACACCCTTTCTTTGACGGAAACCTTTCACCGCTAATATCGCTTTATATCTTGGAGACTTAGAGTTTCTCTCATGTTTAACTCTATAAATCCATCTGTTTTCCAAAGCCCTTTTGCCTTTAGGTAACTTTACTAAATCATAAGTGTGATTATCATGCAATGATTTCATCTCATCATGCATTGCATCCATCCACTTTTGATTTTCATCACTTTCCATGGCCTCTTGAAAACACTCGGGTTCACCCTCATAAGTCAAGGTCACATACTCATCAAAATTATACCTTGTAGAAGGCTGTCTCTGTTTGTTCGACCTCCTAGGTTGAACATGGGAAGATTATGGAGTTTCACCAAGATTCTCATCCTATGAAAAATCGCTCTCCCCCTTCACCATCATTAGTTGGAATATTTACCTCATCTCCAAGTTGTTGATCATCAACATAATCATATGGCTCACCATTATGATCATCACCACCAATAGCATCCAGATTATGACTAGGTAACCGAACTAGATCAACATTAGACAAACTGATATCTTTCTTGGGTGTAGCCTTCTCTACCTTATCAATATCTTCAATAGTTTGGTCTTCCATAAACACCACATCGCAGCTTCGAATAAGCTTCTTCCCTACATGATCATACAACCTGTAGCCAAACTCATCTTGCCCATAGCCGATGAAGATACATTTTTTTGACTTTGCATCCAAATTGGATCTTTCATCCTTTGGAATATGAACAAAAACATTACAACCAAAGACTCTCAAATGATCATACTTGACATTCTTTACAAACCAAATTTTTTCTGGAACTTCACTGTTCAGAGCAACAGTATGAGTAAGATTAAGAACATGCACTGTCGTGTAAAGTGCTTTGTCCCAATAATGATTGGGCAACTTAGCTTTAGAGAGCATACACCTTAATCTCTCAATTAGTGTTTGATTCATCCTCTGTGCTAAACCATTCAATTGAGGAGTTTTAGGAGGAGTCTTTTCATGTGCAATACCATGTTGCTTGCAATAGGAATCAAATGGTCCACAATACTCTCCTCCCACTACTATAAAAAACACATACAACAACGGTTAAAAAATATATATTATCACGCAGGACCGACCGTTGTTATGTAGTGTGTGATTGTATATGTGTTGCTTACAATCACTGTCATATGACTGTTGTAGAAAACTAAAAAGCGCATTACCTATAATCATGGTTGATTTAAATACCCGTGGTGAAAGGTTTTTCAACATTTTTTTACGCCACATGTTTTACCTGACTACATTTATAACTTTCATCACAATATAAAATATTAAATATTTTAACACAACAACATCAAGAACAACAAGATTAACAAGAATAATAAGAACAATAACAAGAAGAACAAGAACAACAACAATAACAATAACAACAAGAACACCAAGAACAACAAAAACAACAACAAGAATGACAAGAACAACGAGAACAATAACAAGAACAACAAGAACAATAACAACAACAAGAACAAAAATAAGAATAACAACAAGAACAACAAGAGCAACAAAAAGAACAACAAGAACAATAACAACAACAACAACAACAACAATAACAAGAACAATAACAAGAACAATAAGAACAATAACAACAACAACAACAACAAGAACGCAAATAAGAATAAAAACAAGAATAATAAGAGCAACAACAAGAACAATAACAAGAACAACAAGAACAATAACAATAACAACAACAAGAACAAAAATAAGAATAAAAACAAGAACAACAAGAGAAACAACAAGAACAGCAAAAACAACAAGAACAACAACACGAACAAAAATAAATAAATAAATAAATAGAATCGTTAAACAATAACAGTTTACCTGTAGAATCGTTAAACAGGAACAAACCGTAACACGTTAATGGAAGCAATATTTCTGAGTTTCGTTTGTGGAAGAGATGATGTTTTTAAGTTTGTTTTAGTGGATGAATAATGTTTTGTAAATGGAAGAAATTTGGAGGCAGAAGATGAAGTTTGTCTAAGTACCTCTAGGGCAAAAGTGAATGAACTAAGAGCGTTATATATATCTATAAAAAAAGGCACCACCTATACCCACATTGATTTAAATACCCGTGGTGAAAGGTCTGTCACCTATAACCACGGTTGATTTAAATACTCGTGGTGAAAGGTCTGTCAACATTTTTTAAAAATAAGTAAATAACCAAATATGTTGGTGTTGGGATTTGAACCCATGACCATACGCCACTTTTCACCACGGGTATTAAATCAACCGTGGTTATAGGTGGGTAAAATAAATAAATAAATAAATAAATGTGCCTAGATATTCAATAAGCTTCTTTTGAGCTGGTGATAGAGACTTTCAAACAGATTATCTCTACACCATCTACTTTTATAGTAATACCTTTTGAAAGAACATTCTATAGACCTTCAAAAGCCTTTTTATCAAGACCAATGAGTTAAAAATATGTTTTGCTTTTTCTATCATTTAAATTCAGTGGAATCACCCTTTGAATATGGTAGGAAAAGTAGTATAATATTTTTCATGTGGCACTTGATTCCTTCTTGAAGGAAAGTCTTTAACAGACATACTTTTCTTATTGGATCATTATTTGTGCCACTGTTAAGTGTTAAGCACAGACCATGCTCTGATACCAATTGAAGGTGAGAAAAGTACACAAGAAGGAGAGAGTTGAATTGTGTTTTCCATTTTCTTAGTTTGCATCTGATCAGAGTTCAGAATCTAAACTGGTGTTCAGATTCTAGTTAATTCTTAGTAGTGGATTATTAATAGAAGCAAATAAATAATAGCAGAAGACACAAAGATTTATATTGGTTCCTCCCCTAACTAAGAGTAGTCAAGTCCCCTTGCCTCACAAGAGATTTTCATTATAAACAAAACATGATTACAATCGCTTATGCATTCTGCATTAGAATTTTACACCTGCTCAGACCCAAGGTCCAAGACTTCTACTCAAGCTCCTCACTCGAGACTTCCTGCTCATGGTCAACGAACCCAAGACTTCCTTGCTCAGGCTCCTCACCCAAGACTTCTGCTCTAAGTCACATGAAACGAGCCTCTCTGCTTGCACCCCACTGGCCAAGACTTACTGCTCCAAATTCCATGCACCGAGCATTCCTGCTCAAGCCCCTCATGCCCAAGACTTCATCTTCAGGCCACATGAAATGAGCCTTTCTCTTCTTGCACCCCACTGGCCAAGACTTACTGCTCCTAATTCCATGCACCAAACAATCTTGCTCAAGCCACACTAGCTCAAGACTTTCCTACTCAATCAATCTACTTGATTAAGACTTTCACTGCTCAAGCATATTGGAAGAGACTTACGTGGCTCAAGCATCTTGCCTCGAGACTTTCTTGATTGTATCATAATGATACAAGACTTCTGCTCAATCAATCCACTTGATTAAGACTTCCACAGCTCAAGCACAAAGGAAGATACTTACGTGGCTCAAGCATCTTGGCTCGAGACTTCCTTGCTTGTATCCTAATGATACAAGACTTTTATCTAAACTGATGAACAAGCTCAGTGTAGCGAGCGATTTTTGTCGGTGACGCGACCACCTTATCGCTGGATTTTCCTCACGGCAATGAGGAGGAGTGGGTGCTACTTTCTGATTTCTTATTTATCCCGTGAAGCTGGAAGGGAAAGGGAAGCTATCTAAAACTAACCTTACACGCGAATGTTTAACTGAACAAATGCTTAAAAGAGATTGGTGGTCCAGGGTCAGGTTATACAATGGGGATTATCAATTACCCATCCTATATGTGGTTGTCCACAGGATATTAGCTTTAGGTTTCGCTTTGTACTTGATGGTGTTTAACTGTTAATGGGTTGGGAAAGTTTCTTGGGAAATATGAGAGAGTGAGTTTTTATTGATGTTCGGGTTTCTCCCGATGTTTTTGGTAAGGTACTGGACCTAAGTTTTGATTGGTGTGAAGGTGCTGGACCTAGAGTTTTTGTTTAGTATGCTCGCTAAGATCTCGTAATCTTATGCCTACGTATTCCCGTTTAAATGAAACAGGGAAATCAGAGCAATCGTAGTTCCCCCTATTCTAAGGGAGGAAAATGATGTTTTGGTGTCTTGTTCAAAGCCCAAGATTGAAGCTAAAAGGGTATTTGTGTCTTGTTCAAAGCCCAAGATTGAAGCTAAAGGGTTTGACTAAGAATTTGTCATCTCTAAAGAGGGATTGGACTTCCTCTGAGGAGATGTTGATTTTTGTGTGCCTTGATCGAAGCCCAAGGTTGAAGCTAAGAGGTTGATTGACTCCACTAGGGAAGTCCTTATACAAAGCCTAAGAGGAGGCTGGAAATGACCGACTCAACAAGAGAGTGTTTTATCTGTCTTGTACAAAGCCCAAGATTGAGGCTAAAAAGAGACTGACTCTTTGGGGATATCATTATACAAATCCTAAGAAGAGGCTATAAGTTTGACTTTTCCAGGGAAAATGTTCTATCTATCTTGTACAAAGCCCAAGATTGAGGCTAAAGATAAATTTTGACTCCGCCGGGGAGGTTTGTATATGTCTTGTACAAAGCCTTAGATAGAGGCTGAAATGGGAAATTTAATTGACTCTGGTGAGGATATTTTTATGTGTCTTGTACAAAGCTCGAGACGGAGGCTAAAAGGAGTTTGACTCTACTTGGGAAATCATTCCTCAAAGCCTAAAAGAAGGCTAGGAGGAAGTGACTTTGCTGGGGAAAATGTTTGTCCCCGACTATTGATGTCTTGTACAAAGCCCAAGATTGAGGCGAAAAACATTTTAACTCAACAAGAGAGTGCTTTTATCTGCCCTGTACGAAGCTCAGGATTGTGGCTGAACAAGCTGGAGAAATCATCATACCTAAGAGGAATTTGACTTCTGCTAGGGGAAATCCTTATACCAGGCTTACGAGGAGGCTGGAAAAGATGGACTCAACAAGAGAGCGTTTTTATCTGTCCTGTACAAAGCCTAGGATTGAGGCTGAAAAGGTTGACTCAACAAGAGAGTGCTAAAAAGTGATTGACTCAACAAGATAGTCTGAAAAGTTGGTCGACACAACAAGAGAGTCTGAAAAGTTGTTGGACTAAACAAGAGAGTCTGAAGAGTGATTGACTCAACAAGAGAGTCTGAAAAGGTTAGCTCCGCTGGGGAGAATCATTTGTACAAAGCCCAAGAGGAGGCTAGCTTCGCTGAGGAAGGATCATTATACAAAGCCTAAGAGGAGGCTAGCTTTCTGCTGAGGATTATTGAGATCCCTAGGCAGGTATAAATGAGGAAATCAACTCTCGCTGAGGTTTACAGAAGAGTTGAGATATCAGATACCCTGAGGTTTTGATTTGGGATTTTGTTATGCTAACCGTAGTTGGGGAATTTTTAGGAGAGAGACTGGATTTTAACTCAGCTGGGAATTGATCGGATGATCAGGGTTCCTCCTACGTTCGTGGGGAACTTGAGAATGTCTTTGAGACTCAAGGGGGTTTAGACTGTCCAAGTCTACTGGTGCGGAAGAGTTTTATCTTTTGTATGATGCCCAAGAGGAGGCGGGTGTTTTTAAGGGATGAGAATCAACCCTAAATTGGTCTGTGATTTGACACTGGAAAGACTGCTTTAGCAAAGGATGACTAAGTTCTGTCTTATACCTTTAATATGTCTTCAGGGTCCTTGTATTAAGCCCAAGAGAAGGCATGAGAACTTCTAGGAAGCCGGAGGGTCCTTGTACAAAGCCCAAGAGGAGGCGGGGATACTTTTAGGAGGCCTGGGGTCTCAAACCAAGAAAAGTTCAAGAAATGCTATTCACCGAAAATATATCATTTAGTGAAAGTTTTGAGGTTTGAAGAAACTCAAGAGATGCTATTCACTGAGAATAGATCAACTCCGGGGAGTAGAATTTCTTTGACAATTTCTAGGGGTGACAGCCTGAGAAAAGGTTCACGAAGAATACTGCCTTTCTCTTTGTTCCATATTGTTTAAGCCCAAGAGAAGGCAAGACTGTATCTGGAAATCCTATGGGGGTCTAGTTTTGACTGTAGTTAAAGAGCGACCAACATGGCTTTACCTAGTTCTAGACCTAGTTGCCGGGGAAAATGCTAAATAGCTATACTAGTATATATACAGTTGATATATGACAAGTATTTAAAAGGGTATGAAAGAAGGCTAACCGTTCGCAGCTTCCCACAATACAGTTATATATATATATATATGAAAGCGAATAAATGAAAGCTGTTAAAACTTACAGGTGAGCAAGCTTCCATGCTGTATTGTTAGTTGTTCAAATAAATTAAAGAAATTTTTGATAACAACATGTATATTTGAAGCCCAAGGTTTAACAGTGATCGCACCGTTGTTTTGAAAATGCACAGAGGGACTTATAGAATGTGTGAGGCCCAAAAAGGTTTTTGTACAAAGGGATGGGTCTTACAACTCAAGGAGAGGCCCAGTTGATTTTGTTACAAAGGCGACGACCGCGTCGAACTTTTGAGGATATACAGAGGGACTTATACAATGTGTGAGGCCTAAAATTGTTTTATTTACAAAGGAGTGGGACTTACACTCTATCAAGAGGCCCATGAGTGTTTGAAAAAGATTTGTTAGGGTGAAAATCAAAGAAACCCTAATTTCATTTTCTTTTAAAAGTAATCCTTTTAATAAAAATGAATAAAAATGACAAAAATACCAAATAAGTCTAAATAAACTACTTGTGATTTTTTATTAAGGTTTGAAAAATGAGGTTTTAACCACAAGATGATTTAGGACTCATTTGATTTTGATTTTTAAGATGAATATTCATTTTTAAAAGGTTTAAAAACAATAAAAATGAATTTATTTACAAAAATACCAACTATATATATTAAATAAATAATATAAATCTGATTTTTTTGTGAAATAAAATATTTTAACATTTTTGTGATTTTTTTAAAAAAGAACCAATTAAAAATAATTAAAATTGAGAGAGAAATTAATTTTCCAAATCATTTAAAAATAATATAAAAAATAGTAAAAATGGAAAAAAAATAGTAAAAAGAGGGTCTGGGGCGAGGGGGATTCGAACCCCAAACCCCTAGGTTGCAGTGCGCGCCTTCTACCACTGGGGTGGTGATACATCCGTGTATCAAAACCACCCTATGGCTACATAAGGCATGCCTTGTTTTAGGCCTGGCCAAGGCAAGGCAAGGTTTTGGTCCAAAACGTAAAGGTTGTAACTTTCTCATTTCTCCATGGATTGGGACAAAATTTAGGTCTATCCTGCCTAGAATTTCACAAGGAATCCAATGGTGCCCTTGGTTTTTTCAGATGAAGTCCCCATTTTAAAACCGGATAGTGGTTTTGAAATAGGCCTCCATTTGCATTTTCTGTACTACCTCATGGTACAGGCAAGAATTACATGGCAAATTGGTTCAAACACAACATATACAACATGCATGAGAGGTGTATGATCAGTGGACTTCAAAGCAATGCATATTTCAAAGAGTTCAAGTTGTGATGCTTACCTCTTTATGAGCTTTTTGTGCTATCTGCCAAGTTCCTTGTGCAAGAAGTAATTTGATGCTTTAGACACCCTCAATTGATCCCTTAGGAGCTTTTAGAATGATCACCACTAGCTGGAACCTTCAGGAACAAGTTTGAGCTCTTTCTTGCAAAAGGGCAAAAAGTGACCAATATGGCAACTCTCTCAAATGGTGTTCCAGATGTAGAGAACCATTTGGGATAGTTCAAGGATGATATTTGGAGTGTGTTTGAGGTTTTATCTGGTTTTGAAAGTGACTGAATCAAGACTTGGCTTGAAAAATGCAAAAAAGTCCAATTTTGAGGTTTTGAGAGGGGACTTGGTGATTTTGGTGTTACATGTCACATATGAGAGTTTGGACAGCTTAGATATGACATATTAGAGGTGTTTGGATCATGAGCTGTGATGGAAATGCTCTCTAACTCAAAAACTCAGAGTTACCTTGCAAAAGAAGGCATTTTGGCCTAAAGAGAGGGATTTTGAGGAAAGCATCAGTTTGGGTGCTTTGGTGTACTCAAACTGATCACAATTGAGGCTTATTTATAGTGTGTCAAGTTTGTTTTGGCATTAATAGTGAATGGAGGTTGCAGCGGGCCTTTGGCCAATGTTATGCAAAAGGAATCTCAAGTCTCCTCTAGCCATTGACTTGAGATTAGAGCACAAGCTTTGTAGCTTTGGTTCAGAGATGAACTTGGACTGAATTCAATTGGAATAGGCTCAGTTCATACCACCTTGGTGCATCCATTGAATGCTTGAAAACAAAATTAGAGTCTTGGCACTTTTTAGCTCTTTTAGGTTTGGCATGCTACTTGTAGATTCTTGGACTTTGGGGGCTTGGAGATCAGATCACCCCCCTTGGATTTGATCCTCAGATGTGTCCAAAATGGTGACAAGGCTTGGATTTATCAGATTTGGATAAATCGAGTCAATGTGCACAAATCTGCCTTGTAAAAATCAGTTTAAGATGCCATGTTCAAAGGGTTGTATCTCCTTGCTCAAATGGAATTTGGAGATGATCTGGTACTTGTTGGAAAGCCCTCATGACATACTTTAACTTTGATGTCCACCCCTAGACCTGGTTTGACTTGGATCAAGGTAAAAAATGTCCCTACATTTGGGAAAAAGTAAGGCAGATTTTGACTTAGTGAAAATTTCACTAAGTGTTGGAAAAATGTCATTTTCATGTTTTCAGCCATTTTGATCACTCCATAACTAAAAATCCATGAGGAATTGGAATGAGATGTAGTTGATACTTTTAAAGTATTCCATGAGAGCTACAAATCCATCCAAAATGGTACCTGTAGCGAGCGATTTTGGACGCGGTTCTTAAGCGCTGGTCGCTCTCTGCGGTTGAGCTTACTACAGGTCGATTCATTTTTTATCCTATTAAAGCTGATGAAGGAAGGGAAATAGATGTCTCCAATTAACCCTGCTTTGCATACTGAGTTTAAACAGCGGTCTGTTAGGTTGCGAATGCTATCAATGTGGGGGGCCCTTGTACTGGTTATTTGTATTTTCGCCAATACGGTTTTCTTTTCTCTTTCTAGGACTTTATAGCGGGGAACGAGGATTAGGATGCTAGGACTGATGCTTTTGATAGATACATGAGAGTATAGGATTTTGGGTTTTTGTTTAGTGTGCTCGCTAAGATTTTTCTTTCAATCTTATGCCTACGTATTCCCGTTTACCGAAACAGGGAAATCAGAGCGTTCGTAGTTCCTCCTATTCTATGGGAGGAAATGGTTGTTTTTGGTGTCTTGTTTAAAGCCCAAGACGTGAAGCGAAATGTGGTTTGTATCTTGTTCAAAGCCCAAGATGTGAAGCTGAAAAGTTTATTTGTATCTTGTTTGAAGCCCAAGATGTGAAGCTGAAAGTGTTGACTTTAGAGAGAATTTGTCATCTATAAAGAGGGGTTTGTCTATGACAAATGTTTATAAAGGAGAATTACTTTAACCGGGATATGTGAATCCGGCAATGCCATAATTTCCTTTATAGGGGATTTTAACCTGAAGGAGAAGACTTTTAACTCAGTTTAGAGCAATGCCATCTTTCCTTAGGAATTTCTCATGCTAAAAGAGGGACATTGGCATGGATGTAGATGATCCAGAGGCTTGCCGTTTACAGCGATTAGATGAAAGGGAAGGAGTTGTTTGTGTACTGTGAACGAGGCACAACTTTGATGCTAAAAGGTTAATTGGATTAACCAGTGGTTTTCTTATACAAAGCCTAAGAGGAGGCTATTGGCCCAACAAGAGGGTGTTTTTTATATGTGTCTCGTACAAAGCCCGAGAGAGAGGCTAAAAAGTTTTGATTCGACGATGAAGTCTTTTGGTATCTTGTATAAAGCCCGTGATGAAGGCTAATTGACTCAACAAGAGAGTTTTTGTGTATCTCGTACGAAGCCCGAGATGGAGGCTGACATTTGTTTATTTGGCTCAATAAGAACCTTTTTGTATCTCGTATAAAGCCCAAGATGGAGGCGAAAGGGATGATGGACTCAACGAGGGAGTCTTTTATGTGTCTCATACGAAGCCCGAGAGAGAGGCTAAACGTTGTTTGACTCCGCCGGGGAGAATCATTGTACAAAGCCCAAGAGGAGGCTAGGGTTACTGTTTCAGTTAAGTGACAGGTCCAGTATACTGATTTTGAAAGAGAAAATCAGTTCTTATATGAGCAACACTGTACTCATGGATTTGATTCAAGGATCCGGGTTATTCCTGTTCTTTAAGGAAGTGGGAAATCCGAAGGGTATTGAGACTGTCCGAGTCTATGGGTTTCCTTCCTATTTTTGAAGAGTGCTTGAGAATGTCTTTGAGACTCAAGGTGATTAGACTGTCCAAGTCTTAGAGTTTTATCTCTTGTACCATGCTTTGAGAAACAGTAGTAGACTCTATGAAAGGACTGTTCTATGAAGATGACTAAGTTCTATTCCTATACCTCTAGGAGGTCGTCGGGACAATTTGTACGAAGCCCAAGAGGAGGCTGGAAGCTTTTAAGAAGCCGACAGGTCCTTGTATGAAGCCCAAGAGGAGGCTATCATTCCCGGAGGAAGAGATCATTATACGAAGCCTAAGAGGAGGCTGTGAATACTTCTAAGAAGCCGTAGGGTTCTTGTACTAAGCCCAAGAGGAGGCGGGGTTGCTTTTAGGTAGCCTGTGGGTCCTTGTATGATGCCCAAGAGGAGGCCGATGCTTTTAAGAAGCCGATGGGTCCCCAAATCCCGAGAAATTCAAGGCAAGCTATTCACAAGGAATAGATCAAGTTAAGAAAGTTTGAGAACTTGGAAAAAACTCAAGAGATGCCATTCACGGAGAAAAGATCATCTCTGGGGAGTAGAGCTTCTTGACAAGTGCTTTTAAGAAGCCTGTGGATCCCCAAACCCCGAGAAGTTCAAGACATGCCATTCACCGAGAATAGATCAAGCCAGGAAAGTCCGAGAATTTGGAAGAAACTCAAGAGATGCCATTCACGGAGAAAAGATCATCTCTGGGGAATAGAGTTTCTTTGACAACTTCTACGAGTGACAGTCTATGAAAGGGTTCACCGAGAATGCTGCCTTTCATGTCTCCATATTGTTTAACCCCAAGAGGAGGGAAGACTGTGTCTGGTAATCCTATGGGGATCTAGTTTTGACTATTTAAGATTGATCAACGGGCTTAATGCTAGACGTAGTTGGCGGGGAAACTCTAATATCTATACTATTATTACACAGTTGATATGAGTTTATGAAAGAAGACTTACAGTGAAACAGCCCCACAATACAGTTATATGTATATGAAAGCGGTAAATGAAAGCAATAACCACTTACTTGGTTGTAGAGCTTCCATGCTGTTTGGTTAGTTGTTCAACAAAGAAAGATTGAAAACAACAGTATATTCAAAATCAAAGGAGAAAGTGCTTTGAAAAAGAAAGATTTGGGGCTTACAGCTCAAGGAGAGGCCCAGGTTTTTATCGGTGAGCGCACTGTTTGAATTTGTACAGAGGGACTTATACAAGTGACTGAGGCCTAAAAAGGTTTTCTGTACAAAGGGATGGGTCTTACACTCTCTCAAGAGGCCCAAAAAAGTTTAAAGAAAAAGAGTGGGGCTTATAACACGAGGGTAGGCCCAGTGTTATTTTGAAAAGGCGACGATCGTGCCGTTTATTTGAAAATGTACAGAGGGACTTATACAATAAGTGAGGCCCAAAAATGTTATCTGTACAAAGTGGGTTGGATCTTACACTCAAATAGAGGCCCAAAAGTTTTGAATGGGTCTTATAGCTCAAGGAGAGGCCCAAAAGTTTTGAATGGGTCTTATAGCTCAAGGAGAGGCCCAGAGTTATTTTTTAAAAGGCGACGATCGCGCCGTTTGTTTTTGACGGTATCAGGACTTATACAATATCTGAGGCCCAAAAATGATTTGGTCAAAAAAAGGATTGGGTCTTACACTCTATTAGAGGCCCAAGTGTATTTGAAAATCAATTTTGAAAGTTGAATTAATCAAAAACCCTAATTTTAATCTTTAAAAGTAAATATTTAAAGAAAATCAAACAAAATTCAAAATAAATTTGAATAATCCATTTATGATTTTGTTTAAGGTTTGAAAAAAATGAGGGATAATCACAAGGAATATTTAAACTCATTAGGTTTTGATTTTCAAAGTAAATATTCACTTTTAGAATGTTTAAAAACAATTAAAAATGAATTTATTCACAAAAATACTAATTATATTAAATAAATAATATAAATCTAATTTTTTGGTGGAATAAAATATTTCAACATTTTTGTGAATTGTTGCAAAAAGAACCAATAAAAAATGATAAAAATTGAAGGAGTTATTAATTTTTCAAATCATTAAAAATAATAATATGAAAAATAACAAAATAAACAAGTGATAAAAAGAAGTCTGGGGCGAGGGGGATTCGAACCCCAGACCTCTCGCTTGCCAATACACACAAAACCAGCTGATGAACCGCTGGGGCGCAATGCCAATTCAAATATAACATGGCAAGGGAAAATTATATAGAGAACTTAGTTGGATTTTCTGAAGAATGGCGCCATGGCCATCTTCTTCCTCGAGCTCGTGCGTGAAGCACCATATCTCACTCATCTCTCAACCATTGGACATCATTCAAACACCAAACTCACGCGCTTTTTCACAAGGAAGAAGATGGAAATACCCAATTTTATTCATTTTCAGTGTATAACAAATTATATCATTGTGGCCGTATGAACCCTAATTTTGCAAAAGCAATCGAGTAGGCATGATTATGAGTGCAATGATCAAATTTTTTGAGGGGAAACAATCAGCATATGATGGCAAGCAATTGGCAAAAATATTATGCGAGGAAATATGCATGGATCATGGAGTTTGAGTTGTGAGGCTTACCTTGATGCAAGCTGAAATGGAACTTTGCACAAACTTTGTTCCAGTCGTGAACTGATGATCCCTACAGCTTCAATGGATGTTATGGAGTGTGTTACAAGCTTTGGAACACTTTGAAACTCTTTGGATCAAGCTGGAGACCTCCACCTGCATAATTGAGGTATAATGGCTAAGTTGATGGGTGATTTTGA
Organism: Lathyrus tuberosus; assembly: GCA_022829125.1. NCBI lineage: Eukaryota > Viridiplantae > Streptophyta > Magnoliopsida > Fabales > Fabaceae > Lathyrus > Lathyrus tuberosus. The sequence goes on from JALAZF010000090.1 coordinate 9,637,345, forward strand.
GCCTGAGGTGTTACAGTCAGTGTTTAAGTGTTTGAACACCTCAAATACATCATATATGATGTGTTTGAGCAATTGGAATTCATTGCCTAAGGCTGCAACTCAAAACCCGATAGTGGTTACTCAAAAACCAAGAAACTTGAGGTTTAAGGAAGAATGAGAGAAAGCAGTGCTGTAACTGGCTTTGGTGTGAGTTGAATGATCCACTGGGACCTCTATTTATAGGTGATCAAATTTTGTTTTGGAGGAATAGTGAATGGCTGCTGGATCAGATCACATTTGCATGGATTGGCTTGGAGGATTTCTTCTCAAGCAAGGCAAGCTAGCCATTCCCAAGAGCAGGGCTATGCCTTGACCAAAATCACATTCCTCAGATGTTTTTATTGTTGTTTAATCAGAGAACTTGACTGAGTAGGGTAGCTACCTTGACAATGCACTATTCCACATTAATGCACTTTGAATTCAAGGCAAAATGTGCCAAAGTGGATGAATTTCAAGTTGGAAGATTCCTTGGCTTTTTGACTCAATGTGATTGGTTTGAATACATGTGGCATGATGATCCTTAGTTTTTGGTTCAAAATTGTGCGTGGCAAGCAAACATGCAAACTGATTTTTCCAAAACAGCTTGTAGCAGCATGACTTTGGGCATGGATTTCTCTTGGCTCAAGTTGAATCAATTCATGCTGTTAAGCTCTTTAAATTCTTGGCAACATATGCAACAACATTGATGTTTAACTTTGGACTTGATTCAGCTTGCATCTATGTGAAAAGATCTCACAAGTTTTGGTGTTTCAACACAAAATCTGCCTTGCCCAGAATTTTTCTAAGTGTTGGAAAATGGTGTACTTTCATATTTTCAGCCATTTTGGCTCACTCATAGCTCAAAATCCACAATGAATTGGAGTTAGGTCTAGTTGAAGTTTTTGTAGAGGGCAATGAGATCTACAAATAAAGCTTTGGATGGAAAAAAATGGCCTTGTGGTTTAGGAGTTATGACCCTCCAAAGTTGGTACCCTAGCCACTTTATTTTTAACTTAGAAAATTTTCTAAGTTTTTATGGTTACCCCTTTTACAAGTTATCCAACTTTTCTTGATTTTTCTTGATGAATGATGATTCAAATCATACATTAACATCATTTTAGGGTTAAAAATCCATTTTGGTGAAAAATCTCAAAAAGTCAAAGTTGACTTTTGTGCACAGTTGACTTTTTATCAGATGAATTCCAAACTGTGCAATTCTTCAGGAAATCATGTCCTTGACCTAAATCAAACTTGATGAACATGTTCCATGGGTGTCATAGGGTATATTGATGCATGTCATAGGGTTTGGGAGCATGTCCTGGTCAAAAGTCAAAGTTACAGTTGACTTTTTCCTTAAAACCCTAATTGTGGTGCAGATGAAATTGAGACTTGTTGCTCAAGCTTCTTGGATTAATCCATTGTTGCAAATGGATCAATATAGTTCATTAGAGACCCTAAAACCCTCTCTTGAGGTCTTGGCTCATGATTTGCCCTAAAAGTTAACTTAGGGGTGAATTAGGTCAAGAAACCCTAATTCCTGATTTTTGATGAATGCATCCCCTGAGGTCAAATTGACTTGATGATTGGGTCCATGAGGTTCCATGGAGTATATTAGGTTAGGTTTTGGATCATTGGCTTGTGCCCAGATGAAAATTTTCCATCTGGAGGCCCTGGTCGACCAAAACCCTAATTTGGTGACACTGTCGATCTTGAGACTTAATCCACATAGAAGGGAGCAGCCTTGTGCTTAATCCTTGAAGTGGGAGTCCTTTTGATCCATTGTGGATATTTGAGAGGTTTAGACAAGTTGAAGATCATGTCATTCCTTGATTGATCCTTTGTCTAAGGCTCTGAGAGGGCTTGAAACCCTAATTTGATTGTAGTGAATGCTCACCCATCTTTGGGGAGACTGATGAAGTATGATGGTTCCTCCATATTATGATGATGATTTTCACAATGATGGGAAATCCTAGTGGTCAAAATTTGGGGTATTACAGATTCCCCTATTTAATCTTCTTGGACACGAAGGTGTGAATGACGATGGTATTCGGGCATTCGGGGTGCAAGAGGATTAAATATCGGAATACCCGAAATTTTGATGGTGGTTATGAATGGTAGCTTACGCATTCATCTTCTTTAGCTAAGCGGTGATGCTTAGAAAAGGTAAACTTCCCCTCGATCCTAGTCTTCAGCCAAGGAGCTGGTCTCAGTTTCCTTTTGGGATAAACCTCCCCTCGATCCTGGTTTCCTACCAAGGAACTGGTCTTAGTTTCTCTTGTTAACTTCCCCTCGATCCTGGTTTCCCACCAAGGAACTGGTCTTAGTTTTTATTGTTAACTTCCCCTCGATCCTGGTTTCCTACCAAGGAATTGGTCTAAGTTTCTTTTGTCAATAAACTTTATTGACAAGGCACGCTATTCGTAGCGGTTTTCCTCAAACTTCTCGCCGAATTTTCCTGGGGAGATGCCATTTAACGAAAAAATTTTATGCCAGAGTTGCTGGGGAACCCAGTCGTCTGAGTTGTAGAGTTGCACAAACTTCTCTGTTGGAGAAGCCATTTGCCAACTCTATCTGGGGAAAGCGAGTCTCTTGAGAGACTGTTGTCGCTTGGGATCTTACATCATACTTTTCTCGGGATCTTCCCGAAGAAATGCCATATGATGGGGTCCAATTTTGAGGTGCCGATGACCTTTTCATCGGCGACCTTTTCGGAGCGAAATTGGCATGCTGCCGAATCTCCGATTTAAGAGGCTTTCTCTCGGGATTTTCCTTAATCCGGGAAAGCAAGGATATCATCTTCAATGGTGAAGAGTGATGTTGACTGAGGGTTCCTCTGGTTTTTCAGAGGTTCAAGTTATCAAAGTGGTCAAGGGCCAACTTCCTTCCAGAAATAAGCTGGAGGCGAGGTTGTTCAAACGCAGCGTTTCCTGACGAGGCAAGAACTGACAACTCGATTGAGAGAACTTCTATCACTAAGGGACAAGACCGACTTAGAGTGATAGTGATGCAATATGAATGAGAATGCAAATAGAATGCATGATGTATGTATGTTTATGCTGACAAAACTGACGCGACATATAAACTAAAAGATGAGCACGACTGGATACTCGGCCATCGCGGGGCAAAGAAGTACCGTTGGTTCAGAATAGCAATTCCACCTTGCTTAGGAGAGATAGTCCCTGCGGGGAATACCGTTGATCGGGCTTAGGAGATAAGAACTCGGCCGAGGCGTGTCAGACGAAACAAGGTCTCTGACACAGTTGATCCCTTCATTCAGGCGTACTGGGTTAGAAGGAGTACTTTGATTCTGCACTTTGAAGTTCGCTTACTTCTGGAGAAGCGACCGATATTCTTCTGATGTTCAACAGTCAAAAGAAATTGTCGTCTTTAATTTAAAAGCAGAAAAAGTTTTAACAAGTAAATTAATTTTTGTTTTATTTCAAGAATCGTTAATCATGTTAACAACGTCGTTCTATAAAGCTAAAACAAGTAAGAATTACAAACAAAAGCACAAAGGCTCAAATTTTATTGATAAGATGGAGTTCAGCCAAACGCGTGATTCCAAAGAGTATATACAAAGTTAGAAAATGGTAATTTACAGGGAAAAGGGCTACGTTGAAACATAACGACCACTATCCTTCTACCAACTTTGAATTCTGGGCATCCTGAGCTTCTATCGAAGATGACCTTGACTGGAGTTTTCCTGATGGATGATGTAACTGCTGCTGAGGGATTTGCCTCTGTTGAACATAGTTACTTGCCATTATCCCTAACTTTTGCCTGGATTATACTATGATGTTTCCAATCCACCGGGATGATTTTTTTCATGTCTCTAACTTTTGCCTGGACCGCCCTTTCGGGTTTTCAATCCACCGAGACGTTTTTTTTTCTTTTTTTTTCAGTTTAGGCGAAGTATTTCTTGACTACATCAACATTCGTGGGGTAGGAAAATTCCTCTCCGTCCATGGTTGCAAGTCTCAAGGCGCCGCCTGAGAAAGCTTTTGTGACCACATAGGGGCCATCATAATTCGGAGTCCATTTACCTCGCGAATCAGTGAGAAATGACTGTATCTTCTTGAGCACGAGGTCTCCTTTCCTTAAGATGCGAGGTCGAACCTTTTTGTCGAACGCCCTCTTCATTCTCCGTTTCTTTTGTCAATGAACTTTCTTGACAAGGGACGCTGTTGGCAGTGGTTTTTCTCAAACTTCTCGCCGAATTTTCCTGGGGAGATGCCATTTGATGGAGAAGGTTTTGATGTCATACTTGCTGGGGAACCCATTCGTCTGAGTTGTAGAGGTGTACAAACTTCTCTGTGGGAGACGCCATTGTGAGAGCAAGAGTTGTCTCTACAAGTCAATCTATGTTTTGATGATAACAATACGTATTTGCGAAAGAACCATTTTATGTTCTAACATGTGTTGTGTGCAGATCATATTTATAGAAGTTATCAGATTCAACAAGCATCAGCCAGATGAGCGTAATTGATAATATAAGAAGTTACTATATGTGACACAAGTCGCAAGAAGTAAGAATGCTTCTGTATCTGATCGTGATCAGTCAGATCCAAGGATGCTGATATTGCTGTTGCAATGCTCTTGTGGATGCTCTCTGAAAATGGTCAAGATTCTGAAGATTGCGAAGCTTCTAAAGAAGATAATACTCTGGAGAACCGAAGTGCTGAAGACTCTCATGACTTGAAGTTCTGAAGGCGGAAGGCTCTGAAGACCAAGTGTAGAAAGACTCTGAAGACTTACGTGTTCTGAAGATTACTGTTCCAAAGGTCAAGTGCTGAAGACTCTGAAGACAGATTCCTAATTGACGAGTTCTGAAGTTTCGGAAGACTTGAAGAAGTAAAGGATAATGTTCTTAAAGACAAGTGCTGAAGTTCTGAATACTGATTCCTAATGGACTTCTTCAAATGACTGAAGACTTGACATATCAAATATCCTGTTAAGAAGGCTCTACTCATGCTTCATCAAATTACCATCAGAAACCTCTGAAGTTTGGAAGTCAAATATTACCGTTGTGAACAACTGTACACACTGCCCAAGAAAGATATATCCCATCACTTCTCCCACAGCAAAAGGAGATGTGTCAGTACAGCTACATATTACACAACGTCTCTTTTCCAACAGCCAACAGCATTTCAAACGGCTATATTTCTACTGGGCTATTTAAAGGAAAGAGCATTCGCTTTTGAAGTGAATCGATTCATTCCATCAAAAGTGAATTGATCAAGTCATTGTGTGAAGATAGCAAGAACGATGAGTTCTCGTTGTAACACTTAGAATATCCAAAGCTATCACCATTTACACATGGCCATTGTTGTTTAAGCTCAAAGATCATCATTCAACACAACAACAATGAATTGGTACAGAAGCTGTTGATGAAGAAGACAACATTGCAAATTAGTCAAGTCATCAACCACCTTCTCGTCAGTGCTACATTGAAGATCTGAAGCAAGGAGTTGTTGCTCAATGCTTGCTCACCTAAGAAGATGAAGAAGAAGAATATCTACAAGATGTCAACAACCGTCGAATCATTATACATCTCTGTAATTTCTTAGGATAAGCAAGGAGCTGTTGCTCACATCTTGCTCGAACACTTGTGAGTTCTTTGTACTTAAACTAAGGAGTAATCTGCTTGTTAAGAAGCATTATTATAATCTCCTGTATAACTAATTCTTGGTGAATTAGGATTCCTTGAGTGGTCAGTGTGACCGGAGACTCGAGAAGACAATGGCGAGATGTCATTGTGGGAAAAGCCTGAAATAGGGTCAGTAGCGTTATATTCATTGTGATGAATCCCTGAATGTCTATCTGTGAAAGCCTAGCAGTAGATCTTGCGAGATTGGAATCTGCAGGTCAATGTTCGTTATATTCATTAAGTTAAATCCCTGAACGGTTCATTGCATGTTAGTCACAGTGCGGCTGTGCAAGTTGTGAGTCACCGGCTGTTGCCCGTGCATCTATAATCGAGAATGTTTATAGTGGATTAAGACCTTGTGTTCAAGGCGAAATCACCTGAGGAGGGTGGATTGGATTAGTCTTTATGGTGAACCAGGATATGTCGTGTGTTCTTTACTTTTATGCTTAATGTCCTTGTTTATCCTTCTATATTGAGTATCAGAACCCTACCTAAGCAAGTCAGAACCTTGCAGCTTAACTCTGATAAGCTTCCGCACTGCAAGTTCTGAGAAATGTAGTTTATGTTCAAACTCTTGTTGGTTCTCATGCTTCTCGCAGAGCAAGTCTAAATGTAACTTCGCTAGTCTGAGTCTCTCAACGAACTTTGATGTTATCCTAAGTGCTTTAACGACAAGAAGCGAAAAGTTGTTAAAAGAGTAAATACACAATTCAAACCCCCCTTTCTTGTGTCTTTCTCGCACCTTCAATTGGTATCAGAGCTCCAGTTCTGTTATTGATGGATATCAAAACACTTAACAGTGTCAAGAAAAAGTCCAGATGCGGTGCGTAGAAATACTCTGGGTGAGATTTAAATCCACTTACAATTTCTGTAACAGTTTAGAAGATGATTGTGTACAAAATTGAAATCAATCTGAGTACTTGAGCAAATCACTGATTCTGAAAGTTTTGCAGTTGTCAAACAACTAAATCTTCCTCACTTAAGTTTTATTGAAAATTAAAGAATCAGCTGATAAGATAGATTCATCAGATAAGAAGTAGTATTTGTTGTATGTTAATCTTAGAAGATACGTGTGGATGAACCACGTATTCTCTCAAATTTGAATCATTAGAAAACAAGAAGTCTTGTATGGTGAATATCAATTCTTTATGAGTTTTTGAGATGTTTTCAAGAAACGGATTAGGTCCACCCTTGACTTTCTCGTTTAAAAACTCATTCAGAACTTCTTCATGTAAAGAAGAAAGATTGTTGTTCTATGATGTTGAAATTCAAGATGAAGTATGCAGAATTCAAAATAACTCAACGTCTGAATTTTGACTGATCAAGAAGGTTAAAAGATTCAATGAAGAACTGAATATTGTTTTCTTGGAAGCTTTGCAGGAAACTAAAAGAATATTCAGAAAGAGGATTTTCATAGATTCATCAAAGTACTTGATCAAGAATGAACACTTAGAGTTTTAATTGAATCAGTGTAACTAAGTTCTAATGACTTGAGAGTATCTCACGGCCGAACCAAACGTTATAGATCAGATCACTATCTGACAAGATTCTCAGAACCTCTCAAACATTGGAGTCTGAAGATGCCATGAGATGAGAAGCTGACGTTGATGATCAGAATCTCAGAGTCAGAATGGATAGTTCTCAGATAAATATCTTCCGTACAAGATCTTAGTCTCATTAAGGTACATTTTTCTCCTTCATTTATGACTTATTAAAATTCATGATAAATATACTTGAAAAGTCTAGTAAGAGTCAAAACGATTGTCATGTCATGATAAGTTCTGTGAAAATAAGTTAAAAACCTGCTTAGAAATTCGTATGTCCTTTTTGCATCTATAAGTAACTGATGAATAGTTAGTCTCACATGAAAGCCTCTCTCCATCATGTCAATCATTCTGTATTGACTACCTCTTATGGTTATTAAGCATACCCTAACAAGTACTCTCATCTAAACACTGTACTTAGGAATATCTCAGCTATTCAAAGTCTCCTTGAAATACGCATATTGAATGACATCTGTCTGTAGGCATAAGTATGATATTGAAAAGCGTGTCATCTTTTTAAATAGCCTGTAACCTATTTCTACACTTATCACAAATACTTAACTCATGTCCAGAATTAATTAAGAAGAATCGTATGCGTAATGTCTTTGCCTTCCCTAGGCTAACAGACTGTTACTCTGCGTAACTACCCTAGACTATTCCTACCTCTCTATAGTCTAGGTAATCATAAACCAGTTCTTCTGAGTCACCCTCGGTCATTAACCCATTCAATTCAAGTATCTTCCTTTACCTATTTAGAGTCATATCACTCTTCTAAAATTATTCATTATCTCTTATTTTAAATCATCTTAGTACTCCAAAAACACCTTTGAAAATGACTCCAAGAACCTTTCATGGGAACGATGATCTTTTAGAAATAATCAATGAGAAACGACCAAATCCAGGAAATACTAGTCGAAACTTCTATCTTGGGATTCATTTTCAAAACTGGAATGGGTACCTTTCCATGCTAAGTGGTTCAATTTGTCCAAACATCCTAAAAACCTTTTGGATCAACGCCTCTATTAGCAGTAATGGTCTAACTATCTCTTCTGACATTTATGGCCTCCCAGTCACCATTAATGCCACAAAAATCTCTGAAGCCATTGAATGTCCACCAGGAGGTGTCACTCCCAACCATGCATCCATTCGATGCACCTCCGATGCTGAAATGCACTTTATGTTTGATAAAGGATCTGCCTTTGAACCTACGAAACCTGAAACATTTCTGCCCATTGCTAGAGGTTAGTTCAAGTTCATCTTAACAAATATTAAACCTCGCAATACAAACAAATATTTTCTGTATCATGATGATAAGCTCCTCATCATGTATCTTCTTAGGCCAATTCCTATAGATCTTTCCCAAGTAATCTTTGACCATCTTAAAGAGTCAATCATCACGTCAAGAACCATGAACCAATCATTCATTCCTTACGGAAGAGTCATTTCAGATGTACTCTTCAAAGCAGGAATCGTGCAAAAGATCTACAGAGTTCGATGTGGTCTAGATACTGCTCTGGATAGGAAGTTTTGTGAAACCTTCGACAACAGTTGGTTCTCATAAAATTAGAAGATTACCTGTCTCAATTAGGCTAAGTTATTAGTGTGTAATGGTTCACTTGCTCATATTGTGTAATTGCTAATTAAGTTAATGAAGTATGTGTTACCTTTAATTTTGTATGCCTACACCTATGTATGTGCACTAATTAGACATATAAGATAAATATTCTTGAAAGAAGAAAACGTGTCTCTGTATTTTCACTACTAGTCAGTAGTACTAATCTCACATATGCACTTTTTGCGAATCCTTGACTCCTGACAAGAATTAATTAGAGGAGTACATGCGTGATCTCTTGGTCTTTCCAAGAATGATAAACTGTTGGACTCAGTTCCAACATTAATCCCTTAACCTAGTCATATCTAGCATAAAATATCTAGGAAACAACGAACCTGACGATTGGAGTCACAAGCATTTATTTGACTCTCTCTATTCGTTGCCTACTTAAGGCACCTTGATTCACTCTTCTATCCATCATTCCAAACCATCTCAGTCAATGTCTCTCTTTTGTATTCCGTCTAGAATGTCCACCTCTCATCCAAAACCTACTAAGTGTGAAATCTCTGAGTTAAGAGTCCTGAATGATTTCTCTATACACCGCATTTCTCTCAAAGAACTTGGCTTTATAAGAACATCTTCTGAATTACAATGTCACAATTAGGAAGGTTACCTTGGCATGCTACCAGGTATCATTTACACAGATTGTGTTAAAGAGTTCTGGGAAAATGCTGATGTGTTTTCAAATATGCATAACCAACACATCATTCAATCAACCATCTCCGGAATCCATGTGTTGATTATCCCATCCATCATCGCTCAAGCAATCAAGTGTAATGAAAGCAGTGACACCCTTAAAGATTACAAGGAAAGAACCATCTTCAATGATCTCATCTGCCAAACTCACAATGGAAATGGTGCCTCCAACTGTGTCTCCACACTCAAACCCTCAGCTAAAGTCTGGCACAGAATAATGGAAATAAACCTTCGACCTAGAGAAGTAGGAGAACAAGTGCTAACCCATTCAGATAGACTATTCATCTTCCTTCTGATCTACAGAAGGAAAATAAACCTTCCACTAACTATGTTCAATCACTTGAAAGGACGAATTATTTTGTCTAGAGACAAACCCTCTCGTTGCATCCCATATGGAAGAGTCATATCTCGAGTTCTAGAAATTTAGGATGTGATTACCATGCTAAACCACTTAGGAGCAACCACTGAATGTTCACCCATAGATCTTACAAATCTATCGGGAAGTTCCTAAGAAGAAGTAGAATTAGGTTATAAGGTTTCTGCCCTGCTATGCTATTTCTTACTCCATGTATTCTTGTTAAAGACTATTAAATGAAATATCTTTTTGGAGTCTTATAAATACGAAAAATCTTTTACCATAAGATTCTACTCTAAGAACTGCATGAAAACTTTAATCTTATCCAAAATGCTCACACTACTTAAAATAATTAAAATACTTGCTCTTTATTACAATACAAAATGAATCAAAGAACGTCAATGATGCATTAACATCCTGCAAGGATAATGCCATCACAAAAATTCAAATCATAGTAGATGCTTCCAGTTCAAGCATAGATCCCGTAGAAGTGAGAAACACCTGGACCGAGTTCCATGAATGGATCTTAGAGGAAATTATGAAGAGCAAGAGGCTGGTAATAACTCAAGCAGAAGAAAAACTGCATGCCTCAAGAAATGATGGTTCTGAAAGCTCATCCTCATCATCATTAGGCTCCTTTTAGTCTAATCCTTAGAAACCCATCCTCATAAGGTCTATGTTTTGATTACCTTTAGGATTAAGCTTAACCTATGCTTTGAAATTTAAAAACTATTTTGTGGTTCAGTATTGATGCTTCCATCTAATCGTCCATCATGAAAATGCTATGACTAATATTTGAAGATGTTGATCAATAGAACTATTCCTTATCATATCATCCTTCGTATGGTTAATGCTTAAATGATAAAATCCCTTAAGTCTATTTATGTTCCCTTAAGTCTACATATGCTTAAATGCTCAGATGCTCTATAACCTTTTGATGATGTCAAAAAGGGGGAGAAAGAATATGATTTTGATTGAGGAATATATGTTTAACTTGATTGGAAAGAAAGAAATCTAAAAGAAATGAATGTAACTCAAACAAGTAATCAATCATATAAAATGTGTTACTACTTGTCGCGGTGAAAATTAGATACCATAGTTATTAATGAACTAGGATCACATTTATTTCGACACCGACTTTGATTTATCTAAAGGAAAGGTTCAAGGTCAAAAACCTAAAGGGGGAGATCTAAGGTTCTGGGGTTGGTTACGCCTAGGGAAGGTATTAGCATCCTAAACGTCCGTAGTACTCTACGGGAGCCTCTCGTTTTATTATGTTATTTTTATTTTTTATTTCGCTTGCTAAGGGTACTATGCTAAAGGTTGAGAACCCTAGGTGTTAGTATCTAAGTATACTCGATAAGGCATCACACCTTACGCCTACGTATCCTCGGGTGTACAATCAAAGTATGCGTAGTTCTAAGAAGAGGAACTTCTTGACGGGGTCAAGGTTCCAAGAGGGAAGTAAGGTTTTGGGAAAAACCTTACATAGAGTACGGTGATTCTAAAGTTGTAGGATGGTCCAAGAGGGGTAGGTTTGTAAATGTTCATGGAGGACATTTACTCGGAGTATAAAAACTCCGATCCTAAAGCTAAGGTTTTTAAGTGTCTACAACGAGACATGGAGTACGAAAACTCCAGATTTAAGGCCAAGGGATCTAAGAGTTAGTCTTATGACGGTTTAGTCAATATTAGTGACCTTCCTTTGGATTTAAAGGGGGATATAACCGGTATAAATAATTTAAAAGTTAATAGCAAATTAAGATATAATAATTCATGCAATCATATTATAAAATAATGAGCATAAGATCGTGATTGAAACTTCAACATACAAGGCAAACAATTAATATTCAAACAAGACATTCAAATCATGCATCATATATGTATTTTGCGAAATCAAGAAAGTTTAAACATGCAATTAGAAAATTAGAGACGAACACGATATGAGAGGTTATAAGCTTATTTTACTTAGGAAAAGAACATGATATAAATCAAAGGATTATTACTTATTATTATTAATTTTTAATTGATACGAGGATTAATTCTAAATAACCTTATAAAAAAAATTCGTATTAAAAGTTTATTAAAAATTGTGCCAGAAAAATTTATTATGAAAATCATTTTTTTTTTATGATGATATATTTATATAAAAAAACCGAGTTATTATTAAAAAATTAAAATTGTTTTACAAAAAAAACCAAATTAACTTGTTATATAAAAAAGAATCATAATGTTAAGTTATAACAAAAACAAAAAAAAACAAATTATTTTTATTATTATAACAGAAAAAAAAAAACAAATTGTATTTTATTTTATAACAAATTATAGATTACATTTTATTTTTAACAAATTAAATTTTATTTTATAACAAAAAAACAAATTATGTTTTACTTTAAAAAACAGATTAATCGATTTAAAGAGAAAGGGTACCTAGAATGAGAATAGTACAGGGAGGGTCCATCGCAGACCCTCGATCAAAAGAAATCAGAACCGTCCGATCATGGATGAATTAAGTGATCGAAAAAAGAAAAGTTACAGGCGAAGGTGCACGATAAATTAGATGGGGTGCATGCACGGGATCGGAATAACATGTTAGAAAAACCAAAATGAACAAAGCAGATAAAACACAAATCAATCTTTCTCTCTCATTCGTACCCACCCTCATTCATTTCTCTTAAAATCAAATTAGCGAAAAATTTCCTCTTTGAAACCCTAACCACGCAACAGCATACTCGATAGGGGCAAACAACAGGACGACAAATTTCAGAAGTGTAATGGCAATTTAACATGGATGCGGGAAACGAAAGGTAAAAGGGATTTAGGATTACCTATCGGAGACCCTCCGATGGAGCTTTCAGCGGCGGCGCGTGGGGGTAGGCCTTAATCTTTGCGTTCCAGGTGATATTTTCCTTTTTGCCTTCGTCTATGATGTCGTGGTTTCTGGGTTTGTGATGAATTTCGCTGACTGAACTTGCTGGGTTCTTCTTCCTAGATTATTATGATTCTCCGTCCATTTTCCCTGTCTGTTCTGCCAAACCCTTGTCCCTTTTTATAGGCCGATGATGAATTAGGGATCTTGAATGCTGATTGATAGTATGGTAAATTATTTGACCTGATTTGGTTGGATTTGGAAAGGTTTTGAAGGGTTTGAAAGGCTTGATACGATCTGGTTATGATTTGGTTTTAAAATGGAAAATTTTTTAAATTTCTTTTGAATACGATTTGATACGATTTACTTGGTTTGCTGATTTGGAAAGTTTTTTTTTGAATTTGAAATTTATATTTGTGATACGGTTTTAATCTGGAAAATCCAAAAATTGTCCGCTTTTGATATGATCTCTTGTAATCATTGAGTTGAATGCTCTGATTGATCCAAATTGGAAGGAATTGATGTTGGCGGCGTCTTTACGATGTTGCCCTCAATTCTTAATTTTGAAGATGATGAAATCTCTCTGATTCAAAAATATTCTGAGGCCAAAGTAGGGATTCCTGAAAGGTTTTGGACGTGTTTCCTTGTGTTTGTATTTTAACCATTGCTTTTGATCCTTTCCTTAATTGCTCATAAATGTTACTTTACTACCACGTGAATTTGTTTGGTGTAATTGGTGTAATTGTATCCTCTTTGTTCTGGACAGTGAACCTCATTGAACGTGACCCCTCCTTGTTATCAAGTAAGTAACATGTGTTTTTCTTTTAACACCTGCAGGTTCATCTCCTTTTTTAGAATTTCAAATATGCCTTGAAATCTTCATGAAACGAATTCTTGGTGTAGGAATGTTTGATTTCCATTGATGGTCTTTTTCATTTTGCGCAGGTCTTGGAGCTTCTTCACTTTTCTCTGGTTCCTCAAATTGCAACACTTGAAGTTTGCATCTCCAACTCCACAATGATCTTCTTCCAGGATTGCTCATGGTTGTCGCAATGTTATGATGCTTTGGGATCGTTACAAGTCCAGAGTTATTGATTTTGTCATCTCATGTAAGAAAAGTTGTGACTTATGCAATTGTTGATGCTCTTGACTAATCCTCCATTGATTCTTATTTTGAAAAATGAACAAACCTTAAGCTTGACTAACGTTTCTGATACCTTCGCTTGTGATCTTAATAAGCATAGGACCAAGATTATGGTGAGTCCTCGGGTCTTGAAGTCTCGGGAATTCTCCTTGGGTGCAGCTGAAAAGCTTTGGGATGTCTCGCAAGGGCGTCAACCTCCTCAAAATCACTCAGCGACGCTATCGGTAATCCACTCAATCCCACGAGTTCTTATTCTCTTAAATAGAACTACCAAGTTAAATGGTGCATCTAGGGCCACATAGATGTTAAAACTCACGTGTTCCTGGTGCAACTTGATTTGTAACTTATGTACCATTTGATATATGATTGTCTGATAAAATATAAGTGTTTGGGTGTGTTTTTGACAGGATCTGTGGTGAACCATCGTTGACTTGTGTTCAAAGAGGCAGTAACTATTATGAAGTCAACTCCTATTTCCAACATTCTTCCGTGCTGCATCAGAGGTTTCATCAAGAGGTCTGGCAATTTCTCAGATTCACGTATTTCAAGGCTACTTATAGACAGAGCTCCAGTTTTGTATAAGCTCAAATTTATGCACTTTATGATGTTTAGTTCTCGAAGAAAGGACATACTAGAGTAAGGTCTCCTGCAAATGGATGAGGTAACCATTCATCACGCAGTATTGCCCTCATGAACTCATTCGCCTCAACTATCCTCCTAGAAGCTGCCAAAGACAGTGATGCTGCCAGCTCTTGCTGAATGAGAGGTCCAACGATTTCCAGGTATTAATTTGGGTGTAAACAACTTTGTATTTTCCATTTGGATTCCAAACTTCGATTGAAATTAGTTTCTCCATTAAACTAGTTGAAAGATTTAGAGTGATGAATTTTGAGTGGCTATATGGTTTAAGCTTGAATTGTGTTTGCGGTTCGATGAATTTGAACGATACTTTTATCTCGATATACCATTCGCGGATAGGCTGCTCATATGAGACCCTTTTGTTGCAGGATACACCAAATAAACAACTGGTCTGGAATTTCCTTGCAGCTCTTTAAAGATAATGTTTTTTTGGAGGACAATGGTCTTGGCATCAACAACTTGATTGCTTATGGCTTGGAAGCTTTGGGAAAGAGCTTATTCCGTGAAGAATTAGTTGAGGCTACCATTGGGTTCGTACGTAAGCTATGCGTTGTGTCAATGTTATTAGACTATCATCACTAAGTACGCAGTAGGGAGTGTGTTTGTGCTACTATGGCTACTTGAACAAAGGCAATAGCGTGATTTTTATGTTGCTGCGGTTGAGTTTGCCTTTAGCATCTTGTAACTTGGATTTTAATTACATGTAAATTCTCAAACTTTGTGATTTGCAAAGGATCATTGGAATCACTCTGTACACCTTTATCTTTTCGTAAATCTTAAATCTTTGGATATTGAGATTTATTTAGAATGAAATTGGTTTGTACCAAATTAATCGTAATTCCTTAAACAAACCTACATACACCTTTCACTTTAGCATTTTACTTTGAAAGATCAAATCTCGAGTTCGTAACTTGAATAAGTCCCCTCATGGTTTGAATTTAATCAATGAAACAACTTGCGAATTTCTACTCTTGAACTTGAATGACTTTAATCACGCTTGGACTTGGAGTTGGAATGAGCCAATGAGTCTTAGAAATATGTGTGCATTTTAACTTGCTAAGAGACTCGATATCTTTGGGTCATAATTATACGAAAGATGTGAACCTCGTGTTGATCTTCACTTTCACGCAACTAAAATTGAGCTTGATACAAGAGTTGTATTGTTTTTTTTATGCAACTTGAAAATGCACTTTGGATTTCAACTTCTATTTTCCTCCCAATTGAACTTTCTTGATGAACTAATGCTATAGCGTAAACACACTTCTCAACCTTGAGGAGCTTGCAGAAGGGGAAGCTTCATAGAAGGATGAAGGAAGAAAAGCTTGGTAGTGGTTTAGGGATTAGAGGATAGAGGAACACGATCTCACAGGAATCCACACACATCTTACAAAGACCAGGGAACCTCCACAATCACACTCACACAACACATCCTTCAGGACCTTGAATCTTCTGCAGCAACACCTGTCCTTAAAAAGAGAAACAAACAAACAAAGCTAGATAAAACGGTTAGTCATGCATGAAAAAACGACCTAACATGTTATGCAAAAAGCGGGGCGAGGATATTAGGGTCAAAAATTAGGGTGCGACAGATGCCCCTATTTAAGTTTCTCCTATTCGGAGATATGGAGATTGAAAATCTTCGTCTCGACGAGATAGGTGAGACTTAAATACAAACATGCACAAAATTTTTGGCCCTAAGATGCCGCCAAATGCACATGATATGGTATGAAAATGATATGAAATGCAAGACAAGGATCCTGTGATGAAACAATGTCAGAGGGGATAACCGATGTTAAAACATAAGGAAAGAAAGACCCGACGAGGACGACTCGACAAAGCAAGACTCCACGGGGAAAGATCTAGCTCCACTGGGGAAAGAGACTACCGACTGACAATCACAAGGGTAGCTTAAACATAAGGTAGAAACCTGAAACGGAGGATAACCTACTACCAAAAACTAGCAGCCTAAGCAAAGGTATCCGGTTGAAAATAAAGGGCATATATTACCTACTATCACACATGATAGCCTAAGCAGAGGTAATAGACTGAAGAAAAGGGATCACCTACTACCAGAAGCGGTAGCCTAAGCATAGGTGTCGGGCCCGAAAGAAAAGTGGGTTACCTACTATCAAACATATGATAGCCTAAGCAGAGGTAAGTACAAAAAGGAAAGATGACCTACTACCACCAGGGTAGCCTAAGCAGAGGCATCTGGCCAACATAACGACATATTACCTACTATCCATGATAGCCTAGGCGGAGGTAATAGACTGAAAGAGAAGGATCACCTACTGCCCTCTTGTGGCAGCCTAAGCAGAGGTGTCCAATCAAAAGGATGCGTTACCTACTATCAACATATGATAGCCTAAGCAGAGGTAGACGCGGAAAGAAAGATGACCTACTACCACCATGGTAGCCTAAGCAAAGGTATCTGACTAAAATACAGGTGTATTACCTACTATCACACATGATAGTAATAGACCAAAGGAGATATCACCTACTACCACCACGGTAGCCTAGGCAAAGGTGCTCGACCAAAGATAAAGTGTGTTACCTACTATCAAATGTATGATAGCCTAAGCAGAGGTACACAAAAAGGAAAGATGACCTACTACCAAACACGGTAGCCTAAGCAAAGGCATCTGACCAGAAGAGGGATCACCTACTATCAAATGTATGATAGCCTAAGCAAAGGTGTCTGATTGAAGATAAGGTGTGTTACCTACTATCAAATGTATGATAGCCTAAGCAAAGGTAAACACAAAGGAAAGATGACCTACTACCAAACACGGTAGCCTAAGCAAAGGCATCTGACCAAAAGAGGGATCACCTACTACCAAATACAGTAGCCTAAGCGGAGGTGTCCGATAAAAAAGATACCATATTACCTACTATCACATGATAGCCTAAGCAAAGGTAATAGACCAGAAATGAGCTTCAACGATCAAGGTGATGATCCAGCTTCTTTAAATATTAAGTTTGGGAATTAACCAGGGAGCCCATTGCCGAGATCTTGGAATCTTCGCCGGGGATCTTCAAAAAGATGCGGGTCGGTTGTCCTGTAATATAAGTATTCTCGAATAAAGAGAACTATCATTTGAAATCTTCACCGAACTTCTCGAAGAGATGCCACTTGGTGGAAACACATTGTATTGTGGGCTCATTGGGGAGAATGCCACGAAGAAGCAATATTGTTGTTGTTGAAAATATGTCGAAGCTAGTAAGTTCTTGTAATAAAGATTCTCAAATAAAGAGAGTGCTTATAAAGTCTTCAACAATTAATAACCTTGATAACTTCAATGGGGATACACAAAATGCCTTGAGGAGACTGCCGTTTGTCATCCAGGTATAAAACTGAGCTCAAATAAAGAGCTACCACTTGCTGTTTGGATTCAAATCCTGTAATTCTGCTGGAGGAATAACTTTGTCTTCCATAGATACCTTTGAATATATTCTTGGGGAGATAGGGTACAAAATAAATGCACGCTTGGTCTAGGTTCAACAGCCTAGAGATGTCCAAAATTTGTGATTGTCGGGGACCAAAGTTCAATTCAGGAAATAACTGAAAAGAAACGGTCAATCAAGACTCTAATCAGTGAGGAATGAACTCAACTGAGTTTATCTTTATCCAAAAGAATGGAAAAGAAGACTAAAGCAAACATCTTCCACGAGGATCGAACTCAGTGGGGAATTAGAAATGATGTGTTTTTTTGCCTAGGGTTGACAATTCTACTTGGAGGGAGCAGACAAACCCTGATCACTTGGGAATAACCACGACTAAAGTGAAAGAACCAAACAACAACACAAAATGCAAGATGCAAAATGCCACATGCCATGAATCTATATGAAAGGATGTCATGTTATGCTGACAAAACAACAACGAGAAGCAAGCGGGAGACGAAAACAAGCAACTCGATACGAATACTCGGCCAATCTTGGCAATATAAGAAGCATCACTGGGGATAAAAATGCAAAACAACATATGGAACCATGTCCTGCTTCAAAGCTTCAAACTTCTCTGGGGAAGAGATGTATTCTGCTTGGGGGTGAACATCATGACTTCAATTAGGATTGTCAAGAAGGATTCACTGGGAACAAATCAATCTTGTGATTGAAAATACTTCATGGGGATAAAATAAATATCCGTTGAGAACTGAAGTAATCTGAATAAGAGTTGTAGCTGGACAAAATGAACATCCACTTCCTTGGGGAAATTTTGATCATTCAGATGAAATCTCGAGGGGATGAAATAAACATCCATCTTCACTGGAGGAGGTTGAGTTGAGGAGTGAAATAAACACTCGCTTTGCTGGGCAAGGTTGAAGTTGTAAGATATCCACCGAGGACCCTCAGGTTGTCGACTGGAGAAGTCTTGTGTCAAATGCGCCGTAACTTATTGAAGTGGAGATTCGCTGGGGAATGGTCGTAACTCTCTAGAGCAAAACTTACCAGGGAGTAGTCACACTATTCGGATCAAAAGCTCCTTAGGCCGAAAACTATGCATTGACATTGTATAGTAGTTGCCATTTTGAATAAAAATTTGTTGTGAAAAAGTGATCTTCGATTCTCAAAAATTGCCCCAGGCACATGGTCTATGAGAAGAAGTTGTCCCAAGAGGATTTTACAGAAAACTTGATATCCAAATGTCCCAATGTTTTCAAACTCTTGGAGAGATTTGCCAAATCTCGACGTAATTGCCCCTGATTGACTGCACTACGCATAACTTAGTCTTTAAACTTGGAGAGATTCGTCGAATCTCGACATAACCGGCTCAGATCGACGATATTCTGAATCTTCGAACAATAGAGAGATTTCCCAAATCTCGACGTAACTGGCCCAGATTAACGGTGTCCTTAATCTTCGAACTTGCCCCTCGGGGTTAGACTATGAGAATAAATTGGGAAACAATTTGCCCCTGCTCAGAAAAGTCTTTAGGCAACATGCCCCTGTATATGACCATCTTCTTGAAATAATCTGCCATTTACTCATCAGAGTTTCAAATTTCAGAAAATCCAACTCATCGCTGATGTTCGTATGCTAGCTTCTATGATGTCAAGCGAATGTTAGAAAGCAGAAATATGTTAATTCTGAAATTGTTAATGCAACAAATGTTTGTCTTGAAGTTTTTATTTAAAATATTTTGGTGATTGAATAATCGATTTTATAATGCTAACGAATTTTGAGCATAGCTCATAGGAGTCAGTGAACGAAGTCTCAATGAGTATGCTTTTGAAATAAACTCTACTTCAATTAGGACTTTTAAGGGTTGTATCATGGATTGGTTCACGGTTTAAGAAACAGGATATTAGGCTCAAAATGTGTTTGTGCCCACCCAATCTTCGTGATATTTGTACTCCATTTTTTGAAAATTGCCCTACCCCAGGTTAAAATGAGGGTTTTTGGATTTGGAAGAAGAAAGCTCCTACTTCAAAGGATCAAAGGGGTTAATGAAGGTTTATCTCCTTATATCTCCAGTGTTTAGGATTTTCGAAATAATGCCTTATATCACCAGCAGAGTTTTATTTCAAAAGCATACAACAAGAGATCTTGCGTTTGAGATTTCATCATCCTCCATTCGAATCTCTGCCAAGGCAAGAGATTGGGCAGCATTGACATTATAAAATAGAAAAATCATTTTAAAAATGAGTGAAACGAATGGATTTCTTCAAAAAAAACATTATTCATTGCATCAATCATTCAAAATAACGAGTTCTTACGCGCAAATAACAAATGCATTAACAAATCAAAAGCATCACATGCGAAAAGCAGTAAATTAACTAAACCTTTGAGGAAATTGTCCCAGTCTGAGCTTATGGCCTTCACATTAGGTCGAGAGTCTCAAAAAACAAGACGCCACTTCGCATTAGCTTTTGTACTTCGTGCTTCAAAGGAAAACAATCTTCGATGTCGTGTCCAGGCACACCTCGATGGAAAGCACAGCGAGCTTCGGGCTTATACCACCATGAGAGATCTTTCGGGATGGGTGGCGGAGCTCGTGTCTGCACCAGATTCCTTTGTATCAAGTGCGGATACAATTTTGCATAGGTCATTGGAATCGGATCAAACTGTCTTTGAACGCGGGTCTGATTGTTGATGACATGAGATGTAGCAGCAACATGTTGAGGTCGCTGATACCTTTTTCTAGATCAGTCGTGATGCACAAGGCTTACCTCTTGCTCCTTCCTTTTAAGCAGACTCTCCCTGGGATCCTTAGAGCTATTAGGAATGTTACTGGGAATCGTAAAAGTGAGTATTGGCATGACTTCAGAATCCTGGTCCTTTGGAACGAAGTCTGAGAAATGTGAGGAGAAGGTTGACTTTGAGCAGCAATCAGATTTTCAACCAAAGCAGAGAGCTTCTCTACACCAGCCCTCAAAGCAGTCACTTCCTTGCGGAGTTCACGATTTTCTTGCTCAAAATTGTCCATCCTTCCTCTTTGATTGGCCTGAGTATTGTATCGAAGATTCAGCTTGTCTGGGAAAAGAGACACGAATAAGAACCTGGAATGCGAATGTAAATGCAAATGCAAATGATGCGTATGATGCAGCATGATGCAACACAAACTTCAAGGAACTCAAAAGTGTATTTTTAAATATCGTAATTGGAAACTTATTTTATTAAAATTTTAAAACTTTTGTCACAAACGATACACCCTCAGGGCTTTATTACAATAAACAAACAGAATACAAAAAAAGGGAACTAGGGCTTCGATCCACTGGATGATGCTCCCTTTCTTTCACTGAGTTCTTCCATCAACTTGTTAATCCTTTCCTGCAATATGTACTTGTCCAGTGTCAGCTTCTCCACTTCTGCTTTCAGTCTTGAAACTTCATCTGATTCCACTACAGGAGGCTTGGGCCAAGGATACGGCATCATCAGAATGAGGGCTCGTTTGCGTGACCACTCCAGGCAAGATTCTGTAACTGTACAGTCGGGGTTTGTTGTTGCAGTCATCCCTTGTCTGTTGATTCGAAGCCAAGAAAATAGAATCTGAATCTTCAGCTGAAGATCTTCTCCCTCATAGAGGAAAATTCTTTTCAGGTTCTCTGGATCGGGTATCTCATTCATCGGATGTCCAAGCTGGCGACGGGCGAGAACAGGGTTGTAACTGGTGCATCCTTTTGTGCTAAGAAGAGGCACATTGGAAAAATCTCCACAACTGTGAATCATGGGAATTCCTCCATACATTGGATCATGCCAAACAATATCTGAGTGAGTGAGAGCCATGAGTTTAACAGGTCATTCAGAAACATCTTTCACATCCCAAAAGGCTGCAGACCTCGGTAGGTGCGAAATAAACCACCTATAGAGGATAGCAGTGCAGCAAACAATCTGACCTTTTCCTTTCAGAATCTTTGAATGAATCGAATGGTATGCATCGACCAACAGTGTTGGAACAGGATTCTTGAGCATGAAGATCCTGATCGCGTGGACATCGATGAAATTCTCAACATTTGGAAACAAGAATAAACCATAAACCAGCAATGCGAAAAGATTCTCGAAAGCCCTGTACTTCCTTTGTCGGCGAATTCTCGAGCTTTCTCGAATAAGAACTGAGCAGGCAAGCCGTCGATTCCCCCTCTGAACGTCATGTGAGTCTGGATCTCTAACAGCTTGATGTGAGTCACTCTTGCAATGTCTTCCTGACTGGGTCTTCCTTCTCCACCGTAGAACGGGGGTGAGTCTTTGACGGGAATTCCTAACAGAGCGGAATATTCTTCCAATGTGGGCATCAACTGGAAATCTTGAAAGATAAAGCAATGGTAGATTACATGGTAGAGTTGAACCAGCGTCTCCAATAAACCAGCAGCTACTCGGACCTGCAATAGAGAGAGGATCTATCCATGCTTTGCAGCGAAGGCTTTCGGATCTTTTATCTGACCTCCTAGTTCCCTTAATTGTTCCACATTGAGGACCCTGAAGGTGTATGGTAAAGTTCCTTTACTTCCATAATCCATTTACGATATCTAAAAAAAACAGACTTTGAGTTCTTTGAAGGAAAAAAAAAAGAAAGAATGCGAATGCAGATGAGATGCAAAAGATTCATGGAATTCGACTATTTATAACCATTATGGGATATTAGAAAAAAAATGCATTTTATTAATCATAAAAAGTCGGTTACAAAAATTAATGTCTGGAATACCGAAAGATGAAACTGCTAATTAAATAATATTCATTACAATGAATCAGCACACTTTTTAAAAACCATAACGGAATAGTTAAATAAAAACTAAGAAAGATCTAAGGAGATTCTCCCAAAAGCCTTGTCTTGAGCTTCTTGTTTTCCTCTTCTATCTTCTTGTTTTCCTCTTCTATCTTGCTCTTCTCCAAGATAAGCTTGTCAACCATTAACTTCCAAGGTGTTGATTGAGGTTTAGGATGAGGTAACTCTTCTTGTGCTTTCCTTTTTTTGAATGAAGTGAATTCTTCCTCCTTCGCCTTGAGTTGCTGTTGAAGTTCGGCATTCTCTTCCAAAGCTATATGATACTTGTTCTTCCAAGCCTCTTCCATTTGTTGAGATTTTTCTAAAGCAATTTTCAACTTGTCAGCGTCAGATGTGAAATATAATACCGGTTTTTCTTTTAGAACCATTGGATCTTGACGACGATAAGGCATCTTCAACTCAATGGCCCTTCTTCGAACCCATTGGAGATAAGGTTCCAAAGAGACACAATCAGGCTTCCCTAAATTATGCAGATCCTTCTTAATCTTCTGATCCCAAGCACTTAAAACTTGTTCCCTTAAATCCTTGCTAAATTTTTCATCTTTGAAATAAATGTTTTCCACTTGGGCGCTGTCAGGCTTGTCTCTTAGAGGGAACCCTAGTTGTCTTCGCGCCAAAACTGGATTGTAGCTGATTAACCCTTCAATGCCGAGGAGGGGTACATTGCCAAAATTTCCACAGCTGTCTATAATAACCACTTTATCAGGTAAGTGATTATTCCAGTCGATGTCGGAATGAGTGAGAGACATTATCTTTTGTGACCACCACCCCTTCTTGGGATTCCAAAAGTCACGTTCTTTAGGCAGGTGCGAAATAAACCACCTGTACAACAGAGGGGCACAACAAGTAATCATTCCCTTTCCACGAGTGCTCCTTGAGTGAACAGAATAATAAGCTTCAGCCAACAAGGTGGGTACTGGATTCTTCTTCAGGAAAATTTTAATGGCGTTGAGGTCCACGAAATTTTTGAAACTTGGGAATAAAAGAACACCATAGATGAGTAGGGCGAAAACCGCTTCGAAAGCGTCCTTATCCTGTTGAGTGGCATAATGTCGGGCTTTGGCAACCAGAAACTCTGTAGTAAACCCGGAAGTTTTTCCTTTTGAAATCATATTGGCTTGAATGTCAGCTAAATCCAAGTGGGTATGCTTAGCGATTTCCTTTTCATCAGGCTTATTTGCGAAGACAGGAAAGGGATAATTGTCCCCGAATAGGTAACCCAATTATCTGAGAGTACTCTTCAAGTGTAGGTACAAGTTGGTAATCTGGAAAGGTGAAGCAGTGATACAGTGGATCATAAAACTGGAGCAAGGTAGAAAGTAGCCCTTGATCAACATTTGTATTCATCACATAAAAAAGTCTTCCATGCTTTCTTCGAAAATTTTCCTCATTTGTTATCAAAGCTCCCAGCCTCTTTAGATCATCCAAGTCAGGAATTTAAAAAGTGTACTTCTTGGTATTCCTTCTTTCGGTATCCATAGTATCCTTATAAAGTTCATAAATATAGTCAAGTCCCATGAATATTTATGACATGATGCTTATGAATGTATGCAACACAAAGCACACTCCAGCAAAACAAACAAGCAAAGAGTCCTAGGTTTGAAAGGTCATAGCATGGAGTCAAGGTCTACCCATCCCATAGGAGTGTACTATAGTTTCAAATGTATCTTCCAAACGGGTTCTACAAAGTTCCCAGAGTCTACAATCCATCTTTTGGATATTATCGATTTTCCAGATCACTTGGTAGTCAATAATATTCTCAAGAGAATCTCGTCTGAGTGTAGTATCGCGTAGCAACTATTGTAACGCCCCAGTTTTGTCAGTTTTTATTTAATCGAGTCGTTTTGATTATTTTATTATTATATTATTTTATTTTTGACTTTTATTTGGAAATATGTTATTTTTCAATGTTGTGATGTTTTACCGCGTTTTTGGAACGTTTGCGAGATATTTGAGTGTAGGGGTATTTTGGTCTTTTTGGGTGGTTAGATATTTTGATTTTTTATAAAAATAGAAAAGTAGAAAGAAAAGAGAGAAAAGTAGAAAGAAAAGAAAAATAGAGAGAAAAGAGAAGAAGAAAAAGGAGAAGAGAAAGAGAAGAGGAAAAAGAAGAAAAAGAGGAAAAACTTGTGGATTTAGGAACCGATTCAACCGACTTTTCAAACACGATTAAATCGGGTAAGGGTGTGAAACTCGATTATCTTATGCTTGTGTATAATTATGTATATATGTGGTTGAATGTTTACTTGGTTTTCCATAGTTTTCATTTATAGGTTGAAAATGAGAAAAACGATTAAAAATCGATGTTTTTACGGACGAAAGTCGGAATAAATCGCGTAGTAAAGTCGTGTGATATTGGGTCGTGATTTAGCGTGATCGTTTGATTGAATCGAGTTGAATTTGTAACTTTTGAGTTTTTGATATATATATCGTTGTTTTTGTGCAAATTGATGTTGTGATCGAGTAAAAGTGTTTGGATATGTCTGGAAACATTGGTATAGGTTGATATTTAATCGGGTAAGGATAGGAATTAATCGGGAATGGTTGTTTTTTTGTGTTTTCGAGTGGTTTTGAGCGAGTTTGGAGTTGGGGTAAATTGATAAAATGGTTTTTAAAAATATTTCAAAAATGCAAAATGTGTTGGATGGCTTTTTAATAGTGAAAATATTGTAGTATGTTGAATTCTGAGATCGCAGCTTTTTACGGAATCGAAATCGGAGGTCCGGAAGTCATTTAACGATTGAAAACTGAGTTTTTAGCAAAATCTGCGCATTTATGCGCTAACCCCCAGAATTATGCGCTAACCCCCAGGTTTATGCGCTTACCCGGGCGAAATTTCCAGGATCATGCGCTGACCCCCAGCCTCATGCGTCGACGCATGATCACAGAATTTTCCAAAATGTCCGATTTTGTTTTCTTCATAACTTTTGAACCATAAGTCCGTTTTGACCCCCGTTCGAAGCGTTGGAAAGCTAATGAAAATTTCTTTCTATTAAAAATGGTTTGGAGGGTAAAAGATGATTTAATTAATTCGTGTTTTTGGAAAAATAATCGGGTTGTCGGGTTTTTATCGCGTACAATGTGTGCGATTGATGTGTTATCATCCTATATGCTTTTGATATGTAACGTGTAGCTTGTGTGCCATTATATGATGTGAATATACATGATGGAATATTGTGATGATGGTTTGTGGCTTTATGGGAAATATGTGCATTGTTTTGAATTAGACTTCGATGCGTGATTAATGATGTTGTTGTATGGTAAAATACATTGTTTGATTGAATATCAATGTATGTTGTTATGATGTGCTGTGGGTAGCCTTTGTGGTGTGAATCCCTTGTGGAATTAATTGTGATGGCATGATTGTTGTGGTTTGTGGTTTGTGGTGAAATGCATTGTTTATGTGAAATTCAATGTATGTTGTGTGGTGGCCTTTATGGTTTGAAATGCATTGTTTGAATTGATTTACAATGCATGAGTGTGATGATGTTGATTAATTCATATGGTTGAATTGTGAATGTATGGAATTGATGAGTTGAAATATATGCATGATTATGGTTGCATATATGTGTGAAGATGCATTTGATTGTCATGAGTTCTTGTGTGTCAAGCATCATGATATGCATCTTGTGGGATCGTGTGCCCATGTGGGGTGTGAGCGATCCATAAACATCGTGTGCCCATGTGGGGTGTGAGCGACGGATTGATTCCTGAGGGAATCTGCTATAACATCGTGAGCCTTAAAAATAAGAGGACTAAAAGCGATCTGATTGGATCGTGAGCCTTAAAAATAAGAGGACTGAAAACGATGATTATAGACGATCGTGAGCCTTATACAAAGAGGACTGCAAGCGATGGAATCGTGAGCCTTATACAAAGAGGACTGCAAGCGATCCATAAACGTCGCGAGCCTTATACAAAGAGGACTGCAAGCGACGGGTGAACATCGTTGGCCCGATGGGGTGTTACTTCTAGTAACAAGCGATGGTTCCAGCAGAGTTCCTGAGTGAACTAGTGATGAGAAATGATGGAGTCAGTACCGCATATGCATTGCATAGAGTCGTTGTGTCGGTCTCTGTGCATTTGTATAAATCATGAATGGATTGATTATGTGTGAGAATTGTGAATGGATGTATTATGTGTGGAAATTGTGAATTAATTGAGTATGTGTTGAGATTTATGTTTGGATTGGTGAATTGATGTGCATATGTGATTGAGCTTGTGATAGCATTTGTGAATTGATGTGCATTCGTGTTAAATGCATTGAATTATGAATGATATGTTTTGTGTATAAACATATGCATTATGTGTGAATATGTGATTATGTGAATATAATCTATATATGCTTTATGTGTTGGCATATGATAATTGTGGTGAGGATACTTGATATGTGTATTTTTATGTCGATATATATAATTATATGCAATTATATTATGATTGTGTTTCTCACCCTTCTGCTATTTTATAATGCTCTATGAGGCATTGCAGATTAGATGCTGGAGGTCTTTTGTGAAGCTTATGTCTTCATTCTTTTGTCGGTCAGCTCTGATATGTAGCACCGGGTAGTCGGGAGATCGATTAGGATTATTTTGTGGTGTTGTGTATATGCATCTGTATCTTTTGGAGTTGTATATATACATGATTCTGTTAATAACAGATAAACCTTTATGTGATATATATATATATATATATATATATATATATATATATATATATATATATATATATATATATATGATATTCAGTTTTAGATTTTCCGCTTTTATTATAAAATCTAAAATGTGGGTGTAAGGAACTGAGTTCCTCTGTTGATTGCTACCCCACTGTTGCATATCTTTATGAGCAGGTGTTGTATGTTTTGTTTCAATATAATGTGATTCTCCCTGTCTATGCCATGATAATTTGGATATACTCTGACGAAATTTTATTAAGTGTTTATTGTTTTATTATTATTTGGGGGTATAGATTGGGGGTGTTACATTAAGTGGTATCAGAGCCAGTCCGTGTCAGTTTGTGTCAGTCTTTGTTGGTCTTCGTGGTTCGGTGAGCTGTTTGTTTAACCATAGTTGTTGTTATTGGAAATGAATAAAATATAGCGGGTAGGAATGATGCTGCTTTGGCCGCTGCTATGCAGGCTATGGCTCGGGCTGTGCAGGGTGCACCGAATGCTGCGGGTAATGATGAGTTCAGGAAGAATAAGCCGCCTATCTTCAAAGGAAGATATGATCCTGATGGTGCACAGATTTGGTTGAAAGAGATTGAAAGGATTTTCCGAGTGATGGATTGTGACGAGGATCAAAAGGTGAGACTGATTACTCACATGTTGCTGGAAGAAGCTGATGATTGGTGGGTTGGTACTCGTCATGTGTTGGAAGCTGCAGAGGAGGAGGAGGAAGAGATCACTTGGGAAGTGTTTAGCCGGGAGTTCTTGAGGAAGTATTTTCCCGAAGATGTTAGAGGAAAGAAGGAAATAGAGTTCTTGGAATTGAAACAAGATAGTATGTCTGTTGTTGACTATACTGCTAAGTTTGTTGAGCTGGTACAGTTTTACCCACATTATGCGGAAGCGACTGCGGAGTTTTCTAAGTGTGTTAAGTTTGAGAACGGATTGCGTCCTGAGATTAAGCAGGCAATCGGTTATCAGAGGATTAGAAGGTTTTCTGATTTGGTGGATTGTTGTAGGATTTACGAAGAGGATAGTAAGGTGCGTGCTACTCA
Source organism: Lathyrus tuberosus (assembly GCA_022829125.1). Classification (NCBI taxonomy): domain Eukaryota; kingdom Viridiplantae; phylum Streptophyta; class Magnoliopsida; order Fabales; family Fabaceae; genus Lathyrus; species Lathyrus tuberosus. The sequence continues at coordinate 9,665,811 of JALAZF010000090.1, forward strand.
CTATAAGAGTGTGAATGACAGGAAAGGGAAACAACAGTCTCGTAGTGGTCCTTATGTGACACCCGCTGACAATGGTAAGCATAGGGGTAACTTTGAGAAAAAGGCAAGTGGGGGAGGAATGTCTAATCCTCCGAGATGTTACAAGTGTGGTGAAGTAGGACATCTTCAGTTTGATTATGGGAAGAATAAACTGAAATGTTCCAATTGTGGAGGTTCAGGACATGTCACAGCTGATTGTAAGAACAATGTGGTGAAGTGTTTCAACTATGGTGAAACAGGTCATATTAGTACGAGGTGTACGAAACCAAAGCAAGCTTAGGCTGGTGGGAAAGTTTTTGCATTGGCAGGAACTGAGACTACTAGTGCGGATCATTTGATTAAAGGTACTTGTTTTATTAATAGTACGCCTTTATTTGCTATTATTGGTACTGGAGCAACTCATTCGTTTATTTCGTATGAGTGCGCGAAGCGTTTGAATTTGTTGTTGTCTTCTTGGGGTGGTGAGATGTTTATCGATACTTCTGCTTAGGGGTCGGTAATTACTTCTTTGGTTTGTTTAAATTGTTCTTTGACCATTTATGGTAAAGACTTGTGATGGATTTGGTGTGTTTACAGTTGGAGGGGTTAGAATGAGATGAGTGGGGGAGAAGCTGATACTTCTCCATGTTGCTTCAGGTGTAGAGCGCTGGCTCAGTGTGTTGTGAATTGCAAGATTATAAGTGTGGTCCCCGGTTCAAGACGGGATGCAGAAGTAAGGTTTACGTCAACTAAGGATTTGTGCCTTAGGTAGTTTTGTGCATAGGATGTAAGGAATGCTATTATAGTTTGGTAAAGACGGTTTATGCCACATCATGATTGTCGGCTGTCTATTGACAAATTGAGGAACTGATCACCCTTAATCTCTTGTTGATAGCAGACGGGAATTATGTTGGATGGAATGGACGTGTCTTTCCGGCTTTGATAGTGGTGCGGAATGGATTACTTGAAATTTAAGGAAATGATTGCGGATTATTTTGTCAAGTTGAGGAAGATTTTACATCTGACGGTGATGCGGAATCAAGATTTTTGTATGATGGTTAAGTTGGGAAGTCATTGAGAGTTCTTTTTGGTTGGTTGTTGCGATAGGTTGGAATTTGGATTGTCAAGAGAAGAAATTGTGTCTGGATTACAGACAGTGGTATAGGGTGACGTTTGAGAATAAGTGTTCACTTTCAGGATTAGGTAACTGAAATGGTTTGGTTGAGTTTGATTAGAATTACAATTGTTGGGATGTTTGATAAGAGTGGTGATTTGTTTGAGTTGAGGCTTTGATCGACTTTATGTGACGGGTTATTTTGTTATCATCGGAAGTAGATGCGGTGTTACTATGAGAGGCTCCGAAGTTAGTTAAGGTGATTAGAAACTTTTTGGACTTTTGTTGGTTATTACCGAAGGGTGTGGAAGGCTTTTCCAAGATTAGCGTTTTCGTTACTTCAGTTGACTTGCAAAGGGGAAGTCGATTGTTTGGGATGCATCTTTGATGAGTATAGTCAGTGTGTTAATGCAAGAGAGTAAGGTCGTGGCTTATGTTTTTCGACATTTGAGGATTCGTGAAAGGATCAGTACTATTGTGGAATTGGAATTGGTTGCAGTTGCATTATGTTGGAATATTGGAAGTATTGTCTTTATGATTCTAGATTCGAAGTGTTTGGTAATTACAAGAATATTGAGTACTGGTTTGGTCTGAAGGAATAGAGACAACGAGGATGATTAGGATTCGTGGCGAGTTATGAATTGGTTTGGGGTTATCCTTGGGGAAAGGCTGTTGTTGTGCCTGATGTGTAAGTCAAAAATCTTTATGCATGTCTGTTTTGATGGTCAGAGAGTTGGAATTATTTGAGCAGTTCAGAGGCTTGTGTCTAGTGTGGGAGAGAACACAGTAGAGAGTGTGGTTGGATATATTGGCAGTGATCAGTGATTTTGGTGGATATGAGAAAGAGTTAGGTTTTGGACGTGAGATTGATAGTCTTGATGGTTTCGGGTAATCAGAGTGCGCAGCGGAAGCGTGATGTGGCACATTTTGTATTTGAGAGTGAACCTGTGAGTTTGTGCTTGTGTATTCTTTGAGTTGTGAGTTGGTCGTCAAGTGCATTGTATGGGCTATGCGTCTTGTCGTTGTTGTTGTTGCTGTTAGCAAGGTGGTTTGTCAGTTGTGTTATTCGTGGTGTGCTTTTGGTTGGTCTAATGTTTGTTGGTCGGATGCGAGAGTCGTGTTCGGAGTTGTTGGTATCGATTATATTTTCGAGGATGAAAATTTCTAAGTGGGGGAGAGTTGTAACGCCCCAGTTTTATCAGTTTTTAGTTAATCGAGTCGTTTTGATTATTTTATTATTATATTATTTTATTTTTGACTTTTATTTAGAAATATGTTATTTTTCAATGTTGTGATGTTTTATCGCGTTTTGGGAACGTTTGCGAGATATTTGAGTGTAGGGGTATTTTGGTCTTTTTGGGTGGTTAGATATTGTGATTTTTTATAAAAATAGAAAAGTAGAAAGAAAAGAGAGAAAAGTAGAAAGAAAAGAAAAATAGAGAGAAAAGAGAAGAAGAAAAAGGAGAAGAGAAAGAGAAGAGGAAAAAGAAGAAAAAGAGGAAAAACTTGTGGATTTAGGAACCGATTCAACCGACTTTTCAAACACGATTAAATCAGGTAAGGGTGTGAAACTCGATTATCTTATGCTTGTGTATGATTATGTATGTATGTGGTTGAATGTTTACTTGGTTTTCCATAGTTTTCATTTATAGGTTGAAAATGAGAAAAACGATTAGAAATCGATGTTTTTACGGATGAAAGTCGGAATAAATCGCGTAGTAGAGTCGTGTGATGTTGGGTCATGATTTAGCGTGATCGTTTGATTGAATCGAGTTGAATTTGTAACTTTTGAGTTTTTGATATTTATCGTTGTTTTTGTGCAAGTTGATGTTGTGATCGAGTAAAAGTGTTTGGATATGTCTGGTAACATTGGTATAGGTTGATATTTAATCGGGTAAGGATAGGAATTAATCGGGAATGGTTGTTTTTTTGTGTTTTCGAGTGGTTTTGAGCGAGTTTGGAGTTGGGGTAAATTGATAAAATGGTGTTTCAAAATATTTCAAAAATGGAAAATGTGTTGGATGGCTTTTTAATAGTGAAAATATTGTAGTATGTTGAATTCTTAGATCGCATCTTTTTACGGAATCGAAATCGGAGGTCCGGAAGTCATTTAACGATCGAAAACTGAGTTTTTAGCAAAATCTGCGCATTCATGCGCTAACCCCCAGAATTATGCGCTAACCCCCAAGTTTATGCGCTAACCCGGGCGAAATTTCCAGGATCATACGCTGACCCCCAGCCTCATGCGTCGACGCATGATCACAGAATTTTCCAAAATGTCCGATTTTGTTTTCTTCATAACTTTTGAACCGGAAGTCCGTTTTGACCCCCGTTCGAAGAGTTGGAAAGCTAATGAAAAGTTCATTCTATTAAAAATGGTTTGGAGGGTAAAAGATGATTTAATTAATTCGTGTTTTTGGAAAAATAGTCGGGTTGTCGGGTTTTTATCGCGTACAATGTGTGCGATTGATGTGTTATCATGCTATATGCTTTTGATATGTAACGTGTAGCTTGTGTGCCATTATATGATGTGAATATACATGATGGAATATTGTGATGATGGTTTGTGGCTTTATGGCAAATATGTGCATTGTTTTGAATTAGACTTCGATGCGTGATTAATGATGTTGTTGTGTGGTAAAGTACATTGTTTGATTGAATATCAATGTATGTTGTTATGATGTGTTGTGGGTAGCCTTTGTGGTGTGAATCCCTTGTGGAAGTAATTGTGATGGCATGATTGTTGTGGTTTGTGGTTTGTGGTGAAATGCATTGTTTATGTGAAATTCAATGTATGTTGTGTGGTGCCTTTATGGTTTGAAATGCATTGTTTGAATTGATTTACAATGCATGAGTGTGATGATGTTGATTAATTCATATGGTTGAATTGTGAATGTATGGAATTGATGAGTTGAAATATATGCATGATTATGGTTGCATATATGTGTGAAGATGCATTTGATGTCATGAGTTCTTGTGTGTCAAGCATCATGATATGCATCTTGTGGGATCGTGTGCCCATGTGGGGTGTGAGCGATCCATAAACGTCGTGTGCCCATGTGGGGTGTGAGCGACGGATTGATTCCTGAGGGAATCTGCTATAACATCGTGAGCCTTAAAAATAAGAGGACTAAAAGCGATCTGATTGGATCGTGAGCCTAAAAATAAGAGGACTGAAAATGATGATTATAGACGATCGTGAGCCTTATACAAAGAGGACTGCAAGAGATCGGATCGTGAGCCTTATACAAAGAGGACTGCAAGCGATCCATAAACGTCGTGAGCCTTATACAAAGAGGACTGCAAGCGACGGGTGAAAATCGTTGGCCCGACGGGGTGTTACTTCTAGTAACAAGCGATGGTTCCAGCAGAGTTCCTGAGTGAACTAGTGATGAGAAATGATGGAGTCGGTACCGCATATGCATTACATAGAGTCGTTGTGTCGGTCTCTGTGCATTTGCATAAATCATGAATGGATTGATTATGTGTGAGAATTGTGAATGGATGCATTATGTGTGGAAATTGTGAATTAATTGAGTATGTGTTGAGATTTATGTTTGGATTGGTGAATTGATGTGCATATGTGATTGAGCTTGTGATAGCATTTTTGAATTGATGTGCATTCGTGTTAAATGCATTGAATTATGAATGATATGTTTTGTGTATAAACATATGCATTATGTGTGAATATGTGATTATGTGAATATAATCTATATATGCTTTATGTGTTGGCATATGATAATTATGGTGAGGATACTTGATATGTGTATTTTTATGTCGATATATATAATTATATGCAATTATATTATGATTGTGTTTCTCACCCTTCTGCTGTTTTATAATGCTCTATGAGGCATTGCAGATTAGATGCTGGAGGCCTTTTGTGAAGCTTATGTCTTCATTCTTTTGTCGGTCAGCTCTGATATGTAGCACCGGGTAGTCGGGAGATCGATTAGGATTATTTTGTGGTGTTGTGTATATGCATCTGTATCTTTTGGAGTTGTATATATACATGATTCTGTTAATAACAGATAAACCTTTATGTGATATATATATATATATATATATATATATATATATATGATATTCAGTTTTAGATTTTCGCTTTTATTCTAAAATCTGAAATGTGGGTGTAAGGAACTGAGTTCCTCTGTTGATTGCTACCCCACTGTTGCATATCTTTATGAGCAGGTGTTGTATGTTTTGTTTCAATATAATGTGATTCTCCCTGTCTATGCCATGATAATTTGGATATACTCTGACGAAATTTTATTAAGTGTTTATTGTTTTATTATTATTTGGGGGTATAGATTGGGGGTGTTACAACTATCGCAGAAATAGACTCCCGCATAGTCCCCGCACTTCGCCCTAATAGGCCAAGTTGGGTTAAAGGTAACTACGATCCCCAGTCCCGAGGACCTTTAGATTGAAACCATGTCGTCTTCATGAATGAACTCGTTGGACAAATATTTTATTCGAGAGGGCCTAGACTGAGTGGTGAAGCCTCAATTTACTTTTTCAGGAATTGACTCCCTCAAAGTATCATTGAAGTCTCACCGTTTTCCTATCTTAATTTCACTCTAGTCCGGGTGTAGGACTTTGTCTCACCACACTAAGTACCCAAACCTGCACAAAAAGAAAACCAAGCAAGCAAATAATATATATATATATATATATATATATATATATATATATATATATATATATATATATATATATAAAATAACACGAATAAACAAGTTAGGGGAAACCCTCAATAAAACATTATCATATCCCTAGTGAAGTCGCCATTTCTGTCGCGGTGAAAATTAGATACCATAGTTATTAATGAACTAGGATCACATTTATTTCGACACCGACTTTGATTTATCCAAAGGAAAGGTTCAAGGTCAAAAACCTAAAGGGGGAGATCTAAGGTTCGGGGGTTGGTTACGCCTAGGGAAGGTATTAGCATCCTAAACGTCCGTAGTACTCTACGGGAGCCTCTCGTTTTATTATGTTATTTTTATTTTTTATTTTGCTTGCTAAGGATACTATGCTAAAGGTTAAGAACCCTAGGGGTTAGTATCTAAGTATACTCGATAAGGCATCACACCTTACGCCTACGTATCCTCGGGTGTAGAATCAGAGTATGCGTAGTTCTAAGAAGAGGAACTTCTTATTGGGGTCAAGGTTCCAAGAGGGAAGTAAGGTTTTGGGCAAAACCTTACATAGAGTACAGTGACTCTAAAGTTGTAGGATGGTCCAAGAGGGGTAGGTTTGTAAATGTTTATGGAGGACATTTACTCGGAGTATAAAAACTCCGATCCTAAAGCTAAGGTTTTTAAGTGTCTACAACGAGACATGGAGTACGAAAACTCCGGATTTAAGGCCAAGGGATCTAAGAGTTAGTCTTATGATGGTTTAGTCAATATTAGTGACCTTCCTTTGGATTTAAAGGGGGATATAACCGGTATAAATAATTTAAAAGTTAATAGCAAATTAAGATATAATAATTCATGCAATCATATTATAAAATAATGAGCATAAGATCGTGATTGAAACTTCAACATACAAGGCAAACAATTAATATTCAAACAAGACATTCAAATCATGCATCATATATGTATTTTGCGAAATCAAGAAAGTTTAAACATGCAATTAGAAAATTAGAGACGAACACGATATGAGAGGTTATAAGCTTATTTTAATTAGGAAAAGAACATGATATAAATCAAAGGATTATTACTTATTATTATTATTTTTTAATTGATACGAGGATTAATTCTAAATAACCTTATAAAAAAAATTCGTATTAAAAGTTTATTAAAAATTGTGCCAGAAAAATTTATTATGAAAATCATATATTTTTTTTTATGATGATATATTTATATAAAAAAACCGAGTTATTATTAAAAAATTAAAATTGTTTTACAAAAAAAACCAAATTATCTTGTTATATAAAAAAAGAATCATAATGTTAAGTTATAACAGAAACAAAAAAAAACAAATTATTTTTATTATTATAACAGAAAAAAAACAAATTGTATTTTATTTTATAACAAATTATAGATTACATTTTATTTTTAACAAATTAAATTTTATTTTATAACAAAAAAACAAATTATGTTTTACTTTAAAAAACATATTAATCGATTTAAAGAGAAAGGGTGCCTAGAATGAGAATAGTACAGGGAGGGTCCATCGCAGACCCTCGATCAAAAGAAATCAGAACCGTCCGATCATGGATGAATTAAGTGATTGAAAAAAGAAAAGTTACAGGCGAAGGTGCATGATAAATTAGATGGGGTGCATGCACGGGATCAGAATAACATGTTAGAAAAACCAAAATGAACAAAGCAGATAAAACACAAATCAATCTTTCTCTCTCGTTCGTACCCACCCTCATTCATTTCTCTCAAAATCAATTAGCGAAAAATTTCCTCTTTGAAACCCTAACGGCGCAACAGCATACTCGATATAGGCAAACAGCAGGACAACAAATTTCAGAAGTGTAATGGCAATTTAACATGGATGCTGGAAACGAAAGTTAAAAGGGATTTAGGATTACCTATCGGAGACCCTGCGATGGGGATTTCAGCGTCGCCGCGTGGGGGTAGGCCTTAATCTTTGCGTTCCAGGTGATATTTTCCTTTTTGCCTTCGTCTATGATGTCGTGGTTTCTGGGTTTGTGATGAATTTCGCTGACTGAACTTGTTGGGTTCTTCTTCGTAGATTATTATGATTCTCCGTCCATTTTCCCTGTCTGTTCTGCCAAACCCTTGTCCCTTTTTATAGGTCGATGATGAATTAGGGATCTTGAATGCTGATTGATAGTGTGGTAAATGATTTGATCCAATTTGGTTGGATTTGGAAAGGTTTTGAAGGGTTTGAAAGGCTTGATACGATCTGATTGTGATTTGGTTTTAAAATGGAAATTTTTTGAAATTGCTTTTGAATACGATTTGATACGATTTACTTGGTTTGCTGATTTGGAAAGTTTTTTTTTGAATTTGAAATTTGAATTTGTGATACGGTTTTAATCTGGAAGATCCAAAAATTGTCCGCTTTTGATATGATCTCTTGTAATCATTGTGTTGAATGCTCTGATTGATCCAAATTGGAAGGAATTGATGTTGGCGGCGTCTTTACGATGTTGCCCTCAATTCTTAATTTTGAAGATGATGAAATCTCTCTGATTCAAAAATATTCTGAGGCCAAAGTAGGGATTCCTGAAAGGTTTTGGACGTGTTTCCTTGTGTTTGTATTTTAACCATTGCTTTTGATCCTTTCCTTAATTGCTCATAAATGTTACTTTGCTACCACGTGAATTTGTTTGGTGTAATTGGTGTAATTGTATCCTCTTTGTTCTGGACAGTGAGACTCATTGAACGTGACCCCTCCTTGTTATCAAGTAAGTAACATGTGTTTTTCTTTTAACACCTGCAGGTTCATCTCCTTTTTTAGAATTTCAAATATGCCTTGAAATCTTCATGAAACAGATTCTTGGTGTAGGAATGTTTGATTTCCATTGATGGTCTTTTTCATCTCGCGCAGGTCTTGGAGCTTCTTCACTTTTCTCTGGTTCCTCAAATTGCAACACTTGAAGTTTGCATCTCCAACTCCACAATGATCTTCTTCCAGGATTGCTCATGGTTGTCGCAATGTTATGATGCTTTGGGATCGTTACAAGTCCAGAGTTATTGCTACTGTCATCTCATGTAAGAAAAGTTGTGACTTATGCAATTGTTGATGCTCTTGACTAATCCTCCATTGATTCTTATTTTGAAAATTGAACAAACCTTAAGCTTGACTAACGTTTCTGATACCTTCGCTTGTGATCTTAATAAGCGTCGGACCAAGATTATGGTGAGTCCTTGGGTCTTGAAGTCTCGGGAATTCTCCTTGGGTGCAGCTGAAAAGCTTTGGGATGTCTCACAAGGGCGTCAACCTCCTCAAAATCACTCAGTGACGCTATCGGTAATCCACTCAATCCCATGAGTTCTTATTCTCTTAAATAGAACTACCAAGTTAAATGGTGCATCTAGGGCCACATAGATGTTAAAACTCACGTGTTCCTGGTGCAACTTGATTTGTAACTTATGTACCATTTGATATATGATTGCCTGATAAAATATATGTGTTTGGGTGTGTTTTTGACAGGATATGTGGTGAACCACCGCTGACTTGTGTTCAAAGAGGCAGTAACTATTATGAAGTCAACTCCTATTTCCAACATTCTTCCGTGCTGCATCAGAGGTTTCATCAAGAGGTCTGGCAATTTCTCAGATTCACGTCTTTCAAGGCTGCTTGTAGACAGAGCTCTAGTTTTGTATAAGCTCAAATTTATGCACTTTATGATGTTTAGTTCTCAAAGAAAGGACATACTAGAGTAAGGTCTCCTGCAAATGGATGAGGTAACCATTCATCATGCAGTATTGCCCTCATGAACTCATTCGCCTCAACTATCCTCCTAGAAGCTGCCAAAGACAGTGATGCTGCCAGCTCTTGCTGAATGAGGGGTCCAACGATTTCCAGGTATTAATTTGGGTGTAAATTTTCCATTTGGATTCCAAACTTCGATTGAAATTAGTTTCTCCATTAAACTAGTTGAAAGATTGAGAGTGATGAATTTTGAGTGGCTATATGGTTTAAGCTTGAATTGTGTTTGCGGTTCGATGAATTCGAACGATACTTTTATCTCGATATACCATTCGTGGATAGGCTGTTCATATGAGACCCTTTTGTTGCAGGATACACCAAATAAACAACTGGCCTGGAATTTCCTGGCAGCTCTTTAAAGATAATGTTTTGTTGGAGGACAATGGTCTTGGCATCAACAACTTGATTGCTTATGGCTTGGAAGCTTTGGGAAAGAGCTTATTCCGTGAAGAATTAGTTGAGGCTACCATTGGGTTCGTACGTAAGCTACGCGCTGCGTCAATGTTATTAGACTATCATCACTAAGTACGCAGCAGGGAGTGTGTTCGTGCTACTATGGCTACATGAACAAAGGCAATATCGTGATTTTTATGTTGCTGCGGTTGAGTTTGCCTTTAGCATCTTGTAACTTGGATTTTAATTACATGGAAATTCTCAAACTTTGTGATTTGCAAAGGATCATTGGAATCACTCTGTACACCTTTATCTTTTCGTAAATCTTGAATCTTTGGATATTGAGATTTATTTAGAGTGAAATTGGTTTGTACCAAATTAATCATAATTCCTTAAACTAACCTACATACACCTTTCACTTTAGCATTTTACTTTGAAAGATCAAATCTCGAGTTCGTAACTTGAATAAGTCCCCTCATGGTTTGAATTTAATCAATGAAACAACTTGCGAATTTCTACTCTTGAACTTGAATGACTTTAATCACGCTTGGACTTGAAGTTGGAATGAGCCAATGAGTCTTAGAAATATGTGTGCATTTGAACTTGCTAAGAGACTCGATATCTTTGGGTCATAATCATACGAAAGATGTGAACCTCGTGTTGATCTTCACTTTCACACAACTAAAATTGAGCTTGATACCAGAGTTGTATTGTTTTTTTTATGCAACTTGAAAATGCACTTTGGATTTCAACTTCTATTTTCCTCCCAATGCTATAGCGTAAACACACCTCTCAACCTTGAGGAGCTTGCAGAAGGGGAAGCTTCATAGAAGGATGAAGGAAGAAAAGCTTGGTAGTGGTTTAGGGATCAGAGGATAGAGGCACACGATCTTACAGGAATCCACACACATCTTGCAAAGACCAGGGAACCTCCACAATCACACACACACATCATAGCCTTCAGGACCTTGAATCTTCTGCAGCAGCACCTGTCTTTAAAAAGATAAACAAACAGACAAAGCTAGATAAAACGGTTAGTCATGCATGAAAAAATGACCTAACATGTTATGCAAAAAGCGGGGCGAGGATCTTAGGGTCAAAAATTAGGGTGCAACACTACTAACGTTTGTTGTTTGATGTTTAACCAAGGAACTCTAAACAAGTTCACTAGGCATTCTAAGAACAGGTTAAAAAAGAAGAACAGTGAAGTTCTTAGGAACTGTTGGTCATATGATAAAAGTTGTACACTTCGTGAACATGTGTTCAGAATCAGATCTACCCAGTACTGTTCAGGAGTTGAGAACTGTCTGAAAGTCAAAGTTTATCTTGATCTCTGTCTCACTTGGCTCAGAAGCTTTAAGCTGTCTAAAAATATGAGATTCAGAATGTAAGAATCAGAAGAAGAAAAATCTGAAAACAGTCAAGACAAAGTATACATCTCAAGATGCTTGTTCAGAAGATTTGTGCAAAACAGAAGTCAAAGATCCGGATTGAAGATCCAAGAAGAAGTAGTTCTGATGGCTACCAAGAACTCAATTAAGAAGAAATGATTTGGTATTAGACTAAGTCAACAAATGGTAATCAGACTCAGTATACATAAAGATTGGTATCAGACTCAGTCTGAAGTAATATCAATCAGAGCTAAGCTGTATAATGCTTTCAATACCTTCATTGGTATCAATATCAACACTCTAAGGAAATACCCTTCAAGTGGTATAAGAAGAATACATTCAGTTGGTATCAGACTCAACATGCTCTGGAATCTGACTCTGCACATATTTTGGTATCAGATAAAAGTCAGATCACACATAATACCAAAATCAGAATCAAGCGCTGATTGATCACCAAATTAACCTTCTACTGGTATCTGATAAAAAATCAAGCTTTGATGAATCACTGAGTTGTGACAGTAACAAGGTTCTGAGATGAAGACCTCTGTTCTAAGTCAAACTCTGAAAAGTCATGATCTTTATTGGTGATTAAAATTTAATATTTCTGAACTACGTTCTGAAAGATCCCAATATCTGACTTATGGAAATTAGGGGGAGACTACCCAGAAGATTCAAATGATAAATCCTATAATCTTCACAAATTCTGAAACTCGGGGGGAGTTTCTTAAAAGACAGTGTCTGTCTCTGATGAATAGCGAGGCTATGTTATCAGATAAGAACTGATCTATTTATGCTTAAATGAATCTGCTAAAAAGTAGAAATGCTTCAGAAGACTCTGAAGATTACAAGCTCTGATACGACTACAAAAGAACTGAGTTCTGAAGATCTGAAGATGGAAGTTCTGATGAACTAGTCCAGATGCTGAAGACTTTTGTCTCCTTAAAGACAAGATAAAGAAGTAGTCCTTTTCTATTCTTTGTTCTGGAAACTCAAGTTGTTATTCTGTATATCTTTGGATCATATAAGATTCTAGATGATCACAGATAAAAACTTTGAGGATAACACATTCAGGGGGAGCTGTTTTTCCAAACTTTGAATATGTTTGTTTTGGTGATTACCTTGTATAAAATGTTCAATCAAAATACTTGGTTTTGTCATCATCAAAAAGGGGGAGATTATGAGAGCAAGAGTTGTCTCTATAAGTTAATCTATGTTTTGATGATAACAATACGTATTTGTGAAAGAACCATTTTATATTCTAACGTGTGTTGTGTGCAGATCATATTCATAGAAGTTATCAGATCCAACAAGCACTAGCCAGATGAGCGTTATTAATAATATGCGAAGTTACTATGTGTGACACAAGTCGCAAGAAGCAAGAATGCTTCTGTATCTGATCATGATCAGTCAGATCCAAGGATGCTGATATTACTGTTGCAATGCTCTTGGAGATGCTCTCTGAAAATGGTCAACATTATGAAGAAGATAATCCTCTGGAGAACCGAAGTGTTGAAGACTCTCATGACTTGAAGTTCTGAAGGCGGAAGGCTCTGAAGACCAAGTACAGAAATATTCTGAAGACTTATGTGTTCTGAAGATTACTGTTCCAAAGGTCAAGTGCTGAAGACTCTGAAGACAGATTCCTAATGGACGAGTTCTGAAGTTTTGGAAGACTTGAAGAAGTAAAGGATAATGTTCTTAAAGACAAGTGCTGAAGTTCTGAAGACTGATTCCTAATGGACTTCTTCAAATGACTGAATACTTGACATATCAAATATCCTGTTAAGAAGGCTTTACTCATGCTTCATTAAATTACCATCAGAAGCCTCTGAAGTTTAAAAGTCAAATATTACCGTTGTGAACAACTGTACACACTGCCCAAGAAAGATATATCCCATCACTTCTCCCACAGCAAAAGGAGATGTGTCAGTACAGCTACTTATTACACAACGTCTCTTTTCCAACAGCCAACAGCATTTCAAACGGCTATATTTCTACTGGGTTATTTAAAGGAAAGAGCATTCGCTTTTAAAGTGAATCGATTCATTCCATCAAAAGTGAATTGATCAAGTCATTGTGTGAAGATAGCAGCAACGATGAGTTCTCGTTGTAACACTTAGAATATTCAAAGCTATCACCATTTACACATGGCCATTGTTGTTGAAGCTCAAAGATCATCATTCAACATAACAACAATGAATTGGTACAGAAGCTGTTGATGAAGAAGACAACATTACAAATCAGTCAAGTCATCAACCACCTTCTCGTTAGTGATACATTAAAGATATGAAGCAAGGAGTTGTTGCTCAAAGCTTGCTCAGCCAAGAAGACGAAGAAGAAGAAGAAGATCTACAAGATGTCAACAACCATTGAATCATTATACATCTCTGTAGTTTCTTAGGATAAGCAAGGAGTTGTTGCTCACATCTTGCTCGAACACTTATGTGTTCTTTGTACTTAAACTTAGGAGTAATCTGCTTGTTAAGAAGCATTATTGTAATCTCTTGTATAACTAATTCTTGGTGAATTAGGATTCCTTGAGTGGTCAGTGTGACCGGAGACTCGAGAAGACAATGGCTAGATGTCATTGTGGGAAAAGCCTGAAATAGGCTCAGCAGCATTATATTCATTGTGATGAATCCCTGAACGTGTATCTGTGAAAGTCTAGCAGTAGATCTTGCGAGATTGGAACCTGCAGGTCAATGTTCGTTATATTCATTAAGTTGAATCCCTGAACGGTTCATTGCATGTTAGTCACAGTGTGACTATGCATGTTGTGAGTCACCGGCTGTTGCCCGTGCATCTGTAACCGAGATTGATTATAGTGGATTAAGACCTTGTGTTCAAGGAGAAATCACCTGAGGAGGGTGGACTGGATTAGCCTTTGTGGTGAACCAGGATATATCATGTGTTCTTTACTCTTATGCTTAATGTCCTTGTTTATCCTTCTATATTGAGTATCAGAACCCTACCTAAGCAAGTCATAACCTTGCAGCTTAACTTTGATAAGCTTCCGCACTGCAAGTTCTGAGAAATGTAGTTTATGTTCAGACTCTTGTTGGTTCTCATGCTTCACGTAGAGCAATTCTGAATGTAACTTCGCTAGTCAAAGTCTCTCAACGAACTCTGATGTTATCCTAAGTGCTTTAACGACAAGAAGCGAAAAGTTGTTAAAAGAGTAAATACACAATTCAAACCCCCCTTTCTTGTGTCTTTCTCGCACCTTCAGCCATTTGTTGACCCTACTGGGGAAAATGAGTCTCTTGAGAGACTGATTTCTATTTGGGGATATTACATCACTCTTTTCCTTGAGATCTTCTCGGGGAAATGCCATGTGATGTAATTCAATTTGGAGGTGCTGATGGCCTTTTTGTCAGCGACTTTTCCAAAGAAGAACTGTTGTATTGTCGAATCTTTGATTAAGAGGCTTTCTCTGGGGATTTTCCCTAATCTGGGAAAGCAAAGATATCATCTTCAATGGCGAAGAGTGATATTTGTCGAATGACTTCTTGCCTTTTAGAGGTTCAAGTTATCAAAGTGGTCGAGGACCGTCTCCAATCCAGAAATAAACTGTGGGAGAGAGATTGTTCAGACAAAACGTTTCCTGACGAGGAAAGAACTGACAACTCAATTGAGAGGACTTTAATCACTAGGGGACAAGACCAACCGGAGTGATAGTGATGCAATATAAATATGAATGTAAATCAATAATGCATGATGTATGTTTATTTATGTTGACAAAACTGACATGACATACAGACTAGAGGATGAACACGTCTGGATACTCGGTCACTGATGGGGACGAAGAAGTACCATTTGGTTCAAAAATAGCAATTCTGTCTTGCTTAGGAGAGATAGTCCCTGTGGGGAACCACCTTAGTCAGGCTTAGGAGGTAAGAACTCGACCAGGGATATCAGATGGGAAATCACATCTGATACAGTTGATCCTTCATTCAGGCGTACTGGTTTAGAAGGATTACTTTGATTATGCACTTTGAAGCTTAATCGCTTTTGGAGAAGCGATCGATGTTCTTTTGATGTTCAACAGTCAAAAGAATTGCCATCTTTATTTTAAAATCAGGAAAAGTTTGTGACAAGTAAATTCATTTTTTTAAATTTTATTTCAAGAATCGTTGATCATGTTAAAAATATCAATCTGTAAAGCTAAAATAAATAAGAATTGCAAACAAAAGCACTAAAGCTCAAATTTTATTGATAGGATGGAAATCAGCCAAACGCGTGATTCCATAGAGTATTTACAGAGTTAGAAAATGGTAATTTAAGGGGAAAAGGGCTACATTGAAACATAATGACCGTTGTCCTTCTACCAACTTGGAATTCTGGACATCCTGAGCTTCCGTCGAAGATGATCTTGACTGGAGTTTCTTTTGATGGATGGCATTACTGCTACTAAGGCTTTGCCCCTTTGCTGGAAGTAGTTACTTGCCATGAATCCCTAACTTTTGCCAGGATTGTAATTTGAGGTTTCTAATCCATCGGGATGATTTTTTATTATGTCTCTAATTTTTGCCTGGACCGCCCTTTCGGGTTTTCAATCCACCGAGATGTTTTTTTTATTTAGGCGAAGTATTTCTTGACTACGTCAACATTTGTGGGGTAGGCAAATTCCTCTTCATCCATGGTTGTGATTCTCAAGGTGCCACCTGAGAAAGCTTTCTTGACCACATAGGGGCCGTCATAATTCGGAGTCCATTTGCCCCAGGAATCAGTGAGAAATGATTGTATCTTCTTGAGCACGAGGTCTCTTTTTCTGAAGACACGGGGTCAGACCTTTTTGTCAAACGCCTTCTTCATTCTTTG
The DNA here is from genome assembly GCA_022829125.1 of Lathyrus tuberosus. Lineage (NCBI taxonomy): Eukaryota > Viridiplantae > Streptophyta > Magnoliopsida > Fabales > Fabaceae > Lathyrus > Lathyrus tuberosus. The sequence continues at coordinate 9,681,969 of JALAZF010000090.1, forward strand.
CTGATACAACTGACCATGGCATAGTGCCGTTATTCGCTTTTCTTCGATCAGATTGAGTTCGTCGTGTTGACTTTTACACCATTCAGCTTCTGTTAACTTAGCTTCCATCACTACCCTCATTGAGGGGATCTCTACTTCTATGGGGAGCACTGCTTCCATGCCATATATTAGAGAGAAATGGGTTGCCCCTGTTGAAGTGCGGACAGACGTGCGATAACTGTGAAGAGCAAAGGGTAGCATCTCGTGCCAGTCTTTATAGGTTACAACCTGTCATACCCCAAATTTTGACCACTAAGATTTCCCATCATTGTGCAAATCATCATCACAATATGGAAGAACCATCATACTTCATCAGTCTCCCCAAAGATGGGTGAGCATCCACTACAATCAAAATTAGGGTTTCAAGCCCTCTCTGAGTGCTTAGACAAAGGATCAATCAAGGAATGACATGATCTTCAACTTGTCTAACCTCTCAAACATCCACAATGGATCAAAAGGACTCCCACTTCAAGGATCAAGCACAAGGCTTCTCCCTTTTAGGTGGATCAAGTCTCAAGATCGACAGTGTCACCAAATTAGGGTTTTGGTCGACCAGGGCCTCCAGATGGAAATTTTTCATCTAGGCACAAGCCAATGATCCAAAACATAACCTAATATACTCCATGGAACCTCATGGACCCAATCATCAAGTCAATTTTGCCTCAGGGGATGCATTCATCAAAAATCAGGAATTAGGGTTTCTTGACCTAATTCACCCCTAAGTTGACTTTTAGGGAAAATCATGAGCCAAGACCTCAAGAGAGGGTTTGAGGGTCTCTAATGAACTATATTGATCCATTTGGAACAATGGATTAATCCAAGAAGCTTGAGCGACAAGTCTCAATTTCATCTGCACCACAGTTAGGGTTTTAAGGGAAAAGTCAACTGTAACTTTGACTTTTGACCAGGACATGCTCCCAAGCCCTATGACATGCATTGATATACCCTATAACACCCATGGAACATGTTCATCAAGTTTGATTTAGGTCAAGGACATGATTTCTTGAAGAATTGCACAGTTTGGAATTCATCTGATAAAAAGTCAACTGTGCACAAAAGTCAACTTTGACTTTTTGAGATTTTTCACCAAAATGGATTTTTAACCCTAAAATGATGTTAATGTATGATTTGAATCATCATTCATCAAGAAAAATCAAGAAAAGTTGGATAACTTGTAAAAGGGGTAACCATAAAACTTAGAAATTTTTCTGTCATGAAAAAGTGCCACTAATGCACCAACTTTGGAGGACCATAACTCCTAAACCACAAGGCCATTGTGCCCCATTCAAAGCTTGATTTGTAGATCTAATTTCCCTCTACAAAAGCTTCGTACTGACCTATGTCCAAATTCCTCATGGATTTTGAGTTATGGAGTGATCAAAATCAAGAGAAAACACTTTGTTCCAACACTTAGTGAAAATTTCACTAAGTCAGATTTTGCCTTACTTTTTGCCAAATGTAGGGGGATTTTTCACTTGGATTCAGAAGAGATCAAAACCAAACATGTTCAAACAGTTGTTGTATCATGTAAGGGCTTTCCAAAATGGTCAAGAACATTACCAAATTCAACTTACACCATGAGATATGACATTGGCAAGTTGCCTTGCTGAAATCTGTCAAAGGCAAGGCATAATATGCAATTTTGCTCAATTTGCCAAAATCAGCCAAATTTAAATGCTCCTATCCACTTGGACACATCTGAGGATTGAATCTAAAGGGGACAATCACTGAGCCAAGCCTCCAAAGTCCATGGAACAAGAAATAGCATGTTGAACCTAGAATGGCCAAAATAGGGACAAGACTCCAAATTTGGATTGAAGCATTCAATGGAAGCATCAAGGTGACATGGACTGAGCCATTCTCATATGAAATCAGTCAAGACTTATCCAAGACCAAGGGAACCAAAGCTCTGTGCCCTAACCTCTAGTCAATGGCTAGAGGAGACTTGGATTTTCATTTGCCAACATTGGCCAAACCTACTTAGTAGTTGCCATTCACTATTCCTTGCAAAACAAACTTACTCTACTATAAATAGAGCTCAATTGTGTTCAGTTTAAGTACACCAAAGGCCTACAACACTTGCCTTTCTCAAAATCTCTTTCTCTTGGCAAAAATGCCTTTCTTAGCAAGGTAACTATCGGGTTTTGAGCTAGAGGGAAATTCCACTCAAACCAATCACTCACACACCTCACATACATCACATATGAGCTGATCAAACACTTAAACAACAACTGGAACATTGATTTCTCAGAATCACCAGTCAATTGCTCAAGGTTTTAACCAAAGTGCAGTTGAGATGCCATGAAGTGATCCAGCCAATTTCCATTAAGTCCAAGCATTCAAACACATTCCATAGCACCTAGGGAAGCTGTTCAGATCATCACAACACAACTGTAACACCTCCTACACAAATCACGATCACCAGCTGCAAGTGGTAAGCATGAACTCTTCTAACTCTATGATCCATGCAATTTTTGCTGCACAATAATTTGGCCATATGTTCATCATCATGCATGGAATGTTTTCCCTCAATTAATTGCTTTGTTTGAATCGTGTATCAAAAATCCTAGCCTTCATGCAGAAATTAGGGTTCTTGAGGTTTCTTCGTGATTTCATGTTTTATGTTTAATTTAAATGAAATTAAGTGTTATAGACATGATCGTGAGGTTGAAACGAGTTGATTGGTATGTGGATTGCATGATATGGTTAAGTATTCAGTGAGATTGGATGGAAAACGCAAATCTGGCAAACTCAGAACACGCGTGTGTTCTTGGTGTGTTCTTGGCGCCATTTTCAGAAATTTGAATATTTGAATTTTTGTGATTTTTGTTTAATTGATTCAAAAATTAATTTCTCTCTGAGTTTTAATGATTTTGAGTTGATTCTTTTTTTAATAATTCACAAAAATGTTAAAATATTTTATTTTATTAAAAAATCCCAAAAATATTATTTATTTCATATAATTGATATTTTTGCAAAGAATTAATATTTTAATTGTTTTTGACATTTTAAATATTTTTTTCCACCTTGATTTTGCAACTTTTAATGCTTTCTAATTATTTTGTAGGTCAATACTTAATTTTTGAAGCATTAATCCAATATTACAATTTGTTTTTCCTATGTTAAACAATTTTGATCATTTTAATTGAATTTTTATTCAATTAAAACACATTTTGAAAACAAATTAGGGTTTTTGGATTAATTCAACCCTCATAAATCATTTTCAAAACACTTTGGGCCTCTAATAGAGTGTAAGACCCAATCCTTTTTTGACCAAACCATTTTTGGGCCTCAGTGTATTGTATAAGTCCCGATACCGTCAAAAACAAACGGCGCGATCGTCGCCTATTCAAAAATCAATTGGGCCTCTCCTTGAGCTATAAGACTCATTCAAAACTTTTTTGGGCCTCTAATAGAGTGTAAGACCCAACCCCCTTTTAACCAAAAAACTTTGGGCCTCACTTATTGTATAAGCCCCTTTACGTTAAAAGAAAACCTCGGCGCGATCGCCATTTCAAACGGAAAAATCATCTGGGCCTACCCTCGTGTTATAAGCCCCACTCTTTTTCTTTAAAACTTTTTGGGCCTCTTGAGAGAGTGTAAGACCCATCCCTTTGTACAGAAAACTTTTTGGGCCTCAGTCACTTGTATAAGTCCCTCTGTACAAATTCAAAACGACAGTGCGATCACTGATAAAAACCTGGGCCTCTCCTTGAGCTGTAAGCCCCAAATATTTCTTTTTCAAAGCACTTTCTCCTTTGATTTTGAATATATTGTTGTTTTCAATCTTTCTTTGTTGAACAACTAACCAAACAACATGGAAGCTCTACAACCGAGTAAGTGGTTATTGCTTTCATTTACCGCTTTCATATACATATAACTGTATTGTGGGGCTGTTTCACTGTAAGTCTTCTTTCATAAAGTCATATCAACTGTGTAATAATAGTATAGATATTTAGAGTTTCCCCGGCAACTACGTCTAGCATTAAGCCCGTTGGTCGCTCTTAGAAATAGTCTAAACTAGATCCCCATAGGATTACCAGACACAGTCTTCCCTCCTCTTGGGGTTAAACAATATGGAGATATGAAAGGCAACATTCTCTGTGAACCCTTTCATAGACTGTCACTCATAGAAGTTGTCAAAGAAACTCTATTCCCCAGAGATGATCTTTTCTCCGTGAATGGCATCTCTTGAGTTTCTTCCAAATTCTCGAACTTTCCTGGCTTGATCTATTCTCGGTGAATGGCATGTCTTGAACTTCTTGGGGTTTGGGGACCCACAGGCTTCTTAAAAGCACTTGTCAAGAAACTCTACTCCCCAGAGATGATCTTTTCTCCGTGAATGGCATCTCTTGAGTTTCTTCCAAATTCTCGAACTTTCCTGACTTGATCTATTCCTTGTGAATAGCTTGCCTTGAATTTCTCGGGGTTTGGGGACCCATCGGCTTCTTAAAAGCATCAGCCTCCTCTTGGGCATTATACAAGGACCCACGGGCTTCCTAAAAACAACCCCGCCTCCTCTTGGGCTTAGTACAAGGACCCTACGGCTTCCTAGAAGTATTCACAGCCTCCTCTTAGGCTTCGTATAATGATCTCTTCCTCTGGGAATGATAGCCTTCTCTTGGGCTTCGTACAAGGACCGATCGGCTTCTTAAAAGTTTCCAGCCTCCTCTTGGGCTTCGTACAAATTGTCCAGACGGCCTCCTAGAGGTATAGGAACATAACTTAATCATCTGCATAGAACAGTCCTTTCATAGAGTCTACTACTGTTTCTCAAAGCATAGTACAAAAGATGAAACTCTAGACTTGGACAGTCTAATCTCCTTGAGTCTCAAAGACATTCTCAAGTGACCCCCTTTCCCAAAATAGGAAGGAAACCCGTAGACTCGGACAGTCTCAATACCCTTCGGATTTCCCACTTCCTTAAAGAACAGGAATAACCCGGATCCTTGAATCAAATCCATGAGTACAGTATTGCTCATATAAGAACTGATTTTCTCTTTAAAATCAGCATACTGGACCTGTCACTTAACTGAAACAGTCACCATAGCCTCCTCTTAGGCTTTGTATAATGATCCTTCTCCATTGAAGTTAGCCTCTCTCTCGGGCTTTGTACGAGACACATAAGAGACTCCCTCGTTGAGTCAATTACCCCTTTCGCCTCCATCTCGGACTTTATACGAGATACAAAAAGGTTCTTATTGAGCCAAACAAATTTTAGCCTCCCTCTCGGGCTTCGTACGAGATACAAAAGACTCTCTTGTTGAGTCAAATAGCCTCCATCTCGGGCTTTATACGAGATACCAAAAGACTTCATCGTCGAGTCAAAACTTTTTAGCCTCTCTCTCGAGCTTTGTACGAGACACATATTCGCCTCCTCTTAGGCTTTATATAAGAAAACCACTGGTTAATCCAATTAACCTTTTAGCATCAAAGCTGTGCCTCGTTCACAGTACACAAACATCAACAACTCATTCCCTTTCATCTAATCGCTGTAGGCGGCAAGCCTCTGGATCATCTACATCCATGCCACTGTCCCTCTTTTAGCATGAGAAATTCCTAAGGAAAGATGGCATTACTCTACACTGAGTTAAAGTCTTCTCCTTCAGGTTAAAACCCCCTATAAAGGAAATTATGGCATTGCTAGGATCCGCGTATCCCGGTTAAAGTAATCCTCCTTTACAGTCAGTCACCCAACAGTTATGACATACAACCCCCCCTTTAAAGATGACAAATTCTCTCTAAAGTCAAAGCCTTTTAGCTTCATATCTTGGGCTTTGAACAAGATACAAACCACCTTTCGCTTCACGTCTTGGGCTTTGAACAAGACACCAAAAACAACAATTTCCTCCCATAGAATAGGAGGAACTACGAACGCTCTGATTTCCCTGTTTCGGTAAACGGGAATACGTAGGCATAAGATTGAAAGAAAAATCTTAGCGAGCACACTAAACAAAAACCCAAAATCCCATACTCTCATGTATCTATCAAAAGCATCAATCCTAACATCCTAAATCCTTGTTCCCCACTAGAAAGTCCTAGAAATAGAAGAAGAAAACCGTATTGGCGAAAATACAAATAACCAGTACAAAGGCCCCCCCACATTTATCGCATCCGTAACCTAACAGACCGCTGTTTAATCTCAGTATGCAAAGCAGGGTTAATTGGAGACATCTATTTCCCTTCCTTATTCAGCTCACAATAGGATAAAAAATGAATCGACCTGTAGTTAAAACTCAACCGCAGAGAGCGACCAGCGCTTAAGAACCGCGTCCAAAATCGCTCGCTACAGAAAAATGGCGCCCACCGTGGGGCCCTCTTTTTTTTCTTCCTTTTTTTTCACTTGTGTGAATACCACAGATTGGGGCTTCCGCCGGGGAACCCAGCTTCTGTCAGGAACTTGGGATTCATAGCTTTAAAGGTCTAGGATGATTAGGACAAATATATATACTGCTTTTCCTAATTGCTATACGTGTTTATTTTTCTGCTAATGGGAATGCGTGTGATGCCGCATGTGGAAAGATTAAGTATACACTTAAGATAAGTGATGGCGACGAGGTCGACCATCAACCTCAGTGGAGGCTGACCAATGCAACCCATTCTCTCACCTAGACAATGGGCCAATTGTTAAGTCTGAGAAGCTGAGGAGCCAAACCCTTTCGTAGTGCGGAAACTATCAGGAATAGTTGTTACGCGATACTACCCTCATTTGAGGCTGGTGATCTATTCTCGGTGAATGGCACTTACTCTAAGATTGCTCTACAACTCGCTGGCGATCCGTTTGTTGTTTTGCTTTCCTGGGAGGAGCTGATGATAATGAGTACAGGTACAAAAATCACCTTAGTATAAACCTTTGGGGATGGGTAGAGCCTTGACTTCATGACAACGACCCTTTGACCCCATGTTTTTCTATGTTTTTGTGTGCTTCATTCATGCATTCATTTAAAAAACATTAAAAACATTCAAAAAATTCTTCTCTTCTAGTCTCTCTGTTTTTCAAATTAAACTAAGACTGTGATTGCAAATATCAGAGAAAAGGATTGCACTAATGGATTTCGGTAGAAGGAGAACTCATAGTTATACCTTCAAGGTTCCAAAACTAGAGGATTTGAGAAGGTTAGCAAGGATGATCACTAACCCTGAGGCTTTCAGAGCCAAGCACGGAGGTTTGCTACCACTGTTAAGAGTCCATGTGATTGAGGGAATCATGGATGCGCTCATTCAGTTTTATGATCCAGTTTATCACTGTTTCACATTCCCGGACTACCAGTTAGCACCAACGCTGGAGGAGTATTCTCACCTGATTGATCTACACATTACAGATCGAGCTCCATTTTCTGGACTGGAAGAAATTCCAAAGAATCAGACCATTGCAAGAGCAATTCATTTGGACGAGTCTGAGGTCAGGACTCACCTAACTACCAGGGGTGGCATCCAAGGTTTGCCAGCCCAGTTCTTGACAAAGAAAGCCCTGTATTTTGCCAGTATAGGAAACGTGACTGCTTTTGAAAGCATCTTTGTCTTGCTCACCTACGGGTTATTTTTGTTTCCCAACATCAATAACTTTGTAGATATCAACTCCATTAAGGTTTTTCTCATTGGAAACCCTGTGCCGACTTTGCTCGCAGATGCGTATCATTCTGTACACTTGGGAAATTTGTATAGCGGAGGGGAGATCACATGCTGTGTACCTCTGCTTTACAAATGGTTTATCTCTCACTTGCCCAAGTCTGCTGCTTTTTGGGATTGCAAGAGTGCCTTACGTTGGTCGCAGAAGATCATGTCTCTTACCAACTCTGATATAGATTGGTGTAATAGGATTTATGATGGAATCAGGATCATTGACCATTGTGGAAACTTCCCCAACGTATCCCTTATAGGAACTAAGGGAGGAATCAACTATCATCCAGTTCTCGTTCATCGTCAATTTGGATACCTGATGAGACACGTCCCACGGGGTGTTCATCTGGAAGGTCTTTTCTTCAAGGAAGGAGAAAACGACAGAGCACTAAAAATGGAAATAGTGCATGCTTGGAAGCATGTTCATAAGAAAGGACGAGAGTCTCTGGGAAAACCAGACTGTGTCTCGGTGGAGCCTTATCTCCATTGGGTACAAACTAGAGCTCTCAAGCTGAAGATGCCTTATCCTCGTTACGGAATTCTTCCGCCGAGGGAATCTGTCATGTACTTCATGACTGAGACTGAAACGCTTCAGGTTACTCTCAACAAAGTTCAAAAGGAGAGAAGATCTTGGAAGAACAAGTACCGCACCCTCGATGTAGAGTGCATCAAAATACAGCAATTACTGAAAGAGAAAGATGCTCTGATTGAAATTTTTGAGCAACATGCTGTAGAGAATCAAGATGACCAAAGGAATTTGCTCGCTCCTTTCACCTGGAAAAGGAATGACAACCCGACAACGACCCAAGAGCCCCGGTCAAAGAAAAGGAAGATACCAGAATCAGCACCCGAGTTCTCCTCAGAGAGGACTCTGGACCCATTAGCTTAGGTTTCTGTTTCTGCACCTTGTAATCTACTATATTTCCATTTCTGTAATCCTTTGAATTTCAATAAAAAGGGGTTTTTCCACCGTTTGATATTTGCAATCTAATTGTCGAAGTTTATTTTAGTTAAACCTTAAACAATTAATATAATCATTGCATTCATCATTCTCACATCGCGTATTCTTCTTACCTACGAATCTCACGTTTGTGTCTCGGTTCTAGAGTCAAACTGTCTCATTCGTATAATACTCTGGCCAATTGTCAGAAAAGGATGGATGATCTTGAGGAAGAAAATAGAGAGTTGAAAGAAGAAATCGACGCTCTGAGAGAGGATATGAGAAAGCTTCGTAACGACATGCAAGCCATGGCAGAAGCTCAGCTACAAAGAACTGTGATCTCAGAGATCACCTCAACGCCCATAGTAGAAAAGTATGATCCTAGGTATCAAATGCCGAAAGATCATCCTTGGGGCATTCCTGTTAACTATATCTCGGAAGGATATGTTCCGCCGATCGCTGAAGATCAGGGAATCACAACAGAAGCCGCTGGGCCTGAAGGTTACAAACTTCGGGAAAGCGAAGATGCCAGGGGCATACTGAAGACTCCTGAAGGTTACAAACTTCGGGAGACGCCAAGATTCACTGCCGTAGTCACGGTACCACCCCCTGTGGTGCACACTGTCCCGGAAGGACAGATTCCACAGACACCTTCTGGGAAGAAGGAAACTATGTTTGACAGAATTGAGGAATTCCAGGAGCAGTTCTTGGAAATGCAGAAGGAACTGCAAGCCATTCGCGGTCAGGATCTATTTGGAAAGGACGCCGCAGACCTCTGCTTGGTCCCAAATGTGAAAGCTCCGCACAAATTTCAAGTGCCCGACTTTGAAAAGTACAAGGGTAACTCTTGCCCTCAAAGCCATCTGGTGATGTGCGCTCGGCGGATGTCAGCTCAGACGGAGAATCAGGACCTACTGATTCACTACTTCCAGGATAGTTTAACTGGTGCCGCACTCAAATGGTACATGGGTTTAAACTGTGCCACGATCAGCACTTTCAGAGATCTTGGCACTGCCTTCGTCCAACAATACAAATACAATTTGGACATGGCACCCGACAGAGATCAACTCAGATCGATGTCGCAAAAGGACAAGGAAACCTTTAAGGAGTACGCTCAAAGGTGGCGTGAAATCGCCGCTCAAATTTGTCCACCTCTTGAGGTAAAAGAGATGACAAAGATCTTCTTAAAGACCTTAAGCTCATTTTATTATGATCGAATGGTTGCCAGTGCGCCCAGTGATTTCACCGAAATGGTTGGCATGGGCGTACGTCTTGAGGAAGCCGTCCGAGAAGGGCGTTTGGTAAAAGACACTAGATCGACGAGCGGTACTAAAAAATACGGTAGTGCTCTCCCTAAGAAAAAAGAGCAAGATATTGGGAATATCTCTCTCGGAAAACAAAGGCGACGTTATCAACCGGTAGCAGCTGTGACTCCTGCTATCAACCCTGCATCTATTCCTACGTATCAACCTCAGGTTGCGCAGAGCCAACCTGACCAACAAAGGACACAACAGCCTCTTCAGCAGGCTCGTCCTCCATATAACAACAACCGTACAATGCGGCCACCAGGATTTGATCCTATACCCGTGACGTACGCAGAGTTGTTTCCATTTCTGCTAGCTAAGGGGCACATTCATACTAAATCTCCTCTTACAGTACCGGAAAATCTGCCTTTTTGGTTTAAGGTGGATCAAACTTGCCCTTATCATCAAGGAGGATCAGGGCATAACATAGAGACTTGCCTCAATTTCAAGTCCGACGTGCAAAAACTTGTTAGGAGCGGGGTCTTATCCTTCAAGGATATAAATCCTAATGTTCTCACGAACCCGCTGCCTCAACACGAGAAGGCTGCAGTCAATTTGATAGAAGGAGAGACTAACGATGTCTATCAAATTCACGATGTACTCTTGTTGAAAACCAATTTGGTCAAGATGCATTGTAGACAGAGTGGATATGGCCATGTGCCACCCCATAATTATCATCAGTGTGATATCTACTCTAAAAATAATCAAGGATGTTCTGTGGTGCAAGCAGCTCTGCAGGAACAAATGGATCTCGGATGGATCCAAGAGCACCGAGTTCGTGGAGTTAACATGGTCTACACGAATTCTAACGTCATTCAAAACCACGATATCCGTGCAATGAATGTCAACTTGGTGGCGATGCACTCAAGGCAAAGCCAGTATCATAATCTGCCGCGGTACGATTACAATTCCTGTCTGACTTGCTCGGTAAACAAACAGGGATGCTCTTTCATACAGGAGGCCCTCCAGCATCAGATGGATCTTGGATGGATCCAAGACTACCATGATAGGAACTCCTATCAAATTAACATGGTTCAGATCTTCGATATTCGCGTGATGAATACCAACCTGGTAGAGTTACATGCTGAACAGGTCTGACTCGGATTCTTAATATCACATGACTATCAAAGCTGTAAAGCAGGTTGCGAAAAAGATCGAGGTTGTACCCTTGTCCAGGAGGCACTTCAGCACTTGTTAAATCACTGGTGGATGCCGATCTATATGGATGAAGATACTCAGCAGATTAGTATCAGTAATAGAAACCCCACTCGGCGTCAGAGTCAGGATGTCTGATCTGTGGAAGCTAACCTAGTGAAGTTACATTGTATTCAAAGTGGGCGTGGCCTGGTGCCACCACACAATTATGAACGTTGTGGAGTCTGTTCGGAAAGTAACCAGGGGTGTTACCTTGTGAGAGAAGCTCTTCAGGGTCAGGTGGATCATGGAGAGATTCGTCTATATCCGGGTTCTGGACCCATCAATTGGACGCCGAATTACCTTGCCGAGCAAGTTGAGGATGTTGTCACGATCTCTGGTCATCACAGGACCAGGGATGTTTTTGCCATTATCCCTCTACTTGACGAATCTAAAGTTCCCAACCGGGAACGGATCGAGATTACTTACGATGGTCAGAAAAATCAGAAGGCTCATGTAGTTATCTATCTACCAGGACCGTTACCGTATGAGTCAGCTAAGGCTATCCCTTACAAATACGGTGCAACGACAGTTGAAAATGGAAAGGAAATTCCATTACCCTCCGTCGTGAATATTGCAGACATCAGTCGTGTAACACGGAGTGGTAGAATCTTCAACCGAGGGGTTGGGGAACTTAACAAGGAAAAGGAACTTCAGACGGAAACTCCTGATCCACCAGTCGGTCAATCCAGTAATCCCGACCTTTCGAAAAATGATGATGAGATGCTGAAGCTCATCCAAAGGAGTGAATACAACATTGTTGATCAACTGTTACAAACTCCTTCAAAGATCTCGGTATTATCGCTGTTACTCAGTTCAGAAGCCCACAGGGAGGCTCTACAGAAAGTCTTGGAGCAGGCCTTTGTGGAACAGGATGTAACAATCAGACAGTTTGATAGCATTGTCTCTAACATCACTTCCTGCAACAATTTAGGATTTAGTGATGAGGAATTACCCGAAGAGGGTCGCCGTCATAACATGGCGCTCAATATCACAGTTAACTGCCAGGACGATGCTTTAGCCAGCGTACTGGTAGACACAGGGTCAGCCCTGAATGTTATGCTGAAGTCCACTTTGATGCAATTATCATTCAAAGGCCCTCCGATGAGAATCAGCGAGGTCGTCGTCAAAGCGTTCGACGGATCCAGAAAAATAGTTATCGACGAAGTTGATCTTCCCATAACTATTGGTCCTCACACTTTCCAAGTCACTTTCCAGGTCATGGACATCCGGGCAACATACAGTTGTTTATTAGGAAGACCTTGGATACATCAAGCTAGAGCGATTACTTCAACCCTCCACCAAAAGCTAAAGTTCGTCAAGAACGATCAACTTGTCACAGTTTGTGGGGAACAAGCATTGCTTGTAAGCAACTTGTCATCATCTGCTGGTATAGAACCCGAGGAGGTTATTGGAACTCAGTTCCAAGCACTGTCGGTGAGCAAGAACAATCAGTTCCAAGGAGGAACCTCGATTTCCTCATACAACGATGCTATCAAAGCGGTCGAGAGTACCGATACAACCGGATGGGGACAGCTTGTCATTCTTACTGACAATAAAACAAAGAAGGGTCTTGGTTTTTCTGCAACCTGTACCCAGACAGCTGCCAACGATGAAAGTTTTCATCCCCTTCAAAACTTCTTCCACAATGGAGGTCTTCTTCACCCAGTGTCTCAAACAGTACATGCTATTAATGAGGAAGATCCCTCTGACACGGATGAAGAACGGAAGTCCTATCTTAACGAGGACGGTTATATGTCTCAGGAAGAGGTGCCTACGCCATTTTTCTATCCCGCACAGAGTCCGAGATTTATACCCAGGTCAGACGTCGAAATGATATACAGGGATTGTGATCCGGAAGGATGCCGTGCTCCGCCAAATTCATTAGAGGAGGACACTCTGATGAAAGACAACTTTGACCACAACTACTATGGCCCAATGGATGGTCTGCCAATGTGGCAGCCTTACCCAGGAAACTTGGGGCCGGAAAGTCAGCCGAGTAATGAAACTCAACTGAGCATCATTGATCAGAATACCTGTGTCCCCACCATGTCATGGGATCAACACTCAGGTTATTCAGAAACTACTCAACATGAAGATGAATTCGCAACGTTTGCCGGACTTGAATTCATCAACTATGCGTTTCCCGAGGTGAACGTCATCGAGAGAGATGACTCCTCCAGTTCGAAAGAAGTATGGGACACCTTGGGACAACTGAGTGGAAAATACGACTATATGGTCAAGTACACCGCTCCCGAAAGCTCTCGTATCAGGCTCGAAGATATCCAGCCTACTGGATGGGGAGATACAGCTAAGAGCACAATACTATGCAAAATGCAATTGAGGAATTCTCCTACGACAATTCTGCCTGGGAGACAAATCCCAGTGATCCTGCTCCACCAGAAATCAGCGTTATTTCTGAAGACAAATCAAGGAAGGTTCCAGACTTTGTGATTCATCGAGGAGTTTGCCGCCAATGGGTTGTCGTCGAGGTTCCGAAGATCGTTCATCAGTCAAAGTAATTGCCATCTTTTAACCTTTCACCCTGCCCAGGTGAAACGGATGTTTTTATAGGGCTCGCTTTCTGTAAATTATCCCTCTTCACTTAGCCCAAAGCTACAGAGTTTTGTTTTATAGGGCTGTAGTTTCAAGATTCGACTTGTTCATTAATGAAATAACGTCGTTCTGTAATTTCCGCATTAATTGTTGTTTTCTCTTTTCGCTTTTTTAGAAAATGGTAATCCTAAAAAACAATTCAAATAAAAATAAGCAGTAAAATAAAACACTGCACACACTTGCATCTTCTCTATCTCTTCTAAACACAAATCATCACGTCATGCAGATTGCTTGTTTTAAACCCCGTTGAAACATACGATCCGATGCCTTCTCCCAACTTTGAGTTCCTGGTATTCGAGGCTGAAGAAGAAGTTGACAACGAAATTCCAGAAGAGATCTCTCGACTACTCAGACAGGAGGAAAGGTCCATTGAACCTCACAAAGAGCCGTTAGAAACGGTAAACTTGGGTTCAGAAACAGAGAGAAAAGAAATCAGGATTGGGGCACTGCTCGGTCCAACTGCCAGAGAGGGTTTGATAAAGCTTCTCAGAGAATTTCCCGATGTATTCGCTTGGTCCTATCAGGATATGCCAGGGTTGGATACCAGCATCGTGGAACATCACTTACCGTTAAGGTCGGAATGTCCTCCAGTAAAGCAGAGGTTGAGACGCACTCACCCGGACATGGCCATCAAAATCAAAGAGGAGGTACAAAAACAGATTGACGCGGGTTTCCTCGCCACATCAGAATATCCTCAATGGTTAGCCAACATCGTACCCGTTCCCAAAAAGGACAGAAAGGTTAGAATGTGTGTTGATTACAGGGATCTGAACAAGGCTAGTCCAAAGGACGACTTTCCTTTACCACATATTGACATGCTGGTAGACAGCACAGCAAAATTTAAAGTGTTCTCCTTCATGGATGGATTCTCGGGCTATAACCAGATCAAAATGGTGCCGAAACACATGGAGAAAACTTTGTTCATTACCCCATGGGGTACCTTTTGTTACAAGGTAATGTCGTTCGGTTTGAAGAACGTTGGGGCAACCTATCAAAGGGCCATGACTACTCTGTTTCTTGACATGATACACAAAGAAATCGAAGTGTATGTTGATGATATGATTGCAAAATCAAAAACAGAGAGTGAGCATGTTGAACATCTGTCAAAATTGTTCGAACATCTAAGAAAACTCAAGCTCCGCTTGAATCCCAACAAGTGCACCTTCGGTGTCCATTCAGGGAAACTACTAGGGTTCATCGTCAGCCAGAAAGGAATTGAGGTTGATCCTGACAAGGTCAAGGCCATTCAAGAAATGCCTTCTCCGAAAACTGAAAAACAAGTCAGAGGATTCCTAGGACGTTTGAACTACATCTCCAGATTCATATTCCTTATGACCGCCACGTGTGCGCTGATTTTCAAATTACTCAAAATGAACCAGGATTGTGTTTGGTCAGAAGATTGCCAAACCGCCTTCGAAAGTATTAATGAATATCTGTTGAATCCTCCGATTCTATCACCCCCAGTGGAAGGAAGACCACTGATCATTTACCTCACATTTCTAGAGAACTCAATGGGATGTGTACTTGGCCAACAAGACGAAGCCAAAAGGAAAGAGTCTGCCATTTACTATTTGAGCAAGAAGTTCACCGACTGCGAAACTCGGTACACGATGCTTGAGAAAACTTGTTGCGCTTTGGCTTGGGCAGCCAAACGTCTTCGCCAATACATGATTCGTCATACTACTTGGTTAATCTCCGAAATGGATCCAATCAAGTACGTTTTCGAAAAACCTGCTCTTATGGGAAGGATTGCCCGTTGAAAGATGTTGTTATCAGAATATGACATAGAGTACCACGCTCAGAAAGCCATTAATGCAAATATTTTAGCCGATCATTTGGCTCATCAATCGATTGACGATCAAGAATCAACCGGGTTTGACTTCCCAGACGAAGATGTCATGTATCTAAAGATGAAAGACTGTGATGAACCTCTACCCAGTGAAGGGCCAGAACCAGGTTCCCAATGGGGACTTATCTTTGACGGAGCAGTTAATCATTACGGAAACAGAATTGGGGCAATCATTGTTACCTCTCAGGGTACCCACATTCCTTTCACTGCCAGACTTACGTTCAAATGTACGAACAACGAGGCCGAATACGAAGCTTGTATCATGGGTCTCGAGGAAGCGATTGATTTAAGGATCAAAAACTTGGACGTATATGGCGACTCAGCCCTGGTTATCAATCAGATAAAAGGAGATTGGAACACATACCAATCAGGATTGATCCCTTACAAAGATTACGCAAGAA
Organism: Lathyrus tuberosus; assembly: GCA_022829125.1. NCBI lineage: Eukaryota > Viridiplantae > Streptophyta > Magnoliopsida > Fabales > Fabaceae > Lathyrus > Lathyrus tuberosus. The sequence goes on from JALAZF010000090.1 coordinate 9,697,932, forward strand.
GGTTGCTACCTTTCTTCAACAGAGTTGAGTTTCATCATATCCCTCGAGAGGAGAATCACATGGCTGATGCATTAGCCACTCTCTCTTCCATGATTAGTGTAGGTCAATGGAACGACTTACCTAAGATCGACATAATGCGCCTTGAACGGCCCGCTTACATCTTCACGATTGAAGCAGTAATAGACGACAAACCTTGGTATCACGATATCAAATGCTTCCTTCAGAAACAAGAGAACCCACCTGGGGCACTCAGAAAAGACAGGAAAACCCTCAGAAGATTGGCTGGAAACTTCTTCCTGAGCGGTGACACTCTCTATAAGAGAAATTTTGACATGGTCTTGCTCCGATGCGTAGACAGATCAGAAGCAGACATGCTTATGAAAGAAATTCATGAAGGATCCTTTGGCACTCATGCCAATGGACATACAATAGCGAGAAAAATTCTAAGAGCAGGGTACTATTGGTTGACCATGGAATCCGACTGCTACAAGTACATGAGGAGGTGTCACAAGTGTCAGATATACTCCGACAAAATTCATGTACCGCCATCACATCTCAAAGTTCTTTCTTCCCCATGGCCTTTTTCCATATGGGGAATCGACATGATTGGCTTGATCGAACCCAAGGCTTCAAACGGACATTGGTTCATCCTAGTAGCCATTGACTACTTCACCAAGTGGGTCGAAGCAGCATCATACGCTAATGTAACCCGACAAGTGGTGGTCCGATTTATCAAAAACAATATCATCTGCCGTTATGGTGTTCCAAGCCAGATCATTACTGATAATGGATCTAACTTGAACAATAAGATGATGAAGGAGTTGTGCGCAGAGTTCAAGATCGAACACCATAACTCATCTCCCTACCGACCCAAGATGAACGGAGCGGTAGAAGCAGCTAACAAGAACATCAAGAAGATCGTTCAAAAGATGGTTGTAACCTACAAAGACTGGCATGAGATGCTACCCTTTGCTCTTCACGGTTATCACACATCTGTCCGCACTTCAACAGGGGCAACCCCTTTCTCTCTAGTATATGGCATGGAAGCAGTGCTCCCCATAGAAGTAGAGATCCCGTCAATCCGAGTATTGATGGAAGCTAAGCTCACTGAGGCTGAATGGTGTCAAAGTTGACACGACGAACTGAATCTGATCGAGGAGAAGCGAATCACGACACTATGCCATGGCCAATTGTATCAACAGAGAATGAAGAGGGCGTTTGACAAAAAGGTCCGACCTCGTGTTTTCAGAAAAGGAGACCTTGTGCTCAAAAAGATACAATCATTTCTCACTGATTCGCGAGGCAAGTGGACTCCGAATTATGATGGCCCCTATGTGGTCACGGAAGCTTTCTCAGGCGGCGCCTTGAGACTTGCAACCATGGACGGAGAGGAATTTTCCTACCCCATGAATGTTGATGTAGTCAAGAAAAACTTCGCCTAAATGAAAAAAAAACGTCTCAGTGGATCGAAAACCCGAAAGGGCGGTCCAGGCAAAAGTTAGAGACATGAAAAAAATCATCCCGGTGGATTGGAAACATCAAAGTACAATCCAGGCAAAAATTAGGGATAATGGCAAGTAACTATGTTCAACAAAGGCAAGTCCCTCAGCAGCAGCAGTTACACCATCCATCGGAGGAAAACTCCAGTCACTGTCATCTTCGACAGAAGCTCAAGATGTCCCGAATTCAAAGTTGGTAGAAGGATAGTGGTCGTTATGTTTCAATGTAGCCCTTTTCCCTGTAAATTACCATTTTCTAACTTTGTATATACTCTTTGGAATCACGCGTTTGGCTGATCTCCATCTTATCAATAAAATTTGAGCCTTTGTGCTTTTGTTTGTAATTCTTATTTGTTTTAGCTTTACAGAACGACGTTGTTAACATGATTAACGATTCTTGAAATAAAAATGAATATACTTGTTAAAACTTTTTCTGCTTTTAAATTAAAGACGACAATTTTTTTTACTGTTGAACATCAGAATAACATCGGTCGCTTCTCCAGAAGTAATCGAACCTCAAAGTGCAGAATCAAAGTACTCCTTCTAACCCAGTATGCCTGAATGAAGGGATCGACTGTGTCAGAGACCTTGTTTCGTCTGACACGCCTCGGCCGAGTTCTTACCTCCTAAGCCCGATCAACGGTATTCCCCGCAGGGACTATCTCTCCTAAGCAAGGCGGAATTGCTATTCTGAACCAACGGTACTTCTTCGCCCCGCGATGGCCGAGTGTCAGTTTTGTCAGCATAAACATACATGCATCATGCATTATTGATTTACATTCACATTTCATATTGCATCACTATCACTCTAGTCGGTCTTGTCCCCTAGTGATAAAAGTCCTCTCAATCGAGTTGTCAGCCCTTTCTTCGTCAGGAAGTGTTACGTCTGAACATTCTCTCTCCTCCAGTTTTATTTCTGGATTGAAGTGGGGTCCTCGACCACGTTGATAACTTGAACCTCTGAAAGACCAGAGAGCCCTCAGTTAACATCACTCTTCGCCATTGAAGATGATATCCTTGTTTTCCCGGATTAAAGAAAATCCCGAGAGAAAGCCTCCTAAATCGGAGATTCGACATTACGGCAGTTTTTCTCCGAAAAACCTACTGATGAAAAGGTTATCGGCACCTCAAAATTGGATCCCATCATATGGCGTTTCTCCGGGAAGATCCCGAGAAAAGTATGATGTAAGACCCCCAAGCGAAAGCAGTCTCTCAAGGGACTCGCATTCCCCAAAGTAGAGTCAACAAATGGCATCTCCAACAGAGAAGTTTGTACACCTCTACAACTCAGACGACTGGGTTCCCCAGCGAGTCTGACATCAAAGTTTTTCTATCAAATGGCATCTCCCTAGGAAAATTCGGCGAGAGGTTTGAGGAAAACCGTTACGCATAGCGTCCCTTGTCAATTAAGTTTATTGACAAAGGAAACTAAGACCAGTTCCTTGGTAGAAAACCAGGATCGAGGGGAAGTTTATAAAGAAAACTAAGACCAGTTCCTTGGTAGGAAACCAGGATCGAGGGGAAGTTTATTTTAGAAACTAAGACCAGTTCCTTGGTAGGAAACCAGGATCGAGGGGAGGTTTATTTCAAAAGAAAACTGAGACCAGCTCCTTGGCTGAAGACCAGGATCGAGGGGAAGTTTACCTTTTCTAAGCATCATTGCTTAGCAAAAGAAGATGAATGCGTAAGCTATCATTCATAACCACCATCAAAATTTCAGGTATTCCGATAATTAATCCTCTTGCACCCCGAATGTCCGAACACCTTCGTCATTCACACCTTCGTGTCCAAGAAGATTAAATAGGGGCATCTGTCATACCCCAAATTTTTACCACTAAGATTTCCCATCATTGTGCAAACCATCATCACAATATGGAGGAACCATCATACTTCATCAGTCTCCCCAAAGATGGGTGAGCATCCACTACAATCAAAATTAGGGTTTCAAGCCCTCTCTGAGTGCTTAGACAAAGGATCAATCAAGGAATGACATGATCTTCAACTTTTCTAACCTCTCAAACATCCACAATGGATCAAAAGGACTCCCACTTCAAGGATCAAGCACAAGGTTCCTCCCTTCTAGGTGGATCAAGTCTCAAGATCGACAATGTCACCAAATTAGGGTTTTGGTCGACCAGGGCCTCCAGATGGAAATTTTTCATCTGGGCACAAGCCAATTATCCAAAACATAACCTAATATACTCCATGGAACCTCATGGACCCAATCATCAAGTCAATTTTGCCTCAGGGGATGCATTCATCAAAAATCAGGAATTAGGGTTTCTTGACCTAATTCACCCCTAAGTTGACTTTTAGGGTAAATCATGAGCCAAGACCTCAAGAGAGGGTTTGAGGGTCTCTAATGAATTATATTGATCCATTTGGAACAATGGATTAATCCAAGAAGCTTGAGCAACAAGTCTCAATTTCATCTGCACCACAGTTAGGGTTTTAAGGGAAAAGTCAACTGTAACTTTGACTTTTGACCAGGACATTCTCCCAAGCCCTATGACATGCATCAATATACCCTATAACACCCATGGAACATGTCCATCAAGTTTGATTTAGGTCAAGGACATGATTTCCTGAAGAATTGCACAGTTTGGAATTCATCTAATAAAAAGACAACTGTGCACAAAAGTCAACTTTGACTTTTTGAGATTTTTCACCAAAATGGATTTTTAACCCTAAAATGATGTTAATGTATGATTTGAATCATCATTCATCAAGAAAAATCAAGAAAAGTTGGATAACTTGTAAAAGGGGTAACCATAAAACTTAGAAATTTTTCTAAGTCATGAAAAAGTGCCACTAATGCACCAACTTTGGAGGACCATAACTCCTAAACCACAAGGCCATTGTGCCCCATTCAAAGCTTGATTTGTATATCTCATTGCCCTCTACAAAAGCTTCATACTGACCTATGTCCAAATTCCTCATGGATTTTGAGTTATGGAGTGATCAAAATCAAGAGAAAACACTTTGTTCCAACACTTAGTGAAAATTTCACTAAGGCAGATTTTGCCTTACTTTTTGCCAAATGTAGGGGGATTTTTCACTTGGATTCAGAAGAGATAAAAAACAAACATGTTCAAACAATTGTTGTATCATGTAAGGGCTTTCCAAAATGGTCAAGAACATTACCAAATTCAACTTACACCATGAAATATGATATTGGCAAGTTGCCTTGCTGAAATCTGTCAAAGGCAAGGTAGAATTTGCAATTTTGCTCGATTTGCCAAAATCAGCCAAATTCAAATGCTCCTATCCACTTGGACACATCTGAGGATTGAATCTAAAGGGGACAATCACTGAGCCAAGCCTCCAAAATCCATGGAACAAGAAATAGCATGCTGAACCTAGAATGGCCAAAATAGGGACAAGACTCCAAATTTGGATTGAAGCATTCAATGGAAGCATCAAGGTGACATGGACTGAGCCATTCTCATCTGAAATCAGTCAAGACTTATCCAACACCAAGGGAACCAAAGCTCTGTGCCCTAACCTCTAGTCAATGGCTAGAGGAGACTTGGATTTTCATTTGCCAACATTGGCCAAACCTACTTAGCAGTTGCCATTCACTATTCCTTGCAAAACAAACTTGCTCTACTATAAATAGAGCTCAATTGTGTTCAGTTTAAGTACACCAAAGGCCTACAACACTTGCCTTTCTCAAAATCTCTTTCCCTTGGCAAAAATGCCTTTCTTAGCAAGGTAACTATCGGGTTTTGAGCTAGAGGGAAATTCCACTCAGACCAATCACTCACACACCTCACATAAATCATATATGAGCTGATCAAACACTTAAACAACAACTGGAGCATTGATTTCTCAGAATCACCAGTCAATTGCTCAAGGTTTTAACCAAAGTGCAGTTGAGATGCCATGAAGTGATCCAGCCAATTTCCATCAAGTCCAAGCATTCAAACACACTCCATAGCACCTAGGGAAGCTGTTCAGATCATCACAACACAACTGTAACACCTCCTACACAAATCACGATCACCAGCTGCAAGTGGTAAGCATGAACTCTTCTAACTCTATGATCCATGCAATTTTTGCTGCACAATAATTTGGCCATATGTTCATAATCATGCATGGAATGTTTTACCTCAATTAATTGCTTTGTTTGAATCGTGTATCAAAAATCCTAGCCTTCATGCAGAAATTAGGGTTCTTGAGGTTTCTTCGTGATTTCATGTTTTATGTTAAATTTAAATGAAATTACGTGTTATAGACATGATCGTGAGGTTGAAACGAGTTGATTGGTATTTGGATTGCATGATATGGTTAAGTATTCAGTGAGATTGGATGGAAAACGCAAATCTGGCAAACTCAGAACACGCGTGTGTTCTTGGCGCCATTTTCAAAAATTTGAATATTTGAATTTTTGTGATTTTTGTTTAATTGATTCAAAAATTAATTTCTCTCTGAGTTTTAATGATTTTGAGTTGATTCTTTTTTTAATAATTCACAAAAATGTTAAAATATTTTATTTTATTAAAAAATCCCAAAAATATTATTTATTTCATATAATTGATATTTTTGCAAAGAATTAATATTTTAATTGTTTTTGACATTTTAAATATTTTTTCCACCTTGATTTTGCAACTTTTAATGCTTTCTAATTATTTTGTAGGTCAATACTTAATTTTTGAAGCATTAATCCAATATTACAATTTGTTTTTCCTATGTTAAACAATTTTGATCATTTTAATTGAATTTTTATTCAATTAAAACACATTTTGAAAACAAATTAGGGTTTTTGGATTAATTCAACCCTCATAAATCATTTTCAAAACACTTTGGGCCTCTAATAGAGTGTAAGACCCAATCCTTTTTTGACCAAACCATTTTTGGGCCTCAGTGTATTGTATAAGTCCCGATACCGTCAAAAACAAACGGCGCGATCGTCGCCTATTCAAAAATCAATTGGGCCTCTCCTTGAGCTATAAGACCCATTCAAAACTTTTTTGGGCCTCTAATAGAGTGTAAGACCCAACCCCCTTTTAACCAAAAAACTTTGGGCCTCACTTATTGTATAAGCCCATTTTCGTTAAAAGAAAACCTCGGCGCGATCGCCATTTCAAACGGAAAAATCATCTGGGCCTACCCTCGTGTTATAAGCCCCACTCTTTTTCTTTAAAACTTTTTGGGCCTCTTGAGAGAGTGTAAGACCCATCCCTTTGTACAGAAAACTTTTTGGGCCTCAGTCACTTGTATAAGTCCCTCTGTACAAATTCAAAACGACAGTGCGATCACTGATAAAAACCTGGGCCTCTCCTTGAGCTGTAAGCCCCAAATCTTTCTTTTTCAAAGCACTTTCTCCTTTGATTTTGAATATATTGTTGTTTTCAATCTTTCCTGGCTTGATCTATTCTCGGTGAATGGCATGTCTTGAACTTCTCGGGGTTTGGGGACCCACAGGGTTCTTTAAAGCACTTGTCAAGAAACTCTACTCCCCAGAGATGATCTTTTCTCCGTGAATGGCATCTCTTGAGTTTCTTACAAATTCTCGAACTTTCCTGACTTGATCTATTCCTTGTGAATAGCTTGCCTTGAATTTCTCGGGGTTTGGGGACCCACCGGCTTCTTAAAAGCATCGGCCTCCTCTTGGGCATTATACAAGGACCCACGGGCTTCCTAAAAGCAACCCCGCCTCCTCTTGGGCTTATTACAAGGACCCTACGGCTTCTTAGAAGTATTCACAGCCTCCTCTTAGGCTTAGTATAATGATCTCTTCCTCCGGGAATGATAGCCTTCTCTTGGGCTTCGTACAAGGACCGATCGGCTTCTTAAAAGTTTCCAGCCTCCTCTTGGGCTTCGTACAAATTGTCCCAACGGCCTCCTAGAGGTATAGGAACAGAACTTAATCATCTGCATAGAACAGTCCTTTCATAAAGTCTACTACTGTTTCTCAAAGCATAGTACAAAAGATGAAACTCTAGACTTGGACAGTCTAATCTCCTTGAGTCTCAAAGACATTCTCAAGTGACCCCCTTTCCCAAAATAGGAAGGAAACCCGTAGACTCGGACAGTCTCAATACCCTTCGGATTTCCCGCTTCCTTAAAGAACAAGAATAACCCGGATCCTTGAATCAAATCCATGAGTACAGTATTGCTCATATAAGAACTGATTTTCTCTTTAAAATCAACATACTGGACCTGTCACTTAGCTGAAACAGTCACCATAGCCTCCTCTTAGGCTTTGTATAATGACCCTTCTCCATTGAAGTTAGCCTCTCTCTCGGGCTTTGTACGAGACACATAAGAGACTCCCTCGTTGAGTCAATTACCCCTTTCGCCTCCATCTCGGGCTTTATACGAGATACAAAAAGGTTCTTATTGAGCCAAACAAATTTTAGCCTCCCTCTCGGGCTTCGTACGAGATACAAAAGACTCTCTTGTTGAGTCAAATAGCCTCCATCTCGGGCTTTATATGAGATACCAAAAGACTTCATTGTCGAGTCAAAACTTTTTAGCCTCTCTCTCGGGCTTTGTACGAGACACATATTCGCCTCCTCTTAGGCTTTATATAAGAAAACCACTAGTTAATCCAATTAACCTTTTAGCATCAAAGTTGTGCCTCGTTCACAGTACACAAACATCAACAACTCCTTCCCTTTCATCTAATCGCTATAAGCGGCAAGCCTCTGGATCATCAACATCCATGCCACTGTCCCTCTTTTAGCATGAGAAATTCCTAAGGAAAGATGGCATTACTCTACACTGAGTTAAAATCTTCTCCTTCAGGTTAAAACCCCCTATAAAGGAAATTATGGCATTGCTAGGATCCGCGTATCCCGGTTAAAGTAATCCTCCTTTACAGTCAGTCACCCAACAGTTGTGACATACAACCCCCCCTTTAGAGATGACAAATTCTCTCTAAAGTCAAAGCCTTTTAGCTTCATATCTTGGGCTTTGAACAAGATGCAAACCACCTTTCGCTTCACGACTTGGGCTTTGAACAAGACACCAAAAACAACCATTTCCTCCCATAGAATAGGAGGAACTACGAACGCTCTGATTTCCCTGTTTCGGTAAACGGGAATACGTAGGCATAAGATTGAAAGAAAAATCTTAGCGAGCACACTAAACAAAAACCCAAAATCCCATACTCTCATGTATCTATCAAAAGCATCAGTCCTAACATCCTAAATCCTTGTTCCCCACTAGAAAGTCCTAGAAAGAGAAGAAGAAAACCGTATTGGTGAAAATACAAATAACCAGTATAAAGGCCCCCCCACATTGATCGCATCCGTAACCTAACAGACCGCTGTTTAATCTCAGTATGCAAAGCATGGTTAATTGGAGACATCTATTTCCCTTCCTTATTCAGCTCACAATAGGATAAAAAATGAATCGACCTGTAGTTAAAACTCAACCGCAGAGAGCGACCAGCGCTTAAGAACCGCGTCCAAAATCGCTCGCTACACAACCATCTTTTGAACTATCTTCTTGATATTCTTGTTAGCCGCTTCTACCACTCCGTTCATCTTAGGTCGGTAGGGAGATGAGTTATGATGTTCGATCTTGAACTCAGCGCACAACTCTTTCATCATCTTATTGTTCAAGTTAGATCCATTATTAGTAATGATCTGGTTTGGAACACCATAACAGCAGATGAGATTGTTTTTGATAAAGCGGACCACGGCTTGTCGGGTTACATTGGTGTATGACGCTGCTTCGACCCACTTGGTGAAGTAGTCAATGGCTACTAGGATGAACCGATGTTCGTTCGAAGCCTTAGGTTCGATCATGCCAATCATGTCGATTCCCCATATGGAAAAAGGCTATGGGGAAGAGAGAACTTTGAGATGCATTGGAAATACATGGATTTTGTCTGAGTATATTTGACACTTGTGACACATCCTCATGTACTTGTAGCAATCGGATTCCATGGTTAACCAATAGTACCCTGCTCTCAGAATTTTTCTCGCCATTGTGTGTCTGTTGGCATGAGTGCCAAAGGATCCTGTGTGAATTTCTTTCATCAACATGTTTGCTTCTGGTCTGTCTACACATCAGAGCAAGACTATGTCAAAGATTCTCTTATAAAGTGTATCACTGCTCAGAAAGAAGCTGCCTGCCAATCTTCTGAGAGTCTTTTTGTCTTTTCTGGCTGCCCCAGGTGGGTAGTCTTGGTTCTGAAGGAAGCATTTGATATCGTGATACCAAGGTTTGTCGTCTATGACTGCTTTAATCGCGAAGACGTAAGTGGGCCGTTCTAGGCGCATTATGTCAATCTTAGGTATGTCATTCCATTGACCTACACTAATCATGGAAGAGAGAATGGCCAATGCATCAGTCATGTGATTCTCTTCACAAGGGATATGATAAAAGTCGACTCGGTTGAAGAAGGGTAACAACCTTCTTGCGTAGTCTTTGTAAGGAATCAATCCTGATTGGTATGTGTTCCAATCTCCTTTGATCTGATTAATAACTATGGCTGAGTCGCCATATACATCCAAGTTCTTGATCCTTAAGTCGATCGCTTCTTCGGACCCATGATATAAGCTTCGTATTCGGCCTCATTGTTTGTGCACTTGAACGTTAGTCTGGAAGTGAAAGGAATGTAGGAACCCTGAGGTGTTATGATGATTGCCCCAATTCCATTTCCATAATGATTAATAACTCCGTCAAAGATAAGTCCCCATTGAGAACCTGGTTCTGGCCCTTCACTGGGTAGCGGTTCATCGCAATCTTTCATTTTTAAGTACATGACATCTTCGTCTGGGAAGTCAAACCCGACTGATTCTTGATCTTCAATCTGTTGATGAGCCAAATGATCGGCTAAAATACTTCCTTTGACGACTTTCTGAGCATGGTACTCGATGTCATATTCTGATAACAACATCTGGCCACGGGCAATCCTTCCCGTGAGAGCAGGTTTTTCAAAGACATACTTGATTGGATCCATTTCGGAGATTAACCAAGTAGTGTGACAAATCATATACTGGAGAAGACGTTTGGCTGCCCAAGCCAGAGCACAGCAAGTTTTCTCAAGCATAGTGTATCGAGTCTCGCAGTCGGTGAATTTCTTGCTCAAATAGTAAATGGCAGACTTTTTCCTTTTCGTTTCATCTTGCTGGCCAAGTACACATCCCATCGAGTCTTCTAAGATTGTTAGGTAAATGATCAGTGGTCTTCCTTCCACTGGAGGTGATAGAATCGGTGGGTTCAATGGGTATTCCTTGATACTGTCGAAGGCAGTTTGGCAGTCTTCTGTCCAAACGTAGTCCTGATTCTTTTTTAGTAATTTGAAGATCGGCGCACACGTCGCGGTCATGAGGAATATAAATATGGAAATGTAATTCAAATGTCCCAGGAATCCCATGACTTGTTTTTTAGTCTTTGGAGAAGGCATTTCTTGAATGACCTTGACCTTGTCAGGATCAACCTCAATTCCTTTCTGGCTGACGGTGAACCCTAGCAGTTTCCCAGAGCGAACACCAAATGTGCACTTATTGGGATTCAAGTGGAGTTTATATTTTCTCAGACGCTCGAATAGTTTTGCCAGGTGGGTCACATGCTCCTCTTCTGTCTTAGATTTTGCAATCATATCATCGACATATACCTCGATTTCTTTGTGTATCATGTCGTGGAACAGAGTAGTCATGGCCCTTTGATAGGTTGCCCCGGTGTTCTTCAAACCGAACGGCCTTACCTTGTAACAAAAGGTGCCTCATGGGGTGATGAAGGAAGTTTTCTCCATATCTTTCGGCACCATTTTGATTTGATTATAGCCCAAGAATCCATCCATGAAGGAGAATATTTTGAACTTTCATGTACTACCTACCAGCATGTCAATGTGTGGTAAGGGAAAGTCATCCTTTGGACTGGATTTGTTCAGATCCCTGTAGTCTACACATATTCTAACATTTCCGTCCTTTTTCGGAACTGGTACTATGTTGGCTAGCCATTGAGGATATTCAGATGTAGCGAGGAAACCTGCGTCAATCTGTTTTTGTACTTCCTCTTAGATTTTGATGGCCATGTCTGGGTGACTCCTTCTCAACCTTTGCTTTACTGGCGTACATTCTGATCTTAACGGTAGATGATGTTCCACGATGCTGGTATCCAACCCTGGCATGTCCTGATAGGACCAAGCGAATACATCAGGAAACCCTTTGAGAAGCTTAATCAATCTTTCTTTGACAGTTGGACTGAGTAATGCCCCAATCTTGACTTCTTTTCTCTCTTCTTCAGAACCCAAGTTGACCATTTCCAATGGCTCCTTGTGAGGTTCAATGGACCTTTCCTCTTGTTTGAGTAATCGGGAGATCTCTTTTGGAATTTCTTCGTCATTTTCATCTTCAGCCTCAAATATCGGGAATTCAAAGTTGGGAGAAGGCGTTGGATCTTATGTTTCAATGGGGTTTAAAACAAGCAATCTGCATGACGTGATGATTTTGTTTTAGAAGGGATAGAGAGAATGCAAGAGTGTGTGCAGTGTAATTTCTGAAAAACGCTTGTTTTTATTATTTGAGTTGTTTTTAGGATTACCATTTTCTGAAAAAGCGAAAAGAGAAACCAGCAATATATGTGGAAATTACAGAACGACGTTATTTTATTTATGATTTGGTCGATCCTTGAAACAACAGCCCTATAAAACAAAACTCAGTCGCTTTGGGCAAAGCGAAGAGGTACATTTATAGAAACTGAGCCCTATCAAAACATCCGTTTCACCTGGGCAGGGTGAAAGGTTAAAGTAAAGATGGCAATTACTTAGACTTATGGACGCCTGTCGGGACATCTACAGTAATCCATTGGCGGCGAACTCCTCGGTGAATCACAAAGTCTGGTACCTTCCTTCTTGATTTGTCTTCAGAAACGACGCTGATTTCTGGTGGAGCAAGATCGTTGGAATCTGTCTCCCAGGAAGAGTTGTCGTTGGAGGATTCCTCAGTTGTAACTTGCACACTGTTTGCACTCTCAGGCAGATCTCCCCATCCAGTTGGCTGGATGTCTTCTTGCCTGATGCGAGAGCTTTCGGGAGCGGTGTACTTGACCATGAAGTCGTATTTGCCACTCGGTTTTCCCAGGGTGTCCCACACTTCTTTGGAATTGGAGGAGTCGTCTCTCTCTATGACGTTGACCTCGGGAAAAGCATGGTTAAGGAACTCTTGTCCTGTAATTCTTGCAAATTCATCGTCGTACTGGATATTTTCTGAATGTCCTGAGTAATGATCCCATGATTCTGTGGGGACACAGGTATTCTGTTCAATGATGCTCAGCTGATATGCATTGTTGGGATGACTCTTTTTCCCCAAGTCTCCTGGGTACGGCTGCCAGATAGGCAGGCCATCCATTGGGCCATAGTAGTCGTGGTCAAATTTGTCTTTCATCAAAGTGTCCTCTTCTAATGAGTTTGGTGGAGCATGGCATCCTTCTGGATCACAATCTCTGTATATCATTTTGACATCTGACCTCGGTATATATCTCGGACTCTGTGCGGGATAGAAAAATGGCGTAGGCACCTCTTCCTGAGACATATAACCGTCCTCGTTGAGATAGGACTTCCACTCTTCATCTGTATTGGAGGAGTCGCCCTCGTTGATGATATGTACTTCTTGAGATACTGGGTGAAGGAAACCTCCACTGTGGAAGAAGTTCTGAATGGGATGAAGACTTTCATCGTTAGCAGCAGTCTGGGTACAGGTTGAAGAAAAACCAAGACCTTTCTTTGTCTTGTTATCAGTAGGGATGACAAGTTGTCCCCATCCTTTTGTATTGTCACTTTTCATTGCTTCGAGAGCATCTTTGTACGAGGAAATCGATGTTCCCCTTTCTGATTGATTGTCATTGCTCACTGAAAGTGCTTGGAACTGGGTTCCTACAACCTCTTCTGGTTCTACACAAGTGGATGATGATAAGTTGCTTATGATTAAGGCTTGCTCTCCGCAGACTGTGACTAGTTGGTCATTCTTAAACTTTAGCTTTTGATGAAGTGTTAAAGTGAATGCCCCAGCCTCGTGTATCCAAGGTCTTCCTAATAAACAACTGTATGCTACCCGGATGTCCATGACCTGGAAAGTGTGAGGACCGATAGTTATGGAAAGGTCGACTTCGCCGATAACTATTTTTTGGGATCCGTCAAATGCTTTGACGATGACCTCACTGCCTCTCATCGGAGATCCTTTAAATGATAGTCGCATTAGGGTGGACTTCAGCATAACATTCAGAGCCGATCTGGTATCTACCAGTACGCTGGCTAAAGCATCGTCCTGGCAGTTGACTGTAATATTGAGCGTCGTGTTATTTCTTTTGCCTTCTTTTGGCAATTCCTCATCACTAAACCCTAAGTTGTTACAGGAAGTGATGTTGGAGATGATGCTGTCAAATTGTCTTATTGTTACATCTTGTTCCACAAAGGCTTGCTCTAAGACTTTCTGTAGAGCCTCCTTGTGAGCCTCAGAACTGAGTAATAGAGATAGTATAGAGATTTTTGAAGGAGTTTGCAATAGCTGATCAACAATGTTGTACTCACTCTTTTGGATGAGCTTCAGCATCTCATCGTTGTTCTTTGAAAGGTCGGGATCACTAGATTGACCGACTGATTGATCAAGAACTTCTGTTTGAGGTTCTTTTTCTTTGCTGGGTTCTCCAACTCCTCGGATGAAGATTTGACCGCTCTGTGTTACTCAATTGATGTCTGCAATATTCACGATGGAGTGGAATTTCCTTTCCATTCTCAATTGTTGTTACACCGTATTTGTAAGGGATACCTTTATCGAATTTGTACGGTAGTGGTCCTGGTAGATAGATAACTACAGGAGCCTTCTGGTTTTTCTGACCATCATAGCTGGCCTCAATTGGTTCGAGGTTGAGAATCCTTCCATCATCAAGAGGAATTATTGATTCATGGAGTAGAGGGATTATGGCGCACACATCTTTGGCCACTTCTCGTTTAGGGATTAAGACAACATCTTTACCTTGATTAGGATGATAGTCTGACATTGAACCAGAACTTGACCATGGTTGAATCTCTTTGTGGTCTAACTGACTTTGAAGGGCTGCTCGCACGAGGTAGCATCCTATATTATTCTCTGAGCAAACTCTACAGCGCTCGTAGTTGTGTGGTGGCACCCAGCCACGTCCGCTTCGTATGCAGTGTAACCTCGCTAGATCTGTCTCCATTGATCGAACATCCTGATTTTGATGCCTAGTAGGGTTCCCGTCAATCATACTGACTTGTTGTGTATCTTCATCTAGATAGATCGGAAGCCACCAGTGGTTCAACAAATGTTGCAGTGTCCTTTGAACGAGTGCACAACCTTGGTCACTCTCACGACATACCTTACAGTTCTGATAATCGTGCGAAGTTAAAAAAATCGAGTTGGACTTGCTTAGCCTGTAATTCCACCAAGCTGGTATTCATCACGCGAATATCAAAGATCTAAATCATATTCACTTGATAATGACTCCTGTCGCGGTAATCTTGAATCCATCTAAGATCCATCTGACGCTTGAGGGCCTCTTGTACAAAAGAGCATCCCTGATTATTTATTGAGCAGATAGGACAGGAATCGTAATCGTGCCATGGAAGATCGTGATGTTGGCTTTACCTTGAGGGCATTACCACCAAGTTGACATTCATCGCACGGATGTCGTGGTTCTGAATGATGTTGGAATTTGCATAAGTCATGTTGACCTCACAGATTCGGTGATCTTGGATCCATCTGTTCTTGTAGAGTTGATTGCACCACAGAATATTCTTGATTGTTTTTAGAGCAGATATCACACTGGTGATAGTTGTGAGATGGTACATGCTCGTATCCGCTCTGTTTGCAATGCATCTTGACCAGGTTGGTTCCCAATAAGAGTACATCATGAATTTGATAGTTGTGTTTAAACTCTTCTTCTATCAAATTTACTGCAGCCATCTCGTGTTGAGGCAGCGGGTTCGTCTGAACATTTGGATTTGTATCCTTGAAGGATAGGACCCCGCTCCTGACAAGCTTCTGCACGTCAGATTTGAAGTTGAGACAGTTTTCTATGTTATGCCCTGGTCCTCCTTGATGGTAAGGGCAAGTCTGATCTGCTTTGAACCAAAAAGGCAGATTTTCCGGCATTGCAAGAGGAGACCTGGTTTGGACGTGCCCCTTGAACAGTAGTAATGGAAACAGTTCTGCGTACAACATTGGTATAGGGTCGAACCCTGGCGGTCGCGTTGTACGGTTGTTGTTGTATTGAGGACGAGCCTGCTGAAGAGTGTAGCACCTCAAAATTTGCCCTCTTGCTTTTAGTTTTACTGACTTATGTTGCATTGCATTTTTGTATAATCATCATTTGCATTTCATTGGTTCTTTGGCATGGGATCAGGGTGTCTAAGTCAAATCCAAGTAGCCTTGAGCCTCAAGAGGTCTTAATGGGTCATCACCTCATCATATGATCAAGCTTGACAAGAGAATGCAGGGAATCACGTCTCCCTAATCAGTGCAAAACTAGGGTTTTGGATTTCTAGAGTAGAATGCCCCATTGGGCAAGATCTTTGAGTTTTTATCACCTCCAAATGTCATATCTCATCTTTGTTAGACAGGATATACATAATATTCAAAGGAATTTGGATTTGGAGGATGTGCTATTTTCTCCTAAGACTGAGGGTTTGAAACTAGGGTTTGCCATGAAATCAGTTTATTTTTTATTTCTTGGGTAAAACTTGACCTCATGGTATTCTACATGTCCCTAAGGGTCTAGAGATGGAAGAGTGCCCATTGATTCATTTCAAAAGAGGTTCAATTGGCCAATTGATTGAGAATCGGGAAATTTGGGGATAAGTCAATTGTGCTGAGGAAAAAGTCAACTCCTGACTTTTTAAGGTCAAGGTCATGAAATTCAAGTTACATATGTTCATTGGACAAGATTTGATCAAGAAATGATGGAGGAATCATGAAAAATCAAGACGTGTACAGAGTTGCCATTTTTAGAAACTTAGGGTTTCCAAAAATGGCAAGTTTGGACCATTTTGCACCACACTTTGAGGCTTCCTTTCTCCATGATAAAAGCTTCAAACCTCAGGCCCAAGTTGAGCTAATTAAATTTCACACTCTAAGCTTCAAATCCATATAAAGAACTCTTCCATTGGATCAGAATTGAGGGAGTTATGGTCAATCAAAGTTTGACAAAACTAGGTCAAAAACCAAGTCATGACCAAGCAAGACCAGGTCTGCGTGCCATAATTTTGTCAAACACATGGTGGGCAAAATCTCAAGCTACTTTTCTCAATGATGGAAGCTCCAAATGAAAAAATGTTGAACATCAAAGTTGTTCATCTCAATGTCCCCTTCAACTTTGATGTTGGAGATTCTTCCATTTGAGCAAGTTATGATGGAGTAATAGTGGTCCAAAGCTGATGTGATCATGCTGAAATTCACAAGCCATAGCCATGCATACCATGCAGGTCGTGCGTGCCCATGATGCAATCCCATATTCCTATGTTTTAATCCATTTTACACCATTTTACCAACCTCCATTTGATTTCATTTCAACATCAAACTTATTCTCATATGTCTACTCTTTCATTTGCCACCAAAATCACACATTTCCATTCATTAAAGTGAGATATTCATCACCAAAGTCCCTTGTTTGCGTTAAAACCAAGCTGCCAAAGTGGGAAGTGTTTGATATTGTCCTTGTTACTGAGATTCAATTCACACGCATTCCTACATTAGCTATCTTTTTCCTCTTTAAGCCAAACATTCTCCTACACACACTAACATCATGGCCATTCATTCTGCAGCAACACAACATCAACACCATTCACACTCAACCTCACCATAGTACCATGAGCTTCACCTCACCACATCCCAACCATCCCAACTCGTCCCTAACTAACTTAACTCAGTTAGTTAGGTTGGACTCACTTAACCAAGCTCAAACTCACTTAACTAACTCACTTAACCACACTAGTTAAATCTCAACCCCAATATATAAGCAAACTCACACAATTTCAAGCTCTCTCTGATTTTTTCACATTCCCAGAAATAATTCTCAAGTTTTCTCTCCACTCTCTCTCTTTGATCTCACACGATTCTTCACCTTTTCATCATAATCACTCTCAAAAAATCTCAAGTTCCTCTCTCACTCTCAAGAGTTTAGATCAGGATTTTTCTCTCATTTTTCCATCATTTTCGAAGATTTTTCTCTCAGTTCAGATCAGGATTAATCTCAAGGTTTACTCATTTCTCCAAATTTCTGCTCCAGTCAAGTATAGGATCTGGTTTTAGCCTTTATTTGTCTTAAAGTGTTGATTTGAAGGTCTTGCAAGAAGTTCTTGGGTTTCTAAAACACCAATTGCATCTCAAAAGGTTAGGGATCTTGAAGCTTTTACTTTATTTCATCATGATTTTAGGGATTTATAATGTGAAATTAGTAATCATGCATTGCATCTGGAAAGTCCTGAAATGAAGGCACACCACTGATTGTTCAATTGGGATTTTGTGTGATTTTGTGATTTTTGTGAAATTTATGTTGAACATGTCACTTTCGCGACATTTTTCTTGATGTTAGAATGATCTTTTTGATATTTAATTAGTATATTCATGATCTACGAAGTTTGGGCTTCAGTTTGGTATTTTATTTTGATGATTTTCGTTAAGAATTGATGGAGATATTTGATGTAGAAGTTGGATAAAAATTCTGCACTTTTTCTGGTTTTTATGAGGAAATTATGCATTTGCATGAGTTAATGATGAAGGTGATGAGGTGTCCGAAATCTATTGGTCATGTTCTTAGTTTTCCAATGATTAGGTAATGATTAAGTAATCATGAAATATGATGATGAGAGAGTAGAGCCGCGTGCGGACCCACGATTGGTGCAGCATTTCATTTTTTCGGCGGGCCAATAGAAATGCGCCAACACATTAATGAGAATGTGGCTAATCACGTGTTTCTTTTTGTTTTGTTTCAGATGTTCACGCGTGTGTGAGTGCATGTTAACTGTGGTGTGCGTGTTGTGTGTTGCATTGGATTATATTGCTTGATTAATCATATGGCCCTGATTGAATCATTACGTTGACTGCACATACACCATCCCACACACAAGCACACACATACTTGGATTGGGTCACAGATTGATATTTGCACCCCACATGCTGGGCCCAAAATTATTTTCAACGTGATAATTACTTTAGCTGCACCCCTCATTCCTATTTCATTTCATTTTTAATTTCTTTTTCCATATTGTTTTCATTTTCTATTTTTAAAAATACCAAAACACATTGACAAATTCTAAATAAATTCATGTGACATCTGGACATAATTAGATAATTTTCTACAATTTTTAATTCTGACTTTACTAATTTTTGCGCATAAATCTACAATTTATTTTCAATTTCCTTTTCATTTGAACTTCTCTTTGACACTTGAACTTGTGCATTTTATTTCTTTCATTTCACACACCATTTTCTATCCATTCTTTTTGCATTGGTTAAAAGACATAATAAAGCATCTAAAAAATTTTGGTTGCATTTTTAAATTCATTTTATCATATGTTTTGATGTGCATATTTGAGTTTTATTTTGAGGTGTTTAAATGTAACTTGGTGTGACACTTTGGTCATGTGTTCTTTTGAGTTTGGTCATGGGATTTTAACACATGTGTTGCTTCTGACTTAGGTTGTTTAGGACTTAAATTTTTACAATTTTATCATATGCTTTGATAATTGTTGATGCCTTGCATTTGAAGTTACTTTTGTGCACTTTATTCTACTTCATTCTAACATGTTTTGATGAGGCATTTATGCCACCATTTTATGATTTGCTTTGTGCATCTTTTATAGGTCATTTGTATGATATTATAGGTCACCTTTGTTTCATTATAAGTCACTTTGATTTGTATTTGCATTTGATATGGGTTTATGCATTCTAATTTGAACTTTGACATGTTTCCATCTCTTATCTCCTCTTATGCTCTACATGTCTCATGTGTGTATTTTGTATGACATTTCCCTCATTCCATTAGCATCTCATCAATGGTACGCCACTGCCCATATGCATTCACTAATCATTTCACATGTTATGCATCTTTAATATGTCACTTTGTGCATCTAATTGAACATGTTGCTCTTATACTTACTTCTTCTTCATCTTATTTATTCTACTTGTATTCTTGTATCCATGATTTGTGTGATGATTCATATGCATTGTGAGACATTTATGAATGATATATGGTTCTGACCTTGATCTTTTGTGAAGCATTATTGCATGATCACTTTGCATGACCATTCATCTTTCATCTATTCATTTCATAGGTGCTTTTATTTGATGTTTAAGACTTTGCTTGTGCATAGTTAGTGTGAGTTAGATATCTTGACATTAGAGAACATCCTTAGAGCATAGGTTCTGACCTTGAATGATTTTCAACTCTTAAGATCTTTGGTCCTTGGTTCTTAATTTGTTTGATCATTATGTGGTATTCTTTCCTTATTTTACTACTTGTGGATAGTTTTTGAACTAACCTTTTCATGTAGGTGCTAAGGGTAAGTAAGTGTGTGGATATGCTTCAACATACACTTCTTTCTTTCATTCTCTCTTATCTCTTTTAATCATTCAACTTGTGATCATGATAAGCATTTACATGCTTCCCTTGAATAACTTCTTTCTCCTCCCTTTTGAGTTATAATTCTTCTTCTACTTTAGAAGTTAGTTGTTTAATTCATTCTTCTTCTCCTTTCCCTTAGGATTAGGTTTCTTAAACCACATTAACCATAGGAACATCCATGTATGATAACTTTAAGGCTTGAGTCTTAGTCCCCTTTAGTTTTCACCTTTTGCTTCCTTTTGAGTCTATCTTTCTCGTCTTCAAACAAAAAAGAAAAAACACTTAACAAAAGGCATAGCATGTATTGTATTTGAGCCTTTCATGTGAGAATAAGATAGTGAGGGGTCTTCTCTCACTTTCTTAGAATGTTTAGCATACGTCCCGTCTTGGGTCGATATGCGAGGCATTCGATCCTACGTGAAGGACTTAAATACAATGTGTGTTACAAAACACAAAATAATCAAAACACTTCTTGCTTAAAAGACAAAAACAAACCATAACGTCTTTCCTTCGGGAATTCTTTTCTCATCTCACTCATTCTCAACGTACGAACGTGCTTCTCCTCGTTCTCTTGCAAGACGGTAACGCACTCGATTCAGTGAGCCTGCAACACCTGAGCTAGAACATTAGTCGTTCCCTAAAAAACACAAACAACTTTCCCTTAGCTGAGGGGAACTACGTCGCTCTGATTCTCATGTTCCCGATGAGACACGTAGGCAGTGGGGTAGGGCCCATTCGAGCACCTCTTTTATTTTCCCTACATTTGTTTCTCATGCTTTTCCGCTTTTGTTCCTTTTCCTTTCCAGTAGCAATGGAGCTCCAGACGACGACACCCTTGATCGAGACCAGCAAGCGTGGATCCCATCGGGTACGATGGACGCGTGGGGTGCTAACACCTTCCCTCCGCGTAACCGACTCCCGAACCCAGTTCTCTTGGTCGCAAGACCATGCTCTTTCCTTTCCTTTAGGTTTATGCAGTGTTTCCTTTCCCTCTCTTAGGATAAATACACATTGATGGTGACTCTATTTCTGCGCCACTTTCGCGTTTGTACTTTGATGAAAATCCAGGGAGCGACAGCTGGCGACTCTGCTGGGGAAAACCAACTCGAATCTCTGGTTCCCTAAGTGAGTCAATCCTGGCGCTTGTCTGTTTTTCTTTCATTGGGTGTTTACTTTGTGTTGTATTTACTGTTTTTACTGTATGGCTATTGATTGTATTATTGTTTTACTGTATTTACTGTATTTATCGCATTTTAGCATTTCATTTCATATACTGTATTATACTATCCTGTGTTGTTCTACTTTGTCTGTTTGGCGGGATGAGGAATTTGTCTGTTTGGCGGGATGGGGAATTCTGAGAGATAGGCCCAATACACAGGCCTGAGTGCACTTATGTTTAGCGTGTTTCATCTCCTCTCACACTCCATTTCGGTGCGAGGAGGGAATATGAAACACAATCTGGACGTGGTTCTCTCTAGAGAATTCTGCATTGTGGATCTCCCACAATGGTAGAGCTATCTGGAAGAGCTGTTAAGTCTGGATGACCTCTTAGGATGACCCCTCTTTATTTTGAGGTGAATCAAAGGACGATCTCTTTGTATGGCAATAGCATTGTATCCTTCGGGCTGAATGTACTATTACCTCTCATTCCGAGATCCGAATTGACAATCCTCACTTTCTAGTACATACATGTGAGATTGGGGGGATTGTTTACAGGTGTGCAGGTAACCATAACCTCCTACATACCCGGTTTTCTGTTGTCATTACACAAAAGGAGAATTCATCCTATTGTATTCAGATGGTTCCTATCTATGGTCCTATATCGTTCTCAGAGCTACACTGACACCGTTCACGGTTCAGCACAGACACATGGCACATTGATCCCATGCCCTTGCATACATATCATCATTCGCATTTTTGCATTTAACCTTCATGTTTATTCATTTGCAGGGTATACTTCCTTTTGATTCTGGTTGACCGTCCCCTTTCAGATATGGATATTCCAAGAAAGCACAATGTACATTACACGTTCTTTGACACCAAGGTGGGTCAGTTACAGAAGATGGTGTCTCTTATTACTCCAGATTATGTGGTTATGTTCAGAAAGGCTCATGGAGAGATTCTGACTATGGTTGATGATTTGAATGCTTCAGATAGGAGTGTTATTCATACTTGCTTGCAGTTTTATGACCCACAGTTGAGGTGCTTCACTTTTTTGGACGTTCAGTTGGCTCCAATACTAGAAGAGTATGCCCTTCTGCTATGTGTGTCTCTCAAATATCAGATTCCTTTCAACTCTGACATGCGTCCTCCAAAGCCTGAGGAAGTAGCTAAGGCTCTTCATCTGAGTGTACCTGTGGTAACAGATAACCTCGCCACCAAAGGAGGTTTATCCGGTTTTCATTTGGATTTCTTGGTAGCCAAAGCTGAAGAGTGCGCTGCTAGAGCTCAATGGGAAACAGTTTGTACTATTCTGGCCTTGAGCATTTATGGGATTATGTTATTTGCTGATGAGCCCAAGTTTGTGGACATGAGAGCCATCCATATCTTTGTGTTGAGGAATCCTATACCTACGCTCTTGGGTGACTTGTATTACTCTGTGCATTATAGGAATGAGAAGAAACGAGGGGGACTAGTTCGATGTTGTGCACCTCTGTTTCATAAATGACTCATGAGTCACTTACCGAATTCTGAGGCTTTCCTGGATCCTCATCCTACAAAGAATTGGGCTAAAAGGATGATTCAGTTGACGGCAAAAGATATTCGTTGGTTTAATCAAAGAACGATGGGTGGGGATTTTATCAATAGTTGTGGAAGACATCCAAATATGTCATTCTTGGGAATAAAGGGTTGCATCAACTGCAATCCTGTTATTCTGAGGAGACAGATGAGATTTGCTTTAATAGATCCTCCGAAGGATAGCGAATTGGAAGAATCCTTCTTTTTCCCTGTGAAAGATAATCTCTTGTTGGTAAGGCAGGCGGCCGGAGCTTGGGGCAATTTGCAAACAAAAGGTAAAG
This sequence comes from Lathyrus tuberosus, assembly GCA_022829125.1. Classification (NCBI taxonomy): domain Eukaryota; kingdom Viridiplantae; phylum Streptophyta; class Magnoliopsida; order Fabales; family Fabaceae; genus Lathyrus; species Lathyrus tuberosus. The sequence continues at coordinate 9,720,994 of JALAZF010000090.1, forward strand.
TTGTCTTCGGCAAGTGCAATAACGTGTCTTCTCCTCAGTATGATGCATGGTTGAAAAGAAGAGTTCAGATCACTCTTTTGCCGCTCTCTATGGAAGGTCCGTCAGGTCTAGTCGTTGTTGAACCTGCAACCATGATAAGTATTATTGAATATAACAAGCTTAAGGCGGAAAAGGACAAGGCAGTCAAGATGAATGAGAAGCTAAGCGAAGGACTCCGAAAGACGCTTTGTGAAAAGCGTAATGTTGAGTATGAACTTCAAAGGCTAACTGAGCGTCACGGGGCAAATGAGAAAAGAATTGATGAGGACATTGTCTATATTCGCAAAGTTAAACAAAATGAGATGGCATTAAAAGAGGCGTGCAAGCGTATTAACGAGCAGTTGGCAAAGTCTGAAAATGCACTTTCCAAAGGGCAGCAGAGATGGGATGAGTTCTCCGAGTGCTGAAGGGAGATTGAAGCGAGAATCAGGGCTGAAAATGATGAGTTGAGAAAGAATTTGAAGGGTAAAGAAAGTGAATTTCTCGAGCAACTTAGTTCAGCCAACCGAGAGATTGAAGAGCTGAAAGTCCGCGCTGGAGTGAAGAAAGTAAAAGATTTAGCTGTTAAAGATCAAATCAAAAAGCTGGAGGAAGATGTCAAGATAAGGAGTCAACTGATCAGGAGTCTTACAGAACACCCTAATGATCCCGTTACTGAAGCACTTCTCAAGGAGGTTCGGGAAGACTTGTATGGGCTTAGTGTCTGAAGCATTTTCGTTGTTATGCCAAGAACTCACCATCAGAATTGTTGATGGGTTTTCTTTTGTTTGTATTCATGCTTTCAGTTGTATTTGTATTTGACAGTTCCACACCTGGTTATGGGTTTTCATTTATGCTATGGGTATTTCGTTATGGTATTCTTGATTCTATTAAGTGGGTTCTTCGTCAAATTATACAATGGTTCACACACTCACTAGGTTATATATGATGGATGTTCTGATTCATTACTGTGCACCTCTGATGTTATATCCATGATAGCAATTGCAAGTGTATGCATTATTCCATTTTGGTCAAAACTGGAATCGAAGGAAGGAATGCCTCAAAATGAATAAACATGACATTTGCATAATCATAAGCATTTTTGCATAACAGGTGTTTGTTCCGGTTTTTCCTAACCTTTATTTGGTTTCAGGAAGGATAGCTGACCAACCGATTCATCAATATTCTACTCGACTCAACCAGAAAAGAGTAATGGAGCAAATACAAGCAGAAATGGCCACCATGCAAGCCCGTATCACCCAATTCATGGAAATGATGCAAGGAGTCGTACAGGGACAAGAGAAACTCAGAACTCTCGTTCAACCTCTCATGGCAAGAGTAGATGACAATGGTGTACTACATGGTGGTCTCTAGAACAATGTTATTCCTCCGGGCGGAGGTGCTAATGGACACAATATTCAGAACAGACCTCCGGGCGGAGTTCCAATTCCCACTGTTGTTATCCCTCCGGGCGGAGGAGAGAATGTGGTGATTCCTTTTGTGGTTGGAGGAGGAAACAGTATTCATGCAGTTCATGGCCATCACTTTGATGACCAATAAGACGATGTTTTCTCTGTACCAGGTGGAGATGCTGGTCTCCCGGTTGTTGGTGACCAAAGGATTAGAATGATAGAAGAGCAGCTAAGAGGGGTGGTAAATCAAAATTCTATGGGCATGGATCTTGACGACCTAGGACTGGTTCCTGTTGTGAGAATTCCTCATAAGTTTCAAGTCCCCACTTTTGAGAAGTACAACGACACTACTTGCCCCAGGACACATGTTCGGGCATACGCAAGAAAGATGGTCGCGGACTCCCGTGATGAAAAATTGTTGATGCACTTCTTCCAGGACAGCTTGTCTGGAGCGTCCCTGGAATGGTATATGCAACTTGAGAGGAGCCATGTACGCAACTGAAGAGAGATGGTGGAAGCATTTGTGAAACACTATCAATATAATACTGACTTGGCTCCCAATGCGCAGAGATGGCACGAGATGGCGGCAAGAGTACAACCACCCATGTTGGAGAAGGAAATGCTGAATCTGTTCATGAATACCTTGCCGTGACATTATTATGAAAAATTGTTACCTTGCATGTCTGGCAAGTTTGCTGACTTGATCATGGTTGGGGAGATGCTAAAGGGTGGAATCAAAGCTGGGAAAGTTTCGGGCAATGATGGGTCGTCCTCTAGTCAGGGGAAGAAACCATATGCGAATTACAAAAGGAAGGAGGAAACTAATTCTGTCTCGTCTCATCGAGGTAAACAGAAGCAACGCCAGAACTATAATCAGCAAGTAGCTTCAGTGACGATTCCTGTAGCGCTTCCATAACAACAACAAAATCAGGCACCTCTCCGTTATCCAGCTAGACAAAGGATGGCCGATAGGCATTTTGAAACGCCTTCCATGCCGTATTCCCAGTTGTTACAGCATTTGCTACAACTACAGTTAGTCCATAAGAGGACCTTGGCTCCTCTTACAGGTAATCCACCTCCGGGTTATAATCCCAACGCCCACTGTGACTTTCATTCTGGGGCACCCGGACATCATATCGAGGACTGCAAGGCTTTAAGCACAAAGTCCAAGACTTGGTGGATTCTAAGGCGATAAACATTTCAAATAATGTGCCGAATATTATCCAGAATCCAATGCTGGATCATGGAGGGCCAAGGGTTAACGCTGTGTTAGAGGAGAATGAATCTTTAAATCTGGTTATGGATGTGAACGAGTTAAGAACTTCTTTGATGGTGGTAAAGGAGAGATTATTGAAGGGTGGAGTGGATCCCGGTTGTGACAAAAATTGTTCGGAGTGTTTGATACAGACGAATGGTTGCGAGTTGTTGAAATCAGGAATTCAAAAGTTTATTGAGGAAGGTAGGTTGCAGTTCGACAGATATGACCAACAAAAAGAGGTTATTGGCAGCGACGTGGCTACCATCACTATTCCATTTAAGACAATCACAATTTCAGCGGCGGCAAGACCAGCGCCGGTTATAATTACAGGTCCTGGACCCATTCCTTATGAGAGAACCAAGGCTATTCCTTGGAACTATGGCGCAGAAGTTTTCGTTAATGGGTAGAAACAAGAGTTAATGGGAACGTCGGTAGCAAGTTCTAGTCTTGAGGAAGCAGGAGCTATTACCCGAAGCGGCAGAATCTTCACTCCTTCTGATGAACAGGCTAATAATTCCAGATAGAACAAGGGTAAACAGGTCGTGGATAATTCTATGAAGACCCCGGCAGTGACTGACTCCGTAGTAAGGCCGGCTAATAGTCCCTTCTCTGAGAATGTAGAGGAATTTATGAGGTTGATTCGAAGAAGTGACTATAAAATTATGGATCATTTGCATCAGACACCGGCCAAGATATCCATCTTATCTTTGTTGTTGTGTTCGGAAGCTCACCGAAACGCATTGTTGAAAGTACTTAATGCCGCTTATGTGCCCCAAGAGATTTCGGTCAATCAGCTTGAGGGGGTGATAGCCCATGTTAATGCAGGCAACAGTTTGGGGTTTACTGATGCTGACTTGACTCCAGCTGGGAGAAACCATAACAATACCTTGCATATTTCTGTTGAGTGTCGTGGGTCGTTGATGTCTCATGTACTTGTGGATACAGGATCATCTTTAAATGTTTTTCCTAAGGCATTGATGAAGCTAGACACTCGAGGGTTGATATGCACGCCCAGTGATTTGGTGGTGCGCGCATTTGATGGTTCTAAAAGGGTTGTTTTTGGAGAGGTGGTGCTGCCAATTAAGGTTGGCCCGGAGGTCTTTGACGCCACATTCTATATAATGGATATTCATCCCGCTTACAGCTGTCTACTTGGTCGGCCGTGGATTCACAGTGCTGGGGCTATAACGTCTACACTCCATCAGAAGCTGAAATATATGGTGGATGGACATGTGGTGACAGTTTGCGGAGAGGAGGACATTATGATAAGCCATCTATCTACTTTCAAGTATGTGGTGGTAGATGGCGAGATACAGGAAACGTTATGCCAGGCTTTTGAAATGGTAAAAGTTCATGAGGAAACCCCTAATGAGGTTAGCCCATCTGAAGTGGTTAAGCAGTTTACCTTGGTTGAGCAGCCGGAGATTTCTATGTCATCCCTCAAAGATGCACGGGCTGTAGTTGAAGCTGGAAGCTCACAAAAATGGGGTCAGATTATTGAGGTACAAAAGAAGCAAGATACTTATGGGCTGGGTTACAAGCCACCCAGGCGTCTTGAAGATCCTCCGAAGTTTTACGGCCCGGTTTGTTTTACCAGTGCTGGGGTATTCTTTGATAGAGTCAATGTTATTGAAGAGGATGGGGACAGTGATTGCGACATGGATAATTGGATCCGCCCCTGCCTGCCTGGTCAAAGTCCATGCAACTGGTAATCGGAGAGGATCATCCAAGTGACTGGACCAGAGTAATTGTCTCTGTTTTTTCTGTTATGTTTGATCCTACGCTCTGCCCAAGGCGTAGTGACTCTTGTTTGTAGGGCTTGAACATTTCATATGCTTTTCCTTATCAATAATAAAGGACTTTTCGCATTCAAATATTTCTGATCCCTATTTTTCTATTTTTATTTTATGCATAAAATCATATCAAAATGGTAATGTGTTTTGTTTGTTGCATACATAATGAAACATGAATCATCTATCATGCAGGTTACCTTATTCAGATCCCATCCCAAATGATTCGGCTATGGCTCAGTATGATTTCGATAATCCCATACATCAGGCTGAAGAAGAGGTTGAGGAAGGCTGTGAACTTCCTGAGGAATTAGCCAGATTGCTGAAACAGGAGGAAAGGGTCATTGTGCCTCATCAGGAGGAGATTGAGATTGTTAATTTGGGAATCGAGGATGCGAAAAAAGAGGTAAAGATTGGGGCTGCTTTAGAAGACAGTGTAAAGGGAAGATTGATTGAAATGCTTTGAAAGTATATGGATATCTTTGCTTGGTGTTACCATGACATGCCTGGGCTTGACACTGACATCGTGGTACACCGGTTGCCGCTCAAAGAGGGATGTACTCCGGTTAAGCAGAAGTTGAGGAGAACGAAACCTGAGATGTCTGTCAAGATCAAAGAGGAGGTTCAGAAGCAGATAGATTCTGGATTTCTGGCTGTGACAAGTTATCCTCCGTGGGTTGCTAACATTGTGCCTGTACCTAAGAAGGAAGGAAAGGTCAGGATGTGTGTTGATTATAGAGATCTGAATAGAGCAAGCCCAAAAGATGATTTCCCGCTCCCTCACATCGACGTGTTAGTGGACAATACCGCTCAATACTCTGTGTTTTCCTTCATGGATGGCTTCTTTGGGTATAACCAAATCAAAATGGCCCCAGAGGACATGGAGAAAACAACGTTCATAACATCGTGGGGGACATTCTGTTACAAAGTAATGCCCTTTGGATTGAAAAATGTTGGGGCAACTTATCAGCGGGCAATGGTGACTCTCTTTCATGATATGATTCACAAAGAGATCGAAGTATATGTTGATGACATGATCGCGAAGTCACAAACGGAGGAGGAGCATCTGGTAAATCTACAGAAGCTTTTTGATAGGTTGATAAAGTTCAGTCTGAGGTTGAATCCGAACAAGTGCACCTTCGGGGTGAGATCGGGAAAACTACTGGGGTTTATTGTCAGCGAAAAAGGTATTGAGGTGGACCCTGCTAAAGTAAAATCCATACAAGAAATGCCTGAGCTGAGAACAGAAAAAGAGGTTTGTGGTTTTCTGGGGAGGTTGAACTACATTGATAGATTCATATCTCATCTTACAGCCACTTGTGAACCAATATTCAAATTACTGAGAAAAGATCAAGCGGTCAGGTGGAATGAAAATTGTCAAAAGGCGTTCGAAAAAATAAAAGAATATTTGCAGGAACCTCTGGTCCTTATGCCACCAGTGCCAGGAAGGCCATTGATTATGTATCTTACAGTTCTTGAGAACTCAATGGGATGTGTGCTCGGTCAACAAGACGAGTCAGGTAGAAAAGAGCATGCCATATACTACCTGAGTAAAAAGTTTACTAATTGTGAGTCGAGGTACTCAATGCTGGAAAAAACATGTTGTACACTCGCTTGGGCAGCTAAGCGTTTGAGGCAGTATATGTTAAACCACACAACCCTCTTGATTTCGAAGATGGATCTGATCAAGTATGTGTTTGAAAAGCAGGCGCTTTCTGGAAGAATAGCCCGTTGGCAGATGGTTCTGACAGAGTACGATATTCAATATGTTTCCCAAAAGGCCATTAAGGGAAGTGTTTTGTCAGAATATCTTGCTGAACAGCCAATTGAGGATTATCTACCGATGAAGTTTGAGTTCTCGGATGAGCATATTATGTATCTGAAGATGAAAGACTGTGAAGAGCCTCTACAAGATGAAGGACCTGAAATTGGATCCCAGTGGAAGCTAGTCTTTGATGGGGCTGTCAACTCATATGGTAACAGAATCGGGGCAGTCATTACGACTCCACAGGGTTCTCATATACCCTTTACTACCCAGTTAGCGTTCATATGCACCAATAATGACGCGGAGTATGAAGCATGCATCATGGGGTTAGAAGAAGCAATTGATTTGAGAATCAAGAACCTCGATGTTTATGGTGATTCCGCGTTGGTGGTTAATCAGATCACAGGTGAATGGGAAACTCGTCAAGCGAATTTGGTGCCTTATAACAACTATGCCAGAAGGTTGTTACCTTTCTTTGACAGAGTCAATTTCCATCATATACCTTGGTTAGAGAATCAGATGGCAGATGCGTTGGCAACGTTATCATCAATGTATCAGGTGAACCATTGGAATGAAACTCCCTCGATCAGAATCATGCGCCTGGATAGACCTGCTTTTGTGTTTACAATTGAAGGGGTGTCAGATGGAAAACCTTGGTATCATGATATCAAGGTTTTCCTGAAGAGTCAAGAGTATCCGGTTGACGCGTACACCAAAGATAAGAAAACTCTAAGGAGGCTGGCAGGAAATTTATTTTTGAACAAGGATGATGTGCTGTACAAGAGGAACTTTGACATGATCTTGCTACGTTGTGTTGATGAACACGAGGAAAGCCTGTTGATGGAGGAAGTTCACGAAGGTTCTTTCGGCACTCATGCCAATGGGCATGCTATGGCCAGAAAACTGTTGAGAGCGGGGTATTATTGGATGACTATGGAGTTAGATTGTTTCAAATATGCTCGGAAATGTCATAAGTGCCAGATCTATGCAGATAAGGTACACGTACCGCCTACTCCTCTGAATGTGTTGTCGTCACCTTGGCCCTTTGCCATGTGGGGCATTGATATGATCAGGAAGATTGAGCCGACTGCTTCAAATGGGCATCGTTTCATTCTGGTTGCCATTGATTATTTTACGAAGTGGGTGGAAGCAGCTTCATATGCCAACGTTACCAAACAAGTAGTGGCCCGGTTTATCAAGAAGGATATCATCTGCCGGTATGGAGTCCCGGAGAGAATCATTACTGATAATGGTTCAAATTTGAATAACAAGATGATGAAGGAGCTGTGTCAAAGCTTTAAGATTGAACATCACAATTCTTCTCCTATCGTCCGAAGATGAATGGGGCTGTTGAAGCAGCAAATAAGAATATTAAGAAGATTGTGCAGAAAATGGTAGTGACGTATAGAGACTGGCATGAGATGTTGCCTTATGCTTTACACGGTTATCGTACTTCGGTGCGTACATCAACTGGGGCAACACCTTTCTCGCTTGTATATGGTACGGAAGCGGTTTCACCAGTAGAGGTTAAGATTCCTTCGTTAAGAATTCTGGCAGATGTGAAGCTTGATGAAGCTAAATGGGTGCGTTCCAGATTGAATCAGCTGAACCTGATCGAAGAAAAGAGATTGGCAGCTATTGCACATGGCCGGTTGTATCAGAGCAGGATGAAGAAAGCCTTTGATCAGAAAGTGCGTCCTCGGTGTTTTTAAGCTGGTGAATTGGTGTTGAAAAGGATCCTTCCTCCTCAAACAGATCACAGGGGCAAATGGACTCCAAATTACGAAGGTCTGTATGTAGTAAGACAGGTTTTCTCTAGTGGAGCCTTATTACTCTTAACTATGGATGGTGAAGATTTTACATCCCCTGTGAACGCAGACGTAGTCAAAAAATACTTTGCATAAAAGAGACCCGCTGGACATAAAAAGAAGATCCAGGCAAAAAAGGAGCATCCCGACGAACCATAAAAAGAAAAGGTTCGGGCAAAAATTAGGGATAAAAAGAAAAAAGAAGAATAAACCCGCGAAGTTGAAAACCTGACAAGGAAACTTTGGCAAAAATGGGTATCCCGGTGGATTGAAAACCCGTAAAGGGCGATCCGGGCAAAAATTAGGGATTTGAAAGCAAAGATGTTACGATCTGCGTTCGATCTGTGAGTACTTTTGATGCATGGGAATTCGAAAGGGAAAGAATCAGCCCAGTCAGTCTCTTCGAAGGTCAAAACATAAGCGGATGAGCGAGACATACGGGTCATGGCTGAATCAAATCATGGTGGATATCTATTTCCCACATTGCCGACATGTGTATTTTCTTTTACTTTTTGTGCAATTACCTCTTTTAAGGAATTGCCTCCAAATGTAAATGCCTATTTACAGGCCAATTCATTCAATAAAATTTTCACTTCAGTCAAAAAGCTTTCCATGTTTGTTTTATTTTTACTATTCTGTTTGTGAAAAGTCTGATATGTTGATAAGACATTGCATGCAGGATGTTAAGCTTTGCGAAGCATATCGGAAAACCGTGGAAGTTGCTCATGAAATAGTCATTAGGATGATAATCTGGATAGCTATTTTGCGTTGTCTGTTGATTTTATTTGCAGGGTAGCAGAATTTCTCCCCAGTAGAGTTCCTCTCCTCAACATCTGAAGGATCATCATCCTCAACAGAACTTGATCTATTACTCTACGGCAAGCAGTCAGAGGTCTGGTACTTAGTTACCTCTGCAGGAGAGGAGAGGCTTGTTTCACTAGCAGTTGAGTGCTCTAATCCCCGTCAAGGTAAGGTGAATCTTTTCCTCAGCAGGTTATTACTCTCCCCAGCCAAAGTACAGAGGATCATATCCCCAGCGAGAGTGTTGGAGTATTTTATTTGGACAAAGATGTCATTTACCCATAGAGTCTGAACGCCTATCTTCCTCAGCTGATCAAGAAAAGGTTGTCTCACCGACAATGGTTTGATCTGATCCCCAGCAGAGGACTAATCTTGGTGGTATCCCCTAAATGATGTTATCAATCAACATACCCCAAGCAGGATTCGGTGTTATTGCCTTGTTCTCCCAAGCAGAGTGCGGTGGTGATCCTCTCGATGGTTTGTTCAAACAGCAGTTGATATCACCAGCAGATATTAAGTCCAATCGTTATTGGCATTCTTTCAGCTTCAAGTAGAAGTCATTGGTAATCCCCAGCGAGAGTGTAACGCCCCAGTTTTAGTTAGTTTTATTTAATTGAGTCGTTTTGATTATTTTATTATTATATTATTTTATTTTTGACTTTTATCTGGAAATATGTTATTTTTCATCATGATTATATTTTATCGCGTTTTGGGAGCGTTTGTGAGATATTTGAGTGTAGGGGTATTTTGGTCATTTCACTTTAATTTTTCTTAAGTTAATAGAAATAGAAATAGGAAGAGAGAAAAATAGAAAGGAAAGAAAAAGAGAAGAAGAAAAAGAGGAAGAAAGAAAAGAAGAGAAGAAAAGAGAGAAAACTTAGAAAATCTAGGAATCGATCAACCGACTTTTCTAAACACGATTAAATCGGGTAAGGGTGCGAAACTCGATTATATTATACTTGTGTATGATTATGTATGTGTGTGTGTGTGGATGTTTGTGGTGTTCTATGATTTTCAATTCTAGGTCGGAACGATGGAAATCGATGTTTTCGCGGTTGAAATGTGATGTAAATGTTGTAGATTACTTATCACCATGATTGGGGTATGTTCTGATTGTTATGTTTTGGTTTGGAAGAGATTTTGAGTTGAAAAATATGATTTTGGACCTCAAAACAGTGCTGCAGAATTTCTGGGTTTTCCTTGGTTCGCCTAGCGAACCTGGGGCGAAGCAGTAGCGAATGATTTTTCGCGGGTTCGCCTAGCGAGCCAGTTAGCGAAGGTCAGCGAATGTTCGCTAACGTTGTTCGCCTAGCGAACTTTGTATCTTTTTGGTTCTGGTTGTTGCTGCCTTGGTTCACCAAGGGGTTTTCCTAGTGGACTTTGTGTCTGTTTTTATCTGATAGTGGTTTCGCTGGACATTCGCCTAGCGAAGGTGGTAGCGAATGCTCGCTAGAAGGTTCGCCTAGCGAACATGGCAGTTTGTGCAATTTTGTTTTCTTCGTAACTTTTGATCCGTAAGTCGGATTGGGGCGCGGTTGGGTGCGTTAGAAAGCTTTTGAGTTGTTCTTGCTTATTAAAAAGGGTTTGAGATTGTTGGCCGATTTAATTATGTCGAAAATTTGGAATAGTGTCATTTTGGAGACTTTTACCATTTTAATTGTGCGTAATTGGTGTGTTGACATGCAATATGCTGGTGGTATATGTTGTATGACTTGTGTGCTGATTATACGAGGTGAATGCATGTGTTTAAATGTTATGATGAGGGTTTGTGGCCTTATGGCAATTAAATGCATTGTTTTGGGCTTGAGTGTAAAGCATGATTATTGTTGGTTGAGATGGTTGCATGTATGTGTGCATTTGAATGTCATGAGTCATTGTATGCCAAGCATCATGATTTGCATTCTTGTGATGTCGTGTGCCCTAGTGGGTGTGAGCGACAAATCGGTTCCAGAGGGAATCCTCTATAACATTGTGCGCCTTATAAAAAGTGGACTTAAAGCGATGACTATAGACGATCGTGCGCCTTATACAAAGAGGACTTAAAGCGATCGGATCATGCGCCTTATATAAAGAGGACTTAAAGTGATCCATAAACGTCGTGCGCCTTATACCAAGAGGACTTAAAGCGACGGGGAACATCGTTTTCCCGACGGGGAGTTACTTTGAGTAACAAGCGATGATTCCAATAGTTCCTGAGTGAACTAATGTTGAGAATGACGGATGGATGGTACCGCATGTGCATTGCATAGAGTTGTTGTGTCGGTCTCTGTGCATTTGCATAAATCATGAATGGATTGATTATGTGTGAGAATTGTGAATGTATGCATTATGTGTGGAAAATCATGAATGGATTGATTGTGTGGAATTGTGGATGAAATTGATGAGTTGATATATGTATATATGTTGGTGATAATTATATTGTGCATGGTTGATATGCCCTAGTGATGGATATATGAAATATACGTTGTGTTTTTTGGTGTCTGAATTCTGGTATAAGTTGTGGTGAGAATATTTTATATGCGTATTTTTGTGTTATATATAATTGTATGCAATTCTATTATGATTGTGTTTCTCACCCTTCTGCTGTTTTAATGCTCTATGAGGCATTGCAGATTAGATGCTGGAGGTCTTTTTGTGAAGCTTAGGTCTCCATTCTTTTGTCGGTCGGTTCTGATATGTAGCACCGGGTAGTCGGGGAGATCGTTATGTGATTATTTATATTATGTATACATGTATATTTTAGATTGTACATGTATGATGATGTATATGACAGACAAACTCTTTATGTGATATATATATATATATATATATATATATATATATGAGATTCAGTTGCAGATTTTCCGCTTTTATTCTGTATCTGAATTGTGGGTGTTAGGAACTAGGTTCCTTGTTATGTGTTACCTGAATTGTTGCATATCTTTATGAGCAGGTTTATTGTCTTTTGTTTCAATTGATGTGACCCCTCAGTCTATGCCGTGAATATTTTAAATATACTCTGATGAAATTTTGAATTTTATTTATCGCTTAGTTTTATTGGGGGTAATGATTGGGGGTGTTACATTAAGTGGTATCAGAGCCAGTCCGTGTCCGTTTGTGTCAGTCCTATTGGTCTTTGTAGTTCGGTGAGCTGTTTGTTTAACCATAGTAGCTGTTATTGGAAATGAACAGAATATGGCTGGTAGGAATGATGCTGCTTTGGCTGAGGCTATGCAAGCTATGGCTCGGGTTGTGCAGGGTGCACCTAATTCTGCGGGTAATGATGAGTTCAGGAAGAACAAACCGCTTATCTTCAAAGGAAGATATGATCCTGATGGTGCACAGATTTGGCTTAAGGAGATTGAAAGAATCTTCTGAGTGATGGATTGTGATGAGGATCAGAAGGTGAGACTGGGTACTCACATGTTACTGGAAGAAGCTGATGATTGGTGGGTTAGTACACGTCATGTGTTGGAAGCTGCAGAGGAAAAGATCACTTGGGCTGTGTTTAGCATTGAGTTTCTGAGGAAGTATTTTCCTGAAGATGTAAAAGGAAAGAAGGAAATTGAGTTCTTGGAATTGAAACAGGGTAGTATGTCTGTTGTTGACTATACTGCTAAGTTTGTGGAGCTTGTGCAGTTTTATCCACATTATGCGGAAGCGACTGCGGAATTTTCTAAGTGTGTGAAGTTTGAGAATGGATTGCGTCCTGAGATAAAGCAGGCAATCGGTTACCAAAGGATTCGGAGGTTTTCTGATTTGGTGGATTGTTGTAGGATTTTTGAGGAGGATAGTAAGACTCGTTCTACTCACTATAAGAGTGTGAACGAGAGGAAAGGGAAGCAACAGTTTCGTGGTGGTCCTTATGTGACACCGGCAGATAAAGGTAAGCAAAGGGGTAATTTTGAGAGAAGGCCAAGTGGAGGAGGTATGTCTAATTCTCCGAGATGTTTTGGGTGGGGTGAATTAGGACATCGTCAGTTCGAATGTAGGAAGGGTATGAGGAAGTGTTCTAATTGTGGAGGTTTAGGACATGTCGCAGCTGAGTGCAAGAGGAAGAATGTGGTGAAGTGTTTCAATTGTGGTGAACCTGGTCATATTAGTACAAAGTGTCCGAAACCGAAGCAAGCTCCAGCTGGTGGGAAGGTTTTTGCCTTGGCGGGAACTCAGACTACAAGTGCAGACCGTATGATCAGAGGTACTTGTTTTATTAATAAGACGCCTTTAGTTGCTATTATTGATACTGGAGTGACTCATTCGTTTATTTCGTCTGGGTGCGCGAAGCATTTGAATCTTGTGTTGTCTTCGATGGGTGGAGAGATGGTTAATGATACTCCAGCAATGGGGTCAGTGACTACTTCTTTGGTTTGTTTAAGTTGTCCTTTGACCATTTATGGTAAAGACTTTGAAATGGATTTGGTGTGTTTGTCGTTGGAGGGTTTAGATGTGGTTTTGGGAATGAATTGGTTGCAGTTTAATCGGGTTCATATTTATTGTTATCATAAGCTAGTAAGATTTCCTTCTCTTGAAGAATACGAAGAGTCGAGTTTCTTATCTACCAAAGAGTTGAAGAAACTTTTGGCGGATGAAGCTCAGTTGTTTGAGTTGTTTGCATCGTTGACTGTGGATAGTCAAGTTGCACTTGATGTGTTTCCTGTTGTGTGTGATTTTCCGGAAGTGTTTCCTGAGGATATTTCAGATGTACTGCCAGAGAAAAGAGGTGGAGTTTTCTATAGATCTAGTTCCTGGTACTAGACCTGTATCGATGGCACCATATCGAATGTCGGCATCTGAGTTGGTTGAGTTAAAGAAGCAATTGAATAAATTGTTGGAAAAGAGGTTTGTGAGACCGAGTGTGTCGCCTTGGGGTGCTCTAGTTTTATTGGTGAAAAAGAAAGATGGAAGTGTGTGATTGTGTATTGATTATCGCCAGTTGAATAAGGTGACGATTAAGAATAAGTATCCTCTTCTGAGAATTGACGATCTGATGGATCAGTTGGTAGGTGCGTGTGTGTTTAGCAAGATTGATTTGAGGTCGGGTTATCATCAGATTAGAGTGAAAGAAGAAGATATTCAGAAGACGACTTTTAGGACACGATACGGTCATTATGAATATTTTGTGATGTCGTTCGGGGTTTCTAATGCGCCAGGTGTGTTTATGGAGTACATGAATCGTATTTTCCACGAGCATTTGGATCGATTTGTGGTTGTGTTTATTGATGATATCTTGATTTATTCTAAGTCCCGGGAGGAACATGCGGAGCATTTGCGCATTGTGTTGCATGTTTTGAAGGAAAGGAAACTTTTTGCCAAGTTGTCCAAGTGTGAATTCTGGTTGTCGGAAGTGAGTTTTCTTGGTCATGTGATTTCCGGTAACGGTATTGCTGTGGATCCATCTAAAGTAAAAGCAGTTCTACAATGGGAGGCTCTGAGATCCGTTACTGAAATTAGAAGCTTTTTGGGTTTAGCTGGATATTATCGAAGGTTCATTGAAGGTTTTTCTAAGTTAGCACTTCCATTGACCCAGTTGACTTGTAAAGGTCAAGCGTTCATTTGGGATATTCGGTGTGAGGAAAGTTTTAGTGAGCTGAAGAGAAGATTGACGACAGCTCCGATTTTGATCTTGCCGAATCCTACTGAACCGTTTGTGGTGTATTGTGATGCGTCTTTGATTGGGCTAGGTGGAGTGTTGATGCAAGAAGGTAAGGTTGTGGCTTATGTTTCGAGACAATTGAGGATTCATGAGAAAAATTATCCTACTCATGATCTTGAATTAGCGGCTGTGGTTTTTGTGTTGAAGATTTGGAGGCATTATCTCTACGGTGCAAGATTCGAAGTTTTTAGCGATCATAAAAGTTTGAAATACTTGTTTGATCATAAAGAGTTGAATATGAGTCAACGGAGATGGTTGGAATTTTTGAAGGACTACGATTTTATCTTGAATTACCATCCTGGTAAAGCTAATGTGGTAGCCGATGCGTTGAGCCGAAAATCGTTGCATATGTCTGTTTTGATGGTTAAGTGTCGCTCCCAGGATTTTCATCCAGGTACAAATGCGAGAGTGGCGCGGAAAAACAGAGTCGCCAGCCGTGTAAATTTATCCCAAGAGAGGGAAAGGGAGCACCGCATAAACCTTAGGAAGAGGTAAAGGAATGGTCATCGCAACCATAACCTGGGTTCGGGAGTCGGTTACGCGAGGGGAAGGTGCTAGCACCCCACGCGTCCATCGTACTCGATGGGATCCACGCTTGTTGTCTATTCTAAGGGTGAGTTATCCTATCATCTATGGTTGTGCTAAAATGGGGGAAGGGGAGACAAAGACAGACTCGGTAGGACGTCGACGTCCTAGGCCTACGTACCCCCCTTGTGCAATGGGGAATTCAGAGTCAACGTAGTTCGGACCAAGTTCTTTTTGTGTTTTTTATGAGCGACGTTAAGTCCGCGTCCGGCAGTTAGGGTCGATGCCTGTTTGCGACTCAGACGGAAGGTAACGTGCCCTTTTTGAAAATAGCCTTTAGTTTGACAATCCCGAAGGACAAAAAGGTTTGAAGTTTGTTTGTATTTTTTAGGACAGAAGTGGCTTAAGTTAGTTCATAAGCTGCATTGCACCAAAGTCTAGGGCACAGGGGTGAATACTTAACGCATCGTCCCAAGACAGGACGCTCGCTAAGCACTCTAGAAAGATGAGAGGAAGCCCCTCATTTCTCATTCCCCACGCTTAAGGCTCGTGCGCAATACAATTTATACTTATTAAGTGTTTTCAAGAAGATTTGAGATGAGAAGAGAGAAGACACAAAGGAGACTCTAAGGGAACTACGAATCCTAATGTTATCATGCACGGGTGACCTACGGTTAGTGAGGTTTGACGACAACCTAAGCCTAAATAAAGGAAAGGATGAGAGAAGGAAAGAATAAGGGTGAACATGGATGACTATCCACACCCTCAAAGAAATTACCTCAACCCCTGCATAAAAGGTTAGTGAGAAACAGACACGAGTAATATTAAGGCAAATGAAAACCAAACAATGGCATATAATAGTGATAACAATCCAAACATGAATTAAGAAGTCAAATAAACAACCCCAAGACAATGGCACAAGTGCCTTTCCAAACAGATAATCAGACAAGATTAAGGATACGCATACAAGAAAATCTCACACAAAGAGCCATTAAACAAATAGTAAAACAATTTCTAAAATCACCAAATTAAATATCAATATTTCCCAACCAGAGACAAACCAAATACCAAAAACTCCTGCAAAAAATCAAGATGTTAGTCACTTAAACAATTAGGCAAAGCTCAGGTGAGAAGTAGGGTTCAATGTGCCAAAAAGGAGGATTAAAATGCAATATGAAATAGTTTTAAAAATGAAAGAAAAATATTTTAATGCACTTCAGTGTGTTGGTGAATGAATGCAAAAGGAATGGATTGAAAATGTTTTATGGATGCAAAGAAATAAAATAAACAATTTTAGATATGCATGATATGGATAATTCAAGAAGAAAATGAATAAAATAATTAATTTAGATGATATAAAATAAAATAAAAATAAAAAATAAAAATTGGAAAATTTTATAAAATGATAAAAAGTATGCATGAATTTTATTAGAATTTTTTAATGCAAGAATATATTTTAAAAAAAATAAAATGAATTAATGCAAATAATTAAATAAAATAAAATAGGAAAATGCAGGGGGGTGTGAAAAGTAAATAAAATGTGTTGGAAATTTGGAATGGGCTCAGGTGGGGGGCGCAGATAGTAAGTCCAAACATAAGCCCATCAGAAAGAAAACAAAATAAAAAAATGCCCACGCGTGGGCCTCAGTCAACCATGCTGACTATGTATATGCCCTTGGATTGATTATGCGTTCAGCATTTAGTCAACAAATCAAAAAGTAATGATGATCAACGGTCATGATCAACACGCACACTGAACTTATCAAACACGCACACACACGTAACCTTGAGAGCACCCTACACCCCCATGTGCCAGGCACGCGTATTTTTAATTTGCTGGCATTGTCTTGTCCACCTGATTCATCCAACGCCCCAGATTAAGTCAACTAAAACAAAAGTAAATAAAAGGAAATTACCTGACTGGATGCACACGGTAGTAACAATGGACGGCACACACACGAACACTTAATAAAACTCAGAAAAAAAATAAAAACCAAAAACATATGGCGCGCTTTGGACCGTGCGATCAGATGCATCAACGGCTGGGAGTCATCTTCCTCGCCAAAAAACCCTAGCCGGCCGGAAACTCCCCAGGTCGCCGGAGCCCTAGCTCCGTCCGCCTCCCACGGTGCCTGCAACTCAAAAAGTGCCCAGAAAACGCAAACCCATATACTGAGATGGTGCAACTCTAATCTTTGCTTTTGGCTGCGAATGGGGGATGGTTTGCTCTCTATTGATCACAAGGAAGAAGTTTGTGGAATAATTTCTTGAAAACTCCTTGTAGATTGAGAGATATCAATGTGAGATGCTTTAGGGTTCAAGTTCTCCACTCCTCCAAATGTCACGTGAATCTCCCCTAACCAGTGCATGGATGGGTTTAAATACTCTAGGGTTTCTCACTAATAATGGTTTGGGCTTGGGCAACTCTTTGTTTAATGAGTTTTTGAATAATTTTGGAAAATTGCATTATGTTAAGTACACCCCCTTCCATGCATAGATATTCAAACATTTCATGATGGATCACCCATATTTGAATTGCTAATTACACCTGAGTTTGATTTGGGCCTTGAGGCATTTTGGTTCATGAGTTTTTAATGACTTGGCAATTTTGAATAATGGAGAATAAGTGATAAATACACCATGAAACCACTTGATTTAAAGGCCTAAAATGCTCCTTAGGGATTTTTCTTGGATGTTGGAACATGTCTTGAAGCAATGGAATTAATTATAGGTCCATATGCCCCAAAATGCAAAAGTTGTGAAAATGAAACCCTAAAAACTACTTTGCCTTCTTTTGACCATAAGTTGAGTTTCACAAATGATATGGAGACCCACTAGTACTTGATGGAAAGAGGAGAAAAAGATCTTCAACTTTCATGTTGGAGAAAAATTCATTTGAAGCTTCTTTGATGATGAAAAGTCCAGTTGAATGCAGTGCAGGAACTTGCCTAAAAAGGAAACTTTCAAATTATAGGTCATTTCCATATTTAGTAACTTTTGCACCAACTCCTGATTCTTGATAAATGGTATGAAAATTGACCCTTGAAGACCATATGAGGATGTGAGACCTTGAAATCCTTGAAGAGAACCTCAAAATTCCACAGTTGGCTTCCCCTCTCACTGTTGACTTTTGCCCAATTCACCTGATTCCCAATCCATTGACCAATTGAATCTCTCCTGAACCAAACTGATGGACAATCTCCCATTCCTGGATACTTAGGGACCCAAGGAATACCATGGAATCAAGCCTTGCCCCAAAAAATCAGAAATAAACTGACTTTATAGCAAACCCTAATCTTGGTACCCTCAGTCTAGGAGGAAATAACACAGTCTCCAAATCCAAATTCCTCTGAATATGATGTGTATCCTCTTCAATAAAGATAAGATATGCCATTTGGTGATGATAAAAACCCAAGGAGCTTGCCATTGGGGCAATAAACCCAAAAATCTCAAAACCCTAATTCCTGCACTGGTTAGGAGAGAGTGATCCATTTGAACTCTCTTGCTTGATACAAGGACTCTTGATGATGTGATAGACCAGATAGGACCTTCTTGAACTGTCTCAGGCACCTTGACCCCATGCTAATGATATGCATACATGATAATGCAAAAAATGAAATGAAACATAAGCCAGTTAGCAATAAAGTAAGGAGGGCAAATTTTGGGGTGCTACAGCTGCCCCTATTCAATCAACTTGGTCCTGAGGGTATGATAACGACGGCTTTCAGACAATCAGGATGCACGGAGATTGAATACCAAAGAACCCAAAAATTTGCAATCCTCCACTGGAGAATTAGCCATAAATGCTGTACTGTCACAACACGGACGAGTGCCAGGTATGCCGGGTATAAAGTGAAACAAACTCTCCCAGATTATGTCATCTCTACTGATAAAGAGAACTGACGAAATAAATCTTCAAAAGGTTGCTATCTCTGCTGATAAAGAGAAACTAGCAAAATAAATGCCATCCCTGCTGATAAAGGGAAACTAGCAAAATAAATGCCATCCCTGCTGATAAAGGGAAACTGACAAAAGAAAATCTTCAAAAGATTGCTATCTCTGCTGATAAAGAGAAACGAGCAAAATAAATGCCATCCCTGCTGATAAAGGGAAACTGACAAAAGAAAATCTTCAAAAGATTGTTATCTCTGCTGATAAAGAGAAACTAGCAAAATAAATGCCATCCCTGCTGATAAAGGGAAACTGACAAAAGAATATCTTCAAAAGGTTGATATCTCTGCTGATAAAGAGAAACTAGCAAAATAGATGCCATCCCTGCTGATAAAGGGAAACTGACAAAAGAAAATCTTCACAAGCTTGCTATCTCTGCTGATAAAGAGAAACTAGCAAAATAAATACCATCCCTACTGATAAAGGGAAACTGGCGAAGGAAATCTTCAAAAGATTGTTATCTCTGCTGATAAAGAGAAACTAGCAAAATGAATGCCATCCCTGCTGATAAAGGGAACTGACGAAAGACGATCTTCAAAAGATTACTATCTCTGCTGATAAAGAGAACTAGCAAAACGAATGCCATCCCTGCTGATAAAGGGAACTGACGAAAGACGATCTTCAAAAGATTACTATCTCTGCTGATAAAGAGAACTAGCAAGACGAATACCATCCCTGCAGATAAAGGGAACTGACGAAGAAAATATCTGAAAGATTGCTATCTCTGCTGATAAAGAGAACTAGCAAAATAAATGCCATCCCTGCTGATAAAGGGAAACTAGCAAAATAAATGTCATCCCTGCTGATAAAGGGAAACTGACAAAAGAAAATCTTCAAAAGATTGCTATCTCTGCTGATAAAGAGAAACTAGCAAAATAAATGCCATCCTTGCTGATAAAGGGAAACTGACAAAAGAAAATCTTCAAAAGATTGCTATCTCTGCTGATAAAGAGAAACTAGCAAAATAAATGCCATCCCTGCTGATAAAGGGAAACTAGCAAAATAAATGCCATCCCTGCTGATAAAGGGAAACTGACAAAAGAAAATCTTCAAAAGATTGCTATCTCTGTTGATAAAGAGAAACTAGCAAAATAAATGTCATCCTTGCTGATAAAGGGAAACTGACAAAAGAAAATCTTCAAAAGATTGCTATCTCTGCTGATAAAGAGAAACTAGCAAAATAAATGCCATCCCTGCTGATAAAGGGAAACTGACAAAAGAATATCTTCAAAAGAGTGTTATCTCTGCTGATAAAGAGAAACTAGCAAAATAGATGTCATCCCTGCTGATAAAGGGGAACTGACAAAAGAAAATCTTCAAAAGATTGTTATCTCTGCTGATAAAGAGAAACTAGCAAAATAGATGCCATCCCTGCTGATAAAGGGAAACTGACAAAAGAAAATCTTCAAAAGATTGCTATCTCTGCTGATAAAGAGAAACTATCAAAATAAATGCCATCCCTGCTGACAAAGGGAAACTGACGAAAGAAAATCTTCAAAAGATTGCTATCTCTGCTGATAAAGAGAAACTAGCAAAATAAATGCCATCCCTGCTGATAAAGGGAACTGACGAAGGAAATATCCAAAAGATTACTATCTCTACTGATAAAGAGAACTAGCAAAATAGATGCCATCCCTGCTGATAAAGGGAACTGACGAAGAAAATATCCGAAAGATTGCTATCTCTGCTGATAAAGAGAACTAGCAATACCAATGCCATCCCTGCTGATAAAGGGAGCTGACGAAGGAAATATCCAAAAGATTGCTATCTCTGCTGATAAAGAGAACTAGCAAAATAAACGGTGACTTCACTGGGGATAACGTGAAACAAGACTTCTGGTTTAAACCACCTCTGGCAAACAAAATATGTCAAGCAAGAACGGGATTTCACAAAAGAGAAAGGCCAGACAAACTTCCCATGATCCACAGATAAAATGACTCCGCCGTGGAAAGGAGAAGTCTAAATGAAAGACTCTGCCGGGGAGCACAAGTATGAGGAACGCATCCCTCCAAAATCTCCTGAGTTGTGCCATCTCTACTGGGAAAGTGAACTGGCAAATAAAGTACCAAACCTGGCTTATGCTTCGAATGCAAATGTTTGAATTCTACCGTAATGCTCCACACAAAGTGGAAATGCTACGCGTTTGAGGATGCAATGCAAGTGCTTATGATATACAAAAAGGGGTCCCTCCAGCAAAATAAATGCCAGAGGGAAAAGACCAATTCAGTCGGGGATGACAAAAATAAATTGTCCTCTGAATCCAGGAACTCTACTGAGAAGGGCCATACTGATCGGCCCTTCGGATCAACAACTTCTGCTGGGGATGAGATCCCGAAAGAACTACCGGGGCCACACCTGTCCTTCACTGAAGGTAACATCGAAAACCTGAGATTTCTCCTCTACTGGGGGAGTTGAGAATGGACGCCAATAACGGAACCGAAATTCTGTTACTGAGGATTGCCAATAACCAATTGGGCTCAGAACCTGCTGGGAGATACCAGCCCGTAATACCATCCTGCTTGGGGATACTGCTGATCTTAGCCTGTTGATGGGGAGGATGACTTTACTCCCCCCTTGCTGGGGACTAGAATATGACATTGTCGGCGAAAGCACGCTTCCTGACTGGATGGGGAAAGTGAACGCCCTAATTCTATGGGGAAATAACGTCTTGATTCAGAGAAAATACTTTCCAGGTCTCCAGCTAGGGAAGGTCTGTTCTGCTGAGGAAAGTGCAATCTCAATGCTGGGGAAAGCAAACTGCTGGGGAAATACAATCCTGTTGCCCTGCAACCCGACTTGTCTTTATGGTCATAAGCGGCTTTTTGAACTTTTCACTTGCCCCAGACCACCATGTCTAATGGAAGAAATCATCTCGAGAGGATTTTATAGAAGACCGGGTATTCGCACTGCCCCAGGGTCTTCAAACTCTTGGAGAGATTTATCATATCTCGACATAACTGCCCCAGTCTTCATAATCCATGAAGTACATTACCTCGAAATGGATTGTAATGACTTGAAAATACTCTTCTTTAGTACCTTGAACCATGAGGAGGTGTTTTCAATTAACCATTTTCAGGAGTGGACAATCTCTCACGCTCTAGAGGTGGCCTGCCCCAATATGAGCTTTGAAGTGACTTTGCCCTTGATCTTAGAATGAATGCCCCAGGATAACTGAATTTCGGAGAGATTTCTCGACGTGACTGCCCCATATTGGCTACATCTTAACACGACTTACTGGGGAGAGCCCACTCTACACTGAGTCTCTTGGCAGCATGCCCTTTGATATGATTGTCTTTCAGAATTTTCAAGCATCTCAACTTGGTAGGATCAAGCTTCTCGACTGACGTTCACTGTGTAAGCTGCCATTGATGTTTAGGCACATGTATGCAAACAGAACAAGTTATTTATGAGAATGATAATCCTAATGCAACACTCATGTTAACCTTGAAGTTTTTATTGAAAATGCGTCGCCGAGCCTTGTGAATGAATCACTTATTAGGATGCGACCTTGATTTTTGAATGGCAAGAACAATGCGTACATGCAATACCAACAAATATTATTAGCACAACTCGTAGGAGTCAGGAACGCTATCCTGTTGCAGTACGCTTTCGGAATAAACCCTGTTTCAATTAGGACTTTTAAGGGTTGTAACGTGGTCTGGTTCGCGGCTTCAGAAAAAAGGATTTATGGCTCAAAATTTATCGGTGCCCACCCACTCTTCGTGATGTTCTCCAGTCCTATGTTCAGTTAATCTGACACAAACGCTCATCTCTCAAAAGGTTTATGATCTTTAAGGAACCCATGCCACTAATGGTTTGACACCTAAGGACGTTTTGGAGTGACAGTCACCTCTTTTTATCTTTTGTGTCTTTAATCAAATGAATTTGTTCTTATCGAGGATTTTCTCTTGTAATGCTTTTGCTTTTTCTTTCTTTTCCTTTTTGATCCCTAATTTTTGCCTGGACTGACTCTTTTGAGCTTTTCTATTCTTAAGTCCAGCGGGATGCCCTAACTTTTGCCTAAGTCGCTTGTTTTCAAGTTTCGACTTAGCGGGCTTTCTTTTTTATTCCCTTTTTTCGAACAAAGCGTGTGACACTGATTGTCTTACTTGCTTGAAAGGGTTGTGACTACCTCACTCCTTGATTGTTGATGGATAACCATTGTGGTTTCACATCTCTTGACCTCTTGACGGTGGGATAGAAGGTAATGGTTCCTCGGATGCACACTCTCCTTGAAATTTGAACGCTCGGTCAAACTAACCGACGCCTACCCTGCCCCTGGGTTAAGTATGAGGGTTTTTTCGTACGAAAGATGCTCCTACTCCAAGGCTCAAAGGGGTTAACGAAGGTTTATCTCCTTATCTCTCCAGTGTTTAGGGGTTTGAAACAATGCCTGTACATCCTCAACAGGGTTCTATCCATACAACCAGAGATTTTGCGTTTTCGTCTCATCATCCTCCCTCAAGAGTTCTAAACAAGAAAATTGGTATTGCAGTGCGTATAAACATTTAAGAGTGAACACGAATGGATTACTTCAAGAAAAACATACTCATTGCATTAATATCATCATAAAAAAAACAAACCAGTCTTACATGCATACGATGATTTTAACAAGAAATGAAAAACTACAAATGAAAATCCAGTAAAGAAGCTGAAGATTGCCATTGCTGAGGAAGCTTAATTCTGTCTAGACGTACTTGCAGACTGAGTGTTCATTTGAGAAAGGAGGCTTCCGTTGATGTACATATCATCTTCAGTGAATACAATGATCTCCGAGTCTACCAGGTCTTGCACCTTGTGCTTGAATACATTACACTCATCAATTGTGTGCCCAAACGTTCCCGAGTGGAACTCGCACCTAGCAGTCATGTCATAATCCGGAGGAATAGGGTATGGTACTGGCGCTATACCCCTCGTTTGAATCAGAGAGTTCTTGAGCAGACGAGTAAATAGCTGACTATAAGGGATAGGAATAGGATCAAATATCCTCTTGGGCCCTCTTGGTCTCGGTTACCCCTGCTGCTGATAACTCTGCTGTCGGTGCTGATTTAGGCGCCTCACCTGCGCTTGCACTTTCCTTTCCACATTTGGCTGGGGCACAAACAAAGGTTGCTGACGTAGAGCTTCTGCAGCAAAAGGTTGTGGAGAAAGTCCATGACATGAGGTGGATCCTGCAAAGAGGGGAGGAGTCTTTACTTCTTTTGCAACAGTTGGGGTAAAATCACCTTGCATATTCACGTCGCCCGACGTGAACTCAATTGCCCCTGCGTCAATCAAATCCTGGACTCGGTGCTGAAAGGCCCTACATTCCTCCACGGTATGCCCTGGTGCCCCAGAATGGAAATCACAATGGGCTATTGCATCATAGCCTGGTGGAGGATTTCCGGTGTGAGGAGTCAAAGTCCTTTTCTATACCAATTGAAACTGAAGGAGATGCGGCAATAGTTGAGAATATGGCATAGGGAGTGGATGAAAAACTCTTTCAGACTTCTTCTACCCCTGTGTACACTTTTTGCCTTTGGGCTTCTCTTGGGAGCCAAGACCTAGCTGCTGTTGGGAGAGTTCTTGAACTCCCACTTGAGGTAATCCATGATTTAAATCAGATTCCAAAGAGATGGGAGGAGTACGGATCTCTGTTGCGGAAGCGGGCACAGGACTGTCTTTCTTCTTCAACACTGTTTTCAAAATCTCCATGACCAAACCCATATGAGTCTTCATCTGATTGATCTCCTCCCTCAGCATCCTCTGCTCCTGGAGCATGTCTTCCCCAAATTGCCTCATCTGAACCTTCAGTTCACTCAACTCAGCTTGAACTCGCTCCATGATCAACTCTTGAATGGCCTGAGGAGTTAAATCTGCAATTCTGAGATGGGAACAAGATAAGAATACTGGAGATAAACACCTGTCATGCAAAATGATTATGCAAAATGATTATGAATATGCAAATGCAAATGAACATGTTTGAATATTCGCAGGGCGATCCACCCCTTGATTCCAGTTTAACAATAAGATAGAACGGAACTTCGGCCCATATATTAAGAAAACCAGAGGAAAACCAAATGTCAACAATCACGAATCCAAGATAACAAATCTGAACACAAAAATCATAGATCCCAACCAACAAGTCTGGCGGTGGTCCAAATAATGAAAGAAAATAGAAAACTATGGCATATCATCAAAGTCCACAAGTCTCAATCCCCCCATCCACTATGCTTTCTGCTCCAGTCTTGAATTTCCTTGAACATCTTTTTGGTGTCGGGATGCTTTGGTCTCTGAATTAGCTCTTGAATGAGGACGTCTCTTCTATGTATGATCCCTTCCAAGTATCGGCAATGCAACTCCCAAGCGTCTTCTCCAGAAACACCATCCATGCTAGGACCCTCATGTCTAGGTTTCTTCACTTCAGCTTGGACCTTCAGTTCCTCTATGGAGGCTATGACTTCATTAAGTCGACCCTCGACTGCTTGTCTCTTGAATACCCCTGACAAGATCTCAGCATCTTTTTTCTTGAGCTTCGACTTCAACTCATCAATCTGAGCTAGATAACCGTCTTTCTTTTTCTTATTCTCAGCCATTGCAGTTTCTCGGTGATCATTGAACCTGTGAATTTTTAACAAAGCCTCGTCCAATTCCTCCTTCTTAGACTCGAGAACCTTACTGATACCATCCAAAGCTTGCTTCATCCTTCGTTTGGATGTGACCATGTCAGCTAGCTCTTTTTCTGCCTTAGCAAAAAGCTCTGTCTTCAACTTAGCGGTATGAACAGCTTCACCCCGCTCATGCTTCAACTGATAAATCTCTCTTTTTAGCTCACTATTTTCTTCCCGAAGTCTTTCCTTTTCAGCCCACAACTTGTTAAACTTCTCTATCTCAACTGTGGCAGGTGGCTCGATCGTCAAAGGATACAAAGGTGGCTCCACCGGGAAGGGAAGAAGCTCCTCTTCTGCTCTCTTCTTAATCCACTCTTTATAGGAAGAGAAAGCCCAGTTATTACATTTCCCGAATGAAGTTTTACCCTTCTTGGTCACCTGCTTCCAAGCATTCACAACCTTCCTTATCATCTCTTGATCCTCAGTACCATTGAAGAATAAGGACTCTCTGACATCTCGTTCTTCAGGTGGACCTTTCAAAGGATAACCAAACTGCCTGATAACAAGGGAAGGATTATAGTTAATTCCGCCTCTCCTCCCTATCAATGGTACATTAGGGAATTCTCCGCACTTGCAAATAATCTTCATTCCTAGCAAGTCATGGTTGAACCAAACAATGTTGTCAGCAGTCAAGCCCATTAACCTCTTTGACCACTTCAGAGAATCTTTCGTATCAACGAAAGCGCCAGCTTCAGGAAGATGACTCAGAAACCAAGTAGATAAGAATGGTGCACAGCAACTCACAGTTTTTCCACGCCTATTTTCATTCTTGTAGTGGACCGAGTGATACACATCACCTAGCAAGGTAGGTATAGGATTCTTCGAAATAAAGATTCTGACGGCACGCATATCCACCAGATCGGGGACATTGGGAAACAGAACAATCCCATAGATGCACATAGCCAGAATAGCTTGGAAGGCAGTCCAATTCTTCTCTTTAACATGTATGCAAGCTTGATCAAACAAGAACTTCAATAAGAAACCCTTAGCTCCTTGTTTTTCCTCAATATTACTGCTCAGAACGGATTCACCAATATGAAGAGCAATAGCCATTTCTTTTATCTCGGGGTGTTCCTCAGAAAAGAATACTATGTCATTCCTGATGGGGATTCCCAAAATAAATGAGAACTCCTCCAACGTTGGGGCCAAGATGTAATCTGGGAAAGTGAAGCAACGCAAAGACGGATCGTAGAACTGAAGAAGTGTATGAATGGCATCCTTCTCATACTTGGAGATATTGTAGACAAACTTTAGAAGTCTCCCATACACTCCACTGAACTCTGTACGAACTCCGGGACCAGCCATACTAATCAGCTTGTGAATCAATGTCAAGGTCGGCTCTGGGAATGAATAGGCAACAGTCTTCTTTCTCTGGACATCCATGTTAAGGTAACCTCAGAAAACCGGAATCAAGAGTAAGATGCAAGCCCTGAAAAATGTCAAACATGTCAGAATGCAAGAAAAATGATATGCTCATGCAAACATGGGATCAAGGCAACACTGCTGGACGTGCTGTGCTGGTAACTGAACGAGAACCACAACCCAGAAAACCGGAATTCCAAAATACCAAACCACTGAGATAACCAGGAACCCATATAATCAAACATTGATGAGAAATCCAGAAAAACCGGGTAGGTTGAAGGCTTCGGTTACCTGCAGACCTGCAAACACCCATCCCCTCTCACGTGTGGGTACTAGGATGTTCAGTATCCCGGGCTCTCAGGTCGAGAAATGATGATACGTTCACCATTTCTGGTTTGGCATCATCATCAATCGAGGAGGCCTCAACTGATTCTCCAAAACGGAAGGTCCTCAGCTTCTGGCACTGAGGTCGAGCAACAATAGTACATTCATCCCTCGGGGTACAGTACTATCATCAATCGAGGAGTGCCTCCACTGATTCTCTTCAAAAGATAGGGGTTATCCTATGCGAGTTCCAAAGTGGGCCCTCGGGTGCGAATGGGTTTGCCACAGGATGTGGTATGCCACTGTCACCACTAAAGAGGGATGTTTCCACTAAGGTCCTCGATGATCGGTCACCAGAGTCGGCAGCTCTCTAGATCGACACCCTAACATGCGCAAGACACACACGTCAGAATGCGTCCCAAGATAGCCTCGCCTGGTTGTGAATTTCGTGAACACACAAACGTACCAAGCGGGAACGTAGGTCCCACTACTTTCCACTCTAGTCCTAGGGTGTACTCAAGCCTGGGTATTGGGCTTATCTCTTAGAACAACCTAACCTGTAAAACAAAAACATCCAGCACAACACAGCAGTATGACAATAATAAAAATGAAGTGCAATGTAGTAAAAGCCGTAAAAATAAAATACAACAAATAAAGCAAAACAAAAACACCCAAAGAGAACAAAGACAAGCAAACGCTAGGATTGACTCGCTTAGGGATGGACCAGCATAGGTCAACCAGAGTACCCAGCAGAGTCGCCAGCTGTCGCTCCCAGGATTTTCATCCAGGTACAAACGCGAGAGTGGCGCGGAAAAACAGAGTCGCCAACCGTGTAAATTTATCCCAAGAGAGGGAAAGGGAGCACCGCATAAACCTTAGGAAGAGGGAAAGGAATGGTCATCGCAACCATAACCTGGGTTCGGGAGTCGATTACGCGAGGGGAAGGTGCTAGCACCCCACGCGTCCATCGTACTCGATGGGATCCACGCTTGTTGTCTATTCTAAGGGTGAGTTATCCTATCATCTATGGTTGTGCTAAAACGGGGGAAGGGGAGACAAAGACAGACTCGGTAGGACGTCGACGTCCTAGGCCTACGTACCCCCCTTGTGCAATGGGGAATTCAGAGTCAACGTAGTTCGGACCAAGTTCTTTTTGTGTTTTTTATGAGCGACGTTAAGTCCGCGTCCGGCAGTTAGGGTCGATGCCTGTTTGCGACTCAGACGGAAGGTAACGTGCCCTTTTTGAAAATAGCCTTTAATTTGACAATCCCGAAGGACAAAAAGGTTTGAAGTTTGTTTGTATTTTTTAGGACAGAAGTGGCTTAAGTTAGTTCATAAGCTGCATTGCACCAAAGTCTAGGGCACAGGGGCGAATACTTAACGCATCGTCCCAAGACAGGACGCTCGCTAAGCACTCTAGAAAGATGAGAGGAAGCCCCTCATTTCTCATTCCCCACGCTTAAGGCTCGTGCGCAATACAATTTATACTTATTAAGTGTTTTCAAGAAGATTTGAGATGAGAAGAGAGAAGACACAAAGGAGACTCTAAGGGAACTACGAATCCTAATGTTATCATGCACGGGTGACCTACGGTTAGTGAGTTTTGACGACAACCTAAGCCTAAATAAAGGAAAGGATGAGAGAAGGAAAGAATAAGGGTGAACATGGATGACTATCCATACCCTCAAAGAAATTACCTCAACCCCTGCATAAAAGGTTAGTGAGAAACAGACACGAGTAATATTAAGGCAAATGAAAACCAAACAATGGCATATAATAGTGATAACAATCCAAACATGAATTAAGAAGTCAAATAAACAACCCCAAGACAATGGCACAAGTGCCTTTCCAAACAGATAATCAGACAAGATTAAGGATACGCATACAAGAAAATCTCACACAAAGAGCCATTAAACAAATAGTAAAACAATTTCTAAAATCACCAAATTAAATATCAATATTTCCCAACCAGAGACAAACCAAATACCAAAAACTCCTGCAAAAAATCAAGATGTTAGTCACTTAAACAATTAGGCAAAGCTCAGGTGAGAAGTAGGGTTCAATGTGCCAAAAAGGAGGATTAAAATGCAATATGAAATAGTTTTAAAAATGAAAGAAAAATATTTTAATGCACTTCAGTGTGTTGGTGAATGAATGCAAAAGGAATGGATTGAAAATGTTTTATGGATGCAAAGAAATAAAATAAACAATTTTAGATATGCATGATATGGATAATTCAAGAAGAAAATGAATAAAATAATTAATTTAGATGATATAAAATAAAATAAAAATAAAAAATAAAATTTTGAAAATTTTATAAAATGATAAAAAGTATGCATGAATTTTATTAGAATTTTTTAATGCAAGAATATATTTAAAAAAAAATGAATTAATGCAAATAATTAAATAAAATAAAATAGGAAAATGCAAGGGGGTGTGAAAAGTAAATAAAATGTGTTGAAAATTTGGAATGGGCTCAGGTGGGGGGGGGGGGGGGGGGGGGCGCAGATAGTAAGTCCAAACATAAGCCCATCAGAAAGAAAACAAAATAAAAAAATGCCCACGCGTGGACCTCAGTCAACCATGTTGACTGTGTATCTGCCCTTCGATTGATCATGCGTTCAGCATTTAGTCAACAAATCAAAAAGTAATGATGATCAACGGTCATGATCAACACGCACACTGAACTTATCAAACACGCACACACACGTAACCTTGAGAGCACCCTACACCCCCATGTGTCAGGCACGCGTATTTTTAATTTGCTGGCATTGTCTTGTCCACCTGATTCATCCAACGCCCCAGATTAAGTCAACTAAAATAAAAGTAAATAAAAGGAAATTACCTAATTGGATGCACACGGTAGTAACAATGGACGACACACACACGAACACTTAATAAAACTCAGAAAAAAAATAAAAACCAAAAACACATGGCGCGCTTTGGACCGTGCGATTAGATGCATCAACGGCTGGGAGTCGTCTTCCTCGCCAAAAAACCCTAGCCGGTCGGAAACTCCCCAGGTCGCCGGAGCCCTAGCTCCGGCCGCCTCCCACGGTGCCTGCAACTCAAAAAGTGCCCAGAAAACGCAAACCCATATACTGAGATGGTGCAACTCTAATCTTTGCTTTTGGCTGCGAATGGGGGATGGTTTGCACTCTATTGATCACAAGGAAGAAGTTTGTGGAAGAATTTCTTGAAAACTCCTTGTAGATTAAGAGATATGAATGTGAGATGCTTTAGGGTACAAGTTCTCCACTCCTCCAAATGTCACGTGAATCTCCCCTAACCAGTGCATGGATGAGTTTAAATACTCTAGGGTTTCTCACTGATAATGGTTTGGGCTTGGGCAACTCTTTGTTTAATGAGTTTTTGAATAATTTTGGAAAATTGCATTATGTTAAGTACACCCCCTTCCATGCATAGATATTCAAACATTTCATGATGGATCACCCATATTTGAATTGCTAATTACACCTGAGTTTGATTTGGGCCTTGAGGCATTTTGGTTCATGAGTTTTTAATGACTTGGCAATTTTGAATAATGGAGAATAAGTGATAAATACACCATGAAACCACTTGATTTAAAGGCCTAAAATGCTCCTTAGGGATTGTTCTTGGATGTTGGAACATGTCTTGAAGCAATGGAATTAATTATAGGTCCATATGCCCCAAAATGCAAAAGTTGTGAAAATGAAACCCTAAAAACCACTTTGCCTTCTTTTG
This sequence comes from Lathyrus tuberosus, assembly GCA_022829125.1. Taxonomy (NCBI): domain Eukaryota; kingdom Viridiplantae; phylum Streptophyta; class Magnoliopsida; order Fabales; family Fabaceae; genus Lathyrus; species Lathyrus tuberosus. The sequence goes on from JALAZF010000090.1 coordinate 9,752,016, forward strand.
ACCATAAGTTGAGTTTCACAAATGATATGGAGACCCACTAGTACTTGTTGGAAATAGGAGAAAAAGATATTTAACTTTCTTGTTGGAGAAAAAATCATTTGAAGCTTCTTTGATGATGAAAAGTCCAGTTGAATGCAGTGCAGGAACTTGCCCAAAAAGGAAACTTTCAAATTATAGGTCATTTCCATATTTAGTAACTTTTGCACCAACTCCTGCTTCTTGATAAATGGTATGAAAATTGACCCTTGAAGACCATATGAGGATGTGAGACCTTGAAATCCTTGAAGAGAACCTCAAAATTCCACAGTTGACTTCCCCTCTCAATGTTGACTTTTGCCCAATTCACCTGATTCCCAATCCATTGACCAATTGAATCTCTCCTGAACCAAACTGATGGACAATCTCCCATTCCTGGATACTTAGGGACCCAAGGAATACCATGGAATAAAGCCTTGCCCCAAAAAATCAGAAATAAACTGACTTTATAGCAAACCCTAATCTTGGTACCCTCAGTCTAGGAGGAAATAACACAGTCTCCAAATCCAAATTCCTCCGAATATGATGTGTATCCTCTTCAACAAAGATAAGATATACCATTTGGTGATGATAAAAACCCAAGGAGCTTGCCCATTGGAGCAATAAACCCAAAAATCTCAAAACCCTAATTCCTGCACTGGTTAAGAGAGAGTGATCCATTTGAACTCTCTTGCTTGATACAAGGACTCTTGATGATGTGATAGACCAGATAGGACCTTCTTGAACTGCCTCAGGCACCTTGACCCCATGCTAATGATATGCATACATGATAATGCAAAAAATGAAATGAAACATAAGCCAGTTAGCAATAAAGTAAGGAGGGAAAATTTTGGGGTGCTATATTAAGAAGTGGGAACTTTTGGAAGCGTTTAGAGATTTGAGTTTGGTGTGCGAATTAACGTATGATAGTGTGAGGCTTGGTATGTTGAAGGTTACTAATGATTTTCTGTTGACCGTTAGCGAGAAACAGAAATTGGATGTGAAATTTGTGGATTTGATGACGGTTGGAGATACAAGTAAAAAGGGTGACTTTAAAATGGATGATCAGGGTGTTTTGAGGTTTCGTGGTAGGATTTGTATTCCTGATGATGCGGAGTTGAAAAGGATGATTTTGGAGGAAGGACACCGGAGTAGTTTGAGTATACATCCGGGAGCTAATAAGATGTATCAAGATTTGAAGAAGATCTTTTGGTGGTCTGGATTGAAGAGAGATGTGGCTCAGTTTGTGTATTCATGTTTGACGTGCCAAAAGTCTAAAATGGAACATCAGAATCCTAGTGGTTTGTTGCAACCGTTGGATATTCCTGAGTGGAAATGGGATAGCATTTCTATGGACTTTGTGACAGGGTTGCCGAACACTCAGCGGGGACATAATGCAATTTGGGTGGTTATGGATAGACTGACTAAATTGGCGCATTTCATTCCTATTGACATCAGTTTTTCTTTGGAGAGGTTGGCAGAGATTTATATCAGTGTGATTGTGAAACTACATGGGGTTCTGTTGAGTATTGTTTTGGATCGAGATCTGAGGTTTACCTCGAGATTTTGGGAAAGTTTACAAAAGGCGTTGGGTTCTAATTTGAGATTGAGTTCGGCTTATCATCCACAGACGGATGGACAGACGGAGCGAACGATTCAGTCATTGGAAGATTTGTTGCGGGCTTGTGTTCTGGAACAAGGTGGTGCTTGGGATAGTTATCTTGCGTTGATTGAATTCACGTATAACAACAGTTTCCATTCGAGTATTGGGATGGCACCGTTTAAAGCGTTGTATGGAAGAAGATGTCGAACACCGTTGTGTTGGCACGAATCTGGTGAGAGTGCGGTGGTTGGACCGGAGTTAGTGCAACAGACTACGGACAGGGTGAAACTTATTCGTGAGAAAATGAAGGCTTCTCAGAGTAGGCAAAAGAGTTATCATGATCGAAGGAGGAAAGATCTTGAGTTTCAAGAGGGTGATCATGTATTTTTGAGACTTACACCGGTGGCGGGTGTTGGTCGTGCATTAAAGTCGAAGAAGCTTACTTCTCGGTTTATTGGTCCTTACCAGATATCCGCGAGAGTGGGTGTTGTGGCTTATCGGGTGGCGTTACCACCGAGTCTTTTGAATTTGCATGATGTGTTCCATGTTTCACAGCTTCGGAAGTATGTTCCGGATCCGTCGCATGTGATTCCGATGGATGAGGTAGAGGTAAGGGAGAACCTTACGGTTGAGGCATTACCGGTTAGGATTTTAGATCGCGAGTTGAAGCGGTTAAGAGGCAAGGATATTGCACTTGTGAAAGTAGCGTGGGGAGGCTGCTGAGGGCAATTTGACTTGGGAGTTGGAGAGTCGGATGTGGGAGTCGCATCCAGAGTTGTTCGTCTCAGGTAATATTTTCGAGGAGGAAAATTTCTAAGTGGGGGAGAGTTGTAACGCCCCAGTTTTAGTTAGTTTTATGCCTTAAATAGTATTTTCGTCCCTGTAAGTTGGCGAGTTTTTGGTTTTCGTCCCTGTATCTTTTTTTTTTCGGTTTTAGTCCCTGTATCTTACTTTTTGTTGGTGTTTAGTCCCTACTGAGGTTTCCTGCGGATTTTGATTTTTAGGAAAATCTGCAGGAAAATCCGCAGGAAACCTTCGGATTTTCCTGCGAATTTTGGCTTTAGGGACTAAACACCAGCAAAAAGTAAGATATAGGGACTAAAACTGAAAAAAAAAAGATACAGGGACGAAAACCAAAAACACCCAACTTACAGGGACGAAAACATTATTTAAGCCTAGTTTTATTAATTGAGTCGTTTTGATTATTTTATTATTATATTATTTTATTTTTGACTTTTATCTGGAAATATGTTATTTTTCATCGTGATTATATTTTATCGCGTTTTGGGAGCGTTTGCGAGATATTTGAGTGTAGGGGTATTTTGGTCATTTCACTTTAATTTTTCTTAAGTTAATAGAAATAGAAATAGGAAGAGAGAAAAATAGAAAGGAAAGAAACAGAGAAGAAGAAAAAGAGGAAGAAAGAAAAGAAGAAAAGAGAGAAAACTTGGAAAATCTAGGAATCGATCAACCGACTTTTCTAAACACGATTAAATCGGGTAAGGGTGTGAAACTCGATTATATTATGCTTGTGTATGATTATGTATGTGTGTGTGTGGATGTTTGTGGTGTTCTATGATTTTCAATTCTAGGTCGGAACGATGGAAATCGATGTTTTCGCGGTTGAAATGTGATGTAAATGTTGTAGATTACTTGTTACCATGATTGGGGTATGTTCTGATTGTTATATTTTGGTTTGGAAGAGATTTTGAGTTGAAAAATATGATTTTGGACCTCAAAACAGCGCTGCAGAATTTCTGGGTTTTCCTTGGTTCGCCTAGCGAACCTGGGGCGAAGCAGTAGCGAATGATTTTTCGCGGGTTCGCCTAGCGAGCCAGTTAGCGAAGGTCAGCGAATGTTCGCTAACGTTGTTCACCTAGCGAACTTTGTATCTTTTTGGTTCTGGTTGTTGCTGCCTTGGTCCACCAAGGGGTTCGCCTAGCGAACTTTGTGTCTGTTTTTATCTGATAGTGGTTTCGCCTTGCTAGAAGGTTCGCCTAGCGAACATGGCAGTTTGTGCAATTTTGTTTTCTTCGTAACTTTTGATCCGTAAGTCGGATTGGGGCGCGGTTGGGTGCGTTAGAAAGCTTTTGAGTTGTTCTTGCTTATTAAAAAGGGTTTGAGATTGTTGGCAGATTTAATTATGTCGGAAATTTGGAATAGTGTCGTTTTGGCGACTTTTGTCGTTTTAATTGTGGGTAATTGGTGTGTTGTCATGCAATGTGCTGGTGGTATATGTTGTATGACTTGTCTGCTAATTATACGAGGTGAATGCATGTGTTTAAATGTTATGATGAGGGTTTGTGGCCTTATGGCAATTAAATGCGTTGTTTTGGGCTTGAGTGTAAAGCATGATTATTGTTGGTTGAGATGGTTGCATGTATGTGTGCATTTGAATGTCATGAGTCATTGTATGCCAAGCATCATGATCTGCATTCTTGTGATGTCGTGTGCCCTAGTGGGTGTGAGCGACGAATCGGTTCCAGAGGGAATCCTCTATAACATCGTGGGCCTTATAAAAAGAGGACTTAAAGCGATGATTATAGACGATCGTGCGCCTTAATCAAAGAGGACTTAAAGTGATCGGATCGTGCGCCTTATACAAAGAGGACTTAAAGCGATCCATAAACGTCGTGCGCCTTATACCAAGAGGACTTAAAGCGGCGGGGAACATCGTTTTCCCGACGGGGAGTTATGTTGAGTAACAAGCGATGATTCCAATAGTTCCTGAGTGAACTAATGTTGAGAATGACGGATGGATGGTACCGCATGTGCATTGCATAGAGTCGTTGTGTCGGTCTCTGTGCATTTGCATAAATCATGAATGGATTGATTATGTGTGAGAATTGTGAATGTATGCATTATGTGTGGAAAATCATGAATGGGTTGATTGTGTGTGGAATTATGGATGAAATTGATGAGTTGATATATGTATATATGTTGGTGATAATTATATTGTACATGGTTGATATGCCCTGGTGATGGATATATGAAATATACGTTGTGTTGTTTGGTGTCTGAATTCTGGTATAAGTTGTGGTGAGAATATTTTATATGCGTATTTTTGTGTTATATATAATTGTATGCAATTCTATTATGATTGTGTTTCTCACCCTTATGCTGTTTTAATGCTCTATGAGGCATTGCAGATTAGATGCTGGAGGTCTTTTTGTGAAGCTTAGGTCTCCATTCTTTTGTCGGTCGGCTCTGATATGTAGCACCGGATAGTCGGGGAGATCGTTATGTGATTATTTGTATTATGTATACATGTATCTTTTGGATTGTACATGTATGATGATGTAAATGACAGACAAACTCTTTTTGTGATATATATATATATATATATATATATATATATATATATATATATATATATGAGATTCAGTTGCAGATTTTCCGCTTTTATTCTGTATCTGAATTGTGGGTGTTAGGAACTAGGTTCCTTGTTATGTGCTACCTGAATTGTTGCATATCTTTATGAGCGGGTTTATTGTCTTTTGTTTCAATTGATGTGACCCCTCAGTCTATGCCGTGAATATTTTAAATATACTCTGATGAAATTTTGAATTTTATTTATCGCTTAGTTTTATTGGGGGTAATGATTGGGGGTGTTATAGAGAGCATTTCTCTTTGGGCTTCACTTCAATAGTTCCATCCATCCCCAACAGAGTGTAAGTTCTCTCGGAGTTTTCATCTCCAGCAGAGTTTGTGATCAGGAATTCATTCCTGGAAGTCTTCATCAGCATGGTCTGTTAAGTCAGGGAACAATTTAGTTTGTCGTCCCCGGTGGAGCTGCCTTGGTCTTCAGCATTTATTTTGCTGAGACGCCTCTTTTGCATTGCATAAGCATTATTGCATGGCATCCTTCCAAACGTGTAGGATTTCCATCCCGTATGGAGCATTACGCCATAGAAATTCAAACATATGCATTCGTAGCATAAGCCAGGTTTGATATCTGTGACCAGTATCTTTCCCCAGCAAATAGAGACGACATTCAAGAGATGTTGTTTGACGTTACACCGCAACCAGTGGGCCTTTCTTACTATTGTTCCTTCTTGTACTCCCCTACAGAGTTGTCCGGGTAGATTTCTCTTTCCCCAGCGGAGTCATCTTCTTTTCAGGTCGTAAGTCTGTTGATTCTACTTCCTGTGCATTTGCGGCTGTAATCCCAACTTTTGGTTGGTATTCCATTTGTTTTACCAACTTTTGGTTGGTATTCTCTGCTCTCACTCAATATTGATTAGCTTCCCTCATTCCAACTTTTGGTTGGTATCCTTTCTTTATCCCAACTCTTGGTTGGTCTCTTTTGTTGAGGTCGCCTTTGGTCGGCGTTCTCGTTATTCCAACTTTTGGTTGGCATCCTCTTCGTTCATCCCATCTCTTGGTTGGTCTTGCTTGTTGTGGGTACGCCTTTGGTCGGCGTCCTCGTTATCCCAACTTTTGGTTGGTCTTCTCTTGGTTATCCCAACTTTTGGTTGGTATTCCCTTTATTTTCCCAACTTTTGGTTGGTATCCTTTCTTTATCCCAACTCTTGGTTGGTCTCTTTTGTTGAGTTCGCCTTTGGTCAGCGTTCTTATATATCCTAACTTTTGGTTAGTATCTCTTATCCCAACTATTGGTTGGTATTCTCTCGTTATTCCAACTTTTGGTTGGTACCCTTTATTTATCCCAACTTTTGGTTGGTTTTGTTTATTGTGAGTACGCCTTTGGTCGTCATCCTCGGTATCCCAACTTTTGGTTGGTATCTTTTGCTTCATTACAACTTTTGGTTGGTATCCTTCCTTTATCCCAACTTTTGGTTGGTACCCTTTGTTTGTTATCCCAAATTTTGGTTGGTCTCTGTTTGTTATCCCAACTTTTGGTTTGTCTCCGTTTGTTATCTCAACTATTGGTTGGTACACTTTCCCTTATCCCAACTTTTGGTTGGTATCAATTGCTTTTGAGTCCACTTTCGGTTGGCGAGCACTTTATTTTGTATCTCCCCGCAGTGTGCAAATTTCCAGGTTATTTTGGTATTCAAACCCCGCGTATCCCGATTGTCTGAAAGTCGTCGTTATCATACCCTCGGATCCACAAAGTTTGAATAGGGGCAGCTGTAGCACCTCAAAATTTGCCCTCTTGCTTTTAGTTTTACTGACTTATGTTGCATTTCATTTTTGCATAATCATCATTTGCATTTCATTGGTTCTTTGGCATGGGATCAGGGTGTCTAAGTCAAATCCAAGGAGCCTTGAGCCTCAAGAGGTCTTAATGGGTCATCACCTCATCATATGATCAAGCTTGACTAGAGAATGCAGGGAATCACATCTCCCTAATCAGTGCAAAACTAGGGTTTTGGATTTCTGGAGTAGAATGCCCCAATGGGCAAGATCTTTGAGTTTTTATCACCTCCAAATGTCATATCTCATCTTTGTTAGACAGGATATACATCATATTCAAAGGAATTTGGATTTGGAGGATGTGTTATTTTCTCATAAGACTGAGGGTTTGAAACTAGGGTTTGCCATGAAATTAGTTTATTTCTGATTTCTTGGGTAAAACTTGACCTCATGGTATTATACATGTCCCTAAGGGTCTAGAGATGGAAGAGTGCCCATTGATTCATTTCAAAAGAGGTTCAATTGACCAATTGATTGAGAATCAGGAAATTTGGGGAAAAGTCAATTGTGCTGAGGAAAAAGTCAACTCCTGACTTTTTAAGGTCAAGGTCATGAAACTCAAGTTACATATGTTCATTGGACAAGATTTGATCAAGAAATGATGGAGGAATCATGAAAAATCAAGAAGTGTACAGAGTTGCCATTTTTAGAAACTTAGGGTTTCCAAAAATGGTAAGTTTGGACCATTTTGCACCACACTTTGAGGCTTCCTTTCTCCATGATAAAAGCTTCAAACCTTAGGCCCAAGTTGAGCCAATTAAAGTTCACACTCTAAGCTTCAAATCCATATAAAGAACTCTTCCATTGGATCAGAATTGAGGGAGTTATGGTCAATCAAAGTTTGACAAAACTAGGTCAAAAACCAAGTCATGACCAAGCAAGACCAGGTCTGCCCGCCATAATTTTGTCAAACACATGGTAGGCAAAATGTCTAGCTACTTTTCTCAATGATGGAGGCTCCAAATGAAAAAATGTTGAACATCAAAGTTGTTCATCTCAATGTCCTCTTCAACTTTTATGTTGGACATTTTTCCATTTGAGCAAGTTATGATGGAGTTATAGTGGTCCAAATTTGATGTGATTATGCAGGTTGTGCGTGCCCGTGATGCAGTCCCACATTCCTATGTTTTAAGCCATTTTACACCATTTTACCAACCTCCATTTGATTTCATTTTAACATAAAACTTATTCTCCTATATCTACTCTTTCATTTGCCACCAAAATCACACATTTCCATTCATTAAAGTGAGAGATATTCATCACCAAAGTCCCTTGTTTGCGTTAAAACCAAGCTGCCAAAGTGGGAAGTGTTTGATATTGTCCTTGTTACTGAGATTCAATTCACACGCATTCCTACATCAGCTATCTTTTTCCTCTTTAAGCCAAACATTCTCCTACACACACTAACATCATGGCCATTCATTCTGCAGCAACACAACATCAACACCAATCACACTTAACCTCACCATAGTACCATGAGCTTCACCTCACCGCATCCCAACTCGCCCCTAACTAACTTAACTCAGTTAGTTAGGTTGGACTCACTTAACCAAGCTCAAACTAACTTAACTAACTCACTTAACCACACTAGTTAAATCTCAACCCCAACTATATAAGCAAACTCACACACAATTTTAAGCTCTCTCTAATTTTTTCACATTCTCAGAAATCATTCTCAAGTTTTCTCTCCACTATTTCTCTTTGATCTCACAAGATTCTTCACCTTTTCATCATAATCACTCTCAAAAAACCTCAAGTTCCTCTCTCACTCTCAAGAGTTCAGATCAGGATTTTTCTCTCATTTCTCCATCATTTTCGAAGATTCTTTGAGCAGCATCACCTCCATAACCTCCTATTTCTACTGTATGCATTAGATTTACTTGAATCCACCATTGAAGAAATCTCAAGTTTTACTCATTTCTCCAAATTTCTGCTCCAGTCAAGTATAGGATCTGGTTTTAGCCTTTATTTGGCTTAAAGTGTTGATTTGAAGGTCTTGCAAGAAGTTCTTGGGTTTCTAAAACACCAATTGCATCTCACAAGGTTAGGGATCTTGAAGCTTTTACTATATTTCATCATAATTTTAGGGATTTATAATGTGAAATTAGTAATCATGCATTGCATCTGGAAAGTCCTGAAATGATGGGACACCACTGATTGTTCAATTGGGATTTTGTGTGATTTTGTGATTTTTGTGAAATTTATGTTGAACATGTCACTTTCGCGACATTTTTCTTGATGTTAGAATGATCTTTTTGAGATTTAATTAGTATATTCATGATCTACGAAGTTTGGGCTTAAATTTGGTATTTTATTTTGATGATTTTCGTTAAGAATTGATGGAGATATTTGATGTAGAAGTTGGATAAAAATTCTGCACTTTTTTCTGACTTTTATGAGGAAATTCTGCATTTGCATGAGTTATTGATGAAGGTGATGAGGTGTCTGAAATCTATTGGTCATGTTCTTAGTTTTCCAATGATTAGGTAATGATTAAGTAATCATGAAATATGATGATGAGAGAGTGGAGCCGCGTGTGGACCCGCGATTGGTGCAGCATTTCATTTTTTCGGCGGGCCAATAGAAATGCGCCAACACATTAATGAGAATGTGGCTGATCACATGTTTCTTTTTGTTTTGTTTCAGATGTTCACGCGTGTGTGAGTGCATGTTAACTGTGGTGTGTGTGCTGTGTGTTGCATTGGATTATATTGCTTGATTAATCATATGGCCCTGATTGAATCATTACATTGACTGCACATACACCATCCCACACACAAGCACACGCATACTTGGATTGGGTCACAGATTGATATTTGTACCCCACATGCTGGGCCCAAAATTATTTTCAACGTGATAATTACTTTAGCTGCACCCCCCATTCCTATTTCATTTCATTTTTAATTTCTTTTTCCATATTGTTTTCATTTTCTATTTTTAAAAATACCAAAACACATTGAAAAATTCTAAATAAATTCATTTGACATCTGGATACATTTAGATAATTTTCTACCATTTTTAATTATGACTTTACTAATTTTTGTGCATAAATCTACAATTTCTTTTCAATTTCCTTTTCATTTGAACTTCTCTTTGAGACTTGAACTTGTGCATTTTATTTCTTTCATTTCACAAACCATTTTCTATCCATTCTTTTTGTATTGGTTAAAAGACATAATAAAGCATCTAAAAAAATTTTGGTTGCATTTTTAAATTCATTTTATCATATGTTTTTATGTGCATATTTGAGTTTTCTTTTGAGGTGTTTAAATGTAACTTGGTGTGACTCTTTGGTCATGTGTTCTTTTGAGTTTGGTCATGGGATTTTAACACATGTGTTGCTTCTGACTTAGGTTGTTTAAGACTTAATTTTTTTAAATTTTATAATATGCTTTGATAATTGTTGATGCCTTGCATTTGAAGTTACTTTTGTGCACTTTATTTTACTTCATTCTAACATGTTTTGATGAGGCATTTATGCCACCATTTTATGATTTACTTTGTGCATATTTTATAGGTCATTTGTATGATATTATAGGTCACCTTTGTTTCATTATAAGTCACTTTGATTTGTATTTGCATTTGATATGAGTTTATGCATTCTAATTTGAACTTTGACATGTTTCCATCTCTTATCTCCTCTTATGCTCTACATGTCTCATGTGTGTATTTTGTATGACATTTCCCTCATTCCATTAGCATCTCATCAATGGTACGCCACATCCCATATGCATTCACTAATCATTTCACATGTTATGCATCTCTAATATGTCACTTTGTGCATCTAATTGAACATGTTGCTCTTATACTCACTTCTTCTTCATCTTATTTCTTCTACTTGTATTCTTGTATCCATGATTTGTGTGATGATTCATATGAATTTTGAGACATTTATGAATGACATATGGTTCTGACCTTGATCTTTTGTGAAGCATTATTGCATGATCACTTTGCATGACCACTCATCTTTCATCTATTCATTTCATAGGTGCTTTTATTTGATGTTTAAGACTTTGCTTGTGCATAGTTAGTGTGAGTTAGATATCTTGACATTAGAGAACATCCTTAGAGCATAGGTTCTGACCTTGAATGATTTTCAACTCTTAAGATCTTTAGTCCTTGGTTCTTAATTTGTTTGATCATTATGTGGTATTCTTTCCTTATTTTACTACTTGTGGATAGCTTTTGAACTAACCTTTTTATGTAGGTGCTAAGGGTAAGTAAGTGTGTGGATATGCTTCAACGTACACTTCTTTCTTTCATTCTCTTTTATCTCTTTTAATCATTCAACTTGTGATCATATTAAGCATTTACATGCTTCCCTTGAATAACTTTTTTCTCCTCCCTTTTGAGTTATAATTCATCTTCTACTTTAGAAGTGAGTTGTTTAATTCATTCTTCTTCTCCTTTCTCTTAGGATTAGGTTTCTTAAACCACATTAACCATAGGAACATCCATGTATGATAACTTTAAGGCTTGAGTCTTAGTCCCCTTTAGTTTTCACCTTTTGCTTCCTTTTGAGTCTATATTTCTCATCTTCAAACAAAAAAGCAAAAACACTTAACAAAAGGAATAGCATGTATTGTATTTGAGCCTTTCATGTGAGAATAAGATAGTGAGGGGTCTTCTCTCACTTTCTTAAAATGTTTAGCATACGTCTCGTCTTGGGTCGATATGCGAGGCATTCGATCCTACATGAAGGACTTAAATACAATGTGTGTTACAAAACACAAAATAATCAAAACACTTCTTGCTTAAAAGACAAAAACAAACCATAACGTCTTTCCTTCGGGAATTCTTTTCTCATCTCACTCGTTCTCAACGTACGAACGTGCTTCTCCTCGTTCTCTTGCAAGACGGTAACGCACTCGATTCAGTGAGCCTGCAACACCTGAGCTAGAACATTAGTCGTTCCCTAAAAAACACAAACAACTTTCCCTTAGCTGAGGGGAACTACGTCGCTCTGATTCTCATGTTCCCGATGAGATACGTAGGCAGTGGGGTAGGGCCCATTCGAGCACCTCTTTTATTTTCCCTACATTTATTTCTCGTGCTTTTCCGTTTTCGTTCCTTTTCCTTTCCAGTAGCAGTGGAGCTCCAGACGACGACACCCTTGATCGAGACCAGCAAGCGTGGATCCCATCGGGTACGATGGACGCGTGGGGTGATAACACCTTCCCTCCGCGTAACCAACTCCCGAACCCAGTTCTCTTGGTCGCAAGACCATGCTCTTTCCTTTCCTTCAGGTTTATGCAGTGTTTCCTTTCCCTCTCTTGGGATAAATACACATTGCTGGCGACTCTGTTTCCGCGCCACTTTCGCGTTTGTACTTGGATGAAAATCCCGGGAGCGACAAAGACGCTGTTGTGTCCTTTGCTGAATTTGTTGTTGATTTGGTTGGCTCTGAGAAACCTGAGGTTGATATGTTGAGACAGGCGCAAGATTGATAGCAGGAGTTACAGCTACTACTGGTTCGTATCGTCTCCTTTGCTTTCCGAGAGAGATATTACCAATATCTTGCTCTTTTTTCTTAGGGAAAGCACTACCGTATCTTTTGGTACTGCTTGATGGTCCAGCGTCTTTAACTAAACGTCCTTCTCGGACTGCTTCCTCAAGACGAACTCCCATGCTCACCATCTCAGTGAAGTCACTAGGCGCACTGGCAACCATTCTGTCGTAGTAAAATGAGCTCAAGCTTTTCAAGAAGATCTTTGTCATCTCTTTTTCCTCAAGAGGTGGACAAATCTGAGCGTCAATTTCACGCCATCTCTGAGCATATTCCTTAAAGGTTTCCTTATCCTTCTGTGACATGGCTCTGAGTTGATCTCTGTCTGGTGCCATGTCTAGGTTATACTTATATTGTTGAACAAAGGCAGCGCCAAGGTCTCTGAAAGTGACGATCTTAGTGCGGTTTAAACCCATGTACCATTTGAGTGCGGCACCGGTTAAACTATCTTGGAAATAGTGGATTAGTAGATGTTGGTTCTCTGTCTGAGTTGACATTCTCCGAGTGTACATCACCAAATGGCTTTGAGGGCAAGAGTTACCCTTGTATTTCTCAAATTCGGGCACCTTGAATTTGTGCGGAACTTTTACATTGGGGACTAAACAAAGGTATGTCGCGTCCTTTCCGAATAGATCCTGACCGCGAATGGCTTGCAGTTCCTTCTGCATTTCCAGGAATTGCTCCTGGAACTCGTTCATTCTGTCATACATACTTTCGTTTCCAGCAGAAGGTATCTGTGGAATCTGTCCTCCCGGGACAGTGTGTACCACGGGTGGTGGTATAGTCATTACGGCGGTGACTCTTGGCGTTTCCCTCTCCCGAAGTTTGTAACCTTCAGGAGTTGCTGGCATGCCCCTTCCTTCCGGGATATAGTTGGGTGGCATGCCCCAGGGACGATCTTTAGGCATGTTATACCGAGGATCATACTTTTCCACTATGGGCGTAGATGTGATCTCTGAGATCACAGTCCTTTGTTGTTGCATCTGAACTGTTGCCAGAGCTTGCATGTCATTGTGAAGCTTTCTCAGATCTTCTTTCAGAGCATCGAGTTCTTCTCTCATTTCTCTGTTCTCTTCCTCGAGATCATCCATTTTCTTTTGTCGATTAGCCCGAGTATTATACGAATGAGACAGTTTGACTCTAGAATCGAGACATAAACGTGAGATTCTTAGGTAAGAAGAATGCGTTATGTGAGAATGATGAATGATATGCAATGATTATATTAATAATTAATTAATTTTTTAATCAAAAGAAACTTCAACAATTGGATTGCAAATATCATACAGTGGGGAAACCCCGTTTTATTGAACTCAAAGATTGCGTAAATGGAAATACAGTAATTTACAAAGTGTTGTAAAAGGAAATGTCTAAACTTATGGATCCTGAGTCCTCTCTGAGGGGAGCTCAGGTGTTGGTTCTGGTACTTTCCTTTTCTTTGACCGGGGCTCTTTAGCCGTTGTCGGGTTGTCATTCCTTTCCCAAGTGAAAAGAGCGAGCAAATTCCTTTGGTCTTCTTGATTTTCTACAGCATGTTGCTCTAAAATCTCGATCAGAGCGTCTTTTTCTTTTAACAGTTGCTGTATTTTGTTACACTCCACATTGATAATGCGATACTTGTTCTTCCAAGAATTTTTCTCCTGTTGAACTTTGTTGAGAGTAACCTGAAGTTTTTCCGTATCAGACATAAAATAAAGGACAGATTCCTTTAGCGGAAGAACTCCTTGACGAGGGTAAGGCATCCTCAGCTTGAGAGCTCTAGTTTGTACCCAGTGGAGATAAGGTTCCACAGAGACACAGTCTAGTTTTCCTAGAGACTCTCTTCCTTTCCTGTGAACATGTTTCCAGGCATGCACTATTTCTGTCTTTAGTGCCCTGTCATTTTCTCCTCCCTTGAATAAAAGACCTTCCCGATGAACATTATGCGGGACATGTCTCATCGGGTATCCAAATTGACGACGAACTAAAACAGGATGATAATTGATTCCTCCTTTAGTTCCTATGAGGGGTACATTAGGGAAGTTTCCACATTTGTTAATGATTCTTATCCCGTCATAGATTCAATTGTACCAATCGATGTCAGAGTTGGTAAGAGACATGATTCTCTATGACCAACGTAAAGTATTCTTATGATCCCAAAATGCAGCAGACTTGGGTAAATGGGAAATGAACCATTTGTATAGCAAGGGTACACAGCATGTGATCATTCCTCCGCTGTACAAATTCCATAAGTGTACAGAATGGTAAGCATCTGCGAGCAAGGTCAGTATAGGGTTTCCAATTAGAAAAATCTTAATGGCATTGATATCAACGAAGTCGTCAATGTTGGGAAACAGAAATAACCCGTAGGTGAGCAAAACAAAGACGCTCTCGAAAGCAGACACGATCCCTATACTAGCAAAGTACAGAGCCTTCTTTATCAAAAACTTGGCTGGTAAACCTTGGAGTCCACCCTTAATGGTCATGTGAGTCTTAACTTCTGACTCATCCAAATAGATTGCTCTTGCAATGGTTTGATCCTTTGGAATTTCTTCCAGTCCAGAAAAGGGAGCTTGATCAGTGATGGGTAAATCAATTAGGTGAGAGTACTCCTCCAGCATTGGTGCCAGTTGGTAATCCGGGAATGTGAAACAATGATAGACCGGATCGTAGAACTAAATTAGTGTAGACAGGATTCCCTCAATTACATGGACCCTTAACAGAGACAGCAGTCCTTCGTACTTAGCTCTGAAAGCATCAGGGTTGGTGATCATCCTTGCCAACCCTCTCAAATCCTCTAATTTTGGAACCTTGAAGGTGTACTTGTGAGTCTTCCTTCTACCGAAATCCATAACGCAATCTTTTTTTTCTGACATTTGCTATCATTGTCTTAGTTTAATTTGAAAAAGAGAGACTAGAAGAGAAAAATTTTCTTTGTTTAAATTTTTTTTAATGAAATGAATGCATGAATGCAGCACACAAAAACACAGAAAAAACATGGGGTCAAAGGTTCGATGTCATGAAGTAATGGCTCTACCCATCCCCAAAGGTTATACTGGTGATTTTTTGTACCTGTCCTCACAATCATTGACCCCTCTTGGGATAACAACAGCAGGCTGGTTCACCCGAGCGAGCTGCAGTATCTTAGAGTAATCTCAAATGAGGGTAGTATCGTGTGACAACTATTTCTAATAGCTTCCGCACTACAAAATAGTTACATGGTCTTAGCCTACTAAATCCTCAGTTTCATAGAATACCACAATCGAACAATCTGCTTTCAACAACCGAAGTCGTATAGGCATTGAATCTGCAAAGGGTCTCTCCACTGATTCGATGGTCTACCGGGACCTCTTATTTGGGAGTCACTCCCTGTAACATTACCCGTCTAATGCCATCACTTATCTTAGGTGTCACTCAAACTTTCCACATGCGGCATCACCCGCAGTCCCATTAGCAGAAAAGTAAACACAGATATCAATTAGGAAAAGCGATATATATATATATATATATTCCTAAAACTAACATCCTAGACCTCTTAAGATCTAATCTTAGTCCTATACAGACAATGACTCCCCAGCAGAGTCGCCATTTTACTGTAGCGAACTATTTTTGTCGGTGACGCGACCACCTTATCGCTGGGTTTTCCTCACCGCAATGAGGAGGAGTGGGTGCTACTTTCTGATTTCTTATTTATCCCGTGAAGGTGGAAGGGAAAGGGAAGCTATCTAAAACTAACCTTGCACGCGAATGTTTAACTGAACAAACGCTTAAAAGAGATTGGGGGTCCGGGTCAGGTTATACAATGGGGAGTTGTCAATTACTCATCCTATATGTGGTTATCCACAGGATATTAGCTTTAGGTTTCACTTTGTACTTGATGGTGTTTATCTGCTAATGGGTTAGGAAATTTTCTTGGGAAATATGAGAGAGTGAGTTTTTATTGATGTTCGGGTTTCTCCCGATGTTTTTGGTAAGGTACTGGACCTAAGTTTTGATTGGTGTGAAGGTGCTGGACCTAGAGTTTTTGTTTTGTATGCTCGCTAAGATCTCGCAATCTTATGCCTACGTATTCCCGTTTAAATGAAACAGGGAAATCAGAGCAATCGTAGTTCCCCCTATTCTAAGGGAGGAAAATGATGTTTTAGTGTCTTGTTCAAAGCCCAAGATTGAAGCTAAAAGGGTATTTGTGTCTTGTTCAAAGCCTAAGATTAAAGCTAAAGGGTTTGACTGAGAATTTGTCATCTCTAAAGAGGGATTGGACTTCCTCTGAGGAGATGTTGATTTTTGTGTGCCTTGATCAAAGCCCAAGGTTGAAGCTAAGAGGTTGATTGACTCCACTAGGGAAGTCCTTATACAAAGCCTAATAGGAGGCTGGAAATGACCGACTCAATAAGAGAGTGTTTTATCTGTCTAGTACAAAGCCCAAGATTGAGGCTAAAAAGAGACTGACTCTTTGGGGATATCATTATACAAAGCCTAAGAGGAGGCTATAAGTTTGACTTTTCCAGGGAAAATGTTCTATTTGTCTTGTACAAAGCCCAAGATTGAGGCAAAATATAGATTTTGACTCCGCCGGGGAGGTTTGTATGTGTCTTGTACAAAGCCCAAGATGGAGGCTGAAATGGGAAATTTAACTGACTCTGGTGAGGATATTTTTATGTGTCTTGTACAAAGCCCGAGACGGAGGCTAAAAGGAGTTTGACTCTGCTTGGGAAATCATTCCTCAAAGCCTAATAGAATGCTAGGAGGAAATGACTTTGCTGGGGAAAATGTTTTTCCCCGGCTATTGATGTCTTGTACAAAGCCCTAGATTGAGGCAAAAAAGGTTTTAACTCAACAAGATAGTGCTTTTATCTGCCCTATATTAAGCTCAGGATTATGGCCGAACAAGCTGGAAAAATCATTATACCTAAGAGGAATTTGACTTCTGCTAGGGGAAATCCTTATACCAGGCCCACGAGGAGGCTGGAAAAGATGGACTCAACAAGAGAACATTTTTACCTGTCCTGTACAAAGCCCAGGATTGAGGCTGAAAGGGTTGACTCAACAAGAGAGTGCTAAAAAGTGATTGACTCAACAAGAGAGTCTGAAAAGTTGGTGGACTCAACAAGAGAGTTTGAAAAGTTGGTGGACTCAATAAGAGAGTCTGAAGAGTGATTGACGCAACTAGAGAGTCTGAAAAGGTTAGCTCCGCTGGGGAGAATCATTTGTACAAAGCCCAAGAGGAGGCTAGCTTCGCTGAGAAAGGATCATTATACAAAGCCTAAGAGGAGGCTAGCTTTCTGCTGAGGATTATTGATACCCCTAGGCAGGTCCAAATGGGGAAATCAACTCTTGCTGAGGTTTACAGAAGAGTTGAGATATTAGATACCCTGTGGTTCTGATTTGGGATTTTATTATTCTGACCCTAGTTGGGGAATTTTTAGGAGAAAGACTGGATTTTAACTCAGCTGGGAATTGATCGGATGATCAGGGTTCCTCCTACGTTCGTGGGGAACTTGAGAATGTCTTTTAGACTCAAGGGGGTTTAGACTGTCCAAGTCTACTGGTGCGGAAGAGTTTTATCTTTTGTACGATGCCCAAGAGGAGGCGGTTATTTTTAAGGGATAAGAATCAACCCTAAATTAGTCTGTGATTTGACACTGGAAAGACTGCTTTAGAAAAGGATGACTAAGTTATGTCTTATACCTTTAAGAGGTCTTAAGGGTCCTTGTATTAAGCCCAAGAGAAGGCATGAGAACTTCTAGGAAGCCGGAGGGTCCTTGTACAAAACCCAGGAGGAGGTGGGGATGCTTTTAGGAAGCCTGGGGCTCCCAAACCAAGAAAAGTTCAAGAAATACTATTCACCGAGAATAGATCATTTAGTGAAATTTTTGAGGTTTGAAAAAACTCAAGAGATGCTATTCATTGAGAATAGATCAACTCCGGGGAGTAGAATTTCTTTGACAATTTCTAGGGGTGACAGCCTGAAAAAAGGTTCATGAAGAATACTTCATTTCTCTTTGTTCCATATTGTTTAAGCCCAAGAGAAGGCAAGACTGTATCTGGAAATCCTATGGGGATCTAGTTTTGACTGTATTTAAAGAGCGGCCAACATGGCTTTACCTAGTTCTAGACCTAGTTGCCGGGGAAAATGTTAAATAGCTATACTAGTATATATACAGTTGATATATGACAAGTATTTAAAAGGGTATGAAATAAGGCTAACCGTGCGCAGCTTCCCACAATACAGTTATATATATGAAAGCGAATAAATGAAAGCGAATAAATGAAAGCTGTTAAAACTTACAGGTGAGCAAGCTTCCATGCTGTATTGGTAGTTGTTCAAAGAAATTAAAGAAAGTTTTGATAACAACATGTATATTTGAATCTAAATCAAAAGGGAAGTTGATTTTGAAAAGATTGTTGGGGCTTATACTCAAGGAGAGGCCCGAGGTTTAACAGTGATCGCACCGTTGTTTTGAAAATGCACAGAGGGACTTATATAATGTGTGAGGCCCAAAAAGGTTTTTGTACAAAGGGATGGGTCTTACAACTCAAGGAGAGGCCCAGTTGATTTTGTTACAAAGGCGACGACCACGCCGAACTTTTGAGGATATACAGAGGGACATATACAATGTGCGAGGACCAAAATTATTTTGTTTACAAAGGGGTGGGACTTACACTCTATCAAGAGGCCCATGAGTGTTTGAAAAATATTTGTTAGGGTGAAAATCAAAGAAACCCTAATTTCATTTTCTTTTAAAAGTAATCCTTTTAATAAAATTGAATAAAAATGACAAAAATACCAAATAAGTCTAAATAAACTACTTGTGATTTTTTATTAAGGTTTGAAAAATGAGGTTTTAACCACGAGATGATTTAGGACTCATTTGATTTTGATTTTTAAGATGAATATTCATTTTTAAAAGGTTTAAAAACAATAAAAATGAATTTATTTACAAAAATACCAACTATATTAAATAAATAATATAAATCTGATTTTTTTGTGAAATAAAATATTTTAACATTTTTGTGATTTTTCGCAAAAAGAACCAATCAAAAATAATTTAAATTGAGAGAGAAATTAATTTTCTAAATCATTTAAAAATAATATGAAAAATAGTAAAAATGGAAAACATAGTAAAAAGAGGGTCTGGGGCGAGGGGGATTCGAACCCCGGACCCCTAGGTTGCAATGCGCGTCTTCTACCACTGGGGTGGTGATACATCCGTGTATCAAAACCACCCCTTGACTACATAAGGCATGCCTTGTTTTAGGCCTGGCCAAGGCAAGGTTTTGGTCCAAAACATAAAGGTTGTAACTTTCTCATTTCTCCATGGATTGGGACAAAATTTAGGTCTATCCTGCCTAGAATTTCACAAGGAATCCAATGGTGCCCTTGGTTTTTTCAGAAGAGGTCCCCATTTTAAAACCTGATAGTGGTTTTGAAATAGGACTCCATTTGCGTTTTCTGTACTACCTCATGGTACATGCAAGAATTACATGGCAAATTGGTTCAAACACAACATATACAACATGCATGAGAGGTGTATGATCAGTGGACTTCAAAGTAATGCATATTTCAAAGAGTTCAAGTTGTGATGCTTACCTCTTTATGAGCTTTTTGTGCTATCTGCCAAGTTCCTTGTGCTAGAACTAATTTAATGCTTTAGACACTCTCAATTGATCCCTTAGGAGCTTTTAGAATGATCACCACCAGTTGGAACCTTCAGGAACAAGTTTGACCTCTTTCTTGCAAAAGGGGCAAAAGTGACCAATATGGCAACTCTCTCAAATGGTGTTCCAGATGTAGGGAACCATTTGGGACAGTTCAAGGATGATAATTGGAGTGTGTTTGAGGTTTTATCTGGTTTTGAAAGTGATTGAATCAAGACATGGCTTGAAAAATGCAAAAAAAAATCCAATTTTGAGGTTTTGAGAGGGGACTTGGTGATTTTGGTGTTACAGGTCACATATGAGAGTTTGGACATCTTAGATATGACATATTAGAGCTGTTTGGATCATGAGTTGTGATGGAAATGCTCTCTAACTCAAAAACTCAGAGTTACCTTTCAAAAGAAGGCATTTTGGCATAAAGAGAGGGATTTTGAGGAAAGCATCAGTTTGGGTGCTTTGGTGTACTCAAACTGATCACAATTGAGGCCTATTTATAGTGTGTCAAGTTTGTTTTGGCATCAATAGTGAATGGAGGCTGCAGCAGGCCTTTGGCCAATGTTATGCAAAAGGAATCTCAAGTCTCCTCTAGCCATTGACTTGAGATTAGAGCACAGGCATTGTAGCTTTGGTTCAGAGATAAACTTGGACTGAATTCAATTGGAATAGGCTCAGTTCATGACACCTTGGTGCATCCATGAATGCTTGAAAACAAAATTGGAGTCTTGGCACTTTTTAGCTCTTTTAGGTTTGGCATGCTACTTGTAGATTCTTGGACTTTGGGGGCTTGGAGATCAGATCATCCCCCTTGGATTTGATCCTCAGATGTGTCCAAAATGATGACAAGGCTTGGATTTATCAGATTTGGACAAATCGAGCCAATGTGCACAAATCTGCCTTGTAAAAATCAGTTCAGGATGCCATGTTCAAAGGGTTGTATCTCCTTGCTCAAATGGAATTTGGAGATGATCTGGTACTTGTTGGAAAGCCCTCATGACATACTTTAACTTTGATGTCCACCCCTAGACCTGGTTTGACTTGGATCAAGGTGAAAAATGTCCCTACATTTGGGAAAAGTAAGGCAGATTTTGACTTAGTGAAAATTTCACTAAGTGTTGGAAAAATATCATTTTTCATGTTTTCAACCATTTTGATCACTGCATAACTAAAAATCCATGAGGAATTGGAATGAGATGTAGTTGACACTTTTAAAGTATGCCATGAGAGCTACAAATCCATCTTTGGACCATCAAAAATGGTTGCTTGGATCTCAAGTTATGGTCCTTGGAAGTTGGTACCCTAGCCACTTTGTTCCATAACTTAGAAAATTTCTAAGTTTTTTATGGTTACCCCTTTCACAAGTTAACTCACTTTCTTTGATTTTTCTTGATGAATGATGATTCAAATCACATATTAAGATTTTTTTAGGGTCAAAGAACCATAATTGTGAAAAATCCCAAAAAGTCAAACTTGATTTTGTGCACAGTTGACTTTTTATCGGATGAAATCCAAACTGTGCGATCCTTGGTGAAATCAAGTCCTTGACCTAAATCAAACCTAATGGATATATTCCATAGGTGTTGTAGGGTGTATTGAATCATGTCCCAAGGTTTGGGAGCATGTCTGGGTCAAAAGTCAAAGGTACAATTGACTTTTTCCTCGAAACCCTAATTGTGGTCCTGATGAAATTGAAACTTGTGGATCAAGCTTATTGGATCAACCTATTGTTGCAAATGTATTAATGTAGTGTATTGGAGACCCTCAAACCATGTCTTGAGGTCTTGGATCATGTTTTGTCCCCAAAAGTTAACCTAGGGGTGAATTAGGTCAAGAAACCCTAATTCCTGATTTTTTTTGGTAAATGCATCCCCTGAGGTTAATTGACTTGATGATTGGGTCCATGAGGTCCCTTGGAGTATCTTAAGTTATGCTTTGAGGCAATGGCTCATGCTCAGAGGAAAATTCCATCTGGAGGCCTCAGTCGACCAAACCCTAATTTGGTGACACTGGCGATCTTGAGGCTTGGTCCACTTGGAATGCTGTAACCTTGTGCTTGATTCTTGATGTGGGAGTCCTCTTGATCCTTTATGTGGATGTTTGAGAGGTTAGACAAGTTGAAGATCATGTCATTTCTTGATTGATCCTTTGTCTAAGTGTCCTAAGAGGGCTTGAAACCCTAATCCTTGATTGTGGTGAATGCTCAATCATCTCTGAGGAGATTGATGAGGCATGATGGTTCATCCATATTGTGATGATGATTTGCACAATGATGGGAAATCTTAGTGGTCAAAATTTGGGGTATGACACTCAGCAGAATAGAGAACAAGGTGTACATGATAGAAGTATCAGAGGTACGAGAAATCACGATAACAAAGACCTAAAGCTCTTGAGATTTCTAAGATATACAATGTGTAAGAAATCTTAAAGCTTTTACAATTACAATCTACATCAAAAAAATCTGCATAAACATTGAGTTTATAATTGTTAATCTTGTTGTTCCGTCTTTTGGTTGATCCTTGTTAAAGATTCAGTTTGAACCTTCTGCTATATTTATAGCCTTTTCAGAAATTAGTCGTTGAAGAGGTAACTTGATCAAGAGTCTTTATTGTTACTCCATAGTACAAGAGTCGTTGAAGATAGATACACTAGAAGATCTTGATCTAATGTGTAAAATATTTAATCTTTGAGTCTTCAAGAGATTTTATACTGATAGAGCAGTTGAGAGTAGATATCCATAAAGCATCTCATCTTTTTTTAGCCTTGCAATCTGTAGACTCTAGCTGGAAAAGTGTTTACAGTTAAAATTGGTAAATAACCGCTGGTCTCCAAAAAATGGTTTGCTTGCATGATCAACCAGTGAATCCTAGGACATGGCTATCGTTCAAAATATTTCTGAAAATCCTAAGGATACTTCAACAATGCTCATATTTGTAGAAGATTGTTTAAAGTTTTAAAAGGTAAATTTGCATAATTAAAAAAGGATTTCAATAAAGAAACTTCAAAATAAATTTGCAATGGAGAAATAATGGTAAACTGAAAATAACTTTCAATTGAAATGAAAAATATGGTGTTTCAGACGTACATTCTCAACAAAAATTCTTTTCTCAATTAACTTAGATAATTTGAGTGATTTTGTGAGTATTTGTACAACAATGGAACACACAAATATCCTATGCATTAAGACTCCTATTTATAATACATTGAAAATAATTGTCATCAACACTCATTCCTTCAAAAAATGACATGTTTTGATCTGCATGTCTTCAATTCACCACAGCTTTGCACGCGTCATTTTTTAGAAATGGATAAGGACAAAAGACAATTATTATCCTTATTTGAAATTCAAAACCTCTATCGAATGAAAGCTTTGTACCACCTCCGTCTAATTTGCCATCCAAACTTAAAAAATATTTTTAAGTGTTTATCCAGCGTATCCTTCTTACGAAGACCTCTTCGACCAGGACCTTTACACATGCTCCTGTCGAATTTTTAAAAATAACTTAAGAAACACTTGCTTTTTCTTATTATCCTCAAACAAAGCCTGGCGTCGAAATTCCAAGCTAACAAACTGCCCCCTAAAAATGTCGTTTTCGACTAAATGGGGAAAAAGGCATTTTTTGAAACTCACTTTCGACGCTAGAAATCTTTTGTCTGCTATGACGTCATCATCATCATGACAAATTTTCTCAAACATATCCTCAAAAACCCATGCGTGAATCTTTGTAATCATCACACACCTAGTCCCTAGGAGATCGTGGGTCAGATTAACTACCACCGTCTCATCATGCATTCTCCAACTGACACGTGTTCCACTATTTCTTTCAACCATCAATGCGTGCAGTAAACCGCTTCCACTTCATCAATATATAAATAGTGAAATCCACCATTTTTCAATCTTTTCTACTTTCTGAACTCCTTTGAGCAAACACAAATTTCTTCAACTCTTCATCTTTCACAAACTCTCTTTCTTCAATTTACTGCTTCAATGGCGTCTTCTACTAAAACTTCCAAAGATTCAAGCAAGAACACCAAGGAATCCAAGAAATCCACAAAACTCGCTCCAGTTCACAAAATTTTGGGCCCAACAGTGGTAGGTAACCAACAATATATACTTGAACCTCCTCTTGAAGAAGAGAAGCGCAAAATCTATCAATCTCAGGTACTTATTCCTATCTCTGTTTCTGGTAAAATGGATGCCACGCTAGGACCATTTCCAAACCTTTCTACTGATCCTGCTAGGCTTAGAGAATTTTTCCATGCGTATCATCGTTACAAACCCATAGCAAATGGGCAAAAACCTAGGTCTAGCGAGGATGTTAAGGCTGATGAAAAGTTGAAAAATAATGGCCAAGGTTTCCCTTCGACTGAAGCCTCCAAAGACCCTATTAAATTAGCATATATGAATAATAGCTTTAGGGTATTTAGATTATGCCCCATGTTTAAATATCCATCAGATTACCTTGCCTGGTTGAAGAAGATGGAAAAAATAAAATCCCAAGTTTAGAAAAACATGGGTATCTTCGACATGATCCAACTGTCGAAGGTTGGACCTGGCTATTGCCAGTCCATACTAATTGCTTCTTTGTATTTCTGGGATATCATCCACAACAATTTCCATCTTCCCTATGGAATGATGACCCCAACCCTTTTCGACGTTGCTGCCATCACCGGGCTTAAGCCAACTAGAGAAATTTATGACCCTAACTTCCTGGCTGAAGACTTTATAGGCTTCGACACCACGAAAGCATCTTTCACTACTTACATCGCCTATTACCATGATAAATACTCTGGTGAAGTATCTGAACAAGACCATATCACGTTTCTTGCTCTATGGCTATCTCGTTACGTTTTCTGCTCGAGATCCCTACAAGTGTCGAAGAGGAATTTAACAATGGTGAACTAATTGCATGCTGGACATAACCTTTGTCTCAATGAGATGATCCTGGACAACCACTATGAGTCTTTAGGGGAAGGCATCACAACAATCAAGACTATTAAGACCAAAGGAAATCTGCTGCTTTCTGGCTACTACAATTATGGTTGAATGCCACTTTTAAAGCAGCTCTTTCTGATCGCAATCCTATCAATGCAGAAGCCGATGGGATAAAGAACAGGAGAGACAAAGGAATAAGACTTGCTTTGCTGACCCTAAGTGATGAAGGGTTAAATCTCCACCAAACCTTCACTGGTTATGTGATGATGTTTACCAAGCGCTATAACTTCTCACCAAACATGGCTCCTTTTGATGATAGAAAGGTTGGTGAAGGCTCTGCAGATTTGAGCAAATTTTTGGTAAAACAAGGCGTTGAATGAAGTGTTCCAACATGTAGAAGACATGATGTCCTAACGAATGTCTTGACATCTTAAACTGATACAGCAGGTTGTATTTAAGTCTGGTTCAAGAATTAAGGAAGTAATCAGAACGTGGATCAAGGAATCAGCAAACAGAAGATTAAAGCCCAAGGCAGCAGAAGACTCTATAAATAGAAGACTTAGACCTAGGATTTCATATGCCTTTTGTAACCTAGTTCTCTTGCGTAAGAAACAAGGGTTTAGGGTTTTGAGAGTCGTTGTCTCTCTAGGTTGTAAGTCTCCCTTTGTATCAGTTGATGCATTGTGGCAGATATAGGTGTCACACAGATCCATAAGCCTTGAGGTATTGGATTGTGTATTGTTCTTGGATGAAGCTTTTAAGAAAATCCGAGTTAGCTTGTTTGTCAAGAAAGCTTGACAGATTTCTGTATTGACAAGGATGATGTAGAAATCATAGTTGGTGATTAAGGGAAGTGAGTGGGGTATCTCATATCAGAGTTATAAACGATGGAGTTTAACTTTGGTAAAGATGTCCATTGGGTAGATGTTAGGTATAAAGTTATAAACGGGGGAGTTTAGCTTTGTAAAAGTTCTACAGATAGTGGAGTCTTCTTCCTAGATTGGTATCCCCCAGATGTAGGTGAGTTTCACTGAACTGGGTTAACAATTGTTGTGTTCTTTATCATTCTGCGGATTTACGTTTTCTGTTAGGGTTAATGATAAACATGTTAGATTATATGTCGTAACATCTATGATCCTGTAGTTCTGATATTCAAGGTATCAATCTGATGTTGCGCCTCTGTGTTTAAATGTCTATATAGCACAATGTCTTGACATGTGTTAGGACATCTACTGTCTGCATATGCCAGAATTTCAATTGGTATCAGATCAGGCATCCTGCCTGGTTCTGGATGAGATCTTTGGCAGATACTTTTTGGCGTTTAAACATGGAAGAATTTTGAAGATCAGATCAATCAACTTAGACATACTTAAGGGTATTAATGGATGAGATGGATGTTCTGGATCGAAGGTAACAACCCGTTGGTTGTTCATGTTGCTGAGGAGGTTCTACAGCAACTGCAGGAGAAGTGGCTAGTTCTCTTGTTGGGGTGTCTTATAAGATGTTCTGACATCATATTAGGGCAAGCAGGATTTGTTCCTTGGTGGTTCCGCTGCATGTGTTTCTGATGGAAGAGCTCTAGAATTATGGGATTTTGGAGTTGTTACTGAAGACAGTTGGTGGAAGATCTCAATCGTCGACCTCTATTTGTGAAGATATATGCATTCTTTTATTCCAAATTCAGGAGCGATGGAATGAAGGGGGTTGTTGGTAGATGTCTGGTATGGTGACTTAGTACTTGGAAGCTTGGTTTCTTGGTACATTTGAAGTCAGTTGAAGAGGAGAGGAGTTGAGTTTAAGTTTATCAAGTTCTTGCTCTGGGAGTTTGATAAATTATTGATCGGCTAGGTTGTCAAAGATACTTGAGAATTATCTCAAGTCCACTCATAAAGACGTCTCAGTCGTGCATCTGGAGTCTTCTAGTTATTCTTCTGACTAGAAGGTGTTTCTTTGAAACACAATCTGAAGAAAGTGGAGGTGATTTATTTTCACCATCCAAAAGAGCAAGGAAGGATTCATCTCTCTTAACCCTAAGGGTGGATCTAATCTGATTAGAGCTTTCAGAATTGTTGAGGTAAATAAGGTTCGTTCAGAGAGAATCATAGTTAATTGAATCAAGGGTGGAAGCCTTAGTATCTCAACATTGTTCTTCAAAGAAGATACTTGCAAAAGATTAAATACTTGATAAGTGTTCATGAAGTGATCTGGTGGAGCTTAGCTACAACAGTGAAGAAGGGTTGTAGGATAAGGATTTAAGATCAATTGTTATTTGTGGAGTTCACAAGTATTTAATTGATTATCCTTGAAAGTCAAGATTGTTTATGTTCAACAAGATGTTGGAACATATCATCATCAGAGTTTGTGCAGAATCATGGGAGAGGTACTGTATACGCTTTAGCATCTGTTTTGATCTTAGGTGGTGACCTAAGAAGTTGCTTCAGTCGGGTGTGACAGAAGCATGTGATCTCTGGAGAGTTTCCTAGCAAGAAACTGGTCTGGACTTTGGTGCTGTTGAAAATGAAGATGAAGACATCATAATCTTGATGGTTACTTCTTGGATCAGTTTATTTCTGATTTAGGAGGAATGGAGTGTTGGTGATGGCACAGCTTGGATCAGTTTATTTCTGATCTAGGTACGTTGGAGCATGGGATCTTGCTCTTCTTGGAAGTCAAAGTTAAGTGGCAGTTATCTCTGACTTTCTATAGACTGCTCTACTAAGGAAAGTGGCATTCTTTGGTATGGTTATGGTGTAGTCTAGGACAACTTTTTCATCTGAAGATTCAGACGTGGCAGGTGTGAAGTCTTTGTAGTTTCAAAGCAGGATGGAGGTTTTCTACTCTAACTTGGTTGTTGAATCAAGTCTATGAGAGCATGAAACTCTTGTTCTGTAATAGGGAGGAGGTTCTTCTAAGTGGCAGAAGGAGGAGCTGAATTCAGCAGCTGGATATCGTATCAAAATGTTTTGACATCTAGTTTAACATCAGAGTCTCAGCTGGTGATGTGGCACATCAGCTTAAGATAAGGTGATCTACAGGAGAATGGAAATTATGGATGCTTCAAAAAGGTCTATCTCATGCAGTTTGCGAGAGCTGTGGTTGGGAAGATGTTACATGTCTAGAGGCTTGGTGGATCCAAGATGTCTTGCTATGGAGCAAGTAGTTCATGTGACTTGAAGATCTGCTTTCATTGGTGGATCAGTGTATCTTGTGGGAGTTCTGAAGAAGCGTGATATCAATCAAAATGTGGCATTTGATTGGTTTCATAGTGTGCATTCAAGCAGGATGCTTGGAACTGATTACTCTTGTGCAGAAGGATAGTTAGTTGAAAACGTAAGGAGGATCTAGTTCATTTTGGAGCTTGTGGCAGAAGTTCTCACTTGATGAAAGATTGCCTTCTTTTGGTGGATGAGAGTTTATTTCTCTCTGGGTTTATGAAGTTCTCTTTGTTTAAGCTGGTGGCGCAGTGTTGTGTGAAGATCTTCAGTTTGGATTACTATGCAGATAGTAAGTCCAGTGGTGGAGCATATCAAGAACCATGGCGTGTGGTGTCTATGATGTGTGAAGGATGTCCTAACTGATGTTAGAACATTTTTGGGTTGGTTATCCTTGGAGGAGGATTTCAGGTTCTGTGAGGAATTGGTTTTTTCGTGTCTAAGAAGTATCTACCTTGTCATACGGGAGAATGATGGAGTATAAGAGCTGTCTTGGAAGTCTGATGTAAGGGTTTTGGTAAGACTGGAGTGGATTACGGGTTGATTGCATGAAGGTCTAGATTCTGATGCGTTCAGAAGTGGATATTAACCAGGAAAATCAGAAGTATTCTAGGTTATCATATGCGAGAATGATGAAGGAATGACTGTCTTGGATTATGGGGTGTTTATCTCAGTTGCTGGCCGTGTTAAGGTCAGTGGAAAATCTTGTGAAGGGGATACTGCCCCTTGCTACAAGTCATGCTAGTAGTGGATCAGCTTGGCAAGCTGAGAAGTTATGGAGCATATATACGATATCTGACATCGTTATAACAAACTAAGAGACCATGTGCGTCTCTTTGAGGAATGTGAAGCATTCTAATTCAATTGGGTTGTATCTCATGGAACAATGAGGTCTATACATGAGAATTCAGAAGGAATTCGTGTGGTGTATGGATAGTTTCTGGACGAGAGGGATCAATGGAGATTTGATCTCAATCCAAGAGTTTGTTATGTTAGGATGGTGATCCTGATATTTCCACACGGGTAGCATGATGGTGTTCATGTGTGATTGATTATTGGTTCTTGTCAGAAGAAGCAATAATAGTGGTTGATGATTGTGTTCAACATGTAGGTTGGACAGAGGGTGCGCTCTTGAAGACATGAAGATGCGTCTTATGTTTTACATTCATCAGCTTAGTGTTCAATAGAGGATGTCATACCCCAAATTTTGACCACCAAGATGTCCCATCTTTGTTCAAGTCATCATCACAATATGGATGTACTTGCATGCCTCATCAATCTCCTCAAAGATGGTTGAGCATTCACTACAAACAAGAGTTAAGGTTTTGAACCCTCTCAGAGCATTTAGACAAAAGATCAATCAAGGAATGACATGATCTTCAACTTGTCTAGCCTCTCAAACACCCACAATGGGTCAGGAGGACTTCCACATCAAGAATCAAGCACAAGGTTACAGCTTTCCAAGTGGATCAAGCCTCCAGATCGCCTGTGTCACCAAATTAGGGTTTTGGTCGACTGAGGCCTCCAGATGAAAATTTTCATCTGGGCATGAGCCAATACCTCAATATATAGTCCAATAAGCTCAAAAGGATCTCAAGAGCCCATCCACAATGGCCAAATCACCTTGAAAGTCCATCTATCAAAAAATCAGGAATTAGGGTTTCTTGACCTAATTCACCCCTAAGTTGACTTTTGGGACAAAACATGAACCAAGACCTCAAGACATGATTTGAGAGTCTCCAATACACAAAATTGATCCATTTGCAACAATGGATTGATCCAAGAATCTTGATTCACAAGTTTCAATTTTATTAGGACCACAATTAGGGTTTCGAGGAAAAAAAGTCAACTATACATTTGACTTTTGACCAAGTCATGCTCCCAAACCTTGGGACAAGATTCAATACACCCTATAACACCTATGGAATATCTCCATTAGGTTTGATTTAGGTCAAGGACTTGATTTCACAAAGGATCGCACAGTTTGGATTTCATCCGATAAAAAGTCAAGTGTGCACAAAATTAAGTCTGACTTTTTGGAATTTTTCACAATTATGGTTCCTTGACCCTAAAACAATGTTAATATGTGATTTGAATCATCATTCATCAATAAAAATCAAAGAAAGTGAGTTAACTTGTGAAAGGGGTAACCATAAAAAACTTAGAAATTTTCTAAGTTATGGAACAAAGTGGCTAGGGTACCAACTTCCAAGGACAATAACTTGAGATCCAAGCAACCACTTTGGGTGATCCAAAGCTGGATTTGTAGGTCTTGCTACACTCAACAAAAGCTTCAACTACATCACACTCCAATTGCTCATGGATTTTTAGTTATGGAGTGATCAAAATGGCTGAAAACATGAAATTAACATTTTTCCAACACTTAGTGAAATTTTCACTAAGTCAGAATCTGCCTTACTTTTTGCAAAATGTATGGACATTTTTCACCTTGATCCAAGTCAAACCAGGTCTAGGGGTGGACATAAAAGTTGAAGTATACCATGAGGGCTTTCCAACAAGTACCAGATCATCTCCAAATTCCATTTGAGCAAGGAGATACAACCCTTGGAACATGGCATCATGAACTGGTTTTTACAAGGCAGAATTTGTGCATTTTGCTCGATTTGTCCAAATCTGATAAATCCAAGCCTTGTCATCAATTTGGACACATTTGAGGATCAAATCCAAGGGAGATGATCTGATCTCCAAGCCTCACAAGTCCAAGAATCTACAATGGCCATGCCAAACCTAAAAAGGCTACAAAGATGCCAAGACTCCAATTTTGTTTCCAAGCCTTTAATGAATGCATCAAGGTGGAATGAACTGAGCCTATTCCAACTGAATTCAATCCAAACTTATCTATGAACCAAAGATACAAAGCCTGTGCTCTAATCTCAAGTCAATGGCTAGAGGAGACTTGAGATTCCTTTTGCATAACATTGGCCAAAGGCCTGCTGCAGCCTCAATTCACTATTGATGCCAAAACAAACTTGACACACTATAAATAGACTTCAATTGTGATCAGTTTGAGTACACCAAAGCACCCAAACTGATGCTTTCCTCAAAATCCCTCTCATTAGGCCAAAATGCCTTCTTTTACAAGGTATCTCTGATTTTTGAGTTAGAGAGCAATTCCATCACAGCTCATGATCCAAACACCTCTAATATGTTGTATCTAAGTTGTTCAAACTCTAACATGTGACCTGTAACACCAAAATCACAAAGTCCCCTTTCAAAACCTCAAAACTGGACTTTTTTGCATTTTTCAAGCCATGTCTTGATTCAGTCACTTCCAAAACCAGATAAAACCTCAAACACACTTCAAATATCATCCTTGAACTGTCCCAAATGGTTCCCCACATCTGGAACACCATTTGAAAGAGTTGCCATATTGGTCACTTTTGCCCCTTTTGCAAGAAAGAGCTCAAACTTGTTCCTGAAGATTCCAGGTTGTAGTGATCATTCTAAAAGCTTCTAAGGGATCAATTGAGAGTGTCTAAAGCATCAAATTACTTCTGGCACAAGAAACTTGGCAAATAGCACAAAAAGCTCCCAAAGAGGTAAGCATCATAACTTGAACTCTTTGAAATATGCATTGCTTTAAAGTCCACTGATCATAAACATCTCATACATGTTGTATATGTTGTGTTTGAATCAATTCATCATGCAATTCTGGCCTGTACCATGAGGTAGCACAGAAAATGCAAACCATGGCCTATTTCAAAACCACCATCGGGTTTTAAAATGGGGATCTCATCTGAAAAAACTTTGGGCACCATTGGATTCCTTGTGAAATTCTAGGTAGGATAGACCTAAATTTTGTCCCAATCCATGGAGAAATGAGAAAGTTACAGCCTTTACGTTTTTGGCCCAAGAACTTGTCTTCCCCATCCTTATCTTGCCTTGGCCAGGCCTGAAACTTAGTATCCCATATGTATTTATGGGATGGTTTTGATACACGGATGTATCACCACCCTAGTGGTTGCGCGCGCATGTGTTTGTCTTGGAGGTCTGGGGTTCGAATCCCCCTCGCCCCAGACCCTCCTTTTTTATCACTTGTCCCATTTTTTAATATTTTTCATATTATTTTAAATGATTTGGAAAATTAATTTCTCTCTCAATTTTAATTATTTTTTATTGGTTTTTTTTTTTGCAAAAAATCACAAAAATGTTAAAATATTTTATTTCAGAAAAAAAATCAAATTTATATTATTTATTTAATATAGTTGATATTTTTGTAAATAAATTCATTTTTATTGTTTTTAAACACTTCAAAAAAAAATGAATATTCATCTTGAAAATCAAAATCAAATGAGTTCTAAATCATCTTGTGATTAAAACCTCATTTTTCAAACCTTAATCAAAAATCACAAGTAGTTTATTTAGACTTATTTGGTATATTTGTCATTTTTATTCATTTTATTAAAAAGATTACTTTTAAAAGAAAATGAAATTAGGGTTTCTTTGGTTCTTGATCTTTATCAAACCTTTCAAAAACACTTTGAGCCTCTAATAGAGTGTAAGACCCAATCCCTTGTTGTACAAAAACCATTTTGGGCCTCAGATATTGTATAAGTCCCGACACGGTAAAAAAATCTCTGCGCGATCGTTATTTTCAAACAAAAATCCTTGGGCCTCTCCTTGAGTTGTAAGCCCCATCACTTGTACAAAAAATAATCTTTGGGCATCTCCTTGAGTTGTAAGACCCAACCCTTTTGTAAATAAACCTCTTTGGGCCTCAGTCATTGTATAAGACCTGAGACGATCTTCAAAACAACGGTGCGATCACTGTTAAGCCTTGGGCCTCTCCTTAAGTATAAGCCCCAACAATCTTTTCAAAACAACTTCTCTTTTGATTTAGATTCAAATATACATGTTGTTATCAAAACTTTCTTTAATTTCTTTGAACAACTAACAATACAGCATGGAAGCTTGCTCACCTGTAAGTTTTAACAGCTTTCATTTACTCGCTATCATATATATATATATAACTGTATTGTGGGAAGCTGCTCCCTTGTAAGTCTTCTTTCATATCCTTTTAAATACTTGTCATATATCAAATTGTATATATACTAGTATAGTTATTTAGAGTTTTCCCCAGCAACTAGGTCTAGAACTAGGTAAAGCCAGTTGGTCACTCTTAAATACAGTTAAAACTAGATCCCCATAGGACTTCCAGATACAGTCTTGCCTTCTCTTGGGCTTAAACAATATGGAACAAAGAGAAAGGCAGTATTCTCGGTGAACCTTTTCTCAGACTGTCACCCCTAGAAATTGTCAAAGAAATTATATTCCCCAGAGGTGACCCATTCTCGATGAATGGCGTCTTTTGAGTTTCTTCAAACCTCAGAACTTTCACTAAATGATCTATTCTCGGTGAATAGAATTTCTTGAACTTTTCTTGGTTTGGGACCCACAGGCTTCCTAAAAGCATCCCCGCCTCCTCTTGGGCTTTGTACAAGGACCCTCCGGCTACTTAGAAGTTCTCATGCCTTCTCTTGGGCTTAATACAAGGACCCTGACGACCTCCTAAAGGTATAAGACAGAACTTAGTCATCCTTTGCTAGAGCAGTCTTTCCAGTGTCAAACATCAAACCATTTTAGGGTTGATACTCAAAAGATAAAACTCTTCCACACCAGTAGACTTGGACAGTCTAAATCTCCTTTTGAGTCTCAAAGACATTCTCAAGTTCCCTACAAACATAGGAAAACCCTTATCACTCTGGATCAATCTCTAGCAGAGTTAAAACCCATGGGTTCTAAAACTTAGTCTCTCTCCAAAAAAATCCCCAAACCAGGGTCAGTTTATCATCAGTATAACGCTATCTCAAATCAAAACCTCAAGGCATCTGATATCTCAACTCTTCTGGAACTCTCAGCAAGAGTTGATTCCCCACTTGGACCTGCCTAGGGATCTCAATAATCTCCAACAGAAGTTAGCCTCCTCTTAGGCTTTGTATAAAGATCTTACCTCAGCATAGTCAGCCTCCTCTTGGGCTTTGTATAATGATTCTCCCCCAATTAAGCTAACCTTTTCAGACT
Source organism: Lathyrus tuberosus (assembly GCA_022829125.1). Lineage (NCBI taxonomy): Eukaryota > Viridiplantae > Streptophyta > Magnoliopsida > Fabales > Fabaceae > Lathyrus > Lathyrus tuberosus. The sequence goes on from JALAZF010000090.1 coordinate 9,786,119, forward strand.
CTCTTGTTGAGTCAATCAACTTTTAAAACTCTCTTGTTGAGTCAATCAACTTTTCAGACTCTCTTGTTGAGTCAATCAACCTTTCAGACTCTCTTATTGAGTCAATCACCTTTGAGACTCTCTTGTTGAGTCAATCACCTTTCAGACTCTCTTGTTGAGTCAATCGCCTTTGCACACTCTCTTGTTGAGTCAATCACCTTGTAGCACTCTCTTGTTGAGTCAACCCTTTTATCCTCAATCTTGGGCTTTGTACAAGACACCATATAAACGCTCTCTTATTGAGTCAATCTTTTTCTAGCCTCCCATTTGGCTTGATATAAATATTTCCCCTAGCAACAATTAGCCTCCTCCTAGGCTTTGAATAATGATTTCTCCAGCTTGTTCAGCCACAATCCTGGGCCTCGTACAGGACAGATAAAAGCACTCTCTTGTTGAGTCAAACCCTTTTAGCCTCAAACTTGGGCTTTGTACAAGACATAAATCTTCATAACTTTCTCTTAAGCTTGGGACAAATATCTTCCCCAGCGGAGATAATTCCTCCTAGCCTTCTTTAGGCTTTGAGAAATAAAGTCCTAAGTTGAGTCAAACTTATTTCCACCTTAATCTTGGGCTTTGTACAAGACAAATAATACTCTCCAGTAGAGTCAAACTCGTTTCAGCCTCAATCTTGGGCTTTGTACAAGACACTTAAAATATCCTCAGCCGAGTCAATAAAGTCTCACATTTAGCCTCAATCTTGGGCTTTGTACAAGATAGATAAAGATTTCTTTCCCCCAGAGTCATTTTCTTTTCAGCCTCAATCTTGGGCTTTGTACAAGACACATACAAACCTCCCCGACGGAGTCAAAATCCCTTTTAGCCTCCTCTTAGGCTTTGTATAATGATATCCCCAAATATTCAGTCTCTTTTTTGCCTCAATCTTGGGCTTTGTACAAGACATAAAAACACTCTCTTGTTGAGTCAATCTTTTCCAGCCTCCTCTTAGGCTTTGTATAAGGACTTCCCTAGTGGAGTCAATCAACCTCTTAGCTTCAACCTTGGGCTTTGATCAAGGCATACAAAAATCAACAATCCCCTTAGAGGAAGTCCAATCCCTCTTTAGAGATGACAAATTCTCTCTCAGTCAAAACCTTTTAGCTTCAATCTTGGGCTTTAAACAAGACACCAAAATATCTTTTTCCTCCCTTAGAATAGGAGGAACTACGATTGCTCTGATTTCCCTATTTCGTTTAAATGGGAATACGTAGGCATAAGATTGCGAAATCTTAGCGAGCATACTAATCAAAAACTCTAGGTCCAGTACCTTCATATCAAAACTTAGGTCCAGTACCTTACCAAAAACATCGGGAAAACCCGAACATCAACAAAAACTCACTCACTCTCTCATATTTCCCAAGAAACTTTTCCAACCCATTAACGGATAAACACCATCAAGTACAAAGTGAAACCTAAAGCTAACAACCTGTGGATAACCACATATAGGATGGGTAATTGACAACTCCCCATTGTATAACCTGACCCCGGACCCCCCAATCTCTTTAAAGCGTTTGTTCAGTTAAACATTCGCGTGCAAGGTTAGTTTTAGATAGCTTCCCTTTCCCTTCCAGCTTCATGGGATAAACAAGAAATCAGAAAGTAGCACCCCCTTATCATTATGAGGAGAAACCCAAACTCTAGCGATAAGGTGGTCGCGTCACCGACAAAAATCGCTCGCTACAGTAAAATGGCGACTTTGCTGGGGAGTCATTGTCTGTATAGGACAAGGATTATAGCTCCTAAGAGGTCTAGGATGTTAGTTTTAGGAATGAATATATATATATATATATATATATATATATATATATATATATATATATATCGCTTTTCCTAATTGATATCCGTGTTTATTTTTTTGCTAATGGGACTACGGGTGATGCCGTATCTGGAAAGTTTGAGTGATACCTAAGATAAGTGACGGCATTAGATGGGTAATCTTACAGGGAGTGACTCCCGAATAAGCGACCCCGGTAGACCATCGAATCAGTGGAGATACCCTTTACGGATTCAATTTCTAAACGACTTCGATTCTTGAAAGCAGATTGTTCGATTGTGGTATCCATGAAACTGAGGATTTAGTAGGCTGAGACCATGTTACTATTTTGTAGTGCGGAAGCTATCGGAAATAGTTGTCACGCGATACTACCCTCATTTGAGATTACCCTAAGATACTGCAGTTCGCTCGGGTGAACCAGCCTGCTGTTGTTATCCCAAGGGGGGTCAGTGATTTTGAGGACAGGTACAAAAAATCACCAGTACAACCTTTGAGGATGGGTAGAGTCATGACTTCATGACACCAAACCTTTTGACCCCTTGTTTTTTCTATGTTTTTGTGTGCTGCATTCATGCATTCATTTTATTAAAAAAAACTTTAAACAAAGAAAAAAAATTTCTTCTAGTCTCTCTTTTTCAAATTAAACTAAGACAATGATTACAAATGTCAGAGAGAAAGATTGCGTTATGGATTTCGGTAGAAAGAAGACTCACAAGTACATCTTCAAGGTTCCAAAACTAGAGGATTTAAGAGGGTTGGCAAGGATGATCACCAACCCTGATGCTTTCAAAGCTAAGTACAGAGGACTGCTGTCTCTGTTAAGGGTCCATGTAATTGAAGGAATCCTGTTTACGCTGATTCAGTTCTATGATCTGGTTTATCATTGTTTCACATTTCCGGATTATCAACTAGCACCAACACTGGAGGAGTACTCTCACCTAACTGATTTACCCATTACTGACCAAGCTCCCTTTTCTGGACTGGAAAAAATTCCAAAGGACCAAACCATTGCAAGAGCAATCTCTTTGGATGAGTCAGAAGTCAGGACTCACCTGACCATTAAGGGTGGAATCCAAGGTTTACCAGCCAAGTTTTTAGTAAAGAAAGATTTGTACTTTGCTAGTATAGGGAACGTGACTGCTTTTGAGAGCATCTTTGTTCTACTCACCTATGGGTTATTTCTGTTTCCCAACATTGATGACTTCGTTGATATCAATGCCATTAAGATTTTTCTAATTGGAAACCCTGTACCGGCCTTGCTCGCAGATGCTTATCATTCTGTACACTTAAGGAATTTGTACAGCGGAGGAATGATCACATGCTGTGTACCCCTGCTATACAAATGGTTCATTTCCCATTTACCTAAGTCTGCTGCTTTTTGGGATCATAAGAGTACTCTACGTTGGTCACAAAGAATCATGTCTCTTACAAACTCAGACATAGATTGGTACAATCGAGTCTATGACGGGATAAGAATCATTGACAGTTGCGGAAACTTCCCTAATGTACCCCTCATAGGAACTAAAGGAGGAATCAATTATCATCCAGTTTTAGTTCGCCGTCAATTCGGATAAATGTTCATTTGGAAGGTCTTTTCTTCAAGGAAGGAAAAAATGACAGGGCACTAAAGACAGAAATAGTGCACGCCTGGAAACATGTTCACAGGAAAGGAATAGAGTCTCTAGGAAAACCGGACTATGTCTCTGTGGAGCCTTATCTCCACTGGGTACAAACTAGAGCTCTCAAGCTAAGGATGCCTTACCCTCGTCAAGAAGTTCTTCCGTTAAAGGAATCTGTCCTTTATTTTATGTCTGATACGGAAAAACTCCAGGTCACCCTCAACAAAGTTCAACAGGAGAAGAAATCTTGGAAGAACAAGTACCGCATTCTCAATGTGGAGTGTGCCAAAATACAGCAACTGTTAAAAAAAAGATGCTCTGATTGAGATTTTAGAGCAACATGCTGTAGAAAATCAAGAAGACCGAAGGAATTTGCTTGCTCCTTTCACTTGGCAAAAGGATGACAACCCGACAACGGCTCAAGAGCCCCGGTCAAAGAAAAGGAAAATACCAGAACCAACACCTGAGCCCTCCTCAGAGAGGACTCAGGATCCATAAGTCTAGACATTTCCTTTTACAGCACTTTATAAATTACTATATTTCCATTTCCACAATCTTTGAATTCAATAAAATAGGGATTCCCCACTGTATGATATTTGCAATCCAATTTTTGAAGTTTCTTTTGATTAAACAAAAAAATTAATATAATCATTGCATATCATTCATCCTTCTCACATAACGAGTGGAGAGTGCTTTCTCACATAAAAGTTTGAATAGTCTTATCCTAGTTGGGCGGTGCACTGTTATTAATGTTGAATTTACCTACCTAAATTTATTTCTCCTCTGAATTGTTCAGCTGTAACTTCTTTGGACCGTGGATATCTATAGAAAAAGTTTAGGTATTTAAAGAGTGCCTCTGTTTGAGGAATTCCATGTTGTGGGTTGAGTCATCATGTTTTTCATTCGTGTTTGGATAAGTAACGTATGGATATGGAACTTCATTGGCTACTTTTGCCAATTTTTGGCTAAAAAGGAGGAGATAAGAAGTATGGATGCATCTCAGTTAGTGTTGGTTTCTACAACACATACTCACTTGTGCAAGCAGGGGTGTTGGATGAAATGTTCTAACATCCTTGAGTCCTTCCCTTGTGCCTTGTGATCTGAGTTATGAAGCAGGTTGTGTCTTGTGACCTGAGTTACATTCTCTGTGAACTCTGTATTACAAATGATACAACTGTTTCTTCTTAAGCTCTTTCGGGATCTTCTTGTGGGTTCTCTTATGCCCCTCAAGAGGGAGATTTATCCCTTCGTGGCAAGTACTGGTTTGAGGGGGAGAGAGTTCTATACTCTTCCTCATGTACACCAATTTACATCTAGAAATTTCATGGGTAAGAAAGAGTCTCAGAGAGGTTCCAATCATATCTACCAAACGCCCGGTCTTTCTTTTTCTACCAAAGGAATTTTAACCAAAAATTAGTCAAAAGGGGGAGATTGAAGGCTCTGCAGATTTGAGCAAACTTTTTGTAAAAAAGGCGTTGAATGAAGTGTTCCAACATTGTAGAAGACATGATGTCCTAACGAATGTCCTGACATCTTGAACTGATACAGCAGGCTATATTTAAGTCTGGTCCAAGAATTAAGGAAGCAATCAAAACGTGGATCAAGGAATCAGCAAAGAGAAGATTGAAGCCCAAGGCAGCAGAAGACTCTATAAATAGAAGACTTAGACCTAGGATTTCATATGCCTTTTGTAACCAAGTTCTCTTGCGTAAGAAACAAGGGTTTAGGGTATTGAGAATCGTTGGCTCTCTATGTTGTAAGTCTCCCTTTGTACCAGTTGATGCATTGTGGCAGATATAGGTGTCACACAGATCCATAAGCCTTGAGGTATTGGATTGTGTATTGTTCTTGGATGAAGCTTTTACGAAAATATGAGTTAGCTTGTTTGTCAAGAAAGCTTGACAGATTTCTGTATTGACATGGATGATGTAGAAATCACAGTTGGTGATTAAGGGAAGTGAGTGGGATATCTCATATCAAAGTTGTAAACGATAGAGTTTAACTTTGGTAAAGATGTTCATTGGGTAAATGTTAGGTATAAAGTTGTAAACGGGGGAGTTTAGCTTTGTAACAGTTCTACAGATAGTGAAGTCTTCTTCCTGGATTGGTATCCCCCAGATGTAGGTGAGTTGCACCGAACTGGGTTAACAATTGTTGTGTTCTTTATCATTCTGTAGATTTATGTTTTCTGTTAGGGTTCATGATAAACATGTTGGATCAGATGTCGTAACATCTATGATCCTACAGTTCTAATATTCAAGGTATTTTTCTGCTATTGTGCCTCTCTGTTTAAATGTCTATGTAGCACAATGTCTTGACATATGTTAAGACATCTGCTGTCTGTATATGCCAGAATTTCAGTTGGCCCTGAGTGGTTTACAAGAAGATTCCCTGCCCCGTCGAAAGACCAAGAAGTAGAGTCTTTTGCTATATGGGAAGCATTCCTCATGCCTAGACTATTAGCCATAACACTCACACCTTCAAGACTTCGATTTACTCTTGTCAACTATCAACCAAACCTTGTCTCACGGTAGTTTGGTTTATTCAGATTAAACCTCAACCACTTTTCCCCAAGAAAGGCTCCCTGATTCACTATAATATGATCCACATTGAAACCCAGTGCAACAAAGAAGTGGCTAAATATACTGGCATTAAACAATTCGCCCCTGTAGCCTTCAAACCATCCTTCTTCTGCACCAAAGAATTCGACACTTGGTGGAAAGATTATTGTACTACAAAATTTTTTGACGTCTCTGCTTTCACTCAGCACCTAACTCATGCTTTTGCCTATGTGCAGGAAAGAGTCAAGAAAGGTACTTCGACTCACATCAAAGAAATCCAATCATTCCAAAAGTACTTTGAAACTGCTTATAAACCTGATGATCTTAGTCGAACCATTCACGAAGCAGCAATCACATTGAAAGAGAAATTTACAAAGAAACTGGAGGATTTAAAGCTACCTTCGTATGTTAAACCTGAACAACGGTACAAACTAGCTTTTAACTTGTATCCTCCAAAATTTCCTCGGCTTCCCAGTGCTGAATTTGGTGTGGCTTTTAGTCCTCCATTTCTAGACTGGTTCGTCTGTGGGGGTTTTGTAAAAATCCTTTGACAAGAATCACAAAAACGTGTCAAGCGAGTGGTTCCGACTAACCACACTCTAGACAGTTTCAAAGGCCACCTTCATATTGGCATAAAACACATTCGTGTAGAGTCTCCAATATACGAAGCTATGGAATGGGAGGTTTTTCGACATCACCTCTTTCATCAATTTCTTTATTTATTATTTTTCTTATTTTAATTGTAATAATTATATTGACTTTCTTGCAGTTGTGAGTATTCCTGCCGAGAAACCTGCCACCACAAAGAAAGATGTTGTCAAAGAGAAGGGCGAAGACAAAACCACTAAGGCGATAACGAAGGTATACCTCGTGACTACTATTCTTTTTCCATATATTGTATTAGCATTCTAACATTTAAGGTATATTTCCTTTTAGGGTAGTCGAAGACCACCACTGACACCCAAGAAAAGGAAACAAAAAGAGCCTGAGGTCCAAGTCATTGAATCAGATGATGGAGATCTCTCTCCAGACACCTTCAAACAACCAAAAAAGAAGAAGAAATAGGAAAAAAATTCTGATGTCAGTTCCCAACCCAACCCAAAAGCTGTTAAAACTCTTGTGAAGAAACCTTCCACCCCCAAAGTTGTCGAAGCTAATGCTGATCCAGCCACCAAAGGCCAGACTGCCAAGACAACCCCTAACCAAGTCAAAAGTGATAACTCTAGCCCTGAGGCTAAAGGCCTTAAGGTAAACAATTCTACCTCAACCTCTTGAGCTGATAATTTTCTTCTTACTTATCTTCAACTTACTCATTTTTTATTTTTTCAGGGTGTCACAGACGGTAAGGAACAACCTATCATTCAACAAATTCTCCCTACAACTAGTAGCGATCCTTCTTACCATCCTACAGTTACCCCCTCTTATCAACCAACATCACCTAAAGATTCCAACAAAGAATACACAGATGAGGTGAGTCAACTTGCTGACGAACATCAAAAAATTCGCCACCAAAAGTCAAAACTTAGCATTCTCAAACTAGTGACTCTGAACATGACAAGAGCCCACCAGAGAAAAATACCTTGGTTGATGTCGAAGGTGACACAAAGATTCTAACTGCAGAAGGAAATGTCGAAGACAAATCTGAAGATGGCTCTCCAATTAATGCACAACAAGGCATTGGTGGCGCGGATGGCGAAGAGGAAGAGGAAGAAGAGGAGGAAGAGGATTGTTCCATGTTTGACTTCGAGACGGAAGCTCACGAGAAAGAGGAAGAAAAAGAAAAATAAAATAATGATGACAATGAAGAAGACAATGAGCAACAAGAAGACCAACCCAAGGCTGGCCCAAATCCTGCAGCTACCCAAAGTACTTCTGCACCTTTGATTAGAACAATTACTAGCCTCTCCAACGAGGAGCTAGAATCACTGAAGCAGCGTAGACCACTTGAATACTTGAAAGCCATGATTAGAGCAAGATGCAGTTTGACTGAGAAAAGTGCCAAAACCTCGATTGCATCAGGTGATCAATCTGCCATCAAACCTGGGGATGACTTGCTTCTCAAGATTAAAGAGAAGGTCTTCGGCGCTGATCTATTTCAACTTTTGGAGAAATATACTTCTACTTGCTTTAGGATCAAAGATATCCTAAAACAAGTTAATGTTTTAGAGGTTTCTCTAGAAGTTGCAAATGTCATTATGGATTTGGGATTGCTGGTTGACCAGGTTGTTGCAAATCTTAACCGCATAAAGGAGGCTTCGAATGAAATTTAGAAAAAGTAAGAGAACCAAATGGCTGAATGGGATACAGCCATTGAATCCATTGCAAGAGTTGCAGAGTTGGAAAAGGGCTCTGAATAGAACAAAAAGGAAATCGAAGCCTGTGACAAAAATTTCAAAGCTTGGGAACAGCAGATCAAGGAGTTACAAGCTAAAATTTCAAAGGCTAAGGAGCACAAAGAAGAACTCCTGAATTTTGATCATGATGAACTGGCCAAAGAAATTCAAGTCGGCATGCATCATGTCGAACGGGCTCAAAAACTTGGGAAGGAAATTTATGGCATTTTGACCAACAAATCTGTTTGTGAGTGGCGCTTGATATTTCAAAGGTCGAAATACCAAAAGATGAAAGCTTCCCTCCCTTTTTAACTTGATTGTAATTGTTGAATGTTTGTCTTTGAAGAATTTTGGTTTCTTATGTAATGACTTTAAGCCCTTCGTGGCATTTGATGTAATGACTTAGCCATTTTGGCAACCTATGCATCTTGATTTAGCATTTTGGCTTCGACTATTTATGTATGGATTATTCTTTCGTTACCTTTATTTCTTGAAGTGCAGACTTATATTTTTTCAAATATTTCTCATTCACTTTTAAGATTCTTCGATCCTCATTTAACTCTTCGACTTCATATGCTCCGTTAGAAAAATCTTGGATAATTTAAAAATGGCTCTCCCACTTAGGGGACCATTTACCTAAATTTATATCTTTTCGATCCATGGGCAAAATTACTTTCCAAACTAGATCTCCAGTCGAAAATAACTTAACTTTGAACTTTTTATTATAGGATTTCTCTACTCTTCTCTTCTGCCTCTTTAATAATTCTAAGGCACTTAATCTTTCTTCGTCTAAACCAACTAATTCGTCCAACATCATGTTCCAATAAGATTCAGATGGGATCTCATGTTGTCTTTGAATTCTAGCGGACTGTAGGTAGATCTTGACTAGTAACACTGCATCGTGACCATATATTAGTCAAAAAGGTGTAGTGTTTGTAGCATCTTTAGCGTAGGTTCGACATGCCCACAGAATCTGGTCCAATGTCTTATGCCAATTCCTTGACTTTTTCCCTACATGCTTCTTAATTAAACCAATCACTACCTTATTTGCTGCTTCGACTTGACCATTAGCCTGAGCACAGGTGTGGATGTCAAAAGTTTGAACCCCATTTCTTTAGAAAATTCTTAAACCTTTTGACAAGAAAAAACTGATCTTAATCCTTTGTAATGGTTTCTGGGATTTCGAACCTATAAATGATATGCTTTTGGATGAATTCGATCACTGTCTTCTGGTTAACATTCACCAATGGTATAACCTCAATCCATTTAGTGAAATAGTCTATCCCCACCAAAATGTATTTTTGACTTTTGGATGATGCTGGTCGAATCTCTCCGACTAAATCCAAAGCCCACCCTCTGAAGGGCCAAGGCTTTACTGTTTGATACAATCTTTAAGCATGGTAGGCCAATACATCCCTTGTCGAAATAACAACCATTTCATTTTATGACCCACCTGATGCGCTCCACATGCCCCACTATGGACATTAGAGAGAGTTAAATATGCCTCGGACTCACTAAGACATTTGAGTAACACGCCTTCAGGCGTCTTTTTAAATAGCTCGTTCCCCATCAGAACATAACTTAAAGCACGATATCTGATTTTTCGTTCGACAAATGTTGTTGGGTTTTGTAAGTAGTCTACTATTGGCTTTCTCCAATCTTCGTCTGTCAAACTATCTTGGTCAGTATCTCAAAACTCTCTTCGTTGAAATATCCTAGCTCCATCGTTTCCAAATCTGTTAGGGATAATCTAGTTGACTTAACTCTTCCTCTGACTTCGATTACATTTTGTAACTTTTCTTTCGAAATTTTGTATCCATAAACAATTTTTGCTTGGCCTCTTGATTCTCAAGTCGAGGTATGTGTCAAATACTTACCATTTCAAACTTTCGCAACAGTCTATTGACTATTACAAAGTACATTATAAGATTTTCTTTAACACATTTGTACTCCTTTGTGATTTTTTTTATAACCAACTCTGAGTCACCCATTATTTCAACTTGAGTTGCCCCCAATTCCAACAAGATCTCAAGTCTGGCTATCAAAGCTTCGTACTCAACTTCGTTGTTTGAACAAAGGCATTCGACCTTATACTTGAATTTTGTTGGAATTTAATTAGGAGAAATAATCAGTACTCCCACACCCGTTCCATCCTTATGACTAGAATCATTGAAGTATAACTTCCAAGGTTCAAGCTCCACATAGTTTAGGGAGTTTTCGACTATAGAGTGGTCGACTATAAAGTCTGCTACCACTTGTCCTTTAACAGCCTTTAAAGGCAAATAAGTTAAAGAATATTCAGTTAATGTCAATGACCATTTACCAATTCGACTATGTAAAATTGGTTTAGACAACATATGTTTAATAATGTTGAAATGAGATTAAATGTAAACATCAACTGGCTTTATATAATGCTTTAACTTTGTACATGAGAAATATAGATATAGACACAACTTTTCGACTATACTATATCTAGTTTCTGCATCATTTAAGACGCTACTAAGGTAGTAAATGGCTCTTTCAATGCCATTTACATCCTCTTGAGCCAAAATGTTCTCTAAAGTCTTATCAGATGCAAATATGTACAATCTCATACTCCTATTCCTACAATGAGGCACTAGAATTTGAGGGTGAGCAAGGTAGTCTTTAATCTTGTCGAAAGCCTCTTGTTGCTCTTGGCCCCATTCAAATCCTTCCTTCTTGAGTTGAAGTAGAGATGAGAAGGCTTGAGTCTTGCCACTTAAGTTTGAGATGAACCTCCTTAGGAAGTTGATCTTTCCTAGCAATGACTGCAACTCTTTCTTTGTCGAAAGCACTTTCGCCTCCATGATGACATTGGTCTTGTTCTAGTTGATTTCGATTCCTTTCTTATAGACCACAAAGCCTAGAAAATCCCCCGCCTGCACACAAAAAGCACACTTAAGAGGATTCATCTTTAGACCATGATTCCTCATTCTTTCAAATGATTGTCGAAGATGGTCTATATGACTTTTTCCTGAAACTGAATTAACCACGATGTCATCAATATAAATTTTCATGAAAGTTTCAATAAATTCATGAAATATAGAGTTTATTTCTCTTTGATAAGTTGCCCAAGCATTTTTTAGGCCAAAAAGCATTACCACCCATTCAAAGGTGCCTAAGGCTTCAGGGCATCGATATGCCGTTTTTGGCACATCTTCTTCAGCAATGAAAATCTGGTTATATCCAGAATACCCTTCGAGCATACTAAGATACTCATGTCCTGCAGCAGAGTCGACTAACATTTCTGCCACAGGCATTGGATATTCATCTTTTGGGGTTGCATCATTTAAATCTCAGAAATCTATGCAAACCCTTAAAGTGTCATTTTTCTTAATGTCTGGAACAATATTGGCAATCAATTCGACTTACCTGGTCATACGGATGAATTTGCATCTTAGAAGTCTTTCGACCTCCTCTTTGATTTTTGATAGAACTTCAGGTGTAAAACGCCTTGGAGTCTGCTTGATAGGCTTATTCCCAGGCTTTATAGGCAGCTTTAGTTCGACCAAATCTCTTTTTAAACCAGGCATTTCGTTGTAATCCCACGCGAAGCAGTCTTTGAAATCCTTCAGTAGTTGGATCACTTCGAATATGAGTTGTGGGCTAATGTTGGCACTGATGTATGTTGGCCTTTTTGTTACCCCCTCTCCCAAGTCGATTTCTTCTAAAAGGTCTTGCACCAGCATCTTGATGTTGTTCGCCAGCGGAGCCTTTTCAAAACCCAAAGACTCGTCATCATAGATGGCGTCAAGCCTTTGGCCTTGCACTTTACCAGGATCTTCAAAGTGCTCTTCATTGTTTTAGGCTTCGACAACCATGTATTTTACTTCAGCCTCTCGGGCCGCTTTTAATTTATTTTCAGCTATGTAAGCTGAAATCTATTTTATTGCCAATGACTCAGTCATCGTCACCAAATTTGCTTCCCCAACCAGTTGGTTGGATTACTTCCGTTCCAAACACGAAGTTTTTTTCACCTACTACTTCCATATCCCATTGGAAGCCATGAGTGGGGTGCAAGTAAAGGGAACAAAATGCATTATCAGCGGGTGTGAAGTTGAACCCTGCAAGATTGTAAGGTGTTATGTGGGCTAGGTTCTTGTCGAAATACCGCTCATTCACCTGATTGACCTCATCCATATAGTTGCTTTGGTCAGCTTCTATATTCTCCACAACCTCATCGCTTCTCCAGATGGAGATGCGTTGGTGAGGTGAAGAAGGAATTACGCCAACGCCATGAATCCACTCTCGACCAAGGAGCAGATTGTAGTTTGACTTCGACGCAATTACCATAAACATAGTTAGCCTTGTGATAGTGCCAACTATGAGATCCACTTGTATGACCTCCATTGTAGTACCCACTTTCCCTTCATAGTTCGACAAAACCATGTTATGGGGTTTGGTATTAGTGTCATTCCTCCCAATTTTCTTCAGCATGTAATGCGGCATCAAATTTACAGCCGCTCAGCCATCAACTAAGATCTTATTGATTCCAACATTTTCTATTTTTCCTCTAATAAACAGAGGCTTTAGATGGTTCTTCATGTTCTCGTTTGGCCTTTAAAAAAAGGCATTTTATTCTTCGACGCATCCATTGTTTAGTATATAATAGCAGACTGGCCTGTGGCTGGCCACTTCCAATTCAATTTCATCCTCAGGTTATTCCATCTCCGTGATTTGGTTGTATTCCCTACGAAATACGGACACCACATTACAAATGATATCTAACGACGACTCTGAACCTGAGTCGAAGTCATCTGTAAGCATGTCGTCATCTGCAACAACTTGGTCAGATTTCTCTCTCACTTCCTCCTTTTGATCAGTAAACAATTTTCTTTTGACAAGCTTCTTTTCGATAGGCTTCATGTCTTCATTCCTATCCTTCTTGATAGGTATATTGCTGCTTGACTCAGCCTTTTCCTTCTCTGCAACCTTTCTTTCAGCTTTTCGCCTTCTCTGTTGTCTCCTCCATTGAGACCTTGACATTGGGTTTTTACCCTTATAATTTTCATAGCGCCACGCTAACTATTTCGAGGCTTGGAACTCCTTATGGTATGCTATTGACGAACCTCTTTCCACTTCAAAGTTTTTCCATTTCTTCTGGCCTTGTTCCCTCCTTTCAACAGGTTTCACCCACTTACCCCTAGGGGCGTCAGCAATAAGCTTGAATGTGGTTGGTTTGTTTCCACGCAGTCCTTGTCCACCTTGCTCTTGCCTCCTGGGTCTTCCCCTTTTGTCGAAAGTAAAGCGGTTATGAGAATCCATCCAGTTATTTGTGTTTTTTGCTCATAGAACCCCCTATATATTTTCTGCAGCCTTCCTATCAAAGACTGGGTCGCACCTTGGGCACAACATTACTTCAGAGTTTTTTCTTTGGCACCTGTGAAGGAATTCGACCAGGTTCTCATCTTGCTTGAGATAGGTCACTTTGACATATTCTTCCTGCCTGAGGTTGTGTTCGTCCACCTCCATTGTAGTAGCTTCTTGAATGAAACCTTCAGTGATTTCTTTGTCAAAGTCCTCAGTACTCCTTTGGCGAAGTCCTCAGTAGCTTCTTGAATGAGACCTTCAGTGGTTTCTTTGTTGAAGTCTGTCATACCCCAAATTTTGACCACTAAGATTTCCCATCATGTTGAAAATCATCATCACAATATGGAGGAACCATCATACCTCATCAGTCTCCCCAAAGATGGGTGAGCATCCACTACAATCAAATTTAGGGTTTCCAGCCCTCTCAGAGCTTTTAGACAAAGGATCAATCAAGAAATGACATGATCTTCAACTTGTCTAAACCTTTCAAACATCCACAATGTATCAAGAGGACTCCCACTTAAAGGATTAAGCACAAGGATGCTCCCTTCTAGGTGGATCAAGCCTCAAGATCGCCAGTGTCACCAAATTAGGGTTTTGATCGACCAGGGCCTCCAGATGGAAATTTTCATCTGGGCATAAGCCAAAGATCCAAAACATAACCTAATATTCTCCATGGAACCTCATAAACCCAATCATTAAGTCAGTTTTGCCTCATGGGATGCATTCATAAAAAATCAGGAATTAGGGTTTCTTGACCTAATTCACCCCTAAGTTGACTTTTGGGACAAATCATGAACCAAGACCTCAAGACATGATTTTAGGGACTCTAATATACCATATTGATCCATTTAGGACAATGGATTGATCCAAGAAGCTTGAGCAACAAGTTTCAATTTCATATGAACCACAGTTAGGGTTTCGCGGGAAAAGTCAATTGTAACTTTGACTTTTGACCAGGACATGCTCTCAAGCCCTAAGACATGATTCAATACACTCTATACCACCCATGGAACATATCCATCAAGTTTGATTTAGGTCAAGGACATGATTTCCTAAAGGATTGCACAGTTTGGAATTCATCTAACAAAACGTCAACTGTGCACAAAAGTCAACTTTGACTTTTTGAGATTTTTCACAAAAATGGATTTTTAACCCTAAAATGATGTTAATGTATGATTTTAATCATCATTCATCAAGAAAAATCAAAGAAAATGGGATAACTTGTAAAAGGGGTAACCATAAAAACTTAGAAAATTTTCTAAGTTATGAAAAAAAGTGACAAAGGTACCAACTTTGGAGGATCATAACTCCTAAACCACAAAGCCATTTTTTTCCATCCAAAGCTTGATTTGTAGATCTCATTGCCCTCTACAAAAGCTTCATATTGACGTATGTCCAAATTCCTGATGGATTTTGAGTTATGGAGTGATCAAAATCAAGAAAAGTCACTTTGTTCCAACACTTAGTGAAAATTTCACTAAGTCGGAATCTGCCTTACTTTTTTCCAAATGTAGGGGGATTTTTCACTTGGATCCAAAAGGTATCAAAACCAAATATGATCAGACAGTTGTTGTATCATATAAGGGCTTTCCAAAATGGCCAAGAACATCACCAAATTCAATTTGAGCTTTGAGATATGGTAGTGGCAAGATGCCTTGCTGAAATCTGCCAATGCAAGGCAGATTTTTGCACTTTTGGTCGATTTGCCAAAATCAGCCAATTCCAAGCCTTGTCATCACTTTGGACACATCTGAGGATTGAATCTAAAGGGGACAATCACTGAGCCAAGCCTCCAAAGTCCTTAGAACAAGAAATAGCATGCTAAACCTAGAATTGCCCAAAATAGGGACAAGACTCCAATTTTGGATTGGAGCATTCAATGGAAGTATCAAGGTGGCATGGACTGAGCCATTAGCAACTGAATTCAGTCAAGACTTAGCCAAGACCAAGGGGACCAGCAGCCTGTGTCCTAACCTCTAGTCAATGGCTAGAGGAGACTTGGATTTTCATTTGCCAACATTGGCCAAACCTACTCAGCAGTTGCCATTCACTATTCCTTGCAAAACAAACTTGCTCTACTATAAATAGAGCTCAATTGTGGTCAGTTTAAGTACACCAAAGGCCTACAACACTTGCCTTTCTCAAAATTCACTTCTCACTCTCAAAAATGCCTTTCTTAGCAAGTCACTATTGGGTTTTTCATTAAAGAGCAATTCCACTCAAACCAATCACACACACACGCCTCATATACATCATATGTGAGCTGATCAAACACTTAAACAACATCTGGAACACTGATTTCTCATAATCACCAGTCAACTGCTCAAGGTTTTAACCAAGTTGCAGTTGAGATGCCATGAAGTGATCCAACCAATTTCCATCAAGTCCAAGCATTCAAACACACTCCATAGGGTGTAGGGAAGCTGTTCAGATCATCACAATTCATCTGTAACACCTCCTACTCAGAAATCAATTTGCTCTTGCTGTCACGACCTAGAGGTAAGCCTAAACTTGGTCATCTCTCAATCTGTGCATATTTCCTCGCATAATACTTTTGCCAAATGTTCATAATCATGCATGGAATGTTTTCCCTCAAGTAATTGCTTTGTTTGAATCGTGTATCAAAAATCCCAGCCTTCATGCAGAATTTAGGGTTCTTGAGGATTTTTCGTGATTTCTTGTTTTATGCTTAATTTAAATGAAATTAATTGCCATAGACATGATCGTGAGGTTGAGACGAGTTGATTGGTATGTGGATGGCATGATATGATCAAGTATTTAGTTAGATTGGATAGAAAATGCAAATCTGGGCAAAACCGAAAAACGCGCGTGTTCCTCAGCTGTTCTTGGCGCCATTTCTCCCAAATTCAAATATTTGAATTTTGTGATTTTATTTAATTGATTCAAAATTTAATTTCTCTCTGAGTTTTAATGATTTTGAGTTGATTATTTTTTTAATAATTCACAAAAATGTTAAAATATTTTATTTTCCAAAAAAATCCCAAAAATATTATTTATTTCATATAATTGATATTTTTGCAAAGAATTAATATTTTAATTGTTTTTGACATTTTGAATATTTTTTCCACCTTGATTTTGCAACTTTTAATGCCTTCTAATTATTTTGTAGGTCAATACTTAATTTTTGAAGCATTAATCCAAGATCACAATTTGTTTTCCATATGTTAAACAATTTTGATCATTTTAATTGAATTTTTATTCAATTAAAACACATTTTGAAAACAAATTAGGGTTTTTGATTAATTCAACCCTCATAAATCATTTTCAAAACATTTTGGGCCTCTAATAGAGTGTAAGACCCAACCCTTTGTAAATACAACCTATTTTGGGCCTCACCTATTGTATAAGTCCCGTTGTATTTCAAAAAGTTCGACGCGATCATCATCCGTTGAAAAACAAACTTTGGGCCTACCCTCGAGTAGTAAGACCCATTTCTTTTCTTTAAAACTCTTTGGGCCTCTTAATAGAGTGTAAGACCCAAACCCCCTTGTACAAACCATTTTGGGCCTCACTTATTGTATAAGTCCCTCTGTACAAGTGAACGGCGTGATCGTCGCCTTTTAAAAATCAACTGGGCCTCTCCTCGAGCTATAAGACCCATTCAAAACTTTTGGGCCTCTAATAGAGTGTAAGACCCAATCCCCTTTTAACCAAAAACAACTTTGGGCCTCAGACATTGTATAAGCCCCTTCGCGTTAAAAGAAAATCTCGGCACGATCGCCATTTCAAACGAAAATCATTTGGGCCTACCCTCGTGTTATGAGCCCCACTCTTTTTCTTTAAACCTTTTGGGCCTTTTGAGAGGGTATAAGACTCATCTCTTTGTACAGAAAACAATTTTTGGGCCCCAGTCACTTGTATAAGTCCCTCTGTACAAATTCAACAGTGCGCTCACTGATAAAACCCTGGGCCTCTCCTTGAGCTGTAAGCCCCAAATCTTTCTTTTTCAAAGCACTTTCTCCTTTGATTTTGAAATATACTGTTGTTTTCAATCTTTCTTTGTTGAACAACTAACCAAACAGCATGGAAGCTCTACAACTGAGTAAGTGTTTATATGCTTTCATTTACCGCTTTCATATACATATAACTGTATTGTGGGGCTGTTTCGCTGTAAGTCTTCTTTCATAAACTCATATCGACTGTGTAATAATAGTATAGATATTTAGAGTTTCCCCGGCAACTACGTCTAGCATTAAGCCCGTTGATCATTCTTAAATAGTCAAAACTAGATCCCCATAGGATTACCAGACACAGTCTTCCCTCCTCTTGGGGTTAAACAATATGGAGACATGAAAGGCAGCATTCTCGGTGAACCCTTTCATAGACTGTCACTCGTAGAAGTTGTCAAAGAAACTCTATTCCCCAGAGATGATCTTTTCTCCGTGAATGGCATCTCTTGAGTTTCTTCCAAATTCTCGAACTTTCCTGGCTTGATCTATTCTTTGTGAATAGCCTGTCTTGAACTTCTCGGGGTTAGGGGACCCACAGGCTTCTTAAAAGCACTTGTCAAGAAACTCTACTCCCAAGAGATGATCATTTCTCCATGAATGGCATCTCTTGAGTTTCTTCCAAATTCTCGAACTTTCCTGGCTTGATCTATTCTTTGTGAATAGCCTGTCTTGAACTTCTCGGGGTTTGGGGACCCACAGGCTTCCTAAAAGCATCCCCGCCTCCTCTTGGACGTTGTACAAGGACCCGTCGGCTTCTTAGAAGTATTCACAACCTCCTCTTAGGATTCATATAATGATTCTTCCCCCGGGAATGATAGCCTCCTCTTGGGCTTCATACAAGGACCACTCGACTTCTTAAAAGTTTCCAGCCTCCTCTTGGGCTTCGTACAAATTGTCCCGACGACCTCCTAGAGGTATAGGAACAGAAATCAGTCATCTTAATAGAGCAGTCTTTCCAAGAGTCTCCTACTGTTTCTCAAAGCATAGTACAAAAGATGAAACTCTAGACTTGGACAGTCTAATCACCTTGAGTCTCAAAAGACATTCTCAAGATCCTTCCAAAACTAGGAGATGCAACCCGTAGACTCGGACAGTCTCAATACCCTTGGATTTCCCATTTCCTTAAAGAACAGGAAATAACCCTGATCCTCGAATCAAATCTCTGAGTGCAAACATTACTCATATAAGAACTGATTTTCTCTTTAAATCAGGATATTGGATCTGTCACTCAACTGAAACAGTCACAATAGCCTCCTCTTGGGCTTTGTACAATGATTCTCCCCAGCGGAGCTAACAATTTTAGCCTCCATCTCGGGCTTCGTACGAGATACAAATACCTTTTTGTTAGGTCAATAACCTCCATCTCAGGCTTCGTACGAGATACAAAAAAACTCTCTTGTTGAGTCAAATAGCCTCCATCTCGGGCTTTATACGAGATACCAAAAGACTCCCTCGTTGAGTCAAAACCTTTTAACCTCTCTCTCGGGCTTTGTACGAGACACATATTAGCCTCCTCTTAGGCTTTGTATAAGAAAACCACTGGTTGATCCAATCAACCTTTTAGCGTCCAAGTTGTGCCTCGTTCACAGTACACAAACATCAACAAATCATTTCCCTTCGTCTAATCGTTATAAGCGGCAAGCCTCTGGATCATCTACATCCATGCCACTGTCACTCTTTTAGCATGAGAAATTCCTAAGGAAAGATAGCATTGCTCTACACTGAGTTAAAGTCTTCTCCTTCAGGTTGGAAATCCCCTATAAAGGAAATTATGGCATTGTCGGATTCACAAATCCCGGTTAAAGTAATTCTCCTTTATAAACAGTTGTGACATACAAACCCCTCTTTAGAGATGACAAATTCTCTCTAAAGTCAACCCAATTTAGCTTCACATCTTGGCCTTTGAACAAGATACAAACAACTTTTTTTTCGCTTCACGTCTTGGGCTTTGAACAAGAAACCAAAACAACCATTTCCTCCCATAGAATAGGAGGAACTACGATCGCTCTGATTTCCCTATTTCGGTAAACGGGAATACGTAGGCATAAGATTAAAAGAAAAATCTTAGCGAACACACTAAACAAAAACCCAAAAACCCAAAATCCCATACTTTCATACATCCGTCCTAACATCTCAACCGATAGCCTAAAACACCCCTTTTCAACAAAATAACCTAGGAGAGACCCCGAATCTTTGTAGCATCTGTAAACCAACAGTTTTGACTGTTTAACCTCAGTATGCAAGCAGGGTTAGTTGGAGACATCTATTTCCCTTCCTTCATCAGCTTCAATAGGATAAAAAATGAATCGAGTTGTAGTACTAAAGCGATCGTGCTTCGCAACCACATCCAAAAATCACTCGCTACAAAGCCTCAGTGACTTCAACCATCACAACATTGTTGGCAAAGTCCTCAGCAACTTCCACCATATTGACCATGGATGGCTCAGAGTAATGCGCATCCGCCACTGGGAGAGGATCAGAGTCTATCTTCATTTGATTCTTCGATTTGTCAGTGAATTTGATCCTTCCTTCTTTGATAGCGTTCTGAACAAGATCCATGAAAATAAAACATTGAGAAGTTTTATGGCCCAAAAAATTATGATATTCACAGAAACCTCTCTTTTTCCTTTGTTCTAAAGGAGGCATTTTAGCACCAGAAGGCACTATCATCTGGCCATATTTAACTAATAAAACAAAGATTTCGTCACACTTGGTGACGTCGAAGGTATAAGTTCTCTTGGGGAACCTATCACTCTTCTCTGGTTCGACTGGATATTTTCCATTTGAAGGTGTTAGAACTTTACAGGAATAAGGTGGTCCTTGCTTTAGTTCAGCAAGGTCAATTTCTCTCTCGTCGAAAAAAGGATCATTATTTGTTTCTTGTTCATCTTCATCAAATTCAACGTAGGCTACCCTTTCCTTTCTGTTATTCTTATTTGCCCTGGCCTTTTCAGCCTTCAGGCGTTCAACCTGTAGAACTATGTCAGCGAACTGGGCCATGTCTCTCAGGTAATGGGTGTCCAATTTCTTTCTAATTGAGTAATCAAGGCCACCAGCGGCCATTTCGACCAACTCATGTTGAGACACTTGTGTAAAACACCTGGTTTAAAGCAAACGAAACCTATTCAAGTAATCATCTGTTGGCTCAGAGAATTTCCTCTTAATGCTGGCCAATTCTTTCAAACTTATCTTTGACTGTCCCATGTAGAACTGTTCATGGAACAATCTTTCCAGTTGAGTCCAATTATGAATTGAATTCACTGGTAATGTGGTGAACCATGTAAAGGCATTCTTCGTAAGTGAACTTGGGAAGTATTTCATCCTTAGGTTCTCATTATTAGCAATTTCCCCTGCCTCTATTAGGTATCTGGCCACGTGTTCGACTGTGGACTCACTAGTGTCCCCAAAAAACTTAGTAAACTTGGGGACTTTCCATCTAGAGGGTAATTCTATTTGCAAAATGTATTCAGACAATGGTGATGTATAATTTGGCTTATGAAGGCCAACATTCACCTCATTCCTTGCCATAGTTCTTTCGACAATGGATGTTAAGTTATTGTATGCTGCCATATCCTCACGTCGAATCTGATTTATGACTTCGTCGACATTTTGGTCCCTATTCACCATCACTGCCCTTAGTTCCTTTTCCCTTGGGATTGGTTGTTCAATTCTATGAGGTTTGACCCTAGGTGTTTCGACTCCTACTCCCTGGTTTACCACGTTCGCCTGGATATATTTCGTTTGACTTGGTTAATTATAGGGTATTCTTCCAAGACTACCCCTGGGTTCTCTACCATCCATTCCCTTTGGGGCTGTCGAGGGGGTTGTGGAACACCAAAGAAATCAACAATGCGCGTCATTTGTGCTGCCATTTGTTGGTTCATTTGGGTAATGTTTTGGATTAAATGGTTAAATATCACACCCATTTGTTGGGCAAGCATTTGGACCATCTCGTGATTGCTTTCGTCTATTTGTTGCCTTATCACTGCTGCAAAATTATTTGTGATATTAGGCATCTGAGTGGGAAATCTCGTCCCTAAGGGCTGACTAATTCAACCCAAATTATTAATGCCTGAACCAGATC
Organism: Lathyrus tuberosus; assembly: GCA_022829125.1. NCBI lineage: Eukaryota > Viridiplantae > Streptophyta > Magnoliopsida > Fabales > Fabaceae > Lathyrus > Lathyrus tuberosus. The sequence continues at coordinate 9,807,831 of JALAZF010000090.1, forward strand.
CTTGTAATGGCGAAGTTGCATTCACCACTGGGTCTGTGAATGTTGATGTTGTATTATGCGAACTTGTCATCATTAATGTTGGCATGCCATAAGGCTGTTCGCGACCTATTTGGGGCATTGAGAATCCAGGCATATAAGGCCTGAATAAATTACTCCCCACTGAAGGGGGGTCACTGGTGGACCCTGTGTTCCCACATAAGACAAAATAGGTCCACTTTGGGCAATTGGCTGCACATGCGTCGTACTTACCGTGGATGGTACAATTTACATTCACTAAGTGTAGAGAGAATTATGTTGCTTCTTCTGATGCTGAGACCTTCAGCATCAAAGCCTACGTCAGACATCACTTATCAAATGTTCTTCAGATTCTGCCACCAGAAGTTAGCAATTCAGCAACTCTCAAAGTGTGCTTAATGTAAAACAGATTCTGACCATAATATTTATAAGTATTAGAACCCGCACACATGTAACACAAAATTAAACCATTATTCTTTCAATACTTTGTTATGATTAAAACTCAAAAAAAATATATCATGAATAAATCTTGTTCTAACAACACACTTACCAAAAATTTTAAGGTAGTATGTGGGTGAATTATCTCACTTATAAATGTATAAGTCTTCACATTTTCAACCAATGTGAAAATATTACCTACACTACTCACACTTACTACATTCTCAACAATACCTAAGATTAATTTTTTTATAAAAAACAAATTATTTTATTTTGATTAGTCAAGGCAAGTAGGAAACACAAACTATATACTATTGAAAAGAAGGACTTGTCAAAAATCTAAAGAATGCTTTAAAGTAACTTTCCCAAAAGATATGGTGCCACCTTAGCCATGCATGCCACTAAAAGACACAATTATGTTTCAAAAGGAGTTTAGGACATACTACAATTAGAAGAGTATTATACAATTACCTACACTAACACAAAGTATATTCAATTTATCAAAATGGACTTTAAATTGGTCTTTTTTCCTTTTATGTGTGGGTTCCTCGAGCCTTCTTGATTCAAGAGACAATAAAAACCAAATTACACGTGTCCTATTAATGAAAAGCTAGCAAGTGACCCAAAAAGAAGGGTTATATATTTCAAACAAAGCATGTGATATAGATCAGAAACATCTAGGAAAATGCTGTTAGCTAAGTTTTTGAGTAACCAAAATTACGCAAATAATCTTATTTTGCTGCCGTCATCTGCTAAATTTTAGCCCTTAGACTTCAAGTTTATGCTAGGCTTATATTAAATGAAAATGATATTTGAAAATTTAAAATTAAAATATCAAAATCTGTCTCTTCTTAATATATATATATATATATATATATATATATATATATATATATATATATATATATATATATATATATATATATATATATATATGACTAAAAAATAGTAGATGCGAGATAGTGATATTAATGCACTATATATTTAAAATTGAATATTTAAACAATATAGTTATAATAAAAAAATAGTGTTGTTTAGTAAAAAAAAATATTCAAGTTCATAATATTATCATAATCGACTTGAAATTATAGTATTTTATAGTTTATAGCGTGTTATTATTTTTTAATTGAAAAAGGTTTATAATTTATAATTTTTTTTCTAGTAAATTGTGTAAAATTTATCTATTTAAAATCATGAATGGATCCAATTTATTCATATATTTTAAAGGTTTAATAAATTATTTTTATTTATAATTTTAACTTTAATAAATTACTTTTATTTTAAAAGGATAATAAAATATTTTATGTAATTATAAAAGTTTAATTATTTTTTGAAATTTTATAATAAATTAACTTTATAAAATGTATCTTTCCTAATGAGTATGTAGGTGGTGTAGTTATTTTTGTACGTACTCACAAATATATATATATATATATATATATAGTAAAATTACTAAAGTATTTTATTACTTGAAATTAAAACTCCACTTGGAAAAGAAACATATCCTAACTTCATAATTTTAGTTACTATTTAATTAGGACTTTCTCTGATTACTATTATAAATAATTATTTTTTTTAATTTATTAAATAATAAATATATATAATTTTTATATAGATTAGATATATTGATTATTAAATAAATTTGAAAAAATAATATTTTTTTATAATAGTGATAGGATAAAATATTTTTTATTCTCATAAGTGAGAGTGTAATATATATATTATTGTTTAATGGTGCAGAAAGAGGAGGAAGTATATATTCTTTTTTAAAATCTTGTATCTTATGCGGGATTGAAAAGACTAACAGTAAGTTTGATTTGGTTCTTGAAAGAGTTGAAAACAATTTTAAATGTAGGATTGATTTTAAAGTGAAGTGATTTTAATGTGTTTTGGTTATTTTAAAGTATAATTGATTTTGTCTATATAATTGATTATGTTTGAAATTAAAATTTGTAAGTTCTGAATTTAAATGTGATTTTTATATTAAAATTTATTGTTTAATTCGCTTTTATATAAATATATTAAAAAATAAATCAATTATATTAAAATTAACTCTATCATACTCAATTATATCAAAATCACTTATGTCTACTATCAATTCAAACACACTAATTCTTTATTGGTCTTTTTGTTTTCACGTTTAAACTCTTTCAAACTTACGTATATAGTCCAATACTAGTATTTGGAGTTTCGCAAAATCACATCTTAATGTGCATTGGAACTCAAGAAAAAGTGGAAAAAAACACATATCCAAAAAGATATTTTTTTAAAAAAATAATCAACATTTTCAAATAATATACCAAAATAACCAACATTTTAATAAATGTATCAAACTAACCATGTTTTAAAAAAAAATTGCACGCAAAAAGGTTTGCCACTCATAGTGACACATATATTAAAAATTTGTACAGAGGCGTCATCCCCTATAACGAATGCATATACATGATGTCACTGCAAGTGGCGCATGCATGCATCCTCTAGGAGCATGCGCCACAGGCAATGGCTACATCTTTGTTTAGGGATTTTTTTATTTAAATTATTTTAAACAAACAATTAAATAAAAAAGAAAATTAAAAATAATTTATAATATTATTTCATAAAATTCAATTACACAACGATTGAATAGAAAATCAATGATCCGCCCGATCGTAACATCCCCTGGTTCCACATCTCGACGCATTCGCTTGCCTTTGAGTATTGGTCTGAGGAAAAGGTGGTTGGCTCAAGGGTCCTGACGTATTTAACAAATTTTCAATCATTTCTCCCCAGTAGTCGGGGTGCCGCTAACGGCGTTGTCGTAATCTAGTTCGGTGCCCATGTTGTAGTAGTTGGGTCGTTGTGGTTGGGTTATGTGTGGATAGGTTAAAGATCCAGTGGCACAAATCATCTACAAAAATCCATTTTTTTCCCTTTCCAACAACCAAGTCAAGATTTATCAGCTAAAGATCCGAGATGATGAAGATGTTCAAAATATGTTTCTTAGTCATGAACATTCAGGGTTCAACGATATTGAGTTATATATTTTACAATAAAAAAATCAGTTGTCTTAGATCGTTGATCCGTCACAAGTTTTTTGCGAAACTGACAAAGACGAACAAGCCGAAGTCAATGTTGTTTATGAGGAAGAAGAAGAAGATGAGATATTGGTTGATCAAATGGTGAAAGATGACACTTTCGACCACGAGCAAGAGTCATTACCTTTTGGTCATGTGTATTGTCCACCTCAACACATGACAAACTTGAACTTAGGTACAGATGAACCATCGTCAGAAATATTTTACAATCCTTATATGCAAACAGAAGGATCATTAAAAGTGGGATACAGGTTTCACACAAAATAAGACTGCATCAGAGTTATTAAAAAGTATCACATGGAATTATCAGCTGATTGTATGGTCGATCAAACTAATGTGACGAGGTACATGATCTTGTGTTGTAATGTGCTCTGCATGTTCCGGATGACAACATCTTACCGGAAAAGGAGTGATTATTGGGATATAGGTTCTATGGGTCCAGCTCACACTTGCATAATCACCAATCCGATACAAGATCATCGTAAAATCATCTCTCAGTTAATATGCGATGAAATTTTGTCTATCATTAGCAATAATTCGTCGTTGAAGGTGAGTACAATAATCTCACATATCGTTACAGGATACAATTATACTCCCTCGTACAGGAAGGCATGGATAGTTAAAGGTGGCAAAAAACACAAGAAATGGGGGTTTGAATTGGGTTTATAAAAATCAAAGCTTTTTCAAAACCAACTCAATGCACAAAACACGAATAATAAAAATAACTGGTTATTTTTATATTGATTCGCTGTTAACAGAGCTACCTCCAGTCCACCCTACCAAGGTGATTTCGTCTTCTCAATAATGACTTAATCCAGTATAACTGAAACTGAATACAAACACCACAAAGACAACAATCTTTTTCTTCTCGAATATATCAGACAAAACCCTAGTCACTCAAGGTAATCACTCAAACAATATTGAGATTTATAGTATGTGTTTACAAAGAATGCTTCTAGAAAGTAGATTAACACAAGGTTTACGTTCAATGAAATAATCACACAAAACGAACAAAAGCTTTGTGTGTGTTTCTATACAATATTCACACTAATAATATTTTCTAGAAAAACGATGTAGCATGAATAACGTTGAGCAACTTGTGAATTCGCAACCCTGTTCATTCTTCCAAGTCTTCCTTATATATCCAAGGAAAGATCTGTTGGAGGGTAGAATGAGAATCTTCATGAATGAGTTAGGGCCTTGAATAACAGTCACCAAAGGTGGGAGACAAAATCGTAGAGTATTAATGTTCTTATTCCACAAAATCCGCGTAGTGGGAGGAATGTTTTGATCTAGTATTGAGTACTATTTATCTCACGTAAAACCTTTTGATCTTCTCTTCTAATATTCAGAGGCTTCTGAATAAAGTTGTTGAAGCATGTTTAGAAAGATCAAGGGCCTGGTTTAGAGAGTTCAGAACCTAAGTCTTCAGAGTTTTGACACTATTTCTCCGAACTTGGTCATGAGAATCATTAGCACTTTTTCTTCAGAATCTACAGATATTAAGCGTAGAATCTTGAAGGTTGACGAACCTTTAGAGGCTCTCCAATCAGAGTCACAGTCAGAAGCTTTAGCACGAACGTTCTTCAGAACCGTTGTCTAAGAGCTTTCTAGAACTTGACAGCATATTGTAAAGCAATTGTATCTCGCCAGACTCAGAGTGTGTTGATTCTAGAGTCTGATGATATTACACGTCAAAACTTCAGAGTCAGAACCTTTTAAGCAAAAGCTATACACTAGACACAAAACCATTAGTGCAAAATTGTTCTCTAAGAAACAATGTGTTGTTATCATCAAAACTAAAGGCCAGATGCATAACCAAATCTTGTTCTAACAATAGCTAGGACTAAGGCAGTTGAAAAAGCGTTCAGAAATTGGGAGGATTAGTACAAAGAACTTCAACAATACTTGGTGGAACTTAAGAACCATGCTTCGGGGACTGTTGCCATTTTGGAGACCTTTTCGGCATATACCCCAGACAGGACTTGTGTTAGTGGAAATGGCATATTCCACCGACTCTTCTGGGCATATGAACCATGAATCAAATGTTTTGCTTTCTGTAAACCTATTATACAAATTGATGGAACATAGTTGTACGGAAAATATAAAGGAACGCTACTCATGGTAGTGGCACAAGATGGAAACAACAACATTTTTCCAATCGTCTTCACTCTGGTTGAAGGAGAGACTGCTGATGGATGGAATTTTTCCTAAAAAATATCTGATTACACGTTGCTCATCGGCCTAACTTATGCTTGATTTTACACAGACTTCCATCAATTGAGAGTGCCTATAAAAACCTTGATAGCGATTTGCACGATCTTTCATCAACGCTTGTATGCTGCATTAGACACATCACTCAAAGTTTCATGCTAGAGATCAAAGACAAGACGCTACATAAGAAGATTGTGAACGCAAGGTATGCATTAACAAAACCTTCCTTCAAACACTACCGCGAAGACATCAGATTGACAAATACAAATGCAGTAAGGTAGATCGATAACATTCCATTGGAGAATTGGACCAGGGCATTCGAGAATGGTCAACGATGGGGACACATGACAACAAATCTCGTGGAATCAATGAACTTTGTCTTCAAAGGCATCTGAAACCTACCCATAACTACTTTGGTGAGAGCAACATATTTTAGTTTAGGGTCACTATTTGAGATAAGACGTTTAAAATGGAGTTCACTATTACAATCGGGGCAGTTGTTCAGTGATGCTTCAATGAAATTCATTAAGGAGTAAGTTGCCAAAGCTAACACACATGTGATCATAATGTTTGACCGTCATAAAGGTTGTTTTAGTGTAGACGAGGAAATGGATCACAATGAAGGGAGGCCAAGAGGATACTTTCGAGTTGAACTAGATAGAGGTCAGTGCGATTGCGGAAAGTTCTAAGCCTTCCGTATGCCTTTCTCTCATATCATAGTGGCATGTTCAAAGGTTCAGCATGACCCTTCCAACTTACTATCCGCCGTTTACAAAGTCATAAACTTATGCAATGGTTACAATAATAGCTTTTTGGTGATAGCAAAGGAGGATTATTGGCCTGCATATCAAAGGGAGATAGTCTGGTACAATGAAAACATGCGAAGAAAGAAAAAGGGTCGCCCAAACAGCACGCGTATTCGAACCGAAAGGGATATGGCGAACAAATTGGTGAGATTGTGTAGTTTATGTCGTCAGCCTGGACTTAATCGTACCAACTATCTCAATGTTGGAGCAAGCACAAAAACATAATTTTATATGTAACCATTTTATTTGATTTTAAAAACAACGTTCATTTCATAAATATCAATATGTTCTATTACAACAATTTAAACAACAACTAAACAATAATTCAAACAACAACAAAACAACAAGACAGACAAATACAAGGATTAAACAATATAACTATACGATTACAATCATCAGGACAATTTCCTCACAACTGTGCATCATAATGCTAACATCCCTGTCAGTTTTAACATTGTCCCAAAAATGACTTTCTCCATTGTTGTTGTACACGGTAACAAGCCTTTGAATTCTTCTAATCTTTTCACCCTCTACAATGTCTCCATCTAACCAACAGATCAAATTCTTATTAAGATACTTGAACGTATCTGTGTTCTAGAGTCGGATCTTCATCAGAGACTTTACTGTCAAATAAATTAAAGGGTTAATACCCCTTTTGGACCCTGCCATATAGGCCAAATCCCAAAAACAACCCTGTAAAAAAAAAAACACAGATTTCATCCCTGCCATTTGTAGATTCTCTCGTTTTGCCCCCTGAGTGGATTTGGTCAACCATATTGATGACATGGCGCTGCTTAGTTGGAATTTTATTTATTTTTTATTTATTTAATTACACGCGTGGCATTTTTATTAATATTTTAATATTTAATATTTTTTTATTTTATTTTTTAATTTTTTTTAATTTTTTTTTAATTTTTTTATTTTTTTTTTAATTTTTTTTTTAATTTTTTAAATTTTATTTTAATTTTTTGTTTTATTTTGTTTTATTTTTTTAATTTGTTTTTATTATAATTTTTTTAATTTTATTCTTTTTTTTTTATTTTTTTTCGTTTTTATTTATATATTATATATATATATATATATATATATATATATATATATATATATATATATATATATATATATATATATATTTTCGTTTTTGGACCTAATTTTTATTTTTAATTCTATTTTAAACAAATTGTTCTTTTAAAAATTAGTTTCATTATACTAATCCATTTATTTCAATTTATTACCATACTAATCCATTTATTCTCATACTAATTTCAATTCAACAATACTTATGAGTGATTTATTACCATTATAACTTCACTCATCAACCATCTTTATAACCTCTCTCCACTTCTTTTTTTTTCGTTACAATATTGTTTCATTTCTTCTCCATTGTTTTCAATACTCATCAACCATCCAAAACTCAATACAAAGCATACTCACAACACAACAATACCACACACCCTAATAAACAAGAATCTCAAGCTCTCATCACTCTCCACATCCTCATGAAAATGGTAACTTGTTACTGCCATGTTCACACCATAAGTTGGTAACTTACTATATCATTATCCTTTGGTATGAACAATTTTTTGTACAAAGAACATATGAATGTGCATGTAAGGGGAGGATAAGGATGTTGTATCTCAAAACAGTTATATGATTGACAAGTAACATATATAAATACATATGAATGTAATGTAAGGTAATAGCAGACTGTGTGTGTGTGCCCTATTATCTCGTCGGTAATAGCAGGCTGTGTGTGTGCCCTATTATCGCGTCGGTAATAGCAACCCTAACTGGGAAGTGACCTGGTGGTGCGCGCGTTCGATGGTTCTAAGAGGTCCGTTTTTGGAGAAATTGTATTGCCGATCAAAGTTGGTCCTGAAATTTTTGAAGCCACTTTCTATATCATGGACATTCAGCCTGCCTATAGTTGTTTATTGGATAGTCTGTGGATCCATGGTGCTGGGGCAGTGACGTCCACTCCAAGAGTGATCAGTCAGCCTGAGGTGGTTAATCAACCCGAGGTGGTGCTGACTGATTTACCACCTCGGGTTGATTAACCACCTCAGGCTGACTGATCACTCTTGGAGTGGACGTCACTGCCCCAGCACCATGGATCCACAGACTATCCAATAAACAACTATAGGCAGGCTGAATGTCCATGATATAGAAAGTGGCTTCAAAAATTTCAGGACCAACTTTGATCGGCAATACAATTTCTCCAAAAACTGACCTCTTAGAACCATCGAACGCGCGCACCACCAGGTCACTTCCCAGTTAGGGTTGCTATTACCGACGCGATAATAGGGCACACACACACAGCCTGCTATTACCGACGAGATAATAGGGCACACACACACAGTCTGCTATTACCTTACATTACATTCATATGTATTTATATATGTTACTTGTCAATCATATAACTGTTTTGAGATACAACATCCTTATCCTCCCCTTACATGCACATTCATATGTTCTTTGTACAAAAAATTGTTCATACCAAAGGATAATGATATAGTAAGTTACCAACTTATGGTGTGAACATGGCAGTAGCAAGTTACCATTTTCATGAGGATGTGGAGAGTGATGAGAGCTTGAGATTCTTGTTTATTAGGGTGTGTGGTATTGTTGTGTTGTGAGTATGCTTTGTATTGAGTTTTGGATGGTTGATGAGTATTGAAAACAATGGAGAAGAAATGAAACAATATTGTAACGAAAAAAAAAAGAAGTGGAGAGAGGTTATAAAGATGGTTGATGAGTGAAGTTATAATGGTAATAAATCACTCATAAGTATTGTTGAATTGAAATTAGTATGAGAATAAATGGATTAGTATGGTAATAAATTGAAATAAATGGATTAGTATAATGAAACTAATTTTTAAAAGAACAATTTGTTTAAAATAGAATTAAAAATAAAAATTAGGTCCAAAAACGAAAAAAAAAAAAAAATATATATATATATATATATATATATATATATATATATATATAAAATATATAATAAAAACGAAAAAAAATAAAAAAAAAGAATAAAATTAAAAAAATTATAATAAAAACAAATTAAAAAAATAAAACAAAAAATTAAAATAAAATTAAAAAAATTAAAATAAAATTAAAAAAATAAATAAATAAAAAATTAAAAAAAAAATTAAAAAAATTAAAAAAAAAATAAAAAAATAAAAAAATAAAATAAAATAAATAAAATAAATAAAATAAAAAAATATTAAATATTAAAATATTAATAAAAATGCCACGCGTGTAATTAAATAAATAAAAAATAAATAAAATTCCAACTAAGCAGCGCCATGTCATCAATATGGTTGACCAAATCCACTCAGGGGGCAAAACGAGGGAATCTACAAATGGCAGGGATGGAATCTGTGTTTTTTTTTTTACAGGGTTGTTTTTGGGATTTGGCCTATATGGCAGGGTCCAAAAGGGGTATTAACCCTAAATTAAATCGGCATTTCTCTTGTGAGTATAAGAACACATATATGAAGACATTTTGAAGAAAAATTGGAGAGACTTAGAAGATGTGTGAAAATGATGGGGAGAGGATGCATTGTTTATAGAATCCCTAAATAAAGCAGTAGCCACTGCCTGTGGCGCCTGCTCTTTGAGGATGCATGCATGCGCCAGTTGTAGTGGCATCATGTACATGCACTCGCCACAGGGAATGGCGTCTTTGTACAAATTTTCAATGTATGCACCACTATGAGTGACTACTCCTCTTGCATGCAAATTTTTGTTTTGTTTAAAACATGATTAATTTTTTAAAAAAATTGAAATATTGATTATTTTAGTATATTATTTGATTGTTTATTTAAAAAAAACTCTCAAAAAAATACTAAGTCGGACAGGATTACAATAAATAATAAAATTCTTTTTTAATATTGAATTTGAACTTAAAATTTTTTATTAAATTAAAAAAGCCTTACAACAAAGAAAAATGCAATTTAATATTATTATTATTATTATTATTATTATTATTATTATTATTATTATTGTTGTTGTTGTTGTTCATAGAGGAGATTGATACATTCATCATTTTTATCATACAGATGCTATACAACTTCTGTATGCTTCTTGGATTAGGTAACTTTAGTCTTCATATCTTTGAATGGAATTAAATTTTTTGAACGAGAGAGAAAAATAAGATGAACAAAAAATGAGATGAAAAAATGTTATAGGAGAGAAATAAAACCAAATGTATTGTATCTTTGGTGCCACAAAGACGCTGACATGCTCATCTTGCAGGTTTAAGATGAGCTTAATGAGCTGAATCAGATTTTGGTTATGGTTCAACCAAATCAAATTGGAGTGGATACGTTTGTGTGGAAGTCGGATGTGAATGGTTTCTCTATTGATAATAGCTATAAATAGATTTTTAGTTTCTATAATGGAAAACTATTATTATTAAGCCTTTAGTGTTAAAAGGTTTGTCGGATGTTTGGAGGTTGAAGGTCTCGAGTAAAGTTCAGATTTTGGATGGAGAACTATGTTGAATAGTTTACCTACTAAGTTGGATTTGTTGAAAAATGTGTCATTCAAGGTAATCTATTTTGTCTCCTCTATCTCGATATGGATGAAACTCTTTTTCATCTATTTTATTCTTGTGAGGTGGCTATATCAATTTGGTCGAGAGTGAGTTGTTGGCTTGTCATTGATCTGCCCACGAAGCATAATTTCATGGCAAATCGTTTTTTTTTTTTTCTATTTTAATAGCTTATGCAACCGTAAATTCAAAGATGATTTTTAATGTTGTTTTTGGTTAACTGTATGTTGGGTTTTGTGGACATCCAGAAATTTTATCTTGTTCGACTATGGAATTTTGGAGCAGATGATTATTATGGAGTAGATTAAATCTCTCACTAAGGAGTGATTTTTGGCTAAGAATTTTGGGCTGGTCGAAGTGACTCGGTTAATATGGCAAAACAACCCTTCCTTTTTTAGTCGGGTTGTTGGTTTTGGTTTTTTTTATATCGATGAATTGTAATATTTCGAGTTAAGTACTCCTTGTGCTCGCTAATATATCTTTTTCTTTACTTATAAAAAAAATAATGAAACCTAACCATGATAAGTCATTGTCATTCTTAGTTGTGTCTAGGTTGTTTGATTTGATTTTTAGAAGAGGTAAAAGCAAATTTATAAGTGTAGAATTGATTGTAAAGTGACTTTGATATGTTTAATTCTTTTAAAGTAGAATTAATTATGTCTTCATAATTGATTATACTTGAAGCTAAAATTTGTATTTTCTGAATTTATATTTGATGTTTACACCGAAATTTTGTGTTCAAATCACTTTTACACAAATATGTTTCAACATAAATTAATTCTGCTAAATTTAATTTTATTAAAATCAATTATATCAAACTCTATTATATCAAACTCTATTATGTCAAAGTTAATTATATTTCTAGTCAATCCAAATACCCACTTAGATTTAGTTTCTAGCAGCCAGTCCAACCCAAGTGGAGAATAATCAAAGATACACAGTGCAAGCATCATCAACCAAGAATACTATAATCACATAATTAATTAATATTAGAAGAACTAATGGAATAGAAAGTCACATCAAATTCTCTTTATGTTACTATAAATATAACCAAGTATGCTAAGTACTAACATTAAGCTCAAACTCTAGAACTTAACTTCAAAAACTAGAGTGAGCCATAAATCCAAAACTTTGGCAATTTATGATAATGGAAGAACAAGTGGTGGAAGTAGAAACAATGAAAAAACAGAATCCTCCAGCAGTTTCAACTCCACCACAACTTCAAATACATTCTCCTAATGCAATAAATTTTCCTAAAAGCCCTTTTGGTTCTCGTTTTATGAACACTCCTATAGCAAGTCCCATGAAGAAAGCCATTGAAAACATGTTTGAAGAAGTTGGTGAATTCACCAAATTTGATCCACGAGATGATTGGCTTCCAATCACTGCTTGTAGGAATGGAAACGCTTATTATGCAGCTTTTCATCTTCTGTGTTCTGGAATTGGATTTCAAGCTCTTGTTCTTCCCTTGGCCTTTACCACTCTTGGCTGGTGAGTGGCACTAATAGTATTATTTATAATCTCGCATTTGTAACTGATTTTGAAAAAGATTTATAAATGATTATCTTATCTTACAAGTCAGGTTTTAACGATAACTTAAATCAAACTTTAATTTTAATATAATATTAGAATCTATTAATCAGATCATGCATCGATCAGGGTTAATATTCATGCAGTCAACTCAGAACGTAACTCATCATGACCTAATTATAAACTAGGATATGAATATTAATGCAAACTCTTGTTACTAATTATAGTAATTTGTAATATTGGTGCAGGATTTGGGGAATTTTATGTTTATGTGTGGCTTTCACATGGCAGTTATACACGTTATGGTTATTGATTCAGCTTCATGAATCAGACTTAGGGGTACGTCATAGCAGGTACCTCAAGCTTGCTATGGCAGCATTTGGTAAGTTCAGTTTTGATTTTTTTTTTTTTAAAGATTAAAATTTTGAAAAATAGAAATAAAATTATCAATAGAGCAAATATAATTTTTCATTTTTTATAAAATATTAATTTTAGAATTTCATCATTTTTTTCTAATTTTTTAAAATATTAAAATTTTAAAAAATCACTTGAAGCTATTTTAAATAGTTTTTTGTAAATTATTTTTAATTTATATCTTTTTGAAAAATTATGTGATTTTAATTATGTTAAATTTTTTATTAATAAATATTTAAATTATTGGATATCAAAATTACTATTTTAATATAAAAAATGAGTGAAATAACTTCAACTATTTTTTAAAGAAATCTCATAAAATTTATTTTTAAAAATATAAGAAAAAGTCATCTTTTAATCTATAACAACATGATATAGAAAAGAAACTCATTTTGTGTGTCCAAATGCATATGCAGACCCATACATATATGGTTTAAGTCTTTAAGATATATTGGATGCATGCAATGCAGTTAGATAATAAATTCAATATTATATTAACTTTTGAAATGATTGTTTTATAGCATAAAAACAATATTTTAGGACTTGCAAAATGGATTGCAAACCGATAATTCATGTTCAAGAACTAAATAATTGTATGTGTATAAAAAAAAGTTGTTATAAAAATTATGTGTTATTTTTATAATTATTGATATAATAGAAGAGAGGAACAAAATTGTGTTTTTAAAATATAAATAAATGAGAATTATTGGGAAAATGATTAATACAAATGAAAATTTAGAAATTGTTTTATAAAAAAGAATTACAAAATCAGTTTAATATTTTAATGTATATTTTGCATCTTATTGTAGTGTTTTAAATTAAATCAAAACTATATTTTATTTTCAATAATTATTTAAATAAAATTATAATATAATGTTTTTGACAAATAAATTGAATTTATTCAAAAAAATAATTTAACTTTGCTGAATAATTTAATATATATAAATAGCTAACTCACCAAATTTCAAGGTAGATTCATTTCGAAATTAAAAAAAAAAAAAAAAAAGGTAACAACATGCTATCTAGTAGCTAAGTCACAACGTTAAAAGTGAGTCTGTGAACAAGGTTGGTCTCTAATTTGGATAACATAAACAGAGAAAAGTAGAAGACAAATTAATTTAAAATTTCTCCTCCATTGATAATTATGATTGGCTTAATCAAGATCAACTAGTGTTTGTTAATCGTCTGAGTCAATTAACAGGAGAAAAGCTAGGAAAAATACTGGTACTTTTTCCAGTCCAGTATTTATCTGGTGGAACATGTGTGACACTGATTATGATTGGAGGTGGCACAATGAAGTTACTCTTCCAGATTCTATGTGGAGATTCATGCACCTTATACCAACTCAAAACCATAGAGTGGTATTTGGTATTCACTCTGGCTGCAATTTTGCTTGCTCAGCTTCCAAACCTTAACTCATTTGCAGGGGTTTCTCTCATAGGAGCTATCACAGCTGTAGGTTATTGTTCTATAATATGGATTGTGTCTTTACTCCAAGGTAGGATTGATAATGTGTCATATGAGTCACCAAAGGGACAATCACAGGCTAGTAGGATTTTTGGTGTGTTGAATGCACTTGGAACCATTGCTTTTGCTTTTAGAGGTCACAATCTTGTGTTGGAAATACAGGTATAGTGTAGAAAACATATGACCCTAGTTATTGTCAAAAACTTTGATTTTTCTAAGGTTTGTGTTTCTGTTACAGGGAACCATACGTTCTGAGTCAAAGAACCCATCACGTTTGGCAATGTGGAAAGGGGTTGTGTTTGCTTATCTAGTCATTGCCTTTTGTTTGTTTCCTTTAGCCATTGGAGGCTATTGGTCCTATGGAAATTTAGTAAGTAACTTTTCTTAGCTCTAAAGTTATTTCAAAAATACACATCTGAGACAAAAACACAGTTTTTGTGTCGTCTAATGCGTATTTCCAGAAAAAATCATAGTTTTCGTCGCTTTCGGATGTATATTTCCTAAATAAAGAACATATAATCTAATTAATAGTTTGGTGATATTTGATGACAGATACCTTCAAATGGAGGAATGTTAAGTGCTTTGCAGAAATACCATGGACATTATACATCCAAATTTATCATCGCTTTGACGAGTTTGCTTGTCGTCGTCAACAGTCTCAGTTCTTTCCAAATTTATGCAATGCCAATACTTGACAATCTAGAATTCAGATATATCAGCAAAAAGAACAAACCTTGTCCAAGGACGCTGCGAATAGTCTTCAGATGTCTCTTCGGCTGCCTGACATTTTTTATTTCCGTAGCATTACCGTTCTTGCCAAGTTTAGCAGGCCTCCTTGGAGGGATTGCCCTACCAATAACCTTAGCTTATCCCTGTTTCATGTGGTTACTGATTAAGAAACCAAAAAGGTATAGCGCAAGTTGGTACCTAAACTTGACGCTTGGAGCCGTTGGGATGGTTCTAAGTGTACTGGTTGTAACAGGGGCCATTTGGGGCATGGTAGCACTGGGCATTCAGATCCACTTCTTCAATCCATAGTAGTAACACCAAATTATACTATTGTAACCAAAAATAAATATATCACTATCATTTGCTAGGGTTTCGAAAACAATAATGCAAATCAGTACACACAGCGGAGTTAGTATAAATGGAATGTGCCAAAAATTAAGCAGCTTCTGCGTAATATCACACAGCTTAAAAAACTACTCAGCTTCAATGTTGTCTTTACACAAGAATTCACCCGATAGTATATGAACTTTCACATGTAAGTTTGCCGCACTATCAAAAGGATCAAAAACTTACAGTAATTTGCATCAGTTGTACTAAGTATACATAACCATAAATAACCAGAAAGAAATTCAAAATATATAGATATGTGTGACAAGATCCTAGCACAACTAAGTTACACCGCCTCTGATAAGGATCAACATGAACCAATTGGATAAGCTTGTATTGATGTAAAAACATTGTTTATATTCTTTAGTCAACTTGCTATAGGCGGAATCAGAAGTTACACAATTCAACGATGAACGGGAAGTTGGATCAAGCGAAAAAGCTCATGAAAGGTCGAGACTCTATTCCGGTAAAAAGGTGGTGAGAGAAAGGGAAATAGGCCACAGATCAATCGTTGATACCACTTTACATTGACAATGGAAGAAGCATCCTTCGTTTCTTTTTCCTTGCCAGTCTTACTTGCTTTGTAATTTTCATGCATAAAAGTAATAGCACTGTGATGAAGACTAATATAAAAGCAAGCCGGATGTGCTTAAAGTACAAAGAAACAACTGAAAACACCAAGAAAGCTAAAACAACAAGTTCCCATATTACAAAGACCACCACATCCACCCTGCACCATAACAAAGAGTAAACGAAAAACATCAATATACATCATATCTTGCTACTTAAAAAGCATTAATAAACAGACATCAAGCAATTTAACAAGAACTCCACCGCAAGTATTTTATAAAAATTTAAGGCCTGAAATCAACGTCATAAACAATTGCACCAAAAAGTAATCAATTACCAATCCAATTTAATCTTTCTTTTTTATTATTTTAGATAAAAATAAATACATTAGGCCAAGAAAACACCATCATTCAAGTTTATACAATTGTATAGGCACTGAAAAACAACTCAACTGTCAAAAAACTTAAACAGGTTATAGAACACCCAACATCAGCGAGCCAACACCAGTAAACAGTACACATTCCTTTCTTACCCCCCAATGTTTTTAATATAATAGGTAGCATATTATTGTGTGTTTGTTTGTAATACATTTTTTGGAGTTCAACAAAAAGTGTATCAGTTGATCATTATAAGATGATTCAAATGCCCAGTAAAACAATAACTAGCAACTTTGCAAGTCGTTGAGTGAGTAAAAAAGATTCTATAGTATGAAGTCCGAAACATTTATAGAGAGCCCCCTTAAACAAACAAATAACTTTTCAAAGCAGCAGGAGATCTGAGGAGGTCAAAAGTGCTTGGGAGGAAGAAATCAAAATTGAATAATCAATGTTGGGTTTGCTGATTAGTGTTTCTACGGAAACTTTTTGTTTGGCAAACTTCTCATTCTAAACAATTGTGCTAAAACAACAACAATAATCAAGTCTTGTCTCACTAAGTGGGGTCAGTTACATGGATCAATCTCCGCCATAATGATCTATTAAGGACCATGTTTCTATCCAAATTGTTAATTTTGAGATCTTTCTTAATAACTTTTCTAATAGTTTTTCTAGGTCTTCTCTACCTCTAATTGTTTGACTCCTCTCCATCTGATCTACTTTTCATACCACATAATCTGTCGATCTTCTCTCTACATGTACAACCCACCTAAGTCTATTTCCATCATCTTTTCTACTATAGATACTACCCCAACCCTCTCTCTAATATTGTTATTTCTAATCATATTCTGTCTAATCTTACCACACATCCAACACAACATCCTAATCTCTACTGATCTTACTTTATTCTCGTGTTGATTTTTAACCACCCAACATTACAAGGAACTAAATACATTGGTCTGAGAAAATAATTTGACATCATTCCAACCTTCTCATTACATATTACAACCCCCTTAAGTAACTTACTAGCTATGCCCTGAGGTTGCTTTTGTAACCCATGAAGCTGGTAATTGAAGCCAATTTCCTCAATCCCAAATTCCAAAATTATAGCCAACCCACATGAAACTTGTAATTGAAGCCAATTTCCTCATTCGCCAATAACAAAACAATGTATGAAGCCTTTTCTCAAACTAGAAAATAACTACGAAACCTTATGAATCAAAACCTATGCTTCCCTTCAATGCTTCCCAATTATCTTAAATCCTGATTAAGATCTCTCTACACAACAATCATATTACCCTAAAGAGGTACAGTTATCGAACAAATTGAAAATAAAAACAAACAATTGATTCTTTAATATTTATTTGGCATAATAAACATGAGAAAAATCATAATAATTTGGCACTTATACTTTCAAAATTGGCATACCTGGAAGTGGCGAGATTGGGAGAAGTAGAAGAGAAGAAGGAGACAGAGGCCCAATCATGCTTGGATCGAATCTGATAATCTCGCAGCTGTTCCGCGAGATTTGATCGTGTTATCATGATAGGTTACCCTCTCTTCTTTCTCTCTCTATAACTCTGATTTTCTCTCTCTAGAATGAAAATGGCGAGTTTTTTAGAGACACGAACGAGTTTGGTTAGTTACAAAGACGAACCAATCAGCGTTGAATCAATTTGTTTTGGTTTCAACTCGTGCGGGGTTTATAGTACAAGCCCAATTAATTACAATTTGTTACAGATATATATATTTCCCTACTTTTTCTTATATTATCGTATTTGTCTACATTTAAAATTTAATAAAAATAATAGGATTAATAAAAATGAATAAATATAAAAAATATAATTTATATTTAAAAAAATATAAAATAAATAACCGCGGACACTGATATTTTTTATAAAAATATTTATTTAATAATTTATAAAAATATTTTGATGAATAAAAAACTTGTTACCAATTATAAAAGTATTTGGATCATCCATACACATTTTTTTTCATATATAAAAATAAAGTTCAATATAAAATATTTAAATTTTTCTCATGTATAAAAATATTTGTCGCATATGCTTTTTTAGTAATTCAGTTTTTGTTGTATATACATATTTTTTTTATTACAATCTCCTAATTTATGTAAGTATTATTAAAAATATCTTTTTTGTGGGATACTCATAAAGAACATTATTAAGTAACAAAATTTTAAATAATTAATGATTTTTGAAAATAAATTTGAATGTTCGAGTATTGATATTTGACTCATTTCTAAAATAAAATGTTAAATTTATCAATATTTTTCATAAATGTTTAATATATAATAAAATGTATTTAATGATATTTATACCATGGATATGAACGCATTTGTTACGCGCATTTGTTCACGTACTTTTAAAAAATGATCGATAATTTTTTATTGTTTAATACCTAAATCAATAATTTAAGTTTTTTTGTTTCATATTAATGAATTTTAAAATTTATTAATGTTGTATTAAATAAATTATTATTTAGTTTTAAAAATATAAGGAATATATCTACTAATTATCTTATTAAAAATATGCAAACACATATAAATTCACATGCATAATTATTCTCACCACAAGCATCACATACTAATACATATGGCATGCCACAGATACATAACATATTTCTAATAATCCAATCACATAGCATATATCAATTATGTCAACATAATCACATATTCACACATAAGGCATACCAAAGTTATGACATATGGAACACACCACCACATCACATATATTCATATATAGCATATCATAGATAATTAATACAATCATTGTAATGTACAACATCCCCACAAAACATATCATATGTCTATACATAAAACATATCATCCATAACCAATGCATTTATCACAAATGCATATCACGAGCTCAACACATAATCAATTCATTCACAATTTCCCACACATAATCAATCCATTCACAATTTTCCACACATAATCAATCCATTCAGGATTTATGCAAATGCACAGAGACCGACACAACGACTCTATGCATGCGGTACCATTCCATCCATCATTCTCATCATCATTAATTCACTCAGGAATTATTGAAACCATCGCTTGTTACTTAGTGTAACTCCCCGTCGGGCAAACAATGTTCCCCGTCGCTTTAGGTCCTCTTGGTATAAGGCTCACGACGTTTATGGATCGCTTTAGGTCCTCTTTGTATAAGGCTCACGATCCGATCGCTTTAGGCCCTCTTTGTATAAGGCTCACGATCGTCTATAACGTCGCTTTAGGTCCTCTTTGTATAAGGCTCACGACCGTTACAGCAGATTCCCTCTGGAATCGTTTCGTCGCTCACACCCCACAGGGGCACACGACATCACAAGGTGCATATCATGATGCATATCATATCAACAACTCATGACAATCAAATGCACATTCACAAATCAACAATATGAATTATCTCATCATCATTATTCATGTAGTGGAAATCAATTCAAACAATGTCTTTACTTGCCATAAGGCCACCAAATAACACACATTGAATTTCACATAAACAATGCATTTCATCATAATCCACAAACCATAACAATTAGCATTTTAGCATATACGCTCATATTAATTCACATCAAGAATTACTCACCATCAACCACAACAATCCTGCCATCATACAATGATACTCACAACACTAGGATTCACGCCACGAAGGCTACCCACAACAACATACATTAATACCATACATTTGTATTCAAGTCAACAAAGTATTTTGCCATAAGGCCACAACAATTACAACAACTTATAACATGCTTCAACATCATATAACAACACACAAGCTATACGTTATATATCAAAAGCATATCGCATTATAACACATCAATCGCACATAATTACGACGGTAAAAGTCGACAAAACGACACGTTTCCAAACTCCCGACACAATTAAATCGACCACTAATCTCAAAACCATTTTTATAAGAAAGAACATCTCACTAGCTTTCTAACGGTACTAAGAACGTCTCGATCCGAGTTACGGATCAAAAGTTATGAATTTTCAAAGAAAAGAATTTATTGAGAAACAGCCAGATTCGCCTGGCGACTTAGGATTTCGCCTGGCGAATCCCCCTTCGCCAGCACTTCGCCTGGCGAACTAGTGGCGAACCACAATTTTAGAAAACACCCAAGAGTTCCAATAGCTAACACATTTCTGTCTCCCCGTTTTCGCCTGGTGACTTATGATTTCGCTTGGCGAATTCCTCTTCGCCAGCACTTCGCCTGGCGAACTAGTGGCGAGACCTAATTCGCCTGGCGAATCGCATCAGAACCAGAATTTTTCTGCTGCGGGTTATGTAACACCCCCAATCTATTCCCCAATTAAATAAAGCGATAACAATTAATCAGAGTATAATTAAAACATTCATGGCATAGACGGAGGCGTCACATCAATTGAAACAAAATACAACAACCTGCTCATATAGATATACAACAATCAGGTAGCACATAACAAGGAACTCAGTTCCTAACACCCACAATTCAGATACAGAATAAAAGCGGAAAATCTGCAACTGAAATCTCATATATATATATATATATATATATATATATATATATATAACATAAAAGTTTGTCTGTCATACACAGATTCATACATATACAATCCAAAAAGAACATATACGTATACACATAATCACAAACGATCTCCCCGACTACCCGGTGCTACATATCAGAGCCGACCGACAAAAGAATGAAGACTTAAGCTTCACAAAAAGACCTCCAGCATCTAATCTGCAATGCCTCATAGAGCATTCAAAACAGCAGAAGGGTGAGAAACACAATCATAATACAATTGCATACAATTATATAATGACACAAAAATACACATATAAAACATTCTCACCACAATTTACGCCATAATTTAAATACAAAACAACACAATTCACATCTCATATATCCGTCACAAAGGCATATCAATCATGCACAATACATTTATCACCAACATATATATATATATATATATATATATATATATATATATATATATATATATATATATATATATATATATCTCAACTCATCAATTCCATTCACAATTCCACACAAAATCAATTCATTCATGATTTATGCAAATGCAAAAAGACCGACACAACGACTCTATGCAAATGCAATGCAGTACCATTCCATCCATCATTCTCATCATTAGTTCACTCAGGAACTATTAGAATCATCGCTTGTTACTTAGTGTAACTCCCTGTCGGGCAAACGATGTTCCCCGTCGCTTTAGGTCCTCTTGGTATAAGGCTCACGGCGTTTATGGATCGCTTTAGGTCCTCTCGGTATAAGGCTCACGATCTTATCGCTTTAGGTCCTCTTTGTATAAGGCCCACGATCGTCTATAATCATCGCTTTAGTTCCTCTCGGTATAAGGCTCACGATGTTATAGCGGATTACCTCTGGAACCGTTTCGTCGCTCACACACACTAGGGCACACGACATCACAAGAATGCATATCATGATGTTTGGCATACAATGACTCATGACATTCAAATGCACACATATACACATCCATAATCATGCATATACCATCAAACACAACACAATGCATTTCTTGCCCTTAGGCTACAAACCATCATCACAACATTTCATCACATGCTTCACATCATATAACATCACACAAGTCATACGATATATATATCAAAAGCATATTGCATGATAACACATCAAATACACACCATTAAAACGGTAAAAGTCGACAAAACGACACATTTCCAAATTCCCGACATAATTATATCGGCCACAAATCTCAAAACCATTTTTATGAGAAAGAATAATTCATTAGCTCTCTAACGGTATCAAGGACGTTCAAAACGGGCCATCGGGTCACAAGTTATGGAATTAAAGAGGAAAGGGAACTTTTGAAAAGTCCCAGCAGCGCCCGGCGCTACCCAAGGACCGTCCGGCGGTGGCCCTTCGCCTCTACTTCGCCCGGCGAAGCAGGGGCGTAAACTTCCTCTACCCAAAACTTAAAAGAGTCAGCAGCGTTACAAGCTGTGCCTCCTGGGTATCGCCCGGCGGAGCAGCGGCGCAACCCATGCGTCGCCCGACGCCCAAACCACCGCCCGACGGTCTACACCAGAAATAGAAAATTCTGTTACGGGTTTACACTGTTCCAACACCCCAAAATCCCACTTTTTCCAACCAAAACGTTTTCAATCCATCAAAACAAGTATCAACAATGTTCATACATATCATACGATCATTCAACACAGTTTATATCGATTTCCGACCGTGAAAACATCGATTTCGACTCATTTTTCTCATTTCAACCTAAAATGGAAAACTAGGAAAGGCAAGAGAACATTCAAACACACACATACATAATCATACACAAGCATAAGATAATCGAGTTTCGCACCCTTACCCGATTTAATCGTGTTTGAAAAGTCGGTTGGATCAATTTCTTTCTCTCCAAGTTTTCTCCCTTTTTCTTCTTTTCTTTCTCTTTTCCTTCTTCTCTTTTTCTTTCTCTCTATTTTTCTCTCTTTCTAACCTCTAAGTTCTATTTTAAATGTAAAACATAATATCTACCCATCAAAAGACCAAAATACCACTACACTCAAATATCTCGCAAACGCTCTCAAAACGCGATAGAACATAACAACAATGAAAAATAATATATTGCCAAATAAAAGTAAAAAATAAAATAATATAAAGACCAAAAATAATTAAATCGACTCAATTAAATAAATCTAACAAAACTGGGGCGTTACAACTCTCCCCCACTTAGAGATTTTCGTCCTCGAAAATATTACCTGAGACGAACAACTCCGGATACGACTCCCGCATCCGACTCTCCAACTGCCAAGTTAAATTGCCCTCAGCAGCGCCTCCCCACGCTACTTTCACAAGCGCAATATCCTTGCCTCTTAACTGCTTCAACTCGCGATCCAAAATTCTCACCGGTAATGCCTCAACCGTAAGGTTCTCCCTTACCTCTACCTCATCCATCGGAATCACATGCAACGGATCCGGAACATACTTCCGAAGCTGTGAAACACGAAACACATCGTGCAAATTCGAAAGACTTGGCGGCAACGCCACCCGATAAGCCACAACACCCACTCTCGCGGATATCTGATAAGGACCAATAAACCGAGAAGTAAGCTTCTTCGACTTCAATGCACGACCAACACCCGTCACCGGTGTAACTCTCAAAAATACATGATCGCCTTCTTGAAACTCAAGATCTTTCCGCGTTCGATCATGATAACTCTTCTGCCTACTCTGAGAAGCCTTCATTTTCTCACGAATAAGTTTCACCTTTTCCGTAGTCTGTTGCACTAACTCCGGTCCAACCACCGAACTCTCACCAGATTCATGCCAACACAACGGCGTTCGACATCTTCTTCCGTACAACGCTTCAAAAGGTGCCATTCCAATACTCGAATGGAAATTGTTATTATACGTGAATTCAACCAACGAAAGATAACTATCCCAAGCACCACCTTGCTCAAGAACACACGCTCTCAGCAAATCTTCCAACGAGTGAATAGTTCTCTCGGTCTGACCATCCGTCTGCGGATGATAAGCCGAACTCAATCTCAACTTGGAACCTAACGCCTTTTGTAAACTTTCCCAAAATCTGGAAGTAAACCTCGGATCTCGATCTGAAATAATACACAACGAAACACCATGTAGCTTCACAATCACACGGATATAAATCTCAGCCAACCGCTCCAAAGAAAAACTGATGTCAATCGGAATGAAATGCGCCGATTTAGTCAGTCTATCCACAACTACCCAAATGGGATTATGTCCCCTCTGTGTATTCGGCAACCCTATCACAAAATCCATAGAAATGATGTCCCATTTCCACTCGGGAATATCCAACGGTTGCAATAATCCACTAGGCTTCTGATGTTCTACCTTCGACTTCTGACACGTCAAACACGCATAAACAAACTGAGCCACATCCAGACCACCAAAAGATCTTCTTCAAATCTTGATACATCTTATTAGCTCTCGGATGTATACTCAAACTACTCCAGTGTCCTTCCTCTAAAATCATCTTTTTCAAGTCCGAATCATCAGGAATACAAATTCTACCACGAAATCTCAAAACACCCTTACCATCCACTTTAAAGTCACCATTCACTCCTTGATCTCCAACCGTCATCAAATCAACAAATTTCACACCCAACTTCTGTTTCTCGCTAACGGTTAACAGAAAATCATTAGTAACCTTTAACATACCAAGCCTCACGCCATCAGATGTCAATTCACACACCAAACTCAAATCTCTAAATGCTTCTAAAAGTTCCCACTCTTTAACCATCAAAGTGGACATATGCAAAGACTTCCGGCTCAACGCATCGGCTACCACATTAGCTTTACCAGGATGGTAATTCAAGCCAAAATCGTAGTCCTTCAAAAATTCCAACCATCTCCGTTGCCTCATATTCAACTCTTTCTGATCAAACAAGTATTTCAAACTTTTATGATCACTAAAGACTTCGAATCTTGCACCATAGAGATAATGCCTCTAAATTTTCAATACAAACACCACATCCGCTAATTCCAAATCATGAGTAGGGTAATTATTCTCATGAATCCTCAATTGTCTCGAAGCATAAGCCACAACCTTACCTTCTTGCATCAACACTCCACCTAAACCAATCAAAGACGCATCGTAATACACCACAAACGGTTCACTAGGATTCGGTAAGACCAAAATCGGAGTTGTAGTCAATCTTCTCTTCAGCCCACTAAAACTTTCCTCACACTGAATATCCCAAATGAACGCTTTACCTTTACAAGTCAGCTGGGTCAAAGGAAGTGCTAACTTGGAAAAGCCTTCAATGAATCTTCGATAATATCCAGCTAAACCCAAAAAGCTTCTAATTTCAGTAACAGATCTAGGAGCCTCCCATTGTAGAACTACATCTACTTTAGATGGATCCACAGCAATACCATTACCTGAAATCACATGCCCAAGAAAACTCACTTCGGACAACCAGAACTCACACTTGGACAACTTGGCAAAAAGTCTCATTTCCTTCAAAATTTGCAACACAACACGCAAATGTTCCACATGTTCCTCCCGGGACTTAGAATAAATCAAGATGTCATCAATAAACACAACAACAAATCGATCCAAATGCTCATGGAAAATACAATTCATATACTCCATAAACACACCTGGCGCATTAGAAACCCCGAACGGCATCACAGAATATTCGTAATGTTCGTAGCGTGTCCTAAAAGCCGTCTTCTGAAATTCTTCCTCTTTCACTCTAATCTGATGATAACCTGACCTCAAATCAATCTTACTAAACACACACGCACCTACCAACTGGTCCATCAAATCATCAATTCTCGGAAGAGGATACTTATTCTTAATTGTCACCTTATTCAGCTGGCGATAAACAATACACAATCGCATACTTCCATCTTTCTTCTTCACCAAAAGAACTGGAGCACCCCAAGGCGATACACTCGGCCTCACAAACCTCTTTTCTAACAATTCATTCAACTACTTCTTTAACTCAACCAACTCAGATGCCGACATACGATATGGTACCATCGATACAGGTCTAGTACCAGGAACTAGATCTATAGAAAACTCCACCTCTCTTTCTGGCGGCACATCTGAAATATCCTCTGGAAACACCTCTGGAAATTCACACACAACTGGAAACACAACAAGTGCAACTTGACTATCCACAGTCAACGATGCAAACAACCCGAACAACTGAGCTTCATCCGCCAAAAGTTTCTTCAACTCTTTGGTAGATAAGAAACTCGATTCCTCGTCTCCCTCAAGAGAAGGAAATCTTACCAACTTATGATAACAATCAATATGAACCCGATTGAACTGCAACCAATTCATTCCCAGAACCACATCTAAACCCTCCAACGGCAAACACACCAAATCCATCTCAAAATCTTTACCATAAATGGTCAAAGGACAACTTAAACAAACCAAAGAAGTAGTTACTGACCCCATTGCTGGAGTATCAATAACTATCTCTCCACCCATCGAAGACAACAAAAGATTCAAACGCTTCGCGCATTCAGACGAAATAAACGAATGAGTCGCTCTGGTATCAATAATAGCAACTAAAGGCATACTATTAATAAAACAAGTACCTCTGATCAGACGGTCTGCACTAGTAGTCTGAGTTCCTGCCAATGGAAATACTTTCCCTCCAGCTTGAGCTTGCTTTGGTTTCGGACACTTCGTACTAATATGACCAGGTTCACCACAGTTGAAACACTTCACCACATTCTTCTTACAATCAACTGCGACATGTCCTAAACCTCCACAAATGGAACACTTCCTCATATCCTTTCTGCATTCAAACTGACGATGTCCTAAGTCACCACACCTAAAACACCTCAGAGGATTAGATATACCTCCCCCACTTGGCCTTTTATCAAAACTACCTATTGGTTTACCCTTGTCAGCTGGTGTCACATAAGGACCGCCACGAAACAGTTGCTTCCCTTTCCTTTTGTTCACACTCTTATAGTGAGTAGAACGAGCTTTGTTATCCTCCTCAAAAATTCTACAACATTCCACCAAATCCGAAAACCTTCTAATCGTTTGATAACCAATTGCCTACTTGATCTCAGGATGCAATCCATTCTCAAACTTCACACATTTGGAAAACTCTGCAGTTGCTTCAGCATAATGTGGATAAAACTGAACAAGCTCCACAAACCTAGCAGTGTAATCCACAACAGACATGTTACCTTATTTCAACTCCAAGAACTCTATCTCTTTCTTTCCTCAAACATCTTCAGGAAAATACTTCCTCAGAAACTCCCTGCTAAACAAAGCCCAAGTGACCTCTTCACCTGTAGCTTCCCAAACATGACGCTTACTAACCCACCAATCATCAGCCTCCTTCTGCAACATGTGAGTACCCAGTCTCACCTTATGTTCCTCAGCACAGTCCATCACTCGAAAGATTCTTTCAATCTCCTTAAGCCAAATCTGAGCACCATCAAGATCATGTCTCCCTTTGAAGACAGGCGGTTTGTTCTTCCTAAACTCATTATTCCCACCAACATTAGGTGCACCCCGCACAGCCTGAGCCATAGCTTGCATAGCAGCAACCAAAGCAGCGTCATTCCTAGCAGCCATTTTCTGTTCATATCCAATAACAGCAACTATGGTTAAACGTACAGCTCCCCCTAACACAAAGACCGACACGGACTGGCACGAACTGACACAACTGACAAAACTGGCTCTGATAGCACTTAATGTAACACCCCCAATCTATCCCCCAATTAAATAAAGCGATAACAATTAATCAGAGTATAATTAAAACATTCATGGCATAGAAGGAGACGTCACATCAATTGAAACAAAATACAACAACCTGCTCATATAGATATGCAACAATCAGGTAGCACATAACAGAGGAACTCAGTTCCTAACACCCACAACTCAGATACAGAATAAAAGCGAAAAATCAGCAACTGAAATCTCATATATATATATATATATAACATAAAAGTGTGTCTGTCATACACAAATTCATACATATACAATCCAAAAAGAACATATACGTATACACATAATCACAAACGATCTCCCCGACTACTCGGTGCTACATATCAGAGCCGACCGACAAAAAAATGAAGACCTAAGCTTCACAAAAAGACTTTCAGCATTTAATCTGCAATGCCTCATAGAGCATTCAAAACAGCAGAAAGGTGAGAAACACAATCATAATACAATTGCATACAATTATATAATGACACAAAAATACACATATAAAAAATTCTCACCACAATTTACGCCATAATTCAAATACAAAACAACACAATTCACGTCTCATATATCCGTCACAAAGGCATATCAATCATGCACAATACATTTATCACCAACATATATATATATATATATATATATATATATATATATATATATATATATATATATATATATATATATATATATATATATATATATATATATATATATATATATATATATATATCTCAACTCATCAATTCCACACAAAATCAATCCATTCATGATTTATGCAAATGCAAAGAGACCGACACAACGACTCTATGCAAATACAATGCGGTACCGTTCCATCCATCATTCTCATCATTAGTTCACTCAGGAACTATTGGAATCATCGCTTGTTACTTAGTGTAACTCCCCGTCGGGCAAACGATGTTCCCCGTCGCTTTAGGTCCTCTTGGTATAAGGCTCACGACGTTTATGGATCGCTTTAGGTCCTCTCGGTATAAGGCTCATGATCCGATCGCTTTAGGTCCTTTTTGTATAAGGCTCACGATCGTCTATAATCATCGCTTTAGGTCCTCTCGGTATAAGGCTCACGATGTTATAGCGGATTCCCTCTGGAACCATTTCGTCGCTCACACCCACTAGGGCACACGACATCACAAGAATGCATATCATGATGCTTGGCATACAATGACTCATGACATTCAAATGCACACATATACACATCCATAATCATGCATATACCATCAAACACAACACAATGCATTTCTTGCCCTTAGGCCACAAACCATTATCACAACATTTCATCACATGCTTCACATCATATGACATCACACAAGTCATACGATATATATATCAAAAGCATATTGCATGATAACACATCAAATACACACCATTAAAACGGTAAAAGTCGACAAAACGACACATTTCTAAATTCCCGACATAATTAAATCGGCCACAAATCTCAAAACCATTTTTATAAGAAAGAATAATTCATTAGCTCTCTAACGGTACCAAGGACGTTCAAAACGGGTCATCGGGTCACAAGTTATGGAATTAAAGTGGAAAGGGAACTTTTGAAAAGTCCCAGCAGCGCCCAGCGCTACCCAAGGACCGCCCGGCGGTGGCCCTTCGCCTCTACTTCTCCCGGCGAAGCAGGGGCATAAACTTCCTCAACCCAAAACTTAAAAGAGTCAGCAGCATGATAAGCTGCGCCTCCTGGGTATCGCCCGGCGGAGCAGCGACGCAACCCATGCGTCGCCCGGCGCCCAAACCACCGCCCAGCGGTCTACACCAGAAACAGAAAATTCTGTTACGGGTTTACACTGTTCCAACACCCCAAAATCCCACTTTTTCCAACCAAAACGTTTTCAATCCATCAAAACAAGTATCAACAATGTTCATACATATCATACGATCATTCAACACAGTTTATATCGATTTCCGACCGTGAAAACATCGATTTCGACTCATTTTTCTCATTTCAACCTAAAATGGAAAAACTAGGAAAGGCAAGAGAACATTCAAACACACACATACATAATCATACACAAGCATAAGATAATCGAGTTTCGCACCCTTACCCGATTTAATCGTGTTTGAAAAGTCGGTTGGATCAATTTCTTTCTCTCCAAGTCTTCTCCCTTTTTCTTCTTTTCTTTCTCTTTTCCTTCTTCTCTTTTCTTTCTCTCTATTTTTCTCTCTTTCTAACCTCTAAGTTCTATTTTAAATGTAAAACATAATATCTACCCATCAAAAGACCAAAATACCACTACACTCAAATATCTCGCAAACGCTCTCAAAACGCGATAGAACATAACAACAATGAAAAATAATATATTGCCAAATAAAAGTCAAAAATAAAATAATATAAAGACCAAAAATAATTAAATCGACTCAATTAAATAAATCTAACAAAACTGGGGCGTTACAGGTTACACGGTTCCAAACCCCCAAAATCCAACTTTCTCCCACCAAAACGTTTTCAATCAATCAAAACAAGTATCAACAATATTCATACATATAATACGATCATACTACGTGATTCATATCGATTTCCAACCGTGAAAACATCAATTTTATCGAAATGATCACAATTCCAATCAAGTGGAAAACATATATTTTTCAACCAAACATTCAAACAAATACATACATATACATATACAAGCAAGATATAATCGAAACTTCTCTCCCTTACCCGATTAATCGCGCTTGAAATGGAGTATTGAAGATTTCCTCTTCTCCTCTCTTTTCCTTCCTCTTCCTTTCTTTCCTTTCTCTTTCTTTTCTCTCTTTTTCTCTCAAATCTCTATTTATAAAAATATCTAATTTTTCTAAAATATCTACCCCTCAAAATGACCATTTTACCCCTCAGCTCAAATATCTCGCAAACGCTCTCAAAACGCGATAAAACATAATAACGATGAAAAATAATATATTGATAAATAAAAGTCAATAATAAAATAATATAAAAACGAAAATAATTAAATCGACTCGATTAAATAAATCGGACAAAACAGGGCGTTACAGTGTTCACGCCCAAGGTTTAGACTATTTATAGCTTTAGACTTTCCACATAGAATTTCCTGTCGACTTCTTGGTCTCCTTGGATGAATCCAACACGCCCGTTAGAAAAAAGTTATTTCATGCAAAGATATAGGGTAGACAAGGTGACGCCTAACATATTGAAAGTTGGTATCCATATGATCATATTATAGAAAGACGGGGCGTCTATAACTAGATACCTGACCTTGATTTGCTTGGCCTGTTCTCATGTCCCGAAGGTTGTCTTCAGCATTATGTAACCCTTTGAGTATAAATCACTTGGGAATCTCCTTGAGTATAAGCCCCAATCTTTTGTACATAAACTTTGTTTTAAATAATAAACAACCTCCATGGGTCTCTCCTTGAGTTGTAAGCCACATACCCCTGTTTTCAAAATCACCTGTCTGTTTTAAACTGCTTGAAAACAATTGGGCCTCTCCTCGAGTATAAGACCCAATACTATACTTTCATTCTTTCATTCAAAATAAATTATCTTGGGCCTCTTAGATAGAGTGTAAGTCTCATCCTTTTCCCTTTTTTAATAGTAAAAAGAAGAAGATTCAAATCAAATACGCTGGTACTAAGAGGAGCATTATTCCCGGTGAAATTGCTCTTAAACCGCTTGGGCCTCTCTTTGAGTTATAAGCCCCAAACATTCTTTTTTAATTCACTCAAATAACAACAACTTTCTTTTAATTCAAATTCAGACTCAAATTTTTCTCAAAACTTTCTTCAATTTCTCAAAACCCTAATCATACAAGTATCATTAATACAACCAATCTTAAAACATCTATCCAATCACAATACGCCAGGCCTCTAATAGAGTGTAAGACCCAACACCCTTCTGTAAATAGAAAGTCTTTTAGCCTCATTTCATCCTGGGCTTTGTATAGGATACAAATAATCACTTGGGCTTCTATCCAAAGAATAAGACCCAACACCTTTCTCAATTCAATTCCTACTTGTTTATATACTTATTCATATGTCTATATATATGCTTCTACATATCTTGTTAAGTATCTCTTAGCATTTAAATCATCCTCAATACAACTTAGTTCAAACAACTAGTTCCCCTTGTACAAAGGAATATAGATAGCCTACTAGCCTCCTCTTGGGCTTTATCCAAGCATTATTTCCTCCTCTTGGGCATCATACAATGAATCTCACCAGAAGATAGCATCCTCTTGGGCTTTGTTCAATCTGATCAACCGTGAAATAGTTCAATAAATAGAGGATTAATTCTCGGTGAAACCTCTTCTTTAACCCCTTTAAACCTGGAACTGTTCAACAATGAAAGGATTATTTCTCGGTGAAACCTTTCTTGAACTCTTCCTAGACTTGGAAAGTCTCAATCCTCAGCCTCATCTTGGGCTTAGTACAAGGACCCACAGGCTTCCTAGAAGCATCCCTATCATCATCTTGGGCTTCATACAAGGATCCTCAGGCTTCCTAAAAACATATGATAGATCCTAGTTACCCCTATCCCTACATCAGTCCCCATAAGAGTCATAGCCTCTAAGGCATTCAAGCTTATCCTTTTTTAAGTCTCTCCTACCCTCAACAAGGTCTTGGTTTTCATCTTTAAAATCCCCAGCTAGGAACAGGTTGCCACCAACAAATCCCCAAAAGTATCAGAGCCTCATGGCATCTGATAAATCAACTCTTCTCCAATCCCTAGCAAGAGTTAGTTTCCCTTTGGATTCCTCAAAACAGTTTAGACCTTCTTCTAGATTTGAATAATCCTCAGCAAGAGTCAGTCTCCTCTTAGGCTTCATATAATGATTTTCCCAGCCAGCCTCAATCTTGGGCTTTGTACAAGAGAGATATAATACTCCCCAGTTGAGTCAGTTTTCAACTTTTTTTTATCTTCAAACTTGGGCTTTGATCAAGGCACAAAATCTTTCATCCCCACAGATGAGACCAGGAGTCATCTCTATAGGAGGATATCCCCTCTATACATCACATGTCAAAACAAATAATCAAAACTCTTTTTCCAGATAAATTATTGTAAGTGGCACACTTGTTGATTCAAAATCCAAGCTGGAGTCCCTCCTTTATCATGGCTAAAATTTCTCTTTCATCTAAGTGATGTAAGTGGAAAGCCTCTGGATTCTACACATCCATGTCAATATCCCTCTCTTAGCATGCAAAGACTCACAAAAGGAAGATATGTCATTGTTGGATTCCACACATCCCAGTTAAATCAACTTCATTTATAATCAATTCCTCAATATTTGTGATGAATAAGTGAGATATCTCCCTTTAGAGATGACAAGTTCTCTCTCAGTCAAACCATTAGCTTCAATCTTGGGCTTTGAACAAGACACAAGTACTCTTTTAGCTTCAATCTTGGGCTTTGAACAAGACACAAATACCCCTTTTAGCTTCAATCTTGGGCTTTAAACAAGACACAAATACTCTTTTAGCTTCAATCTTGGGCTTTGAACAAGACACCAAACATTTTCCTCCCATAGAATAGGAGGAACTACGATCGCTCTGATTTCCCCGGATCTCCTTACGGGAATACTTAGGCATAAGATTGCGAAATCTTAGAGAGCGCACTAATAAAAAAACTTTAGGTCCAGTACCTTCCCAAAAACAATAGAAAACCCAAAAAACAAACAAAGACATTTCCTCAGCTTTCCCAAAGGAGAAACTTTCCCTATTCCACAGTAAATGGATTTAAGCAACCAAGCAATACAACAGTAAAACATATGCAAATAAAGGTTCATATAGATTACTATAGACACTCTGGGTGTTAATATCTTCCCTTTGTATAACCAACCCCCGATCCCCAATCTCTTCGCATTTGTTAAAGAAAACATTTGCACGCAGGGTTAGTTTGAGATATCTTCCCCTTCCTTTTAAGCTTCATAGGATAAATACAGAAATCAGAAAGTAGCACCAAAAGCGGTTGTGGTCGCGTCACAAAAATCGACGCTACAAGTATTACTCTTGATGTTGTATCGTGCATCCTTCATCTTTCGATCACAGAAATATTGTTGGGCCACTATTTAGTTCATAAATTTGTGGCACTAGACCTAATGGTGACAAAATTAGGAGTAAATCTAAGTGATGCCCAAAAAGTGATTATAGATATTATAGGATATCATGCCAAATTTTCATTTATAAAGAAAAATTATAAAAACCACTTGATTGCCGCTGAAAATAATGTTAGTGATGATGGAAGGGTTGCCTATCATAGATAATGTGTACTAAAGACATACTTATTGTTTTTGGTTGGCATGACCATATTCGTGGAACATATGTCAATGTTGTCTACCTTAACTACTTCATGAACTTATAGAGGATTCATAAGTATAACTAGAAGGTATCCTATTTAGTTTATCTTTACTCCAAGTTAGATGAAACTAGTCTAATGGCCTCAAAGAGAGACAAGGATTCCTCGTAAGAATTCAGTGCTTCTTATCGCCTCAAAGGGAGGTAAGGATTCCTCGTAAGAATCCAACATATTTCTTATCGTCTCAAAGGGCAGCAATGATTCCTCGTAAAAATCCAACGTTTCTTATCGCCTCTAAGGGCGAAAAAGATTCCTCGTAAGAACCCAACATTTCTTATCGCATAGAAGGGCGACCATGATTCCTCGTAAGAATCATGCGTTTCTTATCGCCACAAAGGACAACAAGAATTCCTCGTAAGAATCCAACATTTCTTATCACCTGGAAGGGAGTCCAAAATTCCTTACAAGAATCCAACATGTTTTATTGCCTCCAAGGATGACAAGGATTCCTTGTAAGAATCCAACATGTTTTAGCCGACATAAGAGTCAAATTTGTGTAGATTTCTTTCCTCTAGTTTCCTACAAAATAGGGGATGATAATGCAAATAATTTAAAATATTAACACGAAGAGCCTCATTAAAAACCATTTCCCCCACTTGAGGTCCTAGGGAAAATATTGTTTCCCCCAAAAGATAACTTGTCCTTAAAAATAGCAAAGATATACTACTCGCCTAAAACCAAAATAATGACAAACAAAATAAAAAACAATAAAAAAAGAATACTTTCGGGGCTTTCACTTGGGGGTTTCATTCTCCTATCTTTTCGTCCTTCTTAGGAGGAGCCTTTCTATCTTTAAGAGTTGCCTCTGGTGGCTTGATTCTCTTACCCACACTTTTGGTGTTCACGCCTAGGGTTTAGATTATTTATAGCTTTAGATTTTCCATGTAGAATTTCCTGTCGACTTCTTGGTCTCCTTGGATGACTCCAACACGCCCGTTAGAAAGAAGGTATTTGATGTAAAGATATAGGGTAGACAGGGCGGCTCCCAACATATTGAAAGTTGGTATCCATATGATCATATTATAGAAATACGGGGCGTCTATAACTAGACATCTGACCTTGATTTGCTTGGCCTGTTCTCCTGTCCCGAAGGTTGTTTTCAGCATTATGTAACCCTTTACATGTACCTACTCCCTAAAAAACTCGGTTAATGACTTTTTGAAAGTTTTTAGATCATTTGGTTCAAGGTGAAGCCTCTCAAATACATCCCAGTATAGGATATATGTGCTACTTCCTTTATCTACAAAACTCTTCTAAATTCCCAGTCATCGCACCTCACGGTGATGACAAAGGGGGTCGTTGTTGTGGGGATGGATGCATGTTGCGTCTTTTTGCGAGAAAGTGATCTTGACCTCTAGTGGTTTGGACTCACCTACCTTCAAGTTTGTGGGCAAGTCCTTAATAGTTAATATCTGAAGAAACAGGTATCTTCGTCCATAGTAAATCCTCCTACGATTGTATTGAGAGTGTGTCATACAATCTTGTCACCATCTTCTTTACCTAACTCCTTTACCTTTCTCTATCGGGGGCTTCCATTATCGTCACGCCCACGAGAGTTGTCATCACTTGGTCTTTGGGAGGGGTCACATTTGACGTATTTCTTGAGGAGGCCCTCCTAGATCAACACTATATCTTCTTTTTAACTTGGTAACAATATTTTGTATGGGTCCTTTAACCTTGTGGAACTTACACCATCTTACATGCTCTGGCCCCATGTATGACGTGCAAGTCATGGACCTCACACCATATCTGCTCGCGGATGGGTGTTTAGCTCTCTAGTGTTTTTTCCACCTCGCTTAAAGAATGTCTTATCCCTAACGGAAAAAGTGTATTTGTTCTTCCGCGAATGTTGTAAGCCTTTGCTGTTAGGAACACACTATTTTATGTCACATGCCTTATTCTCGACATTACCTTGCCCATTCTTTATATAGCATTCCACTCTTATGACCACTTGTGCTAATGAAGACAATGACCTTTGGGCGATGGACTCATTGAAGTGCCCAACTTTAAGGCCATTCTGAAATGTTCCTACAAACATTTCTTGGTTCAAGTGGACAACTTTATTGTGGCTTGGTTGAAATAGGAGAGGTATTGCCTCAATGACTCTAAGGGACCTTGTTGAATTTTTAAAAGGCTGGTGGTGAACATCTTTCTATGTCGACTAACTGTGAACTAGTGCATGATTTTCTTTACTAGATTATGGTAGCTAGCAATGGAAGATCGGGGTAGACCCATGTACCATCGTAGGCCTGTATCCCTGAAAGTTCTAGATAAAAGCTTGGATTTCAGTGAATCGGGCGCTCCGATCATGGCCATCTCCGTGTTGATGGAGACAATGTTATCGTAAGGGTAGCTACGTCCATTGAACTTCGTTAAGGACAGAGGCTTGAAACCTTCAGGGTCAGGTGATTCCCAAATCTCATATGAAAGGGGCTAGGGATCCAACATTTCCGCCTCCTATGTGGAGATAGCCTCCTGGAGGCGCTATTGAATGTTAAGGATGTTGTCCTCCAAAGTTTGGTTTTGACGATGCAACTTGTCCATGGTGGCGCACATCTCTTCCATAGCATTAGAATCACCGTTACCTCAAATATCCTCCTGTGCGAAAGATTGTGCCTTCCTAGCAACCATGATTGATGATGATTCGAGCTAGGAGCGGAGACGTCGGTGAATGTTAAGTGCTGTTACTAATGGAAGGTGTTTCCCATGTAAGTTTTACTAGGGCCCCCAAGGTAGGTGCCAATGTACTTGATAAAAAAGTTTAGATGTGTACCAACCCTTAGATGATAAGGATTACTAGAGGCTTTAGTATTTATATGGGGTTAGATCAAGCTTGCGAGGGTGATAAGCTCTATTTTAGAGGTGTTTTATGTGAATATGAGATTGTTCTCCTCTGCCCTCAGGGTGAGACTTTTATAAAGGCTTATGGGTCTGAATTTAGAGGTTTTATGTGGTCATGACTGCTTCCGCATGTAGCTATGAGCAATATGCACATCACCACACTTTCTCCTCATGGCGAGCCATTGGTGAAGAGGGTAATGTCTTGGTGACATACCCTTAGGCTCACGCCTAATATGGGTTGATTCTTGTGTCGCCCCAAGGGCGTGTCTTACAAATATATCATTATACATATCAATTATTAATTTCATAATACTTGTACTACACCTTTAGTGATTTTCATATGAATCATTTTTAGGCATGAATCCTTCAACATTTTTTAGATATCACCAGATGCGAGTATGTTTCCGACTATACCAAAGAGTTCTTGGGTGCATACTCAATTATTCCACTATAGAATTTGTGTAGAATGCCATTTTACTATTATTATAATTTATCAAAATTTTCAATATGTACTCTTTTATATGAAATGTTGGTAACAAGTCCAACTCTAGACACTCGTCACTAGTTTATAAAATAAATCTACCCAATAATTTGATTTTTAAGATTTTTTTTTCATGAGAATTTATTCACATAATTGTGAAAAATAAATTAAAAAACTAAAGCAAGAATTTGATAATAATTCTATATTTTCAACGAGTTAATCAGTACAAAAATTTACACAAGAATTATAATTTGGGCTTGGGCCCTGTTTATTTCCAAAAATAAAAATACTTTCTGAACACCAGTTTACTTTTCACACTCGCATATACTGCAATTATTTTATGAGAGTTTATTCGAGTAATAACAAAAGTATACAGAAGCTATTGCATTTCATCGAAGTTGAAGGCAGTGATTGGGTGGCGTGCTCCATGGCTTCTTCCTCTTCCCGATCAACCGCCGGCGGCGCCGGCAATCCGAAGAAGTTAAATTTTTTCGCAAACGCGATGAAACAAAAGCATAGCTTCATTCAATTTTTCGCCATGACTGGAATTCTTCTCTTAAGCATGAGATCCGTGGGACAAAAGTACAAAATCCATGGACTTCAAGAGGATGTTCATGAGCTGAGAGAAGAACACAACTCAGTAACCGATCGTATGAACAACATCAAGCGATCATTGCTCGACGAAGCTTCTCGGGATTCTACTGGAATTTTCGCTGCTCGTCTCCGTAGTCTCTTCAATGAATAAAACTGATTCTTCTTACCGTGAGTTCTTTATCTGCCATTTTTGTTTTTCTGTTTGTTATTTTGTTTAAGAAATTGTTGTAAACCACCGTCAGTTTTTGTTGTAACTGATTATGAAAATTAGGGTTATGAATAATAATAGTCTTTGGTTTTTGACTTTTTACACTTAGAAATTTGAAATTTTGAATCTTCTTAGGTTTTTATTAAGTGATCTTGTTGTTGCTGCTTGATTTCTCGAAAACCCTATACCCTAAACCGACCGCGCATGAAGTGTCCATCATTTTTTGCTATGCTTTCATGGGATAGTTTATTTCTTTGGATAGCATCATGGTCTCAACCTTAGCAGTTACATAAATTTCCACCCTTTCATTTGGTAAGTTTGTTCTTTGCCCTTTGCCAATGGTTTATTTGTTTGGCATGATGAATGTCCTTTTTTCTATTAGCAAATTTTCTTGCATAGTTGCAGACAAGGCACCTCACTTTACCTCAAATTTACTTTTGTTATAGGGAAGATCTGAATAACCTTGTATTTTGATTCCAGTTCTTGAAACTTTATTGTCGGCGATAGCTAGTGCCCATCATGGTTCTCGTGTTATGTGATGATGTGGCTCACAGAAGTCCGCCTCACAATGATCTCGTGGTACGACAGACTCATGTCTACAGAGATTTTATTTTACACCAGCAAAACCCTTATCTCTCCTCTGCCACCTCCTCTCCCTCCCATGACATCCTCTCTTTCTCTTTTTCTCTGCTACTGATACCAGAACGCGGCTGCAACTAATAGCTTTTTCAAGCAATAATTTCACTGAAATTTCACCTGAATTCATCACAGTAGGAACTTACCTTCCTCTCCTCCAGTTCTTAGTTCTCTGTCTTTTTCTCTTCTTTGACTTATAATCTCTCAATGGCCACCGAGGTGAACAGAAAAGTTTTTGCAGCATCAGGCCGCGCAGGGAAGCAAAACAAAACCAATTCTATTTAAATCATTTCAGGTGGGTCTTTGCTATTCCACTTTCTTACTTTTTATCATTGGCTATTAAAGATTTTTGCATCGTTTTTTTACAGTGTCACACTGTCAAGTTATAATTTTATAGTTAGGCATGTTGCAGCTTTTGAATTGAGGTTTCAATTCCACGCATGAATACCAGATTATTTAGCATTAGGTATACCGTATTAGGTAATTAGCTATGTAACCAACATGGATGTATTTTGAAAAGTTTGCCATTCACTAATTTGGAGTTCAATTTGAGGTCCAAAAATTTCTTGATGTCCATAGTCACTAGTGTTTGTCTAGGTGTATATCTTATTTCAACATAAACATGATGATGAGATGACCCATTTAGGGTCTGTTTGGGAGTTTGGGAGTTTGGAGGGGAATGGATGAGAGGGTTTTGAAAAAATGGAAAGATTGAGAGTAAAAAATTGAAGGATTTTGTTTGGGAGGGTTTTGGAGTGTTTGTTTTTATTCATAACACAAAAAGAAAAACCATAATTTGGGAAATTCAAAATTTATATATTAAATGATGGTTTGGGAGGGTTTACATAAATTTTCTAAATATATTTTATTGTTATAGTATAAAAATATACTAATGATTAACATTCTTTTATTATTTTATACAAAATTATTTTTTTTAAAAATGTCAAATATTTTTCTATATATTTTGTTTGTTTTTGGAAGCCTTCCTCTTCGCTTTCCCCCAAACTCCCCAAACAAAGCTTTAGAGTACTAGTATAAGATACTTGTTAAAGAATTTAAAATACTAATTAGTTAATGAGTAATGCTATTTATTATGAAATAATTTGAAGAAGAAAGACAGAATGTATGCATGTCATTATTTTAGAGGATAATTTTTAATTTATTATAAATTTAATTTCTTTTTTAATAGAAATCATGAGATAGTGGTGATAATGAATAGTTAAGATTTATTCTTGTTTGTGTTCTCTGTGTTGTTTTCACTTTATTTTTCTTAGTTAGTTAATCGGAAGGTAATTTTTTTTATACTTTTTATTGCATGAGGTACGTCAATTAATCAACTTCCCAATACTATGTTATACATTGTATTAAGTTCACAAATAGAACATTCACATCTGAATTTCTCTTTACAAGTTGGATATAGTTTTTTTTTTCCTTGGTTTTCCTGCATCCCTGGCTTTTAGACTGTGTTTGTTTGAATCAACTTATTTAAGTTTATGTATAATCATAGGTTTCTGTGATATTGTTGGAGAGATCTTATTAAAATACCTTACGATAATTTTCATAAATTTTCTTGAACTTAAATTTATAAGAAACAATAAGAACAGAAACAATAAGAACGTATTCTGATCCATGATGATAATTCTTGTTCGGTTCTTGATTTCTTGATTTAAATTCTTTTCTCCTTTCTTCCTTTATTAGTATCTTTGATGATCAATATACTACTTTATTTTGTATGAGAAAAAATAAAAAGAATGAAAAAAATTGTATGTTGCTTTTCAAATGTGTCTATTTTATAGGTATCTTATTCTAACAGTCACATATCATCTTAACATATATATTTCAATAACCGTCGTGAAAGAGAAAAGAGAGATTTAAATTTTATTTTGAATTTTAAAATAAAAATCTCATCAATTTAATTATCCAATTAAATCCAAACAATCACATTGGATTAATAAATTATTATCTAACAATCGTTACATCAGCTTTCTCTATATCATTCCCTTTTATATTTGATATATATTTTTAGAATTATTGAAGAAATATATTTTTAACTTTATTGAATAATTAATGTATTTGAACTAGTATATGGAGTATATACTAATTATATGGAGTATATACTAATTATACAATAAATCTAAAGAGTAAATTTTTATAATAGAGATTGGAGAATGCATATGTAGGATTGGAGAATGGTAATTTATGTAAAAAACCTGTGCATCATAATATTTTTATGTTAGCAATCCTGTGTTATTTATTGGTTGAGGTTTACTACGTGGATGAATCAAATTTCAAAATATTATATTAAGATTACAAATAGACCATTTTTTTTATTAAAGTTCTTTAAACAATAGTAATAGATGATGAAGCAGTATTGGATAGACTAACAAAACTTGCACGTAATTTTTGTTGATTTGGAGAAGACATATAATAGATCATCTAAAAAGATTTTGTGGAAAATTCTAGAAAAGAAATGAGTTATGATTGTCTATATTTGAATTATTCAAAATATGAATAGTATGCGGACATATGATGGAGAAACGAATGATTTTTATATTACAATAGAATCACACCATACGAGCTATCTAGAGGTGGCAATTGGACACACCTCCAGTGGGCCTCGCAAAAATCATTTACAACAGGTAGGTAAAATCCCGCGGATATGTGCACGAACAATTATTCATAAAATTAAGCGAGTATAAGCGCGGGTTCGCATATCTTAGTATCCACCGTGTCATTTACCTGCACAATATGTATATTTATATATTTTTATTTTTATTATTATATATACATGTTAATTTATCAAGTTGGTTAAACACGTCACTCTTTAACTTCTATGCATTTTAATATAAATGCTTGTTTATTTTTTAACTCAACATTATCATCCTTAGATTTTTTTTTTAATGTTAAAAACTTAAAATGACATAATAAATTATAATTGACATATTCTTTTTTATTAGAAACATGAGTAAACGGTATGGCTATAGGTACTTAGGTATCCATGGAGTACGAGTATAAACGTTGGTACCCATGCGAGTATGAGTTTGGGTACAAAGATTTTTTCAAATTGTGGGTATGGGAATAAGTACTATAATACTCTGTCCAAACTCTGTCAATTGTCATCCCTCGAGCTATTCAATATATGTATAGTGTGCTGACACATGGTGGAGAGACGAACACTTTTTACATTACAATAGAATCACACCAAAGTTTAACCTTAAGTATTTTTTTATTTTAATTTTAGATGTACTCATGAAACACATTCGAGAGCTAACACTGTGATATATGTTTTTTTGCAGATGAAATAGTCTTACTTAAAGAATATAAAGAGGATTTAAATTAAAGGTTTGAGATTTAGAGACGAGTCTTACAAACTCTTTCGTTTATGCAGAAGACAAAGTATATGAAATATAATTTTAACAAAAGGAGAAATTTGTCTAAGCTAAAAGAAAAAGTTGGAGACTATATTATATCATAAGTCACACGATTTAACTATCCTGAGTTTATAATACAAAATGCAGAAGATATAGAAAAGAGTGTAAATTATTGAATTCAAGTTGCGTGACTGAAACAAAAGAGAGCCTTAGGAGTTTTATTTGATACAATAGTACGGATCAAGCGGAATGGAAAATTTATCAAACAATAGTAACACCTGCGATGTTGTATGAAATAAAATGTTGAGCGGATAAAAATTAACACATGGATAAAGTAAATGTAGTAGAGCTGAGAAAGTTATGTTGAATATGTGGTAAGATTAGACGAGATAATATTACAAATGACAATATTAGAGTATTCTTATAGTAGAAAAGATAGTGAAAAATAAGTTTAGGTGGTTTGAGCATCTAAAAATAAAATTGGTAGGTTCCATTATAGCTAGGAGGGTAGGTTAAATAAAGTGGAGTCAAACAATTAGGGATAAATAAAGATCTAAAAAAAACTATAAAAATAATTATAAAAAAGATTTTGAGATTAACTAATTAGATAAAATATGATCTTTGATAGAACATTGCGACACAATTTGATCATTAATCGGTTCTACTTAATGAAATAATATTTTATTGTTAATATGACTTTAGTTTTCATTGATTTCCTTAATATTTAACAATTATCCAATTATTAGGGCTGACAATGAACCGAACCAACTCAAAAATAGTTCGGAATTCGATTCGATAATTAAATCATTGAACTAGGTTCATGAACCAAATGAACTGAATCTAAGTGGAAAACTATGTTCGTTAACTAAATGAGCTGAACTTGAACTATACATAGCTCGACTCGTTAGGTTCATAAGTCAACTCGATTATATATGAGTATTAGAGTAACTTTAGCATTACTATGTGTGGCTGTAAAACTGTATGTGCATTATAAGGTGTGAGCTCAAAGTTTGTTGAATAGTTTGTTAGGAGTTGGTTAGAGGTTGATAACAAACTTTATGTGTACTGATTGTATATAAGGTGAAAGCCTTGCTTCATTGAACGTTGAGCTAAATAAAAGTGTTCATGCAGATGAAGAGTAAAACTCTCTCTACATAGTTTCAATTCTGTAACTAAGAAATCATATAGAGGAAAATGTCAAGTTCATGTTGGAAATGGCCAAAAGCTACATATTAAACACATTGGCATCACATTTGTTAATGATAAGCTCTTTCTTGGTGATATTTTACATGTTCCTGCTATCACTAAGAATTTGTTGTCAGTATCAAAGTTTTCTCATGATAATCATGTTGTATTTGAGTTTTATCCTAACAAGTGCATTGTTAAATGCCAGGGTTCTAAGGAAGTCCTT
Source organism: Lathyrus tuberosus (assembly GCA_022829125.1). NCBI lineage: Eukaryota > Viridiplantae > Streptophyta > Magnoliopsida > Fabales > Fabaceae > Lathyrus > Lathyrus tuberosus. Next base: position 9,851,513 of record JALAZF010000090.1, read on the forward strand.
TTTGAAGGGTTTCTTGAATCCAATGGCCTTTACTACTTCCCCAATCTCACAATAAATTATGCCAGGTCTGCTGATATTGTTACAAGTCACTCTTGTTCTTCAAGTCATACTTTTTCCTCTATTGTATTAAGTACTAGTAGTATAACTGATTCTGATGTACTATGGCATCTAAGACTAGGACATGCCAATTTTAAATCTGTCAAAAGTATCCTTACCTTGTGTAATATACCTATTCATAATAAAACTTCTCTTGCATTTTGCAAATCTTGCTGCTTAGGGAAGTCACATAGATTACATGCTCCTATGTCACCAAATACATATGACAATCCTTTTGACTTGATACATATTGACTTGTGGGGTCCATCCCCCTTGCATCTGGTTCTGGTTTTCACTACTACATTGCTTTTGTTGATGCTAAGACTAGGTACACTTGACTTTACTTACTCAAACAGAAATCTGATGCTATGAATGCCTTCAAACTATTTTTCAAATTTGTTCAAACTCAGTTCAACCTTACCATCAAGTCTGTCCAATCTGACTATGGTGGGGAATTCAGGCCCTTTACAAAATTTCTGCAGGAACTTGGTATCTCACACAGGTTAACTTGTCCACACACATCCCACCAGAATGGATCAGTGGAAAGGAAGCATATGTCTATAGTGGAGATTGGTCTTACTCTTCTAGCTCATGCCAACTTACCCTTGCAGTTCTGGGACCATAGCTTCCTCACTGCCACATACCTCATTAACAGGTTGTCCACAGTAGCTTTACCCACCTTTAGTTCACCCTTTTATGCTTGGTACGACAAAGATCCAGATTATAAATCCATGAGGCTATTTGGTGTCATACCCCAAATTTTGACCACTAAGATTTCCCATCATTGTGTAAATTATCATCACAATATGGATGAACCATTAGTCTCCCCAAAGATGGGTGAGCATCCACTACCATCAGAATTAGGGTTTCATGCCCTCTCAGAACTCTTAGACAAATGATCAATCAAGAAATGACATGATCTGCAACTTGTCTAGCCTCTCCAGCATCCACAATGGATCAAAAGGACTCCCACTTCAAGGATCAAGCACAAGGCTGCTCCCTTCCAAGTGGATTAAGCCTCAAGATCGCCAGTGTCACCAAATTAGGGTTTTGGTCGACCAAGGCCTCCAGATGGAAATTCTCCTCTGGGCATGAGCCAATGCTTCAAGGCATAACCTATGATGCTCCAAGGGACATCATAAACCCAATCACCAAGTCAATTTAGCATCAGGGGATGCATACATAAAAAATCAGGAATTAGGGTTTCTTGACCTAATTCACCCCTAAGTTGACTTTTGGGACAAACCATGAGCCAAAACCTCAAGGGAGGATTTGAGGGTCTCTAACACACAACATTGATCCATTTACAACAATGGATTAATCCAAGAAGCTTGAGCAACAAGTTTCAATTTCATCTGAACCACAGTTAGGGTTTCGCGAGAAAAGTCAACTGTACCTTTGACTTTTGACCAGGACATGCTCCCAAACCCTAGGACATGATTCAATACACCCTATAACACCTATGAAATCAATCCATTAAGTTTGATTTAGGTCAAGGACTTAATTTCATAGAGGATCACACAGTTTGGAATTCATCTGACAAAATGTCAACTGTGCACAAAAGTCAAACTTTGACTTTTTGAGATTTTTCACAATTATGGTTCTTTGACCCCAAAATGATGTTAATGTGTGATTTGAATCATCATTCATCAAGAAAAATCAAGAAAAGTGGGATAACTTGTAAAAGGGGTAACCATAAAAACTTAGAAAATTTTCTAAGTTATGGAATAAAGTGGCTAGAGTACCAACTTTGGAGGATCATAACTCCTAAACCACGAGACCATTTTTTCCCATCCAAAGCTGGATTTGTAGCTCTCATGACCCTCTACAAAAGCTTCAACTACACCTCATTCCAATTCATTATAGATTTTGAGTTATGGAATGATCAAAATGGCTGAAAACATGAAATGCCACTTTTTCCAACACTTAGTGAAATTTTCATTAAGTTAAAATCTGCCTTCACTTTTTTCCAAATGTAGGGGCATTTTTCACTTGGATCCAAAAAGTATAAAAACTAATTATGATTAAACAGTTATTGTATCATATGAGGGCTTTCCAAAATGGCCAAGAACATCACCAAACTCAACTTGAGCCATGAGATATGACCATGACAACATGCCTTGCTGAAAACTGTCAAGGCACGACAGATTTTGAAGTTTTGCTCGATTTGCTCAAATTTTGCAAGGGGCAAGCAACTCTATCCATCTGAACACCTCAAGGGGGGGACCAAGGAGAAACCAACTCTGATTCCAAGCCTCCCAAGTCTTTGGAACCAAAAATAGCATGTCAAACCTAGAAATCCCTAAAAGAGGGACAAGACTCCAATTTTGGATTGGAGCATTTAATGGATGCACCAAGGTGGCATGGACTGACACATTTGCAACTGAATTCAGTCAAGAATGATCCAACAACCAGGGAACCACGACTCTGTGCTCTAACCTCTAGTCAATGGCTAGAGGAGACTTGGATTCTCATTTGCCAACATTGGCCAAACCTCAGCTGCAGTTGCCATTCACTATTGCTTGCAAAACAAACTTGCTCTACTATAAATAGAGCTCATTTGTGTTTAATTTGAGTACACCAAAGCCATCAAACAAATGCTTTCCTCAAAATTATCTTCTCATTTCCAATTTTGGCTTCTAAGGCAAGTCACCATCGGGTTTTGAGTTTGAGAGCAATTACAACCAAACCAATCACACACACACACACACACACCTCATAAACATCATATAGAAGTGATCCAAACACTCACATAATATCTGGAACACCAAAATCACAAAATCACCAGCCAATTGCTCAAGCCTTTGACAGATTTGCAGTTGGGGTACCATCTCAAGTTTCAGATCATTTCAATCCATTCCAAGCATCCAGACACACTCCATAACACCTAAGGAAGCTGTCCATAACCTTGGAACCAAGCTGTAACACCTCTAACACAAAACACGATCACCAGCTGCAAGTGGTAAGCATGAGCTCTTCTAACTCTATGATCCATGCAATTTTTGCTGCACAATAATTTGGCCATATGTTCATAATCATGCATGGAGTGTTTTCTCTCAATCAATTGCATTTTTTGAATCGTGTATGGAATATCTGAACCTTCATGCAGAATTTAAGGTTCTTGAGGTTTCTCTTTGATTTCTTATTCCATGCTTAAAATAAATGAAATTAAAGACCATAGACATGATCGTGAGGTTGAAACGAGTAGATTGATATGTAGATTGCATGATATAATCAAGTATTCAGTGAGATTGGATAGAAAACGCAAATCTGCAGAAACAGAGGGTGGCGCGTGTTCTTGCCCTTGTTCTTGGCGCCCTTTTTGAAAATTCAAATATTTGAATTTTGTGATTTTATTTAATTGATTCAAAAATTAATTTCTCTCCGAGTTTTAATGATTTTGAGTTGATTCTTTTTTTAATAATTCACAAAAATGTTAAAATATTTTATTTTACCAAAAAAACCCAAAAATATTATTTATTTCATATAATTTATTTTTTGCCAAGAATTAATATTTTAATTGTTTTTGACATTTAAAATATTGTTTCCTTCTTGATTTTGCAAATTTTTATGATTTCTAATCATTTTGTAGGTCAAAACATGATGTTTGAAACATTAATCCAAGATCACAATTTGTTTTCCACATGTTAAACAATTTTGATCATTTTAATTGAATTTTTTATTCAATTAAAATACATTTTGGAAATAAATTAGAGTTTTGATTAATTCAACCCTCATCAAACCTTTTAAAAAACTTTTGGGCCTCTAATAGAGTGTAAGACCCAATCCTTTGTAAAAAGAAACCTAATTTGGGCCTCAAATGTTATATAAGTCCCGTTGTATTTCAAAAGTTCGGCGCAATCATCGCCCGTTTAAAACAAACCATCTGTGCCTCTCCTCGAGCTATAAGACCCATTCAAAATCATTTTTGGGCCTCTAATAGAGTGTAAGACCCAACCCCCCTTTTGAAACCAAAAACTTTTGGGCCTCAGTCATTGTATAAGACCCACGGTGTTTTCAAAACCTCGGCGCGATCGTCGCCCTTTTCAAAATTAATCATTGGGCTTCTCCGTGAGCTATAAGACCCATCTTTGTTCACTTTCAATCATTTTGGGCCTCTTGAGAGAGTGTAAGACCCATCCCCTTTGTACAGAAAACCTTTCTTGGGCCTCAGTCACTTGTATAAGTCCCTGTACAAAACGACAGTGCGATCACTGATTAAACCCTGGGCCTCTCCTTGAGCTGTAAGCCCCAACAATCTTTTCAAAGCACTTTCTCCTTTGATTTTGAATATAATATTATTATCAAATCTTTCTTTGTTGAACAAACTAACAAAACAGCATAGAAGCTCTACAACCGAGTAAGTGTTTACCCGCTTTCATTTACAGCTTTCATATGTATATAACTGTATTGTGGGGCTGTTTCACTGTAAGTCTTCTTTCACAAACTCATATCGACTATGTAATAATAGTATAGATATTTAGAGTTTCCCCGGCAAATACGTCTAGAACTAGGCAAAACCTTGTCTCTTTACCTCTGAAGTTCACCCGGATATACCTTAACCCTGAGAATTTTCTTTTACAACAATTTTAGATAACTAGATCTAAGAAATCTCCCCCTTGAATAGTTCATATATGGAAGGCCAATGTTCCAAGTGAAACCCTTTTTGGAACTGTTCATCAGCCTCCTCTTGGGCTTAGTGCAAGGACCCACAGGCTTCCTAAAAGCATCCCCGCCTCCTCTTGGGCGTTGTACAAGGACCCGTCGGCTTCTTAGAAGTTTTCACAGTCTCCTCTTAGGCTTTGTATAATGATTCTTTCCCCGGCAAGATAGCCTCCTCTTGGGCTTAGTACAAATTGTCCCTCGGCTTCTTAAAAGTTTTCTCGCCTCCTCTTGGGCTTCGTACAAATTGTCCCGACGACCTCCTAGAGGTATAGGAACAGAAATTAGTCATCTTAATAGAACAGTCTTTCAAAGAGTCTAGATCTCACTACTACTGTTTCTTAAGCATACTACAAAAGATAAGACCCGTAGACTTGGGCAGTCTCAATACCCTTCGGATTCCCTGTTTCCTTAAAGAACAGGAAATAATCCCGGTCCTCAGATCAAATCCATGAGTACAACATTACCCATATAAGAACTGATTTTCTCCTTTAACCAATATACCGGACCTGTCACTCAACTAAAACAGTAATCCTAGCCTCCCCTTGGGCTCTGTACAATGATTCTCCCCAGCAGAGTTAATCTTTTAGCCTCCATCTCGGGCTTCTACGAGATACAAAAACACTCTCTTGTTGAGTATAAAAGACTCTCTTGTTGAGTCAAACCCTTTTAGCCCCCGTCTTGGGCTTTGTACAAGACACATACAAAACACTCTCTTGTTGAGTATAAAAAAACTCTCTTGTTGAGTCGATTACCTTTAGCCTCCATCTTGGGCTTCGTACGAGATACAAATCACTCTCTTATTGAGTATAAAAGACTCTCTTGTTGAGTCAAACCTTTAGCCTCCGTTTTGGGCTTCATACAAGACACATACAAAAGCACTCTCTTGTTGAGTCAACCCGTCCAGCCTCTCTCTCGGGCTTCGTACGAGACATATAAAAGCATCCTCTTCTTGGGTCATTAGCCTCCTCTTAGGCTTTGTATAAGAAAACCCCGGTTGAGTTAATAAACCTTTTAGCATCAAAGTTGTGCCTCGTTCACAGTATACAAACATCAACAACTCCTTTTCCCCAATCTAATTGCTGTAAGCGGTAAGCCTCTGGATTATTTACATCCCCGTTACTGTCCCTCTTTTAGCATGAGAAATTCCTAAGGAAAGATGGCATTGCTCTAAACTGAGTTAAAGTTTTTTCCTCCAGGTTAAAATATACCCTATAAAGAAAATTATGGCATTGCTAGATTCACATATCCCAGTTAAAGTAATTCTCCTTTATAACCAGTCACCCAACAGTTGTGACAAACAGACCAAATATCCCATTTAGAGATGACAAGTTCTCTCTCATCAATAAACCCTTTAGCTTCATATCTTGGGCTTCGAACAAGATACAAATAGACCCTTCAGCTTCACATCTTGGGCTTTGAATAAGATACAAACCACATTTAGCTTCATGTCTTGGGCTTTGAACAAGACACCAAAACACCGTTTCCTCCCATAGAATAGGAGGAACTACGATCGCTCTGATTTCCCTGTTTCGGTAAACGGGAATACGTAGGCATAAGATTGAAATAAAAATATTAGCGAGCACACCACATCAAAAACCTCTGGCCACAAATCCTCACATACCTATCAAAACATCCGAGTCCGTATCCCCCACCAAAAGTCTAAACTCGATCAAAATAAACCTAAGAGAGGCCCCCCCACATTGATCACATCTGTAAACCAACAGTTTTGACTGTTTAACCTCAGTTTGCAAGCAGGGTTAGTTGGAGACATCTATTTCCCTTCCTTCATCAACTCCAATAGGATAAAAAATGAATCGACCTGTAGTACCCTCCCAGAGCGACAGTGCTTAAGAACCACGTCAAAAATTGCTCGCTGCAGAATAATGGCGCCCACCGTGGGGCCCAAAAGTTTTTCGTCTCTGGGGTAGAAACCAAGGAGTGGGGACTTCACTGGGGTTTAGACTTTTTTGTTGACTTCACTAGGATCTTAGGTCAAAACCTTTAAGTTGGGAAAGTGCCACAGAATGGTGACTCCGCCGGGGAGCCATTTTCTGTCAGGAACATAGGATTCATAGCTCTTAGAAGTCTAGGACATTAGGACAAATATATATACTGCTTTTCCTAATTGATATCTGTGTTTATTTTTATGCTAATGGGAATGCGTGTGATGCCGCATGTGGAAAGATTGAGTATACACCTAGGAAAAACCTCTTTCAGTAGTGCGGAAGCTATCGGAAATAGTTGTCACGTGATACTACCCTCTTCTGAGGTTCTTCGAAATAACATCACCTAGCACGGTTCCCGGCCCGCTGGTGTTATCTCTGTAACACCCTAATTCCCATCGCGAATAAATAATACATATATAAATCAGAGTAAATAAAAATTTATTTTTCCGACAGAAAACAGGGATGTCACAATTAAAGAAAGAAAATACAATCCCTGCTCATTTATTTGATACATAACACAAATTGGAATAACCTCAAAGGGAAACTTTTTCCATACAAAAGGAAAGGTCAATTATGGAATAAAGCGGAAGATCCATAACTGAATTATTTTACAAAATGAATTGTTTTATAACATCAAAATATACATACAAAGGTAATACACAATAAATCTAACAAAGGTATACATATATAACATAATCGTTCCTCGACTCCCGTGCTACGTATCAGAGCAGACACCAAGACCGACAACAGAACGGAGGGCTAATCTTCACAAAAGCCTCCAAGACTACAAATCTGCAATTGCCTCATAGAGCAATAAACCACAGCAGAAGGGTGAGAAATAACAACTAAATCAAGATTGCATAATAATATGCAAAACATATAATTCACATACATAGTTATTCTCACCACAAGCGTCACATTTAATACACATAACATATACCAATTATACTAACATAATCACATATTCACACATAAGGCACACCATAGTCATAACATATGGAAACACCCCACCACATCACATATCATATGTTTATGCATAAAACATATTATCCACAACCAATGCATTTATCACATATGCACATCAATTCACCAATTCAAACATAAATTTCAACACATACTCAATCAATTCATGATTTTCCACACATAATGCATCCATTCACAATTCTCACACATAATCAATCCATTCATGATTTATGCAAATGCACAGAGACCGACACAACGACTCTATGCAATGCATATGCAGTACCATCCATCTATCAATCTCATCACCAGTTCACTCAAGAACTATTGGAATCATCGCTTGTTACTTAGTGTAACTCCCCGCCAGGCAAACGATGTTCCCCGTCGCTCACACCTCTTTGTATAAGGCACACGACGTTTATGGATCACTCACACCTCTTTGTATAAGGCACACGACCCAATCGCTCACACCTCTTTGTATAAGGTACACGATCTTCTATAATCATCGCTCACACCTCTTTGTATAAGGCACACGATGTTATAGCGGATTCCCTCTGGAACCGATTCATCGCTCACACCCTACAAGGGCACACGACATCACAAGATGCATATCATGATGCTTGACACACAAGAACTCATGACAATCAAATGCATCTTCACAATTCTACCATATGAATTATCTCATCATCATTATTCATGCATTAGAAACCAATTCAAATAATGCATTTCAAACCATAAAGGCCACCAAACCACATATATTGAATTTCACATACACAATGCATTTCATCATAAATTACAAACCTCAACAATTAGCATTTTATCATATACATTCATATCAATTCACATCAAGAATTACTCACCATCAACCACAACAATCATACAATGTATTTCGCCACACAACAACATCATTATCACATGCTTCAGCATCATACAAATAGCACAAAAGCCCCACATTTATAGGACGATAACATATCACATCGAACACCAACAAACACAGCAAAACCTACAAACCACTAATCATCCTCTACCAAATATTCTTGGTTAAATCATGGTCTAACATTACCATTTAATAACATCTTAAGTTATCTATCTAATGCCTCAAGTCCCACATCAATCGGACTCGCGATTCGGGAGTTATGGTGGAAACATAAACTACACTTTTCACACATACATCACTTTTCCATATTTTCTTATCAATCCAAAGCATAAACATTTGTTTCTATTCCACTATCATAAAGAGCATTGAATTATCTTTCCAATGCATCTGACCGTGCCTCAATCCGATTTACGGATCAAAAGTTATGAAGAAAACAAAAATTGAAAATCTGTCACGTTCGCAATGTGAAGCTCCCAGCGAACCGTGGCAGAAGCAAAAAGACCTGAAGTTCGCAATGCGAACGGCTAGCGAACGTTCGCTGATTCCTTTGCTTTGGCTCGCAATGCGAACCTGCGAAACCCATAATTTCCAGCAGCGATAACATAGGTCATTTGGGGTCAAAATCCCTCATTTCTTCCACCCAAACACTTCCAAAACATACTATAGCAACCAAAACATGATCCAAACCTAACAACAAGTATTCTACTCAGTTTTTATCGAATTTCATTCGTAAAAACATCGATTTCTATCAATTGCTCCTAATTCCAATCGATACGAAAAGTTGCGAAACAACCAAAACAATTACAACAAACAACACATATACATACACAAGCAAGATATAATTGAAACTTCTCACCCTCACCCGATTAATCGCGCTCGAAACAGAGTTCCCGCGATTTTCCTCTTTCTCCTCTTTTCTCTTTCTTTCTTCTCCTTTTCTTTCTTTTCTTTTTCTTTCCTTTTCTTTTCTCTCTTTTCTCTCCACTTTCTATTTATATAAATATCTAAACCCCTAAAAGACTATTTAACCCCTCAGCTCAAATATCTCGCAAAAGCTCTCAAAATACGATAAAACATAAACAGCGATGAAAAATAATATATTGTCAAATAAAAGTCAAAAATAAAATAATATAAAACGAAAATAATTAAATCGACTCAATTAAATAAATAAGACAAAACCTAGGCGTTACAACTCTCCCCTACTTAGACATTTTCATCCTCGAAAATATACTGAGACGAACAACTCAGGACACGACTCTCGCCATCGACCAACAAACTAACATGCCAACAAGAGGCACCCCACGAATAACACAAACTGACAAACCACCCTGCTAACAACAATTACTACAACAACACGACACGACGACAACTACAACGACAAGATGCAAAGCCCATACAATGCACTTGACGACCAACTCACGACCCAAGGAATACCCAAGTTACGAACACACACATGTTCACTCTTGAACCGAAACACAACAAGATCGTTACCCTCCCCCTAGGTAACACTCCCCTAATCCCCCACAAGGAATTAGCCACACGCACTCGAACCATCACAATGGAAACGAGGCCACAACAAGGACAAGAACCTAAAGTTCCACGACCCAACATCGTTTCAACAACCTCTACAAAACTAGAATACCAAACATCCTTGTCACACAATAATATTACAACAATGCTACGATTCCTTAATCGAACATACAACCAAAACCTCCATCTATATAGTAGCCCATGAATAATATTTAAACCTTTCACCTAACACTTCCATACTGAAACGTCCCATAGTCTTACCATTCCTACATGTTCCCAATGTTCAACTTATGAATTCTTACAAGTCACATACGCAAATACAAAATATGCCACATCACACTTCCGCTGCGCACTCTGATTACTCCGAACCATCAAACCTACCAATCTCACACTCTCCCGTGTTATCCCACACACCAGACACAAGTCTCTGAACTGCTCAAATAATCTTAATTCTCTGACCATCAAAACAGACATGCATAACAACTTTCGACTTAACTTTTCAGGCACAACATCAGCTTTTCCCCAATAGGATAATTCGAGCTAAAGTCATAATTCATCAAGAATTCCAACCATCCTCGCTGTCTCATACTATATTCCTTCCGACTAAACAGGTACTCAATATTCTTGTGATTTACTAAACACTTCGAACCTAGGACCATAAAGATAATACCTCCAAATTTTCCAACACAATACCACCGCAACCAATTCCAAATCCATAATAATACATATCCTTTTATGAATCCCCAATTGTCGTAAAGCATAAGCCACGACTTTACCCTCTTGCATTAACACACTGACTAAACTCATCAAAGACACATCACAATACCTCACAACCGGTTTATCCGGATCACGCAGTATTAACACTGGAGCCGTAGAGAACTTCTACTTCAGCTCACCAAAACTTAATCACAACGAACATCCAAAACAAATGACTCACCCTTTGCAAGTCAACTGAGATACCAAAAGTACGAACTTAACAAAGTCTTCCATAACCTGCAATAACAACCAACTGAGCCCAAAAGTTTCTAATCTCCTTAACCAACTTCGGAGCCTCTCATTGTAGAACTACATCTACTTCCGATGGATCCATAACAATACTCTCATCTGAAATAACATATCCAAGAAAACTAACCCTTTTCAACCAAAATTCTCACTCGAATAACTTAGCATAAAACTTCGTCTCTTTTCAACACTTGCAATTCCAATCTCAAACACTCTACCTGTTCTTCCTCCGAGTTTATAACAGATCCGAATATCCTCAATCAAAACCACTATGAACTTATCCAAATAAATATGGAAGATACGATTCATATACTCCACAAAAATTCCAGACGCATCACTTGAAGCTTTTAACGTGTTAACAGTTTCGTTTTACGTAATTCACGTAGTTTTGACTAATCCTAATGATCGACCAAAAATCCATTCCATAAATAATATTTCCGCTTTTCAAAACATAGAACCCATTCATAGCTCCACAACGATGTAAAGAACGTTTAAATCGGATAAACGAAGCCAAAGTTAAGAAAGAAACAATTCGGAAAGATCTGCCATGTTCGCAATGCAAATCTCCCAGCGACCATTCACTTTCCTCATTCGCAATGCGAACCCCCAGCGAACCAAGGCAGAAGAAAAAGGGCACAAAGTTCGCACTGCGAACTGCTGGCGAGCCTTCGCCTTGACCTTCGCATTGCGAAGCTCCGACGAATCTTCGCATTCCCATTCAACCGTCCAATTCCACAATTTCCAACATGTATCAACAACCAACCAAAAAGAACTCTTAAATATTACATCCACACCCAAGGGTTTTCTCAAGATTTCCATAGTCTCATACCATCAAGGAATTCCAAATCGTTTGCGATTCGTCACAATTCAAAACTCAAGCTATCCAGAACACAACCGCAAGTTTCCATACTACTCACTGGTTAACATGCAACCTCCTACCATCATCTTTTTCCTTACCAACCATGCAGGACCTCTTCAAGTTGACACACTAACATTTCATCCAAAACACATCTGAAAACCATGCACAACTGACGGCCCATCACTGTGGCTTTCCTGCCAATTTCCAGAACACTAGCCTCACAACCATAACAAACACCTTAGTCTCAACTCCAAAGAGTGTCCTACTCACTTAGCAGATATAACCTCGACTATTCACCTTCGTCCAATTTAAGCTCACACTCCACTCTCTGAGAACAACCATTAGTAATACCCAATCATTCTCCCTCAGAGACATTCCAACTTGACCAACATACCAAAACCTCTAATCCGTCTCATCTTCCGATATTAGAATCTTCATCGACTCATCAAAACAATCCGTAACCATTTCTAAAATTCTAAACCATTCATTGCACACACTATCAAATCCGAAAAGACACGTCTATTCCATCCAACATAATTCCCATCTACTATCAACAAGAGATTAAGGGTGATCAGTTCCTCAATTTGTCAATAGATAGCCGACAATCATGATGGGGCATAAACCATCTTTACCAAACTATAATAGCATTCCTTACATCTCATGCACAAACTACCTAAGGCACCAATCCTTAGTCGACATAAACCTTACCTCCGCATTCCCTCCGAAATCGGGAACAACACTGTCCAAACATCACTTACAATCTTGCAATTCACAACACACTGAGCCAACGCACCACACCAGAAGCAACTTGGAGAAGTACCAGCTTCCCCCCACTTATCTCAATCTAAATCCTGCAGACAAGGGATTAGAAAACCAGAAAGCACCGACTGTGTTTCACACACATATCACGTACTAAGGGACACCCAACAACGACAGTATTCAACTGTCACACGAACTGACTCAACGACTTGGCCGGACGGACCGACCTGCTCTGATACCACTAATGTAACACCCCAATTCCCATCGCGAATAAATAATACATATATAAATCAGAGTAAATAAAAATTTATTTTTTCGACAGAAAACAAGGATGTCACAATTAAAGAAAGAAAACACAATCCCTGCTCATTTATTTGATACATAACACAAAATGGAATAACCTTAAAGGGAAACTTTTTCCATACAAAAGGAAAGGTCAATTATGGAATAAAGCGTAAGATCCATAACTGAATTGTTTTACAAAATGAATTGTTTTATAACATCAAAATATACATACAAAGGTAATACACAATAAATCTAACAAAGGTATACATATATAACATAATCGGTCCCCGACTCCCGTGCTACGTATCAGAGCAGACACCAAGACCGACAACAGAACGGAGGGCTAATCTTCACAAAAGCCTCCAAGACTACAAATCTGCAATTGCCTCATAGAGCAATAAACCACAACAGAAGGGTGAGAAATAACAACTAAATCAAGATTGCATAATAATATGCAAAACATATAATTCACATACATAGTTATTCTCACTACAAGCGTCACATTTAATACACATAACATATACCAATTATACTAACATAATCACATATTCACACATAAGGCACACCATAGTCATAACATATGGAAACACCCCACCACATCACATATCATATGTTTATGCATAAAACATATTATCCACAACCAATGCATTTATCACATATGCACATCAATTCACCAATTCAAAAATAAATCTCAACACATACTCAATCAATTCATGATTTTCCACACATAATGCATCCATTCATAATTCTCACACATAATCAATCCATTCATGATTTATACAAATGCACCGAGACCGACACAACGACTCTATGCAATGCATATACAGTACCATCCATCTATCAATCTCATCACCAGTTCACTCAGGAACTATTGGAATCATCGCTTGTTACTTAGTGCAACTCCCCGCCGGGCAAACGATGTTCCCCGTCGCTCACACCTTTTTGTATAAGGCACACGACGTTTATGGACCGCTCACACCTCTTTGTATAAGGCACATGACCCGATTGCTCACACCTCTTTGTATAAGGCACACGATCATCTATAATCATCGCTCACACCTCTTTGTATAAGGCACACGATGTTATAGCGGATTCCCTCTGGAACCGATTCGTCGCTCACACCCCACAAGGGCACACGACATCACAAGATGCATATCATGATGCTTGACACACAAGAACTCATGACAATAAAATGCATCTTCACAATTCAACCATATGAATTATCTCATCATCATTATTCATGCATTAGAAACCAATTCAAACAATGCATTTCAAACCATAAAGGCCACCAAACCACATATATTGAATTTCACATACACAATGCATTTCATCATAAACCACAAACCTCAACAATTAGCATTTTATCATATACATTCATATCAATTCACATCAAGAATTACTCACCATCAACCACAACATTCATACAATGTATTTCTCCATACAACAACATCATTATCACATGCTTCAGCATCATACAAATAGCACAAAAGCCCCACATTTATAGGACGATGACATATCACATCGAACAGCAACAAACACAACAAAACCTACAAACCACTAATCATCCTCTACCAAATATTATTGGTTAAATCATGGTCTAACATCACCATGTAATAGCATCTTAAGTTATCTATCTAATGCCTCAAGTCCCATATCAATCGGACTCGCGATTCGGGAGTTATGGTTGAAACATAAACCACACTTTTCACACATACATCACTTTTCCATATTTTCTTATCAACCCAAGGCATAAACATTTGTTTCTATTCCACTATCATAAAGAGCATTGAATTAGCTTTCCAACGCATCCGACCGTGCCTCAATCCGATTTACGGATCAAAAGTTATGAAGAAAACAAAAACTGAAAATCTGTCACGTTCGCAATGCGAAGCTCCCAGCGAACCGTGGCAGAAGCAAAAAGACCTGAAGTTCGCAATGCGAACGGCTAGCGAACGTTCGCTGATTCCTTCGCTTTAGCTCGCAATGCGAACCTGCGAAACCCAGAATTTCCAGCAGCGATAACATAGGTCATTTGGGGTCAAAATCCCTCATTTCTTCCACCCAAACACTTCCAAAACATACTATAACAACCAAAACATGATACAAACCTAACAACAAGTATTCTACTCAGTTTTTATCGAATTTCATCAGTGAAAACATCGATTTCTATCAATTTCTCCTAATGCCAATCGATACGAAAAGTTGCGAAACAACCAAAACAATTACAACAAATAACACATATACATACACAAGCAAGATATAATTGAAACTTCTCACCCTTACCCGATTAATCGCGCTCGAAACGGAGTTCCCGCGATTTTCCTATTTCTCCTCTTTTCTCTTTCTTTCTTTTCCTTTTCTTTCTCTTCTTTTTCTTTCCTTTTATTTTCTCTCTTTTTCTCTCCACTTTCTATTTATATAAATATCTAAACCCCTAAAAGACTATTTTACCTCTCAGCTCAAATATCTTGCAAACGCTCTCAAAATGCGATAAAACATAAACAACGATGAAAAATAATATATTGTCAAATAAAAGTAAAAAATAAAATAATATAAAACGAAAATAATTAAATCGACTCAATTAAATAAATAAGACAAAACCGGGGCGTTACAATCTCGACATGAATCAATGATTTTGAGAGACAGGTACAAAAATCACTAGTATAAACCTTTGGGATGGGTAGAGCCTTGACTTCATGACACCGACCCTTTGACCTCATGTTTTTTCTATGTTTTTGTGTGCTGCATTCATGCATCCATTTAAAAAACATTAAGCAAAGAAAATTTTCTCTTCTAGTCTCTCTTTTTCAAATTAAACAAACAATGATTGCAAATAGCAAAGGAAAAAAGATTGCGCTCATGGATTTCGGTAGAAGGAGAACTCATAAGTACACCTTCAAGGTTCCAAAGTTAGAGGATTTGAGAGGTTTGGAAAGGATGATCACAAACCATGAGGCTTTCAGAGCTAAGTACGGAGGTCTGCTACCTCTGTTAAGGGTCCATGTGATTGAAAGAATCATGGAGGCACTCATTCAATTTTACGATCCAGTCTATCACTGTTTTACATTCCCGGATTACCAGCTCGCACCAACGCTGGAGGAGTATTCTCACCTGACTGGTTAACATATTACTGATCAAGCTCCCTTTTTTGGACTGGAAGAAATTCCAAAGGATCAAATCATTATAAGAGCAATTTATTTGGATGAGTCAGAAATCAAGACTCACATGACCACCAAGGGAGGAATCCCAGGTTTACCAGCCAAGTTTCTGGTAAAGAAAGCTCTGTACTTTGCTAGTATAGGGAACATGACTGCTTTTGAAAGCATCTTTGTTTTACTCACCTACGGGTTATTTTTGTTTCCCATCATCAATAACTTTGTAGATATCAACGCCATTAAGGTTTTTCTCATTGGAAACCCTGTTCCGACTTTGCTCGCAGATGCGTATCATTCTGTACACTTAAGGAATTTATATATCGGGGGAATGATCACGTGTTGTGTGCCCCTGCTATATAAGTGGTTTATTTCCCATTTGCCTAAATCTGTCGCTTTTTGGGATCATAAGAGTGCCTTACGTTGGTCGCAGAAAATCATGTCTCTTACCAACTCTGACATAGATTGGTACAATAGGATTTATGACGGGATCAGAATCATTGACCGTTGTGGAAACTTCCCCAACGTACCCCTTATAGGAACTAAGGGGGGAATCAATTATCATCCAGTCTTAGTTGTCGTTAATTTGGATACCCGATGAGGCATGTCCCGCGTAATGCTCACCTGGAAGGTCTTTTCTTCAAGGATGAAGAAAATGACAGGGCACTAAAGATGGAAATAGTGCACGGTTGGAAACATGTTCATAAGAAAGGACAGGAGTCTCTAGGAAAACCGGACTGTGTCTCGGTGGAGCCTTATCTCCACTGGGTACAAACTAGAGCTCTCAAGCTAAAGATGCCTTATCCTCGTCACGGAGTTCTTCCGCCAAGGGAATCTGTCATGTACTTCATGACTGAAACGGAAAAACTTCAGGTTACTCTCAATAAAGTTCAACAGGAGAGGAGGTCTTGGAAGAACAAGTACCGCATTCTCAATGTGGAATGTACCAAAATACAGTAACTGCTGAAAGATAAGGATGTTCTAATTGAGATTTTGGAGCAACATGCTGTAGAGAATCAGGATGACCAAAGAAATTTGCTCGCTCCTTTCACTTGGCAGAAGAATGACGACCCGACAACGGCTCAAGAGCCCCGGTCCAAGAAAAGGAAAGTACCCGAATCAGCACCTGAGTTCTCCTCAGAGAGGACTCGGGACCCATTAGCTTAGGTTTCTATTTCCAGCACCTTGTAAATTATTATATTTCCATTTCCGCAATCCTTTGAATTCAATAAAATGGGGATTTCCCCACTGTTTCAAATTTACAATCTAATTGTCGAAGTTTATTTTGATTAAACAAAAAAAAACACAATTAATATAATCATTGCATTCATCATTCTCACGTCACGTATTCTTCTTACCTATGAATCTTATGTTTGTGTCTCGGTTCTAGAGTCAAACTGTCTCATTCATATAATACTCGGGCCAATCGTCAGAAAAAGATGGATGATCTCGAGGAAGAGAACAGAGAGTTGAAAGAAGAGATCGACGCTCTGAGAGAGGATATGAGAAAGCTTCGTAACGACATGCAAGCCATGGCAGAAGCGCAACTACAAAGAACTGTGATCTCAGATAATCACCTCAATGCCCATAGTAGAGAAGTATGATCCTATGTATCAAATACCGAAAGATCTTCCCTGGGGCATGCCTGTTAACTATATCCCGGAAGGATATGTTCCGCCGATCACTGAAGATCAGGGAATCATAGCAGAAGCCGCTGGGCCTGAAGGTTACAAAATTCGTGAAAGCGAGGATTCCAGAGGCATATTGAGGACTCCTGAAGGTTACAAACTTCGGGAAACGCCAAGATTCACTGCCGTAGTAATGGTACCACCCCCTGTGGTGCACACTGTCCCAGAAGGACAGATTCCACATATACCTTCTGGTAGAAAGGAAAGTATGTTCGATAGAATGGATGAATTCCAGGAGCAGTTCCTGGAAATGCAGAAGGAACTGCAGGCCCTTCGCGGTCAGGATTTGTTTGGAAAGGACGCCGCGGACCTCTGCTTGGTCCCCAATGTGAAAGTCCCGCACAAGTTCCAAGTACCCGATTTTGAAAAATACAAGGGTAACTCTTGCCCTCAGAGCCACTTGGTGATGTACGCTCGGCGAATGTCAGCTCAGATGGAGAATCAGGATCTACTGATTCACTACTTTCAAGACAGTTTAATCGGTGCCGCATTAAAATGGTACATGGGTTTAAACCGCGCTACGATTAGCACTTTCAGAGATCTTGGCACTGCCATCGTCCAACAATATAAATACAATTTGGACATGGCACCAGACAGAGATCAACTCAGATCAATGTCGCAAAAGGACAAAGAAACCTTTGAGGAGTACGCTCAGAGATGGCGTGAAATTGCCGCTCAAATTTGCCACCTCTTGAGGAAAAAGAGATGATAAAGATCTTCTTAAATACCTTAAGCTCATTTTACTACGACCGAATGGTTGCCAGTGCGCCCAGCGACTTCACCAAAATGGTCAGTATGGGAGTGCGTCTCGAGGAAGCCGTTCGAGAAGGACGTCTAGTCAAAGACACTGGGTCGACAAGCGGTACTAAAAAATATGGTAGTGCTCTCCCTAAGAAAAAGGAGCAAGATATTGGGAATATCTCTCTTGGAAAGCAAAGGCGACGGTACCAACCAGTAGCAGCTGTAACTCCTACTATCAACCTTGCATCTGGTTCTAATTATCAACCTCAGGTTGCTCAAAGCCAACCGCATTCGTAGCAATTTCAGTAAAGGACACAACAGCCTCTTCAGCAGGCTCGTCCTCAATACAACAACAACCGTGCAACGCGGCCACCAGGATTTGATCCTATACCTGTATCGTACGCAGAACTATTTCTGTTACTACTGGCGAAGGGGCATATCCAGACTAAGTCTCCTCTTACAGTACCGGAAAATCCGCTTTTTTGGTTTAAGGTGGATCAGACTTGCCCTTACCATCAAGGAGGACCAGGGCATAACATAGAGAACTGTCTCAGTTTCAAATCCGATGTGCAAAAGCTGGTTAGGAGCGGGATCTTATATTTCAAAGATACGAATCCGAATGTTTTAACAAACCCGCTGCCTCAACACGAGAAAGCTGTAGTCAATCTGATAGAAGGAGAGTCTAACAACGTCTATCAAATTCACGATGTACTCTTGTTGAGGGCCAACTTGGTCAAAATGCATTGTAGACAGAGTGGATATGGCCATGTGCCACCTCATAATTATCACCAGTGTGATATTTGCTCTAAAAGTAATCAAGGATGTTCAGTGGTGCAATCAGCTCTACAGGAACAGATGGATCTCGGATGGATCCAAGAGCACCGAGTTCGTGGAGTTAACATGGTTTATACGAATTCCAACATCATTCAAAACCACGATATCCGTATGATGGATGTCAACTTGGTGGCAATGCACTCAAGGCAAAACCAGTATCATAATCTGCCGCGTCACGATTATAATTCCTGTCTGACTTGCTCGGTAAACAAGCTGGGATGCTCTTTTGTACAAGAGGCCCTCCATCGTCAGATGGATCTTGGATGGATCCAAGACTACCATGATAGGAATCATTATCAAATCAACATGGTTCAAATCTTCGATATTCGCTTGATGAATACTAACCTGGCGGAGTTACATGCTAAACAGGTCCGACTCGGGTTCCTGGTATCACATGATTATCAGGGCTGTAAAGCGAGTTACGAAGACGATCAGGGTTATGCCCTTGTCCAGGAAACACTTCAGCACTTGTTGAACCACTGGTGGCTTCCAATCTATATGGATGAAGACACCCAGCAAGTTAGTATCACTAACGGGAATCCTACTAGATATCAAAGTCAGGATGTTCGGTCGATGGAAACAGATCTAGTAAGGTTACACTGCATTCAAAGCGGATGTGGCCAGGTGTCATTACACAACTATGAGCGGTGTGAAGTTTGCTCAGTGAATAATCAAGGATGCTACCTCGTGCGAGCAGCCCTTCAAAGTCAGTTGGACCACGAGGAGATTCAACCATGGTAAAGTTCGGGATCAGTCAACTACCTCGTTGATCAAATCGAGGACGTTGTCATAGTCTCTGATCATCAGAGGGCTAGGGATGTTTGTGCCATCATCCCTCTACTGGACGAATCAAGAGTTCCCAACCAGGAACGAATCGAAATTACTTACGATGGTCAGAAAAATTAGAAGGCTCCCATAGTCATCTATTTACCGGGACCACTACCGTATGAATCAACTAAGGCTATCCCTTATAAGTACGGTGCAACCACAGTCGAGAATGGAAAGGAAATTCCATTACCCTCCATCGTGAATATTGCAGACATCAGTCGAGTAACACGGAGCGGTCGAATCTTCAACCGAGGAGTTGGAGAACTTAACAAAGAAAAGGAACTTCAGATGGAAGCCCCTGATCCACCAGT
Organism: Lathyrus tuberosus; assembly: GCA_022829125.1. Taxonomy (NCBI): domain Eukaryota; kingdom Viridiplantae; phylum Streptophyta; class Magnoliopsida; order Fabales; family Fabaceae; genus Lathyrus; species Lathyrus tuberosus. The sequence continues at coordinate 9,872,046 of JALAZF010000090.1, forward strand.
CGGTCAATCTAGTAATCCTGACCTTTTGAAAAACAATGATGAGATGATGAAGCTCATCCAAAGGAGTGAATACAACATTTATGATCATTTCTTACAAACTCCTTCAAAGATCTCAGTGCTATCACTTTTACTCAGTTCAGAAGCGCACAGGGAGGCTCTACAGAAAGTCTTGGAGCAAGCCTTTGTAGAACAGGATGTAACAATCAGACAGTTCGATAGCATTATCTCTAACATCACTTCCTGCAATAACTTAGGATTTAGTGATGAGGAATTACCTGAAGAAGGTTGCCGTCATAACATGGCGCTCAACATTAGAGTCAACTGCCAGGACGATGCTTTAGCCAGTGTACTGGTAGACACAGGGTCAGCCCTGAATGTTATGCCAAAGTCCACTTTGATACAATTATCAATCAAAGGACCTCCAATGAGAACCAGGGAGGTCGTCGTCAAAGCATTTGACGGATCCAGAAAAACGGTTATCGGCGAAGTCGACCTTCCCATAACTATCGGTCCTCACAATTTCCTAGTCACTTTCCAGGTCATGGACATCCGGGCAACATACAGTTGCTTATTAGGAAGACCTTGGATACACCAGGCTGGGGCAGTCACTTCGACACTGCACCAGAAACTGAAGTTCATCAAGAACGATCAACTCGTCATAGTCTGTGGAGAACAGGCCTTGCTCGTAAGCAACTTATCATCATCTACTTATGTAGAACCCGAGGAGGATGTTGAGACTCAGTTCCAAGCGCTTACGGTGAGCAATAAGAATTAATCAGAGAAGGGAACTTTGATTTCCTCGTACAAATATGCTATCAAAGCGGTCGAGAGTACCAATACAACAGGATGGGGACATCTTGTTATTCCTACTGACAATAAGAAAAAGAAAGGTCTTGGCTTTTCCTCAACCTGTACTCAGACTGCTACTAATGATGAAAGTCTTCATCTCATTCAGGACTTCTTCCACAGTGGAGGTTTCCTTCACCCAATGCCTCAAGCAGTCCATACCATCAATGAGGGAGATTCCTCTGATACAGATGAGGAATGGAAGTCCTATCTTAACGAGGACGGTTATATGTATCAGGAAGAGGTGCCTACGCCCTTTTGCTTTCCTGCACAGAGCCCGAGATTTATACCAAGGTCAAACGTCGAAATGATATATGGAGATTATGATCCGAAAGGATGCCGTGCTCCACCAAATTCGTTAAAGGAGGACACTCTGATGAAAGACAACTTTGACCACGACTATTATGGCCCGATGGATGGCCTGCCTATCTGGCAGCCGTATCCCGGAGACTTGGGGCAAGAAAATCAGCCGAACAATGAAAATCAGCTGAGCATCATTGAACAGAATACCTGTGTCCCCGCCATGTCATGGGATTAACACCCAAGTTATCCTGAAAATACCCAACATGACGATGAATTCGCAACATTTGCAGGACTAGAATTCATTAACTATGCTTTTCCCGAGGTCAACGTCATCGAGAGGGATGACTCCTCCAGTTCCAAAGAAGTGTGGGACACCTTGGGACAACCGAGTGGAAAGTACGACTTCATGGTCAAATACACCGCTCTTGAAAGCTCTCGTATCAGGTTCGAAGACATCCAGCCAACTGGATAGGGAGATACAGCTGAGAGTACAAATACTATGCAAAATACAACAGAGGAATCCTCCTACGACAACTCTGCCTGGGAGACAGATTCCAATGATCCTGCTCCACCAGAAATCAACGTTATTTCTGAAGACAAATCCAGGAAGGTACCCGACTTTGTGATTCACCAAGGAGTTCGCCGCCAATGGGTCATTGTCGATGTTCCGAAGATTGTTCATAAGTCAAAGTAATTGCCATCTTTACTTTAACCTTTCAGCTTGCCCAGGTGAAACAAATGTTTTGATAGAGCTCGCTTTCTGTAATTTTCCCTCTTCGCTTCGCCCAAAGCGACAGAGTTTTGTTTTATAGGGCTGTAGTTTCAAGAATTGACTTGTTCATTAATAAAATAATGTCGTTCTGTAAATTCCGCATTAATTGCTGTTTTCTTTTTTCGCTTTTCTTAGAAAATGGTAATCCTAAAAAACAACTCAATAATAAAAACAACCAGTAAAAGAAATACACTGCACACACTTTTTCATTCTCTCTATCTCTTCTAAACACAAATCATCACGCCATGCAGATTGCTTGTTTTAAACCCCGTTGACACATACGATCCGATGCCTTCTCCCAACTTTGAGTTCCCGGTATTCGGGGCTGAAGAAGAAGTTGATGAAGAAATTCCAGAAGAGATCTCCCGATTACTCCGACAAGAGGAAAGGTCCATTGAACCTCACAAATAGCCGTTGGAAACAATCAACTTGGGTTCAGAAGAAGAGAGAAAAGAAATCAGGGTTGGGGCACTGCTCAGTCCAACTGCCAAAGAGAGTTTGACAAAGCTTCTCAGAGAATTTCCTGATGTGTTCGCTTGGTCCTATCAGGATATGCCAGGGTTGGATACCAGCATCGTAGAACATCGTCTACCATTACAGTCAGAATGTCCGCCAGTAAAACAAAGGTTGAGACGGACTCATCCAGACATGGCTGTCAAAATCAAAGAGGAAGTACATAAACAGATTGACGCGGGTTTCCTCGCTATGTTTGAATATCCTCAATGGTTAGCCAACATCGTACCTGTTCTGAAAAGGACGAAAAGGTCATAATGTATGTCGATTACAGAGATCTAAACAAGGCTAGTCCGAAGGACAACTTTCCTTTACCACACATTGACATGCTGGTAGACAGTACAACAAAGTTCAAAGTTTTCTACTTCATGGATGGATTCTCGGGCTATAATAAAATCAAAATGGCGCCGAAAGACATGGAGAAAACTTCGTTCATCACCCCATGGGGTACCTTTTGTTACAAGGTAATGCCGTTCAATTTGAAGAATGCCAGGGCAACCTATCAAAGGGCCATGACTACTCTGTTTCATGACATGATACACAAGGAAATCGAGGTATATGTCGATGATATGATTTCCAAATCTAAGACAGAGGAGGAGCATGTGACCCACCTGTCAAAACTATTCGAGTGGCTGAGAAAGTACAAACTCTGCTTGAATCCCAACAAGTGCACATTTGGTGTTCGTTCGGGGAAACTCTTAGGGTTCATCGTCAGCCAGAAAGGAATTGAGGTTGATCCTGACAAGGTCAAGGCCATTCAAGAAATGCCTTCTCCAAAAACTAAAAAACAAGTCAGAGGATTCCTGGGATGTTTGAACTATATTTCCAGATTCATATTCCTCATGACCGTGACATGCGCGCCGATTTTTAAATTACTGAAAAAGAACCAGGACTGCGTTTGGATAGAAGACTGCCAAATCGCCTTCGACAGTATCAAGGAATACCCGTCGAACCCGCCGATTCTATCACCTCCAGTGGAAGGAAGACCACTGATCATCTACCTCACAGTCTTGGAAGACTCAATGGGTTGTGTACTTGGCCAACAAGACAAAACCAAAAGGAAAGAGTCTGCCATCTACTATCTGAGTAAGAAATTCACCGACTGCGAGACTCGGTACACTATGCTTGAGAAAACTTGTTACGCTTTGGCTTGGGCAGCCAAACGTCTTCGCCAGTACATGATTCGTCACACTACTTGGTTAATCTCCGAAATGGATCCAATCAAGTATGTCTTTGAAAAGCATGCTCTCACGGGAAGGATTGCCCGTTGACAGATGTTGTTATCAGAATATGACATAGAGTACCACGCTCAGAAAGTCGTTAAAGGAAGTGTTTTAGCCGATCATTTGGCTCATCAACCGATTGACGATCAGGAATCATCCAGATTTGACTTCCCAGACGAAGATGTCATGTACCTAAAAATGAAAGATTGCGATGAACCTCTACCCAGTGAAGGGCCAGAACCAGAGTCCCAATTGGGACTTATCTTTGACGGAGCTGTCAATCATTACAAAAACGGAATTGGGGCAATTATCATAACACCTCAGGGTACCCACATTCCTTTCACCGCCAGACTTACGTTCAAGTGCACGAACAATGAGGCCGAATACGAAGCTTGTATCATGGGTCTCAAAGAAGCGACCGACTTAAGGATCAAGAACTTGGATGTATATGGCGACTCAGCCTTGGTTATCAATCAAATCAAAGGAGATTGGAACACATACCAATTAGGATTGATTCCTTACAAAGATTACGCGAGAAGGTTGTTACCATTCTTCAACAGAATCGAGTTTCATCATATCCCTCGTGAAGAGAATCACATGGCTGATGCATTAGCCACTCTCTCTTCCATGATTAGTGTAGGTCAATGGAATGACTTACCTAAGCTTGACATAATGCGCCTTGAACGACCCGCTTACATCTTCACGATTGAAGCAGTCATAGACGACAAACCTTGGTATCACGATATCAAATGCTTCCTTCAGAAACAAGAGTACCCACCTGGGGCACTAAGGAAGGACAGAAAAACCCTCAGAAGGCTGGCAGGCAGTTTCTTCCTGAGCGGTGATACACTCTATAAGAGAAACTTTGACATGGTCTTGCTCCGATGTGTAGACAGACCAGAAGCGGACATGCTAATAAAAGAAATTCACGAAGGATCCTTTGGCACTCATACCAACGGACATGCAATGGTGAGAAAAATTCTTAGAGCAGGGTACTATTGGTTGACAATGGAATCCGACTGCTACAAGTACATGAGGAGGTGTCACAAGTGTCAGATATACGCCGACAAAATCTATGTACCGCCATCACATCTCAAAGTTCTTTCTTCCCCATGGCCTTTTTCCATATGGGGAATCGACATGATCAGCATGATTGAACCCAAAGCTTCAAACAGACATCGGTTCATCCTGGTAGCCATTGATTACTTCACCAAGTGGGTCGAAGCAGTGTCATATGCCAACATAACCCGACAAGTGGTGGTCCAATTTATCAAAAACAATCTCATCTGCCGTTATGGTGTTCCAAGCCAGATCATTACTGTTGTACCCCAACTTTTTCCCTTAGATCTATTTTTTTTTGCATATCATATTAGGTCAATCATGCCGCATAGCTAACCCGTTTTATCAGGTTCTTGCTTTTGTTGTTTTTTTATCAGGTTTGCCTCGAGGGAGTTCAAGGAGTAATTGATCAAGGTCTTTTGGATGGAGCATTAAATCAAGCAAGAGATGTCTCCATAACCCTAAACCCACCATGACCAAATTTCTACTCATTTTATCTACCCTCATTTCTATTCATTTTCTAAACCTATTTCATCAACCTTTTCATTTTATCAACTTTTGTTCAATTTGTTCAATTTAATTTCCTTAAACCTCATTTAATCCTAATCATTTCTAAATCCATTATCATTTAGTTTTTTAATCACCTTTGTTTATGCAAGACCATTTAATTTTTCCTAAGTCCATGTTCCATAATCCATCGTGACCAAAAAGAGGGAAAGGTAGGTGTTACATATTATCAGAATTATTTTCATTGCCAAGTGGCCAATAGGAATCAAGAATGAATATGTTGACTTTTCAACCCAAGTATCAGCCAATGGAAATGTGCCAAATTGGAAAGGAAGAACTCAGCATTATTTGAAATTCATCCGTTCACAAAACCATTCAATCCTTGGCACAAAACTATTTTGAACTCCCCAAAGACAATTCCCTTTTTGAGCTCTCAACGGTTTGCCTCAATAAAATTGATTCTGAAGATTTGCTTGTCTTGGCATCCACCCTGACACCACCTGCAAGATGATTTCTCAATCACAAAACCTTGCCTTATTTGATAGCCTCTCAGTGACACCAGAGGGAGGGTTCTGAGGACATGCATAAAATGGTGAAGCTGCTCCTGCAGCATCTGCTTATTTTGGCACAGCATGGGAGCGTCTGTCTCCAAGAGCCGAAGAACGTTGGATTTCAAATGGTAAACCCTAGCTCTAACCTTGCCCACCAAGTTTTGAAATGTAACCTGGCCCATCAAGCAGCCTATAAAAGGAGCTCGTCTGCAGCTCTCAAATCATCAACATTTCATCAACAATTTTCACACAAACACTTCTCACAAAACATCTTAAGTTATCAAAGCTTCTGGTGCACAAGCAAGAGAGAGGAAGGGTGGTTTCAGCAATCTGGTCCAAGAAGCTCATCACAAGGAGAAGGAACAGTGGGCTTGCTCCTCTAGGTATCACTTTGTCTCCTTCTATTTTTTATGCATGTTGATTGTGTGATACGTATATGCACCATGCTGTTATTATTTCCATTCCACTACTGTCTAATTTTCATGGCCATCTTGCTCCATGTCTGACTATCATGCTATCATATTTCTGTTTGATCATTGTATTGCTGTGAATAATTATCATGTTGGTTTTCACTTTGTATGATTTAATCGTGGTCGGATTCGTCTGGTTTTGTTCGTGTTTGTCTGAAATAAAAATGAATGTGTGAGAACTTGGTGGCGCTCGCCACATTTGGTTTGGTGGCTCCCGCCACATAGTTTTGTTAAATATAATAATCACCACCTAATATTAATAATATAATAATCATCACATAGTAATAATAATATAATGCACACACACCACCAAAAATAATATAAAAAGGAAAGGTAACCATGGCACCCGCCATTCTATATCATGGCGCCAGCCACTCTCATGATGGTGGCGCAAGCCACTTCCCCTTTGAGGGAATAGGAGGCCAAGCCACCCTTTCCTGGGGACTTCCACTTTTTAATTTTTTTGTTTTTTTTAACTGCTTTATTTCATTTCTTTTCTATGTTTTTTTTTTATAATTTCAAACAAAATAAATTCTGCTTTCTTATTTCTTCCTTAAGCATGCTATGATTTATATGAACGTTGCTGCATGAACTGTATCATAAAGTTCTTGTCTGCACTATTTGCTTCTGTTTGTTATTACATGATTCCATTGCCTTATTTTTCAAACTGTGAGAATGTCTTTCTGTTATGCTTGACGTATTAATGTGCTACCATTGTTAAATGAGTTATTTTGAGAGCATGCTATAATTTGTGAAGTTTGGTTGAACATTGCTTACTGGCTTTATCACGAGAATTCTTGTCTATGCTTTTTGTTTCTGGTTGCTAAGTTGCATGATTCCATTGCCTTGTTCTTCAACTATGAGAATATCTTTGCTGCTATGCTTGACATATTCATGGGCTCACTATTTTTAAAATGTGTTGCTGTTTTTTTAAACTATGCTGTGATTCATTAAACCCTTGCCATGAAAATGTGTTTGTTTTCTGTTTGAAATCACATGAGTAGATTCTTTTGTCGCTGTTTGCTTTCCATGCTATGATTGCCCTGCTTGTGTAACTACTGTTTGTGATTCTATGAATGCATTTGGTTTGTGAAGTTGTGTCTCTGACTTTATCATAACTCTTGCCATGCAAGTTTGTGTTGCTTTGCTACCTGTTAATGAACAACATGTTTTCAGATGCCTTGTTTCCAATTGTGAATGCTTCTCTGCCTTATATGTTCACTGCATGACCACTTGCACTCACTGTCTAATGTGTTTACACTTATGGTTAAATGCTCACTATTTACTATGTTCATATTCATGCTACACTTTGTGATCACTTGCTTACCACTTGCTATGTCCACACTTATATTCACTTCTGATCACTCACTCACTGTTTGCTATATTCATTTTTTTAAGCACATCTCATGATTATTTGTTTACTGTTTTATTGAACTCTTATATATTACATATATTTCAACTCTTCTATAACTCTTATTTATAAGATGTTATTTCCCCCCTTCCTTCCAAAGGAAAAGTTTTTCTATTGACTTCAAGATCATAGAAAGCTCATCACCCTTCTTTGACCCATAGTCATAGGTAATCATTCATTACCCTTTTAAAACTAGCCAACCTAAGAGATAGCCATTAATCCCTTATAACCTTTAAACCCTCCTTTAACCTACATAAGAGATAGCCATTAATCTCCTCTCATTCACCAACTTTTAAACTTTCACAATCTTTTCAAAAGATAGCCATTAATCTCTTTTCCCTTTTACCCCATCCGGTGAACTACCGTTGCTATGATTCTTTAGTCAGATACGTAGGCACAAGATGCGACGTCTTGGCGAGCAAACTTAGTGTACATATTTAGGTCCTTAGTCTTAGTACAGATTTACCTTAGTAAGCGAACATAGAATAACATAAACATTAACAAGAGGTTCCCGTAGAGTACTATGGACGTTTAGGGTGCTAATACCTTCCCTAGGCGTAACCAACCCCCAAACCTTAGATCTCCCCCTTTAGGTTTTTTTAACGATCTTGAACCTTTCCTTTGGATAAATCAAAGTCGGTTGTAAAAGAAAATGATGCAAATTAATTAATAATTTATTTCCGATTTTCACCGCAACAATTACTGATAATGGATCTAACTTGAACAACAAGATGATGAAGGAGTTATGCGCAGAGTTCAAGATCGAACACCATAACTCATCTCCCTACCGACCCAAGATGAACGGAGCGGTAGAAGCGGCTAACAAGAACATCAAGAAGATTGTTCAGAAGATGGTTGTAACCTACAAAGACTGGCACGAGATGCTACCCTTTGCTCTTCATGGTTATCGCACATCTGTTCGCACTTCAACAGGGGCAACCACTTTCTCTCTAGTATATGGCATAGAAGCAGTGATCCCCATCGAAGTAGAGATCCCATCAATTCGGGTATTGATGGAAGCTAAGCTAACAGAAGCTGAATGGTGCCAAAGTCGACACGACGAACTGAATCTGATCGAAGAAAAGCGAATGATGGCTTTGTGTCATGGTCAGTTTTATCAACAAAGGATGAAGAGAGCGTTTGACAAAAAGGTCCAACCTCGTGTCTTCAGGAAAGGAGACCTTGTGCTAAAAAAGATACAATCCTTTCTCACTGATTCTCGGGGAAAATGGACTCCGAATTATGACGGCCCCTATGTGGTCAAGAAAGCTTACTCAGGCGGTGTCTTAAGACTTGCAACCATGGACGGAGAGGGATTTGCCTACCCCACAAATATTGACGTAGTCAAGAAATACTTCGTCTAAATAAAAAAAATAAAAAAATGTCTCGGTGGATTGAAAACCCGAAAGGGCGGTCCAGGCAAAAATTAGAGACATGATAAAAAATTATCCCGGTGGATTGGAAACCTCAAAGTACAATCCAGGCAAAAATTAGGGATAATGGCAAGTAACTATGTTCGACAAATGGGCATGTCCCTCGGCAACAGTTACATCATCCGTTAGGAAAACTCCGATCAAGGTCATCTTCGACAGAAGCTCAGGATGCCCAGAATTCAAAGTTGGTAGAAGGATAGTGGTTGTTATGTTTCTGTAGCCCTTTTCCCTGTAAATTACCATTTTCTAACTTTGTATATACTCTTTGGAATCACGCGTTTGGCTGATTTCCATCTTATCAATAAAATTTGAGCCCTCGTGCCTTTGTTTGCAATTCTTATTTGTTTTAGCTTTACAGAATGACATTTTAACATGATCAACGATTCTTGAAATAAAACAAAAATGAATTTACTTGTAAAATTTTTCCGCTTAAAGTAAAGGTGGCAATTTCTTTTGACGGTTGAACATCGAAAGAACATCAATCGCTTCTCCAGAAGTAAGCGAGCTTCAAAGTACAGAATCAAAGTACTCCTTCTAAAACCAGTGCACCTGAACAAAGGATCAACTGTGTCAGAGACCATGGTTCATCTGACACCCCCGACAAAGTTCTTACCTCCTAAGCCCGACCAACGGTTGTTCCCCGCAGGGACTACTTCTCCTAAGTAAGGCAGAATTGCTACTTTTGGGCCAGCGGCAATTCTTCGCCCGACGATGGCCGAGTATCCAGTCATGTTCATCTATTAGTCTCTATGGCACGTCAGTTTTGTCAGCATATACATACATGCATCATGCATTATTGATTTACATTCGTATTCATATTGCATCACTATCTCTCTAGTCGGTCTTGTCCCCTAGTGATAGACAGTCCTCTCAATCGAGTTGTCAGTCCTTTCCTCGTCAGGAAATGTTGCGTCTGAACAATCTCTCTCCTCCAGTGTATTTCTGGGATGAAGTTGGTCCTTGATCACTTTGATAACTTGAACCTCTGAAAAACTAGAGAACCCTCGACAAATGTCACCCTTCGCCATCGAAGACGATATCTTCGCTTTCCTGGATTAAGGAAAATCCCCAGAGAAAGCCTCTTAAGCAGCGATTCGACAATACAACAGTTGTTCTCTAAAACAAACGCTGATGAAAAGGTCATTAACAAATGGCGAGAAGATCCCGAGAAAAGTATGATGTAAAACCCCAAGCGAAAACAGTCTCTCAAGAGACCTGCTTTCCCCTGTAGAGCCGACAAATGGCGTCTCCAACAGAGAAGTTTGTACACCTCTACAACTCAGACGATTGGATTCCCCCATCAAGTCTGACATCAAAAGTTTTCCCATCAAATGGCATCTCCCCAGGAAAATACGATGAGAAGTTTGAGGAGAACCGCTACGCATAGCGTCCCTTGTCAAGAAAGTTTATTGACAAAAGAAACTAAGACCAGTTCCTTGGTAGGAAACTAGGATCGAGGGGAAATTTATATCAGAAACTAAGACCAGTTCCTTGGTAGGAAACCAGGATCGAGGGGAAGTTTATATCAGAAACTAAGACCAGTTCCTTGGTAGGAAACCAGGATCGAGGGGAGGTTTATATCAGAAACTGAGACCAGTTCCTTGGTAGAAGACCAGGATCGAGGGGAAGTTTACCTTTTCTAAGTACCATTGCTTAGCAAAAGAAGATGGATGCAGAAACTGCCATTCATAACCACCATCAAAATTTCGGGTATTCCGATATTTAATCATCTTGCACCTCGAATGCCCGAATACCTTCGCCATTCACACCTTCGGGTCCAAGAAGATTAAATAGGGGCATCTGTCATACCCCAAATTTTGACCACTAAGATTTCCCATCATTGTGTAAATTATCATCACAATATGGATGAACCATTAGTTTCCCCAAAGATGGGTGAGCATCCACTACCATCAGAATTAGGGTTTCAAGCCCTCTCAGAGCTCTTAGACAAAGGATCAATCAAGAAATGACATGATCTGCAACTTGTCTAGCCTCTCCAACATCCATAATGGATCAAAAGGACTCCTGCTTCAAGGATCAAGCACAAGGCTGCTCCCTTCCAAGTGGATTAAGCCTCAAGATCTCCAGTGTCACCAAATTAGGGTTTTGGTCGACCAAGGCCTCCAGATGGAAATTCTCCTCTGGGCATGAGCCAATGCTTCAAGGCATAACTTATGATTCTCCAAGGGACATCATAAACCCAGTCACCAAGTCAATTTAGCCTCAGGGGATGCATACATAAAAAATCAGGAATTAGGGTTTCTTGACCTAATTCACCCCTAAGTTGACTTGTGGGACAAACCATGAGCCAAGACCTCAAGGGAGGATTTGAGGGTCTCTAACACACTACATTAATCCATTTACAACAATGGATTAATCCAAGAAGCTTGAGCAACAAGTTTCAATTTCATCTGAACCACATTTAGGGTTTCGCGAGAAAAGTCAACTGTACCTTTGACTTTTGACCAGGACATGCTCCCAAACCCTAGGACATGATTCAATACACCCTATAACACCTATGAAATCAATCCATTAAGTTTGATTTAGGTCAAGGACTTGATTTCATAGAGGATCGCACAGTTTGGAATTCATTTGACAAAAAGTCAACTGTGCACAAAAGTCAAACTTTGACTTTTTGAAATTTTTCACAATTATGGTTCTTTGACCCCAAAATGATGTTAATGTGTGATTTAAATCATCATTAATCAAGAAAAATCAAGAAAAGTGGGATAACTTGTAAAAGGGATAACCATAAAAACTTAGAAAATTTTCTAAGTTATGGAATAAAGTGGCTAGGGTACCAACTTTGGAGGATCATAACTCCTAAACCACAAGGCCATTTTTTCCCATCCAAAGCTGGATTTGTAGCTCTCATGGCCCTTTACAAAAGCTTCAACTACACCTCATTCCAATTCATTATGGATTTTGAGTTATGGAATGATCAAAATGGCTGAAAACATGAAATGCCACTTTTTCCAACACTTAGTAAAATTTTCACTAAGTCAAAATCTGCCTTCACTTTTTTCCAAATGTAGGGGCATTTTTCACTTGGATCCAAAAAGTATCAAAACCAATTATGATCAAACAGTTATTGTATCATATGAGGGCTTTTCAAAATGGCCAAGAACATCACCAAACTCAACTTGAGCCATGAGATATGACCATGGCAACATGCCTTGCTGAAAACTGCCAAGGCAAGACAAATTTTGGAGTTTTGCTCGATTTACTCAAATTTTGCAGGGGGCAAGCAACTCTATCCATCTGAACACCTCAAGGGGGACCAAAGAGGAACCAACTCTGATCCCAAGCCTCCCAAGTCTTTGGAACCAAAAATAGCATGCCAAACCTAGAAATCCCTAAAAGAGGGACAAGACTCCAATTTTGGATTTGAGAATTTAATGGATGCACCAAGGTGGCATGGACTGACACATTTACAACTGAATTCAGTCAAGAATGATCCAACAACTAGGGAACCATAACTCTGTGCTCTAACCTCTAGTCAATGGCTAGAGGAGACTTGGATTCTCATTTGCCAACATTGGCCAAACCTCTGCTGCAGTTGCATTCACTATTGCTTGCAAAAAAAACTTGCTCTACTATAAATAGAGCTCATTTGTGCTCAAATTGAGTACACCAAAGCCATCAAACAGATGCTTTCCTCAAAATCGCCTTCTCACTTCCAATTTTGCCTTCTAAGGCAAGTCACCATCGGGTTTTGAGTTTGAGAGCAATTCCAACCAAACCAATCACACACACACACACCTCATAAACATCATATATAAGTGATCCAAACACTCACATAACATCTGGAACATCAAAATCACAAAATCACCAGCCAATTGCTCAAGTCTTTGACAGATTTGCAATTGGGGTACCATCTCAAGTTCCAGATCATTTCAATCCATTCCAAGCATCCAAACACACTCCATAGCACCTAGGAAAGCTGTCCATAACCTTGGATCCAAGCTGTAACACCTCTAACACAAAACACGATCACCAGCTGCAAGTGGTAAGCATGAGCTCTTCTAACTCTATGATCCATGCAATTTTTGCTGCACAATAATTTGGCCATATGTTCATAATCATGCATTGAGTGTTTTCCCTTAATCAATTGCATTGTTTGAATCGTGTATGAAATTTCTGAACCTTCATGCAGAATTTAAGGTTCTTGAGGTTTATATTTGATTTCTTATTCCATGCTTAAAATAAATGAAATTAAAGACCATAGACATGATCGTGAGGTTGAAACGAGTAGACTGATATGTAGATTGCATGATATAATCAAGTATTCAGTGAGATTGGATAGAAAATGCAAATCTGCAGAAACAGAGGGTGGCGTGTGTTCTTGCCCTTGTTCTTGGCGCCCTTTTTGAAAATTCAAATATTTGAATTTTATGATTTTATTTAATTAATTCAAAAATTAATTTCTCTCTGAGTTTTAATGATTTTGAGTTGATTCTTTTTTTAATAATTCACAAAAATGTTAAAATGTTTTATTTTACCAAAAAATCCCAAAAATATTATTTATTTCATATAATTGATATTTTTGCCAAGAATTGATATTTTAATTGTTTTTGACATTTAAAATATTTTTTCCTTCTTGATTTTGCAAATTTTTATGATTTCTAATCATTTTGTAGGTCAAAACATGATTTTTGAAACATTAATCCAAGATCACAATTTGTTTTCCACATGTTAAACAATTTTGATCATTTTAATTGAATTTTTTATTCAATTAAAATACATTTTGGAAATAAATTAGGGTTTTTGATTAATTCAACCCTCATCAAACCTTTTAAAAAACTTTTGGGCCTCTAATAGAGTGTAAGACCCAATCCTTTGTAAATACAAACCTATTTTGGGCCTCAAATGTTGTATAAGTCCCGTTGTATTTCAAAAGTTCGGCGCAATCATCGCCCGTTTAAAACAAACCATCTGGGCCTCTCCTCGAGCTATAAGACCCATTCAAAATCATTGTTGGGCCTCTAATAGAGTGTAAGACCCAACCCCCCTTTTGAAACCAGAAACCTTTTGGGCCTCAGTCATTGTATTAGACCCACGGTGTTTTCAAAACCTCGGCGCGATCGTCGCCCTTTTCAAAATTAATCATTGGGCTTCTCCGTGAGCTATAAAACCCATCTTTGTTCACTTTCAATCATTTTGGGCCTCTTGAGAGAGTGTAAGACCCATCCCCTTTGTACAGAAAACCTTTCTTGGGCCTTAGTCACTTGTATAAGTCCCTGTACAAAACGACAGTGCGATCACTGATTAAACCCTGGGCCTCTCCTTGAGCTGTAAGCCCCAACAATCTTTTCAAAGCACTTTCTCCTTTGATTTTGAATATAATATTGTTATCAAAACTTTCTTTGTTGAACAAACTAACAAAACAACATGGAAGCTCTACAACCGAGTAAGTGTTTACCCGCTTTCATTTACTGTTTTCATATGTATATAACTGTATTGTGGGGTTGTTTCACTGTAAGTCTTCTTTCAAAAACTCATATTGACTGTGTAATAATAGTATAGATATTTAGAGTTTCCCCGACAACTACGTCTAGAACTAGGCAAAACCTCGTCTCTTTACCTCCGACGTTCACCCGGATATACCTTAACCCTGAGAATTTTCTTTTACAACAATTTTAGATAACCAGATCTAAGAAATCTCCCCCTTGAACAGTTCATATACAGAAGGCAAATGTTCCAAGTGAAACCCCTTCTAGAACTGTTCATCAGCCTCCTCTTGGGCTTAGTGCAAGGACCCACAGGCTTCCTAAAAGCATCCCCGCCTCCTCTTGGGCGTTGTACAAGGACCCGTCGGCTTCTTAGAAGTTTTCACAGCCTCCTCTTAGGCTTTGTATAATGATTCTTTCCCCGGGAAGATAACCTCCTCTTGGGCTTAGTACAAATTGTCCCTCGGCTTCTTAAAAATTTTCTCACCTCCTCTTGGGCTTCGTACAAATTGTCCCGACGACCTCCTAGAGGTATAGGAACAAAAATTAGTCATCTTAATAGAACAGTGTTTCAAAGAGTCTAGATCTCAATACTACTATTTCTTAAGCATAGTACAAAAGATAAGACCCGTATACTTGGGCAGTCTCAATACCCTTCGGATTTTCCGTTTCCTTAAAGAACAGGAAATAATCCCGGTCCTCAGATCAAATCCATGAGTACAACATTACCCATATAAGAACTGATTTTCTCCTTTAACCAACATACTGGACCTATCACTCAACTGAAACAGTAATCCTAGCCTCCCCTTGGGCTCTGTACAATGATTCTCCCCAGCAGAGTTAATCTTTTAGCCTCCATCTTGGGCTTCGTACGAGATACAAAAACACTCTCTTGTTGAGTATAAAAGAGTCTCTTGTTGAGTCAAACCCTTTTAGCCCCCGTCTTGGGCTTTGTACAAGACACATACAAAACACTCTCTTGTTGAGTATAAAAAAAACTCTCTTGTTGAGTCGATTACCTTTAGCCTCCATCTCGGGCTTCGTACGAGATACAAATCACTCTCTTATTGAGTATAAAAGACTCTCTTGTTGAGTCAAACCTTTAGCCTCCGTTTTGGGCTTCATACAAGACACATACAAAAGCACTCTCTTGTTGAGTCAACCCGTCCAGCGTCTCTCTCGGGCTTCGTACGAGACATATAAAAGCATCCTCTTGTTGGGTTATTAGCCTCCTCTTAGGCTTTGTATAAGAAAACCCCGGTTGAGTCAATCAACCTTTTAGCATCAAAGTTGTGCCTCGTTCACAGTATACAAACATCAACAACTCCTTTTCCCCCATCTAATTGCTGTAAGCGGCAAGCCTCTGGATTATTTACATCCCCACCACTGTCCCTCTTTTAGCATGATAAATTCCTAAGGAAAGATGACATTGCTCTAAACTGAGTTAAAGTTTTCTCCTTCAGGTTAAAATATCCCCTATAAAGAAAATTATGGCATTTCTGGATTCACATATCCCAGTTAAAGTAATTCTCCTTTATAATCAGTCACCCAACAGTTGTGACAAACAGACCAAATATCCCCTTTAGAGATGACAAGTTCTCTCTCATCAATAAACCCTTTAGCTTCGTATCTTGGGCTTCGAACAAGATACAAATAGACCCTTCAGCTTCACATCTTGGGCTTTGAACAAGATACAAACCACCTTTAGCTTCATGTCTTGGGCTTTGAACAAGACACCAAAAATAGGAGGAACTACGATCGCTCTGATTTCCCTGTTTCGGTAAACGGGAATACGTAGGCATAAGATTGAAAGAAAAATCTTAGCAAGCACACCACATCAAAAACCTCTGGCCACAAATCCTCACATACCTGTCAAAACATCCGAGTCCGTATCCCCCACCAAAAGTCTAAACTCGATCAAAATAAACCTAAGAGAGGCCCCCCCCCACATTGATCGCATCTGTAAACTAACAGTTTTGACTGTTTAATCTCAGTTTGCAAGCAGGGTTAGTTGGAGACATCTATTTCCCTTCCTTCATCAGCTCCAATAGGATAAAAAATGAATAGACCTGTAGTACCCTTCCAGAGCGACAGTGCTTAAGAACCACGTCCAAAATCGCTCGCTACATTTGGTTCCCCTGTTTTCCCTTTTTGTGACCATATAATAAAAACAAACTTGATTTTCGAAGTACAGAATGTGTGTACTTAGGGCTTTCTCCTCAGCATAAAGAATACAAGTGCCTGAGTTCCACAGGTAGAGTCTATATCTCTAAAGATGTGACCTTTAATGAACACAGTTTCCCATATCCTGCTCTTTTTCCTGACAAACAAAGCTCATTTGTCCCTTCACTTTCTCTTCCTTTTCCCACTGCCCAAAGTCCTCCACCTATGAGTGCACCCTTGTCTGAGTCACATCAATCTGTTTCTATCCTCAGTATTAATCCATCAGACAATGCCATCCCAAATAGCTCTGTGGCCCCACCTACTCATCAGAATGACCTGTCCCAAAGTGAACCTATATCTGCCTCCTACAATCATGATCAGATTGCGCAGTCTTCTTTAAACCCTTTACCTGATGAATCTATGCCCTCCTCCAATATTCTATTACAAACATCCAATACTGATACTTCAATGTCACCCTCTATTCATAACTTGCAACCGATTCAGTCACCTCCTCAAAACAATCATCCCATGCTTACTAGGGAAAAAATAGGTCACTCCAAACAAAAGGTCTTTGTTGCTCACATAGAACCTACTAATGTAAAATAAGCTTTGTCACAACCATAATGGTCTAAGGAAATGCAAACTGAGTACAATGCTCTTATGGCTAACCATACAGGGACTCTTACAACTCTACCTCCTCATAGACAAGCAGTAGGTTATAAGTGGGTGTTTAAACTAAAGGAGAATCCTGATGGTAGTGTGATCAAATACAAGGCCAAGTTAGTTGCTAAAGGCTTCCATCAACAACAAGGGTTTGACTTCAATGAGACATTCTCTCCCGTTGTGAAACCAGCTACCATCAGGATCATTCTAAGCCTAGCTCTCACTTACAAATGGGACATCCAACAAATAGATGTCAACAATGCATTCTTGAATGGCATCCTTCAAGAAGAAGTGTACATGACACAACCACCAGGTTTCTCTCATGAAAACAAGGAGTTGGTGTGCAAACTTCACAAAGCATTGTGAGCCTGGTATGATAAACTCACTCAAGCTCTACTAACTTTTGGCTTTGTTCACTCAAGGTGTGATCATTCTATTTTTGTGTACTCTAAACAAGGCACTACTTTATTTGCCCTAGTTTATGTTGATGATATACTCCTTACTGGGTCTGCCTCACAACTTGTGAATGACTTAACCACTAAGCTTCACAGAGCATTTGCCCTGAAGAGGCTTGGCACTCCTGAATACTTTCTGGGCATAGAGTTTGTTCCATAACCAAATGGTTTTCTCATCTTAACTCAAGCCAAGTATATCAATGATCTCCTTGACAAAGCCAAGATGGTAAATGGAAATGGTGTACCTACACCCATGATGAGTACCTGCAAGCTAAGTAAGAGTGGATCTCCTAAATTTTATGATCCTTCTTTGTACAGGTCCATTGTTGGAGCTCTTCAGTATGTTACTCTTACCATACTTGATATTGCCTATAGTTTAAATAAGGCATGTCAGTTTATGGCAGCACCATTGGACACTCATTGGGTAGCAGTTCGCAGAATTCTTCGATATATGAGTGGCACTCTCTCCTATGGCCTGTTGTTTTCTCCCTCTCCCTTAACTCAGAAGTCCTCTCTACGGGCATATAGTGACTCGTAATGGGTAAGTGATCCAGACGATAAGAGGTCAACGTCGGGCTCGTGCATATTTTTTGGTCCAAACATTGTTGGTTTGAGCTCTAAGAAACAACCACTTGTGGCTAGGTCGAGTACAGAAGCTGAATATCGTGCACTAGCTCACACTACTTCAGAGCTGCTATGGCTGGAATCTTTGCTTACTGAGTTGCAGGTCCTTTTCTATCCTCTCACTCTTCTTTGTGACAACTTGAGTGCAGTGCTTTTATCACACAGTTCTGTTCTCCATGCTCGCACAAAACACATTGAGCTTGATATTCACTTTGTAAGAGAAAAGTTGTGGCCAAGAAACTTGCCATCCAACATGTACTAGCATTTACCCAATTAGCAGACACACTAACAAAGCCACTAGGGACTGCTGCCTACCAAAGATTAAGAAGCAAGCTCAAGGTCGTGTCTTTCAAACCCCCTTGATCTTGAGGGGGAGTATTAGAGCAGCTTTAGCATTACTATGTGTGGCTGTAAAACTGTATGTGCATTATAAGGTGTGAGCTTAAAGTTTGTTGAATAGTTTGTTAGGAGTTGGTTAGAGGTTGATAACAAACTTTATGTGTACTGATTGTATATAAGGTGAAAGCCTTGCTTCATTGAACGTTGAGCTGAATAAAAGTGTTAATGCAGATGAAGAGTAAAACTCTCTCTGCGTAGTTTCAATTTTGTTAATGAGAATGATTATATTATCTTTAAGAGTAGGTTTAAAGATTTACTCCAAATTTAAACCCTATATTCTCCCTTATGTATTAGTTATCGCAGTAAAGCTGACAATTGCATTTATAGTCATCCTTGTTGTAGGCATTATGACATTTGCTAAAATAACATGTGTAATGAAAGTTGCAAATTGTGTAATCATTCTGTGATAAAAATGTATCAAATTCTAGTATTTTTTGTGTACTTTTTTTTATTAAATTTGTACATTTCATAAATATTTGATGAAGTTATGGATTATTGAGACAAATTTAGACTTTCAATATTTTCTTTTTTTTTTTTAAAAATATTAATTTAAAATATCAAATATATAAAAATAAAATAGACTTAAAAAATAACTTTTAAGTCCGTGAAGCAAGTGAGCTGAGTCTAACGAGATGAACCGAATTGTGCGTAAATTTTTAACGAGTCGAGCTTGAGCTTAAAAAAAATTAGTGTCGAACTCAAACCGAAATTTGAGCTGAACCAATTTTTACGAGTCGAGCCGAATAAATGCGAGTTTGACTCGACTCGACTCATTTTCAACCCTACCAATTATCCACTTTGTTTAACTCTTCTTACTTAGTCATATTATTCGGTTATTCTCCATGCATACATATATAAGGTTAGACGATTGACATATATTTTCTACTAGGGCAGTCCACCACTCCAACTCTGTCTCTAATATTAGTATTTGTATGCTTATATAGCTGTATTCCACTTGTCTATCATACCATTTTCATCTTTTCAGAGTTTGATCTTATTTTCTATTTTGATTCTTTACCACTCCACTTTTAGCCTCATACAATATTGAAAGTCTTGTAACTATGTTGTGATTTTTGTAAAAGAAATTTGAGTAATACTTTTCTATTAAAAATCACTTACTTTTTTTCTTCATCCACCATACTTGTACCAATGATCTTACAAATCACTTACTAGTGATGTTTGTTTCCTAATTTCTATCCATAGGATATTTTTTATGTCCCTTAACTATATCTCGGGGTTTATTTTGATCTCTTAATTTTAAAAAGGTCCATATTAGTCCCTTAACTCTTCAAAACGTTATATATTAGTCCTTTTTGTCCTATTAGTGACAGAAAAATTCAAAAATCAGTCGCTAAATTCGTCGCTAACTAGACAAAAATGACTAATTTAGAATGTTTTGAAGAATTAAGGGACCAATATGGACCTTTTTAAAGTTAAGGGACCAAAATGAACCCCGGAGTATAGTTAAGGGACAAAAAGAATATTTTTCCAAAATTGTAATTGAGAGATGATTTGTTATTTTTCCGTTTAAAAATTACAGTTTGGAGGGTTTGCAATTTTCTCCTTAAAAATCGCAATTTAATGAGAGAGTTTGTAATTTTGTTTTGTAAAGGTTAGAAGTTGAATAATAAATTTGTGAGTTTTTTTTTTGAATTTTTTGCTCTTTTTATATTCGGGGGTATGCTTCCGCGTGTGTAGAATTTGTTTTTCCTATTATTTTCTTAACATGGATTGGAAGTGCGTTTGAACCTTCGTCGGAGCATGATCAGAGAGCCACCCTGTCCACCATTGTTGTCGATGAGTTCTTGAGGTTTTTGCAACAAAAAAAAGCATAATCTTTGTTCTTTCTTGTGTTTTCTGTGTGTTATGATGTTTATACATGCTTAAGAAACTTATTTAAGTCATTAGTTGCATGAAAAACACACTTAATTTGAATTTTCGAAAAATTGCTCAAGAACACATAAACTAAAAAAATGGTAAAGCTGTAAATCTCAACCATAAATTGCAAACTGATGTACCATTCGAATCGGTTTTTTGTGGGGAATTCAAATCTACAGTTAATTTCACATTTTGATAACTAATTTGGCCGAATCGAAGGAATAACTCAACACTTTTTGGTGCTCTTTTTGATTAATTTCATGATGATTTCATGATTTTCATGTTATTTTGTTGGTATCATTGAATTTGTCTCGTTTTGTAGATCGATTTGATATATTTGTTTACTTGATTTCATGGAGATTTGAGTTTTTCCCGAATTTGAAATTGGTGAAGAGAAGATGTTTTCACGATTTCAGCAATCGGGGTTGGGGAAGATGAAGTCGCCACACACCCCAGTAACCCTAACCCCGTTTTAGGCCTTTGAGGACTTTTTTTTTTCTTTCTGCACACCACTATTTTCTTACACTCACTTTCACTTAGTTTTTATTTATTTTCTCCATTTTAGTTCTTTTGTTTGGTTATTAATTTTGATGTCTTAACTAAATAACTAACCAACAATCAAGTGCTTTTTTTTTATGTTCGATTTTATTTTATTTTAATTCAATTAAATAAATCATAAATAAAATCTATTTTAATTGATTAATTTTATTAATTGATTTTTAATTAACTTAATTAATTAATTAGTTTGATTTTAATTGATTAATTTTGTTAATTTATTTTAATTAATTTGATTAATTGATTAATATCTTTTTAATTGATTAATTTGGTTAATTGATTGGTTAAACAACTTGATCACATAAAGTTAATCTTTCAAAAATTAAAATGAATACTTGATCAACATCAAGTCGTTTTGTCGTACTCAATCGAATCATTTTCCGCAAATTCTTTATAACCTTTGGTCCAATGTCAAGTGGATTTTCAAAACCTTGCTCCAACGCAAAGTGAATTTTCAAAAGCTCATTTACCTCGATTAATTTCGTATCGAAGCGAATTCAAATCATTTTCCAATTAAGCGTAACATTGAAAATCTTTTTTTATTAACAAAAATGAAAGAAGAGGATCCTTAGAGTCTCGCATTTCTCGAATCCTCGAATGATAATTCGCGAGGCACATGTCTTGGGCTATCTATTTATTCTTTCTTTCGTTTCTAAAAACACTTAATTCAAACTTGGACAAAGAAGGGGTTGTTGGAGTCTAGCATTCTAGTGGAACTTTTGAACAATTGATTCTAAGACACACGTCTCGTTCTTATCGAGTGTTCCTTGTCCATCAAACAAATTTCTTAAATACCCTGAATGAAAAAGGATAATTGGAGTCTAGCATTCCAGTGGAAACCTGAATAATTGGTCCTGAGGCTCACGTATCGTTCTCACCAAGCATTCATCATTCACCTAAAATAAATTTCAACACATTAAAACCTTTTGCCTTTTGGCTTTCGATTCAAAACCTTTTAAAAAATGAAAGACGCTTCGTACATTCCGCGACGATGCAAATAGTGCTTCCCCGTGAGAATATAAAATGTTTTTTTGCTCAAATGTGATGATAACATAAATCTATGTTGATCTAGATTAAGTCATTTATTCTTGAAGTGATACAAATGTTCAATTATCCATGTTTTGGGCAACAATGTTTTATGTTCGAATGTGACTTGAGAATATTTTGCTAAAATCGACTAACACACAAACATTTACTACCCCGAACTACGAAGCTTTGAGTTCCTCATTGTACCCGAGGTTACGTAGGAGTGAGACCCACAATCTTGTCAAGCACATTAATAAAAAAAATTGCGACCCCTTTCTTTTTCTTCTTTTATATCAATAACTTGAAAAAAACAAATGATATAAGCTAACATTTAATCACAAATTTAACTAAAAGGTTTCCGTTGAGTACAACGGGTGTGAAGGGTGCTAATACCTTCCAAGTGCGTAATCAACTCTCGAACCCGAATTTGGTTGCGACGACCATCTTCTTTTTGAAGGGTTTTATCAATATTTTCCCTTTCCTTTTAGAATAAATAAAGTTCGGTGGCAACTCTGTTCGATATTATTTTTCTGCGAGGGCGCGATGCGCTTCGCGAGGGTTATATTTTTCAAGGTGCGTCAGCTGGCGACTCTGCTGGGGTCTGTTCCTACAAGAGAGATTCAAACCTAATTTAGTTGACTTTGCAATGAATGTTGACTTCACTTATCTGTATTCTTTCTCTTTTATTATATGCGCTCATTATCATGCTTATTTATGGATCCTAGGATGATATCTTGAGTAAAGCTCTACACCCGAGCTATGGAAAAAGAAGAGAGAGAACATGTAGGTTTAGAATGGAAGTTGTGCAGTGTTTGTCCCCCAAGGGCGTCTCCTTATGTGCCTAACATGAAGACTCCTTCTAGAGTATACCTTTTCGTAAATCTTGTTATAAGATGGCTAGCCCATTGCATAACGTTGATTCATGAAGTGTTCATGATTCTAAGGACCCCCTCTTAGAACCAGTTTCTGCTTTGGTGGATGTGTAGTGTTAGTTCGTAAGGACCACTCCTTGTGTGCCTAACACTAAGACCCCACCTAGAATAGACCTTTTCGTCACTCTCGTTATAAAATGGCTAGCCTATTACAGGACGTTGATATGATTAAGGGCCATGAATCTAGGAACCTCATTCATCAATCTAGAAGCTACCCTATGTATGGTTTATGGGTAGAAAGCCTAGAACCATTCGTTATAGAGAAACTTACTTAATAGGATATTCTGATTTACTCGTGTTATCCCAAATCCTCACTCCAATACATGGCACTTCATTACATCCATTTACATTTCATAGCTTTCTTTTACATAAGAATTCATGCATACATTGAAGTTGTCAAAAAAACATTCATTTCATTTTTCTCATCTCCAGATCAGTTGAGCTACTATCAAGCTGATTCCACAACACAAGGACTTCCCAGGAGGTCACCCATCCTAGTACTACTCTTACCCAAGCACGTTTAACTGCAGAGTTCTAATGGGATCCGATGCATTAGTGTTGGTATGATCGCACCTTACCTCACTTGTTGGAATTTCTCTTTATTCGAATCAGAGTTTTGTACTTGTGTTGAGGAATCAGAGTTCCAACCTTACCTCACCAAAAGATTCTAACTCTTTTGTCATAAGCATTTGCATGTATTGCATTGATCATTCATATATCATGCAAAATTCAATATCATGCATAGCTTGAAGTGTGTTTCATGCTCATTTGCATTTCTCGTGGTCTTGCTGTTATCAACATCTTACCCCGTGGTCAAAATACAACTTCGTTGGCACCTACAAAAAACATATATTTATCCTTTCGGGTTCATTCGCCTTTGCCTGTCTGATGCTCTTTCAGATATGACTCTTGTTCTGATGAATTTCCAGAACTCATCCGATGTTTTTCTAGATATGTCTTGTTGTTCCGATGTTTTTTTCGGAACCCTTTTTGCACCTATCTGATGTTCTTTGGGATATGTTTGTCATTCTGATGAATTTCCAGAACTCATCCGATGTTTTTCCGGATATGTCTTATTGTTCTGATGTTTTTCTAGAACCCTTTTTGCACCTATCTGATCTCTTTCGGATATGTTTTTCGTTCTGGCGTTTTTTCCAGAACCTATTCTCGTACATTCAATGCTTTTCTGGATGTTTCAGATGTATCTTCAGAATCATTTTGATTTGCATCCAATGCTTTTATGGATGTCCTCGATATGTTACTGAATTCGGTTAACAACTTTATCCAATGCTTTTTTGGATGCCTTCAAGTCTGTTTCCCTTTCATCTTATGCTTTTCTGGATGTCTGCTATGTATATTTCTAAGTTTGGTTAACATCTTTATCTAATGCTTTTCTGGATGTCCTCGAGTTTGTTTTTATCTCCATCCAATGCACTTCTGGATGTATACTAAAAAATCTCCGAATTGGTTTCCTTTTCATCAAATGTTTTTCTGAATGACTCTGACGTATTTCTAGGGTTTAGGTCTCCTTTTGCATTCAATGCTTTTCTGAATGTCTCTGACATATTGTCAGAATGGGTTTCATTTCTATTCAATATTTTTCTGAATGTCTCTGATGTTTCCTCAGAGTTTGGACTCTTTTCTATCCAATGCTTTTTTGGATGTGTCTAGTGTATTTTCCAGAGTTATCACATTCAATTCTTTCTTGAATGTCTCTAATGTATCTTCATATTGACTCCTTTTTCTCAATGAAGTCATCATTGCTTTTCTAGATGTTTCTGATGTATTTCATAGAGTTGTTTCATTCAATACTTTTCTGAATGTCTTTGATGTATCCTCAGTTTGTTTTCTTTTATGTCCAGTTCTTTTCTGGATGTCCCTAATATCTTTCCAGGGGTTGTCCCTTTTATTCCAACTGTTCCTGGATATTCCTTGATTATTCTGACTGATCCCATAATATATCTTGTCTTCTCCCAACAAGTCAATTCACCTTACTTCGTTCGATACCTAATAAAATGTCTATTACGAGTCATTTCCATAATTCTCACAGAGTCTGTTTCTCATACCATATTCCCAATAAAAAAATCATTCATAGCATAACATGTCATCTCATTCCACCAAGGGACAAAAATTGGCTACTTAATATTTAACTATCTTCCATTGCGATTATATGAAGAATAGCCATCTTCGTATATTCTGGTTGAAAATATTTAAATAGGAGCAGCTGTCATACCCCATTTTTTGCCCATTGCCCATTTCATGCATTCATTTGATGCACAATTCATTTTTGAAAAAAAAAGTCAAATGAAAAGTCAACCATTACATTTTTGGTCCTCATTATTTTTCGTAATCGATTCTCATGCATTATTTTATTTTATCAATTGCATTTCAAAAATTCAAAAAAAGTAGTCAAAAGTCAACACTTGCATGTGTTAAGAAATTTGACTAAAAAATTTATGAACCAAGGGTCATCATTACAATAATTATTTAAATCACCATCATTAAAATTCATGAATCAATATGTTAACTGAAGTGTGTGAAGAGTGTGTGGTGGAATTTTAATTATACCACTTAAGAGTGGAAATAGATTAGGTCTGATCTACGATAAATTTTTAAGATCTGAATTTGACCTTGATTTATTATATATATATATATATATATATATATATATATATATATTTTTTTTTTTTTTTTTTTTTTTGTCAAACATTTTTAAAAGATTGACATGATCTAACAATTTATTTAAAAGTATCAAGACTTTTAAATAATCTATTTAACCTATTTTTTTTACTTAAAAGACAAAGTCATATATATATATATATATATATATATATATATATACCCTTCAAAATAATGGGATATATATCGGCCTATAAAGCTTCATAGGCTTTTATAATAATCTATACCTAACCTATTTAATTAAATAACCTTTTAAAAAAAATTCAACCTAATATTTTCATTAAATAGGTCAGGCCATGTCATACCGGACCTTAAATATTCTCATGCCTAATACCAACACCTGATCTTCCACTTGTAATGTCATAAAAATGACACTGAAATAAAATAGAAGACTAAGATCTAAAATAAAAAAAATTGAGAAACCAATAAATCAAAAGATTAAAATAGGACTAAAACTTTAAAAAAAAGGCAAAATACTCTTTTTAGTCCCTTAACTATACTTCGTGATTCATTTTGGTCCCTTAACTTTAAAAAAGTCCATATTGGTCCCTTAACTCTTCAAAACATTCCAAATTAGTCTTTTTTGTCTAATTAGCGACTGATTTTTGAATTTTTCCTTCGCTAATAGGACAAAAAGGACTAATATGGGACATTTGAAGAGTTAAGGGACCAATATGGACCTTTTTAAAGTTAGGGGACCAAAATGAACCCGGAGGTATAGTTAAGGGACCAAAAAAGGTATTTTGTCTAATAAAAATGCAGATGTTGGGGTTCGAACCCATGTGCAAATTAATTTACCCCTTAATGTTTAAAAAAATAAGGTGATAAGCCGTTACTTTTCATGACACCCTTCGTTACCTCGCTACTGCAGTCGAGGTAAAATGCATTTCGCGTCCAACTTTAAAAGCACTTTTTGTAGTCGTGAATTTCAAAATAATAATTTCAATATCATTATTACTAAGTATTTATGCATTTCATGCGAGTTTCTTCGATATGACGATCCTCACATTTCAGACTCAATTGCGACTAATCAGACATATCAGATAAACATACATAATATGCTTTTGATGAAATCGTCATAATAATAAAACAGTAAAGAAATAAAACATAGAAATAATGGAAAATAAACTTGATATTGAATATGCTCCAATGGGAGACTTTTATCCAAATTAGATCAATGCATGAACATAAAGTACAGAAGAAAAATAACTTGAAAAGTGAAGAAAACTAAAATTGCATAAAAGGTCTATGCAATTTTTTTTTGCTTAAAACTGAAGTGGATTTAGTGCAACGATACTTAGATTCTTTTACAGTTCATTACATGGCTATTTATAGTGAAAGTCTCGTTCCTAAAGTTCTAGAAATTATGTGAAATCGTGGAGAAAATGAAGCTGAAATGCAATAGAAATGCAAAAAATTCTAGACTAGGCATCATGATGGGTGTCATGGTGCATGACGACCTGCCCGTCATGACATGCTAAAGGTGGGATTCTGGATCCTGGCACTACTACAAATAATGCTTATAACTGTTAGAACAAGATTTCTTCATGACGTATTTTCTTTGGGTTTTGATGATAAAAAAGTATTGAAAGAACAATGGTTTATTTGATGTGTGTTACAAGTGTGCATGTTCTTATACTTGTAAATATTATTATCAGAATTCGTTCTACATTAAGCACACTGTGAGAGTTGCTGCATTGCTAGCTTCTGGTGGCAGAATCTGAAGAAAACTTGCTAAGTGATGTCTGGCAAAGACTCTGAAGCTGAAGGTCTCAGCATCAGAAGAAGCAACGTTATTGTCTCTACACTTAGTGAATGCAAATTGACTTCTGGTACCATTCAGAGTTGGTGATAAAGCTGAAGTTGTCCGTATTGCAGAAAGCAAGTTGTATTATTAAATCAATTTGTCATCTAGAGTCTACAGATTACAAGGCTCAAGAAAGGTTAAGATGCTTTATGGATATCTACTCTCAACGGCTCTAATGGTACATAATCTCTTGAAGTCTCAAAGGTTAAACATGATACACATTGGATTAAGATCTTTTGGTGTATCTAACTTCAACGGCTCTTGTACTATGGAGTAACAACAAAGACTCTTGATCAAGGTACCTCCTCAATGACTAGTTTCTAAAAAGGCTATAAATATGGCTGAAGGTTCAAACTGAATCTTTAACAATGATCAACCAGAAGAAGGAGTAACAAGATCAGCAATTATCAACTCAATGTATGCATTTTTTTCTGATGTAGGTTGTAATTGTAAAAGCCTTAAGATTTCTTACACATTATATATCTTAGAAATATTAAGAGCTTTAGGTCTTTGTTATGGTGATTTTGTGTACCTCTGATACTTGTATCATGTACACCTTGTTCTCTATTCTACTGAGCTTGTTCAGCAGTTTAGATAAAAGTCTTTTGTCATTGGGTTACAAGCAAGGAAGTCTCAAGCCAAGATGCTTGAGACACGTAAGTTTCTTGCTATGTGCTTGAGCTGTGAAAGTCTTAATCAAGTGGATTGATTGAGCATAAGTCTTGTGTAATTGGGATACAAGCAAGGAAGTCTCGAGCCAAGATGCTTGAGCCACGTAAGTCTCTTGCTATGTGCTTGAATAGTGAAAGTCTTAATCAAGTAGATTGATTGAGCAGGAAAGTCTTGAGCCAGTGTGGCTTGAGCAGGATAGCTCGGTTCATGGAAACGGAGCAGTAAGTCTTGGCCAAGGGTGGTGCAAGCGGAGGCTCGTTTCATGGAACCTTGAGCAGAAGTCTTGGGCTTGGGGGGCTTGAGCAGGAATGCTCAGTACATGGAAGCGTATCAGTAAGTCTTGGCTAGGGTTGGTGCAAGAAGAGGCTCGTTTCATGGGACTTGGAGCAGAAGTCTTGGGTCTGAGGGCTTAAGCAAGGAAGTCTTAGGTTCGTGGAACCTGAGCAGGAAGTCTCGAGTGAGGAGCTTGAGCAGAAGTCTTGGACCTTGGGTCTAAGCAAGTGTATAAGTCTTATGCAGAATGCATAAGTGATTGTAATTATGTTTTGATTATAGTGAAAATCTCTTGTGAAGCAAGGGGACTGGATTACTCTCAGTTAGGGGAGGAACCCGTATAAATCTTTGTGTCTTTTACTATTATTTATTTGTTTCTGTTAACATTCCGCTGCTAAGAATTAACCAGAATCTGAACACCAGTTTAGATTCTAAACTCTGATCATATGCAAACTAAGAAAACGGAAAACAAAATTCAACCCCCCTTCTTATGTACTTTACTCACCTTCAATAATGTCGCACACGAAAGAGATGTATCCTCGGTTACCAAGCCGACGTAACGAACGGTGACATGAAAAATTGCCACTTAACACCTCGGTTAATGAAACGCCGAGGGGTAAAGTTATATAATCATGAGTTCGAACCTCAACATCTGCATTTTTATTATTTACACAGACAACGCCTCAAACCTCTCAGTTTTTTTAAAAACCGAGGGGTTAGATAATTTAAAAAAAAAAAAATTTATTACATTGTTTACACAGAGTATTATTAAATTAATTTGTTTACAAACTACATTGTTTACATAGAATATTGCATTGTTTACACATAATATTAAAGTAAAAATGTTGTTCTTCATCATCATCGCTGTCGGTGAAGAACAAATGATGGATATCTTGGAGAAGAGAAAATGGTGGGGATCCTCGTTTTGTTGATCTTGAGGAAGAACAAATGTTGAATGCAATATATTTTCTATTGCTTTTGCATTCATTTGTTTCTGATAACAAAAAAAAGTTAGCTAAATAAAATAAATATTAAATTATATGATTATTTAAGAGCACAAACCTTAAACCTAGATAATTTTCTGCACTTGCAATCCATCGCTAATGGCAAAAGTTAGAGTGGAGGATGTAGATTGTTTCAATCGCTTCATGACGCATCTTTATCAATTTTAGATATCAAAATGCCTCTATAATGGAAACCATGCATCTGATAGCTGTTTATTTTCTAATGCTAATGCTAAAGGGGAAATTTTAATATCACGCGGATCACTAATGGTAGTTTCTTGAGCATTGATAATCTTGAAATGAACGACAAAGATTTGTTTAAGAACACTAAGTTACCCCCCGGTTTCTATAAAAACCGAGGTGAACGTGTTTTTTTAATTACATTGTATACACAGAATATTGAAAATAAATAATACAGCAAGACCACAATTTTGATGTAAGAAGTTAGCTATTCCAAATATTGCACGCATCCAATTTCTAAAAGAGTTATCTAGTCCCAACATTGAATGCATCTAACTTCTATTGAAATTTTTTTTGTCTACACTTGCAATCCATCATAGAGAACTTTTACAAGCTTCTAAATTCAACAACAACAACATAAACCCCATTTTGTGAGATGGATCCGAAAAGAATGATGTGATCTCTACTTCTAACGAGTTTGAAGTGGCTACATATAAGTTAGGATTAGGGTAAAATCTATATAACGAGTGCTTTTATAGTAAAATTTTACGTATCTTATACCTTGTTTATTAGGGAAACCGACGGGATATATCCTTTAGTTTACAAAAAATTATAATAAATAAAAATAGTTTCCTAATTGTTTGTAATTAATGAAAAGTTTGTCGATTTTGATGATTTGAAAGACAAAGGTTTTGATCTATGGACAACTCTTTGGAAAAAATAGTTGAACGGTTATTTTGACATTCTTAATGGACCCATCTACATTAATCTCATTAAAGAGTTCTGGTTAAATGCCTTTGTTGGGCAATCTGGTCATGATCTTGAGTCAATCCAGTCCTGTGTCAATGGCTTTCCTGCCATAATTACTCAGTCATTTATTGCTCAGACAATAAAATATTAAGAGGAAGGTGTTTGTGTTGAACATTATAGATTCAACAATGTCTTTAAAGACCACCTTCGCCTAATTTATGCAACCAACGATAATCTCAGTAATCCTGCTAGTCTACGACCAATTGGAAAAGTTTTGTATCAACTTCTAGTGTCAAATCTCCGTCCAAGAGAGAAAGAACTGGAAACGCTTACTAGGAATGACAAGCATATATTGTTATTCCTTACCAAGAACATCATAGTTAATCTTCCTCTTACCATTTTTAATTTCTTAAAGGAAATGATAATCATCTCTATGGATGAAATGACTTTCCTCATACCATATGGAAGAGTTCATTCTAGACTTTTCTCTAAGTTAGGGACAGTTAATAGTGATAATATTGAAGTTAAGTGGAGTCAGAAATTTGAATATGTAGAATAGTTATTAGTTGTCCCGTTTTTAATTAATGAAACATTTTCTTTCATATTATTGCCTATTTGTTTTTATTGATAACAAAATATTTTGAGAATTACTAATTAGAATTACTAATTAATAAGAAAAAAATGAAAACAAAAATTTAACTAAGAAAAAAAGGGAAAATTGGTAGGCGACAAGTGAGAAATCACTGGAAAAAAGCCTTAAATGCAATTACTAGGATTCGAAACGTGTTCCCTAATAGCTATGTTACCTCGATTTTTAAAAAACATCGAGGTATTAGGTTTAATATTATTTTTTTCAGAAGATTTGGCGCTCAACTTGTCGCTCCCAGGATCTATAAGCTCGGTGTTTGGCATGTTCGAGGTGAAACCTTCATCACAAAAAATATTATTTATAGTAGTGTGGATCCATGACGGTGGTCAACGTGGCTGGCAGCCTATTCGTCGTGGTCTTGACGTTTTAGCTCATCCCTTTGTGTTATGAGCCATGACGGTCGTCATGGCCTCCGTCACCAGTAATTTTTCTTTGTTTTTCTTTATTTTTCTCTATTTCCTTCTGTAATCGGTGTTGTTCATTTTGTGCCTACAATACAAAGTAATAAGATTGTTTATTGGAATAAAAGGAATGTAAAAAAACACTAAAACTTACTAAAATTGAATCAATTAAAACAATAGAATGCTTATTATCGTGAAGGAACAACCATATCTTGGCATTCTCATTATCCAGGGACAAAGTTAGTAGAAAATTTCCATGTATTGTTGGCGACTGAATCAACAACATGGTCATAAAGGTTTTAAATAGGGCCCTTTTCGGTGACAATGGTTTGAACAAAGAAATCAAACATGAAAAACATAGTCAACCGACCGTTTATGAGTTCTTTAACCTTCAACTTTGTAAATGAATCAAGGTCACCAACAAGACAAAATGGTCAAAGGAAACACCAAGGTAAAGTGGGTATAGTTCTTCACCAAGGGTCCAACAGAAAGAGATAAAGAGAGTTAAAATTTTATAATTCACATTTGATCGTGAAGGCTGGATCAGATCTTGTCAAAGTGGGCCACCAAGTACGTCTGAGATGCTGGGCGTATGGAGAGGAGGAGGGGGTGTACCTGCAAAGCACTCCGACGCTCAAGTAAGAAAGGGTCAGAGAAAAGGGGCAAGTACAAAGTATTAGTTCGTAGGGTGAATATTTGATACCTGGCCCTCTCAAGCGAGAGGGTTTATATAATGCCCCCAAGCGCGTGGCCAACGGTCCTATTTTCGGGGAGAAATAACCGTTTTCCCGAAGAATAGGTAACTGCCCAAAACTAGCCGTTATGTCGGGCATATGCATGGTTTCGGGCACATGCCCTTAGCTGTTCGGGGAGCGAAGGAACCGTGCGTAACGGGTAGCATTACCGGGAGGAGCGATGCAGTCCCTGCCCGGTTGAAGGGGCAGAAAGGTAACTTTTACCCCCTTGTGGATTGGACTTAGGCAATTGGGTCGTTCCAGGAGCAGAGGTGGATTGGGCCATGTTTAGTCATTGGTCCACTCCAGAACAGGAGCCCCCCAAGTCGTTGCTCCCGAGCATGGGAGTGATGACTTAAGGACAACTCGTTGCTCCGGGGAGCTAGCGTGAAGTCGTCGTTTGGTGATGGGGAAGGTCGTCTCGTGGTGCCCGTGACCCCTGGTGCCCGTGGCATTCATGACCGTGAGTGCGTTGCCCGTCGAACGGGGAGACTGACGGTTAGTCAGAATTGGAAACGTTAGGGCGCCACGTGTGCCTAGAGCTCCGTGTAGCAGTTACTAGGCAATGATGGCTAGTTAATAGCCATCATGACCTATGAGCACGTGCCACTGCACGTGCCTCTCTGTATAAAAGGGGAAAGTCTATTTTATTTTGAACTTTTCACTCTTGCTTCTCTTCGTCTTCTTCAGAGCTCTTGCCCGTCACCGCCGTTTGCTACTCCGGCCACCGCACCAAATTCCGGGCAACCAATTTTCATCTTCTTAATCAAGTAAGTTCGTTGATTTTGCTCTGATTTACTCTTTTTGATGTTCAATGGTAGATTGCATGTGGTTAGGGCTTAGGTTTAGAGGATGATTAGCTTCGTTTTCGGCGGTTGTTGGTGGTGGATGGTGGTTATGTCATTCTCCACTTCTGATGCGTTGCCAAACTTTTTAGTATGTTTTGGTGAGGAGGGCGGTTCACGGCATCGTTGCGAAGACGATGCATGTGTAACCATCATGATCTTTCATCTTCTGGGTTGGTGATGAATTATCCGGTCGAATACTCCCAGATTTCGGTGAAGCTTTGCGGTTTCCGGCGAAGCTTCAAACGGAAACTGGGTATGAGCACGGGGAAGCTCCTCGCCCAGGGATAATTTGTCTCGAGCGTCTCTTCGCGGGGAGGTTTCTGAATTTTTCTTTTGATGTTAGGGCTTAGGCCAGGGACGTCGTCCTCAGCCCTTTGCGCGCCCTTTCACTTAACTAGCGGTGGAAGGGTGCATTTGATTTATTGTCGAATTCACTTTTTTTCTCTGCTTTTCAGGTGATCGATATGGCGATGGGGCCAGATGGAGAAATTATCCTGGATTCGTCCGAGGAAGAAACAAGTTCCTTGGACAGCAGTAGTTCGACGACTTCAAGTACCCCCAGCGAGGTCGGGGAGGAAGAGGAGTTGGAAGATACGGAAGAGGATTTCGTGGAGGATTCTGCGGAGGAGTGAGAGGTGGATGAACCAGCCGAGCACGTGTCCGAGTTTGCTTCGTACATGGGAGATGTTTTCTTGGTAGTCGGGCCAGAGGGGGAGTGGAAGGTGCACTTTCCCACCGAGGATGAAAGGGTCTGTACGAATTACTGGGAGCGCTTCACTATGAATGAATACGCATTCAAGGAGCTGGGAATGAGGCTTCCGTTCTCTGCATTTCAGCAGTCCGTGTTCGTACACTTGAATTTGGCCCCGACGTAGTTGCATCCAAACTCGTTGGCCTTTACGCGGGCGTTTGAGCTGACCTGTGATTTCTTGAAGATAGGGGCTACTCTTCCCTTGTTCTTCACTATCTTCCATCTTCAACGGCAGCTATCGGGGAGGAAGTACGGTTGGGTTTCATTGAAACAACCTCGTAAGCTGTTCAAGCCTTTTTCTGAATCTATACGGACGTTCAAGGAGAGGTATTATATTATAGAGCCCGTGTCGGAAGCTGCCCAGGACAGTACTTATATGTGGGAGATCGAGGTCGATGAGGATGGTAACGACCTGCGCGACGAGGATGGCAAGTATATCGGGGAGAGACTGCTGAAGTTCCCCTTCCACTGGGGGCCCGCACATTTTACCAAAAGGCCAAACAAGTATGTCTTCCAGCCGCACAACTTGAATGAGCAGGATGCTGCCTCCTACGAAAAGCTGGTAAAGTATGTTAGCTCGTTTCGTCTCGCAGAGTGGGTCACGAAGAAGGGGGAGCCGATCCTCGAGAATGATGGCAGCAGACGTGTGGAGTGTCATTTTATCAACACTAAGGCGCTTCTGGAGTGCAAAACTCTCGCAGACGCGCATAAATTGCTCGGTAGTCTTAGTGATTCTGACCTGCCCGACGTATTTTGTCTTCGTTATCTAATGCTTTTTATTTTCTCTGTGCAGGTGAGATGCCTCAGGCTCATGAGAGGATGGTAAAGAATGCTCTTGCGAGGAACAAGCCCGAAACGGCCTCTCCCAAGTCTCGATTTGCCAATACGCGTGCTCCCACTCGTGTTCAGTCTGCTGTGGGGACCTCTTCTCCTACTCCTGCTCCCTGAGGACCCCCTGCCTTTGACCTCACGAACCAAGCGGCCGAGGGCCAATGATGCTATGGATATCAGTCGGGCCCTAGAGAAAGGGAAGTTCGAGCTTCCTCCTTGCATACTTGATAGAAGATTCTTTGAGGGGAACTCTGGTCATGCTGAGGGCAGAATCTCTTCGGCTGGAAAGCATGGATCGCCCGAGCAAGAGGGCGTTGGTGGCCTAGGATGCCTCTGCACTGGTCAGAGTTCTAGAGATGGCGGCCATATATGCTGAAGGTGACTCTGCAACTGAGGCTGAACTCAAGGCTGCTCGGGCTAGCGTGGCGTCCCTCAAGGAAGAGTTGAAGAGTGCTGATGATGCCCCAAAGATGGCTGTCGAAGAGGTGGCTAGGATGAAGAAGGAGAATTCTACGCTGGCAGCGGAGAAGACAGCGGCCGAGGAGCTGGTCCAGCAGCTGAGGGCGGTCAATGCTCTGGGTGAGGATGAACCCGAGGATGTGAAGGAATTGAAGACAAGGACTGAACTGGTTTCCTGTATGTTGGCGGCCGAGGATGACAACATCGTCATTGCGGACGAATCCTTCAGGAATGTCGTGTCTCAACTGCGGGTGGTGAACCCTGAACTTGAATTCTCCACCGAGGGTACCCACTACCTGGGGCGTGTTGAAGATGTTCGGATCATCATGCCCGATGCCCTCCTTTCCAAGGATCAGACCGCGGAGAACCAGGAGCCTCATCCTAACTCTGAGCAGACCGACCGGATGGACGAGTGAAGGGTTTTCTTGTTGTTGTTGTAATTTGTCTAGCCTGTGTGCCGTGTATTTGTTGTAACCTATTTTTGGGGGCATGGCCCCCGGTTTATGTAATCCAGTACAATCATGGTCCTAGTGGCCATTTATCATATTTAAATTGTGTGTCCGGTCCTGGTGGCCGGTTTTGCTATTTGCATGGTTTTACTTGCTTTTATTTTCTACTAAGTGTTGTATTCATGCTCATTGCAAATGTATGTCTACCCATGATAGGGAGTATTTGACTTATGTGAAGTTTCAGGGGATTGCTCTTTGTAGATGTGTTCGCCAGTGAGGGGTACTGGTCGAACGGTCGGGGAATGTCCTAGCGGGGATGCGAAGCTCAGGTCGCATTTGAGGCCTGAGTTCGCAGTGTGAACATCCCATCGTAAGCTAGGGTTCTGCCAGTCACGGTACTTTGACGACGGCGATGCTCGATTGAGGACCGCTGTCGAGCAGCTACTCGGCTCGTTACTGAGCGGGGTTCTGCTTTATCGGTATGCGACGCTTGTACCTAGACGTGAATAATGGTCGGTAGCTGACGTTTGTCATCGCGACAGGTCGAACCGAGAATTAGGGCCTTAGCTATAGTATTGTTTTAGCTTTTCGGCGTTTCATGGTCGAGCAAGTTCTTCCCCATTGAGATGTTCTAGGTAGTAGGCCCCATTCCCCGTCTTTGCTCGGATGCGATAGGGTCCTTCCCAGTTGGCGACTAGCTTGACTTCGCGAGAGTCCTTATGGTTTCTTCTTAGGATGAGGTTTCCCACGTCGAACTCTCGTCGTATGACTTTGGCGTTGTGCCTGATGGCAATTTTTTGTTTTAAGGAGGCTTCTCGGAGGGTCGCCCCTGTTCGGATTTCCTCAACGAGGTCGAGTTCCTCCCTTAATGCTTCGTCGTTCATTTCCTCGTCTAGGGGCGACTCTGTTCGCCTAGAGGGTATGTGAGCTTCGACGGGGATTACAGCCTCGGTCCCGTATGCTAGACGAAAAGGTGTTTCCCCGGTTGTAGAGTGTGGAGTTGTGTGGTATGCCCATAAGACACTGTGCAGCTCCTTGACCCAAGCCTTCTTTGTTTTGTCCAGCCTTCGTTTAAGACCTCGAAGGATGACTCGGTTAGCTGCTTCAGCCTGCTCGTTTGTTTGAGGGTGCTCGACGGACGCGAAGTGTTGCTTCGTGCCCAGTTGGGCGACGAAGTCCTGGAACTTCCTGTCCGTGAATTGTGTCCCATTGTCCGTTACTATCGCTTGGGGGATGTCGAAACGTGCGAGGATGTTTCGTTTATAGAAGCGTAGTATATTAAGGGCAGTTATTTTGGCCAGAGCCTCCGCTTCTATCCATTTTGTGAAGTAGTCTATGCCCACTATTAGGTATTTGTCCTGATTTGATCCTACCACGAAGGGTCCTAGGATGTCTAGGCCCCACTAGACAAATGGTTAAGGGGAGGACATAACCTTGAGCTCGTTAGGCGGAGCCAGGTGCATGTCCCCGTGCCTGGAATTTATCGCATTTCTTCACGTGTTCTTTAGCGTGGTGTTGCATGGTCGGCCAATAATATCCTGCTCGGAGGGCCTTTTGGGCAAGTGACCTTCCACCGAGATGTTGGGCATTGATTCCTTCGTGGATTTCACGCAATATGTGGGCGACCATTTCTTCCTCGACGCATTTGAGCAGTGGAATAGAAAATCCTCGCCGGTAGAGTTTATCTTCGACCAGGACATAAGAGCAGACTCTTCGCCTAACCACACTGGCCTCCTTGGGGTCGGACGGGAGTTCGTCCTTGGCGAGGTAGTTGTAAACGGGGGTCATCCAGCAATTGTTATCGTCGATTACATGTACGTCGAGGTTCGGGGAAGCCTTCTCGATGTTGGGTCGAGGTAGAACCTCTTGTATAACAGACTTATTTTTGCCTTTCTTCTTTGTACTGGCCAGTTTGGACAAAACATCTGCTCGGACATTGTGTTCGCGGGGAACATGTTTCACTTCTACCGTCACGAACTTCACCATTTCCCTTTTAACTAGGGCTAAGTATTCAGTCAGGTTGTCGTTTTTGGCTTGATATTCTCCTCGGACCTGCAGGGCCACGAGTTGTGAATCTGTGCAAATGACGATTTCTTCTGCGCCCAGGTCCTCGGCTAGACGTAATCCAGCGAGGAAGGCTTCGTACTCAGCCTGGTTGTTAGAGGTGGGGAAGGAAAGGGTGAGTGACACTTCGACAATGATTCCTTTGTTGCTTTCCAGTATGATGCCCACACTGCTTTCTGCCGAGCTGGAGGCACCGTCCACGAAAATGGTCTATTTGCGCGCTTCGCTCGCGGGGGAGTCTACGAACGTCATTTATGCGACGAAGTCGGCCAGAGCCTGGGCCTTGAGGGCTTTCCAGCCTTCATACTGGATGTAAAATTCGAACAGTTCAAGCGACCATTTGAGCATTCGACCGGCCATGTCTGGCCGTCCCAGTAGCTGCTTTATAGGTTGGTCTGTTCGAACCACGATCGCGTGGGCTAGGAAGTAGTGTCTCAATCTTCTGGCTGCGTTGATGAGGGCCAGAGCCACTTTTTCTATCTGTTGGTACCTCAACTCTGGTCCTTGCAGTGCTTTTCTCGTGAAATATATGGGCTTTCAGATGGAGAAGAGCCTTGTCGCATTCCTCGGTCCATTCGAATGCTGCCTCCTTGCGGAGGATCTGGAAGAACGGTAAGGCTTGCTGGGCAGATTTGGCCACGAAGCGAGATAGTGATGCGAGCATCCCGTTGAGGGATTGGATGGATTTTTTTGACTTGGGCGTTGAAAACTCGGAAAATGCCCGGCACTTATCGGGATTGGCTTCGATTCCCCGTTCTGTTAAATAGAAGCCGGGGAATTTGCCTGCTCGGACACCGAACGTGCACTTCTCCGGGTTAAAACGCATTTTGTATTTTCTGCCCTGTTCGAAGACCTTTCTCAAATGGGCGGTGTGATCGGTTTCCTCGTTGGATTTTACGATCATGTCGTCAATATAGACTTCGAGCATGTCACCTATTTCTCCCCAGAAGACCTTGTTCATCATTCTTTGATAGGTCGCTCAGGCGTTCTTCAGGTCGAAGGGAATTACGTTGTAGTAATAGTTGCCTGATTCGGTCATGAAGGCCGTGTACTTTTTGTCGGTCATTGCCATTGGAATTTGATTATAGCCTGAATAGGTGTCCATGAATGATAAAAGTTTAAAACCGGCATAATTATCAACAAGTTTATCAATATTGGGGAGGGGGTAGGCATCCTTCGGGCATGCCTTATTAAGATCGGTGTAGTCAATGCATATTCGCCATTTGCCATTAGATTTTTTCACAAGTACAACGTTGGACAGCCAAGTGGTGTACTTGGCCTCTGAGATAAATTTGGCCTCGAGGAGGTCCTTTACAGCTTTTTCTGCAGCCTCTATTTTCTCCGGAGATTGCTTTCTCCTACGTTGTGCTACTGCTTTGACGGCCGGGTCAATTGTGAGTTGATGGCAGGCGACGGACGGGTCCAAGCCGGGCATCTCGGTGATGCTCCAGGCGAAGAGGTCGGCGTTCTCATGGAGGCATGCTTTGAGATGCTTCCTCGCGATGTCGG
Organism: Lathyrus tuberosus; assembly: GCA_022829125.1. NCBI lineage: Eukaryota > Viridiplantae > Streptophyta > Magnoliopsida > Fabales > Fabaceae > Lathyrus > Lathyrus tuberosus. The sequence continues at coordinate 9,911,339 of JALAZF010000090.1, forward strand.
GCAGGTCTGCTCCAATCTTCACTCCCCGCTGAGAGTCGTCGCCGAACAAAACGAGCTCGAAATTACCATCCGGGATTGGGAGCATCGGATGGGAGTTGCTACTGGACGAGGTAGATGAGCTGGCTGAAGCTGTTTGGTTCCCCTGTTGGTCTTCTTCAGGGAAGCGGCTGTGAGGTCAATGGAGTCGACCTGAGGCAGGGGCTTGGCTTCCTCAGAGCTGTTGGGCAATGCTGGCTTGCTTGATGCCTTTGGCTTGGACGCAATGGCGTTGAGCACTTTTGTGGCTGCTTCGAAACACTGTTGTGCAGCTTCGATGTCGCCGTGGAGGGTGGGGACCATTCCTTTTGAAGTGTAGTACTTCATCTTGAGGTGGACTGTTGAAGGCACCGCTACCAACTCGGCCAGAGTTGGTCTTCCGAATATGCATTGGTACAGCGACGGGCAGTCAATTACCAGAAATTGTACTTTGACGGATCTGGCCGTCTCAGCTGATCCAAAGGTTACAATCAGTTCGACGTATCCCCACGGTTTGGTCACTGATCCGTTGAATCCTTGAAAATCAGACCCCACGTAAGGGGTAAGGTGTGATTCTTCCAGCTGAGGTGTTGAAAATAGATGAGAGTACATAATGTCGACCGAGCTGCCCTGGTCGAAGAGGATTCTGTGAATGTCGAAGTTTACCATTCGGGCTCTGACGAGCAAAGGTATGCTCGAGTTTGGAGACCCCCCGAGGAGCTCTTCCCGGTAGAAGGAGATGGGGGTGGAGCCCTTCTAGGCTTGATCGAGCGTGGTCACCTTGTTAGAGCTTGTGTTGATTAGATGCTCGAATTTTCGTTTCACGGAGCCCACCGTGACTTTATTGAAGCCCCCGCCCGAGATGACCATGGCGGAGGAGAATGTCTCCCACGGGCTGTGGGCCGCGAAGTAGGCAGAGGGCCTGAGCCCGTCCGGGACGTAGAAGTCTTCTGGTCGCGACACCGACATGGCGACCTGGATGCTGGCTTCTTCCGGGGAAAGTACTTCTTCCTCTATCTTCTTGGACTCCTGGGCGTCTTGCCGAGGAGCGTCCTTCTTCTTAGTGAACTGTTTCAGGTGGTCGTCCCTGATCAATATCTCGATAGCATCCTTCAAATGGATGCAGTCTTCGGTAGTGTGGTCGTGACTCTTGTGGAAACGACAGTACTTCTATTTGTCGGCGTTGGGTTTGGCCGACAGTTGTTTGGCCGACAGTTGCTGTCGTGGGAGTCCTGTGGACGGTCTTCGCGCTTCCTTTCACCTCGACGAGATGTCGAGGCTTCTTCACCTCTAGAGGCCCGAGCGTTCTCCTGATGGCGTGACGCCCGGATGTTGTTGGCCGCAATCTTCTCTTCGTACTAAATGTGTGACTGGGCCTTGAGGAGGAGGGCATCTAGGTTCCTCGGAGGTGCGAGGCCGACGACCTTAGAAAACTCTGAGCCCGAGCGGAGTCCTTGCTCGAGCAAAAACTTTTTCATCTCGTCCGTTGTAGGGACCTGTACTACTTCTTTGTTGAACCTCTCGATGTACGCATGGAGAGGTTCGTCCTTTCCTTGGATTATGGCCCCAAGGGAGGCCTCAGTCTTGGGGTGACAGCGAGAAGCTGTGAAATTTCGTGAGAACATTCTGCCCAATTGTCTGCATGTGGTAATGGATTCTTCGGGCAACTGCTTGTACCACATCATCGCCCCTTTTCGGAGCGTGATCGGAAATAACCGGCACTTGATGGCGCCCCGGACGCCGCGGTAGTCTAGAAGTGCATCGATATTCTCGATGTGTTCGTCGGGGTCCGTCGTACCGTTGTACGTGCCTAGTGACAGGGGCTTCTCCAGGCCCTTAGGGAGACAGGTTTCCAAGATTTCCTGGGACAATGGGCCGCGAGGTTCATCATCGTTGCTGGAACTAGTGAAAGACGTGGACCGAAGAGTACGCTCGCGGCGGCAGTTCCTTCAGGGAGAAGGTGAGCGGTTCCTTCGGGGAGAAGGTGAGCGGTTCCTTCGGGGAGAAGGTGATCGGGCCCGGCCTTTAGACCTGACCGGGGGCGACTGCTCGTCCTTTCGTGTCCTCTTGCGACCGAGAGAGTGATGGTTACACGGGGAAACTTGGTCACGCTTCTGGACGGCGCGAGAGGTAGGTTCTTGGTGCAGCCTTTGGTCGGTATCTCGTCAGGGCTGCGGGCTCCTTGATCGTTGTTGGTTCCTCCTCGAGGGAGGGGATCTTTGGATGTCCAGCGAAGACTGGTCGTTGTTGCGATCAGCGGGAGTGGGGGAAGGAAAAGCTGTGGCCCCATCCCTCAGAAAACGGGCATCTCCGAGAAGAGATGATGGGCCGTCAACGTCAGTCTTGTTGACGGGGAGTACATCGTTTTGGAGAGCACCTTTGGCGTGATTTGCGTGGCCATGATGATGATCTTGGAAATTTGCTTTGATCTTCGGTTTTCGGGGAAAGAAAGATGAGGAGAACAATGTTTCCCACAGACGGCGCCACTGATCATGAAGGCTGGATCAGATCTCGTCGAAGTGGGCCACCAAGTACGTCTGAGATGCTGGGCGTATGGAGAGGAGGAGGGGGTGTACCTGCAAGGCACTCCGACGCTCAAGTAACAAAGGGTCAGAGAAAAGGGGCAAGTTCAAAGTATTAGTTCGTAGGGTGAATATTTGATACCTGGCCCTCTCAAGTGAGAGGGTTTATATAATGCCCCCAAGCGCGTGGCCAACGGTCCTATTTTCGGGGCGAAATAATTGTTTTCCCGAAGAATAGGTAACTGCCAAAAACTAGCCGTTATGTCGGGCATAGGCATGGTTTCGGGCACATGCCCTTACCTGTTCGGGGAGCGAAGGAGCCGTGTGTAACGGGCAGCATTACCGGGGAGGAGCGATGCAGTCCCTGCCCGGTTAGAGGGGCAAAAAGGTAACTTTTGCCCCCTTGTGGATTGGACTTAGGCAATTGGGCCGTTCCGGGAGCAGAGGTGGATTGGGCCATGTTTAGCCATTAGTCCAGTCCAGAAAAACCTTTTTTAATTTTAAATAGCTTTTATAACATAAATTTTCAACAAAACAATGTTAACTTTATGGTGAGCATCTTAAATCTTTTTTGCACTTTAAAAGGTTGGGGTTTCGAAACCCCCTCGCTAAAAAATAAATTATTTACTATATTGATTATTAATCAGATTACTATTTTAAGCACTGTCAATTAGAGTTGTCAAAATGGATTATCCAGCCCTAAATGGGTCGACCCTGACAGGTTTCGTGTTTTTTAAAGTCGAGTTTAAAAATACCTATTGTAATATGGGCTCGAAAATTACTACCCGAGTCCGGTCCTAGATGGGCTTTGGGCTACCCAACCCTAAACGGGCTTTTTAAAAATAAAAAAATTAAAATAAAACCCTATAATATTTATTATAAATTAAATAAAAAATTATATTATTTTAAATATAATACATTTTAAGTACTATATTATCTTTTATAAATGCTATAATATGTTTTTAAATACAATACATGTCTAAATTGTATAAACTAATACTCGAATATTTAATATAAGAGAAACTCATAGAATACGAGGAAAGAGTGTTGATTATATTAATGTATAAGATTTAATAGAGAAAAATTGATTTGAATAGAGATAAAATTTAGTGAGATGAGAAAAATCAATATGTTATTTTGGAATAAGACAATATAAGTATTAATATAATTTTTTTTTTTAAATTTATTGCTAGGCGGGCCTAACGGGCTACCCACGGCCCATACTGGCTATAGACCTAATAGATATCGGGATTTTTAGAGATTATCTAAAAAAGTCCTAAAAAATATGGACTCTAATTTTAAGACACAAACCCTATAATATTTGAGAATTTCTTAAGGCACCCACCCCATAGGTTTCTTTTCCACCGTGTAGTTTTCCACAAATGCCCCTAGATTCCGGAGATATATCTTCGGACGCGTCCCATAGCTTAATAATATTCTGGAGATATATCTCTGGAACAATTTAAACCTTAAACGGTCACAACATATCTCCCATAACCCATTTCCATTTGAATTTTTCCGGAGAGGCATCTACGAGAATTTTTCGGAGATACATCTCTGAAGTGTATCAGAATAGTTTTTTTTAAATGCATTGTGTATTTGTTCACAGATGAATTATAAAATAACAGACAACCCAAAATATCATAACAATATAGTAATAGGATGTCATATATCACATAAATCCAAAATGTAGTAACAATGTCAGGAAAAACGTACAAACTATAATAGTGAAACAAAATAAATACAGACAACTACTGGGTGTGCCTGACAACCTCTCTTGTGCCTTCTGTGCCTCCTCTATTTGGTCTGCCTCCTCAGTCATCGATTTCCCTATCCTTGCGCGATTTTTGTAGTACAAAAGTGCCTCTTGTGCCTCCGCAATAATGTCATCATGTACTCGCCTGACAGCAGACCCTTCATGGAAGATACCCTCGTCAATGCCTACCCGTGCCATCTCCACTATGCAATAACAACGAGGCAAGACATCTTCAGTATAATCCAGCTGAGCCAACTCCTCCTCTAGAATCTCCTGATGAGCGGGTCTCGGCGGATCTCCTGTAGCAGTCGGCACCATGTACGGATGTGAGACCCCGAAGAACCACCTGATGTATCCGTCGATGTAGCTCCAGTCATTCGGCGCAATGGTAGCCCGAGCCTCCTCCGATACTAGATGAATCTGATAATCAGCAAACATCTCCTCTATCTATATATGAGTTAAGGCAGGAGGAGCAGAGATAACAGGGTGTCTGGGATGGTCTGGTTGTACCCGAACTTCCACATGACGCGCTCGTACAGATGAGGATCATTGATACTCGATTCGCAAGTGAGCCATCTGGAGCATAGCGATATGTCGTCAAATGGATGCGTCTGATGATGATCGACGTAGTAGTTAAAGTGGATGTCCTCGGCAGCTAAGCAGTCAATATAGACTATGAACGGCTCGGTTGCCTGGTTCCTTCTCAGCGGGATAAAAGCACAGGCACGAGACATCTCCTCAGTGTACTCATCCCAACACGACCAACCAACAATGCGCGGGAAGTGTTTAAGGATCCAAGCTTGAAATGAAAATAAAAAGCATTCAGGGATCAAGAATTATCGCAAATATGAAATGATAAAGATAAAAAAAACATTCAAGGATAAAAAATTATTACCAGCAGTAGTGTCGTGCTACCAGTGACCTGCTTCGTCCTCCACTAACACCCATCTCTCAGCCTCGAATACAGATATGCAAGGCAAGCCACTCCCAGTTGTACTCATGAATCCGTGTGAGATCCAAAAAGTATCGGAGGTAGGCAACGTCAGTATAGGTGGCACACGTGTCCACAAAAATCACAGTGCCAACTAAAATTAGAAAATAACACCTCAAAGCATACGTCTTGTGTATGGCCACCTCCTCAACATCACCACCAGCATACTCTGCAACAACGATCGCCTCATCAAATCTATCCTTCAAGAATGAAAACCTAACATGAGCACCTCTGGTCCTATCCACCTCCTTGAGTGCCTTCCCTGGATCAGCTCCCAGACGCTCCACCATCATATCAACTGCCTCGTCTTTGGTCATCCTACCATGATGAAGGAATCTCCCTCTGATCGATAGATGCAACAAAGATTAGACATCGTCCAGTGTAATCGAAATTTCACCATGCTTAAGATGAAAGGAAGAGGTCTCAAAGTGTCATTGCTCCACAAATGAATTAAGCATCTTGTGGTTGAGTGGACTGTAACCGGTCAAGCATAGGTCACTCAACCCAGAAGCAGTCAGAACAAACTAAAATCAATGATCTTACAGCTGATGCAATGCTAAAATCTTCCTCCCATGGTTTAGAAACTTCTGGGGATCACGTACCTGCGAGGTTCCAGAAATTATCAATGTCAGTAAGAATCAATGTTAGAAATAATCAATGTCAGCAATTTAAATTAACGTAAAAAAACATAGTAACATTGTGACTAATGTTACCTCTCCATCCCAGATATAATATATCTGGCAGGGTGGTCTGGGTACACAGGGAGTAAGGAAAAATCAGATGGACCCCCTCCGAGAGCTTTTAGCTCAGCATCAACAACCTAACCCATCAGAGGTGGCATAGGTGCATCATGATCAACAGGTGCAACCGGATCAACAGGAGGTTGCACTGGATCAACAGGAGGTGGCACAAGTGCATCCCGCCGTCTGCGGGAGGATGGGGGAAGTAATGCGTCAGCTGGTGCATCTCGTGGTATGCAGGAAGAAGATGAAGAAGGTGGAGTGGGCTGAGATGTAGGTGGAGTGGGCTTAGATGTAGCTGGAGTAGCCTAAGATGTAGATTGAGTTGCCTGAGGTGAAGGCTGAACCCCATGAGTGGACTGAGTCTCAGGAGTAGACTATAGACCAGTAGTCGAAGCCTCTCCCTGACCAGAGGTACCTGTTGCATCCGGACCCAGTTGGCTCCACTCTTATCTAACTGGTGCATGCTAGGAAACCAGTCCATGTCTCAATCGGTCTGCTCTATCAGCCATTATACCTACAAGGTCAAATTAGTTATGGAATCAGCACACCAAGAAAATTATAAAACAAAAAGAAAAAATAGACTGAGATGATTCCAGAGATACATCTACGGAAACATTTTGTAAATGTATCTCTGAAATCACCAGAGTGCATGAAACATTGAATTTTTTCGGAGATGTATCTCCGGAATTTTCTGCAACTCAGAGATCGCGACAATGACGTCCTCTGCCCCTCAGAATGAAAAATTTGAAGCCCAAATCATCCATTTTAGCCAACAAACAATACATACACTAACTCTAAACTATGTTTCAGCTAATATCTAAACATTTCTAAAGCTAACAATGCATTCTAACTCGTTTACATGAATACTCAAATATTTATCGGAAACTCAAAAAACTTACCTGAATTATATGATTCGGAAGATATTGAATGATGCATTGGATGCTACTTGATGATTACTTGAGCCTCGGACCAAAGAAATCAAATTTGGTGAAGTTTGAGAAATTTGGGAATGATAGAGATGAAGAGGTTTGTGAATGGAAATGAAAAAGTGTGGGAGGAAAAAAGTCTGGTGCAATAATATGCTCCAAATTGTTCCGGAGATATATCTCCGGAATATTTCAATTTTCAATTGAGCTTTGGTGCGTCCGGAGATATATCTCTGAAATATCTTAATGTTCAGTTAAATTATGGTGCGTCCAGAGATATATCTCTGAAATCAAGAGACATATATGGAAAGTCACATGGTGTGTAAGAAGTTCATAGAATGCCTTAAGAAACTCACTATTTTTTAAAGATTTTTTAATGCACCCTAGATGTTTCTCAAACACCTCACAAAATTCTAAAAATATCCCCAATTTATAGAAATACATCTTCAAAAAATTTTCGAAAATATATTTTCGAAACCTAGGAAAAATATGTATCCTTGTAATCCATATGATAACCTCAACAGACAATAGAAATGACAAACCAATCATCAAATTCTCTTTTGTTTAAAAATTCTCTTTTGCTATATTTAGAAACCATGAAAACACCATAGAAGCTATATGTGAATGAATTTTCAAGATATATTATTCAGTACATCTTCCAAATTAATCATAAGCTCATTTTATAATGTAATCGGTCCCACGAGATTTTTTAATTTCCAATACAATATCACAATTTTATAGTTGTAGCGAGCGATTTTTGTCGGTGACGCGACCACCTTATCGCTGGGTTTTCCTCACCGCAATGGTAGGAGAGGGTGCAACTTTCTGATTTCTTATTTATCCCATGAAGCTGGAAGGGAAAGGGAAGCTATCTAAAACTAACCTTGCACGCAGATGTTTAACTGAACAAACGCTTAAAAGAGATTGGGGGTCCGGGTCAGGTTATACAATGGGGAGTTGTCAATTACCCATCCTATAAGTGGTTATCCACAGGATATTAGCTTTAGGTTTCGCTTTATACTTGATGGTGTTTATCCGTTAATGGGTTGGGAAAGTTTCTTGGGAAGTATGAGTGAGTTTTTGTTGATGTTCGAGTGTTTTTTATAAGGTACTGGACCTAAGTTTTGAATGATGTGTGAAGGTACTGGACCTATAGTTTTTTTATTATTGTGCTCGCTAAGATTTCGCAATCTTATGCCTACGTATTCCGTTTAAGCAAAACAGGGAAATCAGAGCAATCGTAGTTCCTCCTATCCTAAGGGAGGAAAAATGATGTTTTGGTGTCTTGTTCAAAGCCCAAGATGGAAGCTAAAAGGTTTATTTGACTGAGAGAGAATTTCTCATCTCTAAAGAGGGATTGTTGATTTTTGTGTGCCTTGATCAAAGCCCAAGGTTGAAGCTAAGAGGTTGATTGACTTCACTAGGGGAGTCCTTATACAAAGCCTAAAAGGGGGCTGTAAAAGACCGACTCAACAAGAGAGTGTATATATGTCTTGTACAAAGCCCAAGATTGAGGCAAAAAAGAGACTGACTCTTTGGGGATATCATTATACAAAGCCTAAGAGGAGGATAGAAGTTTGACTTTTCAGGGGAAAATGTTCTATCTATCTTGTACAAAGCCCAATTTTGAGGCTAAAAGGGATTTTGACTCCGTTGGGGAGGGTTTGTATGTGTCTTGTACAAAGCCCAAGATTGAGGCTGAAATGGGAAATTTAACTGACTCTGGTGAGGATATTTTATGTGTCTTGTACAAAGCCCAAGATTGAGGCTGAAATGAGTTTGACTCTACTTGGGAAATTATTCCTCAAAGCCTAAAAGAAGGTTGGGAGGAAATGACTTCGTTGGGGAAGATATCTGTCCCTAAGCTTAAGAGATGAAAATTTATGTCTTGTACAAAGCCCAAGATTGAGGCTAAAAGGGTTTTGTCATACCCCAAATTTTGACCACTAAGATTCCCATCATTGTGCAAATCATCATCACAATATGGATGAACCATTTCACACTCATTAGTCTCCCCAAAGATGGGTGAACATTCATTACAATCAAGAGTTAGGGTTTCAAGCCCTCTCAGAGCACTTAGACAAGGGATCAATCAAGGAATGACATGATCTTTAACTTTTCTAATCTCTCAAACACCCACAAAGGATCAAGAGGACTCCCAAATCAAGAATCAAGCATAAAGATGCAAAATTCCAAGTGGATCAAGCCTCAAGTTCATCTAATACAAAGTCAACTGACGCAGAAAGTCAAAATTTGACTTTTGGTCAACTATGAGCTTCACAAGCCATTACTCAAGAAAATATGATGGATGATTGCATTTGATTAAATTTAAATCAATAAATCATGCAAAATTGCAAAATTGATCAAATTGAAGGAAACTTAGAAATTTTTTCTAAGTTAAAATCATGCTCAAGTGCATAACTTTTCAAGGTTGTAACTATTGATCCAAGCATCCATTGATTTTGCGTAAGGGATACTTTTAAAGAGGGTATTTGATACTTCAACATTTTAGAAGGAATCAACTCAAAATATCATAAGGATTGAAAGATATAAGTGATCAAAGTTGGGAATTCTTAATGTCAGATGTTCCGACATTTCGTAGGACATCATTAATTATTTTTCCAGCAAGAAAGTCCCAACTTTAAGGACGTTTTTCTCCATGATCCAAGTTGATTCAAGCCATGTCATGAACATGAAAGTTGAAGTACATTATCTCAACTTTCCAGAAAGTCCTATAAAGCCCATTTATCATTCTCGAGCAGAAAGTTATGATCTCTACAAAAGGCATTGATAAAACAGAATTTTTAAGACAGCTTTTAGGACAGACTTGATCACACAAGTTCAAGGTCATTTTTGACAACTTTACAAGTCTTATCTTCACAAACCTTGAACATTAAAGTTAAAGTACGTCATTGCAGCTTTCCAGAAAGTTGTAGAACGTCCATTTATCATACTCGAGCAGGAAGTTATGGACTTTACAGTAAGGCTTGCTGCAACTGTTTTTTTAGGACAGATTTTGTGCACTTTTTCTTGTGCCACACAATTTTCAAGCTTTGTCACCATGCAGGACAAGCATCAAAGATGCAATTCACTTCAACTCAAAATATCATAGTGGATTAAAAGATATAAGTGATTAAAGTTTGGAATTATTAATGTTCAAAGTTGTCAAATGTTTCAACATTTCATAGGACATCATTAATATTTTTCCAGCAAGAATGTCCCAACTTCAAGGACGTTTTTCTCCATGATCCAAGTTGATTCAAGAAAAACCTTGAACATCAAAGTTGAAGTATGTCATCTCAGCTTTCTAGAAAGTATTAGAACAACCGTTTCTCATTCTTGAGCAAGAAGTTATGGATTTTACAACAAGGCTTACTGCAGCTGATTTTTTAAGACAGGTTTCAGGACAGATTTGCACATTTCTTGTGCCACACGAATTTTTAAGCCTTGTCATCCTTTTGCACACCTGAGGAGGGGACAATCAAAGGACAAGCACTGATTCCCAAGCCTCCCAAGTGCTTGGAACCAAAAGTAGCATGCCAAACCTAGAAATGCCTAAAAGAGGGACAAGACTCCAATTTTGGTTTGGAGCATTTAATGGATGCACCAAGGTGGCATGGACTGAGCCCTTTCCAACTGAATTCAGTCAAGACTTATCCAAGAACTAGGGAACCAACAGCTTGTGCTCTAACCTCTAGTCAATGGCTAGAGGAGAGTTGGATTCCTATTGATCAACATTTGCCAAACTTCTGCAGCAGTTGCCATTCACTATTGCTTGCAAAACAAACTTGCTCTACTATAAATAAAGCTCATTTGTGCTCAGTTTGAGTACACAAAAGCCATCAAACAAATGCTTTCCTCAAAATCACCTTCTCACTTCCAAATTTGCCTTCTAAAGCAAGTCATTATCGGGTTTTGAGTTTGAGAGCAATTCCAACCAAACCAATCACACACACACCTCATAAACATCATGTAGAATTGATCTGAATACTAACACAACATCTGGAACATCAAATTCATCAAATCACCAGCCAATTGCTCAATTTCTTGATAGAATTGCAGTTGAGATACCATAATCTGTTCCAGCTCATTTCAATCCACTCTAAGCATTCAAACACACTGCTGGAGGATCAAGGAAGCTCATAGAATCTTCCTCTTGCTGTTGTAATTACATAGAAGAGGCATTGGACCTTGCTCCAATCGGTAAGTGTTCTTACACTTTGCAACTCCATATACATGCATCATTATTGATGAATTCTTGAAGCAAAAATGTAGTCCTTCATGTGTTTGTTGTGATCTTCCTACTATTTGCACTTTAATATGTTTATATGAGGAGTTTATGTTGTTTTAAAATTAAGGTCCAGTTCTGGTTTTTTGCCTTGTGTGTTCTGTACATTAAGTTTCAGTATGTATAAGTGATACCAATGGATTCCTTGCGAAAAATCGGTCAAGATAGGTTCTTACGGATTTTAATTTCGTTAAAAGTTGAGAGAGTTATGAATGTTTGAAGTTTGATAAAAAAGATGTTGAAAACTAAAGTTTCAGTTCTGGTTTTGGCCACATGAGAGATGTCGAAGATGATGTTGTGACATCTTTCCTTTTTCTCTTATCTTCAAAACTCAACCAATTCTTTCACATAGCAAAAATAATCATTTTCCAATTCTGTTTTACACACTTCTTATTCATACTCCAAAATATTTTATTCCACAAAAAAATCAAATTTATATTATTTATTTAATATAGTTGGTATTTTTGTGAATAAATCCCTTTTTAATTGTTTTAAAACATTTTAAAAGTGAATTCTCATCATGAAAATCAAAACCAAATGAATTTTAATTCATCTTGTGATTAAAACATCATTTTTCAAACCTCAACCAAAAATCACAAGTTGTTTATTCAAACTTATTTGGTATTTTATCATTTTTATTTGATTTTCTTTAAGAATTTACTTTTAAAAATGATGAAATTAGGGTTTCTTTGATTTTCACCCAAACAAATATTTTTCAAACATTTTGGGCCTCTAATAGAGTGTAAGACCCAATCCCTCTTTGAAACCAAAATAGTTTGGGCCTCAGTCATTGTATAAGTCCCAACACATTTTCAAAAATCTCGGCGCGATCGCCAGTTTAAAACAATTCTTTGGGCCTCTCCTTGAGTTGTAAGCCCCATTCTTTTTCTTTAAAACATCCATGGGCCTCTAATAGAGTGTAAGACCCAACCCCTTTTTGTAAATAAACATTTTTGGGCCTCACACATTGTATAAGTCCCTCTGTATATTTTCAAACGTTCGGCGCGATCTTCGGCTTTTCAAAATCATCTGGGCATCTCCTTGAGCTGTAAGCCCCATATTTTATTTTAAAATAACACTCATGGGCCTCTAATAGAGTGTAAGACCCAACCCCTTTTTAAAACTAAAACTTTGTGGGTCTCACACATTGTATAAGTCCCTCTGTACAGTTTTCAAAACAACTGTGCGATCATCGTTAAAACTTGGGCCTCTCCTTGAGCTGTAAGCCCTAACAATATTTTCAAAGCACTTTCTCCTTTGATTTTGAATATAATATTGTTATCAAAGTTTTCTTTGTTGAACAACTAACAAAAAAGCATGGAAGCTCTACAACGGGTAAGTGTTTATCCGCTTTCATTTATCGCTTTCATATGTATATAACTGTATTGTGGGGCTGTTTCACTGTAAGTCTTCTTTCACATCCTTTATATACTTGTCAAATATCCACTGTGTAATACTAGTATAGTTATTTAGAGTTTTCCCCAGCAACTACGTCTAGAACTAGGTAAAACCTGTTGGTCACTCTCGAATACAAACAAAACTAGATCCCCATAGGATTACCAGATACAGTCTTCCCTCCTCTTGGGGTTAAACAATATGGAAACGTGAAAGGCAACATTCTCGGTGAACCCTTTCTCAGACTATCACTTTAGAAATTGTCAAAGAAACTCTACTCCCCAGAGTTGATCTATTCTCCGTGAATAGCATCTCTTGAGTTTCTTCCAAATCCTTGAACTTTCCTGGCTTGATCTATTCTCTGTGAATAGCATGTCTTGAACTTCTCTTGGTTTGGGGACCCACAGGCTTCCTAAAAGCATCCCCGCCTCCTCTTAGGCGTTGTACAAGGACCCTTCGGCTTCTTAGAAGTTCTCATGCCTTCTCTTGGGCTTAATACAAGGACCCTGATGACCTCTTAAAGGTATAAGACAGAACTTAGTCATCCTTTGCTAGAGCAATCTTTCCAGCGTCAAAACTCTGGCCGTTATAGGGTTGATACTCATCCCTTAATGCCCGTACCTCCTCTTGGGCATTGTACAAAAGATAAAACTCTAGACTTGGACAATCTAAGACCCTTGAGTCTCAAAGACATTCTCAAGTTCCCTTCAAACATAGGCAGAAACCCGGTCTCTCTCATGAGAGTTCCCCACACTTGGACCCGCTTCAGGATCTCCAGAATCCACAGCGGTAAGGCAGCCTCCTCTTGGGCTTTGTACAAATGATTATCCCTAGCAGAGCTAACCTTCTCAGACTCTCTTGTTGAGTCAACCACTTTTTGCCTCCATCTCGGGCTTCGTATGAGATAGAAAAACACTCTCTTATTGAGTATAAAAGACTCTCTTGTTGAGTCAATCCCTTTTTTAGCCTCCGTCTTGGGTTTTGTACAAGACATATAAATCACTCTCTTGTTGAGTATAAAAGACTCTCTTGTTGAGTCAACCTCCTTTTAGCCTCCATCTCGGGCTTCGTACGAGATAGAAAAACACTCTCTTGTTGAGTCCGTCTCCTTTTAGCCTCAATCTCGGGCTTCGTACGAGACAGCAAATCACTCTCTTGTTGAGTATAAAAGACTCTCTTGTTGAGTCAGTCAACCTTCAGACTCTCTTGTTGAGTCAATCACCTGTTCAAGACTCTCTTGTTGAGTCAACCTTTTTTAGCCTCCGTCTCGGGAATTATACAGGACAGATAAAAGTACTCTCTAGTTGAGTCAAACCATTTAAGCCTCCATCTTGGGCTTTATACAAGATACATTCTCCCCAACGGAGTCAAAATCCCTTTTAGCCTCAATCTTGGGCTTTGTACAAGACAGAAAGAAAGTTTTCCCCGGAAAAGTCAAAACTTCCCGCCTCCTCTTAGGCTTTGTATAAAGAAAACCCCGGTTAAGTCAATCAACCTTTTAGCATCAAAGTTGTGCCTTGCTCACAGCATACAAACATCAACAACTCCTCTTTAGAGATGACAAATTCTCTCTCATCCAAAACCCTTTAGCTTCACATCTTGGGCTTTGAACAAGATACAAACCACCTTTAGCTTCATGTCTTGGGCTTAGAACAAGACACCAAAACAACCTTTTCCTCCCATAGAATAGGAGGAACTATGATCGCTCTGATTTCACTGTTTCGGGAATACGTAGGCATATGATTACAAAAATCTTAGCGAGCACACTAATCAAAAACCCAAAATCCCGTACCTTCATACAAAGCATCAAATCTAAACACATTACCAAAAACCTCACAAATGGTCCATACATTCTATTCTTAACAAAATAAACCGAAAAGGGGCCCACGTCTTAATAGCATCTGTAAACCAACCGTTTTGACTGTTTAACCTCAGTTTGCGAGCAGGGTTAATTGGAGACATCTATTTACCTTCCTTAATCAGCTTAACAGGATAAAAATGAATCGAACTGTAGTACCCAAGTGATAGTGATTCAAGACCACAAAAATCGTGCTACAGGTTTGACTCAACAAGAGAGTGCTTTTATATGTCTTGTACAAAGTCTAGGATTGTGGCTGAACAAGCTGGAGAAATTATTCTACACAACTTGAGATGAGGCTAGGTCCTGCTAGGGGAAATCTTTATACCAAGCCTAAGATGAGGCGGGGAAAATATTGACTCAACAAGAGAGTATCTCTATCTGTCTTGTACAAAGCCCAAGATTGAGGCTGAAAAAGGTTGACTCAACAAGAGAGTCTGAAATGTGATTGACTCAACAAGAGAGTCTGAGAAAGTGATTGACTCAACAAGATAGTCTGAAAAGTTGATTGACTCAACAAGAGAGTCTGAAAAGTTGATTGACTCAACGAGAGAGTCTGAAAAGGTTAGCTCCGCTGAGGAGAATCATTGTACAAAGCTCAAGAGGAGGCTGACTTTGCTGAGGGAATGTCATTCTACAAGGCCTAAGATGAGGCTAGCTTTCTGCTGGGAATTATTGAGATCCTGAGGCAGGTCCAAGTGGGGAATCAACTCTTGCTGATGGTTACAGAAGAGTTGGGGTATCAGATACCTTGAGGTTCTGATTTGGGATAGTGTTATACTGATGATAAATTGACCCTGGTTTGGGGATTTTTAGGAGAGAGACTGGGTTTTAGAACCCATGGATTTTAACTTTACTGGAGATTTATCTAGAGTGATAAGGGTTTCTTCCTATGTTTGTAAGGAACTTGAGAATGTCTTTGAGAGTCAAGGTTAGACTGTCCAATTCTACTGGTGTGGAAGAGCTTTATCTTTTGTAGGATGCCCAAGAGGAGGCAGGTGTATTAAGGGATGAGAATCAACCCTAAATTGGTCTGAGGTTTTGACTCAAGAAAGACTGCTCTAGCAAAGGATGACTAAGTTTTGTCTTATACCTTTAAGAGGTCTTCAGGGTCCTTGTATTTAGCCCAAGAGAAGGCATGAGAACTTCTAAGAAGCCGAAGGGTCCTTGTACAAAGCCCAAGAGGAGGCGTGGATTCTTTTAGGAAGCTTGTGGGTCCCAAACCAAGAAAAGTTCAAGAAATGCTATTCACCGAGAATAGATCATTTAGTGAAAGTTCTGAGGTTTGAAGGAACTCAAGAGATGCTATTCACCGAGAATAGATCAACTCTGGGGAGTAGAGTTTCTTTGACAGTTTCTAGGGGTGACAGTCTGAGAAAAGGTTCACGAAGAATACTGCCTTTCTCTTTGTTCCATATTGTTTAAGCCCAAGAGAAGGCAAGACTATATCTGGAAATCATATGGGGATCTTGTTTTGACTGTATTCAAGAGCGACCAACATGGCTTTATCTAGTTCTAGACCTAGTTGCCGGGGAAAACTCTAAATAACTATACTAGTATATATACGGTTGATATATGACAAGTATTTAAAAGGATATGAAAGAAGACTTACAGTGCACAGCTTCCCACAATACATATATATTTATAGGAAAGCGAGTAAATGAAAGTTGTTACAACTTACAGGTGAGCAAGCTTCCATGCTGTATTGTTAGTTGTTCAAAGAAATTAAAGAGAGTTTTGATAACAACATATATATTTGAACCTAAATCAAAAAGGAAGTTGTTTTGAAAAGATTGTTGGGGCTTATACTCAAGGAGAGGCCCATGGTTTAACAGTGATCACACCGTTGTTTTGAAATCGTACCGGGACTTATACAACGAATGAGGCCCAAAAAGGTTTACTGTATAAAGGGATGGGTCTTACAACTCAAAGAGAGGCCCAAAGATTTGAAAAAAAAAGAAAAGAAATGGGACTTACAACACAAGGGTATGCCCAGATGAAAACGTCTTCAAAACGGCGATCGAGCCGAGATTTTTGAAATCACAGTGGGTCTTATACAATAACTGAGGCTCAAGTTATTTTGGTTTCAAAAAAGGATTGGGTCTTACACTCTATTAGAGGCCCAAAGAGTTTAAAAATGAATAAAGATGGGTCTTATAGCTCAAGGAGAAGCCCAGTTGATTTTTTTACAAAGGCGACGATCGCGCCAAACTTTTGAAAATATACAGAGGGACTTATACAATGTGTGAGACCCAAAAGTGTTTATTTACAAAGGGGTTGGGTCTTACACTCTATTAGAGGCTCAAAGTGTATTAAAATTTAAAATCAAGAGGAAACCCTAATTTTAAATAAAAATGTTATTTTTCAAAGGAAATTAAATGAAAAAATGATATAAAATACCAAATATATTCAAAAATAAGTTGTACACCTTGAAAAATATTTTGAAAAGTCATGTTTAATTACATGAGAGTTTAAAATTCAATTGGTTTTGAAAGATCAAAGTGGGAATTTCATTTAAAAATGTTTTAAAACAACAAAAATGAAATTAATTACAAAAATTCTAACTATATTAAACAAATAATATAAATTGGATTTTTTTGTAAAATAAAATATTTAAATATTTTAGTTAATTTTGAGAAAAAGAATCAATTCAAAAACATAAATATTCAGAGAGAAATTAATTTTTGAATCAATTAACAAAAATAACAAAATATTCAAATATTCAAACATTTGAAAAAGGGCGCCAATAACACCAAATTCTTGCCTGCGCCCTCTGTTTTTCCAGATTTGCGTTTTCTCATTTTTCTCCATGATTTCTCAATGGTTTTGCACGATTCAAACACCAATCTTGTTCGTTTTTGAACAAGGATCACAACCATATAAATTAATTGTATTTATTTTAAGTATTGAGTGAGAAATCAGAAGAAAACCTCAAGAACCCTAAATTCTGCATGAACACAATGAAATCTCATACACGATTGAGTCATAGCAATTGATTGAGGGTTATCACTCCATACATGATTGGAACATATGGCAAAATTATCGTGCAGTAAAATATGCATGCATCATGGAGTTTGAAGAGTTCATGCTTACCTCTTGCAGCTGGTGATCGAGTTTGGTGATGAAGGTGTTACAGCTAGGTTCCAATGATCTAGATAGCTTCCTTAGGTGCTATGGAGTGTGTCTGAATGCTTGAAATGAATGGAAATGATCTAGAACTTGAGATGGTACCCCAACTGTAAATCTGTCAAAAGCTTGAGCAGTTGGCTGGTGATTTTGTGAAATTGATGTTCCAGATGTTATGTGAGAGTTTGGATCACTTCTATATGTTATATGTGAGGTGTGTGAACCATTGGTTTGGTTGGAATTGCTCTCAAACTCAAAACCCGATAGTGACTTGAGTTAGAAGGCAAAATTGGAGTGAAAGAGGTGATTTTGAGGAAAGCATCAGTTTGGGTGCTTTGGTGTACTCAAACTGAGCACAAATGAGCTCTATTTATAGTAGAGCAGGTTTGTTTTGGCTACAATAGTGTATGGCAACTGGTACAGGTCTATGGCCAATTGTGATCAAATGGAATCTCAAGTCTCCTCTAGCCATTGACTTGAGGTTAGGGCACAGGCCTAAGGTTCTTTGGTTCAAGGATAAGTCTTGACTGAACTTGGATAACATTGTCTTGATGAATGCCACCTCTATGCATCAGTTAAATTCTTTGAAACAAAATTGAATATTTGAAGCATCTTTGAATTTAGGAGTGTCATGCCTAAACATAGATCCATGGACTTGGGAGGCTAATAGATCAGTGTTTGTCCCTTGGTTGTTCCCCCTTGAGGTGTGCAGATGGATAACCATGCTTGTTGTTGTACAATTTGATCAAATTGGGCACTTATGCACAAATCTTCCTTGCCAAGACAGTTTGCAGCAAGGCATGTTGTAGCTGTCATAACTTCTAGCTCAGGTGGAGTTTTCTTATGTTCTTGGGCTCATTGGAAAGCCATCATGTGATACAACACATGTGTGATCATAGTTTGTCTTGAAACTTTTTGGATCCAATTAAAAAATCATCATGAACATTGATGTTCAAGGCTGCTAACTTAGGCAGATTTTCACTAAGTGTTGGAAAAGTGTCATTTTCATGTTTTTTTTGCCATTTTGATAACTCCATAACTAAAAATACATGAGGAATTGGAATGATATATAGTTGAAGCATTTGTAGAGTGTAGCAAGATCTACAAATCCAGCTTTGGATCACCCAAAATGGTTGCTTGGATCTCAAGTTATGGTCCTTGGAAGTTGGTACCCTAGCCACTTTATACCATAACTTAGAAAAATTCTAAGTTTTTTATGGTTACCCCTTTTACAAGTTAACTCACTTTCTTTGATTTTTCTTGATGAATGATGATTCAAATCTCATATTAACATTGTTTTAGGGTTGAGGAACCAAAATTATGAAAAATCCCAAAAAGTCAAACTTGATTTTGTGCACAGTTGACTTTTTATCGGATAAAATTCAAAACTGTGCGATCCTTTGTGAAATCAAGTCCTTGACCTAAATCAAACCTAATGGATGGATTCCATAGGTGTTATAGGGTGTATTGTATCATGTCCCAAGGTTTGGGAGCATGTCTTGGTCAAAAGTCAAAGGCACAATTGACTTTTTCCTCGAAACCCTAACGGTGGTCCTGATGAAATTGAAACTTGTGAATCAAGCTTCTTGGATCAATCCATTGTTGAAAATGGATCAATGTAGTGTATTGGAGACCCTCAAACCATGTCTTGAGGTCTTGGTTCATGTTTTGTCCCAAAAGTCAACTTAGGGGTGAATTAGGTCAAGAAACTCTAATTCCTGATTTTTGATGACTGCCTCCCCTGAGGTTAAACTGACTTGATGATTGGGTCCATGAGGTCCCTTGGAGTATCTTAAGTTGTGCTTTGAAGTAATGGCTCATTCCCAGAGGAAAAATTCCATCTGGAGGTCTCAGTCGACCAAAACCCTAATTTGGTGACACTGTCGATCTTAAGGCTCGATCCACTTAGATTGTTGCAACCTTGTGCTTGATTCTTGATGTGGGAGTCCTCTTGATCCTTTATGGATGTTTTGAGAGGTTAGACAAGTTAAAGATCATGTCCTTTCTTGATTGATCCTTTGCCTGAGGCTCTGAGAGGGCTTGAAACCCTAATTCTTTGATTGTGGTGAATGTTCAAACATCTCTGAGGATATTGATGAGGCATGATGGTTCATCCATATTGTGGTAATGATCCTCACAATGATGGGAAATCTCGGTGGTCAAAATTTGGGGTATGACAGATGCCCCTATTTAATCTTCTTGGACCCGAAGGTGTGAACGGCGAAGGTATTCGGGCATTCGGGGTGCAAGAGGATTAAATATCGGAATATCCGAAATTTTGATGGTGGTTATGTATGGCAGTTTGCTCATCCATCTTCTTTTGCTAAGCAATGATGCTTAAAAGAAGTTAAAAACTTCCCCTCGATCCTGGTTTTCAGCCAAGGAACTGGTCTTAGTTTCTGAAGTAAACTTCCCCTCGATCCTGGTTTTTAGCCAAGGAATTGGTCTCAGTTTCTGAAGTAAACTTCCCCTCGCTCCTGGTTTTCAGCCAAGGAACTGGTCTCAGTTTCTTTTGTCAATAAACTTTCTTGACAAGGGACGCTATTTGTAGCGGTTTTCCTCAAACTTCTCGCCGAATTTTCCTGGGGAGATGCCATTTGATGGGAAAAAGTTTTGATGTCAGACTTGCTGGGGAAACTCATTCGTTTGAGCTGTAGAGGTGCACAAACTTCTCTGTTGGAGACGCCTATTGTTGACTCTACTGGGGCAAACGAGTCTCCTGAGAGACTATTTCCTACTTGGGGATATTACATCATACTTTTCCCCGAGATCTTCTCGGAGAAATGCCATGTGATTGTAGGTTGTTAATTTCGACGCCAAGATAATTTGTTCAAAAGCAAAGTCGGAAATTCGCCAGGACATTTCGACTAGAAGGTTTTTTATGGGAAAAAATCAAGTCGAAGACAAATGGTACTTAGGGAACGCATTTTTCACAGATCTTTCTAAGTATGAGGAATATTTCGACAGAAGAGTAATCAGCTACGATAGGTGTTTAAAATTCAAATTTAGGAGGAACGCATCTAATAGACGAATGCATGCAGAACGTCATTTGTCGCCATTAGAAGAAATAACTATTATTGGTGGTTATTTCGATTGTGTATAAATAGGGAGTCTTAGTGCTAGATTTCCGGGTGTGTTCAGAATTTGTACAAATCACTCAAGAAATACTCAAAGTAACCGTGAGAGAAAAAAGAGTAGTTACTGAGAAAATGTACGTTTGAAAAACACCAGTTTTCATTCCTTGCATTTTAATAAAAAGTTTTTAAGTTCTTCATTTACAATTTCCTTTACATTTCTGCCATTTTCTTACTTGCAAGTTATTTACATTTCGCCATTTATTTCAAGAAGCAAAGTTTTATCATTTCTGCCGAACAATACGAAAGTTAGTGAAAATCATGACGAAAGTTTTCTAACACAAATTGTCAAATTTGTTAAAGCACATTATCCTAGGATTTGTTTGATCGTTCCTGTAAGTAAACTAATTTTTCATAAATTAGGAGATTAGCGGTTGTTTGCGAATTTTCTAAGCAAACAAATTGGCACGCCGAGTGGGACCTTGTGCTATTAACATTTGAAAACCTTCATTTTATACTATACTCAAAAAAAAAATTTCTTCGTTTTGTTGTATGAGACTAAGAAGTGGTAAAATAGCCATAAGTAATGAAGAAAGACCCATAAGAAGACGAGTACGCAGAATGGCAAATCCAAATCCGCCTAACAATCAGAATCCTACGAATAATGAAATACCACCCCCTAATCCTTCGACTGGGGGCAATACAGCCTCAATATCAGTGTCAGAGGCTAATCCATCAACAGCGGGTTCGACGTCTGCGCTTTCAATTCCCCAGAGTGCGCCTAGTTTTTCAACTATGGGACCCCAAATGCCTCAAATGACTCCTCCCCCTTCAGGTGGTATATACAGACCCTTTATATCTGGGTTTTCGATGCCTCTAAATCGAGAACAACCATATGGAATGCCAACTTCAGTAATGGTAAGTTTGCATAACGCACCATCAGCATTTACGGATCCAACAATGAACATAACTTCGCCCTTGCAAGGGTCTGGTTTTGGTGTGAACTATATGGGTTGAATTAGTCAGCCTTTAGGAATGGGGTATCAAACTTACAGGCCAAACATTACCAATAACTCTGCACAAGTGATCAGGCAATAAATGGATGAGAGTAACCATGATATGGTCCAGATGTTAGCCTAACAAATGGGGGTTATATTCAACCCTTTGATCCAAAACACGACACAAACGAATCAACAATTGGCAGCACAGATGACGCGCATTGCTGATTTCTTTGGTGTCCCCCAACCTTCCCCAAGGGAAGAAGTAGTTCAGAACCCAAGGGTAGCAGTCGAAGAAGAACCTACCATAAACCAAAGGTAACCAAACGTCCCTCAGGCGGAAGTTCAGAACCAAGGAGGGACAGTCAAACCCCCTGGGGTCGAAATCCCTGTTCAACAAGAACCAAGAGTGTTGCTAATAAATCAAAACCAAAATGCTTACAATATTATACAACAAATGCGTCGTAATGATATGCCGGCAGAGAATAATTTGGCTGCCATGGTCGAAAGAATTATGGCACGAAATGGTATTAATTTGGTATTACAAAGACCCAGTTATACCTCCCCTTTATCGGAATATATTTTGCAGCAAGAATTGCCCCATAGATGGAAAGTTCCCAAGTTCACAAAATTTTTAGGGGATACCAGTGAATCGATGGTCGAACATGTGGCGCGATACTTAATGGAAGCAGGCGAAATAGCGCAAAATGAGAATTTGAGAATAAAATATTTTCCTAGTTCCTTGACGAAGAATGCTTTCACTTGGTTCACCACATTGCCCGCGAATTCGATACATACCTGGACCCAGTTGGAGAGGTTATTCCATGAACAATTTTACATGGGGCAGACGAAGATAAGTCTGAAAGAACTGGCTAGCGTAAAGAGAAAATTCTCAGAACCAATTGATGAGTTTTTGAATAGGTTCAGATTGCTCAAGGCAAGGTGTTTCACACAAGTTCCAGAGCATGAGTTAGTCGAAATGGCCGCTGGTGGCCTTGACTATTCCATCAGAAAGAAATTAGACACCCAATATTTAAGAGACATGGCCCAATTAGCTGATAGGGTTAGACAAGTCGAACGACTAAAAGCCGAAAAAGCTAGGGTTAATAAAAATAGGAAAGAAAGGGTAGCTTATGTCGGAGTTTGTGGGGATGATGACGAAGAGGAATCGTTAAATTTCGACGAACAAGAAGTAGATTTGGCGGAGTTAAAGCAGGGTCTACCTTATGCTTGCAAAGTCTTGGCTCCGTCGAATGGAAAAAATCCAATCGAATCGGAGAAGAACGACAAGTTCCCTAAAAGAACTTATACGTTCGACGTTACGAAATGTGACGAAATCTTTGATTTATTGGTCAAGGATGGCCAAATGATAGTACCTCCTGGTACTAAGGTGCCTCCTTTAGAACAACCGAAAAACAGAGGTTTTTGCAAATATCACAATTTTTTGGGTCATAAAACGTCTCAATGTTTCCTTTTCAGGGATCTAGTGCAAAATGCAATAAGAGATGGAAGGCTCAAATTCGGTGACAAGTCGAAATCCCAGGCGAAGGTGGATTCAAACTCCTTGCAGGTGGTGGAGGCCCACTATGCTGAGCCATCCATAGTAAATATGGTCGAGGTTGCTGAAGGCTTCGACGATGCCATGGACATGATGAAGGCTGCTGATGGTTTCGACCACAACGTGAATATGGTGGAGGTTGCTGAAGACCCCGCTAACAAAGGTGATGTGGTCGAAGTTACAGCTGACTGCGTGGATCAGCCAGTTATGGTCAAGGTTTCTGAAGGCCTTGACGCAAGGGTTATCGAGAACTACATTGTTGAGGCCACTAAGGTCATCAACAACGAAACTACTGAGGGTTTCGACAAAGTCAGCAATGAAACCACAAAGGGTTTCGCCAAAGTCAACGAAGGAACTGCTGAAGGTTCTTGCAAATAAGCTGCTGTTGGTATTCTCCGAAGAACCATAGAGGACCCAAAGGACAAAACTGTTGGATTCGTCAGCCCACAAGTTGCCAAGGATCCCCTCCCAAAGGTTCTAACAAAGAAAATCTCTGAGGATTTCAATCGAATGAAGAAGGAACATGAGGTCAATGAGGGCCTCAGCTTGAAATTGAATAAGTTGAGCATGGACGTAGAGTCACTTGCCAATATAAACATGGTCGAAGTAACTCATAATGCGTCAATGCAAGTTGATGAAGAACTTAGACGGGAGGAGTACCAGAAAGTGGCTTACCCTAAGGAGGAAGAGAATCTGGCAGATTTTATTCATATATGCCAGAGGAAAAGGTCTGAGGTGATGCTTTGCCCTCGCTGTAGTGTCGTCTTCGACAAAAAGGCAGCACAAAACTTAGAGGGAATAGAGAGGGAAAGGAAAAGAGGAAATTGGAGGCCTTCTGGAGAAAGATTCGACCCCAGAAGAGGGGACCAAAACAAGGAAAGGTTAGGCGAAAGACGCCCTAACACATTCAAACCAACAACCAAAGCTCCAGACGACAGGTGGGTCAATCCAATCCGACAAGCCCAGGGGCAAGGAAAATGGAAGGACTTCGAAGTACCACGGGGATCCTCTATGTCATACAGAAAAGAATTCCAGAAGTCCAAAAAGGTGACTTACCCTTCTGAAAATTATAAGGGCAAGAATCCTATGACGAAGTCACAATGGAGGAGATACCAACGTCGAAAGAAGGCTGAGAAGGAGGCTGCAGGAAAAGACAAGCCAGAAACTAGCAGCAACGTTCAAACTTCGACTCAGATGGAAGAAGTAAAGTCTGATAAGCCACCTACTGCTCCAGTGCAAGAAGCGTCAAAGGAGGAAGTGACCAAGGATGATGAAATGAGAGACAATTTTAACTCAGAGTCAGAGGCATCATTCAATGTAACATGTAATGTCGTTTCAGTGCTCCCTAGGGATTATGATCAAATAATGGAAGTCGAAGAGGAAGAGGAAGTTGGAGGTTGAAACGGCCAGACACAGGCCCGTTTGCTACTATATCATGAACAATGGATGCGTTGAAGAACAGAACGCATTTTTTGAAAGGCCAGATGACTCAATGAGGAACCACCTGAAACCCCTATTTATAAAAGGAAAAGTGGGTAACGTAGGGGTGAATAAGATTCTTGTCGATGGAGGAGCGGCTGCCAACTTGATGCCGCATTATATGCTTAAGAAAATTGGAAAAGACGATTCTGACACCAAACCTCACAACATGGTGTTGTCGAATTATGAAGGGAAAGTAGGAACCACTATGGGTGTGATACAGGTAGATTTAACTGTCGAAACCATCACGAGGCCGACAATGTTTATGGTGATTGCGTCGAAAGTGAATTATAATCTTCTCTTAGGTAGGGAGTGGATACACGGCATTGGTGTCGTCCCTTCGTCAATGCATCAGCGAATAACAATTTGGCGCGCAGACGGGATTGTCGAAAATATCAAGGCTGACCAGAGTTATTTTTTGGCTGAAGTGAACCAGGTGGATAGGAGAAGTTTCGACAGGAATCTGGCTCACATAGCTCCTTGTAGCCCAGCCACCTTCGACATGACGCCAACGGATAATGCTTTTTGCTCATTATACCTTCATCCTACCCACGTGTTTCAGTGGGACAGAGAGGTAGTTGGCGAAGAAGACTACATTTTTGGAACCTCGCACATCCAGCCAACTGGCTGGGGCAGCGAATTCAGTGACAATGAGTGAGTCACTAGTTCTCAAAAAGATCGCGGCTTATATAGCCGAACAAACTCAAAGCGGCCTTGGAGGCCGAAGTAAAGTATATGGCTGTCGAAGCCAACCAAATCAAAGCAGATCAACAAGGTCTTGAAAAGGATTCTAATAGGGATCCTCCAGATAAAGATCTAGGAGATTTGCAAAACCAGAGGCTTGACGCGATTTATGACAATGAGCCATTGGGCTTCGAAAAGGATCCTTTAGCAGGAAATATCAAGATGATGGCACAGGATCCACTCGAAGAAATCGACTTGGGATAAGGAGCAGAGAAACGACCAACTTATATCAGTGCGAAAGTAAGCCCCCAACTCAAGATCGAAATAGTCCAATTGCTGAAAGAATTCAAAGATTGTTTCGCATGGGATTACGACGAAATGCCCGGGCTGGATAGGAGCTTGGTCAAATTAAGGTGCCAATAAAACCTGGGAGGAAACCTGTTAAGCAAACTCTGTAACACCCCAATTCCCATCGCGAATAAATTATACATAATTAAATCAGAGTAAGTAAAAATGTATTTTTCCGACATAAACAAGGAAGCCACATCAATAGAAAGAAAACACAATCCCTGCTCATAAATTTTGATACATAACACAAAATGGAATAACCTCAAAGGGAAACTTTTTCCATACAAAAGGAAAGTTCAATTATGGAATAAAGCGGAAAGATCCATAACTGACTTGTTTTACAAAATAAATCATTTTATAACATCAAAATATTCATACAAAGTTAATACAAAATATATCCAACAAATGTATACATATATAACAAAAGCGTTCCCCCGACTCCCGTGTTACGTATCAGAGCAGACAGACTGACAGAAGGATGGAGAACTAATCTTCACAAAAGCCTCCTAGACACTAATCTGCAATTGCCTCATAGAGCAACAAACCACAGCAGAAGGGTGAGAAATAGCAACTAAATCAAGATTGCATAATAATATGCAACACATACAAATTCACATGCATAATTATTCTCACCACAAGCATTACATACTAATACATATAGCGTGCCACGGATACATAACATATTTCTGATAATCCAACATCATAGCATATATCAATTACACCAACATAATCACATATTCACACATAAGGCACACCAAAGTCATAACATATGGAAACACACCACCACATCACGTAGCATATGTCTATTCATAAAGCATATTATCCACAACCAATGCATTTATCACATATGCACATCAATTCACCAATTCAAACATAAATCTCAACACATACTCAATCAATTCATGATTTTCCACACATAATCAATCCATTCATGATTTTCAACACATAATCAATCCATTCATGATTTATGCAAATGCAAAGAGACCGACACAACGACTCTATGCAAATGCGGTACCATCCATCCATCATTCTCATCATTAGTTCACTCAGGAACTATTGGAACCATCGCTTGTTACTTAGTGTAACTTCCCGTCGGGCAAACGATGTTCACCGTCGCTCACACCTCTTTGTATAAGGCACACGACGTTTATGGATCGCTCACACCTCTTTGTATAAGGCACACGACCCGATCGCTCACACCTCTTTGTATAAGGCACACGATCGTCCATAATCATCGCTCACACCTCTTTGTATAAGGCACACGATGTTATAGCGGATTCCCTTTAGAACCGTTTTGTCGCTCACACCCACTAGGACACATGACATCACAAGAATGCATATCATGATGCTTGGCATACAATGACCCATGACAATCAAATGCATACATATACACATCCATGTGAACCATTCCAACATCCATAATCATGCATATACAATCAACCACAATCACAATGCATTTACTTGCCCTTAGGCCACAAACCATCATCACAACATTTCATCACATGCATTCACATCATACCACAACACATAAGTCATACGATATATATATATAAAGCATATTGCATGATAACACAACAATCACATACAGTTAAGATGGTAAAAGTCGACAAAACGACACATTTCCAAATTCCCGACACAATTAAATCAGTCACCAATATCAAAACCATTTTAATAAGAAAGAACATCTCAATAGCTTTCTAACGGTACCAAGAATGCCTCGATCCGAGTTACGGATCACAAGTTATGGCATCAGACGCAAAATTGGGAAAATTCTGCATCCTCTCTGGTCATACGCGTATTTCCCTGAGCCATACGCGTATTGCCCTGCTCGCTCGCCCATCCATACGCGTAATTCCCTAAGTGCTATGCGTATGGGCAGAGACTGAATTCTCCCCAGAACTTCCACTAAAAACTCCATACGCGTAATGCCTCACTTGTTACTTGTAATACATTGCCAAGTACGCGTACCATTACGCAAATCAGTAGAAGGCCGTGAAAAATGTGTTCCATACGTGTATTGCCCTAATTTCCCCCTTGCCATACGCGTATTGCCCAACCCAATACGCGTAATGTCAAGCCTGATACGCGTATGGGCAGCGAAACCCAGAATTTTTCCTGCATAATTCTACTGCGAAAAATCATCCAATTTCCTCTCCAATTCTCATCTAAACACTCCCAAAACACAATATATCAACCCAAACATGTTCCAATCCTAACAACAAGTATTCTACGCAGTTTATATCAAGTTTCGACCGTGAAAACATCGATTTCTATCAATTGTTCGTCAACTTATTAATGAGAAAAAAGTTGTGAAAACAACCAAAACAATTACAA
The DNA here is from genome assembly GCA_022829125.1 of Lathyrus tuberosus. Taxonomy (NCBI): domain Eukaryota; kingdom Viridiplantae; phylum Streptophyta; class Magnoliopsida; order Fabales; family Fabaceae; genus Lathyrus; species Lathyrus tuberosus. The sequence goes on from JALAZF010000090.1 coordinate 9,939,434, forward strand.
CAAATAACACATATACATTCACAAGCAAGATATAATCGAAACTTCTCACCCTTACCCGATTATTCGCGATTGAAACGGAGGTTTCCTCGATTTTCCTCTTTCTCCTCTTCTCTCTTTCTTTCTTCTACTTTTATTTCTCTTCTTTTCCTTTCCCTTTCTTTTCTCTCTTTTTCTCTCCACTTTCTATTTTATGAAAAATAACCCAGCAAAAAGACCAAAATACCCCTACTCTCAAATATCTCGCAAACGCTCTCAAAACGCGATAAAACATAATGAAAAATCATATATTACCAAATAAAAGTCAAGAATAAAATAATATAAAAACAAAAAATAATTAAATCGACTCGATTAAATAAATCGGACAAAATGGGGCGTTACAATTCTCCCCCACTTAGACATTTTCGTCCTCGAAAATATAACCGATATGAACAACTCCGGATACGACTCTCGCATCCGACTAACCAACCAACATGCCAACCAAAGGCACACCACGAATAACACAAACCGACAAACCACATTGCTAACAACAGCTACAACAACGACACGACAACGACGACACTACCACGACAAGGTGCAAAGCCCATACAATGCACTTGACGACTAAATCGCGACTCGAAGAATACCCAAGCTACGAACACACACAGGAATTAGCTACTCGCACTTGAACCATCACGATGGAAACGAGGCAACAACACAAACAAGAACATAAAGTTCCACGACACAACATCGCTTCAACAACCTCTACGTAACCACAATACCAATATCCTTGTCACACAACAATATTACAACAATGCTACGATTTACCAATCGAACATACAACCAAAACGTCCATCTACATAGTAGCCCATGAATAATATTTAAACCTTTCACTTAACACTTCCATCCTGAAACGTCCAGTAGTCTCACCATTCCTACATGTTCCCAACCTCACACTCTCCTGTGTTATCTCACACACCAGACACAAGTCTCTGAACTGCTCAAATAATTTTAATTCTCTGACCATCAAAACAGACATATGCAAGGACTATCGACTTAACTCATCACGCACGACATTAGCTCTTCCCGAAGGATAATCCAAGCCAAATTCATAACTCGTCACGAATTCTAACCATCCTCGTTGTCTCATACTCTATTCCTTCAAACCAAACAAGTACTCAATATTCTTGTGATTACTAAACACTTCGAACCTAGAACCATAAAGATAACACCTCCAAATATTCCAACACAATACAACCGCAACCAATTCCAAATCCGAAATAGTATATACCCTTTTATGAATCCTCAATTGTCGTAAAGCATGAGCCACGACTTTACCCTCTTGCATTAAAACACTGACTAACTCATCAAAGACACATCACAATACCTCGCGAACGGTTTATTAGGATCACATAGAATCAAAACTGAAGCCGTAGACAAACTCTACTTTAACCCTCCCAAACTTTCCTCACAATGAACATCCAAAGCAAACGACTTACCATTTGCAAGTCAACTGAGATACCAGAAGTACGAACTTAGCAAAGTCTTCCATAGCCTGCATTAACAACCAACTACGCCCAAAAATATTCTAATCTCCTTAACCGACTTCGGAGCCTCTTATTGTAGAACTGCATGTACTTCCGATGGATCCATAACCATACCCTCATCTGAAATATCATATCCAAGAAAACTAACCTTTTCAACCCAAATTCTCACTTGAATAACTTAGCATAAAACTTCGTCTCTTTTCAACACTTGTAATTCAAATCTCAAACACTCTACCTGTTCTTCCTCTGAGTTTATAACAGATCCGAATATCCTCAATCAAAACCACCACGACCTCATCCAAGTAAATATGGGAGATACGATTCATCTACTCCATAAACATTACAGACGCATTACTAACACCAAATAACATCACTGTACGTTGTAATGCCTAACCAAATTACAAAAGATATAAATTCTTAAAGCTTTTACAAAATTTTTCACTGGGTAACTAGTTACTCACATACAAGCTTAACCGAGTAAATAACAGCCTACCCCGACAATAACAAACATAACCAGACACATTACGTCGATCAAAGCCTCAACTCACACAATTCCCCACTCTTATCAAACATTCCAAACAATTGTGAATTCACTCAAACTCAACCAAACCAATCCAGTTATCTATTCATGAAAGTGGACACTTATTCTCAATCGTTACCTTATTCAACTGTTAGTAATCCATACACAATTTCTTCTCTTAACAGTCCAAATTCCATAAATCCCAACATGTAGCAACAACCAACCAAAAAGAACTCTCAAATATTACATCCACACCTAGGGTTTTCTCAAGATTTCCATTAATGCCCTAAAACTTCAAGGACTCCAAACCTCACTAGAACTCCAAGTTTCGCTTTCCATAGTCTCAATACCCTTACACTCATCATGCTTGTTATTCCGTTCAATCATCCATCCTTTTTGTTACTAACAATACTGGAGCTCTCTAAGACAACACCCTAATGTTCCATCCAAAAACACATCTACAAACCATGCACAACTGACGGACCATCACTGTGACTTTACTGCCAATTTCCAGAACACTATCATCACAGACAAAATAAACATCTTAGTCCCATATACTAAGAGTTTTCTACTTACTTAGAAGATATAAACCTCAACTATTCACCTTCGTCCAATTAAGTTCAATCTCTACTCTTTGAGAAGCAGCCCTTAATAATACCCAATCATTCTCTCTCAATGACTTCCCAACTTGACCAAAAAACAAAAACCTCGAATTCGTCTCATCTTCCGATATAAGAATCTTCATCGACTCAACAAAAAAATCTGCAACCATTTTCTTAAATTCCAAACAACTCATTGCACACACTATCAAAGCCGGAAAGACACATATATTCCATCCAACATAATTCCGTCTACTATCAACAAGAGATTAAGGGTGATCAGTTCCTTAATTTGTCAATAGGTAGCCGACAATCATGATGGGGCATAAACCGTCTTTACCAAACTATAATAGCATTCCTTATATCCTGTGCATAAAACTACCTAAGGCACAAATCCTTAGTTGACACAAACCTTACCTCCGCATTCCCTCCGGAACCGGGAACCACGTTGTCCAAACAACACTTACAATCTTGCAATCTACAACACACTGAGCCAACACTCCACACCTGAAGCAACATGGAGAAGCACAAGCTTCTCCCCCACTTATCTCATTCTAAATCTTGCAGACAAAGGATTAGAAAACCAGAAAGTACTGACAGTGTTTCACACACATATCACGTACTAAGGGACAAACAACATCGACAGTATTCAACTGTCACACCAACTGACTCAACAACTTGGCCGGACGGACCGACCTGCTCTGATACCACTATTGTAACACCCCGATTCCAATCACGAATAAATAATACATAATTAAATCAGAGTAAGTAAAAATTTATTTTTCCGACAGAAACAAGGATGCCACATCAATAGAAAGAAAACACAATCCCTGCTCATAAATTTTGATACATAACACAAAATGGAATAACCTCAAAGGGAAACTTTTTCCATACAAAAGGAAAGTTCAATTATGGAATAAAGCAAAAAGATCCATAACTGACTTGTTTTACAAAATAAATCATTTTATAACATCAAAATATTCATACAAAGTTAATAAAAAATATATCCAACAAATGTATACATATATAACAAAAGCGTTCCCCCGACTCCCATGTTACGTATCAGAGCAGACAGTCTGACAGAAGGATGGAGAACTAATCTTCACAAAAGTCTCCAAGACACTAATCTGGAATTGCCTCATAAAGCAACAAACCACAGCAGAAGGGTGAGAAATAGCAACTAAATCAAGATTGCATAATAATATGCAACACATACAAATTCACATGTATAATTATTCTCACCACAAGCATTACATACTAATACATATAGCGTGCCACAGATACATAACATATTTCTGATAATCCAACATCATAGCATATATCAATTACACCAACATAATCACATATTCACACATAAGGCACACCAAAGTCATAACATATGGAAACACACCACCACATCACGTAGCATATGTCTATTCATAAAGCATATTATCCACAACCAATGCATTTATCACATATGCACATCAATTCACCAATTCAAACATAAATCTCAACACATACTCAATCAATTCATGATTTTCCACACATAATCAATCCATTCATGATTTTCCACACATAATCAATCCATTCATGATTTATGCAAATGCAAAGAGACCGACACAACGACTCTATGCAAATGTGGTACCATCCATCCATCATTCTCATCATTAGTTCACTCAGGAACTATTGGAACCATCTCTTGTTACTTAGTGTAACTCCCCGTCGGGCAAACGATGTTCCCTGTTGCTCACACCTCTTTGTATAAGGCACACGACGTTTATGGATCGTTCACACATCTTTGTATAAGGCACACAATGTTTATGGATCGCTCAGACCTCTTTGTATAAGGCACACGACCCGATCACTCACACCTCTTTGTATAAGGCACACGATCATCCATAATCATCGCTCACACCTCTTTGTATAAGGCACACGATGTTATAATGGATTCCCTCTGGAACCGTTTCGTCGCTCACACCCACTAGGGCACACGACATCACAAGAATGCATATCATGATACTTGGCATACAATGACCCATGACAATCAAATGCATACATATACACATCCATGTGAACCATTCCAACATCCATAATCATGCATATACAATCAACCATAATCACAATGCATTTACTTGCCCTTAGGACACAAACCATCATCACAACATTTCATTACATGCATTCACATCATACCACAGCACATAAGTCATACGATATATATATATATATATATATATAAAGCATATTGCATGATAACACAACAATCACATACAGTTAAGACGGTAAAAGTCGACAAAACAACACATTTCCAAATTCCCGACACAATTAAATCGGCCACCAATATCAAAACCATTTTAATAAGAAAGAACATCTCAATAGCTTTTTAACGGTACCAAGAACGCCTCGATCCGAGTTACGGATCACAAGTTACGGCATCGGACGCAAAATTGGGAAAATTCTGCACCCTCTCTGGTCATACGCGTATTGCCCTGAGCCATACGCGTATTGTCCAGCTCGCTCGCCCATCCATACGCGTAATTCCCTAAGTGCTACACGTATGGGCAGAGACTGAATTCTCCCAGAACTTCCACTAAAAACTCGATACGCGTAATGCCTCACTTGTTACGCATAATGTCTTGCCAAGTACGCGTACCATTACGCAAATCAGCAGAAGGCCGTGAAAAATGTGTTCCATACGTGTATTGCCCTCATTTCCCCCTTGCCATACGCGTATTGCCCAACCCAATACGCGTAATATCAAGCCTGATACGCGTATGGGCAGCGAAACCCAGAATTTTTCCTGCATAATTCTACTGCGAAAAATCATCCAATTTCCTCTCCAATTCTCATCTAAACACTCCCAAAACACAATATATCAACCCAAACATGTTCCAATCCTAACAACAAGTATTCTACGCGGTTTATATCGAGTTTCGACCGTGAAAACATCGATTTTTATCAATTGTTCGTCAACTTATTAATGAGAAAAAAGTTATGAAAACAACCAAAAAAATTACAACAAATAACACATATACATACACAAGCAAGATATAATCGAAACTTCTCACCCTTACCCGATTATTCGCGATTGAAACGGAGGTTTCCTCGATTTTCCTCTTTCTCCTCTTCTCTCTTTCTTTCTTCTCCTTTTCTTTCTCTTCTTTTCCTTTCCCTTTCTTTTCTCTCTTTTTCTCTCCACTTTCTATTTTATGAAAAATAACCCAGCAAAAAGACCAAAATACCCCTACTCTCAAATATCTCGCAAACGCTCTCAAAATGCGATAAAACATAATAACGATGAAAAATCATATATTGCCAAATAAAAGTCAAGAATAAAATAATATAAAAACGAAAATAATTAAATCGACTCGATTAAATAAATCGGACAAAACGGGGCGTTACAAACTCCAAGGAGATTCGCCCCATAAATCCTCTAGAAAATTAAAGAAGAAGTCGAAAGACTTCTCAAGTGCAAGTTCATCCGTCTAACCAGGTATGTCGAATGGATTGTTAACATAGTTCTTGTAATAAAGAAAAATGGCAAGTTAAGGGTATGCATTGAATTTCGAGACTTGAATTCAGCTACCCCAAAGGATGAATATCCTATGCCAGTGGCGAAAATGCTTGTCGATTCTGCCGCAGGCCATGAGTACCTCCGTATGCTTGATGGGTATTCTGGTTATAATCAAATTTTTATTGCTGAGGAAGATGTTCCAAAAACGGCATTTCGATGCCCTGGAGCATTAGGCACTTACGAATGGGTGGTAATTCCTTTTGGTTTAAAAATGCTGGGGCAACATATCAGCGAGCAATGAATTCAATTTTTCACGATTTCATTGAGGATTTTATGCAGATTTACATTGACGATATTGTTGTTAAGTCCGTTTCAGGGAAAATCATATAGACCATCTTCGACAATCCTTTGAAAGGATGAGGAAGTTTGGTCTGAAGATTAATCCTCTCAAATGTGCGTTTTGTGTGCAGGCGGGAGACTTTCTAGGCTTTGTGGTCCACAAGAAAGGGATCAAAATCAATAAAAACAATGCCAAGGCAATAATGGAGGCGAAAGCGCCATCTACAAAGAAGGAGCTGCAGTCTTTACTTGGCAAGATCAACTTTCTCAGAATGTTTATCTCCAACCTTAGTGGGAAGACGCAAGCCTTTTCCCCTCTACTTCGACTAAAGAAGGAAAACTTCGAATGGGGGCAGGAGCAGCAGGATGCCTTCGACAAGATCAAGGAGTACCTGACGCATCCTCCAATTTTAGTGTCACCTTGTAGAAGTAGAAGTATGAGGTTATACATATCGGCATCGGACAAGACTTTATGGAGCATGTTGGCTCAGGAGGATGAGAATGGCGTCGAAAGAGCCATTTACTACCTCAGTAGGGTCTTGAATGATGCGGAAACTAGGTATAGTGTGATTGAAAAGTTGTGTTTATGTGTATACTTTTCTTGTATGAAATTGAAGCACTATATAAAACCAGTTGATGTTTACGTTTCTTCTCATTTCGACGTTAAAAAATACATGTTATCTAAACCAATCTTGCACATTCAAATTGGAAAATGGGCATTAGCATTGACTGAGTATTCTTTGACATATTTGCCTTTAAAGGCTGTCAAAGGACAAGTAGTGGCTAATTTTATAGTCGACCACGCACTAAACGAAAAGTCTTTGGACTATATTAAACTGGAACCCTGGAAGTTGTACTTCGACGGTTCTAGTCATAAAAATGGAACTGGAATAGGGGTTCTTGTTATTTCTCCTAACAAAATTCCAACAAAATTCAAGTACAAAGTCAAAGGCCTCTGCTCAAATAACGAGGCGGAATATGAGGCTTTGATAGCAGGACTTGAAATCTTGTTGGAATTGGGGGCAACTCGGGTCGAAATAATGGGCGACTCTGAGTTAGTCATAAAGCAGATAACAAAGGAATACAAATGTGTTAAAGAAAGTTTAATCATGTATTTTGTAATAGCTAATCGACTCTTAAAAAAGTTCGATATGGTTACGATTCGACATGTTCCACTAATAGAAAATCAGAAAGCAAATGATTTAGCGCAGATAGCTTCTGGGTACAAAGTTTCGAAGAAGAAGTTGCAGAAAGCCATCGAAGTTAGAGGAAGAGTCGTGTCAGCCAGGTTATCCCCGTCAGATTTGGAGACGTTAAAGCTTGGGTACGCTGACGAAGAAAATTTTGAAATTTTTAACATAGATGATTCAATGACTGGAGATTGGAGAAAACCTATAATAGAGTACCTGCAAAACCCAATAGGACCAGTCGAACGAAAAATCAGGTATCGGGCTTTGAGTTATGTGATTTTAGGGAATGAACTATTTAAGAAATCTCTGGAAGGGGTACTACTTAAGTGTTTAGGAGAGTCAGAGGCATACATAGCTTTGTCGAATGTACACAGCGGGGCATGCGGCGCACATCAGGCAGGCCATAAGATGAAGTGGTTATTATTCCGACAGGGAATGTATTGGCCAACTATGTTAAAAGATTGCGTCGAATACGCGAAAGGATGTCAAGAATGCCAGGTACACGCAGGAATACCACATGTTCCTGCGAGTGAACTACATTATATAATAAAGCCTTGGCCTTTCAGAGGTTGGGCTTTAGATTTGATTGGAGAAATTCGACTGGCTTCTTCAAAAATCCAGAAGTTTATTTTGGTTGGGATCGATTATTTTACGAAATGGATCGAAGCCATACCCTTAGTAAACGTGGATCAAGAAGCAGTAATCGAATTCATTCAAAAACACATCATATATAGGTTTGGTATCCCAGAGATAATAACAACGGATCAAGGATCTATTTTCATTGGTAAAAATATGCAAGCATTCGCGAAGGAAATGGGTTTCAAACTTCTCACATCAACGCAAGCCAATGGTCAGGTCGAAGCAGCAAACAAGGTTATAATTGGTTTAATAAAGAAGCATATGGGAAGAAAACCAAAGAGTTGGCACAAAACTTTGGACCAAATTCTATGGGTTTGTCGAACCTCTCCTAAGGAAGCTACAAATGCTACACCTTTCTGACTAACGTATGGCCACGATGCGGTCTTACCCGTCGAAATATACTTGCAGTCAATAAGAATTCAAAGACATCACAAAATTCCATCAGATGCATATTGGAATATGATGATAGATTAATTAGTGGATTTAGACGAAGAAAGATTAAACGCGTTAGACTTATTGAAAAGGCAAAAGGAAAGAGTGGAGAAATTCTACAATAAAAGAGTGAAAAATAAAGCCTTTTCGATTGGTGACTTTGTGTGGAAAGTAATTCTCCCCATGGATAGAAAAGATAGACTTATGGGAAAATGGTCCCCTAAGTGGGAAGGACCCTTTCAAATCACACAAGTATTTTCCAATGGCGCTTATGAAATCGAAGAATTGGATAAAGATAAGCGAATATTAAAAATAAACGGGAAATATTTGAAAAAATACAAGTCCACATTACAAGAAGTAAAAATAGCAGTCGAATAGTCACGCAGAAAAAATAAGCAACATGGTGGATTGAAATTCTTTTCGCCAAATAAAGTAGCTCCAATGTCATTACAAAAAAGGCCTTAAAAAGGCCAAATAAAAAAATTACAAATATTTAAACGGGGAAAGATTCTTTCAGCTTTTCAAATTTGGATTTCTGAATTTGAAGACGACGCTCACAAAGGGCCTTGCCCTTCGAAAGCTCCTCGATATCCTCACCAAGTTTCCGGGCCCTATCAACATGGTGCACCCCAAATTCAAGCTCTTTAGTTATTTCCTCTTGATTGATTTATTGCAGTTCTTCTTGGCGCTTCTCCGCCTGAGAAATTTTGTTTTGAAGAACAACAATCTGCTTCTTCCACTTAAGGATGTTTTCGCCACACAAAGTTGCTTCTTTCTTGTTTTGCTCAGACGCTCTTTCCAGTTCAGTTACTTTGTTGGACGAACTTGAAGTAGCATCCCACTCAGCAAGTTGGGTTTCTGTCTTATTTTTGAGCTTCTTGGAGTAATCTCGAAGCCGGTTAAAGTCTGTCACTACAAGATCTATTAGAGTAGTTAGGTCCAGCACAACATCAGTAACTTCAGGAGGAGCCTCCAGAACATTAATTTGCTTTAAGATCTTTTTTGGTCAAAATGAGCAGAAGAGTCATTCTCCAAAAGTTGAAATAAGTCAATGTTGAGGATTTTTTGTCGAATATGGCTCAGCGTTTCGTCCATAGATTTGGCGTCAGAAGTAGTTCCTGAGGTGGTCGAACTACTGACGGTAGTATCAGCAAAATTATAGCGGGAAGTAAGCATGGCCTTTAGGTACTCAAATGGTATTTGTACCTTCAGATTATCAAGCTCCTCTTGAGAGAGTCGGGTCGAAGTTGTAGCGGTCGAAGCAGTTTTGTTTGGTTCACCAAGGTCTTCTTTGTCGCTGTCTCCTTCTTCGTCCGTAGCAGCTGTGGGAGTTGGTGGCCCTTCGTCTACTTTCTCTTCCTCCTCTTCGCCATCAGTTTCAACCTCCTCATCCTTTTATTCGTCAGCACCTTGTAATTTGAGGGGAGAATGGTCTTCAAGATCATTATCTGTGGTGAGCGCTGCAGTAGGCATCACAGTGTCCCCACCGATGTCGACTAAGTCGTCAGCCTCAGGACCAGTTTCTTCTTCCACTACGTCTTGAATTTATTTAGAGACAACAGTGGGATGATTCACTTCAGTGGCTGATTCCTTTGTTGAATCCTTAGGAGAAGGTTTGGAGACACTGGTTGGCTTGTAGGTAGGATCACTGCTAGTCTTTGGGAGAACTTGGACCATGGGATGCCCGTGAGTATCGACAAGGACCTGGAAGATAAATGAATTAAGAGAGGTAACATAAGTAAATTGCCTTTCAGCTTCGAACTATAAAAGGAAAAAAACCATGCCTTGGGAATCTTAGTCCTAAGACTAGAGCTTTCGCTTTCTGCTAGAGCAGGGGTAACTTTCTCATCAGGATTTTTGAGGGGAGTTTTTTCCAATGTTCTGGAAGCAGAAGGTTTTTGTGGTTGAGGTTTGGTTGTTTTCTTTTTCTTCCTTGAAGGCTTCACTTGGTCTGGTGATTCGTCGCAATCATCGGTGTCGACAGCTTTGACTTCAGGTTCTTTCTCCTTTCTTTTCTTTGGCGTCGATGGAGGTCTTTGACTTCCCTATGGAACAAAAGAGATTTTATTAGTATGTCAGAAAATGAGAAAATATGTGTTGACCTAAAAGAGAAGTAAAGTAATACCTTCGCCAAAGGTGTCTTGGTAGTATCTTTTTGGGTTTCTGCATCTCCGGCAGTTGACGCTTTGCCAGTAGCTGACTTCTTGGTCGTAATCTTGATAGCTAGAAAGGAAAGAAAGAAAAGGGTCAAACGTAAATTAACATATACGTGTGTAGATAAATGAAAAGTGAGATCGAACATCATCTCATTCCACACCTTCATATATAGGAGTTTCCACGCGAACGTGTTCTATGCCAATATGAAGGTGGCCTTTGAAATTATCCAAGATGTACTTAATCGGAACCACTCGCTTAGCACGTTTTTGGTATGCTTGGCGAAGAAGTTTCATAGAATCCCCGCAAATGAACCAATCTGGAAATTGAGGGCTAAAAGCCACGCCAAATTCAGTAGACGGTAGAGGGGGAAATTTTGGTCGATAGAGTTTAAAGGCTACCTCATAACGTTGTTCTGGTCGAACATATGCAGGTAGTTTTAACTCATCCAGTTTTCTGGTAAATTTGTGTTTCAAAGTGACTGCTGCTTCGCTTATGATCCGACTAAGTTCATTAGGCCTATAGGCAGTTTCAAAGTACCTTTGGAATGCTTGGATTTCTTTGACGTGTATCGAAATACCTTTTTTGGTCCTGTCCTGCACAAGTGTAAAAGCTTTAGTTAGAACGGTGTTGAAGGAAGGCACGTCGAAAAACTGGGTGGTGTAGTAATCTTTCCATCATTCGTAGAATTCCTGAGTACAAAGGAAGGATGGTCAGAAGACCACTGGTTGAATCTCAACCAGGTTAGAATACTTCTCCAGTAATTCTGAGCATTTGTCTTCATTGTGAAACATGTTGTAGTGAATGAGGGACCCTTTTCTGGAAAAGAGGGGTTTAGGTTGTATCTGAATTAACCCAAATTGTCGAGAGACACAGTTGGGCTGGTAAGCAACCAAAGAGATCTTTGATTTCCCAGGACTAATCCTGGAAGCCAGAAGTCTAGGTGTCAGAAAGGATTCCCAGACATTGAGGAAGTCATCTTCTTCAGTCTTCGACTCCACAGGCAGTTTTTTGGTGAACCATTCTGGTCCAATCACCCTGTTGGCGAAAGGGGCCATACTGGGAGTGAAGTTGTAGCGTTTGGCGAACATCATGACGTGCCTAGTAAAGGCTTGTTGGAGGCTTAGCCCTTCGTCAGTGGGAGTTATTTGCACCAATCTGGTCCCTTCGACCCTTCTGTCCCTCAAAGAATCCTCCTTCACAGCAAATTTGATAGGGAGAGAGGTTTCAAAGGTGGCATTGAGCCATAATTGCAGAAGCCAAAACGGTCATGACAAAAGAAGGTTGCCTTTATTCTTGGTAGTCTTCAGGAAAGTAACACCTTCACCCAGGGAATCGTAAAGATTGGCTAAGATCATCTCACTCAGGCACAATCGACGCCCAACATGAAGCTGATTAGCTATAGTGATGTAGCGTTTGGCTACTTGGAGTGACCTAGAGCAAAAGACACATCTCGACAGCCAGAGGGCCAGGAAAGCTACATGCTCTTGGTCGGAAACTTCCTTAGTCTCTTGATCATGATAGTTGGCAATATAAGCTATGAAGGTGGCTTTGTTTGTGTCGAATCCTATAGAATCTTCAGACAACACGTTGGGGTCATAATCTACTCCTAAAGGGCTAAGGCCAGTAATGGCAGCTACGTCGAAAAGGGTAGGAGTAACCATCCCACAAGGAAGTTGGAAATTGTTATAGGTGTTGTCCCAGAAGTAGAGGGAAGCCAAGAGCATATTGGGACAATAACCTGGTCCTACTTTCGACAGTTGAATTAAGTCGAATATACCTATATCTTTCCAAAAGCCAGCTTTAACTTTTTCAATCTTCGCCAGCCAAGCTAAATAGTCAGAAGGATCTTTCGACAAGGGACAAGATCTAAAAATTCTAGCATGATTCAGGTATTCTAAACTTATGGGTTCTTCAGAAGGTGAACCTTGACTATCAACGGTGGATTTCTCATCTATGGCTTTTTCTTTTTCAGTTCTAGGCCTAACCCCACTAGCTATGGGTTTGTAACGGTGATAGGCTGGGAAAAATTCTTTTACTTTCACCGGGTCTAATTTTAAATCAGGTAAGGGTCCTAGCATTGCATGGGATTTACCAGAAATTAAGATAGGAATGAGTACCTGAGACTGATAAATGCAATGTTTCTCCTCTTCATTTGGAGGCTCTGGTATGTACTGTTGGTTTCCCACCACCTTTGGCCCAAGGATCTTGTTGACAGGTGGTAAGCTTTTAGATTTTTTGGAATCTTTACTTGCGATTTGGGGAGCAGTGGAAGATGCCATTGTTGATTGCAGAAGAAATGAAGAAAAATGGGGAAGATGAAGTTTGATGAAAGTTCTTGTTTTGGAAAGAGGAAACGTAAAAGGTGCAAAATAAAGTTTTTTAACTTATTCATAGGAAGAAAGATGGAAGCGGTTGGAATTCAGAAGTGTTAATGGAAAAGTAATGAAAAGTTTGTGGGACACGTGGAGGTTATGAAGTGGATGGTTTCAGACGGTGGCAGTTACGTTTTGACCCATGATCTGCTAGGGGCTAGAGTAGTGATGATGGAAGATCTTAAAAGCGTGGGCTGAAAAGACGTTTGAGAAAAGTGCAATGATGATTCTGACATCTCCAACGTCTAGTCATATGAACAGTGAATTGCATTGGCAAAAAATTCTTTTCTCCCTTTGTCGAAAATGCATTTTTTGGGGGGCAATTTGTAGGTTGTTAATTTCGACGCCAAGATAATTTGTTCAAAAGCAAAGTCGGAAATTTGCCAGGACATTTCGACTAGAAGGTTTCTGATGGGAAAAAAGCAAGTCGAAGACAAATGGTACTTAGGGAAAGCATTTTTCGCAGATCTTTCTAAGTATGAGGAATTTTTTGATAGAAGAGTAATCAGCTTCGATAGGTGTTTGAAATTCAAATTTAGGAGGGAGTTTCATTTTGAAATTGGACGCGTGGAATGCATCTAATAGACGAATGCATGCAGAACACTATTTGTCGCCATTAGGAGAAATAGTTGTTATTGGTGGTTATTTCGATTGTGTATAAATAGGGAGTCTTAGTGCTAGATTTCCGGGTGTGTTCATAATTTGTACAAATCACTCAAGAAATACTCAAAGTAACTGTGAGAGAGAAAAGATTAGTTACTGAGAAAATGTACGTTTGAAAAACACCAGTTTTCATTCCTTGCATTTTAATAAAAAGTTTTTAAGTTCTTCATTTACAATTTCCTTTACATTTCTGCCATTTTCTTACTTGCAAGTTATTTACATTTCGCCATTTATTTCAAGAAGCAAAGTTTTATCATTTCTGTCGAACAATACGAAAGTTGGTTAAAATCATGATGAATTCAATAAACAAAAGGTTTTCTAACACAAATTGTCAAAATTGTTAAAGCACATTGTCCTAGGATTTGTTTGATCGGTCCTGTAAGTAAACTAATTTTTCATAAATTAGGAGATCAGTTGTTGTTTGCGAATTTTCCAAGAAAAGAGTGATGTAATCCAACTTGGAGGTGCTGATGACCTTTTCGTCAGCGAATTTTCTGGAGAAAAACTGTTGTACTACTGAATCTTTGATTAAGAGGTTTTCTCCGGGATTTTTCCTTAATCGGGGAAAGTGGAGATATCATCTTCAATGGCGAAGAGTGACATTCGTCGAGAGTTTTCTTTCTTTTCAGAGGTTCAAGTTATCAAAGTGGTCGAAGACCGTCTCCATCCCAGCAATAAACTGGGGAGAAAGGTGGTTTAGATAAAACATTCCCTGACAACTCAAGTGAGGGGACTTTTATCGCTAGGGATAAGATCGACTAGAGTGATAGTGATGCAATATGAATATGAATGTAAATCAATAACGCATGATGTATGTATGTATATGCTGACAAAACTGACACGGCATATAGACTAGTGGATGAACACGACTGGATACTCGGCCACTGCAGGGGACGAAGAAGTATCTTCGGTTTAAGATAGCAATTCTGCCTTGCTTAGGAGAAAAAGTTCGTGTGGGAAACAACGTTGGTCGGGCTTAGGAGGTAAGAACTCTGCCTGGGATATCAGATGGGAAAATCACATCTGATACAGTTGATCCTTCGTTCAGGCGTACTGGTTTAGAATGAGTTCTTTGAATCTGCACTTTGAGGTTCAGTTACTTCCGGAGAAGCGATCGATGCTCTTTCAATGTTCAACAGTCAAAAGAAATTGCCATCTTTATTTTAAAAGAAGAAAAATTTGACAAGTAAATTAATTTTTGTTTTATTTCAAGAATCGTTAATCATGTTAAAATGTCGTTCTGTAAAGCTAAAATAAATAAGAATTACAAAAAAAAGCACTAGGGCTCAAATTTTATTGATAGGATGGAAATCAGCCAAACGCGTGATTCCATGGAGTATTTACAAAGTTAGAAAATGGTAATTTTAAGGGAAAAGGGCTACATTGAAACATAACAACTGCTATCTTTCTACCAACTTTGAATTCTGGACATCCTGAGCTTCCGTCGAAGATGACCTTGACTGGAGTTTTCCTAACGAATGGCACGACCGCTGCTGAGGGATTTGCCTCTTTGTTGGACGTAGTTACTTGCCATAAATCCCTAAATTTTGCTTGGATTGTACTTTGAGATTTCCAATCCATTGGGATGATTTTTGCTTATGTCTCTAATTTTTGCCTGGACCGTCCTTTCGGGTTTTCAATCCACCTAGACGTTTTTTTATTTATTTAGGCGAAGTATTTCTTGACTACGTCAACATTTGTGGGGTAGGCAAATTTCTCTCCATCCATGGTTGCGAGTCTCAAGGCACCGCCTGAGAAAGCTTTCTTGACCACATAGGGGCTGTCATAGTTCGGAGTCCATTTTCCCTGGGGATCAGTGAGAAATAATTGTATTTTCTTGAGCACAGGGTCTCCTTTTCTGAAGACGCGAGGTCGGACCTTTTTGTCAAACGCCTTCTTCATCCTTTGCTGATACAACTGACCATGGCATAGTGCCATTATTCGCTTTTCTTCAATTAGATTCAGTTCGTTGTGTCGACTTTGACACCATTCAGCTTCTGTTAGCTTGGCCTCCATCAATACCCTGATTGACGGGATCTCTACTTCTATGGGAAGCACTGCCTCCATGCCATATACTAGAGAGAAAGGGGTTGCCCCTGTTGAAGTGCGGACAGATGTGCAATAACCGTGAAGAGCAAAGGGTAGCATTTCATGCCAGTCTTTATAGGTTATAACCATCTTTTGAACGATCTTCTTGATTTTCTTGTTAGCTGCTTCTACCGCTCCGTTCGTCTTAGATCGGTAGGGAGATAAGTTATGGTGTTCGATCTTGAACTCAGCGCACAACTCTTTCATCATCTTGTTGTTTAAGTTAGATCCATTATCAGTAATGATCTGGCTAGGAACACCATAACATCAGATGAGATTGTTTTTGATAAATCGGACCACCACTTGTCGGGTTACATTAGCGTATGATGTTGCTTCGACCTACTTGGTGAAGTAGTCAATGGCTATCAGGATGAACCGATGTCCGTTTGAAGCCTTGGGTTCAATCAGGCCAATCATGTCGATTCCCCATATGGAAAAAGGCATGGGGAAGAAAGAACTTTGAGATGTGTTGGCGGTACATGGATTTTATCAGCGTATATTTGACACTCGTGACATCTCCTCATGTACTTGTAGCAGTCGGATTCCATGGTCAACCAATAATACCCTGCTCTCAGAATTTTTCTCGCCATTGTGTGTCCATTGGCATGAGTGCCAAAGGATCCTTCGCGAAATCTTTCACCAACATGTTTGCTTCTGGTCTGTCTACGCATAGGAGTAAGACCATGTCAAAGTTTCTCTTATAGAGTGTATCACTGCTCAGGAAAAAGTTGCATGCCAGCCTTCTGAGGGTTTTTCTGTCCTTTCTTAATGCCCCAGGTGGGTACTCTTGTTTCTAAAGGAAGCATTTGATATCGTGATACCATGTTTTATCGTCGACAACTGCTTCAATCGCGAGGATGTAAGCGGGCCATTTAAGGCGCATTAATTCGATCTTAGGTATGTCATTCCATTGACCTACACTAATCATGGAAGAGAGAGTGGCTAATGCATCAGCCATGTGATTCTCTTCACGAGGGATATGATGAAACTCGATTCTATTGAAGAATGATAACAACCTTCTTGCATAGTCTTTGTAAGGAATCAGTCCTGATTGGTATGTGTTATAATCTCCTTTGATCTGATTGATAACCAGGGCTAAGTCTCCATACATGTCCAAGTTCTTAATCCTTAAATCGATAGCTTCTTCGAGACCCATGATACAAGCTTCGTATTCGGCCTCGTTGTTTGTACACTTGAATGTCAGTCGGGTGGTGAAAGGAATGTGAGTACCCTGAGGTGTTATGATGATTGCCCCAATTCCATTTCCATAATGATTAACAGCTCCGTCAAAGATTAGTCCCCATTAGGAACCTAGTTCTGGCCCTTCATTGGGTAGTGGTTCATCGCAATCTTTCATTTTCAAGTACATGACATCTTCGTCTAGGAAGTCAAACCCGACTGATTCGTGGTTGTCAATCGGTTGATAAGCCAAATGATCGGCTAAAATACTTCCCTCGACGGCTTTTTGAGCATGGTACTAGATGTCGTATTCTGATAACAACATCTTCCAACGGGCAATCCTTCCCGTGAGAGCAGGTTTTTCGAAGACGTACTTGATCGGATCCATTTCGAAGATTAACCAAGTAGTGTGACAAATCATGTACTGGCGAAGACGTTTGGCTGTCCAAGCCATAGCACAACAAGTTTTCTCAAGCATAGTGTACCGAGTTTCACAGTCGGTAAACTTCTTGCTCAAATAGTAAATGGCAGACTCTTTTCTTTTTGTTTCATCTTGTTGACCAAGCACACAACCCATGGAGTATTCCAAGACTGTTAAATAGATGATCAGCGGTCTCCCCTCCACTGGAGGTGACATGATAGGTGGGTTCAACAGATACTCTTTGATACTGTCGAAGGCAGTTTGGCAGTCTTCTGTCCAAACGCAATCCTGATTCTTTTTGAGTAATTTGAAGATCGGCGTGCATGTCGCAGTCCTGAGGAATATAAATCTGGAAATGTAATTCAGACGTCCCAGGAATCCTCTAACTTGTTTTTCAGTTTTTGGAGAAGGCATTTCTTGAATGGCCTTGGCCTTGTCAGGATCAACCTCAATTCCTTTCTGGCTGACGATGAACCCTAAAAGTTTCCCTGAACGGACACCGAATGTGCACTTGTTGGGATTCAAGCGGAGTTTGTATTTTCTCAGCCGCTCGAATAGCTTTGACAGGTGGGTCACATGCTCCCCTTCTGTTCTAGATTTGGCAATCATATCATTGACATATACTTCTATTTCTTTGTGTATCATGTCGTGAAACAGAGTAGTCATGGCCCTTTGATAGGTTGCCTCGACGTTCTTCAAACTGAATGGCATTACCTTGTAACAAAAGGTACCCCATGGGGTGATGAACGAAGTTTTTTCCATGTCTTTCGACGCCATTTTGATTTGATTATAGCCCGAGAATCCATCCATAAAGGAGAATACTTTGAACTTTGTTGTACTGTCTGTAATGCCCCGTTTTGTCCAATTTATTTAATCGAGTCGATTTAATTATTTTATTTTTTATATTATTTTATTCTTGACTTTTATTTGACAATATATTATTTTTCATCGTTATTATGTTTGATCGCGTTTTGAGAGCGTTTGCGAGATATTTGAGCTGAGGGGTAAAATGGTCATTTTAAGGGGTAGATATTTTAGAAAAATTAGATATTTTTATAAATAGAGATTTGAGAGAAAAAGAGAGAAAGAAAGAGAAAGGAAAGAAAGGAAGAGGAAATCTTCAATACTCCATTTCAAGCGCGATTAATCGGGTAAGGGTGAGAAGTTTCGATTATATCTTGCTTGTATATGTATATGTATGTATTTGTTTGAATGTTTGGTTGAAAAATACATGTTTTTCACTTGATTGGAATTGTGATCATTTCGATAGGAATTGATGTTTTCACGGTTGGAAATCGATATGAATCGCGTAGTATGATCGTATTATATGTATGAATATTGTTGA
This sequence comes from Lathyrus tuberosus, assembly GCA_022829125.1. Classification (NCBI taxonomy): domain Eukaryota; kingdom Viridiplantae; phylum Streptophyta; class Magnoliopsida; order Fabales; family Fabaceae; genus Lathyrus; species Lathyrus tuberosus. The sequence goes on from JALAZF010000090.1 coordinate 9,958,391, forward strand.
TACTTGTTTTGATTGATTGAAAATGTTTTGGTTGGAGAAAGTTGGATTTTGGGGTTTTGGAACCATGTAACCCGCAGCTGAAAAATTTTGGTTCTGATGCGATTCGCCAAGCGAATTGGGATTCGCCAGGCGAATTAGGTCTCGCCACTAGTTCGCCAGGAGAAGTGCTGGCGAAGGGGGATTCGCCAGGCGAAATCGTAAGTCGCCAGGCGAAAACCTGGAGACAGAAATGTGTTAGCTACTGGAACTTTTGGGTGTTTTCTAAAATTGTGGTTCGCCACTAGTTCGCCAGGCGAAGTGCTGGTGAAGGGGTATTCGCCAGGCAAAATCCTAAGTCGCCAGGCGAATCTGGCTGTTTCTCAATAAATTCTTTTCTTTGAAAATTCATAACTTTAGATCCGTAACTCGGATCGAGACGTTCTTAGTACCGTTGGAAAGCTAATGAGATGTTCATTCTTATAAAAATGGTTTGGAGATTAGTGGCCGATTTAATTGTGTTGGGAATTTGGAAACGTGTCGTTTTGTCGACTTTTACCATCGTAATTGTGTGTGATTGATGTGTTATCATGCGATATGCTTTTGATATATAACGTATAGCTTGTGTGCTGTTATATGATGTTGAAGCATGTGATAAGTTGTTGTAATTGTTGTGGCCTTATGGCAAAATACTTTGTTGACTTGAATACAAATGTATGGTATTAATGTATGTTGTTGTGGGTAGCCTTCGTGGCGTGAATCCTAGTGTTGTGAGTATCATTGTATGATGGCAGGATTGTTGTGGTTGATGGTGAGTAATTCTTGATGTGAATTGATATGAGTGTATATGCTAAAATGCTAATTGTTGTGCTTTGTGGATTGTGATGAAATGCATTGTTTATGTGAAATTCAATGTGTGTTATTTGGTGGCCTTATGGCAAGTAAAGGCATTGTTCAAATTGATTTCCAATGCATGAATAATGATGATGAGATAATTCATATTGTTGATTTGTGAATGTACATTTGATTATCATGAGTCGTTGATATGATATGCATCATGATATGCACCTTGTGATGTCGTGCGCCCTTGTGGGGTGTGAGTGACGAAACGATTCCAGAGGGAATCTACTGTAACGATCGTGTGTCTTATACAAAGAGGACCTAAATCGACGTTATAGACGATCGTGTGCCTTATACAAAGAGGACCTAAAACGATCGGATCGTGTGTCTTATACAAAGAGGACCTAAAGCGATCCATAAACATCGTGTACCTTATACAAAGCGGACCTAAAGTGACGGGGAACATCGTTTGCCCGACGGGGAGTTACACTAAGTAACAAGCGATGATTCCAATAATTCCTGAGTGAATTAATGATGATGAGAATGATGGATGGAATGGTACCGCATGCATAGAGTCGTTGTGTCGGTCTCTGTGCATTTGCATAAATCATGAATGGATTGATAATGTGTGGGAAATTGTGAATGGATTGATTATGTGTGGGAAATTGTGAATAGATTGATTATGTGTGGGAAATTAGGAATTGATTGATTATGTGTTGAGCTCGTGATAGCATTGGTGATTTGATATGCATTCGTGATAAATGTATGGATTATGGATGATATGTTTTAGGAATGGACATATGCTATGTTTTGTGGAGATGTTATACATTACAAAGATTGTTTGGATTATCGTTGGTATGCGGTATATGAATATAGGTGATGTGGTGGTGTGTTTCCATATGTCATAACTTTGGTATGCCTTATGTGTGAATATGTGATTATGTTGGTATAATTGATATATGCTATGTGGTTGGATTATTAGAAATATGTTATGTATCTGTGTCATGCCATATGTATTAGTATGTGATGCTTGTGGTGAGAATAATTATGCGTGTGAATTTATATGTGTTTGCATATTATTATGCAATCTTGATTTAGTTGTTATTTCTCACCCTTCTGCTGTGGTTTGATGTCCTACAAGGCAATTGCAGATTAGTATCTTGGAGGCTTTTATGAAGATTTGTTCTAAATCCTTTTGTCGGTCTGTCTGCTATGATACGTAACACGAGAGTCGGGGAGCGTTTTTGTTATATATGTATACATTTGTTGGATCTATTTTGTATTACCTTTGTATGAATATTTTGATGTTATAAAACAATTTATTTTGTAAAACAAGTCGGTTATGGATCTTTCCGCTTTATTCCATAATTGAACTTTCCTTTTGTTGGAAAAAGTTTTCCCTTTTATGTTTATTCCATCTTGTGTTATGTATCAAATTTATGAGCAGGGATTGTGTTTTATTTCTTTAAATGTGGCATCCTTGTTTCTGTCTAAGAATAAAATTTTTATTTACTCTGATTTATTTATGTATTATTTATCCGCGATGGGAAATAGGGTGTTACATTAGTGGTATCAGAGCAGGTCGGTCCGTCCGGCCAAGTTGTTGAGTCAGTTGGTGTGACAGTTGAATACTGTCGATGTTGTTTGTTCCTTAGTATGTGATATGTGTGTGAAACACTGTCAGTGCTTTCTGGTTTTCTAATCCTTTGTCTTTAGGATTTAGAATGAGTTAAGTGGGGGAGAAGCTGGTGCTTCTCCAAGTTGCTTCAGGTGTGGAGCGTTGGCTCAGTGTGTTGGGGATTGCAAGATTGTAAGTGTTGTTTGGACAGTGTTGTTCCCGGTTCCGGAGGGAATGCGGAGGTAAGGTTTATGTCAACTAAGGATTTGTGCCTTAGGTAGTTTTGTGCACAAGATGCAAGAAATGCTATTATAGTTTGGTAAAGATGGTTTATGCCCCATCATGATTGTCGATTGTCTATTGACAAATTGAGGAACTGATCACCCTTCATCTCTTGTTGATAGTAGATGGAATTATGTTGGATGGAATAGACGTGTCTTTCCAGCTTTGATAGTATGTTTTGTGAATCGTTTGGAGCTAAGCCAGTGGGTACAGATTGTTTTGTTGAGTCGATTGGGATTCTAATATAAGGACGATAAGGCGGATTAGAGGTTTTGGTATGTTGGTCCAGTTGGGAAGTCATTGAGATAGAACGATTGGGTATCGTTAATGGTTGTTCTCAGAGAGTAGAGTGTGAACTCAAATTTGACGAAGGTGAAGATTTGAGGTTTGGATCTGCTAAGTAGAAGAACTTTTAGGAAGTGAAACTCAAATGTTTGTCATGTTTATGATGATAGTGTTCTGGAAATTGGCAGGAAGCCACAGTGATGGGCCGTCAGTTGTGCATGGTTTTCAGATGTGTTTTTGGATGAAACTTTAGTGTGTCGACTTGAAGAGGTCCAGCATGGTTGGTAAGGAAAAGGATGATAGCATGAGGTTGCATGTTAATCAGTGAGTAGTATGGAAACTTGCAGTTGTGTTCGGGATAGCTTGAGTTTTGAAGTGTGACGAATCGCGAACGATTTGAAGTTCCTAGATGGTATTACTGTTGCTATGGGTTGAGATCTCGTGTCAACAGAAACCTTGAGTGAGTTGGAACCCCGTAAGAAGAATTGATATGGAATGTGGTAACCAGAGATTGTTAAGCTATTTTGGATAGATTGTTTCGAGCTCAGAATGAATTTTGAAGGTTGTATATGTTATGGTTGTGGAGTATATGAATCGTGTCTTCCATACTTGTTTGGATAAGTTCATAGTGATGTTTATTGGATGATATTCTGATTTATTTTAAATCAAAGGATGAGTATGTAGTGTATTTGAGGATTCATGAAAAGGATTATCCTACTCATATTGGAGTTGGTTGTTTTGTGTGGAGAATTTAGAGGTATTATTTGGAGGGTTTTAGGTTCAATGTGTTTAGTAATCGTAAGGGTTTAGAGTACTTGTTTGGTCAGAAGGAATAAGTAGGAGACAACGAGGATGGTTGGAATTCCTGATTAGTTATGACCTTGGCTCGAATTATCCTATTGGTGAAGTTAATGTCGTGCCTGATGAGTTAAGTCGAAAATCTTTGCATATGTCTATTTTGATGGTCAGAGAATTAGAGTTAGTTGAGCAGTTCAGAGACTTGTGTCTGGTGTGTAAGCTAACACAGCAGAGTGTGAGGTTGGGTATATTAAAAGTGAACAGTGATTTTTGGCGAATATGAGAAATAGTTAGACTTTGGACGTGGGGTTGATAGTTTTGATAGTTACGAGTAATCAGAGTGCGCAACGGAAGCGTGATGTGGCACAATTCGTATATGCGTGTGTGACTTGTAAGAGTTCATAGGTTGAACATTGGAAACATGTAGGAATGATGAGACCATTGGACGTTTCAGGATGGAAGGGTTAGGTGAAAGGTTTAAATATTATTCATGGGCTACTATGTAGATGGATGTTTTGGTTATATGTTCGATTGGTGAATCGTAGCATGGTTGTTAAGACGTTGTTGTGTCGTGGGACTTTAGGTTCTTGTCTTTGTGGTTGCCTCGTTTCCATGGTGATGGTTCGAGTGCCAGTAGCTAATTTCGTGTGGGGAATTAGGGGAGTGTTACCTACGATGAGGGTAATGATCTTGTTGTGTTTCGGTTCAAGAGTGAACCTGTGTGTTCGCAACTTGGGTATTCTTTGAGTTGTGAGTTGGTCGTCAAGTGCATTGTATGGGCATTACATCTTACCGTTGCTGCGTCGTTGTAGTAGTTGTTGTGAGCGAGGTGTTTTGTCGGTTTGTATTATTCATGGTGTTGCCTTTAATGGCATGAGAATGGGTTAGTCGGATGTGAGAGTCGTATCCGGAGTTGTTTGCACCAAGTATATTTTCGAGGACGAAAATGTCTAAGTGGGGGAGAATTGTAACGCCTCGTTTTGTCCAATTTATTTAATCGAGTCGATTTAATTATTTTCATTTTTATATTATTTTATTCTTGACTTTTATTTGACAATATATTATTTTTCATCGTTATTATGTTTGATCGCGTTTTGAGAGCGTTTGCGAGATATTTGAGCTGAGGGGTAAAATGGTCATTTTGAGGGGTAGATATTTTAGAAAAATTAGATATTTTTATAAATAGAGATTTGAGAGAAAAAGAGAGAAAGAAATAGAAAGGAAAAAAGGAAGAGGAAATCTTCAATACTCCGTTTCAAGCGCGATTAATCGGGTAAGGGTGAGAAGTTTCGATTATATCTTGCTTGTATATGTATATGTATGTATTTGTTTGAATGTTTGGTTGAAAAATATATGTTTTCCACTTGATTGGAATTGTGATCATATCGATAGAAATTGATGTTTTCACGGTTGGAAATCGATATGAATCGCCTAGTATGATCGTATTATATGTATGAATATTGTTGATACTTGTTTTGATTGATTGAAAACGTTTTGGTTGGAGAAAGTTGGATTTTGGGGTTTTGGAACCATGTAACCCGCAGCAGAAAAATTCTGGTTCTGATGCGATTCGCCAGGCGAATTAGGTCTCGCCACTAGTTCGCCAGGCGAAGTGCTGGCGAAGGGGGATTCGCCAGGCGAAATCGTAAGTCGCCAGGCGAAAACGGGGAGACAGAAATGTGTTAACTACTGGAACTCTTGGGTGTTTTCTAAAATTGTGGTTCGCCACTAGTTCGCCAGGCGAAGTGCTGGCAAAGGGGTATTCGCCAGGAGAAATCCTAAGTCGCCAGGCGAATCTGGTTGTTTCTTAATAAATTCTTTTCTTTGAAAATTCATAACTTTCGATCCGTAACTCGGATCAAGACGTTCTTATTACCGTTGGAAAGCTAATGAGATTTTCTTTCTTATAAAAATGGTTTTGAGATTAGTGGCTGATTTAATTGTGTCGGGAATTTGGAAACGTGTCGTTTTGTCGACTTTTACCGTCGTAATTATGTGTGATTGATGTGTTATCATGCGATATGCTTTTGATATATAACGTATAGCTTGTGTGTTGTTATATGATGTTGAAGCATGTGATAAGTTGTTGTAATTGTTGTGGTCTTATGGCAAAATACTTTGTTGACTTGAATACAAATGTATGGTATTAATGTATGTTGTTGTGGGTAGCCTTCGTGGCGTGAATCCTAGTGTTTTGAGTATCAGTGTATGATGGCAGGATTGTTGTGGTTGATGGTGAGTAATTCTTGATGTGAATTGATATGAGTGTATATGCTAAAATGATAATTGTTGTGGTTTGTGGATTATGATGAAATGCATTGTTTATGTGAAATTCAATGTGTGTTATTTGGTGGCCTTATGGCAAGTAAAGGCATTGTTTGAATTGATTTCCAATGCATGAATAATGATGATGAGATAATTCATATTGTTGATTTGTGAATGTGCATTTGATTGTCATGAGTCGTTGATATGACATGCATCATGATATGCACCTTGTGATGTCGTGTGCCCTTGTGGGGTGTGAGCGACGAAACGATTCCAGAGGGAATCTGTTGTAACGATCGTGTGCCTTAAACAAAGAGGACATAAATTGACGTTATAGACGATCGTGTGCCTTATACAAAGAGGACCTAAAGCGATCGGATCATGTGCCTTATACAAAGAGGACCTAAAGTGATCCATAAACGTCGTGTGCCTTATACAAAGAGGACCTAAAGCGACGGGGAACATCATTTTCCTGACGGGGAGTTACACTAAGTAATAAGCGATGATTCCAATAATTCCTTAGTGAATTAATGATGATGAGAATGATGGATGGAATGGTACCGCATGCATAGAGTCGTTGTGTCGGTCTCTGTGCATTTTCATAAATCATGAATGGATTGATTATGTGTGGGAAATTGTGAATGGATTAATTATGTGTGGCAAATTATGAATAGATTGATTATGTGTGGGAAATTATGAATTGATTGATTATGTGTTGAGCTCGTGATAACATTGGTGATTTGATATGCATTCGTGATAAATGTATGGATTGTGGATGATATGTTTTAGGAATGGACATATGCTATGTTTTGTGGAGATGTTATACATTACAAAGATTGTTTGGATTATCGTTGGTATGCGGTGTATGAATATAGGTGATGTGGTGGTGTGTTTCCATATGTCATAACTTTGGTATGCCTTATGTGTGAATATGTGATTATGTTGGTATAATTGATATATGTTATGTGGTTGGATTATTAGAAATATGTTATGTATCTGTGTCATGCCATATGTATTAGTATGTGATGCTTCTAGTGAGAATAATTATGCATGTGAATTTATATGTGTTTGCATATTATTATACAATCTTGATTTTGTTGTTATTTCTCACCCTTCTGCTGCAGATTAGTATCTTGGAGGCTTTTGTGAAGATTAGTTCTCCATCCTTTTGTCGGTTTGTCTGCTCTGATACATAACACGGGAGTCGGGGAGCGCTTTTGTTATATATGTATACATTTGTTGGTTCTATTTTGTATTACCTTTGTGTGAATATTTTGATGTTATAAAACAATTTATTTTGTAAAACAAGTCGATTATGGATCTTTCCGCTTTATTCCATAATTGAACTTTCCTTTTGTTGGAAAAAGTTTTTCCTTTTATGTTTATTCCATCTTGTGTTATGTATCAAATTTATGAGCAGGGATTGTGTTTTCTTTCTTTAAATGTGGCATCCTTGTTTCTGTCTAAGAATAAAATTTTTATTTACTCTGATTTATTTATGTATTATTTGTCCGCGATGGGAATTGGGGTGTTACACTGTCTACCAGCATGGCAATGTGTGGTAAGGGAAAGTCATCCTTTGGACTTGTTTTGTTCAGATCCCTGTAGTCTGCACACATTCTGACATTTCCGTCCTTTTTTGGAACTGGCACTATGTTGGCTAGCCATTGAGGATATTCTGATGTGGCGAGGAAACTCGCGTCAATCTGTTTCTGTACTTCCTCTTTGATTTTGATGGCCATATCTGGGTGAGTCCGTCTCAGCCTTTGTTTCACTGGCGGACATTCTAATCTTAACGGTAGATGATGTTCCACGATATGGGTATCTAACCCTGGCATGTCATGATAGGACCAAGCAAATACATCGGGAAACTCTTTGAGAAGCTTTATCAAACCTTCTTTGACAATCAGACTAAGCAGTGCCCCAATCTTGACTTCTTTTCTCTCTTCTTCTAAACCCAAGTCGACCGTTTCCAACGGCTCTTTGTGAGGTTTAATGGACCTTTTCTCTTGTCTGAGTAATCTGGAGATCTCTTCTGGAATTTCTTCGTCATTTTCTTCTTCAGTCTCAAATACCGGGAATTCAAAGTTGGGAGAAGGCATTGGATCGTATGTTTCAATGGGGTTTAAAACAACAATCTGCATGACGTGATGATTTGTTTTTAGAAGAAATATAGAGAGAATGCAAGAGTGTTGTGCAGTGTAATTTCTGAAAAATGCTTGTTTTTATTATTTGAGTTGTTTTTAGGATTACCATATTCTGAAAAATCGAAAACAGAAAACATCAATAAATGCGGAAATTACAGAACGACGTTATTTTATTTATGATCTTGTCGATTCTTGAAACTACAGCCCTATAAAACAAAACCTGATCGCTTTGGGCAAAGCGAAGAGATACATTTACAGAAAGTGAGCCCTATCAAAACATCTGTTTCACCTGGGCAGGGTGAAAGGTTAAGATAAAGACGGCAATTACTTAGACTTATGAACGACTTTCGGAACCTTGACAGCAACCCATTGGGGGAGAACTCCTCGGTGAATCACAAAGTCTGGTACTTTCCTTCTTGATTTATCTTCAGAAATGACGCTGATTTCTGGTGGAGCAGGATCATTGGAATCTGTCTCCCAGGCAGAGTTGTCGTAGGAGGATTCTTCTGTTGTATCTTGCACAGTGTCTGTACTCTCAGGCGGATCTCCCCACCCAGTTGGCTGGATGTCTTCGAGCATGATACGAGAGCTTTCGGGAGCGGTGTACTTGACTAAGAAGTCAAATTTGCCACTTGGTCGTCCTAAGGTGTCCCACACCTCTTTGGAACTGGAGGAGTCATCCCTTTCGATGACGTTGACTTCAGGAAAAGCATAGTTAAGGAACTCTTGTCCTGCAATCCTTGCAAATTCATCGATGTACGAGATATTTTCTGAATGCCCTGAGTGATGCTCCCATGATCCGGTGGGGATGCAGATATTCTTTTCAATGATGCTCAGCTGATATACATCGTTCAGCTGACTCTCTTGCCCTGAGTCTCCTGGGTACGGCTGCCAGATAGGCAGACCATCCATTGGGCCATAATAGTCATGGTCAAAGTTGTCTTTCATCAGAGTGTCCTTCTCTAATGAGTTTGGTGGAGCACGGCATCCTTCCGGATCACAATCTCCGTATATCATTTTGAAATATGACCTCGGTATATATCTCAGACTCTGTGCGGGATAGCAAAATAGCGTAGGCACCTCTCCCTGAGACATATAACCATCCTCGTTAAGATAGGACTTCCACTCTTCATCTGTATCGGAGGAATCACCCTCGTTGATGGTATGTACTTCTTGAGATACTGGGTGGAGGAAACCTCCACTGTGGAAGAAGTCCTGAATGGGATGAAGACTTTCATTGTTAGTAGCAGTCTGGGTACAGGTTGAAGAAAAACCAAGACCTTTCTTTTTCTTATTGTCAGTAGGAATGACAAGTTATCCCCATCCTTTTGCATTGTTACTTTTGATCACTTCGAGAGCATTTTTGTACGAGGAAATCGACGTTCCCTTCTTTGATTGATTATTATTGCTCATTGAAAGTGCTTGGAACTGGGTTCCTACAATCTCCTCTGGTTCTACACAAGTGGACGACGATAAGTTGCTCACAATCAAGGTTTGCTCTCCGCAGACTGTGACTAGTTGGTCAATCTTGATGAACTTCAGCTTCTGGTGAAGTGTCGAAGTGACTGCCCCAGCCTCGTGTATCCAAGGTCTTCCTAACAAACAGCTATATACTGCCCAGATGTCCATGACCTGGAAAGTGACTTGGAAAGTGTGAGGACCGATAGTTATGGGAAGATCGACTTCGCCGATAACTGTATTTCGAGATCCGTCAAATGCTTTGACCATGACCTCACTACCTCTCATCGGAGATCCTTTAAAGGATAGTCGCATTAAAGTGGATTTTGGCATAACATTTAGAGCTGGTCCGGTGTCTACCAGTACGTTGGCTAAAGCATCGTCCTGGCAGTTGACTGTAATGTTGAGTGCCATATTATGATTCTGGCCCTCTTCCGGTAGTTCCTCATCACTAAACCCCAAGTTGTTGCAGGAAGTGATGTTGGAGATGATGCTGTCGAATTGTCTTATTGTCACATCTTGTTCCACAAAGGCTTGCTCTAAGACTTTCTGTAGAGCCTCTCTGTGGGCTTCGAAACTGAGCAAAAGAGACAACACAGAGATTCTTGAAGGAGTTTGTAACAGTTGATCAACAATGTTGTACTCACTCTTCTGGATGAGCTTCAGCATCTCATCGTTGTTCTTTGAAAGGTCGGGACTACTGGATTGACAGACTGGTTGATTGGGAACTTCTGTCTGAGGTTCCGTTTCTCTGGTAGGTTCTTCAACTCCTCTGTTGAAGATCCGGCCGCTCCGTGTTACTCGACTGATGTCTGCAATATTCACGACGGAGGGTAATGGAGTTTCCTTTCCATTCTCAATTGTTGTTGCACCGTATTTGTAAGGGATAGCCTTATTGGATTTGTACGGTACTGGTCCCAGCAGATAGATAACTACAGGAGCCTTTTGATTCTTCTGACCATTGTAGCCGACCTCAATTGGTTCGAGGTTGAGAATATTTCCGCTATCAAGAGGAAACCTCGATTCATGGAGTAAAGGGATTATGGCACACACATCTTTGGCCATTTCTCGCTTAGGGATCAAGACAATATCTTTGCCTTGATTAGGATGATAGTCTGACATTGAACCAGAGTTTGACCATGGTTGAATCTCTTTGTGGTCCAACTGACTTTGAAGGGTTGCTCGCATGAGGTAGCATCCTTGATTATTCTCTGAGCAAACTCTACAGCGCTCATAGTTGTGTGGTGGCACCCGGCCACGTCCGCTCTATATGCAGTGTAACCTTACTAGATCCGTCTCCATTGATCAAACATCCTGATTTTGATGCCTAGTAGGGTTCCCGTCAATCATACTGACTTGTTATATGTCTTCATCTAGATAGATTGGAAGCAACTAGTGGTTTAACAAGTGTTACAGTGTTCTTTGAACGAGCGCACATCCTTGGTCACTCTCACGACACATTTTACAGTTCTGATAATCGTGCGAAGTCAGAAAACCGAGCTGGACTTGCTTAGCATGTAATTCCACCAAGCTGGTATTCATCAGACGAATATCAAAGATTTGAATCATATTAACTTGATAATGACTTCTATCACGGTAGTCCTGAATTCATCCAAGATCCATCTGACGCTGGAGGGCCTCTTGTATAAAAGAGCATCCCTGATTATTTACCGAGCAGACCAGACAGGAATCGTAATCGTGTCGTGGCAGATTATGATGTTGGCTTTGCCTTGAGTGCATTGTCACCAAGTTGACATTCATCGCACGGATGTCGTGGTTTTGAATGATATTGGAATTTGTATAAGTCATGTTGACTTCACGAATTCGGTGATCTTGGATCCATCCGAGATCCATCTGTTCCTGTAGAGCGGATTGCACCACAAAACATCCTTGATTATTTTTAGAGCAGATATCACATTGGTGATAGTTATGAGACGATACGCGACCGTATCCACTTTGTCTACAATGCATCTTGACCAGGTTGATTCCCAATAAGAGTACATCGTGAATTTGATAGATGTGCTCAGACTCTTCTTCTATCAAATTTACTGCAGCTTTCTCGTGTTGAGGCAACGGGTTCGTCTGTACATTTAGATTTGTATCCTTGAAGGATAGGACCCCACTCCTAACAAGCTTTTGCACATCGGATTTAAAGCTGAGACAGTTTTCTATGTTATGCCCTGGTCCTCCTTAATGGTAAGGGCAAGTCTGATCCGCTTTGAACCAAAAAGGCAGATTCTCCGGTATCGCAAGAGGAGCCCTGGTTTAGACATGTCCCTTGACCAGTAGTAGTGGAAATAGTTCCGCGTACAACATTGGTATAGGGTCGAACCCTGGTGGTCGCGTTGTACGGTTGTTGTTGTTGTACTGTGGACGAGCCTGCTGAAGAGGCTGTTATGTCCTTTGCTGATACTGTTGTTGATTTGGTTGGCTCTGAGCAACCTGAGGTTGATACGTTAGAGTAGGCGCAGGGTTGATAGTATAAGTTACTGCTACTGGTTGGTAACGTCGCCTTTGCTTTTCGAGAGAGATATTGCCAATATCTTGCTCTTTTTTCTTAGGGAGAGCACTACCGTATCTTTGGGTACTGCTTGATGGTCCAGCATCTTTGACCAGATGTCCTTCTCGGACTGCTTCCTCAAGACGAATTCCCATGCCCACCATTTCAGTAAAGTCACTGGGCGCACTGGCAACCATTCTGTCATAGTAAAATGAGCTCAAGGTTTTCAAGAAGATCTTTGTCATCTCTTTTTCTTCAAGAGGTGGACAAATCTGGGCGGCAATTTCATGCCATCTCTGAGCATATTCCTTAAAGGTTTCCTTGTCCTTCTGCGATATTGCTCTAAGCTGATCTCTGTCTGGTGCCATGTCCAGGTTATACTTATATTATTGAACAAAGGCGGTGCCAATATCTCTAAAAGTGACGATCTTAGTGCGGTTTAATCCCATGTACCATTTGAGTGCGGCACAGGTTAAACTATCTTAGAAATAGTGGATCAGCAGCTGTTGGTTCTCGGTCTGAGTTGACATCCTCCGAGCGTACATCACCAAATGACTTTGAGGGCAAGAGTTACCCTTGTATTTTTCAAATTCGGGTACCTTGAACTTGTGTGGAACTTTCACATTGGGGACCAAACAAGGGTCCGCCGAATAGATCCTGACCGTGAATGGCATGCAGTTCCTTCTGCATTTCCAAGAATTGCTCCTGGAACTCATTAATTCTATCGTACATACTTTTGTTTCCACCAGAAGGGTATCTGTGGGATTTGCCCTTCTGGGACAGTGTGTACCACGGGTGGTGGTATAGTCATTACGGCAGTGACTCTTGGCGCTTCCCTTTCCCGAAGTTTGTAACCTACAGGAGTTGTTGTCATGCCCTTTGCATCTTTGCTTTCTCGAAGTTTGTAACCTTCAGGCCCAACGGTTCTTGCTGCAGTTTTCGGATCTTCCAAGATCGGCGAAATATATCCTTCTGGGATATAGTTGAGTGGCATGCCCCAGGGACGATCTTTAGGCATGTTATACCGAGGATCATACTTTTCCACTATGGGCGTCAAGGTGATCTCTGAGATCACAGTCCTTTGTATCTGGGCTGCTGCCAGAGCTTGCATGTCATTGTGAAGTTTCCTCAGATCTTCTTTCAGAGCGTCGAGTTCTTCCCTCAACTCTCTGTTCTCTTCCTCGAGATTATCCATTTTCTTTTGTCGATTGGCCCGAGTATTGTACGAATGAGACAATTTGACTCTAGAATCGAGGGACAAATGTGAGATTCGTAGGTAAGAAGAATGCGTTATGTGAGAATGATGAATGATATGCAATGATTATATTAATATTTATTTTTTTAATCAAAAGAAACTTCAACAATTAGATTACAAATATCATACAGTGGGGAAACCCCATTTTATTGAATTAAAAGATTGCGGAAATGGAAATACAGTAATTTACAAAGTACTGCAAAAGGAAATGTATAAACTTATGGATCCTGAGTCCTCTCTGAGGAGGGCTCAGGTGTTGGTTCTGGTATTTTCCTTTTCTTTGACCGGGGCTCTTGAGTCGTTGTCGGGTTGTCATTCCTTTGCCAAGTGAAAGGAGCGAGCAAATTCCTTTGGTCTTCTTGATTCTCTACAGCATGTTGCTCTAAAATCTCGATCAGAGCATCCTTTTCTTTTAACAGTTGCTGTATTTTGTTACACTCTACATTGAGAATACGGTACTTGTTTTTCCAAGACTTCTTCTCCTGTTGAACTTTGTTGAGGGTGACCTGGAGTTTTTCCGTATCAGACATAAAATAAAGGACAGATTCCTTTAACGGAAGAATTTCTTGACGAGGGTAAGGCATCCTCAGCTTAAGAGCTCTAGTTTGTACCCAGTGAAGATAAGGTTCCATAGACACACAGTCTGGTTTCCCTAGAGACTCTCTTCCTTTCCTGTGAACATGTTTCCAGGCATGCACTATTTTTGTCTTTAGTGCCCTGTCATTTTCTCCTTCATTGAAGAAAAGACCTTCCAGATAAACATTACGCGGGACATGTCTCATCGGGTATCCAAATTGACGACGAACTAAAACTGGATGATAATTGATTCCTCCTTTAATTCCTATGAGGGGTACATTAGGGAAGTTTCCACAACGGTCAATGATTCTTATCCTGTCATAGATCCGATTGTACCAGTCGATGTCAGAGTTGGTAAGAGACATGATTCTCTGGGACCAACGCAGAGCACTCTTATGATCCCAAAAAGCGACAAACTTGGGTAAGTGGGAGGTGAACCATTTGTTTAGCAGGGGTACACAGCATGTGATAATTCCTCCGCTGTACAAATTCCTTAAGTGTACATAATGATAAGCATCTGCGAGCAAGGTCGGTATGGGGTTTCCAATCAGATAGATCTTAATGGCATTGATATCAACGAAGTCATCAATGTTAGGAAACAGAAATAACCCGTAGGTGAGCAGAACAAAGACGCTCTCAAAAGCAATAACGTTCCCTATACTAGCAAAGTACAGAGCTTTCTTTTTCAAAAACTTGGCTGGTAAACCCTGGATTCCACGCTTAGTGGTTATGTGAGTCCTGACTTATGACTCATCCAAATAGATTGCTCTTGCAATGGTTTGATCCTTTGGAATTTCTTTCAGTCCAGAAAAGGGAGCTTGGTCAGTGATAGGTAAATCAATCAGGTGAGAGTACTCCTCCAGTGTTGGTGCTAGTTGATAATCCAGAAATGTGAAACAGTGATAGACCGGATCATAGAACTGAATGAGCGTAGCCAGGATTCCTTCAATTACATAGACCCTTAATAGAGACAACAGTCCTCCGTACTTAGCTCTGAAAGCATCAGGGTTGGTGATCATCCTTGCCAACCCTCTCAAATCCTTTAGTTTTGGAGCCTTGAAGGTGTACTTGTGAGTCTTCCTTCTACCGAAATCCATAACGCAATCTTTCTCTTTGACATTTGCAATCATTGTCTTAGTTTAATTTGAAAAGAGAGAGACTAGAAAAGAAGATTTTCTTTTTTTAAAGTTTTTTAATGAAATGAATGCATGAATGCAGCACACAAAAACATAAAAAAACATGGGGTCAGAGGTTCGGTGTCATGAAGTCACGGCTCTACCCATCCCCAAAGGTTGTACTGGTGATTTTTTGTACCTGTCCTCAAAATCATTGACCCCCCATTGGGATAACAACAGCAGGCTGGTTCACTTGAGCGAGCTGCAGTATTCTAGAGTAATCTCAAATGAGGGTAGTATCGCGTGACAACTATTTCCGATAGCTTCCACACTACAAAATAGTAACATGGTCTCAGCCTACTAAATCCTCAGTTTCACGGACACCACAATCAAACAATCTGCTTTCAACAACCGAAGTCGTATAGGCATTGAATCTGTAAAGGGTATATCCACTTATTCGATGGTCTACCGAGATCTCTTATTTGGGAGTCACTCCCTGTAAGATTACCCGTCTAATGCCATCACTTATCTTAGGTGTCACTCAAACTTTCCAGATGCGGCATCACCCGCAATCCCATTAGCAGAAAAATAAACACGGATATCAATTAGGAAAAGCGATATATATATTCATTCCTAAAACTAACATCCTAGACCTCTTAAGAGCTATAGTCCTAGTCCTATACAGTCAATGACGTCCCCAGCAGAGTCGCCATTTTTCTGTAGCGAGCAATTTTTGTCGATGACACGGCCACCTTATCGCTGGGTTTTCGTCACCGCAATGGTAGGAGGGGTGCTACTTTCTGATTTCTTATTTATCCCATGAAGCTGGAAGGGAAAGGGAAGCTATCTAAAACTAACCTTGCACGCGGATGTTTAACTGAACATATGCTTAAAAGAGATTGGGGGTCCGGGGTCAGGTTATACAATGGGGAGTTGCCAATTACCCATCCTATATGTGGTTATCCACAGGATATTAGCTTTAGGTTTCGCTTTATACTTGATGGTGTTTATCCGTTAATGGGTTAGGAAATTTTCTTGGGAAGTATGAGTGAGTTTTTGTTGATGTTCGGGTGTTTTTGGTAAGGTATTGGACCTAAGTTTTGAATGATGTGTGAAGGTACTGGACCTAGAGTTTTTGATTAGTGTGCTCGCTAAGATTTCACAATCTTATGCCTACGTATTCCCGTTTAAGCAAAACAGGAAAATTAGAGCAATTGTAGTTCCTCCTATCCCAAGGGAGGAAAAATGATGTTTTGGTGTCTTGTTCAAAGCCCAAGATGGAAGCTAAAAGGTTTATTTGACTGAGAGAGAATTTCTCATCTCTAAAGAGGGATTGTTGATTTTTGTGTGTCTTGATCAAAGCCCAAGGTTGAAGCTAAGAGGTTGATTGACTTCACTAGGGGAGTCCTTATACAAAGCCTAAGAGGGGCTTGAAAAGACCGACTCAACAAGAGAGTGTATATATGTCTTGTACAAAGCCCAAGATTGAGGCAAAAAAGAGACTGACTCTTTGGGGATATCATTATACAAAGCCTAAGAGGAGGCTAGAAGTATGACTTTTCCGGGGAAAATGTTCTATCTGTCTTGTACAAAGCCCAAGTTTAAGGCTAAAAGGGATTTTGACTCCGTTGGGGAGGGTTTGTATGTGTCTTGTACAAAGCCCAAGATTGAGGCTGAAATGGGAAATTTAACTGACTCTGGTGAGGATATTTTATGTGTCTTGTACAAAGTCCAAGATTGAGGCTGAAATGAGTTTGACTCTGCTTGCGAAATTATTCCTCAAAGCCTAAAAGAAGGCTGGGAGGAAATGACTTCGTTGGGGAAGATATCTATCCCTAAGCTTAAGAGATGAAAATTTATGTCTTGTACAAAGCCCAAGATTGAGGCTAAAAGGGTTTGACTCAACAAGAGAGTGTTTTTATCTATCCTGTACAAAGCCCAGGATTGTGGCTGAACAAGCTGGAGAAATTATTCTACACAACTTGAGAGTAGGCTAGCTCCTGCTAGGGGAAATCTTTATACCAAGCCTAAGATGAGGCGGGGAAAAGATTGACTCAACAAGAGAGTATCTCTATTTGTCTTGTACAAAGCTCAAGATTGAGGCTGAAAAAGGTTAACTCAACAAGAGAGTCTGAAATGTGATTGACTCAACAAGAGAGTCTGAGAAAGTGATTGACTCAACAAGAGAGTCTGAAAAGTTGATTGACTCAATAAGAGAGTCTAAAAAGGTGATTGACTCAATGAAAGAGTCTGAAAAGGTTAGCTCCGCTGGGCAGAATCATTGTACAAAGCCCAAGAGGATGCTGACTTTGCTGAGGGAAGGTCATTATACAAAGCCTAAGAGGAGGCTAGCTTTCTGATGGGAATTATTGAAAACCCGAGGCAGGTCCAAGTGGGGAATCAACTCTTGCTGATGGTTACAAAAGAGTTGGGGTATCAGATACCTTGAGGTTCTGATTTGGGATAGTGTTATACTGATGATAAACTGACCCTGGCTTGGGGATTTTTAGGAGAGAGACTGGGTTTTAGAACCCATGGATTTTTACTTTACTGGAGATTTATCCAGAGTGACCGGGGTTTCTTCCTATGTTTGTAAGGAACTTGAGAATGTCTTTGAGACTCAAGGTTAGACTGTCCAAGTCTACTGGTGTGGAAGAGCTTTATCTTTTGTAGGATGCCCAAGATGAGGCAGGTGTATTAAGGGATGAGAATCAACCTTAAATTGGTCTGAGGTTTTGACTCAAGAAAGACTGCTCTAGCAAAGGATGACTAAGTTCTATCTTATACCTTTAAGAGGTCTTCAGGGTCCTTGTATTAAGCCCAAGAGAAGGCATAAGAACTTCTAAGAAGCCGAAGGGTCCTTGTACAAAGCCCAAGAGGAGGCGGGGATGCTTTTAGGAAGCCTGTGGGTCCCAAACCAAGAAAAGTTCAAGAAATGCTATTCACCGAGAATAGATCATTTAGTGAAAGTTCTGAGGTTTGAAGGAACTCAAGAGATGTTATTCACTGAGAATAGATCAACTCTGGGGAGTAGAGTTTCTTTGACAATTTCTAGGGGTGACAGTCTGAGAAAAGGTTCACGAAGAATACTGCCTTTCTCTTTGTTCCATATTGTTTAAGCCCAAGAGAAGGCAAGACTGTATCTGGAAATCATATGGGGATCTAGTTTTGATTGTATTCAAGAGCGACCAACACGGCATTACCTAGTTTTAGACCTAGTTGTCGGGGAAAACTCTAAATAACTATACTAGTATATATACAGTTGATATATGACAAGTATTTAAAAGGATATGAAAGAAGACTTACAGTGCGCAGCTTCCCACAATACAGTTATATTTATATGAAAGCGACTAAATGAAAGTTGTTACAACTTACAGGTGAGCAAGCTTCCATGCTGTATTGTTAGTTGTTCAAAGAAATTAAAGAGAGTTTTGATAACAACATATATATTTGAACCTAAATCAAAAGGGAAGTTGTTTTGAAAAGATTGTTGGGGCTTATACTCAAGGAGAGGCCCAAGGTTTAACAGTGAACGCACCGTTATTTTGAAATCGCATCGGGACTTATACAACGACTGAGGCCCAAAAAGGTTTACTGTACAAAGGGATGAGTTTTACAACTCAAGGAGAGGCCCAAAGATTTGAAAAAAGGAAAAGAAATGGGACTTACAACACAAGGGTAGGCCCAGATGAAAACGTCTTGAAAACGGCGATCGCGCCGAGATTTTTGAAATCACAGTGGGTCTTATACAATAACTGAGGACCAAGTTATTTTGGTTTCAAAAAGGGATTCGGTCTTACACTCTATTAGAGGCCTAAAGAGTTTGAAAATGAATAAAGATGGGTCTTATAGCTCAAGGAGAAGCCCAGTTGATTTTGTTACAAAGGCGACGGTCGCGCCGAACTTTTGAAGATATACAGAGGGACTTATACAATGTGTGAGGCCCAAAATTGTTTATTTACAAAGGGGTTGGGTCTTACACTCTATTAGAGGCCCAAAGTGAATTAAAACTTAAAATCAAGAGGAAACCCTAATTTTAAATAAAAATGTTATTTTTCAAAGGAAATTAAATGAAAAAATGATATAAAATACCAAATATATTCAAAAATAAGTTGTACACCTTGAAAAATATTTTCAAAAGTCATGTTTAATTACATGAGAGTTTGAAATTCAATTGGTTTTGAAAGATCAAAGTGGTAATTTCATTTAAAAATGTTTAAAAACAATAAAAATGAAATTAATTACAAAAATTCTAACTATATTAAATAAATAATATAAATTGGATTTTTTTGTAAAATAAAATATTTAAATATTTTAGTGAATTTTGAGAAAAATAATCAATTCAAAAACATAAATATTCAGAGAGAAATTAATTTTTGAATCAATTAACAAAAATAACAAAATATTCAAATATTAAAATATTTGAAAAAGGGCGCCAAGAACACCAAGTTCTTGCCCGCGCCCTCTGTTTTTCCAGATTTGCGTTTTCTCACTTTTATCCATGATTTCTCAATGGTTTTGCACGATTCAAACACCAATCTTGTTCGTTTTTGAACAAGGATCCAACCATATAAATTAATTGCATTTATTTTAAGTATTGAGTGAGAAATCAGAAGAAAACCTCAAGAACCCTAAATTTTGCATGAACACAATGAAATCTCATACACGATTGATTCATAGCAATTGGTTGAGGGTTATCACTCCATACATGATTAGGAACATATGGCAAAATTATTGTGTAGTAAAATATGCATGCATCATGGAGTTTGAAGAGTTTATGCTTACCTCTTGCAGCTGGTGATTGAGTTTGGTGATGGAGGTGTTACAGCTAGGTTCCAATGATCTGGATAGCTTCCTTAGGTGTTATGGAGTATGTCTAAATGCTTGGAATGAATGGAAATGATCTGAAACTTGAGATGGTACCCCCAACTGCAAATCTATCAAAAGCTTGAGCAATTGGCTGGTGATTTTGTGAAATTGATGTTCCAGATGTTATGTGAGAGTTTGGATCACTTCTATATGTTATATGTGAGGTGTGTGAACCATTGGTTTGGTTGGAATTGCTCTCAAACTCAAAACCCGATAGTGACTTGAGTTAGAAGGCAAAATTGGAGTGAAAGAGGTGATTTTGAGGAAAGCATCAGTTTGGGTGCTTTGGTGTACTCAAACTGAGCACAAATGAGCTCTATTTTTAGTAGAGCAAGTTTGTTTTGGCTGTAATAGTGTATGGCAACTGGTACAGGTCTGTGGCCAATTGTGATCAAATGGAATCTCAAGTCTCCTCTAGCCATTGACTTGAGGTTAGGGCACATGCCTAAGGTTCTTTGGTTCAAGGATAAGTCTTGACTGAACTTGGATAACATTGTCTTGATGAATGCCACCTCTATGCATCAGTTAAATGCTTTGAAACAAAATTGAATGTTTGAAGCATCTTTAAATTTATGAGTGTCATGCCTAAACATAGATCCATGGACTTGGGAGGCAGATAGATCAGTGTTTGTCCCTTGGTTGTTCCCCCTTGAGGTGTGTAGATGGATAACCATGCTTGTTGTTGCACAATTTGATCAAATCGAGCACTTATGTACAAATCTGCCTTGCCAAGATAGTTTGCAGCAAGGCATGTTGCAGCTGTCATAACTCCTAGCTCAGGTGGAGTTTTCTCATGTTCTTGGGCTCATTGGAAAGCCATCATGTGATACAACACATGTGTGATCATAGTTTGTCTTGAAACTTTTTGGATCTAATTGGAAAATCATCATGAACATTGATGTTCAAGGCTGCTAACTTAGGCAGATTTTCACTAAGTGTTGGAAAAGTGTCATTTTCATGTTTTTTGCCATTTTGATCACTCCATAACTAAAAACCCATGAGGAATTCGAATGATATGTAGTTGAAGCTTTTGTAGAGTATAGCAAGATCTACAAATCCAGCTTTGGATCACCCAAAATGGTTGCTTGGATCTCATGTTATGGTCCTTGGAAGTTGGTACCCTAGCCACTTTGTACCATAACTTAGAAAAATTCCAAGTTTTTTATGGTTATCCCTTTTACAAGTTAAATCACTTTCTTTGATTTTTCTTGATGAATGATGATTCAAATCTCATATTAACATTGTTTTAGGGTTGAGGAGCCAAAATTATGAAAAATCCCAAAAAGTCAAACTTGATTTTGTGCACAGTTGACTTTTTATCGGATAAAATCCAAATTGTGCGATCCTTTGTGAAATCAAGTCCTTGACCTAAATCAAACCTAATGGATGGATTACATAGGTGTTATAGGGTGTATTTAATCATGTCCCAAGGTTTGGGAGCATGTCTTGGTCAAAAGTCGAAGGCACAGTTGGCTTTTTCCTCGAAACTCGAACGGTGGTCCTGATGAAATTGAAACTTGTGAATCAAGCTTCTTGGATCAATCCATTGTTGCAAATGGATCAATGTAGTGTATTGGAGACCCTGAAACCATGTCTTGAGGTCTTGGTTCATGTTTTGTCCCAAAAGTCAACTTAGGGGTGAATTAGGTCAAGAAACCGTAATTCCTGATTTTTGATGACTGCCTCCCCTGAGGTTAAATTGACTTGATGATTGGGTCCATGAGGTCCCTTGGAGTATCTTAAGTTGTGCTTTGAAGTAATGGCTCATGCTCAGAGGAAAAATTCCATATGGAGGCCTCAGTCGGCCAAAACCCTAATTTGGTGACACTGTCGATCTTGAGGCTCGATCCACTTAGAATGTTGCAACCTTGTGCTTGATTCTTGATGTGGGAGTCCTCTTGATTCTTTATGGATGTTTTGAGAGGTTAGACAAGTTGAAATTCATGTCATTTCTTGATTGATCCTTTGCCTGAGGCTCTGAGAGGGCTTGAAACCCTAATTCTTTAATTGTGGTGAATGTTAAAACATCTCTGAGGATATTGATGAGGCATGATGGTTCATCTATATTGTGGTAATGATCCTCACAATGATGCGAAATCTCGGTGGTCAAAATTTGGAGTATGACAATAGTCTATCATCGTATTGGTAATAGCATTGAAAGAAATTAAATACAAAGGCAGGGAAATCAAAACGTAACCTCACAAGAACATGTTGCTTTATTGTAGCTACAGAGAAACTAAACGCAGTGTAAAAATTCCCTAAACGCATTTTTTTCTTAGTTTTTGGAAATATATTTTCGGAAATTTTTTAGAGATATATTTTCGAAATAAATTTATTCATAAAATTAGATTGTGCCTCAAAAACGTATAAAATATGTGTATTTAAGTGTGTTCGAAAATACATCATTAAAAATTATGAATATTTTTAAAATTTCACAAAGTGCCTAAAAAACATATAGAATGCATTAAAAAACCCTCTAATTTTTTAAGTTTAACAAATCGTACTATATGAATTTGCCCATTTCAAAAACCCTACTATCAATCACCACTTTAATTATTATCAATCATCATTGCATCCACTTTTGATCATTAATCATCACTCTAACCATCACTGGTTACTACTCTAACTATTTGATGATTGAAAATCATAATTTTGACTATTGACTAGGGGTGGACAATCGGTCGGGTTCGGTCGGTTTCGGGCCAAAAACTTAAATTCGACGTAAACCACAGTTTTAGTTTTATGGTCCAATTTCGAGCGATTAAATTTCGGTTTTCGTCGGATTCGGTTAAGTCGGTTAAGTCGGGTCGGTTTAGTCGGTTTAATATTTATTAGAACAATTCTATAAAAATGACTATTTTTTAAATTTATTATAAAAAATATCAAATTTTTATAATAGAACAATATTTTTTATTATTAAAAGAAAAACTATTATTATGTGATAATATTTTCAATATTATTTGACATTAATTTTGATCATTATCATACTTTAAACCATAAACTAAAGGTGATTTCTTAATACACCACTCATGTTTCTTAGACACCACACGAAATTTCGTTTTTGCCCCCAGTTTCCGGATGTGCACATCCGGACGCACCATTTTTTTTTTAAATGTTGCTTTGGTCCGAATGTGCAAATACGGAATGACAATTTACGCGCCTTCTGGATTTGTAAATCAGTACATATTTAGCGTAAACTTGTTCCGGATGTGCACATCTGAAAAAATGCCTGAAACACACTCATTTGAAAAACATCCTTTGATGATAACTTCAAAATATTTATCAAAACGCATGGCGGCCACTTGTTCTATATCCAAAAGTTGTCTAGTAGTTCTAACTCATATTTAAACAAAATAACGGTCATCCACCTATGATGGCAAACATGGCCTGTAACCATAAGTTATATATCCAAAAAAGACATTGTGAATATCCGAACTCCCAAATCTATCCTCGAAGATTGTAGGACAAATCAAGATCAACAGTAAAATATTACTTCTTTGACGTTATCCAAGATAAATGGCAGCAGAGTCGACACAAAGTTGGTGGTACTCCTATTACCACTTGCAGAACCAAAATCAGAATTTTTGACTTCACTTATGGAGTAAGTGAGGGTCAGTTCAGTCAGGTTTTGCTTTATGAGTTGGATGCAATTCGAAAGGTATGACATAGCTAACTTTAACTTTTTAGTTGTTATCATAGTGGCTAAAATCGGGGAACACTTGCTAGCTTTCCGCGCTCGATACTACATAAGTGAAGTCAAAAATTTTGATTCTGGTTCTGCAAGTGGTAATAGGAGTATCACCAACTTTGTGTCGACTCTACTGCCATTTATATGATTACTTTCTTAACTTGAGTACAAAAGGCTAGTATTATATTTATATTTTTAAATAGTCCAAAATGGTAAATAATAATGAGTTTTTTATGCATACAAACATTTTTCTTGTATCGTGTAAGTTACTAAATACTCTCATTCTTAACCTTTCTTCTCCAAAAAGCTCAGTCTTTCGGTGCTCTGTGCCCTTATAGGTAAATAATAATGAGTTTTTTTATGCATACAAACTTTTTTTTTATTCATCAACGTTTCACTCTGTAATGCATGTTTACTTCATTGACTGAAGATTAATGGCTACACCGAAACCACACATTGAAGAGATATGAAGAACAAAGTTTTCTATTGGCGGGAAACCTAATCCCTTGACTCAAGATCTTCATCATGCTGTCAAGACCTTCTCCCTCCCCTCATTCGAATGTATATTAAGTTGCGACGATATATTAACATATGCGACCAACCAACAAAACTGATTTTTTATAAGCTATTTTTCCGGATCTGCAGATCAGGAATTTTTCCGAATGTGCACATCCGGAACAAATCAATGTTTTAAAAAAAAACGGTGCGTCCGGATGTGCACATCCGGAATCAGGGGGCAAAAATGGAAATTCACGTGGTACCTAAGAAATATGGGTGATGTAATAAGAAATGGTCTAAACTAAATAATACTAAAAATTTTATATTGCATGTCTTGTATTTTTTAGAGTACACAATGCCATCATTAAATTATAAAAATGATAATATCCTCAAACATTATAAATCTCATTTTTATAGTGAGTCGGTCATATAGTAATAAAAATAAATAAAATATATATTAATTAAGTTCGGTCGGTTTCGGTTTTCGTCGGGTCCAAAATAAGCATCTGAGCCCGACCGAAGCAACCCTATATTATCCAAATTAAGCAACCGAATCAACCCGACATCCGATCCGACCCGACCCATTTGCACAAAAAAGACAATGAGTTGGTCGGTTTCAATCAGTCGGTTCAAATTTGTCCATCCCTACTATTGACAATCACTTTGACTAATATTGGTCATCAATTAAATAGAATATACTGACGACCACCACTATTAGTCACTAATATTAATACTAAATTATAACTAAATAAAATATATTATGAATTTTTAGCATTTAAATTTTTAGAAAATTAATAATATGTATTGTTTGGATTAATCCATATAACTGACGAGTATTTGTTTTTGTGTTTAAAATTAATTTTGATTTTTGAAAGTTACATAGCTTAAAAACTAAACAAAAGAAAGTGAAAATGATTTGAATTTTTTGAAGTATATAAATTATTTTAAAACAAATATTTGTAAAACAAAAAATATAAAAGGGGACTTAATAATTGTATCTTTTTCCATTAATAATTGTGGTAGGGTCACTTTAAAGCAAAAACCTAATTTATATCAAGCCTTTAGGTTTATATCAACCTTTATTTGCTCCATGTATTTTATTTCTTTTTAGGGTTAATAGGCATGTACCCTCTGCAATATAGGTAATTTTTTATTTACTTCCTTTAAAAAAATAATTTTAAATTACTCTTTTGAAATTTTAGAGTACCCCCTAAGCGTGTAAAAACTAAGGGGGTAAATAAAAAAAAATATTTTACAGGGGTAGTTTTTCTACCTGGAGACAAAACACTTAGAATTTTAAAATTTTAGGGGGTAATTCAAAATTATTTTTTTAAAGGGGGTAAATCAAAAGTCGCCTATATTACAGAGGATAAATGTCTATTAATTTTTTTTTACAATTTACTCCCATGTTTTATTGTTGAAATACGTTTATACTAGTATAGGCTGTGAATCAATTTTATATGTTTGATAAATTATGTTTGGGAATATGTTTTAAGGGTTTTATAAATTATGAAGCGTAGTTTTGCATAGGGGTGGACAATCGGTCGGGTTCGGTCGGTTTCGGGCCCAAAATTTAAATCCGACGTAAACTACGGTTTTAGTTTTATGGCCCAATTTCGACCGATTAAATTTCGGTTTTCGTCGGATTCGGTTAAGTTGGTTTATCGGTTAAGTCGGGTTGGTTTAGTCGGTTTAATATTTATTAGAACAATCCTATAAAAATGACTATTTTTTAAATTTATTATAAAAAATATCAAATTTTTTGCATAGAACAATATTTTTTATTATTAAAAAAAAATTATTATTATGGGATAATATTTTCAATATTATTTGACATTAATTTTGATCATTATCATATTTTAAACCATAAACTAAATAATACTCAAAATTTTATATTACACATCTTATATTTTTTAGAGTATATAATACCATCATTAAATTATAAAAATGATAACATTCTCAAACATTATAAATCTCGTTTTTATAGTGAGTCAGTCATATAGTAATAAAAATAAATAATATATATATATATTAATTAAGTTCGGTCGGTTTCGGTTTTCGTCGGATCCAAAATAAACATCCGAGCCCGACCGAAGCAATCCTATATTATCTAAATTAAACAACCGAATCAACCCGACACCCGATCCGATCCGACCCATTTACACAAAAAAGACAATGGGTCGGTCGGTTTCAATCGGTCGGCTCAAATTTGTCCACCCCTAGACTTTTGCATCTATCCTTGATATAATTTGAAATAAAGGTAATCTTTCTTAAAATATAAAATTCAAACTTACTTTTACTTTATGCAGTTCAAAATTCTCATGCTGTTTTAGGAAAAATTGTGGTCAATGTGATTAGAGAAGAAACAATTTACATTAAAAATACTTTGGGGGTGTCTAGCACTAAGACGATGAATGATAAGACGCTGACTGCGAAGATCACGGGAACATTGTTACATGAATGCTTATTTTTCACCAATGAGTAAAACCGATTCCCATTGCTTTTTGTCTACAGAATATCTCCTGACAACCTCTTCACCTTTTGTAAATTTTTTGGACATATGTGTTCTTCAGCATGTGGAAAATATTGAAATAATATGTACTCAAACTTGCTGCATGTTCGTAGTTAATAGTAGTGTTTCGGGTATGCCATGTGTCCAAAAGAGTAACATAATCATAGGTAAAACTCACTTATTAAACTAGTAAAACATATCTTACGGACTATTTATGAAAAAAGTAGAAATTATGTTCTTAGGCTATTTAAATTCACATAGCTATTAAAATGCTTATAACATATTAGGAGATACATGGCTAATAAATATTCATAACAAGTAGGATAAACATCCTTAAAATAAAATTTTATCAGCACAATTTCTCAATTGATCATGAAACCTTAGTGGAGCGACAATTATTGGGCGAATGGGCTGCGCTTGTGGCCGACTGAGGAAACAGGCGGTGGCGACACCCCCGAAAATGGCGAGAATGTTTTCACCATAGTCAAATGCTCGATTGGACGGATTCAACGCTCGTTTGGAAGGATTTAACTTGCAATTGGAAGAAATTACAATAAAGAAAATCACCCCAAGCTCAACTCAACCTAAAACGATGCTGGAACCCATTAAAGAAGAAAAAGAAGAGATAAACAAAGACACAAAGAAGGAACGAGCTCAACAACTGCCATGGGTAGATGTTATTCGAGGTAATAGACTTCCTACTAATGGTATTGCAAATGAATACACAACCACAAGTATTGTGAATGGTGAAGTTGAAGTTGTCACAGAAGAACAAGATATTGTATCAGAACTGGAATACTGGTAAAACACACTTATCATGTATGTTTTTTTTGTTGGGGGGGGGGGGGTCTGTCAATGAATATGGTGAAGAATTTTATGCTCAATGTATGTAATTTTGTATCACTCCCAGAACTCTTTTACAATGAAGATGGATACTTTATCATACGATTGAAATCAAAGATTGATAAGGATGCAAACTAATGAGGGGACCTTACACAAGCATATGTTCTTAAACAATGAAATTCTAATTTTACTCAGAAGGAAAACGCAATTCGAGTGATTCCAATCTGGATTATGGTTCCCTAATTATCCCTGATGTATTGGGGAGAAAGAAGCATTGGAAAAATAGCAAGTGTAATTGGTAACCCTATGATGACAGATGAATGCACTACAAATAAATTAGAGTGTCTTATGCACAAGTACTAGTTAAGGTGAACATAATAACATAATTGAAGGAATACATCACTATCAGAGATCAACAATGAAACAAAGTCTTGCCACAAGTTGAATACGGGTGGAAGCCATCTTTATGTAAAAAAAAATGTAACAAGATGGGACATGAATGTGAGAAGTGTAATGCTCCAGACTTTCTGGGAAACTTTTCAGAAGGTCACACAAACACTACTCCAAGTCAAACACGCTTAACTACAGAGTTCTGATTTGGCAGGCTATAGAAAAGAAGATGCATCTTATTGGTACAAGTTGTGCCAATCAATCCTTATAAGTCTTCTTTCAACCATGTGGTCTCATACCTGCACAGCCTAAGGATCCTCTCATTTTGATGTGAATTTAGGCGACCACTCACTGCCCTCTTCGGCATTAGGTGTTATATGCTCACCAACTTCCGCTTGGTTTGTCCCCTAACCACATCATACTGGAAGAGGTCTGCTCTAATACCATTTGTAACTATGCAGACTACTTTCAGGATTATCGACTGACCACACAAACCAACACGGGTCTTTTCAGCATG
The DNA here is from genome assembly GCA_022829125.1 of Lathyrus tuberosus. Lineage (NCBI taxonomy): Eukaryota > Viridiplantae > Streptophyta > Magnoliopsida > Fabales > Fabaceae > Lathyrus > Lathyrus tuberosus. The sequence continues at coordinate 9,986,823 of JALAZF010000090.1, forward strand.
CTTTGTCCTCACTCACACGCTTTCCAAGAAACTTTCCAGAAGGTCACCCATCCAAATATTACTTCAAGTCAAGCACGTTTAACTATGGAGTTCTTATTTGTTAGACTACTAAAAGAATATGCATCTTGTTGGTATAGGTAGTACCAATCAATCCTTATATGCCTTCCTTCAACCACGTTGTCTCATACATGCATAGTCTCATAATCCTCTCATTCCTATTTAAATTTAGGGGACCACTCCCCGCCCACTTCGGCCTCAGGTGTCACAAGAAGTAGCCAACTAGGGAACGGGCACATGGTAACCAAGTTTGGACTGTTAAGAGTGATGCAAACTGATAAGTGTTTTATTCATGATAAAATAGCACATAAATAGGGCATTTATCTTACTTGAATGACAAGATTCTAACATAAACACCTCAACTAATGAATGAAAGTAATATGGCGCAAAGTCTTCTTGGTTTAATTTACATTTGTGCAGGAAAAGGCTAAAGAATGCATCAAAGAAAGAACAAAGAAGAAATTCTGCCCTGGAACTTTCGCGATGCGACAGGAAACGATGGACAGCGATAGGCAGCGATGCAAAACAGAACCAAATTGTCCTTGAAGCGAAGAAAGCAACAGAGTTCGCGATGCGAACTTTCCTTCGTGTAGCGAAAGTTCGCGATGCGAACTTTACTTCGCATAGCGAAGTAACGCGGCTTCATATAAGGCGGTTTGACAACTTAGAGACTTAATGGGGAAGAAAGGCAAGTTCGCATAGCGAACATACTTTCGCTATGCGAAGTCAGGCGGCCAGAACTGCTATAAAAGGATATCAAACTCAGTTCAAAGTGGCATTCAGTTTTTATCTTTTGTAATATCTTATAATAGAATAGAGAGTAGGAAAAGAAGTGAGGTAAAGAGGAAGAAGGGTGGATACACATCAAGAGTCGGGAAATCGTCATTGATGTGGATTCAACTCAACACTTCCAACATGCTTCAAGCTACCATGAGTAGCTAAATCCCTCCCTTGTTGGCATTTGTTGTAGTTCACCGAAACAGTATGTATTTTCATTAATCATGGCGTTATACGCATTTTATTTATGAATCAATATTGATGTTATCTTCATTTTATCGTTTACTTCATGGATTGAATCGATATTGACAAATACGATTCAACTCTCGATCAAGGATAACATATATTAAACTCTAAATGCTAGACATAGATTTAGGTTTAATATTCACTGTAAGTATCGAATCTTAATGTTACCGTATTGTTTAATAGACTGAGAAATCGTCGATTAAACCATAAGGTAGAAATTCATCAACGTTTAGACATGAACTTTGTTTGTGAGCGATACGTGATAATATTGAAACATGCTTAAATTGTGTATAACTGATTCGTGATATACATATTGAATCGGTGAATGAAAACCAATTCCCAACAAGCCTATTCCTCTGAAACTTATCTTTAATTCTTGCACGGTTTTACTTTTCGTTACTTACAAACCAAACAATCTTGAAACTTCTGCTTAGAATCATAGAACTCATTGAACGGTTTTGGTATCGCTCCAATCCCTGTGGATACGATAAAACACAATACTTACATTTGATTGTACTCAACATCAAATTGGCGCCGTTGTCGGGGATTGGCGTTTAAGATATTAAAACATCGCAATAGTTTCTATACTTCTAAGTTATTATATATTGTATATATTTGTCTTTCGTAATATTTGTTTAAGTGTTGGATAGGTGGTGAAACTTCTGTTTATGCTTCGAGGCAAGACTTCGGAGGAACAACTTCTTTTTGATCCCGAGATCGAAAGAACTATCCGAAAGAACAAAAGACAAAAGAAGAAACAGAAACAACTATCCAAGAAGAAAAATCACAAAGAAGTCTCCGCATCAACTTCTTCGACAAAAGAAACAATGGCTGAAGTTGTCAACGCTGGGCCTTGTCGGAGCAGTCCAAGACGATTAGCTCGCCTCACCAACACTCCAAATAACCGACTGGCTGAAATGAAAACAGGCCTGCTGCAGATTATTTATGCTAACCCTTTTGCAGGTTTGGATCATGAAGATCCATATTCCCACCTCACAAAGTTCTATGAACTTGCCGGTACGTCAGGTGCACCCGAGACTGAAGAAGAAGCAGTATTTATGAGGTTATTCCCGCATTCCTTGATTGGCAAAGCGAAGGATTGGTATCTTGACCAACCTACTGAAACTATGACAAACTAGAATGTTTTGGAAGAAAACTTTCTGAACAGATTATTTCCACACAACCGGTTCATGGATGCGAAAACATCCATTGTCGCGTTTGCTCAATCTGCAAATGAAACTCTATGTGAAGCTTGGGAACGTTACAAATCCATGCTACGGAAATGTCCAAATCATGGTTTTGACAGCCTAACACAAGTCCACATCTTTCGCAATGGATTGCAGCCCCAACCAAAGCTCCTACTTGACGCAACAGCTGGTGGTTCTTTATTGGCAAAAAGTGGAGAAGAAGCAGTTGCAATTATCAACCGAATGGCTCTCACCGATCATCAAGTTCAATATAATCGAGGAACCGTACAAAAGAAACCTAGAATTCTTGAGTTGGATACAAACACTGCAATATTGGCACAAAATAAGCTTCTCACCCAAACTATGGAAGAACTCACCAAGCAATTATCCACTCTTCCACAACTCAAACAAGTGCACGAAGCGCCTAAACCACAACAAGTAGCCATGTGCGAACTTTGTGCAGGAGATCACCCAACCGGTTTTTGTCCTCCGATTAACGAAGAGGTCAATTATGTGAGAAACCAGCAGCAGAGACAGTTCCTATACCAGAACAATCAAGGTTACTCATACAACAACAATGCAAGCTATGGCCAAAACAGGCAGAACCAATACCAAAGATATACTCAGCCAGATAAGCTTACAAAGATCGAAGAAACCCTGAATCAATTTATGCAGATGTCCATGGCAAACCAGAAAAATACGGATGCATCGATCATAAATCTGGAAACGCAAGTAGGGCAAATCGCAAAACAGTTGAATGAGCAATAAAAAGGTATGTTTTCTGCTACCACTCAAAATAATCCTAAGGAAACTTGTAATACAATTACGACGAAGAGTGGTGACACTGTTCAAAACAAAGTTGGGGAGAATTCAAATGAGATGGTTGTGGAGGAAAATCAAGAAAAAGAGAAAAATAAGAAAAAGGAGGGAGAAAACAATGCTGATCCTGGAAAAGTCATTGTACCAGTTACCATTGGAAGAATCCACTTTGATAAAGCTTTGATTGATCTTGGTTCAAGCACCAATCTTCTTCAGTTATCCTTTCTTAAAAAGATTGGTAACCCTGACATAGAGCCTACAACATTGTTGTTAGAACTTGCTAACAAATCTATCACAAAACCAATTGGCATGGTAAAAGGTGTAATGGTGAAACTCGAAAGCTTTCTATTCCCGACAGATTTTTTGGTGATGGAAAATGATGAGGATAGAGACACACCTCTGATTTTAGGCCGTCCTTTCATAAAGGCAACTAGAATGCTGATTGACATTGATAAAGGAATGATAAAAGTAAGATCCAATAATAAAGAAGCCAACTTCAAATTGTTTCAACACAAAGAGGATGACTACTCCAAGATTGAAGCTCCTGATGAAACAGGCCTGGAATTAAGGATAAAGAATGTTAAAGGAAGGCCAGAAGATGGTGGCATAGATGCTTTAGCAAATTCATACAAACCACCTACATTTGACACGAAACAGACGTCGAGCTAATGACGTTAAACAAGCACTTGTTGGGAGGTAACCCAACCTTTTTATTTGTTTATGTTTGTTTTCTATTGCATAACTAGTTTAAATGGTAGGAAGAAAATAACATGAATGAGCCAAAAGAAAATTCTGCATAAAACTGAATTCTGCAGATTTCGCATCGCGAAATATACTTCGCATAGCGAAAGTAGCAGAATCAGCAAAAATGCCATTCATGCCATTCTCCTTCACTTTAATGTTTTCTTTTGGTTCAGCTGTGGGTGTCATATGACCAATCCATATAGTTGATACTTGTCCTTTAAATGAGATTGGAAAAGCAAAAGAGTGGATGATCACATTCACATGAATCAACAAAGGTACAATGGTAATGATACAAAATTCTGGAAGAATCACACAATCCAAGGTACTTGTTTATTGCTTTCTTAGAACTTAGCATGATTATGACATGAGTAGGAAGAAAATAACATGAATGAGCCAAAAGAAAATTCTGCATAAAACTGAATTCTGCAGATTTCGCATCGCGAAATATACTTCGCATAGCGAAAGTAGCAGAATCAGCAAAAATGCCATTCATGCCATTCTCCTTCACTTTAATGTTTTCTTTTGGTTCAGCTGTGGGTGTCATATGACCAATCCATATAGTTGATACTTGTCCTTTAAATGAGATTGGAAAAGCAAAAGAGTGGATGATCACATTCACATGAATCAACAAAGGTACAACGGTAATGATACAAAATTCTGGAAGAATCACACAATCCAAGGTACTTGTTTATTGCTTTCTTAGAACTTAGCATGATTATGACATGAGTAGTTTACATAAAATCAAGTCATTCAAGCTTATGAAATAACATGTTTTCATTGTGAATCACGTAGTTCCAAAACCAGAAAAAGTGAGGTAACCTTTCATTGATTACTATATGCTTAAGAGACTGATACATTCTTGTTTTAACTCGTTTGGTTCATGCTTAATCTTGTATTTATGTTAATAATTGTGGAGACATGGAAAGGATCAAGGCAATTCTTCAAAGTGAGCATAACTAGTAATCCAAATGAAGCCTCATTGTCCCTTGTGAGTGAGTGAGCATCTGCAACCCCTTTTGAGCCATATAACATTGAATCAATCATTGATGAACTGAGCAATGCATTAAGTAAACCACTTAATGGATATTGTTCCACATCTTGAAAATTCATAAAAGTTCATCCATGATTGATTCACAACCTTCTTGAAATAAACCCTTGAAACTATTGCCAATTCTTGAAGAGTATTCGAAGTAAAAAGAAAGGTTTTATTCAAGTTGGGGAGAGGAAGAAAAATTCCTTTGTCAAGAAAAGAAAAATTAGAAAATGAAGAAATCAAGAAAAATATGAAAGAAAAAGAAAAGTAAGAAAAGTAAAAGGCAAATACCAAAAGATGGATAGGTTCAAAAGAAAGAAACAAGGAAGGTTTGAAGGAGTAATATGGTACAAAGACTCAAATTCTATGAATGCTCTTCTAAAAAAAGAAAAGAAAAACTCAAAACCCACTTTGTCTCCACTAGCCTTAGAAATGACACTTCCTTGGTACCTTGGCCACATTACAACCTTAAAAAGACCTTAGTGATCTATGTTTTTGCTTATCGACATATTTTGCTTAAGATGAATGCATGAATTAATCTAGATGTTAGCAAGTTTGTCAAAGTGAGAGTTCAAAAGACCTTGATATTTCCACTTGTACAAAAAGTGTGATAGTTGTGATTCATGATAAGACATGTTTATTGCTTGGACTGATTGACAAAGAACTTTATGTGGAAAACTTGTTTCATAAACATGTCTAAATGCTTGGAAAGTAGTAGTGCATAATAACTTGGATGTGGAATTCACCATGGAACCATGTACTTCATTGAAACATTTTTGGTTGATCATGTGAAAAATGGTATAGAAACTCTTGCTTTTATAAAGTTTTGATTGAGGACAAACAAAGATTTAAGTTGGGGAGAGTTTGATAAGTGTTTTATGCATGATAAAATAGCATATAAAATAGGGCATTTATCTTACTTGAATGACAAGATTCTAACATAAACACCTCAACTAATGAATGAAAGTAATATGGTGCAAAGTCTTCTTGGTTTAATTTATATTTGTGCAGCAAAAGGCTAAAGAATGCATCAAAGAAAGAACAAAGAAGAAATTCTGCCCTGGATCTTTCGCGATGTGACAGGAAGCGACAGGAAGCGATGGACAACGATAGGCAGCGATGCAAAACAGAACCAAATTGTCCTTGAAGCGAAGAAAGCGGCAGGAAGCGACAGAGTTCGCGATGCGAACTTTCATTCGCGTAGCGAGGCGACTTCATATAAGGCGGTTTGACATCTCAGAGACTTAATGGGGAAGAAAGGCAAGTTCGCATAGCGAACATACTTTCGCTATGCGAAGTCAGGCGGCCAGAACTGCTATAAAAGGAGATCAAACTCAGTTTAAAGTGGCATTCAATTTTTATCTTTTGTAATATCTTGTAATAGAATAGAGAGTAGGAAAAGAAGTGAGGTAAAGAGAAAGAAGGGTGGATACACATCAAGAGTCGGGAAATCGTCATTGATGTGGATTCAACTCAACACTTCCAACATGCTTCAAGCTACCATGAGTAGCTAAACCCATCCCTTGTTGGGATTGGTTGTAATTCACCGAAACAGTATGCATTTTCATTAATCATGGCGTTATATGCATTTTATTTATGAATCAATATTGATGTTATCTTCATTTTATCGTTTACTTCATGGATTGAATCGATATTGACAAATACGATTCAACTCTCGATTAAAGATAACATCTATTAAACTCTAAATGCTAGACATAGATTTAGGTCTAATATTCACCGTAAGTATCTAATCTTAATGCTACCGTATTGTTTAATAGACTGAGAAATTGTCGATTAAACCTTAAGGTAGAAATCTCATCAACGTTTAGACATGAACTTTGTTTGTGAGCGATACGTGATAATATTGAAACATGCTTCAATTGTGTATAACTGATTCGTGATATACATATTGAATCGGTGAATGAAAACTAATTCCCAACAAGCCTATTCCTCTAAAACTTATCTTTAATTCTTGCACGATTTTACTTTTCGTTACTTACAAACCAAACAATCTTGAAACTTCTGCTTAGAATCATAGAACTCATTGAACGATTTTAGTATCGCTCCAATCCCTGTGGATACGATAAAACACACAAGAAGTAGCCAACTAGGGAACGGGCACATGGTAACCAAGTTTGGACTGTTAAGAGTGATGCAAACCAAACAAAAAACCTGATATACATAATGTAGAAAGGGGAAAAAGACGGAAAGTCTCGGATGTACCATGGTGGGATCATCTAGAAAACACATAGGTAAATGGCTCATGATAGAAGATACCAAATTGAGCAAAATAGAGAAAACTGTGGTGGGATGCAAAAATGGATTTGAGATCCTTGGAAACGAGGAAGATCCATAAACAACTGAAGACAAAGTTCCATAATAATGTCATGGAATGTGAGGGGCTTGAATAGAAAAGCAAGACACATTGAGATTGGAGCCTGTAACACCCCAAAATTTGATTAATCTATTTAATCAAATTATTCCTGTTTTTATTTAATTATTTGGTATATGGTGCACTTTTAATTAAATATATTATGAATTGTATGTGTATGTGGTGTATGATGGGGTGTAAGGAGGGTATTAGTGTGTGGATAGAATGATTAAAATAATTATAAATAATTAGAATTGATAATTTTGTTTAATTATTTAATTAAAATAAATAGAAATAAAGGTTTTGAGTGGAAAATAAGAACTAAGGAGAAATAAGGGAAGTGGTGAGAGTTATGAGAAGAGTCGGGCCTAAGTGTAATTAACAAAAGAGTAAATTAAGTTTTTAGAGATAAAAAGGGGTTAGTGAAGCTTTAGAGAGAAAATACGTAAAGTTGGAATTTTGAGAGAAAGGGAAGTTAGGGCTTGAAGAGGGAAGAACTCAAACCACCAACCTTAATCAAATTCAAATTGCTGCTAGGAATCTGAGGTAAGGGGGGAGAAAGAGCTTCTATATGGGTGTTTTGTATGAAATGGTATAGAAGAGAGAGACCCTTACTCTCTTTAGGAATTGTAATCCTTTGTGAATTGTTGTTATTGTATGATAATATGAAAATTGATAATCCAATGAGTTATCATTTGATTTTCGTGACCAAATTTGTATGTGTATAATTCTTTTTATGTGTATATGATTTTATGCCATTGTTAGAATTTTTGAAGGTTTGACATAAACATGAAATTCGTGAAAATGATGAATAAATTGTGTAATTTTTTGGTTTATCATGTTAATATGATATTATTATATGTGGTATAATTTTATGGACGTGTTGGGATGGTTGGGAATCCAGAATTGGAGTTTCAAGGGAACTCTCATAGCCAATTTGCGTTTTTACTTTCTGGTGTAAGGTGATGGGCATCACTCAAATGAAGGGAATCAACATGCACCTTAAGACGTTGACGGACATCAGTGTTATAAGGGGGAGACCGTCATGGTCTCCGGGCTTGGTTTCTCAAGTCGGTCGTCACTATAATGATAGGTTGGGAGTTTTTCTAAGATGGTGGGCATTGTAACACCCTTTCCTACCCCACGAATATACAAGGTAAAATACACAAATTATCAGAGTAAAAATCACCTCAGAAGGGTGCACATATTCTCAATAAACTCAAAATAAAACATTTGCTCTATAAACAACGGGTTTTCCTCAAAATAATCAAAAAGCCATCGAATAGCAGCGGAACCACCATAACCACAATAATCCAAAATCAAAAGGGTTTTCATTAAAAGCCATAATAAGCAAATAACAACAAAAATAACAACTCAACATGGTTCGACTCAACGACCCAACCCGGTGTTACAATATCAGAGCAAGACCCTCTACATCGACCAAAAGCAAATAAACTCCAAAAGTCCTCGAAGGCATCCACAGCTAAGCCTGATCACTTGCACGTTACCCACGTGGAGGCAACATTCAAACAGGCAGGGCGAGTAATCACAATTCATTATAATCAATATAAAAACAAGATATGCATAAAATGGCGTCATTATCATATACAACTTCATCAGGGACATCACAAAGGAAAATATCCAAAATCATGATATCATAAATCACATCAATGCCAAATAAATGCAATGCACAACAATACTCATGCATGTGGTACCAATCGTCACAATCGATGGACACTAGGCCATCACCCTCTAAAGATCCCCGTCATTAGGATTGATTCTATACAAGAACCGAAGCACGTCATACACTCCAATCCACACAATGGGATTAGAGCCACCACTGGACCGAAGCCCTAAAATGCTATGAATGCATGATACACAACGTCAATATCATCATCATCATCAATAAAAGTCATCACGTGCATCATCATTCATCAAAATCTCATGTTAATCATATCATCAAAACATCATGAAATCATCAATAACATCATGGTAAATCATCAGAATAATCACAGCTCAAAACACCAAGACAGCACAGAAATCACAAAATAAATTTGCGAACAGCAGGCATTCGCTAGAATGTTCACTTTGTGAACTCGTTCGCTCTGGCATTCGCTTTGCGAACTGTCAGCGAATCCCCAAAATCCCATACAAAAACCAGAGAACCCTACTATGTCCCCCTCGCTACCTCTGTTCGCTTTGCAAAGTCGTTCGCTGGGAAGTTTGCCGTGCGAACTAAAAATCACAAATTAGATTTCATCTCAGTATCATCAAACAAAATCATCGCGCATTCGCTACGCTGCTCGCTTTGCGAGTCTGGGGCGAATGTTTGCCTTGCGAAGGAATTGTTTGCTTTGCGAACTCGCGATTTTAGGAAATCGCTGCTACGCATCAGTAGCATGACAGACCCAAAAACCTCACGAATTCAACCTCCTTTTACCTCAACCACATCCCCAAAACATTCCTAAGGTATTATGGCAATCAAAGGTACAAAACCTACGACTATTAGGTCGATTAATTATACTATCTTGACCTCAAAATCACCTAAACCTTCACAACCCCAAAGATTATCATAAACCCCATAAATCCCTTTCTCTACAAGATCCCACATATCATCAACAGAAGGTTTAGCCTCGAAGACCTACTTTTATCCGATTCAATTCAATCCTTAATAATCAATCCACAAAATGCCCTAAATCATCAGTTTACTCCTAAACCCATAAACCCACATAAACCTCAAAAATCAGCTTTAAACACATCGAATTCCTATATTGAAGGTTTTTGGGTTCCAAGCTTTAAACACATCAAAATCAGTTTACTCCCCATACCTTAGATTGTCTATTCCAAGCTTTCTTTCTTGAGTTCTTGGAAACCTTCTCGAATCCTCACCTTTCCCTTTGTCCTCAGAGCTCTCGTTGTCTCCCTTCTTTTCATGTTCTGACCAAATAAAACCTATTCCTCTCAAATTCTCCTTTTTGTTAAACCTTTGGGCTTCTAAAATGGGCATTCCCAATAATACCCTCACTAATCCTCCTCAAAAATCCATCTTACACTTAATTCCTCTAATATTATTTAAATTAGTAATAATACTAATATATTCATATTATATACTATTATTTAATTAAATAACCAAAACTCCACGAAAATGCCAACGTCAACACAAACCACCAAAATTCACAAAAATCACGGATATTATATTTAAATAAATTAAATAAATATTCTTACGGAATTTGGGGTGTTACAGGCATCATCCTGGTGATGGGTTACCTGTCATGCTGTCATAAGAGGTGTTTTTGTCCGTGTTGTGTAGTTCAAGTTGTCGGTTTGGATTTTTGATGTTATTTTGTGGTTTGGTCGATGGTTGGCTACTGTTTGGCTTTGTTGGTGTCGTTAATTAATTATTATGAATTTAATTAACTGTGAATCACTTAACTGTTGTTGTTTACATGTTGTAGCAATCATATGGAATGCATATGATGTTGTTTGGTGATGTTATATGATGGCTATAGAGATCATGTCTTGGTCAAAAGTCAAAGATATGGTTGACTTTTTCTCAAAAACCCTAGTTTGTGGTCCAGATGAATTTGCATCTTTGCTTTGCTCATGAACCAAGTTCTTTGTGTCCATTTGAGCTTGTAAGAGGATCAATATGAGATATTTGAGGTCTTCAAAACATTCCTTGAGGTTTTGGCTCATACCTTGTTCCAAATGTCAACTTAGGGGTGAATTAGGTCAAGAAACCCTAATTCCTGATTTTTGATGAATGCATCTCCTGAGGCTATTTTGAACTTGTGGTTGGATCCATGAGGTACCTTTAAGCTTCTTGGATTATGTTTTGAAGTATTGGCTCATGCCCAGATGAAAATCTCTCTTTGGAGGCCTTGGTCGACCAAAACCCTAATTTGGTGACACTAATGATCTTGAGGCTTGATCAACTTGAGATGTTACATTTTCATACTTGATTCTTGATGTGGGAAAACTATTGATCCTTCTTGGATGTTTGAGAGGCTTGACAAGTTGAGGATCATGTCCATTCTTGATTGATCCTTTGCCTGAATGCTTTGAGAGGGCTTAATAACCCTAATTATTGATTGGAGTGAATGCTCAACAATCTTTGAGAGGATTGATGAGGCATGAAGGTGCATCCATATTGTGGTGATGATTTGCACAATGATGTGAAATCTTGTGGTCAAAATTTAGGGTATGACAATGATGGAAGAAAGCTTACTTGAGTCCTTTTATAGACGTATTACATTTATTATCTTGAGTTTAATATTATTTAAGTCCCAATTAAATTAACATTTTAATAATGACTCTTGGTAATGTAATCTAATCTATTAAGATTCTTTGAATTAGTGTGAGTTTATGACTGATCTGTTCTAACTATCGTTTCTGTGTCAGTTTCACTTTTTTAAGTGTACCTTCAGATTATCTAAACAAAATTCTGGAATGTAAATGCGTGATAAAGAAGTATTGGTCTGAAATAAACTTTTCATTAATTAAATGACGATTAGAATTTAAAAAAAAGGGTACATGATATGTCCTAGAATTCATCTCTACCCATTGAATCGCGTGCCCAACGACGTCCACTGTTGTTGTAGTCTACCTCCTCATCTTCTTAATCAATCACTTCTTCCTCTTCTATGTCTGGAAGAGAGTTGTAGAACCTCTTGTTTGCCCTCCTTTTCTTTTTCCTTGATCTCTTCATTCTTCTTCTCTGAGGCTTCAAAGCAGTCACTGTTGAACCTCCTTTTGAAGGTCGTTCAGGTGTTGCTGAAGTGGCTTCTTCAGAAGCAAGTTGTGTTGAGAGCACTGGAATAGTTGTAGAGGACTCAGAAGCAGATCGCTTTCTGAGGGGATTGAATTGGCATGCTTGTAGAGCTCTCAATTGTGTCTGTTACGACAGACGCCTTATGACTCTCAGATGCTGACTCCATATTCTTAAGATGGGTGATTGATGAAATTGATTTAGGAGTGAGATGTTTTTATAGCAACTTCTGTGGATACCAAGCGACTAAATTTAATCCTTGTTTAATTCTTGGAACAAGTAATGACCACTAAGACTTCAATGCGTGCACTTTACAAACCTTAATGACTCATATTACTTGATTACTCTTCCTTCTTGGAAACTGATCTTGTAATGATGATCTGAGTTACATTTATTGGTGATATTTTTTTCTCTTTCCTTCTTTTTCTTTTTATTCTTTTTGATGTGACAAAAGGGGGAGAAATAATAGTAAGTATTTAAGTGGAAACTGAACCCCTTGAATACATATTGGTCATTTATTTTCTTGTCATTTATTTTTCTGTTTATTGCCCAGGGCGCATTTTAACTTTCTTGTACATAGGTCTGAGTATGAGCTTACAAACCTCAGACTTAGCCTATCAAAACCAGAAGGAGCTTACAAACCTCATATTCTGGTGTTGCCAAAGAAAGTTAAAAAGGGCGACATATTTTAACTCTTTTGTACATAGTGTTAAGATAGAGCTTACAAACCTCTGACTTATCCTATGAGACTCAGAAGGAGCTTACAAACCTCGTATTCTGGTGTTGCCAAAAGGAGTTTAAATGCAGTCATTTCGGTGTTCTTAACTAAGGAACTAAGGGGGAGCTTACAAAACTCAACCTTGGAACTGATTGACTCAGCGGGAGCTTGCAAACCTCAGACCCTGATGTTGTCAAGAAGACTAGTTTATTTTTCTTGAGAAATAGTTCTTAATGCTAGAACAAGCTTTGTTGTGAACTATCAAACTCAAGGGGAGCTTACAAACCTCATACCCTGTTGTTGCAAAGAAAATTAAATGCCCAACATTGTCCTTTAAATACTTGTGTTTGTCACCATAAAAAAGGGGGAGATTGTTAGAACAAGATTTGTTCTTGATATTTTCTCTTTTAGTTTTGATGATAACAAAAGTATTAAAAGAATAATGATTTATTTGATGTGTGTTTTATTTATGCATGTTCTTGTTCTTGTACATAAATAATCAGAATCTGTTTATCTAAGATAACCTCGGAGTTGCTTCATTGCTAGCTTCTGGTGGCAGAGTCTGAAGAATAATTTCTAAGTGTGGCTTAACGTAGACTCTGAATCGAAGGCCTCAGTATTTAGATGAGTTTTTACACTTAGTAATTGTATATCAGCTTCTGGTACCATTCAGAGTTAGTGATAAAGTTGTGGACTATCTGTACTACTGAAAGCATGTTATATTGTATTATCATCCTGTCAGCCTGAGTCTACAGTATTGCAAGGCTCAAGAAAATCTGGTACATTATATGCATGTCTACTCCAAATGACTCTATTAGTACAGAACCTCTTGAAGACTCAAAGGTTAAGCGTGTTACACAATGGATTCAGAAATCTATTATGCGTCCATCTTCAACGTCTCTTGTACTTTGGAGCAAAAGCAAATACACTTGATCAAGTAACCTTTTCAACGGCTAGTTTCTGAAAAGGCTATATATATGGCTGAAGATTCAAGCCTGAGTTTTTTTACAAGGATTCTTCTGTTGAAGGAGTAGTAAGACCAAGCAATTATCAACTCTATGTAATATGCAGATTTTTTGTTGTAGGTTGTAATTGTAAAAGCCTTAAGATTTCTCACCCCTGTATATATTTAGAAATCTTAAGTGCTTTAGGTCTTTGTTATGGTGATCTCCCGTACCTCTGATGCTTGCATCATGTACACCTTGTTCTCTATTATGTTGAGCCTTCAGTAGTTTAGATTAAGTCTCCTGCTATATGTTAGAGCAAAAAGTCCTGTCTCATTGGGATTCTAGCAACAAGTCTTGAGTCAAGAAGCTTAAGCCACGTAAGTCTCATTGCTTAAGTTCTTGAGCTTTGAAAGTCTTATTCAGCCAGTCTGATTGAGTAAAAGTAAAGTCTTAGACATGTGCTCTAACCAAAGGTAAGTCTGAGCCAGAAGAAAGATGAGCAAGCAGCTCAGTCTGAAGGTGTGAGCAATGGAAAGTCTTAGACATATGCTTTAAGGAAAGGAAAGTCTCATCCAGAAGGCAGATGAGCATGTAGCTCAGTCTGACGGTGTGAGCAAAGGGTAAGTCTTAGACATGCGCTCTAAGCAAGGGAAGTCTCAGACAGTTGGTCTGAGCAGTTGTAAAAGTATTATGCAGAAGCATAAGTGATTGTAATCATGAAGTGGTTATAAAGAAAAGCTCTTGTGAGGCAAGGGGACTGGACTACTCTCAGTTAGGGGAGGAACTAGTATAAATCTTTTGTTATCTGCTGTTATTTTATTTACTTTTGTTGTATCCACTGCTAACTGAATTAACTCAGAATCTAAACATCAGTTATGATTCTGAAACTCTGATCATAAGCTAAATAATAAGAAAATGCGAAACACAATTCAACCCCCCTTCTTGTGTACATTTCACACCTTCAAAGTTGTCTTTCTTTGATGGAGTTGGAGAAAGATTGCTAGCAGACAAAGTTGGGAGTTGTCCAATATACGCTCAATTAATGACAATCACTCAGACAAGAAATCAGTGGGATCAGGGGGATCTCCGTACACGAATACTTAGAGCAGGTTATTGGATCAAGATCCTGAGGGATCTTGTATTATGTTAGCAGTTTAGTGTCTGCTTCATCATAAGGAAATGTCATGTGATAGTTCTTTGTAATCAAAACATTGTAATCATTTTATCATCATAGTGGAAGATCATGATTATGTTCTGATGGCATTATCCATTGAAAAGTGCATGTAGGCAAAGTGAGGACGAATTCCTAAACACTATATTTCTTTGTGTATCTTTCTTTTTCCATATCCTACTTTACAAGCATTCATTCATTTCATATTTATTGCTGCATATTTGTAAGATTACATTGATTGTATACCATATAGGTTAAACCATGCCTATAGTGATTTAACTTATAAGCTTAGGTATATGGTGTATCAATCTTAAGGAATCATCACAAAGTCAATTATGCATTGTTAAGAACATCTAAATAATGTGTTTTTAATTTGCTTCGTTTAAAGTGGCTTTAAACGTCATGTAAGTGACTTGCACTAGAAGCGATCAATCTCATGGTTACTTCATGTATCATTTCATGTGGGTTGATTCATTGAGATGCTTCCAAGCTCTTATTTTTTTGTTTTGCTTCCGTGCTTTTTAAAATTTATGATTTTGTTTTATGGGACCTAAAAAGTTTTTCAAATTGTCTAAAAGGTTTTTGGGTCTATTCAAGCCCCCTTATAAACAATGTTGTTTCCATATTCTCACCTAACATAATTTGGGTCAGACATATGCTAGAGGAGATAGAGGTGGAAGTAAAGAAACCTCAAGTGTTGTAGATCAACAACAAGTCAGCCATCAATCTTGCAAAGAATCTAGTTATCCATGGAAGGAGTAAGCACACAGAGGATATATTTCACTAACTAAGGGAGAAGTTAAATCAAGGTGAACTTGAAGTGAGGCATTGCTCAAGTGACGCACAGTTGATCGACATTTTCATCAAAGGATTGAAGATCGACAAATTTCTAACTTTGAGAAAGAAATTAGGAATAATGCAGATTGATTAGCTTGTGTTTAGCAACTTGAATTATAAGGGGGTATGTTGTGATATAATCCAAATTAGTTAGCTACTTGGTTAGCAAGTTAGTTAGTTTGTTATGCTAGCTACTTGGGTTACAAGTAATCTATTGTATATAAATACATGTATAGTGTAATCAATTTTAATCATTCAATACAATTACTTTTCATTCTCTCTCAATATCTCTCTCATTCCTTCCCCACCCAAAGTGTTTATGCACTAACGAATTGGTATCTAGAGCTTTTGGTTCGTTTTCTTAATCGTGAATTCAAGAACTGCATGTCGATGGTCGTGTGTTCGGGGATCGTGAATCTTATTCATTGCAAAGATGAATGATAGTAATAGTTGAAGGTGTGAAAAACGCAAGAAATGGGGGTTTGAATTGGTTTTTCAAAATAAATCGTTTCTTTAAAATAACTTTCTCTTTAAAAATTTACCCTTTTTCTAAAGAAAAACAACTTGGTTAAACAAAGAGATATAAACACGTTAAGTTTATACTAGTTCACTTGAGAACCTCTCAAGTTAATCTAGTCCACCCGCCAAGGTGATTTCGCCTCTCTCAACGAGGTCTTAATCCATTATTTAACAAAATAGTACAATGCACAAGCTAACACAGCTGGTGACTAACAACAACCTCTAGAACTCACACGTTCTAGACTTCTCAAGTAATCCAACCACACAGGTCTTACTTAAGGCACAACCTCTAAGACACACGTCCTAGACTTCTCAAGAGATCTAATCACTAAGACTCTCTTAAGGAATACAACTTTAAACCATAGAGTGATTTTCTAAGTTTAAAAACAAAGTCTGATTTTTTTGAATTTTCAAAACCAGGAGGTTGTTTGACATAAACTTCTTCTGATATATAACCATTTAGGAATGCACTCTTAACATCCATTTGATATAGAGTGATGTTATGATTTACTGAAAATGATATTAGTAAAAGTATTGCTTCAAGTCTAGCAACTGGAGCAAATGTTTCATTGTAGTCAATTCCTTCTTGTTAACTGTATCCTTGAGCAAAAAGTCGTGCTTTGTTTCTGACAACTTCTCCCTTTTCATTTAGCTTGTTCCTAAATACCCACTTAGTTCCTATTACATGAACATTCTTAGGTTTAGGAACTAGATCCCAAACATCATTTTTGGAGAACTGGTTAAGTTCTTCTTCCATAGCCATAACCCAGTCTTTGTCCATGAGGGCTTCTTCAATTGTAGCTGGTTCTATTAATGATACTAGTCCTACAAGTGTTTCTTCTGATGGTCTAAAGGCTGATTTGGTTCTGATAGAAGCATCTTTGTTACCCAGAATTAGTTCCTCAGGATGGGATGTGGACAGTCTTCTTCTTCGTTGAGATGAGGTATTTGGAGTTACTTCAGTGGTTTCTGGTGTAGGATTTTGCTGTTCTTTAACTTCATCTGTCCTTTCCTTAGGTTCGGAGAATCTGATTTCCAAATCTGCAAGTTTCTTAACTAGCTCTGACTTTTCTGAGTCAGGCTTGCCATTGAATCTAACATGAATAGATTCCTCCACAATTCTTGATTCTGTGTTGTAGACTCTGTAGCCTTTCGAGCGTTCAGAGTATCCCAATAACAGACATTTCTGTGCTTTGGAATCAAACTTGCTAAGATTCGCTTTAGTGTAAGCATAAAACAGACACATCCAAATGGATGAAAATATGAAATGTTGGGTAATTTATTCTTCCATAATTCATATGGAGTTTTATTTAAGATAGGTCTTACAGAGATTCTATTTTGAATATAACATGTTGTGTTAATTGCTTCTGCCCAGAAGTGCTTAGCTATGTCAGTTTCTTGGATCATGGTGTGAGCCATTTCTTGTAAAGTTCGATTATTTCTTTCTACAACTCCGTTTTGTTATGGAGTTCTAGGGCAAGAAAAATCGTGAGATATTCCATGTGAATCAAAAAGTTCTTCAAAGTTTTTATTTTCAAATTCTCCACCATGATCACTTTTGACTATGACTATTTTACAATTTTTCTTATTTTGTACTTGAGTGCAGAAGGAAGTAAATACAGAATGTGATTCATCCTTGTGTTTTAAGAATTTTACCCATGTCCATCTGCTGTAGTCATCAACGATGACTAGTCCATATTTCTTACCATTGAGAGAGGCCGTTTTTACAGGGCCAAATAGATCAATGTGAAGAAGTTCCAACGGTCTAGAGGTGGAAACAACATTTTTAGCTTTGAAAGAGGTTTTTGAAAACTTTCCTTTCAGACATGCTTCACAAAGAGCGTCTGACGAATATTTCAGATTTGGCAGGCCTCTAATAAGACCAAGCTTGTTAAGCTGAGAGATTCTTTTCAAACTGACATGGCCAAGACGTCTGTGCCAGACCCATTGCTCTTCGTTTACAGAAAGAAGACATTTTACATTTTGATGTTTTAAATCAGATAATTTAATTTTGTAAGTGTTGTTTTTCCTCTTTCCGTTGAATAGGACAAATCCATCCTTCTGACTTACAGCTTTACAAGACGTTTGATTAAAAATGAGATCATAGCCACTATCGCTAAGTTGACTTATTGACAACAGATTATGCATTAGACCTTCTACTAATAAAACATTTTTAATGGAAGGAAGCTTACCATTTCCAACAGTTCCGGAGCCAATGATTCTTACTTTCTGATTTTCTCCGAAACCAACAACGCCTCCAGGCTTAAGTTTCAGATCTTGGAACATAAGCCTTTCTCCCGTCATGTGTCGCGAGCACCCACTGTCCAGGTACCATGACTGGTGTTTCAATGGAGCTATTAAGGATATCTGCAACATAGATTATCTTGTCTTTAGGTACCCATTTTGTGGGTCCTTTCACGTTAGTTTTTCTAAAGGTTCTGATCCCTTTATATTTCCTTACGTTAGCAAAATGGTGTGGAGTTTGTGCATAGTGTTCATGTTTAGGATATTTATTTAGTGTGTATGTTTGTGTAATCCTAGTGTTTGAACCTTTTGGTTCTGAATGCTTAAGGCTAGTACCAGAGGGAATAAACTGTTTGGACAGAGATATTATTTTGGTTTCATCATATGGTTGAGATGGTCCAGAATATCCTAGACCTCTACTGCCATTTCTACTGACTCCATAGATTAGTGAAGCCACTTTGCTTCTATCTACACTTTTGGCAAGAAAGTTTTTAAATGTGTTATCATATTTGTCTTCTTCACTAGTGTTAGTTGAGTTTGAAACAATTTATTCTTCCAACTTAGATAATTTACATTTCAGGATAGTATTTGAGTTTTCTAAGACAAGTATTTTCTCATTTTGTTCAGAAATGGTTTTCTTGTTTTTAGTAAGATCTTCTGAAGAACCTATAAAACTCTTTTTCAAGATTTTAAATTTTCTTTGAAGGTTTTGATATCTTTTTATAAGTTCAGTTAATCCTAATTCAAGTTCAGAACGTGATAAGGAGGAAAGTACCTCTCTTTCGTTGTCGGAGTCTGATAGTTCTTCCTCTGACGAGTCGCTTCTTGTTTCTGCCATGAATGCCATGTTGACTCGACCTTCATCAGCATCTTCTTCAGATTTTGAATCATCCCAGGTTGCCATGAGACCCTTTTTGGCTTTCCTAGGTCTTTCTTCTTTCTTGGCCTTTGGACAGTCATTTTTGAGATGTCCGGGTTCTTTGCATTCAAAGCACGTAACATCTTTTCCATAGTTTCTTCTTTGACTAGATGTAGATTCTAATCTTCTCCTTGGTCCTTTGAACTTGTTCCTTTTGTATTTCCAGAGTTGACTTATCTTTCTTGATATGAGTGATATATCATCTTCTTCTGAATCTTCTTCAGACTCTTCCATTTCTTCTTCTGCCTGATACGCCTTCTTCTTTTCTGGCTTTGCCTTCAGTGCAATGGATTTGTTTTTCTTCTGAGGTTCATCTCCTTGAAGCTCTATTTCATGACTTCTTAAATAACTGATAAGTTCTTCAAGACTGATACTATTCAAGTCCTTTGCAAGTTTCAAGGCAGTCACCATTGGTCTCCATTTGGCCAGAAGACTTCTGATGATTTTCTTGACATGATCAGCAGTAGAATAGCCTTTGTTCAGAACTCTGAGTCCAGCAACAAGCATTTGAAACCTTGAGAACATGGTTTCAACAGACTCATCATCTTCCATTTTGAAGACTTCGTATTTTTGGATTAGCGCAAGAGCCTTCGTCTCTTTGACTTGAGCATTTCCTTCGTGAGTCATACGAAGAGAGTCAAAGATGGACTTTGCAGTTTCTTTGTTTGAGATTTTCTTATACTCGGTATAAGAAATTGCGTTCAACAGAATGGTTCTTGCTTTCTGATGATTTTTGTAAGTTTCTTCTGAGCATCTGTAAACTCATTTCTTTCAATCTTTTTACCTACAGAATCTACAGGATGACTATAGCCATCAAGTACTAGATCCCATAGATCTAGGTCAAATGATAAGAAATAACTTTCAATTCTATCTTTCCAATAATCAAACTTTTCGCCATCAAAGATAGGAGGTTTTGCAGTGTAAAATTCTCTTTCAATAACATTTGTTTCAGAAGTTGTTGTTGGTGGTGTAGTCATTGTTTTTCACACTTGGATCGGTACTGAACACTGTTAAGTGCTTGATAAAAATTTAATCTTTTTATCACCTCAAAACCGGATCTCTGATGCCAATTGAAGGTGTGAAAAACGCAAGAAAGGGGGGCTTTAATTAGTTTTTCAAAATAAATCGTTTCTTTAAAATAACTTTCTCTTTAAAACTTTACCCCTTTTCTAAAGAAAAACAACTTGGTTAAACAAAGAGATATAAACACGTTAAGTTTATACTAGTTCACTTGAGAACCTCTCAAGTTAATCTAGTCCACCCGCCAAGGTGATTTCGCCTCTCTCAACGAGGTCTTAATCCATTATTTAACAAAATAGTACACTGCACAAGCTAACATAGCTGGTGACTAACAACAACCTCTAGAACTCACACGTTCTAGACTTCTCAAGTAATCCAACCACACAGGTCTTACTTAAGGCACAACCTATAAGACACACGTCCTAGACTTCTCAAGAGATCTAATCACTAAGACTCTCTTAAGGAATACAACTTTAAGTTCAAATACAATGGGTTTACAGAAAATTGCTTCTTATCAAGCTGATAATGTAAACAAGTTTTTAGACCAAGAATGACTTAAGAAAGATCTGAGTTAGAAAGTATTGTAACCGTTCGCGTGTGTGTCTTTCTTCAAGTCTTTGAGCTTCCTTTTATAGCCGAGTGAAAAGAGCCGTTGAGATGGAATCATGATAGCTAAGTAGGCTTACGGCTAGAAGCGTGAGGACATGTATAAAGTCTTCTGTATGCTGCGCGTCCTGTCTGTGTCAGAATGTCTTGTTTGTATTTTGCACAGTCTTCAAGAATTTTAATGTTGTAATGTGGTACAGCTATACAGTGTGGCAAGTTTTCTTGGCTTCTCAACTTCAGAGGCCTTTTGTGAGCATGAGTAAGAAAGGAAAACATTGCTCGGTTCTTGAGATTATCAAGTCTTCGAATCATCAGCTCCGCGCTTCCAGAATCTTCAGAACTTGTCTTCAGAACCTCGTTCTCTTAATCCATTTTCTTCATATCTTCAGAGGCTTCTGATTATAATTGATTGAAGCATGAGAGTCGACTTTGGGTAGGTCTTCAGAACCTTGATCAGAGAGCGTGAGGCTTCAGCATCTGGACTTCGTTCCATCAGAACCCTCGTCTTCAGATCTTCAGAACTCATACTCTTTTCCTTTAGAATTCAAGTCTTTTGTGTTATCTTTGTTCAGCTCTTTTAAGTGCATAGACGAAATGTCTTTCTTTAAACATTGCGCTGATTCTCAGGAGCATAACCTGTTTGCTAGGTTCTTACAAGTAACAACATTAGTTGTGCAAAATTGTTCATGCCAATACCCATTTGTTGTCATCAAAACTTAGAGATAATATTGCAGAACCAAATCTTGTTCTCACAATAGTATTCCTAATTCTCTTCCAATTCTTGGTGGCAAAAATTGGATCGATGGAGAAAACAAATGCAGTTATTGTTTGGTTTTCATGAAACTCTAGAAGTGGTTACTAATGGCGTTCATGAGCTTGTTAACAACACAAACGATGCTTAGAGAATCACTCACAAGAAAGCCAAGAAGGAAGATTACAAGACTGCATTTTATATTCAATCTACATTAGATACTACAAACTTAGACATGATTTCTCATGCTGAATCGACGGAGGCATGGGATATTCTTATCAAGTATCATGAAGGTGGTGAGAAGGTTAAAGTTGTAAGTTGTAGACAGTGCAAAGGCAATATGAGTTACTGCAAATGGGAGAAGATGAAAAGATTGCAGGTTATGTCACTAAGGTGCATAATCTTATTCATCTCATGAAAGGTTATGTTGAAGTCCTAACTGATAAGATGATAATTGAGATGGTAATGCGTACATTGACCTCTCACTTTGATCATGTTATCGTAGCCATTCAAGAATCGAACAATCTTGAAACCTTGAAACTAGAAGATTTGGTTGGTTTGTTGGAGGCACGTGAGTTAAGGATTGTCGAGAGGAAAAAGGTTCAAGACTCGATACAAGCACTACAGGCGTAGACATGAAAAAATGGTGGTTCCAACAAGTTCAAGGGCAAAGGAGACATGACCCAGAGGAATAAGTCTTGGGCGAATCCTCAAAAGCATAAGGTTGATGATAAGGCTTCTGAATCCTTGAAAAAAGGAGAAAGAACCTCATATCAGAAAGAGAAACAAGAGAAGAGAAGTATGTAATGCTATAACTGTGAAAAGTGGAGGTTACTTGGCCAAGAATTATTGGTACAAGAAGGGAGCGAAAAAACACAAAAATGATGAAGGAGAAAACCTTGCACGTCAAGATTCAGATGATTCAGATGATATGATGCTTATGGTTGTAGTTGCAGATGTGCATGTCGACTCCAAGACATGGTTCATCGACACAGGCTGCTCAAATCACATGAGTGTGGTTAGCGAATTTTGACATGTCGAAAAAGAGCAAAGTTAGACTTGCAGATAATAGCTTGTTGCAAGCAAAAAGTAGTGACAACATATTCATTCAAAGAAGTAATGAAACAAAAGTTATAATTAAAAAATATACTCTATATACCTGACATATTGTATAATCTGCTAAGTGTTTTGATAACTGGTCGGAAAAAGTTTTTCAATGATTATAAATAATGTCATTAAAACTATTTACATCATTATACATATCATTACACATTACACGCATACACATACCATTTGCTAACTATATGCCCTAATTAATTTTTTTTTTTTGAAACATAAGTATATTGACAATTATTATGGAAAGATGGATATATTAATATTAAGGGTCGGGAAAATAGTTATTTGAAAAATTTTTCTCATTTGGTTGTTAAAAAAAGGTAGTAGCAATATTAATAGAATATCAATAAATCTATTGAGAAGTGGCCTTGGAGACATTTGTTAAGTTGTTTGAAACAACAAATCACATGTGTGAGCATATCACCGTGCCCCGCCCGTATCAAAAAAAAAAACAAACACATTTCCCCCACTCACTTCCAAAAGTAAAACCATGTGGAATACCAAAGTACCATTATCATACACTTCCCCACCACCGACACTCCCCATTTCATTTCAACCCTTTCCTTATAGCCAAAGCATTATTATTCCTTCCAAAACAAAATTCCCTACAATTTTCCCTCTCTTTTATTTTAACCTTTTTCTCCCACCGCACCCCCCTAATCATTTCTCACCCATCCCCTTCCCCACCTCTCTCTTTCTCTCTCCTATTTCCACAATTAGTATTTAGAGTACCATTGCTTCATAGAGACACAAAATAGTCCAAAAAAAATGAAGCTCAACTTAGAGAGAGCATTAACTCTTCTTCTAAGTGTTGCTGTTTCTGTCTTCCACATTACTTCAGCTGAAGATCCATATAAATTCTTCAACTGGAATGTCACTTATGGTGACATTTACCCACTTGGAGTTCGCCAAAGAGTTTGTCTTTTCTTCCTATGTTATATAGTTTCAATTTCATAACATTAAGTAATTAAGTAATATGCTATGTTTATAATTCTATGATGTTTTTCTTTAACAGGGTATATTGATCAATGGACAATTCCCTGGTCCAGACATTCATTCTGTTACAAACGACAACCTCATTATCAATGTCTTCAACAGTTTAGATGAACCCTTTCTCCTCTCTTGGTACAAACTCTTCCTCTTAATCTCCCAGTTTTTAATTAATTATTTCTACTAATACTAGCATTAACTAAGAACTCAAAACATAAGCATGTGGTTAATTAATGTTGACACAGTTAAGGTATGTTTGATGGTGATGTCGGTTGCATTCAAATGACAATTGTCTATTTTGAAAAGTGGCAACAGTAAAGTTTCCCATGTGCCGTTTCGAATGTGTGGCTGGACACGGATCCAGATCTGACTCACTTTTTTTTCTGTATATATGAAAATTAATATTATTATTTTTCTTTTCTTAAAAGGCAAAAGCACATGATTATGATTGTATTAAGGACACTTCCTTAATGGAATTCGGTTATGATGTTTGTTATGAGTCATAATTTTGGAGTAGCAAGGAAGCAACCTATACGGCATATTGTCGGAGTAATAAATGTAGAAAACAAAATTGATTTGAAGAGAGTAAAATATTTTTGAAAGTACGTCTAGTTCAGTTGGTAGCTGTGTAGAAATATAGAAATATAAGAAATAAATTGTCTTTGATTCGAACATGTAGTCCTTTGGTAATTGAATATCTTTACACAACTACCAACTGCTGGTTTAAACAGACTATCAACTGAGTTGACTCAGTTGATAGCCTGTTTAAACCAGCGGTTGGTAGCTGTATAAGAGTATACTTTTAGTTTAGTTGGTAGTTGTGTAATAATATCAGATGTAAAGTGTTTTTGATTCGAAGATGTATCTCTGCAAATATCAGGTGTAAAAATATTCTTATACAGCTACCAACTGCTGGTTTAAACAGGCTATCAACTGAATTGACTTAATTGACCAATATAAAGTTAAGTTGGTTGAAAAGAACACAAGATGCTACAATTACATTATGGCCCATCTATTTAGTACCTTTTACTATTTCCTGGTTGTTGCTTGCTGGAATCCATTATAACTTACCACCTACTCCATCTCGGTTTCTTACAAATCACGTGCACTAGGAATTTTTAAATTAGGTGAAAATTAAATTAATTTTAAAAAATAAAAATAAATTATTTACTAATTAAAATTAATGAAATGTAATATTTTATTAATTAATGATTATTTGTGATGCAGGAATGGGATCCAGCAGAGGAGGAATTCATTTGAGGATGGTGTTTTTGGAACAACATGTCCAATTCCACCAGGGAAGAACTTCACTTACATACTTCAAGTGAAGGATCAAATTGGAAGTTTTTACTATTTTCCATCACTTGCATTTCATAAAGCAGCAGGTGGTTTTGGAGGTATTAGGATACTGAGTAGGCCAAGGATTCCAGTTCCTTTTCCTGATCCGTCTGGTGATTACACTGTCCTCATTGGTGATTGGTACAAGTCCAACCATACGGTAACAAATTCTTTTACTTCTCTCATTGAAGTTTATTAATCCTAAAATCAAATTAAATTGTCTTTTTTGTATTTTATTGAGTTGTGTGCCACAAAACTCAAAGGGATAATCTTGTTTTATTTAATTATTACCTTTTGGATAGGGAAATTGGCAAGCGGTGATCACTGATGAGACAGTGTCTTCATTCATTTCATATTTTAATGCAATACAGCTAACACTTTTTCATGCTGTATAACCATTCATATTTATTACTCTTTCGTCCTATTTTTATTTTTATCTTTATTGAATAAATATATCTGAACTGCATAATAGATCAGATACATTACTTATTTAAATCCTAGGGGTTGATCTAATGGTGAAGGTTCAGAAAGGGTTTTTTTTTTTTAAGGTCTCAGTGAATTCGATAGAGGATATTACTAAATTTTGACAAATAAATTTTCTAATGTTATCGAATAAACTTTCAATTTTGGTATTCAAACATATTCTATAAAAAATCAATGCAATAATTATGTAATTCAACTTCAATTCTCCCATTTGGGTAAGATAATTAGATAACTATATGAAATTTATTTTCTCAAAAGAAACTTTGTATGGTTGATATGCAGACTCTAAAAGCCCATCTTGATAATGGAAAGAAGCTTCCTATACCTGATGGAATCCTCATCAATGGTCGCGGCCCTAATGGTTTATCTTTCAATGTCGAACAAGGTATGTAATTACTCCCTCTAGTACTATTTATAAGAAAAAGTTCGTTTTTTAGATTTATCGAATAAACAATGTATCTGGATAAAATATAGACCAGATACATTAGTTAGTGAATGAATCTAAAAAGTAAACTTTTTCTTATAAATAGGACCTGAGGTAGTATTATTTTGCGATATAAGGTATATAAGTATGAAATTAAATAAAATGATACTAATAATTTTGTTTGAATGTTCTATGATTTGTACACAACAGGAAAGACATACCGGCTTAGGATATCAAATGTGGGATTACAACATTCCCTTAATTTTAGAATTCAGAACCACAAAATGAAGTTGGTAGAAGTTGAAGGGACACACACTCTTCAAACTACATACTCCTCACTTGATGTTCATGTCGGACAATCCTATTCGGTCCTAGTAACGGCTGATCAACCTTCTCAAGACTACTACATTGTGGTTTCCACAAGATTCTCGCCGAAGATCCTCACCACTACTGGCGTACTTCGTTATAGTAACTCTGCAGGCCCGGTGTCAGGCCCACCTCCTGGTGGACCGACAATCCAAGTTGATTGGTCTTTGAACCAGGCCCGATCAATCAGGTACTTTATTTTAAGCTACTTTGAATAATAATTAATTATCGTTAATGATTAATTTAACGAGCTTCGGTTAAGAATAAAACGTTTGACTAATAGATCGTAATAACTACATGAAATGATTCTTGTGACTCAAGCTATCATCCATATTTTCAGGACTAACCTTACCGCAAGTGGACCAAGGCCTAATCCACAAGGATCCTACCATTATGGTCTCATAAACACAACCAAGACAATCATTCTGTCGAGTTCTCCCGGTCAAGTTAATGGCAAGCAAAGATACGCGATTAACAGCGTATCTTATGTTTCACCAGACACGCCTCTTAAGCTCGCTGACTACTTCAAAATTTCCGGCGTTTTTCGCGTTGGAAGCATATCCGACAGGCCCACTGGTGGTGGCATTTACCTTGACACGTCTGTTTTGCAAGCTGATTACAGATCTTTCGTTGAGATTGTCTTCCAAAACAACGAGAACATCGTTCAAAGCTATCATCTTGATGGCTACTCTTTCTTTGTGGTTGGGTGAGCACACCTCACATTTAACTTCTCCGCATTTCTATATTTATGCCTCTTTCTTTGATGGCTAAGCGTTCTTGATAATTTGTGTCTGGAATTTCTAAAACTGATCACTTGTTTGTATGTAGTATGGATGGAGGACAGTGGACAACTTCTAGCAGAAACAATTACAATCTCCGAGACGCAGTCGCGCGTTGCACCACTCAGGTGAGAATTGAGTGTTCAGTTTGTTAGTTACTGATGTCGTTTATTCCTGACTGATGCAACATTTGATTTTTTGATTTTGTTAAGGTATATCCTTATTCATGGACTGCTATTTATATTGCTCTCGACAACGTTGGAATGTGGAACTTGAGGACTGAGTTTTGGGCGCGACAGTACCTTGGCCAACAGTTTTATTTGCGCGTCTACACAGCATCAACCTCAATCAGAGACGAGTTTCCAATTCCAAAGAATGCGCGTCTCTGTGGTAGAGCAAGTGGGCGACACACACGACCCCTTTGAGCTAGCAAAGGTTTAAAGAATCCATTCCACATTCTAGCTTTAGATTTATGATGAAAAGTAGTTAACTTATCTACTTGTAATTTTATTGTGAGTGTTTCAAATATATATGTTGTGCTCCGGTCGAATCGCGAAGATGTTCGAGTCTAAATGACCTCAACTCGAGGTCACATTCTTTTCCAGCCAAAAAAGAAGAATACTATTTATGTTCCCTTTGTATTATTATCTAGAATTTTACTATTATTATTATTATTATTATTATAAAGTAAGGGTACACGAATTGGTGAAGTTTGTATTTTGCACTTAGCTGAGATGGTGATTCATTTGATGTATTGAATGTAGAACTCTGATTTTCAGTTGTTGTATATCCTTTTCACTTCTCCATTGTTTTGAAACATTTATTTGAATTGTCTAATACATCTCATATGAGTGTCATGATATTTTTTTTTGGTAGGGGTAAGAGAAAAGAAAAGAAAAAAACAATTAAAAGAAAGTCAACATAAAAATCAGAGGACTAGCGTCTCTCAACTAACACTCTATTTACATCAGCATGCAAAATAGAGGTGGAATAGAAAATTCTTGCCAAGGAATCGATCAAATAGCCTCAATTTTGGCCAAGCAATCAGCTGCATCATTTGCTTCTCTCTAAGAATGCATAAGTAGGACTCGTGCATAAGTAGGACTCGCCTGTCTCTTTGCAACAACTCCTAAATGCTTGAAATAATATATGCAAAATGGTGTCAAGGATAAAACACTTGCCTTTACTAAATGGATAGCGAGAGTATAATCCGAATAACAAACCAAATCTCTGATCTCTTTATCTCATGCTACTATGAGTCCATGATATAAAGCAAGAAGTTCTACATGAAGGATTGTAGAAACATCAATACTGCCGACAAAACCAATTAATTAAGAACTATTCGACTGCCGAATCACACACCCGAACCAAGATGGACCGGGGTTCCCCTAACTACTACCATCAACATTGAGAACCATAGTTGTCCCCGTCATTGAATGCCAAGAAATTCATCTGCTATTCGCTACGACAACCTCTCAATAGGGAAATGTGTCTAGTAGACTCTTCCCAAACTTGAAAATCTACAGCTTAAGATGATCAATAAAGACATTTTCTTTCTCCATACAAATTTGATTCCTTGCCCTCCAAAGCCACCAACAAGTAGTCAGGAATATGTGAAACCTGTCAGACTCAATTCATGTTCGTAGTCAAATTTGTCTAGCAAAACATAATCTCGGATGCAGTACAAAATAGTCTTATTTATATTAGTACATCTTGGGCAAGTAGCCACCTGAAGAATCCCCCTTTTGTGCAACAACTATTTAGTAGGTAGTGATTCATGACAGACAACCCATATAAAAAACTTTTTTTCTGCCATCTGTAGACGCCAATCCAATTCTAAAAGGAATATACACCACCTCCTTCCCCAATAGCCATCGACATTGTTAACCAAAAATAACCAACCTTAGCCGAATAAGTACCATCCGGGTTACCTTTCCAAGAGAAGCCATCAAGGACATTATTATTAAGGCAGACTGGGATAATAAATATGGATTATACGAAATTGGGAGGAAGTTACGTGTATAGCTAAGAAAAATCTCATTTACCGTTTCGAACAATATCAATTATGGTCTTATGGATATCATGGATGTCCACATACCAAATCAGATTACTCAACTTGCCAAAGCTATACTAAGGTGCATACCAAAGAGATGAGGAATCGTTACCTAGCCGAAACTCAAAACCATCTCTCAACATTGCTTTTGCTTTCATAATATAATTCCAAACAACTGGCCCCTGTTTTTTTGGAACTTCCAGAATTTGAGCATCCCTAACATATTTATACCTTAACAACTTAATCCAAAGCTTCTCAGAGTTATTATCAATATCCCAAACTGGTTTTCCCTAGCTATACAGATACCAAAACCACCGTCCTTCTCCGACTTAATTTTTTGATCCCATTCTACATGATGTATACCCTTATCAGAACTTCAGAAGTACCTCTCCATATAAAATTTCTGGTGGATTTATCAATAAGGTCGCAGACACTTATTGGCAATCAGGACAATTGCATGTAATAAGT
This sequence comes from Lathyrus tuberosus, assembly GCA_022829125.1. NCBI lineage: Eukaryota > Viridiplantae > Streptophyta > Magnoliopsida > Fabales > Fabaceae > Lathyrus > Lathyrus tuberosus. The sequence goes on from JALAZF010000090.1 coordinate 10,016,574, forward strand.
GAGGATCAATGCCAAAACAGTCTTAACCAAAGTTACTATACCTGTTTTGCTTAAAAGATTATTTTTTTCAAGAATTGAGCATGTGATGGATATTGTCAACCAAAAATTCAAAGTCCTGCTGACTAATCCTCTTGTGGATCATATGGAACCCCAAGTACTTCTCTAGAGATATAGTGTGTCTAATACATGTGGCAGAGACGAAATAATCTTCCTTTCTTCCATACTATGGGTGGCAACCAGTATATGGGTGTTGACGATGCGTTTCAAGCCTTTCTGGGAAGCTTCATCCGAAGGAGTAACCCCCTGGTATAACCAAGATCTTTGACAAAACTCATCAGCCGTTTCTTCAAATACAACTCTTTTTGAGAATGGTTATACAATTTGTAGACGTATAACCCATTTCCTATTAGGAAATGACTATCGTTCCAATACTTTGGGAACAACTCAACACATTTACCCCCACTCCATCTCCGACAGCGTAGATCACTGCACGGGCCTCTAAAGGTAACCATGAAAAATTGATCTTCAAAATGTTTCAAGTTCTCAAAGAAAGCCCAAAACCACTGACGATCGACACTAGGGAAACTAAGCCTCAACCCGCACTTGAGTCACAAGACTACAGTGAACTCGGAAAAAAGAAAAGAAAAGAGTGAGAGAAGGCTTCCCATTCAATTATTCCCACCAATACTAGAAGGCTTTCACATATGCTTAACTCGCAAGATGAAGCTGCGATGGTGCCACTATCAAATGCTTTAGAACTTTCATCTCAAAGAAATTTAAGGGCAGTCGAAGACCTAAGATCGAGAAAATGCATTCATAAAAAGGGATGACGCAATCATCACACTCGCTGCATATTATATAATTTTCTACGGGATTCAAAACACCCCAACTTGAAGATGGTCTGTGTAACGCCACAGACTACTTTCAAGATTATCGACTGACCCCACAAACCAACACGAGTCTTTTTCAGCATGCTTTATCCTCACTCACATGTTTTCTGAGAAACTTCTCAGAAGGCGACCTATCCCATAATTGCTCCAAGTCAAGCACGCTTAAATGTGGAGTTCTTATGAACGAGCTACCGAAAAGAAGATACATCTTGTTGGTATAGGTAGTACCATTTAATCCTTATAAGCCTTCCTTAAACCATGCAGTCTCATATCTGCACAACCTCTGGATCCCTCTCATTCCGATGTGAATTCAGTTTTTCCCTAGAAGTTGCTAAGAGTGTCTCATTGTCATGCCTCGTGCACCGACACCACTCTCTCGCCAAGTTGCTAGGAGTGTCTCATTGTCATGCCTCGTGAAAAGACAACCACTCTCTCTCCCTCGAGTGTTACATGTAACCACTATCCTCCCTCTTCGGCCTCAAGTGTTACATACCCACCAGCTTCCGGTTGGTTCGTCCCCGAACCACATCGTACTGGGAGAGGTCTAACTCTGATACCATATGTAACGCCGCAGACTACTTTCAGGATTACCGACTAACCCCACAAATAAACACGGGTCTTTTCAGCATGCTTTCCGAGAAGCTTCCCAGAAGGTCACCCATCCCATAATTGCTCCAAGTCAAGCACACTTAATTGTGGAGTTCTTATGAACGAGCTACCGAAAACAAGATGCATCTTCTTTTCGGTTGCCTAACCAATAAGAACTCCATAGTTAAACATGTTTGACTTTGAAAAATATTGGGATGGATGACTTTCTGGGAAGTTTCTCGGAAAGCATGTGAGTGAGGGCAAAAAATGCTGAAAAGACCCGTGTTGGTTTGTAGGGTTAGTTGGTAGTCCTGAAAGCAGTTTGGGGCATTACAGACTGACATCAAGAAATGCCCCATCATTATTGCCCTCTCGGGCAAAGATAAAAATGATTGAACAATAAATAAAATCTATCCTCGAAACGCGAACATCTTCCTTCGAATTTTGGCTCTTGATGGATACAATTGTGAAAGATAACTTAAAGAAACTAGGAGTTGACTCTTCAAAAATTGTACGTGGGCATGCTAAGGAAAATATGCCCTATCAACATTTCAAATCACTTACACGTAACACTTAAGTATTATAGTTCCCAAGAGTCATTTGAGGGTACCCCCGAAAAGACATTTGAAGCATATGACTCATTAAATGCGCAAATCCCAAGACCTTAACGCCTCCTTTTGACTTATAAGTGAATTAGAAGAATTGTCAGACGTCGAGATAGATAAGACAAACCCTTGCACGACCATGCAGATACAAGGGCTTGAAGTACAATTGTTCTAAGCTGACCATTCGAAGAAAGATACATGTTATCTAGAACCTTCTCACACATGAGAGCTATCATGCAGATGAATACAGATGATCCAAGCCTTAAATACATCTAACGACTCCCCGCATTGCACGCCTGACAAATAACATATTGGTATGACCACTCCCTTATATATATATATATATATATATATATATAAAGTGTGTCAGTTTCAGATACTCAATTTCAAATTCAATTTTTCCCTCACATACTAACTTGAGCGTTGAAGTACTAAACTTGTAAGTCAGCCACTCACCACCGTATCAAAAATCAAAATCGTCGTAATCCTTCATAATCGCCTATTCTCACACTATTTATGGTTCCTCAACAAAATATTATACATAGACACAAATTATTTTCAAAAAAAGACTAATAGATTTTGTTTAATTTTAGTATTAATTTTAATTATTTACGATTTTATTTTATCTATCTTCCTATAATAAATACTAGTAAATGTTTTATTTCTTTTTCAGAAAATACCAAATCAAAATTTTAAACGTTTTAATTTATTTATTTTTTTTAATTTCTAATAAATTTTATTTTTTAAAAGGGTATGATGTGCCTATAAATATGGGTCCAGTTTCATTTGTTATCACACAACACCTTTCACCAAAACCCTAATTCCCTCATTTCCCTCACCAAAATTCCAATCTCTCCCCTTCTCAACACTATGTTTGAGTGGCTAATTTGCCGTCCATCGTTATCATCATCAGCACTAGAGGAAAAGTTTCCAGAATTTCCACTGATGAAAAGAAATTCCCTAGTTATATTCTTAGTTGTCAAGCCTCCGATGAAGATGTTACTCTGGAACACGCAGACGCTGGAGCATTTGCATAGGGAACTTAAGCGCTGGCTAGAAGGAGAATTTCAGGCAGGTGAAAAGATCAAGAAGATTTAGAGGCTGGTTATGCAGTCTGGTCCAAACGGAGTCACCCGAACTTGCAGAAAAATGGAAAATGATGTTGGTGTCCTCATGATGATGATGACTGTTAGGTGCGGATTTGGCCTAAAATTGGCATATCTTTCTTTGCACTTTTTCATCTCTTTTCTCATGTTTTCATGGTTTTTATCCATGATTGTTGTTGTTCTTCTACACATTGATAATATACCTTTGGTGCTTGTAATGTGTGTGTTATTGTGTAGGAAATGCACTAAATGATCAAAGTTTGAAGACACAAAGAAATGGTGCAAGCTGCTAAAGAATTGAAGTTGCAACAGCAGGATTCGCCTCGCGAGTGCTGGCGAGCTCCTAGCGAAGGTTCGCCTAGCGAACGTTGGCGAGTGTCCCAGCGAAGGGGTGGCAGAAAGTTTCAGTAGGAAAAGTCCCTAAATTCGCTGGGCGAAGGTTTTGGCGAAGGCTCGCTTCGCAAGTGTTTTGTTCGCTTCGCGAATGCACGTGAAATTTCAGGGGCGGTTTAACTGTTTGAGGCACCTGATGTGCCTATTTTTAACCATTCGCCTAGCGAATGAATTGGTTTGCCTAGCGAACCTTCAAATTTCTGAATTGTATAAATACAATTTTTACACTTTTTAGTTTATGTTTTTTATGGGGGTTCTGATGTTGTTGTAATTTTGGGATCAGAACTTGATATCTCTTTCATTTCCAAGGGAGAAAAGGTAGGATCTTTGATTTCTTGTTGGAGAGGGATGTAATCTTTTGATACCTATTGTATTTCCTCTAATGTATGTATGTGATTTGAATTCTGATTTTCTATTGTTGTTGTCTTTGGTTGATTATTTGTGGTCTTGACAAAACCTTTACAAATCTTTGATCTTAGATTTTCATCTATCAATGAACAAGCTTTTGACATGGTTTTGTGAGTTGATATTCATTTTATCTTTTGTTGTATTGTGTTGATTAAGTAGCATGGGTAGCATGAGTAGGATCGATACGATATCGCGAGGATGCGTGATAATAGTGATGAAGAAGGATATTCGCATTCATTGGACAAATTAGTTGAATACATGTAAAAAGGGTTAAGCGTGTGTACTTATTTTGATCTTGCTTAAATACGAAGAAATCATTTATTTGATATGGATGTTATAGTAATATCTGTTAGGACTGAACTCTAGAGATAGATTTAGGATTAACACTTGCGTGAGTATCTGCTCTTAAAGCTCTGTGTTGGTTTTGTTGCGTGAGACATCACTGATGAGACAATACAGTTGGCCTCTCGACGTTGCGTTAGACATAACCTCCGTTGTGAGTGATACGCGAGGATATTTGGCGAATGATTGATTTGTGTTTGCTTGATTAGAAGAATGCATGTGTTATCAATTGATGAGATCCAATTCCAACAAGGCCCCGTTTATAATTCTGTCTTTACTTTATATTTTCCGTCTTTACATTTTCCGCATTTGCTTTTGGTTCGTCTTTAAACCAGAACTTTTGATCCATGAGTTTAGAAATATAGAAACCATTGAATGGCATTCTTTCCCTCGCACTGATCCCTGTGGAGAACGATAAATTGGGTTACTTATATATTTTTGCTTGCTGCTATTCTAGTCCCAACAAATTGGCGCCGTTGCCGGGGATTGGTGTTTAGATATTGAATCGCATCGCATAGTTTCTATATTTTTAAGCTTTGTACATTTGTTTATATTATATGCATTTGTGTTCCTTTAATGTTTTGTCTAGTGTGTTCAGGAATGTTGAGAACTCCTTCTAGATTGGTTGCTTTGTAAAAAAAAAAGAATTCAATGAAGCTTCGACCGAGTCTGGATGTTGTTGAGCTTTGAATGTATGCCTGGTAAATTGTATTGCTTTATAGAATGCTAGAATGATTTAAGAATTTTGTGCTTTGTGCAAATGTGTATCTTGTTTCATTTTGCAACTTGTTTGAATGCTTGTTTCACTTAGGTCCAAAAGCCATAAATTGTGAGGAAACCTCCATTGTTTACTATATGCAAGAATGACTGATAACTTTGTTTAATTCATTTGATTCATGCTTTATCTTTTGATTATTGTGATTTTGTGGAAGCATTAGAAATGATCAAGGCATTTGTTTATATTGAGCACAACCGTATCCAAAAGTTTCTTACCCGTGAGTTGTGAGAATTTGTTAGCCCCTTTGAGCCTAAAACAATTTAAATCTCATTTTAGTGATGAACTTGGTTTATGTACATAATTTGCTAGTTGGGTTCATCATTGAATTTTGTGAGGTTTGAAAATTTTCTTCGGGAACCTTTGAAAATTGTATACTTTGATTTCCTTGCCGTAAAACGCAAGGAGCATTCACATGAGGTTTGGTTGAATTCAAGTTGGGGAGAATAAGAAGATGGTAGGTTGCTTGAACCTTTTGAAAAAGTTCAAACAAGCATGAAAAGAAAAAGTGTAAATATGAATGTGAAAAACACAAGAAAAAGAATGCTTGTTTGATGAGAAAAATAGAAAGTGAAATAATTGTGCAAAAAGGAAGTTTGAGAAGGTTTGTGGTAAAGGAATGAGAATGGTGAATGAAGTTGTGAATGTGTAAATATCATTTATCGGCAATTTCGATTCAAAGACCTTTAGAAATGTCCCTTTGTTGTTAACCCGACCAAGCTACAACCTTTAAAGCCCTGAGTGATCTTTTTGCTTGCATATTTTCATGTTGATTGTTAGATGTTGTATGAATTGGATTGCTATTTGCATTGTTTGTCAGGTGAGTGAAATTTCCCCGCGGTTGCAAACGCGTCAATTTCTTCATTCTTATTTTGAAGAGGAGTGTTAGAGTGATTCAAGTATGAAAATTTAGTTGTCATTTGAACCAGTCCATGATATTTGTTTAAGTACTTTATTCTTTATCATTGTTCGATTCTATTGAGTGGTAAACGTTGCTTGTGCGCATTTTCATGTTTGGTTTTTCTGGATTTTGGTTGATTCTTAAGCTTGAGCAAATCCGCTTGTTTTTAACGAGGGGCATACTTTGCTTGAGGACAAGCAAGAGTTTAGTTGGGGAGAGTTGTTAGGTGCGGATTTGGCCTAAAATTGGCATATCTTTCTTTGCACTTTTTCATCTCTTTTCTCATGTTTTCATGGTTTTTATCCATGATTGTTGTTGTTCTTCTACACATTGATAATATACCTTTGGTGCTTGTAATGTGTGTGTTATTGTGCAGGAAATGCACTAAATGATCAAAGTTTGAAGACACAAAGAAATGGTGCAAGTTGCTAAAGAATTGAAGTTGCAACAGCAGGATTCGCCTCGCGAGTGCTGGCGAGCTCCTAGCGAAGGTTCGTCTAGCGAACGTTGGCGAGTGTCCCAGCGAAGGGGTGGCAGAAAGTTTCAGTAGGAAAAGTCCCTAAATTCGCTGGGCGAAGGTTTTGGCGAAGGCTCGCTTCGCGAGTGTTTTGTTCGCTTCGCGAATGCACGTGAAATTTCAGGGGCGGTTTAACTGTTTGAGGCACCTGATGTGCCTATTTTTAACCATTCGCCTAGCGAATGAATTGGTTCGCCTAGCGAACCTTCAAATTTCTGAATTGTATAAATACAATTTTTACACTTTTTAGTTTATGTTTTTTTATGGGGGTTCTGATGTTGTTGTAATTTTGGGATCAGAACTTGATATCTCTTTCATTTCCAAGGGAGAAAAGGTAGGATCTTTGATTTCTTGTTGGAGAGGGATGTAATCTTTTGATACCTATTGTATTTCCTCTAATGTATGTATGTGATTTGAATTCTGATTTTCTATTGTTGTTGTCTTTGGTTGATTATTTGTGGTCTTGACAAAACCTTTACAAATCTTTGATCTTAGATTTTCATCTATCAATGAACAAGCTTTTGACATAGTTTTGTGAGTTGATATTCATTTTATCTTTTGTTGTATTGTGTTGATTAAGTAGCATGGGTAGCATGAGTAGGATCGATACGATATCGCGAGGATGCGTGATAATAGTGATGAAGAAGGATATTCGCATTCATTGGACAAATTAGTTGAATACATGTAAAAAGGGTTAAGCGTGTGTACTTGTTTTGATCTTGCTTAAATATGAAGAAATCATTTATTTGAAATGGATGTTATAGTAATATCTGTTAGGACTGAACTCTAGAGATAGATTTAGGATTAACACTTGCGTGAGTATCTGTTCTTAAAGCTCTGTGTTGGTTTTGTTGCGTGAGACATCACTGATGAGACAATACAGTTGGCCTCTCGACGTTGCGTTAGACATAACCTCCATTGTGAGTGATACGCGAGGATATTTGGCGAATGATTAATTTGTGTTTGCTTGATTAGAAGAATGCACGTGTTATCAATTGATGAGATCCAATTCCAACAAGGCCCCGTTTATAATTCTGTCTTTACTTTATATTTTCCGTCTTTACATTTTCCGCATTTGCTTTTGGTTCGTCTTTAAACCAGAACTTTTGATCCATGAGTTTAGAAATATAGAAACCGTTGAATGGCATTCTTTCCCTCGCACTGATCCCTGTGGAGAACGATAAATTGGGTTACTTATATATTTTTGCTTGCTGCTATTCTAGTCCCAACAATGACACAACAGGAAATTAAGTTAATGGTTGTAATTTCCTAGATAAGTTGATGCGTTGGGTTATTTCGTTTGGGTTTGTTCTTGTTATTTGTTGATTTGGTATTAGGTTCCCTTGATGGTTATTTGTTGATGTTTAGCTATTAAGTTATGTTATGTTATGTTATGTCGTTGTAATCAGTTAGGTATGCCATCAATGAAATAAAATTTATTGTTGTTATAAATAGACTAGTTTACAGTTGAAACTATGATGTTGTGCTAGAGCCCACATTTGGACACTTGGTACGGTTGTGGCCTGGCTGGCGGCACAAACCACATAACCTCACCATTTTGTCTGCTGCATCCATCTCCGTTCGAATGCGGGTGTTGTTGGGGCGACCCTTTTTATTTCTTCGCATCAAATCATTATGCCACACAATTTCGCCTTCGTACGGAGGCCAGTAGTCCTCCTTTGCTACCACTTGAAAGCTAGTGTTGTAGACATTGCATAGAGTAATGACTTGGTGAAGAACAGAGAGATAGTTGGTTGGGTCTAGCCTGGCCTTGGAACAGACTGCTATAGCATGGGAGCAAGGCATGCGAAATGCCTGAAACTTTTCATAGTCACACCAATTCCTATCCAGTTCCACTCGGTAACATCACCTAGGCCTTTCTTCGTTGTGATTAATAGACTCTGCAACACTGAAGTGACCTTTAGTACGGTCAAAGACTGTGACCACATGTGTGTTGGCCTTGGCAGCTTCGTCCCTCATGAATGTCATTGACGTATCACTAAGCAGTTGCCCAGATTGTAAGATCAAACCCCACTTTGTACGTCTGGTGTCAAATAGTGCAATGAGCCTAAAATATGTTGACCTCACTAGAGCGGTTATCGGTAGGTTTCTGATGCCCTTGAATACAGAGTTTATAGATTCAACGAGGTTTGTTATCATGTGGCCCCATCGCTGCCCATTGTCGTATGCCCTTGTCAACTTCTCCCATTGAATATTATCAATCCATCTCAATGCATCTGCGTTTGTAAGTCTGATCTCGTCACAGTAGTATCTGAAGGTAGGTTCTGTTAGTGCATAGCCCACGTTAGTGACCATATTCTTTAGCCCCTTGTCCTTGAACTCCCGCATGAAATTTTGACCGATGTGTCTAATGCAATACACATGGCTAGACGTGTGATCCTGCCAACAGTTATCAGGATTGTTGTGAGCACTCTTGATTGAGGGGTGTCTGTCGGAGATCAAACATAAGTTAGGTTGGGGAGCAATGTATTTACGGAGATTTTTTAGGAAAAAACTCCAACCTCCAGCAGTCTCCCCTTCAACTAGAGCGAAGGCGAAAGGGAAAATGTTGTTGCTGCCATCCTGTGCCACGACCATTAGTAGCGTGCCCTTGTATTTTCCGTATAACCATGTTCCATCAATTTGAATTATGGGTTTGTAGTATGCAAATCCTTTGATGCATGCTTCAAACGCCCAGAAGAGTCTGTGGAAAATGCCATTTCCACTTACACAATTCCCGTCTGGCGTATACGCCGAAAACGTCTCCAACATGACAACAGTCCCCAGAGCATAGTGTTTTAGGGCCACCAGGTATCTTGGAAGTTCTTTGTAAGAGTCCTCCTAATTTCCAAAAACCGTTTCAACTGCCTTAGTCCTAGCAAACCACGCCTTCCTGTACGAATGAGTGTAGTTGTATCTTTGAACCATGTGAGCTATTATTGTACTCACTTTCACAGAAGGGTTGTCGTTAATGACTGATAGAATTTCGTTGCAGATCAATTGAGAGGTGAGTTTGCGATGATCCTGACTTGGATTCGTGATTATGCAAGTGTGCTCCGGACCCATTGACCCTATCTTCCTGGAATCGCTTCGCTTCCGGAAAGATGCTGTTAATCTAAACGGGCACGCCTCGTTACGGCAGTAAATCTTGTATAGAGTCGGATTTGTTCGATCGACTCTATAATCTGCAGATAAGTTCATGTGGTATTGTTTTATTGCTCGGACGCAATCTTCTTTCGTACGAAAATTGTCTCCAACTTTTAATACTCCTTCTGTCTGCATGTATGGGTCATAAAAAATAACCGTTGATTGGTTGTCGTCGCCTAAGTTGAGTGTTGTCATGTGTTGAGGTGGACAATAGACATGACTCCCTGGTACTTGATCTGCCTCGTCGTTGTTTACCATTTCATTGACAATGTCCTCCGCTTCTTCTTCTTCCTCGTCAACAACATCCACCTCAGCTTGTTCGTTGTCAGAATCGTTAAAAATCTGCAAAACTTCTAGTTGTTGAGACAATGGTTGATGTTGTAACGTAATATATAACTCAATGTCATTGAATCCAGAATGCTCATGACTGAGAAACATATTATGCACATCATCGTCGTCTCGAATCTTCGTCTGAAAAAATTTGCATTGGTCGTGCCCGTCAAAAAACATAGGGTTTTTGTATACAATTTGTCCAACTGGACCGCACTGCAATTTTATTTCTAATCGGGCTTTCAAATGATAAAAATTTGTTCTTTTATCAATTACAAACCTAGTCACTTCTGTATCCCTAAAACTGAAACCCGTGATTGGACATTCAAATATCTCACCATTGAGATGTGCACTTATCAGGTATTGTGGTCTTTGAGCCATAACTAAATTGTGTTTGGAAGACATGGTTTACAGACTTTAGTGTTTGGAAGAAATGGTTTACAAACTTTAGTGTTTGAAAGGATGTGATGATAAGCTATATCTTTCATGTGTATTAATAGGCGTATAGTTGATACAGCTTATGTCTCTTGGTAGTTTAATTGCTTCAGAATAGTTTACCATTGCTTTGCATGAACTATGTGCTACTTTGCGTGACAATACCCCATAACTCTGCATGGCTACACTGCCTTGACAAGAACACACAACTCTGCATGGCTACACTAGCCTTGACAAGACCACACAACTCTGCATGGCCAGAGTAGCCTTGACAAGACCACACAACTCTGCATGCCTACACTTGTCTTCCACTATTCTTTAGCATGCCTCTGCACCATTATGTTTGGTTGCTACAAGTAAAGTGTCTTGGGAGTTTAATTGCTTCAGATTGGTTTACTATTTTGATAATACCACACTTATGAATGCTTTATCATTATTGTTATTATTTTTATTGGTATTATTTTTATTGGTAAACTTTAGTCATTGGAAGAAAATGTAAAAAAAGGATGTGATCTGCGTGACAAGACTACACTTGTTAGACTACGAAGACTAATAATGCATGCAAGAGAACAAATAAGAGAATCCAAGGCATGCATTACTACACATGTCAGACTACAAAGACAAAGCATGCATGTAAGAGAACACATAAGAGAATCCAAGGCATGCATTACTACACTTGTCAGACTACAAAGACCAAGAATGCATGCATTATCATGTGACTCCCCTTTCCACCAATATAAATACCATCTCACCACTCTACAAATTTTCTCATCCCAAACTCTTCTCTCCTCTTCAAATCACAAAAAATTCGCATCCATCACAAAGTTTTCCTCTTAAAACCACTTACGAAAAAAATGTCTCTACTCACCATGGGAAACGACCACAGAGGAACCCCGAAAAACGTTGAAGACTTCGTAAGTGTTTCGACCTTCTTTTGTTTTACACTCCTAAACATAGATGTATTTTCTTATCTAAGTAATGTTATTTATTTTTTTTGTTCAGGAGGTATCAAGGTTCCGTTGTCGTGGGCACGAATACATGCCCCACGACCCTTTCATCGAAGAATATCTAATAAGATGTGGATTTGGTGACTTGATTAAAATCACGTCATACCATGTTGACCCAAAATTTATTCTGGCTTTGATAGAACGATGGAGGCTGGAGACCCACACATTTCACCTTCCTTTTAGTGAATGCACGGTCACACTCTAAGACGTGCATATGTTACTCGACCTCCGCATAGATGGCACGGCCGTCAATGGCTCCGTTTTTGTTAACAACCAACTATGCCACGATTTGTTGGGCACGCCCCTAAGTCTGGAAGCACCTGAGCCAACACGTGACGGTAGACCTAGGGGGCAAGGTATTAACATAAAATACCTTAGGGGTTACTATGACTCTATTGTATTAGACGAGGATACCCTCCCCTATTACAAGATACTAAAAATTAGGTGCTATTTAATGCTATTGTTCGGTAATTTTTTGTTTCCAGAAAGCACTGGAAACAATGTAAATATTATGTATTTACCTTTGTTGGCTAACATTAACAGAGTGCACGAATATAGTTGGGGTTCAGCTGTCCTGGCCCATCTGTATAGTTCACTCTGCAAAACTGCAAAAAAAAGACGCTTGTACATTTTATGGCTGCGCCTATCTCCTTCAGGCGTGGGGTTGGTCGAGAATGCAACCACTAGCCCAACGCGAATGATGCTGCTGTGTGGACTTCAAAAACGTCCATCATTCGGTTCACCACTTTGGAGATGCATCAGAGCGATCGAGTCAAACTCCAGTTCAGAATGCATCAGGATATTCCGGTGGCTCCTACAAGTTTGAGATCTTGGCATCTGTGTAGAGTCGACACATAGTGGGCAGTGGGTGAGTGGACTAACTTTGCAACAGATATGTGTCAACACTGGGAGAATCGACACCAGTACGTCTTAACCGACCCCCGTTGTAGAAGATGCTATACCAACGCAACAATATATGAGTTAGTTTAGGTCTGTCACAACACCCCAACCATTCCTCTCTCAGCCGACGTATCTAATTAACCCCCGCCAACGTGCGTCTTCCTCACAGCCACATACCCAGCAATATGCCCAACATCATACACCTACCTATACCCAACAACAAGAAAAGCCTTACCCCTACCCTAGCATGCCACCTACTCAATCACAACAAGAAAACCCTTATCCCTACCCCCATCCCACCTACACTGACACCACCAATGCCTATAGCCCTGACGAGTCTTTCGAACCCACCCTAGCCCACCATAGCCCCCCACAAATAAACACCTCATATTCCTACAACCAAGAGCCATAATCGTCCTACAGCCAACAAACGCACCCACTATTCGAGTACCAAACCCCACATCAACCACTGAATCGGTTCCAACACCCATCAATGCAACATTTCGGCCAACCATACCGTCTGCAACCAACCCAACCCCCCATACAAACTATGCAAACATGGGCATGCAGCTGGATTACGGAAGCACCGTCGGCGGCAATCCCCCGGCTATTAGGGACATATGCTTCATAATTTGTCTGATGCGTCGGGGTCATCGTCTAATGCGTCGGGTCATCTCAACAGACGCAAAGACCAGCTGTAACACCTCAAAATTTGCCCTCTTATTTATATCCAATAACTGGCTTTTGCTTCGCATTCATTTGCATATCCATTAGGTCATATTCATATTCATACATTTGCATGGGCTCTTGAGACATGGGATCAAAGCATCTTTCTTATGATTTCTGGCACCAAGTGTATCTCCTTTAAGTTTTCTTAAGATTATCAGGTCGCTTCTTCATCATTGTGCACGTAAAGCAAATGGTCTGGGTTTCGTATCTTTTGTGCGAATTGGTTGATATTCATCAATTAAAGATGGTAGTTAGGGTTCATGGCAAAGGCATCTTGACATGAGATCCAGTTGTGGTTTCATATTATGGTCAGGACAGTGTTATTCTCTCAGTTACTTATGGTTCGATGCTTGTCAAACAAGTTAACATGGACTGAGAAATTGAAGTTGAGGTTTTATTAGTTGGAAGATGAATGTGGGATATTGGTCCAAGTGATTTCATTGTGCTCGAATTATTCAAAAAGATTAGCTTCAAAGTTCTTGAGCATTTGATTTGTCCAACATTAATATATGGATACAAGTCCATTGAACCATATCCATAACCATTACCCTTCCAAATCCATTTTTAACCATTTACTTATCCATATCCAAAACTATATTTTAATCCATTTCTTAACCCACATTTTCATTTCAAACCATTTTACCTACATTTTCAAATCCATTTCAATTTTATCTCACTATTCCAATATCCAATAACCAAAAATAAATATCCATTCAATTTCCAAAACCAATTCAAAATTCCCAAAGAGGCCACTGCATTTCATTTTCACACATTAAGCCTGTTTTTTACTGCTACAAATTCATTACAAAAATAGAGCCCATTTGAAAACAAGTCACAAGGTGCATAAAAAAGGAAAGGAGATAAGAACGAGTTATTACAAAGTCCATGCTTCATGATTCAAGGCCATTACACTTTGTTTTGGCTTTACAAAATAAAAAAAAAGAGAGAAAAGAAAGTGAGGTATCAGTTTTCATCAACCACACACGCATTATGGCCCACACCCCCATTCCAAGTCGCACTCTCAAAAGTCCAGCCACCATGAAAGCCTTGAACCCAAATAACCACATGACCACGGATTACACGTTGTCCATCAAGCCAACTTCATCAACATTTCACTTGAGCTATTTCCAAAATTCCAAGAAGATTACGTGAGCCAATCCAGCCACTTCAAGCAAGCCTTGAAGCCACTCCAAACAGTCACAAAAACACAATGCAAATTCCAAATCATAAGTTTGCCTGATTCAAGAAAGATCCAGATGAAAAGAATGAAAAAACAATTCAAAGTATACCAATAGTTGTCAAATTCAACCTGCATTCAAAAGTTACAAGACGACACCTGCCCAGAGCTCGAAAATGGCAAGCGTGGCATTGAGGATTCCATTATACTTGATTCGGCATATGTTAGAGGGTTCAGTCTAACCGGTTCTGGTGCAAATATTTGGACAAGATATACTGTTAGGATTATGGTTATACCTGTCGCTCCATCTGTAAAAGTGGAAGTTTCCACACTTAAGATTGAAAAGCACGGTCACTAGTGGCTCGTCACTGTGTGATTTTAGTTGTTGATGCAACTTAAGGAATTCAAGTACAAACCGGTGCTAATCTTTACCTGACATCTGAATCCAACTTATCAAATATACCTGCCACAAAAAAAAAGAGAGATTAACCATTCAGTTTAATTTAACCAACTGTTAAACTCACTTCAAGACCAACCTCCAACACTCTTCATAACCAAATTCTTACAACCATTCTAACATTCAAGAGAGTCTCTAACATAACTAACCAATTCTCCTAACAACTTCTAACAGAAATTCAGAGAAACTAACAGAACCGCCAAGAAACTCTTGCTCCCTCTCGAGTTCTTCCTTCCCACTCTCATCTTCAACCTTCAATTCTTCTTCTACATTCTTCGGCTCCAATCTTCTTCTTTTTCATTCTCTACTTCTTCAAAGTTCTTCTTCTTCGCTTGGCATTAACACCTCAACAAACTTCAAACAACAAAAGGCCATTACAGGATTGAGAGCTTCACCCTTCTATCTTCCATTTCTGCAAGTCTCCAAAGTCATTCATCATCAGAGAAATTCAAGAACCTGCAACAAGAATTCACAGCAACAAGATTTCACAACAACCACATCACTGCAAGTTTCAACACGCATACCATCTTCACGATTCCGCTTCGACTCACCCTTCAAGGAGCTTTCTGCAGTCTCATTAATTGAGAAGCATCTTCAAAACTCAATCCAAAGGCCTGAAACAATGAGAATTCGACGAAATTCACGACTTCGAAAATCGCCACAATAACGAGATGCCAAAGTGGAGCGACTCCAACTCATATTCATCTTCACATTGCGGTGTGAAACTTCCTTGCAATCACGTAAATCGTGGCATCCATCAATCCCTGCAACAAAATCAATAACAATAGCAAGAAAATCAGAGAAGTGGATTAGAAGAAGCGATCCAGAAACGCACACGCAGAGGGTAGAGGAAGAGGAAGCAAGAAGCAAAGTGAATCTCATTACCTGAAGCATTACGCATCCGTCGTCTTTATTATCACGTGTGGCCTTGCCGTGCTTGCGTCGTCCTCTTTCGTCGCCGTTGTAGTTGTGCAAGCTTGTTTTTAATCGTCGGTGCAAGGAGGTTGAAGCGATGAGGAGCTTTTCGGAATCAAGGGGTGAAGGAGAAAATTACGGAAATGAAGAGCGAAGGATGAGGTTGGTGAACGGCGCAGCGAACGGAGGAGATGTTTGGTTTACAGCGAGACATTGATGGAGATATGGGAGAAGTCGAAGAAATACCAAGAAGCAGCGGTGCCATGGAAACATTGTTGATCTGAGGGTTTCAGGGCTTTGAAGTAGGGTTCTCTACTTTCTCACCATGGACCGGATTCACTGAAGAGAAGAGAACCGGACCTAAAGCCTCCATGGAACTTCTCTTCACACCCCAAATTCACACACTGCACTTCCGTCAAGGTTTCTTAATTAATTTCTTTTTGGTTATTTAAGATTCTAGACTTAGGTTAATTGTAATTTTAGATGATTAGGTTTTTGATAAGTAGTATTAATTTAGACTAATTGGATTTAGGTTCTTGATAATGTGCTTTGACTAATCATTTTTAGCTTAATCATTCACTAATCATTTTTAGTTTAATCGCTCACTAATTGTTTAGCTTAATTGTTCTGTAATCGTTTTTCGCTTAATTGTTCAATAATTGATTTTTGGTTTAATCATGTCCTAATTGTTTTAGCTTAATCGCTCTCTAATTGTTTTTGCTTAATTGCTCACTAATCGTTGTTTTGGCTTAATCACATTAATTGTCCACTAATTAGTTTTAGAATTAGAACTTTGAATTAATTAACATTGACATAGTTTGATTTGACTTAGTTCTAACATTGACTAAACATAGGTTTTAGTATTAATATCTTGTTAATAGTTTCATTTGGATAACTTTGTTAATAGTCCGTAATACTTGTTACATGTTAGTTTTTGACTAATTGTTTGTTTACATTTTAGTATTGATTTCATTTACTTCTTATTGACAATTCCCATTTGAACTTTGACTAATTTTTGAGTTTGTTTTGTAGTGTTTCTCACTTGACTTGATAAATTGCTTGAATTTAGAAGTTGCTGCAGCATACACTGCTGTAATGGAAAAAGTGTGTTGTAAAATGTTGATATCTTGGCTGGCTGCATATACACCTACCCTGTTCTGGAAATAGTAGCTGTTATAGGCTGTTTTTACTTGTTGCTGGTTTTTATAGCTATGCAGGTGCTGGAGCGCTGTTGTTGCTGCTGTTTATGGCTCATTGCCTTGTTTTGTCTTAAGGACTTAAACTCGTTTTACCTTAGCCATTGGTGGATGTTTATAAGATGTGTGCACACTTATAACATGAGTTCAATTATGGTTTTGGTTTACTTTCATGTCCTTTGCCTATACTTGTAACCCTTAGGTGATTTCTTTTGTTGGTTTACCTTTAACTTCAAAGTAGATTAGTCTTGTAGCATAGTTGTAACTTGACTTGTAATTTCATAACCCTTTTAGGTCTTTCACTTTGACTAATGTGACTCAAATGTACATAGTCATTAGACTTAGGTTTTCATGTTGTACATACACTCTCTTGTTATTACTAATGTCTTTGGTTCACATGTGCAAGGTGCATAAAGGAGACATTCCAAAGGTGGTTTGACCATTTCATTTTGTAAATAAAAACTAGTTTCTAACTTGGTTTGCTATTTGTTTATAAGTACTTTCGTGACTTGGTTTTGTTGCGCTTTCATTGCTTTGCTACAGATTCATATCCGTTTGGTAGGACTTCTTATATCTTCACTTCTCTTTAATGCTTTCGAATGCCATGACAAGTAGGAATAGTCGATGTCATGATAAGTAGGATTGTATGGAAAGCCCTCAAGTGAGGCCATGATTGTGCTTGTTTAATATTGTGCCTAAAGACCTCTAAAGGGGCATCCCATTCCCTTATCCCCTTTGTTGTACCCCAAATTTTACCCTCAGATTCTGATCTTTTTTTATATCATTTTAGGTCAGCCTTTTGCATTTTTAATTAAACATCTCATTAATCATACCTTTTTTTAGGCATTTTTATCATCCTATTTTAAACTAAATTTTTATTACCTTAAAATTTATTTAGAGTTGATTTTAATTTAATTTCAGTTTAGTTTATAATTTTTTTATATAGTTAGTTTTTAATTTAGTTTATTTTCAACTTAGTTTAATTTTAACTTTAGTTTTAGCTTTTTTTATTTAGTTTAGTTTAATTAAGTTATTTGTAGTTTAGTTCCCTTTTAGTTTTAGTTTAAACTTTTTCTGATTAAGTTTTATTGATTTAGTTTAGTCTTAATTTAAATTTAAATTTTATATTTTATTTTTAGTCTATATTCATGTCTTTGCTCTAAAAAAGGAAAATCATATAAAAAAAATAGAATCCATTTCTCTTTATTTATATTACATAACAACAAAATGAAAAAGGGAATGACAATTGTCTGCCCGAATGCATCATCATCAATGCTCACACTACATTCCAAAACCTTTGCCAACATCCTGCTACCGTGTACTATGCAACACCACTCCAACAAGACAAGCCAAAGTGGTGAAACAAAACACTGCGCATAAGACCTGCGTAACAAGGACAATACACTGCACCAAAGCCACTCCAAATATCCCTGTTACACTCCTTGCACCTTTGACCCACAGTCCTGCTACACAAACCTGCATTGAAAGTGAGACAACAACATCAAATGAGGACAAAATTCAAATTTGAATTCACAAGTTTGTGAGATAAAAGAGGAGAGTAGCAAAAGAAAAAGAGAGAACTAAAACCTGGAAGTTCAAAAAGAAAAACAAACACAACACACTGCATCGCTAAACTCGCACCACCACTGGCCTTTGTTTCTCGATAAACTTCCACCTTCATTCATACTTTCCAAACCGAAACCACTCTCATTACCCCATCCATCACCTTATTCCAAACGAACCCTCTTCAACTCCGAATTGCCTTGCACAAACACCCTCCATCGAACCACCATCTTCAACCTTCTGTAACATTTCAACTATCACTAAACCGTACTACGCAAATCCTCTTTCAACTTTCTCAAACACAAGCAGCAACCTCCCCAATCATACAACCTCACACGACCCTTCACACGATCTCCTCACCATCATAAACCACCACAACTACAAAACTCCATTCTTCCCTGCACAAAATAACTCAAACATACCATGAACTTACCACATAAAATCCACCCCTGTTTCAGTTATGGAGCGGACGCCACCCTTTTCAATCGACGCCGAGAAACTAAAGGGAATCAGCAGAACAAATTAAATTAGAAACAGAGAGTTTAGCAAGACGCAGGGAGGAAGCGGAGTCGCAGAGAGACCGAGTAAGAACCAAGAACGAGAAAGCAAACGAAGAAGGAGAGAGGACGAAACCGCGAAAGGAGAGTAGAAGAATCAAAGGCGGAGACGAGAGCGGAGGTCGAAGTCGCAGGTTTGGTTCTTCGTGTTCTTTATGTTATCGTTTCAGAGTGAAAAAGGGATTCCTGGCCGTTTTACCTTCAGGGTTTCCAATGACCCTCTTATTTTGAGGGGAACTGGGTCAATCCGACCCGTTTTGGTATAGATTGGGTTGCTACGCTCCTTTGTGATCAAAGCCCATCTGTTCTTTTCCTTCTGCACCTCGCTTAGAATTTAGTTTATTATTATTATTAGAATTAACTTTAGTTATTAGAATTAATTTAGAGTTAGAATTAATTTTAGAGTGAGAATTAGTTTTTAATTTTAATTAATGAGTCTTAGATTTCAATTAATTAGCTAATAGTTTTTAACTAGATTCAGTTAGAATTATTTTTAATTTATTTAGTTTAATTAGCTATTAGTTTTAAGTATATTTTCTAATTAGAATTTATTTATTTAGCTTTGATTAGATCTTAATCCATATTAGTCTTTTAAATTAGAATTTTGTTTTATTTTTATTTTTTTGAATTTCCGTTTTAGATTTCATTTTTATCTTAACAATTGGCATCTTTTACTTTAATTAATTTATGGTTTTTTCCATCCTGAATTTATTTCTCTTCGTTTTGCTATAATTCCTGATGTTCACTTCGATGTAATTCTTACTGTATATATTGCTATTCATTTTACCCCTGATACTCGAGGTTTCTTCCTCGCGTTTCTCTGTGCCTTCCTCATTCCAAAGGAAATGACTCTATAGTTGACTGCCATGTCATTTAGGATAGCCTTGTCCATCATTCCCTTATCTCACGCCGCCGCGCGATCGAGACTTGCCTTCCCCTTTTAACCTAGCCTTAGGTTTGGAGTCGCCGCACTCCACGTAGGTGTCTTGCTGTCAGACCCTACTTTCCCTTAGAACCATGACCACAGTCAAGAGCCCTTTTACCCCGTAGTGAGGGGAACTACGGACACTCTAATTTCTCAAGTTCATCTTGAGAATACGTAGGCATAGGATTGCGAGATCATAGCGAGCCACCTTTTATTTTTTCCACCTTTTTCCTTTACATTCGATGCCTTCTCGGATTCCACCTTTTTGTTTTCCCACCCTTTTTACCTTCACATCCGATGCCTTCTCGGATTCCATCCTTTTTACCTTTACATCCGATGCCTTCTCGGATTCCACCCTTTTTTACCTTTACATCCGATGCCTTCTCGGATTCCACATTTTCTTTTTACACCCTTAGGCCATACTTAGTGTATATACCCCTAGGTCTTCCTTTACCTTAGCACAGTTCCTTTAGCAAGCAACTTTAACATAACACAAACAAACAAGAGGTTCCTGTAGAGTACTACAGATACTTAGGGTGCTAATACATTCCCTTAGTATAACCAACCCCCGAACTTAGATCTCCCCCCTTTAGGTTTTCTCGATCTTGAATCTTTCCTTTGGATAAATCAAAGTCGGTGGTGAACTTCAAAGTTTTGCGATCCAAGTTAATTAATAGCTTGTTATCCGATTCTCACCGCAACAGAAATGGCGACTTCACTGGGGACACACTCCCCTAAGAGGGTTAAGCCTATCTTATTTGAATTTGTATTATTTATATGTTTGTTTGCTTGTACATTTGTATATTTATATCTGTGTGTATATATATATATATATATATGCCTGTTGTGCTTGGGTTTTCTGTATGCAGGGTTGCTACTATTGGGTGGTGAGATAAGTCCTATACCCGGACTTGAGCGTACACTTATGATAGGACGATGGTATTCAAGGAGGCTTTGAGGGAGTCGAATCCTGAAAAGTTGAATTGAGACACCATCACTCAGTTGAGGCCCTCTTGAGAGTCTAGTCATGTTGAACGAATCTGTTCGTGAAGACGTGCTACTCTCAACCTAGGAGCCCATGATATTGAGAACCTTAGTTACCTTTAACCCCACTTGGCCTCTTAGGATGTAGTGCGGTGACCATGAGGGAGTCTATTTCTGAAATGGTTGTCACGCGATACTACACTCAGACGAGATTCTCTTGAGAATTTTATTGATTACCGAATCGTTCGAGAAGTCGATAAAATCTGAAAGATGGATTGTCGACTCTAGGAACTTCTTAGAACCCTGTTTTACAGATACAAGAACCCTAGTACACACCCCGTGGTTGGTTCTTTACCCAGACTCCATGTTGTGATCTCGACCCCTCGATCCTGCTATGCGTGTTTTGCATCATATTTGCTTTGCATTGCATATCATTTGCATCTTTGCATGATTCATTGCATGCGTCTGTTTATCCAGCTACTCATTTCTAGTTGTCTCCATCATCCAGTGTCACCTGTGAGTCGTCAAGCTGATTCCTCGACACCAATACAGGACTAGAGCTAACATCAGATGCAGAATGTCAAGAACAACCCTCTGCCAGGGCACGCCAAGTGAAGCTTCAGTCGACTTCAGCATGCTATCCTCCTAAAAGCCAGTGTTTCAGACAGGACAGCTCATCCTTGTATTGATTAGTCACTAGGCCTTTGTTTCTCGTTGTTTGCATTTTCTTTATTTTGTAATATTTGTTTGCTTTCAATTATGTTTGTACTTTCTCAATTAATGAAATGAGCATTGCAACTTTTGATTCAATTCATTTGTGTTTGCTATTTACATCTCTATGCTTTCTTTTTCAATAAATACTTTATCTTTTTTCCACTTTCCTTTTGATTATGTAAAGATTAGAGGGAGGATGATGAAAAATTTATACTCATAACTGCTGTCGGTATGCTTTCAAATCAAGACTTTGCTGACGATGTAAGGCATTGTTTCGATTCTCAAACACTGGAGAAATAAGGAAGATAACCCCTCTTTAACCCCTTCGAGCCTTGAAGTAGGAGTTTCTTTTCTTTACAAATAAAAACCCGCAATATTAACCTGGGGCAGGGTAGTTCTCAGTTAACTTGATTGTGCATTCAAATACAAGAGTAGCATTCAAGACGCCTTTCAACAAAAGGTTGCACTCACCAGTTTTCCTTCGCACACAATAAGCAAGTGTCGGAGATGTCTTTCAAGTCGAACGCCAACGATGGTTCGTCGTAATCCTTAAGCCAGGCAGTCACTAAAAAAAAAGTTGAGAAAGAAAATTTTGTATGACAACCAAAGGAGGAAATCTTTAAATCCTTTATCCTGAAAGTCCTCAATGGCAAACAACTTTGTAAGGAAGTAGTGACTGCCATTTCAAAGTCTCTTAACTTCTGAACCATCATCATCATCAGTGCAATTTCCAACCCTTGCGGAACCTGAGTGCATAGTTTGAGTTAACTGAGCATAAGACTGAAGTTCATCACGTAGATTGGGTGGGTACAAATATACTTTTTTGCCTTTATCCTTGTTTCTTAAACCGTGAACCAGACCACGTTATAACCCTCAAAAGACCTAATTGAAGCAAGGTTATTTTGAAAGCATATTACAGCAAGGTTGCGTAAACTGACTCCAAAAGATCTTTGCGGATCATCTGTTTTGGCATCACGCCTTGTGCCTTACCTTTCACTTTTAAATGTCTTGAATCACCGTGTTCTGACCAGTATCCCATATGCTTTGCATCTTTCCAAAAATGATTTTGATTTCAAAAGTTGCTTGAACTTTGCATTTACCATGTTTGTATAAATACTTTTGTTTGCAAACTAGTTTTCTTCTCAAGGAATTTTCAAACAATTAAGAAACTTGGTCGGTGATCCAATCAGGGGCAAGTTCTTTCCATATCCTGTTGAGAATCAGTTCAAGATTTTTGGTTTAATGACGACTTCTTAGAATTGGTTTATACAGAAGATTTTGCAAGACTCAGGCTGGGGCAAGCTTTCCCGATGTACAGTAAAACAATCATCTTTCAAGACTCAGACTGGGGCAAGCTTTCTAAGAGCACCATGAAAAGGTCATTTCCAGAATCAATCAAGCTGAAGCAATGATCAGCTCATCTACAATAGTAAGCTAATCTGGGGTAAGTTACTTGAAGAATCCCCATGCAACTTTCAAGCAGTTTTTCATCCTTCCTACAAGGATCATCATTTGATACAGTTTACCAGTGTGGCAGATGATGTGTTCAACATTAGCATCTCTAGTCCCCAAGCAGAATGACAGTGATCTCCGTGTTGAGGAATCAGTTTCTCAGTCTTGTCTTCTCACCAAAAGAGTCGTGTTGTGTCGTCAGCATCTGCATCTGCATTTGCATTTAATCATAAATTATCTGCATAATTCATATACCATATGCATAGCATGAGTGTTTCGTTCTCATTTGCATTTCTCCCGAGGTCGTGTTGTTATCCACGTCTTACCTTGTGGTCAAAGTCCAACTTACTTGACACCTACCAAATAGATATTGTCGTGTCTATCTGACGTTCTTCCAGATATGACCTTTTGTATCCGATTGTTTTTCCGGATATGTCGGTTCCTCTTTTGTATCCAATGCTATTCTTGGATGTCATATATATTTGTCTCTTCTGATGTTTTACCAGATCGAGTCTTCTGTTCTGACGTTTTCCCAGAACTCTCTTTTTGTGTTATCTGATGTTTTCCCAGATACCCCTTTGTGATTCTGATGCTTTTCCAGAATTACATTGCTTTCACCATCTGATGCTCTTCCGGATGTGTCTCTCCATCTGATGTTTTTTCCAGATATTTCGCTTTGTTATTCTGATGCTTTTCCGGAACGACATTGCTTTTGCCATCTGAGGCTTTTCTGGATGTGTCTCTCTTTCTGATTTTTTTTTTCAGATTGAGTCTTTTGTTTTGATGTTCTTCCAGAACTTATCTGATGTTTTTCCAGATATACCCCTTTGTCATTCTGATGTTTTTTCGGAACGACATTGCCTTTTACCATCTGATGCTTTTCCGGATGTGTCTCTCCGTCTGATGTTTTTCCAGATTGAGTCTTTTGTTCTGATGTTCTTCCAGAACTTATCTGATGTTTTTCCAGATAATCACTTTTTCTATTCTGATGCTTTTCCAGAATGACATTGCTTTCATCATCTGATGCTCTTCCGGATGTGTCTTTCTCTTTCTGATGTTCTTTCAGATCGAGTCTTTTGTTCTGATGTTCTTCCAGAACTTATCAGATGTTTTTCCAGATAATCACTTTGTCTATTCTGATGCTTTTCCGGAATAACATTGCTTTCATCATCTGATGCTCTTCCGGACGTGTCTTTCTCTTTCTGATGTTCTTTCAGATCGAGTCTTTTGTTCTGATGTTCTTCCAGAACTTATCTGATGTTTTTCCAGATAATCACTTTGTTTATTCTGATGCTTTTCCGGAATGACATTGCTTTCATCATCTGATGCTTTTCCGGATGTGTCTCTCTTTCTGATGTTTTTTTAGATTGAGTCTTGTGTTCTGATGTTCTTCCAGAACTTATCTGATATTTTTCCAGATAATCGCTTCGTTTATTATGATGCTTTTCCGGAATGACATTGCTTTCATCATCTGATGCTTTTTCGGATGTGCCTTTCTCTTTCTGATTTTCTTCCAGATTGAGTCTTTTGCTCCTGATGTTTTTCCAGAGCCCTTTGTGTCTATCTGATGCTCTTCCGGATATGATCTTGATCATCTGATGTTCTTCCAGATATAATGTCGCTTATCTGATTCTCTTCCAGATATGTCTTCAAAACCCTTTTCCCATACATTTAATGCTCTTCTAAATGTTTCGGATGTATCTTCAAAATTCTTGTCTTCATCTAATGCTCTTCTAGATGTCTTCAATTTGTTTCTGACTTTGGTTAACGGCTTCTGAATATTTTCAAGTCTGTTTCCATTCTCTATTCAATGCTTTTCTGAATACCTCTGATGTTTGCTTGTCTCATGTATTTCCCAGTTTTTTCCCCACCTCATTCAATGATCTTCTGAATGTCATGACTCTTTTCCATCCATTTCCATTCACGAATGTTGACTTTTGATTCCCCAGTGGAGACCGTCTTTCCGGTGCTACTTCCATTGAGGATCTTGTGTTGTCTTTTCTTTCTAAAGTATCAACCGGTCACGCTTGAATCAGTTGTCTCATCACTTTAGATTTTTTCCAGTTGCTTCATCACCTTAGATTATTCACCAGTTTGCTTCAGCTTCCCCAGTGTTGCTGTCATCCCTAGTGAGTGATTGCTCATTGTGTGGACTTTGTCCCTGTCTGCTTTCGTTGTTGGCATTTTGGCATTTACCTTTTCCATCATTATCATCATACTAGAAGTTCATGGCATATCTGCATTGGCATGTCTTTTAGCTGTCCTTAGCATCTGCATTCCATCTAAGGGCAAAAATTTTGGTTTGCTGTATTTAAATACCTTTCACCTTGATCTCTCGAGGATTTCCATCCCTCGTGCCATCCGGTAAAGCTATTTAAATAGGGGCAACTGTTGTACCACAAATCTTACCCTCAGTTTCTGATCTTTTTTCATATCATTTTAGGTCAGCCTTTAGCATTTTTAATTAAACATCTCATTAATCATACCCTTTTTAGGCATTTTTATCATCCTATTTTAAACTAAATTTTTATTACCTTAAAATTTATTTAGAGTTGATTTTAATTTAATTTCAGTTTAGTTTATTATTATTTTTATATAGTTAGTTTTTAATTTAGTTTATTTTCAACTTAGTTTAATTTTAACTTTAGTTTTAGCTTTTTTTATTTAGTTTAGTTTAATTAAGTTATTTGTAATTTAGTTCCCTTTTAGTTTTGGTTTAAACTTTTTCTAATTAAGTTTTATTGATTTAGTTTAGTTTTAATTTAAATTTAAATTTTTGATTTTTAAGTTTATATTTTATTTTTAGTCTATATTCATGTCTTTGCTCTAAAAAAGGAAAATCATAAAAAAAATAGAATACATTTCTCTTTATTTATATTACATAAAAACAAAATGAAAAAGGGAATGGCAATTGTCTGCCCGAATGCATCATCATCAATGCTCACACTACATTCCAAAACCTTTGCCAACATCCTGCTACCGTGTACTATGCAACACCACTCCAACAAGACAAGCCAAAGTGGTGAAACAAAACACTGCGCATAAGACCTGCGCAACAAGGACAATACACTGCACCAAAGCCACTCCAAATATCCCTGCTACACTCCTTGCACCTTTGACCCACAGTCCTGCTACACAAACCTGCATTGAAAGTGAGACAACAACATCAAATGAGGACAAAATTCAAATTTGAATTCACAAAATTTGTGAGATAAAAGAGGAGAGTAGCAAAAGAAAAAGAGAGAACTAAAACCTGGAAGTTCAAAAAGAAAAACAAACACAACACACTGCATCGCTAAACTCGCACCACCACTGGCCTTTGTTTCTCGATAAACTTCCACCTTCATTCATACTTTCCGAACCGAAACCACTCTCATTACCCCATCCATCACCTTATTCCAAACGAACCTTCTTCAACTCCGAATTGCCTTGCACAAACACCCTCCATTGAACCACTATCTTCAACCTTCTGTAACATTTCAACTATCACTAAACCGTACTACGCAAATCCTCTTTCAACTTTCTCAAACACAAGCAGCAACTTCCCCAATCATACAACCTCACATGACCTCCTCACCATCACAAACCACCACAACTACAAAACTACATTCTTCCCTGCACAAAACAACTCAAACATACTATGAACTTACCACATAAAATCCACCCCTGTTTCCGTTACGGAGTGGACGCCACCCTTTTCAATCGACACCGAGAAACTAAAGGGAATCAACAGAACAAATTGAATTAGAAACAGAGAGTTTAGCGAGACGCAGGGAGGAAGCGGAGCCGCAGAGAGACCGAGTAAGAACCAAGAACGAGAAAGCAAACGAAGAAGGAGAGAGGACGAAACCGCGAAAGGAGAGTAGAAGAATCAAAGGCGGAGACGAGAGCGGAGGTCGAAATCGCAGGTTTGGTTCTTCGTGTTCTTTATGTTATCGTTTCAGAGTGAAAAAGGGATTCCTGGCCGTTTTACCTTCAGGGTTTCCAATGACCCTCTTGTTTTGAGGGGAACTGGGTCAATCCGACCCGTTTTGGTATAGATTGGGTTGCTACGCCCCTTTGTGATCAAAGCCCATCTGTTCTTTTCCTTCTGCACCTCGCTTAGAATTTAGTTTATTATTATTATTAGAATTAACTTTAGTTATTAGAATTAATTTAGAGTTAGAATTAATTTTAGAGTGAGAATTAGTTTTTAATTTTAATTAATGAGTCTTAGATTTCAATTAATTAGCTAATAGTTTTTAACTAGATTCAGTTAGAATTATTTTTAATTTATTTAGTTTAATTAGCTATTAGTTTTAAGTATATTTTCTAATTAGAATTTATTTATTTAGCTTTGATTAGATCTTAATCCATATTAGTCTTTTAAATTAGAATTTTGTTTTATTTTTATTTTTTTGAATTTCCGTTTTAGATTTCATTTTTATCTTAACAATTGGCATCTTTTACTTTAATTAATTTATGGTTTTTTCCATCCTGAATTTATTTCTCTTCGTTTTGCTATAATTCCTGATGTTCACTTCGATGTAATTCTTACTGTATATATTGCTATTCATTTTACCCCTGATACTCGAGGTTTCTTCCTCGTGTTTCTCTGTGCCTTCCTCATTCCAAAGGAAATGACCCTATAGTTGTTTGCCATGTCATTTAGGATAGCCTTGTCCATCATTCCCTTATCTCACGCCGCCGCGCGATCGAGACTTGCCTTCCCCTTTTAACCTAGCCTTAGGTTTGGAGTCGCCGCACTCCACGTAGGTGTCTTGCTGTCAGACCCTACTTTCCCTTAGAACCATGACCACAGTCAAGAGCCCTTTTACCCCGTAGTGAGGGGAACTACGGACACTCTAATTTCTCAAGTTCATCTTGAGAATACATAGGCATAGGATTGCGAGATCCTAGCGAGCCACCTTTTGTCTTCCACCTTTTTCCTTTACATCCGATGCCTTCTCGGATTCCACCTTTTTGTTTTCCCACCCTTTTTACCTTCACATCCGATGCCTTCTCGGATTCCATCCTTTTTACCTTTACATCCGATGCCTTCTCGGATTCCACCCTTTTTTACCTTTACATCCGATGCCTTATCGGATTCCACATTTTCTTTTTACACCCTTAGGCCATACTTAGTGTATATACCCTTAGGTCTTCCTTTACCTTAACACAGTTCCTTTAGCAAGCAAACTTTAACATAACACAAACAAATAAGAGGTTCCTGTAGAGTACTACAGATACTTAGGGTGCTAATACCTTCCCTTAGTATAACCAACCCCCGAACTTAGATCTCCCCCCTTTAGGTTTTCTCGATCTTGAACCTTTCCTATGGATAAATCAAAGTCGGTGGTGAACTTCAAAGTTTTCCGATGCAAGTTAATTAATAGCTTGTTATCCGATTCTCACCGCAACACCCTTGTAAGACCTCCAAGAAGGCAATTGACGGAAGATAGGGTTCGCAACCGACCCCCATTATTCTAGTTGAGTCGTTCTTAGCTCTCATTACATGATTGAAGCTTTGAACATCACTTGCTCCTGTTATCGAGTCCGTCAAGTGGAAGGAGGGTTTAGTAATCAGACCCCCACACCTTGTTTATAGCTCGCATTGACCAATGCTGATGCTTATGTGATCTGGTTCACATCTTCCCTTTTTATTCTGCTCTCCATGGTTCTCGATACCTTTGGGTGAGTACCCTTATTTAACACAGCTAGCTTGTTTGCCTCGGTTGATATGACCCCTTGGCTAAAGCTCCCTCTTTTCTTATTTTGATTATGTGACATTGTTGCTGACTAACACTGTTTATTCTTTCATTTGCTTTCAGTTTACTTTGTGATTGATTTATCCTGTGTTTACTTGTCTGATGACATGATCCCGTAGGATTCCTCGCTCCACTTAATTTTTGATTAAGTCGGAGGTAGGAGAGACATTAGGATATCAATCCATGCCTGACAACATTAGGTAGACTTCCCTGATCCTGACCTCAGGACCATCATTGCATGCTGACTTGTAGGACCGAGTTTTCCCCTTAGACTTTCTGTGTGTCCTTCCCTTTTTTTCTCTCGCACCCGTGCGATTCAGACGAATCACCTAGCACACTAACAACTAACTTCCATTTTCTCTCACACTTTGAGTCTCTTCTCTCTCTCTCTCTCTCTCAAACAAATTTAAAACACTTAATAAAGTTAACATGTATTGCGCATGAGCCTTGTACACGGGAAAGTGGAGAGTGAGGGATTTTCCTTCACTTTCCTAGGGTGTTTAGCGTACTTCCCGTCTTGGGTCGATTCGCGACGCATTCGATCCCATGTCATAGACTTTAGCACGATATATGTTACAAACACAATCAATCAAAACATTTCTCATAAAAAACAAAAACAAACAATTCTCTTCTCATCTCCCTCACTCCACTCATCGTGAAGGAAGCGTCATTTTCGTTCTACCACAAACAGGTAAACGCGTAAGACTCCCACAACGAGCGGCAACACCTAAACTGCTAGAACGTGAACGTTGACGTATTCCACCTAAAAGACACAATCCAAACCGACCCTGTCAAGTCAAACTACGACTGCTTTGACTTCCTCTTTCCGGTAAGATTTAGGATACGTAGGCACGAGACGTGACGTCTTGGCGAGCGAACTTCCCCCACAAAACCGTAGTCCGAACTACGTTGACTCTGATTCTTCATTGGTTACTGAAGATACGTAGGCATAGGATTGCGACGATCCTTGTGAGTCCTTTGTGTCTTTTTTCTCTTTTCCCCCCGTTTCTCCATCTCACCTTTTGTTTCCAATTTCCAGTTAGCAGTTGAGTTTCAAATACCCTACACCCTTTGATCGATAACAACAAGCGTGGATCCCATCGAGTACGATGGACGCGAGGGGGTGCTAATACCTTCCTCTCGCGTAACCGACTCCCGAACCCAGGCGATGGTTGCGATGACCATTCCTTTCCCTTTGTCGAGGTTTTCTTCGATCGTTTCCTTTCCCTGCGTCGGAATAAATAACGTTCGGTGGCGACTCTTCTGTTCCTTTCCGCCGGTTGATTTTCGCAGATGCGACACCGGCCACACCTCAACAAAATCGTGGTGGTAGACAAAGACGCCGCGCAAGAGCCCCTGCATGTGGAACCGGTGGACATTTAGATAGACACGATCATTGAATTTTTCTTTACCACCCATTGTACTAATTGTTATCCTTAACATTGTTATGTCTTTATGGCTACCCTAATTTTATTTCCAATACATTTTTCATTTCACAAATTAAACTAAAAAAAAAAAAGTGAACTGAGGCGCCATCCCATATGGCGCATTTAGGGGTGGAAGTAGGCCAGACCGATAACAGGGGCCTACAGGCTAGCCTACACAGGCTCAGGCCAGGCCAAGCTCTATTTTTAAATAGAAAACGCTTAGGTTTTTTTTATAAGCCTATTTAGTTAAAAAGGTTAGGCCTCAGGCCATGAAAAAAGCCTTTTAAGCCTAACAGACCGGCCTAATTAAATAAATATGAATAATTTTTTTATTATCTTATGTTATGTTTTTTACGTTGAGTTAAAATATATAAATAAAAATTGGTTATTTTTGAGAACTTATGAAAATAAGATAAAAACACCTTATGAACAATGTTATAAGTTGTTTTCATAAGTTATCTTAAACAAATAACCTCACAAAAATTATGCTAATAGGTATGTTAAAATAAGTCAATGCAAACAAACTTTTAGTCTCATTGATTTTTTAGTTTGTTAGTCTATTTAAACATTATTTTAATTGAGTATTTACATATTTCTAAATAATAAACTTTTATGCCAGACTTAGGCTTCAGTTTTTTTGACAGGCCAGACTTAGGCTTGCCAAAGCCTAGCTCGACCCAGTCTATTTCCACCCCTAGGCGCCTTCCCCTTGTAGTATGAAAAAAATTAAGGCATACCCAATATGGTCTGAGACGCCATATGATATGACTTTTGCCTTTTAACTAAGGCGCTATCCCATATGGCGCCACCTTTATATTCCTTTTTCAAACATAACCATTTTGATAAATCTTTTGAAATGTGTTTTTTTAGAATTTTTCTTAAATAAGTAAGTTATATTAAAAAAAAATTCCTAAGTACAATGTATTATGATCATATTCAACAAGTGCATAGTGACTATCACTTTCTCATTGAACAAGAGATTAATATTTTATTATTACATTATTAAAAATATATTTTATTGCTATATATTTTATCATAAATATTATCTTTATATATAAAAAAAAGATTTGATTATAACAAAAAAAATGATAAGTTTTTTATGTTCATTTCTAGAACTTTGAAAAGCTTAATCCCGTTCAACCTTTGAAGGTAAGCAAAGAAAACCCGCAACAACAACCTCGCATCTTTATTTTCTCTCAATCACAACAAAACCCTAATTGATTTTATCCTTTCTGTGTTTGATTTGCTTGATC
The DNA here is from genome assembly GCA_022829125.1 of Lathyrus tuberosus. Taxonomy (NCBI): domain Eukaryota; kingdom Viridiplantae; phylum Streptophyta; class Magnoliopsida; order Fabales; family Fabaceae; genus Lathyrus; species Lathyrus tuberosus. The sequence goes on from JALAZF010000090.1 coordinate 10,048,014, forward strand.
GATTCTCCAGGTTTCATGGCGGGTCAATCGGAGTTCGATCCTTCACTCGCAGTTTCTCACAAGTTCCCCGATGTATCTCTCTCTTTTCCTTATTGTTTCTGAAATCACCTTTCTCTTATTTTGTTTTTAGGTTTTTGTAGACAAAGTGTTTGTAGAAATGTCATACTCACAACAATAGAGAAAAACAATATAAACGCCAAACATAAAATAGTGGTGCCTTGCCTTTGTTTGTGGAATATTCCAATAGTATAGGCATGTTTGGATAAACCGCTTATTTGCGCTATACCTTATCAAAATAAGCACTTATGAATAAAAGCTTGCATAAGCTATTTTTATAATAAAAGATGAAAAAATGTAAATTGTTTTTATATATGTTATAATTTGTTTTCATTAGCTATCAGGAAGAATTTATAAAAATAAATTCAAAAAAATATATAAAAAATGTCATAAGCTGTTTTGACTAAGTCTCCCAGACAGTGTCACAAAACTTATGGTAGTAGATAAGCTCAGATAAGCCCATCCAAACAGGCCTATATGTCTTGTTGATCACACTTTTGAATTGGCTTATTGGATTTTATCTAATTGGCATAAACACTTGTAAGATTGTTTGGCTTATGAAAATAGCTTATAATTTTATTTGAAAATGAAAACATTCTGACTTTATTTTATCCTATTATTATATATAAATAACTTATACATAAGCACTATAATAAGTTGTTATGTTAAGGCATACGCTCTAAAATAAACTGTTTGCCCAAACAGAGTCTAAATTGAATAATTGAATTCTGAACTTCTGTTTTTGTTATGCTCCCATGGAATGGATTGCAGAGTACCTATTCTTATACTGAAAGGTAAGGTCTTAATTAACTCAAACTTTCAAATGATAAACAAAAATGGTTATTGAAATGAGTTTCAATGAAAAGAAAATGCATAAGTAATTGTGCTTCAAATCACGTGCTCGACAGAGATGCGGCACTTTATGCCTTAGGCATAGGTGCATGTGCTTCGGATGCTGTTGATGAGGATGAGCTTAAATATGTTTACCATGAAGATGGTCAGAAGGCTATCAAGGTATTGTTTATTTTCAAACTGTTGTTAGTAAAATGATTACTTTAATACATTTATTCTCTTGTAACATAAAATGCATGTCTAATTTCTTATATGATCAGAAGTTTGTTAGGATTTTGCTACTTTTAAGATATTCTTGATGAATGTGTAATGTAACATAATCATGTTCAAGCTTAACTTATGACAAGATATTGCTAATAATTCATTTTTGTTTAGGCATTTTTAATGTAACATAACCATGTTCAACAATCAAGCTTAACTTATGACAAGATATTGCTAATAATTCATTTTTGTTTAGTCAGGCTTTTTTTAGACACAATTGTGGCGAAATATCTCTGGCTTATGCATCATTTTCTGCTCTTTAGGTCTTACCTACATTTGCTGCTTTACTTACACTTGAATCACTGCCCAATGGTTTTAATCTCCCGGGCTTGCAGTAAGTGCTGCTCACTACTCTCTATATGTTTGTGCTAATACTTCATGTATTTAATTTATGGATGGATGTGTAATGCTTAAGTTTCATATTCCATTTTCTATCATATTGTATTGTTGATATTCCTTTTCTGGCTATTCTTATGTTTACTCCAAAGTAAAACTTTATGTATGACAGATATGATCCACGCCTTCTGCTGCATGGGCAACAAAACATAGAGCTGTACAAACCACTTCCTTCCAGCTGTCATGTAAGGTTTCTCATTAATATTTGGCATACTGGACATTTGAATTTTGAATTGAATTGTTAGCTAATGATTTCCTGTTCCAATTTTAGCTCAGTATACCAACATTTCAAATGAATTTCATAGGAAAATTAAAATTTAATGCAATAAAGGCTTCCATCTTCTAGAAATGAAAAGTTGTTTATGAAATTCAAGCATCGGATGCTAATTTCATTTCTAGACCTATTATCATTTCTATGCATATGTGAAATAGTTGCCTTTTCTAGACCTATTATCATATCTATGCATATGTGAAATAGTTGCCTTTTCTTTGCCACATCACATTTACATTCCAATGACTTATGGTGAGAAATAAAACCATATTTACTTGAGAAGAATGGGCTGTCGATATTTTTTTTATAATTGAAATAGAGAGGGTTAAAAGCATAGTTTTAAAAACCGGACCGGACCGGCCGGTCGGACCGGGAATCGGCCAGGTAACCGGCCGGGTTCGCTTGTTGGATCGGCCATGTTGTCGAACCGGTGAGAACCGGCGAACCGGCGGTTCAACTTCTTATTTAAATTTTTTTTTTTTTTTTTTTTTTTAAATTTTTTTTAAATTTTTTTTTTAAATTTTTTTTTAAAATTTTTTTTACTCAAATACATAAGAACTTTTCTTCAAGAATAATAGTAATCACTCATTTAATTCAAGTGATACACAAATTAAGTTTTGTAATATCCACAAAATTATTTTTACTATTTTGTATTTATATTGATTGAAAAACCATCATACAAATATTTGTATAAAAATTTAAGAACACAAATTAAGAAACTAAATATAATATAATTTTAGACTTAACTGATTTCCATTATATATATATATATATATAGACTTGGAAAATTTATTATTTAAAATAATGTTAATATTTGTATTGTTTTAATTATTAACATTAAAACTTATTTTTTATTAACATTAAAACTATGAATTTAAATTAGACTCTGTTTAATTTAGACTCTGTTTAAAATTTACAATTAGACTCTTTTAAAATTTGAATTTAAATTATGAATCTGTGAATTTATGATATGATCTTTTAAAAAAATTTAAGTGCTAGTTATAGTTTTTAGAGACTGAATCATCCGGTTCGACCGGTTTTACCGGTTTTATACCTATTATAATGACAGGTTTATTCAACCGAGTTATCCGGTTTAATCCGGTTTAATCCGGTTTGGTCATGCGGTTCGACCGATGACCCAGTGGTTCGACCGATAAACCAGTGAATCAGTACCCTCACCGGTTTGATGACCGGTCCGATTTTTAAAACACTGGTTAAAAGGTCTGATGTAGTCTTTAGGGGTGGCAAATGGGCATACCTGTCCCGTTTAGGCCCGCCCCACAAAGCCCGCAAAAAAACGGGGTGGGGCGGTCATAGATGATGATGCGGGCCTAGGCAAGCATCCTTCACTTTCCTCGCCCTGCCCTCACTTCCCCGTCCCGCAAAAAAGTGTGGGCGGGGCGGGGAAAGCCCGCTGGCACTACACCTTTTAATCATAAAAATGCAAAAGTTTATGTAAATGCTCGTACCCGCAAAAGAAAATGGGGCGGGGAGGTGCGGGCACATTAGAGGGTGAGGTCTAAACCCTTGGCCCGCCCCGCACTAAAGTGCGTGCAAAATAGGCATGTCCAACGGACCGGGCCCGTTTTGCCACCCCTAGGCTAGTAGTCTTATGCAAGTAGTGATATATATTAGATTTTGTGTAATTAAATTTAGGGAAATGCTAATATGTGCCTTAGGGCACTTGTTGGTGTACTAAAGATAGAAACTTTGTATTAATATTGTACATTTTATTTCTTAAAAAATTAAAAATTGTTTTTCAAGACATAATTACTATTTGTGGAATTCTTAACATTTGCTCTTAGAGCACAAGTTAGCACGTACCTTACATTTAGTATCTATCTAATTTGCATCAAATTATTTTGAACACAAATTTCTTCAACCCCAAAAATCTCCCCATTCCACACCCGACCTTTACAATTATGATATTCAGAAATAGTTGTAGTTTTCCTCAGCATAATCTGTTTAATGTCTAATCATTTTCTCTTAATCTTCATATATAGGCTCATAATATATCTTTTATTGTTACAGATACAAAATAAAGTCAGTCTTGCAGGATTGCATGACAAAGGTTGAATTGCCAAAATAGTTTTTACTCAATGATCTGTTGTCCATGTGTTTGCTGTACAGTTTCACTTCAACATCTTAAAAATATATATATCTCATATAAGTGTCAATTTTTTAATTCCTTATCTTATTCTATTCTCAAAGATGTGATGTTGCTTAAATTTCAGGCAAAGCAGCAATTTTGGAGATTGAAACAAAAAGTTATGAGAAAGAATCTGGTGATTTATTATGCATGAACAGGTAACACCGAAAACATTCCTTTTAATTTTTGTTACACTCACACATCAATAGTAAGTTTCTTGCAGATCAACAGTATATCTACGTGGTGCTGGTGGCTTCTCGAAGTCATCTAAACCATTTTCCTACTCAAGTTACCCTTCAAACCAGACCTCAGCTGTAAAGATTCCTGAAAGTAAACCTTTTTCAGTGTTTGAGGATCGTACGCACCCATCTCAGGCATGTTACAGCTATTCAATTATGTTTAAAATAAATTACCTTGTTCATTTGCAACAGTTTTTTTTCCTTCCCCCCATTTTCTAGCCTTTTGGTCTAATATTCTTTTTGTAACAGATTTTGATCTAAGACATGAAATCATGCCTATTACATGGGATTTAGAGTTCCTTGCCTTTGCCTTTGCTCTATTACCCTCTCTGTAATAAATTTGGTTCTAAGACATGAAAACATGCCTATTACATGAAATTTTGTGTCTTCGCATTATCTTAAATGCTTTACAACTTTGGTTTAGGTGATAGTCTAATGCACACTATTATATCTTTTAGGCATCAATTTGGCTGAAAATTTTTGATATGCTTCGTTTTAGATTTCTGTACAGATTCTAAATGTCTCTTCTGTTTTGCAGGCATTGCTCTACAGGTTATCCGGTGATTACAATCCTCTGCATTCAGATCCCCAGTTTGCAAAGGTTGCCGGGTTAGTACTTTCATCCGGTCTTCTTAATGCCACCATATTATTCAATACTTGAAACTTCAATTAGATTGTAATTTTCCATTTTCCCCATCTGAATTACTGGAGTGCTTTTTGAATTGAGTGAATGAGAATTTTCCCTTTAAGCCATGGGTCTTTGTTTGAAGTAAAGAGGATTGGTCATACAAATTAAACACGTAGACACGGTTGTAATTTGGCATTTTAAGATGTAAAACCATCAGTTTGTGACTATTGTTTTTGGGAATTTTTTTAATTATATGGATTTGCGTTGTACTGCTAATCTAATGTTTATAATCGATTGCCAAAGATTCTCGCAGCCAATATTGCATGGGTTATGCACATTAGGATTTGCTGTTAGGGCAATCATCAAAAGTGTATGCAAAGGAGATTCCGACAGGATAAAAAGCATAACTGGCCGTTTTCTTTTACATGTCTACCCTGGTGAGACTCTCGTTACCGAGATGTGGCTTGAAGGCTCGAGGTATAGGTTCATTGTTTGATACATTCATAAGCATATTATTTTCTCCTATACCCTTTTAACATATTTTTGTTACGTAAAGTTTTCTAACATGCCTAAAGTTTCTTGCTCTCCTGTTCATTCGAACAGGAAATTCAGATTCATATTATAAGTTGAATATTTAAAATTGTGTAGGGTTATTTATAGGACATTGGTGAAAGAGAGAAAACGGACCGTCCTTTCTGGCTCCGTTAATCTACGTGGTTTGAATTCATCACTCTGAAGGTGCTCAGTTAAATATAGCCCAGATAATAATGCCTAAATGTACAAGGTTTACCGTCCTGTTATTTACGTTTGCAATAAGGACTACATTTAGATGCTGTATTATTGTTCTTAGTGTATCCTTTCAAAGAAGCTGGTTTTTAAGAGACAATTCTCTCTCCCTTTTAAAATAGGAGTCCTACTATTCATTCTCTGAGCTGTGTAATCAAATTAGTCTTTACATGCATCCGGAGGTGAAGGAAAAATATAAAAAAATAATCCAAATAACCTCGTAATATACTGTGGTGATGTTGTTTTACATGTTTACTTAACATTGCTCTTAAAATAGTTGTTGACAGTTATACTGATAGAAACCAGAATTTACAAGAAACAGAAGTGTATTATTATTTGCAAATGGTTGATTTTAGAGCTCTTACAATGGTGGAGGAAACAGAAATCTAAACTAGAGTTTCAAGAACTCCTAACTAAACCAATGCAGAATTGCTCATAAAATGGAGAGTAGAAATTCGCCCAAATCGGGGAATATCCTAAAAAACTCTTATTTGGCTTATTCTACAGCCTTTTTAGAATATGCTAAGTGTCCAAGTGTCCTATAATGACATCCTCTTATAAACAAATTTGTCCTCAAGGTTGAGAGCACTTTTGATTGATCTTGTGGTTTGGTGAAAAATTAGTTTGTTAGAGAACAACATATAACTGAGCCTATCGGTGGAGTTGAAGATGGACAACAGATGCACCCATACAGTTAAGATCCAATTCCACCGTTTGGCTTCATCAATTGCAATTCCTTTCTTGATAGTTCAGAGAGTAACATCAACTTGCCAACTAACAATGACCCTATGTTGAAAGAGTATTAGTGTGGGTTTTTGTTATCGTATCCGCATAAATTGTGTGATATTGCCGCCGTTCTACAATTGGAATTGTTTTAAACATAGAACATAAAAAGTGTTTGGTTTGATTTCGTAAAGCAACGATTGCATAAAAAGTTATAATCAACGGTAAAAAGTTTCGGTTTTTAAAACTATTAGTAAAAACATGTCAAGATTAGGGTTCGATAATCCATTTCATACATATTTTCTTAACAAAGCATGTGAACTCATTAACAATACATATAATCACATATCCTCTCAAAATGTTTCATCTCTAAAACAAATTGTGATTTTTATCATATTGATCCTTAGATGATCTCTCAACCTAACTATCAATATGATAACATTAAAAGATTGATATTAGTGAATATCAACTCACAAAACTATCTCTAGACTTTATTTATTGAAAGATGAAAAATCTAGGTCAATAGTTAAAACATATCTCTCAATAATGATCCAACACAAATATACAATAAAAATAAGGTTTTTCATCATATATTCATCATCAACTTGTTCACATACAACATATCAAGAGAAATACATACAAAAGTGAGGATTATCTACCTCTAATCTTGACACAAGGAGAGATTTAGCTACCCATAACCATGGTAGCTTGAGCAACAAGTAACAAACAAAGCTTTTGGAGCATTAAACTTGAAAGAATCAAAGATTGAAGCTTAAAAGTTTTGATTTCTAAGTAAAAATGAAAAAGATGACTTTTTCTCTCTTCACAAAAGTTTCTAGGTTACAAAAGATTTTAAAAAAGTAAGTTATGTTCCAAAAAATATCAACTTGAAAACATTCATGGTTCAAACTCGACAATCGCACGCGCAAGACATTTTCAATCACTTGCATATAATCAAAACATGATTATAAATTAAGTTCTAAACACAACATCACACAATACAAAATCAAGTACCTACAAGTTCAAGTTGAATCACCTAATTTACTCATTATCAAACACATGAACATTATGTACACATATTTACAAGGGACAAAACACTCTCACAAGTAATCGTGCCACATCCAGACCACATCCAGAATAATTCATGCATTCATCTCGCAAAGTTATCACAAAATCATGGAAACAAAGATCACTAAGGACTTTTATGGTTGTAACTTGGCTGGGGTTAACAACAAAGGGTAATATATACACGCCCATTGAACAAAAACGGGTAAAATTTATGAAGAGCATTTCAATTTTTTTCAAAAATTCATTCTTGCTCAATCCTTTGATTTCTTTTATTTCCTTTGATTTCTTTACTTACAATGCATCTTTTTTTTTTCCTTCTTTTTATTGATTCTTTCTTTTCTTTTGTGTTCTTTTCAAAGAATGCATTGTACCACCTATTCTTTTTCCTTTTTTTTTTTCTTTCAATTAAACAACTCTCCCCAACTTTCAACATTTCCTTCTCTTTAGACAAAAATGCTCTTCACACAAGGTTAATAATTTGTTGGGATCTAAATTGATTCATTTTCACAAAAAATATTCATTGTAAGGCTCAAGAGGGGTTATGAATTCGCGCACACTAACTAGGTGAATTAAAGCCTTTTTGGAATGATGGTTATTTTCATAGTACACAAAAATTGCCTTGATCCTTTCTAAGTTTCCAACATTTAAAAACAAACTCGCAAGATTAAACATGATCTAAACGAGTAAAACAACAATTACTTGAACTCTACTTTTGGTGAACAATGGAAAGCACATTACTTTTGTGGTTTTGTCCTAATTGATTCAAACATGAACAAGTATTTTCAAAATAATGCATTATCATAATTTTGCATAAAGCACTAAATTCACCATCATGCTATACCTCTACAAATCAATTATTCAACACCTTGATTGTGCACATCAACAAGAATTTTATCATCACCATCACATGTTTAAAGTTGACAAAGCACTCTTTCAAGACTTTCTTGTGCTAGCAAATTTTGTTTTTTTTTCAAAATCAAGGACACACACAAAACTTAACCAAAATAATTTCTTTGCACAAACGTAAACTTAAACACACTAAAAAAACTGAATTTTAAATTAAACCAAACTGAAATTATCATAACCAATGTCATGGTGTAAACACGCCCAAAATGTATTCGCCGAAGCGCCAAAATTCTACAACAACAAAATTCGCCGAAGCGACCCAAAAGTACTTACTAATACTAAATAAACTGAAATAAAATACTGAAAATAAATGACAAAGATAAAGATATTCTTCACTTTGTAGTCAAGCCCCTAATTCAGCAAATCATGCAACTCGTCATGCATCTTTTCATCGCCGTCACCATCACCATCACCATCAGCTCCACCATCAGCTCCAGACACTCCAGCTGCTGCCCCCTATGAAAAGAAAGGTCGCCTGCCCACAGACCAATTTGCATAACTTTCGTAATCCGCACGAGTAGGAAACAGAGTAACTTCCTGTGGAGTAGTCTAAAACTGATACAACTGCTGCATACAATTAAAGTTATACTCGGACGACCTTTGGTAAGCTTCGGCCATATCCCACGAATAGTTAAACACCGCTCACATCCTTGGGTCCCAAGTAGAAAAATCAAGTGCCTCGGATGACTCATTTGCCTGTGCTCGAGATGACTCACCCACATTTGCACCTTTCTTCTTCTGACTCAATTTTCCCTTGCAATACCGCTCAATGTAATCACCATTAACCACTCCCCTTACTTTCTCATTTATGACATCAGGCATCAGTACCCACTTCTTTAGACACAAAGCAGTAACCAAGCAAGGAAAAATAATAGGAGCACTAGAATGTACCTCGGGTCTTCTGGTGTTTTCAACGAATGTCTTCATCTCATTAGCAATTACCCGGGCTACATCCACATCTTTATCCTCAATGATGTAGTACAAAAGCAAAGCAACATCAAGCGGAACTTTTGATCGGTGCATCTTTGGCTTGATGTTATATAAAATCAGAAGAAGAACAGCTTAAACTTCTGGTGGCATGTCTTCCCTTTGGTACCGCATCGCCTCACCCTGGTTGTTGCGCTCCACACTCTTTCCCTCAAACAGAATTGTCTTGGCGATTTTTTCGTGATCCAAGTGTGTACCAAGTTCCTTCGTGTAGTCATCCTTCTCAAACATGCCCAACGAACTTGGTTTTTCAAACAAGTCATTGATTGCGTCACGGTCAAATCGAATTTCTTTGCCTCGGACAAAAGTCTTATACCGAAAAATTTCCCCTTCGGTATAAAGAACATTTACATAAAATTCTCAAACCAACTCATAGAAAATCCGATCAACTGGGTTAATCAGGTGCCCCCACTTTTTGCTTCAGAAATAATCTGCCGGCCCTCTAGTATGTTGTACCGGGTAACATGATCCTCGCTAATGAAACGAGTCAAATCAAGTTCTCTTGGCTGGCCGGAGCTACTACCTACTGCTGTCTTTTGTTTCTTTCCTCCGGTAACCTTGGTCTTGGGAGCTATCTGCACAAAAGAGACAAGACACACAAAAACAAAAGAATACCTCTATTTGTCAGAACCACTTAAACCGCAAATGATAACAAAAATACCTATATTTTCCCTTGCGTTTTTAGCTTTTCGCCCCAACCTCGCCCGGAGAAGCAGGAGCGAAGATTCGCCTCAGGCTCGCCCGGCGAAGCAGAAGCGAGGCTTCGCCTCAAGCTCGCTGGGCGAAATTTACGCAACCCAGAATTTCTTCAAAAACGCAGACCAACTTTCCAACTTAAACAAATTTAACACAACAACAAGCAACCCTTCAGAAGAGAAATTATATAATTATATCTATTTCTAAGGTTCAACATTAAGAATCTAACAACATGCCAATCTAACCCTAATCTAAAGAATTTACAAAAATTTAACTAAAAAAGATTAAGAAAAATAAAAGCATACCTGGATTGATTGTGATGAATTGAGAGTGAGATGAGTGAGAGTGAGAGTGAGATGAGTTAAGGTTGTAGTTAAAGAGTGAGAGTGAGAGTGAGAGATAATGAGAGTGAAATGAAAATGTGAGTGAAATGAGAGTGATAGTGGAAATGATGTGGGTGGGTCACTTAGTATGGGCCCAAGTGGACCCTAAAAATAAAATATTTTCTATTATTTTCTTTTTTTCCATCAACCAACCAGCTAGCTGAGTGCCCATGCACGCTTCGCTTGGAGAAGCAGGAGCGAAGGGCTGGCGAACCAAAATTCGCCCGACGAAAAATTCCTTCGCCCGACGAATTACACCAGAAACAACCATTTTGCTGCTGCAAGGCTGTTATGTTTTTTTCAACAATTTTTAACAGTTTTTCCTCACACTATTAAACACTTAAAATAATCAAAACAAAATACTTACAACGTTGGGGTGCCTCCCAACAAGCGCTTTGTTTTACGTCGTTTGAGCTTGACGGTCCGTGGTGACTTTATGGATCACCAAGAGAAACGACGTAAACTTCGCGATCAAATTCACCTCCAAGATAGATTTTCAGCCTTTGTCCATTCACAGTCCAACTTTCTTTGGTCTTTTGATCCTTTAACACAATTGCCCCATAGTGCTTCACTTCTTTGATCAAGAATAGTCCCGGTCATTTAGATTTCAACTTTCCCAGAAAAAGCTTTAACCAAGAATTGAATAGAAGCACCATTTGGCCAGCTTTAAATTCTTTTTGACAGACCTTCTTGCCATGATAGATTTTTACCCTTTCTTTGTAGAGTTTGCTTGAATGATAAGCATTGTGCCTCATTTCCTCTAATTCATGAAGTTGGACTTTTCTTTTCTCATCGGCCAAGTTAGGATCAAAATTAAACAATTTTAACGCCCAAAGAGCTTTATGCTCCATTTCAACCGGTAAATGACAAGTTTTTCCATAAACCAATTGAAACGGAGTTAAACCAATGGGAGCTTTGTAAGCGGTACGATACACCCACAAAGCTTCATCAAGCTTTTGAGACCAATCCTTTCTCAAACTTGACACAGTCTTTTCCAAAATTCTTTTCACTTCTCTATTTGAAACCTCGGCTTGACCATTCACTTGTGGGTGGTATGGGGTTGCCACTTTATACTTTACACCATAATGATCCAAAACTTTTTCAATGGTGCATTGCAAAAGTGTGAACCACCACCACTAATTAACACTCGAGGTGTGCCAAAACGGGAAAAAATGTTTTCTTTAAAAATTTAATCACCATTTTGCCATCGGCCTTTTGTGAAGCTATTGCTTCCACCCACTTCGAAACATAATCAACCGCAACTAGAATGTATTCGTTGGCAAAAGATGGAGGAAATGGTCCAACGAAATCTATACCCCAACAGTCGAAAACTTAAACTTCCAACATACTTTGTAAGGGCATCTCATCTCATTTCCCAATTCCGCCACTTCTTTGGCTAATGTCACAATTCTTCGCATGTAGGTTTGCATCTTTAAACAGGGACGACCAATAAAAGTCCGACTGGAGGACTTTCGTTGTCATCCTCAAACCATTGTAATGACCTCCATACGACGAATTGTGACAGTGCCTAAGGATACTTTTAGCTTCCTCACTAGTAACACACCTTCTCAAGAGATTATCACTACCTAGTTTAAAAAGGTAAGGTTCATCCCAAACATAAAAATTTGCATCCGACAAGAATTTCCTCTTTTGGTTCCAAGTTAGATCTTCCGGTATTAATCCGGTTGCCTTGTGGTTGGCAAAATCAGCAAACCAAGGTCTAACTTGGACCATAAACAGTTTTTCATCGGGAAATTCTTCTTGCACTTCACTTTCTTGATTTGTCACATCCACATTGACCAAGCGGGATAAGTGATCAGCCACCAAGTTTTCAGAACCCTTCTTATCGCGAATTTCTAAATCAAATTCTTGCAATAAAAGAATCCATCGGATAAGCCTTTGCTTTGAATCCATCTTGGTGAGAAGATACTTAATTGTCGAATGGTCAGTGTACACCACAACCTTCGAACCAATAAGATAAGACCTAAATTTCTCAAGAGCATACACTATTGCGAGTAATTCTTTTTCAGTTGTTGCGTAATTAACTTGCGCTTCATTTAAAATCTTACTCGCAAAGTGTATAACACGAAATATTTTTGTCTTTCTTTGGCCAAGCACCGCACCAACCGGACAATCACTTGTGTCACACATTAATTCAAAATTGAGAGTCCAATTTGGAGCTATGATTATGGGTGCAGTGATCAATTTTTCTTTCAAAATTTGAAAAGCTTTTAAACAATCATCATCAAAGAGAAAAAACTTATCTTTATTGAGCAAATTGCTCAAAGGTCTTGCTATTTTTGAGAAGTCTTTGATGAATCTCCGGTAAAATCCTGCGTGACCAAGGAAACTTCGAATTTCCTTTACATTTGTTGGTGGTGGTAACTTTTCTATTACTTCAATCTTTGCTTGGTCAACTTCAAGGCCTTTGGAGGAGACTTTGTGGCCTAACACGATTCCTTTTGTAACCATGAAATTTCACTTTTCCCAATTAAAAACCAAACTAGTTTCCACACACCTCTCTAAAACGGTTTCCAAAATTTTCAAGCATAGTTCAAAAGATGCCCCAAAAATGGAGAAGTCATCCATGAAAACTTCCATGGTCTTCTCAATTAGAATAGAAAAGATGGCATGCACGCACCGTTGAAAAGTGGTCGGTGCATTGCACAAGCCAAAAGGCATCTTTCTATACGCAAAAATCCCAAAAGGAAAGTAAACGCCATTTTCTCATGGTCTCCCGGATTAATCGTAATTTGGTTATACCTGAAATATCCATCTAAAAAACAATAGAACTCTTGACCCGATAACCTTTCTAACATTTGATTAATAAAAGGTAACGGAAAGTGATATTTTCTTGTTGTTTGGTTAAGCCTCCGATAATCAATGCACATCCGCCAACCCGTTACGGTCCTTGTTGGAATCAATTCATTCTTTTCGTTTCTTATCACGATCATATCTCCTTTCTTTGGAACTACTTGTATCAGACTCACCCATGTTGAAAGCACTTGTTGTTTGACTAAATTTTGCTAAAACATTCTGATGATATAATTGAAGAATCTGCAGAAGAAAAAGATGTCGAAGGAGATGTCCCAGCATAGTGACTCGACATCCTGAATGACTTACTAAGTTAGCAGGTTATAATCTGTTGCAAGAATTAAGGAACGGATCAAGGAATCACAGGATCAAAGATAGAAAACCCAAGACAACAGAAGACTATATAAGGAGACTTAGACCTAGGGTTTTGATATTGTACTGTACTTTGTATCACGTATAACTTTGTAATCTAGTTCTCTTGTGTTGAATAAGGGTTTAGGGTTTGAAAGTCGTTGGCTCTCTTAGGAGTTGTTGTCGTAACCCGAAATTTGACCTCCCACTTTTGCCTTTTGCATAAGCATGCGCATTCACATCGTTAGCATACGCATTCACACTTTTCTTTTTGTGTTTCTTGTTGCAGGATATTCAGGTTTTCGAAGTTCGATTTATCGTATCCTCACAAGATCATCGCGTCATCAAAACAAGCTTAAAATAAAGGTTTCTATGCCTATTCATCAATGCAAGAGGTGGAAAATTGAAACCGAGACTCCAATATCATTTCCTGAGCAGATTGGGCAAAAATTGACTGAAGTAACCGGTTAACGCCTGGTGAGTAACCGGTTACTCAGTGCAAATTTGCAGTTCCTGCTGCATTTTTGGGACAACAGCCATGCACTCTCTTTGGTCATTGTTCCTACTTGATTCTAGCAGTGTGTGGAATATTCTAGACATCTCTAGACATTTCAAGACATTCCAAGTGCATTTATTCCAATGTTTCACTCTAATTCAAATGCACAGTGTTCCTTGTTTTCCAAGCATATCAACCTTTGGATGTTGGAGCTCACATTGGGATTGTTACCGAGTTGGTTCTAACTAACCGAGTTAACTACCTTGACTCGGTGAGTCAAGCCCAACTAACTCCAACCCTAACTCCAAACCTGCCAAAGCTAAGTCCAAAGCTAATTCCAAACCTCTCATACTCCAAACCTAAAGTCTATATAAACTCACCTTCACTCATTTTCAAAGGACTTTAACCATTTGCTCCATTTCACTCTCAATTCTCCCACATTTCTCTCCAAACTTTCTGCAACTTCTTCATCTTCATCTCAATTCTCTTCCAAACCTCACCAAAAGCTCTTAATTCTTGAAGGATAACCACTTTTCACATTGAAAGTGATTATTTCTTGAGCTTAAGCTCCATCATTTGACATTTCTTGGTTGGATTTTTGGAAGCACATCTAATTCTACTTCAATTCAAGAGTTATACAACATTCAATTTGGTGCTAAGTTGATTTCGTTGTATTTTCGCTTTTTTGATCGGTTTTGATACGGTTCGTCTACAAATTGAAGATTCCTCTGGTTTTCTTTGATTTTCTGCATCAAGAATCTTTTGCAACAATTACCAAGGCACATCTCAGCCTTGTAGGTTGGTGGATCTATCTTTTCTCTCTGTTTCGATTGATTTCGCGCGTTTACGTTGTTATTTCGATCGTTTTCGGTTTAATTTACCATGCAATTGTTTGATCTTTGATCTTTGTGATTATTGATTTCAATTTGTGTTTAATTTCCCTTACATGATGTAATTTTTGTGCACAAATTTGTACCTAAGCATGTGGTGGTTTGTATAAGTGAGTATGTGCTGAGAATCACTTTTGGAAAAGCTGTTTTTTGCTGTTTTTTTTTCACCACTGTTCAGTGGTAACCGGTTAACGTCTGGTGGTTAACCGGTTACTCAGTGCATTTTTCACCAAAATACACAAGTTTGCAAGCAAGTAACCGGTTAACGTGTGGTGAGTAACCGGTTACCACTGTACAGAAAGGCCATTTTCTTACATTTTCAAGTGTGTTTACCATGCTTTCTTCATTTTAAATTCCATTGATTGTCATGCTTGATTTTATGGATGTTTTAAATGTCATTTAACTTCTGGTTGAGGCATATTCATGAACTTTTGTTGCACACTTTCAATTATTCAAATTGTTCATGTTTTGGCATCATGTGAATATAATAATTCTTGCATTTTTCTTTGATCACCATAATATGATGTTGTGTTGCATATTTGTTGATCATTTGGTACTGTTTGTACTCCCTTTCTTGGTTTTGCATTAAGTTTCATTCTTCATGGATGAGCTTAATCTTGTATAATCAATAATTCACACCTTTTGCCTTAATGATTTTCCACTCTCTTTGGAAAATTGTTAGCATGGTTTTTCCCTTTGATTAATTGATCGAAACCATGTTTCGATTAGTTGATCTTCCCCTTCCCTCTCTTTAGGCTTCCTTTAGAGCTTTCTCTCTCGATCCCCCGTGGAGTTGGAGTTTCGCGCTACGCCTTGCATCGGAGCACTGTACAAATTGACGCCGTGGTGCTGTCCATTTCTCCGCGCGGGAGCACTGTACAACTTGGAGCTGTTGTGCCGTCCGGTTCAACTTCCGCATTACACCCTGTGTGTTTGAGGAGGAATGGGAAGGGAGAATTCCTACTCTCATTCTGACTACTTCAGGTAGGGGACGAATGACCCTGTGCTTGGCTTATTCACCTCTAACCCCAGGCGGTAGTGTGCTTTCTCTCCCTAGTCGAGTCGATCCTTGATCACTTTTTGCACCTCTCAATCTCTCTCTTGATTAATCACCTTTCTTCTTGGTTAAAATCCTTTGTTCATTGGGTTAGCAAGCTGTCTTCGTTTAAATACCCAATTCTTTCCTTGCGGTCGATCACTGTTCTTTTGATTCCCTTGGAGAGTCTTTCTTCTCTTTCTTCAGTTAAACACAATACTCCTGTTACAACCGAATCCCCTGCGGAGCTCGCAACCTTTTTTTTGGTTCTTTTCCCTTTGTTGGTTAATCACTGTCTGTCAGTTAAAACACCAATGTTTGCACTTTTCCTCAGTTAACCACAGTCCGTCTGTTAAAATACTGGGTTTCCTTTGGTTAATCACCTTCTCTTCGGTTAATCACCCTTTTCTTCAGTTAACCACAATCCATCTGTTAACATACTGAAGCCCTTTTTGAGTTAATCACCTTCTCTTGGTTAATCACTCATATTTTTCTCGGTTAATCACAGTTCCCCTGTTAAACCGAATCCCCAGCAGTTGGCAACCTTTCTTGGTTCGAATACTTGCACCCTTGGGTTAGTAACCTTCTTTTGGTTCAATACTTTTCTTTCGTTGGTTAAGTGCTGTTTGTCTAGTCATTACCAACATCCCTTTTGGGTTACGACCTTCGATCGGTCCCACACCCGTTCTTCTGGTTAATCACAGTTTTCTCTGTTAAAACCACTGCTTCTCTATCCTCACAGAGTTGCAATCTTTGTTTCCTTGGTTAACCACTATCAGTCAGTTAATATACCGAGGCCCCCCTCAGAGTCCAACACCTTCTTTTGGTTCAACACTCTCTATCTTGGTTTATCACAGTCCGTCTGTTGACACCGTCTTTCTTTTCCCCTCCAGGGTTTTACTCTCTTTCTTCGGTTAACCACTGCCAGCCAGTTAATACACCGAGTCTCCCTTTTCTCTTGGTTTTGACACTATCCCTTTATTTGGATCCCCAGCGGAGCCCTTTCCATTCCCGTTGCTCTTACTTTCTTGGTTTCGTCACCAATTCTCTTTGTTCTCCCCAGCGGAGTTTCTTTCGTTCTTGGTTTTGACACCATTCTTTTCCTAGTCTCTTGTGCAATCGCTCTTACTGCGGGGTCTTCCCCAGTAGAATTTTTCCTTCATTCTTGCTCTTGGTTTTGACACCACTTCTTTCGTCTCCCTGCTTCTTTCTTGTTTTGTTTTCTGTTCGGTTCCCCGAACTATGGAAGCTCTGATTTTGCATTCTTTGGAATGTCAGACACGTAGGCACGAGACGCGATGTCTTGGCGAGCACACTTCCACCTTTTTTTCCTTCTCCCTTCTTCCTTCTTTCCTGTCCCCTGGTTCCATGAACTACGATGCTCTGATTTCCTCATTGCACTATGAGGATACGTAGGCACGAAGGCCACAATCCTCCGCGAGCACTTTCTTTCTTTTCTTTCTTTTTCCCCTTTCTTCTCTCTCTCTCCTTTTCTTTTAGATAGAAGCCTTTAGATAGATAACCCATCCAAGCCTAGAAGCAAGCAAAATGGTTCCCGTCGAGTACGACGAATGCGTTAGGTGCTAGTACCTTCCTTTCGCATAACCGACCCCCGTTCCTGTTTCTCTTCCCCTTGGGTTTTATCGATATTTTCCCTGTCCTTTGGGACTAAATAAAGTTCGGTGGCGACTCTGTTGTATCTTCGAGTATGCGATTCACTCGGGATGTAAACCAACCATCTTCAGCTGTAAGTCTCCACTCTGTAATATGGGATGCAAAGTGGAAGGCATAGGTACAGGCATACAACCAGAAGCCTGTAGGTAATGATTGATGTATTGTTCTTGGACGAAGCTTTGAAGCAAGTCCAAGATAACTTGATGTAGCGCGATTTTTGTGGTTTCGAATCACTATTGCCTTGCCACTACAGTTCGATTCATTTTTTATCCTGTGAAGCTGATTAAGGAAGGGAAATAGATGTCTCCAATTAACCCTGCTTGCATACTGAGTTTAAACAGGTGACTGTTGGTTTACAGATGCTATCAAAAGGGGGGTCTGTCTTAGGTTATTTTGCTTAAAAATACAGTCTGGACTATTTGCGATGTTTTTGGTAAGGTGTTTAGATTTGATGCTTTTGGGTGATTGACGGAACTACTGGATTTTGAGTTTTTGATTAGTATGCTCGCTAAGATTTTGCAATCTTATGCCTACGTATTCCCGTTTAATGAAACACGGAAATCAGAGCGATCGTACTTCCCTCCTATTCTTGGGGGAAAAAAGATATTTTGGTGTCTCGTTCGAAGCCCAAGACAGAGGCTAAAAGGAGTATTTGTATCTTGTTCAAGGCCCAAGATATGAAGCTAAAGGGTTTTTTGTGTCTTGTTCAAAGCCCAAGATTGAAGCTAAAAGGATCGACTGAGAGAGAACTTGTCATCTCTAAATAAAGTTTGTTGACCTTTATATGCCTTGATCAAGGCACAAGTTGATGCTAAAAGGTTAATTGACTCAACCGAGATTTCTCTATACAAAGCCTAAGAGGAGGCTATTGACCCAACAAGAGGGTGTTTTTGATTTGTCTCGTACGAAGCCCGAGATAGAGGCTAAAAGTGTTGACTCAACAAGAGAGTACTAACAAGTGACTGACTCAACAAGAGAGTGCTTTTATATGTATCTTGTATGAAGCCCAAGACGGAGTCTAAAGGAATTTACTCAATAAGAGAGTGCTTTCATATGTGTCTTGTACGAAGCCCAATACGGAGGCTAAAGGAATTAACTCAACAAGAGAGTGCTTTTATATGTCTTGTACAAAGCCCAAGATTGAAGCTAAAAGGTTTGACTCAATAAGAGAGTACTTTTATCTGTCTTATACGAAGCCTAAGACGGAGGCTAAAAAGGTTGACTCAACAAGAGAGTCTTTTATACTCAACAAAATAGTGATTTGATGTCTCGTACGAAGCCCGAAATAGAGGCTAAAAGGGAAGTGACTCAACAAGAGAGTGATTTGCTGTCTCGTACGAAGCCCGAGATAGAGGCTAACAGGGTTTGACTAAACAAAAGAGTCTTTCATACTCAACAAGAGAGTGTTTTAGTGTCTCGTACGAAGCCCGAGAGGGAGGCTAAAAGGAGATTGACTCAACAAGAGAGTCTATTATACTCAACAAGAGAGTCTAAAAAGGTTAGCTCCACCGGGGGAGGATCATTTGTACAAAGGCCAAGAGGAGGCTGACTTTCCTGAGGAAAGAATCATTATACAAAGCCTAAGAGGAGGCTATCTTCTACTGGGTACTATTGAGATCCCGAGGCAGGTCCAAGGATGGGGAACTATCACTAGAGAGACCGGGTTTCTGCTGGAGATTTATCCAGAGTGATCGGTGTTTTTTCCTATGTTCGAAAGGAGCTTGAGAATGTCTTTGAGACTCAAGGGGTTTAGACTGTCCATGTCTACGGGTGTTGAAGAGTTTTATCTTTTGCAGGATGCCCAAAGGAGGGCAATGGCCTTTAAGGGATGAGGATCAACCCTAAAGTGGCCAGAGGTTTGACACTGGAAAGACTGCTCTAGCAAAGGATGACTAAGTTCTGTCTTATACCTTTAAGAGGTCATTAGGGTCCTTGTATTTAGCCCAAGAGAAGGCATGAGAACTTCTAAGAAGTCGAAGGGTCCTTGTACAACGCCCAAGAGGAGGCAGGGATGCTTTTAGGAAGTCCGTGGGTCCCTAAACCAAGAGAAGTTCAAGAAATGCAATTCACAGAGAAGAGATCATTCCAGGAAAGTTCGAGAATTTGGAAGAAACTCAAGAGATTCCATTCACGGAGAAAAGATCATCTCTGGGGAGTAGATTTTCTTTGATAATTTCTAAGGGTGACAGTCTGAGAAAAGCTTCACCGAGAATACTGCTTTTCTCTTTGTTCCATATAGATTAACCCCAAGAGAAGGGAAGACTGTATCTGGAATCCTACGGGGGTTCTAGTTTTGTTTGTATTTAAGAGTGACCAACATGGCTTTACCTAGTTCTAGACGTAGTTGCCGGGGAAAACTCTAAATAACTATACTAGTATTACACAGTTGATATATGACAAGTATATAAAAGGATATGAAAGAAGACTTACAGTGAAACAACCCCACAATACAGTTATATACATATGAAAGCGGTAAATGAAAGCGGATAAACACTTACCCGTTGTAGAGCTTCCATGCTGTTTTGTTAGTTGTTCAATAAAGAAAGTTTTGATAACAATATTGTATTCAAAATTAAAGGAGAAAGTGCTTTGAAAAGATTGTGTGGGCTTACAGTTCAAGGAGAGGCCCAAGTTTTAACGATGATTGCACCATTGTTTTTTAAATCGTACAGAGGGACTTATACAATATGTGAGATCCAAAATTGTTTTATTTACAAAGGGGTTGGGTCTTACACTCTATTAGAGGCCCAAAGTATTTTTGTACAAATGATGGGGCTTACAACTCAAGGAGAGGCCCAAGGTTTTTTTGTTTGAAAACGGCAACCGTGCCGAGGTTTTTGAAAACACAGCGGGTCTTATACAACATCTGAGGCCCAAATCATTTTGGTTTCAAAAAGGGGTTGGGTCTTACACTCTATTAGAGGCCCAAGTATTTATTTTTGTACAAGTGATGGGGCTTACAACTCAAGGAGAGGCCCAAGGATTTTTGTTAAACAGGCGACGATCGCGCCGAACCTTTTGACGGTATCGGGACTTATACAATACACTGAGGCCCAAAGAAGGTTTTTATTTACAAAAGGATGAGACTTACACTCTACCAAGAGGCCCAAAGTTGTTTGAAAGTGATTAATGAGGGTTGAATTAATCAAAACCCTAATTTTGTTAAAAAAGGAATAAAAATTGATGAAAACATGTGAAAAATGAGTGGTGATCTAGGATCAATGTTTCAAAAATCATGTTTATATCCACAAAATGATTGGAAACCAATTAAATTTGGAAAATCAAGGAGGAAAAAATATTTTAAATGTTAAAAAACAAATAAAAATTAATTCTTTGCA
Source organism: Lathyrus tuberosus (assembly GCA_022829125.1). Taxonomy (NCBI): domain Eukaryota; kingdom Viridiplantae; phylum Streptophyta; class Magnoliopsida; order Fabales; family Fabaceae; genus Lathyrus; species Lathyrus tuberosus. The sequence continues at coordinate 10,069,015 of JALAZF010000090.1, forward strand.
AAAATATCAAATATATGAAATAAATAACATTTTTGGGAATTTTTGGCAAAATAAAATATTTTAACATTTTTGTGAATTATTAAAAAAAGAATCAACTCAAAATCATTAAAACTCAGAGAGAAATTAATTTTTGAATCAATTAAATAAAATCACAAAATTCAAATATTCAAATATTCAAAAAAATGGCGCCAAGAACAACCAAGAACACGCGCCACCCCTCTGTTTCTGCAGATTTGCATTTTCTCACCAATCTCACTGAATACTTGATGAAATCATGCAATCCACATATCAATCTACTCGTTTTCACCTCACGATCATGTCTATGGTCTTTAATTTCATTTATTTTAAGCATGGAATAAGAAATCAAGACAAAACCTCAAGAACCCTAAATTCTGCATGAAGGCTCAGAAATTCCACACACGATTCACACAAAGCAAATAATGGAGGGGAAACATTCTATGCATGATTATGAACATTTGGCAAAAGTATTGTGCGAGGAAATATGCATAGATTAAGAGATGACCAAGTTGAGGCTTACCTCTTGCAGTTGATGATCGTTTTTTGTGTTGGAGGTGTTACAGCTAGGTTCCAATGATGTGGATAACTTCCCTAGGTGCCAAGTGATGTGTTTGAATGCTTGGAATGGTTTGAAATAAGCTGGAACTTAAGATGGTACCCCAACTGCAAGTCTGCTAAAAGCTTGAGCAGTTGGATGGTGATTTTGTGAAATCAGTGTTCCAGATGTTGTTTAAGTGTTTGGATCACTTCTATATGATGTTTATGAGGTGTGTGTGTGATTAGTTTGGTTGGAATTGCTCTCAAACTCAAAACCCGATAGTGACTTGCTTTAGAAGGCAATTTTGGAACTGAGAAGGAGATTTTGAGGAAAGCATCCGTTTGATGGCTTTGGTGTACTTAAACTGAGTACAAATGAGCTCTATTTATAGTAGAGCAAGTTTGTTTTGCAAGCAATAGTGAATGGAAACTGCAGCAGAGGTTTGGCCAATTGTAGCATTTTGGAATCTTAAGTCTCCTCTAGCCATTAACTAGAGGTTAGGGTACAGGCCTATGTGTCTTTGGTTCAGAGCTTATCCTTGACTCATTCAGTTGGAAATGGCTCGGTTCATGCCACCTTGGTGCATCCATTGAATGCCCCAAAACAAAATTGGAGGCTTGTCCCCTCTTTAGGCATTTTTAGGTTTGGCATTCTACTTTTAGTTCCAAAGAATTGGGAGGCTTATGGATCAGTGTTTGTCCCTCCTTGGTCTCCCCTTGAGGTTTTCAGATGGATAAACTTGTTTGTCATTTGCACAATTTGACCAAATCGAGCAAAATGCACAAATCTGCCTTGCCATGACAGTTGTATCAAGGCATTTTGCCACTGTCATAACTCTTAGCTTAAATGGAATTTGATGGAGTTCTTGGCTATTTTGGAAAGCTCTCATATGATACAACACATGTGTGATCATAGTTTGTTTTGATACTTTTTGGATCCAAGTGAAAAATGCCCTTACATTTTGGAAAAAGTGAAACAGATTCTGACTTACTGAAAATTTCACTAAGTGTTGGAAAAAGTGGCATTTTCATGTTTTTGTCATTTTGGTCACTCCATAACTTAAAATTCTTGAGGAATTGGAATGAGGTGTATTTGACACTTTTAAAGTATGCCATGAGAGCTACAAATCCATCTTTGGATCAATCAAAATGGTTGCTTGGATCACAAGTTATGATCCTTGGAAGTTGGTACCCTAGCCACTTTGTTTCATTACTTAGAAAAATTTCTAAGTTTTTTATGGTTACCCCTTTTACAAGTTATCCCATTTTTCTTGATTTTTCTTGATGAATGATGATTCCAATCACACATTAACATCATTTTAGGGTTAGGGAACCATAATTGACAAAAAAATTAAAAAGTCAAACTTTGACTTTTGGGCACAGTTGACTTTTTATCAGATGAATTCCAAACTGTGCGATCCTCTATGAAATCAAGTCCTTGACCTAAATAAAACTTGATGGATTGATTTCATAGGTGTTATAGGGTGTATTGAATCATGTCCCAAGGTTTGGGAGCATGTCCTGGTCAAAAGTCAAAGATACAGTTGACTTTTTCTTCAAAATCCTAATTGTGGTTTAGATAAAATTAAAACTTGTGAATCAAGCTTCTTGAATCAATCCATTGTTGCAAATGGATCAATGTAGTATATTGGAGACCCTAAAACCATGTCTTGAGGTCTTGGCTCATGATTTGTCCCAAAAGTCAACTTAGGGGTGAATTAGGTCAAGAAACCCTAATTCCTGATTTTTAGTGAATGCATCCCGTGAGGCTAAATTGACTTGATGATTGGGTTCATGAGGTCCCATGGATTATTTTGGATAATGTTTTGAAGTATTGGCTCATGCCCAGAGGAAAATTTCCATCTGGAGGCCCTGGTCGACCGAAACCCTAATTTGGTGACACTGGCGATCTTGAGGCTTGATCCACTTGGAATGTTGCAGCCTTGTACTTGATTCTTGATGTGGGAGTCCTCTTGATCCTTTATGGGTGTTGGAGAGGTTATACAAGTTGAAGATCATGTCAACTCTTGATTGATCCTTTGTCTAAGAGCTCAGAGAGGGATTGAAACCCTAATTATTGTTTGTAGTGAATGCTCACCCATCTTTGGAGAGACTGATGAGGCATAATGATACATCCATATTGTGGTGATGATTTGCACAATGATGGGAAATCTTAGTGGTCAAAATTTGGGGTATGACATTTGGAGGTCAAGAAACCACGGCATGTTCTGGACTGGCAGATGATAAAGATTATACAGGTTATGATTAGGATGTGAGTGAGGTATCTCATATCAGGGTTGTAAACGTTTGAGTTTAGCCTTGGTAAAGATGTTCATTGGGTAGATGTTAGGTATAAAGTTGTAAATGGGTAAGTTTAGCTTTATAACAATTCTACAGATAGTGAAGTCTTCGTCCTGGATTGGTATCCCCCAGATGTAGGTGATTTGCACCGAACTGGGTTAACACATACTGTCTTATTTAACATTCTGCAATTTACAATTTTGTTATTGTTCTTGACTGACATGTTGGATCAGATGTCGTGACATCTGTGATTGTGTAGTTCTGATATTCAAGGTATCAGTCTGCTGTTGCGCCTCTGAGTTTAAATGATTATGTAGCACAATGTCTTGACATGTGTTAGGACATCTGCTGTCTACGTAGGCCAGAATTTCAATTGGTATTATAGCAGGCATCCTGTCTGGTTCTGGATGAGATCTTTGGGAGTTACTTTCTGGTGTTTAAACAAGGAGGAGTTTTGAAGATCATATCAATCAACTCAGACATACTCAAGGGTATGTTGCATCTGGGTTTGGGGCTGTCTTGGTCACTTTTGCCAAATTTTGGCTAAAAAGGGGGAGAATGGTTTTCTGATGCTGTCTGAGATTGGGTACATTCCTGCAGTTGTTTTGCAAGAATGTAGGTTAAGATGTTCTGACATCTTAACAATCTTATTTTCCTTGTGTCTTGTGATCTGAGTTGTGAAGCAGGTTGTGTCTTGTGACCTGAGTTACACAATCTTTGCTCTCAGTGTTACGTAGCCTACAACTGCTATCTCTTTTCTAGAGGAGTCTTCTGGTTCTCAAGACCTCCCTTGAAAGGAAGGGGAATATGTAAAGGGGGAGACTCTCTCAGACCTTAGCTCCAATCAATTCTCAAGACGAGTCTTGATGTAGGAGTCTTGCTGATTGCAGAATGCAGAAGAAAATGTTTTAGCCAAAATTTGTCAAAAAGGGGAGATTGAGAGCACTTCTTGTTTGACTAAATTTTGGTAAAACATTCTAATGATATAATTGAAGAATCTGCAGAACAAAAAGATTTCGAAGGAGATGTCCCAGCATGGTGACTCGACATCTTGACTGACTTACTAAGTTAGCAGGTTATAATCTGTTGCAAGAATTAAGGAACAGATTAAGGAATCACGTGATCAAAGATAGAAAGCCCAAGACAACAGAAGACTATATAAGGAGACTTAGACCTAGGGTTTTGATATCGTACTATACTTTGTATCACTTATAACTTTGTAACCTAGTTCTCTTGTGTTGAATAAGGGTTTAGGGTTTGAGAGTCGTTGGCTCTCTTAGGAGTTGTAAGTCTTCACTCTGTAATATGGGATACAGAGTGGAAGGCATATGTACATGGATACAACCAGAATCCTGTAGGTAATGGTTGATGTATTATTCTTGGACGAAGCTTTGAAGCAAGTCCAAGATAACTTGGAGGTCAAGAAACCGTGACATGTTTTGGACTGGCAGATGACAGAGATTTTACAGGTTGTGATTAGGATATGAGAGGGGTATCTTATATCAGGGTTGTAAATGTTTGAGTTTAGCCTTGGTAAAGATGTTCATTGGGTAGATGTTAGGTATAAAGTTGTAAACGGGGGAGTTTAGCTTTGTAACAGTTCTACAGATAGTGAAGTCTTCGTCCTGGATTGGTATCCCCCAGATGTAGGCGATTTGCACCGAACTGGGTTAACACATACTATCTTATTTAACATTATGCAATTTACAGTTTTGTTATTGTTCTTGACTGACATGTTGGTTCAGATGTCGTGACATCTGTGATTGTGCAATTCTGATATTAAAGGTATCAGTCTGCTGTTGCGCCTCTGAGTTTAAATGATTATGTAGCACAATGTCTTGACATGTGTTAGGACATCTGCTGTCTGCATAGGCCAGAATTTCACATGTACTATCGGAAATCAGATAGATCATCCCGACATCCAATAGTTTCACTACTTCCTTCCTCACAACCTCTTTCATTGTAGGATTCAAGCAACGATGAGGTTGAGCAACCGACTTGAAATCCTCTTACATAAATATTTTATGCATGCAATAAGCCGGACTAATCCCCTTCAAATCGGAGAGAACCCAACCTATAACTCTTTGATTTTTCTTCAAAACTTGAATTAAACGCTGTTCCTCTTTTTTGGCCAAAATGTTACTAATGATAACCGGTTTGTTACAACCATCATCAAGAAATGCATATTTCAAATGAGGAGACAAATCAATTCAAGTTGAGATTTTTCATCATTCACCTCTTTTTTCAACACTGCCACTTCATTTTCCCAAGGTTGCAATTCTTCCAAATTCTCAAGTTCATTCAAGCATTTTTCAAGTTCCCTCTCTTCTTCTTCGGAAAGAACTTCAAATGTATCACCAAGAGCTTTTTCAAAGGGAGTTGACCTGTGGACTTGCCTTGTTACTTCCATTATAGCTTCCTCGACAACGACGCCATTTTGTTGAAAGAGTATTAGTGTGGGTTTTTGTTATCGTATCCGCAGGGATTATGTGATATTACAGCCGTTCTACAATTAGAATTTTTTTTAAACATAGAACATAAAAACTGTTTGGTTTGATTTCGTAACGCAACGATTGCATAAAAAGTTATAATCAACGGTAAAAAGTTTCGGTTTTTAAAACTATTGGTAAAAACATGTCAAGATTAGGGTTCGATAATCCATTTCATACATATTTTCTTAACAAAGCATGTGAACTCATTATCAATAAATATAATCACATATCCTCTCAAGATGTTTCATCTCTGAAACAAATTGTGATTTTTATCATATTGATCCTTAGATGATCTCTCAATCTAACTATCAATATGATAACACTAAAGGATTGATATTAGTGAATATCAACTCACAAAACTATCTCTAGACTTTGTTTATTGAAAGATGAAAAATCTAGGTCAATAGTTAAAACATATCTCTCAATAATGATCCAACACAAATATACAATAAAAACAATGTTTTTCACCATATATTCATCATCAACTTGTTTACATACAACATATCAAGAGAAATACATACAAAAGTGAGGATTATCTACCTCTAATCTTGACACAAGGAGAGATTTAGCTACCCATAACCACGGTAGCTTGAGCAACAAGTAACAGACAAAGCTTTTGGAGCGTCAAACTTGAAAGGATCAAAGATTGAAGCTTAAAAGCTTTGATTTCAAAGTAAAAATGAAGAAGATGAATTTTTCTCTCTTCATAAAAGTTTATAGGTTACAAAAGATTCTCAAAAAGTAAGTTATGTTCCAAAAAATATCATAAAGTGTTAAAATACACATGTTCTGCCCAGGAAAATTTGCCAGGTGAGCTACAAAATTCGCCTGGTGAAACCCTTTAGTAAAGCCACGTGACAACAACAGTGCAAGCAAGCTGGGAAAAATATCTAAATTCGCCAGGCGAAATAAAGCTTCGCTGGGCGAATCCCTTTCGCTCCTCATTCGCCTAGCGAATCTGCCAGCGAATCACTTCCAGTAGCTACTGGAATTTTGAGTTTCCTTCGCCTGGTCTCTCGCCAATCCTTCACAGGGCAAAACTGCCCTTTCGCCTCTCCTTCGCCAGGCGAAGGTATTGATTTCTTTGACATGAAACTTTCTTCATTTCTTTGCTTTTTCTTCCGATTTTTGCCGCACCCTTTTTACATAAAATGCTGAAAAGCTAACAAATATATTAAAAAGACCAAATATATACATTGATGCCAGAATCACTTAATAAATAAGCTATTTCACAAATAAAAGGATGGAAAAGAGCTTAAAAGTGTCGCAAATTGATACGAAAACTATTATATACTTGTCACCTATCACCCTACTAAAATCAAAGTCATGTTCTAGAATTATAATTCCTTCTTTCTTGTGACTGAGTGAGAGCCAATCCTGAAGTTATCTCAACTATAGATTTTGTGCTTAGATGATTGGAGGCTGAAATTGGAAAGGATCTTGTAGTAGACTGATTCGGACACACCTATTATACACCAAATCACTTCATCAGAGAGTTACATCACATTTTTGCCAAAAGAGAGTCTGGATATTGATCTCCAGATTAAGTTTGTTTATATATTTTGTGTTTCCTTCCCATAGGAAAAAAGTTTCTGATTTCATGACATTATTTTACACTCTTAAAAAGGAAGTTAGAAGAAATTTGACATTTTTTAAATAAATCTTATTTTATAAGTCATTTATAAATCAATTCCACAATAAATCACACACATTTGTCATTCCATGGTAAAATCAAATATTCAATAAAAAATGTTGATAATCCATACATTAGTGTTCATAAAATACAACAAACCATAATACAAAATATCAAAATACAAACACACAAATAGAAAGAGCAAAAGAACCTCACCCCCTTCCAAACTTGAACCAAACGTTGTCCGCCATGTTTTATTACAAGAAAGGGGAGAGAGAAAGCACACATTGTCTCCATTCCTGATTAGCCTTCATTGGCGCACATCGTCTGGTAGGAAGTGGTGGTGCTCTTTGTAAAACATTCTTCTTATTCCTGCAAAAGTAAACACACAAGCAAAGAAATTAAAATGCACAATTTCATGGGTTGCCTCCCAAGAAGCGCTTTGTTTAATGTCATTTAGCTCGACGGTCCGTGAGTGCAAGCACTCATAGTGGCTCTTTAAAAAATGATTCCTTAACCCTTATGGCAGTAGTCTTAGGTGTCCATGCCCACTTATCAAGCCATCTCTCGTATCCACTACTTTTCTTTTTCTTCTTCCTATGGGGTGGTTCATACTTCTGAACCTGTGGGAGTGGTTATGGTTCTATCCCGAGTATCAACTTTTCAAGTTTGGATTTTTTCCTTTTATCTTCCACCTCAAAGGTCAACATTCCCCTCTTAACATACAAAATTTTCCTAGTTTCACGACCCTCTAATTTTCTCTTTTTAGACAGGAACTCAGATAATGGTACATTGGTGTGGATCGTTTCTAATAATTTCAAATACCTTTTGGATTGGGTGCCTACCTTAGCTTCCACAAATATTTACGGGAAAGGAATTAGTGGCTTGTAGGAATGAAGAGCAATATAGGATGTCTTCTTCTCTACCTCATCGACAACATCCTTTTCAGGTGGTGTCAGTGGATTTTCCTCAATCTATAGTATATACGGTGACTAAGCAGAAATTCAATATCAAACACACTTAGTCCCGACAACGACGTCAAAAACTTGACACGTCGTAAGTGTAGGACTGTGCAAAGTAGTAAAAAGAGTTATCAAATGACAAAGAACAAAGGTTGATTATCGAATTCCGTTCTATTGGTGTATATCTAAAGTGACCGAAAATATCTAGACCAAAGGTTGATCACTTAAAATACTCTGAAACAAATAGGACTTTGGGTTCATGATCCATACTCTGACACAGTCATATGATCCTTTCACTTATATTACGAGAATTTTAACACGGTTATAGAAAATAGATAAATGTGGACAATGTCTACTTTCGTCAGCGCGTTGTCCTATCTGAGGCGAATAATTCGTTTGCTTTCGCACGACCGAATTATTCGAATGAGACTCTTTTCTTTGTGCAACTATAAAAGATGGAACATTTCTCTATCGTGTATGAGCACTTTCGTTGTATCAGACTTAACTGTTTTAAAACCCGCTCTCGGGTACCAATGCATATCCTTTCAGATTACGATCGATACCTGAAAACTCTTTACTTTGTTACAAGTGTTGAAATGAAAAACTCAGGTTTTAAAATAATTCGTAAATAAAATTATCGTAATTGATTAGTGATGAACCATACAAAAAGTCATGAGTTAGGTCTCATGACCCTTAGTCCCTAGAGGACTATTTACTCACGGTGAAGAACATTACAATCAGAGCAATTATTGCAATCGAAAACATGATTAACGGTAAACTCATAAATTGAAAATTACGAATAAGAATAAAAATAATCGATCTGATAAGAAATTAACTTGAATTGAGATAGATCCAATGCTTCAATGGAGACTTGAATACAAATTAATACAAAGAAACTTAGAAAATAAAATACGTAGAACTGAAAATAATAAAAAGTTGGATCCGTGTATACTCATACAAAACATGAGTTTTTATAGGCAAATTCTAAATGTGGAATAAATCAAATATGTTTAATGTTCATCAAAGAGAAAATATTCCAAATAAGAAAATGCAAAGATCCCAAAATAGAAATAGGAAAGCCGATAAAGGAAAGAAAAATCGAGAAATCTTGCTGGCCTGCTACGATCACCAACAGCTGCTACGGTCGCCCGTAGCAGGTGCCTTGAAAATGTATGGCAAAGTTTCTAGGTCGTGCATGCTGCTACGGCTTGTAGCAGCTGCTACGGGTGGATGTAGCACCCTTATGGATAATGCATGGAGAAATATTCATCTTTTCACCTATTTTTTCTCATTTTGGTTGCTCATTTTAGTGTGTAATTCTATAATTATGTTCTAAGTTGATATTGTAATGTTTTCAATTGAATGAAATGGAATTAGTATTTGTTTATGTCCCTATAAATTTGTGTCTCTAAGTTGATATTTTCATGGTTCATAAGATGAATGAAATCGAATTAATGTATGTTTTTGTACATGTTAATATATGTTTTTGGTGTACTCTGATTTTTTTAGTTGAATTGGATGCATCATCTGATATACTCAATTTGACCTAGTATACTTAGTTTGACAAACCAAGTCAATAACTATGATATACTCAGTTTGACATGGTATATTTCGTTTGACATACCAAGTCAATAATTAGAAGCGTTAATGATTATACTCATTTTAGTTTAATTTGATGCATTATTCTAGTTGTTCTGTCCAAGAACCATAAATTGATGAGCTTCACGAAGAAACCATAAATGATGAGAGTTTGGAAATAATGGTTTTGAATGGTGGCTCTGATCTCTTTTATGTAGGCGTGAGGTAGACTTGCATGGTTTACACTCTAACACCAAAGTCAGTTCAAGATTCATTATGAATAAAGTGAAATTGGAAATCACAGATTGTGTACCTTTTCATCGCATGTGAACCATTTTTTTATATTTGGGCCGGGTATAGTGGGCCTTTGATGGATTGGGCCTTTAGCCAATCCAAAACAGTTGCCCCTAAGGCTTGACCAGGCATTGAAGGATCTAGGGTAAGCCTTAAGTATTATTTGACCAGCCTTCATATCCTAGTTTGATGTAAAGTAGAATTGAATCACTTGGAATCAATTTTTCAAAAGTAACGAGGAACAAACTCATTTAATGCAATTTTATCATTGAGATGCTTCGACATTTATTCTTGACATATGTGATGACGTGAACAACTTAGGTGTAGCATAGTTCATAGAATGCTTAAGTGCACTTGAGTTTGGAGTGTTTTCCTGCGTGGAATTGTAGTAGTTGATTCTGTGTTATCTGTTTATCGCCGATCTTGATCCTTCTTTTGCCACTGCTGATAAATAGAGCGAGATGAATAGTTATAGGTTTTCGTAACCTTCCTGCTTTCAGATTTTCAGTTACTCTCCAAAAAACGTCTTCGTTCCTTTTTTCCTTGAGAACCTTACTAAACGAGATTCAGAGTTTTTCTTAAAGTTTTCGCCTTTTTCATTCTTATTTCCTCATAAACCTTCTTTAACAAAGTACCCTTCTCACTCAAAATTTTAAGCATCGTTTCTCTTATCTCACTAAAATAAGCAACAATAGTGCTGACTCCGTGAGAGAGTCTGAAGTGAAAACCTCATATGGGTCATCCTTTAACTCTCTACATGCTTCTTTTAGCAGCAACCATGTGAGACCATAGGTTATAACCATATTTGACGGCTCTGAGTTAGAAGGGATGTTGAAGTTTCTTTGGAGGACATAACTTCTTTTTCTACATTGTTATACGCCCTTATACCAAATGTAGGTAGAGAAATAAATCGCACTTAGGTCCTAATGCCCCTCCTATTCTTTTGGAATAGAATGTACAGACTAATTTGCAAAAGAGGGAACACTACAAATTTTATCCGGCTTCGCATGCAGAACATAGGTTATGAACCTAGCGAAGCTGAAGTGCTAGAACATTTAATTCTTTGACATCGGCCGAGCGCACCCATATATGATTGGATAGATGCAATGATGACAAACACTTCTTCGATTTTGAGCATTGCGGACACCCTGCGTGATGCTGTCATTGTGGTCGGAGATCCTTCTTAGTGGTTGTTCCTTTCAGTGCCAGAGGAGAAGAAGATATGTAGCTCTTTTGATGACTACATGCTCCCATTCTATGAATGCATATTTACAAGGATATAACTTTGACTTCCCTTTTCTGAATTTGATCCAGGTGTCCTAAAACAAATGAAGATTGCCCATTCCCAGCTTCATCCGAGGTCATGAGCATATGTGAGGGTCATTCAACTATGTGCCGAGCATAGGTCCTAGAAGCATTCTTTTAATTTATTCTTTGATCTTTTTTATGTGAGACATAGCTTTCCAAATAATTTTCATAATCAGGGGCTCTTTTGCTTTCATTCGGTCCACCAGTGGTTCAACCATTCACTTTGGATTGGGGTGATTTCCTGGGACATTTCATATTGGTTAAACCCCTCACCTTTACTGCTCATTCTGTTTTCTGCTATATAATTACTGATTCTCCCTGCTATTACCATTTTTTTGGTATCCAAAGTATTGGCCCAAGTTCCACTTTAATCAGTCTGCTCACTCCTATTGTACCAAATTGGGTACTCTTTCTCTGCATGAGGTAGCGATGAAGAAGGAAATACAATTATGAATTTAGGGGTCTGTATCCTTTTTAAGATCATCATAAAGTTTTCAACTCCAATGTATTTACTTTTACTGACGTGTTGACTAGGCTAGAATGGGAGACTGGTAGAGTGTATATGAGACTCTTCAAACTTTTGAGATTTACTGATTCGTTGACTAGGCTGCAAGGAGATGCTGGTAGAGTGCATATGGGAGTGTGCAAAGATATTATCGTTTATCAACTCATCATTTATCTAGATTATATGTTTTTTTGAACAAGACTTCTCCTGCAGACTGCACATGCACACACATGCATCATGCATACATACAGTAATGTATTTTCTTATATAATAGTTTCCCAATCTATAGCCACACATACACAGTAATTTATTTATTTATATAATCTTAATGTAAATTATCACTTAGTATACAAATATATTATTTGCAGTAGGTGTGAAGTTGTTTTTCTAGAATTTTTTGACCCAAATACCCCTAATTTTGGAAAAAATTCCCAAAATAACCCATGTTTCAAAAAAATTCCCAAAATGCCCCCATTATGGTTTTGGTTTGAACTGTGTTGCCATTGGAATTGGCGATTTCCCTATAAGGCTATGACCTTGTCACCAATTGAACTGGAGACAACATTCCAAGTCGCCAGTGCAATTGGCGACATAGTGTAAGGCTATAACCCTGTCGCCAAATGATGTGGAGACAGGGTGCGTGTTGTTTTTTTTAGTTTACGTTGATTTTGTTTGCAATATGACATAAAATTTTCATTAATTTAATAAAATATTACATTAATTAATGTTCGTGACCGGGTGCATTCAACCGGCCACCAGTTCCACATCCCCTAGGGACCCTCACTCGTTGCACTCGTTGCACTCGCCCCCTTGTTCCCCTTTTTGTTGATTCACGTCGGGTGTTTGAGGAGTCGAAGTCTCAGGAACAGTCCGAGATGGTTACCTTAGGATGTCTTGCATTCCCGTGAAGTCTTGGGGACTGAAACTGAGCGTGCGACCCATGCCAGGGTAGTTTGAGGGGGTGATTGGTGTGCGGGCAGGCCGATTGAAGGGAGACATTGGTGTGAAGGATTCGTTGATGAAAGGTTGAAATGGTGTTTGAAAGCCATAAGGATGTTGAGAAGTTTGATTGTGTTGGCTAGGGTATGATGTTTGGGCGTTTGGGCTATGAAAAGATGTTTGCCTAATTTGGCTATTGTATGATGTACCCTCGTTTTGGCTGTATCTTTGTGACATGTTGGGGGCATAGCCATATTGAGTCTCTTGATAATAATCATTTTGTTGAAGATGATATGGGGGACGCTCTTGGTATTGTGGTTGGGTGTATGGCATGTTTGGATGGATAATGTGTTGGTAATTTTGATGGGTAGGGGGTTGTGAGTAACATGGCCTTGGAGGTGGGTTAGACATTGAGGCTTCTTGTGTGTAGGTGGTCTGGCGTGGGTCGTATAAATACCTGTCTTCGGAGACAAACCCAGTTGCAACCGATTTGTACCAAGCCATGTAATTATTTGTTGGTATAGATGGGGTTGGCATCACCGGCTCACGTAAGACATATTGGCTGCGGTTCATCCATTTATGACGCTTAGTCTTTGCAAAATCCTTCCAGTCCCTAAAGTCCCATTGATCATTAACTCTTTTTAGATGCCATTTACTGATGTCAACAGGCGGATCTGGGATGTCTTGATGCATTCCAAATTGCAGTTTGACACGGTAACTGTTGTGCAGCTCCACAGTTGTGAATCTAATGACAGGGACACATGCAGTCCAAATGGCAGCATCTTCGTCGCTGACTTCATGTAGGTCTTCCATGCCTAGGTATGGACGCCATATGAACTGCAGAATAGAAAAATATTAGATAGTAAAATATATGAAATAAAAGAAGAGAAATGTTTAGGTGGACTTACATCTGCGGGTTTCTTCCTTAAGAATCTGAGAACACATGTCGCTACACAATCCAACCTCTTTTGATTTCAGACAGACATGCTGCTATAGAGAGTGCTTACAATAACCATGATAACGGGTGGCATAATCCTCCTTCTACTCCTGTATATTGCATTAGACATATTCAACAAAACTTCATGCGTGCAATCAAAGACAAGTATATTAGCAAACATGTTATGAATGCTGGTTATGCTCTAACTCAACCAACATTTCAATACTACCTTAACGAAATAAGGATGTCAAATGCATATGCCAGAAGCTGGTTAGATAACATTCCACTAGAAAGGTGGACAAGATCTTTTGATGGTGGCTGTCGATGAGGTCACATGACAACAAACCTTGTGGAGTCCATGAATGGGGTATTCAAAGGAATAAGAAACCTTCTAATCACTGCTTTGGTGAGATCAACCTATTATAGGTTGGCATCACTTTTCGCAACAAGAGGCGAAAGATGGAGTGCAGTGTTAGCGTCTGGTCAAGTATACAACGAGAGCGTTATGAAATTGATGAAGGATGATGCTATCAAAGCCAGCACACATGCAGTTACAATCTTTGACCGACATAGGCAATCATTCAGTGTACAAGAAATAATGGATTTTAATGAGGGGAGACCCAATTTATCGTATGCTGTCAGGCTAAACAGAGGTTGGTGTGATTGTGGAAGGTTCCAGGCCCTCCATGTACCTTGCTCACATGCCATTGCAGCATGCGCATATGCTCGTCAAGATGCTTATGGCTATCTATCTGATGTTTACAAGGTGGTTAATGTTATGAATGTATACAGCGAAGGCTTCGTAGTGCTACCAATGGAGGATTATTGGCATCCATACCAAGGTGAAATAGTTTGGTGTAATACCCCAAAATTTGCCCTCTCATTTCTTCATATCATTTAGCATGAGCTTTCATTTCATTGCATTGCATTCAAGCATAGAAAAAACAAAACATCAAGCATGGCATTGCATCTTGCATAAGGGCATGTGATCGGTTGTTTCTCAAAGATGTTGATCATCCAAAGCTAAAGAATAAGAGCCAAGTGTTTCTCACAAGTCTCAAGGGTCCCTTAAGCCATATGTCATCCCTACTTGATCTCACAAGTCATTGAAAGAAGGAAAATTCATCAAGAAGATTGGCCAGTGCATAATCTCCTACACAAGGCAGTAAAAAATTGGGATCTGACCCCCAAATGGGCAAGCTCCTTGAGTTTTTATCATCTCCAAATGGCATATCTCATCATTGTTTGAGAGGATACACATCATATTTAGAGGAATTTGGATTTGGAGGATGTGCTATTTCCTCCTAACCAGAGGGTGCCAAAATTAGGGTTTGACCTAAAAGCAGTTTATCTCTGATTTTTTGGACGAGACTTGATCTCATGGTATTCCTTATGTTCTTAAGTGTATATGGAGGGAAAATTGCTCATCAATTGGTTTCAGAGGGGTTTCAATTGATCAGTTGCTTGATAATCAAGAAATTGGGGAAAAAATCAACTGTACAGTGAAAAGAGTCAACTCCTGACTTTTTGAGGTCAAATTCATGAAATTCATGTTATATATGTTCAATGGACAAAATTTGATCAAGAAATGATGGCAGAATAATGAAAAATCAAGAAATCACAAAACTGCCAAAAATAGAAACTTTAGGGTTGCCAAAAATAGTAAGTTTGGACCATTTTGCACCCTACTTAGAGGCTCTCTTTCTCCAAGATAAAAGTTCCAAAACTCAGGTCCAAGTTGAGCCAATTAAAGTTCATGTTCTAAGCTTCAAATCCATATAAAAAACATCTCCATTGGATAAAAATTGAGTGAGTTATGGTTGATCAAAGTGTGAGAAAACTAGGTCCAAAGTCAAGTCATGACCAAGCATGCCCAGGCCCACGCGCCATAATTTTAACAAACACTTGGTGTGCCAAATGTCCACCCATTTTTCTCAATGATGGAAGCTCCAAATGAAAAAATTTTCAACATCAAAGTTGTTCCTTGCCATGCCCTCTTCAATGTTGATGTTGGACGAATTTTAATTTGAGCAAGTTATGAGATGGTTATGGTGGTCCAAAGTTGGTTGCTTCACACTGAAAATTTCCCAAGTCACATGGCCCTGCCCAACTCAATTTGCCACGCCATACACCAGTTCTGATTCCCATTGTTTCAAGCTATTTTTCACCATCTTACACACTTCCATTTGATTTCTTTTCAACATCAATATTATTCCATGATGTACCATCTTTCATATGACACATAAAACTCATCAAACCATCCACAAAACATGGAGAAATTCCTTCCCAAACTTCCATGTTTCAAGCTGCCAAGAATGGAAATGTTTTTACTTTGATGTTGTTCCTTCACATCAGTTTGCACGATACATGTTCATACCATCCAACCATTGCCTTATTTGTACAAACACCTTTCTTACACTATCTTCATCATGCTTTGCCATACACTAAAGAGGAAGAACATAAAACTTGCGCAACAAGTTTCTTTTGCAGCTGCTACTTCAGAACAACACATCACCACCACTGATTCACTCAACCTCCACCATAACACACCATAAACCTTCATCACTATGTCATTCCTCTCCTCACTCGCCCTAACTAACTTGACTCAGTTAGTTAGGGACAACTCAGTTAACCACCCTCAACTCACCTTAACCAACTCAGTTAACCACTACAGTTCACATCTAACTCAACTTATAAATTCACATTTCACTCACATTTTTCATTTTCAACTTTCATTTTTTCATTTTCACTCCAAAGAACACTCTCAAACTCTCTCTACTTTCTATGAACCTTCTCTCTCTTGCACACGAATCCATCATCATTCTCATCTAACTTCATCTTCAAGCTTCATCATCAAGCTGCATTGAACCTGAAGATCATTGAATTGTTGGAGTAACTACACTGCAGATTCATATTCATCTCCATTTTTCAGAGTTCTTAAGCCTTTATTTGGCCAATCGAAGCTCAAGGAAGAAGCACGCTTCTCTGGTATTCTTGTATATCCAAAGCTTTATCAGTTTCAGGTTTGATTTCTCTAACTTTGATCGCACGTTTTTTCTTCATTATTACTTGTTTCTTGTTGATTTTAGCTCATTAGGAGCTCTGAAGTATCCGGCTAATTGATAGGCCTCTTAGAGGCATAGATTCAAAATCTAGGGCATATTTTAATCTCCTCTGTTCTCTGTGTATGTGCTTGTTATGTGAGAAGTGATTGTGGATTCATGATGTACGTAGTGTCAACTTTATTTTGATATCATGTTTGCGTATTTCTGGAGATTTTGAAGTTTGCAGGTGGTGGTTGCTCGCCGGAGAAGATGACCGGAGGTCCTTCTCCGGCCGGTGGTTTGATGTTAGGGATTGTGTTATCTTATATCGTGGCCGTTAGATTAAGTGCATCGTGTGGTTTAAATCCTGCCAACGCATTAATGAAGTTATTGCATGTGTGTGACTGTATGATAATTAATATGTGCCTGCATTTGTGTCCACATGATTGCTTTGATTTTGTTGATCTTGACCGTCTGATTGATCTAACGTCCATAACGTTGCCAACAAATTAATGAAACCATGTGCCATACGCGTGCAATTTCTTTTTAATCTGAGTGTCTTTGTGTGTGCATGTGGATGGTTGCTTTGGTGTGCGTGGTATGTGGTGCGTTAGATCATGTTAGTTGATTCATTGCATGGCTATGATTGCATCTGCATGGTAACTGCATGTACACGTATCACACACAACCACACATATGGACTTGGACTCTAATTGATGTTCACACCCCTCCACTGGGCCCAGTGCATTTTTGAACGTGATATTTTACTTCTTTGCACCCCCTGCTTTCTCTTGCTTTCTTTTAATTTCTTTTTTATACCTGTTTCATAATTGACTTTTAAAAATACAAAAACATCATGAAAAATTCTACAAAAATTCATGTGATATTTTAATATGTTTAAATAATTTTCTATTATTTTTAATTTTGATTTTGTGAATATTTGCATATCAATCCATAATTTTCTTTTATTTCTTTTGAAACTTGTTTCTAGTTTCATATATGCATTTCAAAGATTTATTTCTCATAGCTCCTTAAATATTTGTGCATCAATATTTTTGCATCCATTCAGTAACATTAAAAAATTCATAAAAATATTTTTGTTTCATTTTTAGAACTTTATTTTATTGCATTTAGGTCCCTCATCTTTGCATGGTTCATGATTCATAAGTGACTATTGCTTGATTGTTTGAGGTCCTTCCTTTCTGAATTTTTGTATAGGATTTTGGTATGATGTTTACCTCTGGTTGGGGTCTCTTGAGACTTAATTTGGTGATTTTTGAATTGTGTTTGGTATTTGTTTGATGACTCTTGTTTGATGTCCCTTTTTATGAACTTCTTTGATCATGTTTGTTTACTTGCTTGAGAAGGCACTTGTGCCATTGTATGAGATCACTCTTAGTGACTTCTTGAACCATGTTTAGCTCATTATAGGTCTTTTGAATGAAATTATAGGTCATTGGTGTGAAGTTGATATCTTTTTGTACATGTTCAATACTTGTTTCACATGTCTCTTTTGACCTATCTCCTCATTCTTTTGCATCTAAGTGCCAACTTGACTTGTAATTGGTTTGCTTATGCCATGCCATACTATCCATTTGCATTTCATATGATGTATGCCTCTGACTTTGAAGTATTGCATTCATTCCATATGCCATTTATGTCTTACTTTGCATACTTGGACATGTTTCATCCAAATGCATGTTTCTTTTTCTTCTAGCTTCTAAATGACTTGTAATTGCTTAAATGTGATTGATTTGTGCATCTTATCCTCATCCTAACATGTCATACCACCTCTGACTTTGATACTTGAGGTTCATCTTGAACTTTTGTAGGTTTGACTTATGCCATGAATGTTTTCTTTCCATGTTTAATTCATGTTCATATCTTCTCACTTCTTCTCCTAAGCACTTTTAATGTTTGGACACTTGATTGTATGCCTCATATGACATTTATATATCATGTTTAGGCACGTGTTTAGGTCATCCACATTCTGACTTTGACATTATTTGAAGCATAATTGCATGATCACTTTACATGTTCACTCATTCTTCCTCTATTTCTTCCATGATTCACTTCTTTGATGATTAGTGCTTTGTTTGTGCATAATTCATTTGTGTTTGGTATCTTAACATTAGAGGTCACCCCTATTGTTTAGATTCTGACTTTGATTAGTTTGTATCTCTTAAGATCTTGGTTCCTTAGTCTTTAATTGATTTGATCATTACTTGTTGTTTCTCCCATTATTTCCTACTTGTAAATAATTTTGTGAGCTAACATTTTCATGTAGGTGATAAAGGTAAGTAAGTGTGTGGGCTTAGTTCCACATACAGTTCTTTCTCTTATATTCTCTTATTTCATTTAATCATTCAAGTTTGTGTTTGATAAGCATTTACATGCTTTCATTGAATAACTTTTCTTTCATCCCTCTTTAAGATCAACTTAACTTCCATTTTGGAAGTAAGTTGTTTCTTTTTCTCTTCTTCTTCTTTCTTTTAGAAGTAAGTTTGTTAAACCCCATTGACCATAGGATCACCATGTATGATAACATTAGGATTGAGTCTTAGTCTCCCTCATTAGATTTTCACCTTTGATCCGCTTTTGAGTATCTTCTTCTCATCTTCAAACAAAAGTAAAAAACACTTAATAAAGGCATAACACCTATTGTATTTAGGCCTTTCATATGGAAACAAGGAGGTGTGGGGTCTTCTCTCATTTTCTTGGAATGTTTAGTATACGTCCCGTCTTGGGTCGATATGCGAGGCATTCGATCCTACATGAGGGACTTAAATACAATACATGTTACAAAACATAAAATAATCAAAACACTTCTTTCTTAAAAGACAAAAAAATAAACAATGACGTCCTTCCTTCGGGAATTCTTTTCTCATCTCACTCATTCTCAACGTACGAACGTGCTTCTCCTCGTTCTCTTGCAAGATGGTAACGCACTCGGACCAGCGAGCTAGCAACACCTGAGCTAGAACGTTAGCCGTTCCCTAAAAAACACAAATAATCCATCCCTAGTGAGGGGAACTACGTCGCTCTGATTCTCATGTTCCCGATGAGATACGTAGGCAGTGGGGTAGGGCCCATTCGAGCACTTCTTTTATTTTCCCTACATTTGTTTCTCTTTCCCTTTCCATTCTTTTTCCAGTATCATTTCTACACCCTTTGATCGAGACAAGCAAGCGTGGATCCCATCGGGTACGATGGACGCGTGGGGGTGCTAATACCTTCCTCGCACGTAACCGACTCCCAAACCCTGTTCTCTTGGTCGCAAGACCATGCTCTATCCTTTCTCTCAGGTTTATGCAGTGTTTCCTTTCCCTCTCTTAGGATAAATACACATTGCTGGCGACTCTGTTTCAGTGCCACTTTCGCGTTTGTACTTGGATGAAAATCCCGGGAGCGACATTTGGCACAACGATGAAATGAGAAGAAAGAAAAAATGGCGCCCAAATAGCAAGCGTATAAGAACCGAAATGGATATCGCTGATAAAGTGATACGACTATGCAGTATCTGTCGTCAGCCCAACCACAACAAAAAACATTGTCCCAATGTTGGAGGAACATCTGCATCATAATTTAGCTTATCTTTTCGTTTGTTGTAACCAAATATTTTCATTAATGAATTTCTCTTTGTTACAACAATTTTAACAACAAGCAACACTAACACAAACAACTGTAACAACAAACAACAGTGTTAACAACAAACAACACAAACAACTTAACACATTCCTAACAGATTACAAGAATCAACTTAATTTCATTCGGTCCAAACATGACTTCCCTCGCATCTTTGTCAGTCTTCACACGAACCCATCCATGTAGCCGATCATGTCTCTCGATACTTCGGATTTTCTCCCTTTCCCCAATGTCTCCCTCCAACCACCGATTCAGCTCTCTCTTAAGTTGATTGATACCTTGTATGTTCCAAAACATCATGTCGATTGGTGGCTTGGCTCGCGAAAAAATAACTTTTCCCCAACGACGACGATACATCTTCTGAGTAAAACAAAGTTGTGAGAAGAGATGTGGAATAAACTGAACTTAACACCCCTATTTATAGTGAAAAATTCAGTTTCTAGGGAGTCTCCACTTCAATTGGTGACTCCCTTTTACCATTACTCTATGTCGCCAATTGCACTGGCGACTTGGAATGCTGTCTCCAGTTCAATTGGCGACAAGGTTATAGCCTTATAGGGAAGTCGCCAATTCCAATGGCGACACAGTTCAAACCAAAACCCTAATGGGGGCAGTTTGGGAATTTTTTTGAAACATGGGTTATTTTGGGAATTTTTTCCAAAATTAGGGGTATTTGGGTAAAAAATTATGTTTTTCTAAATAACAAGTCTATGAATATGATACTTTTACTTCAAAAGAACTAACCCTATTGTTTTTACTCTACTGCATGCCAAAGAATTATTAATAGTGTGCCTCCTTAAATTATTGAAGTATTTTCATTTAAAAAATGATGAAAAATAGATTTAATTGTGAAAGAAAAAATGAGATAACATTGTGGTAATTTATGGAGAATATTCTTCTCAAGTATAACAAAGATAAACTTGTGTACTTTCAAACTTTAATATAAAATACATTGAAAACAAAGTAAGTAGTAGCTATATAACATATAGCTTAATTCTCCACAATCTTGTTGATTGCAATAAAGATGAAAAATCCACAAAAAACAAAATAACTTATGAACTTGTATAAATTAATTGAATATAAAAATTTAATGAAACATTTAGTGAAGAAAGAATACAATTTGAAGTCTGTGCTACTGGAGCTGATGGTGCCAAATATTTATTGGCAGAGATACAAACAACTGCATTTTGTGAAGTGTTGTATCCACATCTTTTATCAGATTCAATGCAACAGTTGCACGTGTAATGTTCTACTCCCCTCCACTTAAACTCAAATCTTTGATATGCTCTATTATTGTTGTTGGGGATTGAAGTGTTGAGTTCAATAACAATTATATTTTTTTCTTGTAGTCATTAACAATGTAATCTTGAACTCTAATACTTAACACTAAATATGATTTTTGATGTTTACCATCTTCAATGCAAGAAGTTACATGATAAATTTCTTGATACATTTTTGAATTAAAAGGATAAGAGGGTGGATCTTGAGCACGCTCGAACAATAGAGTATAATTCACGTCCTTGAATGTGTAGTCAAAGAAATTTATATTTGCTTCTACATCCATATATTTTACGATGCAAGCGGGAATAGTATCAGGATAATACACATATGCTCTTGCAATAGTTAAGAATGTAGAATATTGATTTAATTCAAGGATGATAATCTTTTGGGACTTTATAACCAAAGTCAAGTCGCCATGTTGGCAATCAACCTTGGAGTTGGGATGTCCGCACAATTTTTCTTGAGTGTTTAGATTTGAAAATGTATAGGTTATGTTTTTGAAACTGCCACAACTAAAAGGAGCATAAGATGTGTCGAGTTTAGATTCCGTAATTACATGTTTTTGAAAAAGGAATATAAAAGAAAAAGGAAAGCAGAAAAGTGGTGAAGACATCTTAATTAGATGAAGACTATTTTCCACACTCTTATTTTTCTTATTGGTTTAAATCTTTTAGCAATTCCTCAATCTGTAGAAAATAAATAAATTTGCTGTCAAAATTTATTATTGATGACAAAAATTAAAAACTATGATAGCAACAAAAAATTTAAATGGCAAGTACTAAACTACAAATCTAACTTTGAATAGTGCATAAACCTTATTATGTGCAATAGTTATTTATAGTATTAGTTTTTAACTATATAGTGCATAACATTGTTTTGGTTTAGAGTTTAATGTTACCTATCGTTGAAATATTATTGTTTAGCTACTCATCATTGGTCTAGATCCTAAGTTTTTTTGAACAGGAATTGTTGTGCAGAATGCGCATGCACACACAAACGCATGCGCGCATACACACAGTAATGTATTTTCTTGTATAATATTTTTCCAATATATAGCCACACATACACACTACTTTTTTTTTATATAATCTTAATGTAAAGTATTCTTTTAGTTCAAAAGAACTAAAACTATAGTTTTTACTCTACTCTATGCCAAAAACTTACTAATAGTCTGTCCCATTAAATTATTGAAGTATTTTGTTTAAAAAGTGATGTAAAATAGATATAATACCAATAATAAGGGCCTTCTTCCAATTCCGTGTTCCTTAAACAACAATTATTTTGAAAGAAAAAATGATCTAACATTGTGGTAATTTAGGGAAAATATCATTCTCAAGTATAACAAAGATAAACCTATGCATTTTAGCAATTTAATATAAAATACATTACAAACAAAGTATGTAGTGGCTATATAACATATAGCTTAATTCTCCACAATCTTCTTGATTGCAATAAAGATGAAAAATCCACTAAAACCAAACAACTTTTGAATTTGTATAAATTAGTTGAACAGAAAAATATAATGAAACATTGATGGAAGAAAGAATACCATTTGAAGTTCGTGTTGTTGGAGCTAATGGTTCCAAATATTTCCTGGCAGAGATACAAACAACTGCATTTTGTGAAGTGTTGTATCCACATCTCTCACCGGATGTAATACAACACTCACACAAGTCATTTTCTACACCCCTCCACATAACATAAATTTTTTTATCTGCAAGATTATTGTTGTTGGTGATTTAGTGTTGAGTTCAAAAACAAGTATTTTTTTCTTGCAGTAATTAACAATATAATCTTGAACTCAACTACTTTACACTAAATATGAAGTTAAATATTTACCATTTTTGATGCAAGAAGTTACTTACGGGGTTTCTTGATATATTTTTTAATTAAAAGGATAACAGAGTGTATCTTAAGCACACTCGACCAATAGAGTATGATTCACGTCATTGAATGTGTAGTCAATGAAATTTATATCTACTACTACATCCATATATTCTAAGGTCGAGCGGGAATAATATCAAGAGAATATAAATATTCTTTTGCAATAGTTAAGAGTTGAGAAGATTGATTTAGCTCAAGGATGATAAACTTTTGGGACTTTATAACCAAAGTCAAGTTGCCGTGTTGGCCATCAACCTTGAACTTTGGATGTCTGCAAAATTTTTCTTGAGTGTTTAGATTTAAAAATGGATAGGTTATGTTTTTGAAACTGCCACAACTAAAAGGAGCACACGATGTGTTGAGTTTAGCTGCAAAAATTACACGTTTTCAAAAGAGGAAAATAAAAGAAAAAGAAAGCATAAAAGTGGTGAATACATCTTTACTAAATGAAGACTATTTTTCACACTCTGATTTTTATTATTGGTTTAAAACTTTCAGTAAATCTCTACTCTGTAGAAAAAAAATACATATCTTGTAAGATTTATTATTGATGATTGAAATTAAAAACTATGATAACAACACAAAATTTCAATGGCAAGTATTAAACTACAAATCTAACTTTGAATAGTGCAGGAACCTTATTATGTATAATAGTTACTTATAGTATTAGTTTGTAACTATATAGCCCATAACATTGTGTTAGTTTAGAGTTTAAAGTTTCTTAGTGTTGTAATATTGTTGTTTAGCTACTCATCATTTGACTAGATTCTATGTTTTTTTGAACGAGATTTATTCTGTAGACTACGCATGCACACACACATGAATGCGCGCGTACACACAATAATGTATTTTCTTATATAATATTTTCCCTATACATAGCGACATATACACAATAATTTATTTGTTTATATAACCTTAATATAAATGATTACTTAGTATACAAATATATTATTTGTAGATGTGAAGTTGTTTTTCTAAATAAAAATCTATGAATATGACACTTTTACTTGAAAAGATCTAAACCTATAGTTTTTACTCTTCTGCATGCCAAAGACTTATTAATAGTCTGTCCCCTTAAACTATTGAAGTAATTTCATTTAAAAATGTTGAAAAGTAGATTTAATGCCAATAATAAGAACCCTATTCCAGTTCTGTGTTCCTATAACAACAATTAATTGTGAAAGAAAAAAATGAGCTAACATTGTGGTGATTTATGGAGAATATTCTTCTCAAGTATAACAAAGATAAACTTGTGCATTTTAGCACATTAATATAAAATACCTTGAAAACAAGCACATGTACTGAAAAATGCATAACCTTTTACACTCTACTGACCAATCATTATCTTGTAATTATTGATCAAGCTAATTTTCTCATTATTTAGGCTAGAGCTTTCAGCTGCTTCAGGTTGGATTTCATTCCCACCCTGAAGTAATTATAAACGTTGGAACACCTCTTCCATTAATGGTCTCATATTCTCGGAACCTTGGAGACACTAATATGACAACTCAACAACACCATTAATCATATTCCTCACCGTGAAATCTGAATTAAAGACGAAATTATTATCCATTATACCATCAAAAGTTTCATTTAATTTTTTTTTCATATCTGTTTCAGACAATGTAGCATCAGTGCATTCTCTTCTTCTGTGGCAACAAAAGGAGGCAAAGATGTTACTAACTCAATCAACACCACTCCAAAACAATAGACATCAATTTTATAAGTAACTTGATGAGTTTAATGGTACTCGGGATCTAGAAAACCTAGAGTCCCTTGTGGATTTTTTGAAATGCGGTTATGATCAGTTGGTATAAGGCATGAGAGTCCAAAATATTCTACTTTCACATTATATTGTGCATTTATAAGAATATTCATTGTTTTAATATCTCTAAGGATAAATTTAAAAGCATGGATATACATCAATTCACTTGTTGTCTCCACAACGATCCTCATCCTAATAGGCCAAGGAAGTTTTCCAGGTGTTGCAACTTCCTGGTGTTGCTTTGTAACCATGAAAGTAATCAGCCAAAGTTCCAATGGTAACAAATTCATAGATGATTAAAGCTTAACGGATTACGAGTGTCGTACTTCCATATAAAAAGATAAGATGTGTATGGACTAATTTAGCCAGGACAGTAATTTCATTTTGAAATTGTTGATCTCAACCGTATCGGTGTTTATCAAGGTGCTTCATTGACACTTCACGCCCATCTTCTAGAATGCCTAAATAGAAACATGAAATGATAAAAATTATATGCCAATATGATTAAATTAAAAATGTAAATAATTACATTAACAAAAAGAACTCAATCTGTTGCGGTTGGGGTTTCCCACGGTCATTGCAGTCAATTTACATAAGTTGTTGGATAGAGACCATATGACTAAGACCATGAGTGGGCCAATCAAAAACATGAATCACACCCGTTTGATCAAGATTAATGGACGGGATCACTAACTACAATGATTGTTGATGTACCATAACAACTCTATTTCGACTAAAAAACGTGTTATCTTTTATCGTAATACACTTTTCCACTTCCTCCATCTCCTAGTTTGATTGCAAAGGAGTCTGTGTCCTTTTAAAGATCATCAAAAATAAAGTGTTCAACATCTAAGTTTTTACTTTTACTGATACGACTTGGCTAGAAGGGGAGACTGGTAGAGCATATATGAGACTCTTCAAACTTTTGAGATTTGCTGATTCGTTGACTAAGCTGTAAGGAGATGCTGGTAGAGTGCATATGGGATTGTGCAAAGCTATTATTGTTTAGTTACTCATCATTTGTCTAGATACCAGGTGTTTTTGAACGGGATTTATTTTGCCGACTGCGTATGCACACACACACATGCATGCGCACATACACACAGTAATGTATTTCCTTATATAATATTTTCCCAATATATAGCCACACATACACAATAATTTTTTTTTATATAATCTTAATGTAAATTATTACTAAGTATACAAATATATTATTTGCAGTTGTGATGTTGTTTTTCTAAATAACAAGTCTATGAATATGATACTTTTACTTCAAAGAACTAAACCTATAGTTTTTACTCTACTACATGCCAAAGACTTATTTATAGTCTGTCCCCTTAAATTATTGAAGTATTTTCATTTAAAAAATGATGAAAAATATATTTAATACCAATAATAAGGGCCCTCTACCAGTTATGTGTTCCTATCACAACAGTTAATTGTGAAAGAAAAAATGAGCTAACATTGTGAAAATTTATGGAGGATATTCTTCTCAAGCATAATAAAGATAAACTTGTGCATTTTAGAACTTTAATATAAAGTACATTGAAAACAAGGTAAATAGTAGCTATATTACATATAGTTTAATTCTCCACAATCTTCCTGCTTGCAATAAAGATGAAAAATCTATAAAAAAAACATATGAAATTGTATAAATTAATTGAATATAAAAATATAATAAAACATTGAGTGAAGAAAAAATACCATTTGAATTTGGTGCTACTAGAGCTAATGGTACCAAATATTTATTGGCAGAGATACAAACAACTGCATTTTGTGAAGTGTTGTATCCACATCTCTCACCAAATTCAATGCAGCATCGCACATGCCATGTTCTACACCCTTACACTTAACCGGAAATCTTTGATCTGCACTATTATTGTTGTTGGGGATTGAAGTGTTGAGTTCAATAACAATTATATTTTTTTCTTGTAGTCATTAACAATGTAATCTTGAACTCTACTATTTAACACCAAATATGATTTTTGAAATTTATCATCATTAATGCAAGAAGTTATTTGAGAAATTTCTTAAAAGTTTTTTGAATTAAAAGGATAGAAGAGTGGATCTTGAGCACACATCGAACAATAGAGTATAATTCACGTCCACGAATGTGTAGTAAAATAGATTTATATCTACTTCTAGATCCATATATTTCAAGGTTCAAGAGGGAATAGTATCACGAGAATACAAATATGCTCTTGCAATAGTTAAGAGTTGAGAAGTTTGATTTAACTCAAGGATGATAACTTTTGGGACTTTATAACCAATGTCAAGTTTCCATGTTGGCAATCGACCTTGAACTTTGGATGTCCGCAAAATTTTTCTTGAGTGTTTATATTTGAAAATGGATAGGTTAGTTTTTGAAATTTCCACAACTAAAAGGAGAACAAGATGTGTCAAGTTTATCTGCAGTAATTACATATTTTTGAAAGAGGAAGATAAATGAAAAACATAGCAGAAAAGTGATGAACACATCTAAATTAGATGAAGACTATTTTTCACACTCTTATTTTTTTTATTAATTTAAATCTTTCCTCAAATCTTCAATCAGTAGAAAAAGATACATATGTTTTCAAGATTTATTATAGATGACAGAAATAAAAAACTATGATAGCAACACAAAATTTCAATGGCAAATACTAAACTACAAATCTAACTATGAATAGTGCAGGAACCTTATTATGTATAATTGTTATTTAGAGCATCTCCAATGGGAGAACTAATTTTGGTTGCTTGTGTCATATTTTGTGGGCCCAAATTGCCACATTGCATTTAAGCACTCTATAGCAATCTCAACTATTTTTACTCCAATCGTAATTCTAAATAAGCAACATATCTTTGACCCCATCAATTTATATTATTTTATATACACAACATTTTATGCCTATTAGTCAATTAATTAAATTATAATTAATATATAAAAAGATGGTAAATTTAAAAAAAAAATACATAAATGACGAGAAATAAAATATATAATAATAAAAAATATATAAAAGGTATGATGACGAAACATGTTGCAGTAAAATAAGAAGAAAAATTAATGCATTCCACCTCTTAAATGTTATTTTAAATGAAAATAGTAGTTATAGCAAAATGAAATTAAATGTTTCTTTACCACTTTTACTAATAAGTGTAATGTTGCACATATTTAAAATTTTTAATCAATAAATTCAATTGCCAACCATCTTGAATTAATTTTTCCATTGAATTGACTAAAAACTAATAATATTTTAATGTTAAGTTCTCCACTTTTGAGATTTTTTGAGGAGGTTCCATTTCTTAAATTTAAGCAATCAATGTTGCCACATCAAAAGAATCTATGAATATATTACTCTCAATAAAAATATATGAATATGATACTTTAACTTCAAAAGAACTAAAACTATACTTGCCAAAGACTTACTAATAGTTTATCCCCTGATATGATTGATGTATTTTCATTTAAAAAATGATGAAAAATAGATTTAATACCAACAATAAGGGCCTTCTTCTAGTTATGTGTTCCTATAACAATAGTTAATTATGAAAGAAAAAATGAGTTAACATTGTGGTAATTTATGGAGAATATTCTTCTCGAAAATAACAAAGAAAAACTTATGCATTTTAGAATATTAAATACATTGAAAACAAAATAAATAGTAGCTATATAACATATAGCTTAATTCTGCACAATCTTTCTGATTGCAATAAAGATGAAAAATCCAGTAAAACCAAACAAACTTACGAATTTGTATAAACTAACTGATTAGAAAAATATAATGAAACATTGCGTGAAAAAAGAATACCATTTGAAGTTGGTGCTATTGGAGCTGATGGAGCCAAAGTTTTCTTGGATGAGATACAAACAACTGCATTTTGTGAAATGTTGTATCCACATGTCTCACCATATTTAATACAACATTCGCACATGTCTTAGCCTACACCATCCACTTAACCTAAAATATTTGATACGGAGTATAATTGTTGTTGGTAAATTGAGTGTTTAGTCCAAAAATAGTTATATTTTTTTCTTGCAGTCATTAACAATGTAATTTTAAACTCTAATACTTAACACTAAATAAAAACTTTGACAATTTCCATCTTTGATGCAAGAAGTTACTTGATAAATTTCTTGATAGATTTTTGAATTAAAAGGATAAGAGAGAGGATCTAGAGCACACATCGAATAATATAACTCACATTCATGAAAGCGAGGTCAAAGAAATTTATATCTACTTCTACATCGATATATCTTAAGGTATAAGCGGGAATAGTATCAGGAGAATACAAATATGCTTTTGCAATAGTTAAGAGTTGACAAGATTGGTTTAACTCAAGGATGATAAACTTTTGGGAATTTATAATCAAAGTCAAGTTGCCATGTTGGCAATCAACCATGAACTTTGGATGTCTGCAAAATTTTTCTTGAGTGTTTATATTTTAAAATTGATAGGTTATGTTTTTGAAGCTGCCACAACTTAAAGGAGCACTAGATGTGTCGAGTTTAGCTGCAGAATTACATTTTTTTGAAAGAGGGAGATTAAAGAAATAGAAATAAAAAATTTGGTGAAAACATCTTACCTAGATGAAGACTATTTTTCACACTTGGATTTTTCTTATTGGTTTAAATCTTTCAGTAAAACATCAATCTCTAGAAAAAAATACATATATTTTCACGATTTATCATAGGTGACTGAAATTAAAACTATCATAGCAACACAAAATTTCAATGGCAAGTACTTAACTTCAAGTCTAACTTTGAATAATGCAGGAACCTTATTATTTATAATAGTTACTTATAGTATTAGATTTTAACTATATAGCACATAACATTATTTTGGTTTAGAGTTTAAAGTTACTTACTATTGTAATATTATTGTTTATCTATTCATTATTTGTCTAGATCCTAAGTTTTGAGAATGGGATTTGTTCTGCAGATTATGTATGCACACGCACACACGGATACACGCAGTAATGCATTTTCTTATATAATATTTTTTCAATATATAGCCACACGTACACAATAATTTATTTGTTTATATAATTTTAATGTAAATTATTACTTAATATAAAAATATATTATTTGCAGTAGGTGTGATGTTGTTTTTCTCAATAACAAGTCTATGAATATGATACTTTTACTTCAAAAGAACTAAAACTATAGTTTATACTCTACTGTATGCCAAAGACTTACTAATAGTCTGTCCCCAGAAATTATTGAAGTATTTTAATCTAAACAATGATGAAAAATATATTTAATACAAACAATAAGGGCCCTTTTCCAGTTCTGTGTTCCTATAACAACAGTTAATTGTGAAAGAAAAAAATGAGACAACATTGTGGTAATTTATGGAGAATATTATTCTCAAGTATAGCAAAGATAAACTTATGCATTTTAGCCTATTAATATTAAATACATTGAAAACAAAGTAAGTAGTAGTTATATAACATATTGCTTAATTCTCCACAATCTTCGCGATTACAATAAAGATGAAAAATACACTAAAATCAAAACAACTTAGTAATTTGTATAAATTAATTAAATAGAAAAATATAATGAAACATTGAGTGAAGAAAGAATACCATTTGAATTTGGTGCTACTGGAGCTCACGGTGCCACAGATTTTTTGCGTGAGATACAAACAGTTGCATTTTGTGAAATGTTGTATCCACATGTCTCGTCGTATTTAATGCAACAGTCGCACATGTCTTATCCTACACCCCTCTGTTGGAATCAACCCAAAGACTATGGGAATTCCTACTATCACGCAGCAATTATACAGAAAGTAGAAAGAGAATAGGGAAGAAGAAGATGAATAGTGTTCTTGCTGCCCACAAACTGTGGGACTTTCTCTCTTCTTATTACTCACTCTGCAACTGCAGAATTCTGTGAGAAATTACAAAGTGTTGTAATTGATTGATTGATACAAAATAATGGGGGAAACTCCCTATTTATAGAATTAGGTTTGCTTGCATCTCAAGACAAAGCCCAAACTATAAAAGCCCAAAATATCAAATCTAATCTAAATGATATCAAATCAAATCTAATCTAATAAAAGCAAAATCTGAATCCCATCTAAATGAATCTGTCGAAACACTTTCGACAATTCGACACTAAGCAATTCGACTTCGACTTCGACACTAGACAACAACCTGTTGTCTTCGACTTCGACTTCGACAACAATGGATTACATTCAACACACCACCTAATACATTGTGTCTAAACTATATATGTTCATCATAGACCTTAGCCTTCTGAATCCTTCGACTTGCACTCCCTTCGTCATGATATCTGCAATCTGATTCTCAGTTCTGCAGTGTTCCAAATTCATCTTCCCTTCTGCTACCTGCTCTCGAAGATAATGGAACCTCATCTCGATGTGCTTGCTTCGACCATGAGCTATTGGATTCTTCGCCAAGTTGATAGCTGACATGCTGTCGATCTTCATGGTAATTGCTCCATGACTCATTGATGTAATTTCTTCGACCAGATTCACCATCCATGTTGCTTGACATGCACAAAGAGAAGCAGCAATGTATTCTGCTTCGCATGATGACAATGCCACTACTGGCTCCTTTCTCGAACTCCAAGCAACTGGTGCACCACCTAACATAAACACATATCCAGCTGTGGATTTTCTATCCTCTGCATCACTACACCAGCTAGAGTCTGTGTATCCTACTAACTTGCATTCTTTCCCTTCATCAGCTGCTGGAAACAAAATGCCATAGTCGAGAGTTCCTTTCAGATACCTTAGTATCCTCTTCACCGCTGCTAGGTGTGATACCTTTGGCTTCTGCATAAATCTACTTACCATACCAACACTGTATGCTAAGTCAGGCCTTGTGTGACAAAGGTATCGAAGTGACCCAATAAGTCTTCTGTATTGGGTTGGGTCGACATCATCTTCATCTGAATTTTTCGACAGTTGCTGTCTGGGCTCAGCTGGAGTCGAAGTTGGGTTGCAATCTTGCATCTCAAATCTCTTCAATATTTCGCCTGCATATCTTCTTTGATGCATCATTAAACCTCTACTACTCTTGTAGAATTCGATGCCAAGGAAATATGAGAGATTTCCCAAGTCTGACATTTCAAACTCTTCACTCAGGTTACGTTTGAAATCTTCGATCTCCTTCTTGCAACTTCCTGTTATCAACAGATCATCGACATAGAGACATAGTATAAGCAATTCGCCATTGCTTCTTCTTACATATACTCCATGCTCAGTTGTGCACTTCACAAATTCCTTCTTCCTTAAGAAGCTGTCGATTTTCTTATTCCAAGCTCTTGGAGCTTGCTTAAGTCCATACAGGGCTTTATGCAGCCTGTACACCTTTCTCTCTTTGCCTTGTTTCACAAACCCAACTGGTTGTGCAACATAAACTTCTTCGTCTAAGGGGCCATTCAGGAATGCACACTTCACGTCCATCTGACATGTGTGCCAATTATTCATATTTGCTAGACCAACAACCAACCTGATTGTTTCGATCCTAGCAACTGGTGCAAAGACTTCGTCATAATCAATTCCTTCCTTCTGAAGAAATCCTTTCGCTACGAGTCTTGCTTTGTGTCGAACTACTTCACCTTTTGGATTCAACTTTACTTTGTAAACCCACTTCACATCAATTGCCTTCTTGCCTTCAGGCAATTCGACAAGTGACCAGGTGTTGTTGACTTCAATGGATTTTATTTCTTCATTCATTGCTTTCACCCACTTCGAATCTTTCAATGCCTCAGCTGCATTGACAGGTTCGACATCTGCATAGAAAGCATAGTGTACCAGTTCACCTTCTTCATCGACAACATCATCTGATGTAATCACACATTCCTGCAATCTTGCTGGCATTTGTCTTGATCGACGAGGTCTACTTGGTCCTGCTTGGTCTTCGACACTTTCTTGTCGAACTTCTCTCTCAGCTTCTCTAGCTGGTTCTTCACAACTGATTCTTACTGAATCTTTGTTGACATTTTCTGTCCAGTCCCACTCCTTAAGGTCATCAATGATCACGTCTCTGCTGATCACAATCTGCTTGTTCACTGGGTCGAACAGTTTGTATCCACCTGTCGAATGATATCCCACCAGGATCATTTGACTTGACTTGTCATCTAACTTTCGTCTCAACTGATCTGGCACATGCCTATGTGCAATCGATCCGAAGACCTTAAGATGACTTAAGCTTGGCTTCACACCAGACCAACATTCTTCTGGCGTAATCCCATTTAGCTTCTTCGTCGGACACCTGTTCAGAAGATATGTCGAAGTCGAAACAGCTTCTCCCCATAATTCTTTAGGAAGATGTTTGCCCTTCAACATACTTCGAACCATGTTCATGATGGTTCGATTCTTCCTTTATGCAATTCCATTCTGCTGTGGAGTGTAGGGTGGCACCACCTCATGCACAATCCCTTCTTTCTCACATAGTCTGTCGAAATCTTTCGACACATATTCTCCACCACCATCAGTTCTCAAAACCTTGAGCTTACGACCACTTTGTCTTTCGACCATAGATTTGAACTTGGCAAATACCTCAATCACTTCACTTTTCTTCTTGATCAGGTAGGTCCACAGTTTTCGACTGAAATCATCTATGAATGTGACAAAGTATTTGTTACCTCCCATAGAATCGACCTGGATTGGACCACATACATCAGAGTACACAACATCAAGAATTCCCTTCGACCTGCTTCCTGCATCCTTACTGAAGCAATTCTTGTGTTGCTTTGCCTGCACACATTCCTCACAAACTTCATCTGGAATGTTAATTTCTGGCAAACCTGAAACCATGTTCTTTCTCTTCAGATCTCTGATGTCTTTGAAGTTGAGATGTCCAAGCCTATAATGCCATATCCACTCATCTCTGCTAGCTGCAGTTGCAAGACACTTGTGCTCCATCACATTTAGTTCAATCTTGAAGGTTCTATTCTGAGACATTGGAGCCTTCAAGATCAACCTACCACTTGCGTCGAGAACTCTCATCATCTTGTCTTCGACAACTACCTTGTAGTTCTTTTCGACAAGCTGCCCTATACTGAGCAAATTACTCTTCATGCCTGGAATGTACAACACATTGGAAATTGTTGACCTTTTGCCATCTTTCCTCATAATCAGAACATCACCAACACCTTCAGCTGCTAGAGTGTTGTCATTTGCAAACTTCACTGTGTTCTTCGACGAGGGCTTCATGTTGACAAACCAATCTTTCCTCCCAGTCATGTGTGATGAGCATCCTGAGTCCAAGTACCACTGGTCCTTGAGACTCTCATTATCTCTGGTTGTAACCATCAGCATCATACCTTCTTCTTCTTCATGCTTCGCCAGCTTTGCATCATCTTCTTGATTCTTTCTTTCAGGACATTTTGTCGAATAGTGACCATACTGGTGACAATTATAACACTGAATGTGGCTTTTGTCAGGCTTTCGACCACCACTTCTTCCTCTACCTGCAGCACCACCTCTTTGGTTGCCTTGGTTCTGGGTCCTTCTATGGTTCGACCAATTCGCCTCTTGCTGATTTCCTTTGCCTGTCGAATTGTTGTAGCTTCCTCTACCTTTGTCGACCATCTTTTCTTTACCCTTCTTATCTTTCACTGATTGAGCTTGCAAGGCCACATCATTCTTCGACTTGCTTGCAGCTCTTTCAGCCATTCTTTGTTCATGAGATTCAAGCATCCCTTGAAGCTCTTCTTTCGTTACCTTCGACAAATCTTTTGATTCTTCTATGGCTACTACCACGTGATCAAATTTTGGAGCCAACGATCTCAAAATCTTTGAGACAACTGCTTTCGTCGTCAACACTTCTCCACACACTTTGATTTGATTCACAAGTCTCGTAACTCTTGTGAAGAAATCTGTTATGCTCTCATTGTCTTCCATCTGAAGCAATTCATACGCCCTTTTGTGAGTTTGTAACCTCACCTCTTTCACCTTCTCTGCGCCTCCAAACGATTTTTCCAGAATCTCCCATGCATCCTTCGCTGTTTCTGCATCACTAACTTTCTCAAAGTTATCTGCATCAACACATTGATGGATTATAAAGAGAGCTTTATAATCTTTCTTCTTCAATTCTTTGAATGCAGCCTTTTCTTGATCCGTCGCACCTTCTTCAAGAGTTGTTATTCCTTCCTTCACAAGATCCCACAAATCTTGATAACAGAAAACAACCTTGATTTGCTTGCACCAATTCTCATAATTATCTTTCTTGAGAATTGGAAGGTTTGCTGGAAAATGGCCGTTTGGATGATTCGTAGCCATCGCGTTCTTGCGATTTCTTGCCCTTGAATCTCTTAAACCGGAGCTCTAGATACCAGATGTTGGAATCAACCCAAAGACTATGGGAATTCCTACTATCACGCAGCAATTATACAGAAAGTAGAAAGAGAATAGGGAAGAAGAAGATGAATAGTGTTCTTGCTGCCCACAAACTGTGAGACTTTCTCTCTTCTTATTACTCACTCTGCAACTGCAGAATTCTGTGAGAAATTACAAAGTGTTGTAATTGATTGATTGATACAAAATAATGGGGGAAACTCCCTATTTATAGAATTAGGTTTGCTTGCATCTCAAGACAAAGCCCAAACTATAAAAGCCCAAAATATCAAATCTAATCTAAATGATATCAAATCAAATCTAATCTAATAAAAGCAAAATCTGAATCCCATCTAAATGAATCTGTCGAAACACTTTCGACAATTCGACACTAAGCAATTCGACTTCGACTTCGACACTAGACAACAACCTGTTGTCTTCGACTTCGACTTCGACAACAATGGATTACATTCAACACCCTCCACATAACCTAAAATCTTTGATAGGTAGTCTTATTATTGTTGGTGATTGAAGTGTTGAGTCCAATAACACATATTTTTTTCTTGCAATTATTAACAATGTAATCTTGAACTCTACTACTTAACACTAAATATGAATTTTGATATTTACCATCTTTGATGCAAGAAGTTACTTGAGAAATTTCATGATAGATTTTTGAATTAAAAGAATAAGAGAGTGGATCTTGAGCACACATCGAACAATAGAGTATAATTCACGTCCACGAATGTGTAGTTAAAGAAATTTATATCTACTTCTACATCCATATATTTTAAGGTACAAGCGAGAATAGCATCTGGAGAATACAAATAAACTCTTGCAATAGTTAAGAGTTGAAAAGATGGATTTAACTCAAGGATGATAAACTTTTGGGACTTTATATCCAAATTCAAGTAGCCATGTTAGCAATCAACCCTGAACTTTGGATATCCGCTAAATTTTTCTTGAGTGTTTAGATTTGAAAATGGATAGGTTATTTTTTTGAACCTACGACAACCAAAAGGAGCACAAGATGAGTCGAGTTTAGCTGCAGTAATTACATATTTTTGAAAGAGGAAGATAAATGAAAAGGAAAGCACAAAAGTGGTGAAGACATCTTAATTAGATGAAGACTATTTTTCATACTCTGATTTTTCTTATTGGTCTAAATCTTTCAGCAAATATAATCTGTAGAAAAAAATACATATGATTTCAAGATTTATTATAGATTACAGAAATTTAAAACTATTATAGCAACACAAAATTTCAATGGCATGTACTAAACTACAAATCTAACTTTGAATAGTGTAGGAACTTATTATGTATAATAGTTACTTATATTATTCGATTTTAACTAAATAGAACATAAAATTGTTTTGGTTTAGAGTTTAAAGTTTCTTACATTGGTAATATCATTATTTAGCTACTCATTATTTGTCTAGATCCTACGATTTTTTCACGGGATTTGTTCTGCAGAATGCGCATACCCACACACGCACACAAACACGCAGTAATATATTTTTCTTATACAATATTTCCCAATATATAGCGACACATACAAAATAATTTATTTTTTTATATAATCTTAATGTAAATTGTGACTTAGTATACAAGTATATTATTTGCAGCAGGTGTGAAGTTGTTTTTTTTCAATAACACGTCTATGAATATGATACTTTTACTTCAAAATACCTAAAAATATAGTTTTTACTCTACTGCTGTTAGCTCCTAATTTTGACGCTTGATGTTAGGATTAAGAGTTTTTATGCTGAAGATGGGATTTCTGAAGTTCTAAGAGACTTCAACAGAAATATCGTTATCAGAAAGTCTAGTCGAAAGGTACCTTTGTGCAGAGAAGATATGGTTTAAAAACTCAGAAATATTTCTAAGAGTTTGAAAAGTTTCTAAGACAGAAGGCCAATAAGCATCGTTCGATTTGGAGATTCAAATTCAAATATTGGAGGGAATTTTGTCCTTATCCATTTGAGAGAAAGGACACGTGTTGAGCATCTGAAGAATGAAGACATGCACGATGCCATGTGTTTCACCTTGATTAATAGGCCGTTAGTGGGTAGTTATTTTTCACCATTATAAATATCAAGTCTTCGTTCTAGGGTGTGTGTGTTAAAAAGTTGTACAAATTTCTCAAATTACTCAAAGTATCTGTGTGTAGAGAGAAACGAGTTTCTGAAGAAATGTACGTGTTGTGTAACACCATTTTTCTTAGTCAATGCAATCTAATTAATTTTTATTCAGAAGTTTACTTTGTCTCATTTACCTTATTAAGTTACTTCCTATTGTTTCTTTAATTATTTACTCTTATTTTCTTCTTTTCAAAGTCTTGTCGAATTTTTCTTGTTTTCAAATACAAACATAGTCGAAATGTCCAGTATTCTTTTTATACTCTTTTAAATCATTTAGCACATGTCCTAGGATTTAGTTTGGTCGATCCTGCAAGTTACTCATTTTTATAAAATTGATAGACCAGAGGTTGTTTACTATTTTTCCCAGTAAACAAATTGGCACGCCCAGTGGGAACGAATTTCTTGTGTTTTCATAAGAAACTTATAATTCTGTGTGTTGATTATCTTTTCTGTGTCAAATACTTCGTTGTATGTTATTAAGAAGTGGTAAAGTAGCCACCACAAATGAAGATAGACCAAAAAGGAGATATAAGAGGAAAATGGCAATTACTAATCAGCCAAATAGTTCGAATCCTCAAACTACGTCTGGTGTCAATGCAGAACCAATCCCAAGGTCTTCGACTGGAGGACCCACGGTTTGTGCGCCTGTATCTGAAGCCATACCATCTATGGCAAGTTCGAACCCAACGCATTCGATCACCCATGCTCAGCCCATTCTGAGTTATGTTGGGTCAAGGGTCCACCAAGGGCTCCCCCACCAGTGGGAACTGCAAACTTTCAACCATTTTTCCCCTTGGATTTTTTGCGCCTTTGCCTAGTCGAGACCCACCTTATGGGATGCCAACTTCGATGATGGCGAACTTACAGAATGCTCCTCCAGTATTTACAAAACCTATAGTAACATCACCTTTACAAGGGTCAGGATCTATGGTTAATATGGGTCGAAATAACCAATGCTTAGGAATAGGATATTCAACCCAAATGTCAGGCTTGACGAATACTACTGCAGCCTATTTAAGGCAATAAATGGATGAAAGTAACCACCAAATGATCCAAATGATGTCCCAAACTATGGGAGAAATCTTCCAGCCTCTAATTCCAAATACCACCCAGACTAACCAGCTAATGGCTGCGCAGATGACGCGCCTTGCAGATTTCTTTAGTGTACCTAACCCTCCTCGACATCCTCAGAGAGAGTATATCGCAGGAAACCAAGGGGCGGTGTTCGAAGAGGACCCCACTATTAATTAGAACAAACAAAACCCAAGAAACATGCCTCAGGTGAATGTAGTGAACCAGGGAATAGTCGAACCCCCTAGGAATCAACCATAAATTCCTGTAAGAGAACAACCAAGGATGGTTTTGGTGAATAGAAACCAGGACGCCGACAATGTTATACAACAAGTTTGATATCATGATGTGGCAGCAGATAACAATTTGGCAGCCATGGTCGAAAGGATTATGGGCCAAAATGGGGTAAACTTTGGCGTTCGAAGGGAAATTTATACATCTCCGTTGTCAGAATACATTCTCCAGTCGGAGTTACCCCTAGAACGAAAGTCCCTAAGTTCACTAAGTTTTTTGGGGACACCACTGAGTCCACTGTCGAACATGTGGCCAGATATGTGATAGAGGCTGGAGAAATTGCGAATAATGAGAATCTTAGGATAAAATACTTCCGAAGTTCTCTGACGAAGAATGCCTTCACGTGGTTCACAACTTTGCCACCAAATTCGATCCACAATTGGACCCAGTTGGAACAACTATTTCATGAGCAGTTCTATATAGGACAAACGGAGATTAGTCTGAAGGAGTTGGCTAGTATAAAACAAAAATTCACTGAGCCTATAGATGATTACTTGAACAGATTCCGACTGCTCAAGGCTAGATGCTTTACACAAGTGCCGGAACATGAGTTAGTCGAAATGGCCGCTGGAGGCCTTGATTATTCCATTAGAAAGAAATTGGATACTCAATATCTAAGAGATATGGCTCAGTTGGCCGATAGAGTTCGACAACTAGAACGCCTAAAGGAAGAAAAGGCTAGGGCGAATAAGAATAAAAGGGTGGCCTACGTCGAAGTTAATGACGAAGATGAAAAATATTATAATGAGCCAGTAAGTTTCGAAGAAGGCGAGATTGATCTTGCTGAATTGAAACAAGGCCCACCTTGTTCTTGTAAGCTGTTGGCCCCATCGAATGGGAAAATTCCTGTCGAACCAGAAAAGAATGATAAATTCCCCAAGAAACCTTATACTTTCGACGTTACTAAATGTGAGGAAAATTTTGATTTGTTAGTTAAGGAAGATAAAATGATAGTGCCTCCTGGTACTAAAATGCCTCCTTTAGAACAAAGAAAAAAGAGAGGATTTTGTAAATACCATAATTTCTTGGGCCATAAGACTTCTCAATGTTTTCTTTTCAGGGATCTTGTTCAGAATGCAATCCAAGAAGGAAAGCTCAAGTTCGGTGAGAAGTCCAAAAACCAGATGAAGATCGATTCAGACCCCTTACTAGTGGCTGATGCTCACTATGCAGAGCCAACGGTGGTTAATATGGTCGAGGTTGCTGAAGGCCTCAACAACGATGTCAACATGGTCGAAATCGTTGATGATTTCAACAATGGAGCAGTCATGGTCAAGATTATTGAAGATCTCGACCAAGAATTCATAAAGAGTTTTGCTAGCGCGGCTGTCTAAAGTTTCACCAACAACACTACTGATGGTGTTGACATAGGGGTCACTGAAGACGCAGATGAAGGAATCACTGAGGATTCCCAGTGGATGATGGTAACCAAAGAAACTGCTGGCGGTTTCGTTAAGATGGACAAGGCATGCTAAGGGCCTTCAGATGGAATTATGTAAGCTTGATATCACTGAGGATGTCAAAATGGAAATCAATATGGTGGAGATTTCTCAAGAGACACCCATGGAGGTTGATGATGAACGCCGACAGGAAGAATACAACAAGTTGGCCTTCCCAAAAGAGGAGGAAAATCTGATTGACTTTATACACAGGTGTCAAAGGAAGACGTCAGAAGTCATGTTGTGTCCCAGGTGTAGCACTGTATTCGACAAGAAGGCAGCGCAAAATCTCGAAGGAGTTCGAAAGGCCAAACAAAGGCGCGAGGAGAAAGCCCGTCATGGCCAACGGAGTTTCGACCCTAGGAAGTCTGCTTCGAAGCAAGAACAACCAAAGAATAGAATTCCAGGGGCAGCACCCGCTACCTTTAAACCATTTGCAAAACTTTCCAATGGCAAGTGGGTAAAGCTAAATGAGAATAAGGAAAAGAGCCAACTGAAGTGGCAGAGTTTTGATGTAGAAAGAGGCGCTTCGATGGCCTCAAAGAAACCAGCTTACGTTTCAGAAAACTACAAAGGGAAAAACCCTATGTCTAGGTCCTAGTGGAGGAGGGAACAAAGATGAAGGAAAGACCAAAGAGAAGCTGAGGTGAAAGCAAAATCCAGCACCAACGTACCAATCGGCGGAAAAAAGCCCAAGCCTGTCGAATAAGCACCTGCCGCTATATCTGAACAAGCAGGCAAGGAAGAGCACGATCGAAAGGTTGATGAAGATGAATTGCTCACTGATAATTTTGATTTAGGATCATAGCAGTCTCTTGATATTTTGGTCAATGTAGTACCTGTTCTACCGAGGGAGTTCGACCAGGTATGTGAGGTCGAAGATACGGCGGATAACGTTGATGTAGAAATGGCCACACATAGGCCATTTTGCTATTATTTAATGAATAATGGGTGTGACGAAGAGAAAAATTCATTCTTCGAAAGGCCCAGTGAAGCTATGAAGAGCCATCTGAAGCTTCTCTTCATCACTAGGAAGATTGAAGACGTACCAGTTAACAAAATTCTGGTGGATTGCGGCGCCACTATAAACTTGATGTCACACTTCATGTTGAGGAAGATAGGAAAGTTCGATACTGGCACCAAACCTCACAACATGGTGTTATCAAATTACGAAGGGAAGGTTGGTAATACGTTGGGGGTAATCCAAGTAGACCTGACAGTAGGGACATTCACAAGGTCAACCATGTTTATGGTTGCAGAGACAAAGGCCAACTACAACCTTTTATTGGGTCGAGAATGGATCCACGGAGTAGGAGCCGTGCCTTCTTTGATGCACCAAAGAATCACCATCTGGCGGACAAATGGTTTTGTTGGGAACATTGAGGCCGACCAAAGCTATTTTTTGGCTTCGGCTAACCATGTCGATAGTCGAAACTTCGACAGGAATTTGGCTAACATTGCTCCGTGTAACCCATCCAATTTTGCGTTCACTTCAGACGACAACGCGTATTGTTTATTGTACCTGCATCCAACGAATAGGTTCCAGTGGGATCGGGAAGTTGTGAAGGGACATTAGGAGTTAACCCCATAGGTTGGGGAAGTGAATTCGACGATGATGCCTGAGTTTGAGGCACTCGAAAGGATTTCGGCTTACATAGCCGAAAATAAACTGCAAGCGGCTTCGGAGGCCGAAGTCAAACATATGGCTGATAAAGCCAGCAAAGAAGTAAATCAAGAAGGTCCTGGGAAGGACTTTGATCCAGAAGCACCTGATAAGGTTCAGGATGAAATGCAAGGCCAGAGGCTCGACGCAATTTATGATGACGAGCCTTTGGGTTTCGAGAAGGATCCATTGGCAGCCAATATCAAAATGCTAGCGCAAGATCCTTTGGACGAAATCGACTTGGGAGAGGGGGCAACGAAAGGACCAACATATATCAGTGCAAATATTTGCCCACAACTCAAGGTCGAAGTG
The DNA here is from genome assembly GCA_022829125.1 of Lathyrus tuberosus. Taxonomy (NCBI): domain Eukaryota; kingdom Viridiplantae; phylum Streptophyta; class Magnoliopsida; order Fabales; family Fabaceae; genus Lathyrus; species Lathyrus tuberosus. The sequence goes on from JALAZF010000090.1 coordinate 10,111,347, forward strand.
ATCCAGTTGTTAAAGGAGTTCAAAGACTGCTTTGCATGGGATTACGACGAGATGCCTGGTTTGAGCAGAGAGCTGGTCGAACTAAAGCTGCCAATTAAATCTGGAAAGAAGCCGATCAAGCAAAATCCAAGGCGGTTTGCACTAGCAATTCTCTCGAAGATCAAAGAGGAATTCAAAAGGCTTCTTCGTTGCAGATTTATTCGAATGGCCAGGTATGTCGAATGGCTTGCAAACATTGTGCCTGTTATAAAAAAGAATGGTACTTTGAGGGTTTGCATAGACTTTAGAGATCTGAATGTTGTGACCCCAAAGGACGAATACTCAATGCCTGTGGCAGAAATGCTAGTTGACTCTTCCGCTGGCCATGAATACCTTATCATGCTCGACGGGTTTTCGGGTATAACCAAATATTTATTGCTGAAGATGATGTCCCTAAAACGGCGTTTCGATTCCCTGGGGCCTTAGGCACTTACGAGTGGGTAGTTATGCCTTTTGGCCTAAAGAATACTGGGGAAACATATCAAAGAGCAATGGATACAATCTTCCATGATTACATAGAGACTTTTATGTAAATTTATATTGAAGATATTGTTGTAAAGTCTGTTTCAGGGAAGAATCATATTGACCATCTTCAACAGTCATTCGAAAGGATGCGAAGGCATGGTCTCAAAATAAATTCTCTCAAATGTGCTTTTTGCGTGCAGGCGGGAGATTTCATAGGCTTTGTAGTCCATAAGAAGGGAATTGAAAGAAATCAAAATAAGACCAAGGCCATTATGGAGGCGAAAGCGCCATCAACAAAGAAGGAACTGCAGTCGCTGTTGGGAAAGATCAACTTCTTAAGGAGATTTATCTCGAATCTCAGCGGCAAAACTCAAGCCTTCTCACCTCTACTCCGACTAAACAAGGAGGGATTCGAATGGGGGCAAGCTCAACAGGAAGCATTCGACAAAATCAAAGAGTATTTGAGCCATCCTCCAATTCTAGCACCACCTTGTCAAAGTAGGAGCATGAGACTGTATATATCTGCGTCGGATAAAACCTTTGGGAGCATGTTGGCTCAAGAGGATGAAAATGACATCGAAAGAGCCATTTACTACCTTAGTAGGGTTTTGAACGATGCAGAAACTAGGTATAAAATAGTTGAAAAATTATGTTTATGCTTGTATTTCACTTGTACAAAGTTAAAGCATTATATAAAACCAGTTGATGTTTATGTTTCATCTCATTTTGATATCATTAAATACACGTTGTCTAAGCCAATTTGCATAGTCGAATTGGTAAATGGGCATTGGCTTTAACTGAATATTCCTTGACGTATTTGCCTTTAAAGGTTGTTAAGGGACAAGTAGTGGCTGACTTCATTGTCGACCACTCTATAAACGAAAATGTGTCGAATTATCTTGAGCTTGAACCTTTGAAATTATATTTCGACGGTTCTAGTCATAAAGATGCTACAGGTGTAGGAGTCCTTATCATTTCTCCTAATAAAATACCAACAAAATTCAAGTACAAAGTCGAAGGTATCTGTTCGAATAATGAGGCTGAGTATGAAGCCTTAATAGCCGGACTTGAAGTTTTGTTGGAATTGGGGGTAACTCGAGTCGAAATAATGGTAGACTCAGAGTTAGTTATCAAACAGATTACAAGGGAGTACAACTGTGTTAAAGAGAATCTCATTATGTACTTCGTAATAGCCAACAGATTGCTGAAAAAGTTCGCAGTAGTGAATATTCGACACATACCTTGATTGGAAAATCAAGTGGCAAATGACCTGGGCCAGATCGCTTCCGGATATAAGGTGTTGAAGGAAATATTAGAAGAGGCAATCGAAGTCAGAGAAAGAGCCGTATCTGCTAGATTATCCCTATGAGACTTGGAAACGACAAAGCTTGGATACGCCGATGAAGAGAACTTCGAAATATTGACAGTAGATAGTTTAACGGACGAATACTGGAGAAAACCAATAGTCAAATATTTACAGAATCCAACGACGCCCGCTGATCGAAAAATTAGGTATAAAGCTTTAAGTTATGTCCTTTTTGGCAATGAGTTATTTAAAAAGACTCCTGAGGGAGTATTGGTTAAATGCCTTAGTGAGCCAGAAGCATACTTAGCTCTTTCGACTGTTCATAGTGGGGCATGTGGGGCTCATCAGGTAGGTGACAAAATGAATTGGCTTTTATTTCGACAAGGCATGTATTGGCCTACTATGTTGAAAGATTGCATCGAATTCTCTAAGGGATGCCAAGAGTGCCAAGTGCATACAGGTATATAGCATGTTCCTGCAAGCGAACTACACTCCATAGTCAAACCATGGCCTTTCAGAGGTTGGGCTTTGGAATTGGTGGGTGAAATTCGACCGGCGTCATCTAAAAACCAAAGATACATTTTGGTAGGCATTGACTATTTTACGAAATGGATCGAAGCTATACCATTACTAAATGTTGACCAAGAAGACGTGATCGAGTTTATCAAAAAATACATTATTTATAGGTTTGGAATCCAAGAAACCATCACGACAGATCAAGGATCGGTATTTACCGGTCGGAAGATGCAAGAATTTGCTAAAGAAATGGGTTTCAAACTTTTAACCTTTACACCTTATTATGCTCAGGATAATGGTCAATTCGAAGCAGCAAACAAAGTGGTGATTAGCCTAATTAAGAAGCATGTGGGAACGAAGCCTAGAAACTGGCACAAAACATTGGACCAAGTTCTTTGGGCATGTCGAACCTCTCCCAAAGAGGCGACTAATTCCACACCTTTTCGATTGACCTTTGGCCATGACGCAGTATTACCAGTCAAAATCTATCTTCAGTCGGTGAGAATTCAGAGGCACTATGAGATCCCATCTGAATCATATTGGAATATGATGTTAGATGAATTGGTGGACTTAGATGAGGAAAGGCTTAATGCTTTAGAATTGTTGAAAAGGAAAAAGAAGAGAGTAGAGCAGTCTTATAATAAGAAAGTCAAATTCAAGACTTTTTCACTTGAGGAATTGGTTTGGAAAATGATTTTGCCTATGGATCGAAAGGATTGATCTTTGGGAAAGTGGTCTCCTAAGTGGGAAGGTCCTTTTCAAATCATACAAGTTTTTTCAAATGGTGCTTATGGGATCGAAGAATTAGATCAAGATAAGAGAATCTTGAGGGTAAAGGGGAAGTACTTAAAGAGTACAAGCCTGCACTTCGAGAGGTAAAAATAGCCAGAGAATAATAACGCATGTAAATAATCAAAGCTAATATGGCAAAGTAAAACATGGTACCAAAATGGCTAAGTTTGTTACATTAAAGAGCGAATAAACATTACAGAATCCAAGGAACAATAATGAAGCATGAAAAGAAATAAAAAAGTCTTTGGAATTAGAACGACTGGTTGTCTTTCATGGTGGAGTACTTTGCCTTTAAAAGCTCTAGTCGCCTCTCACAAAGGGATTGGTTCGACCTCATGGTCTCTAGTGCTGCTTCGAGTTTCTGAGCTTTGTCAGCAAAATCTAGACCTACGTTAAGCTCTTTCGCCACCTGGGAGTTGTCAAACTTTTCAAGCTTAGCATTCTGCTTCTTGGTATTCGAGATCTTTGCTTGCAGTTCTTTAATCTGTGCCTCCCAGGATTTGATACTCTGGATACTGACTTCGATTTGAGTCTTGTTCTGTTCTTGAATTTGCTCCAAATTTGCTAGTCTATTGGTAGAGTCTGTAGCAGCATCCCACGCAGCTGCGACTGAAACAGTTTGATTTTCAATGTCTTTCGAGATTTGTTTGATTTTGGCAAGGTCCGCAGCAATTCGATCAATCATTGAGGTCAGCTCCAAAATGATATTGGCGATTTCTGGAAAAGCACTTAGAATATCAACCTCTTTGAGGAGATTCTTCAAAGCAATTGTAAAAGTGGGGTCATACTCGATTAGTCGAAACAAGTCACCCTTGAAAACCTTTTCTTTAATCTTTAACAATATCTGGCTTGAAGGATCAACAGTGGTTTGACCACCAGATACAGAGGGCGAACTCAGGGTTTTGTCAGACGAACTTCCCCTAGAACCAAGTAAAACTTTTAATTACTCACGGGGATTGTTCTTTCTTAGAGCCTTTAGTTCTTCTGCAGAAAGTGTCATGGAGGTTTTGCTCGAATCCTTTGCAGTTGACAGATTAGGGTTAGGAGTTGTTTCGACAATTATGTCTTCCTGATTGTCTTCTTCCTCTTCTTCATTTTGGTCATAACACCCTTCGACGTTTTCATTGTCATCCATAAACTGCTCAATAGGCATTGATTGATTAGGGAACATGAAGTGTTTGCCTCCTTCCTCCATAACATCATCTTGAACGGTATCTGAAGTTTCGACTTTGGGGGACCCATCATCAGCTTCGTCTTTGATTTGCACCTCAGGATTATCCACCTCCATGTCAGCCCCAGTTGTTTCAGCCTGCGTGTCTTTGTCTTGATCATTTTCGTGATCGGATTCACTGGTGTGAGAAGTTTAAGTGGTGGTTTTGGGTGGAAAAGTTTCACGGGTTTCTCGACCACTTGGTTGATTTCGCTCAGTGAGCTCTTCTCAGAATCCTTTGTTGAAGTAGGGTGATAAGTTGGTTCACCATCACTATTGAGGATTGTTGGGTTGGTTGATTCGGCGGCTGGTTGAGTTGAAACTCCCACGTCATCCTGAAAGCATGAACAAAGTTAATAATAGAAGAGAAATACCAAGGGTGTTGAGGTATATGTGTCAATCATTTTTATACCTTAGGAGCTTCTGCCCCGGGACTTGAGTTGTCACTTTCGGGTTGCTCTGCAGCCTTTTTTGACATCTCCTTAGGTGTTGGCTCCAAGATGGTTACCTTGGTGGGTTTCTTGAGTAAGACCTTCACGCCTTTCGCCTGAGATTGAGCAATGGCCTCGTTTATTTTTTGCTGTCTTTTCTTCTTCTTCAGAGGTTGCTCAGCAGTTGGAGATAAGTCTTCATCTTCAGATTTGATTATCACTATTGTGTCATCCTAGAACTTCCTTTTCTGGGGGGTTGGAGGTTACTTTCTAGCGCCCTGAAAAAGAAAAAGTTAGAAAATAATCGACATTAAGTGAAAAACTTAATAAAGAGTGTGAAAATACCTTTGTTGTGGTTGTTGCTGTCTTGCTTCCTTCTTCTTCCTTCACCTCTGCAAGCTTTCTAGTTGGTGGCTTTTTGGGAGGAATCTTCGTGGCTAAACAAACAGAAAAGCATTCATTATATGTGACAATAAATAGACAAGGAAATGTTGGGTTGAAATCCTCCCATTCCACACCTTCATATATCTCAGATTCGATGCGAACATCTTCGATCCCAATATGAAGATGCCCTTTGAAACTGTCTAGCGTATGTTTGGTCGGAACCACCCACTGTGCTTTTGGTTTTGATTTCTGGCGAAGGATTTTGATAGAATCCCCACAGGCGAACCAGTCTGGAAATGGAGGGGCAAGGGCCACTCCAAAGTCAGCACTTGGCAGTCGAGGAAATTTGGGAGGAAACATAGTGAAAGTCGTTTCGTAATGTTTCTCAGGAGGAATGTACGAAGGGATCTTTAAGTTCTCCATTTTCTTTAAAAAAATTCCTTCAGAGTAACAGCTGCATTGCAGACGGTTTGACCAAGTTCATTTGGTCGATAAATAGTTTCAAAGTATTTTTGGAAGGCTTGGATTTCTTTAATGTGCGTCGAAGTACCTTTTTTCACTTTTTCCTGCACAGAGAGGAAATCCTTGTTAATGTGGTGCATAAACGCAGCCACGTCGAAAAATTCTTCAGCATAATAAGTCTTCCACCAGTCATCAAATTGTTGAGTAAAAAGGAAGCTTGGTTCGAAGGCTACTGGAAGAAACTACGTTCGACCAACATATCGTGCGATCTTCTTGATAGCCATTGCTTCGCTATGGTTGGCGTTGTAAAGAAGGAGACCACTTTTCTTGTCATAGATCGGTCGAGGTAAAACTTGAACCAATCCAAACTGTCGAGCGACAAGATTTGGTTGGTAAGTTATCAAGGAAAATTGGCTTTTAGAGTGATTAAATCTGAGAGTCAAGACTCTAGGGTTTAAGAAGGCTTACCAAATTGCAAGGGACTCTGCTGCTTGTGCTTTCGATGGCGCTGGGAATGGCCTGGTGAACCATTCAGGACCACACTTTCTTATAACAAAGGGAGCCATGCTGGGTGTAAAATCGTATCGTTTGGCAAACATCATGATGAAATTGGTGAAAGCCTGTTGGACAGGTCGACCATCATCAGCAGGTGTCAATTTTACCAAACGAGGACCTTCTACTCTTCGATTCTTCACATCATCAGCGCCCTCATTAATTTGGTTTTGGAGAGGGAGGCAAGATTCTAATGAAGCATTCAACCACAGCTGAAGCAGCCATAAGGGACCAGAGAGTAGCAAACTTCCTTTTTCAGCTATGCTTTTGAGCTGGGTGACCCCTTCGCTCATGGACACGTACAGGCTGGCTAAGATCTATTCACTCAGACATAAATCATGGCCAGCGTGTAATTGGTTCGCCATGGTCAGAAATTTTCTAGCAATCTGAGTGATTTCGAGCAGAAGACATAGCTTGACAACCACAGAGCTAGGAAAGATATATGTTCGATGTCCGACACTTCCTCCCTGCTCTTATCATGATAGTGAGCTATGTGGGTCGAATAAGCCGCCTTAGAGGTAGTAAAACCAATGCTATCATCAGCCATGAAGTCAGGGTCATAGGTATTCCTAGTAGGTTTAAGCCCTGTGATAGCAGATATGTCGAAAAGGGTAGGTGTCATCATGCCACACGGGAGATGAAGGGTGTAGTGGGTACTATCCCAGAAGTACAAGGACGAAATCAGCATATTCGAATAATAATCAGGTCCTACTTTCGACAGCATAATCAGGTCATAAATGCCCATTTTCTTCCAAACGTCAGATTTCGTTTTCTCTAATTTTTTTAACCACCCTAAGTAATCAGAGGGATCCTTAAAAGTCGGGCTTGCTCTAAAAACCCTAAAATGGTTCAAATATCTAAGGTTAATAACCTCTTCAGTCGAAGGATCGTTGGGATCAACAGGGTTTTCAATGCTAGCTTTAGGTTTTCTACATTGTCCTACAGGTTTGTATTTGTGATAAGAAGGGAAATATTCCCTAAGCCTAGCAAGATCTACATTCAAATCAGCTAAGGGGCCAAACAAAGCCAATTGCTTATCAGAAACAGTTAAAGGAAATAGTACCTGAGAAGCTTAAATTCTCCTCTTTTCTTCATCCAGAGGTTCGGGTAGATACTGTTGGTTTCCCACCATGGTAGGTCCAGCAATAGAGTCAAACAGGGCAAGTTGAGAAATTTATTTTGGAGCTCTCGTGGGTTTGCCAACATCCTTGGTGACCTTGACAGTGTCTTTAGTGGAACGTGTGGAGGAAGCCGTTTTTGATGAAGAATGAAGAAGGTTGATTTTTGAAGTGCAGAGAGATTTGAAAGGAAGAGATTGCAAAAGTGAAAATGATTGTTGGAAATGGTATTTATGCGTGGGGGAGTGGAAACAGTTTTGAAAGATTTTGAAATATTGGGACTCATAGTGGGACACGTGTTCCCCCCACGTTTCTTGATGAAACGGTGGTAATAAGTGCCTACTTCCCCATGATCTCCTAGACCTTAGGGAGAGGTAATGATGACTAAGATTTTTGCGTGATTTGAAAAGACATGTCAGATTTAGCAATGATGGCTATGACGTTATAGGTCTACTGAAAGGAAAGTGAACAGTTGGAACCACTAATAGGTATCAAAGTCATATAAGGTCTAAATGAGGCGTCGAATTACATTCTCAAAAAATGCCTTTTTCTTCAATGATGTCGAAAATGACATTTTTGGGGGGCAATTTGTTAGCTCCTAATTTCGATGCTTGATGTTAGGATTAAGATTTTTTATGCTAAAGATGGGATTTCTGAAGTTCTAAGAGACTTGGACAGCAATATCGTTATCAAAAAGTCTAGTCGAAAGGTACCTTTGTGTAGAGAAGAGATGGTTTAAAAACTAAGAAATATTTCTAAGAGTTTGAAAAGTTTCTTTGACAGAAGGCCAATGAGCATCGTTCGATTTGGAGATTCAAATTCAAATAATGGAGGGAATTTTTTCCTTATCCATTTGAGAGAAAGGACACGTGTTAAGCATCTGAAGAATGAAGACATGAACGATGCCATGTGTTTTCCCCTGATTAATAGGCCGTTAGTGGGTAGTTATTTTTCACCATTATAAATGGCAAGTCTTCATTCTAGGGTGGGTGTGTTAAAAAGTTGTACAAATTTCTCAAATTACTCAAAGTATCCGTGTGTAGAGAGAAACGAGTTGCTGAAGAAATGTACGTGTTGTGTAACACCATTTTTCTTATTCAATGCAATCTAATTAATTTTTATTCAGAAGTTTACTTTGTCTCATTTACCTTATTAAGTTACTTCCTACTGTCTCTTTAATTATTTACTTGTATTTTCTTCTTTTCAAAGTCTTGTCGAATTGTTCTTGTTTTCAGATACAAACATAGTCGAAATGTCCAGATTCTTTTTATACCCTTTTAAATCATTTAGCACATGTCCTAGGATTTATTTTGGTCGATCCTGCAAGTTACTCATTTTTATAAAAATGATAGACCTGAGGTTGTTTACTATTTTTCCCAGTAAACAACTGCATGCCAAAGACTTACTAATAATCTGTCCCCTGATATGATTGAAGTATTTTCATTTATAATTGATGAAAAATATATTTAATACAAACAATAAGGGGCCTCTTCCAAGTCTGTGTTCCTATAAAAAAAGTTAATTGTGAAATAAAAATGAGTTAACATTGTGGTAGTTTATGGAGGATATTCTTCTCGACTATAACAAAGATAAACTTGAGCATTTTAACACTTTAGTATTAAATACATTGAAAACAATGTAAGTAATAGCTATATAAAATATAGCTTAATTGTCCACAATATTCTTGATTGCAATAAAGATAAAAAAATCCACTAAAACCAAAACAACTTATGAATTTGTATTAACTAACTGAATAGAAAAATATAATGAAACATTGAGTAAATAAAGAATACTATTTGAAGTTGCTGCTACTGGAGCTGATGGAGCCAAAGATTTCTTGGATGAGATACAAACAACTGCATTTTGTGAAATGTTGTATCCACATGGCTCACCGTATTTAATGCAACAGTCACACATGTCTTATCCTACACTGTAGCGAGCAGTTTTGGACGTGGTTGCGAAGCACTACCGCTCTTTGGTATCTACAGCTCGATTCATTTTTTATCCTATTAAAGCTGATGAAGGAAGGGAAATAGATGTCTCCAACTAACCCTGCTTGCATACTGAGATTAAACAGTCAAAACTGTTGGTTTACAGATGCTACAAAGATTCGGGGTTTCTCCTAAGTTTATTTTGTTGACGAGGGGTGCTTTAGGCTATTGGTTGAGATGTTAGGACGAATATATATGAAAGTATGGGATTTTGGGTTTTTGTTTAGTGTGCTCGCTAAGATCTTTTCTTTCGATCTTATGCCTACGTATTCCCGTTTACCGAAACAGGGAAATCAGAGCGTTCGTAGTTCCTCCTATAGAATAGGAGGAAATGGTATTTGGTGTCTTGTTCAAAGCCCAAGACGTGAAGCGAAAGGTGGTTTGTATCTTGTTCAAAGCCCAAGATGCGAAGCTAAAAGGTTTATTTGTATCTTGTTCAAAGCCCAAGATATGAAGCTAAAAGGGTTGACCTTAGAGAGAATTTGTCATCTCTAAAGAGGGGTTTGTCTGTTACGACTGTTTATAAAGGAGAATTACTTTAACCGGGATTTGTGAATCCGACAATGCCATAATTTCCTTTATAGGGGATTTCAACCTGAAGGAGAAGACTTTAACTCAGTATAGAGTAATGCCATGTTTCCTTAGGAATTTCTCACACTAAAAGAGGGACATTCGCATGGATGTAGATGATCCAGAGGCATGCCGCTTACAGCAGTTAGATGGAGGGGAAGGAGTTGTTGATGTTTGTGTACTGTGAACGAGGCACAACTTTGATGCTAAAAGGTTAATTGGATCAACTAGTGGTTTTCTTATACAAAGCCTAAGAGGAGGCTAATATGTGTCTCGTACAAAGCCCGAGAGAGAGGCTAAAAGGTTTTGACTTAACGAGGGAATCTTTTGGTATCTCGTATAAAGCCCGATATGAAGGCTACTTGACTTAACAAGAGAGTTTTTTGTATCTCGTACGAAGCCCGAGATGGAGGCTAAAATTTTTTTGGCTCAATAAGAACCTTTTTGTATCTCGTATAAAGCCCGAGATGGAGGCAAAAGGGTGATTGACTCAACGAGGGAGTCTCTTATGTGTCTCGTACAAAGCCCGAGAGAGAGGCTAAACGTTGTTTGACTCCGTTGGGGAGAATCATTGTACAAAGCCCAAGAGAGAGGCTAACTTCACGGGAGAAGGATCATTATACAAAGCCTAAGAGGAGGCTGTGGCGACTGTTCAGTTAAGTGACAGGTCCAGTATACTGATTTAAAGAGAAAATCAGTTCTTATATGAGCAACACTGTACTCAAGGATTTGATTCAAGGATCCGGGTTATTCCTGTTCTTTAAGGAAGTGGGAAATCCGAAGGGTATTGAGACTGTCCGAGTCTACGGGTTTTCTTCCTATTTAACGAAGGGGTCACTTGAGAATGTCTTTGAGACTCAAGGAGATTAGACTGTCCAAGTCTAGAGTGTCATCTTTTGTACTATGCTTTGAGAAACAGTAGTAGACTCTTTGAAAGGACTGTTCTATGCAGATGACTAATTTCTGTTCCTATACCTCTAGGAGGTCGTCGGGACAATTTGTACGAAGCCCAAGAGGAGGCTGAAAGCTTTTAAGAAGCCGATCAGTCCTTGTGCGAAGCCCAAGAGGAGGCTATCATTTTGGGAGGAAGAGATCATTATACGAAGCCTAAGAGGAGGCTGTGAATACTTCTAAGAAGCCGTAGGGTCCTTGTACTAAGCCCAAGAGAATGCGGGGTTACTTTTAGGAAGCCTGTGGGTCCTTGTACGATGTCCAAGAGGAGGCCGATGCTTTTAAGAAGCCCGTGGGTCCCCAAACCCCGAAAAATTTCAAGGAAAGCTATTCACAAGGAATAGATCAAGTCAGGAAAGTTCGAGAATTTGGAAGAAACTCAAAGATGCCATTCACGGAGAATACATTCATCTCTGGGAGTAGAGTTTCTTGACAATCCCTAATGAGGATAGCCGAAGAGAAGACTGTATCTGGTGATCCTATTGGGGATCTAGTTGTCTATTTCTACGAAAAAGCGAAACGGCGTCACCTAGTTCTAGAGGTAGTTGCCGGGGAAACTCGAAATATCTATACTATTATTACACAGTTGATATGAGTTTATGAAAGAAGACTTACAGTGAAACAACCCCACAATACAGTTATATGTATATGAAAGCGGTAAATGAAAGTAATAACCACTTACTCGGTTGTAGAGCTTCCATGCTGTTTGGTTAGTTGTTCAACAAAGACAGATTGAAAACAACAGTATATTCAAAATCAAAGGAGAAAGTGCTTTGAAAAAGAAAGATTTGGGGCTTACAGCTCAAGGAGAGGCCCAGGGTTTTATCAGTGAGCGCACTGTTTGAATTTGTACAGAGGGACTTATACAAGTGACTGTGGCCCAAAAATTGTTTTCTGTACAAAGGGATTTGGGTCTTACACTCTCTCAAGAGGCCCAAAAAGTTTTAAAGAAAAAGAGTGGGGCTTATAACACGAGGGTAGGCCCAGATGATTTTCCTGTTTGAAATGGCGATAGCGCCGAGGTTTTCTTTTAACGCAGAGGGGCTTATACAATATCTGAGGCCCAAAATGATTTTGGTTAAAAGGGGGTTGGGTCTTACACTCTATTAGAGGCCTAAAAGTTTTGAATGGGTCTTATAGCTCGAGGAGAGGCCCAAAAGGTTATTTTTCAAAAGGCGACGACCGCGCCGTTCGTTTTTGACGGTATCGGGACTTATACAATACAGTGAGGCCCAAAAATGATTTGGTCAAAAAAAGGATTGGGTCTTACACTCTATTAGAGGCCCAAAAGTTTTGAATGAGTCTTATAGCTCGAGGAGAGGCCCAAAAGGATATTTTTCAAAAGGCGACGACCGCGCCGTTTGTTTTTGACGGTATCGGGACTTAGACAATACACTGAGGCCCAAAAAATGATTTGGTCAAAAAAAGGATTGAGTCTTACACTCTATTAGAGGCCCAAAGTGTTTTGAAAATGATTTATGAGGGTTGAATTAATCCCAAAACCCTAATTTATTTTCAAAAATGTATTTAATTGAATAAAAATTCAATTAAAATGATTAAAATTGTTTAGCATATGGAAAACAAATTGTGATCTTGGATTAATGCTTCATAAATTAAGTATTGACCTACAAAATAATTAGAAAGCATTAAAAGTTGTAAAATCAAGGTGGAAAAAATATTTCAAATGTCAAAAACAATTAAAACATTAATTCTTTGCAAAAATATCAATTATATACAATAAATAATATTTTTGGGATTTTTTGGGAAAATAAAATATTTTAACATTTTTGTGAATTATTAAAAAAAGAATCAACTCAAAATCATTAAAACTCAGAGAGAAATTAATTTTTGAATCAATTAAATAAAATCACAAAATTCAAATATTTGAATTTATGAAAAATGGCGCCAAGAAAAGCTGAAGAACACGCGCGTGTTTCAGCTTGGCCCAGATTTGCATTTTCTCTTAAATCTCACTGAATACTTAATCATATCATGTAATCCACATACCAATCAACTCGTTTCAACCCCACGATCATGTCTATGGTATTTAATTTCATTTAAATTAAACATATAACAAGAAATCATGAAAAATCCTCAAGAACCCTAATTTCTGCATGAAGGCTAGGATTTTTGATACACGATTCAAACAAAGCAATTACTTGAGGGGAAACATTCCATGCATGATTATGAACATTTGGCAAAAGTATTGTGCGAGGAAATATGCATAGATTGAGAGATGACCAAGTTTAGGCTTACCTCTAGGTCGTGACAGCAAGAGCAAATTGATTTCTGAGTAGGAGGTGTTACAGATGAATTGTGATGATCTGAACAGCTTCCCTACACCCTATGGAGTGTGTTTGAATGCTTGGACTTGACTGAGAATAGCTGGATCACTTCATGGCATCTCAACTGCACTTTGGTTAAAACCTTGAGCAATTGACTGGTGATTTTGTGAAATCTGTGTTCCAGATGTTATGTGAGTGTTTGGATCACTTCTATATGAAGTATGTGAGGTGTGTGAGTGATTGGTTTGATTGGAAAAGCTCTCAAACTCAAAACCCGATAGTGACTTGCCTTAGAAGGCAAAATTGGAGTGAAAGAAGAGATTTTGAGGAAAGCATCTATTTGATGGCTTTGGTGTACTCAAACTGATCACAATTGAGCTCTATTTATAGTAGAGCAAGTTTGTTTTGGGATCCACAGTGAATGGCAACTGCAGCAGGTGTTTGTTCAATGTTGGCCAATGGAAATCCAAGTCTCCTCTAGCCATTGACTAGAGGTTAGGGCACAGGGCTGTGGTTCCCTTGGTCTTGGATAAGTCTTGACTGAATTCAGTTGCAAATGGCTCAGTCCATGCCACCTTGATGCTTCCATTGAATGCTCCAATCCAAAATTGGAGTCTTGTCCCTATTTTGGCCATTCTAGGTTCAACATGCTATTTCTTGTTCCAAAGACTTTGGAGGCTTGGCTCAGTGATTGTCCCCTATAGATTCAATCCTTAGAGGTGTCCAAGTGGATAGGAGCATTTGGATTTGGATGATTTTGGCAAATCGAGCAAAAATGCAAATTTTGCCTTGCCTTGGCAGATTTCAGCAAGGCAACTTTCCAATGTCATATCTCATGACTCAAATTGAATTTGGTAATGTTCTTGGTCATTTTGGAAAGCCATTACATGATACAACAACTGTTTGAACATATTTGGTTTTGATCTCTTTTGAATCCAAGTGAAAAATCCCCCTACATTTGGCAAAAAGTAGGGTAAAATCTGACTTAGTGAAATTTTCACTAAGTGTTGGAACAAAGTGACTTTTCTTGATTTTGATCACTCCATAACTCAAAATCCACAATGAATTGGAATTAGGTCTAGTTGAAGTTTTAGTAGAGGGCAATGAGATCTACAAATCAAGCCTTTGATGGGAGAAAATGGCTTTGTGGTTTAGGAGTTATGACCCTCCAAAGTTAGTACCCTAGCCACTTTATTTTTAACTTAGAAAATTTTCTAAGTTTTTTATGGTTACCCCTTTTACAAGTTACCCCACTTTTCATGATTTTTATTGATGAATGATGATTCAAATCATACATTAACATCATTTTAGGGTTAAAAATCCATTTTGGTGAAAAATCTCAAAAAGTCAAAGTTGACTTTTGTGCACAGTTGACTTTTTATCAGATGAATTCCAAACTATGCAATTCTTCATGAAATCATGTCCTTGACCTAAATCAAACTTGATGGACATGTTCCATGGGTGTCATAGGGTATATTGATGCATGTCATAGGGCTTGGGAGCATGTCCTAGTCAAAAGTCAAAGTTACAGTAGACTTTTTCCTTAAAACCCTAACTGTGGTGCAGATGAAATTGAGACTTGTTGCTCAAGCTTGTTGGATTAATCCATTGTTCCAAATGGATAAATATAGTTCATTAGAGACCCTCAAACCCTCTCTTGAGGTCTTGGCTCATGATTTGCCCTAAAAGTCAACTTAGGGGTGAATTAGGTCAAGAAACCCTAATTCCTGATTTTTGATGAATGCATCCCCTGAGGCAAAATTGACTTGATGATTGGGTTTATGATGTCCCTTGGAGCATCATAGGTTAGGTTTTGGATCATTGGCTTGTGCCCAGATGAAAAATTTCCATCTGGAGGCCCTGGTCGACCAAAACCCTAATTTGGTGACACTGACGATCTTGAGACTTAATCCACCTAGAAGGGAGCAGCCTTGTGCTTAATCCTTGAAGTGGGAGTCCTTTTGATCCATTTGTGGATATTTGAGAGGTTAAACAAGTTAAAGTTCATGTCATTCCTTGATTGACCCTTTGTCTAAGCACTCAGAGAGGGCTTGAAACCCTAATTTTGATTGTGGTGAATGCTCAACAACCCTTGAGGCATGATGGTTCATCCATATTGTGATGATAATTTGAACAATGATGGGAAATCTTAGTGGTCAAAATTTGGGGTATGACAGATGCCCCTATTTAATCCTCTTGGACACGAAGGTGTGAATGATGAAGGTATTCAGACATTCGGGGTGCAAGAGGATTAAATATCGGAATACCCGAGATTTTGATGGTGGTTATGAATGGTAGCTTACGCATTCATCTTCTTTTGGCTAAGCAATGATGCTTATAAAAGGTAAACTTCCCCTCGATCCTGGTTTTCAGCCAAGGAATTGGTCTCAGTTTCTAAAATAAACTTCCCCTCGATCCTGGTTTCCTACCAAGGAACTGGTCTTAATTTCTGATGTAAACTTCCCCTCGATCCTGGTCTTCAGCCAAGGAACTGGTCTCAGTTTCTTTCGTCAATAAACTTTACTGACAAGGGACGCTATTCGTAGCGGCTTTCCTTCAAACTTCTCGCCGAATTTTCCTGGGGAGATGCCATTTGAGTGGAAAAAGTTTCGATGTCAGACTTGCTGGGGAACCCAGTCGTCTGTGTTGTAGAGGTGTACAAACTTGTCTGTTGGAGATGCCATTTGTTGACTCTACCTGGGGAATGCGAGTCCCTTGAGAGACTGCATTCGCTTGGGATCTTACATCATACTTTTCTCGGGATCTTCCCGGAGAAATGCCATATGATGGGGTCAAATTTTAAGGTGCCGATGACCTTTTCATCAGCGGGTTTTTCGGAGAAAAACTGTTGTACTGCCGAATCTCTGCTTAAGAGGCTTTCTCTCGGAATTTTCTTTAATCCGGGAAAACAAGGATATCATCTTCAATGGCGAAGAGTGATGTTAACTGAGGGCTCTCTGGTCTTTCAGAGGTTCAAGTTATCAAAGTGGTTGAGGACCAACTTCAATCCAGAAATAAAATTGGAGGAGAGAGAATGTTTAGACGTAACACTTCCTGACGAGGAAAGGGCTGACAATTCGATTAAGAGGACTTTTATCACTAGGGGACAAGGCCGACTAGAGTGATAGTGATGCAATATGAAATGTGAATGCAAATCAATAATGCAATGATGCATGTATGTTTATGCTGACAAAACTGACGCGACATACAAACTGACAGGTGAACACGACTGGATACTCGGCCATCGCGGGGCGAAGAAGTACCGTTGGTTCAGAATAGCAATTCCACCTTGCTTAGGAGAAATAGTCCCTGCGGGGAATACCGTTGATCGGGCTTAGGAGATAAGAACACGGCCGAAGCGTGTCAGACGAAACAAGGTCTCTGACACAGTTGATCCCTTCATTCAGGCATACTGGGTTAGAAGGAGTACTTTGATTCTGCACTTTGAGGTTCGATTACTTCTGGAAAAGCGACCGATGTTCTTTTGATGTTCAACAGTCAAAAGAAATTGCCGTCTTTAATTTAAAAGCAGAAAAAGTTTTAACAAGTAAATTCATTTTTTATTTATTTCAAGAATCGTTAATCATATTAAAATGCCGTTCCGTAAAGCTAAAACAAATAAGAATTACAAACAAAAGCACAAGGGCTCAAATTTTATTGATAAGATGGAGATCAGCCATACGTGTGATTCCAAAGAGTATTTACAAAGTTAGAAAATGGTAATTTACAGGGAAAAAGGCTACGTTGAAACATAACGACCACTACCCTTCTACCAACTTTGAATTCGGGGCATCCTGAGCTTCTGTCAAAGATGACCTTGACTAGAGTTTTTCTGACAGATGATGTAACTGCTGCTGCTGAGGGACCTGCCTCTGTTGAACATAGTTACTTGCCATTATCCCTAATTTTTGCCTGGATTGTACTGTGATGTTTCCAATCCACCGGGATGATTTTTTTTTTATGTCTCTAACTTTTGCCTGGACCGCCCTTTCGGGTTTTCAATCCACCGAGACGTTTTTTTTTTAGTTTAGGCGAAGTATTTCTTGACTATATCAACATTCGTGGGGTAGGAAAATTCCTCTCCGTCCATGGTTGCAAGTCTCAAGGCGCCGCCTGAGAAAGCTTTTGTGACCACATAGGGGCCATCATAATTCGGAGTCCACTTACTTCGCGAATCAGTGAGAAATGATTGTATCTTCTTGAGCACGAGGTCTCCTTTTCTGAAGACACGAGGTCAGACCTTTTTGTCAAACGCCCTCTTCATTCTCTGTTGATACAATTGACCATGGCATAGTGCCGTGATTCGCTTTTCTTCGATCAGATTGAGTTCGTCGTGCCGACTTTGACACCATTCAGCTTCTGAAAGCTTAGCTTCCATCAATACCCGGATTGACGGGATCTCTACTTCTATGGGGAGCACTGCTTCCATGCCATACACTAGAGAAAAAGGGGTTGCCCCTGTTGAAGTGCGGACAGATGTGCGATAACCGTGAAGAGCAAAGGGTAGCATCTCGTGCCAGTCTTTGTAGGTTACAACCATCTTTTGAACGATCTTCTTGATGTTCTTATTGGCCGCTTCTACCGCTCCGTTCATCTTGGGTCGGTAGGGAGATGAGTTATGGTGTTCAATCTTGAACTCTACGCACAACTCTTTCAACATCTTATTGTTCAAGTTAGATCCATTATCAGTAATGATCTGGCTCGGAACACCATAACGGCAGATGATATTGTTTTTGATAAATCGGACCACCACTTGTCGGGTTACATTAGCGAATGACGCTGCTTCGACCCACTTGGTGAAATAGTCAATGGCTACCAGGATAAACCGATGTCCGTTTGATGCCTTGGGCTCAATCATGCCAATCATGTCAATTCCCCATATGGAAAAAGGCCACGGGGAAGAAAGAACTTTGAGATGTGATGGCGGTACATGAATTTTGTCGGAGTATATCTGACACTTGTGACCCCTCCTCATGTACTTGTAGTAGTCGGATTCCATTGTTAACCAATAGTACCCTGCTCTTAGGATTTTTCTCGCCATTGTATGTCCGTTGGCATGAGTGCCAAAGGACCCTTCATGAATTTCTTTCATAAGCATGTCTACTTCCGGTCTGTCGATGCATCGGAGCAAGACCATGTCAAAATTTCTCTTATAGAGAGTGTCACCGCTCAGGAAGAAGTTTCCAGCCAATCTTCTGACGGTTTTCCTGTCTTTTCTTAGTGCCCCAGGTGGGTACTCTTGTTTCTGAAGGAAGCATTTGATATCATGATACCAAGGTTTGTCGTCTAGGACTGCTTCAATCGTGAAGATGTAAGCGGGCCGTTCAAGGCGCATTATGTCGATCTTAGGTAAGTCGTTCCATTGACCTACACTAATCATGGAAGAGAGAGTGGCTAATGCATCAGCCATGTGATTCTCCTCACGAGGGATGTGATGAAACTCGACTCTGTCGAAGAAGGGTAACAACCTTCTTGCATAGTCTTTGTAAGGAATCAATCCTGATTGGTATGTGTTCCAATCTCCTTTTATCTGATTGATAACCAGAGCTGAGTCGCCATATACGTCCAAGTTTTTGATCCTTAAATCAATTGCTTCTTCGAGACCCATGATACAAGCTTCGTATTCGGCCTCGTTGTTTGTACATTTGAACGTAAGTCTGGCGGTGAAAGGAATGTGGGTACCCTGAGGGGTAACAATTATTGCCCCAATTCTGTTTCCATAATGATTAACTGCTCCGTCAAAGATTAGTCCCCACTGGGAACCTGGTTCTGGCCCTTCACTGGGTAACAGTTCATCGCAATCTTTCATTTTTAGATACATGACATCTTCGTCTGGGAAGTCAAACCTGATTGATTCTTGATCGTCAATCGGTTGATGAGCCAAATGATCGGCTAAAATACTCCCCTTAACGGCTTTCTGAGCATGGTACTCTATGTCTTATTCTGATAACAACATCTGCCAACGGGCAATTCTTCCCGTGAGAGCAGGTTTTTCGAAGACATACTTGATCGGATCCATTTCGGAGATTAACCAAGTAGTATGACAAATCATGTATTGGCGAAGACGTTTGGCTGCCCAAGCCAAAACGCAGGAAGTTTTCTCAAGCATCGTGTACCGAGTCTCGCAGTCGGTGAATTTCTTGCTCAAATAGTAAATGGAAGACTCTTTCCTTTTGGTTTCATCTTGTTGGCCAAGTACACATCCCATTGAGTCCTCTAGGACTGTGAGGTAAATGACCAGTGGTCTTCCTTCCACTAGAGGTGATAGAATCGAAGGATTCAACAGATATTCCTTAATACTGTCGAAGGCGGTTTGGCAGTCTTCTGACCAAACGCAATCCTGGTTCTTTTTGAGTAATTTGAAAATCGGCGCACACGTGGCGGTCATAAGGAATATGAACCTGGAGATGTAGTTCAAACGTCCCAGGAATCCTCTGACTTGTTTTTCAGTTTTTGGAGAAGGCATTTCTTGAATGGCCTTGACCTTGTCAGGATCAACCTCAATTCCTTTCTGGCTGACAATGAACCCTAGTAGTTTCCCTGAACGGACACCGAAGGTGCACTTGTTGGGATTCAAGCGGAGCTTGAATTTTCTTAAACATTCGAACAATTTTGACAGATGTTCAAGGTGCTCACTCTCTGTTTTAGATTTTGCAATCATATCATTGACATATACCTCGATTTCTTTGTGTATCATGTCATGAAACAGAGTAGTCATGGCCCTTTGATAGGTTGCCCCAGCATTCTTCAAACCGAACGGCATCACCTTGTAACAAAAGGTACCCCATGGGGTAATGAACGAAGTTTTCTCCATGTCTTTCGGCACCATTTTGATCTGGTTATAGCCAGAGAATCCATCCATGAAGGAGAAGACTTTGAACTTTGCTGTGCTGTCTACCAGCATGTCAATGTGTGGTAAAGGAAAGTCGTCCTTTGGACTAGCCTTGTTTAGGTCTCTGTAGTCGACACACATTCTGACTTTTCCGTCCTTTTTGGGAACGGGTACGATGTTGGCTAACCATTGAGGATATTCAGATGTAGCGAGGAAACCCGCGTCGATCTGTTTTTGTACCTCCTCTTTGATTTTGATGGCCATGTCCGGGTGAGTGCGTCTCAACCTTTGCTTTACTGGCGGACATTCCGATCTCAACGGTAAGTGATGTTCCACGATGCTGGTATCCAACCCTGGCATATCCTGATAGGACCAAGCGAATACATCGGGAAATTCTTTGAGAAGCTTTATCAAACTCTCTTTGGCAGTTGGACTGAGCAGTGCCCCAATCCTGATTTCTTTTCTCTCTTTTTCTGAACCCAAGTTTACCATTTCCAACGGCTCTTTGTGAGGTTCAATGGACCTTTCCTCTTGTCTGAGTAGTCGAGAGATCTCTTCTGGAATTTTGTCGTCATTTTCTTCTTCAGCCTCGAATACCGGGAACTCAAAGTTGGGAGAAGGCATCGGATCGTATGTTTCAACGGGGTTTAAAACAAGCAATCTGCATGACGTGATGATTCGTGTTTAGAAGAGATAGAGAAAATGCAAGTGTGTGCAGTGTATTTATTTTACTGCTTGTTTTTATTATTGAATTGTTTTTAGGATTACCATTTTCTGAAAAAGCAAAAAGAGAAAACAGCAATTAATGCGGAAATTACAGAACGACGTTATTTTATTAATGAACAAGTCGATCCTTGAAACTACAGCCCTATAAAACAAAACTCTGTCGCTTTGGGCTAAGCGCAGAGGGAAATTTACAGAAAACGAGCCCTATCAAAACATCTGTTTCACCTGGGCAGGGTGAAAGGTTAAAAGATGGCAATTACTTTGACTGACGAACGACCTTCGGAACCTCGACGACAACCCATTGGCGGCGAACTCCTCGGTGAATCACAAAGTCTGGCACCTTCCTTGATTTGTCTTCAGAAATAATGTTGATTTCTGGTGGAGCAGGATCATTGGAATCTATTTCCTAGGCAGAATTGTTGTAGGAGAATTCCGCAGTTGCATTTTGCATAGTATTTGTGCTCTCAGGTAGATCTCCCCATCCAGTAGGCTGGATATCTTCGAGCCTGATACGAGAGCTTTCGGGAGCGGTGTACTTGACCATATAGTTGTATTTCCCACTCGGTTGTTCCAAGGTGTCCCAAACTTCTTTGGCACTGGAGGAGTCATCTCTCTTGATGACGTTAACCTCAGGAAAAGCATAGTTGATGAATTCAAGTCCTGTAAACGTTGCAAATTCATCGTCGTGTTGAGTAGTTTCTGAATGACCCGAGTGTTGATCCCATGACATGGTGGGGACACAACTATTCTGTTAAAAAACGGTCAGCTGATTTTCATTGTTCGGCTGACTCTCTTGCCCCAAGTTTCCTGGGTAAGGCTGCCACATTGGCAGACCATCCATTGGGCCATAGTAATTGTGGTCAAAGTTGTCTTTCATCAGAGTGTCTTCCTCTAATGAATTTGGTGGAGCACGGCATCCTTCTGGATCATAATCCCCGTATATCATCTCGACATCTGACCTGGGTATAAATCTCGGACTCTGTGCGGGAAAGCAAAATGGTGTAGGCACCTCTTCCTGAGACATATAACTGTCCTCATTAAGATAGGACTTCCATTCTTCATCTGTGTCAGAGGGATCTTCCTCATTGATAGCATGTACTGCCTGAGACACTGGGTGAAGAAAACCTCCACTGTGGAAAAAGTTTTGAAAGGGATGAAGACTTTCATCTTTGGCAGCTGTCCGGGTACAGGTTGCAGAAAAACCAAGACCCTTCTTTGTTTTATTGTCACTAGGAATGACAAGCTGTCCCCATCCTTTTGTATCGGTACTCTCGACCACTTTGATAGCATCTTTGTATGAGGAAATCGAAGTTCCTTCTTTGAACTGATTGTTCTTGCTTACCGACAGTGCTTGGAACTGATTTCCAATAACCTCCTCGGGTTCTAACCAGTAGACGATGACAAGTTTCTTACAAGCAAGGCTTGTTCCCCACAAACTATGACAAGTTGATCGTCCTTGACGAACTTTAGCTTTTGGTGGAGGGTCGAAGTAACCGCTCTAGCCTGATGTATCCAAGGTCTTCCTAATAAACAACTTTACGTTGCCCGGATATCCATGACCTGGAAAGTGGCTTGGAAAGTGTGAGGACCGATAGTTATGGGAAGATCAACTTCGCCGATAACTGTTTTTCTGGATCTGTCGAACGCTTTGACGACGACCTCGCTGATTCTCATCGGAGGGCCTTTGAATGATAATTGCATCAAAGTGGACTTAGGCATAACATTCAGGGCTGACCCTGTGTCTACCAGTACGCTGGCTAAAGCATCGTCCTGGCAGTTAACTGTAATGTTGAGCGCCATGTTATGACGACGACCCTCTTCGGGTAATTCCTCATCATTAAATCCCAAATTATTGCAGGAAGTGATGTTAGAGACAATACTATCAAACTGTCTGATTGTTACATCCTGTTCCACAAAGGCTTGCTCCAAGACTTTCTGTAGAGCCTCCCTGTGCGCTTCTGAACTGAGTAACAGTGATAATATCGAGATCTTTGAAGGAGTCTGTAACAGCTGATCAACAATGTTGTATTCACTCCTTTGGATGAGCTTCAGCATCTCATCATTATTTTTCGAAAGGTCGGGATTACTGGATTGACCGACTGGTGGATCAGGAGTTTCCGTCTGAAGTTCCTTTTCCTTGTTAGGTTCTCCAACTCCTCGGTTGAAGATTCTACCGCTCCATGTTACATGACTGATGTCTGCCATATTCACGACGGAGGGTAATGGAATTTCCTTTCCATTTTCAATTATTGTTGCACCGTATTTGTAAGGGATAGCCATAGTTGATTTATACGGTGTTGGTCCCGGTAGATAGATGACTATGGGAACCTTCTGATTTTTCTGACCATCATAATTAATCTCGATCCGTTCTCGGTTGAGAACTTTAGATTTGTCAAGTAGAGGGATAATGGCAAAAACATCCCTGGTCCTGTGATGACCAGAGATCGTGACAACATCCTCAACTTGCTCGGCAAGGTAGTTCGGCGTCTAGTTGATGGGTCCAGAACCCGGATATGGACGAATCTCTCCACGATCCACCTGACCCTGAAGAGCTGCTCTCACAAAGTAACACCCTTGGTTACTTTCCGAACAGACGCCGCAACGTTCATAGTTGTGTGGTGGCACCTGGCCACGCCCACTTTGAATACAATGTAACCTCACTAGGTTAGCTTCCACAGATCGGACATCCTGACTCTGACGCCGAGTGGGGTTTCTGTTATTGATACTAATTTGCTGAGTATCTTCATCCATATAAATTGGCATCCACCAGTGATTTACTAAGTGCTGAAGTGCCTCCTGGACAAGGGTACAACCTCGATCATTTTCGCAACCTGCTTTACAGCTTTGATAGTCATGTGATGTTAAGAATCCGAGTCGGACCTGTTCAGCATGTAACTCTACCAGGTTGGTATTCATCACGCGAATATCGAAGATCTGAACCATGTTGATTTGATAGGAGTTCCTATCATGGTAGTCTTGGATCCATCCAAGATCCATCTGATGCTGGAGGTCCTCCTGTATGAAAGAGCATCCCTGTTTGTTTACTGAGCAAGTTAGACAGGAACTGTAATCGTGTCGTGGCAGATTATGATACTGGCTTTGCCTTGAGTGCATCGCCACCAAGTTGACATTCATTGCACGGATATCGTGGTTCTGAATGACGTTAGAATTCGTGTAAACCATGTTAACTCCACGAACTCGGTGCTCTTGGATCCATCCGAGATGCATCTGTTCCTGTAGAGCTGCTTGCACCACAGAACATCCCTGATTGTCTTTAGAGAAGATACCACACTGGTGATAGTTATGAGGTGGCACATGGCCATATCCACTCTGTCTACAATGCATATTGACCAGATTGGTTTTCAACAAGAGTACATCGTGAATTTGATAGACATCGTTAGTCTCTCCTTCTATCAAATTGACTGCAGCCTTCTCATGTTGAGGCAGCGGATTCGTGAGAACATTAGGATTCGTATCCTTGAAGGATAAGACCCCGTTCCTAACAAGTTTTTGCATGTCGGACTTGAAATTGAGACAAGTCTCTATGTTATGCCCTGGACCTCCTTGATGATAGGGGCAAGTTTGATCCACCTTAAACCAAAAAGGCGGATTTTCCGGTACTGTAAGAGGAGATTTAGTCTGAACGTGCCCCTTAGCCAGTAGTAATGGAAACAGCTCTGTGTACGACATGGGTATAGGATCAAATCCTGGTGGCCGTGTTGTACGGTTGTTGTTGTATGGAGGACGAGCCTGCTGAAGAGGCTGTTGTGTCATTTGTTGATTAGGTTGGCTCTGCGCAACCTGAGGTTGATACATTGGAATAAATGCAGGGGTGATAGCAGGAGTCACAGTTGCTACCGGTTGATAATGTCGCCTTTGCTTTCCGAGAGAGATATTCCCAATATCCTGCTCCTTTTTCTTAGGGAGAGCACTACCGTATTTTTTAGTACCGCTCGTCGATCCAATGTCTTTTACTAAACGTCCTTCTCGGACGGCTTCCTCAAGACGTACGCCCATGCCAACCATTTCGGTGAAATCACTGGGCGCACTGGCAACCATTCGGTCATAGTAAAATGAGTTTAAGGTCTTTAAGAAGATCTTTGTCATCTCTTTTTCCTCCAGAGGTGGACAAATTTAAGCGGTAATCTCACGCCACCTTTGAGCGTACTCCTTAAAGGTTTCCTTGTCCTTTTGCGACATCGATCTGAGTTGATCTCTGTCGGGTGCCATGTCCAAATTGTATTTGTATTGTTGGACGAAGACAGTGCCAAGATCTCTAAATGTACTGATCGTGGCACGGTTTAAACCCATGTACCATTTTAATGCGGCACCGGTTAAACTATCCTGGAAGTAGTGAATCAGCAGGTCCTGATTCTCCGTCTGAGCTGACATCCACCGAGCGTACATCACCAGATGGCTTTGAGGGAAAGAGTTACCCTTGTACTTTTCAAAGTCGGGCACTTGAAATTTGTGTGGAACTTTCACGTTTGGGACCAAGCAGAGATCTGCGGTGTCCTTTCCAAATAGATCATGACCGCGAATTGCTTGCAGTTCCTTCTGCATTTCCAAGAACTGCTCCTGGAATTCCTCCATTCTGTCCAACATAGTTTCCTTCTTACCAGAAGGTGTCTGTGGAATCTGTCTTTCTGGGACAGTGTGCACCACAGGGGGTGGTACCGTGACTACGGTAGTGAGTCTTGGCGTCTCCCGAAGTTTGTAACCTTCAGGAGTCTTCAGTATGCCCCTGGCATCTTCGCTTTCCCGAAGTTTGTAACCTTCAGGCCCAGCGGCTTCTGTTGTGATTCCCTGATCTTCAGTGATCGGCGGAACATATCCTTCCGGGATATAGTTAACAGGCATGCCCCAAGGACGATCTTTCGGTATTTGATACCTAGGATCATACTTCTCCACTATGGGCGTTGAGGTGATCTCTGAGATCACAGTTCTTTGTAGCCGAGCTTCTGCCATGGCTTGCATGTCGTTACGAAGCTTCCTCATATCCTCTCTCAGAGCGTCGATCTCTTCTTTCAACTCTCTCTTTTCTTCCTCAAGATCATCCATCTTTTTCTGACGATTGGCTCGAGTATTATACGAATGAGACAGTTTGACTCTAGAACTGAGACACAAACGTGAGATTCGTAGGTAAGAAGAATACGCGATGTGAGAATGATGAATGCAATGATTATATTGATTATTTTTTTTGGTTAAATAAACTTCGACAATTAGATTGCAAATATCAAACGGTGGGGAAACCCCTTTTTATTGAAATTCAAAGGATTACAGAAATGGAAATACAGTAGATTACAAGGTATAGAAACAGAAACCTAAACTAATGGGTCCCGAGTCCTCTCTGAAGAGAAACCGGGTGCTGATTCTGGTATCTTCCTTTTCTTCGACCGGGGCTCTTGGGCCGTTGTCGGGTTGTCATTCCTTTTTCAGATGAAAGGAGCGAGCAAATTCCTTTGGTCATCCTGATTTTCTACAGCATGTTGCTCCAAAATCTCGATCATAGCATCTTTCTCTTTTAGTAATTGCTGTATTTTGATGCACTCCACGTCGAGGGTGCGGTACTTGTTCTTCCAAGCCCTTCTCTCCTTTTGAACTTTGTTGAGAGTAACCTGAAGCTTTTCAGTTTCCGTCATGAAGTACATGACGGATTCCTTTGGCGGAAGAATTCCGTAACGAGGATAAGGCATCTTTAGCTTGAGAGCTCTAGTTTGCACCCAATGGAGATAAGGCTCCACCGAGACACAGTCCGGTTTTCCTAGAGACTCTCGTCCTTTCTTATGAACATGCTTCCAAGTGTGCACTATTTCCGTCTTTATTGCTCTGTCATTTTCTCCTTCCTTGAAGAAAAGACCTTCTAGATGAACACCCCGTGGAATGTGTCTCATCGGGTATCCAAATTGACGAAGAACCAATACCGGATGGTAGTTGATTCCTCCTCTAGTTCCTATAAGGGGTACGTTGGGGAAGTTTCCACAATGGTCAATGATCCTGATTCCATCATAGATCCTATTACACCAATCTATATCAGAGTTGGTGAGGGACATGATCTTCTGCGACCAACGTAAGGCACTCTTACAATCCCAAAAAGCAGCAGACTTAGGCAAATGAGAGATAAACCATTGGTAAAGCAAAGGTACACAGCATGTGATCTCCCCTCCGCCGTACAAATTTCCCAAGTGTACAGAATGATACGCATCTGCGAGCAAAGTCGGCACAGGGTTTCGAATGAGAAAAACCTTAATGGAGTTGATATCGACGAAATTATTAATGTTGGGAAACAAAAATAACCCGTAGGCGAGCAAGACAAAGACGCTTTCAAAAGCAGTCACGTTTCCTATACTGGCAAAATACAGGGGTTTCTTTGTCAAGAACTGGGCTGGCAAACCCTGGATGCCACCCTTGGTAGTTAGGTGAGTCCTGACCTCAGACTCGTCCAAATGAATTGCTCTGGCAATGGTATGATTCTTTGGAATTTCTTCCAGTCTAGAAAATGGAGCTCGATCAGTAATGTGTAGATCAATCAGATGAGAATACTCCTCCAGCGTTGGTGCGAGCTGGTAATTCGGGAACGTGAAACAGTGATAAACTGGATCATAAAACTGAATGAGCGCATCCATGATTCCCTCAATCACATGGACTCTTAACAGTGGTAGCAAACCTCCGCGCTTAGCTCTGAAAGCCTCTGGGTTAGTGATCATCCTCGCTAACCTTCTCAAATCCTCTAGCTCTGGAACCTTGAAGGTGTAACTATGAGTTCTCCTTATACCGAAATCCATTAGTGCAATCCTTTTCTCTGATATTTGCAATGACAGTTTCAGTTTAATTTGAAAAACAGAGAGACTAGAAGAGAAAAATCTTTTGAATGTTTTTAATGTTTTTTAAATGAATGCATGAATGCAGCACACAAAAACATAGAAAAAACATGGGGTCAAAGGGTCGTTGTCATGAAGTTAAGGCTCTACCCATCCCCAAAGGTTTATACTAGGGTGATTTTTGTACCTGTACTCATTATCATCAGCTCCTCCCAGGAAAGTAAAACAACAAGCGGATCGCCAGCGAGTTGTAGAGCAATCTTAGAGTAAGTTCCATTCACCGAGAATAGATCACCAACCTCAAATGAGGGTAGTATCGCGTAATAACTATTCCCGATAGTTTCCGCACTACAAAAGGGTTTGGCTCCTCAGCTTCTCAGACATCACAATCGGCCCATTGTCTAGGTGAGAGAATGGGTTGCATTGGTCAGCCTCCACTAACGTTGATGGTCGACCTCGTCGCCATCACTTATCTTAAGTGTATACTCAATCTTTCCACATGCGGCATCACACGCATTCCCATTAGCAGAAAAATAAACACGTATAGCAATTAGGAAAAGCAGTATATATATTTGTCTTAATCATCCTAGACTTTTAAAAGCTAAGAATCCTAAGTTCCTGACAGAAAATGGTTTCCCGGCGGAGTCACCAATCTGTAGTTTCATTCCAATTTAACGGCGTTTTGACCTAAGATCCTAGTGACGTCAAAGGTTTCCACAAAAAAGAACAAGATCCCTAAAGAGACCCGGTATTCCCTAGCAGAGTCGCCATTTTTCTGTAGCGAGCGGTTTTGGACGTGGTTGCGAAGCACTACCGCTCTTTGGTATCTACAGCTCGATTCATTTTTTATCCTATTAAAGCTGATGAAGGAAGGGAAATAGATGTCTCCAACAAACCCTACTTGCATACTAAGATTAAACAGTAAAAAATGTTGGTTTACAAATGCTACAAAGATTCGGGGTTTCTCCTAAGTTTATTTTGTTGACGAGGGGTGCTTTAGGCTATTGGTTGAGATGTTAGGACGAATATATATGAAAGTATGGGATTTTGGGTTTTTGTTTAGTGTGCTCGCTAAGATCTTTTCTTTCGATCTTATGCCTACGTATTCCCGTTTACCGAAACAGGGAAATCAGAGCGTTCGTAGTTCCTCCTATTCTATGGGAGGAAATAGTATTTGGTGTCTTGTTCAAAGCCCAAGGCGTGAAGCGAAAGGTGGTTTGTATCTTGTTCAAAGCCCAAGATGCGAAGCTAAAAGGTTTATTTGTATCTTGTTCAAAGCCCAAGATATGAAGCTAAAAGGGTTGACCTTAGAGAGAATTTGTCATCTCTAAAGAGGGGTTTGTCTGTTACGATTGTTTATAAAGAAGAATTACTTTAACCGGGATTTGTGAATCCGGCAATGCCATAATTTCCTTTATAGGGGATTTCAACCTGAAGGAGAAGACTTTAACTCAGTGTAGAGTAATGCCATCTTTCCTTAGGAATTTCTCACACTAAAAGAGGGACATTCGCATGGATGTAGATGATCCAGAGGCTTGCCGCTTACAACAGTTAGATGGAGGGGAAGGAGTTGTTGATGTTTGTGTACTGTGAACGAGGCACAGCTTTGATGCTAAAAGGTTAATTGGATCAACCAATGGTTTTCTTATACAAAGCCTAAGAGGAGGCTAATATGTGTCTCGTACAAAGCCCGAGAGAGAGGCTAAAAGGTTTTGACTTAATGAGGGAATCTTTTGGTATCTCGTATAAAGCCCGAGATGAAGGCTACTTGACTTAACAAGAGATTTTTTTGTATCTCGTACGAAGCCTGAGATGGAGGCTAAAATTTGTTTGCCTAAATAAGAACCTTTTTGTATCTCGTATAAAGCCCGAGATGGAGGCAAAAGGGTGATTGACTTAACGAGGGAGTCTCTTATGTGTCTCGTACAAAGCCCGAGAGAGAGGCAAAATGTTGTTTGAATCCGTTGGGGAGAATCATTGTACAAAGCCTAAGAGAGAGGCTAACTTCACGGGAGAAGGATCATTATACAAAGCCTAAGAGGAGGCTGTGGCGACTGTTCAGTTAAGTGACAGGTCCAGTATACTGATTTAAAGAGAAAATCAGTTCTTATATGAGCAACACTGTACTCAAGGATTTGATTCAAGGATCCGAGTTATTCCTGTTCTTTAAGAAAGTGGGAAATCCGAAGGGTATTGAGACTGTCCGAGTCTACGGGTTTTCTTCCTATTTAACGAAGGGGTCACTTGAGAATGTCTTTGAGACTCAAGGAGATTAGACTGTCCAAGTCTAGAGTGTCATCTTTTGTACTATGCTTTGAGAAACAGTAGTAGACTCTTTGAAAGGACTGTTCTATGCAGATGACTAATTTCTGTTCCTATACCTCTAGGAGGTCGTCGGGACAATTTGTACGAAGCCCAAGAGGAGGCTGGAAGCTTTTAAGAAGCCGATCGGTCCTTGTACGAAGCCCAAGAGGAGGCTATCATTCCCGGAGGAAGAGATCATTATACGAAGCCTAAGAGGAGGCTGTGAATACTTCTAAGAAGCCGTAGGGTCCTTGTACTAAGCCCAAGAGGAGGCGGGGTTACTTTTAGGAAGCCT
The DNA here is from genome assembly GCA_022829125.1 of Lathyrus tuberosus. NCBI lineage: Eukaryota > Viridiplantae > Streptophyta > Magnoliopsida > Fabales > Fabaceae > Lathyrus > Lathyrus tuberosus. The sequence continues at coordinate 10,141,397 of JALAZF010000090.1, forward strand.
GTGGGTCCTTGTACGATGCCCAAGAGGAGGCCGATGCTTTTAAGAAGCCCGTGGGTCCCCAAACCCCGAAAAATTTCAAGGCAAGCTATTCACAAGGAATAGATCAAGTCAGGAAAGTTCGAGAATTTGGAAGAAACTCAAAGATGCCATTCACGGAGAATATATTCATCTCTGGGAGTAGAGTTTCTTGACAATCCCTAATGAGGACAGCCGAAGAGAAGACTGTATCTGGTGATCCTATTTGGGATCTAGTTGTCTATTTCTACGAATAAACGGAACGGCGTCACCTAGTTCTAGACGTAGTTGCCGGGGAAACTCGAAGTATCTATACTATTATTACACAGTTGATATGAGTTTATGAAAGAAGACTTACAGCGAAACAGCCCCACAATACAGTTATATGTATATGAAAGCGGTAAATGAAAGTAATAACCACTTACTCGGTTGTAGAGCTTCCATGCTGTTTGGTTAGTTGTTCAACAAAGACAGATTGAAAACAACAGTATATTCAAAATCAAAGGAGAAAGTGCTTTGAAAAAGAAAGATTTGGGGCTTACAGCTCAAGGAGAGGCCCAGGGTTTTATCAGTGAGCGCACTGTTTGAATTTGTACAGAGGGACTTATACAAGTGACTGTGGCCCAAAAATTGTTTTCTGTACAAAGGGATTTGGGTCTTACACTCTCTCAAGAGGCCCAAAAAGTTTTAAAGAAAAAGAGTGGGGCTTATAACACGAGGGTAGGCCCAGATGATTTTTCCGTTTGAAATAGCGATCGCGCCGAGGTTTTCTTTTAACGCAGAGGGGCTTATACAATAACTGAGGCCCAAAATGATTTTGGTTAAAAGAGGGTTGGGTCTTACACTCTATTAGAGGCCCAAAAGTTTTGAATGGGTCTTATAGCTCGAGGAGAGGCCCAAAAGGTTATTTTTCAAAAGGCGACGACCGCGCCGTTTGTTTTTGACGGTATCGGGACTTATACAATACACTGAGGCCCAAAAATGATTTGCTCAAAAAAAGGATTGGGTCTTACACTCTATTAGAGGCCTAAAAGTTTTGAATGGGTCTTATAGCTCGAGGAGAGGCCTGTAACACCCCCAATCTACACCACCAAATAATCAAATAGATAATTAAAATTCAAAATTTCATCAGAGTATATTTAGAACACGACATAGACAGGAGACATCACATCAATCTGAAACAAAACATACAACACCTGCTCAAAAAGATATGCAACAGTGGGGTAGCAATAAACAGAGGAACTCAGTTCCTTATACCCACATTTCAGAATTTAGAATAAAAGCGGAAAATCTAAAACTAATTATCATATATTTATATCACATAAAGGTTTATCTGTTATCAACAGAAACATGTATATATACAACTACAAAGGACCAAGATGCATATACACAACATCACAAAATAGTCCTAAACAATCTCCCGACTACCCGGTGTCACATATCAGAGCCGACCGACAAAAGAATGAAGTCCTAAGCTTCACAAAAAGCCTCTAGCAACTAATATGCAATGCCTCATAGAGCATTATAAAACAGCAGAAGGGTGAGAAACACAATTATAATATAAATGCATATAATTATATATATCAGCATAACATTACACGTATCAAGTATTCCCACCACAATCATCACAGGTCAACACATAAAGCATATACAGATTATATTCACATAATCACGTATTCACACCTCATGCATAGATTTATACACAAAACGTATCATTCATAATTCAATGCATTTAACACGAATGCACATCAATTCACAAATGCTATTCCAAGCTCAATCACACAATTAATCCATCTCCAGTTGCATATCACAATGTCTCGCACATAATCCACTAAATCATGATTTTCCACATATAACCAATGCAATCATAACTCATGTAGATGCAAAGAGACCGACACAACGACTCTATGCAAATGCATATGCGGTACCGACTCCATCAAATCTCAACACTAGTTCACTCAGGAACTCTGCTGGAACCATCGCTCGTTACATCACTTAACTCCCCGTCGGGCCTACGATGTTCACCCACCGCTCACACCCCACACGCGGGCACACGGTGTTTATGGATCGCTCACACCCCACACGCGGGCACACGACCCGATCGCTCACACCCCACAATCGGGCACACGATCGTCTATAATCATCGCTCACACCCCACACGCGGGCACACGACGTTATAGCGGATTCCCTCTGGAACCAATCCGTCACTCAGGACGTCACAATGATGCATATCGTGATGCTTGACACACAAGAACTCATGACAACCAATGCATCTTCACACATATATGCAACCGTAAACATGCATATACAATCAAATACAACACATTGCATTTATTTGCCTTTCGGCCACAAATCATCACCCAACATACCGATTGCTCACACCTCACCTAGGCACACAATCGTTTGTAATCATCGCTCACACCTTCACATAGGCACACGATGTTACAACGGACTTCTCATTAGAACCACACAACACAAGAATTTACATCATTATTCTTCTCATACAAATGACTCAAGACATTCTTGAAATGCATACATTTTCACAATATATTCATGCATTCATCTCATACAATCACATACAATCTATATACAATCACATCAATGCACTATCGTATGATTCACATATAAAACACTCATTCAAAACGGTAAAAGTCGCTAAATAACACTATTCCCGACTTTCCGACTTAATTTAATCGGCTAACAAATTCCAAATCATTATAATCACGTAGTACAGCTCAATAGCTTTCCAATGGTACCAAGAATGTAAAAATCGGATAAACGGAACAAAAGTTACGAAAGAAAACGAAAACGACATTTTGAAAAATCCCATTTTTACACTTGGCCTGACCATACGCGTATCACCATTCTCATACGCGTACGGCCCTGATTCCTCGCCATTCCCGTACGCGTATCACCAATGCTCATACGCGTATGGGCAGAACCCATTTCCTTCACAAATTTCACATTTCAAACCCCATACGCGTACGCCTAACGCCATACGCGTATCACCAGATGGCAGGGAAAAGCCACATTCCATACGCATAATGGCCCAAACACACGCTCATGTTACGCGTAACGCCGAGTCCCATACGCGTATGGACATGCCCCACACGCGTATGACCTGGGCAAATGCAGAAAAATTCTGCAGAAACTTGCTGCTACGGGTTTCAACCAAAAACCCTCCAAATCATCATCCAAACTCAGAAAAACACCCATTTGAGGTATAACAATTCATATCCAACATGTATAAACAACCAAGAACACAACTACACGAGTTTAAACACATTTGAAATCAATTTCTACCAAAATCTACACATTATGATTTTTACTATATTTCTTCATTTCAATCCAAAGAAATCAAAAACACACATACATAATCATACACAATTATACCATAACTGAGTTTCGCACCCTTACCCGATTAAATCGATTCCTAGAAGTTGTTTTGATGATTTCCAAGCTTTTCCTCTTTTTCTCTCTTTTTCCCTTCTCTTCTTTTTCCTTCTTCCTATTTCTTTCTCTCTATTTTCTCTCTTCCCCTTATATTTCTATTTTCTTTCTTTTCTAACTTAGTAAATAATTAGGGAAAAGACTAAAATACCCTTACTCTCAATTATCCCGCAAACGCTCTCAAAACGCGATAAAATATAATAACAATGCAAAACAACATATTATCACACCAAAGTCATAATTAAAAATAATATAATACTCAAAATAAATTAAATCGACTCGATTAAATAAAATGATCAAAACTGGGGCGTTACTACTCTCCCCCACTTAGAAATTTTCGTCCTCGAAAATATAACCAATCCCAACAACTCCAAACACGACCCTCGCATCCGACCAATCAAACATTAGACCAACCAAAAGCATACCACCAATAACACAACTGACTAACCACCTTGCTAACAGCAGCAACAACAACGACAAGACGCAAAGCCCCTATAATGCACTTGCCGACCAACTCCCAACTCAAAGAATACATAAGCACAAACTCACTGGTTCACTCTCAAATACAAAATGTGCCACATCACGCTTCCGCTGCGCACTCTGATTACCCGAAACCATCAAGACTATCAATCTCACGTCCAAAACCTAACTTTTTCTCATATTCACCAAGAATCAATGTTCACTGTCAATATATCCAACCACACTCTCTGACTATCAAAACAGACATGCATAAAGATTTTTGACTTACACACTAGGCACAACATCAGCCTTTCCCCAAGGATAATCCCAACCAATTCATAGCTCGCCACGAATCCTAATCATCCTCGTTGTCTCTATTCTTTCAGACCAACCCAATATTCAATATTCTTGTAATTACCAAACACTTCGAATCTAGAATTATAAAGATAATACTTCCAACATAATACAACTGCAACCAGTTTCAACTCCACAATAGTACTGATCCTTTCACGAATCCTCAATGTCGAAAACATAAGCCACGACTTTACTTTCTTGCATTAACACCCTGACTATACTCCTCAAAGATGCATCCTAAACCATCGACTTCCCCTTTGGAAGTCCACTGAAGTAACGAAAACGCAAGTCTTGGAAAAGCCTTCCATACCCTTCGGTAATAACCAACAAAAGTCCAAAAAGTTTCTAATCACCTTAACTAGCTTCGGAGCCTCTCGTAGTAACACCGCATTTAATTCCGATGATAACAAATATAATCCGTCACATAAAGTCGATCAAAGCCTCGACTCAAACAAATCATCACTCTTATCCACATTCCAACATAAGTAGTTCTAATCAAACTCCACCAAACCATTCCAGTTACCTCATCCTAAACGTGAACACTTATTCTCAATCGTCACCCTATATCACTGTCCGTAGTCCATACACAATTTCTTCCATTGACAATCCAAATTCCAATCTATCGCAACAACCAACCAAAAAGGACTCTCAATGACTTCACAACTTAACCACATACCAGAACCTCTAATCCATCTCATCTTCTGATATAAGAATCTTCATCGACACAACAAAACAATCAGTAACCATTTCCTTAAATTCCAAACAACTCATTGCACACACTATCAAAGCCAGAAGGACACGTCCATTCCATCCAACATAATTCCCATCTGCTATCAACAAGAGATTAAGGGTGATCAGTTCCTCAATTTGTCAATAGACAGCCGACAACCACGAGGGGGTACAAACCGTCTCCACCAAACTATAATAGCATTCTTTACATCCTGTGCCCAAAACTATTTAAGGCACAAATCTTTAGTTGACATAACCTTACCTTCGCATTCCCTCCGGAACCGGGAACCACACTGTCCAAAGAGCACTTACAATCTTGCAATTCACAACACACTGAGCCAACGCTCCACACCTGAAGCAACTTGGAGAAGTACCAGCTTCTCCCTCACTTATCTCATTCTAATCCTTCCAACTGTAAACACACCAAATCCATGACAAATCCTTTACCCTAAATGGTCAAAGAACAAATTAAACAAACCAAAGAAGTAATTGCCGACCCCTAAGCAGAAGTATTGATAACCATCCATCCAAGACAACACAAGATTCAAACGCTTCGCGCACTCATACGAAATAAACGAATGAGTCGCTCCAGTATCAATAATAGCAAAAATAAAGGCGTACTATTAATAAAACAAGTACCTTGAGTCAAACGATCCGCACTAGTAGTCTCCTCTCCTGCTTATGCAACAACCTTCCCACCAATCTGAGCTTTCTTCGGTTTCGTACACCTCGTACTAATATGACCTGTTTCACCACAGTTGAAACACTGCACCCTAATTTTATTACAATCAGCTGCGACATGTCCCGAACCTCCACACTTGGAACATTTCAGTTTATTCCTCCTACAATCAAACTGAAGATGTCCTACTTCCCCGCACTTGTAACACTTAAAGTAACACCTCGGAGGACTAGACATTCCTCCCCCACTTACCTTATTCTTAAAGTTATCCCTCGGCTTATCATGGTCAGCGGGTGTCACATAAGGCCCACTACGAGACTGTTGTTTCCCCTTCCTGTCATTCACACTCTTATAGGGAGTAGCACGCGCCTTACGATCCTCTTCGTAAATCCTACAACTGTCCACCAAATCAGAAAACCTTCTAATCCTCTGATAACCGATTGCCCGCTTAATCTCCGGACGCAATCCGTTCTCATATTTCACACACTTAGAAAACTCAGCAGTAGCTTCAGCATAATGAGGATAAAACTGCACCAGCTCAACAAACTTAGCAGCATAGTCGACAACAGACATATTACCCTGTTTCAACTCCAAAAACTCAATCTCTTTCTTTTCCTTCACACCTTCAGGATAATACTTCCTCCGAAACTCTCGGCTAAACAATTCCTAAGTAACCTCTTCGTCATCCTCTCCCAACACTTGGCGCAAACTAACCCACCAATCAGCTGCTTCTTCCTCCAGCATGTGAGTACCCAGTCTCACCTTATTCTCTCCAGCACAATCCATCACATGGAAGATTCTTTCAACCTCTTCAAGCCAAAATTGTGCACCATCAGGATCATATCTTCCCTTGAAGATAGGCGGTTCGTTCTTCCTGAACTCATCATTACCCGCAACATTCGGTACACCCTGCACATCCCGAGCCATCTTCTGTTCATTACCAATAACAGCAACTATGGTTAAACAAACAGCTCACCGAACCACAAAGACCAACAAGGACTGACACAAACTAACACGGACTGGCTCTGATACCACTTAATGTAACACCCCCAATCTACACCCCCAAATAATCAAATAGATAATTAAAATTCAAAATTTCATCAGAGTATATTTAGAACACGGCATAGACAGGAGACATCACATCAATCTGAAACAAAACATACAACACCTGCTCAAAAAGATATGCAATAGTGGGGTAGCAATAAACAGAGGAACTCAGTTCCTTATACCCACATTTCAGAATTTAGAATAAAAGCAGAAAATCTAAAACTGATTATCATATATTTATATCACATAAAGGTTTATCTGTTATTAACAGAAACATGTATATATACAACTACAAAGGACCAAGATGCATATACACAACATCACAAAATAGTCCTAAACAATCTCCCGACTACCCGGTGTCACATATCAAAGCCGACCGACAAAAGAATGAAGTCCTAAGCTTCACAAAAAGCCTCCAGCAACTAATCTGCAATGCCTCATAGAGCATTATAAAATAGCAGAAGGGTGAGAAACACAATTATAATATAAATGCATATAATTATATATATCAGCATAACATTACACGTATCAAGTATTCTCACCACAATCATCACAGGTCAACACATAAAGCATATACAGATTATATTCACATAATCACGTATTCACACCTCATGCATAGATTTATACACAAAACGTATCATTCATAATTCAATGCATTTAACACGAATGCACATCAATTCACAAATGCTATTCCAAGCTCAATCACACAATTAATCCATCTCCAGTTGCATATCACAATGTCTCGCACATAATCCACTAAATCATGATTTTCCACATATAACCAATGCAATCATAACTCATGCAGATGCAAAGAAACTGACACAACGACTCTATGAAAATGCATATGCGGTACCGACTCCATCAAATCTCAACACTAGTTCACTCAGGAACTCTGTTGGAACCATCGCTCGTTACATCACTGTAACTCCCCGCCGGGCCTACGATGTTCACCCACCGCTCACACCCCACACGCGGGCACACGGTGTTTATGGATCGCTCACACCCCACACGCGGGCACACGACCCGATCGCTCACACCCCACAAGCGGGCACACGATCGTCTGTAATCATCGCTCACACCCCACACGCGGGCACACGACGTTATAGTGGATTCCCTCTGGAACCAATCCGTCACTCAGGACGTCACAACGATGCATATCATGATGCTTGACACACAAGAACTCATGACAACCAATGCATCTTCACACATATATGCAACCATAAACATGCATATACAATCAAATACAACACATTGCATTTATTTGCCTTTCGGCAACAAATTATCACCACAACATATCGATTGCTCACACCTTACCTAGGCACACAATCGTTTGTAATCATCGCTCACACCTTCACATAGGCACACGATGTTACAACGGACTTCTCATTAGAACCACACAACACAAGAATGTACATCATTATGCTTCTCATACAAATGACTCAAGACATTCTTGAAATGCATACATTTTCACAATATATTCATGCATTCATCTCATACAATCACATACAATCTATATACATTCACATCAATGCACTATCGTATGATTCACATCCAAAACACTCATTCAAAACGGTAAAAGTCGCTAAATAACATTATTCCCGACTTTCTGACTTAATTTAATCGGCTAACAAATTCCAAATCATTATAATTACGTAGTACAGCTCAATAGCTTTCCAACTGTACCAAGAATGTAAAAATTGGATAAATGGAACAAAAGTTACGAAAGAAAACGAAAACGACATTTTGAAAAATCCCATTTTTACACTTGGCCTGACCATACGCGTATCACCATTCTCATACGCTTACGGCCCTGATTCCTCGCCATTCCCGTACGCGTATCACCAATGCTCATACGCGTATGGGCAGAACCCATTTCCTTCACAAATTTCACATTTCAAACCCCATACGCGTACGCCCAACGCCATACGCGTATCACCAGATGGCCGGGAAAAGCCACATTCCATACGCATAATGGCCCAAACACACGCTCATGTTACGCGTAACGCCGAGTCCCATACGCGTATGGACATGCCCCATACGCGTATGACCTGGGCAAATGCAGAAAAATTATGCAGAAACTTGCTGCTACGGGTTTCAACCAAAAACCCTCCAAATCATCATCCAAACTCAGAAAAACACCCATTTGAGGTATAACAATTCATATCCAACATGTATAAACAACCAAGAACACAACTACACGAGTTTAAACACATTTGAAATCAATTTCTACCAAAATCTACACATTATGATTTTTACTATATTTCTCCATTTCAATCCAAAGAAATCAAAAACACACATACATAATCATACATAATTATACCATAACTGAGTTTCGCACCCTTACCTGATTAAATCGATTCCTAGAAGTTGTTTTGATGATTTCCAAGCTTTTCCTCTTTTTCTCTCTTTTTCCCTTCTCTTCTTTTTCCTTCTTCCTATTTCTTTCTCTCTATTTTCTCTCTTCCCCTTATATTTCTATTTTCTTTCTTTTCTAACTTAGTAAATAATTAGGGAAAAGACTAAAATACCCTTACTCTCAATTATCCCGCAAACGCTCTCAAAACGCGATAAAATATAATAACAATGCAAAACAACATATTATCACACCAAAGTCATAATTAAAAATAATATAATACTCAAAATAAATTAAATCGACTCGATTAAATAAAATGATCGAAACTGGGGCGTTATAAGGCCCAAAAGGTTATTTCTCAAAAGGCGACGACCGCGCCGTTTGTTTTTGACGGTATCGGGACTTATACAATACACTGAGGCCCAAAAAATGATTTGGTCAAAAAAAGGATTGGGTCTTACACTCTATTAGAGGCCCAAAGTGTTTTGAAAATGATTTATGAGGGTTGAATTAATCCAAAAACCCTAATTTATTTTCAAAAATGTATTTAATTGAATAAAAATTCAATTAAAATGATTAAAATTGTTTAGCATATGGAAAACAAATTGTGATCTTGGATTAATGCTTCAAAAATTAAGTATTGACCTACAAAATAATTAGAAAGCATTAAAAGTTGTAAAATCAAGGTGGAAAAAATATTTCAAATGTCAAAAACAATTAAAACATTAATTCTTTGCAAAAATATCAATTATATACAATAAATAATATTTTTGGGATTTTTTGGGAAAATAAAATATTTTAACATTTTTGTGAATTATTAAAAAAAGAATCAACTCAAAATCATTAAAACTCAGAGAGAAATTAATTTTTGAATCAATTAAATAAATTCACAAAATTCAAATATTTGAATTTATGAAAAATGGCACCAAGAACAGCTGAAGAACACGCGCGTGTTTCAGCTTGGCCCAGATTTGCATTTTCTCTTCAATCTCACTGAATACTTAATCATATCATGTAATCCACATACCAATAAACTCGTTTCAACCTCACGATCATGTCTATGGTATTTAATTTCATTTAAATTAAACATATAACAAGAAATCATGAAAAATCCTCATGAACCCTAATTTCTGCATGAAGGCTAGGATTTTTTATACACGATTCAAACAAAGCAATTACTTGAGGGGAAACATTCCATGCATGATTATGAACATTTGGCAAAAGTATTGTGCGAGGAAATATGCATAGATTGAGAGATGACCAAGTTTAGGCTTACCTCTAGGTCGTGACAGCAAGAGCAAATTGATTTCTGAGTAGGAGGTGTTACAGATGAATTGTGATGATCTGAACAGCTTCCCTACACCCTATGGAGTGTGTTTGAATGCTTGGACTTGACTGAGAATGGCTGGATCACTTCATGGCATCTCAACTGCACTTTTGTTAAAACCTTGAGCAATTGACTGGTGATTTTGTGAAATCTATGTTCCAGATGTTATGTGAGTGTTTGGGTCACTTCTATATGATGTATGTTAGGTGTGTGAGTGATTGGTTTGATTGGAAAAGCTCTCAAACTCAAAACCCGATAGTGACTTGCCTTAGAAGGCAAAATTGGAGTGAAAGAAGAGATTTTGAGGAAAGCATCTGTTTGATGGCTTTGGTGTACTCAAACTGATCACAATTGAGCTCTATTTATAGTAGAGCAAGTTTGTTTTGGGATCTACAGTGAATGGCAACTGCAGTAGGTGTTTGTTCAATGTTGGCCAATGGAAATCCAAGTCTCCTCTAGCCATTGACTAGAGGTTAGGGCACAGGGTTGTGGTTCCCTTGGTCTTGGATAAGTCTTAACTGAATTCAATTGCAAATGGCTCAGTCCATGCCACCTTGATGCTTCCATTGAATGCTCCAATCCAAAATTGGAGTCTTGTCCCTATTTTGGCCATTATAGGTTCAACATGCTATTTCTTGTTCCAAAGACTTTAGAGGCTTGGCTCAGTGATTGTCCCCTTTAGATTCAATCCTCAGAGGTGTCCAAGTGGATAGTAGCATTTGGATTTGGCTGATTTTGGCAAATCGAGCAAAAATGCAAATTCTGCCTTGCCTTGGCAGATTTCAGCAAGGCAACTTTCCAATGTCATATCTCATGACTCAAATTGAATTTGGTAATGTTCTTGGTCATTTTGGAAAGCCCTTACATGATACAACAACTGTTTCAACATATTTGGTTTTGATCTCTTTTGAATCCAAGTGAAAAACCCCCCTACATTTGGCAAAAAGTAAGGTAAAATCTGACTTAGTGAAATTTTCACTAAGTGTTGGAACAAAGTGACTTTTCTTGATTTTGATCACTCCATAACTCAAAATCCACAATGAATTGGAATTAGGTCTAGTTGAAGTTTTTGTAGAGGGCAATGAGATCTACAAATCAAGCCTTGGATGGGAGAAAATGGCTTTGTGGTTTAGGAGTTATGACCCTCCAAAGTTAGTACCCTAGCCACTTTATTTTTAACTTAGAAAATTTTCTAAGTTTTTTATGGTTACCCCTTTTACAAGTTACCCCACTTTTCTTGATTTTTCTTGATAAATGATGATTCAAATCATACATTAACATCATTTTAGGGTTAAAAATCCATTTTGGTGAAAAATCTCAAAAAGTCAAAGTTGACTTTTGTGCACAGTTGACTTTTTATCAGATGAATTCCAAACTGTGCAATTCTTCATGAAATCATGTCCTTGACCTAAATCAAACTTGATGGACATGTTCCATGGGTGTCATAGGGTATATTGATGCATGTCATAGGGCTTGGGAGCATGTCCTGGTTAAAAGTCAAAGTTACAGTTGACTTTTTCCTTAAAACCCTAACTGTGGTGCAGATGAAATTGAGACTTGTTGCTCAAGCTTCTTGCATTAATCCATTGTTACAAATGGATCAATATAGTTCATTAGAGACCCTCAAACCCTCTCTTGAGGTCTTGGCTCATGATTTGCCCTAAAAGTCAACTTAGGGGTGAATTAGGTCAAGAAACCCTAATTCTTGATTTTTGATGAATGCATCCCCTGAGGCAAAATTGACTTGATGATTGGGTTTATGATGTCCCTTGGAGCATCATAGGTTAGGTTTTGGATCATTGGCTTGTGCCCAGATGAAAAATTTCCATCTGGAGGCCCTGGTCTACCAAAATCCTAATTTGGTGACACTGTCGATCTTGAGACTTAATCCACCTAGAAGGGAGCAGCCTTGTGCTTAATCCTTGAAGTGGGAGGCCTTTTGATCCATTTGTGGATGTTTGAGAGGTTAAACAAGTTGAAGATCATGTCATTCCTTGATTGACCCTTTGTCTAAGCACTCAGAGAGGGCTTGAAACCCTAATTTTGATTGTGGTGAATGCTCAACAACCCTTGAGGCATTTGATGAGGCATGATGGTTCATCCATATTGTGATGATGATTTGCATAATGATGGGAAATCTTAGTGGTCAAAATTTGGGGTATGACATACACCCTCAACTTAACCTAAAATATTTGATCTGCAATATTATTGTTGTTGGTAAATTAAGTGTTGAGTCAAATTACGGTTATGGTTATATTTTTTCTTGCAGTCATTAACAATGTAATTTTGAACTCTACTAATTAACACAAAATATAAATTATGATATTGACCATATTTGATGCAAGAAGTTACTTGAGAAATTTCTTGGTATATTTTTGAATTAAAAGGACCAGAGAGTAGATCTTGAGCACACATCGAAGAATAGAGTATAATTCATGTCCATGAATGTGTAGTCAAAGAAATTTATATCTACATCTAGATTGTTGTGAAAAACAATATCTTTAAGCAAAGTATTAAACGGTTTCTTGATGATCAAGAACCAAACAAGGGTTAACGGAAAACCAAGAAAGAAAACACAAGAAGAAGAAGAAGAAACAACAAGGATTGGGGAAATATAAATTCTGTTTACTATTCACTTTCTCATTAAAGTCACAAATGATTACAAGTGAATATCACAATTTGCCACACTCAACAAACTGAGTGTTCTAGCCTATTTATAGACTAACTAGGTAACTTGCAGCCCAAGAAACCTAAACAATTGGATCCTTAACACAAGGCCTAATTCGACAGAATAACATTTCGACAATACCTACATACAAGAACAGACTTCGACTACAGTATGTAACAATAAGGCATCAGCATGTGAACAAGCTTCGACTGCATGCTTGCCTCTTGTCAAAATACATGAAAGCTTCTCCTTCGACACAGCATGAGTTCGACCCAAATCTCACAAATCTCCACCTTGGATCTAACTCAGCAACAAGGGAATCAACTAGCTTTCATCATGCAGCTTTATCAACTGCATACAGTGGAAGAACTTGCAACTTGGCAACGTCTTGGTGATCATATCAGCAGCATTGTCTTCAGTCGAAACCTTCAGCACCTGGACTTCACCACGCTCGATTATCTCTCTGATGAAGTGCAGCCTCACATCGATGTGCTTAGTTTGCTTATGATAGGCTGAATTCTTCGACAGGTGTATTGCACTTTGACTATCACATTTAACAGTGATACTTCGACCTTGAAGTTTAAGCTCCTTTGCAAAACCTTCAAGCCACAATGCTTCCTTCACAGCTTCAGTGAGGGAAATATATTCAGCTTCAGTGGTTAATAAGGCAACAAGCTTCTGAAGCGTCACTTTCCAACTGATTGCTGTGCCAAACATTGTGAACACATATCCAGAAATAGACTTTCTGGAATCCATACAACCTGCATAATCAGAGCCAACAAATACTTCGATTTCGACTATGCTATCACCATCACAGGCTCCACCATATATTAAGACTCTTTTCAAAGACCCATTTATGTACTTGAGAATCCACTTTACAGCTTGCCAGTGCGCCTTTCCAGGATTGACCATAAACCTGCTCACATGGCTCACTCCATATGCTATGTCTGGCCTCGTACAAACCATAGCATACATCAAAAAACCCACTACACTAGCATATGGAATTCCATTCATATAGGTTCTTTCAGCTTTAGTACTTGTACTTTGAGTAGTACTAAGCTTAAACTGAGGATTTGTAGGTGTCACAACAGGCTTTGAATTCGACATACCAAACTTGTCGAGAAGTTTCCGTAGGTATGTCTCTTGAGATAAGCACAACTTCGACTGCCTTCTATCTCTCTGGATGTCCATCCCAAGAATCCTGGCTGCAGCTCCTAGATCCTTCATTTCGAACTCCTTACTGAGTTTAGCCTTCACCTTCGTTACATCCTCAATACTGTTGCTAGCTATGAGGATATCATCCATATACATCAGCAACATAACAAGTGAGTTTCCAGGTCGAAATCTAAAGTAAACACAGTGATCGAACTGACTTCTAGTGAAACCAATGTGTGCCATGAACTTGTCGAATCTCCTATTCCACTGTCGAGGAGATTGTTTCAGGCCATACAAAGACCTATTCAGCTTGCACACATAATCTTCTTTACCCTTTTCTGCATACCCTTCAGGTTGACGCATCAGGATCGTTTCATCTAGATCACCATACAGAAATGATGTATTCACATCCATTTGCTCAAGTTCTAAGTCGACCTTTTCCACCATGGCCAACAGCATTCGAATGGATCTGTGCTTTACAACAGGTGAGAACACATCATTGAAGTCGACTCCTTCTTTCTGAGTAAACCCCCTAGCAACCAGCCTCGCCTTAAAGCGCTTCGACATCACTCCTTCGATTCCTTCCTTGACCTTGAAAATCGACTTACAGTTGACTAACCTTGCTCCTGCAGGTTTCTCAATCAGCTCCCAAGTGTTATTATCATGAATATATTTCATCTCGTCATTCATGGCTTTTCGCCATTCAGTCTTGTCTCGACTCCTTATAGCTTCCTTGTAATCTCTAGGTTCTTCGTCAAGTACCTCACTTGCAGAGATAATGGCAAAAGCTATAAGATCTGCATAACCAAGTCTCTGAGGTGGGTTGATGACTCTTCTCGACCTATCTCTTGCCAGTAGGTAGTCATCGACAGTTTCCTCAGCCTCTTCAGCATCTTGCTCTTCGACTTCATCAGGGCTATGCACTTCAGCATCATTATGCTCCACCTCAACATGCATCTCTACCTGTTCCAGCTCCTCTTCAGAGATTTCTGCACTTCTACCAACATCACCAGGTTTCTTGAAAGCCATTTCGACCTCATTGAAAACTACATCACGACATGTGATACATCTTCTGTGACCTGGTTCTAGGCACCACAGCCTATAACCCTTGACTCCCTCAGGATATCCAAGGAACATGCATCTCAGAGCTCTAGGTTCGACCTTGTCTTGCCTAATGTGAGCATAGGCTAAACAACCAAATACTCTTAGTTTGTCGAGATCTGGTGGATGACCCGACCAAACTTCTTTAGGTGTCTTCATTCCCAGCGCAGTCGAGGGACATCTATTTATCAGATAAGCTGCTGTCGAAACAACCTCTGCCTAAAACACCTTCTTCAATCCAACACTAACTAACATGCATCTAACCCTTTCAAGGATTGTTCGATTGAATCTCTCAGCTAAAACATTTTGTTGAGGAGTACATGCTACAGTCTTATGCCTTGTAATCCCAGACTCAACACATTAACTGTCGAACGCTTCGTTGCAGAATTCAAGGCCATTGTCGGTTCTCAACCTCTTAACCTTTCTTCTAGTGTAAGTTTCGACCAGAACCTTCCAACTTTTGAAATTCTCAAAAGTTTCATCCTTCGTCTTCTGAATGAATACCCATAGCTTTCTGGAATAGTCATCAACGATGGATAGAAAATACCTTACACCTGAGTGTGAAAGATCCCTTGCAGGCCCCCAAAGACCAGCATGAATGTAATCAAGGGATCCATGTGTTCTTTTCTTGCCTTTGTTAAACTTCGCCCTACAGGATTTACCAAATACACAAGATTCACAAAACTCCAGCTTTTCGACTTTGTCACCTCCTAGCAGGTTCTGCTTCCCCAATTCGACCAGGCCTCTTTCGCTGACATGGCCCAATCTCATATGCCATAAATCTGTCTTCGACACAGGTTTCGTGGATAAAACATTTGTCGAACCACTTACAACCTCAGCCTCAAGGGTATACAAGGCTTGGTTTTTCACGCCTCTCAAGACTTCTTTCGACCCTTTCATGACTTTCTGGATACCTTGCTCTCCTTTGAAAACATATCCCTTTCTGTCGAATTCATCAAGAGAAATTAAATTCCTCTTAAGATCAGATACATACCTAACCCCAGTCAATAGCTTTATTGACTCATCATAAAGCTTGAATCTAACAGATCCAATGCCTGCAATCTTGCAAACTTTTTTGTTCCCCAGCAGCACTGATCCACCATCTTGGTCACACAATTCTTCAAACACATTCTTGTTTGGAGTCATATGCCAAGTACATCCAGAATCCATAATCCATTCTTCGCAAGAGTTGCTGCTCGACACCACAAGGACATCAGATGATTCATAACCATCTTGCATTATAGCTGCATTCCCATTGTCCTTACCTCCATGATTATTCAGGCGCTCAGGGCACACCTTTCTTGTGTGACCCTCCTTCTTACAATGATAACATTTGATACTAGACATATCACTACCATAAGACTTTTGCTGAGCCTTTCCTTTCTTCTTGTCAAACCTACCATCTTTCTTTGACGATCTTCCTTTCACGGACAACCCTTCGCCAACTGATGAAGGTTTCTGCTCATTTCTTCCATTCAAATCCTTCGAATACAAGGCTGCTTGAACTTCTTCAAAGGTCAGGGATTCTCTTCCTTACAAGAGAGTTTCTTTGAAGTGAGCATGTGATCTGGGCAAAGCACATAACAACATCAGTGCTTGATCTTCATCATCGATCTTCACATCAATGTTTTCAAGATCAAGAATCAGCTTGTTGAACATATCCAACTGCTCAGCCAAAGCTTTTTCTTCACTCATCTTGAATGAATACAAAGCTTGCTTCAGGTACAAACGATTTACCAACGATTTGGTCATATACAAGCTTTCAAGCTTCACCCATAATCCTGATGCCGTCGTCTCCTTTGATACCTGCCGGAGAACCTTATCACCAAGGCTCAACAATATTGCGTTGTGTGCTTTCTCGATCATTTCCGTCTTTTCTCTTTTCGTAAACGCATCATCCATGGCTGCCTGTCCCTTCAATGCTTCCAAACAACCCTGCTGCACCAGTAGGGCTTTCATCTTCAAGTGCCACATACCGAAATCGTTCACTATGGTGAACTTTTCAATCTCATACTTTGTTGAAGACATCTTCTCCATGCTCACCGCACCAATTTGTTGTGAAAAACGATATCTTTAAGCAAAGTATTAAATAGTTTCTTGATGATCAAGAACCAAACAAGGGTTAACGGAAAACCAAGAAAGAAAACACAAGAAGAAGAAGAAACAACAAGGATTGGGAAAATATAAATTTTGTTTACTATTCACTTTCTCATTAAAGTCACAAATGATTACAAGTGAATATCACAATTTGCCACACTCAACAAACTGAGTGTACTAGCCTATTTATAGACTAACTAAGTAACTTGCAGCCAAGAAACCTAAACAATTGGATCCTTAACACAAGGCCCAATTCGACAGAATAACATTTCGACAATACCTACATACAAGAACAGACTTCGAATACAGTATGTAACAATAAGGCATCAGCATGTGAACAAGCTTCGACTGCATGCTTGCCTCCTGTCGAAATACATGAAAGCTTCTCCTTCGACACAGCATGAGTTCGACCCAAATCTCACATAGATCTATATATCTTAAGGTACAAGCGGGAATAGTATTAGGAGAATACAAATATGCTTTTGCAATAGTTAAGGTTTGAGAAGATTGATTTAACTCAAGGATGATAAACTTTTGGGACTTTATAACTAAATTCAAGTTGCCATGTTGGCAATCAACCTTGAAGTTTGGATGTCCAAATTTTTTTTCTTGAGTGTTTATATTTTAAAATTGATAGGTTATGTTTTTGAAACTGCCATTACTAAAATGAGCACAAGATGTGTCGAGTTTAGCTGCAGAATTACATATTTTTGAAAGAGGAAGATAACAAAATAGAAAGCAGAAATGTGGTGAAGACATCTTACTTAGATGAAGACTATTTTTCACACTCTGATTTTTCTTATTGGTTTAAATCTTTCAACATATCTTTAATCTATAAAAAAAAACATAGATTTTCAAGATTTATTATAGATGAAAAAAAATTAAAACTATCGTATCAACACAAAATTTCAATGGCAAGTACTTAACTACAAAAACAGAAGTGTATAAAAACTTTTAGAGAGAGAAACTCTCCCTTCTATCTAAAATTCGACGGTTCATCTTCTTTTCATATCGTTTTCGCTTCATCCTTTTTGGCTTTCAATCTACCTTTCAACAATGTACCAGGTCCATTAACTTCCTCCCTTTCCTTCTATTTTGCCGGGCCTGAAAACCAGTTCCCTCAAGTGGTGAGTGGCTTTGTATAGTTTGGAGGGTTTGGTTTAAAGTCCTAATCTTAGGATTAGGGACCTTCCTCCTTCCAAGCTGGTTTCATTACATCTCATTCTTGGGGTTAGGGTTTCTCTGCGTCCAGTTTAGGTCGTTTCGTTTTCGTTTCGTCTATATCCATTCCGGACTCTGGATCTGTGTTAACATAATGGATGCTAAAGATTGAAAGAAAATTAATAGGAGGACCCATTTTTCGGATGCAAATGCTAGGCGGTCCATTTGGAAAGCTAATGGAGGTAAACGATCTCTGTCAGATTCGCGGAGGTTTCTTCATTCTTTTTCTCAGAGTTCCCGAATTCGTTCGAAGCAAAGCAGATGTTTGATGTTTTTAAAGAACATGGTCTGGTGTTGGAGGTTTATATTCCTCCTAGTAGAGATAAGAGAGGTAAGAGGTTTGGTTTTGTCAGGTTCAAGAAAGTTGTGGACGAACATCTCTTTGCCATTAAATTGGACAATATTGTCATTAATGGTAAATAGATATTCGCGAATTTACCAAAGTTCCATAGAGAAATCAGGAATGTTGATAGGGGTGTTAATTTCAACAAGTTTCATGGACCGGTTAGAGGGAGTCATATGAATGTGATACATAAAAAACTGGGCGAAAATTCATCAGGGGGTGGTCTATCTTATGCTCAAATCATTAAGGGTGATGTTGGCACTAATAGGACCAGGAATCACGGTCCTAAACAACATCATAATCAGGTTTTTCTCGGTGAGCCCCCGAATTTTGCGCATTTGAGATTCAACGTTAATAGTGAAGAACTGGAGAGATTTAACCAGGCTTATGTGGGAGTGTTAGAAAAAGATGGGGCTGCCTTTGAAGTGAATGATGTTATGCAAATGGAAGGATATTTCAATATCAAGATCACGCCTTTAGGGGCCAATCTTTGTTTAATGGAGGAAGAATCGGTTGGAGTTATCAAGCAGATGATCGAGGAAGATAAAGAGTGGGTGTCAAAATGGTTTTATGATATTCATCCTTGGTCTCCGTCTGATGTGGACAAAGAACGACTTACCTGGGTTAAATGTTTTGGGATACCCTGTCATATTTGGGGAGAAATTTTTTTTAAATTTTTATCTGCCAGGATTGGTACTTTTGTGAAGATGGATAAGGATACCCAGACTTAGTCTAGACGGGATGTTGCTCGCGTCTTAATTCACACTAAATTTGTGATGACCTTGAACGAAGTTACAAATGTTGAGCTGAATGACAAGACTTTCTGTATTAAGATTGTGGAGGACTCTTTTGGTCCTTATCAAAGAGAATGTAACCATAGCAGAAGGGTATGTCGTATGTGTGAGAGCTCAGAAGAAATTGAGTCTGACTCTAAGGAGGTTGATGAGTCCGTAGGTGTGGCTGATGGTGTCTTTGGCGATCGGAGTCTTCAACAACATTTCAGTTCCGATGATGGTGATATGGGATTTACACATAACGTTGGTGATGTGGAAAAGTGTGATGGTGACGGGACATCCATGGTTGGTGGTGGGCCAGACTTGGTTCAGTGTGATACGAAAGGGGTGGATTTAACTGAGGATAGAGATGTTGCGTGTACTTTACCTTTAGATAAAGTTCTTGGTAGTTTGTCAAAAGTCAATGGCTTTAATGAAGGTTCAGAAGAGACTGAGCACGTTTCGCCTACTTTTATTAATAGGAATCTGCCTATTATCCTTGGTGTTTCTGAACCTACACATGTGATACTTGGTTCTATGGACAACCTTTTACAGGATCATGACTGTAATAGAGAGATGGAAATTAATGCAATAGCGCAGGGTGGTCACGTGAATAATAGTCATAAAGGAGGCTGTAGGAGTGGGATTAAGGAAATAGAATCGAAGGGGGCTTTGGAGGATCCTGAAAATGGTGCGCACAAAGTTGTCGTGGGAGAGGTTCCAAATAACTTCAATTGTGATTTGGTGGTGGACATTCCTGGTAACAACAGAGGTACACCTAATAATGCCTTGTGTGGGTTAGGTGGATTTAGACAAAGTACCTCTCTTAGTTTGGAGTCTCCCAAACATAGAAAGAAAAAGAAACTATTGGAGGACATATACTAGAAGATACGGATACCGTTTGCTCCGTCTTATTACTCCTCGTTGCTTCATGCAGAAAGTTCATATTCAAATCTCTTAAAATCACATTTACCTACTGAACATAATACCGATGAGGCTGATGATCATTCAACATTTTCGTTATCCGGTGATAATACGTCTTTGGGTGGAAATTCAATTAGCGAGTCTAGTTTTTTTAGAAGCATTTCCAGAATTAAAAAAAGACTTGAAAGTTTACCTGCTAAGGTGTAGGAGTCTATCAAAATGCTCGGTATTGAGGCAGATGAAGATGATGAAGTATTCGAGTCCGTTATTCGTAATCTGGAGACCGATGACAGAATAGAAAAGAAAGGAAAGAAGGCTGTAGCTATTGGTGTCCCATGAATTTTGTCACTTACAATATTAGAGGGTGCGACAGTAGTTTAAAGAGGAAAAAATCAGGGCTACGCTTAGCAACGGTGGGGCGGAAGTTTGTTTTATTCAAGAAACTAAGTGTTCACATATAACAGATGCTTTAGTCCATAGTCTTTGGGGAGACAGTAATTGTTTATGGACTGCATCAAATTCAGTTGGTTTGGCTAGTGATTTACTTATTATTGGGATGGAAGGTAGTTTAGTTCCTATATGTAGTTACATCGGAAAAGGATATGTTAGCATGAAAGCTATATGGAGAGGGCGAACCTATTTCTTCTTCAATATATACTCTCCTTGCTCGAATGTGGAGAAGAGAGAATTGTGGAGTAAATTTCTTCTTGTAAAGAATAATCTGGATGCGGGAGAGTGGATCATTGGCGGTGATTTTAATGCAACTAAATGCTCTGGAGAGAAATTAGGCGGAGATAGTCATAATAGAAGATTGATGGATGAATTTGCGAAATTCATTAATTTATCTGGTTGCATCGATTTACCGGTTTCCGGTAATAGTTTTACTTGGTTCAAACCGAAGGGTAAGTCTTGCAGCAGGTAGGACAGGTTCTTAGTTTCTCCTAGTCTACTAAATGACTGGAATATGGTTTTTCAGAAGGTTGGAGAATGAGACATTTCAGACCATAGACCCGTTTGGATTTCGGTTAAGAATACCAATTAGGGCCCTAAAGCGTTCAAAGTTTTGTCGTGTTGGTTTGACCATCCTGGTTTCATGCTTTCGTTAAAGAGTCATGGGAGGATATTGTGGTGGAAGGGAAACCTTCTTTCATTTTGTCCAAAAAGCTTCAACACCTTCGTGGGATGCTCCGGTGGTGGAATAGAAACATTTTCGGGTGGATTGATACCAAATTGGTTACTGATGTTGGTATTATAAATGCAGTGGAAAATATCATGGATGATAAAAATGGTGATATATGTTCTCAAATTCTCAATTCTAGGAACATGGCGGAGGATGATCTTTGGAAGCATCTTAGGTTGAAAGAAAGCTTCTTAAAACAGAAATCGAGGATGAAATGGATCGCTGAAGAGGATTATAATGCTAAGTTCTTTCATGCTGCTATTAAACATCGCTGTAATAGGAATACGATTTCTTCGGTTTATATTGATGGCCACAATGTGGAGGATGTGTTTGGGGTTAAAGAGGCTATTAGGAATCATTTCACGGGCAGGTTTCGAAGAGTGGATATACCTTTTCCTAATATTGGTGCGCATGGATTCAAGCGGCTGTCAGATGATGATTGCAACATCCTGGAAGCACAGGTCAGTGAGGATGAGATTAGGAATGTGGTCTTCGAATATGGGGGGGATCGTAGTCCTAGACCAGACGGGTTCTATTTTGATTTCTTTAAACATTGTTGGAATGTTGTTGGTACCGATTTTGCAAAGTGTATTATGGAATTCTTCATTGGAGAAAAATTGCCTAAGGTTTTTGCATCATCCTTCTTAGTTCTTATTCCCAAATCCGTTTCGCCGAAGGATCTTGATGATTATAGACCTATATCATTGATTGGGTCGGTTTATAAGGTGGTGTCCAAGATCATGGCTAATAGACTTAAAAGAGTGATTAATATTATTATTTCCAAGTCTCAAACCACTTTCATAGAAGGGAGGAATTTGTTAGATGGTGTTTTAGCGCTTAATGAATTGGTCGATTTTGCTAACAGGAGTAAGAAAGAGGGTGCGATTCTTAAGGTTGACTTTGCAAAGGCATATGATTGCGTGGATTGGAATTACCTTCGTAAGGTTGTGAAATTCATGGGTTTCGGGGATAAGTGGTTAAGTTGGATGGATAATGGAGTGTTCAACAGTTTCATGTCGGTCCTTGTTAACGGTAGTCCTACTAAAGACTTTGTAGTCTCGAGAGGCCTTCGTCAGGGGGACCTGCTTTCTCCCTTTTTGTTTACCATTGTGGCAGAGGGTCTTGCGGTGCTGATGGATAGAGCGGTGGAGGGTGGCTGGTATACGGGTTTTAGTTTCAGCCATGGGGTTTCTTTTCACTTATTACAATATGTGGATGACTCGGTGATAATTGGGGATGGATCTTAGAGTAATCTGTGGGCTATAAAGGCTATTCTAAAAGGTTTTCAGTTAGTTTTTGGGCTTGATATAAATTTTAACAAAAGTTCTCTCTTTGGCCTTGGCGTGGAATCATCTTTTCTCTCGGCCGCGGGAAACTTTTTGGCTTGTAAAGTTGGTGTTTGTCCATTCAAGTTCCTCGGTATTTACATTGGTGGTAATCATAGGTTAATCTCTTTTTGGTAGCCGTTGATTGATAATGTTCGGATTCGCTTAACTTCTTGGAAAGGTAAGTTTCTATCAATGGGCGGTAGAGTGACGCTAATCAATTCGGTTCTATCCAATCTACATATACACTATATGTCCTTTTACAAGCTTCCAAGCAAGGTTGTCGGCAAACTTATATCTACTCAAAGCCGTTTTTTGTGGAATGGTACAATTAATAAGAAAGAGATATCGTGGATCCGGTGGAATTCGATTTGTAAATCCAAAGAGGAGGGGGTTTAGGGATCAAAGACGTAAAACTTTTCAATTATGTGTTGGTTTCTAAATGGATTTGGAAAACTCTATCACCTATGGATTTTATATGGAGAGGTATTGTAAATTCTCGGTATCATGACTTTGTATCTTCTTTTCATTTTGGTGTAAGTTCTAAATACTCGGTTAAATCTTCTTTGTGGTGGCGAGATCTTTTTACGATTTCTTCTCATTTTGGTACCAATTTGTTTACGGGCCTGCTGTCATATAAAGTTGGAAATCGAAGAAATTTTGATTTTTGGTGGTCTCGTTGGACTGGAAATGAACCTTTGGCTCACATTTTTCTGGATTTATGGAGTGTTGCTACTAATAAAGGCTGTAGTGTTGCTGACAGTGGTAACTTGGTTGATGGATTATGGAACTGGCAGGTAGAGGTTTCCACGGCTAACCCGTCTGCGGAGGTGATGATGCAGAGGTGCAGCCTGCTGTCTGCGCTGCCAGATGCGCCGGTTTATTGTGCGGCGGATGTCGGTGACACTGTTTTTTGGACCCTTGATGACAGTGGGGAATTTTCGGTGAAAAACGCTTATAGGTTTCTTACGAAGCGTGTTGCGGGCGATGGTTTAGAAGAGAATCTTGCAGCAGCTTTCAAGTTGATTTGGTTGGCGCTGGTTCCGTTAAAGGTCAATGTTTTCGGGTGGAGGCTTATTCATAATAAGCTTCCTACGCGAGATAATTTATTTCGTCGGGGAGTGGTCACTAATTATCACGACAAGGTTTGTCCGTTTTGTTTTCAGGTTGAAGAAGAAGCTGAACATTTATTTTTTCATTGTTCAAAAACTGTTTTGGTGTGAAATTTTGTTTGTAAATGGTTGGGCATGAGAGGCATTTACCTTGGAGATATCCTTAGTCATCTGAGGTATTGGATTGAAGGGTGCATTTCAAACAATATTTTGGTGAGAAATGCAGTCGGGATGTGGTTGGTGGTTTGTTGGGTTCTATGGTTTTCAAGAAACAATATTATGTTTAAGGAAGAATTTTGGGACTTCGATACGATAACTCATAGAATTATAATTTTCTCTTGGTGGTGGGTGCGCAAGAAACATAATAACCTAAATACTTGTAACTACTATGATTGGGTTAATGTTCTTGCAATTTTTTGTAAGCCTAGTTTTTGAGGTAGGACTTTTTTTGTAAGTGGGTTAGGATACCCCTTTGTATCCTTGGAATATATTTTTTGCTTATAAAAAAAAAGTACTTAACTACAAATCTAACTTTGAATAGGGTAGGAACCTTATTATAAATAATAGTTACTTATAGTATTAGTTTTTAATTATATAGCACATAACATTGTTTTGGATTAGAGTTTAAAGTTATTTACTGTTATAATATTATTTTTTAGCTACTCATCATTTTTCTAGATCCTAAGTGTTTTTGAACAGGATTTATTTGCAGACTACACATGCACGCGCACACGCACGTGCACATATAAGCAGTAATGTATTTTCTTATATAAAATTTTCCTAATATATAGCCACATACACACAATAATTTATTTGTTTATATAATCTTAATGTAAATTATTACTTAATTACTATACAATATATTATTTGCAGCAGGTGTGATGTTGTTTTTCTCCATAACAAGTCTATGAATATGATACTTTTACTTCAAATGAACTAAAACTATAGTTTTTACTCTACTACATGCCAAAGACTTACTAATAATATGTCCCTTAAATTATTGATGTATTTTTGTTAAAAAAAGTGGTGAAAAATAGATTTAATACTAATAGTAAGGGCGTTCTTCCAATTCCGTGTTCCTTAAACAACAGTTAATTGTGAAAGAAAAAATGATCTAACATTGTGGTAATTTATGGAAAATATTCTTCTCAAGTATAACAAAGATAAACCTGTGCATTTTAAAAATTTAATTTAAAAAACATTGAAAACAAGTAAGAATACTTTGATTGAATAGAAAAATACCATTTGAAATTATATAAATTATGAATTTATATAACTTATAAATTGATATAAATTAATTGAATAGAAAAATATAATGAAACATTGATTGAAGAAAGAACACCATTTGAAGTTGGTACAACTGGACCAGATGGTGCTAAAGATTTCTTGGCAGAGATACAAACAATTGCATTGTGAAGTGTTGTATCCATATCTCTCACCGGATCTAATGCAACACTCGCACATGTCATTGTTGAAATTGCTACAAATTTCTAGAATATTCTTAAATATAATATGTAGGAAAATGGTAGAAGATCCTAGAATTATAATAGTTATGAATATGGTAGAACAATCTAGAACTATAAGTATATTATAATGATAGAAGAACCTAGAACTATCATGATACTCATCTATCATGAAAACTCTAGAAAGAACTAATGTAATGTAGAAGGTAGTGACTTGAGCCTATAAATAGGCCATTGGTATCATGTAATTGATCATCCAAGAAATCAATAACATAGCCTTCTTCTAAACAATCTTCTAAAACTATCTTTTATCAACTATCAACTAACCAACTACCAACAGTGGCATCAGAGCTACGTTCGGTCATATATTGGGCGTAGTTATATTACCTACCTAACATTCTAAAATCCTCCAAACTACTACAAAAATTTTCTTTGTATTATAAACCCACTCCGAAATTTTTTTCTAAACTATGGATAACACCACTCAATCATCATCTATTTCTGTCCCTATTTTCAATGGTGAAAATTATGATTTCTGGCGTGTTAAAATGGAAACATTTTTTTCATCTCAAGATTTATGGGACATAGTAAAAGAAGGCTTCACCGTTCCCGCGGACACTTCAGCTCTTAATGCAACTCAAGAAAAAGAGTTGAAGCAAAACAAACAGAAAAATTCAAAGGCGTTGTTCACCTTGCAACAAGCGGTGACTGATGCAATTTTTCCAAGAATTATGGGAGCTAAGACTGCCAAAGAAGCATGGAACACGCTGCAGGAGGAGTTTCAAGGAAGCGATAAGGTACGTGCCGTTAAACTTCAATCTCTAAGAAGAGATTTTGAACTATTGAAGATGAAGGAGTATGAGACAGTTAAAGATTACTATTCTAAAGTTAAAGAAATAGTTAATCAAATGAGAGCTTTTGGGGAGGAAATTCTTGACAAGAAAATCGTTGAAAAAATTCTAATTACTATGCCCCCAAAGTTTGACCCAATCGTGACAACGATTGAAGAAACCAAAGATCTGTCCACTCTATCAGTGACAGAACTTGTGGGCTCTCTTGAAGCATATGAGCAAAGACTGTATAGGCATAAAGAAGATACACTAGAAAATTCCTTCCAGTCAAAGCTAACATTTCATCCCCAAAATAAAGAAAGTGAAGGAAAGAAAAATTATGGAGAAACTTCCAGAAGAAGAGAAGTTTCTAGAAATTTCCTTAAGAACAAGCTAGACAAAAACTCTCAATGCAATATATGCAAAAGACTAGGCCACGCAGAGAAAAATTGTTGGTACCGTAATATGCCACAATGCAACCACTGCAAGAAGTTCGGGCACGTAGAGAAAAATTGTCGCAACAAAAATAGGCATCAAGCTAATATCGCGGAGGAGCATAATCAAGAACAATGTATGTTCTATGCCACTCAAGACTCAATCAAAGAAAAAGGTGGAAGTTGGTATTTGGATAGTGGATGTAGCAACCACATGGCTAAGGATGAGACTATTTTCAAAAGCATTGACGAGTCTGTCAAAGTCAAAGTTCGACTGGGAAATGGAAGTGTGGTTGAATCAAAAGGCAAAGGCACTGTCATGGTGGAGACAAATAAAGGTACACGACTCATCCATGATGTTTTACTAGTTCCCAGCCTAAAAGAAAATCTTCTAAGCATTGGCCAAATGATGGAGAGAGGCTACACACTTCACTTTGAAGGAGGTGTATGCAAAATTTTAGACAACAAAAATAAAAGGTCTGAGATAGCCCAAGTGAAGATGAATAAGAGCAATAGAAGCTTCCCGCTAAATTTAAAATATGCAACTAACATTGCCATGAAGGTGCAAGTTGATGATTCATGGCTCTGGCATCGAAGATTTGGCCACTTCAACACACATGCCTTGAAGTTGTTACATGATAAGAATATGATGAGAGATCTTCCAAGCATAAAGGAGAATAATGAAGTGTGTGAAGGATGTCTCCTTGGTAAGCAACACCGATTTCCGTTCTCAACAAGTGGAGCATGGAGAGCAAAAGATCTATTGGAGCTGATACATACTGACGTCTGTGGACCAATGAGAACGCCATCACACGAGAACAACAGGTACTTCATACTATTCATTGATGACTTCTCTAGAATGACATGGGTCTATTTCCTAAAAGAAAAATCAGAAGTTTTTGGAGTATTCAAAAAGTTCAAGGCCCTTGCTGAAAATCAAAGTGGAAAACGGATAAAAGTCCTAAGAAGTGATCGAGGCAAGGAATACACCTCCCGCGAGTTTGACAAATTTTGTGAGGATGAAGGCATTGAGCGACAACTTACGGTCGCATATTCTCCTCAACAAAATGGTGTGTCAGAGAGAAAGAATCGCACAGTTATGGAAATGGCTAGATCGATGCTCAAGGAGAAGGGACTTCCTAACACATTCTGGGCTGAAGCAGTATACACTGCTGTTTACATACTCAACAGATGTCCAACTAAGGCAGTACAAGATAAGACTCCAATTGAAGCTTGGAATGGAAAGAAGCCATCAGCAAAGCACCTAAGGGTCTTTGGATCTATATGCTACATTCACATTCCAGACGTGAAGAGGCACAAGCTTGAAGACAAGACTATACGAGGTATCTTCCTGGGGTATAACACTATCTCTAAAGGCTACCGTGTCTACAACTTGCAAACAAAAAAACTCATCATCAGTCGAGATGTTGAAGTTGATGAGAATGCTTCTTGGAATTGGGATGAAGAAAAAGTGGAGAAGAACATCCTTATACCAGTCCAACTACCTCAAGAAGAAGCTGAGGAAGAAGACTCAGGTGAATCTGCTTCACCTCCACCACAACAAGAAGATCAAGAACTATCATCACCAGAGTCTAATCCAAGACGAGTAAGATCCTTGGTGGATATATATGAAACCTGTAACTTGGCCATTCTTGAACCTGGAAGCTTTGAAGAAGTGTCAAAGCAGGAAGTATGGGTCAAGGCAATGGAAGAAGAGATAAAGATGATCGAAAAAAACAACACATGGGAGTTAGTAAATCGTCCTCTTGGAAAAGATATCATTGGGGTTAAGTGGGTCTATAAGACAAAGCTCAACCCTGATGGCACCATACAAAAACACAAGGCGAGACTAGTAGCTAAGGGTTACTCACAACAACCTGGGATTGACTACAATGAGACATTTGCACCAGTAGCTCGTCTTGATACCATTAGAGCTCTAATAGCTCTTGCGGCACAAAAAGGATGGAGTATACATCAACTAGATGTCAAATCTGCCTTCCTCAACGGAGTACTTGAAGAAGAGATCTATGTGGAGCAGCCACAAGGATTCATGTCTGAAGGAGACGAAAGCAAAGTGTTAAGACTAAGAAAGGCACTCTACGGTTTGAAGCAAGCACCTCGAGCATGGTATAGCAGAATCGATCAGTATTTCATGGGTCGAGGATTCAGGAGGAGCAAAAGTGAGCCTACACTTTACATCAAGTCTCAAGGTCAGCATACTCTCTTACTCTCTCTATATGTGGACGATCTTATCTACACGGGAAGTAATACTAAGATGATGATGGAGTTTAAAGAAGACATGATGAAGACCTTTGAGATGACCGACCTTGGTTTGATGAGTTACTTCCTCGGTATAGAGGTAAGTCAGAGAAAAGAAGGAATATTCATCTCGCAAAAGAAATACACAGAAGGCTTACTTAAGAAATTCAAGATGTATGGTTGCAAACCTGTCGCTACTCCACTCATAACAAATGAGAAACTACAGAAGAATGATGGAGCACCAGAAGCTGATGCTTCCATATACAGAAGTCTAGTTGGAAGCCTCCTATATTTGACAGCTACACGGCCAGACATAATGTATGCTACAAGTCTTCTATCAAGATTCATGCAAAGCCCAAGTCAAATACACTTTGGAGCAGGAAAAAGAATTTTGAGGTATCTACAAGGAACAAAAGAATTAGGTATATGGTACACTACCGAAAGCAACTCAGGATTACTTGGCTACACCGACAGTGATTGGGCAGGTTCGGTAGATGACATGAAAAGCACCTCTGGCTATGCTTTCTCACTAGGATCGGGAATTTTCTCTTGGGCGTCGAAGAAGCAAGTTACGGTTGCACAATCTACAGCAGAAGCAGAGTATGTGGCAGCTGCTGAAGCAACAAGTCAAGCTATATGGCTTCGAAGGATACTTGAAGACATGGGAGAAAAACTGGACGGGCCTACTAAAATCAATTGCGACAACAAATCAGCAATTGCAATAGCGAAAAATCCAGTACATCACAACAGAACAAAACACATAGCAATCAAGTATCACTTTATCAGAGAAGCTGAAGCAACTAAAGAGATCAAACTCGACTACTGCAGAACAGAAGATCAAATTGCAGACATATTCACGAAGGCGTTGCCGAGACCAAGATTCGAAGAGCTACGAGCTATGCTTGGAGTCACAGAAATTTGCATCAAGGAGGAGTGTTGAAATTGCTACAAATTTCTAGAATATTCTTAAATATAATATGTAGGAAAATGGTAGAAGATCCTAGAATTATAATAGTTATGAATATGGTAGAACAATCTAGAACTATAAGTATATTATAATGATAGAAGAACCTAGAACTATCATGATACTCATCTATCATGAAAACTCTAGAAAGAACTAATGTAATGTAGAAGGTAGTGACTTGAGCCTATAAATAGGCCATTGGTATCATGTAATTGATCATCCAAGAAATCAATAACATAGCCTTCTTCTAAACAATCTTCTAAAACTATCTTTTATCAACTATCAACTAACCAACTACCAACAGTCATGTTCTACACCGCTCCACTTAACCTCAAATCTTTTATCTACAAGATTATTCTTGTTGGTGATCGATGTGTTGAGTGGTTATTTTTTCTTGTAGTAATTAACAATGTAATCTTGAACTCAACTACTTTTCATTAAATATGAATTTTGATATTTACCATCTTTAATGCAAGAAGTTAATTAAGGGATTTCTTGATATATTTTTGAATTATAAGGATAAGAAAGTGGATCTTGAGCACACTCCACCAATAGAGTATAATTCACGTCCTTGAATGTATAGTCAATGAAATTTATATTTACTTCTACATCCATATATTTTAAGGTATAAGCGGGAATAATATCAAGAAAATATAAAAATGTTTTTGCAATACTTAAGAGTTTAGAAGATTGATTTATCTCAAAGATGATAAACTTTTGGGACATTATAACCAAAGTAAAGTTGCCATTTTAGCCCTTAACTTTGAACTTTGGATGTCCGCAAATTTTTTCTTGAGAGGTAAATTTAAAAACGTATAGGTTATGTTTTTGAAACTATCACAACTAAAAGGAACACAAGATGTGCTGAGTTTAGCTGCAAAAAATACATGTTTTTGAAAGAGAAAAATAAAAGAAAAAGAAAGTAGAAAAGTGGTGAAGACATCTTAATTAAATGAAGACTATTTTTCACACTCTGGTTTTTATTATTTGTTTAATTCTTTCAGCAAATCTTCACCCTGTAGAAAAAAATACATATGTTGTAAATATTTATTATTGATGATATAAATTAAAAACAATAATAGCAACACAAAATTTCAATGGCAACTACTAAACTACAAATCTAACTTTGAATAGTGCAGGAACCATATTATGTATAATAGTTACTTATAGTATTAGTTTTTAACTATGTAGCACATAACATTATGTTGGTTTAGAGTTTAAAGTTTCTTACTGTTATATTATTATTGTTTATCTACTTATCGTTTGACTAGATCCTATGTTTTTTTAAACGGGATCTATTCTCCAGACTGCGCATGCACACGCACATGCGCGCATACACACAATAATATATTTTTTTATATTATATTTTCCCAATATATAGCCACACATAAACAATACATACACAATAATTTATTTGTTTATATAATCTTAATGTAAATTATTACTTAGTATACAAATATATTATTTGTAGGTGTAAAATTGTTTTTTTAAATAACAAGTCTATAAATATGATACTTTTAGTTCAAAAGAACTAAACTTATATGTTTTACACTACTGCATGCCAAAGACTTATTAATAATCTGTCACCTTAGATTATTGGAGTATTTTCATTTAAAAAACTAATGAAAAATATATTTAATGCCAATAATAAGAGCCTTCTTCCAATTATGTGTTCCTATAACAACAATTAATTTTGAAAGAAAAAATGAGTAACATTGTGGTAATTTATGGAGAATATTCATCTCAAGTATAACGAAGATAAACTTGTACATTTTAGCACTTTAATATAAAATACATTCAAAACAAACACATGCACCGAAAAATGCATAAACTATCAATCATTATCATGTAATTATTGATCAAGTTAAGTTTCTCTTTATTTAGGCTAGAGCTTTTAGCTGCTTTAGGTTGGATTTCATTCCCACCCTTAAGTAATTGTAAACGTTAGAACACCTCTTCCATTATTGGTTTCATATCCCCAGAACTTTGGAGACACTAATATGACAACTCAACAACACCATTAATCATATTCCTCACCGTGGAATCTTAATTAAAGTCGAAATTATGATCCACCCAACCACATTTCTTAACGATATCCGTTTCAGACAGTGTAGCAGCATCCGCATTCTCTTCTTCTGTGCAACATAAGGAGGAAAAGATGTTACTAACTCAATCAACACCACTCCAAAACAATATACATCAATTTTGTAAGTAACTTGATGAGTTTTATGGTACTCAAATCTTGACAACCTAAAATCCCTTGTGGATT
This sequence comes from Lathyrus tuberosus, assembly GCA_022829125.1. Classification (NCBI taxonomy): domain Eukaryota; kingdom Viridiplantae; phylum Streptophyta; class Magnoliopsida; order Fabales; family Fabaceae; genus Lathyrus; species Lathyrus tuberosus. Next base: position 10,173,928 of record JALAZF010000090.1, read on the forward strand.
TTTTTTAAAATGTGGTTATGATTAGTTGGTATAAGGCGTGAGAGTCCAAAATATTCTACTTTCACGTGATATTGTGCATTTGTAAGAATGTTCATTGTTTTAATATCTCTAGGGATAAATTTATAACCATGGATATACATTAATTCACTTGTTGTCTCCAGAATAATCCTCATCCTAATAGGCCAAGGAAGTTTTCCAGGTGTTGCTTTGTAACCATGAAAGTGATCAACCAAAGTTCCAATGGGAACAAATTCATAGATGAATAAAGCTTCTTGGATTTTGAGTGGTGTGCTTCCATATAAAAAGATAAGATGTGTATAGACTACTTTAGCCAGGACAATAATTTCATTTTGAAATTGTTGATCTCAACCGTATTGGTGTTTATCAAAGTGCTTCATTGACACTTCACGCCCATCTTCTAGTATGCCTAAATAGAAACATGAAATGATAAAAATTATATGTCAAGATGATTAAAGTAAAGAATGTAAATAACTACATTAACAAAAAGAACTCAATCTGTTGCGGCCGAGGGTTCCCACAGTCATTGCAGTCAATTTACATAAGTTGTTGGATAGAGTCCATATGACTAACATCATGAGTGGGCCAATTAAAAACTAGAATTGCACCCATTTGACCATGATCAATGGAGGAGATCACTAACTGCCATGATTGTTGATGTGCCATAACAACTCTATTTTGACCACAAAACGAGTTATCTTTTACCGTAATACACTTCTCAACTTCCTCCATCTCTTAGTTTGATCGAAAAGGAGTCTGTGTTCCTTTTAAGGTCATCATAAATAAAGTTTTCAACTCCTAAGTTTTTATTTTTATTGATGTGTTGACTAGGCTAGAAGGGGAAACTAGTAGAGTGTTTAGGGGTCTCTTCAAACTTTTGAGATTTGTTGATTCGTTGATTAGGCTGTAAGGAGATGCTGGTAGAGTGCATATGGGATTGTACAAAGATATTATTGTTTCACTACTCATCATTTATCTAGATCATATGTTTTTTTGAACGGGGTTTGTTCTGCAGACTGCACATGCACACACACATGCATGCGCGCATATATACAATAATGTATTTTCTTATATAATATTTTCCCAATATATAGCCACACATACACAATATTTTAGTTGTTTATATAATCTTAACGTAAATTATTACTTAGTATATAAATATATTATTTGCAGGTGTGAAGTTATTTTTCTAAATAACAAGTCAATGAATATGATACTCTTACTTCAAAAGAACTAAACCTATAGTTTTTACTCTACTGCATGCCAAAGACTTATTAATAGTCTGTCCCCTTAAGTATTTTCATTTAAAAATGACGAAAATAGATTTAATTGTGAAAGAAAAAATGAGCTACCATTGTGGTAATTTATAGAGAATATTCTTCTCAAGTATAATAAAGATAAACTTACGCATTTTAGAACTTTAATATAAAATACATAGAAAATAAGTTAAGTAGTAGCTATAAAACATATAAGTTAATTCTCCACAATCTTCCTTATTGCAATAAAGATGAAAAATAAAAAAAAAACAAAATAACTTATGAATTTGAATTAATTAATTGAATATAAAAATATAATGTAACATTGAGTGAAGAAAGAATACCATTTGAAGTTGGTGCTACTAGAGCTGACCGTGTCAAAGATTTATTGGCAGAGATACAAACAACTGCATTTTGTGAAGTGTTTTTTTTTTATAAGCAACTTCATTAATAGGAGATTAAGGAAATCTCGAACCAAAGAACTACAACCAACAAGCTGACAAAACCATTACATAAAATCGAACGGATATTTATACCATTCGTACAACCTACACAACTTACTATCTTGTCTACCTAACATCAACCAATTCCACGAGGTGACTTTAATATCATTGACAATGTCGTTAACATTAAACACCGCATCATTGAACAAGATATTATTTCTAGTCCTCCAAATATTCCAGCAAGTTATGAACCATAATGAGCTTATCTTTCCCGCTATGCGTCGACCTTTAAGCCTCAAATTCCAAGTCTTCACATGAAGAGAGCAACTAGGTTTCGAAATTTTCCTATGTCCACCCACTCACATATTTTGCTCCAAACCATGGAAGATTTAGTACAGGAGAAGAAAAGATGAAACAAATCCTCAAGATGATGGAAGCAGAACATACAAACCTTATCGTGCTCAATAACAATTAAACGTCTTTCTACCAAAATTTATCTCGTGGACAGCCTATCAAGAGCCAACCTCCAACCGAAAATTTGAACTTTCGCCGGTAAAATCGTCTTCCAAAGTAACAGAAAAAGGTCAGCGTTATCAATGTCAGCCTCGTTAGCATAATAGGATGTATTCAAGCAAGAGTAGAACGAGTTAACCATGAACGACAATGAGTCGTGGAATGGCCAGATCCATTCGTCGTCCGCATCCTTTAAAACAATGGCCTTTTCCAGCAGCTGACAATAATCACTCCATTCAGGTTTAGGAAATGTACCAGCAAAATCCAACGATTCACGCAACCTCCAAACCCAATGGTCACCGTCCCACTCTCACATTTCTCTAACAGAGCTGGCCGAATTTCTGTAGGCCTGGAACAGGTTAGGAAACCTGGTTTTCAGGGCCGTATCTCCAAGCCATTCCGCCTGCCAGAAAGCGACGCTTGCACCATCACCAATCGAGCAATCTAATAAATTACAGAAACTATAAGATTCAGAAACTGAGATGGTTAGCAAGTCCTTCATCCACAGCGAATCGTTCTTCGAGCTGCCAATGTCGAAAGCAGTTTACATTTTAATACTCAAAATGCCATATCTGTTAACAAGCGCCTGCCTCCATATTTTGTTTCCACCTCGGTAGAATTTCCATAACCATTTTGCTAGGAGGGCACAATTAAAAGACCAACATGTTTAATTCCAAGACCTCCGAGATCCTTCGGTTTACAGACATAATTCCAGGAAATCCAAGACACGAACCTTTTAACAGAAGCACCAGCCCAAAGGAATCGGCGTTGGATAGCGACAATTTCCTGCGTAACTTTCTTAGGAGCCTTAAAGAAGGCCAAATGACGAGTAGGGAGGTTGACAAGAACCGAGTTTATTAAGGAAACTTTTCCCCCAATAGACAGATTCTGACCATTCCATCTTGATAATCTATTTTACAAGCAAGAGATAACAGGATTCCAGAATGAGCAACGACGATGGTTTCCTCCCACTGATAGGCCCAGAAATTTGAAGGGGAGAAAACCTGATTTGCAGTGCAGAAACTGTTCTGCAGCTAAAAGAAATTCCGACGCAACTCCAATCCCATAGATGCAACTTTTAGAAAAGTTAATTTTAAGACCGGAAGTTACTTCGAACGCCTGCAGGATAGCCTTGAAAGCCCAGATATTTAATACTGATCCGTCCCCAATAAGCAGAGTATCATCTGTGAACTGTAGCATACTAGAAGTAGGGCAGTCGTGAACTTTGAAAGCAGACAACATATTATTGGACGAAGCAGATCTAATCAAACTAGCCAGACCCTCAGCAACTATGGCAAACAAATAAGGAGCTAACAGATCACCTTGTTTAAGACCCCTTCCCGCCTTGAAATCCTTCGAGGGACTACCGTTAATAAGAATCGACATATAACTATTGAACACTGAGCCACGAACCCATTTCAACCAATTACGACCAAAACCCATCTTGACAAGCATTTCTTCAAGGTACGACCAATCCACACAGTCATATGCCTTTGCGAAATCGACTTTGAAAAATAGATACTCCTTCTTAAATCTTTTAGCATAGTCGGCTATCTCACTTGCCAAAAGAACACCATCGAAGTTCTGACGACCAGGGATGAAGGCAGTTTGAGAGGGAGAGATAAGTTTATGGATAATCTTACCCAATCTACTAGCCAACATCTTGGAGATAGTCTTGAGGACACAACTAACTAAGCTAATAGGCCGGAAGTCTTCAAAACTTTGGGGATTATTAATCTTCGGAACCAGCGAGATAAAAGAGGAAGAAAACATCTTTGGTAAGTAGCCAGACTTGAAAATTTCCAAAATACCATTCGTAAAATCCACTCCAACAATGTCCCAGCAAGACTTAATAAACATGAAGTTAAAACCATCTACCCCTGGGCATTTATTACCGTCGCAGCTAAAAACCGCAGATTTCACGTCTTCAGCAACAAATTCGGCCTCTAAGAACATTATGTCGTGCTCTTCAAGGCAAGAGACTCTGAGAGAGTTACTCCCAGACTTGAGCAGCACCTGATTTTGATACCTGGACTCAAAAAACTTCAAAGCTTCAGACTTGATAATCTCAGGATCCTCTACAAGAGTGCCTCCCACTTTGACTGCAGAAAAGTAATTTGAACGGTTCCTTGAATTTAAGAAGTTATGAAAGTATTTGGTGTTGAGATCACCATCTTGAAGCCATCTCGCTCTAGATTTATAAGCCAACATACTCTCTTTTAACCTCAAGTTAGACCACATCTCCTCCTGAGTTCTAAGTCTATCTTTTACAGTCTCTTCATCAAAGCAGCCTCTATCCATCTCAGAACTCCGCTCTTGATGGTTAAGATTTAGAACACTTTCCTCAATGCTTAATTCCAGCCAACCAAAGACGTTGGAATTCCAGAATCTCAAATCTACTTTAAGGGATTGGAACTTCTTGAGGAGGATGTTGCAAAAAGAACCAGAGAAGGAATAAGAATCTCATTTATTCTTAACAAAAGGGAGGAAATCATGATGACACAACCAACAGTTGAATGTCCTTAATGGCTTAGGACCCCAATTGACATTTTTGGAATTCAACCACACCGGGCGGTGATCCGACACGTCTCTGTCACCCACCACTTGATTCTTCAAGGATAAGGAAGAAATATCAATCTCATCAACCAAGATTCTATCCAGCCTACTTCTACTTAGACCGTTGGAGTTGAACCACGTGAAACGATTTCCAATAGCCGGAAGATCAATCAAATTCATCTCCTCAATGAATTTACCAAATTCCTTCATACCACTGCTATTAGAATCCCTAATACCTTTCCTTTCTTCTCCATTTTTGACTGCGTTAAAGTCACCACCCACTATCCATCCACCTCCAGAAAATCTTCTCTTCGCATCAACAAGCTCCCTCCACAATCTCTTTTTATCCGATAATCCACAAGGGGAATACACGTTGATCACAGCCAACAATTGGTTTTTCTAAAAAAAATTGAATACCAAGGAAACCAAAACCACGAAAACTAGAGAAAGCAGTCATGGCTTTACTATTCCACATTGTAAGGATGCCACCTGATTTGCCAGAAGAGTTCAACGCCGACCACTCTACGTCTTGGCTCCTCCATAAACTATTAACCACTTTGGAATCCATCTGAGAAATTTTAGATTCCTGAATGAGACAAACATATGCATTCCGTCTTGACAGAGTTTGAGAAATCCTCCTTCTCTTAAGAGAACTACAGCACCCGCGCACGTTATAGAAAACAATATTCATGGGCCACAAGTAGCTACATCCTTCTTACCAGCCCTTGCAACCTTATCATCATTATCCAACTTCCTCAAAAGCCCATCCCGACCAACATCATCAACATCTCCTAGAATCTCCAATTTCTTCAAAGATTTTCGTAAGTTGGACGAAACTTCTTCAAGACCTTTCCGGCACCTCATGTTACCTCTAACCATATCAGTATCAGTAATCGACTCACAACACAGAAGAGAAGCACTAGGCTCAATTGATGCAATTCTAACCGATCTTTTTTTGGATGGAACCCTTTCAAGATTCCCATTAGAAGGTGCTTCATGGTCCCTCAAAGCAGAGTGTAATAGGGAAGAGAAATAAGAAGGGGTGTAGGTAATCTTAATACAGTTATAGACCTCATGGAGAGGTTTCTTCTTTTTAACTTTTCCCCAATTTGAAGGCCCAACTAGACCACCTAGGGGCCCAAACATAGGGATTGGCAGGCCCAAGTCCACGACTAGTTCACCATTGCATAGGTCATTGTGAATAGTTTCGTTTGCCTGATTAGGTTCAAAACCAACTGGACAAGCAACTGAATTCTCTTCAGCAAGTAAATCCTCCTTACCGTTCTAGTTTCTTCGTAATAAATGGACTCCACAGCTAGCCTCAGTGTAGCCCTTGCTAACCTCTATCTGATCCTTACCAATGCTAGCCTCGGACCCACTATCTGTTGCACAAATCTCTACATTTTCACCAACTATTGACAAGTTAACAGAATTACGACTACCTCCGACTGACTCGTGATCCTTTTGGGGAAAGTCTCTCTCCTTAGGCACAGACTTCGAAAAACTGGAATCCTCACACTCAAACTCTTTGTTGGAGTCCCACGCACCCTCCACATCTGAAGGAAGAGAAGATTCTAACTCATCAGAGTCAATTACCTCATCATCTACCTCGCAGGAAGGGACAGCTCGACTGCAATGGAAGTCTTCAGTCAAAGAAATTGGGAAGATGAGATTGTTAACTTCAACGCATAACTTCATATTAAGAATAACCTCAATATTTGTTTTTATTAGCATCCTAGCGGCGTCGAGACTTGACATATTCCTGGTGTTCTCGTCACATTGGATGAAGGTACCCAGGTTTGAAGAAATCAGGCGAAATTTGGACTCACTCCAAGTGTAACATGGCAAACCGTAGCATTTCACCCACGCGAATCTATCTCTATCAACCAACTCCGGTGACCACAGACGGATTTCTCTAAACCAAACATCCAACCATTCCTGGGATTCTTTAACGAATTCATTGATATCTCCACCTGAGGTGTCTTCCAACATACACATAGTTGCTCCAAGAGCCGTAGCCTTAATGTTGAAAAAGCCCTCTTCGTTTAAATTCCTCTGAATGTTGAAGGCGTTTCCATCCTACATCACCACACCCACTCTCATCCGCTTAAGTTTCTCTAAACAAACTCTGTCCACCTCTAAAGGAATACTTTTACCACCATCCTTGACCCTCCCCTTATCCTTAAGATCGTTTCTTCCAACCACATTAGCAAAATATCTCCCCATATCTTTACCTTTCTCGTAGCTTCTTACATGACCTGGAATACTGATATTCTTCTTAGGAGTATCCTTACCTATGAAAGACTGCTTGTTCTCCTTGTTAAATCTGGGAATATTAACGAATAACTTCTTCCCTTCTAAGGTAATGTTATCGAGATTACAAGCTAGAGTACGAGAATCGTGAACTTTCTGGAACTCAGCAAATCCGAATCGTTTTCCGCATTTATCTCTTCTCCCTGAAATGAAAACTTCAGAAATAACTCCATGCACCTTGAACACCTCGAATAAATCTTTAGCATTCATCTTCTCTGGGAATTCAGTAACGAAGAAAGAAGTCGTAGGTTCCCCATTTGTAGCTCCTTTACCGTGATTCTCCTTCCAAACTGAAAAGCCACCATTAAATCCCCTTCTTGCCATCCTGGAGATCATCTCCCATTCCATTTTAACCACAATCAACGAACCGATAGAACACAGCGAACCAATAGAGCTGCAACAGAGTCTTCGACTAACGGCACTGGGGACACACAATCCCAACCCAGAATGAGGATTAAAGTATTACAAAGGCCCTTAAACTCGAAAGCTATGAATTTAAGCCGAAGATAACACAAAATCTTCACTGGATCGAAACTGCCAATGTAGCGCGATTTTTGTGGTCTTGAATCACTATCGCTTGGGTACTACAGTTCGATTCATTTTTTATCCTGTTAAGCTGATTAAGGAAGGGAAATAGATGTCTCCAATTAACCCTGCTTGCATACTGAGTTTAAATAGTCAAAACTGTTGGTTTACATATGCTATTAAGATGTGGGCCCCTCTTCGGTTATTTTGTTAAGAATAGAATGTCTGGACTATTTACGAGGTTTTTGGTAATGTGTTTAGATTTGATGCTTTTGGGTTGATATATGAAGGTACTGGATTTTGGGTTTTGGATTAGTGTGCTCGCTAAGATTTTTCAATCTTATGCCTACGTATTCTCGTTTAACGAAACAAGGAAATCAGAGCTATCGTAGTTCCTCCTATTCTAAGGGAGGAAAAAGTTTGTTTTGGTGTCTTGTTTAAAGCCCAAGACATGAAGCTAAAGGTGATTTGTATCTTGTTCAAAGCCCAAGATGTGAAGCTAAAAGGGTTCTGGATGAGAGATAATTTGTCATCTCTAAAGAGGAGTTGTTGATGTTTGTATGTTGTGAGCAAGGCACAAATTTGATGCTAAAAGGTTGATTGACTCAACCAGAGATTTCTCTATACAAAGCCTAAGAGGAAGCTATTGACCTAACAAGAGGGTGTTTTTTATTTGTCTCGTACGAAGCCCGAGATAGAGGCTAAAAGGGTTGACTTAACAAGGGAGTGCTAACAAGCGAATGACTCAACAAGAGAGTGCTTTTATATGTCTTGTATGAAGCCCAAGACGGAGGCTAAAAGGGGAATGACTTAACAAGAGAGTCTGTAATACTCAACAAGAGAGTGATTTGTTGTCTCGTACGAAGCCTGAGATAGAGGCTAAAAGGGTTTGACTCAACAAGAGAGTATTTTATACTCAACAAGAGAGTGATTTAGTATCTCGTACGAAACCCGAGATAGAGGCTAAAAGGGGATTGACTCAACAAGAGAGTCTTTTATACTCAACAAGAGAGTCTGAAAAGGTTAGCTCCATTGGGGAGGATCATTGTACAAAGCCCAAGAGGAGGCAGCGTCACTGCTGAGGATCAGATCCATAGGCAGGCAAAAGGGTGGGGAACTCTCACGAGAGAGGCCGGGTTTCAGAGTGATCAGTGTTTTTCCTATATTTGAAAGGAACTTGAGAATGTCATTGAGACTCAAGGGGGTTTAGACTGTCCAAGTATAGAGTTTTATCTTTTGTATAATTCCCAAGAAGAGGCACGTGCATTAAGGGATGCGTATCAACCCTAAAGTGGCCAGAGGTTTGACACCAAAAAGACTTTTCTAGCAAAGGATGACTAAGTTCTGTCTTATACCTTTAAGAGGTCGTCAGGGTCCTTGTATTAAGCCCAAGAGGAGGCATGAGAACTTCTAAGAAGCCGAAGGGCCCTTGTACAACGCCCAAGAGGAGGCGGGGATGCTTTTAGGAAGCATGTGGGTCCCCAAACCAAGAGAAATTCGAGAAATACAATTCACAGAGAAGAGATCATTCCAGGAAAGTTCGAGAATTTGGAAGAAACTCAAGAGATGCTATTCACGGAGAATAGATCAACTCTAGGGAGTAGAGTTTCTTTGACGATTTCTAAGGGTGACAGTCTGAGAAAGGGTTCACCGAGAATGCTGCCTTTCTCTTTGTTCCATATTGTTTAACCCCAAGAGAAGGTAAGACTGTGTCTGGTAATCCTATGGGGGATCTAGTTTTGTTTGTATTTAAGAGTGATCAACTGGCTTTTCCTAGTTCTAGACATAGTTGTCGGGGAAAACTTTAAATAACTATACTAGTATTACACAGTCGATATATGACAAGTATATAAAAGGATGTGAAAGAAGACTTACAGTGAAACAGCCCCACAATACAGTTATATATATATATATATGAAAGCGATAAATGAAAGCGGATAAACACTTACCCGTTGTAGAGCTTCCATGTTGTTTTGTTAGTTGTTTAACAAAGAAAACTTTGATAACAATATTATATTCAAAATCAAAGGAGAAAGTGTTTTGAAAAGGTTGTTGGGGCTTACAGCTCAAGGAGAGGCCCAAGTTTTGATTTTTTAACTGGCGATCACACCGAGATTTTTCTTTTAACGCAGAGGGACTTATACAATATCTGAGGCCCAAAATCGTTTTGGTTAAAAAAGGGGGTTGGGTCTTACACTCTATTAGAGGCCCAAAGTGTTTTTTAAGAAAAGAAATGGGTCTTATAGCTCAAAGAGAGGCCTAGATGATTTTTGATTTAAAAGGCGACGATCGCGCCGTGATTTTGAAAATACAACGGGACTTATACAATATCTGAGGCCCAAAAATAATTTGTATTTACAAAAGATTGGGTCTAACACTCTACCAAGAGGCCCAAAAAGTTTGAAAATGATTGATGAGGGTTGAAATCAAAGAAACCCTAATTTTGTTTTCCTTCAAAAGTAAATATTTAAAGAATATCAATAAAAATGATAAAAATACCAAATGAGTTTGAATAAACCACTTGTGATTTTTGTTTAAGGTTTCAAAAATGAGGTTTTAATCATAAGATGAATTAAAACTCATTTGGTTTTGATTTTCAATATGAATATTCACTTTTAAAATGTTTAAAAACAATTAAAAATGAATTTATTCACAAAAATACCAATTATATTAAATAAATAATATAAATTTGATTTTTTTGTGGAATAAAATATTTCAACATTTTTGTATTTTTTTGCAAAAAGAACTAATAAAAAATAATTAAAATTGAGGGAGTTATTAATTTTTCAAATCATTAAAAATAATAAAAAAGTGAAAAAACATTAAAAAGGGGTCTGGGGCGAGGGGGATTCGAACCCCAGACCTCTTGTGTGCAGTGTGTGCGCCTTACCACTGGGGTGGTGATACATCCGTGTATCAAACCCCAGCCACAAATATACAAGGCTTGCCTTGTTCTTGGCCTGGCCAAGGCAAGGCAAGGCAAGGTTTTTGGTCAGAAACGTGAAGGTCATAACTTCCTCATTTCTCAATGGATGGAGACAAAATTTAAATGCATCTGGCCTAGAATTTCCCAAGGAATCCAAAGGTGGTGGTGGTTTTTCCAGAAAATCAATCCTCCTCAAAACCCGATAGTGGTTTTATAGTGGTTTTGAAATAGGCCATGATTTGCATTTTCTATGCTATCTCTTGGTGCAGGCATGAATTATATGATGAATTGGCTCAAACACAACACATATAACATGTATGAGATGTTCATGATCAGTGGACCTCAAAGCAAGGCATATTTTAAAGAGCTCAAGTTGAGATGCTTACCTCCTTTGGAGCTTTTTGGGCAATCTGTCAAGTGCCGTGTTCCAGAAATGTTTTGATGCTTTGAGCAATCTCAAATGATCCCTTAGAAGCTTTTAGGATGATTGGAATCAGCTAGAAACCTCAGGAATGGAAACTGGCCCTTTCTGGCAAAATGGGCAAAAGTGGCCAAAATAGCAACTCTCTCAAATGGTGTTCCAGATGTGTGAAACCATTTGGGACAGTTCAAGGATGATATTTGGAGTGTGTTTGAGGTTTTATCTGGTTTGGAAAGTGACTGAATAATCAAGACATGGCTTGAAAAATGCAAAAAGGCCCTATTTTGAGGTTTTGAGAGGGGACTTTGTGATTTTGGTGTTACAGGTCACTTGTGAGAGTTTGGACAACTTAGATATGACATATTGGATGTGTTTGGATCATGAGCTATGATGGAATTTCCCTCTAACTCAAAAACTCAGAGTTACCTTGCTAAAGAAGGTATTTTTACCAAGAGAAAGAGATTTTGAGGAAAGCAAGTGTTGTAGTGCTTTGGTGTACTTAAACTGAGCACAAATGAGCTCTATTTATAGTAAAGCAAGTTTGTTTTGGCTGCAATAGTGAATGGCAACTGCAACAGAGGTTTGGCCAATGGTTGCATTTTAGAATCTCAAGTCTCCTCTAGCCATTGACTAGAGGTTAGGGCACAGGCTACTGGTCCCCTAGTTCAGAGATCATCCTTGACTCATTCATTTGGAAATGGTTCAGTTCATGCCACCTTGGTGCATCCATTGAATGCTCCAAAACAAAATTGGAGTCTTGTCCCCTCTTTAGGCAATTTTAGGTTTGGCATGCTATTTTTAGTTCCAAAGACTTGGGAGGCTTATGGATCAGTGTTTGTCCCTCCTTGGTCCCTCTCTGAGGTGTTCAGATAGATCAACTTGTTTGTTATTTGCCTAAATTGTTCAAATCGAGCAAAATGCACAAATCTGCCTAGCCATGACAGTTTGCAGCAAGGCACATTGCCATTGTCATATCTCATGGCTTAAGTGGAATTTCATGGGGTTCTTGGCCATTTTGGAAAGCTCTCATATGATACAACATATGTGTGATCATAGTTTGTTTTGATACTTTTTGGATCCAAGTGAAAAATGCCCCAACATTTGGAAAAAAAGCAAGGCAGATTTGGACTTATTGAAAATTTCACTAAGTGTTGGAAAAAAGGTGACATTTTCACTTTTTGTGATTTTGGCCATTCCATAACTTGAAATCCATGGAGAATTGGAATGAGGTGTAGTTGACACTTTTAAAGTATGCCATGAGAGCTGCAAATCTATCTTCGGATCAGCCCAAATGGTTGCTTGGATCTCAAGTTATGATCCTTGGAAGTTGGTACCCTAGCCGCTTTGTTCTATAACTTAGAAATATTTCTAAGTTTTTATGGTTACCCCCTTTACAAGTTATCCCACTTTTCTTTATTTTTCTTGATGAATGTTGATTTAAATCACACAGTAACATCATTTTAGGGTTAAGGAACCATAATTGTGAAAAATCTCAAAAAGTCAAACTTTGACTTTTATGCACAGTTGACTTTTTATCAGATGAACTCCAAACTGTGCGATCCTCTATGAAATCAAGTCCTTGACTTAAATCAAACTTGATGGATATGTTCCATAGGTGTTATAGGGTGTATTGAATTATGTCCCAAGGTTTGGGAGCATGTCCTGGTCAAAAGTCAAAGGTACAGTTGATTTTTTCCTAAAAACCCTAATTATGATTCTGAGGAAATTGAAACTTGTTGATTAAGCTTCTTGCATTAATCCATTTTTGCAAATGGATCAATGTAGTGTATTGGAGACCCTCAACCCATGTCTTGAGGTCTTGGCTCATGATTTGTCCCAAAAGTCAACTTAGGGGTGAATTAGGTAAAGAAACCCTAATTCCTGATTTTTAGTGAATGCATCCCCTAACACTAAATTGACTTGATGATTGGGTTCATGAGGTCCCTTGGAGTATCTTAGGATATGCTTTAAAGCATTGGCTCATTGCCAGAGGAAAATTTCCACCTGGAGGCCCTGGTCGACCAAAACCCTAATTTGGTGTCACTGTCGATTTTGAGGCTTAATCCACTTGGAAGGTTGCAGCCTTGTGCTTAATCCTTGATGTGAGAGTACTCTTGATCCTTTGTGGATGTTTGAGAGGTTAGAAAAGTTGAAGATCATGTCATTCCTTGAATGATCCTTTGTCTAAAGCCCAGAGAGGGCTTGAAACCCTAATTCCTGTTTGTAGTGAATGCTCACCCATCTTTGGGGAGACTGATGAGGCATGATGGTTCATCCATATTGTGATGATGATTTGCACAATGATGGGAAATATTAGTCGTCAAAATTTGGGGTATGACAGATGCCTCTATTTAATCTTCTTGGACCCGAAGGTGTGAATGTTGAAGGTATTCGGGCATTCGGGGTGGAAGATGATTAAATATCGGAATACCCAAAATTTTGATGGTGGTTATGAATGGCAGTTTGCCATTCCATCTTCTTTTGCTAAGCAATGATGCTTAGAAAAGGTAAACTTCCCATCGGTCCTGGTCTCCTACCAAGGAACTGGTCTAAGTTTCTGATATAAATTTCCCCTCGATCCTGGTTTCCTACCAAGGAACTGGTCTCAGTTTTCTTTTGAAATAAACTTCCCATCGATCCTGGTTTCCTACCAAGGAACTGGTCTAAGTTTATGATATAAACTTCCCCTCGATCCTGGTTTCCTACCAAGGAACGTGTCTAAGTTTCTTTTGTCAATAAACTTTCTTGACAAGGTATGTTATTCGTAGCGGTTTTCCTCAAACTTCTCGCCGAATTTTCCTGGGGAGATGCCATTTGACGGAAAAAGTTTTGATGTCAGACTCGCTGGGTAACCCATTCGTCTAAGTTGTAGAGGTGCATAAATTTCTCTGTTGGAGACGCCATTTGTTGACTCTACTGGGGGAAACGAGTCTCTTGAGAGACTGTTTCTGCTTGGGGTCTTACATCATACTTTTCTCGGGATCTTCTCGGAGAAATGCCATATGATGTGATCCAATTTTGAGGTGCTGATGACCTTTTCGTCAGCGGATTTTTTTGGAAAATAACTGTTGTATTACCGAATCTCTGCTTAAGAGGTTCAAGTTATCAAAGTGGTCAAGGACCGTCTCCATCCCAGAAATAAACTGGAGAGAGATTGCTCAGATGATTCGCTTCCTGACGAGGAAAGAACTGACAACTCGATTGAGAGGACTTCTATCACTAGGGGACAAGACCGACTAGAGCGATAGTGGTGCAATATGAATATGAATATAAATCAATAATGCATGATGTATGTATGTTTATGCTGACAAAACCTGACACGACATACAGACCAGTAGATGAACATGACTGGATACTCGGCCACAGCGGGAGATGAAAAGTATCGCTGGTTCAAGATAGCAATTCTGCCTTGCTTAGGAGAAATAGTCCCTGCAAGGAACACTGTTGGTCGGGCTTAGGAGGTAAGAACTTTGCTGAGGGTATCAGATGGGAAAGTCGCATCTGATACAGTCGATCCTTCATTCAGGTGTACTGGTTTAGAAGGAGTACCTTGATTCTGCACTTTGAGGCTCGTACACCTTTGGAGAAACGATCGATGTTCTTTTGATGTTCAACAGTCAAAAGAAATTGCCATCTTTATTTAAAAAGCAGAAAAGTTTGATAAGTAAATTCATTTTTGTTTCGTTTCAAGAATCGTTAATCGTGTTAAACCGTCGTTCTGTAAAGGTAAAACAAATAAGAATTGAAAACAAAAGCACATGGGTTTACATTTTATTGATAGGATGGAAATTAGCCAAACGCGTGATTCCATAGAGTATTTACAAAGTTTAGAAAATGGTAATTTAATTGAAACATAACGACCACTATCCTTCTACCAACTTTGAATTCGGGGCATCCTGAGCTTCTATCGAAGATGACCTTGACTGGAGTTTTCTGATGGATGGCATGACTACTACTGGGGGATTTTCCCCTGTTGGACGTAGTTACTTGCCATTAATCCCTAACTTTTGCCTGGATTGTACTTTGAGATTTCCAATCCACTGGGATGATTTTTGATTATGTCTCTAATTTTTGCCTAGACCGCCCTTTCGGGTTTTCAATCCACCGAGACGTTTTTTTTATAGTTTAGGCGAAGTATTTCTTGACTACATCAACATTCGTGGGGTAGGAAAATTCTTCTCCATCCATGGTTGCGAGTCTCAAGGCACCGCCTGAGAAAGCTTTCTTGACCACATATGGGCCGTCAGAATTCGGAGTCCATTTGCCCCGGGAATCAGTGAGAAAAAATTGTATCTTTTTTAGCACAAGGTCTCCTTTTCTGAAGACGCGAGGTCGGAACTTTTTGTTAAACACCTTCTTCATTCTCCATTGATACAACTGACCGTGGCATAAAGCCGTTATTCGCTTTTCTTCTATCAGATTCAGTTCATCGTGTTGACTATGACACCATTCAGCTTCTGTTAGCTTAGCTTCCATCAATACCCAGATTGATGGGATCTCTACTTCGATGGGGAGCACTGCTTCCATACCATATACTAGAGAGAAAGGGGTTGCCCCCGTTGAAGTGCGGACAGATATGCGATAATCGTGAAGAGCAAAGGGTGGCATCTCGTGCCAGTCTTTGTAGGTTACCACCATCTTTTGAACAATCTTCTTGATGTTCTTGTTTGCTGCTTCTACCGCTCCATTCATCTTGGGTCGGTAGGGAGATGAGTTATGGTGTTCGATCTTGAACTCGACGCACAACTCCTTCATCATCTTATTGTTCAAGTTAGATCCATTATCCGTAATGATCTGGCTTGGAACACCATAACAGCAGATGATATTGTTTTTGATAAATCGGACTACCACTTGTCGGGTCACATTAGCGTATGATGCTGCTTCGACCCACTTGGTGAAGCAGTCAATGGCTACCAGGATGAACCGATGTCCGTTTGAAGCCTTGGGTTCAATCATGCCAATCATGTCAATTCCCCATATGGAAAAAGGCCATGGGGAAGAGAGAACTTTGAGATGCGTTGGCGGTACATGGATTCTGTAGGAGTATATCTGACACTTGTGACACCTCCTTATGTACTTGTAGCAGTCGGATTCCATTGTCAACCAATAGTACCCTGCTCTCAGAATTTTCCTCGCCATTGTGTGTCCGTTGGCATGAGTGCCAAAGGATCCTTTGTGAATTTCTTTTATCAGCATGTCTGCCTCTGGTCTGTCTACGCATCGGAGCAAGACCATGTCAAAGTTCCTCTTATAGAGTGTATCACCGCTCAGGAAGAAGCTTCCTGCTAGCCTCTTGAGGGTTTTCCTGTCTTTCCTTACTGCCCTAGGTGGGTACTCTTGTTTATGAAGGAAACATTTGATATCGTGTGTAGCACCTCAAAATTTGCCCTCTTGCTGTTAGCTTTTACTGGCTTATGCTGCATTGCATTTTGGCATAATCATCATTTGCATTTCATTGGTTCTTTGGCATGGGATCAAGGTGTCTAAGCCAAATACAAGGAGCCTTGAGCCCTAAGAGGTCCTAATGGGTCATCACCTCATCATATGATCAAGCTTGATAAGAGAATGCAGGGAATCACATCATCCTAATCAGTGCAAAACTAGGGTTTTGGAATTCTTGAGTAGAATGCCCCAATGGGCAAGATCTTTGAGTTTTTATCACCTCCAAATGTCATATCTCATCTTTGTTAGACAGGATTTACATCATATTCAGAGGAATTTGGATTTAGAGGATGTGCTATTTTCTCATAGACTGAGGGCTTAAAACTAGGGTTTGCCATGAAATCAGTTTATTTCTGATTTCTTGGGTAAAAATTGATCTCATGGTATTCTACATGTCCTTAAGGGTCTAGAGGTGGAATATTGCCCATTGATTCATTTCAGAAGAGGTTCAATTGGCCAATTGGTTGAGAATCAGGAAATTTGGGGAAAAGTCAACTGTGCAGTGGAAAAAGTCAACTCCTGACTTTTTAAGGTCAAAGTCATGAAATTCAAGTTACATATGGTCAATGGACAAGATTTGATCAAGAAATGATGGAGGAATCATGAAAAATCAAGGAATGTACAAAGTTTCCATTTTTAGAAACTTGGGGTTTCCAAAAATGGCAAGTTTGGACCATTTTGCACCACACTTTGAGGCTTTCTTTCCCCATGATAAAAGTTCCAAACTTCAGGCCCAAGTTGAGCCAATTAAAGTTCACATTCTAAGCTTCAAATCCATATAAGGAACTCGTCCATTGGATCAAAATTGAGGGAGTTATGATCAACCAAAGTTTGGTAAAATCAAGGCAAAAACCAAGTCATGGCAAGGCAAGTTCAGGCCCATAGGCCATAATTTCATCAAACACGTGGTGGGCAAAATGTCAATCCACTTTTCTCAGTGATGGAGGCTCCAAATGAAAAACTGTTGAACATCAAAGTTGTTCATCTCAATGTCCTCTTCAACTTTTATGTTGGACATTTTTCCATTTGAGCAAGTTATGATGGAGTTATGGTGGTCCAAACATGGAAGCTTCAAACTGAAACTCACTAGCCATTGCCATGCATACCATGCAGGTCATGCGCGCCCATGCACCAGTTTTGAACCTTGATGTTACAAGTCATTTTACACCATTTTACAAGCCTCTATTCAATCCAAAATTCACACCAATCTCGTTCTATGATGTACCATCTTTGCATAGGCATCAAAAGCTCATGATTTCATGCAATATACATGGAGATTTTCACCCTCAAACACTCATGGTTTCATTGATGTCATGATCACCATGCTGCCAATGTTGTGACATTGTTGTTGTTAGTTTACCTTAGCTCATGCACATATAATTCACACTTCCCACTCTGTAGCGAGCGATTTTGGACGCGGTTCTTAAGCGTTGGTCGCTCTCTGCGGTTGAGTTTACTACAGGTCGATTCATTTTTTATCCTATTGTGAGCTAAATAAGGAAGGGAAATAGATGTCTCCAATTAACCCTGCTTTGCATACTGAGTTTAAACAGCGGTCTGTTAGGTTACGAATGCTATCAATGTGGGGGGCCTTTGTACTGGTTATTTGTATTTTGGCCAATACGGTTTTCTCTCTTTCTTGGATTTTCTGGCGGGGGACGAGGATTAGGATGTTAGGACTGATGCTTTTTGATAGATACATGAGAGTATGGGATTTTGGGTTTTTGTTTAGTGTGCTCGCTAAGATTTTTCTTTCAATCTTATGCCTACGTATTCCCGTTTACCGAAACAGGGAAATCAGAGCGTTCGTAGTTCCTCCTATTCTATGGGAGGAAATGGTATTTAGTGTCTTGTTCAAAGCCCAAGACGTGAAGCGAAAGGTGATTTATATCTTGTTCAAAGCCCAAGATGTGAAGCTGAAGGTTTGACTTTAGAGAGAATTTGTCATCTCTAAAGGGGGGGTCTGTTTGTCACAACTGTTGGGTGACTGGCTGTAAAGGAAGATTACTTTAACCGGGATACGCGGATCCTAGCAATGCCATAATTTCCTTTATAGGGGGTTTTAACCTGAAGGAGAAGACTTTAACTCAGTGTAGAGCAATGCTATCTTTCCTTAGGAATTTTTCATGCCAAAAGAGGGACAGAGGCATGGATGTAGATGATCCAGAGGCTTGCCGCTTACAGCGATTAGATGAAAGGGAAAGAGTTGTTGATGTTTGTGTACTGTGAACGAGGCACAACTTTGATGCTATAAGGTTAATTGGATTAACCAGTGGATTTCTTATATAAAGCCTAAGAGGAGGCTAATATGTGTCTCGTACAAAGCCCGAGAGAGAGGCTGAAAGGTTTTGACTCAGCGAGGGAGTCTTTTGGTATCTCGTATAAAGCCCGATTTGAAGGCTATTTGACTCAACAAGAGAGTTTTTTGTATCTCGTACAAAGCCCGAGATGGAGGCTAAAATTTGTTTGCCTCAATAAGAACCTTTTTGTATCTCGTATAAAGCCCGAGATGGAGGCGAAAGAGGTGATCGACTCAACGAGGGAGTCTCTTTATGTGTCTCGTACAAAGCCCGAGAGAGAGGCTGAACGTTGTTTGACTTCGCTGGGGAGAATCATTGTACAAAGCCCAAGAGGAGGTTGTGGTTACTATTTCAGTTAAGTGACAGGTCCAGTATACTGATTTTGAAAGAGAAAATCAGTTCTTATATGAGCAACACTGTACTCAAGGATTTGATTCGAGGATCCGGGTTATTCCTGTTCTTTAAGGAAGTGGGAAATCCGAAGGGTATTGAGACTGTCCGAGTCTACGGGTTTCCTTCCTATTTAACGAATGGGTCACTTGAGAATGTCTTTGAGACTCAAGGAGATTAGACTGTCCATGTCTAGAGTTTCATCTTTTGTACTATGCTTTGAGAAACAGTAGTAGACTCTTTGAAAGGACTGCTCTATGAAGCTAACTAAGTTCTGTTCCTATACCTTTAGGAGGTCGTCGGGATAATTTGTACAAAGCCCAAGAGGAGGCTGGAAACTTTTAAGAAGCCGACGTGTCCTTGTACTAAGCCCAATAGGAGGCTATCATTCCCGGAGGAAGAGATCATTATACGAAGCCTAAGAGGAGGCTGTGAATACTTCTAAGAAGCCGTCGGGTCCTTGTAACTAAGCCCAAGAGGAGGCAGGGTTGCTTTTAGGAAGCCTTTGGATCCTTGTATGATGCCCAAGAGGAGGTCGATGCTTTTAAGAAGCCCGTGGGTCCCCAAACCCCGAGAAATTCAAGGCAAGCTATTCACAAGGAATAGATCAACTCAGGAAAGTTCAAGAATTTGGAAAAAACTCAAAGATGCCATTCACGGAGAATACATTCATCTCTGGGAATAGAGTTTCTTGACAATTCCTAATGAGGACAGCCGAAGAGAAGACTGTATTTGGTGATCCTATTGGGGATCTAGTTGTCTATTTCTACGAATAAACGAAACGGCGTCACCTAGTTCTAGACGTAGTTGTCGGGGAAACTCTAAATATCTATACTATTATTACACAGTTGATATGAGTTTATGAAAGGAGACTTACAGTGAAACAGCCCCACAATACAGTTATATGTATATGAAAGCGGTAAATGAAAGCAATAACCACTTACTCGATTGTAGAGCCTCCATGCTGTTTGGTTAGTTGTTCAACAAAGAAAGATTGAAAACAACAGTATATTCAAAATCAAAGGAGAAAGTGCTTTAAAAAAGAAAGATTTGGGGCTTACAGCTCAAGGAGAGGCCCAGGGATTTATCAGTGAGCGCACTGTTTGAATTTTGTACAGAGGGACTTATACAAGTGACTGAGTCCCAAAAAATGTTTTCTGTGCAAAGGGATGGTTCTTACACTCTCTCAAGAGGCCCAAAAGTTTTGAAAAAAAGAAATGGGTCTTACTACTCGAGGGTAGGCCCAGGGTTATTTTGAAAAGGCGACGATCGCGCCGTTTATTTTCTTTTAACGCGAAGGGGCTTATACAATATCTGAGGCCCAAAATGTTTTGGTTAAAAGGGGATTGGGTCTTACACTCTAATAGAGGCCCAAAAGTTTTGAATGGGTCTTATAGCTCAAGGAGAGGCCCATGGTTATTTTTCAAAAGGCGACGATCGCGCTGTTTGTTTTTGACGGTATCGGGACTTATACAATACACTGAGGCCCAAAAATGATTTGGTCCAAAAAAAAAGGATTGGGTCTTACACTCTATTAGAGGCCCAAAGGTTTTGAAAATGATTTATGAGGGTTGAATTAATCCAAAAACCCTAATTTGTTTTCAAAAATGTATTTAATTGAATAAAAATTCAATTAAAATGATCAAAATTGTTTAACATATGAAAAAGAAATTGTGATCTTGGATTAATGCTTCAAAAATTAAGTATTGACCTATAAAATAATTAGAAAGCATTAAAAGTGGAAAAATCAATGTAGAAAAAATATTTAAAATGTCAAAAACAATTAAAATATTAATTCTTTGCAAAAATCACAATTATATGAAATAAATAATATTTTTGGGATTTTTTGGGAAAATAAAATATTTTAACATTTTTGTGAATTATTAAAAAAAGAATCAACTCAAAATCATTAAAACTCAGAGAGAAATTAATTTTTGAATCAATTAAATAAAATCACAAAATTCAAATATTCAAATTTTGAAAAAAGGCGCCAAGAACACACCAAGAACACGCGCGTGTTCTGGGCTTGGCCAGATTTGCATTTTCTCTCCAATCTCACTGAATACTTGATTATAACATGCAATCCACATATCATTATGCTCGTCTCAACCTCACGATCATGTCTATGTCAATTAATTTCATTTAAATTAAACATATAACAAGAAATCATGAAAAATCCTCAAGAACCCTAATTTCTGCATGAAGGCTAGGATTTTTGATACACGATTTAAACAATGCAATTAATTAAGGGGAAACATTCCATGCATGATTATGAACATATGGCCAAATTATTGTGCGAGGAAATATGCATAGATTGAGAGATGGCCAAGTATATGCTTACCTCTAGGCCGTGACAGCAAGTGCAATGTGATTTTTGATTTGGAGGTGTTACAGATGAGTGGTGATGATCTGAACAGCTTCCCTACACCCTATGGAGTCTGTTTGAATGCTTGGACTTGATTGAAATTGGCTGGATCATTTCATGGCATCTCAACTGCACTTTGGTTAAAACCTTGAGCAATTGACTGGTAATTCTGAGAAATCATTGTTCCAGTTGTTGTTTAAGTGTTTTATCAGCTCATATGTGATGTATGTGAGGTGTGTGAGTGATTGGTTTGAGTGGAATTGCCCTCTAGCTCAAAACCCGATAGCTACCTTACTAAGAAAGGCATTTTTGCCAAGAGAAAGAGATTTTGAGAAAGGCAAGTGTTGTAGGCCTTTAGTGTACTCAAACTGATCACAATTGAGCTCTATTTATAGTAGAGCAAGTTTTTTTTGGGATCCACAGTGAATGGCAACTGCAGCAGGTGTTTGTTCAATGTTGGCCAATGGAAATCCAAGTCTCCTCTAGCCATTGACTAGAGGTTAGGGCACAGGCTGCTGGTTCCCTTGGTCTTGGATAAGTCTTGACTGAATTCAAATGAAAATGGCTCAGTCCATGCCACCTTGATGCTTCCATTGAATGCTCCAATCTAAATTTGGAGTCTTGTCCCTATTTTGGCAATTCTAGGTTCAACATGATATTTCTTGTTCCAAAGACTTTGGAGGCTTGGCTCAGTGATTGTCCCCTTGAGATTCAATCCTCAGATGTGTCCAAGTGGATAGGAGTGTTTGGATTTGCACAATTTTGGAAAATCGAGCAAAATTGCAAATTCTGCCTTGCCTTGACAGATTTCAACAAGGCAATTTGACAATGTCAAAACTCATAGCCCAAATGGAATTTGGCAATGTTCTTGGCCATTTTGGAAAGCCCTTACATGATACAGCAACTGTTTGAACATGTTTGGTTTTGATCTCTTTTGAATTCAAGTGAAAAATCCCCCTACATTTGGAAAAAAATGAAGACAGATTTGGACTTAGTGAAAATTTCACTAAGTGTTGGAAAAAGTGACATTTTCATTTTTCAGCCATTTTGATCACTCCATAACTCAAAATCCTTAATGAATTCGACTTAGGTCTAGTTGAAGTTTTTGTAGAGGGTAATGAGGGCTACAAATCCATCTTTGGATGAGGAAAAATGGCTTTGTGGTTTAGGAGTTATGATCCTCCAAAGTTGGTACCCTAACCACTTTATTTTTAACTTAGAAAATTTTCTAAGTTTTTATGGTTACCCCTTTTACAAGTTATCCAACTTTTCTTGATTTTTCTTGATGAATGATGGTTCAAATCATACATTAACATCATTTTAGGGTTAAAAATCCATTTTGGTGAAAAATCTCAAAAAGTCAAAGTTGACTTTTGTGCACAGTTGACTTTTTATCAGATGAATTCTAAACTGTGCAATTCCTTAGGAAATCATGTCCTTGACCTAAATAAAACTTGATGGACATGTTACATGGGTGTCATGGGGTATATTGAGGTATGTCCTAGGGTTTGGGAGCATGTCCTGGTCAAAAGTCAAAGTTACAGTTGACTTTTTCCTTAAAACCCTAATTGTGGTGCAGATGAAATTGAGACTTGTTACTCAAGCTTCTTGGATTAATCCATTGTTCCAAATGGATCAATATAGTTCATTAGATACCCTCAAACCCTCTCTTGAGGTCTTGGCTCATGATTTGTCCCAAAAGTCAACTTAGGGGTGAATTAGGTCAAGAAACCCTAATTCCTGATTTTTTATGAATGCAACCCCTAAGGCAAAATTGACTTAATGGTTGGGTCCATGAGGTTCCATGGAGTATATTAGGTTGTGTTTTGGATCATTGGCTTGTGCCCAGATGAAAAATTTCCATCTGGAGGCCATGGTCGACCAAAACCCTAATTTGGTGACACTGGCGATCTTGAGACTTGATCCACCTAGAAGGGAGCAGCTTTGTGCTTAATCCTTGAAGTGGGAGTCCTTTTGATCCATTGTGGATGTTTGAGAGGTTAGACAAGTTGAAGATCATGTCATTCCTTGATTGACCCTTTGTCTAAGCACTCAGAGAGGGCTTGAAACCCTAATTTTGATTGTAGTGGATGCTAACCCATCTTTGGGGAGACTAATGAGGTATGATGGTTCCTCCATATTGTGATGATGATTTGCACAATGATGGGAAATCTTAGTGGTCAAAATTTGGGGTATGACAGATGCCCCTATTTAATCTTCTTGAACCCGAAGGTGTGAATGACGAAGGTATTCGGGCATTCGGGGTGCAAGAGGATTAAATATCGGAATACCCGAAATTTTGATGGTGATTATGAATGGCGGGTCGCATTCATCTTCTTTTGCTGAGCAATGATGCCTAGAAAAGGTAAACTTCCCCTCGATCCTGGTCTTCAGCCAAGGAACTGGTCTCAGTTTTCTTTTGTCAACTTCCCCTCGTTCTCGGTTTCCTACCAAGGAACTGGTCTCAGTTGCTAAAACAAACTTCCCCTCGATCGTGGTTACCTACCAAGGAACTGGTCTTAGTTTCTGATTTAAACTTCCCCTCGATCCTGGTTTCCTACCGAGGAACTGATCTTAGTTTCTTTTGTCAATGAACTTAATTGACAAGAGACGCTATGCGTAGCAATTTTCCTCAAACTTCTCGCCGAATTTTCCTGGGGAGATGCCATTTGATAGAAAAAAAATAAAAATTTGATGTCAGAGTTGCTGGGGGAACCCAGTCGTCTGAGTTGTAGAATTGCACAAACTTCTCTGTTGGAGACGCCATTTGTTTCTACTGGGGGAAAAGCAGGTCTCTTGGGAGACTGCTGTCGCTTGGGATCTTACATCATACTTTTCTCGGGATTTTCCCGGAGAAATGCCATATGATGGGGTCCAATTTTGAGGTGTCGATGACCTTTTCATCAGCGATCTTTTCGGAGCGAAACTGGCGTGCTGCTGAATCTCTGATTACGAGGTTTTCTCTATGGATTTTCCTTAATCCAGGAAAGCAAGGATATCATCTTCAATGGTGAAGAGTGATGTTGACTGAGGGTTCCTCTGGTTTTTCAGAGGTTCAAGTTATCAAAGTGGTTAAGGGCCAACTTCCTTCCAGAAATAAACTGAAGGCGAGGTTGTTCAAACGCATCATTTCCTGACGAGGCAAGAACTGACAACTCGATTGAGAGAATTCCTATCACTAAGGGACAAGACCAACTAGAGTGATAGTGATACAATATGATTATGTGAATGCAAATCAAATAATGCATGATGTATGTATGTTTATGCTGACAAAACTGACGCGACATACAAACTGACAGGTGAACACGACTGGATACTCGGCCATCGCGGGGTGAAGAAGTATCGATGGTTCAAGATAGCAATTCCACCTTGCTTAGGAGAGATAATCCCTGTTGGGAGCTACCGTTAGTCGGGCTTAGGAGGTAAGAACTCTGCCATGGCGTGTCAGACGAAACAAGGTCTCTGACATAGTTGATCCTTCATTCAGGCATACTGGGTTAGAAGGAGTTCTTTAATTCTGCACTTTGAAGTTCGCTTACTTCTGGAGAAGCGATTGATGCTCTTTTGATGTTCAACAGTCAAAAGAAATTGCCGTCTTTATTAAAAAGCAGAAAAAGTTTTAACAAGTAAATTCATTTTTGTTTTATTTCAAGAATCGTTAATCATGTTAACAACGTCGTTCTGTAAAGCTAAAATAAACAAGAATTACAAACAAAAGCACAAAGGCTCAAATTTCATTGATAAGATGGAGATCAGCCAAAAGCGTGATTCCATTGAGTATTTACAAAGTTAGAAAATGGTAATTTACAGGGAAAAGGGCTACGTTGAAACATAACGACCACTATCCTTCTACCAACTTTGAATTCGGGGCATCCTGCGCTTCTGTCGAAGATGACCTTGACTGGAGTTTTCTGACAGATGATGTAACTGCTGCTGCTGAGGGATTTGCCTCTGTTGAACATAGTTACTTGCCATTATCCCTAATTTTTGCCTGGATTGTACTGTGATGTTTCCAATCCATCGGGATGATTTTTTTTTTGTCTCTAATTTTTGCCTAGACCGCCCTTTCGGGTTTTCAGTCCACCGAGACGTTTTTTTAGGCGAAGTATTTCTTGACTACATCAACATTTGTGGGGTAGGCAAATTCCTCTCCGTCCATGGTTGCAAGTTTCAAGGCGCCGCCTGAGAAAGCTTTCGTGACCACGTAGGGGCCATCATAATTCGGAGTCCACTTGCCCCGGGAATCAGTGAGAAATGACTGGATCCTCTTGAGCACGAGGTCTCCTTTCCTAAAGATGCGGGGTCGAACCTTTTTGTCAAACGCCCTCTTCATTCTCTGTTGATACAATTGACCATGGCATAGTGCCGTTATTCTCTTTTCTTCGATCAGATTCAGTTCGTCGTGTCGGCTTTGACACCATTCAGCTTCAGTGAGCTTAGCTTCCATCAATACTCGGAGTGACGGGATCTCTACTTCTATGGGGAGCACTGCTTCCATGCCATACACTAGAGAGAAGGGGGTTGCCCACGTTGAAGTGCAGACAAATGTTCGATAACCGTGAAGAGCAAATGGTAGCATATCGTGCCAGTCTTTGTAGGTTACAACCATCTTTTGAACGATCTGCTTGATGTTCTTGTTAGCCGCTTCTACCGCTCCGTTCATCTTTGGTCGGTAGGGAGATGAGTTATGGTGTTCAATGTAACACCCCAATTCCCATCGCGAATAAATAATACATAAATAAAATTAGAGTAACTAAAAATTTATTTTTCCGACAGAAACAAGGATGTCACATTTAAATAAACAAAACATCATCCCTGCTCATATATTTTTAATACATAGCACAAAATAGAATACCCTCAAAGGGGAAACTTTTTCCAACAAAAGGAAAGGTCAATTATGGAATAAAGCGGAAAGATCCATAACCGACTTGTTTTACAAAATAAATTGTTTGTTAACATCCAAAATACAAACAAGATAATACAAAATAAATCCTACAAATGTATACAAATATAACATAATCGTTCCCCGACTCCCGTGCTACGTATCAGAGCAGACACCAAGACCGACAAACAGATGGAGAGCTAATCTTCACAAAAGCCTCCAAGACACAAATCTGCAATTGCCTCATAGAGCAACAAACCACAGCAGAAGGGTGAGAAATAACAACTAAAATCAAGATTGCATATTAATATGCAAACACACATAAAAATCACATACACAGTTATTCTCACCTCACGCATCACATACCAATACATATAGCAAACCGCAGATGCATAACATATTTCCGACAATCCGAACACATAGCATATATCAGTTATGCCCACATAATAACATATTCACACAATCAATCCATTCATGAGTTTCCACACATAATGCATCCATTCACAATTCTCACACATAATGAATCCATGATTTATGCAAATGCACAAAGACCGACACAACAACTCTATGCAAATGCCATGCGGTACCGACTTCCAACATTTCATGTCTCATCACCAGTTCACTCAGGAACTCTTGGAACCATCGCTCGTTACTGAGGGTCGCTCAAGTAACACCCCGTCGGGCATACGATGTTCACCCGTCGCTTTAGGTCTCCACATGAGCACACGACGTTATGGATTGCTTTAGGTCTCCACATGAGCACACAATCCGATCGCTTTAGGTCCCCACATGGGCACACGATCGTCTATAACCATCGCTTTAGGTCCTCACATAGGCACACGATGTTATAGCGGATTCCCTCTGGAACCAAACTGTCACTCAGGACGTCACAACAATGCATATCATGATGCTTGGCATACAAATGACTCATGACAATCCAATGCATACATATATGCAACCATGTGAACCATTTCAACATCAATAATCATGCATTGAAAATCAATTCAAACAATGCATTCATCATTAACCACAAATCACAACAACAAGCATATTATCATATGCATTCACACCAATTCACATCAATTACACCAAACGGCAACGAGCATCGCTTTACCACCCAAACGGCAACGAACTCTTTCACAATTAACATGCATTTACATTTAATTTAAACAATGCATTTATTTGCCAAAAGGCCACAATTCACAATAATTTCCACAATCTAGGATTCACGCCATAAGGCTACCCACAACACATCGTATAACAGTACACACAAGCTATACGTTATATAACAAAAGCATATTGCACGATAACACCTCAATCGCACGCATTCACGACGGTAAAAATTAACACAACAATACGGTTTCAATTTTCTGCTATAATTGAACCATATACAGACCTCAAAACTATTTTTCCTAGAAAGAACATCTCGTTAGCTTTCCAACACTTCGAACGGGGGTCAAAACCGACTTACGGTTCAAGGGTTATGAATTTTTGATGTTTTGCAAAAACCAGAATTTTTCTGCTAACAGCCCTACGGGTTCATGCAATTTCGTCCGAAAATCCGACCGATTCAATTATTTTTTTCGAAACAAACACATACTCATTCATACCAAACATATAGTAGTGATTTGGAACCATCAAACGTGAATTCTACGACTTTCGATTTCACTCCGAATCTTAAACTCTCAATTCTCCAAAAATGCACAAACTTACAAACTCAACCAAATTCGATAAAACAAGCATACTCGATCACGGCCTAACATTACTCGACACAACTACGCAATTTATTCCGACTTTCGTCCGTGAAAACATCGATTTCTATTCATTTCTACCATTTTAAACCTAGAAATGAAAACTATGAAAAACAAGCAAACATTCCAAGAAAACATAAACATATACATACACAATCGAAATATAATTGAAACTTCTCACCCTTACCCGATTATTCGCGCTTTAAACGGATGAATTCTCGATTTTTCCACTTTTCCTCTTCTCCCTTTTCTTTCCTCTCTTTTCTCTTCTCTTCTCTTTCTCTTCTTTCTTTTTCTTTTCCTTACTATCTTTTCTCTCTTTTCTTTCTTTTTATAAAATATCTACCCCCAAAAAGACCAAAATACCCCTCAGCTCAAATATCTCCCAAACGCTCTCAAAATGCGATAAAACTTAAACAGCGATGAAATATATTTCGGGAAATAAAAGTTGAAAAGAAATTATAATTTATTGCAAATATTTTACCTATCAGAGAAATTATCCAATTAACAGGTAAAACTCATTTAATTTACATAATTCAAAAAAAGGCCAAAAACTCACTAACTTCCACCAGTGGGACTCAAGTGCAAAACGTGACATAACCAAAAATAACACTAACTTCCACCAGTGGATGTTAGTTCAAAATGTGACATAACCAAAAATAACACTAACTTCCACCAGTGGATGTTAGTTCAAAATGTGACATAACCAAAAATAACACTAACTTCCACCAGTGGATGTTAGTTCAAAATGTGACACATTTATGCCACAAAACTCTCAATGCCCAAACATGATGCATTAACATGAAACACAATAAATCACACAATTCATAAAATTTCACATAAATGGAATAATTAAATACGGTTAAATAAATCGGGGCGTTACATTCAATCTTGAACTCTGCACACAACTCTTTCATCATCTTATTGTTCAAGTTAGATCCATTATCAGTAATGATCTGGCTTGGAACACCATAATGGCAGATGATATTTTTTTGATAAATCGGACCACCACTTGTCGGGTTACATTGGCGAATGACGCTGCTTCGACCCACTTGGTGAAATAGTCAATGGCTACCAGGATGAACCGATGTCCGTTTGAAGCCTTGGGCTCAATCATGCCAATCATGTCGATTCCCCATATGGAAAAGGGCCATGGGGAAGAGAGAACTTTGAGATGCGATGGCGGTACATGAATTTTGTCGGAGTATATCTGACACTTGTGACACCTCCTCATGTACTTATAGCAGTCGAATTCCATTGTCTACCAATAGTACCCTTCTCTTAAAATTTTTCTCGCCATTGTGTGTCCGTTGGCATGAGTGCCAAAGGACCCTTCATGAATTTCTTTCATAAGCATGTCTGCTTCTGGTCTGTCGACGCATCGGAGCAAGACCATGTCAAAATTTCTCTTATAGAGAGTGTCACCGCTCAGGAAGAAGTTTCCAGCCAATCTTCTGAAGGTTTTTTTTCTTTTCTGAGTGCCCCAGATGGGTACTCTTGTTTCTGAAGGAAGCATTTGATGTCGTGATATCAAGGTCTGTCATCTATGACTGCTTCAATCGTGAAGATGTAGGCGTGCCGTTCAAGGCGCATTATGTCAATCTTAGGTAGGTCGTTCCATTGACCTACACTAATCATGGACGAGATAGTGGCTAATGCATCAGCCATGTGATTCTCCTCACGAGGGATGTGATGAAACTCGACTCTGTTAAAGAAGGGTAACAACCTTCTTGCATAGTCCTTTTAAGGAATCAATCCTGATTGGTATGTGTTCCAATCTCCTTTTATCTGATTGATAACCAAAGCTGAATCGCCGTATACGTCCAAGTTTTTGATCCTTAAATCAATTGCTTCTTTGAGACCCATAATACAAGCTTCGTATTCGGCCTCGTTGTTTGTACATTTGAATGTAAGTCGAGCGGTGAAAGGATTGTGGGTACCCTGAGGGGTAACAATGATTGCCCCAATTCCATTTTCGTAATGATTGACTGCTCCGTCAAAGATAAGTCCCCATTGGGAACCTGGTTCTGGCCCTTCACTGGGTATCGGTTCATCGCAATCTTTCATTTTTAGATACATGACATCTTCGTCTGGGAAGTCAAACCCGATTGATTCCTGATCGTCAATCGGTTGATGAGCCAAATGATAGGCTAAAATACTTCCTTTAACGGCTTTCTGAGCGTGGTACTCTATGTCATATTCTGATAATAACATCTGCCAACGAGCAATCCTCCCCGTGAGAGCAGGTTTTTCAAATACGTACTTGATTGGATCCATTTCGAAGACCAACCAAGTAGTATGACAAATCATGTATTGACGTAGACGTTTGGCTGCCCAAGCCAAAGCGCAACAAGTTTTCTCAAGCATCGTGTACCGAGTCTCACAGTCGGTGAATTTCTTGCTCAGATAGTAGATGGCAGACTCTTTCCGTTTGGTTTGGTCTTGTTGGCCAAGTACACATCCCATTGAGTCCTCTAGAACTGTGAGGTAAATGATCAGTGGTCTTCCTTCCACTGGAGGTGATAAAATCGGAGGATTCAACAGATATTCCTTAATACTGTCGAAGGAGGTTTGGCAATCTTCTGACCAAACGCAATCCTGGTTCTTTTTGAGTAATTTGAAAATCGGCGCACAAGTTGCGGTCATGAGGAATATGAATCTGGAGATGTAGTTCAAACGTCCCAGGAATCCCCTGACTTGTTTTTCAGTTTTCGGAGAAGGCATTTCTTGAATGGCCTTGACCTTGTCAGGATCAACCTCAATTCCTTTCTGGCTGACGATGAACCCTAGTAGTTTCCCTGAACGGACACCGAAGGTGCACTTGTTGGGATTCAAGCGGAGTTTGTACTTTCTCAGACGTTCGAACAATTTTGACAAATGTTCAACGTGCTCACTCTCTGTTTTTGATTTTGCAATCATATCATCGACATATACCTCGATTTCTTTGTGTATCATGTCATGAAACAGAGTAGTCATGGCCCTTTGATAGGTTGCCCCGGCGTTCTTCAAACCGAACGACATTACCTTGTAACAAAAGATGCCCCATGGGGTAATGAACAAAGTTTTCTCCATGTCTTTCAGCGCCATTTTGATCTGGTTATAGCCCGAGAATCCATCCATGAAGGAGAAAAATTTGAACTTTGTTGTGCTGTCTACCAGCATGTCAATGTGTGGTAAAGGGAAGTCGTCCTTTGGACTAGCCTTGTTCAGATCTCTGTAATCGACACACATTCTGACTTTTCCGTCCTTTTTGGGAACGGGTACAATGTTGGCTAACCATTGAGGATACTCTAATATAGCGAGAAAACCCGCGTCGATCTGTTTCTGTACCTCCTCTTTGATTTTGATGGCCATGTCCGGGTGAGTCCGTCTCAACCGTTGCTTTACTGGCGGACATTCTGATCTTAACGGTAAGTGATGTTCCACGATGCTAGTATCCAACCCTGGCATATCCTGATAGGACCAAGCGAATACATCGGGGAATTCTTTGAGAAGCTTTATCAAACTCTCTTTGGCAGTTGGACTGAGCAGTGCCCCAATCCTGATTTCTTTTCTCTCTTGTTCTGAACCCAAGTTTACCGTTTCCAACGGTTCTTTGTGAGGTTCAATGGACCTTTCCTCTTGTCTGAGTAGTCGAGAGATCTCTTTTGGAATTTTGTCGTCAACTTCTTCTTCAGCCCCAAATATCGGGAACTCAAAGTTGGGAGAAGGCATCGGATCGTATGTTTCAACGGGGTTTAAAACAAGCAATCTGCATGACGTGATGATTCGTGTTTAGAAGAGATAGAGAAAATGCAAGTGTGTGCAGTGTATTTATTTTAATGCTTGTTTTTATTTGAATTGTTTTTTAGGATTACCATTTTCTGAAAAAGCAAAAAGAGAAAACAACAATTAATGCAGAAATTACAAAACGACGTTATTTTATTAATGAACAAGTCGATCCTCGAAACTACAGCCCTATAAAACAAAACTCTGTCGCTTTGGGCAGAGCGAAGAGGGAAATTTACAGAAAGTGAGCCCTATCAAAACATCCGTTTCACCTGGGCAGGGTGAAAGGTTAAAGGACGGCAATTACTTTGACTGGTGAACGGCCCTCGGAACCTCGACGGCAACCCATTGGCGGCGAACTCCTCGGTGAATCACAAAGTCTGGCACCTTCATTGATTTGTCTTCAGAAATAACGCTGATTTCTGGTGGAGCGGGATCATTGGAATCCGTCTCCCAGGCAGAATTGTCGTAGGAGAATTCCTCAGTTGTATTTTGCATCACATTTGTGCTCTCAGCTGTACCTCCCTATCCAGTAGGCTGGATATCTTTGAGCCTGATACGAGAGCTTTCGGGAGCAGTGTACTTGACCATATAGTCGTATCTTCCACTTGGTTGTCCCAGAGTGTCCCAAACTTCTTTGGAACTGTAGGAGTCATCTCTCTCAATGACATTAACCTCGAGAAAAGCATAGTTGATGAATTCAAGTCCTGCAAACGTTGCAAATTCATCGTCATGTTGAGTAGTTTCTGAATGACCTGAGTGTTGATCCCATGACATGGTGGGGACACAGGTATTCTGTTCAATGACGGTCAGCTGATTTTCATTGTTCGGCTGACTCTCTTGCCCCAAGTTTCCTGGGTAAGGTTGCCACATTGGCAGACCATCCATTGGGCCATAGTAGTTGTAGTCAAAGTTGTCTTTCATCAGAGTGTCCTCCTCTAATGAATTTGGCGGAGCACGACATCCTTCAGGGTCACAATCTCCATATATCATTTCGACATCTGACCGTGGTATAAATCTCGGACTCTGTGCGGGATAGCAAAATGGTATAGGCACCTCTTCCTGAGACATATAACCGTCCTCGTTAAGGTAGGACTTCAATTCTTCATCTGTGTCAGAGGGATCTTCCTCATTAATAGCATGTACTGCTTGAGACACTGGGTGGAGGAAACCTCCACTGTGGAAGAAGTTTTGAAGGGGATGAAGACCTTCGTCGTTGGCAGCTGTTCGGGTACAGGTTGCAGAAAAACCAAGACCCTTCTTTGTTTTATTGTCAATAGGAATGACAAGCTGTCCCCATCCGGTTGTATCGGTACTCTCGACCGGTTTGATAGCATCTTTGTATGAAGAAATGGAAGTTCCTTCTTTGAACTGATTGTCCTTGCTCACCGACAGTGCTTGGAACTGAGTTCCAATAACCTCCTCGGGTTCTATACCAGCAGATGATGACAAGTTACTCACCAGCAAGGCCTGCTCCCCGCAGATTGTGATGAGTTGGCCGTTCTGGACGAACTTTAGCTTTTGGTGGAGGGTGGAAGTAACCGCCCCAGCCTGATGTATCCAAGGTCTTCCTAATAAACAACTATATGTTACCCGGATGTCCATGACCTGGAAAGTGACTTGGAAAGTGTGAGGACCAATAGTTATGGGAAGATCAACTTCGCCGATAACTGTTTTTCTGGATCCGTCGAATGCTTTGACGACGACCTCGTTGGTTCTCATCGGAGGGCCTTTGAATGATAATTGCATCAAAGTGGACTTCGGCATAACATTCAGGACTGACCCTGTGTCTACCAGTACGCTAGCTAAAGCATCGTCCTGGCAGTTAACTGTAACGTTGAGCGCCATGTTATGACGGCGACCCTCTTCGGGTAATTCCTCATAACTAAATCCCAAATTATTGCAGGAAGTGATGTTAGAGACAATGCTATCGAACTGTCTGATTGTTACATCCTGTTCCACAAAGGCTTGCTCCAAGACTTTCTGTAGAACCTCCCAGTGGGCTTCTGAACTGAGTAACATTGATAATACCGAGATCTTTAAAGGAGTCTGTAATAGTTGATCAACAATGTTGTATTCACTCCTTTGGATGAGCTTCAGCATCTCATTATCATTTTTCGAAAGGTCGGGATTACTGGATTGACCGACTGGTGGATCAGGAGTTTCTATCTGAAGTTCCTTTTCCTTGTTAGGTTCTCCAACTCCTCGGTTGAAGATTCGACCGCTCCGTGTTACACGACTGATGTCTGCAATATTCATAATGGAGGGTAATGGAATTTCCTTTCCATTTTCAATTATCGTTGCATCGTATTTGTAAGGGATAGCCTTAGCTGATTCATACGGTAGTGGTCCCGGTAGATAGATGACTATGGGAACCTTCTGATTTTTCTAACCATCTTAAGTAATCTCGATCCGTTCCCCGGTTGGGAACTTTAGATTCGTCAAGTAGAGGGATAATGGCAAAAACATCCCTGGTCCTGTGATGACCAGAGATCGTGACAACAACCTCGACTTGATCGGCAAGGTAGTTCGGCGCCCAATTGATGGGTCCAGAACCTGGATATGGGCGAATCTCTCCACGATCCACCTGACCCTGAAGAGTTGCTCTCACAAGGTAACACCCTTGGTTACTTTCTGAACAAACGCTATAACGGTCATAATTGTGTGGTGGCACTTGTCCACGCCCACTTTGAATACAATGTAACCTCACTAGGTTAGCTTCTACAGATCGGACATCCTGACTCTGACACCGAGTAGGGTTTCTGTTATTGATACTAATTTACTGAGTATCTTCATCCATGTAAATTGGCATCCACCAGTGATTTAACAAGTACTGAAGTGCCTCCTGGACAAGGGTACAACCCCGATCATTTTCGCAACCGGCTTTACAGCTTTGATAGTCGTGTGATATTAAGAATTCGAGTCGGACCTGCTCAGCATGTAACTCTACCAGGTTGGTATTCATCACGCGAATATCGAAGATCTGAACCATGTTGATTTGATAGGAGTTCCTATCATGGTAGTCTTGGATCCATCCAAGATCCATCTGACGCTGGAGGGCCTCTTGTATGAAAGAGCATCCCTGTTTGTTTACCGAGCAAGTCAGACAGGAACTGTAATCGTGCCGCGGCAGATTATGATACTGGCTTTTCCTTGAGTGCATCGCCATCAAGTTGACATTCATTGCACGGATATCTTGGTTCTGAGTGACGTTAGAATTCGTGTAGACCATGTTAACTCCACGAACTCGGTGCTCTTGGATCCATCCGAGATCCATTTGTTCCCGTAGAGCTGCTTGCACCACAGAATATCCTTGGTTGTCTTTAGAGCAGATATCACACTGATGATAATTATGAAGTGGCACATGGCCATATCCACTCTGTCTACAATGCATCTTGACCAGATTGGTTTTCAACAAGAGTACATCGTGAATTTGATAGACATTGTTAGTCTCTCCTTCTATCAAATTGACTGCAGCCTTCTCATGTTGAGGCAGCGGGTTCGTGAGAACATTAGGATTCGTATCCTTGAAGGATAAGACCCCGCTCCTAACAAGTTTTTGCACATCGGACTTGAAATTGAGACAAGTCTCTATCTTATGCCCTGGACCTCCTTGATGATAAGGGCAAGTTTGATCCACCTTAAACCAGAAAGGCGGATTTTCCGGTACTGTAAGAGGAGATTTAGTCTAAATGTGCCCCTTAGCCAGTAGTAATGGAAACAGCTCTGCGTACGACACGGGTATAGGATCAAATCCTGGTGGCCGTGTTGTACGGTTGTTGTTGTATGGAGGACGAGCCTGCTGAAGAGGCTGTTGTGTCCTTTGTTGATCAGGTTGGCTTTGCGCAACCTGAGGTTGATACGTAGGGATAGACGCAGGGTTGATAGCAGGAGTCACAGCTGCTACCGGTTGATAACGTCGCCTTTGCTTTCCGAGAGATATATTCCCAATATCTTGCTCTTTTTTCTTAGGGAGAACACTACCGTATTTTTTAGTACCACTCGCCGATCCAGCGTCTTTTACCAAACATCCTTCTCGGACGGCTTCCTCAAGACGTACGCCCATGCCCACCATCTCGGTGAAATCACTGGGTGCACTGGCAACCATTCGGTCATAGTAAAATGAGCTCAAGGTCTTTAAAAAGATCTTTGTCATCTCTTTTTCCTCAAGAGGTGGACAAATCTGAGCGGCGATTTCACGCCACCTTTGAGCGTACTCCTTAAAGGTTTCCTTGTCCTTTTGCGACATCGATCTGAGTTGATCTCTGTCGGGTGCCATATCTAAATTGTATTTGTATTGTTGGACGAAGGAAGTACCAAGATCTATGAATGTGCTGATCATGGCACGGTTTAAACCCATGTACCATTTTAATGCGGCACCGGTTAAACTATCCTGAAAATAGTGAATCAGTAGGTCCTGATTCTCCGTCTGAGCTGACATCTGCCGAACGTACATCACCAGATGGCTTTGAGGGCAAGAGTTACCCTTGTACTTTTCAAAGTCGGGCACTTGAAATTTGTGCGGGACTTTCACATTTGGGACCAAGCAGAGATCTGCGGCGTCCTTTCCAAATAAATCTTGACCGCGAATGGCTTGCAGCTCCTTCTGCATTTCTAAGAACTGCTCCTGGAATTCCTCCATTCTGTCAAACATAGTTTCCTTCTTACCGAAAGGTGTTTGTGGAATCTGTCCTTCCGGGATAGTGTGCACCACAGGGGGTGGTACCGTGACTACGGCAGTGAATCTTGGCGTTTCCCAAAGTTTGTAACCTTCAGGAGTCTTTAGTATGCCCCTGGCATCTTCGCTTTCCCGAAGTTTGTAACCTTCAGGCCCAGCGGCTTCTGTTGTGATTCCCTGATATTCAATGATCGGCGGAACTTATCCTTCTGGGATATAGTTAACAGGCATGCCCCAAGGACGATCTTTCGGCATTTAATACCTAGGATCATACTTCTCCACTATGGGCGTTGAGGTGATCTCTGAGATCACAGTTCGTTGTAGCTGAGCTTCTGCCATGGCTTGCATGTCG
The DNA here is from genome assembly GCA_022829125.1 of Lathyrus tuberosus. NCBI lineage: Eukaryota > Viridiplantae > Streptophyta > Magnoliopsida > Fabales > Fabaceae > Lathyrus > Lathyrus tuberosus. Next base: position 10,210,827 of record JALAZF010000090.1, read on the forward strand.
TTACGAAGCTTTCTCATATCCTCTCTCAGAGCGTCGATCTCTTCCTTCAAATCTCTGTTTTCTTCCTCAAGATCATCCATCCTTTTCTGACGATTGGCCCGAGTATTATACGAATGAGACAGTTTGACTCTAGAATCGAGACACAAACGTGAGATTTGTAGGGAAGAAGAATACGCGACAATTAGATTGCAAATATCAAACAGTGGGGAAACCCCTTTTTATTGAATTCAAAGGATTACAGAAATGGAAATACAGTAGATTACAAGGTGCAGAAACATAAACCTAAGCTAATGGGTCCCGAGTCCTCTCTGAAGAGAAATCGGGTGCTGACTCTGGTACTTTCCTTTTCTTTGACAGGGGCTCTTGGGCCGTTGTCGGGTTATCATTCCTTTGCCAGGTGAAAGAAGTGAGCAAATTCCTTTGGTTATCTTGATTCTCTACAGCATGTTGCTCCAAAATTTCAATCAGAGCATCTTTCTCTTTTAGTAATTGCTGTATTTTGATGCACTCTACGTCGAGGGCGCGGTACTTGTTCTTCCAAGAACTTCTCTCCTTCTGAACTTTGTTGAGAGTAACCTGAAGCTTTTCAGTTTCAGTCATGAAGTACATGGCAGATTCCTTTGGCGGAAGAACTCCGTAACGAGGATAAGGCATCTTTAGCTTGAGAGCTCTAGTTTGTACCCAATGGAGATAAGGCTCCACCGAGACACAGTCTGGTTTTCCCAGAGACTCTCGTCCTTTCTTATGAACATATTTCCAAGCGTGCACTATTTCCATCTTTAGTGCTCTGTCATTTTCTCCTTCCTTGAAGAAAAGACCTTCCAGATGAACATCCCGTGGGACGTGTCTCATCGGGTATCCAAATTGACGATGAACGAGAACTGGATGGTAATTGATTCCTCCCTTAATTCCTATAAGGGGTACGTTGGGGAAGTTTCCACAACGATCAATGATTCTGATTCCATCATAGATCCTATTACACCAATCTATATCAGAGTTGGTAAGAGACATGCTCTTCTGCGACCAACGTAAGGCACTCTTGCAATCCCAAAAAGCAGCAGACTTGGGCAAGTGGGAGATAAACCATTTGTAAAGTAGAGGTACACAGCATGTGATCTCCCCTCCACTGTACAAATTTCCCAAGTGTACAGAATGATACGCATCTGCGAGCAAAGTCGGCACAGGGTTTCCAATGAGAAAAACCTTAATGGAGTTGATATCGACGAAGTTATTGATGTTGGGAAACAAAAAAACCCGTAGGTGAGCAAGACAAAGATGCTTTCAAAATCAATCACGTTTCCTATACTGGCAAAATACAGGGCTTTCTTTGTCAAGAATTGGGCTGGCAAACCTTGGATGCCACCCTTAGTGGTTAGGTGAGTCCTGATCTCAGACTCGTCCAAATGAATTGCCCTTGCAATGGTCTGATTCTTTGGAATTTCTTCCAGTCCAGAAAATGGAGCTCGATCTGTGATATGTAAATCGATCAGATGAGAATACTCCTTCAGTGTTGGTGCAAGCTTGTAATCCGAAAATGTGAAACAGTGATAGACCGGATCGTAGAACTGAACGAGCGCATCCATGATTCCCTCAATCACATGGACTCTTAATAATGGTAGCAAACCTCCGTGCTTGGCTCTGAAAGCCTCAGGGTTAGTGATCATCCTTGCCAACCTTCTCAAATCCTCTAACTTTGGAACCTTGAAGGTATACGTATGAGTTCTCCTTCTACCGAAATCCATTAGCACAATCCTTTTCTCTAATATTTGCAATCACAGTCTCAGTTTAATTTGAAAAACAGAGAGACTAGAAGAATTTTTTTTGAATGTTTTAATGTTTTTTAAATGAATGCAAGAATGCAGCACACAAAAACATAGAAAAAACATGGGGTCAAAGGGTCGTTGTCATGAAGTCAAGGCTCTACCCATCCCGAAAGGTTTATACTAGGGTGATTTTTGTACATGTACTCATTATCATCAGCTCCTCCCAGGAAAACAAAACAACAAGTGGATCGCCAGCGAGTTGTAGAGCAATCTTAGAGTAAGTTCCATTCACCGAGAATAGATCACCAGCCTCAAATGAGGGTAGTATCGCGTAACAACTATTCCCGATAGTTTCCGCACTACGAAAGGGTTTGGCTCCTCAGCTTCTCAGACTTAACAATCGGCCCATTGTCTAGGTGAGAGAATGGGTTGCATTGGTCAGCCTCCACTGAGGTTGATGGTCGACCCCGTCGCCATCACTTATCTTAAGTGTATACTCAATCTTTCCACATGCGGCATCACACGCATTCCCATTAGCAAAAAAATAAACATGTATAGCAATTAGGAAAAGCAGTGTATATATTTGTCCTAATCATCCTAGACCTTTAAAGCTATGAATCCTAAGTTCTTGACAGAAATGGGTTCCCCGACGGAAGCCCCAATCTGTGGTATTCACACAAGAGATGAAAAGGAGAAAAAGAGAGACGGGCCCCACGGTGGGCGCCATTTTTCTGTAGCGAGCGATTTTGGACGCGGTTCTTAAGCGCTGGTCGCTCTCTGCGGTTGAGTTTACTACAGGTCGATTCATTTTTTATCCTATTGTGAGCTAAATAAGGAAGGGAAATAGATGTCTCCAATTAACCCTGCTTTGCATACTGAGTTTAAACAGCAGTCTGTTAGGTTACGAATGCTATCAATGTGGGGGGGCCTTTGTACTGGTTATTTGTATTTTCGCCAATACGGTTTTCTCTCTTTCTTGGATTTTCTGGCGGGGAACGAGGATTAGGATGTTATGACTGATGCTTTTTGATAGATACATGAGAGTATGAGATTTTGGGTTTTTGTTTAGTGTGCTTGCTAAGATTTTTCTTTCAATCTTATGCCTACGTATTCCCATTTACCGAAACAGGGAAATCAGAGTGTTCGTAGTTCCTCCTATTCTATGGGAGGAAATGGTATTTGGTGTCTTGTTCAAAGCCCAAGACGGGAAGCGAAAGGTGATTTGTATCTTGTTCAAAGCCCAAGATGTGAAGCTGAAGGTTTGACTTTAGAGAGAATTTGTCATCTCTAAAGGGGGGTCTGTTTGTCACAACTGTTGGGTGACTGGCTGTAAAGGAAGATTACTTTAACCAGGATACGCGGATCCTACAATGCCATAATTTCATTTATAGGGGGTTTTAACCTGAAGGAGAAGACTTTAACTCAGTGTAGAGAAATGCTATCTTTCCTTAGGAATTTTTCATGCTAAAAGAGGGACAGTGGCATGGATGTAGATGATCCAGAGGCTTGCCGCTTACATCGATTAGATGAAAGGGATAGAGTTGTTGATGTTTGTGTACTGTGAACGAGGCGCAACTTTGATGCTAAAAGGTTAATTGGATTAACCAGTGGTTTTCTTATATAAAGCCTAAGAGGAGGCTAATATGTGTCTCGTACAAAGCCCGAGAGAGAGGCTGAAAGGTTTTGACTCAGCGAGGGAGTCTTTTGGTATCTCGTATAAAGCCCAAGATGAAGGCTATTTGACTCAACAAGAGAGTTTTTGTATCTCGTACAAAGCCCGAGATGGAGGCTAAAATTTGTTTGGCTCAATAAGAACCTTTTTGTATCTCGTATAAAGCCCGAGATGGAGGCGAAAGATGTGATCGACTCAACGAGGGAGTCTCTTTATGTGTCTTATACAAAGCCCGAGAGAGAGGCTGAACGTTGTTTGACTCCGCTGGGGAGAATCATTGTACAAAGCCCAAGAGGAGGTTGTGGTTACTATTTCAGTTAAGTGACAGGTCCAGTATACTGATTTTGAAAGAGAAAATCAGTTCTTATATGAGCAACACTGTACTCAAGGATTTGATTCGAGGATCCGGGTTATTCCTGTTCTTTAAGGAAGTGGGAAATCCGAAGGGTATTGAGACTGTCCGAGTCTACGGGTTTCCTTCCTATTTAACGAAGGGGTCACTTGAGAATGTCTTTGAGACTCAAGGAGATTAGACTGTCCATGTCTAGAGTTTCATCTTTTGTACTATGCTTTGAGAAACAGTAGTAGACTCTTTGAAAGGTCTGCTCTATGAAGCTGACTAAGTTCTGTTCCTATACCTTTAGGAGGTCATCGGGACAATTTGTACGAAGCCCAAGAGGAGGCTGGAAACTTTTAAGAAGCCGACGGGTCCTTGTACTAAGCCCAAGAGGAGGCTATCATTCCCGGAGGAAGAGATCATTATACGAAGCCTAAGAGGAGGCTGTGAATACTTCTAAGAAACCGGCGGGTCCTTGTACTAAGCCCAAGAGGAGGCGGGGTTGCTCTTAGGAAGCCTGTGGGTCCTTGTATGATGCCCAAGAGGAGGCCGATGCTTTTAAGAAGCCCGTGGGTCCCCAAACCCCGAGAAATTCAAGGCAAGCTATTCACAAGGAATAGATCAAGTCAGGAAAGTTCGAGAATTTGGAAGAAACTCAAAGATGCCATTCACGGAGAATACATTCATCTCTGGGAATAGAGTTTCTTGACAATTCCTAATGAGGACAGCTGAAGAGAAGACTGTATCTGGTTATCCTATTGGGGATCTAGTTGTCTATTTCTACGAATAAACGAAACGGCGTCACCTAGTTCTAGACGTAGTTGCCCGGGAAACTCTAAATATCTATACTATTATTACACAGTTTATATGAGTTTATGAAAGGAGACTTACAGTGAAACAACCCCACAATACAGTTATATGTATATGAAAGCGGTAAATGAAAGCAATAACCACTTACTCGGTTGTAGAGCTTCCATGCTGTTTGGTTAGTTGTTCAACAAAGAAAGATTGAAAACAACAATATATTCAAAATCAAAGGAGAAAGTGCTTTGAAAAAGAAACATTTGGGGCTTACAGCTCAAGGAGAGGCCCAGGGTATTATCAGTGAGCGCACTGTTTGAATTTTGTACAGAGGGACTTATACAAGTGACTGAGGCCCAAAAAATGTTTTCTATACAAAGGGATGGGTCTTACACTCTCTCAAGAGGCCCAAAAGTTTTGAAAAAAAGAAATGGGTCTTACTACTCGAGGGTAGGCCCAGGGTTATTTTGAAAAGGCGACGATCGCGCCGTTTATTTTCTTTTAACGCGAAGGGGCTTATACAATATCTGAGGCCCAAAGTGTTTTGGTTAAAAGGGGATTGGGTCTTACACTCTAATAGAGGCCCAAAAGTTTTGAATGGGTCTTATAGCTCAAGGAGAGGCCCATGGTTATTTTTCAAAAGGCGACGATCGCGCCGTTTGTTTTTGACGGTATCGGGACTTATACAATACACTGAGGCCCAAAAATGATTTGGTCAAAAAAAAAAGGATTGGGTCTTACACTCTATTAGAGGCCCAAAAGTTTTGAAAATGATTTATGAGGGTTGAATTAATCCAAAAACCCTAATTTGTTTTCAAAAATGTATTTAATTGAATAAAAATTCAATTAAAATGATCAAAATTGTTTAACATATGAAAAACAAACTATGATCTTGGATTAATGCTTCAAAAATTAAATATTGACCTACAAAATAATTAGAAAGCATTAAAAGTGGCAAAAACAATGTAGAAAAAATACTTAAAATGTCAAAAACAATTAAAATATTAATTCTTTGCAAAAATATCAATTATATGAAATAAATAATATTTTTGGGATTTTTTGGGAAAATAAAATATTTTAACATTTTTGTGAATTATTAAAAAAAGAATCAACTCAAAATCATTAAAACTCAGAGAGAAATTAATTTTTAAATCAATTAAATAAAATCACAAAATTCAAATATTCAAATTTTGAAAAAAGGCGCCAAGAACACACCAAGAACACGCGCGTGTTCTGGGCTTGGCCAGATTTGCATTTTCTCTCCAATCTCACTGAATACTTTATTATAACATGCAATCCACATATCATTATGCTCGTCTCAACCTCACGATCATGTCTATGTCATTTAATTTCATTTAAATTAAACATATAACAAGAAATCCTGAAAAATCCTCAAGAACCCTAATTTCTGCATGAAGGCTAGGATTTTTGATACACGATTCAAACAATGCAATTAATTGAGGGGAAACATTCCATGCATGATTATGAACATATGGCCAAATTATTGTGCGAGGAAATATGCATAGATTGAGAGATGACCAAGTATATGCTTACCTCTAGGCCGTGACAGCAAGTGCAATGTGATTTTTGATTTGGAGGTGTTACAGATGAGTGGTGATGATCTGAACAGCTTCCCTACACCCTATGGAGTCTGTTTGAATGCTTGGACTTGATTGAAATTGGCTGGATCATTTCATGGCATCTCAACTGCACTTTGGTTAAAACCTTGAGCAATTGACTGGTGATTCTGAGAAATCAGTGTTCCAGTTGTTGTTTAAGTGTTTGATCAGCTCATATGTGATGTATGTGAGGTGTGTGAGTGATTGGTTTGAGTGGAATTGCCCTCTAGCTTAAAACCCGATAGCTACCTTACTAAGAAAGGCATTTTTGCCAAGAGAAAGAGATTTTGAGAAAGGCAAGTGTTGTAGGCCTTTGGTGTACTCAACCTAATCACAATTGAGCTCTATTTATAGTAGAGCAAGTTTGTTTTGGGATCCACAGTGAATGGCAACTGCAGCAGGTGTTTGTTCAATGTTGGCCAATGGAAATCCAAGTCTCCTCTAGCCATTGACTAGAGGTTAGGGCACAGGCTGCTGGTTCCCTTGGTCTTGGATAAGTCTTGACTGAATTCAAATGAAAATGGCTCAGTCCATGCCACCTTGATGCTTCCATTGAATGCTCCAATCCAAATTTGGAGTCTTGTCCCTATTTTGGCAATTCTAGGTTCAACATGCTATTTCTTGTTCCAAAGACTTTGGAGGCTTGTCTCAGTGATTGTCCCCTTGAGATTCAATCCTCATATGTGTCCAAGTGGATAGGAGTGTTTGGATTTGCACAATTTTGGCAAATCGAGCAAAATTGCAAATTCTGCCTTGCCTTGACAGATTTCAACAAGGCAATTTGACAATGTCATAACTCATAGCCCAAATGGAATTTGGCAATGTTCTTGGCCATTTTGGAAAGCCCTTACATGATACAACAACTGTTTGAACATGTTTGGTTTTGATCTCTTTTGAATCCAAGTGAAAAATCCCCCTACATTTGGAAAAAAATGAAGACAGATTTGGACTTAGTGAAAATTTCACTAAGTGTTGGAAAAAGTGACATTTTCATTTTTCAGCCATTTTGATCACTCCATAACTCAAAATCCTTAACGAATTGGACTTAGGTCTAGTTGAAGTTTTTGTGGACGGTAATGAGGGCTACAAATCCATATTTGGATGAGGAAAAATGGATTTGTGGTTTAGGAGTTATGATCCTCCAAAGTTGGTACCCTAGCCACTTTATTTTTAACTTAGAAAATTTTCTAAGTTTTTATGGTTACCTCTTTTACAAGTTATCCAACTTTTCTTGATTTTTCTTAATGAATGATGGTTCAAATCATACATTAACATCATTTTAGGGTTAAAAATCCATTTTGGTGAAAAATCTCAAAAAGTCAAAGTTGACTTTTGTGCACAGTTGACTTTTTATCAGATGAATTCCAAACTGTGCAATTCCTTAGGAAATCATGTCCTTGACCTAAATCAAACTTGATGGACATGTTCCATGGGTGTCATGGGGTATATTGAGGTATGTCCTAGGGTTTGGGAGCATGTCCTGGTCAAAAGTCAAAGTTACAGTTGACTTTTTCCTTAAAACCTTAATTGTGGTGCAGATGAAATTGAGACTTGTTACTCAAGCTTCTTGGATTAATCCATTGTTCCAAATGGATCAATATAGTTCATTAGAGACCCTCAAACCCTATCTTGAGGTCTTGGCTCATGATTTGTCCCAAAAGTCAACTTAGGGGTGAATTAGGTCAAGAAACCCTAATTCCTGATTTTTGATGAATGCAACCCCTAAGGTAAAATTGACTTGATGGTTGGGTCCATGAGGTTACATGGAGTATATTAGGTTGTGTTTTGGATCATTGGCTTGTGCCCAGATGAAAAATTTCCATATGGAGGCCCTGGTCGACCAAAACCCTAATTTGGTGACACTGACGATCTTGAGACTTGATCCACCTAGAAGGGAGCAGCTTTGTGCTTAATCCTTGAAATGGGAGTCCTTTTGATCCATTGTGGATGTTTGAGAGGTTAGACAAGTTGAATATCATGTCATTCCTTGATTGACCCTTTGTCTAAGCACTCAGAGAGGGCTTGAAACCCTAATTTTGATTGTAGTGGATGCTCACCCATCTTTGGGGAGACTAATGAGGTATGATGGTTCCTCCATATTGTGATGATGATTTGCACAATGATGGGAAATCTTAGTGGTCAAAATTTGGGGTATGACACACTCTTTGCCATTTTAAAACCAACATTCCCTTACACACCATGTACACTCCATGCCATCATACATAAAAAAGGAAAAGAATAAGAACTTGCACCACACGTAACCATGCTGCTACATCAGTGCCATCACCACCATTCATTCTCCATTATCCTCACCATAACTTGATGAACACATCTACACCATATTAAAACCCTCCCAACTCGCCCCTAACTAACTTCACTCAGTTAGTTAGGTTGAACTCATTTAACCTCACTCACCAACTCACTTAACCACACTAGTTAACACACTAACTCAACATATATAACCACAAACTCACTCAGATTTGAGGGAGCTCTCTCATTTTTGTTCACATTCTCAGAAATCATTCTCACTCTTCTCTCTGAACTCTCTCTGAACGCTCTCTACCATTACACGAATTCACCATTGTTATTCATCATCATCATCATCATCAAGCATCATTGAACACCATTGATGGAGTGAAGGCAAGCTCAACACAACCACTGCAGTTCAAGATCCACTCTATTTCTCTCTGAAATTTTGCATTCCAAAGCCTTTATTTGGCCAAATCTTGAGCTCAAGAATTCAAGAAGGAATCTCTGGTTTTCTCACAACATTCATTTCATCACGTTCAGGTTTTATTACTTCAACTATTTCTCTCTAATTCAAGCTACTTTGAGTTCATATTTTAATTGTTTGAAGTTCATTAGGAACTATTTTCATATTCGGCTAGTGATAGGCACATTAGGAGCATAGTGGTGAAAATTAGGGCAAACTGTTTGTGTTCGAATCTATCTGTACGTGCATGCTATGTGATTTTCAATGTTAGATTTGGAATGTACATGAGTTAAGCTTTCTTTTGATATATGCCATGTGTATTTCTGGAAGTTGTGAGATTTGCAGGTGACGGAGAGTGGCCGGAGAAGATGACCGGAGGTCCTTCTCCGGCCGGTGAGCGTTCAGGCAGGGTTTAATCCAACTTTATAACATGACCGTTGATTATTTTTTGATCCAAAGGCCATTGTGTTGCCAGCGCATAAATGATGAATGCTCCCTCTCACGTGACATAATTTTGAAGTCTGATGGTTGTGTGTGTGTGAGTACATAGTTCTTATCATGTGCTTCTTATTTGATTCATTTGATGTGCGTACTTACTTGATGATCTCACATTGACTGAATCCTGTGGCTGTGAGTGCATCTTTATTTGACTGCACGTACACCATTCCACACACAAACACGCGCTATATGGACTGGGTTTCTAATTACTATCTGTACCCTCATCTTAAGCCCATTACATTTTTTCAACATGCAAATTACTCACGCTGCACCCCCTACTTGTTTCCTTTGCATTTTTATTTTCTTTTTCCATATTGTTTCATTTTCTTATTTTAAAATTACCAAATAAACTCTAAAAATCCCAAATAAATTCATGTGACATCTTTACACATTTAATTAATTTTCTAAAATTTTTAATTCTGGTTTTATTAATTTTTGAGCATATTTCCATATTTCTTTTCAATTTCTTTTTTCATTTAAACCTTTCTTTGACACTTGAACTTGTGCATTTTATTTCTCCCATCTCATACAACATTTTTGACTCATTCTTTTTGAATTGGTTAGATAACACATTTAAGTATGTAAGAAAATTTTCATTTGATTTTTAAAGTCATTTTATCATGTGTTTAGGAGTTCTTATTTGAGAATTTTGTGGAGTGTTTCAATGTGTTTTCATGAGGCCTTTTGAGGCACTTTTCTTTTGAGTGTTACCATGAGCTTTTTATACATGTTTGTGCTTCTGACTTAGATTGTCTAGGCTCTATTTTTACAATTTTATCATGTGCTTTGATATTTGTTTAATGCCTTGCACTTGAAGTAACATGTACACACATTCTTCTACTTCATTCTCACATGATTTTGATGAGGCACTTGTGCCACCTCTTGTGTTCACTTTGTATGATATTATAGGTCATTGGTATGATATTATAGGTCATATTGAACCATGATTATAGGTCCTTTGTTTTCATTCTTTGTCATTTGTACACAATTGTTCTAAATGTCATTCTTACATGAAAATTTTTGTCCTAATGCTTACATCTTCTCTTCTTAAGCTCTACATGTTTTATGTGTGCATTTTGTATGCCATTTCATATCTTCCATTTGCATTTCATTAATAGTATGCCACTGCCCATATGCATTCATTAATCATTTCACATGTTATGCATTTTTGGTATGTCACTTTGTGCATCTAATTAGAAACTTGTTTCTTCTCCTTATCTCTTCTTCATCTTACTTCCTCTATTTGTATCATTGCATCCATGATTTGTATGATGATTCATATGCATTGTGAGACATTTATAAATGGTATGTGGTTCTGACCTTGATCTTTTGTGAAGCATTATTGCATGATCAGTTTGCATGTCCACTCATCTTTCATCTATTCCTTTCATAGGTGTTTTTATTTGATGTTTAGGACTTTGCTTGTATGTGGCTGATATCTTAACATTAGAGAACATCATTAGAGCATAAGTTCTGACCTTGATTGGTTTTCATCTCTTAGGATCTTTATTCATTGGTTCTTAATTTGTTTAATCATTACTTGTTATTCTTTCCTTATTTCACCACTTGTAAGTAATTTTTGGAACTAACCTTTTCATGTAGGTACTAATGGTAAGTAAGTAAGTGGATATGATTCCACATACACTTGTTTCTTCCATTTTATCTTAGGTCCTTTAATCATTCAACTTGTGATCATGATAAGCATTTATATGCTTTCCTTGAATAACTTCTTTCTTCCCCCTTTTGAGTTATAACTCATCTTCTACTTTAGAAGTGAGTTGTTCAACTCACTCTTCTTCTCTATTCTCTTAGGATTAGGTTTCTTAAACCACATTAACCATAGGAACATCCATGTATGATGACTTTAGGGTTTGAGTCTTAGTCTCCCTCATTAGATTTTACCTTTCTCTACCTTTTGAGTCTTTCTCTCCTCATCTTAAAACAAAAAGCAAAAACACTTAATACAGGTTGACGCATATTGCATGTGAGCCTAAAACATGGGAAATGGAAGGAGGAGGGTTTCTCTCCACTTTTCTAGAGTGTTTAGCATACGTCCTGTTAGGACGACCATGCGACGCATTCGATCCTATATCATAGACTTGAATGCAATAAGTGTTATTAACACAAAGATAATCAAAACACTTCTCCTTAAAACACAAAAAAAAACAACAATTCTACTCTCTTCTCTTTCACTCTATTCTTAAGGATTCATCACGTCCATTCTACCACAAACAGGTAACGCCTAAGCCTCCACACAGCGAGCCGCAACACCTAACTGCTGGGACGCGCACTCTGACATTTCCATTAAAAAACACAAACAAAACACAGACTTGGTTAAGTCGAACTACGACTACTCTGACTTCCTCACTCTGGTTAGATTGAGGATACGTAGGCACGAGACGGCGATGTCTTGGCGAGCAACCTCCCCCCTTAGTTCATGTACGAACTACGTTGACTCTGATTTTCCTGTTCCTGAGGGAATACGTAGGCCTAGGACTCCGAGGACGTCCTATCGAGTCACTTCTTTTTATTTTCTTCTTCGTTTCTTCGTTCTTTTCTGTTCTCGTTCCTTTTCCGGTCCAGTATCAGTGGAGATCCAGACGACGACACCCTTTGATCGAACGGCAAGCGTGGATCCCATCGGGTACGATGGACGCGTGGGGGTGCTAATACCTTCCCTTCGCGTAACCGACTCCCGAACCCAGTTCTCTTGGTCACAAGACCATGCTATTTCCTTTCCCTCAGGTTTACGCAGTGTTTCCTTTCCCTCTCTTGGGATAAATACACATTGCTGGCGACTCTGTTTCGGTGTCACTTTCGCGTTTGTACTTGGATGAAAATCCCGGGAGCGACAACTGGCGACTCTGCTGGGGATCGAACCTAGAATCTCTGGTTCCCTAAGCGGGTCAATCCTAGCGCTTGTCTATTTTTCTTTCATTGGGTGTTTACTGTGGTGTTGTGTTTTGCTGTTTTACTGTTTTACTGCATTGTTGTTTACCGCTTTACTGTACTTTACTGTATTTATTGCATTTACTGTATTATATATCATCATTATGCTGGACTGTGCTGTTATTTTCTGTTTGGCAGGCAGGGTGTTCTGAGAGATAAGCCCATTACCCAGGCTTGAGTACACACATAGGTATTAGAGTGGATAATCATGACGCTTGCGCGGTGGTGACCACGTATTGTTGTTCATGAGACCCACAACCAGACAAGGTTCTATCAGGAGCTATCTGGTACTGTATGTTATACAGGCCAGTAGTTATTCTCTTGAGGAACTGTCGACTCTGGTGACCATTCCCGAGGACTCAGTTTCGGCACTCCTCCCGAGATGTGACAGTGGAAGACCACGTTCTGTGGCAAACCCATTGCACATTCTCGATCCGAGGACCCAATGCTGGGAACTTGCTATAGGATGTCCTTTTTGAAAGAGAATCAGTGGAGGCACTCCTCGATTGGCGATAGTACTGTACCCCGAGGGATGAATGTACTATTGCTTCTCAACCTCAGTGCCCGAAGTTGAGGACCTTTCGTTTTCGTGAATCAGTTGAGGCCTTCTCGATTGATGATGATGCCAGACCAGAAATGGTGAACGTATCATCATTTCTCGACCTGAGAGCCCAGGATACTGAGGATCTTAGTACCCACACGTGAGAAGGGCGGGTTGTTTACAGGTTTGCAGGTAACCATAACCTCCTACATACCCGGTTTTCTGTTGTCATTACACAGAAGGAGAATTCATCCTATTGTATTCAGACGGTTCCTATTTATGGTTCTATATTATTCTCAGAGCTACACTAACACCGTTCACAGTCCAGCACAGACACTTGGCACCTTGATACCATGCCCTTTGCATTGCATTTACATATCCTAACATACATGTTTATTCATTTCCAGGTGCATATTTTACCCCCGATTCCAGTCGTCAGGTTTTCACAAGGATGAATACTAAAGAGAGGAAGAATATCATCAGTTACAAATTCCTCACGCCTACTTTAGGCCCTATTATTGTCCTGAAAGGAATGGCGAGCCCTGAAGTGCGGGAAGCTTTCGAAGAGAAATATGGGTGGATTTTATCTTTTGTCTGCAATGTCAGTGATTACGAATACAGGGGTCTCCATACTTTGATGCAGTTCTAAGATCCTCCCCTGAGGTGTTTTGTATTTCCAGATTATTTGTTGGTACCTACTTTGGAGGAGTAATCCAACATGCTAGGGATTGCAATCAAGGAGGAGCCTCCTTTCTTTGGGTCTGTGGGTGATCTTGACTTTGGAAAAGTGGCTGGTGCTCTTTATTTGAGCAAGTCAGAACTAGAAGCCAATATCTCCAACAAAGGAAAGATTCGTGGTTACAAGCTGGGGTATTTGATAAATAAGGCTCAGGAGGCTGCGAAAGACGGGAATTGGGTTGTTTTTAATGCTTTGCTATCCCTTTGTGTATACGGTATTGTATTGTTTCCCAACGAGCCTGATTTTGTTGATACGGACGCCATTCGGATATTCATGATGAAAAATCCAGTACCAACGCTGTTGGGAGATCTTCACTATGCCTTATACAACAGAAATGAAAAGAAAAGAGGAGGGATAGTTCGTTGTTGTGCACCTTTGTTCTATAAGTGGTTTGCAAGTCGCTTACCGCAATCAGGAGCTTTTGTGGATTCTAAAAATTATCTAGAATAGAGTCAACGCTTAATGGGACTAGTTGCCAAAGACATCATATGGGTAGATCATGGGCTAATTGGCAAGACCATTATCCACAGCTGTGGTGAGTTTCCTAATGTTCCACTAATAGGAAGAAAGGGGGGAATCAACTACAATCCTTCTTTGGCCGTCCGGCAATTTGGGTACGCTCTGACGGGTCTGCCCATTAAGAGAGATGTAGAGGAGTCCCTATATTTCCACACATCAGATGGTTTGGAAACAGCACAAAGAGTCTCTGAAAGCTAGGTTAGCGTACTGAAGAAAGGGAAAGTTGCTCTGGGCAAACCCAACATCGGGCTCATCAAGCATATGTAGAGTGGGTGAAGAAAAGAATTGAAGATTTTCACTTGCCTTTTGGTAAGGCGCCCCTTCTGTATCCTAAGGATGAGAAAGAAAGAAGTACTGCCACTGTGGAAGAATTCGACAAGTTGCAAGCTTCGGTGAAAAAGCTTCAAGGAGAGAATTTTGAGTTGAGCAGTCGTCTTCAAGAAGCGCTATATACCAACAAAAGATTGGAACAGAAAGCCCAAGACACCGAACAAATTTTAGCAGCAAGAGAAAGGGATTTTGCAGAAAGGGCTCAACATTTCCAGAAAGTTAGTAAGGGTGCTGATGCTGCCACTCAAGTTCATAAGAGGACCAAACAGGCTTTAGCCCATACTAAAGACACGCTAGCCAAGATTCAGCAAGCCTGGGATGAGGTCAGAATGAAGAATACAGAGCTACGAGAACAATTAAAGGCCAAAGACGATGAGCTTCTTAGAGCGCATGAACAACGGAGAAAGCATCGGGAAGACTTTGGAAAAAGCCAATAGCAGCTGGAGAATGTTAATGATGAACTAAAAATGTCCAAGAAAAAGCTTGAGGATGCCATGATGGAGATGGGAAGACTCAAGATACAAGTTGGGGTGAAAAGGTTTAAGGAAGTGAGTACTGATGAAGCTCTCCTAATGCACGCAGATTCATTAGCCGAAGCTCTGTAGAGGAGAGACATTTTGATTAAAGAGATGATTGAAAGGCCGGGTCATCAGCGCACCAGAATCCTTTTTGAAGAAATCAAGCATTCTAGTGAGAAATTGAAAGATTTGGAGTTAGATGATTGATTTTACTTTCCCATCTCCTTAATGTAGTTATGTTGGTGTACTGTAGGCTACCATCAGGCTTGTTGATGGAGCCATTTCCTTGATGTACTTCCTATTTACGAACTCGTTGTAAAATGCTTCGACACTTATTAGTTTTCTGTTGAATTCAATGAATGGCTTATTCAAAGGGGTTTCTTCGGCATCACGCTATTCACCAGTACATTATCACAACAGTTTATCACAGCACAGTCTTCGCAATATTTTTCTCTCAACATTGTGTGACTATTATTGAGCTTCTTATGATTAAGACTGGAATCAGGGTGTAAAATGCTCTGGCAATGAAAAACATGACATTTGCATTCTCATAATCATAAGCATTTTTGCATAACAGGTACTTGTTCTGGGTTTCCCTAACTCTTATTTGGTTTCAGGCAGGATAGCTGACCAATCGATTCATCAATATTCTACTCGACTCAACCAGAAAAGAGTAATGGAGCAAATGCAAGCAGAAATGGCCGCCATGCAAGCCCGTATCACCCAATTCATGGAAATGATGCAAGGGGTCGCACAGGGACAGGAGCAACTCAGAACTCTCGTGCAACCTCTCGTGGCAAGAGTAGATGACAATGGTGTACTACATGGTGGTTTCCAGAACAATGTTATTCCTCCGGGCGGAGGCACTAATGGGCATAATATTCAGAATGGACCTCCGGGTGGAGTTCCAGTTCCCACTGTTGTTATCCCTCCGAGCGGAGGAGAGAATGTGGTGATTCCTTCTGTGGTTGGAGGAGGAAACAGTATCCATGCAGTTCATGGCCATCACTTTGATGACCAATAAGACGATGTTTTTTCTGTACCCGGTGGAGATGCTGGTCTCCCGGTTGTTGATGACCAAAGGATTAGAATGATTGAAGAGCAGCTAAGAGGAGTGGTAAATCAAAATTCTGTGGGAATGGATCTGGATGACCTAGGGCTGGTTCCTGATGTGAGAATTCCTCATAAATTTCAAGTCCCCACTTTTGAGAAGTACAACGGCACTACTTGCCCCAGGACACATGTTCGGGCGTATGCAAGAAAGATGGATGCGTACTCCCGTGATGAAAAATCGCTGATGCACTTCTTCCAGGACAGTTTGTCTAGAGCGTCCCTGGAATGGTATATGCAACTTGAGAGGAGCCATGTATGCAACTGGAGAGAGATGGTGGAAGCATTTGTGAAACACTATCAATATAATACTGACTTGGCTCCCAATCATACACAGTTACAAAATATGTCTCAAAAGAGTGGTGAAAGTTTTAAGGAGTACACGCAAAGGTGGCGCGAGTTGGCGGCAAGAGTACAACCACCCATGCTAGAGAAGGAAATGCTGAATCTATTGATGGATACTTTGCCAGGACATTATTATGAAAAGTTGTTACCTTGCATGTCGGGCAAGTTTGCCGACTTGATCATGGTTGGAGAGATGCTAGAGGGTAGAATCAAAACTGGGAAAGTTTCGGGTAATGATGGGTCGTCTTCTAGTCAGGGGAAGAAACCATATGCGAATTACAAAAAGAAAGAGGAAACCGATTCTGTCTCGTCTTACCGAGGCAAAGGGAAGCAACGCCAGAATTATAACCAGCAGGTAGCATCAGTGACAATTCCGCCAGCACCTCCACAGCAGCAACATAATCGTGTTCCACGCCAGCAGCATTTTACGCCTAAACAGAACCGACATTTTGACACTCCACCTCTACCGTATTCACAGTTATTCTAACACTTACTTCAGCTGCAGCTAATTCAAAAGAGGACTCTAGCTCCTATCACTGGTAATCCACCTCCGGGTTATAATCCTAACGCCCATTGCGACTTCCATTCTGGGGCACCCGGACATCATATCGAGGATTGCAAGCCTTTTAAGCACAAAGTCCAAGACTTGGTGGATTCCAAGGCTATAAATTTTTCAAATGACGTGCCGAATGTTATACAGAACCCAATGCCTGATCATGGTGGGCCAAGGGTTAATGCTGTGTTAGAGGAGAAGGAATTTTTGAATCTGGTTATGGATGTGAACGAATTAAGGACTCCTTTGATGGTGGTAAAGGAGAGATTATTGATGGGTGGAGTGGACCCCGGTTGTGACGAGAACTGTTTAGAATGTATGTTACAGACGAATGGTTGTGGGTTGTTGAAATCAGGAGTTCAAAAGTTGATCGATGAAGGTAGGTTGCAGTTTGACAGGTGTGACCAACGATGTGGCTACTATCACTATTCCATTCAAGACAATTACAATTTCAGCGGCGGCAAGACCAACGCCACTGATAATTACAGGTCCTGGACCTATTCCTTATGAGATCACCAAGGCCACTCCTTGGAACTATGGTGCAAAAGTTTTCGTTAATGGGCAGAAACAAGAGTTAATGGGAACGTCGGTAGCAAGTTCCAGTTTTGAAAATAATGAGGAAGCGGGAGCTATTACCCGAAGCGGAAGAATCTTTACTCCTTCTGAGGAACAGGCTGATAATTCCAGACAGAACAAGGGTAAACAGGCCGTGGATAATTCTATGCAGACCCCGGCAGTGAATGACTCCGTAGTAAGGCCAGCTGATAGTCCCTTCTCCGAGAATGTAGAGGAATTTATGAGGTTGATTCGAAGAAGTGACTATAAAATTGTGGATCATTTGCATCAGACGCCTTCCAAGATATCCATATTATCCTTGTTGTTGTGTTCAGAAGCTCACCGAAACGCATTGTTGAAAGTACTGAATGCCGCCTATGTGCCCCAAGAGATCTCAGTCAATCAGCTTGAGGGGGTGATAGCCCATGTTAATGCAGGAAACATTTTGGGGTTTACTGATGCTGACTTGACTCCAGCTGGGAGAAACCATAACAATGCCTTGCATATTTCTGTTGAGTGTCGTGGGTCGTTAATGTCTCATGTGCTTGTGGATACAGGGTCATCTTTAAATGTGTTTCCTAAGAAGGCATTGATGAAGTTGGATACCCGAGGGTTGATATGCATGCCCAGTGATTTGGTAGTGTGCGTATTTGATGGTTCTAAAAGGGCTGTTTTTGGAGAGGTTGTGCTGCCAATTAAGGTTGGCCCGGAGGTCTTTGACGCCATATTCTATATAATGGATATTCAGCCCGCTTACAGTTGTCTACTTGGTCGGTCGTGGATTCACAGTATTGGGGCTGTAACGTCTACACTCCATCAGAAGCTGAAATATATAGTGGATGGACACGTGGTGACAGTTTACGGAGAGGAGGACATTATGATAAGCCATCTATCCACGTTCAAATATGTGGAGGTAGATGGTGAGATACAGGAAACGTTATGCCAGGCTTTTGAAATGGTAAAAGTTCATGAAGAAGTTCCCAAAGAGGTTAGCCCATCTGAAATGGTTAAGCAGCTTACATTGGTAGAGCAACCGGAGATTTCTATGTCATCCCTCAAAGATGCACGGGCTGTAGTCGAAGCTGGAAACTCACAAAAATGGGGTCAGATTATTGAGGTACAGAAGAAGCAAGATACTTATGGGCTGGGTTACAAGCCACCCAGGCGTCCTGAAGAGCCTCCGAAGTTTTACGGCCCAGTTCGTTTTACTAGTGCTGGGGTATTCTTTGATAGAGTCAACGCTATTGAAGAGGATGGGGACAGTGATTGCGACATGGATAATTAGATCCGCCCCTGCATGCCTGGTCAAAGTCCACGCAACTGGTCATCGGAGAACATCATCCAAGTGACTGGCCCCGAGTAATGGTCTCTGTTTTTTCTGTTATGTTTGATCCTACGCTCTTCCCAAGGCGTAGTGACTCTTGTTTGTAGGGCTTGAACATTTTGTATGCTTTTCCTTATCAATAATAAAGGACTTTTCGCATTCAAATATTTCAGATCCCTGTTTTTCTGTTTTATTTTTATGCATAAAATCACATCAAAATGGCAATTTGTTTTGTTTGTTGCATACATAATGAAACATGAATCATCTATCATGCAGGTTACCTTGTTCAAAGTCCATCCCTCATGATTTGGCTATGGCTCAGTATGATTTCGATAATCCCATATATCAGGCTGAAGAAGAGGTTGAGGAAGGCTGTGAACTTCCTGAGGAATTGGCCAGATTACTAAAACAGGAGGAAAGGGTAATCGTGCCTCATCAAGAGGAGATTGAGATTGTTAATTTGGGAACCGAGGATGCGAAAAAAGAGGTAAAAATTGGGGCTGCTTTGGAAGACAGTGTAAAGGGAAGATTGATTGAAATGCTTCGAAAGTACGTGGATATCTTCGCCTGGTCTTACCAAGACATGCCTGGGCTTGACACGGACATCGTGGTACATCGGTTGCCGCTCAAAGAGGGATGTACTCCGGTTAAGCAGAAGTTGAGAAGAACGAAACCTGAGATGTCTATCAAGATTAAATAGGAGGTTCAGAAGCAGATAGATGCTGGATTTCTGGATGTGACAAGTTATCCTCTGTGGGTTACTAACATTGTACCTGTACCTAAGAAGGACGGAAAGGTCAGAATGTGTGTTGATTACAGAGATCTGAATAGAGCAAGCCCAAAAGATGATTTCCCGCTCCCTTACATCGACGTGTTAGTGGACAGCACTGCTCAATACTCCGTGTTTTCCTTCATGGATGGCTTCTCTGGGTATACCCAAATCAAAATGGCCCCAGAGGACATGGAGAAAACAACGTTCATAACACCGTGGGGGACATTCTGTTACAAAGTGATGCCCTTTGGATTGAAAAATGCAGGGGCAACTTATCAGCGGGCAATGGTGACTCTCTTTCATGATATGATTCATAAAGAGATCGAAGTATATGTTGATGACATGATTGCAAAGTCACAAACGGAGGAGGAGCATCTGGTAAATCTGCAGAAGCTTTTTGATAGGTTTATAAAGTTTAGACTGAGGTTGAATCCGAACAAGTGCACTTTCGGGGTGAGATCGGGAAAGCTATTGGGGTTTATTGTCAGCGAAAGAGGTATCGAGGTTGATCCTGCTAAGGTAAGAGCCATACAAGAAATGCCTGAGCCGAGAACAGAAAAAGAGGTTCATGGTTTTCTGGGGAGGTTGAACTACATTGCTAGGTTCATATCTCATCTTACAGCCACTTGTGAACCAATATTCAAATTGCTAAGAAAAGATCAAGCGGTCAGGTGGAATGAAAATTGTCAAAAGGCGTTTGAGAAGATAAAAGAATATTTGCAGGAACCTCCGGTCCTCATGCCGCCAGTGCCAGGAAGGCCATTGATTATGTATCTTACGGTTCTTGAGAATTCAATGGGGTGTGTGCTCGGTCAACAAGACGAGTCAGGTAGAAAAGAGCATGCCATATACTACCTGAGTAAAAAGTTCACTGATTGTGAGTCGAGGTACTCAATGCTGGAAAAAACATGTTGTGCGCTCGCTTGGGCAGCTAAGCATTTTAGGCGGTATATGTTAAGCCACATAACCCTCTTGATTTCGAAGATGGATCCGATCAAGTATGTGTTTGAAAAGCAGGCGCTTTCTGGAAGGATAGCCCATTGGCAGATGGTTTTGACAGAGTACGATATTCAATATGTTTCCCAAAAAGCCATTAAGGGAAGTGTTTTGTCAGAATATCTTGCGGAGCAACCAATTGAGGATTATCAACCGATGAAGTTTGAATTTCCTGATGAGCATATTATGTATCTGAAGATGAAAGACTGTGAAGAGCCTCTACATGATGAAGGACCTGAGATTGGATCCCAGTGGAAGCTAGTCTTTGATGGGGCTGTCAATTCATATGGTAACAGAATCGGGGCAGTCATTACGACTCCACAGGGTTCTCATATACCTTTCACTGCCCAATTGGCGTTCATATGGAACAATAATGAGGCGGAGTACAAAGCATGCATCATGGGGTTAGAAGAAGCAATCGATTTGAGAATCAAGAACCTCGATGTTTACGGTGATTCCGCATTGGTGGTTAATCAGATTACAGGTGAATGGGAAACTCGTCAAGCGAATTTGGTGCCTTATAACAACTATGCCAGAAGGTTGCTACCTTTCTTTGACAGAGTCGATTTCCATCATATATCCTGGTTAGAGAACCAGATGGCAGATGCGTTGGCAACATTATCTTTGATGTATCAGGTGAACCGTTGGAATGAAACTCCCTCGATCAGAATCATGCGTCTGGATAGACCCGCTTTTGTGTTTACAGTTGAAGGGGTATCATATGGCAAGCCTTGGTATCATGATATTAAGGTCTTTCTGAAGAGTCAAGAGTATCCGGTTGACGCGTCCACCAAAGATAAGAAAACCTTGAGGAGGCTAGCGGAAAATTTCTTTTTGAACAAAGACGATGTGTTGTACAAGAGGAACTTTGACATGGTCTTGCTACGTTGTGTTAATGAACATGAGGCAAGCCTGTTGATGGAAGAAGTTCATGAAGGTTCTTTCGGTACTCATGCCAATGGGCACGCTATGGCCAGAAAACTGTTGAGGGCGGGGTATTATTGGATGACTATGGAGTCGGATTGTTTCAAATACGCTCGGAAATGTCATAAGTGCCAGATCTATGCAGATAAGGTACACGTACCGCCTACTCCTCTGAATGTGTTGTCGTCACCCTGGCCCTTTGCTATGTGGGGCATTGATATGATCAGAAAGATTGAGCCGACTGCTTCCAATGGGCATAGTTTCATTTTGGTTGCCATTGATTATTTCACGAAGTGGGTAAAAGCAGCCTCATATGCCAACGTTACCAAGCAAGTAGTAGCCTGGTTTATCAAGAAGGACATCATCTGCCGGTATGGAGTCCCGGAGAGAATCATTACTGATAATGGTTCAAATTTGAATAACAAGATGATGAAGGAGCTGTGTCAGAACTTTAAGATTGAACATGACAATTCTTCTCCCTATCGCCCGAAGATGAATGGGGCTGTTGAGGCGGCAAATAAGAATATCAAGAAGATTGTGCAGAAAATGGTAGTGACGTATAAATACTGGCATGAGATGTTGCCTTATGCTTTACACGGTTATCGTACTTCGGTGCGTACATCAATTGGGGCAACACCTTTCTCGCTTGTATATGGTACGGAAGCAGTTTTACCCGTAGAGGTTGAGATTCCTTCTTTGAGAATTCTGGCAGATGTGAAGCTTGACGAAGTTGAATGGGTGCGTTCCAGATTGAATCAGCTGAACCTGATCAAGGAAAAAAGATTGGCAGCCATTGCACATGGCCAGTTTGTTGCGAGCGATTTTGGACGCGGTTCTTAAGCGCTGGTCGCTCTCTGCGGTTTGAGCTTGAACTACAGGTCGATTCATTTTTTATCCTATTGTGAGCTGAATAAGGAAGGGAAATAGATGTCTCCAATTAACCCTGCTTGCAAACTGAGTTTAAACAGCGATCTATTAGGTTACGGATGCTATCAATGTGGGGGGGCCTTTGTACTGGTTATTTGTATTTTCGCCAATACAGTTTCTTTCTTTTTATCTAGGCAAAGGGTTTCTGGCGGGGAACAAGGATTAGGATGTTAGGACTGATGCTTTTGAATTACTGCTTTTGATTGATGGAGATATGGGATTTGGGTTTTTTGTTGATTGCGCTCGCTAAGATCTTTTCTTTCGATCTTATGCCTACGTATTCTCGTTTACCGAAACAGGGAAATCAGAGCGTTCGTAGTTCCTCCTATTCTATGGGAGGAAATGGTTTTTGGTGTCTTGTTCAAAGCCCAAGACGTGAAGAGAAAAGGTGATTTGTATCTTGTTCAAAGCCCAAGATATGAAGCTGAAAGGTCTCGACTTTAGAGAGAGTTTGTCATCTCTAAAGAGGGGAGAAGGAGAATTACTTTAACTGGGATACGCGGATCCGAGCAATGCCATAATTTCCGAAGAAAGGGTTTTAACCTGAAGGAGAAGACTTTAACTCAGTGTAGAGCAATACCATCTTTCCTTAGGAATTTCTCATGCTAAAAGAGGGACAGTGGCATGGATGTAGATGATCCATAGGCTTGCCGCTTACAGCGATTAGATGAAGGGAAAGGGGTTATTGATGTTTGTGTACTGTGAACGAGGCACAACTTTGATGCTAAAAGGTTGATTGGATCAACCAGTGGTTTTCTTATACAAAGCCTAAGAGGAGGCTAATTTCCGCTAGGAAAATCATTATACAAAGCCTAAGAGGAGGCTATTTTGTGTCTCGTACAAAGCCCGAGAAAGAGGCTAAAAAGGGTTCGACCCAGTGAGGCATATCGTTATACAAAGCCTAAGAGGAGGCTAGCAAAGAGTTGACTCAGTTGGAGAATCTTTTATACTCAGTAAGAGAGTGTTTTTGTATCTCGTACAAAGCCCGAGAGAGAGGCGAAAGGGGTAATTGACTCAACGGGGGAGTCTCTTATGTGTGTCTCGTACGAAGCCTGAGAGAGAGGCGAAAAGGTTGTTTGACTCCGCTAGGGAGAATTTTGGTATCTCGTACGAAGCCCGAGATGGAGGCTAAAAGTTTTGACTCAACAAGAGAGTCTCTGTATCTCGTACGAAGCCCGAGATGGAGGCTATGTCAGTTAAGTGACAGGTCCAGTATACTGATTTTGAAAGAGAAAATCAGTTCTTATATGAGCATCACTGTACTCAGGGATTTGATTTAAGGATCAGGGATATTTCCTTCACTTTAAGGAAATGGGAAATCCAAGGGGTGTCGAGACTGTCCGAGTCTGCGGGTTTCCTTCCTATTTAACGAAGGGTGCTTGAGAATGTCTTTGAGACTCAAGGAAGTTAGACTGTCCGTGTCTAGAGTTTTATCTTTTGTACTATGCTGTGAGAAACAGTAGTAGACTCTACGAAAGGACGGTTCTATAATGATGACTAGGTTCTGTTCCTATACCTCTAGGAGGTCATCGGGACAATTTGTACGAAGTCCAAGAGGAGGCTGGAAACTTTTAAGAAGCCGACGGGTCCTTGTACGAAGCCCAAGAGGAGGCTATCATTCCCGGAGGAAGAAATCATTATACGAAGCCTAAGAGGAGGTTGTGAATACTTCTAAGAAGTCGTAGTGTCCTTGAATAATGCCCAAGAGGAGGCCGTTGCTTTTAAGAAGCCCGTGGGTCTTATCATCTCCTTTCCATTAGGAGAGATAACTCTTTTAAAGATAAAAACCACTGGTAAACGTGCGAGGTTTACTATCCAGCGACTTTTAGCTTTTAAAGAGGGTTCCTTAGTTAAGGTCCAAGATTATGACCGTAGTGGGCACCCAAACCCCGAGACATTCAAGGCAAGCTATCCACAAGGAATAGATCAAGTCAGGAAAGTTCTAGAATTTGGAAGAAACTCAAAGATGCCATTCACGGAGAATACATTCATCTTGGGGAGTAGAGCTTCTTGACGATTCCTAAGGAGGACAGCCGAAGAGAAGACTGTATCTGGTGCTCCTATTGGGGATCTAGGCGTCTATTTCTACGAATAAATGAAACGACGTCACCTAGTTCTAGACATAGTTGCCGGGGAAACTCGAAATATCTATACTATTATTACACAGTAGATATGAGTTTATGAAAGGAGACTTACAGTGAGCAGCCCCACAATACAGTTATATATATATGAAAGCAGTAAATGAAAGCGATAACCACTTACTCGGTTGGAGTGCTTCCATGCTGTTTGGTTAGTTGTTCAACAAAGAAAGACTGAAAACAACAGTATATTCAAAATCAAAGGAGAAAGTGCTTTGAAAAAGAAAGATTTGGGGCTTACAGCTCAAGGAGAGGCCCAGGGTTTTATCAGTGAGCGCACTGTTTGAATTTGTACAGAGGGACTTATACAAGTGACTAGGGCCCAAAAAGGTTTTCTGTACAAAGGGATGGGTCTTACACTCTCTCAAGAGGCCCAAAAAGGTTTAAAGAAAAAAAGAGTGGGGCTTATAACACGAGGGTAGGCCCAAATGATTTTTTTCGTTTAAAAATGGCGATCGCGCCGAGGTTTTCCTTTAACGCAGAGGGACTTATACAATAAGTGAGGCCCAAAATGTTTTGGTTAAAAGGGGGATTGGGAATTACACTCTAATAGAGGCCCAAAGTGTTTTGAATGGGTCTTATAGCTCAAGGAGAGGCCCAGATGATTTTTATTTTTAAACGGGCGACGATCGCGCCGTTTACTTGTACAGAGGGACTTATACAATGGATGAGGCCCAAAAAGTTTTTGTACAAGGGGGGATGGGTCTTACACTCTCTCAAGAGGCCCAAAAAGTTTTGAAAATGATTTATGAGGGTTGAATTAATCCAAAACCCTAATTTGTTTTCAAAATGTATTTAATTGAATAAAAATTCAATTAAAAGGATCAAAAATTGTTTAACACATGGAAAACAAATTGTGATTTTGGATTAATGCTTCAAAAATTAAGTATTGGCCTACAAAATAATTAGAAAGCATTAAAAGTTGCAAAATCAATGTAGAAAAAATATTTAAAATGCCAAAAACAATGAAAATATTAATTCTTTGCAAAAATATCAATTATATGAAATAAATAATATTTTTGGGATTTTTTGATAAAATAAAATATTTTAACATTTTTGTGAATTATTAAAAAAAGAATCAACTCAAAATCATTAAAACTCAGAGAGAAATTAATTTTTGAATCAATTAAACAAAAATCACAAAATTCAAATATTTGAATTTATGAAAATGGCGCCAAGAACAACATCAAGAACACGCGCGTTTTTCAGTTTGCCCAGATTTGCATTTTCTATCCAATCTCCATGAATACGTAATCATATCATGCAATCCACATATCATTATGCTCGTCTCAACCTCACGATCATGTCTATATACTTTAATTTCATTTAAATTAAACATACAACAAGAAATCACGAAGAGACCTCAAGAACCCTAATTTCTGCATGAAGGCTAGGATTTTTGATACACGATTTAAACAATGCAATTAATTGAGGGAAAACATTCCATGCATGATTATGAACATATGGCAAAATTATTGTGCGAGGAAATATGCATAGATTGAGAGATGCCCAAGTTTAGGCTTACCTCCAAGTCGTGACAGCAAGAGCAGATGTGATTTTGAGTTGGAGGTGTTACAGACAAGTTGTGATGATCTGGACAGCTTCCCTACACCATATGGAGTGTATTTGAACACTTGGATTGAATTGAAATGGACTGGATCAGTTTATGGCATCTCAGCTGCAACTTCACTTCAAACTTGTGTGGATGGCAAGTGATTTTGAGATTTTGATGCTCCAGATGTTATGTGAGTGTTTGATCAGCTCATATGTGATGTATGTGAGGTGTGTGAGTGATTGGTTTGTGCAGAATTGCTCTCAAACTCAAAACCCGATAGCTACCTTGCTAAGAAAGGCATTTTTGCCAAGAGAAAGAGATTTTGAGGAAAGCGTCTGTTAGATGGCTTTGGTGTACTCAAACTGACCACAATTGAGCTCTATTTATAGTAGAGCAAGTTTGTTTTGCAAGGAATGGTGCATGGCAGCTGGTAAGTAGGTTTGGCCAATGTTGGCAAATGAAAATCCAAGTCTCCTCTAGCCATTGACTAGAGGTTAGGGCACTGAGCTTTGGTCCCCTTGGTCTTGGATAAGTCTTGACTGATTTCAGATGAGAATGGCTCAGTCCATGCCACCTTGATGGTTCCATTGAATGCCTCATTCCAAATTTGAAGTCTTGTCCCTATTTTGGCCATTCTAGGTTCAACATGCTATTTCTTGTTCCATGGACTTTGGAGGCTTGGCTCAGTGATTGTCCCCTTTAGATTCAATCCTCTGAGGTGTCCAAGTGGATTGGAGCAATTGAATTTGGCTGATTTTGGCAAATCGACCAAGGTTGCAAATTCTGCCTTGCTTTGACAGATTTCAACAAGGCAACTTGCCAATGTTGTATCTCATGATGTAGGTTGAATTTGGCAATGTTCTTGGCCATTTTGGAAAGCTCTTACATGATACAACAACTGTTTGAACAAGTTTGGTTTTGATCTCTTTTGATTCCAAGTGAAAAATCCCCCTACATTTGGCAAAAAGTGAGGCAGAATCTGACTTAGTGAAAATTTCACTAAGTGTTGGAAAAAGTGACATTTTCACTTTTTAGCCACTTTGATCACTCCATAACTCAAAATCCTTAATGAATTGGAATGACTTGTAGTTGAAGTTTTTGTAGGTGATAATGAGGGCTACAAATCCATCTTTGGATGAGAAAAAATGGCCTTGTGGTTTAGGAGTTATGGTCCTTCAAAGTTGGTACCTTTGCCACTTTGTTTTTAACTTAGAAAATTTTCTAAGTTTTATGGTTACCCCTTTTACAAGTTATCTCACTTTTCTTGATTTTTCTTGATGAATGATGATTCAAATCATACATTAACATCATTTTAGGGTTAAAAATCCATTTTGGTGAAAAATCTCAAAAAGTCAAAGTTGACTTTTGTGCACAGTTGACTTTTTATCAGATGAATTCCAAACTGTGCAATTCTTCAGGAAATCATGTCCTTGACCTAAATCAAACTTGATGGACATGTTCCATGGGTGTCATAGGGTATATTCAATCATGTATTAGGGTTTGGGAGCATGTCCTGGTCAAAAGTCAAAGTTACAGTTGACTTTTCCCTTAAAACCCTAATTGTGGTGCAGATGAAATTGAGACTTGTTGCCCAAGCTTCTTGGATCAATCCATTGTTCCAAATGGATCAATATGGTATATTAGAGACCCTCAAATCATCTCTTGAGGTCTTGGCTCATGGTTTGTCCCAAAAGTCAACTTTGGGGTGAATTAGGTCAAGAAACCCTAATTCCTAATTTTTGATGAATGCATCCCTTGAGGAAAAATTGACTTGATGCATGGGTTCATGAGGTTCCATGAAGTATATTAGGTTATGTTTTGGATCATTGCCTTGTGCCCAGATGAAAATTTCCATCTGGAGGCCCTGGTCGACCAAAACCCTAATTTGGTGATACTGTCGATCTTGAGACTTGATCCACCTAGAAGGGAGCAGCCTTGTGCTTAATCCTTGAAGTGGGAGTCCTTTTTGATCCATTGTGGATGTTTAAGAGATTAGACAAGTTGAAGATCATGTCATTTCTTGATTGATCCTTTGTCTAAGCACTCAGAGAGGGCTTGAAACCCTAATTTTGATTGTATTGGATGCTCACCCATCTTTGGGGAGACTGATGAAGCATGATGGTTCATCCATATTGTGATGATGATTTTCACAATGATGGGGAATCTAAGTGGTCAAAATTTGGGGTATTACACAGTTGTACCAGAGCAGGATGAAGAAAGCATTTGATCAAAAGGTGCGTCCTCGGTGCTTTCAAGCTGGTGAATTGGTTTTGAAAAGGATCTTTCCTCCTCAAACAGATCACAGGGGCAAATGGACTCCAAATTACGAAGGTCCATATGTAGTAAGACAGGTTTTCTCTGGTGGAGCCTTATTACTCTCGACTATGGATGGCGAAGATTTTACATCCCCTGTGAATGCAGACGTAGTCAAAAAATACTTTGTATAAAAGAGACCCGTTGGACATAAAAAGAAGATCTAGGAAAAAAAGGGGCATCCTGACGAACCATAAAAAAGAAGAGGTTCGGACAAAAGTTAGGGATAAAAAGAAAAAAAGAATAGACCCGCAAAGTTGAAAACCTGACAAGGCAACTTTGGCAAAAATGGGTATCCCGGTGGATTGAAAACCCGTAAAGGGCGATCCAGGAAAAAGTTAGGGATTTGAAAGCAAGAGGTTACGATCTGCATTCGATCTGTGAACACTTTTGATACACGGGAATTTTGAAGAAAAGGAATCAGTCCAGTCAGTCTCTTCGAAGGTCAAAACATATACGGATAAGCGAGACATACGGGTCATAGCTGAATCGAATCATGGTGGATATATGTTCCCCACATTGTCGACATGTGTATTTTCTTTTACTTTTTGTGCAATCTCCTTTTTTCAGGAATTGCCTCCAAATGTAAATGCCTATTTACAGGCCAATTCATTCAATAAAATTCTCACTTTAGTCAAAGAGCTTTCCATGTTTTATTTTTACTGTTTTGTTTGTGAAAGGTCCGATATTTTGATAAGACATTGCATGCAAAATGTTAAGCTTTGTGAAGCATATCGGAAAACAGTGGAAATTGCTCATGAAATGGTCATTAGGATAATAATCTAGATAGCCATTTTGCGTTATCTGTTGATTTTGTTTGCAGGGCAGCAGGATTTCTCCCCCAGTAGAGTTACTCTCTCCAGCATCTGAAAGATCATCATCCTCAGCAGAGCTTACTCTTCTCTGTAAGTCTACTGGGTATTGTGTCCCCAACCGAAGTCCTGGTTGATCTATTACTCCCCGGCAGGTAGTCAGAAGTGGGTTATTATAAGGACAGGAAACGTGGGATTCACTAGCAGCTGAGTGCTCTAATCCCCAGCAGGGTAAAGTGAATCTTTTCCTCAGCAGGTTATTACTCTCCCCAGCCAGAGTACAGAGGATTATATCCCCAACTAGAGTGGTGGTTGGTCCATTACTCTCTTAGCAAATAGCCAGAAGTTGATGCGTCTGTAGCCCTAACAAGAGACTGGTGGAGTATCTTATTTGGACAAAGATGTTATCTCCCCACAGAGTCTGAACACCTATCTCCCTCAGCTGATCAAGAAATGTTTTCTCACCAACAATAGTTTGGTCTGATCCCCAGCAGAGGATTAATATTGGTGGTATCCCCTAGCAGAGCTAGTGTTGTCAATCACCATTTTCCAAGCAGATTTGCTGGTAGCGGCTGGTATTACCAGCGGGATAGAGGTAAGAGTATTTCCCAGCAGCAGGGTAAGCTCAATAATACCCCCAAGCAGGGTTGGTGTTGTTGACTTGTTTCCCCAAGCATAGTTTGGTGGTGATCCTCACAAATGGTTTGTTCAACAGCAGTTGATATTCTTCAGGAGGCCTTAAGTCTAATCGTTATTGGCATTCTTTCAGATTCAGGTAGAAGTCATTGGTAGCCTCCAACAGAGAGAAGTTCTCTTTGGGTTCCAGCTTCAATATTTGTTGTTATCCATCCCCAACATAGTGGGCGGTCTATCGGAGTTTTCATTTCCAGCAGAGTTTGTGACCAATGTCTTCCTCAGCAGAGCGAAGTCTTTCTCAGCAGAGTCTCTTAATTCAGTGGACAACTTAGTTGGTCGTCCCCGGTGGAGTTGCCTTCGTCTTCAGCATTTATTTTGTTGGGGCACCTCTTTTGCATTGCATAGGCATTCTTGCATGGCATCCTCCCAAACGCGTAGCATTTCCATTTCGCATGGAGCATTATGCCATAGAAAAATTCAAACATATGCATTCGAAGCATAAGCCAGGTTTGATACCTTCTACCAGACTCTTTCCCCAGCAGAAAGTGATGTAACTCAGGAGATGTTGTTCAAACATTACACAGCGACCAGTGGATACGTCCCTCCTATTCCTTCATATACTCCCCTACAGAGTTGTCTGTCTAGATTTCTCTTTTCCCCAGTGGAATCCTTTTTGCGGGTATGTGAATTCTACCTATCTTGGGTTTGAAAGTCTATCTTTGACTTAGTCTTTCTTTGAAATTCCACTTTCGGTCGGTCTTTCTTTTCGAGTCCGCTTTAGGTCATACTCTTTTGCTGTTGAAAGACCGCTTTCGGTCGGTCTTTCTTTTCGAGTCCGCTTTCGGTCGTACTTGTTTGCTGTTGAGATTCCGCTTTCGGTCGTACTCGTTTACTGTTGAAATTCCGCTTTCGGTCGGTCTTTCTTTTTGAGTCTGCTTTCGGTCGTACTCGTTTGTTGTTGAAATTCTGCTTTCGGTCGGTCTTTCTTTTCGAGTCCGCTTTCGGTCGTACTCGTTTGTTGTTGAAATTCCGCTTTCGGTCGGTCTTTCTTTTCGAGTCCGCTTTCGGTCGTACTCATTTACTGTTGAAATTCTGCTTTCGGTCGGTCTTTCTTTTTGAGTCCGCTTTCGGTCGTACTCGTTTGCTGTTGAAAGTCCGCTTTCGGTTGGTCTTTCTTTTCGAGTCCGCTTTCGGTCGAACTCGTTTGCTGTTGAAATTCCGCTTTCGGTCGGTCTTTCTTTTCGAGTCCGCTTTCGGTCGTACTCATTTGTTGTTGAAATTCCACTTTCGGTCGTACTCGTTTGCTGTTGAGATTCCGCTTTTGGTCGATCTTTCTTTTCGAGTCCGTCTTTGGCCGTCCTCGTTAACTATTCTATTTCGTTATCCCCACAGTTCGCAAATTTCAGGTTATTTTAGTATTCAATCTCCATGTATCTCGATTGTCTGAAAGCCGTAGCTATCATACCCTCGGATCCAAGAAGTTTGAATAGGGGCAGCTGTAGCACCTCAAAATTTGCCCTCTTGCTGTTAGCTTTTACTGGCTTATGCTGCATTGCATTTTGGCATAATCATCATTTGCATTTCATTGGTTCTTTGGCATGGGATCAAGGTGTCTAAGTCAAATACAAGGAGCCTTGAGCCCTAAGAGGTCCTAATGGTCATCACCTCATCATATGATCAAGCTTGACAAGAGAATGCAGGGAATCACATCATCCTAATAAGTGCAAAACTAGGGTTTTGGAATTCTTGAGTAGAATGCCCCAATGGGCAAGATCTTCGAGTTTTTATCACCTCCAAATGTCATATCTCATCTTTGTTAGACAGGATTTACATCATATTCAGAGGAATTTGGATTTGGAGGATGTGCTATTTTTTCTTAGACTAAGGGCTTAAAACTAGGGTTTGCCATGAAATCAGTATATTTCTGATTTCTTCGGTAAAACTTGATCTCATGGTATTTTACATGTCCTCAAGGATCTAGAGGTGGAAGATTGCCCATTGATTCATTTCAGAAGAGGTTCAATTGGCAAATTGGTTGAGAATCAGGAAATTTGGGGAAAAGTCAACTGTGCAGTGGAAAAAGTCAACTCCTGACTTTTTAAGGTCAAAGTCATGAAATTCAAGTTACATATGGTCAATGGACAAGATTTGATCAAGAAATGATGGAGGAATCATGAAAAATCAAGGAATGTACAAAGTTTCCATTTTTAGAAACTTAGGGTTTCCAAAAATGGCAAGTTTGGACCATTTTGCACCACACTTTGAGGCTTTCTTTCCCCATGATAAAAGTTCCAAACTTCAGCCCCAAGTTGAGCTAATTAAAGTTCACATTCTAAGCTTCAAATCCATATAAGGAACTCTTCCATTGGATCAAAATTGAGGGAGTTATGATCAACCAAAGTTTGGTAAAATCAAGGCAAAAACCAAGTCATGGCAAGGCAAGTTCAGGCCCATAGGACATAATTTCATCAAACACGTGATGGGAAAAATTTCAAGCCACTTTTCTCAGTGATGGAGGCTCCAAATGAAAACATATTGAACATCAAAGTTGTTCATCTCAATGTCCTCTTCAACTTTGATGTTGGACATTTTTCCATTTGAGCAAGTTATGATGGAGTTATGGTGGTCCAAACATGGAAGCTTCAAACTGAAACTCACTAGCCATTGCCATGCATACCATGCAGGTCATGCCCGCCCATGCACCAGTTTTGAACCTTGATGTTACAAGTCATTTTACACCATTTTACAAGCCTCTATTCAATCCAAAATTCACACCAATCTCGTTCTATGATGTACCATCTTTGCATAGGCATCAAAAGCTCATGATTTCATGCAATATACATGGAGATTTTCACCCTCAAACACTCATGGTTTCATTGATGTCATGATCACCATGCTGCCAATGTTGTGATATTATTGTTGTTGGTTTACCTTAGCTCATGCGCATACAATTCACACTTCCCACTCTTTTCCATTTTAAAACCAAAATTCCCTTACACACCATGTACACTCCATGCCATCATACATAAAAAAGGAAAAGAATAAGAACTTGCACCACACGTAACCATGCTGCTACATCAGTGCCATCACCACCATTCATTCTCCATTATCCTCACCATAACTTGATGAACACATCCACACCATATTAAAACCCTCCCAACTCGCCCCTAACTAACTTCACTCAGTTAGTTAGGTTGAACTCATTTAACCTCACTCACCAACTCACTTAACCACACTAGTTAACACACTAACTCAACATATATAACCTGAAACTCACTCAGATTTAAGGGAGCTCTCTCATTTTTGTTCACATTCTCAGAAATAATTCTCACTCTTCTCTCTGAACTCTCTCTGAACTCTCTCTACCATTACACGAATTCACCATTGTTATTCATCATCATCATCATCAAGCATCATTGAACACCATTGATGGAGTGAAGGCAAGCTCAACACAACCACTGCAATTCAAGATCCACTCAATTTCTCTCTGAAATTTCGCATTCCAAAGCCTTTATTTGGCCAAATCTTGAGCTCAAGAATTCAAGAAGGAATCTCTGGTTTTCTCACAACATTCATTTCATCACGTTCAGGTTTTATTACTTCAACTGTTTCTCTCTAATTCAAGCTACTTTGAGTTCATATTTTGATTATTTGAAGTTCATTAGGAACTATTTTCAGATCCGGCTAGTGATAGGCTCATTTGGAGCATAGTGGTGAAAATTAGGGCAAACTGTTTGTGTTCGAATCTATCTGTACGTGCATGCTATGGGATTTTCAATGTTAGATTTGGAATGTACATGAGTTAAGCTTTCTTTTGATATATGCCATGTGTAATTCTAGAAGTTGGGAGATTTGCAGGTGATGGAGAGTGGCCGGAGAAGATGACCGGAGGTCCTTCTCCGGCCGGTGAGGGTTCAGGCAGGGTTTAATCCAACTTTATAACATGACCGTTGATTATTTTTTGATCCAAAGGCCATTGTGTTGCCAGCGCATAAATGATGAATGCTCCCTCTCACGTGACATAATTTTGAACTCTGATGGTTGTGTGTGTGTGTGAGTACATAGTTCTTATCATGTGCTTCTTATTTGATTCATTTGATGTGCGTACTTACTTGATGATCTCACATTGACTGAATCCTGTGGTTGTGAGTGCATCTTTATTTGACTGCACGTACACCATTCCATACACAAACACGCGCTATATGGACTGGGTTTCTAATTACTATCTGCACCCTTATCTTAAGCCCATTACATTTTTTCAACATGCAAATTACTCACGCTGCACCCCCTACGTGTTTCCTTTGCATTTTTATTTTCTTTTTCCATATTGTTTCATTTTCTTATTTTAAAATTACCAAATACACTCTAAAAATCCCAAATAAATTCATGTGACATCTTTACACATTTAATTAATTTTCTACAATTTTCAATTCTGGTTTTATTAATTTTTGAGCATATTTCCATATTTCTTTTCAATTTCTTTTTTCATTTAAACCTTTCTTTGACACTTGAACTTGCGTATTTTATTTCTCCCATCTCATACAATATTTTTTACTTTTTCTTTTTGCATTGGTTAGATAACACTTTGAAGTATGTAAGACAATTTTCATTTGATTTTTAAAGTCATTTTATCATGTGTTTAGGAGTTCTTATTTGAGCATTTTGTGGAGTATTTCAATGTGTTTTCATGAAGCCTTTTGAGGCACTTTTCTTTTGAGTGTTACCATGAGCTTTTTATACATGTTTGTGCTTCTGACTTGGATTGTCTAGGCCCTATTTTTACAATTTTCTCATGTGCTTTGATATTTGTTTAATGCCTTGCACTTGAAGTAACATGTACGCACATTCTTCTACTTCATTCTCACATGATTTTGATGAGGCACTTGTGCCACCTCTTGTGTTCACTTTGTATGATATTATAGGTCATATTGAACCATGATTATAGGTCCTTTGTTTTCATTCTTTGTCATTTGTACACAATTGTTCTAAATGTCATTCTTACATGAAAATTTTTGTCCTAATGCTTACATCTCGTCTTCTTAAGCTCTACATGTTTTATGTGTGCATTTTGTATGCCATTTCATATCTTCCATTTGCATCTCATTAATATTATGCCACTTCCCATATGCATTCATTAATCATTTCACATGTTATGCATTTTTGGTATGTCACTTTGTGCATCTAATTAGAAACTTGTTTCTTCTCCTTATCTCTTCTTCATCTTACTTCCTCTATTTGTATCATTGCATCCATGATTTGTATGATGATTCATATGCATTGTGAGACATTTATAAATGGTATGTGGTTCTGACCTTGATCTTTTGTGAAGCATTATTGCATGATCACTTTGCATGTCCACTCATCTTTCATCTATTCCTTTCATAGGTGTTTTTATTTGATGTTTAGGACTTTGCTTGTGTGTAGTTTGTGTGTGGTTGATATCTTAACATTAGAGAACATCATTAAAGCATAGGTTCTGACCTTGATTGATTTTCATCTCTTAGGATCTTTATTCATTGGTTCTTAATTTGTTTAATCATTACTTGTTATTCTTTCCTTATTTCACCACTTGTAAGTAATTTTTGGAACTAACCTTTTCATGTAGGTACTAATGGTAAGTATGTAAGTGGATATGATTCCACATACACTTCTTTCTTCCATTTTCTCTTAGGTCCTTTAATCATTCAACTTGTGATCATGATAAGCATTTATATGCTTTCCTTGAATAACTTCTTTCTTCCCCCTTTTGAGTTATAACTCATCTTCTACTTTAGAAGTGAGTTGTTCAACTCACTCTTCTTCTCCTTTCTCTTAGGATTAGGTTTCTTAAACCACATTAACCATAGGAACATCCATGTATGATGACTTTAGGGTTTGAGTCTTAGTCTCCCTCATTAGATTTTACCTTTCTCTACCTTTTGAGTCTTTCTCACCTCATCTCAAAAGAAAAAGCAAAAACACTTAATAAAGGTTGACGCATATTGCTGGGACGCGCACTCTGACGTTTCCATTAAAAAACACAAACAAAACACATACTTGGTTAAGTCAAACTATGACTGCTCTGACTTCCTCTCTCTGGTTAGATTGAGGATACGTAGGCACGAGACGGCGATGTCTTGGCGAGAAACCTCCCCCCTTAGTTCGTGTCCGAACTACGTTGACTCTGATTTTCCTGTTCCTGAGGGAATACGTAGGCCTAGGACTCCGAGGACGTCCTATCGAGTCACTTCTTTTTATTTTCTTCTTCGTTTCTTCGTTCTTTTCTGTTCTCGTTCCTTTTTCGGTCCAGTAGCAGTGGAGCTCCAGACGACGACACCCTTTGATCAAACAGCAAGCGTGGATCCCATCGGGTACGATGGACACGTGGGGGTGCTAATACCTTCCCTTCGCGTAACCGACTCCCGAACCCAGTTCTCTTGGTCGCAAGACCATGCTGTCTCCTTTCCCTCAGGTTTACGCAGTGTTTCCTTTCCCTCTATTGGGATAAATACACATTGCTGGCGACTCTGTTTCGGTGCCACTTTCGCGTTTGTACTTGGATGAAAATCCCGGGAGCGACATCGTGCTACAAAGGTTTATCGTCTATGACTGCTTCAATCGCGAAGATGTAAGCGGGCCGTTCTAGGCGCATTATGTCGATCTTAGGCAGGTCGGCCCATTGACCTACACTAATCATGGAAGAAAGAGTGGCTAAGACATCAGCCATGTGATTCTCATCACGAGGGATGTGATGAAACACGATTCTGTTGAGGAAGGGTAACAACCTTCTTGCATAATCTTTGTAAGGAATCAGTCCTGATTGGTAAGTGTTCTAATCTCCTTTGATTTGATTGATAACTAGGGCTGAGTCGCCATATACATCCAAGTTCTTGATCCTTAAGTCAATCGCTTCTTTGAGACCCATGATACAAGCTTCGTATCCGGCCTTGTTGTTTGTACACTTGAATGTTAGTCGGGCGGTGAAAGGAATGTGGGTACCCTGAGGTGTTATGATGATTGCCCTAATTTCGTTTTCGTAATGATTGACAGCTCCGTCAAAGATAAGTCCCCATTTAGAACCTGGTTCTGGCCCTTCACTGGGTAGCGGTTCATCGCAATCTTTCATTTTTAAATACATGACATCTTCGTCTGGGAAGTCAAACCCGACTGATTCATGATCGTCAATCAGTTGATGAGCCAAATGATCGGTTAAATACTCCCTTTAACAGCTTTTTGAGCGTGGTATTCTATGTCGTATTCTGATAACAACATCTGCCAACAGGTAATCCTTCCCGTGAGAGCAGGTTTTTCAAAGACACACTTGATTGGATCCAGTTCGGAGATTAACCAAGTAGTGTGACGAATCATGTACTAGCGAAGACGTTTGGCTGCCCAAGCCAGAGCACAGCAAGTTTTCTCAAGCATAGTGTACCAAGTCTCGCAGTCGGTGAATTTCTTGCTCAGATAGTAGATGGCAGATTCTTTCCTTTTTGTTTCGTCTTGTTGGCCAAGTACACAACCCATGGAGCCTTCCAAGACTGTTAAGTAAATGATCAGTGGTCTTTCTTCCACTGGACGTGATATAATCGGTGGGTTTAACAGGTATTCCTTAATAATGTCGAAGGCAGTTTGACAATCTTCTGTCCAAACGCAGTCCTGGTTCTTTTTAAGTAATTTGAAAATCGGCGCGCAGGTCACGGTCATAAGGAATATAAATCTGGAAATGTAGTTCAAACGTCCCAGGAATCCTCTGACTTGTTTTTCAGTTTTCGGAGAAGTCATTTCTTGAATGGCCTTGACCTTGTCAGGATCAACCTCAATTCCTTTCTGGCTGACGATGAACCCTAAAATTTTCCCTAAACGGACACCGAAAGTGCACTTGTTAGGATTCAAATGAAGTTTATACTTTCTCAACCGCTCGAATAGCTTTGACAGGCGGGTCACATGCTCCTCTTATGTTTTAGATTTGGCAATCATATCATCGACATATACCTCAATTTCCTTATGTATCATGTCATGAAACAAAGTAGTCATGGCCCTTTGATAGGTTGCCCCAGTGTTCTTCAAATCAAACGACATTACCTTGTAACAAAAGGTACCCCATGGGGTAATGAACGGAGTTTTCTCCATGTCTTTCGGCGCCATTTTTATCTGATTATAGCCCGAGAATCCATCCATGAAGGAGAAAATTTTGAACTTTGTTGTATTGTCAACCAGCATGTCAATGTGTGGTAAAGGAAAGTCGTCCTTTGGACTAGCCTTGTTTAGATCCCTGTAATCTACACACATTCTGACTTTTCCATCCTTTTTTAGAACTGGTACTATGTTGGCTAGCTATTGAGGATATTTTGATGTAGCGAGGAAACCCGCGTCAATCTGTTTTTGTACTTCCTCTTTGATTTTGATGGCCATGTCCGGGTGAGTTCTTCTTAACCTTTGTTTTACTGGCGGACATTCCGATCTTAACGGTAAATGATGTTCCACGATACTGGTATCCAACCCTGGCATGTCCTGATAGGACCAAGCAAATACATCGGGAAATTCTTTGAGAAGCTTTATCAAACTCTCTTTGATAGTTGGATCGAGTAGTGCCCCAATCCTGATTTCTTTTCTCTCTTTTCTCGAACCTAAGTTGACTGTTTCAAACGGCTCTTTGTGAGGTTCAATGGACCTTTCCTCTTGTTTGAGTAATCGGGAGATCTCTTCTGGAATTTCGTCGTCAACTTCTTCTTCAGCCCCAAATACTGGGAATTCAAAATTGGGAGAAGGCATTGGATCGTATGTTTAAATGGGGTTTAAAACAAGCAATCTGCATGACGTGATGATTGTTTTTTAGAAGAGATAGAGAGAATGCAAGAGTGTATGCAGTGTATTTTCTTTGGATAACTGCTTGTTTTTATTATTGAGTTGTTTTTTAGGATTACCATTTTCTGAGAAAAAATGAAAAAGAAAAAAGCAATAAATGCAGAAATTACAAAACGAAGTTATTTTATTTATGATCGGTCGATTCTTGAAACTACAACCCTATAAAACAAAACTCTGTCACTTTGGGCAAAGTGAAGAGGTAAATTTACAGAAAGTGAGCCCTATCAAAACATCTGTTTCACCTGGGCAGGATGAAAGGTTAAGATAAAAACGACAATTACTTAGACTTATGAACGACTGTCGGGACATCGACAGTAACCCACTGGCGGCGAACTCCTCGGTGAATCACAAAGTCTGGCACCTTCTTCCTTGGTTTGTCCTCAGAAATGACGTTGATTTTTGGCGGAGCAGGATCGTTGGAATCTGTTTCCCAGGCAGAGTTTTTATAGACAAACTCTTCTGTTGCATCTTGCATAGTATTTGTACTCTCAGGTAAATCTCCCCATTAAGTTGGCTGGATGTCTTTGAGCCTGATACGAGAGCTTTCGGGAGCGGTGTACTTGACCAAATAGTCTAACCTTCCACTTGGTTGTCCTAAGGTGTCACACACTTCTCTAGAACTGGAGAAGTCATCTCTTTCAATGACGTTGACCTCGGGAAAAGCGTAGTTGATGAACTATAGTCCGACAAGCTTTGCCAATTCATCTTCGTGTTGGATAGGTTCTGAATACCCTGAGTGTTGATCCCATGACATGGTGGGGACGCAGGTATTCTTTTCAATGATACTTAGCGGATTTTCATTGTTCGGCTGATTTTCTTGCCCCGAGTTTCCTGGGTACGGCTGCCAGATAGGCAGGCCATCCATTGGGCCATAATAGTCGTGGTCAAAGTTGTCTTTTATCAGAGTGTCTTCCTTTAATGAGTTTGGCGGAGCATGGCATCCTTCTGGATCACAATCTCCGTATATCATTTTGACGTCTGACCTTGGTATAAATCTCAGACTCTGTGCTGGATAGCAAAATGGCGTAGGCACCTCTTCCTGAGCCATATAACTATCCTCGTTAAGATATGACTTCCACTCTTCCTCCGTATCGGAGGAATCTCCCTTGTTGATGGTGTGCACTTCATGATGCACTGGGTGAAGGAACCCTCCACTGTGGAAAAAATCCTGAATGGGATGAAGACCTTCATCATTAGTAGCACTCTGGGTACAGGTTGAAGAGAAACCAAGACCTTTCTTTGTTTTGTTATCAGTATGAATGACAAGCTGTCCCCACCCTTTTGCATTGTTACTTTTGATCACTTCGAAAGCATCTCTATATGAGGAAATCGATGTTCCTTTTTCATTGCTCACAGACAGTGTGAGGACCAATAGTTATGGGAAGGTCGACTTCACCGATAACTGCTCTCCGAGATTCGTCAAATGCTTTGACGATGACCTCACTGCCCCTCATCAGGGATCCTTTGAATGATAGCCGCATTAAAGTTGACTTCGGCATAACGTTGATGGCCGATCCAGTATCTACCAGTACGCTAGCTAAGGCATCGTCCTGGCAGTTGACTGTGATATTGAGCTCCATGTTATGATTTTTGCCTTCCTCTGGAGATTCCTCGTTACTAAATCCCAACTTGTTGCAGGAAGTGATGTTAGAAACGATGCTATCGAACTGTCTTATTGTTACATCCTGTTCCACAAAGGCTTGCTCTAAGACTTTCTGCAGAGCTTCCCTGTGAGCTTCAGAACTGAGTAATAGAGACAACACAAAGATTTTTGAAGGAGTTTGCAACAGTTGATCAACAATGTTGTATTCACTCTTTTGGATGAGCTTCAGCATCTCATCATTGTTCTTTGAAAAGTCGGGATCACTGGACTGACCGACCGATTGATTGGGAACTTCTGTCTGAGGTTCCTTTTCTCTGTTAGGTTCTCCAACTCCTCGATTGAAGATTCGACCGCTCCGCGTTACTTGACTGATGTCTGCAATATTCACGACGGAGGGTAATGGAACTTCCTTTCCATTCTTAATTATTGTTGCACCGTATTTGTAAGGGATCTCCTTATCAGACTTGTATGGTACTGGTCCCGGTAGATAGATAGCTACCGGAGCCTTCTGATTTTTCTGACTGTCGTAGGTAACTTCAATCAGTCTCTGGCTAAGAACCTTTGATTCATCAAGTAGCAGGATGATGGCGCAAACATCTTTGGTACTTTTGCGATCAAAGATTACAACGACATCTTTGATTTGATCAATGAAATAATCGGGCATCAAGTTGATGGGCCCCGAAACTGGACATGGTTGAATCTCTTTGCGGTCCAACTGACCTTGAAGGGCTTCTCACACGAGGTAACAACCTTGATTATCTTCCGAGCAAACTCTACAGCGTTCATAGTTGTGTGGTGGCACCTGGCCACGTCTGCTTTGAATGCAGTGTAACCTCACTAGATCGGTTTTTGCTGACCGAACCTCCTGACTCTGATGCCTAGTAGGGTTCCCATCGAACATACTGACTTGTTGTGTGTCTTCATCTAGATAGATCGGAAGCCACCAATGATTTAACAAGTGTTGCAAAGTTCTTTGAACGAGATCACATCCCTGGTTACTCTCACAACATCCTTTATAGTTCTGATAATTATGCGAAGTCAGAAAACCGAGCTGAACTTGCTTAGCGTGTAACTCTACCTAGCTGGTATTCATTAAGCGAATATCAAAGAT
Source organism: Lathyrus tuberosus (assembly GCA_022829125.1). Classification (NCBI taxonomy): domain Eukaryota; kingdom Viridiplantae; phylum Streptophyta; class Magnoliopsida; order Fabales; family Fabaceae; genus Lathyrus; species Lathyrus tuberosus. The sequence goes on from JALAZF010000090.1 coordinate 10,252,344, forward strand.
CTGAATCATGTTGATCTGATAAGGATTTTTATCATGGTAGTCCTAGATCCACCCAAGATCCATCTGACGCTGGAGGGCCTCTTGTACAAAAGAGCATCCCTGATTGTTTACCGAGCAAATCAGACAGGAATCGTAATCGTGCCGCGACAGATTATGATACTGACTTTGCCTTGAGTGTATTGCCACCAGGTTAACATTCATCGCACGGATGTCATGGTTCTGAATGATGTTGGAATTCGTATAAGTCATGTTGACCCCCCGAATTCGGTGCTCTTGGATCCACCCGAGATCCAATTGTTCCTGTAGAGCTGATTGCACCACAGAACATCCTTGATTGTTCTTAAAGTAGATATCACACTGGTGATAGTTGTGAGGTGGTACATGGCCATACCCGCTCTGTCTGCGATGTATCTTGACCAGATTGGTCCTCAATAAGAGTACATCATGAATTTGATAGCTGTTGTTAGACTCTCCCTCTATCAAACTAACTGCAGCTTTCTCGTGTTGAGGCAACGAGTTCGTGAGAACATTCGGATTCGTATCTTTGAAAGATAAGACCTCGCTCCTAACAAGCTTTTGTACATCGGATTTGAAACTGAGGCAATTTTCTATGTTATGCCTAAGTCCTCCTTGATAGTAAGGACATGTCTGATCCGCTTTGAACCAAAAAGGCGAATTTTCCAGTACTGTAAGAGGAGACCTGGTTTAGACATGCCCCTTGGCCAGTAGTAATGGAAACAGTTCTGCGTACAACATTGGTATAGGGTCGAACGTTGTACGGTTGTTGATGTACTGAGGACGAGCCTGCTGAAGAGGCTGTTGTATCCTTTGCTGATATTGTTGTTGATTTGGTTGGCTTTGCGCAACCTGAGGTTGATACGTTGGAACAGGCGTAGAGTTGATAGCAGGAGTTACAACTGCTACTAGTTGTTAACGCCGCCTTTGCTTTCCGAGAGAGATATTCCCAATATCCTTCTCTTTTTTCTTAAGGAGAGCATTACCGTATCCTTTTGTACTACTTGACGGTCTAGCGTTTTTAACTAAACGTCCTTCTCAGACGACTTCCTCAAGACAAACTCCCATGCCCACCATCTCGGTGAAGTCACTGGGCGCACTGGCGACCATTCGGTCATAGTAAAATGAGCTTAAGCTTTTCAAGAAGATCTTTGTCATCTATTTTTCCTCAAGAGGTGGACAAATCTGGGCGGCAATTTCACGCCATCTCTGAGCGTACTCCTTAAAGGTTTCCTTATACTTCTGCGACATGGCTCTGAGTTGATCTCTGTCCGGTGCCATGTCAAGGTTATATTTATATTTTTGAACGAAGGCAGCACCAAGATCCCTGAAAGTAGCAATCTTAGTGCGGTTTAATCCCATGTACTATTTGAGTGCGGCACCGGTTAAACTATCCTGGAAGTAATGGATCAGTAGCTGGTGGTTCTCTATCTGAGTTGACATCCTCCGCGCGTACATCACCAAGTGACTTTGAGGGCAAGAGTTACCCTTGTATTTTTCAAATTTGGGCAGTTTAAACTTGAGCGGAACTTTCACATTGGGGACCAAACAAAGGTCTACGGCATCCTTTCCAAATAGATCCTGACCGCAAATGGCTTGCAGTTCTCTCTGCATCTACAGGAATTGTTCCTGGAACTCATTCATTCAGCCGAACATACTTTCGTTTCCACTATAAGGTATCTGGGAAATCTGTCCTTCCGGGACAGTGTGTACCACAGGTGGTGGTACAGTCATTACGGCAGAGACTCTTGGTGCTTCCCGAAGTTGTAACCTTCAAGAGTTGCTGTCATGCCCCTGGCATCTTTTCCTTCCCGAAGTTTATAACCTTCAGGCCCAGTGGCTCCTGCTACAGTTTCCGGATCTTCCAAGATCGGCGAAATATATCCTTCCGGGATATAGTTGAGTGGCATGCCCCAGGGACGATCTTTCGGCATTTTATACCTAGGATCATACTTTTCCACTATGGGCATAGATGTGATCTCCGAGATCACAATACGTTGTTGCTGCATCTGGGCTGCTGCCAGAGATTGCATGTCACTATGAAGCCTTCTCAGATCTTCTTTCAGAGTGTCGATCTCTTCTCTCAACCCTCTGTTCTCTTCCTCGAGATCATCCATTTTATTTTGTTGATTGGCCCGAGTATTGTACGAATGAGACAGTTTGACTCTAGAATCGAGACATAAACGTGAGATTCGTAGGGAAGAAGAACGCGTTTATGCGAGAATGATGAATGATATGCAATGATTATATTAATTAATCAAAAGAAACTTCGACAATAGGATTGCAAATATCAAACAGTGGGGAAACCCTGTTTTATTGAATTCAAAGATTGCGGAATGGAAATACAGTAGATTGCACAGTATTGTAAAAGGAAAATTCTAAGCTAAAGGATCCTGAGTCCTCTCTGAGGAGATCTCAGGTGCTAGTTCCAGTGCTTTCCTTTTCTTCGACCGGGGCTCTTGAGCTGTTGTCGGGTTGTCATTCCTTTGCCAGGTGAAAGGAACGAGCAAATTCTTTTGGTCATCCTGATTTTCTATAGCATGTTGCTCTAAAATCTTAATCAGAGCATCCTTATATTTCAATAGCTGCTTTATTTTCTTACACTCCACATTGAGAATGTGGTACTTGATCCTCCATGACCTCTTCTCCTGTTGAACTTTGTTGAGAGTAACCTAAAGTTTTTCCATATCAGACATAAAATAAAGGACAGGGTCCCTTAATGGAAGAACTTCCTGACGAGGGTAAGGCATCCTCAGCTTGAGAGCTCTAGTTTGTACCCAATGGAGATAAGGCTCCACCGAGACACAGTCCGGTTTTCCTAGAGACTTTCTTCCTTTCCTATGAACATGTTTCCAAGCATGCACTATTTCTGTCTTTAGTGCCCTATCGTTTTCTCCTTCCTTGAAGAAAAGACCTTCCAGATGAGCATTCCGCGAGGACATGCCTCATTGGGTATCCGAATTGACGACGAACGAGAATTGGATAATAGTTAATTCCTCCCTTAGTTCCTATAAGGGGTATGTTTGGGAAGTTTCCACAACGGTCAATGATTCTGATCCCGTCATAGATTTGATTGTACCAATCGATGTCAGAGTTGGTAAGAGACATGATTCTCTACGACCAACGTAAAGTATTCTTTTGATCCCTAAATGCGGCAGACTTTGGAAAATGAGAAATGAACCATTTGTACAGCAAGGGTACACAACATGTGATCATTCCTCCGCTGTATAAATTCCTTAAGTGTACAGAATGATACGCATCTGCGAGTAAGGTAGGTACGGGATTTCCAATCAGACATATCTTAATGGCATTGATATCTATAAAGTTATCAATGTTGGGAAACAAAAATAACCCTTAGGTGAGCAAAATAAAGATGCTCTCGAAAGCGGCCACATTCCCTATACTGGAAAAGTACAGAGCTTTCTTTATCAAGAAGTGGGCTGGCAAACCTTGGATTCCACCCTTAGTGGTCATGTGAGTCCTGACTTCTGACTCGTCCAAATAAATTGCTCTGGAAATGGTTTGATCTTTTGGAATTTCTTCCAGTCCAGAAAAGGGAGCTTGATCAGTGATATGTAAATCTGTCAGGTGAGAATACTCCTCCAGCGTTGGTGCTAGCTGATAATCCGAGAATGTGAAACAATGATAAATCAGATCGTAGAACTGAATGAGCGTAGCAAGTAATCCCTTAATTACATGGATCCTTAACAGAGACAGCAGCCCTCCATACTTAGCTCTAAAAGCCTCAGGGTTGGTGATCATCCTCGCCAAACCTCTTAAATCCTCTAACTTTGGAACCTTGAAGGTATACTTATAAGTATTTCATCTATCGAAATCCATAACGCAATCTCTTTCTCTGATATTTGCAAACATTGTCTTAGTTTAATTTGAAAAAGAGAGACTAGAAGAGAACTTTTTTTTCTTGTTTTTATTTTTTTTAAAATGAATGTATGAATGCAGCACACAAAAACATAGAAAAAACATGGGGTCAAAGGGTCGGTGTCATGAAGTCAAGGCTCTACCCATCCCCAAAGGTTTATACTGGTATTTTTTGTACTTGTCCGCAAAATCATTGATCCCTCTTGGGATAACAACAGTAAGCAGATCGCCAGCGAGCTGATGTATCCTAGAGTGATCTCAAATGAGGGTAGTATCACGTGACAACTATTCCCGATAACTTCCGCACTACAAAATGGTTTCAGTCTACTAAAAACCTCAGCTTCTCAAATAACCCAGTCGACGACACTACTTTCAACAACCAAAGTCGTATAGGCAATGTATCTGCAAAGGGAGTCTCCACTGAGTTTGATGGTCGACCGGGGACTCTTAGCTGGAATTCACTCCCCGTAAGATTACCCGTTTTTCCATCTCCTATCTTAGGTGTATACTCAATCTTTCCACATGCGGCATCACACGCATTCCCATTAGCAGAAAAATAAACACAGATATCAATTAGGAAAAGCAGTATATATATTTGTCTTAACATCCTAGACCTCTAGTCTTATGATCCTATACAAACAATGACTCCCCAGCAGAGTCGCCATTTCTGTGATACTTTGAGAACTTAGTGCATTCTACCCAAGAAGGTGAGAAAGAAATGTCTCCCACCATAAGACTGCAAGAGGTAAATACCTCCCACTGTGGTCGCCATTCTGTGGCATTTTTAAAACTTAAGGTTTCTACCGAAGATTGTAAGAAAGAGAATAGGGCCCCACGGTGGGCGCCATTTTTTCTGTAGCGCGATTTTTGTGGTCTTGAATCACTATCGCTTGGGTACTACAGTTCGATTCATTTTTTATCCTGTTAAGCTGACTAAGGAAGGGAAATAGATGTCTCCAATTAACCCTGCTTGCATTCTGAGTTTAAACACTCAAAACTGTTGGTTTACAGATGCTATTAAGATGTGGGCCCCTCTTCGGTTATTTTGTTAAGAATAGAATGTCTGGACTATTTGCGAGGTTTTTGGTAATGTGTTTAGATTTGATGCTTTTGGGTTGATATATGAAGGTACTGGATTTTGGGTTTTGGATTAGTGTGCTCGCTAAGATTTTTCAATCTTATGCCTACGTATTCCCGTTTAACGAAACAAGGAAATCAGAGCGATCGTAGTTCCTCCTATTCTAAGGGAGGAAAAAGTTTGTTTTGGTGTCTTGTTCAAAGCCCAAGACATGAAGCTAAAGGTGATTTGTATCTTGTTCAAAGCCCAAGATGTGAAGCTAAAAAGGTTCTGGATGAGAGAGAATTTGTCATCTCTAAAGAGGAGTTGTTGATGTTTGTATGCTGTGAGCAAGGCACAAATTTGATGCTAAAAGGTTGATTGACTCAACCAGAGATTTCTCTATACAAAGCCTAAGAGGAGGCTATTGACCCAACAAGAGGGTGTTTTTTATTTGTCTCGTACGAAGCCCGAGATAAAGGCTAAAAGGGTTGACTTAACAAGGGAGTGCTAACAAGTGAATGACTCAACAAGAGAGTGCTTTTATGTGTCTTGTATGAAGCCCAAGACGGAGGCTAAAAGGGGAATGAAACAACAAGAGAGTCTGTAATACTCAACAAGAGAGTGATTTGTTGTCTTGTACGAAGCCCGAGATAGAGGCTAAAAGGGTTGGAATCAATAAGAGAGTCTTTTATACTCAACAAGAGAGTGATTTAGTATCTCATATGAAGCCCGAGATAGAGGCTAAAAGGAGATTGACTCAACAAGAGAGTCTTTTATACTCAACAAGAGAGTGATTTAGTATCTCGTACGAAGCCCGAGATAGAGGCTAAAAGGAGATTGACTCAACAAGAGAGTCTTTTATACTCAACAAGAGAGTCTGAAAAGGTTAGCTCCATTGGGGAGGATCATTGTACAAAGCCCAAGAGGAGGCGACGTCACTGCTGAGGATCAGATTCATAGGCAGGCAAAAGGGTGGGGAACTCTCACGAGAAAGACCAGGTTTCAGAGTGATCAGTGTTTTTCCTATATTTGAAAGGAACTTGAGAATGTCTTTGAGACTCAAGGGGGTTTAGACTGTCCAAGTCTAGAGTTTTATCTTTTGTACAATGCCCAAGATGAGGCACGGGCATTAAGGGATGAGTATCAACCCTAAAGTGGCCAGAGGTTTGACACCGGAAAGACTGTTCTAGCAAAGGATGACTAAGTTCTATCTTATACCTTTAAGAGGTCGTCAGGGTCCTTGTATTAAGCCCAAGAGAAGGCATGAGAACTTCTAAGAAGCCGAAGGGTCCTTGTACAACGCCCAAGAGGAGGCAGGGATACTTTTAGGAAGCCTATGGGTCCCCAAACCAAGAGAAATTCAAGAGATGCTATTCACGGAGAATAGATCAACTCTAGGGAGTAAAGTTTCTTTGACGATTTCTAAGGGTGACAGTCTGAGAAAGGGTTCTCCGAGAATGCTACCTTTCTCTTTGTTCCATATTGTTTAACCCCAAGAGAAGGGAAGACTGTGTCTGGTAATCCTATGGGGGATCTAGTTTTGTTTGTATTTAAGAGGGACCAACTGGCTTTACCTAGTTCTAGACGTAGTTGTCGGGGAAAACTTTAAATAATTATACTAGTATTACACAGTTGATATGTGACAAGTATATAAAAGAATGTGAAAGAAGACTTACAGTGAAACAACCCCACAATACAGTTATATATATATATATATGAAAGCGATAAATGAAAGCGGATAAACACTTACCCGTTGTAGAGCTTCCTTGCGGTTTTGTTAGTTGTTCAACAAAGAAAACTTTGATAACAATATTATATTCAAAATCAAAGGAGAAAGTGTTTTGAAAAGGTTGTTGGGGCTTGCAGCTCAAGGAGAAACCCAAGTTTTGATTTTTGAACTGGCGATCGCGCCGAGATTTTTCTTTTAAAGCAGAGGGACTTATACAATATCTGAGGCCCAAAATTGTTTTGGTTAAAAAAGGGGGTTGGGTTTTACACTCTATTAGAGGCCAAAGTGTTTTTTAAGAAAAGAAATGGATCTTATAGCTCAAAGAGAGGCCCAGATGATTTTTAATTTAAAAGGCGGCAACGATCGCGCTGTGATTTTGTAAATACAACAGGACTTATACATTATCTGAGGCCCAAAAATGGTTTGTATTTACAAAAGATTGGGTCTTACACTCTACCAAGACGCCCAAAAAGATTGAAAATGATTGATGAGGGTTGAAATCAAAGAAACCCTAATTTTGTTTTCCTTTAAAAGTAAATATTTAAAGAAAATCAATAAAAATGATAAAAATACCAAATGAGTTTGAATAAACCACTTGTGATTTTTGTTTAAGGTTTGAAAAATGAGGTTTTAATCACAAGATGAATTAAAACTCATTTGGTTTTGATTTTCAAGATGAATATTCACTTTTAAAATGTTTAAAAACAATTAAAAATGAATTTATTCACAAAAATACCAATTATATTAAATAAATAATATAAATTTGATTTTTTTTTGTGGAATAAAATATTTCAACATTTTTGTGATTTTTTTTCAAAAAGAACCAATCAAAAATAATTAAAATTGAGGGAGTTATTAATTTTTCAAATCATTAAAAATAATATGAAAAATAATAAAAAAGTGAAAAAAGATTAAAAAGGGGTATGGGGCGAGGGGGATTCGAACCCCAGACCTCTTGTGTGCAGTGTGCGTGCCTTACCACTAGGGTGGTGATACATCCGTGTATCAAACCCCAGCCACAAATATACAAGGCTTGCCTTGTTCTTGGCCTGGCCAAGGCAAGGCAAGGCAAGGTTTTTGGTCAGAAATGTGAAGGTCATAACTTCCTCATTTCTTCATGGATGGAGACAAATTTATATGCATCTGACCTAGAATTTCCCAAGGAATCCAATGGTGGTGGTGGTTTTTCCAGAAAATCAATCCTCCTCAAAACCCGATTGTGGTTTTGAAATAGGCCATGATTTGCATTTTCTATGCTATCTCTTGGTGCAGGCATGAATTACATGATGAATTGGCTCAAACACAACACATATAACATGTATGAGATGTGCATGATCAGTGGACCTCAAAGCAAGGCATATTTTTAAGAGCTCAAGTTGAGATGCTTACCTCCTTTGGAGCTTTTAGGGCAATTTGTCAAGTGCCTTGTTCCAAAAATGTTTTGATGCTTTGAACAATCTCAAATGATCCCTTAGAAGCTTTTAGGATGACTCGAATCAGCTGGAAACCTCAGGAATGGAAACTGGCCCTTTCTTGCAAAAGGGGCAAAAGTGGCCAAAATAGCAACTCTCTCAAATGGTGTTCTAGATGTGTGAAACCATTTGGGACAGTTCAAGGATGATATTTGGAGTGTGTTTGAGGTTTTATCTGGTTTGGAAAGTGACTGAATCAAGACATGACTTGAAAAATGCAAAAAGGCCGTATTTTGAGGTTTTAAGATGAGACTTTGTGATTTTGGTGTTACAGGTCACTTGTGAGAGTTTGGACAGCTTAGATATGACATATTGGATGTGTTTGCATCATGAGCAATGATGGAATTGCTCTCTAACTCAAAAACTCAGAGTTACCTTACTAAAGAAGGTATTTTTACCTAGAGAAAGAGATTTTGAGGAAAGCAAGTGTTGTAGTGCTTTGGTGTACTTAAACTGAGCACAAATGAGCTCTATTTATAGTAGAGCAAGTTTGTTTTGGCTACAATAGTGAATGGCAACTGTAGCAGAGGTTTGGCCAATGGTTGCATTTTAGAATCTCAAGACTCCTCTAGCCATTGACTAGAGGTTAGGGCACAGGCTGTTGGTCCCCTAGTTCAGAGATCATCCTTGACTCATTCAGTTGGAAATGGTTCAGTTCATGCCACCTTGGTGCATCCATTGAATGCTCCAAAACAAAATTGGAGTCTTGTCCCCTCTTTAGGCAATTTTAGGTTTGGCATGCTATTTTTAGTTCCAACGACTTGGGAGGCTTATGGATCAATGTTTGTCCCTCCTTGGTCCCTCCCTGAGGTGTTCAGATGGATCAACTTGTTTGTCATTTGCACAAATTACTCAAATCGAGCAAAATGCACAAATCTGCCTAGCCATGACATTTTGCAGCAAGGCACATTGCCATTGTCATATCTCATGGCTTAAGTGGAATTTCATGGGGTTCTTGGCCATTTTGGAAAGCTCTCATATGATACAACATATGTGTGATCATAGTTTGTTTTGATACTTTTTGGATCCAATTGAAAAATGCCCCTACATTTGGAAAAAAATCAAGGCAGATTTGGACTTAGTGAAAATTTCACTAAGTGTTGGAAAAAAAAGTGACATTTTCACTTTTTGTGATTTTGGCCATTCCATAACTTGAAATCCATGGAGAATTGGAATTAGGTGTAGTTGACACTTTTAAAGTATGCCATGAGAGCTACAAATCCATCTTTGGATCAGCCCAAATGGTTGCTTGGATCTCAAGTTATGATCCTTGGAAGTTGGTACCCTAGCCACTTTGTTCCCTAACTTAGAAAATTTTCTAAGTTTTTATGGTTACCCCCTTTACAAGTTATCCCGCTTTTCTTTGATTTTTCTTGATGAATGTTGATTCAAATCACACATTAACATCATTTTAGGGTTAAGGAACCATAATTGTGAAAAATCTCAAAAAGTCAAACTTTGACTTTTGTGCACAGTTGACTTTTTATCAGATGAACTCCAAACTGTGGGATCCTCTATGAAATCAAGTCCTTGTCTTAAATCAAACTTGATGGATATGTTCCATAGGTGTTATAGGGTGTATTGAATTATGTCCCAAGGTTTGGGAGCATGTCCTGGTCAAAAGTCAAAGGTACAGTTGATTTTTTCCTAAAAACCCTAATTGTGGTTCTGAGGAAATTGAAACTTGTTGATCAAGCTTCTTGGATCAATCCATTGTTGTAAATGGATCAATGTAGTGTATTGGAGACCCTCAACCCATGTCTTGAGGTCTTGGCTCATGATTTGTCCCAAAAGTCAACTTAGGGTGAATTAGGTCAAGAAACCCTAATTACTGGTTTTTAGTGAATGCATCCCCTGACACTAAATTGACTTGATGATTGGGTTCATGAGGTCCCTTGGAGTATCTTAGGATATGCTTTCAAGCATTGGCTCATGCCCAGAGGAAAATTTCCACCTGGAGGCCCTGGTCGACCAAAACCCTAATTTGGTGACACTGTCGATTTTGAGGCTTAATCCACTTGGAAGGTTGCAGCCTTGTGCTTAATCCTTGATGTGGGAGTCCTCTTGATCCTTTGTGGATGTTTGAGAGGTTAGACAAGTTGAAGATCATGTAATTCCTTGATTGATCCTTTGTCTAAAGCTCAGAGAGGGCTTGAAACCCTAATTCGTGTTTGTAGTGAATGCTCACCCATCTTTGGGGAGACTGACGAGGCATAATGGTTCATCCATATTGTGATGATGATTTGCACAATGATGGGAAATATTAGTGGTCAAAATTTGGGGTATGACAGATGCCCATATTTAATCTTCTTGGACCCGAAGGTGTGAATGGCGAAGGTATTCGGGCATTCGAGGTGCAAGATGATTAAATATCAGAATACCCGAAATTTTGATGGTAGTTATGAATGGCAGTTTGCTAGTCCATCTTCTTTTGCTAAGCAATCATGCTTAGAAAATGTAAACTTCCCATCGGTCCTGGTCTCCTACCAAGGAACTGGTTTAAGTTTCTGATATAAACTTCCCCTCGATCCTGGTTTCCTACAAAGGAACTGGTCTCATAGTTAAGAAGATTAATTTAACTGAAGGATACTGATTTTTTGGGAATTTATAACCAAAGTCAAGTTGCCATGTTGGCAATCAACTATGAACTTGGGATTTCCACAAAAATTTTCTTGAGTGTTTAGATTTGAAAATGTATAGGTTATGTTTTTGAAAATGCAACAATTAAAAGGAGCACAAGATGTGTCGAGTTTAGCTGCAGCAATTACATGTTTTTGAAAGAGGAAGATAAAAGAAAAAGAAATTGGAAAAGTAGTGAAGACATCTTAATTAGATGAAAACTATTTTTCACACTCTTATTTTTCCTATAGTTTAAATCTTTTAGCAATTCCTCAATCTGTAGAAAATAAATAAATTTGTTGTTAAGATTTATTATTGATGACAGAAATTAAAAACTATGATAGAAACCAAAAATTTCAAAGGCAAGTACTAAACTACAAATCTAATTTTGAATAGTGCATGAACCTTAATATGTATAATAGTTACTTATAGTATTTGTTTTAAACTATATAGCACATAACATTGTTTTGGTTTAGAGGTTAAAGTTACTTATTGTTGAAATATTATTGTTTAACTACTCATCATTTTTGCTTATTAAAAAAAAAACTACTCATCATTTGTCTAGATCCTAAGTTTTTTTGAACAGGAATTATTCTGCAGATTGCGCTTACACACGCACACGCATGCACACATACACACAGTAATGTATTTTCTTATATAATATTTTCCCAAGATATAGCCACATATACACAATAGTTTATTTGTTTATATAATCTTAATGTAAATTATAACTTATTATACAAATATATTATTTGCAGCAGGTGTGAAATTGTTTTTCTCAATAACAAGTCTATGAATATGATATTTTTACTTCAAAATAACTAAAACTATAGGTTTTACTCTACTGCATACCATAGATTTACTAAGGGTCCGTTTGGTTCAACGGAGGGAGGGGGACGGGAGGGAATTTAATAGAGGGGAGGGGAAGGGAGGGGAGGGGAGGGGAGGTATTTTTACTAAATATATGTTTGGTTCAAAAAAGGGGAGGGGAGGGGAGGGGAAGGATTTTTAACTACATATATGTTTGGTTCACAATGGGAGGGGAGGGAATTTAAAACTAAATTACTTTTTTATCCTTACAAATATTATCACTTGTATTTAGTAAAAATAATTCTAAATAAAAATAGTTTTGAGTAAATATCACTAAATAAAAACTTTCATTCATAACCAATATAAATTGAAACAAAATATTCCGAAATATATTAAAATGTAAACAAAATATTCAAAAACATATTAAGTTGTAAACAAAGTATTCATAAAAGGTATAAGACTATTATAAGATGATCAATCAGATGAGCCAAAGACCATTTGCATTATCACTGCTTTGCGTACTTCTAGCGGACATTGGAGAATCATTCTAAGTTTGTCAGCATCTTTCATGACAATGCAATATATCTGAGGCAATAACTTTGCATCACATCCACACTCCTTTATTAAATTCCATGTTTCTTCTCCTGAAATTGGAGGCATCTCATATTTTTGACGCTCTCTCATTATTTCATTTCCTTCTCGTATTGCAGCATTTCCTTCTGTTAGTGCATTTGCAACCAAGACAAATGATTCTCGGAGTTCAGTAATATCGTTGTTTGCATCTTTGTTTTTAACAACTTTCATTTTCTTCCTTTTACTACCGCTTAAAGGGTCTGGTGATTGTGTTTCGGGTACAGAAAAATTATAATTAGCATCAAAACTTTCCAAATTCACCACATTTCGAGCAACATGGTCATCGATATCTTGAATACTTTCAACAAAGTCTTCATTGGTGACCGATGACTTTTGTTTTCTTGTCTCTTTTAAAGTTCCAGATTCCTCTCCATCAGCTCGGTTAGGTCCATAAAGTATCACCATCTTCTCATAATTTGGAAGTGGTACATTTTTTCAATTTGCTGCTTTTGGCTTTGATTGAAAAAATTATGATAAATAAAAGATATAATATTAATAAAAGTTATACAATTATTTATTAATAAAATATTTTAAAAATATAAAAAATTCATCAAAAGTTACCTCAATTAGAGAATCCCAAACTTCTGACTCGGCATCCCATAATTGTGTAGTTGAATTCCAAGAAAACCCGCTCATACCACCTTTAAAAATGCCATAATATTCAGTGAAGTTTTTTTTCAAAGTTTTCCAACGGTTTTTTATCTTCACCTTGTCAACTTTGCTTCCAAACATTGCACGAAGTTCAGCTGCAATATTTTCGTATGCTGATGTAGTGAATGTACCATTGACTTTATTACCTTTTTCATATTCATGCATAAAAGCGTCAACAAGAGCATCATCCATGACTCTATTCCAAGTCAAAGTTCCAGAATTGCCACTATTAATTGGTAATTGATTTTTCGATGCCATAAACTATGAAAATGAGCAATTATAACACAATAAAGTTAATAAATATAATTAACAAGAAGTCGCAATATCACAATACAGATCATAATTGGTACTATTTCATCAAGGAAAAATAAACATAAATGTAATAATATAAAATACAAGTCAGACTCTTTAAGCTAAATTGTTATTTTGATAATTTAACCACATTTGATGTGCTACACTATCTCTTATAACCCCGCCCAAAGCAAGTTCATCTCTATCACTTCTTGAACCTTGATGATTGTCATGAGATACATTTTGATTTGCAATTTCAGCATCTACTTCAGCTATAAGATCTTCATCTGGGTCTACACTAATTAGATAATTGTGAAGAATGCAACATGCAAAAATGATTAACTTTTGAGCTTTGACTCCATAATTTGGCTCTGTTGAATTAGATAAAATCTCAAATCTTTTTTTCAATACACCAAAGGCTCTTTCAATTGCATTGCGTAAAGCCGAATGTCGAAGATTAAACAATTCTTTAGAATTTTGGGGTGGATTTCTAGCCGAATATTCTTTCAGGTGATACCGAACTCCTCTATAAGGTGTAATTAATCCACTTGTCAACATGAATCCAGCATCAACAAGATAATATTTTCCTATAGTAAAGGTAAATGATAAATGTGATAGTTTAACATATATAATATAAATAAGTCTAACTCTAGATTATTCTTATATTACCTTGAGGAATTTTAAGTTTATCTTCACGTGTTAATGCATTCTTTATTATTCTCGAATCAGAGGCAGACCCTTCCCATCCCGCGAGCACGTAAGTGAACTTTAAATCAAAAGTACATGCTGCTAAAATATTTTGTGTCAGGTAGTCTTTCCTACCGCGATATCTAAGAGCATCTTTTGCTGGTACTTTGACACGTATATGTGTTCCATCTATTGCACCAACACAATCCTAACACAATCCTAACACAATATTATATATTTTTATCAATAAAAATTATGACTACTAAAATTTTTAGTATTTTTGTGTAGGAAATATAATTTATTAATAACAAAATTTACCTTAAAATACGGGTAGAATCTATAACTACTAGAAATTTCAGGAGGGACTGTTGAGCCATCAGGTTGGACAAGAAATTTTTCTTCCAATTCAAGAATAGCTCTCAAAACTTGATGAAGATGACGACTAATAGTCTCTCCAGAACGACGAAACCAAAAGTTGACTTCACAATTTTTAGCATTATGTGTTAATATGTAGATTGATTTTGCAACTTGCTCTTCCACACTTGACCATCGGGTAGCTTGTAATCCCCTTTCTCTTTCTAACAGACCACATAAGCTCATAAAAGTTTTAGGACCCATTCTTATTATATTTCTACTAGTTTCACTGTTACTAATTTGATACATTATTTCTTCGCGAACCCTCTCTCTCTCAGAGCTCATACTATAACACATTTTTTTCTTACGAGACATTCGGACATAACAGTAAACAACAACACACACTAGTTGAATTATAGCTCTTCGACGTAAATCAAACCATTTGTTAATAACAATTCTTCGATCTTCATGATCCATCTAATCCAAAAAATTAATTTTTTAATTAAAAATAAATAAAATAATGTTAGAGCTAAAATTCAAAGGACATAAAATTTTATATATCTAATTTTGTTGCCTTTTTGGTCTGAATACTAATTGTTTAGTCGACTACTCTCTGTTTAGTATGCACAATCTCATATAATATATCAACTAGTATATCACTTATTATGATAAATAGGTAGTTTAAAAATTGTTTCATCTATCATATATCTAATACTGTTTATTATAGACATCTTTTTTAATTTCTAAATTGTTTTGTTATATAAACAGTTAGTTTGAAAACTGTTTTATAATCATATATCTAATACGGTTATAAACAGTTTCTATTGTGCATGTACTACAATAATTAAGGGCCTTAATTTTAGAAATATAATAAAATAGATGATATATAATTTTGTTTCTAAAATTAAATATTTAGGACTTAGTCTAGCGGATTTTGTGAATTTTATTGTATAAGGTTGTCAATTTGAATTCCTCTGTAAAATATTTACACTCAGGCATGTTGTGTTGTGAGCATTATATTTGTCGAAGTGATTCCTAATTATTACTATTTCATAAACCTATCAAGTGCTAGGGTTTAGGCATCATTCAATTATTACTATTTTGTGAACAGAAGGATAAAGCCATTACCTCTGAAAAAGTAATAGCAACACGTAATCAGGAAAAAAAGAAAAAGTGATTCCTATGCATGACTCAAAATCAATTGGCAGTGGTAGAGAAATGATGAATTATAAATTAACATTAAACAACGTTATCATAATTCATATGCAATAATTGAATGATTATAATAATTAGAAAGAAACATTTAATGATAATTAATGTAATAAAAAATTATAGAGAATGAATTTGTAGAAAACAAACCTGATAGAGCAACAAAGGAAGCCGCAAGAGAGAGAGATAAATTCAGTAAAAACAAATAGCAGCTGCACAAATGAAAAGTCAGAGAAAAAACCTAATATTTAATAAAGGACAATTATGGAATTAAAAAAATAATTGAGGTTAAATTAGGGAACACAATAAAATTATAAATAATGAATCTTCCCTCCCCTCCAAATCCCCCCAATTTGAGGGGGAGCAAAATATGAGTGTAGGAGGCATTTTGCTTCCCTCCCCTCCCCTCCCCTCCCCTTATAAAAAATGAACCAAACAAATATATTTAGAAACATCCCCTCCCCTCCCCTCCATCTACCTCCAACCAAACGGACCCTAATAGTCTGTCCCTTAAATTATTGAAGTATTTTCATTTAAAAAAAGTGTTGAAAAATAGATTTAATACCGATAATAATGGATTTCTTCCAATTCTTTGTTCTTTAAACAACAGTTAATTGGGAAAGAAAAATGATCTAACATTGTGGTAATTTATGGAAAATATTCTTCCCAAATATAAAAAAGATAAACTTGTGTATTTTATGAATTTAATATAAAATACATTGAAAACAAAGTGTGTAGTAGCAATATAACATATAACTTAATTCTCCATAATCTTCTGATTGCAATAAAGATGAAAAATCCACAAAAACCAAAGTAACTTATGAATTTGTATAAATTAATTGAACATAAAAATAAAATGAAACATTGATGGAAGAAAGACTACCATTTGAAGTTGGTGTTATTGGAGCTGATGGTGCCAAAGATCTGTTGGCAGAGATACAAACAACTGCATTTTTGTGAAGTGTTGAATCCCCATCTCTTACCGGATTTAATGCAACATTCACATATGTCATGTTCTACACCCAACCTCTTAACCTCAAATCTTTTATCTACAAGATTATTGATGTTGGTGATTGAAGTGTTGAGTCCAATAACAGTTTTTTTTTCTTGCAATAATTAACAATGTAATCTTGAACTCAACTACTTTACTCTAAATATGAATTTTGATATTTACCATCTTTGATGCAAGAAGTTACTTAAGGGATTTCTGAGTATATTTTTGAATTAAAAGGATAAGAGAGTGGATCTTGAGCAAACTCGAAAAATACAGTGTAATTCACGTCCTTGAATGTGAAGTCAATGAAATTATTGAAGTTGAAGCACACAAGCATATCCTCCATTAGAGGAGCCAAGGAAGAAGAAGAAGTTGTAACTGAATTCAGTTACAACAGTTGGAAGAAAAAGAGAAATGCAGAGCAGAGTGAAATAAAATTCGTATTATTCAATGTGTGTAAAATGAAGGTTACATCAGTATTATATACAAGAGATCTTGGCTACAAATAAAGACTATACATGTGGACCAATGAAAAACTAAGCTATCCAAAAAGGAGAATAATAATAATAAGCTAATATCCCCCCTCAAGTTGGACTGTGAATACTACAAAGTCCTAACTTGACCAAGATGTTAGAGAGAGCCGGAAGATGGAGAGGCTTTGTAAACATATCTGCGAGCTGGTTAGAAGTGGAAATAGGAAGCAAATGCAAGAGTTTGGACTGAATCTTTTCGCGAATAACATGGCAATCCAGTTCTATGTGTTTGCTCCTTTCATGAAAAGCTGGATTATGAACTAGGTAAATGGCAGACTTGCTGTCACAAAATACTGCTGCAGGCTGAGGAAGATGAATCTGAAGGTCTTGTAGGATGTATTGCAACCATTGCAGCTCACAAGAGAGAGAGGCTAGTGCTCTATATTCAGCTTCAGTAGATGATCTGGAAACAGTCTTTTGCTTCTTAGATTTCTAACAAATGAGAGAGGATCCAAGCATGATGCAATATCCTGTAACAGACTTACGAGTATCTGGACATCTTGCCCAATCAGAGTCAGCAAAGGCAGACACTTTGAGTTGACTAGAAGCAGGATAGAAGAGACCTTTAGCAGGAACCGACTTGAGATATCTAAGGACTCTAATAGCAGCCTGATAATGAGGTGTAAGAGGTTTTGAAACATACTGGCTAAGATGTTGAATGGCATAAGATATATCTGGCCTCGAATTTGTAAGGTAGATGAGTCTGCCAATCAATCTTCGATAAATGGTAGGATCCTCCAATGGTTGTCCTTCAACAATGGACAATTTGACAGTTGGATCAAATGGAACTGAAGATGGCTTAGATGCTAATAAACCACTGTCTTCAAGAAGATCTAATGTGTATTTTCTCTGATTGAGAAAAATACCAGCTGTAGTTCTAGCAATTTCAAAACCAAGAAAATATCTCAACTGACCAAGATCTTTGATTTTGAAAGTGTGATGAAGGATCTGTTTGACTTGTGTAATCTCAGCCATAGAAGTGCCTGCTAATACAATGTCATCGACATAAACCAATAGAGCAGTGAAATCATTGTTGGTCAGTTTAACATAAAGAGAATAATCAGCCTGAGATTGTTGGTATCCAATGGAAATAAGAAAGGATGAAAGTTTGGAATACCACTGCCTGCTTGCTTGCTTCAAACCATACAATGATTTATGAAGTTTACAAACCTGAGAAGAACTAGAAGAATGGAGGCCAGGAGGAAGAGTCATGTATACCTCTTCATGGAGATCTCCATGCAAAAAAGCATTATTAACATCCAATTGCTCCAAATGCCATCCTTTGATAGCTGCTATGGATAGTAAAATTCTGACAGTAGTAAGTTTTGCCACTGGAGAAAAAGTATCAAAGTAATCCATGCCTTCTAATTGGGTATACCCTTTGGCAACCAACCTAGCTTTGTATCTCTCAATAGATCCATCTGCTTTATACTTTACTTTGTAAACCCATCTGCAACCAATAGGGTGTTTTCCATCAGGAAGATCAACTACTTCCCATGTATTATTCTCTGCAAGAGCCTGTAACTCAGTATCCATGGCATGCTTCCAACAATCAAACTTGATGGCTTGGTTATAGGTTTTAGGCTCAATGTTAGAAGAAATGGAGCAACATAAATGTTTATATGATGGAGAGCAATTATTGTAAGAGATAACAGAAGATAAAGGATGTGCATTTTTAAAATCATTAGAATGAGATGCAGATGTATCATGAGATGCAAGATAACAATGATAATCTGCTAGGTAGCTAGGAGGGTGAGAGACACTGGTGGATTGTCTTAAGGGTATAGAAGGAGTAGGGCTTATAGAAGAATCTGATGAGCTATCAGATAGATGAGGAGAATTAGTAGACACAGAAGATGGGGAAGGACTGTTGGATAAAGGAGAGGTTGGGGTTGAAGGAGGATCATTTTGAGAAGGAACATTGGTTAAAGGAGAAGCATGGTCATTATGGTTACTAGGATTATTTGATAAAGGAGATAAAGGTGGATTAGTGACAATAGGTAGAGGCTGATTGGGTGGGAGAGATTGAATGACAGGTGCACTGTTAGATGTGCTAGAATCAAGGGAGAGAGAAATGTCAGTGGTACTGGTAGGAGAAGACAGTACAGGTAGGTATGTATATAGGGAAAGGGGATCAGGATTGACATGATCATGAGTAGTACTTGGTTTGGATGTATTTTTGAAAGGGAAATGGTCTTCATAGAAAATAACATTCCTTGATACAAAAATATTATGACTCTGCAGATCATATAAAATGTAGCCTTTAGTACCATCTTTAAATCCAAGGAAAACAGATTTTCTAGCTCTAGGGGAAAATTTTGTTCTATGGGCTTGTAAGGTAGTAGCATAGCTAAGACAACCAAAAAATTTTAAGTGAATTAGAGAGGGTGGTTGGGAATACAACATTTCATATGGAGATTTGGAGTTTAAAAGAGGTGAGGGTAATCTGTTTATAACATGAATGGCATGTTGGACAGAAAAATTCCACATGGTGAGAGGAATGTTAGAATGGAAATATAATGATCTTACCACATTTAAAATATGTTGGTGTTTTCTCTCAACCACCCCATTTTGTTGGGGTGTTTCAACACATGAAGTTTAGTGGATTATGCCTTTAGAAAGCAGAAATGAGGATAAAGACATAAACTCAGTTCCATTGTCAGATCTTAGGCATTTAAGTGTAGTCTTAAATTGGTTTTCAATGTAAGCTACAAATTGAATTATACTGTTTTTGGTTTGATCTTTTGTTTTAAGAAATATCACCCAGGTATATCTACTATAATCATCAACTAGAGTGAGAAAATATTTGTGGCCTAACATAGAGATAGTGGAATAAGGGCCCCATACATCAGCATGTAAGATATCAAACATAGAAGCAGAAATTGATACACTATTTGGAAAAGGTAATTTCCTTTGTTTGCCAAGATGGCATGAATCACAAGGAATATTATTAGATTTACATGGTATAAAGGGAAATGTTTGGGATACAGATTTAATGCCTATATTGGAAATGTGATCTAATCTCAAATGCCACAAATGATAAGAATCAGTAGTGGTGGAATTACAAGCTGATGACTTGTTGACAGCATCCAGGACATACAATCCTCTTTGGATCCTAGCTGTACCAATCATTGCCTGTGAATGATTCTGCAGGATTTTGCAGATATCAGCCTCAAAATGGACATAGCAGTTATTATTACTAGTAAGTTTGGCAATGGAAATGAGATTAACATGAAAATTAGGAATGTAAAGGACATTATGAAGTATTAAAGAGGGTGAAATGACCACATTACCAGACATAGAAGCAGTGAGAGATGATCCATCAGGTAAATTAACATTAATAGGAATGATATTTTTGCAATCAGTAAAAACATGTATGTCATATGAAATGTGGTCTGTTGCTCCAGTATCTAAGATCCAAAGATGAGAAGACTTACCATTGGTGTTAGAGGACTGAGAGATCATAGCAAGAGGAGAGGTTGACACAGAGTTGGCTTGGGATGGTGGTTTTGATTGTTTGAGCAATTCAAGGACATTGTTGTACTGCTCCTGAGTGAAAACACATGGAGAAGTCTTTGAGTCTTGCTGAGGAGTGTCACATACAACATTGATAGTGGCAGCAGGCTGATTAGTGCTGTTAGATGACTGGCTTTTGCTCTTGCCCTTATATCCAGGTGGATAACCATGTTTGATAAAACATGTTTCCACTGTGTGATTGGTCCTACCACAATGTGTACACACACGATTGTGACCTCTAGTAGAGCCTTGATTCTTGCCTTTGAAGGAATTAGAGGCAGGTTTGGAATGTGAGTTACCATAGTTGGCTTGAGCTTGACAAGCAGCATTCAATTCTTCAGGATTGGAAGAAGCTTGAGCCAATGCAGAAGCTGAGCTATTCAGTTCATGTTCTTGTTGAATGATGAGAGAAAAGGCTTTGTCAAGATCAGGCAAAGGGCTCATCATCATTATCTGTGACTTGGAATGGGTGAATTTTTCATTCAAACCCTTGAGAAATCTAATCACTTGGTCTTGAGCACGAGACTTTTGTGCAGAAGTAACAGCACCACAAGAACATGGAATTGTGCAAGAACAAGTGATAATTGGTCTATAATTGTCTAGTTCATCCCATAACACCTTCAATTGAGTAAAGTAATTTGATACATCGTTATTACCTTAGCGTAGCTTGTACACGTCTTCTTGCAAATCAGAGATGCGGAATATATCACTATGTGAAAACCTAATTTGAAGATTCTTCCAAACATCTGCAGCACTGTCAATCCAAAGAACTGATTTGGCAATTGATTCAGAGATGGAGCGATGAATCCAAGCGAGCACCATCGTGTTGCAGCGAATCCACGACGCATATAAGGGATCTGAAACCGGTGGTTTATTGAGAGATCCATCAATGAACTTGTCCTTATTCTTAGAGATCAATGCAATGTGCGTAGATCTTGCCCAGCTATGATAATTCTTGTCATCAAGAAGAGGAGAAACGAGTACCAAAGCAGGATTTTGTTTGGATGAAGATAGAACGGATTTGTTGAATTCGTTGAATAATCAAGAAACTGCTGGTATGCCATTGTTGATAGAGATACAGATCGAGCGAAAGCCAGAAAGACGAATGAAAGAAACAAACGAACAAAAAAAGAAACGATGTCGTGAGAATGCGAAAAGGTGATGTGAACAACCATGGCTACCAGAGCTGTATGAGCTCTGATACCATATTGAAGTTGAAGCACACAAGCATATCCTCCATTAAAGGAGCCAAGGAAGAAGAAGAAGTTATAACTGAATTCAGTTACAACAGTTGGAAGAAAAAGAGAAATGTAGAGCAGAGTGAAATAAAATTCGTATTATTCAATGTGTGTAAAATGAAGGTTACATCAGTATTATATACAAGAGATCTTGGCTACAAATAAAGACTATACATGTGGACCAATGAAAAACTAAGCTATCCAAAACTATCCAAAAAGGAGAATAAAAATAATAAGCTAATAGAAATTTATATCTACTTCTACATCCGTATATTTTAAGGTACAAGCAGGAATAGTATCAAGAGAATATAAATATGACTTTGCAATAGTTAAGAGTTGAGAAGATTGATTTAGCTCAAGGATGATAAACTTTTAGGGCTTTATAACCAAAGTCAAGTTGCCATGTTGGCTATCAAACCTTGAACTTTGGATATCCGCATAATTTTTTTAAGTCTTTAGATTTAAAAATGTATAGGTTATGTTTTTAAAAATGCCACAACAAAAAGGAGCGCAAGATGTGTTGAGTTTAGCTACAAAAATTACATGTTTTTGTAAGAGGAAGACAAAAGAAAAAGAAAGCAGAAAAGTGGTGAAGACATCTTAATTAAATGAAGACTACTTTTCACACTCTGATTTTTATTATTGGTTTAAATCTTACAGCAAATCTTCACTCTGTAGAAAAACTACATATATTGTGAAGATTTATTATTAATGGTAGAAATTATAAACTATTATAGCAACACAAAATTTCAATTGCAAGTTCTAAATTATAAACTATTCATCACATAACATTGTGTTGGTTTAGATTTTAAAGTTTCTTACTATTAGCTACTCATCATTTGACTAGATCCTATGCTTTTTTGAATGGGATTTGTTCTGCAGACGCACATGCATGCGCGCATACACACAATAATGTGTTTTCTTATATAATATTTTCCCAATATATAGCCATACATACACAATAATTTATTTGTTTATATAATCTTAATGTAAATTATTACTTAGTATACAAATATATTATTTGTAGGTGTAACGCTCTGTATAATATATACCTAGAATAATACCATACAAGCGTTTATTTGGTACTGACACCATCATGAGTGTCTAATGGCGTAATTCACATACTTGACCATTCTATAAACATAAACACCACCTATGGTACAAGATATGGAAACTAGCCAAAACAATAAAAACTAAGATCAATATACAATATCCTCAATTGTATACAACAAATTACACAGCGGAAAACTCAAACTACACTTCTCTTGAAACATCCAAGCATAGCTCCACTTGTAAATCAAACCTACAAACAACGCCTAGAAAATAACAACAATAATGGGGTGAGACAGTAATCTCAGTGAGTTCCCTATCTTATGGATTCTCTCGGCTTTACAGAGTTCTAGCCAATCCTAACTCAAGTCAAGGGGAAGGGAAAAGACTTTGAGTTCACAATCTCACACTATATGGAAACATGTTCATGAGTTCACCAACTCAAAATATCACTAATCGGTAACCTCATCAAGGCATCCCCTTTTCCCGTCCTTTTCTACGTCAAGAAGTCGGCACGAGTCATGGATCCTTGTAATTTACTTGGCATACAAAATGGATTTGGGTTCATCGGCCTGTTAACCGTGAACTGTCACTTCATATGGCCTGCTAACCATCGCAAGTCTCTTTACCCGTAGGCTCCATTCGTACTAACCGTGGGAATCAAACCTACCAAATAATAAAATCATGCGTACATTCCGGACGAGCTCTAAATAAGCTTCACCTCGCGAAGCGGCAACTCAGGGAAACGGTTCCGATTACGTGATCTCACACACGAACGTGATTGTATTCAAAAATCACAAGGCCACAATGCCTTAAGACCACATTCTCCTTTTCACAAAGAACACAAAGGTTCACACACATGTTCCATACTAGTGTCTCACTCTCCTCTAGACCATTACTCGTCGAGGATGCACACCTAGGCATCGACGCACGAGCATCACCATCTAGATTCTCTATCACAATCCTAGTCACAACCTAGAATCATATCATTTGGTTTTGGGGTAAGGTTTCCTCACTCTTCCTAATTCATTTTAAGCATGTATTTTCTTTCAATCATACTTAACAATAATTAGATAGACATGGCATAACACAAGCATGCATTTTCATCCACTTACAGTAGTAATCGGTTACTCTAATGAGGGTAATCGGTTACTCACAATACACTATTCACATAGAATCAAATTAAGAGTTAGAGGAATGCAGAGTAATCAATTACTCAATTATGGGTAATTGGTTACTCAGTTCCAGACTTGGCGCAGGACAACATTTTCCACAGAGTAATCAGTTACTCAATTATGGGTAATCGATTACTCTGTTGCAGAACAGAAAAATTCTGCATTTCCTTGATACAAAACTAGACCAAACTCATTCAAAACAAGTCCCAACACAACAACAAGTATAATCAATTATTTCTACACATAACCCGACTATACTACGCAGTTTATTCCACATTTTAACCGTTAGAAACATTAATCTAGCAAAAATCACTCATTTATCAGTTTCTAACCTAAACTAGCGGGATACTCGTGCCTTCGCACGAGTACCCGTCGGTGACGCGCATTTGTTTTCATTTAAAATTTGGAAAAAAATAGAATTAATAAAAATGAGTAAATATAAAAAAAATATAATTTATATTTAAAAAAATAGAATCAATACCCGTAGGCATCAGTTATATTTTTTATAAAAATATTTATGCAATAATATTATAGCACTTGTAAATATTATTTTTATTGTATAAATAAATATTATTAACATAAATAAATATATTTTATATAAGTATTATTATAAATATCTATTTCGTGCGATACTCATATCAATACCCGTGTGGTTGTTCGATTACTGGTGTTTTAAGTGCATTTGTTTTTCTATAAAAAAATAGGATTAATAAAAATTAGTAAATATAAACAATATAATTTATATTTAAAAAAAAAGAAGATAAAATTAATACTCGCAGGTATCAGTTGATATTTTTTTATAAAAATATTTATGCAATGATTTAGTTTTATAAATATCAAATAATATCAATACCATTTGGATCAATCGTATATATATTTTCTAGTATGTAAATGTAATATTGAAATCAAATATATAGCGACGCATATTTGTTTTTTAAAAACAATAAAAATAATATATAGGAGAATTAGTACAATTAAAATATATATATATATATATATATATATATATATATATATATATATATATATATATATATATATATATATATATATATATATATATATATAGCTCACTTCGGGCATTGGTGTGTTACGCCATTTGTTTCTAAAATGTAATAAGAATGAAAAAAGAGAAAGACAAAATTATTGAACCAAAAAAGTTTATTATTTTTAAAATAAAAATAGATTTTTATTTTTATTTGGAGCATAAAAGGGGTCTGTATCAAACCAGTACCCGTACCTGTACCATATATTTGGAGGGTAAATATAGTTTATAAATTTTTTTATTGTATATTATTATTGGCTTTAAATATTCTAATAACTTGTATTGTGTAATAAGGCATGGTTTTCTTATATATTATTTTTTTTAATTTAATATTTTTTTTTAAATGGAAAGTTAAAATACATGTTTTGAATATGAAAAAAAGAAAGAAAACAAATTGAAAGCTGGCAACGATTAAATGATATTAATCAGCCATAAAAAATGGTTTTCCCGATTAAATACTGATGCCCCACATTGACCCGCAATTTGTGCCATCAGTTTCTCACTTAGTAGAGGGCCCACAGCTCTGATCAAAAAATCTTAAACAGTTCAAATTCAAATATAATAATCTTAGACCAGCTCCCTTCAACAATATAAAATTTCTCAAGACAAAATCTTGTAGAAAATATTATAAGGGCAACTGGAGATTACTATTATTAAATATAGTGGCACTAAAGATTATTTTACCACTGTCTTTGGTGAGATTTGAATTTAAAGTTACAAAATCAAGTTAATATCAATGAGCTAAAAGTTTTACAAACTCCAAATAAGCAATCACAGATAGAACGAAACACACATACACACAAACAAATAAGCAAATAGAGTTTGGGTTCTCAAAATGATTAGTTTTGCCAAACTCTAGATGATAGAAAATTATAAATACTGAGCACAAAATAGTAGAAGAATCAGCCATATAGAACAGTAATAAACAGTAGCCAATTAGCCATTAAGCAAATAGTAGCAAAACAACAATCGAGTTGAATACATTAATCTGAGTTCTACATATTCAAAATCTGTGGTACTCGCTAAATATCTCTTTTCAGATTAACATTTCTCAAGTCAATATTCAATGCCATAAATAAGAAAGGCACACAAAATATGAGTGTGTGAGCTCCAGAAAGTGTCAATTCAGCTAGGTAAAAATGCAAAGAACCCAAAAACTTAAGAATCATATTTTATTTTCATCTCAATCCAGAACTTTTAGAAAGATTGGATGTGAAATTTTATAAACTAACAAACTTATTAAAGAAATACAAAGAGAATAAGCAGGGCCTACAGACAACTACCAACTACAAGTAAACCTTGGATGTCAATTTCATTTAGCATCCACGGTATCTGTAAAAGATGATACCACGCAACTGTCTTCAGATATCTCAGGCAACATAGACCTCTCTGGAAAATCACGGCTAATTTCTTCATTTTGAAATAATTGTTTTCGATAAATACCATGCAAATGGTCAAAAAGCTGCTTCTTCAATGACTCAAAAGCCAGATCGAATCTTTGCAGTTGCTCCATGGCATTTATATTATACAAGAACAATCCATAGTACAGATCAAAGCTATCCCCATCAGTATTCTCCGCCAAACTCAATAAAGTCTCATATCCCTTTGTGTCTATTGGTGTTGCCTCCAGCTTCAGTTTTTCTAAAAATCTTCCTGTGGTATGTGTGACAAACTGTGATCCAGCGGCATGCCAATCATGTTCGGCACATGACATTTCAACCATTCGGCACCCTTCTTTAGAAAAAATGTCAAGAAACCGATCACAACGTGATATTCTTGATTCCACTCTTCCTATTCTGACTTTATCAAATAAAAATGGAAGATCCTTCCACCCAGTTTTCCCACTCTCTGGCCCAAACATAGGGTGAGTACAGAGAACGCCGAAATAAGGTGGCAAATGTTGAAGAAAAATGTTTCTAGGAAATTCTTTGACAGAAAGAACATCAACAAACAGAGTATTTCTCTTCAACCTCTGCACATGCAATGATTTAAGAACTTTCTCTGTGGAAAGGATTGAAGTGCAAAGTAAAACCACTTCTGGATGTTGTTCACAGAGATCATCTGCATCATCGAAATAGGAAACTCCCAATTCCTGAGCCACATCAAAGTAGTCTGTTCTAGAGTATGCTAACACTTTATGGCCTTGACGTACAAAAGTTTTTGTAAGGAATTGACCAAAGTTTCCAAAACCAATGATCGCGATCTTGAGCTTTGAGTTGTCGTCAGACAAGCCAGAATCATTTGACGTTTAATAACCATGTCGTTTGGCATCAACAGATCTGAACAATGCATAAAATGCAACTGAGAATTAGAGAAGAAATATGGCTGTAAATGGCATCCAACAAAATATTCAGGACTCAGAATTATGAGCAAAACACAGAATTCCAACAGGCCTCCACCATTATCATCAAGTACTAATAAGCATGATTACACATCATAACTCTATTTCATTTCCTCTCTTTTTCTATATTATCTTCCTTTTTCCTATAAAAAAACATCTTATGATGGTTCTGGACATACACGAAGACGCCTGAACATACATGCTAATATATATCAAAAACTATCATCTGTCAAGTTTTGAACCAACCACATCACTATTGTTAACAACAAAATGCACTTTAATCCCATTATTTGGGACAGGAACATAAACATGTTAATCGTAAACAGGATTTTCAGTATTTGATGTGTGCTATCCGCAAGTATACGGAGTACGTCAGAGTAATATAAAAGATTTATCGTTCCCACAGGGACCAATGTCAAATCTATCGATTGCTATCGTTACGGTGCTTATCTAAGGCTAATAGAAATCTGAGTATAAGTTTAAACTGAACGAAAATAGAAATTAATCAGATAAATAAATATGCTGGAATGTAATTCACATCACTCAAACAATACTCCTATCTTCTAAATAGTAACACTTACGGGGCAATGTTTCTTTCTTTGAAATAGAGTTAATTAAAAAGGATTCGCCGCGTTAGCGTGATCGGAAACAGACCTAACCTTTAATCTATACCAGCCGCTCACGCTGCACCGGTCGCTCCTTGCGTTAAAGTGTTGAAGGTCCTTTTTTATATAATTACCTCTAAGACTTAGTTAAAAAGTGTTTTCGATTGAAAATATTTTATACCAAAGGGTTTCCGGCATATGCTCGGCCAACCGGATCCTAAATCTATAAACGCGTCCGAAAATAGTTTTAAAACCTCTTTCTAATAATATAAAACTTTCCTAGTTAGTTAATAAAGTGCTTCCGCTGTATTTATCAACTAACAACTAACAAACTCTTTTCTAAAATGCCGGACGGCTTTCGATCTTACCCGATCTAGTCACAGTCATTACACAAACAAAAACACGGTCTTGTTTACGTAATGACCTATCAATTTAAGTTCAGAAGAGTTTAATTAAAATCAAAAACAGCCCCTAAAGTATTTCTAAAGAGAAGACATGTGGAGTATCGTCGAAATGACGATCCTCACATTCTAGCACAGGGAAATTAGCTAGACATAGTGATTAAAGACATAATTATAAATTGGTTTGTTAAAGGAAACATTTATAATATAAAAGTTGTGCGAAGTGTGATAGTGTACTTTAAGAGTGTGAACACAAGTGTCACGCTTAAGTTCAGATCCAAAATACAACAGATCACACAGATAAATAAATTAACGAAGTAAAGCAGAGACAGAAAATAAACGAATTTAAAGCAGTGCGAGAAAATAAATAATATAAAGGCAATGCGGAATAAAATAAAATGCGATTTATAAATAAACCTGCTCCAAAGCGGAGACTGAATCTGGTACAAGGCTGGAAAGTAAATTGCGAGAAATGTAAATCTTCTAACTACAGTGCTCCAATCGAACCAACAACTATAGTGCAATAACCCCTCGATGTGACGGATTATTGCTTTACAAAGTGAATTCTCTGCCTAAGGTTGAAACTAAGATTGGATGATATGAAAATGAAAATGCAAGTCCTATTTATAGGAAATTCGCAGCTGTAACTGCCTCTGATCATAATGAAAAAGCGTTTCATAAACTAAATTCTTCAGATGTAACTGCCTTGAGCGTTTCAAACCGTTCCCTATTTATCACTCTCGGCGTCCGCCGACCCCTGCTCCGCGCCCGCCGAGTGTTGTTTTGGAGGTGAAATGCCTTTTGTGACCGTTGGCGTGGGGGTGAAGTCATTAGGCCTATGGCGTCCTCCTTGGCGTTCGCTGAGTGAAACGGCTAGTGTATGTTTTCACAAGAAATCCCCGTTTTTGCTCCGTTTTGCTTTGTTTTCTCACTGTGGGCTCAAATAAGGCAATAAACCTGAAAGTAAAACAAAATACCATAATAGCAAAGGAAAATAACAAATAAACGACTAAAATTATGTAAAATCAGAGCCAAATATACAGTGTATTTCAGTGTTATCAAATTCTCCCACACTTAAACCTTTGCTTGTCCTCAAGCAAACTCTGATAAGTAAACAAAGGAAAACAGCAAACACGCACTAAACTGATCTGGGCTAAGAACTTGAGTTTGATCAATAATGCATCAGTAGGTACTAACTCATGAACCAAGGGTATCGTAATGACACTTTCCGCGATTTGCGGGCATGAGTTTCTCTCCTACACAAACTAATCCACACCGTGATATTATACTTAGGCCTATCTTACTCATCCCTTTCTTACCCCTTTTCATTCAAGCGCAATCACATTAAGCCCGTTATCTCTCACTCGCATGGTGAACATAACCTGTGGTAATTCAGATCCTTTTTTGCCAATTCTTGTATTTTTTCTGAAGATACTTGAACATCTTCTTGAAATTATTTATATTATTATTATTATTATTTGTTTTTTTTTATTATTTTTTTCTTTTTATTATTATTATTATTTTTTTTTCTTTTCTTTGGCAGGATTTTTACCTATTTGCATCGGTTTGTCACTTAGCGGTGATTAAGATGGTGCTGACTGCTAAAATAAACTACTTAAAGGTTAGAGATGGAGGGTGAGATTTTAAGGCCACTGTATAATAAGAATCTAGATAAGCTCCTATAATTGAGAAACTTACGGTGTAAAAACGATATCGATTTTTCAAATAGTTTTCCCAAGCCTTTGCAATTGATCTTACTTGTCCTGATAGCCCAAATAATCGAAAAAAATAATGCTATTTCTTTGTAAAAAAAATTTGTTAAGGCTCAAGAATTGGAAGAATTGATAAACTACACAAAATGACTCGTAAATCACATAAGCTAAACTACACTAGAAAACAGTAAATAAATAAATACTAAAAACAGTAAATATCTCCTCCCACACTTAAACCGAACATTGTCCTCAATGTTTCGATAAAAGTGAGAAAAGGATAGGTGAAACCTGGTACTCAATCGTGTCGGCCACTGGGGCCTTCTCCACCATGCCCTGGGCGTCTGGGACGACGGCTCCTACTGCGATGTCGGATAGTAGGTGACAGCTCCATCTGCTCAATCCTCTCGATTAGAGAGGCATTTTGATCTCTAAGTGCTTGGAAACTCTCAAGAGTGGATTGTTGTGACTCCCGCATAAAGTCCATCATCTCCCGCTGCTGTTGGTACATGGCATAAAATAAGCCATCACGCTCTTCTTCTCTGGCTTGTTGTGCTTGCCACATTTCTTGAGTTATGTAAAATCCGGAAGAGGTACCTGCAGGATGGTTAGTAACTGGTGGGGTGTGTGCAGGTGATACAGGAATGGGAGACTGCTCCATATGCTCATATTCGTCATCTGTCTCATTTCCTTCATCCTCAGGGACGTTTGGAAGCAATGGGCCTAAAACAGGAGCAGCCTTTAAATCATAGAGCCAGTTTTCTCTTTTGCGCACATCTGTGCGTGCTGAACAAGGTAGTGCGACACTCGGGATGGCAGCATTGCGAACCATAAGGATATATCCTCCTTCTGGCCTCGTTTTGTATAAACGCATATCTCGCAAAAAATTTAAATCAATAGTACGAGACGGAAGTGGTTCTAGTGTGGCCAACTTGGCGTCCAGGTGCAGGGCTCGTGCAATGAAGGTAATCAACCCTCCAAAAGACACGGTGTTGCCCTTTTTCTCAACTGCCCTCATATGCGACAACATAAATGGTACAGGATTTAATCTTCTCTTGAGTAAAGCAGCCTGTAAAAATATGAATTCTTTGGAATTCATTTTGTTAGAGTTCTCTCGGGCAAAAATAGTATCAGCTACTAAAAGGCGAAATACCCGTATGGTCGGGTTATGAATGTCAGAAGCCAAATTTCCATCAAAGGAGGAAGAGGTTTGGCCTGATATGTCTCTCCACATTTGAAAAGCCTCAATTGACCAACCCGTGTCTATGGGCGCCTCACAGGCCGCACCATTCACAAAATCGAATCCTAATAACTCAGCAAGTGCATCAGTGGTATAAATGTATTCAACATTAAACATCCTAAATCTCACTGTGCCTACTGTGCTGGCAGTGTTCTCTCTGACAGTATACTCTAAAGAACTCAAAAATTCGCGGGTTAGCCTCTCGTAGGTAGGCTCCTTGCGAATAAAAATATTCTCTAATTTCAAATTTTGTAATAAATAAAATACGCTAAATCTAATACCTAGGCTATAGAGACAAGTATCATTAACGTACCTGGTCGCAAGAATGTTGCGTGTCCGAAGCCGGTCCCATTTTTCCCATTGCTTGACTCCATCCTCTCCATCCTGAAAGATGATCTTTTCTTGGTTCCCCGCTGCCATTATTGAGGAAAAATGAAGGTTTGGTGGTGGTGAATGGGTATTTTAGTTTTTGTAGATTTTGGTGAAATCTATGGATTTTATAGATATGATGGGTAATGGAATATGTAATGGTGATAGGGAAGTTATGAAATAATGGATTTTAAGTGTTTAATGGGGATTTATGGTGGTTAAATTCGAGTTTATGGAGGTAGGAGATGAAGAGAGTTGGGAAAAAAATGGGTTTTCTAATTCTGGTGCGTTTTAGAACCCAGATCGCTTCCGCGTCCGCGGACTGTGAAAATGGGCTGGCACGGATTGGGCCTTGGCTGGTTCAATTTTCTTTCCTGGGGGTGTCTATAGTACACTGGAATATGAAAGAAACAAAGAGAATATTTTATTTATTTATATTTATATATTTGTAAATGTTTTATTTAAATAACAGTTACTTCTATTACTATTATTATTTTTTTATTTTTTTATTTTTTTATTTTTTTATTTTTTTATTTTTATAATAAAATGAATAAACGAAAATTAAATATAGACAATATATTATACTGGAGTAGATATTTATTATAATTCGAAATGAAATAACACTCTTAAAAGAAACATAAGGTTGCCATAATTCTAATAACCACGAAAAATAAAATCCATTAATAGTCTGATAAAAATCACAATAACAATAAAGATAGTAGTGCGGTAAAATAAACGATCTAAATAAGCATGAGGTAAATCTCCTCCACACAAAGTATGAGTTATGCTCCAGATCTCCTGAATGTCTCCTAAGAAGACTGATGACGGACACCCTGAGTCATGTGAGGACAAGGTGTTCGTGCCTCTGCAAGCTGGCGCTTGAGGTCGTAAATCTCCTGTTCCAAAAGATCATATGATGAAGCGTTCGTAGCGTCTGAGATCTCTATCTGCAAGGTGAGCTCTGCGCATTCCTCGCGAAGAGAAATGATCTCCTTGCGCATAGCGTCAAACTCTGAATATAAGTTCATGCGTTGCAGATTAACGTTAGAGGAATAAACAGTAGTCCTTTCAGGGTAAGGTGAAGGGTGGTATTCTGGTACAGGGTGGTTTCTTGGTTTGACTGGCGTCTCGTCCTGGCCTTCCAAAGCGTATGACCAGTTAGCTCTATCATGGACACTAGTTCGGGTATGGTTTGGTAGTCCAAAGTGGTGAATGACTTCGTTGTCTATTAGGAGCTTAAAGTTATCCGCACTAAAGAATGCTCTCCTAATAAGACCACGGTCAAGGCAGTGAGGAATGTCAATCAGGGTATAGCCACAATGGGATGTAAGGTGAGTCAGCTTGTTGGCTAGACCTAGAGCATGAGCTATGTGTGTGATCGTACCGCCCACATGGATGGGTCCTTTGGAAGATGCAGCAATCAAATACAGGTTATATATCAAAAAATTTCCACTGGCTAATGGTCGTGACTCAGCAGTACAAAAGAGCATCAGAATCTCTTCTACAGTAACTTGGTTCTCAGTATCACTCCTACCAATGAAGGTCTCAGCTAGGATCATTTGGAAATAACGGAAAGCTGGGTTGTGGATTTTGCTTGCCAATTAGGTGGAAGGATCAGGTCCTCCTCCACCGGTGATTTTGCTCCAGAATGAGTCAATTTCATCTTGCATAACATTGGTTTCATGCATAAAGTGGATTGCATCCAGGCCACACTGAAAACCAAGTATTCTAGCAAAATCTCTGTGGTTCAGGGCATACTCATTTCCAAATAGTCTAAACTTTATGCTTCCACTTTTATAACCTCTTCCACTATAAGGTTCATAGATGAGTGAGTTGAGGAACTCTAAGGTCAGATGCTTATAAGTTACATTCATCGCTTCAGAATACTCATCCCATTCGAGCTGGTGACAAAGGTATCTCACACTGGCCTCAATACCTAAGGCTGATAGACAGTTAGGGTCAGGGTACCTAGTGGGTAGGATTGGTCGCTCAGAAAGGACTACGTATTTCTTCCTCTGTTCGTCATCTCTGAACACAATGTGCATGTCATCATAGCTCTGCATCCTGCAAAGAAAGTTAGTGTGGAATGTCTGAGATGATGTGACCTGTAACCTGTGAACATAGCAATTGCATAAGTTAATCATGTAAAAATACTATTATAATATAAAAAAAAATAAATTCTATTAAAAATAACGAAAATAAAATCGTGGGTTGCCTCCCACGCAGCGCTTGTTTAACGTCGTTAGTTCGACGACTGAAAAACTTACGTTGTGGATGTTGCTATAGGTGGTTCTATCAGAGTGTGACCTGAGTAGTAAGTAGGGATGTCCCCTCCATAGTAGGGTTTCAATCTTTGTCCATTCACTAGAAAGGGACTACATGAATAATTTGCAATTTCAAATGCTCCTGATTTCAGGACTTTTGTGACCTCATAGGGTCCAGTCCATCTTGAGCGTAATTTACCTGGAAACAATCGTAATCTAGAGTTGAAAAGAAGTACAGGATCGCCTACGTTGAATTCTTTTCGGATAATCTTTTTGTCATTCCATGCTTTGGTTCTTTCTTTATATATTATGGCATTTTCATAAGCATCCCGGCGTAGTTCTTCTAATTTATGAATATCTAGAATTCGTTTATCTCCGGCTGTTAAGTAATCCATATTAAGGGTTTTTATGGCCCAGTAGGCCTTATGTTCAAGTTCAAAGGGTAAATGGCAAGATTTTCCGTAGACTAGTTGATAAGGGGTTGTTCCTATAGGGGTTTTGAAAGCGGTCCTATAAGCCCACAAGGCTTCCTGTAGTTTTAAGGACCAGTCTTTTCTAGAGATCGATACGGTTTTTTCTAAGATTTGTTTTATTTCCCTATTTGAGACTTCAACTTGTCCACTTGTCTGTGGATGGTACGGTGTGGCTACTCGGTGTTTCACTCCGTATTTCTTTAATAGTTTCTCAAATATCCTAGATATGAAGTGCGACCCTCCATCGCTTATAACCAATCGGGGTACTCCAAACCTAGGGAAAATATAGTTTTTTAATAGTTTAATGAGTACACGAGTGTCGTTGGTGGGTGCAGCTATGGCTTCAATCCATTTGGATACATAATCAACGGCTACCAAGATATACTTGTTTCCCATTGAAGATGGAAATGGTCCCATAAAATCTATACCCCAAACATCGAAGAGTTCTACTTCCTGAATATTTTTCAAAGGCATTTCGCCTCTCCTTGAGACGTTCCCAGTGCGTTGGCATCTGTCACATTTTACAATGTAGGCATGAACATCGCGCCATAATGTTGGCCAGAAAAGACCTGCTTGAAGAATTTTAGTGCATGTTTTGGATGAGCCTAAATGTCCACCATATGGTGAAGAGTGACAATGCTTAATTATATTCTCAACTTCTTCTTCAGGGACACAGCGACGGAAAATGTCGTTCGCGCCTCTCTTGAATAGAAGGGTTTCATCCCAATAGAAGTGTTTTACGTCATGAAAGAACTTCTTCTTCTGTTGGTAGTTTAAATCAGGGGGTATTATATCGGCTGCTAGGTAATTAACAAAATCTGCATACCAAGGTACTGTTGTAACTGCGAGTGCTTTTTCAATGTCTTCTTCGGAATAAGGGTTAGGGTCATCATCCTGGATGGTACTAACTACCCCTACTAATCTGTCGTATGCGAAATCATCATTGATAGGTACAAGATCTGGTTTTAGATATTCAAGCCTTGAGAGGTGGTCAGCGACCATATTCTCAGTGCCTTTTTTATCACGGATTTCCAAATCGAATTCTTGGAGTAAAAGGATCCAACGTAGTAATCTAGGCTTAGCGTCCTTTTTGCTTAATAGATATCTTATCGCTGCGTGATCAGTGTAGACTATGATTTTTGCTCCTACTAAATAGGATCGGAATTTGTCGATTGCAAAGACTACAGCCAGGAGTTCCTTCTCGGTTGTGGCATAATTCAGCTGAGCCGCATCCAAGGTTCTACTGGCGTAATAAATTACATGGAGTTTCTTATCTTTCCTTTGCCCTAAAACAGCACCTATAGCGTAGTCGCTAGCATCACACATAATTTCAAAAGGTTGATTCCAATCAGGGGGTTGAATTATAGGTGCAGAAATCAGTGCATGTTTCGGGTATTTAAAGGCTTCAAGACATTTATCATCGAATTTGAATTCGGCATCTTTCATAAGTAGATTGGTTAATGGTTTAGTTATCTTGGAGAAATCTTTAATGAAGCGTCGGTAGAAACCGGCGTGTCCAAGAAAACTTCGGATTTCTCTTATGGTTTTGGGTGGTTGAAGGTTTTCTATCACTTCTATTTTAGCTTTATCAACCTCAATGCCTCTCTCGGACACTTTGTGTCCTAGTACTATGCCTTCAGTTACCATAAAGTGGCATTTTTCCCAATTTAGAACAAGGTTGACTTCTACGCATCTTTCCAGGATTTTCTCAAGGTTTGTTAAACAGATTTTAAAACTGGATCCACATACCGAGAAATCGTCCATAAATACCTCCATGATCTCATCAAGGAAGTCTGCGAAGATTGACATCATACAGCGTTGGAAAGTGGCTGGGGCATTGCATAGCCCAAATGGCATTCGTCTGTAAGCAAATGTTCCATAGGGACATGTAAAGGTTGTTTTCTCCTGATCGTCAGGGTGAATGGGTATTTGGAAAAATCCTGAGTATCCATCTAAATAACAAAAGTAAGAATGTCTAGCTAAACGTTCGAGCATTTGGTCAATGAATGGGAGTGGGAAGTGATCTTTCCTAGTCACCTTATTAAGTTTTCTGTAATCGATACACATCCGCCAACCATTTTCTACACGTTTGGCTATTTGTTCTCCTTTTTCGTTTTGTACAACGGTGACACCTCCTTTCTTAGGTACCACATGTACGGGGCTTACCCATTTACTATCAGATATTTGGTATATTATTCCAGCCTCTAATAACTTTAACACTTCCTTTTTTACTACTTCACTCATTATAGGATTTATCCTTCGTTGATGTTCCCTGGAGGGTTTAGTATCTTCTTCTAGCATAATTCGGTGCATACACACAGAAGGACTTATTCCTTTGAGATCGGAAATTTTATAACCTAGAGCTGAGGGATATCTTCGTAAAACATCTAAGAGTTGATTGGTTTCAGGACCATCTAACGTGGCACTGACTATGACTGGGCGATTTAATTCTTCATCTAAGAACTCATATCTTAGATTCTTAGGTAGCTCCTTAAGCTCTATTGATGGTTTTTTCTGACATGGCATATGATCTGGGGTAAGTGCCAAGCATTCATAAAGACTGTTATCTATATAGGGTTTAGGTAAATGTTCGAATTCATCGTCCTCCATTATGGGGATCGACGGTAGTTTGATGGTTTCTACTGGATCTTCTTTATCTAATTCTCTTATGCATTCATCAATTATATCAATGACATAACACGAGTCATCTATGGCTGGTGCATTTAAGAATTAGGATAGGATAAATTCTACTTTTTCATTACCCACCTCGAATGTCATTCTTCCTTTCTTAACATCAATTATAGCTCCGGCCGTTGATAAGAAAGGTCTACCTAAAAGAATCGGGATCTCATCATCTTCTTTAATGTCCATTACTACGAAATCTGTAGGAATATAAAGTTGACCAAGTCTAACTGGGACGTCTTCCAGAATGCCAATTGGATATTTAACTGATCTGTCAGCTAATTGGAGAGACATCCTAGTTGGTTGTAATTCTCCTAGGTTTAACCTTTTACAAACAGCTAAAGGCATTAAGCTTACACTTTCTCCTAAGTCCAGAAGCGCTTTATCTATAACTTGGTTTCCTAAAACACAAGGGATAGAAAAACTTCCTGGGTCTTTCTCTTTCTTAGCAAGCTTATTCTCAACGATTGAATTGCGTTCTATAGGTTTAGGATCTTCTAATCTTCGTTTATTGGTTAAAATGTCTTTAAGGAATTTGGAATAAGATGGTATTTGGGTAATAGCCTCGGTGAATGGAATCTCTACATGGAGTTTCTCAATCACTTTTATGAATTTCTTATATTGGTTATCCAATTTGGTTTGTTTAAGTCTTTGTGGGTATGGGATCAGAGGTTTGTAAGGAGGAGGTGGTACATAAACTTTTTCATTTTCTTCTTTTTCCTTCTCCTTAATTTCCGTATCTTTAGATTTCTCAGGTTCCACTGATTTCTCAACTTCTTTCTCCGGTGTGATCACAACTTTTCTAGGAGGTTCGGGATTATTCAACCTGGGGTTTATTGGCCCATTGTAAGTGGTTCCGCTCCTTAGGGCTATAGCATTAGCATGCCCTTTAGGGTTAGGTTGAGGTTGTCTAGGAAATTGTCCTCCTGGTGTAGTATGAGTAGATTGTTGTTGTGCTACTTGAGAGATTTGGGTTTCCAGCATTTTGTTATGGGTGATTACAGAATCGAGTTTAGTACCCAATTGAGTAATTAGTCCATTAATGTGAACGTTTTGGTTCATGAACTCCTTGTTTTGCTGTAATTGAGCTGAGATGAATTCGTCCATCTTTTTCTCAAGATTTGACTTCTGAGGAGCATAAGTTGTAGGTTGGTTGGGTCTTTGAGGTTGGAAACCGGGTGGTCTTTGAGGTGTTGAATTTTGAGTAGGGTTATTATTCTTATATGAAAAGTTTGGGTGATTCCTCCATCCAGGGTTATATGTGTTTGAATATGGGTTTCCTTGGGCGTAATTGACCTGATCTGTAGGACTTTCGGCTAACAGGTTGCATTCAGCCATTGTATGTCCTAAGGTTCCACATATTTCACATCCGGGTTGTATTGCTGCTACAGTTGCTGTGGGGGTTATAGTTAGGTTTTCTACTTTTTGGGCTATAGCGTCCATTTTTGCATTCATATGGTCAAAACAACTTACCTCATACACACCTCCTTTGGTCTCTTTCTTCTCTACTTGTGCTCGTTCGGTCCCCCATTGGTAATGGTTTTGTGCCATATCCTCAATGAGAGCGCTAGCTTTGGCGTAGGGTTTGTTCATTAGAGCGCCACCAGCGGCAGCGTCTATGGTCATCTTGGTGTTGTACATGAGTCCATTATAAAAGGTATGGATTATGAGCCATTGTTCTAAGCCATGATGTGGACATGCTCTTAATAGTTCCTTATATCTTTCCCAAGCGTCGAAAAGTGATTCTCCCTCGCTTTGGGTAAATCGGGTTATTTGGTTTCGTAAGACAACAGTTTTACTCGGTGGGAAGTATCTAGCAAGGAATACTTTCTTTAGGTCATTCCAAGTGGTTATAGAGTTGGCTAGAAGGGAATCTAACCATGATTGGGCTCTATCTCTGAGGGAAAATGGGAATAGTCTTAGACGTATTGCCTCAGGAGGAGCTCCGTTCGCTTTTAAGGTATCTGCTAGTTGAATAAAAACTTTAAGATGTTGGTTCGGGTTTTCCGTAGGAAGACCTGCGAACTGGTTCTGTTGAACTATTTGTAATAGAGATGGTTTTAATTCAAAGTTATTGGCTGGTATAGTTGGATTAACTATACTAGAATGGGGTTCTTTGTTAGAGGGTAGGGCGAAATCCTTAAGAGGTTTAGCGTTTTCTTCTTCTGCCATTGCTCTTTTGAGTTTTCGAAGTAAAAGACGAGCTCGGGCGTAACGTTCAGGCTCTTCTAAAGGATCAACTAGGTTTCCAGTACTGCGAGTTCTTCGCATTTACCGGCTAAGGGATGCCTTAGTCTAGACGGTGTAACAACAGGGTACGAAATTTTGACGTAATTGGTCCCCGGCAACGGCGCCAAAAACTTAATGCGTGTTATCCGCAAGTATACGGAGTACGTCAGAGTAATATAAAAGATTTATCGTTCCCACAGGGACCAATGTCAAATCTATCGATTGCTATTGTTACGGTGCTTATCTAAGGCTAATAGAAATCTGAGTATAAGTTTAAACTGAACGAAAATAGAAATTAATCAGATAAATAAATATGCTGGAATGTAATTCACATCACTCAAACAATACTCCTATCTTCTAAATAGTAACACTTACGGGGCAATGTTTCTTTCTTTGAAATAGAGTTAATTAAAAAGGATTCGCCGCGTTAGCATGATCGAAAACAGACCTAACCTTTAATCTATACCAGCCGCTCACGCTGCACCGGTCGCTCCTTGCGTTAAAGTGTTGAAGGTCCTTTTTTATATAATTACCTCTAAGACTTAGTTAAAAAGTGTTTTCGATTGAAAATATTTTATACCAAAGGGTTTCCGGCATATGCTCGGCCAACCGGATCCTAAATCTATAAACGCGTCCGAAAATAGTTTTAAAACCTCTTTCTAATAATATAAAACTTTCCTAGTTAGTTAATAAAGTGCTTCCGCTGTATTTATCAACTAACAACTAACAAACTCTTTTCTAAAATGCCGGACGGCTTTCGATCTTACCCGATCTAGTCACAGTCATTACACAAACAAAAACACGGTCTTGTTTACGTAATGACCGATCAATTTAAGTTCAGAAGAGTTTAATTAAAATCAAAAACAGCCCCTAAAGTATTTCTAAAGAGAAGACATGTGGAGTATCGTCGAAATGACGATCCTCACATTCTAGCACAGGGAAATTAGCTAGACATAGTGATTAAAGACATAATTATAAATTGGTTTGTTAAAGGAAACATTTATAATATAAAAGTTGTGCGAAGTGTGATAGTGTACTTTAAGAGTGTGAACACAAGTGTCACGCTTAAGTTCAGATCCAAAATACAACAGATCACACAGATAAATAAATTAACGAAGTAAAGCAGAGACAGAAAATAAACGAATTTAAAGCAGTGCGAGAAAATAAATAATATAAAGGCAATGCGGAATAAAATAAAATGCGATTTATAAATAAACCTGCTCCAAAGCGGAGACTGAATCTGGTACAAGGCTGGAAAGTAAATTGCGAGAAATGTAAATCTTCTAACTACAGTGCTCCAATCGAACCAACAACTATAGTGCAATAACCCCTCGATGTGACGGATTATTGCTTTACAAAGTGAATTCTCTGCCTAAGGTTGAAACTAAGATTGGATGATATGAAAATGAAAATGTAAGTCCTATTTATAGGAAATTCGCAGCTGTAACTGCCTCTGATCATAATGAAAAAGCGTTTCATAAACTAAATTCTTCAGATGTAACTGCCTTGAGCGTTTCGAACCGTTCCCTATTTATCACTCTCGGCGTCCGCCGACCCCTGCTCCGCGCCCGCCGAGTGTTGTTTTGGAGGTGAAACGCCTTTTGTGACCGTTGGCGTGGGGGTGAAGTCATTAGGCCTATGGCGTCCTCCTTGGCGTTCGCTGAGTGAAACGGCTAGTGTATGTTTTCACAAGAAATCCCCGTTTTTGCTCCGTTTTGCTTTGTTTTCTCACTGTGGGCTCAAATAAGGCAATAAACCTGAAAGTAAAACAAAATACCATAATAGCAAAGGAAAATAACAAATAAACGACTAAAATTATGTAAAATCAAAGCCAAATATACAGTGTATTTCAGTGTTATCAGTATTGTTAATCACAAAAGTTCTATCAAACAAACAAATTAACACATAAACCTACCACATAAACAGGATTTGCAAATGTAACTAAACAAAATATCACTCACCTCAGGTTCAGGATGGCGAATACACACAAACCACAATCTCGTGGGTGGTTCAAGGGCTGATCTGTGTTAACCCAACACCTCCAGCTTTGATAGATAGCTGCAGGACAACAAAATTAACAGAAAATTATCATCTCTAAATTGAACCATATTTAAGGGCAGAACTATAGTCCAACCTAAGCAATCAAACAGAAAAATGATTACAACAAAACATAGGAATCAAATTGCAATACTACTCCAGAAACAACCTTATTTTTCGTACAGAAATAACCAAGCACATATTGAAAATGAAATTTCTATTACCAGTTCCTTTGTAGTCAGTCCCTGGTAAGCTTAAAAATCGATTATAATTTTCTACAACCATGCGAAATGACTACAAAACCAATCTGAGAAACAGGACCTACAGTTTTCTCCCTCGCATCCACAG
Organism: Lathyrus tuberosus; assembly: GCA_022829125.1. NCBI lineage: Eukaryota > Viridiplantae > Streptophyta > Magnoliopsida > Fabales > Fabaceae > Lathyrus > Lathyrus tuberosus. The sequence continues at coordinate 10,294,002 of JALAZF010000090.1, forward strand.
GAAAAACTCGAAGCTCGCGCAAGTTATTGTAAGTTGCACCCACTGTCTGAACACCTTCATCGCCTATTAAATCAAGGATCTGCACATCAAAAGCAACCATTCAATACATCAAACACATAATATGCTTCCCACCCCTACATATTTTCATCACAAATTTTTAGATCTGGAAAAAGAATCTACATAGAAGAAGATGGAAGAAGGAAGAAGAAGATGGAGAAGCAAGAATCATTTCGGTAAAACACAACAATCATTTTGGAAAAAATAATTAATAGAGTATAAGAAAAACATTACGAAAAAAATAGGAAGAAGGAAGAAGAAGATGGAGATGGAAGGAGAAGAGGAAGAAGGAAGAATAAGAGAGAGAGTGTGAGAGAAAGGATGATAAAGAATCTGAAAAGATGTTATGTCTGCAGATGTAGGGTTGGTTTACCAATGCAATAACTTGAATATAATAGTTACAATAGTAACCAGAAATAAAGTAAAGACAGTGTATTCTGGCCAGATAAAGGGGGTAACCATCAATTTTATGGCATAAAAGTGGTCTATGTAATGTAATTAGTGTAGTTGTGTTGCAATCAGACCATAATCCAGTTGAAATTAGTTGCATTTAGACACAAATTGCCCCTAAATCTGTGATGTGGCATCATTAGAACAAAGGTTAAAAAGGATTTAACCAGAACACTTAGATTTCTTATATTATAGATTCTAATCAACTCTAAATTTCTAGAACTTAAGTCTCTAACTAGAACCCACCTGATAATCGAAGAGGAGGTTGAAGAAGATGATGAAGATGAGATGAATCCAAACTTTTCTTCTTCTTCCAAGTTCTTCCTCTCTTCTTTCTCTCTTTTCTCCAACTTTCTTCTTTCTCTTCTTCTTTCCCAACTTTATTTCTCTTTCTCTTCAACACACACACACACACACACACACACACACACACACACACATATATATATATATATAAACTTATTATATAATATAATCTAATAGAGTAAAATATCTCCAATTGAATTTTATCGTCTAACACTAATTGATCAATTATTAGAGTTACCTTAAAATCCTTTCTTAAACTAATAATTATTGATCGGTCTCTTTCATTAAATAATTAATCTCTTCAGAGTTCACTAGTTGCTCTATTGATCCCAATTGTCAATACTTAAAGCACTTAGAGGATTCCATTAATCCAATTAACCAAAGATAAAGCACATAGACACTCATCAGATCTCATCTGATATCCAAATGAGCGTTTAGATAATATGGGATATTACAGTAGGTGTGAATTTGTTTTTCTAAATAACAAGTCTATGAATATGATACTTTTACTTCAAAAGAACTAAACCTATAGTTTTTACACTACTGCATGCCAAAGACTCATTAATTATTGAAGTATTTTCATTTAAAGAACGGGTGAAAAATAAATTTAATACAATAGTAAGGACCATCTTCCAGTTTTGTGTTCCTATAACAACAATTAATTGTGAAAGAAAAAATGAGCTAACATTGTGGTAATTTATGAAGAATATTCTTCTCAAGTATAACAAATATAAACTTGTGCATTTTAGCACTTTAATATAAAATACATTGAAAACAAGTACATGTACGGAAAAATGCATAAACTATTACACCCTACTGATCAATCATTATCATGTAATTATTTTTTTTAATAAGCAAATATATCATGTAATTATTATTTTTTAATAATTATCATGTAATTATTGATCAAGCTAATTTTCTCATTATTTACGCTAGAGCTTCCAACTGCTTTAGGTTGGATTTTATTCCCATCCTGAAGTAATTGTAAACATTGGAACATCTCTTCCATTATTTGTCTCATATCCCCGAAACTTTGGAGACATTAATATGACAACTCAACAACACCATTAATCATATTCCTCGCCGTGGAATCTGAATTGAAGCCAAAATTATGATCCACAATACCATCAAAAGTTTGATTTGAAATTTTGTTTCATATCTGTTTTAGAGAGTGTAGCATCACCCACATTATCTTCTTCAGTGGCAACAAAAGGAGGCAAATATGTTACTAACTCAATCAACACCACTAAAAAAACAATAGACATCAAATTTATAAGTAACTTGATGAGTTTTAAGTTACTCGGGATCTAGACAACCTAGAGTCCCTTGTGAATTTTTTGAAATGCGGTTATGATCTGTTAGTATAAGGCGTGAGAGTCCAAAATATTCTAATTTCATTGTTTTAATATCTCTTGGGATAGGCATGGATATATATCAATTTACTTGTCTCTCCACAATAATCTTCATCCTAATATGCCAAGGAAGTTTTCCAGGTGTTGCTTTATAACCATGAAAGTGATCAGACAAAGTTCCAATGGGAACAAATTCATAGATGATTAAATTTTCACGGATTTCGAGTGGCATGCTTCCATATAAAAAGATAAGATGTGGATGGACTACTCTAGCTCGGACAATAATTCATTTTGCAATTGTTCATCTCAACCGTATCAGTGTTTATCAATGTGCTTCATTGACACTTCATGCCCATATTCTAGTATGCCTAAATAGAAAAATGAAATTATAAAAAAATATATGTCAAGATGATTAAATACAAAAATGTAAATAACTACATTAACAAAACAGACTCAATCTGTTGCGATCGGGGTTTCCCATGGTCACTGCAGTCAATTTACATAAGTTGTTTGATAGAAACCATATGACTAACATCATGAGTGGGCCAATTAAAAACTTGAATTGCACCTGTTTGATCATGATTAATGGACGAGATCACTAACTGCAATGATTGTTGATGTACCATAATAACTCTATTTTGACCACAAAACGTGCTATCTATTACCGTAATACATTTCTCCACTTCCTCCATCTCCTAGTTTGATTGAAAATGAGTCTATGTCCTTTTTAAGACCGTCATAAATAGAGTTTTCAACTCCTAAGTTTTTACGTTTACTAAATGGTTGACTAGGTTAAAAGTGGAGACTGGTAGAGTGTATATGAGACTCTTCAAACTTTTGAGATTTGCTTATTCCTTGATTAGGCTGTAAGGAGAAGCTAGTAGAGTGCATATGGGATATTGCAAAGCTATTATTGTTTAGCTACTCATCATTTGACTAGATCCTATGTTTTTTTTGGGATGGGATTTGTTCTGCAAACTGCGCATGCACACACACAAGCATGCACGCATACACACAATAATGTATTTTCTTATATAATATTTTTCGAGTATATAGCCACACATACACAATAATTTATTTGTTTATATAATCTAAATGTAAATTATTAATTAGTATACAAATATATTATTTGCAGGTGTGAAGTTGTTTTTCTTTTTTTAATAAGCAATTGAATATAGAAAGCACAAGGGGTGCTTTAGCCCAAATACAACGAGACCGACAATTAAATACGGTTTAAACAATCTACGGGTGCTGTGCACCAATCATAAAAGCTTAAGCTACTCTTATTAGAGATTTTACCAATCCACTTCCAAGATAAATATTTAACTGAGTTCAAAGTATCCGAGACCGGCACCAACTCCTTCTGAAAAACATAACTATTCCTAATTAACCAAATACACCACACTGCCGCCATCCAAATGACAGTGCCCATAGACTTACGACTAGCCTTCATAATCATCTCTGTAAAATCCAGGAAAGAAGCCGCGCAATGAGCTAGAAACTTCACTTCAAAACCAACCCATCTACTTATACCCCCCCCCCCAAAAAAAACTTCCACCGCATAAAGACAGCTGAAGAAAAGATGATAACTTGTTTCATCGGACACCTGACAAAGGGGACAAAGACTCCCATCTTCACCAAGAAAAACATTCCGACGAGCCAACTGAACTTTTGTCGCCACTCTGTCCTTGACCAAACGCCACAAGAAGATCTGAATCTTAGAAGGAACATTAATTCTCCAAATCCGATTCAACGATTCCAACTTAATCGCCTCCTTTTCATCCCTAATCTCCTCCGCCGACTCATGAAAGTTTGATAAATACCTGTAACAGCTAGCAACCGAGAAAAAGACAGAGGAATCACTGGAGAGCCACTCGAAACTATCTTGCACCTCCTTCTTTAGAGAATGAGACTCCAGCTTTCTGTACAACTCTTCCATCTCCTTAGCCTCATTAATATTGCCAGAAACAGGGTGCTGCTCAATATTCCAATGCCAATTAGAGCCTGACCAATCACCTGCAGCAGAAATAGAAGAAAAAAGATGTTTTGCAGCAGCATAGGCATTAGGGTAGACCTCTTTTAGAGGACAATATATTAACCATCTCGAATGCCAGAAAAGAATGTCATCACCGTTGCCCAGTTTACAAGACAGATTATCTGAGAACAGATCCTCCCCTATTTCTTCAACAAAACCAGCCGAACGTAAATCCCTCAACCAAATGGAGGCATCCTTGACGACCCTGCCCCCCACACCTCTCAAAACCTCTGTTGAAAGGCTTCCTTTCGAGTACCTGAATTTCAGAATTTTGAACCACAAAGCATGCTTCTCGTGCAGAATTCGTCACCTCCATTTCAACAAGAGAGATTTGTTGAAAACCAGCAAATCCTTAACTCCTAAACCACCCCTATCTTTAGAAGCACAAACCGTTTTCCACTCCACCCAATGAATAGTTCTTTTATCCGACCAACCTCCCCATAAGAAATGACTCTGAATACCTTGAATAGCCTTGACCACCGTCTTCGGCACTTTATAGAATGACAAAGAATATAAAGGCAAAGAATTGAGCATAGAGTTTATAAGAGTAACTCTGCCTCCAATTGACAAATTTCTTCCTTTCCAGGACGATAGCCGTAATCGGATGCTTTCAATAACCTCCCTCCACATAACTCCATTTCTTGGACTTTATCCAACAAAAATGCCCAAGAACTTAAAAAGGAGTTTACTCTTACCGCAATTTAAGAAATCCGTTGCTGCTTCCAAAAAGCCCGGTTTGTCGTTTTAACACCCCACACTACTCTTACTAAAATTAATCTTCAGCCCCGATAATAACTCGAACGCCCTTAAAGCAGCCTTGATACTCCACAAATTGTCCCAGGATGCTTCTCCAATGAGGATTGTGTCATCAGCAAATTAGACCAACTTAAATGAAATACCTTCAGCCATCTTAAAACCCTTGAACAATCCAACCTCCTCTAGCTTATTAAACATTACAGAAAGCAATTGCGTAACCAGAATGAACAGAAACGGGGAGAGAGGGTCCCCCTGACGAAGCCCTTTAGAAACATTGAAATCGAGTGTTGCGCTACCGTTGACAAGAACCGATGAAGTACCGCTAAATACCAGAGATTCCATCCAAGACATCTATAATTTTCCAAAATTCATGCGAACCATAACAGTTCTAAGAAAGTCCCAAGAGACGCAATCGTAAGCACGCTCAAAGTCAATCTTGATGAACATACAACTGCGTTTATTCCTCTTAGCGTAGTCCAAGACTTCATTAACAACCAAGACCCCATCAAAAATTTGTCTATTAGGGACAAAAGCTGACTGTTCAGCAGATACGATCGTTCCCGCTACCTTCTTCAATCTTCCAGCCAGAATTTTAGATAACAACTTCTGATAGCAACTAACCAAAGATATTGGTCTGTAGTTGTTAAGAAACTGAGGATTTTTTATCTTAGGTACTAAGGCAATAAAAGAAGCAGTAACCGCCTTCATAAGAATTGGCTTCGAATAGAAATCACGGACAAAACAAACAATATTCGGCTGGACAATATTCCAACATGCTTGGAAGAAACCGAATGTGAAACCTTCCGGACCAGGACTCTTGCTAGCATTACATAACCAAACATCCTCCTTAATCTCTTCAACAGAGAACTCCTCCTCTAAAGCCTTCATATTCGACTCGGATAACTTGTTAATTGGCAAGTCTTTAAAAGAAGGACGGTTCAGAACTTGCTCAGAGAAATTACTACTAAAAAACCTCCATGTTTCATCTTTAACTTCCTCCACACTCTCCTTCCTACCTCTATCCTTATTTACGAAAGAGATGTTATTCCGCCTTCTCCTTCCCCTTACAACATTGTGGGAATATTTCGAATTTTTATCACCCTCCTTTAACCACAAGGCTCTAGATTTCAGTCTAAGCATGTTTTCCTTTAAGTTAAAACCCTTCCATATATCTTTAATCACCTCATTCCTTCATTTGACTAAAACCTCATCACCTGTCATCCCTGCGCAATCCTCCTTGGCATCTAAATCTTTAAGAATTTCAACACCTCTCTTAATTTTCAAATCTAGCCACCCAAAAACCTTTACATTCCACTCCTTAAGGCACTTCTTGAGAAGCCCCAATTTTGATTTTAGAACGAAATCTCCCCTACCAAAAACCTCGAAAGACTTCCAGTCTGACTCGATGAAATAAGAAAAATTCGGGTGCCTCAACCAACAATTGTTGAAGACAAAGGGTTTAGGACCCCAGTCCACCACCTTCGGTTTGAGCCATATAAGACAGTGGTCAGAAACGTCCCTGTGCCAATAAACTGGTTCGATATACCCCAATCCTCAATCAACACAGAAGAAATCAAAAATCTATCTAGATGACTTCGCGCTGATCCAGAACTGTTAAACCATGTGTACCTACCACCCACACAAGGAACATCAATACACCTCACCTCTGAAATGAAAGAATTAAAATCCTCAATTTCTTTCTTGTTCTCTCTAAGAGACACGCCTTTCCTTTCACCTGCCCAAGCAACAGCATTAAAATCTCCCCCGAAAATGAATTCCGCTTCGTTGAACTTGTTCCTAAGATCAACCAACTCTATCCACAACAATCTTTTGCGACCTAGCTGACAAGCAGAATAAACATTAATCAACATCACCTATTTTCCCATCCAATCCACCATAACACCCAAAAAACCTTCTCCCTTGATACTAAAATAACATTAACACAGTCGATCTTCCAGAGAGTTATCAAACCACCGGCCTGACCAGACGCTCCCACTGACGACCAACCCACCGACTTATCCCCCCAAATAGACACAGCCATAGAAAAATCCATCAGAGGCAATTTAGATTCTTGGACAAAACAAACATCCATCTTTCCCGACTGAATTAACCCAGCTATTCTCTTTCTTTTAACTATATTCCCGTATCCTCTACAGTAGGTGTGAATTTGTTTTTCTAAATAACAAGTCTATGAATATGAGATTTTTACTTCAAAAGAACTAAACCTATAGTTTTTACACTACTGCATGCCAAAGACTTATTAATAGTCTATCCCCTTAAATTATTGAAGAATTTTCATTTAAAAAATGATGAAAAATAGATTTAATACCAATAATAAAGACCCTCTTCCACTTTCGTGTTCCTATCAAAACAGTTAATTGTGAAAGAAAACATGAGCTAACATTGTGGTAATTTGTGGAGAATATTCTTCTCAAGTATAACAAAGATAAAATTATGCATTTTAGCACTTTAATATAAAATACAATGAAACCAAGGTAAGTAGTTGCTATATAACATATAGCTTAATTCTTCACAACCTTCCTGATTGCAATAAAGATGAAAAATCCACGAAAAAAATAACTTAAGAATTTGCATAAATTAATTTCATAGAAAAATATAATGAAACATGTGAAGAAAGAATACCATTTGAATTTGATGCTACTGGATCTGATGGGGTAAAAGATTTATTGGCAGATATACAAACAATTGCATTTTGTGAAGTGTTTTTTCCACATCTCTCATCGAATTCAATGCAACAATCCACATGTCATGTTATACACTCCTCCACTTAAACTCAAATCTTTGATCTGCTCTATTATTGTTGTTGGGGATTGAAGTGTTGAGTTCAATAACGGTTATATTTTTTCTTCTAGCCATTAATAATGTAATATTGAACTCTACTACTTAACACTAAATATGATTTTTGATATTTGCCATCTTTAATGCAAGAAGTTACATGATAAATTTATTGATAGATTTTTGAATTAAAAGGATAAGAGAGTGGATCTTGAGCGCACTCGAACAATAGAGAATAATTCACGTCCTTGAATGTGTAGGCAAAGAAATTTATATTTGTTTCTACATCCATATATTTTACGGTTTAAACAGGAATAGTACCAGGATAATACAAATATGCTCTTGCAATAGTTAAGAGTTGAGAAGATTGCTTTAACTCACGGATGATAAACTTTTGGGACTTTATAATCAAACTCAAGTTGCCATGATGCCAATCAACCTTGAATTTGGGATGTCCGCAAAAAATTTCTTGAGTGTTTAAATTTGAAAATGTACAGGCTATGGTTTTAAAACTACAACAACTAAAAGGAGTATAAGATGTGTCGAGTTTAGCTGCAGTTATTACATGGTTTTCACACTCTTATTTTTCCTATTGGTTTAAATCTTTTAACAATTCCTCAATATGTAGAAAATAAATAAATTTGCTGTCAATATTTATTATTGATGGGAGAAATTAAAAACTATGATAGCAACAAAAAAATTCAATGGCAAGTACTAAACTACAAATCTACTTTGAATAGTGTAGGAACCTTATTATGTATAATAGTTACTTATAGTACTATTTTTTAACTATATACCACGTAACATTGTTTTGGTTTAGAGTTTAAAGTTACTTATTGTTGAAATATTATTGTTTAGCTACTCATCATTTGTCTAGATTCTAATTTTTTTTTGAACGGGAATTGTTCTGCATTCTGCGCATGCACACGCGCACGCATGTGCGAATGCACCCAGTAATGTATTTTCTTGTATAATATTTTGCCAATGCATAGCAACACATACACAACAATTCATTTTTTTTTATATAATATTAATGTAAATTATAACTTATTATGCAAATATATTATTTGCTGTAGGTGTGAAGTTGTTTTTCTCAATAACAAGTCTATGAATATGATACTTTTACTTCAAAAGAACTAAAACTATAGTTTTTACTCTACTCCATGCCAAAGACTTACTAATAGTTTGTCCCCTTAAATTATTGAACTATTTTAGTTTTAAAAAGTGAAGAAAAATAGATTTTATACTAATAATAATGGCCTTTTTCCAATTCTTTGTTCCTTAAACAACAGTTAATTGTGAAAGCAAAAATGATTTACTATTGTGGTAATTTATGGAAAATATATTCTTCTCAGGTATAACATAGTTAAACTTGTGCATTTTAATAATTTAATATAAAATACATTGAAAACAAAGTATGTAGCAGCTATATAACATATAGCTTAATTCTCCACAATCTTCTTGTTTGCAATAAATATGAAAAATCCACTAAAACCAAAACAACTTATGAATTTGTATAAATTAATTGAATAGAAAATATAATGAAACATTGATTGAAGAAAGAATACCATTTGAAGTTGGTGCTACTGGAGCTGATGGTGTCAAAGATTTGTTGACAGAGATACAAACAACTGCAATTTGTGAAGTGTTGTATCCACATCTCTCACCAGATTTAATGCAACAGTCGCACATGCCATGTTATACACCCCCCACTTAACCTCAAATCTTTTATCTGCAAGATTATTGTTGTTGGTATTGAAGTGTTGAGTCCAATAACAATTATTTTTTTTCTTGCAATAATTAACAATGTAATCTTGAACTCAACTACTTTACACTATATATGAATTTTGATATCTACCATCTTTGATGCAAGAAGTTACTTAATGGATTTCTTGATATATTTTTGAATTAAAAGGATAAGAGAGTGGATCTTGAGCACACTCGACCAATAGTGTATAATTCACGTCCTTGAATGTGTAGTCAATGAAATTTATATCCACTTCTACATCCGTATATTTTAAGGTACAAGCGGGAATAGTATCAAGAGAATATAAATATGCTTTTGCAATAGTTAAGAGTTGAGAAGATTGATTTAGCTCAAGGATGATAAACTTTTGGGACTTTATAACCAAAGCCAAGTTGCCATGTTGGCCATCAACCTTGAACTATGGATGTCAGTAAAAATTTTCATGAATGTTTAGATTTAAAAATGGATAGGTTATGTTTTTAAAACTGCCACAACTAAAAGGAGCACAAGATGTGTTGAGTTTAGCTGCAAAAATGACATCTTTTTGAAAGAGGAAGATAAAAGAAAAAGAAAGCAGAAAAGTGGTGAAGACATCTTAATTAAATGAAGATAATTTTTCACACTCTGATTTTTATTATTGGTTTAAATAATTCTGCAAATCTTCACTCTTTAGAAAAAAAATACATATGTTGTCAAGATTTATTATTGGTGATAGAAATTAAAAACTATGATAGCAACACAAAATTTCAATGGCAAGTTTTAAAATGCAAATCTAACTTTGAATAGTGCAGAAACCATATTATGTATAATAGTTATTTATAGTATTAGTTTTTAACTAAATAACACATAACATTATTCTGAATTAGAGTGTAAAGTTACTTACTGTTGTAATATTATTGTTTAGCTACTCGTCATTTGTTTAGATTTTAAAATTTTTTGAACGGGATTTGTCATGCAGACTGCGCGTGCACGCGCACAAGCACGCACGCATAGATACGATAATGTATTTTCTTATATAGTATTTTTCTTATATATAGTCACACATACACAATAATTCATTTGTTTATATAATCTTTATGTAAGTTATTACCTAGTGTACAATATATTATTTGCAGCAGGTGGGAAATTGTTTTTCTCAATAACAAGTCTATGAATATGTTACTTTTACTTCAAAAGAACTGAAACTATAGTTTTTACTCTAATGCATGCCAAAGAATTGCTAATAGTCTGTGCCCTTAAATTATTGAAGTGTGACTGCTTTATTTTGCTTAAGATAGGACTACTGCACTTTATTGCGACAAGGAAATATGAGGTAGACTATTCAATTAAGTGTGGTCCCCTTTGTTACTTGCCAAATTAATAATAGATATTTGGGTTTGAGTTTTCCACTTATTTAGTTATTTGTTTATTTTCAATAGCTTGGATCCCATGATGACAACAAAACCTGATTTATTTAGTTCTTTGTTAATTTTCACTAGCTTGGATCCCAAGAAATGATTGCATTTAAGTTATTGCAATAAAATTCAGGTGTTGCTTGTCTATATCCTTTGTAAGGGCTGAGCAGTAATCGTATTCATGTATTCGTATTATTCCCTTCATTTGTTACATGCTGCCATTGTAGCTATAGAATATAAACTTCAAGGGATAAATGTCTTTTTCCCAAAGACTTTGATGAGGAAAATAAAATAAAAGTTTGAAAATAAAATATATACATCTGATATGATTGAATTTATTTCACACAAAATCACTAATTCAACAATTTATTAGTTTTTAAAAAAAACATTGGGGAAATTATGTGATCGTGTATAAGTTAATTGAAATGTGAGTATGAGACTAACTACATGTTCTAAAAAAATCATAACCTAATATTCTCATTATTTGGGCTAGAGCTTCGAGGTACTTCATGTTGGATTTCATTCCCACCCTGAAGTAGTTGTAAACGTTGGAACACCTCTTCCATTATTAGTCTCATATCCTCGGAACTTTGGAGATACTAATATGACAACTCAACAACACCATTAATCATTCATATTCCTCACCGTGGAATCTGAATTGAAACCGAAATTATGATCCACAATACCATCAAAAGTTTGATTTGAAATTCTTTCATATCCATTTCAGACAGTGTAGCATCACCCACATTTTCTTCTTCCGTGGCAACAAAAGGAGGCAAAGATGTTATTAACTCAATCAACACCACTTCAAAACAATAGACATCAGTTTTATAAGTAACTTGGTGAGTTTTACGGTATTCAGGATCAAGATAACCTAGAGTCCCTTGTGGATTTGTTGAAATGCGGCTATGATCAAGTGGTATAACACATGAGAGTCCAAAATTTGCTACTTTCACATGGTAATTTACATTTTGTTGTCGTCTCCATAACAATCCTCATCCTAATAGGCCAAGGAAGTTTTCCAGATTTTGCTTTGTAACCATGAAAGTGATCAGCTAAAATTCCAATGGGAACAAATTCATAAACGATTAAAAATTCACGGATTTCAAGTGGCTTGCTTCCATATAAAAATACAAGATGTGGATTGACTACTTTAGCCAGGATAGTAATTTATTATAAATCTCAATCGTATCAGTGTTTATCAAGACCGCCCATCTTCTAGTATGCCTAAATAGAAACATGAAATGACAAAAAAAAATCTGTCGAGACAATTAAAAGTCAAACATGTAATAACTACATTAACAAAAAAAATACTCAATTCCCACAGTATTTCTCGGTTAAGATACAAACAATTGCATTTTGTGACGTGTTGTATCTAGGGGTGTGCATGGTTCATAAACCAATCCAAATTGATCTATATATATGGTTTGGTTTGGTTTTTAGAACTATTTTAATAAAGATGATTTAGTTTTTCAAAACCAGTTTATATTTGGATCGGTTCGGTTCAAAACCAATTCCTAATAAAAACTGTTTTTTCATTTTGGACCATTTTTATAACCGTTTTTTCCAAAATCAGTCATACTAATTTTTTTTGTTTTGACAAAAAATAATTTCTTTAACCAATTTTTTTAATAAGTGGAATAATACAAATCTAACTGTGTACATGGTTCCACATATCTTATTAACCAAACAACATTATAGTTCAGATTTGATAAATTAAATTTTTTGTTACAAAAACATGTTTAAAAAATAGATGGTTTAAAAACAATTTAAATATTTATAATTAAATAAAATTATTGTATGTGAACTTATTAAATCTACTAAATATTACAAGAATGTTATAAGTAAACAACATAGAGATATGTTTTTTTTGAAATGAAATAATATAAACATGATTTTATAGAGAACGTAATCCATTAGAGCCACACATTTCATCGTATGTTCAGATAACTTCAACTAAATTGGTAAGCTGTGAAACACATTAAATTAAAAATTAGAGTAGTTAATAGAAACACTAAAGTAAGAAACAATGTATAACTGATTTTAGCAAATGGTAAACCGTTTTATCTTTAATTTAAAATATGGATTGGGTCAGTTTGTAATACAAACGGTTTGAGGGTTTTAAATTGGTGTACCAGAATATATGGACCGGTCCTGATAAACCAGTTTAAATGCGCACCCCTAGTTCTATCCATATCTCTCACTAGATTTAATGCAACGGTCACACATCTCTTGTCCTACACCCACCCACTTAACTTCAAATCCTTGATCTGCAGTATTATTGTTGTTAAGGATTGAAATATTAAATCCAATAACAGTTATATTGTTTTTCTTCTAGTTTATAACAATGTAATCTTGAACTCTACTACTTAACACAAATTCTGAATTTTGATATTTACCATCTTTGATGCAAGAAGTTACTTGAAAATTTTCTTAATAGATTTTTGAATTAAAAGGACAAAAGACTGGATCTTGAACACACTCAGACAATAAAGTATAATTCACGTCCTCGAATGTGTAGTTAAAGAAATTTATATCTGCTACCACATCCATATATTTTAAGGTACAAGCGGGAATGGTAATAGGAGAATAGAAATATGCTTTTGCAATAGTTAAGCATTGAGAAGATTGATTTAACTCAAAAATGATAAACTTTTGGGACTTTATCACCAAAGTCAAGTTGCCATGTTGGCAATCAGCCTTGAACTTTGGATGTCTGCACAATTTTTCTCGAGTGTTTAGATTTTAAAATGGATATGTTATGTTTTTGAAACAACCAGAACTAAATGGAGCAAAAGATGTGTCGAGTTTAGCTGCAGTAATTACCTCTGTTTGAAAGGAGAACATAAAAAAAAGAAAGTAGAAAAGTGGTGAAGACGTCTTAATTAGATGAAGACTATTTTTCACACTCTAATTTTTTTTATTGTTTTAATTCTCTCAGCAAATCTTCAATCTGTCGAAAAAAATACATCTGTCATCAAGATTTATTATTGATGATAGAATTTAAAAACTATGATAGCAACAAGAAAATTTAATGGCAAGTACTAAACTACAAATCTAACTTTAATAGTGTTGGAGTCTTATTATGTATAATAGTTACTTATAATATTAGTTTTTAACTATATAGGTAACATTGTTTTGGTTTAAAGTTTAAAGTTACTTAATGTTGTAATATTATTGTTTAGCTACTAATAATCTTTTGTCTAGATCTTTTATTTTTTTAAACAAGATTTGTTATGTAGATTACACACGCACACGCATATACACGTATAAATGTATTTGCTTGTATAATATTTTCCCAAAATATAGCCACAACATTATTTGAAAGTTACATAATCACTTCAATGTTGTTTGCTGCATGAAAATAAATCTAAAATATGGACTTAATGAGGAGGATTTAAAAGGAAAAGGTGGGATTTAAATTCCCAATGTCTAGAGGCATGATAAATAAAGGGTGGAAATGAATGTATTAAATTATAAAAGATTACACAAATTTACACAATAATTTTATAATCATCCGGGCCACACAATTCCGCTTATTTTTTTCACACAATAAAATAAAACATTTCGTCAATTAGTTAATTTTTCAATTTTTAATCAATAAGATTTTTTTTAATAATTATTAATCCAAATATATTAGTTTTACATATCTTTTCTCACTTGCAAGACTTTGCATCCGTATTCTTAATATGGTATTAAACTTTAAGATGTATGCACACTTTCATGTAAAAAAAATGAAATAAATTCTCTCTTTTTTATTTCTTTTATAACATTAAAATGTTTTAATTGTTTTACTTATACGTATATTTGAATTCTAAGCACGCACACTCACACTCTTGAGAAAGAAAAAAATAGTGTAAAGGTTAATGTTTCATGTGATTGTTAAGTCTTTGGTACTAATTTCCATTTTTTTTTTTTATAAAAGCTGAATATTAATAAGAATATAAGGGGTATTCAATCCCATATACACAGCAGAAAAATTCACCACCAAGTCTAAACCAGAATAAGATATGGCTCAGTACAAAAATCTAAGAAACTAGACTTGGAATAGAAAATATTACTACTGGTCCCCCACCTCCAAGCAATAATTTTGACCTCCCAACAGACATCATCCACAGACGACGATTCCGAATTAAAGATACGATTATTACGTTCCTTCCATAAAATCCAAATAACCGCTAACCAAACTACTCCTCTCCCATACTTTCTCCCACCTCCACCACACCAATTCAAAAGAAAAGAATTAATATTCCCATCAAAATAAATATCAGTTCCCACTCCTAACCAACAACTAATGGTATTCCAAACCTTAACAGCAAAATCACAAGAAAATAACAAATGCCCACAATCTTCATCATAAACTGAACAAAGCCGACACACAGTATCAACTTAAAGACCCCTCTTTCTAAGTTCCAAACGAGAGGGAATTCTACCCCACAACGTCTTCCAGCCCAACAGTTTAACCTTCTCAAGAGCCTTGATCTTCCAAAGAAACGAGAACCCTCTATCTTGATCCACAGTCGTTTTCTTGAAAACAACTTCTGACAACTGTTTATAAACCTCCTTAACCTCATACGAGAAATGCGAACTACCTTCCCACTGCACACTATCCTTCCCATACAGACAAGGTTTATAGTTCTGCAAAGACTCTTGTAACTCCAACAACCTGCTGCTAATAACAGGCTGCGACTCGAGAGGTACCCCAAAACAACCCCAAATCCAATCTTCACCCTCCCAAAACCACATCTCGGCAATGTTCGCCTGTTTAGAATTACTTAAACAGAAAATATCAAAGAAACTACTAGCCAGCGGACATATGGAGTCCAATTCACAGACCAAAATGGAATTGAGGAACCACTCGCTACACTGAAACACACACTGTTGTCATACCCCAAATTTTGACCACCAAGATTCCCATCATTGTGCAAATCATCATCACAATATGGATGTACCTTTATGCCTCATCAATCTCCTCAAGGAATTGTTGAGCATCCACTGCAATCAGAATTAGGGTTTCAAGCCCTCTCAGAGCCTTAGACAAAGGATCAATCAAGAAATGACATGATCTTCAACTTGTCTAACCTTTCAAACATCCACAATGGATCAAAAGGACTCCCACTCCAAGGATTAAGCACAAAGCTGTTCCCTTCTAGGTGGATCAAGCCTCAAGATCGACAATGTCACCGAATTAGGGTTTTGGTCGACCAGGGCCTCCAAATGGAAAATTTTCATCTGGGCATGATCCAATGTTCCAAAACACAACCTAATATACTCCATGGAACCTCATGGACCCAAACATCAAGTCAATTTGACCTCAAGGGGATGCATACATCAAAATCAGGAATTAGGGTTTCTTGACCTAATTCACCCCTAAGTTGACTTTTGGGACAAATCAAGAGCCAAGACCTCAAGACATGATTTGAGGGTCTCTAATGAACTATATTGATCCATTTACAACAATGGATTAATCCAAGAAGCTTGAGCAACAAGTCTCAATTTCATCTGCACCACAACTAGGGTTTTAAGGGAAAAGTCAACTGTAACTTTGACTTTTGACCAAGACATGCTCCCAAACCCTAGGACATGCCTCAACATACCCTATGACACCCTTGGAACATATCCATCAAGTTTGATTTAGGTCAAGGACATGATTTCCTGAAGAATTGCACAATTTGGAATTCATCTGATAAAAAGTCAACTGTGCACAAAAGTCAACTTTGACTTTTTGAGATTTTTCACCAAAATGGATTTTTAACCCTAAAATGATGTTTATGTATGATTTGAATCATCATTCATCAAGAAAAATCAAGAAAAGTGGGATAACTTGTAAAAGGGGTAACCATAAAACTTAGAAATTTTTCTAAGTTATGGAAAAGTACCACTAATACACCAACTTTGGAGGACCATAACTCCTAAACCACAAGGCCATTGTGTCCCATCCAAAGCTTGATTTATAGCTCTCATTACCGTCTACAAAAACTTCAACTAGGCCTAACTCCAATTCATTATGGATTTTGAGCTATGAGTGAGCCAAAGTGGCTGAAAACATGAAAGTATACCATTTTCCAACACTTAGAAAAATTCTGTCCAAGACAGATTTTGTTGAAACACCAAAACTTGTGAGATCTTTTCACATAGTTGCAAGCTGAATCAAGTCCAAAGTTAAACATCAATATTGTTGCATATGTTACTAAGAATTCAAAGAGCTCAACAGCATGAATTGATTCAACTTAAGCCATGAGAAATCCATGCCCAAAGTCATGCCGCTGCAAGCTGTTTTGGAAAAATCAGTTTGCATGTTTGCTTGCCACACACGATTTTGAACCAAAAACTAAGGATCAGCATGCCACCTGTGTTCAAACCAATCACAATGCAACTAATCCAACTGATAAATCTGAGTCAAAAAGCCAAGGAATCTTTCAACTTGAAATTCATCCACTTTGGCACATTTTGCCTTGAATTCAAAGTGCATTAATGTGGAATAGTGCATTGTCAAGGTAGCTACTCTACTCAGTCAAATTCTCTGATTAAACAACAATAAAAACATCTGAAGAATGTGATTTTGGTCAAGGCATAGCCCTGCTCTTGGGAATGGCTAGCTTGCCTTGCTTGAGAAGAAATCCTCCAAGCTAATCCATGCAAATGTGATCTGATCCAGCAGCCATTCACTATTCCTCCAAAACAAAAGTTGATCACCTATAAATAGAGGTCCTAATGGATCATTCAACTCACACCAAAGCCAGTTACAACACTGCTTTCTCTCATTCTTTCTTAAACCTCAAGTTTTCTTGTTTTTGAGTAAACACTATCGGGTTTTGAGTTACAGCCATAGGCAATCAATTCCAATTGCTCAAACACATCACATATGATGTATTTGAGGTGTCCAAACACTTAAACACTGACTGTAACACCTCAGGCTCAAAATCACTCTTCCACCAAGCCATTATGCTTCAATTTTGCAGGTGGAGGTCTCCAGCTTGATCCAAAGAGTTTCAAAGTGTTCCAAAGCTTGCAACACACTCCATAACATCCATTGAAGCTGTAGGGATCATCAATTCACGACTGGAACACCATCTGGGCAAAGTTCCATTTTAGCTTGCATCAAGGTGAGCTTCAAACTCAAACTCCATGATCCATGCATATTTCCTCGCATGATATTTTTGCCAATTGCTTGCCATCATATGTTGATTGTTTTGCCTCAAGAAATTGGATCATAGACCTTATAACCATGCCTGCACGATTGCTTTTGCAAATTAGGGTTCATCTGTGTTCATCATGATTATTTTACTCCACACTGAAAATGAATAAAATTGGGTATTGCCATCTTATTCCTTGTGAAAAAACGCACGGGTTTGGTGTTTGAATCATGTCCAATGGTGGAGAGATGAGGGAGATAGGGTGCTTCATGCACGAGCTCGAGGAGGAAGATGGCCATGGTGCCATTTTCAGAAAATCCAACAAGTTCTCTATATATTTTTCCCTTGCCATATTATATTTGAATTGGCATTGCGCCCCAGCGGTTCATCAGCTGGTTTTGTGTGTATTGGCAAGCGAGAGGTCTGGGGTTCGAATCCCCCTCGCCCCAGACTTCTTTTTATCACTTTTTTATTTTGTTATTTTTCATATTATTATTTTTAATAATTTGAAAAATTAATAACTCCTTCAATTTTTATCATTTTTTATTGGTTCTTTTTGCAATAATTCACAAAAATGTTTAAATATTTGATTCTACCAAAAAATCCCAAAAATATTATTTATTTCCTATATTTGATATTTTTGAAAATAATTAATGTTTTATGTGTTTTTAGCATTTAAAATGTTTCTTTTCTTTTCATTTTCTAACCCTAATTTGACTTCAATCATTTTGTAGGAAGAAACCTGATTTTTTGGAACATTGGTCCAAGATCATAACTTGTTTTCATGTATTTAACAAATATTAATCATTTTAATTGAATTTTTGTTCAATTAAAAAAATACATTTTGAAAACAAATTAGGGTTTTGAATCAATTCAACCCTCATCAAACTTTTAAAAATACTTTTTGGGCCTCTAATAGAGTGTAAGACCCAATCCTTTTTTTTTGACCAAATCATTTTTTGGGCCTCACTTATTGTATAAGTCCCGATACCGTCAAAAACCAACGGCGCGATCATCGCCTTTTAAAAAATAAGCCTTGGGCCTCTCATTGAGCTATAAGACCCATTCAAAATACTTTGGGCCTCTATTAGAGTGTAAGACCCAACCCCCTTTTAACCAAAATCATTTGGGCCTCACTTATTGTATAAGTCCCTCTGCGTTAAAAGAAAACCTCGGCGCAATCGCCATTTCAAACGGAAAAATCAACTGGGCCTACCCTCGTGTTATAAGCCCCACTCTTTTTTCTTTAAAACTTTTTGGGCCTCTTGAGAGAGTGTAAGACCCATCCCTTTGTACAGAAAACCTTTTTTGGCCTCAGTCACTTGTATAAGTCCCATCTGTACAAATTCAACAGTGCGCTCACTGATAAAACCCTGGGCCTCTCCTTGAGCTGTAAGCCCCAAATCTTTCTTTTTCAAAGCACTTTCTCCTTTGATTTTGTATATACTGTTGTTTTCAATCTTTCTTTGTTGAACAACTAACCAAACAGCATGGAAGCTCTACAACCGAGTAAGTGGTTATTGCTTTCATTTATCGCTTTCATATACATATAACTGTATTGTGGGGCTGTTTCACTGTAAGTCTTCTTTCATAAACTCATATCAACTATGTAATAATAGTATAGATATTTCGAGTTTCCCCGACAACTACGTCTAGAACTAGGTGACGCCGTTTCGTTTATTCATAGAAATAGACACCTAGATCCCCAAATAGGATCACCAGATACAGTCTTCTCTTCGGCTGTCCTCATTAGGAATTGTTAAGAAACTCTACTCCCAAAGATGAATGTATTCTCCGTGAAATGGCATCTTTGAGTTTCTTCCAAATTCTCGAACTTTCCTGACTTGATCTATTCCTTGTGAATAGCTTGCCTTGAATTTCTCGGGGTTTGGGGACCCACGAGCTTCTTAAAAGCATCGGCTTCCTCTTGGGCATCGTACAAGGACCCACAGGCTTCCTAAAAGCAACCCCGCCTCCTCTTGGGCTTAGTACAAGGACCCTACGGCTTCTTAGAAGTATTCACAGCCTCCTCTTAAGCTTCGTATAATGATATCTTCCTCCGGGAATGATAGCCTCCTCTTGGGCTTCGTACAAGGACCTCTCGGCTTCTTAAAAGTTTCCAGCCTCCTCTTGGGCTTCGTACAAATTGTCCCGACGACCTCCTAGAGGTATAGGAATAGAACCTAGTCATCTTCATAGAACAATCCTTTCATAGAGTCTACTACTGTTTCTCAAAATATAGTATAGAAGACAAAACTCTAGACTTGGACAGTCTAATTTCCTTGAGTCTCAAAGACATTCTCAAGCACCCCTTCGTTAAATAGGAAGAAAACCCGTAGACTCGGACAGTCTCAATACCCTTCGGATTTCCCGCTTCCTTAAAGAACAGGAATAACCCAGATCCTCAAATCAAATCCATGAGTACAGTATTACTCATATAAGAACTGATTTTCTCTTTTACAATCAGTACATTGGACCTGTCACTCGACTGAAACAGTAACCCTAGCCTCTCTCTCGGGCTTTGTACGAGACACATAAGAGACTCCCTCGTTGAGTCAATCACCCTTTTCGCCTCCATCTCGGGCTTTATACGAGATACAAAAAGGTTCTTATTGAGCCAAACAAATAATAGCCTCCATCTCGGGCTTTATACGAGATACCAAAAGATTCCCTCGTTGAGTCAAAACCTTTTCGCCTCTCTCTCAGGCTTTGTACGAGACATATATTAGCCTCCTCTTAGGCTTTATATAAGAAAACCACTGGTTGATCCAATCAACCTTTTAGCATCAAAGTTGTGCCTCGTTCACAGTACACAAACATCAACAACTCCTTCCTATTCATCTAATCGCTGTAAGCGGCAAGCCTCTGGATCATCTACATCCATGCCACTGTCCCTCTTTTAGCATGAGAAATTCCTAAGGAAAGATAGCATTGCTCTACACTGAGTTAAAGTCTTCCCCTTCAGGTTAAAAACCCCCTATAAAGGAAATTATGGCATTGCTAGGATCCGCGTATCCCGGTTAAAGTAATCTTCCTTTATACAAACCCCTCTTTAGAGATGACAAATTCTCTCTAAAATCGAGGTCCTTTCGCTTGGGCTTTGAACAATACACAAATAGACCCTTCAGCTTCACATCTTGGGCTTTGAACAAGATACAAATCACCTTTCGCTTCACGTCTTGGGCTTCAAACAAGACCCCAAAAACACCCATTTCCTCCCATAGAATAGGAGGAACTATGAACGCTCTGATTTCCCTGTTTCGGTAAACGGGAATACGTAGGCATAAGATCCAAAGAAAAATCTTAGCGAGCACACTAAACAAAAACCCAAAATCCCATACTCTCATGTATCTACCAAAAAGCATCAGTCCTAACATCCTAATCCTCGTTCCCCGCCAGAAACCTTCTGCCTAGATAAAAAACCAGTATTGGCAAAAATACAAATAACCAGTACAAAGGCCCCCCACATTGATAGCATCCGTAACCTAACAGACCGCTGTTTAAACTCAGTATGCAAAGCAGGGTTAATTGGAGACATCTATTTCCCTTCCTTCATCAGCTCACAATAGGATAAAAAATGAATCGACCTGTAGTTTTAAGCTCAACCGCCGAGAGCGACCAGCGCTTAAGAACCGCATCCAAAATCGCTCGCTACAGAAAAATGGCGCCCACCGTGGGGCCTTTCAAAATTAGATCTAGGCACGGTCTTCCTTTTCTTCTCTTGTGTAAATACCACAGATTGGGGCTTCCGCCGGGGAACCCATTTCTGTCAGGAACTTAGGATCCTTAGCTTTAAAGGTCTAGGATGTTTAGGACAAATATATATACTGCTTTTCCTAATTGCTATACGTGTTTATTTTTCTGCTAATGGGAATGCGGGTGCTGTCGTATGTGGAAAGATTGAGTATACACTTAAGATAAGTGATGGCGACGGGGTCGACCATCAACCTTAGTGGAGGCTGACCAACGCAACCCATTCTCTCACCCAGACAATGGGCCGGTTGTTAAGTCTGAGAAGCTGGGGAGCCAAACCCTTTCGTAGTGCGGAAACTATCGGGAATAGTTGTTACGCGATACTACCCTCATTTGAGGCTGGTGATCTATTCTCGGTGAATGGCACTTACTCTAAGATTGCACTACAACTCGCTGGCGATTCGCTTGTTGTTTTGCTTTCCTGGGAGGAGCTGATGATAATGAGTACAGGTACAAAAATCACCCTAGTATAAACCTTTGGGGATGGGTAGAGCATTGACTTCATGACAACGACCCTTTGACCCCATGTTTTTTCTATGTTTTTGTGTGCTGCATTCATACATTCATCTAAAAAACATTAAAACATTCAAAAAACTTCTCTTCCAGTCTCTCTGTTTTTCAAATTAAACTAAGACTGTGATTGTGTATATCAGAGAAAGGGATTGCACTGATGGATTTCGGTAGAAGGAGAACTCATAGGTATACCTTCAAGGTTCCAAAACTAGAGGATTTGAGAAGGTTAGCAAGAATGATCACTAACCCTGAGGCTTTCAGAGCCAAGCACGGAGGTTTGCTACCACTGTTAAGAGTCCATGTGATTGGGGAATCATGGATGCGCTCATTCAGTTTTACGATCCGATTTATCACTGTTTCACATTCCCGAATTACCAGCTAGCACCAACGCTAGAGGAGTATTCTCATTTAGCTGATCTACATATCACTGATCGAGCTCCATTTTCTGGACTGGAAGAAATTCCAAAGAATCAGACCATTGCGAGAGCAATCCATTTGGACGAGTCTGAGGTCAGGACTCACATGACTACTAAGGGTGGCATCCAAGGTTTGCCAGCCCAGTTCTTGACAAAGAAGGCCCTGTATTTTGCCAGTATAGGAAACGTGACTGCTTTTGAAAGCATCTTTATCTTGCTCACCTACAGGTTATTTTTGTTTCCTAACATCAATAACTTCGTCGATATTAATTCTATTAAGGTTTTTCTCATTGGAAACCCTGTGCCGACTTTGCTCGCAGATGCGTATCATTCTGTACACTTGGGGAATTTATACAGCGGAGGGGAGATCACATGCTGTGTACCTTTGCTTTATAAATGGTTTATCTCTCACTTGCCCAAGTCTGCTGCTTTTTGGGATTGTAAGATAGCCTTACGTTGGTCACAGAAGATCATGTCTCTTACCAACTCTGATATAGATTTGTGTAATAGGATTTATGAGGGAATCAGGATCATTGATCGTTGTGGAAACTTCCCCAACGTACCCCTCATAGAAACTAAAGGAGGAATCAACTATCACCCGGTATTGGTTCGTCGTCAATTTGGATACCCGATGAGGCTTGTTCCGCGCAACGCTCATCTGGAAGGTCTTTTCTTCAAGGAAGGAGAAAGTAACAGAGCACTAAAAATGGAAATAGTGCATGCTTGGAAACAGGTTCATAAGAAAGGACGAGAGTCTCTAGGAAAACCAGATTGTGTCTCGGTGGAGCCTTATCTCCACTGGGTACAAACTAGAGCTCTCAAGCTAAAAATGCCTTACCCTCGTTACGGAATCCTTCCGCCAAAGGAATCTGTCATGTACTTCATGACGGAAACTGAAAAGCTTCAGGTTACTCTCAACAAAGTTCAGAAGGAGAGAAGGTCCTGGAAGAACAAGTACCGCACCCTCGACATAGAGTGCATCAAAATACAGCAATTACTGAAAGAGAAAGATGCTCTGATTGAGATTTTGGAGCAACATGCTGTAGAGAATCAAAATGTCCAAAGGAATTTGCTCACTCCTTTCACCTGGCAAAGGAATGATAACCCGACAACGGCCCAAGAGCCCCGGTCAAAGAAAAGGAAAGTACCAAAATCAGCACCCGATTTCTCTTCAGAGAGGACTCGGGACCCATTAGCTTAGGTTTCTATTTCTGCACTTCGTAATCTGTTGTATTTCCATTTTTGTAATCCTTTGAAATTCAATAAAAGGGAGTTTCCCCACTATTTGATATTTGCAATCTAATTGTCAAAGTTTATTTTGATTAAACCAAGAAAAAACAATTAATATAATCATTGCATTCATCATTCTCATATCGCGTATTCTTCTTACCTACGAATCTCACGTTTGTGTCTCGGTTCTAGAGTCAAACTGTCTCATTCGTATAATACTCGGGTCAATCGTCAGAAAAAGATGGATGATCTTGAGGAAGAGAACATAGAGTTGAAGGAAGAGATCGACGCTCTGAGAGAGGATATGAGAAAGCTTCGTAACGACATGCAAGCCATGGCAGAAGCTCAGCTACAACGGACTGTGATCTCCGAGATCACCTCAACGCCCATCGTGGAGAAGTATGATCCTAGGTATCAGATACCAAAAGATTGTCCTTGGGGCATGCCTGTTAACTATATCCCGGAAGGATATGTTCCGCCGATCACTGAAGATCAGGGAATCACAACAGAAGCCGCTGGGCCTGAAGGTTACAAACTTCGGGAAAGCGAAGATGCCAGGGACATACTGAAGACTCCCGAAGGTTACAAACTTCGAGAAACACCAAGATTTACTGCCGTAGTCACGGTACCACCCCCTGTGGTGCACACTATCCCGGAAGGACAGATTCCACCAACACCTTTTGGTAAGAAGGAAACTATGTTCGATAGAATGGATGAATTCCAGGAGCAGTTCCTGGAAATGCAGAAGGAGCTGCAAGCCATTCGCGGTCAGGATCTATTTGGAAAGGACGCCGCAGACCTTTGTCTGGTCCCCATTGTGAAAGTCCCGCACAAATTTCAAGTGCCCAACTTTGAAAAGTACAAGGGTAACTCTTGCCCTCAAAGCCATCTGGTGATGTACGCTCGGCGGATGTCAGCCCAAACGGAGAATCAGGACCTACTGATTCACTACTTTCAGGATAGTTTAACCGGTGCCGCATTAAAATGGTACATGGGTTTAAACCGTACTACGATCATCACATTCAGAGATCTTGGTACTGCCTTCGTCCAACAATACAAATACAATTTGGACATGGCACCCGACAGAGATCAACTCAGATCAATGTCGCAAAAGGAAAAGGAAACCTTTAAGGAGTATGCTCAAAGTTGGCGTGAAATTGCCGCTCAAATTTGTCCACCTCTTGAGGAAAAAGAGATGATAAAGATCTTCTTAAAGACCCTAAGCTCATTTTACTATGACCGAATGGTTGCCAGTGCACCCAGTGATTTCACCGAAATGGTAGGCATGGGTGTACGTCTTGAGGAAGCCGTCCGAGAAGGACGTTTGGTAAAAGACACTGGATCGACGAGCGGTACTAAAAAATACGGTAGTGCTCTCCCTAAGAAAAAAGAGCAAGATATTGGGAATATCTCTCTCGGAAAGCAAAGGTGACGTTATCAACCAGTAGCAGCTGTGACTCCTGCTATTAGCCCTGCGCCTACGCCTACGTATCAACCTCAGGTTGCATAAAGCCAACCTGATCAACAAAGGACACAACAGCCTCTTCAGCAGGCTCGTCCCCAATACAACAACAACCGTACAACACGGCCACCAGGGTTCGATCCTATACCCATAACGTACACAGAGCTATTTCCATTACTGCTAGCCAAGGGGCACATTCAGACTAAGTCCCCTCTTACAGTACCGGAAAATCCACCTTTTTGGTTTAAGGCGGATCAGACGTGCCCTTATTATCAAGGAGGTCCAGGGCATAACATAGAAACTTGTCTCAATTTCAAGTCTGATGTGCAAAAGCTTGTTAGGAGCGGGCTCTTATCTTTCAAAGATACGAATCCTAATGTTCTCACGAACCCGCTGCCTCCACATGAGAAAACTGCAGTCAATTTGATAGAAGGAGAGATTAACGATGTCTATCAAATTCACGATGTACTCTTGTTGAAAACCAATCTGGTCAAGATGCATTGTAGACAGAGTGGATATGGCCATGTGCCACCTCATAACTATCATCAGTGTGATGTCTGCTCTAAAAACAATCAGGGATGTTCTGTGGTGCAAGCAGCTCTGCAGGAACAAATGGATCTCGGATGGATCCAAGAGCACCGAGTTCGTGGAGTTAACATGGTTTACACGAATTCCAACGTCATTCAAAACCACGATATCCATGCAATGAATGTCAACCTGGTGGCAATGCACTCAAGGCAAAGCCAGTATCATAATCTGCCACGACACGATTACAATTCCTGTCTGACTTGCTCGGTAAACAAACAGGGATGCTCTTTCATACAAGAGGCCCTCCAGCGTCAGATGGATCTTGGATGGATCCAAGACTACCATGATAGGAATTCCTATCAGATCAACATGGTTCAGATCTTTGACATTCGCATGTTGAATATCAACCTGGTAAAGTTACATGCTGAACAGGTCCGACTCGGATTCCTGGTATCATATAATTATCACAGCTGTAAAGCGGGTTGCGGAAACGATCGAGGTTGTACCCTTGTCCAGGAGGCACTTCAGCACTTGTTAAATCACTGGTGGATGCCAATTTACATGGATGAAGATACTCAGCAAATTAGTATCAGTAACAGGAATCCTACTCGACGTCAAAGTCAGGATGTCCGATCAGTGGAAGGTAACCTAGTGAGGTTGCATTGTATTCAGAGTGGGCGTGGTCAGGTGCCACTGTATAATTACGACCGTTGTAGCGTCTGTTCGGAAAATAACCGAGGGTGTTACCTTGTGAGAACAGCTCTTCAGGGCCAGGTGGATCGTGGAGAAATTCATCCATATCCGGGTTCTGGACCCATCAACTGGACGCCGAGCTACCTCGTCGATCAAATTGAGGATGTTGTCACAATCTCCAGTCATCATAGGACCAGGGATGTTTTCGCCATTATCCCTCTACTTGACGAGTCTAAAGTTCCCAACCGAGAACGGATCGAGATTACTTATGATGGTCAGAAAAATCAGAAAGCTCCCGTAGTCATCTATCTACCGGGACCATTACCGTATGAATCAACTAAGGCTATCCCTTACAAATACGGTGCAACAACAATTGAAAATGGAAAGGAAATTCCATCACCCTCCGTTGTGAATATTACAGACATCAGTCGTGTAACACGGAGTGGTAGAATCTTCAACCGAGGGGTTGGGGAACTTAACAAGGAAAAGAGACTTCAGACAGAAGCTCCCGATCCACCAGTCGGTCAATCCAGTAATCCCGACCTTTCGAAAAACAATGATGAGATGCTGAAGCTCATCCAAAGGAGTGAATATAACATTGTTGATCAGCTATTACAGACTCCTTCAAAGATCTCGGTATTATCACTGTTACTCAGTTCAGAAGCCCACAGGGAGGCTCTACAGAAAGTCTTGGAGCAAGCCTTTGTGGAACAGGATGTAACAATCAGACAGTTCGATAGCATTGTCTCTAACATCACTTCCTGCAATAATTTGGGATTTAGTGATGAGGAATTACCCGAAGAAGGTCGCCGTCATAACATGGCGCTCAATATCACAGTTAACTGCCAGGATGATGCTTTAGCCAGCGTACTGGTAGACACAAGGTCAGCCCTGAATGTTATGCCTAAGTCTACTTTGATGCAATTATCATTCAAAGGCTCTCCGATGAGAATCAGCGAGGTCGTCGTCAAAGCATTCGACGGATCCAGAAAAACAGTTATCAGCGAAGTTGATCTTCCCATAACTATTGGTCCTCACACTTTCCAAGTCACTTTCCAGGTCATGGATATCCGGGCAACATACAGTTGTTTATTAGGAAGACCTTGGATACATCAGGATGGAGCGGTTACTTCGACCCTCCACCAAGAGTTAAAGTTCGTCAAGAACGATCAACTTGTCACAGTCTGCGGAGAACAGGCCTTGCTTATGCGTAACTTGTCATCATCTACTGGTATAGAACCCGAGGAGGTTATTGGAACGCAGTTCCAAGCACTGTCGGTGAGCAAGGACAATTATTTCAAAGGAGGAACCTCAATTTCCTCATACAAAGATGCTATCAAAGCGGTCGAGAGTACCGATACGACAGGATGGGGACAGCTTGTCATTCCCACTGACAATAAGACAAAGAAGGGTCTTGGTTTTTCTGCAACCTGTACCCAGGCAGCTGCCAACGACGAAAGTCTTCATCCACTTTAAAACTTCTTCCACATTGGAGGTTTCCTTCACCCAGTGTCTCAAGCGGTACATGCTATCAATGAGGAAGATCCCTCTGACACGGATGAAGAATGGAAGTCCTATCTTAATGAGGACGGTTATATGTTTCAAGAAGAGGTGCCTATACCTTTTTGCTTTCCTACAGAAAGTCCGAGATTTATACCAAGATCAGATGTCGAAATGATCTATGGGGATTGTGATCCAGAAGGATGTCGTGCTCCGCCAAAATTCATTAGAGGAAGACACTCCGATGAAAGACAATTTTGACTACAACTACTATGGCCCAATGGATGGTCTGCCAATGTGGCAACCTTACCCAGGAAACTTGGGGCAAGAAAGTCAGCCGAGTAATGAAACTCAGCTGAACATTATTGAACAGAATACCTGTGTCCCCACCATGTCATGGGATCAACACTCAGGTTAGTCAGAAACTACTCAACATGAAGATGAATTTGCAACGTTTGCAGGACTTGAATTCATCAACTATGCTTTTCCCGAGGTCAACGTCATTGAGAGAGATGACTCCTCCAGTTCCAAAGAAGTGTGGGACACCCTGGGACAACCAAGTGGAAAATATGACTATATGGTCAAGTACACCGCTCCCGAAAGCTCTCGTATCAGGCTCGAAGATATCCAGCCAACTGGATGGGGAGATACAGCTGAGAGCACTAATGCTCTGTAAAATACAACAGAGGAATTCTCCTACGACAATTCTGCCTGGGAGACAGATTCCAATGATCCTGCTCCACCAGAAATCAGCGTTATTTCTAAAGACAAATCAAGGAAGTTGCCAGACTTTGTGATTCACCGAGGAGTTCGACGCCAATGGGTTGCCGTCGAGGTTCCGAAGATCGTTCATCAGTCAAAGTAATTGCCATATTTTAACCTTTCACCCTGCCCAGGTGAAACGGATGTTTTGATAGGGCTCGCTTTCTGTAAATTTTCCCTCTTCGCTTAGCCCAAAGCGACAGAGTTTTGTTTTATAGGGCTTTAGTTTCAAGAATCGACTTGTTCATTAATAAAATAACGTCGTTCTGTAATTTCCGCATTAATTGTTGTTTTCTCTTTTTGCTTTTTCAAAAAATGGTAATCCTAAAAAACAATTCAACTAAAAACAAGCAGTAATAAAGTAAATACACTGCACACACTTGCATTTTCTCTATCTCTTCTAAACACGAATCATCACGTCATGCAGATTGCTTGTTTTAAACCCCGTTGAAACATACGATCCGATGCCTTCTCCCAACTTTGAGTTCCCGATATTCGAGGCTGAAGAAGAAGTTGACAACGAAATTCCAAAAGAGATCTCCTGACTACTCAGACAAGAGTAAAGGTCCATTGAACCTCACAAAGAACCGTTAGAAACAGTAAACTTGGGTTCAGAGCAAGAGAGAAAAGAAATCAGGATTGGGGCACTGCTCAGTCCAACTGCCAAAGAGAGTTTGATAAAGCTTCTCAAAGAATTCCCTGATGTATTCGCTTGGTCCTATCAGGATATGCCAGGGTTGGATACCAGCATCGTGGAACATCACTTACCGTTAAGATCGGAATGTCCGCCAGTAAAGCAAAGGTTGAGACGGACTCACCCGGACATGGCCATCAAAATCAAAGAGGAGGTACAGAAACAGATTGACGCAGGTTTCCTCGCCACATCAGAATATCCTCAATGGTTAGCCAACATTGTACCCGTTCCCAAAAAGGACGGAAAGGTCAGAATGTGTGTTGATTACAGGGATCTAAACAAGGCAAGTCCAAAGGACGACTTTCCTTTACCACACATTGACATGCTGGTTGACAGCACAGCAAAGTTCAAAGTTTTCTCCTTCATGGATGGATTCTCGGGCTATAACCAAATCAAAATGGCGCCGAAAGACATGGAGAAAACTTCGTTCATTACCCCGTGGGGTACCTTTTGTTACAAGGTAATGTCGTTCGGTTTGAAGAACGCCGGGGCAACCTATCAAAGGGCCATGACTACTCTGTTTCATGACATGATACACAAAGAAATCGAAGTGTATGTCGATGATATGATTGCAAAATCAAAAACAGAGAGTGAACACGTTGAACATCTGTCAAAATTATTCGAACATCTAAGAAAATTCAAGCTCCACTTGAATCCCAACAAGTGCACCTTCGGTGTCCGTTCAGGGAAACTACTAGGGTTCATCGTCAGCCAGAAAGGAATTGAGGTTGATCCTGACAAGGTCAAGGCCATTCAAGAAATGCCTTCTCCGAAAACTGAAAAACAAGTCAGAGGATTCCTGGGACGTTTGAACTATATCTCCAGATTCATATTCCTTATGACCGCTACTTGTGCGCCAATCTTCAAATTACTCAAAAAGAACCAGGATTGCGTTTGGTCAGAAGATTACCAAACTGCCTTCGACAGTATCAAGGAATATCTGTTGAATCCTCCGATTCTATTACCTCTAGTGGAAGGGAGACCACTGATCATTTACCTCACAGTCCTAGAGGACTCAATGGGATGTGTACTTGGCCAACAAGACGAAACTAGAAGGAAAGAGTCTGCCATTTACTATTTGAGCAAGAAATTCACCGACTGTGAAACTCGGTACACGATGCTCGAGAAAACTTGCTGCGCTTTGGCTTGGGCAGCCAAACGTCTTCTCCAGTACATGATTCGGCATACTACTTGGTTGATCTCAGAAATGGATCCAATCAAATATGTTTTCGAAAAGCCTGCTCTCACGGGAAGAATCGCCCGTTGGCAGATGTTGTTATCAGAATATGACATAGAGTACCACACTCAAAAAGCCGTTAAGGGAAGTATTTTAGCCGATCACTTGGCCCATCAACCGATTGACGATCAGGAATCAATCAGGTTTGACTTCCCAGATGAAGATGTCATGTATTTAAAGATGAAAGATTGCGATGAACCGTTACCCAGTGAAGGGCCAGAACCAGGTTCCCAATGGGGGCTTATCTTTGACGGAGTAGTTAATCATTACGGAAACGGAATTGGGGCAATCATTGTTACCCCTCAGGGTACCCACATTCTGTTCACTGCCAGACTTACGTTCAAATGTACGAACAACGAGGCCGAATACGAAGCTTGTATTATGGGTCTCGAGGAAGCAATTGACTTAAGGATCAAAAACTTGGACGTATACGGTGACTCAGCCTTGGTTATCAATCAGATAAAAGGAGATTGGAACACATACCAATCAGGATTGATTCCTTACAAAGACTATGCAAGAAGGTTGTTACCTTTCTTCAACAGAGTTGAGTTTCATCATATCCCTCGTGATGAGAATCACATGGCTGATGCTTTAGCCACTCTCTCTTCCATGATTAGCGTAGGTCGATGGAATGACTTACCTAAGATCTACATAATGCGCCTTGAAAGGCCCACTTACATCTTCACGATTGAAGCAGTCATAGATGACAGGCCTTGGTATCACGATATCAAATGCTTCCTTCAGAAACAAGAGTACCCATCTGGGGCACTCAGAAAAGACAGAAAAACCCTCAAAAGATTGGCTGGAAACTTCTTCCTGAGCGGTGGCACTCTCTATAAGAGAAATTTTGACATGGTTTTGCTCCGATGCGTCGACAGACCAGAAGCAGACATGCTGATAAAAGAAATTCATGAAGGATCCTTTGGCACTCATGCTAATGGACACACAATGGCGAGAAAAATCCTAAGAGCAGGGTACTATTGGTTGACCATGGAATCCGACTGCTACAAGTACATGAGGAGGTGTCACAAGTGTCAGGTATACTCCGACAAAATTCATGTACCGCCATCACATCTCAAAGTTCTTTCCTCCCCATGGCCATTCTCGATATGGGAAATCGACATGATTGGCATGATTGAGCCCAAGGCTTCAAACGAACATCAGTTCATCCTGGTAGCCATTGACTACTTCACCAAGTGGGTCGAAGCAGCGTCATACGCTAATGTACCCTGACAAGTGGTGGTCCGATTTATCAAAAACAATATCATCTGCCTTTATGGTGTTCCAAGCAAGATCATTACTGATAATGGATCTAACTTGAACAATAAGATGATGAAAGAGTTGTGTGCAGAGTTCAAGATTAAACACCATAACTCATCTCCCTACCGACCCAAGATGAACGGAGCGGTAGAAGCGGCCAATAAGAACATCAAGAAGATCGTTCGAAAGATGGTTGTAACTTATAAAGACTGGCACGAAATGCTACCCTTTGCTCTTCACGGTTATCGCATATCTGTCCGCACTTCAACAGAGGCAACCCCTTTCTCTCTAGTATATGGCATGGAAGCAGTGCTCCCCATAGAAGTAGAGATCCCGTCAATTCGAGTATTGATGGAAGCTAAGCTTACCGAAGCTGAATCGTGTCAAAGTCGACACAACGAGCTGAATCTGATAGAAGAGAAGCGAATCACGGCACTGTGCCACGGTCAGCTGTATCAACAGAGAATGAAGAGGGCGTTCGACAAAAAGGTCCGACCTCGTGTTTTCAGAAAAGGAGACCTTGTGCTCAAGAAGATACAATCGTTTCTCACTGACCCTCGGGGCAAATGGACCCCAAATTATGATGGCCCTTATGTGGTCACGAGAGCTTTCTCAGGCGGCACCTTGAGACTTGCAACCATGGACGGAGAGGAATTTCCTACCCCACGAATGTTGATGTAGTCAAGAAATACTTCGCCTAAACTAAAAAAAAAAAAGTCTCGGTGGATTGAAAACCCGAAAGGGCGATCCAGGCAAAAGTTAGAGACATGAAAAAAATCATCCCGTTGGATTGGAAATCTCATAGTACAATCCAGGAAAAAGTTAGGGATAATGGCAAGTAACTATGTTCAACAGAGGCAGGTCCCTCAGCAGCAGTTACATCATCCGTCAGAAGACTCCAGTCAAGGTCATCTTCGACAGAAGCTCAGGATGTCCCGAATTCAAAGTTGGTAGAAGGATAGTGGTCGTTATGTTTCAACGTAGCCCTTTTCCCTGTAAATTACCATTTTCTAGCTTTGTATATACTCTTTGGAATCACGCGTTTGGCTGATCTCCATCTTATCAATAAAATTTGAGCCCGTGTGCTTTTGTTTGTATTTCTTACTTGTTTTAGCTTTACAGAATGACGTTGTTAACATGATTAACGATTCTTGAAATAAAACAAAAATGAATTTACTTGATAAACTTTTTCTGCTTTTAAAATAAAAATGGCAATTTCTTTTGACTGTTGAACATCGAAAGAACATCAACCGCTTCTCCAGAAGTAAGCGAACTTCAAAGTGCAGAATCAAAGTGCTCCTTCTAAACCAGTTCGCCTGAATGAAGGGATCAACTGTGTCAGAGACCTTGTTTCGTCTGACACACTTCGGCCGAGTTCTCATCTCCTAAGCCCGATCAACGGTATTCCCCGCAGGGATTATCTCTCCTAAGCAAGGTGGAATTACTATCTTGAACCAGCGATATCTCTATACGCCCCACGATGGCCGAGTATCCAGTCATGTTCATCTTTTTAGTTTGTGTGTCGCGTCAGTTTTGTCAGCATATACATACATACATCATGCATTATTGATTTGCATTTACATTTCATATTGCATCGCTATCACTCAAGTCGGTCTTGTCCCCTAGTGGTAAAAGTCCTCTCAATCGAGTTGTCAGACCTTTCCTCATTGGGAAGAGAATCATCTAAGCAATCTCTCTAGATCAGAGTTGGCACTAGACCACTTTGATAACTTGAACCTCTGAAAGGCCAGAGAACCTTCAACAGATGTCACTCTTCGCCATTGAAGATGATATCCTTGCTTTCTCGGATTAAGGAAAATCCATAGAGAAAGCCTCGTAATCAGAAATTCGGCAGCATGCCAGTCTCGTTCCGAGAAAACCGCTGATGAAAAGGTCATCGGCACCTCAAAATTGGATCCCATCATATGGCATTTCTCCGGGAAGATCCCAAGAAAAGTATGATGTAAGCTCCCAAACGAAAACAGTCTCTCAAGAGACTCGCTTTCCCAGTAGAATCGACAAATGGCATCTCCAACAGAGAAGTTTGTGCACCTCTATAACTCAGACGACTGGGTTCCCCAGCAAGTCTGACGTCAAAACTTTTTCCATTCAAATGGCATCTCCCCAGGAAAATTCGGCGAGAAGTTTGAAGGGAAGCCGCTACGAATAGCGTCCCTTGTCAGTAAAATTTATTGACAAAAGAAACTAAGACCAGCTCCTTGGTAGGAAACCAGGATCGAGGGGGAGTTTAAATCAGAAACTAAGACCAGTTCCTTGGTAGGAAACCAGGATCGAGGGGAAGTTCATTTCAGCAACTTAGACCAGTTCCTTGGTAGACAACCAGGATCGAGGGGAAGTTTACCTTTTCTAAGCATCATCGCTTAGCTAAAGAAGATGAATGCGTAAGCTACCATTCATAACCACCATCAAAATTTTGGGTATTCCGATATTTAATCCTCTTGCACCCCGAATGCCCGAATACCTTCGTCATTCACACCTTCGGGTCCAAGAAGATTAAATAGGGGCATCTGTCATACCCCAAATTTTGACCACCAAGATTCCCATCATTGTGCAAAACATCATCACAATATGGATGTACCTTTATGCCTCATCAATCTCCTCAAGGAATTGTTGAGCATCCACTGCAATCAGAATTAGGGTTTCAAGCCTTCTCAGAGCCCTAGACAAAGGATCAATCAAGAAATGACATGATCTTCAACTTGTCTAACCTCTCAAACATCCACAATGGATCAAAAGGACTCCCACTCCAAGGATTAAGCACAAAGCTGTTCCCTTCTAGGTGGATCAAGCCTCAAGATCGACAATGTCACCGAATTAGGGTTTTGGTCGACCAGGGCCTCCAAATGGAAAATTTTCATCTGGGCATGAGCCAATGTTCCAAAACACAACCTAATATACTCCATGGAACCTCATGGATCCAAACATCAAGTCAATTTGACCTCAAGGGGATGCATACATCAAAATCAGGAATTAGGGTTTCTTGACCTAATTCACCCCTAAGTTGACTTTTGGGACAAATCAAGAGCCAAGACCTCAAGACATGATTTGAGGGTCTCTAATGAACTATATTGATCCATTTACAACAATGGATTAATCCAAGAAGCTTGAGCAACAAGTCTCAATTTCATCTGCACCACAACTAGGGTTTTAAGGGAAAAGTCAACTGTAGCTTTGACTTTTGACCAAGACATGCTCCCAAACCCTAGGACATGCCTCAACATACCCTATGACACCCTTGGAACATGTCCATCAAGTTTGATTTAGGTCAAGGACATGACTTCCTAAAGAATTGCACAATTTGGAATTCATCTGATAAAAAGTCAACTGTGCACAAAAGTCAACTTTGACTTTTTGAGATTTTTCACCAAAATGGATTTTTAACCCTAAAATGATGTTTATGTATGATTTGAATCATCATTCATCAAGAAAAATCAAGAAAAGTGGGATAACTTGTAAAAGGGGTAACCATAAAACTTAGAAATTTTTCTAAGTTATGGAAAAGTACCACTAATACACCAACTTTGGAGGACCATAACTCCTAAACCACAAGGCCATTGTGCCCCATCCAAAGCTTGATTTGTAGCTCTCATTACCCTATACAAAAACTTCAACTAGGCCTAACTCCAATTCATTATGGATTTTGAGCTATGAGTGAGCCAAAGTGGCTGAAAACATGAAAGTATACCATTTTCCAACACTTAGAAAAATTCTGTCCAAGACAGATTTTGTTGAAACACTAAAACTTGTGAGATCTTTTCACATAGTTGCAAGCTGAATCATCAAGTCCAAAGTTAAACATCAATATTGTTGCATATGTTACTAAGAATTCAAAGAGCTCAACAGCATGAATTGATTCAACTTAAGCCATGAGAAATCCATGCCCAAAGTCATGCTGCTGCAAGCTGTTTTGGAAAAATCAGTTTGCATGTTTGCTTGCCACACACGATTTTGAACCAAAAACTAAGGATCAGCATGCCACCTGTGTTCAAACCAATCACAATGCAACTAATCCAACTGATAAATCTGAGTCAAAAAGCCAAGGAATCTTTCAACTTGAAATTCATCCACTTTGGCACATTTTGCCTTGAATTCAAAGTGCATTAATGTGGAATAGTGCATTGTCAAGGTAGCTACTCTACTCAGTCAAATTCTCTGATTAAACAACAATAAAAACATCTGAAGAATGTGATTTTGGTCAAGGCATAGCCCTGCTCTTGGGAATGGCTAGCTTGCCTTGCTTGAGAAGAAATCCTCCAAGCTAATCCATGCAAATGTGATCTGATCCAGTAGCCATTCACTATTCCTCCAAAACAAAAGTTGATCACCTATAAATAGAGGTCCCAATGGATCATTCAACTCACACCAAAGCCAGTTACAGCACTGCTTTCTCTCATTCTTTCTTAAACCTCAAGTTTTCTTGGTTTTGAGTAAACACTATCGGGTTTTGAGTTGCAGCCATAGGAAATCAATTCCAATTGCTCAAACACATCACATATGATGTATTTGAGGTGTCCAAACACTTAAACACTGACTGTAACACCTCAGGCTCAAAATCACTCTTCCACCAAGCCATTATGCTTCAATTTTGCAGGTGGAGGTCTCCAGCTTGATCCAAAGAGTTTGAAAGTGTTCCAAAGCTTGCAACACACTCCATAACATCCATTGAAGCTGTAGGGATCATCAATTCACGACTGGAACACCATCTGGGCAAAGTTCCATTTCAGCTTGCATCAAGGTGAGCTTCAAACTCAAACTCCATGATCCATGCATATTCCCTCGCATGATATTTTTGCCAATTGCTTGCCATCATATGTTGATTATTTTGCCTCAAGAAATTGGATCATAGACCTTATAACCATGCCTGCACGATTGCTTTTACAAATTAGGGTTCATCTGTGTTCATCATGATTATTTTACTCCACACTGAAAATGAATAAAATTGGGTATTGCCATCTTATTCCTTGTGAAAAAACGCACGGGTTTGGTGTTTGAATCATGTCCAATGGTGGAGAGATGAGGGAGATAGGGTGCTTCATGCACGAGCTCGAGGAGGAAGATGGCCATGGTGCCATTTTCAGAAAATCCAACAAGTTCTCTATATATTTTTCCCTTGCCATATTATATTTGAATTGGCATTGCGCCCCAGCGGTTCATCAGCTGGTTTTGTGTGTATTGGCAAGCGAGAGGTCTGGGGTTCGAATCCCCCTCGCCCCAGACTTCTTTTTATCACTTTTTTATTTTGTTATTTTTCATATTATTATTTTTAATAATTTGAAAAATTAATAACTCCTTCAATTTTTATCATTTTTGATTGGTTCTTTTTGCAATAATTCACAAAAATGTTTAAATATTTTATTCTACCAAAAAATCCCAAAAATATTATTTATTTCCTATATTTGATATTTTTTAAAATAATTAATGTTTTATGTGTTTTTAGCATTTAAAATGTTTCTTTTCTTTTCATTTTCTAACCCTAATTTGACTTCAATCATTTTGTAGGAAGAAACCTGATTTTTTGGAACATTGGTCCAAGATCATAACTTGTTTTCATGTATTTAACAAATATTAATCATTTTAATTGAATTTTTGTTCAATTAAAAAAATACATTTTGAAAACAAATTAGGGTTTTGAATCAATTCAACCCTCATCAAACTTTTAAAAATACTTTTTGGGCCTCTAATAGAGTGTAAGACCCAATCCTTTTTTTTTTACCAAATCATTTTTTGGGCCTCACTTATTGTATAAGTCCCGATACCGTCAAAAACCAACGGCGCGATCATCGCCTTTTAAAAAATAAACCTTGGGCCTCTCCTTGAGCTATAAGACCCATTCAAAATACTTTGGGCCTCTATTAGAGTGTAAGACCCAACCCCCTTTTAACCAAAATCATTTGGGCCTCACTTATTGTATAAGTCCCTCTGCGTTAAAAGAAAACCTCGGCGCAATCGCCATTTCAAACGGAAAAATCAACTGGGCCTACCCTCGTGTTATAAGCCCCACTCTTTTTCTTTAAAACTTTTTGGGCCTCTTGAGAGAGTGTAAGACCCATCCCTTTGTACAGAAAACCTTTTTTGGCCTCAGTCACTTGTATAAGTCCCATTTGTACAAATTCAACAGTGCTCTCCCTGATAAAACCCTGGGCCTCTCCTTGAGGTGTAAGCCCCAAATCTTTCTTTTTTAAAGCACTTTCTCCTTTGATTTTGTATATACTGTTGTTTTCAATCTTTCTTTGTTGAACAACTAACCAAACAGCATGGAAGCTCTACAACCGAGTAAGTGGTTATTGCTTTCATTTATCGCTTTCATATACATATAACTGTATTGTGGGGCTGTTTCACTGTATGTCTTCTTTCATAAACTCATATCAACAGTGTAATAATAGTATAGATATTTTGAGTTTCCCCGGCAACTACGTCTAGAACTAGGTGACGCCGTTTCGTTTATTCATAGAAATAGACACCTAGATCCCCAAATAGGATCACCAGATACAGTCTTCTCTTCGGCTGTCCTCATTAGGAATTGTTAAGAAACTCTACTCCCAAAGATGAATGTATTCTCCTTGAAATGGAATCTTTGAGTTTCTTCCAAATTCTCGAACTTTCCTGACTTGATCTATTCCTTGTGAATAGCTTGCCTTGAATTTCTCGGGGTTTGGGGACCCACGGGCTTCTTAAAAGCATCGGCCTCCTCTTGGGCATCGTACAAGGACCCACAAGCTTCCTAAAATCAACCCCGCCTCCTCTTGGGCTTAGTACAAGGACCCTACGGCTTCTTAGAAGTATTCACAGCCTCCTCTTAGGCTTCGTATAATGATCTCTTCCTCCGGGAATGATAGCCTCCTCTTGGGCTTCGTACAAGGACCTCTCGGCTTCTTAAAAGTTTCCAGCCTCCTCTTGGGCTTCGTACAAATTGTCCCGACGACCTCCTAGAGGTATAGGAATAGAACCTAGTCATCTTCATAGAACAGTCCTTTCATAGAGTCTACTACTGTTTCTCAAAATATAGTATAGAAGACAAAACTCTAGACTTGGACAGTCTAATTTCCTTGAGTCTCAAAGACATTCTCAAGCACCCCTTCGTTAAATAGGAAGAAAACCCGTAGACTCGGACAGTCTCAATACCCTTCGGATTTCCCGCTTCCTTAAAGAACAGGAATAACCCAGATCCTCAAATCAAATCCATGAGTACAGTATTACTCATATAAGAACTGACTTTCTCTTTTACAATCAGTACATTGGACCTGTCACTCGACTGAAACAGTAACCCTAGCCTCTCTCTCGGGCTTTGTACGAGACACATAAGAGACTCCCTCGTTGAGTCAATCACCCTTTTCGCCTTATCTCGGGCTTTATACGAGATACAAAAAGGTTCTTATTGAGCCAAACAAACAATAACCTCCATCTCGGGCTTTATACGAGATACCAAAAGATTCCCTCGTTGAGTCAAAACCTTTTCGCCTCTCTCTCGGGCTTTGTACGAGACACATATTAGCCTCCTCTTAGGCTTTATATAAGAAAACCACTGGTTGATCCAATCAACCTTTAAGCATCAAAGTTGTGCCTCGTTCACAGTACACAAACATCAACAACTCCTTCCTCTTCATCTAATCGCTGTAAGCGGCAAGCCTCTGGATCATCTACATCCATGCCACTATCCCTCTTTTAGCATGAGAAATTCCTAAGGAAAGATAGCATTGCTCTACACTGAGTTAAAGTCTTCCCCTTCAGGTTAAAAACCCCCTATAAAGGAAATTATGGCATTGGTAGGATCCGCGTATCCCGGTTAAAGTAATCTTCCTTTATACAAACCCCTCTTTAGAGATGACAAATTCTCTCTAAAATCGAGGTCCTTTCGCTTCACGTCTTGGGCTTTGAACAAGACATAAATAGACCCTTCAGCTTCACATCTTGGGCTTTGAACAAGATACAAATCACCTTTCGCTTCACGTCTTGGGCTTCAAACAAGACCCCAAAAACACCCATTTCCTCCCATAGAATAGGAGGAACTACGAACGCTCTGATTTCCCTGTTTCGGTAAATGGGAATACATAGGCATAAGATCCAAAGAAAAATCTTAGCGAGCACACTAAACAAAAACCCAAAATCCCATACTCTCATGTATCTACCAAAAATCATCAGTCCTAACATCCTAATCCTCGTTCCCCGCCAGAAACCTTCTGCCTAGATAAAAAACCAGTATTGGCGAAAATACAAATAACCAGTACAAAGGCCCCCCACATTGATAGCATCCGTAACCTAACAGACCGCTGTTTAAACTCAGTATGCAAAGCAGGGTTAATTGGAGACATCTATTTCCCTTCCTTCATCAGCTCACAATAGGATAAAAAATGAATCGACCTGTAGTTTTAAGCTCAAGCACAGAGAGCGACCAACGCTTAAGAACCGCGTCCAAAATCGCTCGCTACAACTGTCAACAAAAGACAGCGCACCTACTCCTAACAACGAGCCATCAGATGATTTAAGTAAATCAAGCCACCACCTAGAACTTCCAATCTTCCTTTGAAAAGAATCCTGCAACATCCAAAACTCCAAGTTGCCATACCTTGCCCTAAGCACTTTAATCCACAACGCCTCCGTCCCCGACAGGATTTTCCACTTCCATTTATTGAGCAAAGCCAAGTTGAACTCTTTCATCTTTTTGATCCCTAATCCTCCAATTTCTTTTTTGCAGCACACTACCTCCCAGCTTAACCAAGAGTTCTTACGATCTAAATTACTCCCATCCCACAAAAACCTCATTCTAATCTTGTCAATCTCATTGCAAACCGAAACAGGCGCTTTGTAAAATGAAAACATGAACACAGGGAGACTAGAAAGAATAGAATTAATAAGAGCTAACCTTCCAGCCATATTCAGCATCCTGCCATTCCAACTGAAGAGTTTCAATCTGATCTTGTCTATAATCGGCTTCCAAGTTTTCACACGCCTATGGTCACAGCCAACAGGAATCCCCAAGAAACTAAAGGAAGAGTTATCCACTTTACAGGATAGAAAATTAGCAGCAGATATGAGAAAATGAATACTGACATTTATGCCAATAATACTACTTTTATGATAGTTCACTCCCAAACCAGAAATGAGTTCAAAACCCCTCAGAATAGACTTCAGCCCCCAGATATTCTTCCACCCACCATCACACATCATTAAAGTATCATCTGCGAACTGAACTACCTCCACACTCATTTCATCGTCAACTCTGAACCCACTAAACTCCTTCGAATCCACTGCCTTGTAAACCAACCTAGTTAACCCTTCCGTTACTAAAACAAAAAGAAAAGGAGACAAGGGATCCCCTTGCATCAAACCTCTTTTGATCTCAAAATCGTCAGTTGGACTCCCATTAACCAATATAGAAACAAAGCCCTTGAAGACACAAGCCTCCATCCACCTCATCCAAGTAATCCCAAATCCCATCTTTACCATGACAAATCTGAGAAAATCCCAATCAACGTTATCATACGCCTTTTCAAAATCTATCTTAAATAACACACACTCCTTATTCTCCTTATAAGCATAATCTATAACTTCATTTACCACCACTATACCATCCAACATACATCTGCCTGGCACAAACGCCGTTTGGTTCTGAGACACCAAACTACCCACTACTGATTTCAATCTATTAGCCAGAAGCTTAGCTATTATTTTGTACAAACAAGAAACCAGACAAATAGGCCTATAGTCCTTAAGTTCCAAAGGATTGCTAACCTTAGGAATCAAGGTCAGGAACGAGGATTTTATAGCCTTAGGTAAAACAGCCTTCGAATGAAAATCCTTGACAAAACAACACACGTCGTCTCCTAAAATATCCCAACACTTCTTCACAAATCCTAAAGTAAACTCGTCGGGGCCAGGGCTTTTGGAACCCTCACAACTCCACACGGCAGATCTAATTTCATCATCTAAAAAGGGGGCTTCCAAAAAAGAGCTATCTTCATTAGATAGTCTGTTGAAATTAGCCTCCTCAAACAAAGGCCTAACCAGATTACCTTTATCATATTTCTTGAGAAAATAATCTTTCACAACCTGCTTCATCTGAAGAACAGAATCAACAACTCCAGCTTCAGACAACACAGCCCCAATATGAATTCTTTTACTTCTACCCTTAACCCATCTGTGAAAAACTTTAGAGTTGACATCTCCCTTCTTAATCCAACAAGCCTTCGACTTCTGCAATAACATATTGTCCTTGATTTGAAGATTACACCACATAGCACGACAGGCTTCAGACCTACTTTTCACCAGAGAGGCAACATCTTCTTTCGCTGCAGAGATCAAACCACAATCCAATTCATTAAGAACTTCCACGTTTTCCTCAACCTTTAGATCATACCACCCAAAAACATCCTTACTCCAATGTCTCAAATCACTCCTTAAAAGTTTGAATTTCTCCTTAATAACAAAATCACTGCTCCCAGAAATACAATAGCTCGACCATTTATCTTTTACGAACTTGAAAAACTGCTCATGTTCGAACCAGCACGCATTAGTCTTGAAAGGTTTGGGGCCCCAGTCGACCACACACACCTTCAACCAAATGGAACAATGATCAGAGATGTCTCTATTACCAATCGACTGACCAATCATTCCCCATTTGTTGAGAAAAGGAACGTCCACAATAAACTTATCCAACCTACTCATCTTCTTGCCATCCCCACTAAACCAAGAGAATCTCTTACCCAGAACCGGCAGATCGACCATCCCTAAATCTGCAATAAAATTAGCAAATTCTCTATTTTCAACCACATACGAAGAATTAGAACTCCTTTTCCTTTCCTCTGCAGAGGTAGTGGCATTGAAATCCCCACCCATTATCCATATACCATCCTTCCACAATTCTTTCAATCTACACAAATCCCTCCATAACTTCCTTTTAGACGCCATGGTGCACCCCGAATACACATTGACCACATAATAAGATTCCTGCTTCCACCTTAATTTTACACCAAGATATCCCTCCCCCTTAAAGGAGAAATCAGAAATGAACTTACCAGTATTCCACAAGGTAATAATGCCACCAGATAAACCACAAGCTTTACTAAAAGACCACCCAACATCACCTTGATTCCATAAACCAGCCACAAATTTGCTATCTACCCCAACCAATTTAGACTCTTGAACGAAGAAAATATCAGCATTACCAACCCTGATGAGTTGAGCCAGCCTCTTCCTTTTGGAAAAATTACCACACCCTCTGATATTCAATGACCCTAAAATCATTGAAAACCATTTGAATTCGCCTTCTTCCCTCTCTTGATTCTTCTATCTCTAGCTTCCAATTCTACAATCTGATTCGCAAAATCTGTCATTCCGTCCTTGGCTTTCACCCCCAATTTGGAGATTGACTTCCACACCCTCGCACCTACGTTAGATTCCAAATTCTCCACCGCCCTCAAGTTACAATTAAGCATATCAGAATCCGTTAAAGAATCGCAACACAAAACGGCACCAGCCGAAACATTCTCAGAATCAATCGCTTGCTGAGGCAAGGGTTGACTAAAAGGAGCTTCATAATCCCTAATCAAATAACCTTCCAAATGATTTGAGAATTGTTCAATTGGGTCTTCTGAATTACCCGATACCGAACGAAGCTCCCGGCCCACCTTTTTGGATTTGGATTTGGGCTTCACCCTGATTCTAGGCCCAGCCAAATCAACCACCTTTTTAAATTTAGACTTTTTCTTTTTGACTTTTCCTATCCCGTTAACCGGATCCTTAACTTTCTCAGTCAAAGCAAGGACCCCACCAGCCGTCTTTTCAGCAGAACAAACTGACAAAGAACACCTTTCAGAAACAAGACGTGTCGTGTTATCCAAAGCAAAAGTATGTTTTACTGCTTCCACCGCCGCATCAAAAACCAAAGTCCTAGGAACGTCTTCCACATCAAAGACAGAAAGAGACTTTACAACTTCGATTTCCGCATCTGGTTCATTTTGAACCAAATCAATCACACGACTAACTTTCTCAAAACCAGAACCGTCGCCCTTCCTAACACATATTTCTTCTTCTTCCTCCTGCCATGGCTCTTCGTTTTCTTCATTATGAAGCTTACTCCACGCACTATCAGATACAGACGAAGAAGAACAGACCTCTTTCTTACTC
The DNA here is from genome assembly GCA_022829125.1 of Lathyrus tuberosus. Lineage (NCBI taxonomy): Eukaryota > Viridiplantae > Streptophyta > Magnoliopsida > Fabales > Fabaceae > Lathyrus > Lathyrus tuberosus. The sequence goes on from JALAZF010000090.1 coordinate 10,338,223, forward strand.
CCCCCATACCCAAGGAAATACGAAGGGGACCCTGAACGTCCTCCACCATCTTAATCTTAAACTCTACTCCATTAATCAATACGGAAAAGAATTCATTAAGAACAATGGCACACCTAGAACGAACCAGAATCCTCGCTACATCCATACATTCACCTTTAAACGTATTATCATCCATACTAACATAAGACCCCACCATCTTTGCCAACAATTCGAAAAATTCAAAATTCCATGCATGACACGGAATGCCGAAACATCTAAGCCAGATCATCCTTTCACCATCCACATCTTCCTCTCTCCATTTACGGATCTCAGAAAACCATTGTCTCCACCAAGTCTCCCCTTCCCGAATCAAATCAGCAATCTCTCCCTCCTCAGACTCCTCCAACAAACAGAGATTGGCCCCTAACGGAGTTACTCTAACAGAAAAATAACCCTCCATCTCAAAACTTGTTTGGATAGTATAGGACGATCTAGGATTCACCACCACCCCTACATAAGCTGCTCTATATCTCTTCAACAACTCTTCCCCCGCTTCAAATTTCAAAGCCGGTGTTGGATTCACAGAAGGAAACTTCATAATCTTCTCCGCCGCAACCTCTGCATAGGAACCCCTAGTTACCCCTACTCTCCCTCTTACAAAATTAAAGAGAGGACGACCATCTATCGCACACATTTATGCTTCATTAAAGAGAAGGGGAAAAGTAAACTTACATTTACCAACATCTAAACTTAGAAAATAAATTATTCTTAGAATTTATTTCTTCTTCACTTTTACATAATGCTCTAAGGTCATAAGAATATTCCAACTAATTATTAAGCACTCTTGCGTACTAATTTATAAGTAAATTTTAATATTTCATACTTATTAAAAAATTCTAAATTTTTATGTTTTTTTTAAATATGTTTTATGAAATGTTGTAAAAACAATTTTGATTGCGTGTTATTTATGAGAAAAATAAGAGAGAAAACAAATTAAATGCAATTTGTATTTAATTTTGTTTTGGTAAAGATGAATTTTTAAAAATAAAAATAATTAAATAGAATAAAATTTAAGTTTTTTCCTTATTAAAAATAATGAGCTCTCTCGGTTGATTTGTGGTCACAAAATATATTGAGCGGTCTTTCGATTCCTTTTGCCCTTACTTTTAAAGGTACTTGCCAAGTGAGCACTCTCCGTCCTATCTTGCTTCATCCTCTCTTCTTATTGCACACAATATGAAATAAGCTCGTTAAGAGTCCATTTCTGCTTTTGACAATTATAGCTTATCTTAAATTGACCAAATTGTGCATGAAGAGATATTAACACCAAATGCACGAGTAAATCATATAACAAATCAAGTTTTAATGCCTTAAGTTTGGAAGTAATGTTAGACATTTCCATAATATACTCTTATGTTTCCTTTTTCTTTTATATTTTATAGAAATAAAGCTTTGAAGAAGTGTGCTTGTTTCCGCCTTATCGCTTTTAGCAAAGCGCTTTTCAATTCAGCAAGGAAGTCTTTGGCACTTGTTATTTCTTCAGATATAGTACCCCTAAATGCCTCTAGAATGTCACGCTTTATGATCATAAGACTCAAGCGATTGGAGTGATCCCATTTCTCAAAATTTTTCCTTTCTTCAGAGGTAGTGGATTCTATAGGAGAAGGAGGTTGTTTCATCCTTAATACAAGGTCAAGATCCATGCAGCCAAGAACAATTAAAATGTTATCCTTTCAGTCCTTGAAGTTTGCACCATTAAGAACTGAGACTGAATTAATGTTAGCAGATATAGTAGCAATATTAACTTTAAAGAAAACAAAATAAAATAACATAAATATGATCACATAATTAATCATAAATAAACTCAAATAATACTTATTTAAATAATTTCATAATTAATTTCAAAATATTTAATACAACATTAATATAAATATCTTTGGACAATAGTATTAATTGCTAATGAAACTCTTGTTGTAATGATTAAATATTGACAATAATACATGTCAAATAATAAAACTATCTTTGGATTGGTTTATTATTCACATTTAAAATCATTATAATCATCACATATTTATCACCACATATGTATATATAAATTTTGTCAAATATTAACATTTTCTTTGGAAAAATCAATACTCACACATGTATAAACATACACACTAACATTCAACATTTCTCATGATCAAATCCATAAAAGAAGGGTCACTTTGGTGATTTATTGTCTTAATATAATCATTTAAAATGTCAAATAACTTTAATTTAAAATTATGACAAATTAAATAAAATTAATTTCTGAAACCGAGATATATTTATACTCCATATTAATTTTCATTAATAATATAGGTAAATTTTTGTTGCTTACATATCTATCTCAAGTTCTCATCCATACGTAACAAGTTCAATAAAATAGAATGTAACGTTATAATCCATAGGCTGAATTTGCACACTCATTCATATATGAGACACCGAATAAGATGAATTTGTTATATCCACAAATAAAAGTAGCACTTTTCAAAAACTGACGTGTTACTTATATAAAATATATTCCTTTTATTCAACAACAATTTAACAACATTATTGATATTATTTAGTAATTACTTTATCATAAATGTTAAGTTTCAAAATTATATCCATATTACCTTTAAAAACATTTGATGACCAAGACTCAAATGAGCAATTTATGAAAGATCATAAATAAAATTCTGAGACTTTTATTTAATTAAACCTTTAAAAAACGTACTTTAAAAAAATTAAATTATACATTAATCAAACAAGAATTGAATATGGATTGTTATAATACCAATTGTTGCTTTTGTAATAATCAAGACTTTATAAATCCATACTCAATTCAAGATGAAATAGAAAGCGGAAGCGTAACTTTAGGATCCATGAAAGGTTAATAAAAAGATAATGATTTTGATACAGCAATGACCTTCCAATTGTAAATTTTCTTATTCCTTAGCTTCTCTTCCAATGGGATAAAGAGAAGAAATATTCTATAATATTTTCAAGTGTCTACAATCGGGGACCATAACCCCTTATTTATAATAATTACATGCTCTTTCATGAAGAGTCATGTTTTTTACGGTTCATAATCGCATGCCCTTTCATGAAGGGTCATGATTATTCAAGTTTTCTTATTTCAATTTTACCCATCACTAAATAGAAATAAGACTATTGGTATCCACACAATATTTTTCATGAAAATTATATTCTTAGCCATACATATTATATTAAATAAATCACTTTAATTTGGTTAATTAAATAATGGTCCTAACACATTAATTTATTACATGTATGACCCAAAAAAATTCTAACATTCTTTCCTTTAATACTTAATCGAACTACAAATTAATCATGCACATATATAAGGAGTAACTCTTCATTGAGTTACTCTGATTCATAATGTATTATAAATATTAAATTTTATTGATTTAACAATTGAATTCAAAGTTTATATTGAATAGATCATCTGTACAAATTATTAGAAAATTTCTACAATTACGACTATATAATCGAATAATCAACATTTACATGAGTTTTAAAAAACATATTATACGTTCAATTAAATCTTTTAGATGACGTCTCTGTTCTTGCAAAACATTATTTGGAGAAATCCCCCTAAAGTCGGTCAAGTGAGATCACAATCTTCCTTTTATGGCATGAGGTAAGTTAGGTAGGATCGATGGCCACCATTGTTGATGGTTCAAGGTTTTCACGTATGTTTCTCCTTTTTGTGTTATTCATCATGGATATGCCTCCTTTTTTCCTTTCCTATGATACCTTTTATATAGTCTACATTATAATTCCCTAAGGCATAATGAGTTGTTCATTCATTTCTAAAACTTGAATATTGGAGGTAACGTCTGACATCTCACTAATGTCAATTAATCATGGTTCAAACATTAATTTCATAACCTTCTTGATACCTTTAATCGGCCTCTTAACCGTTAAGGAATCTGGTCGTGCGACATCATGGTTCGGCCTATGTTTGCTGATTTGGGCTCCTGCACGACCATCTTAACCAAACATTAAAAATAGATATCTCGGCTAAGCTATAAATTTTGGTATGTACATAATCCCTCAAAGAACGAGGCCTGTAAGGGTGAAGTGTTTTAAGTTTATCTCGGACCCTACCAATTTGATCTACACGTACTTCAGTTTTACGTATTTTAGTCGAGTGAGTTCCCATAAATTTGTGGTCTTGATGATGAATCAATTCCTGAGGGATTCATCTTGGCATTTATTGGGAAGTTTTATGAATTTAATGAAGTCGGAAAAGCTACAATTTTAACAAATAAATTGAAGAGTTTGAGTAGGTTTGCAATGTAGAAAAATCAGAGAACCCTAGTGTATTCTCGACCTCTGGTCGTTTGCAGAACTTGGTAGGTTCTAGACATAGAGAAGTCTGAGATCCCTAGTGGGATCTTGACCTGTTGTTGTCGTAGAACTCAGATGGTTCTAGACATAGAGAAATCAGAGATCCCCAATGGGATCTCAACTAATTAGTGTCATAGAACTCAATATGTTATAGACATAGAGAAGTTAGAAAGCCCTAGTGGAATCTCGACCTGTTGTCATCGTAGAACTCGGATGGTTTTAGACATAGAGAAGTCAGAGAGCCCTAGTGGGATATCGACCTATTGGTGTCATAGAACTCGGTATGTTCTAGACAGAGAAAAGTTGGAGAGCCCTAGTGGGATCTCGAACTATTGTCATTCCATTTCAACTATGGCAATGCCCATCCTTGTCATTTGTGACACCCCATGTGGGTTTTAGAATATTAGCAGTAACCAGATCCTGATAGTTTCTGACATTCATAGGTTTGGAAAATTCTGAGTATATCTTGCTTAATGACCAAGGTAAGTTAGGTTCCAATGCCCGAGAATCTTTGGTGTGATTAAAATCAGAGATCGTTTTCATTGAAACAATGGTTCGTAATCATTTAGTCATCCTTTACGAATGTATTTTGCATTGTTTTGACGTTTTCCTGCCCTTTTGACAATAATATTCGAGCTCTTATGAGATTATTTTAGGTGTGACTGTGGTGGTCCTTTTGGATTTCTTATGTAGCTCTAATGTGCTTTATATCTTTGATAACAACCGATTTTTTCATATGGAAATCAAATAAAATGGTCGGCTCTAAGAGAGTTAGCTTAGCTTTTAGCTGAAGTTTGTACCGTATAGGTTTAAAGCCCCCAGTGAGTCAAGCATTACTGACTGATAAGATTCATTATTTTAAATGTAGATCGGCTAACTCCGAGTAGATCATGTCGGATATTTGGCCAGTGATAAATTAACCAAGCCGCTTAAGTTCAGAGGTATGTCAACTTGACTGGGCCAAAGGTGTGCTAACCTGGCCGAGATGTCAAAAGTATATTTATATTTGGTCAGAGGTTTCAATTAACATAACCCGCCCAGAGGTTTACTGTTTACGTAGCCGATTTTACTAGGTCAGAGGTTTTATTAACATAACTCGGCCAGAGGTTTACTGTTTACATAGCTGATTTCATTAGGTCAGAGGTTTTATTAACATAACCCGGGCAAAGGTTTATTGTTTACATAGCCGGTTTCATTATGTCAGAGGTTTTATTAACATAACTTGGCCAAATGTTTATTGTTTACATAGTTGATTTCATTAGGTCAAAGGTTTTATTAACATAACCCGGCCAGAGGTTTAATGTTTAAATAGCCGATTTCATTAGGTCAGAGGTTTATTAACATAACCCGGCCAGATGTTTACTGTTTACATAGCCGATTTCATTAGGTCAGAGGTTTTATTAACATAACCTGGGCAGAGGTTTATTATTTACTTAGCCAATTTCATTAGGTCAAAGGTTTTATTAACATAAATCGGCCAAAGGTTTACTATTTACATGGTCGGTTGCTTAAGGTCAGAGGTTTTATTGAACTTGACCCGGCCAGAGGTTTAATGTTTACATGGCCGATTGTTTAAGGTCATAGGTTTTATTTAACTTGACTTGGTCATAGTTTTACTATTTACATGGCTGATTATTAAAGGTCAGAGATTTTATTTAACTTGAACCGACCAAAGGTTTACTGTTTACATAGCCGATTTGCCCCTTGTGGAGGTCTTCACCGTTCTCGGTCCCCACTTTTATTGGAGGGTAAGTCTATGTCTGGTCTTTGTTCCGACAACTATCATGTATAATTTTTTAAAAGCTTAGAAAAGAGGAAGTGTCTCCCACCCTCGCAGGGGAAAGGAGCGACACCCATTTGCCTAATTTAAGTTCTAAGTTAGTTTACAAACGGCAGAGAAGTTAACTTGCCTTAGCCAACAATAAAAATAATTCATTAAGGCATAAATTTGCATATATCATGCCTCTTGGTCTTGTAAACAATCAATGTTTTCCAGATTTGTCTCATAAATTCGTTTTGATATTTATGTTGTGGTCTGACACATGTCGCCCGAGTGTGGGGGATTTGTTGCCTTTTATCTTAGTGATAGAAACTCAGTTTCTTTGACCATTTTGCCTCACCAAATCTGTTTTAAGCCTACTTTGTGGTCAACTTGTCACGGGGGACCACATGTATTGGCATCCTCATCCTTTGTTGTCTGTCCTCCTCACTACTAGTGGCATGTTCAAGTGGCATCCAGTCTTGTGAAATTGGGAAATAATTTGCTATGAAAAAGTAATTGTTTAGGTTTGATTATGTGGCCCTAGAAAGTTTTACCGGAGCCCCACGGTGGACACCAAATATTCTTGCTAAACATTATTTGGAGGAATCCCCCTGAAGTCGATCAGGTGGGATCACAATCGTCCTGTCTGGCAGGATGTAAGTTAGGTAGAATCAATGGCCACCATTGTTGATGGTCCAAGATTTTCACGTATGTTTCTCCTTTTTGTGTTATTCATTGTGAAAATGCCTCCCCTTTGCCTTTCCCCTGATGCCCTTTATATAGTCCACATTGTAACTCCTTAAGCCATAATGAGTCGTCCATTCATTTCTAAAGCATGAACGTTGGAGGTAACGTCCAACATCTCACTAATGTCCATTAATCATGGTTTAATTATTAATTTCATAACCTTCTGGAGACCTTTAATCTGCCTCTTAACCGTTAAGGAATATGTCTGTCTGACATCATGGGTTGGCCTATGTGTGTCGATCTAGGCTCCTGCACGACCATCTCGATCAATCATTAAAAATAGATATCTCGGCTAAACTAGAAATTCTTGGATATACAAAATCAAATCATTTTGAAATTTTTTAAAATTTTGAACAGATGATCTACTTGATATAAACTTTGAATTCAATGGTCGGATTGATAGAATTTAATGTTTATAATGAGTAATGATGCGGAGTAACTCAATGCAGAGTTACTCCTGGAGTAAGTTGATCCCTCATATATGTGAGTGGGGTTCAACTTACTCAAAGAGTAAGTTTTTTTGGCTTACTCCAAATCATAAACTATATATATAGTTTTGGACTATGTAGCACCGACACTTCTGAAAAAGGTGTGTTTGTATTAAACACTAGCACCGAGACTTGTGATTACGTTTAATTTATTCATTTTTTTTAATTATTACTAGTGTCATCGTGTCAGTGTTGGGGTCGTGTTCGTGTTTCATAGGTCTTGAAAACAATGCCAAAGAGAAAAGACCCAGAAACAAAGTAAATGAAGAGAATGCGAGGAATATATATTTTTTGACAATGGCGCCCTTAATACAAGTACATATGAAAAGGTGGATGAGAAGGCTCCAAACGTAAGGATTTTGTCGGTAGATGAAGCTTAAAATTTAAATGGTATTGGTGTTGAATAGTCTTGGAAGGACCAGGAGAAATCTTAATTATGCAATCGTTATTTTTCAAGTTCAAATCCAATAATAACAAGGCAGAATACTAGGCATTGATTGTTTGGATAATCTTAGCAAACAAAATAGGGTGACCAGCCTCTGTGCCAGAAGTAACTCATAGCATAGCTCATCACCAAGCACTTTGCATGCGAGTAAGTATGAAGGAAGTCCAAGTAATAAAATATTTGCAAGAGATCCAAGTCATAGAGAAAAGCTTTAAATTCTTGGAAGTTGTTAACGTGCTTCGAGAAGCAAACTCTAGAGTCGACCTCGTTTCTAAATTCGCCAGTACCAAAAGGTTGTGACTTAACAAAACAATAGCTTAAGAAAATGTGACTAAACCTAGCATAGAATCAAGGTCATTCAGGTTACTGAGCTAAAGAACGACAAAGAATGGATGTCTCCTATAATCATAGATTTAATCGAGATTGAATTAAGATGGACTGATATTAACAAAATGTAGTTTTTAATTATTTTAATTTAACATATCATGTCATACTTGCATATATTTTAAAATGTTTGAGTTTTTAATAAGGATTAAATAAGATAGTGGTTTATAAATAACAAAAAATTTGATTTTAATTCCTATGAAAAGTTTTTTTAAATAATGATCTCTCTAAAATTTTGCATCCACAATTTTGATTTATGTCGTCTATTTGCTCTAACAGCTCTAACAGAAGCTGAAGTGGCATATCACGTCACTTAAAGTCAACAATATTTTTAACTAAAAAAATTCGTTAGATTGCAGGAGATACAAACCTTTTTAAAATAATTGATTTTAAAATTACATACGAAAGCCATTTCATATGCACTTGGCATGGCAACCTTCTAGAATCCATCTTCCTGAAAAGAATCCACATGAGAATGCTCAGAAGTTGATTGATGAAATGCTTGAGAGAAATGTTGCTACATGGAATGCAACTAACCAATTGAAACAACATACAACTAACTTCAACAATAAACTTTTCTAATTGTACTAATTATCCATAAATTTTAAATACATCAGATTATCTGTACAACTACCTCATACTGTTATGCAGCAAAAGAAATTGTGGAAGACCCAAACATCTCAATGACTATGAGTAAGGGTGGACAAATTTAAACCGACTGACCCATTGTCTTTTTTGTGCAAATGGATCGGGTTGAGTCGGGTGTCGGGTTGACTCTTTAATTAATTTGAATAATATAGGGTTGCTTCGGTTGGGTTCGGATGCTTATTTTGGACCCGATGAAAACCGAAACCGACCGAACTTAATTAATATGTATTTTATTTATTTTTATTACTATATGACTGACTCACTATAAAAATGAGATTTATAATGTTTGAGGCTATTATCATTTTTATAATTTAATGATGGCATTATATACTCTAAAAAAAATATAAGACCTGCAATATAAAATTTTGAGTATTATTTAGTTTATGGTTTAAAGTACGATAATCTTTAAAATTAATGTAAAAAAAATATTGAAAATATTATCTCATAATAATAATTTTTTTTTAATAATAAAAATTATTGTTCTATTCTCAAAATTTGATATTTTTTATAATAAATTTAAAAAACAACCATTTTTATAGGATTATTTTAATAAATATTAAACCGATTAAATCGATCCGATTTAACCGACAATCCGACTTAATCGAATCCAACGAAAACCAAAATATAATCGATCGAAATTGGACCATAAAACTAAAACTGTAATTTATGTCAGATTTAAGTTTTGAGTCCGAAACCGACCGAACGTACCGATTGTCCTTCCTTAACTATGAGATTCCAAAAGGGAGAAAAAAAGGGGTAGAATCTACTCGTGTTCTAGAAGCTATTTGCTGTAATGTTGGGCCTTAATTTGCTTGTATCCGTTAGGGGTGAGTCAGCGAGAGTTTGTTAAGGGACTCTTGGACTGTAGCTAAACAAAGTACTATATGTACTTTGAATATGATGTAATAATGACAGGCATGAATTAAATTAAATAGTATATTCCCTTTTACAAGCTCATTAATAAAAAATTGGTGCTTTCAACGACCATGATTCATCCTCCCCCACCATCACCATCTTCCTCTTCGACACCCACCATGGCTGAACTAACCGCAACCCTTAATCAACTCCTCCATAGCCAACAATCATTCCAAGCTAGTGTCTCTGTAAATATCAACTCTCTTACATCAGCTTTCATTCAGTCGCCTGAAGCACGATTTTCCCCCATCACTCTACGAAGATCTAAAGGGTGCATTGTTCAAACTCTTTCAGATCTCTTCAGTGAAGGAATACCAAGCCCAATTTAAAACCCTAGCCAATCGGATTGTGGGATTACCACCAAGATTTTACCTCATTTGTTTTATCTTTCACCTTAAACCTTCAATATATCATGAGGTACAAGCTTTTCAACCCATTTCCCTCACTCAAGCCATTCATCTTGCAAAGCTTCATGAAGAGAAATACCTGGATCGAACACCATTTACGCTGAAACCGTTTCAACCTCCTCCCACAATCAACACCAATCAAGCGTCTCTCACCGGACGAGCTACAAGCACGGAGGGAGAAGGGCTTGTGTTATAATTACGATGAAAGATTTCAACCAGGTCACAGTTGTAAACGTATGTTCCACATTCTCATCGTAGAACTTGACCCTGTTTCAGACGATGGCGACCCCTACCCTTGGCACGATTTGGGAATCGTTGTAGATCCACCGCCTGATTACAGTCTAGATCCAGATCCAGCCCAAATCAGTCTTCATGCACTTATGGGTCATTAAATTCCATAAACACTAAGGGTTATGGGCCAGATTCACACAAGCAGTAGCTATCCTCATTGACAGTGGCAGTACCCATAACTTTCTACAGGACCGCATAGCTAAATAATTGGGCCTGACTACTGAGTTGGCACATTCCTTCAAAGTCTTGGCAGGGAATGGAGAAGAATTACACTATACATCCATGTGTCGAAACAGGTCCTTATTTTTTGGCCAAACGGAATTTCACATTTATCTCTTCGTTATTCCCATTAGTGGTGCATAATTGGTTATGGGGTACAATGGCTTAAAACGTTGGGACCAATTATCACTGACTATGAGAAATTGACTATGAGCTTCACCATTGATGGATGACCAGTCCACCTCAAGGGAGTCCCTAAACATGGCCCAAGTAAAGCTAATCTACACCAATTACAACGGTTAGTTGATTCTCACACCATCGACACATGTGTCCAACTCCAAATCTTCAATGTCGGTGAACAATCCACGCCCCCATCTTCCTTGACGACCGACTTTCCCAGATCCTCACAAAATACTCCACCATAAAATCACAAAATCACCCTCCTTATCAACGCAGACCCGGTAAATGTCAGCCCGTACCGTTACCCCCATTTCCAATAACAAGATATCGAAAACCAAATCCGAGAAATGCTAAGCCAATGCCTCACTCAAGCTAGCACAAGTTCCTTTTCTTCCCCGGTACTTCTGGTTCGCAAGAAGGATGGCACCTGGAGATTCTGCGTGGATTATAGAGCATTGAACGTCATCATTGTTAAAGACAGATTTTCGATACCGCCCATTGATGAAATGTTGGACGAGTTTTACGGTACTCGTTGGTTTTCAAAGTTAGATCTCCATTTAGGGTATCATCAGATACGCATGACCACCTCTGAGGTCCATAAGACAACACTTTGCACACACCAAGGGCATTATGAGTTCTTAGTCATGCCCTTTGGACTTTGCAACCCACCTTCGACCTTTCAAGCTACTATGAACTTGATTTTCCAACTTTACCTGTGTCGCTTTGTCATCGTTTTTTTGACGGCATACTAGTGTACAGCCCCACATTAGATGAGCATTTATAACACTTAGAGGTAGCGTTTCAATGCCTTGTTGAGCATGAATTTTATCTGAAGCAATCCAAATGCGCTTTTGCCCAAAATTCTATCGAATATCTAGGTCATATCGTGTCTGAAGAAGGAGTAGGTCCTGACCTTTCTAAGATCAGCGCCATGATGACTTGGCCGGATCCTACCAACATCAAGCAATTATGAGGTTTTTTGGGGTTAACAGGATTCTATCGAAAATTCGTTCGAGGATACTCATTTATAGCAGCTCCACTCACAAGTTTACATTAAAATGATGCCTTCGAGTGGAACATGGAGGCTAATACTGCTTTCGAAGCCTTGAAGTGTGTGATGTCTGAGGCACCTGTACTGGCCTTACCCAACTTTAAAGCGAAGTTCATTCTCGAAATGAATGCTTCAGGCTCTAGAATGGGCGCAGTTCTGATTCAGAGTAACCATCCTATATGCTACTATAGCAAGCAGTTCTACCCTAGGATATTGAGCACCTCTACCTACGTCAGGGAATTATGCGCCATTACTTTTGCTGTCAAGAAATGGAAAACATATTTTTTAGGCAGGACATTCATCATCTACACAGATCAGAGAAGTTTGAGGGAACTTATGACGCAAGTTATCCAAACCCCAGAGCAACAATTTTATCTAGCCAAACTTCTTGGGTATTCATACGAGATAGTGTATAAACCCGATGCCCAAAACAAAGTCTCAGACACACTTTCTCGAATTTGTTGTCTTGCTCTCTCCATTCCCCATATCGAATTCATTTTCAAGTTGAAGGGACAATTAACACAAGATGAAACATTCCAACAACTGTTACACCCGATCACAACCGACCCTAACAATCACAAAGAATTCGAGGTTGTGGATGTCCTCATATTCTGTAAGGGAAAACTATTTATGCCTCATGGTTAACCCTTGAAGTAATTAATGTTGGTAGAGTTCCATGCTTCTCCAATAGGAGGACATAGTGGTATTCATCGTACTCTAGGAAGGCTGCAAGAGAATGTAACTTGGGAAGGGATGCACAAAGATGTGATTAAATTCATCCAACAATATGTAACATGTCAACAGATGAAACATGTGAGTCATGATCCATATGGCTTGCTTCATCCATTACCAATTCCTGACAAAGTGTGGGAAGACATCTAATTGGATTTTATCATAGGCTTCACTTAATTCCAAACTTACGCATTCATTTTCGTGGTGGTGGATCGCCTCTCTAAAGCAACACACTTTGGCATGCTACTCACACAATTTACGGCCTCCAAAGTTGCAGAATTACTTGCTTTCATAGTGTGCAAACTACACGGAATTCCCTGCAGTATCGTTTCAAACAGGGATCCAGTTTTTAATACATTTTTTGCAAGAGTTGTTTCGCGTCAGTGGAATAAAGTTGCGAATTTCCACAGCTTATCACCCTCACAGTGAAGGGAAAACTGAAGTCGTCAACAAACTGATGCAGTTTTTTATTTAGACAGTGTTCGATATCTATCAGGTTGTGACCGTAGAAAGGGACTAGGTGTTCTAGTTGGTTTTAGAGGCCTAAGGCAATGGCTATATGTGTGGCTGTTCCGCCTACTAGAATATATCCTCTTGTTAAGTTAGAAATTTTATACAAAGTTGCAAGCAAAAAAAGTCGCAGAATTGATGGGGCGAGACTGGAAAACACTAAAGATGATAAATACTTCTTCTTTACTAACTGGTTCAATGTTTTCCGCCTTTCCAAATAAATTCTGCGCTAGAACCATTTAGAAGTACCTAATAGTTGGGTTATGAATTAGGTTGGTGTTCACCCTCTTATAGTCAGGTGGGAAATCCTTAGTGAGACCACCCTATAAAGCATCTAGATCAAACTACATATAGTCGTCGTTGGGTACCTCAGTAAAAACATGAGGTCAATGCTGGAATCTTAATAGCTCAGCTAATTCTCAGTGTTTAAAACGATAGTTGTGTCTAAATAGCCTAAAGGTAGTCAAGCCTCTGTTATGTCCCAGTCCTCGATGAGGATAGTAATGGAAAGAACTTAGGAACTCTAATGTTAGGTTCTAGTATGTTGGGGGTTTGGAAACTGAGAAACGATCCTAGCTGATCTGGTTAAACATATACCTGACACTATCTCTGAGTCCTAATCTTTCTAGATATTGTAAGTACGGATATCGGGTCGGTGAGATGGTTCTCTCATATAAGACTTCATAACGCCTTCTCTGGGCATCGTCCTTGAAAACGATCCTCATGTTGTCAACGTGCTGCATTCTCAACTATTTGTTAATGGAAAATTTGTGCTAAGGAGAATGTAGGTGACCTGAAAATAAAGATACATAAACAAAGCTAGTAAATAATCAACAAGGTTTAAATTTTGCCGCTTTTTTATTGTGGATAAGGAAATACAAAAAGAAATTTGTGGGTTGCTTCCGACGTAGCGCTTTTGTTTTACATCGTTAGCTCAACGTACTTTTAAAGCTTATTCCTGGGGCGGATTAGCAAGCGGCTCACTCAATTTTAATCAAGCATAGTGATCTATTACTTCATCACTGTGATAATGTTTTAGCCTCTGCCCGTTTACTATAAACGTCCCGGTAGACTTACTCCAAATTTCGACTGCTCTAGATCACATAACTTTTACTACTTCAAACGGTTCCGACCATCGGGAACGAAGTTTTCTTGGGAACAATCTCAACCTGGAGTTGAAAAGGAGTACTAGTTCTCCTATTGAAAAAATCTCTTCTAGTAGTACGCTTATCGTGTCATCTCTTTGTTCGCTCTTCATATATCTGGGCATTCTCATAAGCGTCCAACCTTAATTCTTCTAGCTCATTAATATCAAATGTTCTTTTTCCGTCAGCAGCTTAATAATCCATGTTAACGGTCCAATAAGCTTTATGTTCGAGCTCGACCGGTAGGTGACATGACTTTTCGTACACAAGCTTGAATGGTGTGGTCCCTACTGGCGTTTTATAAGCTGTTCTATACGCCCACAATGCCTCTTTTAGCTTTATCGACCAATCCTTTCTAGAGGTTGCAACAATTTTTTCTAGAATATGTTTAATTTCTCTATTACAAACCTCTACTTGGCCACTATTTACGTAAGAGCTTTTCAATTATCTTAGATATAAAATGTGATTCTCCATCGCTTATGACTAACCTTGGTACTCCAAACCTAGGGAAATATTATTCTTAAACATTTTGATTACCACTCGTGCATCATTTGTAGGAGAAGCGATGGCTTTTATCGATTTAGATACATAATTAATAGCTATGAGTGTGTATTTATTTTCTATTAAGGATGGAAAAGTGTCCATGAAATCGATTCCCATACATTGAAGACCTCCACCTCTAATATGTTGTTCAAGGGCATTTCATCTCGTCGAGAAATGTTTCCAGTATGTTGGCAACAGTCACAGTTCACGATCATAGCATGGACATCGTGCCATATGTTAGGCCAATACAACCAATCTTGAAAAATCTTGGCGCATGTTTTAGATGTACTTGTGTGCCCTCCATAAGGAAAGGAATGACAATGGTTCATGATACTCTTGATTTCCTCTTCAGGAAAGCAACGGAGGAAAAGTCCATCGGTTCCTCTTTTAAAGAGAAGGGGTTCATCTCAATAAAAGTGTTTTAGGTCGTGGAAGAATTTCTTCTTTTGTTGGTAGGTCATATCAGGAGGTAGAATTTTAGCTGCTAGGTAGTTTATGTAGTCAGCATACCATGGTACAATCGTGTGTACTGAGGACACTTCCTTTTCTATCTCGTTCTCAACATTTGAGTATTTTTCCTTAAGATATTCATGATAATGATCATAACTCATTCCTTCGATGTCCACTGACGCGACTATTCTATCATAAGTGAAATCGTCATTTATGGGTACATGCTCTTGCTTTAGATTTTCTAGTCTCAAAAGGTGGCCATCTACCACGTTTTTGGTTCCTTTTTTGTCTTGGATTTCCAAATGGAATGCAACAATATGATCCATCAAAGTAATATGGGCTTTGCATCCTTCTTTCTTAATAAATATCTTATAGCAGCACGATCTGTGTAGATGATGATTTTGGCTCCTACTAAGTAAGAATGGAATTTATCGACTGTGAATACTACAACTAGAAGTTCTTTTTCAGAAGTGGCATAATTCAGTTGGGTTGCGTTTAAGGTTCTGCTTACATAGTATATGCCATGTAGTTTCATGTCTTTCTGTTGTCCTAAAACAGCTCCTACAACATAGTCACTGGCATAGCATATGATCTCAAATGATTAACTCCAATCAAGAGGTTGCATAATAGGTACAACGATCAACGCATGCTTAAGGAGATTAAATTATTCAAGGCATTTTTTTTGTCAAAAATGAATTCCGCATCTTTCATCAGAAGACCGGTTAAAGGTTTAGTAATCTTAGAGAAATCTTTAATAAAACTTTGGTAAAAATCGGCGTGGCCAAGAAAGCTTCTGACCTTTCTTACTGTTTGAGGTGGTTGGAGGTTCTCTATGACCTCTATCTTTGCTTTATCAACCTTGATTTCTCTTTCGGACACTATATGCCCAAGGAATATGCCCTCTGTTACCATGTGTCATACCCCAAATTTTGACCACTAAGATTTCCCATCACTGTGCAAATCATCATCACAATATGGGTGTGTCATTATGCCTCATTAGTCTCCCCAAAGATGGGCGAGCATCCACTATGATCAAAATTAGGGTTTCAAGCCCTCTTAGAGCTCTTAGACAAAGGATCAATCAAGGAATGACATGCTCTTCAACTTGTCTAACCTCTCAAACATACAATGGATCAAGAGGACTCCCATAGCAAGGATTGAGCATAAGGTTGCTACCATTCTGAGTGGATTAAGCCTCAAGATCGCCAGTGTCACCAAATTAGGGTTTTGGTCGACCAGGGCCCCAGATGGAAATTTTCCTCTGGGCATGAGCTAATGCTTCAAAGCATAACCTAAAATGCTCCATGGGACATCATGAACCCAATCATTAAGTCAATTTGGCCTCGGGGAATACATTCATAAAAAAAAATTAGGAATTAGGGTTTCTTGACCTAATTCACCCCTAAGTTGACTTTTGGGACAAAACATGAGCCAAGACCTCAAGGCATGACTTGAGGGTCCCTAACACACTACATTGATCCATTTGCATCAATGGATTGATCCAAGAAGCTTGAGCAATAAGTTTCAAGTTCATCAGAACTACAGTTAGGGTTTCGCGGGAAAAAGTCAACTGTGCCTTTGACTTTTGACCCAGGCATGCTCCCAAACCTTGGGACATGATTCAACACACCCTATAACACCTATGAAATCAATCCATCAAGTTTGATTTAGGTCAAGGACTTGATTTCATAGAGGATCGCACAGTTTGGAATTCATCTGACAAAAAGTCAACTGTGCATAAAAGTCAACTTTGACTTTTTGTGATTTTTCACAATTATGGTTCTTTGACCCTAAAATGATGTTAATGTGTGAATGGAATTATCATTCATCAATAAAAATCAAGAAAAGTTGGATAACTTGTAAAAGGGGTAACCATAAAAAAACTTAGAAATTTTCTAAGTTATGAAATAAAGTGGCTAGGATACCAGCTTTGGAGGATCATAACTCCTAAACCACAAGACCATTTTCCCCATTCAAAGCTGGATTTGTAGCTCTCATGGCCCTCTACAAAAGCTTCAAACACAACTCATTCCAATTCCTCATGGATTTTAAGTTATGGAATGATCAAAATCACAAAAAGTGAAAATGTCACTTTTCCAACACTTAGTGAAATTTTCACTAAGTCAGAATCTGCCTTCATTTTTTTCCAAATGTAGGGGGGTTTTTCACTTGGATCCAAAAGGTATCAAAACAAACTATGATCACACATATGTTGTATCATATGAGAGCTTTCCAAAATGGCCAAGAACTCCATCAAAATCCACTTGAGCCATGAGATATGACAATGCCAATATGCCTTGCTGCAAACTGTCATGGCAAGGCAGATTTGGGAGTTTTTCTCGATTTGCTCAAATTTTGCAAAGGGCAAGCAAGTCTATCCATCTGAACACCTCAAGGGGGGACCAAGGAGGAACCAACTCTGATCCCAAGCCTCCCAAGTCTTTGGAACCAAAAGTAGCATGCCAAACCTAGAAATGCCTAAAAGAGGGACAAGACTCCAATTTTGGATTGGAGCATTTAATGGATGCACCAAGGTGGCATGGACTGAGCCATTCCCAACTGAATTCAGTCAAGACTTATCCAAGACCAAGGGAACCAGCAGCCTGTGCCCTAACCTCTAGTCAATGGCTAGAGGAGACTTGGATTTTCATTGCTCAACATTGGCCAAACCTCTGCTGCAGTTGCCATTCACTATTGCAGCCAAAACAAACTTGCTCGACTATAAATAGAGCTCAATTATGTTCAGTTTGAGTACACCAAAGCACTACAACACTTGCTTTCCTCAAAATCCCTTTCTCTAAGAAAAAATACCTTCTTTAGCAAGGTAACTCTGAGTTTTTGAGTTGGAGAGCAATTACACCATAGCTCATGATCCAAACACATCCAATATGTCATATCTAAGCTGTCCAAACTCTCACAAGTGACCTGTAACACCAAAATCACAAAGTCACCTCTCAAAACCTCAAAATAGGACTTTTGTGCATTTTTCAAGCCATGTCTTGATTCAGTCACTTTCCAAACCAGATAAAACCTCAAACACACTCCAAATATTATCCTTGAACTGTCCCAACTGGTTCCACACATCTGGAACACCATTTGAGGGAGTTGCTATTTTGGCCACTTTTGCCCCTTTTGCAAGAAAGAGCTCAAACTTGTTCCTGAGGTTTCCAACCATCCTAAAAGCTTCTAAGAGATCATTTGAGGGTGTTCAAAGCATCAAATCATTTCTGGAACAAGGTGTTTGACAGATTGCACAAAAGCTCCAAAAAGAGGTAAGCATCACAACTTGGATTCTTTGAATCATGCTTTCTTTTGATGTCCACTAATCATGCATCTCTTCTACATGTTATATGTGTTGTGTTTGCACCAATTTATCATGTAATTCATGCTTGTACCAAGAGATGGCACAAAAAATGCAAATCATGGCCTATTTCAAAACCACGATCGGGTTTTTCAATAGGAGCATGATCTAACAAAAACACCACCACCATTGGATTCCTTGTGAAATCTAGGCAGGATAGACCTAAATTTTGTCCCAATCCATGGAGAAATGAGAAAGTTATGGCCTTCACGTTTTCAACCAAAATCTTGCCTTGCATTGCCTTGGGCCAGGCCAAAAACAAGGCAAGCCTTGTATATTTGTGGTTGTGTTTCAATCAACGGATGTATCACCACCCCAATGGTAAGGCGCGCGCCCTATACACAAGAGGCCTGGGGTTCGAATCCCCCTCGCCCCAGATCCTCTTTTTGCTATTTTTTCCACTTTTTATTATTTTTCTTATTATTTTTAATGATTTGAAAAATTAATAACTCCCTCAATTTTAATTATTTTTTATTGGTTCTTTTTGCAAAAAATCACAAAAATGTTGAAATATTTTATTCCACAAAAAAATCAAATTTATATTAGTTATTTAATATAATTAGTATTTTTGTGAATAAATTCATTTTAATTGATTTTAAACATTTAAAAGTGAATATTTACTTTGAAAAATCAAAACCAAATGAGTTTTAATTCCTCTTGTGATTAAAACCTCATTTTTCAAACCTTAAACAAAAATCACAAGTGGTTTATTCAAACTTATTTGATATTTTTATCATTTTATTTGATTTTTCTTTAAATATTTACTTTTAAAAGAAAACAAAATTAGGGTTTCTTTGATTTCCACCCTCGCAAATCATTTTCAAACACTCATGGGCCTCTATTAGAGTGTAAGACTCATCCCCTTTGTAAATACACCACTTTGGGCCTCAGTCATTGTATAAGACCCACTGTATTTTCAAAAACCTCGGCACAATTGTCGTTTTCAAAACCAAAATCATTTGGGCCTCTCCTCGAGCTATAAGTCCCAATTCTTTTTCTTAAAACTCTTTGGGCCTCTAATAGAGTGTAAGACTCAACCCCTCTTTGAAACCAAAATAATTTGGGCCTCAGTCATTGTATAAGACCCGCGGTGTTTTCAAAGATCTCGGTGCAATCGCCTTTTCAAAAATAATCATCTAGGTCTCTCCTTGACCTGTAAGCCCCATCACTTATACAAAAACACCTTTGGGCCTATAATAGAGTGTAAGACCCAATCCCCTTTTAACCAAAACCTTGTGGGCCTCACATATTGTATAAGTCCCTCTGTACAAACAACGGTGCGATCATCGTTAAAACTTGCGCCTCTCCTTGAGCTGTAAGCCCCAACAATCTTTTCAAAGCACTTTCTCCTTTGATTTTGAATATAATATTGTTATCAAAGCTTTCTTTGTTGAACAACTAACCAAACAGCATGGAAGCTCTACAACCGAGTAAGTGTTTACCCGCTTTCTTTATCCGCTTTCATATATATATATATATATATATATATATATATATGTATTGTGGGGCTGCTTACTGTAAGTCTTCTTTCACAAACTTTTATATACTTGTCAAATATCAACTGTGTAATACTACTATAACTATTTAGAGTTTTCCCCGACAACTACGTCTAGCACTAGGTAAAGACCTGTTGGTCACTCTTAAATACAAACAAAACTAGATCCCCATAGGATTACCAGACACAATCTTCCCTCCTCTTGGGGTTAAACAATATGGAGACGTGAAAGGCAGCATTCTCTGTGAACCCTTTCTCAGACTATCACCCTTAGACATTGTCAAAGAAACTCTAACTCCCTAGAGATGATCTTTTCTCCGTGAATGGCATCTCTTGAGTTTCTTCCAAATTCTCGGACTTTCCTGGCTTGATCTATTCTCGGTGAATGGCGTCTTAAACTTCTCGGGGTTTGGGGACCCACAGGCTTCTTAAAAACATCCCCGCCTCCTCTTGGGCATTGTACAAGGACCCTTCGGCTTCTTAAAAGCTCTCATGCCTTCTCTTGGGCTTAGTACAAGGACCCAGAGACCTCTACAGGTATAGGAACAGAACCTAGTCATCAATTTGCTAGAGCTGTCTTTCTGAGTCAAGTGTCAGACCAGTTAATGGGTTGACCTTCATCCCTTAACATATTAGCCTTCTCTTGGGCATCATACAAAGATCATTCACTTATCCGAGAATAAATTTCTCAAAATACCAGTAGACTTGGATAGTCTCAATACCCTTTGGATTTCCCATTTCCTTAAAGCACAGGAAATGACCCTGATCTTCTGACCAGTACCAAAGCACCACAAATCCATATAAGAATTGGTTTTCTCCTTTATCCGACACACTGGACCTGTCACTCAACTGAAACAGTCACCAGCACAAATAGCCCCCTCTTGGGCTTTGTACTCGTGGATCTTGATCCTAACCTTTACTACATTTTTACTCTCGTAACAAAAGTCCAGTTTTAATTAAGAAATCGCAGCTAGAAAATACGTTGTTTATGGTTTTAGCTTAGAATTATCGAATCCATTCCGGTTAACTTAATTACATACCGATAAATCGGATTTAGCTAGTCATATTAATTAAAACAAACATGCATAAAAATAAATTACAAAACAGTAAATTAAACATTGCAATGGGAAACGATAATGCTATTATTACGATAATGAATAAAAACCTGATAATTTTGCAATAAGTTGATTCTCGCAATTCCTCCACAAGTCGGTAGGCTTTCGCTCGATGTATCGGAATAACGAATGATGAAGGCAAGATTGAAAACAAAATTCTAACTATGGTGCAATAGCTCCTCAATGTGAGAAACTATCACTATTTCAAGTGATGGTAAACAAGGAATAGGAAAACGGGAAACAAACAAGGATGCAAAGAAAGTAAAAATTCGGAAAAATAAATTCTGTAGCAATTCGGGTAAATTCTCTATATTGTGTGTCTCGTTGCTCTTCAATCCATGCTGTATTTATAGGCAAAGCATTGCCTTAACGTTGGAGAAAATATAGGAGCACAACCTTTGGTGGTTGAGAAGTCTAAGGGAGGCTAGCTCAAGTGAGTTGAAACTGAAGTTGAGAGAATGTAGGAAGTGCTGATTGTGCGTGTGCATTGGTCTGTTTTGTCCATGTCTGCGTTTCTGAACGTAATAACCACTTTGGTGCGCGTGACGGTCGTGATGACTGTGTGACGAGTGTGGTGCGCTTTTGGATTGCATGACGGTCGTGGTGAGTGTGTGACGGCCGTCACACACACCACTTTTCATTTTCTGCTCTTTTTCTTGACATTTCTTCCTGTTTTCTACTCTTTTCTTCACGTTTCTCAATTTTGCTCCTTTTTAGCTTGGACAATGAAATACCTGTGAAAACATTAGAATACTTGCGGAATAATCGGCACTTGGACTGAAATAACATAATTATTAGTCGTAAATCAAGGAAAATATATGATACATTTTCGTGTTATCAAACTCCCCTACACTTGAATCTTTGCTTGTCCTCAAGCAATTAGTCAGTAAGAATGTCGGACAAGTTTTATCAACCGCACACACATGACATACCTTTTGTTTTGAAAATTTTTTGTAAGGCATTTTTGTTAAGATGACGGATACTCAAGTAAAACAATAAAGATACATTAGTGACACAAGCAACAAGCATAATCATAGAACCCCCCCCCCCCTCTACACAAGTCAGTTCTAATCATTCTATTATAGCTCAACCTAAAGTTTCTCGTATCTATTTTACCCGGTTTCATTCTAGCGCAATCACATTAAGCTCTTTGCCTTTACACGTACGTAGTGGAGTAGCCGGTTAGTGACTTTGATCCTTCTTAGCACGGGGTCTGGTACACAAGTGTGGTAACCCTATATATATATATATCCTAATCATAGGTTGTGGGGGATCGAACCGTAGTTCGCCCTACCGAGTTCAGAACCAGGTTCCTCTGAACCAACCAACAATGGATTCTTTCTTTCTCTTCGTAATACTTTTGTAACCATAAGTCTGGTGCATTTTTTCAATTTTTCGCAACAGCGAAGCATACGAAAGCTATTTAATAATTCGGAATCAAACACTTATCTTCATCGGCTCTCCACGTGGTTTGTGTTTAAGATGGTGCTGACTGCTAATATAAACTACTTGGGGTTACTTTAGAACTATAACTGAGGGTATCGGTATAATGGGTATTGAAACTGATCTCGCATATGCAAGAGGTCTAAGGTGTCAAGACGATATCAATCTTGTTAAATTTTTCTCGATTTCTTAACATAGCCTATGTTTCGGTATGTTAAGTTGTGCAATGATCATAAATTTTTTTGTTATAGCTGAATAAAGTGGGGAAATTTTGAAATGTACGAAAATTTCATATAAATGCTTCTTTATTCGAAAGGAAATGCGGAAAGGGAATACAGAAGGGAAAATAAAAGGTACCTCTCCCACACTATATCCGACATTGTCCTCAATGTTTCGATATAAACGCGGAAAGAAACTACAAAAAGAGATAAAACAAAAACAAAAATAAAATCTAAATCTAACGAGGTCCACGTCCTCTGCCTCGGGTGCGAGCGCGTCCATTCTGGGCTACATGATCTGGGATGTTTACGTGATGGATATAATCATGCAGGTCTTGCACGCGTAGTGTCAGGGCACCCATCTCTTCTATCATACCGTCGATCCGTTGTCCTTGGTGGACTTGCCCCTGTTGGATTTGTCGCATTAGGCTCATCATCTCATTGTGCTGCCTATGTTGCTGTTCCTCTCTTTGGGTAACCATTTGGTTTTGTAGCCATATGCCCCTTAAGATTTCTTCATTAGTGACGGGGTCTTGTTCTGGAGTGGCGCGGCGACGACGTCCGGTGGATGTTGAGGCATCTTGGGTAGGAGGTGGTGGGTTTTCATGAGGTAGCTGATCCATCTCTTGCTCCATTTCATCGACTGCTTCATTATCTTGGTTTTCTTGAGCAGCCACATTAGGCTCAGGATCAAGGAGATCAAAAAGCCAATTTTCTTGTCTTTGAGGGTTGATGCGGTCTCTGCATGGCATGATGATGCTCCTGATTATTCTGGTACGAACCACTAGATGGTATCGTCCATCCGCACTTGCTTTAATAAGGTGGGAGGAGCGACAATACTCGGTATCCAGGGACTCAGGTAGTATGAAAGGTAAATTAGCAAGGTTGTCTCCCAGACCAAGGCCGAGTGCGATAGAAGTTACTATACCTCCGAAGTAGAAAGGTTTAGAACCTCTAGCACAGTTGGCGTGGATGTGTGACAGAAGGAACGGAGCTGCATTAATTGGTTCAGGATGGAGCACACAGCGAAGGAAAAAGAGCTCCTTGGAGTTTACCTTGTGGTTGTTGTCCCTTGCGAAAATTGTGTGTCCTAGAACTCTGTGGAAATACCGTATTGCTGGGTTATGAATATAAGTAGCGTTGAGGTTGTCCCAGCTCGAAGCAGCTACACCTGTAAGTCGATTCCATAGGTCGAAAGCTTCCTGGAACCAGGCATCGTTAGGCAAACGGCAATGTACATTCTCGCCATGATGGAATCCAAGCATTTGGGCGAGTCGGTTTTGGCTCACCGAATACTCAGAGCCAAACATGCGGAATCTAGCTACACCAGAAAGTTTGTTTGTTTCTCCTGGAGGTGTAACATAAGCAAATGAGCTCAGAAATTCCAGAGTCAGAGCTTCGTAGGTAGGCTTCCCTTGTGTGCAGAGCTGCCATAGACCGGCATTTTGGAGCATCCAACGTACACCTTCTAGCATACCCAACTCTTCAAGGCTAGCAATGTGGACGTACCGCGTCGGTTGAAAAGAGCGTTGGAAGAAGCTGACGTAACTCGCTCTTTGGCGGTTTCCGGCTTCTCCCTCTCTAAATGTAACAGTGGAAAGGTCAGGAGCTTGTCTTGTGCGTCTGGCCATGGTGCATGCAAAGTGAAAAAGGTTTAATGGAGGAGGTGGGTATGGGTAAGAGTTGTTCTGTGAGAATGAGAGTGTTTCGTGAGGTTTAAATAAGAGGGTTTGGAAATATGAAGTGTTGGAGAGAAATTGGGAATAAATGTGAGTGGTTATGGAGAGTAATGTGAGTAGGACGGTTAAGGAGAGTGAAAGGATAGTGGGTCATTTGAAAAGAATTTGAAGAGAAGAGAAGATGAAGAGAAAAGGGTCTCTGTTATAAACAGAGAGCGCGTTAAAACAAGTATAACGCTCGTCACGAACCCGTCACGGTCGTAAGCCGTGTGACGGTCGTGACAAGGGCGTTACGCCCGTCACGCTCACAAAATATGCTATTCTCACATAAACTAGATAAAATCTGGCATATTATATATATATTGGATATGGCAATTATAAATAGTGAAATTCTGGTATCAGACGTGTGATGTTAAGGTGTGATGTCACAACAACACACTCTGCACAATGGACAGTAATAACAGTAAAATAGCACCAAGAATTGTTGACCCAGTTCGGTTACAACCAACCTACTATGGGGGCTACCAAGCCAGGGATGGAATTCACTACTTGTAGATATAATTTATAGACTCAACAACCCGTTGACAATCTCCTAAACTTATACTCTACTAATGACTTCCTACCTAAGAAACCACTTAGGTATGAGAACATCACTCAATCCCTTACAAACACTCAAAGAGACCACTTTGAGTAACCTTGATCTTACTTCACAACTTCAATCAAGCAACCACTCTCTATTGCTTCACAGCTTCTAGAGAGGATAGAATACGACACAGCAATTCACCCTAGAATTCTGGTTACACAACTCGTACAAAATACTCAAGACACTCAGCCTCTGCTCTTATTTTTCTCTCTGTATTTTTATCGCTTTTTCCTTTGGTCTTGTGCGCTTTATATAGCTCCTTGAATTGGTCTTGGACTTGCTACAATATCTCCCAGATTTGTTATTTAAAACTGAATATTTAAAACAGATTTTCTCCTAAAATCTTTTTAAATCTTCAACCTTTTAAATCTCCTACAAATCTGCACCAGATCTCATATGCAGCAGCAAATATCTATCCCAAGATATTCGCATCCAATGAGACAGCTTGCTCTCCACAATTCCAGCTAATACGCAACCCTAACAACATCACAGCCTGCTGTTGTTAATTCTGCAGATCTGATGTTACAACATCGCCATGTGACATCAGACATCCAACTTCAGCTATTAATTACTTAACACAACCCAGTGTTAAGACTTCAATGTTGCAACATCAGCACCTTGACATCAACATTGAACATACTTTGTTTTTCCAAAATTCCAGCCAATCCAGGAACTAACAATCTCCCCCTTTGGCTAATTTTGGCTAAAACAATCTCTGCACTCAGCATCTTCAGAGACTTCAGCAGCGGATTTGAAACTCCATCAGCAGCAGTTTGACAATACTCATAGTCTTCATCACTTAATCTGCTGCAGCACCATCTTCATAATTGACAACAGCCGTTTGGTGCTCCCCCTCTAAAATATGAACCAGCATCACAGATGTTCAGTAGCTCACAATGTGCAACACTTTTCTCCCCCTTGATGTCTGCACTCTTCAAATGCTATGATATCTGCATCACTAGCTCAGTCTAAACTCCCCCTTAATATCTGCATCACATTAGCAGCATTTGGCAATAACACTCTTTAATACTCTTGACTCTCTTGGCTATTTTCTCCCCCTTTTTAGCCACAATTTGACAATCTTCACCTGGCAGTTGACTACACATTTTCAGAAACACTCCAACTGCCCACAACCCCTCTAGCAGATTTAGTCTTCATAAATGCAGATTCCCAATTTGCTTCTTAACCTTTCAAATTGGTTTGCATATAAGGCTTTAGTGAATATGTCAGCCAGCTGGTTCTCTATGGCTACATGCTCCAAGGTAACAATTTTTTCTTCAACCAGATCCCTTATGAAGTGATGCCTTATGTCTATGTGCTTTGTCCTACTATGCTGTATAGGATTTTTAGATATATTAATTGCACTCAGATTATCGCAGTATAGTGTCATAACATCTTGTTTAACATTGTATTCACTTAACATCTGCTTCATCCAGACCAGCTGAGAGCAACTACTTCCTGCTGCTATATACTCCGCTTCAGCAATTGAGAGAGATACACAATTCTGCTTCTTGCTGAACCAGGAAATCAGATTGTTCCCTAGAAAGAAACACCCTCCTGAAGTGCTTTTTCTATCATCTGTACTTCCAGCCCAATCAGCATCACAGTATCCTTTTAAATCAGTCCCAGAATCATGGCTATAATGCATCCCATAGTCACTTGTGCCATTCACATATTTCAGAATCCTCTTCACTTGATTCAAGTGACTCACCTTAGGATCAGATTGATATCTAGCACACACTCCAACAGCAAAGGAAATATCAGGTCTGCTTGCTGTGAGATACAGTAAACTCCCAATCATACTTCTGTACAAGCTGTGATCCACACTCACTCCATTCTCATCCTTGGATAGCTTCAAATGGGTGGAAGCATGTGTCCTTTTGTGATTGGCTTTATCCAGGCCAAATTTCTTTACTATGCTCTTAGCATATTTGCTTTGAGAAATAAAGATAGAATCCTCCATTTGTCTGACTTGTAATCCAAGGAAGTAGCTAAGTTCTCCAACCAAACTCATTTCAAATTCTGATTGCATTTTTTGGACAAAATGTTTTACCATAGCATCTGACATCCCCCCAAATACAATGTCATCCACATAAATTTGGGCTACCATTAATTTTCCGCCTTCTTCCTTGACAAACAAAGTTTTGTCAATGCCTCCTTTTCTATACCCATTTGCTACTAAGAATTCTATCAACCTCTCATACCAGGCCCTTGGAGCTTGTTTTAAGCCATACAGTGCTTTCCTCAGTTTGAACACATGATTGGGGAAGTTTGGATCAGTGAATCCTTTAGGTTGATCTACATAGACTTCTTCATTCAGATAGCCATTTAGAAAAGCACTCTTCACATCCATTTGGAATAGCTTGAATCTTAGGTTACAAGCCATACCCAAGAGTAGTCTGATGGATTCTAATCTCGTCACTGGAGCAAACGTCTCATCAAAGTCAACTCCCTCAACTTGAGTATAACCTTGTGCAACAAGTCTCGCTTTGTTTCTTGTAACCACTCGAAGCTCGTCTGACTTATTTTTGTAGATCCACTTTGTTCCAATAACATTCACCCCTTCTGGTCTTGGCACAAGATCCCAGACTTCATTTCTTCTGAACTGCTCCAGTTCTTTTTGCATAGCATTTATCCAAAACTCATCTGTCAGAGCTTCCTTGACATTTTTTGGCTCAATTTTGGATACGAAGCACGAGCTAGCTATGATTTCTCTGGACCTAGTTCTTACTCCAGAATTTGGATCACCTATAATTAGCTCCTTAGGATGATCCTTCTGAATTCTGATAGAAGGATCCTTCTGAGGTTGCTCAGGCTCAGTATCAGCAGCGCCTGGGGATGGATTTCTTTCTTCAACTTCAACAGCTACCTCATCAGTTGATGTTCCAACATCTTCTATGACATCCTCAACTTCATGCTTATCTTCATCATCAATCACAACATTGATTGACTCCATCATTACTTTGGTCCTGGACTTGAAGACCCGATATGCTCTGCTATTGATGGAGTACCCCAAAAATATCCCTTCATCACTTTTGGAATCTAATTTCCTTCTCTGCTCTCTATCTGCCAGGATGTAACATCTACTACCAAACACATGGAAGTACTTGACATTAGGTTTTCTTCCCTTCCATAGTTCATATAGAGCGGATGAAGTGCCTCTTCTTAGGGTAACTCTGTTGTGAATGTAGCAGGCAGTGTTCATGGCTTCAGCCCAGAAGTGATAAGGTAGTTTCTTGGCATGAATCATTGCTCTAGCCGACTCTTGTATAGTTCTGTTCTTCCTCTCAACAACTCCATTTTGCTGAGGGGTGATAGGCGATGAAAACTCATGACTTATACCTTCAGACGAGCAAAATTCTTCAAACTTGTTATTCTCAAACTCTCTTCCATGATCACTTCTTATTCTGATGACCTTACTTTCCTTTTCTCTTTGGAGTTTTTGACAGAGCTCTTTAAAGACATCAAACACCTCAGATTTGTCTTTGATGAAATTCACCCAGGTGTATCTTGAGTAGTCATCCACAACTACATAAGCATATTTCTTTCCACCCAGACTTTCAACCTGCATAGGTCCCATCAAATCCATATGAAGGAGTTCCAATACCTTGGAGGTGGTGTCATGTTGAAGCTTCGGATGAGACATCTTTGTCTGCTTTCCTTTTTGACAGTCTCCACACACCTTTCCTTCCTCAATACTAAGTTTGGGAATCCCTCTGACTGCTTCTGAGGAGATAATTCTCTTCATTCCCTTTAGGTGAAGATGTCCCAACTTCTGATGCCAGATTTTGACATCATCTTCTTTAGCAAGCACACACGTGGAGGAATTTGAATTTTGCGGCACCCAAAGATAACAATTGTCCTTAGATCTGGCTCCCTTCATAATGACTTCTCCTTTGTCATCTTTCACCATACATTCGGACTTTGTGAAGTCTACTTTGAATCCTTGATCACAAAGTTGACTAATACTAATCAAATTAGCTGTTAGTCCTTTAACAAGAAGAACATTCTCCAGCTTGGGAGTACTAGCACAGTTTAGTTTTCCAATCCCCTTTATCTCTCCTTTGATCCCATCACCAAATGTAACATAGCCAGAAGACTGAGGTTTCACATCAACAAGCAAATTCTTTACGCCAGTCATGTGTCTTGAACCCCACTGTCAAAATACCAGTCATCTTTGGTAGAAACCCTCAAGGAAGTGTGAGCTATCAAGCTGGTAACTTTAGGTATCCATTGCTTCATCACCTTAGGCCATACCTCTTGCTGTTTGGGTTGAGGAGCAGAATTAGGATATCCATGAAGCTTGAAGCACGAGGACTGCATATGACCAATCCTGCCACAATAGAAGCATCTGACTCTGTCGTTTCTAAAGTGGTTAAATCTTCTCCCACTTTGATAATGCTGTGGCTGCCACCCATAATGATGTCTCCTTATTCCATAGTTGAATTGTCTTCTCCTGTACTGATGATACTGTCTCTTAGGCTGTCTTCTATGGTGATGAGGCTTCCTTCTTCCATAGTAATAAGGCACAACATTGTTGTATGCATAGCCATACCAGTTTTCCTAATGTTGAAACCTCGGATGAGACATGTTCTGCTTGAACCTGGCAGCTTGCATACTCTGGTGATATTGGGGAGGCATATACTGACTAGCTCCTTGAGGCTGTATCTTCCTCTGATGAGGACCATTTTTCTTCTCAGCATTCTGGGGCTGAACAACCTTCTTTGGGGTAGGGCCCTGTTTCGTAGGTTGATGTTGAGACAAAGGTTGAGACATCTCCCTTTTTGTTCCTGAAGTGCTGGCCACATATCCTATGCCTAATTTATCTCCAGCAGCTTTCTCTAACTGAAGAATCTTATCAAGGTCAGCAGTACCACTGTTCATCATCCTAACGAATTTTGTCATCTGATCCAGTTGGGACTTAACTAGTATAACTTCGTTTTCCCGATCAGCCTTTTCATTTTCAAGCTGAGCAATCTGCTGCTTATGATACTTGTTTTCTTGACAAATCTTAGCACTTTTCAAACACAGCTCTCAATAAGTAGAAGCTAGCTCCTCATAAGTTATTCTTCATCACTATCATCATCAGACACAACAGTTCCTATTAAGGCTCTAGCATGCCTTGCTGACTCACCATCACTTTCACTATCAGATTCAGACCAGGAAACTGACATGCCCTTCTTTTGCTTCTTCAAGAATGTGGGACATTCTTTCTTGACATGTCCATACCCTTCACATTCAAAGCACTGAACACCTCTATCCTGGGCAGTCTTCTCTTCATCTTTCTCTTTTGGCTTGCTGATATCAGAAGAACTGTTCTTGACACTAGGCTTGTAGTTATTGTTCCATCTTTTTAACACTTTGTTGAACTGCCTTCCCAACATTGCAATGGCTTGTGACAAATCTTCCTGAGAATCTTTGACTACCTTATCTTCTACAGGAGTGGAGACCAAAGCAATACCCTTGGGCTTCTTTTCTGGTTCTTCTTCATTTAAACCAAGTTCAAAAGTCTGAAGAGATCCAATGAGCTCATCTACTCTCATCTTGCTGATGTCTTAAGCTTCTTCAATAGCAGTCACCTTCATCTTGTACCTCTTAGGAAGGGACCTAAGAATCTTCCTTACAAGCTTTTCTTCAGACATTTTCTCTCCAAGAGCACTAGATGCATTGGCCAGCTCAAGAACACTCATGTGGAAATCATGAATAGTCTCATCTTTCTTCATCTTCAGGCTTTCAAATTTTGATGTTAAAATCTGAAGTCTCGACATCTTAACTCTAGATGTTCCTTCATGTGTAGCCTGCAAGATATCCCACGCTTCCTTAGCAACTTCACAGGTATTGATTAACCTGGAGATATTCTTATCCACTCCATTGAAGATTGCATTCAGAGCTTTGGAATTTCCAAGGGCAAGCTCATCTTCCTCCTTGGTCCACTCTTCTTCAGGCTTTGGCTTAGAGGTGCCTTCTTTATCTTTGCCAGCATCATCCTTCTCGCACATGACAGGAGCTTTCCATTCTTTAATAACAGCCTTCCAAGCCCTACTGTCCAAGGATTTTAAGAAAGTGGTCATCCTTGGTTTCCAATAGTCATAATTGGATCCATCCAAAATAGGGGGTCTGTTGACGAATCCTCCAACTTCTTTGTCCATCTTTACACCAGAAAGTAACTTCCCTAGATCTCACCCAGAGATAGATAGGATGCCTGCTCTGATACCAATTGAAATTCTGGTATCAGACGTGTGATGTTAAGGTGTGATGTCACAACAACACACTCTGCACAATGGACAGTAATAACAGTAAAATAACACCAAGAATTGTTGACCCAGTTCGGTTACAACCAACCTACTCTGGGGGCTACCAAGCCAGGAATGGAATTCACTACTTGTAGATATAATTTACAGACTTAACAACCCGTTGATAATCTCCTAAACTTATACTCTACTAATGACTTCCTACCTAAGAAACCACTTAGGTATGAGAACACCACTCAATCCCTTACAAACACTCAAAGAGACCACTTTGAGTAACCTTGATCTTACTTCACAGCTTCGATCAAGCAACCACTCTCTATTGCTTCACAGCTTCTAGAAAGGACAGAATACGACACAGCAATTCACCCTAGAATTCTGGTTACACAACTCGTACAAAATACTCAAGACACTCAGCCTCTGCTCTTGTTTTTCTCTCTGTATTTCTGTCGCTTTTTCCTTTGGTCTTGTGCGCTTTATATAGCTCCTTGAATTGGTCTTGGACTTGCTACAATATCTCCCAGATTTGTTATTTAAAATTGAATATTTAAAACAGATTTTCTCCTAAAATCTTTTTAAATCTTCAACCTTTTAAATCTCCTACAAATCTGCACCAGATCTCCTATGCAGCAGCAAATATCTATCCCAAGATATTCGCATCCAATGAGACAGCTTGCTCTCCACAATTCCAACTAATACGCAACCCTAACAACATCACAGCCTGTTGTTGTTAATTCTGCAGATCTGATGTTACAACATCACCATGTGACATCAGACATCCAACTTCAGCTATTAATTACTTAACAGAGCCCAATGTTAAGACTTCAATGTTGCAACATCAGCACCTTGACATCAACATTGAACATACTTTGTTTTACCAAAATTCCAGCCAATCCAGGAACTAACAAATAGCAGTAGAATATGAGATAAACATTAGAATGCATATAAAATGACAGAAATAAATTAAGATAAGCAGGAACATTATATCATCAACTCAACCACAAGCAATAAACACGAATTGAATACTTTATTTAAAATTGGAAATTCATAACAGTGTACTCAAAATAACATTGCAGTAGAGTAATAAAGTTGAAATTGAACTGAAATAAACTTGTTCCTTGACATTAAAAAGAAATAGACGGTAAAGTAAATGGCTCTAAAACAGTAAAAGAAAAGCAATTAAATGGAAAAATGCATTGTGACAGAATTAGCCACGTTGCTTCTTCAAAGATTCCACAGCTTGGTTCAGATGATCAAACTGCTCCACTATGATGTCCATTAAGTTAATGACATCGAGCCGCATAGTCTTGAGTTCATCCTTTACCGCAGCAATCTCAGTTTTGAACCCATCCATAGTGCCAAGGATGGTTGTCAAAATTCCAGCATATGCACTAGTGTCAGGCTCAGTAAAATTATGGTAGTTCGGAGGGGGTTCAGGGTCGGTTTCAGCTTCAGAGATAATATCATCATAATACTCATAATCTTGTGGTGTCTCAAGAGGTGATAATGTAGTGTTCTTAAGTTCACTCAGCTCATAGAGCCAATTATTACGATTATGGACACTTGTTCGCTCATGGTTCGGTAAAGTGAATAGGTGGACAACCTTGTTAGCAATTAAGTAGTCAAAGGGAGCAGGTCCTAAGTTCCCAATGATGTGTCGGTTAAAACAGAATTCCAAGTTCATAGGACTAATGGTACCTAGGGGTGTAAGTTTGTTAAGCGGGTACCTAAGTCCAATGGCGTCCGCAATCATAGTAACTAAGCCTCCTATTATGATTAGGGTATTAGGTTCTTGTGCAATGCAAATAAAGGTTTCCATCATGAAGGTGACTGCATTAACATGGCGGCCTTGGGAAGCACAATATAAGATAAATAGTTCATCCTTTGACACTAAAGTATTGTTCTCTTCTTTTCTAAATAAGGTGTGGGCTAGAATGTTGTGAAAATAGCGAATGGCAGGGTTGTGTATCTCATCAGAATGCAAGTCATTCGGCTCGGGGTGGTTATTTCCAGTTAGACTACCCCAAAAGTAATTCAGTTCAACATCTATGAGTTCTTCTTGGGTGGTTGTAAAGACAAATAGGCCACTAGGAAATCCTAAAAGGTCAGCTAAGTCTCTACGGTTATAAGTGTAATCAGTACCAAACAACCTAAAACTAATCATCCCCTTATTAGATCTGAAACCATGATCCGGTAGGTAAACTAGGGAGCTAAGAAACTCAAGTGTGAGCTCACGGTAAGTAACAAATCTCTTTCTAGTAGCAGTATTCTCCCAACCCAATTGGCTGAATAAAAACAAAACACTATCGTGGATACCTAGGCTGTCCATGGTAGGTCCATCATAATTCAAGGTCATTGCCATGCTTTTCTTAGCCAAAACTTCAAATCTCTCTCTCTGAGCTCTACCTCTGAACACAGTTTCCATAAAATCTACTTGTTGCATGATGAATATTAGTGTAGAAAATCAGATCAGAGGGAAAAGGAGAAGGTAGAAAGACTTTAAAAATCCTGTAGCATGTAAATATAAGATCAGCAAAGCAGTTTCCATAAAAATTTTAAATTTTTGAGAAATGAAAATAAATAAAAATGAAAAAGTAATGAAAATAAGATTAAGAAGGTAAAGGGAAACAAAAAGAAATAAAAATAGACTTAAGAAAAATGTAAAGAAATTTAAAAAGAAATGAAAATAAAAGAAAGTTAAAAGGAAAGAAAACAATCTCGTGGGTTGCCTCCCACTAAGCGTTGTTTTTAACGTCATAAGCCTGATGAAAGCTTAGTGATAATTCAGTTATAGGGATGAGCAAGCAGCTCTAAAAGTCTTAGACTATTCAAATAGTCTATGTTTGAAATATTATGATAATATTTTAAGCGTTGCTCATTTACTATGAATGATTCACTATTTCTTCCTTTTATTTCTATCGCTCCACTTTGAAAAACTTTAGAAATTTCAAAGGGTCGGGACCACCTAGATCTAAGTTTTCCTGGAAAAAGCTTAAGTCTCGAATTAAATAGGAGCACGACGTCTCCCACACTAAATTATTTTCTAGATAAGCGCTTATCGTGCCATCTCTTAGTTCTTTCTTTATATATGTGGGCGTTCTCATAAGCATCTAGTCTTAGTTCTTCTAATTCGTGCAAATCTAAGATTCGTTTTTCTCCTGCGGAAGCGTAATTTAAATTGAGGGTTTTAATAGCCCAATATGCTTTGTGCTCTATTTCTACCGGCAGATGACAAGATTTTCCATAGACTAACTTAAATGGAGTGGTTCCTATGGGGGTTTTGTAAGCGGTTCTGTAAGCCCATAAAGCTTCATTAAGTTTAGTTGACCAATCCTTCCTAGAGGTAGCGACAGTCTTTTCTAAAATTTGTTTTATTTCTCTATTCGAAACCTCGACTTGTCCATTGGTTTGTGGATGATATGGTGTTGCCACACAATGTTTGACTCCGTATTTTGATAGCAGTTTATCGAATATTTTAGATATGAAATGGGAGCCACCGTCACTAATGACGAGTCTTGGCACACCAAATCTAGGAAAGATTATGTTCTTAAAGAGCTTTATCACTACTCGTGTGTCATTTATACGAGAAGCTACAGCCTCGATCCATTTGGAAACGTAATCGACAGCGACGAGTATGTACTGGTTACCAAAAGAAGACGGAAATGGTCCCATGAAATCTATTCCCCACACGTCAAAGACTTCTACTTCTAGAATGCCCTTTTGAGGCATTTCATCGCGTCTAGAGACGTTACCAGTGCGTTGACACCGGTCGTAATTTATAACCGCGATATGGACATCTTTCCATACATTGGGCCAAAAGAGGCCAGCTTGTAAAATCTTAGCACAAGTCTTTGAAGTGCTTGCGTGCCCACCATAGGGCGCAGAATGACAATGAGAAATTATGTCTTCCACCTCATCTTCGGGTACACAACGATGGAAAATACCATCGGCGCCCCTCTTGAAGAGAAGTGGTTCGTCCCAATAATAGTGTTTAAGGTCGTGGATGAATTTCTTCTTTTGTTGATAGGTTAGATCAGGTGGTAGTACTCCAGCTGCAAGATAGTTGACAAAGTCAGCATACCATGGCAGCGTGGTCTTAGTGTAAACAGATTCTACCACTTCATTAGTTTCTGTATCAGTATAAGTCAGGGATTGTTCTATTGTATTGCTTTCTAACTGGGCTAAGAGTCTTTCATAAGGGAAATCGTCATTAATAGGTACTTGGTCTGGTTGGATGTTTTCCATTCTCGACAGGTACCCAGCTACTACATTTTCGGTGCCTTTCTTGTCCTTGATTTCTAGGTCGAATTCTTGTAGGAGTAGAATCCACCTCAGAAGTCTCGGTTTGGCGTCCTTCTTACTTAATAGGTACCTGATTGCGGCGTGATCGGTGTAGATGATTATTTTTGCTCCTACTAGGTAGGAACGAAATTTATCTAATGCGAACACGACAACTAAGAGTTCCTTTTCTATGGTAGCGTAGTTCATTTGTGCATGATCCAAGGTTCTACTGGTATAATAGATTGCGTGAAGCTTTTTATCCTTCCTTTGTCCTAGGACTGCACCTACAGCATAGTCACTAGCGTTGCACATGATTTCGAATCGTTTATTCCAATCTGGGGGTTGCATAATGGGTGCTGATATTAAAGCTTGCTTGAGTGTTTGAAATGCGTCCAAGCATTTGTCATCAAAGACGAATTCAGCATCTTTCATTAACAGCTCAATTAGGGGTTTGGTTATCTTAGAGAAATCTTTAATGAAATGTCGGTAAAAACTGGCGTGTCCTAAGAAACTTCTTATTTCTCTAACGATTTTCGGTGGCTGGAGATTTTCTATTACTTCTATTTTTGCTTTGTCGACTTCGATTCCTCTGTCGGATACTATATGTCCTAGCACGATTCCTTGTCGGACCATGAAATGGCATTTTTCCCAATTGAGCACTAAGTTGACTTT
Source organism: Lathyrus tuberosus (assembly GCA_022829125.1). NCBI lineage: Eukaryota > Viridiplantae > Streptophyta > Magnoliopsida > Fabales > Fabaceae > Lathyrus > Lathyrus tuberosus. The sequence continues at coordinate 10,374,654 of JALAZF010000090.1, forward strand.
TACACATCGTTCGAGCACCATTTCGAGGTTTGATAGACATCCTTCAAAACTTTCCCCATAGACAGAGAAATCGTCCATAAAGACTTCCATTATACCGTCTAAGAAGTCAGAGAAGATGGACATCATGTGTAACACCCCATTTTAATTATTTGGATGTCTTGTATTATTTTAATTGTTGGCTTTGGTTGGGTGCGTGTTCGAGCGCGTAGGGGGTGATATTAGTAATATGGAAATATTATTATTATTTTTAATAGTATATTTCATTATTATTATTATTACTATTAGTATTGTTATGGTTTTGGTTATTATTATTATTATTAAGATTATTTAGTAAATATGACCTAAGATAATAAGTGAATATTGGATTAATGAGATTAGTGAGGGTAGTTTGGTAATTGGAGCCTAATTAGCGGAAAATTGGTAAAAGTTAGGAGAATCAGAATTTTAGAGATAGAAAGAGAAAAGAGCTAAGGAGAGGAAGAACAAGGGAGCACTAGGGCAAGGAATCTTCACCAATTTTCGCAGGAATTCATCAGATTCGAGGTAAGGGGGAGAAACGGGTTTAATATTGGTGTTTATCTCATGATAGGGTAGTGGGGAGTCCTTAACCCCGTAGGAATTTGTATGAAAAATGTTGTGTTGATGAATTGTTGCATATATCTGATCTGATAATGAAGTTATGTTTGAATCGATCTATGATTATGAGATTTTCTGCTGTTGTTGCTGTTGTATGAACGTATCTATTATTGTTGATTCAGATTGGGGGAAACGATTTAAGATTTTAGGCTTGTAATTGATGTAGTAATCATAGGATGCAAGTGAAAGAAGGAAACTTGAACCTAAAATCAATGTAGAAACGATTATAGGACTGTTTAGGAGTGGAAACATGTGAAAATCGTAGCAGAATGCAGAATAGGGAGGTCTCTGGTGAAATGCGTAATAGATATGGCCATACGCGTATGGGGCTAGGCCATACGCGTATGGGAGTGAAGGAAAAGGGGCCATACGCATAAGGGAGCTAGGCAGTACGCAGAAGAGAGAGTAGTACGCGAATGGCATTGGAATTTGGGAAATTCAGTGAGGAAACGTCTCTGTCCGTACGCGTACGGCATAAGGCAGTACGCGTATGGCCTTGGGCACGGTGAAGAGATACGCGTAACAGATGGAGCCTTATGTGTATGGATGAGCGGAGAATTGAGGCATACGCGTATAACTTAGGTCAGTACGCGTATGGGCTGACTGCGTGCAAGATTTTGCTTTTTGGAGATTTCTTTCCCATTTTCGTACCTGTTTCGATTTCTAACGGTTTGAGAGGTTGAGGGTAGAAGTCAGTTGCTGAGGGATAATAATTTGGTGATGAAAATAATCAGTTTAATAATTTTAAATTAATTAATTGATTAATTAATAGTTGATTTATGTGGTGTGACGTAATTGTATGGTGTTGAGTATTTGGTGTTTAATTTTGGTGTGATCAGGAGGATCGTGAACATGTATCTATGTGGTAATATACATGTGTTTTATATGCATTTGGTGTCATTGCATTTCATGGTGATTGGTGGGATGGATCGTTGCTCAGGAGGAGCGTATGCGATTCATCCGTACTCCTATATGGAGAATGGTGGGGATAGATCATTGCCAAGTAGAGGTGTATGTGATCTATCCGGGTTCGATTGAATGAACCAATGAGTCGGTACTGCATGCATGGTGTTGTGTTGCATTGCATTATTATTTGATGTTGTTGACGATATTGGGCAGTAGGCCGTGTTTGATAATTGATGATGGTTGTGTATGGTGACTACCTGTTTATCATGTATTTATTCACCTATAATATTTGAACGTGATTTCTCACCCCTTTGTTGTTGTTGTGTCTGTGCTTCCTCGGAAGTACAGATAATCCAGGTACTTAGGTAGCTTGGATATTGGTGTTGCTGATTGAGTCTATAGGAGTGCTCTGATACGTAACACATGAACTATTTGGGGATTTTAAATCATTTGTTATTTGTTATTTCTTTCATTTGTTACGTATCATATTTTGGTGTATTTTTGGTGAACCACGAATTGATGTGGAATAATTTTATAAGTTGTTGGCAGATGGCCGTGAGTTGAATGAATAAGACTATTTCCACTACTTCATTTAATAAAAGAGTTTATTTGTCGGATTTCAATGTGACATTCCACTTTTGGTGAAAAACTCTTATTTATCTTTAAGATTTTGTATTTTATTTTACATTGGGAAAGTGGGGTGTTACAATTGGTATCAGAGCAGGTCGGTCCGTCCGGTCAGTGTAGTAGTCGAGTCTGTCCTTAGAATAGGATTTTATTTTGGTGTTCTGACCTTTTGATGATTGTTGTCCAGTATGGCAGGAAGGAATGATGCTGCTCTTGCTGCTTCTATGCAAGCCATGGCGCAAGCTGTAGAGAATGCCAACCAGGGTGGAGGTGCTCAGTTTCGTGACTTAGCACAATTTCAGAGCAACAAGCCGCCTACATATGAGGGAGGTATCTTGGACCCAGAGGCTGCACAGAAATGGATGAAGGTTGTGGAGAAAATCTTCAGGACCATGGGATGCAGTGATGCTCAGAAGGTACGGTTTGGTGCTCATATGCTAGAAGGGGAAGTTGAGGCTTGGTGGGACAACAGTCGTCAGAGATTGGAAGCTGCAGGTACTAAGATTACTTGGGCTGTGTTTTAAGCTGAGTTTCTGGAAAAGTATTTTTCGGAAGACATCCGTAGTGCGAAAGAGGTTGAGTTTCTGGAGCTGAAGCAGGGTGATAAGACTGTGGCTGAGTATGCCACTAAGTTTGAAGAGCTGGTTCAGTATTGTGCTCATTATAATACTGAAGAAGCTATGACATCGAAGTGTCTGAAGTTTGAGAACGGGCTGCGTCCCGAGATCAAATTGGGTATTGCTTGTCAGAAGATAAGAAACTATCCAGTGCTGGTAAGCAGAAGCAGAATTTATGATAATGACAACAGGGCCAGAATTGCTCATTACAAAGCCGTGAATGAGAAGAAAAATAAGCAGAGATTTGGAGGTACTCCTTACAGTGCTCCAGCTGATAAGGGGAAACAGAAAACTGATGGGGGAAAGAAGCAAAAGGAGAAGGGATCAGGTGCTGATGCTCTCAAGTGCTTCAGATGTGGTGGCGCGGGTCACCGTGCTAACGAATGTCAGAAAGAGGTGAAGAAGTGCTTTAAATGTGGCAAGGCAGGTCATGTTATAGCTGATTGCCGAGCCACTATGCCTACCTGTTATAATTATGGAGAGAAGGGTCACATTAGTACTCACTGTGAGAAGCCGAAGAAAGATCAGGCGTCTCAAACTAGTGGGAAGGTGTTTGCCTTGGTGGGAGCCCAATCCACTGAGGAGGAGCGTTCCGTCAAAGGTACTTGCTTTATTAATGGTGTTCCTTTGATTGCTATCGTTGACACGGGTGCAACACACTCGTTTATTTCTGTTGAATGTGTGAAGAGATTAGGGATTGTGCCATCTACTCTAGAGCAGAGGATGACGATTGAAACTCCGTCTATTGGTTCCGTGGTTACTTCTTTGGTGTGTTTGAAGTGTCCACTGACCGTGTTTGGTAGAGATTTCATAGTGGACTTGATTTGTTTGCCACTCAGTAATCTTGATGTTATTTTGGGGATGAACTAGTTGGAGTTCAACCGGGTATATATTGATTGCTTCAGGAAGACGTTACTGTTTCTTACTCCTGAAGAGGAAGTATTAGCAGATTCGCTATCTAGCAAGGAGTTGAGGGCGTTGTTGGAAGATGAAGCAAAGCTATTTGTAGTATTTGCCTCGTTATCTGTGGAAAGCAAGACTTCAGTTAGTGAATTGCCAGTGGTCAATGAATTTCCTGAAGTGTTACCAGATGACATCACAGAATTGCCTCCGACAAGGGAAGTTGAATTTGCTATTGATCTTGTACCGGGTACCAGACCTATCTCCATGGCACCGTACAGGATGTCTGCATCAGAGTTGGCAGAGTTGAAATCTCAGGTCGGGGAATTACTCGATAAGAAGTTTATCAGACCAAGTGTATCGCCGTGGGGAGCTCCAGTGTTGTTGGTGAAGAAGAAGGATGGTAGTATGCGTCTGTGCATTGATTACCGTCAGTTGAATAAAGTGACCATTAAGAATAAGTATCCACTTCCTAGGATTGATGACTTAATGGATCAGTTGGTAGGAGCTCGTGTGTTCAGCAAAATTGATCTGAGGTCGGGTTACCATCAGATTAGAGTAAAGGAAGGTGATATTCAGAAGACTGCTTTCAGAACTCGCTACGGACATTACGAATATGCAGTGATGCCTTTCGGAGTGTCTAATGCGCCAGGTGTATTTATGGAATATATGAATCGTATTTTCCATTCTTATTTGGATCAGTTTATCGTGGTGTTTATTGATGATATACTGATTTATTCTAAGTCTGACGAGGAGCATGCAGGTCACTTGAGAATTGCATTGCAGGTGTTGAAGGATAATAAACTGTTTGCAAAGTTCTCGAAGTGTGAATTTTGGTTGAAGACCGTGAGTTTCTTGGGTCATGTTATTTCTGGTGATGGTATAGCGGTGGATCCCTCTAAAGTAAGTGCAGTGCTTCAGTGGGAAACTCCGAAGACCGCAACGGAGATTAGAAGCTTTTTGGGTTTGGCAGGCTACTATAGAAGGTTCATTGAAGGGTTTTCTAAATTGGCATTGTCGTTGACCCAGTTAACCAGAAAGAATCAAACTTTTGTCTGGGATGCTGCCTGTGAGGAAAGTTTTGAGGAACTGAAGAAGAAGTTGACTACATCACCAGTGTTGATTTTACCAAGTCCAAATGATTCTTTCGTAGTGTATTGTGACGCGTCTAAGATGGGATTAGGAGGTGTGTTGATGCAAGGTGGCAAAGTAGTGGCTTATGCTTCAAGGCAATTAAGGGTGCATGAAAGGAACTGTCCTACTCATGATCTTGAATTAGCTGCAGTAGTATTTGTGTTAAAAATTTGGAGGCATTATTTGTATGGATCGAGATTTGAAGTGTTCAGTGACCACAAGAGTTTGAAATATTTGTTCGATCAGAAGGAATTGAATATGAGGCAGAGAAGATGGTTAGAATTCTTGAAAGACTATGACTTTAATTTGAGTTACCATCCGGGCAAAGCTAATGTTGTAGCAGATGCTCTGAGTCGGAAGACAATCCATATGTCTGCGTTAATGGTGAAGGAAATGGAATTGATTGAACAGTTCAGAGATTTGAGCATGGTTTGTGAAACTACACCAGGAAGTATCAGATTGGGTATGCTGAAAGTGAATAATGACTTTTTGGATGTAATTAAGGAAAATCAGAAACTGGATGTGAAATTAGTAGATTTGATGCCTACAGAAGGAGATGATCCCGATAGTGACTTTAAAGTGGATAATGTTGGCGTGTTGAGATTCCGGGGCAGAATTTGTGTATCGGGTAATGTGGAATTGAAAAAGGCAATATTAGAAGAGAGTCATCGGAGTAGCTTGAGTATTCATCTGGGAGCTACAAAGATGTATCATGACTTAAAGAAGTTGTTTTGGTGGTCCGATATGAAGAAGGACATAGCTCAGTTTGTCTATGCTTGTTTGACATGTCAGAAGTCAAAAGTGGAGCATCAGAAACCTTCGGGATTGATGCAACCGTTAGAGATTCTGGAATGGAAATGAGACAGTATTGCTATGGATTTTGTGACTGGTTTGCTGAATACGGCGAGAGGTTTTGATGTTATTTGGGTAGTGGTGGATTGACTTACGAAGTCCGCCCATTTTATACCAATTAACATCAGTTTTCCGTTGTCGAAGCTAGCAGATATTTATATAAGGATAATTGTGAAGTTGCATGGTGTTCCGTCGAGCATAGTGTCGGATAGAGATCCGAGGTTTACTTTAGAATTTTGGAGGAGTCTGCAGGAAGCCTTGGGTTCTAAGTTGAAGTTGAGCTCGGCTTATCATCCACAGACCGATGGTCAGTCAGAGAGGACCATTCAGTTGTTGGAGGATTTGCTGAGAGCATGTGTGTTGGAAAAGGGTGGTGCGTGGGATACTCATTTGCCATTGATTGAGTTCACGTATAACAACAGTCACCATTCTAGCATCGAAATGGCACCTTTTGAAGCTTTGTATGGTGGGAGGTGTAGAACGCCTTTGTGTTGGTATGAAACAGGTGAGAATGTGGTGCTCGGACCTGAAATTGTACAACAGACTACTGAGATAATTCAGATGATCCGTGAGAAGATGAAAGTGTCTCAGAGTAGACAAAAAAGTTACCATGATAATCAGAGGAAGGAATTGGAGTTCAGTGAAGGTGATCACGTATTCCTAAGGGTTAACCCAGTGACCGGTGTGGGTCATGCTTTGAAATCCAAGAAGTTGGATCCTAAGTTTATTGGACCGTATCAAATCTTGCAGAGAGTTGGTGCCGTTGCTTATAGAGTGGCATTGCCACCAGAGCTTTCGAACTTGCATGACGTGTTTCATGTGTCGCAACTTCGGAAGTATGTTTCGGATCCGTCTCATGTGATTCAGAGAGACGAAGTTCAAATCAGGGAGAATCTTACCGTAGAGACGATGCCGTTGAGGATCGAGGATCGTAAGATGAAACAGCTCAGAGGGAAGGAGATACCTTTGGTGAGAGTAGCTTGGGGAGGTGCTGCAGGAGGCAGTGTAACCTGGGAATTGGAAAGCAGGATGCGAGAGTCGTATCCAGAATTGTTTCCATCAGGTAATTTTCGAGGACGGAAATAATTTAAGTGGGGGAGAGTTATAACACCCCATTTTAATTATTTGGATGTCTTGTATTATTTTAATTGTTGGCTTTGGTTGGGTGCGTGTTCGAGCGCGTAGGGGGTGATATTAGTAATATGGAAATATTATTATTATTATTTTAATAGTATATTTCATTATTATTATTATTACTATTAGTATTGTTATGGTTTTGGTTATTATTATTATTATTAAGATTATTTAGTAAATAGGACCTAGATAATAAGTGAATATTGGATTAATGAGATTAGTGAGGGTAGTTTGGTAATTGGAGCCTAATTAGTGGAAAATTGGTAAAAGTTAGGAGAATCAGAATTTTAGAGATAGAAAGAGAAAAGAGCAAAGGAGAGGAAGAACAAGGGAGCACTAGGGCAAGGAATCTTCACCAATTTTCGCAGGAATTCATCAGATTCGAGGCAAGGGGGAGAAACGAGTTTAATATTGGTGTTTATCTCATGATAGGGTAGTGGGGAGTCCTTAACCCCATAGGAATTTGTATGAAAAATGTTGTGTTGATGAATTGTTGCATATATCTGATCTGATAATGAAGTTGTGTTTGAATCGATCTATGATTATGAGATTTTCTGCTGTTGTTGTTGTTGTATGAACGCATCTGTTGTTGTTGATTCAGATTGGGGGAAACGATTTAAGATTTTAGGCTTGTAATTGATGTAGTAATCATAGGATGCAAGTGAAAGAAGGAAACTTGAACCTAAAATCAATGTAGAAACGATTATAGGACTGTTTAGGAGTGGAAACATGTGAAAATCGTAGCAGAATGCAGAATAGGGAGGTCTCTGGTGAAATGCGTAATAGATATGGCCATACGCGTATGGGGCTAGGCCATACGCGTATGGGAGTGAAGGAAAAGGGGCCATACGCATAAGGGAGCTAGGCAGTACGCAGAAGAGAGAGTAGTACGCGAATGGCATTGGAATTTGGGAAATTCAGTGAGGAAACGTCTCTGTCCGTACGCGTACGGCATAAGGCAGTACGCGTATGGCCTTGGGCACGGTGAAGAGATACGCGTAACAGATGGAGCCTTATGTGTATGGATGAGCGGAGAATTGAGGCATACGCGTATAACTTAGGTCAGTACGCGTATGGGCTGACTGCGTGCAAGATTTTGCTTTTTGGAGATTTCTTTCCCATTTTCGTACCTGTTTCGATTTCTAACGGTTTGAGAGGTTGAGGGTAGAAGTCAGTTGCTGAGGGATAATAATTTGGTGATGAAAATAATCAGTTTAATAATTATAAATTAATTAATTGATTAATTAATAGTTGATTTATGTGGTGTGACGTAATTGTATGGTGTTGAGTATTTGGTGTTTAATTTTGGTGTGATCAGGAGGATCGTGAACATGTATCTATGTGGTAATATACATGTGTTTTATATGCATTTGGTGTCATTGCATTTCATGGTGATTGGTGGGATGGATCGTTGCTCAGGAGGAGCGTATGCGATTCATCCGTACTCCTATATGGAGAATGGTGGGGATAGATCATTGCCAAGTAGAGGTGTATGTGATCTATCCGGGTTCGATTGAATGAACCAATGAGTCGGTACTGCATGCATGGTGTTGTGTTGCATTGCATTATTATTTGATGTTGTTGACGATATTGGGCAGTAGGCCGTGTTTGATAATTGATGATGGTTGTGTATGGTGACTACCTGTTTATCATGTATTTATTCACCTATAATATTTGAACGTGATTTCTCACCCCTTTGTTGTTGTTGTGTCTGTGCTTCCTCGGAAGTACAGATAATCCAGGTACTTAGGTAGCTTGGATATTGGTGTTGCTGATTGAGTCTATAGGAGTGCTCTGATACGTAACACATGAACTATTTGGGGATTTTAAATCATTTGTTATTTGTTATTTCTTTCATTTGTTACGTATCATATTTTGGTGTATTTTTGGTGAACCACGAATTGATGTGGAATAATTTTATAAGTTGTTGGCAGATGGCCGTGAGTTGAATGAATAAGACTATTTCCACTACTTCATTTAATAAAAGAGTTTATTTGTCGGATTTCAATGTGACATTCCACTTTTGGTGAAAAACTCTTATTTATCTTTAAGATTTTGTATTTTATTTTACATTGGGAAAGTGGGGTGTTACAATTGGTATCAGAGCAGGTCGGTCCATCCGGTCAGTGTAGTAGTCGAGTCTGTCCTTAGAATAGGATTTTATTTTGGTGTTCTGACCTTTTGATGATTGTTGTCCAGTATGGCAGGAAGGAATGATGCTGCTCTTGCTGCTTCTATGCAAGCCATGGCGCAAGCTGTAGAGAATGCCAACCAGGGTGGAGGTGCTCAGTTTCGTGACTTAGCACAATTTCAGAGCAACAAGCCGCCTACATATGAGGGAGGTATCTTGGACCCAGAGGCTGCACAGAAATGGATGAAGGTTGTGGAGAAAATCTTCAGGACCATGGGATGCAGTGATGCTCAGAAGGTACGGTTTGGTGCTCATATGCTAGAAGGGGAAGTTGAGGCTTGGTGGGACAACAGTCGTCAGAGATTGGAAGCTGCAGGTACTAAGATTACTTGGGCTGTGTTTTAAGCTGAGTTTCTGGAAAAGTATTTTTCGGAAGACATCCGTAGTGCGAAAGAGGTTGAGTTTCTGGAGCTGAAGCAGGGTGATAAGACTGTGGCTGAGTATGCCACTAAGTTTGAAGAGCTGGTTCAGTATTGTGCTCATTATAATACTGAAGAAGCTATGACATCGAAGTGTCTGAAGTTTGAGAACGGGCTGCGTCCCGAGATCAAATTGGGTATTGCTTGTCAGAAGATAAGAAACTATCCAGTGCTGGTAAGCAGAAGCAGAATTTATGATAATGACAACAGGGCCAGAATTGCTCATTACAAAGCCGTGAATGAGAAGAAAAATAAGCAGAGATTTGGAGGTACTCCTTACAGTGCTCCAGCTGATAAGGGGAAACAGAAAACTGATGGGGGAAAGAAGCAAAAGGAGAAGGGATCAGGTGCTGATGCTCTCAAGTGCTTCAGATGTGGTGGCGCGGGTCACCGTGCTAACGAATGTCAGAAAGAGGTGAAGAAGTGCTTTAAATGTGGCAAGGCAGGTCATGTTATAGCTGATTGCCGAGCCACTATGCCTACCTGTTATAATTATGGAGAGAAGGGTCACATTAGTACTCACTGTGAGAAGCCGAAGAAAGATCAGGCGTCTCAAACTAGTGGGAAGGTGTTTGCCTTGGTGGGAGCCCAATCCACTGAGGAGGAGCGTTCCGTCAAAGGTACTTGCTTTATTAATGGTGTTCCTTTGATTGCTATCGTTGACACGGGTGCAACACACTCGTTTATTTCTGTTGAATGTGTGAAGAGATTAGGGATTGTGCCATCTACTCTAGAGCAGAGGATGACGATTGAAACTCCGTCTATTGGTTCCGTGGTTACTTCTTTGGTGTGTTTGAAGTGTCCACTGACCGTGTTTGGTAGAGATTTCATAGTGGACTTGATTTGTTTGCCACTCAGTAATCTTGATGTTATTTTGGGGATGAACTAGTTGGAGTTCAACCGGGTATATATTGATTGCTTCAGGAAGACGTTACTGTTTCTTACTCCTGAAGAGGAAGTATTAGCAGATTCGCTATCTAGCAAGGAGTTGAGGGCGTTGTTGGAAGATGAAGCAAAGCTATTTGTAGTATTTGCCTCGTTATCTGTGGAAAGCAAGACTTCAGTTAGTGAATTGCCAGTGGTCAATGAATTTCCTGAAGTGTTACCAGATGACATCACAGAATTGCCTCCGACAAGGGAAGTTGAATTTGCTATTGATCTTGTACCGGGTACCAGACCTATCTCCATGGCACCGTACAGGATGTCTGCATCAGAGTTGGCAGAGTTGAAATCTCAGGTCGGGGAATTACTCGATAAGAAGTTTATCAGACCAAGTGTATCGCCGTGGGGAGCTCCAGTGTTGTTGGTGAAGAAGAAGGATGGTAGTATGCGTCTGTGCATTGATTACCGTCAGTTGAATAAAGTGACCATTAAGAATAAGTATCCACTTCCTAGGATTGATGACTTAATGGATCAGTTGGTAGGAGCTCGTGTGTTCAGCAAAATTGATCTGAGGTCGGGTTACCATCAGATTAGAGTAAAGGAAGGTGATATTCAGAAGACTGCTTTCAGAACTCGCTACGGACATTACGAATATGCAGTGATGCCTTTCGGAGTGTCTAATGCGCCAGGTGTATTTATGGAATATATGAATCGTATTTTCCATTCTTATTTGGATCAGTTTATCGTGGTGTTTATTGATGATATACTGATTTATTCTAAGTCTGACGAGGAGCATGCAGGTCACTTGAGAATTGCATTGCAGGTGTTGAAGGATAATAAACTGTTTGCAAAGTTCTCGAAGTGTGAATTTTGGTTGAAGACCGTGAGTTTCTTGGGTCATGTTATTTCTGGTGATGGTATAGCGGTGGATCCCTCTAAAGTAAGTGCAGTGCTTCAGTGGGAAACTCCGAAGACCGCAACGGAGATTAGAAGCTTTTTGGGTTTGGCAGGCTACTATAGAAGGTTCATTGAAGGGTTTTCTAAATTGGCATTGTCGTTGACCCAGTTAACCAGAAAGAATCAAACTTTTGTCTGGGATGCTGCCTGTGAGGAAAGTTTTGAGGAACTGAAGAAGAAGTTGACTACATCACCAGTGTTGATTTTACCAAGTCCAAATGATTCTTTCGTAGTGTATTGTGACGCGTCTAAGATGGGATTAGGAGGTGTGTTGATGCAAGGTGGCAAAGTAGTGGCTTATGCTTCAAGGCAATTAAGGGTGCATGAAAGGAACTGTCCTACTCATGATCTTGAATTAGCTGCAGTAGTATTTGTGTTAAAAATTTGGAGGCATTATTTGTATGGATCGAGATTTGAAGTGTTCAGTGACCACAAGAGTTTGAAATATTTGTTCGATCAGAAGGAATTGAATATGAGGCAGAGAAGATGGTTAGAATTCTTGAAAGACTATGACTTTAATTTGAGTTACCATCCGGGCAAAGCTAATGTTGTAGCAGATGCTCTGAGTCGGAAGACAATCCATATGTCTGCGTTAATGGTGAAGGAAATGGAATTGATTGAACAGTTCAGAGATTTGAGCATGGTTTGTGAAACTACACCAGGAAGTATCAGATTGGGTATGCTGAAAGTGAATAATGACTTTTTGGATGTAATTAAGGAAAATCAGAAACTGGATGTGAAATTAGTAGATTTGATGCCTACAGAAGGAGATGATCCCGATAGTGACTTTAAAGTGGATAATGTTGGCGTGTTGAGATTCCGGGGCAGAATTTGTGTATCGGGTAATGTGGAATTGAAAAAGGCAATATTAGAAGAGAGTCATCGGAGTAGCTTGAGTATTCATCTGGGAGCTACAAAGATGTATCATGACTTAAAGAAGTTGTTTTGGTGGTCCGATATGAAGAAGGACATAGCTCAGTTTGTCTATGCTTGTTTGACATGTCAGAAGTCAAAAGTGGAGCATCAGAAACCTTCGGGATTGATGCAACCGTTAGAGATTCTGGAATGGAAATGAGACAGTATTGCTATGGATTTTGTGACTGGTTTGCTGAATACGGCGAGAGGTTTTGATGTTATTTGGGTAGTGGTGGATTGACTTACGAAGTCCGCCCATTTTATACCAATTAACATCAGTTTTCCGTTGTCGAAGCTAGCAGATATTTATATAAGGATAATTGTGAAGTTGCATGGTGTTCCGTCGAGCATAGTGTCGGATAGAGATCCGAGGTTTACTTTAGAATTTTGGAGGAGTCTGCAGGAAGCCTTGGGTTCTAAGTTGAAGTTGAGCTCGGCTTATCATCCACAGACCGATGGTCAGTCAGAGAGGACCATTCAGTTGTTGGAGGATTTGCTGAGAGCATGTGTGTTGGAAAAGGGTGGTGCGTGGGATACTCATTTGCCATTGATTGAGTTCACGTATAACAACAGTCACCATTCTAGCATCGAAATGGCACCTTTTGAAGCTTTGTATGGTGGGAGGTGTAGAACGCCTTTGTGTTGGTATGAAACAGGTGAGAATGTGGTGCTCGGACCTGAAATTGTACAACAGACTACTGAGATAATTCAGATGATCCGTGAGAAGATGAAAGTGTCTCAGAGTAGACAAAAAAGTTACCATGATAATCAGAGGAAGGAATTGGAGTTCAGTGAAGGTGATCACGTATTCCTAAGGGTTAACCCAGTGACCGGTGTGGGTCATGCTTTGAAATCCAAGAAGTTGGATCCTAAGTTTATTGGACCGTATCAAATCTTGCAGAGAGTTGGTGCCGTTGCTTATAGAGTGGCATTGCCACCAGAGCTTTCGAACTTGCATGACGTGTTTCATGTGTCGCAACTTCGGAAGTATGTTTCGGATCCGTCTCATGTGATTCAGAGAGACGAAGTTCAAATCAGGGAGAATCTTACCGTAGAGACGATGCCGTTGAGGATCGAGGATCGTAAGATGAAACAGCTCAGAGGGAAGGAGATACCTTTGGTGAGAGTAGCTTGGGGAGGTGCTGCAGGAGGCAGTGTAACCTGGGAATTGGAAAGCAGGATGCGAGAGTCGTATCCAGAATTGTTTCCATCAGGTAATTTTCGAGGACGGAAATAATTTAAGTGGGGGAGAGTTATAACACCCCATTTTAATTATTTGGATGTCTTGTATTATTTTAATTGTTGGCTTTGGTTGGGTGCGTGTTCGAGCGCGTAGGGGGTGATATTAGTAATATGGAAATATTATTATTATTATTTTAATAGTATATTTCATTATTATTATTATTACTATTAGTATTGTTATGGTTTTGGTTATTATTATTATTATTAAGATTATTTAGTAAATAGGACCTAGATAATAAGTGAATATTGGATTAATGAGATTAGTGAGGGTAGTTTGGTAATTGGAGCCTAATTAGTGGAAAATTGGTAAAAGTTAGGAGAATCAGAATTTTAGAGATAGAAAGAGAAAAGAGCAAAGGAGAGGAAGAACAAGGGAGCACTAGGGCAAGGAATCTTCACCAATTTTCGCAGGAATTCATCAGATTCGAGGCAAGGGGGAGAAACGAGTTTAATATTGGTGTTTATCTCATGATAGGGTAGTGGGGAGTCCTTAACCCCATAGGAATTTGTATGAAAAATGTTGTGTTGATGAATTGTTGCATATATCTGATCTGATAATGAAGTTGTGTTTGAATCGATCTATGATTATGAGATTTTCTGCTGTTGTTGTTGTTGTATGAACGCATCTGTTGTTGTTGATTCAGATTGGGGGAAACGATTTAAGATTTTAGGCTTGTAATTGATGTAGTAATCATAGGATGCAAGTGAAAGAAGGAAAATTGAACCTAAAATCAATGTAGAAACGATTATAGGACTGATTAGGAGTGGAAACATGTGAAAATCGTAGCAGAATGCAGAATAGGGAGGTCTCTGGTGAAATGCGTAATAGATCTGGCCATACGCGTATGGGTCTAGGACATACGCGTATGGGAGTGAAGGAAAAGGGGCCATACGCGCAAGGGAGCTAGGCAGTACGCAGAAGAGAGAGTAGTATGCGTATGGCATTGGAATTTGGGAAATTCAGTGAGGAAACGTCTCTGTCCGTACGCGTACGGCATAAGGCAGTACGCGTATGGCCTTGGGCACGGTGAAGAGATACGCGTAACAGATGGAGCCTTACGCGTATGGATGAGCGGAGAATTGAGGCATACGCGTATGACTTGGGTCAGTACGCGTATGGGCTGACTGCGTGTAGGATTTTGCTTTTTGGAGATTTCTTTCCCGTTTTCGTACCCGTTTCGATTTCTAACGGTTTGAGAGGTTGAGGGTAGAAGTCAGTTGCTGAGGGATAATAATTTGGTGATGAAAATAATCAGTTTAATAATTTTAAATTAATTAATTGATTAATTAATAGTTGATTTATGTGGTGTGACGTAATTGTATGGTGTTGAGTATTTGGTGTTTAATTTTGGTGTGATCAGGAGGATCGTGAACATGTATCTATGTGGTAATATACATGTGTTTTATATGCATTTGCTGTCATTGCATTTCATGGTGATTGGTGGGATGGATCGTTGCTCAGGAGGAGCGTATGCGATTCATCTGTACTCCTATATGGAGAATGGTGGGGATAGATCATTGCCAAGTAGAGGTGTATGTGATCTATCCAGGTTCTATTGAATGAACCAATGAGTCAGTACCGTATGCATGGTGTTGTGTTGCATTGCATTATTATTTAATGTTGTTGACGATATTGGGCAGTAGGCCGTGTTTGATAATTGATGATGGTTGTGTATGGTGACTACCTGTTTATCATGTATTTATTCACCTATAATATTTGAACGTGATTTCTCACCCCTTTGTTGTTGTTGTGTCTGTGCTTCCTCGGAAGTACAGATAATCCAGGTACTTAGGTAGCTTGGATATTGGTGTTGCTGATCGAGTCTATAGGAGTGCTCTGATACGTAACACAGGAACTATTTGGGGATTTTAAATCATTTGTTATTTGTTATTTCTTTCATTTGTTACGTATCATATTTTGGTGTATTTTTGGTGAACCACGAATTGATGTGGAATAATTTTATAAGTTGTTGGCAGATGGCTGTGAGTTGAATGAATACGACTATTTCCGCTACTTCATTTAATAAAAGAGTTTATTTGTCGGATTTCAATGTGACATTCTACTTTTGGTGAAAAACTCTTATTTATCTTTAAGATTTTGTATTTTATTTTACATTGGGAAAGTGGGGTGTTACATCATGCATCTCTGAAATCTTGCGGGTGCGTTACATAATCCGAAAGGCATTCGCCGGTAGGCAAAAGTTCCATAGGGACATGTGAAAATAGTCTTTTCTTGGTCGTCAGGATGGATAGGAATTTGGAAGAATCCTGAATATCCGTCTTAATAGCAAAAATAGGAGTGTTTAGCCAGACGTTCAAGCATTTGATCTATGAATGGTAAAGGGAAATGATCTTTACGAGTGGCTTTGTTTAGTTTTCTATAATCGATACACATTCTCCATCCGGTTTGAGTACGTTGTGCTACAGATTCTCCTTTTTCATTATTGATGACTGTAACACCTCCTTTCTTGGGTACCACATGAACTGGGCTAACCGATTGACTATCTCATATTGGGTATATGATTCCTACTTCTAATAGATTTTGCACTTCTCTCTTAACGACATCACTCAGAATGGGATTGATTCTCCTTTGATGTTCTCTAGAGGTTTTACAGTCTTCCTCAAGCATAATGCGATGCATACAGATAGAGGGACTTATTCCGTTCAAGTCTAAGATGTTATAGCCTAAGGCGGTCGGGTACTTTCTCAGGACATGCAATAATTTCTCAGTTTCTATTTGTCCTAAATCTGCGTTGACTACAACTGGTTGTTCGAGTTCTGTATCTAGGAATTCATACCTTAGATCTTTGGGTAATGTTTTCAGTTCTACGGCTGGTTTCTTTGGGCAAGGCATAGGGTCAGGAGTGAGTGCGAGACATTCACTTAGATTGTTATCTTGGTATTCACCATGCCAATTATCATCTTCAAAAATTGGTGGCATCGGAATTCTCAGCACTTCAGAACACGTGTTTTGGTGTTTTTCCATTTCTTTAACGCATTCATCAATTATATCTAAGAAACAGCACGAATCTTCTATAGCAGGTGCTTTGAAGAATTGTGAGAGGATGAATTCTACTTTTTCTTCACCGACCTCGAAAGTCCGTTTTCCTTTTTTCACATCTATGATGGCTCCGGCAGTAGCTAGGAAAGGTCTTCCTAAAATGATAGGGATGTTTGAGTCTTCCTGGATGTCCATGATTATGAAATCTGTAGGAATATAGAATTGTCCTATATGTACTGGACCATTTTCTAGCATTCCTAGAGGAAATTTCACTGATCTATCAGCTAGTTATACAGACATTCTTGTTGGTCTCAGTTCTCCCATGTTGAGCCTTTTACAAATAGATAAGGGCATTAAACTGATGCTGGCTCCTAAATCGCACAGAGCTTTGTCTATGAAAAACTTTCCAATCACACATGGTATAGAGAAACTACCAGGATCTTTTAGCTTAGGAGGCATGTTGTTTTGGATTATTGCGCTACACTCTGCAGTAAGCATAACGGTTTTAGTATCCTCGAGCTTTTTCTTATTAGTTAATATTTCTTTTAGGAATTTAGCGTATGAGGGCATTTGTGTGATTGCTTCTGTAAAAGGTATTGTGACATTTAGTTGTTTCAAAAGTTCGACAAATTTCTTAAATTGGCCTATGTTTTTAGATTTAGCGAATCTTTGGGGATACGGGATGGGTGGTTTATAAGGTGGTGGAGGCACATATGGTTCTTCTTTCTCTTCGGCCTCTTTGCCATTATCTTCCTTCTCGTTCTCCTTTGGTTCGCCTTCCTTTTCAGACTCCTTACTAGGCTTTTGGTACGTGGCTGGATTTTCGATTCTTGGGTCAGTGGGTCCTTCTAGTTCTGTTCCACTCCGAAGTGTTATAGCGTTTGCATGTCCCTTCGGATTAATCTGAGTATGACCTGGAAGGTTCCCAGCAGGGGTAGCGGTAACTGCTTGTTGTTGAGCCACTTGTGAGATTTGTGTTTCTAACATTTTGTTGTGAGTGGCTAGAGCGTCAACCTTGTTGGCTAATTGTTTGATATGCTCACCGGTGTGAACATTCTGGTTAAGGAACTCCTTGTTCTGTTGAGCTTGTGCAGCAATGAAGTTCTCCATCATAATTTCAAGGTTTGACTTCTTAGGAACGTTGGGAACGTTAGTAGCAGGTTTTTGATATCCAGGTGCACACAAAGCGTTATTATTCTTGTACAAAAAGTTTGGATGGTTTTTCCAACCAGGATTGTAGGTATTTGCATACGGGTTTCCTTGAGCATAATTCACTTGATCAGTGGAGACTCCTGCTAAAATTTGGCATTCGGGGGCAGCATGTCTAGGTACTCCGGATAATTCACAGTTTGGAGCTACGGCAACCACGGTGGCTGCGGGTGTTATGGTCAAGTTGTCTATCTTTTGAGCAAGGGCATCTACCTTAGCATGGACATGATCAAGACTATTAACTTCGTACATTCCAGCTTTCGTTTGAGCTTTCTCCACTGGCATTCTTTGACCTCCCCATTGGTAATGGTTTTGAGCCATGCTTTCGATGAGTTCATAGGCTTCGATATAAGGTTTGTCCATAAATGTACCACCAGCGGCAGCATCTATTGTCATTCTTGTATTGTACAAGAGACCATTGTAAAACGTATGGATGACTAACCAATCCTCAAGACCGTGATGCAGACACATCCTCATCATGTCTTTGTATCTCTCCCATGCATCGTAAAGAGACTCAGTATCTTTTTGTCGAAATCCATTAATTTGGGCTCTCAGCATAGCTATTTTGCTTGGTGGGAAATATCGGGCTAAGAACACCTTTTTCAACTCATTCCACGTAGTGACAGAATTTGATGGCAAGGTTACAACCAAGCCCAAGCTATGTCTCTTAATGAGAAAGGAAAAAGACGTAGTCTTATCGCGTCTGCAGTCACAACATTTGCCTTCACTGTGTCTGCGTACTGCACAAATTTAGTTAAATGTTCATTTGGATCTTTCGTAGGATTTCCAGAAAATTGATGTTGTTGTACGACTGACATCAATGAGGGTTTTAACTCGAAATCGTTCCGGTTGATAGCGGGGGCAACAATGTTGTTGTGTGGTTCTTGCTCAGATGGGGTAGCATAATACTTAAGAGGACGGTTCTGTGGTTCTTCAGCCATGTTTCATTCTTTGACTGGTTCAGGAGTATGAGCGAGAAGATCGGGAATATTATACTTGCGTTAATACTCAAGTATTTTGGGTCTTAAATGTAAGAAGCGCTCTAATTCGGCGATTGGTGGTTGCAAGTCTTAGCTTTGTGAGCGAGTACTGGGCATACAATCGAGAAAAAGGGAAATAAAATTTGTCGCCTTAGTCTATACTGCGCAACAAAGAATTAAACTATTGACTAAATCAAAGTCCCCAGCAACGGCGCCAAAAACTTGATCGCGACTTTCTGAGTCTAACGGTTACTAACTGCAAGTGCACAGCCTATCGCGTAGTAATAAAGATATCGATCCCACAGAGACCTGATAATTAACCTAGTGCTACTGTTTATTACTGTGTTTAGCTAAGGCGAAGATGTTTTGGTTTTAAGTTCAAAAAGGGAAACTAAAGGGAATCTAAATTTTTAGAATAAACTAGTTGATATAAGGATATCGGTACGTAACTTAGTATACCATTGTGGATTCAATAAAACTTAAGCGTATAAAAATGAGTCACATTATATTTCTGTAGAAAATATCAGTTTAAAAGCCCTCACTCACACTCTCGTGGATCTTGCTTTGGACTATATTCCTAAATCATAATGTCTGCTCTCGCTAGCCCATTTGAGTTTAAAAACACTTTTTGAAAACTAATACAGTCTAATTAACTTTAAAGCGCTCTCGCTGTTTTTAAAACCAATGCCCGATTTCAGCTATCCGTTAAAATCTCACACTCTCGTGGATCTTGATCCTAATCTTTACTACCTTTTTACTCTCGTAACAAAAGTCCAGTTTTAATTAAGAAATCGCGGCCAGAAAATACGTTGTTTATGGTTTTAGCTTAGAATTATCGAATCCATTCCGGTTAACTTAATTACATACCGATAAATCGGATTTAGCTAGTCATATTAATTAAAACAAACATGCATAAAAATAAATTACAAAACAGTAAATTAAACATTGCAATGGGAAACGATAATGTTATTATTACGATAATGAATAAAAACCTGATAATTTTGCAATAAGTTGATTCTCGCAATTCCTCCACAAGTCGGTAGGCTTTTGCTCGATGTATCAGAATAACGAATGATGAAGGCAAGATTGAAAACAAAATTCTAACTATGGTGCAATAGCTCCTCAATGTGAGAAACTATCACTATTTCAAGTGATGGTAAACAAGGAATAGGAAAACGGGAAACAAACAAGGATGAAAAGAAAGTAAAAATTCGGAAAAATAAATTCTGCAGCAATTCGGGTAAATTCTCTATATGGTGTGTCCCGTTGCTCTTCAATCCATGCTGTATTTATAGCCAAAGCATTGCCTTAACGTTGGAGAAAATATAGGAGCACAACCTTTGTGGTTGAGAAGTCTAAGGGAGACTGGCTCAAGTGAGTTGAAACTGAAGTTGAGAGAATGTAAAAAGTGTTGATCGTGCGTGTGCATTGGTCTGTTTTGTCCACGTCTACGTTTCTGAACGTAATAACCACTTTGGTGCGCGTGACGGTCGTGATGACTGTGTGACGAGCGTGGTGCACTTTTGGATTGCATGACGGTCGTGGTGAGTGTGTGACGGTCATCACACACACCACTTTTCATTTTCTGCTCTTTTTCTTGACATTTCTTCCTGTTTTCTACTCTTTTCTTCATGTTTCTCTATTTTGCTCCTTTTTAGCTTGGACAATGAAATACCTGTGAAAACACTAGAATACTTGCGGAATAATCGGCACTTGGACTGAAATAACATAACTATTAGTCGTAAATCAAGGCAAATATATGATACATTTTTGTGTTATCAAAGGACAGATTCTACAAATACCTTCTGGTGGAAACGACAGCGTGTTCAACAAAATTAATGAGTTCTAGGAACAGTTCCTGGAAATGCAGAAAGAACTGCAAGCCATTCGCGGTCAGGATCTATTTGGAAAAGACGCCGTAGACCTTTGCGTGGTCCCCAATGTGAAAGTTCCACACAAGTTCCAGGTACCCGACTTTGAAAAGTACAAGGGTAACTCTTGCCCTCAAAGCCACTTGGTGATGTACGCTCGGCGAATGTCAGCTCATACAAAGAACCAGGAGCTGCTCATTCACTACTTTCAGGATAGTTTAACCGGTGTCGTATTAAAATGGTACATGGGTTTAAACCGCACTACGATTGGCACGTTCGGAGATCTTGGTGCTGCCTTCGTTCAACAATATAAATACAATCTGGACATGGCACCGGACAGAGATCAACTCAGATCAATGTCACAAAAGGACAAGGAAACCTTTAAAAAATACGCTCAGAGATGGCGTGAAATTGCCGCTCAGATTTCTCCACCTCTGGAGGAAAAGGAGATGACAAAGATCTTCTTGAAAACCTTAAGCTCATTTTACTACGACATAATGGTCGCCAGTGCGCCCAGTGACTTCACCTAGATGGTCGGTATGGGGGTACGTCTTGAGGAAGCAGTCGGAGAAGGACGTTTAGTTAAAGACGCTGGATCATCGAGTAGTACAAAACGATACGGTAGTGCTGTCCCTAAGAAAAAAGAGCAGGATATTGGGAATATCTCTCTTGGAAAGCTGTCATACCCCAAATTTTGACCACTAAGATTTCCCATCATTGTGCAAATCATCATCACAATATGGATGAACCATTAGTCTTCCCAAAGATGGGTGAGCATCCACTACAATCAAACTTAGGGTTTCAAGCCCTCTCAGAGTTCTTAGACAGAGGATCAATCAAGGAATGACATGATCTTCAACTTGTCTAAAAGGATTAAGAGGACTCCCACTTCAAGGATTAAGCACAAGGCTTCTCCCTTCTAGGTGGATCAAGCCATAAGATCGCCAGTGTCACCAAATTAGGGTTTGGTCGACCAGGGCCTCCAGATGGAAATTTTCCTCTGGGCATGAGCCAATGCTTCAAAGCATAACCTATGATGCTCCAAGGGATATCATGAACCCAATCACCAAGTCAATTTAGCCTCAGGGGATGCATACATCAAAAATCAAGAATTAGGGTTTCTTGACCTAATTCACCCCTAAGTTGACTTTTGGGAAAAAACATGAGCCAAGACCTCAAGAGGGGATTTGAAGGTCTCAAATACATCACATTGATCCATTTGCAACAATGTATTGATCCAAGAAGCTTGAGTAACAAGTTTCAATTTCATCAGAACCACAGATAGGGTTTTGCGGAAAAAGTCATCTGTATCTTTGACTCTTGACCAGGACATGCTCCCAAACCCTAAGACATGATTCAATACACCCTATAACACCTATGAAATCAATCCATCAAGTTTGATTTAGGTCAAGGACTTGATTTCATAGAGGATCGCACATTTTCGAATTCATCTGACAAAAAGTCAACTGTGCACAAAAGTCAAACTTTGACTTTTTGAGATTTTTCACAATTATGGTTCCTAAAAGTGGGATAACTTGTAAAAGGGGTAACCATAAAAAACTTAGAAAATTTTCTAAGTTATGGAACAAAGTGGCTAGGGTACCAACTTTGGAGGATCATAACTTCTAAACCACAAGGCCATTTTTCCCCATCCAAAGCTGGATTTGTAGCTCTCATGGCCCTCTACAAAAGCTTCAACTACCACTCATTCCAATTCCCCATGGATTTCAAGTTATGGAATGATCAAAATCAAGAAAAGTGAAAATGTCACTTTTTTCCAACACTTAGTGAAATTTTCACTAAGTCAGAATCTGCCTTCACTTTTTTCCAAATGTAGGGGCATTTTTCACTTGGATCCAAAAAGTATCAAAACCAATTATGATCAAACAGTTATTATATCATATGAGCGCTTTCCAAAATGGCCAAGAACTCCATCAAATTCCACTTGATCCATGAGATATGACAATGGCAATATGCCTTGCTGAAAACTGCCAAGGCTAGGCAGAATTTTGCACTTTTGCTCGATTTGGTAAAATCAGATAATTCCAAGCCTTGTCATCACTTTGGACACATATGAGGATCAAATCTAAAGGGAACAAACACTGATCCAAGCCTCCAAAGTCTTTGGAACCATAAGTAGCATGCCAAACCTAGAATTGCCTAAAAGAGGGACAAGACTCCAATTTTGGATTGGAGCATTCAATGCATACACCAAGGTGGCATGGACTGAGCCATTGCCAACTGAATTCAGTCAAGACTTATTCAAGACCAAGGGAGCCAACAGCCTGTGCCCTAACCTCTATTCAATGGCTAGAGGAGGCTTGGATTCTTATTGCTCAACATTGGCCAAACCTATGCAGCTGTTGCCATTCACTATTCCTTGCAAAACAAACTTGCTCTACTATAAATAGAGCTCATTTGTGATCAATTTGAGTACACCAAAGCCATCAAATAGATGCTTTCCTCAAAATATCCTTCTTCACTCCAATTTTGCCTTCCAAAGCAAGTCACTATCGGGTTTTGAGTTTGAGAGCAATTCCAATCAAACCAATCACACACACACTTCATAAACATCATATAGAAGTTGTCCAAACACTCACATAACATCTGGAACACCAAAATCACAAAATCACCAGCCAGCTGCTCAAGCCTTAGACAGATTTGCAGTTGAGGTGCCAAATCAAGTTCCAGCTCAAATCAATCCACTCCAAGCATCCAGACACACTCCATAGCACCTAGTGAAGTTGTCCATAACCTTGGAACCAAGCTGTAACACCTCTAACACAAAACATGATCACCAGCTGCAAGTGGTAAGCATGAGCTCTTCTAACTCTATGATCCATGCAATTTTTGCTGCATAATAATTTGGCCATATGTTCATAATCATGCATGGAGTGTTTTCCCTCAATCAATTGCATTGTTTGAATCATGTATGGAATTTCTGAACCTTCATGCAAATTTTAGGGTTCTTGAGGTTTCTCTTTGATTTCTTATTCCGTGTTTAAAATAAATGAAATCAAAGACCATAGACATGATCGTGAGGTTGAAACGAGTAGATTGATATGTAGATTGCATGATATAATCAAGTATTCAGTGAGATTGGTTAGAAAATGCAAATCTGCAGAAAAAGAGGAAGGACGCGTGTTCTTGCCATGTTCTTGGCGCCCTTTTTCAAATATTTGAATATTTGAATTTTGTGATTTTATTTAATTGATTCAAAAATTAATTTATCTCTGAGTTTTTATGATTTTGAGTTGATTCTTTTTTTAATAATTCACAAAAATGTTAAAATATTTTATTTTACCAAAAAAATCCCAAAAATATTATTTATTTCATATAATTGATATTTTTGCAAAGAATTAATATTTTAATTGTTTTTAACATTTAAAATATTTTTTCCTTCTTGATTTTGCAAATTTTAATGACTTCTAATAATTTTGTAGGTCAAAACTTGATTTTTGAAACATTAATCCAAGATCATCAATTTGTTTTCCACATGTTTAACAATTTTGATCATTTTAATTGAATTTTTATTCAATTAAAATACATTTTGGAAACAAATTAGGGTTTTTGATTAATTCAACCCTCATCAAACTTTTTCAAGCCCTTTGGGCCTCTAGTAGAGTGTAAGACCCAACCCTTTTAGAAAACCAAAACCTTTTGGGCCTCAGTGTATTGTATAAGTCTCGATACTGTCAAAGTAGGTGTATTGTATAAACCTTTTGGGAACAATTCAAGGTAACTTTTATGGAGAAGTATTTTCCTAGCTCCTTGCGGACTCAGAGAGAGTTTGAATTTCAACAGTTAAGACAGGGTAATATGATTGTGGCCAGTTATGCTGAAAAGTTTGAGAATATGGCTGCTTATTCTAGGCAGGCTATGTATGCTCCGGATGAACGGTGGAAAATAGATCAGTTTCATTTTGGACTAAAAGCGGAAATCTCTCATAGTGTATCTCAGAGGGAATTCACTACTTATGCAGAAGTTCTAAGATAATGTTATGTGGCGGAGCATAGTTTGCATAAAGTGCAAGCGGAAAGTGTTGCAAGTAGGGTAAATCAGGGTGATCGTGGAAGAGCAAGTCAATAGTTTGGGCCAAGATCACAAGCTTTCAAAGGAAAGCAAGTTGCTAGACCTAATGCTATTCCTCTGTGTAAAGTGTGCAACAAACGTCATTTTGGGAAGTGTGTCGACGGAAATTTTAGGTGTTATAATTGTAATGGATTGGGTCATGTGGCTAGATATTGTACTCAGAATAAAAGCCAAGGGCAAGGACGGAATACCAGGAGAGTTTATACCTTAGATTCAAGGAAGACAAAGAATGATAACTCCTTGATTGCGGGTACGTGTTTCGTAAATTAGCATCCTTGTTTTGTTTTATTTGATTGTGGGGCAACGCATTCTTTTGTGTCAACGCGATGTGTGAAGCGACTTGGGTTGCAAGTTGTTCGTTTGTTTCCTCCTATGGTGGTCACTTCCGCCATGGATGAAATGGTTGAGACACCGTTGATGTGTGAAAATTGTGTTTTGTCTATGAATGATAGAGTTTTCCAGATTGACCTTATCTGTTTACCGCTTAAGAAAGTTGACGTCGTATTGGGAATGGATTGGCTTTCAGCTAATTCGGTATTTATTGGGTGTGAGGAAAAGTTAATCATTATTCCATCCGATGAGGCTACTCCAAGGGATGTGTTAACTATTATTTTGGAAGGTACGGTCGGAATGATTAATTTCTTGTTTGAAAAGGAGAAGTCTGCTCTTTTAGTTCTTACTAAGGAGGAGAGTAGCAACCTTCAAGTTTTGAGTATTCTGGTAGTTTGTGAGTTTCCTGAAGTTTTTCCCGAGGATGTCATTTCTCTTCCTCCAGAGAGGGAAGTGGAATTCCCTATTGACCTGATACCGGGAACGGCTCCAATATCCGTTTCTCCGTATCGGATGGCACCACTTGAATTAAGAGAACTAAAGGATCAATTGAAAAAATTAATGGCTAAGCATTTTGTAGCATTTTGTTCGACCAAGTGTTTCGCCCTGGGGAGCTCCAGTGTTATTGGTAAAGAAAAAGGATGGTGGAATGCGGTTGTGTATCGATTACCGTCAGTTGAATAAGGTCACCATCAAGAATAAATACCCATTACCAAGGATAGACGATCTGTTAGATCAATTGAAAGGAGCCTGTGTGTTCTCGAAGATTGATTTACGGTCGGGTTATCATCAGATTCGTGTGAAGAGTTCAGACGTACCAAAGACTGCGTTTAGAACCCGTATGGTCATTATGAGTTTTTGGTGATGCCTTTCGGTTGACGAATGCTCCGGCAGTTTTCATGGATTATATGAATCGGATATTTCAACCTTACCTGGACCAATTTTTGGTGATTTTCATTGATGACATTCTTATCTATTCTCGTGATCCTCAAGAGCACGGAGAACACCTAAGAATCATTTTATCCATCTTACAAGAGAGGCAACTTTTTGCTAAGTTAAGTAAGTGTGAGTTTTGGATGTCTGAGGTTAATTTTATTGGTAATGTCATATCTCAGGCAGGTGTAGTGGTTGATCCATCAAAAGTTGAAGCTGTGATTAATTGGGAGAGACCGAAGAATGCTTCTGAAGTTAGAAGTTTCTTGGGATTGGCAGGGTATTACAGAAGGTTTATCAAAGGCTTTTCGCAACTGGCTTTACCAATGACGAGACTTACTCGAAAGGATTGTTCGTACGAGTGGGATTCGGCTTGTGAAATAAGTTTTAAGAGTTTGAAGGAAAGATTGACGACCGCTCCTGTTTTGGTTATTCCTGATCCTTGCAAGTCGTATGAGGTATATTGTGATGCATCGAAGATGGGATTAGGAGGTGTGTTAATGCAAGATGGACACGTAGTGGCTTATACTTCTCGACAGTTGAAAGTCCATGAAGAGAATTATCCAACGCATGATTTAGAATTGGCAGCAGTTGTATTTACTTTGAAAGTGTGGCGTCACTATTTGTATGGTGTACGTTTTGAGATGTTTAGTGACCACAAGAGCTTAAAGTACCTCTTTGATCAGAAAGAGTTGAACATGCGTCAAAGGAGATGGATGGAGTATTTGAAGGATTATGACTTGGAGCTAAAATACCATCCGGGTAAAGCCAATAAAGTGGCGGATGCATTGAGTAGGAAGGTGTTGCATAATGCCGAGTTGATGATGCTAGAGTATATGTTATTGGAAAAATTTCGAGATCTAAATCTTCAATTTGTTTGGACTTCTAATGGTGGGATGATGGGAAATTTGAATATTAATTATACTCTTAGGGAAGAAATCCAACAAGAACAAGGGTTAGATGAGAAGTTACAAGAAGTGTTAGTACAACCGGGTTTTGTGCGAGCTACCGACGGAATTATTTTATTTAACCAAAGGATTTGTGTTCCGGATAACACAGAGTTAAAAAGGAGGATTTTGGAAGAAGCGCATACAGGTACTTTTACTATACATTCGGGGTCGTCAAAGATGTATCAAGATTTAAATAGGGACTATTGGTGGTCCGGGATGAAAAGGGATATTGCGGTGTATGTGTCGGGATGTGCGGTGTGCCAACAAGTGAAGATCGAACACCAAAGACCAGGTGGCTTGTTGCAACCTCTAGAAATTCCGGTATGGAAATGGGATAGTATTTCTATGAACTTTGCAGTAGGTTTACCCCGTATGCAAGGTGGTTATGACTCTATTTGGGTGATTGTGGATCGACTAACGAAATTCGCGCATTTCTTAGCCGTGAAGACTACTTACAAGGCAAGTCACCTTGCAAGATTGTTTATCGCTGAAATTGTGAGATTGCATGGTGTTCCTCTAATATAGTGTCCGATAGAGATCCGAAGTTTACTTCAAGGTTTTGGAAGGTTTTTCAACAAGCGATGGGTACGAAGTTGCGGTTGAGCACATCGAATCATCCTCAGACGGATGGTCAGACTGAGCGAACAATACAAATAATGGAAGATATGTTAAGAGCCTGTGTGCTAGAGAGTAGAGGCAATTGGAAGGAACTTTTACCATTAATTGAGTTTTCTTATAATAATAGTTACCATGCGAGCATCGACATGGCTCCTTACGAAGCATTGTATGGGAGAAAGTGTAGGACACCTTTGTGTTGGGCAGAAGTTGGCGAAGATAGAATTTTGGGACCCGACATTATTCAAGAGACTACGAAAAAGATTCGAATGATCCGCGAGAAAGTGAAGCAAGCCCAAGATCGTCAAAAGAGTTATGCGGACAATCGTAGGAGACCTTTGGAGTTTGAAGAAGGTGACCATGTATTTTTGAAAGTTACTCCGAGATTGAGATTAAAAGGACCGTTTAAGTCATGCAAGTTAAGTTCAAGATACGTGGGACCGTATCAGATCTTAGAAAGGATTGGTGAAGTCGCTTACAGATTAGCCTTACCACCCTCTCTGTCAGAGATGCATGACGTCTTTCATGTATCTCAGCTCCGAAGGTTTGTTCCTGATCCTCTTCAGCCAATTCTACTAGAATCGGTGGAAATAGAAGCAGACTTAACTTTCGAACCGCAACTGAGTCGTATTGTGGGAAGAGAAACAAAGGTGTTAAGGAACAAAGACATTCCTCTTGTGAAGGTGCAATGGGATGTAACGCATCTGGGTGATGCTACTTGGGAACTAGAATCGAAGATGCGAGATGCTTACCCTCGTCTGTTCAGGTAATCTTTTGAATTCGAGGACAAATTTCTATTTAAGGGGGGGAGGATGTAATACCCCGTAATTTTGTGAACGCTTTGGATAATATTATTATGATCAACTGGGTTCCGGTGTACTCTGAATAATTATTGGATTAAAATAATTAGAGTAAACTGACGAACTCGAAACTGATTATATTAATATTATTTAACTTGGAGGTTTATTAATTGGTGCATTTGACGTAAATTGGACAATTAGTAGTATTACCAATTAATGTTTTCTCTATGTCTTTTCCTTTTCCCTTATTTGCAAAGATAGTAGCATTGGAGAGAGAAAGTGAAGAGAAGGAAAAGGAAGGAAAAAGGAAGGAAAAGAAGAGAAAAATTTCTCAAGAACTCAAGAGCTAGAATCATCAACCCATTTTCATCTTTTTCATCTCAGCTTCATCATCCTCATCTTGAAATCCAGGTGGGTTATAGATAGACACATTAGTTATAGAATTTTATGAGTTTAGAGTTAGTTTTGATATTGTGAGAAATGAGTAATTTTGCAATAGAATCATAATCTAACTGCTGAAATTCGATATTTGACTGTGTAGTATACTGGTTGTTATGTTTATAACATGTTTTTATGTATTTTGATTGGGAAAAATGGAATTTTGGGGTTGAATTTGAGAAACCCGTAGCAGAATTTTCTGCAGGAAAAATTCTGGGTTTCCTCTGCCCATACGCGTATCACGCAAGGTAATACGCGTATTGGGTTGGGCAATACGCGTATGGTAAGGAAGGATTTTAGGCGTTACGCGTATGGGAGGTGGCAATACGCGTATGGTTTGAGGCAATATGCGTATTGGAGTTTTAGTGGACTTTTTGGGGGGAAATTCAGCCTCTGCCCATACGCGTATCACTTTGGGCAATATGCGTATGGCACAAGGCAATACGCGTACGGCCAGTGAGAGTGCAGAATTGTGTTTTTTCGCGATACCATTTCTTGTTATTTCCATAACTTGTGTTCCAATTATCCATTTTGAACATTCTTGGTATCGTTGGAAAGCTAATAAAATGTACTTCCTTATTAAAATGGTTTTGAGATTGTTGGCCAATTTAATTATGTCGGGAATTTGGAATAGTGTCGTTTTGTCGACTTTTACCATTTTAATTGTGTGTAATTGAGGTGTTTTATGCATGTTAAAATATGAAACAGGTAGAGCGAGGAAACCTTAGTATAATAGAATGACTTAGAGAATCGTGCGGCAATGCTTACATCGATACTAGAGGAGTATCCTTGTTAAGTAGTTGTTAGTGGAGGATCGTATTCCTCCGGTTTGTTGTGTGTGTCTTAATAAATACCGTGACCTGTGTTGAAGAGTCCCTTGTGCGGGATGTCCGGGGAGAAGTATTTATTAAGTGAGTAACTATGACCCGTGTTGAAGTACTCCTTGTGTGGGCTGGTCGGGGAAAAGTTACTTAGTGGTAAATAACTATGACCCGTGTTGTATTTTCCTTGTATGGCTGGCCGGGGAGAAGTTATCTACGTTAAGAATCCGTGACCCGTGTTGTATTTGCCTCGTATGCCTGGCCGGAGAGAAGATTCTTAACTTGTATGTCGTTTTATGTATCGCACGATTGTTTCTCTAGTCAGAAATGTTTGATCTCAAGGTCTAGTTCCTTTTTCCCCGACTTGAGTTAGGTATTGATTAGAACCTTGTAAAGCCGAGAGAATTCATAAGATAGAGAACTCACTAAGATTTGATGTATCTCACCTCACTGTTGTTGTTTACATCACAGGTTCTGCAGGTTCTGCGAAGGGTAAGGACAAGGTTGTTTGACTTTCCTTACGGGTCGTAGCTTTTGTGTGGCAAGGCTTCCGTTGTCGAGATTTTTGAGATCATTATTTGATCTAGTTCCTAGTATTTATCTTTGTAACATCCTGTAGATATACTATGCCGTAGTTTTTTTGTATTTAGGGTTTTGGGCATGTATATGTATAATGTGTTTACAAAGAACTTATTGTATATTTCAGTACCAAACGTGGATTTCATGTATAATATATGCTTTGATGTATGTATATATATATGGGCTTTACATTCTCTATGAATGGCATCTCTTGAGTTTCTTCCAAATTCTCGGACTTTCCTGGCTTGATCTATTCTCTGCGAATGGCATGTCTTGAACTTCTCGGGGTTTGGGGACCCACAGGCTTCTTAAAAGTATCCCCGCCTCCTCTTGGGCGTTGTACAAGGACCCTTCGGCTTCTTAAAAGCCCTCATGCCTCCTCTTGGGCTTAATACAAGGACCCTGACAACCTCTTAAAGGTATAAGACAGGACTTAATCATCCTTTGCTAGAGCAGTCTTTCCAGCGTCAAAACTCCGGCCATTTAAGGGTTGATACTCATCCCTTAAAGCCCGTGCCTCCTCTTGGGCATTGTACAAAAGATGAAACTCTAGACTTGGACAGTATAAAAACCCCTTGAGTCTCAAAGGCATTCTCAAGTTCCTTTCACAAATCAAAAAAAACATTAATCGCTCCAAAAGCCGACATCTCTCATGAGAGTTCCTCACCCTTTGGCCTGCCTATGGATTTAATCCTCAGTGGTAACCCAGCCTTCTCTTGGGCATTATACAAAGATCATTCATTATCTGAGAATCGATTTCTCCGAAACACCAATAGACTTGGACAGTCTCAATACCCTTTGGATTTCCCATTTCCTTAAAGAACAGGAAATAACCCCGATCTTCTAATCCGTACCAAAGTACAACCTCACCTGGAATCAGTCTCTTTATAAGAACTGATTTTCTCTTTTATACAACATTCTGGACCTGTCACTAAACTGAAATAGTCACCAGCATAGATAGCCTCCTCTTGGGCTTTGTACAATGATTCTCCCCAGCGGAGCTAACCTTTTTAGCCTCTATCTCGGGCTTCGTACGAGATACAAATCACTCTCTTGTTGAGTATAAAAGACTCTCTTGTTGAGTCAAACATTTTTAGCCTTCATCTCGGGCTTTGTACGAGATACAAAAACACTATCTTATTGAGTATAAAAAGACTCTCTTGTTGATTCGATCCTCTTTTAGCCTCTATCTCGGGCTTCGTACGAGATACAAATCACTCTCTTGGTGAGTATAAAAGACTCTCTTGTTAAGTCAAACCCTTTTAGCCTCCGTCTTGGGCTTCGTACAAGACACATATAAAAACACTCTCTTGTTGAGTCAACCCTTTTAGCCTCTATCTCGGGCTTCGTACGAGACATAAAAACATCCTCTTGTTGGGTTAATAGCCTCCTCTTAGGCTTTGTATAAAGAAATCCTCGTTTGATTCAAGCAACCTTTTAGCATCAAATCATGCTTTGGTCACAGCATACAAACATCAACAACTCCTTTTCCCTCGTCTAATTGTTGTAAGAGGAAAGCCTCTAGATTATTTACATCCACGCCATTGTCCCTCTTTTAGCATGAGAAATTCCTAAGGAAAGATGGCATTGCTCTAAACTGAGTTAAAGTCTTCTCCTTCAGGTTGAAATTCTCCTATAAAATGAAATTATGGCATTTCAGGATTTGCATATCCCAGTTAAAGTAATTCTCCTTTATAATCAGTCACTCAACAGTTGTGCCAAACAGACCAAATATTCCCCTTTAGAGATGACAAATTCTCTCTAAAGTCAACACCCTTTTAGCTTCACATCTTGGGCTTCGAACAAGATACAAATAGACCCTTCAGCTTCACATCTTGGGCTTTGAACAAGATACAAACCACCTTTAGCTTCATGTCTTGGGCTTTGAACAAGACACCAAAACACCATTTCCTCCCATAGAATAGGAGGAACTACGATCGCTCTAATTTCCTTGTTTCATTAAACGGGAATACGTAGGCATAAGATTGAAAAATCTTAGTGAGCGCACTAATCAAAAACCCAAAATCCCATACCTTCATACTCAATCGAAAAGCATCAGTCCTAACATCCTACCAATACTCTAAACCCTGTGTTCTTAACAAAATAACCTAAGAGAGACCCACAGTCTTTGTAGCATCTGTAAACCAACAGTTATCTGTTTAAACTCAGTTTGCAAGCAGGGTTAATTGGAGACATCTATTTCCCTTCCTTCATCAGCTTCAATAGGATAAAAAATGAATCGAGCTGTAGTACCCAAAAGCGATAGTGCTTCGCAACCACACATAAAACTCGCACTACAGAAAAATGGCGACTCTGCTGGGGAGTGTCTTGTCCTTATTAGATGTTCCCATCTCTTAGGCAAAGACCTTGAGTTCACATTCATATCACAGAAATGACTGCTCTGTTGGGGTGTCATTATCTGTATAGGATCATAAGACTAGAGGCCTAGGATGATTAAGACAAATATATATACTGCTTTTCCTAATTGATATCTATGTTTATTTTTCCGCTAATGGGAATGCGTGTGATGCCACGTGTGGAAAGGTTGAGTAAACACCTAAGATAGGTGATGGAAATGCGGGTAATCTTACTGGGAGTGAATTCCAGTTAAGAGCCCCTGATCGACCATCAAACTCAGTGGAGACTCCCTTTGCAGATACATTGCATATACGACTTCGGTTGTTGAAAGTAGTGTGGTCGACTGGGTTATCTGAGAAGCTGAGGTTTTTAGCAGACGTAAGCCATTTTGTAGTGCGGAAGCTATCGAAAATAGTTGTCACGTGATACTACCCTCATCTGAGATCACTCCAGGATACATCAGCTCACTGGCGATCCGCTTGCTATTGTTATCCCAGAGGGGTCAATGATTTTGCGAACAGGTACAAAAAATCACTAGTATAAACCTTTGGGGGGGGGGGGGGGGGGTAGAGCCTTGACTTCATGACACCGACCCTTTGACCCCATGTTTTTCTATGTTTTTGTGCGTTGCATTCATACATTCATCTAAAAAACATTAAAACAAAGAAAATCTTCTCTTCTAGTCTCTCTTTTTCAAATTAAACTGAGACAATGATTGCAAATATCAGAGAAAGGAGATTACGCTAATGGATTTTGGTAGAAGGAAAACTCATAAGTACACCTTCAAGGTTCCAAAGTTAGAGGATTTGAGAGGTTTAGCAAGAATGATCACCAACCATGAGGCTTTCAGAGCCAAGTATGGAGGATTGTTGTCCTTGTTAAGGGTCCACGTAATTGAAGGAATCCTGTCCACGTTAATCCAATTCTATGACACTGTTTCACATTCCTGGATTATCAACTAGCACCAACACTGGAGGAGTACTCTCACTTGACTGATTTACATATCAATGATCAAGCTCCATTTTCTGGACTAGAAGAAATTCCAAAGGATCAGACTATTGCGCGAGCAATTTATTTGGACGGGTCGGAAGTCAGGACTCACATGACCACTAAGGGTGGCATCCAGGGTTTGCCAGCCCAGTTCTTGACAAAGAAAGCCCTGTACTTTGCCAGTATAGGGAACGTGACCGCTTTCGAGAGCATCTTTGTTTTGCTCACCTACGGGTTATTTTTGTTTCCCAACATCGATAACTTTATAGATATCAACGGCATTAAGATTTTCCTGATTGGAAACCCCGTACCGACTTTACTCGTAGATGCGTATCATTCGGTACACTTAAGGAATTTATACAGCGGAGGGATGATCACGTGCTATGTACCCCTGCTATACAAATGGTTCACTTCCCATTTGCCCAAATCTGCTGCATTTTGGGATCAAAAGAATACTTTATGTTGGTCGTAGAGAGTCATGTCTCTTACCAACTCGGACATCGATTGGTACAATCGAATCTACGACGGGATCAGAATCATTGACCGTTGTGGAAATTTCCCAAATGTACCCCTTATAGGAACTAAGGGGGGAATCAACTATCATCCGGTGTTAGTTCGTCGTCAATTTGGATACCCGATGAGGCATGTCCCGCGCAGTGCTCATCTGGAAGGTCTTTTCTTCAAGGAAGAAGAAAATGACATGGCACTAAAGACGGAAATAGTGCACGCTTGGAAACACATTCATAGGAAAGGACGAGAGTCTCTAGGAAAACAAGACTGTGTCTCGATGGAGCCTTATCTCCATTGGGTACAAACAAGAGCTCTCAAGTTGAGGATGCCTTACCCTCGCCAGGAAGTTCTTCCATTAAGGGACTCTGCCCTTTATTTCATGTCTGAGACGAAAAAATTTCAGGTTACTCTCAGCAAAGTTCAGCAAGAGAAGAGGTCTTGGAGGAACAAGTACCGTATTCTCAATGTGGAATGTAAGAAAATACAGCAGCTATTAAGAGAAAAGGATGCTCTGATTGAGATTTTAGAGCAACATGCTGTAGAAAATCAGGATGACCAAAGGAATTTGCTCGCTCCTTTCACTTGGCAAAGGAATGACAACCCGACAACGTCCCAAGAGCCCCGGTCAAAGAAAAGGAAAGCACCCAAACCAGCATCTGAGCTCTCTTCAGAGAGGACTCAGGATCCATTAGTTTAGATTTCCTTTTCCAGCACTTTGTAATCTACTGTATTTCCATTTCCGTAATCCTTTGAATTCAAAAAACGGGGTTCTCCCCAACTGTTTGATATTTGCAATCCAATTGTCAAAGTTTACTTTGAATAAACAAAAATAATTAATAATCATTGCATTCATCATAAACGTATTCTTCTTACCTACGAATATCACGTTTGTGTCTCGATTCTAGAGTCAAACTGTCTCATTCGTACAATACTCGGGCCAATCGTCAGAAAAAGATGGATGATCTCGAGGAAGAGAACAGAGAGTTGAGAGAAGAGATCGACACTCTAAAAGAGGATCTGAGAAAGATTCATAACGACATGCAAGCTCTAGTAGAAGCTCAGATGCAACAACAAAGGATTGTGATCTCGGAGATCACATCAACACCCATAGTGGAGAAGTATGATCCTAGGTACAAGATGCTGAAAGATCGCCCCTGGGGCATGCCACTTAACCATATCCTGGAAGGATATGTTCCGCTGATCAATGAGGATCAAGGAACTGCAGCAGGAGCCGATGGGCCTGAAGGTTACAAACTTCGGGAAAGCGGAGATGTTAGGGGCATGGCAGTAACTCCTGAAGGTTACAAACTTTGGGAGGCACCGAGAGTCTCGGCCATAATGACTATACCACCACCTGTGGTACACACTATCCCGGAAGGATAGATTCCACAGATACCTTCTGGTGGAAACGACAGCATGATCGACAGAATGAATGAATTCTAGGAACAATTCCTGGAGATGCAGAAAGAACTGCAAGCCCTTCGCGGTCAGGATTTATTTGGAAAGGACGCCGCAGACCTTTGTTTGGTCCCCAATGTGAAATTCCCACATAAGTTCCAAGTGCCCGACTTTGAAAAATACAAGGGTAATTCTTGCCCTCAGAGTCATCTGGTGATGTACGCTCGGCGAATGTCCACTCAAACAGAGAACCAGGAGCTAATGATTCACTACTTTCAGATAGTTTAACCGGTGCCGCATTAAAATGGTACATGGATTTAAACTGCGCTACGATCGGCACATTTAGAGATCTTGGCGCTGCTTTCGTTCAACAATATAAATACAATTTAGATATGGCACCGGACAGAGATCAACTCAGATCGATGTCACAAAAGGACAAGGAAACCTTTAAGGAGTACGCTCAGAGATGGCGTGAAATTATCGCCCAGATTTGTCCACCTCTTGAGGAAAAAGAGATGACAAAGATCTTCTTAAAGACCTTAAGCTCATTTTACTACGACAGAATGGTCGCCAGTGCGCCCAGTGACTTCACCGAGATGGTGGGCATGGGAGTTCGTCTTGAGGAGGCCGTCTGAAAAGGACGTTTAGTTAAAGATGATGGATCATTAAGTAGTACAAAACGATACGGTAGTGCTCTCCCTAAGAAAAAAGAGTAAGATATCGGGAATATCTCTCTCGGAAAGCAAAGACGACGATATCAACCAGTAGTGGCGGTAACTCCTGTTATCAATCCTACGCCTGTTCCTACGTATCAACCTCGGGTTGCAAAGAGGCAACCTAATCAACCCCAATTTCAGCAAAGGACACAACAGTCTCTTCAGTAGACTTGTCCCCCGTACAATAACAACCGTACAACGCGACCACCAGGGTTCGATCCTATACCCATGTTGTACGCAGAACTGTTTCCATTACTACTGGCCAAGGGGAACGTCCAGACTAAGTCTCCTCTTACAGTACTGGAAAATCCACCCTTTTGGTTCAAAACGGATTAGACTTGTCCTTACCTTCAAGGAGGACCAGGGCATAACATAGAAAATTGTCTCAGTTTCAAATCTGACGTACAAAAGCTTGTTAGGAGCGGGGTTTTATCTTTCAAAGATACGAATCCAAATGTTCTCACAAACCCGCTGCCTCAACATGAGAAAGCTGCAGTCAATTTGATAGAGGGAGAGTCTAACAACACCTATCAAATTCATGATGTACTCTTGTTAAGGGCCAATTTGGTCAAGATGCATTGTAGACAGAGTGGATATGGCTATGTGCCACCTCATAATTATCACCAGTGTGATATCTGCTCTAAAAACAATCAGGGATGTTCTGTGGTGCAATCAGCTCTACAGGAACAATTGGATCTCGGGTGGATCCAAGAGCATCGAGTTCGTGGAGTCAATATGGCCTATACGAATTCCAACATCATTCAGAACCACGACGTCCGTACAATGAATATCAACTTGGTGGCAATGCACTCAAGGCAGAGCCAATATCATAGTCTGCCGCGGCACAATTATAGTTCCTGTCTGACTTGCTCGGTAAATAAACATGGATGCTCTTTTGTACAAGAGGCCCTCCAGCGTCAGATGGATCTAGGATGGATCCAGGACTACCATGATAGGAATCCCTATCAGATCAACATGATTCAAATACTTGATATTCTTCTGATGAATACCAGCTTGGTGGAATTACATGCCAGGCAGGTCCAACTTGGTTTTCTCATTTCGCATAATTATCATAACTGTAAAGGATGTTGTGAGAGTAACCAAGGGTGCGCTCTCGTTCAAAGAACCACTGGTGGCTTCCAATCTATATGGATGAAGACACGCAACAAATCAGTGTGGTTGACAAGAACCCTACTCGGCATCAATGTCAGGATGTCCGATCTACGGAAACAGATCTAGTGAGGTTACATTGTATTCAAAGCGGACGTGGCCAGGTGCCACCACAAAACTATGAATGTTGTAGAGTCTGCTCGGAGAATAACCAAGGATGCTACCTCGTGCGAGCAGCTCTCCAAGGACAGTTAGATCACAAAGTGATTCTTCCAAACCTAGCTTCAAGGTCCGTTGATTGGACACCGGACTACTTTGCTGATCAGATCAGAGATGTGGTTGTAATCTCTGACCCTGAGAGGAACAAGGATGTTTGTACCATCATCCCTCTACTGGAGGAATCAAAAGTTCCTAGCTGGGAACTGATTGAAGTTACCTACAACAGTCAGAAAAATCAGAAGGCTCCTGTAGTTATCTATCTGCCAGGACCATTACCGTATGAATCAGCTAAGGCGATCCCTTACAAATACGGTGCAACGATAATTGAAAACGGAAAACAAATTCCATTACCCTCCGTCGTGAATATTGCAGACATCAGTCGAGTAACACGGAGCGGTCGAATCTTCAACCGAGGAGTTGGAGAACCTAACAAAGAAAAGGAACTTCATACAGAAGCTCTCAATCCACCAGTCGGTCAATCCAGTAAATCCGACCTTTCGAAAAACAATGATGAGATGCTGAAGCTCATCCAAAGGAGTGAATACAACATTGTTGACCAACTATTACAAACTCCTTCAAAGAACTCGGTGCTATCACTTTTACTCAGCTCCGAAGCCCACAGAGAGGCTCTACAGAAAGTCTTAGAGCAGGCCTTTGTGGAACAGGATGTGTCAATACGACAGTTCGACAGCATCATCTCTAACATCACTTCCTGCAACAACTTAGGATTCAGTGATGAGGATTTGCCAGAGGGGGGAAAAAGCCACAACATGGCGCTCAATATCACAGTTAACTGCCAGGACGATGCTTTAGCCAGCATACTGGTAGACACAGGATCGGCCATCAACGTTATGCCGAAGTCCACTTTAATGCGACTATCATTCAAAGGACCCCCGATGAGGGGCAGTGAGGTTATCGTCAAAGCATTTGATGGGTCTCGGAAAGCAGTTATCGGCGAAGTCGACTTTCCCATAACTATTGGTCCTCACACTTTCCTAATCACTTTCCAAGTCATGGACGTCCGGGCAGCGTACAGTTGTTTATTAGGAAGACCTTGGATACACCAGGCTGGGGCAGTCACTTCGACGCTGCACTAGAAACTGAAGTTCGTCAAAAAAGATCAACTCGTCACGTATTGTGGAGAACAACCCTTGCTCGTGAGTAACTTGTCATTATCTACTTGTGTAGAACCCGAGGAGGTTGTTGGGACTCAGTTCCAAGCACTTTCGGTGAGCAATGAGAATCAATCAGAGAAAGGAACCTCTATTTCCTCATACAGAGATGCTCTCGAAGTGATCGAGAATAACAATGCAAAAGGATGGGGACAGCTTGTCATTCCTACTGATAATAAAACAAAGAAGGGTCTTGGTTTTTCTACAACCTACACCCAAACAGCTGCTAATGATGAAAGTCTTCATCCCATTCAGGACTTCTTCCACAGTGGAGGTTTCCTTCACCCAGTGCCTCAAGCAGTCCATACCATCAACGAGGAGGATCCCTCCGATGCGGATGAGGAATGGAAGTCCTATCTTAACGAGGACGGTTATATGTCTCAGGAAGAGGTGCCTACGCCATTTTGCTATCCTGCACAGAGTCCGAGATTTATACCCAGGTCAGATGTCAAAATGATATATGGAGATTGTGATCCGGAAGGATGTCGTGCTCCACCAAACTCATTAGAGGAAGACACTCTGATGAAGGACAACTTTGACCACGACTATTATGTCCCGATGGATGGCCTGCCTATTTGGCAGCCGTACCCAGGAAACTCGGGGCAAGAAAATCAGCCGAACAATGAAAATCAGCTGAACATCCTTGAACAGAATACCTGTGTCCCCACCATGTCATGGGATCAACACTCAGGTCATTCAGAAAATATCTCGTACGACGATGAATTGACAAAGCTTGATGGACTAGAATTCATTAACTATGCTTTTCCCGAGGTCAACGTCATCGAGAGAGATGACTTCTCCAGTTCCACAGAAGTGTGGGACACCTTGGGACAACCAAGTGGAAAATTTGACTTCATGGTCAAGTACACCGCTCCCGAAAGCTCTCGTATCAGGCTCGAAGACATCCAGCCAACTGGATGGGGAGATATACCTGAGAGCACAAATACTATACAAAATACAATAGAGGAATCCTCCTACGACAACGCTGCCTGGGAGACAGATTTCAATGATCCTGCTCCGCCAGAAATCAACGTCATTTCTTAAGACAAATCAAGGAAAGTACCAGACTTTGTGATTCACCGAGGATTTCACCGCCAATGGGTTGCTGTCGATGTTCCGAAGATTATTCATAAGTCAAAGTAATTTCCGTCTTTAACCTTTCGCCCTGCCCAGGTGAAACGGATGTTTTGATAGGGCTCACTTTCTATAAATTTCCCTCTTCACTTCGCCCAAAGCGACAGAGTTTTATTTTATAGGGTTGTAGTTTCAAGAATCGACTTGTTCATTAATAAAATAACGTCGTTCTGTAATTTTTGCCTTAATTGTTGTTTTCTCTTTTCTTTTTTCAGAAAATGGTAATCCTAAAAAACAACTCAATAATAAAAACAAGCAGTAAAAGAAATACATTGCACACACTTGAATTTTCTCTACCTCTTCTAAACACAAACCATCACGTCATGCAGATTGCTTGTTTTAAACCCCGTTGAAACATACGATCCGATGCCTTCTCCCGACTTTGAGTTCCCGGTATTTGGGGCTGAAGAAGAAGTTGACGACGAAATTCCAGAAGAGATCTCCCGATTACTCCGACAAGAGGAAAGGTCCATTGAACCTCACAAAGAGCCGTTGGAAATGGTCAACTTGGGTTCAGAAGAAGAGAGAAAAGAAGTCAAGATTGGGGCACTACTCAGTCCGACTATCAAAGAAAGTTTGACAAAGCTTCTCAGAGAATTTCCCGATGTGTTTGCTTGCTCCTATCAGGACATGCCAGGGTTGGATACCAGCATCGTGGAACATCATCTACTGTTAAGATCGGAATGTCCGCCAGTAAAACAGAGGTTGAGACGGACTCACCCGGACATGGCCATCCAAATCAAAGAGGAGGTACAGAAACAGATTGACGCGGGTTTCCTCGCTACATCAGAATATCCTCAATGCTTAGCCAATATCGTACCCGTTCTGAAAAAGGACGGAAAGGTCAGAATGTGTGTGGATTACAGAGATCTAAACAAGGCTAGTCCAAAGGACGACTTTCCCTTTCCATACATTGACATGCTGGTAGACAGTACAGTAAAGTTCAAAGTTTTCTCCTTCATGGATGGATTCTCGGGCTATAACCAGATCAAAATGGCGCCGAAAGACATGGAGAAAACTTCGTTCATTACCCCCTGGGGTACCTTCTGTTACAAGGTAATGCCGTTCGATTTGAAGAACGCCGGGGCAACCTATCAGAGGGCCATGACTACTCTGTGTCATGACATGATACATAAAGAAATCGAAGTGTATGTCGATGATATGATTGCAAAATCTAAAACAGAGGAGGAGCATGTGACACACCTACCAAAACTATTCAAGCAGTTGAGAAAGTACAAACTCCACTTGAATCCTAACAAGTGCACCTTCGGTGTCCGTTCAGGGAAACTCTTAGGGTTCATCGTCAGCCAGAAAGGAATTGAGGTTGATCCCGACAAGGTCAAGGCCATTCAAGAAATGCCTTCTCCGAAAACTGAAAAACAAGTCAGAGAATTCCTGGGACGTTTGAACTACATCTCTAGATTCCTATTCCTCATGACCGCGACATGTGCGCCGATTTTCAAATTACTCAAAAAGAACCAAGACTGCATTTGGACAGAAGACTATCAAACCGCTTTCAACAGTATTAAGGAATATCTATTGAACCCACCGATTCTATCACCTCCAGTAGAAGAAAGACCACTGATCATCTACCTCACAGTCCTAGAGGACTCCATGGGTTGTGTACTTGGCCAACAAGACGAAACCAAAAGGAAAGAGTCTGCCATATACTATTTGAGCAAGAAATTCACCGACTGCGAGACTCGGTACACTATGCTTGAGAAAACTTGTTGCGCTTTGGCTTGGCCAGCCAAACGTCTTCGCCAGGGCATGATTCGTCACACTACTTGGTTGCTTGGTTGGTCTCCGAAATGGATCCAATCAAGTATGTATTTGAAAAACCTGCTCTCACGGGAAGGATTTCCCGTTGGCAGATGTTGCTGTCAGAATACGACATCGAATACCACGCTCAAAAAGCCGTTAAAGGGAGTATTTTAGCCGTTCATTTGGCTCATCAACCGATTGACGACCAGGAATCAATCGGGTTTGACTTCCCGGACGAAGATGTCATGTATCTAAAAATGAAAGACTGCGATGAACCGCTACCCAGTGAAGGGCCAGAACCAAATTCCCAATGGGGACTTATCTTTGACGGAGCTGTCAATCATTACGAAAACGGAATTGGGGCGATTATCATAACACCTCAGGGTACCCACATTCCTTTCACTACTAGACTTACGTTCAAGTGTACAAACAACGAGGCCAAATATGAAGCTTGTATCATGGGTCTCGAAGAAGCGATCGACTTAAGGATCAAAAACTTGGATGTATATGGCGATACAACCCTGGTCGTCAATCAGATCAAAGGAAATTAGAACACATACCTGTCACACCCTAATTTTTGACCACAAGATCCCACCATCTTTGTGCATCATTTCGCATAACATCTTTAGCTCATACAACATTTGTGTGTGTGTGTTTATTGTAACTAACCAATTCTTGCAGGCGCATTAATTTCAAGCGTACCAGTTCTCTCAGTTAAGATATTTCGAGGGCATAACCAGTTGATTTTGACTTAAAGTGATCCTGGGATTTCTACTTGATATGGGCTCCACTTTTTAGAACTCTTTCTCATTCTCAAGCCATCTCTGGATCAATACTTCAAAGAAGAATAAAACCTCTGGAGTCAGGTCCTTCACAAGATTCACTCTAGTTCAAGGTCTAACTTATACACAAGGACCAAAAGGAAATGGGTATCTTCGAAGTTTGTATTTTAATCCACTTAGATGGAATGGTGGTTCTTTTTTATATGGCACTTTCTATTGTTATTGGTTTATGCCGCTAAAGGTATGATGAGGATTGTGGAAGAAGCATTGAAATCCGTAGGCATAAAAAAGGGGATTACTAGAACATGTGGTACGCGAATTCAATTATACCTCATCTCAATGAATTTAATTCAATCCATGTGGAGCCCGTCATCTATGTTAACTTGATACGATATTGAGGAAGTGCAAGAACATTGCAATCATTTATTTTTGCATCAGGAAATAGTGTGTTTGTGTGAACGTCTTTGCCAACATGGGTATTGAGGCAATTCACGTCATTTTGAATAATGGGAGATTCCACATTACTGTCATGTAAATTACACATAAGAGTTTCCTATCTCAAGTTCAAATTATCTTCATAACAAGATCACAAGGTGCAAGTTAAGCTCAAAATAATTTCAAGAAATTAAAGGCGTACAAAACAATGCAATATTCAATAGTTCTTTAGAAAACAAGCTTCACCATAATACTTGGTTGCTACAGGAGCTATGCTCTCAAAAATCACAAAAAAAGCAAGTGACCCTGTTATTGTGTACGTGAAAGTTAAAGATCAGAAGATTATTCTGAGAACCTTTAATAAGGATGATATTCCTCAGGTTTCCATGGATATATTTCTAGACCAGGAGTTTGAACTTTCCCACAATTCAAAAATGCTACTGTTTATTTTTTTGGATACAAAGTCTTCGCCCTGATGAAGAATCCTCAAGCTGCTTCATAACCAAGCCAAAGAAAAAGCCAACACAAGAGTCGTCACTGCGTAGCAATAAGCACGTAAATTTCCACAAGCCACTCCAACAACATTTGTCCTGCAAAAATCAGAAAATAGAACCATTCCTCATAAATTTCTAAAAAAAACACAATCAAGCAAGCTTTAAGAAAAGAATTAATAAGGAATCGTACAATTACGGCAAGGCGATCACATTGCAGAAATTCAAAATTAAAAAAGGAAGGTTTGAATCTCCCTCATCAATTATAGAATCACAAAATCATCTCCATTCAATTTCAAATCAGCTTATTCATTCAAAGAAGCCTATATAAAGAGAGGAGAAAAGTTCACAAGAGAGAAGACACAGAGGAATTGAGAAAAAAGCATCGTTCACATACAGAGCAGTAAGAAAACATCACGGAAAACACCACAATCACCAAACTCATTCACGAAGAAAATCACACAGAGAATAGCGTCAGATCTTCACACCAGAAATTCACAAATTCCACACAGATTCACAGCAAACACATGCATCAGCATAGAGAAAGGGAAAGGAGCGTTCGAAACATACCGATTGAACGTCGCCGCCGAAGACGCATCGGACGAGTTCCGATAGGTAAATTCCTTCCACCTTGCCCTTATATTACTTACGCATTGTGTAATTGTTGCTTGATTGCATCCATTTGTTCGATTTTCACCCGGGTCAAAAAACTGCGCGTTCACAAAGCATTGTGAGAGAGAGAAGCAATGTTGCGAAGGAAGTTGTGAGTTTGAGAGAGCGAGAGGCATCGTGTTAGGTGGCGAGATGCGACGAACTTCGATGGTGTAGGGAGCTTGTCCCATGGCCGGTTGAATCGCGTGTGAGAGAAAGAAGAAAGCACGCAGGCGGCGAAACAGAGAGTGATTGAGAAATAAGTTGATGTTGATCTCTCCCTTTCATTTTGTGACTTACATTAGTTTTTTGGGCTGCGTGAGTCAAAGTAACCCGGCCCCAATTTGTTTATCTTATTTAGTCTTCTTATTATTTATTTACTTAATTGTTTTTGGTTTTAATTTTTTAATTTAGGTTTAATTGATAATTTTATTTTGATTATAGTATTGGTTATGAATTTAAGAATGTTTTTTATTTAAGTCTACATTTAACTCTCTCAATTAGTTTGTTACCTCTTATACTTTATCATCGACAATTTGATTTTGTTTCTTGGTAAACTTATAGGATAGTTTTCCTTTCAATCTTAACTTCATGATTAGCTGTACAATTCCAAAGGAAATGATTCCCCTGTTGAATACCATGTCACAGTTTAGCTTACCTTTAAAACTTTCATTTCATCTCAGCCTTAGGATTTAGAGCCACCATGCTCTATGTCTCACTGTAGACATTCTGTTTCCCATTTATCCTAATTTTAGGATTGGAGTCACCGCGCTCCATACATATGTTCCGCTGTGAACATTTACCTCCCTTCAACTCGACTTTAACTTTAGAGTCACCGTACTCTATGTAGTGTCTTGCCATAGACGCTACCTCCCCCTAGAACCTTGACCACAGTCAAGAGTTCCTTACCCTCTTTGAGGGGAACTACGAATACTCTGATTCCACTCCCGCCAGGATACGTAGGCACAAGATGCGATGTCTTGGCGAGTATACTTAGATACTAACCCCTAGGCCTTTACCTTAGCAGACACCTTTAGAAAACAAGCAATAGATAAGATAAATACTAACAAGAGGTTCATGTAGAGTACTACAGACGTTTAGGATGCTAATACCTTCCCTAGGCGTAACCAACCCCCGAACTTAGATTCTATTAACTTAGGTTTTTTGATCT
Source organism: Lathyrus tuberosus (assembly GCA_022829125.1). NCBI lineage: Eukaryota > Viridiplantae > Streptophyta > Magnoliopsida > Fabales > Fabaceae > Lathyrus > Lathyrus tuberosus. The sequence goes on from JALAZF010000090.1 coordinate 10,419,586, forward strand.
TTAACCTTTCCTTTGGATAAATTAAAGACCGGTGGTGAACTTCAAGATTTGTGATTCAAGTTAACTAATAGCTTGATATCCAATTCTCACCGCGACAGAAATGGTGACTTCACTGGGGACTTTTCGAGGGTTTCCCCTAACTTGTTTATATCTATGTTATTTATTTGCTTGTTTGCCTATATATCTTTATATTTGTATATATACCCATTCTGCTTGGGTTTTCTGTGTGCAGGGTTACTATTTGTGTGGTGAGATAAGTCCTACACCCGGACTAGAGTGAAATTAAGATAGGAAAACGGTGAGAATTCAAGGATACTTTGAGGGAGTGGATTCCTGAAAAAGTGAATTGAGACTTCACCACTCAGTCTAGGCCCTCTCGAATAAAATATTTGTCCAACGAGTTCATTCGTGAAGACGATATGGTTTCGATCTAAAGGCCGTCGGGACTGGGGACCGTAGTTACCTTTAAACCAACTTGGCCTATTAGGGCGTAGTGCGGGACTATGCGGGAGTCTATTTCTGCAATAGTCGCTACGCGATACTACACTTAGACGAGATTCTCTTGAGGATATTATTGACTACCAAGTGATCTGGAAAATTGATAATATTCGAAAGATGGGTTGCAGACTCTGGGAACTTGGTAGAACCCGTTCGGCAGGTACAAATAAACCTCTAGTACATACCATGTGGTTGGTTTGTCACCCAGAATCCATGTTGTGATCTTGAACCTTTAATCCTACTATGTGTGATTTGCATCCTATCATGCATTGCATTGCATATCATTTGCATCTTTGCAGGATTCATTGCATACATCCGTTTGTCCAACAACTTATTCCCAGCTGTCTCTATCTTCCAGTGTTACCTGTGAGTCGTCAAGCTGATTCCTCGACATCGATACCAGACTAGAGCTAACTACAGACGCATAATGGCAGAGCAAGAAGCACACAATGCTGAGATGCAAATAGAGATCGACGACCTTAAGTCAAGCATGGCAAAGCTCACTGAAATGCTCCAAGTTTTGATTGCTAGAGGAGAGCAACCCCAAAGGACTGTCATCCAGGAAGTTTCAAATGCTGATCCTCAGCCTGTTCAGGTGCCACCTTCAACTTGGTCAGAGTTTGATTTACCTCCCAACTACTCTCCACTTCTTGTATCTACTGCTATGATTGGTCAGAATTCCAGACCAGTGTTTTAAGCTCCAGTTTTCGCCGAGCCCAGACCTGCGGTTCATACTGTTGCCCAGACTACTCGACCTCTATTTGAGAATCCTCTCTATGAGCATATTGCTGCCAGATCACACCAAGTGAAGCTTCAGTCGACTTCAGCGAAAAGCCGGTGTTCCAGACAAGACAGTTCATCTTGTTTCTGATTAGTCACTAGACTTTTGTTTCTTGTTGTTTGCATTTTCCTTATCTTGTATTAGCTGTTTGCTTTCAAATCATGTTTGTACTTTCATAATTAATAAAATGAGCATTGCGAATTTTGGATTCAATTCATTTGTGTTTGCTATTTACATCTTTATGCCTTCCTTTTCAAAAAGAAAACAAAAAAAAACAACAAAAACAAAAACAAAATTATTATCTCTTTTCCACTTTCTTTTCGATTATGCAAAGATTAGAGGGAGGATGATGAAAACGTAATACTCATAATTATTGTCGGTATGCTTTCAAATCAAAACTTTGCTGAGGATGTAAGGCATTGTTTCAATTCCCAAACACTGGAGAAATAAGGAAGATAACCCCTCGTCAACCCCTTTGAGCTTAGAAGTAGGAGTTTCTTTCTTTACAAATAAAAACCCACAATCTTAACCTGGGGCAGGGTAGTTCTCAGTTAACTGGATTGCGCATTCAAATACAAGAGTTTCATGCAAGACGACTTTCAACAAAAAGGTTGCATTCTCAATTTTTCCTTTGTACGCAACAAGCAAGTGTCGAAGATCTCTTTCAAGTCAAAAGTCGATGATGGTTCGCTGTAATCATTAAGCCAAGCAGTCACTTTCTTTCAAAAAAAAAAGATAAAAAAATCAAAAAAGGAAAAAGCCCGCTAAGTCGAAACCTGTGAAGGAGACTTAGGCGGACAAAAAAATGGGGCATCCCGCTGACTGAAAGATTCACGAGAAACAGTTCAGGCAAAAGTTAGGGATAATAAAAAGGAGACATCTTTAAATTCTTACCATGAAATCCTCAATGAATAAAAACAACCAAGAGTTATAAGGAAGTAGTGACTGTCACCTCAAAAGTCCCTTAACTTCTGAACCATCATCACTATCATCAATGCAATCCCTAACCTATGGGAACCTGAGTGCAAGGTCTGAGTTAACTGAGTGTAGGACTGGAGATCATCACGAAGATTGGGTGGGTACAAATAAACTTTGAGCCTTTATCCTTTGTTTCTTAAACCGTGAACCAGGCCACGTTATAACCCTCAAAAGACCTAATTGAAGCAAGGTTATTTTGAAAGCATACTACAACGAGGTTGCGTAAAATGACTCCTAAAGATCTTTGCAGATCATTTTTTTTTTGCATCACGCCTTTTGCTTTACCTTTCACTTTTAAATGCCTTGAACCGCCGTGTTCTGACCAATGGCTCACATGCTTTTGCATCTTTCAAAAAAAATGATTTTGATTTCAAAGGTTGCATGAACTTTGCGTTTACTATGTTTGTATGAATACTTTTGCTTGCAAACTAGCTTTCCTCTTAAGGAATTTTCAAACATTTGAGAAACTTGGTCGGTGATCCAATCAGGGGCAAGTCCTTTCCAAATTCTGTTGAGAATCAGTTCAAGATTTGTGTTACAGTGCAAGCCCTTCACAGAATTGGTTTATACATAATATTTTTCAATTCTCATACTGGGGCAAGCTTTCCAAGGCCACATTAATTCAGTCATTTACAGAATGAGACAAGCTAAAGCATTGATCAGTTCATCTATAAGAGTCAGCTAATCTGGGACAGTTTACTTGAAGAATTCCCAAGCAACTCTTCATCCTTCCTATAGGGATCATCAATTTGATACAGTTTACAAGCGTGACAGAGATTGTGTTCAGTAGCATCTGTAGTCCCTAAGCAGAATGGAAATGACATCCGAGCTGAGGAATCAGTCTTCCAGTCTTGTCTTCTCCACAAAAGAGTCAAGTCGTGGTGTCGACGTCTGCATTACATCTGCATTTGCATTTGATCATATATCATCTGCATATTTCATATACATATGCATAGCAAGAGTGTCATCCTCATTTGCACTCATTTGCATTCTTTAGAGGTCGTGATGTTATCCACGTCTTACCTTGTCGTCTAAGTCCAACTCACTTGGCACCTACCAAACATATATTGTCACTTTTATCCAATGTTTTCTCGGATATCCCCTTATTCATATTCGTTCAATGCTTTCTTGGACGTTGTGGTTTCTTTGCATTCAATGCCATTCTTGAATGTAGTCTTTGTTCACATTCATCTAAAGCCATTATTAGATACTGTAGTCATACCTTTCATTCAAAGCCATTATTGGATGACTGATTTCTTTGTGTCACATTCATCTAAAGCCATTATTAGATATTGTGATTGTACCTTACATTCAAAGCCATTATTGGATATCTGGTTTCTTTACCTTGTTCACTTTCATCTGAAGCCATTATCAGATATTGTGAGTTTACCTCTCATTCAAAGCCATTATTGGATGACTGGTTTCTTTGTGTTCGATGCATTCTCGGATTACATTATTTTGTCTCATTCTCATTTGATGCCTTCTTAGATATTGTGAGTTTACCTTTCATCCAAAGCCATTATTGGATGTTTGGTGCTTTTTTTTCATCCAATGCCATTCTTGGATGATGTTTTCCAGATACTTTGCTTTATTTCAATTTATTTCTGACACAATTGTAACACTTTTGCCCTGTGGCACCATTCCCCATAGGATCTATGTCTTTGCATTCATTTCATATCATATGCATTTGTGGTATCTTAGGGCCAAAACTTGCGCATGTTTGTATTTAAGTCTCTCCAATCACGTCGAGACGAAGATTTCAATCTCCATATCTCCGGATAGAAGGAACTTAAATAGGGGCATCTGTCACACCTTAATTTTTGACCACAAGATCCCAACATCTTTGTGCATCATTTCGCATAACATCTTTAGGTCATACAACATTTGTGTGTGTGTGTATTTATTGTAACTAACTAATTCTTGCAGGCACATTAATTTCAAGTGTACCAGTTCTCTCAGTTAAGATATTTCGAGGGCATAACCAGTTGATTTTGACTTAAAGTGATCCTGGGATTTCTACTTGATCTGGGCTCCACTTTTTAGAACTCTTTCTCATTCTCGAGCCATCTCTGGATCAATACTTCAAAGAAGAATAAAACCTCTAGAGTCAGGTCCTTCACAAGATTCACTCTAGTTCAAGGTCTAACTTATACACAAGGACCAAAAGGAAATGGGTATCTTCGAAGTTTGTATTTTAATTCACTTAGATGGAATGGTGGTTCTTTTTTATATGGCACTTTCTATTGTTATTGGTTTATGCCGCTAAAGGTATGATGAGGATTGTGGAAGAAGCATTGAAATCCGGAGGCATAAAAAAGGGGATTACTAGAACATGTGGTACGCGAATTCAATTATACCTCATCTCAGTGAATTCAATTCAATCCATGTGGAGCCCATCATCTATGTTAACTTTATACGATGTTGAGGAAGTGCAAGAACATTGCAATCATTTATTTTTGCATCAGGAAATAGTGTGTTTGTGTGAACGTCTTTGCCAACATGGGTATTGAGGCAATTCACGTCATTTTGAATAATGGGAGATTCCACATTACTGTCATGTAAATTACACATAAGAGTTTCCTATCTCAAGTTCAAATTATCTTCATAACAAGATCACAAGGTGCAAGTTAAGCTCAAAATAATTTCAAGAAATTAAAGGCGTACAAAATAATGCAATATTCAATACTTCTTTAGAAAACAAGCTTCACCGTAATGCTTGGTTGCTACAGGAGATATGCTCTCAAAAATCACAAAAAAAGCAAGTGACCCTGTTATTGTGTACGTGAAAGTTAAAGATCAGAAGATTATTCGGAGAACCTTTAATAAGGATGATATTCCTCAGGTTTCCATGGATATATTTCTAGACCAGGAGTTTGAACTTTCCCACAATTCAAAAATGCTACTGTTTATTTTTCTGGATACAAAGTCTTCGCCCTGGTGAAGAATCCTCAACCTGCTTCACAACCAAGCCAACGAAAAAGCCAACACAAGAGCCGTCACTGCATAGCAATAAGCACGTAAATTTCCACAAGCCACTCCAACAGCATTTGTCCTGCAAAAATCAGAAAACAGAAACATTCCTCATAAATTTCTAAAAAAACACAATCAGGCAAGCTTTAAGAAAAGAATTAATAAGGAATCGTACAATTACGGCAAGGCGATCACATTGTAGAAATTCCAAATTAAAAAAGGAAAGTTTGAATCACCCTCATCAATTATAGAATCACAAAATCATCTCCATTCAATTTCAAATCAGCTTATTCATTCAAAGAAGCCTATATAAAGAGAGGAGAAAAGTTCACAAGAGAGAAGACACAGAGGAATTGAGAAAAAAGCATCGTTCACATACAGAGCAGTAAGAAAACATCACGGAAAACACCACAATCACCAAACTCATTCACGAAGAAAATCACACAGAGAATAGCATCAGATCTTCACACCAGAAATTCACAAATTCCACACAGATTCACAGCAAACACACACATCAGCATAGAGAAAGGGAAAGGAGCGTTCGAAACATACCGATTGAACGTCGCCGCCGAAGACGCATCGGACGAGCTCCGATAGGTAAATTCCTTCCACCTTGCCCTCATATTACTTACGCATTGTGTAATTGTTGCTTGATTGCATCCATTTGTTCGATTTTCACCCAGGTCGAAAAACTGTGCGTTCACAAAGCATTGTGAGAGAGAGAAGTAATGTTGCGAAGGAAGTTGTGAGTTTGAGCGAGCGAGAGGCATCATGTTAGGTGGCGAGACGCGACGAACTTCGATGGTGTAGGGAGCTTGTCCCATGGCCGGTAGAATCGCGTGTGAGAGAAAGAAGAAAGCACGCAGGCGGGGAAACAGAGAGTGATTGAGAAATAAGTTGATGTTGATCTCTCCCTTTCATTTTGTGACTTACATTAGTTTTTTGGGCTGCGTGAGTCAAAGTAACCCGGCCCCAATTTGTTTATCTTATTTAGTCTTCTTATTATTTATTTACTTAATTGTTTTTGGTTTTAATTTTTTAATTTAGGTTTAATTGATAATTTTATTTTGATTATAGTGTTGGTTCTGAATTTAAGAATATTTTTTATTTAAGTCTACATTTAACTCTCTCAATTAGTTTGTGACCTCTTATACTTTATCATCGACAATTTGATTTTGTTTCTTGGTAAACTTATAGGATAGTTTTCCTTTCAATCTTAACTTCCTGATTAGCTGTACAATTCCAAAGGAAATGATCCCCGTGTTGAATACCATGTCACAGTTTAGCTTACCTTTAAAACTTTCATTTCATCTCAGCCTTAGGATTTGGAGCCACCGTGCTCTATGTCTCACTGTAGATATTCCGTTTCCCATTTATCCTAATTTTAGGATTAGAGTCACCGCGCTCCATACATATGTTTCGCCGTGAACATTTACCTCCCTTCAACTCGACTTTAACTTTAGAGTCACCGTACTCTATGTAGTGTCTTGCCATAGACGCTACCTCCCCCTGGAACCTTGACCACAGTCAAGAGTTCCTTACCCTCTTTGAGGGGAACTACGAATACTCTGATTCCACTCCCGTCAGGATACGTAGGCACAAGATGTGATGTCTTGGCGAGTATACTTAGATACTAACCCCTAGGCCTTTACCTTAGCAGACACCTTTAGAAAACAAGCAATAGATAACATAAATACTAACAAGAGGTTCCTGTAGGGTACTACAGATGTTTAGGATGCTAATAACTTCCCTAGGCGTAACCAACCCCCGAACTTCGATTCTCTTAACTTAGGTTTTTTGATATTTAACCTTTCCTTTGGATAAATTAAAGACCGGTGGTGAACTTCAAGATTTGTGATTCAAGTTAACTAATAGCTTGATATCTAATTCTCACCGCGACAATACCAATCAGGATTGATTCCTTACAAAGACTATGCAAGAAGGTTGTTACCCTTCTTCAACAGAATTGAGTTTCATCACATACCTCGTGATGAGAATCACATGGCTGATGCATTAGCCACCCTCTCTTCCATGATTAGTGTAGGTCAATGGAATGACCTATCTAAGATCGACAAAATGCGCCTTGAATGGCCCGCTTACATCTTCACGATTAAAGCAGTCATAGACGACAAACCTTGGTATCACAATATCAAATGCTTCCTTCAGAAACAAGAGTACCCACCTGGGGCACTAAGGAAAGATAGAAAAACCCTTAGAAGGCTGGCTGGCAGTTTCTTTCTGAGCGGTGATACACTCTATAAGCGGAATTTTGACATGGTCTTGCTCCGATGCATAGACAGACCAGAAGCAAACAGACTGATAAAGGAAATTCACGAAGGATCCTTTGGCACACATGCCAATGGACACACAATGGCGAGAAAAATTCTAAGAGCGGGGTACTGTTGGTTGACCATGGAATCTGACTGCTACAAGTACATGAGGAAGTGTCACAAGTGTCAGATATACTCAGACAAAATCCATGTACCGCCAACGCATATCAAAGTTCTTTCTTCCCCATGGCCTTTTTCCATATGGGGAATCGACATGATTGGCGTGATTGAGCCCAAAGCTTCAAACGGACATCGGTTCATCCTGGTAGCCATTGATTACTTCACCAAGTGGGTTGAAGCAACGTCATACGCCAATTTAACCCGACAAGTGGTGGTCCAATTTATCAAAAACAATATCATTTGTCGTTATGGTGTTCCGAGCCAGATCATTACGGATAATGGATCTAACTTAAACAATAAGATGATGAAAGAGTTGTGTGCTGAGTTCAAAATCGAACACCATAACTCATCTCCCTACCGACCCAAGATGAACGGAGCGGTAGAAGCAGCTAACAAGAACATCAAAAGGATCGTTCAAAAGATGGTTGTAACCTACAAAGATTGGCACGAGATGCTGCCCTTTGCTCTTCACGGTTATCGCACATATGTCCGCACTTCAACAGGGGCAACCCCTTTCTCTCTAGTTTATAGCATGGAGACAGTTCTCCCCATAGAGGTAGAGATCCCATCAATCCGGGTATTGATGGAAGCTAAGCTTACAGAAGCTGAATGGTGTCAAAGTCGACACGACAAACTAAATCTGATTAAGGAAAAGCGAATCACAGCACTATGCCACGGTCAGTTGTATCAGCAAAGAATGAAGAAGGCGTTCAACAAAAAGGTCCGACCTCGCGTCTTCGGGAAAGGAGACCTTGTGCTTAAAAAGATACAATATTTTCTCACTGATTCTCCGGGGACAAATGGACTCCAAACTATGACGACCCCTGTGTGGTCAAGAAAGCTTTCTCAGGCGGTGCCTTGAGACTTGCAACCATGGACGGAGAGGAATTTTCCTACCCCACAAATGTTGATGTAGTCAAGAAATACTTCGTCTAAACTAAAAAAAAAAGTCTCGGTGGATTGAAAACCCGAAAGGGCGGTCCAGGCAAAAATTAGAGACATAATCAAAAATCATCCCGGTGGATTGGAAATATCACAGTACAATCCAGGCAAAAATTAGGGATAATGGCAAGTAACTACGTCCAACAGGGGAAAATTACCTAGCGGCAGTCCTGCCATCCATCAAAAAACTCCAGTCACGATCATCTTCGACGGAAGCTCAGGATGTCCAGAATTCAAAGTTGGTAGAAGGATAACGGTCGTTATGTTTCAATGTAGCCCTTTTCCCTTAAATTACCATTTTCAAACTTTATAAATACTCTATGGAATCACGCGTTTGGCTGGTTTCTATCCTATCAATACAATTTGAGCCCTTGTGCTTTTGTTTGCAATTCTTATTTGTTTTAGCTTTATAGAACAACATTTTAACATGATCAACGATTCTTGAAACGAAACAAAATTAATTTACTAGTTAAAATTTTTATACTTTAAATAAAGATGGCAATTTCTTTTGACTATTGAACATCGAAAGAACATCGATGGCTTCTCCCAAAAGCGGTTAAACTTCAAAGTGCAGAATCAAAGTACTCCTTCTAAACCAGTGCACCTAAAGGAAGGATCGACTATGTCAGATGCGAATACTCCATCTGACATCCTCGGAAGAGTTCTTATCTCCTAAGCCCGACCAACGTAGCTCCCCACGAGGACTACTTCTCCTAAGCAAGGCAGAATTGCTATCTTGAACCAGCGATACCTCTTCGTCCCCAGCAGTGGCCGAGTATCCAGTCGTGTTCATCTATTAGTTTGTATGTCGCGTCAGTCTTGTCAGCATATACATACATGCATCACACATTATTGATTTACATTCGCATTCATATTGCATCACTATCACTCTGGTCGGTCTTATCCCCTAGTGATAACAGTCTTCTCAATCGAGTTATCAGTTATTTCCTCGTCAGGAAATGTTGCATCTGAACTACCTCTCTCCTCCTGTTTATTTCTGGGATGAAGTCGGCCTTTGACTACTTTGATAACTTAAACCTATGAAAAACTAGAGAACCCTCAGCCAGCATTATTCTTCGCCATTGAAGATGATGTCTTCGCTTTCCCGGATTAAGGAAAACCCCCAGAGAAAGCCTCACAACTAAAGACTTTCAACAACACATTGATTTTGCTCTCCGGAGAGTCGATGTTAATGAAGTCATCAGCACCTCAAAATTGGATCGCATCATATGCCATTTCTCCAAGAAGATCTCGAAGAAAAGTATGATGTAATATCCCTAAGCGACAGCAGTCTCTCAAGAGACCTTCTTTCCCCAGTAGAGTCGACAAATGGTGTCTCCAACAGAGAAGTTTGTACACCTCTACAATTCAGACAGATGGGTTCCCCAGCAAGTCTGACATAAATTTTTTTCCATCAAATAGCATCTCCCCAGGAAAATTCGACGATAAGTTTGAGGAAAACCGCTACGAATAGCGTCCCTTGTCAATAAAGTTTATTGACAAAAGAAACCAAGACCAGATCCTTGGTAGGAAACCATGATCGAGGGGAAGTTTATTTCGGAAACTGAGACCAGTTCCTTGGTAGGAAACCAGGATCGAGGGGAAGTTTAAATCAGAAACTGAGACCAGTTCCTTGGTAGGAAACCAGGATCGAGGGGAAGTTTATTTTAGAAACTAAGACCAGTTCCTTGGTAGGAAACCAGGATCGAGGGGAAGTTTACCTTTTCTAAGCATCATTGTTTAGCAAAAGAAGAAGGATGTGTGAACCACCATTCTTAACCACCATCAAAATTTCGGGCATCCCGATATTTAATCCTCTTGTACCCCGAATGCCCGAATACCTTCGCCATTCACACCTTCGGGTCCAAGAAGATTAAATAGGGGCATCTGTCATACCCCAAATTTTGACCACTAAGATTTCCCATCATTGTGCAAATCATCATCACAATATGGATGAACCATTAGTCTCCCCAAAGATGGGTGAGCATCCACTACAATCAAACTTAGGGTTTCAAGCCCTCTCAGAGTTCTTAGACAGAGGATCAATCAAGGAATGACATGATCTTCAACTTGTCTAAAAGGATTAAGAGGACTCCCACTTCAAGGATTAAGCACAAGGCTACTCCCTTCTAGGTGGATCAAGCCTTAAGATCGCCAGTGTCACCAAATTAGGGTTTGGTCGACCAGGGCCTCCAGCTGGAAATTTTCCTCTGGGCATGAGCCAATGCTTCAAAGCATAACCTATGATGCTCCAAGGGATCTCATGAACCCAATCACCAAGTCAATTTAGCCTCAGGGGATGCATACATCAAAAATTAGGAATTAGGGTTTCTTGACCTAATTCACCCCTAAGTTGACTTTTGGGACAAAACATGAGCAAAGACCTCAAGAGGGGACTTGAAGGTCTCAAATACATCACATTGATCCATTTGCAACAATGGATTGATCCAAGAAGCTTGAGCAACAAGTTTTAATTTCATCAGAACCACAGTTAGGGTTTCGCGGAAAAAGTCAACTGTATCTTTGACTTTTGACCAGGACATGCTCCCAAACCCTAAGACATGATTCAATACACCCTATAACACCTATGAAATCAATCCATCAAGTTTGATTTAGGTCAAGGACTTGATTTCATAGAAGATCGCACAGTTTAGAATTCATCTGACAAAAAGTCAACTGTGCACAAAAGTCAAACTTTGACTTTTTGAGATTTTTCACAATTATGGTTCCTTAACCCTAAAATGATGTTAATGTGTGGTTGGAATCATCATTCATCAAGAAAAATCAAGAAAGTGGGATAACTTGTAAAAGGGGTAACCATAAAAAACTTAGAAAATTTTCTAAGTTATGGAACAAAGTGGCTAGGGTACCAACTTTGGAGGATCATAACTCCTAAACCACAAGGCCATTTTTCCCCATCTAAAGCTGGATTTGTAGATCTCATGACCCTCTACAAAAGCTTCAACTACCACCCATTCCAATTCCCCATGGATTTCAAGTTATGGAATGATCAAAATCAAGAAAAGTGAAAATGTCACTTTTTTCCAACACTTAGTGAAATTTTCACTAAGTCAGAATCTGCCTTCACTTTTTCCAAATGTAGGGGAATTTTTCACTTGGATCCAAAAAGTATCAAAACCAATTATGATCAAACAGTTATTGTATCATATGAGGGCTTTCCAAAATGGCCAAGAACTCCATCAAATTCCACTTGAGCCATGAGATATGACAATGGCAATATGCCTTGCTAAAAACTGCTAAGGCTAGGCAGAATTTTGCACTTTTGCTCGATTTGGCAAAATCAGATAATTCCAATCCTTGTCATCACTTTGGACACATCTGAGGATCAAATCTACAGGGAACAAACACTGATCCAAGCCTCCAAAGTCTTTGGAACAAGAAGTAGCATGCCAAACCTAGAATTGCCTAAAAGAGGGACAAGACTCCAATTTTGGATTGGAGCATTCAATGCATACACCAAGGTGGCATGGACTGAGCCATTGCCAACTGAATTCAGTCAAGACTTATCCAAGACCAAGGGAACCAGCAGCCTGTGCCCTAACCTCTAGTCAATGGCTAGAGGAGACTTGGATTCTCATTGCTCAACATTGGCCAAACCTATGCAGCTGTTGCCATTCACTATTCCTTGAAAAACAAACTTGCTCTACTATAAATAGAGCTCATTTGTGATTAGTTTGTGTACACCAAAGCCATCAAACAGATGCTTTAATTTCCTCAAAATCTCCTTCTTTACTCCAATTTTGCCTTCCAAAGCAAGTCACTATCGGGTTTTGAGTTTGAGAGCAATTCCAATCAAACCAATCACACACACGCCTCATAAACATCATATAGAAGTGATCCAAACACTCACATAACATCTGGAACACCAAAATCACAAAATCACCAGCCAATTGCTCAAGCCTTTGACAGATTTGCAGTTGAGGTGCCAAATCAAGTTCCAGCTTAAATCAATCCACTCTAAGCATCCAGACACACTCCATAGCACCTAGGGAAGTTGTCCATAACCTTGTAACCAAGTTGTAACACCTCTAACACAAAACACGATCACCAGCTGCAAGTGGTAAGCATGAGCTCTTCTAACTCTATGATCCATGCAATTTTTGCTGCACAATAATTTGGCCATATGTTCATAATCATGCATGGAGTGTTTTCCCTCAATCAATTGCATTACTTGAATCGTGTATGGAATTTTTAAACCTTCATGCAAATTTTAGGGTTCTTGAGGTTTCTCTTTGATTTCTTATTCCATGTTTAAAATAAATGAAATTAAAGACCATAGACATGATCGTGAGGTTGAAACGAGTAGATTGATATGTAGATTGCATGATATAATCAAGTATTCAGTGAGATTGGATAGAAAACGCAAATCTGCAGAAACAAAGGAAGGGCGCGTGTTCTTGCCATGGTCTTGGCGCCCTTTTTCAAATATTTGAATATTTGAATTTTGTGATTTTATTTAATTGATTCAAAAATTAATTTCTCTCTGAGTTTTAATGATTTTGAGTTGATTCTTTTTTTAATAATTCACAAAAATGTTAAAATATTTTATTTTACCAAAAAAATCCCAAAAATATTATTTATTTCATATGATTGATATTTTTGCAAAGAATTAATATTTTAATTATTTTTGACATTTAAAATATTTTTTCCTTCTTGATTTTGCAAATTTTAATGGCTTCTAATCATTTTGTAGGTCAAAACTTGATTTTTGAAACATTAATCCAAGATCACAATTTGTTTTCCACATGTTTAACAATTTTGATCATTTTAATTGAATTTTTATTCAATTAAAATACATTTTGGAAACAAATTAGGGTTTTTGATTAATTCAACCCTCATCAAACTTTTTCAAACCCTTTGGGCCTCTAGTAGAGTGTAAGACCCAACCCTTTTAGAAAACCAAAACCTTTTGGGCCTCAGTGTATTGTATAAGTCCCGATACCGTCAAAAAATTCGGCGCGGTCGTCGCCTTTCTAACAAATCAAACCCTTGGGCTTACCCTCGTGTTATAAGCCCCGTTCTTTTTCTTTAAACACCTTTCGGCCTCTAGTAGAGTGTAAGACCCAAACCTTTTTAACGAAAACTATTTTGGGCCTCCGATATTGTATAAGTCCCTATGCGTTAAAAGAAAATCTCGGCGCGATCGCCAGTTCAAAAACCATTTTTTGGGCCTCTCCTTGAGCTGTAAGCCCCGCCACTTGTACAAAAATAAACCTTTGGGCCTCTTGAGAGAGTGTAAGACCCATCCCTTTGTACAAAAAACATTTTGGGCCTCAGTCACTTGTATAAGTCCCTGTACAATGTACAAAACAACAGTGCAATCACTGATAAAACTTTGGGCCTCTCCTTGAGCTGTAAGCCCCAACAATCTTTTCAAAGGACTTTCTCCTTTGATTTTGAATATAATATTGTTATCAAAGCTTTCTTTGTTGAACAACTAACAAAAACAGTATGGAAGCTCTACAACCGAGTAAGTGTTTACCCGCTTTCTTTATCCGCTTTCATATGTATATAACTGTATTGTGGGGCTGTTTCACTGTAAGTCTCCTTTCACATCCTTTTATATACTTGTCAAATATCACCTATGTAATACTAGTATGGTTATTTAGAGTTTTCCCCGGCAACTACGTCTAGCACAAGGTAAATCCTTGTTGGTCACTCTCAAATACAGTCAAAACTAGATCCCCATAGGATTACCAGACACAGTCTTCCCTCCTCTTGGGGTTAAACAATATGGAGACGTGAAAGGCAGCATTCTCGGTGATCCCTTTCTCAGACTGTCACCCTTAGAAGTTGTAAAAGAGACTCTACTTTCCAGATATGATCTTTTCTCCTTGAATGGCACCTCTTGAGTTTCTTCCAAATTCTCGGACTTTCCTGGCTTGATCTATTCTCTGTGAATGGCATGTCTTGAACTTCTCGGGGGTTTGGGGACCCACAGGCTTCTTAAAGCACCCTTAGAAATTGTTAAAGAAACTCTAACTCCCCAGAGATGATCTTTTCTCCGTGAATGGCATCTCTTGAGTTTCTTCCAAATTCTCTGACTTTCCTGGCTTGATCTATTCTCTGCGAATGGCATGTCTTGAACTTCTCGGGGTTTGGGGACCCACAGGCTTCTTAAAAGTATCCCTGCCTCCTCTTGGGCATTGTACAAGGACCCTTCGGCTTCTTAAAAGCTCTCATGCCTCCTCTTGGGCTTGATACAAGGACCCTGACAACCTCTTAAAGGTATAAGACAGAACTTAATCATCCTTTGCTAGAGCAGTCTTTCCAGCGTCAAAACTCCGGCCATTTAAGGGTTGATACTCATCCCTTAAAGCCCGTGCCTCCTCTTGGACATTGTACAAAAGATGAAACTCTAGACTTGGACACTCTAAAAACCCCTTGAGTCTCAAAGGCATTCTCAAGTTCCTTTCACAAATCGGAAAAAACACTAATCGCTCCAAAAGTCGGCCTCTCTCATGAGAGTTCCTCACCCTTTGGCCTGCCTATGGATTTAATCCTCAGCAATAACCCAGCCTTCTCTTGGGCATTATACAAAGATCATTCACTATCTGAGAATCTATTTCTCCAAAACACCAGTAGACTTGAACAGTCTCAATACCCTTTGGATTTCCCATTTCCTTAAAGAATAGGAAATAATCCCGATCTTCTGATCAGTACCAAAGTACAACCTCACCTGGAATCAGTTTCTTTATAAGAACTGATTTTCTCTTTTATACAATATACTGGACCTGTCACTAAACTGAAACAGTCACCAGCATAGATAGCCTCCTCTTGGGCTTTGTACAATGATTCTCCCCAGCGGAGCTAACCTTTTTAGCCTCTATCTCGGGCTTCGTACGAGATACAAATCACTCTCTTGTTGAGTATAAAAGACTCTCTTGTTGAGTCAAACATTTTTAGCCTTCATCTCGGGCTTTGTACGAGATACAAAAACACTCTCTTGTTGAGTATAAAAAGACTCTCTTATTGAGTCGATCCTCTTTTAGCCTCTATCTCGGGCTTCATACGAGATATAAATCACTCTCTTGGTGAGTATAAAAGACTCTCTTGTTGAGTCAAACCCTTTTAGCCTCCGTCTTGGGCTTCGTACAAGACATATATAAAAACACTCTCTTGTTGAGTGTCGCTCCCGGGATTTTCATCCAAGTACAAACGCGAAAGTGGCACCGAAACAGAGTCGCCAGCAATGTGTATTTATCCCAAGAGAGGGAAAGGAAACACCGCGTAAACCTGAGAGAAAGGAAAAGCATGGTCTCGCGACCAAGAGAAATGGGTTCGGGAGTCGGTTACGCGAGAGGAAGGTATTAGCACCCCCTCGCGTCCATCGTACCCGATGGGATCCACGCTTGCTTGTCTCGATCAAAGGGTGATAGAAAAGAATACTGGAAAAGGAACGAAAAGAGAACTGGAAAAGGAACGAGAAACAAATGTAGGGAAAATAAAAGAAGTGCTCGCATGGGCCCTACCCCACTGCCTACGTATCTCATCGGGAGCATGAGAATCAGAGCGACGTAGTTCCCCTCACTAGGGATGAATTGTTTGTGTTTTTTAGAGAACGGCTTACGTTCTAGCTCAGGTGTTGCAGGCTCGCTGGTCCGAGTGCGTTACCGTCTTGCAAGAGAACGAGTAGAAGCGCGTTCGTGCGTTGAGAGTGAATAAGATGAGAAAAGAATTCCCGAAGGAAAGACGTTATTGTTTGTTTTTGTCTTTTAAGAGTTTTTCATTTGTTTGCATATGATAGTGTATCTGAATCTTAGTCATTGGAATGTATACCTTCTCACATTCCAAGATGGAATGGGTAAGAAAGCACACTAAGAGTGAAGAAGACCTCCACACTTAACTCCAATTGTCAAGGTTCAAACACACTAGCGTACTTGTATTTATTAAGTGTTTTTGTTGATTAAGAAATGAAGAAGATTTTTTTTATTATTTGCACCTTCAACAAGTATTGCATTTAAGTCCCTCATACAAGATCAAATGTTTAACACATTGACCCAAGATGGGCTATATGCTACACATTCTAAGATTACAAGAGAAGACCCCTTATAATCTTTTCTTTATATGAAAGGCCTAAATGCAATAAATGCCTACCTTTGTTACATATTTTGAATTTTCTTTGAGATGAGAAAAGAGACTCAAGAGAGGAGGAAAGGTAAAACCTATGTGGACTAAGACTCAATCCTAATTGAAGATTAAAGGGAGTGATCCTAATGGTTTGTGAGGTTTCAACCTAAAATCTAAAGAAAGAAAGAATTAAACAATTCACTTCCAAAGTAGAAGATGAATTGTAATTCAAAAAGGGAAAGTAATGAGTTATTAAAAGAAAGCACATAAGTGCTTAGCAAAACACCAAATGGAATTGTAAAAGAGAAAGGATAGAAGTTGAATGTGGATTCCTTATCCACACTCAATTGAAACTTACCGAAGCCCCTACATGGTTAGTAAACATGTATAAGAAGTATAAGAAGTAAAAGAACATGTAATGCATCATAAAACTCAAAAGAATTAAATGAGAAACCAAATCCTAGAGCCACAATCAGAATGTACATCATATGGACAACCAATGGTTATTATCATACAAGTGCAAGTGAATAAGCAACAATCATCACCCATTAGCATTTAAACATGTTACAAGAAGAAGGGATAGATGAAAGATGGAAAGAAATGAAGAGGACATGCATAAATGGAACATGTAAATCAACAACCAGAATTGAAAATAAATGAAAAATGGTTTATAAACATCTCAAAAGTATTTATGAATCAACCATCAAGACTTTCAAGAAGTAATAGAAGAAGAAGTGAGATGAAAACTCAAAAAGAAAGTGCAAACAATACATGTTAATGATGCACAAAGTCCAAATTGAAATGAACAGGTAAAGATGACCTATAATGTGTATCAAAGACCTATAATATCATATGAATGGCTCACACAACTATGCAAATGCTCATACAAATATGCACAAAAGAATTCATGCAAACATGCACTAAAGATTACAATGATATAACATGTTATAATGCTTTAAATGAAATGCATCAAACAAAAATCACATGGCCTCATGAAAATTATGAAAACATGGTATTGGAGTTCACTAATCAGAGATGAATCACATACCAAAATAGCATATCAAAATTCAAAGCAAAATGACTTCAAACAAAGCAATTAGGTCAAGTTGAAATGTCATGCAAAGTGGTACAAATATAGGCCTCAAGACATGTCATAAAGTGACCTAAAAAATCAAACAAAAATCATCTAACATGCTTCAATGTATTAGTGAATCAATGCAAAAAGAACCATGCCAAAACAGTTTGTAATGAGCAAGAACAAAATTAAACAAATTCAAGTATCATGCTTAGGATGCATCTAAATGGAAATTCAAAGAAAATTATGGAACAGGGGTAAAAAGGTCATAAAATCAGAAAATAAAATCATGAAAAATTTCCTAAATGTTTTAAGAATACACATGAATTTTTGTAGAATTTTCCAATATATTTTGGTATTTTTAAAAATTAGAAATCAAACGTGTAGAAAGAAATAAAAATGAAAAATAAATGCAAAATGCAGGGGGGTATGAACATAGCAATTGGACAGTTCAAAATCATTGGGCTTCAATACATGGGGGTGTAATTATCAATCTGAATAAGGTCCATTTACACGCCAAACACAATAAGAAGTGTGCACCATCAGTCAACAATTTTGACTCACTCACAACCCTCAGATCAAGTCAAGGTCAAATAAAAGTCAAAGTACTCAAAATCAATGCATGCACGTGAGGACACAAGCCACTTACCATGCACCACACCACACCATGCTTAAGTGAAATTCAGAAAAATGCACGTGAGGATCATGTGAGTTTTAATGTGCTGTCACATTTTGGAGCGTACGATCATGAAAAACACACGGCTGAGATTAAAACGCACACAAACCCTAACAGTTAAAGTCACCGGCCGGAGATGACCTCCGGTCATCTTCTCCGGCCAGCAGCCACCACCTGCAACTCACATTTTCTCCAGAAATTCACAAGCCATATACCAAACGAAAGCTAAGCTCATGAGGAACACAAATCCAACAAGAAAATTCATAGATCAAGCATGAATAAGGAGAATCGAAGAGGATAAATTTGCCCTAATTTTCAGTTCTAAGCTCCTAAAGAGCTCTATCAACTAGCCAGCTTCACATAGCTTCTAATAAGCTCAAACAACACATCAACAAGTCAAAACAGGATAAAATCGTGCAATTAAAGTTTGAGAAATTTTGAAACCTGAAATTGGAGAACTCTTGAATCAACAGAAAACCAGAGATGAGAGATTGATCTTGAGCTTCCTAAGAGCAAAATAAATGCTCTGAACCTTTGGATTTTGAAGACAATGAACTGAGATTCCAATTGGAGAAGTTGCTGCTCTCGATAGCTTGCTCTTACTTCAGCTTGTTCTTGATCAGAAGTGCTTGATGATGAACAATTGATGAAGATCAAGGTGAGAACGTGTGAAGAACTCGTGTGAAATCAGAGAGAGAATGGAGAGAACTCTGAGAGAAAAGTGAGAGCAATTTGGAGTGAGAGTGAAAAATGAGAATCCCCTCCTGAAATTGTGAGAGTTTCAGCTTATATATCCAAGGTTAACTCCCAACCAGTTCAGTTAACAGTTAGAACTCTAGTTAAACTGAGTTAGTTAACTGAGTTTGAGTTAACTAACTGAGTTAGGTGGTTAATGGCACGAGTTGGGGAAGTTCTGTTAGAGTGAGGGTGAGGTTCATGGAGTTATGGTGGTGTGTAGGAGAAGGAAAGTGATGTTATGTTGTTCTGATGTAGCAGCAGGAATCTTGTGGTGCAAGTTTCTCACTTCCTCTTTCATGCAAGGCTCAAGCTCGTATGCATAATGTGAAATGTGTTTGGCCAAATGAAGCAAAGAATAGAGCAGCACACATAGGACTTCTGTCATGTACTTGATGTGTGTTTGAACCAAAATCATGCAGCAAATCTTCATTGTGACAGCAAGTGTTTGAGGAGGAATTTCTCACTTGTCAATGAATGAAACAATCCAATGTTGGTGGCATTAGAAAGATGATACATTAGGGAACAATATTGGTGTTGAAAGTTGGTTGAATTGAAGTTTGGAACATGACCAAATGTGGCTTGTAACAGAAGAAACACCAACTGGTGCATGGGCGAGATAATGAGGTTGGTTGGCAAGGCATGCTTGGCATGGATTTTCAGTTGCATTGACCAATCTTTGAGCCATCATAACTCCTTATCCTTTGATCAAATGAAAAATCCATGAACATCAATCTTGAAGATCTCACATAGGGGAACAACTTTGATGTTGCAAGATTTTTCATTTGAAACCTTTAACCATGAGTAATTGATCAATACATTTGGCCCACCAGGTGTTTGTGAAAATGACTGCGCGCGTGCCTTGGAAATCTTGGTCATGACCTAGTTTTGAACCTACTTTGCTCTAACTTTGGTCAATCATATCTCACTCAATTTTTATCCAATGGAGATGTTCCACACATGGATTTGAAGCTTAAAGCAAGGCCTTTCATTGAGGCAGAGTGGAATTTTCATTTGGTGCTTCAATTTTGAATGGCCTTGGTTCCAATTCTGATGCAAAATGGCCAAAACTTGCTATTTTTAGTAACCCTACTTCATCCAAAAATGGCAACTTTCCACATCTTGATTTTTTCATGATTCCTTTGGAGTTTCTTGACCAAATTTTGTACATTGGACATATGTAACATGAATTTCATGATTTTGGGCTCAAAAGTCAAGAGTTGACTTTTTCTTCTGATTATTTGACTTTGCCCCAATTTCTCTGATTCTTGATCTTTCTTCCAATTGAACCACTTCTAAAACCAATTGAGATGCAATCTTCCACATACATACACTTAAGGACATATGGAATACCATGACATCAAGTTTTGTCCAAAAAATCAGAGATATCCTGATTTTATTAGAAACCCTAATTTTGACCCTCTCTGGTTAGGAGGAAATTGCACATCTTCCAAATCCAAATTCCTCAGAGTATGTTGTGTATCCTCTTAAAGGATGATGAGAAATGCCACTTGAGAATGATTTTGGATCAATGAGCTATCTCTTTTGAGGGTTTTCCTTCAATTTGGACTTCTTGCATGATGAAAGATGTATTGCTTCAATCTCCCATTGGATTTCACTTTCTTGAGATTGTGGATGATCAATTGAGATAGTATGAGACATGAGAGACATGTTGGCTTGCCTAGAGCCAACTTGATTGACCTTTTTGTGCTTTGAATGATTCCTTGATTGTCCACCTTCCACTTGATCACATGCCCTGATGGTAAGAAGGATGCCATGCTTCATTTTTCTATGTTAAATGCAATGTAATGTTAATGAGGTGGATATGATATGATAAATGATAATGCCATGCTATGATGCCAAAAGAGGAGAGCAAATTTTGGGGTATTACATTGAGTCAACCCTTTTAGCCTCTATCTCGGGCTTCATACGAGACACAAAAGCATCCTCTTGTTGGGGAAATAGCCTCCTCTTAGACTTTGTATAAAGAAATCCCTGTTTGATTCAATCAACCTTTTAGCATCAAATCATGCTTTGGTCACAGCATACAAACATCAACAACTCCTTTTCCCTCGTCTAATTGATGTAAGCGGCAAGCCTCTAGATTATTTACATCCATGTCATTGTCCCTCTTTTAGCATGAGAAATTCCTAAGGAAAGATGACATTGCTCTAAACTGAGTTAAAGTCTTCTCCTTCAGGTTGAAAATCCCCTATAAAAGGAAATTATGGCATTGCTGGATTCGCATATCCCAGTTAAAGTAATTCTCCTTTATAATCAATCACCCAAAAGTTGTGCCAAACAGACCAAATATTCCCCTTTAGAGATGACAAATTCTCTCTAAAGTCAACACCATTTTAGCTTCACATCTTGGGCTTCGAACAAGATACAAGTAGACCCTTCAGCTTCACATCTTGGGCTTTGAACAAGATACAAACCACCTTTAGCTTCATGTCTTGGGCTTTGAACAAGACACCAAAACACCATTTCCTCCCATAGAATAGAAGGAACTATGATCGCTCTGATTTCCCTATTTCATTAAACGGGAATACGTAGGCATAAGATTGAGAAATCTTAGAGAGCGCACTAATCAAAAACCCAAAATCCCATACCTTCATACATCAATCGAAAAGCATCAGTCCTAACATCCTACCAATAGTCTAAACCCTGTGTTCTTAACAAAATAACCTAAGAGAGACCCACAATCTTTGTAGCATCTGTAAACTAATAGTTATCTATTTAAACTCAGTTTGCAAGCAGGGTTAATTGGAGACATCTATTTCCCTTCCTTCGTCAGCTTTAATAGGATAAAAAATGAATCGAGCTGTAGTACCCAAAAGCGATAGTGCTTCGCAACCACACATAAAACTCGCACTACAAAAGCAAAGGCGGCGTTACCATCCAGTAGCAGCTGTAACTCCTGCTATTAACCCTACGCATGTTTCTACGTATCAACCTCAGGTTGCGCAGAGCCAACCTAATCAACAACAATATCAGCAAAGGACACAACAGCCTCTTTAGAAGGCTCGTCCTCCATACAACAACAACCGTACAACACGACCATCAGGGTTTTATCCTATACCCATGTTGTACACAGAGCTATTTCCACTCTTGCTGGTCAAGGGGCATGTCCAAACCAGGTCTCCTCTTACAGTACCGGAAAATCCGCCTTTCAGTTCAAAGCGGATCAGACTTGTCCTTACCATCAAGGAGGACCAAGGCATAACATAGAAAACTGTCTCAGTTTCAAATCCGACGTACAAAAGCTTGTTAGGAGCGGGGTCTTATCTTTCAAAGATACGAATCTGAATGTTCTCACGAACCCGTTGCCTCAACACGAGAAAGCTGCGGTCAATTTGATAGAGGGAGAGTCTAACGACAGCTATCAAATTCATGATGTACTCTTATTGAGGACCAATATGGTCAAGATGCATCGCATACAGAGTGGGTATGGCCATATACCACCTCATAGTTATCACCAGTGTGATATCTGCTCTGAAAACAATCAAGGATGTTCTGTGGTGCAATCAGCTCTATAGGAACAGTTGGATCTCGGGTGGATCCAAGAGCATCAAGTTCGTGGAGTTAACATGACCTATACATCATTCAGAACCACGACATCTGTGCAATGAATGTTAACTTGGTGGCGATGCACTCAAGGCAAAGCCAGTACCATAATTTGCCGCGACACAATTACAATTCCTGTCTGACTTGCTCGGTAAACAAACAGGGATGCTCTTTTGTACAAGAGGCCCTCTAGCGTCAGATAGATCTTGGGTGGATCTAGGACTACCATGATAGAAATCCTTATCAGATCAACATGATTCAAATCTTTGATATTCGTCTGATGAATACCAGCTTGGTGGAGTTACAACCCAGGCAAGTTCAACTTGGTTTTCTCACTTCTCACGATTATCTGAACTGTAAAGGATGCAATGAAAGTAACCAAGGGTGTGCTCTCGTTCAAAGAACTTTACAACATTTGTTAAACCACTGGTGGTTTCCGATCTATATGGATGAAGACACGCAACAAATCAGTGTGCTTAATGGGAACCCTACTCGGCGTCAAAATTAGGATGTCCGGTCTATGGAAACTGACCTGGTGAGGTTACACTGTATTCAAAGCGGGTGTGGCCAGGTGCCACCACATAATTACGAACGCTGTAGAGTCTTCTCGGAGGATAACCAAGGATGCTACCTTGTGCGAGCAGCTCTTCAAGGTCAGTTGGATCATAGAGAGATTCACCCATGTCCGAGTTCCGAGCCAATCAACTGGACGCCGGACTACTTCGCTGATCAAATCAGAGACTTTGTCATAATCTTTGATCATCAACAGAATAAGAATGTTTATACCATCATCCCTCTACTGGATGAATCAAAGGCTCCTAGCCAGGAACTGATTGAAGTTATGTACGACAGTCAGAAAAATCAGAAGGCTCATGTGGTTATCTATCTGCCATGACCATTACCATATGAATCAGCTAAGGCGATCCCTTACAAATACGGTGCGACAATAATCAGAGAATGGAAAGGAAATTCCCTTACCCTCTGTCGTGAATATTGCAGTCATCAGTTGAGTAACACGGAGCGGTCAAATCTTCAACCGAGGAGTTGGAGAACCTAACAAAGAAAAGGAACTTCCGATAGAAGCTCCCAATCCACCAGTCGGTCAATCCAGTGATCCCGACCTTTCGAAAAATGATGATGAGATGTTGAAGCTCATCCAAAGGAGTGAATACAACATTGTTGATCAGCTGTTACAAACTCCTTCAAAGATCTCTGTGCTATCACTTTTACTTAGTTCCGAAGCCCACAGAGGGGCTCTACAGAAAGTCTTAGAGCAGGCCTTTATGGAACAGGATGTGTCAATATGACAGTTTGATAGCATTATCTCTAACATCACTTCCTACAACAACTTAAGATTTAGTGATGAGGATTTGCCAGAGGAGGGCAAATGCCACAACATGGCGCTCAATATCACAGTTAACTGCTAGGACAATGCTTTAGCCAGTGTACTGGTAGACACCGGATCGGCCATCAACGTTATGCCGAAGTCCACTTTATTGCGACTATCATTCAAAGGATCCCCGATGAGGGGCAGTGAGGTCATTGTCAAAGCCTTTGACGGATCTCGGAAAGCAGTTCTCGGCGAAGTCGACCTTCCCATAACTATCGGTCCTCACACTTTCCTAATCACTTTCCAGGTCATGGACATCCGGGCAACGTACAGTTGCTTATTATGAAGACCTTGGATGCACCAGGCTGGGGCAGACACTTCAACGCTGCACCAGAAACTGAAGTTCATCAAGAACGATCAACTCGTCACGGTCTGTGGAGAACAAGCCTTGATCGTGAGTAACCTGTCATTATCTACATGTATAGAACCCGAGGAGGTTGTTGGAACTCAGTTCCAACCAATTTCGGTGAGCAATGAGAATCAATCAGAGAAAGGAACCTCTATTTTCTCATACAAAGATGCCCTCGAGGCAGTTGAAAGTAACAATACGAAAGGATGTGGAAAACTTTTCATTCCTACTGATAAAAAAACAAAGAATGGTCTTGGTTTTTCCATAACCTGTACCCAGACAACTGCTAACGATGAAAGTCTTCATCCCATTCAGGACTTCTTCCACAGTGGAGGTTTCCTTCACCCAGTGCCTCAAGCAGTCCATACAATCAACGAGGTAGATTCCTTCAACACAGATAAAGAATGGAAGTCCTATCTCAACGAGGACGGTTATATGTCTCAGGAAGAGGTGCCTACGCCATTTTGCTATCCCGCACAGAGTTCGAGATTTATACCAAGGTTAGACGTCGAAATGATATACAGAGATTGTGATCCGGAAGGATGTCGTGCTCCGCCAAATTCATTAGAGGAGGACACTCTAATGAAAGACAACTTTGACCACGAATATTATGGCCCAATGGATGGCCTGCCTATCTGGCAACTATACCCAGGAGACTTGGGGCAAGAAAATCAGTCGAACAATGAAAATCAGCTGAACATCACTGAACAGAATACCTGCGTCCCCACCATGTCATGGGATCATTACTCAGGGCATTCAGAAAATATCCAGTATGACGATGAATTGGAAAAGCTTGTTGGACTAGATTTCATTAACTATGCTTTTCCCGAGGTCAACGTCATCGAAAGAGATGACTCCTCCAGTTCCAAAGAAGTATGGGACACCTTAGGACAACCAAGTGGAAAATACGACTATATGGTCAAGTACACTGCTCCTGAAAGCGCTCGTATCAGGCTCGAAGACATCCAGCCTACTGGATGGGGAGTTCTGCCTGAGAGCACAAATACTATGCAAAATGCAACAGAGGAATCCTCCTACGACAACTCTGCCTGGGAGGCAGATTCCAATGATCCTGCTCCACCAGAAATCAGCGTTATTTCTGAAGACAAATCAAGGAAGGTACCGGACTTTGTGATTCACCGAGGAGTTTGCCGCCAATGGGTTGTTGTTGATGTTCCGAAGATTGTTCATAAGTCAAAGTAATTGTCGTCTTTAACCTTTCACCCTGCCCAGGTGAAACGAATGTTTTTATAGGGCTCACTTTCTGTAAATATCCCTCTTCGCTTTGCCCAAAGTGACAGAGTTTTGTTTTATAGGGCTGTAGTTTCAAGAGACGACTTGTTCATGAATAAAATAATGTCGTTCTATAATTCCCGCATTAATTGTTGTTTTCTCTTTTCGCTTTTTTAGAAAATGGTAATTCTAAAAACAATTCAAAATAAACAAGCAGTTTTCCAAAGAAAAACACTGCACACACTCTTGCATTTCTCTCTATCTCTTTTAAACACAAATCATACCGTTATGCAGAATGCTTGTTTTAAACCCTGTTGAAACTTACGATCCAATGCCTTCTCCCAACTTTGAATTCCCGATATTTGGGGCTGAAGAAGAAGTTGACGACGAAATTCCAGAAGAGATCTCCCGGTTACTCAGACAGGAGGAAAGGTCCATTGAACCTCACAAAGAGCCGTTGGAAACGGTAAACTTGGGTTCAGAAAAAGAGAGAAAAGAAGTCAGGGTTGGGGCACTGCTCAGTCCAACTGCCAAAGAGAGTTTGAGAAAGCTTCTCAAAGAGTTTCCCGATGTATTCGCTTGGTCCTTTCAGGATATGCTAGGGTTGGATACCAGCATCGTGGAACATCATCCACCGTTAAAGTCAGAATGTCTGCCAGTAAAACAAAGGTTGAGACGGACTCACCCGGATATGGCCATCAAAATCAAAGAGGAAGTACATAAATAGATTGACGCGGGTTTCCTCGCCACATTAGAATATCCTCAATGGTTAGCCAACATCGTACCCGTTCCAAAAAAGGACGGAAAGGTCAGAATGTGTGTAGACTACAGGGATCTAAACAAGGCTAGTCCAAAGGACAACTTTCCTTTACCACACATTGACATGTTGGTTGATAGTACAACAAAGTTCAAAGTTTTCTCCTTCATGGATGGATTCTCGGGCTATAATCAGATAAAAATGGCGCCGGAAAACATGGAGAAAACTTCCTTCATTAC
Source organism: Lathyrus tuberosus (assembly GCA_022829125.1). NCBI lineage: Eukaryota > Viridiplantae > Streptophyta > Magnoliopsida > Fabales > Fabaceae > Lathyrus > Lathyrus tuberosus. The sequence goes on from JALAZF010000090.1 coordinate 10,446,317, forward strand.
CCCATGGGGTACCTTTTGTTGCAAGGTAATGCAGTTCGGATTGAAGAACGCTGGGGCAACCTATCAAAGGGCCATGACTACTCTTTTTCATGACATGATACACAAAGAAATCGAGGTATATGTCGATGACATGATTGCCAAATCTAAAATAGAGGAGGAGCATGTGACCCACCTGTCAAAACTATTTGAGCGGTTGAGAAAGTATAAATTCCGCTTAAATCCCAATAAGTACACCTTCGGTGTCCGTTCGGGGAAACTCTTAGGGTTCATCGTCAGCCAGAAAGGAATTGAGGTTTATCCTGACAAAGTCAAGGCCATTCAAGAAATGCCTTCTCCGAAAACTGAAAAATAAGTCAGAGGATTCCTGGGACGTTTGAACTATATTTCCAGATTCATATTCCTCATGACCGCGACATGCGCGCCGATCTTCAAATTACTTAAAAAGAACCAGGATTGCGTTTGCACAGAAGACTGTCAAACCGCCTTCGATAGTATCAAGGAATATCTGTTTAACCCACCGATTCTATCACCTCCAGTGGAAGGAAGACCCCTGATCATCTACTTAACAGTCTTGGAAGACTCAATGGGTTGTGTACTTGGCCAACAAGACGAAACCAAAAGGAAAGAGTCTGCCATTTTCTATCTGAGCAAGAAATTCACCGACTGCGAGACTCGGTACACTATGCTTGAGAAAACTTGTTGCGCTTTGGCTTGGGCAGCCAAACGTCTTCGCCAGTACATGATTCGTCACACTACTTGGCTAATCTCCGAAATGGATCCAATCAAGTATGTCTTTGAAAAACCTGCTCTCACAGGAAGGATTGCCCGTTGGCAGATGTTGTTGTCAGAATACGACATCGAGTACCACGCTCAGAAAGCCGTCAAGGGAAGTATTTTAGCCGATAATTTGGCTCATCAACCGATTGACAATTAGGAATCAATCGGGTTTAACTTCCCAGACGAAGATGTCATGTATTTAAAAATGAAAGACTGCGATGAACCACTACCCAGGGAAGGGCCAGAACCAGGTTCCCAGTGGGGACTTATATTTGGCGGAGCTGTCAATCATTACGGAAACGGAATTGGGGCAATCATCATAACCCCTCAGGGTACCCATATTTCTTTCACTTCCAAACTTACATTCAAGTGTACAAACAACGAGTCCGAATACGAAGCTTGTATCATGGGTCTCGAGGAAGCGATCGACTTAAGGATCAAGAGCTTGGATGTATATGGCGATTCAGCCTTGGTTATCAATCAGATCAAAGGAGATTGGAACACATACCAATCAGGACTAATTCCTTACAAAGATTATGCAAGAAGGTTGTTACCCTTCTTCAACAGAGTCGAGTTTCATCACATCCCTCGTGATGAGAATCACATGGCTAATGGATTAGCCACTCTCTCTTCCATGATTAGTGTAGGTCAATGGAATGACCTACCTAAGATTGACATAATACGCCTTGAAAGGCCCGCTTACATCTTCACGATTGAAGCAGTCATAGACGACAAACCTTGGTATCATGATATTAAATGCTTCCTTCAGAAACAAGAGTACCCACCCGGGGCACTAAGGAAGGACAGGAAAACCCTCAGAAGGCTGGCAGGCAGCTTCTTCCTGAGCGGTGATACACTCTATAAGAGAAATTTTGACAGGGTCTTGCTCCGATGTGTAGACAGACCAGAGGCAGACATGCTGATAAAAGAAATTCATGAAGGATCCTTTGGCACTCGTGCCAACGGACACGCAATGGCGAGAAAAATTTTGAGAGCAGGGTACTACTAGTTGACCATGGAATCCGACTGCTACAAGTACATGAGGAAGTGTCACAAGTGTCAGATATACTCTGACAAAATCCATGTACCGCCAATGCATCTCAAAGTTCTTTCTTCCCCATGGCCTTTTTCCATATGGGGAATTAACATGATTGGCGTGAGTGAACCCAAAGCTTCGAACGGACATCGGTTCATCCTGGTAGCCATTGACTACTTCACCAAGTGGGTCGAAGCAGTATCATATGCTAATGTAACCCGACAAGTGATGGTCCGATTTATCAAAAATAATCTCATCTGCCGTTATAATGTTTCGAGCCAGATCATTACGGATAATGGATCTAACATGAACAATAAGATGATGAAAGAGTTGTGTGCAGAGTTCAAGATCGAACACCATAACTCATCTCCCTACCGACCCAAGATGAACGGGGCGGTAGAAGCGGCTAACAAGAACATCAAGAAGATTGTTCAAAAGATGGTTGTAACCTACAAAGATTGGCACGAGATGCTACCTTTTGCTCTTCACGGTTATCGCACATCTATTCGCACTTCAACAGGGGCAACCCCTTTCTCTCTAGTGTATAGCATGGAAGCAGTGCTCCCCATAGAAGTAGAGATCCCATCAATCTGGGTATTGATGGAAGCTAAGCTTACAGAAGCCGAATGGTGTCAAAGTCGACACGACGAGCTGAATCTGATCGAAGAAAAATGAATAACGGCACTATGCAACGGTCAGTTGTATCAACAAAGAATGAAGAGGGCGTTTGACAAGAGGTCCGACCTCGCGTCTTCAGGAAAGGAGACCTTGTGCTAAAAAAGATACAATCATTCCTCACCGATTCGCGGGGCAAATGGACTCCGAATTATGACGGCCCTTATGTGGTCAAGAAAGCTTTCTCAGGCGGCGCCTTGAGACTCGCAACCATGGACGGAGAGGAATTTTCCTACCCCACAAATGTTGACGTAGTCAAGAAATACTTCGCCTAAACTAAAAAAAAGTCTCGGTGGATTAAAAACCTGGAAAGGCGGTCCAGGAAAAAATTAGAGACAAAAACAAAAAAAAATCATCCCGGTGGATTGGAAACATCACAGTACAATCCAGGCAAAAATTAGGGATAATGGCAAGTAACTATGTCCAACAGAGGCAAGTCCCTCAGCAGCAGTTACCTCATACATCGAAGGAAACTCCAGTCAAGGTCATCTTCAACGGAAGCTCAGGATGTCTAGAATTCAAAGTTGGTAGAAGGATAACGGTCGTTATGTTTCAATGTAGCCATTTTCCCTTAAAATTACCATTTTCTAAATTTGAAAATACTCTATGGAATCACACGTTTGGCTGATCTCCATCCTATCAATAAAATTTGAGCCCTTGTGCTTTTGTTTGCAATTCTTATTTGTTTTAGCTTTACAGAACGACGTTTTTAACATGATTAACGATTCTTGAAATAAAACAAAAACGAATTTACTTGTCAAACTTTTCTGCTTTAAAATAGAGATGGAAATTTCTTTTGACTGTTGAACATCAAAAGAACATCGATCGCTTCTCCAGAAGTAGCCGAGCTTCAAAGTGCAGAATCAAGGTACTCCTTCTAAGCCAGTGCACCTGAATGAAGGATCAACTGTGTCAGAGACCGTGTTTCCTCTGACACCCCGCCGGTAGAGTTCTTACCTCCTAAGCCCGACCAACGTTGTTCCCCGCAGGGACTATCTCTCCTAAGCAAGGCAGAATTGTTATTTTGAACCCAGTGGTACCTCTTCATCCCCCGCAGTGGCCGAGTATCCAGTCATATTCATGCGTTAGTCTGTATGTCATGTCAGTTTTGTCAACATAAACATACATACATCATGCATTATTGATTGACATTCATATTCATATTGCATCACTATCTCTTTAGTCGGTCCTATCCCCTAGTGATAACCGTCCTCTCAATCGAGTTGTCAGCCCTTTCCTCGTCAGGAAGTGAATCATCTAAACAATCTCGCCTCCAATTTATTTCTGGATTAGAATTGGCCCTTAACCACTTTGATAACTTGAACCTCTGAAAAACCAGTGAACCTTCACCAAACATCACTCTTCGTCATTGAAGATGATATCTTCGCTTTCCCGGATTAAGGAAGATCCCCAGAGAAAGCCTCTTGGTCAGAAATTCGACAATACCACAGTTTTTCTCCAAAAAATCCGCTGACGAAAAGGTCATCAGCACCTCAATATTGGATCACGTCATATGGCATTTCTTCGAGAAGATCTCCAAGAAAAGTATGATATAATATCCCCAAGCGGAAATAGCCTCTCAAGAGACTCGTTTTCCCCAGTAGAGTCGACAAATGGCGTCTCCAACAAAGAAGTTTGTACACCTGTACAGCTCAGACGACTGGGTTGCCCAGCAACTCTAACATCAAAATTTTTTCTATCAAATGGTATCTCTCCAGGAAAATTCGGCGAGAAGTTTGAGGAAAAGCTGCTATGAATAGCATCCCTTGTCAATAAGGTTTATTGACAAAAGAAACTGAGACCAGTTCATTGGTAGGAAACCAGGACCGAGGGGAAGTTTATTTCAGAAAATTAGACCAGTTCCTTGGTAGGAAATCAGGATCGAGGGGAAGTTTATTTCATAAACATAGACCAGTTCCTTGGTAGGAAACCAGGATCTAGGGGAAGTTTATTTCAGAAACTAAGACCAGTTCCTTGGTACAAAGACCAGGATCGAGGGGAAGTTTTTACCCTTTCTAAGCATCATTGCCTAGCAAAAGAAGAAGGATGCGTAAACTGCCATTCTTAACCACCATCAAAATTTCGGGTATTCCGATATTTAATCCTCTTGCACCCCGAATGCCCGAATACCTTCACCATTCACACCTTCGTGTCCAAGAAGATTAAATAGGGGCATCTGTCATACCCCAAATTTTGACCACTAAGATTTTCCATCACTGTGCAAATCATCATCCCAATATGGGTGTATCATTATGCCTCATTAGTCTCCCCAAAGATGGGTGAGCATCCACTATGATCAAAATTAGGGTTTCAAGCCCTCTCAGAGCTCTTAGACAAAGGATCAATCAAGGAATAACTTGTCTAACCTCTCAAACATACAATGGATCAAGAGGACTCCCATAGCAAGGATTGAGCATAAGGTTGCTACCATTCTGAGTGGATTACGCCTCAAGATCGCCGGTGTCACCAAATTAGGGTTTTGGTCGACCAGAGCCTCTAGATGGAAATTTTCCTCTGGGCATGAGCCAATGCTTCAAAGCATAACCTAAAATGCTCCATGGGACATCATGAACCCAATCATCAAGTCAATTTGGCTTCAGGGGATGCATTCATAAAAAAATCAGGAATTAGGGTTTCTTTACCTAATTCACCCCTAAGTTGACTTTTGGGACAAAAAATGAGCCAAGACCTCAAGGCATGATTTGAGGGTCCCTAACACACTACATTAATCCATTTACAACAATGGATTAATCCAAGAAGCTTGAGCAACAAGTTTCAAGTTCATCAGAACCACAATTAGGGTTTCGTGGGAAAAAGTCAACTATGCCTTTGACTTTTGACCCAGGCATGCTCCCAAACCTTGGGACATGATTCAACACACCCTATAACACCTATGAAATCAATCCATCAAGTTTGATTTAGGTCAAGGACTTGATTTCATAGAGGATCGCACAGTTTGGAATTCATCTGACAAAAAGTCAATTGTGCATAAAAGTCAACTTTGACTTTTTGAGTTTTTCACAGTTATGGTTCTTTGACCCTAAAATGATGTTAATGTGTGATTGGAATCATCATTCATCAAGAAAAATCAAGAAAAGTTGGATAACTTGTAAAAAGGGTAACCATAAAAAACTTAGAAATTTTCTAAGTTATGAAATAAAGTGGCTAGGGTACCAACTTTGGAGGATCATAACTCCTAAACTACAAGGCCATTTTTCCCCATTCAAAGCTGGATTTGTAGCTCTCATGGCCCTCTACAAAAGCTTCAAACACAACTCATTCCAATTCCTCATGGATTTTAAGTTATGGAATGATCAAAATCACAAAAAGTGAAAATGTCACTTTTTTCCAACACTTAGTGAAATTTTCACTAAGTCAGAATCTTCCTTCACTTTTTTCCAAATGTAGGGGGATTTTTCACTTGGATCCAAAAGGTATCAAAACAAACTATGATCACACATATGTTGTATCATATGAGGGATTTCCAAAATGGCCAAGAACTCCATCAAAATCTACTTGAGCCATGAGATATGACAATGCCAATATGCCTTGCTGCAAACTGTCATGGCAAAGCATATTTGGGAGTTTTGGTCGATTTGCTCAAATTTTACAAAGGGCAAGCAAGTCTATCCATCTGAACACCTCAAGGGGGGACCAAGGAGGAACCAACTCTGATCCCAAGCCTCCCAAGTCTTTGGAACCAAAAGTAGCATGTCAAACCTTGAAATGCCTAAAAGAGGGACAAGACTCCAATTTTGGATTGGAGCATTTAATGGATGCACCAAGGTGGCATGGAATGGGCCATCTGTAACGCCCCATTTTGTCTTATTTATTTAATTAAGTCGATTTAATTATTTTTGTTTTATATTATTTTATTATTGACTTTTATTTGACAATATATTATTTTTCATCGTTGTTTAAGTTTTATCGCATTTTGAGAGCGTTTAGGAGATATTTGAGCTGAGGGGTATTTTGGTCTTTTGCTTGGGTAAGTTATATGTTTTTATATAAATAGAAAGAGAAGAGAAGAGAGAGGAAAGAAAAGGGAGAAGAGGAAAAGTGGAAAAATCGACATAACTCCGTTTCAAGTGCAAATAATCAGGTAAGGGTGAGAAGTTTCAATTATATCTTGCTTGTGTATGTATATGTGTATGTTTTCTTAGATTGTTTTGGATATTTTCTTATAGTTTTCATTTTAGGTCGAAATGGTAAAAATGAGTAGAAATCGATGTTTTTACGGACGAAAGTCGGAATAAATCGCATAGTAGAGTCGTGTGATGTTGGGTCGTGATTTAGCGTGATAATTTGATTAAATCGAGATGAATCTGTAACTTTTGAGTTTTTGATATATATCGATGTTTTTGTGCAAATTGATGTTGTGATCGAGTAAAAGTGTTTGGATATGTCTGGTAACATTGGTATAGGTTGATATTTAAATGGGTAAGGATAGGAATTAATCGGGAATGGTTATTTGTGTGTTGTCGAGTGGTTTTGAGCGAGTTTGGAGTTGGGGTAAATTGATAAAACTATGTTTCAAAATATTTCAAAAATGGAAAATGTGTTGGATGGCTTTTTAATGGTGAAAATATTGTAGTACATTGAATTCTGAGATCGTAACTTTTTACGGAATCGAAATCGGAGGTCCGGAAGGCATTTAACGATCGAAAACTGAGTTTTTAGCAAAATCTGCGCATTCATGCGCTAACCCCCAGAATTATGCGTTAACCCCCAGGTTTATGCGCTAACCCGGGCAAAATTTCTAGGATCATGCGCTGACCCCCAGCCTCATGCGTCGACGCATGATCACAGAATTTTCCAAAATGTCCGATTTTGTTTTCTTCATAACTTTTGAACCGTAAGTCCGTTTTGACCCCCGTTTGAAGCGTTGGAAAGCTAATAAAATATTATTTCTATTAAAAATGGGTGGGAGGTCAGTAGATGATTTATTTAAGTTGTGGTTTTGAAAAAGTGTTGGTTTGTCGGATTTTTACCGTCGTATTGGTGTGCGAATGATGTGTTATCATGCTATATGCTTTTGATATGTAACGTATAGCTTGTGTGCTGTTATATGGCGTGAGTATATGTGATGAAATGTTGTGCATGATTGATACGCATTGGTGATGGATGTATGATATTTGAATGGTGTTGTTTTGTCAATTTTTGTCGTTGTTATTGTGTGTAATTGATGTGTATCATGCAATGTGTTGTTGATATGGATATTGTATGACTTGTGTGCTGTTGTGAAATGAAAATGCACATGATACATGTTGTGATGATGATTTGTGGCCTAAGGGCAGGAAAATGCAATGTGTGGTATTTGATGATATATGCATGATTGTGGATGTGTATGTGTGTGCATTTTGAATGTCATGAGTCATTGTATACCAAGCATCATGATATGCATTCTTGTGACGTCCTGAGTGACGGATTGGTTCCAGAGGGAATCTTCTATAACATCGTGAGCCTTAAAAATAAGAGGTATGAATCGCCTTAAAAATAAGAGGACCGAAAGCGATGGTTATAGACGATCGTGTGCCCATGTGGGGTGTGAGCAATCGGGTCGTGTGCCTGTGTGGGGTGTGAGCGATCCATAAACATCGTGTGCCCGTGTGGGGTGTGAGCGACGGGGAACATCGTATGCCCGACGGGGAGTTACACTAAGTAACGATCGATGGTTCCAGCAGATTTCCTGAGTGAACTAGTGATGAGAAATGTTGGAAGTCGGTACCGCATGGCATTTGCATAGAGTCGTTGTGTCGGTCTCTGTGCATTTGCATAAATCATGGATTGATTATGTGTGAGAATTGTGAATGGATGCATTATGTGTGGAAAATCATGATTTGATTGATTATGTGTGGAAATTGTGCATCGATTTGTTATGTGTTGAGATTGTGATAGCATTGGTAATTTGATGTGCATATGTGATAAATGCATTGGTTGTGGATAATATGTATTAGGCGTAGACATATGTTATGTGATGTGTGATGTGTTTCTAAATGTTATGACTTGGTATGCCTTATATGAAAATATGTGAGTATGTTGGATACTTGATATATGCTATATTGTTGGATTAATAGATATATGTTACGTATATGTGGTATGTTATATGTATTAGTATGTGGTGTTTGTGGTGAGGATATCTATACATGTGAATTGTTATGTATTTGCATATTATTATGCAATCTTGATTTAGTTGTTATTTCTCACCCTTCTGTTGTTTTATAATGCTCTATGAGGCATTGCATATTAGAGTTGTTGGAGGTCTTCTTGTGAAGATTAGCCCTCCGTTCTGTTGTCAGTCTTGGTGTCTGCTCTGATACGTAGCACGGGAGTCGGGGAACGATTATATATATATATATATATATGTATACATTTGTTGAATGTATTTCGTAGTACCTTTGTGTATATAGTTGATGTTCTAAAATGATTTATTTTGTAAAACAAGTCAGTTATGGATCTTTCCGCTTTATTCCATAATTGACCTTTCCCTTTAGATGGAAAAAGTTTCCCGTTAATGATTTTCTCTATTAGGTGTTATGTATCAAATAATTGAGAAGGGATTGTGTTCTCTTACTTTAAAATGTGGCATCCTTGTTTCTGTCGGAAAAATAAATTTTTAGTTACTCTGATTTATTTATGTATTATTTATTCGCGATGGGAATTGGGGTGTTACATTAGTGGTATCAGAGCAGGTCGGTCCGTCCGGCCAAGTTGTTGAGTCAGTTGGTGTGACAGTTGAATATTGTCGATGTTGTTTGTCCCTTAGTACATGATATGTGTGGAAGCACTGTCGGTACTTTCTGGTTTTCTAATCCTTTATCTTCAGGAGTGAGAATGAGATAAGTGGGGGAGAAGTTGGTACTTCTCCAAGTTGCTTCAGGTGTGGAGCATTGGCTCAGGGTGCCGTTGGTTGCAAGAGTGTAAGTGTTGTTTGGACAGTGTTGTTCCTAGTTCTGGAGGGATTGCGGAGGTATGGTTTATGTCAACTAAGGATTTTTGCCTTAGGTAGTTTTGTGCACAGGATGCAAGAAACGCTATTATAGTTTGGTGAAGACGGTTTATGCCCCATCATGATTGTCGGCTGTTTATTGACAAATTGAGGAACTGGTCACCCTTAATTTCTTGTTGATAGTAGACGGGAATTATGTTGGATGGAATAGACGGGTCTTTCCGGCTTGGATAGTGTGTGCAATGAATTGTTTGGAATTAAGCAGGTGATTACGGATTGTTTCGATGAGTTGATAAAGATTTTTATACTGGAAGATGAGACGGATTAGAGGCTTTGGTATGTTGGTCCAGTTGGAAAGTTTTGAGAGAGAATGATTGGGCATCCTTAATGGTTGTTCTCAGAGAGAAGAGTGTGAACTCAAATTGGACGAAGGTAAGGATTTGAGGTTTGGATCTGCTAAGTAAGTAGAAGAACTTTTAGGAAGTGAAACTCAGATTGAAAGAGCGGTTGGAAGATTTACTGGAAAAAGGGATTTGTGAGACCAAGTGTGTTGTCTTAGAGAGCTCCAGTATTGATAGTAATACAAGGAACTGATGATTGAATGGAATAACAAGCATGATGTGTATGAAAGTATTGAGACTATGGAAAGCAAAACTTAGAGTTCTTGTGAGGTTTGGAGTCTTTGGAATTGTAGAGCATCAATGGAATTTTTGAGAGAACCTTTAGGTATGGATGTAATATTTAAGAGTTCTTTTTGGTTGGTTGTTGTTACATGTTGGGATTTATGGAATTTGGACGGTTAAGTGAAGGACTTGTGTATGGATTACTAACAGTGGAGTAAGGTAACGATTGAGAATAAGTGTCCATTTTCATGGTTAGATAACTAGAATGGTTTGGTTGAGTTGGAGTGAAATTACAATTGTTTGGCACGTTTGATAAGGATGGTGAATTGTGTGAGGTGAGGCTTTGATCGATTTAAGGTGACTGGTTATGATTGTTAGCATCGGGATAGGTTGTTATTTACTCGATTAAGCTTATATGTAAGTCTGGACAAGTTTGGATGAGGGTTGGTTTGGTTGGGCATTACAATGCTTAGTGATGTTGTTGGTGTTAGTAATGCGTCTGTAATGTTTGTGGAGTAGAGGAATCGTATCTTCCATATTTATTTGGATAAGTTCGTAAGGGCTTTGATTGAGAACGTTCAGATCTGTTATAAACCCAGAGGAAGAACAGGTAGAGTGTTTGAGATTTGAATTACAAGTGTTGAAAAGAGACGAACTTTTATGCGAAGTTATTCAAGTGAGAATCTTGGTTGAAAAGGTTAGTTTTCTTGGATACGTTATTTCATATGAGAGTATGATTATGGATCCCTCGAAAGTAGATGTCGTTCTACATTGAGAGACTCCAAAGTTGGTTAAGAAGATTAGAAACTTTTGGGCTTAGTTGGTTGTTACTGCAGGTTATGGAAGACTTTGCTAAGTTAGTACTTCTATTATCTCAGTTGACGCGCAAAGGGTAAGTCATTTGTTTTGGATGTTCATTGTGAGGAAAGTTTCAGAGAACTGATGTAGAAGTTGTCTACGGCTCCAGTTTTGATTTTGTGTGATCCTGTTCAACTGTTTGTGAGGTTTTGGGATGTGTCTTTGATGAGTTTAGTCAGTGTACTAATGCAAGAGGGTAAATTCGTGGCTTATGCTTTACGACAATTGAGGATTCATAGAAGGATCTATACTATTTTGGATTTGGAATTGGTTGCGATTGTATTGTGTTGGAATATTTGGAGGTATTATGTTTATGGTTCTAGGTTCGAAGTGTTTAGTAATCACAAGACTATTGAGTACTTGTTTGGTCTGAAGGAATAGAGTATGAGACAACGAGGATGGTTAGAATTCGTGACGAGTTATGAATTTGGCTTGGATTATCATCGGGAAAAGCTAATGTTGTGCCAGAAGAGTTAAGTCGATAGTCTTTGCGTATGGTTGTTTTGATGGTCAGAGAATTAGAATTATTTGAGCAGTTCAGAGACTTATGTCTGGTGTGCGAGGTAACACAGTAGGGTGTGAGAGGTAACACAGTAGGGTGTGAGGTTGGGTATATTAAAAGTAAACAGTGATTTATGGTGAATATTAGAAGAGTTAGACTTTGGACGTGAAATTGGTAGTTTTGATGGCTACGAGTAATAAGAGTGCGCATCGAAAGCGTGATGTGCCACATTTCGTATATGCGTGTGGGACTTGTAAGAATTCTTAGGTTGAACATTGGGAACATGTAAGAATGATGAGACCATTGGACGTTTCAGAATGGAAGTGTTAGGTGAAAGGTTTAAATATTATTCAGGTACTAATATGTAGATGGTTATTTTGGTTGTATGTTCGATTGAGGAATCGTAGCATTGTTGTACTGATGCTGGGTGACAAGGATGTTGGTATTGTGGTTATGTATAGGTTGATGAACGATGTGGTGTCGTGGAACTTATGTTCTTGTTTCTGTTGTTGCCTCGTTTCCATGGTGATGGTTCGAGTGCGAGTAGCTAATTCCTGTGTGGGGAATTAGGGGAGTGTTACCGGTGGTGAGGGTAACGATCTTGTTGTGTTTTGGTTCTAGAGTGAACCTGTGTGTTCGTAACTTGTGTATTCTTTGAGTTGTTAGTTGGTCGTCAAGTGCATTGTATGGGCTTTGCATCTTGTCGTTGTAGTTGGCATCGTTGTCGTGTCATGGTTATAGTTGTTGTTAGCAAGGTGGTTTGTCAGTTGGTGTTATTCGTGGTGTGCCTAGTGTTGGCATGTTAGTTGGTTAGTCGGATGCGAGAGTCGTATTCCGAGATGTTTGTCTCAGTTATATTTTCGAGGACGAAAATGTCTAAGTGGGGGAGAGTTGTAACACCCCATTTTGTCTTATTTATTTAATTGAGTCGATTTAATTATTTTCGTTTTATATTATTTTATTATTGACTTTTATTTGACAATATATTATTTTTCATCCTTGTTTATGTTTTATCGCATTTTGAGAGCGTTTAGGAGATATTTGAGCTGAGGGGTATTTTGGTCTTTTGCTTGGGTAAGTTTTATGTTTTTATATAAATAGAAAGAAAAGAGAGAAAAGATACTAAGGAAAAGAAAAAAGAAAGAAGAGAAAGAGAAGAGAAGAGAAAAGATAGGAAAGAAAAGGGAGAAGAGGAAAAGTGGAAAAATCGACATAACTCCGTTTCAAGCGCGAATAATCGAGTAAGGGTGAGAAGTTTCAATTATATCTTGCTTGTGTATGTATATGTGTATGTTTTCTTGGATTGTTTTGGATATTTTCTTATAGTTTTCATTTTAGGTCGAAATGGTAAAAATGAGTAGAAATCGATGTTTTACGGACGAAAGTCGGAATAAATTGCATAGTAGAGTCGTGTGATGTTGGGTCGTGATTTAGCATGATCGTTTGATTGAATCGAGTTGAATATGTAACTTTTGAGTTTTTGATATATATCGATGTTTTTGTGCAAATTGATGTTGTGATCGAGTAAAAGTGTTTGGATATGTCTGGTAACATTGGTATAGGTTGATATTTAATCGGGTAAGGATAGGAATTAATCGGAAATGGTTATTTGTAGTACGTTGAATTCTGAGATCGCAGCTTTTTACGGAAAATGTGTTGTATGGCTTTTTAATGGTGAAAATATTGTAGTACGTTGAATTCTGAGATCGCAGCTTTTTACGGAATCGAAATCGGAGGTCTGGAAGGCATTTAACGATTGAAAACTGAGTTTTTAGCAAAATCTGCGCATTCATGCGCTAACCCCCAAAATTATGCGCTAACCCCCAGGTTTATGCGCTAACCCGGGCGAAATTTCCAGGATCATGCGCTGACCTCCAGCCTCATGCGTCGACGCATGATCACAGAATTTTCCAAAATGTCTGATTTTGTTTTCTTCATAACTTTTGAACCGTAAGTCCGTTTTGACCCCCGTTTGAAGCGTTGGAAAGCTAATAAAATATTCTTTCTATTAAAAATGGGTGGGAGGTCAGTAGATGATTTATTTAAGTTGTGGTTTTGAAAAAGTGTTGGTTTGTCGGATTTTTACCATCGTATTGGTGTGCGAATGATGTGTTATCATGCTATATGCTTTTGATATGTAACATATAGCTTATGTGCTGTTATATGGCGTGAGTATATGTGATGAAATGTTGTGCATGATTGATACGCATTGGTGATGGATGTATGATATTTGAATGGTGTTGTTTTGTCGACTTTTGTCGTTGTTATTGTGTGTAATTGATGTGTATCATGCAATGTGTTGTTGATATGGATAATGTATGACTTGTGTGCTGTTGTGAAATGAAAATGACGTGATACATGTTGTGATGATGATTTGTGGCCTAAGGGCAGGAAAATGCAATGTGTGGTATTTGATGATATATGCATGATTGTGGATGTGTATGTGTGTGCATTTTGAATGTCATGAGTCATTGTATACCAAGCATCATGATATGCATTCTTGTGACGTCCTGAGTGACGGATTGGTTCCAGAGGGAATCTGCTATAACATCGTGAGCCTTAAAAATAAGAGGTATGAATCGCCTTAAAAATAAGAGGACCGAAAGCGATGGTTATAGATGATCGTGTGCCCATGTGGGGTGTGAGCGATCGGGTCGTGTGCCTGTGTGGGGTGTGAGCGATCCATAAACGTCGTGTGCCCGTGTGGGGTGTGAGCGACGGGGAACATCGTATGCCCGACGGGGAGTTACACTAAGTAACGAGCAATGGTTCCAGCAGAGTTCCTGAGTGAACTAGTGATGAGAAATGTTGGAAGTCGGTACCCGCATGGCATTTGCATAAAGTCGTTGTGTCGGTCTCTGTGCATTTGCATAAATCATGGATTGATTATGTGTGAGAATTGTGAATGGATGCATTATGTGTGGAAAATCATGATTTGATTGATTATGTGTGGAAATTGTGCATCGATTTGTTATGTGTTGAGATTGTGATAGCATTGGTAATTTGATGTGCATATGTGATAAATGCATTGGTTGTGGATAATATGTATTAGGCGTAGACATATGCTATGTGATGTGTGATGTGTTTCTAAATGTTATGACTTGGTATGCCTTATATGCAAATATGTGAGTATGTTGGATACTTGATATATGCTATATTGTTGGATTAATAGATATATGTTACGTATATGTGGTATGTTATATGTATTAGTATGTGGTGTTTGTGGTGAGAATAACTATGCATGTGAATTGTTATGTATTTGCATATTATTATGCAATCTTGATTTAGTTGTTATTTCTCACCCTTCTGCTATTTTATAATGCTCCATGAGGCATTGCAGATTAGAGTTGCTGGAGGTCTTCTTGTGAAGATTAGCCCTCCGTTCTGTTGTCAGTCTTGGTGTCTGCTCTGATACGTAGCACGGGCATCGGGGAACGATTATATATATATATATATATATATATATATATATATATATGTATACATTTGTTGAATGTATTTCGTAGTACCTTTGTGTATATAGTTGATGTTCTAAAATGATTTATTTTGTAAAACAAGTCGGTTATGGATCTTTCCGCTTTATTCCATAATTGACCTTTCCCTTTAGATGGAAAAAGTTTCCCGTTAATGATTTTCTCTATTAGGTGTTATGTATCAAATAATTGAGCGGGGATTGTGTTCTCTTACTTTAAAATGTGGCATCCTTGTTTCTGTCGGAAAAATAAATTTTTAGTTACTCTGATTTATTTATGTATTATTTATTCTCAATGGGAATTGGGGTGTTACACCATCCCCAACTGAATTCAGTCAAGACTTATCCAAGACCAAGGGAACTAGCAGCTTGTGCCCTAACCTCTAGTCAATGGCTAGAGGAGACTTGGATTCTCATTGCTCAACATTGGCCAAACCTCTGCTGCAGTTGCCATTCACTATTGCAGCCAAAACAAACTTGCTCTACTATAAATAGAGCTCAATTGTGTTCAGTTTGAGTACACCAAAGTACTACAACACTTGCTTTCCTCAAAATCCCTTTCTCTAGGCAAAAATACCTTCTTTAGCAAGGTAACTCTGAGTTTTTGAGTTGGAGAGCAATTCCACCATAGCTCATGATCCAAACACATCCAATATGTCATATCTAAGCTGTCCAAACTCTCACAAGTGACCTGTAACACCAAAATCACAAAGTCACCTCTCAAAACCTCAAAATATGACTTTTGTGCATTTTTCAAGCCATGTCTTGATTCAATCACTTTCCAAACCAGATAAAACCTCAAACACACTCCAAATATCATCCTTGAACTGTCACAACTGGTTCCACACATCTGGAACACCATTTAAGGGAGTTGCTATTTTTGCCACTTTTGCCCCTTTTGCAAGAAATAGCTCAAACTTGTTCCTGAGGTTTCCAGCTGATTCCAACCATACTAAAAGCTTCTAAGAGATCATTTGAGGGTGTCCAAAGCATCAAATCATTTCTGGAACAAGGTGCTTGGCAGATTGTACAAAAGCTCCAAAAAGAGGTAAGCATCACAACTTGGATTCTTCATATCATGCTTTCTTTTGATGTCCACTGATCATGCATCTCTTCTACATGTTATATGTGTTGTGTTTGCACCAATTTATCATGTAATTCATGCTTGTACCAAGAGATGGCACAGCAAATGCAAATCATTGCCTATTTCAAAACCACTATCGGGTTTTTCAATAGGAGAATGATCTAAAAAAACACCACCACCATTGGATTCCTTGTGAAATTCTAGGCAGGATTGACCTAAATTTTGTCCCAATCCATGGAGAAATGATAAAGTTATGGCCTTCACGTTTTCAACCAAAATCTTGCCTTGCCTTGCCTTGGGCCAGGCCAAAAACAAGGCAAGCCTTGTATATTTGTGGTTGTGTTTCAATCAACGGATGTATCACCACCCCAGTGGTAAGGCGTGCGCCCTATACACAATAGGCCTGGGGTTCGAATCCCCCTCACCCCAGATCCTATTTTTGCTATTTTTTTCCACTTTTTATTATTTTTCTTATTATTTTTAATGATTTGAAAAATTAATAACTCCCTCAATTTTAATTATTTTTTATTGGTTCTTTTTGCAAAAAATCACAAAAATGTTGAAATATTTTATTCCACAAAAAAATCAAATTTATATTAGTTATTTAATATAATTAGTATTTTGTGAATAAATTCATTTTAATTGTTTTTAAACATTTAAAAGTGAATATTTACTTTGAAAAATCAAAACCAAATGAGTTTTAATTCCTCTTGTGATTAAAACCTCATTTTTCAAACCTTAAACAAAAATCACAAGTGGTTTATTCAAACTTATTTGGTATTTTTATCATTTTATTTGATTTTTCTTTAAATATTTACTTTTAAAGGAAAACAAAATTAGGGTTTCTTTGATTTTCACCCTCACAAATCATTTTCAAACACTCATGGGCCTCTATTAGAGTGTAAGACCCATCCCCTTTGTAAATACACCACTTTGGGCCTCAGTCATTGTATAAGACCCACTGTATTTTCAAAAACCTCGGCACAATTGCCATTTTCAAAACCAAAATCATTTCGGACTCTCCTCGAGCTATAAGTCCCAATTCTTTTTCTTAAAACTCTTTGGGCCTCTAATAGAGTGTAAGATCCAATCCCTCTTTGAAACCAAAATAATTTGGGCCTCAGTCATTGTGTAAGACCCACGGTGTTTTCAAAGATCTCGGCGCAATCGCCTTTTCAAAAATAATCATCTAGGCCTCTCCTTGAGCTGTAAGCCCCATCACTTGTACAAAAACACCTTTGGGCCTCTAATAGAGTGTAAGACCCAATCCCCTTTTAACCAAAACCTTGTGGGCCTCACATATTGTATAAGTCCCTCTATACAAACAACAGTGCGATCATCGTTAAAACTTGGGCCTCTCCTTAAGCTGTAAGCCCCAATAATCTTTTCAAAGTACTTTCTCCTTTGATTTTGAATATAATATTGTTATCAAAGCTTTCTTTGTTGAACAACTAACCAAACAGCATGGAAGCTCTACAACCGAGTAAGTGTTTACCCGCTTTCTTTATCCTCTTTCATATATATATATATATATATATCTGTATTGTGGGGCTGCTCACTGTAAGTCTTCTTTCACAAACTTTTATATACTTGTCAAATATCAACTCTGTAATACTAGTATAGCTATTTAGAGTTTTCCCCGGCAACTACGTCTAGCACTAGGTAAAGCCCTGTTGGTCACTCTTAAATACAAACAAAACTAGATCCCCATAGGATTACCAGACACGGTCTTCCCTCCTCTTGGGGTTAAACAATATGGAGACGTGAAAGGCAGCATTCTCTGTGAACCCTTTCTCAGACTGTCACCCTTAGACATTGTCAAAGAAACTCTAACTCCCCAGAGATGATTTTTTCTCCGTGAATGGCATCTCTTGACTTTCTTCCAAATTCTCTAACTTTCTTGGCTTGATCTATTCTCGGTGAATGGCATGTCTTGAACTTCTCAGGGTTTGGGGACCCACAGGCTTCTTAAAAGCATCCCCTCCTCCTCTTGGGCATTGTACAAGGACCCTTCAGCTTCTTAAAAGCTCTCATGCCTTCTCTTGGGCTTAGTACAAGGACCCAGAGACCTCTACAGGTATAGGAACAGAACCTAGTCATCAATTTGCTAGAGCTGTCTTTCTGAGTCAAGTGTCAGACCAGTTAATGGGTTGACCTTCATCCCTTAACATATTAGTCTTCTCTTGGGCATCATACAAAGATCATTCACTTATCCGAGAATCGATTTCTCAAAATACTAGTAGACTTGGATAGTCTCAATACCCTTTGGATTTCCCATTTCCTTAAAGAACAGGAAATAACCCTGATCTTCTGACCAGTACCAAAGCACCACAAATCCATATAAGAACTGATTTTCTCTTTTATCTGACACACTGGACCTGTCACTCAACTGAAATAGTCACCAGCATAAATAGCCTCCTCTTGGGCTTTGTACAATGATTCTCTCCAGCAGAGCAAACCTTTTTTAGCCTCCATTTCGAGCTTCGTACGAGATAGAAAACACTCTCTTGTTGAATATAAAAGACTCTCTTGTTGAGTCAAACACCTTCAGCCTCCATCTCGGGCTTCACACGAGATACAAATCACTCTCTTGTTGAGTATAAAAGACCCTCTTGTTGGGTCATCAACTCTTTTAGCCTCCGTCTTAGGCTTCGTATAAGACAGATAAAAACACTCTCTTGTTGAGTATAAAAGACTCTCTTGTTGAGTCAATCACTTGTCAAACAGACTCTCTTGTTGAGTCTCTTCCCTTTTAGCCTCCGCCCTGGGATTTATACATGACAAATAAAAGTACTCTCTTGTTGAGTCAAACCTTTTAGCCTCCATCTTAGGCTTCATACAAGACACATAAAAAGCACTCTCTTGTTGAGTCAGTCACTTGTTAGCACCCTCTTGTTGGGTTAATAGCCTCCTCTTAGGCTTTGTATAAGGAAAACCCCGGTTGAGTCAATCAACCTCTTAGCATCAAATATGTGCCTTGCTCACAGCACATAAACATCAACAACTCCTCTTTAGAGATGACAAATTCTCTCTCAAGCCAAAACCCTTCAGCTTCACATCTTAGGCTTTGAACAAGATACAAATAGACCCTTCAGCTTCACATCTTGGGCTTTGAACAAGATACATATACTCCCTTTAGCTTCACGTCTTGGGCTTTGAACAAGACACCAAAACAACTTTTTCCTCCCATAGAATAGGAGGAACTACGATCGCTCTGATTTCTCTGTTTCGTCAAACGGGAATACGTAGGCATAAGATTGAAAAATCTTAGCGAGCATACTAATAAAAAAACCCAAAATTCCATACCTTCATGCGTCAATCGAAAAACATCAAATCCAGTACCTATCCAAAATCCCCATGAATAGTCCTGTCATTTCATTCTTACCAAAATAAGCAGAGAGAGGCCCATAATCTAAACCGCATCTGTAAACCAACAGTCATCTGTTTAAACTCAGTATGCAAGCAGGGTTAATTGGAGACATCTATTTCCCTTCCTTAGTCAGCTTAATAAGATAAAAAATGAATCGACCTGTAGTACCCCAGAGCGACAGTGCTTAAGAACCATGTCCAAAATCGTTCGCTACACCATGAGGTGGCATTTTTTCCAATTTAGCACAAGGTTGGCCTTTACGCACCTTTCCAATAGTTTTTCTAAGTTAGTAAGGCATCCTTCGAATGTAGATCCATATACAGAGAAATCATCCATAAACACTTCCATGATATCATCAAGGAAGTCCTTTGGAAGGTTGTAAGAGCATTCCATAATCCGAACGGCATTTGTCGGTAGGCGAATGTTCCATAAGGACATGTAAATGTAGTCTTCTCTTGGTCATCTGGAAGAATTGGAATTTGGAAAACAATACTAAATACCCATCTAAATAGCAAAAATATGAATGTCTAGCTAAACGTTCAAGCATTTGATCAATGAACGGAAGAGGAAAATGGTCCTTCCGGGTTGCTTATTTGAGCTTTCTGTAGTTTATACACATATGTCATCCAGTTTCTACTCGTTTAGCTACAGACTCTCCCTTTTCATTTTTAACAACTATAACACCTCCCTTATTAGGTATGACATGCACTGGGATAACCCATTGACTGTCAGAGATTGAATAGATTATTCCTGCATCCAGTAATTTAAGTACTTCCTTCCTAAATACATCGTTCATAATAGGGTTTATCCTCCTTTGGTGTTCTCTAGAGTCTTTAGAGCCCTCTCTAGCATAATCATGTGCATGCACACAGAGGGGTTTATCCCTTTCAAATCAGAAATGTTGTATCCCAAAGCGGTATGGTATTTTCTTAGTACTACTAAGAGTTTCTCTATTTCTACTCAATTAAGATTAGCATTTATTATGATCGAGAGATCAAGTTGTTCATCAAGAAACTCGTATCTTAGGTTTTTAGGTAGCACTTTATATTCTACTGATGGTTACTTAGGACTCGACATGGGGTCTGGTGTAAGTGTTATACATTCTCTTAAGCTATTATCTACATACTGTCGATGATATTCATCTTCATCTTCTTCTATCATTTCTTCAGTCGGAAGCTCTACTAATTTAATAATTGGTTGAGGTGGTTGAGAAGCTAATTTTTTAATGCATTCGTCAATGATGTCTATAAAACAACAAGTGTCGTCTATAGTTGGGGTTTTTAGAAACTGGTAAAGGATAAATTCGATTTTCTCTTCTCCTACCTCAAATGTTAACTTCCCTCCCTTTACATCTATTATCTCACCGGCTGTAGCCAAGAAAGGTCTTCCTAGTATGATAGGTATATTAGAGTCTTCCTTTATATCCATTACTATGAAGTCAGTAGGGATATAGAATTGGCCAATGCGTACTGGAATATTTTCCAGCATTCCCACAAGGTATTTAACATAACAGTTCGCTAATTGAAGTGACATTCTAGTAGTTCTCAAGTCTCCTAACTTTACATTTTCACATATAGAAAGAGGCATCAAACTGACGCTAGCTCCGAGATCACATAATTCCTTCTCGATGAAGAACTTGCCTATCACCCAAGGAATCGAAAAACTACCAGGGTCTTTTAATTTAGGAGGCATGTTATTTTGGATAATGGCGTTACACTCTGCAGTGAGTGTCACGGCCTCATTATCTTTAAGTTTCTTCTTATTTGATAAGATCTCTTTTAGGAACTTTGCAAGTGAGGGCATCTGAGTAATGGCCTCGGTGAAAGGTATAGTGACATGGAGTTGCTTTAGGAGCTCGATAAATTTCTTGAACTTGCCTTCATTCTTTGATTTGGTGAGTCTTTAAGGGTATGGTATCTTTGGTTTATAAGGAGGTGGAGGCACATAACATCTTTCTTTCTAAACAATATCTTTAGTGGCCATGGTAGTCTCCTCATCATCATCTATTATTTTCCCTACTGGATTTTCATCAGTAACTTTCACAAGTTCCTCATCTATGCTTCTGTACATCGTAGGATTGGCAACTATAGGGTCTTAGGGCCAATCTAACTTTGTCCTACTTCGTAGTATGATAGAGTTTGCATGGCCCTAAGGGTTTGGTTGAGGTTAGTCTGGGAATGTGCCAGGAGGAGCAGCAGAGGCAGCTTGTTGCTGGGCTACTTGAGTTATTTAAGTTTTAAGAATCTTGTTATGAGTAGCCATGGCATCAACCTTGTTTGCAAATTATTTTACCAGCTCGTTGGTATGAACTTTTTGATTCATGAACTCTTGTTTTGCTGGGTTTGAGACGCTGTGAAGTTTTCTATCATGAGCTTTAAGTTTAATTTTTTAGGAGCAAAAATAGCAGTTGTGACTCCTTTCTAGAAATTTTGAGGGTTAGAAAGTCGAGGGCTTGGAGCAAACAATGTGTTATTATTCTTGTAGGAAAAATTGGGATGGTTCTCCATCCAGGATTATAAGTGTTCGAATAGGGATTTCCTTGGGCGTAGTTGACTTGGTCAAGGGTAGTCCCTGTCAATAGTTGGAAATCATTAGCTATATGCCCTTGGACTCCATAAATTTTACAATTTAGAGCTATAACAACCACAATGACTGGAGTGGTAATAGTTAAATTGTTGATCTTTTGGGTAAGTGCCTCGATCTTGAGTTTATCCATCCTTTCTTTGGGTTGGATTTTCCCAACTTGAACTCTTTCAGTTCCCCACTGGTAATGGTTTTGAGCCATGTTTTTGATGAGCTGGTAAGCTTCGTTGAAGGGTTTATCCATTAAGGCCCCGCCAGCAGCAACATCTATGGTCAGTCTTGTGTTGTAAAGTAGACCATTATAGAAGGTGTGGATGATAAGCCATTTCTCTAATCCATGATGAGGACATAGTTTCATCATATCTTCATATCGTTCCCATGCTTCGAATATCAATTCTCCTTCTGCTTGTTTAAACGTAGTTATATGATTTCTCAGCACTCCCGTCTTGCTTGGTGGGAAATATCTGGCTAAGAATGCCTTCTTAGTCCATTCCATGTAGTAATTAAGTGCGCAGGTAGAGACTGTAGCCATGCTCTGGCTCTATCTCTTGGGGAAAATGGAAATAGACTTAGTGGCTTCTAGATTAACACCATTATTCTTTAATGTGTCTGCATACTGTACAAACACTGACAAATGAAGAATTGGGTCCTCGTTGGGATTTCCAAAGAAATGGTTCTGTTGCACGATTTGCAATAAAGACGGTTTCAATTCGAAATTGTTCTCCTGGGTTGCATGTGGAATAATGCTTGAGTATACCTCTTCCTCGGTTGGAACAGTGTAGTCTTTAAGAGGTTTTATATTTGGTGCAGCCATAGGAGTAAATATGGTTCGGTATTGTTCAATCTTGCGTCTTATACAAATAAAATGCTCTACTTCATCGATTGGTTATTCTAACTCGTCTATTTTTGAGCGAGTGCTTGGTATACTGTCGCTACTCGAAAAATAGACGACGAAGGCGAAAAGGAAAGAAACAGGAGAGTCGCCATCTACCTTTATTTATCCCATAAGGGGACGGGAAAACATCAAGAAAACCCCAAGGAAGAAAAAGGATAAGATGGTCTCGCAACCAAATTAAGGGTTCGGAAGCTGGTTATGCAGAGGGAAGGTATTAGCACCCTCCACATCCATCGTACTCGATGGGAACTATTCGCTTGTCTATGTGTAAGGATGTTTGCTAAAGGTATTTCTTTCTAAGTGTGTTCTAAGAGGGAAAGAGAAGGGTGAGAACCAAAGGAAATAAAAAGAAAAGGTGGGGAGAAGAAGAAGGGACTCGATAGGACTTCGCGGTCCTATGCCTACGTATTCCCTCGTGCAATGGGAAAGTCAGAGTCAACGTAGTTCGAAGGACTACGGGTGAAGAAAATGGAAAGGGGCTCGCCAAGATCATCGCAATCTTGTGCCTACGTATCTTACATTCGGACGAGAATGAAGAATCAGAGCAATCGTAGTTCGACCTGCGGTTTGTTGTTATTTTTTATGGACGATGTTATCGTGCGGGTTCTAGCAGTTAGGCTCGCTCGTGGAGTCTTATGCGTTACCTGTTTGCGGTAGAACGGGCGTAGCATGCCCTTTTTTGAAAAGGTTGATTTTCGCCATCAAGGCAAGATGTCACATTTGATTTGTTGATATTGTTTTTAAGGGTGAAATAAGTCCTCAGATAGTAACCCCTTCGGGTAGTACCCAATTCTTTATCTCAAAAGATTTATTTTGAAAATGGTGTGGCGAATACGGTTATGTCTTTGTATTGAAAGACGAGTATCGATACCACACACTCTAAAGTGAGCATCCTAATACTCGAAGAGGAAGAGGTCTTCACCCAATCCTCTCTCTTTAATTCAATACAAAGAGAACCTTATTCTCTTATTAAAGATGTGTTTTGGTTTAGATGGTAAGTGCTTTATGACAGTGAACCCTAAAGGTAATGTCAAGCACTCGAGATAGGAGAAGCCCTTCGCCTAACCACTCCACGAACAACTAAATTTATTAAGAAGAAGAAGTTTTGAAAATGAGCACTTGGTACTAGACCAAGGTTTTTGACTTTAGAAGAGAATGAAAATGAGTAATGAAATAGAAACCGAAATGAATTCGAAATGGTCTCGTCTTAATCAAGATTTTGAATCGATGAATTGATAATCTTTGATTTTAGACTTTCATTGACCTATAAAATAAAATCGAAAAGCAAGAAAGAAAGTGGTCTCATATTGATCAAGAATTTCAATCTATGATCTTTTGTTATATCATCGACCAAAGATAAAATCAAAAAGAAAAACGAAGATGAAAATCAAGGCGAGAAATGAGAAGTAAATCAAAATAATAAATGAATAAATAAACTTGAAATCAACCAAAACCCAATTAAATTCTAAAAATAAAATATTTTGACTTTTGATATGTATCATTTTTTTGGTTATTTTTTATTAATAATTAAAATAAAGTAGAATTAAAAACTAATCCTAAAATCTAAGTTACTAATCCTAAAAATTGTCTTAAAATTAATCTTAACATTAAAATTACAAAACCTTAAACGTTTCTAACCATCAATTAAAATTTAAAAAAAAAAGTCTGATGGGCCTACATCTTCCTAACGACGGCCCAAGTAATTGTCAGCAAGACAAAAAAGTTTGATCTATTCAAAACCTAAAATTTAATTCAGGAAATGCTTTAAGATCACACCTCATTTTTCTGTATCGTAAGAAAATCAATCTCAACATTATAATGTTCTACAACACACAGTTAATTTTCAACAATACTTCTTAGGTAAATCAAAAGGAAAGTCTAGCCATAGAGTTCTCAAGGATCAAAATCCAACATTCCTAAATCAAAACAATAATCGAGATTACCGTGACGGACGATTTGTGAATCGGTGATGGAGCTTGGCGCGTTGAAGAGGGTGCTCCATCGAAGGTGACGACGAAACTTGAGGGGATGCGATTGGTTTCGTGGTGGATTTGCTTCGCAGTGGTAGTTGATGAGGTTGGGTCGAAAGTGGCAGTGATACGCAATCTTCGGCGTCGGTAGTTTTGTGTTTTCGACAGCTTGCAGTCTCGCTCATCACATGTTTGATGAAAGTACTAAACCAAATCTTTCTCCTCCTTCTATTTCATTCTGAACTTTTTCTCTTTTGTTGTTGTTTGACGATGAAAACTGGGCTCGGTTTGGGAGGAGTTCGGATGAAGATGGTTGTGAGGAATATTTTTATGGTGGATCGAAGTGAGATGAGGGAGGCGAGAGTTGTTGGCAAGGTGAGTTATGGAAGTGTATGTGGTTACCACAGAAAACTCTGTGAGGTTGTTAGAAATGTGAAAGAGAAATGAAAATGGGAACGACAGTGATGTTGTGCGATGCGAGATCCATAGGGAATATGAGGTTTCAAGTGTTATGAAGGAGAGTTGGTAAGGTGAGTTTTCTTTTCACAGAGGATTCTCTTCTCTCTTTTCGTATCTTTATTTTTTCTCTATTTTTTTTCTTTAGTTCTTCTCACGGAGGCTTGCGGGTCATTGTGGTATGGTAATGAGTGAACCAGCGGAGAAGATGAAAGGTAGGTGTGGTGGTAATTTTCGATTGGTATGTTGTGTGGTTAATGGATGGTTGAAGGAGAGCAGAGGCGATGAGATGATGAAGGTGCAGTTGTTGTTGCTCTATTTTTTGTAAAGAAGAGGGAAGGTTTTGAAGCTGAGGTTGCGATTTGGAGGAAACAATTTGTGTTGTTGTTGATGTGTTTTGAGCGAAACTGAAGGAAGGTGGTTTTCTATGGAAGATAGTTGGGGTCAAATAGAAAATGAAGGTTGTTTCAGGTTTATGTTTTCCTTCTAAAGAGTTCAGAATTTTTCCTCTCCCCGTCTCAAATTCCTTTGTTCTTCCCCCCTTCAAATGAAACACAAACCTCTTTTTGTTTTTAAACAATGAAGACTTATGGATTAAGTTTGTAGTACAATGGATTTGTCTTGTAATGTTGTGTTGTCCTTTTCAGTTCAGGTTGTTGTTGGCTCTTGTTGTTGAAATGTCATTCTCAATGTTTCAGATTTTGATTTATTTGGAATTTGCTGCTGGAAATACTTTCTTGGTGCAGTTTTTTCTATGCAAAAATGAGGAAAAAGTAGTGTGCAGAGTGTTGCTTGTTGGTGTAGGAGTATGATTTGCAGTGTGTACGGTGGTATATGATTGCAGCTTATTTGAGGGTTATGGTTGGAGGGTTATGCGCATGGCTTGGAGTAGTGGGCTGACCATTTCCTTATTTTTTGCATATTTGTTGTATTGGTTTGAAAAAAGGTGTAATGGGCTTGGTCTTGTAAATTGAACTCTCTTTTGGTTTTTTTCTGCAAAGCTAAAATGGACTCATTTGAGTTTTTAACAGATCATGAATTAATTTTTTAAAATGGTAAGAAAGTGGATACTAAAAATAAAAAATGGATAGTTGATTTGGCTATGGATATATGGAAAATGAAATGGATAAAATATGGATAATCGAAAATGAAGAATTATTTAAAATGGATTTGAAAAGAATGGATATGGATAAAATTGGAAATGGCATTTGGATATTAAATGATGAGTATGAAATGTTTAGAAATGGTTTTAAAAGAACAAAAATGGTTTAGAGATAGGTTAGGAAAGTGGATATGGATTTTGTTAATGAAATGGACATGAAAATTGATAGTCGAATGAAAAATTGGATTGAAAAATGGGTAAATAACAAAATGGTTGCGGGAATGGATATGGATAACGGTAACGTGCATCCACCTTTGATCAACACTTAAAACCTCTGACAAACGAAACTTGCATACCACAATTCTTGAATTAAGTCGAAGAAGATCCTCCTTGAATCAACTTCTAATTAATGACACCACAATCTCGAATCCGTCTTAACATGGTCTTGATTGAACTATAAATCTGACGAATCCTGGATCAATGACAAAGAACCTGAACCACACAATCAGTACTTGCACACAACTTGATTACTTGATCCACACACGGATAATATGAATTGGCACAAAAACCATGACTGAAACTTCATACACAAACACTTGAATCAATCACACCCAGACCTTGATCTTGAAACAAAACTTTGGTTGGCCAAGATTAGGTCAAACCATTGAACCTCTAACAGTACTGCCTTTGCGCACCTGGTCTGACAAGCCTGATGAATCTTGATGAGGAGTTAAGACAATGAGAACTCAACCCTTGATTCAAACTTGGATGGAAGAGTCTCAAAGCATAAAGGAAGCTCGATTTAAAGGACCATTGATCTCGCTTCTTTGGAACTCAATGCAAATGAATGATTATGATCTAGAGGAATGTCTATATGATGAAAATGATATGATATGCAAGGTTAGGGTTAGGGTGAAAATGAGGGTGTGACACATACGACCGATGAAAAAAAGGAAAAAGTTGCCTTAGTCTATACGGAGCAACAATG
Source organism: Lathyrus tuberosus (assembly GCA_022829125.1). Lineage (NCBI taxonomy): Eukaryota > Viridiplantae > Streptophyta > Magnoliopsida > Fabales > Fabaceae > Lathyrus > Lathyrus tuberosus. The sequence continues at coordinate 10,473,657 of JALAZF010000090.1, forward strand.
GAGTTACGATATTGACTAAATTGGTCCCCGACAACGGCGCCAAAAACTTTGATGTGGTCTGTGCATAACGTATGGTTTACTTATCCTCAAGTGCACAGATTATATCAGAGTAATATAAAAGATTGTCGAACCCACAGAGACCAATAGTCAATCCTATTGTTATCTACTATTGTCATGTAAATCTAAGGTTAATCGGAGTTTTATGAGAGGGAAAAATAAAAACAGAAGATAGAGCTAGTTGGTTTTTATAACAATTAATAAAAGCGAGACCAAAATATGATTCGCATGGATCAACAATACTCACAGCTAAGTCGGGTTAATTAGTTAAATCGGGACAATATTGGAAGAAAATTAATTTAAATGAACTGTTTGCGTTCGCTAAATCGGAACCAAGTTTTATTCTAAAATCTATACTGTCGTTGTCACAGTTCAGGGTGTTAAAGTATAAAACTTATGTTTTTGAAAATCAAGTACTTATAATTAACTAAAAATTCGTTTTGGGTGAAAAACAAATTTAAAGGTAATATCGATTGTCGCTCGTGTAGCACCAGAGTCTAAACTTACAAATGCCTGTTGTCGCATCACACTTACAAATGTACTGGTGGCGACCTGCATGGTGTGCGACATTACATGGCACCCATGGGGCGCCACCCACATTGAAGAAAAAGACAAAAATTGAAGTTTGAAGTGTGTGGCATTCGCCACAGGGGTATAGTGTTCGCCATGACCCCTCCACCAGCCATGTCCACCATTCAGCACTCAACACGTTCACCATATGGCCATGGTGTCCACCATGGGCTTCGCGAGCAGAAAAATAGAAACTGACTTGCTTAGTCTCCTCCCACTTCAGCAAGGTTTCCTCACACGACACCCACACGAATTCAATCCAGATTCACCAGTTGGAGCACTATATATAGTCTTATTTTTTAGGTTTTTGATATCCAAGTTTCTTAGTATCAAGTAAGCTAAAAAATCACTTATTGTCAGAGTGCTTAATTGCTCAAATCGAGTAATAGGCACACCATAGTTTTAAGATTCTGCAGTTTCATGTTTGTACTTGGATCGTCATCATTTAAGCTTGCCGCCATATTAATTCCAGAGTTTTATTTTCAAGTTTTCTGGTTTCCAATTCCTGAACTGTGTTACTTTTAGTACGTATTTTTCTTCTTTAATTTTTGTTCACTTTACTATTTTAAGTCTTAATATTTTAATTTCCATTTTCGATTGTTCTACTATTTTTAATTGCCACTGTTTTGATTGCAAGTTCTACACACTATCATCAACTACTAGTACCACTTATATACATATAATTGAAATTAAATTCTACATGTACCGTGTTGAAATGTGATATGTTTCATGGTCATCAGAGGGTTTGAAGTAGAGCCAAGTGGAATTTCATTCTCAGTAACTATAGCTGCTTGAGGATCATCCCCTTTTCTTGTCGGAGCTAGAAAGGCTTCCAATATTTGGTCCATCTTGTCTTTCAATTGATCAACATCTCCTCTTAGGGCCACTTGTCCATGTTCCAATTCATCCATGATCTTTCGATAGTTACTTCATGTTTCGTAAGAGTACTGGGGAATCAGCTTGTTTGGTTAACTATTTTTTTTAGGATGGAAAAAAGTGGAATGAGTTTTTTTTTGTTTTTGCTGGAAAAATATGCTTGCGTGCTGATGAATGCAGTAGATGCATGATTTTTTTTATATGCCAAAAGATATTTATGAAAATGCAATGTCATGTCATGTATGGGTTTTGGGTGAGGTGGTTTTGAACAATCCGGGTACGATTTCTCACTGTAGAATGATTTCAAGTGCTATATAACCAGTAATCCCTACACCAGTAGGCTCTAGGGTTTTAGAAGGTTCTTATAGTCGTGGATCTTATTTGAGAATATTTCCATAAATAATAAATTACTCATTATACAACAATACCCTCAAGAGGATCTACTCTAGGTGAGGTTTTCACGTCAACCAAATAAGGCATACATCTCGAAAGCCAAAACTATACACCCATCGACTCCAAGGCTCTAGACATGGTTCTCAGAGTCATGAATCCTATTTGAAAATATGGTCGTCGATAACGAATTACTCATTAGAAAACAATACTCTCAAAATGATTTATTCTAAGCGAGGTCTTCATGCCAACCGAGCAAGACATACATCTCAAAATCCAACACTACACAACCATCAGTCTTAATAACAAATTTAGGGTTCTAGACAAAGGTCTCTAGAGTCACTGACCCTATTTGAAAATATTATCATCATAACAAATTACTCATTAAACAACAATACCCTCAAAGGGATCTAATCTATGCGGGGTCTTCGTGTCACCCAAGCGAGACATACATATTGAAGGCCAACACTATACAACCACCAACTTAAACATAAGTTTTCTCAGACTCATTTGTACAACCTCACTTAAAGTGCAAGCAACTGTGAGAGCAAGAATTATCTCTACAAGTCAATCTATGTTTTGATGATAATAATACGTATTTGTGAAAGAACTATTTTATGTTCTAACGTGTGTTGTGTGCAGGTCATAATTATAGAAGATATCAGATTCAACAAGCACCAGCCAGATGAGCGAAAATGATTATACGCGAAGTTACTATGTGTAACACAAGTCGCAAGAAGCAAGAATGCTTCTGTATCTAATCATGATCAGTCAGATCCAAGGATGCCGATATTGCTGTTGCAGTGCTTTTGTTGATGCTCGCTGAAAGTGGTTGTGATTCTGAAGATTGCGAAGCTTCTGAAGAAGAGAACGGAAGTGCTGAAGACTCTCATGACTTGAAGTTCTGAAGGCTGGAGGCTATGAAGACCAAGTGCAGAAAGATTCTGAAGACTTATGTGTTCTGAAGATTACAAGTTCCAAAGGTCAAGTGCTGAAGACTCTGAAGACGGATTCCTAATGGACGAGTTCTAAAGATTCGGAAGACTTGAAGTAGTAAAGGATAATGTTCTTAAAGACAAGTGCTGAAGTTCTGAAGAGTGATTCCTAATGGACTTCTTTAATAGACTGAAGACTTGACGTATCAGATATCCTGTTAAGAAGGCTCTACTCATGCTTCATCAAATTACCATCTGAAGCCTCTGAAGTTTGGAAGTCAAATGTTACTGTTGTGAACAACTGTACACACTGCTCAAGAAGATATCCCGTCACTTCTCCCACAGCAAAAAGGAGATGTGTCAGTACAACTCATTATTACACAATGTCTCTTTTCCAACAGCCAATAGTATTTCAAACGGCTATATTTCTACTGGGCTATTTAAAGGAAAGAGTTCTCGCTTCTGTAAGTAGTCGATTCTATTGATCATCAATTGGATGTACCACTCATGAATTGACCAAGTCATTGTGTGAAGATAGCAACAACGATGAGTTCTCATTGTAACACTTAAATATCAAAAGTTATCACCATTTACACATGGCCATTGTTGTTGGAGCTTAAAATCAACATTCAACACAACAACAACAATTTGGAACAGAAGCTGTTGATGAAGAAGACAACATTGAAGATCAGTCAAGTCGTCAACCTACCTTCTCGTCAGGGCAACATTGAAGATCTAAAGCAAGGAGTTGTTGCTCAAAGCTTGCTCACCCAAGAAGACAAAGAAGAAAAAGATCTACAAGATATCAACAACTGTCAAATTCAAATACATCTTTGTATTTTCTTAGAATAGCAAGGAGCTGCTGCTCTTATCTTGCTTGAACACTTGTGTGTTCTTTGTACTTAAACTTAGGAGTAATCTGCTTGTTAAGAAGCATCTTTGTAATCTCCTGTTAAACTAATTCTTGGTTAATTAGGATTCCTTTAATGGTCAGTGTGACCGGAGACTCGAGAAGACAATGGTGAGATGTCACTGTGGGAAATCCTGAAATAGGGTCAGTAGCGTTATATTCATTGTGATGAATCCTTGAACGTCTAGCTGTGAAAGCCTAGCAGTAGATCTTGCGAGATTGGAACCTGAAAGTCAATGTTTGTTATATTCATTAAGTTGAATCCCTGAACGATTCATTATATGTTAGTCACAGTGCGGATGTGCAGTTTGTTAGTCATCGGCTGTTGCCCGTGCATCTGTAATCGAGATTAATTATAGTGGATTAAGTCCTTGTGTTCAAGGCGAAATCACCTGAGGAGGGTGGATTGGATTAGCCTTTGTGGTGAACCAGGATATATCGTCTGTTCTTTACTCTTATGCTTAATGTCTTTGTTTATGTTTCTATACTGAGAATCAGAACCTCACATAAGCAAGTCAGAACCTTGCAACTCTGATAAGCTTCTGCTCTGCAAGTTCTGAATGATATACATAACGTTCAGACTCTTATTGGTTCTCATGCTCTAAGCATTGTCAAGTCTGAATATAACTTTGCAAGTCAGAGTCTCTCAATGAACTCTGATGTAACGTAAAGTGTCTTATTGACAAGAAGCGAAAAGTTGTTAAAAGAGTAAATACACAATTCGAACCCCCCCCCCTTTCTTATGTCTTTCTCGCACCTTCAGCAACAAGGAAATCCAACCCACAACACATAAGAACCATACAATAGATAAATAACTAGCTAAAATAACACATAAGAGATAACAAATTAAAAGATGGTAGAAGAAAAGAAATAATGCTAACATTCATCGCAAAGCTAACTAGACTAGGCTTGGCTCTCAAACATCCCCTCTGAAGTCGCCAGCTATCGTGGCGCGAAAAATACTCGAGCGAACAAATGCTTTAATGAACAATGAATTCTCCACCAAATTTTATTTTTTTAAGGGAAAACATCGATAAAGCCCTAAAAGAACAAAAAGGTGGTCATCGCAACTGACACGCCGCAAGTGCACAGTTGTGAGAAGTAGTAAAAGATTATCAAACCACATGGACCAATGGATTAAGTACCAAACTCAGTTCTATTAATGTATATCTAGAGAGACCAACGTTTGCGGTTTTGCAAAACAACTTATTTGAAAAGCACCTTTCAAAAAAATAGCTTAAATAAAAATCACTTAAATTATGATGAAACAAACAAAACTTAGGGTCATGATTCTTACTCTGAAATCTCCATATGATCCAATTCACTTCTATTACAAGAATTCTGACATGACTAATAGAAAATAGATAAATGTGGACAACACCTGTTTTCGCCACCGTGTCGCCCTATCGATGATGAATAATTTTTCTGCTTTCGTACGACCAGATTATTCGTCAAAGATTCGTTACTTTTGTACAACTATAAAAAAATGGGGTGTTTCTCAATCTCATCCAAGAACTTTCATTGTATTAGACTCGATTGTTTAAAAATCTGCGCTCGGGTACCGATACATATCCTTTTAGACTACGATCGGTACTTGAGAACTCTTCACTTTAGTACAAGGGTTGTAATGCTTTAATTAGGTATTAAAATAAACGTGAACAAAAAATATTGTAATCGACTTGTGGCGAATCATACAAATAGTCATGAAATAAGCCTCATGACCCTTAGTCCCTAATGGACTACTCACTCATGGTGAGGAATAGCACAATCAGAGTAATATTTGAGATGGAAATCATGATAAACAACTGAAATAGTATAACAATTGTAATGAAAGCAATAAACTGAACATGACTGATAAGAAATTACTTTAAATAAAACCTTGATCCATTGCTCCCATGGAGACTTAATTCCAGGGCTTCAAAAAGTAAAATACGAGAAAATAGAATAAAAGTTGGATTTCAAACTCAATGCTATCTATGAGTTTTTATAATAAAAATTATAAATGTGGACTAAATCCAACTTATCAATGTCAATTACATTAGAAAATATTCATATCCAAAGATGCAAAAGTCCCAAAATAGTAGCAATTAAGCCAAAAAAGGAAACAAAAGATGGAGGGGCACGCCTGCCTGCTACGGCCCATAGCAGCTGCTACGGGTGGCCGTGGTATGCCTATGGAAATTGTACTGGGAATATTCAAAATAGTGGGAGCTAGGGTTGGCTGCTACAGCCGCCCGTAGCAGCCCTCTGGAAAATGTACTGAGAATTTCCAGCTTTTGCCTTTTTTCCTCGTTTTGCTTCATTTTGGTTCCTTTTGTTGCCCTGGACACTTATTAAATCCTAAAAACATTAAAAACACACTACCAAAGCATAAAACATGATAAACGAAAGTAAATCGAACAAAAAAAAAGAAAAATAAAGAAGTAAAACAATTAATAAAAATGATGCAAAAACCAATTATCAATCTCCCCCAAACTTAGATTGTTGCTTGCCCTCAAGAAACAAAGCTTGCTTATGCAAATTTTCAGATCAGACGATTAACTTAATGAAAAATCTTACAAAAATGAAGCTACCGGTACTCATACGTGAGTTTTTGTTCATTTGGGTAAGATAAAGTTCTCTCGGTAATCACTTGACACCAAAGGTATTTACAAGAACACTAATCGTACTGAGACTATGGATCTAAGTCTCCCTTTTAGAGACCTTTCCAACTATGCTTTGTACTTAAGTCTCTTTTTCGATTTTTCCTTCCCTTTTCATTCAAATAATCAAATTAAGGTTTTTCTGATGCTAAGACTTACTTCAACTTCACCATATCCTTCTTGATGATATTCATATTACCAAGAACAATAGTAGAGAGAATGTTACCATATGTTCTTCTAGATCCTGAGTGGCAGAAACTTTCTTTAGAACATTAATTAGTCTGCTCATATGGAACAGTTCGGATAAGAGTTTGTCATAAGGAACATTCTTCTTGTTATATTTTTGGATTTCTTTGATAGCATCACACAGATGGTTAATGATGTAAGCAGTCAGGTTTAGCCTTCCATGCTTTACCAAGAACCAGATGAAATGCTTATGGTCCCAGGAGATCTGATCAGAACTTCCTTCTCTAGGGATCAAGCAACCAATGAGGATTATGAACATAAGTCTATATGAATTTTGCATATTCTTCACTTTACGAAAGTCTTCAGAGTTGGTAAATAAGCTTGATTTGATCAAATAAGCATGTTTACTACTCTCATTGGTGTTAAGAACACATCTTCCTTCATTTGCTACATAAATCATCTTGGAAATATCCCTCTGAGTGATGGTAACATCAACACCCATCACAGTTGATCTGATTTCAACTTCTTTAAACTCTTTCAGACCCATCTCAGCTCTTGACTTCCCTCTATTAACTTCATCTTCAACAATCTTCCATTTTCCTCAAATGATGTGGCAACTTCATCATAGACCAAAGCCTTAACCTAGAAATCTTTAACCAAGTAGGGATAGGTTGGACTATTAAGTATATTAAAGAAGTGCATTCATCCTTGAACTTCGAAATGTTCTTTCAAAGGATACCCATTTACCTCAAAAGATTTGAAATCAACTATTTGTTCCATAATCAACTTGAGTTCTTCTTCTTTGGTCTTCATTGTTCTGGACTTGAAATGGAATCCCTTTCCATATTCGACAATCAATGGAGCTTGCTGAGAAGTAGATGCAGATGCCATTGCAATGGATTTTTTTAGGGTTCTAAAGGGGTTTTGTAAAAATTGAGTTGTTTTTCAGAGAAGGCTTTATAACAAAAGTGTGAGTTGTGAAGTGAGAGAACTGTGTGAAATCTGAACCGTTTAAGTGTTTTGAGTGAAAAGAGATTTTTATTTTGATTACAACAAATATTTAATGACAAATGGGCATGATACACAGTATTCAAAACCAATTAATCATTACCCAAGAGTTATTACCTAGTAGCTAATATCCACGTTAGAAATCTTTTCAAATACGAGTTATTTAAGTGGGACAGGTGTCACTAGGAAGATATAAAGATTTTCCACTTAAATGCTATCAGAGAGACAAATAATCATATTTTGAGCATTAGAGGATGAGATGCTTTAGAGGCTACTATTCGTCAGAGGTTGAGTCAGACTCTGGTCATAGTGACTTCTGATAATCATCAGACTCTAATCCCTCATTCAGAAGCAAACACTATTCTTTTACAAAATTCATGTTCATATTATTTTGATAAAATCGAATCTTTTAATAGCTAGAGCTTTAATAAATATATCATCCCATTGATGATGAGTATCAATGAATTATATATCTTTACACCTCTCTGAACACAATCTCTAATAAAATGATGTTTAATTTCAAAGTGCTTGGTTCTTGAATGTTGAATATAATTTTTTTGTCAAACAGATAGCAGCATGATTATCATAGAAAATTGGAATATTGCTTCCACTTATTTGATAATCTTCTAACTGATATTTCATCCAAAGTAGTTGTGTGCAACACTTAGAAGATGAGGTGTATTCTGCTTCTGCTGTAGACAAAGCAATAGTTGATTGTCTTTGACTAACATAGGATATTAGGTTTTCACCTCTGAAGTTACATTTTCCACGAGTGAGTTTTCTATCGATTCTATCTGGAGTATAGTAGGCATCACTAAATCCAACTAGCTTATAATCTAGGGATTTTTTATAAAGTAATCCTAGATTAGTAATTCCCTTCAGATACCTAAAAGTTCTCTTAAAACGGTTAAGTGAGTCTCTTTAGGATCTGACTAGAACCTTGCACATATACATACACTGAATACAATATCTGGCCTAGAAGCTGTTAGGTAAAGTAAAAAACCAGTCATACCTTTGTACAACTTCTGACACACTTTGGTACTAATTTCCTCCTTGCTCAGATTATAGGTTGGATACATTGGAGTAGTTATGATCTTGCAATCATCTAGCTTGAATTTCTTCAGAAGCTCCTTTGTGCAGTTTGACTGATGAACATAGACTCCATCCTTGCATTGGTTGATTTGAATTACAAGGAAAAACTTCAGTTCTTCTATCATGCTCATTTCAAACTCAACCTGCATTAACTCAGAAAACGTTTTGCAAAGAGTAGCAATAGTAGAACCAAAAATAATATCATCAGCATACACTTGGGCAATTAAGATGTCATTTTTCAAGATATTTTTTAATAGTGTAGTGTTAACTTTCCCTTTTTGAAAACCATTTTCTAATAAAAAGTTACTCAGTTTCTCATACCAAGCTCTGGGAGCTTGTTTGAGGCCACATAGTGATTTCTTAAGTTTGAAAACATGATATGAGTGGACTGAGTCCTCAAACCCAGGTGGTTTTTTGAAATAAACTTTTTCCAGAGATGACACCATTTAAAAATTCATTGTTAACATCCATTTGATATAAAATGGTATTACGATTAATAGCATAAGAGAGAAGTAATTTGATTGCCTCTAACCTTGCAACAGGTGCAAAGGTCTCAGAGAAATTTGTACCTTCTTGCTAACTGTACCCTTGAGCTATAAGTTTATCTTTATTTCTCACCACTTCTCCATGCTCATTAAGCTTATTTCTGAATAGCCAATTTGTTTCTATGATGTTATTCTGATGAGGTTTGGGTACCAGATCCGAAACATCATTCCGTTGACACTGGTTCAACTCTTCCTGCATTGCCACAATCCAGCCATCATCAGATAAGGCAATAGTACACATGCTAATGATCATTTCTTTCTGGTTTATTCCAAATCCAACAGTTCCTCCCTCTTTCAGAGTTAGGGTTTGGAACATATCCTTTTCTCCTGTGATATGTCGTGAGCAGCCATTATCCAGGTACCAAGAATGTTGCTTTCCTTCTCCCTTGAAGAATATATGTTGCAAAAACAATTTCAAATTTAGGTCCCTATAGTCTTATGGGTCCTTTGGGGTTAGTTCGGACAAGCTCTTTTTTATTTTGTACCTAAGCTTTCATATAGAAAGGCTTAGGAACATTCAAGACTTTTGGTTTAAAAGTTTGATGTCTTGAATAACTCTTAGCCTTTAGTTCTGAACCTTTCAAAACCTTAGACTTTGATGTGTTAGGTTATGGTTTCTTTAGAACCTTTGACTTTAGAGTTTTTGGTTCTAGTTTCTTCAGGACCTTTGACCTTGAAGTCTCAGGTTCTGATTTCTTCAGATCCTTTGACTTTACAGTTTTAGGTTATGACTGGTTCATAACCTTTGCTTTTTCAGCAACAGGTACAAAATAGGAATCTAGCTCTTTTTGAGCAGAGCTTGAAGAAGAAAGTTTTATTAGTTTAATCAAGGTTTCATACCTTGGATTAAAAGGTTTTTTAGAATAACCAATACCATATCCTTTGCTTCTACTTACACCATAAATCATGGATGCAAGTTTTGTCTTGTTAAAGCCAATTATGATAAACTCTTGAAGATCCATTTCACGCTCATCAAGTGGTTTATCAAACATTTATTTTTCTAGATCAATATGATCTTTTTCTAAAGCTTCATGTTTATTTTAAGAGGATTTTAATTCATCTTTCAATAGATCATATTTCTTTTTCAAGATTTTCATATGTTTGGCTTTTTCTTGACAATGACCCATAAGGTCTTAAACAAGAGTAATTAAATTAGCACGAGATAGTTTAGAGAATACCTCGTCTTCTTCTTCAAACTTTGAACCAGAATCTGAGTCAAATTTTGTGTCTGAAGATGTAAGACCCATTAGAGCTAGATTGGCTTGTTCTTCATCTTTGTCAAAGTCTTCTTCATTATCAAGCTCATCCCATGTTGCCATGAGACTCTTCTTTAACTTGTTTCTGAAGCTTGAAAGACTTATAGTTTTTAAGTCTTTGGCTTCTTTAATGGTCGTAACCTTTTGTCTGTATCTGACAGGAAAACTCCTAAGAATCTTCTTAACATGATCATAATTTGTATAGCTCTTGTTCAGAACTTGAAGTCCAGATATAAGAACTTGAAACCTTGAGAACATGGTTTCAATGTCTTCATCTTCCTTAATTCTAAACAGTTCATACTGTTGAACCAAAAGGTTAGCCTTTTCTTCTTTTACCTACTGATTTCCTTCATAGCTAGAAACCAAGGATTCAAAGATGATTTTAATAGTAGATTCGTCAATAATCTTGATGTACTCAGAGTGAGATAGTGCATCTACCAAAATGCTTCTAACTCTGTGATGTTTCCTATAAGTCTTCTTTTGAGCAGGTGTGAGACTTTTTATGTCAGTTACTATTCCTACTCTGTTAACTGGAATATTAATGTCATCTTCAAGAATGTTCCATAACTCATCATCAAGACATATGATGTGAGTGTACATCTTACTCTTCCACCATTCGAACTTTGTAGAGTCTCCGCTGAAATTTGGAAGTCTAGTTGTATAGTTATTCTATTCAGAGGTACTATAATCATAGTATACAACAATGTTTTTAGGACCACCAGAGGTTTCAAATACATCTGTCATGTTTTTCACTTAGAATATTTTATCTACCACTATTAAGTGTTAAAAGCACAAACCAGGCTCTGATGCCAACTAAAGGTGAGAAAAACACAAGAAGAAGGGGTTGAATTGTGTTAGCTTTCTCTTTCTTTTATGAAAATCTCTTATCAAATTCTGAACACAAAGTCTAGAATCTGACTCAAATTTAAGAATTTAGTAGCGGATTAAAACAGTTCAAATGTAGAAAGGAAAGAAAGAGAGACACAAGTAGTTATCCTAGTTCCTCCCACAAATCCAGAGTAGTCCAATCCCTTTGTACTTCCAAGGGATTTCACTATAATTAAAACTGATAACAATTGCTCAAGCACAAATCATAAGACTTCCAATGCTCAAACACACAAGTAAGAGACATTTAAAGCCCAAACGCAAAAGCAAGAGACTTCGGATGCTCAAGCATACAAACAAGAGACTTCAAATGCTTAAGCACACAAGCAAGAGACTTCAAATGCTCAAGCACTTAGCAAGATATTTCTTAAACTCTAACCTACAGATAAGATATTATGAAAAACTACACTTGATATTCAATCAAAGGTGTAGAAAAAATACAACACAGAAATACTCTTTAAGACTTAAGAGTTTCTAAGAATATACAAGTATTTAGAAATTCAAAGTTAAAATTGTGCTTTTTTGTTTGACAAAGTAACAGTTCTTTTATTATTAATGGTTCATCATTTTTCTTCAAGTCTCCAGCTCCTTATATAGAGGTAAAGAAAAAAGTCATTGAAGAATTTGCACAAGAGAGTCTTTGAGAATCTTGATTTAGAGAAGTTGAGATGTTTCTTGATATGGTTAATACCCTTTAAATCACATTTGAAATATCTTTGCTACAAAAGGAATTATATGTTGCATCCAAGTTGTCTTATGCAGGTTTGTGCTTAATTTTTCACGTGATCAGAAGAAGAAAAAATGCCCTCAGAGTTTGATGGTGGCCTATCAGAATCTCTTTGATCCTTGTGTTGACTGGATCTGCAGAGTATGAATCTTCAGAGTCAGGATCTTCAGAGGCTGACTCTTCAAAATATGAATCTTTAGAAGTTATCTTCATTTAGAGTCTGAGTCTTTATAGTCTGGTCTTCTGCTTCTGATGTTTCAGAATCTGGATCTTTAGCTTCTGTTTAAATGTTAATTTTCAGTATCAATACTAGGTTCTCTTTAGAAATTTTAGTCTATGCTCCTACACACTTGAACATTTGTTAGTATACCCTATTACTCTGTAAATACTTTGTTATCATCAAAACCTTAGAGATATGGTATAAACCAATTTTGTTCCAACAAGTTCTTCGATGTGATGTAGGATGTTATTTCCTCCATCTTACAGTGGTCATGTTTAGGATCGAGGATGGTTTGTTCGTTAAAATTGATCGTGGAATTCAACGACACCACTGTTCCGTATTGGAACCATAATTGGTGTTGATTGATGATGTAGGATTCTGGAATCGGTGACGTTGATCTCAGGTGCGGTGGCGTAGGATGAACCTTCAAGGTTAACACTCCAATGGCCAAGTCAGATACAAAGCCCAAGATGAGTATAATGAAGAATGTGGGTCAAAAAGTGTAACTTAAATTTAAAGTGGTGGCTATATACGTTGGATCACCTCGTTTGGGCTATGCATGATTGGGTGTCATACCCTAATTTTTTACCCTAAGATCCCACCTTCATTTGCATCATTTTTCATATCATCAAGAGCTTTTTGTGTGTATGTTTTATGTTTTCTCTAATCCCATGAAAATACAAAAATATATGTCTCGCTTGCTTTGTTTACAAGTTAGGGTTTTGCATCGAGGAGTTCAAGTGGTTGATCAATCAAGGTTTAGTGTGATTCTCAACATACCAAGTTCCTCTACTAATTCATAGTGATAAAGAGTTTCCCTTCATTAACAATCAAGATTAAGTTTGCATCAATTCAAGTTCATCAAGTTCCAATTCATCAGAAGCCCCAAATTAGGGTTTTGGTCAAAGTCAGCTTGATGGTGACTTTTTTACCAAAACATGATCTCATGGCTTGTAACATGACTCAAGAGTTTCAAATACATCTTTGTGGTCCATTCATATGATCTAAATGGTTCAAGAAGTTTGATTTATTGATAGTTGAAGAATTTTTATTCAACTGATGAAAAGTCAACCAATGCTTAAAGTCAAAGTTTGAATTTTGAAATTTTTGGTCAGCTATGGATTTCTCAAGTCAAGAATCAAGAAAGTGTAGAAAATGATTGAGTTTGATCAAGTTAAATCAAGAAAATCAAGAAAAGATCAAAAGTTGTCAAATTTAGGGTTTTGAAAATTTCTCTAAGTACCAAAATTTCAAATTTTGGGTTTTGAAAATTTCTCTAAGTACCAAAATTTCATGTTCACGGGGGTGACTTTCCAAGGTTGTAACTTCCTCCTCAAGCATCCATTTTGAACAAAAAAGGGCTACAAATAAAGATTTCATGACATACTACATCATAGTGAAGAGTTTCTGTCCAAGGTCTTTCCACAATTTATTCAAGAGTCGTGCCAAAATGAGATGTCAAAGTTGTGGGATTGCCTAACACTTAGAAATTTTTTTGTGTCAAACAGTCTCAACTTTCATTTTTTATGGCCATTTTTCTCCATGATCCAAGATGTTTCAAAGAAAGTGTTCAACATCAAAGTTGAAGTCCATGATCCCAGCTTTCCATTGGTACCAAGGGCAATAATTTTGATGACTTGAGCATGGAGTTATGGTTGGACCAAGAAGCCATGGTGAAGCTATTCCACAAGACAGATTTTAGGCCAAGCCAAGCATGCCTTGACCAAAACCTATGCAAAGTCACTCTCTATCTGCTCCATAGCAGGTACCAAATGCATGCCACAAGAGGCCAAAAGCCTTGTCTCCAAAGTTTGTCTTATTTGGTGCTGCAAGGGGCATGAATCAAGAAAGCACATTATGCGAAAACCATGTTTGAACCAAAACTTGTTGACTAAGTTTTGAGGTACAATATCTCTGCACCAAGACAAATTCAAAACATGTTAAAATGCAGAAACATAAAAATATCATATCATCTTGCTTTGAACCAAGCTTGAAAGCATACTTGAGTTTTTTTTTTTCATTTTCACTTCCACTTGCAACTTCAAGCAAGAACAACCATCCCCCATCCAAATTTTTCATTCTAATCCATTACACTAACCAAAATGATCCTCTGAAACACCCTAAACCAAGCTTTGATACAAAACCACAAAAATCACCATTTTCAAAACTCCATTTTCACCACACAAAATAACATTTCTTTGAATCTTTCATTTCTTTGGAGTTTTCTTTGATTTTTTTCTCATAATCATCATCAATATAGACACATAAAGTACTATATACAAAAAATCGCAACTGTAACCATTAAATCATCACCTCCAAAACCTCATTTTCAAGTGAAAAATTTGGATTCGATTGGAGCATTTGACAAGGTTACAAGGCAAGGCAAGCATACCAACATCTTCCTAGGACCTCACTGAAGCTAAAGGGATCATTCTCCACCCTCAAAGCACTCTGAAAAGCTTCGCTGGAATCACTCCGGTTGGTGAGAAAATCCCCATTTCAAAATCTCTCATTTATGCATCATTTCCCTTCATTCTTGTTACCATTATACATGTTTTTACATTAGGAATGAAAGCCCTAACCTTTTGGACACTGATTGTGCACACACACCATTTAATTTATGTTTGAAGTTTTAGGGTTCTTACTTTAATCTCAGAAATTACATGTTTTACAGTGTTTATTTTTAAAATTAATTATCATATTCATGATCCTTGTAAAATTTTGAGCAAGATAGTATATTCACATGTCATTTTTTATGCAAAAAAAATATTTGGCCATTCATTTTTGAAAAAAAGTTATGAGAGGTTGAAGAAAAAGTTTCTATTTTCAAACATTACTTTTTATATTTATTGTTTTAGAGCGAACCTTTGAACAAATGAATAGTTATGGCATAATGGTAAAGTGTTTGGCTTGTAACCTGATGCCTTGGGTTCAACACCCAATGGGACCTTTTATCACCTTTGTGTTTTTTTCTTTCTCTTTTCCTATTTCCTTTTGTTTATTTGTTTTTTTTATTATTTTTATTTGATTCTTTTTAGTTAATTAAGTTGCATAAATATTTTTATTTACTATTAATTTCCTTCACATGATAAAAAAGACAAAAAAAAATATTAAAGTATGATTTTATTTCTTTTTTTTTAACATAAAAAATACCAAAAATATTTATTTGAATTTATTTTAATATTTTTTTAGGGTTTATTTCATTATTTGAGGTGCTTTGATCTATTTTATGACCATGCCTTGATGAATTTATTTGTGGTCCTTGATGCTTATATATATTGATCCATATGTTCTGATTTTTTACCATGGTCTTGACCATGTGTCATTATGCTTTGTGCTTGATGAATATTGATGCTTGATTCTTCTTTTGGCCATATGTTTGATAATTTCATGATGACTATTGGTCTCTCTTGAGTTTCTTCTTGTGATTGACACATGTCTTGGTGTTTGAGTTTGATGTTTGCCATGGCCATGTATTTAATACCTTGCCTTGATGTTACTTCATACCTCGTGTATGTTTAAATAATGATGATACTTTGTGTCATTGCTTTTATGTCATACTTTTATTTGATGTTTGACCTAATTGTTGAACAATTAACATGAATATGCTTGCATGCCTTTATTGTTTTCATTTGTTGTTGCTTGTGTTTAAATCCAAGGGAAATGGATTATAGTTGACTTATTGTCATATGCATACCCATTGTGTATCTTGTTGTATCCTTCACCTTTCATTTACTTCATGTTTACCCTCAGACTTCCTTTTTTTTTTTAACTTGAACCTCTTTCAATAAAAAACTTTAACTTAGGTCATTGCATTTTCAAAATTTTCTTTTCTTTTATAGATGCTTCAAGACATCTTAAGCATATCAAACTCTTTTCATAAGACTAAAACACACAAAACTCATTCAAGACTTTTGCCATTAGGCTTTTCCTTTTAAATCCTTTTCCTAAAGAGGATTAAACATGAGTCGTCTATTGTTGAGATATAATTCTCTTACCCCATAACATAGTTGAGAATGATTTTGATTCTTTTCCACTTGATGGAGGTATGAGGCATACTTGTTGATTCTATATCCAAGTTGGAGTCTTTCTCTCATTGTGATGCAAAGATCCATCTTCCACATGTTTGTGGTGGATTAGTCGAGTATTCTCCTTAAGATGATAAATTGTCCCTTCTTCATTAAAATCAACCACAACAAACTCTTTTGTTTTTGTACCCCGAACTACGAAGTTTTGATCCTTTATTGGTACGTAGGCATAAAACTTCATATCTTATCAAACACAAAAACAATAAAAATACTTCTTTTCCCATCTCCCCAATCCTTTTTTTCAGCAAACACTTTTAAACTAACACAAATATTTCAAGAGGTTCCTATAGGATACTTTAAATGCTTAGGGTGCTAGTATCTTCCGTTACCATAACCAACCCTCGTACCTTAGATCTCTTCATTGCTTAGCTTCTAGTCTTGCTTTTTGCTTTGCATGTTTATTGTGGGTTTACTCGATCTTTTCCCCTCCCCTTGAAAAAATAAAATTTCGGTGGTGACATCTTGTTCTGTAAGTCTAGCTAATTGATAGCTTGGTCTCCGATTTTTCACCGCGATATTGGACCCGTGCATTAGGCCTTTGACCGGCCCAGAAAACCATCTTTATATTATAACTTTTATAAATCAAAATTTAAAAACAAAATCACTTAAAAATGTCAGCTATTTTGAATAAATAAAAATTATTTTTAAGACATTTTTTTTTAAATAGATTAAATACCTTTTTTGGTCTCGTATCTTTACCTTTTCCATGGTTTTGAATCATGGGTCACGTTGGTTGTTAGGCAAGATATTGTACCACTGGTCCAATATCACCGTTTTATCCAATTTTGTTGTTTCCATACCAAATGGATTAGCTGGTCCTACTTTTTCTTTTTTATCAAAAGCCATGGAAAAGAACTAAACAGCTTTAGATTCCAATAAAGACATAGATTCCATTGAAACACCATGCTTGACAACCTTAAAGAATCCAAACTCCTTAATTAAGAATGTGTACAAGAAATTAATATTCTAATTAGAAATAAATAAACCAAAAATTATTACATAAAATATTTGAAACCAATAAATCTTAATTATAGCTCTGGGAAACTTATTATGAATATTTAACATGTGTACAATCTTAATCGAAATCGAAACCCAGAAATTATTCTACAAATCAAAATTGAAATTGAAACTATACATACAAATCGAAACTGAAATCTTAATCGAGATTGTTCATCATCTTGGCAGTTGATGTAGATGAACATTGACCCAAATCAACTATTCCTAGAAGCTGAAAGGAACAGAATTGGTGAAGAATTTGAGGATGAGAGTTCTTCCTCCAAGTTTTTATGGAGAGATCATTGGTATCCATTTTCTTTAATTGAAGATTTGAACCCTAACTTTTCAACACCGTTTGAGCTTCTGCGTCATAAATTGTAATTTGGTATGATAATTCCATATCTCAATGGATTGTTTTTTATGATAATTGTCCTCGCCGTCTTGCCCCATTTATCTGTAAGTGCAATCCTTTTATTGTTCATGATTAAATTGAAGTTGTTATAGCAACATTGAATAAGACTCTATTTGGATTAACATTTGAATTCAATGTTTATAAACATGTGAATATATATCTAATTAGTAAATTAGATTATCAAAGGCGAAATGGCTCATTGGTACACTATCTAGAAGACAAATTTTTTGATTTTTTTTTTTTTTTTATAATTTTGATGGCCTTCGTGATGACCATATACCACGCATGATGGCACGCGTGCGAATATAGACCTCGTTTGTGAGAATTAGATTAAAATGACTTAAATGACATTGTTTGAAGATATAAAGGACTACATTGATCTTTTTAAAAGAAGTGATCAAAATGAACTCTGAAATAAAGATAAGGGATCAAAAAAGGTATTTGACCTTTAAAATTGTTGAATTTTAATTTCATGGGTCGAAGAAGGTTGCTCGGCAGAGGCAATAGAATGTCGAAACGCTTATGTCTAAATGTCGAAGCATGTTGCTCGACAGATATTTTGACTTAGGTTTATTTTATAATTTTAGTTGAGTTAGGTTAGTTGGAGCTTTGCTTGGGGAGCAAGCAAACTCAACCTATAAATAGGGAGTAACCCCTATTGTTGAAAGTAAGAGTGAATGTGTAACGCCCCCGTCTGCTTTAAGGATTACCGACTGACCCCACAACCCAACACAAATCTTTTCAGCATGATTTGTCCTCACGAACACATTTTCCGAGAAACTTTTCAGAAGGTTCACTCCCTCACCCTCGAGTGTTACATGTAACCACTCTCCGCCCTCTTCGACCTCGGGTGTTACATGCCCACTAGCTTCCGCTTGGTTTGTCCCGAACCACATCGTACTGGGAGAGGTCTGGCTCTGATACCATTTGTAACGCCCCCGTCTGCTTTAAGGATTACCGAATGACCCCACAAACCAATACATGTCTTTTCAGCATGTTTTGCCCTCACTCACACATTTTCCGAGAAACTTCTCAAAAGGTCACCTATCCTAAAATTGCTCCAAGTCAAGGACGCTTAACTCTGGAGTTCTTATGGAACGAGCTACCGAAAAGAATACGCATCTTGTTGGTATAGGTAGTATCAATTAATCCTTATAAACCTTCCTTCAACCATGCAGTCTCATACCTGCACACCATCAGGATCCCTCTCATTCTGATGTGGATTCGGTCTTTTCCTAGAAGCTGCTAGGAGTGTCTCATTGTCATGCCACGTGCATCGACAACCACTCCCTCACCCTCGGGTGTTACATGTAACCACTCTCCGCCCTCTTCGACCTCGGGTGTTATAGAATGTAGTTGCATATTTGACTAAAAACTTCAGTATGAAATGCAGAGAGAAACTCTGCAGAAATATTTATCCTCTTCCCCTTTTTTCCAAAACCCTAATTCCCTTTCTTCCCGAATTTCGTCTCTTGTTTCTTCTTTCAAATATCAATTGTACAGCGAATTTCTCCATAGATTTTGGTGAATTTTCAACATCTGGTATCTAGAGCACTGGTTGAGCGATTCATGGATAAAAACACGATGGCGATGAATCATATGAATGGACATTTCCTGACGATTCTCCTAATTCTGAAGGATCGGAATTATGAGAATTGGTGTAAACGGATGAAGGTTGTTTTCTATTGTCAAAATCTTTGCGATCTTGTGAAGGATAAAGTCACGCCGCTTCCAGAAAACGCGACGGATGAAAAAAGGGTTGCACACAAAGAAATGAAGAAGAAAGATTATAAAGCTCTCTTTATAATTCATCAATGTGTTGATTCAGACAATTTTGAAAAACTGAGTGATGTTGAATCAGCAAAAGAAGCATGGGAACTTCTGGAAAAATCATTTGGATGCGCGAAGAAGGTGAAAGAGGTGAGGTTACAAACTCATAAAAGAACGTGTGAATTTCTTTAGATGGAAGAAAGTGAAAGCATAACTGACTTTTTCACTAGGGTTACGAAACTGGTGAATTAAATCAAGATATGTGGCAAGGCATTGACATCAAGATTAGTTATTGCACAGATCTTGAGGTCATTGGCTCCAAATTTTGACCACGTGGTAGTAGCCATAGAAGAGTTGAAAGATTTGTCAGCATTGACAAAGTAAGAACATCAAGGGGCGCTTGAATCTCATGAACAAAGAATTGCTGAAAGAGTTGCAAGCAAGTCTAAAAGTGATGTGACTTTATAAGCGCAATCATCAAGAGAAAAGAAAGACAAAGGGAAGTGATTTGACAACAAAGGTAGAGGAGGCTACAACAATTCGATTGGTTGAAATCAGCAAGAAGGAAGGTTGGTCGAATCAGAGAAAGTCTTCACACCAAAGCAATCAAAGAGGTGGTGCTGCAGGTAGAGGAAGAGGTGGTGGTCAAAAAACTGACAAAAGTCACATTCGGTGTTTTAATTGTCAGAAGTATGATCACTACTCTAGTGATTGTTCTGAAAAACAAAAGAATGAAGAAAATGATGCAAAGTAAATCATGTAGAAGAAGAGACGTTGTTGATGGTCACAACAAGAGATGAAGAAAGATTCCAGGACCATTGGTACTTGGACTCAGGATGCTCATCACAGATGACTGGTAGGAAAGATTGGTTTGTCAACAAAAAATCCTCAATGGAGAACATGGTAAAATTTTCAAATGGCAATACTCTAGCAGCTGAAGGTATCGGTGATGTTATGATTATGATAAAAGATGAAAAAATGTCAGTAATTTCCAATGTACTATACATACCATGCATGAAAAGCAATTTTCTTAGCATAGGGCAGTTAGTCGAAAGAACTACAAAGTGTCAAGCAAATACAAGATGATGAAAGTTCTCGACTCAGGTGGAAGGTTAATCTTGAAGGCTCATATGCCTCAGAATAGAACCTTCAAGATTGAACTTAATGTGATGGAGAACAAGTGCCTTGCAATTACAGCTAGGATAGATTAATGAATATGGCACTATAGACTTGGTCATATCAATTTCAAAGATATCAGAGATCTGAAAAGAAGAGATATGGTTTCTGGGTTACCATAAATCGACATTCGAAATGAAATGTGTGAGGAATGTGTGTAGGCAAAGCAACACAAGAATAGCTTCAACAAGGATGCAGGAAGCAAGTCAAAGGAAATTCTTGAAATCATATACTCTGATGTATGTGGTCCTATCCAGATGGATTCGATTGGAGGTAACATATACTTTCTCACTTTCATAGATGATTTAAGTCGAAAATTATGGACTTACCTAATCAAGAAGAAAAGTGAAGTGATCGATGTATTTTCCAAGTTTAAATCTATGGTCGAAAGACAAAGTGGTCGAAGGCTCAAGATTTTGAGGAGTGATGGTGGTGATGAATATGTCTCAAAATACTTTGACACATTCTATGAGAAATAAGGGATTATGGATGAGGTGATGCCACCCTACACTCCACAGCAGAATGTAACTGCAGAAATGGAGAATAGAACCATCATGAACACGGTGAGAAGTATGTTGAAAGGCAATCATCTACCCAAAGAATTGTGGGGAGATGTTGTGTCGATCGTAACATATATTTTAAACAGATGTTCGACGAAAAGGCTAGAAGGAATCACGCCAGAAGAATGTTGGTCTAGTGCCTACCCTAGCTTGAGTCATCTGAAGTTATTTGGATCTATAACACATAGACATGTGCCTAATCATTTGAGAAGAAAACTTGATGACAAGTCGAATCAAATGATCTTAATAGGATATAATTCGACTGGTGGATACAAGTTGTTCGACCCAGTGAACAAGTAAGTAGTGATCAGCAGGGATGTGATAATAGATTAGATTAAGGAATGAGATTGGGCTGAAAATGTAAAGAAAGATTCGGTGAGAATCTTATATGAAGAACCAGCTAGGGGTGGCAAACGGGAATGTCTGCCACATTTAGGCCTGTCCCACAAAAGCAAAAAAAAAAACGGGGCAGAGCGAGGCAGACATAGTTGAGGATGCGGGTCTAAAACCTACGCTCGCCTACAAAAAAGTGAGGGTGAGGTGGAGAAAGCTCGTGGGCACTGCACCTTTTAATCCTAAAAATACAAAAGTTTACGTAAATTCCTGCGCCCGCGAAAGCCCAGAAAGAAAATGGGATGGGCCAGGACGGAGAAAGCTCGTAGGCACTGCACCTTTTAAGCCTAAAAATACAAAAGTTTATGTAAATTCATGCGCCCGCAAAGAAAATGGGACGGGGCGGGGCAGGCACGTTTGAGGATGAGGGCCTAAACCCTTGGCCCGCCTCGCACTAAAGTGCGGGTAAAACGAGCATGCCCAAAGGGTCGAGCCTGTTTTGCTACCCCTAGAACCAGCAAGTGAAGTCGAAAAAGAAGTTCGACAAGAAGAAGTCAGAGGTCAAGCAAGCACAAGCAGACCTCAAAGAACTAGACACATGCCTGCAAGGTTGCAAGAATGTGTGATTACATCAGATGATGTGGTCGATGATGAAGGTGAGCTGATACACTATGATTTCTATGCAGATGTTGAACCAATCAATGCAGCTAAAGCATTGAAGGATTCAAAGTGGGTGAAAGCAATTAATGAGGAACTAGAGTCCATCGAAGTCAACAACACTTGGTCACTGGTCGAATTGCCTCAACACAAGAAGGCAATTGATGTGATGTGGTTATACAAGGTGAAGTTGAATCCCAAAAAAAAAGTAACTCAACACAAGGCAAGACTTATGGTGAAAGGATTTCTTCAGAAAGAAGGAATCGACTTCGACGAAGTTTTTGCACCTGTTGCTAGAATCGAAACAACCAGGTTGGTTGTTGGTCTAGCAAACATGAACAACTGGCACATATGTCAAATGGATGTGAAATGTGAATTCTTAAATAACCCCTTAGATGAAGAAGTTTATGTTGCACAATCAGAAGAGTTTGTGAAGTAAGACGATGAAAGTAAGGTATACAAGCTGTAAAAAGCCTTGTGTGGACTTAAGCAAGCTCCAAGAGCTTGGAATAAGAAGATAGATAGATTTCTAAGGGAGAAGGAATTTGTGAAGTGCACAACTGAGCATGGAGTATATGTAAGAAGAAGTAATGGTGAATTTCTTATACTATGTCTCTATGTCAATGACCTGTTGATAACAAGAAGTTGTAAGAAGGAGATAGAAGACTTCAAACATGACTTAAGTGAGGAGTTTGAAATGTCAGACTTGGGAAACATTTCACACTTCCTTGGCATAGAATTCTACAAGAGTAGTAGAGGCTTGATGATGCATCAAAGAATATATGCAAGCAAAATACTCAAGAGATTTGAGATGGAAGATTGCAATTCGACTTCGATACATGTTGAACCCAAATTGCAAATATCGAAAGACATAGATGAAGATGATGTCGATCCAACGCAGTACAAAAGACTCATTGGATCAGTTCAATACCTCTATCACAAAAGGCCACACCTATCTTATGGTGTAGGTATGGTAAGCAGATTCATGCAGAAGCCAAAGGTATCACACCTAGCAGCGACGAAGAGAATACTAAGGTATCTTAAAGAAACTCTCGATTATGGCATTTTGTTTCTTGCAGCTAGTGAAGGGAAATAATGCAAGTTAGTGGGATAAACCGACTCAAGTTGGTGTAGTGATGCTGAGGATAGAAAATTCACAGCTGGCTATGTGTTTAAGTTATGTGGTGCATCAGTTGCTTGGAGATCAAGAAAGGAATCAATAGTGGCACTATCGTCATGTGAAGCAGAATACATAGTTGCTTCTCTCTGTGCATGTCAATCAACATGGATGGTGAATTTGGTCGAAGAGATTACAGGGAAGAATCATTGAGCAATTACCATGTAGATCGACAGCGTGTCTGCTATCAATCTGGCGAAGAATCCGATAGCGCGTGGAAGAAGCAAACACATTGAAATGAGGTTCCATTATCTTCAAGAGCAAGTTGTAAAAGGGAAGCTGAACGTGGAACACTGCAGAACTGAGAATCAGATTGCAGACATTTTGACGAAAGGCGTACTAATCGAAGTGTTCAAGAAATTAAGGTCTATGATGGATGCAAATAGTTTAGACGCAATGAATTGGGTGGTGTGTTGAATTGTAATTCCTTGTGTCGAAGCATCTTGCTCGACAGAAACAAGGAAATGTCGAAACGCTTATGTCGAAATGTCGAAGCATGTTGCTCGACAGAGATTTTGACTTAGGCTTATTTTGTGATTTTTGTTGAATTATGTTAGTTGGAGTTTTGCTTGGAGAACAAGTAAACTCAACCTATGTTGGAGTTTTGCTTGGGGAACAAGTAAACTCAACCTATAGAGAGTATATTATTGGATGTAAGAGTGAATGTAGTTGCATATTTGAATAAAAACTTCAATTTGAAGTGCAAAGAAAAACTCTGCAGAAATATTCATCCTCTTTTCCTTTTCTCCAAAACACTAATTCCTTTTTTTTTCAATTTCATCCCTTATTTCTTCTTTCAATTATTAATTGTATGGCGAAGTTCTCCATAGGTTTTGGCGAATCTCCAAATATATATATATATATATATATATATATATATATATATATATATATATATATATATATATATATATATATTATGTAATGTTTAATATATTTTAATTTTCAATAATGTATATTGCAGAATCTCAAATAATCTTTTAATTTATAAAAAAAAAATTAAAATTTACTATGTCAAAAATTTAATAACAATCATTTTGAGAATTAAGAAAAAAATCACTTTTTAAGACTAAAGCAAACTGGTCCTTTATAATAACACTATTTAGACGTTAGACATACATAGTTAGTGATCGTGAAGGCTGGATCAGATCCTGTAGAATCAGGCCGCCAAGTGCGTCAGGGATGCTGGTCGTATGGAGAGGAGGGAGGTGTACTTGCAAGGCACTCCGACGCTCAAGTGAGAAAGGGTCAGAGAAAAGGGGCAAGTACAAAGTATGAATTCTTAGGGTGAATCTTGGATACCTGACCCTCTCAAGCGAGAGGGTTTATATAGAGCCCCCAGCGCGTGGCCAACGGTCCTATTTTCGGGACGAAATAACCGTTTTCCCCAAAGAATAGGTAACCGCCCAAACTAACCGTTATGTCGGGCAGGGTGCCCGAAACTAGCCGTTATGTCGAGCATAGGCGCAGTTTCGGGCACCTGCCCTTTGCTGTTCGGGCAGTGAGGAAGTCGTGCGTAACGGGCATCAAAGTCGGGGAGGAACGTTGCATTCCTTGCCCGGTTGGAGGGGCAGAAAGGTCACTTTTGCCCCTCTGTGGATTGGACTTAGGCAATTTGGGTCGCTCTGGAGCAGATGCGGATTGGGCCAATTTTAGCCATTGGTCCAGTCCAGAACAGGAGCCCCCCAAGTCGTTGCTCCTGAGCATAGGAGTGATGACTTAAGGACTGCTCGTTGCTCCGGGGAGCCAGGATGGAGTTGTCGTTTGTAGACGAGGGGGATAGTCTCAAGGTGCTCGTGACCCCCTATGTCCGTGAGATTCGTGGTCGCGACCTTGTTGCCCGGTGTTCGGGGAGACTAAGAGTTAGACAGAATTGGAAACGATGGGACACCACGTGTACCTAGAGCTCCGTGTAGCAGTTAATAGGCAATGATGGCTAGCAGATAGTCATAATGGCCTACGAGCGCGTGGTTGCACGTGCCCTTTGTATAAAAAGGGGGGAAACCGTTTCATTTGAAACTTTTCCTTTCTGATTTCTCTCCGTCTCTTTCAGTTCTTGGCCGTCAACGTCTTCAGGCTTTCCGACCACCGTCACCGGCTTCGAGCAGTTTTTACCCTCTTCTAAAATCAAGTAAGTTTTCCGATCTGTAACTTGTTTTACTCCCTTTTATTGTTAGTGGTAGATTGTATGCGGTTAGGGTTAGCTTTAGATGACAAAATAGGCGGATTTCTGGCGAGTGTTGGTGGTGGACGGTGGTTGAGCCATTTTCCCGCCTCTAGCACTTCGCCGGAGTATGTAGTATGTTCAGCGAGGAGGGTGGTCCACGGTGTGGTTGCGGTAGTTGTGCATGTGCGACCACCGTGTTTGTTCATCTTCTGGTAGAACGATGAGTTTTCTGGTAGAACGTTTCCAGATTCCGGTGAGGCTTTGCGGTTCCCGGTGGAGCTTCAAACGGAATCTGGGCATGAGTGCGGGGAGGCTCCTCGCAGGAGGATGATATGTTTCGAGCATCTCCTCACAGGGAGGTTTTATCTTTTCTTTTGATGTCAGGGCTTAGGCCGGGGACGCTGTCCTCAGCCCTTCGCGCGCCCTTTCACTTGACTTAGCAGTGGAAGTGTGGATTTAATTTGCTGTCGAATTCATTGTCTTCTCTGTTTTTCAGGTGATCTTAATGGCGACGGGGCCAGACAGAGAGGTTATTCTGGACACGTCTGAGGAGGAAACCGGCTCTGAGGAAAATAGTAGCTCGACGGCTTCGAGCTCGGCGACCTCAAGTTCCTCCAGCAATGCCGGGGAGGAAGAAGAGATGGATGTCGTAGAGGAAGACGTCGAAGGGTTCTCCGCGGAGGAGTGGGAGGTGGCCGAACCTTCCGAGCATATTTCTACGTTCGCAAAGTCTTTGGCGGACGTCTTTACGGAGGTAGGACCAGAAGGGGAGTGGAATGTGCACTTCCCTACTTTGAACGAGCGGGTCTGCACGGATTTCGGGGACCGCTTCACAATGTACGAGTATGCCTTCAAAGAGATGGGACTGAGGCTGCCTTTTACTGATTTCCAGCGGTCGGTGTTCGAGCATCTGAAGCTGGCCCCTTCTCAACTGCACCCTAATTCGCTGGCCTTCATCCGGGCTTTTGAATTGGTGTGCGAGCATCTCTCTCTGGGGACTACTCTCCCTCTGTTCTTCGTTGTTTTCCATCTTCAAAGGCAGCTGGCGGGGAAGAAGTATGGCTGGGTTTCTTTGAAGCAGCCTCGCAAGCTTTTCAAGCTGTTCTCGGAGTCAATCTGTACTTTCAAGGAGCGGTACTTCGTCGTTGAACCCGTGTCCGAGGTGGCCCAGGACAGTACATATGTCTGGGAAATCGAGGTTGACGAGGATGGAAATGCGCTGCTTAACGAGGAGGGGAAGTATATTGGGCAGAGGCTCTACAAGTTCCCCATCCGCTGGGCACCCGACCATTTCTCCAAGAAGCCCAGCGATTATGTCTTTCAGCCGAGCGACCTGCGCGGGCAGGATGCCGTGGCGTACGAGAAGCTGGTGAACTGGGTCAACTCCTTCAGTCTTGCTGAGTGCTGGACGAGCAAGGGCAGCCCTATCTTCGAGGAGGATGGGAGCCAGAGAGTCGAACGTCGTTTCATCCCCGTTAAGGCACTGCTGGAGTGCAAGACTCCCGCGGATGCTGAGAGATTGCTCGGTAGTCTTATTTACTTAGATTTTGTTTGTGTTATCTCTTTTCCTCGTAGCTAACGTGCTCGGTTTTTTTCTTTTTTTGTGCAGGTGAGATGCCTCAGGCTCGCGATCGCGTGGTGAGGAATGCTATGGCGAGGAATAAAGCTGGAGCGGCTCCTCCTAAATCTAGGCCTGCTGGTGCCCGTGCTCCTCCTCCTGTTCAAACTTTCGCGGGGACCTCTTCCTCTCCCTCTCCTGCTCCACGGGGATCTCCTCTGTCCTTGACCGGGCGGGCGAAGCGGCCAAGGACATCAGACGCTGTGGACCTTACCCGGGTGCCGGAGAAAGGGAAGTTTGAGCTCCCTCCGTGTATCCTTGACAGGAGGTTTTTCGAAGGTAACTCTTTGGTCGTCCCCCGGGCGGAATCCCTTTGCTTGGAAGGCATGGATCGCCCGAGCAAGAGGGCGCTGGTGGCCCAAGATGCTTCTACCCTGGTCAGGATGCTGGAGATGGCTGCTGTCTACGCAGAAGGGGACTCTGCACTTGATTCCGAACTCAATGCCGCCCGGGCTTCTGAGGCGGCCCTCAAGGAGGAAGTTAAGAGTGTCCGCGAGGCTCGGAGGAAGGCCGAAGAGGAGACGGCCAGGCTGAAGGAGGATGTCTCCAAGCTGGCAGCGGAGAAAAAGGCTGTCGAGGAGCTGAACAAATAGTTGATGGCGGCCAGCGCCCCGGGCGCCGACGAGTCGGATGATGTAAAAGAATTGAAGACTAAGTCTGACCTGGTTGCCCGCATCCTACTGGCTGAAGATGATGGCATCGCCGTGGCAGAGGAGTCTTTTCAAAGCGCCGTGGCTCAATTGCGGGTGGTGAACCCTGGGCTTCAAATCTCTGCCGAGGGTACTCATTATCTTGCGCGTGTTTAGGATGGTCGCATTGTCTTGCCCGAAGGTCTCCTTGTCGTTACCCCCGAGGATCAGCCCGCAGAGGAGCAGAGACATTTTCGATGTTGTTGTAATGAGTCCGGCCTGCGTGCCGTTGTAATTTATTTTTGGGGGGCATGGCCCCCGTTTTATGTAACAACGTACAATTGTGGTCTTTGCGGCCATTTGTTAAATTATCACATATTTAGTTTTGTTGTTTGCATGACTTTACTTGCTTTTATTTTTGCTAAGTGTTGTATGCATGCTGTGAATGTATGTCCGCCCGTAATAGGGGGGTACTTGACTTGTGTGACTATTTTTGGGGGGGTTGCTCGTAATAGATGTGTTCGGCAGTGTGGGGAACTGGTCGAACTGCTGGGGAATATCCTGGCGGGGAGCGGAGCTCAGGTCGCGTTTGAGGCCTGAGTTCGCGGCGTGAACGTCCCATCGTGAGCTGGGGTTCTGCCAATCGTGGTACTTTGACGACGGTGATGCTCGATCGAGGACCACTATCGCTTGTCCGTTACTATCGCTTGGGGAATACCGAAGCGCGCAAGGATGTTTCGTTTGTAGAAACGCAGGATGTTGAGGGCAGTTATTTTGGCTAGAGCTTCTGCTTCTATCCATTTTGTGAAATAATCTACGCCCACTATGAGGTACTTGTTCTGACTTGATCCTACCACGAAGGGTCCTAGGATGTCTAGGCCCCACCAGGCGAATGGCCACGAGGAGGACATAGCCTTGAGCTCGTTAGGTGGAGCTAGGTGCATGTCCCCGTGCCGCTGGCATTTATCGCACTTCTTCACGTGCTCTTTTGCGTCGTTTTGCATAGTTGGCCAGTAGTATACTGCCCGGAGGGCCTTTCAAGCAAGGGACCTTCCGCCGAGATGTTGGACGTTGATTCCTTCGTGGATTTCACGCAGGATGTGCGCGACCATTTCCTCCTCGACACATTTGAGCAGCGGAATGGAGAATCCCCGTCTGTATAGTTTGTCTTCGACCAAGACATAAGAGCAGGCTCTTCGCCTGACTATGCTGACCTCCTTTGGGTCGGACGGGAGTTCGTCCTTGGCGAGGTAGTTGTAGACTGGGGTCATCCAACAGTTGTTGTCGCCGATCACCTGCACATCGAGTGTCGGGGCGGCCTTCTCGATGCTGGGTCGAGGAAGTACTTCCTGTATGAAGGATTTGTTTCCGCCTTTCTTCTTTGTGCTGGTCAGTTTAGACAGCACGTCTGCTCGTACGTTATGTTCGCGGGGAACGTGTTTCACTTCCACTGTTGTGAACTTCGCCATTTTCTTCTTTACCAGGGCCAAGTATTTGGTCAGGTTGTCGTTTTTGGCTTGGTATTCACCCCGGACCTGGAGGACCACGAGATGTGAATCCGTGCAAATGACGACTTCTTCCGCTCCCAGGTCCTCGGCAAGGCGTAGCCCAGCGAGGAAGGCTTCATATTCAGCCTGGTTATTGGAGGTTGGGAAAGACAGTGTGAGCGATACCTCGATGATAGTCCCTTCGTCGCTTTCCAGTATGATGTCCGCACCGCTTCCTGCCGAGCTCGAAGCACCGTCGACGAAGATGGTCCATTTGTGCGCTTCGCTCGCGGGGGAGTCCGCGAATGTCATCTCCGCGACGAAGTCGGCCAGAGCTTGGGCCTTGAGGGCCTTTCTGCCTTCGTATTGAATGTCAAATTCGGATAGTTCCAGCGACCCCTTGAGCATTCTGCCGGCCATATCTGGACGACCGAGCAGCTGCTTTATGGGCTGATCTGTCCGAACCACGATCGTGTGAGCCAGGAAGTAGTGTCTCAATCTCCTGACTGCGTTGATGAGGGCTAATGCCACTTTCTCTATCTGCTGGTAATGTAACTCTGGTCCTTGCAGCGCCTTGCTCGTGAAATAAATGGGGTTCTGCCCGTCAGGTGTCTCGCGGATGAGGGCGGCACTCACTGCTTCGGCAGCTACGGCCAGGTATAGGTACAATGATTCGCCATTGTCCGGGCGAGAGAGGACCGGTGGCTCTGAGAGTGTTCGTTTCAGATGGAGAAGGGCCTTGTCGCACTCCTCGGTCCATTCGAACGCAGCCTCTTTGCGGAGGAGCTTGAAGAATGGTAGAGCGTGCTGGGCAGACTTGGCCACGAAACGAGATAGTGACGCGAGCATCCCGTTGAGGGATTGGATGGATTTTTTGGACTTGGGCGTAGGAAACTCAGAGAATGCCCGACATTTGTCGGGATTGGCTTCGATTCCTCGTTCCGTTAAGTAGAAGCCGAGGAATTTGCCTGCTCGAACGCCGAACGTGCACTTCTCCGGATTAAAACGCATTTTGTATTTCCTGGCCTGTTCGAAGACCTTTCGTAAGTGGGCAGTATGATCGGTTTCCTCGTGGGACTTTACGATCATGTCGTCCATGTAAACTTCGAGCATGTTGCCTATCTGTCCCCGAAATACTTTGTTCATCATTCGTTGGTACGTTGCTCCGGCGTTCTTCAAGTCGAAGGGCATTACTTTGTAGTAATAGTTCCCCGATTCGGTCATGAAGGCCGTATATTTTTTGTCGGACATTGCCATTGGGATTTGATTGTAGCCCGAGTAGGCGTCCATGAACGATAAAAGTTTAAAACCAGCGGAATTATCAACAAGTTTATCAATATTGGGGAGGGGGTAGGCATCCTTCGGGCATGCCTTATTGAGATCGGTATAATCAATGCACATGCGCCATTTTCCATTAGATTTTTTAACCATTACAACGTTGGACAGTCAAGTGGTGTACTTGGCTTCCTAAATAAATTTGGCCTCGAGGAGGTCCTTTACAGCTTTTTCAGCAGCCTCCGTTTTCTCCGGAAACCGCTTCCTCCTACGTTGTGCTACGGCCTTGATGGTCGGGTCAATGGTTAGCTGGTGACATGCGACGGATGGATCCAAGCCGGGCATTTCCGCGGCACTCCACGCGAAGAGGTCGACATTCTCTCGGAGGCACGCCTTGAGCTGCTTCCTCGCGATGTCAGGCAAGTCTGCTCCGATCTTTACTCGTCGTTGGGGGTCTTTGCCGAACAGGACTACCTCGAAGTTGCCATCCGGGATTGGGTGCATTGGATGGGAGCTGCCGCTGGACGACGTGGATGGGCCGGCTGAAGCTGCTCGTTCCTCCTGTTGGTCCTCGGGGAAGCGACTGTCGAGGTCGATAGAGTCGACCTGGGGCAGAGGCTTGGCCTCCTCGGAGCTATTTGGCAATGCTGGATTGCTCGACGCTTTAGGCTTGGGCGTAATGGCGTTGAGCCCCTTTGTAGCTGCTTCAAAACACCGTCGGGCAGCTTCTATGACACCGTGGAGGGTGGCGACCATCCCTTTCGAAGTGTAGTACTTCATCTTCAGGTGGACCTTGATGGATCTGGCCGTTTCAGTTGCTCCGAAGGTCACGATCAGCTCAACGTAACCCCACGGCTTGGTCATAGACCCGTTGAATCCCTGTAAATCGGACCCAATGTAGGGGGTAAGGTGCGATTCGTCCAGCTGCAGCGTTGAGAACAGCTGGGAGTACATGATGTCGACCGAGATGCCCTGGTCGACTAGGATTCGGCGAACGTCGAAGTTTGCCATTTGGGCTCTGACGAGCAGTGGGATGCTTGAGTTCGGGGAGCCGCCGAGGAGTTCCTCCCTGTAGAAGGAGATGGGGATGGAACCCTTCGGGGCCTGATCGAGCGTGGTCACTTTGCTCGAGCTAGTGTTGATCAGGTGTTCGAACTTCCGTTTCACGGACCCCACAGTAACCTTGTTGAAACCCCCGCCAGAGATGACCATGGCGGAGGGAAAGGTCTCCCACGGGCTGTGGGCCGCGAAATATGCAGGGGCCCTGAGCCCGTGGGGGACGTTGAAGTCCTCGGGTCGCGATATGGACATTAGCGACCTGTATGTTGGCGTCCTCCGAGGAGGGTACCTCCTCCTCGACCTTCTTGGACTCCTGGGCGTCCTACCGAGGAGTGTCCTTCTTCTTCGCGAACTGCTTCAGGTGGCCGTCCCTGATCAGTATCTCTATGGCATCCTTCAGATGGATGCAGTCCTCCGTAGTATGGCCGTGACTTTTGTGGAAGCGGCAGTATTTTGACTTGTCCACGTTTGGTCTGTTCGGCAGCTGTTTGGGGAAACGGACCCCGGCTTGTTTGAACTCCGAATTGGCACATTCAGACAGAATCTTTTCCCTGGAGACGGTCAGGGGAGTGTAATCATGGAAACGCCCGGAGGGCCCTTTGCTGTCGCGGGGACGGTCCTCGCGCCTTCGTTCACCCCGACGTGACGACGAGGCCTCTTCTCCTTTGGAAGCCCGGGCGTTCTCCTGGCGGCGAGACGCTCGGACGTTGCTGGCCGCAATCTTCTCCTCGTACTGAATATGAGATTGAGCTTTGAGGAGGGGGGCGTCTAAGTTCCTCGGTGGCGCGAGGCCAATGGCTTTAGCGAACTCGGAGTCCGGGCGGACCCCTTATTCGGGCAGGAACTTCTTCATCTTATCTGTCGTCGGGGCCTGGACAGCTTCCTTATTGAACCTCTCGATATATGCGCGGAGAGGTTCGTCTTTTCCCTGGATTATGGCTCCGATGGAGGCCTCAGTTTTGGGATGGCGGCGAGATGATGTGAAGTGCCGCGAGAACATCCTGCCGAGCTGTTTCCACGAGGTGATGGACTCCTCGTGCAGTTGTTTATACCATGTCATTGCTCCCTTTCGGAGCGTGGTCGGGAACAGTCTGCATTTGATGGTGCCCCGTACGTCGCGGTAGTCTAAGAGCGCATCGATATTCTTGATGTGCTCGTCTGGGTCAGTGGTCCCGTCGTACGTGCCAAGCGACAGGGGTTTCTCCAAGCCTTTCGGGAGACGGGTAGCCAGGATCTCTTGGGACAACGGGCCTCGAGGCTCGTCGTCGCTGCTAGTACTAGTGTATGATGGTGACCGGACGGGATACTTGCGTCGGCGGTTCCTTCGCGGAGAAGGTGAATGCTTCCTTCGAGGAGAAGGCGAGCGGTTCCTTCGGGGAGAAGGTGGGCGTGCCCGTCCTTTGGACTTGATCGGAGGAGATTGCTCGTTCCTTCGAGTCCGTTTGTGGTCATGAGCGTGCTGGTCACGCGGGGATATCTGGTCGCGCTTTCGAGCTGCGCGAGGATCGGCCTGTTGGCGCAGCCTATGGTCGATTTCTCTCAGTGGCTGCAGACTTCTTGATCGCCTCTGGTTCCTCCGCGTAGGAGGGGATCTTGGACTGTAAGATTCTTCCAGTGCCCCGATTCTCTCGTTCTGCTGCAGGATCAGCGTGTTAGTTTTGTTGAGCGCCTCCAGGAGAGCTGCCACGGCTGGGTCGGCGTTGGGCGGAACGGGAATGGACTGGAGGTCAAGAGAAGGTTGATCGTTGCGACGATCAGCAGAGGTAGGGGAAGGAGAAGCAGTGGCTTCATCCCTAAGAAAACGGGCATCTCGGAGGAGAGATGATTGGCCGTCGACGTCAGATTTGTTGACGGGGAGGATGGTGGAATGGAGAGCATCCTGTGTGCGATCTTGGGAGGCCATGATCGTGATGATGTTTGAAAGTTGTTTTGATCTTCGGTTAAAGAAAGAATGGGAGAACAAAGCTTCCCACAGACGGCGCCACTGATCGTGAAGGCTGGATCAGATCCTGTAGAATCAGGCTGCCAAGTGCGTCAGGGATGCTGGTCGTATGGAGAGGAGGGGGTGTACCTGCAAGGCACTCCGACGCTCAAATGAGAAAGGGTCAGAGAAAAGGGACAAGTACAAAGTATGAATTCTTAAGGTGAATCTTGGATACCTGACCCTCTCAAGCGAGAGGGTTTATATAGAGCCCCCAGCGCGTGGCTAACAGTCCTATTTTCGGGGCGAAATAACCGCTTTTCCCAAAAAATAGATAACCGCCCAAGCTAGCCGTTATGTCGGGCATAGGCGCAGTTTCGGGCACCTGCCCTTTGCTGTTCGGGCAGTGAGGAAGCCGTGCGTAACGGACATCAAAGCCGGGGAGGAACGTTGCATTCCTTGCCCGATTGGAGGGGCAGAAAGGTCACTTTTGCCCCTCTGTGGATTGGACTTAGGCAATTTGGGCCGCTCTGGAGCAGATGCAGATTGGGCCAATTTTAGCCATTGATCCAGTCCAGAACAGTTAGCATCCAATGTGAAAAGATTATTCATTGAACGATCCTTTCGTATTGAGTAGTATGTCATCACATTCTGGAGTGCTTAAAGTACCTAACGTTTTACAACATGTGTACCAATGATTTTTTTTATCAACTTTAAAATATCAAATGAGAAAGTAATTGAAAATAAATGACAAACAATTCAATTGAGTAAGATAGGCCGGTAACTTAATCATAACCTCCACTTCTCAAATAATCTCATGTTCAAGATATTTGCTTATGAATTGGTTGGCCTGTATTGCCTGAAAGAAATTATTCCATTCTCATGTATGCTTGGTGACCAAGTGAGCACTCTATTCAATCCAATGTGCTTCTAACATTTTAGCCATAAAACTGAATCGATCCGCAGCTTCATCGATCTGATAAATGTATATAATCAGCTTCAGGCATAATATATAGAATGTGTAAAAAGGTAAATCAACCTAAAACCAGAATTGTTACCATTTTCTGTGTTGGACGACCTCCTCCGTGTCCAGCTTTGCAGTCAATGCGACCAATTATAGGGTTTGTTTGGGGACTTTCCTTTAAACTACTGCATAGCTCATACTGCATGGTCTGCAACAATTGGAAATGTGTTAGAGAGATAGAGAGATATAAGATAAGAAAAGAAGAAATACGGTAGAACACTACAACAATTGGAACGAGTATTTTCTCGAACAAAGTGGTCAAATGAGAGTGACAATCAGTCCTCCCTCTGGAACAACTATTTGTTAATTTAATTAGTTAATAACTAACTACTTATTCTTTGGCTTGTAATACAAATCAATAAATACAAGTTAGGTTTGTGATTTCAATCTATACTTTATTCATATATGAAGCTCACTAACCGCCAATAGCTTCAATGAGTGTAGTGGCACAACTCGATCATCATGATCTGCGGTCAACAACATGGTTGGTGGGTACTGAACTGACTTGTCAGGATGCTCTCCCCATGGTCGCCGGACATTATGCAATGGTGAGTACCTAGAGCAGTAGATAACAGAATCATATTTTCAAAACTGCTTATCGAAACAAATAAACCACGTGAATTCTTTCAACCAACTGTCTTTCAAAACATGGTTGAGAAACAGCATGATGAAAGCAGATGTATTTGTATTTACATTTTTCCTGATGAACCTCAAAATAGGAGGATAAAATGGTAATGAGTATTCTCGACTTACGCCAGGAAAGAACTATTAATACATTGCAGTCTAGGCTCTACTAAAACATGTGAGTTTACACCAACCAATCATTCACTCTAAGGAATAATTATGGAACTGTCACGAAATGTAGACCATCAAGTGAGATTCAGCTTCAGATATTTATAGCCATCTCTCTGACATTTATTGAGTGCCTTATTGTCCTCTATTATATTAAAAAAGACACTATCATGCGGCAGTAGCACGAGAAAACCATGCCATCCTATATAAAATTAAAATCGGTCAAGTGACACTATCTCTTATGTAAATATCATAAAAACTAAGAGGAATGCTAGCAACACTCTCTTTTCAACACTCGCTCTTTTATTGAGTGAAACACCCGTGAGTGGATACTGCCACTTTATGTGGGATCCATTTCCAAAGTGAGAGACCCACATGTGCTTCACCTGATAAAAGAGTGGGTGTTAGAGTGTTTAAAAGAGAATGTTCATAGCACTCCTCTAGCAACTTATCAGACCAGAACATGCATGTATATGGGTCCTATCACTTTATGTGGGATCCATTTCCAATGTGAGAGACTCACGTGTGTTATGGACATTATATCAAGGACCAAGGGTGGTGATTGTACAATAGTCCAACAAAGGGATATTAATCAAAAGTTCAGCAAAGGGACTGTCTCACAGATATTTAAGACATTAGAGATGATTTTAGTGATGTGCTATATAAGTATTTCGTATTTCTCTGTCTATTATTATGCATGAGAACTCAAGTCATTTGTCTTTCAATTTTAATAACAATCTTTCGGTCCATCCTCATATGTGAATTGTCCAAACCTGATCCTACCATTATATTTATATTAATTGCCACTAATATAAATTAAAGAAAATAAGGAAATTAAATATAGATCTTTCATTAAATATTGAAATTTATCCTTGTTATTTCAGGATTGGATAAAACTCACTTGATTAGCCAATGAAACTCCTCCTCCTTGTCTGAACAACCATAATCTGAGGTCCAAGCATGACCTGCATACAATTTACAATCAATTAGCGACGTTTGTTGAAACAAACTACTCAATATAAAAAAACTTTAACAAACCTATGGTAAATTTGTGGAACCGCAGCATGTCCATAACGCCAACATGAGCCAATGCACAGCCAAAGAGATCAGGTCTCTGTACAGATAAAAGGAGGAAAGGGAAATCTAACATTAAATAGAGAGAGATGTCGAATGGAAAGTGGGACCTACAAATGGATAAATAAAGCAAATGATCAGACCTGATTTATACAAGCACCAACAAGAAGTCCACCATTGCTTCCACCCTCGATGCATAACTTTCTGGATTGAGTATAACCAGAGGATATAAGGTATTCGGCTGCAGAAATGAAGTCATCAAAGCAATTCTGCTTTTTAGCAAGGGAACCTGCTTTATGCCATTCCTCCCCATATTCTCCACCACCACGAATATTTGCAATGCAGTAAACAAAACCTAAATGTTTTGTGAGTACAATGCGACTAACACTAAATGACGGTGTGATACTGATGTTAAAACCACCATATCCATATAATAGACACGGGTGTGAACCATCCAAAATAATACCCTTTTTCGCAACAATGAACATTGGGATCCTGGTACCATCTTTACTAGGAAAAAAAACCTGAAATGTGGAAAACACATGAAAGAATAGAACAACTAAGTCGAGCAACAAAGATACAGACTCAAAGAAATAGCATGCCTGTACACATACATGCTAAAGGAATTCAAAACAGTTTTAAAATTTGACAAATTTGCATGTCTTTGTACCGAATAATGGAATTCAAAACAGCCTATTTAACAGTGTGACGACTGTTCAGCATCAGAGATTTTTTATGTACCTGATTGACTTGAAACTCAGAGCGATCAAACCCAGGGACCGCAATTTCACGAAATATCTTCAGATCAGGAATCCCTGTTCCCAGGTTGCACTGATAGACGATGCCGGGAGATAGGAAGCTTGTAAAGCTAATGAAAACAACATTATCTTCACGCCGTGCAGAAATGTCAGAAACTGTGCCAATGTCAATTGGCAGTTGATGCTGTAATGAACCTGTTTTTAAGTCTCTTACTTGTAGAAGATGCTTCACATCACTCAAGTAACTAACTATCAGTTGGTTACCATTTACAGCATACGCCGACTCAAGTACATCATTTTTAGACTCTTGAAGAACATCAGCCCATGTGTTTGGTTCCTTCAAATCTACTCGGACTAGTTTATACTTAGGAGCATCTTTATTAGTTAAAAATGTAAACACGGTGTCATCATTTGCAACATAGTCGTACTTCGCATCAAAATTATCAATAAGTTTGACGAAAGGGAGGACGGAATTATCACTACGAAAACCTTCAAATATGCCGGGAAGATTAGTCATGTCACAGTAGTAAAGTTTGTTAACTGGATCACACCCGTCTGAAATATCGAGGAGGAGATACTGCACCATAAGAAAAAAGAGATTCAGATTCATTAGAAAATTAAAACCATATGCATAAAATTCATTATACATTTGTTATTGTGCTTGACAAAGAAAAATCAAAGAATACTCACTAGTCACTACCATTCCTTGGATTACAATGTCATGAACTTAATTAACATTATATATTTTAACCTTCTATAATGCTATGTGATGAATATATCTTCTCTCGGAACTATATGTACTAAAATTACAAAGCAATGAGTTGTTTACTTGTTTATCTTGATAGGTTGTTAAATAAGAAAAAATTAGAGTCAATATTCAGGTTTTTATGGCAAGACACTTGAACGAACACATTTTTTCACAACTATACTCTATAGTACTGAGTCACTTGCCTAAAAAAAAAACTCAGTCACTTAACAAAACCACAGTGCTGCAAAATCAGGGAGATCTAAATAGATGCCTCCTAATATGGGGCAGGGCATAAACCAGCTAATCATCAACTACACTGATGTTAGTAAAATTACTAAAAGCACGGAAACATCAGTTGCACGTTTTCTTATTTTATATGCACATAAACATAATAAATACAATATCAGATGATTCTAAATCAATGACAAATAATAAAGCACCTTCCCATCTTCAGTAACAATTCCTCCAACTGAATATTTAGGGTTTTGAAGATCTTTCCAGCACAAAATATCTCTTTCTTGATCCGTACCCAGTAAATGATAATAAAGCATATGATAAAGATTAGAGTTTGTCTCAGTCCCAGCATCTACCACTTCTCCGTCTCTACAGTGTAAAAGCAAAACAATAAATTCATATTTCATATAACAGAACATAAAAATAATCCTACTAGATGGCCATAAACGAGATCTTGTACAATCAAACATAAGTGATCAACAAGATCTCCATATAGATGATAGCAATAACACCTATTCAAATCATCTTTGACCAGGACT
The DNA here is from genome assembly GCA_022829125.1 of Lathyrus tuberosus. Lineage (NCBI taxonomy): Eukaryota > Viridiplantae > Streptophyta > Magnoliopsida > Fabales > Fabaceae > Lathyrus > Lathyrus tuberosus. Next base: position 10,512,450 of record JALAZF010000090.1, read on the forward strand.
ATCAAATTGAAAACAATACGCTCCATATTTATACTTTGCTTAACTTGTAAGTCAAATGCAATTGCAAAACATGCCCTTCCTAGTAAGAATGTGAGCATAGAACATCACTTACTTGGGTGCTGGATAGCGGCTATAATAGAAACCCAAGCCATCATGACTCCAACTAATAGAAGAAAATTTAACCTGAAACAAAACATTAACAACCATCAATGTTCTCTCTATATGCCCGCTTCAATTTCTAGCAAATGCATAATGCCATACTCACCCATGATAAAGTATCAGGCTCAACAGTCTTGTCCTCAATACGCATCACTTTTATAGTCGCCCAATCGCTACCACTTGAACTAAGCGCATAAGCCAAGTACTTGGCATCTTCACTCACAGCTAATGTGTTCAACGACACGGTTCCATCTTCACTTAAGGCATTGGGATCAAGCAAAACCTCTGGCTCTCCCTCCAAACTATCCTAAAAAATGAAAAGATAACTGAGATGAGACCCTATTTCGAAACACAACTTAATTATCATATATCATTTAAGTTCCGATCTATAAGCTATTTCTATAATAAAAGATAAAACAATGTCAACTTGTTTTCCCAAGCTATTATAAAGAACTATGAACATCTTAAAAACTGTTAAGATTCTTGATAGAATCTATCCAAACTATACAAGAGAGAAAATATAAAAAATGTAATAAACTTTGTGTTGATAAAAATGAGAGCTTAGTCCATTAAAGTGATACAATGAGATGTATATAGATCAAGAGTATAACTAACTCTCATCTAGTGTAAACAATTTGTAAGTAACCTACAACTAATAACTAACTCTTATCCGGTGTAACCAATTTGTAACTAACTTGCAACTAATAGTTAACTCTCATCTAGTGTAACCAATTTGTAACTAATTTGCAACTAATTTGTAACCAATTTGTAACCAACTTGAAACCAATTTGTAACTAACTTGAAACAAATATGTAATTCTCAATAGCAAACCTGAACATAGAGAATATCCTGAGGCTGAAGACCAGTGTTATGGAAGTAAAAATACTTATCCCCTCGCTTAAAGGGAGCGCCATAACGAGGATGATCAAACAGTTTGGTGATTGTTTCGTTCAGCTTCGATCTTGTTTCGCATTCTGCAATCACTGAATTCGTGAGTTGAACTTGTTTCTCAACAAACTCTTTCACTTCTTCTGCATCAGGATCTTCGAGCCTTCAAAAAAAAGGTATAATCATGAATTGAAAATCGAAAAAGAATGATTGAAATTGTCAATTGAGTTGATTATTGTTACCATCGATAGGGGTCGGCGACCTTGACGCCGTGGTAGTCGTCGACGACGGTGTCGTCTCTACGAGCAGCGGGATATTTCAGAGGTCCGATTAGGGCACTCATGTTATGCTATTGCGAAGAAAGAGATGGAAGAAAATGAATGAAATGGGAATGAAGGTGCAAGTTAAATCGTATTACTCTTGAACTTCTGAAATTACTATGCTACTAACACTTTTGCTTGCAAAGACTAACGTTTTATTAAAGATAATAAAAATGAGATTGGGAATCATATGAGATTGGGAATCATGAGGTAATTAACCCTATCCAATCATGTATTCCGAATTAAATAGTAGTAAATGATAATCACACAACATTTCTAAAAAAAATTATCCAAATACTCTGCATTTTCAATTTTATTTCTAAAATAGTTCAGATATAAAAAAACCTCAATATATCCTATTTTCGAATAAAAAAATTAATACGTAGTGGTGTTTTCAGACGAATTGGCGACTTCACCTATTTTCTCAATAGTGGCATCAATTGTATTGACGCCTGCATATGGTATTGTTAGCTCAACTGGCGCCAGTGTATTTCTTTTCAATAGTAGCGTCAATTCATCTGGCGTCAGTGTATATTATGTTTGTTTAGTATAAATACAGGTGTCTTCTACCATTTACTTCACACGTCATTTCATATTCTTCTTTTATTTTATTTACTAGCTCTTTCATGATTGACAAAAGATATGGGCATGTATGTTATTCGGACATGTTAGCAAAATCATGTCTTACTATGTTGATGTTAAGTTTATACTAGCTTCACAAGAAAGATGGTGATCAGAGACACACACTTTCTTTTTTCAACTGGTGAATGTACCGTAACGTTAAAGGATGTGTACATATTATTGGGGCTGCCTATTGAGGGTGAGGTGATCAATGGAAAAATCAACTTCAAAAATTTAATTTGCGAGCATCTTTTAGGTGCCGACTTGTTGGATGATAATCCAAGAGAACAAGGTATCTTATTTTCGCACCTTAAGACATATTACAGTTGTTTAACAATATTAGATAAAAAGTTTACGAAAGAAAGGAAAATAATAAAGACTAGGTGTTATATTATGCTTTTAATTTGGTTCATTATTATTTCCCGAATGTAGGGGTTCTAGTATGCATGTTATGTATTTACGCTTATTAAGACACATAGATAAAATAAGAACATATAGTTGGGGTTCCTCTTGTTTGTCTTATATGTATAACTCTTTTTATAAAAACGCAAAGAAAGACAGTTGGAATGGTGGTATGAGGTTGAGCCGTGAAACGCGGAAATCCGTTGGTAGTACATTTCTTAATAATTCCAGCATATTTGTCCTTTATAGGAGACATTTAATTTTGCCGCTTGAATGTACGATTTTCAAGAATATTCTTTCAATCATTGTTCTCAAAATCATTGGCTTTGTATTTGAGATGATTTGAAGCTTAATCAGAGTTCATAGCCTTGAAGATTAGACTTCAGAGTATAATGAAAATGAGGCTTGAATTTATCATAGTAAGTCTGGATTGTCTTTTCAAAAGCGTTGACTAGGTTATCCAGATGATTGACTTTTAGTTAAGTAGTTCTTCGTATTTTAACCTTGGTTCAGAATCTGATGAAGTCCAGAGTCAGGAGTCTGATGATGTCCAGGGTCTAGAGTCTGCATTATATAGAGTCCAGAGTCTGCTTTTTACAACGTATGGCTTGTTCAGAGTCTGCTTTATCCAACATCTACCTTGTTCAGAATCTGCTTTATTCAGAGTCCACTTAGTTCATAATCCAGAATCTGCTTTCTTGTTTTTATGATTCTGCATACTTAACAAAACTTTTAGAGAACAAAATTTTTCTTTATAGTTTGTTATCATCAAAACTCAAGGATTGTAGATGTAGAACCAATCTTGCCCTAACATTTACAAGGTAGGTTTTGCAATAAATTGTCTCATTTTTCTTATGAGGTCATCATATGGAGATGTCTGATGGAATGTCGTCATTCTCAAGAAGAAGCGTGCATGGGACGATACTTTTACATGGCAAGACGAGGTGTGCGGACTGATTAACACACATCCCCACTTCTAACAAGTCATTATTTCCCCTTTGTTAATAATATTATAGTGTCTTTCAGACAGTCCTAGAGAGATCTCGATTGTTAGTAGTGGGAATGATCATATGACCTGATGACTTCTCAACAAGTGTATCGATAATGTCACAGTAATAAAAAGATCGAACCCACAAGAACTGTGTTCGAAAAAATAATTATTTGTGCAATATTAAATAAAAACAGTAAAAAGGGGGGGGGGGGGGGGGGGGGGGGGGGGGTTTGCAAGTTTTAGTGCAAAAAGTAATTAAACGAGAAAACTATGTTACGAAGGCGGTCAGGTTGTGTTTTAGAATCCTTTTATCCCCTCTAATTGATGTACGATGACTTGTATGAGTTATCTTATCCTTATAATTTTACGGTGAATTAACAAAACCATTATAGCCAATCCCCCACGAAATAACTCACTAACAACTACTCGGAGCTTTCTATCCCTAGTCCGTCAGCGTAAGCAGTGTTAGGCAATGTATAAACTGTTAATTCTCGTTGCCACTACTCGAGGTCTCCTATCCCTATTCAACCGGCTTAAGTAAAACAGTTGCCCTAGGTCCAATACATAGGTTGCAGGTCAGGAATTCCTATGTATCTAACAACAGATTAGCAGAGTATCTCAAATAATAAATATTATGCATAAGAAACAACTGAATAAAATTATAATTCAAAAGGTTTATACAAAGTCAAACTGCTATATAATGCCAACAAGATTGGATAAAGTTCATCATAACACAACTTAACCTAGGAGAATTTAGCTACTCATGATAAAAATTACAGTACCAATTGAATAAAGAAGAATAACATATAAATTCCCTTGAAGTATTGGCCTCCAATGGCTTTCAATGCTCTCAAAATCACCCTCTAATGTTGTAAAATCGTGCTCCTAATGTCAAATTTCGTAACCCTCGTAAAAATGCATGTTTTTCACCTTTTTTCACCAAAATTTTCGCTAAGTCTTATTCTTCCATACTTGGCTATTTTTCACTCATTCTTGTGTTTTTCTTCATCATTTTGGTTCATCTTTTGCTCGTTTTTCCCTAATTCTTCGACTAATTGTATATAATGATGGATTGTCATCACGACCCTTAAATACACAAGGTTACCAAATGGACATTATTCCCTTTTATTGTATGTCTATTAACTTTTCGCGAGAAATTTCTTCCTCTTTCTATTGTTTTCTCTAGAGAATCTCTTGGTGTGAGGGTTGATCCGTTATCCGAGAAATTTCACTTGTCGGTTTGATTTTGCGTGTTTAACTTCTTGCTTGAACTCTTAGGTTTCGGTGTCTCAATTCCTTACCATCTTCTTTGCCTTGTCCTTTTATGGTTTTTGGTGCTTTAAACATGTTTTCCTTACCGACCATTCCTACATTTGTCCTTTGAAATCTTAGGTCATTGCAATTAACTCTATTTCAAATAAGGATGGTAAAGATATTTTGGGAGTTTATATCTGAAGTCGCTTTTGTTTTCTCTCGTGGAAATGTTTTTGCCTAAGCTACGATTGATGTAGGTTCGTCCGAAGATTGAGGTGTTTTCCCCCCAGATGAGAATCAAAGGGTATGCGACCATTATAATGGGTGTGTTATTCCATGAGTGTTTGGTTTCCCTTATTGGTTATTGTCTTCCTTTCAATGAGTTTAAAATCAATGTAGTGAATCATCTGCATATTACCCTCTAGCAGTTTCATCACGTGAGTTTGGAATTTGACAAGTTTTTTCAGCAATGGTGTGAATATAAAGGTAGCAAGTTGCGGTGACATTATTTTTCCATCTTCAAAGTGAAAAGTGGCTCTGAATCTGTGAAAGGTTCTGGTCTGACTTCCCTAAGGCAGAGCACTAAATACATTGAAACTTACTCTAACAGTGTGAAACATTTTAAGGATCACTTCTTCCGGGTAGTTCCTTTCAATCAAGAAGCTCATCAAATTTTTTTGACTGGATCCTGATGTTCCCTCTTCGTGTACAAATATTTTTTGAAAATATTGGATTCACAACCATTTTCTTACTAGAATCGGAATGTATCATTATCAGGAAGAAGATTTCTATGAAGAACATTTGTACTTGAAAGGCCAGATGATGTCTTTTTTTAGGAACTTGTCGATGTAGGTGGGTCGTGTAGCGAGCGATTTTGGACGCGGTTCTTAAGCGCTGGTCGCTCTCTGCGGTTGAGCTTAAACTACAGGTCGATTCATTTTTTATCCTATTGTGAGCTGAATAAGGAAGGGAAATAGATGTCTCCAATTAACCCTGCTTTACATACTGAGTTTAAACAGCGGTCTGTTAGGTTACGAATGCTATCAATGTGGGGGGGCCTTTGTACTGGTTATTTGTATTTTTCGCCAATACTGGTTTTTATCTAGGCAGAAGTTTTCTAGCGGGGAACAAGGATTAGGATGTTAGGACTGATGTTTATGAGAGTATGGGATTTGGGTTTTTTGTTGATTGTGCTCGCTAAGATTTTTCTTTCAATCTTATGCCTACATATTCCCGTTTACCGACACAGGGAAATCAGAGCGTTCGTAGTTCCTCCTATTCTATGGGAGGAAATGGGTGTTTTTGGTGTCTTGTTCAAAGCCCAAGACGTGAAGCGAAAGGTAGTTTGTATCTTGTTCAAAGCCCAAGATATGAAGCTGAAAGGTTTATTTGTATCTTGTTCAAAACCCAAGATGTGAAGCTAAAGGTGTTGACCTTAGAGAGAATTTGTCATCTCTAAAGGGGGTCTGTTTGTCACGAATGTTGGGTGACTGGTTATAAAGGAGGATTACTTTAACCGGGATACGCGGATCCTAGCAATGCCATAATTTCCTTTATTGGGGGTTTTAACCTGAAGGAGAAGACTTTAACTCAGTGTAGAGCAATGTTATCTTTCCTTAGGAATTTCTCATGCTAAAAGAGGGACAGTGGCATGGATGTAGATGATCCAGAGGCTTGCCGCTTACAGTGATTAGATGAAAGGGAAGGAGTTGTTGATGTTTGTGTATTGTGAACGAGGCACAGCTTTGATGCTAAAAGGTTGATTGGATCAACCAGTGGTTTTCTTATACAAAGCCTAAGAGGAGGCTAATATGTGTCTCGTACAAAGCCCGAGAGAGAGGCAAAGAGGTTTGACTCAACAAGAGAGTTTTTTGTATCTCGTATGAAGCCCGAGATAGAGGCAAAAGGGGTGATTGACTCAACGAGGGAGTCTCATATGTGTCTCGTACAAAGCCCGAGAGAGAGGCTAAACGTTGTTTGACTCCGCTGGGGAGAATCATTGTACAAAGCCCAAGAGAGAGGCTAGGGTTGTTGTTTCAGTTGAGTGACAGATCCAGTATACTGGTTTTGAAAGAGAAAATCAGTTCTTATATGAGCAACACTGTACTCAGGGATCTGATTTGAGGATCAGGGTTATTCCTGTTCTTTAAGGAAGTGGGAAATCCAAAGGGTATTGAGACTGTCCGAGTCTACGGGTTTCCTTCCTATTTAACGAAAGGGTCACTTGAGAATGTCTTTGAGACTCAAGGAAGTTAGACCGTCCAAGTCTAGAGTTTCGTCTTTTGTGCTATGCTTTGAGAAACAGTAGTAGACTCTACGAAAGGACTGTTCTATGAAGATGACTAAGTTCTGTTCCTATACCTCTAGAAGGTCGTCGGGACAATTTGTACGAAGCCCAAGAGGAGGCTGGAATCTTTTAAGAAGCCAATCGGTCCTTGTACGAAGCCCAAGAGGAGGCTATCATTCCTGGAGGAAGAGATCATTATACGAAGCCTAAGAGGAGGCTGTGAATACTTCTAAGAAGCCGTAGGGTCCTTGTACTAAGCCCAAGAGGAGGCGGGGTTGCTTTTAGGAAGCCTGTGGGTCCTTGTACGATGCCCAAGAGGAGGCCGATACTTTTAAGAAGCCTGTGGGTCCCCAAACCCCGAGAAATTCAAGGCAAGCTATTCACAGGGAATAGATCAAGTCAGGAAAGTCTGAGAATTTGGAAGAAACTCAAAGATGCCATTCACGGAGAATACATTCATCTTGGGGAGTAGAGTTTCTTGACGATTCCTAATGAGGACAGCCGAAGAGAAGACTGTATCTGGTGATCCTATTGGGGATCTAATTGTCTATTTCTATGAAACGGCGTCACCTAGTTCTAGACGTAGTTGCCGGGGAAACTCGAAATATCTATACTATTACTACACAGTTGATATGAGTTTATGAAAGAAGACTTACAGTGAAACAGCCCCACAATACAGTTATATGTATATGAAAGCGGTAAATGTAAGCGTATAAACACTTACTCGGTTGTAGAGCTTCCATGTTGTTTGGTTAGTTGTTCAACAAAGAAAGATTGAAAACAACAGTATATTCAAAATTAAAGGAGAAAGTGCTTTGAAAAAGAAAGATTTGGGGCTTACAGCTCAAGGAGAGACCCAGGGTTTTATCAGTGAGCGCACTGTTAATTTTGTACAGAGGGACTTATACAAGTTACTGAGGCCCAAAAAGTTTTCTGTACAACGGGATGGGTCTTACACTCTCTCAAGAGGCCCAAAAAGTTTTAAAGAAAAAGTGTGGGGCTTATAACACGAGGGTAGGCCCAGATGACTTTTCGTTTAAAAAATGGCGATCGTGCCGAGGTTTTCTTTTAACGCAGAGGGACTTATACAATAAGTGAGACCCAAAATGTTTTGGTTAAAAGGGGGGTTGGGTCTTACACTCTATTAGAGGCCTAAAAGTGTTTTGAATGGGTCTTATAGCTCGAGGAGAGGCCCAAAGTTATTTTGAAAAGGCGACGATTGCGCCGTTGGTTTTTTGACGGTATCGGGACTTATACAATACACTGAGGCCCAAAAATGATTTGGTCAAAAAAAGGATTGGGTCTTACACTCTCTCAAGAGGCCCCACAATGTTTTGAAAATGATTTATGACGGTTGAATTAATCCAAAAACCCTAATTTGTTTTCAAAAATGTATTTAATTGAATAAAAATTCAATTAAAATGATCAAAATTGTTTAACATATGAAAAACAAATTGTGATCTTGGATTAATGCTTCAAAAATTAAGTATTGACCTACAAAATAATTAGAAGGCATTAAAAGTTGCAAAATCAATGTAGAAAAAATATTTAAAATGTCAAAAACAATTAAAATATTAATTCTTTGCAAAAATATCAATTATATGAAATAAATAATATTTTTGGGATTTTTTGGGAAAATAAAATATGTTAACATTTTTGTGAATTATTAAAAAAAGAATCAACTCAAAATCATTAAAACTCAGAGAGAAATTAATTTTTGAATCAATTAAACAAAATCACAAAATTCAAATATTCAAATTATTCAAAAATGGCGCCAAGAACACGCGCGTGTTCTAGGTTTGGCTGATTTGCATTTTCTCCTCAATCTCACTGAATACTTGATTAATGCAATCCACATATCATTATGCTCGTCTCAACCTCACGATCATGTCTATGTCCATTAATTTCATTTAAATTAAACATACAACAAGAAATCACGAAAAATCCTCAAGAACCCTAATTTTTGCATGAAGGCTAGGATTTTTGATACACGATTCAAAAAATGCCATTAATTAAGGGAAAACATTCCATGCATGATTATGAACATATGGCCAAATTATTGTGCGAGGAAATATGCATAGATTGAGAGATGACCAAGTATGTGCTTACCTCTAGGTCGTGACAGCAAGTGCAATGTGATTTTTGATTTGGAGGTGTTACAGATGAGTGGTGATGATCTGAACAGCTTCCCTATACCCTATAGATTGTGTTTGAATGCTTGGACTTGATGGAAATTGGCTGGATCACTTTGTGGTACCTCAACTGTAACTTGTTTGAAAATTTGAGCAACCAACTGGTGATTTTGTGAAATTGGTGTTTCAGAAGTGATCTAAGTGTTTGATCAGCTCATATGTGATGTATGTGAGGTGTGTGAGTGATTGGTTTGATTGGAAAAGCTCTCAAACTCAAAACCCGATAGCTACCTTGCTAAGAAAGGCATTTTTGCCAAGAGAAAGAGATTTTGAGGAAAGCATCTGTTAGATGGCTTTGGTGTACTCAAACTGATCACAATTGAGCTCTATTTATAGTAGAGCAAGTTTGTTTTGCAAGGAATAGTGAATGGCAGCTGGTAAGTAGGTTTGGCCAATGTTGTCCAATGGAATTTCAAGTCTCCTCTAGCCATTGACTAGAGGTTAGGGCACAGAGCTTTGGTTCCCTTGGTCTTGGATAAGTCCTGACTGATTTCAGATGAGAATGGCTCAGTCCATGCACCTTGATGCTTCCATTGAATGCTCCAATCGAAATTTGAAGTCTTGTCCTTATTTTGGCCATTCTAGGTTCAATATGCTATTTCTTGTTCCATGGACTTTGGAGACTTGGCTCAGTGATTGTCCCCTTTAGATTCAATCCTCTGAGGTGTCCAAGTGGATAGGAACATTTGAATTTGGATGATTTTGGCAAATCGAGCAAAGTTGCAAATTCTGCCTTGCTTTTGACAGATTTCAGCAAGGCAACTTGACAATGTCATATCTCATGGTGTAAGTTGAATTTGGTAATGCTCTTGGCCATTTTGGAAAGCCCTTACATCATACAACAACTGTTTGAACAAGTTTGGTTTTGATCTCTTTTGAATCTAAGTGAAAAATCCCTCTACATTTGGCAAAAAGTGAAGCAAAATCTGACTTAGTGAAATTTTCACTAAGTGTTGGAACAAAGTGTGATTTCTTGATTTTGATCACTCCATAACTCAAAATCCTTAATGAATTGGCCTTAGGTCTAGTTGAAGTTTTTGTAGAGGGTAATGAGAGCTACAAATCCATCTTTGGATGAGAGAAAATGGCCTTGTGGTTTAGGAGTTATGGTCCTCCAAAGTTGGTACCTTTGTCACTTTACTTTTTAACTTAGAAAAATTTCTAAGTTTTTGTGGTTACCCCTTTTACAAGTTATCCAACTTTTCTTGATTTTTCTTGATGAATGATGATTCAAACCATACATTAACATCATTTTAGGGTTAAAAATCCATTTTAGTGAAAAATCTCAAAAAGTCAAAGTCGACTTTTGTGCACAGTTGACTTTTTATCAGATGAATTCCAAACTGTGCAATTCTTCAGAAAAATCATGTCTTTGACCTAAATAAAACTTGATGGACATGTTCCATGGGTGTCATAGGGCATATTGGGGCATGTCCTAGGGTTTGGGAGCATGTCCTGGTCAAAAGTCAAAGTTACAGTTGACTTTTTCCTTAAAACTCTAATTGTGGTGCAGATGAAATTGAGACTTGTTGCTCATGTTTCTTGGATTGATCCATTGTTCCAAATGGATCAATATAGTTCATTAGAGACCCTCAAACTCTCTCTTGAGGCCTTGGCTCTTGATTTGCCCCAAAAGTCAACTTAGGGGTGAATTAGGTCAAGAAACCCTAATTCCTGATTTTTGATGAATGCAGCCCCTGAGGCAAAATTGACTTGATGATTGGGTTCATGATGTCCCATGGAGTATATTAGGTTATGTTTTGGATCATTGGCTCATGCCCAGATGAAAAATTTTCATCTAGGGGCCCTGGTCGACCAAAACCCTAATTTGGTGACACTGTCGATCTTGAGACTTGATCCACCTAGAAGGGAGCAGCCTTGTGCTTAATCCTTAGAGTGGGAGTCCTTTTGATCCATTGTGAATGTTTGAGAGGTTAGATAAGTTGAAGATCAAGTCATTCCTTGATTGATCCTTTGTCTAAGGCTCTGAGAGGGCTTGAAACCCTAATTTTGATTGTAGTGAATGCTCACCAATTCTTTGAGGCTTTTGATGAGGCATGATGGTTCATCCATATTGTGATGATGATTTGCACAATGATGGGTAATCTTAGTGGTCAAAATTTGGGGTATGACAGATGCCCCTATTTAATCTTCTTGGACACGAAGGTGTGAATGACGAAGGTATTCGGGCATTCGGGGTGCAAGAGGATTAAATATCGGAATACCCGAAATTTTGATGGTGGTTGTGAATGGTAGCTTACGCATGCATCTTTTTTAGCTAAGCAATGATGCTTAGAAAAGGTAAAACTTCCCCTCGATCCTGGTCTTCAGCCAAGGAACTGGTCTCAGTTTCTGGATTAAACTTCCCCTCGATCCTGGTTTCCTACCGAGGAACGGGTCTTAGTTTCTCTTGTTAACTTCCCCTCGATCCTGGTTTCCTACCAAGGAACTGGTCTCAGTTTCTGAAATAAACTTCCCCTCGATCCTGGTTTCCAACCAAGGAACTGGTCTTAGTTTCTGATTTAAACTTCCCCTCGATCCTGGTTTCTTACCAAGGAACTGGTCTCAGTTTCTGAAATAAACTTCCCCTCGATCCTAGTTTCCTACCAAGGAACTGGTCTTAGTTTCTTTTGTCAATAAACTTTATTGACAAGGGACGCTATTGTAGCGATTTTCCTCAAACTTCTCGCCGAATTTTCCTGGGGAGACGCCATTTGACGGAAAAAATTTGGAAGTCAGACTTGCTGGGGAACCCGGTCGTCCGAGTCGTAGAGTTGCACAAACTTCTCTGTTGGAGACGCCATTTATCGATTCTACTGGGGAAAGCGAGTCTCTTGAGAGACTGTTTTCGTTTGGGGTTACATCATACTTTTCTCGGGATCTTCCCGGAGAAATGCCATATGATGGGATCCAATTTTGAGGTGCCGATGACCTTTTCATCAGCAATCTTTTGAAGAAACTGGCGTACTGCCGAATTTCTGATTACGAGGCTTTTTCTCGGGATTTTCCTTAATCCGGGAAAGCAAAGATATCATCCTCAATGGCGAAGAGTGACATTTGTTGAAAGTTTTCTCTGGCTTTTCAGAGGTTCAAGTTATCAAAGTGGTCAAGGACCAACTTCTTTCCAGAAATAAACTGGAAGCGAGGTTGTTCAGACACAGTATTCCCTGATGAGGCAAGAACTGACAACTCGATTGAGAGAATTTCTATCACTAGGGGACAAGACCGACTAGAGTGATAGCGATGCAATATGAAACGTGAATGCAAATAAAAAATGCATGATGTATGTATATTTATGCGTGCCAAACTGACGCGACACACAAACTAAAAGATGAACATGACTGGATACTCGGCCATCGCGGGGCGTATAGAAATATCGCTGGTTCAGAATAGCAATTCCACCTTGCTTAGGAGAGATAGTCCCTGAGGGGAATATCGTTGATCGGGCTTAAGAGGTAAGCACTCTGCCGAGGTGTGTCAGGCGGAACAAGGTCTCTGACATAGTTGATCCCTTCATTCAGGCGTACTGGGCCTAGAAGGAGTACTTTGATTCTGCACTTTGAGTTTCGATTACTTCAGGAGAAGCGACCTATGTTCTTCTGACGTTCAACAATCAAAAGAAATTGTCGTCTTTATTTTAAAAGCAGAAAAAGTTTTAACAAGTAAATTCATTTTTGTTTTATTTCAAGAATCGTTAATCATGTTAACAACGTCGTTCTGTAAAGCTAAAACAAGTAAGAATTACAAACAAAAGCACAAAGGCTCAAATTTTATTGATAAGATGGAGATCAGCCAAAAGCGTGATTCCATTGAGTATTTACAAAGTTAGAAAATGGTAATTTATAGGGAAAAGGGCTACGTTGAAACATAACGACCACTATCCTTCCACCAACTTTGAATTCGGGGCATCCTGAGCTTCTGTCGAAGATGACCTTGACCGGAGTTTTCTGATAGATGATGTAACTGCTGCTGCTGAGGGACTTGCCTCTGTTGAACATAGTTACTTGCCATTATCCCTAATTTTTTCCTGGATTGTACTATGATGTTTCCAATCCATCGGGATGATTATTTTTCATGTCTCTAACTTTTGCCTGGACCGCCCTTTCGGGTTTTCAATCCACCGAGACATTTTTTTTTTAGCTTAGGCGAAGTATTTCTTGACTACATCAACATTTGTGGGGTAGGCAAATTCCTCTCCGTCCATGGTTGCAAGTCTCAAGGCGCCGCCTGAGAAAACTTTTGTGACCATATAGGGGCCATCATAATTTGGGGTCCATTTGCCCCGGGAATCAGTGAGAAATGATTGTATCTTTTTTAGCACAAGGTCTCCTTTCCTAAAGATTCGGGGTCGGACCTTTTTGTCGAACGCCTTCTTCATTCTCTGTTGATACAGCTGACCATGGCATAATGCCGTGATTCGCTTCTCTTCGATCAGATTCAGTTCGTCGTGTCGACTTTGACACCATTCAGCTTCTGTAAGCTTAGCTTCCATCAATACCCGGATTGATGGGATCTCTACTTCTATGGGGAGCACTGCCTCCATGCCATACACTAGAGAGAAAGGGGTTGCCCCTGTTGAAGTGCAGACAGATGTGCGATAACCGTGAAGAGCAAAGGGTAGCATCTCGTGCCAGTCTTTGTAGGTTACAACCATCTTTTGAACAATCCTTTTGATGTTCTTATTAGCCGCTTCTACCGCTCCGTTCATCTTAGGTCGGTAGGGAGATGAGTTATGGTGCTCGATCTTGAACTCAGCGCACAACTCCTTCATCATCTTATTGTTCAAGTTAGATCCACTATCAGTAATGATCTCACTTGGAACACCATAACGGCAGATGATATTGTTTTTGATAAATCGGACTACCACTTGTCGGGTTACATTAGCGAATGACGCTGCTTCGACCCACTTGGTGAAGTAGTCAATGGCTACCAGGATGAACCGATGTCCGTTTGAAGCCTTAGGTTTGATCAAGCCAATCATGTCGATTCCCCATATGGAAAAAGGCCACGGGGAAGAGAGAACTTTGAGATGTGATGGCGGCACATGAATTTTGTCGGAGTATATCTGACACTTGTGACACCTCCTCATGTACTTGTAGCAGTCAGATTCCATGGTCAACCAATAGTACCCTGCTCTTAGAATTTTTCTCGCCATTGTGTGTCCGTTGGCATGAGTGCCAAAGGATCCTTCATGAATTTCTTTCATAAGCATGTCTGCTTCTGGTCTGTCTACGCATCGGAGCAAGACCATGTCAAAATTTCTCTTATAGAGAGTGTCGCCGCTCAGAAGGAAGTTTCCAGCCAATCTTCTGAGGGTCTTTCTATCTTTTCTGAGTGCCCCAGGTGGGTACTCTTGTTTCTGAAGGAAGCATTTGATATCGTGATACCAAGGTTTGCCGTCTATGACTGCTTCAATCATGAAGATGTAAGTGGGCCTTTCAAGGCGCATTATGTCGATCTTAGGTAAGTCGTTCCATCGACCTACACTAATCATGGAAGAGATAGTGGCTAATGCATCAGCCATGTGATTCTCCTCACGAGGGATGTGATGAAACTCAACTCTGTTGAAGAATGGTAGCAACCTTCTTGCATAGTCTTTGTAAGGAATCAATCCTGATTGGTATGTGTTCCAGTCTCCTTTTATCTGATTGATAACCAAGGCTGAATCGCTGTATACATCCAAGTTTTTTATCCTTAAATCAATCGCTTCTTCGAGACCCATAATACAAGCTTCGTATTCGGCCTCGTTGTTCGTACATTTGAACGGAAGTCTGGCAGTGAAAGGAATGTGGGTACCCTGAGGGGTAACAATGATTGCCCCAATTCCGTTTCCATAATGATTAACTGCTCCGTCAAAGATAAGTCCCCACTGGGAACCTGGTTCTGGCCCTTCACTGGGTAACGGTTCATCGCAGTCTTTCATCTTTAAATACATGACATCTTCGTCTGGGAAGTCAAACCCGATTGATTCTTGATCGTCAATCGGTTGATGAGCCAAATGATCGGCTAAAATACTTCCTTTAACAGCTTTTTGAGCGTGGTACTCTATGTCATATTCTGATAACAGCATCTACCAACGGGAAATTCTTCCCGTGAGAGCAGGCTTTTCAAAAACGTATTTGATCGGATCTATTTCGGAGACCAACCAAGTAGTATGACGAATCATGTATTAGCGAAGACGTTTGGCTGCCCAAGCCAAAGCACAATAAGTTTTCTCGAGCATCGTGTACCGAGTTTCGCAATCGGTGAATTTCTTGCTTAGATAGTAAATGGCAGACTCTTTCCGTTTGGTTTCGTCTTGTTGGCCAAGTACACATCCCATTGAGTCCTCTAGAACTGTGAGGTAAATGATCAGTGGTCTTCCTTCCACTGGAGGTGATAGAATCGGAGGATTCAACAGGTATTCCTTAATACTGTCGAAGGCGGTTTGGCAATCTTCTGACCAAACGCAATCCTGGTTCTTTTTGAGTAATTTGAAAAGGAATATGAATCTGGAGATGTAATTCAAACGTCCCAAGAATCCTCTGAATTGTTTTTCAGTTTTTGGAGAAGGCATTTCTTGAATGGCCTTGACCTTGTTAGGATCAACCTCAATTCCTTTATGGCTGACGATGAACCCTAGTAGTTTCCCTGAACGGACACCGAAGGTGCACTTGTTGGGATTCAAGCGGAGCTTGAATTTTCTTAGACGTTCGAACAATTTTGACAGATGTTCAACGTGCTCACTCCCTGTTTTTGATTTTGCAATCATATCATCGACATATACCTCTATCTCTTTGTGTATCATGTCATGAAACAGAGTAATCATGGCCCTTTGATAGGTTGCCCCGGCGTTCTTCAAACCGAATGGCATAACCTTGTAACAAAAGGTACCCTATGGGGTAATGAACGAAGTTTTCTCCATGTCTTTCGGCGCCATTTTGATTTGGTTATAGCCCGAGAATCCATCCATGAAGGAGAAAACTTTGAACTTTGTTGTGCTGTCAACCAGCATGTCAATGTGTGGTAAAGGAAAGTCGTCCTTTGGACTTGCCTTGTTTAAATCCCTGTAATCAACACACATTCTGACCTTCCCGTCCTTTTTGGGAATGGGTACAATGTTGGCTAACCATTGAGGATATTCTGATGTAGCGAGGAAACCCGCGTCAATCTGTTTCTGTACCTCCTCTTTGATTTTGATGGCCATGTCCGGATGGGTTCGTCTCAACCTCTGTTTTACTGGCGGACATTCCGATCTTAACGGTAAGTGATGTTCCACGATGCTGGTATCCAACCCTGGCATATCCTGATAGGACCAAGCGAATACATCGGGGAATTCTTTGAGAAGCTTTATCAAACCCTCTCTGGCAGTTGGACTGAGCAGTGCTCCGATCCTGATTTCTTTTCTCTCTTGCTTTGAACCCAAGTTTACCGTTTCCAACGGTTCTTTGTGAGGTTCGATGGACCTTTCCTCTTGTCTGAGTAGTTGGGAGATTTCTTCTGGAATTTCGTTGTCAACTTCTTCTTCAGCCTCGAATATCGGGAACTCAAAGTTAGGCGAAGGCATCGGATCGTATGTTTCAACGGGGTTTAAAACAAGCAATCTGCATGATGTGATGATTCGTGTTTAGAAGAGATAGAGAAAATGCAAGTGTGTGCAGTGTTTTATTTTACTGCTTGTTTTTATTATTGAATTGTTTTCTTTAGGATTACCATTTTCTGAAAAAGCAAAAAGAGAAAACAGCAATTAATGCGGAAATTACAGAACGACGTTATTTTATTAATGAACAAGTCGATCCTTGAAACTACAGCCCTGTAAAACAAAACTCTGTCGCTTTGGGCGAAGCGAAGAGGGAAATTTACAGAAAGCGAGCCCTATCAAAACATCTGTTTCACCTGGGCAGTGTGAAAGGTTAAAAGATGGCAATTACTTTGACTGATGAACGACCTCTGGAACCTCGACGGCAACCCATTGGCGGCGAACTCCTCGGTGAATCACAAAGTCTGGCACCTCCCTTGATTTGTCTTCAGAAATAACACTGATTTCTGGTGGAGCAGGATCATTGGAATCTGTTTCCCAGGCAGAGTTGTCGTAGGAGAATTCCTCAGTTGTATTTTGCATAGCATTGGTGCTCTCAGCTGTATCTCTCCATCCAGTTGGCTGGATATCTTTGAATATGATATGAGAGCTTTCGGGAGCGGTGTACTTGACCATAAAATCGTATTTTCCACTTGGTTGTCCCAGGGTGTCCCAAACTTCTTTGGAACTGGAGGAGTTATTTCTCTCGATGACGTTGACCTCAGGAAAAGCATAGTTGATGAATTCACGTCCTGCAAATGTTGCGAATTTATCTTCATGTTGAGTAGTTTCTGAATGACCCGAGTGTTGATCCCATGACATGGTGGGGACACAGGTATTCTGTTCAATGACGGTCAGCTGAGTTTCATTGTTCGGCTGACTTTCTTGCCCCAAGTCTCCTGGATAAGGTTGCCACATTGGCAGACCATCCATTGGTCCATAGTAGTCGTGATCAAAGTTGTCTTTCATCAGAGTGTCTTCCTCTAATGAATTTGGTGGAGCACGGCATCCTTCTGGATCGCAATCTCCATATATCATTTCGACATCTGATCGTGGTATAAATCTCGGACTCTCTATAGGAAAGCAAAAAGGTATATGCACCTCTTCTTGAGACATATAACCGTCCTTATTAAGATAGGACTTCCATTCTTCATCCGTGTCAGAGGGATCTTCCTCATTGATAGCATGAACTGTCTGAGACACTGGGTGGAGGAAACCTCCACTATGGAAGAAGTTTTGAAGGGGATGAAGACTTTCATCATTGGCAGATGTCTGGGTACAGGTTGCAGAAAAACCAAGACCCTTCTTTGTTTTATTGTCAGTGGGAATGACAAGCTGTCCCCATCCTGTCGTATCGGTACTCTCGACCGCTTTGATAGCATCGTTGTATGAGGAAATCGAGGTTCCTCCTTTGAAATGATTGTCCTTGCTCACCGACAGTGCTTGGAACTGAGTTCCAATAACCTCCTCGGGTTCTATACCAGTAGATGATGACAAGTTGCTCACAAGCAAGGCTTGTTCCCCACAAACTGTGACAAGTTGATCGTTCTTGACAAACTTTAGCTTTTGGTGGAGGGTTGACGTAACCGCTCCAGCCTGATGTATCCAAGGTCTTCCTAATAAACAACTGTACGTTGCCCGGATGTCCATGACCTGGAAAGTGACTTGGAAAGTGTGAGGACCAATAGTTATGGGAAGATCAACTTCACCGATAACTATTTTTCTGGATCCGTCGAATGCTTTGACGACGACCTCGCTGGTTCTCATTGGAGGGCCTTTGAATGATAATTGCATCAAAGTAGACTTTGGCATAACATTCAGGGTTGACCCTGTGTCTACCAGTACGCTGGCTAAAGCATCGTCCTGGCAGTTAACTGTGATATTGAGCGCCATGTTATGACGACGACCTTCTTCAGGTAATTCCTCATCACTAAATCCCAAGTTGTTGCAGGAAGTGATGTTAGAGACAATACTATCGAACTGTCTGATTGTTACATCCTGTTCCACAAAGGCTTGCTCCAAGACTTTCTGTAGAGCCTCCCTGTGGGCTTCTGAACTGAGTAACAGTGATAACACAGAGATCTTTGAAGAAGTTTGTAACAGTTGATCAACAATGTTGTATTCGCTCCTTTGGATGAGCTTCAGCATCTCATCGTTATTTTTTGAAAGGTCGGGATTACTAGATTGACCGACTGGTGGATCGGGAGCTTCTGTCTGAAGTTCCTTTTCCTTGTTAACTTCCCCAACCCCTCGGTTGAAGATTCTACCACTCCGTGTTACACGATTAATGTTTGCAATGTTCACAACGGAGGGTAATGGAATTTCCTTTCCATTCTCAATTATCGTTGCACCATATTTGTAAGGGATAGCCTTAGTTGATTCATACAGTAGTGGTCCCGACAGATAGATGACTATGGGAACCTTCTGATTTTTCTGACCATCGTAAGTAATCTCGATCTGTTCCTGGTTGGGAACTTTAGATTCGTCAAGTAGAGGGATGATGGCAAAAACATCCCTGGTCCTATGATGACCAGAGATTGTGACAACGTCCTCAATTTGATCGGCGAGGTAGTTTGGCGTCCAGTCGATAGGTCCAGAACCCGGATATGGACGAATTTCTCCACGATCCACCTGACCCTGAAGAGCCGCTCTCACAAGGTAACACCCTTGGTTACTTTCCGAACAGACGCTACAACGGTCGTAATTGTGTAGTGGCACCTGGCCACGCCTACTTTGAATACAATGTAACCTCACTAGGTTACCTTCCATTGATCGGACATCCTGACTTTGACGCCGAGTAGGATTCCTGTTATTGATACTAATTTGCTGAGTATCTTCATCTATGTAGATTGGCATCCACCAGTGATTTAACAAGTGCTGAAGTGCCTCTTGGACAACGGTACAACCTCGATCGTTTTCGCAACCCGCCTTACAGCTTTGATAGTCATATGATATTAAGAATCCAAGTCGGACCTGTTCCGCATGTAACTCTACCAAGTTGGTATTCAACACGCGAATGTCAAAGATTTGAACCATATTGATCTGATAGGAGTTCCTATCATGGTAGTCTTGGATCCATCCAAGATCCATCTGACGCTGGAGGGCCTCTTGTATGAAAGAGCATCCCTGTTTGTTTACCGAGCAAGTCAGACAGGAATTGTAATCGTGCCGCGGCAGATTATGATACTGGCTTTTCCTTGAGTGCATTGCCACCAAGTTGACACTCATTGCACGGATGTCGTGGTTCTGAATGACATTGGAATTCGTGCAAACCATGTTAACTCCACGAACTCGGTGCTCCTGGATCCATCCGAGATCCATTTGTTCCTGTAGAGCCGCTTGCACTACAGAACATCCTTGGTTATCTTTAAAGCAGATATTACATTGGTGATAATTATGAGGTGGCACATGGCCATATCCACTCTGTCTACAATGCATCTGGACCAGATTGGTCTTTAACAAGAATACATCGTGAATTTGATAGACATTGTTAGTCTCTTTCTCAATCAGATTGACTGCAGCCTTCTCGTGTTGAGGCAGCGGGTTCATAAGAACATTAGGATTCGTATCTTTGAAAGATAAGAGCCCGCTCCTAACAAGCTTTTGCACATCGAACTTGAAATTAAGACAAGTTTCTATGTTATGCCCAGATCCTCCTTGATGATAAGGGCACGTCTGATCCACCTTAAACCAAAAAGGTGGGTTTTTCGGTACTGTAAGAGGGGACTTAGTCTGAATGTGCCCCTTGGCTAGTAGTAATGGAAACAGCTCTGCGTACGTCACGGGTATAGGATCAAATCCTGGTGGCCGTGTTGTACGGTTGTTATTGTATTGGGGACGAGCCTGCTGAAGAGGCTGTTGTGTCCTTTGCTGGTCAGGTTGGCTCTACGCAACCTGAGGTTGATAAGTAGGAATAGGTGCAGGACTAATAGCAGGAGTCACAGCTGCTACTGGTTGATATCGTCGCCTTTTCTTTCCAAGAGAGATATTCCCAATATCTTGCTCTTTTTCCTAGGGAGAGCATTACCATATTTTTTAGTACCGCTCGCTGATCCAGCGTCTTTTACCAAACGTCCTTCTCGGACGGCTTCCTCAAGACGTACACCCATGTCGACCATTTCGGTGAAATCACTGGGTGCACTGGCAACCATTCGATCATAGTAAAACGAGCTTAAGGTCTTTAAGAAGATCTTTGTCATCTCTTTTTCCTCAAGAGGTGGACCAATTTGAGCGGCAATTTCACGCCACCTTTGAGCATACTCCTTAAAGGTTTCCTTGTCCTTTTGCGACATCGATCTGAGTTGATCTCTGTCGGGCGCCATGTCCAAATTGTATTTGTATTATTAGATGAAGGCAGTACCAAGATCTCTGAATGTACTGATCGTAGTACGGTTTAAACCCATGTACCATTTGAGTGCGGCACCGATTAAACTATCCTGAAAGTAGTGAATCAGTAGGTCCTGATTCTCCGTCTGAGCTGACATCCGCCGAGCGTACATCACCAGATGGCTTTGAGGGCAAGAGTTACCCTTGTACTTTTCAAAGTCGGGCACTTGGAACTTGTGCAGGACTTTCACATTGGGGACCAAGCAGAGATCCGCGGCGTCCTTTCCAAATAGATCCTGACCGCGAATGGCTTGCAGTTCCTTCTGTATTTCCAGGAACTGTTCCTGGAATTCATCCATTCTATCGAACATAGTTTCCTTCCTACCAGAAGGTGTTGGTGGAATTTGTCCTTCTAGGACAGTGTGCACCACAGGGGGTGGTACCGTGACTATGGCAGTAAATCTTGGCGTTTCTCGAAGTTTGTAACCTTCAGGAGTCTTCAGTATGCCCCTGGCATCTTCGCTTTCCCGAAGTTTGTAACCTTCAGGCCCAACGGCTTCTCTTGTGATTCCCTGATCTTCAGTGATCGGCGGAACATATCCTTCCGGGATATAGTTAACAGGCATACCCCAAGGACGATCTTTCGGCAATTGATACCTAGGATCATACTTTTCCACGATGGGCGCTGAGGTGATCTCAGAGATCACAGTCCGTTATAGCTGAGCTTCTGCCATGGCTTGCATGTCATTACGAAGCTTTCTCATATCCTCTCTTAGAGCGTCGATCTCTTCTTTCAACTCTCTGTTTTTTCCTCAAGATCATCCATCCTTTTCTGACGATTGGCCCGAGTATTGTACGAATGAGACAGTTTGACTCTAGAATCGAGACACAAACGTGAGATTCGTAAGGAAGAAGAATACGCGATGTGAGAATGATGAATGCAATGATTATATTAACTATTTTGGTTTAATCAAAATAAACTTTGACAATTAGATTGCAAATATCAAACAGTGGGTAAACCCCTTTTTATTGAATTCGAAGCATTACAGAAATGGAAATACAGTAGATTACAAAGTGCAGAAATAGAAACCTAAGCTAATGGGTCCCGAGTCCTCTCTGAAGAGAAATCGGGTGCTGAATCTGGTACTTTCCTTTTCTTTGACCGGGGCTCTTGGGCCGTTGTCGGGTTGTCATTCCTTTGCCAAGTGAAAGGAGTGAGCAAATTCCTTTGGTCATCTTGATTTTCTGCAGCATGTTGCTCTAAAATCTCAATCAAAGCATCTTTCTCTTTCAGTAATTGCTGTATTTTGATGCACTCTATGTCGAGGGTGTGGTACTTGTTCTTCCAAGACCTTCTCTCCCGTTGAACTTTGTTGAGAGTAACCTGAAGCTTTTCAGTTTCCGTCATGAAGTACATGACAGATTCCCTTGGTGGAAGAATTCCGTAACGAGGATAAGGCATCTTTAGCTTGAGAGCTCTAGTTTGTACCCAATGGAGATAAGGCTCCACCGAGACACAGTTTGGTGTTCCTAGAGACTCTCGTCCTTTCTTATGAACATGTTTCCAAGCATGCACTATTTCCATCTTTAGTGCTCTGTTGTTTTCTCCTTCTTTGAAGAAAAGACCTTCCAGATGAACCCCCCGTGGGATGTGTCTCATCGGGTATCCAAATTGACGACGAACCAATACCGGATGGTAGTTGATTCCTCCTTTAGTTCCTATAAGGGGTACGTTGGGGAAGTTTCCACAACGATCAATGATCCTGATTCCCTCATAAATCCTATTACACCAATCTATATCAGAGTTGGTAAGAGACATGATCTTCTGTGACCAACGTAAGGCACTCTTACAATCCCAAAAAGCAGCAGACTTGGGCAAGTGAGAGATGAACCATTTATAAAGCAGAGGTACATAGCATGTGATCTCCCCTCCGCTGTATAAATTTCCTAAGTGTACAGAATGATACGCATCTGCGAGCAAAGTCGGCACAGGGTTTCCAATGAGAAAAACCTTAATGGAGTTGATATCTACAAAGTTATTGATGTTGGGAAACAAAAATAACCCGTAGGTGAGCAAGACAAAGATGCTTTCAAAAGTAGTTATGTTTCCTATACTGGCAAAATACAGGGCTTTCTTCGTCAAGAACTGGGCTGGCAAACCTTGGATGTCACCCTTAGCGGTCATGTGAGCCCTGACCTTAGACTCGTCCAAATGAATTGCTCTTGCAATGGTCTGATTCTTTGGAATTTCTTCCAGTCCAGAAAATGGAGCTCGATCCGTGATATGTAGATCAATTAGATGAGAATACTCCTCCAGCGTTGGTGCAAGCTGGTAATCTAGGAATGTAAAACAGTGATAAACCGGATCGTAAAACTGAATGAGCGCACCCATGATTCCCTCAATCACATGGACTCTTAGCAGCGATAGCAAACCCCCGTGCTTGGCTCTGAAAGCCTCAGGGTTAGTGATCATCCTTGCTAACCTTCTCAAATCCCCTAGTTTTGGAACCTTGAAGGTATACTTATGAGTTCTCCTTTTACCGAAATCCATCAGTGCAATCCTTTTCTCTCTGATATTTTCAATCACAGTCTTAGTTTAATTTGAAAAACAAAGAGACTAGAAGAGAAGTTTTTTGAATGTTATAATGTTTTTTAGATGAATGCAGCACACAAAAACATAGAAAAAACATGGGGTCAAAGGGTCGTTGTCATGAAGTCAAGGCTCTACCCATCCCCAAAGGTTTATACTAGGGTGATTTTTGTACCTGTACTCATTATCATCAGCTCCTCCCAGGAAAGCAAAACAACAAGCGGATCGCCAGCGAGTTGTAGTGCAATCTTAGAGTAAGTGCCATTCACCGAGAATAGATCACCAGCCTCAAATGAGGGTAGTATCGTGTAACAACTATTTACGATAGTCTCTGCACTACGAAAGGGTTTGGCTCCTCAGCTTCTCAGACTTAACAACTGGCTCATTGTCTGGGTGAGAGAATGGGTTGCGTTGGTCAGCCTCCACTGAGGTTGATGTCGACCCCGTCGCCATCACTTATCTTAAGTGTATACTCAATCTTTCCACATACGGCATCACCCGCATTCCCATTAGCAGAAAAATAAACACATATAGCAATTAGGAAAAGCAGTATATATATTTGTCCTAAACATCCTAGACCTTTGAAGCTAAGGATCCTAAGTTCCTGACAGAAAATGGGTTCCCCGGCGGAAGCCCCAATCTGTGGTTTTCACATAAGTGAAGAAAAGGAAGACCGTGCCTAGATCTAACTTTGAAATGCCCCACGGTGGGCGCCATTTTTCTGTAGCGAGCAATTTTGGACGCGGTTCTTAAGCGTTGGTCGCTCTCTGCGGTTGAGCTTAAACTATAGGTCGATTCATTTTTTATCCTATTGTGAGCTGAATAAGGAAGGGAAATAGATGTCTCCAATTAACCCTGCTTTGCATACTGAGTTTAAACAGCGGTCTGTTAGGTTACGAATGCTATCAATGTGGGGGGGCCTTTGTACTGGTTATTTGTATTTTTCGCCAATACTGGTTTTTATCTAGGCAGAAGTTTTCTGGAGGGGAACAAGGATTAGGATGTTAGGACTGATGTTTATGAGAGTATGGGATTTGGGTTTTTTGTTGATTGTGCTCGCTAAGATTTTTCTTTCAATCTTATGCCTACGTATTCCCGTTTACCGAAACAGGGAAATCAGAGCGTTCGTAGTTCCTCCTATTCTATGGGAGGAAATTGGTGTTTTTGGTGTCTTGTTCAAAGCCCAAGACGTGAAGCGAAAGGTAGTTTGTATCTTGTTCAAAGCCCAAGATATGAAGCTGAAAGGTTTATTTGTATCTTGTTCAAAGCCCAAGATGTGAAGCTAAAGGTGTTGACCTTAGAGAGAATTTGTCATCTCTAAAGGGGGTCTGTTTGTCACGGTTGTTGGGTGACTGGTTATAAAGGAGGATTACTTTAACTGGGATACGCGGATCCTAGCAATGCCATAATTTCCTTTATAGGGGGGTTTTAACCTGAAGGAGAAGACTTTAACTCAGTGTAGAGCAATGCTATCTTTCCTTAGGAATTTCTCATGCTAAAAGAGGGACAGTGGCATGGATGTAGATGATCCAGAGGCTTGCCGCTTACAGCGATTAGATGAAAGGGAAGGAGTTGTTGATGTTTGTGTATTGTGAACGAGGCACATCTTTGATGCTAAAAGGTTGATTGGATCAACCAGTGGTTTTCTTATACAAAGCCTAAGAGGAGGCTAATATGTGTCTCGTACAAAGCCCGAGAGAGAGGCAAAGAGGTTTGACTCAACAAGAGAGTTTTTTGTATCTCGTATAAAGCCCGAGATGGAGGCGAAAAGGGTGATTGACTCAACGAGGGAGTCTCATATGTTTCTCGTACAAAGCCTAAGAGAGAGGCTAAACGTTGTTTGACTCCGCTGGGGAGAATCATTGTACAAAGCCCAAGAGAGAGGCTAGGGTTACTGTTTCAGTTGAGTGACAGGTCCAGTATACTGATTTTGAAAGAGAAAATCAGTTCTTATATGAGCAACACTGTACTCAGGGATCTGATTTGAGGATCAGGGTTATTCCTGTTCTTTAAGGAAGTGGGAAATCCGAAAGGTATTGAGACTGTCCCAGTCTACGGGTTTCCTTCCTATTTAACGAAGGGGTCGCTTGAGAATGTCTTTGAGACTCAAGGAAGTTAGACCGTCTAAGTCTAGAGTTTCGTATTTTGTACTATGCTTTGAGAAACAGTAGTAGACTCTACGAAAGGACTGTTCTATGAAGATGACTAAGTTCTGTTCCTATACCTCTAGAAGGTCGTCGGGACAATTTGTACGAAGCCCAAGAGGAGGCTGGAATCTTTTAAGAAGCCGTTCGGTCCTTGTACGAAGCCCAAGAGGAGGCTATCATTCCCGGAGGAAGAGATCATTATACGAAGCCTAAGAGGAGGTTGTGAATACTTCTAAGAAGCCGTAGTGTCCTTGTACTAAGCCCAAGAGGAGGCGGGGTTGCTTTTAGGAAGCCTGTGGGTCCTTGTACGA
Organism: Lathyrus tuberosus; assembly: GCA_022829125.1. Taxonomy (NCBI): domain Eukaryota; kingdom Viridiplantae; phylum Streptophyta; class Magnoliopsida; order Fabales; family Fabaceae; genus Lathyrus; species Lathyrus tuberosus. Next base: position 10,538,496 of record JALAZF010000090.1, read on the forward strand.
TGCCCAAGAGGAGGCCGATGCTTTTAAGAAGCCTGTGGGTCCCCAAACCCCGAGAAATTCAAGGCAAACTATTCATAGGGAATAGATCAAGTCAGGAAAGTCCGAGAATTTGGAAGAAACTCAAAGATGCCATTCACGGAGAATATATTCATCTTGGGGAGTAGAGTTTCTTGACGATTCCTAATGAGGATAGCCGAAGAGAAGACTGTATCTGGTGATCCTATTGGGGATCTAGTTGTCTATTTCTACGAAACGGCATCACCTAGTTCTAGACGTAGTTGTCGGGGAAACTCAAAATATCTATACTATTACTACACAGTTGATATGAGTTTATGAAAGAAGACTTACAGTGAAACAGCCCCACAATACAGTTATATGTATATGAAAGCGGTAAATGAAAGCGTATAAACACTTACTCGGTTGTAGAGCTTCCATGATGTTTGGTTAGTTGTTCAACAAAGAAAGATTGAAAACAACAGTATATTCAAAATCAAAGGAGAAGGTGCTTTGAAAAAGAAAGATTTGGGGCTTACAACTTAAGGAGGGGCCCAGGGTTTTATCAGTGAGCGCATTGTTAATTTTGTACAGAGGGACTTATACAAGTGACTGAGGCCCAAAAAGTTTTCTGTACAACGGGATGGGTCTTACACTCTCTCAAGAGGCCCAAAAAGTTTTAAAGAAAAAGAGTGGGGCTTATAACACGAGGGTAGGCCCAGATGACTTTTCATTTAAAAAATGGCGATCGCGCCGAGATTTTCTTTTAACGCAGAGGGACTTATACAATAAGTGAGGCCCAAAATGTTTTGGTTAAAAGGGGGTTGGGTCTTACACTCTATTAGAGGCCCAAAAGTGTTTTGAATGGGTCTTATAGCTCGAGGAGAGGCCCAAAGTTATTTTGAAAAGGCGACGATTGCGCCGTTGATTTTTTGACGGTATCGGGACTTATACAATACACTGAGGCCCAAAAATGATTTGGTCAAAAAAAGGATTGGGTCTTACACTCTCTCAAGAGGCCCACAATGTTTTGAAAATGATTTATGAGGGTTGAATTAATCCAAAAACACTAATTTGTTTTCAAAAATGTATTTAATTGAATAAAAATTCAATTAAAATGATCAAAATTGTTTAACATATGAAAAACAAATTGTGATCTTGGATTAATGCTTCAAAAATTAAGTATTGACCTACAAAATAATTAGAAGGCATTAAAAGTTGCAAAATCAATGTAGAAAAAATATTTAAAATGTCAAAAACAATTAAAATATTAATTCTTTGCAAAAATATCAATTATATGAAATAAATAATATTTTTGGGATTTTTTGGGAAAATAAAATATGTTAACATTTTTGTGAATTATTAAAAAAAGAATCAACTCAAAATCATTAAAACTCAGAGAGAAATTAATTTTTGAATCAATTAAACAAAATCACAAAATTCAAATATTCAAATTATTCAAAAATGGCGCCAAGAACACACCAAGAACACGCGCGTGTTCTGGGTTTGGCTGATTTGCATTTTCTCCTCAATCTCACTGAATACTTGATTATAACATGCAATCCACATATCATTATGCTCGTCTCAACCTCACGATCATGTCTATGTCCATTAATTTCATTTAAATTAAACATACAACAAGAAATCACGAAAAATCCTCAAGAACCCTAATTTTTGCATGAAGGCTAGGATTTTTGATACACGATTCAAACAATGCCATTAATTGAGGGAAAACATTCCATGCATGATTATGAACATATGGCCAAATTATTGTGCGAGGAAATATGCATAGATTGAGAGATGACCAAGTATGTGCTTACCTCTAGGTCGTGACAGCAAGTGCAATGTGATTTTTGATTTGGAGGTGTTACAGATGAGTGGTGATGATCTGAACAGCTTCCCTACACCCTATGGATTGTGTTTGAATGCTTGGACTTGATGGAAATTGGCTGGATCACTTTGTGGTACCTCAGCTGCAACTTGTTTGAAAATTTGAGCAACCAGCTGGTGATTTTGTGAAATGGGTGTTTCAGAAGTGATCTAAGTGTTTGATCAGCTCATATGTGATGTATGTGAGGTGTGTGAGTGATTGGTTTGATTGGAAAAGCTCTCAAACTCAAAACCCGATAGCTACTTTGCTAAGAAATGCATTTTTGCCAAGAGAAAGAGATTTTGAGGAAAGCATCTGTTAGATGGCTTTGGTGTACTCAAACTGATCACAATTGAGCTCTATTTATAGTAGAGCAAGTTTGTTTTAAAAGGAATAGTGAATGGCAGCTGGTAAGCAGGTTTGGCCAATGTTGTCAAATGGAATTTCAAGTCTCCTCTAGCCATTGACTAGAGGTTAGGGCACAGAGCTTTGGTTCCCTTGGTCTTGGATAAGTCTTGACTGATTTCAGATGAGAATGGATCAGTCCATGCCACCTTGATGCTTCCATTGAATGCTCCAATCCAAATTTGAAGTCTTGTCCCTATTTTGGCCATTCTAGGTTCAACATGTTATTTCTTGTTCCATGGACTTTGGAGACTTGGCTCAGTGATTGTCCCCTTTAGATTCAATCCTATGAGGTGTCCAAGTGGATAGGAGCATTTGAATTTGGCTGATTTTGGAAAATCGAGCAAAGTTGCAAATTCTGCCTTGCTTTTGACAGATTTCAGCAAGGCAACTTGACAATGTCATATCTCATGGTGTAAGTTGAATTTGGCAATGCTCTTGGCCATTTTGGAAAGCCCTTACATCATACAACAACTGTTTGAACAAGTTTGGTTTTGATCTCTTTTGAATCCAAGTGAAAAATCCCTCTACATTTGGCAAAAAGTGAAGCAAAATCTGACTTAGTGAAATTTTCACCAAGTGTTGGAACAAAGTGTGATTTCTTGATTTTGATCACTCCATAACTCAAAATCCTTAATGAATTGGCCTTAGGTCTAGTTAAAGTTTTTGTAGAGGGTAATGAGAGCTACAAATCCATCTTTGGATGAGAGAAAATGGCCTTGTGGTTTAGGAGTTATGGTCCTCCAAAGTTGGTACCTTTGTCACTTTATTTTTTAACTTAGAAAAATTTCTAAGTTTTTATGGTTACCCCTTTTACAAGTTATCCAACTTTTCTTGATTTTTATTGATGAATGATGATTCAAACCATACATTAACATCATTTTAGGGTTAAAAATCCATTTTAGTGAAAAATCTCAAAAAGTCAAAGTTGACTTTTGTGCATAGTTGACTTTTTATCAGATGAATTCCAAACTGTGCAATTCTTCAGGAAATCATGTCCTTGACCTAAATCAAACTTAATGGACATGTTCCATGGGTGTCATAGGGTATATTGGGGCATGTCCTAGGGTTTGGGAGCATGTCCTGGTCAAAAGTCAAAGTTACAGTTGACTTTTTCCTTAAAACCCTAATTGTGGTGCAGATGAAATTGAGACTTGTTGCTCATGCTTCTTGGATTGATCCATTGTTCCAAATGGATCAATATAGTTCATTAGAGACCCTCAAACTCTCTCTTGAGGCCTTGGCTCTTGATTTGCCCCAAAAGTCAACTTAGGGGTGAATTAGGTTAAGAAACCCTAATTCCTGATTTTTTATGAATGCAGCCCCTGAGGCAAAATTGACTTGATGATTGGGTTCATGATGTCCCATGGAGTATATTAGGTTATGTTTTGGATCATTGGCTTATGCCCAGATGAAAAATTTTCATCTGGGGGCCCTAGTCGACCGAAACCCTAATTTGGTGACACTGTCGATCTTGAGACTTGATCCACCTAGAAGGGAGCAGCCTTGTGATTAATCCTTAGAGTGGGAGTCCTTTTGATACATTTTGAATGTTTGAGAGGTTAGACAAGTTGAAGATCAAGTCATTCCTTGATTGATCCTTTGTCTAAGGCTCTGAGAGGGCTTGAAACCCTAATTTTGATTGTAGTGAATGCTCACCAATTCTTTGAGGCTTTTGATGAGGCATGATGGTTCATCCATATTGTGATGATGATTTGCACAATGATGGGTAATCTTAGTGGTCAAAATTTGGGGTATGACAGGTCGTTCCATCTGACCTGACTTCAAAGACTATACAGAAAAGATGCATTCAAACTCGCTGGATTGTGGGTGCCAACTCCAAAGATGAAAGGAAGAAAATATTTGATAAGTGACTTTTAGAAATGTGTCCTTACTTTTTCCTTGGCTTTTCCTAATGTTTTTGTCTTCTGCAGATGCTATGAAAAGTGAAGCTGTGATGCAGCGGTTGAGGAAAGAGATTATAGTCGCTACTATTTCGGTCGAGATTATGATCATGCCCTTAGTTACTGGGGTTTTCACTTTGGATACGCTTGCTAGGACTCCTTCTGCCTCGATCGTCAGAGAAGTGTGTGAATAGTCTCTTCTTGAGCCAAAGATCTGACCATGGCCTCTCTTAACCGCTATGGATATATGTGCTTGCAGGTATGGTCAAATTAATACAAGATGGTGAAGCTTATGGATAGAAAAGTTGCAAGTTAACTAATATCTACTTAGTTTTGATGATGATGACGCTTGAAGTCAGGCAACTGTTGAAGATAACTCAAGCAGTCAAAGATGGAGAAGATGGTTAATCGAGCTATCATTTTGAATCAAGTTATGCTCATGAATATAAAGACATTTATTTAAATTCAACATTATAGTCCAACAAATTTTAAGTGAAGGCTTTTAATTTAAGGGTCACTGGTGATTGAACCTCTCAATCTCTCAGATGATAGTAATCAACATGAAGATATATCAAGCCTCACCATGAAGACTGGATATTCTTGTGTGTTGCTAAACTCAAGGATAATGATGACAAGACTTGAAGCTTCAGAGTTGTAAAAGAGAGTAAATGTGGAAGCTTGTCTAGTCTTGTTCGTCTGAGTGACCAGTGTCTTGTAAAGACACAAGAGTATTTCAAAATACTATGTGAAATTCTGGCATAGCAGACAACAGATGTCCTAACACATGTCAAGACATTGTTCTGCATAATTATTAAACAAGAAACAGAACAACAGACTGATTTTCAAACTATCAGTAACTGCAGAAAGACAGATGTTTCGACATCTGTTCCAACATGTTAATCAAAGCTGAACTGTAAATCGCATAATGATAAACAACACAGAATATGATGACCCAGTTCGGTGCAACTCACCTACGTCTGGGGGATACCAATCCAGGAAGAAGAATTCACTATCAGTAGTATAGTTTTATGTAAACAACCTCAGGTTTACAGTAAACACCCACGTTTACCTATCACTACCCAATGAAGACTTTATCATTAGAAGTCACATCTAATTGATAAGAGAAACCCATCTCACTCCCTAAATCATAATCTGTGATTATCTAACAGTTACTACACCATAATTGTATCATCCCTATTAAAAGATACCCCTTTCAATACAAAGTTCAGTCAAGCATCCTTGACTAACAAGTTAACTTGGATTTGCTTCAAAGCTTCATCCAATAACAATACACAATTCATTACCTACGGGTTTCTGAATCTGTACAAGTACGTATGTCTACCACAATGTATCAAATCGATACAGAGGGAGACTTACAAGAAAGCCTACAACTCTCAAAACCCTAAACCCTATTTTCTACTTTACAAAAGTGTTACAATAGGTTCAGTTTTTTCAGTCCGAGGTCTTGGTCTTCTTTTATAGCCTTTTGCTGAGTTGGGCTTCATATCTTTGATCCTCGGTCCACTTCCAATCACGCCTTGGATCTTGGAACAGATTTAAACAAAACCTGATGTGACAGTCATGATGTCGAATCTTCATGTTGTGACATTTTATTCGACATCTTTGGTTTGGGGCAGAATCCTTCATGTTGGAACATCTTTCACAACATTATGTTTTACCAAAATTTAGTCAAACTCTTGAAGCTTTCAATCTCCCCCTTTTGACAAATTTTGGCTAAAACATTCTTCAGTTTGATAGTGCATGCAGTGAGAAAACCTGAAACAAGTGTCAAGAAAGAGAGAGAAGATAATTTAAAGACCCCCTCCTCATTCACCTTGTGATACTAAGTACATAGAGAATGTAACTCAGATCACAAAACACAACTTGCTCACTAACTCTGATCACAAAACACAATTTGCCCAAGATGTTAGCACCCAGAACGCCATAACATCCTTTGATACATTTTTCCAGATGATCAGTAGCTCAAATACACACAAATAGTTCATAGTAACAACATAGCCTTTCTCCCCCTTTTTAGCCAAAAGATGGCAAAAGTGACCCATGCAAGCCCATACCCATATTGTGCTTACCCAAACACGAACAAAACCCATTTGCTCTCAACTTAAGAAATATGTTCTAGCACAACTCTCCTTAAATATTAAATAAACTATGTAGGTAGAGCCAATCCATTTGACAAAAACAAAATACTAGTCAATGAGTGCAATAACTACTGGTAAAGTTAGTTTCGAAAGATTCCACCTTCTCACTTGTCCTTGAAACCACTTTTGAACAGTGTCCTGATATCTAAACTGATATTGTCAGATTTATGGTCCCCACAGACAGGACTATGATTACACACAACTTCAGTTTATTCTGAATCACTTCCTTAATCCAGAATTAGCAAACTTGTTTACTCTAGAAATCTTCGATTGACCTTTCCATCAGCAGAGATTCCCAAGATACTTGTACCACTTCTAATACAATCCATTGACACCAATGACAGAATCAGAACAACCTGATAAGTTCACCTAGAACTTAATCAGCAGGACAATGTCACGACATCTCGTCTTACATATCAACCTCACCTGAGGCAATCTATTACAAACTGCTTGAACCATAAACAATCTTGATAAACAATCTGCACCACTGCAGCCATATATCCAAAACAGAAGTCTAACTCCCCCTGTCGTAGATAACCAGTGCTCATTTGCCATAAGAACACCCTAAATGAATGGAAAACATAAGACACATCTTCATGTCTTCAAGAGCGCGCCCTTTGTTTAACACACTTGCTGAACGCATTCACCTAATGCTTGACCCTCAAGCAATCTATGTACCACACCAGTACATTTAACAGGAAAAAGTTCTCCCTCTATCTTTCTCAAAAGATGTTTCTTCAGCAAGAACCACCTCACAATCACCACATGATATCCCATGATATTTTCATGATCATATAGTGAGAGTACCAGGAACGCATCCTTGTACCATAACCAACAAACTCTTGGATTGAGACCAAAACACCATTGATCCCTCTCGTCCAGAAACCATCTATACACCACATGACTTCTTCCTGAATTCTCATGTATAGATCTCCTTGTTCCCTGAGATACAACCCAATTAAATCTGGAATACTTCACATTCCTCAAAGAGACATACAGAGCCCCTTAGTTTGCTAGCTCGCCCAGATGTTCTTCACACTTGAAAGACATCAAACACATGCTCCAGAAATCCTTATCTTATTTGCTCCATAAGCACCAAACTGATTCACTTCTAGCATGTCCCATTCACATCAGACTTCCAAGACAGTCCTTTACCCATCATTCTCCCGTACGACAAGATAAATACCTCTAAGACAAGATGTGAGTGTCAAGTTCCACACTTAGAACTTAGTATCCTACTCCAAGGATAACCAATCCATAAGATGTTCTAACATCAGTTAGGACATCCTTCACATATCATAGACAACAACTAACATGGTTTTAGATATGTTCCACCACTGCAATTACTATCTGCATAGTAATCCAACTGAAGATCTTCAAACAACATTGTGCCACCAGCTTGATCAATAAGAACTCCAGATAACCACAGAGAGAAATAAACTCTCATCCACCAAAAGAAGGTAATCTTCCATCATCAACATAGAACTTCTACCACAAACTCCAAGATAGACCGGAACCAGAACCTCCTTACATCTTCAACCAACTACCCTTCTGCCCAAGAGTAATTAGTTCCAAGCACCCTGCTTGAATGCACAATGAAGATCAACCAAATGCCACTGTTTGATTTATCTTAACTTTTCTTCAGAGTTTCATATAATCTTCTGATCCACTAATGAAACCTAATCTTCAAGTCACATGGTCTACTTACTCCATAGTAAGCCATCTTGGATCCACCAAGCCTTAGACATGTAACATCTTCTCCTTCCACAACTTCCGCAAACTGCATGAGATATACCTTTTTGAAGTGTTAATTTAATTTATATTTGAGAAGATCAACTTATCTTACGAAGATGTGCCGCAACATCAACTAAGACCCTGAAGTTTCTGCTTGATGTCATGACATCGGATCAGATATCCAGCTAAGGAATTCAGTCATTCCTTCTGCCACTTAGAAGAACCTCCTCCCTATTATAGAACATGAGTTCCATGTTCTTATAGACTTGATTCAACAACCAAGTTTGAGTAGACAACCTCCATCCTGCTTAATCATATCACAGGTATTCCATTCAAGCTCACACCTTGATGAATATATGCTTCACAACTCCAAAGAACTCAACGTGCCAAGTCTGATTCTTCAGAAGAAAGTAGTCATAGACTACACCATAGCTATACCAAAGGATGCCACTTTTCTTAGTAGAGCAGTCTGTAGACAATCAGAGATAACTGCCACTTAACCTTGACCTCTAAGATGAGCAACATCACATGCTCCTATGTACCTAGATCAGAAATAAACTGACCCAACCTGTGCCATCACCAGCACCATATTCTGGACAAGTCTCTTGCCAGGACACTTTCCAGATAAACATCAGATGCTTCTAGTAACAACTGGAACACACCTGTTGCACTCCAATACTCCTAGATCAGAAATAAACTGATCCATGAACTATTTATCAAGATTATGATGTCTTCTTCTTCATCTTCCACATCATCATTGTCTAGACCAGTTTCTTGCCAGGAAACTCTCCAGAGATTAGATGCTTCTGCCACACCACACTAAAGCAGATTTTTAGGTCAACACCCAAGAGAAATAGATCCAAAAGCTTATGCAGTACCCCTCCCATGATTCTGCACAAACCAGATGAAGAGATGTTTCAACATCGCGTTGAACATCAACAATCTTGAACTTCCCGTACAAGGATAATCAATTAAATACTTGTGAATATCACAAATAGTAATTGATCTTAAATCCTTGTTTAATAACCCTACTTCACTGATGAAGCCATACTCCAACAGATCCCTCCATGAACACTTATCAAGTATTCAATCTTTTGCAAGTATCTTCTTTAACAAACAAAGTGTTGAGATACCAAGGTTACCACCCTTGACTCAAGTAACTAAGATTCTCTCTGAACGAACCCCATTTACCTCAACAGTTCTGAAATATCCATTCAGATTGGATCCACCCTTAGGATTAAGAGAGATTAATCCTTCCTTGCACTTTTGGACGGTGAAAATAAATCACCTCCACTTTCTTCAGGTTTATGTTTCATAGAAACACCTTCTAGTAAGAAGAATAACTAGAAGACTCCAGATGCACGACTGATATGCCTTTATGAGTGGACTTGAGAGACTTCTCAAGTATCTTTGACAACTTAGCCGATCAATAAATTATCAAATTCCTAGAGCAAGAACTTGATAAACCTAATCTTAACTTCCCATCTCTTCAACTGACTTCAAGCTGCACAATGGAACCAAGCTTCCAAGTACCAAGTCACCATAACAAACATCTACCAACAACTATCTCCATTTCATCGCTCCCAACTTTGGAATAAAAAGATGCAAATATCTTCAAATATAGAGGCCGACGATTGAGATCTTCCACCATCAGTCTTTAGTAACAACTCTAGAATCCCATAAATACCAGAGTTCTTCCATCAGAAACATATACAGCGGAACCACCAAGGAACAAATCCAGCTTGCCCTAATAAGATGTAAGAACGTCTTACAAGACACCCCAACAAGAGAACTAGCCACTTCTCCTGCAGTTGTTGTAGAACCTCCTCAGCAACATGAACAACCACCGGGTTCTCACCTTCGATCCAGAATATCCATCCCATCCATTAATACCCTTGAGTATGTTTGAGTTGATGAACTGATCTCCAAAACTCCTCCTTGTTTAAAACGCCAGAAAGTATCTCCCAAAGATCTCATTTAGAAATAGACAGGATGCCTGCTCTGATACCAATTGAAATTCTGGCATTGCAGACAGCAAATATCCTAACATATGTCAAGACATTATTCTGCCTAATTATTAAACACGAAACAGATCAACAGACTGATTTCCAAACTATCAGTAACTGCAGAAAGACAGATGTTTCGACATCTGTTCCAACATGTTAATCAAAACTGAACTGTAAATTGCAGAATGATAGACAACACAGAATATGATGACCCAGTTCTGTGCAACTCACCTACATCTGGGGGATACCAATCCAGGAAGAAGAATTCACTATCAGTAGTATAGTTTTATGTAAACAACCTCAGGTTTACAGTAAACACCGACGTTTACCTATCACTACCCAATGAAGACTTTATCATTAGAAGTCACATCTAATTGATAAGAGAAACCCATCTCACTCCCTAAATCATAACATGTGATTATCTAACAGTTACTACACCATAACTGTATCATCCCTATTGAAAGACACCCCTTTCAATACAAAGTTCAGTCAAGCATCATAGACTTACAAGTTAACTTGGATTTGCTTCAAAGCTTCATCTAAGAATAATACACGATTCATTACCTACGGGTTTCTGAATCTGTACAAGTACCTATGTCTACCTTAATGTATCAAATCGATACAGAGGGAGACTTACAAGAAAACCTACGACTCTCAAAACCCTAAACCCTATTTTCTACTTTACAAAAGTGTTACAATATGTTCAGTTTTTTCAGTCCTAGGTTTTGGTCTTCTTTTATAGCCTTTTGCTGAGTTGGGCTTCATATCTTTGATCCTCAATCCACTGCCAATCACGCCTTGGATCTTGGAACAAATTTAAACAAAACATGTTGTGACAGTCATGATGTCGAGTATTCATGTTGTGACATTTTATTCGACATCTTTGGTTTGGGGCAGAATCCTTCATGTTGGAACATCTTTCACAACATTATGTTTTACCAAAATTTAGTCAAACTCTTGGAGCTTTCACTATGGCTAAGTCACAAACACACTAAAAATGCTTCAGAAGCCTCTCATATTTTAATTAAATCACAAAAAATGTATTTTTGAGGCCTAGCTAGTTAATTATGAAAGTGCCTGATTGATTGAAAGACATTTTGTAACTGGATAATCGATTAGACTATTTACTTAATCGATTAGATCATGCTTGGTTGATTCTAAAATCAATTGGGACAACCTCTTAATGATTGGTAACAATTCTATATAAAAACTTTCCATTTGTGGCCTTAATAGTTTATTATTTAGGGTGTTTAATCAATTAGCCTAATCGATTATGATACTGAATATGCCCATGGATTATTTCCAAATTTATACCACGCCTTGACCTATAAATGGAGATCTTCTCTATCAAATTTTCACATCTAGAAAACAATTAAAAACCTAACTTTTCATTTCTCTCATCATCTCTCTAAATCTCTCGCTTTTCTCTCATATTTTTATCCATAGTGCTTAGCGGATAGTCTTAGGTCTCAGTGAGGGAAATGTGTTGAACATATGACTCTATAAAAAATAGGGGGTTGATTGTGGTTTGAAAAGTGTTGATTTAAAATAAAATAATTTGAGAAATTCATAGTTTAAAACCATTTTATAAAAATAATTGAAAATGCAGCGGAAATTCAAAGTAAGCTACTGGAAAACAAAGAGATAAGGGAAGAGAAATAACGCCACAAAATTATACATGTTCGACCAAGAACATCTAATCCTTTCCATAATAATTGATCTTGAGAGTATTTTTGCGAGCATAAAATTTAGTTTTATAATCATCACATTCATAAATAGTGGTAGTTTTAAAGACCATTCTACAGCTTTTAAGATTCTAAATAGAGAAGGGTTTTATAGTTGTTTTGATGCGTGAAAATAAATGATTAAATATAAATGACAATAAAATGGAGATTTTGGTGTTAACTGTAAGCAAGCTTGTTAGAGGTAGATTTCTTCATTACATATTTATCATGCATAACCATAGGCTAGTAATATGCTCATCTACTTAGATATTAATCACTTCACTTCGTTGTTTGTAATTTGTTGGGAAGTTAGCCAAAACCTCCATTTTTCTTGTATAAGGGGGTTCGAGATTTCAACCTACTAAAAGCTCTTAAAATTTACTAGATACTCTCAATAAAAAATCTTGGGGGGAGAATTAGGTCTTTTCTTTTTTACCGAACCTCTATAATTCTTTGTGTTATTTCTCTCTCACTTAACTCTTTTATTTTCCGCATTATTAATTTTCGCTGCTAATTTCTAAAACATTTTAAAAATGGTTTTAAACTTGGAAAGTAATTATAAACGTTTTTCAAAAAATAGCTTTTCTGAAATCCACAATTCACCCCTCTTGTGTGTGGTGTCACATGTCCAACACCTTAGAGATGTGTCTCTAAAGATGCCAAATAGAAATATGCATTTCAAGGAGTTAGGTGCCCCAATGATGGAAAACTGAGTGTTGATAGATGCAATATGTTCAAACGGGCCACTACACTCATCAAACTTAGCCAATGACAGTGCCTTAAAGTGTTTTGAGATGGACGCCTCCCATATGTCATATGATAAAGGTTGGGGATCTAATACCTCAAATTCGGCCACCATGTGTGAGTGCTTTAAGATTTTGAGTGATGTCAAATCTAGGAAAGTGTAACGTTATATATATAGGACAATATCCTCTCATTCTAGATGAGCATCTTAGTATTATGACGCATTCAAGTGAGTTGGAAAAGGAGCATTGAAAAACATGTTTTTGGGTGGTCAGGTCATTTCAGGTGGACACATGCATAAACAGGTCGACCTATACAAGTTTCAGACTCAGTATAGGTTGACAGATAAAATTTCATGTCAGCTCCCATGGATCAATATTAAAGCATGTAGCCTCTTTTCATAGGTTGCCTTACTTAGGCCGGCACATGGGCGACACGTTACCTTCACAGGTCGACCTGTGACCTTTATAATCCGACCTGATTACCTCGATAGGCCGACCTATTTCTTTCATAGACCGACACATACGATTTCCCATCTTAAAATTTTTATTTTTGCTCCAACAATTGGTATTCCTTTTGCTCGTTATTTCTCATACCTATATATACTCATACATGCATATTTTTCTAGCAAGGTACTAGTGTAAAACCTAAACAAAACCAGATTACAAAGCATTCCCATCATCTTCAACCTTTCTTCTATGCACACACACAATCAAACTACACATAATCATTTTTTGATTGGGTGACCATCTAGATTAGGGTTGATAACATCCAATTAGGTTGATGTAACCAAGAATATTGGGTTGGTATCTTTGTGTGTTTCAAATAAGAAAACCAAGGTGGGGTTTTCCTTCAAGATCATTAAGATTTGAAGGTTTGGACAAGATGACATCAACAAGGATTCGATCGAGTGAAGGCTTTAAGACAAGGTGGTTTCCTTTCAAGGGAGTAGCGCGATATGTTGAATCGTGTTCGGGAATCTTGGGTTCAACAAGTGTGTGCTCGGGATAATATGTGGATTGTAGCAACATTGTTAGTGACTTGTTCAAGCTTTGATCAAGGGTTTAGAGGTGGCTGAATCAACAACAAACCATAGGGTTTGTGGGGTTAGAGTTCTTCACCTTTTGTATAAACATTTTTGCAAAGATAAGGTTAATTGCAAGTATCTCAATTCGATATTAGATTGAGGGTAGGCGTACGCATAGCGAGGCCGATTGGGGAACTTCCTAAACAAATCTTTGTGTCTCTTTATCTCTTTATTGCTTTCTCTCTTTAATTGTTGTTCTTACAAATTATCGATTTCATTTTTGTTTCGATTAATTCGATTGGAAATTATTTTCAACTATTTTTTAAAGTGTTGTTGTTGATATAATCATAATCACTTTGGTTGTTGTTAGTTCTTGTATTGGCTGGAATTTTGGTAAAACAAAGTTGAACAATGTTGATGTCATATGTCTGATGCCTTAACATTGGTTCCTAACATTAGTTGTTGCAGGGTTGAAGTTTTATATGCTGATGTTAAACTTGATGTCTTGACATCAGTTATCAGAACATTAGAACATCAGGCTGTGATGTTTTAGGGCTGCGCGTGAAAGTTTGTTTTGAGAAGATCTGTTACAGAGATTGTGTGCGAATATCTTAGAGAAGATTTTTTCAGTTGCAATCAGATTTGGAGCAGATCCTGTTGCTATGTTTAAGGGCTGTTTGATTTAAAAAGATTTGAAGATCAAATCTGTTTTAAATTCTGTTTTTAAAACAAATCAAATCAGATTTTTGGAAAATGTCCAAGCCCAAGTCAGAATTCTATTTAAAGCAGCCTTAACCCTTGTTGGAAGATAACGAAGACAAGAGAGGAAAGACTGAGAGTCAAATTTGTGTTTTCGTGTGTATTTTGTAAGCCATTCATGGTTGAATAGGTGTTACTATTTTGGGTTGTAAGTGTATTCACTCTAGAGCTTTTAAGCAAGAGTGTGTTGTTCTTGATCAAAGATGTTAAGCAAGATCAAGGTGTGGTTTAAAGTGTAATCTTTGAATTGTATCACTGAGGTGATTTAGGGAGTGAGTGGTTTCTCATATCTAAGTGGTTTCTTAGGTAGAAGTGTCATTGGGTAGTGATTAAGATTAGTAGATGTCAACTGGGATTGTTGAGTCTGTAATTTAATACTACTAATAGTGAATTTCCTCCCTGGCTTGGTAGCCCCCAGACGTAGGTTGTTAGACCGAACTGGGTGAACAATTCATTGTGTTGATTTACTGTTGTTATTGCCTTGTTCATATAGCAGATTGTGTTGTTGTGACATCACACTTAACATTACACATCTGATACCAGAATTTTAATTGGTATTAGAGCCGGTATCCTGCTCTGCATTTGGGTGAGATCTAGGGCTGATACTTTCTGGTGCAATGGACAAGGAGAGTGGTGGATTTGTGAATACACCCCCTATTCTAGATGGCTCTAATTATGACTATTGGAAACCACGGATGGTTACCTTCTTGAAGTCATTAGACAGCAGGGCTTGGAAGGTTGTCTTAAAAGAATGGAAAACACCTGTTATTATTGAAAATGATGGTACAACAAAGCTGAAACCTGAGGAAGATTGGACCAAGGAAGAAGATGAGCTTGCACTTGGAAATTCAAAAGCCTTAAATGCCATTTTTAATGGTATTGACAAGAACATCTTTAGGCTGGTCAACACTTGTGAAGTAGCTAAGGAGGCTTGAGATGTCTTGAAAACTACTCATGAAGGAACCTCCAAAGTCAAGATGTCAAGACTTCAACTGTTGACAACAAAGTTTGAAAATCTGAAGATGAAGGATGATGAGACCATTCATGATTTTCACATGAATATTCTTGAGCTGTCAAACGCTTCTAGTGCCCTTGGAGAGAAAATGACTGAAGAGAAGCTGGTAAGGAAGATTCTTAGGTCCCTTCCCAAGAGATATAAAATGAAGGTGTCTGCTATAGAAGAAGCTCAAGACATCAGCAAGATGAGGGTAGATGAGTTTATTGGTTCTCTTCAAACTTTTGAGTTGGGATTGAATAAGGAGCCTGAAAAGAAGACCAAAAGCATAACTTTGGTGTCTAATACTGAAGATGGTAAGAAGGAGTGTAATTTTGAAACTCAGGAGGAACTGTCAAATGCTGTTGTGATGCTTGGGAGACAGTTTAATAAGGTGTTAAAGAGAATGGACATAAACTATAGAACTAATGTTAAGAACATCACAGCTGACAACAACAGGTCTAGTGATCAAGTGAAGAAAACAAGAGATGAAGAAAAGTCCAATCATGACAAAGGAGTTCAATGCTATGAGTGTGAAGGTTATGGTCATGTCAAGAAAGAATGCCCTACATATCTCAAAAAGCTGAAAAAGGGGTTATCTGTTTCCTGATCTGATACAGATAGTGAAAGTGAATAAGAGAATGCCAAGCATGTTAAGGCATTGACTGGAATATGTGCCTCTGATGGAGAGTCTAGTGATGGTGAATTGACCTTTGAAGAGCTGGCATCTTCTTATCAAGAGTTGTGTCTGAAAAGTGAAGAGGTATGTCAAGAAGGGGAGAAGCAGAAGAAAATTATAATACAGCTTGAGACTGATAAAGCTGAACTTGAGAATGAAGTTTTGTTGTTAAAATCCCAGCTTGATCAATTGTCAAAATCCATCAGAATGTTAAATAGTGGAACTGACACTCTGGATAAAATACTTAAAGCTGGAAAAGGGGCAAGTGATAAGACTGGTCTAGGATATGAGGGTGAGAAGAAGATATCTGCAGAGGCTAGTTCTTCTAGGGTTAAACAGAACATTCCTCATCATCATGAAAAAGGACATGGTTCTGGAATTAAGAAGGTTGTCCCTCACCTTGTGCCACAAAATAATAGGAAGGGTTATGGTCTTGTACCTTAGAAGTTTGTGCCCCAACCTCAAGAAAAGAGTCATGTTAGTCAGTATATGCCTCCTCAATACCATAGAAGTATGAAGGCTTCTAGTTTCAAACATAACATGTTCCATCCGATGTCTCAACATCAAAGGAAAATGTATGGTTTTGGACCTAATAATGATGTGCCTCATTGTTATGGCAGAAGAAAGCCTCATCATCATGGTAAAAGACATACTCATCATTACAAAAGACAACCTAATTATGGGAGAAGACAACATCAATAGTTTTACAGATGGCAGCCTCAGCAGTAAGACAGAAATCATCATCAAGGTGGCAGACATTTCAATCACTTCAGAGAAGAGATTCAAAGAGTGAGATGTTACTTTTGTGGAAGATTTGTCCATATACAATCTTCTTGCTTTAAACTGCATGGTTATCCCAAATCTGTTCCTCAAGCTAGACAGAAGCAGAACAGGCCTCAGGCTATTAAACAATGGGTTTCTAAAGCTGCTGTCACATGTCTATTAGCTCACTCATCTGTTAGAACCCCAGTTATGGATGGTTGGTATTTTGACAGTGGTTGCTCAAAGCATATGACAGGTTTCAAGAATCAGTTGGTGGATATCAGGACTTACTCCACAAATGATGTAACTTTTGGTAATGGAGAAAAAGGGGAAGTTAAAGGAATTGGAAAATTGAATTGTGAGGCTGGACCTAATCTTGAAAATGTACTTCTTGTCAAAGGATTGACTGCTAATTTGATTAGCATCAGTCAGTTATGTGATGAAGGATTCAAGGTTAGCTACACTAAAGATGAATGTTTAGTGACTAATGAGAAGAGTGAAGTCGTTATGAGGGGAGTTAGATCCATCGATAACTGTTATTTATGGGTTCCTCAAGAGTCCATCTCATCATGTAATGTCAAGGATGATGTTATGACATCTGACTGTGACATTAGAAGGATCACCAAACAACCTAGTGTTATGCAACTATTCAGAGGAAATGTTGAAGAAAGGGTAGATGTGGACAAAAGTGTTGATCAGATTGTCACAAAAAATTTTGAGAAAGGGATTTCTATGAAGGGAATATCTAGACCTCTGAGTCAAATACCTGCTGATCAATCTAGAGAAAAAGGTGACATGCAAACTTCTGACACCAATCTTCACAGGTTGGCTATTTCAGTCATTGAAGATGCTTGGATTAATTCCATGCATGAAGAGCTGGAACAATTCAAGAGGAATGAAGTGTGGGATCTTGTTCCAAGGCCTGATGGAGTTAATATGATAGACACCAAGTGGATTTACAAGAATAAATCTGATGAACAAGGAGTGGTCACCAGAAACAAGGCCAGATTAGTTGCTCAGGGATACACTCAAGTTGAAGGAATTGATTATGATGAAACCTTTGCTCCTGTGGCAAGACTGGAATCTATCAGATTACTCTTAGGGGTGGCTTGTAATTTCAAATTCAAGTTTTTTCAGATGGATGTTAAGAGTTCCTTCTTGAATGGTTACTTAAATGAAGAGGTGTATGTTGATCAACCAAAAGGATTTATTGATCCAACATTTCCTGACCATGTTTACAAACTAAGGAAAGCTCTCTATGGTTTGAAACAAGCACCAAGAGCTTGGCATGAAAGGCTTACTGAATTCTTGGCTGTGAATGGCTACAGAAAATGAGGCATTGACAAGACTTTGTTTATTAAAGAGGAAGGAGGAAAACTGATGATAGCTCAAATATATGTTGATGACATAGTATTTGGTGGGATGTCAGATGCAATGGTGAAACATTTTGTGGAACAGATGCAGTCTGAATTTGAAATGAGTCTTGTTGGAGAGCTCGGCTATTTTCTAGGTCTACAAGTTAGACAAATGGAAGACTCCATATTCATATCCCAGAGCAAGTATGCAAAGAACATTGTTAAGAAGTTTGGTCTGGAAAATGCTAATCACAAGAGGACACCTGCTCCTACTCACTTAAAGTTGTCCAAGGATGAACATGGTGTGAGTGTGGATCAAAGTCTATACAGAAGCATGATTGGTAGCTTATTGTATCTCACAGCTAGCAGACTTGATATTTCTTTTGCTGTTGGAGTATGTGCCAGATATCAATCTGAGCCTAAAGTTAGTCACTTGAATCAAGTGAAGAGGATTCTAAAATATGTGAATGGGACTAGTGACTATGGTATGCTTTACAATCATGGATCAGGCACTGAGTTATGTGGTTTTTGTGATGCTGATTGGGCAGGGAGCGCTAATGACAGAAAAAGTACTTTAGGAGGTTGCTTCTTCTTAGGGAATAATCTGATATCATGGTTTAGTAAAAAGCAGAACTGTGTGTCTCTTTCTACTGCTGAAGCTGAGTACATAGCAACAGGGAGTAGTTGTTCTCAACTTGTTTGGGTGAAGCAGATGTTAACAGAATACAATGTCAAGCAAGATGTCATGACATTATACTGTGATAATCTGAGTGCTATCAATATCTCTAAGAACCCTATTCAACATAGCAGAACTAAGCATATTGATATACGTCATCATTTTATAAGTGATTTGGTTGAAGACAAAGTAGTTGCTCTGGAACATGTTGCTACTGAAAAGCAGTTAGCAGATATTTTTACCAAGGCCTTAGATGCAAATCAACTTGAAAAATTAAGAAGCAAATTAGGAATTTGCATATATGAGGATTAAATGTGCTAGGAAGTGTCTTGTGCAGTTGTGAACTTTATTGCATATGTTTAGCTTAAAGGAAACATAATTTTATTCAACTGCTGAAAGCATACAAGATTAGAGTTTAGTACTTCAAAAGCTACATTCAAAGGATCTAAAGATCATCCCAACCCCTTGATTCAATAAAAGTTTTCCAATCTTCATCCCATTCATCATCAGAACCATAGAGTTGCACTGGTGGTTTCCTGCTGGTTTTCATCCTTGTCTCTGAGGTCCTTCCTGTTCTTGTTGCTCCTGAAGAAGTCCCAGCTACTGTCATTGTTTTGTTCTTATTCTTCAGTGGATCTGGTTTCTTGACCTCCTGCATATGTTTCTTCCCTGCATCTTTGTTAGACTGGCTCATACTTATTTGTTGTCTGGTGCTGTTAGAAGGAAGAAGGCTTGGATTTTATAGTTCTATAAGAATCCATTATTTGTATCGCCTGACCAGTCAAAGGTTTTGGAATTTGTGTTCCTTGGGAAGCTTGTTATTTGACCATGTCTTAATGGCTGTCAGATCTTTGTGTTTGATGTAGAAGTTGTCCAATTATGGCTAAAAAGGGGGAGAGTTAGCCTATGTGTTGCCTAGTTGTCTGTTGTGGTTCTAGGCTTGAGGGGGAGTGTGCATGTTTGAACAGCTGGTATGCTGGTTCTTGTTTTGAGGGGGAGTTTAGCTTTGAGCAGATTTTGGATGTGATTGCTGCTGGTTATGTTTTGTAATGTTAGGAGTATGAAGTTTTTCCGCTGCAGGTATCTCTGATGTTGGCAGAAATTGTTTTAGCCAAAATTAGCCAAAGGGGGAGATTGTTAGTTCTTGTATTGGATGGAATTTTGGTAAAACAAAGTTGAACAATGTTGATGTCATATGTCTGATGCCTTAACATTGGTTCCTAACATTAGTTGTTGCAGGGTTGAAGTTTTATATGCTGATGTTAAACTTGATGTCTTGACATCAGTTATCAGAACATCAGAACATCAGGCTGTGATGTTTTAGGGCTACGCGTGAAAGTTTGTTTTGAGAAGATATGTTAGAGAGATTGTGTGCGAATATCTTGGAGAAGATTTTTTCAGTTACAATCAGATTTGGAGCAGATCCTGTTGTTATGTTTAAGGGCTGTTTGATTTAAAAAGATTTGAAGATCAAATCTGTTTTAAATTCTGTTTTTAAAACAAATCAAATCAGATTTTTGGAAGATGTCCAAGCCCAAGTCAGAATTCTATTTAAAGCAGCCTCAACCCTTGTTGGAAGATGACGAAGACAAGAGAGTAAAGACTGAGAGTCAAATTTGTGTTTTCGTGTGTATTTTGTAAGCCATTCATGGTTGAATAGGTGTTACTATTTTGGGTTGTAAGTGTATTCACTCTAAAGCTTTTAAGCAAGAGTGTGTTGTTCTTGATCAAAGTTGTTAAGCAAGATCAAGGTGTGGTTTAAAGTGTAATCTTTGAATTGTATCACTGAGGTGATTTAGGGAGTGAGTGGTTTCTCATATCTAAGTGGTTTCTTAGGTAGAAGTGTCATTGGGCAGTGATTAAGATTAGTAGATATCAACTGGGATTGTTGAGTCTGTAATTTAATACTACTAATGGTGAATTTCCTCCCTGGCTTGGTAGCCCCCAGACGTAGGTTGTTAGACCGAACTGGGTGAACAATTCATTGTGTTGATTTACTGTTGTTATTGCCTTGTTCATATAGCAGATTATGTTGTTGTGACATCACACTTAACATCACACATCTGATACCAGAATTTCAGTTATGATTGGCTTTTAACATCAACAAAACAAATTGAATTTCCAAACGTTATCGATTGCACACAAAGTATTCGATAAATTTCCTTTGAGTATTTTTATTGCTCTGTGTTCATTGGAAATAAGCTTTACATATAGCTTTGCATTTGATTGATCCGTGAATTAATCGTTGTTGGATAATTTGTGTTCATTATCATTCCATAGGTTTATGTTACGCATATCCGAGCTTTTCGATAGTAGGTTCGGTTAGATGATTCGATTCTAGTTGTTTCCGGTGTGCCATAAATTTTTGAAAACAAATTTTTGCCAAAAGTTTTGGTTTTAAATTTGTGATCTATTTACCCCCTAGATTGAATCCTATCATCTAACAAGTGGTATCACGAGCTCCGGTTAATTATGTGCTTAAGATTTACTTTTTAGAAGAATGGATACCGAACCTAATGGAGCGCTCAATAGAGCACCAATTTTCACGGCTAAAATTATGGCTACTAGAAAGCTCTTATGCATATTCATGTCAACTCCGTTGACAAAGGTATATGGGATGCTATTCAAAATGGTCCGAATGAAATAACCATGACCAAAGGTATATGGGACGCTATCATTATGATGAAGTCAGTCACTATAGAACAGAATGCCCTATGAGAAATAAAGGTAAAGAAAGGAGCCATCACAAAACTTATAGCAAGTCTAGGAGAGTATATGTCGCTTGAGAGAGTGCAAGTGAGTCCTTTAGTGATGAAAGCACAACTTCAAGTGTTGAATCAGCTCGAATTTGTCTTATGGAAAAAAGAAAGAAAAATAAAAATGTAAGTCTTTCTAAGCTTGAGTATATTAACGATTTATCCTATTTTGAATTACAAAAGGCCTTTGAAGATCTTCACGAAGAAGCCTTAAGAGCTTTTAACAAGTTAGCTTCACATGAAAAAGTTATTTTAAATTTAGAAGCTAAAGTGTTAGAATCTGAAAGGAAGTTCAAAGCTATTAAGAAATCTATGATAGATATTCAAAGTGACAAGAGTGAGGATATAAAACCTCCTAGGTTTGGTTGTGAACATTGTCATAATAGACAAGGGGAAGTAAAATCTCTTCAAGTCAAATTATATGATGCCTTGCAACCTTAAGATGTTATTTTCTATTGATTATTCTAAGGTTGAAAAGCCTTTGAATCATTCTAAAAAGAAGCATATATATATATGTATAAGGATTCAAATAGCAAGGACACGTTTCATAAAAACCTATCTTGTCATTACTGTTGTAAAATGGGACATACCATTGAAAAATGCAAATTTAGGAAACTCTTTGTTCCTAAAGGCGTTGTTCAATGGTTGCCTAAGTGCAACTTTGATCTCACTCACTATCAAGGACCCAATGAAAATTGGGTACCTATTTCCTTTGTTTAAAATTTTCAGGTTGAATGTCTTGACTCTACCGAAAAGATGTGGTATCTTGATAGTGGATGTTCAAGGCATATGACGGGGAACATATCCCTCTTCATTGACTTCGTACCAAAGAGAAAGGGGTTTGTCACGTATGGAGATAATAACAAAGGTGTTATACTTGGAAAAGGTAATGTAGGTAATCCTTTATCTACTACTATCTCTGATGTAATGCTAGTTGATGGCCTTAAACACAATCTTCTAAGCATAAGCCAACTTTGTGACAAGGGTTTTAAAGTTACCTTTACAAAAACTTGTTGCTTGTTTGTGCATGATGAAAAAAAGGAATATGTGTTTAAAGGCTTGAAGGTCAACAATACTTATATGCTAAACCTAGATGAAGTTTCCTTGGTTGGAACTAAGTGTCTATCCACCATGAGTGAAAACTCTTGGTTGTGGCATAGACGCCTAGCTCATCTTAATTTTGACCTATTTAACAAAGTATCCTCAAAATATTTAGTAATTGGTCAACCTAAACTAAAGTTCACTAAAGACTATCTATGTGAAGCTTGTCAAATGGAAAAGCAAACGAGAATGTCTTTTAAATCAAAAATCTTGTTTCAACCTCGAGACCTCTTGAGCTTATCCATATGGACCTTTTTGGCCCCTCTAGAACCAAATCCATAGGTGAAATTATTATGGCTTTGTTATTGTAGACGATTACTCTAGATTTTGTTGGATCTTGTTCTTGTCTAGTAAAGATGAGACCTACCCGGCTTTTAAACAATTTTCTAGATTATTCCAAAATAAAATTAATTTGAAAATCATTTCCATTCGAAGTGATCATGGAGGAGAATTCCAAAATCACCTATTTACCTAATCGACTATTTTCACTAAGTTGAGTTTAAAATTGATTGGGAAAGTCTCTTAATGATTAAGGGAGTGTTTGATTGCTTGGAAAACTTATTATAATTGTATAATCAATTAGACCCATTTATCTAATCAACTATTTTCACTAAGTTGAGTCTAAAATTGATTGGGAATGTCTATTAATGATTGGTAACAACTAAATATCATAAAATTCCATTTGTGGCTTAGAGAATCAATTATTGGAAGTCAATATCACGCCCTGGCCTATAAATATAGTGCTTTTTTTTACCACTTTTTTCACATCCATTAATCAAACTATAATCTAATTTTCTTACTCTCTCTCCCAATTTCTATAGATCTCTTGGTTTCTCACACACACACACACACACACACACACACACACACACACACACACACACACACACACACACACACACACACACATATATATATATATATATTTCCATTAGTGCTTCAATTTTAAATCTAACTGAGGAACATTATTAGAGGTAAGAGTTTAATTGTAATTCATCAAGAATGCATTATCTCTTGAGTAAATATTCATATATAAGAGGTTGTTTGATTGCGAGTTAAACTAGTAAAAACTCTTGTTGTTTATGGGGGATTGTCTTAGGAAGTCTCCGTTTAGCTCGTGAGTTCCGCCTTGAAGAAAAAACTCTTTTGATTCGTGATTTTTGTCTTGAAGAAAAATATCTCTTTTGGTTCAAGAAGATCAACCATTAAAATCTCCACAATGATTCTTGAATTTAGTTTGGTTAAAATCTCTATCGGTTTGAGATTAGTTTGTATAAATCTCATCTCGATTCTTGAGCTCAACCAGATTATAAGCTTTATCGCTTTGAGATTAGCCTGTGTAAAATCTCACATGGTTCTTGACTTTAGCCTAGTAAAAGCTCAGTTGGTTCGATATTAGCCAATATAAACTCTCAACTCGATTCATGGTCAGTCTGTGGAAAACCCTGGTTCATTTCAAGGGATAGTCAACTCAACTCCATCTTAATTCCAAATCAGCCCGTGTTAAAATCTTTGTTTTGTTTAAAGGATAACCATTTTAAAGCTTTATCTTTGTTTGGTTAGAAGTTAACCTTTAAACTTCATTTTCCTTTATAAGGAGGTTCGTGGGCACATCCTTCTAAAAGCTCTCAAGTGTATTAGATACTCTCAAGAACAATTCTCGCGGACAAGAGTAGGTCAATTTAGATCGAACATGTATAAATATCTCGTGTATCTCTTTAACCCTTATCTCTTAACTTTATTTTCTTTCCTTTATTTTCCAGCTTCTTAATTACTCATTTGGTTTTAAAACAGTTTCAAACTTTGATTTTATAAAGCATTTTATTTTAAATCAACGTTTTTCATACCTCCACAATTCATCTTCCACTTGTGTATGCAAGTTTCAGTGCGAAAAGTAATTAAAATGGAAAATAATATCATGAAAGCGGTCAGATTGTGTTTTAGAATCCCCTTATCCTCTCTTGTTGATGTATGATGCCTTGTATGAATGGTCTTATCCTTATAATCTCACGGCGAATTAACAAAACCGTTATAGCCAGTCCCCTACGAAATAACTCATCAACAACTACTTGGAGCTTTCTATCCCTAGTCCGCCAGCGAAAGCAGTGTTAGGTGATGTACAGATCGTTCATTCTCTATGCCACTACTCGGGGTCTCCTATCCTAGTTAACCAGCGTAAGTAGAACAATTGCCCTAGGTCCAACACATAGGCTACGGGTCAGGAATCCCTATGTGTCCAATTTTAGCTTAATAAAGTTTCTCAAATAAAAAGCATTAAGCATAAGCAACAACTGAATAAAATTATAATTCAAAGGATTCATACAAAGTCAAACCTACATATAATGCCAACAAAATTGAATAAATTCCATCATCACACAACCTAACCTAAGATAATTTAGCTACACATTATTAAAAAAAAACCACAATCGATAGATAAGAATAACATGAGAAGTCCTTTGAAGAGATGGCCTCCAATGGCTTTAAATGCTCTAAAAATCTCCTTTCGTGCTACCAAATTATTGCTCTAGTCTCCACAATTCGTAACACTTATCAAATAGCAGAAAATCCCCTTTTAAAGTAGTCATAACGGGTCAGAATGCGTCAGAAAATTCTCAGAAAAAGAACCCATGGCGCGTATTATTTAAGCATCGCGCGTGCGATGTATCTTTATCGCTTATATTGTGCACGCGATGACGCGCGTGATTATTCCAGTAGCTGCGTGGAAAAAATACTCCTTTTGCACCAGAATTTTCACTAAGTCTCATTCTTCCATACTTGGCTATTTTCACTCATTCTTCGATCTTTATTCATCATTTTGGCTCATATTTCGCTCGATTTCCACGATTCTTCAACTAATTAGATGCAGAAAATCCCCTTTTAAAGTAGTCATAATGGGTCATAATGCGTCAGAAAATTCCCAGAAAAATAACTCATGGCGCATATTATTTAAACATCGCGCGCGATGCATCTTTATCACTTCTATTGTGCACGCGATGTCGTGCGTGATTATTCCAATAGCTGCGTGAAAAAAACACTCTTTTTGCACCAGAATTTTCACTAAGTCCCATTCTTTCATACTTGGCTATTTTTAACTCATTCTTCGATCTTTATTCATCATTTTGGCTCATATTTTTCTCGATTTCCACGATTCTTCGACTAATTAGATGCAATGACGGACTGTCATCACAATCCCAAACTTGAATCTTTGCTTGCCCTAGAGCAACACACCTGCAACTGCACATTTCAATAGACAACAAGTCGCACAATAACAATTGAACGTCACCAAATTTTTTCGTTGCTTGACCATTATTTTGGCTTCTAATTTCCATCTGGCAAATTCAAAAAATGGCCTCAACATTGACAAGTACTCAAGCTGTCTCTCAGCTCACTTCACTCGCTCAATGAATTGAGTTACCACTTAATCAACATACAAAATCAATTAAACTTAACTTGATCATGTTCTGATAGTGTTAATCATAGAAATCACAACATACACATCATAAGGCTTTTCAGGTTGTAACTCGGCTTATGTTAGGGTAGGGTATACTTTGGAAAGTAGGGTTAATCCTTTGGAGTTAGGTTCCTAGTTTTCCTTCATTCATCATACCTTTTTGTTAGTACTAGACATTTGTGATCCTTCTTACAATGTCATTCTTTTTCTTTTGTCATTTATTCATTTTTTTTGAAGAAGTTCATTTTTTCACTTCTTTTTCTCAACAAATTTTTAAATTTTTGGATCGAATTCTCTAGTACCCCAACCTCAAACTTAAAACGTTGCTCACTTCCAAGAGAAACCCCATACTTAATATTTTTCATACACTTTAAGAACTATATTTCTACCTTACTCCAAAGAGAAGGTAGAAAAAAGATCTCTCAAGTAATATGGCTAAAAATTTAAGGCAACGTCACCGAAAGAAAGGCTTAGGCTCAAAGTTTTTAGCAAAGGATAATCCTACTACTAAAGGGTGGTTTACAAAGGCTCGAAGGTATAAAAAAATTGCCTCAGTGTGTGTTGATCAAACTTGATAACTTAATCGAAAATAAATCAAACCAGATAAAAGAATAATGCATGGATACACTCAAAAAGAAAGAAAAGTACACAATGGAAATATTTAGGCTCAAACTTTACCAGATGAGGTATCTAAAGGTTGAGTACAAGTCTGTTGATTCTTTTCTCTTCCTTTGCCTTCAAGTCTTCAGTTTATTTCATTATGATCATGTGACTTCTTTTTATTCTTTTCTTGGATCATGTGTTCAATTCTAAAGTTAAACTTTGTAAATCTGAAGAAAAAAAACACAGCCACACACAAGTTTATTAAGTACACCATTGATCTTCCTGACAAGTTTCTTCTTTAGTAACTAATTCCTCTCGTGGATGGTTTTGAAATAAAATAAAAGTAACTTCTGCAAAACAAAAAAAAAAGATTAAAATTTGATGGTTTGCCTCCCATCCATTGCTTCTTTTTTGTCATTAGCTTGACGGGTCATGCTAAAAACACGTCAGGCACAAGGGATGCCCTCATGCCGGTAAAAACTCCATTTCCCATTCTTTTGTTAACTCCACACCTCTTTCTCCTAATTTGTAGCATGTCTCTAAATCCTCCATATATGATGCCCATTCATATGCATTAAACGCCATCTTCTCCCTATTAAACTTCAAAATCAGTTCCCTAGTCTCCACATCTATTTTTGCCTTTCCGGTTGCCAAGAATGGGTGTCCAAGAATCATTGACCCTTCCGAATCATTTATCATGTCAATCACCACAAATTCCACGGGGAAGGTCAAACCATCAACATGAACTAACACATCTTGTACAATACCAAGCGGTTCTGTTTTAGATGAATCGGCCATAGTAAGCGTCATGTTGCTCAATATGATATCTCCTCTCTTCATCTTCTTAAATTTTTCTCAGCGACATCACATTGATGCTCGATTCTAAATCACATAATGCATGTGGGATTTTTAACCCATCAATGGTTCATGCAATGTTGAACTCCCCTTGATCCTTCATTTATGGTGGAATTTCTGACGGTTCTGCCATCTCCATTTTCTCTGTCAGATTGACCTATTCTTGAATCAATTCATGCTTTCCACCTTTTAGCAATACCTGCATAAACTTGGCAAACTTTGGAATTAATTCTAAAATCTCATGAAAAGAGATACTTACCTGAAGTTGTTTCAACATCTTAAATTTTTCAAACATTTCTATCTCATCTTTAGGAACCTGTTTTTTCTTGATAATTGTGTAAGATGAGTTCATGTAATAAGGAAAATGTGGGTTTGGTTCAATCAGGTTTTGCTCTTTGTTTCTTCCATTGAGAGTTTTCATTTATGCATTAATCAAGTGTAACTTTTCCTTTTTCATGGTCCCCTTGAGGTTCTTTCTCTTTTATCTCAATTCCACCTTTCTTTTTCTCAATTTCATCCTTTCAAACTTTTCCAACTTCATTCTCTTTAGTGACTACCCCTACACCAGTCCTCACACTTTGCATGTTTCGTTCTTAGGATTGTATGCGGTGTTACCTGAGAATCTTCCACTCGAACTTGGTAAAGCTGCAAGTTATCTAGACAACTGCCCAATTTGTGTCTCCAAATTTTTGACAGAGGCATCATGGTTTCTGCTCATGGTCTCATGGTTTTTATTCACCTGTTCCAAGCTAAGTTGAGTGGCTTTCATAAAATTTTACAAGGTGTCTTCCAACTGTGAGGGCTTCCTTTGGAAATTAGAAGCTTGTTGATTTTGTTGCATAGCTTGGTTTCCACTTTGATTTTGGTTGTTGCTCCAACATAAATTCGGATGATCTCTCCATCCCGGATTGTATGTGTTGGAATAAAGGTTGTTATTTTGAAAATTAGCATATTGAACCTCTTCACTTGACCCTTCCAATGAACACCTCTCTTTTTCAAGTCTTCCTCCACAAAAGTCACACCTAAGTGCTTCTATTCGGCTCACGTTAGCTTTATTTAAGCAGCTTTTAGCAAGTTGCTTATTTAACAATTCAATTTGAGCTAATAATACAATTTCACTATCAACAGTTAACATACCTTTTGGTGTGCCTACCGTCTCGACTTTTACCGATCTTTCACTCTTAGTGTGGTTCACGTTCATGCACACCTTCTCAATTAAGTACTTGATTGTGGCTCTATCATTTGTCTAATTGTGCCTCCCACAGAAGCATCTAGCAACATGCGTGTCTGACTCTTTAGGCATTTGATGAAACTTTGCATCATCCATATTATTCAAATTACGGTTGGGGCATCTATGTAGCAATAGTTTGAACCTCTCTCATAAGTCATACAAGGACTCCACATCTTGTTGCTCAAAATTTAAAATTTCAACCCTTTTCTCAGTAAACTGGGTGGTGGTAAAAAATCTTTTCAGAAACTTATCCTCTAGCTCTTTCCATGTGCGAATGGTTCCATTTGGAAGACATGATAACCAATTTTTTTCCCTTCCAATAAGCGAGAAACCAAACAACTGTAACTTCACTTGGTCTTCCGTGACATTATCTAGCTTGCACATTGAAGCGGTTTTGTAGAAGCGTGCAAGATGAGCCCTCAGATCTCTGATAGCGTTCACATCGAACGAATTGTCTTTTGGACCTGAGAGCACAAAATTCTTAATATCAAAGTTAGTAGGGTCTATCGGTACAAACCCTCTAGAAACCTGTCCATCATCGATCCTTTTACTGTAATCCCCCATGGTTGGGAGTGGTGGGGAAGCCATGTTATTCTCCTCTTCAGAATCAGAAGAAAGTGTTGGTGGATCTACTTCAGGTTGGTCTCCTTCAGCCATAATTGCCTCTCTAGCTGCTTTTTTTAGAGCATGCGTGGTTCTTTCAATTTTTGAATCAAATGGTAGTAGTGTCGATCCTAAAATGCGTATTTACAAATAGAAAATACCTCAGTAGCACTATGATAAACAAGAAAACAAACAAAAGTAAGAAAAACTAAAATTAAAATAAACTAATAAAAATAAACGTTGCACAAAGTATTGCCATGTTGCAATTAACAATCCCCAGCAACGACGCCAAAAGCTTTATGACTTCTCGGCAAGTGCACCGATATTGTCGCAGTAATAAAAATATTAAACCCACAAGGATTGTGTTCGAACAAGACAATGATTTGTGAAGTTTAAGTAAAAACACTAAAGAAGAGGGGGTTGCAAGTTTCAGCGTGAAAAGTAATTAAACTGGAAAATAATATCACAAAAGCGACCAGGTTGTGTTTTAGAATCCCCTTATATTCTCTTGTTGATGTATGATGTCTTGTATTAATGGTCTTATCCTTATAATCTCACGGCGAATTGACAAAACTGTTATAGCCAGTCCCCCACGAAATAACTCACTAGTAACTACTGGGAGCTTTGTATCCCTAGTCCACCAGCGTAAGCAGAGGTAGGCGATGTACATACTGTTAATTCCATATGCTACTACTTGGGGTCTCTTATCCCTAGTTATTCAGTGTAAGTAGAACAGTTACCCTTGGTCTAACACATAGGCTACGAGTCCAGAATCCCTATGTGTCCAATATCATATTAACAGAGTATCTCAAATAAAAAGCATTAAGCATAAGTAACAACTGAATAAAATTATAATTCAAAGGATTCATACAAAGTCAAACCAAATATAATTCCAACAAGATTGAATAAGGTTCATCATCACACAACTGAACCTAAGAGAATTTAGCTACACATTATTCAAAAAATAATACCACAATCGATAAATAAGAATAACATGAGAAATCCCTTGAAGAGATAGACATCATGAAGCAATCACCATGAAGATCAACATCATGTCTTCCATCAATCTGGAGAAGAATCCGATAGCGCATGGATGAAGCAAGCACATAGAAATGAGGTTCCATTATCTTCGAGAGCAAGTGGCAAAAGCGAAGCTAAACTTGGAACACTGAAGAACTGAGAATCAGATTGCAGATATCATAACGAAAAGAGTGCAGGTCGAAGTGTTCAAGAAATTAAGGTCTATGATGAATGTAGATAGCTTAGGCACAATGATCTAGATGGTGTGTTGAATTGTAATTCCATGTGCCGAATCACCTTGGTGTCGAAATATCGAAGAGTATCTCGACATAAATGTTAGACTTAGCTTTATTTTTTTTGTTTAACTGAGTTAGTTAGGGTTTGTTTGGTGTGCAGGCAAACTCAACCTATAAATAGGGAGTAACCCTATTATAATTGTAACTTGAAAGTGAATAATTGTAGTTTGCAAAGTTTGAGAGCAGAGAGAAACTCTGAAGAATTCACAACTCTTCTTCTTCCCTTTCACGTTGAAACCATAATTTCATTTCTCCCCAATTTATCTTTTCTTTATAATTGTGCAACACTACAATCGTGCAATCAAGGTTAGTTGATTCACTCAAGTGAAGGGTGGAGTACATGAGAGATAATCAATCAAAAGATTAATTCTTATTCATCAAGATATGATTCAGAATTCATCAAGTTTTGATGAAATTCTTGAGCAGGAATAAAGTATATTTTCAATAATTATATATAAAAACTATTAAAGTTAACTATTGATTTGTGGAAGTAAACAACCCCCTATACATAAATTCTAATATTTTACTACATATTTAACAAATGATTTTTTTTTATTACGAGTTAGAATTGAACTTGGAATCTCAATGTTCACAAAACTTACATTCTCATCAACGAATTGCATGTGTTACTGTGACAATTGAATGGATTACAATCCATGTGACATTAAACTGTTTTCCATGTTCATGAAAAGTTTATGCAATCATCTATCGACTCAAAAATGCAATGCATGTGAGTTTGGGTAATAGCTCTAAACAATACAATAGAGTCACGAACAATACATTTCAACTTTACAAGAATGTTGTTTCTATTGTGAATTGATATCGAATGTAAGCCATAGTCTGAAACAAAACATTGCTAAAAGTTTGTTGTGTATTTAGTTTGTCTATTTGTTTATTTCATAATAGAGGTCTCAATGAATAAAGTAAAGTAAAATGAATGAGAAATGTTTTTTATAAGTTTTTTATACATGTCTCGAATAAGAAAAATTAAATTATTAAATAATACATTCTTAATATTATTTTTCTACGTATTATACAAATATATCATTTCCCTTCTACTTAATTAAATTAAACTAAGTTCCTTTTCTAAGTTACAAAAAATATTTTTGATAAAAAAAATATTCAATTATCTTTGTCAGCTAAAAAATAATAAATATTTTGTAACTTTCAATAGTTAAGTATTAATATATTAACAATATCAATGGAATTATTTAGTTCAATTCTATAACAAACTACAATTTAAAATATTTTTAATGAAAAGAAATATAGAAAACAAATCATTCAAGTTTAAAATCATATATAAAAATGATGATTATTTAATAGAAGTGTTGTCGTTAATTTATAATATTAATTAGAATTATAAATAATATGAGTCTCTAAGATTCAACCCCTTATATTCATTATAAAATTGAATTAGTTTCTTTTTTATTAATTATAGCTTTGTTTATCCAACCTCTACTATTATAGTCTTAGTAGGTTTGATTTCACTAACATTTATATTTCTAACAATATACGTGAGGCAAAAAATATTTTTGGAAATGTTTTACACTTGATCCCAATAATATCCTAACAATTTTATGGGATGGTATCCCATTTTTCTTATGTGATTGGTTTTGCAATATTCAATAATTATCTTTCTAAATAGTTCCGTGAACATTTTTTAATTGTTATAATATTTCTTAGATTTAGTAGATTATGCTTTATTAATTTAATTGTTTATAAAAAAGTTGTTATAATATTTCGAACAAATAACTACATTTTTTAAATGTGGCATAAAAATTCAACATTAATAAAATCTTTCCTCCAAACATATTTTTGAAAAAAATCTTCTCTCAAACTCAAATCATTCAGAATATCTTTATTATTTATTTCATAAAAATTAATTATATATATATATATATATATATATATATATATATATATATATATATATATATATATATATATATATATATATATATATATATATATATTGGCGAAGAGATTTCGACCAAGTAAAGAAAGGGCGTTGGTAGGGCCGTCGGAAGGAAGCTTGAAGGTAATGGTGTCAGGGAAAGTTTGAAAGCTTCAAGAACATGGGAAGTTGAAAAGATAGTGGGGTGACACGTGTCAGAACTAGAAAGAATCCATCTAGGTAGATGAACAGTTATTTTGAGGGGTCGCATTTGTAATATTGCAAAGGGAAAACACTCAAAGTACCAAGCTGCAAGAATGTATGCTAGAGTCCACACTTTTTAATGCAATTTACAGTCAAAGTTTAAATTATCGTCATTTTTTTTTTCTTTTTACTTTGTTTTATCTATCAATCAATCCAAAGCCTTGTCTTATTCATTCAATTTCTTTACAACTCCTCGAACATACACTTTCAACTCGAAAGTTTTGGGATTTCTGTGGCCGATCCCGCAAGTAAACCTGCGACAGGAGGCACTACAAAAAATCAAGAGAATTATGGCGGTTATTTTCGAAATTAATGGCAATTATAACCGCCACAATTTACATGAATGACGGTCTTAAGAAACGCCATTATATTTTGATGCCGCTATGAATAAAGTGGCGGTTTGATCTAGAGCGCCACACAAACCGCCACAATCTGCTTCATTAAACCCTATGAAATTTAGAAAAAAAGGCATTACGGTAACCACCACAATTTAATTTGTTTTGACAATTTTTTTAATTAAACTACAGTTAAAAAATATATAATAGATTTATGATACAGAATAAAATAAGATTATAATCATTTGCATGAGTTTGATAAAATATAAGAGGGTTAATAGTCATTTACCCCTGCAATATAGGCAAGTTTTGATTTACTCCTATTTAAAAAAATAATTTTGGATTACCTCCTGAAATTTTAGGATACCCAAAAAAATATACAGGGGTAATTTTTCTACCTGAGGGACAAAAGATTTAGAATTTTAAAATTTCAGAAGGTAATCCAAAATTTTTTTTTTAAAGGGGTAAATCAAAACTCGCCTATATTGCAGGGGAGTAAATGACTATTAACCCACTATAAGAAAACAACTCTACAAATTGTAATAACACTAAGAGCATTTCCAACCGTGAACCCATTTTTGAGTTCTTTGCGGGACCTATTAAGCCACGTCAGCTTGAAGCAACTCAATTAATTTTTCATTTCAATAGTGCAACTCTGAAGAATCCATATTGGGTCCCACAATTTATATCTTATATTAATATTTTAATTATATTAAATTTTATTTTAATTAAAAATATCAATTTAAATAATTAAAATTAATAATAATGTGAAATAAAATAAATAAATAAATCTAATTAAACTTAAATTCTATAACAATAATTAAAGTAACATTATTATTATTAATTTGTTAAAGTAAAATTAAGATTTATCAAAAAATAAATTATTTATAAAATTAATAATATAAAATGAATTTAATAAATAAATCATTTATAAGAAAATAATCTGTTAAAAAAATTGAAAAAGAAAAGAAAGAAAGAAAGTAGTATAACATTGTTAATTTTAATATTAATTTATTCATTATGGTAAGTTGAAGACCGTTGCATCAGAATGCAACGGTTGGCCACTGTGGCCAATTCCAATGGATCCCAAAAAGCAATTTACGTTTGCCACCTTGGAAAAACCAATTAAGAACTCCCATTGGAGTTACTCTAAGTAATTAACCAAAACGTTGGATAACTATGCTCACGTGGAATTTAACATCCTCCAACAATTTTCACGTAACCTTCTGATATTTGGAGTATTTTACAAAATATAGCTATGTTTTGATTTTTTTTAAAAGCCTTGATTAACAAAAGACAGAACATGAATAATCCTAATTTTGGATCTTATAATTACAATATGATTAATGTGTATATAATTTGACATATACAAGATTACAGAAAATGCGTCCTTTTCAAAATCAATAATAAATTGTGAGATTATATCCTCTAGTTAATAAATGGTTGGAATGCATTCTTTTGATATTACATGTACTAAATATTCTTTACAACTTCTTCAATGACATCAAAATAGAAATTCGGTCTCCTAATTGTATTCTTCAGTACTTTTTCAAAGTGCCATGTTTGAAAATCATCAGCAAAGGCATTAGATAAAATATGTAGTTTCTTCTAGTTCTACATCTTGATGAACAATCAAAGGATTATAAGAAAAAACAACATCAAAGTAAATAAAGTGGATTGCTTATCAGGTGCAATACAAGAACCTCTATGCAGTACGTGTGAAAAAAATCAATTAAAAGGACATTTAAAACCTCAAGTTTCCCTTTTCTGAAATCAGGGATTTTAGATGAGGGGGTCTTATGGTTAACATTTTAATCAGGACTAACAAAAATATTGCATGAACATAAAAAACATTTTAAGTCCATCACCAAAGCAACTTTCAAGATATGCAGGGTACTTGAAAAAATCCTTTTGTTTGCTAATATAACTTAGTTGATGAGAAATTCAGAATTATACCATCCAAATTTATAAACAGAAGATTACTTCTCATTCATATTCTGAGGAGATGGCGATCTAACTTTATACGAAACTAGTGGGAAACAAGTGCATTCTCACGGGTACTGGTATGATACGCGCATTGATTGCGAGAGAAAATTAAGAAATAGAAAAAGAAATGTGCGGTACTGAAAAAAAATATTAATAATGTAAAACATAAGTCATGTTTAGTAAATTTAAGTTGAAATAGTAATACAAGTAAAAGATGAAAGGTAAACAACAATATAAATAATAAGAATATGATTAAAAAAACTATTGAAACTTGTATTAGATAAATTAATCGTTTAAATTTTTTTAACAAATAAGACAATTATGTTATAAGAGAGAATATAATGATCGATAAATTTCTATGTCCCAATATTTGAACCAGTAGTAAAGTTGTTACCGTTTATAACAATTGTAATTGTTTCCGTGTATAAAAATATTTTAATCAACAATGTATTTTTTCCCGTATATAAATATTAGTTTTGTTTTGACACAATTTATACAAAATAATTGAATAAACAGTAAAATTGTTTCCGTATATAAAAAAATTGAATTAAATATTATTTAGTTTTTGACAATATTTATAAAAATATTTGAATCAATAGTAAAGTTGTTTCTGTTTATAACCATAGTATTTTCTCTATATAAAAAAATTGTAATCAAGAATGTATTTTTTTCCGCATATAAATATTAATTTGTTTTTGGACATTATTTATAAAAATATTTGAATAAATAGTAAAGTTTGGAGTCAGTCTAAGTTTGTAAAGATAGTATCAAATCATCAAACATGAAAATCGAAAAATCGAAGCACCGACTACAACACCTCTCATCCTGTTAACAAAATTCAGAATCAAGACCAACAACAACATTGGAAGGAGCTAAATAAGCAAGGTGATCTTGTTGAATCGAGGGTGGGGACTTGTTTCAATCGGCGGAAACGCGCGATCAATAGTTGCTAGTGATCATTGGACTGCAACAATCTTCATACATTAATTGAGGCAAATCCTCAATTAAATCAAGACCTGCCACAAAAAAACCAAAGTCAGAAGGCAATCGGTTCACTTCAAAAAGAGTTATAATAGACCATCCTAAACTAACTTCTCAATACACATTCAGCCTAGTTACTTACTATCCATGTCCCATAAGCATGTTAACTACAGATATTTTGTTCACATGAGCATTAAGTTAACAACAACAACAATGTGTTACTAATTCCGCACAGATTGTTCACTGCAGCAAGAAGTTTATGGTTTCACAGCAAGGAAATTATGAGCTTTTTGCTTCCAAAACGTCCCCTTTTAACTATTCAAGACGCCCCCTTTTATAAGAACTAACATACTACCAAGTAACAACAAAGAAACGATGATCTAAAAAATATTATTAAAGAAAATGGTCTCACCTGTTATGACTGTAAAGGAGCTGCAGAGTTAGCTGTATTGAAAGTGATATAACAATGAGAAATAAACATAAATCAATTATCAATTATAGTAAACTTACAGTTCTACCATCTATGACATTTTTTTCAACAACTCGTTCGACAACGGAAGGATCAGCAAAAACAAAAACTCCAAAACCACAAGCACGTCCCCTGGTATGATCTTTCATAATCACAGCTTCAACCACATCACCAAATACGCCCGATAGTATTGTACAGTATTATAAAACACCTGGAATCAAAATAATCGAACTCAATTCCACTTCAATCAATGAACATAGTACGCAGTTATATATTGTTTGTATAAGCAGTTAAATATCAGAATATCTCACCGTCTTGTGACCATAGTACGCCCGATAGTATTGTGCAGTATTATAAAACACCTGGAATCAAAATAATCAAACTCAATTCCACTTCAATCAATGAACATTATGAACATAAAATCACAGGGAAGAAAAAATGTATGAAGAAGAATCACAGGAAGCATCATTCACTATATTACTTGCCTGTAAGTGCCTATCAAGCAATTCAGTTGATTTAGAAAGCCTCTCTTTAGCATCAACAGAATCCAACATTGATAATTGTTCTTCAAAACTTATA
Organism: Lathyrus tuberosus; assembly: GCA_022829125.1. NCBI lineage: Eukaryota > Viridiplantae > Streptophyta > Magnoliopsida > Fabales > Fabaceae > Lathyrus > Lathyrus tuberosus. Next base: position 10,575,712 of record JALAZF010000090.1, read on the forward strand.
TCAAAGCTAGCAACAAATATATCACCCAACTTGTGAACAAGAACAGTCTCCAAAAGAACCTTTCTCCTTCCACTGGTACTTTGTTGCTATAAATAAGAAAAACAGTAGCTATTAATTCTCAGCAGAAACTGTTAAATGCCCAAAATATCCTATCCTACCAAATATAAATAAAACAATTTGTTAAAATATTCAGATCAAACATCCTTAATAAGTAAATGCAGACAGAATATATAGGTTAAATCCAGACATGAGTCTCATTAGAATCTCTTATCTTTTGCAGCTGTTCAACTTCCTCCCAACAGACTTCAATCATGTCGGTGAGCAAGAATACCATTGATTAAGTTTTTTAACATAGCTGAACCATATGCTTCATGTCCTGTGATATCCAATACTGTAAATAGAATAAATTACCATGAAAATCAGGACATAATAAGCATGTTCATGTTCATCACAAATGCTTAGTAGATTTCACAATGCATATCCTATTTGTAATTTCCATCATAGTCTATTCTTATATCAAATTTGAAAGCTAAATCAAACATCTTGCAAGCAATCTGAAATTCGATTTCGAGTATCCAGTTATCACAAAAATCATAACCAAGTTATCAACTACACAATAATCATATCAGCACCAAGACATCCTAAATACTTTGATTAACAGATAAGCAGGCAATTGCGAATAGTCACAACAGCGAGAAAGAAGAAGAAGATGCATAACAGAAAACCTAACTTGTTTTTTTATTTTATTTTTCTCACACTGAAATCGTAAAATCAGAATAAGAACAAAGACAAACCCAAAAATCTGTAGCCACCGTGTCATCTCTAAGCGGAGTTCCGTAGATCTACGCAGAGAAGGATAAAGAGCACAAACCCTAAAAAACTTCGTCTTGTAGAATTCTGTAAATTGTCCCACAACCTGGTTGTCTTTGTTGAAGAAAAGGAAGAGAGAATAACGAAGAAGAAGATGAAGAGAGAGAAACCACGGAAGGGAGAAGAAGGAAGCACAGGAAAAGAGAGGAGAAAGAAGAAGACGCAGAGAAAGGTAGCATGAAAGAGAAGAAGACGGAGAGAAGGGGAATAGAGAGTGTAGGCTGTGGTGTCTTGTCGCAGGAAAGCCGTGCTTGGAAAAATGTTCCCCAATACTGTACCAAACTGAGTGATGTACCGTAAAGGGAAAATTGGTTTTGTATGCATTTTATCAGTTACGTTTTAGCCACAACTTGCTGTAAGTATTGTAATTAGTCTAGTTTGGATTCAAATAACCCATCATTTGGTTGGAAAAAGTTGAAATTAGACACTAAATGCCCCAATTTGCTGACATGAAAGGCTAATGAGAAGGGTTAAATTTTGGTTTTCCAGAGCCACTTATGTACCTATATTATAGATTGCAATGTCCAAAGAGAAGTAATAACTTGCTGTAAATTTTTACTAATATGCTATAAACTTTTGCCTTCGAGCTAGAGGGGAAAAAGCCTATATGATTTAATATTTAAGTTCGGGCCGAAAGCATATTTCTCTCAAATTCTCTAAAAATCCATTTCCTAAGTCCGAAGTCCAAAAATGTATCTGCAAGAACCAATTTCAATAGTTTAACTAGCTCTCAAATTTAATATTTAATCCTGCTAAATGAGCCAAACAAATATGAACTTGACAAATTAGAGGATAAGATTGTACAAAGGCTGACTTATAAACTCATCTGGTCATAAACAGGAAGTAATGTATGCCCTGAAGATGGAAAAGACTCAATAATGAAAATAAACTATATAGCAATTAACTAGAAAGAAATAAAAAGGAAAATACTAATAACTATAAAACAAACACAATCATATATAAAAATTCTAGACAAGCAAATCTTATTGAGAAGAGTTTTATCATGGAATATAGCCAGAAAGTTGGAAGGAAATGCATTCTTTGATATATAAGGGAAAAAAGTCAATCTCAATCTATGAAGTCAAAGAAGCCCAAGAGCCATGTAGCCATTTATAATACACACATGGCCACTGAGCCAACCTAACTCAGAACCATCCTTGCGCCAACACCTTAGACATAAAAATCATCAATAATCTACATGTAGTCAAAATTTAATTAAAAAATAACACAGAATCTCAAATTGCATTAGAATATAACTTTCCTTTGAGAAAAGAGAATGGAACTGTACTAGCATATTAATAATTGGTAAGAAAGAGAAACAACAATTAGATTAACATACCATATCAACAAAGAGATTACACACTTCTTTCTATTTCTAAAAAGAGAAAACTGAAGCTCTTCTTCTAAATACATATATTGCACAACTCTGTTATGACTATAAATTAACTACAATAAGTCAATTTTTCATCAGAAAGTGCATAATTTTTTGTACAAGATTTCAAATCCTCTTATAGTAGTTGTTGTGTATGTTTGGATTGGCTTTTGAAATACCCAGAATCAATTCTAGAGGTGTAGAATTGATTCTGGGTGATTTTAAAGTGTTTGTTTTATCAAAAGTAGAATTGATTCTACCTCCAGAATTGATTCTACTTGAAGCTACAATTTGTAGCTTCTACCTCCAGAATTGATTCTGGGTGATTTTTACACTGAAATTTATTATTTAACTCACTTTTACATAAATGTATCCAAACATAAATCAATTCTGCTAAACTCAATTCTGTTAAAATCAATTCTACCAAACTCAATTCTGCTAGAATCAATTCTGTTCACCGCCAATCCAAACACACCCGTTGTGTACAGGAAAAAAGTTACAGGGTCAGCATATATAATTGTAAAAGAAAATGTTACTCTCTTATAATAATGGTGCTAATATGACTAAAATATTAGAATGAAAGAAAATAAACAGGGATATGGGATGGTTTTGAATGGTAATTGGAGACTGAAATTGAGTTAAACCCTAAATCGAATGGCCAATTCTATTGTATTCCCAATAAATCTAAAAAAATGCATGAGAATAGCTTACAGAGAATAACAGAGCTTTAGGTTTTTCATAGGAAGAAACCTGTAACAACACCACACAAAAGTAGTAATCCTAAGAAAATAAAAACTTTAACAAATACAATAACCATGGTGCGATGCTTACCACTAAAACTCGAAGAAAAGAATCAAGGCCCAAAGAGCACTTTGTTGTTTTGGTGTTAAGAGGACCAAAATGATGAGAAAGTGAGCCGTGAAAAGTGACAACAATACCATAATTTTTTTTATCTGAACCAAATCTTTGAGATAAGTTTCGTGAAAGATCGAATCTGAGAGGAAATAGAGTTCGGCACTAGGGTTTGTGAGAGGTAACGACCTCAATGTTTCACTGCTTATTTCTTTTTATTTTAAATTAAAATATAATTAAAAAAAGAGAAATTAAACAAATTGTAAACATATGGAAATAAAAATTGATTAGAAGAAAGGAGTATATGGGGAACTAAAACAAAAGATGAATAAAATTATTAAAGACGAAAAAAAGGGAAATTGAAATATTAAAGTATTACTGCGTCAAATTTCTCAAAAGAATAACGGTTGTATATCGAGGACCTATATATTCAATAATAAAAAATTTAAATGAAATATTGTTAGTTGTGACGGTTAAAACCGTCGTAATATACGTGTAAAAGTGGCGGCTCATGAAAACGCCGTAATTTACCAATAATTGTTGCGGTTACTTGAACCGCCTTAATAAAAGCGTCGTAAATCTCGCATTTTTTTGTAGTGAGGCCAGCGGTTGTTCACGCATGCTAACAAATTGGTACATCTGGTGGGACCCGTGTGAGTTGAGTGATGCAATTACGAAGTGGTAAGATGGTAACACCACGTCCGGACGTAGAACCGTCTTCGACGAAAAGTACAGTTGTAACACAAACGATTGATGCTGGCTCTGGAACCGTGTCAGCGGTTTCGGCTACCCCTAGTGGGCCGGCCGCGATGTCACGTCGACACGACCCGAGGCCAACAATGGCAGGGACTACAGGGCAGTTTGTGCCTAGTATCATAATGCACATCCCTCGATCTTATGGGATGCCGACAAAGTTTATGTCGAGTTTGCACTCTAGCGGCCCTTTGTTTGGGAAAAGTTCGTCCCCAATGTTCTCCCCATACCAGGGATTAGGGCCTTTGGCGAATCAGGTTACTCGATCCCTGGGTTTCAATCTATTTTCCCAGTCAATACCCACGTTCACGTCAAGTTCTGTTGCGGTAATGAGGCAGCAGATGGATGAGAGTAATCATGAGATGATTCATATGTTAACTCAACAAATGGGCACCATATTGAGGCCATTAATACAAGATTCGACCCAGAGTTACCAGCAATTGGCAACTCAGATGACATGGATAGGTGCCTTCCTAGGCGCTCCTAGGGCACAGGGTCGACAGACCCTTCCGCCTCGACCGGAGACACCCGTCCGTCAAGATGAGGTCTTAGACGAAACAATTAAACAACCCCAGGAGTTTGAACGTATCCCTAGAATGGCCCAAAGGCCTCCTGTGATAGTCCATAGGAACCAAGATCCGGACTATGTGGTCAGACAAGTTCGACATGATGTCTTGGCTGGGGAACCAAATTTAGAGGCCATAATCGAATGCATTATGGTTCATAATGGGGCAAATCCAGGCCTTCGATGGCCAATGTACACGTCCCCATTATCAGATTTTGTCTTACAGATAGAATTACCTAGGGGTTGGAAGGTGCCAAAGTTAGCCAAATTCGCCGGTGAGACCGAGGAATCCACCGTCGAGCACTTCGCTAGGTATCAAACTGAAGCTTGCGACATAGCAAATAATGAGGACTTGAAAATGAAATATTTCCCAAGTTCCCTCACGAAGAATGCGTTTACATGGTTTACTACGTTGCCCATGGTTTACTACGTTGCCCTCTCAGTCCGTCCACACGTGGGCACAATTGGAAAGATTGTTTCACGAGCAGTTTTACATGGGGCAATCGAAAATTAGTTTGAAAGAGTTGGCCAACGTCAAACGGAAGGCTACGGAGTCAGTGGACCAGTATCTGAATAGGTTTAGACTTTTGAAAGCACGGTGCTTTACTCAAGTCCCTAAACATGAGTTAGTCGAAATGGCAGCCGGTGGTTTAGATTATTCCATCAGGAAGAAGCTGGATACACTACACCAAAAATCGTTTTTAGCAGCATTACAAAGACAACGCTTTTATCACAAAGCGCTGCTATATTTTGTGAAAAAAATTCGCTGAAAAAAAGCGCTGCTAAAGGCTGCCTTTAGAAAGCGCTACTAAAGGTCGTACCTAGGTCACACTTTAGAAAGCGCTGCTAAAGGTATAACCTTAGAAAGCGCTTTTATGAAGCGCTGCTAAATGTTAACCTTAGAAAGCGCTTTTAAAAAGCGCTGCTAAAGTCCTTAAATTCGCCCCCCATTTGAAAGCGCTGCTATATGCCAATGAAAAGAAAGCGCTTTCTGAGGAAAAAGCGCTGCTAAATCTAGCACCTAAGAAAGTGTTTTCTAAAAGCGATGCCTTAGGTCATTTATTAATTAAAAAATAAAAACACGCTTGTTTTCAGAAGTGCCCTAATCATTTTTCTAATCATTTTCACTTCTTTCTCTCTCGCGACTGTTCTTCCTCCTTTCTTTCTTGCCATTTTCTTTCTTTCTCGCAGTTTTCGTTCTCTCTCGCCATTTTCGTTCTCTCTCGCCACTGTTGTAGAAGAAGAGAGGCTCTCTCTCGCCATTTTTGTTCTCTCTCGCCTCTGCTAAATATAGGCTAATGAAGTAGAAGAAGAGGTATGTACCATTTTCATTCTCTCTCGCCACTGTTGTTGTTGAATGCTGCTTCTATTGTTGTTGTTGATACAATGTTGGTTCTGTAGTTGTTGTTGATACAATGTTGATAAAATATGGTTCTGTATTTTCTGAATGTGGTTCTGTTGTTGTTGATACAATGTTGGTTTTGTTGTTGTTGATACAATGTTGGTTAGAATGTTTGTCGTTTCGTAACTCTCACACCAAGTGTTCGGTGAAATGCTTGAACCAAGTTTAAAATGCAGTTCGGTTATGAGCTTTTAAGTTAGTTGTGTAGTTAGTTTGAAACGGTTAGAATGAATATTGAAAAATCTGTTTTGTGAAATTGTTGTATGTGGAGTGTAGTATGCTTTCACTAGTGTGTACAACGTGCTTCCTTTTCAAATTATTAATGTTCACCATTTTTTTACCAGATGAAGCAATGTCTTCCTGATTGATTGATTGATAGAAGAGTGACAGAAGAGTTTATCTATTAAAAAAGCAATTAATACAACAGATAAAATTTGAAAATAGTATCCTCTTCATTCCAGGATGAGTGTCCTATTCTTTGAAAATGAAAATGAAATTATTGAAATTAATTGATTCTTGAGACTTTGACTTGTTTCTCCGATATATCTTGGTTGTCCTATTATATACTAAATTTGTCCTGTTATATTTGGCATACACCATCAATTCTAACTTAGTGAATTTGCTATAGGGGTTACTTGTGAAGAGTGAAAGTCTGATTGTTTCCAAGAATCTTACACTGTGTTAGTCCAGAAGCTGTTGACTTCCCTATAGGTAAATAGTTTTTATTTTGTTGTTGTTTAGCTTAATTAGTAAAACCATGGATAAGAAATGGATGTCTTCAAGTCGATTGTCGAAAGAGTATGAGAATGAGGTATCAGAATTCGTTAAGTTTGCTATTGCGCATGCCAAAGACCCCAGTCGAATGACATGTCCTTGCTTGGATTGTTATTATGGGAGTCGGGTTGACGCGGTTCAGTTGGCATCGCATTTATTGAGGCATGGAATTGATCGAATTTATACATGTTGGAATTTGCATGGTGAGAAAAGTAACATGTTGAATCGGGGGATAATACGACCTATGCTTCAAACGACAATTGCACAGATACATACGATTGTGATCGAGTCGAAGAGATTGCAGAAGCACTTGAAGAAGATCTTAAGGATTGTCCCAAAATGTTTGAGAGGTTGCTAAGCGATGCAGAGAAATCGTTGTATAATGGTTGCACTAAATTCACAAGATTGTCTGCGGTATTAAAGTTGTACAACGTAAAGGCGGGCAATGGGTGGTCGGATAAAAGTTTCACAGAGTTATTAGCCCTTATGAAAGATATGCTTCCAGAGGATAATGTTCTTCCCAATCGAACATATATGGCCAAAAAGATGTTGTTTTCTATTGGCATGAGCTATGATAAGATACATGCCTGTCCAAACAATTGTGTTTTGTTTCGAAATGAGTATGCAACGTTAAATGAGTGTCCTAAATGCGGTGTATCTCGATATAAGAAAAAGTTGTCTCCAGCAAAAGTCTTATGGTATTTTCCTATAATTCCGAGATTTAGACGCATGTTTCGTAGTGAAACCGATGCAAGACACTTGACTTGGCATGCAGATGAAAGAATTATTAATGGAAAGTTTCGACATCCGGCAGATTCACCACAGTGGATGAAAATTGATAATGATTATCCTGAATTTGGAAAAGAAGCAAGAAACCTTCACTTGGCATTATCTACTGATGGAATGAACCCACACGGTCTTCAAAGTATCTCACATAGCACATGGCCTGTGATTATTATGATTTATAACCTACCTTTATGGCTATGTATGAAGCGTAAGTACATGATGTTATCTATGTTAATTTCTGGGCCTAAACAACCAGGGAATGACATAGACATATACCTGACACCCTTAATCGAAGATTTAAAAACTTTGTGGGAGAACGGTGTGGAGGTTTATGATGAATATAGGAAAGAAAATTTCAACTTGAGGGTGATGTTGTTTGGCACAATTAATGATTTTCTAGCATACGGAAATCTATCAGGGTATAGCATAAAAGGTCAATGTGCATGTCCTATTTGTGAAGATAAAACAGATTGGACGCGATTAGAGTTTTGTCAGAAGAATGTCTTTCTCGGTCATCATAGATTCTTAAATTCTAATCATCATTACCGTGGGTGGAGAAAAGCCTTCAATGGAGCCCCAGAATAAGGTAGAGCTCCACCTATATTGACAGGTGATCAAAATTTTGAAAATGTGAAAGATGTGAGTATTCAGTTTGGCAAGCCTTTTGCACATACGCTTGTTAAGAGTGGGTGGAAGAAGAGGTTAATTTTTTTTGAATTGCCATATTGGAAGTCGTTGTATGTAAGACATTTTCTCGATGTTATGCATATTGAAAAAAATGTATTTGACAGTGTTATTGGTACGTTACTCAATATACAAGGAAAGTCTAAGGATGGCCTTAAAACAAGAAAAGACTTGATAGCGATGGGGATAAGAACTGAATTAGGACCCTTGAAGAAAGGAAGTCGAACATATCTACCACCTGCTGCCTATACTCTATCTAGAAAGGAGAAAAAAGTATTATGTAAGTTTCTAAGTGAAGTTAAAGTTCCAGAAGGATACTCTTCAGATATTAGAAGACTTGTGTCTATGAAATACCTCAAGTTAAAGAGTTTAAAGATGCATGATTACCATGTTATAATGGAACATTTTCTACTAATAGGTATATGTTATATTCTGCCAGAAAAAGTAAGAAGCGCAATAACTAAATTGTGTTCTTTCTTCAAGTTAATTTGCAGTAAGGTGATCGATCCTGCGATCTTACCAACATTGCAAAAAGAAATAGTTATTACTTTGTGTGAGCTTGAAATGTATTTTCCTCCCTCGTTTTTTGACATAATGGTACATCTAGTTGTACATCTTGTGAAAAAGACACAATTATGTGGACCAGCTTATATGAGATGGATGTACCCTGCTAAATGTTATATGAAAATATTAAAAGGGTATGTGAAAAACCGAAGTCAACCCGAGGGTTGTATTGCTGAACGATACATTTTGAAGAAGCGGTTGAGTTTTGTTCTGAATATCTTTCCAATGTTCAATCAATTGGACTCCCCAAATCTCATATTGTCGAAAAAAAAGAAGGAAAAAAGTTAATTGGAAATAAAGTTGTGACAGTATCAAGGGTCGAACGGGATCAAGTGCATTTGTATGTTCTGCACAATGAGAACGAGGTTGATCCGTATGTTGAAATGCACAAGGATGTTCTCCGAGGTTTAAATCCGAATAGAAATGAAAATTGGATAGTACGAGAGCACAATTGAAGTTGTATACCTTGGTTTAAGGATCATATTTATTCAACGTATTATTCAGATCCCGCTTCAATAACAGAAAGGCTGCGATATTTAGCATATGGTCCAAGTTTGGTTGTGTTTTCTTATAGCGCATACGCAATTAATGGATACACATTTTATACCAAAGAACAAGATGATAAAAGTAATATGCAAAATAGTGGTGTCACCGTGGTAGCTGAAGCAATGCACATTTTAAGTGTGAAGGACTTAAACCCCAAATTTTCAAATCTGTCATATTTTGGGGTTATCGAGCGTATTTGGGTGTTTGACTATGAGAAGTTTCAGGTTCCTATATTTGATTGCAAGTGGGTTGAAAATAATAATGGCTTACGAATGGATAAGTCAGGATTTTTGCAAGTGGATCTTAATAGGGTGGGGTACAAAGATGAGCCTTTTATTCTAGCCTCTCAAGCTAAATAAGTGTTCTATGTCACTGATTCGACAAGTACGAAATGGTCTATAGTGCTTTTATCTAACAAAGTAATTGATGAAAACATTGGAGATCAAGGTGATATTGATGTTGAGATTGAATCGTTTACTAGAAATGATCAAAATGAGAATATTATAGCAAATGAATCATATATTAGAAATGATCATAATGAGGATATTTGGATCAATCCAACCGTCCGTGTTGTTAAGAGACGAGTAGAACATATTCCAACCAAGAAAAGAAAGAGACGTTAGTGCAAAAGGTACAATTTCGTGTCTATTACTTAATAAGTTAAACAATTTATTTACACATTTCAATTAAAATAGTCTAATGTAATTTATTTGTTTTTATTTTGTTAGAGCAATACAAGTATAGATTGCGGTTATTACGTTTTGAGGTTTATGAGAGAAATCCTTCATTTGGATCAAATAAAGACTCCAATCTTGGTATGGATTTATAACTTTGAATTTATTTTAATATTTATGGAATATTTCATATAATTTATTACTTTTGACTAAATCATGCATGTTATGTTTTATTATGTAGTACTTTGATGAATACAAGTGTGCTCATTACTCGAAAGATAAATTGGAAGAAATCAATGAGGAATTGTGTGAATACTTTATTGAGAAAAGAATCATATAAGGTATGAAAGTTGTTGTGTTGATTTATATCAAATGGTTTATGTGTTGAATTATAATGGTGTATATATTTTGGTTTATAATGGTATATAATGCATATGTTTGAATAAAAGCTTGTTTGTTAAATAAAGGCTCAATGGTTGAAATATAAGGCCTATGTGTTGAAATAAAGGCTTGTTGAATGTCATATAATGTCTATATGTTTGAAATAAAGGCTTGAATTATATAGGTTTATGGTATTATTTCCAAAAACATGCTTTCTAAAAAAGAAAGAATAGGCAGCGCATTTAAATATAAAACGCTTCCTAAATTCTGATTTATAAAAAAGTGCTTTTAAAAAGCACAATTTACGTGAAGAAAAGACAGCGCTTTTTAGAAAAAGCGCTGCCTATAGTTCCCAATAGAAAGCGCTTTCCATTAAAAGCGCTGCCTTAAAGTGAAAACAAAAATACATTAGACAGCGCTTTAAAAAGCGTTGTCTAAAGGGGGACAATAGAAAGCGCTTTTTCCTGAAAAAGCGCTGCCTAAAGATGCTAATAGAAAGCATAAAAGGCCAGAAAAAACGCTGCTAAAGGCCCACTTTAGACAGCGCTTTTCCAGAAAAAGCGCTGTTAAAGGCCTACTTTAGAAAGCACTTTTCTAGAAAAAGCGCTGCTAAAGGCCTACATAAGGCAACACTTTTGTATAAAACAAAAGCGTTGTCTTTACCTATAGCAGCGCTTTTAAGCGCTGTTAAAAGCAAAAAAAAGTGTTGTCTTTTCCCTTCCGTGGCATAGTGATATGCAATATCTTAGAGATATGGCACAGCTGGCTGACCGAGTCCGACAGGTCGAACGGTTGAAAGCTGAGAAAACTCAGACTAACAGATATCGTAAAAAAGAAAAAGTGTCATATGTGGCGACCGACGAGTATTCCTTCGACGATGAAGAATTTGTCGATGAAAGTGAGGTCAATGTGGCTGAACTCAAGCCAGGGCCCCCATTCACATGCAAACCGCTGAAACCATCAAACGGGAAAAATCCAGTCGAAACTGGAAAAACGGATAAATACATTGCTAAAACTTATACTTTTAATGTTTCTAAATGTGACGAAATATTTGACATATTAGTTAAAGATGGTCAGATAATTATGCCTCCTGGGTTGAAAGGCCCCCCTTTAGAGGAAAAGATAAAAAGGGGATTTTGTAAATTTCATAATTTCCTTGGTCATAAAAAAGGGGATTTTGTAAATTTCATAATTTCCTTGGTCAACACCAAAAAAAAATCCAAAAGCTTATGCAGTACCCCTCCCATGATTCTGCACAAACCCAGATGAAGAGATGTTTCAACATCGTGTTGAACATCAGTAATCTTGAACTCCACATACAAGAATAATCAATCAAATACTTGTGAGTAACACAAATATCAATTGATCTTAAATCCTTGTTCGACAATCCTGTTTAACTGTTGAAGCCACACTCCACCAGATCACTTTATGAACACTTATCAATCTTTTGCAAGTATCTTCTTTGACAAACAAATTATTGAGATACCAAGGCTGCCACCCTTGACTCAAGTAATTAAGATTCTCTCTGAACGAACCCTATTTACCTCAACAGTTCTGAAAACTCCATTTAAATTGGATCCATCCTTAGGATTAAGAGAGATGAATCCTTCCTTGCACTTTTGGATGGTGAAAATAAATCACCTTCACTTTCTTTAGATTTATGTTTCACAGAAACACCTTCTAGTCAGAAGAATAACTAGAAGACTCCAGATGCCCGACTGATATGCCTTTATGAGTGAACTTGAGAGAATTCTCAAGTATCTTTGACAACTTAGCCAATCAATAATTTATCAAACTCCTAGAGCAAGAACTTGATAAACCTAATCTCAACCCCCTTCTCTTCAACTAACTTCAAACTGCACCATGGAACCAAGCTTCCAAGTACCAAGTCACCATAACAGATATCTTCCAACAACTCTCTTCATTCCATCGCTCCCGACTTTGGAATAAAAATATGCAGATATCTTCAAATATAAAGGTCGACGATTGAGATCTTCCACCATTTGTCTTCAGTAACAACTCCAGAACCCCATAAATTCTAGAGCTCTTCCATCAGAAATATATGCAGCGGAACCACCAAGGAACAAATTCAACTTGCCCTAATAAGATGTCAGAACATCTTATAAGACACCCCAACAAGAGAACTAGCCACTTCTCTTGCAGTTGTTGTAGAACCTCCTCAGCAACAAGAACAACCACCGGGTTGTTACCTTCGATCCAGAACATCCATCCCATCCATTAATACCCTTGAATATGTCTGAGTTGATTGATCTGATCTTCAAAACTCCTCCTTGTTTAAACGCCAGAAAGTATCTCCCAAAGATCTCATCTAGAAACAGACAGGATGCCTGCTCTGATACCAATTTAAATTCTGGCATAGCAGACAGCAGATGTCCTAACACATGTCAAGACATTTTTCTGCATAATCAGTTAAACAAGAACAGAACAGCAGACTGATACCTTGGATATCAGTAACTGCAGAATCACTGATGTTACGACATCTGTTCCAACATGTTTATCAAGAGCAATAACAGAATATGTAAATCTGCAGAGTGATAAAAAAACACATAAATTATTAATCCAGTTCGGTGCAATTCACCTACATCCGGGGGATACCAATCTAGGAAGAAGACTCCACTATCTGTAGTAAACTTATAAAGTTATACTCCCCCGTTTACAACTTTAACTCCTAAATACTACCCAATGAAATCTTTACCAAAGAACACCCTTTTTGATATGAGAATCATCACTCACTTTCGCTAATCACAATCTGTGATATCTAAACCATCTCTGTCAATACAGAATTCTGTCAAGCATACTTGACCAACACACTAACTTGGATTTGCTTCAAAGCTTCATCAAAGAACAATACACAAGTCAATACCTAAAGGCTTATGGATCTGTGCGATACTTATGTTTACCACAGTGCATCAAGCAATACAAAGGGAAACTTACAAACCTAGAGAGCCAATGACTCTCAAAACCCTAAACCCTTATTTTTACACAAGAGAACTAGGTTACAAAAGGCATATTCAAGGTACTAAGTCTAAGTCTTCTTATATAGGCTTTTGCTGTCTTGGGTTTTCCATCTTTGGTCCTTGATCCACTCCTGCTATTGCTCCTTGAATCTTGCAACAAATATAAAACAGATTTAAATCAATCTGTTATAACAATCCAGGATGTCGAGTCTGCATAATGGGACATCTCATTCGACATCTCGTCTTTTGCAGAATTATTCAGCTTGATCTTCATGTTGAGGCTTCTTTTTTAACATTTATGTTTTACCAAAATTTGTCCAAAACACAAGAGCTTTCATTAACAATTACCCATTACAAGCTAACTTAAGGTACAAGCTAACTTAAACAATTGGATCCATAACACAAGGCCCAATTTGATCTCCTACTTACTAGAACACAATTCGACTACATCATGTAGGTCTTCGACAACAGTATGTGAGCGGACTTCAACGACATGCAAAAACTAGAGTCCGATTCAATATCTCACATGTTTGTTGGCTCGTCTACTTCCTTGAACAAGTAATATTCTATTTCTCTCTCAAACCATTGTCTTTTTTTTTATTGCGCTATGATTTTGTCTCGTTCTCTAATGGGGTTGTCAGATTTCTTTATTTTAAAATTTTTAGGATTTATGATTTGTGAAAATCTTTGATTACGAAAATATAATAAATTGTTAAGGTTTTAATATGCTTATTCAAGTTCTTTTAGATATTAAATCTCCTATTTTATCTTTAGCTTCCTTCTGGTAGATTTTTTTGAACTTATGTATAGCTTAGAGAAACGATGATTTTGTGTGTTAAAATCCCAATTTTTTTTAGACATTGAAACTGTCTATTTTATATAAGCAAATTTAAATGATGACTTTACTGTAACAAAAAATGACAAGAAGAGTGTTCCATTGCCCCGTATTAATTTTCATATCTTAAAAGTTCTCTTAAACTTTGATTGATTTTTTGTTATTTGAATATCGACCACTTGTTATGCTATTTGATTGGTCCATTAGACATTTCCTTATTTCCACCACATAGTTAACACATTGATATTTTTATTAAATCGAGGTTGAGGATGACATAGAGGTGGATTGTGTATATCTTGTTTTTTGAGTGAGGGAAAAACTCACCTGGAGTATCTTGCATTTGATTGTGTTGAGTGCCCTTTGAATTTTGAAGCATTGGAAAGGCTGGTGGTTTGATCACATGGTTTGAAGAAGCTTAGATTGAACCAATCTGTTTCAATGGTTTAGCTTCGCTTACTCATGCTTCATGCTCCTCAGGTGACATATTTTGGAATAGGTTCTGTCAATGCTAATGAGAATGTCGATAAAGAACTTGATTGTACATCTTTTTTTGCAGCTTGCAAATCATTGGTTTGTTTGTATGTGGAACAACTGAAGTCTGTTATATGCTTGTGCCCTAATGTGCTAATTTTGAATTCATTGTGAAGGAAAAGAATATAGAGATTTGGAAGCTCACTAAGGTTGCTTTTGTTGTACAGGTTCTTGATTCAAAGGCATTCAGGCAGTTGATGCAACTTGAAAAGACTTGCTCGAACTTCGAGTTTTTTTTCTTCTGTAGATGCAAAGGAGGAAATTAATGGTTCTATTTTTGAGGTTGTAGTATGTTTGAATTTATGTTTTATCCTGACGATTTGCAATGTCTAAGAATTTCCCAGATCTTGTGTACAAAAAATTGTCTCTTAGTAAATAAAATCATGTGTTTATTAAATATTGGTTTAATCTAGTATAAATAAATGAGGGGAAAATGCATGTTTCTTTTATATTAAGGGTCAATGTCATTGTCAAATCGTTCTTCCATTCCCTATACCAAAATTTTAAATTTTGTCCTTTTGTTTTTACTGAAGAAGTCTTTTTACATGTTGTTGTTAAGATGGATTTTGGTGTAATGTATATTATATTGTTAGTTTTCATTAAGAACCAGATGCTATAGTACCATTGCCTATTAGTGTACTTTATACATGTTCTCCATATATCCATATTGCTGGGTTTGGACTCCCTTTCTATGTGAAGAAAGATCCAAATATGAATAGCATATTTGTCTCATTTATTTAAGTGGAGATGATCAATTTAGGGTTGAGAGAGATAGAGAAAAATAAGGATTCAAAAAGAGAGAAAAGATGAGAGAAATTCATTCCCGTTTTTCTGCAATCAGTCTCACTAAATCGATGATCCCCAATTCATTAACCGTTGGATCGAGCTCAAATTTGGTGGGTAAGTTCGTAACACATATATATCAAACTTTTGACCGTTCAGAATTTCAATACAACGTCTGAGGTGAAAATTATTTGCTTCGCACTGAAGCTGCAATTTTAGGAAAATTTTTCAGCTTTTTTATTCTTATTTGTAAGCTAGTTTGCTTTGTGATTTGCGGTTGTTAGCACTAGTTTGTGAATCATTTTAAGACTCTCTTGTACCCTTAATTGATTATAGTGGAGTTATTTCTTTGGTTTGGACGACTTGTGGTTTTTACTCACATATTGAGGGGTTTTCCACGTTAAAAATATTGGTGTCTTTTGTGCCTTTATTTTGTTCGATTTTCCGTCTTATATTTGTTTTTGATCCTTAAGATTCCTACAAGTTTGGGGAGTTTTATATCCGTTGCGTATTGTTCTATTATTGTGTCTTTATTTTTCATCATAGTGGCATCAAAGCTCTTGGTTAAGGGCTATTTTACTTGTTTGAATGATGAAGTCAAATACAAAGATGAAGATGGTATTGTTGAATGGTTCTAGTTATCATTTATGGAAGGGCAAGATGAAAGACTTACTATTTGTGAAGAAATTGCATTTACTGATTTTTAGTTCTGCAAAGCCGGATTCTATGTCTGATGAAGAATGAGAGTTGGAACATCAACAAGTGTTTTATTCGACAATATGTAGAAGATAATGTTTATAATCATATTGCTAATGAAACACATGCAAAAAATTTGTGGGAGAAGATAGAGTCCTTGTATGCCTCTAAATCAGGGAATAATAAATTGTTCTTATTGAATAGCTTCATAAGTTTGAAGTATAAAGAGGGGACTTCTATTTCAGATCACTTGAGTGAATTTCAAGGCCTCCTTGGTCAGATATCTGGAATGAGTATCAAATTTGATGATGAACTTTTGGGACTATTTCTATTGCTATCTTTACCAGAGTCTTGGGAAACATTTCGGGTTTCTATGACAAGTTATGCTCCTAAAGGCGTTGTTTCTTTAGAAACGACTAAGGGTGATATTCTTAATGAGGAGATGAGAAGGAAGCCACAGGGTTCTTCATCTCAACCCGAGGTACTTGTCATTGAAAATAGGGGGAGAAGTCATAAAAAGGAATCGAAAGGTGGTAGAGAGAATAGCAGAAGCAAGTCCAAGCCGCGATACAAGAATCTGGAGTGTCATTATTGTCACAAAACAGGACATATACATAAGTATTGCTATCAGTGGAAAAGAGATAACAAAGGCAAGAAGGGTAAGTCTAAACAAAGAGACCATGAAGATCATGATGATGATCGTGTTACTACTTCTACTAGTGATGATCTTGTTATTCTTCATGATCATGAGTCTGTTAATCTTGTATCAGACGAGAACATGTGGTTAATTGACAGTGGTGCTACATTGCATGTTACACCAAGGAAGGATTTCTTCACATCTTATACTTCTGGTGATTTTGGAGTATTGAAGATGGGTAATGACGGTGTATCTAAGGTAATTGGTGTTGGTGATGTTTTCTTGCGAACCAACATGGGAATGCAATTGTTGCTTAGAGGTGTCAAACATGCTCCAGATGTCCGCTTTAATTTGATCTATGTGCATATGCTAGATGATTGTGGTTATAATAATCACTTTGGTTCTGGAAAGGGGAAACTCATCAAAGGTAACTTGGTTGTGGCTAGAGGGGAAAAGCTTTCTAAATTATATTGGAAAAAAGCTTTGGTTGCTAGGGACAGTGTGAATGCTATCGACATGGAAGCATCTTTGTGACACCTAAGACTTAGTCATATTAGTGAAAAGGGGCTGAATATTTTGGCCAAAAAGGATGTTCTTCCTTAATTAAAGAATGTAGATTTGGAGAAGTGTTCTCATTGCATGGATGGTAAACAAACTAGAGTATCTTTCAAGAGACATCCTCCTTCAAGAAAGTCAAAGTTGCTTCAATAGATACATTTTGATGTTTGTGGTCCATTAAAGGTAAAATCCTTTAGTGGTGCACTTTATTTTGTTACCTTTATTGATGATTGCTCTAGGAAACTATGGGTTTATGTCTTGAACACAAAAGACCAAGTTTTGGAAAAGTTCAAAGAATTCCATGCTTTGGTTGAAAGGCTGTCACACCCTAATTTTTTACCCTAAAATTTGTTTTTTTAACATTAAATAATTAGAATAATCAGCATTTTATTTTAATTTTATTTTAAATATTTATTTTGATTTTTATTCTTATTTTTAATTTTAATATTATTTAGAATAAACAAATAGGATAATTTAGTATTTTGTTTCGATTTTACTTTAAAAAACTTATTTTTATTTTTAACTAATATTTAGAAAAATAAATGGGATTTTATTTCTATCTTAGATTTATTTTAATTAGCTAAGTTGTTTAAATTTTATTTAATTTTAATAATATTCATTTGGGCCTCAAATTGGATATTAGGGACATTATTGACAACTAAAAATTAACTCTAATTTTAGTCCCTATATATTGTTGTGTTGCTGAATGAAAAAGAGACCCAAAAAAAAAAAAAAAAAGGGAAGAGCAGCCGTTCTTGAATTTTTTTCGAAACTATCAAATAGAAAAGGTTAAGAACTTTCTTATATTATTTTCCTTCACAGCCGTACGTGTTGCTTACCAATTGCCATGTTTTTTCGTCCCATTAAACATACTGCAACCGATATTGTCGTGTTTGCATCATGAAACACACCACTAAATACATTTTACATCAATTATTCCACGATTTGAAATTTTACCTTATTTTTCTTATGAATAACTTCTGAAGATAGCAAACAGTACGTTCAACATGTACATTTTTTTTACATTGTTAAATTTTTTTTTCTTTCCATTTTTTTTCCTCTTGCTATATTACATAATATGCAATGTATACAAATTTATATTTTTGCAAATTTTTTTTATAATACTAACATATAAAAATGAATATTTTGTTAATATAACTTTCGGTTGTGATTTGATTATGTTGATCTGATCCGTTGCGATGATCGCATTTTGCGTAGCAACATTGTTGGGTTTTATCAAATTTTAAAAAATTTCCTTTTGCTT
The DNA here is from genome assembly GCA_022829125.1 of Lathyrus tuberosus. Classification (NCBI taxonomy): domain Eukaryota; kingdom Viridiplantae; phylum Streptophyta; class Magnoliopsida; order Fabales; family Fabaceae; genus Lathyrus; species Lathyrus tuberosus. The sequence goes on from JALAZF010000090.1 coordinate 10,594,217, forward strand.
TATTTTTCTTTTCATTATATTTAGGTCTGTATAATTCGGATCTGATTGCGATGACCGCTTATGCGATAGCAATTTGTCTTTTTTGTTTCAATTCTTTTTTTATTAGATTGTTCGGATCAAATTACGTCGATACGCTGTCTGCATATATGTGCATGATGCGTGACCTTTGTATTTAGTTCGATCCGATTGCGATGATCGCGTTTTGCGTAGCAACCTTATTGTTTTAAAACTTTTTATTTTAAAATTTATTCTTCCATGCGTTCTCTATCTCTAAAATTTTTTTAGATCCTTACGATTTAGATCCGGTTGCGATGACCGCGTCTTCGCGATAACAATATTGTTGAGGTATTATCAAAGTTAAATTTCTCTTTTTTTTTAGTTGCTTTTTGTTATATTTAGATCCGTACAATTTGGATCCGGTTGCGATGACCGCGTTTTCGCGATAGCAATGTTGTTGAGGCCATATTTTTTTTCCCTCTTGGTTGGTTAATGAAAGGCTAAATAAAAGATTATCGATTTTATCGAGTTAAATCTTGATTTAGACGAAACCATCTTTATTTTCACTTTTCTTTATTTTTGGCCTATGATATTACAAAAATCATGACTGAGTGGATTTATTCAAAATGACTAAAAGTCTTGATAAGTATGAGGCCACTCTTTTTATTTATCTTTATTGGTCGATGAAAGTCAAAAATCCAAGATTATCGATTTATCGATTAAATCTTGATTAAGACGAGACCAATTTCATTTTCATTTTGATCCCATTTTTTCTAAATGCACCCCACTTATTTGTTATTTCTCTTAAGCCCATTCCTTTTCTTTATTAATTTTTTATGTTTAATTTAATTTCTTTTTAATTTTATATTTTATTAATTAAAAAAAAATTCAAAAAATAATTATTAAGTAAATTTTGATTAATTTTATTAAATTCTTTTATTTAATACTAATTAATCTATTAAAGGATTAATTTTATTAAATATTTGACTTTAATTCAATCAATTATTTTAAATTAATTTTTTCTTAATCCTAAAAATTTCAAAAATACTGCTTATTTCGTTCTCAATTCTAAATTTTCTCTTTTTAGATATTACCTATTTTAATTTTAATTTTTAAATAATTTCTTCTCCTTATTTCAAGCGATAAATAACATAAATAATAACAAGAGGTTCCTGTAGAGTACTACAGACGTTTAGGATGCTAATACCTTCCCTAGGCGTAACCAACCCCCGAACTTAGATTCTCTTAACTTAGGTTTTTTCGATCTTTAACGCTTTCCTTTGGATAAAATAAAGACCGGTGGTGAGCCTTAAGATTTGTGATCCTAGTTAACATAATAGCTATGGTATCCGATTCTCACCGCGACAGAAATGACGACTTCACTGGGGACTTTCGAGGGTTTCCCCTAACTTATTTATATCTATGTTATTTATTTGCTTGTTTGCATATATATCTTTATATCTGTATATATACCTATTCTGCTTGGGTTTTTTGTGTGCAGGATACTATTTGTGCGGTGAGACAAAGTCCTACACCCGGACTAGAGTGAAAAATATGATAGGAACGGTGAGAATTCAAGGATACTTTGAGGGAGTCGATTCCTGAAAAAGTGAATTGAGACTTCACCACTCAGTCTAGGCCCTCTCGAATAAAATATTTGTCCAACGAGTTCATTCGTGAAGACGATATGGTTTCGATCTAAAGGCCGTCGGGACTGGGGACCGTAGTTACCTTTAAACCAACTTGGCCTATTAGGATGTAGTGCGGGGACTATACGGGAGTCTATTTCTGCAATAGTCGCTACGCGATACTACACTCAGACGAGATTCTCTTGAGAATATTATTGACTACCGAGTGATTTGGAAAATCGATAATATCCGAAAGATGGATTGTAGACTCTGGGAACTTTGTAGAACTCGTTCGACAGGTACAAATAAACCTCTAGTACATACCTTGGGAAGGGTAGACCATGGCTCCATGCTCGTGATCTTCAAGCCTAGGCCTTTGTTTGCCTGTATATGTGTATACCTGTGCTTATGCATCCATTCATGCATTCATGCATTCATGCATAACCATTCGGTTTCAAGAAACTCAATTGTTCTTTCATTTGCAAAATCAATAAAAAATCCTGGATTATAAAATGAAACTTTTTTCAGCCTTTCCGAAATGTTTGCAACCTACTCTTGAGTTCCTTGAAACCATTACATTGCATTGCATATCATTTGCATGATTCATTGCATACATCCGTTTGTCCAGCAACTCATTTCCAGCTATCTTTATCTTCAGTGTCACCTGTGAGTCGTCAAGCTGATTCCTCGACATCGATACTAGACTAGAGCTAACTACAGACACATAATGGCAGAGCAAGAAGCGCACAATGCTGAGATGCGAATGGAGATCGACGACCTTAAGTCAAGCATGGCAAAGCTCACTGAAATGCTCCAAGTTTTGATTGCTAGAGGAGAACCACCTCAAAGGACTGTCATTCAGGAAGTTTCAAATGCAGATCCTCATCCTGTTCTGGTGCAACCTTCAACTTGGCCACAGTTTGGATTACCTTCCAACTACTCACCACCTCTTGCATCCACTGGTATGATTGGTCAGACTGCTGGACCAGTTTTTCAAGCTCCTATTTTTGCCGAGCCTCAACCTATAGTTCAGAATACTCGGGCTCCTTTTGAGAACCCTATCTATGAGTACAATGCTGCCAATGCTCAGGGTGAAGACCGTGAAGACTTTGTTGAGCCTGAGGTTGTCCGTGAACAGTTTCAGACTATAGACAAGAGACTTAAAGCTGTAGAGGGTACTGATTTCTTCAACATTGATGCAGAAAACATGCACTTGGTTTCTGACCTTGTTATGCCTGCTAAATTCAAGACTCTTACTTTCGAGAAGTACAAAGGTGATTCTTGCCCAAGAGCTCATTTGGTCATGTATACCCGAAAGATGGCTGCCCATGCCAAGAATCAGAAGTTGCTTATCCACTGTTTTCAAGATAGTCTGAGTGGAGCTTCTCTCAAATGGTATATGAATCTTGAACAGAACAACATTCACTGTTTCCAGGATCTTATTAATGCCTTCATGAAGCAATATAAATATAACCTTGACATGGCTCCTGATCGCCGTCAGCTTCAAAACATGTCTCAGAATGATAAAGAGTCCTTCAAGGAATATGCTCAGCGTTGGAGAGAACTCGCTTCTCAAGTTGAACCTCCTTTGGCAGAGAAAGAATTAATTGGATTGTTTATGGACACCTTGTCTCCATTCTACTGGGAGAAGATGATTGGTAGTGTTTCATCCAATTTCACTGATTTAGTTACTATTGGTCAAAGACTCGAGGAAGGTCTTAAGAAAGGTAAAGTGTCAAAGACTGCTGAATCTTCTAATGGCGCGAAGAAATCCTATGGGAACTTCCAGAAGAAGAAAGAAGATCAGACTAATGCTGTCATATTTGAAACAAGAGGGCCTCGACCCCAACCTCATTATTCTGATCACCCTGCTGTTGCTGTTGTTACTCCCATGATTACTGCTCCCCGACCGGCTCAAGCTGCTCAACGTCCGGCTATTAGACAGAATTAGTACCGTGATAGGAGTCATTTTGATCCTATTCCAATGACGTACACTGAATTATATCCTGGTCTGGTTCAGAAAGGTTTGATTACCACTAAGGCTTTGCCTCCTCCTCCAGATCCACTTCCACCTGGGTTCAGATCTGATCTCCACTGTGCATTCCATGAAGGTGCCGCTGGCCATGACTTGGAACATTGCTATGCACTAAAGGCTAGAGTGCGTGATTAGATTAAGGTCGGAATCATCAACTTTTGTGACACCAATCCTAATGTCCAGACGAATCCTCTGCCAGAGCACGCTAAGTGAAGCTTCAGTTGACTTCAGCAGACCTCAGTGTTTCAGACAGGACAACTCACTCTTGTTTCTGAATAGTCACTAGACCATGTTTCTTATCGTTTGCATTTTCCTTATTTGTATTGGTTGTTTGCTTTCAATTTATGTTTGTACTTTCATAATTAATAAAATGAGCATTTGCAACTTTTAATTCAATTCATTTGTGTTTGCTATTTTACGCTTTATATTTAAAAAAAAAACACAAAAAACAAAAACAAAAAAATTATCTCTTTTCCACTTTCCTTCTGATTATGCTAAGATTGGAGGGAGGATGATGAAAACAAATTACTCATAATTGATGTTGGTATGCTTTCAAATCAAAACTTTGCTGAGGATGTAAGGCATTGTTTCAATTCCCAAACAGTGGAGAAATAAGGAAGATAACCCTTCGTCAACCCCTTTGAGCCTTGAAGTAGGAGTTTTTTTTTTTTTTTACAAATAAAAACCCGCAATCTTAACCTGGGGCAGGGTAGTTCTCAGTTAACTTGATTGTGCATTCAAATACAAGAGTTTCGTGCAAGACACCTCTCACATAAATGTGGCATTCTCAAATTTTCCTTCGCACGCAACAAGCAAGTGTCGAAGATGTCCTTCAAGTCAAAAGCCGATGATGGTTCGTCGTAATAATTAAGCCAGACAGTCACTTTCTTTCAAAAAAAGATAAAAAATTAAAAAAGGAAAAAGCCCGCTAAGTCGAAACCTATGAAGGAGACTTAGGCAAAAAATTAGGGCACCCCGCTGACTGTAAGATTCACGAGAAACAGTTCAGGCAAAAGTTAGGGATAATAAAAAGAAGAATCTTTAAATCCTTACCATGAAATCCTCAATGAAAAAAAACAACCAAGAGTTATAAGGAAGTAGTGACTGTCACCTAAAAAGTCCCTTAACTTCTGAACCATCATCACTATCATCAATGCAATCCCTAACCTATGGGAACCTGAGTGCAAAGTCTAAAGTTAACTAAGTGTAGGACTGGAGATCATCACGAAGATTGGGTGGGTACTAATAAACTTTGAGCCTTTATCCTTTGTTTCTTAAACCGTGAACCAGGCCATGTTATAACCCTCAAAAGACCTAATTGAAGCAAGGTTATTTTGAAAGCATACTACAACGAGGTTGCGTAAACTGACTCCTAAAGATCTTTGCAGATCATTTTTTTGGCATCACGCCTTTTTTGCTTTATCTTTCACTTTTAAACGTCTTGAACCACCGTGTTCTAACCAGTGGTCCTATTGTTTTACCTCTTTCCAAAAATGATTTTGATTTCAAAAGTTGCATGAACTTTGCATTTACTATGTTTGTATGAACACTTTTGTTTGCAATCTGGCTTCCGCTTAATGAATTTTCAAACATTTGAGAAACTTGGTCAGTGATCCAATCAGGGGCAAGCTCCTTCCAGATCCTATTGAGAATCAGTTTAAGATTTGTTCAGTGCAAGTCCTTCTCAGGATTGGTTTATATAGAAGACTTTTTCAAGACTCATACGGGGGCAAGTTTTCCAAGTGCACAGTAATTCAGTCATTTTCAGCATCAATCCAAGCTGAAGCAATTATCAGTTCATATACAACAATCAACTAATCTGGGGCAGTTTACTTGAAGAATCCCCATGCAGCTTTCCATTCTTCCTACAAGGATCGTCAACTTAATACAGTTTACCAGTGTGGCAGATTTGTGATCAGTAGCATCTTTAGTTCCAAAGCAGAATGGCAGTGATCTCCGTGTTGAGGAATCAGTCTTCCAGTCTTGTCTTCTTCACAAAAGAGTCAAGTCGTGTCTTCGACGTCTGCATTACATCTACATTTGCATTTGATCATATTCATATACATATGCATAGAAAGAGTGTCATTCTCATTTGCACTCATTTGCATTCTCCATGGGTCGTGATGTTATCCACGTCTTATCTCGTGGTCAAAGTCCAACTTACTTGGCACCTACCAAACAGATATTTTCGCGTCTATCCAATGCTTTCTCGGGTACCTCATTGTTCATATTCGTCCAATGCTTTCTTGGGTATATCTTTGTTCACATTCATCTAAAACCATTATTAGATGTTGTGATTGTACCTTTCATTCAAGGCCATTATTGGATGTCTGGTTTCCTTTCCATCTGATGTTTTTTCGGATGGGTCCCTCTATCCGACGTTCTTCCGGATATGTACTTTTGTTCTGATGTTTCTCCCAGAACATTCTTCGTGTCTATCTGACGTTCTTCCAGATATGACGTTGTGTCTGACGTTTTTCCAGATGTGTCCTTTATTCTGATGTTCTTCCAGAACTTATCTGATGTTCTTCCAGATATTACCTTTGATTCTGATACTTTTCCAGAATCGCTCCGATGTTCTTCCGGATATGTACTTTTATTCTGATGTTCTTCCAGAACCTGTCTGACGTTTTTCCAGACATTCATATCGATTCTGATGCTTTTCCGGAATCTATCCGATGTTTTTCCGGATATGTCTCTATTTATGATGTTCTTCCAGATTGAGTCTTTGTTATCTGATGCTCTTCCGGATATGACCTTGTTTATCCGATGTTCTTCTAGATATGCGACTTTATTCTGATGCTTTTCCAAAACCCCTTTTTGTGTCATCTGATGTTCTTCCAGATATGACCTTGTTTATCTGATGTTTTTTCCAAATATGATGTTCCTTATCTGACGTTCTCCCAGATATGTCTTCAAATCTTTACCCGTACATTTAATGCTTTTCTAAATGTTTCGGGTATATCTTCAGGATCTCTGTCTTTCATTTCATATCATATTGTATCATAAGGCATCTTAGGGCCAAAAAAAATTGTGCATGTTTGTATTTAAGTCTCTCCTATCGCGTCGAGATAAATATTTCAATCTTCATATCTCCAGATAGAAGAAACTTAAATAGGGGCATCTGTCACACCCTAATTTTTTACCCTAAAATTTGTTTTTTTAACATTAAATAATTAGAATAATCAGCATTTTATTTTAATTTTATTTTAAATATTTATTTTCATTTTTATTTTTATTTTTAATTTTAATATTATTTAGAATAAACAAATAGGATAATTTAGTATTTTGTTTCGATTTTACTTTTAAAAACTTATTTTTATTTTTAACTAATATTTAGAAAAATAAATGGGATTTTATTTCTATCTTAGATTTATTTTAATTAGCTAAGTTGTTTAAATTTTATTTAATTTTAATAATATTCATTTGGGCCTCAAATTGGATATTAGGGGCATTATTGGCAACTAAAAATTAACTCTAGTTTTAGTCCCTATATATTGTTGTGTTGCTGAATGAAAAAGGGACCCAAAAAAAAAAGAAAAAGGGAAGAGCAGCCGTTCTTGAATTTTTTTCGAAACTATCAAATAGAAAAGGTTAAGAACTTTCTTATATTATTTTCCTTCACAGCCGTACGTGTTGCTTACCAATTGCCATGTTTTTTCGTCCCATTAAACATACTGCAACCGGTATTGTCGTGTTTGCATCATGAAACACACCACTAAATACATTTTACATCAATTATTCCACGATTTGAAATTTTACCTTATTTTTCTTATGAATAACTTCTGAAGATAGCAAACAGTACGTTCAACATGTACATTTTTTTTACATTGTTAAATTTTTTTTTCTTTCCATTTTTTTTCCTCTTGTTATATTACATAATATGCAATGTATACAAATTTATATTTTTGCAAATTTTTTTTATAATACTAACATATAAAAATGAATATTTTGTTAATATAACTTTCGGTTGTGATTTGATTATGTTGATCCGATCCGTTGCGATGATCGCATTTTGCGTAGCAACATTGTTGGGTTTTATCAAATTTTAAAAAATTTCCTTTTGCTTTATTTTTCTTTTCATTATATTTAGATCTGAATAATTCGGATCTGATTGCGATGACCGCTTATGCGGTAGCAATTTGCCTTTTTTGTTTCAATTCTTTTTTTATTAGATTGTTCGGATCGAATTACGTGAATACGCTGTCTGCATATATGTGCATGATGCGTGACCTTTGTATTTAGTTCGATCCGATTGCGATGATCGCGTTTTGCGTAGCAACCTTATTGTTTTAAAACTTTTTATTTTAAAATTTATTCTTCCATGCGTTCTCTATCTCTAAAATTTTTTTAGATCCTTACGATTTAGATCCGGTTGCGATGACCGCGTTTTCGCGATAGCAATATTGTTGAGGTATTATCAAAGTTAAATTTCTCTTTTTTTTAGTTGCTTTTTGTTATATTTAGATCCGTACAATTTGGATCCGGTTGCGATGACCGCGTTTTCGCGATAGCAATGTTGTTGAGGCCGTATTTTTTTTTCCTCTTGGTTGGTTAATGAAAGGCTAAATAAAAAATTATCGATTTTATCGAGTTAAATCTTGGTTTAGACGAAACCATCTTTATTTTCACTTTTCTTTATTTTTGGCCTATGATATTACAAAAATCATGACTGAGTGGATTTATTCAAAATGACTAAAAGTCTTGATAAGTATGAGGCCACTCTTTTTATTTATCTTTATTGGTCGATGAAAGTCAAAAATCCAAGATTATCGATTTATCGATTAAATCTTGATTAAGACGAGACCAATTTCATTTTCATTTTGATCCCATTTTTTCTAAATGCACCCCACTTATTTGTTATTTCTCTTAAGCCCATTCCTTTTCTTTATTGATTTTTTATGTTTAATTTAATTTCTTTTTAATTTTATATTTTATTAAATAAAAAAAATTCAAAAAATAATTATTAAGTAACTTTTGATTAATTTTATTAAATTCTTTTATTTAATACTAATTAATCTATTAAAGGATTAATTTTATTAAATATTTGACTTTAATTCAATCAATTATTTTAAATTAATTTTTTCTTAATCCTAAAAATTTCAAAAATACTGCTTATTTCGTTCTCAGTTCTAAATTTTCTCTTTTTAGATATTACCTATTTTAATTTTAATTTTTAAATAATTTCTTCTCCTTATTTCAAGCGATAAATAACATAAATAATAACAAGAGGTTCCTGTAGAGTACTACAGACGTTTAGGATGCTAATACCTTCCCTAGGCGTAACCAACCCCCGAACTTAGATTCTCTTAACTTAGGTTTTTTCGATCTTTAACCCTTTCCTTTGGATAAAATAAAGACCGGTGGTGAACCTTAAGATTTGTGATCCTAGTTAACATAATAGCTATGGTATCCGATTCTCACCGCGACAAAGGCAGACATGCAAGAAGCTGAAATGTGTTCGTTCAGACAATGGTGGAGAGTATTGTGGACCATTTGATTCCTATTGCAAACAGCATGGTATTGCATATGAAAAGACTTCTCCTAAAACTCCTCAATTGAATGGTTTAGCAGAGAGAATGAATCAAACACTAATTAAGAGAGTAAGGTGTATGCTCTCTGAAGCTAAGTTGCCTAATCATTATTGGGGCGAGGCACTATACACGACAGTGCATGTTCTTAATCTCACTCCTACTGTTGCTTTGAACAGTGAAGTTTCAAACAAAATTTGGTTTGTAAAGAATGTCAAGTATGATCATTTGAGAGTCTTTGGTTGTAAGGCTTTTGTGAATATTCTAAAGGAAGAAAGATCCAAGTTGGATGCAAAGTCAAAACAATGTATCTTCATCGGCTATGGGTAAGATGAGTTTGGATACAGGTTGTATGATCCCGTAGGAAAGAAGCTTATTCGAAGTCGTGATGTGGTGTTTATGGAAGACCAAACTATTGAAGATATTGATAAGGTAGAGAAGGCTACACCCAAGAAAGATATTAGTTTGTCTAATGTTGAACCAATTCGAGTACCTAGCCATAATCTAGATGTTATAGGTGGTGATGATCACAATGGTGAGCCATATGATTATGTTGATGATCAACAACTTGGAGATGAGGTAAATATTCCAACTAATGATGGTGAAGGGGAGAGCAATTTGTCACAGGATGAAAATCTTAGTGAAACTCCAGAATCATCTCAAGTTCAACCTAGGAGGTCTAACAGGCAGAGACAACCTTCTACAAGGTATAATTCTGATGAGTATGTAACCTTGACTAATGAGGGTGAACCCGAGTGTTTCCAAGAGGCCATGGAAAGTGATGAAAATCAAAAGTGGATGGATGCCACTACTACGTAAATACCAATTAACAAAGGTTGGGAAAGATATATAATGACGCTAGCGCATGCGTTGTTATGTAGAGTGTCATTGTAAATTGATACTTATAACCACGACTTATTAACCATTGTAATAACCTGGAAACAGTGCACCCTATCACAACGGTTATTCAAACGAACCATTGTGATAAATATAATGGTCCTAGGTTCGATTCCCATTTGCGCCGTTTTGATATTTATTTTTTCTGTGCAGCGCGCGAGATATTATGACTGTTATATTATTTAATCGTCGTTATATATTTTGCAGACACAAATATACAACCACGGCTAGGTTTTATAACCGCTGTCAAAACTTCCTATGTTTTAAATATGCATTTCTCAACAATTCAAATTCATCCCATTTTTGAACATGTAACCATTTTAACCATAACAGATAAAGTATACATGCATAAAGAGCATAAAATACTTCCTATGTTTTAAAATATGCATTTCTCAGCAATTCAAATTCATCCCATTTTTTAACCTGTAACCATTTTAATCATAACAGATAAGTTATATATATGCATAAAGAGCATAAAATACAGCTAACATTGTTCATTTGTAAGTATTGTAACTATTATAACCATATTTACACATCTATTATAACTATAAAATACAACTAACAGATAAGGTATACATTCTGTAAGTATTGTAACTATTATAACCATATTTAAACCAAACACTATATTCATGTCATTAATACAGAAAAGTGTTATTCAGATCATCTCTACAGAAAAGTGTTATTCACATCATCAATCAGCAGGACCCTTAAGACCATTGTGGATATATGCCCAACGTTTACGAAGATCTACGAAGTCCTCAACGGGGAATGGGGTTTCGTCGTTAAACATCTGTCGCTCCCGGGATTTTCATCCAAGTACAAACGCGAAAGTGGCACCGAAACAGAGTCGCCAGCAATGTGTATTTATCCCAAGAGAGGGAAAGGAAACACCACATAAACCTGAAGGGAAGGAAAAAGCATGGTCTTGCGACCAAGAGAACTGGGTTCGGGAATCGGTTACGCGAGAGGAAGGTATTAGCACCCCCTCGCGTCCATCGTACCCGATGGGATCCACGCTTGCTTGTCTCGATCAAAGGGTGCAGGAAACTGGAGCTGGAAAAGGAACTGAGAAAAAGAAAGATAGAAAGGAAGGGGTAAAAGAATGAGAACAAGGAGCAAATGTAGGGAAAATAAAAGAAGTGCTCGAATGGGCCCTACCCCACTGCCTACGTATCTCATCGGGAGCATGAGAATCAGAGCGACGTAGTTCCCCTCAACGTGGGTCGCTTTGTTTGTGTTTTTTAGTGGAAACGTCAGAGTGCGCGTCCCAGCAGTTAGGTGTTGCAGCTCGCTATAGGGAGACTTAGGCGTTACCTGTTTGCAGTAGAACGGACATGACGAGTCCTTAAGAAAGGAGTGAAGAGATGAGAAAATAATTTGTTTGTTTTTATCTTTTAAGAAAGAAGTGTTTTGTTTGTTTTGTGTTTTGTAACGCACATTGTATTTAAGTCCTTCATGTAAGATCGAATGCCTCACATAACGACCCGGGACGGGACGTACGCTAAACATTCTAAGAAAGTGAGCGAAGACCCCTCACTATCTCATTCTTACATGAAAGGCTCAAATACAATATTTGTTATGCCTTTATTAAGTGTTTTTTACTTTTGTTTTAAGATGAGAAGAAGAGACTCAAAAGGAGGAGTAAAGGTAAAAACTAAGGGGGACTAAGACTCACCCTAGTGTTAGCATGCTTAGAGATCCTAAGGTTAATATGGTTTAAGAAATCTAATCCTAAAAGAAAAGAGAAGAAGATGATAGAAAGCAACTTACTTCCAAGATGGAAGTTAAGTTATTTCTAAGAGGGAAGAAAGAAGATTATGAAAGCAAAGCATCATTAAATGCTTAAACAACACAAATTGAATGATTAAAAGATAAAGGAAGGAATTAGAATGCATATCCACACTCAAGTGACTTACCATTAGCCCCTGAAATAGTTAGTACCATTATTTACAAGTGAAGAAACAAGTTAAGATGAACAAGTAAGGCTTAAACAAGTCAAGAACCAACGTAAAAGCATATTAAAGGTTAAGGAAAACCTAAGGTCAGAATGCACATCATAAGAATGTTCTCTAATGCTATGATATCAAACACAAATCAAATGTACACAAACAATGCCTTAAACCACAAAGAAATGCATTATGAAAGAAGAAGATGAAGAATGAGTGGATATGCAAAGTGATCATGCATTAATGCTTCATGAAAGGTAAAAGTCAGAACCAATGTCATTTAGGAATGGTTTTACAATGCTTATGAATCATCATGTAGTTCATAGATGAAATGATGTAAGAAGAAGAGATGAGAAAGAGAAAAGAATGAGAAACAAGTTTCACTAAGATGCACAAAGTTACATATCAAAGATGCATATCATGTAAAATGATTGATGAAAGTATATGGGCAGTAGCATAACATTGATGAGATGCAAATGAAACATGTAAGATGACATACCAAATGCAAACACAATTCATGTTAAGCACAAGAGTAGATAAGATGTGAAAACATGTCAAGAAGGTAAGTCAAAATGCATAAACACAAACCAAATGCAAGTATAAACCAACATGACCTATAATTGAGTTAAGAAAGAACTATAATCTTCTAAATGAAACCTCTAATTCCACCCAAAGCAAACAAGAGAGGGTGGCACAAGTGCCTCATTAAAAGTAAGCTAGAAGGAAGTATAAGAATATGCACAAAGATAGCTTCAAATGTAAAGCTCTAAACAAATATTAAAAGTACATACTAACATCATGAAAATTGGTTCTAAACAACCTAAATCAGAAGCAAATCAAGTATCAAAAAATCATGGCAAAAATCAAAATGAAACATGCTCAAACAACTCAACAAAGTCATATTGAAACACATCACAAGAAGGTGCAAAGATGAACATCAAAAGATATGATATAATGACTTTAAAAATCAAACAAAAATTGGTTTAGACACTGTAAGATGTTATCTAATCAATACAAAAAGAATGAATCAAAAATATAATGTGAAATGAGAGAAAGAAATCATGCAAGTGCAAGTGTCAATGAATAAGAGCATTCAAAAGGAAATTGAAAAGAAAATATGAAATAATGCACACAAATTCACAAAGTCAGAATTAAAAAACACAAAAAATTATTTAAACATGTTAAGATGTCACATGAATTTATTTGGGATTTTTAGAATTTATTTTCTATTTTTAAAAATAGGAAATCAAAACAATATGGAAAAGAAAATAAAAAATAAAAGAAATGGGGGGGGGGGGGGGGGGGGGGGTGCAGCGTGAGTAGAATACATGTTGAAAAATCACATTGGACTCAGCAAGGGGGTGCAAATATCAATTAATGAATCCAATCCACTAACGTGTGATTGTGTGTGATAGTGTGCACGTAAGTCAAACACGTGGAGGTAATCTGAGCCACACAATCTGGTCAACCAAAATCAATCATTTAAGCATGCATATCCAACAGTCCATGAACAAGGCACATGATAACAAACGTGCATGCACACACATACAAGTGTTAGAATTCAAAAAAGAGAGCACGTGAGATGCACATTCTCATTAATGTGCTGGAAAGCTCTGAACCCTTGGATCAATTATTCAGTCAATCATCAAAAAAGTCAAGGCAATCATGTGGACACAAATGCTAGCACATGCTAACTACCAAACACTCACACACACGCAGTAAATTCATTAATGCGTTGGCACATTCATGAGCGTTGGATAATGATGGTCTAACGGACAGGATTTAAACTGAGGGAAACCCTAGCATTAAACCTCACCGGTAGGAGAAGGACCTCCGGTCATCTTCTCCGGCCACTCTCCGACCACCTGCAATCTCCAACTATTCCATAAACATACAAATCAAATACCAAAATGAAGCTGAATCTGAGTACATCATGAATCCACAAATATTTTTCGCATATCATACACGTATGGAGAGAATCGAAGAGATTAACAATGCCCTAGGTTTGGATCTATACCTTTAAGAGGCCTATCAACTAGCCAGGAATGTTGCTATGCTTCTAGTAAGCCATAATCAAGCTAAAACAAGCAATAATGAACATAAATCGTGCAAGCACAGTTTGAGAAATGTGGAACCTAACGCTTGAAGATCTTGGAAATGTTGAGAAAACCAGAGATATCAACTTGCTTTTGAGTTTGATTTGACCAAATAAAGGTTTATGGACTTTGTATCTTGAAGAAAACTGAGAAAATCACCTTGAGGAAGAAGCTGCACTTGATGATTCCACTTGTTCTTGCTCAACAATCACACTGATGAAGATGAATGATGAAGATGCTTAATGAGAATGATGAAATCGTGCAATCAAAGAGAGAGTAGAGGAAACTTGAGAGGAAGAGGGAGAATGATTCTGAATGAGAGTGAAAAATGAGAGCTCCCTTGAAACTGTGAGTGATTTTTCTTTATATATATTGAGTTGAATGTGTTAACTCATGGTTAATTGAGTTGATTAGGTGAGGTTAAGTGAGTTGCCTCTAACTAACTGAGTCAAGTTAGTTAGGGCGAGTTGGAAGAGGTTTTGATGTGGTGTGAGTGAGGTTTATGAAGTTTATGGTGGTGATGGAATGGTGAGCTCATGATATGTGATCAGTGATGGCAGCAGAAACTTGTTGAGCAAGTTTTACTTTTCTTCTTTGGGTGCATGGTAGTGTGGTAAGTACATAGTGTGTAGGAGGATGTTTAGCCAAATGGAGTAATGGTTGAATGGTGTGTGAAGTATTGTCGTGCAAGCTAGTGAAACAACAACACAATGTTGTCTTTTTTCTGATTTTGTAGCAGCATCATTTCAATGGAAATGTGAGAGTTTGATGAGGAATTTCTCTCATGTTGGTGCATGAAATAATGAGATATTGATGGCTTTAGAAAGATGGCACATAGTAGAATAAGTTTGGTGTGAATTTTGAATTGAATAGAGGTGTGTAAGATGGTATAAAATGGCTTAGAACATTGAGGTCCAAAGCTGGTACATGGGCGTGACAGGTTGGTAGGCTGGCAAGGCAACATGACTTGGACAATTCAGCATTAACATACCAACTTGAGACCATCATATCTCCATCATAACTTGCTTAAATGAAAAAATGTCCAAAATCAAAGTTGAAGAGGACATTGAGATAAACAACTTTGATCAACATTTTTTCATTTGAAGCCTCCTTCAATGAGAAAAATGACTTGACATCTTGCCCACCACATGTTTGATGAAATTATGGCGCATGGGCCTAGTCTTGCCTTGCCATGACTTGGTTTTTGACCTAGTTTTGTCAAACTTTGATTGATCATAACTCCCTCAATTTTGATCCAATAAAAGAGTTATTTATATGGATTTGAAGCTTAGAACATGAACTTTAGTTGGCTCAAATTGGACCTGAGATTTGGAGCTTTTATCTTGAAGAAAGAGAGCCTCAAAGTAGGGTGCAAAATGGTCCAAACTTGCCATTTTTGGAAACCCTAAAGTTTCTATTTTTGGCAGTTTTGTGATTTCTTGATTTTTCATTATTCCTCCATCATTTCTTGATCAAATTTTGTCCAATGAACAAATATAACATGAATTTCATGAATTTTACCTTAAAAAGTCAGGAGTTGACTTTTTTCACTACACAATTGACTTTTTCCCCAATTTCTTGATTATCAAGCAACTAATCAATTGAACCTCTTCTCAAATGAACCAATGGCCAATCTTCCATCCTTAGACACTTGATATTATGTAGAAAACATTGAGATCAAGTTTGAATCAAAATTTCATCAGGAGACCACTTGAATCCAAAACCCTAATTTTGACTATTTTTGATAGGAGGTGATGCACTGTCTAATCTTCTTGATGAATTCTCATCTTCCAATGCCTTGTAAGATCAAGTAGGATGATATATGATGTAAGAGACCCTTGAGTCTTGTTGAGAGACCCTTGGCTATTATTCTCTTGCTTTGGATGATCCACATCTTTGAGAAACAACTGATCACATGCCCTTATGCTAGATGCCATGCTAAATGCTTATTGTTTTATTTTTCTATGCTTGAATGCAATGAAATGAAATGAAAGCTCATGCTAAATGATATGAAGAAATGAGAGGGCAAATTTTGGGGTATTACAGCTGCCCCTATTCAATCACTGTAGACCTGAATGGATGATAGCGATTGCTGTCAGACTTTCAAGGTATGGAGGGATTGAATACAAAAAATAACCAAAAAATTTGCACTCTATAGAGAAGAAGAAAAGGGATATAAATCCACTCAAATGAACTCTTCTTGAATAAAACTCTGATGGGAAGAATAACACTGGAGAAATATCTTTTATACAACGCCGGACAACCACTGGCCTGCCACGCTACGGGTGGACTTTAGCAATATCTTTTAGAACAACGCCAGACGACTACTGGCCTGCCACACTACGGGTGGACTTTAACAATGTCTTTTAGAACAACGCCAGACGACTACTGGCCTGCCACACTACGGGTGGACTTTAGCAATGTCTTTTGTACAACGCCAGACGACTACTGGCTTGCCACACTACGGGTGGACTTTAACAACATCTTTTAGAACAACGCCAGATGACTACTGGCTTGCCACACTACGGGTGGACTTTAATAATGTCTTTTATACAACGCCAGATGACTATTGGCCTGCCACACTACGGTGGACTTTCGCCAATCTATGGTTGGTCTTGCAACTGTCTTTTTGAATGGAGTCAGACGACTACTGACTTGCCACACTGCGGGTGGACTTTCGCCAATCTACGGTTGGTCTTGCAACTGTCTTTTTGAATGGAGTCAAACGACTACTGACTTGCCACACTGCGGGTGGACTTTCGCCAATCTACAGTTGGACTTTGCAGCCGAATTGCCACCCTTGGATGGACTTTTGCCAATCTACGGTTGGACTTGCTGATTTGCCACCCTTGGATGGACTTTTGCCAATCTACGGTTGGACTTTGCTGCTTTGCCACCCTTGGATGGACTTTTGCCAATCTACGGTTGAACTTTGCTGATTTGCCACCCTTGGATGGACTTTTACCAATCTACGGTTGTACTTTGCTGATTTGCCACCCTTGGATGGACTTTTGCCAATCTACGGTTGAACTTTGCTGATTTGCCACCCTTGGATGGACTTTGGCCAATATGCGGTTGGACTTTGCTGATTTTCCACCCTTGGATGGACTTTTGCCAATCTGCGGTTGGACTTTGCTGAATCCAATACTGGATTACGCTCTGCATGCATGTCATACATCCTTGCTGACTCTGCTGAGGGACAAAGATCAATGATTTAACTTTAGAGACTCCTGAAAGGATGGTATCTCTGTTGGAGAATGAATGAACGATCCGTCTACCTTGAACTGTCATGTTTGCCAAAAATAAATTGGACTTTGAGATATGGAGAATGATGACTCTGCCAGGAACTACTTCATCTGACTGGGGACGAATTCTGGTCATAGCAACTCCGTTGGGGATGAGAATTTTTTGAATGGCTGGGGAAAGAATGTACCAACACTGCTGAAGAAGACAAGTCATTAAAACTCTGCTTGGGGATCTATCAAACCCGAGGAGAATATGCTAACACTCTGCTACGAAAGAGATTCTGTTGACCTGCTAAACCTCTGCGGGGAGAAAAAATAACTCAGCTGGGGAATATTGTTGACGAGATTCAATGATGAACTCTGTGGGGAGTACAATTACCAGAAATACGATCTTGCTGGGTACCGGAACTACTCCGTCAGGGATACACAAATCCCGGTTAGAAGACATTCTGTTATGATATGCTGGGAAAGAGTCCCTAGAGATCTGCTGGGAGAACACACAGAAAATTCATTGTAATCTGTTGAGGGACAAATCTGTCAAGCTTAGAATAAGAGCCACAATGTCCTATGCTAGGCAAACCTTCTGCCTGACGACTCCACTGGGGATAATGAGCTTACAACAACTCTGCTGGGCAGAACCGCTTTAAAGCGTCTTGTGCTGGAGATGCCTCTTAAGAGGATTTTACAGAAGATCAAACATCTTCAAACTCTTAGGCACATGTCGGGACTTGAGAGGTCACTCTACTGGAGATAATAGATCTAGGACTTCCCTTGCCGGGGAACTTCATGATGCCCCATGCTTGGGAGGGTCACAAACTTACTTTTGCCCCGAATTATGCAGTGGATCTGAAGAAATTGTCCCAAAAGGATTTTACAGAAGATTTGGCATCTCCAAACCCCTGGACACTTGTTGAATCTTGAACATTAACTGCGAGGTCTGCGACGCAACTCTACCAGGGAACTTGCAACCGTTATCCACACAGAAAAACTTGTAGCTGTTGGAAGTACTGAATGGGAGAATCGACTTAATAAGATACAACACTACCCAGTGGACATTAACTTGTCAATACCGAATCGTCATGAGCGATCGTCGGCCGAATGATGGACTCCATCAGTAAACGTTGTGACAAAAGGTGACATGTGAACCTTTTCCTGAACTTGCCTGCCTCAGTCTTCTGCATGGGAATAAGTGATTACTCGTCTGGAAGACATGATCCATGCTCTTGGAATACTTGTACCTGTTACCTGCAGCAAAAGAATATGCACACGTGCCCCAGGATATTGCGTAGTTTGAATCCACCATCCAGGATTACTCAACATTCAAAGTGATTTTAAATGTTTTCTGCGCATGTTATTTGTAAGGCCACAATGTTTTCAAATGCAATATTTTATAAAAAATTAGGACGTTTTTGCAAACAAAGCAGTAAAAACAAAATAAGAAGCTTTTGACTGAAATTCAATTTATTGGTTGAAAATGCCCAGAATAGGCAAGTACAATTGGGAAGCAAACCCTGGAAAGAGGAGATTGCTGTAAATTGAGAAAAGAAACTATCCTAATGGCAATGTGAAAATGGAATTCCACTGAGTTTCAATTCTGCTATGGCCAGTATGTCTTCAAGACTCCCCGACCTTGCCTTCTGAGGAGTGATTGGACCGATTCCTATCCTTTAGAATGTCAGTTGTTGAAACGGTGATGGAGTACAGATAACTCAGACCATAGTCATTCACTTAAATGCCTCTTTTGCATGGACCGCCATTTCGGGTTTTCAATCCATCGGGATACCCTTTTTTGCCTGAGTTGTCCTTGCGGATTTTCAACTCACCGGGTGTACAATTTTATTTTATTTTATATCCCTAATTTTTGCCCGAACCTTTTTATTCTGTTTTTGTGGTTCGCCGGGATGCCCTTTTTTGCCTGGACTTTTCGTTTTTTTTGGTCCAGCAGGTCTATTTATGCGAAGTATTTTTTGACTACGTCTGAGTTGACAGGGGATGGAAAGTCTTCGCCATCCATGGTTGTAAGTAATAAGGCTCCGCCCGAGAAGACCTTCTTAACCACGAATGGACCTTCATAGTTGGGAGTCCATTTGCCCCTGTGATCTGTACTAGGAGAAAGGATCCTTTTGAGTACCACATCTCCCACTTTGTAAACCCGAGGACGCACCTTTTGGTCAAATGCTTGCTTCATTCTCCGCTGGTATAACTGCCCATGACACACAGCTGCCAGTCGTTTCTCTTCAATAAGGCTCAATTGATTAAATCTGGCATAAACCCATTCAGCTTCGTCTAACTTGACATCCATCATGACTCTGAGGGATGGAATCTCAACTTCAACCGGTAGTACTGCCTCTATACCATATACAAGTGAGAATGGTGTTTCCCCAGTGGACGTACGTACTAACGTTCGGTACCCATGCAAGGCGAATGGTAGCATCTCATGCCAATCTTTATATGTGACAACCATTTTCTGCACAATCTTCTTAATATTCTTGTTGGCTGCCTCCACAGCGCCATTCATCTTCGGGCGATACGGAGAAGAATTGTGATGCTCAATTTTGAAGTCCCGACACAGCTCAGCCATTATTTTGTTATTCAGATTAGAACCATTGTCAGTGATGATTCTCTCGGGCACTCCGTAGCGACAAATGATATCCCGTTTCAAGAAACGAGCTACCACCTGCTTAGTGATGTTGGCATAAGATGCTGCTTTAACCCATTTAGTGAAATAATCAATGGCGACCAAGATGAAACAATGGCCGTTTGAAGCAATAGGCTCAAGCTTTCCGATCATGTCGACGCCCCACATGGCAAAGGGCCAAGGAGAGGACATGACACTCAACAGATTCGAAGGAATGTACACTTTGTCTACATAAATTTGGCATTTGTGACACTTGCGGGCATACTTGCAACAATCTGCCTCCATTGTCAACCAATAATACCCGACCTCAATAGCTTCTTCGCCATTGCATGTCCTCCGGCATGGGTACCGAAAGAGCCTTCATGTACTTCCTGTATTAACAAGTCTGCTTCGTGTCTATTCACGCATCTGAGCAGAATCATGTCAAAATTCCGTTTGTACAGCACGTCATCCTAATTCAGGAAGAAACTACCAGCCAATCTCCTCAAGGTCTTCTTATCTTTAGTAGAGGCCCCAGGTGGGTACTCTTGACTTTTCAAGAAACACTTGATATCATGAAACCATGGCTTATCATCAGACGTTGCATCAACAGCAAACACAAATGCAGGTCTGTCAAGACGAGATACTTCAATCTTGGGTACATGGTTCCATTTTTGCACTTTGATCATAGAAGACAATGTGGCCAAGGCATCAACAAACTTTTTCTCATCCCGAGGAATATGGTACAGCTTCACTGTTGTGAAAAATGTCAACAATCTTCTCGTATAATCTCTATACGGAACCAGATGAGCTTGGTGCGTGTACCAACTCCCTTTCACCTGATTGATTACCAAAGCTGAATCACCAAAGATATCGAGGGTCTTAATTCACAAATTAATCGCCTCCTCAATCCCCATTATACAAGCTTCATACTCTGCTTCATTGTTGGTGCACCCGAAAGTTACTCGGGCAGTGAAAGGCATATGAACACCTTCCGGCGTGATAAGAACTGCTCCAACTCCGAACCCATTCATGTTGACAGCCCCATCAAACATCAAACTCCATTTGGATTCAGGGTCTGGCCCCTCCTCCGGGAGTGGTTCCTCGCAATCTTTAGCTTTAAGAGACATGATGTCCTCATCAGGGAAATCAAATTTCATGGGTTGGTAATCATCAATCGGCTATTGCGCAAGATAGTCTGACAAGATACTTCCTTAGATGGCCTTTTGAGAAGTATATTGGATATCATATTCTGTCAAAACCATTTGCCACCGTGCAACTCTGCCTGTTAGTGCTGGTTTCTCGAAGATGTACTTGATAGGATCCATTTTTGAAATCAACAGTGTTGTGTGCCTGAGCATATACTGCCTCAATCGCTTAGCAGCCCATGCAAGTGCACAACATGTCTTCTCAAGCATTGAGTATCGGGACTTGCAATCATTGAACTTTTTGCTCAGGTAGTAGATAGCATGCTCCTTCCTACCTGTCTCGTCATGTTGACCGAGAACATAACCCATAGAACCTTCAAGCACCGTCAAATACATTATCAAAGGTCTTCCTGCAACTGGAGGCATGAGAATTGGAGGTTCCTGCAAGTATTCTTTTATTTTATCAAATGCTAATTGGCAATCGTCATTCCACCTGACCGTTTGATCTTTTCTTAGCAGTTTGAATATTGGTTCGCATATGGCTGTTAGGTGAGATATGAACCTTGCAATGTAGTTTAATCTACCCAAAAAACCACAAACCTCTTTTTCTGTTCTCGGTTCAGGCATGTCTTGTATTGCTTTCACTTTGGCAGGATCAACCTCAATCCCTTTTTCACTCACAATGAAACCTAGCAACTTTCCAGAACGCACCCCGAAAGTGTACTTGTTCGGATTTAACCTTAAACTGAACTTCCTCAACCTTTCAAACAACTTCTTTAAGTTAATCAGATGTTCTTCCTCTGTTCGCGACTTGGCGATCATGTCATCCACATAACATTCAATCTCTTTGTGAATCAAGTCGTGGAATAACGTCACCATTGCCCACTGATACGTTGCCCATGCGTTTTTCAACCCAAAAGGCATCACCTTATAACAGTATGTACCCCATGGGGTAATGAACATGGTCTTATCCATATCCTCAGGTGCCATCTTGATCTGGTTGTACCCGGAGAAGCCGTCCATAACGAGAACACTGAAAACTGAGCTGTGTTGTCAACCAGCACGTCAATATGAGGTAGCAGGAAATCATCTTTCGAACTAGCTTTGTTAAGATCTCGATAATCCACACATATTCTCACCTTTCCGTATTTCTTTGGTACTGGCACGATGTTGGCAACCCAGGGAGGATAATTGGTCAAGTCAATGTAGTCCGACGAAGTTTCTGCTTGACTGGCGGACATTCTTCTCTCAATGGCAGCCTATGTACAATAATATCAGTATCCAACCCTGGCATGTCTTGGTACGACTAGGCGTAGATATCAACATATTCACACAACATTTCAGTCAAAACTTTCTTCACATCTGCTTGCAGGCTGGCACCAATCTTGATCTCTTTCTTAGCATCCTCGGTACCAATATTGATGATCTCTATGGTCTCCTGATGAGGCTGGATGGCCCTTTCCTCTTGTTTTAACAATCTGGCCAGTTCCTCAGGGAGTTCACAGCCCTTCTCATCCCCTTCTTCGGCTTGATAAATCGGTTTGTCAAAGTCATACATAGCCATAGCATAACCGTTATCAATGGAATCCGGAGAATCAAGTCTGCACGAATGGGTTCATGCTTTATTTTAGAATTTATTTTAAAACAAAAGAAACGAAACATTGCCATTTTATTATTTTTGTGCAAAAATAAAAATGAAAGACAAGGAACAAAATTTGAGTGCAAAACGTCCTTTATTGATGATTAAAATTGCAAATGCAAACAGGTGGCCCTACAAATGAATCTGTACGCCTTGGGCAGAGCGCAAGATTTTAACATGCATTATGGTTAGAAAAACAAAGAAAATTACTCTGTTTAAAGAGTAACTTGAATGACTTCTTCAACGGACCAGTTCTGCAATTGTTGTCCCGGAGCCCGTGGGCGTACCCAGTTGTCCAGGTCACAGTCACTGTCAATGCCATCTTCTATAGCTGCACAAGACTGGTCTGGGTAAATGATCCCCCACTTCTGAAGGTGATGGGTCCATTGTTCTTTGCAACTGAAGTCAAAGAGGGTTGATAACCAATACCAAACTTGTCCTCCTTCACTGGTGCCTCTATCAGCCTGCCCCAGCCTTGGGCATTACCTGCTTTGACAACCTCGACAGCTTGCTTATAGGACGAAATGGATGTTCTGGCTCTATCTGGTGCAAGGGAAGATTCAGACACTTTATCAATATTCACCGCTTCAAACGACTGGCAAAGCATTTCGTGGATTTCCCCATCCATCTCAACATACTTAAACGTGGACAAATAACTAACAAAAATGTCCTCTTCACCACATACAGTCACTACTTCTCCCTCGAACTCGTATTTCAGCTTCTGATGTAAGGTGGATGTAACAGTCCCGACCGCATGAATCCATGGGCGACCTAATAAATAGCTATAAGCAGGCTGTATATCCATCACGTGGAATGTAGATTTGAACACTTGAGGTCCAATTTGCACGGGTAATTCCACTTCACCAAACACAGATCTCTTTGTCTCGTCGAACGCTCTGACAACCATATCACTTAGCCTTAAGATCAAACCATCAACCTCTAGCTTCATTAGCGCCTTCTTAGGCAAGACATTGAGCGAGGAACCAGTGGCTACCAATACGTGAGACAACACTGCGCCCCTACACTCCATTGTGATGTGCAAAGCTTTGTTGTGGTTTCTACCTTCAGACGTCAAATCCTTGCTCGTGATGTTGACATTAGAAATCACACCCTCGAGCTGATTGACGGTAATTTCCTGTGGAACATAGGCTCTCTTCAACACTTTCAGCAAAGCCTCTCGGTGCGCATCAGAACACATCAACAATGATAAAATGGAGATTTTCAAGGGCGTTTGATTCAATTGGTTGACAATTTTGTAATCACTTTTCTTTATTATCTGCATAAACTCTTCTACCTCAATGTCAAAGGTAATCTTGGGCTCTGTTTCAGGCACATGCACACTCTCAGCCACCTGTTTTCCTTTAGCTTTTGCCGCAGCCTCAACTTCTTTATCACTGCGCAAAGTTTGGGGAGCGAACAACCTTCCACTCCTAGTAATTCCACCTACACCACCCACATTATCAATATTTGAACTGGCTGATGTCTCAACTTCCTGCTTTTTCCCTTCATAATACACGCCTGCCCCATAGTGCCATGGGATTGCCTTCGTAGAGGTAAATGGAACTGGTCCTGGTACCGTGATGGTAACATGACTGGATCTTTCTGGCACAACACTTGCTACAGGAGCTATACTTACAGGCACCTGAATCTCAGCAGGAGTATAATAAATGGTCACAGTTGAAACCTCATCAAGATCTTTCACAACCCGATCAAACTATAGACGACCCTCATTGATCAGATTCTGCAAACCGAATCTCAATTTATCACAGCCATTCTCTTGGCCCACACATTCAGAACAATCTTGATCACAACCTGGGAACACCTGTCCCTTTAACAAATGATCTTTCACAACTAGCAATGAAGTCTTTACCTGATCGATATCTGCTATCAAATTCAATCTCTTTCCGTCCTCAACAGCGTGCACATCTGACACACCATGATTAGGCATGGGGTTCTGGATAACATTAATTGGTAGCGAGAAATTGATTGCCTTTGCATCGATCAGATCTTGCACCTTATTTTGAAACGCCCAACACTTCTCAGTGGTGTGCCCCTGAGCACCTGAATGGAAATCACATCGAGCATTAACATCAAAATTATGTGGCAAGTTGCCAGCAGCAAGAGGTCTCATAGTACGAAGTTCAACCAACTTCAATTGTAGTAATTGAGGTAACAATGCTGAGTAGGTCATAGGTAGAGGGTCAATCTTACAATCCCTATGCCTAGACCTTTGCTAGAAAGGAGGTTGCTGCTGTTGCTGCTGAGCTTGCTGTTGTGGTTGTTATTGCTAAACAGATGGTATTGGGATAGTCACTGCACCTAATTGATGATAAGCCTGAGAAGGTCCTCTTCCCCGTCCTCTATACACAACGTTTGTATCACCTTCTCTTCTTTTCTGACCACTAGCAAAAGGTTTCTTTGTTCCAGAAGAGCCAGTCCCACTTACATCTTGGATCTTTCCGAGCTTCAACAGACTCTCGATCCTTTCTCCAGCAATCACAATATCAGAAAATCCGGTCGATAGACAAGCAGCCAACCTTTCAAGAAATGCCCCTTGCAGGGTGCCCATGAACATGTCTGCCATTTCTCTATCCAGCAAAGGAGGTTGAACCTGGGCAGCCATCTCTCTCCACCTTTGAGCATATTCTTTGAAACTTTCCTTAGCATTCTATGAAAACCCTTGCAATTGAGTGCGGTTGGGAGCCATGTCGATATTGTACTGGTATTGCTTCAAAAACGCTTCTGCCAAATCTTTCCAACTTTTCACAGCAGCTCTGTTCAGTTTCATATACCAAGTCAATAAAGCTCCGACTAAGCTGTCTTGAAAGTAATGAATCCATAACTTCTCATCATCCGTGTGAGCTGAGATCCTCCCAAAATAAGCCTGAATATGTGTCTAGGGACATGTATTGCCATGATATTTGTCAAAAGTGGGCGGCTTGAACTTGGGAGGAATTCTGACTCCTGGTACCAAACCCGGACTAGTAACATCAATACCCATGGAATTCTTGCACTCTATAGCCCGGATCTTCTCAGCCAGCTCATCATACCTTCTGTCACCCAGATTACCCATATCAGCATCCAGCAGGGTGAATTGGTCTTCCTGAACATCTTCCTGAACACCACCAACATTTCTGCCATTCCCATTACCCAGATTACCAATAGGAGGAGGGTTGCCACCAGGAGGAGGAGTGCCATGTGTCTGCGAATTGTCATTCTGATTACCTCCCAGCGTGGCCTCTGGACGCTCGACCAGAAGTCTCAATCTTTCTTGAGTCTGTGCCATACCAGTCATGAGAGTCATGAACTGGTCCATGCGTGCCTTCATCTCAGCCAAATCATTCTGCATTTGATCCATAATCCTTGCTTGATTCCTACGAGTTGCGTATCGGTGAACGTGGGTATCAGCTATAATGCCTGAAACCAAATAAAGGTTAGAGACCCTGCAGCGAGTACCTAAAAAATAAGCAACAAAAATGAAAAATGATATGCCATGCAATGCAAATGCCATGTTTATCACTTCCGAGGCGCTCCACACTCTGATTCCAATCTTAACCATAAAAATCTGAAGATCAGAAATCGTGATATAAAGAGACGTGCTGTGATTATGTGCTCGTGTACAAATAACAGCCAGAGGAACTTTTTTGAATAAACTGCTCATTCCAATCAAGAAGAAAAAACATACAGTGTTCAACAATGAATTCAAGCATCATACATCAAAAGAGTGGATTCATCAACAAGCCTGATGATATCCATTATATCAAGAGAAAGAAAAACAAAATGTCAATCTGACAACTCTAAATCCTTTAACTTGTCACTTGAATACTTGACCTCCTCGAAGAGTATGCGAGTGCACTGGTGATTTGGTCTTTCGATTAACTCCTTGATCAGAACATCTCTTCTCATGAGAGCCTTATTCAATGACCCCATACACATCAGGAGAGCTTCATCATCACAAACCCCTTTCTGCCTTTTCACGCCGGCTTGTATCTTGAGCTTCTCCACATCTACCCCGGCCTCTTCAAGCCCGCTCTTGGAAATCTTCAGCTCCTCTCTGGCGCTTACCAATTGCTCTTGACTTTCACCAAGATTCTCCCGATACTTTCTCCGTTGTTCATGTGCCTTTTTGAGCTCCTCATCCTTGGTCTTCAGCTATTCTTGCAACTCGGCGTTTTTTATTCTAACCTCGTCCCAGGCTTGCTGAAGCTTAGCTAGCATGTCCTTGGTCTGAGCTAAGGTCTGTTTGGTCTTCTTATGAGCTTGAGTGGCAGCATCGACACCTTTACTAACTTTCTAGAAATATTGAGCTCTTTTGGCGAAATCCTTTTCTCTTGCAGCTAAGATTCTTTCGGCGTCCTGGGCTTTATGCTCCAATTCTTTGTTGGCGTGCAAAGCATTTTGAAGAAGACTACTCATATCTGAATTCTCCACCCGAAGCTCCTTTACCAACTTCTGCAGCTTGTCAAACTCCTCGATGGCTACCGCGGTGGGCCTCTCTGGTATCACAGGATAGAGAGGGGGTTCCCTTGAAAAAGGCAAGAGTAACTCATTCACCTTCATTTCAAGCCATCTTTCGTACTCAGGATAAGATCTGCAATCCATTTTTCCAAAAATTGTTTTTCCTGTTTTACGTTGGTGACTCCAAGCATTCACAATTTCTCGCAACATCTCCTCATTTTCAGTTCCTACGAAGAACAGAGATTTCTCAACATCCCGATCTGTGGGAGGAGACCTGGAAGCGTATCCAAATTGTCTAATGGCCAGGATCGGGTTATAGTTGATTCCCCTTTTCCTGTCGATTAGAGGCACATTGGGAAAGTTCCCACAACTGGTGATAATCTCTATTCCCATCAACTTACGATTGAACCAGACGATATTATCAGCAGTCAATCCCATTATCCGCTTAGACCATTTTAAGGAATCCTTTGTTTCTACAAAAGCACCTGCCTGAGGTAAATGTTTCAAAAACCAACGCGATAAAAGTGGAGTGCAACAATTGACAGGTCCTCCCCTTCTTTTTTCATTTTTGAAGTGCAGCGAGTAGTAAAAATCTCCTAACAAAGTGGGAATTGGATTTTTGAGAATAAAAACTCTCATAGCCTGCATATCCACAAAATCTTGTTGATTAGGGAAAAGAATAATGTCGTAGATGCACTACCAGAAAAGAATGGCAAAGCTGATTCGACCGAAATTCCCAAAATAAATGAGAACTCTTCCAAAGTAGGCATCAAAATGTAATTAGGAAAAAGAAAGCATCTCAACGAAGGCTCATATAACTGTAGCAACGTGTGAAGAGCATCATGTTCATACTGTGTGATTCTACGGACCATCACAACCACTTTCCCATATTTCTTCTGGAAGTTGACAAGAACACCCGAGTCAGCCATGGCTATCACCTTGTGCAGTAAATCCAAGGTAGGTTTTGGGAACTTGTAGGCAACATTGCGCTTTCTTTCGAGAACTGTCTCAGTCGAGCCCATTAATTGGAATCAGAAGTGTAATAAGCACCTGTAAATGACAAACATGAATGTTATGACATGATAATGCAATGTAAAAGGGCATGTGATCAGTGTGCTCTGTGTCTGTGCTGGACTGTGTGCACGGTGTCTGTACAAGTCTGAGAATAATACTGTAGATAGAAACCCACTGACTGTAACAAGTTACATCATCTGTCTGTGAAAATATTATAGTATCAGGGTATGTGGGAGGCATGGTCACCTGCGAACCTGTAAACACCCGCCCATACTCACATGTGGGTACTAGAACAGCGGTTCCTCAGTTTCGGATTCTCTATTTTGAGAAGCAAAAGCACATTCAGCCCGTAGGATACAATACTAGCGTCAAACAAAGAGACCGTCCACTGATTCCCCAAAAATAAAGGCCATCCTATGCAAGTTCCAAAGTGGGCCCTCGGGTGCGAATGGGTTTGCCACAGAATGTGGTCTGCCACTGTTACCACTAAAGAGGGATGTTTCCACTAAGGTCCTCAATGATCGGTCACCAGAGTCGACAACTTTCTAGGTTAACACCCTGAAATGCACAGGACGCGCAAATCAGAGCATCTTCCAAGAAAACCTCGTCTGGCTGTGGATTTCATGTAAACCATATATAACAAGATGCTACGAAGGCCACACTACCGTCCACTCTAGTCCTATGTATGTACTCAAGCCTGTGTAATGGGCTTATCTCTCAGAACGCCCATCCCGTCAAACAGAAAACCAGCACAGCACAGTCCAGTATAATAATGATATGTAATGTAATAAATGCGGTAAATACAGTAAATACAGTAAATCAATAATACAGTAAATAGAAATACAGTAAAATAGTAAAACAGCAAAACACACATCACAGTAAACACCCAATGAAAGAAAAACAGACAAGCGCTAGGATTGGCTCGCAAAGGAAACCAGAGATTCTGGGTTCCGTCCCCAGCAGAGTCGCCAGTTGTCGCTCCCGGGATTTTTATTCAAGTACAAACGCGAAAGTGGCACCAAAACAGAGTCGCCAGCAATGTGTATTTATCCCAAGAGAGGGAAAGGAAACACCGTATAAACCTGAAGGGAAGGAAAGAGCATGGTCTTGCGACCAAGAGAACTGGGTTCGGGAGTCGGTTACGCGAGAGGAAGGTATTAGCACCCCCTCACGTCCATCGTACCCGATGGGATCCACGCTTGCTTGTCTCGATCAAAGGGTGTAGGAAACTGGAGCTGGAAAAGGAACTGAGAAAAAGAAAGATAGAAAGGAAGGGGTAAAAGAATGAGAACAAGGAGCAAATGCAGGAAAAATAAAAGAAGTGCTCGAATGGGCCCTACCCCACTGCCTACGTATCTCATCGGGAGCATGAGAATCAGAGCGACGTAGTTCCCCTCATCGAGGGTCGCTTTGTTTGTGTTTTTTAGTGGAAACGTCAGAGTGCGCGTCCCAATAGTTAGGTGTTGCAGCTCGCTGTAGGGAGACTTAGGCGTTACCTGTTTGCAGTAGAACGGACATGACGAGTCCTTAAGAAAGGAGTGAAGAGATGAGAAAAGAATTTGTTTGTTTTTGTCTTTTAAGAAAGAAGTGTTTTGTTTGTTTTGTGTTTTGTAACGCACATTGTATTTAAGTCCTTCATGTAAGATCGAATGCCTCGCATATCGACCCGGGACGGGACGTATGTTAAACATTCTAAGAAAGTGAGCGAAGACCCCTCACTATCTCATTCTTACATGAAAGGCTCAAATATAATATTTGTTATGCCTTTATTAAGTGTTTTTTACTTTTGTTTTAAGATGAGAAGAAGAGACTCAAAAGGAGGAGTAAAGGTAAAAACTAAGGGGGACTAAGACTCACCCTAGTGTTAGCATTCTTAGAGATCCTAAGGTTAATGTGGTTTAAGAAATCTAATCCTAAAAGAAAAGAGAAGAAGAAGATAGAAAGCAACTTACTTCCAAGATGGAAGTTAAGTTATTTCTAAGAGGGAAGAAATAAGATTATGAAAGCAAAGCATCATTAAATGCTTAAACAACACAAATTGAATGATTAAAAGATAAAGGAAGGAATTAGAATGTGGATGCATATCCACACTCAAGTGACTTACCATTAGCCCCTGAAATAGTTAGTACCATTATTTACAAGTGAAGAAACAAGTTAAGATGAACAAGTAAGGCTTAAACAAGTCAAGAACCAAAGTAAAAGCATCTTAAAGGTTAAGGAAAGCCAAAGGTCAGAATGTACATCATAAGAATGTTCTCTAATGTTATGAGATCAAACACAAATCAAATGTACACAAACAATGCCTTAAACCACAAAGAAATGCATTATGAAAGAAGTAGATGAAGAATGAGTGGATATGCAAAGTGATCATGCATTAATGCTTCATGAAAGGTAAAAGTCAGAACCAATGTCATTTAGGAATGGTTTTAAAATGCTTATGAATCATCATGTAGTTCATAGATGAAATGATGTAAGAAGAAGAGATGAGAAAGAGAAATGAATGAGAAACAAGTTTCACTAAGATGCACAAAGTTACATATCAAAGATGCATATCATGTAAAATGATTGATGAAAGTATATGGGCAGTAGCATAACATTTATGAGATGCAAATGAAACATGTAAGATGACATACCAAATGCAAACACAATTCATGTTAAGCACAAGAGTAGATAAGATGTGAAAACATGTTAAGAAGGTAAGTCAAAATGCATAAACACAAACCAAATGCAAGTATAAACCAACATGACATATAATTGAGTTAAGAAAGAACTACAATCTTATAAATGAAACCTCTAATTCCACACAAAGCAAACAAGAGAGGGTGGCACAAATGCCTCATTAAAAGTAAGCTAGAAGGAAGTATAAGAATATGCACAATGATAGCTTCAAATGTAAAGCTCTAAACAAATATCAAAAGTACATAATAACATCATGAAAATTGGCTCTAAACAACCTAAATCAGAAGCAAATCAAGTATCAAAAACTCATGGAAAAAATCAAAATGAAACATGCTCAAACAACTCAACAAAGTCATATTGAAACACATCACAAGAAGGTGCAAAGATGAACATCAAAAGATATGATATAATGACTTTAAAAATCAAACAAAATTTTTTTTAGACACTTTAAGATGTTATCTAATCAATACAAAAAAAATGAATAAAAAATATGATGTGAGATGAGAGAAAGAAATCATGCAAGTGCAAGTGTCAATGAATAAGAGCATTCAAAAGGAAATTGAAAAGAAAATATGAAATAATGCTTACAAATTCACAAAGTCAGAATTAAAAAACATAGAAAATTATTTAAACATGTTAAGATGTCACATGAATTTATTTGGGATTTTTAGAATTTAGTTTCTATTTTTAAAAATAGGAAATCAAAACAATATGGAAAAGAAAATAAAAAATAAAAGAAATGGGAAGGGGGGTGCAGCGTGAGTAGAATACATGTTGAAAAATCACATTGGACTCAGCAAGGGGGTGAAAATATCAATTAATGAATCCAATCCACTAACATGTGATTGTGTGTGATAGTGTGCACGTAAGTCAAACACGTGGAGGTAATCTGAGCCACACAATCTGGTCAACCAAAATCAATCATTTAAGCATGCGTATCCAACAGTCCATGAACAAGGCACATGATAACAAACGTGCATGCACACACATACAAGTGTCAGAATTTAAAAAGAGAGCACGTGAGATGCACATTCTCATTAATGTGCTGGCAAGCTGTGAACCCTTGGATCAATTATTCAGTCAATCATCAAAAAAGTCAAGGCAATCATGTGGACACAAATGCAAGCACATGCTAACTACCAAACACTCACACACACGCAGTAAATTCATTAATGCATTGGCACATTCATGAGAGTTGGATAATGATGATCTAACGGACAGGATTTCAACTGAGGGAAACCCTAGCATTAAACATCACCGGCCGGAGAATGATCTCCGGTCATCTTCTCCGGCCACTCTCCGGCCACCTGCAATCTCCAACTATTCCAGAAACATACAAATCAAATACCAAAATGAAGCTGAAGCTGAGTACATCATGAATCCACAAATATTTTCCACATATCATACACGTATGGAGAGAATCGAAGAGATTAACAATGCCCTAGGTTTGGATCTATACCTTTAAGAGGCCTATCAACTAGCCAGAAATGTTGCTATGCTTCTAGTAAGCCATAATCAAGCTAAAACAAGCAATAATGAACATAAATCGTGCAAGCACAGTTTGAGAAATGTGGAACCTGACGCTTGAAAATCTTGGAAATGTTGAGAAAACTAGAGATAGCAACTTGCTTTTGAATTTGATTTGACCAAATAAAGGTTTATGGACTTTGTATCTTGAAGAAAACTGAGAAAATCACCTTGAGGAAGAAGCTGCACTTGATGATTCCACTTGTTCTTGCTCAACAATCACACTGATGAAGATGAATGATGAAGATGCTTAATGAGAATGATGAAATCGTGCAATGAGATCAAAGAGAGAGTAGAGGAAACTTGAGAGGAAGAGTGAGAATGATTCTGAATGAGAGTGAAAAATGAGAGCTCCCTTGAAACTGTGAGTGATTTTTCTTTATATATGTTGAGTTGAATGTGTTAACTCATGGTTAATTGAGTTGATTAGGTGAGGTTAAGTGAGTTGCCTCTAACTAACTGAGTCAAGTTAGTTAGGGCGAGTTGGAAGAGGTTTTGATGTGGTGTGAGTGAGGTTTATGAAGTTTATGGTGGTGATGGAATGGTGAGCTCATGATATGTGATCAGTGATGGCAGCAGAAACTTGTTGAGCAAGTTTTACTTTTCTTCTTTGGGTGCATGGTAGTGTGGTAAGTACATAGTGTGTAGGAGGATGTTTAGCCAAATGGAGTAATGGTTGAATGGTGTATGAAGTATTGTCGTGCAAGCTGGTGAAACAACAACACAATGTTGTCTTTTTTCTGATTTTGTTGCAGCATCATTTCAATGGAAATGTGAGAGTTTGATGAGGAATTTCTCTTATGTTGGTGCATGAAATACTGAGATATTGATGGCTTTAGAAAAATGGCACATAGTAGAACAAGTTTGGTGTGAATTTTGAATTGAATAGAGGTGTGTAAGATGGTATAAAATGGCTTAGAACATTGAGGTCCAAAGCAGGTACATGGGCGTGGCAGGTTGGTAGGCTGGCAAGGCAACATGACTTGGACAATTCAGCATTAACATACCAACTTGAGACCATCATATCTCCATCATAACTTGCTCAAATGGAAAAATGTCCAACATCAAAGTTGAAGAGGACATTGAGTTGAACAATTTTGATGTTCAACATTTTTTCATTTAAAGCCTGCTTCAATGAGAAAAATGACTTGACATCTTGCCCACCACATGTTTGATGAAATTATGGCGCATAGGCCTAGTCTTGCCTTGCCATGACTTGGTTTTTGACCTAGTTTTGTCAAACTTTGATTGATCATAACTCCCTCAATTTTGATCCAATGGAAGAGTTCTTTATATGGATTTGAAGCTTAGAACATGAACTTTAGTTAGCTCAACTTGGGCCTTAGATTTGGAGCTTTTACCTTGAAGAAAGAGAGCCTCAAAGTAGGGTGCAAAATGGTCCAAACTTTCCATTTTTGGAAACCCTAAAGTTTCTATTTTTGGCAGTTTTGTGATTTCTTGATTTTTCATTATTCCTCCATCATTTCTTGATCAAATTTTGTCCAATGAACATATATAACATGAATTTCATGAATTTGACCTTAAAAAGTCAGGAGTTGACTTTTTTCACTGCACAATTGACTTTTTCCCCAATTTCTTGATTATCAAGCAACTGATCAATTGAACCTCTTCTGAAATGAACCAATGGCCAATTTTTCATCCTTAGACACTTGATATTATGTAGAAAACATTGAGATCAAGTTTGAATCAAAATTTCATCAGGAGACCACATGAATCCAAAACCCTAATTTTGACTATTTTTGATAGGAGGTGATGCACTGTCCAATCTTCTTGATGAATTCCCATCTTCCAATGCCTTGTAAGATCAAGCAGGATGATATATGATGTAAGAGACCCTTGAGTCTTGTTGAGATACCCTTGGCTCTTATTCTCTTGCTTTGGATGATCCGCATCTTTGAGAAACAACTGATCACATGCCCTTATGCTAGATGCCATCCTAAATGCTTATTATTTTATTTTTCTATGCTTGAATGCAATGCAATGAAATGAAAGCTCATGCTAAATGATATGAAGAAATGAGAGGGCAAATTTTGGGGTATTACAACATCTACATAAAAAAGTGGAAATAACGTGTATGATAATAATTCAATAGTCAACTTATATATTAATATATGTAAACATTTTATGACATGTATACCTTATGCCATGAATCAACAATGCCAGAAAAGACGATGTTTAACATGTGTTTCATGACATAATCACCACACTCGTAATTCCCGGGTTGTTTCCTTGTCTACAAATTTAAGCAAAAATCACATGAATACAACCACACATGAATGTAAATGAAAGAAACATAATTGTGCCATTTACTTTAGGACAGATCCATCTTTCTAACATTGTTCATCATATTCATTTGCTCCACAACACTGTACATTGAATTTGAATTAAACATATTACATTATAAACTAGTTACAATGTCAAAGAAAATGAATTAAGAATACACTTACAAATTAATCATATCTTTCATTTTGTTTTCCAGTGGATCATGTACCACTAAGATTTCCCATCATTGTGCAAATCATCATCACAATATGGATGAACCATCATGCCTCATCAGTCTCCCCAAAGATGGGTGAGCATCCACTACAATCAAAATTAGGGTTTCAAGCCCTCTCAGAGCTTTAGACAAATGATCAATCAAGGAATGACATGATCTTCAACTTGTCTAACCTCTCAAAGTAGCTACAAAGGATCAAAAGGACTCCCACTCCAAGGATTAAGCACAAAGCTGCTCCCTTCTAGGTGGATAAAGTCTCAAGATCGACAGTGTCACCAAATTAGGGTTTTGGTCGACCAGGGCCTCCAGATGGAAATTTTCCTCTGGGCATGAGCCAATGATCCAAAACGTAACCTAATATACTCCATGGAACCCCATGGACCCAACCATCAAGTCAATTTGCCTCAGGGGATGCATTCATCAAAAATCAAGAATTAGGGCTTCTTGACCTAATTCACCCCTAAGTTGACTTTTGGAACAAATCATGAACCAAGACCTCAAGAGAGGGCTTGAGGGTCTCTAATGAACTATATTGATCCATTTGGAACAATGGATTAATCCAAGAAGTTTGAGCAACAAGTCTCAATTTCATTTGCACCACAATTAGGGTTTCGCGAGGAAAGTCAATTGTAACTTTGACTTTTGACCAGGACATGCTCCCAAACCTTAGGACATGCATCAATATACCCTATGACACCCATGAAACATGTCCATTAAGTTTGATTTAGGTCAAGGACATGATTTCCTGAAGAATTGCACAGTTTGGAATTCATCTGATAAAAAGTCAACTGTGCACAAAAGTTAACTTTGACTTTTTGAGATTTTTCACCAAAATGGATTTTTAACCCTAAAATGATGTTAATGTATGATTTGAATCATCATTCATCAAGAAAAATCAAGAAAAGTTGGATAACTTGTAAAAGGGGTAACCATAAAAACTTAGAAAATTTTCTAAGTTAAAAATAAAGTTGCTAGGACATCTGATCCAGTTGGGACTTAGCTAGCACAACTTCGTTTTCCCTATCAGCTTTTTCATTTTCAAACTGAGCAATCTGTTGCTTATGATACTTGTTTTCTTGACAAATCTCAGCACTTTTCAAGCACAACTCTCGATAAGTACAAGCTAGCTCCTCATAAGTTATTTCTTCATCACTATCATCATCAGACCCAACAGTTCCTGTTAAGGCTCTAGCATGCTTTACTGACTCACCATCACTTTCACTATCAGATTCAGACCAGGAAACTGACATGCCCTTCTTCTGCTTCTTCAAGAATGTGGGACATTCTTTCTTGACATGTCCATACCCTTCACATTCAAATCACTGAACACCTTTATCCTGAGCAGTCTTCTCTTCATCTTTCTCTTTTGGATTGGTGATGTCAGAGGAACTGTTCTTGACACTAGGTTTGTAGTTATTGTTCCATATTTTTAACACTTTGTTGAACTGCCTTCCCAACATTGCAATGGCTTGTGACAAATCTTCCTGAGAGTCTTTGACTACCTTATCTTCTGCAGGGGTGGAGACCAAAGCAATACCCTTGGGTTTCTTTTCTGGTTCTTCTTCATTTAAACTAAGTTCAAAAGTCTGAAGAGATCCAATGAGCTCATCTACTCTCATCTTGCTGATGTCTTGAGCTTCTTCAATAGCAGTCACTTTCATCTTGTACCTCTTTGGTAAGGACCTCAGGATCTTCCTCACGAGCTTTTCCTCTGACATCTTCTCACCAAGAGCACTGGATGCATTAGCCAGTTCCAGAACATTCATGTGGAAGTCATGAATGGTCTCATCATCCTTCATCTTCAGGCTTTCAAATTTTGATGTTAAAATCTGAAGTCGTGACATCTTGACTCTAGATGTTCCTTCATGAGTAGCCTGCAAGATATCCCACGCTTCTTTAGCAACTTCACAGGTATTGATTAACCTGAAGATATTCTTATCCACTCCATTGAAGATGGCATTTAGAGCTTTGGAATTTCCAAGGGCGAGCTCATCTTCCTCCTTGGTCCATTTTTCTTCAGGCTTTGGCTTAGAGGTGCCCTCTTTATCTTTACTAGCATCATCCTTCTCACATACAACAGGTGCTTTCCACTCTTTAATAATAGCCTTCCAAGCCCTACTGTCCAAGGATTTTAAGAAGGTGGTCATCCTTGGCTTCCAATAGTCATAATTGGATCCATCCAATATAGGGGGTCTGTTGACGAATCCTCTAACTTCTTTGTCCATCTTTACACCAAAAAGTAACTTCCCTAGATCTCACCCAGAGACAGACAGGATGCCTGCTCTGATACTAATTGAAATTCTGGTATCAGACGTGTGATGTTAAGGTGTGATGTCACAACAACACACTCTGCACAATAGACAGCAATAACAGTAAAATAACACCAAGAATTATTGACCCAGTTCGGTTACAACCAACCTACTCTGGGGGCTACCAAGCCAGGGATGGAATTCACTACTTGTAGATATAATTTACAGACTCAACAACCCGTTGACAATCTCCTAAACTTATACTCTACTAATGACTTCCTACCTAAGAAACCACTTAGGTATGAGAACACCACTCAATCCCTTACAAACACTCAAAGAAACCACTTTGAGTACCCTTGATCTTACTTCACAGCTTCGATCAAACAACCAACTCTCTTTGCTTCACAGCTTTAGAGAGGACAGAAACTCAACACCTATTCAAACCCTAGAATAGTGTAAATACAAGCACTCTAAACAAACTCTAGACACTAAGCCTCCAGCTCTAGATCTTCTGAATGTTTTCTTTGGTCTTGTGCGCTTTATATAGCTCCTGAATTGGGCTTGGACTTGTCACAATATTTGATCAGATTTGTTAATTAAAACTGAATCTTCAAAACAGATTTTATCCCCAAAATCTTTTTAAATCTTCAACCTTTTAATTCTCCAACAGACCTGCAATCAAATCTCCCATGTAACAGAAAATATCTAT
This sequence comes from Lathyrus tuberosus, assembly GCA_022829125.1. Lineage (NCBI taxonomy): Eukaryota > Viridiplantae > Streptophyta > Magnoliopsida > Fabales > Fabaceae > Lathyrus > Lathyrus tuberosus. The sequence continues at coordinate 10,632,150 of JALAZF010000090.1, forward strand.
CCCAAGATATTCTCATCCAATGAGTCAACCACTCTCCACAATTCCAGCTAACACGCGTGCCCTAACAACATCTGCACCTGAAGTTATTGATTCTGCAGATCTGATGTTACAACATCACCTGTGTGACATCAGACATCCAACTTCAGCACTTAAATACTTAACACAACCCAGTGTTAAGACTTCAATGTTGCAACATCAGCACCTTGACATCAACATTGAATATACTTTGTTTTACCAAAATTCCAGCCAATCCAGGAACTAACAATCTCCCCCTTTGGCTAATTTTGGCTAAAGCAACCTCTGTACTCTGCAATCAACTTCTGCACTCTGCACCTTCAGAGATTTCAGCAGCGGAATAATCTTCAGAAATTTGAAACTCTCAATCGACAGCAGTTTGACAATCTTCAAAGTCTTCATTACTTGATCTGCTGCAGCACCATCTTCATTATTGACAAACAGCCAATTGGTGTTCCTCCTTGAAAACATGAACCAGCATCACAGCTGTTCAGTAGCTCACAATGTGCAGCAATTTACTCCCCTTAGATGTCTGCATGAATGCAGCAACAAATTTTCTCCCCCTTAATGTCTGCATCACACTTGCAGCATATGGCAATAATACTCTTTGATACACTTGAATCTCTTGGCTATTTTCTCCCCCTTTTTAGCCATAATTAGGCAAACTTCACCTGGCAGTTGACTACACATTTTCAAAACCACCCTAACTGCCCACAACCCCTCTAGCAGATTCAGTCTTCATAAATGCAGATTCCCAATTTGCTTCTTAACCTTTCAAATTGGTTTGCATCCAAGGCTTTAGTGAATATGTCAGCCAGCTGGTTCTCTGTGGCTACATGTTCCAAGGTAACAACTTTTTCTTCTACCAGATCCCTTATGAAATGATGCCTTATGTCTATGTGCTTTGTCCTACTGTGCTGTATAGAATTTTTAGATATATTAATTGCACTCAGATTATCGCAGTACAAAGTCATAACATCTTGTTTAACATTGTATTCACTCAACATCTGCTTCATCCATACCAGCTGAGAGCAACTACTTCCTGCTGCTATATACTCCGCTTCAGTAGTTGAGAGAGATACACAATTCTGCTTCTTGCTGAACCAGGAAATCAGATTGTTCCCTAGAAAGAAACACCCTCCTGAAGTGCTTTTTCTATCATCTGCACTTCCAGCCCAATCAGCATCACAATATCCTTTTAAAATAGTCCCAGAATCACGGCTATATAACATTCCATAGTCACTTGTGCCATTTACATATTTCAGAATCCTCTTCACTTGATTCAAGTGACTTACCTTAGGATCAGTCTGATATCTAGCACACACTCCAACAACAAAGGGAATATCAGGTCTACTTGCTGTGAGATATAGTAAACTCCCAATCATACTTCTGTACAAGCTGTGATCCACACTCACTCCATTCTCATCCTTGGATAGCTTCAAATGGGTGAGAGCATGTGTCCTTTTGTGATTGGCTTTATCTAGGCCAAACTTCTTTACTATGCTCTTAGCATATTTGCTTTGAGAAATAAAGATAGAATCCTCCATTTGTCTGACTTGCAATCCAAGGAAGTAACTAAGTTCTCCAACCAAACTCATTTCAAATTCTGATTGCATTTGTTGGACAAACTGTTTTACCATAGCATCTGACATCCCTCCAAATACAATGTCATCCACATAAATTTGGGCTATCATTAATTTTCCTCCTTCTTCCTTGACAAACAAGGTTTTGTCAATGCCTCCTTTTCTATACCCATTTGCTACTAAGAATTCTGTCAATCGCTCATACCAGGCCCTTGGAGCTTGTTTTAAGCCATACAATGCCTTCCTCAGTTTGAACACATGATTGGGGAAGTTTGGATCAGTGAATCCTTTAGGTTGATCTACATAGACTTCTTCATTCAGATAGCCATTTAGAAAAGCACTCTTCACATCCATTTGGAACAGCTTGAATCTTAGGTTACAAGCCATACCCAAAAGTAGTCTGATGGATTCTAGTCTCGCCACTGGAGCAAACGTCTCATCAAAGTCGATTCCCTCCACTTGAGTATAACCTTGTACAACAAGTCTCGTTTTGTTTCTTGTAACCACTCCAAGCTCGTCTGACTTGTTTTTGTAGATCCACTTTATTCCAATAACATTCACCCCTTCTGGTCTTGGCACAAGATCCCATACTTCATTTCTCTTGAACTGCTCCAGTTCTTCTTGCATAGTATTTATCCAAAATTCATCTGTCAGAGCTTCCTTGACATTTTTTGGCTCAATTTTGGATACGAAGCACGAGCTAGCTATGATTTCTCAGGACCTAGTTCTTACTCCAGAATTTGGATCACCTATGATCAGCTCCTTAGGATGATCCTTCTGAATCCTGATGGAAGGATCCTTCTGAGGTTGCTCAGGCTCAGTGTCAGCAGTACTTGGGGATGGATTTCTTTCTTCAACTTCAATAGCTACCTCATCAGTTGATGTTCCAGCATCTTCTATGACATCCTCAACTTCATGCTTTTCTTCATCATCAATCACAACATTGATTGACTCCATCATCACTTTGGTCCTGGAGTTGAAGACCCGATAGGCTCTACTGTTGATGGAGTACCCCAAAAATATCCCTTCATCGCTTTTGGAATCTAATTTCCTTCTCTGCTCTCTATCTGCCAGAATGTAACATTTACTACCAAACACATGGAAGTACTTAACATTAGGTTTTCTTCCCTTCCATAGTTCATATAGAATGGATGAAGTGCCTCTTCTTAGGGTAACTCTGTTGTGAATGTAGCAGGCAGTGTTCATGGCTTCAGCCCAGAAGTGATAAGGTAGTTTCTTGGCATGAATCATTGCTCTAGCCGACTCTTGTATAGTTCTGTTCTTCCTCTCAACAACTCCATTTTGCTGAGGGGTGATAGGAGATGAAAACTCATAACTTATACCTTCAGACGAGCAAAATTCTTCAAACTTGCTATTTTCAAACTTTCTTCCATGATCACTTCTAATTCTGATGACCTTACTCTCCTTTTCTCTTTGGAGTTTTTGACAGAGCTCTTTAAAGACATCAAACACCTCAGATTTGTCTTTGATGAAATTCACCCAGGTGTATCTTGAGTAGTCATCCACAACTAAATAAGCATATTTCTTTCCACCCAGACTTTCAACCTGCATAGGTCCCATCAAATCCATATGAAGAAGTTCCAATACCTTGGAGGTGGTGTCATGTTGAAGCTTCGGATGAGACATCTTTGTCTGCTTTCCTTTTTGACAGTCTCCACACACCTTTCCTTCCTTAATACTAAGTTTGGGAATCCCTCTGACTGCTTCGGAGGAGATAATTCTCTTCATTCCCTTCAGGTGAAGATGTCCCAGCTTCTGATGCCAGATTTTGACATCATCTTCTTTAGCAAGCACACACGTGGAGGAATTTGAATTTTGCGGCACCCAAAGATAACAATTGTCCTTAGATCTGGCTCCCTTCATAATGACTTCTCCTTTGTCATCTTTCACATTACATTCGGACTTTGTGAAGTCTACTTTGAATCCTTGATCACAAAGTTGACTAATACTAATCAAATTAGCTGCTAGTCCTTTAACAAGAAGAACATTCTCCAACTTGGGAGTACTGTCACAGTTTAGTCTTCCAATTCCCTTTATCTCTCCTTTGATCCCATCACCAAATGTAACATAGCCAGAAGACTGAGGTTTCACACCAACAAGCAGATTCTTTACTCCAGTCATGTGTCTTGAACACCCACTGTCAAAATACCAGTCATCTTTGGTAGAAACCCTCAAGGAAGTGTGAGCTATCAAGCTGGTAACTTCAGGTATCCATTTCTTCATCACCTTAGGCCTAACCTCTTGCTGTTTGGGTTGAGGAGCAGAATTAGGATATCCGTGAAGCTTGAAGCACGAGGACTGCACATGACCAATCCTGCCACAATAGAAGCATCTGACTCTGCCATTTCTAAAGTGGTTAAATCTTCTCCTATTTTGATAATTCTGTGCCTGCCACCCATACTGTTGTCTCCTTATTCCATAGTTGAATTGTCTTCTCCTGTATTAGTGATGCTGTCTCTTAGGCTGTCTTCTATGGTGATGAGGTTTCCTTCTTCCACAAGTCACAGCATTGTTGTATGCATAACCATACCATTTTTCTTGATGTTGAAACCTCTGCTGAGACATGTTCTGCTTGAACTTGACAGCTTGCATATTTTGATGATATTGGGGAGGCATATACTGACTAGCTCCTTGGGGCTGTATCTTCCTCTGATGAGGACCATTCTTCTTTTCAGCATTCTGGGGCTGAACAACCTTCTTTGGGAAAGGGCCATGTTTCATAGGTTGATGTTGAGACAACGGTTGAGACATCTCCCTTTTTGTTCCTGAAGTGCTTGCCACATATCCTATGCCTGATTTATCTTCAGCAGATTTCTCTAACTGAAGAATTTTATCAAGATCAGCAGTACCACTGTTCATCATCCTAATGAATTTTGTCATCTGATCCAGTTGGGACTTAGCTAGCACAACTTCATTTTCCCTATCAGCTTTTTCATTTTCAAGCTGAGCAATCTGTTGCTTATGATACTTGTTTTCTTGACAAATCTCAGCACTTTTCAAGCACAGCTCTCGATAAGTAGAAGCTAGCTCCTCATAAGTTATTTCTTCATCACTATCATCATCAGACCCAACAGTTCCTGTTAAGGCTCTAGCATGCTTTGCTGACTCACCATCACTTTCACTATCAGATTCAGACCAGGAAACTGACATGCCCTTCTTCTGCTTCTTCAAGAATGTGGGACATTCTTTCTTGACATGTCCATACCCTTCACATTCAAATCACTGAACACCTTTATCCTGAACAGTCTTCTCTTCATCTTTCTCTTTTGGATTGGTGATGTCAGAGGAACTGTTCTTGACACTAGGCTTGTAGTTATTGTTCCATATTTTTAACACTTTGTTGAACTGCCTTCCCAACATTGCAATGGCTTGTGACAAATCTTCCTGAGAGTCTTTGACTACCTTATCTTCTGCAGGGGTGGAGACCAAAGCAATACCCTTGGGTTTCTTTTCTGGTTCTTCTTCATTTAAACCAAGTTCAAAAGTCTGAAGAGATCTAATGAGCTCATCTACTCTCATCTTGCTGATGTCTTGAGCTTCTTCAATAGCAGTCACTTTCATCTTGTACCTCTTTGGTAAGGACCTCAGGATCTTCCTCACGAGCTTTTCCTCTGACATCTTCTCACCAAGAGCACTGGATGCATTAGCCAGTTCCAGAACATTCATGTGGAAGTCATGAATGGTCTCATCATCCTTCATCTTCAGGCTTTCAAATTTTGATGTTAAAATCTGAAGTCGTGACATCTTGACTCTAGATGTTCCTTCATGAGTAGCCTGCAAGATATCCCACGCTTCTTTAGCAACTTCACAGGTATTGATTAACCTGAAGATATTCTTATCCACTCCATTGAAGATGGCATTTAGAGCTTTGGAATTTCCAAGGGCGAGCTCATCTTCCTCCTTGGTCCATTCTTCTTCAGGCTTTGGCTTAGAGGTGCCCTCTTTATCTTTACCAGTATCATCCTTCTCACATACAACAGGTGCTTTCCACTCTTTAATAACAGCCTTCCAAGCCCTACTGTCCAAGGATTTTAAGAAGGTGGTCATCCTTGGCTTCCAATAGTCATAATTGGATCCATCCAATATAGGGGGTCTGTTGACGAATCCTCCAACTTCTTTGTCCATCTTTACACCAGAAAGTAACTTCCCTAGATCTCACCCAGAGACAGACAGGATGCCTGCTCTGATACCAATTAAAATTATGGTATCAGACGTGTGATGTTAAGGTGTGATGTCACAACAACACACTCTGCACAATGGATAGCAATAACAGTAAAATAACACCAAGAATTGTTGACCCAGTTCGGTTACAACCAACCTACTCTGGGGGCTACCAAACCAGGGATGGAATTCACTACTTGTAGATATAATTTACAGACTCAACAACCCGTTGACAATCTCCTAAACTTATACTCTACTAATGACTTCCTACCTAAGAAACCACTTAGGTATGAGAACACCACTCAATCCCTTACAAACACTCAAAGAAACCACTTTGAGTACCCTTGATCTTACTTCACAGCTTCGATCAAACAACCAACTCTCTTTGCTTCACAGCTTTAGAGAGGACAGAAACTCAACACCTATTCAAACCCTAGAATAGTGTAAATACAAGCACTCTAAACAAACTCTAGACACTAAGCCTTCAGCTCTAGATCTTCTGAATGTTTTCTTTGGTCTTGTGCGCTTTATATAGCTCCTGAATTGGGCTTGGACTTGTCACAATATTTGATCAGATTTGTTAATTAAAACTGAATCTTCAAAACAAATTTTATCCCCAAAATCTTTTTAAATCTTCAACCTTTTAATTCTCCAACAGACCTGCAATCAAATCACCCATGTAACAGAAAATATCTATCCCAAGATATTCTCATCCAATGAGTCAACCACTCTCCACAATTCCAGCTAACACGCGTGCCCTAACAACATCTGCACCTGAACTTATTGATTCTGCAGATCTGATGTTACAACATCACCTGTGTGACATCAGACATCCAACTTCAGCACTTAAATACTTAACACAACCCAGTGTTAAGACTTCAATGTTGCAACATCAGCACCTTGACATCAACATTGAATATACTTTGTTTTACCAAAATTCCAGCCAATCCAGGAACTAACAGGGACAAGACTCCAAATTTGGATTGGAGCATTCAATGGAAGCATCAAGGTGGCATGGACTGAGCCATTTTCATTTGAATTCAGTCAAGACTTATCCAAGACCAAGGGAACCAGCAGCCTGTGCCCTAACCTCTAGTCAATGGCTAGAGGAGACTTGAACTTCCATTGGCCAACATTGAACAAACCTACTCAGCAGTTGTCATTCACTATTCCTTGCAAAACAAACTTGCTCTACTATAAATAGAGCTTAATTGTGATCAGTTTAAGTACACCAAAGGCCTACAACACTTTCCTTTCTCAAAATCTCTTTCCCTTGGCAAAAATGTCTTTCTTAGCAAGGTAGCTATCGGATTTTGAGCTAGAGGGCAATTCCACTCAAACCAATCACGCACACACCTCATATACATCACATATGAGCTGATCAAACACTTAAACAACAACTGGAACACTGATTTCTCAGAATCACCAGTCAATTGCTCAAGGTTTTAACCAAAATGAAGTTGAGATGCCATGAATTGATCCAGCCAATTTTAATCAAGTCCAAGCATTCAAACACACTCCATAGGGTGTAGGGAAGCTGTTCAGATCATCACCACTCATCTGTAACACCTCCAAATCAAAAATCACATTGCACTTGCTGCCACGGCCTAAAGGTAAGCATATACTTGGTCATCTCTCAATCCATGCATATTTCCTCGCACAATAATTTGGCCATATGTTCATAATCATGCATAGAATGTTTTCCCTCAATTAATTGCATTGTTTGAATCGTGTATCAAAAATCCTAGCCTTCATGCAGAAATTAGGGTTCTTGAGGATTTTTCGTGATTTCTTGTTATATGTTTAATTTAAATGAAATTAATTAACATAGACATGATCGTGAGGTTGAGACGAGCATAATGATATGTGGATTACATGATATGATTAAGTATTCAGTGAGATTGGAGAGAAAATGCAAATCTGAGAATCTCAGAACACGCGCGTGTTCTTCAGCTTGTTCTTGGCGCCATTTTTCCAAATTTGAATATTTGAATTTTGTGGTTTTATTTAATTGATTCAAAAATTAATTTCTCTCTGAGTTTTAATGATTTTGAGTTGATTCTTTTTTTAATAATTCACAAAAATGTTAAATTATTTTATTTTAACAAAAAATCCCAAAAATATTATTTATTTCATATAATTGATATTTTTGCAAAGAATTAATATTTTTATTGTTTTTGACATTTTAAATATTTTTTCCACCTTGATTTTGCAACTTTTAATGCTTTCTAATTATTTTGTAGGTCAATACTTAATTTTTGAAGCATTAATCCAATATCACAATTTGTTTTTCATATGTTAAACAATTTTGATCATTTTAATTGAATTTTTATTCAATTAAATACATTTTTGAAAACAAATTAGGGTTTTGGATTAATTCAACCCTCATAAATCCTTTTCAAAACTTTTGGGCCTCTAATAGAGTGTAAGACCCAATCCTTTTTTTGACCAAATCATTTTGGGCCTCAGTGTATTGTATAAGTCCCGATACCGTAAAAAACAAACGGCCCGATCGTCGCCTTTTGAAAAATAACCATCTGCGCCTCTCCTTGAGCTATAAGACCCATTCAAAACTTTTGGGCCTCTATTAGAGTGTAAGACCCAATCCCCTTTTAACCAAAACATTTTGGGCCTCACTTATTGTATAAGTCCCTCTGCGTTAAAAGAAAACATCGGCGCGATCGCCATTTTAAACGAAAAATCATTTGGGCCTACCCTCGTGTTATAAGCCCCACTCTTTTTCTTTAAAACTTTTTGGGCCTCTTGAGAGAGTGTAAGACCCATCCCTTTGTACAGAAAACCTTTTTGGGCCTCAGTCACTTGTATAAGTCCCTCTGTACAAATTCAAACAATGCGCTCACTGATAAAACCCTGGGTCTCTCCTTGAGCTGTAAGCCCCAAATCTTTCTTTTTAAAAGCACTTTCTCCTTTGATTTTGAATATACTGTTGTTTTCAATCTTTCTTTGTTGAACAACTAACCAAACAGCATGGAAGCTCTACAACCGAGTAAGTGTTTATCCGCTTTCATATACATATAACTGTATTGTGGGGCTGTTCTGCTGTAAGTCTTCTTTCATAAACTCATATCAACTGTGTAATAATAGTATAGATATTTAGAGTTTCCCCGGCAACTACGTCTAGAACTAGGTGACGCCGTTTCGTTTATTCGTAGAAATAGACAACTAGATCCCCAATAGGATCACCAGATACAGTCTTCTCTTCGGCTGTCCTCATTAGGAATTGTCAAGAAACTCTACTCCTAAAGATGAATGTATTCTCCGTGAATGGCATCTTTGAGTTTCTTCCAAATTCTCGAACTTTCCTGACTTGATCTATTCCTTGTGAATAGCTTGCCTTGAATTTCTCGGGGTTTGGGGACCCACGGGCTTCTTAAAAGCATCGGCCTCCCCTTGGGCATCGTATAAGGACCCACAAGCTTCCTAAAAGCAACCCCACCTCCTTTTGGGATTAGTACAAGGACCCAGCGGCTTCTTAGAAGTATTCACAGCCTCCTCTTAGGCTTCGTATAATGATCTCTTCCTCCGGGAATGATAGCCTCCTCTTGGGCTTCGTACAAGGACCCGTCGACTTCTTAAAAGCTTCCAGCCTCCTCTTGGGCTTCGTACAAATTGTCCCGACGACCTCCTAGAGGTATAGGAACAGAACTTAGTAATCTTCATAGAACAGTCCTTTCATAGAGCCTACTACTGTTTCTCAAAGCATAGTACAAAAGATGAAACTCTAGACTTAGACAGTCTAATTTCCTTGAGTCTCAAAGACATTCTCAAGTGACCCCTTCGTTAAATAGGAAGGAAACCCGTAGACTCGGACAGTCTCAATACCCTTTGGATTTCCCGCTTCCTTAAAGAACAAGAATAACCCGGATCCTTGAATCAAATCCTTGAGTACAGTGTTGCTCATATAAGAACTGATTTTCTCTTTCAAAATCGGTATACTGGACCTGCCATTTAACTGAAACAGCGCTAGCCTCCTCTTGGGCTTTGTACAATGATTCTCCCCAGCGGAGTCAAACAACGTTTACCCTCTCTCTCGGGCTTTGTACGAGACACATAAGAGACTCCCTCGTTGAGTCAATCACCCCTTTCGCCTCCATTTCGGGCTTTATACGAGATACAAAAAGGTTCTTATTGAGCCAAACAAACAATAGCCTCCATCTCGGGCTTTATATGAGATACAAAAGACTCCCTCGTTGAGTCAAACCCTTTCAGCCTCCATCTCAGGCTTCGTACGAGATACAAAAAACTCTCTTGTTGAGTCAAATAACCTCCATCTCGGGCTTTATACGAGATACCAAAAGACTCCATCGTCGAGTCAAAACCTTTTAGCCTCTCTCTCGGGCTTTGTACGAGACACATATTAGCCTCCTCTTAGGCTTTGTATAAGAAAACCACTGGTTGATCCAATCAACCTTTTAGCATCAAAGTTGTGCCTCGTTCACAGTACACAAACATTAACAACTTCTTCCCCTTCATCTAGTTGCTTTAAGCGGCAAGCCTCTGGATCATCTACATCCTATGCCACTGTCCCTCTTTTAGCATGAGAAATTCCTAAGGAAAGATGGCATTGCTCTACACTAAGTTAAAGTCTTCTCCTTCAGGTTAAAATCCCCTATAAAGGAAATTATGGCATTACCGGATCCGCGTATCCCGGTTAAAGTAATTCTCCTTTATAAAACAGTTGTGACACACAACCCACTCTTTAGAGATGTCAAATTCTCTCTAAAGTCAAACCCTTTAGCTTCACATCTTGGGCTTTGAACAAGATACAAATCACCTTTAGCTTCATATCTTGGGCTTTGAACAAGATACAAACGACTTTTCGCTTCACGTCTTGGGCTTTGAACAAGACACCAAAAACAAACATTTCCTCCCATAGAATAGGAGGAACTACGAAAGCTCTGATTTCCCTGTTTCGGTAAACGGGAATACGTAGGCATAAGATTGAAAGAAAAATCTTAGCGAGCACAATCAACAAAAAACCCAAATCCCATACTCTCACATCAAAAAGCATCAGTTCTAACATCCTAATCCTTGTTCCCCGCCAGAAACCATTATGTCAAAATAACACAAGAAAGGCCCCCCACATTGATCGCATCCGTAACCTAACAGACCGCTGTTTAAACTCAGTATGCAAGCAGGGTTAATTGGAGACATCTATTTCCCTTCCTTCATCAGCTTTAATAGGATAAAAAATGAATCGACCTGTAGTAAGCTCAAACTGCATAGAGCGACCAGCGCTTAAGAACCGCGTCCAAAATCACTCGCTACAGAAAAATGGCGCCCACCGTGGGGCCGTTCAAAGTTAGATCTAGGCACGGTTTTCCTTTTCACCTCTTGTGTGAATACCACAGATTGGGGCTTCCGCCTGGGAACCCATTTTCTGTCAGGAACTTAAGATTCATAGCTTTAAAGGTCTAGGATGTTTAGGATAAATATATATACTGCTTTTCCTAATTCCTATACGTGTTTATTTTTCTGCTAATGGGAATGCGTGTTATGCCGCATGTGGAAAGATTGAGTATACACTTAAGATAAGTGATGGCGACGAGGTCGACCATCAACCTCAGTGGAGGCTGACCAATGCAACCCATTCTCTCACCTAGACAATGGGCCGATTGTTAAGTCTGAGAAGCTGAGGAGCCAAACCCTTTCGTAGTGCGGAAGCTATCGAAAATAGTTGTCACGCGATACTACCCTCATTTGAGGCTGGTGATCTATTCTCGGTGAATGGCACTTACTATAAGATTGCTCTACAACTCGCTGGCGATCCGCTTGTTGTTTTGCTTTCCTGGGAGGAGCTGATGATAATGAGTACAGGTACAAAAATCACCCTAGTATAAACCTTTGGGGATGGGTAGAGCCTTGACTTCATGACAACGACCCTTTGACCCCATGTTTTTTCTATGTTTTTGTGTGCTGCATTCATGCATTCATTTAATAAAACATTAAAACATTCAAAAAAATATTCTCTTCTAGTCTCTCTGTTTTTCAAATTAAACTAAGACTGTGATTGCAAATATCAGAGAAGAGGATTGCACTAATGGATTTCGGTAGAAGGAGAACTCATAGGTATACCTTCAAGGTTCCAAAACTAGAGGATTTGAGAAGGTTAGCAAGGATGATCACTAACCCTGAGGCTTTCAGAGCCAAACACGGAGGTATGCTACCACTGTTCAGAGTCCATGTGATTGAGGGAATCATGGATACGCTCATTCAGTTTTACAATCCTGTCTATCACTGTTTCACATTCCCGGATTACCAGCTTGCACCAACGTTGGAGGAGTATTCTCATATGATTGATCTACATATCACAGATCGAGCTCCATTTTCTGGACTGGAAGAAATTCCAAAGAATCAGACCATTGCAAGAGCAATTCATTTGGACGAGACTGAGGTCAGGGCTCACATAACTACTAAGGGTGGTATCCAAGGTTTGCCAGCCCAGTTCTTGACGAAGAAAGCCCTGTATTTTGCCAGTATAGGAAACGTGACTGCTTTTGAAAGCATCTTTGTCTTGCTCACCTACGGGTTATTTTTGTTTCCCAACATCAATAACTTCGTCGATATTAACTCCATTAAGGTTTTTCTCATTGGAAACCCTGTACCAACTTTGCTCGCAGATACACATCATTCTGTACACTTGGGAAATTTGTACAGCGGAGGGGAGATCACATGCTGTGTACCTCTACTTTATAAATGGTTTATCTCCCACTTGCCCAAGTCTGCTGCTTTTTGGGATTGCAAGAGTGCCTTACGTTGGTCGCAGAAGATCATGTCTCTTACCAACTCTGATATAGATTGGTGTAATAGGATCTTTGAGGGAATCAGGATCATTGACCGTTGTGGAAACTTCCCCAACGTACCCCTTATAGGAACTAAGGGAGGAATCAACTACCATCCGGTGTTGGTTCACCGTCAGTTTGGATACCCGATGAGACACATCCCACGAGGTGTTCATCTGGAAGGTCTTTTCTTCAAGGAAGGAGAAAACGACAGAGCACTAAAAACGAAAATAGTGCACGCTTGGAAACATGTTCTTAAGAAAGGACGAGTCTCTGGGAAAACCGGATTGTGTCTCGGTGGAGCCTTATCTCCATTGGGTACAAACTAGGGCTCTCAAGCTAAAAATGCCTTATCCTCGTCACATAATTCTTCCGCCAAGGAAATCTGTCACGTACTTCATGACGGAAACTGAAAAGCTTCAGGTTACTCTCAATAAAGTTCAAAAGGAGAGAAGGTCTTGGAAGAACAAGTACCGCACCCTCGACGTAGAGTGCATCAAAATACAGCAATTACTAAAAGAGAAAGATGCTCTGATTGAAATTTTGGAGCAACATGCTGTAGAGAGTCAAGATGACCAAAGGAATTTGCTCACTCCTTTCACCTGGCAAAGGAATGATAACCCGACAACGGCCCAAGAGCCCCGGTCAAAGAAAAGGAAAGTACCAGAATCAGCACCCGATTTCTCTTCAGAGAGGACTCGGGACCCCTTAGCTTAGGTTTCTGTTTCTGCACTTTGTAATCTACTGTATTTCCATTTCTGTAATCCTTTAAATTTCAATAAAAAGGGGGTTCCCCACCGTTTGATATTTGCAATCTAATTGTCGAAGTTTATTTTGATTAAACCAAAAAACAATTAATATAATCATTGCATTCATCATTCTCACATCACATATTCTTCTTCCCTACAAATCTCACGTTTGTGTCTCGATTCTAGAGTCAAACTGTCTCATTCGTATAATACTCGGGCCAATCGTCAGAAAATGATGGATGATCTTGAGGAAGAAAACAGAAAATTGAAGGAAGAGATCGACGCTCTGAGAGAGGATATGAGAAAGCTTCGTAACGACATGCAAGCCATGGCAGAAGCTCAGCTACAAAGGACTGTAATCTCAGAGATCACCTCAACACCCATCGTGGAGAAGTATGATCCTAGGTATCAGATGCCGAAATATCGTCCTTGGGGTATGCCTGCAAACTATATCCCGGAAGGATATGTTCCGCCGATCACTGAAGATCATGGAATCACAATAGAAGCCGCTGGGCCTGAAGGTTACAAACTTCAGGAAAGCAAAGATGCCAGGGGAATAATGAAGACTCCTGAAGGTTACAAACTTCGAGAAACACCAAGATTCGCTGCCGTAGTCACGGTACCACTCCTTGTGGTGCAAACTGTCCCGGAAGGACAGATTCCGCCGATACCTTCTGGTAAAAAGGAAACTATGTTTGACCGAATGGATGAATTCCAGGAACAGTTCTTGGAAATGCAGAAGGAACTGCAAGCCATTCGCGGTCAGGATCTATTTGGAAAGGACGCCGCAGACCTCTGCTTGGTCCCCAATGTGAAAGTCCCGCACAAGTTCCAAGTGGCCGACTTTGAAAAGTACAAGGGTAACTCTTGCCCTCAGAGCCATCTGGTGATGTACGCTCGGCGAATGTCAGCTCAGACGGAGAATCAGGACCTACTGATTCACTACTTTCAGGATAGTTTAACCGGTGCCGCACTCAAATGGTACATGGGTTTAAACCGTGCTACGATTAGCACATTCAGAGATCTTGGCACTGCCTTCGTCCAACAATACAAATACAATTTGGACATGGCACCCGACAAAGATCAACTCAGATCGATGTCGTAAAAGGACAAGGAAACCTTTAAGGAGTATGCTCAAAGGTGGCGTGAAATTGCCGTTCAAATTTGTCGACCTCTTGAGGAAAAAGAGATGACAAAGATCTTATTAAAGACCTTAAGCTCATTTTACTATGACCGAATGGTTGCTAGTGCACCCAGTGATTTCACCGAAATGGTGGGCATGGGCGTACGTCTTGAAGAAGCCGTCCGAGAAGGATGTTTGGTAAAAGACACTGGATCGACGAGCGGTACTAAAAAATACGGTAGTGCTCTCCCTAAGAAAAAAGAGCAAGATATTGGGAATATCTCTCTCGGAAAGCAAAGGCGACGTTATCAACCAGTAGCAGCTGTGACTCCTGCTATCAATCCTGCGCCTATTCCTACGTATCAACCTCAGGTTGCGCAGAACCAGCCTGATCAGCAAAGGACACAACAGCCTCTTCAGCAGGCTCGTCCTCCATATAACAACAACCGTACAACACGACCATCAGGGTTTGATCCTATACCCATGTTGTACGCAGAACTATTTCTGTTACTACTGGCTAAAGGGCACATTCAAACTAAGTCTCCTCTTACAGTACCGGAAAATCCGCCTTTTTGGTTTAAGGTGGATCAGACATGCCCTTACCACCAAGGAGGTTCAGGGCATAACATTGAGAATTGTCTCAATTTCAAATCCGACGTGCAAAAACTTGTTAGGAGCGGGCTCTTATCTTTCAAAGATACGAATCCCAATGTTCTTACGAACCCGCTGCCTCAACATGAGAAGGCTGCAGTCAATCTGATTGAGAAAGAGACTAACAATGTCTATCAAATTCACGATGTACTCTTGTTAAAGACCAATCTGGTTAAGATGCATTGTAGATAGAGTGGATATGGCCATGTGCCACCTCATAATTATCACCAGTGTGATATCTACTCTAAAGACAACCAGGGATGTTCTGTGGTGCATGCAGCTCTACAGGAACAAATGGATCTCTGATGGATCCAAGAGCACCGAGTTCGTGGAGTTAACATGGTTTACATAAATTCTAACGTCATTCAGAACCTCGACATTCGTGCAATGAATGTCAACTTGGTGGCGATGCACTCAAGGCAAAGCCAGTACACTACAAGAAAATTGGCAGATTACGACGGTTATTTTGGCAGGTTACGACGGTTAAAACCGCCGTAATTTGCAAGTCATGACGGTTGCAACACTGTCGTAGAAACGTGCGTCGCGAGGCCGTATCGCGTCGGTTGTCAAAACCGTCACACCAACCGTCGTTACCTCTCACGACGGGTAGGGAACTGACGTAATCTGCATATTGCGACGGTTAAAACCGTCGTAACTTTCCATTTGAATTTTGTTTTTATTGTTGATTACGACGGTTCCAACCGTCGCAACCTTTCTGTTCCACAGGTGCATCCGCAGGTAAATCCGTAAAAATTATCCTTCCACAGATAAATCCGCAGGTAATTTATTTTTAAAATTAAAAAAAAATATTTGTAGAGATATAAACAAAATGGGTATTTTTTTTTTTGAATTAAAGAGAAATATATTAATAAAAACTAGGTGATCCAAAGGATCCAACCAACCTATACATATATACATATTACATATATATCATATTACATTTATACAAGCACCATGTCACTTTATATGTTAGAAGCTTATCATATTACAATTACATGCAAATAAAGAATCAAATACATTTGATAGGATCTGTTTATCTAGTAGTTGAGATCTTGGGCTTGAACTATCATCATTGGAATCACAAGCATGGAAAATAGTAACATTTGAGCAAACCTAAAAGCAATAATGGTACCCAATCATACATGTGCATATCAACCCAACTCACTCCAGGTTTCATTGAAGAGATAACAACATTATGAGCATCAAGGACAACCTGCAGAACATGGAAACTGAAAAAATTTTTACAAAAGAAATGTTATAAAAACCAAGAAATTGAGCTATATGAAAGGCTCATTAAATGGGCCATCCTAACAGGAAAATGAATTATAAAATTGGTCGAGTCCTTGTAGGAAATTATCATTAGTTTTTGTGAGAATTTGCACTGCAGTTGTTTACACTGGTGCAGATTGGGTATTAAGAAAGCGCTTACATTATATATAAGTGATTGGTCATTGGTAAACTTTCCATTTATCTGCACCAAATAAAAATAAAGTTAAAGTTGAGCATAAAAAGATTATTCTATTAAGTAGATAATATGATAAATTGTATCTACTAATACCAGACGAGCACGCACGCACACGCACACACACAATATATGGATAAGCATACAGGTAATAATTATTAGAGTAATATGAAAAACAAATGAACAAAGAAACGAACCATGTGGATGTTTGGTGATTCGATCACATAGCTCAAATTGGCCACAAGCATGTAACATATAAATCATGTATAAAGACCTAAATTACTTTTTTAATGTTAATAGAAAGACTCACAGGGTAAGAAAAATTTTTCATTCTAGGCAAACTTTGTGTGATTACTTACAGCAAACAGAAAGTAAGACAAAATTTGAAGAGAAGAGATAGAAGAAGTCAGTTGGAACCTAAGTCATTGCTGCTACCCTTTCACAAATAGCATTTGCATCAATTGATCTCAACAACATGTGCATTTCCTTTGACTGAAACCATTGGTCCTCATCCAAGACAAATTGTAGAAATTTCTGCAACCAAATAAGTGGAATCCTGCTAGGCAAACATAGTTAAGTTTCAGCAACATTCAGACAAAAATAAGGGTCAGTTTGGGAGAGCTAACAAAATTGTCTCCTCCCTTATATAAAAACATCTGGGTTCAAAAATTCAATGCTAGAAATTCTTATACATGATATTATATCGAACATTAAAGTACTTGTTCAATTTAATATTTTTAAACAGTATTATGAACATGAAGCTCCTTAGCATTTTCTACATTAAAATCAAATTAAGTACATGAAAAGAAACAGAAGAAGAATCAAAATATGTTGTAAAATGATGATGATGATACCTTGAAAATGTAAAATGATGTATCCTTTCGAAGATGAAAACTCTTCACTTTGTCATGATCTACAGGATCAAATAATATCAATACAATCTGATTGAGTAATTAACAATAATTTTCTAAAGACACAAACAATACTAATTTCTATAGAAGCAAGCTTAGAACACCTTTATAATAGTGCAAAGGTCATCCTGTTCTTTCTTCAACCTCTCCTGCACAGACCCATCAGAGATATTCTGTGCAAATTTTTCAGAATAAAACAAAAAACATGTTACAATAGAAGTTGAAAGTTAGTTGCAAACGAAGCTTGGTTTGATTAAAATTATAGTTCTGGCAGAGTTCAAGTAATTGGCTTAAAATCTAATAGGTTTAGGCAGAATAATACTTAACAGCCTGTAACACTGTTATGAACTGGTAATGAATATGTGTGGACATAAGAGTTGTTCTAATAAATTTCAGTTTTGAACATTATAAATTTGAATCATATGACAATTCTTAATTAGAGACTTTTCATCAATCAGTAGCAAGTCATTCCACTATGAATCAGGAATCTCAAGTATATACATATAAGCACGCAGTTGTATAAATAATTAATAGTTTGAGTCGACTTTATTAGGTGACACGTACATATACCTTCTTCAATGGATAGCCATCCAAAAGTCACAATCTTCATTGACTCTCACATTGTTAGGAAAACCAGGTAGGATAGCCAATATTTCTAAAGTTCCAGCTTTATGTCCTTTTAGCCAGTACTTGCATAGCCTACAGAAAAAAGGAACTTGAGTATAGGAAAAAAATTTACATAGATGTTCAATCACATTTTATCATATTATCACATAACCACATTTTGTGTCTAAATGGAAAAACATGTTGGAAATCTTTATAAAACATGTTTGCATCTTTAATGTATTGTTATTTAACGAAAAAAGGCGCTATGTGAATATCAACTCACCTTCCAATCATTTCTTCTGAAAATACAAAGAAGGAACCATCCTTGCTTAAGGAAATCCCATTCGGAAATCCCATTAGTAGTATCATAATCTGCCGCAACATGATTACAGTTCTTGTCTGACTTGCTCGGTAAACAAACAGGTATGCTCTTTCATACAGGAGGCCCTCCAGTGTCAGATGGATCTTGGATGGATCCAAGACTACCATGATAGGAGTTCTTATCAGATAAACATGGTTCAGATCTTCGATATTCCCGTGATGAATACCAACCTGGTAGAGTTACATGCTGAGCAGGTCCGACTCAGATTCTTAATATCACATGACTATCAAAGCTGTAAAGCAGGTTGCGAAAACGATCGAGGTTGTACCCTTGTCCAGGAGGCACTTCAGCACTTGTTAAATCACTGGTGGATGCCAATTTATATGGATGAAGATACTCAGCAGATTAGTATCAGTAACAGGAATCCTACTCGTCGTCAAAGTCAGGATGTCCGATCAATGGAAGGTAACCTAGTGAGGTTACATTGTATTCAAAGTGGGCGTGGCCAGGTGCCACCACACAATTATGACCGTTGTAGCATCTGTTAGGAAAGTAACCAAGGGTGTTACCTTGTGAGAGCAGCTCTTCAGGGTCAGGTGGATCGTGGAGAAATTCGTCCATATCCGGGTTTTGGACCCATCAACTGGACGCCGAACTACCTTGCCAATCAAGTCGAGGATGTTGTCACGATCTCTGGTCATCATAGGACCAGGGATGTTTTTGCCATTATCCCTCTACTTGACGAATCTAAAGTTCCCAACCGAGATCAGATCGAGATTACTTATGATGGTTGGAAAAATCAGAGGGCTCCCATAGTCATCTATCTACCGGGACCACTACCGTATGAATCAACTAAGGCTATCCCTTACAAATACGGTGCAACGATAATTGAAAATGGAAAGGAAATTCCATTACCCTCCGTCGTGAATATTGCAGACATCAGTCGTGTAACACGGAGCGGTCGAATCTTTAACCGAGGAGTTGGAGAATCCAACAAGGAAAAGGAACTTCAGACAGAAGCTCCCGATCCACCAGTCGGTCAATCCAGTAATCCTGACCTTTCGAAAAATAATGATGAGATGCTGAAGCTCATCCAAAGGAGTGAATATAACATTGTTGATCAACTGTTACAAACTCCTTCAAAGATCTCGATATTATCACTGTTACTCAGTTCAGAAGCGCACAGGGAGGCTCTATAGAAAGTCTTGGAGCAAGCCTTTGTGGAACAGGATGTAACCATCAGACAGTTCGATAGCATTGTCTCTAATATCACTTCCTGCAATAATTTGGGATTTAGTGATGAGGAATTACCCAAAGAGGGTCGCCGTCATAACATGGCGCTCAATATCACAGTTAACTGCCAGGACGATGCTTTAGCCAGTGTACTGGTAGACACAGGGTCAGCCCTGAATGTTATGCCGAAGTCCACCTTGATGCAATTATCATTCAAGGGCCCTCCGATGAGAATCAGCGAGGTCGTCGTCAAAGCATTCGACGGATCCAGAAAAATGGTTATCGGCAAAGTTGATCTTCCCATAACTATCGGTCCTCACACTTTCCAAGTTACTTTTTAGGTCATGGACATCCGGGTAACATACAGTTGTTTATTAGGAAGACCTTGGATACATCAGGCTGGAGCGGTCACCTCGACCCTCCACCAAAAGCTAAAGTTCGTTCAGAACGATCAACTTGTCACGGTTTGTGGGGAACAAGCCTTGCTTGTAAGCAACTTGTCATTATCTACTGGTGTAGAACCCGAGGAGGTTATTGGAACGCAGTTGCAAGCACTGTCGGTAAGCAAAGACAATCAGTTCAAAGAAGGAACTTCGATTTCTTCATACAAAGATGCTATCAAAGCGGTCGAGAGTACCGATACAAACGGATGGGGACAACTTGTCATTCCTATTGATAATAAAACAAAGAAGGGTCTTGGTTTTTCTGCAACCTGTACCCAGACAGCTGCCAACGATGAAAGTCTTCATTCCCTTCAAAACTTCTTCCACAGTGGAGGTTTTCTTCACCCAGTGTCTCAAGCAGTACATGCTATCAATGAGGAAGATCCCTCTGACGCCGATGAAGAATGGAAGTCCTACCTTAACGAGGACGCTTATATGTCTTAGGAAGAGGTGCCTATGCCTTTTTGCTTTCCTACAGAAAGTCCGAGATTTATACCAAGATCAGACGTCGAAATGATATACGGGGATTGTGATCCGGAAGGATGCCGTGCTCCGCCCAATTCATTAGAAGAGGACACTCCGATGAAAGATAATTTTGACTACACCTACTATGGCCCAATGGATGGCCTACCAATGTGGCAGCCTTACCCAGGAAACTTGGGGCAAGAGAGTCATCCGAACAATGAAAATCAGCTGACCGTTATTGAACAGAATACCTGTGTCCCCACCATGTTATGGGATCAACACTCAGGTCATCCTGAAACTGCTCAACATGAAGATGAATTCATAATGTTTGCAGGACTCGAATTCATCAACTTTGCTTTTCCCGAGGTCAAGTCATCGAGAGGGATGACTCCTCCAGTTCCAAAGAAGTTTGGGACACCTTGGGACAACCAAGTGGAAAATACGACTATATGGTCAAGTACACTGCACCCGAAAGCTCTCGTATCAGGTTCGAAGACATCCAGCCAACTGGATGGGGGATGTACCTGAGAGTACAAATGCTATGCAAAATACAACTGAGGAATCCTCCTACGACAACTCTCTTGGGAGACAGATTCCAATGATCCTGCTCCACCAGAAATCAGCGTCATTTCTGAAGACAAATCAAGGAAGGTGCCAGACTTTGTGATTCACCGAGGAGTTCGCCGCCAATGGGTTGCCGTCGAGGTTCCGAAGGTCGTTCATCAGTCAAAGTAATTGACATCTTTAACCTTTCACCCTGCCCAGGTGAAACGAATGTTTTGATAGGGCTCGCTTTCTGTAAATTTTCCCTCTTCGCTTTGCCCGAAGCGACAGAGTTTTATTTTATAGGGCTGTAGTTTCAAGATTCGACTTGTTCATAAATAAAATAACGTCGTTCTGTAATTTCCGCATTAATTGCTGTTTTCTCTTTTCGCTTTTTTCAGAAAATGGTAATCCTAAAAAACATTTAAAAATAAAAACAAGCAGTAAAATAAAACACTGTACACACTTGCATTTTCCTCTATCTCTTCTAAACACGAATCATACCGTCATGCAGATTGCTTGTTTTAAAACCCGTTGAAACATACGATCCGATGCCTTCTCCCAACTTTGAGTTCCCAGTATTCGAGGCTGAAGAAGAAAATGACAACAAAATTCCAGAAGAGATCTCCCGATTACTCAGACAAGAGGAAAGGTCCATTGAACCTCACAAAGAACCGTTGGAAACGGTAAACTTGGGTTCAAAGCAAGAGAGAAAAGAAATCAGGATTGGGGCACTGCTCTGTCCAAATGCCAAAGAGAGTTTGATAAAGCTTCTCAAAGAATTCCTCGATGTGTTTGCTTGGTCCTATCAGGACATGCCAGGGTTGGATACCAGCATCGTGGAACATCACTTACCGTTAAGATCGGAATGTCCGCCGGTAAAACAAAGGTTGAGACGGACTCACCCGGACATGGCCATCAAAATCAAAGAGGAGGTACAGAAACAGATCGATGCGGGTTTCCTCGCTACATCTGAATATCCTCAATGGTTAGCCAACATCGTGCCCGTTCCCTAAAAGGACAGAAAGGTCAGAATGTGTGTTGATTACAGGGATCTAAATAAGGCTAGTCCAAAGGACAACTTTCCTTTACCGCACATTGGCATGCTGGTAGACAGCACAACAAATTTCAAAATTTTCTCCTTTATGGATGGATTCTCGGGCTATAATCAGATCAAAATGGCACCGAAAGACATGGAGAATACATCGTTCATTACCCCCTGGGGTACCTTTTGTTTCAAGGTAATTCTGTTCGGTTTGAAGAACGTCGGGGCAACCTATCAAACTGCCATGACTACTCTGTTTCATGACATGATACATAAGGAAATTGAGGTATATGTCGATGACATGATTGCAAAATCTATGACAGAAGAGGAGCATGTGACCCACCTGTCGAAACTATTCGAGCGTTTGAGGAAGTACAAACTCTGCTTGAATCCCAACAAGTGCACCTTCGGTGTTCGTTCAGGGAAACTACTAGGGTTCATCGTCAGCCAGAAAGGAATTGAAGTTGATCCTGACAAGGTCAAGGCCATTCAAGAAATGCCTTCTCCGAAAACTGAAAAATAAGTCAGAGGATTCCTGGGATGTTTGAACTACATCTCCAGATTCATATTCCTCATGACCGCGACCTGCACGCCGATTTTCAAGTTACTCAAAAAGAACCAGGATTGCGTTTGGTCAGAAGATTGCCAAACCGCCTTCGACAGTATTAAGGAATATCTGTTGAATCCTCCGATTCTATCACCTCCAGTGGAAGAAAGACCACTGATCATTTACCTCACAGTTCTAGAGGACTCAATGGGGTGTGTACTTGGCCAACAAGACGAAACCAAAAGGAAAGAGTCTACCATTTACTATTTGAGCAAGAAATTCACCGACTATGAAACTCGGTGCACAATGCTCAAGAAAACTTGCTACGCTTTGGCTTGGGCAGCCAAACGTCTTCGCCAATACATGATTCGTCATACTACTTGGTTAATCTCAGAAATGGATCCAATCAAGTATGTCTTCGAAAAGCCTGCTCTCACGGGAAGAATTGCCCGTTGGCAGATGCTGTTATCAGAATATGACATAGAGTACCACGCTCAAAAAGCCGTTAAGGGAAGTATTTTAGCCGATCATTTGGCTCATCAACCGATTAACGATCAAGAATTAATCGGGTTTGACTTCCCAGACGAAGATGTCATGTATCTAAAAATGAAAGACTGTGATGAACCGCTACCCAGTGAAGGTCCAGAACCAGGTTCCCAATGGGGACTTATCTTTGACGGAGCAGTTAATCATTATGGAAACAGAATTGGGGCAATCATTGTTACCCCTCAGGGTACCCACATTCCTTTCACTGCCAGACTTACGTTCAAATGTACGAACAACGAGGCCGAATACGAAGCTTGTATTATAGGTCTTGAAGAAGCGATTGATTTAAGGATCAAAAACTTGGACGTATACGGCGACTCAGCCTTGGTTATCAATCAGATAAAAGGAGATTGGAACACATACCAATCAGGACTGATTCCTTACAAGGACTACGCAAGAAGGTTGCTACCTTTCTTCGACAGAGTTGAGTTTCATCACATCCCTCGTGATGAGAATCACATGGCTGATACATTAGCCACTCTCTCTTCCATGATTAGTGTAGGTCAATGGAACGACCTACCTAAGATCGACATAATGCGCCTTGAATGGCCCGTTTACATCTTCACGATTGAAGCAGTCATAGACGACAAACCTTGGTATCACAATATTAAATGCTTCCTTCAGAAACAAGAGTACCCATCTGGGGCACTCAGAAAAGACAGGAAAACCCTCAGAAGATTGGTTGGAAGCTTCTTCCTGAGCAGTGACACTCTTTATAAGAGTAATTTTGACTTGGTCTTGCTCAGATGCGTAGACAGACCAGAAGCAGACGTGCTTATGAGAGAAATTCATGAAGGATCCTTTGGCACTCATGCCAACAGACACACAATGGCGAGAAAAATTCTAAGAGCAGGGTACTACTGGTTGACAATGGAATCCGACTGCTACAAGTACATGAGGAGGTGTTACAAATGTCAGATATACTCCGACAAAATTCATGTACCGCATACACATCTCAAAGTTCTTTCTTCCCCATGGCCTTTTTCCATATGGGGAATCGACATGATTGACATGATTGAACCTAAGGCTTCAAACGAACATCGGTTCATCCTAGTAGCCATTGACTACTTCACCAAGTGGGTCGAAGCAGTGTCATTCACCAATGTGACCCGACAAGTGGTGGTCCGATTTATCAAAAACAATATCATCTACCGTTATGGTGTTCCAAGCGAGATCATTAATGATAATGGATCTAACTTGAACAATAAGATGATGAAAGAGTTGTGCACAGAGTTCAAGATTGAACACCATAACTCATCTCCCTACCGACCCAAGATGAACAGAGCCGTAGAAGCGGCTAACAAGAACATCAAGAAGATCGTTCAAAAGATGGTTGTAACCTACAAAGACTGGCATGAGATGCTGCCCTTTGCTCTTCACGGTTATCGCACATCTGTCCGCACTTCAACAGGGGCTACCCATTTCTCTCTAGTGTATGGCATGGAAGCAATGCTCCCCATAGAAGTAGAGATCCCATCAATCCGAATATTGATGGACGCTAAGCTCACCGAAGCTGAATGGTGTCAAAGTCGACACGACGAACTGAATCTGAATGAAGAGAAGCGAATCACGGCACTATGTCACGGTCAGTTGTATCAACAGAGAATGAAGAGGGCGTTCGACAAAAAGGTCTGACCTCGTATCTTCAGAAAAGCAGACCTCGTGCTCAAAAAGATTCAATCGTTTCTCACTGATTCTCGGGGCAAATGGACCCCAAATTATGATGGCCCCTATGTGGTCACGAAAGCTTTCTCGGGCGGTGCCTTGAGACTTGCAGCCATGGACGGAGAGGAATTTGCCTACCCTACAAACGTTGATGTAGTCAAGAAATACTTCGCCTAAACTAAAAAAAAAACGTCTCGGTGGATTGAAAACCCGAAAGGGCGGTCCAGGCAAAAGTTAGAGACAAAAAAAAAAAAATTCATCCCGGTGGATTGGAAACATCATAGTATAATCCAAGCAAAAATTAGGGATAATGGCAAGTAACTATGTTCAACAGAGGCAAGTCCCTCAGCAGCAGTTACACCATCCATCGGAGGAAAACTCCAGTCAAGGTCATCTTCGACAGAAGCTCAGGATGCCCAGAATTCAAAGTTGGTAGAAGGATAGTGACCGTTATGTTTCAACGTAGCCCTGTTCCCTGAAAATTACCATTTTCAAACTTTGTATATACTCTTTGGAATCACGCGTTTGGCTGATCTCCATCTTATCAATAAAATTTGAGCCCTTGTGCTTCTTGTCGCTCCCGGGATTTTCATCCTGGTACAAACGCGAAAGTGGCACCGAAACAGAGTCGCCAGCAATGTGTATTTATCCCAAGAGATGGAAAGGAAACACCGCATAAACCTGAAGGAAAGGATAGAGCATGGTCTTACGACCAAGAGAACTGGATTCGGGAGTCGGTTACGCGAGAGGAAGGTATTAGCACCCCCTCGCGTCCATCGTACCCGATGGGATCCACGCTTGCTTGTCTCAATCAAAGGGTGTAAGGAACGGATACTGAAAAAAGAACTGGAAAAGGAAAGGAAAAAGAAAGAGAACAAATGTAGGGAAAATAAAAGAAGTGCTCGCATGGGCCCTACCCCACTGCCTACGTATCTCATCGGGAGCATGAGAATCAGAGCGACGTAGTTCCCCTCACTAGGGATGGATTGTTTGTGTTTTTTAGTGGAATACGTCAACGTTCGCGTCCTAGCAGTTTAGGTGTTGCAGCTCGCTGTAGGGAGACTTAGGCGTTACCTGTTTGCGGTAGAACGGAAATGACGCTTCCTTAAGGAATGATTGAAGGAGATGAGGAAAGAATTCCCGAAGGAAAGATGTTATTGTTCTACCGCAAACAGGTAACGCCTAAGTCTCCCTACAGCGAGCTGCAACACCTAAACTGCTAGGACGCGAACGTTGACGTATTCCACTAAAAAACACAAACAATCCATCCCTAGTGAGGGGAACTACGTCGTTCTGATTCTCATGCTCCCGATGAGATACGTAGGCAGTGGGGTAGGGCCCATGCGAGCACTTCTTTTATTTTCCCTACATTTGTTCTCTTTCTTTTTCCTTTCCTTTTCCAGTTCTTTTTTCAGTATCCGTTCCTTACACCCTTTGATTGAGACAAGCAAGCGTGGATCCCATCGGGTACGATGGATGCGAGGGGGTGCTAATACCTTCCTCTCGCGTAACCGACTCCCGAATCCAGTTCTCTTGGTCGTAAGACCATGCTCTATCCTTTCCTTCAGGTTTATGCGGTGTTTCCTTTCCCTCTCTTGGGATAAATACACATTGCTGGCGACTGTGTTTCGGTGCCGCTTTCGCGTTTGTACCAGGATGAAAATCCCGGGAGCGACAGCTGGCGACTCTGCTGGGGACAGATTGACCTCCTGCTGGTCCATCCCTAAGCGAGTCAATCCTAGCGCTTGTCTGTTTTTCTTTCATTGGGTGTTTACTGTTGTGCTGTATTTACTGTTTTATTGTATGGTTATTTAGTGTTTTACTGTACATTACTGTATTTACCGCATTTTAGCATTTTCATTTCATATGATATATTATGCTATACTGGACTGTGTTGTTTTCTGTTTGGCGGGCAGGGTGTTCTGAGAGATAAGCTCACTACCCAGGCTTGAGTACACACATAGGTATTAGAGTGGATAGTCATGACGCTTGCGTGGTGGTGACCACGTATTGTTGTTTATGAGACCCACAACCAGACGAGGTTCTATCGGGAGCTTTCTGCTACTGCATGTTATGCAGGCCAGTAGTTATTCTCTTGAGGAATTGTCGACTCTGGTGACCATTCCCGAGGACTCAGTTGCGGCACTCCTCCCGAGATGTGACCGTGGCAGACCACATTATGTGGCAAACCCATTGCACATTCTCGATCCGAGGACCCAATGCTGGGAACTCGCTATAGGTTATCCTTTTTGAAAGAGAATCAGTGGAGGCACTCCTCGATTGGCGATAGTACTGTACCCCGAGGGATGAATGTACTATTGCTTCTCGACCTCAGTGCCAGAAGCTGAGGACCTTTCGTTTGGAGAATCAGTTGAGGCCTCCTCAATTGATGATGATGCCAAACCAGAAATGGTGAACGTATCATCATTTCTCGACCTGAGAGCCCGGGATACTGAACATCCTAGTACCCACATGTGAGAGGGGCGGGTTGTTTACAGGTTTGCAGGTAACCTTGACTTTCATCCTTCCTGGTATTCCGGTTTTCCTATCAGTGTGGACTCATCAGCCTGGTATTATGGTATCATGATTATTCTGACCATCCCGGTATTCTGATCAGGTCGGTGCTCTGATTATGCCGATACTCTGGCCTTCTGGTATTCTGACTATGCCAATATCCCGGCATCCTGGCATTCCGATTATTCAGATATTCTGGTATTCCGGTATTTTCTTCAGAGCAGACTTATGAGCTTATTCAGTCGTCAGCACAACAGTTATCCAGATTATATGGAAGCCTTGATCCCATGTCTGTTGCATCTGCATCATCATTTTCGCATACATGTTCTTGTATTTCCAAGGGATGTTAACTTTGAGACTTGCCAATGGGCATTTCCATCCATTTCTTATATTTTTTCTAAAAAAAAATTTTTTTGAATCAAAGCATAATGATTCCTTGGAAATATTTGAACATGGCATTCGGCATGGCATCCTCATACTCATATGCATAACAGGTGTTCTGGAGCGGATTTCTCATTCTGACCGGGTATTCTCTTCAGAAACGGCCAACTTGACTTCTCCCACCACTCAACTCATAACAATCAGAGGGTAGTTATGGAATAACTCCGAGCAAAAGTGACTGAGAGGAGGGCCCAGGTGGGGCATTTTATGGTGGACATTCAAGCATTGTCCCAAGGTCAGAAACTGCTGAGAGAAGAAGTCAACCGGGTGAAGTCTCAGATGGGGCCGCTTACAGAAATCCAGAATGCGTGTTAAGGAAACAAAGCAATCCTCATCCCTGGTGAGGGGAACTACGTCGCTCTGATTCTTCATTAGCCAATGGAGATACGTAGGCAGGAGATCGTGTGAGATCTTTGCGAGCAACATTATCTATCAACCTTATTTATCAATTTCTTTCCTCCAGATATCTCTTGTCAGCTTCCAACTCCATCTCCCCAAGAGAGTCCTAGGGGCAGAGCATATGGGCAAAGGCCAGAACAACTTGAGAAGAAGTTTGATCCTATTTCGATGCCGTACGCGCAACGGGTTTCCTTGTTTGCTCAAATTCAAACTGGTTGAGCTAGTCGCATCAGGATCATCTTCGACAAAGCTTCCTTTAGGGTTTCAATGCCAAATGCCAGATATGACTACCATTCTGGGGCAACTGACCGTTTAATTGAAGATTGCAAGTCTTTCAGAGGTAAAGGTAAAGACAAGGTGAAAGACGTGATTGATTCAAAGGTTATCACACCAGATGGGTGGCCCATAAATTGAACTTTCTTCATCAGATTGAGCACCCAGTTTGCAAAAAACATCTTCAGAATCAATAAGTCGAGACGGAGTCAAGCCTCCTCAACAAGGACAATCATTTAGCTTCTTTACTGCATTTGCATATGTAGCTTTTATTTGTTTGTTTAAACATTGTTTGCATGTAAGAGTTTGTTTGTTTTTTTGAATGACAATCATAATACAATACACATGTTTTTCTTGAAGTAATCCATTCTTATTCACTCATAAGTTTGCATATGTGCATTGCAATACCAACTATCGTGCTTAAACTCTATGAGGAAGAATGATGATCTGAAAACGCAAAAATCTCTAGTTGTGTGCTTTTGAATAGAACCCTGTTGAGGATGTACAGGCATTGTTTCAACTCCCCAAACACTGAAGATATAAGGGAGATAGACCCTCGTTAACCCCTTTGAGCCTTGAAGTAGGAGTTTCTTTCGTACGGAAAAAACCCTCACATTTAACCCAGGGGCAGGGTAGGCGTCAGTTAATTTGACCGAGCGTTCAAACCTCAAAAGGAGTGTGCATCTGAGGATCCATTACCTTCTATTCCACCATCAAGAGGTCAAGAGATGTGAAACCACAATGGTTATCCATCAACAATCAAAGAGTGAGGTAGTCACAACCCTTTCAACAAAGTCAAGACAAACCGGTGTCACACGAAGTGTTCAAGAAAAAAGAAAGAGAATAAAAAAAAAGAAATGAAAAAGCCCGCTAAGTTGAAACTTGAAAACAAGCAACTTAGGCAAAAGTTAGGGCATCCCGCTGGACTCCAAAATCAAAGATTCAAAAGAATATGTCCAGGCAAAAGTTCGGGATAAGCAAAAAAGAATGTGAAAGCGAAAAACAAAAGGATTACAAAAGAAAATCCTCGAGCAAGAACAAAGTCGTGTGACTACGAACAAAAGACAAAGGGGTGACTGTTACTCCAAAACCTCATTAGGTGTCAAACCATCAGTGCATGGGTTCCTTAAAGATCACAAAATCTTTTTGAGAGATGAGCGCTTGTGCAAATTAGCTGAACGTAGGACTGAAGAACATCACGAAGAGTGGGTGGGTACCGATAAACTTTGAGCCTTAAATCCATTTTTCTCAAAACTGTGAACCAGGACACGATACAACCCTCAAAAGCCCTAATTGAAACAGGGTTATTTCGAAAGCATACTACCAAGAGATAGCGTTCCTGACTCCTATGAGTTGTGCTAAAAGATCTTTGTTGGTGTTGCATGTGCATTGCATTCTTTCATTCAAAAAATTAATGTCGTATTCTAACCCGTGATTCGCTCACAAAAAGGGTTTGCGACATCTTTTTCAGTAAGACTTCAAGATTAACATGTGTGTTGCACTAGAATTTCCATTTTTAGATTAAAACATTTTCTGCTTGCATACATTTGTTTGACATCAAAAGAAGTTTACATATGGAGATTCAGTCCAGAAGCTTAATCTTGCCGAGTTGAGAATCCTGAAACTCCCGAAGGGCAGCCACATCCAATGGTACTTCCTCAGGAAACTTTGTTGAGCGGGAGCTGTTCCAACAAGTTGTGCTAAGACGTAGTCGATCTGGGGAAATCACGTCGAATCATCTCTTTAAGGTGTAGCCAATCTGAGCCAATCACGTCGAGAAATCTCTCCAAAGTTCAGCCAAACTGGGGCAATTACTTCGAGATCCAAATCTCTCCAAAGGCAGGTAGTCGGGGTATTTCTTCGAAGATCAGTAGTCAGGGGCAAAACTACTTCAAGGTTCATACTGGGGCAGGCCATCCCAAGAGCATGAGAAGGTAGTCTATCTAGACGGCTGATCAGCCTATCCAGGGTTCAGAGTATTGGGGCAGAATATCTCACGGTGATATGAGATTGTTCATGAATCTTCTCAAGGCGAATTCCTCTGTAATCCATGCAATCTGAAGCAGCTAATTTGAGATGCATTGAATCTCTCCAAGAGTTTGAAGACACTGGAGCATTGAGCATGCCAAGTCTTCTGTAAAATCCTCTTGAGATGACTTCTTCTCTGTAATCCATGCAGTCCGGGGCAGTTACTTCGAGATCCGACGAATCTCTCCAAGAGTTTAAAGACATTAAGGCGTTTTGGATGTCAAGTCTTCTGTAAAATCCTCTTGAGACAATTTCTTCTGGTGGACCATGTTGGTCTAGGGCAAGTGAAGAAGAAAAACTGTTGTTCACGCATATGCAGTCAATCAGCCAAAAGGTTTGAAACAAAAGGGCATTCCAACCCAAGGCATTTGTGGTTCCCAGCAAGAGATTGCATACAAACCTTTCTCCCCAACAAGTGGTGGTTTAGAGTGGGATTTTCTCATTTTTAGAAGTCATGTCTGGAACGGGGCATACGCGCATCTCCTTTTGCTTGCAAGTAGCAGCCTCGTACTAGGCTCAAAAGCAAGATTGAAGCCTTTTCAAGAGCATGGGCCAATTTTTCCTAGACGAGTAATCACTTATCCCCACGCAATATCCTGGGGCATGTGCATATACTTTTTTCCGTTGCAGGTAATGAGTGCGATCGATCCAAGCAGCACGAAATTATCTCTCGGCATAATCAACAGATATTTACTATGACTTGATACTGTTGTATCTTATTAAGTCGATTCTCTCATTCAAGATTTCCCACCGAATTTTGTGACGGCAACGGTTGTCAAAGATTGAATTCTTCTGTGTTGATAATGGTTATTAATGCAGTGAGCACTCCATGTCCACAACGAGTGCAAATCCTCCGGTACCTCGCAGACGATGTGAAGGATAGTTCAAGGCAGGGTGTTCGTCTAAGAGTTTGAAAACGCTTGGTTTTCTATAAAATCCTCTTAAGAGACGAAACTTCTCGCAGTAACTTCCCTTGTGGCGTTTACCAGCACGTGGTAGTGTCATATTTCCTACAGGTTTCGGCATGTGAAATTTGTCAAAGAATAATCCCCAGCGGAGTTATTGACCATCCCATGCATGGGGCATGTTATTTCCCCAGCAAGAGATGTTCCCAATCTATTATCCCCAGTAGAGTTTGAGGACGTTTGGTCTTCTGTAAAATCCTCTCAAAAGGCATTCCCCAGCAAGGTCTAAAGAGATCCACAGAACCTCTTCTTCAGCAAGATGTCAACATATGATATTACCCATCAAGTGGTGTAATTCTCAGCAATGCTCATTTACAATCCAAAGTCCAATTTATTTTTGGCATGCGTACAGTTTGTTCATGTTATTCCAGCAGGTGGAGTGATCATCTGGCAATTTTAAGCTTCCAACGACAGTTTGGTGAGCACCACAGTCCAACGACAGTTTGGAAAAGCTTCCCACGACAGTTTGGTAAGCACCAAAGTCCAACGACAGTTTGGAAAAGCTTCCCACGACAGTTTGGTAAGCACCAAAGTCCAACGACAGTTTGGAAAAGCTTCCCACGACAGTTTGGTAAGCACCAAAGTCCAACGACAGTTTGGAAAAGCTTTCCACGACAGTTTGGTAAACACTGAAGTCCAACGACAGTTTGGCAAAGCTTCCCACGACAGTTTGGTAAGCACCGAAGTCCAACGACAGTTTGGAAAAGCTTCCAACGACGGTTTGGTAAGCACTGAAATCCAACGACAGTTTGGTAATAGCTGCAAAAGTCCATCTGAAGATGGCAAGTTTGAGATCCCAAACGCCGGTTTGGTAATCCTTGAAGTCCAACGACAGATTGGCAGAAATCCAGCACAAATTGGTGAAAGTCCAACGACGGGTTGGTAGAAGTCCAACGACAGATTGGCAGAAATCCAGCACAAATTGGTGAAAGTCCAACGACAGTTTGGCAGAAAGTCCAACGACAGATTGGCAGAGCAGCTAAAGTCCATCGACAGTATGGCAAGCCAGTAGGCGTCTGGCGTCGTTCAAAAAGACATTGTTGAAAGTCCATCGACAGTATGGCAAGCCAGTAGTCGTCTGGCGTCGTTCAAAAAGACATTGTTGAAAGTCCATCGACAGTATGACAAGCCAGTAGTCGTCTGGCGTCGTTCAAAAAGACATTGTTGAAAGTCCATCGACAGTATGGCAAGCCAGTAGTCTCCTGGCGTCGTTCAAAAAGACATTGTTGAGGGTCCATCGACAGTATGGCAAGCCAGTAGTCTCCTGGCGTCGTTCAAAAAGACATTGTTGAGGGTTCATCGACAGTATGGCAAACCAGTAATTGTCTGGCGTCGTTCAAAAGACAGATCTCTCCGACAACGTTTCATTGAAGATTCAATCCAGTAATCTTGTTGGGTTTATATCCCTTTTGTTCTTCATCATCCAGAGCAAATTTTTGGTTATATTTGGTATTCAATCACTATATAACTTGAAAGTCTGAAAGCAATCGCTTTCAGGCATTCAGGTCTACAGTGATTGAATAGGGGCAGCTGTAATACCCAAAAATTTGCCCTCTCATTTCTTCATATCATTTAGCATGAGCTTTCATTTCATTGCATTGCATTCAAGCATAGAAAAATAAAACATTAAGCATTGCATTGCATATTGCATAAGGACATGTGATCAAGGCATCTTCCTTTGGTTTGAGCTTTCCGTATTCAGAAGGTTATCATTATCCATTCAAAATGGTTACTTCTCAGGCGGTGTACATTCAAGGTCCAATTGTTGTGTGTGGAACTCGTCAGGTAGTTCAGAAATGTGGGTTCAGGGTGCATATGATAATCGATTCAAATGGCCATGGCTCCAATTGCGAATTGTTCAGCAGTAGCTGTGTTTAATTTTCCAAAGCTTGTGAAAGGAGTTTGGGATTTGTTTTAGTTTTGGATATCCATTTGCTAAACCATTTTTCTTATCCATTTTGATCCAATTCTACATCCAAGTGTCCATATCCATTTTGTTCCCAACCAAATATCCATTTTTTTATTCTTTATCCAAATCATTTTCAAAATATATCCAAAATCCACTTACCTATTTTGACTCCATTTCTAAAAACCATATTATCCATTTAACATCCAATTTTTTTAATCCATTTTAAACCTACTTTCCAAATTCATATCCATGTTAAGAAACCAATTTTTTATCCATTTTTGACCATTTGTTGGACCCACATTCTAGACCGTTTTCTTAAACCATTTTTATCCAGTTTAGTTCATATCCACATTTAAAGTCAAAGATCCAAATTCAACTAATTCCCTAAACATACACAACGCGCGAACAGAGTTCAAAACTTGAAGGAGAAGAAGATTGAGAATTCAAAATACGAAGAAATAGCCATGACAGAAAAAGCTACACCAGAAATCCATAGCAGAAAGAAATCCCTATCCAGAAAATCCCAATTCCAAACTAACTTCTACCAACTACAACAGAAATACACTAAACCATTTTCCTCCCTAACCATTTTTTCTTAACTAACCTCCTAACAATTTATTTCATAACAGTTAACAGAAATCCTCTAACCATTTTTTACACCAGAAAACCAACTTCTGCTAACCGTTCTAACCGAATTTCTAATCGCCATAACAACTCTAACAGAACTCTTCAATTCCACCTTCAACGTTCATCATCTTCAACAACAAATCAGAACTGCAGAGACTTCACGCCATGATCTTCCATATCTATCCTCCACTTTTCATCATTCTTCAGTTTACGGAAACCTGCAACTAACCTCAGAGTACCGATTCTTCCATCAAAGTTCTGCAGTATCTTCAATCTGTCCATTTTCAACAGTTTTCGCAACAACAACACTCCAAACTCACGAATTCTGCATCATCTTCGATTCCAGAATCACCACTATTATCTTCAAGATTCTGCACTGAAATCTAACAATAACAAACCGTAATTCGCAATTGTCGTAAACCTTCTGAAATTCATCGCCAAGAACCTGCATAAAACAACATCACAAGAGCGATTCAATGAGAACAACAGAGGAGAAGAACAGGTCACGCGGAAAAGACGAATTCAAGAACAGTTCACAAATCATTCGCAGATTCAACATTCTACAACAACACGAAGAAGGAGTAGAAGAACGAGTTCGCGGCATCATCCCGAACTGCAGAAGTGTAAATCGAAAAGAGGAAGAGGAGCGAATCAAGAATCGATTCGTACCTGAACAACTTGAGCTCTTCGTCGATACCGGTAAACGCTTCTTTCTCTTTCGATATCGATTAAGTCGTCGCGTCGCCGTCGTTTTCTATTTGAATGATGGAGTAAGGCTGAGGTGAGCCGAAGATGACGATAACGAGGTAGGTTGAATGTCGTGATAGCCGTGTGAGATGGTGGTCAGAGCAAAGAGATCCGGTGTAGTTTTGATTTCCGGCTACGGATTGTTGTGAGCGGAGAAACGATACGAAGAAGGTGGCAGATACGAGCGAATGGAGAAGGCGATGATGATATTATTATCGGCGCAAGGAGGTTGATGTGGTTTGAGAGTGAGAGGACTAGCGGTTGGAAGAAGAGGATGGCGATGTTGTCATGGCGGCGCGACGAGTTTGAGAAAGGTGGAGGGCGGAGAAGCTGAAACGGCGCTCGCAAGGAAGAAGAGAATGAGTTGTTGTGATACTCTAGGGTTTAAGAAGACAAGTTCTTCTCAATGCTGAAGAGATTTGGGCCGGGTTTCATGTAAATTGGATTAGGTTCCAATCTGTTTCACTCCACACACCGTAAGCACATTCAACACCCTACACATTTTTTAAAAGAATTAATTGTAAGTTGAGTTTTTAATGTAGATTTTTGATTTTACGTAATTGATTTTGGGGATAATTAGATTCAGGTAATTGGTTGTATTAATGAATTGAAATAGAAAATTCATATTAGAAATTCTAATTAGAAATTGCTTTTGACTTAGGATTAGTTTGTTAGAAGTTAATTTCGATCAACTTTTGTTTAGGAACCAATTTCAATTCAATTTAGATATTAATTTTAGATCCTAATCTTGTGATTAATTAGTTGTAGATTTTGATAATTGGTTTGACCGATTGTTTTTAGCCTAATTGCATTAATTGATTTTTTGCTTAAGCATTCATTAATTGATTGTTTAGCTTAATTGTTCCGTAACCGTTTTTAGCTTAATCGCTCAATGTTTGTTTTTAATCGTTTTTAGCTTAATGGTTCACTAATCGGTTTTTAGCTTAATTGTTTGATAGTTTGTTTTGTAGCTTGAGGACTTGATAATATGTTTTTGGCTTAATTGACCACTAATTATTCATTAATCATTTTAGAATTAGAAATTAACTTTGGACTAATTGACATTGACATAGTTTGAATTGATTTTGTTCTTACATTGACTTTACTTAGATTTTAATGATAACATTGACTAATCATTTTAATAGTTTCATTTGGTAACTTTGTTAATAGTCTTTAATATGTTTTGCATAGATTTTTGACTATTTGTTGTATACATTTAGCATTGATTTCAATTACTTCTTATTGATCTTTCCATTTGAATTTTGACTAATCTTTGAGTTTGTTTTGTAGTGTTTTACACTTGATTAGTTAAATGTAGAAGTTGCTGCCACATATACAGCTGCTGTGCACAAAGTGTGCTGTAAAATGTTGCTATTCTGTCTGGTTGCATATACACATGTCCTGTGCTGGAAATAGTAGCTGTTATAGGCTGTTTTTACTTGTTCCTGGTTTTTATAGCTATGCAGGTGCTGGAGCGCTGTTGTTGCTGCTGTTTATGGCTCATTGCCTTGTTTTGTCTTAAGGACTTAAACTTGTTTTACCGTAGCCATTGGTGGATGTTTATAAGATATGTGCACACTTCTAACATGAGTTCAATTATGGTTTTGGTTTACTTTCATGTCCTTTGCCTATACTTGTAACCCTTAGGTGATTTCTTTTGTTGGTTTACCTTTAATTTCAAAGTAGATTGGTCTTGTAGCATAGTTGTAACTTGACTCGTGATCTCATAACCCTTTTAGGTCTTTCACCGTGACTAATGTGACTCAAACGTACATAGTCATTAGACTTAGCTTTTCATGTTGTACATACACTCTCTTGTTATTACTAATGTCTTTGGTTCACATGTGCAAGGTACATAAAGGAGACATTCCGAAGGTGGTGTGACCATTTCATTTTGTAAATAAAATCTTGTTTCTAACTTGGTTTGCTATTTGTTTATAGGTGCTTTCGTGACTTGCTTTCGTTGCGCTTTCGTTGCTTTGCTACGGATTCATATCCATTTAGTAAGACCTCTTATCTCTTCACTTCTCTTTAATGCTTTCGAATGCCATGAGAAGTAGGGATAGACGATGCCATGATAAGTAAGATTGTATGGAAAGCCCTCAAGTGAGGCCATGATTGTGCTTGTTTGATATTGTGCCGAAGACCTTTAAGGAGGCAATTGACGGAAGGTAGGGTTCGCAATCGACCCCCGTTATTCTAGTTGAGTCGTTCTTAGCTCTCATTACATGATTGAAGCTTTGAACATCACCTGCTTCTGTTATCGAGTCGGTCAAGTGGAAGATAGGGTTCGCAACCAACCCCCACTCATTGTCTTTAGCTCACATCGACCGATGTTGAC
Source organism: Lathyrus tuberosus (assembly GCA_022829125.1). NCBI lineage: Eukaryota > Viridiplantae > Streptophyta > Magnoliopsida > Fabales > Fabaceae > Lathyrus > Lathyrus tuberosus. Next base: position 10,669,288 of record JALAZF010000090.1, read on the forward strand.
GCTTATGTGATCTCACTCACATCTTTTTTATTGGTCTACTTTGATATGTGATATCATTGTATTGCTTGTTTTAGTTTTTGGTTCCTCATTAGGATACCTAGTCTAACTTGTCTAAGTTAGATAGGTTAGAAAACATAACATAGGACTAATCCATGCATGACAACATTAGGTAGATTTCCCTTTCTGATCCTGACCTTAGGACCATCATTACATGCTGACTTGTAGGACCGAGTTTCCCCATAGACTTTCTGTGTGTCCTTCCCTTTTGTTCTCTCGCACCCATGCGATCGAGACCGTTTTCTATCCGTGGTCGTTACCACGAACTACGGATGCTCTGATTCCTCATTCCCTAATGAGGATACGTAGGCACGAGGATCCCTATCCTTGGCGAGCACACTAACAACTAACTCCCATTTTCTCTTACACTTTGAGTCTCTTCTTCCTTCCTTAGACTTTAGGTTTTGCAACCACACAAACCTTTAGGATCACTCCCCTTAACTAATCAATTAGGATTGAGTCTTAGTTCATATAGATTTTTACCTTTCTCTTCCATTTGAGTCTTCTTCTCATCTTATAATAAAAGTAAAAAAATACTTAATAAAGGCATAACAAATATTGTATTTAGGCCTTTCATGTGGGAACAAGGAGGTGAGGGGTCTTCTCTCATTTCTTTGGGAGAATGTTTAACATACGTACCGTCTGGGGACGATATGTGAGGCAGTCGATCCTACATGAGGGACTTAAATACAATACGAGTTACAAAACACAAAAACATTCAAAACACTTCTTTCTAAAAGACAAAAACAAACAATAACGTCTTTCCTTCGGGAATTCTTTCCTCATCTCCTTCAATCATTCCTTAAGGAAGCGTCATTTCTGTTCTACCGCAAACAGGTAACGCCTAAGTCTCCCTACAGCGAGCTGCAACACCTAAACTGCTAGGACGTGAACGTTGACGTATTCCACTAAAAAACACAAACAATCCATCCCTAGTGAGGGGAACTACGTCGCTCTGATTCTCATGCTCCCGATGAGATACGTAGGCAGTGGGGTAGGGCCCATGCGAGCACTTCTTTTATTTTCCCTACATTTGTTCTCTTTCTTTTTCCTTTCCTTTTCCAGTTCTTTTTTCAGTATCCGTTCCTTACACCCTTTGATTGAGACAAGCAAGCGTGGATCCCATCGGGTACGATGGACGCGAGGGGGTGCTAATACCTTCCTCTCGCGTAACCGACTCCCGAATCCAGTTCTCTTGGTCGTAAGACCATGCTCTATCCTTTCCTTCAGGTTTATGCGGTGTTTCCTTTCCCTCTCTTGGGATAAATACACATTGCTGGCGACTCTGTTTCGGTGCCACTTTCGCGTTTGTACCAGGATGAAAATCCCGGGAGCGACAGCTTGCTGGGGAAATCACTTGTCAAAGTGTTGAACTCTGTGGGGACTTCGCTGGGGAGAGAACAATTCAGCTGGGAATTATTCTTTGGCAAATTTCACATGCTGAAACCTGCGGGAAATATACCTTGTTAACACTACCACTTGCTGGTAAATCCTGCTGAGAATAAACTCCACAGGGGATGTTCAAATCCTGGTTGGAAGACAATCCGTTGCAACACGCTGAGAAAGAGTCCCTAGATCTGCTGGGGAAACCCAAAGCAATTCCACGGTAGTCTGCTGAGGAATAAAACCGTCAATCTTAGGATAAGTGTCACAATGCCCCGTGTTAGGCGAACTTTCCGTTTGATGACTCCGCTGGGGATAATGAGTTTGCCACAAACCTTGCTGGAGAAAACCGCTTTAAAGCGCTTTAAAGCGAAGTCCCCACAGAGTTCAACACTTTGACAAGTGATTTCCCCAGCAAGCTGTCGCTCCCCGGGATTTTCATCCTGGTACAAACACGAAAGTGGCACCGAAACAGAGTCGCCAGCAATGTGTATTTATCCCAAGAGAGGGAAAGGAAACACCGCATAAACCTGAAGGAAAGGATAGAGCATGGTCTTACGACCAAGAGAACTGGATTCGGGAGTCGGTTACGCGAGAGGAAGGTATTAGCACCCCCTCGCGTCCATCGTACCCGATGGGATCCACGCTTGCTTGTCTCAATCAAAGGGTGTAAGGAACGGATACTGAAAAAAGAACTGGAAAAGGAAAGGAAAAAGAAAGAGAACAAATGTAGGGAAAATAAAAGAAGTGCTCGCATGGGCCCTACCCCACTGCCTACGTATCTCATCGGGAGCATGAGAATCAGAGCGACGTAGTTCCCCTCACTAGGGATGGATTGTTTGTGTTTTTTAGTGGAATACGTCAACGTTCGCGTCCTAGCAGTTTAGGTGTTGCAGCTCGCTGTAGGGAGACTTAGGCGTTACCTGTTTGCGGTAGAACGGAAATGACGCTTCCTTAAGGAATGATTGAAGGAGATGAGGAAAGAATTCCCGAAGGAAAGACGTTATTGTTTGTTTTTGTCTTTTAGAAAGAAGTGTTTTGAATGTTTTTGTGTTTTGTAACTCGTATTGTATTTAAGTCCCTCATGTAGGATCGAATGCCTCGCATATCGTCCCCAGACGGTACGTATGTTAAACATTCTCCCAAAGAAATGAGAGAAGACCCCTCACCTCCTTGTTCCCACATGAAAGGCCTAAATACAATATTTGTTATGCCTTTATTAAGTATTTTTTTACTTTTATTATAAGATGAGAAGAAGACTCAAATGGAAGAGAAAGGTAAAAATCTATATGAACTAAGACTCAATCCTAATTGATTAGTTAAGGGGAGTGATCCTAAAGGTTTGTGTGGTTGCAAAACCTAAAGTCTAAGGAAGGAAGAAGAGACTCAAAGTGTAAGAGAAAATGGGAGTTAGTTGTTAGTGTGCTCACCAAGGATAGGGATCCTCGTGCCTACGTATCCTCATTAGGGAATGAGGAATCAGAGCATCCGTAGTTCGTGGTAACGACCACGGATAGAAAATGGTCTCGATCGCATGGGTGCGAGAGAACAAAAGGGAAGGACACACAGAAAGTCTATGGGGAAACTCGGTCCTACAAGTCAGCATGTAATGATGGTCCTAAGGTCAGGATCAGAAAGGGAAATCTACCTAATGTTGTCATGCATGGATTAGTCTTATGTTATGTTTTCTAACCTATCTAACTTAGACAAGTTAGACTAGGTATCCTAATGAGGAACCAAAAACTAAAACAAGCAATACAATGATATCACATATCAAAGTAGACCAATAAAAAAGATGTGAGTGAGATCACATAAGCGTCAACATCGGTCGATGTGAGCTAAAGACAATGAGTGGGGGTTGGTTGCGAACCCTATCTTCCACTTGACCGACTCGATAACAGAAGCAGGTGATGTTCAAAGCTTCAATCATGTAATGAGAGCTAAGAACGACTCAACTAGAATAACGGGGGTCGATTGCGAACCCTACCTTCCGTCAATTGCCTCCTTAGAGGTCTTCGGCACAATATCAAACAAGCACAATCATGGCCTCACTTGAGGGCTTTCCATACAATCTTACTTATCATGGCATCGTCTATCCCTACTTCTCATGGCATTCGAAAGCATTAAAGAGAAGTGAAGAGATAAGAGGTCTTACTAAATGGATATGAATCCGTAGCAAAGCAACGAAAGCGCAACGAAAGCAAGTCACGAAAGCACCTATAAACAAATAGCAAACCAAGTTAGAAACAAGATTTTATTTACAAAATGAAATGGTCACACCACCTTCGGAATGTCTCCTTTATGTACCTTGCACATGTGAACCAAAGACATTAGTAATAACAAGAGAGTGTATGTACAACATGAAAAGCTAAGTCTAATGACTATGTACGTTTGAGTCACATTAGTCACGGTGAAAGACCTAAAAGGGTTATGAGATCACGAGTCAAGTTACAACTATGCTACAAGACCAATCTACTTTGAAATTAAAGATAAACCAACAAAAGAAATCACCTAAGGGTTACAAGTATAGGCAAAGGACATGAAAGTAAACCAAAACCATAATTGAACTCATGTTAGAAGTGTGCACATATCTTATAAACATCCACCAATGGCTACGGTAAAACAAGTTTAAGTCCTTAAGACAAAACAAGGCAATGAGCCATAAACAGCAGCAACAACAGCGCTCCAGCACCTGCATAGCTATAAAAACCAGGAACAAGTAAAAACAGCCTATAACAGCTACTATTTCCAGCACAGGACATGTGTATATGCAACCAGACAGAATAGCAACATTTTACAGCACACTTTGTGCACAGCAGCTGTATATGTGGCAGCAACTTCTACATTTAACTAATCAAGTGTAAAACACTACAAAACAAACTCAAAGATTAGTCAAAATTCAAATGGAAAGATCAATAAGAAGTAATTGAAATCAATGCTAAATGTATACAACAAATAGTCAAAAATCTATGCAAAACATATTAAAGACTATTAACAAAGTTACCAAATGAAACTATTAAAATGATTAGTCAATGTTATCATTAAAATCTAAGTAAAGTCAATGTAAGAACAAAATCAATTCAAACTATGTCAATGTCAATTAGTCCAAAGTTAATTTCTAATTCTAAAATGATTAATGAATAATTAGTGGTCAATTAAGCCAAAAACATATTATCAAGTCCTCAAGCTACAAAACAAACTATCAAGCAATTAAGCTAAAAACCGATTAGTGAACCATTAAGTTAAAAACGATTAAAAACAAACATTGAGCGATTAAGCTAAAAACGGTTACGGAACAATTAAGCTAAACAATCAATTAATGAATGCTTAAGCAAAAAATCAATTAATGCAATTAGGCTAAAAACAATCGGTCAAACCAATTATCAAAATCTACAACTAATTAATCACAAGATTAGGATCTAAAATTAATATCTAAATTGAATTGAAATTGGTTCCTAAACAAAAGTTGATCGAAATTAACTTCTAACAAACTAATCCTAAGTCAAAAACAATTTCTAATTAGAATTTCTAATATGAATTTTCTATTTCAATTCATTAATACAACCAATTACCTGAATCTAATTATCCCCAAAATCAATTACGTAAAATCAAAAATCTACATTAAAAACTCAACTTACAATTAATTCTTTTAAAAAATGTGTAGGGTGTTGAATGTGCTTACGGTGTGTGGAGTGAAACAGATTGGAACCTAATCCAATTTACATGAAACCCGGCCCAAATCTCTTCAGCATTGAGAAGAACTTGTCTTCTTAAACCCTAGAGTATCACAACAACTCATTCTCTTCTTCCTTGCGAGCGCCGTTTCAGCTTCTCCGCCCTCCACCTTTCTCAAACTCGTCGCGCCGCCATGATAACATCGCCATCCTCTTCTTCCAACCGCTAGTCCTCTCGCTCTCAAACCACATCAACCTCCTTGCGCCGATAACAACATCATCATCGCCTTCTCCATTCGCTCGTATCTGCCACCTTCTTCGTATCGTTTCTACGCTCACAACAATCCGTAGCCGAAAATCAAAACTACACCGGATCTCTTTGCTCTGACCACCATCTCACACGGCTATCACGACATTCAACCTACCTCGTTATCGTCATCTTCGGCTCACCTCAGCCTTACTCCATCATTCAAATAGAAAACGACGGCGACGCGACGACTTAATCGAGATCGAAAGAGAAAGAAGCGTTTACCGGTATCGACGAAGAGCTCAAGTTGTTCAGGTACGAATCCATTCTTGATCCGCTCCTCTTCCTCTTTTCGATTTACACTTCTGCAGTTCGGGATGATGCCGTGAACTCGTTCTTCTACTCCTTCTTCGTGTTGTTGTAGAATGTTGAATCTGCGAATGATTTGTGAACTGTTCTTGAATTCGTCTTTTCCGCGTGACCTGTTCTTCTCCTCTGTTGTTCTCATTGAATCGCTCTTGTGATGTTGTTTTATGCAGGTTCTTGGCGATGAATTTCAGAAGGTTTACGACAATTGCGAATTACGGTTTGTTATTGTTAGATTTCAGTGCAGAATCTTGAAGATGATAGTGGTGATTCTGGAATCGAAGATGATGCAGAATTCGTGAGTTTGGAGTGTTGTTGTTGCGAAAACTGTTGAAAATGGACAGATTGAAGATACTGCAGAACTTTGATGGAAGAATCGGTACTCTGAGGTTAGTTGCAGGTTTCCGTAAACTGAAGAATGATGAAAAGTGGAGGATAGATATGGAAGATCATGGCGTGAAGTCTCTGCAGTTCTGATTTGTTGTTGAAGATGATGAACGTTGAAGGTGGAATTGAAGAGTTCTGTTAGAGTTGTTATGGCGATTAGAAATTCGGTTAGAACGGTTAGCAGAAGTTGGTTTTCTGGTGTAAAAAATGGTTAGAGGATTTCTGTTAACTGTTATGAAATAAATTGTTAGGAGGTTAGTTAAGAAAAAATGGTTAGGGAGGAAAATGGTTTAGTGTATTTCTGTTGTAGTTGGTAGAAGTTAGTTTGGAATTGGGATTTTCTGGATAGGGATTTCTTTCTGCTATGGATTTCTGGTGTAGCTTTTTCTGTCATGGCTATTTCTTCGTATTTTGAATTCTCAATCTTCTTCTCCTTCAAGTTTTGAACTCTGTTCACGCGTTGTGTATGTTTAGGGAATTAGTTGAATTTGGATCTTTGACTTTAAATGTGGATATGAACTAAACTGGATAAAAATGGTTTAATAAAACGGTCTAGAATGTGGGTCCAACAAATGGTCAAAAATGGATAAAAAATTGGTTTCTTAACATGGATATGAATTTGGAAAGTAGGTTTAAAATGGATTAAAAAAATTGGATGTTAAATGGATAATATGGTTTTTAGAAATGGAGTCAAAATAGGTAAGTGGATTTTGGATATATTTTGAAAATAATTTGGATAAAGAATAAAAAAATGGATATTTGGTTGGGAACAAAATGGATATGGACACTTGGATGTAGAATTGGATCAAAATGGATAAGAAAAATGGTTTAGCAAATGGATATCCAAAACTAAAACAAATCCCAAACTCCTTTCACAAGCTTTGGAAAATTAAACACAGCTACTGCTGAACAATTCGCAATTGGAGCCATGGCCATTTGAATCGATTATCATATGCACCCTGAACCCACATTTCTGAACTACCTGACGAGTTCCACACACAACAATTGGACCTTGAATGTACACCGCCTGAGAAGTAACCATTTTGAATGGATAATGATAACCTTCTGAATACGGAAAGCTCAAACCAAAGGAAGATGCCTTGATCACATGTCCTTATGCAATATGCAATGCAATGCTTAATGTTTTATTTTTCTATGCTTGAATGCAATGCAATGAAATGAAAGCTCATGCTAAATGATATGAAGAAATGAGAGGGCAAATTTTTGGGTATTACACTTCTGTTTGTAATTCTTATTTGTTTTAGCTTTACAGAACGACATTTTAACATGATCGACGATTCTTGAAATAAAACGAAAAATGAATTTACTCGTTAAAACTTTTTCTGCTTTTAAACTAAAGATGGCAATTGCTTTTGACTGTTGAACATGGAAAGAACGTCGATTGCGTCTCCAAAGGCGTTTGAATTTCAAAGTGCAGAATCAAAGTACTCCTTCTGAACCAGTACGACTGAATGAAGGATCAACTGTGTCAGAGACCTTGTTTCATCTGACGCACCTCAGCCGAGTTCTTATCTCCTAAGCCCGATCAACGGTATTTCCCGCAGGGACTATCTCTCCTAAGCAAGGTAGAATTGCTACTTTTTTTACCAACTGTACTTCTTCGCCCCGCGATGGCCGAGTATTCAGTCATGTTCACTCGTCAGTCTGTATGTCGCGTCAGTTTTGTCAGCATATACATACATACATGCATCATGCATTTGATTTGCATTCACATTTCATATTGCATCACTATCACTCTAGCCGGTCTTATCCCTTAGCGATAGGAGTTTTCTCAATCAAGTTGTCAGTTCTTGCCTCGTCAGGAAACGTTGCGTCTGAACAACCTCGCCACCAGTTTATTTCTGGAAGGAAGTTGGCCCTTGACCAGTTTGATAACTTGAACCTCTGAAAAACTAGATGAACCTTCAGTCAGCATCACTCTTCGCCATTGAAGATGATATCCTTGCTTTCCCGGATTAAGGAAAATCCACAGGGAAAGCCTCGTAATCAGAGATTCGGAAGCACGCCAGTTTCGCTCCAAAAAGATGGCCGATGAAAAGGTCATCGGCACCTCAAAATTGGGCCCCATCATATGGCATTTCTCCGGGAAGATCCCGAGAAAAGTATGATGTAAGATCCCCAAGCGAAGAAAGTCTCTCAAGAGACTCGCATTCTCCAAATAGAGTCAATAAATGGCGTCTCCAACAGAGAAGTTTGTACACCTCTACAACTCAGACGACTGGGTTCCCCAGCAAGTCTAACCTCAGATCTTTTTCCCCAGCAAGTACACCTCTACGCATGGCGTCCCGTGTCAATTAAGTTTATTGACAAAAGAAACTAAGACCAGTTCCTTGGTAGGAAACCAGGATCGAGGGGAAGTTTAAATCGGAAACTGAGACCAGTTCCTTGGTAGGAAATCAGGATCGAGGGAAAGTTTACAAGAGAAACTAAGACCAGTTCTTGGGTAGGAAACCAGGATCGAGGGGAAGTTTGTTTCCGCAACTGAGACCAGTTCCTTGGCTGAAAACCAGGATCGAGGGGAAGTTTACATCAGAAACTAAGACCAGTTCCTTGGTAGGAAACCAGGATCGAGGGGAAGTTTATTTCAGAAACTAAGACCAGTTCCTTGGTAGGAAACCAGGATCGAGGGGAATTTTTTACCTTTTCTAAGCATCATTTCTTAGCAAAAGAAGAAGGATGTGCAAGCTGCCATTCTTAACCACCATCAAAATTTCGGGTATTCCGATATTTAATCCTCTTGCACCCCGAATGCCCGAATACCTTCGCCATTCACACCTTCGGGTCCAAGAAGATTAAATAGGGGCATCTTTCATACCCCAAATTTTGACCACTAAGATTTCCCATCATTATGCAAATCATCATCACAATATTGATGAACCATCATGCCTCATCAGTCTCCCCAAAGATGGGTGAGCATCCACTACAACCAAAATTAGGGTTTCAAGCCCTCTCAGAGCTTTAGACAAATGATCAATCAAGGAATGACATGATCTTCAACTTGTCTAACCTCTAAAAGTAGCTACAAAGGATCAAAAGGATTCCCACTCCAAGGATTAAGCACAAAGCTGCTCCCTTCTAGGTGGATCAAGTCTCAAGATCGACAGTGTCACCAAATTAGGGTTTTGGTCGACCAGGGCCTCCAGATGGAAAATTTCCTCTAGGCATGAGCCAATGATCCAAAACATAACCTAATATACTCCATGGAACCCCATGGACCCAACCATCAAGTCAATTTTTCCTCAGGGGATGCATTCATCAAAAATCAGGAATTAGGGCTTCTTGACCTAATTCACCCCCTAAGTTGACTTTTGGAACAAATCATGAACCAAGACCTCAAGAGAGGGTTTGAGGGTCTCTAATGAACTATATTGATCCATTTGGAATAATGGATTAATCCAAGAAGTTTGAGCAACAAGTCTCAATTTCATCTTCTCGAAAGCTTTCTGACAATTGTCATTCCACACGAATGCTTGATCCTTTCGCAGCAGCTTGAATATGGGCTCACAAGTGGCCGTTATATGGGATATGAATCGAGCAATATAGTTCAATCTTCCCAGAAAACCACGAGCTTCCTTCTCAGTCTTCGGTGCAGGCATATCTTGGATAGCTTTGACTTTGTCTGGGTCTACTTCTATCCCTCTTTGACTTACAATGAAACCTAACAATTTACCAGATCTCACACCAAAAGTACACTTGTTGGGATTTAGTCGTAATCTAAACTTCCTCAATCTTGTAAACAGCTTCTCGAGATGAACGAGGTGCTCTTCCTCAGTTTTTGACTTCGCGATCATATTGTTAACATAACATTCAATCTCTTTATGAATCATGTCATGGAAGAGTGTTACCATCGCTCGTTGATATGTCGCTCCTGCATTCTTTAGCTCGAATGGCATAACCTTATAACAAAAGGTTCCCCAAGGGGTGATGAAGGTAGTCTTTTCCATATCCTCCGGAGCCATCTTAATCTGGTTGTATCCAGAAAACCCATCCATAAAAGAAAAGACAGAAAATTGGGTCGTATTGTCCACCAGTACATCAATATGTGGCAAAGGAAAATCGTCTTTGGGACTGGCCTTATTGAGATCTCTGTAGTCTACACACATCCGTACTTTTCCATCTTTCTTGGGCACGGGAACGATGTTCGCAACCCACCGTGGGTAGTTGGATACAGCCAGGAATCCTGCGTCTAGCTACTTTTGGACTTCTTTTTTAATTTTGATAGCCATTTCAGGTCGGGTTCTTCTCATCTTCTGCTTCACCGGCGCGCATCCTTCCTTGAGAGGTAGTCTGTGCACTACAATGTCTTCATCCAGTTTGGGCATGTCTTGGTAAGACCAAACGAACACGTCCTTGTATTGTTGTAGCAACTCGACCAATCTTCTCTTTACATCTTCCTCTAAAGCAGAGCCTACCTTGACTTCCTTCCTGTCATCTTCGGTCCCAAGATTGATGATATCTACTGACTCCTGATGCGGTTGGATGACCTTTGACTCTTGCTTCAGTAGTCTGTCTAACTCCTCTGGGAGCTCACAAGTTTCCTCGCAGTCTTCATCAGCGTGGTAAATTGGGTTATCAAAGTCATATCCGACCATAGCATAATCGTTATCAATGGAAACCGGGGTGGATCTGCATGATGATGATTTTATACTTTATTTTGAGAAGTTGAAGAAGGAAAAATGCAAGAAAAACATTGCCATTTTATTTATGCAAAATTAAAAGAAAGACAGGGAACACAATTGAATGCAAAAAGTTCATTTCATTCATGATAAATATTGATTGAAAACATGGGGGCCCTACAAAATAATCCATATGCCTCGGGCAGAGCATAGGATTAGAAAGCAACATAAGGAAAATTACTCTTCGACAAAGGTGACTTCAGGCATCTCCACGACAGTCCAATTGTTGAGTTGTTGATTTGGTGCTCTTGGATACACCATGCAGACTTTTTCGGGCACACCATCTTCGCTTCCACACAAGTAACTTGGCCGTCAACAAGATGTCCAGCACTAGTGAAAACAGAAGGAGGAACAGGTCCTTTGCCTTTGTCGGAGGTTGTCTTCTTTAGATGACTTGGGAATCCCAAGCCAACTTTGTTCCTGTTAACTGGTAGCTCCAACACTCTTCCCCAACCTTCAGGGTGACCAGCTTCAATCACAGTCTTTGCGTCCTTAAAAGTAATCATCGGGGAACCAGTCTTTTCTGACTTCTTCTTCTTCTTCTCGGAAGGAATTATCTCCACATTTATAACCTCGAAAGCTTGGAAAGGGGTCTCATGAACTTCCCCTCCCACTTCAACGTAACGGAATGAGGTTAAGTGGCTAACCAGAATATCCTCTTCCCCATCAATTACAACAATCTGGTTGTTGATCATGAACTTTAGTTTTTGATGGAGTGTGGATGTTACTGCGCCAGCAGTGTGGATCCAGGGGCACCCTATGAGGCAACTGTAGGCTGGATAAATATCCATCACATAGAATGTGACGATGAAAGTGTGAGGCCCAATTTTGATAGGGAGGTCAACCTCACCTATCACAGTTCTCCTAGCCCCATCGAAAGCCTTCACTATCATTGAACTCGGCTTCATCATTAACCCTTCAATGGTAAGCTTGGACAAAGAATTCTTAGGCAAAACATTTAGCGATGACCATGTGTCCACCAAAACTCTTGACAAAATAACATCAATGCACTCAATGGATAAATGCAGAGCTTTATTGTGGTTCTTCCCCTCTGGGGGCAATTCTTCATCACTGAAGCTCAAGACATGTTTAGATGCAATGTTTGACACCACCCCGTCAAAATCGACAACGGAGATCTCTTGAGGAACGTGGGCAGCCTTTAAAAACTTCAACAATGCCTCATGATGGGCAGGCGAACACATTAGCAATGACAACATCGAAATTTTGGAAGGTGTTTGGTTGAGCTGATCAACCACTTTATAGTCACTCTTTCGGATTATGCGCAAAAACTTTTCCGCTTCGTCATTAGGACCTTCCTTCTGAGTAGAGGATTGCCCTTGTTCAACCGTTGTCTGCCTTTCATTTGTCTTTCCTACAGCTCCAGAATTGTTGTTTGGTGGTGGCACAAGTGCGAAAATCCTTCCACTCCTTGTCACACCTCTGGTTCCAGCGAGATTTTCCACAGAATCTTTAATTATTACTGGTTCCTCTTCCAATTTCTGTCCATTGATGTACACAGTTGAATCATAGTTCCAAGGCACAGCCTTGGTGCTCTCAAAAGGAAAAGGAGAAGGCACAAATATTGTCAATGGAGCCAATACAGGTGGTGATAATGGGACACCAATTGAATCATAGGGGATTTCCAAAGGCACACACACTGGATTACAAGGGGTTTGAGTCGGGTACCAATCACAATCACACGGGATCTCCAACGGTACAAGGGGTTGATTATACGGCACTGCCAACGACACATCATCATCATAGAGAATTTCAATTGGATCATAAGGGATGTCCAGAGTTGCCACCTCTTCAGCAGGGGATATCTGTTCTACCAAGAGAACGCCTTGGTCTAGTAATTTTTTAATTCCCATCTTCAAGTCATCACAGTTTTGGGGATCTACTAAACAATATTGGCAATCCACAGAACATCCTGGGAAGATGTCTTGTATCAGAAGTTGTTCCTTGATAGTTGCAAAAGAAGTCTTCATCTTGCCAACCTTCGACCCCAACTTCTTTCCTCTGGACTCTTCAATCATATCCGCGGCATGGTTATGATTCGGTATTGGGTTATTGGTAACATTAGGAGTATTTCTGGTGAAATTGATGGCTTTCGAGTCGATGAGATCTTGAACTATGTATTTCAGGGCCTGACAATTTTCGATGTTATGCCTGGGAGCTCCAGAGTGGAACTCACAATGAGCATTCGCATCGTAACCAGGAGGTAAAACCACAGGCAGGGCCTTCATGTCCCTCAATTGTACCAATGAACCCTTAAGCAAAAGTGGAAGCAATCTGGCATAGGTTGTGGGAATAGGGTCAAACTTTTTCTCAGGTCTCCTCTGTCTGGACTGACCTTGGTAGTAATTTTGGCGTTGAGGCGCTTGTTGCTGAACAGCAGGCTAGCTTGCAGGGATAGTCAAAGGTTGATGATACTGATTCGGGGTGACAGCAGCCACATGATGATATTCCTGATATGCTCTACCCTTACCCCTATTCCCGAAAGCAGCGCTTGCCTCGCCCTCTTTCTTCTTCGAAAAACCTTGACAGGGCCTTTTAGCTCAACTGGAAGATTCAGCGGCATTCTAAATTTTTCCTAACTTTATCATGCTCTCAATCCTTTCTTCAGCCATCACCAACTCGGGAAATACAGAGGACGTGCTTCTTGTCAGGCGCTCCAAGATGGGTCCTTGGAGAGTTCCCATGAACATGTCATTGAGTTCTCTGTCAAGGAGAGGTGGTTGCACTCTTGAAGCTAAGTCCCTCCACCTCTGAGCATAATCCTTAAATGACTCGCCAGACTTCTGAGTCAGACCTTGGAGTTGTGTGCGATTAGGCGCCATGTCTAAGTTGTACTGGTAATGCTTTAAGAAGGCTCCAGCTAATTCATTCCATGTCCTGATGTTGGCGCGCTCCAATTGCATATACCATTCAAGGGAAGCCCCACTGAGGCTATCTTGAAAGAAATACATAAGCAATTTCTCATCATCTGAATGAGCAGCCATTCTTCTGCAGTATGATCAAATGTGTATTCTCGGACAACTAGTTCCCTTGTATTTCACAAAGTCAGGGAGTTTGAATTTAGGAGGGATCCTGACACCAGGCACCAGGCACATATTAGCAACATCTAAACCAAACGTATTGGGTCCTTGCAAGCCTTTCACAGTCTCTTGTAGGGCATGCACCTTCTTCGCCAAGTCAGTATTTGGCGGCCCAAAAGCATCTACGACCGAGTCACCATGAGGGCCATAAAAATCTTCATGCTCATCGTACTGGACAAGCGTCGGGATCGCCCTAGCAGCCGCTGGGATGCCTCCGCCTATAGGGATCAGAATTCCCGCGCCATCGGGAATTGGAATACCTCCACCATCAGGGATTGGAACACCTCCACCAACAGGAATCGGGACACCCCCACCAACAGGAGTTAGGACAACAGTGTTTCTTTCGGCAGCCTGCCTCATCTCTTCTTGTGCTCTGGCCATGTTCTGAATAACCTCCATCAGCTGGCCCATCTGAGTCTTCATAGTGAGCATCTCTTCTCTAAAAGTGGCTTGGTTCTGCTCAATTTGATCCATGATCCTCTTCCGATTACTCCTGGTGTTGTAAGGATATCGGAAAGTCAGCTTGTTCCTACTGCAGCAGGCCAAGTGGTTGTGAGTTTCAGGGTTTGATGAATATGCAAGATGATATATGAATGCGTATGCAATGCTAGAATGATGTTCAAGGAGACCCTCGAGACTCGTGATTATCATAGGTATTATAGAAGTGAACAGATAATAAAATTTGCACAACTTTGAGAACAAAAGAAGCTTTTCATTAATTCACTAGAAGATTGAGTACACAAGATTAAGCATGTTCATTAAATGAGTACATAGGTTTTGAAATAAGACATGAGAATACACAACAATAATTAAATGGTCTTCTTTCGGATGCGCTCTTCAAGCTTCTTCGACTCGAACAGGAATCTCCCTACCATCTGATCGCAAAGGTGAATGAAGTCGTTAACCGAGGGAGGGGCGTTGTTGCCATCCAAGTCTTGCATTGCGCTCTCCAACCTCCAAGGTACATCGCTAATCATGAGATTATAGTATTCTACAAGGCCATTGTACCTAGCACGATACATATCCAAAGCGGGCTGACAAATGTTCAGAGACTCTACATGAGTGTTGAGCAACTGATTGAGGTTCTTCTCCCTTTTGACCCATTGGGAGCTATCTTTCTTCAAATCCTCGAAACGACTCTTCCAATGCTTCACTAGTCCTTTAGAAGTTTCCAACTCCTTACACTTGTCGTTCCACATTTCAGGAGTATAGTGTGCCGACCTCATGGCTTCCTCTTTGAGGTGACGCTCATCTCTGACCAAAGTCAAATCATTTCTCAATCGTCCTTCGAGCTCATCAATGTTAGCTTCGAGCTTTTCTCTAGTTTCCTTCTTAGCAGCAGAAACCTCTTCATATAAGCGCCAAGCCCTACCACAAGAGTCTTTGGCCTCTTCCAAACATTTTCGGAGAGCTTTCACTGATGCATCAGCCCCTTCAAAGCCTTTTTGATACAGGACCCTCAGATCACTTTCGATCTTCAACCTCTTGCTAGTTTCCACCACTTGATCTTGCTCAATCTCAAACTTCCTCTTAAACTGGCTAGTCTCTAAACCAGCTTGGTGGATTTGTGCTTGTAGCTCTTCGTTTTCTTTAGTCAATTTCTCCACCAATAACTTCAGCTTGTTATACTCCTCCATAGGAACATGTGTGGGTACAGGAGGCTTAGTATGCATGGGAGCCTCATAAGGGTATGGTAACGGCCTTTCTGCAACCCTTGCCAATAACCACCTGTTGTATGGTTCTTTGGACACACAGTTCTTTGCCTTTAATTCCTTTCTCCCACTTGAATGGATCTTATTCCACGCTCTTGAGATCCTTCTTACAAATTCAGGGTCATCTGCTTTATTGGCTAGGAAGAAACTTTGGATCTTTTCTGCCTCAGGCTCATCCTTCACTGCGTAGCCAAGTTGGCGCAATGCCATGATCAGATTATAGTTAATACAGCCTGCTCTCCCAATCAGAGGTACATTGCGGAACTCTCCACAACTGAAGATGATTTATGTATCATAATACTCATGAGAGTACCATGCAATGCCATCAGCTACTAGAGACATGATACAGTTGGACCACTTCAGCTTCTGCTTGTTCTCCACAAAAGGGTCATCCTTAGGCAGATGAGAGTTGTACCACTTGTATAGCAGGTGGGAATAACATTGGACCATCCCTGTCTTCTTCTCACTCCTCCAATGAATGGAGTGGTAAGTGTCGGCAAGGAGCGTGGGAATTGGGTTCTTCTGAATGAAGAGAGTAACGGCAACAATGTCTATGAAATTATCTATATTTGGGAAGAGAATAATTCCATAGATGATCAGAGCAAAAAAGATTCCAAATCTCTCCTAATCCTTATCGGCCTTATACTAAGCAACTTTGTCGAGAAGAAATTTCAGAGGGAACCCATGAGTACCTCCCTTATAGACCAAACCAACATCAGCCTCTTCTTTGGTGATGTGAAGTGCATGAGCAATGGATGGAGATCGTAGTTCTTCTTCTAAACCGGTGTAAATGGGTCGATCCTTGATCTTAATATTCAGTAGATGGGAGTATTCCTCAAGAATAGGAGCCAACTGGTAATTTTAAAAGGTGAAGCATCGGAGCGGAGCATCATAGAATTGAGCCAATGCGTACAAAGCCCAAGTATCCAATCTAGTATCGAGGAGATCAAGCAGTTTCCCATGTTGCCCTTGGAAATTGATCTTCATTACTTTCGGCACATCTAGCAGAATATCTCGGATTGCACCCAACTTCGGCTCTCTGAACTTTAGTGAATTGGTGCTTATCTTCTTAGGATCATCCATTCTTTCAGCAATACCTGAGATAACCATAGTCTCTTAAGTCCCTTGATATGCAAAAAAATGGTATGCAATGCTTTGGAACGGGTTCACAACACGAGGGTCAAGATCACTGATTCTGCATGACAGCACCACAAGATATCCCTCACCTCGGGTAGTTAATCTATTGGGTTACAACAGGGCATTCCAAAGGTTTTCAAACAAGGTCCCATGCACTAACCCTCAAAAGTTTCTCATCATAACGACGATTCGTAAGACGGTAATCCCTTCAAAAGATGAGCACAGAGTTATGTCTTAGTGACCTTTGGAATAGGGTTCTAAAGGTCCTCAGAATCACGGACTCCCAGGTCGGAAACAAAGACGCCATTACACCTAATCGTAAGACATAATCATTCCCAAAGGGGCCTCATTTGAGTGGTGGAAGTCAAACCGACTCGACGAGTCCTAAGTCTCGCAAATCAGTAAGCAACCACCTCCTAGCTTAGTGTATACTCGAAAAGCTCGGGTAGAAAGCCTTTCTCCTCACCAACCATCCCCAATAAACCCAACAGATAAGAGAACACAGGATAATAAAGCAATAATAAAGCAAACAAATCACACATATGACAAACAAACTAGGCTCGGCTTGCTTAGGGATTTCCTGTCCCCAGCAGAGTCGCCAGCTGTCGCTACTCGAAAAATAGTCGACCGGAGGCGAAAGGAGGAAGAAACAGAAGAGTCACCATCGAACTTTATTTATCCCATGAGGGGAAGGGAAAACATCGAGAAAACCCAAAGAAGGAAGGATAAGATGGTCTCGCAACCAAATTACGGGTTCGGAAGCCGGTTATGCGGAGGGAAGGTATTAACACCCTCCACATCCATCGTACTCGATGGGAACCATTCACTTGTCTATATGTAAGGATGTTTGCTAAAGGATATTGCTTTCTAAGTGTGTTCTAAGAGGGAGAAAGAAATGTGAGAACCAAAGAATGTGAAGGAAAATAAAAGAAAAGGTGAGGAGAAGAAAAAGGGGACTCGATAGGACTTTGCGGTCCTATGCCTACGTATTCCCTCGTGCAATGGGAAAGTCAGAGTCAATGTAGTTCGAAGGACTACGGGTGAAGAAAATGGAAGGGGGCTCGCCAAGATTATCGCGATCTTGTGCCTACGTATCTTACATTCGGACGAGAATGAAGAATCAGAGCAATCGTAGTTCGACCGACTACGATTTGTTGGTGTTTTTTATGGACGATGTTAATGTGCGGGTTCTAGCAGTTAGGTGTTTTACGGCTCGCTCGTGGAGTCTTATGCGTTACCTGTTTGCAGTAGAACGGACGTAACATGTCCTTTTTGAAAAGGTTGATTTTTTCCATCAAGGCAAGATGTCACATTTGATTTGTTGAAAGTTGATTTTAAGGGTGAAATAAGTCCTCGGATAGTAACCCCTTCGGGTAGTACCCAATTCTTTATCTCAAAAAGGTTTGTTATGAAAATGGTGTGGCGAATATAGTCATGTCTTCGTATTGAAAGACGAGTATCGGGACCACACACTCTAAAGTGAGCATCCTAATACTCGAAGAGGAAGAGGTCTTCACCCAATCCTCTCTCTTTAGTTCAATACGAAGAGACCCTATTCTCTTATTAAGGTGTTTTAGTTTTAGATGGTAAGTGCTTCATGACAGTGAACCCTAAAGGTAATGTCAAGCACTCGGGATAGGAGAAGGCCTTCGCCTAACCACTCCACGACCATCTAAGTTTATTGAAAAAAGTTTGAAAATGCACTTGGTACAAAACCAAGGTTTTTGACACAAGGAGATGAAATAAAGAGAGAAAAAGGGTTTTGAAAGAATGGGTGGTGAATATAGTTACGTCTTCGTATTGAAAGACGAGTATTGAGACCACACACTCTAAAGTGAGCATCCTAATACTCGAAGAGGAAGAGGTCTTCACCCAATCCTCTCTCTTTAATTCAATACAAAGTGAATTTTATACTCTAATGGATTGAGGTTTGAGTTTGCATTCGAATCGGTTAAAGGAATTGAACTAAATGGGGTGGAGAACCTAATTGACTAGGATAAGGTCGACGATGACGCGCGAGGCAGTCGACTTACAAGGGTGAAAAATGGCTCGACGTTGAATCGAGAATTTATTTTTGAAAATGATTTTGAAAGTATAAATAAGAGATTAATCAATTATTATTGTGGTATAAACATATCATATGAGAAAATCGCACAACCAAAATAAATAATCGGGAATTACACGATTAAACCAAACTAAACAACACACAAAATCATTAACTAAATTAAATATGAATATTTAATAAAATTAATTAATAATTTAATTAATTAATATTAAATAAATATATTTAAGATAATTAATAATACATACTTTTTATATTTTTTATAAATTAAACAATAATAATAATAATAATAATAAGAGAAATAGAAAATAAAATAAAATAAATAATAAAACAATACAATAAAACTTTATGGGCTTGTATCAAAAAGCAAAAGGAGGGTGCATTCAGAAAGACATAGGCCCAAGAAAACTGGCCCAGGCGCTGGATCTATTGGTTTCAGTCAACCTGTGTTGACCTTCGTGGGCAAACTAGGGTCATTGGATCTAATGGTAAAAAATCTTGACCAGATCCAAGGGTTTGATCGGAGGGTGCACGATATCTCTTGGAGGTCACGCGCATGGAATGAAACGTGTGAAGGCTGATGATGATATCACTCTAAATGACGGTGACAAATGTCACCTTTCACCAATGTCAGTCTACCACCAAGTGAACACGTAGGCATGGAATATTATACTATATGACTTAAAGTTTATTATTTAGAAAGAAAGAAAAAAAATAGCATTCGTCACTCAGCCTCTCTCATTCTCCCTTGAACCTCCCTCTCTTCTCTGGAAAAAATTTCATCACCTCAGTTCACCATTCGCCAGAGAAGCGGCGGCGCACGACGGCCGTCACCGTCTTCTCCGGTGACACCCCACTAGACTACAAAAATATGAACGTAAACCCCTACTCAAAATCCAAGGTGAACCTGAATCTCAGCCTGGATTCACCTAAATCACTCTCAAATTCCCATATCGAAGTTCAAAGATTCACAACCCAAACCCTCTTAAAACTTAATTTCAAGTATTACTCGAAACACCAAAACTGTTTCAACCGAAGCGAGAAAAAAGAAAACACCAAAATACCTCTTTCAAACCTCAATCCCCAAAATCGGTCACTTCAGAAAAAAAATGAAATCAAACTAGCGACATCACTTAGGCAACTTCCAATCATACAACAGAAGGATTAAAACAAGGTTTACACACATCAATGTAAATCAGAGGCCATGTTCAACACTATGTAGTACTTATTAGAGGCAAATACAATTAATCAAAGCAAGAAACGTTACCTTCCGGAGAAAAGGAGTCCTAACAGGTAAATCTTCCTTTTGCTGCACCTTGTCTTACTTCCAGTTTCTTCTTTGCTCCAACTTTTTCTTCTGCTGCTTGGATTGCTCAGTTGTTGGGTTATTGCTATTCTTAGTAGATCAAAACTGATTCTTGAACTAGATTTTTAGGGTTTTTGAGTTTCTGATCAGCAATGGTGGTTGTTCTCTGGGGTTCTTTTTTGATTTTTCAATCCTCTCGGATTTTTCTCTCTTTTTTCAAAACTGTCGTCGAACTGGTGAACACACGTGGTTTTATAGTGGGAAATTAGGGTTTGATGGTTTGAACATAGGCTGAAGCATCTTCTGTTTTGGTATGTTTGCAGTTACTTTCTTTGATGCTCAAATGTGTTTTTCCTGAACTGTGAAGCTCTCTTTGTGTACTTTCTGAACCTCAGCATTCTGCTCTATTTTTTACTGCTCTGAATTTTGTTACTGCAGAATTTTGAATTTGTTTTTCTTGGGCTGATATGGAATTGGGATGGTTGGATGCTAAGTGTATTTACTGCAGTAAATTAACCATGAAATTGTGTATGTATGGTTTGAACTTGAATGGGTTTGTTTGTATTATGATGAATTGGACTTGTATGAAGTCTTGATGGAGTTGAACATGTTTGAAATGTGAACTTTGTATCGCAACATGATGAATCGTTTGGAGCATGGTTTCATCACCACTTAATTTGATGCCTTCTTTCTTTGTAGGTGAGGACCATGGACCATTGGCAAATGGTAACTTGATGATAGGCACATTTGAGTTTGTTGGAGACAAAAGCTTGGAGTTTAAGGCATAGGCTTAGGAAAAATGTATAGAACTTGTAATCGAACCAAAAAACAACCTTGCACCATTTGCCTTGTGATCTTGAGATTTTGAATATGTCTTTGTATGGACGGAAATTCTTGTATCGACGTTGCAACGACTCTTGAACCAAGTCTTGTACTTCTTTGAATTTTGATGGTGAATGTAATTTTGGAAAATCAAAAGAGTTCTAACAGAATGTTGAGTTTGAATGAGAACTTGAAACCTTATTATGCATTTGAACTTTGCATCATGTTCTAAAAACAAAACAAGCATTTTTTCCTTTTTGAATTTTCCTTGAAATAAAGAACTAAACTTTGCTTATTGATTCCAAATGTCCACCTTTGAATCTTCAAATAAAACTCTTCTAAAATTCCATGTTGCACTCAAAGATCAAACAAATGAAGCGGGAACTAGAGACTTGTGTTTTGGAATGATGAACCTAATTTGGATGATTGAATTTGCAATGGAATGGGCCTTGAGTTTTTTGAACTTACAATCTCGAATTTGGATTCCATTTGAACATTGAATTAGAAATTATGTGGCATGAAGATGAGCACCTAAATTTTCAAGTAACTTGTATTTGAAGAAATCCACATGGATGGATTTTCCAATTTGAATCACTCCTTGATTAATGAATCAGAACATATAATGAATCCATACACCAATGCCTTGAATCATGCTTAATTGAAAATGTTGAATCATGGCACACTTGAATGCATGTTTCATTGTAATGAATACAAATCAAATTTGCAAGCCACGAGTGACCGAAACGATAATGCGCATGTTCACACAACTTCATACACTTATCTTCTTGGCCATCTTGTATGTTTGAAACCTTTGTTCCATTTGAATGCTCTTTGACTTCACACCAATTTCAAAGCTCAAAACTTGCATTCCTAATGAGTTATTAACTTCAATCAGTAAACCAAGTCAACCTTTATCACAAGCAGTAAATAAATGTCTTAGCCACAACTTCATCTTTTGTATCATGTCATGTTCTTTGCGACTTAAACCACAAACCTTTGAATTGACAATACATGATCTCCAAAATGATATCTTGCCTTGAAGAAACCTTGAGGAAGATAACACCTTGAAATACGGAGGGATGCATGACACGAAGCCCAAAAGTGACCTTAGTCATTTGACGATCTCTGATAACACTTGTATGCAAAATGGCCCATGACAAGAGGTCACTTAGTAAGTGTAATCCCTTCTTGCTCAAGTTTGATCAAAACCAAGTCAAGTTCCCTCCTGAATTAGGTTGTGAATAGAGATCCAATTAAATCAATCTCAAACATAATTTGAGGCAAAAATCCCTTATTGTCCTTTCCTTGCAAACCTATATGCTTGGCATGATGAATGTATGATATGAAGGACCATGGTGAAAATGAGGGTGTGACAAACATCCTTTTCAAATCATGAATCAACACATATTCAACTTACAAGGCACTTTAAGTGCTACAAAGAAAC
Source organism: Lathyrus tuberosus (assembly GCA_022829125.1). Taxonomy (NCBI): domain Eukaryota; kingdom Viridiplantae; phylum Streptophyta; class Magnoliopsida; order Fabales; family Fabaceae; genus Lathyrus; species Lathyrus tuberosus. The sequence continues at coordinate 10,691,680 of JALAZF010000090.1, forward strand.
TAGGTCAAAATAGGTTGAAAACAAGGGTGAAAGGAGGAGTACATGTTGAGGTGTTCAAAATTAGGAAAATGGATAGACAAATCCAAAGCCAAAGCTTAAATTCAATTTTAAACATTTAAGAATGGGTGTGTGAAGTTTCATCTAAAGATTGGCAAAATAGCCATCTCAAAATTAAACTTCAAGGTGAAGCATCAAAGACATCGAGCAATGAATCGAGGGCCAAATAAAGGCAACTAAAACCAACCAAAGGAGCTCATCCAAGGTCAACAATTAACCATAAAGCAACCTCTTAATGTGCCCTTAGACACTCTAAGAAATCAATCCAAGAAGATAAAGGGAAGTGGTTATTTTGAAAGAAGTTCACAAACTAGGTTAAAAATTACTCCTAGTTTTATAAAATCAGAAATAAATATTAAAATAAGATAAAAATGAAATAAAAAATTTATAAAATTAAATTAAACCTCAAAAGGTTAGCATGAATGTTTTGGGAATTTTTATTTAATAGAAACTATTTTTAATAAGATAAAATTGAAATGCAAAAAAAATGAAAATATTTGAAAAGAAATAAAACAGGGCAGGTGTACTAGTAATCATAGAATGAACTAGGATGAGGTGTGCACGTATGGGCCTTCTGGACAGGGGGGTGTTGATAGTGAATAGGGCGAAGGCCCAAGTCCAAAGAACTAAACTTTCAGCCAAATGATTAATACATGGTTAACGTACAAAATAACATGTAAACCTGTATCAATTGGTCACTATGATGTTAAGTGACTACACGACAAAACTCAACCCTAACTTATCCTATACTGCCACACCATAATCTTCCATGCAAACTAAACAAAAACCTTTAACCCTATCGTGAACAGAGAAACAAGCATGGTGAACCCTCGCCTTTCTCAGCCATCTCCCAAACTCATTTCCCAATCAAAATCAATAAAACAAGATAGCAATGTGTAGTATTCAAAAGGTAGAACAACATTAAACCCTAAACATCTCAAGACAGGAACTTAAACATGGAGAAAATGTACATGGAAGTTGAACATTTAAACTAAAATTAACAAGCTATATGATGATGTATGATCAAAACCTCATGCAAATAACCATGCGATCATTTCAAACCAATATAGATGCAATGTATAGACACATGGTATTATTCAAAAACAGTTGAACATTGAACATGAGAGCATAAGGATATGGCGGAACCCTTACCAAGTGGAGACAGTCCACTGCTTCTTCACCGTGGAGCTTTAGAAATACAGCAAGTTCAACCTCTTCCTTTGGCTGATGATGATCTGCAAGGCCTTGAGTAAAGTACACAACTCCTCCTTTCTCTTGGTTCTCACGAGTTCTTCCTTTGAGTGATATGTAGTTTATGTATGAGATGATGCTCTGTCTTTGGAACAAGGGAATGAACTCTCTTTTATAGCCAGAACAAGCTGGTCATTGGTCTTGAAACATAATAGATATCTGCTTTGTCTAAGAGAGAAACATGGACAAGTAGGATCCTACACGCATGGCCCCTTCTACTCTTATTCTTGAGCTAAGTGAAAGTCAGTTGTTGCTTCTCTTAGGGTTTAAGTCAGCAACAGAATAGATTAAGAAACAAAAGGGTTGTAGTGCAAGAAGGATTGCACAATGGTCCATGGTTTTAGCTTTTGTATGTCAACTTGTCATGTACAAAGTAGTTGTACTTTGGTGGCTTGTTTTCACGGGTTTAGGGTGTAAAGTGTACCTTGAAAACTGATGAAAAAGAACAGCAGAGTGTACTTGGTAAGGTTAGGATCTTAGTTCAGCATTTGGTTCAAATGAGAGCATATTGTAGTGAAAACATAACCATGCCATGCACTTTGCCACACGATGGTTCTTTGTCCAATGAACCAAATGGGGTGATTCTTGAACCCTTTGAAAGTTGGCATGGGCTAGAGTAAACTTGATGTTGGTGGAAGGCTGATATGGGGCTTAGGAACATATGAAAAGTTGTGGCAAAATTGGTGGCTACAAAGAACCAAAATCAAAATTTTCCTAAGTATAAAACAACATTGTAACATGATCACTTTAGGGCATTAGAACTTGGAGAATACTTCACCAATTTATGAGATTCTTGGCTCAATGTAAAGTAGGAAGATAATAGAACAATTCTCATGTGGAGGACCTTTGGTTTTGAAGCTTGTACCCTTGAGAAAAAATGCCATGAAGTTAGTGTAAAACTAGGGCAAAATGATCAAAATTTCACTAAGTCATAAAGGGATTTGGCTTCCAAGTCTCATAACTTAAGAATCAAGACTTTTTTGAAGAAGGACCCTCTAATACACTTTGAAGTTCATGGTGAGAGCTTCAATTTGAGCTTTGAATCACAAAAATTGGATGTGTGGTTTGAAAGTTATGACCCTTCCAAGTTTGCACAAGGAGTGAACTTTTCCATACTTAGAAAATTTTAAGGACCAAACCTTGCCCTTTTTGCAAGAAACCTCTCAAATGTTAATCTTCCATGCTCTAACTCAAGAATCAAGCATGTCTTGATGGAATATGGCTTGAATACTTCATCTTGGATCAAAATATCAAAATTCAAAGGTTTGACTTTTCAGTCAAAACCCTAGTTTTCTTCATGAATCCAACTGGGTGACCTCTGATGATCTTGTCCTCTCAACCTTTTCAAATACCAATGGATGGCCTCTAAGGATGTTTATGAACACATGAAATCATATCCCAAGGCTTGGGATCATACCTTGATCAAAATCAAAGGCAAAAGGTGACTTTTCCTGACAAAACCCTAATCTGGGGCCAGATGAACTTGTGGCTCATCGCACTTGTGATGGGAGCCAAACACACTTGATTTCTTGTTGAATAAGACCTCTTGGATGTATGTGAGCTCAACTGATTGATGAATCAATCAAGACATTGACTGACCACAACAAGATTCTTTAGTGATTCTTCAGGTTAAAACCCTAATTCCACAACTCTTGATCTGATGGTTTCTTTTGACCCAATCTCATGAGATCATGGCATATGATTTGAGAACTTCATGATTAGCCTCCAAGACCAAATGGTTGAACTTTTAGGACCTCATTTGGCTTTCTTGAACAGATGACTTCACATACCAATCTCAATCAACTAGTGAACACTTGTGATGGTTGTATGGAGCCAAGAAGTGTCTTAGGAGACCTTGAAACATGTGAGAGTTTGGCTTATTGACTTTGCCTTATTTCTTGTGCAAACCCTAACATTTACATAAAAGAAACAAACTAGCAAGGTATGGTGGTTAGTTGACAATGCATAGATGATTGAACCCTAAATGCAAGTGCAAGATGTTATGTCATCTAAGGGGTAAATTTTGGGGTATAACAGTTGCCCCTATTTAAATATCTTTACCGGATGGTACGAGGGATGATAATCCTCTGGAAATCAAAGTGAAAGGTATTTAAATATAGTAAAACGAAAATTTTGCCCTTAGATGGAATGCATATGCTAAGGACAGGCAACAGACATGCAAATGCTGACATGCCATGAACTCCTAGTATGATGATATGATGCCATGATAGTGCAAAAATGCAGACAAAACAAGACACCAAAAGACAAAGAGAAAACACCCACAGGCGAGCCTTATTGGGAAGGAACAAAGGTTTAGTATCCACAAGCAAGACTCACTGGGGATGTAGGTTAACAACCAACAAAAGAGACTCACTGGGGAGGAACAAAGGTTTGGTATCCACAAGCAAGACTCACTGGGACGTAGGTTAACAACCAACAAAAGAGACTCACTGGGGAGTGACCAAGAAAACACTGGGGATAAGAAAATAAAATGAGGGGAACCCCATAGATCCTCACTGGAGATAGAAGTTAGAGAGATATTCTTCACTAGGGGAAAGATCCAGGGAGATGGACGACAGGTTCATATTTGACCGGACGACATTGGGGACAGCAAAAGGGGAAGACACACTCTTTACTGGGGATGAAACCAGAGAGAAGACATGATCTCCACTGGGGATCAATTTGGAATAAAATGATGGACACCCAATAAATTTTCTGGGGATTTCTTATACTGAAGAGTTCAAACGGGATCTTCAAGAAAAGCCAGAAAAGACATAGACAAACACAAACTCTATGTGCGCCAAATGACGATAATCATAAGGAATTTCAAAGGGATATTGGTAATGACCAAACCTCTGCTGGGGATAAGATTAAAGTGCCAATAAGTGATTGGACTCAGAAATAATATGCTAGTAAACACTGGACTCACAATATCAATATTTGAAACGATGCCAGTAAACACTGGACTTGGGATAACAACAATGATTGGATGAACAAATGTGCCAGTAAACACTGGACTCGGTACGATACCGATAAACACCAATATAAAAACATGCCAGTCAACACTGGACTTCGTACAATACCGATAAAGACCGATATAAAAACATGATAGTTAACACTGGACTTGAGACAAAGAAACATGCCAATAAACACTGGACTTGGTACAATACCGATAAAGACCGATATAAAAACATGCCAGTCAACACTGGACTTGAGACAAAGAAACATCCCAGCAATCACTGGACTTTAGGTTCATATCTGACCTGAGTTTCAAACAATGCCAGCAATCACTGGACTTTAGGTTCATATTTGACCTGAGTTTCAAACAATGCCAGCAATCACTGGACTTTAGGTTCATATCTGACCTGAGTTTCAAACAATGCCAGCAATCACTGGACTTTAGGTTCATATCTGACCTGAGTTTCAAACAATTCCAGCAATCACTGGACTTTAGGTTCATATTTGACCTGAGTTTTAAACAATACTAGCAATCACTGGACTTTAGGTTCATATTTGACCTGAGTTTTAAAAAATGCCAGCAATCACTGGACTTTAGGTTCATATTTGACTTGATTTTAAAACAATGCCAGCAATCACTGGACTTTAGGTTCATATTTGACCTGATTTTTAAACATCACTGCACTTTAGGTTCATATTTGACTTGTGTTGCAGTGAGAATCGGATGTCAAGCTATTAATTAACTTGAATCACAAAACATGAAATTCACCACCGAGCTTTGATTTATCTAAAGGAAAGGGTAAAGATCGAAAAAACCCTAATAAGAGATCTAAGGTTTGGGGGTTGGTTATACTAAGGGAAGGTATTAGTATCCTAAGTATCTGTAGTACTCTATAGGAACCTCTTGTTAGTATTTGTGTTATGTTAAAGTTGCTTGCTAAAGGGAAATGTGCAAAGGTAAAGACCTAGGGGTATATACACCAAGTATGTTCGCCAAGACATCGCATCTCGTGCCTACGTATCCTGACAGGAATGGAATCAGAGCATTCGTAGTTCCCCTCACTATGGGGTAAAAGGGTGAAAAGAAAGGTGGAAAAAAAGAAAAGGTAGAAAAACAAAAAGGTGGCTCGTTAGGATCTCGCAATCCTATGCCTACGTATTCTCAAGATGAACTTGAGAAATCAGAGCATCCGTAGTTCCCCTCAACGGGGGTGAAGAACTCTTGACAGTGGTCAAGGTTCCAAGGGAAAGTAGGGTCTGACAGCAAGACACCTACGTGGAGTGCGGCGACTCCAATCCTAAGGCTAGGTAAAACAGGGAAAGAAAGTCTCGAGGGAAAGTAGGGTCTGACGGCAAGACACCTACGTAGAGTGTGGCGTGAGATAAGGGAAGAATGGACAAGGCTTTGTCTTAAATGACATGGCAGTCAACGGGGGAGGATCTCTTTCCTTTGGAATGTGAGGGTAAGCATCAGAGGAACAAAAGGAAGTCTCGAGTATTAGGAATAAGATAAATATGTACAGCAATATATACAGTAAATGTAACCAGAATTAAATTAAAAACTGAACACTAGGAATTGTCAAAAATAAAATTAAGAATTAATTAAAAATCTAAATAGACAAAATAAAAAATAAAACAATTTCTATTTAAAAAAGCCAATTAAATCTAACTAATTAAATTAGAAAATAAAAATATTTTTTTTTGCTTTTTATAACAACCTAATCTCTCTTTTAATATTCTAAAAAAATTTAACTCAAAGAAAAAAAATCTACAATTAACAAAAACTAGGTTCTAACAAAGTTCTAATTAAATTGGTTCTTTATATTATTATTAACTCTTAATCCATACTAATTAAACTCAGCCTTCCAATGTGCTTTTTATTTTTAAATACACTAACCTTTTTAAAAAAAAAAAAAAAACTTAAACTATAGTAAAATAAAGGTGAATTCTTATCTACCCAACTCAAAAAGTTGGGTAAAGTTACCTTCAGTGTAAAATGCTTTAAAAACAACAAACAATTGTAGTATTTAATAAATAATTAAATGTGTTAAAATTAGATGGTATCATGTGATTGATTGAAGGTACATTATCCATCTTTTAGTGATGGGTAGAGAAGTTATCCCCTAAAATAAATATCATGAAGTAAAAGACACATTACAGTAACGTTAAAACAAGGTGCTGCACTTTATCTATAATATAAGAAATCTAAGTGTTCTGGTTAAATCCTTTTTAACCTTTGTTCTAATGATGCCACATCACAGATTTAGGGGCAATTTGTGTCTAAATGCAACTAATTTCAACCGGATTATGGTCTGATTGCAACACAACTACACTAATTACATTACATAGACCACTTTTATGCCATAAAATTGATGGTTACCCCCTTTATCTGGCCAGAATACACTGCCTTTACTTTATTTCTGGTTACTATTGTAACTATTATATTCAAGTTATTGCATTGGTAAACCAACCCTACATCTTCAGACATAACATCTTTTCAGATTCTCTATCATCCTTTCTCTCACACTCTCTCTCTTCTTCTTCCTTCTTCCTCTTCTCCTTCCATCTCCATCTTCTTCTTCCTTCTTCCTATTTTTTCGTAATGTTTTTCTTATACTCTATTAATTATTTTTCCCAAAATGATTGTTATGTTTTACCGAAATGATTCTTGCTTCTCCATCTTCTTCCTTCTTCCATCTTCTTCTATGTAGATTCTTTTTCCAGATCTAAAAATTTGTGATGAAAATATGTAGGGGTGGGAAGCATATTATGTGTTTGATGTATTGAATGGTTGCTTTTGATGTGCAGATCCTTGATTTAATAGGCGATGAAGGTGTTCAGACAGTGGCTGCAACTTGCAATAACTTGCGCGAGCTTCGAGTTTTTCCTATGGATGCGAGGGAGAAAACTGTAGGTCCTGTTTCTCAGATTGGTTTTGTAGCCATTTCGCATGGTTGTAGAAATTTATAATTGATTTTTAAGCTTATCATGGACTGACTACAAAGGAACTGGTAATGGAAATTTCATTTTCAATATGTGCTTGGTTGTTTCTGTACGAAAAATAAGGTTGTTTCTGGAGTAGTATTGCAATTTGATTCCTATGTTTTGTTGTAATCATTTTTCTGTTTGATTGTTTAGGTTGGACTATAGTTCTGCCCTTAAATATGGTTCAATTTAGAGATGATAATTTTCTGTTAATTTTGTTGTCCTGCAGCTATCTATCAAAACTAGAGGTGTTGGTTTAACACATATCAACCCTTGAACCACCCACGAAATTGTGGTTTGTGTGTATTCGCCATCCTGAACCTGAGGTGAGTGATATTTTGTTTAGTTACATTTGCAAATCCTGTTTATGTGGTAAGTTTATGTGTTAATTTGTTAGTTTGATAGAACTTTTGTGATTAACAATACTGAAAATCCTGTTTACGATTAACATGTTTATGTTCCTGTCCCAAATAATGGGATTAAAGTGCATTTTGTTGTTAACAATAGTGATGTGGTTGGTTCAAAACTTGACAGATGATAGTTTCTGATATATATTAGCATGTATGTTCAGGCGTCTTCGTGTATGTCCAGAACCATCATAAGATTTTTTTATAGGAAAAAGGAAGACAATATAGAAAAAGAGGGGAAATGAAATAGAGTTATGATGTGTAATCATGCTTATTAGTAGTTGATGATAATGGTGGAGGCCTGTTGGAATTCTGTGTTTTGCTCATAATTCTGAGTCCTGAATATTTTGTTGGATGCCATTTACAGCCATATTTCTTCTCTAATTCTCAATTGCATTTTATGCATTGTTTAGATCTGCTGATGCCAAACGACATGGTTATTACACGTCAAAGATTCTGGCCTGTTTGACGACAACACAAAGCTCAAGATCGCGATCATTAGTTTTGGAAACTTTGATCAATTCCTTACAAAAACTTTTGTACGTCAAGGCCATAAAGTGTTAGCATACTCTAGAACAAACTACTCTGATGTGGCTCAGGAATTGGGAGTTTCCTATTTCGATGATGCAGATGATCTCTGTGAACAACATCCAGAAGTGATTTTACTTTGCACTTCAATCCTTTCCACAGAGAAAGTTCTTAAATCATTGCCTGTGCAAAGGTTGAAGAGAAATACTCTGCTTGTTGATGTACTTTCTGTCAAAGAATTTCCTAGAAACATTTTTCTTCAACATTTACCACCTTATTTCGACGTTCTCTGTACTCACCCTATGTTTGGGCTAGAGAGTGGGAAAAATGGGTGGAAGGATCTTCCATTTTTATTTGATAAAGTTAGAATAGGAAGAGTGGAATCAAGAATATCACGTTGTGATCGGTTTCTTGACATTTTTTCTAAAGAAGGGTGCCGAATGGTTGAAATGTCATGTGCCGAACATGATTGGCATGCCGCTGGATCACAGTTTGTCACACATACCACAGGAAGATTTTTAAAAAAATTGAAGCTGGAGGCAACACCAATAGACACAAAGGGATATGAGACTTTATTGAGTTTGGTGGAGAATACTGTTGGGGATAGCTTTGATCTGTACTATGGATTGTTCGTGTATAATATAAATGCCATGGAACAACTGCAAAGATTCGATCTGGCTTTTGAGTCATTGAAGAAGCAGTATTTTGATCGTTTGCATGGTATTTATCGAAAACAAGTATTTCAAAATGAAGAAATTAGCCGTGATTTTCCAAAGAGGTCTATGTTGCCTGAGATACCAGAAGACAGTTGCGTGGTATCATCTTTTACAGATACCGTGGATGCTAAATGAAATTGACATCCAAGGTTTACTTGTAGTTGGTAGTTGTCTGTAGGCCCTGCGTATTCTCTTTGCATTTCTTTAATAAGTTTGTTAGTTTATAAAATTTCACATCCAATCTTTCTAAAAGTTCTGGATTGAGATGAAAATAAAAAATGATTCTTAAGTTTTTGGGTTCTTTGCATTTTTACCTAGCTGGATTGACACTTTCTGGAGCTCACACACTCATATTTTATGTGCCATTCTTATTTATGGCATTGAATATTGACTTAAGAAATGTTAATCTGAAAAGAGATATTTAGCGAGTACCACAAATTTTGAATATGTAGAACTCAGATTAATGTATTCACCTCGATTGTTGTCTTGCTACTATTTGCTTAATGGCTAATTGGCTACTGTTTATTATTGTTCTATATGGCTGATTCTTCTACTATTTTGTGCTCAGTATTTATAATTTTCTATCATCTGGAGTTTGGCAAAACTAATCATTTTGAGAACCCAAACTCTATTTGCTTATTTGTTTGGGTGTATATGTGTTTCGTTCTATCTGTGATTGCTTATTTGGAGTTCGTAAAACTTTTAGCTCATTGATATTAACTTGATTTTGTAACTTTAAATTCAAATCTCACCAAAGACAGTGGTAAAATAATCTTTAGTGCCACTATATTTAATAATAGTAATCTCCAGTTGCCCTTATAATATTTTCTGCAAGATTTTGTTTTGAGGAATTTTATATTGTTGAAGGGAGCTGGTCTAAGATTATTATATTTGAACTGTTTAAGATTTTCTGATCAGAGCTGTGGGCCCTCTACTAAGTGAGAAACTTATGGCACAAATTGCGGGTCAATGTGGGACATCAGTATTTAATCGGGAAAACCATTTTTTATGGTTGATTAATACCATTTAATCGTTGCCAGCTTTCAATTTGTTCTTTCTTTTTTTTCATATTCTAAACATGTATTTTAACTTGCCATTTAAAAAAAATATTAGATTAAAAAAAATTATATATAAGAAAATCGTGCCTTATGACACAATACAAGTTATTAGAATACTTAAAACCAATAATAATATACAATAAAAAATTTTATAAACTATATTTACCCTCCAAATATATGGTACGGGTACGGGTACTGGTTTGATACATACCCCTTTTATGCTCCAAATAAAAATAAAAATCTATTTTTATTTTAAAAATAATAAACTTTTTTGGTTCAATAATTTTGTCTTTCTCTTTTTTCATTCTTATTACATTTTAGAAATAAATGACGTACCACACCAATGCCCGAAGTGAGCTATATATATATTTTTTAATTGCACTAATTCTCTTATAAATTATTTTTATTGTTTTTAAAAAACAAATATGCATCGCTATATATTTGATTTCAATATTACATTTACATACTAGAAAATATACGATTAATCCAAATGATATTGATATTATTTGATATTTATAAAACTAAATCATTGCATAAATATTTTTATAAAAAATATCAACTGATACCTGCGGGTATTAATTTTATCTTTTTTTTTAAATATATATTATATTGTTTATATTTACTAATTTTTATTAATCCTATTTTTTTTATAAAAAAAACAAATACACTTAAAACACCCGTAATCAAGCAACCACACGGGTATTGATATGAATATCGCACGAAATAGATATTTATAATAATACTTATATAAAATATATTTATTTATGTTAATAATATTTATTTATACAATAAAAATAATATTTACAAGTGCTATAATATTATTACATAAATATTTTTATAAAAAATATAACTGATGCCTACGAGTATTGATTATATTTTTTTTAAATATAAATTATATTTTTTATATTTACTCATTTTTATTAATTTTTTTTTTTTAATTTTAAATGAAAACAAATGCGCGTCACCACGGGTATCCCGCTAGTTACATTGACGATGAGGCATTTAATGCTATTAATATTATAATTAAAACAAAAGAAAAATATCACAGTAAATCAAAACGTAATAGCATGTAACTAAGTTATAAAATTTAGAATTAAAAAGGTTATAATATATATAAGAATTCGAAACATAGAATGATATGTACATAAGGTTATGATAAAAGTAAAATATTATTTACTATATGGTACAGTTAGTGGTGTATCTACGTACATCCTCTGGTCACTATTATAAGCAAATTTATATTTTTGTGATACATTTAACTATTAATGTATCTAGACACCCTCTGGTCACTATTATAAGCAAATTTATCTTTTTGTGATACATTTAACTATTAATGTATCTAGTCTATATATGAACTAGATATATTACTAGTCAAATGTACCACAAAAAGTTAAATTTGCTTATAATAGTGACCGGAGGGTATATATATTATGAAATTCTATATGGACATTGGATAACTTCAGAAGATAAACACGCACAGTAACTTGCAGACATTACACACACTTAAAGCAGTTGATATAATTACAACAACATATACTCAAAATTCAATTTTTTAGAAAAAATAAACTTAGTATAATCATAAACTTTTTATAAAAGGAAAATGTATGAACTAACCGACCGGAGTCGTTACCGAAACAAAACGACTATGTGACCGGAGCTGTGAGCGGAGGTATGTACGGTGTTTTATGGAGCAGATCGAAGCGTCAAAATAGTCGTTGCTTGTTGTTGCTGTGAATGGACGTCGGCGACGTCGGAGTGATGGTTGTGTTGCTGCTGAGAGTTTTCCGTTGTTGCTTAGCCGCGTGTGGGAGAAGAAAGTATGTGATGGCCGGTTTTTGGTGTCTTGTTTAAGGAGATGGAAGGTATGTGGTTGAAGAGAGGGAGAAACAACTGTTTTTGAAAACCACAGGTGTGTTTGTTTGTGGAAGTTTTAACGGAAACTGTGTCGTGTAGTTTTTGAGTTGGCGAGGAAGAAATGAAGGTGATGTATTATGGATACATGTATGGTGTTAAAGTGGATATGAAGTAGTGTAAAGGTTTGTGGTTTCACCTGCGGAAGATAGAGTAATGATCTTCAGTGAAGGAAAGAAAAAGTATAATTGTTGTGATTAAGTGGTTTTTGAGAGTGATTATGGTGTGTGAAAGTTTCCTATGGTTACGATGGTTTTATGGTGAAGTGAGTTTAGTTGAGAGTTGAAGCAGCCGTGTTGTTGGTTATGTGTTCCATGGTGAGGAAGAATATATGATTATGGAAGAATGTTGTTTTGGAGTGTGAAGTTTTATGGAAAAAGGGAGGGGGCTACGTGTGAGTAAGGAATGTGTTGTTGTGTTACTGAGAAAAAAAATAGTTTCGTATTTCCCTTTGGACTGAAATCGTGAGTGTGTATGTTTTTTTCATCATTTCAATGTGCAGGTTTATGTACTTATGGAAAGAAAAATGAAAAAAATATGTAGGGTGCAGTATGTTAACGTGAGAGTATGGTGATGATATGGGGAATGAGGAAAGCTGGGAGATATGCGCAAGAAAAAGGGAACAAGTATATATTACGTATGTAACGTGTGTACAGAAAAAAGGAAAAGGTGTACTATGAAATTAAAAGAGATCAGGCTTTTTCAACAACTCATGTATTAAATCTTACAAAATCAAAAGTATCAGAGAAATAATAAATAAAATAAATGACAGACATAATGAAAAAATAGACTAAACAAATTTATAATAAAATTTAGAATAAAAATTTGACTAATTAAAAATAAACTATATTAAGATTAATCTAATTAAGACTAAACTAAAAGCTAAATTAAAATTAAAAATTACATTAAGTTATAAATACACTAAAAATTACAAATAAATTAAATTGAATTTAAGATAAGGTAAAAATATACTATATTACAAAAAACTAACTGAAAAGAATCAATTTTAAAAAGTACTATATTGAGATTAAACTAAATCAATTCTAAACAAAATTAAGATAATTATTTAGCTAAAATATATAAAAATAAATAAAAATAATTAAAATCAAGAATGACAATGAAATTAAAAACGCATGATTAATGAGATGTCTATAAAAAAAAAAGCGGAAACAGAGATTGACTTAAAATGATATGTAAAAAATCAAAAAATTTAAAGGTAAAATTTGGGGTATGACAACCTGATTTTTAAACAATGCCAGCAATCACTGGACTTTAGATTCATATTTGACCTGATTTTTAAACAATGCCAGCAATCACTAGACTTTAGGTTCATATTTGACCTGATGTTCAAACAATGCCAGCAATCACTGGACTTTAGGTTCATATCTGACCTGAGTTTCAAACAATGCCAGAAATTACTGGACTTTAGGTTCATATTTGACCTGATTTTTAAACAATGCCAACAATTACTGGACTTTAGATATTTGACCTGATGACATCCCAGAAAGAAAAGGATCCTCAATGAAGATTGAACCGAAAGTACGGTCTCCACTGGGGAAATACAACAAGACCTCTAAAGTGATATAACAACAGGTTCAAGTATGACCAATCGACACCTTAGAAGAAAAGATAAACAACCTCATTGGAAGTAGAACTAAAATATGGTCTCTGATGGGAAATAGGTAAACCCAATCACTTGGGGAATAAACGCCAAAGTGAACAAAACAGGTAAACACCTGGAAGGCAGCAAAAATGCTCGGATGCCATGCATATGTACGAATGCATGTATGCCATGTTTATGCTTATGCTTATGTTGACAAAGGGAAGCGAGACTGGAGATGAAATAAGCATCTCGACAAGGATACCTAGCCAACCTCATCAGATTGGACCATCACTAGGGATAAACATGAAGAATCAGCAGCTTTAATTCAAGGTTACAACCTTCTCTGAGGGAAAAGAGTAATCCACTCGTGGTATAGCATCATGACTTCACTAGGATTGCCATCATGAGCTTGATTTCCTTACTAGAGCAGGAAATTCGTGGAGAATTGCCAAGATCAACTGAAGTAACAACTTACTGAGGAGCTGGCAAAGGATATCACAAGAATAGAGTAGTTCTGCATCCCACTGGCATAATGATCATCTTCAAGTCTCAGTTGTCCCTGATTACATGGTCTGTCAGAAGAAAATACCAAGAGGATTTTACAGAAGAATTAGCCTACGAGATGCTTCAATATCTTCCAACTCTTGGAGAGATTCATGAATCTTGACGTAACTGCCCAAGTTTAACTACATTTACACAACAAAATACTTGAACTTGTTCTTCAGACTGGTTGATCTGTGAAGGAGATGCCCCAGCCTAACTGACCTTTTAGAGATTTACCGAATCTCGATCTGATTGTCCCTGATTAATTGTATTCATAATACAAAGTCCTCAGACTGCGGTAGTAACAACGGGGAAACAGACTTGCCCCAATATTCTGAACTTTTGAAGAGTTCTGTCTGTGATTCAATAGCTCTTGGAATGGTTGATTAACAAATCCTCCAAATCGGTTGCCCCAGACTGAGCTTCCTTTACCAAGTCAAATTCCCTAGTTGGCTGCCTTTGTTAGGATTCCTTTGATATTGAAATGTCTTGCAAACAATATTGTTCATTAAAATTGGCAATTTCAATGCAAAATTTATGCAAGCTTTCGAAATCAAAGTATATTGATGAAAACACACAATGGAGAGATTAAATAATCAAACACAACGCGGATCTAGTCATTTACGGAATGACAGATAAAGTGATCAATACACACAATTAGCAAAGATCATTAGGAGTCAGGTTATCCAACCTTGTTGTAGTATGCTTTCAAAACAACCTTACCTCAATTAGGTCTTTTAAGGGTTGTAACGTGGCTTGGTTCACGGCTCATGAAACAAAGGATAAAGGCTCAAAGTATGTTTGTCCCCACCCAAACTTCGTGATGAACTTCAATCCTACGCTTAGTTAACTCAGGCTATACATTCAAGTTCTTATAAGCTAGTAATTGAACTGATGATAATTGATGATGGTTCAGACACCTAAGGTAGTCATTACTCGCTTACAACATTCGGTTGTCCTTTGATATTGAGGACTTTAAGAGTGAAAGCTTTAAGTTCATCCTCCTTTGGTTGTCATACAAGCCTTTTTGTATAAAGCGGAGTTTTGAGCTTCCCATCTTTCTTGGCTCTTGCCTAGAAAGGGACTCGGCTCATTCTTTGGGTAAGGGTTTCTGAGTGATCCTCCCTTTTTGGTTGTCATACAAAACTTTTTGTATAAGGAAAAGTTTTGAGCTTCCCATCTTCCTTAGCTTTTGCCTTGAAAGGGACTCGGCTCATTCCTCGATTAAGGATTTCTTAACGATCCTTCCTTTTTATCACTTTGGGAAGAACTTGTACAACATTTTTTACTTGATTTAAGAGAGTTTACTGATGTCTTGCATGAAGCTCTTGCATTCGAATGCATAACCAAGTTAAACTGAGAACTACCCTGCCCCAAGGTTGAGATTTAGGGGTTTAGAAATCCGAAAGAAACTCCTACTTCTAGGCTCAAAGTGGTTGACTAGGGATTAACTCCTTATTTCTCCAGTGTTTGGGGATTTGAAACAATGTCTTACATCATCGGCAAAGTTTAATTGAAAGCATACCGACAACAGTTATGAATATAACGTTTCATCATCCTCCCCAATCTTTGCTTAAACAACAGTTTGATGAAGATAAGTGGATGGAAAAGAAAATATTTTTTCTTTTTTATGACAATAAAAGAAAATAAGTGAATACAAATGGACTTAATCAAAAGATGCATAAACATTTCATTAATCTTGCCAATTCAATAAACAACAAAGCTTACAAGCAATCATGAAATTAAAAAGTAAGGAAATACAACTGAAATATCAAAAGATAACCAGCTTTGGCGAATTGACTTCAGCAGACTTCAATTTCCAGTCCCAAGCAGGGGAACACCTACATCATTGATTACTTGCTCCTTATGGTACAGAACCCTGAGAGGCTTCAAGGTCCTTTGTCTAGCTTGCTGACGCGACTGACGACAGTCTGACTATTGACACTGAGAAGGTTCTTAAGTTGGAAGAACCATAAGATATGATGAAGTGATGACTTCTCTGGATGCAACAGGGTGAACATGCCCCTATTTCTTCATCAAGTTTTGCAAAGCCTCCAAGACCCAGTTAATCTGACCTTTGAGGACTTTGATATCCTCTTTCAAGGCTTCCTGATTTTTCAAAATCCCGTTCATCGTTGCCATTTGTCCAGAATGGTGCTAGGTATCCTCTAGAGATAGAAGAAGAAGAGACTCAGGGCTGAGAAATGAGATGCAATGCAAATGTGATGACAATGCACATGCAATGCGAACCAAATGGTTTCAGGGAACTCAAAGGCGAGTTGCAAACATTTTGGAAAAATTGAAAAAGTTTTGTTTCAAAAACCATGATCGCTATTGATCTTTGCAAAGGAATGGTTGTCTGAATTCCTTGAAACTAAGTGGCTATGCATGAATGCGGGATAAATGTATGCACTAACACACATATACATGTATTCATAAATATGCTGACAAGCAAACAAACGAGGGCCTAGGTTTAAAGATCACGAGCGTGGAGCCACGGTCTACCCATCCCAAGAGGTATGTACTATGGGTTTATCATCTGTAAAATAGGGTTCTAAAAAGTTTCCAGAGTCAGTAATCCATCTTTCGGATATTATCGATTTCCCGAATGACTCGGTAGTCAATAATATTCTAAAGAGAATCTCATCTGAGTGTAGTATCGCGTATAAACCATTTTGGGAATATACTCCCTCATAGTCATCGCACTACGTCCTAATAAGACCAAAATGGGGTTAAAGGTGACTAATGGTCATCAGTGTCATGGGCCCCTAGGTCGAGAGTAGTAACGTTTTCACGAATAGACTCGTTTAACATGACTAACTCTCAAGAGGGCCTCAACTGAGTGATGGTTTCCCAAGTCAAATTTTTCGGGAACCAACTCCCTCAAAGTCTCCTTGAATATACCATCGTCCTATCATAGGTGCACTAAAATCCGGGTATAGGACATATTCTCACCACTCAAAGTAACAACCCTACATACAGAAAACCCGAGCACAGACAAATATATACAGATATATAGATATACCGATATACAAGCAAACAAACATATAAAATAACACAAATGCAAACAAGGTGGGCTTAACCCTCTTTTAATATCCCCAGTGAAGTCGCCATTTCTGTTGCAGTGAGAATCGGATATCAAGCTATTAATTAACTTGAATCACAAAACTTTGAAATTCACCAACAAGCTTTGATTTATCCAAAGGAAAGGGTAAAGATCAAAGAAAACCCTAATTACGCTATGTAAAGACACAACTAAGAGATCTAAGGTTCGGGGGTTGGTTATACCTAGGGAAGGTGTTAGCATCATAGATATCTGTAGTACTCAATAGGAACCTCTTGTTTGTATTTGTGTTATGTTATGTTTGCTTGCTAAGGGAATCTGCTAAGGGTAAAGGTAAACATCTAATGGTAATGACCAAAGTACTAAAGGTAAAGACCTATGGATATATACACTAAGTATGCTCGCCAAGACGCCGCATCTCGTGCCTACGTATCCTAATAAGGATGGAATCAGAGCATTCGTAGTTCACCTAACTAAGGGTGAGAAACCATTGACTAAGGCCAAAGTTCCAAGGGGAATGAGTATTCATGATCATGATACTCACATAGAGTTCAAAAAACTCTCTAAGACTAAGTTGAGAAACTAACCTGAAGTTGACTTTAAACAAAGTCAAAAGGGGAAAGTGAGTACACATCATCATGGTACTCACGTGGAGTCTAAGAACTCTAAACCTAACTCTAAGTTGTAAAGCAAAATGGCTCTAATCAGGCCAAAGGGGAAATGATCCTAAAGAGGTCAAGGTAAATGAATGGCTCTAATGAGGCCAAAGGAAAGGTAAGGCTCTAAAGAGGCCAAGAAAGGATAATGGCTCTAATGAGGCCAAGGGTGGAAGATGGCTCTAATGAGGCCAGGATGGTAATGAGCTATCTATGACTTTGAGGTCACTAGAGATACTTTCCTTTGGAAGGAGGGGAAGGCAACTTTTTGCAAAGACAAGTGTTGAAGGGGGATTAAAGTATAAGTGATAAGAAATAAGATTTCAAGAACTCAAAGGGAATAAACATCCAAGAAGGGAAATAACATTAATCAAGTATGAAACACATATACAACATCAAAATGTCAAGGTAAACATCCATGTGAATCATCCTTAGACATGAGCAAGATTAAGTATGACAAATCATAATGAAATGATGCACAACAACTCAAGCATGAATAATTGGTCAAATATGCAACTTTGAACCAAGAGGGCAGTGGTGGAACATCCTTTTCAAATCATGAATCAACGCATATTCAACTTACAAGGCACTTTGAGAAGTGCTACAAAGAAACTAGGTCAAAATAGGTTGAAAACAATGGTGAAAGGAGGAATACATAGTGAGGTGTTCAAAATTAGGAAAATGGATAGACAAATCCAAAACCAAAGCTTAAATTCAATTTTAAACATTTAACAATGGGTGTGTGAAGTTTCATGTAAAGATTGGCAAAATAGCCATCTCAAAATTAAACTTCAAGGTGAAGCATCAAAGACACCGAGCAATGAATCGAGGGCCAAATAAAGGCAAATAAAACCAACCAAAGGAGCTCATTCAAGGTCAACAATTAACCATAAAGCAACCTCCTAATGTGCCCTTAGACACTCTAAGAAATCAATCCAAGAAGATAAAGGGAAGTGGTTATTTTGAAAGAAGTTCACAAACTAGGTTAAAAATTACTCCTAGTTTTATAAAATCAGAAATAAATATTAAAATAAAATAAAAATGAAAATAAAAAATTTAGAAAATTAAATTAAACCTCAAAAGGTTAGCATGAATGTTTTGGAAATTTTTATTTAATAGAAACTATTTTTAATAAGATAAAATTAAAATGTAAAAAAAAATGAAAATATTTGAAAAGAAATAAAACAGGGGAGGTGTACTAGTAATCATAGAATGAACTAGGATGAGGTGTGCACGCATGGGCCTTCTGGACAGGGGGGTGTTGATAGTGAATAGGGCAAAGGCCCAGGTCCAAAGAACTACACTTTCAGCTAAATGATTAATACATGGCTAACATACAAAATAACATGTAAACTTGTATCAATTGGTCACTATGATGTTAAGTGACTACACGACAAAACTCAACCCTAACCTATCTGTAATACCCCAAGATTTGCCCTCTCATCCTTCATATCATTTAGCATGTGCTTTCATTTCATTGCATTACATTCAAGCATAGAAAAATAAAACATTAAGCATTGCATTGCATCTTGTACAAGGGCATGTGATCAGTTGTTTCTCAAAGATATGGATCATCCAAAGCAAGAAAGCAAGAGCCAAGGGTCTCTCACAAGCCTCAAACGTCTCTTACATCATATATCCTCCCATTTGATCCCACAAGTCATTGGAAGACGGGAACTCATCAAGAAGATTGGGCAGTGCATCACCTCCTATAAAAAACAATCCAAATTAGGGTTTTGGGTTCAAGCAGTCTCCTGATGAAATTTTGATTCAAACTTGATCTCAATGTTTTCTAAATGATATTAAGTGTCTAAGGATGGAAGATTGGCCATTGGTTCATTTCAGAAGAGGTTCAATTGGTTAGTTGCTTGAGAATCAAGAAATTGGGGAAAAAGTCAACTGTGCAGTGAAAAAAGTCAACTCCTGACTTTTTAAGGTCAAAGTCATGAAATTCAAGTTATATATGTTCATTGGACAAGATTTGATCAAGAAATGATAGAGGAATCATGAAAAATCAAGAAATCACAAAACTGCCAAAAATAGAAACTTTAGGGTTTCCAAAAATGGCAAGTTTGGACCATTTTGCACCCCACTTTGAGGCTTTCTTTCTCCATGATAAAAGCTCCAAATTTCTGGCCCAAGTTGAGCCAACTAAAGTTCACATTCTAAGCTTCAAATCCATATAAATAACTCTTCCATTGGATCAAAATTGAGGGAGTTATGATCCATCAAAGTTTGACAAAACTAGGTCAAAAACCAAGTCATGACCAAGCAAGACCAGGCCCATGCGCCATAATTTTGTCAAACACTTGGTGTGCCAAATGTCCAGCCACTTTTCTCAATTATGTAAGCTCCAAATGAAAAAATGTTGAACATCAAAGTTGTTCATCTTAATGTCCTCTTCAACTTTGATGTTGGACATTTTTCCATTTGAGTAAGTTATGATGGAGTTATGATAGTCCCAAGTTGATGTGTTCATGCTGAATTTTCCAAGTCATGTTGCCATGCCAGCCCACCACTTGCCACGCCCTTGAACCAGTTCCACATTCTTGATGTTTTAACCAATTGTACACCATCTTACCAACCTCCATTTGGTCCCTTTTCAACATCAAACTTGTTCTATGATGTCTCCTCTTTCCAATGACACAAAAAACTCACCGAATCATCCACCATACATAGAGAAATTCATCACTAAACCTCCAAGTTTTCATTGATACTAAGCTGCCAAAGTTAGGAGTGTTTGATATTGTTGTTGTTGTTAGAAAGTCAGCTTGCACGCACACTCTTCCACACTTCTCTTTGCCCCTTTAAGCCAAACATATTCCCTTACACTTGATACCATACATGCTACATCATACACAAAAAAGGAAAAAACAAAGCTTGCTATGCAAGTCATGCTGCAACCACACATCAGAATAACATCATCACCACCTCTTCTTGCATCAACCTCACCATAAGCTCCAAGAAACTCACCCACACCATAGCCAAACCAAGACCAACTCGCCCCTAACTAACTTAACTCAGTTAGTTAGGGTGGACTCACTTAACCTCACTCACTAACTCATTTAACCGTGGTTTAAGCTGCTAACTCAACATATATAAATCAAAAACTCTCACAGAATTCACACAACACTTCATTCTTTCACTCTCACTTCAAAATCATTCTCATTCTTTCCCTCAAATTCTCTCTGCTTTCACTCTCTGATCTCACATAATTAAATCACTTCCATCACACATCTGCATCAGTCATCATCATTAGTGTGATTTTTTGAGCAAGAATCAGCAAGAACAAGTGTGGAATATTCAAGTGCAGTTTCAATTTTCTTCTCATACTCAAGATCAACAGCATTTATTTTGCTCAAAGTTGAAGTTCTACAAGCTCAAGATCTCACAAGTTCTCTGGTTTTCTCAATAATTCCAAGTTCTTCAAGTTTCAGGTTCCAAAATCTTCAAACCTTTCTTACACGATTTCTTGTCTATTTTGCTACTTTTGTGTTGATTTAAGCTTAGTAGAAGCTCTTGAGTATCTGGCTAGTTGATAGAGCTCCTTAGGAGTTTAGACTAAAAATTAGGGCAAACTGTTGGTGTTCGAATCTCTCTATGCGTGCATGCTATGTGATTTTCAATGGTAGATTTGGAATGTACATGAGTTAAGCTTTCTTTTGATATATTCCATGTGAATTTCTGGAATATTTGAGGTTGCAGGTGGCCGGAGAATGGCCAGAGAAGATGACCGGAGGTCCATCTCCGGCTGGCGAGGATAGTTTAGGGTTTTATGTCCAGAATATATCATGACCGTCTGATCATTTTCATCGTGTGGTTGTAACCTTGCCAACGCATTAAAATACCATGTGCATCTCACGTGCTTGAGTTTGTGACCTGAATGTTTGTGTACATGTGCATCATGCTTGCTATTGTGTGTCTCCAATCTGATCCATTTATCTTGTGTGATTGATCATCGTGAAATTAATCCCACGCTTGATATTGTGCCAACGCATTAATGAGAGTGTTGCATGTCATGTGACTTCTTTGTTTTCTCTCTGAGTGGTTGCCTACGTGTGAGTGCATGTTAGATATCATGTGTATGTGATTTAATGCGTTTGATCTGATTACTTTGCATAAGTGTTGGTGATTGATTGATCTCATGGCTGTGATTGAATCCTCATGTTGATAGCACGTACACTATTCCACACACAAACACACGTGTAATTGGACTGGGTTGGAAATTGTTTTTCACACCCCTATATTAGGTCCAATGCTACTTTTGAACGTACCTTTTACTTTAGCTGCACCCCCCATTCCTATTTCATTTCATTTTTAATTTTTTCTTAATATTGTTTTGATTTTCTATATGTAAAAATACCGAATAATTTCCAAAAATCCCAAATTAATTCATGTGTGTTCTTTATGCATTTAAATAATTTTCTACTATTTTTATTTCTGATTCCATGATTTTTTACAACTAATTGCATAATTTACTTTTAATTCCTTTTTAATTGATGTTCTTCATTGACACTCAAACTTGTGCATTTTATTTCTTCCATCTCACACAACATTTTTAACTCATACTTTTTGCATTGATTAGATAAAACATCAAAGCATCTAAATCAATTTTCTTTGGATTTTTAAAGTCATTTTATCACATGTTTACATGTTCATCTTTGCACCTTCTTTTAGTGTGTTCAATGTAATCTTGTGATTTCTTTGAGGCATGTTTTCTCTTGATTTTTGCTATAAGTTTTGGTCCATGTTTTTGCCTCTGACTTAGGTTAGTTGTGTCTAATTTTCATAATTTCTCATGTGCTTTGATGGTTGTTTAATGCCTTGCATTGGAAGTTACTTGTGTGCACTTTCTTGTACCTCATTCTTATATGATTTTGTTGAGGCATTTATGCCATCATTTGATAATTGTTTGTGCATCTTTTGTATGTAATTTGTAGGATATTATAGGTCATCTTTGTCTTATTATAGATCACTTTGACTTATGTTTGCATTTGATATGAGTTTATGCATTCTAATTTGAACTTTGACATGTTTCCATCTCTTATCTCCTCTTATGCTCTATGTGTTCCATGTGTGCATTTTTGTATGCCATTTCACATGTTTCATTTGCATCTCATTAATAGTATGCTACTGCCCATATGCATTCATTAATCATTTCACATGTTATGCATCTCTAATATGTCATTTTATGCATCTAATTGAACATGTCTCTCTTATGCTTACTTCTTCTTCATCTTATTTCTTCTACTTGTATTCTTTTATCCATGATTGGTATGATGATTCATATGCATTAGAAGACATTTATAAATGGTATTTGGTTCTGACCTTGCTCTTTTGTGAAGCATTATTGCATGATCACTTTGCATTTTCACTCATCTTTCATCTATTCCTTTTATGATGCATCTTTTGGATGTTTTAAGACTTTGCTTGTGCATAATCGGTGTGTGTTAGATCTCTTAACATTAGGGAGCATCCTTTAGATATAGGTTCTGATTTGGAATGATTTTCATCTCTTAGGATCCCTATCCATTGATGCTTAATTTGTTTGATCATTACTTGTTATCCTTTCCTTATTTCATTACTTGTATTTAGTTTTTGAACTAACATTTTCATGTAGGTGCTAAGGGTAAGTAAGTGTGTGGATATGCTTCCACACACACTTTTTTCTTTCATCTTCTCTTATTTCTTTTAATCATTCAACTTGTGACCTTGATAAGCATTTATATGCTTTCTTTGAATAACTTCCTTCTCCTCCCTTTTGAGTTACAACTCATCTTCTACTTTTGAAGTGAGTTGTTTAATTCATTCTTCTTCTCCTTTCTTTTAGGATTAGGTTTCTTAAACCACATTAACCTTAGGATCTCCATGTATGATAACTTTAAGGTTTGAGTCTTAGTCTCCCTCATTAAATTTTACCTTTCTCGACCATTTGAGTCTTTCTTCTTCTCACCTTAAAACAAGATCAAAAATACTTAATAAAAGGCAGAACGTGTATTGTATTTGAGCCTTTCATGTAAGAATGAGATAGTGAGGGGTCTTCTCTCACTTTCTTAGAATGTTTAGCGTATGTCCCGTCTTGGGTCGATATGCGAGGCATTCGATCCTATATGAAGGACTTAAATACAATACGTGTTACAAAACACAAAATAATCAAAACATTTCCTTCTTAAAAAAGACAACAACAAACAAACAAATTCTTTTCTCATCTCCTTCATTCTATTCCTTAAGGATTCGTCACGTCCGTTCCACCGCAAACAGGTAACTCCTAAATCTCCCTTCAGCGAGCTGCAGCACCTAACTGCTGGAACGCGCACTCTGACGTTTCCACTAAAAAACACAAACAAAGCGACCCTCGTTGAGGGGAACTACGTCGCTCTGATTCTCATGTTCGCGATGAGATACGTAGGCAGTGGGGTAGGACCCATTCGAGCACTTCTTTTATTTTCCCTACATTTGCTTCTTGTTCTCTCTCCTTTCTTTTTTTCCCTTTCCTGTTCCTTTTCCTTTCCAGTAGCAGCGAAGCTCCAATTTCCTACACCCTTTGATCGAGACAAGCAAACGTGGATCTCATCGGGTACGATGGACGTGAGGGAGTGCTAATACCTTCCTCTCACGTAACAGACTCCTGAACCCAGTTCTCTTGGTCGCAAGATATGCTCTTTCCTTTCCCTCAGGTTTACGCAGTGTTTCCTTTCCCTCTCTTGGGATAAATACACATTGCTGGCGACTCTGTTTCATGCCACTTTCGCGTTTGTACCTGGATGAAAATCCCGGGAGCGACACTATCCTATACTGCCACGCCATAATCTTCCATGCAAACTAAACAAAAACCTGAAACCCTATCGTGAACCAGAGAAACAAGCATGGTGAACCCTTGCCTTTCTCAGCCATCTCTCAAACTCATTTCCCAATCAAAATCAATAAAACAAGATAGCAATGTGTAGTATTCAAAAGGTAGAACAACATTAAACCCTAAACATCTCAAGACAGGAACTTAAACATGGAGAAAATATACATGGAAGTTGAACATTTAAACTAAAATTAACAAGCTACATGTTGATGTATGATCAAAACATCACACAAACAACCATGCTATCATTTCAAACCAACATAGATGCAATGTATGGACACATGGTATTATTCAGAAATAGTTAAACATTGAACATGAGAGCATATGGATATGGCAGAACCCTTACCAAGTGGAGACAGTCCACTGCTTCTTCACCTTGGAGCTTTAGAAATCCAGCAAGTTCAACCTCTTCCTTTGGCTGATGATGATCTGCAAGGCCTTGAGTAAAGTGCACAACTCCTCCTTTCTCTTAGTTCTCACGAGTTCTTTCTTTGAGTGATATGTAGTTTATGTATGAGATGATGCTCTATCTTTGGAACAAGGGAATTGACTCCCTTTTATAGCCAGAACAAGCTGGTCATTGGTCTTGAAACATAATAGACATCTGCTTTGTCTAAGAGAGAAACATGGACAAGTAGGATCCTACATGCATGGCCCCTTCTACTCTATTTCTTGAGCCAAGTGAAAGTCAGTTATTGCTTCTCTTAGGGTTTAAGTCAGCAACAAAATAGATTAAGAAACAAAAGGGCTGTAGTGGAAGAAGGATTACACAATGGTCCGTGGAGTTAGCTTTTGTATGTCAACTTGTCATGTACAAAGTAGTTGTACTTTGGTGGCTTGTTTTCACGGGTTTTTGGGTGTAAAGTGTACCTTGAAAACTGATGAAAAAGAACAGCAGAGTGTACTTGGTAAGGTTAGGATCTTAGTTCAGCATTTGGTTCAAAATGAGGGCATATTGTAGTGAAAACATAACCATGCCATGCACTTTGCCACACGATGGTTCTTTGTCCAATGAACCAAATGAGGTGATTCTTGAACCCTTTGAAAGTTGGCATGGGCTAGAGTAAACTTGATGTTGGTGGAAGGCTGATATGGGGCTTAGAAACATATGAAAAGTGGTGGCAAAATTGGTGGCTACAAAGAACCAAAACCAGAATTTTTCTAAGTATAAAACAACATTGTAACATGATCACTTTAGGGCATTAGAACTTGGAGAATACTTCACCAATTTATGAGATTCTTGGCTCAATGTAAAGTAGGAAGATAATATAACAATTCTCATGTGGAAGACCTTTGGTTTTGAAGCTTGTACCCTTGAGAAAAATGCCATGAAGTTAGTGTAAAACTAGGGCAAAATGATCAAAATTTCACTAAGTCATAAAGGGATTTGGCTTTCAAGTCTCATAACTTAAGAATCAAGCCTTTTTTGAAGAAGGACCCTATAATACACTTTGAAGTTCATGGTGAGAGCTTCAATTTGAGCTTTGAGTCACAAAAATTAGATGCGTGGTTTGAAAGTTATGACCCTTCCAAGTTTGCACAAGGAGTGAACTTTTCCATACTTAGAAAATTTTAAGGACCAAACCTTGCCCTTTTTGCAAGAAACCTCTCAAATGTTAATCTTCCATGCTCTAACTCAAGAATCAAGCATGTCTTGATGGAATATGGCTTGAATACTTCATCTTGGATCAAAATATCAAAAGTCAAAGGTTTGACTTTTCAGTCAAAACCCTAGTTTTCTTCATGAATCCAACTGGGTGACCTTTGATGATCTTGTCCTCTCAACCTTTTCAAATACCAATGGATGGCCTCTAAGTATGTTTATGAACATATGAAATCATATCCCAAGGCTTGGGATCATACCTTGATCAAAATCAAAGTCAAAAGGTGACTTTTCCTGACAAAACCCTAATCTGGGGCCAGATGAACTTGTGGCTCATCGCACTTGTGATGGGAGCCAAACACACTTGATTTCTTATTGAATAAGACCTCTTGGATGTATGTGAGCTCAACTGATTGATGAATCAATCAAGACATTGACTGATCACAACAAGATTCTTTAGTGATTCTTAAGGTTAAGATGACTATGAGGTCAAGATGGTAAGATGACTATGAGGTCAAGATGGTATCATATGACTATGCGGTCGAAGGGGTCCTATGACTATGAGGTCAAGGAGGGAATCCTATGACTATGAGGTTAAAGGTTAAAGATGGCTCTATGACTATGAGGTCAAGAGGAAATCCTATGACTATGAGGTCAAAGGACGGTAATGAGCTATCTATGATTTTGAGGTCAATAGAGAGACTTTCCATGACTATGAGGTCAATGGAGGATGGCTATGACTATGAGGTCAAAGCTTACCTATGACTATGAGGTCAAAGGTTACCTATGACTATGAGGCCAAGGTTAAAGATATTGCCAATGACTATGAGGCCAAAGGTGAAATGTTGCTAATGACTATGAGGCCAAGAGCTACCTATGACTATGAGGCCAAAGGTTGAAGATGTTGGTAATGACTATGAGGCCAAGAGCTACCTATGACTATGAGGCCAAAGGTTGAAGATGTTGCTAATGACTATGAGGCCAAGAGCTACCTATGACTATGAGGCCAAAGGTTGATGACCCTATGACTATGTGGTCAAGAGGGAACCCTATGGCTATGAGGTCAAAGGATGGTAATGAGCTTTCTATGACTATGAGGTCAATAGAGAGACTTTGACTATGAGGTCAAGGTTGGAAAATTGCCATGGTGTCAAGGTATTACCTATGACTACGAGGTCAAGGTTTAATAGATTGCTCTATGACCATGAGGTTAAGAGGGATCCTATTATCTATGAGGTCAATAAGGGACGGATGCCTAAGACTATGAGGTCCAAGGTAGCAATGAGTTTTCTATGACTTTGAGGTCCAAGGTAGCAATGAGCTTTCTATGATCTAGAAATCAATAGAAAAACATTTCCTTTGGAAGGAAGGGGGGAATAACATCTTGTAAACAAAAGTTGCAATGGGGAGAGTAACAATGAAACATATGAGTTTCAAGAACTCCAAAACAATATAGGAAATGGATTCCCAATAATTAAGATAATAGCAAAGATCAATGGTCATTCAAATGTGACAAGTACGACATTAAAACATTCTCACAGTTTACAAAATTTTTTAAAGTCATACACTTAGTGACAGAAGCTGAAACAAGTAACAATCTCATGATAAGGTTTTGTTTAGCATATTGTAAAGAAACAATTTCTTTTAAAACCCTTATTAAAAAACAGTTGGTTTTTTTATTAGAAAAATGAAAAGGGAAGCCTAAGGATTAATTGAAATTATGAATGCTTTTATTGTTGTTTTATTTATTTTTATAAAAAAAAAAAGAAAAGAAATGCAAGTAAAAAAGAAATAAAGAGCATAAATAATAAAAAAGGGGGGGGGGGGGGAATAGTAGTGTGGCTTGCGCCACAACTACTAGTGGCAGGCGCCACTACACAAAAAATAAAATAAAAACTGGCTTGCGCCACATCTCAAGGTGGCTTGCGCCACTTGGTAGCCAAACAGTAAAGTGTGGCTTGCGCCACCCCCACCTGGCGGGGGCCAGGTGGGTTTCCAGTCATTTTTTTTATTTTTTGTGTGTCTTATACTAGGTATTATTTCAATTTTATTTTCCTATTAACGAAGTGACGGACGCCAATATCACTGTGGCGAGCAAACAAGTCCAGTTTCTTTTTCTTTTTCAAACATGAATCAAACGCACAGACAACTCATCACGAACATGAATATTATTTCCAGCAGCATGGTAACAGTATAAAAGTATGCACTAAAATGAATATTATTTCCAGCAGCATAATAACAACCTCACATATGAATCATGAACATCATTTCCAGCAATCATAACAACAAACTCACATACGAATCATGAATATCATTTCCAGCAGCATGGTAACAGTATAACAACATGCACTAAAATGAAATGGTATAACATCTAAAAACAGGGTGAAGCAGAAAGTGTGTTACCTAGTGGAGTAAGTTCACTGCTTCTTCAACTATGAGTTCTGAAAAAAAGAGCTTCTTCTTCTCCTTCAGCTGCCCAGCAAAGAACAAGTTGGTTGCTAAGTGTTTTACGGGGAGCAAACAGAATAAATTTCTTGCAAGTGTTAGAGAGTTACTTGCAAGAAATAAGGTAGGGAAATGGAGAGTTTTTGAGAGAGTATTCTTGCAATTTCTCTGGTGTCTAAAACAAAGGAGAATTGCTCTCCTTTTATAGGCAAATCAAATGGGCAATAGATTGAGAATACAGAGGATAATATTTTTGCACAAGGAAGAAAGATCACAATGAGATCCTTGCTGCTTTTCTTGAGCCAAGCAAAGTGCATCAGTTGTTGCTTGTCTTCAGTCCTCAGCCAGAGAAGAAAAATTCAAAATTCACCATGTTGAAGTGAAACACAAAGGTCTAAGGTTTTTGATTTTGGTCTGTTACTTGGAAAGATGCAAAGTGGTTGCTTGAAAATCTTGGACACAGGATTTGTGGTAATGGTGTTGGGAAAGGGATACTGAGAAAAGTAATCAAAATAATAATACTTGGCACACGGTTTAGAATTTGAGTAAAAAAAGACAATGTTTGTAATATAACCAACCATAAAATTCACACTTTTTCATATAATGGTTCAGACTATATTATATAAAAAAGTAAAGAATATAAAAACTAATTAACAAAAAGAGCTAAGTTAATTCCAACTAATTTCTATTAATTAAATGATTTTTCTAAATAATAAATGATAAAAGAAAACAAAGCTAACTAAAATAAAATTTAATTTAGCAAAACAAAGTTAAATTAGTTATTTAATTAAGAAAGAAATAAATGAGCAAAATAAATAAGTAAAAAAATGTGAATTTAATGAAGTAAAAAGCAATTATAAATTTAAAAAATGCTATTTAAAAATAAATCACAAATAAAGCAAATAATAGTTTAGTATCAAAACAATCAAAAAATGAATATGCCAAAATCATCAGCGCGGGATAAAAAAAATCATCAGGGAAGATACAACATTCGTCAGATTTGAAATTAATCGAGACCGGTTTTTAACTTGACTGGCACTGTTGTAAATCCACGAATTCATTCCAGTTGACAAAATGGGCTATGCAGGATGACTGGCCTAGAAAAATATGTAACAAAGACAACAAATCTAAGGGTAAAATTTGGGGTACAACAGTTGCCCCTATTTAAATAGCTTTACCGGATGGCATGAGGAATGGAAATCCTTGTGACATCAAGGTGAAAGGTATTTAAATATAGCAAACTGAAAATTTTGCCCTTAGATGGAATGCAGACGCCAAGGACGAACAACAAACATGCAAATGCTGACATGCCATGAACTGCTAGTATGATAATATGATGATAATGTAAAAATGCAGGCAAGAAAAATGCCAAGAGAGCACACAAACACAGATAAGCTTATTAGGGAAGGATGAAGGTTAGTATTCATGAGGAAAACTCACTGGGGATACAGGTTAACCCATAAAAGAGACTCACTGGGGGGAATTCCGAGGAAAAATTGGGATAGAAAGATGGAGCTGAAAGGGGAATCTCTACATGTCCTCACTAGATATAAGGGTCAGAAGGTGTTCTCTACTGGGGAAGGATCCAGAGAGGCAGACGACGGGTTTAAATGTGACCTGACGACACTGGGGGGAAATAAGACACATTCTTACTGGGCATGAAACCAGAAAGAAAATATGATCTTCACTGGGGATCATTTTGAAACAAAAGGATAGACACTCGCTAAAAGATTTTCTGGGGATTTCTTATACTGAAGAGTTCAAACGGGATTTTCAAGAAAAACCAGAAATAACAGAAACAAACTCTGTGCGCCAGATGCAAAGATGACTGGAAGTAAGGCTAATGCACCATTATTGATTGAATTCGGGTACCGATATAAGTTGGGACGACATCAGTTTTAGGGTTACAGCTTGACTACCAGCATGAGCTGAATTTGGGATACCAACATGAATTGGATTTTGATTAACAACATGAACTGGATTTTGAATGCCAACATGAATCGGGCTTTGGATACCAGCATGAACCGGATTTTGGGACACCAGCATGAACTGGATTTTGGGATACCAGCATGAACTGGATTTTGGGACACCAGCATGAACTGGATTTTGGGACACCAGGATGAACTAGATTTTGGGACACCAGCATGAACTGGATTTTGAGATACCAGCATGAACTGGACTTTGGGATACCAGCATGAACTGGATTTTGGGATACCAGCATGAACTGGATTTTGGGACACCAGCATGAACTGGATTTTAGGATACCAGCATGAACTGGATTTTGGGATACCAGCATGAACTGGATTTGGATACCAACACGAACTGGCAAGTTAAAACCATGGTTGCAAATTAGACTTCCTGGGGAATGATGCACATAGAATTGGAATACTGCGCTTGAAGACCGAACGTAAGCTTAGCTTAAAGCAAAGGTTTTGGAAATAATTCGGGAGTGTCTTCATTTCACTGGTGAAATAAGCTTTTCACATTTTCCACAAACATCTATGGAGGTACTGGGTAATAAGATGTATTCTTGCTGGGCATGAAACCAACAAGAAACCATGATTTGGATAAAAGATAGGCATCAACCAAAGATTTTCTGGGATTTTCTTAAACCAGAACAGACAGAGATAAACCTTGGGTACTAGTATGAGCTGGATTTGAAGTGCCAATATGAGATGGACTTTTGACTATGAAGGAATCCTATGACTATGAGGTCAAAGGGGAAATGGCTTTGAGGCCAAGATGATATTGATGACAAAGAATAAGACATATCCGAAGGTACGGAACCTGAGCTTGGAACGCATCAACAAACATATCCGAAGGTACGGAACCTGAACTCGGAACACATCAACAACAAAGGTGATGGCAAGAAATAAAACATATTCGAAGGTACGAAACCTGAGCTCGAAAGACATCAACAACAAAGTTGATGGCAAGAAATAAGACATATCCGAAGGTACTAAACCTGAACTCGGAGCACATCAACAAACAGAGTGATAGGAAGAAGCCAAACATATCCAGAGGTACGAAACCTGAGCTCGGAACACCTCATCAAACAGATTGAAGGGAAGAGACACCTCAAACAGGGATCACATCAAACAAGTTGA
The DNA here is from genome assembly GCA_022829125.1 of Lathyrus tuberosus. Taxonomy (NCBI): domain Eukaryota; kingdom Viridiplantae; phylum Streptophyta; class Magnoliopsida; order Fabales; family Fabaceae; genus Lathyrus; species Lathyrus tuberosus. Next base: position 10,723,425 of record JALAZF010000090.1, read on the forward strand.
TGGAAAGTGACTGATTGAAGATAACACCATTAGTAACTGTGGAAGTGTGAATGAAACCAAGGACGGATAAGCTTCTCAGGAGAGAGATTGCCACTTATCGTTGTAGAGGTAATGATAGCAAAACAAGCTTCTCAAGGAGATTGCTACTTGTTATTGTTTATGAATTCCAAGGAGGTGTTTATATCACCACACTGTTGGAGAAATGATTTTGCCTTCAATGGGGATCTGTAAAAGGGTCTTCTTGCGAGACAAAGTGCAAAATAAATACACGTACAAGATGGCCTTGGAAACCATACCTGCCAGGGATCAAAGTTCAATCTAGTAACAAGCTAGAAAGAAACGATCAAACAAGAATCCAAATATTGAGGAATGAGCTCAAATAGGGATTTATCTTATCCAATTGTGGAAAAGATAACTGAACCAACCATCATCCACGAGAATCGAACTCTGTGAGGAATTCAGAAAGAATGGGCACTTTATGCCTAAGGCTGACAACTCTATTGGAGAGAATAGACAAACCCAGCCACTTGGGGATATAAACGCCAAAGTGAACGAAACAGGTAAACACCAAAAGGAAGCAAAAATGCTAAGATGCAATGCATATGAGTGCTTATCCCATGCTTATGCTTATTCTGATAAAACAGACAAAAGGAAGCGAGATTGGAGACGAAATAAACATCTCGACAAGGATACCCAGCCAAACTCGTCAGATTGGACCATTACTGGGGGTGAAGAAGAAGAATCGACAACTTCACTGGGGAAAAGAGTATTCCACCTTAGGTATAGCATCATGACTTCACTAGGATTACCATCATGAGCTTGATTTCCTTACTGGAGGAGGAAGATCCATGGAGATATGCCAAGCTCGACCGACAATTTACTGGGAATCTGGCAAAGGATATCACAAGAACATGGTAATTCTGCATCCTGCCTTGTATGATGATCCCCATACTAAACAATAACTCTTGCAACAGGTAATCTTCAAATCTTCTCTGCCCCAGATTACATGGTCTTTTGGGCAAAAATACCAAGAGGATTTTACAGAAGAATCGGCATACAAAATGCTTTACTATCTTCAAACTCTTGGAGAGATTCATGGATCTTGGTATAACTGCCCCAGATTGAAGGTGCTTGCACAACAAAGTCTTTGAGCCGGCTCTTCAGACCGCGGGAGTAACAACGGGGGAAACAGACTTGTCCCATCCTAAGTAGATGCCCCAGACTAACTGACCTTCGAGAGATTTGTCTAATCTCGACCTGACTGTTTCAGATTAACTGGTCTGTGAGGATAAGTCATCAAAAGGTTTTTATAGAAGAATTGGTATGCCAGATGCTCTAATATCTTCAAACTCTTGAAAGGATTCATGGATTTTGACATATCTGCCCCAGTTTTAATGCATTTATACAACCAGGTCCCTGAACTTGTTCTTCAGACTGGTTGATCCATGAAGGAGGTGCCCCAGACCAATTGACTTTTTAGAGATTTACCGAATCTCGAACTGGTTGTCCCTGATTAACGGTATTCGCGATACAAAGTCCTCAGACTACGGTATAAATAACTGGGGAACGTACTTGCCCCTGTTGGTAAATCATTAGGGTCTAAACTTGTCATAAGATGGCCTCAAGAAGGCCTGCTCTAATATCCTGAATTTGAAGAGTTCTGCCCTTGATTTAGTAGCTCTTGGGATGCTTGATCTATGAGGGAGATGCCCCAGACTGAGCCCTTTATCAAGTCAAATTCCCTTGCTCGCTGTATTTGTCAGGATTCCTTTGATATTGAATTGTCTTGCAAACAAGTATTGTTCATTAAAAATTAGTAATTTTAATGCAAATTCATGCAAGCTTTTGAGATCAAAGTTTTATTGATGAAACACACACAGTGGAATGATTAAATAAATCAATCAACAAAAGTGGATTTAGCTAGTTACGGAATGACAGATGAAGTGATCTACACATACAGATAGCAAAGATCATTAGGAGTCAGGTTAATCAACCTTGCTGTAGTATGCTTTCAAAACAACCTTACCTCAATTAGGTCTTTTAAGGGTTGTATCGTGGCTTGGTTCACGGTTTATGAAATAAAAGATAAAGGCTCGAAGTTTATTTGTGCCCACCCCATCTCCGTGATGAACTCCAATCCTACGCTCAGTTAACTTAGGCTATACATGCTGGAAATTGAACTGATGATAGTTGATGATGATTCAGACACCTTTGTAGTCATTACTCCTTTGCAGAATTTGGTTATCCTTTACTGCTGAGGTTTTAAGACCTCTTCTTGTCTTTGTTAAAGTTTTGAGACCTCTTCTTTGTCTTTGTTAAGGTTTTGAGACATCTTCTTTGCCTTTGCTGAGGTTTTGAAACCTTTTTTGATTGTCACCTGATTTGAGAGAGCTGACTTGATGTCTTGCACGAAGCGCTTGCATTTGAGTGTATAACCAAGTTAAACTGAGAACTACCCACCCCAAGGTTTAGATTTCAGGGTTTTGTTTGTAAGGAAATAAAACTCATACTTCTAGGCTCGAAGGGGTTAACGAGGGATTATCTTCCTTATCTCTCCAGTGTTTGGGAATTGAAACAATGCCTTACATCCTCGGTAAGGTTTAATCGAAAGTATACCACAGCAATCATGGATAATATTTTCATCATCCTCCCCAATCTTTGCTTAAACAAACAGTTTGATAAAGGGAGTGAAACAAGATATATTTTTTTCTTTTATGAAAATAAAAGTGAAGGAGTGAAACGAATGGACTTAATCAAAAGGTGCACAAACATTTCATTAATTTTGGCAATTTGAAAGTACAACAGCTTATAAGCAAATACAAATTCAAAGTGAAGGAAATACAATTGAAAATACTGAAACGAACAAAATACAGCCAGCTTTGGCGAATTGTTTTCAAAAGATTTCAGTTTTCGGGCCCAAGCGCGGGAACACCTTCGCCACTAATAACTAGTTCCTTGTGACACAGAATCTTGAGAGGCCTTGCAAATCTTTTGCCTTTTGCTTCAGAAATTGGGACATTGACATCTGATGTACCCTCTTGAGGTTGCAGTGTTCTTAGCAAGTTTAGCAGTCTCGTTTCGAATTCTCTGCATTCCTCAATGAGATGCCCCATCGTCCCGATGCAGAATTTGCATTCAATCTCTGGATGATCTTCTTCAAAAATCAGATCCTTGTCATAGATCAACCTTTGTACAGTAGCTTCTAAGGCTCGGCACCCATCCAAGTCATGTTCTTCGGCTCCCTTGTGGAATTCACAAGTCAGGTTTGGATTATACCAAGGTCCGGGCACAGGGTTGAGGAGTCGAGGAGTTACCAGCTTGCTCTGCATCAACACTGGGAAGAGTTTGCTCAAAGGCACAGGGATAGGCTGGCAGTTAACTTGGCCTCTTTCGATAGGGTACTTCTTCTTGCTTTAGTCTCGGGCACCTTGAGAAGAAACAACCGTTGGAGGCTGGAGTGCCCTTTTGGTAGACATCTGGTGACGTTGAGATTCTGGTATAAGACTAAGATCAAGTGCTGGCTGGTATGAAGTTTCTCCAAAGGCAGATCCTTGGCATGGGAGCACCACATGAGATGGCGAAGGTTGTTGATTTGAACGCCTTGAGGCGTGAATGAGATCCTTTCAGAGTCTAACAGGTTTTGAATTTTACTCGGGAGCACCTGACAATCTTCAGTGGAATGCCCCTGTGCCCTAACATGGTAGTCACATCGAGCATTGGTGTCAAAGCCTGGTGGATATGGAAATGGTACTGGCTTTAATTCTTTTGGCACTATCAATCCTCCTTTGATCAAAACTGGCAGTAATTGACTGTACGACATTGGCAGCTAAGTGTAATTTCTTTCTGGCTTTCTTGGCCTTGGTCATACATGCTGGCGTGGTTGACGGTGGTCTGACCCCTGATACTGAGGAGATTCTCGAGTTGGAGGATCCACGAGAGGTGATGATCTGACAACCTCTCTGGAGTGACATGGGGAGCGTACTCTTCTTTCTTCATCAAAGCTTGCAAAGTTTTAAGAACCCAATTCATCTGGCATTTGAGGATTCTGACCTCCTCTTTCAAGACTTCTTGGTTCTTCAGAACTTTATTCATCATTGCCATTGTCTCGAATAGGTGCTAGGTATCCTTCATACATAGAGGAAGAGACTCAAGACTGAGAAATGCAAATGCGAATGCGCATAGAATGCAAATAAAACTGAGTGGTTTCAAGGAACTCAAAGGCAAGTTGCAAAATTTTTTGTGGAAAAACTGAAGAAGTTTTTGTTTTTAAGATCCAAGCACTGTTGATCTTTTGAGAAGGAAGTGAATGTCTGAATTCCTTGAAATCAAATGGATGCAATGCGGTGTATGCAATGCACAAAATACACACGAACATATGTACACATAACAAATCACACAAGTCCTAGGTTTAGGAGTCACATGAGTGGAGCCAATGGTCTACCCATCCCAATAGGTATGTGCTATAGGTTCATCAACTGTAGAACAGGGTTCTAAAAGTTCCCAGAGTCTACGTAAATCCTTCGGATATTATTGGCTTGCGTAACTACTTACACGGGTTAATAATATTCTCAAGATAAACTCGTCTGAGTGTAGTATCGCGTGACAACTACTCGGGACTGGCTCCCTCATAGTCACCGCACTACGTCTTAAAAGGCCAAGTGGGGTAAAGGTAACTACGGTTCTCAGAATCCCTGGCTCCCAATTGAAAAAGTAATATCAATGCGACTTCTCACATCAGACATCAACAATCCCAAAGGGCCTCCTCTGAGTGTGGTCATCATATGCCATAGATTTTTAGTACTACTGCTAACAACCGACTATTGATTACACCACAATCCTATAATATGTGCTCTCAAGTCTGGGTTTGGACTTATCTCACCACTCAATGGTACCATGCCCACAAAAGATCTCAAACAGAGCATAAATACAAGGGATATGTACAAATATAGCAAACAAGTATGCATAACATAAGTAAAAGCAAGGTGGGTTTAACCCTCAAACTTAAGTCCCCAGTGAAGTCGTCATTTCTGTTGCGGTGAGAATCAGATAACAAGCTATTAATTAACTTGCATCGCAAAACTTTGAAGTTCACCACCGACTTTGATTTATCCAAAGGAAAGGTTCAAGATCGAGAAAACCTAAAGAGGGGAGATCTAAGGTTCGGGGGTTGGTTATACTAAGGGAAGGTATTAGCACCCTTAATATCTGTAGTGCTCTACAGGAATCTCTTGTTTTAGTTTATGTTATGCTATGTTTGCTTGCTAAGGAAATCTATTAAGGCCAAAGTAAAGACCTAGGAGTATGTACACTAAGTTTGCTCGCCAAGACGTCACGTCTTGTGCCTACGTATCTGACTAATGAATCAGAGCAACCGTAGTTCACCTAACTAAGGGCAAAAGATTAAGGAACCATTGACTAATGGCCAAAGTTCCAAGGGGAATGAGTATGAGCTCATATAGAGTTTAGGAAACTCTCTAAGTCTAAGTTATGAGATTGAATGGCTATGAGGCCTATGACTATGAGGTCAAGATGGTAAGATGACTATGAGGTCAAGATGGTAAAGATGACTATGAGGTCAAGATGGTAAGATGACTATGAGGTCAAGATGGTAAGATGACTATGTGGTCAAGATGGTAAGATGACTATGAGGTCAAAATGGTAAGATGACTATGAGGTCAAGATGGTATCCTATGACTATGCGGTTGAAGGGGTCCTATGACTATGAGGTCAAGGAAGGAATCCTATGACTATGAGGTCAAAGGTTAAAGATGGCTCTATGACTATGAGGTCAAGAGGAATTCCTATGACTATGAGGTCAAAGGACGGTAATGAGCTATCTACGATTTTGAGGTCAATAGAGAGACTTTCCATGACTATGAGGTCAATGGAGGATGGCTATGACTATGAGGTCAAAGCTTACCTATGACTATGAGGTCAAAGGTTACCTATGACTATGAGGCCAAGGTTAAAGATATTGCCAATGACTATGAGGCCAAAGGTGAAATGTTGCTAATGACTATGAGGCCAAAAGCTACCTATGACTATGAGGCCAAAGGTTGAAGATGTTACTAATGACTATGAGGCCAAGAGCTACCTATGACTATGAGGCCAAAGGTTGAAGATGTTGCTAATGACTATGAGGCCAAGAGCTACCTATGACTATGAGGCCAAAGGTTGAAGATGTTGCTAATGACTATGAGGCCAAGAGCTACCTATGACTATGAGGCCAAAGGTTGAAGATGTTGCTAATGACTATGAGGCCAAGAGCTACCTATGACTATGAGGCCAAAGGTTGATGACCCTATGACTATGTGGTCAAGAGGGAACCCTATGACTATGAGGTCAAAGGATGGTAATGAGCTTTCTATGACTATGAGGTTAATAGAGAGACTTTGACTATGAGGTCAAGGTTGGAAAATTGCCATGGTGTCAAGGTATTACCTATGACTATGAGGTCAAGGTTTAATAGATTGCTCTATGACCATGAGGTCAAGAGGGATCCTATTAACTATGAGGTCAATAAGGGATGGATGCCTAAGACTATGAGGTCCAAGGTAGCAATGAGTTTTCTATGACTTTGAGGTCCAAGGTAGCAATGAGCTTTCTATGATCTAGAAATCAATAGAAAAACTTTTCCTTTGGAAGGAAGGGGGAATAACATCTTGTAAACAAAAGTTACAATGGGGAGAGTAACAATGAAACATATGAGTTTCAAGAACTCCAAAACAATATAGGAAATGGATTCCCAATAATTAAGATAATAGCAAAGATCAATGGTCATTCAAATGTGACAAGTACGACATTAAAACATTCTCACAGTTTACAAAACTTTTTAAAGTCATACACTTAGTGACAGAAGCCGAAACAAGTAACAATCTCATGATAAGGTTTTGTTTAGCATATTGTAAAGAAACAATTTCTTTTAAAACCCTTACTAAAAAACAGTTGGTTTTTTATTAGAAAAATGAAAAGGGAAGCCTAAGGATTGATTGAAATTATGAATGCTTTTATTGTTGTTTTATTTATTTTTATAAAAAAAAAAAGAAAAGAAATGCAAGTAAAAAAGAAATAAAGAAAATAAATAATAAAAAAAGGGGGCGGGGGGGGGGGGGGGGGGGGGGGGGGGGGGGAATAGTAGTTTGGCTTGCACCACAACTACTAGTGGTAGGCGCCACTACACAAAAAAGAAAAAAAAAAGTGGCTTGCGCCACTTGGTAGCCAAACAGTAAAGGGTGGCTTGCGCCACCCCCCACCTGGCGGGGCCAGGTGAGTTTCCAGTCTTTTTTTTATTTTTTGTGTGTCTTATACTAGATATTATTTCAATTTTATTTTCCTATTAACGAAGTGACGGACGCCACTATCACTGTGGCGAGCAAACAAGTCCAGTTTCTTTTTCTTTTTTAAACATGAATCAAACGCACAGACAACTCATCACGAACATGAATATTATTTCCAGTAGCATGGTAACAGTATAAAAGTATGCACTAAAATGAATATTATTTCCAGCAGCATAATAACAACCTCACATATGAATCATAACATCATTTCCAGCAATCATAACAACAAACTCACATACGAATCATGAATATCATTTCCAGCAGCATGGTAACAGTATAACAGCATGCACTAAAATTAAATGGTATAGCATCTAAAAACAGGGTGAAGCAGAAAGTGTGTTACCTAGTGGAGTAAGTCCACTGCTTCTTCAACTATAAGTTCTGAAAAAAAGAGCTTCTTCTTCTCCTTCAGCTGCCCAGCAAAGAACAAGTTGGTTGCTAAGTGTTTTACGGGGAGCAAACAGAATAAATTTCTTGCAAGTGTTAAAGAGTTACTTGCAAGAAATGAGGTAGGGAAATGGAGAGTTTTTGAGAGAGTATTCTTGCAATTTCTCTGGTGTCTAAAACAAAGGAGAATTGCTCTCCTTTTATAGGCAAATCAAATGGGCAATAGATTGAGAATACAGAGGATAATATTTTTGCACAAGGAAGAAAGATCACAATGAGATCCTTGCTGCTTTTCTTGAGCCAAGCAAAGTGCATCAGTTGTTGCTTGTCTTCAGTCCTCAGCCAGAGAAGAAAAATTCAAAATTCACCATGTTGAAGTGAAACACAAAGGTCTAAGGTTTTTGTTTTTGGTCTGTTACTTGGAAAGATGCAAAGTGGTTGCTTGGAAATCTTGGACACGGGATTTGTGGTAAAGGTGTTGGGAAAGGGATACTGAGAAAAGTAATCAAAATAATAATACTTGGCACACGATTTAGAATTTGAGTAAAAAAAGACAATGTTTGTAATATAACCAACCATAAAATTCACACTTTTTCATATAATGGTTCGGACTATATTATATAAAAAAGTAAAGAATATAAAAACTAATTAACAAAAAGAGCTAAGTTAATTCCAACTAATTTCTATTAATTAAAAGATTTGTCTAAATAATAAATGATAAAAGAAAACAAAGCTAACTAAAATAAAATTTAATTTAGCAAAACAAAGTTAAATTAGTTATTTAATTAAGAAATAAATAAATGAGCAAAATAAATAAGTAAAAAAATGTGAATTTAATGAAGTAAAAAGCAATTATAAATTTAAAAGATGCTATTTAAAAATAAATCACAAATAAAGCAAATAAAAGTTTAGTATCAAAAAAATCAAAAAATGAATATGCCAGAATCATCAGCGCGGGATAAAAAAAATTTCAGGGAAGATACAACATTCGTCAGATTTAAAATTAATCGAGACCGATTTTTAACTTGACTGGCTCAGTTGTAAACCCACGAATTCATTCCAGTTGACAAAATGGGCTATGCGGGATGACTGGCCTAGAAAAATATGTAACAAAGACAACAAATCTAAGGGTAAAATTTGGGGTACAACAATGAGTATTCATGATCATGATACTCACATAGAGTTAAAGAACTCTCTAAGTCAGAGTTGAAAGACTAGTCTAAGAGGTTGACTTTGAACAAAGTCAAAAGGGAAGTGAATACTCATTATGATGAGAATCACATAGAGTTTAAGAACTCTATCCTAACTCTAAGTTAAAGGGGTGAATGACTCTAATAAGGCCAAAGGGAGATGGAACATCATGATGATGCTCACATAGAGTTGAAGAACTCTAGGTGGATCCTAAGTTGTAAGGTAAGTGGCTCTAATGAGGCCAAGGGATTGATCTTAATGAGGTCAATGGAAAGGGATGGCTCTAATGAGGCCAAAAGGTAAGGGATGGATCTAATGAGGCCAAGAGGTAAATGAGTTATCTATGACATTAAAGTCAATAGAGAGACTTTCCTTTCGAAGGAGGGGAACAGAGAGGGTTAAGGAGAAGAGCTAACAAGCTAGCCTCACTTAAAGGAGATAACTTAATAAAGTTAAAGATAAAGGATAACAATGACATTCACATTTAATGATAGCAAAAACATATGGATATAACACATGGATAATGATGGTGAATGTGATGACATTCAAGGCAAGTATCTTAAAAAGATAAACAAGTATTATGTTAACACATAAGAATCATTCATCAATGAACGAGGTAAACACTTAAAGGAAACATGATACAAATCTAGACTTCTTAAGCAAATAGGTGATGACCTAATCATGGGGAATGTCTTTGCCCTAATCCTTAAAGGGAAGTATCATTTATGTCATTCTAAAGTCCACTTTTATGAAAGGGAGATCTAAACACATATATACATGTATGGTTTGTATCTACATTGATGTCATATATACATGAGGAAGGAGTCCTAATTTGGAGGTGAAGACCTATCTAAGACTTCATGGGGATGACGAGAGTTTACATGCTTTCCAACATATAAACATACACTTAAAGGTGTGCCTAAATCAAAATATACAAATGTACAAGTTCAAGCTAAGGTTCAAAAGGTCTAAACACGTTTAAACAAGTTGTATAGGTCTTAAATGTAAAGGGGAAATGAAGTGATTCAAAGAAGGGACCCAAAAGACTCCTTAAAAAACCTAAAAAAATAATGTATTTTTCATATGAATAATTAACCCTAAAATTAATATTTTTGGGAAAATTGTTATGTCATGACAAAATACACAACAAAAGAAAAATAATGCAAAAGGAATGGATTGAAAAACCCTAAAATTGAAGAAGTTATGAAATTTTGAAGTTTGAGAAAGGAAATAAAAAACTAAGTGCTAAAAAAAGGAAACGGCCTTGATGGGAGTTGAACCCACGCCCTTGGTGTTATGGTTAAAACATATACCAGCTGCGCTGGTTGCATGCCTTGTAAAACATACGCCTTTGCTAAAATATATGAAAAAACAACATGAATAAGAAAATAAAACAAAAGACTGGGGCGAGGGGGATTCGAACCCCAGTCTTTGGCATGGCAAACACTCTCAAACCCTCCTCCTGGACCAGCGGTGCTACGCTCTCATCCAATATCTATATGGAATAAGAAAAACATAAGGCATATATGTTACAAGACGGCCACTTCAGCGCCATGTCACTTTCTTCCTCTCTTTCTTTTCTCTCTCCCTGCTCGTGCCCTAACTTATGCTTGTACCCAAATTTTCAGCACAACATAACTTCTTCAACTCTCAATTATTTTACATTTTGTAAAAACCTAAATTGAAGTATTTCTTGCAAGGAAACTAGAGGTCACATTGTTTTGCCATAACACTAAATGTATGCCTCACAAAACTCTCCATAACAGTGCAACATGGCAAGGCATAACTTGAACAAAACAACACATATTCAACACAAATAATGCTTCTAACATATTAAGCACACTGAAATCCATAAACTTGCTTCAAACATGGAACAGAGACATGCAGGGAAACTAGGTTAGAGTTACAAAAAAGATTACCTCTTGGAGCAGGTCCAAGGCCTCTTCAAATGGTGTTGCAAAGATGAAATGAGTCCCCTTTTGCCTTGTTGATCCTAGGAATAATGACTGAAATGTTTGAAAAGGTTGGAAACAACTTCAAACTTCAAACCCGTGTCCTCTTGCAAATGGAAGTTTGGAAATGGTAGATGTTGTGTGGAGTGTTACAAAACTTGTTTGAGGTTTTGAACAAGCTCTATAGGGTGCTTAGGGAATGATTATGGGGTTTGTTTGTGAGTTGCACGAGTGAAATGAATCTGGGGCAGTGGTTTTGCAAGTTTTGAGAATTCTTGCAAAAGCTATGGGAGGAGGGGATGCAAGGGTTTTTTGAGTGAGTTCTTGTTTGTTCTGAGGCTTAATGAGGCCCTCTATTTATAGGCAAAGGGTGGAGTTTTGAAGCTGACCAGATGGTTGAGCTCCCAACCTTTTGGCTCGGTTGCATTTCAACATGGAGTTTCAAATATTTTGTCATTTCCAAGTCATGTACCATGCTTCTCTAGGGTGGTTAGAGATGTTCAGAGCTTTTGGCTTCTCAGTACAAACCTTTTGAGTGTGGGAGAACAATTACACAACTCAAGACAAGTTGACATTGCTAAAAAGTGGCTTTATGTAAATGGCAATGTCACCTTTGTGCCAAAAATGGCAAGGTTCATGAGACAATGCTTAAACCAATTGGATAATACTTCAAAAGCATTTGTAATAATCTGATTTAAGGCAAATTAACAAGCAATGAGGTCTGCCACATGAGATCATGAAGATTTGGAGTGGTTTTACAACTTGAAGTAACATGATCATGGCCTAAAACTCAAGTTTGTGACCTCAACTTCATGGATTCGAAACTCACAGCTCACACATTGGATTGGTGTGTGCTAGTAATTTTTGGAAATCCCTAAGTATGCTCTACAATGTTCATGTTCACTCCAAGTTCTGAATCCAAAGGGATCATAATGAAAATGGGGGTGAAGTTGGCTGCAAACTAGGGCAAAAAGAGTGAAATTTCACTAAGTCTTAAATTGTCTTGAACTTCCAAGCCTCATAACTTAAAAACCAAGCCTTTTTTGGAGAAAGACACTATAATACATTTTAAAGTTCATGATGAGAGCTTCAATTTGAGCTTTGAACCACAAAAATTGGATGTGTGGTTTAAAAGTTATGACTCTTCAAAGTTCACACGAGGACTATATTCTTCCATACTTAAAAATTTCAAGAACCAAACTTTGCCCTTTTTGCAAGAAACCCCTCAAATCTTGATTTCTAATGCTCTAACTCAAAAATCAAACATGTCTTGATGGAATATGACTTGAATACTTCATCTTGGATCAAAAATATCAAAAGTCACAGGTTTGACTTTTCAAACAAAACCCTAATTTCTTCATGAATTCAACTGTGTGATCCTTGGTGATCTTGCTTACTCAATCTTCTCAAATATCAATAGATGGCATCTAACGATGTATATAAACACATGGAATCATATCCTAAGACTTGGGATCATGCCTTGACCAAAATTCAAAGGCATGGTTGACTTTTCCTGACAAAACTCTAATTTGGGGCCAGATGAACTTGAGGCTCATTGCACTTGTGATGGGAGCCAAACACACTTAATTTCTTGATGAATAAGGCCTCTTGAATGTATGTAAGCTAAATTGGTTGATGAATGTTGCGGTGAGAATCGGATAACAAGATATTAATTAACTTGCATCGCATTCTTTGAATTCACAACCGACTTTAATTTATCCAAAGGAAAGGTTCAAGATCGAGAAAACCTAAAGGAGGGAGATCTAAGGTTCGGGGGTTGGTTACACCTAGGGAAGGTATTAGCATCCTAAACGTCCATAGTACTCTACGCGAACCTCTTGTTTTAACTTGTAATATCTTACTCGCTTGCTAAGGGTGTTATGCTAAAGGTTGAAAGCCCTAGGGGTTTGTTTCTAAGTATACTCGACAAAGCATCGCGCTTTGCGCCTACGTATCCTTACGGGAGTGAAATCAGAGTATCCGTAGTTCACCGATCTAAGGGTGAAGGAGAGGAACCATTGACTATGGGCAAAGTTCCAAGGGGAAATTAGTATGAGCTCATTTTAGAGTTCACGATAACTCTCTAAATCTACGTTATAGGGGGAAAATGAGTTCTCATGATGATGAGAATCACATAGAGTTCAAAACTCTAACCTACTTCTAAGTTATGATTTCACTAGCTCTCATGAGGCCAAGAAATAAGGGTAAACCTAGAAGGATAAGGTAAGGTGGTTGTTTAGTGACTTATGAGTCAATTTAAGGTAATCTCCCTTTGGAATGGGGAAAGGATAACAAATGAAGAAGGCAACCACAATCATAACATAATAGCTGGCCACAAGACTTTATCAGAAAATATGTACAGATCTCACCAAATGTGGAAATGAAGAGTTAGTATTCAAAGAAATTAAAAATTGAAATGAAATAGAAATAGTCTCGTCTTAATCATGATTTAATAGAGAAAACGATAATCAACGATTTTTGACTTTCATCGACTAAAAAGTGAATAAGCCTAAATAAAGAGAAAGTGGTCTCATATTGATCAAAGTTTTGTCGATTCAATGAAGTCAACCAAACCATGAAGTTTGTTATGTCATCGACCAAAAGTAAAGATAATGGAATCGAAATGAAAATGAAGTTAGTCTCGTCTAAATCAAGATTTAATCGACAAATCGATAATCTTGGATTTTTGACTTTCGTCGACCAAAATAAATGAAATAGAATTGGAATGAAATAAAGTTGGTCTCGTCTAAATCAAGATTTAATCGACAAACCGATAATCTTGGATTTTTGACTTTCATCGACCAAAATAGAATCGAATGAAAATAAAGTTGGTCTCGTCTAAATCAAGATTTAATCGACAGACCGATAATCTTGGATTTTTTACTTTCATCGACCAAAATAGAAATAAACTGGCCTCCTATAAACCAAGATATTTAGTGATTTGAAATAAACTAACAAGTCATGATTTTTATATATCATTGGCCCAAAAATAAAGAAAATGAAATGCAACGAACCATTAAACTAAGTGGATTAACTTGAATAAAATTAGTAAAAAAACAGAGAAAGATTAAAGATTAAAAACTCAAAAAACTTGATAAAGAAAAGTTAATAACAATAAAATGAAAATTGTTTTTTTTTTAAAGAGGAGAGGAGGGGGTCGTTGGATTCAGGGGTGCATATACCATGAACATGGGATCAACAAAGCCCATTAACTCAAACCCTCCTTTTAAAAAACAAAAAAAAAACAACAGAACTTTCAGCATAACAAAACCCAAACAGATGCCACGGCTGAAGGCACTAGCACCATCGTCCCTAACAAAGACGCTATCATGAATGATGAAGGAAAAACACCAATTGCGACCTTCCCTCGTTCTCGTTCAGATTCATTTTAAGGTTTGTGCTCGTGGCTCACTCTTCTCCCCTCTCAGATTTGGATTTCGTTTCGGTTCCGTTCACAAAAGGTTTGGGTCTCAACTTTAATCTTTCCTCATCTCACTTCTTCTTCTTCTTTTCGCTTCTGATCTGGTTCTGAATTTGGGTTTAGGTTTGATGATTTGGGTGAAAAGTTTGTTGAGATGTTGTTGTAATGGCGGTTATGGTGATTATGTGGTGATGAAGGCTGGAGGTTTTGTTGAAGATGGGTCATGGAGATTCACCGGAGGAGAGGCGAAGGAAGTTGTGGTGTGTTGGAAAGGTTTTTGATATTGAATGGGTCGACGGGTCGAAAAGAGGAGAAGGTTAAGTGTTGAAGGTTATGGTCATTGTCTAGTTGGCACAGAACAGAGAGTTTGTGAGGTTTTTGTTGTGGAATAGAGGAGGTTATCATGATCCAAGGGCCCAAAAAGAAGTTGTGAGAACTTGAAGGGTTTTTCCTCCCCCTTCTTAGCCGTTCTCCCCCTCTTTTTATGCAGGTTCCTCTTTTTTATTTTTCAAAACTTGTTTATCAATTCTTTTTTAATATGTATGTTGTTGGAAAATGACTTTGGCATTTTTCTTTTGAGGGAGCATAGTTTGTACGAGTGGCTTTGGAGTGGTGTAAAAACTGATGCAGCTTCTCATGAAGCTATGCACATGACTTGTTTCTTGGTCTAGTTGTCCCTTTTTTACACTTTCTTGTAATTATGTAAAGCAAAAAACAAATAATGGGCTTTGAAAACAAATGGGTGTACTAAAAGAATGTCGATTGGACTTTTGATCTTTGACAATTTATGAAAATTGGATAAGTGAAAAGAAAAAAAAAGAGATCAAATTGATGGATTAGTATTAAGGGAATTGGAGTTTGAAATAAAATGAAATCTAAATGGATAATTGAAAAATGAAGTGAATCGAGAATAATTATGGAATGAATTTAAATGGATAAGAAATGAATGGGTAGAAAATGGATAATTTGATAATTGAATGAGTGATTAAATGGATATTGGTAGAAGTTGATTTGAAAAAATGGATAATAATTATGGTTTTAATGGATATTTGAATTAAAAAAGACAAGATCTTAAATATGGACCTAAAAGATAAAAATGTATGGAATTGGATATTTGTATTGATAATGGAAAATGGATTTTTTTGGATATGAAATGGATAAGAAATATGGATCAAAGAAATAGATATTTATGGATTAAAATTTGGATAAATGAATAGATTTTTGGATTTGAAAATAGGTATGAAAATGGTTAGAATGAAAGATGGATACTTGGATAAGAAAAATGGTTAATAAATGATTGTTGAAATTGGTTTGGAATTGAAGGTGACAATTGAGGGTGGATAAAATGGATAGGTATTTGGTTATGGAGAGGATCATGAAGAGGGCTATGGATACAATCCCTTAAAGGCTTGCTTGATTCAATGTACCATCCAAAATCTTGATTAAACACCTCTTGAATCTCCTCAAGATAATACCTGGAAAAAAACAAACACAAACAAAACCTAATAAAAAGGGTTAGCTATGCAGCATGATTGACCTAAAATGATATGCAAGAGATCAATGGATCTAAGGGAAAAATTTGGGGTACAACAGTTGCCCCTATTTAAATATCTTCGCCGGATGGCACGAGGAACGAAGATCCTCGGGACGTCAAGGTGAAAGATATTTAAATATAGCAAACCGAAAATTTTGCCCTTAGATACAAAGACATGCAATGCTACTAATATGATGATATGATGCCATGAAAGATGCAAGAATGCAGACAAAACAAAACACCAAAGAAAGAAAAGCTGCCAACACAGAGGGAAGCTTCACTGGGGAAGCAAGAAGAAGGTTAGTATCCACGAGGAAAAGACTCCTTGGGGATGCAGGCTAACCAACAAAAGAGACTCATAGGGGAGACTCCGAGGAAACACCGGGGATAAAAACAAGAAAGGGATCCTCCACTAGGGAAAGATCCAGGGAGATGGACGACAGGTTCAAACATGACCGGACGACACTAGGGAAAAGACACACTCTTACTGGGCATGAAACCAGAAAGAAAATGTGATCTCCACCGGGGATCAGTTTGAAACAAAAGGATAGACACCCAAAGAAAGATCTTCTGGGGATTTCGTATACTGAAGAGTTCGAACGGGATCTTCAAGAAAAACCAGAAAAGACAGAGACGAACTCTGCGCACCAGATAAAAACACCTGGGGTTTAAAAAAGGAATAAGGCTAATGAGCCAAAAATAGATTCTGGTACTCACAAGAGTTGGTTGAGATAACAAGTAATTTGAAAACCAGTATGAGCTGGATTTTGGTTTTAAGTTGTCATCTGACCTGGGTGATGTTTTAGAAGGGAAGGATCCTGACTGGTGATAAAATCAAGAGATGGTCTCTACTGAGGAATATCCAGAGTAGTGGATCAACAAGTCCACGTATGACTGGCCGACACTCTGAAAAGTAACCTTATTGGAAGTAGAACCAAAATATGGGCTTCAATAAAGGTATCTAGAATCATATAGGTTAGTACCGGGGTTGTATAACTGAAGATAAGACTTCCTGGGGAATACCAATCATGGTTGGGAAAAGGTTGGATAAAACCAGAGATAGATAAGCTGCTTATAAGAAACTGCTACTTATCGCCATTGAAAAACAAGCTTCTTCAAGAGATTGCTGCTTCAAAGATATGTTGATATCACAACACTGTTGGAGAAATAATGTAGTCTTCAATGAGGATCTTGTAAAAGATTCTTCTTGCGAGAAACAGTGCAAAATAAATGCACATTCAAAGATAGGTTTGAAAACCACACCTGCTAGGGACCAAAGTTCAATCTAGGGACAAGCTAGAAAGAAACAGTCAAACAAGACTCCAATTGAGGAAAGAACTCAAATGGGATTTGTCTTATCCACAATGTGGAAAAGATAACTGAACCAACCATCATCCACGAGGATAAAACTCTGTGGAGAATTTAGCAAGGATGGGCACTTTATGCCTAGGGCTACCTTTCTATTGGAGAGAATAGACAAACCCAGTCACTTGGGGATATAAATGCCAAAGTGAACAAAATAGGTAAACACCAGAAAAGGAAGCAGAAAAAATAAGATGTTATGCATATGAGTGCTTATGTCATGCTTATGCTTATGCTGACAAAACAGACAGGAAGCGAAAATGGAGATGAAATAAATATCTCGACAAGGATACCCAGCCAAACTCAACAGGTTGGACCAATACTGGGGATGAAGAAGAAGAATCAACAACTTCACTGGTGAAAAGAGTATTCCACTTGAGGTATAACATCATGAGGATTTTCATCGTGAGCTTGATCTCTTTGTTGGAGGAGAATCCATGGAGAATTGTCAAGATCGACTGAAGTAACAACTTACTGGGGAAGCTGGAAAAGGATATCACAAGAATTGGGTAATTCTGCATCCTGACTTGTATAACGATCATCTTTAAATCTTATCTTCCCCAGGCTATATGATCCGTCAGAAGACAATACCAAGAGGATTTTATAGAAGAATTGGCATACAAGGTGTTTCAATATCTTCAAACTCTTGAGAGATCTCGGCGTAACTGCCCCAGATTAACTGTATTCACACAACATGGTCCTTGAACTTGCTTCAGACTGGTTGTCTGACGAATGGGGAACAAACTTGCCCTTGTCAGCTTGGTTGATTTGTGAAGGAGATATCGTTGACCTTTAGAGATTTACCGAATCTCGACCTGATTGCCCCTGATTAACTGGTTTGTGAGGGTAAGTCATCAAAAGGATTTCACAGAAGAACTGGTATACCAGATGCTTCAAACTTTTGAAAAGGTTCAGGAGCCTCGACATAACTGCCTCTGTCCAACTGTATTCGTAATACTCAAACTGTAGTAGAAACGACCGGGGAACAAAACTTGCCCCTGCTGATGGGTCACTGGAGTCCACACTTGTCATAAGATGACTTGGAGAAGACTTGCTCCAGTATTTTGAACTTTTGACGAGTTCTGCCCCTGATTCGGTAGATTAGCAAATCCATCCGTTTTGTTGCCCCTGATTGAGCTTCCTTTATCAAGTCGAATCCCCTAGCTGGCTGCATTTATTGGGATTTCTTTGATATTGAATTGTTTTTGCAAACAAGTATTGTTCATCAAAAATTGACAAGTTCAACGCGATGTTCATGCAAGCTTTTGAAATCAAGTTTTATTGATGAAACACACACGGTGGAATGATTAAATTAAAAACAAAGTGAATCTAGTCATTTACGGAATGACAGATGAAGTGATCAACACACGCAAATAGCAAAGATCATTAGGAGTCAGGTTAATCAACCTTGCTGTAGTATGCTTTCAAAACAACCTCACCTCAATTAGGTCTTTTAAGGGTTGTAACGTGGCTTGGTTCACGGTTTATGAAACAAAGGATAAAGGCTCAAAGTTTATTTGTCCCACCCAATCTTCGTAATGAACTCCAATCCTATACTCAGTTAACTCAAGCTATGCCTTCAAATTTCCAAAAGCTAGGAAGTCACTTGATTTGAGAGTTGACTGGCGCCTTACACGAAGCGTTTGCATTGGATTGCATATCTAAGTTAAACTGAGAACTATCCTGCCCCAAGGTTGAGATTTAAGGGTTTTTTTTGTTTTTTTTTGTGTAACGAAAGAAAACTCCTACTTCTAGGCTCGAAGGGTTAACGAGGGATTATCTTCTTTATTTTTCCCGTGTTTGGGAATTGAAACATTGCCTTACATCCTCGGCAAGGTTTAATCGGCAGCATACCACAACAATTATGAACACGAGGTTTTCATCATCCTCCCCAATCTTTGTTTTAGTTTGATAAAGGGAGTGAAACAAGGTATATATTTTTTTACTTTTATGAAAATAACAGTAAATGAGTGAAACGAATGGATTTAATCTAAAAGATGCACAAACATTTCATTAACCTTGCCAATTTGAAAGTACAACAAAGCTTATATGCAAATACAAATTCAAAGTGCAAAGGAAATACAATAAATTTGCTGAAACAGCCAAAAGATTGCCAGTTTTAGGGAATCAAATACAGAAAATCAAAGAGGAGCTCAATCACAGACCCCTAATCCATCTTTGTCTTGATACATCTTCCACAACATTACTTATCTCATGAGCGGGTAAGGATTGTTCTTGATATTAGGCTGGGAGCCATCGAAAGACAAAATGTTTCTCTCCACTAAGTCTTTCACAATATGCTTCAAAGCAAAACAACCTTCTAAATTGTGGCCTGGTGCACCTTCATGGAATGCATAATGAGCATTGGGATTGTAAGAAGGTGGAAGCGGATCAGGAGGTGGGCCTGATGACCTTGTAGTTATTAATCCTTATTGCACTAAAGCAGGATACAATGCTGTATACGTCATAGGAATGGGAGGAATCGGAGGCCTTCCGCCCTTTCTTTTACCTAGAGTGTTCTGACGAGAAACTTAAGTCCGTTGTAAATAAGCATGAGCGTTGGGTGCTCGTTGATAGATTGGTGGTGGAGGAATCGGCTGATAAACAGAAGCTTGGTTGTTAAATGTTGGCGTGATGGTGGCCACATAAGGTTGTTGAATAGAATAATACTGTTGTTGCTGCTGACGTTTCCAGGACTGGTTTTCCTTCTTTTTGTTTGTCATCACCACACTGGTATCTCCTTCCCTTTTGAAGGATGTCTAGGCATCGTCGCTCGAACTACCAGCTCTCTTGGTCATTTTTCCACTCTTCAGACCAAGCTCTACTTTAACCCCCACAGCCACGATATCAGAAAAATTAGCAAACACACTACTGATCATCCTTTCGTAGAATTCCGGTCTCACCGTGTCAACAAACCAATCAGTTAACTCTTTTTCAGATAAAGGTGGCTCTACCTGTGAAGCCAGCTCTCTCCATCTCTATGCATACTCCTTAAAATACTCGGTATCGTTCTGAGACAAGCTCAATAATTGTCTACGATCGGGCGCCAAGTCCATGTTATATTTGTAATGCTTTACAAAAGCATCAGATACGTCTTGAAAACACTGGATCCTAGATTGGTCCAAGGTCAAATACCACTTTACAGCAGCCCCTTTCAAACTATCTTGGAAGCAGTGGATCATCAACTTGTCATTATCCATAAATGCAGCCATTCGCCGGTAATACATGACCAAATGTGACTTAGCACAGGTCGCACCTGAGTATAGGTCAAAATTGGGTAGTTTGAATTTGGGTGGAATTACCAAGCCTGAGACTAAGCACATGTCTTTAGCGTTAGTATTGAATACATTGCTCTCTTCCATTGCTTTTAATTTCCTTTGCATTGTCTCTACACTTTCCTTCAGCCTTTCATGTCGATTATCTCCTTCTTCGGACATATTGACATAATCATAAACCGGATGTGTGTTCTGAAAAACTGGGCGCACCTGAGCTTGCACTGCTGCTGGAGCGAAGGTAGGAATAGCTTGAAAAGCCTCATTAACTAAAGGAATAGCTTGTTGAGTAGAAGTGATGGTCGGAGCATGTATAAAGTTAAAAGGCATGCCCAAAGTGGGGTTCACAGTGGTAACGGGAGGTTCTACAGTTGTAGTGATAATCTCGGAGACCACCGTCGCTTGTGTATCCATCTTTGCCCTCATAATTTGAATCGCTTCCAGAATCTGCCCCATTCCTCCTCGGAGCTCACTCAATTCATTGTTGACTCTGTCCTTTTCGCAGTACTGCTCAGACATCCTATGTCGAGTTTGGGTTCGTGCGTCAGGAATTCAACGTGACGATTCTGAAGGGAAAACGGGGACATAAGATAAGACAGAGAAGAAATGCACATGTATGACATGATACAAATGAGATGCTAATGCAAGCCAAATGGTTTCAAGGTACCCAAAGGCAAGTTGCAAAAAATTTTTGGAAAATTGAAGAGTTTTTGTTTTTAAAATTCCTGATCTCTATTGATCTTTGCAAAGGAAACAAACATTTGAGTTCCTCGAAACCAAAGGGCTAGGAATGCTTGAATGTATGAATGCATAAAGCACACAAAGACACACAAAGCATAAACAAAAGGGATAGGTTTGAGCATGGAGCCAGGGTTTACCCTCCCATTGGTATGTACTACTGGTTTTCATCTGCTGAACAGGGTTCTAAGAAGTTCCCAGAGTCGGCAACCCATCTTTCGGATTTTATGGATTTCCCAGATGACTTGGTAATCCATAAAATTCTCAAGAGGATCCCGTCTGAGTGTAGTATTGCGTGACAACCAATTCAGAAATAGACTCCATTATGCTCACCGCACTACATCCTAAAGAGGCTTAGTGGGGTTTGGTACCTACGGTTCTCAATATCATGGGCTCCTAGGTTGAGAGTAGCACGTTTTCACGAACGGATTCGTTCAACATAACTAGACTCTCAAGAGGGCCTAAACTGAGTGATGGTGTTCTCAATTCAACTTTTTAGGATTCGACTCCCTCAAAGCCTCCTTGAATACCATCGTCCTATCCTAATTGCACTCAAATCCGGGTATAGGATTTATCTCATCACTCAAGAATCAAGCCAACAAAAGATAACTCAAGCACAACATATATACACAAATATAGCAAGTAATAGTAAAACAAGCAAAAACAAGATAGGCTTAACCCTCTTAAGGGATCTCTCCAGTGAAGTCGCCATTTCTGTTGCGGTGAGAATCGGATAACAAGATATTAATTAACTTGCATCGCATTCTTTGAATTCACAACCGACTTTGATTTATCCAAAGGAAAGGTTCAAGATCGAGAAAACCTAAAGGGGGCAGATCTAAGGTTCGGGGGTTGGTTACGCCTAGGGAAGGTATTAGCATCCTAAACGTCTGTAGTACTCTACGGGAACCTCTTGTTTTAACTTGTAATATCTTACTCGCTTGCTAAGGGTGTTATGCTAAAGGTTGAAAGCCCTAGGGGTTTGTTTCTAAGTATACTCGACAAAGCATCGTGTTTTGCGCCTACGTATCCTTACGGGAGTGGAATCAGAGTATCCGTAGTTCACCGATCTAAGGGTGAAGGAGAGGAACCATTGACTATGGCCAAAGTTCCAAGGGGAAATGAGTATGAGCTCATTTTAGAGTTCACGATAACTCTCTAAATCTACGTTATAGGGGGAAAGTGAGTTCTCATGATGATCAGAATCACATAGAGTTCAAAACTCTAACCTACTTCTAAGTTATGATTTCATTGGCTCTCATGAGGCCAAGAAATAAGGGTAAACCTAGAAGGATAAGGTAAGGTGGTTGTTTAGTGACTTATGAGTCAATTTAAGGTAATCTCCCTTTGGAATGGGGAAAGGATAACAAATGAAGAAGGAAACCACAATCATAACATAATAGCTGGCCACAAGACTTTATCAGAAAATATGTACAGATCTCACCAAAGGTGGAAATGAAGAGTTAGTACTCAAAGAAATTAAAAATTGAAATGAAATAGAAATAGCCTCATCTTAATCATGATTTAATCGAGAAAACGATAATCAATGATTCTTGACTTTCATCGACTAAAAAGTGAATAAGCTGAAATAAAGAGAAAGTGGTCTCATATTGATCAAAGTTTTGTCGATTCAATGAAGTCAACCAAACCATGAAGTTTGTTATGTCATTGACCGAAAGTAAAGATAATGGAATTGAAATGAAAATGAAGTTAGTCTCGTCTAAATCCAGATTTAATCGACAAATCGATAATCTTGGATTTTTGACTTTCATTGACCAAAATAAATGAAATAGAATCGGAATGAAAATAAAGTTGGTCTCGTCTAAATCAAGATTTAATCGACAAACCGATAATCTTGGATTTTTGACTTTCATCGACCAAAATAGAATCGGAATGAAAATAAAGTTGGTCTCGTCTAAATCAAGATTTAATCGACAAACTGATAATCTTGGATTTTTGACTTTCATCGACCAAAATAGAAATAAAATGGCCTCCTATAAATCAAGATATTTAGTGATTTAAAATAAACCACCAAGTCATGATTTTTATATATCATTGGCCCAAAAATAAAGAAAATGAAATGCAACAAACCATTAAACTAAGTGGATTAACTTGAATAAAATTAGTAAAAAAACATAGAAAGATTAAAGATTAAAAACTCAAAAAACTTGATAAAGAAAAGTTAATAACAATAAAAAGAAAATTGTTTTTTTTTAAAAAAAGAGGAGAGGAGGGGGTCGTTGGATTCAAGGGTGCATATACCATGAACACGGGCTCAACAAAGCCCATTAACTCAAACCCTCCTTTTAAAAAACAAAAAAAAAACAACAGAACTTTCAGCATAACAAAACCCAAACGGATGCCACGACTAAAGGCACAAGCACCATCGTCCCTAACAAAGATGCGATCATGAATGATGAAGGAGAAACACCAATTGCGACCTTCCCTCGTTCTCGTTCAGATTCATTTTAAGGTTTGTGCTTGTGGCTCACTCTTCTCCCCTCTCCGATTTGGATTTCGTTTCGGTTCCGTTCACAAAAGGTTTAGGTCTCAACTTTAATCTTTCCTCATCTCACTTCTTCTTCTTCTTTTCGCTTCTGATCTGGTTCTGAATTTGGGTTTAGGTTTGATGATTTGGGTGAAAAGTTTGTTGAGATGTTGTTGTAATGGCGGTTATGGTGATTGTGTGGTGATGAAGGCTGGAGGTTTTGTTGAAGATGGGTCATGGAGATTCACCAGAGGAGAGGCGAAGGAAGTTGTGATGTGTTGGAAAGGTTTTTGATATTGAATGGGGCGACGGGTCGAAAAGAGGAGAAGGTTAAGTGTTGAAGGTTATGGTCATTGTCTGGTTGGCACAGAACAGAGAGTTTATGAGGTTTTTGTTGTGGAAAAGAGGAGGTTATCGTGATCCAAAGGCCCAGAAAGAAGTTGTGAGAACTTGAAGGGTTTTTCCTCCCCCTTTTTAGCCGTTCTCCCCTCTTTTTATGCAGGTTCCTCTTTTTTATTTTTCAAAACTTGTTTATCAATGCTTTTTAATATGTCTGTTGTTGAGACGTCCCTTTCTTCCTCAGTATGCAGTGTAACGCTGTTCTGTTGATGCAGAGTCTTGGGAGCAGTGGTAGCAAGAATTGGCATTGACACAGGTCTGTTGTTTTGTAGAGCAGGGTGGTCATCAAGTAGAGATTTTGGCCTGTTGTTCGGTGTGTTGTTGCCGTTGTTGTAACGTCGCTTTCGCGGTTTACAGGTTGGTCAAAAAGTCTTGGCTTGGAAAATGACTTTGGCATTTTTCTTTTGAGGGAGCATAGTTTGTACGAGTGGCTTTGGAGTGGTGTAAAAACTGATGCAGCTTCTCATGAAGTTATGCGCATGACTTGTTTCTTGGTCTAGTTGTCCCTTTTTGACGCTTTCTTGTAATTATGTAAAACAAAAAACAAATAATGGGCTTTGAAAACAAATGGGTGTACTAAAAGAATGTCGATTGGACTTTTGATCTTTGACAATTTATGAAAATTGGATAAGTGAAAAGAAAAAAAAAAGAGATCAAATTGATGGATTAATATTAAGGGAATTGGAGTTTGAAATAAAATGAAATCTAAATGGATAATTAAAAAATGAAGTGAATCGAGAATAATTATGGAATGAATTTAAATGGATAAGAAATGAATGGGTAGAAAATGGATAATTTGATAATTGAATGAGTGATTGAATGGATACTGGTAGAAGTTGATTTAAAAAAATGGATAATAATTATGGTTTTAATGGATATTTGAATTAAAAAAGACAAGATCTTAAATATGGACCTAAAAGATAAAAATGTATGGAATTGGATATTTGTATTGATAATGGAAAATGGGTTTTTTTTGGATATGAAATGGATAAGAAATGTGGATCAAAGAAATAGATATTTATGGATTAAAAATTGGATAAATGAATAGATTTTTGGATTTGAAAATAGGTATGAAAATGGTTAGAATGAAAGATGGATACTTGGATAAGAAAAATGGTTAATACATGATTGTTGAAATTGGTTTGGAATTAAAGGTGACAATTGAGGGTGGATAAAATGGATAGGTATTTGGTTATGGAGAGGATCATGAAGAGGGCTATGGAGAAAATCCTTTAAAGGCTTGCTTGATTCAATGCTCCATGCAAAATCTTGATTAAACACCTCTTGAATCTCCTCAAGATAATACCTGAAAAAAAACAAACACAAACAAAACCTGATAAAAAGGGTTAGCTATGCAGCATGAATGACCTAAAATGATATGCAAGAGATCAATGGATCTAAGGGAAAAATTTGGGGTACAACAATGAACCAATCAAGACATTGACTGATCACACCAAGATTCCTTTGTAATTCCTCAGGTAAAAACCCTAATTTCGCAACTCTTGATTTTATGGTTTCTCTTTGATTTCTCTTGATCCAATCACATGAGACCATGGAATATGATTGGAAAACCTTATGATTGGCCCTCAAGACCAAAGATTTAGCTTTTGGAGCCTCAGTTAACTTTCTTGATCAGATGACTTCAAACACCTCTCTCAACCACCTAGTTGTCATACCCCAAATTTTGACCACTAAGATTTCCCATCATTGTGCAAATCATCATCACAATATGGATGAACCATCATGCCTCATCAATCTCCTCAGGAATTGTTGAGCATTCACTATTATCAAGAATTAGGGTTTTGATCCCTCTTAGGGTACTTAGACAAAGGATCAATCAAGAAAGGACATGATCTTCAACTTGTCTAACCTCTCAAACACCCACAAAGGATCGAGAGGATTCCCACATCTAGAATCAAGTACAAGGTTGCAGCATTCCAAGTGGATTAAGCCTCAAGATCACCAGTGTCACCAAATTAGGGTTTTGGTCGACTAGGGCCTCCAGATGGAAATTTTCATCTGGGCATGAGCCAATGATTTAAATCACAACCCAAGATACTCCAAGGGACCTCTTGGACCCAATCATCAAGTCAATTTGACCTCAGGGGATACATTCATCAAAAATCAGGAATTAGGGTTTCTTGACCTAATTCACCCCTAAGTTGACTTTTGGGACAAAACATGAGCCAAGACCTCAAGACATGATTTGAGGGTCTCTAACCAACCATATTGATCCATTTGCAACAATTGATTGATCCAAGAAGTTTGATCCACAAGTTTCAATTTCATCTGGACCATAATTAGGGTTTTGAGGAAAAAGTCAACTGTATCTTTGACTTTTGACCCAGGCATGCTCCCAAACCTTGGGACATGATTCAATACACCCTATAACACCCATGGAACATGTTCATCAAGTTTTATTTAGGTCAAGGAATTGATTTCATGGAGGATCACATAGTTTGGAATTCATCTGATAAAAAATCAACTGTGCACAAAAGTCAAAGTTTGACTTTTTGAGATTTTTCACAATTATGGTTCCTTGACCCTAAAATGATGTTAATGTGTGATTGGGATCATCACTCATCAAGAAAAATCAAAGAAAGTGGGATAACTTGTAAAAGGGGTAACCATAAAACCTTAGAATTTTTCTAAGTTATGAAACAAAGTGGCTAGGGTACCAACTTCCAAGGATCATAACTTGAGATCCAAGCAACCATTTTGGCTGATCCAAAGATGGATTTGTAGATCTCATGGCATACTTTAAAAGTGTCAACTACAACTCATTCCAATTCCTCATGGATTTTAAGTTTTGGAGTGACCAAAGTGGCTGAAAACATGAAATGTCACTTTTTCCAACACTTAGTGAAATTTTCACTAAGTCAGAATCTGTTTCACTTTTTCCAAAAAGTAAGGGAATTTTTCACTTGGATCCCAAAAGTGTCAAGACAAACTATGATCACACATATGTTGTATCATATGAGAGCTTTTCAAAATGGCCAAGAACCCCATCAAATTCAACCTGAGCTAAGAGTTGTGACAATGGCAACATGCCTTGATGCAACAGTCATAACAAGGCAGATTTGTGCATTTTGCTCGATTTGGGCAATTTGTGCAAATGAAAAACAAGTCTATCCATCTGAACACCTCATGGGGAGACCAAGGAGGGACACACACTGATCCATAAGCCTCCCAAGTTTTTGGAACCAAAAGTAGCATGCCAAACCTAAAAACCCTACAAAGAGGGACAAGACTCCAATTTTGTTTTGGAGCATTCAATGGATGCACCAAGGTGGCATGGACTGAGCCTCTTCCAACTGAATTCACTTA
Source organism: Lathyrus tuberosus (assembly GCA_022829125.1). Classification (NCBI taxonomy): domain Eukaryota; kingdom Viridiplantae; phylum Streptophyta; class Magnoliopsida; order Fabales; family Fabaceae; genus Lathyrus; species Lathyrus tuberosus. The sequence continues at coordinate 10,750,833 of JALAZF010000090.1, forward strand.
AGACTTATCCAAGAACTAGGGAACCACAGGCCTGTGCTCTAACCTCTAGCCATTGACTAGAGGAGACTTGGATTCCTATTGATCAACATTTGCCAAAACTCTGCTGTAGTTGCCATTCACTATTGCTTGCAAAACAAACTTGTTCTACTATTAATAAAGCTTATTTATGCTCAGTTTAAGTACACCAAAGCCATCAAACAGATGCTTTCCTCAAAATCTCTTCTTTCACTCCAAAATTGCCTTCCAAAGCAAGTCGCTATCGGGTTTTGAGTTTGAGAGCAATTCCAACCAAACCAATTACACACACACCTCATAAACATCATATAGAAGTGATCCAAACACTTAAACAACATCTGGAACACTGATTTCTCATAATCACTAGCCAGCTGCTCATGTTTTTAACCAAGTTGTAGTTGAGATGCCATGAAGTGATCCAGCCATTTCCAATCAGGTCCAAGCATTCAAACACATCCCATATGGTGTAGGGAAGCTGTTCAGATCATCACAACTCAGCTGTAACATCTCTAACTCAAAAATCACATTGCACTTGTTGTCACGACCTTAAAGAAAGCCTAAACTTGGTCATCTCTTAATCTATGCATATTTCCTCGCACAATACTTTTGCCAAATGTTCATAATCATGCATAGAATGTTTCCCCTCAATTAATTGCTTTGTTTCAATCGTGTATCAAAATTCTCAGCCTTCATGCAAATTTTATGGTTCTTGAGGTTTTGTCTTGAATTCTTATTCCATGCTTAAAGTAAATGAAATTAAAGACCATAGACATGATCGTGAGTTGAAAACGAGCAAATTGATATGTGGATTGTGTGTTTTCTTTAAGTATTTAGTGAGATTGGATAGAAAATGCAAATCTGCAGAAACAGACGGAGGGCGCGTGTTCTTGGTGTGTTCTTGGCGCCATTTTTGAATATTTGAATATTTGAATTTTGTGATTTTATTTAATTGATTCAAAAATTAATTTCTCTCTGGTTTTTAATGCTTTTGAGTTGATTCTTTTCTTAATAATTCACAAAAATGTTAAAATATTTTATTTTACCAAAAATTCCCAAAAAATATTATTTATTTCATATACTTGATATTTTTGCAAAGAATTAATCTTTTATGTGTTATTTAACACTTAAAATATTCTTCTCTCTTGATTTTCCAAATTTAATTGGTTTCCAATCATTTTTGTGGATATAAACATGATTTTTGAAACATTGATCCAAGATCACCACTAATTTTTCACATGTTTTCAATACTTTTTATTAATTTTTTAACAAAATTAATTCCTTTTCAAGCAAAGATTAGGGTAATGATTAATTCAACCCTCATCAATCATGTTAACATACTTTGGGCCTCTAATAGAGTGTAAGACCCACCCCTCTTGTACATAAAATAATTTGGGCCTCACATATTGTATAAGTCCCTCTATACATTTTTTAAAGTTCGGTGCGATCGTCGCCTTTTTAAAAAAATCATCTGGGCCTCTCCTCGAGCTATAAGTCCCATTCTTTTTCTCAAAATCACTTGTGGGCCTCTATTAGAGTGTAAAACCCAACCCCCTCTTTGAAAACCAAAACCTTTTTGGGCCTTAGTCATTGTATAAGACCCACTGTGTTTTCAAAAACCTCGGCGTGATCGCCATTTTCAAACAAATCATTGGGCCTCTCATTGAGCTGTAAGCCATATCACTTGTACAAAAATAAATACTTTGGACCTCTATTAGAGTGTAAGACCCAATCCCCTTTTTACTCAAACCTTTTTGGGCCTCAGTCATTGTATAAGACCCACTGTGTTTTCTAAAACCGCGACACGATCGTTGTTTTCAAAACATTTCAACTGGGCCTACCCTCGTGTTATAAGCCCCATTTCTTTTCTTCAAAACTTTTTGGGCATCTTAAAAGAGTGTAAGACCCATCCCTTTGTACATAAAATCTTTTTTGGGCCTCAGTCACTTGTATAAGTCCTTGTACAAATTCAAAACAACGGTGCAAACACTGTTAAAATTTGGGCCTCTCCTTCAGCTGTAAGCCCCAACCCTCTTTTCAAAACACTTTCTCCTTTGATTTTGAATTCATGTTGTTATAAAAAATTTCTTTAATTTCTTTGTTGAACAACTAACCAAACAGCATGGAAGCTCTACAATAGGTAAGTGTTTATCCGCTTTCATTTACTGCTTTCATATATATATATATATATAACTGTATTGTGGGAAGTGGCGCATGGTTAGTCTTCTTTCATTCTTTTAAATACATGTCATATATATAACTGTATTGTGGGAAGCTGCACATGGTTAGTCTTCTTTCATAAACTTTTAATATACTTGTCATATATCAACTGTATATATACTACTATAGTTATTTAGAGTTTTCCCCGGCAACTACGTCTAGAACTAGGTAAAGCCCCGTTGGTCACTCTTGAAATACAAATAAAACTAGATCCCCCGTAGGATTCCAGATACAGTCTTCCCTCCTCTTGGGGTTAAACATTATGGAACAAAGAGAAAGGCAGTATTCTCAGTGAACCTTTTCTCAGACTGTAACCCTAGAAATTGTCAAAGAAACTCTAACTCCCCAGAGATGATCTTTTCTCTGTGAATGGCATATCTTGAGTTTCTTCCAATCCTCGAACTTTCCTGGAATAATCTCTTCTCGGTGAATTGCATTTCTTGAACTTCTCTTGGTTTTGGGGACCCACAGGCTTCCTAAAAGCATCCCTGCCTCCTCTTGGGCGTTGTACAAGGACCCTCCGGCTTCTTAGAAGTTCTCATGCCTTCTCTTGGGCTTAATACAAGGACCCTGAACGACCTCTTAAAGGTATAAGACAGAACTTAGTCATCCTTTGCTAGAGGAGTCTTTCCAGTTTCTAAACTCCGGCCATTTTAGGATTGATTCTCATCCCTTAATGCCCGTGCCTCCTCTTGGGTATTGTACAAAAGATAAAACTCTATACTTGGACAGTCTAAGCCCCTTAAGTCTCAAAGACATTCTCAAGTTCCCTACAAACATAGGAAGAAACCTGGTCTCTCTCATGAGAGTTCCTCACACTTGGACCTTCTTTGGGATCTCAATAATCCTTAGCAGTGAGACAGCCTCCTCTTGGGCTTTATACAAATGATTCTCCCCAGCAGAGCTAACCTTTTCAGGCTCTCTTGTTGAGTCCATCTCCTTTTAGCCTCTGTCTTGGGCTTTGTACAAGACAGATAAAACACTCTCTTATTAAGTATAAACAACTCTCTTGTTGGGTTTTCAGCCTCTATCTCGGGCTTCGTACGAGACAGTAAAGCACTCTCTTGTTGAGTATAAAAGACTCTCCTGTTGAGCCAAAATCCTTTTTCGCCTTCGTTTTGGGCTTTGTACAAGACACATAACAATCACTCTCTTGTTGAGTATAAACGACTCTCTTGTTGAGTTAATCTCTTTTTAGCATCCATATTGGGCTTTGTACAAGACATATAAAACACTCTCTTGTTGAGTATAAAAGACTCTCTTATTGAGTGAATCACCCTTTTAGCCCCCGTCTTGGGCTTTGTACAAGACACACAAAAACACTCTCTTGTTGAGTGAACCCTTTTAGCCTCAATCTTGGGCTTTGTACAAGACAGAAATAACATTTTCCCCGGAAAAGTCAAACTTCTAGCCTCCTCTTAGGATTTGTATAAGGAAATCCCCGGTTAAGTCAATTAACCTTTTAGCATCAACCTTGTGCTTTGATCAAGGCACACAAAAATCAATAATCCTCCTTAGAGATGACAAATTCCCTCTCAGTCAGGACCCATTTTAGCTTCATATCTTGGGCTTTGAACAAGATACAAATCACCTTTAGCTTCAATCTTGGGCTTTGAACAAGACACCAAAACACCTTTTTCCTCCCAAAGAATAGGAGGAACTACGGTTGCTCTGATTTCCCTGTTTTGTTAAACGGGAATACGTAGGCATAAGATTGCGAAATCTTAGCGAGCATAACACTCTAAATCCAGTACCCCCATACCAATCAAAAACATATGATGCAGTATCCTAACCAAAAGCCTCACAAATGATCCAGACACTTATGTTCTTAAGCAAATAACCCTAAGAAAGACCCCCTTTTTGATAGCATCTGTAAACCAACAGTTTTGACTGTTTAACCTCAGTTTGCAAGCAGGGTTATTTGGAGACATCTATTTCCCTTCCTTAATCAGCTCAATAGGATAAAAAATGAATCGAACTGTAGTACCAAAGCGATAGTGATTCGAAACCACAAAAACCGCGCTACAGAAGAATGACGACCACAGTGGGAGTGGAGGACATTCTTTCTTGCTTCTCTTAGGATGAGACCTTAATTTCAGAAGGTATCGCAGCAATGGCGAGTCTGCCCGGGAGTCATTGTCTGTATAGGATCATAGGATTCTAGAAGTCTAGGATATTAGGACAAATATATATACAGCTTTTCCTAATTGATATCTGTGTTTATTTTTCTGCTAATGGGAATGCGTGTGACGCCGCATGTGGAAAGATTGAGTATACACCTAAGATAAGTGATGGCACTAGACGGGTAATCTTACGGGGAGTGAATCCCAGATAAGAGTTCTCGGTCGACCATCAAATCAGTGGAGATGCCCTTTGCGAATTCAATGCCTATACGACTTCGATTGTTGAAAGAAGATTGTTCGATTGGGTTACCTGAGAAGCTGAGGATTTTAGTAGACTAAAACCATTTTGTAGTGCGGAAGATATCGGAAATAGTTGTCACGCGATACTACCTTCACGGAAATAGTTTTCTAAGACCGCTTGTTGTCGTTATCACAAGAGGGGTCAGTGATTTTGAGGACATGTACAAAAAATCCCCAATATAAACCTTTGGGGATGGGTAGAGCCCTGACTTCATGACACCGACCCTTTGACCCCATGTTTTTTCTATGTTTTTGTGTGCTGCATTCATGCATTCATTTCATTAAAAAACATTAAAAAAAAAAAAGCTTCACTTCTAGTCTCTCTTTTTCAAATTAAACTAAGACATTTGAAATTCTGGTACCAGATGTGTGATGTCACACACGATGTTACAACAACACACTCTGCACAATGGACAAATTAAACAACAGAAGAACACACCAAGAATTGTTCACCCAGTTCGGTCTAACTACCTACGTCTGGGGGCTACCAAGCCAGGGATGAAATTCACTACTTGTAGAATTAAATTACAGACTCAACAACCCAGTTGACAATCTCCTAATCTTAATTCCTACTAGTGACTTTCTACCTAAGAAACCACTTAGATATGAGAACACTACTCAATCCCTAAAACACTTCAAAGATCACACACTTTGAAAAACTCAACTTGATTCTGCTTCACAGATTTGATCAAGAACAACTCAAAACAACATTACCAATTCACACTCGAATGGTTTTCAAAACATACACGAAGACACAAACGACTCTCAGTCTTTAGCTCTTTTTCTTTGTTACTTTTCCTTCAGTACTGGTGCGCTTTATATAGCTCTTTGAATTGGACTTGGACCTGCTACAATATCTGACCTGATTTGTTATTTAAAACTGAATCTTCAAAACAGATTTTCTCCTAAAATCTTTTCAAATCTTCAACCTTTTAAATCTCCTACAAATCTGCATCAAATCTTTATGCAATAGAGAATATCTATCCCAAGATATTCACATCTAAAGAGACTACCTGCTCTCCACAATTCCAGCTAACACGCAAACCCTAACAACATCACAAACCTGATGTTATTAATTCTGCAGATCTAATGTCACAACATCGCATGTGACATTAGACATCCAACTTAACTCTTAACACAGCCCAGTGTTAAGACTCAATGTTGTGACATCACCACCTTGACATCAAACATTGAACAACCTTTGTTTTACCAAAATTCCAGCCAATCCAAGAAACTAACAATCTCCCCCTTTGGCTAATTTTGGCTAAAATAATCTCTGCACCTTCAGAGACTTCAACAACGGAATAAACTTGAATATTTTTAAAACTCCAAGCAGCAGCATCTTCAATACACAATGACTTCACTTCACATAAAACTCTGCTGCAACACCATCTTTAACAATCAACACTGGTGCTCCCCCTCAAAACAAGAACCAGCATAACTGTTGTTCAACAATTACTCCCCCTTAATTTCTGCACTTCTGTATTATAACATCAGCAATCAGCTACATCCTCAGCCACATATTCCTTGACTTTATTCCTTAGCAGCAACAATCATCAACTCCTTTGACAACATTTGACATTTGTACTCTTTGATACTCTTGGCTCTCTTGGCTACTTCTCCCCCTTTTTAGCCACAATTTGACAAACTTCAACCAGAAGCCCTACTAACTACAGTTAGTACTACCCTAGCTCTCATTGTTAGTCTCACAGACAGCAAAAAGACATAACAAAACACAGAACAAAACAGGTGCATATACTTGCACAATATTCAAATTACAAACCAAGCACAACAGTGCAGAAACCAAAACAACAGAAAAAACTAAAACTACTAACTAAGAAGCACAGTAAAAGCTTTAATCATCTGAGCTGAGATCATCATTATCTTCTTCATCTTCTTTTGAGCAATCAACATTGTCATTATCAGATTCATCATTCTTATCAGCAACTTTTTTCTTACTTTCTTTCTCTGTCATCTTCAGATTCATAAGTAATCTTTTAAACTTCTTCTTTCTTTCAGTGCTTACTTTGATGGCTTCATCTAGTTCTTTATAGGCTTCCTCTAGTTCAGAAATCATATCAGTCTTGACATGAGTATGATGAGTAGATGTTGTGGCAGATGTCTTGACATGATCAGCAACATGTTTTCCTCCAAACAACTTTTGATGAAAAGACAAGTCAGGTTTCCTTCTACAAACACTATCATACTGGTGAAGAATCCCAGGATGCTGAGACAGAATTATCCCACAAATGAGGGATGGAAATGAAATAGGCAATTTCACTGCTCTTGTTGCAGCATGCTTGATAGTCTGATTATAAATGTAAGAGCCATAATCAATTAGTCTCTTTGTTCCAATGGCATAAAATAATTTGCCCAAACCAGCAGAAACAGAGGTCTTGTGGTTTGTAGGACCCCAGTTAACAGCACCTATTCTATGAAGAATAGCATATTTCACACTTAATAAACTTGCTGATAACTTTCCATTTGAGGGCCAAACTTCTACCTGACCAGCAGTGATTTCTTTGCAGATAACATTATTAGAAACTTCTAATTCTCCATAATCTTCCTCACTTCTTCCTAAGTAGGCATTAATCACCTTAGGAGAGAACCAGACACACTTATCCCTAATAGTAACTCTTCTGAAAGTTAGGCTTTTGCTGTCATTAATAGACTCAGGGATATTCACTATAAATTCTCTGACCAGTCTATCATAGCAACTAGTCAATCCTGACACAGTCCTCATGAGACCACCAAACTTAATTAGATCTACAATTTCAGTAGACTCTAAATCATCTGTAACTAGCTCTCTTTCCAGAGCTATCCTTCTTTGGCTCACACAATTCCACATGGATGCACTACTGGCACAGTGAAATGAGATGTTATCAGGAACCTGATCAGCAACTTTGTTCCTCACAGGGTTGATGTCTTGAACATCACACTCTGAATCTGATTCTTCCATGATTCTCCTCTTTTTGCCAGACATGGCAGCTTTGCTCCATGACTTGGGAGAGTCTGCAACTGAAGTCCTTTTCTTATCCTTGACCATATTTTCATTAGGAAGTGACTCCACTCCTTTCCCTTTCCTATCCTCCCTACTTCTTGCTATCGCATTACCAATGATATCACTATCTGATAAGTCCTCAACATCTATAACCTCAACCTGATCCTTCCCTTTATAACTGTGACTTTCAACCCTAGGGGAAGATGTTCTGACATCAGGGATGACATCAGTATCTTTAAGATCTTCTTCTTTACTACCACCTTCAGCTTTTTGAATCACAGACAAGGCCAGTCTGTGAAGATTGGTGTCCTCACTTTGAGAGCCCACCTGTTCAGCAGGCATTTGCCTTAAAGGGACAAAAATCCCTTTCACACGTATTCCCTTCTCAAGAATTTTGGTGGCAATCTGCTCCAAATTCATGTCCACATCATACTTCTCCTCAACAGCTTGAGAGGATGATGACCTAGTTTCAGTTTTATTCAACTTGGTTGAAGGTTTACAGTTACCTTAATCTGGGAGTGCCATCGGAATGTGTTCTTTGTCAACATATTCTTTTTCTGATGAAACCCTAGTTCGTACATGCGCAGGTCTTTGAGAATCAGAGTTCTTGGAAGGAGAAAACATCGTTCCTTTGTAACAGACTAGGTTTAGAGAGGATTTTTCTATTCTGTTGAGATTTAGGGAGATGAACAGTTGAGAAGAGAAAGCTTTGATGAATCTTGATATAGAATCAATATGGTAAGGCGCCTGATTTTGAGTACCTCTTAATGACCAAACACTAATTTTCTCCCTCCAAATTAAATTACCTTTTAAAAATTCAAAATGATTCACATCAGAGCTCATTAAATCTGATTGACCTTTCAGCATCCTTTCACACCTGATATCATAGTCTGATGTTATAACATCAACTTGAACATTATCAGTTGAATTAACTTCAAGAGGAATCCACTGATAGCAGTTATCTTTGGATCTGACACCCTTCATAATAACCTGATTACACTCATCAGCTACCACACACTCATCTTTGGTGTAGTTAACTTTGTAACCTTCATCACACAGTTGGCTTATACTTATCAAATTAGCATTCAAGCCTTGGACAAGGATCACACTATCAAGAGTAAGACCATCATGATTGTTCACTCTTCCAACTCCTTCTACTACTCCTTTTTCTCCATTACCAAACACAACCTTATTTGCATGGCAAGGATTGAACTCCACCAAATGCTCCTTGGATCCAGTCATGTGCTTTGAACATCCACTGTCAAAGTACCATGTATCCTTATCAACCTGTCTATCTGAGGTATGGGCTAAAAGACATTTCACCTTCTCCGTAGGAACCCATTGTTTAACAACTTTGGGCCTGACCTCCTTTAGTTTTCTTTGAGGAGCAGATTGTGGATAACCATGCAGTTTAAAACAAGAGTACTGCATATGTCCAAACCTTCCACAATAGAAGCATCTAACTCTGTCATCTCTGAATTGGTTATTTCTTTTACCATTATGATGATGATATTGCTGTGGTTCCTACCCATAATGTTGTCTCCTTCGTCCATAGTTGGATTGTCTTCTATGGTGAGGTTGTCTTTTACCATAGGTAGACTGTCTCCTGAACTGAGGATGCTGTCTTCTAGGCTGTCTCCTATGGTGATGAGGCTTCCTTCTTCCATAGTAATGATGCACAACATTGTTGTATCCATATCCATATCCATCCCAGTTACCCTGATGTTGAGACATCTGATGAAACCTTTTCTGATTGGACCTAACAGCCTCCATGCTCTTGTGAAATTGAGGAGGCATATACCGACTAGCTCCTTGAGGCTGCACCTTCCTTTGATGAGTACTATTTTTCTTCTCAACATTCTGTGGCTGAACAACCTTCTAAGGTGTAGGATCCTGTCTCTTAGATTGATGTTGAGACATTGGTTGAGACATCTCCTTCTTGGTTCCTGAAGTGCTTGTTTCAGCAGATACCTTTTTCTCAGCCACATATCCTATACCTGATTTATCTCTAGCAACTTTCTCTGACTGAAGAATCTTATCAAGAGTAGTTGTACCACTGTTCATCATCCTAACGGATTTTGTCATCTGGTCAAGTTGAGATTTAATCAACAAAACCTCATTTTCCAGATCAGCTTTAGCAGTCTCAAGCTGAGCAATCTGTTGCTTATGACACTTGTTTTCTTGACAAATCTCAGCACTTTTTAAACACAGCTCTTGATAACTAGATGCTAACTCCTCATAAGTTATTTCTCCATCACTATCATCATCAGAAACAACAGTTCCTGTCAAAGCTCTAACATGCTTCGCTGACTTACTTTCACTTTCATTCTCAGAGTCAGACCAGGAAACTGACATGCCCTTCTTCTGCTTCTTCAAGAATGTGGGACATTCTTTCTTGACATGTCCATACCCTTCACATTCAAAGCACTGAACACCTTTATCCTGGGCAGTCTTCTCTTCATCTTTCTCTTTTGACATGCTGATGTCAGAAGGGAAGTTCTTGACATTAGGCTTATAGTTATTGTTCCACCTCTTGAACACTTTGTTGAACTGCCTTCCCAACATAGCAATGGCTTGAGACAGATCTTCCTGAGAATTATCATCTTTGACTTTCTTAGCTTCTGCAGGAGTGGAGACCAAAGCGATACTCTTGGGCTTCTTTTCTGGTTCTTCCTCATTCAACCCAAGCTCAAAAGTTTGAAGAGATCCAATGAGCTCATCAACCCTCATCTTGCTGATGTCTTGAGCTTCTTCAATTGCAGCCACCTTCATCTTGTACCTCTTAGGAAGGGACCTAAGGATTTTCCTTACAAGCTTTTCTTCTGACATCTTTTCTCCAAGAGCACTGGATGCATTGGCCAGCTCAAGAACACTCATATGGAAGTCATGGGTAGTCTCATTTTCCTTCATCTTTAGACTTTCAAACTTCGATGTTAGGAGTTGAAGTCTTGACATCTTAACTCTAGATGTTCCTTCATGTGTAGCCTTCAAAATATCCTAAGCTTCCTTAGCAACTTCACAAGTATTGATCAACCTAAATATGTTCTTATCCACTCCATTGAAAATTGCATTTAAGCCTTTGGAATTACCAAGGGCAAGCTCATCTTCTTCCTTGGTCCATTCTTCTTCAGGCTTCAGCTTTGAGGTGCCCTCTTTATCTTTTCCAGCATCATCTTTCTCACACACAACAGGTGCTTTCCACTCTTTAGTAATGGCCTTCCATGCCCTGCTGTCCAAGGATTTTAAGAAAGTAGTCATCCTTGGCTTCCAATAGTCATAATTGGATCCATCTAAAATAGGGGGTCTGTTGACAAATCCTCCAACTTCTTTGTCCATCTTTACACCAGAAAGTAACTTCCCTAGATCTCACCCAGAGACAGACAGGATGCCTGCTTTGATGCCAATTGAAATTCTGGTACCAGATGTGTGATGTCACACACGATTTTACAACAACACACTCTGCACAATGGACAAATTAAACAATAGAAGAACACACCAAGAATTATTCACCCAGTTCGGTGTAACTACCTACGTCTGGGGGCTACCAAGCCAGGGATGAAATTCACTACTTGTAGAATTAAATTACAGACTCAACAACCCAGTTGACAATCTCCTAATCTTAATTCCTACTAGTGACTTTCTACCTAAGAAACCACTTAGATATGAGAACACTACTCAATCCCTAAAACACTTCAAAGATCACACACTTTGAAAAACTCAACTGATTCTGCTTCACAACTTTGATCAAGAATAACTCAAAACAACATTACCAATTCACACTCGAATGGTTTTCAAAACATACATGAAGACACAAACGACTCTCAGTCTTTAGCTCTTTTTCTTCGTTACTTTTCCTTCAGTACTGGTGCGCTTTATATAGCTCTTTGAATTGGACTTGGACCTGCTACAATATCTGACCTGATTTTTTATTTAAAACTGAATCTTCAAAACAGATTTTATCCTAAAATCTTTTCAAATCTTCAACCTTTTAAACTCCTACAAATCTGCATCAAATCTCTATGCAACAGAGAATATCTATCCCAAGATATTCGCATCCAATGAGACTACATGCTCTCCACAATTCCAGCTAACATGCAAACCCTAACAACATCACAAACCTGATGTTATTAATTCTGCAGATCTAATGTCACAACATTGCATGTGACATTAGACATCCAACTAAACTCTTAACACAGCCCAGTGTTAAGACTCAATGTTGTGACATCACCACCTTGACATCAAACATTGAACAACCTTTGTTTTACCCAAATTCTAGCCAATCCAAGAAACTAACAACAATGATTGCAAATGTCAGAGAAAAAGATTACGCTCATGGATTTCGGTAGGAGGAAGACTCACAAGTATACCTTCAAGGTTCCAAAACTAGAGGATTTGAGAGGGTTGGCAAGGATGATCACCAACCCTGAGGCTTTCAGAGCTAAATACGGAGGTTTGTTATCTCTGTTAAGGGTCCATGTAATCGAGCGAATCCTGGCTACGCTCATTCAGGTCTACGATCCGGTCTATCACTGTTTCACATTCCCGGATTACCAGCTCGCACCAACGCTTAAGGAGTATTCTCACCTGACTGATCTACCCATTACTGATCAAGCTCCCTTTTCTGGATTGGAAGAAATACCAAAGGATCAAACCATTTCAAGAGCAATTTATTTGGACGAGTCAGAAGTCAGGACTCACATGATCACTAAGGGTGGAATCCCGGGTTTACCAGCCAAGTTCCTGGTAAAGAAAGCTCTGTACTTTGCTAGTATAGGGGACATGACTGCTTTCAAAAGCATCTTTGCCTTGCCCACCTACGGGTTATTTCTGTTTCCCAACATTGATAACTTCGTCGATATCCATGCCATTAAGGTTTTTTTAATTGGAAACCCTGTACCAACCTTGCTCGCGGATGCGTATCATTCTGTACACCTACGAAATTTGTATAGCGAAGGAATGATCACATGTTGTGTACCCCTGCTGTATAAATGGTTCACTTCCCATATGCCTAAGTCTGCTACATTTTGGGATCCTAAGATTTCTTTACGTTGGTCGCAGAGAATTATGGCTCTTACCAACTCTGACATAGATTGGTACAATCGCGTCTATGACGGGATCATAATCATTGACCGTTGTGGAAATTTCCCTAACGTACCCCTCATATGAACTAAAGGAGGAATCAATTATCATCCAGTTTTAGTTCGTCGTCAATTCGGATACCCGATGTGGCATGTCCCGCGTAATGCTCATCTGGAAGGTCTTTTCTTCAAGGAAGGAGAAAATGACAGAGCACTAAAGACATAAATAGTGCATGCCTGGAAACACGTTCATAGGAAAGGACGAGAGTCTCTAGGAAAACCGGACTGTGTCTCGGTGGAGCTTTATCTCCACTAGGTATAAACTAGAGCTCTCAAGCTGAGGATGCGTTACCCTCATCAAGAAGTTCTTCCGTTAAGGGACCCTGTCCTTTACTTTATGTCTGATACGGGAAAACTTCAAGTTACTCTCAACAAAGTTCAACAGGAGAAGAGGTCTTAGAAAAACAAGTACTGTATCCTCAATGTGGAGTGCAAGAAGATACAGCAACTACTGAAGGATAAAGATGCTCTGATTGAGATTTTAGAGCAACATGCTGTAGAAAATCAAGATGACCAAAGGAGTTTGCTCGCTCCTTTCACTTGGCAAAGGAATGACAACCCGACAACGGCCTAAGAGCCCCGATCAAAGAAAAGGAAAGCACCGGAACCAACACCTGAGCCCTCCTCAGAGAGAACTCAGAATCCATTAGCTTAGACATTTCTTTTTAACACTTTGTAATCTACTGTATTTCCATTTCCGTAATCTTTGAATTCAATAAAATGGGGTTTCCCCACTGTTTGATATTTGCAATCCAATTGTCGAAGTTTATTTTGATAAAAAATATATATATATAATCATTGCATATCATTCATCATTCTCACGTAACGCATTCTTCTTACCTACGAATCTCACGTTTGTGTCTCGATTCTAGAGTCAAACTGTCTCATTCGTACAATACTTGGGCCAGTCGTCAGAAAAAGATGGATAATCTCGAGAAAGAGAACAGAGAGTTGAGAGAAGAAATCGACGCTCTGAAAGAAGATCTGAGAAAGCTTCACAGTGACATGCAAGCTCTGGTAGAAGCCCAGCTTCAAAGGACTGCGATCTCGGAGATCAAATCAGCGCCCATAGTGGAGAAGTATGATCCTAGGTATAACATGCCAAAAGGTCGTCCCTGGGGCATGCCTATTAACTTTATCCCAGAAGGATATGTTCCGCCGATCACTGAAGATCCAGGAACCGCAACAGGAGCCGCTAGGCATGAAGGTTACAAACTTCGGGAAAGCGAAGATGCCAGGGGCATGACAACAACTCCTAAAGGTTACAAACTTCGGGAAGCACCAAGATTCACTGCCTTAGTAACAGTACCACCATCCGTGGTGCACACTATCCCGGAAGGACAGCTTTCACAGATACCTTCTGGAAGAAACGAAGGTATGGATAAGAAAATGAAGGAGTTTCAGGAACAGTTCCTGGAAATGCAGAAGGAACTGCAAACCCTTCGCGGTCAGGATCTATTTGGAAACAACGCCGCATACCTTTGCTTGGTCCCCAATGTGAATGTTCCGCAGAAATTCAAGGTACCTGAATTTGAAAAGTACAAGGGAAACTCTTGCCCTCAAAGTCACCTGGTGATGTATGCTCGGAGGATGTCAACTCAGATAAAGAACCAAGAACTACTGATCCACTACTTCCAAGATAGTTTAACCGGTGCCGCACTCAAATGGTACATGGGATTAAACCGCACTAAGATTGCCACTTTCAGAGATCTTGGCGCTACCTTCGTGCAATAGTACAAATATAACCTGGACATGGCACCAGACAGAGATCAACTCAGAGCCATATCACAAAAGGACAAAGAAACCTTTAAGGAGTACGCTTAAAGATGGCGTGAAATTGCCGCTCAGATTTGTCCACCTCTTGAGGAAAAAGAGATGACAAAAATCTTCTTGAAAACCTTGAGCTCATTTTACTACGACAAAATGGTCACCAGTGCGCCCAGCGACTTCACAGAAATGGTCTGCATGGGAGTTCGCCTCGAAGAGGCAGTTCGAGAGGGACGTCTGGTCAAAGATGCTGGATCATCAAGCAGTGCCAAAAGATACGGTAGTGCTCTCCCTAAGAAAAAAGAGCAAGATATTAGCAATATCTCTCTCGGAAAGCAAAGTCGACGGTACCAACCAGTAGCAGCTATAACTCCTGCTATTAACCCTGCGCCTGTTCAAACGTATCAACCTCTGGTTGCTCAAAGCCAACCGAATCAACAACAATTTCAGCAAAGGACACAACAGTCTCTTCAGCAGGCTCATCCTCTATACAACAACAACCATACAACGCGACCTCCAGGGTTCGGTCTTATACCCATGTTGTACACGGAATTGTTTCCACTACTACTGGTCAAGGCGCACGTCTAAACCAGGGCTCCTCTTGCGATACCGGAGAATCTGCCTTTTTGGTTCAAAGCAGATCAGACTTGCCCTTACCATCAAGGAGGACCAGGGCATAACATAGAAAACTATCTCAGTTTCAAATCCGATGTACAAAAGCTTGTTAGGAGCAGGGTCTTATCCTTCAAGGATATAAATCCTAATGTTTAGACGAACCCGCTGCCTCAACACGAGAAAGCTGCAGTTAATTTGATAGAGGGAGAGTTTAACAACAACTATCAAATTCACGACGTACCCTTATTAAGGGCCAACTTGGTCAAGATGCATTGTAGACTGAGTGGATACGGCCATGTGCCACCTCACAACTATCACCAGTGTGATATCTGCTCTAAAAACAATCAAGGATGTTCCGTGGTGCAATCGGCTCTGCAGGAACAGTTGGATCTCGGATGGATCCAGGATCACCGAATTCGTGAGGTCAACATGACTTATTCAAATTCCAACATCATTCAGAACCACGACATTCTTGCGATGAATGTTAACTTGGTGACAATGCACTCAAGGCAAAGCCAACATTATGATCTGCCACGACACGACTATGATGCCTGTCTGATTTGCTCGGTAAACAAACAGGCATGCTCTTTTATACAAGAGGCCCTCCAGCGTCAGATGGATCTTGGATGGATTCAGGATTACCACGATATAAATAATTATCAAGTAAATATGATTCAAATCTTTGATATTCGCTTGATGAATACCAGCTTGGTGGAGTTACACGCTACACAAGTACAACTCGGTTTTCTGACTTCGCATAATTATCAAAATTGTACAGTATGCCGCGAGAGCAACCAAGGATACGCTATCGTTCAAAGGACTTTACAACACTTGTTGAACCACTGGTATCTTCCGATCTATATGGATGAAGACACACAACAAGTCAGCATAGCTAACGGGAACCCTACTAGGCATCAAAGCCAGGATGGTCGATCTATGGATACCGATCTAGTAAGGTTACACTGCATTCAAAGCGGACGTGGCCAGGTGCCACCACACAACTATGAGCGCTGTAGAGTTTACTCAGAGGATAATCAAGGATGCTACCTCGTCCGAGCATCCCTTCAAAGTCAGTTGGATCACAAAGAGATTCGACCGTATCCAAGTTCTGGGTCAATCAACTGGACGCCAGACTATTTCGCTGATTAAATCAAAGATGTCGTCGTAATCTCTGATCATAAGAGGGCCAAAGATGTTTGTGCCGTCATCCCTCTACTGGACGAATCAAAAGTTCTCAACCAAGAACTAATTGAAATTACTTACAATGGTCAGAAAAATCAGAAGGCTCCCGTAGTTATCTATCTGCCGGGACCACTACCGTATGAATCAACTAAGGCTATCCCTTACAAATACGGTGCGACAACAATTGAGAATGGAAAGGAAACTCCATTACCCTCCATCGTGAATATTGCAGACATCTGTCGAGTAACACAGAGCGGACGAATCTTCAACCGAGGAGTTGGAGAACCCAGTAAAGAAATGGAATCTCAAACAGAAGTTCCTAATCCACCAGTCGGTCAATCCAGTGATCCCGACCTTTCAAAGAACAACGATGAGATGCTAAAGCTCATCCAGAAGAGTGAATACAACATTGTTGATCAACTGTTGCAGACTCCTTCAAAAATCTCAGTGCTATCTCTTTTACTCAGTTTAGAAGCTCACAGGGAAGCTCTACTGAAAGTCTTAGAGCAGGCCTTTGTGGAACAGGATGTGTCGATAAGGCAGTTCGATAGCATCGTCTCCAACATCACTTCCTGCAATAACTTGGGATTCAGTGATGAAGAACTGCCAGAAGAGGGCCACCATCATAACATGGCACTCAATATTACAGTCAACTGCCAGGGCGATGCATTAGCCAGCGTACTGGTAGACACCGGATCGGCTCTGAATGTAAAGCCAAAATCTACATTTATGTGATTATCATACAAAGGATCTCCGATGAGAGCCAGTGAGGTCACCGTCAAAGCATTTGACGGATCCCGTAAAACAGTTATCGCCGAAGTCGACCTTCCCATAACTATCGGTCCTCACACTTTCCAAGTCACTTTCCAGGTCATGGACATCCGGACAACATACAGTTGCTTGTTAGGAAGACCTTGGACACACGAGGCTGGAGCTGTCACTTCGACACTTCACCAAAAGCTGAAGTTTGTCAAGAACGACCAACTCGTCACAGTCTGTGGAGAGCAGGCCTTGATTGTGAGTAACTTATCGTCATCCACTTGTGTAGAACCAGAGGAGGTTATTGGAACCCAGTTCCAAGCACTTTCGGTGAGCAATGATAATCAATCAGAAAGAGGAACCTCGATTTCCTCGTACAAAGATGCTCTCAAAGCAATCAAGAGCAACCATACAACAGGATGGGGAAAGCTTGTCATTTCTACTAACAACAAAGTGAAGAAAGGTCTTGGCTTTTCCTCAACCTGTACCCAGACTGCTACCAACGATGAAAGTTTTCATCCCATTCAGGACTTCTTCCACAGTGGAGGTTTCCTTCACCCAGTGTCTCAAGAAGTACATACCATCAACGAAGGTGATTCCTCCGATACAGAGGAAGAATGGAAAGCCTATCTCAACGAGGACGGTTACATGTCTCAGGGAGAGGTGCCTACGCCATTCTGCTTCCATACACAGAGTCCGAAATATACCAAGGTCAGACGTTAAAATGATCTACGGAGATTGTGATCTAGAAGGATGTCGTGCTCCACCTAACTCATTAGAGGAGGACACTCTGATGAAAGACAACTTTGACCACGACTATTATGGCCCGATGGATGACCTGCCTATCTGTCAGCCGTACCCAGGAAACTTGGGGCAAGAGAATCAGCCCAACGATGCATATCAGCTGAGCATCCTCGAAAAGAATACATGCGTCCCCACAGAAGCATGGGATCATTACTCAGGGCATTCAGAAAATATCCCGCACGACAATGAATTAGCAAAGCTTGCCAGACTAGAGTTCATTAACTATGCTTTTCCTGAGGTCAACGTCATTGAAAGGGGTGACTCCTCCATTTCCAAAGAGGTGTGGGATACCTTAGGACAACCGAGTGGCAAGTACAACTTCTTGGTCAAATACACCGCTCCTGAAAGCTCTCGTATCAGGCTCGAAGACATCCACCCGACTGGATGGGGAGATATACCTGAGAGTATAAATACTATGCAAAATACAACTGAAGAATCCTCCTATGACAACTCTGCCTGGGAAACAGATTCCAACGATCCAGCTCCACTAGAAATCAGCGTTATTTTTGAAGACAAGCCGAGAAAGAAGGTGCCAGACTCTGATTCACCGTGGAGTTCGCCGCCAATGGGTTGCAGTCAATGTTCCGAAAGTTATTCATAAGTCTAAGTAATTGCCATCTTTAACCTTTCACCCTGCCCAAGTGAAACAAATGTTTTAATAGGGCTCACTTTCTATAAATATACCTCTTCGCTTCGCCCAAAGTGACAGAGTTTTGTTTTATAGGGTTGTAGTTTCAAGAATCGACCGAATCATAAATAAAATAACGTCGTTCTATAATTTCCGCATCTATTGATGTTTTCTCTTTTTGCTTTTTCAGAAAATGGTAATCCTAAAAAATAAAACAAATAATAAAATCAAGCATTGTTCAAAAAAAACACTGCACACACTCTCGCATTTCTCTCTTTCTCTTCTAAACACAAATCATCACGTCATGCAGATTTCTTGTTTTAAACCCCATTGAAACATACGATCAAATGCCTTCTCCCAACTTTGAATCCCCGGTATTTGAGGCTGAAGAAGAAAATGACGAAGTAATTCCAGAAGAGATCTCCCGATTACTCAGGCAAGAGGAGAGGTCCATCGAACCTCACAAGGAGCCATTGGAAACGGTCAACTTGGGTTCAAAAGAAGAGAGAAAAGAAGTCAAGATTGGGGCACTGCTCAGTCCGACTGTCAAAGAAGGTTTGATAAAGCTTCTTAAAGATTTTCCCGATGTATTTGCCTGGTCCTATCAAGACATGCCAGGGTTGGATACCAGCATTGTGGAACATCATCTACCGTTAAGATCAGAATGTCCGCCGGTAAAACAAAGACTTAGACGGACTCATCCGAACATGGCCATCAAAATCAAAGACGAAGTACAGAAACAAATCGACGCGGGTTTTCTCGCCACATCTGAATATCCTCAAAGGCGGGCCAACATAGTACCAGTTTCGAAAAAGGACAGAAAAGTCAGAATGTGTGTAGACTACAGGGATCTGAACAAAGCAAGTCCAAAGGACGACTTCCCCTTACCACACATTGATATGCTGGTAGACAGTACATCAAAGTTCAAAGTATTCTCCTTCATGGATGGATTCTCAGGCTATAATCAGATAAAAATGGCGCCGAAATATATGGAGAAAACTTCCTTCATCACCCCATGGGGTACCTTTTGTTATAAGGTAATGCCGTTTGGTTTGAAGAATGCCGGGGCAACCTATCAACAGGCCATGACTACCCTGTTTCATGACATGATACACAAATAAATAGAAGTGTATGTCGATGACATGATTGCCAAATCTAAAATAGAAGAGGAGCATGTGACCCACCTGTCAAAGCTATTCGAGCGGCTGAGAAAGTACAAACTCCGCTTGAATCCCAACAAGTGCACGTTCGGTGTCTGTTCAGGGAAACTTTTAGGGTGCATCGTCAGCCAGAAAGAAATTGAGGTTGATCCTGACAAAGTAAAGGCCATTCAAGAAATGCCTTCTCCAAAGACTGAAAAACAAGTCAGAGGATTCCTGGGATGTCTGAATTACATTTCTCCATTTATATTCCTCATGACCGCGACATGTGCGCCGATCTTCAAATTACTTAAAAAGAATCAGGACTGCGTTTGGACAGAAGAATGTCAAACTGCCTTCGATAGTATCAAGGAATACTTATTGAACCCACCTATTCTATCACCTCCAGTGGAAGGAAAACCACTGATCATATACCTAACAGTCCTGGAAGACTCGATGGGTTGTATACTTGGCCAACAAGACGAAACCAAAAGAAAAGAGTCTGCCATCTACTATTTGAGCAAGAAATTCACCGAATGTGAAACTCGGTACACTATGCTTGAGAAAACCTGTTGCGCTCTGGCTTGGGCAGCCAAACGTCTTCGCCAGTACATGATTTGTCACACTACTTGGTTAATCTCTGAAATGGATCCGATCAAGTACGTCTTTGAAAAGACTGCTCTCACGGGAAGGATTGCCCGTTAGAAGATGTTGTTATCAGAATACGACATTGAGTACCATGCTCAGAAAGCCATCAAAGGAAGTGTTTTAGCCGATCATTTGGCTCATCAACCGATTGATGATCAAGAATCAATTTTATTTGACTTCCTAGACGAAGATGTCATGTATTTAAAAATGAAAGATTACGATGAACTGCTACCCAGTGAAGGGCCAGAACCAGGTTCCCAATGGGGACTAATATTTGACAGAGCTGTCAATCATTATGGAAACAGAATTGGGGCAATCGTCATAACACCTCAGGGTACCCACATTCCTTTCACTGCCAGACTGACATTCAAGTGTACAAACAACGAGGCCGAATACGAAGCTTGTATCATGGGTCTCGAAGAAGCGATCGACTTAAGGATCAAGAATTTGGATGTATATGGCGACTCAGCCTTGGTTATCAATCAGATCAAAGGAGATTGGAACACATACCAATCAGGGTTGATTCCTTACAAAGATTACGCGAGAAGGTTGTTACCCTTCTTCGATAGAGTCGAGTTTCATCATATCCCTCGTGAAGAGAATCACATGGCTGATGCATTGGCCACTCTCTCTTCCATGATTAGTGTAGGTCAATGGAACGACTTACCTAAGATCGACATAATGCGCCTTGAACGGCCCGCCTACATCTTCACGATTGAAGCAGTCATAGACGACAAACCTTGGTATCATGATATCAAATGCTTTCTTCAGAAACAAGAGTACCCACCTGGGACATCCATAAAAGATAGAAAAACCTGAAATTATGGTATCAGACGTGTGATGTTAAAGTGCGATGTCATAACAACACACTCTGCATAATGGACAACATTAACAGTAACAAATTAACACAAGGAATTGTTCACCCAGTTCGGTCTAACTACCTACGTCTGGGGGCTACCAAGCCAGGGATGAAATTCACTACTTGTAGAATTAATTTACAGACTCAACAACCCAGTTGACAATCTCCTAAACTTAATTCCTACTAGTGACTTTCTACCTAAGAAACCACTTAGATATGAGAACACTACTCAATCCCTAAAACAATACTCAAGGAACAACCTCTTTGAGCAACCTTGATCTTACTTCACAGCTTTGATCAAGTAATAACTCTCTATTGCTTCACATCTTGTAAGAGAGGACAGAAAATGACTCAGCAATTCACCCTAGAATTCAGGATATACAACTCGTACAAAATACTCAAGACACTCAACCTATGCTCTTGATCTTCTCTCTGTATTTCTGTACTTTTTCCTTTGGTCTTGTGCGCTTTATATAGCTCCTTGAATTGGTCTTGGACCTCCTACAATATCTGACCTGATTTGTTATTTAAAACTGAATATTTAAAACAGATTTTCTCCTAAAATCTTTTTAAATCTTCAACCTTTTAAATCTCCTACAAATCTGCACCAGATCTCCTATGCAGCAGAAAATATCTATCCCAAGATATTCGCATCCAATGAGACAGCTTGCTCTCCACAATTCCAGCTAATACGCAACCCTAACAACATCACAACTTGATGTTATTAATTCTGCAGATCTAATGTCACAACATCGCCATGTGACATCAGACATCCAACTTCAGCAATTAAATACTTAACATAGCCCAGTGTTAAATCTCAATGTTGCAGCATCACCACCTTGACATCAACATTGAATATACTTTGTTTTACCAAAATTCCAGCCAATCCAAGAACTAACAATCTCCTCCTTTGGCTAATTTTGGCTAAAACAATCTCTGCACTCTGCACCTTCAGAGACTTCAGCAGCGGAAAAAACTTCAATCAATGATAAGCAGCAGCATCAGCAGTAACATTCCTTCACAAAACTCTGTTGCACACATAAAGACTTCAGCATATATCATTATGCTGTAAAACAGTTACAATCTTAAACTACAATCTTCAATTCACTTCAGCATCCCAAAAACTTCACTATGGACTTTGCTTCACAAAAACTCTGCTGCAGCACCATCTTCATCAGCAACAATTTTCAACAATTTTCAACAATGTTTCTCCTCCTCAATCATGAACCAGCATAGCAGCTGATCACGCAGTTCAGTAATTACTCATTACTCCCCCTTAATTTCTGCATATTCCTTTGACAGCACCACAACTCCTTTGACATTTGTACTTTTGGAAACTTTCTTTGGCTACTTCTCCCCCTTTTTAGCCACAATTAGACAAGCTTCAACCAGAAGCCCTATTAACTACAGTCAGTACACCCTAGCTCTCATTGTTAGCCTCACAGTTAGCAACCAGACAAAACAAATCATAGAAGGAAACCAAAAACATAAACAGGTGCATATAACAGCACAATATTCAAATTACATAACCGGCATATCAAGTGCAAAAACAAAAAAAAACTAAACTATAATCTAACATCAGATGGAAGTTAGTCCTCATCCGAGCTGGTACCATCAGCATCTTCATCACCTTCATCTGACCCGGAATCCTCAGTATCGCCATTCCCATTATCTTCCCCCTGTTGCAAGTCTTTGATCATTTGCTCAATCTTCATTTTCCTGACAGTGCTGGTACTGATAACCATATCAAGATCCTTGCAGGTTGCCTTTAATTCTTCAATCAACTCAGATTTTGTACTGACCTTCTTACCCCCAGAACTTGATGTTGTAACAATGTCTGGAACATGACTTCCAGTAAACAGTTTGGGATGCAAAGACAAAGCTGACTCCCTCTTACATGCTACCTATGTACTGGTTAAGATTCCTGGATGTTGATCTAGGATCATTCCACAGATAAGGGAAGGGAATGATATAGGCATTTTGATAGCATTGGTGGCACCATGCTTCACCACTTGATCAAATATATAGCTTCCATAGTCGAATTTGACCTTTTTCCCCACAGCATAGATGAACCTTCCTAATCCCACAGTTATGGTGGTTTTGTGATTAGTAGGTACCCAGTTAGCAGCACTAATTCTGTGCAAAATAGCATACTTGATACTGAGTTTGCTAGCTGTCAATTTATTTTTCAGTGGCCACGCCTTAACTTGAGTGGCAGTGATTTCTCTACACACTTCATTATCAGTCACCTCCAGCTCACACTCCTCTTGCTCATCTCTTCCCAGATATTTATTGATGGTACTAGGAGAGAAGTCAATACACTTCCCCCTCACAAACACCTTCATGTAGTTCACACTTCTATTGTCAGAAATGTCTATGGGAATGTTGACAACAAATTCCTTAACAAGACCACTATAGCACTTAGAGAATCTGGTCACAGTCTTCAGCAGTCTAGCAACATGAATGAGGTCCATAATTTCTTTCATCTCCAAGACATCCTTTCCAAGCTCCCTTTCAAGAGCTAATCTCCATTGGCATACAAATTTCCACAAGGGAGCACTGCTAGCATAATGAAAGGATATGTTGTCCACTGGCACTTCAGGGACCTTATCAGAGATTCTCTTTAAAATGGTCTTTCTGACTGGTGTGATGTCATGGCCATCTTCCTTAACTTCATCCTCAGACTCAGATTCTTCTCTAATCTTCCTCTTTTTGGAGGATGTAACAACCTTGCTCCAAGGTTTTGTGGGACCAACAGTAGGTTTCTTCTTTCCGTCAGTAGACTTCTTTGGAAAGGATTCATTAGTCTTTCCTTTCCTTGTCTTTAGTCTCTTGGCAATACTTGGAACAACATTTCCAATGACTTCATTATCAGATAAGTCAACCACATTGATCACGTCCTCATTCTTTTCTTCTTCAGGAGTAGTTCTATCATTAATTTCCTCATGCACATCTTCTTATTCCCCTCCTATTTCAGAATCTTCAATGACAGACATAGCAAGTCTATGGAGACCAGACTCATCTCCTTGCATGTCTACCTTTTCCGCCGGCATCTGATTCAATGGTATAGAAAATCCTTTCACAGGTATTCCTTTGTCCAGTATTTTGGTTGCCAGATTACCCATACTCTTGTCAACATCAAACTTTTCTACTACAGTTTGAGACGTGGATGACCTAGGTGTTGATTTATCACTAAATAGGATACTGGTAACCAGCTTCTTAGTTTCAGTGTTTTTAAACGTAGTTGCGGCCCTTTTAGAAGCAAGTTTAGACGGTCTAAGTTTACCTGACTCTGGAAGCATTACGGAGATGGGTTGTATATTCAGAGCTTCGTCTTCAGAGTACTCATCTGTAGAAACCCTATCGTTATTCTGCGATGAACTTTTTGAAGGAGAAGATGTCTGCTTTGACATGGTTCCTTTGAGGCAGTATAGATTGAGATGATTCTTCTTGTTGAGGGAGACGAACAGACGAGAGATATGAGTTTTGATGAACTGTGATATTGCTATAATAGGAAATGAGGGTCTGAGGTAAGGCGCCAGATTTTGTGTAATTTTTAAAGACCGATCAATGAGTTTCTCCCCCCAAATAAGCTTTCCTTTTACAATTTTGAAGGTATTCACTTTAAGAGTACTTAACTCTAACAGCCTAATGTCACAATCTAATGCTAAAACATCAGTCTTAACATCGATAGATGGGCTGACTTCTATAGGTATCCACAAATAACAATTATCTCTGGACCTGACTCCTTTCATGATCACTTCATCCTTTTCGTTTGTCACCAGACACTCATCCTTGGAATAGCTGACGGTGTAACCTTCATCACATAACTGACTTATGCTAATCAGATTAGCCTTCAAACCATGGACAAGGATCACACTATCAAGGGTAAGACCATCAGGATTCTTCACTCTTCCACTTCCTTCTACTACTCCTTTTTCTCCATTGCCAAACACAACCTTATTTGTCTGGCAAGGATTGAACTCCACCAACAGCTCCTTTGATCCAATCATGTTCATAGAACATCCACTGTCAAAGTACCATGCATTCATGGCAACATGTTCATCTGAGGTATGAGCCAATAGACACGTGACCTGAGCTTTAGGAACCCATTGTTTGGTAACTTTAGGTCTGACCTCCTTCTGTCTGGTTTGAGGAACTGAATTTGGATAACCATGGAGCTTGAAACACGATGACTGCATATGTCCAAACCTTCCACAATAGAAGCATCTAACTCTGTCATCTCTGAATTGGTTATATCTTCTACCATTATGATATTGCTGTGACTTCCACCCACAGTGTTGTCTCCTACTTCCAGAGTTGGTCTGTCTTCTATGATGCTGATGTCTTTTACCATAGGAAGACTGTCTCCTGAACTGAGGATGCTGTCTTCTAGGATGTCTCCCATGGTGATGAGGCTTCCTTCTTCCATAGTTATGAGGCACAACATTGTTGAATCCATATCCATACCAGTTTTCCTGATGTTGAGACATCTGATGAGACATGTTTTGTTTGAACCTTGCAGCTTGCATGCTCTTGTGATATTGGGGAGGCATATGCTGACTAGCTCCATGAGGCTGCATCTTCCTCTGCTGGGGACCATTCCTTTTCTCAACATTCTGAGGCTGAACAACCCTCTTAGGGGTAGGATCCTGTCTCTTTGTTTGAGACTTTGGTTGGGACACCTCCTCATTTGCTCCTGAGGTGCTTGCCACATATCCTATACCAGACTTATCACCAGCAACCTTTTCTGTCTGAAGGATCTTATCAAGTGTGTCTGTACCATAGCTCAGTATCCTAACAGACTTGGTCATTTGATCAAGGTGAGCTCTAACTAGTACAACTTCATTTTCCAGATCAGCCTTTTCATTCTCAAGCTGAGTAATCTGTTGCTTGTGGCACTTGTTTTCTTGACAAATATCAACACTTTTTAAACATAGCTCTTGATAAGTAGATGCCAACTCCTTATACGTTATTTCTCCATCACTAGAATCATCATCAGAAACAACAGTTCCTGTTAAACCTCTAACATGCTTTGCTGACTCACCTTCACTTTCACTATCAGAGTCAGACCAGGAAACTGTCATGCCCTTCTTCTGCTTTTTCAAAAAGGTGGGACACTCTTTCTTGACATGTCCATACCCTTCACACTCAAAGCACTGAACTCCTTTATCTTGGGCAGTTTTCTCTTCATCCTTCTCTTTTGACTTGCTGGTGTCAGAAGATATGTTCTTGACATTAGGCCTGGAGTTATTATTCATTCTCTTGAACACTTTGTTGAACTGTCTTCCCAACATAACTATGGCCTGAGATAGATCCTCTTGGGATTCAGAACTCTTTCCTTTTTCTTCTTGATCATTTGACACCAATGCTATACTCTTTGGCTTCTTTTATGGTTCTTCCTCATTCAACCCAAGCTCAAAAGTTTGAAGAGATCCAATGAGCTCATCAACTCTCATCTTGCTGATGTCTTGTGATTCTTCAATGGCAGTTACCTTCATCTTATACTTCTTCGGAAGGGACCTAAGGATCTTCCTTACAAGCTTTTCATCTGACATTTTCTCACCAAGAGCACTGGATGCATTAGCCAGCTCCAGAACATTCATATGGAAGTCATGAATAGTCTCATCTTCCTTCATCTTCAGGCTTTCAAATTTTGATGTTAAAATCTGAAGTCTTGACATTTTAACTCTAGATGTACCTTCATGAGTGGCCTTCAAAATATCCCATGCTTCCTTAGCAACCTCACAGGTATTGATTAACCTGAAAATATTCTTATCCACTCCATTGAAGATTACATTTAGAGCTTTGGAATTTCCAAGGGCGAGCTCATCTTCCTCCTTGGTCCACTCTTCTTCAGGCTTTGGCTTAGAGGTGCCTTCTTTATCTTTGCCAGCATCATCTTTTTCACACACAACAGGTGCTTTCCACTCTTTAATAATGGCCTTTCATGCCCTGCTGTCCAAGGATTTTAAGAAGGTAGTCATCCTTGGCTTCCAATAGTCATAATTGGATCCATCCAAAATAAGGGGTCTGTTGACGAATCCTCTAACTTCTTTGTCCATCTTTACACCAGAAAGTAACTTCCCTAGATCTCACCCAGAGACAGACAGGATGCCTGCTCTGATACCAATTGAAATTTTGGTATCAGACGTGTGATTTAAGGTGCGATGTCACAACAACACACTCTGCACAATGGACAACAATAACAGTAACAAATTAACACAAGGAATTGTTCACCCAGTTCGGTCTAACTACCTACGTTTGGGGGCTACCAAGCCAGGGATGAAATTCACTACTTGTAGAATTAATTTACAGACTCAACAACCCAGTTGACAATCTCCTAAACTTAATTCCTACTAGTGACTTTCTACCTAAGAAACCACTTAGATATGAGAACACTACTCAATCCCTAAAACAATACTCAAGGAACAACCTCTTTGAGCAACCTTGATCTTACTTCACAGCTTTGATCAAGTAATAACTCTCTATTGCTTCACAGCTTCTAAGAGAGGACAGACAACGACTCAGCAATTCACCCTAGAATTCTGGATATACAACTCGTACAAAATACTCAAGACACTCAGCCTATGCTCTTGACCTTCTCTCTGTATTTTTGTACTTTTTCCTTTGGTCTTGTGCGCTTTATATAGCTCCTTGAATTGGTCTTGGACCTCCTACAATATCTGACCTGATTTGTTTTTTAAAACTGAATATTTAAAACAGATTTTCTCCTAAAATCTTTTTAAATCTTCAACCTTTTAAATCTCCTACAAATCTGCACCAGATCTCCTATGCAGCAGAAAATATCTATCCCAAGATATTCACATCAAATGAGACAGCTTGCTCTCCACAATTCCAACTAACACGCAACCCTAACAACATCACAACCTGATGTTATTAATTCTGCAGATCTAATGTCACAACATCGCCATGTGACATCAGACATCCAACTTCAGCAATTAAATACTTAACACAGCCCAGTGTTAAATCTCAATGTTGCAGCATCACCACCTTGACATCAACATTGAATATACTTTGTTTTACCAAAATTCCAGCCAATCCAAGAACTAACAAAACCCTCAGGAGGCTAGCAGGCAGCTTCTTCCTGAGCGGGGATACACTCTACAAGGGGAACTTTGACATGGTCTTGCTCCGATGCGTCGACAGACCAGAAGCAAACATGCTGATGGAAGAAATTCACGAAGGATCCTTTGGCACTCATGCCAACGGACACACAATGGCGAGAAAAATTCTAAGAGTCGGGTACTATTAGTTAACCATGGAATCCGATTGCTACAAGTACATGAGGAGGTGTCACAAGTGTCAGATATACTCAGACAAAATCCATGTACCGCCAACGCATCTCAAATTTCTCTCTTCCCCGTGGCCTTTTTCTATATGGGGGATCGATATGATTAGCTTGATTGAGCCCAAGGCTTCAAACGGACATCGGTTCATCCTGGTAGCCATTAACTACTTCACCAAGTGGGTCGAAGCAGCGTCATTCACCAACGTAACCCGACAAGTGGTGGTCCGATTTATCAAAAATAGCATTATCTGCCGATATGGTGTTCCAAGCCAGATCATTACTGATAATGGATCTAACTTGAATAATAAGATGATGAAAGAGTTGTGCACTGAGTTCAAGATCGAACACCATAACTCGTCTCCCTACCGGCCTAAGATGAACGACGCGGTAGAAGCGGCTAACAAGAACATCAAGAAGATTGTTCAAAAGATGGTTGTAACCTACAAAGACTGGCACGAGATGCTACCCTTTGCTCTTCACGGTTATCGTACATCTGTCCGCACTTCAACAGGGGCAACCCCTTTCTCTCTAGTATATGGCATGTAAGCAGTGTTCCCCATAGAAGGAGAGATCCCATCGATCCGGGTATTGATGGAAGCTAAGCTAACAGAAGCTGAGTGGTGTCAAAGTCGACACGACGAATTGAATCCGATCGAAGAAAAGCGAATAGTAGCACTATGCCACGGTCAGTTGTATCAGCGGAGAATGAAGAAAGCGTTTGACAAAAAGGTCCGACCCCGTGTCTTCAGGAAAGGAGACATCGTGCTCAAGAAGATACAATCATTTCTCACTGATTCCCAGGGCAAATGGACTCTGAATTATGACGGACCCTATGTGGTTAAGAAAGCTTTCTCACGCAGCGCCTTGAGACTCACAACCGTGGACGGAGAGGAATTTGCCTACCCCACAAATGTTGACGTAGTCAAGAAATACTTCGCCTAAAAAAACGTCTCGGTGGATTGAAAACCCGAAAGGGCGATCCAGGCAAAAATTAGAGACATAATAAAAAATCATCCCGGTGGATTGGAAATCTTAAAAGTACAATCCAGGCAAAAGTTAGGGATAATGGCAAGTAACTACGTTCAACAAAGGGGCAAGTCCCTCAGCAGCAGTAATGCTCTCCATCAGAAATCTCGATCAAGGTCATCTTCGACAGAAGCTCAGGATGCCCAGAATTCAAAGTTGGTAGAAGGATAACGGTCGTTATGTTTCAATGTAGCTTTTTTCCTTTAAATTACCATTTTCTAACTTTGTAAATACTCCATGGAATCATGCATTTGGCTGATTTCCATCCTATCAATAAAATTTGAGCCCTAGTTCTTTTATTTGCAATTCTTATTTGTTTTAGCTTTACAGAATGATGTTTTTAACATGATTAACGATTCTTGAAATAAAACAAAAATGATTTTACTTGTCAAACTTTTTCTGCTTTTAAAATAAAGATGGCATTTCTTTTGACTGTTGAACATCGAAAGAACATCGATCGCTTCTCTAGAAGTAATCGAACCTCAAAGTGCAGAATCAAAGTACTCCTTCTAAGGTCCGTACACCTAAATGAAGGATCAGCTGTGTCAGTTGCGAATATTCCGTCCGACACCTCCGGTAGAGTTCTTATCTCCTGAGCCCGACCAACGATCATTCCCTGCAGGGACTATCTTTCCTAAGCAAGGCAGAATTGCTATCTTGAACCTGTGATACTTTTCATCTCCCACTGTGGCCGAGTATCCAGTCATGTTCATTTATTAGTCTGTATGTCGTGTCAGTTTTGTCAGCATAAACATGCATACAACATGCATTATTGATTTACATTCATATTCATATTGCATCACTATCAATCTAGTCGGCCTTATTCCTTGGTGATAGAAGTCCTCTCAATCGAGTTGCCAGTTCTTTCCCTGTCAGGGGATGTCACGTCTGAACAATCGATTCCTACAATTTATTTCTAGATTGAAGTTGGTCCCTTGACCACTTTGATAACTTGAACCTCTGAAAAGGCAAGAAGCCCTTCGACAAATGTCACTCTTCGCCATTGAAGATGATATCTTCGCTTTCCCGGATTAAGGAAAATCCCCAGAGAAAGCCCTTCCAAATGGGATCGCATTGTATGGCATTTCTCCGAGAAGATCTTGAGGAAAAGTATGATGTAATATCCCCAAACAGGAAGTAGTCTCTCAAGAGACTCGTTTTCCCCAGTAGAGCCAATAAATGGCGTCTCAAACAGAGAAGTTTGTACACCTCTACAGTTCAGACAAATGGGTTCCCCAGTAAGTCTGACATCATAACTTTTTCCCATAAAATGGCATCTCCCCAGGAAAACTCGGCGAGAAGTTTGTGGAAAACCGCTACGAATAGCGTCCCTGTCAATAAAGTTTATTGACAAAAGAAACTGAGACCAGTTCCTTGGT
Source organism: Lathyrus tuberosus (assembly GCA_022829125.1). NCBI lineage: Eukaryota > Viridiplantae > Streptophyta > Magnoliopsida > Fabales > Fabaceae > Lathyrus > Lathyrus tuberosus. The sequence continues at coordinate 10,781,745 of JALAZF010000090.1, forward strand.
AGGAAACCAGGATCGAGGGGAAGTTTATTTCAGAAACTAAGACCAGTTCCTTGGTAGGAAACCAGGATCAAGGGGAAGTTCAAATCGGAAACTAAGACCAGTTCCTTGGTAGGAAACCAGGATCCAGGGGAAGTTCAAATCGGAAACTAAGACCAGTTCGTTGGTAGGAAACCAGGATCGAGGGGAAGTTTCTACCTTTTCTGAGCATCATTGCTTAGCAAAATAAGATGGATGAGCCAACTGCCATTCATAACCACCATCAAAATTTCGGGTATTCCGTTATATAATCCTCTTGCACCCAGAATGCCCGAATACCTTCGTCATTCACACATTCGGGTCCAAGAAGATTAAATAGGGGCATCTGTCATACCCCAAATATTGACCACTAAGATCTCCCATCATTGTGCAAATCATCATCACAATATGTATGAACCATCATGCCTCATCAATATCCTCAGAAATTATTGAGCATTCACTACTATCAAGAATTTGGGTTTTGATCCCTCTCAGGGTACTTAGACAAAGGATCAATCAAGAAAGGACATGATCTTAAACTTGTCTAACCTCTCAAACACCCACAAAGGATCGAGAGGACTCCCACATCAAGAATCAAGCATAAGGTTGCAGCATTCCAAGTGGATTAAGCCTCAAGATCACCAGTGGCACCAAATTAGGGTTTTGGTCGACCAGGGCCTCCAGATGGAAATTTTCATCTGGGCATGAGGCAATGCTTTAAATCACAACCCAAGATACTCCAAGGGACCTCTTGGAACCAATCATCAAGTCAATTTGGCCTCAGGGGATACATTCATCAAAAATCAGGAATTAGGGTTTCTTGACCTAATTCACCCCTAAGTTGACTTTTGGGACAAAACATGAGCCAAGACCTCAAGACATGATTTGAGGGTCTCTAACCAACCATATTGATCCATTTGTAACAATGGATTGATCCAAGAAGTTTGATCCACAAGCTTCAATTTCATCTGGACCATAATTAGGGTTTTGAGGAAAAAGTCAACTGTATCTTTGACTTTTGACCCAAGCATGCTCCTAAACCTCGGGACATGATTCAATACACCCTATAACACCCATGGAACATGTTCATTAAGTTTGATTTAGGTCAAGGACTTGATTTCATGGAGGATCGCACAGTTTGGAATTCATCTGATAAAAAGTCAACTGTGCACAAAAGTCAAAGTTTGACTTTTTGAGATTTTTCACAATTATGGTTCCTTGACCCTAAAATGATGTTAATGTGTGATTGGGATCATCATTCATCAAGAAAAATCAAAGAAAGTGGGATAACTTGTAAAAGGGGTAACCATAAAAACTTAGAATTTTTCTAAGTTATGAAACAAAGTGGCTAGGGTACCAACTTCCAAGGATCATAACTTGAGATCCAAGCAACCATTTTGGCTGATCCAAAGATGGAATTGTAGATCTCATGGCATACTTTAAAAATGTCAACTACAACTCATTCCAATTCCTCATAGATTTTAAGTTATGGAGTGACCGAAGTGGCCGAAAACATGAAATGTCACTTTTTCCAACACTTAGTGAAATTTTCACTAAGTCAGAATCTGTTTCACTTTTTCCAAAAAGTAAGGGCATTTTTCACTTGGATCCCAAAAGTTTCAAGACAAACTATGATCACACATATGTTGTATCATATGAGAGCTTTCCAAAATGGCCAAGAACCCCATCAAATTCAACCTGAGCTAAGAGTTGTGACAATGGCAACATGCCTTAATGCAACTGTCACAACAAGGCAGATTTGTGCATTTTGCTCGATTTGGACAATTTGTGCAAATGACAAACAAGTCTATCCCTCTAAACACCTCAGGGGGAGACCAAGGAGGGACAAACACTAATCCATAAGCCTCCCAAGTCTTTGGAACCAAAAGTAGCATGCCAAACCTAAAAACCCTACAAAGAGGGACAAGACTCCAATTATGTTTTGGAGCATTCAATAGATGCACCAAGGTGGCATGGACTGAGCCTCTTCCAACTGAATTCAGTCAAGACTTATCCAAGAACTAGGGAACCACAGGCCTGTGCTCTAACCTCTAGTCAATGGCTAGAGGAGACTTGGATTCCTATTATTCAACATTTGCCAAAACTCTGCTGTAGTTGCCATTCACTATTGCTTGCAAAACAAACTTGCTCTGCTATAAATAGAGCTCATTTGTGCTCAGTTTAAGTACACCAAATCCATCAAACAGATGCTTTCCTTAAAATCTCTTCTTTCACTCCAAAATCGCCTTCCAAAGCAAGTCACTATCGGGTTTTGAGTTTGAGAGCAATTCCAACCAAACCAATCACACACACACACACACACCTCATAAACATCATATAGAAGTGATCCAAACACTTAAACAACATATGGAACACTGATTTCTCAGAATCACCAGCCAGCTGCTCATGTTTTCAACCAAGTTGTAGTTGAGATGCCATGAAGTGATCCAGCGATTTCCAATCAGGTCCAAGCATTCAAACACATCCCATATGGTGTAGGGAAGCTGTTCAAATCATCACAACTCATCTGTAACACCTCCAACTCAAAAATCACATTGCACTTGCTGTCACGACCTTCAAGTAAGCCTAAACTTGGTCATCTCTTAATCTATGCATATTTCCTTGCACAATACTTTTGCCAAATGTTAATAATCATGCATAGAATGTTTCCCCTCAATTAATTGCTTTGTTTGAATCGTGTATCAAAATGCTCAGCTTTCATGCAAATTTTAGGGTTCTTGAGGTTTTGTCTTGATTTCTTATTCCATGCTTTAAATAAATGAAATTAAAGACCATAGACATGATCGTGAGTTGAAAACGAGCTGATTGATATGTGGATTTTGTGTTTTCATTAAGTATTCAGTGAGATTGGATAGAAAATGCAAATCGGCAGAAACAGAGGGAGGGCGCGTGTTCTTAGTGTGTTCTTGGCGCCATTTTTGAATATTTGAATATTTGAATTTTGTGATTTTATTTAACTGATTCAAAAATTAATTTCTCTATGGCTTTTAATGATTTTGAGTTGATTCTTTTTTTAATAATTCACAAAAATGTTAAAATATTTTATTTTGCCAAAAATTCCCAAAAAATATTATTTATTTCATGTACTTGATATTTTTGCAAAGAATTAATCTTTTATGTGTTTTTTAACACTTAAAATATTTTTCTCTCTTTATTTTCCAAATTTAATTGGTTTCCAATCATTTTTGTGGATATAAACATGATTTTTGAAAGATTGATCCAAGATCACCACTCATTTTTCACATGTTTTCAATACTTTTTATTAATTTTTTAACAAAATTAATTCCTTTTCAAACAAAGATTAAGGTAATGATTAATTCAACCCTCATCAATCATGTTAACATACTTTGGGCCTCTAATAGAGTGTAAGACCCACCCCTCTTATACATAAAATAATTTGGGCCTCACACATTGTATAAGTCCCTCTGTACATTTTTCTAAGTTCGGCACGATCGTCACCTTTTTTAAAAATTCATCTGAGTCTCTCCTCGAGCTATAAGTCCCATTCTTTTTCTTAAAATCACTTGTGGGCCTCTATTAGAGTGTAAGACCCAACCCCCTTTTTGAAAATCAAAACCTTTTTGGGCCTTAGTCATTGTATAAGACCCACTGTGTTTTCAAAAACCTCGGCGCGATCGTCATTTTCAAACAAATCATTGGGCCTCTCATTGAGCTGTAAGCCCCATCACTTGTACAAAAATAAATACTTTGGGCCTCTATTAGAGTGTAAGACCCAATCCCCTTTTTACTAAAACCTTTTTGGGCCTCAGTCATTGTATAAGACCCACTGTGTTTTCTAAAACCGCAGCATGATCGTCGTTTTCAAAACATTTCACCTGGGCCTACCCTCGTGTTATAAGCCCCATTTCTTTTCTTCAAAACTTTTTGGGCCTCTTAAAAGAGTGTAAGACCCATCCATTTGTACAGAAAACCTTTTTTGGGCCTCAGTCACTTGTATAAGTCCCTGTACAAATTCAAAACAACGGTGCGAACACTGTTAAAATTTAGGCCTCTCCTTGAGCTGTAAGCCCTAACCCTCTTTTCAAAATACTTTCTCCTTTGATTTTGAATTCATGTTGTTATCAAAACTTTCTTTAATTTCTTTGTTGAACAACTAACCAAACAACATGGAAGCTCTACAACGGGTAAGTGTTTATCCGCTTTCATTTACTGCTTTCATATATATATATATATATATATATATATATATATATATATATATATAAGTGTATTGTGGGAAGCGGCGCATGGTTAGTCTTCTTTCATTCTTTTAAATACATGTCATATATATAACTATATTGTGGGAAGCTGCGCATGGTTAGTCTTCTTTCATAAACTTTTAATATACTTGTAATATATCAACTGTATATATACTAGTATAGCTATTTAGAGTTTTCTCCGGCAACTACGTCTAGAACTAGGTAAAGCCTCGTTGGTCACTCTTGAAATATAAACAAAACTAGATCCCCCGTAGGATTCGAGATACAGTCTTCCCTCCTCTTGGGGTTAAACAATATGGAACAAAGAGAAAGGCAGTATTCTCGGTGAACCTTTTCTCAGACTGTAACCCTAGAAATTGTTAAAGAAACTCTAACTCCCCAGAGATGATCTTTTCTCCGTGAATGGCATCTCTTGAGTTTCTTCCAAATCCTCGAACTTTCCTGGAATGATCTCTTCTCGGTGAATTGTATTTCTTAAACTTCTCTTGGTTTAGGGACCCACAGGCTTCCTAAAAGCATCCCCGTCTCCTCTTGGGCGTTGTACAAGGACCCTCCGACTTCTTAGAAGTTCTCATGCCTTCTCTTGGGCTTAATACAAGGACCCTGAACGACCTCTTAAAGGTATAAGACAAAACTTAGTCATGCTTTACTAGAGCAGTCTTTCCAGTGTCAAAACTCTGGCTATTTTAGGGTTGATTCTCATCCCTTAATGCCCGTGCCTCCTCTTGGGCATTGTACAAAAGATAAAACTCTAGACTTGGACAGTCTAAGCCCCTTGAGTCTCAAAGACATTCTCAAGTTCCCTACAAACATAGGAAGAAACCCGGTCTCTCTCATGAGAGTTCCTCACACTTAGACCTGCTTTGGGATCTCAATAATCCTTAGTAGTGAGACAGCCTCCTCTTGTGCTTTGTACAAATGATTCTCCCCAGCAGAGCTAACCTTTTCAGGCTCTCTTGTTGAGTCCATCTCCTTTTAGCCTCCGTCTTGGGCTTTGTACAAGACAGATAAAACACTCTCTTATTGAGTATAAACAACTCTCTTGTTGGGTTTTTAGCCTCTATCTCGGGCTTCGTACGAGACAATAAAGCACTCTCTTGTTGAGTATAAAAGACTCTCTTGTTGAGCCAAAATCCTTTTTCGCCTCCGTCTTGGGCTTTGTACAAGACACATAACAATCACTCTCTTGTTGAGTATAAACGACTCTCTTGTTGAGTCAATCTCTTTTTAGCATCCGTCTCGGGCTTTGTACAAGACATATAAAACACTCTCTTGTTGAGTATAATAGACTCTCTTGTTGAGTCAATCACCCTTTTAGCCTCCGTCTTGGGCTTTGTACAAGACACACAAAAACACTCTCTTGTTGAGTGAACCCTTTTAGCCTCAATCTTGGGCTTTGTACAAGACAGAAAGAACATTTTCCCCAGAAAAGTCAAACTTCTAGCCTCCTCTTAGGATTTGTATAAGGAAATCCCCGGTTAAGTCAATTAACCTTTTAGCATCAACCTTGTGCTTTGATCAAGGCACACAAAAATCAATAATCCTCCTTAGAGATGACAAATTTCCTCTCAGTCAGGATCCCTTTTAGCTTCATATCTTGGGCTTTGAACAAGATACAAATTACCTTTAGCTTCAATCTTGGGCTTTGAACAAGACACCAAAACACATTTTTCCTCCCATAGAATAGGAGGAACTACGATCACTCTGATTTCCCTGTTTCGTTAAACGGGAATACGTAGGCATAAGATTGCGAATCTTAGCGAGCATAACACTCTAAATCCAATACCCTCATACCAATAAAAAACATCCGATGTAGTATCCTAACCAAAAGCTTCACAAATGATCCAGACACTTGTGTTCTTAAGCAAATAACCCTAAGAAAGACCCCCTTTTTTATAGCATCTGTAAACCAACAGTTTTGACTGTTTAACCTCAGTTTGCAAGCAGAGTTAATTGGAGACATCTATTTCCCTTCCTTAATCAACTCAATAGGATAAAAAATGAATCGAACTATAGTTCCAAAGTGATAGTGATTTGAAACCACAAAAACTGCACTACACTAGTGAACACTTGGGATGGATGCATTGAGTCAAAAAGTGTCTTAGGAGGCTTTGAAATGTATGAGAAATTGGCTTATTGATCTTGCCCTCTTTCTTGTGCAAACCCTAGCTTTCAAAATATAGGAACAAACTAGCAAAATATGATGGTTAGTTGACAATGCATAGATGATTGATCCCTAATGCAAGTGCAAGATGTCATGACATCTAAGGGGTAAAATTTGGGGTATAACAATTATCATCAAACTGTTTGTAATACGTGCAATGGTCTAAACTTAATTTGTTGTATCCAAGGTTTATGATGAAGGAATCAAATCTCTTATACCAACACCTTGGCATCTGTTTTAAACCGTACAGAGATTTGGTCAACCTACAAACCAAGTTTTATTTTCCTTGTTCTTCAAAGCCTTCGGGTTGGAGCATAAATATTTCCTCTTCAAGTTCTCCATGGAGAAGCACAGTCTTTACATCAAGCTGCTCTAGATTTAGATAAAATGTAGTACACATCTCCAAGACCACTCTGATTGTGGTGAGTCTTACCACTGGAAAAATATCTCATTGAAATCAATACCTTCTTTCTGAGCATATCCTTTGACCACCAGTCTTGCACGATATCTTTCCACCTGATCGTTGCCATCTCGCTTAATTTTGAACACCTATTTGTTACCGATGGCTTTCCGACCAATAGGAAGTTCAACAAGTTCCCATGTGTTATTTCTATGTAAGGCTTCAATTTCCTATTGCATTGCTGCCATCCACAAAGAAGCATCTGAACCATTTAATGCCTCATGAAAGGTTGATGGTTCTCTATCTTCTAATACAAGACAATATGCATCATGACTTACCATCACATATTCTGAGTTCCAGGATGGTTTTCTTATCTGATGTGTGGTTCTTCTGGGATCTACAGTATTGACCTCAGTTAGTTCTTGTTCTTCGTGCTCTGGCTCTGCTTCAAAAGAATCATTTTCTCTTGACTTTTCCTTCATCTCCACTGTAGTAGTCTCCTTTATAGTGTTGTCATCTTTTTGCTCCTTTTGTAGTTCATTTTCTACAAAGATTACATCTCTGCTAACAATAATCTTGTGGTAGCGGGATCCCACAGACGATACCCCTTCACATTGTCAGCATAACCCAAGAATATGCATTTCCTGGATTTTGGGTCCAGCTTTGTTCTTTCTTGGGAGTTGTACATCATGTACACAGGACATCCAAATACATGCAAAGAAGAATAATCACCCAGTTTTCTCTTCCACATCTTCATTGATGTCTTTAAATCAATCGCAGTTGATGGCGATCGATTTATCATGTAACCGGAAGATTTGACAACTTCTGCCCAGAAAGACTTTGCTAATCCTAATGTTTTCAGCATAGCTCCCGTCCTCTCCAGGAGAGTTATATTCATCCGCTCTGCTACACCATTCTACCAAGTTGTATGAGCAACAGTAAACTGCTACTTAACACCTTCTTGCTTGTAGAATGTTAGTAAATTACCATCTATATATTCTCTTCTATTATCTGTCCTCAAGCACTTAATCTTTTTCCCAGTTTTAAGTTCCACTTGTGCTTTGAACTCCTTGAATACTAAATACACATCTGACTTCTTCTTGATTGGGTACACCCATAATCTCCTGGAGTAATCATCAATGAATAATACAAAATATTTTGCTCCTCCAATGGACATTTCCGGTGACTCCCACACATTAGAATGAATCAAGTATAGTATGTGTTTGCTTCTAGCAGTTGACTTAGCAAACTTTAGTTTATGGTGCTTTCTTATCACACAGTGCTCGCAGAAAGGTAAATTTACCGACTTGATCCCGGGTATGAGATTACGTACTGCAAGAACTTTCAAGCCTCTTTCTGACATATGGCCTAGTCTGCGATGCCATATCATCGTTATTTCTTCTTGGCTTCCAACTACTACTAATGCATCTGCTCCTTTCATTATGTCTCCCAAAAGCATGTATAGATTTGCAGCGACCTTCTCTGCTTTCATCACTACTAGCGAACCTTTCACCACTTTCAAGATCCCACCTTGAACATGGGTCTTGCATCCAAGATCATCTAGTTGCCCAATAGACAACAAATTCTACGTCAATCCTTTCACATGTCGTACCCCTTGAAGTGTGCGGATAGTACCATCATACATTTTCATTTTGATAGTGCCAACTCAAGAAATTTCTAAAGCATGGTCATTCCCCATCAATACATGTCCTTCTAAGATAGGTTCGTAAGTACAAAACCAGTCTCGTCGTGGAGTCATGTACCATGTTGCTCCTGAATCTACTATTCAACCATCAGTGAGTTGAATTTCGCCTTTGGTACTAACTGCTGCTCCGCTGTAAAGGATTTCTCCATCACCGGAGGTACTAGTAATACATCCTTGAGATGTACTTGCTTCAGAAGACTTCTCACCATTCTTCTTGTTGAACCAACATTCTTTCTTCAAGTGCCCTCTCTTGCCACAATTGTAGCATTTGATGTTTGTTCTTTTTTGAGATTTTTACCTACCATGATTTTGACTCCCACTGGGACCACGTTCTGTTGATCTACCTCTCGTAATCGCCAAAGCTTCTATTCGTTTTGAGATTTCTTTCCAATCTTCCTTATTTTTACGCCTGGATTCTTCTTTAAGAACAGCTCCGGCGACATCATTAAAGGATAGACGGTCAACAATATTATTATTTTTAATATTGATGACGAGTTGATCATACGAATCTGGTAAACTCTGAAGAAGAAGCTCTGCTCTTTCATTTTCCATTATTATGATATCTGGTGCAGATAGCTGAGCAAATTATTTATTCAAATTGTTGATGTGATCTGGCACCCAATTGGATTCACTCATTCGAAGAGTGTAGAGTCTCCTCTTTAAGAAAATTCTGTTGTGAAGTGACTTGACCTCGTATAGTTGGATGAGAGTATCCCAGATCTCCTTTGCAGTTTTCTTTTCTGTTATACTTGACAAAACTGAATCTGCCATTGCTAAGTGCAAATTGGCAACAACATTGTCATCTATCTCTCTCCACTTTTCATCAGTTATATCTGTAGGTCTACCTTTAATTGTTGGTGAGCAATTATCCTTCCTCAGGATTGCCTGCATCTTCAATTTCCACAGGGAGAAATTACTCCCACTAAATTTTTCAATCTCAAATTTTGCAGCCATTATTTTTCTTCACTAAACTTGTTTACACAATTTCACCGTGAATATCATAGTATACGTGAGCAGTATTGTATAATTTTACCGCACACTAGAACAAATCTAGTATACGTTAACAATCACTGCAAAAGTATACAACCACATGTGTGAATAGTATCTGTACGCCGCAGCGGAAATAGAGACCGACACCAACAACTTTGATACCACTGTTGGGTATCAGAGTAGTAAGATAAATATCACAAAATTAAGAGATATAGGAGTAGAAATTTGACACGGAATATTTACGTGGAAAACCCTCAACAAATAAGGGAAAAATCATGGGCACCGGTAGAAAAGATTTTCACTAAGTGAAAGAGATTACAAACTTCTCTCTAAATACAAGGAGAGAACAAATTACACCCTCTCTTGTAATAGGAGAACACTCACTAAAAGAACCTTATAGGAGAAAATACAATACATTCTTTCTCTCTAAATTTTTTTCTTTTATGTTATGTTGCAATGCTTTTGTGTTGTTGTTTTAGGAATAAGAAATGCACCTCTATTTATAGTTGCTCATCTTCACAAAACCATGGGAGTTGTTACAAAACCATGGGTGCAAAACCATGGGTGTTTGTTTCTTGGTCCACAAATTATGACTTTATTCAACAGGGCTTCGATTGACAGCTCCATTTTTGGTTCAATGCACTTGTGGATGACATACCTCCAATTTAAGATACTCATCTCTAAGTGGAAAGAGACTTTGTCTAAGGGCACCACATGTTCATTATATGGAAGTTTCATTCCTCCAACAACCTTTTTTCTCTTTTTGACAACGAGGACCAACAGGTCATCAGGATTTTCAGTGACATCCTCTTTAACAACTTCTCTCTCGGTTGCCTTCTTTCTTTTTATAAAAGTATTAACCTTGGTGACATACTTCTTAGCATCTTTCTTACCCTTTCTAGTAGACTTATTTTTCTTCAAAACATCCTCCTTTATCTTTGTAATTATTTTCTTCTTGCTTGGAGTGATAACTTTCTTGGTGGTAATTTTCCTGGGTTTCAAATTGGATTTATTTTTCAAAGTTATCCACTTGGACCTTTTTGGAATCCTTGTTGAGGTTTCAACTTCAGTAACAATAGGAACTCTATTATCAACATTGTCAGTGTTATTGTCATTGACATTAGATATAAAATAATAGTGAACTTCATCTGATACATAATATCTAGATTCTTCAAGACTTTCATTGATGTCAAAGATATCTTTCTCTTTATCATTCTGATTTTGAACCCCATCCTCTAACATGTTCTTAAAATTTTTGTTGACATTTTTTTGGAACATCCTTACTAGTAGTTATATCAGCTTCCACAATGGCACTCATGTTGTCACTTCCTTCTACCCTCACATCTTGACTAAGGTCTTCTTTGCTTCCTTTTGTTTTGACAACCACTTGGGTGTCTTCTTCCTCACCTTCATTGCTTTTCTCACCATCCTCATCACTTGGTTCAAAAGTATTTTCTTCATCCTCATCACCTTTATCCTTATAAAAGTTTTCCTCTAAAGCATTTTCTTTAGGTTGTGGAATGTCATTTGCGTTGTATTAATTTCCTTATTCCTTCATCTTGATTGGCATCAATTTTTTCCTTACTATACTCTTCCTTTTCTATTACAATTTCATTCAATATGTTTTCGACATCTTGAACAACATCCTTACAACTGGTACTTGGATTAATATAAATAGAATGATCATTCAAAGGTTTTTTCGGGACAATACTATCACTTAGAAGTTTGCCAATGTTGTTTTCACTGGGTAGATTATCACATGCATTAAGTGTTTCAATGATTTAAGTAATATTGTTTGACTCATCAACTACAACAACCTTAGTTTTTGTACTAGGTTTAAGAGGAACTTCCTCAGGCATGGATACATTAGAGGGAACAACAAATTGAAGAAGAGTAACCTCCAAAACTTCTTTTGAAGGTTTGGTTGAGTCCTTTGTATGACGTTTAGTGCACTCTTTAGTGGTTTTGGTTGCCTTCATAGCAGTTTCTAAAGCTTTCCCAGATAGGTCAACCATATTATTAAGGAAACCTCACCAATTTTCTTGAGTTTCTTACTCTTAAACTCATTCGTACGTTCGATGGGGAAAAGACCTCCGGCTTGGCCATTAGTTGTTCCTTTGATCCCAACGCCTTTGATAGTTACTCAATGAACATTAACAAATGCTTTATCATATTTGGATGAATTATTTATCTTCAAATTTTTCTTTTTGTTACCAGAAGTGTTCGCACCTTGGCGCATTCCAACCATGTCTGCAAAAAATTTAAGAGAGGGAAAGAGGACAAACGGGATGAGAGGCTAAGTAAGTGAAAGCGACTTGCGGAGGTTCTGTCTCACGATTGCAGAGTAGCATTCTAGGAAAGATCTAGTAACGACGTCGAAAGGAAATGATGGAATGCGGTGTAGCAGTGACGAGGCGGCGACAGTTATGGTCCGGATTGTTGGGTACAAATTTAGTTGTGATCAAATATCTTAAAGTGGCCATAGCAACAAGGATGGGAAACATATTTCTTCTTCCTTCTTCCCTCTTCTTCACTGGAATGATTTTATTAAGGAAAGTTTTCTTTCATCGTTATTTTTTTAATAGTGAGTTTGAACTGATTCACGAAGGTTTGTTGTTTTAGTTAGCCATTGAATGTCAACATTTCCTAGTTTTATTTATTTGTTGGGTCAGATATGCTTAATGTTTGAATTTGATTTTTGATTTGAAATGAGTTTGGATGTTTGAATGGGTTAAGTTTCTGTTTGCTCTGTGATTTTCTTCTCCCCTCCCTATACAGGGTAAAAACCCTACAGAAGTTAAAATGTGATTTTTAAAATGATGAAAAATACAATACAATTCTATGTTCAATTTTAACTCTTGACCTCCTCTCATTTTCTCTTCTAATTTTGACCACCTCTCATCATAAGGGAATATGAAAGATAGTTGTGATGAGAAGGAATGGTTGAAGAGGCGGCATTACTAACGTACCTTCAATGACAAGTAACTTGATAAGCATAGGACAATTACTTGCCAAAGGGTATAACATAAAGCTGGAAGAAAATATGATGAAGGTGTATAATGATGAAGGAATGATGATCCTGAAGGCACCATTGGCAAATAACAAAACCTTCAAGATTGATATCAACATTATTGACCATTAGTGTCTTACTTCGAGTGTCATTGAAGACAAGAACTAGCTATGACATCACAGGTATGGACACTTAAACTTCAAAGGTCTAGGTATTCTCAACCAGAATAAAATGGTGTATTGCTTACCTAAAGTGAAAGAACCAATTCAAGTATGCGATAAATGTTGCAAAGCAAAGCAGGCTAGGAAGGCATTCAAACATGAATTATCCATGAAGTCGAAAGAAAAGTTGAAGCTTATTCACTCTGACGTGTGTGAACCTTTTGAAATAAGGTTGAATGGAGGTAATTTCTATTTCCAAAATTTCATAGATGAATTCACTAGATATAGGTGGATTTACCTTATTGAAAGAAAGAGTGAGGTATTCACATAGTTCAAGAAGTTTAAATTGCATGTCGAGAAACAAAGTGGATGCAAATTAAAGAAATTGAGAATTGATGGTGATGGTGAATACACCGCTAGAGAGTTTGCAAGATTTTTTCACGCCTGAAGGTATAGAGCATAAGGTCATTGTACCCTATACACCACAACACAATGGTGTAGCTGAAAGAAGAAATATAAGTATACTGAACATGAATAAAAGCATGTTTAAAGCTAAAAAAGTGCCAAAGATATTTTACGGTGAAACAGCTTCCACATTAATATACATTCTAAATAGATGTCTAACAAAGAAGATAGTCGATAAGACATTTTATGAGGCTTTGGATCAATGTGCTTCGGGAATTTACTTGAATAATTTAGGAAGAAATTTGATGATCGAAGTCAGGCTATGATGCTCACAGGTTATCATTTGATGGGTACATACAAATTATATTCACCAAATGATGATAAACTTGTGATTAGTCGAGATTTTCTAGTGGATGAAAGAAAATGGTGGCATTGGAGTCAAGGGTCAGTTCGACAGGACCAAGAAATAGTTACAATTGTACTTAATGAAGACCAAGAGACAGAAGTCACAACTAGTCGAAATGAAGAACCACTTGAGTATAATGTTAGGAGATCGACTAGAGCAAGAACTGAGTTGACAATGCTAGCTTGGTATGAGAGATTTCCAGATCAAAATGTCGATGTAAATCGTGACTTAATAGAAGAAGTAATGATGATGGTTGAAATAGAACCAATCGATTTTGATCAAGCCATGAATTATTTGAATTGGTTAGCAGCCATGCAAGAAGAACTCAAGGAAATTGAGAGGGACAAGACCTAGGTACTTGTCGAGGAAACAATCAAGAAGCCAATTGATGTGAAGTGGGTCTACAAGTTGAAGTTAATGTCGAATGGTAAGATTGCTAAGCACAAAGAAAGAATAGTTGCAAAAGGATTTCTGCAAAAAGCTGGTATTGATTTCGATGAATTTTATGCACCTGTGGCAAGGCTGGAAGCCATCAGAATTATTATGTCGACTACAACATACAAAGGTGGAAAATACATCAACTAGAATTAAAATCAGCATTTCTGAATTGGCCTTTGGAAGAAGAAGTATATGTCAGTTAACCACCAGGGTTCGAAATCAAATAGTAGGAGTCAAAGTTGTAAAGATTGAGGAAGCTGCAATACCCTAATTTTTACCCCTTGTCATTTGCATCTCATATCACAAACAAGATCACGAGCTTTGGTTCGCTTGCCCTCCTCCGTAGGTTTGCTCTTGAGGGGATCACCAAGCACCCCTGTGTTCTTGTTTGATTGATATGTGTTTATGTTTATGTTTACTAACCCTTAATCAAAATCCAAAAATATCTTTGTTTTCCTTTTACTAACTTTTTTAGGAAGAAGTTTGGATCAAGGATATCAAATACCATTTCCTCAGCTTAAGTGTAATTCATCTGAGCAAAGTCAATGTTTGATTAATATCGTTTTTCAAGAATTATCCAATCTCAAATGATCAAGAGTTTCCCAAGATTTGACTGTTCATTACTCAGGAGACTCTAAGGTTCATGTGTTTATTTCCAAGACTTCTTTGACAAGTTAAGAATCGAGCCAGCGCCAGAGTAGTGCAACCAACAGAGCAAATTTTCACATTTTTTACTCTGGTAATCGATTACCAAATTTGGTGTAATCGCTTATCACCCTTCAAAAGAGCCATTTTTGGAGTTTTTCAACATGGTAATCGATTACCAGATATGCTGTAATCGATTACAACTACGAAATTTGACCAAAATTAGCACCTTTTAAGTTCTGCAGCTTTTGCACACTCATTCAATTACATGAGGTCATCTTATACCAGGTGGAATATTCTAGAGCATGCACAATTACCCCAATTTTATTCCTCCACCTCATCACAATTAATTTCCATAATACACCCTCATTTAATCACACTTTTAACCACTTGATCTTTGATTTGCTCTAAATTTAATTTCCAAGCCTAGATCAAATTCCAAACCACCAAAATTTCCAAGCCTAAACTCTATAAATAGAGCCCTCATTTTAATTCATTCTTCAAGCTTTTTAGAGCCTAATTCACCTAGTCAAAATTCCTTCTCACTCATTCAATTTTCTTCATCTACCCAAATTCACTAAAGCTCTTCCTCCATTAAAGTTAGTAAGCTTTTCATTGAAGCTTACTAATCTTTGAGCTAAACCTTCATCCAAACACATCATCAACATCACATTTTGTAAATCAAAGCTTTGGAGTGTGGTTCTTGAAGTTGATTGGAAGCATTTTCAGATTTTGAAGTGATAAACTCTTGATCCACCATTGTTGTGCTTGATTCATCTTCCATAATGTGATATCTTGTTGATTTTTATTGCTTGATCTTTGGATCTTGCAAATTGTGTTTCATTGGTGTTATTTGTTGTTGTTTTACTTCAATTTTCGTCCTCAATTGCATCCTTGATCATGAGGTGTTTGATCAAATTATTGATCAGGTTTTTTGTGATGATGCAGTTCTATTTTTGTTGTTTTCGTGGCCATAACCGATTACGGAAATTAGCATAATCGATTACGCAGTTGTTCTTTTTGCGCCTAGAACTGCATTTTTTCATGCTGTAATCGATTACAACTTTTGGCGTAATCGATTACGGCTGTGATTTTTGGCAGTTTTGCTATTGTTTTGGGACTATTTTGATTCTTTTTCTTTTCCTTCCCCTCTCTTTTGCTTTTGGCCTTGGATTATTGATTTAAGTGCCATATTCCTCTTAAATTTCAATGGAATTTGGGTGTTTATGAGGTCTAGTACCTTAATCCACCAAGAAGAGTGATTGAAATTGAAGATGAAAGAAACCTTGAAGATGTGGTTCAATTTGGTTTCCCTTCATCCATCTCCCTCTTTCTCCTTTTTATTTTTGATCAATTAAAATCTTCAATATCATTGGAGCTTGCTTCAAGTCCTTGATGAAGATGAGATCGATACCTCTTTTCTGTTCGTGCGGTATTTCTTTTGGAGGATGATCTACATATTATCTCTCTAGCATGCATTAGCAAAAATAGTGTATTGACCGACCTCCCATAGTACGGCCTTCTTGATAGGTCGTGCCACGATTGCTTAACATAGCGCTACATTTTGTCCTGAAATCGAAAATCATTTTTTTTTGTATGTGAGTTATCAATCTCCTACTCTCCATAGTGTGGTGTGAAATAGATTGTCTCTTTGTTGTTAAGGGAGTTGGTTGGTATACTCGTCGATTTTATCCGAGTTGGAGCCCTTCCCTTAATGATGTATGGATTCATGTTTTCATGCTTATGGTTGAATAGTCAAGTATTCTCCTAAAAACAACCAAATTGTTCTCCTTTACTAACACTAACTTACTAACTATATAATTGTACTAACTCTACTTTATGTCATTTAATTTTTGCTCTTTATTTCCTTGTCATTTACTTTTACGCTTTTACTTTTGTTTGCATTTTTATTATCATATTATCATCTTTTTTTTCTCTTTGTCCATTTGGACCTTTGTTTATGTTTATGCTCTTTTTATTTTGTCAACTTGGACCATACTTCTCTCAAGACATTAATAAATATCAAAACAATAAAAAATTTTGGTTCTCTTAATTCTGGACTGTTGTGATCCTATGTGAAATTCTGGTACATGTGCAGAATTCAGATGTCCTATAACATGCCATTCAACATATGGTCTGACATGAATACAAATGGAAAGGTATATAACAATAATCACGATGCTGAAAAGATAAAAGCAAGACACACAGAATTGTTAACCCAGTTCGGTTTAACACACCTACTCTGGGGGCTACCAAGCCAGGGATGAAGTCCACTATCAGTAGTATCAATTCAAAGCTAAACTCTCCGTTTACAGCTTATCACTTAATCACTACCCAATGACCCTTCTACCTAGATCCTCTCTAGCTATGAGAAACTCTTCTCACTCCCAATCATCGCAATGATGTCTAGCAGTCAACAATCCACCACTGCATCAACGACTCTTTACCTAAACAACAATTCAACAAGGAAGACACACTTCCAAGACACAACTTAGAGTTACTTAAAAGCTTCCTCCAAGGACAATACTCCTCTTACTTAACAGCTTCGAGGACCACAATAACAAACTGTCCAACTCACATGTCGAGTGGTACAGGAACCAACCCTAATACTAGAACTTTTACATCTTTGGTTCAGTTTTTTTCTAGGTTACACTGCATCTATATATAACTTATTCCCAACTGGATTTGGGCCTTCACAGACATAGCAAATAAGCTGCTACCAATTAGCAGAAACTTCTGCTACATAATAGGACTACAATCTTTAACTTCCTAAAATATCTCCATATTTAGAAAGTGAATATTTTCCAATATTCTTCTCAATTTCAGATTTGAATCCTCAGCCTTTTTAATTCAGCGCCACATAGAATTTGCATATTATTCCCTGAATCTTCTGCATCTGTTAAGACATAACAGAATCTTTAATTCACTTCAGTTCTGGCACGATGTCGAATGATCTTGCATGGGACATCTTGATACGACATGTTGTTCCAGATGTTGAAACCACTTCAACTCAATATGTTCCATTGCACTATAGGACTTCTTGCTCAACCTGTTCTTCTTTAGCAAGATAAAATATCCTATCAAACATATTGCTGTTATTATTTGTTTTACAAAATTAATGCCAACCCTTAAAAATAAAGAACTAACATTCTCCCCCTTTGGCAAATTTTGGCTAAAACAAATATATACACATTACAACTCAGATTAGAGCAGTAATCACAACCCTACTTACTGTCAGTAGTCATCAGCAACTACTGAACCTAACAGTAACCATCAGTAGCTACTGTGAGCAGCAATAATGGAGAATCATCTTCTTGGGAATACTTGAATGATGTTAGGACATCATGTTTGACAACTCTTTTCAGCATATTCTATGAGCTCCATAACATCACCTTCGAGCACCACAGCACAATAACTTCAGGCAGCACATTAGGAAGTAGAAAATCCTGAAGTCATTTGGTGCAAATGAGGAAGAAGATATCTGGTGTACATGAGGAAGAAGATATCTGACACTCCCCCTTAATACAACACATTTCTTTTTCCTTCCAGGACATACCCAGATTAATTGAAGAAGACTCCTCCAGAAAAGAAACGTCTGTCTAGACACAAAGGACCACTGGTGGCATAAGAGATTTCTGCACACCTTAATTGATCAGACGCACCTAGTCGACCTGTGGCATAAGATGAAACTTAAG
The DNA here is from genome assembly GCA_022829125.1 of Lathyrus tuberosus. Taxonomy (NCBI): domain Eukaryota; kingdom Viridiplantae; phylum Streptophyta; class Magnoliopsida; order Fabales; family Fabaceae; genus Lathyrus; species Lathyrus tuberosus. The sequence goes on from JALAZF010000090.1 coordinate 10,800,020, forward strand.
ATGTATCAATCTATCAACCCAGGTAACTCAGATCACAAGTCACAAATGTATTCATAACTTAGGACACAAGTCACAAAGACTCAACACCAACTCAAGGAAAGGACACCCTCTTCGACATCTCTGCACACATTTGGAACTGCAGACTCCAGACATAGCATCTGCGCAAACCATTTTGTAAACCCTTTCTCCTCCTTTTTAGCCAAAAATTGGCAAAGAAAGCCCTCACAGAACCAAACCCAAGCAGTGCTCACCCAAAACCGAACAAACGCCATAAGACTTATGAAACACGAACACTCATTGGCTGAAGGAGAAAAGAACAACCCCTATAAATAGCTGACCAGTTACTTTGGAATTAACGAGCTTTGAATATGTCCAGGTTCTTGGTCAAAGAAACGATATTTTAGGTACCAAAAACTCCATTCAAATTCAATGTCTACCTTCCAAAACAGTCTTGACTGCCTTTATTGTTTCTCAACTGAATCTTACCATAAATTAAGCCAATAACGTTCCATGCATAGGCAGAGACACGTGTTTCACCTTATCCTTACACTACCAACCAGAATAATTCCTTGTTTGGCTTAAAAGAAACATGTCCTGTATCATGTTCTGACATCTTACCAGACAATGTCTGCTTGCACACAACATTATCAATCCAAGACTCCACAAAAAATTATACATTCTAAAGCACAAGCACATTTTCTTTTATGTTGGATTCTGAGACGACTTATATCGATCAGCACAACTCACAACAGCAGAGAAAAATAAACTCTCCCAGATACAACAATTCTGCTTTTCAGACTTCTTCTGCATAAGCACTAGCTTCACGCAGCTAGGGTATGTCCCATCATATTGTTTGACATCACACTGCATAAACTTGAATAGCACACAAGCTACACAAAAATCTGCACACTTGCAGTAATAGACCATAGACAACAGCCTTAACTCCCCCTTACATTAACAACCAATGCTCTTTATGATATCACAACGATATTGCCACATTCTGGTATTTGTTGAGCAAGACCTCACCATGTTGATTTCAGATATATGGTCTGCCAAGTCCAATAAACAAAAGCACACTTGATTTGAAATTTCTCACAAATTCCATAACAAATGTCTTTAGATTACTTGCAACACAAGATAAAGACCATCTTTTACTTGTCTTGGGAGAACCCTCCTTTTCTTCAGCCAATCTGATCTGATCACACCGCTGACACAGTCTCCTGTCCTTACATTCATAGCCACCTAATTAAGTCTTCATCATGAAAGTAGTCATGTATTGCCATACCAGAACTACTTACCATCAAGATCAGAATCTGCCCATCCTAATCCACATTATGTCAGAACTTCCACTTCAGACGATAATGCTGCTTTTTCCAACTCCATAAGCACGGTACACAACAAACAATGATGTTGTAACACTATGTAGGACATCAGCATCAGACAAAAGAACACACCTTCTGCATTTTTATTCAGGTAGTCACACCCACTTGATCACAACCAGCACCAGCAGCTTTACCGAAAGCAAACTCAAAAGAATCACATCAGACAATTAGACACAACCTAGGCTCACTCTCCATCCTTTTAGCCACAATAGGACAACCTCTTAACCTACCAAGGCACCAAACACGAAGTTCTGACACCCAATGTGACAAGGTTAAAAAAAAAGAGTTCCCAAGAAAACAAGTTCCCAAACCAAAGACCGCATTGACTGGTCAGGCGATACAAACAAGGACTCTTTATGCAATATAAAAAAACCAAGCCTCCTTGCTCCTAACAAAACATCACAGATAGAACCATGAGTCAGTCTAACAAGGATACGGGAAAGAGACACAAGCAGGAAGTCAAGAAACCAGATCCACAGGAGTTGAAGGACAAAACACTGTCCACAGCTGGGGAAACTTCAGGAGCAACAAGAACAAGAAAGGCATCAGAGACAAGGATGAAATCCACAAAGAAAATCCAAGTGCAACTTCAAGCTTCTGATGATGAATGGGATGAAGATTGGAAAACTTTTCTTGATTTGGGGGGTTGGGATAACCTTTAGACCCTTTGTTTGTTGCATTTACTAATCTTGTATGCTTTCAACAGTGCAATAAAGATCTGTTTTAATTCTGTTCCATTTACACTAAACAAATGCAATAAGGATCACAACTGCACAAAACACATCCTAGCACATTTAATGCAACTGTCTAAAATGCTTCTGGCTAAAGCTCATCATAAAAATGCAGCAACAGAGAACAGGAGTCAGACTATCTCTTTAGACATATTACGATCAGTACCAATAACAAACTCCATCACACGTCCAGCTACATAAAATTTTGACATTCTCTCCATATCAAGAATAACATGTGCTTCTTCATACCTTGAAGAAAGGAAAACATAAGACGCATCTTCATGTCTTCAAGAGCTCACTCTTTGTTCAACTCACAAGTTAAACACAATCATCTCTTGTACCAATACTCACAAGATCCCAATTTGATCAACTTATCTCTATCTAAGGCCACCAGTGCACTCTCAGTTCAACACACCTGCTGAACACATTCACCTACAACTTGACCTTCACAACCGGTAGAGGCTTGTGATCTCAACAAAGAATCAAAATATTCTGAACAGAATGTTCTGTCATCAGTCTTGACATCATGAACAGAGTCCAGATGCACTATGAAAAACACCACATTCCAAAAACGGAATAACCCATCACATCACAAGATCATGAGAGCAGTAATCAATCCCTATCATTCTCAGCAGCACAGATTGTGATTGGATCACACACAGTCAATACTAGTCTAGCTTCACACGATCATTCAGATGATGCTTGCAGAGAAAAATCATGCCTCTTTGATCTTTGACCTTCATGTCCAAGAAGTCTGCTAGTGATAATACTTTTTGCATCTCAGGTTCTCCACTCCTGCAGCAAGGACCAGAAATAAACTGACCTCAGGAGAAAATAACATGTTGATCACACCTTGACCAACTCACACATCTAAGATAAGTTCCAGATCCAGAAACTTCTTAGACAAATCACCCAGATGCCTCCCCTTCCAGATCAGGAGTAGGTTCTAAACTCATGTGATCAAACCACATTAGTTCAACACCCAGAGCATCTGCTAATGCCATTCTTTTAGACCACAGAATTGTTCACAATTCTGACGTGATGTTCTAACACAAGATAGGACATCAATCCAAGGAACTCACCAAGAGATTAAAGACTGGAGATTAGTTCTTTTAGAAGCAAGAGTGAATTACTTTTCTCTTACCTCAGATCTCTTCCTTACAACTTCAGTTATTTATGCCTTTATGAGTGGACTTGAACAAAAGTCTTCAAGTATCGTTGACACAGTAAGTTGAAGCAATCTTGCACACGCAGCGGATCAACACACAGACTCCTCAATCCTTCAGGTGCCACATATCAGCCCTAGCATCATAATCCAGGTGACACCCCAATACCACAGGTTTGAAAATAAATCAAACCACACTACCAAGCACATGCCACTGCCTGTCACGAACAGTCCATCCTCCTCTTCTAGGGACCATTCTCACACCTATATGAACTTCTCCAAGTTCAAACAACTTTTCAGTAGAAAGCTTCTACCTTGACCATGAACCAGAAAGTATCTTCCCTTGGATCTCATCCAGATACATAACAGAATGACCTGCTCTGATACCAATTGAAATTTTGGTACATGTACAGAATTCAGATGTCCTATAACATGCCATTCAACATCTGGTCTGACATGAATACAAATGGCAAGGTATATAACAATAATCACGGTGCTGAAAAGATAAAAGCAAGACACACAGAATTGTTAACCCAGTTCGGTTTAACACACCTACTCTGGGGACTACCAAGCCAGGGATGAAGTCCACTATCAGTAGTATCAATTCAAAGCTAAACTCTCCATTTTCAGCTTATCACTTAATCACTACCCAATGACCCTTCTACCTAGATCCTCTCTAGCTATGAGAAACTCTTCTCACTCCCAATCATCGCAATGATGTTTAGCAGTCAACAATCCGCCACTGCATCAACGACTCTTTACCTAAACAACAATTCAACAAGGAAGACACACTTCCAAGACACAACTTAGAGTTTCTTAAAAGCTTCCTCCAAGGACAATACTCCTCTTACTTAACAGCTTCGAGGACCACAATAACAAACTGTCCAACTCACATGTCGAGTGGTACAGGAACCAACCCTAATACTAGAACTTTTACATCTTTGGTTCAGTTTTATTCTAGGTTACACTGCATCTATATATAACCTATTCCCAACTGGATTTGGGCCTTCACAGACACAGCAAATAAGCTGCTACCAATTAGCATAAACTTCTGCTACATAATAGGACTACAATCTTTAACTTCCTAAAATATCTCCATATTTAGAAAGTGTATATTTTCCAATATTCTTCCCAATTTCAGATTTGAATCCTCAGCCTTTTTAATTCAGCGCCACATAGAATTTGCAGATTATTCCCTGAATCTTCAGCATCTGTTAAGACATAACAGAATCTTTAATTCACTTCAGTTCTGGCGCGATGTCGAATGATCTTGCATGGGACATCTTGATACGACATGTTGTTCCAGATGTTGAAACCACTTCAACTCAACATGTTCCATTGCACTATAGGACTTCTTGCTCAACCTGTTCTTCTTTAGCAAGATAAAATATCCTATCTAACATATTGCTGTTATTATTTGTTTTACAAAATTAATGCCAACCCTTAAAAATAAAGAACTAACATTCTCCCCCTTTGGCAAATTTTGGCTAAAACAAATCTATACACATTACAACTCAGATTACAGCAGCAATCACAACCCTACTTACTGTCAGTAGTCATCAGCAACTACTGAACCTAACAGTAACCATCAGTAGCTACTGTGAACAGCAATAATGGAGAATTATCTTCTTGGGAATACTTGAATGATGTTAGGACATCATGTTTGACAACTCTTTTCAGCATATTCTATGAGCTCCATAACATCACCTTCGAGCACCACAGCACAATAACTTCAAGCAGCACATTAGGAAGTAGAAAATCCTGAAGTCATTTGGTGCAAATGAGGAAGAAGATATCTGGTGTACATGAGGAAGAAGATATCTGACACTCCCCCTTAATACAACACATTTCTTTTTCCTTCCAGGACATACCCAGATTAATTGAAGAAGACTCCTCCAGAAAAGAAACGTCTGTCTAGACACAAAGGACCAATGGTGGCATAAGAGATTTCTGCACACCTTAATTGATCAGACGCCCCTAGTCGACCTATGGCATAAGATGAAACTTAAGATGTATCAATCTATCAACCCAGGTAACTCAGATCACAAGTCACAAATGTGTTCATAACTTAAGACACAAGTCACAAAGACTCAACACCAACTCAAGGAAAGGACACCCTCTTCGACATCTCTGCACACATTTGGAACTGCAGACTCCAGACATAGCATCTGCGCAAACCATTTTGTAAACCCTTTCTCCTCCTTTTTAGCCAAAAATTGGCAAAGAAAGCCCTCACAGAACCAAACCCAAGCAGTGCTCACCCAAAACCGAACAAACGCCATAAGACTTATGAAACACGAACACTCACTGGCTGAAGGAGAAAAGAACAACCCCTATAAATAGCTGACCAGTTACTCTAGAATTAACGAGCTTTGAATATGTCCAAGTTCTTGGTCAAAGAAACGCTATTTTAGGTACCAAAAACTCCATTCAAATTCAATGTCTACCTTCCAAAACAGTCTTGACTGCCTTTATTGTTTCTCAACTGAATCTTACCATAAATTAAGCCAATAACGTTCCATGCATAGGCAGAGACACGTGTTTCACCTTATCCTTACACTACCGACCAGAATAATTCCTTGTTTGGCTCAAAAGAAACATGTCCTGTATCATGTTCTGTCATCTTACCAGACAATGTTTGCTTGCACACAACATTATCAATCCAAGACTCCACAAAAAATTATACATTCTAAAGCACAAGCACATTTTCTTTTATGTTGGATTCTGAGACGACTTCTATCGATCAGCACAACTCACAACAACAGAGAAAAATAAACTCTCCCAGATACAACAATTCTGCTTTTCAGACTTCTTCTGCATAAGCACTAGCTTCACGCAGCTAGGGTATGTCCCATCATGTTGTTTGACATCACACTGCACAAACTTGAATAGCACACAAGCTACCCAAAAATCTGCACACTTGCAGTAATAGACCATAGACAACAACCTTAACTCCCCCTTACATTAACAACCAATGCTCTTTATGATATCACAACGATATTGCCACATTCTGGTATTTGTTGAGCAAGACCTCACCATGTTGATTTCAGATATATGGTCTGCCAAGTCCAATAAACAAAAGCCCACTTGATTTGAAATTTCTCACAAATTCCATAACAAATGTCTTTAGATTACTTGCAACACAAGATAAAGACCATCTTTTACTTGTCTTGGGAGAACCCTCATTTTCTTCAGCCAATCTGATCCGATCACACCGCGGACACAACCTCCTGTCCTTACATTCATAGCCACCTAATTAAGTCTTCATCATGAAAGTAGTCATGTATTGCCAGACCAGAACTACTTACCATCAAGATCAGAATCTGCCCATCCTAATCCACATTATGTCAGAACTTCCACTTCAGACGATAATGCTGCTTTTTCCAACTCCATAAGCACGGTACACAACAAACAATGATGTTGTAACACTATGTAGGACATCAGCATCAGACAAAAGAACACACCTTCTGCATTTTTATTCAGGTAGTCACACCCGCTTGATCACAACCAGCACCAGCAGCTTTACCGAAAGCAAACTCAAAAGAATCACGTCAGACAATTAGACACAACCTAGGCTCACTCTCCATCCTTTTAACCACAATAGGACAACCTCTTAACCTACCAAGGCACCAAACACGAAGTTCTGACACCCAATGTGACAAGGTTAAAAAAAAAGAGTTCCCAAGAAAACAAGTTCCCAAACCAAAGACTGCATTGACTGGTCAGGCGATACAAACAAGGACTCTTTATGCAGTATAAAAAAACCAAGCCTCCTTGCTCCTAACAACACATCACAGATAGAACCATGAGTCAGTCTAACAAGGATGCGGGAAAGAGACACAAGCAGGAAGTCAAGAAACCAGATCTACAGGAGTTGAAGGACAAAACACTGTCCACAGCTGGGGAAACTTTAGGAGCAACAAGAACAAGAAAGGCATCAGTGACAAGGATGAAATCCACAAAGAAAATCCAAGTGCAACTTCAAGCTTCTGATGATGAATGGGATGAAGATTGGAAAACTTTTCTTGATTCGGGGGGTTGGGATAACCTTTAGACCCTTTGTTTGTTGCATTTACTAATCTTGTATGCTTTCAACAGTGCAATAAAGATCTGTTTTAATTCTGTTCCATTTACACTAAACAAATGCAATAAGGATCACAACTGCACAAAACACATCCCAGCACATTTAATGCAACTGTCTAAAATGCTTCTGGCCAAAGCTCATCATAAAAATGCAGCAACAGAGAACAGGAGTTAGACTATCTCTTTAGACATATTACGATCAATACCAATAACAAACTCCATCACACGTCCAGCTACATAAAATTTTGACATTCTCCCCATATCAAGAATAACATGTGCTTCTTCATACCTTGAAGAAAGGAAAACATAAGACGCATCTTCATGTCTTCAAGAGCTCACTCTTTGTTCAACTCACAAGTTAAACACAATCATCTCTTGTACCAATACTCACAAGATCCCAATTTGATCAACTTATCTCTATCTAAGGCCACCAGTGCACTCTCAGTTCAACACACCTGCTGAACACATTCACCTACAGCTTGACCTTCACAACCGGTAGAGGCTTGTGATCTCAACAAAGAATCAAAATATTCTGAACAGAATGTTCTGTCATCAGTCTTGACATCATGAACAGAGTCCTGATGCACTATGAAAAACACCACATTCCAAAAACGGAATAACCCATTACATCACAAAAGCATGAGAGCAGTAATCAATCCCTATCATTCTCAGCAGCACAGATTGTGATTGGATCACACACAGTCAATACTAGTCTAGCATCACACGATCATTCAGATGATGCTTGCAGAGAAAAATCATACCTCTTTGATCTTTGACCTTCATGTCCAAGAAGTCTGCTAGTGATAATACTTTTTGCATCTCAGGTTCTCCACTCCTGCAGCAAGGACCAGAAATAAACTGACCTCAGGAGAAAATAACATGTTGATCACACCTTGACCAACTCACACATCTAAGATAAGTTCCAGATCCAGAAACTTCTCAGACAAATCACCCAGATGCCTCCTCTTCCAGATCAGGAGTAGGTTCTAAACTCATGTGATCAAACCACATTAGTTCAACACCCAGAGCGTCTGCTATGCCATTCTTTTAGACCACAGAATTCTTCACAATTCTGACGTGATGTTCTAACACAAGTAGGACATCAATCCAAGGAACTCACCAAGAGATTAAAGACTGGAGATTAGTTCTTTTAGAAGCAAGAGTGAATTACTTTTCTCTTACCTCAGATCTCTTCCTTACAACTTCAGTTATTTATGCCTTTATGAGTGGACTTGAACAAAAGTCTTCAAGTATCGTTGACATAGTAAGTTGAAGCAATCTTGCACACGCAGCGGATTAACACACAGACTCCTCAATCCTTCAGGTGTCACATATCAGCCCTAGCATCATAATCCAGGTGACACCCCAATACCACAGGTTTGAAAATAAATCAAACCACACTACCAAGCACATGCCACTGCCTATCACGAACAGTCCATCCTCCTCTTCTAGGGACCATTCTCACACCTATATGAACTTCTCCAAGGTCAAACAACTTTTCAGTAGAAAGCTTCTACCTTGACCATGAACCAGAAAGTATCTTCCCTTGGATCTCATCCAGATACATAACAGAATGACCTGCTCTGATACCAATTGAAATTTTGGTACATGTGCAGAATTCAGATGTCCTATAACATGCCATTCAACATCTGGTCTGACATGAATACAAATGGCAAGGTATATAACAATAATCACGGTGCTGAAAAGATAAAAGCAAGACACACAGAATTGTTAACCCATTTTGGTTTAACACACCTACTCTGGGGACTACCAAGCCAGGGATGAAGTCCACTATCAGTAGTATCAATTCAAAGTTAAACTCTCCGTTTACAGCTTATCACTTAATCACTACCCAATGACCCTTCTACCTAGATCCTCTCTAGCTATGAGAAACTCTTCTCACTCCCAATCATCGCAATGATGTTTAGCAGTCAACGATCCGCCACTGCATTAACGACTATTTACCTAAACAACAATTCAACAAGGAAGACACACTTCTAAGACACAACTTAGAGTTTCTTAAAAGCTTCCTCCAAGGACAATACTCCTCTTACTTAACAGCTTCGAGGACCACAATAACAAACTGTCCAACTGACATGTCGAGTGGTACAGGAACCAACCCTAATACTAGAACTTTTACATCTTTGGTTCAGTTTTATTCTAGGTTACACTGCATCTATATATAACCTATTCCCAACTGGATTTGGGCCTTCACAGACACAGTAAATAAGCTGCTACCAATTAGCAGAAACTTCTGCTACATAATAGGAATACAATCTTTAACTTCCTAAAATATCTCCATATTTAGAAAGTGTATATTTTCCAATATTCTTCTCAATTTCAGATTTGAATCCTCAGCCTTTTTAATTCAGCACCACATAGAATTTGCATATTATTCCCTGAATCTTCAGCATCTGTTAAGACTTAACAGAATCTTTAATTCACTTCAGTTCTGGCGCGATGTCGAATGATCTTGCATGGGACATCTTGATACGACATGTTGTTCCAGATGTTGAAACCACTTCAACTCAACATGTTCCATTGCACTATAGGACTTCTTGCTCAACCTGTTCTTCTTTAGCAAGATAAAATATCCTATCTAACATATTGCTGTTATTATTTGTTTTACAAAATTAATGCCAACCCTTAAAAATAAAGAACTAACATTCTCCCCCTTTGGCAAATTTTGGCTAAAACAAATATATACACATTACAACTCAGATTACAGCAGCAATCACAACCCTACTTACTGTCAGTAGTCATCAGCAACTACTGAACCTAACAGTAACCATCAGTAGCTACTGTGAACAGCAATAATGGAGAATCATCTTCTTGGGAATACTTGAATGATGTTAGGACATCATGTTTGACAACTCTTTTCAGCATATTCTATGAGCTCCATAACATCACCTTCGAGCACCACAGCACAATAACTTCAGGCAGCACATTAGGAAGTAGAAAATCCTGAAGTCATTTGGTGCAAATGAGGAAGAAGATATCTGGTGTACATGAGGAAGAAGATATCTGACACTCCCCCTTAATACAACACATTTCTTTTTCCTTCCAGGACATACCCAGATTAATTGAAGAAGACTCCTCCAGAAAAGAAACGCCTGTCTAGACACAAAGGACCAATGGTGGCATAAGAGATTTCTGCACACCTTAATTGATCAGACGCCCCTAGTCGACCTGTGGCATAAGATGAAACTTAAGATGTATCAATCTATCAACCCAGGTAACTCAGATCACAAGTCACAAATGTATTCATAACTCAGGACACAAGTCACAAAGACTCAACACCAACTCAAGGAAAGGACACCCTCTTCGACATCTCTGCACACATTTGGAACTGCAGACTCCAGACATAGCATCTGCGCAAACCATTTTGTAAACCCTTTCTCCTCCTTTTTAGCCAAAAATTGGCAAAGAAAGCCCTCACAGAACCAAACCCAAGCAGTTCTCACCCAAAACCGAACAAACGCCATAAGACTTATGAAACACGAACACTCACTGGCTGAAGGAGAAAAGAACAACCCCTATAAATAGCTGACCAGTTACTTTGGAATTAACGAGCTTTGAATATGTCCAGGTTCTTGGTCAAAGAGACGCAATTTTAGGTACCAAAAACTCCATTCAAATTCAATGTCTACCTTCCAAAACAGTCTTGACTGCCTTTATTGTTTCTCAACTGAATCTTACCATAAATTAAGCCAATAACGTTCCATGCATAGGCAGAGACACGTGTTTCACCTTATCCTTACACTACCGACCAGAATAATTCCTTGTTTGGCTTAAAAGAAACATGTCCTGTATCATGTTCTGACATCTTACCAGACAATGTCTGCTTGCACACAACATTATCAATCCAAGACTCCACAAAAAATTATACATTCTAAAGCACAAGCACATTTTCTTTTATGTTGGATTCTGAGACGACTTCTATCGATCAGCACAACTCACAACAGCAGAGAAAAATAAACTCTCCCAGATACAACAATTCTTCTTTTCAGACTTCTTCTGCATAAGCACTAGCTTCACGCAGCTAGGGTATGTCCCATCATGTTGTTTGACATCACACTGCACAAACTTGAATAACACACAAGCTACACAAAAATCTGCACACTTGCAGTAATAGACCATAGACAACAACCTTAACTCCCCCTTACATTAACAACCAATGCTCTTTATGATATCACAACGATATTGTCACATTCTGGTATTTGTTGAGCAAGACCTCACCATGTTTATTTCAGATATATGGTCTGCCAAGTCCAATAAACAAAAGCCCACTTGATTTGAAATTTCTCACAAATTCCATAACAAATGTCTTTAGATTACTTGCAACACAAGATAAAGACCATCTTTTACTTGTCTTGGGAGAACCCTCCTTTTCTTCAGCCAATCTGATCCGATCACACCGCTGACACAGCCTCATGTCCTTACATTCATAGCCACTTAATTAAGTCTTCATCATGAAAGTAGTCATGTATTGCCAGACCAGAACTACTTACCATCAAGATCATAATCTGCCCATCCTAATCCACATTATGTCAGAACTTCCACTTCAGACGATAATGCTGCTTTTTCCAACTCCATAAGCACGGTACACAACAAACAATGATGTTGTAACACTATGTAGGACATCAACATCAGACAAAAGAACACACCTTCTACATTTTTATTCAGGTAGTCACACCCACTTGATCACAACCAGCACCAGCAGCTTTACCGAAAGCAAACTCAAAAGAATCACATCAGACAATTAGACACAACCTAGGCTCACTCTCCATCCTTTTAGCCACAATAGGACAACCTCTTAACCTACCAAGGCACCAAACACAAAGTTCTGACACCCAATGTGACAAGGTTAAAAAAAAAGAGTTCCCAAGAAAACAAGTTACCAAACCAAAGACCACATTGACTGGTCAGGCGATACAAACAAGGACTCTTTATGCAGTATAAAAAAACCAAGCCTCCTTGCTCCTAACAACACATCACATATAGAACCATGAGTCAGTCTAACAAGGATGCGGGAAAGAGACACAAGCAGGAAGTCAAGAAACCAGATCCACAGGAGTTGAAGGACAAAACACTGTCCACAGCTGGGGAAACTTCAGGAGCAACAAGAACAAGAAACGCATCAGAGACAAGGATGAATTCCACAAAGAAAATCCAAGTGTAACTTCAAGCTTCTGATGATGAATGGGATGAAGATTGGAAAACTTTTCTGGATTCAGGGGGGTTGGGATAACCTTTAGACCCTTTGTTTGTTGCATTTACTAATCTTGTATGCTTTCAACAGTGCAATAAAGATCTATTTTAATTCTGTTCCATTTACACTAAAAAAATGCAATAAGGATCACAACTGCACAAACCATATCTCAGCACATTTAATACAACTGTCTAAAATGCTTCTGGCCAAAGCTCATCATAAAAATGTAGCAACAGAGAACATGAGTCAGACTATCTCTTTAGACATATTACGATCAGTACCAATAACAAACTCCATCACACGTCCACCTACATAAAATTTTGACATTCTCCCCATATCAAGAATAACATGTGCTTCTTCATACCTTGAAGAAAGGAAAACATAAGATGCATCTTCATGTCTTCAAGAGCTCACTCTTTGTTCAACTCACAAGTTAAACACAATCATCTCTTGTACCAATACTCACAAGATCCCAATTTAATCAACTTATCTCTATCTAAGGCCACCAGTGCACTCTCAGTTCAACACACCTGCTGAACACATTCACCTACAGCTTGACCTTCACAATCGGTAGAGGCTTGTGATCTCAACAAAGAATCAAAATATTCTGAACAGAATGTTCTGTCATCAGTCTTGACATCATGAACAGAGTCCAGATGCACTATGAAAAACACCACATTCCAAAAACGGAGTAACCCATCACATCACAAGAGCATGAGAGCAGTAATCAATCCCTATCATTCTCAGCAGCACAGATTGTGATTGGATCACACACAGTCAATACTAGTCTAGCTTCACACGATCATTCAGATGATTGTTGTAGAGAAAAATCATGCCTCTTTGATCTTTGACCTTCGTGTCCAAGAAGCCTGCTAGTGATAATACTTTTTGTATCTCAGGTTCTCCACTCTTGCAGCAAGGACCAGAAATAAACTAACCTCAGGAGAAAATAACATGTTGATCACAGCTTGACCAACTCACACATCTAAGATAAGTTCCAGATCCAGAAACTTCTTAGACAAATCACCCAGATGCCTCCTCTTCCAGATCAGGAGTAGGTTCTAAACTCATGTGATCAAACCACATTAGTTCAACACCCAGAGCATCTGCTATGCCATTCTTTTAGACCACAGAACTCTTCACAATTCTGACGTGATGTTCTAACACAAGATAGGACATCAATCCAAGGAACTCACCAAGAGATTAAAGACTGGAGATTAGTTCTTTTAGAAGCAAGAGTGAATTACTTTTCTCTTACCTCAGATCTCTTCCTTACAACTTCAGTTATTTATGCCTTTATGAGTGGACCTGAACAAAAGTTTTCAAGTATCGGTGACACAGTAAGTTGAAGCAGTCTTGCACACGCAGCGGGTCAACACACAGACTCCTCAACCCTTCAGGTGTCACATATCAGCCCTAGCATCATAATCCAGGTGACACCCCAATACCACAGGTTTGAAAATAAATCAAACCACACTACCAAGCACATGCCACTGCCTGCCACGAACAGTCCATCCTCCTCTTCTAGGGACCATTCTCACACCTATATGAACTTCTCCAAGTTCAAACAACGTTTCAGTAGAAAGCTTCTACCTTGACCATGAACCAGAAAGTATCTTCCCTTGGATCTCATCCAGATACATAACAGAATGACCTGCTCTGATACCAATTGAAATTCTGGTACATGTGCAGAATTTAGATGTCCTATAACATGCCATTCGACATCTGGTCTGACATGAACACAAATGGCAAGGTATATAACAATAATCACGGTGTTGAAAAGATAAAAGCAAGACACACAGAATTGTTAACCCAGTTCGGTTTAACACACCTACTCTGGGGGCTACCAAGCCAGGGATGAAGTCCACTATCAGTAGTATCAATTCAAAGCTAAACTCTCCATTTACAGCTTATCCCTTAATCACTACCCAATGACCCTTCTACCTAGATCCTCTCTAGCTATGAGAAACTCTTCTCACTCCCAATCATCGCAATGATGTCTAGCAGTCAACAATCCGCCACTGCATCAACGACTCTTTACCTAAACAACAATTCAACAAGGAAGACACACTTCCAAGACATAACTTAGAGTTACTTAAAAGCTTCCTCCAAGGACAATACTCCTCTTACTTAACAACTTAGAGGATCATAATAATAAACTGTCCAACTCACATGTCGAGTGGTACAGGAACCAACCCTAATACTAGAACTTTTACATCTTTAGTTCAGTTTTATTCTAGGTTACACTGCATCTATATATAACCTATTCCCAACTGGATTTGGACCTTCACAGACACAACAAATAAGCTGCTACCAATTAGCAGAAACTTCTGCTACATAATAGGACTACAATCTTTAACTTCCTAAAATATCTCCATATTTAGAAAGTGTATATTTTCCAATATTCTTCTCAATTTCAGATTTGAATCCTCAACCTTTTTAATTCAGCGCCACATAGAATTTGCATATTATTCCCTGAATCTTCTGCATCTGTTAAGACATAACAGAATCTTTAATTCACTTCAGTTCTGGCGCGATGTCGAATGATCTTGCATGGGACATCTTGATACGACATGTTGTTCCAGATGTTGAAACCACTTCAACTCAACATGGTCCATTACACTCTAGGACTTCTTGCTCAACCTGTTCTTCTTTAGCAAGATAAAATATCCTATCTAACATATTGCTGTTATTATTTGTTTTACAAAATTAATGCCAACCCTTAAAAATAAAGAACTAACACTATGCTTGGACTTGGACATTGGACTTAGATTTAGGATCTTGACCTTTGCTTGGAAGTAGACTTTGAGACTTGTTTGGATTCATTTGGTACCCTTGGCTTAAGGATTCTCTTGAAGACCTATCTTGATTATTATGATTTCCTCTGAAGCTTGGATTTCTATTCGCTTATTTGGCTTGTTTGAAGCTTGAATCCAAAAGGAAGGAATTCTTGATTGACTTATGTCATGGGGCTTGCTAGCTTTATGTGTTTAGATCCTTCTTTGTCCTTAGCTTTTATATTTATGCAATAGGATAATCACTTCATCTCCTCCCCATTCTTCAATTTTCAAAATCTTCTTGTTTTCAAACTATAACCTCTTTCACAATAAAACCTTGACTTTGTCAAGTGCTTTTCAAACTTCATTTTCTTTAATATAAATGTCAATAAATGTTAAACATACTTTGATTATTTCAAAAAGATTTTAAAAAACATTTAAACTCATTCAAACTTTTTGTGCCTTTGTGCACTTTTTCCATTTAAAACTTTTCATAAAGTTTAACCATGAGTCATTTTCATAGTTGAGATGTAATTATCATATTCCCCATAGTATTTAAGATGTTAACATTTTCCACCTAGATGTTGAGTGAAAGACTTGTTGATTTGTATCCAAGAAAAAATATTCCATCTAAAGGTGATGCAAATGTTGTTTTCTTATACTTGTGGGCGACTAGTCGTAGTTTTCTCTTTAAAATGACAACTTGTCTTTTCATTTAAAATAAACCAAACAAACAAATTTTGTTATTTGTACCACGAAGTACGAGGTTTTGATCCTATATTGCACTTTGTGAGTACGTAGGCATGAGTGTCATACCCCAAATTTTGACCACCAAGATTTCCCATCATTGTGTAAATCATCACCATAATATGGATGTATTATTATGCCTCATCAGTCTCCCCAAAGATGGGTGAGCATTCACCACAAACACGAATTAGGGTTTCAAGCCCTCTCAGAACACTTAGGCAAAGGATCAATCAAGAATTGACATGATTTTCAACTTTTCTAACCTATCAAACCTCCATAAAGGATCAAGAGGACTCCCACATCAAAGATCAAGCACAAAGTTGCTACCTTCCAAGTGGATCAAGCATCAAGGTCGCCAGTGTCGCCAAATTAGGGTTTTGGTCGACTGAGGCCTCCAGATGGAAATTTTCCTCTGGGCATGAGTCAATGCTTCAAAGCATAACCTAAAATACTCCATGGGACCTTATGGACCCAATCAACAAGTCAATTTAGCCTCAGGGGAAGCATTCATAAAAAATCAGGAATTAGGGTTTCTTGACCTAATTCACCCCAAAGTTGACTTTTGGGACAAAGCATGAGCAAAAACCTCAAGAAATGATTTGAGGGTCTCCAATACACTACATTGATCCATTTACAACAATGGATTGATCCAAGAAACTTGATCCACAAGTTTCAATTTCACCAGGACCACAATTAGGGTTTTCAAGAAAAAAGTCAACTGTACCTTTGACTTTTGACCAAGACATGCTCCCAAACCTTGGGACATGATTCAATATACCCTATATCACCTATGGAATCCATCTATTAAGTTTGATTTAGGTTAAGGGCTTGATTTCATAGAGGATCGCACTGTTTGGATTTCATCTGCTGTAAAAAGTCAATTATACAAAAAGTCAAAGTTTGACTTTCTGATTTTTTGGTCAACCAAGGTTCCTTAACCCTAAAATGATGTTAATGTGTGATTGGAATCATCATTAATCAATAAAAACCAAAGAAAGTGAGTTAACTTGTAAATGGGGTAACCATAAAAAACTTAGAATTTTTTCTAAGTTATGAAACAAAGTGGCTAGGGTACCAACTTTCAAGGATCATAACTTGAGATCCAAGCAACCATTATGGATGGTCCAAAGATGGATTTGTAGCCCTCATGGAATACTTCAAAAGGGTCAACTACACCTCATTCTAATTCCTCATGGATTTTTAGTTATGGAGTGACCAAAATGACAAAAACATGAAAATGCACTTTTTCCAACACTTAGTGAAATTTTCACTAAGTCAGAATCTGTTTCACTTTTTTCAAAATGTAGGGGAATTTTTCACTTGGATCTAAAAAGTTTCAAGACAAAATATGATCACACATATGTTGTATCATATGAGAGCTTTCCAAAATGGCCAAGAACTCCATCAAATTCCATCTGAGCTAAGAATTATGACAACTGCAACATGCCTTGCTGCAACTGGCATGACAAGGCAGATTTGTGCATTATGGCTCGATTTGATCAATTTGTGCAAATGACAAACAAGTTTATCCATCTGCACACCTCATGGGGAGACCAAGGAGGGACAAACACTGATCCATAAGCCTCCCAAGTCTTTGGAACTACAAGTAGCATGCCAAACCTAAAAAGCGAAAGATGCTTCAAGACTCCAATTTTGTTTTGGAGCATTCAATGGATGCTTAGAGGTGTCATGTATCAAAGGAAAGATGGACACTTCAGTCATACCTTATCCTTGAATCAGAGAACCATAGGCCTGTGCTCTAATCTCAAGTCAATGGCTTGAGGAGACTTGAAATTCCAAAGTGATCCAATTGGCCAAAGGCTTGTTGCAGTTGCCATTCCCTATTCCTTGCAAAATAAACTTGACACACTATAAATATACCTCATTTCTGATCAGTTTGAGTACACCAAAGGCATATAACACTTGCCTTTCTCAAAATCATCCTCTCACTCTAAAAAATGCCTTTCTTAGCAAGTCACTATCGAATTTTTCAGTAGAGAGCAATTCCACTCAAACCAATTGCTCTAACACCTCATATACATCATACCTGAGCTGATCAAACCACTTCCAGCCATCTCGAACACCAAAATCACAAAGCTCCAAATCCACTTGAAACCTATATGCAGCTGAGATGCCATGAAGTGATCCAAGCATTTCCAACCAAGTCCAAACATTCAAACACGCTCCATATGGTGTAGGGAAGTTGTTCAGATCATCACAAATCATCTGTAACACCTCCAACTCAAAAATCAGATTGATCTTGCTGCCACGACCTTTAAGTAAGCCTAAACTTGGTCATCTCTTAATCTATGCATATTTCCTCGCACAATACTTTTGCCAAATGTTCATAATCATGCATAGAATGTTTCCCCTATATTAATTGCCTTGTATGAATCGTGTGTGGAATTTCTGAGCCTTCATGCAGAATTTAGGGTTCTTGAGGTTTCTCTTTGATTTTTTATTCCATGCTTAAAATAAATGAAATTAAAGACCATAGACATGATCGTGAGGTGAAAACGAGTAGATTGATATGTGGATTGTGTGATTTCATCAAGTATTCAGTGACATTGATGAGAAAACGCAAATCAGCCAAGAACAGAGCACACGGGCAAGACCAAGGTGTTCTTGGCGCCCTTTTTCAAATGTTTGAATATTTAAATTTTTGTGATTTTATTTAATTGATTCAAAAATTAATTTCTCTCTGAATTTTAATGATTTTGAGTTGATTCTTTTTTTAATAATTCACAAAAATGTTAAAATATTTTATTTTACCAAAAGTTCCCAAAAATATTATTTATTTCATATACTTGATAATTTTGCAAAAGAATTAATTTTTATTTGTTTTAATATTTAAAATATTTTTTCTTTCTTGATTTTCCAAACTTAATTGATTTTCAATCATTTTGTGGATACAAACATGATTTTTGAAGCATTGATCCAAGATCACCACTCATTTTTTCACATGTTTTCAATAATTTTTATTCTTTTTTAAACAAAATTAATTACATTTTAAACAAAATTAGGGTTTTGATTAATTCAACCCTCATCAATCTTTTTCAAACACCTTTGGGCCTCTAATAGAGTGTAAGAACCAACCCCATTTTGTAAATAAACAATTTTGGGCCTCACCCATTGTATAAGTCCCTCTGTATATTTTCAAAATTTCGGCGCGATCGTCGCCTTTTTTAACAAAACCAACTGGGCCTCTCCTTGAGTTGTAAGCCCCATCACTTGTACAAAAACACTTTTGGGCCTCTAATTGAGTGTAAGACCCATTCCTTGTAAATAAGATACCTTGTTGGGCCTCAGACATTGTATAAGACCCACTGTGTTTTCAAAAACCTCGGTGCGATCGCCATTTTCAAACAAACAATCTGGGCCTACCCTCGTGTTGTAAGTCCCATATTTCTTTTTCAAAATAATCGTTGGGCCCCTCCTTGAGTTGTAAGACCCATACCTTTGTGCAGAAAACCTCTTTGGGCCTCAGTCGTTGTATAAGTCCCAATACGATATTCAAAACAATGGTGCGATCAGTGTTAAACCTTGGGCCTCTCTTTGAGTATAAGCCCCAACAATCTTTTCAAAGCAATTTCCCTTTTGATTTAGATTCAAGTATACAGATTTTATCAAAACTTTCTTTAATTTCTTTGAACAACTAACAAACCAGCATGGAAGCTTGCTCACTTGTAAGTTTTTATCCGCTTTCATTTACTCGCTTTAATATATATAACTATATTGTGGGAAGCTACACATGGTTAGTCTTCTTTCATTCTTTTAAATACATGTCAAATATATATAACTGTATTATGGGAAGCTGCGCATGGTTAGTCTTCTTTAATACTCTTTTACATACTTGTCATATGTCAACTGTATATATACTAGTATAGTTATTTAGAGTTTTCCCCGGCAACTTGGTCTAAAACTAGGTAAAGCCATGTTGGTAACTCTTAAATACAGTTAAAACTAGACCTCCATAGGATTTCCAGATACAGTATTCCCTTCTCTTGGGGTTAATCAATATGGAACAAAGAGAAAGATAGTATTCTCGGTGAACCTTTTCTCAGACTGTCACCCTTAGAAATTGTCAAAGAAATTCTACTCCCCGGAGTTGATCAATTCTCCGTGAATAGCATCTCTTGAGTTTCTTCCAAATACTCGAACTTTCCTGGAATGATCTCTTCTCTGTGAATTGCATTTCTTGAACTTCTCTTGGTTTGGGGACCCACAGTCTTCCTAAAAGCATCCCCGCCTCCTCTTGGGCTTTGTACAAGGACCCATCGGCTTCTTAAAAGTTCTCATGCCTTCTCTTGGGCTTCGTACAAAGACCATCACGACCTCTTAGAGGTATAGGACAGAACTTAGTCATCCTTTGCTAGAGCTGTCTTTCTTAAAAGAGTCACAAAAGCCCTCAGACCAATTTTAGGGTGATACTCATCCTTTAAACGAGTCGGCCTCCTCTTGGGCCTTGTACAAAGATAGACCACACTAATAGACTTGGACAGCCTAAATTTACTTGAGTCTCAAAGCCATTCTCAAGTTCCCTACAAACATAGGGAGAAACCCCAGATTCTGGATTAATCTCCAGCAAGAGTTAACACTTGTGGGTTCTAAAACCCCGTCTCTCTTCTAAAAATCCCCCAGCTAGGGTTAGTCTATCACTAGTACAACACTATCTCAAATCAGAACCTTAAGGTATCTGATTTATCAACTCTTCTGTATTCCCCTGCAAGAGTTGATTCCCCACTTGGACCTGCCTCGGGATCTCAATAATTCCCGGCAGAAGATAGCCTCCTCTTAGGCTTTGTATAATGATCCTTTCCTCAGGAAAGTCAGCCTCCTCTTGGGCTTTATACAACGATTCTCCCCAACTGAGTTGACCTTTTTAGACTCTCTTGTTGAGTCAACCACTCTCATAAACTCTCTTGTTGAGTCAATTACTTTTCAGACTCTCTTGTTGAGTCAATCACCTTTTCAGACTCTCTTGTTGAGTCAACCACTTTTCAGACTCTCTTGTTGAGTCAATCACGTTTCAGACTCTCTTGTTGAGTCAACCATTTTTAGCCTCAATCTCGGGCTTCGTACGAGACAGATAACAAAAGCACTCTCTTGTTGAGTCAACCATTTTTAGCCACAATCTCGGGCTTCGTACGAGACAGATAAAAAAGCAATCTCTTGTTGAGTCAACCCTTTTTAGCCACAATCTCGGGCTTCGTACGAGACAGATAAAAAGCACTCTCTTGTTGAGTCAACCCTTTTTAGCCTCAATCTCGCGCTTCGTACGAGACAGATAAAAGCACTCTCTTGTTGATTCAAACCTTTTTAGCCTCAATCTTAAGCTTTATACAAGACAGATAAGTACCTCCCCAGCGGAGTAAGCCTCCTCTTAGGCTTCATATAATGATATCCCCAAACGGTCAGTCTCTTTTACACTCCATCTTGGGCTTTGTACAAGACACACATATATCCACTCTCTTGTTGAGTCGTTCTTATACAACCTCCTCTTAGGCTTTGTATAAGGACTTCCCTAGTGGAGTCAATCAACCTCTTAGCTTTAACCTTGGGCTTTGATCAAGGCACATAAAAATCAACAATCCCTCTTTAGAGATAACAAATTCTCTTTCAGTCAACCCTTTAGCTTCATTCTTGGGCTTTGAACAAGATATAAATACTCCTTTTTGCCTCTGTCTTGGGCTTTGAACGAGACACCAAAACATCTTTTTCCTCCCTTAGAATAGGAGGAACTACGATTACTCTAATTTCCCTGTTTCGTTTAAACGGGAATGCGTAGGCATAAGATTGCGAAATCTTAGCGAGCATACTAATCAAAAACTCTAGGTCCAATACCTACATACATCAATCAAAACTTAGGTCCAGTACCTTACCAAAAACAACAACAAAAACTCGATATTACTCTATCATATTTCCCAAGAAACTTTCCCAAACCCATTAACGGATAAACACCATCAAGTACAAAGCAAAACCTAAAGCTAATATCCTGTGGATAACCACGTATAGGATGGGTAATTGACAACTCCCCATTGTATAACCTGACCCCGGAACCCCCAATCTCATTAAGCGTTTGTTCAGTTAGACATTCACGTGCAAGGTTAGTTTTAGATACCTTCCCTTTCCCTTCCATCTTCATGGGATAAATAAGAAATCATAAAGTAGCACCCTCTCCTACCATTGCGGTGAAGAAAACCCCAGCGATAAGGTGGCCGCGTCACCGACAAAAAATTGCTCGCTACAGTAAAATGGCGACTTCACTGGGGATCCTTTTTATTGTTTAGGACTAGGATTATTATAGCTCCTAAGAGGTCTAGGATTATTATTGCTTTTCCTACTTGATATCCGTGTTTATTTTTCTGCTAATGGGACTGCGGGTGATGCCGCATCTGGAAAGATTGAGTATACACCTAAGATAGGTGATTGCATGAGACGGGTAATCTTACTAAGAGTGACTCCCAAATAAGAGGTCCCGGTAGACCATCGAATCAGTGGAGATACCCTTTACGGATTCAATGCCTATACGACTTCGGTTGTTGAAAGCAGATTTTTCGATTGGGTTATCTGAGAAGCTGAGGATTTTAGTAGACTAAGACCATGTTACTATTTTTTAGTGCGGAAGCTATCATAAATAGTTGTCACGCAATACTACCATCATTTGATATTACTCTAAGATACATCAGCTCGCTCGGGTGATTCCAGCCTACTGTTGTTATCCCAAGAGGGGTCAATCATTTTGCGGACAGGTACAAAAAATCACCAGTAAAACCTTTGGGGATGGGTAGAGCCTTGACTTCATGACACCGAACCTTTGACCCCATGTTTTTTCTATGTTTTTGTGTGATGCATTCATGCATTCATTTCATCTAAAAAACATTTAAACAAAGAAAATTTTCTCTTCTATCTCTCTTTTTCAAATTAAACTAAGACAATGATTGCAAATATCAGAGAAAAAGATTGCGTTATGGATTTCGGTAGAAGAAGGACTCACAAGTATACCTTCAAGGTTCCATAATTAGAGGATTTAAGAGGATTGGCGAGGATGATCACCAACCCTGATGCTTTCAGAGCTAAGTACGGAGGACTACTGTCTCTGTTAAGGGTCCATGTAATTGAAGGAATCCTGTCCACACTCATTCAGTTCTACGATCCGGTTTATCACTGTTTCACATTCTCGGATTATCAGCTAGCACCAACACTGGAGGAGTACTCTCACCTGACTGATTTACCTATCACTGACCAAGCTCCCTTTTCTGGACTAGAAGAAATTCCAAAAGATCAAACCATTGCAAGAGAAATTTATTTGGACGAGTCAGAAGTCAGGACTCACATGACCACTAAGGGTGGAATCCAAGGCTTGCCAGCCCAGTTTTTGATAAAGAAAGCCCTGTACTTTGCCAATATAGGGAATGTACCTGCTTTCGAAAGCATCTTTGCTTTTCTCTCCTACGGGTTATTTCTGTTTCCTAACATTGATAGTTTTGTTGATATCAATGCCATTAAGATTTTTCTAATTGGAAAGCCCGTACCAACCTTGCTCGCAGATGCATATCATTCTGTACACTTAAGGAACTTGTACAGCAGAGGAATGATCACATGCTGTGTACCCCTGCTATACAAATGGTTCACTTCCCATTTACCCAACTCTGCTGCTTTTTGGGATCAAAAGAGCACTTTACGTTGGTCACAAAGAATCATGTCTCTTACTAACTCTGACATGAATTGGTACAATCAAATCTATGATGGGATCGGGATCATTGACCGTTGTGGAAACTTCCCTAATGTACCCCTCATAGGAATTAAAGGAGGAATCAATTATCATCCGGTTTTAGTTCGTCGTCAATTCGGATACCCGATGAGGCATGTTCCGCGTAATGCTCATCTGGAAGGTCTTTTCTTCAAGGAAGGAGAAAATGTCAGGGCACTAAAGACAGAAATAGTGCATGCTTGGAAACACGTTCACAGGAAAGGAAGAGAGTCTCTAGGAAAACCATACTGTATCTCTGTGTCATACCCAAAATTTTGACCACCAAGATTACCCATCATTATGCAAATCATCATTACAATATGGATGAACCATCATGCCTCATCAATCTCCTCTAAGATGTTTGAGCATTCACCACAATCAAGAATTAGGGTTTCAAGCTCTCTCAGAGCATTTAGACAAAGGATCAATCAAGGAATGACATGATCTTCAACTTTTCTAGTCTCTCAAACACCCACAGAGGATCAAGAGGACTCCCATATCAAGAACCAAGCACAAAGTTGCTACCTTCCAAGTGGATTAAGCCTCAAGATCGACAGTGTCACCAAATTCAGGTTTTGGTCGACCAGGGCCTCCAGTTGGAAATTTTCCTCTGGGCATGAGCCAATGCTTTAAAGCATAACCTAAGATACTCCATGGGACCTCATGAACCCAATCATCAAGTTAATTTAGCCTCAGGGGATGAATTCACCAAAAATCAGGAATTAGAGTTTCTTGACCTAATTCACCACTAAGTTGGCTTTTGGCACAAAACATGAACCAAGACCTCAGGACATAATTTAAGGGTCTCCAACACACTACATTTATCCATTTGCAACAATGGATTGATCCAAGAAGCTTGATCAACAAGTTTCAATTTCATC
Source organism: Lathyrus tuberosus (assembly GCA_022829125.1). NCBI lineage: Eukaryota > Viridiplantae > Streptophyta > Magnoliopsida > Fabales > Fabaceae > Lathyrus > Lathyrus tuberosus. Next base: position 10,824,751 of record JALAZF010000090.1, read on the forward strand.
AGGATCACAATTAGGATTTTGGGGAAAAAGTCAACTGTGCCTTTGATTTTTGACCAAGACATGCTCCCAAACCTTGGGACATGATTCAATACACCCTATATCACCTATGGAATCCATCTATTAAGTTTGATTTAGGTCAAAGTCTTGATTTCATAGAGGATCGCACAGTCTGGAATTCATTTGATAAAAAGGCAATTGTGCACAAAAGTCAAAGTTTGACTTTTTGAGAATTTTCACAATTATGGTTCCTTAACCCTAAAATGATGTTAATATGTCATTGGAATCATCATTCATCAAGAAAAATCAAAGAAAGTGGGATAACTTGTAAAAGGGGTAACCATAAAAACTTAGAATTTTTTCTAAGTTATGGAACAAAGTGGCTAGGGTACCAACTTCCAAGGATCATAACTTGAGATCCAAGCAACCATTTTGAATGATCCAAAGATGGATTTGTAGCTCTCATGGCATACTTTAAAAGTGTCAACTACACCTCATTCCAATTCCTCATGGATTTTTAGTTATAGAGTGACCAAAATGACAAAAACATGAAAATACCACTTTTTCCAACACTTAGTGAAATTTTCACTAAGTCAGAATCTGTTTTACTTTTTTCAAAATGTAGGGGAATTTTTCACGTGGATCCAAAAAGTGTCAAGACAAACTATGATCACACATATGTTGTATCATATGAGAGCTTTCCAAAATGGCCAAGAACTCCATCCAATTCCATCTGAGCTAAAAATTATGACAGCTGCAACATGCCTTGCTGAAACTGTCATGACAAGGCAGATTTGTGCACATAGGCTAGATTTGATCAATTTGTGCAAATGACAAATAAGTTTATCCATCTGCACACCTCAAGGGGAGACCAAGGAGGGACAAACGCTGATCCATAAGCCTCCCAAGTCTTTGGAGCTACAAGTAGCATGCCAAACCTAAAAAGCAAAAGATGCTTCAAGACTCCAATTTTGTTTTGGAGCATTCAATGGATGCTTAGAGGTGGCATGTATCAGAGCAAAAATGAACACTTCAGTCAAGCCTTATGACCAGTCACCATTTATGCTATGTATTTCGCCATTTAATTGTAAATAAGTCAGGTAAACTGTGTGAATTTTAGTTTGTTTTAGTAGTAATTAGGTGTGTTTTGATTATGTCAAGTGTGTCATGAATTATGAGTTTCTCGCGGATATGTTACGCTTTTGGTATGTCAGTAGGTCAAATACAGATTTGGAAGCTCACAGGATCGAGTATTGGATGTAAAATCGAGCCGGTGCGAGAAGTCGGGAGAAAATGCAAAATTTGGAAGACTTGCTGCTCATATGCGTAATTCCATAGGTGATACGCGTAAGGCTTCTCTGGTACGCGTACGGTACGTAAATGAGCAGAGGGGTGGAAAAACATAGGAAAAGTGAAGCCTCTGCCCATACGCGTAAGGTTTTTGGCAATACGCGTATGAGGTTGCGTGCTGGCTGGCCCCTGGTGCCATACGCGTAGAGAATATGGTACAAAACAGACCATTATGCGTAACAAGCAAGGCAATACGCGTAATGAGGCCAAAAATTGCTGAAAGCCCAGAGTTTGATTATTTAGTCCCAGAACGCGATTTTGGAAGGGTTGGACGATTTTGGAGAGTAAAATTCAAGTTTTGAAGGCTGACGACTCAGATTTTCACAAGGGTTTCATATGTTCAAGAGTTTTCTGACAATTAAAGATTGATTCCTCGAGAGATTCTGTAATGACAACATTTTCCTCTTTGAGTTTATTTTTCTTTATGAGTAGCTAAACTCCTTATTGCTTGGGGGATGACCCTGAATCTGATTGTAATGATTTCGATTTTATTAATGCAATAACTATTTTTATTTAGTAGTTATTAATTTGTTCTTAGTACTGTGCTTAATGCTTAAACCGTCGGAAAAATGGATTTTGAACTTATACATATAATTTGAGTTGGCAGCTGTTGTGTGTTGATCTGACTAAGAACATTTGATAATAAATATCACCTAGGACTAGGGATACTTTATCTTAACCGAAATTTCTTGATGTGTACATGCTTGATCATGAATGTAATTATCTATGGACATAGTAATTAGGTTACATGATCAGAGATCTTTTCACTAAGGACTTAGGATTAGATGCCCTAAAGAACCGGTAATCAACTGTTATTGATTCTGTTATTACGTTTATAAATCGTAATTGTTGTATGATGATTCATTCACCAAACCCTAGCAATCTACTCTTATTTGTTAAATCTTTTAACCATTTTAATCGCTTTATTTAACTGCAATTTTAGATATACTTTTATCCAATCCAAAAACCCCAAAGAGCTTTGGTTTAATTGAAATTGTCTCTGAACTCTATATCGTCAAGCAGTCCTTGAGATTCGATACTTGGGATTTTTCCCTTTATTACAATAATAGGCAAAATAGTACACTTGCTATTTTTCCTATCAAGTTTTTGGCGCCGTTGCCGGGGACTGCCAAAGATTATAGAGTTTACAGATTTATTTCAATTAGAATTTTGTTGCTCTGCAACCAAAATTTTATTTTTCTGTCTATTTTATTTTATATTTTCTTATTTTTTCTTCGCACTAATCTCTATCTAATCTGTGTATGCGAGGTAAGACCTCAGCTGATTTTCACTTTGACGCAGAACCAGAAAGAACGTTGCACGCGAGACTCAGAAAAGCTAAAAGAGACAGACTGGCAGCATCTGAGATAGACCATGTGATACAAGAGCAAGAAGTGAAGGATCACATATCTGTGCATTCTGAGAATTCTGACTCAGATACAGAAACTCAACCAGAGACTGTAATCATGGCTGGAAATCAGCCAGCAGAAAGACTTCTGGGTGATTATGGCAGAGGAAATAATCCAGCAGTGCGGTTGACAATAGTGAACCAACCAGTTAATGTTGCGCACTTTCAGTTACACCCGTCAACTATCCGTCAGCTAGAAAGTAGACCTTTTTTTGGGAAATATCAACGAAGATGCAAATAAGCATCTTCAAAGGTTTCTAACTGTGACTACATCATTAAATATTGAGGGGCATTCTGAAGAGGCAAAGAGGTTGGTCATGTTTCCATTTACCTTGTCAGAGGATGCTGAAGAGTGGTTTTATTCTTTACCTGCTGGAAGTATTACTACTTGGGAACAGATGGAGACAACATTTTTGAATGAGTATTTTCTTGCTTCTGTGTACATCCGTAAGAGGTACGACATAGTGAATTTTAAACAGAAGGAGGGAGAGTCACTTGGAGATGCTTACAAACGGTTCAAGAGGTGTTTAGTTGCATGTCCTACTCACAATTTGGATGCAACTGAACAAATGCAAATGTTTGTTAATGGGTTAAGAATGAAGACCAAACAACTGATTGATATAGCTGCCGGTGGCTCATCAAACTTCACAACAGCCACTGGTATCAATAAGATTATAGAAGTTATAGCAGCTAATGAACATTTGGAGTTGTATGACCGTAGTGTGAGTAAACTAGAAGGTATTGTTGATTTAAAGCTGGCAGGTCAGGTGGTAAAAATGGAAGATCAAATTAAAGCTGAAGTAGAAAGAAGGCAGAAAGCGATGAATGTTAGTACTCAACAAGTAGCCCAAGTTCAACCTGTCCAAGCAGTTAATTGTGAGATTTGTAATGGACCATACTTTACTGCACACTACGTTGCGACTCCACAACAAATTGAGGAGATTAAGTATCTAAGGCAAAATAATCCATATGCTCAAACATATAATCCAGGTTGGAAAAATCATCCCAACTTCGCTTGGAAGGATCAACAAGGGAATGTTCAGCAACAACCATCTCAGCAACAGGTACCAAAGAAAGCAGATTGGGAGATAGCTATTGAAAAGATGGCTGCTCAGAGTGTTCAATTCCAGGAAGAAACCAGAAATAATCAGAGGAACACTAATACTTCTATTAAAAATCTGGAAGTTCAAATGGGTCAGATAGCACAACAGATAACAAGTTCTCAAGCATCGGGTATCTTACCTAGTTCAACTGTGAAAAATCCAAGAGATCATTATAATGTGAGTGTTTTAACAACAAGAAGTGGTAAATCAGCTGAAGTACCTGAAAAGAAATCAGAGGAAGAAGATCAATTGCTTGAAGTGGATCTTGAAATCTTAGAAAACAAGACGCCACCTGAGGAAGAAGTGGTTCTACAGCCGGTTGTGAAGGAAAAACCAACTGAACCAAAACCCATCATAAAGCTTCCATTCCCACAAAGAAATAAGAAGAAGAAGCAAGATGAGAAATTTTTTTAGAAGTTCGTAGAGATGTTCAGGAAGTTAGAGATCAACATTCCATTATCTGAAGCACTTGAGAAGATGCCTATTTATGCCAAATTCATGAAGGACATCATCTCTAAAAAGCGCACCACTGACACTGATCCTATTGTACTAACTGAAACTTGTAGTGCTATTTTACAGGGTATGAAGATTCCAGTAAAGAATCCAGATAGAGGCTCTGTTACTATTCCGTGCACTATTGGTGATAGGTCTTTTAAAAAGGCACTGGTTGATTTGAGAGCTAGTGTGAGTCTTATGCCCTTATCTATTTACAGGAAGCTGGGAATAAGAAGTGTTCAAGATACAAAGGATGACACTCCAATTTGCTGATCATTCAGTAAAAAGACCTTATGGGGTGGTTGAAGATGTTCTGGTCAAAGTTGATAAATTTGTTTTTCCTGTTGATTTCGTGATTTTAGAAATGCCAGAAGATGAGGAGATCCCTCTGATTTTGGGAAGACCTTTCTTGGAAACAGGTAGATGTATGATAGACATTGAGGGAGGTACCATGACCGTCAAAGTTTATGATGAAGAGCTGAAAATTGATGTTAGGACTACTATGAAACATAAGGAAGATATTGGTATTAGTCATACTATTGAAGTGATTGATCAGATGGTAGGGAAAGCCATTCACATCTGACTCCCTGAGTCACCGTTGGAAAGAGTGCTAAGTTTGTCAGCCCAAGAGAAAGAAGAGAATGAGGATGAGAAAGAAAAAGAAGTTCTTGCTATGTTTGATGCACAACCACCTTGGTTGAAATCCAAACCACACCGGTGGGAGGATCTAAGAACTTCACTAGAAACGGAGACTGAAAAGGAAAGCAAAACAGGTACAAAGTCTGAATTAAAACAATTACCTGAAAATATGAAATATGTCTTTTTGGATTCTGGAACAAATTGTCCTGCTATTATTAATTCTGGGTTAAATGAAAAGGATGAAGAAAAGCTGATACAGGTACTTAAGGCATACAAGAGTGCTATGGGTTGGACCATCGGGGACCTGAAAGGAATTAGCCCCACAGTGTGCATGCATAAGATACTGATGGAGGATAATCATAAACCTGTGGTACAACCTCAAAGGAGGTTAAATCTAGCAAAGATCCTAGCTGTTGATTTAGCCCCTATCCCAAAAGCCTGGGCCTATTTCATTCATCATACTTTGGACACGAATCAGAGTGGCTCTGATTTGATCACTGAGAGAGCTCTAGCGCTCCATTTCTTTCTGAATGGCCAACAAGTGAATATTGGGAGAATTATTTCGACTGATATGGATGAGATAGCCCAATCACCAAAAAAGTCTCTAGGACATGCCTCGGTGATTTATCTTCTGTGTAAAAAGGCAGGAGTGACAGATCTGAGTGGTAATGTGATGGTGAAGCCGACACGTTCTCTAGATGCTACTTGGCTGAAGGAACACACTATTTCTGTTTATGAGCGCCGACCCCTTCAACGATTGTACGATCATTAGGCAGGCACCAGCACTCAGCGCCAGGAAGAGCAACAGACAGCTCCCGAGACATCTCAGGCACCTCCACCAATTATTGATGAGGATTTAGTAGAGCACAGGATACGGATGTCTCATTTTTGCATGATGCAGGACTTCTGTTATCAGTACGGGCTTTCGGGTCGATATCTGACTCATTAGGCAGATTTGTGGGCTGAAGCTCAGAGGTTCAGAGACAGGTTCACTGGCGACCCCCTAGCACCTCACTATGGGTAGTTCACTTTTCCTGGGTGGACTCACCCAGTTCAGATAGGAGGGCTGGTACCTCAGTCTCAACTTCAGCAGCACCAGACGTTCACCCCCCAGTATCAGCAGCCCACACCCCAGCCGCACTCTCAGAGTCCTTACATCCCTCAGCAGCAGCAGCAGACACCTTCGGGTCAATCTGAGGAGATGACTCCACTCACTGCCTTTGTTCATGGACGATTACATATTGATCCGACTGACCTCATCGACTTTGATGCTGAGATGCAGGATAGAGATGACAGAGCAGAGTCCTGAGTAGTCGTTTTGAGTTCTTTCATTTTTAGTATTTTTATTTTTATTAGTATTTATACTCTCTGTTATTTATCTTTAGTGTAATTTTAGTTTTGAATGATGTACTTTTTTTTCCTTTATTTTGGTTTCTTTTATATTTTTGAAAGTAATTGTAAGTGCCCATTTTTGGGTTTTGCATATTTAATGAATTTTGTTCTTGCATACAGTTTATTGATTTATTTCATTGGATACGTGATGGTTACAGGCTATAGTGGTGATACTGATTGCTTTCATAACTTGCTTGAATGTCCTCTCATTAAGTCACCCTGACTGTTTGATACTGCTGTATATGATTGGACGCATTGGTTAAATAAAGTGTTAGAACCAGGAGCAAATGAGCCTTGAACACAGAGACATTATGGACGCTGTCAGCTTTACCCTTCTTGGTGAGATCAGAAAAAGCCATACATATACATCATCTTGAGAGAGATATCAGGTATGACTTTATCTATCAGAGTTTGCGTACGTTCTTTTTGAATATTAACTGTATGAGTACAAACACTGAGGCATATTTTTTTTATTACCTAGAGCCTTGCTAGCCGTCCCTTTATTTTTATTATTATCCTTCATTTACCCCTTTGAGCCTATATCCTTTTGTTTGTTTATACCTGTTATTATTAACCCATTGGCCACATTATTATCCTACCCTATTCGGAGTATGTGTTATTATTTTTGGATCTGTGTTCAAATTTAAGTTTGGGGTTGTTGTTGGAATAACAACCTTTAAGTTTGGGATAGCTATGCAGTAAATGAAGGTGGTGAGTGCAGTAAAAAAAAAAGAGAATGAAAAGAAGTTAAGAAAATGGAAAATGTTTGTGCACTCATTGTCATACCCCAAATTTTGACCACTTAGATTTCCCATCATTGTGAAAATCATCATCACAATATGGATGAACCATCATACCTCATCAGTCTCCCCAAAGATGGGTGAGCATTCACTAAAATAAAAAATTAGGGTTTCAAGCCCTCTCAGAGCTCTTAGACAAAGGATCAATCAAGAATTGACATGATCTTCAACTTGTCTAACCTCTCAAATATCCACAAAGGATCAAGAGGACTCCCACTTCAAGAATCAAGCACAATGTTGCAGCATTCCAAGTGGATTAAGCCTCAAGATCAATAGTGTCACCAAATTAGGGTTTTGGTCAACCAGGGCCTCCAGATGGAAATTTTCCTCTGGGAATTAGCCAATGCTTCAAAGCATAACCTATGATTCCCCAAGGGACATCATGAACCCAATCATCAAGTCAGTTTTGCTTCAGGGGATGCATTCACTAAAAATCAGGAATTAGGGTTTCTTGACCTAATTCACCCCTAAGTTGACTTTTGAGAAAAATCATGAGCCAAGACCTCAAGACATGGGTTGAGGGTCTCTAACACACCACATTGATCCATTTGCACCAATGGATTAGTCCAAGAAGCTTGAGCAACAAATTTCAATTTCATCTGAACCACAGTTAGGGTTTCGCGGGAAAAGTCAACTGTAGCTTAGACTTTTGACCAGGACATGCTCCCAAACCTTGGGACATAATTTAATACACCCTATAACACCTATGAAATCAATCCATCAAGTTTGATTTAGGTCAAGGACTTGATTTCATATAGGATCGCACAGTTTGGAATTCATCTGACAACAAGTCAACTGTGCACAAAAGTCAACTTTGACTTTTTGAGATTTTTCACAATTATGGTTCTTTGACCCTAAAATGATGTCACTGTGTGATTTGAATCAACATTCATCAAGAAAAATCAAGAAAAGTGGGATAACTTGTAAAAGGGGTAACCATAAAAAACTTAGAAATTTTTCTAAGTTATGGAACAAAGTGGCTAGGGTACCAACTTTAGAGGATCATAACTCCTAAACCACAAAGCCATTTTCCCCATTCAAAGCTGGATTTGTAGCCCTCACGGCCCTCTACAAAAGCTTCAACTACACCACATTCCAATTCATCATGGATTTTGAGTTATGGAATGATCAAAATGGGTGTTGTATCATATAAGGGCATTTTTCCAAATGTAGGGGCATTTTTCACTTGGATCCAAAAAGTATTAAAACCAATTATGATCAAACAGTTGTTGTATCATATAAGGGCTTTCCGAAATGGCCAAGAACTCCATCAAATTCCATTTGAGCCATGAGATATGACAATGTCAATATCCCTTGCTGTAAACTGTCATGGCAAGGCAGATTTTGGAGTTTTGCTCGATTTGCCCATATTTTGCAAAGGGAAAGCAACTCTATCCATCTGAACACCTCAAGGGGGGGACCAAGGAGGAACCAACTCTGATCCCAAGCCTCCCAAGTCTTTGGAACCAAAAATAGCATGCTAAACCTAGAAATCCCTAAAAGAGGGACAAGACTCCAATTTTGGATTAAAGCATTTAATGCATACACTAAGGTGGCATGGACTGAGCCATTTCTAACTGAATTCAGTCAAGACTTATCCAAGACCAAGGGAACCAGCAGCCTGTGCCCTAACCTCTAGTCAATGGCTAGAGGAGACTTGGATTCTCATTGCTCAACATTGGCCAAACCTATGCAGCAGTTGCCATTCACTATTCCTTGCAAAACAAACTTGATCTACTATAAATAGAGCTCAATTGTGATCAGTTTGAGTACACCAAAGCCATCAAATAGATGTTTTCCTCAAAATATCTTCTTTCACTCCAAAATTGCCTTCCCAAGCAAGTTACTATCGGGTTTTGAGTTTGAGAGCTATTCCAACCAAACCAATCACACACACACACACCTCATAAACTTCATATAGAAGTGATCCAAACACTCACATAACATCTGGAACACCAATATCTCAAAATCACTAGCCAACTGCTCAAGCCTTTGACAGATTTGCAGTTGAGGTGCCAAATCAAGTTCCAGATCATTTCCATCCACTCCAAGCATCCAGACACACTCCATAGCACCTAGGGAAGCTGTCCATGTCCTTGGAACCAAGCTGCAACACCTCTAACACAAACCACAATCACCAGCTGCAAGAGGTAAGCATGAGCTCTTCTAACTCTATGATCCATGCATTTTTTGCTGCACAATAATTTAGCCATATGTTCATAATCATGCATAGAGTGTTTTCCCTCAATAAATTGCTTTGTTTGAATCGTGTATGGAATTTATGAACCTTCATGCAGAATTTAGAGTTCTTGAGGTTTCTCTTTGATTTCTTATTCCATGCTTAATATAAATGAAATTAAAGACCATAGACACGATCGTGAGGTTGAAACGAGTAGATTGATATGTAGATTGCATGTTATAATCAAGTATCCGGTGAGATTGGATAGAAAATGCAAATCTGCAGAAACAGAGGGTGGCGCGTGTTCTTACCATGATCTTGGCGCCATTTTCAAACATTTGAATATTTGAATTTTTGTGATTTTATTTAATTAATTCAAAAATTAATTTCTCTATGAGTTTTAATGATTTTGAGTTGATTCTTTTTTTAATAATTCACAAAAATGTTAAAATAATTTATTTTCCCCAAAAATCCCAAAAATATTATTTATTTCATATACTTGATATTTTTGTAAAGAATTAATATTTTAATTATTTTTTACATTTAAAATATTTTCTCCCTCTTGATTTTTCAAATTTTAGTGATTTCCAATCATGTTGTGGATCAAAACCTGATTTTTGAAACATTAATCAAAGATCACAATTTTTTTTCCACATGTTTAACAATTTTGATCATTTTAATTGAATTTTTTATTCAATTAAAATACATTTTGAAAACAAATTAGGGTTTTTGATTAATTCAACCCTCATCAAACTTTTTCAAACACTTTGGGCCTCTTGGTAGAGTGTAAGACCCAACCCTTTGTAGAAACCAAAATAATTTGGGCCTCAGTGTATTGTATAAGTCCCGATACCGTCAAAAAGTTCGGTGCGATCGTCGCCTTTTTAACAAAAACCCATGGGCCTCTCCTTGAGCTATAAGCCCCATCACTTGTACAAAAATGAGTCTCTGGGCCTTTAATAAAGTGTAAGACCCAATCCCCTTTTAACCAAAACAATTTTGGGCTTCAGACATTGTATAAGTCCCCCTGCATTAAAAGAAAATCTCGGCGCGATCGCCATTTCAAAACAAATCATCTGGGCCTCTCCTTGAGCTGTAAGCCCCACCACTTGTATAAATATAAACCTTTGGACCTCTTGAGATAGTGTAAGACCCATCCCTTTGTACAGAAAACCTTTTGGGCCTGAGTCACTTGTATAAGACGCTGTACAACTTCAAAAACAACAATGCAATCACTGATAAAACTTTGGGCCTCTCCTTGAGCTGTAAGCCCCAACAATTCTTTTCAAAGCACTTTCTCCTTTGATTTATAATATAATATTGTTATCAAAGCTTTCTTTGTTGAACAACTAACTAAACAGCATGGAAGCTCTACAACCGAGTAAGTGTTTACCCGCTTTCTTTATCCGCTTTCATATATATATAACTGTATTGTGGGGCTGCTCACTGTAAGTCTTCTTTCACACCCTTTTATATACTTGTCAAATATCAATTGTGTAATACAAGTATAGTTATTTAGAGTTTTCCCCGGCAACTACGTCTAGCACTAGGTAAAGCCCCATTGGTCACTCTTAAATACAAACAAAACTAGAGCCCCATAGGATTACCAGACACAGTCTTCCCTCCTCTTGGGGTTAAAAAATATGGAGACGTGAAAGGCAGTATTCTCGGTGAACCCTTTCTCAGACTGTCACCCTTAGACGTTGTCAAAGAAACTCTACTCCCTAGAGTTGATCTATTCTCCGTGAATAGCATCTCTTGAGTTTCTTCCAAATTCTCGGACTTTCCTGGCTTGATCTATTCTCTGTGAATAGCATGTCTTGAACTTCTCAGGGTTTGGGGACCCACGGGCTTCTTAAAAACATCCCCGCCTCCTCTTGGGCGTTGTACAAGGACCCTTCGGCTTCTTAAAAGCTCTCATGCCTTCTCTTGGGCTTAGTACAAGGACACAGAAACCCCTACAGGTATAGGAATAGAACCTAGTCATCAATTTGATAGAGCTGTCTTTCTGAGTCAAGTATCAGACCTGTTAATGGGTTGACATTCATCCCTTAACATACCAGCCTTCTCTTGGGCATTATACAAAGATCATTCACAATCTGAGAATCAATTTCTCAAAACACCAGTAGACTTGGAGAGTCTCAATACCCTTTGGATTTCTCATTTCCTTAAAGAATAGGAAATGACCCTGATCCTCTGATCAGTACCAAAGCACAACAATACCTTTAATCGTTCCTTTTATAAGAACTTATTTTCTCTTTTATCCAACATACTGGACCTGTCACTAAACTGAAATAGTCGCCAACGGATAGCCTCCTCTTAGGCTTTGTATAATGATCATTTCCTCAGGAAAGTTAGCCTCCTCTTGGGCTTTGTACAAATGATTCTCCCCAGCGGAGCTAACCTTTTCAGACTCTCTTGTTGAGTCGATCTCCTTTTAGCCTCCATCTCGGGCTTTGTACGAGATACTAAAACACTCTCTTGTTGAGTATAAAAGACTCTCTTGTTGAGTCAATCTCCTTTTAGCCTCTATCTCGGGCTTTGTAAGAGATACTAATTCGCTCTCTTGTTAAGTGTAAAAGACTCTCTTATTGAGTCAATCCCCTTTTAGCCTCCAACTTGGGCTTCGTACGAGATACTAGATCACTCTCTTATTGAGTATAAAAGACTCTCTTGTTGTGTCAAACCCATTTTTAGCCTCCATCTCGGGCCTCGTACGAGATACAAAATTACTCTCTTGTTGAGTATAAAAGACTCTCTTGTTGAGTCAATCACCCTGTTAGCCTCCGTCTTGGGTTTCGTACAAGACATATAAAAAAACACTCTCTTGTTGAGTTTAAAAGACTCTCTTGTTGAGTCAATCCCTTTTAGCCTCTCTCTCGGGCTTCGTACTGTCATACCCCAAATTTTTACCACTAAGATTTCCCATCATTGTGCAAATCATCATCACAATATGGGTAAACCATCATACCTCATCAGTCTCCCCAAAGATGGGTTAGCATCACTACTATCAAAATTAGGGGTTCAGGCCCTCTAAGAGCTTTAGACAAAGGATCAATCAAGGAATGGCATGATCTTCAAATTGTCTAAACCTCTAAAATGTCCACAAAGGATCAAGAGGACTCCCACTTCAAGGATTAGGCACAAGGCTGCTCCCTTCTAAGTGGATTAAGCCTCAAGATCGCCAGTGTCACCAAATTAGGGTTTGGTCGACCAGGGCCTCCAGATGGAAATTTTCCTTTGGGTATGAGCCAATGCTTTAAAGAATAACCTAATATGCTCCATGGAACCTCATGAACCCAGTCATCAAGTCAATTCAACCTCAGGGGATGCATTCATAAAAAATCAGGAATTAGGGTTTCTTGACCTAATTAACCCCTAAGTTGACTTCTGGGACAAAACATAAGCCAAGACCTCAAGGGAGGATTTGAGCGTCTCTAACATACTACATTGATCCATTTGCACCAATGGATTAATCCAAGAAGCTTGAGCAACAAGTTTCAATTTCATCTGAACCACAGTTAGGGTTTCGCGGGAAAAGTCAACTGTAGCTTTGACTTTTGACCAGGACATGCTCCCAAACCTTGGGACATGATTTAATACACCCTATAACACCTATGAAATCAATCCATCAAGTTTGATTTACGTCAAGGACTTGATTTCATAGAGGATCGCACAGTTTGGAATTCACCTGACAAAAAGTCAACTGTGCACAAAAGTCAACTTTGACTTTTTGAGATTTTTCACAATTATGGTTCTTTGACCCTAAAATGATGTCAATGTGTGATTTGAATCAACATTCATCAATAAAAATCAAGAAAAGTGGGATAACTTGTAAAAGGGGTAACCATAAAAACTTATAAAATTTTCTAAGTTATGGAACAAAGTGGCTAGGGTACCAACTTTGGAGGATCATAACTCCTAAACCACAAGGCCATTTTTCCCCATCCAAAGCTGGATTTTTAGCCCTCATGGCCCTCTACAAAAGCTTCAACTACACCTCATTCCAATTCATCATGGATTTTGAGCTATGGAATGATCAAAATGGCTGAAAACATGAAATGCCACTTTTTCCAACAGTGAAATTTTCACTAAGTCAGAATCTGCCTTCACTTTTTTCCAAATATAGGGGCATTTTTCACTTGGATCCCAAAAGTATCAAAACCAACTATGATCAAACAGTTATTGTATCATATAAGGGCTTTCCAAAATGGCCAAGAACTTCATGAAATTCCACTTGAGCCATGAGATATGACAATGCCAATATGCCTTGCTGCAAACTGTCATGGCAAGGAAGATTTTGGAGTTTTGCTCGATTTTCCCAAATTTTGCAAAGGGCAAGCAACTCTATCCATCTGAACACCTCAAGGGGGGACCAAGGAGGAACCAACTCTGATCCCAAGCATCCCAAGTCTTTGGAACCAAAAATAGCATGCCAAACCTAGAATTGCCTAAAAGAGGGACAAGACTCCAATTTTGGATTGGAGAATTCAATGGATGCACCAAGGTGGCATGGACTGAGCCACTTCAACCTAAATTCAGTAAAGACATATCCAAGACCAAGGGAACCAGCAGCCTGTGCTCTAACCTCTAGTTAATGGCTAGAGGAAACTTGGATTCCCATTGATCAACATTGGCCAAACCTCTACTGCAGTTGCCATTCACTATTGCAGCAAAAAAAACTTGCTCTACTATAAATAGAGCTCATTTGTGATCAGTTTGAGTACACCAAAGCCATCAAACAGATGCTTTCCTCAAAATCACCTTCTCACTTCCAAATTTGCCTTCCAAAGCAAGTCACTATCGGGTTTTGAGTTTGAGAGCAATTCCAATCAAACCAATCACACACATACCTCATAAACATCATATAGAAGTGATCCAAACACTCACATAACATCTAGAACACCAAAATCACAAAATCACTAGCCAATTGCTCAAGCCTTTAACAGATTTGCAGTTGAGGTGTCAAATCAAGTTCCAGCTCAATTCAATTCACTCCAAGCATCCAGATACACTCCATAGCACCTAGGGAAGCTGCCCATATCCTTGGAACCAAGATGCAACACCTCTAACACAAAACACGATCACCAACTACAAGAGGTAAGCATGATCTCTTCTAACTCTATGATCCATGCATTTTTTGTTGCACAATAATTTGGTCATATATTCATAATCATGCATGGAGTGTTTTCCCTCAATCAATTGCTTTGTTTGAATCGTGTATGGAATTTCTGAACCTTCATGCAAATTTTAGGGTTCTTGAGGTTTCTCTTTGATTTCTTATTCCATGTTTAAAATAAATGAAATTAAAGTTCATAGACATGATCGTGAGGTTAAAACGAGTAGATTGATATGTAGATTGCATGATATAATCAAGTATTCAGTGAGATTGGATAGAAAACGCAAATCTGCAGAAACAAAGGGTGGCGCGTGTTCTTGCCTTTGTTCTTGGCGCCTTTTTTGAAATTTTGAATATTTGAATTTTGTGATTTTATTTAATTGATTCAAAAATTAATTTCTCTCTGAGTTTTAATGATTTTGAGTTGATTATTTTTTTTATAATTCACAAAAATGTTAAAATATTTTATTTTTCTAAAAAATCCCAAAAATATTATTTATTTCATATACTTGATATTTTTGTAAAGAATTAATATTTTAATTGTTTTTGACATTTAAAATATTTTCTCCCTCTTGATTTTTCAAATTTTAGTGATTCCCAATCATTTTGTGGATCAAAACCTGATTTTTGAAACATTAATCCAAGATCACAATTTGTTTTCCACATGTTTAACAATTTTGATCATTTTAATTGAATTTTTATTCAATTAAAATACATTTTGAAAACAAATTAGGGTTTTTGATTAATTCAACCCTCATCAAACTTTTTCAAACAATTTTGGGCCTCTAATAGAGTATAAGACCCAATCCTTTGTAAATACAAACCACTTTTGGGCCTCAGTCATTGTATAAGTCCCACTGTATTTTCAAAAGTTCGGCGCGATCGTCACCTTTTTAACAAAAACCATGGGCCTACCCTCGTTTTATAAGCCACATTCCTCTCTTTAAAACTTTTTTTTGGGCCTTTAATAGAGTGTAAGACCCAATCCCCTTTTAACCAAAACAATTTTGGGCCTCAGACATTGTATAAGTTCCTCTGCGTTAAAAGAAAATCTCGGCGCAATCGCCAGTTCAAAAACAAAACCTTGGGCCACTCCTTGAGCTGTAAGCCCCACCACTTGTATAAAAATAAACCTTTGGGCCTCTTGAGAGAGTGTAAGACCTATCCCTTTGTACATAAAACCTTTTGGGGCTCAGTCACTTGTATAAGTCCCTGTACAATTTCAAAACAACGGTGCAATCATCGTTAAACCTTGGGCCTCTCCTTGAGCTGTAAGCCCCAACAATTCTTTTCAAAGCACTTTCTCCTTTGATTTATAATTTAATATTGTTATCAGAGCTTTCTTTGTTGAACAACTAACCAAACAGCATGGAAGCTCTACAACTGAGTAAGTGTTTACCCGCTTTCTTTATCCGCTTTCATATATATAACTGTATTGTGGGGCTTCTCACTGTAAGTCTTCTTTCACAAACTCTTATATACCTGTCAAATATCCACTGTGTAATACTAGTATAGTTATTTAGAGTTTTCCCCGGCAACTACGTCTAGCACTAGGTAAAGCCCTGTTGGTCACTCTTAAATACAAACAAAACTAGATCCCCATAGGATTACCAGACACAGTCTTCCCACCTCTTGGGGTTAAACAATATAGAGACGTGAAAGGCAGCATTCTCGGTGAACCCTTTCTCAGACTGTTACCCTTAGAAATTGTCAAAGAAACTCTACTCCCCAGAGTTGATCTATTCTCCGTGAATAGCATCTCTTGATTTTCTTCCAAATTCTCAGACTTTCCTGGCTTGATCTATTCTCTGTGAATAGCCTGTCTTCAACTTCTCGGGGTTTGGGGACCCACAGGCTTCTAAAAAGCATCCCCGCCTCCTCTTGGGCATTGTACAAGGACCCTTCGGCTTCTTAAAAGCTCTCATGCCTTCTCTTGGGCTTAGTACAAGGACCCAGAGATCTCTACAGGTATAGGAACAGAACCTAGTCATCAATTTGCTAGAGCTGTCTTTCCGAGTCAAGTATCAGACCTGTTAATGGGTTGACCTTCATCCCTTAACATACCAGCCTTCTCTTGGGCATTATACAAAGATTATTCACTACCTGAGAATCGATTTCTCAAAATACCCGTAGACTTGGACAGTCTCAATACTCTTTGGATTTCCCATTTCCTTAAAGAATAGGAAATAACCCTGATCCTCTGATCAGTACCAAAACACAACAATACCTTTAATCGTTCCCTTCATAAGAACTTATTTTCCCTTTTATCCAACATACTGGACCTGTCACTAAACTGAAACAGTCGCCAACGGATAGCCTCCTCTTAGGCTTTGTATAATGATCCTTTCCTCAGAAAGTTAGCCTCCTCTTGGGCTTTGTAGAAATGATTCTCCCCAGGGGAGCCAACCCCTTATCAGCCTCCATCTCAGGCTTCGTACGAGATAAAAAACACTCTCTTGTTAAGTATAAAAGACTCTCTTGTTGAGTCAAACCCACTTTCAGCCTCCATCTCGGGCTTCGTACGAGATACTAAAAATCACTCTCTTGCTGAGTATAAAAGACTCTCTTGTTGACTCAAACCCATTTTCAGCCTCCATCTCAGGCTTCGTACGAGATAAAAATTACTCTCTTGTTGAGTATAAAAGACTCTCTTGTTGAGTCAATCCCTTTTAGCCTCCGTCTTGGGCTTCGTACAAGACACATATAAAACACTCTCTTGTTGAGTATAAAAGACTCTCTTGTTGAGTCAATCCCTTTTAGCCTCCGTCTTGGGCTTCGTACAAGACACATACAAAAACACTCTCTTGTTGAGTATAAAAGACTCTCTTGTTGAGTCAACCCTTTTAGCCTCTCTCTCGGGCTTCGTACGAGACACATAAAAGCACCCTCTTGCTGGGTCAATAGCCTTCTCTTAGGCTTTATATAAAGAAAACCCCGGATGAGTCAATTAACCTTTTGGAATCAAATCTGTGCCTTGCTCACAACATACAAACATCAACAACTCCTCTTTAGAGATGACAAATTCTCTCTAAAGTCAAAACCCTTTAGCTTCACATCTTGGGCTTCGAACAAAATACAAATAGACCCTTTAGTTTCACATCTTGGGCTTTGAACAAAGATACAAATCACCTTTAGCTTCACGTCTTGGGCTTTGAACAAGACACCAAAACAACCATTTTCCTCCCATAGAATAGGAGGAACTATGATCGCTCTGATTTCCCTATTTCGTCAAACGGGAATACATATTGGAAAAATCTTAGCGAGCACATTAATCAAAAAACCCAAAATCCCATACCTTCACACATCAATCGAAAAACAGTCTTAACCTCCCACCAATCACCCTGGCACTATTTTAACAAAATAACCTAAGAGAGACCCACAATCTTTGTAGCATCTGTAAACCAACAGTCATCTGTTCAAACTCAGTATGAAAGCAGGGTTAATTAGAGACATCTATTTCCCTTCCTTAATCAGCTTCAATAGGATAAAAAATGAATCGAACTGTAGTACCCCAAAGCGATAGTGCTTCGCAACCACGTCCAAAATCGCTCGCTACAGAAAAATGGCGACTTCACTGGGGACATTCGAGATCTTGTTCTCTTCCCATCTCTTAGGTAGAAACCTTGAGTTCACATTCATGTCACAGAAATGGCAACTCTATTGCGGAGTCATTGTAGGATCATAAGACTAGAGGTCTAGGGCGATTAAGACAAATATATATACTGCTTTTCCTAAATGGTATTTGTGTTTATTTTTCTGCTAATGGGAATGCGCGTGATGCCGCATGAGGAAAGATTGAGTATACACCTAAGATAGGTGATGGCAATGCGGGTAATCTTACTGGGAGTGAATTCCAGTTAAGAGCCCCCGATCGACCATCAAACTCAGTGGAGACTCCCTTTACAGATACATTGCCTATACGACTTCGGTTGTTGAAAGTAGTGTGGTCGACTGGGTTATCTGAGAAGCTGAGGTTTTTAGCAGACTTAAGCCATTTTGTAGTGCGAAAGCTATCGGAAATAGTTGTCATGCGATACTACCCTCATCTGAGATCACTCCAGGATACATCAGCTCGCTGACGATCTGCTTGCTGTTGTTATCCCGGAGGGGTCAATGATTTTGCGGACAGGTACAAAATATCACCAGTATAAACCTTTGGGGAGGGGGGGAGTAGAGCCTTGACTTCATGACACCACCCTTTGACCCCATGTTTTTTCTATGTTTTTGTGTGCTGCATTCATACATTCATTTAAAAAAACATTCAAACAAAGAAAATCTTCTCTTCTAGTCTCTCTTTTTTAAATTAAACTGAGACAATGATTGAAAATATCAGAGAAATGAGATTGCGCTAATGGATTTCGGTAGAAGGAAAACTCATAAGTACACCTTTAAGGTTCCAAAGTTAGAGGATTTGAGAGGTTTGGCGAGAATGATCACCAACCACGAGGCTTTTAGAGCCAAGTATGGAGGACTGCTGTCCTTATTAAGGGTCCACATAATTGAAGGAATCCTGTCCACGTTAATCCAGTTATACGATCTGGTTTATCGATGTTTCACATTCCCGGACTATCAACTTGCACCAACGCTGGAGGAGTACTCTCACCTGACTGATCTACACATCACTGATCAGGCTCCTTTTTCTGGACTGGAAGAAATTCCAAAGGATCAAACCGTTGCAAGAGAAATTTATTTGGACGATTCAGAAGTCAGGACTCACATGACCACTAAGGGTGGCATCCAAGGTTTGCCAGCCCAAGTCTTGATAAAGAAAGCCATGTACTTTGCCAGTATAGGGAACGTGGCCGCTTTCGAGAGCATCTTTGTTTTGCTCGCCTACGGGTCATTTTTGTTCCCCAACATTGATAACTTCGTAGACATCAATGCCATTAAGATTTTCCTGATTGGAAACCCTGTACCGACCTTACTCGCGGATGCGTATCATTCGGTACACTTAAGGAATTTATACAGAGGAGGAATGATCACGTGCTGTGTACCCTTGTATAGCACGAATTTTTGGACGTGTTTGCGAAGCACTATCGCTTTTGGGATACTACAGTTCGATTCATTTTTTATCCTATTGAAGCTGATGAAGGAAGGGAAATAGATGTCTCCAATTAACCCTGCTTGCATACTGAGTTTAAACAGATGACTGTTGGTTTACATATGCTACAAAGATTGTGGGTCTCTCTTAGGTTATTTTGTTAAAATAGTTCCCGGGTGATTGGTGGGAGTTTAGGACTAAGGATTTTCGATTGATATGTGAGGGTACGGGATTTGGGTTTTGGATTAGTGTGCTCGCTAAGATTTTTCTTTCAATCTTATGCCTACATATTCCCGTTTACCGAAACAGGGAAATCAGAGCGATCGTAGTTCCTCCTATTCTATGGGAGGAAATGGTGTTTTGGTGTCTTGTTCAAAGCCCAAGACGTGAAGCTGAAGGTCAATTTGTATCTTGTTCAAAGCCCAAGATGTAAAGCTAAAAGGGTGTTGTCTTTAGAGAGAATTTGTCATCTCTAAAGGGGGTATGTTTGTCACAACTGTTGGGTGACTGACTATAAAGGAGGATTACTTTAACCGGGATATGTGAATCCTAGCAATGCCATAATTTCATTTATAGGGGGTTTTAACCCGAGGGAGAAGACTTTAACTCAGTGTAGAGCAATGCTATCTTTCCTTAGGGATTTCTCATGCTAAAAGAGGGACAGTGGCGTGGATGTAAATAATCCAGAGGCTTGCCGCTTACAGCAATTAGATGAAAAGAGTTGTTGATGTTTGTATCCTGTGAACGAGGCACAGTTTTGATGCTAAAAGGTTGATTAACTCAACCGGGGTTTTTCTTATACAAAGCCTAAGAGGAGGCTATTAACCCAACAAGAGGATGCTTTTGTGTCTCGTACGAAGCCTGAGAGGGAGGCTAAACGGGTTGACTCAACAAGAGAGTGCTTTTATATGTGTCTTGTACGAAGCCCAAGACGGGGGCTAAAGGTTGACTCAACAAGAGAGTCTTTTATACTCAACAAGAGAGTATTTTGGTATCTTGTACAAAGCCCGAGATGGAGGCTAAAAAGATTATTGACTCAACAAGAGAGTCTTTTATACTCAACAAGAGAGTGATTTGTATCTCGTACGAAGCCCGAGATGGAGGCTAAAAGGATTATTGACTCAACAATAGAGTCTTTTTGTATCTCGTACGAAGCCCGAGATGGAGGCTAAAAGGATTGTTGTTTCAGTTGAGTGACAGGTCCAGTAGGTTGGTTAAAAGAGAAAATCAGTTCTTATAAAGAGATTGATTAAAGGTAAGGCTATGCTTTGGGATTGATCAGAGGATCAGGGTTATTTCCTGTTCTTTAAGGAAATGGGGAATCCAGAGGGTATTGGAGACTGTCCGAGTCTACTGGTGTCTTTCCCTACTTGAGAATTCCTTCAAGACTTAAGGAGATTAGACTGTCCAAGTTTAGAGATTAATCTTTTGTACTATGTGTAAAGAAATAGTAGTAGTACATTCATGGTAGAAAGATCTAGACTCTTTGAAAGACTGTTATATTAAGATGACTAATTTCTGTTCCTATACCTTTAGGAGGTCGTCGAGACAATTTGTACGAAGCCCAAGAGGAGGCTGGAAACTTTTAATAAGCCGAGGGACAATTTGTACGAAGCCCAAGAGGAGGCTATCTTCCCGAAGGAAGAATCCTTATACGAATCCTAAGAGGAGGCTGTGAATACTTCTAAGAAGCCGTAGGGTCCTTGTACAACGCCCAAGAGGAGGCGGGGATGCTTTTAGGAAGCCTGTGGGTCCCCAAACCCCGAGAAATTCAAGACAGGCTATTCACAGAGAATAGATCAAGCCAGGAAAGTTCTATAATTTGGAAGAAACTCAAGAGATGCCACCGAGAAAAGATCATCTATGGGGAGTAGAGTCTCTTTGACAACTTCTAAAGGTGACAGTCTGAGCAAGGGTTCAAAAAGAATCTTCCTTTCACATCTCCATATTGTTTAACCCCAAGAGGAGGGAAGACTGTATCTGGTAATCCTATGGGGATCTAGTTTTGTCTATTTAAGAGTGATCAACAGGGCTTAGTGCTAGACGTAGTTGTCGGGGAAACTCTAAATATCTATACTAGTATTACACAGTTGATATGAGTTTATGAAACAAGACTTACAGTGAAACAGCCCCACAATACAATTATATGTAGATGAAAGCGGATAAAGAAAGCATATAAACACTTACTCGGTTGTAGAGCTTCCATGCTGTTTGGTTAGTTGTTCAACATAGAAAGATTGAAAACAACAGTATATTCAAGATTAAAGGAGAAAGTATTTTGAAAAGATGTTGGGGCTTACAACTCAAGGAGAGGCCCAAGGTTTATCAGTGATCGCACTGTCGTTTTGTATAGAGGGACTTATACAAGTGAATGAGGCCCAAGAATGGTTTTCTGTACAAGGGGATGGGTCTTACACTCTCTCAAGAGGCCTAAGTGTTAAAAACAAGAGAATGGGGCTTACAGCTCAAGGAGAGGCCCAGATGATTGTTTTTCAACGGACGATGATCGCGTCGAACTTTTTGAAATACAATGGGACTTATACAATAAGTGAGGCCCAAAATGTTTGTATTTACAAAGGATTGGGTCTTACACTCTATTGGAGGTCTAAAAAAGTTTAAAGAAAAGAAATGGGGCTTATAACACGAGGGTAGGCCCAGATGATTTTTAAAAGAGGCGACGATTGGGCCGTTTGTTTTTGAAAATACAGGGGGACTTATACAATGACTGAGGCCCAAGAAGTGGTGTATTTACAAAGGATTGGGTCTTACACTCTATTAGAGGCCCAAAAGTGTTTGAAATTGTTTGATGAGGGTGAAAAGCAAAGAAACCCTAATTTGTTATTCTTTAAAAGTGTTTGAAATTGACTGAGGCACAAGATGAATTAAAACTCACTTGGTTTTGATTTTCAAAGTAAATATTCACTTTTAAAATGTTTAAAAACATTAAAAAAGGAATTTATTCACAAAAATACTAATTATATTAAATAAATAATATAAACTTTTTTTTGTGGAATAAAATATTACAACATTTTTGTGATTTTTTGCAAAAAGAACCAATAAAAAATAATTAAAATTGAAAGAGTTATTAATTTTCCAATTAATTAGCAAAACATGAAAATATTGGAAAAAATAGCAAAATGTGAAAAAAACACAAAATGGCATGGGTGGGGTTTGAACCCACGACCTCAAGGTTATAGGGTGCGCGCCTTACCACTGGGGTGGTGATACATCCGTTGATTAAAACAAACCAACAAATATACAAGGCTTGCCTTGTTTTCTAGGCCTGGCCAAGGCAAGGCAAGGCAAGTTTTGGCAAGAAACGAGAAGGTCCATAACTTTCTCATTTCTCCATGGTTGGGGACAAAATTTATATGCATCTGGCCTTGAATTTCACAAGGAATCCAATGGTGGTGGTATTTTTTTCAGATCATGCTCCCTCCTCAAAACCCGATAGTGGTTTTGAAAAAGGCCTATAATTGCATTTTCTATGCTACACTTTGATACAGGCATGAATTACATGATGAATTGGTTCAACCACAACATATATAACATGTATGAGGTGTGTATGATCAGTGGACTTCAAAGCAATGCATATTTTGGAAAGTTCAAGTCATGATGCTTACCTCTTTTTGAGCTTTTGGAGTTTTCTGTGCAATATGCAAAACTTCTTGTTCCAGAAATGGTTTGATGCTTTGGACACTCTCAAATGATCTCTTAGAAGCTTTTAGGACGGTTGGAATCAGCTGGAACCTGCAAAAACACAAACTGGCCCTTTCTTGCAAAAGGGGTTAAAATGACCAAAATAACAACTCTCTCAAATGGTGATCCAGATGGAGGGAACCATTTGGGACAGTTCAAGGATGTTATTTGGAGTGTGTTTGAGGTTTTATCTAGTTTGGAAAGTGACTGAATCAAGACATGGCTTGAAAAATGCACAAAAGGCCTATTTTGAGGTTTTGAGAGGTGACATTGTGATTTTGGTGTTACAGGTCACTTTTGATAGTTTGGATCACCTACATATGATGTATATGAGGTGTTAGGATCATGAGTTGAGATGGAAATGCTCTCTAACTCAAAAACTCAGAGTTACCTTGCTAAAGAATGCATTTTGGCCTAAAGAGAGGGATTTTGAGGAAAGCATCTGTTTGATGGCTTTGGTGTACTCAAACTGAGCACAAATGAGCTCTATTTATAGTAGAGCAAGTTTGTTTTGGGATCAATAGTGAATGGCAACTGCAACAAAGGTTTGGCCAATGGTTGCACTTTGGAATCCAAGTCTCCTCTTGCCATTGACTAGAGGTTAGGGCACAAGGCTGTAGTTCCCTCGGTCTTGGATAAGTCTTGACTGAACTCAGTTGTAAATGTGTCAGTCCATGCCACCTTGGTATATGCATTGAATGCTCCAATCCAAAATTGGAGTCTTGTCCCTCTTTTAGGCAATTCTAGGTTTGGCATGCTACTTCTTGTTCCAAGGACTTTGGAGGCTTGGCTCAGTGTTTGTCCCCTTTAAATTTGATCCTCATATATGTCCAAAGTGATGACAAGGCCTGGAATTATCTGATTTTGACAAATCGAGCAAAAATACAAAATTCTACCTAGCCTTGGCAGTTTTCAGCAAGGCGTATTTCCATTATCATATCTCTTGGCCCAAGTGGAATTTGGTGATGTTCTTGGCCATTTTGGAAAGCCCTCATATGATACAACAATTGTTTGATCATATTTGGTTTTGATACCTTTTGGATCCAAGTGAAAAATACCCCTACATTTGGAAAAAAGTGAAGGCAGATTCTGACTTAGTGAAAATTTCACTAAGTGTTGGAAAAAAGTGATATTTTCACTTTTTGTGATTTTGATCATTCCATAACTCAAAATCCATGATGAATTTGGAAGGAGGTCAGTTCTAAGCTTTTGTAGAGGCTAATGAGAGCTACAAATCAAGCTTTGGATGGGGGAAAAATGGCCTTGTGGTTTAGGAGTTATGATCCTCCAAAGTTGGTACCCTTGCCACTTTGTTCATAACTTGGAAAATTTTCTAAGTTTTTATGGTTACCCCTTTTACAAGTTATCCCACTTTTCTTGATTTTTCTTGATGAATGATGATTCAAATCATACATTAACATCATTTTAGGGTTAAAAAACCATTTTTGTGAAAAATCTCAAAAAGTCAAAGTTGACATTTGTGCACAGTTGACTTTTTGTCAGATGAATTCCAAACTGTGCGATCCTCTATGAAATCAAGTCCTTGACCTAAATCAAACTTGATGGATTGATTTCATAGGTGTTATAGGGTGTATTGAATCATGTCCTAGGGTTTGGGAGCATGTCCTGGTCAAAAGTCAAAGCTACAGTTGACTTTTCTCGCGAAACCCTAATGGTGGTACTAATGAAATTGAGACTTGCTGCTCAAGCTTCCTGGATCAATCCATTGTTACAAATGGATCAATGTGGTATGTTGGAGACCCTCAAACCATGTATTGAGGCCTTGGCTCATGATTTGTCCCAAAAGTCAACTTAGGGGTGAATTAGGTCAAGAAACCCTAATTCCTGATTTTTGATGTATGCATCCCCTGAGGTCAAATTGACTTGATGCTTGGGCCCATGAGGTTCCATGGAGTATTTTAGGATATGCTTTGAAGAATTGGCTCATGCCCAGAGGAAAATTTCCATCTGGAGGCCCTGGTCGACCAAACCCTAATTTGGTGACACTGGCGATCTTGAAGCTTGATCCACCTGGAAGGGAGCAACCTTGTGCTTAATCCTTAAAGTGGGAGTCCTCTTGATCCATTGTAGATGTTTGGGAGGTTAGACAAGTTGAAGATCATGTCATTTCTTGATTGATCATTTGTCTAAGAACTTTGAGAGGGCTTGAAACCCTAATTTTGACTGTAGTAAATGTTCACCCATCTTTGGGGAGACTGATGCAAGATGGTTCATCCATATTGTGACGATGATTTGCATAATGATGGGAAATCTTAGTGGTCAAAATTTGGGGTATGACACCTTGCTTTACAAATGGTTCACTTCCCATTTGCCCAAGTCTGCTGCATTTTGGGATCAAAAGAATACTTTACGTTGGTCGCAGAGAGTCATGTCTCTTACCAACTCGGACATCGATTGGTACAATCGAATCTATGACGGGATCAGGATCATTGACCGTTGTGGAAATTTCCCAAATGTTCCCCTTATAGGAACTAAGGGAGGAGTCAACTATCATCCGATGTTAGTTCGTCGTCAATTTGGATACCTAATGAGGCGTGTTGTCATACCCCAAATTTTACCCTCAGATTCGTTGATATTTCATATCATCATAAGTCATCCTGTTCGCATTTTCAGTTAAACATCTCATTAATTATGCATTTTTCTTCCCCCATGTCATTCTTGATTTTAATAATCAGTATTTTTTGTTTATAATTAGTTAAGTAGATCATAGATTTATTTGGATTTATTTAGTTTATATTTCTAATTTAGTTTCCATTTAGTTTATATTTTTTAATTTAGTTTTTGTTCAATATAGTTTATTTTCCATATAGTTTATCTTTTAATTTAATTTAATGTTAACTTTAGTTTAGCTTTCTTAGTTTTTTTTAGTTTTTAACCAGATTAATTTTAATTTAGGTTATTTTTAATTTTTAATTTAATTAATTATTTTATTATTCGGTTTTGTTTTGTTTAATTTCAATTCTAATTTTATGTTAATCTCAGTTTATTTGGCTAGGTTCTATTTAATTTTAGTTTAATTATACTTGTTTTTACTTTAAAATTACAACAATATCACAAAAATAGACACTAAGCCATGTTCAATCAACTTCATCTTTCTACTACCATGTGCCATTACCCACCAACACGCTACACCTGCTTCTACAACAAAAGAGGAAAACCTGCCTCAAGCCCTTTTGTGAGCCTGCTACCCGTTTCACCAAAACAAGACCTACATCTACTGCTATACACAACAAGCAATACAAAGACCTGAATCAATGACAAAACCTGCCTCAAATCAGCCAAATCCTGCACTTGAAAAAGACCTATCAACAACGTTACAATTTTGAAATTCAAAAGAAGACATGTTTTCAGAGTTAAAAGGAGAAAGGGAGAGAGCAGATTAAAAAAAAAGAAGACACAGACTTCTTCATCATTTTTGGCTTCTGCTAAAAACTCCCTCACTCTCTATAAAACAACCAAAACCAATAACTTTCGCTCACCTGTTTCAACTGCTGAACTCCTCCATTCTCATCCCTTTCATTGAACTCACAACAACACACCTACAAGCTACTCTTTTCCGGGTGATCGAAACATTACCACTATCTCAAGCCTTAAACACTACAGCCACAACACAAAAGAAACTGAACTCACATTTTCCATTCATCTTCATTATCACCACGCACCTCCAACTCCAGTGACTTTTCTCCGACGAACAATTATTGCAACGACATGACCCAACGTTGTTGTAAAGTCATCTTTAGTTGCTACTTATTTTTTCAGTAGCCACCACATGCTCACTAACCTGAACCGAAAAAAAAATAACAGAAGAGTTGAAACACCAAAATCCTTCAAATTTTAAAACTGGTTTCATCCTCCAAACCTTCTCCTTTCCTTTAACTCTTCCACTAAACAAAACCTCCTGTTGTTAAAAAACTCTTCATCAACAACGACAAAAAAAAGACCTTCCCCTGTCTTCAATCCGGATACCCACACCAACCATCATCACCCATCCGAAGCAACCCAAAACTTTCATCTTCATTATTCATCCTCAATCAACCCATTTTGAGATACATACACAAAACCCAAATCAAAAAGGAAGTAGATGAAAGGAAAGAAAGAAATCGAACCACAACCAATAAGCAGATCGAGAATTAAGATGGAGTGAGCAGAGGGAGAGCTGCACGAAACGAGAGGAGGGCGAGCGAAATCGAGAACGACAGACGAAAAGCCAAGGAGGAGAGTAGCGAAGGAGACGAAGAGAAAACGTAGCAGAACCAGGAGAAAAAAGATCATGTGAAAGAAGAAGAATATGAACATCTCGTGCAGAAGGTTTTGGTTTTCTTTTTTTTTTAGAATTCATTTCATCAGCCGTTTTGCTTCTTGTTTCTTTTAGGTTTTGTTCCTTTTTTTAATGTTAATGAAATGGACCCATCCGACCCATGTTGGAACTCACACGCCCAGGATGTGGGCTGTTTCAATTTCCTGGCCCGTGTTTGTTTTTTCCAGCCACCATTAGTTTAGTTAATTAATTTCAATTATTTAATCTTAACTAGGTTTTAATCATTTAATTTAAATTATGTTTTAATTTAATTAGTATTTAGATTTAGTTTAATAGTTTTAGCTTTAGCTTCTTTTATTTTTTAGATTTAAATCAGAGATTAGATTAGTTATTATTCTTTAGCTTATCAATTAGTTAATTTCTTCTCTAGAATTAGTTCATTTAGTTTTAATTAAATTTAGAACTAGGTATTAGAACTAGTTTTGGTTTAAATTAGTTTAGTTAAATTTAAGTTAGAATTTGGAATTTAGTTAATAAGTTTTTAAGTAAGTTTTAGTTTTAATTAATTAATTCATTAGATAATTAATCTTAGAATTAGTTTTAATTAGCTAATTTTTAGAGCTTAGTTAATTAGTTTTTAGAATTAGGTTATTTTACTTAGTTCTAGTTAATTAGTTTTAGACTTTAATTAATTAGCTTTTAGACATTAATCTTTTTAGGTTTTAGTTCGTTTAAGACTTTATTTAACTTCTAATTCATTTTTGTTTATTCTCAGTATTCGGTTTCTCATTTGGCTCTCATTGTGCTTGCGGTATATATATTGTTGTTTATCATGCACTTGTTCCTCTGTTTGCTCGTTTCTTGTACCTAATTCCAAAGGAAAGGAGCCCATCAGTTGACTGCCATGTATTTTAGGATAGCCTTGTCCCTCATTACCTCTGATCTCACACCGCCGCACGATCGAGACTGCCTTCCCTTTTAACCTAGCCTTAGGTTTGGAGTCGCCGCACTCCACATAGGTGTCTTGCTGTCAGACCCTACTTTCCCTTGGAACCTTGACCACAGTCAAGAGTTCTTCACCCCCGTATTGAGGGGAACTACGGATGCTCTGATTTCTCAAGTTCATCTTGAGAATACGTAGGCATAGGATTGCGAGATCCTAGCGAGCCACCTTTTTCTTTTTCACCTTTTTTCGCTACATCCGATGCCTTCTCGAATTCCACCCCTTTTTACCTTTACATCCGATGCCTTCTCGGATTCCATCCCTTTTTTACCTTTATATCCGATGACTTCTCAGATTCCACCTTTTCTTTTTTTTCTACCTTTTTCTTTTTCCACCGTTTCCCTTTACATCCAATGCTTTCTTGGATTCTACCTTTTTCTTTTTCACCTTTTTACCTTTACATCCGATGCCTTCTCGGATTCCACATTTTTTTTCCACCATTTCATTTCTCACCCTTTACCCCATATGGGGAACTACGAATGCTCTGATTCGATTCACTTCAGGATACGTAGGCACGAGATGCGATGTCTTGACGAGCATACTTAGTGTATATACCCCTAGGTCTTTACCTTAGCACAGTTCCCTTAGCAAACAAACTTTAGAATAACACAAATACTAACAAGAGGTTCCCGTAGAGTACTACGAATACTTAGGGTTCTAATACCTTCCCTTTGTATAACCAACCCCGGAACCTAGATTCTCTTAACTTAGGGTTTTCATTCTTTACCCTTTCCTTTGGATAAATCAAAGCTCGGTGGTGAATTTTATGTTTTGCGATTCAAGTTAATTCAATAGCTTGATATCCGATTCTCACCGCAACAGGAAATGGCGACTTCACTAGGGACATCCCCCTAAGAGGGTTAAGCCTATCTTATTTGTATTTGTGTTATTTATATGTTTGCTTGCTTGTACATTTGTATATTTATATCTGTATATATATATATATATATATATATATATATATATATATATATATATATATATGCTTGTTGTGCTTGGGTTTTCTGTATGCAGGGTTGCTACTATTGAGTGGTGAAATAAGTTCTATACCCGGACTTAAGCGTACACTTATGATAGGACGATGGTATTCAAGGAGGCTTTGAGGGAGTCGAATCCTAAAAAGTTGAATTGAGACACCATCACTCAGTTGAGGCCCTCTTGAGAGTCTAGTCATGTTGAACGAATCTGTTCGTGAAGACGTGCTACTCTCAACCTAGGAGCCCATGATATTGAGAACCGTAGTTACCAAGCCCCACTTAAGCCTTTTTAGGATGTAGTGCGGTGACCATGATGGAGTCTATTTCTGAAATGGTTGTCACGCGATACTACACTCAGACGAGATTCTCTTGAGAATATTATTGATTACCGAGTCGTTTGGGAAGTCGATAATATCTGAAAGATGGATTGTTGACTCTGGGAACTTCTTAGAACCCTGTTTTACGGATACAGTAACCCTAGTACACACCCTTGGATTGGTTCTTTACCCAGACTCCATGCTGTGATCTCGAACCTTTGATCTTGTTGCATGTGTTTTGCATCTTGTTTGCATCGCATTGCATATCATTTGCATCGTTGCATGATTCATTGCATATGTCAAGAACAATCATATGTCGGGCGCGGCAAGTGAAGCTTCAGTCGACTTCAGCCCAGACTACTCGAGCTACTTTCGAGAACTCTCTCTATGAGCACAATGCTGCCAGATCACACCAAGTGAAGCTTTAGTCAAATTTAGCATGCTATCCTCCTAAAAGCTAGTGTTTTAGACAGGACAGCTCATCCTTGTGTTGATTATTCACTAGGCCTTGTTTCTTATTGTTTGCATTTTCTTTATTTTGTAATGGCTGTTTGCTTTCAAATTATGTTTGTACTTTCACAATTAATGAAATGAGCATTGCAACTTTTTGATTCAATTCATTTGTGTTTGCTATTTACATCTCCATGCTTTCTTTTTCAATAAATACTTGATCTCTTTTCCATTTTCTTTTTGATTATGCAAATATTGGAGGGAGGATGATGAAAACGTCATACCTAAATTGCTGTTAGTATGCTTTCAAATCAAAACTTTGCTGACGATGTAAGGCATTGTTTCAATCCCCAAACACTGGAGACATAAGGAAGATAACCCCTCTTTAACCCCTTCGAGCCTAGAAGTAGGAGTTTCTTTCTTTACAAATAAAAACCCGCAATCTTAACCTGGGGCAGGGTAGTTCTCAGTAACTTGATTGTGCATCCAAATACAAGAGTTGCATTCAAGACACCTTTCAACAAAAGGTTGCATTCACAAATGTTCCTTCGCACACAACAAGCAAGTGTCGAAGATGTCTTTCAAGTCAAACGCCAATGATGATTCACTGTAATCCTTAAGCCAAGCAGTCATTAAAAAAAAAAAGAAAGAAAAGTTTGTATGACAACCAAAGGAGGAAATCTTTAAATCCTTTATCTTGGAAGTCCTCGATGGCAAACAACTTTGTAAGAAAGTAGTGACCGCCATTTCAAAGTCTCTTAACTTCTGAACCATTATTATCATCAGTGCAATTTCCAACCTTTGGGAACCTGAGTGCATAGTCTGAGTTAACTGAGCCTAGGATTGGAAGTTCATCACGAAGATTGGGTGGGCACAAATAAACTTTGAGCCTTTATCTTTGTTTCTTAAACCGTGAACCAGGCCACGTTATAACCCTCAAAAGACCTAATTGAAGCGAGGTTATTTTGAAAGCATACTACAACAAGGTTGCGTAAACTGACTCCAAAAGATCTTTGCAGATCACCTATTCTGGGCTTTACACCCTTTGCTTAAATTTTTCACTTTAATGTCTTGAACCACCGTGTTCTGACCAGTATCCCATATACTTTGTACCTCTTTCAAAATGATTTTGATTTCAAAAATTGCATGAACTTTGCATTTACCATGTTTGTACAAATACTTTTGTTTGCGAACTAGCTTCCTTCTTAAGGAACTTTCAAATAATTAAGAAACTTGGTCAGTGATCCAATCAGTGGCAAGTTCCTTCCATATCCTGTTGAGAATCAGTTCAAATTTTGTGGTTTAATGGCGACTTCTTAAAATTGGTTTATACAGAAGATTTTGCAAGACTCGGGCTGGGGCAAGCTTTCCCAGTGTACAGTAAAACAATCATCTTTCAAGACTCAGACTGGGGCAAGCTTTCTAAGAGCACCATGAAACGGTCATTTCCATAATCAATCAAGCTGAAGCAATGATCAGTTCATCTACAACAGTCAGCTAATCTGGGGCAGTTAACTTGAAGAATCCCCAAGCAGCTCTTCATCCTTCCTACAAGGACCATCAATTGATACAGTTTACCAGTGTGGCAGATGATGTGTTCAGCATTAGCATCTCTAGTCCCCAAGCAGAATGACAGTGATCTCCGTGTAGAGGAATCAGTCTTCCAGTCTTGTCTTCCCTAAAAGAGTCGAGTTGTGTCGTTGACATCTACATCTGCATTTGATCATATATCATTTGCATAATTCATATACATATGCATATCATGAGTGTTTCATCCTCATTTGCATTTCTCTCAAGGTTGTGTCGTTATCCGCGTCTTACCTTGTGGTCAAAGTCCAACTTACTTGGCGCCTACCAAAACGTTACCTATCCTTTCATTCCAGTGCTATTCCTGGATATTTATATTCCTTCATTCTAGTGCCATTCCTGGATGTATGTCTCTTTTTCTCTCCAGTGCCATTCCTGGATATCTTATTCCTCTTGTTTCTCCCAGTACTATTCTAGGAAGTTTTGCCTCTCTTCTGTAATCCCCATCAAATTTGCTTGGATATCTTTCAGTGCCATTCCTGAAAGTTCTTTTCTCTTACCCAGTGCTTTCTTGGGTATTTCTTTGTTCAATACTTTCTTGGACGTCGTTCTTTCTTTTTATCCAATGCTTTCTTGGGTATACCTTTGTTCACATTCATTCAATGTTGTCTTGGATACTGTGATTCTTTTTATCCAATGCTTTCTTGGGTACCTCCTTGTTCATAGTTATTCAATGTTGTCTTGGATACTGTGATTCTTTTTATCCAATGCTTTCTTGGGTATATCTTTGCTCACATTCATCCAATGCTTTCTTGGATTTTGTGATTCTTTTCATCCAATGCTTTCTTGGGTACTTCTTTGTTCAATGCTTTCTTGAACGTTGTTCTTTCTTTGTATCCAATGTTGTCTTGGATCCTTAACTTTCTCACGTCTATCTGATGTCGTCTCAGATATCGTGATTTATACCATTCATTCAATGCTGTCTTGGATCCTTACCTTTCTCACGTCTATCTGATGTCGTCTCAGATATCGTGATTTATACCATTCATTCAATGATGTCTTGAATACTTTGGTTTCTTTATCCAATGCTGTCTTGGATCCTTACCTTTCTCACGTCTATCTGATGCCGTCTCAGATATCGTGATTTATACCATTCATTCAATGCTGTCTTGAATACTTTGGTTTCTTTATCCAATGCAGTCTTGGATCCTTACCTTTCTCACGTCTATCTGATGCCGTCTCAGATATCGTGATTTATACCATTCATTCAATGCTGTCATTGAATACTTTGGTTTCTTTATCCAATGCTGTCTTGGATCCTTACTTTGCTCACTTTATTCAAAGCTATTATTAGATATGGTGAGTTGTACCTTTCATTCAAAGCCATTATTGAATGTCTGGTTCCTTTGTGTCCAATGCCTTCTAGGATTACCCTTTTTACCTCATTCTCATCTGATGCCTTCTCAGATATTATGAGTATACCTTTCGTTCAAAGCCATTATTAGAGGTTTGGTCTCTTTTGTCATCTGATGCTCTTCCAGATGTGCCTTTTCCTTTCTGATGTTCTTCCAGATTGAGTCTTTGTTATTTAATTCCTCAGTGGAGACCGTCTTTCCAGTTCCACTTCCATTGAGGATCTGGCATTATCTCTCCTTTATAAAGTGTCAGCCGGTCACACCTGAACTAGTTGCTTCATCACCTTAGATTATTTCCCAATTTGTTTCAGCTTCCCCAATGTTGTTGTCATCCCCAGTGAGTGATTTCTCATTGTGTGGACTTTGTCTCTGTCTGCTTTCGTTTTTGTCTGCATTTTTGTATTTATCATTCTATCATTTTCATTGTATCAGAGTTCATGGCATGTCAGTATTATAGTTTATCTTTCTTTTGTCCATATCATTACATGTCGGTGCATCTGAGGACAAAATTTTCGGTTATCTATATTTAAATACCTCTCACCGTGGTTTTATGAAGATCTATCATCACTCATGTCATCCGGTGAAGATATTTAAATAGGGGCAACTGTCATACCCTAAATTTTACCCTCAGATTCGTTGATATTTCATATCATCATAAGTCAGCCTGTTCGCATTTTCAGTTAAACATCTCATTAATTATGCATTTTTCTTCCTCCATGTCATTCTTGATTTTAATAATCAGTATTTTTTGTTTATAATTAGTTAAGTAGATCATAGATTTATTTGGATTTATTTAGTTTATATTTCTAATTTAGTTTCTATTTAGTTTGTATTTTTTAATTTAGTTTTTGTACAATATAGTTTATTTTCCATAAAGTTTATCTTTTAATTTAATTTATGTCATACCCCAAATTTTGACCACTAAGATTTCCCATCATTGTGCAAATCATCATCACAATGTGGATGAACCATCATGCCTCATCAAATGCCTCAAGGGTTGTTGAGCATTCACTACAATCAAAATTAGGGTTTTAAGCCCTCTCAGAGCCTTAGACAAAGGATTAATCAAGGAATGACATGATCTTCAACTTGTATAACCTCTCAAACATCCACAATGGATCAAAAGGACTCCCACTTCAAGGATTAAGCACAAGGTTGTTCCCTTCTAGGTGGATCAAGTCTCAAGATCGCCAGTATCACCAAATTAGGGTTTTGATCGACCAGGGCCTCCAGATGAAAAATTTCATCTGGACACAAGCCAAAGATCCAAAACACAACCTAATGTACTCCATGGAACCTCATGGACCCATTCATCAAGTCAATTTTACCTCAGGGGATGCATACATAAAAAATCAGGAATTAGGGTTTCTTGACCTAATTCACCCCTAAGTTGACTTTTAGGGCAAATCAAGAGCCAAGACCTCAAGAGAGGGTTTGAGGGTCTCTAATAAGCTATATTGATCCATTTGTAACAATGGATTAATCCAAGAAGCTTGAGCAACAAGTCTCAATTTCATCTGCACCACAACTAGGGTTTTAAGGAAAAAGTCAACTGTAACTTTGACTTTTGACCGGGACATGCTCCCAAACCCTAGGACATGCCTCAATATACCCTATGACACCCATGGAACATGTCCTTCAAGGTTGATTTTGGTCAAGGACATGATTTCCTGAAGAATTGCACAGTTTGGAATTCATCTGATAAAAAGTCAACTGTGCACAAAAGTCAACTTTGACTTTTTGAGATTTTTCACCAAAATGGATTTTTAACCCTAAAATGATGTTAATGTATGATTTGAATCATCATTCATCAAGAAAAATAAAGAAAAGTGGGATAACTTGTAAAAGGGGTAACCATAAAAACTTAGAAAATTTTCTAAGTTAAAAATAAAGTGACAAGGGTACCAACTTTGAAGGATCATAACTCCTAAACCACAAAGCCATTTTTCCTCATCCAAAGATGGATTTGTAGCCCTCATTACCCTCTACAAAAACTTCAACTAGACCTAAGTCCAATTCATTAAGGATTTTGAGTTATGGAGTGATCAAAATGGCTGAAAAATGAAAATGTCACTTTTTCCAACACTTAGTGAAATTTTCACTAAGTCAGAATCTGCCTTCACTTTTTGCCAAATGTAGGGGGATTTTTCACTTGGATTCAAAAGAGATCAAAACCAAACATGTTCAAACAGTTGTTGTATCATGTAAGGGCTTTCCAAAATGGCCAAGAACATTGCCAAATTCCATTTGAGTAATGAGATATGACATTGACAAGTTGCCTTGCTGAAAT
This sequence comes from Lathyrus tuberosus, assembly GCA_022829125.1. Lineage (NCBI taxonomy): Eukaryota > Viridiplantae > Streptophyta > Magnoliopsida > Fabales > Fabaceae > Lathyrus > Lathyrus tuberosus. The sequence continues at coordinate 10,860,231 of JALAZF010000090.1, forward strand.
GTGTCAAGGCAAGGCAGAATTTGCAACTTTGCTCGATTTACCAAAATCAGCCAAATTCAAATGCTCCTATCCACTTGGACACATCTGAGGATTGAATCTAAAGGGGACAATCACTGAGCCAAGCCTCCAAAGTCCATGGAACAAGAAATAGCATGTTGAACCTAGAATGGCCAAAATAGGGACAAGACTCCAAATTTGGATTGGAGCATTCAATGGAAGCATCAAGGTGGCATGGACTGAGCCATTCTCATCTGAAATCAGTCAAGACTTATCCAAGACCAAGGGAACCACAACTCTGTGCCCTAACCTCTAGTCAATGGCTAGAGGAGACTTGGATTTCCATTGGACAACATTGGCCAAACCTACTTACCAGTTGCCATTCACTATTCCTTGTAAAACAAACGTGCACTACTATAAATAGAGCTCAATTGTGATCAGTTTGAGTACACCAAAGCCATCTAACAGATGCTTTCCTCAAAATCTCTTTCTCTTGGCAAAAATGCCTTTCTTAGCTAGGTAGCTATCGGGTTTTGAGTTTGAGAGCTTTTCCAATCAAACCAATCACTCACACACCTCACATACATCATATAGAAGTGATCCAAACACTCACATAACATCTGGAACACTGATTTCACAAAATCACTAGCCAATTGCTCAAGTTCTTGACAATTTTGCAGTTGAGGTGCCATCCTCAACTCCAAACCATTTCAATCCATTCCAAGCACTCAGACACATCACTTGGTACCTAGGGAAGCTATCCACATCATTGGAACCTAGCTGTAACACCTCCAACACAAATCACGATCACCAGCTGCAAGTGGTAAGCATGAGCTCTTCTAACTCTATGATCCATGCAATTTTTGTTGCACAATAATTTGGCCATATGTTCATAATCATGCATGGAATGTTTTCTCTCAATTAATTGCATTGTTTGAATCGTGTATCAAAAATCATAGCCTTCATGCAGAAATTAGGGTTCTTGAGGATTTTTCATGATTTCTTGTTATATGTTTAATTTAAATGAAATTAATTGTCATAGACATGATCGTGAGGTTGAGACGAGCATAATGATATGTGGATTGCATGTTATAATCAAGTATTCAGGGAGATTGGATAGAAAATGCAAATCAGCCAAACCCAGAACACGCGCGTGTTCTTCAGCTGTTTTGGCGCCATTTCTTTCAAATTCAAATATTTGAATTTTGTGATTTTTATTTAGTTGATTCAAAAATTAATTTCTCTTTGAGTTTTAATGATTTTGAGTTGATTCTTTTTTTAATAATTCACAAAAATGTTAAAATATTTTATTTTATCAAAAAATCCCAAAAATATTATTTATTTCATATGATTGATATTTTTGCAAAGAATTAATATTTTAATTGTTTTTTACATTTTAAATATTTTTTTTCTACATTGATTTTGCAACTTTTAATGCTTTCTAATTATTTTGTAGGTCAATACTTAATTTTTGAAGCATTAATCCAAGATCACAATTTGTTTTCCATATGTTAAACAATTTTGATCATTTTAATTGAATTTTTATTCAATTAAATACATTTTTGAAAACAAATTAGGGTTTTTGGATTAATTCAACCCTCATAAATCATTTTCAAAACCCTTTGGGCCTCTTGAGAGAGTGTAAGACCCAACCCACTTATACAGAAATATTTTGGGCCTCATTCGTTGTATAAGTCCCTCTGTACATTTTCAAATAAACGGCACGATCATCGCCTTTTGAAAAATAACCTTGGGCCTCTCCTTGAGCTATAAGACCCATTCAAAACTCTTGGGCCTCTAATAGAGTGTAAGACCCAACCCCCTTTTAACCAAAAGCATTTTGGGCCTCACTTATTGTATAAGTCCCTCTGCGTTAAAAGAAAACCTCGGCGCGATCGCCATTTTTAACGAAAAGTCAACTGGGCTTACCCTCGTGTTATAAGCCCCACTCTTTTTCTTTAAACCCTTTGGGCCTCTTGAAAGAGTGTAAGACCCATCCCTTTGTACAGAAAACCTTTTTGGGCCACAGTCACTTGTATAAGTCCCTCTGTACAAATTCAAACAGTGCGCTCACTGATAAAACCTTGGGCCTCTCCTTGAGCTGTAAGCCCCAAATCTTTCTTTTTTCAAAGCACTTTCTCCTTTGATTTTGAATATACTGTTGTTTTCAATCTTTCTTTGTTGAACAACTAACCAAACAGCATGGAAGCTCTACAACCGAGTAAGTGGTTATTGCTTTCATTTACCGCTTTCATATACATATAACTGTATTGTGGGGATGTTTCACTGTAAGTCTTCTTTCATAAACTCATATCAACTGTGTAATAATAGTATAGATATTTAGAGTTTCCCCGACAACTACGTCTAGCACTAGGTAAAGCCATTTCAATCACTCTTAGAAATAGTCTAAACTAGATCCCCATAGGATTACCAGACACAGTCTTCCCTCCTCTTGGGGTTAAACAATATGGAGATATGAAAGGCAGCATTCTCTGTGAACCCTTTCATAGACTGTCACTCATAGAAGTTGTCAAGAAACTCTATTCCCCAGAGATGATCTCTTCTCCGTGAATTGCATCTCTTGAGTTTCTTCCAAATTCTCGGACTTTCCTGACTTTGATCTATTCTCGGTGAATAGCATTGCCTTGAATTTCTCGGGGTTTGGGGACCCACAGGCTTCTTAAAAGCACTTGTAAAGAGACTCTACTCCCCAGAGATGACCTTTTCTCCGTGAATGGCATTTCTTGAGTTTCTTCCAAATTCTCGAACTTTCCGGACTTGATTTATTCCTTGTGAATACCTTGCCTTGAATTTCTCAGGGTTTTGGGGACACATCGGCTTCTTAAAAGCAATCGGCCTCCTCTTGGGCATCGTACAAGGACCCACAGGCTTCCTAAAAGCAACCCCGCCTCCTCTTGGGCTTAGTACAAGGACCCTACGGCTTCTTAGAAGTATTCACAGCCTCCTTTTAGGCTTCGTATAATGATCTCTTCCTCCGGGAATGATAGCCTTCTCTTGGGCTTAGTACAAGGACCCGTCGGCTTCTTAAAAGTTTCCAGCCTCCTCTTGGGCTTCATACAAATTGTCCCGACGACCTCCTAGAGGTATAGGAACAGAACTTAATCATCTACATAGAACAGTCCTTTCAAAGAGTCTACTACTGTTTCTCAAAGCATAGTACAAAAGATGAAACTCTAGACTTGGACAGTCTAACTTCCTTGAGTCTCAAAGACATTCTCAAGTGACCCCTTCGTTAAATAGGAAGGAAACCCGTAGACTCGGACAGTCTCAATACCCTTCGGATTTCCCGCTTCCTTAAAGAACAGGAATTACCCGGATCCTTGAATTAAATCCATGAGTACAGTATTGCTCATATAAGAACTGATTTTCTCTTTAAAATCAGTATACTGGACCTGTCACTTAACTGAAACAGTTACCCTAGCCTCCTCTTGGGCTTTGTTTAATGATTCTTCCCCGCGAAGCAAACGTTTAGCCTCCATCTCGGGCTTCGTACGAGATACCAAAATTCTCCCCAGTGGAGTCAAACAACGTTTAGCCTCTCTATCGGGCTTTGTACGAGACACATAAAGAGACTCCCTCGTTGAGTCAATCACCCCTTTCGCCTTCATCTCGGGCTTTATACGAGATACAAAAAGGTTCTTATTGAGCCAAACAAACAATAGCCTCCATCTCGGGCTTTATACGAGATACCAAAAGATTCCCTCGTTGAGTCAAAACCTTTTAGCCTCTCTCTCGGGCTTTGTACGAGACACATATTAGCCTCCTCTTAGGCTTTATATAAGAAAACCACTGGTTAATCCAATTAACCTTTTAGCATCAAAGTTGTGCCTCGTTCACAGTACACAAACATCAACAACTCCTTCCTCTTCATCTAAATCGCTGTAAGCGGCAAGCCTCTGGATCATCTACATGCATGCCACTGTCCCTCTTTTAGCATGAGAAATTCCTAAGGAACGATAGCATTGATCTACACTGAGTAAAAGTCTTCTCCTTCAGGTGAAAACCCACTATAAAGGAAATTATGGCATTGCCGGATTCATAAATCCTGGTTAAAGTAATTCTCCTTTATAAAACAGTTGTGACATACAACCCCCTCTTTAGAGATGACAAATTCTCTCTAAAGTTGGGACCTTTCAGCTTCACATCTTGGGCTTTGAACAAGATACAAATAGACCTTTCAGCTTCACATCTTGGGCTTTGAACAAGATACAAACCACATTTTCGCTTCACGTCTTGGGCTTTGAACAAGACACCAAAAACAACCATTTCCTCCCTTAGAATAGGAGGAACTACGAATGCTCTGATTTCCCTGTTTTGGTAAACGGGAATACGTAGGTATAAGATCGAAAGAAAAGATCTTAGCGAGCACACTAAACAAAAAACCCAAATCCCATATCTCCATCAATCAAAAGCAGTAATTCAAAAACATCAGTCCTAACATCCTAATCCTTGTTCCCCGCCAGAAACCTTCTGTCAAAATAAAAAGAAAGAAAACCGTATTGGCGAAAATACAAATAACCAGTACAAAGGCCCCCCACATTGATAGCATCCGTAAACTAACAGACCGCTGTTTAAACTTAGTATGCAAAGCAGGGTTAATTGGAGACATCTATTTCCCTTCCTTCATCAGCTTTAATAGGATAAAAAATGAATCGACATGTAGTAAGCTCAACCGCAGAGAGCGACCAGCGCTTAAGAACCGCGTCTAAAATCACTCGCTACAGAAAAATGGCGCCCACCGTGGGGTCCTTTCTTGACTTTTTTCTTTCTTGTGTGAAAACCACAGATTGGGGCTTCCGCCGGGGAACCCATTTTCTGTCAGGAACTTAGGATTCATAGCTTTAAAGGTCTAGGATGTTTAAGACAAATATATATACTGCTTTTCCTAATTGCTATACGTGTTTATTTTTCTGCTAATGGGAATGCGGGTGATGCCGTATGTGGAAAGATCGAGTATACACTTAAGATAAGTGATGGTGACGGGGTCGACCATCAACCTCAGTTTAGGCTGACCAATTCAACCCATTCTCTCACCTAGACAATGGGCCGATTGTTAAGTCTGAGAAGCTGAGGAGCCAAACCCTTTCGTAGTGCGGAAACTATCGGGAATAGTTGTTACGCGATACTACCCTCATTTGAGGTTGGTGATCTATTCTCGGTGAATGGCACTTACTCTAAGATTGCTCTACAAGTCGCTGGTGATCCGCTTGTTGTTTTACTTTCCTGGGAGGAGCTGATGATAATGAGTACAGGTATAAAAATCACCCTAGTATAAACCTTTGGGGATGGGTAAAGCCTTGACTTCATGACAACGACCCTTTGACCCCATATTTTTTCTATGTTTTTGTGTGCTGCATTCATGCATTCATCTAAAAAACATTAAAAAAAAATCTTCTCTTCTAGTCTCTCTGTTTTTTCAAATTAAACTAAGACTGTGATTGCAAATATCAGAGAAAAGGATTGTGCTAATGGATTTCGGTAGAAGGAGAACTCATACGTACACCTTCAAGGTTCCAAAACTAGAGAATTTGAGGTGGTTAGCGAGGATGATCACTAATCCTGAGGCTTTCAGAGCCAAGCACGGAGGTTTGCTACCACTGTTAAGAGTCCATGTGATTGAGGGAATCATGGATGCGCTCATTCAGTTTTATGATCTGGTTTATCACTGTTTCACATTCCCGGATTACCAGCTCGCACCAACGCTGGAGGAGTATTCTCACCTGATCGATCTACACATTACAGATCGAGCTCCATTTTCTGGACTGGAAGAAATTCCAAAGAATCGGACTATTGCAAGAGCAATTCATTTAGACGAGTCTGAGGTTAGGACTCACCTAACTACCAAGGGTGGCATCCAAGGTTTGCCAGCCCAGTTCTTGACAAAGAAAGCCCTGTATTTTGCCAGTATAGGGAACGTGAATGCTTTCGAAAGCATCTTTGTTTTGCTCACCTACGGGTTATTTTTGTTTCCCAACATCAATAACTTTGTAGAGATCAACTCCATTAAGATTTTTCTCATTGGAAACCCTGTACCGACTTTGCTCACAGATGCGAATCATTTTGTACACTTGGGAAATTTGTACAGCGGAGGGGAGATCACATGCTGTGTACCTCTGCTTTACAAATGGTTTATCTCTCACTTGCCCAAGTCTGCTGCTTTTTGGGATTGCAAGAGTGTCTTACGTTGGTCACAGAAGATCATGTCTCTTACCAACTCTGATATAGATTGGTGTAATATGATCTATGATGGAATTAGAATCATCGACCATTGTGGAAACTTCCCCAACGTACCCCTCATAGGAACTAAGGGAGGAATCAACTACCATCCGGTATTGGTTCTTCGTCAATTTGGATACCCGATGAGACACGTCCCACGGGGTGTTCATCTGGAAGGTCTTTTCTTCAAGGAAGGAGAAAACGACAGAGCACTAAAGATAGAATAGTGCACGCTTGGAAACATGTTCATAAGAAAGGACGCGAGTCTCTAGGAAAACCGAACTGTGTCTCGGTGGAGCCTTATCTCCATTGGGTACAAACTAGAGCTCTCAAGCTAAAGATGCCTTATCCTCGTTACGGAATTCTTCCGCCAAAGGAGTCTGTCATGTACTTCATGACTGAGACTGAAAAGCTTCAGGTTACTCTCAACAAAGTTCAAAAGGAGAGAAGGTCTTGGAAGAACAAGTATCACACCCTCGACGTAGAGTGCATCAAAATACAACAATTACTGAAAGAGAAAGATGCTCTGATTGAAATGTTGGAGCAACATGCTGTAGAGAATCAAGATGACCAAAGGAATTTGCTCTCTCCTATCACTTGGCAAAGGAATGACAACCCAACAACGGCCCAAGAGCCCCGGTCAAAGAAAAGGAAGATACCAGAATCAGCACCTGATTTCTCTTCAGAGAGGACTCGGGACCCATTAGCTTAGGTTTCTGTTTCTGCACTTTGTAAACTACTGTATTTCCGTTTCTGTAATCCTTTGAATTTCAATAAAAAAGGGGTTTCCCCACTGTTTGATATTTGCAATCTAATTGTCGAAGTTTATTTTGATTAAACCATAAACAATTAATATAATCATTGCATTCATCATTCTCACATCGCGTATTCTTCTTCCCTACGAATCTCACGTTTGTGTCTCGGTTCTAGAGTCAAACTGTCTCATTCGTATAATACTCGGGCCAATCGTCAGAAAAAGATGGATGATCTTGAGGAAGAAAACAGAGAGTTGAAATAAGAGATCGATGCTCTGAGAGAGGATATGAGAAAGCTTTGTAACGACATGCAAGCCATGGCAGAAGCTCAGCTACAAAGAACTGTGATCTCAGAGATCACCTCAACACCCATAGTGGAGAAGTATGATCCTAGGTATCAAATGCCGAAAGATCGTCCCTGGGGCATGCCTGCAAACTATATCCCGGAAGGATATGTTTCGCCGATCATTGAAGATCAGGGAATCACAACAGAAGCCGCTGGGCCTGAAGGTTACAAACTTTGGGAAAGCGAATATGCCAGAGGCATACTGAAGACTCCTGAAGGTTACAAACTTCGGGAGACGCCAAGACTCACTGTCGTAGTCACGATACCACCCCCTATGGTGCACACTGTCCCGGAAGGACAGATTCCACAGACACCTTCTGGTAAGAAGGAAACTATGTTTGACAGAATGGAGGAATTCCAAGGGCAGTTCTTGGAAATGCAGAAGGAGCTGTAAGCCATTCGCGGTCAGGATTTATTTGGAAAGGACGCCGCAGACCTCTGCTTGGTCCCCAATGTGAAAGTCCCACATAAATTTCAAGTGCCCGACTTTGAAAAGTACAAGGGTAAGTCTTGCCCTCAAAGCCATCTGGTGATGTACGCTCGGCGAATGTCAGCTCAGACGGAGAATCAGGACCTACTGATTCATTACTTTCAGGAATGGTTAACCGGTGCCGCACTCAAATGGTACATGGGTTTAAACCGTGCTACGATTAACACATTTAGAGATCTTGGTACTGCCTTCGTCCAATAATACAAATACAATTTGGACATGGCACCCGACAGAGATCAACTCAGATCGATGTCGCAAAAAGACAAGGAAACCTTTAAGGAGTATGCTCAAAGGTGGCGTGAAATTGCCGCACAAATTTGTCCACCTCTTGAGGAAAAAGAGATGACAAAGATCTTCTTAAAGACCTTAAGCTCATTTTACTATGACCGAATGGTTGCCAGTGCGCCCAGTGATTTCATCGAAATGGTCGGCATGAGCGTACGTCTTGAGGAAGCCGTCCGAGAAGGACGTTTGTTAAAAGACACTGGATCGACGAGCGGTACTAAAAAATACGGTAGTGCTCTCCCTAAGAAAAAAGAGCAAGATATTGGGAATATCTCCCTCGGAAAGCAAAGACGACGTTATCAACCGGTAGCAGCTGTGACTCCTGTTATCAACCCTACGTCTATTCCTACGTATCAACCTCAGGTTACGCAGAGCCAGCCTGATCAACAAAGGACACAACAGTCTCTTCAGCAAGCTCGTCCTCCATATAACAACAATCGTACAACACGGCCATCAGGATTTGATCCTATACCCGCGGCGTACGCAGAACTGTTTCCATTACTACTGGCTAAGGGGCACATCCAGACTAAGTCTCCTCTTACAGTACCGGAAAAACTGCCTTTTTGGTTTAAGGTGGATCAAACCTGCCCTTATCATCAAGGAGGATCAGGGCATAACATAGAGACTTATCTCAATTTCAAGTCCGACGTGCAAAAGCTTGTTAGGAGCGGGGTCTTATCCTTCAAGGATACGAATCCTAATGTTCTCACGAACCCGCTGCCTCAACACGAGAAGGCTGTAGTCAATTTGATAGAAGGAGAATCTAACAATGTCTATCAAATTCATGATGTACTCTTGTTGAAGACCAATCTGGTCAAGATGCATTGTAGATAGAGTGGATATGGCCATGTGCCACCTCATAATTATCACCAGTGTGATATCTGCTCTAAAGATAACCAGGGATGTTATGTGGTGCAAGCAGCTCTACAGGAACAAATGGATCTCGGATGGATCCAAGAGCACCGATTTCGTCTAGTTAACGTGGTCTATACGAATTCTAATGTCATTCAGAACCACGATATCCGTGCAATGAATGTCAACTTGGTGGCAATGCACTCAAGGCAAAGCCAGTATCATAATCTGCCGCGGCACGATTACAGTTCCTGTCTGACTTGCTCGGTAAACAAACAGGGATGCTCTTTCATACAAGAGGCCCTCCAGCGTCAGATGGATCTTGGATGGATCCAATACTACCATGATTGGAACTCCTATCAGATCAACATGGTTCAGATCTTCAATATTCGCGTGATGAATACCAACCTGGTAGAGTTACATGCTGAGCAGGTCCGACTCGGATTCTTAATATCACATGACTATCAAAGCTGTGAAGTGGGTTGCGAAAATGATCGAGGTTGTACCCTTGTCCAGGAGGCACTTCAGCACTTGTTGAATCATTGGTGGATGCCAATTTATATGGATGAAGATACTCAGCAGATTAGTATCAATAACAGGAATCCTACTCGACATCAAAGTCAGGATGTCCGATCAGTGGAAGCTAACCTAGTGAGGTTACATTGTGTTCAAAGTGGACTTGGCCAGGTGCCACTACACAACTATGACAGTTGTAGCATCTGTTCGGAAAGCAACCAAGGGTGTTACCTTGTGAGAGCAGCTCTTCAGGGTCAGGCGGATCGTGGAGAAATTCGTCCATATCCGGGTTCTGGACCCATCAACTGGACGCCGAACTACCTTACTGATCAAGTTGAGGATGTTGTCACAATCTCTGGTCATCATACGACCAGGGATATTTTTGCCATCATCCCTCTACTTGACGAATCTAAAGTTCCCAACCGGGAACGGATCGAGATTATTTATGATGGTAAGAAAAACCAGAAGGTTCCCATAGTCATCTATCTACCGGGACCACTACCGTATGAATCAACTATGGCTATCCCTTACAAATACGGTGCAATGACAGTTGAAAATGGAAAGGAAATCCCATTACCCTCCATTGTGAACATTGCAGACATCAGTCGAGTAACACGGAGTGGTAGAATCTTCAACCGAGGGGTTGGGGAAGTTAACAAGGAAAAGGAACTTCAGACAGAAGCTCCCGATCTATCAGTCGGTCAATCCAGTAATCCCGACCTTTCGAAAAATGATGATGAGATGCTGAAGCTCATCCAAAGGAGTGAATATAACATTGTTGATCAGCTGTTACAGACTCCTTCAAAGATCTCGGTATTATCACTGTTACTCAGTTCAGAAGCGCACAGGGAGGCTCTATAGAAAGTCTTAGAGCAGGCCTTTGTGGAACAGGATGTAATAATCAGACAGTTCGATAGCATTGTCTCTAACAACACTTCCTACAACAATTTGGGATTTAGTGATGAGGAATTACCCGAAGAGGGTCGCCGTCATAACATGGCGCTCAATATCACAGTTAACTGCCAGGACGATGCTTTAGCCAGCGTACTGGTAGACACAGGGTCATCCCTGAATGTTATGCCGAAGTCCACTTTGATGCAATTATCATTCAAAGGCCCTCCGATGAGAGTTAGCGAGGTCATCGTCAAAGCGTTCGACGGATCCAGAAAAACAGTTATCGGCGAAGTTGATCTTCCCATAACTATCGGTCCTCACACTTTCCAAGTCACTTTCCAGGTCATGGATATCCGGGCAACATACAGTTGTTTATTAGGAAGACCTTGGATACATCAGGCTGGAGCGGTCACTTCGACCCTCCACCAAAAGCTAAAGTTCGTCAAGAACGATCAACTTGTCACGGTTTGTGGAGAACAAGCCTTGCTTGTAAGCAACTTGTCATCATCTACTGGTATAAAACCCGAGGAGGTTATTGGAACTCAGTTCCAAGCATTTTCGATGAGCAAGGACAATTAATCCAAGGAGGAACCTCGATTTCCTCATACAAAGATGCTATCAAAGCGGTCGAGAGTACCGATACGACAGGATGGGGATAGCTTGTCATTCCTATTAGCAATAAAACAAAGAAGGGTCTTGGTTTTTCTGCAACCTGTACCCAGACAGCTGCCAGCGATGAAAGTCGTCATCCCCTTCAAAATTTCTTCCACATTAAAGGTTTCTTTCACCCAGTGTCTCAAGCAGTTCATGCTATCAATGAGGAAGATCCCTCTGACGCGGATGAAGAATGGAAGTCCTATTTGAATGAGGACGGTTATATGTCTCAGGAAGAGGTGCCTATACCATTTTGCTATCCCGCACAGAGTCCGAGGTTTATACCAAGGTCAGATGTCGAAATGATATACGGAGATTGTGATCCGGAAGGATGCCGTGCTCCGCCAAATTCATTAGAGGAAGACACTCTGATGAAAGACAACTTTGACTACAATTACTATGGCCCAATGGATGGTCTGCCAATGTGGCAACCTTACCCAGGAAACTTGGGGCAAGAGAGTCAGCCGAACAATGAAAATCAGCTGACCGTCTTTGAACAGAATACCTGTGTCCCCACCATGTCATGGGAGCAACACTCAGGTCATTCAAAAACTACTCAACATGAAGATGAATTTGCAACGTTTGCAGGACTTGAATTCATTAACTATGCTTTTCTCGAGGTCAACGTCATCGAAAGAAATGACTCCTCTAGTTCGAAAGAAGTGTGGGACACCTTGGGACAACCGAGTGGAAAATACGACTACATGGTCAAATACACCGCTCCCGGAAGCTCTCGTATCAGGCTCGAAGACATCCAGCCAACTGGATGGGAAGATACAGCTGAGAGCACAACTACTCTGCAAAATGTAACTGAGGAATTCTCCTACGACAACTCTGCCTGGGAAACAGATTCCAATGATCCTGCTCCACCAGAAATCAGCGTCATTTCTGAAGAAAAATCAAGGAAGGTGCCAGACTTTGTGATTCACTGAGGAGTTCGCCGCCAATGGGTTTCCGTCGAGGTTCCAAAGGTCGTTCATCAGTCAAAGTAATTGCCATCTTTAACCTTTAACCCTGCCTAGGTGAAACGGATGTTTTGATAGGGCTCACTTTCTGTAAATTTCCCTTTTCGCTTTGCCCAAAGCGACAGAGTTTTGTTTTATAGGGCTGTAGTTTCAAGGATCGACTTGTTCATTAATAAAATAACGTCGTTCTGTAATTTCTGCATTAATTGCTGTTTTCTCTTTTTGCTTTTTCAGAAAATGGTAATCCTAAAAAACAATTCAAATAAAAACAAGCAGTAAAATAAAAACACTGCACACACTTGCATTTTTCTCTATCTCTTCTAAACACGAATCATCACGTCATGCAAATTGCTTGTTTTAAACCCCGTTGAAACATACGATCTGATGCCTTCTCCTAACTTTGAGTTCCCGGCATTCGAGGCTGAAGAAGAAGTTGACAACAAAATTCCAGAAGAGATCTCCCGACTACTCAGACAAGAGGAAAGGTCCATTGAACCTCATAAAGAGCTATTGGAAACGGTAAACTTGGGTTCAGAAAAAGAGAGAAAAGAAATTAGGGTTGGGGCACTGCTCAGTCCAACTGCCAGAGAGAGTTTGATAAAGCTTCTCAAAGAATTCCCCGATGTATTCGCTTGGTCCTATCAGGATATGCCAAGGTTGGATACCAGCATCGTGGAACATCACTTACCGTTGAGATCGGAATGTCCGCCAGTAAAGCAAAGGTTGAGACGCACTCACCCGGACATGGCCATCAAAATCAAAGAGGAGGTACAGAAACAGATTGACGCGGGTTTCCTCGCTACGTCTGAATATCCTCAATGGTAAGCCAACATCGTACCCGTTCCGAAAAAGGATGGAAAGGTCAGAATGTGTGTTGATTACAGGGATCTGAATAAGGCAAGTCCAAAGTACGACTTCCCTTTACCACACATTGACATGCTGGTAGACAGCACAGCAAAGTTCAAAATTTTCTCCTTCATGGATGGATTCTCGGGCTATAACCAGATCAAAATGGCGCCGAAAGACATGGAGAAAACTTTGTTCATTACCCCATGGGGCACCTTTTGCTACAAGGTAACGCCGTTCGGTTTAAAGAACGCTGGGGCAACCTATCAAAGGGCCATGACTACTCTGTTTCATGACATGATACACAAAGAAATCGAAGTGTATGTCGATGATATGATTGCAAAATCAAAAACAGAGAGTGAGCACGTTGAACATCTGTCAAAATTGTTCGAACGTCTAAGAAAATTCAAACTCCGTTTGAATCCCAACAAGTGCACCTTCGGTGTTCGTTCAGGGAAACTATTAGGGTTCATCGTCAGCCAGAAAGGAATTGAGGTTGATCCTGACAAGTTCAAGGCCATTCAAGAAATGTCTTCTCCGAAAACTGAAAAACAAGTCAGAGGATTCCTGGGACGTTTGAACTACATCTCCAGATTCATATTCCTTATGACCGCGACGTGTGCACCGATCTTCAAATTACTGAAAAAGAACCAGGATTGCGTTTGGTCAGAAGACTGCCAAACTGCCTTCGACAGTATTAAGGAATACCTGTTGAATTCGCCGATTCTATGACCTCCAGTGGATGGAAGACCATTGATCATTTACCTCACAGTCCTAGAGGACTCGATGGGATGTGTACTTGGCCAACAAGACGAAACCAAAAGGAAAGAGTCTGCCATTTACTATCTGAGCAAGAAATTCACCGACTGCAAAACTCGGTACACGATGCTTGAGAAAACTTGCTGCGCTTTGGCTTGGGCAGCCAAACGTCTTTGCCAGTACATGATTCGTCACACTACTTGGTTGATCTCAGAAATGGATCCAATCAAGTATGTCTTCGAAAAACCTGCTCTTACGGGAAGGATTTCCCGTTGGCAGATGCTGTTATCAGAATATGACATAGAGTACCACGCTCAGAAAGCCGTTAAGGGAAGTATTTTAGCCGATCATTTGGCTCATCAACCGATTGACGATCAAGAATCAACCGGGTTTGACTTCCCAGACGAAGATGTCATGTATCTAAAAATGAAAGATTGCGATGAACCGTTACCCAGTGAAGGGCCAGAACCAGGTTCCTAATTGGGACTTATCTTTGACGGAGCAGTTAATCATTAAGGAAACGGAATTGGGGCAATCATTGTTACCCCTCAGGGTACCCACATTCCTTTCACCGCTCGACTTACGTTCAAGTGTACGAACAACGAGGCCGAATACGAAGCTTGTATTATGGGTCTCGAGGAAGCGATTGATTTAAGGATCAAAAACATGGACGTATATGGCGACTCAGCTTTGGTTATCAATCAGATAAAAGGAGATTGGAACACATACCGATCAGGATTGAATCCTTACAAAGACTATGCAAGAAGGTTGTTGCCCTTCTTCAACAGAGTTGAGTTTCATCACATCCCTCGTGAGGAGAATCACATGGCTGATGCATTAGCCACTCTCTCTTCTATGATTAGTGTAGGTCAATGGAACGACCTACCTAAGATCGACGTAATGCGCCTTGAACGGCCCGCCTACATCTTCACGATTGAAGCAGTCATAGATGACAAACCTTGGTATCATGATATCAATTGCTTCCTTCAGAAACAAGAGTACCCACCTGGGGCATCCAGGAAAGACAGAAAAACCCTCAGAAGATTGGCTGGAAACTTCTTCCTGAGCGGTGACACTCTCTATAAGAGAAATTTTGACATGGTCTTGCTCCGATGCGTGGACAGACCAGAAGCAGACATGCTTATGAAAGAAATTCATGAAGGATCCTTTGGCACTCATGCCAACGGACACACAATGGCGAGAAAAATTCTGAGAGCAGGGTACTATTGGTTGGCCATGGAATCCGACTGCTACAAGTACATAAGGAGGTGTCACAAGTGTCAGATATACTCTGACAAAATTCATGTACCGCCATCACATCTCAAAGTTCTTTCTTCCCTGTGGCCTTTTTCCATATGGGGAATCAACATGATTGGCATGATTGAGCCCAAGGCTTCAAACGGACATCGGTTCATCCTGGTAGCCATTGACTACTTCACCAAGTGGGTCGAAGCCGCGTCATACGCTAATGTAACCCGACAAGTGGTGGTCCAATTTATCAAAAACAATATCATCTGCCGTTATGGTGTTCCAAGCGAGATCATTACTGATAATGGATCTAACTTGAACAATAAGATGATGAAGGAGTTGTCCGCAGAATTCTAGATTGAACATCATAACTCATCTCCCTACCGACCAAAGATGAACGGAGCGGTAGAAGCGGCTAATAAGAACATCAAGAAGATCGTTCAAAAGATGGTTGTAACCTACAAAGTCTGGCACGAAATGCTACCCTTTGCTCTTCACGGTTATCGAACATCTGTCCGCACTTTAACAGGGGCAACCCCTTTTTCTCTAGTGTATGGCATGGAGGCAGTGCTCCCCATGGAAGTAGAGATCCCATCGATCAGGGTATTGATGGAAGCTAAGCTCACCGAAGCTGAATGGTGTCAAAGCCGACACGACGAATTGAATCTGATCGAAGAGAAGCGAATCACGGCACTATGCCACAGTCAGTTGTATCAGCAGAGAATGAAGAGGGCGTTCGATAAAAAGGTCCGACCTCGTGTCTTCAGAAAAGGGGACCTCGTGCTCAAGAAGATACAATCTTTTCTCACTGATTCCCGGGGCAAGTGGACTCCGAATTATGATGGCCCCTATGTGGTCACAAAAGCTTTCTCAGGCGGCGCCTTGAGACTTGCATCCATGGACGGAGAGGAATTTGCCTACCCCACGAACGTTGATGTAGTCAAAAAATACTTCGCCTAAAAAAAACGTCTCGGTGGATTGAAAACCTGAAAGGGCGGTCCAGGCAAAAATTAGAGACATGAAAAAAAATCATCCCGTTGGATTGGAAACATCAAAGTACAATCCAGGCAAAAATTAGGGATAATGGCAAGTAACTATGTTCAACAGAGGCAAATCCCTCAGCAGCAGCAGTTACATCATCTGCCAGAAAACTCCAGTCAAGGTCATCTTCGACAGAAGCTCAGGATGTCCTGAATTCAAAGTTGGTAGAAGGATAGTGGTCGTTATGTTTCAATGTAGCCCTTTTCCCTGTAAATTACCATTTTTAAACTTTGTATATACTCTTTGGAATCATGCGTTTGGCTGATCTCCATCTTATTAATAAAATTTGAGCCCATGTGCTTTTGTTTGTAATTCTTATTTGTTTTACCTTTACAGAACGACGTTGTTAACATGATTAACGATTCTTGAAATAAAACGAAAATGAATTTACTTGTTAAATCTTTTTCTGCTTTTAAATAAAGTTGGCAATTTCTTTTGACTGTTGAACATCAAAAGAACATCAATCGCTTCTCCAGAAGTAAGCAAACTTCAAAGTGCAGAATCAAAGTGCTCCTTCTAACCCAGTACGCCTGAATGAAGGGATCAACTGTGTCAGAGACCTTGTTTCGTCTGACACGCCTCGGCCGAGTTCTTATCTCCTAAGCCCGATCAACGGTATTCCCCGCAGGGACTATCTCTCCTAAGCAAGGTGGAATTGCTATCTTGAACCAGCGATATCTCTACACGCCCCGCGATGGCCGAGTATCCAGTCATGTTCATCTTTTAGTTTGTGTGTCGCGTCAGTTTTGTCAGCATAAACATACATACATCATGTATTATTGATTTGCATTCGCATAATCATATTGCATCACTATCACTCTAGTCGGTCTTGTCCCCTAGTGATAGAAGTTCTCTCAATCGAGTTGTCAGTTCTTGCCTCTTCAGGAAACGCTACGTTTGAACAACCTCGCCTCCAGTTTATTTATGGGAGGAAGTTAGCCTTTGACCACTTTGATAACTTGAACCTCTGAAAAGGCAGAGAAGCTTTCTACAAATGTCACTCTTCGCCATTGAAGATGATATCCTTGCTTTCCCGGATTAAAGAAAAATCCCCAGAGAAAGTCTCCTAAGCAGAGATTTGACAGTACAGCTGCCATTCTCCGAAAAGATCGCTGATGAAAAGGTCATCGGCACCTTAAAATTGGACCCCATCACATGGTATTTCTCCGAGAAGATCCCGAGAAAAGTATGATGTAAGATCCCAAGCGAAGGCAGTCTCTCAAGAGGCTCGCTTTCCCCAGTAGAAACAAATGGCATCTCCCCAGGAAAATTCGGCGAGAAGTTTGAGGGGAACCGCTACAAATAGTGTCCCTTGTCAGTAAAGTTTATTGACGAAAGAAACTAAGACCAGTTCCTTGGTAGGAAACTAGGATCGAGGGGAAGTTTAAATTAGAAACTAAGACCAGTTCCTTGGTAGGAAACCAGGATCGAGGGGAAGTTTACATCAGAAACTAAGACCAGTTCCTTGGTAGGAAACCGGGATCAAGGGGAAGTTTATTTCAGCAACTGAGACCAGTTCTTTGGTAGGAAACCAGGATCGGGGGGAAGTTTGTTTCCGCAACTAAGACCAGTTCCTTGGCTGAAGACCAGGATCGAGGGGAAGTTTACCTTTTCTAAGCATCATTGCTTAGCAAAAGAAGATGAATGCACAAGCTACCATTCATAACCACCATCAAAATTTCGGGTATTCCGATATTTAATCCTCTTGCACCCCGAATGCCCGAATACCTTCGTCATTCACACCTTCGGGTCCAAGAAGATTAAATAGGGGCATCTGTCATACCCCAAATTTTGACCACTAAGATTTCCCATCATTGTGCAAATCATCATCACAATGTGGATGAACCATCATGCCTCATCAAACGCCTCAAGGGTTGTTGAGCATTCACTACAATCAAAATTAGGGTTTTAAGCCCTCTCAGAGCTTAGACAAAGGATCAATCAAGGAATGACATGATCTTCAACTTGTCTAACCTCTCAAACATCCACAATGGATCAAAAGGACTCCCACTTCAAGGATTAAGCACAAGGTTGCTCCCTTCTAGGTGGATCAAGTCTCAAGATCGCCAATATCACCAAATTAGGGTTTTGATCGACCAGGGCCTCCAGATAAAAAATTTCATCTGGACACAAGCCAAAGATCCAAAACACAACCTAATGTACTCCATGGAACCTCATGGACCCATTCATCAAGTCAATTTTGCCTCAGGGGATGCATACATCAAAAATCAGGAATTAGGGTTTCTTGACCTAATTCACCCCTAAGTTGAATTTTAGGGCAAATCAAGAGCCAAGACCTCAAGAGAGGGTTTGAGGGTCTCTAATAAGCTATATTTATCCATTTGTAACAATGGATTAATCCAAGAAGCTTGAGCAACAAGTCTCAATTTCATCTGCACCACAATTAGGGTTTTAAGGAAAAAGTCAACTGTAACTTTGACTTTTGACCAGGACATGCTCCCAAACCCTAGGACATGCCTCAATATACCCTATGACACCCATGGAACATGTCCTTCAAGGTTGATTTTGGTCAAGGACATGATTTCCTGAAGAATTGCATAGTTTGGAATTCATCTGATAAAAAGTCAACTGTGCACAAAAGTCAACTTTGACTTTTTGAGATTTTTCACCAAAATGGATTTTTAACCCTAAAATGATGTTAATGTATGATTTGAATCATCATTCATCAAGAAAAATCAAGAAAAGTGGGATAACTTGTAAAAGGGGTAACCATAAAAACTTAGAAAATTTTCTAAGTTAAAAATAAAGTGACAAGGGTACCAACTTTGAAGGATCATAACTCCTAAACCACAAAGCCATTTTTCCTCATCCAAAGATTGATTTGTAGCCCTCATTACCCTATAAAAAAACTTCAACTAGACCTAAGTCCAATTCATTAAGGATTTTGAGTTATGGAGTGATCAAAATGGCTGAAAAATGAAAATTCACTTTTTCCAACACTTAGTGAAATTTTCACTAAGTCAGAATCTGCCTTCACTTTTTGCCAAATGTAGGGGGATTTTTCACTTGGATTCAAAAGAGATCAAAACCAAACATGTTCAAACAGTTGTTGTATCATGTAAGGGCTTTCCAAAATGGCTAAGAACATTGCCAAATTCCATTTGAGTCATGAGATATAACATTGGCAAGTTGCCTTGCTGAAATCTGTCAAGGCAAGGCAGAATTTGCAACTTTGCTCGATTTGCCAAAATCAGCCAAATTCAAATGCTCCTATCCACTTGGACACATCTGAGGATTGAATCTAAAGGGGACAATCACTGAGCCAAGCCTCAAAAGTCCATGGAACAAGAAATAACATGTTAAACCTAGAATGGCCAAAATAGGGACAAGACTCCAAATTTGGATTGGAGCATTCAATGGAAGCATCAAGGTGGCATGGACTGAGCCATTCTCATCTGAAATCAGTCAAGACTTATCCAAGACCAAGGGAACCACAACTCTGTGCCCTAACCTCTAGTCAATGGCTAGAGGAGACTTGGATTTCCATTGGACAACATTGGCCAAACCTACTTACCAGTTGCCATTCACTATTCCTTGCAAAACAAACTTGCTCTACTATAAATAGAGCTCAATTGTGATCAGTTTGAGTACACCAAAGCCATCTAACAGATGCTTTCCTCAAAATCTCTTTCTCTTGGCAAAAATGCCTTTCTTAGCAAGGTAGTTATCGGGTTTTGAGTTTGAGAGCTTTTCCAATCAAACCAATCACTCACACACCTCACATACATCATATAGAAGTGATCCAAACACTCACATAACATCTGGAACACTGATTTCACAAAATCACTAGCCAATTGCTCAAGTTCTTGACAGTTTTGCAGTTGAGGTGCCATCCTCAACTCCAAACCATTTCAATCCATTCCAAGCACTCAGACACATCACTTGGTACCTAGGGAAGCTATCCACATCATTTGAACCTAGCTGTAACACCTCCAACACAAATCACGATCACCAGCTGCAAGTGGTAAGCATGAGCTCTTCTAACTCTATGATCCATGCAATTTTTGCTGCACAATAATTTGGCCATATGTTCATAATCATGCATGGAATGTTTTCGCTCAATTAATTGCATTGTTTGAATCGTGTATCAAAAATCATAGCCTTCATGCAAAAATTAGGGTTCTTGAGGATTTTTCATGATTTCTTGTTATATGTTTAATTTAAATGAAATTAATGGACATAGACATGATCGTGAGGTTGAGACGAGCATAATGATATGTGGATTGCATGTTATAATCAAGTATTCAGGGAGATTGGATAGAAAATGCAAATCAGCCAAACCCAGAACACGCGCGTGTTCTTCAGCTGTTCTTGGCGCCATTTCTTTGAAATTCAAATATTTGAATTTTGTGATTTTTATTTAATTGATTCAAAAATTAATTTCTCTATGAGTTTTAATGATTTTGAGTTGATTCTTTTTTTAATAATTCACAAAAATGTTAAAATATTTTATTTTATCAAAAAATCCCAAAAATATTATTTATTTCATATAATTGATATTTTTCTAAAGAATTAATATTTTAATTATTTTTGACATTTTAAATATTTTTTTTCTACATTGATTTTGCAACTTTTAATGCTTTCTAATTATTTTGTAGGTCAATACTTAATTTTGACGCATTAATCCAAGATCACACTTTGTTTTCCATATGTTAAACAATTTTGATCATTTTAATTGAATTTTTATTCAATTAAATACATTTTTGAAAACAAATTAGGGTTTTTGGATTAATTCAACCCTCATAAATCATTTTCAAAACCCTTTGGGCCTCTTGAGAGAGTGTAAGACCCAACCCACTTGTACAAAAATATTTTGGGCCTCATTCGTTGTATAAGTCCCTCTGTACATTTTCAAATAAATGGCACGATCATCGCCTTTTGAAAAATAACCTTGCGCCTCTCCTTGAGATATAAGACCCATTCAAAACTCTTGGGCCTATAATAGAGTGTAAGACCCAACCCCCTTTTAACCAAAAGCATTTTGGGCCTCACTTATTGTATAAGTCCCTCTGCGTTAAAAGAAAACCTCGGCGCGATCGCCATTTTTAACGAAAAGTCAACTGGGCCTACCCTCGTGTTATAAGCCCCACTCTTTTTCTTTAAACCCTTTGGGCCTATTGAAAGAGTGTAAGACCCATCCCTTTGTACAGAAAACATTTTTGGGCCACAGTCACTTGTATAAGTCCCTCTGTACAAATTCAAACAGTGCGCTCACTGATAAAACCTTGGGCCTCTCCTTGAGCTGTAAGCCCCAAATCTTTCTTTTTCAAAGCACTTTCTCCTTTGATTTTGAATATACTGTTGTTTTCAATCTTTCTTTGTTGAACAACTAACCAAACAGCATGGAAGCTCTACAATCGAGTAAGTGGTTATCGCTTTCATTTATCGCTTTCATATACATATAACTGTATTGTGGGGCTATTTCACTGTAAGTCTTCTTTCATAAACTCATATCAACTGTGTAATAATAGTATAGATATTTAGAGTTTCCCCGGCAACTACGTCTAGCACTAGGTAAAGCCGTTTCAATCACTCTAAGAAATAGTCTAAACTAGATTCCCATAGGATTACCAGACACAGTCTTCCCTCCTCTTGGGGTTAAACAATATGGAGATATGAAAGGCAGCATTCTCTGTGAACCCTTTCATAGACTGTCACTCATAGAAGTTGTCAAGAAACTCTATTCCCCAGAAATGATCTCTTCTCCGTGAATTGCATCTCTTGAGTTTCTTCCAAATTCTCGGACTTTCCTGACTTTGATCTATTCTCAGTGAATAGCATTGCCTTGAATTTCTCGGGGTTTAGGGACCCACAGGCTTCTTAAAAGCACTTGTCAAGAGACTCTACTCCCCAGAGATGACCTTTTCTCCGTGAATGGCATCTCTTGAGTTTCTTCCAAATTCTCGAACTTTCCTGACTTGATCTATTCCTTGTGAATAGCTTACCTTGAATTTCTCGGGGTTTGGGGACCCATCGGCTTCTTAAAAGCAATCGGCCTCCTCTTGGGCATCGTACAAGGACCCACAGGCTTCCTAAAAGCAACCCCGCCTCCTCTTGGGCTTAGTACAAGGACCCTACGGCTTCTTAGAAGTATTCACAGCCTCCTTTTAGGCTTCGTATAATGATCTCTTCCTCCGGGAATGATAGCCTTCTCTTGGGCTTAGTACAAGGACCCGTCGGCTTCTTAAAAGTTTCCAGCCTCCTCTTGGGCTTCATACAAATTGTCCCGGCGACCTCCTAGAGGTATAGGAACAAAACTTAATCATCTTCATAGAACAGTCCTTTCAAAGAGTCTACTACTGTTTCTCAAAGCATAGTACAAAAGATGAAACTCTAGACTTGGACAGTCTAACTTCCTTGAGTCTCAAAGACATTCTCAAGTGACCCCTTCGTTAAATAGGAAGAAAACCCGCAGACTCGGACAATCTCAATACCCTTCGGATTTCCCGCTTCCTTAAAGAACAGGAATAACCTGGATCCTTGAATCAAATCCATGAGTACAATATTGCTCATATAAGAACTGATTTTCTCTTTAAAATCAGTATACTGGACCTATCACTTAACTGAAACAGTTACCCTAGCCTCCTCTTGGGCTTTGTACAATGATTCTTCCCCGCGAAGCAAACATTTAGCCTCCATCTCGGGCTTCGTACGAGATACCAAAATTCTCCCCAGTGGAGTCAAACAACATTTAGCCTCTCTCTCGGGTTTTGTACGAGACACATAAAGAGACTCCCTCGTTGAGTCAATCACCCCTTTCGCCTTCATCTCGGGCTTTATACGAGATACAAAAAGGTTCTTATTGAGCCAAACAAACAATAGCCTCCATCTCGGGCTTTATACGAGATACCAAAAGATTCCCTCGTTGAGTCAAAACCTTTTAGCCTCTCTCTCGGGCTTTGTACGAGACACATATTAGCCTCCTCTTAGGCTTTATATAATAAAACCACTGGTTAATCCAATTAACCTTTTAGCATCAAAGATGTGCCTCGTTCACAGTACACAAACATCAACAACTCCTTCCTCTTCATCTAAATCATTGTAAGCGACAAGCCTCTGGATCATCTACATCCATGCCACTGTCCCTCTTTTAGCATGAGAAATTCCTAAGGAAAGATAGCATTGCTCTACACTGAGTTAAAGTCTTCTCCTTCAGGTTAAAACCCCCTATAAAGGAAATTATGGCATTGCCGGATTCACAAATCCTGGTTAAAGTAATTCTCCTTTATAAAAAAGTTGTGACATACAACCCCCTCTTTAGAGATGACAAATTCTCTCTAAAGTTGGGACCTTTCAGCTTCACATCTTGGGCTTTGAACAAGATACAAATAGACCTTTCAGCTTCACATCTTAGGCTTTGAACAAGATACAAACCACCTTTTCACTTCACGTCTTGGGCTTTGAATAAGACACCAAAAACAACCATTTCCTCCCCTAGAATATGAGGAACTACGAACGCTCTAATTTCCCTGTTTCGGTAAACGGGAATACGTAGGCATAAGATCGAAAGAAAAGATCTTAGCGAGCACACTAAACAAAAAACCCAAATCCCATATCTCCATCAATCAAAAGCAGTAATTCAAAAACATCAGTCCTAACATCCTAATCCTTGTTCCCCGCCAGAAACCTTCTGTCAAAATAAAAAGAAAGAAAACCGTATTGGCGAAAATACAAATAACCAGTACAAAGGCCCCCCCACATTGATAGCATCCGTAAACTAACAGACCGCTGTTTAAACTCAGTATGCAAAGCAGGGTTAATTGGAGACATCTATTTCCATTCCTTCATCATCTTTAATAGGATAAAAAATGAATTGACCTGTAGTAAGCTCAACCGCAGAGAGCGACCAGCGCTTAAGAACCGCGTCCAAAATCGCTCGCTACAATTTAATGTTAACTTTAGTTTAGCTTTCTTATTTTTGTTTAGTTTTTTACCAGATTAATTTTAATTTAGGTTATTTTTAATTTTTAATTTAATTTAATTTTAATTTAATTAATTATTTTATTATTTAGTTTAGTTTAATTTCAATTCTAATTTTATGTTAATCTCAGTTTATTTGGCTAGGTTCTATTTAATTTTAGTTTAATTATACTTGTTTTTACTTTAAAATTACAACAATATCACAAAAATAGACACTAAGCCATGTACAGTCAACTTCATCTTTCTACTACCATGTGCCATTACCCGCCAACACGCTACACCTGCTTCAACAACAAAAGAGGAAAACCTGCCTCAAGCCCTTTTGTGAGCCTGCTACCCGTTTCACCAAAACAAGACCTGCATCTACTGCTCTACACAACAAGCAATACAAAGACCTGAATCAATGACAAAACATGCCTCAAATCAGCCAAATCCTGCACTTGAAAAAGACCTATCAACAACGTTACAATTTTGAAATTCAAAAGAAGACATGTTTTCAGAGTTAAAAGGAGAAAGAGAGAGAACAGATTAAAAAAAAAAGAAAACACAGACCTCTTCATCATTTTTGGCTTCTGCTAAAAACTCCCTCACTCTCTATAAAACAACCAAAACCATTAACTTTCGCTCACCTGTTTCGACTGCTGAACTCCTCCATTCTCATCCCTTTCATTGAACTCACAACAACACACCTACAAGCTGCTCTTTTCCGGGTGATCGAAACATTACCACTATCTCAAGCCTTAAACACTACAGCCACAACACAAAAGAAACTGAACTCACATTTTCCATTCATCTTCATTATCACCACGCACCTCCAACTCCAGTGACTTTTCTCCGACGCACAATTATTACAACGACATGACCCAACGTTGTTGTAAAGTCATCTTCAGTTGCTGCTTATTTTTTCAGTAGCCACCACATATTCACTAACCAGAACCGAAAAAAAATAACAGAAGAGTTGAAACACCAAAATCCTTCAAACATAAAACTGGTTTCATCCTCCAAACCTTCTCTTTTCCTTTAACTCTTCCACTAAACAAAACCTCCTGTTGTTAAAAAACTCTTCATCAACAACGACAAAAAAAAAACCTTCCCCTGGCTTCAATCCGGATACCCACACCAACCATCATCACCCATTCGAAGCAACCTAAAACTTTCATCTTCATTATTCATCCTCAATCAACCCATTTTCAGATACACACACAAAACCCAAATCAAAAAGGAAGTAGATGAAAGGAAAGAAAGAAATCGAACCACAACCAATAAGCAGATCGAGAATTAAGATGGAGTGAGCAGAGGGAGAGCTGCACGAAACGAGAGGAGGGCGAGCGAAATCGAGAACGACAGACGAAAAGCCAAGGAGGAGAGTAGCGAAGGAGACGAAGAGAAAACGTAGCAGAACCAGGAGAAAGAAGATTGCGTGAAAGAAGAAGAATACGAACATCTCGTGCAGAAGGTTTTGGTTTTCTTTTTTTTTAGAATTCATTTCATCAGCCGTTTTGCTTCTTGTTTCTTTTAGGTTTTGTTCCTTTTTTTTAATGTTAATGAAATGGACCCATCCGACCCATGTTGGAACTCACACGCCCAGGATGTGGGCTGTTTCAATTTTCTGGCCCGTGTTTGATTTTTCCAGCCACCATTAGTTTAGTTAATTAATTTCAATTATTTAATCTTAACTAGGTTTTAATCATTTAATTTAAATTATGTTTTAATTTAATTAGTATTTAGATTTAGTTTAATAGTTTTAGCTTTAGCTTCTTTTATTTTTTAGATTTAAATCAGAGATTAGATTAGTTATTATTCTTTAGCTTATCAATTAGTTAATTTCTTCTCTAGAATTAGTTCATTTAGTTTTAATTAAATTTAGAACTAGGTATTAGAACTAGTTTTGGTTTAAATTAGTTTAGTTAAATTTAAGTTAGAATTTGGAATTTAGTTAATAAGTTTTTAAGTAAGTTTTAGTTTTAATTAATTAATTCATTAGATAATTAATCTTAGAATTAGTTTTAATTAGCTAATTTTTAGAGCTTAGTTAATTAGTTTTTAGAATTAGGTTATTTTACTTTGTTCTAGTTAATTAGTTTTAGACTTTATTTAATTAGCTTTTAGACATTAATCTTTTTAGGTTTTAGTTCGTTTAAGACTTTATTTAACTTCTAATTCATTTTTGTTTATTCCCAGTATTCGGTTTCTCATTTGGCTCTCATTGTGCTTGCGGTATATATATTGTTGTTTATCATGCACTTGTCCCTCTGTTTGTCCGTTTCTTGTACCTAATTCCAAAGGAAAGGAGCCCATCAGTTGACTGCCATGTCATTTAGGATAGCCTTGTCCCTCATTACCTCTGATCTCACGTCGCCGCACGATCGAGACTGCCTTCCCTTTTAACCTAGCATTAGGTTTGGAGTCGCCGCACTCGACGTTGGTGTCTTGCTGTCAGACCCTACTTTCCCTTGGAACCTTGACCACAGTCAAGAGTTCTTCACCCCCGTATTGAGTGGAACTACGGATGCTCTGATTTCTCAAGTTCATCTTGAGAATACGTAGGCATAGGATTGCGAGATCCTAGCAAGCCACCTTTTTCTTTTTCACCTTTTTTCGTTACATCCGATGCCTTCTCAGATTCCACCCCTTTTTACCTTTACATTCGATGCCTTCTCGGATTCCATCCCTTTTTTACCTTTATATCCGATGCCTTCTCGGATTCCACCTTTTCTTTTTTTCTACCTTTTTCTTTTTCCACAGTTTCCCTTTACATCCAATGCTTTCTTGGATTCTACCTTTTTCTTTTTCACCTTTTTACCTTTACATCCGATGCCTTCTCGGATTCCACATTTCTTTTTTTCAACCATTTCATTTCTCACCCTTTACCCCATATGGGGAACTATGAATGCTCTGATTCCATTCACTTCAGGATACGTAGGCACGAGATGCGATGTCTTGACGAGCATACTTAGTGTATATACCCCTAGGTCTTTACCTTAGCACAGTTCCCTTAGCAAGCAAACTTTAGAATAACATAAATACTAATAAGAGGTTCCCGTAGAGTACTACGGATACTTAGGGTGCTAATACCTTCCCTTTGTATAACCAACCCCCGAACCTAGATTCTCTTTTTTAGGGTTTTTGTTCTTTACCCTTTCCTTTGGATAAATCAAAGCTCGGTGGTGAATTTTAAAGATGTGTGATGCAAGTTAATTAATAGCTTGTTATCCAATTCTCACCGCAACACATGTCCCGCGCAGTGCTCATCTGGAAGGTCTTTTCTTCAAAGAAGGAGAAAATGACAGGGCACTAAAGACGGAAATAGTGCACACATGGAAACGTGTTCACAGGAAAGGAAGAGAGTCTCTAGGAAAACCAGATTGTGTCTCAATAGAGCCTTATCTCCATTGGGTACAAACTAGAGCTCTCAAGATAAGGATGCCTTACCCTCGCTAGGAAGTTCTTCCATTAAGGGACTCTGCCCTTTATTTCATGTCTGAGACGGAAAAACATCAAGTTACTCTCAGCAAAGTTCAACAGGAGAAGAGGTCTTGGAAGAACAAGTATCGTATTCTCAATGTGGAATGTAAGAAAATACAGCAACTGTTAAGATAAAAAGATGCTCTGATTGAGATTTTAGAGCAACATGTTGTAGAAAATCAGGATGACCAAAGGATTTTGCTCACGCCTTTCACTTGGCAAACGCCTTCTTCATTCTTTGCTGATATAACTGACCATGGTATAGTGCTGTTATTCGTTTCTCTTCGATTAGATTCAGTTTGTCATGTCGACTTTAACACCATTCAGCCTCTGTGAGCTTAGCTTCCGTCAATACCCGGATTGATGGGATCTCTACTTCGATGGGGAGCACTGCCTCTATGCCATATACTAGAGAGAAAGGGGTTGCCCCTATTGAAGTGCGGACAGACGTGCGATAACCGTGAAGAGCAAAGGGTAGCATCTCGTGCCAATCTTTGTAGGTTACAACCATCTTCTGAACAATCCTCTTGATGTTCTTGTTAGCCGCTTCTACCGCTCCGTTCATCTTTGGTCGGTAGGGAGATGAGTTATGGTGTTCGATCTTGAACTCTGTGCACAACTCTTTAATCATCATATTGTTCAAGTTAGATCCATTATCACTAATGATCTGGCTCGGAACACTATAACGGCAAATGATATTGTTTTTGATAAATCGGACCACCACTTGTCGGGTTACATTAGCGTACGACGCTGCTTCGATCCACATGGTGAAGTAATCAATGGCTACCAGGATGAACCGATGTCCGTTTGAAGCCTTAGGCTCAATCATGCCAATCATGTCGATTACCCATATGGAAAAAGGCCATGGGGAAGAAAGAACTTTGAGATGCGTTGGCGGTACATGAATTTTGTCGGAGTATATCTGACATTTGTGACACCTCCTCATGTACTTGTAGCAGTCGGATTCCATTGTCAACCAGTAGTACCCTGCTCTTAGAATTTTTCTCGCCATTGTGTGTCCGTTGGCATGAGTGCCAAAGGATCCTTCATGAATTTCTTTCATCAGCATGTCTGCTTCTGGTCTGTCTACGCATCGAAGCAAGACCATGTCAAAATTTCTCTTATAGAGAGTATCACCGCTCAAGAAGAAACTGCCTGCCATCCCCAGGTGGGTACTCTTGTTTCTAAAGGAAGCATTTGATATCATAATACCAAGGTTCGTCGTCTATGACTGCTTCAATCGTGAAGATGTAAGCGGGCCTTTCAAGGCGTATTATGTAGATCTTAGGTAGGTCATTCCATTGACCTACACTAATCATGGAAGAGAGAGTGGCTAATGCATCAGCCATGTGATTCTCCTCATGAGGGATGTGATAAAACTCAATTCTGTTGAAGAAAGGTAACAACCTTCTTGCATAGTCTTTGTAAGAAATCAGTCCTGATTGGTATGTGTTCCAATCTCCTTTAATCTGATTGATAACTAAGGCTGGGTCGCCATATACGTCCAAGTTTTTTATCCTCAAATCAATCGCTTCCTCGAGACCCATAATACAAGCTTTGTATTCGGCCTCATTGTTTGTACACTTGAACATATGTCGGGCAGTGAAAGGAATGTGGGTACCCTGAGGGGTTATGATGATTGCCCCAATTCCGTTTCCGTAATGATTGGCAGCTCCGTCAAAGATAAGTCCCCATTGGGAACCTGGTTCTGGCCCTTCACTGGGTAGCGGTTCATTGCAGTCTTTCATTTTTAGATACATGACATCTTCGTCTGGGAAGTCAAACCCGATTGATTCTTGATCGTCAAACGGTTGATGAGCCAAATGATCGGCTAAAATACTCCCCTTAACGGCTTTCTGAGCGTGGTATTCTATGTCATATTCTGATAGCAACATCTGCCAACAGGCAATCCTTCCCGTGGGAGCAGGTTTTTCAAATACATACTTGATTGGATCCATCTCAGAAATCAACCAAGTAGTGTGATGAATCATGTACTGGCGCAGCCGTTTGGCTGCCCAAGCCAAAGCGCAACAAGTTTTCTCATGCATAGTGTACCGATTCTCGCAGTCGGTGAATTTCTTGCTCAAATAGTAGATGGCAGACTCCTTCTATTTGGTTTCGTCTTGTTGGCCAAGTACACATCCCATTGAGTCCTCGAGGACTATGAGGTAGATGATCAGTGGTCTTCTTTCCACTGGAGGTGATAGAATCAGTGGATTCAATAGGTATTCCTTAATACTGTCGAAGGCGGTTTGGCAGTCTTCTGTCCAAACGCAGTCCTGGTTCTTTTTAAATAATTTGAAAATCGGCGCACATGTCGCTGTCATGAGGAATATGAATCTGGAGATGTAGTTCAAACGTCCCAGGAATCCTTTGACTTGTTTTTCAGTTTTTGGAGAAGGCATTTCTTGAATGGCCTTGACCTTATCAGGATCAACCTCAATTCCTTTCTGGATGACGATGAACCCTAAAAGTTTTCCCAAAGGGACACCGAAGGTGCACTCGTTGGGATTCAAGCAGAGCTTGTACTTTCTCAACCGCTCGAATAGTTTTGACAGATGGGTCACATGCTCCTCTTCTGTCTTAGATTTTGCAATCATATCATCGACATATACCTCGATTTCCTTGTGTATCATGTCATGAAAAAGAGTAGTCATGGCCCTTTGATAGGTTGCCCTGGCGTTCTTCAAACCGAATGCCATCACCTTGTAAAAAAAGGTACCCCATGGGGTAATGAACGAAGTTTTATCCATGTCTTTCGGCGCCATTTTGATTTGATTATAGCCCGAGAATCCATCCATGAAGGGGAAAATTTTGAACTTTGTTGTACTGTCTACCAGCATGTCGATGTGTGGTAAAGGAAAGTCGTCCTTTGGACTAGCCTTGTTTAGATCTCTGTAATCCACACACATTCTAACCTTTCCGTCCTTTTTCAGAACAGGTACGATGTTGGCTAACCATTGAGGATATTTTGATGTGGCGAGGAAACCCGCGTCAATCTGTTTCTGTACTTCCTCTTTGATTTTGATGGCCATGTCCGGGTGAGTCCATCTCAACCTCTGTTTTACTGGCGGACATTCCGATCTCAACGGTAAATGATGTTCCACGATGCTGGTATCCAACCCTGGATATCCTGATAGGACCAAGCGAATACATCGGGGAATTCTTTGAGAAGCTTTACCAAACCCTCTCTGGCAGTTGGAGTGAGCAGTGCCCCAATCCTGATTTCTTTTCTCTCTTTTTCTGAACCTAAGTTTACCATTTCCAACGGCTCTTTATGAGGTTCAATGGACCTTTCCTCCTGTATGAGTAATCGGTAGATCTCTTCTAAAATTTCGTAGTCATCTTCTTCTTCAGCCCCAAATACCGGGAACTCAAAGTTGGGAGAAGGCAACGGATCGTATGTTTCAAAGGGATTTAAAACAAGCAATCTGCATGATAGTATGATTTGTGTTTAGAAGAGATAGAGGATATGCAAGAGTGTGTGCAGTGTATTTCTTTTACTGCTTATTTTTATTATTGAGTTGTTTTTTAGGATTACCATTTTCTGAGAAAAGCAAAAAGAGAAAACAACAATTAATGCAGAAATTACAGAACGACGTTATTTTATTAATGAACAAGTCGATTCTTGAAACTACAGCCCTATAAAACAAAGCTCTGGCGCTTTGGGCGAAGCGAAGAGGGAAATTTACAGAAAGTGAGCCCTATCAAAACATCCGTTTCACCTGGGCAGGGTGAAAGGTTAAAGACGGCAATTACTTTGACTTATGAACAATCTTTGGAACATCGACAGCAACCCATTGGCGGTGAACTCCTCGGTGAATCACAAAGTCTGGTACCTTCCTTGATTTGTCTTCAGAAATAATGCTGATTTCTGGTGGAGCAGGATCGTTGGAGTCTGTCTCCAGGCAGAGTTGTCGTAGGAGGATTCTTCAGCTATATCTTGTATAGTGTTTGTGCTCTCAAGTAAATCTCCCCATCCAGTAGGCTGGGTGTCTTCGAACCTGATACGAGAGCTTTCAGGAGTGGTGTACTTGACCAAGTAGTCGAACTTGCCACTTGGTTGCCCTAAAGTGTCCCATACTTCTTTGGAATTGGAGGAGTCATCTCTTTTGATGATGTTGACCTCAGGGAAAGCATAGTTAATGAACTCGAGCCCTGCAATATTTGCAAATTCGTTGTCTCTCTGGATACTTTTGGAAAGCCCCGAGTAATGATCCCATGACATGGTGGGGACACAAGTATTCTTTTCAATGATGCTCAGTTGATAAGCGTCGTTGGGCTGACTTTCTTGTCCCAAGTCTCCTGGGTACGGCTTCCAGATAGGCAGGCCATCCATTGGGCCATAATAGTTGTGGTCAAAGTTGTCTTTCATTAGAGTGTCTTCCTCTAATGAGTTTAGCGGAGCACAACATCCTTCTGGATCACAATCTCCATATATCGTTTTGACATCTGACCTTGGTATAAATCTCGGACTCTAAGCGGGATAGTAAAATGGCGTAGGCACCTCTTCTTGAGACATATAACCGTCCTCGTTAAGATAAGACTTATATTCTTCATCTGTGTAGGAGGAATCTCACTCGTTGATGGTATGCACTTCTTGAGGTACTGGGTGAAGGAAACCTCCACTGTGGAAGAAGTCCTGAATGGGATGAAAAATTTCATCGTTAGTAGCAGTCTGGGTACAGGTTGAGGAAAAGCCAAGACCCTTCTTTGTTTTGTTATCAGTAGGAATGATAAGATGTCTCCATCCCTTTGCATTGTTACTTTTGATTAATTCGAGGGCATCTTTGTACGAGGAAATCAATGTTCCTTTTTCTGATTGGTTGTCACTGCTCACCGAAAGTGCTTGGAACTGGGTTCCAACAACCTCCTCTGGTTCTACACAAGTGGATGACGATAAGTTGCTCACAATCAAGTCTTGCTCACCGCAGACTGTGACTAGTTGGTCGTTCTTGACGAACTTCGGCTTCTGGTGAAGTGTCGAAGTGACTGCCCTAACCTGGTGTATCCAAGGTCTTCCTAATAAACAGATGTATGCTGCCCGGACGTCCATGACCTGGAAAGTGACTTGGAAAGTGGGAGGACCGATAGTTATGGGAAGATCGATTTCGCCGATAACTACTTTTCGAGATCCTTCAAATGCTTTGACAATGACCTCACTGCCCCTCATCAGAGATCCTTTGAATGATAGTCACATTAATGTAGATTTTGGCATAACATTCAGAGCCGATCTGGTGTCTACCAGTACGCTGACTAAATCATCGTCCTGGAAGCTAACCGTGATATTGAGCGCCATGTTATGACAGCGACCCTCTTCAGGTAATTCCTCATAACTAAATCCCAAGTTATTGCAAGAAGTGATGTTAGAGACAATGCTATCGAACTGTCTGATTGTTACATCATGTTCCACAAAGGCTTGCTCCAAGACTTTCTGTAGAGCCTCCCTGTGCACTTCTGAACTGAGTAAAAGTGATAGCACTGAGATCTTTAAAGGAGTTTGTAACAGTTGATCGATAATGTTGTATTCACTCCTTTGGATGAGCTTCAGCATCTCATCATTGTTTTTCGACCATCGTAAGCAATTTCGATCTGTTCCTGGTTGGGAACTCTTGATTCGTCAAGTAGAGGGATGATGGTACAAACATCCCTAGCCCTCTGATGATCAGAGATTATGACAACATCCTCAATTTGATCAGCGAGGTAGTCTGGCACCCAATTGATTGGTCCAGAACCCGGATATGGGCGAATCTCTCTACGATCCACCTGACCCTGAAGAGCTGCTCGCACAAGGTAACATCCTTGGTCACTTTCCGAATAGACTCTACAACGTTCATAGTTGTGTGGTGGCACCTGGCCACGCCCGCTTTGAATGCAATGTAACCTCACTAGGTCAGTTTCCACAGATCGACCGTCCTGACTTTGACGCCGAGTAGGGTCTCCATTAGTGATACTAACTTGTTGGGTGTCTTCATCCATATAGACTGGAAGCCACCAGTGGTTCAACAAGTGCTGAAGGGTTTCCTGGACAAGGGCACAACCTTGATCGTTTTTGCAACCCGCCCTACAGCTCTGATAATCATGAGATACCAGGAATCCGAGCCGGACCTGTTTAGCATGTAACTCCACCAGGATGGTATTCATCAAGCGAATATCAAAGATTTGAATCATGTTGATCTGATAGGGATTCCTATCATGGTAGTCCTGGATCCATCCAAGATCCATCTGACGCTGGAGGGCCTCTTGTACAAAAGAGCATCCCTGTTTGTTTACCGAGCAAGTCAGACAAGAACTGTAATCGTGCCGCGGCAGATTATGATACTGGCTTTGCTTGGAATGCATCGCCACCAAGTTGACATTCATTGCACAGATGTTGTGGTTCTGAATGATGTTAGAATTCGTGTAAACCATGTTAACTCCATGAACTCGGTGCTCTTAGGTCCATCCGAGATCTATCTGTTCCTGTATAGCTGATTGTACCACAGAACATCCTCGATTGCTTTTAGAGCAGATATTACACTGGTGATAGTTATGAGGTGGCACATGGCCATATCCACCCTGTCTACAATGCATCTTGACCAGATTGGTCTCTAACAAGAGTACATCATGAATTTGATAGACGTTGTTAGTCTCTTCCTCTATCAAATTGACCGTAGCTTTCTCGTGTTGAGGCAGCGGGTTTGTGAGAACATTAGGATTTTTATCCTTGAAAGATAAGACTCCGCTCCTAACAAGCTTTTGCACGTCAGATTTGAAATTGAGACAGTTCTCTATGTTATGCCCTGGTCCTCCTTGATGGTAAGGGAAAGTCTGATCCACCTTAAACCAAAAAGGCGGATTTTCCGGTACTATAAGAGGGGACTTAGTCTGGACATGCCCCTTAGCCAGTAGTAAAGGAAATAATTCTGCGTACAATACGAGTATAGGATCAAATCCTGGTGGCCGTGTTGTACGGTTGTTGTTATATGGAGGACGTGCTTGCTGAAGAGGCTGTTTAGTCCTTTGCTGATTAGGTTGGCTCTGCGCAACCTGAGATTGATACGTAGAAATAGGCGCAGGATTGATAGCAGGGGTTACAGTTGCTACCGGTTGATAACGTCGCCTTTGCTTTTCGAGAGAGATATTCCCAATATCCTGCTCTTTTTTCTTAGGGAGAGCACTACCGTATCGCTTTGTACTACTTGATGATCTAGTGTCTCTGACTAGACGTCCCTCTCGGACGGCTTCCTCAAGACGAACTCCCATACCAACCATCTCGGTGAAGTCACTGGGCGCACTGGCAACCATTTTGTCGTAATAAAATGAGCTTAAGGTCTTTAAGAAGATCTTTGTCATCTCTTTTTCCTCAAGAACTGGACAAATTTGAGCGGCAATTTCACGCCATCTTTGAGCGTATTCCTTAAAGGTTTCCGTGTCCTTTTATGACATTGGTCTGAGTTAATCTCTGTCGGGTGCCATGTCCAGATTGTATTTATATTGTTGGACGAAGGCAGTGCCAAGATCTCTGAAAGTGCTAATCGTAGCACAATTTAAACCCATATACCATTTCAGTGCGGCACCGGTTAAACTATCCTAAAAGTAGTGAATCAGTAAATCCTGATTCTCTGTCTGAGCTGACATTCGCCGAGCGTACATCACCAAGTAACTCTGAGGGAAAGAGTTACCCTTGTACTTTTCAAAGTTGGGCACCTGGAATTTGTGTGGGACTTTCACATTGGGGACCAAGCAAAGGTCCGTGGCGTCCTTTCCAAATAAATCCTGACCGCGAAGGGCCTGCAGTTCTTTCTGCATTCCCAGGAACTGTTCCTGGAACTCATTCATTCTTTTGAACATGTTGTCATTTCCACCAGAAGGTATCTGTGGAATCTGTCCTTCCGGGACAGTGTGTACCACGGGCAGTGGTATAGTCAATATGGCCGAGACTCTCGGTGCCTCCCAAAGTTTGTAACCTTCAGGAGCTGCTGTCATGCCCCTGGCATCTTCGCTTTCCCGAAGTTTGTAACCTTCAGGCCCAGCGGTTCCTGCTGCGGTCCCCTGATCCTCATTGATCAACGGGGTATATCCTTCTGAGATATAGTTAAGTGGCATGCCCCAGGGACGATCTTTTGGCATTTTGTACCTAGGATCAGACTTTTCCACTATGGGCATTGAGGTGATCTCCGAGATCACAGTCCTTTGTAGCTGAGCTTCTGCCATGGCTTGCATGTCATTGTGAAGGTTTCTCATATCCTGTCTCAGAGCGTCGATCTCTTCTTTCAACTCTCTGTTCTCTTCCTCGAGATCATCCATCTTTTTCTGACGATTGGCCCAAGTATTGTACGAATGAGACAGTTTGACTCTAGAACCAAGACACAAACGGGAGATTCGTAGGTAGGAAGAATACGTGACGTGATAATGATGAATGCAATGATTATATTAATTATTATTTTTTGGTTTAATCAAAATAAACTTTGAAAATTAGATTGCAAATATCAAACAGTGGGGAAACCAAGTTTTAATGAATTCAAAGGATTGCGAAAATAGAAATACAGTAGATTACAATGTGCGAAAACAAAAACCTAAGCTAAGGGGTCCCGAGTCCTCTCTGGGGAGAAATCGGGTGCTGATTCTGGTACTTTCCTCTTCTTTGACCAGGGCTCTTGGGCCGTTCTCGGGTTGTCATTCCTTTGCCAAGTGAAAGAAACGAGCAAAATCCTTTGGTCATCCTGATTATCTACAGCATGTTGCTCTAAATTCTCGATCAGAGCATCCTTATCTTTCAGTAGTTGCTATATTTTGGTACACTCTATATTGAGGGTGCGGTACTTGTTCTTCCAAGACCTCCTCTCCTGTTGACCTTTGTTGAGAGTAACTTGAAGTTTTTCCGTTTCAGTAATGAAGTACATTTAAGATTCCCTCGGCGGAAGAACTCCGTGACGAGGATAAGGCATCTTTAGCTTGAGAGCTCTAGTTTGTACCCTGTGGAGATAAGGCTCCACCGAGACACAGTCTGGTTTTCCTAGAGACTCTCGTCCTTTCTTATGAACATGTTTCCAAGCGTGCACTAATTCCATCTTTTAGTGCCCTGTCATTTTCTCCTGCTTTGAAGAAAAGACCCTCCAGATGAGCATTACGCGGGACATGCCTCATCTGGTATCCAAATTGACGACGAACAAGAACTGGATGGTAATTGATTCCTCCTTTAGTTCCTATGATGGTACGTTGGGGAAGTTTCAACAACGGTCAATGATCCTGATCCCGTCATAAATCCTATTGCACCAATCTATATCAGAGTTGGTGAGATACATGATTTTCTGCGACCAACACAAAGCACTCTTATGATCCCAAAAAGCAGCAGGCTTAGACAAATGGGAGATAAACCATTTATATAGCAAGGGCACACAGCAGGTGATCATCCCTCCGCTGTACAAATTCCCTAAGTGTACATAATGATACGCGTCCGCGAGCAAAGTTGGCACAGGGTTTCCAATGAGAAAAACCTTAATGGAGTTGATATCGACGAAGCTATTAATGTTGGGAAACAGAAATAACCCGTAGGTGAGTAAGACAAAGATGCTTTCAAAAGCAGTCATGTTCCCTATACTAGCAAAGTACAGAGCCTTCTTTGTCAGGATCTGGGCTGGCAAACTTGGGAGCCCACCCTTGGTGGTCATGTGAGTCTTGACTTCCGACTCATCCAATAAATTGCTCATGCAATGGTCTGATCCTTTGGAATTTCTTCCAGTCCAGAAAATGGAGCTCGATCAGTAATGTGTAAATCGGTTAGGTGAGAATACTCCTGCAGTGTTGGTGCGAACTGGTAATCCGGGAATGTGAAACAGTGATAGACCGGATCGTAAAACTGAATGAGTGCCTCCATGATTCCTTCAATCACATGGACTCTTAACAGAGGTAGCAGACCTCCGTACTTGGCTCTGAAAGCTTCAGGGTTAGTGATCATCCTCGGTAATCCTCTTAAATCTTCTAGTTTTGGAACCTTGAAGGTATACTTATGAGTTCTCCTTCTACCGAAGTCCATGAGCGCAATCTTTTCCTCTGACATTTGCAATCATTGTCTTAGTTTAATTTTGAAAAAGATAGACTAGAAGAGAAGTTTTTCTTTATTTTAATGTTTTTTAGATGAATGCATGAATGCAGCACACAAAAACATAGAAAAAACATGGGGTCAAAGGGTCGGTGTCATGAAGTCAAGGCTCTACCCCCCAAAGGTTTATACTAGTGATTTTTGTACCAGTCTCTCAACATCATCAGTTCTTGTCAAGAAAACACCAGTGGGCCGGGAACCGTGCTAGGCGATGTTTTTCGAAGAACCATCAGAAGAGGGTAGTATCGCGTGACAACCATTTCCAATAGTTTCCGCACTACTAAAAGAGGTTTTTCCTAGGTGTATACTCAATCTTTCCACATGCGGCATCACACGCATTCCCATTAGCAGAAAAATAAACACAGATATCAATTAGGAAAAGCAGTATATATATTTGTCCTAAAGTCCTAGACTTTAAAGAGCTATGAATCTTATGTTCCTGACAAAAATGGCTCCCCGACAGAGTCGCCATTCAGTGGTACCTTCCCCACTTTAAAGGTTTTGACCTAAGATCCTAGTGAAGTCAGAAAAAGTCCTATCCTAGTGAAATCCCCAGAAAAGAAAAAAGGAAAGAAAGAAGGGCCCCACGGTGGGCGCCACTTCTCTGTGGCACTTTTTAAGGTTTCTACCTAAGAGATGGGAAGAGAACGGGATCTCGTTTAGTCCCCAGTGAAGTCGCCATTTTTATCTATAGCGTGAATTTTTGGACGTGGTTGCGAAGCACTATCGCTTTTGGGATACTACAGTTCGATTCATTTTTTATCCTATTGAAGCTGATGAAGGAAGGGAAATAGGTGTCTCCAATTAACCTTGCTTGCATACTGAGTTTAAACAGATGACTGTTGGTTTACAGATGCTACAAAGATTGTGGGTCTCTCTTAGGTTATTTTGTTCAAATAGTGCCCGGGTGATTGGTGGGAGTTTAGGACTAAGGCTTTTCAATTGATATGTGAGGGTACGGGATTTGGGTTTTGGATTAGTGTGCTCGCTAAGATTTTTCTTTCAATCTTATGCCTACGTATTCCCGTTTACCGAAACAGGGAAATCAGAGCGATCGTAGTTCCTCCTATTCTATGGGAGGAAATGGTGTTTTGGTGTCTTGTTCAAAGCCCAAGACGTGAAGCTGGAGGTCTATTTATATCTTGTTCAAAGCCCAAGATGTGAAGCTAAAAGGGTGTTGTCTTTAGAGAGAATTTGTCATCTCTAAAGGGGGTCTGTTTGTCACAACTGTTGGGTGACTGACTATAAAGGAGGATTACTTTAACCGGGATATGTGAATCCTAGCAATGCCATAATTTCCTTTATAGAGGGTTTTAACCCGAGGGAGAAGACTTTAACTCAGTGTAGAGCAATGCTATCTTTCCTTAAGGATTTCTCATGCTAAAAGAGGGACAGTGGCGTGGATGTAAATAATCTAGAGGCTTGCTGCTTACAGAAATTAGATGAAAGGAGTTGTTGATGTTTGTATCCTGTGAACGAGGCACAGTTTTGATGCTAAAAGGTTGATTGACTCAACCGGGGTTTTTCTTATACAAAGCCTAAGAGGAGGCTATTGACCCAACAAGAGGATGCTTTTGTGTCTCGTACGAAGCCCGGCAGGGAGGCTAAAAGGGTTTACTCAACAAGAGAGTGCTTTTAGATGTGTCTTGTACGAAGCCCAAGACGGAGGCTAAAGGTTGACTCAACAAGAGAGTCTTTTATACTCAACAAGAGAGTGTTTTGGTATCTCGTACGAAGCCCGAGATGGAGGCTAAAAGGATTATTGACTCAACAAGAGAGTCTGTTATACTCAATAAGAGAGTGATTTGTATCTCGTACGAAGCCCGAGATGGAGGCTAAAAGGATTATTGACTCAACAAGAGAGTCTTTTTGTATCTCGTACGAAGCACGAGATGGAGGCTAAAAGGATTGCTGTTTCAGTTGAGTGACAGGTCCAGTAGGTTGGTTAAAAGAGAAAATTAGTTCTTATAAAGAGATTGATTAAAGGTAAGGCTATGCTTTGGGATTGATCAGAGGATCAGGGTTATTTCCTGTTCTTTAAGGAAATGGGGAATCTAGAGGGTATTGGAGACTGTCCGAGTCTACTGGTGTCTTTCCCTACTTGAGAATGCCTTCGAGACTCAAGGAGATTAGACTGTCCAAGTCTAGAGTTTTATCTTTTGTATTATGTGTAAAGAAATAGTAGTAGTACGTTCACGGTAGAAAGATCTAGACTCTTTGAAAGACTGTTCTATTAAGATAACTAATTTATGTTCCTATACCTTTAGGAGGTTGTCGGGACAATTTGTACGAAGCCCAAGAGGAGGCTGGAAAATTTTAAGAAGCTGAGGGACAATTTGTACGAAGCCCAAGAGGAGGCTCTCTTCCCGAAGGAGAATCCTTATACGAAGCCTAAGAGGAGGCTGTGAATACTTCTAAGAAGTCGTAGGGTCCTTGTACAACGCCCAAGAGGAGGCGGGGATGCTTTTAGGAAGCCTGTGGGTCCCCAAACCCCGAGAAATTCAAGACAGGCTATTCACAGAGAATAGATCAAGCCAGGAAAGTTCGAGAATTTGGAAGAAACTCAAGAGATGCCATTCACGGAGAAAAGATCATCTCTGGGGAGTAGAGTCTCTTTGATAACTTCTAAAGGTGACAGTCTAAGAAAGGGTTCAAAAAGAATCTGCCTTTCACATCTCCATATTGTTTAACCCCAAGAGGAGGGAAGACGGTATCTGGTAATCCTATGGGGATCTAGTTTTGTCTATTTAAGAGTGATCAACAGGGCTTAGTGCTAGACGTAGTTGTCGGGGAAACTCTAAATATCTATACTAGTATTACACAGTTGATATGAGCTTATGAAAGAAGACTTACAGTGAAACAGCCCCACAATACAGTTATATGTATACGAAAGCGGATAAAGAAAGCATATAAACACTTACTCGGTTGTAGAGCTTCCATGCTGTTTGGTTAGTTGTTCAACAAAGAAAGATTAAAAACAACAGTATATTCAAAATTAAAGGAGAAAGTATTTTGAAAAGATGTTGGGGCTTACAGCTCAAGGAGAGGCCCAAGGTTTATCAGTGATCGCACTATCGTTTTGTACAGAGGGACTTATACAAGTGACTGAGGCCCAAGAAAGGTTTTTTGTACAAGGGGATGGGTCTTACACTCTCTCAAGAGGTCCAAGTGTTAAAGAAAAGAGAATTGGGCTTACAGCTCAAGGAGAGACCTAGATGATTGTTTTTCAACGGAAGATGATCGCGTCGAACTTTTCGAAATACAACGGGACTTATACAATAAGTGAGGCCCAAAATGTTTGTATTTACAAAGGATTGGGTCTTACACTATATTAGAGGCCCAAAAAAGTTTAAAGAAAAGAAATGGGGCTTATAACACGAGGGTAGGCCCAGATGATTTTTAAAAGAGGCGACGATCGCGCCGTTTGTTTTTGAAAATACAGGGGGACTTATACAATGACTGAGGCCTAAGAAGTGGTGTATTTACAAAGGATTGAGTCTTACACTCTATTAGAGGCCCAAACGTGTTTGAAATTGTTTGATGAGGGGGAAAATCAAAGAAACCCTAGTTTGTTATTCTTTAAAAGTAAATATTTAAAGAAAATAAAAAAAATACCAAATAAATTTGAATAAACCATTTGTGATTTTTGTTTAAGGTTTGAGAAATAAGGGATTAATCATAAGATGAATTAAAACTCACTTGGTTTTGATTTTCAAAGTAAATATTCACTTTTTTTTTTTTGGATATTCACTTTTAAAATGTTTAAAAACATTAAAAAAGGAATTTATTCACAAAAATACTAATTATATTAAATAAATAATATAAACTTAATTTTTTTGTGGAATAAAATATTACAATATTTTTGTGATTTTTTTGCAAAAAAGAACCAATCAAAAATAATTAAAATTGAAAGAGTTATTAATTTTCCAATTAATTAACAAAACATGAAAATATTGGAAAAAATAGCAAAATGTGAAAAAAAAACACAAAATGGCATGGGTGGGGTTTGAACCCACGACCTCAAGGTTATAGGGCGCGCGCCTTACCACTGGGGTGGTGATACATCCGTTGATTAAAACAAACCAACAAATATACAAGACTTGCCTTGTTTTCTAGGCTGGCCAAGGCAAGACAAGGCAAGTTTTGGCAAGAAACGGGAACGTCCATAACTTTCTTATTTCTCTATGGTTGGGGACAAAATTTATACGCATCTGGCCTAGAATTTCACAAGGAATCCAATGGTGGTGGTATTTTTTTTAGATCATGCTCCCTCCTCAAAACCCGATAGTGGTTTTGAAAAAGGCCTATAATTGCATTTTCTATGCTACACTTTGATACATGCATGAATTACATGATGAATTGGTTCAAACACAACATATATAACATGTATGAGGTGAGTATGATCAGTGGACTTCAAAGCAATGCATATTTTGGAAAGTTCAAGTCATGATGCTTACCTCTTTTTGAGCTTTTGGAGTTTTCTGTGAAATCTGCCAAACTTCTTGTTCTAGAAATGGTTTTATGCTTTGGACACTCTCAAATGATCCCTTAGAAGCTTTTAGGATGGTTGGAATCAGCTGGAACCTGCAAAAACACAAACTGGCCCTTTCTTGCAAAAGGGGTTAAAATGACCAAAATAGCAACTCTCTCAAATGGTGTTCCAGATGGGGGGAATCATTTGGGACAGTTCAAGGATGTTATTTGGAGTGTGTTTGAGGTTTTATCTAGTTTGGAAAGTGACTGAATCAAGACATGGCTTGAAAAATGCACAAAAGGCCTATTTTGAGGTTTTGAGATGTGACTTTGTGATTTTGGTGTTACAGGTCACTTTTGATAGTTTGGATCACCTACATATGATGTTTATGAGGTGTTAGGATCATGAGTTGTGATGGAAATGCTCTTTAACTCAAAAACTCAAAGTTACCTTGCTAAAGAAGGCATTTTGGCCTAAAGAGAGGGATTTTGAGGAAAGCATCTGTTTGATGGCTTTGGTGTACTCAAACTGAGCACAAATGAGCTCTATTTATAGTAGAGCAAGTTTGTTTTGGGATCAATAGTGAATGGCAACTGCAGCAGAGGTTTGGCCAATGGTTGCACTTTGGGATCCAAGTCTCCTCTAGCCATTGACTAGAGGTTAGGGCACAGGGATGTGGTTCCCTTGGTCTTGGATAAGTCTTGACTGAATTCAGTTGCAAATGTGTCAGTCCATGCCACCTTGGTGTATGCATTGAATGCTCCAATCCAAAATTGGAGTCTTGTCCCTCTTTTAGGCAATTCTAGGTTTGGCATGCTACTTCTTGTTCCAAGGACTTTGGAGGCTTGGCTCAGTGTTTGTCCCCTTTAGATTTGATCCTCAGATGTGTCCAAAGTGATGACAAGGCTTGGAATTATGTGATTTTTCCAAATCGAGCAAAAATGCAAAATTCTGCCTAGCCTTGGCAGTTTTCTGCAAGGCATATTGCCATTATCATATCTCTTGGCCCAAGTGGAATTTGGTGATGTTCTTGGCCATTTTGGAAAACCCTCATATGATACAAAAATTGTTTGATCATATTTGGTTTTGATACCTTTTGGATCCAAGTGAAAAATCCCCCTACATTTGGAAAAAAGTGAAGGCAGATTCTGACTTAGTGAAAATTTCACTAAGTGTTGGAAAAAGTGACATTTTCACTTTTTGTGATTTTGATCATTCCATAACTCAAAATCCATGATGAATTTGGAAGGAGGTCAGTTCTAAGCTTTTGTAGAGGGTAATGAGAGCTATAAATCAAGCTTTGGATGGGGAAAAATGGCCTTGTGGTTTAGGAGTTATGATCCTCCAAAGTTGGTACCCTTGCCACTTTGTTCATAACTTAGAAAATTTTCTAAGTTTTTATGGTTACCCCTTTTACAAGTTATCCCACTTTTCTTGATTTTTCTTGATGAATGATGATTTAAATCATACATTAACATCATTTTAGGGTTAAAAAACCATTTTTGTGAAAAATCTCAAAAAGTCAAAGTTGACTTTTGTGCACAGTTGACTTTTTGTCAGATGAATTTCAAACTGTGCGATCCTCTATGAAATCAAGTCCTTGACCTAAATCAACCTTGATGGATTAATTTCATAGGTGTTATAGGGTGTATTGAATCATGTCCTAGGGTTTGGGAGCATGTCCTGGTCAAAAGTCAAAGCTACAGTTGACTTTTCTCGCGAAACCCTAATTGTGGTACTGATGAAATTGAGACTTGCTGCTCAAGCTTCCTGGATCAATCCATTGTTACAAATGGATCAATGTGGTATATTGGAGACCCTCAAACGATGTCTAGAGGTCTTGGCTCATGATTTGTCCCAAAAGTCAACTTAGGGGTGAATTAGGTCAAGAAACCTTATTTCCTGATTTTTGATGTATGCATCCCCTGAGGTCAAATTGACTTGATGCTTGGGTCCATGAGGTTCCATGGAGTATTTTAGGATATGCTTTGAAGCATTGGCTCATGCCCAGAGGAAAATTTCCATCTGGAGGCCCTGGTCGACCAAACCCTAATTTGGTGACACTGGCGATCTTGAGGCTTGATCCACCTGGAAGGGAGCAGCCTTGTGCTTAATCCTTAAAGTGGGAGTCCTCTTGATCCATTGTAGATGTTTGGGAGGTTATACAAGTTGAAGATCATGTCATTTCTTGATTGATCCTTTGTCTAAGAACTCTAAGAGGGCTTGAAACCCTAATTTTGACTGTAGTAAGTGTTCACCCATCTTTGGGGAGACTGATGCAAGATGGTTCATCCATATTGTGACGATGATTTGCACAATGATGGGAAATCTTAGTGGTCAAAATTTGGGGTATGACACCTTGCTTTACAAATGGTTCACTTCCCATTTGCCCAAGTCTGCTGCAATTTAGGATCAAAAGAATACTTTACGTTGGTCGCAGAGAGTCATGTCTCTTACCAACTCGGACATCGATTGGTACAATCGAATCTATGACGGGATCAGGATCATTGACCATTGTGGAAATTTCCCAAATGTGCCCCTTATTGGAACTAAGGGAGGAATCAACTATCATTCGATGTTAGTTCGTCGTCAATTTGGATACCCAGTGAGGCATGTCCCGCGCAGTGCTCATCTGGAAGGTCTTTTCTTCAAAGAAGGAGAAAATGACAGGGCACTAAAGACAGAAATAGTGCACGCATGGAA
Organism: Lathyrus tuberosus; assembly: GCA_022829125.1. Classification (NCBI taxonomy): domain Eukaryota; kingdom Viridiplantae; phylum Streptophyta; class Magnoliopsida; order Fabales; family Fabaceae; genus Lathyrus; species Lathyrus tuberosus. The sequence goes on from JALAZF010000090.1 coordinate 10,904,783, forward strand.
ACATGTTCACAGAAAGGAAGAGAGTCTCTAGGAAAACCAGACTGTGTCTCGATGGAGCCTTATCTCCATTGGGTACAAACTAGAGCTCTCAAGCTGAGGATGCCTTACCCTCGCCAGGAAGTTCTTCCATTAAGGGACTCTGCCCTTTATTTCATGTCTGAGACGGAAAAACTTCAAGTTACTCTAAACAAAGTTCAACAGGAGAAGAGGTCTTGGAGGAACAAGTATCGTATTCTCAATGTGGAATGTAAGAAAATACAGCAACTGTTAAGATAAAAAGTTGCTCCGATTGAGATTTTAGAGCGACATGCTGCAGAAAATCAGGATGACCAAAGGAGTTTGCTCGCGCCTTTCACTTGGCAAAGGAATGTCAACCCGACAACGGTCCAAGAGCCCCGGCAAAGAAGAGGAAAGCACCAGAACCCGCACTTGAGCTCTCCTCAGAGAGGACTCAGGATCCATTAGTTTAGGTTTCCTTTTCCAGCAATTTGTAATCTACTGTATTTCCATTTCTGCAATCCTTTGAATTCAATAAAATGGGGCTTCCCCACTGTTTGATATTTGCAATCTAATTGTCGAAGTTTACTTTGAATAAACAAAAAATAATTAATAATAATTGCATTCATCATTCTCGTAACGCATTCTTCTTACCTACGAATCTCACGTTTGCGTCTCGATTCTAGAGTCAAACTGTCTCATTCGTACAATACTCGGGCCAATCGTCAGAAAAAGATGGATGATCTCGAGGAAGAGAACAGAGAGTTGAGGGAAGAGATCGACACTCTGAAAGAGGATCTGAGAAAGCTTCATAGCAACATGCAAGCTCTAGTAGAAGCTCAGATGCAACAACAAAGGACTGTGATCTCAGAGATCACATCGACACCCACAGTGGAGAAGTCCGATCCTAGGTACAAAATGTCGAAAGATCGTCCCTGGGGCATGCCTATCAACTATATCCTAGAAGGATGTGTTCCGCCGATCAATGAGGATCAGGGAACCGCAGCAGGAGCCGCTGGGCCTGAAGGTTACAAACTTTGGGAAAGCGAAGATGCCAGGGGCATCACGACAACTCCTGAAGGTTACAAACTTCGGGAGACACCGAGAGTCTCGGCCATAATGACTATACCACCGCCCGTGGTACACACTGTCCCGGAAGGACAGATTCCACTGATACCTTCTGGTGGAAATGACAGCATGTTCGACAGAATGAATGAATTCCAGGAACAATTCCTGGAAATGCAGAAAGAACTGCAAGCCCTTCGCGATCAGGATCTGTTTGGAAAAGACGCCGCAGACCTCTGCTTGGTCCCCAATGTGAAAGTTCCGCACAAGTTCCAAGTGCCCAATTTTGAAAAATACAAGGGTAACTCTTGCCCTCAGAGCCATTTGGTGATGTACGCTCGGCAAATGTCACCTCAGACAAAGAATCAGGAGCTACTGATTCACTACTTTCAGGATAGTTTAACCGGTGCCGCCTTAAAATGGTACATGGGGTTAAACCGCGCCACGATCGGCACATTCAGAGATCTTGGCGCTGCCTTCTTTCAACAATATAAATACAATTTGGACATGGCACCGGACAGAGATCAACTCAGATCGATGTCACAATAGGACAAGGAAACCTTTAAGGAGTACGCTCAGAGATGGCGTGAAATCGCCGCCCAGCTTTGTCCACCTCTTGAGGAAAAAGAGATGACAAAGATCTTCTTAAAGACCTTAAGCTCATTTTACTACGACAGAATGGTTGCCAGTGCGCCCAGTGACTTCACCGAGATGGTGGGCATGGGAGTTCGTCTTGAGGAAGCCGTCCGAGAAGGACGTTTAGTAAAAGACGGTGGATCATCAAGTAGTACAAAACGATACGGTAGTGCTCTCCCTAAGAAAAAAAAGCAAGATATTGGGAATATCTCTCTTGGAAAGCAAAGGCGACGTTATCAACCAGTAGCAGCTGTAACTCCTACTATCAACCCCACGCCTATTCCTACGTATCAACCTCAAGTTGCGCAGAGCCAACCTAATCAACAGAAACTTCAATAAGGAACACAACAGCCTCTTCAGCAGGCTCGTCCTCCATACAACAACAACCGTACAACGCGACCGTTAGGGTTTGACCCTATGCCCATGTTGTACGCAAAGCTCCTTCCGTTACTACTGGTCAAGGGGCACGTTCAAACTAAGTCTCCTCTTACAGTACCGAAAAATCCGCCTTTCTGGTTCAAAGCGGATCAAACTTGTCCTTACCATCAAGGAAGACCAGGGCATAACATAGAAAACTGTCTCAGTTTCAAATCTGACGTACAAAAGCTTGTTAGGAGTGGAGTTTTATCTTTCAAAGATACGAATCTGAATGTTCTCACGAACCCGCTGCCTCAACACGAGAAAGCTGCAGTCAATTTGATAGAGGGAGAGTCTAACAACACCTATCAAATTCATGATGTACTCTTGTTAAGAGCCAACTTGGTCAAGATGCATTGTAGACAGAGTGGATATGGCCATGTGTGTTAGTTCCTGGATTGGCTGGAATTTTTTTAAAACAAGGTATATTCAATGTTGATGTCAAGGTGCTGATGTTGCAACATTGAAGTCTTAACACTGGGCTGTGTTAAGTAATTAATTGCTGAAGTTGGATGTCTGATGTCACACAGGTGATGATGTAACATCAGATCTGCAGAATTAACAACAACAGGTTGTGAGTTTGTTAGGTTTGCGTATTAGCTGGAATTGTGGAGAGCAAGCTGTCTCATTGGATGCGAATATCTTGGGATAGATATTTACTGCTGCATAGGAGATCTGTTGCAGATTTGTAGGAGATTTAAAAGGTTGAAGATTTAAAAAGATTTTAGGAGAAAATCTGTTTTAAATATTCAGTTTTAAATAACAAATCTGGGAGATATTGTAGCAAGTCCAAGACCAATTCAAGGAGCTATATAAAGTGCACAAGACCAAAGGAAAAAGGTACAGAAAAACATTCAGAAGATTAGAAGCTGGAGGCTTAGTGTCTAGAGTTTGTTTAGAGTGCTTGATGCGTGTTTTTTTCGCAAGTGTACGAACGCGTCAGAGTAATATAAAAGATTATCGTATCCACAGAGACCAAGTGTCAATCTATCGCTATCTATTGTTAAGGTGTGTATCTAAGGTGATTGAAAATAGTAGTTTTGAAGAGTGCACGGTAGTAAATAAAGTAATTAAAATTAATTGATAAAGACAGGTTCGAATGCAATTCACACAACCAATTGATAATCCAAGTACTTGCTAATAGAACTACTTACGGGCAATGTTTTCTACTTTGAAAAGAACTAATTTGACAGGAACTGTCGCTTTCGCGTATTCAGAACCGAGTTGTACCCCCTAATCAAACCCTCTTATTGTCACGGATAAAAAGGCGCGCATTGCGTTAGAGTAGTAAACCTATTTTTAAGAAATATAGTATCTTGACCAAGTTGAAAAGTATTTTAACCTGGATTTTCTAAAAAAAAAGAGGTTCTTACGAACCAGACTTTAAACTTCTTAACGCGTCCGAAAAAGGTTTTAAAATCTCTTTTCCTTTTAAATTAAAAACTCCTAATAAACTAAACAAAGCGCTTTCGCTGTTTTTGAAATGGTTTAAAAACAATTAAGTTTAGATAGGCGTTGGACGGCTTTCGATCTTACCCAACGGAATTTAAGAACAGGAAAACTTATATTGAAAGTTAAAATAGCCCTTAAGTGTTTCCACTAACAATTGTACAGATTATCGGTTCGGTTATGATCTTCACATTCTAACCTTTATAAAATTAGCCAGACATGGTAAAGTAAAAGTTCATTTTTAGATTTTTCATAAAAAAAAGGTATTTAAGTGCGAGTGCGGAAAGTAAATGAAAGTAGTGCGAGTGCGGAAAGTAAATGAAAGTAATGCGAGTGCGGAAAGTAAATGAAATTAAAAGACAGTGCAAGAAATAAAGTTGACAAAAGGTAAAGTAATAAAAACCTGCTCCAATCGGAGTGGTTGAATAAAATGCGAACTGAAAGTAAAATGGCGGCAGGATTAACTTCCTTCCAGAGTGCTCCAAGACTCAATCTCACAGGCTCTTACAGACTCGATCTCTCGAATGTAGTAACACCTCGATGTGAAGCGATTACCACTATTACACTGATATATGCTTATGAACAACTAAGCTTGGATGAAGAAAAACGAAAATCTAAAGTCCTATTTATAGGCAAGGAAACATGTGGAAAAGACAAGGATGCCCCTAGCATTTGAATTTGGGCGGGAACTTGTTTTGCTCTTGTGGCGCCCGCCACAACACCATGGCGCCCGCCATGAGTGTAAAATTGCTTAGGCAGTTGGAGATCGTGGGGAAAAACAGTTGGGAGGAGTTTGAGACATGGCCACGTCATGGAAGACCCTGTGGCGGCCGCCATAGTGGATGCCATAAGTGTAAAATGCTGATTTTCTCTATTTTAGCTTATTTCGACTTCCTTTTCGCTCCTTTTCTCGCTCGGGGCTCTGATTAGACTAAAAACCTGAAAACAAAGAAAAACATAATAATAACATAATAAAATGACATTAAAAGACTAAGAATGCATGCGAAATCGGAGTCAAAAATACGGTGAAATTCAGTGTCATCAAATTCTCCCACACTTAGACCTTTGCTTGTCCTCAAGCAAAACATTTAAAGCTCAAAGTAAGAAAACTAGTGCTGACACGTGATTCGGGCAAAAAGGGCTTCTAAGTTCAAGTCAGGATGCAGTGACAGGTACTAAGTGAACCAAGGGTATCGTAATGACACTTATCCGCAGAGGCGGACATAAACTTCATTCTTATATTAATCAACCGTACCATCCCACAATAACTAGGCCTACCTCTTCATCTCTTTTTTGGGTCCTTTTCATTCAGGCGCAATCACATTAAGCCCGTTATCCGTACATGTTTCATAGTAGAGTGACCTGTTAGTGATTCTGATCCAAAACATAGGGTTTCTGGCACATAAGACTGTGTAAACCCTTTTATTTAACCCAAATGCAGTTGTGGGGGATCGGATCGTAATCCGCCCTACCGAGTTCAGCGCCAGATACCTCTGAACCAACTAACAATGGGTGAGCTAAAATTATATTTTTTTGTGTGGCAACAATTCAACTTTTTGGGTTAAACGACCTTGTGAGGGTCATCTATCCGGAGTTTGCCTTATTCTTTATTTATTTTACTGGATCATTCACTTATGTTCATCGATCCCCTACGTAGAACATGCTTAGGCCGGAGCTGACTGCTGAAATAAACTACTTAGGACAAATTTGGAAATGATAATTAAGGCCATGGTACATGGGGTTTTGGAATGATTCCTATATTCGTGAAGTCTACGGTGCTAAAACGATACTAATGTTTCAAAAAGTTCACCTAAGTCACCACATCCTAATCCAAACCTGTCTTAAAGCCCAAAAAACGTATAGAACAACAATGTTTTCTTTTTGCAAAATTTTTTTTTTTTTTTTGTAGGGCTAAAGAAATGGGGAAAAATGAGGGTGCACTAGGGATACACTGTACTGGTGACTCGTCAGACTCATGCATTTTCTAGAAAAAAGACATAGACAAAAACAAGAAATAAACAACTAACTAAAAATGGAAATAGAAAGCAATAAAATCCCCTCCCACACTTAAATCGAACATTGTCCCCAATGTTTCGAAATAAGATAAGGAGAGTAACCTGTAAAACTACTGATGTGGACCACTGGTGCCCTCGTCGTCCTGCTGGGAATGCCTGGGACGACGGGATCTGCTACGATGCTGGTCTCTCCGGTCCAATCGGGCTGATAAGGCCGCCTGGGCATCTCTGACCTGTCGAAGGTTACCTAGAACGGAACCTTGAGTAGCCTCCATAAGCTCGTAATGCCGGCGGTTGAAGTCTTGCTGACGGGATTGCTCGTTTGCTATCGCAAGCAAGGTGTGAGAAACGGACTCGAAGGATCGATCTGTCCTCCGCCGTGATTCTTCCATGAAGCTCATATTATCCGTCAGTTGTTGCTGAATGGTAGAGAGAAGGTCATCTCGCCTTTCTTCTCTAGCCATAAGGTCACGCCACATCTCCTCAGTGACATAGGATCCAGGGACTGAACCTGCAAAAGGGTTAGAGGAAGAGGGTGCGGTGTGTGGTGGTGAAGGATAATGGGGGGACACATGAGGTATGGGAGACTGATCTCTCCGCTCAAATTCTTCGTCAGTGTCGTGTCCCTCCGTATCAGGAATATTAGGAGGAAGTGGACCTAGAACAGGTGGAGCATTTAAATCATAGGTCCAGTTCCTTTCATTACGTACATCGGTACGTCTACTGCAGGGCAAGGCAACAGATGGGATAGCTACACCATGGATCATCAATACAAAACCACCCTCTCTTCTCGCTCGGCACAATTTCATATCTTTTAGAAATTTTAGGTTGATTGTGCGAGGAGTTAAGGGCTTTAGTGTGGCTATTTTATTGTTCAAGTTAAGGGCCCGAGCAATAGACGTAATCAGTCCTCCAAAAATAATCGGTCCTGCTTTATTAATAGTAACAGACATGTGAGAAAGCATAAACGGGACCGGATTGATTCTTCTATTAGTGAGACTTCCTTGTAAAAACTGAAGCTCTTTAGCATTAACCTTATTTGGATTATCCCGGCCAAAAATAGTACATGCCAACAGGTATCTAAAAACTCTGATGGCCGGGTTGTGGATGGTCGATGCAAGAATTCCTTCAAAAGAAGTTATTAAATTATTTGACAATCTCTGCCAAAAAGAAAATGCATCGACCGACCATCCGTCATCCAAAGGGGTTTCACAAATGGCACCTTCCCAAAGAGGAATCCCTAACAGACTTGTTAGTTCGTCGGTACTGTACTTATATTCTATTCCAAACATTCTAAATTGGACAGTACCGACTGTGCTAGCAGTGTTAGGGTGGACAGTGTAGATCAAAGAACTTAAAAACTCAACTGTCAGTTTCTCAAAGGTTGGTTCTTGGTTTTCAAAAATAGAGTGCAGTCCCAAAAAATCAAGTAAATGATAAACACTATGATAAATACCCAAGGTATAGAGACAGTTGTCGTCCACGTACCTCGTCGAGAGAATTTCTCGACCTTGAAGCCTTTGAATATTCCTCCTCTGCCTATCCCCGGGTTTTCCTTCTCGCAAAATATATCCTTCGAACTCCATAGCTTGCTCCTTGAATTGATTTGAAGATAGTGAAGATGGGTTTAAATATAAGTTGGTAAAGGTGAGATTTTTATGGAATTTAATTGGTGGAATTTCAAATGGAAGTTTGAAAGGGTTAATGGATAGTGGGTATTAAATAAATGTGGGAGCTTTTGTGAGTTTTAATGGAGTTTTGGAAAAGGAGAAAAATGGGTTTTGGGAGTTTAGAGGTTCAAAAATGGTGGAAGATGTAGTTCTCCCCCGTATTTACCAGGACGCCGTGGCGGGCGCCATAAGGCTATGGCGGGCGCCATAAGGTCATTTTCGGACCTGGGCCAAAATTTTGAATTTTGGAATGGGCCTCTCTTACCTTTTGCGTCTCGGGGGTCCCGATAGCGTTCTCATTTGCTTTCTTCTTCAACACGGGACTTGCACAATTTTTGTGGAAATAAAAATCAAATATTAAGAAAAATAACATTATTATTGGATATATATATATATAAAAGGAAAAATAAAAACACACATAATATATATATATATATATATATATATATATATATATATATATATATATATAAAATCAAAGTACATAGGAAATATAGGAAATGCGAAAATACGAAATGTGTCCAGATATGCTAAAAAGTAAAGAAAACGCAGAAATACTGAATAGTAAATAATAGAGTAGTAAGTCAGGGCAATATGATCAATCAGCTGGCTCCTCTGCCTGGCTGGATCCACGAAGCTCAGCGATCTCGCGACGAAGCTCTCCGATCTCCTGGTATAAAGAGTCTGCCTCAGTAGCATGAGTGAGATCAGATACCTCAATCTGCAAAGCAAGATCAGCTACCTCCTGCTTGAGCTTGGCAGTCTCTCTGCGGAGCTCAACAACCTGGGTGTATAAATCGGGTGGCTGCAAAGACAAATTATTAGATAATACAGTGATTTTGGGAGACGGAGGTGTAGGGGTGTACTCAGCAATAGGAGGCGATCTAGGCTCCTCAATAGTCTCTCCATAACCCTCCAAAGCATATCTCCAATTAGCTGGGTCATGAACACTGGTCATCATCGGATCAGGCAGCAAAAAGTAATGAACAGCCTCGTTGTCGATCAACAATCTGAACTGGTTGGGGTTTGCAGAGGCTCTCCTTATCAACCCTCTGTCTAGGCAGAAATCAACGTCCATGGTGGTGTATTCACAGAAAACCCTGAGATGTAACAACTTACGCGAAAGGCCTAAAGCAGCAGCAATCTGGGTAACAATACCTCCCACATGAATAATACCTACTGATGACCTGGCAATACTGCTAAGACCTTTCAGCAGAAAGTTCCCACATGCCACAGGACGTGACTGGGTCACACAAAACAGTAGAAAGATCTCCTCCTCACTAAGCAAGGTCTCAGCATCTGGCAATCCAAAGAAAGAGTGTGCTATGATCATCTGAAAATACCTCAATGCAGGGTTGTGGATAACATGTGAGAACTGGGTGGAAGGATCCTGACTCCCTCCACCAGAGATATCACTCCAGAACTTCTCCACTTCCCTACTCAGAAAGTATCCCATAGGTGTCTCAGGAATAGCATCAGGGGTCGTCTGAAAACCTAATAAATCACCAAACTCCTTATGAGTGAAGGAGTACTCAGTCCCAAATAACCTGAAAATAGCACATCCATCTGGTCCGGCCCAGGGGTCATAAGAAAATGAGCTGAGGAACTCCAAAGTGAGGTTCCTATAGGTGTTGTTCAGGTCGTCGAACTGGTCCCATTGAAGCTGGTGGCATAAGAATCTGACACTAGGCTCAATGCCTAAAGCCTCCATGCAAGCCTGATCTGGGTACCTCGTAGGTGCCATAGGACGTCTGAAGTGGACAAAGTAACGCTCTCTCTGGGCGTCATTCCTGAAAGTCACATGCATGTCGTCAAAGTTCTGCATTCTGCACAGAGTTAGGAAGAAAGTCCTGTAAAACACAAACATTTTAAACATTAGTCCTGACAAAATATAACAAGAAATAAAACAAAATGTAGAAAGAGTAAATAAGGTAAGAAAATCATGGGTTGCCTCCCATGCAGCGCTTGTTTAACGTCGTTAGCTTGACGACTGGAACTTATACATCTCCTGTCGGGATTGGTGGATCACTTAGAGTGTGGCTGGAGTAGGTTGTTGGAATGTCTCCTCCTTCGTAGAGCTTCAGTCTTTGTCCATTGACGATGAATGGTTTACATGTCTCGTTTTTGATTTCAACAGCTCTAGACCTCAGAATTTTTGATACTTTGAAGGGGCCAGTCCATCTTGAACGGAGCTTTCCTGGGAAGAGTCATAGCCTAGAATTGAACAGGAGAACAGGGTCGCCTAAGTTGAAGTCTTTTCTTACGATTCTTTTGTCGTGCCAAGCTTTTGTTCTTTCTTTGTATATTATGGCATTCTCGTAGGCTTGCTGTCTGAGTTCTTCCAATTTGTGGATGTCAAGGATACGTTTCTCACCAGCAGTTAGGTAATCCAAATTCAAAGTTTTAATGGCCCAATAGGCCTTATGCTCTAACTCAAAAGGTAAATGACAAGATTTTCCATAGACTAGTTGGTAGGGGGTTGTTCCTATAGGGGTTTTGAAAGCGGTTCTGTAGGCCCATAAAGCCTCTTGAAGCTTTTGCGACCAATCTTTTCTGGATACAGAGACAGTTTTTTCTAAAATTTGTTTAATCTCCCGATTAGATACTTCCACTTGGCCACTAGTCTGTGGGTGATATGGTGTTGCTACTCTATGCTTAACTCCATACTTGCTTAAAAGCTTATCAAATATTCTTGATATGAAGTGAGATCCTCCATCACTTATAACTAAACGGGGTGTTCCAAATCTGGGGAATATATAATTTTTAAATAATTTAATCACTACTCTAGTGTCGTTTGTGGGTGCAGCTATCGCTTCAATCCATTTAGACACGTAGTCTACTGCAACTAAGATATACTTGTTTCCTAAAGATGGTGGGAATGGTCCCATGAAATCTATACCTCATACGTCGAAGAGTTCTACTTCTTGGATGTTTCTTAAAGGCATTTCGTCGCGTCTTGATATATTTCCTGTGCGTTGGCATCTATCACATTTGACAATGTAAGCATGGACATCACGCCACATGGTAGGCCAGAATAGGCCAGCTTGAAGAATCTTGGCGTAGGTCTTAGAGGTGCTTGCATGTCCACCATAAGGTGCAGAGTGACAATTCTGAATTATACTTTCTACCTCGTCTTCTGGAACGCAACGGCGGAAAATGCCATCTTTACCTCTCTTGAAAAGAAGTGGCTCATCCCAATAGAAATTTCTAACATCACTTAAGAACTTCTTCTTCTTGTGGTAATCGAGATCAGGGGGTATGATATCAGCGGCTAGGTAATTAACAAAATCAGCGTACCAGGGCACGTTACTTACAGCTAAGGATTTTTGGAAGTGCTCATGAGGGTCTGGTTCTTTATCTTCAATGGTTTCCAACTGGGCTATCAATCTATCATAGGCAAAATCATCATTTATGGGTACTAATTCAGGATTCAGGTATTCTAGCCTAGATAGGTGATCGGCTACTACATTTTCTGTGCCTTTTTTATCTCGGATATCTAAGTCGAACTCTTGTAGCAACAAAATCCATCGAAGTAACCTGGGTTTAGCATCTTTTTTACTTAGTAGGTAACGGATGGCAGCATGATCGGTGTAAACTATAATTTTGGCTCCTACTAGATATGATCTAAATTTGTCTATAGCGAAAACTACAGCTAGGAGTTCTTTCTCGGTTGTTGCGTAATTGAGCTGGGCGGCGTCTAGGGTTCTACTGGCATAATATATTACATGTAATCTTTTATCTTTTCTCTGACCTAGAACGGCTCCTACAGCGTAATCACTGGCGTCACACATTATCTCAAACGGTTCAGACCAATCAGGGGGTTTCATAATGGGTGCTGAAATCAATGCTTGCTTCAAAAGGTTGAATGCTTCATTGCATTTTTCATCAAAGATGAATTCAGCATCTTTCATTAACAGGCCAGTTAAAGGTTTTGTTATTTTGGAGAAGTCCTTGATGAAACGGCGGTAGAATCCAGCGTGTCCAAGGAAACTTCTAACTTCCCTGATAGTCTTGGGGGGTTTTAGGTTCTCTATAACTTCTATTTTTGCTTTATCTACCTCTATACCTCTTTCGGAGATTATATGTCCTAAAACAATTCCTTCAGTCACCATGAAATGGCATTTTTCCCAATTCAGCACAAGGTTCACCTCCACACATCTTTCCAGGATTTTCTCAAGGTTGATAAGACAATTTTGGAAATCAAAACCGCAAACCGAGAAATCATCCATAAATACTTCCATGATTCCATCTAGATAATCTGCAAAGATTGACATCATGCAACGTTGGAAAGTAGCAGGGGCATTACAGAGTCCAAAAGGCATTCGTCTGTAGGCAAAAGTTCCAAAAGGGCATGTAAAGGTAGTTTTTTCTTGATCTTCTGGATGTATAGGTATTTGAAAGAATCCCGAATACCCGTCTAGATAGCAGAAGTAAGAGTGTCTGGCAAGACGTTCTAACATCTGGTCTATGAACGGTAAAGGGAAATGATCCTTCCTAGTTGCTTTATTTAACTTTCTATAGTCTATGCACATACGCCAACCTCCTTCTATCCGCTTTGCTATTTGTTCACCTTTCTCATTTTGCACAACTGTGATGCCTCCCTTCTTGGGTACCACATGCACAGGGCTCACCCACTTACTGTCCGAGATCTGATATATTATACCTGCTTCAAGCAACTTCAGAACTTCCTTTTTGACAACATCACTCAGTATAGGGTTTATCCTTCTCTGGTGCTCTCTGGAAGGTTTTGAATCTACTTCGAGCGAAATCCGATGCATGCATACGGATGGACTTATACCTTTCAGATCAGAGATATTATATCCTAAGGCTGAGGGATATCTTCGTAAAACGTCCAAGAGTTGATCTGTTTCTTTTTGTCTCAAGGCAGCACTAACTATAACCGGACGATTCATTTCTTCATCAAGAAACTCATATCTCAGGTTCTTAGGTAGTTCCTTAAGTTCCAAGGCTGGTTTAATAGGGCAAGGCATAGGATCTGGGGTAAGGGATAAACATTCGTAAAGGTTATCATCGATGTAGGGTTTCTTATAATTGTCATCTTCCAAAATAAGAGTTGATGGCAGCTTAATTGTTTCAATGACTTCTTCTTGCTCTAACTCCCTAACACATTCATCAATGATATCTATCGCATAACACGCATCTCCTATCACAGGTGCCATAAGAAATTTTGAAAGTATAAATTCTATCTTCTCGTTCCCTACCTCAAAGGTTAGCTTCCCCTTTTTGACATCTATTATGGCTCCAGCAGTCGATAAGAATGGTCTACCTAGAAGAATTGGTATGTCATCATCTTCTTTAATGTCCATGACAACAAAATCAGTAGGGATAAACAGCTGACCTATCCTAACAGGAACGTCTTCAAGTATGCCTATCGGATATTTAACAGATCTATCGGCTAATTGAAGTGACATCTTGGTAGGTTGCAACTCTCCTAAATTTAACCTTTCGCAAACCGCTAAGGGCATTAAGCTCACACTAGCTCCTAAGTCTAGAAAAGCTTTTTCGATGACATGACTCCCCAAAGTACAAGGAATGGAAAAGTTTCCAGGATCTTTATCCTTTTTTGCTAATTTATTTTCGGCAATAGAATTACATTCCAAGGGTTTCGGATCATCAAGTCTACGTTTATTGGTAAGGATGTCTTTGAGAAACTTTGCGTAGGATGGTATTTGGGTAATGGCTTCTGTGAACGGGATTTCTACGTGAAGTTTTTCTATAACTTTAATGAATTTCTGATACTGATTATTGATCTGGGTTTGTTTAAGTCTTTGCGGATATGGTATTGGTGGTTTGTATGGCGGGGGTGGTATATAGGTTTTGTTTTTGGGTTCTTCTCCTTTTTCTTGACTTTCCTGGTTTACAGATTCCTCTGGTTTCTCCTTTTTATCTGGGATGTTGTCATCTTCCTTAGAAGTTTTGGGATCACTCAACCTCGGGTTACAAGGTTCATCATAAGCGGTCCCACTTCGTAGGGTAATGGCATTTGCTTGTCCTTTCGGGTTTTGTTGAGGTTGTCCAGGGAATTGTCCTCCAGGTGTGGTCTGAGGGGCTTGGTTTAAAGCTACCTGCGAGATTTGGGTTTCAAGCATCTTATTGTGAGTGATTATTTGGTCAACCTTGGTTCCTAACTGGGTAATTAGTTCGTTAACATGAACGTTTTGGTTCATGAACTCCTTGTTTTGTTGGATTTGAGCAGCGACAAAATTATCCACGATTTTCTCAAGGCTCGGTTTTGGTGGTACAGGTTGCATAGGTTGATTTGATCTTGGGGCTTGATAACTTGATTGTCTCGGAGGGGCAGTATTTTGGATAGGGTTATTATTCTTATAGGAAAAGTTTGGGTGATTCCTCCATCCAGGGTTATAGGTATTTGAAAATGGGTTTCCTTGGGTGTAGTTCACTTGTTCAGAGCTGGTCTCGTTTAACAGACTGCATTCTGCGGATTGGTGTCCTTTCGTCCCACATATCTCACAATCTGACGAAACTGCGGCTGCAGTATTCGGGGTTGTACACATATGCTCAACTTTTAGGGCTAATGCGTCCATTTTAGCTTGCATCATGTCTATAGAGCTTAACTCATGTATTCCTCCTTGGGCTTCCTTCTTTTCCACTGTCGCTCGTTCTACTCCCCACGATTGATGGTTTTGGGCCATATCTTCGATAAGGGCACTAGCTTCAGGGTAAGGTTTGTTCATCAGTGCGCCACCTGCGGCGGCATCGATGGTCATCTTAGTGTTATAATGAAGTCCATTATAGAAGGTTTGAATGATTAACCAATTTTCTAAACCATGATGTGGGCATGCTCTTAACAGCTCTTTATATCTCTCCCAGGCTTCGAACAACGATTCTCCTTGGTTTTGGGTAAATCTAGTTATTTGGTTTCGAAGAACAGCGGTCTTACTCGGGGGAAAATATCTGGCAAGGAATACTTTTCTAAGGTCTTCCCAACTTGTTATGGAATTTGGTGGAAGGGAATCTAACCAAGATAGGGCCTTATCTCTGAGGGAAAAAGGAAATAATCTTAAGCGAATCGCCTCAGGAGGGGCTCCATTGGTTTTAAAGGTGTCTGCTAGTTGGAGAAAGTTTTTCAAATGTTGGTTTGGGTTCTCTGTAGCAAGACCTGCGAATTGTCTCTGCTGTACTAACTGCAGCAGGGATGGTTTAAGTTCAAAATTGTTAGCTGGTATGGCTGGATTTACTATACTAGAACTAGGTTCCTCGTTGGGTGGTTGGGCGAAATCCTTAAGAGGTCTTTGATTTTGATCTTCGGCCATAGCTTTCCTAAGTTTACGGAAATATAAACGTGTGCGAGCGTAACGTTCTGGTTCAGCTAGAGGGTCTACTAAACTTCCGGTACTACGAGTTTTTCGCATTGACCGGCGGGTAACTTCCTTAGTCTAAACGGTATAACAACAGGGTACGAAATTTGACGAAATTGGTCCCCGGCAACGGCGCCAAAAACTTGATGCGTGTTTTTTTCGCAAGTGTACGAACGCGTCAGAGTAATATAAAAGATTATCGTATCCACAGAGACCAAGGGTCAATCTATCACTATCTATTGTTAAGGTGTGTATCTAAGGTGATTGAAAATAGTAGTTTTGAAGAGTGCACGGTAGTAAATAAAGTAATTAAAATTAATTGATAAAGACAGGTTCGAATGCAATTCACACAACCAATTGATAATCCAAGTACTTGCTAATAGAACTACTTACGGGCAATGTTTTCTACTTTGAAAAGAACTAATTTGACAGGAACTGTCGCTTTCGCGTATTCAGAACCGAGTTGTACCCCCTAATCAAACCCTCTTATTGTCACGGATAAAAAGGCGCGCATTGCGTTAGAGTAGTAAACCTATTTTTAAGAAATATAGTATCTTGACCAAGTTGAAAAGTATTTTAACCTGGATTTTCTAAAAAAAAAGAGGTTCTTACGAACCAGACTTTAAACTTCTTAACGCGTCCGAAAATGGTTTTAAAATCTCTTTTCCTTTTAAATTAAAAACTCCTAATAAACTAAACAAAGCGCTTTCGCTGTTTTTGAAATGGTTTAAAAACAATTAAGTTTAGATAGGCGTTGGACGACTTTCGATCTTACCCAACGGAATTTAAGAACAGGAAAACTTATATTGAAAGTTAAAATAGCCCTTAAGTGTTTCCACTAACAATTGTACAGATTATCGGTTCGGTTATGATCTTCACATTCTAACCTTTATAAAATTAGCCAGACATGGTAAAGTAAAAGTTCATTTTTAGATTTTTCATAAAAAAAAGGTATTTAAGTGTGAGTGCGGAAAGTAAATGAAAGTAGTGCGAGTGCGGAAAGTAAATGAAAGTAATGCGAGTGCGGAAAGTAAATGAAATTAAAAGACAGTGCAAGAAATAAAGTTGACAAAAGGTAAAGTAATAAAAACCTGCTCCAATCGGAGTGGTTGAATAAAATGCGAACTGAAAGTAAAATGGCGGCAGGATTAACTTCCTTCCAGAGTGCTCCAAGACTCAATCTCACAGGCTCTTACAGACTCGATCTCTCGAATGTAGTAACACCTCGATGTGAAGCGATTACCACTATTACACTGATATATGCTTATGAACAACTAAGCTTGGATGAAGAAAAACAAAAATCTAAAGTCCTATTTATAGGCAAGGAAACATGTGGAAAAGACAAGGATGCCCCTAGCATTTGAATTTGGGCGGGAACTTGTTTTGCTCTTGTGGCGCCCGCCACAACACCATGGCGCCCGCCATGAGTGTAAAATTGCTTAGGCAGTTGGAGATCGTGGGGAAAAACAGTTGGGAGGAGTTTGAGACATGGCCACGTCATGGAAGACCCTGTGGCGGCCGCCATAGTGGATGCCATAAGTGTAAAATGCTGATTTTCTCTATTTTAGCTCATTTCGACTTCCTTTTCGCTCCTTTTCTCGCTCGGGGCTCTGATTAGACTAAAAACCTGAAAACAAAGAAAAACATAATAATAACATAATAAAATGACATTAAAAGACTAAGAATGCATGCGAAATCGGAGTCAAAAATACGGTGAAATTCAGTGTCATCAGTGCTTGTATTTACACTATTCTAGGGTTTGAATAGGTGTTTAGTTTTTGTCCTCTCTGGAAGCTGTGAAGCAATAGAGAGTGGTTGCTTGATCGAAGTTGTGAAGTAAGATCAAGGGTACTCAAAGTGGGTTCTTTGAGAGTTTGTAAGGGATTGAGTGGTGTTCTCATACCTAAGTGGTGTCTTAGGTAGGAAGTCATTAGTAGAGTATAAGTTTAGGAGATTGTCAACAGGTTGTTGAGTCTGTAAATTATATCTACAAGTAGTGAATTCCATCCCTGGCCTGGTAGCCCCCAGAGTAGGTTGGTTGTAACTGAACTGGGTCAACAATTCTTGGTGTTATTTTACTGTTATTGCTGTCCATTGTGCAGAGTGTGTTGTTGTGACATCACACCTTAACATCACACGTCTGATACCAGAATTTCAATGTGCCACCTCATAATTATCACCAGTGTGATATCTGCTCTAAGAACAATCAGGGATGTTCTGTGGTGCAATAAGCTCTACAGGAACAATTGGATCTTGGATGGATCTAGGAGCATCGAGTTCGTGGAGTCAACATGACCTATACGGGCTCCAACATCATTTAGAACCACGAAATTCGTGCAATGAATGTTAACCTAGTCGCAATGCACTCAAGGCAAAGCCAATATCATAATCTGCCACGGTACGATTATAATTCCTGTCTGACTTGCTTGGTAAATAAATAGGGATGCTCTTTTGTATAAGAGGCCCTCAGCGTCAGATGAAGATTGGGTGGATCCAGGACTATCCTGATAAAAATCTTTATCAGATCAACATGATTCAAATATTTGATATTCTTCTGACGAATACCAGCTTGGTGGAGTTACATGCTAGGCAGGTCCAACTCAGTTTTCTAACTTCGCATAATTATCAGAACTGTAAAGGATGTTGTGAGAGTAACCAAGGTTGCGCTATCGTTTAGAGAACTTTACAACACTTGTTAAAACACCGGTGGCTTCCAATCTATCTGGATGAAGAAACGCAACAAATCAGTGTGCTTAATGGAAACCCTACTCAGCGTCAAAATCAAGATGTCTGATCTATGGAAACAAACCTGGTAAGGTTACACTGCGTCCAAAGCGGGCGTGGCCAGGTACCACCACATAACTACGAACGTTGTAGAGTCTGCTCGGAGAATAACCAAGGATGCTACCTCGTGCGAGCAGCTCTCTAAGGTCAGTTGGATCGCAAGGAGATTCACCCAAACCTAGCTTCGGGGTCTGTTGACTGGACACTAGATTACTTCGCTGATCAGATGAGAGATGTGGTTGTAATCTCTGACCCTGAGAGGAACAAGGATGTTTGTACCATCATCCCTCTACTGGAAGAATCAAAAGTTCTTAGCCAGGAACTGATTGAAGTTACTTACGACAGTCAGAAAAATCAGAAGGCTCCTGTAGTTATCTATCTACCGGGACCATTACCGTATGAATCAGCTAAGGCGATCCCTTATAGATACGGTGCAACAATAATTGAAAATGGAAAGGAAAGTCCATTACCCTCCGTCGTGAATATTGCAGACATCAGTCAAGTAACACGGAGCGGTCGAATCTTCAACCGAGGAGTTAGAGAACCTAACAAAGAAAAGGAACTTCTGACAGAAGCTCCTGATCCACCTGTCGGTCAATCCAGTAATCCCGACCTTTTGAAAAATAATGATGAGATGCTGAAGCTCATCCAAAGGAGTGAATACAACATTGTTGATCAGCTGTTACAAACTCCTTCAAAGATCTCTGTGCTATCACTTTTACTCAGTTTTGAAGCCCACAGAGAGGCTCTACAGAAAGTCTTAGAGTAGGCCTTCGTGGAACAGGATGTGTTAATACGACAGTTAGCATCATCTCTAACATCACTTCCTGCAATAACTTAGGATTTAGTGATGAGGACTTTCCAGAGGGAGGCAAAAGTCACAACATGGCGCTCAATATCACAGTTAACTGCCAGGACGATACTTTAGCCAGCGTATTGGTAGACACAGGATCGGCCATCAATGTTATGTCGAAGTCCATTTTAATGCGACTATCATTCAAAGGACCTCCGATGAGGGGCAGTGAGGTCGTCGTCAAAGCTTTTGACGGATCTCGGAAAACAGTTATTGGTGAAGTCGACCTTCCCATAACTATTGGTCCTCACACTTTCTTAATCACTTTTCAGGTCATGGACGTCCGGGCAGCGTACAACTATTTATTAGGAAGACCTTGGATACACCTGACTGGGGCAGTCACTTCGATGCTACACCAGAAACTGAAGTTCGTCAAGAACGATCAACTCATCACAGTATGTGGAGAGCAGGCCTTGTTCATGAGTAACTTATCATCATCTACTTATGTATAACCCGAGGAGGCTGTTGGGACTCAGTTCCAAACACTTTCGGTGAGGCATGAGAATTAACCAGAGAAAGGAACCTCGATTTCCTCATACAAAGATGCTCTCGAAGTGATCAAAAATAATAATACGAAAGGATGGGGATAGCTTGTCATTCCTACCGATAATAAAACAAAGAAGGGTTTGGTTTTTCTGCAACCTGTACCCAGACAGCTGCTAACGATGAAAGTCTTCATCCCATTCAGGACTTCTTCCACAGTGGAGGTTTCCTTCACACAGTGCCTCAAGCAGTCCATACCATCAACGAGGGATATTCCTCCGATACGGATGAGGAATGGAAGTCCTATTTCAACAAGGACGGTTATATGTCTCAGGAAGAGGTGCCTACGCCATTTTGCTATCCCGCATAGAGTCCGAGATTTATACCCAGGTCAGACGTCAAAATGATATATGGAGATTGTGATCCGGAAGGATGCCATGCTCCACCAAACTCATTAGAGGAAGACACTCTGATGAGAGACAACTTTGACCACGATTATTATGGCCCAATGGATGGCCTGCCTATTTGGCAGCTGTACCCAGAAGACTTGGGGCAAGAAAATCAGCCGAACAATGAAAATCAACTAAACATCAGTGAACAGAATACCTGCGTCTCCACCATGTCATGGGATCAACACTCAGGTCATTCAGAACATATCCCGTACGACGATGAATTGGCAAAGCTTGCCGGACTAGAATTCATCAACTAGGCTTTTCCCGAGGTAAATGTCATCGAGAGAGATGACTCCTCTAGTTCCAAAGAAGTGTGGGACACCTTGGGACAACCGAGTGGTAAATACGACTTCTTGGTCAAGTACACCGCTCCCGAAAGCTCCCGTATCAGGCTCGAAGACATCCAGCCAACTAGATGGGGAGATTTGCCTGAGAGCGCAAATACTATACAAAATGCAACAGAGGAATCATCCTACGACAACTCTGCCGGGGAGACAGATTCCAATGATCCTGCTCCACCAGAAATCAGCGTTATTTCTGAAGACAAATCAAGGAAAGTACCAGACTTTGTGATTCACCGGGGAGTTTGCCGCCAATGGGTTGTTGTCGATGTTTTGGAGATTGTTCACAAGTCAAAGTAATTTCCATCTTTACTTTAACCTTTCACCCTGCCCAGGTGAAACAAATGTTTTGATAGGGCTCGCTTTCTGTAAATTTCCCACTTCGTTTCGTCCAAACCGATAGAGTTTTGTTTTATAGGGTTGTAGTTTCAAGAATAGACTTGTTCATTAATAAAATAACGTTGTTCTGTAATTTCCGCATTAATTGTTGTTTTCTCTTTTCGATTTTTCAGAAAATGGTAATCCTAAAAAACAACTCAATAATAAAAACAAGCAGTTTTTCAAATAAAAAATACACTGCACACACCTGGATTTTCTCTATCTCTTCTAAAAACAATCATCACGTCATGCAGATTGCTTGTTTTAAACCCCGTTGAAACATACGATCCGATGCCTTCTCCCGACTTTGAGTTCCCGGTATTTGAGGCTGAAGAAGATGTTGATGACGAAATTCTAGAAGAGATCTCCCGATTACTCAAACAAGAGGAAAGGTCCATTGAACCTCACAAAGAGCCGTTGGAAACGGTCAACTTGGGTTCGAAAAAAGAGAGTAAAGAAATCAGGATTCGGGCACTGCTCAGTCCAACTACCAAAGAGAGTTTAACAAAGCTTCTCAAAGAGTTTCCCGATGTGTTTGCTTGGTCCTACCAGGACATGCCAGGGTTGGATACCAGCATCGTGGAACATCATTTACCATTGAAATCAGAATGTCCGCCAGTAAAACAAAGGTTGAGACGAACTCATCCGGACATGGCCATCAAAATCAAAGAGGAGGTACAAAAACAGATTGACGCAGGTCTCCTCGCCACATCAAAATATCCTCAATGGTTAGCCAACATCGTACTCGTTCCAAAAAAGGACGGAAAGGTCAGAATGTGTGTCGATTACAGAGATCTAAACAAGGCTAGTCCCAAGGACGACTTTCCTTTACCACACATTGACATGCTGGTAGACAGTATAACAAAGTTCAAAGTTTTCTCCTTCATGGATGGATTCTCGGGCTATAATAAGATTAAAATGGCGCCGAAAGACATGGAGAAAACTTCGATCATTACCCCATGGGGTACCTTTTGTTACAAGGTAATGCTGTTCGGTTTAAAGAACGTCGGGGTAACCTATCAAAGGGCCATGACTACTCTGTTTCATGACATGATACACAAGGAAATCGAGGTATATGTCGATGACATGATTGCCAAATATAAGACAGAAGAGGAGCATGTGACCCACCTATCAAAACTATTCGAGCGGTTGAGAAAGTACAAACTCCGCTTGAATCCCAACAAGTGCACCTTCGGTGTTCGTTCGGGGAAACTTTTTGGGTTCATCGTCAGCCAGAAAGGAATTGAGGTTGATCCTGACAAGGTCAAGGCCATTCGAGAAATGCCTTCTCCGAAAACTGAAAAACAAGTCATAGGATTTCTGGGATGGTTAAACTACATCTCCAGATTCATATTCCTTATGACCGCGACATGCGCGCCAATTTTCAAATTACTCAAAAAGAACCAGGACTGCGTTTGGACAGAAGATTGCCAAACCGCCTTCGACAGTATTAAGGAATACCTGTTGAATCCGCCGATTCTATCACCTCCAGTGGAAGGAAGACCATTGATCATATACTTAACAGTCTTGGAAGACTCCATGGGATGTGTACTTGGCCAACAAGACGAAACCAAAAGGAAAAAGTCTGCCATATATTATTTGAGCAAGAAATTCACCGACTGCGAGACTCGGTACAATATGCTTGAGAAAACTTGTTGCGCTTTGGCTTGGGCAGCCAAACGTCTTCGCCAGTATATGATTCATCACACTACTTGGTTAATCTCAGAAATGGATCCAATCAAGTACGTCTTTGAAAAACCTGCTCTCACGGGAAGAATTACCCGTTGGCGGATGTTGTTATCAGAATATGAGATAGAGTACCATGCTCAAAAAGTCGTTAAGGGAAGTATTTTAGCTGATCATTTGGCTCATCAACCGATTGACGATCAAGAATCAATCGGATTTGACTTCCCAGACAAAGATGTCATGTATCTAAAAATGAAAGATTGCGATGAACCGCTACCCAGTGAAGGGCCAGAAGCAGGTTCCCAGTGGGGACTTATCTTTGACGGAGCTGTCAATCATTATGGAAACGGAATTGGGGCAATCATTGTTACCCCTCAGGGTACCCATATTCCTTTCACCGCCAGACTGATATTCAAGTGCACGAACAACGAGGCCGAATACGAAGCTTGTATCATGGGTCTCGAAGAAGCGATCGACTTAAGGATCAAAAACTTGGATGTTTATGGCGACTCAGCCCTGGTTATCAATCAGATCAAAGGAGATTGGAACACATACCAATCAGGACTGATTCCTTAAAAATATTATACAAGAAGGTTGCTACCCTTCTTCAATAGAATCGAGTTTCATCATATCCCTCGTGAAGAGAATCACACGGCTGATGCATTAGCCACTTTCTCTTCCATGATTAGTTTAGGTCAATGGAATGGCCTACCTAAGATCGACATCATGCGCCTTGAAAGGCCCGCTTACATCTTCGCGATTGAAGCAGTCATAGACGACAAACCTTGGTATCACGATATCAAATGCTTCCTTCAGAATCAAGAGTACCCACGTGGGGTACTAAGAAAAGATAGGAAAACTCTCATAAGACTAGCAGGCAGCTTCTTCCTGAGTGGTGATACACTCTATAAGCGGAATTTTGACATGGTCTTGCTCCGATGCGTAGACAGACCAGAAGCAGACATGCTGATAAAAGAAATTCATGAAGGATCCTTTGGCACTCATGCCAACGGACACACAATGGCGAGAAAAATTCTAAGAGCAGGGTACTATTGGTTGATAATGGAATCCGACTCCTACAAGTACATGAGGAGGTGTCACAAGTGTCAGATATACTCTGACAAAATCCATGTGCCACCAACACATCTCAAAGTTCTCTCTTCCCCGTGGTCTTTTTCCATATGGGGAATCGACATGATCGGCATGATTTAGCCCAAGGCTTCGAATGGACATCGTTTCATTCTGGTCGCCATTGACTACTTCACCAAGTGGGTCGAAGCAGCGTTGTACACCAATGTAACCCGACAAGTGGTGGTCCGATTTATCAAAAACAATATCATCTGCGTTATGGTGTTCTGAGCCAGATCATTACTGATAATGGATCTAACTTGAACAATAGGATGATGAAGGAGTTGTGCGCAGAGTTCAAGATCGAACACCATAACTCATCTCCCTACCAACCCATGATGAACGGAGCGGTAGAAGCGGCTAATAAGAACATCAAGAAGATCGTTCAAAAGATGGTTATAACCTATAAAGACTGGCATGAAATGCTACCCTTTTCTCTTCATGGTCACATATCTGTCCGAACTTCAATAGGGGCAACCCCTTTCTCTCTAGTATATGGCATGGAGGCAGTGCTTCCCATAGAAATATAGATCCCATCAATCTGGGTATTGATGGAAGCAAAGCTTACAGAAGCTTAATGGTGTCAAAGTCGACACGACAAACTACATCTGATCGAAAAGAAACGAATCACGACACTATGCCACGGTCAGTTGTATCAACAAAGAATGAAGAGGGCGTTTGACAAAAAGGTCCGACCTCGCATCTTCAGGAAAGGAGACCTTGTGCTCAAGAAGATACAATCATTTCTCACTGACTCTCGGGGAAAATGGACTCCGAATTATGACGACCCCTATGTGGTCAAGAAAGCCTTCTCAGGCGGCGCCTTGAGATTCGCAACCATGGACGGAGAGGAATTTGCCTACCCCACGAATGTCGACGTAGTCAAGAAATACTTCGCCTAAAAAAAATATAAAAAAATATAAAAAAATATAAAAACGTCTCAGTGGATTGAAAACCCGAAAGGGAAGTCTCGACAAAAATTAGAGACATAAGCAAAAAAATCATCCCGGTGGATTGGAAATCTCAAAGTACAATCTAGGCAAAAGTTAGGGATTAATGGCAAGTAACTATGGCTGATCAGTTCAACTCCTCAGCAGTAATGCCATCCATCAGAAAACTCCAGTCAAGGTCATCTTCGACAGAAGCTCAGGATGCCCAGAATTCAAAGTTTTTAGAGGGATTGTGGTCGTTATGTTTCAATGTAGCCCTCTTCCCGTAAATTACCATTTTCTAAACTTTATAAATACTCTATGGAATCACGTGTTTGACTGATCTCCATCCTATCAATAAAATTTGAGCCCTTGTGCTTTTGTTTGCAATTCTTATTTGTTTTAGCTTTATAGAACGACATTTTAATATGATCAACGATTCTTGAAATGAAACAAAAATGAATTTACTTGTTAAACTTTTTCTGCTTTTAAATTAAAGATGGCAATTTCTTTTGACTATTGACCATCGAAAGAACGTCGCTCGCTTCTCCAGAAGTAATCAAGCTGCAAAGTGCAGAATCAAAGTACTTCTTCTAAGCCAGTGCGCCTGAATGAAGGATCAGCTGTATCAGATGCGGCTTTCCCATCTGATACCTCCGGCCGAGTTCTTACCTCCTAGGCCCGACTAACGGTAGTTCCCCGCAGGGACTATTTCTCCTAAGCAAGGCAAAATTGCTATCTTGAACCAGCGGTACTTCTTCGTCCCCAGCAGTGGCCGAGTATCCAGTCGTGTCCGTCAGTTTGTATGTCGCGTCAGTTTTGTAAGCATAAACATACATACATCATGCATTGTTGATTTGCATTCACATTCACATTGCATCACTATCACTCTAGTCGGTCTTATCCCCTAGTGATAACAGTCCTCTCAATCGAGTTGTTAGTTCTTTCCTCGTTAGGAAATGTCGCGTCTGAACAATCTCTCCTCCAGTTTATTTCTAGATTAGAATTGACCCTTGACCACTTTGATAACTTGAACCTCTGAAGAACCAGAGAACTTTCGACAAACATCACTCTTCGCCAGTAAAGATGATATCTCCGCTTTCCCAGATTAAGAAAAATCTCTAGAGAACGCCTCTTAATCAGAGATTCGGCAATACAGCAGTTTTTCTCCGAAAAATCCGCTGATGAAAAGGTCATCAGCACCTCAAAATTGGATCACATCATATGGAATTTCTCCGGGAAGATCCCAAGAAAAGTATGATGTAATACCCAACCGAAAGCAGTCTCTTAAGAGACTCATTTTCCCCAGATAGAGTCGACAAATGGTGTCTCCAAACAGAGAAGTTTGTGTACCTCTACAACTCAGACGAATGGGTTCCCCAGCAAGTCTGACATCAATTTTTTTCTATCAAATGGCATCTCCTCGGGAAAATTCGGCGAGAAGTTTGAGGAAATCTGCTACAAATAGCGTCCCTTGTCAATAAAGTTTATTGACAAAAGAAACTTAGACCATTTCCTTGGTAGGAAACCAGGATTGAGGCGAAGTTTACATCAGAAACTTAGACCAGTTCCTTGGTAGGAAACCAGGATCAAGGGGAAGTTCATATCAGAAACTTAGACCAGTTCCTTGGTAGGAAACCAAGATCGAGGGGAAGTTTACGTCAGAAACTTAGACCAGTTCCTTGGTAGGAAACCAGGATCGAGGGGAAGTTTACATTAGAAACTTAGACCAGTTCCCTGGTAGGAAACAGGATTGAGGGGAAGTTTACCTTTTCTATGCATCATTGCTTAGCGAAAGAAGATGAATGGGCAAACTGCCATTCATAACCACCATCAAAATTTTGGGTATTCCAATATTTAATCCTCTTGCACCCCGAATGCCCGAATTCCTTCGCCATTCACACCTTCGGGTCCAAGAAGATTAAATAGGGGCATCTGTCATACCCCAAATTTTGACCACTAAGATTTCCCATCATTGTGCAAATCATCATCACAATATGGGTAAACCATCATACCTCATCAGTCTCCCCAAAGATAGGTGAGCATTCACTACTATCAAAATTAGGGTTTCAGGCTCTCTCAGAGCTTTAGACAAAGGATCAATCAAGGAATGACATGATCTTCAACTTGTCTAAACCTCTCAAACATCCACAAAGGATCAAGAGGACTCCCACTTCAAGGATTAGGCACAAGGCTGCTCCCTTCTAAGTGGATTAAGCCTCAAGATCGCCAGTGTCACCAAATTAGGGTTTGATCGACTAGGGCCTCCAGATGGAAATTTTCCTTTGGGTATGAGCCAATGCTTCAAAGCATAACCTAATATGCTCCATGGAACCTCATGAACCCAATCATCAAGTCAATTCAACCTCAGGGGATGCATTCATAAAAAATCAGGAATTAGGGTTTCTTGACCTAATTCACCCCTAAGTTGACTTCTGGGACAAAACATAAGCCAAGACCTCAAGGGAGGATTTGAGGGTCTCTAACATACTACATTGATCCATTTGCACCAATGGATTAATCTAAGAAGCTTGAGAAACAAGTTTCAAATTCATCTACCGAACAAGGTTCTAAAGAGTTCCCATAGTCTACAATCCATCTTTAGGATTTTATCGATTTCCCAGATAACTTGGTAATTAATAAAATTCTCAAGAGAATCTCGTCTGAGTGTAGTATCGCGTGACAACCAATTCAGAAATAGACTCCATCATGGTCACCGCACTACATCCTAAAGGCTTAAGTGAGGTTTGGAAACTACGGTTCTTAGTATCGATGGCACCTAAATTGAGAGTAGCACGCTTTCACGAATAGGATCGTTCAACATGACTAAGCTCTCAAGAGGGCCTAAACTGAGTGATGGTGTCTCAAGTTAACTTTTTCAGGAATCGACACCTTCAAAGCCTCCTTGAATATACCATCTTCCTATCATAAGTGCACTCAAAATCCGGGTTAGGATTTATCTCACCACTCAAGAACCAAGCCAACAAAAGATAATCAAGCAAAGCATATATACAGATAAACATGCAGATATACACAAATATAGCAAGCAAGCATAAATAAAACAAACAAAAACAAGGTGGGCTTAACCCTCAAAAATAAGAAATCCCCAGTGAAGTCACCATTTCTGTTGCGGTGAAAATCGGATAACAAGTTATTAATTAACTTGCATCATATTTCTTTTACAACCGACCTTGATTTATCCAAATGAAAGGTTCAAGATCGTTAGAAAAACCTAAAGGGGGAGATCTAAGGTTCGGGGGTTGGTTACGCCTAGGGAAGATATTAGCACCCTAAACGTCCGTAGTACTCTACGGGAGCCTCTTGTTTTACTTGTAATATCTCACTCGCTTGCTAGAGGTTCTATGCTAAAGGTTAAAACCCTATGGGTTAGTATTTAAGTATACTCGACAAAGCATCGCACTTTGCGCCTACGTATCCTCAGGAGTAGAATCAGAGTATGTGTAGTTCTACTAAGTAATGAACTTTTGACTATGGTCAAAGTTCACAGGGGAGAATGAGTACAAGCTCATTCTAGAGTTCAAGAACTCTCTAAATCTAAGTTATAATGGTCCTATGTTGAAGTTTTAGTCAATAGGGAAAGTGAGTATTCATTAGGATGAATACCACATAGAGTTTAGGAACTCTAACCTAAGGCTAGTTATAACTTATTGGCTCTTAGGAGGCCAAGAAGTGAAAGTCATCTCCTAAGAGGCTACGAAGGTAAGATGGGGGCTATGACTTTAAGAGTCAACATTAATCACCTTCCTTTGGAATGGGGAGCATAACATCTTATAAATAAGAGTTACAAAGAGTTGAAGTATAAAAATACAATGAGTTTAATAAATCCAAACAGTAAGCATATAATCAGGAAATGAACTTAAAAAGTGAACATAGCAAACAGTGAGCATTTAATCATGAAGTGAACATAAATGTGAACATAGCCAACAGTGAGTGCAAGTGGTCATGTAACTGTGACATATATGGCAGAGAAACATTCACAATTTGAACCAGAGCATCTGAGAACATGTAACTTATCAACAGCTAGCAAAACAAACAATATTGCATGGCAAGGCTTATGTTGAGGTCAGGAACAGAATTTCACAAGTCAAATACATTTATAGAAAAACTCAATTCCAAAACAGTAGTCACACGAGCATGGCGATCATGGCATGAAAAGCAACAGAAGCAAAATGGATTTAACTCATGTGATTTCAACAGAGAACAAAAGCAAACAACATTCATCAGGGAAACAAAGCTTCAGGAACCACAACATACTTCCAAAATAACTCATTTAAAAACAGTAGCTCATGAATACATTAAGCATAGAAGAAAAGATATTCTTACAGTTTTGAAAACCAAAGTATTGGAATCATGCAATATAACATTCAGAAGTCAGACAAACAAAGATAACATTCTCATGATACAGTCAGGAAGCAATGTTCAAACAACATTCACAAATTAGCATACTTAAAGAAAGATTTCTAACATGTTCAAGAACGCAGTTGATTGAAAAGAAATAAGTCTACAGAATTTATATAGTTTTTGTTTTGAAATTATTAAAAAAACATAGAAAGGAAATGAACATAAAGTAGTTGAAAAACAACAAAATAAAAAAAGAAGTGGGAGCCACAGTAAAGGGTGGCTGACGCCACCTTTTCCCTTGAAGGGAGGTGGCTTGCGCCATGATTATGGAAGGGTGCCTGGCGCCATGCTAATGCATGGCTTGCGCCACATGCAGTTCTTTTTCCTTTTTATTATTTTCTGGTGTGTGGGTATTATATTATATTAATATTTGTGATGTGGCGGGAGCCACCATACTTAATGTGGCGAGTGCCACCTAGCTCCTTATTCATTTTATTTTCATTTGAACACGAAACGAAACCAGTTACGATTAATCAATACACAATGAAACCAACATGATGATTTTTCTTCACAGAAACAAACCATAATCAGACAGAAATGAACACACAGCATGATAATCAAACATGGAGCAAAGTAATCACATAATCAAACAGTAACGAGACAACAAGTATGATAACAGAATGGTGCATATATATATATATATATATATATATATATATATATATATATATATCACATGATCATCGTGCATAAGAACAGAATGAGATAGGGTGATACCTAGTGGAGCAAGTCCACTGTTTCTTCACCTTGTGATAAACTATTCTAAAACTTGAACCAGAATGCTAAAGCCACTCTCCCTCTCTTGCTCGTGAACCAGAAACTTTGATAATTTTAGGATGTTTTGTGAGAAGTGTTGGTGCCCTCCAAGAGCTGTAGATGAGCTCCTTATATAGGCTGATATATTGGGCCGGGTTGAACTCACCCAAAGAACCAATGCTTGGTGGCTAGGGTTTGCAACGTCTCTCTTCCCGTAATTCAAATGTTGGTCCACTATGTACGCTCCTCATACTGCACAAATCCTCAGAGATGCAGGGCCAATTTCACCAACTCATGAATCGTTTCAAAAACTTCCTATTTGATGTCATACACGTAGGTATTGAAAGAAGTAATGATGATGATAGCACCAAAGCGTTTTTCAGGAAGCATCAGAGTGAATAGTGAAAATGGTAATGTTTCAGAAATGCTTTTGCTGAAGCGAATAAGACGGAGCTCAAACAAGAAACTCTCTTGGAGAATTCAAAATATGATTCGCGCCAAGGATTGAATTGAAATGGATTTGAACGAATGGATTCAAATGTGTTGAATTCTTCCTTCCCAATCTGCTGCTTCTCCATTGGCTGATGCTTGGGTTGAAAAGTCAACATACTCATACTTGATTTCTATTGGTTATTTGACAATGGAAAATAACTCCAATAATTTGTAACACATTCCTTTTCTTTTGGCCACGATGGGCTTATGAAATAAAGGCTTAGGAAAAAAAATGGTTTTTTCTTGTTGTAAACAAAGGTGATTAGGTAAAAATAAATAATAATGGATAATTTGGCAATTGATTAGGACTAAATATGGTTTAGGAGAATTGAACAAATTGAATAAAATTGGTTAAATAAAAAGGTTAATGAAATAGGTTTAGAAAATGAAGGTGACAAATGAGGGTAGGTAAAGTGGGTAGAAATTTGGTCATGGTGGGGTTAGGGTTATGGAGACATCTCTTAGAGACTTGCTTGATTCAATGCTCCAAAAACCTTGATCAATTCCTCCTTGAACCTCCTCAAGATAAACCTGATAAAAGAAACAAACACGAACAAAAACCTGATAAAAAAAGGTTAGTCATGCAGCATGATTGCCCTATTATGACATGCAAGAGATCAATGGATCTAAGGGAAAATTTTGGGGTACAACAGTTGCCCCTATTTAAATATATTCACCAGATGGCAAGAGGAACGATGATCCTCGGGACGTCCGGGTGAAAGGTATTTAAATATAGCAAACCAAAAATTTTGCCCTTAGATACAAAGACTTGCAATGCTGCTAATATGATGACATGATGCCATGCAAGATGCAAAAAAAACAAACAAAACCGGACACCAAAGAAGAGCTAACAACCGCGGGGAAGCTTCACTGGGGAAGCAAGAAGAAGGTTAGTATCCACAAGGGAGACACTCCTTGGGGATGCAGGCTAACCAACAAAAGGGACAAACTGGGGAGACTCCGAGGAAACACCGGGGATAGGAAACAAAAGAGCATTCTCCACTGGGGAAGGATCCAGGGAGATGGACGACTGGTTCAAGCATGAGCGGACGACACCGGGGAAAAGGCACAAACTTGTTGGGCAAGAAACCAGAAAGAATACCTGATCTCCACTGGGGATAAACTGAAACAAAAGGAAAGACACCCGGAAAAGATTTTCTGGGGATTTCTTATGCTGAAGAGTTCAAAATGGGATCTTCAAGAAAAGCCAGAAAGACAGAGACAAACTCTGCGCATCAGATAAGAGTCTTGGTAAGGTAAATTATTTCGAGAAGCTTAGCTTAAGGTTTCAAAAATCAAAGGTAAAGGTTCATGTTCGACTCGATTCGAACAAGAACGAAAGAAATAAAATAAGGATAAACAACGAGCCCACGATAACTCGAGGTTTAGGTCCACTGTTCGACTCGATTCAAACAGGGGAAAGTTTAAAACAAGAGGCAATGTTTGACTCGATTCAAACAAAGACTCGGTTCAGGTCTGACTCGATTCAGATGAGAACGATTTTAAAACAAGAGGCAATGTTTGACTCGATTCAAACAAAGACTCGGTTCAGGTCTGACTCGATTCAGACAAGAACGATTTTAAAACAAGAGGCAATGCTTGACTCGATTCAAACAAAGACTCGGTTCAGGTCTGACTCGATTCAGAAAAGAACGATTTTAAAACAAGAGGCGATGCTTGACTCTATTCAAATAAAGACTTGGTTCAGGTCTGACTCGATTCAGACAAGAACGATTTTAAAATAAGAGGCAATGCTTGACTCGATTCAAACAAAGACTCGGTTCAGGCCTGACTCGATTCAGACAAGAACGGTTTTAAAACAAGAGGCAATGCTTGACTCGATTCAAACAAAGACTCAGTTCAGGTCTGACTCGATTCAGACAAGAACGATTTTAAAACAAGAGGCAATGCTTGACTCGATTCTAACAAAGACTCGGTTCAGGTCTGACTTGATTCAGACAAGAACAATTTTAAAACAAGAGGCAATGCTTGACTCGATTCAAACAAAGACTCAGTTCAGGTCTGACTCGATTCAAACAAGAACGATTTTAAAATAAGAGGCAATGCTTGACTCGATTCAAACAAAGACTCGGTTCAGGTCTGACTCGATTCAGACAAGAACGATTTTAAAACAAAAGGCAATGCTTGACTTGATTCAAACAAAGACTCGGTTCAGGTCTGACTCGATTCAGACAAGAACGTTTTTAAAACATTAAGGCATGACCTCTTGGGGAACAGAAAAGGTGTAAAGATTCAAATCTGGCGCGCAAAGGTGAAGACCGAACATGCACGACTCAAACAAAGAAAGCCGAGAATGTCTTTACTTCACTGGGGAAATAAAGACAGGCACACACAAAAGACCACAAGCAAGGCAAAGCACAAGGATGCAAAGATACTGAGGTATGATGCATATGCTTAGCTACATGCGAGGAATGACGCAAGCGACGCAAAAACAAAGAGAAGAAAAGATAACACAACCAACACCCTGAAATCCAAACATCAAGGATAACCGAGGCAATCTTCGTTTCACTGGAGATGGTAGATCCATGCCAAAAATACAGTACTACTAATTCTTCCTGTACAAACTTGATTCCAAAACGTCTTAATTCCAGAGTAAAACTTAGTTTATCTTTGTGTTTTCTTAGAAATTGTAACATTTCCATTTTCAAAAATCCAGTGAAAATGACAAAGTTTTGCAAAATAAAGATGATAGCGTATTAAACAAGAAGATGGTTCAATAGTTGATATTCATTGAAAAAATGGCGAATTGCCAAATAGCAGAGTCCCATGAAATATTACAAATACAACAAAATGGCAATTTGGCAAAGGTTACATTGTATTCAATGACCAATAACCCTAACGACTAAGGACTCTAGTTGTAGCAAATCTTGAGCTTCCTTGGGGATTCCTGGATACCGGTGAGGTGTCCTTGCCTCAAGCATAATACTTCCGCACCGAATCAGCATTCACAGGATGCGCAAACTGTTCACCGTCCATGGTTTTAAGAATTAGAGACCCTCCTGAAAACACTGTCTTGACTACGAATGTTCCTTCATAATTGGGTGTCCATTTCCCACGGGCGTCTCTCTACGACGGCGGAATTTTCTTAAGTACCAACTCGCCTACTCAGAATTCCCGAATGCGGACCTTTTTATCAAAGGTTCTCTTCATCCTCTTCTGGTACAAATAACCATGACACATGGCTGTCAGGCGCTTCTCGTGAATTAGATTCAGTTGATTGTATCTTTCTTGAACCCATTCAACTTCATCAAGCTTTGTTTCCATCAATATCCTCAGAGAAGGTATCTCGACTTCTATAGGGAGGACAACATCCATTCCATATACCAGCGAAAAAGGGGTTACCCCTGTTGATGTTCTGACTGACGTTCTATATCCATGTAGTGCATATGGCAACATCTCATGCCAATCCTTGTATGTTTTGACCATTTTCTGAAGAATTTTCTTGATATTCTTGTTTGCAGCTTCCACCGCTCCGTTCATCTTCGGACGATACGATGAAGAGTTGTGGTGTTCAATCTTGAAGTTATCACACAATTCCTTCATGGTTTTGTTATTCAAATTGGTTCCGTTGTCAGTTATGATTCTGCTCGGAATCCCATAACGACAAATGATGTTGTTCTTAATGAAGCGAGCAACTACTTGCTTAGTCACGTTCGCATAAGAGGCGGCCTCCACCCACTTGGTAAAATAATCTATAGCCACCAAAATGAAGCGATGCCCATTAGACGCTTTAGGCTCAATTGCCCCAATCATATCGATGCCCCACATACAGAACGGCCAGGGCGATGATAGCACATTCAACAGAGTAGGAGAAACATGCATTTTGTCCGCATAAATCTGACATTTATGGCATTTTCTAGCGTACTGGATGCAATCAGTCTCCATAGTCAACCAATAGTATCCAGCCCTCAAAATCTTCTTAACCATGGCATGTCCATTGGCATGGGTGCCAAAACCTCCTTCATGGATATCATGGATCAGCAAGTCTGCTTCTTTCTTATCGACACATCTTAACAAAACCATATCATGATTCCTTTTGTACAGTACACCGTTGCTGATGAAGAACTTGGCTGACAATCTTCGCAGAGTCTTCCTATACAGAACGGAGGCATTGGCCGGATATTCTTGATTCTGTAGGAAGTTTAAAATGTCATGGAACCAAGGTCTGCCGTCTGATTCTTCTTCAACAGACTGGCGTAGGCAGGCTCAGTCCTCCTTCCAATACTGATTACAGGATCTTCGTTGATAAATCTAACTTGCCACATCGAAGCCAGTGTTGCTAAAGCATCAGCCACATGATTCTCAGTACGTGGCACATGGCGAAAAGTTATCTCATCAAAAGACTTAATCAACTCCAAGGCATATGCCTGATAAGGGATAAGCTTCTCATCTTTTGTCTCCCACTCACCTCTGATTTGATAAATGACTAGAGCAGAGTCACCCATAACTTTGAGAAAATAGATTCCAAGATCGATTGCAGCTTCCAAACCCAGAATGCACGCTTCATACTCAGCAATATTATTCGTACACCCAAAATCCAATCTGGCCGTAAAAGGGGTGTAGCCACCTTCAGGATTAATTATAACAACACCTACCCCATGCCCCTTGTAATTGGACGATCCGTCGAACATCATCTTCCACCTATACTCAGCCCTGGGATCTTCTTCAGAGCTCGACTCTTCACAATCTTTCACTACCATAATATCCTCGTCAGGGAAATCAAACTTGAGTGGTTCATAGTCTTCGACTGGTTGATCGGCAAGATATTCTGAAAGAACACTTCCTTTAATGGCCATTTGAGTGACATACTGAATGTCATATTCAGATAATAACATGTGCCAGGGGGCAAGTCTACCCGTTTGAGCAGGTTTCTCGAAAATGTACTTTATCGGGTCCATCTTGGAAATCAACAAAGTAGTATGACAAATCAGGTACTGTCTTAGACGTTTGGCGGCCCAAGCCAGAGCGCAACAAGTCTTTTTAAGTAGTGAGTAACGGCTTTCACTGCCTGCAAACTTCTTACTCAGATAATAAATTGCATGTTCTTTCCGGCCAGTCTCATCATGCTGTCCCAAAACACAGCCCATAGATTCTTCCAAAATAGTCAAATACATAAAGAGAGGTCTTTCGGGAACTGAAGGAATTAGGATAGGAGGTTCTTGGAGATAACTTTTGAGTTTCTCGAAAGCTTATTGACAGTCAGCATTCCATTCTACTGGCTGATTCTTACGGAGTAATTTGAAAATTGGCGCACATATTAGAATCATGTTGGAGATGAACCTGGAGATGTAATTCAATCGGCCCAAAAATCCTCTAACTTGAGACTCGGTTTGCAGAGCTGGCATTTCTTGAATTGCTCGCACTTTATCTGGATCCACTTCAATGCCCTTCTGGCTAACAATGAAACCCAATAACTTCCCTGATCTGACTCCAAAGGTACACTTTGCAGGGTTTAACCTCAACTGATACTTTCAAAGTCTCTTGAACAATTTTAACAAATGGTCTACGTGCTCCTCCTCACTCTGTGATTTGGCTATCATGTCATCCACGTACACTTCAATTTCCTTGTGAATCATATCATGGAACGAGGTCACCATAGCTCTCTGGTAAGTTGCCCCGACATTTTTCAATCCAAAAGGCATAACCTTGTAACAATAAGTACCCCACGGGGTGATGAAAGTAGTCTTGTCCATGTTAGCTGGATCCATTCTAATCTGATTGTAGCCTGAAAAACCATACATAAATGAGAACATTGCGAAACAAGTCGTGTTGTCTACCAGCATGTCGATATGCGGTAGAGGAAAATCATCCTTGGGACTAGCTTTGTTAAGGTCCCTATAATCCACGCACATTCGTACCTTTCCATTCTTCTTCATAACTGGAACAATATTAGCTACCCACTCTGGGTATTTGGAAACTGCTAAAAATCCGGCATCCAACTGTCTCTTAACTTCATCTCAAATTTTGAGAGCCATGTCAGGATGACTTCTGCGAAGCTTTTGTTTTACTGGCGGGCACTCAAGCTTGAGCGGTAACTTGTGGACCACAATATCTGCATCTAAGCTAGGCATGTCTTGGTAGGACCAAGCGAACACGTCCACATACTCTTCAAGGAGTGAAATCAACCGCTGTCTAACTTTTGGTTTCAGCGATGCCCCAATATTAACCTCTTTCCTCTCTTCCTCAGTGCCAAGATTGATGGCATCCACCTGCTCTTCATGAGGCTGGAGATCTGTATACTGGTAATCATATATATCTGCTAGATCCTTGGGCACCTCATAATCTTCCTCCTCCTCGGCTTGATAGACAGGGGAATCGAAGTCAATGGTAAGAGCAAGGTCATTGAATACAATAGGTTTATGATTCATTCTGCACGATAAAATGACTTATCTTATTAAAAATGCACAACAATTCAAGAACATGCGAGATGAAGATGTTTTTGTTTTGAAAAGATTTCCATTTTTAGAAACGGAATGCAATAAAGTAAAGACAATGAGAATTTTAGCAAAATGTCATTTCATTGATTAAGATATTGAGAACGGAGGTCCGTACAAAATAATCCACTAGCTTTGGGCAAGACTAGGGAAACGAAAACAACAAATCAAAACAAGTTACTCTGGTTCTGGGTACAAAGTTGGGATCTCACCAGACTCCCAATTGCTTAACGCGCCTTCCTGGCGTAAAACCAAACGATCAATATCTTCCTCTTCCTCAGCACTTCCAATGATTGTGTGGACTTGATGTCCACCTCGGACAAATGTTTCCTGCACAGTCTTTATCTTCATCCCTCTCCTTCTTATACCTGAAACAGCCTCATCTTCTGGAGTTGGTCTGTAACCCAACCCTTGGTGTCGGTTCCTCTTCTCAACCTCAATAACTTCGCCCCAACCTGCAGGCACGCCTTCTTGAAGGGCAGACTGGATACTTTAATACGAAGCAAAGGATGGATACTTCGGTACCACCGACTTCTCATTGTCCATCATAACTGCATTAGCTATTTACAGGGCTTGGAAAGAAGTCTCCAGCGCATCCTCATCAACCTCGATGTAACGGAAGGACGACAGATTACTAACCATCAAATCTTCTTCCCCATGCATAATGACCAACTTATCATCAATCACAAACTTCAATTTCTGATGTAGGGTTGAGGTGACAACGCTAGCCTCATGGATCCAGGGCCTTCCTAGCAGACAGCTATAGGAAGGATTAATATCTAAGACTTGAAACAAAACATTGAATTCCTGAGGGCCAATCAAAACAGGTAGCTCAATTTCTCCCATCACAGATCTACGTGAACCATCAAAAGCTTTGATAATTAGTGACGTGGGTCTCATTATTTCTCCTTGGTATGCCAACTTATCGAGAGTCCTCTTAGGTAAAACATTCAGAGAAGATCCTGTATCTACAAGAACCCTAGCCAGTGTGTCCTCATGACATTTCATTGATATGTGTAGCGCAAGATTGTGTTTCCGACCCGCTTGGGTCAGCTCTTTATCACTGAAGCTGAGTGTATTGCATGCGGTAATGTTAGCGATAACATGATCAAACTGCCCGGCAGTAATATCCTGAGCTACATGAGCCTGGGCCAATACTTTCTGCAGTGCTGATCGGTGGACTGGGGAATTAATCAACAGAGATAAAATGGAATTTTTTTACTGAGTTTGGTGGAGCTGATCCACAACCTTGTAGTCACTTCTTTTTATTATTCTGAGAAATTCTTCATCATCCTCTTTGGAGATCACTTCTTTACCTTTGTCATTGGCGGGTACATGAATATTACCTTCTTTACTAGACACTTCTTTGTTCACAGGAGTATAAATCCTCCCACTCCTCGTCATTTTCCCCATTCCTACTATACTGGACACATTCTTCTCATCAGCCCCCACCTCCTTCCTTGGGACTGGTTCTTCTATAACGACCCCCACCTCTTTGCTTGGGATCATTTCCTCCTTCTTCCTACCACCTGTAATGTCTTCGTAGATCCACGGTAACACTTTGGTTCCTCTGAACCTGAATGGGACTGATCTTGGGAAATCATTTTGCCTGGCATGATTAATAGGAGAAACAACTTCAGGTTTGTTGAATCTTGGGACTGATTGTTTAAACACAGGACTCACAGTACTTGCCCCTGGACTGTTGAATACAGGAATTACTGATATGTATTCCTCTTCGTCAAACACTGGCACTTGCTTTGGCAAATTGAACACCGGTTCAATCACTGCTACTCTGCTTTCTGTTTTGAAAACCTGTAGGAAACCTTCATTAATCAATTGTTGAATATCATCTTGAACTAACTGACACCCTTTACTACTACCATCACACTTATCACAACCATCATGGCATACTTTGACCAAACCGGTGTCATACCCCAAATTTTGACCACTAAGATGTCCCATCATTGTGTTAATCATCATCACAATATGGATGAACCATCATGCCTCATCAAATGCCTCAAGGGTTGTTGAGCATTCACTACAATCAAAATTAGGGTTTTAAGCCCTCTCAGAGCCTTAGACAAAGGATCAGTCCAGGAATGACTTGATCTTCAACTTGTCTAACCTCTCAAACATTCACAATGGATCAAGAGGACTCCCACTTCAAGGATTAAGCACAAGGTTGCTCCCTTCTAGGTGGATCAAGCTTCAAGATCGCCAGTGTCACCAAATTAGGGTTGTGGTCGACCAGGGCCTCCAGATGGAAATAGGGTTTCTTGACCCAATCATTAAGTCAATTTTTCCTTAGGGGATGCATTTATCAAAAATCAGGAATTAGGGTTTCTTGACCTAATTCACCCCTAAGTTGACTTTTGGGACAAACCATGAGCCAAGACCTCAAGAGAGGGTTTGAGGGTCTCTAATGAACTATATTGATCCATTTGGAACAATGGATTAATCCAAGAAGCTTGAGCAACAAGTCTCAATTTCATCTGCACCACAATTAGGGTTTTAAGGGAAAAGTCAACCGTAACTTTGAATTTTGACCAGGACATGCTCCCAAGCCCTAAGACATGATTCAATATGCCATATGACTCCCATGGAACATGTCCATCAAGTTTGATTTAGGTCAAGGACATGATTTCATGAAGAATGGCACAGTTTGGAATTCATCTGATAAAAAGTCAAATGTGCACAAAAGTCAACTTTGACTTTTTGAGATTTTTCACCAAAATGGATTTTTAACCCTAAAATGATGTTAATGTATGATTTGAATCATCATTCATCAAGAAAAATCAAGAAAAGTTGGATAACTTGTAAAAGGGGGTAACCATAAAAACTTAGAAAATTTTCTAAGTTAAAAAATAAAGTGACAAGGGTACCAACTTTGGAGGACCATAACTCCTAAACCACAAAGCCATTTTTCCTCATCCAAAGATGGATTTGTAGCCCTCATTACCCTCTACAAAAACTTCAACTAGACCTAAGTCCAATTCATTAAGGATTTTGAGTTATGGAGTGATCAAAGTGGCTGAAAAGTGAAAATATCACTTTTTCCAACACTTAGTGAAATTTTCACTAAGTCCAAATCTGTCTTCACTTTTTGCCAAATCTAGGGGGGTTTTTCACTTGGATTCAAAAGAGATCAAAACCAAACATGTTCAAACAGTTGTTGTATCATGTAAGGGCTTTCCAAAATGGTCAAGAGCATTACCAAATTCAACTTACACCATGAGATATGACATTGGCAAGTTGCCTTGCTGAAATTTGTCAAGGCAAGGAAGAATTTACAATTTTGCTCGATTTGCCAAAATCATCCAAATTCAAATGCTCCTATCCACTTGGACACATCTGAGGATTGAATCTAAAGGGGACAATCACTGAGCCAAGCCTCCAAAGTCCATGGAACAAGAAATAACATGTTGAACCTAGAATGGCCAAAATAGGGACAAGACTCCAAATTTGGATTGAAGCATTCAATGGAAGCATCAAGGTGGCATGGACTGAGCCATTCTAATCTGAAATCAGTTAAGACTTATCCAAGACCAAGGGAACCACAGCCCTGTGCCCTAACCTCTAGTCAATGGCTAGAGGAGACTTGCATTTCCATTGGCCAACATTGAACAAACACCTGCTGCAGTTGCCTTTCACTGTGGATCCCAAAACAAACTTGCTCTACTATAAATAGAGCTCAATTATGTTCAGTTTGAGTACACCAAAGCCATCAAACAGATGCTTTCCTCAAAATCTCTTCTTTCACCTCAAACTTGCCTTCCAAAGCAAGTAATTATGAGTTTTTGAGATAGAGAGTAATTCCACCCAAACTAATCACACACACACCTCATATATATCATATGTAAGCTGTGCAAACCATCAAAAGTGACCTGTAATCACAACATCACAAAGTCACCTCTCAAAACCTCAAAATAGCACTTTTTTGCATTTTTCAAGCCATGTCTTGATTCAGTCACATTCCAAACCAGATAAAACCTCAAACACACTCCAAATATCATCCTTGAACTGTCCCAAATGGTTCCCACCATCTGGAACACCATTTGAGGGAGTTGCTATTTTGGTCACTTTTAACCCCTTTTGCAAGAAAGGGACAGTTTGTGTTTTTGCAGGTACCAGCTGATTCCAATCATCCTAAAAGCATCCAAGGGATCATTTGAGGTGGTTCAAAGCATAAAATCATATCTGGAGCAAGAGGGTTGGCAGATTGCAGAGAAACCTCCAAAATCTCAAATAAAGGTAAGCCTCTCAACTTGCACTCACCAAAACATGTGTGCATTTGAAGTTCATTGATCATAAACATCTCATACATGTCATATATGTTGTGTTTGAGCTAATTCACCATGTAATCCATGCTTGTACCAAGTTGTAGCATAGAAAATGCATTTATAGCTCATTTTCAAAACCACTATCGGGTTTTGAGGAGGGAGTGTGATCTGAAAAAACTACCACCACCATTGGATTCCTTATGAAATTCTGGCCCAGATGCATATAAATTTTGTCTCAAACCATTAAGAATTGAGAAAGTTATGACCTTCACGTTTTTGAGCCAAAACATGCCTTGGGCAAGCCAAAACCAAGGCATGACTTGTGTATTTGTTGGTTTGTTTCAAACAATGGATGTATCACCACCCCAGTGGTAAGGCGCGCGCCTTGTATGCTTGAGGTCGTGGGTTCAAACCCCACCCATGCCATTTTGTGACTTTTTCACATTTTGCTATTTTTCCAACTATTTTCATGTTTTGTTAATTATTTGGAAAATTAATAACTCTTTCAATTTTAATTATTTTTTATTGGTTCTTTTTGTAAAAAATACAAAAATGTTGAAATATTTTATTCCACAAAAAAAATTGAGTTTGTATTATTTATTTAATATAATTAGTATTTTTGTGAATAAATTCATTTTTATTTGTTTTTAAGCATTTTAAAATGAATATTCATCTTGAAAAATCAAGACCGAATGAGTTTTAATATCTCTTGTGATTTATACCTCATTTTTCAAACCCTAAACAAAAATCACAAGTGGTTTATTCAAACCTATTTGGTATTTTTCATTGATTTTCTTTAAATATTTACTTTTAAAGAATAAAATTAGGGTTTCTTTCATTTTCACTCAAACAAATCATTGTCAAACACTCATGGGCCTCTAATAGAGTGTAAGACCCAATCCTTTTGGGCCTCAGTGTATTGTATAAGTCCCGATACCGTCAAAACAAACGGCGCGATCGTCGCCTTTTCAAAATAACCCTTGGGCCTCTCCTCGAGCTATAAGACCCATTCAAAACTCATGGGCCTCTAATAGAGTGTAAGACCCAATCCCCTTTTAACCAAAACATTTTGGGCCTCACTTATTGTATAAGTCCCTCTGCGTTAAAATAAAATCTCGGCGTGATCGCCATTTTAAACGATAAAACCCTGGGCCTCTCCTTGAGCTGTAAGCCCCAAATCTTTCTTTTTCAAAGCACTTTCTCCTTTGATTTTGAATATACTGTTATTTTCAATCTTTCTTTGTTGAACAACTAACCAAACAGCATGGAAGCTCTACAACCGAGTAAGTGGTTATTGCTTTCATTTACTGCTTTCATATACATATAACTGTATTGTGGGGCTGTTTCGCTGTAAGTCTTCTTTCATAAACTCATATCAACTGTGTAATAATAGTATAGATATTTTGAGTTTCCCCGACAACTACGTCTAGAACTAAGTGACGTCGTTTCGTTTAGTCATAGAAATAGACAACTAGATCCCCCAATAGGATCACCAGATACAGTCTTCTCTTCGGCTGTCCTCATTAGGGATTATCAAGAAACTCTATTCCCAGAGATGAATATATTCTCCATGAATGGCATCTCTGAGTTTCTTCCAAATTCTCGAACTTTCCTAACTTGATCTATTCCTCGAGAATAGCTTGCCTTGAATTTCTCAGGGTTTGGGGACCCACAGGCTTCTTAAAAGCATCGACCTCCTCTTGGGCATTGTACAAGGACCCACAGGCTTCCTAAAAGCAAACCTGCCTCCTCTTGGGTTTAGTACAAGGACCCTACGGCTTCTTAGAAGTATTCACAGCCTCCTCTTAGGCTTCGTATAATGATCTCTTCCTCCGGGAATGATAGCCTTCTCTTGGGCTTAGTACATGGACCGATCGGCTTCTTAAAAGTTTCCAGCCTCCTCTTGGGCTTCGTACAAATTGTCCCGACGACCTCCTAGAGGTATAGGAATAGAACTTAGTCATTTGCATAGAACAGTCCTTTCATAGAGTCTACTACTGTTTCTCAAAGCACAGTACAAAAGATGAAACTCTAGACTCAGACAGTCTAACTTCCTTGAGTCTCAAAGACATTCTCAAGTGACCCCTTCGTTAAATAGGAATAAAACCCGTAGACTCGGACAATCTCAATACCCTTCGGATTTCCCGCTTCCTTAAAGGACAGGCATAACCCGGACCCTTGAATCAAATCCTTGAGTATAATATTGCTCATATAAGAACTGATTTTCTCTTTAAAATCAGTATACTGGACCTGTCACTTAACTGGAACAGTCACCATAGCCTCCTCTTGGGCTTTGTAC
This sequence comes from Lathyrus tuberosus, assembly GCA_022829125.1. Classification (NCBI taxonomy): domain Eukaryota; kingdom Viridiplantae; phylum Streptophyta; class Magnoliopsida; order Fabales; family Fabaceae; genus Lathyrus; species Lathyrus tuberosus. The sequence continues at coordinate 10,947,110 of JALAZF010000090.1, forward strand.
AATGATCCTCCTCAGCGGAGTCAAACAACGTTTAGCCTCTCCCTCGGGCTTTGTACGAGACACATAAGAGACTCCCTCGTTGAGTCAATCACCCCTTTCGCCTCCATCTCGGGATTTATACGAGATACAAAAAGGTTCTTATTGAGCCAAATAAACAACAGCCTCCATCTCGGGCTTTGTACGAGGTACAAAAAAACTCTCTTGTTGAATCAAATCGGCTCCATCTCGGGCTTTATACAAGATACCAAAAGACTACATCGTCGGGCCAAAACCTTTTAGCCTCTCTCTCGGGCTTTGTACGAGACACATAATAGCCTTCTGTTAGGCATTGTATAAGAAAACAACTGGTTAATCCAATTAACCTTTTAGCATCAAAGTCGTGCCTCGTTCACCGTACACAAACATCAACAACTCCTCCCCCCTTCATCTAATCGCTGTAAGCGGCAAGCCTCTGGATCATCTACATCCACGCCACTGTCCCTATTTTAGTATGAGAAATTCCTAAGGAAAGAATGCATTGCTCTACACTAAGTTAAAGTCTTCTTCTTCAGGTTAAAATCCCCTATAAAGGAAATTATGGCATTGTCGGATTCACAAATCCCGGTTAAAGTAATTCTCCTTTATAAAATAGTTGTGACATACAACCCCCTCTTTAGAGATGACAAATTCTCTCTAAAGTTGAGACCTTTCAGCTTCATATCTTGGGCTTTGAACAAGATACAAACAGACTTTCAGCTTCACGTCTTGGGCTTTGAACAAGACACCAAAAACACCCATTTCCTCCCATAGAATAGGAGGAACTACGAACGCTCTGATTTCCCTGTTTTGCTAAACGGGAATACGTAGGCATAAGATCGAATGAAAAGATCTTAGCGAGCACACTAAACAAAAACCCAAAATCCCATATCTCCATCAATCAAAAGCAGTAATTCAAAAACATCAGTCCTAACATCCTAATCCTTGTTCTTCGCCAGAAACCTTCGTCCTAGAATAAAAAGAAAGAAACCAGTATTGGCGAAAATACAAATAACCAGTACAAAGGCCCCCAACATTGATAGCATCCGTAACCTAACAGACCGCTGTTTAAACTCAGTATGCAAAGCAGGGTTAATTGGAGACCTGTATTTCCCTTCTTTCATCAGCTTTAATAGGATAAAAAATGAATCGACCTGTAGTTTAAGCTCAACCGCAGAGAGCGACCAGCGCTTAAGAACCGCGTCCAAAATCGCTCGCTACAGAAAAATGGGGCCCACCGTGGGGCCGGATCATTTCAAAGTTAGATCTAGGCATGGTCTTCCTTTTCATCTCTTGTGTTAAACCACAGATTGGGGCTTCCGCTGGGGAACCCATTTCTGTTAGGAACTTAAGATACATAGCTTTAAGGGTCTAGGATGATTAGGACAAATATATATACCGCTTTTCCTAATTGCTATACATGTTTATTTTTCTGCTAATGGGAATGCGGGTGATGCCGTATGTGGAAAGATTGAGTATACACTTAAGATAAGTGATGGCGACGAGGTCGACCATCAACCTCAGTGGAGGCTGACCAATGCAACCCATTCTCTCACCTAGACAATGGGCCGATTGTTAAGTCTGAGAAGCTGAGGAGCCAAACCCTTTCGTAGTGCGGAAACTATCGAAAATAGTTGTTACACGATACTACCCTCATTTGAGGCTGGTGATCTATTCTCGGTGAATGGCACTTACTCTAAGATTGCATTACAACTCGCTGGCGATCCGCTTGTTGTTTTGCTTTCCTGGGAGGAGCTGATGATAATGAGTACAGGTACAAAAATCATCCTAGTATAAACCTTTGGGGATGGGTAGAGCCTTGACTTCATGACAAAGACCCTTTGACCCCATGTTTTTTCTATGTTTTTGTGTGATGCATTCATGCATTCATCTAAAAAACATTAAAACATTCAAAATATTTCTCTTCTAGTCTCTCTGTTTTTTCAAAATAAACTAAGACTGTGATTGCAAATATCAGAGAAGAGGATTGCACTAATGGATTTTGGTAGAAGGAGAACTCATACGTACACCTTCAAGGTTCCAAAGCTAGAGGATTTGAGAAGGTTAGCGAGGATGATCACTAACCCAGAGGCTTTCAGAGCCAAGCACGGAGGTTTGCTACCACTGTTAAGAGTCCATGTGATTGAGGGAATCATGGATGCACTCATTCAGTTTTATGATCCGGTTTATCACTGTTTCACATTCCCGGATTACCAGCTAGCACCAACGCTGGAGGAGTATTCTCATCTGATCGATCTACACATTACTGGTCGAGCTCCATTTTTTGGACTGGAAGAAATTCCAAAGGATCAGACTATTGCAAGAGCAATTCATTTGGACGAGTCTGAAGTCAGGACTCGCCTAACTACCAAGGGTGGCATACAAGGTTTGCCGGCCCTGTTCTTGACAAATAAGGCCCTGTATTTTTCTAGTATAGGAAACGTGACTGCTTTTGAAAGTGTCTTTGTCTTGCTCACCTACGGGTTATTTTTGTTTCCCAACATTAATAACTTCGTCGATATCAACTCCATTAAGGTTTTTCTCATTAGAATCCCGTGCCGACTTTGCTCACAGATGCGTATCATTCTGTACACTTGGGAAATTTGTACAACAGAGGGGAGATCACATGCTGTGTACCTTTTCTTTACAAATGGTTTATCTCTCACTTGCCCAAGTCTGCTGCTTTTTGGGATTGTAAGAGTGCCTTACGTTGGTCGCAGAAGATCATGTTTCTTACCAACTCTGACATTGATTGGTGTAATAGGATCTTTGAGGGAATTAGGATCATTGACCGTTGTGGAAACTTCCCCAACGTACCCCTCATAGGAACTAAAGGAGGAATCAACTACCATCCGGTATTGGTTCGCCATCAATTTGGATACCCGATGAGACACATCCCACTGGGTGTTCATCTGGAAGGTCTTTTCTTCAAGGAAGGGGAAAATGACAGAGAACTAAAGATGGAAATAGTGCACGCTTGGAAGCATGTTCATAAGAAAGGACGAGAGTCTCTAGGAAAACCGGACTGTGTCTCGGTGGAGCCTTATCTCCATTGGGTACAAACTAGAGCTCTCAAGCTAAAGATGCCTTATCCTCGTTACAGAATTCTTCCGCCAAAGGAATCTGTCATGTACTTCATGACGGAAACTGAAAAGCTTTAGGTTACTCTCAACAAAGTTCAAAAGGAGAGAAGGTCTTGGAAGAACAAGTACCACACTCTCGACGTAGAGTGCATCAAAATACAGCAATTACTGAAAGAGAAAGATGCTCTGATTGAGATTTTGGAGCAACATGCTGTGGATAATCAGGATGACCAAAGGAATTTGCTCGCTCCTTTCACCTGGCAAAGGAATGACAACCCGACAACGGCCCAAGAGCCCCGATCAAAGAAAAGGAAGATACCAGAATCAGTACCCGATTTCTCTTCAGAGAGGACTCGGGACCCATTAGTTTAGGTTTCTGTTTCTGCACCTTGTAATCTACTGTATTTCCATTTCTGTAATCCTTTGAATTCAATAAAAAGGGGTTTCCCCACTGTTTGATATTTGCAATCTAATTGTCGACGTTTATTTTGATTAAACCTTAAACAATTAATATAATCATTGCATTCATCATTCTCACATCGCGTATTCTTCTTACCTACGAATCTCACGTTTGTGTCTCGGTTCTAGAGTCAAACTGTCTCATTCGTATAATACTCGGGCCAATCGTCAAAAAAGGATGGATGATCTTGAGGAAGAAAACAGAGAGTTGAAAGAAGAGATCGACGCTCTGAGAGAGGATATGAGAAAGCTTCGTAACGACATGCAAGCCATGGCAGAAGCTCAGCTACAACGAACTGTGATCTCAGAGATCACATCAACGCCCATAGTGGAGAAGTATGATCCTAGGTATCAAATGCCGAAAGATCGTCCTTGGGGCATGCCTATTAACTATATCCCAGAAGGATATGTTCCGCTGATTGCTGAAGATCAAGGAATCACAACAGATGCCGTTGGGCCTGAAGGTTACAAACTATGGGAAAGCGAAGATGCCAGGGGCATACTGAAGACTCCTGAAGGTTACAAACTTCGGGAGACGCCAAGACTCACTACCGTAGTCACGGTACCATCCCCTGTGGTGCACACTGTCCCGGAAGGACAGATTCCACAGACACCTCCTGGTAAGAAGGAAACTATGTTTGACAGAATGGAGGAATTCCAGGAGCAATTCTTGGAATTGCAGAAGGAGCTGCAAGCCATTCGCGGTCAGGATCTATTTGGAAAGGACGCCGCAGACCTTTGTCTGGTCCCAAATGTGAAAGTCCCGCACAAATATCAAGTGCTCGACTTTGAAAAGTACAAGGGTAACTCTTGCCCTCAAAGCCATCTGGTGATGTACGCTCGGCGGATGTCAGCCCAGACGGAGAATCAGGACCTACGGATTCACTACTTCCAGGATAGTTTAACCGGTGCCGCACTCAAATGGTACATGGGTTAAATCCGTGCCACGATCAGCACTTTCAGAGATCTTGGCACTGCCTTCGTCCAACAATACAAATACAATTTGGACATGGCACCCGACAGAGATAAACTCAGATCGATGTCGCAAAAGGACAAGGAAACCTTTAAGGAGTATGCTTAAAGATGGTGTGAAATTGCCGCTCAAATTTGTCCACCTCTTGAGGAAAAGGAGATGACAAAGATCTTCTTAAAGACCTTAAGCTCATTTTACTATGACCGAATGGTTGCCAGTGCGCCCAGTGATTTCACCGAAATGGTCGGCATGGGCGTACGTCTTGAGGAAGCCGTCCGAGAAGGACGTTTGGTAAAAGACCCTAGATCGGCGAGCGGTACTAAAAAATATGGTAGTGCTCTCCCTAAGAAAAAGGAGCAAGATATTGGGAATATCTCTCTCGGAAAGCAAAGGCGACGTTATCAACCGGTAGCGACTGTGACTCCTGTTATCAGCCCTGCGCCTATTCCTACGTATCAACCTCAGGTTGCGCAGAGCCAACCTGACCAGCAAAGGACACAACAGCCTCTTCAGCAGGCTCGTCCTCCATATAACAACAACCGTACAACACGGCCACCAGGATTTGATCCTATACCCGTAACGTACACATAGCTGTTTCCATTACTACTGGCTAAGGGGCACATTTAGACTAAATCTCCTCTTACAGTACTGGAAAATCCGCCTTTTTGGTTTAAGGTGGATCAAACATGCCCTTATCATCAAGGAGGTTCAGGGCATAACATAGAGACTTGTCTCAATTTCAAGTCCGACGTGCAAAAACTTGTTAGGAGCGGGGTCTTATCCTTCAAGGATACAAATCCTAATGTTCTCACAAACCTGCTGCCTCAGTATGAGAAAGCTGCAGTCAACCTTATTGAAGGAGAGACTAACGATGTCTATCAAATTCATGATGTACTCTTGTTGAAAACCAATTTGGTCAAGATGCATTGTAGACAGAGTGGATATGGCCATGTGCCACCTCATAATTATCACCAGTGTGATATCTGCTCTAAAGATAACCAAGGATGTTCGGTAGTGCAAGCAACTCTACAGGAATAGATGGATCTCGGATGGATCCAAGAGCATCGAGTTTGTGGAGTTAACATGGTTTACACGAATTCTAACGTCATTCAAAACCATGACATCCGTGCGATGAATGCCAACTTGGTGGCGATGCACTCAAGGCAAAGCCAACATCATAATCTGCCGCGACACAATTACAGTTCCTGTCTGATTTGCTCGGGTTGCAAAAACGATCGAGGTTGTACCCTTGTCCAGGAGGCACTTCAGCACTTGTTAAATCACTGGTGGATGCCAATCTATATGGATGAAGATACTCAGTAGATTAGTATTAGTAATAGAAACCCCACTCGGCGTCAAAGTCAGGATGTCCGATCAGTGGAAGCTAACCTAGTAAGGTTACATTGTATTCAAAGTGGGCGTGGCCAGGTGCCACCACACAACTATGACAGTTGTAGCGTATGTTCGGAAAGTAACCAAGGGTGTTACCTTGTGAGAGCAGCTCTTCAGGGATAGGTCGATCGTGGAGAAATTCGTCCATATCCGGGTTCTGGACCCATCGACTGCACGCCGAACTACCTTGCCAAGCAAGTTGAGGATGTTGTCACGATCTCTGGTCATCACAGGACCAGGGATGTTTTTGCCATTATTCCTCTACTTGACGAATCTAAAGTTCCCAACCGGGAACGAATCAAGATCACTTATGATGGTCAGAAAAATCAGAGGGTTCCCATAGTCATCTATCTACCGGGACTACTACCATATGAATCAGCTAAGGCTATCCCTTACAAATACGGTGCAACGACAGTTGAAAATGGAAAGGAAATTCCATTACCCTCCGTCGTGAATATTACAGACATCAGTCGTGTAACACGGAGTGGTAGGATCTTCAACCGAGGGGTTGGAGAACCTAACAAGGAAAAGGAACTTCAGGCGGAAACTCCCGATCCACCAGTCGGTCAATCTAGTGATCCCGACCTTTCGAAAAACAATGATGAGATGCTGAAGCTCATCCAAAGGAGTGAATACAGCATTGTCGATCAACTGTTACAGACTCCTTCAAAGATCTCGGTATTATCACTGTTACTCAGTTCAGAAGCCCACAGGGAGGCTCTACAGAAAGTCTTGGAGCAAGCCTTTGTGGAACAAGATGTAACAATCAGACAATTTGATAGCATTGTCTCTAACATCACTTCCTGCAATAATTTGGGATTTAGTGATGAGGAATCACCTGAAGAGGGTCGCCGTCATAACATGGCACTCAATATCACGGTTAACTACCAGGACGATGCTTTAGCCAGCGTACAGGTAGACACATGGTCAGCCCTGAATGTTATGCCAAAGTCCACTTTGATGCAATTATCATTCAAAGGCCCTCCGATGAGAATCAGCGAGGTCATCGTCAAAGCGTTCGACGGATCCAAAAAAACAGTTATCGGCGAAGTTGATCATCCTATAACTATCGGTCCTCACACTTTCCAAGTCACTTTCCAGGTCATGGACATTCGGGCAACATACAGTTGTTTATTAGGAAGACCTTGGATACATCAGGCTAGAGCAGCCACTTCGACCCTCCACCAAAAGCTAAAGTTCGTCAAGAACGATCAACTTGTCACGGTTTGTGGGGAACAAGCCTTGCTTGTAAGCAACTTGTCATCATCTACTGGTATAGAACCCGAGGAGGTTATTGGGACGCAGTTCCAAGCACTGTCGGTGGGCAAGAACAATCAATCCCAAGGAGGAACCTCAATTTCCTCATACAAAGATGCTATTAAAGCGGTCGAGAGTACCGATACAACCGGATGGGGACAACTTGTCATTCCTACTAGCAATAAAACAAAGAAGGGTCTTGGTTTTTCTGCAACCTGTACCTAGACAACTGCCAACGATGAAACTCTTCATCCCCTTCAAAACATCTTCCACAGTGGAGGTTTTCTTCACCCGGTGTCTCAAGCAGTACATGCTATCAATGAGGAAGATCCCTCTGACACAGATGAAGAATGGAAGTCCTATCTGAACGAGGACGGTTATATGTCTCAGGAAGAGGTGCCTACACCATTTTGCTATCCCGCACAGAGTCCGAGATTTATACCCAGGTCAGATATCGAAATGATATACGGGGATTGTGATCCGGAAGGGTGTCGTGCTCCACCAAATTCATTAGAGGAAGACACTCTGATGAAAGACAGCTTCGACCACAATTACTATGGCCCAATGGATGGTCTGCCAATGTGGCAACCTTACCCAGGAAACTTGGGACAAGAGAGTCAGCCGAGCAATGAAAATCAGCTGACCATTTTTTAACAGAATACCTGTGTCCCCACTATGTCATGGGATCAACACTCAGGTCATTCAGAAACTACTCAACATGAAGATGAATTCGCAACGTTTGCAGGACTTGAATTCATCAACTATGTTTTTCCCGAGGTCAACGTCATCGAGAGAGATGACTTCTCCAGTTCCAAAGAGGTTTGGGACACTCTGGGACAACCGAGTGGAAAATACGACTTCATGGTCAAGTACACCGCTCCCGAAAGCTCTCGTATCAGGCTCGAAGATATCCAGCCAACTGGATGGGGAGGTATAGCTAAGAGCACAAATGCTATGCAAAATGCAACAGAGGAATCCTCCTACGACAATTCTGCCTGGGAGACAGATTCCAATGATCCCGCTCCACCAGAAATCAGCGTCATTTCTGAAGACAAATCAAGGAAGGTGCCAGACTTTGTGATTCACCAAGGAGTTCGCCGCCAATGGGATGCTGTCGAGGTTCCGAAGATCGTTCATCAGTCAAAGTAATTGCCATCTTTAACCTTTCACCCTGCCCAGGTGAAACGGATGTTTTGATAGGGCTCGCTTTCTGTAAATTTTCCTTCTTCGCTTCGCCCAAAGCGACAGAGTTTTGTTTTATAGGGCTGTAGTTTCAAGAATCGACTTGTTCATTAATAAAATAACGCCGTTCTGTAATTTCCGCATTAATTGCTATTTTATCTTTTTGCTTTTTCAGAAAATGGTAATCCTAAAAAACAATTAAAAATAAAAACAAGCAGTAATAAAAATAAAAACACTGCACACACTTGTATTTTCCTCTATCTCTTCTAAACACGAATCATCACGTCATGCAGATTTCTTGTTTTAAACCCAGTTGAAACATACGATCCGATGCCTTCTCCCAACTTTGAGTTCCCGGTATTCGAGGCTGAAGAAGAAAATGACAACGAAATTCTAGAAGAGATCTCCCGACTACTTAGACAAGAGGAAATGTCCATTGAACCTCACAAAGAACCGTTGGAAACGGTAAACTTGGGTTCAGAAAAAGAGAGAAAAGAAATTAGGATTGGGGCACTGCTCAGTCCAACTGCCAGAGAGAGTTTGATAAAGCTTCTCAGAGAATTTCCCGATGTATTCGCTTGGTCCTATCAGGATATGCCAGGGTTGGATACCAGCATCATGGAACATCACTTACCGTTAAGATCGGGATGTCCGCCAGTAATGCAAAGATTGAGACGGACTAACCCGGACATGGCCATCAAAATCAAAGAGGAGGTGCAGAAACAGATTGACGCGGGTTTCCTCGCTACATCTGAATATCCTCAATGGTTAGCCAACATCGTACCCGTTCCCAAAAAGGACAGAAAGGTCAGAATGTGTGTTGATTACAGGGATCTAAACAAGGCAAGTCCAAAGGACGACTTTCCTTTACCACACATTGACATGCTGGTAGACAGTACAGCAAAGTTCAAAGTTTTCTCCTTCATGGATGGATTCTCGGGCTATAACCAGATCAAAATGGGGCCGAAAGACATGGAGAAAACTTCGTTCATTACCCCATGGGGTACCTTTTGTTACAAGGTAATGCCGTTCGGTTTGAAGAACGCCGGGGCAACCTATCAAAGGGCCATGACTACTCTGTTTCATGACATGATACACAAGGAAATCGAGGTATATGTCGATGATATGATTGCAAAATCAAAAACAGAGAGTGAGCACGTTGAACATCTGTCAAAATTGTTCAAACGTCTATGAAAATTCAAGCTCCGCTTGAATCCTAACAAGTGCACCTTCGGTGTCTATTCAGGGAAATTACTAGGGTTCGTCGTCAGCCAGAAAGGAATTGAGGTTGATCCTGACAAGGTCAAGGCCATTCAAGAAATGCCTTCTCCGAAAACTGAAAAACAAGTCAGAGGATTTCTGGGATGTTTGAACTACATCTCCAGATTCATATTCCTTATGACCGCCACGTGTGCGCCGATTTTCAAATTACTGAAAAAGAACCAGGACTGCGTTTGGACAGAAGATTGCCAAACCGCATTCGACAGTATCAAGGAATATCTGTTGAATCCTCCGATTCTATCACCTCCAGTGGAAGGAAGACCACTGATCATTTACCTCACAGTTCTAGAGGACTCAATGGGATGTGTACTTGGCCAGCAAGACGAAACTAAACGGAAAGAGTCTGCCATTTATTATTTAAGCAAGAAATTCACCGATTGTGAAACTCGGTACACAATACTTGAGAAAACTTGTTGCGCTTTGGCTTGGGCAGCCAAACGTCTTCGCCAATACATGGTTCGTCATACTACTTGGTTGGTTTCCGAGATGGATCCAATCAAGTACGTCTTCGAAAAACCTGCTCTTACGGGAAGAATTGCCCGTTGGCAGATGCTGTTATCAGAATATGACATAGAGTACCACGCTCAGAAAGCCGTTAAGGGAAGTATTTTAGCCGATCATTTGGCTCATCAACCGATTGACGATCAAGAATCAATTGGGTTTGACTTCCCAGACGAAGATGTCATGTATCTAGAAATGAAAGATTGCAATGAACCGTTACCCAGTGAAGGGCCAGAACCAGGTTCCCAATGGCGACTTATCTTTGACGGAGCAATTAATCATTATGGAAATGGAATTGGGGCAATCATTGTTACCCCTCAGGGTACCCACATTCCTTTCACTGCCAGACTTACGTTCAAATGTACGAACAACGAGGCCGAATACGAAGCTTGTATTATGGGTCTCGAAGAAGCGGTTGATTTAAGGATCAAAAACTTGGACGTATATGGCGACCCAGCCTTGGTTATTAACCAGATAAAAGGAGATTGGAACACATACCAATCAGGATTGATTCCTTACAAAGACTATGCAAGAAGGTTGTTACCTTTCTTCAACAGAGTTGAGTTTCATCACATCCCTCGTGATGAGAATCACATGGCTGATGCATTAGCCACTATCTCTTCCATGATTAGTGTAGGTCAATGGAATGACATACCTAAGATCGACATAATGCGCCTTGAACGGCCCGCTTACATCTTTACGATTGAAGCAGTCATAGACGACAAACCTTGGTATCACGATATCAAATGCTTCCTTCAGAGACAAGAGTACCCACCTGGGGCATCCAGAAAAGACAGAAAAACCCTCAGAAGATTGGCTGGAAACTTCTTCCTGAGCGGTGACACTCTCTATAAGAGAAATTTTGACATGGTCTTGCTCCGATGCGTCGACAGACCAGAAGCAGACATGCTTGTGAAAGAAATTCATGAAGGGTCCTTTGGCACTCATGCCAACGGACACACAATGGCGAGAAAAATTCTGAGAGCAGGGTACTATTGGTTGACAATGGAATCTGACTGCTACAAGTACATGAGGAGGTGTCACAAGTGTCAGATATACTTCGACAAAATTCATGTACCTCCATCACATCTCAAAGTTCTCTCTTCCCCATGGACATTTTCCATATGGGGAATCGACATGATTGGCATGATTGAGCCCAAGGCTTCAAACGGACATCGGTTCATCCTGGTAGCCATTGATTACTTCACCAAGTGGGTCGAAGCAGCATCATTCGCCAATGTAACCCGACAAGTGGTGGTCCGATTTATCAAAAATAATATCATCTGCCGTTATGGTGTTCCAAGCGAGATCATTACTGATAATGGATCTAACTTGAACAATAAAATGATGAAGGAGTTGTGTGCAGAGTTCAAGATCGAACACCATAACTCATCTCCCTACCGACCCAAGATGAACGGAGCGGTAGAAGCGGCTAACAAGAACATCAAGAGGATTGGTCAGAAGATGGTTGTTACCTACAAAGATTGGCACGAATTGCTACCCTTTGCTCTTCACGGTTATCGTACATCTGTCCGTACTTCAACAGGGGCAACCCCTTTCTCTCTAGTATATCGCATGGAAGCAGTGCTCCCCATAGAAGTAGAGATCCCGTCAATCCGAGTATTGATGGAGGCTAAGCTCACCGAAGCTGAATGGTGTCAAAGCCGACACGATGAACTGAATCTGATCGAAGAGAAGCGAATCACGACATTATGCCACGGTCAGTTATATCAACAGAGAATGAAGAGGGCGTTCGACAAAAAGGTTCGACCTCGTGTCTTCAGAAAAGGAGACCTCGTGCTCAAAAAGATGCAATCATTTCTTAGTGACTCTCAGGGCAAGTGGACTCCAATTTATGATGGCCCCTATGTGGTCACGAAAGCTTTCTCAGGTGGTGCCTTGAGACTTGCAACCATGAACGGAGAGGAATTTGCCTACCCCACGAATGTTGATGTAGTCAAGAAATACTTCGCCTAAAAAAAAGAAGAAAAAAAAACGTCTCAGTGGATTGAAAACCCGAAAGGGTGGTCCAGGCAAAAGTTAGAGACATGAAAAAAAATAATCCCGATGGATTGGAAACATCACAGTACAATCCAGGCAAAAATTAGGGATAATGGCAAGTAACTATGTTCAACAGAGGCAAGTCTCTCAGCAGCAGTGGTTACATCACCTGTCAGAAAACTCCAGTCAAGGTCATCTTCTACAGAAGTTCAGGATGTCCCGAATTCAAAGTTGGTAGAAGGATAGTGATCGTTATGTTTCCACGTAGCCCTTTTCCCTGTAAATTACCATTTTTCTAACTTTGTATATACTCTTTGGAATCACGCGTTTGGCTGATCTCCATCTTATCAATAAAATTTGAGCCCTTGTGCTTTTGTTTATAATTCTTATTTGTTTTAGCTTTACAGAACGGCATTTTAACATGATCAACGATTCTTGAAATGAAACAAAAATGAATTTACTTGTTAAAACTTTTTTCTGCTTTTAATAAAGACGGCAATTTCTTTTGACTGTTGAACATCAGAAGAACATCGGTCGCTTCTCCAGAAGTTATCGAACCTCAAAGTGCAGAATCAAAGTACTCCTTCTAACCCAGTACGCCTGAATGAAGGGATCAACTGTGTCAGAGACCTTGTTTCGTCTGACCCGCTTCGGTCGAGTTCTCATCTCGTAAGCCCGATCACCGGTATTCCCCGCAAGGACTATTTCTCCTAAGCAAGGTAGAATTGCTACTTTTGAACCAACGGTACTTCTTCGCCCCGCGATGGCCGAGTATCCAGTCATGTTCACCTGTCAGTTTGTATGTCGCGTCCATCTTGTCAGCATAAACATACATGCATCATTGCATTATTGATTTGCATTCTCATTTCATATTGCATCACTATCACTCTAGTCGGTCTTGTCCCCTAGTGGTAGAAGTTCTCTCAATCGAGTTGTCAAACCTTTCCTCGTTAGGAAGTGAATCACCTAAGCAATCTCTCTCCCGTTTATCTCTAGATTAGAGATGGTCCTTGACCACTTTGATAACTTAAACCTCTGAGAAACAAGAAAGCTTTCAACAAATGTCACTCTTCGCCATTGAAGATGATATCCTTGCTTTCTCGGATTAAGGAAAATCCACAGAGAAAGCCTTCTAAATCGGAGATTCAGCAGTACAGCAGTTTTCCTCCGAAAAACCCACCGATGAAAAGGTCATCGGCACCTCAGAATTGGATCCCATCATATGGAATTTCTCTGGAAAGATCCCGAGAAAAGTATGATGTAAGACCCCCAAACGAAAACAGTCTCTCAAGAGACTCGCTTTCCCCAGTAGAATCGACAAATAGCGTCTCCAACAAAGAAGTTTGTGCAACCCTACAACTCAGACGACTGGGTTCCCCAGCAAGTCTGACATCAAAACTTTTTCCACTCAAATGGCATCTCCCCAGGAAAATTCGGCGAGAAGTTTGAAGGAAATCCGCTACAAATAGCGTTCCTTGTCAATAAAGTTATTGACAAAAGAAACTGAGTCCCGTTCCTTGGTAAGAAACCAGGATCAAGGGGAAGTTTATTTCAGCGACTAAGACCAGTTCCTTGGTAGGAAACCAGGATCGAGGGGAAGTTTACATCAGAAACTAAGACCAGTTTCTTGGTAGGAAACCAGGATCGAGGGGAAGTTTAAATCAGCAAATGAGACTAGTTCCTTGGTAGGAAACCAGGAACGGGGGGGAGGTTGACAAAAGAAAACTGAGACCAGTTCCTTGGCTGAAGACCAGGATCGAGGGGAAGTTTACCTTTTCTAAGCATCATTACTCAGCAAAAGAAGATGGATGCGATCCGCCATTCATAACCACCATCAAAATTTTGGGTATTCCGATATTTAATCCTCTTGCACCTCGAATGCCCGAATACCTTCGTCATTCAAACCTTCGGGTCCAAGAAGATTAAATAGGGGCATCTGTCATACCCCAAATTTTGACCACTAAGATGTCCCATCATTGTGTCAATCATCATCACAATATGGATGAACCATCATGCCTCATCAAATGCCTCAAGGGTTGTTGAGCATTCACTACAATCAAAATTAGGGTTTTAAGCCCTCTTAGAGCCTTAGACAAAGGATCAGTCCAGGAATGACTTAATCTTCAACTTGTCTAACCTCTCAAACATTCACAATGGATCAAGAGGACTCCCACTTCAAGGATTAAGCACAAGGTTGCTCCCTTCTAGGTGGATCAAGCTTCAAGATCGCCAGTGTCACCAAATTAGGGTTGTGGTCGACCAGGGCCTCCAGATGGAAATTTTCATCTGGGCACAAGCCAATGATCCAAAACATAACCTAATATACTCCATGGAACCTCATAGACCCAATCATCAAGTCAATTTTGCCTTAGGGGATGCATTTATCAAAAATCAAGAATTAGGGTTTCTTGACCTAATTCACCCCTAACTTGACTTTTGGGATAAACTATGAGCCAAGACCTCAAGAGAGGGTTTGAGGGTCTCTAATGAACTATATTGATCCATTTGGAACAATGGATTAATCCAAGAAGATTGAGCAACAAGTCTCAATTTCATCTGCACCACAATTAGGGTTTTAAGGGAAAAGTCAACTGTAACTTTGACTTTTGACCAGGACATGCTCCCAAGCCCTAAGACATGATTCAATATGCCCTATGACACCCATGGAACATGTCCATCAAGTTTGATTTAGGTCAAGGACATGATTTCATGAAGAATGGCACAGTTTGGAATTCATCTGATAAAAAGTCAAATGTGCACAAAAGTCAACTTTGACTTTTTGAGATTTTTCACCAAAATGGATTTTTAACCCTAAAATGATGTTAATGTATGATTTGAATCATCATTCATCAAGAAAAATCAAGAAAAGTTGGATAACTTATAAAAGGGGTAACCATAAAAACTTAGAAAATTTTCTAAGTTAAAAAATAAAGTGACAAGGGTACCAACTTTGGAGGACCATAACTCCTAAACCACAAAGCCATTTTTCCTCATCCAAAGATGGATTTGTAGCCCTCATTACCCTCTACAAAAACTTCAACTAGACCTAAGTCCAATTCATTAAGGATTTTGAGTTATGGAGTGATCAAAGTGGCTGAAAAGTGAAAATATCACTTTTTCCAACACTTAGTGAAATTTTCACTAAGTCCAAATCTGTCTTCACTTTTTGCCAAATCTAGGGGGATTTTTCACTTGGATTCAAAAGAGATCAAAACCAAACATGTTGAAACAGTTGTTGTATCATGTAAGGGCTTTCCAAAATGGTCATGAGATATGACATTGGCAAGTTGCCTTGCTGAAATCTGTCAAGGCAATGCAGAATTTGCAATTTTGCTCGATTTGCCAAAATCAGCCAAATTCAAATGCTCCTATCCACTTGGACACATCTGAGGATTGAATCTAAAGGGGACAATCACTGAGCCAAGCCTCCAAAGTCCATGGAACAAGAAATAGCATGTTGAACCTAGAATGGCCAAAATAGGGACAAGACTCCAAATTTGGATTGAAGCATTCAATGGAAGCATCAAGGTGGCATGGACTGAGCCATTCTCATCTAAATAGAGCTCAATTGTGTTCAGTTTGAGTACACCAAAGCCATCAAACAGATGCTTTCCTCAAAATCTCTTCTTTCACCTCAAACTTGCCTTCCAAAGCAAGTAATTCTGAGTTTTTGAGCTAGAGAGCAATTCCACCCAAACTAATCACACACACACCTCATATATATCATATGTAAGCTGTGCAAACCATCAAAAGTGACTTGTAATCACAACATCACAAAGTCACCTCTCAAAACCTCAAAATAACACTTTTTTGCATTTTTCAAGCCATGTCTTGATTCAGTCACTTTCCAAACCAGATAAAACCTCAAACACACTCCAAATATCATCCTTGAATTGTCCCAAATGGTTCCCACCATCTGGAACACCATTTGAGGGAGTTGCTATTTTGGTCACTTTTAACCCCTTTTGCAAGAAAGGGACAGTTTGTGTTTTTGCAGGTACCAGCTGATTCCAATCATCCTAAAAGCATCCAAGGGATCATTTGAGGTGGTTCAAAGCATAAAATCATATCTGGAGCAAGAGGGTTGGCAGATTGCAGAGAAACCTCCAAAATCTCAAAGAAGGGTAAGCCTCTCAACTTGCACTCACCAAAACATGTGTGCATTTGAAGTTCATTGATCATAAACATCTCATACATGTCATATATGCTGTGTTTGAGCTAATTCACCATGTAATCCATGCTTGTACCAAGTTGTAGCATAGAAAATGCATTTATAGGTCATTTTCAAAACCACTATCGGGTTTTGAGGAGGGAGTGTGATCTGAAAAAACTACCACCACCATTGGATTCCTTATGAAATTCTGACCCAGATGCATATAAATTTTGTCTCAAACCATTAAGAATTGAGAAAGTTATGACCTTCACGTTTTTTAGCCAAAACTTGCCTTGGGCAAGCCAAAACCAAGGCATGACTTTTGTATTTGTTGGTTTGTTTCAAACAATGGATGTATCACCGCCCCAGTGGTAAGGCGCGTGCCTTGTATGCTTGAGGTCGTGGGTTCAAACCCCACCCATGCCATTTTGTGACTTTTTCACATTTTGCTATTTTTCCAACTATTTTCATGTTTTGTTAATTATTTGGAAAATTAATAAATCTTTCAATTTTAATTATTTTTTATTGGTTCTTTTTGCAAAAAATCACAAAAATGTTGAAATATTTTATTCCACAAAAAAAATTGAGTTTGTATTATTTATTTAATATAATTAGTATTTTTGTGAATAAATTCATTTTTATTTGTTTTTAAGCATTTTAAAATGAATATTCATCTTGAAAAATCAAGACCGAATGAGTTTTAATATATCTTGTGATTTATACCTCATTTTTCAAACCCTAAACAAAAATCACAAGTGGTTTATTCAAACCTATTTGGTATTTTTCATTGATTTTCTATAAATATTTACTTTTAAAGAATAAAATTAGGGTTTCCTTGATTTTCACTCAAACAAATCATTGTCAAACACTCATGGGCCTCTAATAGAGTGTAAGACCCAATCCTTTTTTGACCAAATCCTTTTGGGCCTCAGTGTATTGTATAAGTCCCGATACCGTAAAAAACAAACGGCGCGATCGTCGGCTTTTCAAAATAACCCTTGGGCCTCTCCTCAAGCTATAAGACCCATTCAAAACTCATGGGCCTCTAATAGAGTGTAAGACCCAATCCCTTTTTAACCAAAACATTTTGGTCCTCACTTATTGTATAAGTCCCTCTGCGTTAAAAGAAAATCTCGGCGCGATCGCCATTTTAAACGATAAAACCCTAGGCCACTCCTTGAGCTGTAAGCCCCAAATCTTTCTTTTTCAAAGCACTTTCTCCTTTGATTTTGAATATACTGTTATTTTTAATCTTTCTTTGTTGAACAACTAACCAAACAGCATGGAAGCTCTACAATCGAGTAAGTGGTTATTCCTTTCATTTACTGCTTTCATATACATATAACTGTATTGTGGGGCTGTTTCGCTGTAAGTCTTCTTTCATAAACTCATATCAACTGTGTAATAATAGTATAGATATTTTGAGTTTCCCCTGCAACTACGTCTAGAACTAAGTGACGCCGTTTCGTTTAGTCATAGAAATAGACAACTAGATCCCCCAATAGGATCACCAGATACAGTCTTCTCTTCGGCTGTCCTCATTAGGAATTATCAAGAAACTCTATTCCCAGAGATGAATGTATTCTCCGTGAATGGCATCTCTGAGTTTCTTCCAAATTCTCGAACTTTCCTGACTTGATCTATTCCTCGTGAATAGCTTGCCTTGAATTTCTCGGGGTTTGGGGACCCACGGACTTCTTAAAAGCATCGGCCTCCTCTTGGGCATTGTACAAGGACCCACAGGCTTCCTAAACGCAAACCCGCCTCCACTTGGGCTTAGTACAAGGACCCTACGGCTTCTTAGAAGTATTCACAGCCTCCTCTTAGGCTTCGTATAATGATCTCTTCCTCCGGGAATGATAGCCTTCTCTTGGGCGTAGTACAAGGACCGATCGACTTCTTAAAAGTTTCCAGCCTCCTTTTGGGCTTCGTACAAATTGTCCCGACGACCTCTAGAGGTATAGGAACAAAACTTAGTCATTTGCATAGAACAGTCCTTTCATAGAGTCTACTACTGTTTCTCAAAGCACAGTACAAAAGATGAAACTCTAGACTCAGACAGTCTAACTTCCTTGAGTCTCAAAGACATTCTCAAGTGACCCCTTCATTAAATAGGAAGAAAACCCGTAGACTCGGACAGTCTCAATAACCTTCGGATTTCTCGCTTCCTTAAAGGACAGGCATAACCCGGACCCTTGAATCAAATCCTTGAGTACAGTATTGCTCATATAATAACTGATTTTCTCTTTAAAATCAGTATACTGGACCTGTCACTTAACTGGAACAGTCACCATAGCCTCCTCTTGGGCTTTGTACAATGATCCTCCTCAGTGGAGTCAAACAACGTTTAGCCTCTCCCTCAGGCTTTGTACGAGACACATAAGAGACTCCCTCGTTGAGTCAATCACCCCTTTCGCCTCCATCTCGGGCTTTATACGAGATACAAAAAGGTTCTTATTGAGCCAAATAAACAACAGCCTCCATCTCGGGCTTTGTACGAGGTACAAAAAAACTGTCTTGTTGAGTCAAATCGCCTCCATCTCGGGCTTTATACGAGATACTAAAAGACTCCATCGTCGGGCCAAAACCTTTTAACCTCTCTCTCGGGCTTTGTACGAGACACATAATAGCCTTCTCTTAGGCTTTGTATAAGAAAACTACTGGTTAATCCAATTAACCTTTTAGCATCAAAGTCGTGCCTCGTTCACCGTACACAAACATCAACAACTCCTTCCCCCTTCATCTAATCGATGTAAGCGGCAAGCCTCTGGATCATCTACATCCACGCCACTGTCCCTCTTTTAGCATGAGAAATTCCTAAGGAAAGATAGCATTGCTCTACACTGAGTTAAAGTCTTCTCCTTCAGGTTAAAATCCCCTATAAAGGAAATTATGGCATTGCCGGATTCACAAATCCCAGTTAAAGTAATTCTCCTTTATAAAACAGTTGTGACATACAACCCCCTCTTTAGAGATGACAAATTCTCTCTAAAGTTGAGACCTTTCAGCTTCATATCTTGGGCTTTGAACAAGATACAAATAGACTTTCAGCTTCACGTCTTGGGCTTTGAACAAGTCACCAAAAACACCCATTTCCTCCCATAGAATAGAAGGAACTACGAACGCTCTGATTTCCCTATTTCGGTAAACGGGAATACGTAGGCTTAAGATCGAAAGAAAAGATCTTAGCGAGCACACTAAACAAAAACCCAAAATCCCATATCTCCATCAATCAAAAGCAGTAATTCAAAAACATCAGTCCTAACATCCTAATCCTTATTCCCCGCCAGAAACCTTCGTCCTAGAATAAAAGGAAAGAAACCAGTATTGGCAAAAATACAAATAACCAGTACAAAGGCCCCCCACATTGATAGCATCTGTAACCTAACAGACCGCTGTTTAAACTCAGTATGCAAAGCAGGGTTAATTGGAGACATCTATTTCCCTTCCTTCATCATCTTTAATAGGATAAAAAATGAATTGACCTGTAGTTTAAGCTCAACCGCAGAGAGCGACCATCGCTTAAGAACCGCGTCCAAAATCTCTCGCTACAACCGGCGCTAAACAACTTGGCATGAAACGTTCTCATGGGAGTTTTAATCTTCGCTGCATCTGAGACCAACACTTCATCATTCTCGTTTTCAATAGCATTAGTTGACTCATGCGTTGGCAAGGGGTTACTCTTCACATTTGGCTGGTCATTAGCGAAAGACAGAATGTTTTTCTCCATCAGACTTTTCACCAAATTCTTTAATGCCAAACATCCTTCTAAATCATGGCCCACCCCTCCTTGATGGAAAGCACAGGTTACATTGGGGTTGAAGAACTGCAGAGACTTCTCAGATGGTGGCCTCAACGGCCTAGTAACAACCAATCCTTGCTCCACCAGAGAAGGATACAATGTTGTGTAGGTCATCGGTATGGGTGGAAAATTTGGTGTTACCGCCTGTCTTCTTTGAGGGGTATTTTGCTGTGGCGCTGGCCACCTCTGCTGCTGGTAATTCTGATTTTGATTTCTCGGCCACTGCTGTTGATTCGATGGCTGGGGAACAAGAACTGGTTGCATCATCTGATGGTTAAAAGTGGGCGTAACAGCTGCCACATACGGTTGTTGTGCGATCTGCATAGGGTAAATCGGTTGTTGGGAAAAACTAGGACTTGGTTGTTGTTGAAAGAGAGATCGTTTCCATCTGGGATTCTGACTCTTTCACATAACAACATTAGTCTCACCTTCTTTCTTCTTATGAAAATTACCCGGAGACTTCTTGACATTGTTACTAGTGGAACTATTAGGTGAACTGGCTATTTTTCCATTCTTCAAACCCGCTTCTACTTTCACACCAATGGCAATAATGTCAGAAAAATTGGCACCAATATTACTGATCATCTTCTCATAAAATTCAGGCTTTACGGTATCCAAAAACCAATAAGCTAATTCTTTTTCTGTCAATGGCGGTTCAACCTACGAGGCCGTCTCCCTCCATCTTTGAGCGTACTCTTTGAATGACTCGGTGTTCTTTTGAGTCATAGTCAGCAGTTGTCTATGATCCGGAGCTAAATCCAAATTATACTTAAAATGTTTCACAAATGTGTCCATTACGTCTTGAAAACACTTAATCTGAGACTGATCCAAACCTAGGTACCATTTTGCAGCGGCGCCCTTCAAGCTATCTTGGAAACAATGAATCATTAGCTTATCATTGTCCATGTACGCAACCATTCTCTGGAGGTACATGACCAAATGCGCTTTGGGGCACGTAGTACCGGAATACAATTCAAAACCTGGCAGCTTGAACTTCGGTGGAATTACCAGATCTGTAACCAAACACATGTCTTTGAGGTTAGTACTGAAGACATTGCTTCCCTCCATAGCTTTCAACTTTCTCTGCATAACTTCCACACTCGCTCTTAGCTTCTCATTACGATCATCCTCCTCCACAAATACATTGTCATAATCAAAATGATGATGATTCTGAAAAATAGGTTGGAACTGGGTTTGCACCACAGGCGGAGCATAAGTTGGAATAGTTTGCTGATTCTCACCAATCAATGGCACTGCTTGTTGCGTAGACTGAGGAGCCGTGGTTCGTATAAAATCAAATGTCATCCCTAGAGTAGGGTTCACAACAGGTATAACCGGCGGCTCTACAGTTGTAGCAACAACCTCTGAGACTACAGTGACCTGCATATCCATCTTTTCTCGTATAACATTCAAAGCTTCCATGATCTGCCCCATTCCTCCTCTTAATTTGTTGAGTTCGTTGTTAACCTGATCCAAATTCTCGCAATCCTCAGACATTCTTCTTCGTCGAGCCTGTGTCCTGGTGTTGTAACGATGTATAGAATTCAGGGTGACGGTTCTGGAGAAGATAAAACGACAATGAGACACGGAAGAATGCACATGCACATGCGAAGATGCAAATGCAGGCTAAACCATCAAGCACTAAAAATTATTCGCAAACAGTGTAAATACAGGATTGCCAACAACATAAGCTCCTTCCCATTGAAAGATAATACGAGTGCTTACAAAAAGGAAATATTACAACCATTGTTCGAATTACATTAAAAGAAATACAACTTAAAACAGGATTACAACAACTAATCATAAAACAGGAAACTTAAAAGCTACAACTCTAAATAGGAGGGCCCTTCGCCTTCCCTGATCCCTTTCATGATCTCCTTGATGCGCTGCTTGGTTCTGGCCTTCTCAACAGTCAGCTCTCCCAACAACTCCATCCTCTTCTGCTTGGCACTCATGGGTGTCTCGTAGTATGGAAAAGGCTTCTTCATGCTGAGCGAAATCCCCTGCGCCCATTTCAAATGAGCTTCTGTGACGGGACCGGCAGTTGTCCACCTCTGCTGATTAATGCGGAACCAGGCGTGCCCCATTTTGGGTTTGTCTTCAAATCCCTCTCCATACCCATAATAGATTAACTCCAGATCCTTGGGATCTGGTTGTTCCTCAATGGGATGACCAAGCTGGCATCGAGCGAGCACCAGATTGTAGTTGATGCAACCACTCCGTCCCATGAGCGGCACGTTGGGATAGTCTCCACAACTTAGAATCATAAGGGTCCCTCTTGGGTCCAAATCATACCACCTGATAGCAGAACGTTCTAGCTCCATCAATTTCTTAGCCAAAAGGGCGCTGTCTCTTACCTCCCAAAATGTTGGAGTTGTAGGCAAATACGAAATGAACCACTTATAGAGCAGTGGAGCACAACAAACAATCACACCTTCTTTTTTCATGGATTGTGTAGTAACTGAGAAGTACATATCAGCTAATAGAGTAGGGATAGGGTTCTGACTCATAAAGATTCGGATAGCCTGGACGTCGATGAAGTCTTTGACATTGGGAAACAGGAATAACCTGTACACTAGCAGAGCAAAAATTGATTCAAACATTACAAAGTCTCCCCTTCCTTGAAATTGAAGAGCCATTTCAATCAAAAACTGAGCTGGTAAACCACGATACCCTTCTCTAGTAGTCATGTTCTCTTGTATATGCCTCTTTTGGATACTTAATCCTGTAGCAATCTCTTGGTTAAGGAACTCCCCTTCCACACCAGAAAATGGAGGATGATGCTGAATTGGTAAACTCATCATAGCTGAATACTCCTCTATAGTTGGAACCAGCTGGAAATTAGGAAATATGAAACAACGGTATGCGGGATGATACAGTTGCACCAAGGTTTCCAGCAATCCTTCCTTCACTTGTAGTTTCATTAGGGACAGAAGGTCTCCGTACTTGTCGATGAAACCTAACGGGTCTTCAATTCTTCCTCCGATCTCTATCAGCTGCTCGACGTTAGGGATCAGGAAAGTAAAGGGCCAGTTTATCTTCTTGGCAACATCCATTTCTACGATAGCTACAAAACAAAGATTAGTGTCTTGACTGTTTAGCGAAGATGCAAGATGCAATGCAAAGTTTCATGGAGTTCAGACATTTTTGCAGAACATCGTGAAATATCAAAAAACTTCATTTTCATTGAAAACGGATTACAATAGTTAATACACTTCTGAGAGTCATAGAAAGGAAACTAAGTAAAAGCCTAGAAAGTCATAAGGAGATTCTCCTAAGAGTCATATCTTGAGCCTTTTGTTTTCTTCCTCCATCTGATCTCTTTCTGCGACAAGGTTGTCGATGATCGTCTTCCAAGTTGTAGGCTGAACAATAGAAGAACTTGGGCCTTCTTGGACCTTCCTTTTCTTGTTGGAGGTTAATTCTTCATCCTTGGCTCGTAATTGTTTTCGAAGTTCAAAATTCTCCTCAACAACCACCTGATACTTGAGTCTCCATGCTTCCTCTGATCGCTGGGTCTGTTTCAATGATATCTCTAATTCCTCTTCTTTCAACATGAAGTACAGAATAGGCTCTTCTTTCATGGGAATTTGTTCCTCCCTCTTGTATGACATCTTTAATTCAATGACTCTCTTGCGAACCCACTAAAGATATGGCTCCAAAGAAACACAATTGGGTTTCCCCAAGGAGCTACTTCCTCTTTTACACTTGCTACCCCAGGCTTTCAAGATCAGATCCCTTTGTTCTTCATTCTTATCATACTGTTCAAATAAATTCCCACTACATGAATGCTTAGGGGTTTATCCTTCAGAGGGTATCCCAATTGATGGCGTGCCAACACCGGATTATAACTGATTCCACCTTTGATGCCAAGAAGAGGCACGTTGTTATACTGGCCACAACTGTCTGTTATTGAGATTTTGTCGTACACTCGATTGTACCAGTCAATGTCTGCATGAGAAAGGGCCATAATCTTCTTAGACCACCATCCCTTCTTAGGATCCCAAAATGTACCTTTCTTCGGTAAGTGTGAAACAAACCATCTATATAGCACGAGGACACAGCAAGTGATATGTCCGTTACCATGGGCATTTCTCGTATGGACTAAATGATAGGCTTCAACAAGTAAGGTAGGTACAGGGTTTTTCTTCAGGAAGATCTTGATTGCATTTAGGTCTACGAAGTTCTCAATGTTTGGAAACAAGAAAAGTCCATAAATGAGTAGAGCAAAAACGGCTTCAAAGGCATCCCTGTTGGAGTGCTTAGCAAAGTAATGGGCTTTTCCAAACAGGAACTTAGTAGTCAACCCAAAAATTCCTCCCTTGGAAATTAAGTTGTTTTTTATGTCAACCAATTCCAAGTGAGTCTCTTTAGCTATCTCTTCCTCTTTTGGGTCTCTGTTGAAGATAGGAAACGGAGAATCATCCTTGACGGGTAAACCAACTATCTGAGAATATTCTTCAAGTGTAGGCAAGAGCTGATAGTCAGGAAATGTGAAGCAGTGATACTTTGGGTCATAGAACTGAAGTAAAGTTGAAAGGAGTCCTTCATCGACACTTTTCTTCAACAATATCCACAAATTCCCATATTTGTCTTTGAATCCTTCGGGGTCTATTAGCAAATCTCCCAATGTCCTTAGGTCATCCAATCTAGGACTCTTGAAAGTGTATTTCACAGTTTTCCTTCTTGATTCGTCCATGATATTTCTGTGATATTTCACAAAAATAAGTCTGAGTTCCATGAAACTAATATGCATATGCTTATGCTATATGGATGCAACAAACACACATAAAGGTTTGGGTTAAGAGCATGGAGTCAAGGTTCACCCTCCCATTGGTATGTACTATGGTTTTCACCTGCCAAACAAGGTTCTAAAGAGTTCCCAGAGTCTACAATCAATCTTTCGGATTTTATCGATTTCCCAGATAACTTGGTAATCAATAAAATTCTCAAGAGAATCTCGTCTGAGTGTAGTATCGCGTGACAACCAATTCAGAAATAGACTCCATCGTGGTCACCGCACTACATCCTAAAGGCTTAAGTGAGGTTTGGAAACTACGGTTCTCAGTATCGATGGCACCTAAATTGAGAGTAGCACGCTTTCACGAATAGGATCGTTCAACATGACTAAGCTCTCAAGAGGGCCTAAACTGAGTGATGGTGTCTCAAGTTAACTTTTTCAGGAATCGACTCCTTCAAAGCCTCCTTGAATATACCATCGTCCTATCATAAGTGCACTCAAAATCCGGGTTAGGATTTATCTCACCACTCAAGAACCAAGCCAACAAAAGATAATCAAGCAAAGCATATATACAGATAAACATGCAGATATACACAAATATAGCAAGCAAGCATAAATAAAACAAACAAAAACAAGGTGGGCTTAACCGTCAAAAATAAGAAATCCCCAGTGAAGTCGTCATTTCTGTTGCAGTGAAAATTGGATAACAAGTTATTAATTAACTTGCATCATATTTATTTTACAACCGACTTTGATTTATCCAAAGGAAAGGTTCAAGATCGTTAGAAAAACCTAAAGGGGGGAGATCTAAGGTTCGGGGATTGGTTACGCCTAGGGAAGATATTAGCACCCTAAACGTCCGTAGTACTCTACGGGAGCCTCTTGTTTTACTTGTTATATCTCACTCGCTTGCTAGAGGTTCTATGCTAAAGGTTAAAACCCTAGGGGTTAGTATTTAAGTATACTCGACAAAGCATCGCACTTTGCGCCTACGTATCCTCGGGAGTAGAATCAGAGTATGTGTAGTTCTACTAAGTAATGAACTTTTGACTATGATCAAAGTTCACAGGGGAGAATGAGTACAAGCTCATTCTAGAGTTCAAGAACTCTCTAAATCTAAGTTATAATAGTCCTATGTTGAAGTTTTAGTCAATAGGGAAAGTGAGTATTCATTAGGATGAATACCACATAGAGTTTAGGAACTCTAACCTAAGGCTAGTTATAACTTATTGGCTCTTAGGAGGCCAAGAAGTGAAAGTCATCTCCTAAGAGGATACGAAGGTAAGATGGGGACTATGACTTTAAGAGTCAACATTAATCACCTTCCTTTGGAATGGGGAGCATAACATCTTATAAATAAGAGTTACAAAGAGTTGAAGTATAAAAATACAATGAGTTTAATAAATCCAAACAGTAAGCATATAATTAGGAAATGAACTTAAAAAGTGAACATAGCAAACAGTGAGCATTTAATCATGAAGTGAACATAAATGTGAACATAGCAAACTGTGAGTGCAAGTGGTCATGTAACTGTGACATATATGGCAGAGAAGCATTCACAATTTGAACTAGAGCATCTGAGAACATGTAACTTATCAACAGCTAGCAAAACAAACAATATTGCATGGCAAGGCTTATGTTGAGGTTAGGAACAGAATTTCACAAGTCAAATACATTTATAGAAAAACTCAATTCCAAAACAGTAGTCACACGAGCATGGCGATCATGGCATGAAAAGCAACAGAAGCAAAATGGATTTAACTCATGTGATTTCAACAGAGAACAAAAGCAAACAACATTCATCAGGGAAACAAAAGCTTCAGGAACCACAACATACTTCCAAAATAACTCATTTAAAATCAGTAGCTCATGAATACATTAAGCATAGCAGAAAATATATTCTTACAGTTTTGAAAACCAAAGTATTGGAATCATGCAATATAACATTCAGAAGTCAGACAAACCAAGATAACATTCTCATGATACAGTCAGGAAGCAATGTTCAAACAACATTCACAAATTAGCATACTTAAAGAAAGATTTCTAACATGTTCAAGAACGCAGTTGATTGAAAAGAAATAAGTCTACAGAATTTATATAGTTTTTGTTTTGAAATTATTAAAAAAACATAGAAAGGAAATGGACATAAAGTAGTTGAAAAACAACAAAATAAAAAAAGAAGTGGGAGCCACAGTAAAGGGTGGCTGGAGCCACCTTTTCCCTTGAAGGGAGGTGGCTTGCGCCATGATTATGGAAGGGTGCCTAACGCCATGCTAATGCATGGCTTGCGCTACATGCAGTTCTTTTTCCTTTTTATTATTTTCTGGTGTGTGAGTATTATATTATATTAATATTTGTGATGTGGCGGGAGCCACCATACTTAATGTGGCGAGCGCCACCCAGCTCCTTATTCATTTTATTTTCATTTGAACACGAAACGAAACCAGTTACGATTAATCAATACACAATGAAACCAACATGATGATTTTTCTTCACAGAAACAAACCATAATCAGATAGAAATGAACACACCACATGATAATCAAACATGGAGCAAAGTAATCACATAATCAAACAGTAACGAGACAACAAGTATGATAACAGAATGGTGCATATATATATCACATGATCATCGTGCATAAGAACAGAATGAGATAGGGTGATACCTAGTGGAGCAAGTCCACAGTTTCTTCACCTTGTGATAAACTCTTCTAAAACTTGAACCAGAATGCTAAAGCCACTCTCCCTCTCTTGCTCGTGCACCAGAAACTTTGATAATTTTAGGATGTTTTGTGAGAAATGTTGGTGTCCTCCAAGAGCTGTAGATGAGCTCCTTATATAGGCTGATATATTGGGCCGGGTTGAACTCACCCAAAGAACCAATGCTTGGTGGCTAGGGTTTGCAACGTCTCTCTTCCCGTAATTCAAATGTTGGTCCACTCTGTACGCTCCTCATACTGCACAAATCCTCAGAGATGCAGGGCCAATTTCACCAACTCATGAATCGTTTCAAAAACTCCCTATTTGATGTCATACATGCAGGTATTGAAAGAAGTAATGATGGGGATAGCAGCAAAGCGTTTTTCAGGTAGCATCAGAGTGAATAGTGAAAATGGTAATGTTTCAGAAATGCTTTTGTTGAAGCAAATAAGACGGAGCTCAAACAGGAAACGCTCTTGGAGAATTCAAAATATGATTCGCGCCAAGGATTGAATTGAAATGGGTTTTAACGAATGGATTCAAATGTGTTAAATTCTTCCTTCCCAATCTGCTGCTTCTCCATTGGCTGATGCTTGGGTTGAAAAGTCAACATACTCATACTTGATTTCTATTGGTTATTTGACAATGGAAAATAACTCCAATAATTTGTAACACATTCCTTTTCTTTTGGTCACGATGGGCTTATGAAATAAGGGCTTAGGAAATAAAATGGTTTTTTCTTGTTGTAAACAAAGGTGATTAGGCAAAAATAAATAATAATGGATAATTTGGCAATTGATTAGGACTAAATGTGGTTTAGGAGAATTGAACAAATTGAATAAAATTGGTTAAATGAAAAGGTTAATGAAATAGGTTTAGAAAATGAAGGTGACAAATGAGGGTAGGTAAAGTGGGTAGAAATTTGGTCATGGTGGGGTTAGGGTTATGGAGACATCTCCTAGAGACTTGCTTGATTCAATGCTCCAAAAACCTTGATCAATTCCTCCTCGAACCTCCTCAAGATAAACCTGATAAAAGAAACAAACACGAACAAAAACCTGATAAAAAAAGGTTAGTCATGCAGAATGATTGCCCTATTATGACATGCAAGAGATCAATGGATCTAAGGGAAAAATTTGGGGTACAACAGTAGGCATAAGATTGGAAAAATCTTAGCGAGCACACTAATCAAAAAACCCAAAATCTCATACCTTCACACATCAATCGAAAAACAGTCTTAACCTCCTACCAATCACATGGGCATTATTTTAACAAAATAACCTAAGAGAGACCCACAATCTTTGTAGCATATGTAAACCAACAGTCATCTGTTCAAACTCAGTATGCAAGCAGGGTTAATTGGAGACATCTATTTCCCTTCCTTAATAAGCTTCAATAGGATAAAAAATGAATCGAACTGTAGTACCCCAAAGCGATAGTGCTTCACAACCACGTCCAAAATCGCTCGCTACACGTACGAGACACATAAAAGCACCCTCTCGTTGGGTCAATAGCCTCCTCTTAGGCTTTGTATAAAGAAAACTCTGAGTGAGTCAATCAACCTCCTAGCATCAAAGTTGTGCCCTGTTCATAGCATACAAACATCAACAACTCCCCTTTAGAGATGACAAATTCTCTCTAAAGTCAAAACCTTTTAGCTTCACATCTTGGGCTTCGAACAAGATACAAATAGACCCTTCAGCTTCACATCTTGGGCTTTGAACAAGATACAAACCACCTTTAGCTTCACGTCTTGGGCTTTGAGCAAGACACCAAAACAACTTTTCCTCCCATAGAATATGAGGAACTACGATCGCTCTGATTTCCGTGTTTTGTCAAATGGGAATACGTAGGCATAAGATTGTAAAAATCTTAGTGAGCACACTAATCAAAAACCCAAATTCCCATACCTTCACACATCAATTGAAAAACATCAGTTCTAACATCCTCACCAATAGTCTAAACACCGTGTTCTCAAGCGAAATAACCGAAGATTGGGCCCCACCTCCACATAGCATTTGTAACCTAACAGACTGCTGTTCAAACTCAGTATGCAAGCAGGGTTAATTGGAGATATCTATTTCCCTTCCTTAATCAGCTTCAATAGGATAAAAAATGAATCGACCTGTAGTATGTAATGCCCCGTTTTGTCTTATTTATTTAATCGAGACGATTTAATTGTTTTCATTTTTATATTATTTTATTATTGACTTTTATGTGACCATATATTATGTTTATCGATGTTTATGTTTTATCGCGTTTTGAGAGCGTTTGCGGGATATTTGAGTGTAGGGGTATTTTGGTCTTTTTACATGGTAAGATATTTTTCTTTATATAAATAGAGAATTGAGAGAAAAGATAGTAGAGAAAGAGAAGAGAAGAGAAAGAAGAGAAAGAAGAGAAAGAAAAGAGAGGAGAAGGGGAAAATCGAAGAAAACTCCGTTTCAATCGCGACTAATCGGGTAAGGGTGAGAAGTTTCGATTATATTTCGATTGTATATGTATATGTATGTGTTGTTTGTATTTGTTTGGTTGAAATATATACTTTTCCTCATTGGTTGGATTGAAGAATAAATGCGTGGGAATCGATGTTTTAACGGTTAGAATTTGGAATAGATCGTGTAGAATAGCCGAGTAATGTTTGGGTTTAATCGAGAATACTCCTTGGTATGATTTAGGAAGTTTTGGATTGAGTTATATAGTTTGTGAGAGTTAGCGTAATAATGATGAAACAGTGAGAAATCGATGTTTTCATGGTTGGAATGCGGAATAAGTTGTATAGTATAGTCGGGTGAGGATAGGAATTAATCGGGAATGGTTGTTTGTGTGTTTTCGAGTGGTTTTGATCGAGTTTGGAATTGGGATAAATTGATAAAATTATGTTTTAAAATATTTCAAAAATGGAAAATGTGTTGGATGGATTTTTAATGGTGAAAATATTGTAGTATTTTGAATTCTGAGATGGGGGCTTTTTACGGAATCGAAATCGGAGGTCCGGGAGACATTTAACGGTCGAAAACTGAGTTTTTAGCAGAATCTGCGCATTCATGCGCTAACCCCCAGAATTATGCGTCGACTCATGATCTTCGTGCGCTGACCCGGACGAAATTTCCAGGTTTATGCGCTGACCCCCAGCATCATGCGTCGACTCATGATCACAGAATTTTCCAAAATGTCAGATTTTGTTTTCTTCATAACTTTTGAACCGTAAGTCCGTTTTGACCCCCGTTCGAAGTGTTGGAAAGCTAATGAAATATTATTTCTATTAAAAATGGTTTGGAGGACAGTAGATGATTTATTTAAGTCTTGGTTTTGTGAAAGTGTGGTGTTGTCGGATTTTTACTGTAGTAATTGTGTGCGATTGATGTGTTATCATGTGATATGCTTTTAATATATAACGTATAGCTTGTGTGCTGTTATATGATGTGAATGCATGTGATAATGATGTTATTGTGTGGTAAAATACATTGTTTGATTGAATATCAATGTATGTTGTTATGATGTTTTGTGGGATTGTTGTGGTTGATGGTGAGTAATTCTTGATATGAATTGATATGAGTGTATATGCTAAAATGCTAATTGTTGTGGCTTGTGGATTATGATGAAATGCATTGTTTATGTGAAATTCAATGTGTGTTATTTGGTGGCCTTATAGCAAGTAAATGCATTGTTTGAATTTATTTCCAATGCATGAATAATGATGATGAGATAACCCATATTGTTGATTTGCGAAGATGCATTTGATTGTCATGAGTCCTTGTATGCCAAGCATCATGATATGCATCTTGTGATGTCGTGTGCCCTAGTGGGTGTGAGCGACGAAACGGTTCCAGAGGGAATCCGCTATAACATCGTGTGCCTTATACAAAGAGGTGCGAGCGATGATTATAGACGATAGTGTGCCTTATACAAAGAGGTGTGAGCGATCGGGTCGTGTGCCTTATACAAAGAGGTGTGAACGATCCATAAACACCGTGTGCCTTATACAAAGAGGAGTGAGCGGTGGGGTA
This sequence comes from Lathyrus tuberosus, assembly GCA_022829125.1. NCBI lineage: Eukaryota > Viridiplantae > Streptophyta > Magnoliopsida > Fabales > Fabaceae > Lathyrus > Lathyrus tuberosus. Next base: position 10,978,659 of record JALAZF010000090.1, read on the forward strand.
ACATCGTTTGCCCAACGGGGAATTACACTAAGTAACAAGCGATGATTCCAATAATTCCTGAGTGAATTAATGATGATGAGAATGATGGATGGATGGTACCGCATTTGCATAGAGTCGTTGTGTTGGTCTCTTTGCATTTTCATAAATCATGAGTGGATTGATTATGTATGGAAAATCATGAATGGATTGATTATGTGTGGAAAATTATGAATAAATTGATTATGTGTGGAAATTGTGAATTGATTGATTGTGTGTTGAGCTTGTGATAGCATTGGTGATTTGATATGCATTTGTGATAAATGCATTGGTTATGGATGATATGTTTTATGTATATACATATGCTATGTTTTGTGGGGATGTTGTACATTACAATGATTTTATTAATTATCTATGATATGCTATATATGAATATATGTGATGTGGTGGTGTGTTTCCATATGTCATAACTTTAGTATGCATTATGTGCGAATATGTTATGTATTTGTAGCATGCTATATGTATTAATATGTGATGCTTGTGGTGAGAATAATTATGTATGTGAATTTATATGTGTTTGCATATTATTATGCAATCTTGATTTAGTTGTTATTTCTCACCCTTCTGCTGTGGTTTGTTGCTCTATGAGGCAATTGCAGATTAGTATCTTGGAGGCTTTTGTGAAGATTAGTTCTCCATCCGTTTGTCAGTCAGTCTGCTCTGATACGTAACACAGGAGTCGGGGAACGCTTTTGTTATATATGTATACATTTGTTGGATCTATTTTGTATTACCTTTGTATGAATATTTTGATGTTATAAAAAAATTTATTTTGTAAAACAAGTCAGTTATGGATTTTTCCGCTTTATTCCATAATTGAACTTTCCCTTTGTTAGAAAAAGCTTCCTGAATTATATTTATTCCATTTTGTGTTATGTATCAAATTTTTGAGTTGGGATTATGTTTTCTTTCTTCAAATGTGGCATCCTTGTTTCTGTCTAAAGAATAATAAATTTTTATTTACTCTGATTTATTTATGTATTATTTATCTGCGATGGGAATTGTGGGGTGTTACATTGGTGGTATCAGATCAGGTCGGTCCGTCCGACCAAGTTGTTGAGTCAGTTGGTGTGACAGTTGAATATTGTCGATGTTGTTTGTTCCTTAGTACGTGATATGTGTGTGAAACACTGTCAGTGCTTTCTCGTTTTCTAATCCTTTGTCTTCAGGTGTGAGAATGAGATAAGTGGGGGAGAAGCTGGTGCTTCTCCAAGTTGCTTCAGGTGTGGAGCGTTGGTTCAGTGTGTTGTAGATTGCAAGATTGTAAGTGTTGTTTGGACAGTGTTGTTCCTGATTCCAGGGGGAATACGAAGGTAAGGTTTATGTCAACTAAGGATTTGTGCCTTAGGTAGTTGTGTGCACAAGATGCAAGAATTGCTATTATAGTTTGGTAAAGACGGTTTATGCCCCATCATGATTGTCGGCTGTCTATTGACAAATTGAGGAACTGATCACCCTTAATCTCTTATTGATAGCAGACGGGAATTATGTTGGATGGAATAGACGTGTCTTTCCGGCTTTGATAGTGTGTGCAATGAATTATTGGAATTAAGAAAATGATTACAGATTATTTTGTTGAGTCGATGAAGATTCTAATATCGGAAGATGAGATGGATTAGAGGTTTTGGTATGTTGGTCCAGTTGGGAAGTCATTGAGAGAGAACGGTTGGGTATCGTTAAAGGTTGTTCTCAGAGAGTAGAGTGTGAAATCAAATTTGACGAAGGTGAAAATTTGATGTTTGGATCTGCTAAGTAAGTAGAAGAACTTTTAGGAAATGAAACTCAGATGTTTGTCATGTTTGTGATGATAGTGTTCTGGAAATTGGCAGGAAACCACAGTGATGGGCCGTCAGTTGTGCATGGTTTCCAGATGTGTTTTTGGATGAAACATTAGAGTGTCAACTTGAAGAGGTCCAACATGGTTGGTAAGGAAAAGGATGATAGCATGAGGTTGCGTGTTAATAAGTGAGTGGTATGGAAATTTGCAGTTGTGTTCTGGATAGCTTGAGTTTTGAATTGTGACGAATCGCGAACAATTTGAAGTTCCTTGATGGTATTACTTTTGTTATGGGTTGAGATCTCGTGTCAACAGAAACCTTGAGTAAGTTGGAACCTCGTAAGAAGGATTGATATGGAATGTGGTAACCAGAGATTGTTAAGCTATTTTGGATAAATTGTTTCGAGCTCAGAATGAATTCTGAAGGTTGTATATGTTATGGTTGTGGAGTATATGAATCGTATCTTCCATACTTGTTTGGATAAGTTTATAGTGATGTTTATTGGATGATATTCTGAATTATTTTAAATCAAAGGATGAGTATGTAGAGTATTTGAGGATTGAGTTACAAGGGTTGAGAGAGGGAGCTTTCTACTAAATTATCGAAGTGAGAATTTTGATTGAAAGAGGTTAGTTTCTTGGTTATGTTATTTCTGATGATGGTATTGTTGTGGATCTATCCAGAGTATATGCAGTTCTACAATGAGAGACTCTGAAGTTGGTTGTTACTGCAGGCTATGGAAGACTTTGCTAAGTCCATACTTCTGTTATCTCAGTTGACTTGCAAAGGGTGAGTCGTTTGTTTTGGGTGTTCATTGTGAGTAAGTTTTGGTGAGCTGAAGTAGAGATTGACTACGGCTCTAATTTTGATTCTGCCTGATCCTAATAAACTGTTTATGGAATTTTGGGGTGCGTCCTTGATGAGTGTAATTAGTGTGCTAATGCGAAAGGGTAAAGTCATTTCTTATGCTTTACGACAATTGAGGATTCATGAAAAGGATTATCCTACTCATTTTGGAGTTGGTTGTTTTTGTGTTGAGAATCTAGAGGAATTATTTTGAGGGTTTTAGGTTCAAGGTGTTTGGTAATCACAAGGGTTTAGAGTACTTGTTTGGTCAGAAAGAATAAAGTAGGAGACAACGAGGATGGTTAGAATTCGTGACGAGTTATGAATTTGGCTTGGATTATCATCGGGAAAAGTTAATGTCGTGCTTGATGAGTTAAGACGAAAGCTTTTATGCATGTCTGTTTTGATGGTCAGAGAATTAAAATTATTTAAGCAGTTCAGAGATTTGTGTTTGGTGTGTGAGATAACACAGTAGAGTGTGAGGTTGGGTATATTAAAAGTGAATAGTGATTTTTGGTGAATATGAGAAAGAGTTAGACTTTGGACGTGAGATTGATAGTTTTGATGGTTACGAGTAATCAGAGTGCGCAACGGAAGCGTGATGTGGCGCAATTCGTATATGCGTGTGTGACTTGTAAGAGTTCATAGGTTGAACATTGTAAACATGTAGGAATGATGAGACCATTGGACGTTTCAGAATGGAAGTGTTAGGTGAAAGGTTTAAATATTATTCATGGGCTACTATGTAGATGGATGTTTTGGTTATATGTTCGATTGGTGAATCGTAGCATTGTTGTAATATTGTTGGGTGACAAGGATGTTGGTGTTGTGGTTATGAAGAGGTTGTTGAAACAACGTTGGGTCATGGAACTTTAGGTTCTTGTCTTTGTTGTTGCCTCGTTTCCATGGTTATGGTTCGAGTGCGGGTAGCTAATTCCTATGATGGGGAATTAGGGGAGTGTTACCTACGGTGATGGTAACGATCTTGTTGTGTTTCGGTTCAAGAGTAAACCTGTGTGTTCGTAACTTGGGTATTCTTTGAGTCGTGAGTTGGCCGTCAAGTGCATTGTATGGGCTTTGCATCTTGTCGTTGTAGTTGTCGTCATTGTAGTGTCGTTGTTGTAGCTGTTGTTAGCAAGGTGGTTTGTCAGTTTGTATTATTCGTGGTGTGCCTAGTGTTGGCATGGTAGTTGGTTAGTCGGATGCGAGAGTCGTATCCGGAGTTGTTCGTCTCAGTTATATTTTCGAGGATGAAAATTTCTAAGTGGGGGAGAATTATAACGCCCCGTTTTGTCTTATTTATTTAATCGAGTCGATTTAATTATTTTCATTTTTATATTATTTTATTATTGACTTTTATGTGACCATATATTATGTTTATCGCTGTTTATGTTTTATCGCGTTTTGAGAGCGTTTGCGGAATATTTGAGTGCAGGGGTATTTTGGTCTTTTTACATGGTAAGATATTTTTCTTTATATAAATAGAGAATTGAGAGAAAAAAAGAGAGAAAATATAGTAGAGAAAGAGAAGAGAAGGAAAGAAGAGGAAGAAGAGAAAGAAAAGAGAGGAGAAGGGGAAAATCGAAGAAAACTCTGTTTCAATCGCGACTAATCGGGTAAGGGTGAGAAGTTTCGATTATATTTCGATTGTATATGTATATGTATGTGTTGTTTGTATTTGTTTGGTTGAAATATATAATTTTCCTTATTGGTTGGATTGAAGAACAAATGTGTGGGAATCGATGTTTTAACGGTTAGAATTTGGAATAGATCGTGTAGAATAGCCGAGTAATGTTTAATCGAGAATACTCCTTGGTATGTTTTAGGTAGTTTTGGATTGAGTTATATAGTTTGTGAGAGTTAGGGCAATAATGATGAAACAGTGAGAAATCGATGTTTTCACGATTGGAATGCGGAATAAGTTGTGTAGTATAGTCGGGTGAGGATAGGAATTAATCGGGAATGGTTGTTTGTGTGTTTTCGAGTGGTTTTGATCAAGTTTAGAATTGGGATAAATTGATAAAATTATGTTTTAAAATATTTCAAAAATGGAAAATGTGTTGGATGGCTTTTTAATGGTGAAAATATTGTAGTATTTTGAATTCTGAGACCGGGGCTTTTTACGGAATCGAAATCGGAGGTCCGGGAGGCATGTAACGGTCGAAAACTGAGTTTTTAGCAAAATCTGCGCATTCATGCGCTAACCCCCAGAATTATGCGTCGACTCATGATCTTCGTACGCTGATCCGGGCGAAATTTATAGGTTTATGCGCTGACCCCCAGCATCATGCGTCGACTCATGATCACAGAATTTTCCAAAATGTCAGATTTTGTTTTCTTCATAACTTTTGAACCGTAAGTCTGTTTTGACCCCCGTTCGAAGCGCTGGAAAGCTAATGAAATACTATTTCTATTAAAAATGGTTTGGAGGACAGTAGATGATTTATTTAAGTCGTGGTTTTGTGAAAGTGTGGTGTTGTCGGAGTTTTACTGTCGTAATTGTGTGCGATTGATGTGTTATCATGTGATATGCTTTTGATATATAACGTATTACTTGTGTGCTGTTATATGATGTGAATGCATGTGATAATGATGTTGTTGTGTGGTAAAATACATTGTTTGATTGAATATCAATGTATGTTGTTATGATGTTTTGTGGGATTGTTATGTTTGATGGTGAGTAATTCTTGATATGAATTGATATGAGTGTATATGCTAAAATGCTAATTGTTGTGGCTTGTGGATTATGATGAAATGCATTGTTTATGTGAAATTCAATGTGTGTTATTTGGTGGCCTTATAGCAAGTAAATGCATTGTTTGAATTTATTTCCAATGCATGAATAATGATGATGAGGTAACCCATATTGTTGATTTGCGAAGATGCATTTGATTGTCATGAGTCCTTGTATGCCAAGCATCATGATATGCATCTTGTGATGTCGTGTGCCCTAGTGGGTGTGAGCGACGAAACGGTTCCAGAGGGAATCCTCTATAACATCGTGTGCCTTATACAAAGAGGTGTGAGCGATGATTATAGACGATTGTGTGCCTTATACAAAGAGGTGTGAGCAATCGGGTCGTGTGCCTTATACAAAGAGGTGTGGGCGATCCATAAACATCGTGTGCCTTATACAAAGAGGTGTGAGCGACGGGGGAACATCGTTTGCCCGACGGGGAGTTACATTAAGTAACAAGCGTTGATTCCAATAATTCCTAAGTGAATTAATGATGATGAGAATGATGGATGGATGGTATTGCATTTGCATAGAGTCGTTGTGTCGGTCTCTTTGCATTTGCATAAATCATGAGTGGATTGATTATGTGTGGAAAATCATGAATGGATTGATTATGTGTGGAAAATAATGAATGGGTTGATTATGTGTGGAAAATCATGAATGAATTGATTATGTGTGGAAATTGTGAATTGATTGACTATGTGTTGAGCTTGTGATAGCATTGGTGATTTGATATGCATTTGTGATAAATGCATTGGTTATGGATGATATGTTTTATGTATAGACATATACTATGTTTTGTGGGGATGTTGTACATTACAATGATTGTATTAATTATCTATGATATGCTATATATGAATATATGTGATGTGGTGGTGTGTTTCCATATGTCATAACTTTAGTATGCATTATGTGCGAATATGTTATGTATTTGTAGCATGCTATATGTATTAATATGTGATGCTTGTGGTGAGAATAATTATGTATGTGAATTTATATGTGTTTGCATATTATTATGCAATCTTGATTTAGTTGTTATTTCTCACCCTTCTGCTGTGGTTTGTTGCTCTATGAGGCAATTGCAGATTAGTATCTTGGAGGCTTTTGTGAAGATTAGTTCTCCATCCGTTTGTCAGTCTGTCTGCTCTGATACGTAACACGGGAGTCGGGGAACGCTTTTGTTATATATGTATACATTTGTTGGATCTATTTTGAATTACCTTTGTATGAATATTTTGATGTTATAAAACAATTTATTTTGTAAAACAAGTCAGTTATGGATCTTTCCGCTTTATTCCATAATTGAACTTTCCCTTTGTTGGAAAAAGCTTCCTGAATTATATTTATTCCATTTTGTGTTATGTATCAAATTTATGAGCAGGGATTATGTTTTCTTTCTTCAAATGTGGCATCCTTGTTTCTGTCTAAAGAATAATAAATTTTTATTTACTCTGATTTATTTATGTATTATTTATCTGCGATGGGAATTGTGGGGTGTTACATAGTACTCCAGAGCAATAGTGCTTAAGAACCACGTCCAAAAATCGCTCGCTACAAAATAAATGGCGCCCACCGTGGGGCCCAATCCTTTTCTTACAATCTTAGGAAGAAAACCCTGAGTTCACAAGATGTCACAGAAATAACGACTCTGCTGGGGAATCATTGTCTGTATAGGAGCATAAGACTAGAGGTCTAGGATGATTAAGACAAATATATATACTGCTTTTCCTAAATGATATATGTGTTTATTTTTCTGCTAATGGGAATGCGTGTGATGCCGCATATGGAAAGATTGAGTATACACCTAAGATAGGTGATGGCAATGCGGGTAATCTTACTGGAAGTGAATTCCAGTTAAGAGCCCCCGATTGACCATCAAACTTAGTGGAGACTCCCTTTGCAGATACATTGCCTATACGACTTCGGTTGTTGAAAGTAGTGTGGTCGACTGGGTTATCTGAGAAGCTGAGGTTTTTAGCAAACTTAAGCCATTTTGTAGTGCGGAAGCTATCGAAAATAGTTGTTACGCGATACTACCCTCATCTGAGATCACTCTAGGATACATCAGCTCGCTGGCGATCTGCTTGTTGTTGTTATCCCAGAGGGGTCAATGATTTTGCGGACAGGTACAAAAAATCACCAGTATAAACCTTTGGGGGGGGGGGTAGAGCCTTGACTTCATGACACCGACCCTTTGACCCCGTGTTTTTGTGTGCTGCATTCATGCATTCATTTAAAAACATTAAAACATTAAAAAAAATCTTCTCTTCTAGTCTCTCTTTTTCAAATTAAACTGAGACAATGATTGCAAATATCAGAGAAAGGAGATTGCGCTAATGGAATTCGGTAGAAGGAAAACTCATAAGTACACCTTCAAGGTTCCAAAGTTGGAGGATTTGAGAGGTTTGGCGAGGATGATCACCAACCACGAGGCTTTCAGAGCCAAGTATGGAGGACTGCTGTCCTTGTTTAGAGTCCATGTAATTGAAGGAATCATGTCCATGCTAATCTAGTTCTACGATCCAGTTTATCACTGTTTCACGTTCCCGGATTATCAGCTTGCACCAACGCTGGAGGAGTACTCTCACCTGACTGATTTACACATCACTGATCAGGCTCCTTTTTCTGGACTGGAAGAAATTCCAAAGAATCAGACCATTGCAAGAGCAATTTATTTGGACGAGTCAAAAGTCAGGACTCACATGACCACTAAGGGTGGAATCCAGGGTTTGCCAGCCCAATTCTTGACAAAGAAAGCTTTATACTTTGCTAGTATAGGGAACGTGGCCGCTTTCGAGAGCATCTTTGTTTTGCTCACCTACGGGTTATTTTTGTTTCCCAACATTGATAACTTCGTAGACATCAATGCCATTAAGATTTTCCTGATTGGAAATCGTGTACCGACCTTACTCGCGGATGCGTATCATTCGGTACACTTAAGGAATTTATACAGCAGAGGAATGATCATATGCTGTGTACCTTTGCTTTACAAATGGTTCACTTCCCATTTGCCCAAGCCTGGTGCATTTTGGGATCAAAAGAATACTTTACGTTGGTCGCAGAGTGTCATGTCTCTTACCAACTCTAACATCGATTGGTACAATCGAATCTACGACGGGATCAGAATCATTGACCGTTGTGGAAATTTCCCAAATGTACCCCTTATAGATACTAAGGGAGGAATCAACTATCATCCGATGTTAGTTTGTCGTCAATTTGGATACCCGATGAGGCATGTCCCACGAAGTGCTCATCTGGAAGGTCTTTTCTTTAAAGAAGAAGAAAATGATAGGGCACTAAAGACGAAAATAGTGCACGCCTGGAAACACGTTCACAGGAAAGGACGAGAGTCTCTAGGAAAACCAGACTGTGTCTCGGTGGAGCCTTATCTCCACTGGGTACAAACTAGAGCTCTCAAGCTGTGGATGCCTTACCCTCGTCAGGAAGTTCTCCCATTAAGGGACTCTGTCCTTTATTTTATGTCTGAGACAGAAAAACTTCAGGTTACTCTCTGCAAAGTTCAACAGGAGAAGAGGTCTTGGAGGAACAAGTATCGTATTCTCAATGTGGAATGCAGGAAAATACCGCAGTTGTTAAGAGAAAAAGATGCTCTGATTGAGATTTTAGAGCAACATGATGTGGAGAATCAGGATGACCAAAGGAGTTTGCTCACGCCTTTCACTTGGCAAAGGAATGACAACCCGACAACGGCCCAAGAGCCCCGGTCAAAGAAGAGGAAAGCACCAGAACCAGCACATAAGCTCTCCTCAGAGAGGACTCAAGATCCATTAGTTTAGGTTTCCTTTTCCAGCAATTTGTAATCTACTGTATTTCCATTTCCGCAATCTTTTGAATTCATTAAAACGGGGTTTCCCCACTGTTTGATATTTGCAATCTAATTGTCGAAGTTTACTTTGAATAAACAAAAAATAATTAATAATCATTGCATTCATCATTCTCATAAACGCATTCTTCTTACCTACGAATCTCACATTTGCGTCTCGGTTCTAGAGTCAAACTGTCTCATTCGTACAATACTCGGGCCAATCGTCAGAAAAAGATGGATGATCTCGAGGAAGAGAACAGAGAGTTGAGGGAAGAGATCGACACTCTGAAAGAGGATCTGAGAAAGCTTCATAACGACATGCAAGCTCTAGTAGAAGCTCAGATGCAACAATAAAGGACTGTGATCTCGGAGATCACATCAACGCCCATAATGGAAAAGTCTAATCCTAGGTACAAAATGCCGAAAGATCGTCCCTGGGGCATGCCTATCAATTATATCCCGGAAGGATATGTTCCGCCGATCGATGAGGATCAAGGAACCGCAGCAGGAACCGCTGGGCCTGAAAGTTTCAAACTTCGGGAAAGCGAAGATGCCAGGGGCATGACAACAACTCCTGAAGGTTACAAACTTCGGGAGGCACCAAGAGTCTCGACTATAATGACTATACCACCACCTGTGGTACACACTGTCCCGGAAGGACAAATTCCCCATATACCTTTTGGTGGAAATGACAGCATGTTCGACAGAATGAATGAATTCCAGGAACAGTTCCTGGAAATGCAGAAAGAACTGCAAGCCCTTCGCGGTCAGGATTTATTTGGAAAAGACGCCGTGGACCACTGCTTGGTCCCCAATGTGAAAGTTCCGCACAAGTTCCAAGTGCCTGACTTTGAAAAGTACAAGGGTAACTCTTGCCCTCAGAGCCATCTGGTGATGTACGCTCGGCGAATGTCAGCTCAAACAAAGAATCAGGAGCTACTGATTCACTATTTTTAGGATAGTTTAACCAGTGCCGCCTTAAAATGGTACATGGTGTTAAACCGCGCCACGATCGGCACATTCAGAGATCTTGGCGCTGCCTTCGTTCAACAATATAAATACAATTTGGACATGGCACCGGACAGAGATCAACTCAGATCGATGTCACAAAAGGACAAGGAAACCTTTAAAGAATACACTCAGAGATGGCGTGAAATCGCCGCCCAGATTTGTCCACCTCTTGAGGAAAAAGAGATGACAAAGATCTTCTTAAAGACCTTAAGCTCATTTTACTATGACAGAATGGTTGCCAGTGCGCCCAGTGACTTCACCGAGATGGTGAGCATGGGAGTTCGTCTTGAGGAAGTCGTCCGAGAAGGACATTTAGTTAAAGACGCTGGATCATCAAGTAGTACAAAACGATACGGTAGTGCTCTCCCTAAGAAAAAAGAGCAAGATATTGGGAATATCCCTCTCGGAAAGAAAAGGCGACGTTATCAACCAGTAGAAGCTGTAACTCCTACTATCAACCCCGCGCCTGTTCCTACGTATCAACCTCAGGTTGCACAGAGCCAACCTAATCAAGAGCAACTTCAACAAAGGACACAACAGCCTCTTCAGCAGGCTCGTCCTCCATATAATAACAACCGTACAATGCGACCACCAGAGTTCGACCCTATACCTGTGTTGTACGTAGAATTGTTTCCATTACTACTGGTCAAGGGGCACGTTCAAACTAAGTCTCCTCTTAAAGTACCGGAAAATCTGCCTTTCTGGTTCAAAGCGGATCAAACTTGTCCTTACCATTAAGGAGGACCAGAGTATAACATAGAAAACTGTCTCAGTTTCAAATCCGATGTGCAAAACCTTTTTAGGAGCGGAGTTTTATCTTTCAAAGATACGAATCTGAATGTTCTCACGAACCTGCTGCCTCAACACGAGAAAGCTGCAGTCAATTTGATAGAAGGAGAGTCTAACAACACCTATCAAATTCGTGATGTACTCTTGTTAAGGGCCAACTTGGTCAAGATGCATTGTAGACAGAGTGGATATGGCCATGTGCCACCTCATAATTATCACCAGTGTGATATCTTCTCTAAGAACAATCAGGGATGTTCTGTGGTGTAATCAGCTCTACAGGAACAATTGGATCTCTGATGGATCCAAGAGCATCGAGTTCGTGGAGTCAACATGAGCTATACGAATTCCAACATCATTCAGAACCACGACATCCGTGCAATGAATGTTAACCTGGTCGTAATGCACGTAAGGCAAAGCCAGTATCATAATCTGCCACGGCACGATTATAATTCCTGTATGACTTGCTCGGTAAACAAACAGGGATGCTCTTTTGTACAAGAGACCCTCCAGCGTCAGATGGATCTTGGATGGATCCAGGACTACCATGATAGAAATCCCTATCAGATCAACATGATTCAAATCTTCGATATTCGCTTGATGAATACCAGCTTGGTGGAGTTACACGCCAGGAAGGTCCAGCTCGGTTTTCTCACTTCGCATAATTATCAGAACTGTAAAGGATGTTGTGAGAGTAACCAAGGGTACGCTCTCGTTCAGGGAACTTTACAACACTTGCTAAACCACTGGTGGCTTCTGATCTATATGGACGAAGACACGCAACAAATCAGTGTGCTAAATGGAAACCCTACTCGACGTCAAAATCAAGATGTCCGATCTATGGAAACAAACCTGGTAAGGTTACACTACATTCAAAGCGGGCGTGGCCAGGTGCCACAACATAACTACGAACGTTGTAAAGTCTGCTCGGAGAATAACCAAGGATGCTACCTCGTGCGAGCAGCTCTCCAAGGTCAGTTGGATCGCAAGGAGATTCACCCAAACCTAGCTTCAGGGTCCGTTGACTGGACGCCTGACTACTTCACTGATCAGATCAGAAACGTGGTTGTAATCTCTGACCCTGAGAGGAACAAGGATGTTTGTACCATCATCCCTCTACTGGACGAATTAAAGATTCTTAGCCAAGAACTGATTGAAGTTACTTAGGACAGTCAGAGAAATCAGAAGGCTCCTGTAGTTATCTATCTACTAGGACCAGTACCGTATGAATTAGCTAAGGCGATCCCTTACCGACACGGTGCAACAATAATTGAAAATGGAAAGGAAATTCCATTACCCTCCGTCGTGAATATTGAAGACATCAGTCGAGTAACACGGAGCGGTCGAATCTTCAACCGAGGAGTTGGAGAACCTAGCAAAGAAAAGGAGCTTCCGACAGAAGCTCCTGATCCACCGGTCGGTCAATCCAGTAATCCCGACCTTTTGGAAAAACAATGATGAGATGCTAAAGCTCATCCAAATGAGTGAATACAACATTGTTGATCAACTGTTACAAACCCCTTCAAAGATCTCAGTGCTATCACTTTTACTCAGTTCTGAAGCCCACAGGGAGGCTCTATAGAAAGTCTTAGAGCAGGCCTTCGTTGAACAGGATGTGTCAATACGACAGTTCGATAGCATCATCTCTAACATCACTTCCTGCAACAACTTAGGATTTAGTGATGAGGACTTGCCAAAAGGAGGCAAAAGTCACAACATGGCGCTCAATATCACAGTCAACTGCCAGGACGATGCTTTAGCCAACGTACTGGTAGACACAGGATCGACCATCAACGTTATGCCAAAGTCCACTTTAATGCGACTATCATTCAAAGGATCCCCGGTGAGGGGCAGTGAGGTCGTCGTCAAAGCCTTTGACGGATCTCGGAAAGCAGTTATTGGCGAAGTCGACCTTCCTATTACTATTGGTCCTCACACTTTCTTAATCACTTTCTAGGTCGTGGACGTCCGGGCAGCGTACAACTGTTTATTAGGAAGACCTTGTATACACCAGGCTGGGGCAGTCACTTCGATGCTGCACCAAAAACTGAAGTTCATCAAGAACGATCAACTCATCACGATCTGTGGAGAGCAAGCCTTGCTCGTGAGTAACCTGTCATCGTCTACTTATGTAGAACCAGAGGAGGTTGTTGGGACTCAGTTCCAAGCACTTTCGGTGAGTAATGAGAATCTACCAGAGAAAGGAACCTCGATTTCCTCATACAGAGATGCTCTCGAAGTGATCAAAAATAACAATACAAAGGGATGGGGACAACTTGTCATTCCTACTGATAATAAAACAAAGAAGGGTCTTGGTTTTTCTGCAACCTGTACCCAGACAGCTGCTAACGATGGAAGTCTTCATCCCATTCAGGACTTCTTCCACAGTGGAGGTTTCCTTCACCCAGTGCCTCAAACAGTCCATACTATCAACGAGGAGGATTCTTCCGATATGGATGAGGAATGGAAGTCCTATCTTAACAAGGACGGTTATATGTCTCAGGAAGAGGTGCCTACACCATTTTTCTATCCTGCACAGAATCTGAGATTTATACCGAGGTCAGACGTCGAAATGATATATGGAGATTGTGATACGGAAGGATGCCGTGCTCCACCAAACTCATTAGAGGAAAACACTCTGATGAGAGACAACTTTGACCACAACTATTATGGCCCAATGGATGGCCTGCCTATCTGGCAGCCATACCCAGGAGACTTGGGGCAAGAAAATCAGTAGAACAATGAAAATCGACTGAGCGTCATTGAACAGAATACCTGTTTCCCCACCATGTCATGGGATCAACACTCAGGTCATTCAGAACATATCCCGTACGATGATGAATTGGCAAAGCTTGTCGGACTAGAATTCATCAACTATGCATTTCTCGAGGTCAACGTCATCGAGAGAGATGACTCCTCCTGTTCCAAAGAAGTGTGGGATGCCTTGGGACAACCGGGTGGTAAATACGACTATATGGTCAAGTACACCGCTCCTGAAAGCTCTCGTATCAGGTTCGAAGACATCCAGCCAACTGGATGGGAAGATTTGCCTGAGAGAACAAATAATCTGCAAAATACAAGTGAGGAATCCTCCTACAACAACTCTGCCTGGGAGACAGATTCCAACGATCCTGCTCCACCAGAAATCAGTGTTATTTCTGAAGACAAATCAAGGAAAGTACCAGACTTTGTGATTCACCGAGGAGTTCGTCGCCAATGGGTTGCTGTCAATGTTCCGAAGATTGTTCATAAGTCAAAGTAATTGCCATCTTTAACCTTTCACCTTGCCCAAGTGAAACGGATGTTTTGATAGGACACGCTTTCTGTAAATTTCCCTCTTCGCTTCGCCCAAAGCGACTGAGTTTTGTTTTATAGGGCTGTAGTTTCAAGAATCGACTTGTTCATTAATAAAATAACATCGTTCTGTAATTTCCACATTTGTTGCTGTTTTCTCTTTTCGTTTTTTCTCAAAAAATGATAATCCTAAAAAACAAATAATAAAAACAAGCAGTTTTCCAAAGAAAATACACTGCACACACTTGCATTTTCTCTATCTCTTCTAAAAACAATCATCACGTCATGCAGATTGCTTGTTTAAACCCCGTTGAAACATACGATCTGATACCTTATCCCGACTTTGAGTTCCCGGTATTTGGGGCTGAAGAAGAAGTTGACAACGAAATTCCAGAAGAGATCACCCGATTACTCCGACAGGAGGAAAGGTCCATTGAACCTCACAAAGAGCCGTTGGAAATGGTCAACTTGGGTTCAGAAAAAGAGAGAAAAGAAATCAGGATTGGGGCACTGCTCAGTCCAACTACCAAGGAGAGTTTGACAAAGCTTCTCAGAGAGTTTCCTGATGTGTTTGCTTGGTCCTACCAGGACATGCCAGGGTTGGATACCAGCATAGTGGAACACCACTTACCATTGAAATCATAATGTCCGCCAGTAAAACAAAGGTTGAGATGGACTCACCCAAACATAGCCATCAAAATCAAAGAGGAGGTACAGAAACAGATTGATGCGGGTTTCCTCGCTACGTCTGAATATCCTCAATGGTTATCCAACATCGTACCAGTTTCGAAAAAGGACGACAAGGTCCGAATGTGTGTGGATTACAGGGATCTAAATAAGGCTAGTCCAAAGGATGACTTTCCTTTGCCACACATTGACATGCTGGTAGACAGTACAGCAAAGTTCAAAGTTTTCTCCTTCATGGATGGATTCTCAGGCTATAATCATATTAAAATGGTGCCGAAAGACATGGAGAAAACTTCGTTCATTACCTCATGGGGTACCTTTTGTTACAAGGTAATGTCGTTCGGTTTGAAGAATGTTGGGGAAACCTATCAAAGGGCCATGACTACTCTATTTCATGACATGATACACAAGGAAATCGAGGTATATGTCGATGACATGATTGCCAAATCTAAGACAGAAGAGGAGCATGTGACCCACCTGTCAAAACTATTCGAGCGGTTGAGAAAATACAAACTCCACTTGAATCCCAACAAATGCACCTTCGGTGTCCGTTCAGGGAAACTTTTAGGGTTCATCGTCAGCCAGAAAGGAATTGAGGTTGATCTTGACAAGGTCAAGGCCATTCGAGAAATGCCTTCTCCGAAAACTGTAAAACAAGTCAGAGAATTCCTGGGACGGTTGAACTGCATCTCCAGATTCATATTCCTCATGACCGCTACCTGTGCGCCGATTTTCAAATTACTCAAAAAGACTCAGGACTGTGTTTGGTCAGAAGATTTCCAAACCGCCTTCGACAGTATTAAGGAATACCTGTTGAATTCGCCGATTCTATCACCTCAAGTGGAAGGAAGACCACTGATCATCTACCTAATAGTCTTGGAAGACTCGATGGGTTATGTACTTGGCCAACAAGATGAAACCAAACGGAAAAAGTCTGCCATCTACTATTTGAGCAAGAAATTCACTGAATGCGAGACTCGGTACACTGTGCTTGAGAAAACTTGTTGTGCTTTGGCTTGGCCAGCCAAACCTCTTCGCCAGTACATGATTCGTCACACTACTTGGTTAATCTCAGAAATGAATCCAATCAAGTATGTATTTGAAAAGCCTGCTCTCACGGGAAGGATTGCTCGTTGGCAGATGTTGTTATCAGAATATGACATAGAGTACCACGCTCAAAAAGTCGTTAAAGGGAGTATTTTAGCCGATCATTTGGCTCATCAACCGATTGACGATCAGGAGTCATTCGGGTTTGATTTCCCAGACGAAGATGTCATGTATCTAAAAATGAAATATTGCGATGAACCGCTACCCAGTGAAGGGCCAGAACCAGATTCCCAATGGGGACTAATTTTTGACGGAGCTGTCAATCATTACGGAAATAGAATTGGGGCAATCATTGTTACCCCTCAGGGCACCCACGTTTCTTTCACCGCCAGACTTACGTTCAAATGTACAAACAACGAGGCCGAATACGTAGCCTGTATTATGGGTCTCGAGGAAGCGATTGATTTGAGGATAAAAAACTTGGACGTATATGGCGACTCAGCCCTGGTTATCAATCAGATCAAAGGAGATTGGAACACATACAAATCAGGACTGATTCCTTACAAAGATTATGCAAGAAGGTTGTTACCCTTCTTCAACAGAATCGAGTTTCATCACATCCCTCGTGATGAGAATCACATGGCTGATGCATTAGCCACTCTCTCTTCCATGATTAGTGTAGGTCAATGGAACGACCTACCTAAGATCGACATAATGCGCCTTGAACGGCCCAATTACATCTTCACGATTGAAGCAGTCATAGACGACAAACCTTGGTATCACGACAACAAATGCTTCCTTCAGAAACAAGAGTACCCACCTGGGGCATCCAGAAAGGATAGAAAAACCCTCAGAAGACTGGCTGGTAGCTTCTTCCTGAGAGGTGATACACTCTATAAGAGAAATTTTGACATGGTCTTGCTTTGATGCGTAGACAGACCAGAAGCAGACATGCTGATAAAAGAAATTCATGAAGGATCCTTTGGCACTCATGCCAACGGACACACAATGGCGAGAAAAATTCTAAGAGCAGGGTACTATTGGTTGACAATGGAATCCGACTGCTACAAGTACATGAGGAGGTGTCACAAGTGTCAGATATATTCCAGCAAAATTCATGTAACGCCTACACATCTCAAAATTCTGGTCGCCATTGACTACTTCACCAAGTGGGTCAAAGCAGCGTCATACGCCAATGTAACCCGACAAGTGGTGGTCCAATTTATCAAAAACAATATCATCTGCCGTTATGGTGTTCCGAGCCAGATCATTACTGATAATGGATCAACTTGAACAATAAGATGATGAAAGAGTTGTGCGCAGAGTTCAAGATCGAACACCATAACTCATATCCCTACCGACTCAAGATGAACGGAGCGGTGGAAGCGGCTAACAAGAACATCAAGAAGATCGTTCAAAAGATGGTTATAACCTACAAAGACTGGCATGAGATGCTACCCTTTGCTCTTCACGATTATCGAACATCTGTCCGCACTTCAACAGGGGTAACCCCTTTTTCTCTAGTATATAGCATGGAAGCAGTGTTCCCCATAGAAGTAGAAATCCCATCAATCAAGGTATTGATGGAAGCTAAGCTAACAAAAGCTGAATGGTGTCAAAGTCGACATGACAAACTGAATTTGATCGAAGAGAAACAAATCATGGCACTATGCCACGGCAAAGTTGTATCAATAAAGAATGAATAAGGCGTTTGACAAAAAGGTTCGACCTCGCATCTTCAAAATAGGAGACCTTGTTCTCAAAAAGATACAATCTTTTCTCACTGATTCTCAAGGCAAATGGACTCCGAATTATGACGACCCCTATGTGGTCAAGAAAGCTTTCTCAGGCGGCGCCTTGAGACTTGCAACCATGGACGGAGAGGAATTTACCTACCCCACGAATGTTGATGTAGTCAAGAAATACTTCGCCTAAATAAATAAAAAAACGTCTCGGTGGATTGAAAACCCGAAAGGGCGGTCCAGGAAAAAATTAGAGACTTGATCAAAAATCATCCCGGTGGATTGGAAACATCACAGTACAATCCAGGCAAAAGTTAGGGATAATGGCAAGTAACTACATCTGATCAGTTCAACTCCTCAGCAGTAATGCCATCCATCGGATAAAAACTCCAGTCAAGGTCATCTTCGACAGAAGCTCAGGATGCCCAGAATTCAAAGTTGGTAGAAGGATAGTGGTCGTTATGTTTCAATGTAGCCCTCTTCCCGTAAATTACCATTTTCTAAACTTTGTAAATACTCTATGGAATCACGCGTTTGGCTGATATCCATCCTATCAATAAAATTTGAGCCCTTGTGCTTTTGTTTGCAATTTTTATTTGTTTTAGCTTTATAGAACGACATTTTAATATGATCAACGATTCTTGAAACGAAACAAAAATGAATTTACTTGTAAAGCTTTTCTGCTTCTAAAATAAAGATGGCAATTATTTTGACTGTTGAACATCGAAAGAACATCGCTCGCTTCTCCAGAAATAAGCGAGCTTCAAAGTGAAGAACCAAAGTACTCCTTCTAAGCCAGTGCGCCTGAATGAAGGATCGACTGTATCAGATGTGGTTTTCCCATCTAATACCCTCGTCCGAGTTCTTACCTCCTAAGCCCGACCAACGGTTGTTCCCCGCAGGGACTATTTCTCCTAAGCAAGGCAGAATTGCTATCTTGAACCAACGATACTTCTTCGTCCCAGCAGTGGATGAGTATCCAGTCGTGTTCGTCTGCTAGTCTGTATGTTGTGTCAGTTTTGTCAGCATAAACATACATACATCATGCATTGTTGATTTGTATTCATATTCATATTGCATCACTATCACTCTAGTCGGTCTTATCCCCTAGTGATAATAGTCCTCTCAATCGAGTTGTCAGTTTTTTCCTCGTCAGAAAATGTCGCGTCTGAACGATCTTTCCTCCAATTTATTTCTGGATTGAAGTTGGTCCCTTGACCACTTTGATAACTTGAACCTCTGACGAACATGAAAACGTTCGACAAACATCACTCTTCGCCAGTGAAGATGATTTCTCTGCTTTCCCAGATTAAGGAAAATCTCCAGAGAAAGCCTCTTAATTAGAGACTCGACAATACAATAGTTTTTCTCCAAAAAATCCGCTGGCGAAAAGGTCATCAGCACCTCAAAATTGGATCACATCATATGGCATTTCTCCGGGAAGATCCCGAGAAAAGTATGATGTAATACCCAAGCATAAACAGTCTCTCAAGAGACTCGTTTTCCCCAGTAGAGTCGACAAATGGCATCTCCAAATAGAGAAGTTTGTGTACCTCTACAACTCAGAAGAATGGGTTCCCCAGCAAGTCTGACATCAAAACTTTTTCCACTCAAATGGCATTTCCCCAGGAAAATTCGGCGAGAAGTTTGAAGGAAAGCCGCTACAAATATCGTCCCTCGTCAATAAAGTTTATTTACAAAAGAAACATAGACCAGTTCCTTAGATCGAGGGGAAGTTTATTTAAGAAAACTGAGACCAGTTCCTTGGTAGGAAACCAGGATTGAGGGGAAGTTTATTTCAGAAACTAAGACCAGTTCCTTGGTAGGAAACTAGGATCAAGGGGAAGTTTACCTTTTCTAAGCATCATTGCTTAGCAAAAGAAGAAGGATGCGTGAACTACCATTCATGACTGCCATCAAAATTTCGGGTATTCCGATATTTAATCCTCTTGCACCCCGAATGCCCTAATTCCTTCGCCATTCACACCTTCGGGTCCAATAAGATTAAATAGGGGCATCTGTCATACCCCAAATTTTGACCACTAAGATTTCCCATCATTGTGAAAATCATCATCACAATATGGATGAGCGCCAACCCCTTCGACGATCGCATGATCATTAGGCAGGTACCAGCACTCAGCGCCCGGAAGAGCAGCAGACAGCACCCGAGACATCTCAGGCACCTCCACCAATTATTGATGAGGATTGAGTAGAGCACAGGATACGGATGTCTCATTTTTGCATGATGCAGGACTTCTGCTATCAGAGGTTCAGAGACAGGTTCACTGGCGACCCCCCAGCACCTCACTATGGGTAGTTCACTTTTCCTGGGTGGACTCACCCAGTTCTGATAGGAGGGTCGGTACCTCAGCCTCATCCTCAGCAGCACCAGACGTTCACCCCCCAGTATCAGCAGCCCACACCGCAGCCGCACTCTCAGAGTCCTTACATCCCTCAGCAGCAGCAGCAGACACCTTCGGGCCGATCTGAGGAGATGACTCCAGTCACTGCCTTTGTTCATGGACGATTACATATTGATCCGACTTACCTCATCGACTTTGATGCTGAGATGCAGGATAGAGATGACAGAGCAGAGTCCTGAGTAGTCGTTTTGAGTTCTTTCATTTTTAGTATTTTTATTTTTATTATTATTTATACTCTCTGTTATTTATCTTTAGTGTAATTTTAGTTTTATATGATGTACTTTTTTATTTAATTTATTTTGGTTTCTTTTATATTTTTGAAAGTAATTGTAAGTGCCCGTTTTCGGGTTTTGCATATTTAATGAATTTTGTTCTTGCATACAGTTTATTGATTTATTTCATTGGATACGTGATGGTTATAGGCTATAGTGGTGATATGGATTACTTTCACAACTTGCTTGAATGTCCTCTCATTAAGTCACCCTGACTGTTTGATACTGCTGTATATGATTGGACGCACTGGTTAAATAAAGTGTTAGAACCAGGAGCAAATAAGCCTTGAACACAGAGACATTATGGACGCTGTCAGCTTTACCCTTCCTGGTGAGATCAGAAAAAGCTATACACATACATCATCATGAGAGAGATATCAGGTATGACTTTATCTATCAGAGTTTGCGTACATTGTTTTTGAATATTAACTGTATGAGTACACACACTGAGGCACGTTTTTTTAATTACCTAGAGCCTTGCTATCCGACCCTTTATTTTTATTATTATCCTTCATTTACCCCTTTGAGCCTATATCCCTTTGTTTGTTTATACCTGTTATTATTAACCCATTGGCCACATTATTATCCTACCCTGTTCGGAGTATGTGTTATTGTTTTTGGATCTGTGTCCAAATTTAAGTTTGGGGTTGTTGTTGGAATAACAACCTTTAAGTTTGGGGTAGCTATGCAGTAAATGAAGGTGGTGAGTGCAGTAAAAAAAAGAGAATGAAAAGAAGTTAAGAAAATGGAAAATGTTTGTGCACTCATTGTCATACCCCAAATTTTGACCACTAAGATTTCCCATCATTGTGAAAACCATCATCACAATATGGATGAACCATCATACCTCATCAGTCTCCCCAAACATGGGTGAGCATTCACTACAATAAAAAATTAGGGTTTCAAGCCTTCTCATAGCTCTTAGACAAAGGATCAATCAAGAATTAACATAATCTTCAACTTGTCTAACCTCTCAAACATCCACAAAGGATCAAGAGGACTCCCACTTCAAGAATCAAGCACAATGTTGCAGAATTCCAAGTGGATTAAGCCTCAAGATCAACAATGTCACCAAATTAGGTTTTGGTCGACCAGGGCCTCCAGATGGAAAGTTTCTTCTGGGCATGAGCCAATGCTTCAAAGCATAACCTATGATGCCCCAAGGGACATCATGAACCCAATCAGCAAGTCAATTTTGCTTCAGGGGATGCATTCACTAAAAATGAGGAATTAGGGTTTCTTGACCTAATTCACCCCTAAGTTGACTTTTGGAACAAATCATGAGCCAAGACCTCAAGACATGGGTTGAGGGTCTCTAACACACCACATTGATCCATTTGCACCAATGGATTAATCCAAGAAGCTTGAGCAACAAGTTTCAATTTCATCTGAACCACAGTTAGGGTTTTGAGGGAAAAGTCAACTGTAGCTTTGACTTTTGACCAGGACATGCTCCCAAACCTTGGGACATGATTTAATACACCCTATAACACCTATGAAATCAATCCATCAAGTTTGATTTAGGTCAAGGACTTGATTTCATAGAGGATCACACAGTTTGGAATTCATCTGACAAAAAGTCAATTGTGCATAAAAGTCAACTTTGACTTTTTGAGATTTTTCACAATTATGGTTCTTTGACCCTAAAATGATGTCAATGTGTGATTTGAATCAACATTCATCAAGAAAAATCAAGAAAAGTGGTATAACTTGTAAAAGGGGTAACCATAAAAAACTTAGAAATTTTTCTAAGTTATGGAACAAAGTGGCTAGGGTACCAACTTTGGAGGATCATAACTCCTAAACCACAAAGCCATTTTTCCCCATTCAAAGCTGGATTTGTAGCCCTCATGGCCCTCAACAAAAGCTTCAACTACACCTCATTCCAATTCATCATGGATTTTGAGTTATGGAATGATCAAAATGGGTGAAAACATGAAATGTCATTTTTTCCAACACTTAGTGAAATTTTCACTAAGTCAGAATCTGCCTTCACTTTTTTCCAAATGTAGGGACATTTTTCACTTGGATCCAAAAAGTATAAAAAACAATTATGATCAAACAGTTGTTGTATCATATAAGGGCTTTCCAAAATGGCCAAGAACTCCATCAAATTCCACTTGAGCCATGAGATATGACAATGCCAATATGCCATGTTGCAAACTATCATGGCAAGGCAGATTTTGGAGTTTTGCTCGATTTGCCCAAATTTTGCAAAGGGCAAGCAACTCTATCCATCTGAACACCTCAAGGGGGGACCAAGGAGAAACCAACTCTGATCTCAAGCCTCCCAAGTCTTTGGAACCAAAAATAGCATGTCAAACCTAGAAATCTCTAAAAGAGGGACAAGACTCCAATTTTGGATTGGAGCATTCAATGCATACACCAAGGTGGCATGAACTAAGCCATTTCCAACTGAATTCAGTCAAGACTTATCCAAGACCAAGGGAACCAGCAGCCTGTGCCCTAACCTCTAGTTAATGGCTAGAGGGGACTTGGATTCTCATTGCTCAACATTGGCCAAACCTATGCAGCAATTGCCATTCACTATTCCTTGCAAAACAAACTTGGTCTACTATAAATAGAGCTCAATTGTGATCAGTTTGAGTACACCAAAGCCATCAAACAAATGCTTTCCTCAAAATCTCTTTTTTCACTCCAAAATTGCCTTCCAAAGCAAGTCACTATCGGGTTTTGAGTTTGAGAGCTATTCCAACCAAACTAATCACACACGCACCTCATAAACATCATATAGAAGTGATCCAAACACTCACATAACATCTGGAACACCAAAATCTCAAAATCACTAGCCAACTGCTCGAGCCTTTGACAGATTTGTAGTTGAGGTACCAAATCAAGTTCCAGATTATTTTCATCCACTCCAAGCATCCAGACACACTCCATAGCACCTAGGGAAGCTGTCAATGTCCTTGGAACCAAGCTACAACACCTCTAACACAAAACACGATCACCAACTGCAAGAAGTAAGCATGAGCTCTTCTAACTCTATGATCCATGCATTTTTTGCTGCACAATAATTTGGCCATATGTTCATAATCATGCATAGAGTGTTTTCCCTCAATCAATTGCTTTGTTTGAATCATGTATGGAATTTCTGAACCTTCATGCAGAATTTAGGGTTCTTGAGGTTTCTCTTTGATTTCTTATTCCATGCTTAAAATAAATGAAATTAAAGACCATAGACATGATCGTGAGGTTGAAACGAGTAGGCTGATATGTAGATTGCATGATATAATCAAGTATTCAGTGAGATTGGATAGAAAACGCAAATCTGCAGAAACAGAGGGTGGCGCGTGTTCTTGCCATGTTCTTGACGCCATTTTCAAACATTTGAATATTTGAATTTTTGTGATTTTATTTAATTGATTCAAAAATTAATTTCTCTCTGAGTTTTAATGAATTTGAGTTGATTCTTTTTTTAATAATTCACAAAAATTTTAAAATATTTTATTTTCCCAAAAAATATTAAAAATATTATTTATTTCATATACTTGATATTTTTGTAAAGAATTAATATTTTAATTGTTTTTGACATTTAAAATATTTTCTCCCTCTTGATTTTTCAAATTTTAGTGATTTCCAATCATGCTGTGGATCAAAACCTAATTTTTGAAACATTAATCCAAGATTACAATTTGTTTTCCACATGTTTAACAATTTTGATCATTTTAATTGAATTTTTTATTCAATTAAAATACATTTTGAAAACAAATTAGGGTTTTTGATTAATTCAACCCTCATCAAACTTTTTCCAACACTTTGGGCCTCTTGGTAGAGTGTAAGACCCAACCCTTTGTAGAAACCAAAATAATTTGGGCCTCAGTGTATTGTATAAGTCCCGATACCGTCAAAAAGTTCGGTGCGATCGTCGCCTTTTTAAAAAAACTCATGGGCCTCTCCTTGAGCTATAAGCCCCATCACTTGTACAAAAATGAGTCTCTGGGCCTCTAATAGAGTGTAAGACCCAATCCCCTTTTAACCAAAACAATTTTGGGCCTCAGACATTGTATAAGTCCCCCTGCGTTAAAAGAAAATCTCGGCGCGATCGCCATTTCAAAACAAATCATCTGGGCCTCTCCTTGAGCTGTAAGCCCCACCACTTGTATAAAAATAATCCTTTGTGCCTCTTGAGAGAGTGTAAGACCCATCCCTTTGTACAGAAAACCTTTTGGGCCTCAGTCACTTGTATAAGACCCTGTTCAATTTCAAAAACAACAATGCAATCACTGATAAAACTTTTGGCCTCTCCTTGAGCTGTAAGCCCGAACAATTCTTTTTAAAGCACTTTCTCCTTTGACTTATAATATAATATTATTATCAAAGCTTTCTTTGTTGAACAACTAACCAAACAACATGGAAGCTCTACAACCGAGTAAGTGTTTACCCGCTTTCTTTTTCCGCTTTCATATATATATAACTGTATTGTGGGGATGCTCACTGTAAGTCTTCTTTCACAAACTTTTATATACTTGTCAAATATCAACTTTGTAATACTAGTATAGTTATTTAGAGTTTTCCCTGGCAACTACGTCTAGCACTAGGTAAAGCTCTGTTGGTCACTTTTAAATACAAACAAAACTAGATCCCCATAGGATTACCAGACACAGTCTTCCCTCCTCTTGGGGTTAAACAATATGGAGACGTGAAAGGCAGCATTCTCGGTGAACCCTTTCTCAGACTGTCACCCTTAGACATTGTCAAAGAAACTCTACTCCCTAGAGTTAATATATTCTCTGTGAATAGCATCTCTTAAGTTTCTTCCAAATTCTCGGACTTTCCTGGCTTAATCTATTCTCTGTGAATAGCATGTCTTGAATTTCTCAAGGTTTGAGGACCCACGGGCTTCTTAAAAGCATCCCCGCCTCCTCTTGGGCGTTGTACAAGGACCCTTCGGCTTCTTAAAAGCTCTCATGCCTTCTCTTAGGCTTAGTACAAGGACACAGAGACCTCTACAGGTATAGGAACAGAACCTAGTCATCAATTTGCTAGAGCTATCTTTCTGAGTCAAGTATCAGACCTGTTAATGGGTTGACATTCATCCCTTAACATACCAGCCTTCTCTTGGGCATTATACAAAGATCATTCACTATTTGAGAATCAATTTCTTAAAACACCAGTAGACTTGGACAGTCTCAATACCCTTTGGATTTCCCATTTCCTTAAAGAACAGGAAATAACCCTGATCCTCTGATCAGTACCAAAACACAACAATACCTTTAATCGTTCCTTTTATAAGAACTTATTTTCTCTTTTATCCAACATACTGGACCTGTCACTAAACTGAAACAGTCGCCAATGGATAGCCTCCTCTTAGGCTTTGTATAATGATCCTTTCCTCAGGAAAGTTAGCCTCCTCTTGGGCTTTGTACAAATGATTCTCCCCAGCGGAGCTAACCTTTTCAGACTCTCTTGTTGAGTCGATCTCCTTTTAGCCTCCATCTCGGGCTTTGTACGAGATACTAAAACACTCTCTTGTTGAGTATAAAAGACTCTCTTATTGAGTCAATCTCCTTTTAGCCTCCATCTCGGGCTTTGTACGAGATGCTAAATCGCTCTCTTGTTGAGTATAAAAGACTCTCTTATTGAGTCAATCCCCCTTTAGCCTCCATCTCGGGCTTCGTACAAGATACTAGATCACTCTCTTGTTGAGTGTAAAAGACTCTCTTGTTGAGTCAAACCCATTTTCAGCCTCCATCTCGGGCCTCGTACGAGATACAAAATTACTCTCTTGTTGAGTATAAAAGACTCTCTTGTTGAGTCAATCACCCTGTTAGCCTCCGTCTTGGGCTTCGTACAAGGCACATACAAAAACACTCTCTTGTTGAGTATAAAAGACTCTATTGTTGAGTCAATCCCTTTTAGCCTCTCTCTCGGGCTTCGTACGAGACACATAAAAACACCCTCTCGTTGGGTCAATAGCCTCCTCTTAGGTTTTACATAAAGAAAACCTCGGGTGAGTCAATCAACCTCCTAGCATCAAAGTTGTGCCTTGTTCATAGCATACAAACATTAACAACTCCCCTATAGAGATGACAAATTCTCTCTAAAGTCAAAACCCTTTAGCTTCACATCTTGGGCTTCGAACAAGATACAAATAGACCCTTCAACTTCACATCTTGGGCTTTGAACATGATACAAACCACCTTTAGCTTCACGTCTTGGGCTTTGAACAAGACACAAAAACAACTTTTCCTCCCATAGAATAGGAGGAACTACGATCGCTCTAATTTCCCTGTTTTGTCAAACGGGAATACGTAGGCATAAGATTGTAAAAACCTTAGTGAGCACACTAATCAAAAACCCAAATTCCCATACCTTCACACATCAATCGAAAAGCATCAGTCCTAACATCCTCACCAATAGTCTAAACACCGTGTTCTCAAGCGAAATAACTGGAGATTGGGCCCCACCTCCACATAGCATCTGTAACCTAACAGACCACTGTTCAAACTCAGTATGCAAGCAGGGTTAATTGGAGACATCTATTTCCCTTCCTTAATTAGCTTCAATAGGATAAAAAATGAATCGACCTGTAGTACCCCCAGAGGAATAGTGCTTAAGAACCACGTCCAAAAATTGCTCGCTACACTCATCAGATAGAATAAAGAGCACCCTACAAAGTATCATGAACGAACGCAGTGATAAGAATTATTTCACATACTCTGAACCAAAAACCCCTTGTTTTCCTTGTTTATATCCCACCTTAACCCTAGCCCCATTACAACCTAAAGACCTCAAAAAGTGTGTGTATTGTGCATGTTGATAGGATTAGAGAATTTATTCAAACTATTAATCTGATATTGCTTACAATGATTTGAGCATTATAACACTTTAACCCCGAGAGACTTGGTGAGAGTGTGATGTAAGCTGACAGGTGAAGTAGTGTCTCCTTGTGAAAGTGTTTCTGGCTTGCTGGAGAAGAAAGACAAAGAGAAAACCCAAGGCAACATAAAAGGGTCCAGTCTGAAAGATTTCAGCAGTATTGTGGTAAGAACTATTTTTACGGTAAGTTTGGGGTGACGTGATCTATTTTATATAGTGTTACTAGAGGACAAGCAACAAGATAAGTTTGGGGTTGTGATCAGTCACCATTTATGCTATGCATTTCACTATTTAATTGTAAATAAATCAGGTAAACTGTGTGAATTTGAGTTTGTTTTAGTAGTAATTAGGTGTGTTTTGATTATGTCAAGTGTGTCATGAATTATGAGTTTCTCGAGGATATTTTACGCTTTTGATATGCCAGCAGGTCAAATACAGATTTGGAAGCTCAGAGGATCGAGTATTGGATGTAAAACCGAGCCGGTGCAAGAAAGCGGGAGAAAAATGCAAAATTTGGAAGACTTGCTGCTCATACGCGTAATTCCATAGGTGATATGCGTAAGGCTTCTCTGGTATGCGTACGGTACGTAAATGAGCAGAGGGGTGGAAAAACAGAGTAAAAGTGAAGCCTCTGCCCATACGCGTAAGGTTCTTGGCAATACGCGTATGAGGTTGCGTGCTGGCTAGCCCCTGGTGCCATACGCGTAGAGAATATGGTACAAAATAGGTCATTACGCGTAACAAGCAAGGCAATACGCGTAATGAGGCCCAAAATTGCTGAAAGCCCAGAGTTTGATTATTTAGTCCCAGAACGCGATTTTGGAAGGGTTAGATGATTTTGGAGAGCAAAATTCAAGTTTTGAAGGATGGCGACTCAGATTTTCACAAGGGTTTCATATGTTCAAGAGTTTTCTGACAATTGAAGATTGATTCCTCGAGAGATTCTGTAATGACAACATTTTCCTATTTGAGTTTATTTTTCTTTATGACTAGCTAAATCCCCCATTGCTAGGGGGGTGACCCTGAATCTGATTGTCATGATTTCAATTTTATTAATGCAATAACTATTTTTATTTTGTAATTGTTGATTTGTTCTTAGTACTGTGCTTAATGCTTAAACCGTCGGAAAAACGGATTTCGAACTTATACATATAATTTGAGCTGGCCAGCTGTTGTGTGTTGATCCGACTAAGAACATTTGATAATAAATATCACCTAGGACAAGGGATACTTTATCTTAACCGGAATTTCTTGATATGTACATGCTTGATCATGAATGTAATTATCTATAGACATAGTAA
Organism: Lathyrus tuberosus; assembly: GCA_022829125.1. Taxonomy (NCBI): domain Eukaryota; kingdom Viridiplantae; phylum Streptophyta; class Magnoliopsida; order Fabales; family Fabaceae; genus Lathyrus; species Lathyrus tuberosus. Next base: position 11,007,288 of record JALAZF010000090.1, read on the forward strand.
TTAGGCTACATGATCAGAGATCTTTTCACTAAGGACTTAGGATTAGATGCCCTAAAGAATCGGTAATCAACTGTTAAGTATTCTGTTATTGCGTTTATAAATCGTAATTATTGCATGATGATTCATTCACCGAACCCTAGCAATCTACTCTTATTTGTTAAATAGTTTAACCATTTTAATCGCTTTATTTAACTGCAATTTTAGATATACTTTTATCCAATCCAAAAACCCCAAAGACCTTTTGTTTAATTGAAATTGTCTCTGAACTCTGTATCGTCAAGCAGTCCTTGAGATTCGATACTTGGGATTTTTCCCTTTATTACTACAATAGGCAAAATAGTATACTTGCTATTTTTCCTATCAAGTTTTTGGCGCCGTTGCCGGGGACTGCCAAAGATTATAGAGTTTACAGATTTATTTCAATTAGAATTTTGTTGCTCTGCAACCAAAATTTTATTTTTCTGTCTATTTTATTTTATATTTTCTTATTTTTTCTTCGTACTAATCTCTCTCTAATCTGTGTATGCGAGATAAGACCTCAGCAGATTTTCACTTTGACGCAGAACCAGAAAGGACGTTGCATGCGAGACTCAGAAAAGCTAAAAGAGATAGACTGGCAGCATCTGAGATAGACCGTGTGATACAAGAGCAAGAAGTGAAGGTTCACGTATCTGTGCATTCTGAGAATTCTGACTCAGATACAGAAACTCAACCAGAGACTGTAATCATGGTTGGAAATCAACCCGCAGAAAGACTTCTGGGTGATTATGGCAGAGGAAATAATCCAGCAGTGCGGTTGACAATAGTGAACCAACCAGCTAATGTTGCGCACTTTCAGTTACACCCGTCAACTATCCGTCAGCTAGAAAGTAGACCTTTTTCGGGAAAGATCAACGAAGATGCAGATAAGCATCTTCAAAGGTTTCTAACTATGACTATATTATTAAAAATTGAGGGGAATTCTGAAGAGGCAAAGAGGTTGGTCATGTTTCCATTTACCTTGTCAGAGGATGCTGAAGAGTGGTTTTATTCTTTACCTGCTGGAAGTATTACTACTTGGGAACAGATGGAGACAACATTTTTTAATGAGTATTTTCCTGCATCTATGTACATCTGTAAGAGGTGCGACATAGTGAATTTTAAACAGAAGGAGGGAGAGTCACTTGGAGATGCTTACAAACGGTTCAAGAGGTGTTTAGTTGCATGTCCTACTCACAATTTGGATGCAACTGAGCAAATGCAAATGTTTGTTAATGGGTTAAGAATGAAGACCAAACAACTGATTGATACAGCTGACGATGGCTCATCAAACTTCACAACAGCCACTGGTATCAAGAAGGTTATAGAAGCTATAGCAGCTAATGAACATTTGGAGCTGTATGACCGTAGTGTGAGTAAACCAGAAGGTATTGTTGATTTAAAGCTAGAAGATCAGGTGGTAAAAATGGAAGATCAAATTAAAGCTGAAGTAGAAAGAAGGCTGAAAGCGATGAATGTTAGTACTCAACAAGTAGCCCAAGTTCAACCTGTCCAAGCAGTTAATTGTGAGATTTGTAATGGACCACACTTTACTGCACACTGCGTTGCGACTCCACAACAAATTGAGGAGATTAAGTATCTAAGGTAAAATAATCCATATGCTCAAACATATAATCCAGGTTGGAAAAATCATCCCAACTTCGCTTGGAAGGATCAACAAGGGAATGTTCAGCAACAACCATCTCAGCAACAGGTACCAAAGAAAGCAGATTGGGAGATAGCTATTGAAAAGATGGCTGCTCAGAGTGTTCAATTCCAGGAAGAAACCAGAAATAATCAGAAGAACACTAATGCTTCTTTTAAAAATCTGGAAGTTCAACTGGGTCAGATAGCACAACAGATAACAAGTTCTCAAGCACCGGATACCTTACCTAGTGCAACTGTGACAAATCCAAGAGATCATAATAACGCGAGTGTTGTAACAACAAGAAGTGGTAAATTAACTGAAGTACCTGAAAATAAATCAGAGGAAGAAGATCAATTTCTTGAAGTGGATATTGAAATCTTAGAAAACAAGACGCCACCTGAGGAAGAAGTGGTTCTACAGCCGGTTGTAAAGGAAAAACCAACAAAACCAAAACCCATCATAAAGCTTCCATTCCCACAAAGAAATAAGAAGAAGAAGCAAGATGAGAAAAATTTTCAGAAGTTCGTAGAGATGTTCAGGAAGTTAGAGATCCATTCTTTAAAGCACTTGAGCAGATGCCTATTTATGCCAAATTCATGAAGGACATCATCTCCAAAAAGCGCACCACTGACACTGGTCCTATTATACTAACTGAAACTTGTAGTGCTATTTTGCAGGGTATGAAGATTTCAGTAAAGAAGCCAGATAGAGGCTCTGTTACTATTCCATGCACTATTGGTGATAGGTCTTTTAAAAAGGCACTGATTGATTTGGGAGCTAGTGTGAGTCTTATGCTCTTATCTATTTTCAGGAAGCTGGGAATAGGAAGTGTTCAAGATACAAGGATGAAACTCCAATTTGCTGATCATTCAGTAAAAAGACCTTATGGGGTGGTTGAAGATGTTCTGGTCAAAGTTGATAAATTTGTTTTTCCTGTTGATTTTGTGATTTTAGAAATGCCAGAAGATGAGGAGATCCCTCTGATTTTGGGAAGACCTTTCTTCGAAATAGGTAGATGTATGATAGACATTGAGGGAGGTACCATGACCCCCAAAGTTTATGATGAAAAGTTGAAAATTGATGTTAGGACTACTATGAAACATAAGGAAGATATTGGTATTAGTCACACTATTGAAGTGATTGATCAGATGGTAGTTAAAGCCATTCACAGCCAACTCCCTGAGTCACCGTTGGAAAGAGTGCTAAGTTTGTCATCCCAAGAGATAGAAGAGAATGAGGATGAGAAAGAAAAAGAAGATCTTGCTATGTTTGATGCACAACCACCTTGGTTGAAATCCAAACCACACCGGTGGGAGGATCTGAGAACTTCACTAGAAACGGAGACTGAAAAGGAAAGCAAAACAGGTACAAAGTCTGAATTAAAACAATTACCTAAAAATATGAAATATGTATTTTTGGATTCTGGAACAAATTTTCATGCTATTATTAATTCTGGGTTGAATGAAAAGGATGAAGAAAAGCTAATACAGGTACTTAAGGCATACAAGAGTGCTAAGGGTTGGACCATCGGGGACCTGAAAGGAATTAGCCCCACAGTGTGCATGCATAAGATATCGATGGAGGATAATCATAAACCTGTGGTACAACCTCAAAGGAGGTTAAATCCAGTAAAGATCCTAGTTGTTGATTTAGCCCCTATCCCAAAAGCCTGGGCCTATTTCATTTATCATACTTTGGACACGAATCGAAGTGGCTCTGATTTGATCACTGAGAGAGCTCTAGCGCTCTATTTCTTTCTGAATAGCCAACAAGTGAATATTGGGAGAATTATTTCGACTGATATGGATGAGATAGCCCAATCACCGAAAAAGTCTCTAGGACATGCCTCGGTGATTTATCTTCTGTGTAAAAAGGCAGGAGTGACAGATCTGAGTGGTATGTGATGGTGAAGCCGACACGTTCTCTAGATGCTACTTGGCTGAAGGAACACACTATTTTTGTTGATAAGCGTCGACCCCTTCGACGATCGCACGATTATTTAGGCAGGTACCAGCACTCAGCCAGGAAGAGCAGCAGACAGCACCTGAGACATCTCAGGCACCTCCACCAATTATTGATGAGGATTCAGTAGAGCACAGGATACAGATGTCTCATTTTTGCATGATGCATGACTTCTGCTATCAGTACGGGCTTTCGGGTAGATATTTGACTCATCAGGCAGATTTGTGGGCTGGAGCTCAGAGGTTCAGAGACAGGTTCACTAGTGACCCCCCAGCACCTCACTATGGGTAGTTTACTTTTCCTGGGTGGACTCACCCAGTTCAGATAGGAGGGCCGGTACCTCTGCCTCTGCCTCAGCAGCACCAGACGTTCATCCCCAGTATTAGTAGCCCACACCGCAGCCGCACTCTCAGAGTCCTTACATCCTTCAGCAGCAGCAGCAGCAGACACCTTTGGGCCGATCTGAGGAGATGACTCCAGTCACTGCCTTTGTTCATGGACGATTACATATTGATCCGACTGAGCTCATCAACTTTGATGCTGAGATGAAGGATAGAGATGACAGAGCAGAGTCCTGAGTAGTCGTTTTGAGTTCTTTCATTTTTAGTATTTTTATTTTTATTATTATTTATACTCTCTGTTATTTATCTTTAGTGTAATTTTAGTTTTATATGATGTACTTTTTTTTCCCTTTATTTTGGTTTCTTTTATATTTTTGAAAGTAATTGTAAGTGCCCGTTTTTGGGTTTTGCAAATTTATTGATTTTGTTCTTGCATACAGTTTATTGATTTATTTCATTGGATACGTGATGGTTACTGGCTATAGTGGTGATACTGATTACTTTCACAACTTGCTTGAATGACCTCTCATTAAGTCACCCTGACTGTTTAATATTGATGTATATGATTGGACGCACTGGTTATATAAAGTGTTAGAACCAGGAGCAAATGAGCCTTAAACACAGAGACATTATGGACGCTGTCAGCTTTACCCTTCCTAGTGAGATCAGAAAAGGCCATACACATACATCATCATGAAAGAGATATTAGGTATGACTTTATCTATCAGAGTTTGCGTACGTTCTTTTTGAATATTAACTGTATGAGTACACACACTGAGGCACATTTTTTTTTATTACCTAGAGCCTTGCTAGCCGTCCGTTTATTTTTATTATTATCCTTCGTTTACCCCTTTGAGCATATATCCCTTTGTTTGTTTATACCTGTTATTATTAAACCATTGGCCACATTATTATCCTACCCTGTTCGGAGCATGTGTTATTGTTTTTGGATCTGTGTTCAAATTTAAGTTTGGGGTTGTTGTTGGAACAAACACCTTTAAGTTTGGGGTAGCTATGCACTAAATGAAGGTGGTGAGTGCAGTAAAAAAAATGAGAATGAAAAGAAGTTAAGAAAATGTAAAATGTTTGTGCACTCATCAGATGGAATAAAGAGCATCCTACAAAGTATCATGAACGAACGCAATGATAAGAATTATTTCACATACTCTGAACCAAAAACCCCTTGTTTTCCTTGTTTATATCCCACCTTAACCCTAGCCCCGTTACAACCTAAAGACCTCAAAAAGTGTGTGTGTTGTGCATGTTGATAGGATTAGAGAATTTATTCAAACTATTGATCGGATATTGCTTACCATGATTTGAGCATTATAACACTTTAACCCCGAGAGACTTGGTGAGAGTGTGATGTAAGCTGACAGGTGAAGTAGTGTCTCCTTGTGAAAGTGTTTCTGGCTTGCTGGAGAAGAAAGACAAAGAGAAAACCCAAGGCAACATAAGAGGGTCCAGTGCGAAAGATTTCAGCAGTATTGTGGTAAGAACTGTTTTTACGGTAAGTTTGGGGTGACGTGATCTATTTTATATAGTGTTACTTGAGGACAAGAAACAAGATAAGTTTGGGGTTGTGATCATTCACCATTTATGCTATGTATTTTGCTATTTAATTGTAAATAAGTCAGGTAAACTGTGTGAATTTGAGTTTGTTTTAGTAGTAATTAGGTGTGTTTTGATTATGTCAAGTGTGTCATGAATTATGAGTTTCTCGAGGATATTTTACGCTTTTGATATGCCAGCAGGTCAAATACAGATTTGGAAGCTCAGAGGATCGAGTATTGGATGTAAAACCGAGCCGGTGCAAGAAAGCGGGAGAAAAATGCAAAATTTGGAAGACTTGCTGCTCATACGCGTAATTCCATAGGTGATACGCGTAAGGCTTCTCTGGTACGCGTGTAGCAAGCGATTTTAGACGCGGTTGCGAAGCGCTATCGCTCTTTGGTGTCTACAGCTCGATTCATTTTTTATCCTATTAAAGCTGATGAAGGAAGGGAAATAGATGTCTCAAATTAACCCTGCTGGCAAACTGAGGTTAAACAGAAGTCTTTTAGGTTACAGATGCTACAAAGATTCGGGGTCTCTATCGGGTTTATTTTTTTTAAAGTGGCGGGAGGTTTAGATGTTAGGATGGATGCTTCTTGATAGATATGTGAGAGTATGGGATTTTGGGTTTTTTGTTTATTATGCTCGCTAAGATCTTTTCTTTCGATCTTATGCCTACGTATTCCCGTTTACCGAAACAGGGAAATCAGAGCGTTCGTAGTTCCTCCTATTCTATGGGAGGAAATGGTTGTTTTGGTGTCTTGTTCAAAGCCCAAGACGTGAAGCAAAAGGTAGTTTGTATCTTGTTTAAAGCCCAAGATGTGAAGTTGAAAGGTCTATTTGTATCTTGTTCAAAGCCCAAGATGTGAAGCTGAAAGGGGTTTGACTTTAGAGAGAATTTGTCATCTCTAAAGGGGGTCTGTACGTCACAACTGTTTATAAAGGAGAATTACTTTAACCGGGATTTGTGAATCCGGCAATGCCATAATTTCCTTTAAAGGGGATTTTAACCTGAAGGAGAAGACTTTAACTCAGTGTAGAGCAATGCTATCTTTCCTTAGGAATTTCTCATGCTAAAAGAGGGACAGTGGCGTGGATGTAGATGATCCAGAGGCTTGCTGCTTACAACAATTAGATGTAGAGGAAGGAGTTGTTGATGTTTGTGTACTGTGAACGAGGCACAACTTTGATGCTAAAATGGTGATTGGATTAACCAGTGATTTTCTTATACAAAGCCTAAGGGAGGCTAATATGTGTCTCGTACAAAACCCGAGAGAGAGGCTAAAAGGTTTTTGACTCGACGATAGAGTCTTTTGGTATCTCGTATAAAGCCCGAGATTGAGGCTATTTGACTCAACAAGAGAGTTTTTTTTGTATCTCGTATGAAGCCCGAGATAGAGGCTGAAATTTGTTTGGCTCAATAAGAACCTTTTTGTATCTCGTATAAAGCCCGAGATAGAGGGGAAAGGGGTGATTGACTCAATGAGGGAGTCTCTTATGTGTCTCGTACAAAGCCCGAGAGAGAGGCTAAACGTTGTTTGACTCCGCTGGGGAGAATCATTGTACAAAGCCCAAGGGGAAGCTATGGCGCTGTTTTAGTTGAGTGACAGGTCCAGTATACTAATTTTGAAAGAGAAAATCAGTTCTTATATGAGCAACAATGTACTCTAGGATTTGATTCGAGGATCCGGGTTATTCCTGTTCTTTAAGAAATTGGGAAATCTGAAGGGTAATGAGACTGTCAGAGTCTACGGGTTCTCTTCCTATTTAACAAAGGGGTCGCTTGAGAGTGTCTTTGAGACTCAAGGATATTAGACTGTCCAAGTCTAGAGTTTTATCTTTTGTACTATGCTTTGAGAAATAGTAGTAGACTCGTTGAAAGGACTGTTCTATGCAGATGACTAAGTTATGTTCCTATACCTCTAGGAGGTCGTCGGGACAATTTGTACGAAGCCCAAGAGGAGGCTGGAAGCTTTTAAGAAGCTGACGGGTCTTTGTACGAAGCCCAAGAGGAGGCTATCATTCCCGGAGGAAAAATCATTATACGAAGCCTAAGAGGAGGCTGTGAATACTTCTAAGAACCCGAGAGGTCCTTGTACTAAGCCCAAGAGGAGGCGGGGTTGCTTTTAGGAAGCCTGTGGGCCCTTGTATGATGTCCAAGAGGAGGCCGATGCTTTTAAGAAGCCGATGGGTCCCCAAACCCCGAGAAATTCAAGACAGGCTATTCACAAGGAATAGATCAAGCCAGGAAAGTTCGAGAATTTGGAAGAAACTCAAAGATGCCATTCACAGAGAATACATTCATCTCTGGGAGTAGAGTTTCTTGACAATTCCTAATGAGGACAGCCGAAGAGAAGACTGTATCTGGTGATCCTATTGGAGATCTAGTTGTCTATTTCTACGAATAAACGAAATAGCTTTTCCTAGTTCTAGACGTAGTTGCCGGGGAAACTTTAAATATCTATACTATTATTACACAGTTGATATGAGTTTATGAAAAAAGACTTACAGCGAAACAGCCCCACAATACAGTTATATGTATATGAAAGCGGTAAATGAAAGCGGATAAACACTTACTCGGTTGTAGAGCTTCCATGCTGTTTGGTTAGTTGTTCAACATTGAAAACAATAGTATATTCAAAATCAAAGGAGAAAGTGCTTTGAAAAGAAAGATTTGGGGCTTACAGCTCAATGAGAGGCCCAGGGTTTTATCAGTGAGCGCACTGTTTTAATTTTGTACAGAGGGACTTATACAAGTGACTGGGGCCCAAAAAAGGTTTTCTGTACAAAGGGATGGGTCTTACACTCTCTCAAGAGGCCCAAAGAGTTTTAAGAAAAGAAATAGGTCTTACTACTCGAGGGTAGGCCTAGTTGATTTGATTTTGAATTGGCGATCGTGTCGAAGTTTTCTTTTAACGCAGAGGGGCTTATACAATATCTGAGGCCCAAAATGTTTTGGTTAAAAGGGGATTGGGTCTTACACTCTATTAGAGGCCCAAAGAGTTTTGAAAAGAAAAAGAGTGGGGCTTATAACACGAGGGTAGGCCCAAAGTTTTTCGTTTAAAATGGCGATCGCGCCGAGATTTTCTTTTAACGCAAAAGGGCTTATACAATATCTGAGGCCCAAAGTTGTTTTTGGTTAAAAGGGGTTGGGTCTTACACTCTAATGGAGGCCCAAAAGTTGTGAATGGGTCTTATAGCTCAAGGAGAGGCCCAAATGGTTTATCTTTAAACTGGTGACGATCGTGCCGAATTTAAAAATGTACAGAGGGACTTATACAATTAGTGAGGCCCAAAATATTTTTGTACAAGTGGGTTGGGTCTTACACTCTAATAGAGGCCCAAAGTGTTCTGAAAATGATTTATAGGGCTTACAGCTCAAGGAGAGGCCCAATGTTTTTAAAAGGCGACGATCGCGCTGTTTACTTATACAGGGGGACTTATACAATAAGTGAGGCCCAAAATGGTTTGTACAAGGGGGTTTGGGTCTTACACTCTCTCAAGAGGCCCAAAGTGTTTAAAGAAAAGAAATAGGTCTTATTACTCGAGGGTAGGCCCAGATGATTTTCAGTTTGAAAATGGCGATCGCGCCGAGATTTTTAACGTATCGGGACTTATACAATGACTGAGGCCCATGAGTGTAGTGTATTTACAGGAAATACTTGTTTGCAAGTTTAATTGTTTTTAACAGATATGAATAAATCATGCATGGCATACAAGCAAAGCATTTAAATTCGAGTTTACCGTACACCGGTGAACTTTTCCACGTAAGCGGAGGAGCGTCTGAGGAAGCTTTAAGTATCCAATGAACATCAAGGTGTCATATGATAATTCCTGTATCAGATGGAAAACCACAAAACAATCAGAGAAAGCCAGAGATCGCATAAAAATGCCCTCGATCTCATCAAGTGGTTAGAATTGAATCACAAATGAATAAATTACGAAATCAAATAATCGAATAATTCATTTAACAATTAAGTGATCAACAAAAATAATTATTTAAAAGTATTAATTGATTAATATTTAGTTAAACTAAATAAAAATTACAAGAAATACTTATTAAAATCATTATTAAATATGAAGTGGGTTTGTATTTGTGAAAATCAAAGGGGTGTGTATTTAGTGATTAAAGGGTGTGATTTGTAAAAACTAACCCAACAACAGCCATAAGCCCATGAGGGCGCTGGGTACAAGGTCTAGGTCAGCTGGCATTTGGAGTGGGTCGCCCCATGTGACCTGGTTTAGTTAACAAAGGGAAAGGGTAACAAAACCTAAACTCATTATCCCTGTTAGTTTTAAAAGAGAAACATGAATGGGAAACACGCTCAGTTGAACAAAATCCAAACGAAACATTCCTCTCAAATTCTTTAATCGCTTGATGATTCTCTAACCTCTCATTTTCTGTTATCCTCAATCGAAAAGGAAAATAACAATCTATCGACCTCCGTTCTAATTCATGCTCGATCAACGACAATCAAATATAGGGTTAACGGAGAAGATGTGAAAGGGACTTACAGAGTCGAAGCTAGTCCGACGGTTTATCCTCTCTCTGCGCGATTTCTTTCCGTCTCGACTCTCTCGTCGGCGATGCGTTCTCTCTGCCCTTCCTTTCTTTCCGGCACGATGACGATTTGATGAAGAGGGGTGGCGCGATTTGATCCGTGGCAGCTTAGGGTTTCGCTCCGATTTCCGGTGCGGCGATGGATTCAGGTTTGCATTCCTATTTTTTTTCCATGATTGAATTAGATGGTGGTTGCTAAGTTCCTGTAACAACAATTTGCAGAAAAAGTTCCTGTAATAAAATTGAAACAATTTTGATGAAATTAAATTGATAACAAATTTGTAATGAACTTGTTCAATCATTAATAATTTCATTTGCAGGTTTTGATGGAGAAATTGTGAAGATTCCGACATATCGGCAACGTCGGTTTCACGGCGGATTTGAAGTCGAAGCTGCTGCTTGCTTGTAACAGGTTCGCTTTCTCTCTTTTTTTTCCTGAATTGTTGTGAAATTGTGAAAACCAATTGTTCCTGTCAACTGTTATTCAAATGTTGTTGTTATTAAATTTTCTGTCATGAATTCTTTTTTCCTGCAAAACTATGTTGTGGCTGTAGATGCTGTGAATTTCCTGAAGAAAAGAAATTTACAGTTAGAATTTGTAAGTGTTATAACATAAATTAGAACTTTGAAAAAAAATAGATATTTATGAATTTGAAATGAATTTGTGATGAATCCCCTTGTTTCTGAATTATGCAGGTTCGTGTGTTCCCAGGTCAGTTGAAACTGATGAAACTTGCTGCTGTTATTGTTCTGTTATGACAGAAAGATTGCAGTTGATGCTTGCCCTGCAGAACTTTGTTAACTGAATAGAAAAATAGGGTGAAACTATGAAAGTTTTTATGTAATCTGAAATTAAAGTGTATAGTAGTGTGTATATGAACATTTTGTAAATATGTGTAAAGTAAGAAATGAATTCAAAACAAAATTATGCAGTAAATTTGAAAGGAGGGCACCACCCTCATGTGTTGTTCCTTTTATTTTTCTAAGTTATGCTACTAAAGAAAAAATATAAGAGGTAGAAGAGAAACAAGGAATTAAAGCTTGTTTGGTGTGACCTCTAAAATGAAATTTGAAGTTCTATTTATAGAAGAAAATTGTGTAACTCTTAAGCTATCTCAAGATAAGAGTTGAATGAGAATTCAAAGTCTTTGGATTGTCTCTTGTGCAATTGGCTAATGGAAATGAGTCAAGGGAACAAGACCATGTTACTTGTCTCATAAGAAACAAATTTGGTAAAAAACAAATTCTATAAAAAAACAAAAAAATCTTACAAATGAAACAACAATCTAATAAAAATAAAAAACATGTATCTACATATATATACATATATATTCATGCGCAGCATATATATATATATATATATATATATATATATATATATATATAATAAAAATAAAAAACATGTATCTACATATATATACATATATATTCATGCGCAGCATATATATATATATATATATAAACAAACAAGTGTAAATATACATATATATAAAAAAAATACGAAATTAAATATGTATATACACTTTTTTTTTCATTTAATTCATTTTTTTATTTTATATGAGAAAAGAAAACAAAAAGGGAATATTGATTAAATCGTGTGAAAAATAGATAAATAATGGACATTTGCGAGTTTAATTGAAAAACACGTCCGTTCATCGATTTTTCGCACAGTTAACCAGAAAAGACGGAGATTTCAACGCATATATTCTGAATGAAAATTCAGACGATATGCATGACAGAACAGATGGTATGATATGCGGATGACACGAAGTGAAAACACAATCAGGTTTTGACAATCGGGTGGTCAAAATTTGGGGTATGACAGATGTCCCTATTTAATCTTCTTGGACACGAAGGTGTGAATGGCGAAGGTATTCGAGCATTCGGGGTGCAAGAGGATTAAATATCAGAATATCCAAAATTTTTATGGCGTCTATGAATGGTAGTTCACGCATTCATCTTCTTTCGCTAAGTGTTGATACTTAGAAAAGGTAAAACTTCCCCTCGATCCTGGTTTCCTACCAAGGAACTGGTCTAAGTTGCTGAAATAAACTTCCCCTTGATCCTGGTTTCTTACCAAGGAACTGGTCTTAGTTTCTGATTTAAGCTTCCCCTCGATCCTGGTTTCCCACCAAGGAACTGGTCTTAGTTTCTTTTGTCAATAAACTTTATTGAAAAGGGATGCTATTCGTAGCGGTTTTCCTCAAACTTCTCGCCGAATTTTCCTGGGGAGATGCCATTTAATGGAAAAAGTTTTGATGCCAGACTTGCTGGGGAACCCAGTCGTCTGAGTTGTAGAGGTGTACAAACTTCTCTGTTGGAGACGCCATTTGTTTCTACTAGGGAAGACGAGTCTCCTGAAAGACTGCCTTTGTTTTGGGTCTTACATCATACTTTTCTCGGGATCTTCCCGGAGAAATGCCATATGATGTGATCCAATTTGAGGTGTCGATGACCTTTTCATCAGTGCTTCTTTCAGAGAAAAACTGTTGTAATGCCAAATCTCTGCTTAGGAGGCTTTCTTTGGGGATTTTTCTTTAATCCGGGAAAGCAAAGAGATCATCTTCAATGGCGAAGAGTGACATTTATAGAAAGCTTCTCTGGCTTTTCAGAGGTTCAAGTTATCAAAGTGGTCGAGTTCTGACTCTAATCCAGAGATACACTGGAGGCGAGATTGTTCAAACGCAACATTTCCTGACGAGGCAAGAACTGAGAACTCGATTGAGAAGACTGTTATCACTAGGGGACAAGACCGACTAGAGTGATAGCGATGCAATATGAATGCAAATGCAAATAAAATGCATGATGTATGTATGTATATGCTGACAAAACTGACACGACATACAAACTAGTAGATGAACAAGACTGGATACTCGGCCACAGTGGGGCGAAGAAGTACCGTTGGTCCAAAAGTAGCAATTCTACCTTGCTTAGGAGAAGTAGTCCTCACGGGGAACTATGTTGGTCGGGCTTAGGAGATAAGAACTCGGCCGAAGATGTCAGATGGATTAGTTGCATCCGACAATGTTGATCCTTCATTCAGGCGCACTGGCGTAGAAGGAGTACTTTGATTCTGCACTTTGAAGTTTGCTTACTTCTGGAGAAGCGGTTGATGCTCTTTTGATGTTCAACAGTCAAAAGAAATTGCCATCTTTATTTTAAAAGAAGAAAAAGTTTTACAAGTAAATTCATTTTTGTTTTATTTCAAGAATCGTTAATCATTTTAAAAACATCATTCTGTAAAGCTAAAACAAGTGAGAATTACAAACAAAAGCACAAGGGCTCAAATTTTATTGATAGGATGGAAATCAACCGAACGCGTGATTCCATAGAGTATTTACAAAGTTTGAAAATGGTAATTTACAGGGAAAAGAGCTACATTGAAACATAATGACCATTATCCTTCTACCAACTTTGAATTCTGGACATCCTGAGCTTCCGTCGAAGATGACCTTAACTGGAGTTTTCCTCCGATAGATGGTGTAACTGCTGCTGAGGGACTTGCCTCTGTTGAACATAGTTACTTGCCATTATCCCTAATTTTTGCCTGGATTGTACTATGAGATTTCCAATCCATCGGGATGATTTTTTTTCATGTCTCTAACTTTTGCGTGGACCGCCCTTTCGGGTTTTCAATCCACCGAGACGTTTTTTTTTTTTTTAGTTTAGTTTAGGCGAAGTATTTCTTGACTACATCAACATTTGTGGGGTAGGCAAATTCCTCTCCGTCCATGGTTGCAAGTCTCAAGGCACCGCCTGAGAAAGCTTTTGTGACCACATAGGGGCCGTCATAATTCGGAGTCCACTTGCCTCGCGAATCAGTGAGAAATGATTGTATCTTCTTGAGCAGTTTGAAGATCGGCCCGCACGTGGCGATCATAAGGAATATGAATCTGGAGATGTAGTTCAACTGTCCCAAGAATCCTCTGACTTGTTTTTCAGTTTTCGGAGAAGGCATTTCTTGAATGGCCTTGACCTTGTCAGGATCAACCTCAATTCCTTTCTGGCTGACGATGAACCCTAAAAGTTTCCCTGAACGGACACCAAAGGTACACTTGTTGGGATTCAAGCGGAGTTTGTACTTTCTCAACCGCTCAAATAGTTTTGACAGATGTTCAACGTGCTCACTCTCTGTTTTTGATTTTGCAATCATATCATCGACATATACCTCGATTTCTTTGTGTATCATGTCATGAAATAGAGTAGTCATGGCCCTTTGATAGGTTACCCCGGCGTTCTTCAAACCGAACGACATTACCTTGTAACAAAAGGTACCCCAGGGGGTAATGAACGAAGTTTTCTCCATGTCTTTCGGCGCCATTTTGATCTGTTTATAGCCCGAGAATCCATCCATGAAGGAGAAAACTTTGAACTTTGTTGTGCTGTCTACCAGCATATCAATGTGTGGTAAAGGAAAGTCGTCCTTTGGACTTGCCTTGTTCAGATCCCTGTAATCAACACACATTCTGACCTTTCCTTCCTTTTTGGGAACGGGTACGATGTTGGCTAACCATTGAGGATATTCAAATTTAGCGAGGAAACCTGCGTCGATCTGTTTCTATACCTCCACTTTGATTTAGATGGCCATGTCCGGGTGAGCCCGTCTCAACCTTTGCTTTACTGGCGGACATTCCGATCTTAACGGTAAGTGATGTTCCACGATGCTGGTATCCAACCCTGGCATATCCTGATAGGACCAAGCGAATACATCGGGAAAATCTTTGAGAAGCTTTATCAAACTCTCTTTGGCAATTGGACAGAGAAGTGCCCCAATCCTGATTTCTTTTCTCTCTTGTTCTGAACCCAAGTTTACCGTTTCCAACGGTTCTTTATGAGGTTCAATGGACCTTTCCTCTTGTCTGAGTAGTCGGGAGATCTCTTCTGGAATTTCGTTGTCAGCTTCTTCTTCAGCCTCGAATACCGGGAACTCAAAGTCGGAAGAAGGCACCAGATCGTATGTTTTAACAGGGTTTAAAACAAGCAATCGGCATGACGTGATGATTCGTGTTTAGAAGAGATAGAGAAAATGCAAGTGTGTGCAGTGTTTTATTTTACTGCTTATTTTTATTTTTAAATTGTTTTTTAGGATTACCATTTTCTGAAAAAGCAAAAAGAGAAAACAGCGATTAACGCGGAAATTACAGAACGACGTTATTTTATTAATGAACAAGTCGATTCTTGAAACTACAGCCCTATAAAACAAAACTCTGTCGCTTTGGGCGAAGCGAAGAGGTAAATTTACAGAAAGTGAGCCCTATCAAAACATCCGTTTCACCTGGGCAGGGTGAAAGGTTAAAGATGGCAATTACCTTGACTGATGAACGATCTTCGGAACCTCAACGACAACCCATTGGTGGCGAACTCCTCGGTGAATCACAAAGTCTGGCACCTTCCTTGATTTGTCTTCAGAAATGACGCTGATTTTTGGTGGAGCAGGATCATTGGAATCTGTCTCCCAGGCAGAATTATCGTAGGAGGATTCCTTAGTTGTACTTTGCATAGCATTTGCGCTCTCAACTATATCTCCCCATCCAGTTGGTTGGATATCTTCGAGCCTGATACGAGAGCTTTCGGGAGCGGTGTACTTGACCGTATAGTCAAATTTTCCACTCAGTTGTCCCAAGGTGTCCCACACTTCTTTCGAACTGGAGGAGTCATCTCTCTCGATGACGTTAACCTCGGGAAAAGCATAATTAATGAATTCTAGTCCTGCAAACGTTGCAAATTCATTGTCATGTTGAGTAGTTTCTGAATGACCTGAGTGTTGATCCCATGACATGGTGGGGACACAGGTATTCTGTTCAATGACGGTCAGCTGATTTTCATTGTTCGGCTGACTTTCTTGCCCCAAATCTCCTGGATAAGGTTGCCACATTGACAGACCATCCATTGGGCCATAGTAGTTGTAGTCAAAGTTGTCTTTCATCAGAGTGTCTTCCTCTAATGAATTTGGCGGAGCACGACATCCTTTCGGATCACAATCTCCATATATCATTTCGATATCTAACCGTGGTATAAATCTCGGACTCTGTGCGGGATAGCAAAATGGTATAGGCACCTCTTCCTGAGACATATAACCGTCCTCGTTAAGGTAGAACTTCCATTCTTCATCTGTGTCAGAGGGATCTTCCTCATTGATAGCATGTACTGCTTGAGACACTGGGTGAAGAAAACCTCCACTGTGGAAGAAGTTTTGAAGGGGATGAAGACTTTCATCGTTGGCAGCTGTCTGGGTACAGGTTGCAGAAAAACCAAGATCCTTCTTTGTTGTATTGCTAGTAGGAATGCCAAGCTACCCCCATCCTGTCGTATCGGTACTCTTGACTGCTTTGATAGCATCGTTGTATGAAGAAATGGAAGTTCCTTCTTTGAACTGATTATTCTTGCTCACCGACAGTGCTTAGAACTGAGTTCCAATAACCTCCTCGGGTTCTACACAAGTAGATGATGACAAGTTGCTTACAAGCAAGGCTTGTTCCCCACAAACTGTGACAAGTTGATCGTTCTTGACGAACTTTAGCTTTTGGTGGAGGGTCGAAGTGACCGCTCCAGCCTGATGTATCCAAGGTCTTCCTAATAAACAACTGTATGTTGCCCGGATATCCATGACCTGGAAAGTGACTTGGAAAGTGTGAGGACCGATAGTTATGGGAAGATCGACTTCGCCAATAACCGTTTTTCTGAATCCGTCGAATGCTTTGACGACAACATCGCTGACTCTCATCGGAGGGCCTTTGAATGATAATTGCATCAAAGTGGACTTTGGCATAACATTCAGGGCTGACCCTGTGTCTACCAGTACGCTGGCTAAAGCATCGTCCTGGCAGTTAACTGTAATGTTGAGTGCCATGTTATGACGACGACCCTCTTCAGGTAATTCCTCATCACTAAATCCCAAATTATTGCAGGAAGTGATGTTAGAGACAATGCTATCGAACTGTCTGATTGTTACATCCTGTTCCATAAAGGCTTGCTCCAAGACTTTCTGTAGAGCCTCCCTATGCGCTTCTGAACTGAGTAACAGTGATAACACAGAGATCTTTGAAGGAGTCTGTACTAGCTGATCAACAATGTTGTATTCACTCCTTTGGATGAGCTTGAGCATCTCATCATCATTTTTTGAAAGGTCGGGATTACTGGATTGACCAACTGGTAAATCAGGAGCTTCCGTCTGAAGTTCCTTTTCTTTGTTAGGTTCCCCAACCCCTCGGTTGAAGATTCTACCACTCCGTGTTACTCGACTGATGTCTGCAATATTCACGACGGAGGGTAATGGAATTTCCTTTCCATTTTCAATTATCGTTGCACCGTACTTGTAAGGGATTGTCTTAGCTGATTCATACGGTAGTGGTCCCGGCAGATAGATGACTATGGGAACCTTCTAATTTTTCTGACCATCATAAGTAATCTCGATCCGTTCCCGGTTGGGAACTTTAGATTCGTCAAGTAGAGGGATAATGGAAAAAACATCCCTGGTCCTGTGATGACCAGAGATTGTGACAACATCCTCAACTTGATCGGCAAGGTAGTTCGACGTCCAGTTGATGGGTCCAGAACCCGGATATGGACGAATTTCTCCATGATCCACCTGTCCCTGAAGAGCTGCTCTCACAAGGTAACACCCTTGGTTACTTTCCGAACAGACGCTACAACGGTCATAATTGTGTGGTGGCACCTGGCCACGCCCACTTTGAGTACAATGTAACCTCACTAGGTTAGCTTCCACTGATCGGACATCCTGACTCTGACGCCGAGTAGGATTCCTGTTACTGATACTAATTTGCTGAGTATCTTCATCCATATAAATTGGCATCCACCAGATTTAACAAGTGCTGAAGTGCCTCCTAGACAAGGGTACCACCTCGATCGTTTTCGCAACCCACCTTACAGCCGTGATAATTATGTGACACCAGGAATCCAAATCGGACCTGTTCAGCATGTAACTCCACCAGGCTGGTATTCATTACGCGAATATCAAAGATCTGAACCATGTTAATTTGATAGGAATTCCTATCATGGTAGTCTTGTATCCATCCAAGATCCATCTGACGCTGGAGGGCCTCCTGTATGATACTGGCTTTGCCTTGAGTGCATCACCACCAAGTTGACATTCATTGCACGGATATCGTGGTTCTGAATGATGTTGGAATTCGTGTAAACTATGTTAACTCCACGAACTCGAGGCTCTTGGATCCATCCGAGATCCATCTGTTCCTGCAGAGCTGCTTGCACCACAGAATATCCTTGATTATTTTTATAGCAGACATCACATTGATGATAATTATGAGGTGGCACATGGCCATATCCACTCTGTCTACAATGCATCTCAACCAGATTGGTCTTTAACAAGAGTACATCATGAATTTGATAGACATTGTTAAATTCACCTTCTATTAAATTGACTGCAGCCTTCTCGTGTTGAGGCAGCAGGTTCGTAAGAACATTAGGATTTGTATCCTTGAAGGATAAGACCCCGCTCCTAACAAGCTTTTGCACGTCGGACTTGAAATTGAGACAAGTCTCAATGTTATGCCCTGATCCTCCTTGGTGGTAAGGCCAAGTTTTATCCACCTTAAACCAAAAAGGCGGATTTTCCGGTACTGTAAGAGGAGATTTAGTCTGAATGTGCCCCTTAGCCAGCAGTAATGGAAACAGCTCTGCGTACGATATGGGTATAGGATCAAACCCTGGTGGCCGTGTTGTATGGTTGTTGTTGTATTGGGGACGAGCCTGCTAAAGAGACTGTTGTGTCCTTTGCTGATCAGGTTGGTTTTGCACAACCTGAAGTTGATACGTAGGCGCGGTGCTGATAGCAGGAGTTATAGCTGCTATTGGTTGATATCGACGCCTTTGCTTTCTGAGAGAGATATTCCCAATATCTTGCTCTTTTTTCTTAGGGAGAGCACTACCGTATTTTTTAGTACCGCTCGTCGATCCAGTGTCTTTTACCAAACGTCCTTCTCGGATGGCTTCCTCAAGACGTACGCCCCTGGCCACCATCTCGGTGAAATCACTGGGTGCACTGGCAACCACTCGGTCATAGTAAAATGAGCTTAAGGTTTTTAAGAAGATCTTTGTCATCTCTTTTTCCTCAAGAGGTGGACAAATTTGAGCGGCAATTTCACGCCACCTTTGAGCATACTCCTTAAAGGTTTCCTTGTCCTTTTGCGACATCGATCTGATTTGATCTCTGTCGGGTGCCATGTCCAAATTGTATTTGTATTGTTAGACGAAAGCATTACCAAGATCTCTGAATGTGCTAATCGTAGCACGGTTTAAACCCATGTACCATTTGAGTGCGGCACCGGTTAAACTATCCTGAAAGTAGTGAATCAGTAGGTCCTGATTCTCTGTCTGAGATGACATTCGTCGAGCGTACATAACCAAGTGACTTTGAGGGCAAGAGTTACCCTTGTATTTTTCAAAGTCGGGCACTTGAAATTTGTGCGGAACTTTCACATTGGGGACCAAGCAGAGGTCTGCGGCATCCTTTCCAAATAGATCCTGATCGCGGATGGCTTGCAGTTCTTTTTGTATTTCCAGGAACTGTTCCTGGAATTCATCCATTCTATCGAACAAAGTTTCCTTTTTACCAGCAGGTATTGGCGGAATCTGTCCTTCCGGGACAGTGTGCACCACAGGGGGTGGTATCGTGACTATGGTAGCGAATCTTGGCATTTCCCAAAGTTTGTAACCTTCAGGAGTCTTCAGTATGCCCCTGGCATCTTCGCTTTCCCGAAGTTTGTAACCTTCAGACCCAGCGGCTTCTGTTGAGATTCCCTGATCTTCAGTGATCGGCGGAACATATCCTTCCGGGATACAGTTAACAGGCATGCCCCAAGGACGATCTTTCGGCATTTGATACCTAGGATCATACTTCTCCACCACGGGCGTTAAGGTGATCTCTGAGATCACAGCCCTTTGTAGCTGAGCTTCTGCCATGGCTTGCATGTCGTTACGAAGCTTTCTCATAACCTCTCTCAGAGCGTCGATCTCTTCTTTCAACTCTCTATTATCTTCCTCAAGATCATCCATCTTTTTCTGACGATTGGCCCGAGTATTGTATGAATGAGACAGTTTGACTCTAGAATCGAGACACAAACGTGAGATTCGTAGGGAAGAAGAATACGTGATGTGAGAATGATGAATGCAATGATTATATTAATTATTTTTTGGTTTAATCAAAATAAACTTCAACAATTAGATTGCAAATATCAAATAGTGGGGAAACCCCTTTTTATTGAATTCAAAGGATTGTGGAAATGGAAATACAGTAAATTACAAAGTGCAGAAACAGAAACCTAAGCTAATGGGTCCCGAGAGAACTCGGGTGCTGATTCTGGTATCTTCCTTTTCTTTGACCGGGGCTCTTGGGCCGTTGTCGGGTTGTCATTCCTTTGCCAAGTGAAAGGAGCGAGCAAATTCCTTTGGTCATCTTGATTCTCCACAGCATGTTGCTCTAAAATTTCAATCAGAGCATCTTTCTCTTTCAGTAGTTGCTGTATTTTGATGCACTCTACATTGAGGGTGCAATACTTGTTCTTCCAAGACCTTCTCTCCTTTTGAACTTTGTTGAGAGTAACCTGAAGCTTTTCAGTTTTCGTCATGAAATACATGACAGATTCCCTCGGCGAAAGAATTCTGTAACGAGGATAAGGCATTTTTAGCTTGAGAGCTCTAGTTTGCACCCAGTGGAGATAAGGCTCCACCGAGACACAGTTCGGTTTTCCTAGAGACTCCCGTCCTTTCTTATGAACATGCTTCCAGGCTTGCACTATTTCCATCTTTAGTGCTCTGTCACTTTCTCCTTCCTTGAAGAAAAGACCTTCCAGATGAACACCCCGTGGGACGTGTCTCATCGGGTATCCTTACTGACGACGAACCAATACCGGATGGTAATTGATTCCTCCCTTAGTTCCTATAAAGGGTACGTTGGGGAAGTTTCCACAACGGTCAATGATCCTGATTCCGTTATTGATCCTATTACACCAATCTATATCAGAGTTGGTGAGGGACATGATCTTCTGCGACCAACGTAAGGCACTCTTACAATCCCAAAAAGCAGCAGACTTGGGCAAGTGAGAGATAAACCATTTGTAAAGCATAGGTACACAGCATGTGATCTCCCCTCCGCTGTACAAATTCCCTAAGTGTACAGAATGATACGCATCTGCGAGCAAAGTCGGCACAGGGTTTCCAATGAGAAAAACTTTAATGGAGTTGATATCGACGAAGTTATTGATGTTGGGAAACAAAAATAACCCGTAGGTGAGCAAAACAAAGATGCTTTCAAAAGCAGTCACATTTCCTATACTGGCAAAATACAGGGCTTTCTTTGTCAAGAACTGGGCTGGCAAACCTTGGATGCCACCCTTAGTAGTTATGTGAGTCCTGACCTCAGACTCGTCCAAATGAATTGCTCTTGCAATGGTCTGATTCTTTGGAATTTCTTCCAGTCCGGAAAATGGAGCTCGATCAGTGATATGTAAATCAATCAGATGAGAATACTCCTCCAGCATTGGTGCTAGCTGGTAATCCGAGAATGTAAAGCAATGATAAACCGGATCATAAAACTGAATGAGCGCATCCATGATTCCCTCAATCACATGGACTCTTAACAGTGGTAGCAAACCTCCGTGCTTGGCTCTGAAAGCCTCTTGGTTTGTGATCATCCCTGTTAACCTTCTCAAATCCTCTAGCTTTGGAACCTTGAAGGTATACCTATGGGTTCTCCTTCTACCGAAATCCATTAGCGTAATCCTTTTCTCTAATATTTGCAATCACAGTCTTAGTTTAATTTGAAAAACAGAAAGACTAGAAGAGAAATATTTTTGAATGTTTTAATGTTTTTTAGATGAATGCATGAATGCAGCACACAAAAACATAGAAAAAATATGGGGTCAAAGGGTCGTTGTGTAACACCCCGATTCCCATCGTGAATAAATAATACATAAATAAATCAGAGTAACTAAAAATTTATTTTTCCGACAGAAACAAGGATGTCACATTTAAATAAACAAAACATCATCCTTGCTCATAAATTTGATACATAGCATAAAATAGAATACCCTCAAAGGGGAAACTTTTTCCATCTAAAGGGAAAGGTCAATTATGGAATAAAGCGGAAAGATCCATAACCGACTTGTTTTATAAAATAAATCATTTTAGAACATCAACTATATATACAAAAGTACTACAAAATACATTCAAGAAATGTATACATACATATATATATATATATAATCGTTTCCCGACTCCCGTGCTACGTATTAGAGCAGACACCAAGACCGACAACAGAACGAAGGGCTAATCTTCACAAAAGACCTCCAGTAACTCTAATCTGCAATGCCTCATAGAGCATTATAAAACAGCAGAAGGGTGAGAAATAACAACTAAAATCAAGATTGCATAATAATATGCAAATACATAACAATTCACACGCATAGCTATTCTCACCACAAACACCACATACTAATACATATAACATACCACATATACGTAACATATATCTATTAATCCAACAATATAGCATATATCAAGTACCCAATATACTCACATATTTGCACATAAGGCATGCCAAGTCATAACATTTAGAAACACATCACACATCACATAGCATATGTCTACGCATAATACATATTATCCACAACCAATGCATTTATCACATATGCACATCAAATTACTAATGCTATCACAATCTCAACACATAACAAATTGATGCACAACTTCCACACCTAATCAATCAAATCATGATTTTCCACACATAATGCATCCATTCACAATTCTCACACATAATCAATCCATGATTTATGCAAATGCACAGAGACCGACACAACGACTCTATGCAAATGCCATGCGGTACCGACTTCCAATGTTTCGCATCACTAGTTCACTCAGGAAGTCTGCTGGAACAATCGCTCGTTACATCATTGTTACTCCCCGTCGGGCATACGATGTTCCCCGTCGCTCACACCCCACACGGGCACACGACGTTTATGGATCGCTTTCGGTCCTCTTATTTTTAAGGCGATTCATACCTCTTATTTTTAAGGCTCACGATCCGATCGCTCACACCCCACATGGGCACACGATCGTCTATAACCATCTCTTTCGGTCCCCTTATTTTTAAGGCGATTCATACCTCTTATTTTTAAGGCTCACGATGTTATAGCAGATTCCCTCTGAAATCAATCCGTCACTCTGGACGTCACAAGAATGCATATCATGATGTTTGGCATACAATGACTCATGACATTCAAATGCATCTTCACACATATATGCAACCATAATCATGCATATATTTCAACTCATCAATTCCATACATTCACAATTCAACAATATGAATTATCTCATCATCAATATTCATGCATTGAAAACAATTCAAACAATGCATATACTTGCCATAAGGCCACCAAATAACACATATTGAATTGCATATAAACAATGCATATCATCACAAACCACAAACCACAACAATCATACAATCACAATTACTTCCACAAGGGATTCACACCACAAAGGCTACCCACAACACATCATAACAACATACATTGATATTCAATCAAACAATATATTTTACCACACAACAACATCATTAATCACTCATCGAAGTCTAATCCAAAACAATGCACATATGTGCCATAAGGCCACAAACCATCATCACAACATTTCATCATGTATACTCACATCATATAACAGCACACAAACTACACGTTACATAACAAAAGCATATAGCATGATAACACATCAATCGCACACAATTAACGCGATAAAAACCCGACAACCCGACTATTTTTCAAAAACACAAATTAATTAAATCATCTTTTACCCTTCAAACTATTTTTAATAGAAAGAATATTTCATTAGCTTTCCAACGCTTCAAACGGGGATCAAAACGGACTTACGGTTCAAAAGTTATGAATTTTTGAAGTTTTGGAATTTTTCATTTTTGCCCAGACCGCGCTGAGCGCGCTACCTGCGGACACTCAGCTGCGTTTTACCTTAAAAACACCGCCGGAAGACTTCCGGACCTCCGTTTTCGATTCCGTAAAAAGCTGCGATCTCAGAATTCAACGTACTACAATATTTCCACCATCAAAAAGCCATCAAACACATTTTCCACGGTTGAAATATTTTGAAACATAGTTTTATCAGTTTAACCCAATTCCAAACTCGATCAAAATCACTCAAAAACACACAAACAACCATTCCCGATTAAATATCAACCTATACCAATGTTACCAGACATATCCAAACACTTTTACTATATCACAACATCAATTTGCACAAAAACATCGATATATATCAAAAACGCAAAAGTTACGAAATCAACTCAATTCAATCAAACGACCACGCTAAATCACGACCCAACATCACTCGACTCTACTACGCGAGTTATTCCGACTTTCGTCCGTGAAAACATCGATTTCTAATCATTTCTACCATTTCGACCTAAAATGAAAACTATAAGAAAACAACCAAAACAATCCGAGAAAACATACACATATACATATACAAGCAAGATATAATCGAAACTTCTCACCCTTACCCGATTATTCGCGCTTGAAACGGAGATTTCCTCGATTTTTCCCACTTTTCCTCTTCTCCCTTTTCTTTCCTCCCTTTTCTCTTCTCTTCTCTTTCTCTTCTTTCTTTTTCTTTTTCTTCCTATCTTTTCTCTCTTTTCTTTCTATTTATATAAAAACATAAAACTTACCCAAGCAAAAGACCAAAATACCCCTCAGCTCAAATATCTCCCAAATGCTCTTAAAATGCGATAAAACATAAACTTACCGATGAAATATATTTCGGGAAATAAAAGTTGAGAAGAAATTATAATTTAATGCAAATATTTTATCTATCAGAGAAATTAACCAATTAACTCAATTAGCAGGTAAAATACAATAAATTCACATATTTCACAAAATTCACATAAATGAAATAAATAAATAGAATTAAACAAATTTGGGCGTTACAACTCTCCCCCACTTAGACATTTTCGTCCTCGAAAATATAACTATTACGAACAACTCTGGATACGACTCTCGCATCCGACTAACCAACTAACATGCCAACACTAGGCACACCACGAATAACACAAACTGACAAACCACCTAGCTAACAGCAACTACTACAGCAACACGACACGACGACAACTACAACGACAAGATGCAAAGCCCATACAATGCACTTGATGACCAACTCACTACCCAAGTTACGAACACGCAGGAATTAGCTACTCCCACTAGAACCAACACGATAGAAACGAGGCAACAACACAAACAAGAACACAAGTTCCACAACCCAACATCGATTCAACAACCTCCACATAACCATAATACCAACATCCTTGTCACACAACATTATTACAACAATGCTACGATTCACCAATCGAACATACGACCAAAACACCCAACTACCTATTAGTACCTGATTAATATTAAAACCTTCCACTTATCACTTCCCTTTTGAAACTTCCAATGGTCTCATCACTCCTACATATTTCCAATATTCAACTTATGAACTCTAACAAGTCACACACGCATATACCAAATGCGTCACACCACGCTTCCGCTGCGCCACTCTGATTACTCGCAACCATCAAAACTACCAATCTCACGTCCAAAGTCTAACTCTTTCTCAGATTCGCCAAAAATCACTATTCGCTTTTAATATACCCAACCTCACACTCTACTGTGTCACCTCACACACCAGACACGAGTCTCAGAACTGCTCAAATCATTTCAATTCTTTGACCATCAAAACAGACATACATAACAACTTTCGACTTAACTTTTCAGGCACAACCTTAGCTTTTCCCGAAGGATAATCCAAGCCAAATTCATAACTCGTCACGAATTCTAACCATCCTCGTTGTCTCATACTCTGTTCCTTTAAACCAAACAAGTACTCCATATCCTTGTGATTACTAAACACTTCGAATCTAGAACCATAAAGATAATACCTCCAAATATTCCAACATAATTCAACCGCAACCAATTCCAAATCCTGAATAGTATAGATCCTTTTTATGAATCCTCAATTGATGTAAAGCATAAGCTACGACTTTACCCTCTTGCATTAACACACTGACTAAACTCATCAAAGACACATCACAATACCTCACAAACGGTTAATTAGGATCACACAGAATCAAAACTGGAGCCGTAGACAAATCCTACTTCAGCTCTCTCAAACTTTCCACACAATGAACATCCAAAGCAAACGACTTACCCTTTGCAAGTCAACCGAAGTAACGAAAATGCTAACTTGGAAAAACCTTCCATAACCTCCGATAATAACCAACTAAAGTCCAAAAAGATTCTAATCTCCTTAACCAACTTCGGAGCCTCTCATTGTAGAACTGCATCTACTTCCGATGGATCCACAAAAATACCATCATCAGAAATAACATATCCAGGAAAACTAACCTTTTCAACCAAAATTCTCACTTGAATAACTTAGCATAACACTTTGTCTCTTTTCAACACTTGTAAGTCAATTCTCAAACACTCTACTTGTTCTTCCTCCGAGTTTACAACAGATCCAAATATTCTCAATTAAAACCACTACGACCTTATCCAAATTCACGACACAATCAAATCGGCCACTAAATCTCAACACCATTTTTACAAGAAAGAACATCTCAATCCGGGTTACGAATCAAAAGTTATGGATTTTAGAAAAACCCAAGTTTTATTTTTGCTCCAAGTCGCGCTAAGCAGGCTCCGTCCCGCGCTGAGCACGCTGCTCTCGGGTTGGAGAGGTTCAAAATTCTGCAGGCCGCGCTGAACGGGCACTGCGATTTTCAGAAAAATACCCCTTCGACAGTCCTTCCCAAAGCTCACCATTTTCATCTCAAATCAGTTCCAACCAGCACAAGAAGTATCAACAACCCACCAAAAGGAACTCCTAATATCAATATTACATCCGCACATAAGGGTTTTCTCAAGATTTCCATTAATGCTCTAAAACTCCAAAGACTCCAAACCTCACCAGAACTCTAAGTTTCGCTTTCCAAAGTCTCAATACCATTATACTCATCATGCTTGTTATTTTATTCAATCCTCCCTCCTTTTTGTTACTAACAATACTAGAGCTCTCCAAGATGACACACTTGGCCTGACAATTCTCCTTTCCAGTAAATCTTCCAACTGCTCTATCAGTCCGGGTACTTCTAATGCTAACATCCAATATTCCATCCAGGAATACATCTAAAAATCACGCACCACTGGCAGCCCATCACTGTGGCCTTTCTGCCAATCTCTAGAAAACTATCATCACAAACATAACAACATCTTAGTTTCACGTCCTAAAAGTTCTTCTTCTTACTTAGCAGGTCCAAACCTCAAATCCTTACCTTCGTCAAATTTGAGTTCACACTTTACTCTCTAAGAACAACCATTAATAATACCCAATCATTCTCCCTCAAAAACATTCCAACTTGACCAACATACAAAAACCTCGAATCCGCCTCATCTTCCGATATAAACATCTTCATCGACTCAACAAAACAATTTGTAATCCTTTCCTTAATTCCAACAATTCATTGCACACACTATCAAAGCCGAAAAGACACGTCCATCCCATCCAACATAATTCCGTCTACTATCAACAAGAGATTAAGGGTGATCAGTTCCTCAATTTGTCAGTAGACAGCCGACAATCATGATGGGGCATAAACCGTCTTTACCAAACTATAATAGCATTTCTTGCATCTCGTGCACAAAGCTACCTAAGGCACGAATCCTTAGTTTACATAAAACTTACCTCCAAATTCCCTCCG
Organism: Lathyrus tuberosus; assembly: GCA_022829125.1. Lineage (NCBI taxonomy): Eukaryota > Viridiplantae > Streptophyta > Magnoliopsida > Fabales > Fabaceae > Lathyrus > Lathyrus tuberosus. The sequence goes on from JALAZF010000090.1 coordinate 11,035,157, forward strand.
GAATCGAGAACAACACTGTCCAAACAACACTTACACTCTTGCAACCAACGACACACTGAGCCAACGCTCCACACCTGAAGCAACTTGGAGAAGTATCAGCTTCTCCCCCACTTATCTCATTCTCAATCCTGAAGACAAAAGATTATGAAACCAGAAAGTACTAACAGTGCTTCCACACATATCACGTACTAAGGGACAAACAACATCGAAAGTATTCAACTATCACACCAACTAACTCAACAACTTGGCCGGACAGACCGACCTGCTCTGATACCACTAATGTAACACCCCGATTCCCATCGCGAATAAATAATACATAAATAAATCAGAGTAACTAAAAATTTATTTTTCCAACAGAAACAAGGATGTCACATTTAAATAAACAAAACATCATCCCTGCTCATAAATTTGATACATAGCATAAAATAGAATACCCTCAAAGGGGAAACTTTTTCCATCTAAAGGGAAAGGTCAATTATGGAATAAAGCGGAAAGATCCATAACTGACTTGTTTTACAAAATAAATCATTTTAGAACATCAACTATATATACAAAAGTACTACAAAATACATTCAAGAAATGTATACATATATATATATATATATATATATATATATATAATCGTTTCCCGACTCCCGTGCTACGTATCAGAGCAGACACCAAGACCGACAACAGAACGGAGGGCTAATCTTCACAAAAAGACCTCCAGCAACTCTAATCTGCAATGCCTCATAGAGCATTATAAAATAGCAGAAGGGTGAGAAATAACAACTAAAATCAAGATTGCATAATAATATGCAAATACATAACAATTCACACGCATAGCTATTCTCACCACAAACACCACATACTAATACATATAACATACCACATATACGTAACATATATCTATTAATCCAACAATATAGCATATATCAAGTACCCAATATACTCACATATTTGCACATAAGGCCTGCCAAGTCATAACATTTAGAAACACATCACACATCACATAGCATATGTCTACGCATAATACATATTATCCACAACCAATGCATTTATCACATATGCACATCAAATTACCAATGCTATCACAATCTCAACACATAACAAATCGATGCACAACTTCCACACCTAATCAATCAAATCATGATTTTCCACACATAATGCATCCATTCACAATTCTCACACATAATCAATCCATGATTTATGCAAATGCACAGAGACCGACACAACGACTCTATGCAAATGCCATGCGGTACCGACTTCCAATGTTTCTCATCACTAGTTCACACAGGAAGTCTGCTGGAACCATCGCTCGTTACATCACTGTTACTCCCCGTCGGGCATACGATGTTCCCCGTCGCTCACATCCCACACGGGCACACGACGTTTATGGATCGCTTTCGGTCCTCTTATTTTTAAGGCGATTCATACCTCTTATTTTTAAGGCTCACGATCCGATCGCTCACACCCCACATGGGCACACGATCGTCTATAACCATCGCTTTCAGTCCTCTTATTTTTAAGGCGATTCATACCTCTTATTTTTAAGGCTCACGATGTTATAGCAGATTCCCTCTGGAATCAATCCGTCACCCAGGACGTCACAAGAATGCATATCATGATGCTTGGCGTACAATGACTCATGACATTCAAATGCATCTTCACACATATATGCAACCATAATCATGCATATATTTCAACTCATCAATTCCATACATTCACAATTCAACAATATGACTTATCTCATCATCAATATTCATGCATTGAAAATAATTCAAACAATGCATATACTTGCCATAAGGCCACCAAATAACACATATTGAATTGCATATAAATAATGCATATCATCACAAACCACAAACCACAACAATCATACAATCACAATTACTTCCACAAGGGATTCACACCACAAAGGCTACCCACAACACATCATAACAACATACATTGATATTCAATCAAACAATGTATTTTACCACACAACAACATCATTAATCACTCATCGAAGTCTAATCCAAAACAATGCACATATGTGCCATAAGGCCACAAACCATCATCACAACATTTCATCATGTATACTCACATCATATAACAGCACACAAGCTACACGTTACATAACAAAAGCATATAGCATGATAACACATCAATCGCACACAATTAACGCGATAAAAACCCGACAACCCGACTATTTTTCAAAAACAAGAATTAATTAAATCATCTTTTACCCTCCAAACCATTTTTAATAGAAAGAGTATTTCATTAGCTTTCCAACGCTTCAAACAGGGACCAAAACGGACTTAGGGTTCAAAAGTTATGAATTTTTGAAGTTTTGGAATTTTTCATTTTTGCCCAGACCGCGCTGAGCGAGCAGACTACGCGCTGAGCGTGCTACCTGCGGACACTCAGCCGCATTTTGCCTTAAAAACACCGCCGGAAGACTTCCGGACCTCCGTTTTCGATTCCGTAAAAAGCTGCGATCTCAGAATTCAACGTACTACAATATTTCCACCATCAAAAGGCCATCCAACACATTTTCCACGGTTGAAATATTTTGAAACATAGTTTAATCAGTTTAACCCAATTCCAAACTCGATCAAAATCACTCGAAAACACGTAAATAACCATTCCCGATTAAATATCAACCTATACCAATGTTACCAGACATATCCAAACACTTTTACTCGATCACAACATCAATTTGCACAAAAACATCGATATATATCAAAAACGCAAAAGTTACGAAATCAACTCAATTCAATCAAACGATCACACTAAATCACGACCCAACATCACTCGACTCTACTACGCGAGTTATTCCGACTTTCGTTCGTGAAAACATAGATTTCTAATCATTTCTACCATTTCGACCTAAAATGAAAACTATAAGAAAACAACCAAAACAATCCAAGAAAACATACACATATACATATACAAGCAAGATATAATCGAAACTTCTCACCCTTACCCGATTATTCGCGCTTGAAACGGAGATTTCCTCGATTTTTCCCACTTTTCCTCTTCTCCCTTTTCTTTCCTCCCTTTTCTCTTCTCTTCTCTTTCTCTTCTTTCTTTTTCTTTTTCTTCCTATCTTTTCTCTCTTTTCTTTCTATTTATATAAAAACATAAAACTTACCCAAGCAAAAGACCAAAATACCCCTCAGCTCAAATATCTCCCAAACGCTCTTAAAATGCAATAAAACATAAACATACCGATGAAATATATTTCGGGAAATAAAAGTTGAGAAGAAATTATAATTTAATGCAAATATTTTATCTATCAGAGAAATTAACCAATTAACTCAATTAGCAGGTAAAATACAATAAATTCACACATTTCACAAAATTCACATAAATGAAATAAATAAATTGAATTAAACAATTTGGGGCGTTACACGTTGTCATGAAGTCAAGGCTCTACCCATCCCCAAAGGTTTATACTAAGGTGATTTTTGTACCTGTACTCATTATCATCAGCTCCTCCCAGGAAAGCAAAACAACAAGCGGATCGCCAGCGAGTTGTAGAGCAATCTTAGAGTAAGTGCCATTCACCGAGAATAGATCACCAGCCTCAAATGAGGGTAGTATCGCGTGACAACTATTTCCGATAGTTTCCGCACTACAAAAGGGTTTGCCTCCTCAGCTTCTCAGACATCACAATCGGCTCATTGCCTGAGAGAGGAAATGGGTTGCATTGGTCAGCCTCCACTGAGGTTGATGGTCGACCTCGTCGCCATCACTTATCTTAAGTGTATACTCAATCTTTCCACATGCGGCATCACACGCATTCCCATTAGCAGAAAAATAAACAGGTATAGCAATTAGGAAAAGCAGTATATATATTTGTCCTAAACATCCTAGACCTTTAAAGCTATGAATCCTATGTTTCTGGCAGAAAATAGGTTCCCCGGCGGAAGCCCCAATCTGTGGTTTCATACAAGTGAAGAGAAAAAAGGTTAGAGGAGCCCCACGGTGGGCGCCACTTATAAAGTTTCTACCTAATAGATGAGAAAAGAACAAGATCCTGCTACAAAAGTGAGATAGATCCTAATGACAAATCCCTAGCAGAGTCGCCATGGTCCCTAGTGAAGTCGCCATTTTTCTGTAGCGAGCGATTTTGGACGCGGTTGCGAAGCGCTATCGCTCTTTGGTGTCTATAGCTCGATTCATTTTTTATCCTATTAAAGCTGATGAAGGGAGGGAAATAGAGGTCTCAAATTAACCCTGCTTGCAAACTGAGGTTAAACAGCGGTCTGTTAGGTTACAGATGTTACAAAGATTCGGGGTCTCTATCGGGTTTATTTTTTTAAAAGTGGCGGGAGGTTTAGATGTTAGGACGGATGCTTCTTGATAGATATGTGAGAGTATGGGATTTTGGGTTTTTTGTTTAGTGTGCTCGCTAAGATCTTTTCTTTCGATCTTATGCCTATGTATTCCCGTTTACCGAAACAGGGAAATCAGAGCATTCGTAGTTCCTCCTATTCTATGGGAGGAAATGGTTGTTTTGGTGTCTTGTTCAAAGCCCAAGACGTGAAGCGAAAGGTAGTTTGTATCTTGTTCAAAGCCCAAGATGTGAAGCTGAAAGGTCTATTTGTATCTTGTTCAAAGCCCAAGATGTGAAGCTGAAAGGGGTTTGACTTTAGAGAGAATTTGTCATCTCTAAAGGGGGTATGTACGTCACAACTGTTTATAAAGGAGAATTACTTTAACCGGGATTAGTGAATCCGGTAATGCCATAATTTCCTTTAAAGGGGACTTTAACCTGAAGGAGAAGACTTTAACTCAGTGTAGAGCAATGCTATCTTTCCTTAGGAATTTCTCATGCTAAAAGAGGGACAGTGGCGTGGATGTAGATGATCCTGAGGCTTGCCGCTTACAACAATTAGATGAAGGGGAAGGAGTTGTTGATGTTTGTGTACTGTGAACGAGGCACTGCTTTGATGCTAAAAGGGTGATTGGATCAACCAGTGATTTTCTTATACAAATCCTAAAAGGAGGCTAATATGTATCTCGTACAAAGCCCGAGAGAGAGGCTAAAAGGTTTTTGACTCGACGATAGAGTCTTTTGGTATCTCGTATAAAGCCCGAGATGGAGGCTATTTGACTCAACAAGAGAGTTTTTTTTGTATCTCGTATGAAGCCCGAGATGGAGGCTGAAATTTGTTTGGCTCAATAAGAACCTTTTTGTATCTCGTATAAAGCCCGAGATGGAGGTGAAATGGGTGATTGACTCAACGAGGGAGTCTCTTATGTGTCTCGTACAAAGCCCAAGAGAGAGGCTAAACATTGTTTGACTCCGCTGGGGAGAATCATTGTACAAAGCCCAAGAGGAAGCTATGGCGCTGTTTTAGTTGAGTGACAGGTCCAGTATACTGATTTTGAAAGAGAAAATCAGTTCTTATATGAGTAACACTGTACTCAAGGATTTGATTCGAGGATCCAGTTTATTCCTGTTCTTTAAGAAATTGGGAAATCCAAAGGGTATTGCGACTGTACGAGTCTACGGGTTTTCTTCCTATTTAACGAAGGGATCTCTTGAGAATGTCTTTGAGACTCAAGGATATTAGACTGTCCAAGTCTAGAGTTTTATCTTTTGTACTATGCTTTGAGAAACAGTAGTAGACTCTTTGAAAGGACTGTTCTATGCAGATGACTAAGTTCTGTTCCCATACCTCTAGGAGGTCGTCGGGACAATTTGTACAAAGCCCAAGAGGAGGCTGGAAGCTTTTAAGAAGCCGACGGGTCCTTGTACGAAGCCCAAGAGGAGGCTATCATTCCCGGAGGAAGAATCATTATACGAAGCCTAAGAGGAGGCTGTGAATACTTCTAAGAAGCCGAGAGGTCCTTGTACTAAACCCAAGAGAAGGCGGGGTTGCTTTTAGGAAGCCTGTGGGTCCTTGTATGATGCCCAAGAGGAGGCCGATGCTTTTAAGAAGCCGATGGGTCCCCAAACCCCGAGAAATTCAAGACAGGTTATTCACAAGGAATAGATCAAGCCAGGAAAGTTCGAGAATTTGGAAGAAACTCAAAGATGCCATTCACGGAGAATACATTCATCTCTGGGAGTAGAGTTTCTTGACAATTCCTAATGAGGACAGCCGAAGAGAAGACTGTATCTGGTGATCCTATTGGAGATCTAGTTGTCTATTTCTACGAATAAACGAAATAGCTTTTCCTAGTTCTAGACGTAGTTGTCGGGGAAACTTTAAATATCTATACTATTATTACACAGTTGATATGAGTTTATGAAAAAAGACTTACAGCGAAACAGCCCCACAATACAGTTATATGTATATGAAAGCGGTAAATGAAAGCGGATAAACACTTACTCGGTTGTAGAGCTTCCATGATGTTTGGTTAGTTGTTCAACATTGAAAACAACAATATATTCAAAATCAAAGGAGAAAGTGCTTTGAAAAGAAAAATTTGGGGCCTACAGCTCAATGAGAGGCCCAGGGTTTTATCAGTGAGCACACTGTTTGAATTTTGTACAGAGGGACTTATACAAGTGACTGAGGCCCAAAAAAGGTTTTCTGTACAAAGGGATGGGTCTTACACTCTCTCAAGAGGCCCAAAGAGTTTTAAGAAAAGAAATGGGTCTTACTACTCGAGGGTAGGCCTAGTTGATTTGATTTTGAATTGGCGATCGTGCGGAAGTTTTCTTTTAACGCAGAGGGGCTTATACAATATTTGAGGCCCAAAATGTTTTGGTTAAAAGGGGATTGGGTATTACACTCTATTAGAGGCCCAAAGAGTTTTGAAAAGAAAATGAGTGGGCCTTATAACACGAGGGTAGGCCCAAAGTTTTTCGTTTAAAATGGCGATCGCACCGAGATTTTCTTTTAACGCAAAGGGGCTTATACAATATCTGAGGCCTAAAGTTGTTTTTGGTTAAAAGGGGGTTGGGTCTTACACTCTAATAGAGGCCCAAAAGTTGTGAATGGGTCTTATAGCTCAAGGAGAGGCCCAGATGGTTTATCTTTAAACTGGCGATGATCGTGCCGAATTTAAAAATGTACAGAGGGACTTATACAATAAGTGAGGCCCAAAATATTTCTGTACAAGTGGGTTGGGTCTTACACTATAATAGAGGCCCAAAGTGTTCTGAAAATGATTTATGGGGCTTACAGCTCAAGGAAAGGCCCAATATTTTTAAAAGGCGACGATCGCGCCGTTTACTTGTACAGGGGGACTTATACAATAAGTGAGGCCCAAAATGGTTTGTACAAGGGGATTTGGGTCTTACACTCTCTCAAGAGGCCCAAAGTGTTTAAAGAAAAGAAATGGGTCTTACTACTCGAGGGTAGGCCCAGATGATTTTCAGTTTGAAAATGGCGATCGCGCCGAGATTTTTAACGTATCGGGACTTATACAATGACTGAGGCCCAAGAGTGCAGTGTATTTACAGGAAATACTTGTTTGCAAGTTTAATTGTTTTTAACAGATATGAATAAATCATGCATGGCATACAAGCAAAGCATTTAAATTCGAGTTTACCGTACACCGGTGAACTTTTCCACGCAAGCGGAGGAGCGTCTGAGGAAGCTTTAAGTATCCAATGAACATCAAGGTGTCGTATGATAATTCCTGTATCAGATGGAAAACCACAAAACAAACAGAGAAAGCCAGAGATCGCATAAAAATGCCCTCGATCTCATCAAGTGGTTAGAATTGAATCACAAATGAATAAATTACGAAATCAAATAATCGAATAATTCATTTAATAATTAAGTGATCAACAAAAATAATTATTTAAAAGTATTAATTGATTAATATTTAGTTAAACTAAATAAAAATTACAAGAAATACTTATTAAAATCATTATTAAATATGAAGTGGGCTTGTATTTGTGAAAATCAAAGGGTGTGTATTTAGTGATTAAAGGGCGTGATTTGTAAAAATCAACCCAACAACAGCCATAAGCCCATGAGGGCGCTGGGTACAAGGTCTGGGTCAGCTGGCATTTGGAGTGGGTCACCCCATGTGACCCGGTTTAGTTAACAAAGGGAAAGGGTAACAAAACCTAAACTCATTATCCCTGTTAGTTTTAAAAGAGAAACATGAATGGGAAACACACTCAGTTGAACAAAATCCAAACGAAACATTCCTCTCAAATTCTTTAATCGCTTGATGATTCTCTAACCTCTCATTTTCTGTTATCCTCAATCGAAAAGGAAAACAACAATCTATCGACCTCCGTTCTAATTCATGCCCGATCAACGACAATCAAATATAGGGTTAACGGAGAAGATGTGAAAGGGACTTACAGAGTCGGAGCTAGTCCGACGGTTTATCCTCTCTCTGGCGATTTCCTTCCGTCTCGACTCTCTCGCCGGCGATGCGTTCTCTCCGCCCTTACTTTCTTTCCGGCACGATGGCGATTTGATGAAGAGGGGTGGCGCGATTTGATCCGTGGCGGCTTAGGGCTTCGCTCCGTTTTCCGGCGCGGTGATGGATTCAGGTTTGCATTCCTCTTTTTTTTTCATGATTGAATTAGATGGTGGTTGCTAAGTTCCTGTAACAACAATTTGCAGAAAAAGTTCCTGTAATAAAATTGAAACAATTTTGATGAAATTAAATTAATAACAGATTTTTAATGAACTTGTTCAATCATTAATAATTTCATTTGCAGGTTTTGATGGAGAAATTGTGAAGATTCCGACGTATCGGCAACGTCGGTTTCACGGCGGATTTGAAGTCGAAGCTGCTGCTTACTTGTAATAGGTTCGCTTTCTCTCTTTTTTTCCTGAATTGTTGTGAAATTGTGAAAACCAATTGTTGTTGTCAACTGTTATTCAAATGTTGTTGTTATTAAATTTTCTGTCATGAATTCTTTTTTCCTGCAGAACTATGTTGTGGCTGTAGATGCTGTGAATTTCCTAAAGAAAAGAAATTTACAGTTAGAATTTGTAAGTGTTATAACGGAAATTAGAACTTTGAAAAAAAAATAGATATTTATGAATTTGAAATGAATTTGTGATGAATCCCCTTGTTTCTAAATTATGCAGGTTCGTGTGTTCCCAGGTTAGTTGAAACTGATGAAACTTGCTGCTGTTATTGTTCTGTTATGACATAAAGATTGCAGTTGATGCTTGCCCTGTAGAACTTTGTTAACTGAATAGAAAAATAGGGTGAAACTATGAAAGTTTTTATGTAAACTGAAATTAAAGTGTATAGTAGTGTGTATATGAACATTTTGTAAATATGTGTAAAGTAAGAAATGAATTCAAAACAAAATTATGCAGTAAATTTGAAAGGAGGGCACCACCCTCATGTGTTGTTCCTTTTATTTTTCTACGTTATGCTACTAAAGAAAAAATATGAGAGGTAGAAGAGAAACAAGGAATTAAAGCTTGTTTGGTGTGACCTCTAAAATGAAATTTGAAGTTCTATTTATAGAAGAAAATTATGTAACTCTTAAGCTATCTCAAGATAAGAGTTGAATGAAAATTCAAAGTCTTTGGATTGTCTCTTGTGCAATTGGCTAATGGAAATGAGTCAAGGGAACATGACCATGTTACTTGTCTCTTAAGAAATAAATTTGGTAAAAAACAAATTCTATAAAAAAACAAAAAAATCTTACAAATGAAACAACAATCTAATAAAAATAAAAAACATGTATTTACATATATATACATATATATTCATGCGCAGCATACATATATATATATATACATTTATATTTATATTTTATTTTTTTCTTTAATAATAAAACAAACATAGTTTTTTTTTTTAAAAAGAAAAGAAAAATACGTATAACTATATATATATATATATATATATAGGGTTAATTATATGAAACCCCCCTGTCATTAGGGCGAGATTTGATTATGACCCCCTGAAATTTTTTTTTTGAACTCCCCCTTATAAAATCAAAAACCTACTTTTACCACACCCTTTTACTGGTGTTGGTGACTAGACCTGCTGACTGTGTAATTAGGGTATCCAAAGTGATGACTGGACAAGGATTGAATATAATTTCCACTTTCTCTCTCTTCTTCCTCAACAAAATGCAATCCTCTCTATCCCTCACTTTCTCCCCCACCACTTCCGCCGCCACATTCTCCAGATCACACCACTCTCTCCTACTCTCCACTGCCAAACCTCTAAACCTCCGTTTCTATTGGTGTCGGTGTTGGTGGTCACAGTGTCGCGCTTGACCGTGCGTGATATAACATTACTGAAATTCATTCTAGTTTCTAATCAGCAAACTGAAACGTTAATTTTCTGAGATATACTTTCTCTAACTATAAACAGATATTGGAATACATTTTTATTTGACCAGGATAGATTATACCTATTTTAGCATGTTAGTTTACAGGGATTTCTGTGTTGTAACAGGCATTAATTTTTTGCACTGTCTGGTTGTGCTTCTTGTTTCCATTCATTGGCATCAACAATATTAGTTCTTTTTCTAGGATTTCTCCGAGTTGGCATATCATTCTTATTAATTTGTGAACTTCAAGTGCTTCTGATTTTTATTGATCTTCAAGATTTGATAAATGTAGTGTTTTTCTTCAATTCTTTTAACTGGGTTTAATATACGCGTGTGACTATAAATATAGTGTTTTTATTGAAGCCATATGATTTTAGATGTTATCCAATGTGAAGATAACTTTAGATGTTATGAGATCAACCAAGGAAGTGTAGTACTAGTTTTTGAGTCTAGTTGTTGAGTATCCAAAGTTATTCTGTCAAAAAATTATTCTGATCTAACACTTAACAAATATAGAATATCTATTTTTCTAAAATTGATTTAAGTAAAAGAAAAATGAATTTTCTTTCCTACACTCTCTAGTTAGAAGAGGTGAGACACAATTGAGGTAATATATTTGAACATTTCTCTACATCAAAACAGGTCCTTACACCCAACAAATTCAAGATAAGAGGATACATTTAAATTCAAATTTGTAGTCAAAGATCTCATCCTTTTCTGCACATAACATACTAGTTACATTAACAACCAATGAACAATTATCGCGGAGATGTCGATGTCGTCGCGCAAATTCTGTTTGTTGCTAAACCGGTTTGTATAGGTGATGACGATGTAAACAAAGCCACGACGGAGGGAGCTATATGGTGGAAAAAAAGAAAATAGCAGCTTATTAATATGGAGAGGTGAGTGGTATCATGAATGATGATGTGAAGATCCTTTTTCTACTGAAGTTTTAAACCTTTTTTGTTTGTTTTGAAAATGAATTGAGAAGTGTGTTGTTGGTTTTATATAAGCTTTGGCAGCATGTTGTTTTTCTTTTAAGTACAAAAATGAAGGTGAAAGGAAAGCGGTATTAACGTGTGGATTGAAGCTGAAGTGATTTTAGTTTTCAAAATCCCAGTAGCTTCATGGAAGAAGGGTGAGGTTTTGATGGTGAAGATTTAAAGAGGTGAGTTATGTGGTTGTCATGGAGGGTAATGACAAAGAAGGAAGGTGAAGGGTGGGGTCCACGCATAGATTTGACAATGACACATAGATTGGTCAATGACACATAGACAAAGGGTGTGGTAAGAGGGTGTGGTAAAATCTATTATTTGTTTTATAAGGGGGCGTTCAAAAAAAAAATACTTGAAGGGGGCAAAACCAAATCCCGCCCTAATGGCAGGGGGAATCGTATAATTAACCCATATATATATATATATATATATATATATATATATATATATATATATATATATATATATATATATATATATATATATATATATATATTTTAATTTCAAAACCAACAAAATCAATAAAGAAAAAGTCTATATATATATATATATATATATATATATATATATATATATATATATATAAACAAAAAAGTGTAAATATACATATATATAAAAAAAATACGAAATTAAATATGTATATACACTTTTTTTTTCATTTAATTCATTTTTTTATTTTATATGAGAAAAGAAAACAAAAAGAGAATATTGATTAAATCGTGTGAAAAATAGATAAATAATGGACATTTGCGAGTTTAATTGAAAAACACGTCCGTTCATCGATTATTCGCACAGTTAACCAGAAAAGACGGAGATTTCAACGCATATATTCTGACTGAAAATTATGACGATATGCATGACAGAACAGATGGTACGATATGCGGATGACACGAAGTGAAAACACAATCAGGTTTTGACAATCGGGTGGTCAAAATTTGGGGTATGACAATGCGTACAGTACGTAAATGAGCAGAGGGGTGGAAAAACAGAGGAAAAGTGAAGCCTCTGCCCATATGCGTAAGGTTCTTGGCAATACGCGTATGAGATTGCGTGCTGGCTGGCCCCTGGTGCCGTACACGTAGAGAATATGGTACAAAACAGGCCATTACGCATAACAAGCAAGGCAATACGCGTAATGAGGCCCAAAATTGCTGAAAGCCCAGAGTTTGATTATTTAGTCCCAGAACGTAATTTTGGAAGGGTTGGACGATTTTGGAGAGAAAAATTCAAGTTTTGAAGGCTGCGACTCAGATTTTCACAAGGGTTTCATATGTTCAAGAGTTTTCTGACAATTGAAGATTGATTCATCAAGAGATTCTGTAATGACAACATTTACCTCTTTGAGTTTATTTTTCTTTATGAATAGCTAAACCCCTCATTGCTAGGGGGTGACCCTGAATCTGATTGTAATGATTTCAATTTTATTAATGCAATAACTATTTTTATTTAGTAATTGTTGATTTGTTCTTAGTACTGTGCTTAATGCTTAAACTGTCGGAAAAACGGATTTAGAACTTATACATATAATTTGAGCTGGCCAGCTGTTGTGTGTTGATCCGACTAAGAACATTTGATAATAAATATCACCTAGGACTAGGGATACTTTATCTTAACCAGAATTTCTTGATATGTACATGCTTGATCATGAATGTAATTATCTATGGACATAGTAATTAGGTTACATGATTAGAGATCTTTTCACTAAGGACTTAGAATTAGATGCCCTAAAGAACCGGTAATCAACTGTTGTTGATTCTGTTATTGCGTTTATAAATCATAATTGTTGCATGATGATTCATTCACCGAACCTTAGCAATTTTAGATATACTTTTATCCAATCCGAAAACCCCAAATACCTTTTGTTTAATTGAAATTGTCTCTGAACTCTGTATCATCAAGCAGTCCTTGAGATTCGATACTTGGGATTTTTCCCTTTATTACTACAATAGGCAAAATAGTACACTTGCTATTTTTCCTATCACCTTATCCTTGAATCAAAGAACTATAGGCATGTGCTCTAACCTCTAGTCAATGGCTAGAGGAGACTTGAGATTCCATTTGATCACCATTGGCCAACAGCCTGCTGCAGCCACCTTTCACTATTGCTTGCAAAACAAACTTGCTCTACTATAAATAGAGCTCATTTGTGCTCAGTTTAAGTACACCAAAGCAACCAAACTGATGCTTTCCTCAAAATCTCCTTCTCACTTCCAAAATTGCCTTATAAAGCAAGTCATTATCGGGTTTTGAGTTTGAGATCCATTCCAACCAAACCAATCACACACACACACCGCATAAGCATCATATAGAAGTGATCCAAACACTTAAACAACATCTGGAACACCTCCAACTCAAAAATCAAATTGCTCTTGCTGCCACGACCTTCAAGTAAGCCTAAACTTGGTCATCTCTTAATCTATGCATATTTCCTCGCACAATACTTTTGTCAAATGTTCATAATCATGCATAGAATGTTTCCCCTCCATTAATTGCCTTGTATGAATCGTGTGTGGAAATTTTGAGCCTTCATGCAGAATTTAGGATTCTTGAGGTTTCTCTTTGATTTCTTACTTCATGCTTAAAATAAATTAAATTAAAGACCATAGACATGATCGTGAGGTGAAAACGAGTAGATTGATAGGTGGATTGTGTGATTTCATCAAGTATTCAGTGAGATTGAGGGGAAAACATAAATTTGAAGAAACAGAGGGAGCGGGCAAGAACTTGGTGTTCTTGGCGCCCTTTTTTGAATTTTTAAATATTTAAATTTTTGTGATTTTATTTAATTGATTCAAAAATTAATTACTCTCTGGTTTTTAATGATTTTGAGTTGATTCTTTTTTTAATAATTCAAAAAAATGTTAAAATATTTTATTCTACAATAATTTCCCAAAAATATTATTTATTTCATGTATTTGATATTTTTGCAAAGAATTAATGTTTATTTGTTTTTTAACATTTAAAATATTTTTTCTTTCTTGATTTTCCAAACTTAATTGATTTCCAATCATTTTGTGGATAAAAACATGATTTTTTCAAACATTAATCCAAAATCACAACTTTTTTTTCACACATGTTTGATAATTTTGATCATTTTAATCATATTTTTATTTAATTAAAATACATTCTGAAATTAATTTAGGGTTTTGATCTTAATCACCCTAAACAAATCTTTTTCACACTCATGGGCCTCTAATAGAGTGTAAGACCCAACCCCTTTTGAAAACCAAAATAATTTGGGCCTCGGTCATCGTATAAGACCCACTGTGTTTTCAAACCTTGGCGCGATCGCCATTTTACAAACAAAAATAATCATCTGGGCCTCTCCTCGAGCTATAAGTCCCATTCCTTTTCTTAAAAATCTTTTGGGCCTCTAATAGAGTGTAAGACCCAACCCCTTTGTAAATAATACCTTTTGGGCCTCACACATTGCAGAAGTCCCTCTGTATATTTTCAAACGTTCGGCGAGATCGTCGCCTTTTTAACAAAATTAACTGGGCTTCTCCTTGAGCTATAAGACCCATCTTTATGCATTCTCAAACTCTTTGGGCCTCTAATAGAGTGTAAGGCCTAATCCCCTTTTGATCAAAACTTTTTTGGACTCAGTCGTTGTATAAGTCCTGATACAAAACAACAGTGCCATCGCTGCTAAAATTTGGGCCTCTCCCTGAGCTGTAAGCCCCGATCTCTGTTCAAAATATTTTCTCCTTGGATTTTGAATCCAAATGTATAGTTGCTATCAAAACTTTCTATAATTTCTTGTTTTAACAACTAATAAAACAGCATGGAAGCTCTACAACGGGTAAGTGTTTATCCGCTTTCTATTATATGCTTTCATATACATAACTGTATTGTGGGAAGCTGCGCATGGTTAATCTTCTTTCATACTCTTTTAAATACTCGTCATATATCAACTGTATATATACTAGTATAGTTATTTAGAGTTTTCCTCGGCAACTACGTCTAGAACTAGGTAAAGCCCTGTTGGTCACTCTTTAAATACAAACAAAACTAGATCCCCATAGGATTTCCAGATACAGTCTTCCCTTCTCTTGGGGTTAATCAATATGGAACAAAGAGAAGGGCAGTATTCTCGGTGAACCTTTTCTCAGACTGTCACCCCTAGAAATTGTCAAAGAAATTCTACTCCCCAGAGGTGATCTATTCTCCGTGAATAGCATCTCTTGAGTTTCTTCCAAATACTCGAACTTTCCTGGAATGATCTCTTCTATGTGAATTGCATTTCTTGAACTTCTCTTGGTTTGGGGATCCACAGGCTTCCTAAAAGCATCCCGCCTCCTCTTGGGCTTTGTACAAGGACCCGTCGACTTCTTAAAAGTTATCATGCTTTCTCTTGGACTTCATACAAGGACCCTCACGACCTTTTAGAGGTATAAGACAGAACTTAGTCATCCTTTGCTAGAGCTGTCTTTCTAAAAGGAGTCACAAAAGCCCTTAGACCAATTTTAGGGTTGATACTCATCCCTTAAAATGAGTCGGCCTCCTCTTGGGCCTTGTACAAAGATAGACCACACTAATAGACTTGGAAAGTATAAATCCCCTTGAGTCTCAAAGACATTCTCAAGTACCCTAAAAACATAGGAAGAAACCCCGAATTCTGGATTAATCTCCAGCCAGAGTTAAAACATGTGGGTTCTAAAACCCCGTCTCTCTCCTAAAATCCCCAAGCCAGGGTTAGTCTACCACTAGTACAACACTATCTCAAATCAGAACCTCAAGGCATCTGATACCTCAACTCTTCTATAATCCTCAGCAAGAGTTGATTCCCCACTTGGACCTGCCTCGGGATCTCAATAATTCCCGACAGAAGATAGCCTCCTCTTAGGCTTTGTATAATGATATTTCCTCAACACAGTCAGCCTCCTCTTGGGCTTTGTACAATGATCCTCCCCCAGCGGAGCTAACCATTTCAGACTCTCTTGTTGAGTTAATCACTTTTCAGACTCTCTTGTTGA
The DNA here is from genome assembly GCA_022829125.1 of Lathyrus tuberosus. NCBI lineage: Eukaryota > Viridiplantae > Streptophyta > Magnoliopsida > Fabales > Fabaceae > Lathyrus > Lathyrus tuberosus. The sequence continues at coordinate 11,051,323 of JALAZF010000090.1, forward strand.
GTCAATCATTTTTAGACTCTCTTGTTGAGTACATCACTTTTCAAGACTCTCTTGCTGGGTCAATCTCCTTTTAGCGTCAATCTCGGGCTTCGTACGAGACAGCAAATCACTCTCTTGTTGAGTATAAAAGACTCTCTTATTGGGTCAATCACCTTTGCAATCACTCTCTTGTTGAGTCAACTCCTTTAGCCTCCATCTTGGGCTTTGTAAAAGACGTATAAAAGCACTCTCTTGTTGAGTCAACTCCATTAGCCTCCATCTTAGGCTTTGTACAAGACATCTAAAAGCACTCTCTTGTTGAGACAAACTCATTTCAGCCTCCATCTTGGGCTTTGTACAAGACACATATAAACCTCCCCAACGGAGTAAAAAATTCCCCCTTAGCCTCAATCTTGGGCTTTGTACAAGACAGAAAGAACATTTTCCTCGGAAAAGTCAAACTGTTAGCCTCCTTTTAGGCTTCGTATAAAGAAATCCCTAGCTGAGTAAAATCAACCTTTTAGCTTCAATCTTAGGCTTTGAACAAGACACAAATTGCTCTAATTTCCCTGTTTCATTTAAACGGGAATACGTAGGCATAAGATTGCGAAATATTAGCGACCATACTAAACAAAAACTCTAGGTCCAGTACCTTCACACATCAATCAAAACTTAGGTCCAGTACCTTACCAAAAAACATCGGGAGTAACCCGAACATCAACAAAAACTCACTCACTCTCTCATATTTCCCAAGAAACTTTCCCAACCCATTAACGGATAAACACCATCAAGTATAAAGAGAAACCTAAAGCTAATATCCTGTGGATAACCACATATAGGATGGGTAATTGACAACTCCCAATTGTATAACCTGACCCCGGACCCCCCAATCTCTTTAAAGCGTTTGTTCAGTTAAACATTTGCGTGCAAGGTTAGTTTTAGATAGCTTCCTTTTCCTTTCCTGCTTCATGGGATAAATAAGAAATCAGAAAGTAGAACCCACTCCTCCTACCATTGCGGTGAGGAAAACCCAGCGATACGGTGGTCGCGTCACCAACAAAAATCGCTCGCTATAGTAAAATGGTGACTCTGCTGGGGAGTCATTGATTGCTAGGATCATATGAGTAGAGGTCTAGGATGTTAGGACAAATATATATACTGCTTTTCCTAATTGATATCCGTGTTTATTTTTCTGCTAATGGGAATGCGTGTGATGTCGCATCTGGAAAGATTAAGTATACACCTAAGATGGGTGATGGCACGAGACGGGTAATCTTACAGGGAGTGACTCCCAAATAAGAGGTCCCGGTAGACCATCGAATCAGTGGAGATACCCTTTGCGGATTCAATGCCTATACGACTTCGGTTGTTGAAAGTAGATTGTTCAATTGGGTTATCTGAGAAGCAGAGGATTTTAGTAGACTAAGACCATGTTACTATTTTGTAGTGCGGAAGCTATCAGAAATAGTTGTCACGCGATACTACCCTCATTTGAGATTACTCTAAGATACGTCAGCTCGCTCGGGTGATTCCAGCATGCTTTGGGGGGGGGGGGGGGGTAGAACCTTGACTTCATGACGGCGAACCTTTGACCACATGTTTTTTCTATGTTTTTATGTGCTGTATTTATGCATTCATTTAATTAAAAAACTCTTAAACAAAGAAAATTTTCTCTTCTAGTCTCTCTTTTTAAAATTAAACTAAGACAATGATTGCAAATGTCAGAGAAAAAGATTGCGTTATGGATTTCGGTAGAAGAAAGACTCACGAGTACAACTTTAAGGTTCCAAAATTAGAGGATTTAAGAGGATTGGCAAGGATGATCACCAACCCTGATGCTTTCAGAGCTAAGTATGGAGGACTGCTGTCTCTGTTAAGGGTCCATGTAATTGAAGGAATCCTGTCTACACTCATCCAGTTCTACGATCCGGTCTATCACTGCTTCACATTCCCGGATTATCAGCTAGCACCAATACTGGAGGAGTACTCTCACCTGACTGATTTACCCATTACAGACAAATCTCCCTTTTCTGGACTGGAAGAAATTCCAAAAGATCAAACCATTGCAAGAGAAATTTATTTAGACGAGTCAGAAGTCAGGACTCACATGACCACTAAGGGTGGAATCCAAGGTTTGCCAGCCCGGTTTCTGATAAAGAAAGCCCTGTACTTTGCTAGTATAGGGAACGTAACTGCTTTCGAAAGCATCTTTGCTTTGCTCTCCTACGGGTTATTTCTGTTCCCCAATATTGATAGCTTTGTTGATATCAATGCCATTAAGATTTTGCTAATTGGAAACCCCGTACCAACATTGCTCGCAGATGCTTATCATTATGTACACTTAAGGAATTTATACAGTGGGGGAATGATCAGATGATGTGTACCCTTGCTATACAAGTGGTTCACTTCCCATTTACCCAATTCTGCCGCATTTTGGGATCAAAAAAGTACTTTACGTTGGTCGTAGAGAATCATGTCTCTTACTAACTCTGACATCGATTGGTACAATCGAATCTATGACGGGATCAGGATAATTGACCGTTGTGGAAATTTCCCTAATGCACCCCTCATAGGAATTAAAGGAGGAATAAATTATCAACCAATTTTAGTTCGTCGTCAATTTGGATACCCAATGAGGCATGTTCTGTGTAATGCTCATCTGGAAGGTCTTTTCTTCAAGGAAGGAGAAAATGACAGGGCACTAAAGACAGAAATAGTGCATGCTTGGAAACATGTTCACAGGAAAGGAAGAGAGTCTCTAGGAAAACCGGACTGTATCTCTGTAGAGCCTTATCTCTGCTGGGTACAAACTAGAGCTCTCAAGCTGAGGATGACATACCCTCGTCAATAAGTTCTTCCATTAAGGGAATCTGTCCTTTATTTTATGTCTGATACGGAAAAACTTCAGGTTAATCTCAACAAAGTTCAACAGGAGAAGAGGTCTTGGAGGAACAAGTATCGCATTCTCAACGTGGAGTGTAACAAAATACAGCAACTGTTAAAAAAAAGATGCTCTGATTGAGATTTTAGAGCAACATGCTGTAGAGAACCAAGGTGACCAAAGGAATTTGCTCGCTCCTTTCACTTGGCAGAGGAATGACAACCCGACAACGGCTCAAGAGCCCTGGTAAAAGAAAAGGAAAATACCAGAACCAGCACCTGAGCTCTCCTCAGAGAGGACTCAGGTCCCATTTGTTTAGACATTTCCTTTTGCAGCACTTTGTAAATTACTGTATTTCCATTTTCGCAATCTTTGAATTCTATAAAATGGGGTTTCCCCACTGTTTGATATTTTCAATCCAATTATTGAAGTTTATTTTGATTAAACAAAAATTCAATTAATCATTGCATATCATTCATCATTCTCACATAACACATTCTTCTTCCCTACAAATCTCACGTTTGTGTCTCGATTCTAGAGTTAAATTGTCTCATTCGTACAATACTCGGGCCAATCGACAAAAGAAAATGGATGATCTCGAGGAAGAGAACAGAGGGTTGAGAGAAGAAATCGACACTCTGAAAGAAGATCTGAGGAAACTGTAGCGCGATTTTTGTGGTCTTGAAGCACGATCGCTTGGGTACTACAGTTCAATTCATTTTTTATCCTATTGAGCTGATTAAGGAAGGGAAATAGATGTCTCCAATTAACCCTGCTTGCATACTGAGTTTGAACAGTGGTCTGTTAGGTTACAGATGATATGTGGTAGTGGGGCCCAAACTTTGGTTATTTTCCTGAGAACATGATGTCTGGACTATTGGTGAGGTTTTTGGTAACGTGTTTAAATTTGATGCTTTTGGGTTGATTTGGTGGAGATGTTGGATTTTGGGTTTTTGATTAGTACGCTCGCTAAGATTTTTTCAATCTTATGACTACGTATTCCAGTTTAACAAAACAGGAAAATCAGAACGATCATAATTCCTCCTATTCTATGGGAGGGAAAAGGTGTTTAGGTGTCTTGTTCAAATCCCAAGACGTGAAGCTAAAGGTGATTTGTATCTTGTTCAAAGCCCAAGATGTGAAGCTAAAGGGTTTATGGATGAGAGAGAATTTGTCATCTCTAAAAGGGAATATTTGGTCTGTTTATCACAACTGTTGGGTGACTGATTATAAAGGAGAATTACTTTAACTGGGATATATGAATCCAGTAATGCCATAATTTCCTTTATGAGGGATTTGTCCTGAAGGGGAAGACTTTAACTCAGTGTAGAGCAATGTTATCTTTCCTTAGGAATTTCTCATGCTAAAAGAGGGACAGTGGCGTGGATGTAAATAATCGAGAGGCTTGCCGCTTACAGCAATTAGATGAAGGAAAAGGAGTTGTTGATGTTTGTATGCTATGAGCAAGGCACTGATTTGATGCCAAAAGGTTAATTGACTTAACAGAGATTTCCTTATACCAAGCCTAAGAGGAGGCTGTTGACCCAACAAGAGGGTGCTTTTTATCTATCTCGTACGAAGCCTGAGATAGAGGCTAAAAGGGTTGACTAAACAAGAGAGTGCTTTTATATGTGTCTTGTACGAAGCCCAAGACGGAGGCTAAAAAGGTTTGACTCAACAAGAGAATTTTTTATACTCAATAAGAGAGTGTTTTCTATCTCGTACGAAGCCCGAGATGGAGGCTAAGAGTGTTTGACTCAACAAGAGAGTATTTTATACTCAACAAGAGAGTATTTTTGTATCTCGTACGAAGCCCGAGATGGTGGCTAAAAGTGTTTGACTCAACAAGAGAATCTTTTATACTCAACAAGAGAGTGTTTTCTATCTCGTACGAAGCCTGAGATGGAGGATAAAAGTGTTTGACTCAACAAGAGAGTCTTTTATACTCAACAAGAGAGTATTTTTGTATCTCGTACGAAGCCCGAGATGGAGGCTAAAAGTGGGTGACTCAATAAGAGACTTTGAAAAGGTTAGCTCCGCTGGGGAGAATCATTGTACAAAGCCCAAGAGGAGGCTATCTGTTGGCGACTGTTTCAGTTTAGTGACAGGTCCAGCATGTTGGATCAAAGAGAAAACCAGTTCTTATAAAGGGAACGATTAAAGGTAAGGTTGTGCTTTGGTACTGATCAGAGGGTCAGGGTTATTTCTTGTTCTTTAAGGAAATGGGAAATCCAAAGGGTATTGAGACTGTTCAAGTTTACTGGTGTTTTTGAGAAATCGATTCTCAGATAAGTGAATGATCTTTGTATGATGCCGAAGAGAAGGCTGGTATGTTAAGGGATGAAGGTCAACCCCTTTACCTGGTCAGACACTTGACTCAGAAAGACAACTCTAGCAAATTAATGACTAGGTTTTGTTCCTATACCTGTAGAGGTCTCTGGTTCCTTGTACTAAGCCCAAGAGAAGGCATGAGAGCTTTTAAGAAGCCGAAGGGTCCTTGTACAATACCCAAGAGGAGGCGGGGATGCTTTTAAGAAGTCTGTGGGTCCCCAAACCCCGAGAAGTTCAAGACATGCTATTCACCGAGAATAGATCAAGCCAGGAAAGTCCGAGAATTTGGAAGAAACTCAAGAGATCCTATTCACGAAGAATAGATCAACTCTGGGGAGTAGAGTCTCTTTGACGATTTCTAAGAGTGACAGTCTGAGAAAGGGTTCACCGAGAATGCTGCCTTTCACATGTCCATATTGTTTAACCCCAAGAAGAGGGAAGACTATATCTGGTAATCCTATGGGGGATCTAGTTTTAACTGTATTTAAGAGTGACCAACAAGCTTTACCTAGTGCTAGATGTAGTTGTCGGGGAAAACTCTAAATAACTATACTAGTATTATACAGTTGATATTTGACGAGTATATAAAAGTTTGTGAAAGAAGACTTACAGTGAGCAGCCCCACAATACAGTTATATATATATGAAAGCGGATAAAGAAAGCGGGTAAACACTTACTCGGTTGTAGAGCTTCCATTCTGTTTTGTTAGTTGTTTAACAAAGAAAGCTTTGATAACAATATTATATTCAAAATTAAAGAAGAAAGTGCTTTGAACAGTTTGTTGGGGCTTACTGCTCAAGGAGAGGCCCAAGGTTTTATCAGTGATTGCACTGTTGTTTTGAAATTGTACAGGGACTTATACAAGTGACTGAGGCCCGAAAAGGTTTTCTATACAAAGGGATGGGTCTTACACTCTCTCAAGAGGCCCAAAGGTTTATTTTTATACAAGTGGTGGGGCTTACAACTCAAGGAGAGGCCCAGGGTCTTTGTTAAAAAAGGCGACGATCGCGCCGAACTTTTTGATGGTGTCAGGACTTATACAATACACTGAGGCCCAAAAAGTCTTGGTTTTCACAAAGGGTTGGGTCTTACACTCTACTAGAGGCCCAAAAAATGTTTAAAGAAAAGAAATGGTGCTTATAACACGAGGGTAGGCCCTAATGATTTGATTTTAAATGGCGATTGCGCCGAGATTTTTTTGAAAATACAGTGGGTCTTATACAATGACTGAGGCCCAAAATATTTTGGTTTCAAAGGGGGTTGGGTCTTACACTCTACTAGAGGCCCAAAAGTGTTTGAAAAAGATTTGTGAGGGTGAAAATCAAAGAAACCCTAATTTTGTTTTCCTTTAAAAGTAAATATTTAAAGAAAATCAATAAAAATGATAAAAATACCAAATAAGTTTGAATAAACCACTTGTGATTTTTGTTTAAGGTTTGAAAAATGAGGTTTTAATCACAAGATGAATTAAAACTCATTTGGTTTTGATTTTCAAGATAAATATTCACTTTTAAATGTTTAAAAACAATTAAAAATGAATTTATTCACAAAAATACCAATTATATTAAATAAATGATATAAATTTTATTTTTTTGTGGAATAAAATATTTCAATATTTTTGTGATTTTTTGCAAAAAGAACCAATAAAAAAATAATTAAAATTGAGGGAGTTATTAATTTTTCAAATCTAAAAATAATATGAAAAATAATAAAATATGAAAAAAACACGAAAAAGTGGTAAAAAAGAGAATCTAGGGCGAGGGGTATTCGAACCCCAGACCTATTGTGTATAGGGCGCGCGCCTTACCACTGGGGTGGTGATACATCCGTTGATTGAAACACAACCACAAATATACAAGGCTTGCCTTGTTTTTGGCCTGGCCCAAGGCAAGGCAAGACAAGATTTTGGTTAGAAACGTGAAGGCCATAACTTTCTCATTTCTCCATGGATTAGGACAAAATTTAGGTCTATCCAGCCTAGAATTTCACAAGGAATCCAATGGTGGTGGTGTTTTTTTTAGATCATGCTCCTATTGAAAAACCCGAAAGTGGTTTTGAAATAGGCCATGATTTGTATTTTCTGTGCTACCTCTTGGTACAGGTGTGAATTACATGATAAATTGGTGCAAACACAACACATATAACATGTAGAAGAGATGCATGATCAGTGGACATCAAAGGAAAGCATGATTCAAAGAATTCAAGTTGTGATGCTTACCTCTCTTTGGAGCTTTTGTGCAATCTGCCAAGTACCTTGTTCCAAAAATTATTTGATGCTTTAGACACCCTCAAATGATCTCTTAGAAGCTTTTAGGATGGTTGGAATCAGCTGGAAACCTCAAGAACAAGTTTGAGCTCTTTCTTGCAAAAGGGGCAAAAGTGGCCGAAATAGCAACTCTCTCAAATGATGTTCCAGATGCGTGGAACATTTGGGACAGTTCAAGGATGATATTTGGAGTGTGTTTGAGGTTTTATCTGGTTTGGAAAGTGACTGAATCAAGACATGGCTTGAAAAATGCACAAAAGGCCTATTTTAAGGTTTTGAGAGGAGACTTTGTGATTTTGGTGTTACAGATCACTTTTGATAGTTTGGATCACCTACATATGATGTTTATGAGGTGTGTGTGTGTGATTGGTTTGGTTGGAATTGCTCTCAAACTCAAAACCCGATAGTGACTTGCTTTGGAAGGCAAATTTAGAAGTGAGAAGGTGATTTTGAGGAAAGCATCTGTTTGATGGCTTTGGTGTACTCAAACTGATCACAAATTAGCTCTAATTATAGTAGAGCAAGTTTGTTTTGGGAGCAATAGTGATTGGCAACTACAGCAGAGGTTTGGCCAATGTTGATCAATGAGAATCCAAGTCTCCTCTAGCCATTGACTAGAGGTTAGGGCACAGGCTGCTGGTTCCCTTGGTCTTGGATAAGTCTTGACTGAATTCAGTTGGGAAGGGCTCAGTCCATGCCACCTTGGTGCATCCATTAAATGCTCCAAACCAAAATTGGAGTCTTGTCCCTCTTTTAGGCATTTCTAGGTTTGGCATGCTACTTTTGGTTCCAAAGACTTGGGAGGCTTATGGATCAGTGTTTGTCCCTCCTTGGTCTCCCCCTGAGGTGTTCAGATGGATAAGTGTGTTTGTCATTTGCACAAATTTGGCAAATCGAGCAAAATGCACAAATCTGCCTTGCTTTGACAGTTTTCAGCAAGGCATGTTGCCATTGTCATATCTGATGGCTCAAGTGGACTTTGATGGAGTTCTTGGCCATTTCAGAAAGCCCTCATATGATACAACAACTGTTTGATCATAGTTAGTTTTGATACCTTTTGGATCCAAGTGAAAAATGCCCCTACATTTGGAAAAAAGTGAAGGCAGATTCTGACTTAGTGAAAATTTCACTAAGTGTTGGAAAAAAGTGACATTTTCACTTTTTGTGATTTTGATCATTCCATAACTTAAAATCCATGAGGAATTGGAATGAGTCGTATTTGAAGCTTTTGTAGAGGGCCATGAGAGCAACAAATCCAGCTTTGAATGGGGAAAAATGGCCTTGTGGTTTAGGAGTTATGATCCTCCAAAGTTGGTACCCTAGCCACTTTGTTCCATAACTTAGAAAAATTTATAAGTTTTTATGGTTACCCCTCTTACAAGTTATCCCACTTTTCTTGATTTTTATTGATGAATGTTTATTCAAATCACACATTGACATCATTTTAGGGTCAAAGAACCATAATTGTGAAAAATCTCAAAAAGTCAAAGTTGACTTTTGTGCACAGTTGACTTTTTGTCAGATGAGATTCAAACTGTGCGGTCCTCTATGAAATCAAGTCCTTGACCTAAATCAAACTTGATGGATTGATTTCATAGGTGTTATAGGGTGTATTGAATCATGTCCCAAGGTTTGGGAGCATGCCTGGTGTCATACCCCAAATTTTGACGACTTAGATTTCCCATCATTGTGCAAATCATCATCACAATATGGAGGAACCATCATACTTCTTCAGTCTCCCCAAAGATGGGTGAGCATTCACTACTATCAAAAATAGGGTTTCAAGCCCTCTCAGAGTTCTTAGACAAAGGATCAATCAAGGAATGACATGATCTTCAACTTGTCTACACTCTCAAACATTCACAATGGATCAAGAGGACTCCCACTTCAAGGATTAAGCACAAGGCTGCTCCCTTCTAGGTGGATCAAGTCTCAAGATCGACGGTATCACCAAATTAGGGTTTTGGTCGACCAGGGCCTCCAGATGAAAATTTTCATCTAGGGCACAAGCCAATGATCCAAAACATAACCTAATATACTCCATGGAACCTCATGGACCCAATCATCAAGTCAATTTTGCCTCAGGGGATGCATTCATCAAAAATCAGGAATTAGGGTTTCTTGACCTAATTCACCCCTAAGTTGACTTTTAGGGAAAATCAAGAGCCAAGACCTCAAGAGAGGGTTTGAGGGTTTCTAATATACCATATTGATCCATTTGGGACAATGGATTAATCCAAGAAGCTTGAGCAACAAGTCTCAATTTCATCTGCACCACAATTAGGGTTTTAAGGAAAAAGTCAACTGTAACTTTGACTTTTGACCAGGACATGCTCCCAAGCCCTAGGACATGCCTCAATATACCCTATGACACCCATGGAACATGTCCATCAAGTTTGATTTAGGTCAAGGACATGATTTCCTGAAGAATTGCACAGTTTGGAATTCATCTGATAAAAAGTCAACTGTGCACAAAAGTCAACTTTGACTTTTTGAGATTTTTCACCAAAATGGATTTTTAACCCTAAAATGATGTTAATGTATGATTTGAATCATCATTCATCAAGAAAAATCAAGAAAAGTGGGATAACTTGTAAAAGGGGTAACCATAAAGACTTAGAAAATTTTCTAAGTTAAAAATAAAGTGACAAGGGTACCAACTTTGGAGGATCATAACTCCTAAACCACAAGGCCATTTTTTCTCATCCAAAGATGGATTTGTAGCCCTCATTAACCTCTACAAAAACTTCAACTAGACCTAAGTCCAATTCATTAAGGATTTTGAGTTATGGAGTGATCAAAATGGCTGAAAAATGAAAATGTCACTTTTTCCAACACTTAGTGAAATTTTCACTAAGTCAGAATCTGCCTTCACTTTTTGCCAAATGTAGGGGGATTTTTCACTTGGATTCAAAAGAGATCAAAACGAAACATGTTCAAACAGTTGTTGTATCATGTAAGGGCTTTCCAAAATGGCCAAGAACATTGCCAAATTCCATTTGGACTATGATATATGACATTGGCAAGTTGCCTTGCTGAAATCTGTCAAAGGCAAGGCAGAATTTGCAACTTTGCTCGATTTACCAAAATCAGCCAAATTCAAATGCTCCTATCCACTTGGACACATCTGAGGATTGAATCTAAAGGGGACAATCACTGAGCCAAGCCTCCAAAGTCCATGGAACAAGAAATAGCATGTTGAACCTAGAATGGCCAAAATAGGGACAAGACTCCAAATTTGGATTGAAGCATTCAATGGAAGCATCAAGGTGGCATGGACTGAGCCATTCTCATCTGAAATCAGTCAAGACTTATCCAAGACCAAGGGGACCAAAGCTCTGTGCCCTAACCTCTAGTCAATGGCTAGAGGAGACTTGGATTTTCATTTGCCAACATTGGCCAAACCTACTTAGCAGTTGTCATTCACTATTCCTTGCAAAACAAAATTGCTCTACTATAAATAGAGCTCAATTGTGATCAGTTTGAGTACACCAAAGCCATCTAACAGATGCTTTCCTCAAAATCTCTTTCTCTTGGCAAAAATGCCTTTCTTAGCAAGGTAGCTATCGGGTTTTGAGTTTGAGAGCTTTTCCAATCAAACCAATCACTCACACACCTCACATACATCATATAGAAGTGATCCAAACACTCACATAACATCTGGAACACAGATTTCACAAAATCACTAGCCAATTGCTCAAGTTCTTGACAGTTTTGTAGTTGAGGTGCCATCTTCAACTCCAAACCATTTCAATCCATTCCAAGCACTCAGACACATCACTTGGCACCTAGGGAAGCTATTCACATCATTGGAACCTAGCTGTAACACCTCCAACACAAAACACGATCACCAGCTGCAAGTGGTAAGCATGAGCTCTTCTAACTCTATGATCCATGCAATTTTTGCTGCACAATAATTTGGCCATATGTTCATAATCATGCATGGAATGTTTTCCCTCAATTAATTGCTTTGTTTGAATCGTGTATCAAAAATCATAGCCTTCATGCAGAAATTAGGGTTCTTGAGGATTTTTCATGATTTCTTGTTATATGTTTAATTTAAATGAAATTATTGGACATAGACCTGATCGTGAGGTTGAGACGAGCATAATGATATGTGGATTGCATGTTATAATCAAGTATTCAGTGAGATTGGAGAGAAAATGCAAATCTAGCCAAGCCCAGATCACGCGCGTATTCTTGGGGCCTTTTTTTCAAAATTTGAATATTTGAATTTTGTGATTTTATTTAATTGATTCAAAAATTAATTTCTCTCTGAGTTTTAATGATTTTGAATTGATTCTTTTTTTAATAATTCACAAAAATGTTAAAATATTTTATTTTCCCAAAAAATCCCAAAAATATTATTTATTTCATATATTTGATATTTTTGCAAAGAATTAATGTTTTAATTGTTTTTAACATTTAAAATATTTTTTCTACATTGATTTTGCAACTTTTAATGCTTTCTAATTATTTTGTAGGTCAATACTTAATTTTTGAAGCATTAATCCAAGATCACAATTTGTTTTCCATATGTTAAACAATTTTGATCATTTTAATTGAATTTTTATTCAATTAAATACATTTTTGAAAACAAATTAGGGTTTTTGGATTAATTCAACCCTCATAAATCATTTTCAAAACACTTGGGCCTCTAATAGAGTGTAAGACCCAATCCTTTTTTACCAAATCATTTTTGGGCCTCAGTGCATTGTATAAGTCCCGATACCGTCAAAAACAAACGGCGCGATCATCGCCTTTTAAAAAAAAATAACCTTTTGGGCCTCTCCTTGAGCTATAAGACCCATTCAAAACTTTTGGGCCTCTAATAGAGTGTAAGACCCAACCCCCTTTTAACCAAAAACATTTTTGGGCCTCACTTATTGTATAAGTCCCTCTGCGTTAAAAGAAAATCTCGGTGCGATCGCCATTTTTAAACGAAAAAATCAATTGGGCCTACCCTCGTGTTATAAGCCCCACTCTTTTTCTTTAAACTTTTTGGGCCTCTTGAGAGAGTGTAAGACCCACCCCCTTGTACAGAAAACAATTTTTGGGCCACAGTCACTTGTATAAGTCCCTCTGTACAAATTTAAACAGTGCGCTCACTGATAAAACCCTGGGCCTCTCCTTGAGCTGTAAGCCCCAAATCTTTCTTTTTTCAAAGCACTTTCTCCTTTGATATTGAATATACTGTTGTTTTCAATCTTTCTTTGTTGAACAACTAACCAAACAGCATGGAAGCTCTACAACCGAGTAAGTGGTTATTGCTTTCATTTACTACTTTTATATACAAATAATTGTATTGTGGAGCTGTTTTGCGGTAAGTCTTCTTTCATAAACTCATATCAACTGTATAATAATAGTATAGATATTTAGAGTTTTCCCGGCCACTACGTCTAGAACTAGGTGACGCCGTTTCGTTTAGTCGTAGAAATAGACAACTAGATCCCCAATAGGATCACCAGATACAGTATTCTCTTCGGCTGTCCTCATTAGGAATTGTCAAGAAACTCTACTCCCAGAGATGAATGTATTCTCCGTGAATGGCATCTTTGAGTTTCTTCCAAATTCTCGAACTTTCCTGACTTTGATCTATTCTCGGTGAATAGCATTGCCTTGAATTTCTCGGGGTTTGGGGACCCATCGGCTTCTTAAAAGCAATCGGCCTCCTCTTGGGCATCGTACAAGGACCCACAGGCTTCTTAAAAGCAACCCCGCCTCCTCTTGGGCTTAGTACAAGGACCCTACGGCTTCTTAGAAGTATTCACAGCCTACTCTTAGGCTTCATATAATGATCTCTTCCTCCGGGAATGATAGCCTCCTCTTGGGCTTAGTACAAGGACCCGTCGGCTTCTTAAAAGCTTCCAGCCTCCTCTTGGGCTTCGTACAAATTGCCCTGACGACCTCCTAGAGGGATAGGAACAGAACTTAGTAATCTCCATAGAACAGTCCTTTCATAGAGTCTACCACTGTTTCTCAAAACATAGTACGAAACTCTAGACATGGACAGTCTAATATCCTTGAGTCTCAAAGACATTCTCAAGAGACCCCTTCGTTAAATAGGAAGGAAACCCGCAGACCCGGACAGTCTCAATACCCTTTGGATTTCCCGCTTCCTTGAAGAACAGGAATAACCCGAATCCTTGAATCAAATCCTTGAGTACAGTGCTGCTCATATAAGAACTGATTTTCTCTTTAAAATCAGTATACTGGACCTGTCACTCAACTGAAACAGTGACCCTACCTCCTCTTGGGTTTTGTACAATGATTCTCCCCAGCGGAGTCAAACAACGTTTAGCCTCTCTCTCTGGCTTTGTACGAGACACATAAGAGACTTCCTCGTTGAGTCAATCACCCCTTTTGCCTCCATCTCGGGCTTTATGCGAGATACAAAAAGGTTCTTATTGAGCCAAATAAATAATAGCCTCCATCTCGGGCTTTATACGAGATACCAAAAGATTCCCTCGTTGAGTCAAAACCTCTTAGCCTCTCTCTCGGGCTTTGTACGAGACACATACTAGCCTCCTCTTAGGCTTTATATAAGAAAACCATTGGTTAATCCAATTAACCTTTTAGCATCAAATATGTGCCTCGTTCACAGTACACAAACATCAACAACTCTTTCTCATTCATCTAATTGCTGTAAGCGGCAAGCCTCTGGATCATCTACATCCATGCCACTGTCCCTCTTTTAGCATGAGAAATTCCTAAGGAAAGATAGCATTGCTCTACACTGAGTTAAAGTCTTCTCCTTCAGGTTAAAATCCCCTTTAAAGGAAATTATGGCATTGCCGGATTCACACATCCCAGTTAAAGTAATTCTCCTTTATAAATAGTTGTGACAAAAACCCCCTCTTTAGAGATGACAGATTCTCTCTAAAGTCAAACCCTTTTAGCTTCATATCTTGGGCTTTGAACAAGATACAAATAGACTCTTCAGCTTCACATCTTGGGATTTGAACAAGATACAAACTACCTTTCGCTTCACGTCTTGGGCTTTGAACAAGACACCAAAACAACCATTTCCTCCCATAGAATAGGAGGAACTACGAACGCTCTGATTTCCCTATTTCGGTAAACGGGAATACGTAGGCATAAGATCGAAAGAAAAGATCTTAGCAAGCACAATCAACAAAAAACCAAAATCCCATTCTCACATCAAAAAGAATCAGTCCTAACATCCTAATCCTTGTTCCCCGCCAGAAACCTTCTGTCAAGGTAAAAAGAGAGAAAACCGTATTGGCGAAAATACAAATAACTAGTACAAAGGCCCCCCCACATTGATAGCATTCGTAACCTAACAGACCCTGTTTAAACTCAGTAAGTGAAGCAGGGTTAATTGGAGACATCTATTTCCCTTCCTTATTCAGCTCACAATAGGATAAAAAATGAATCGACCTGTAGTTAAAGCTCAACCGCAAAGAGCGACCAGCGCTTAAGAACCGCGTCCAAAATCTCTCGCTACAGAAAAGTGGCACCCACCGTGGGGCCGTTCAAAGTTAGATCTAGGCACGGTCTTCCTTCTCTTCACTTATGTGAAAACCACAAATTGGGGCTTCCGCCGGGGAACCCATTTTCTGTCAGGAACTTAGGATCCTTAGCTTTAAAGGTCTAGTATGTTTAGGACAAATATATATATACTGCTTTTCCTAATTGCTATACGTGTTTATTTTTCTGCTAATGGGAATGCGTGTGATGCCGCATCTGGAAAGATTGAGTATACACTTAAGATAAGTGATGGCGACAAGGTCGACCATCAACCTCAGTGGAGGCTAACCAACGCAACCCATTCTCTCACCTAGACAATGGGCCGGTTGTTAAGTCTGAGAAGCTGAGGAGCCAAACCCTTTCGTAGTGCGGAAACTATCGGAAATAGTTGTTACGCGATACTACCCTCATTTGAGGCTGGTGATCTATTCTCGGTGAATGGCACTTACTCTAAGATTGCACTACAACTCGCTGGCGATCCGCTTGTTGTTTTGCTTTCCTGGGAGGAGCTGACGATAATGAGTACAGGTACAAAAATCACCCTAGTATAAAACTTTGGGGATGGGTAGAGCCTTGACTTCATGACAACGACCCTTTGACCCCATGTTTTTTCTATGTTTTTGTGTGCTGCATTCATGCATTCATTTAAAAAACATTAAAACATTCAAAAAACTTCTCTTCTAGTCTCTCTGTTTTTTTTTAATTAAACTAAGACTGTGATTGCAAATATCAGAGAAAAGGATTGCACTAATGGATTTCGATAGAAGGAGAACTCACCAGTATACCTTCAAGGTTCCAAAGTTAGAGGATTTGAGAAGGTTAGCAAGGATGATCACTAACCCTGAGGCTTTCAGAGCCAAGCACGGAGGTTTGCTACCACTGTTAAGAGTCCATGTGATTGAGGGAATCATGGATGCGCTCATTCAGTTTTATGATCCAGTTTATCACTGTTTCACATTCCCGGATTACCAGTTAGCACCAACGCTGGAGGAGTATTCTCATCTGACTGATCTACATATCACTGATCAAGCTCCATTTTCTAGACTGGAAGAAATTCCAAAGAATCAGACCATTGCAAGAGCAATTCGTTTGGACGAGTCTGAGGTCAGGACTCACCTGACTACCAAGGGTGGCATACAAGGTTTGCCAGCCCAGTTCTTCACGAAGAAGGCCCTGTATTTTGCCAGTATAGGAAACATAACTGCTTTTGAAAGCATATTTGTCTTGCTCACCTACGGGTTATTTTTGTTTCCCAACATCAATAACTTCGTCGATATTAACTCCATTAAGGTTTTTCTCATTGGAAACCCTGTACCGACTTTGCTCGCAGATGCGTATCATTCTGTACACTTGGGGAATTTGTACAGCGGAGGGGAGATCACATGCTGTGTGCCTCTTCTTTACAAATGATTTATCTCCCACTTGCCCAAGTCTGCTGCTTTTTGGGATTGTAAGAGTGCCTTACGTTGGTCGCAGAAGATCATGTCTCTTACCAACTCTGATATAGATTGGTGTAATAGGATCTATGATGGAATCAGAATCATCGACCGTTGTGGAAACTTCCCCAACGTACCCCTTATAGGAACTAAGGGAGGAATCAATCCGGTATTGATTCGTGGTCAATTTGGATACCCGATGAGGCATATCCCACTGGATGTTCATCTGGAAGGTCTTCTCTTCAAGGAAGGAGAAAACGACAGAGCACTAAAGATGGAAATAGTGCAGGCTTGGAAGCACGTTCATAAGAAAGGACGAGAGTCTCTAGGAAAACCAAACTGTGTCTCGGTGGAGCCTTACCTCCATTGGGTACAAACTAGAGCTCCCAAGCTAAAGATGCCTTATCCTCGTTACGGAATTCTTCCGCCAAAGGAGTCTGTCATGTACTTCATGACTGAGACTGAAAAGCTTCAGGTTACTCTCAACAAAGTTCAACGGGAGAGAAGGTCTTGGAAGAATAAGTACCGCACCCTCGACGTAGAGTGCATCAAAATACAGCAATTACTGAAAGAGAAAGATGCTCTGATTGAAATTTTGGAGCAACATGCTGTAGAGAATCAAGATGACCAAAGGAATTTGCTCACTCATTTCACTTGGCAAAGGAATGACAACCCGACAACGGCCCAAGAGCCCCGGTCAAAGAAAAGGAAGATACCAGAATCAGCACCCGATTTCTCCTCAGAGAGGACTCGGGACCCATTAGCTTAGGTTTCTGTTTCTGCACCTTGTGATCTACTGTATTTCCATTTTTGTAATCCTTTGAATTTCAATAAAAAGGGGTTTCCCCACCGTTTGATATTTGCAATCTAATTGTCGAAGTTTATTTTGATTAAACCAAAAAACAATTAATATAATCATTGCATTCATCATTCTCACATCGCGTATTCTTCTTCCCTAAGAATCTCACGTTTGTGTCTCGATTCTAGAGTCAAACTGTCTCATTCGTATAATACTCGGGCCAATCTTCAGAAAAAGATGGATGATCTTGAGGAAGAAAACAGAGAATTAAAAGAAGAGATCGAAGCTTGAGAGAGGATATGAGAAAGCTTCGTAACGACATGCAAGCCATGGCAGAAGCTCAGCTACAACGAACTGTGATCTCAGAGATCACCTCAACGCCCATCGTGGAAAAGTATGATCCTAGGTATCAGATACCGAAAAATCGCCCTTGGGGCATGCGTGTTAACTATATCCCGGAAGGATATGTTCCGCCGATCACTGAAGATCAGGGAATCACAACAGAAGCCGCTAGGCCTGAAGGTTACAAACTTAGGGAAAGCGAAGATGCCAGGGGAATACTGAAGACTCCTGAAGGTTACAAACTTCGGGAAATGCCAAGACTCACTACCGTAGTCACGGTACCACCCCCTATGGTACACACTGTCCCAGAAGGACAGATTCCACAGACACCTTCTGGTAAGAAGGAAACTATGTTTGACAGAATGGAGGAATTCCAGGAGCAATTCTTGGAAATGCAGAAGGAACTGCAAGCCATTCGCGGTCAGGATCTATTTGGAAAGGACGCCGCAGACCTCTGCTTGGTCCCCAATGTGAAAGTTCCGCACAAATTTCAAGTGCCCGGCTTTGAAAAATACAAGGGTAACTCTTGCCCTCAGAGCCATCTGGTGATGTACGCTCGGCGGATGTCAGCTCAGACGGAGAATCAGGACCTACTGATTCATTACTTTCAGGATAGTTTAACCGGTGCCGCACTCAAATGGTACATGGGTTTAAACCGTGCCATGATCAGCACATTCAGAGATCTTGGCACTGCCTTCGTCCAACAATACAAATACAATTTGGACATGGCACCCGACAGAGATCAACTCAGATCAATGTCGCAAAAGGAGAAGGAAACCTTTAAGGAGTATGCTCAAAGGTGGCGTGAAATTTCCGCTCAAATTTGTCCACCTCTTGAGGAAAAAGAGATGACAAAGATCTTCTTAAAAACCTTAAGCTCAATTTATTATGACCGAATGGTTGCCAGTGCGCCCAGTGATTTCACCGAGATGGTCGGCATGGGCGTACGTCTTGAGGAAGCCGTCCGAGAAGGACGTTTGGTAAAAGACACTGGATCGACGAGCGGTACTAAAAAATACGGTAGTGCTCTCCCTAAGAAAAAAGAGCAAGATATTGGGAATATCTCTCTCGGAAAGCAAAGGCGACGTTATCAACCGGTAGCAGCTGTGACTCCTGCTATCAACCCTGCGTCTATTCCTACATATCAACCTCAGGTTGCGTAGAGCCAACCTGATCAGCAAAGGACACAACAGCCTCTTCAGCAGGCTCGTCCTCCATATAACTGCAACCGTACAACACGGCCACCAGGATTTGATCCTATACCCATGTTGTACGCAGAATTATTTCCGTTACTACTGGCTAAGGGGCACATCCAGACTAAGTCTCCTCTTACAGTACCGGAAAATCCGTCTTTTTGGTTTAAGATGGATCAGACATGCCCTTATCATCAAGGAGGTTCAGGGCATAACATTGAGACTTGTCTCAATTTCAAGTCCGACGTGCAAAAGCTTGTTAGGAGCGGGCTCTTATCTTTCAAAGATACGAATCCCAATGTTCTCACGAACCCGCTGCCTCAACACGAGAAAGCTGCAGTCAATCTGATTGAGAGAGAATCTAACGATGTCTATCAAATTCATGATGTACTCTTGTTAAAGACCAATCTGGTCAAGATACATTGTAGACAGAGCGGATATGGCCATGTGCCACCTCAAAACTATCACCAGTGTGATATATGCTCTAAAGACAACCAAGGATGTTCTGTGGTGCAAGCAGCTCTACAGGAACAAATGGATCTCGGATGGATCCAAGAGCACCGAGTTCGTGGAGTTAACATGGCCTATACGAATTCTAACGTCATTCAAAACAACGACATCCGTGCGATGAATGCCAACTTGGTGGCGATGCACTCAAGGCAAAGCTAGTATCATAATCTGCCACGACACGATTACAGTTCCTGTCTGACTTGCTCGGTAAACAAACAGGGATGCTCTTTCATACAAGAGGCCCTCCAGCGTCAGATGGATCTTGGATGGATCCAAGACTACCATGGTAGGAATTCCTATCAGATCAACATGGTTCAGATCTTTGACATTCGCGTGATGAATACTAGCCTGGTAGAGTTACATGCTGAACAGGTCCAACCCGGATTCCTAATATCACATAACTATCAAAGCTGTAAAGCGGGTTGCGAAAACGATCAAGGTTGTACCCTTGTCCAGGAGGCACTTCAGCACTTGTTAAATCATTGGTGGATGCCAATCTACATGGACGAAGATACTCAGCAGATTAGTATCAATAACAGGAATCCCACTCGGCGTCAAAGTCAGGATGTCCGATCAATGGAAGGTAACCTAGTGAGGTTACATTGTATTCAAAGTGGGCGTGGCCAGGTGCCACCACACAATTACGACCGTTGTAGCATTTGTTCGGAAAGTAACCAAGGGTGTTACCTTGTGAGAGCAGCTCTCCAGGGGCAGGTGGACCGTGGAGAGATTCGTCCATATCCGGGTTCTGGACCCATCAACTGGACACCGAACTACCTTGCCGATCAAGTTGAGGATATTGTCACAATCTCTGGTCATCACCAGACCAGGGATGTTTTTGCCATCATCCTTCTACTTGACGAATCTAGAGTTCCCAACCGGTAATGGATCGAGATTACTTATGATGGTCAGAAAAATCAGAAGGTTCCCATAGTCATCTATCTGCCGGGACCACTACCGTATGAATCAACTAAGGCTATCCCTTACAAATACGGTGCAACGATAATTGAAAATGGAAAGGAAATTCCATTACCCTCCATCGTGAATATTGCAGACATCATTTGTGTAACACGGAGAGGTCGAATCTTCAACCGAGGAGTTAGAGAACCTAACAAAGAAAAGGAACTTCAGACAGAAGCTCCCGATCCACCAGTCGGTCAATCCAGTAATCCCGATCTTTCAAAAAATAATGATGAGATGCTAAAGCTCATCCAAAGGAGTGAATACAACATTATTGATCAACTGTTACAGACTCCTTCAAAGATCTCGGTATTATCACTGTTACTCAGTTCAAAAGCCCACAGGGAGGCTCTACAGAAAGTCTTGGAGAAAGCCTTTGTGGAACAGGATGTAACAATCAGACAGTTCGATAGCATTGTCTCTAACATCACTTCCTGCAATAATTTGGGATTTAGTGATGAGGAATTACCCGAAGAGGGCCGCCGTCATAACATGGCGCTCAACATTACAGTTAACTGCCAGGACGATGCTTTAGCCAGCGTACTGGTAGACACAGGGTCAGCCCTGAATGTTATGCCGAAGTCCACTTTGATGCAATTATCATTCAAAGGCCCTCCGATGAGAGTCAGCGAGGTCGTCGTCAAAGCATTCGACGGATCCAGGAAAATGGTTATCGGCGAAGTTGATCTTCCCATAACTATTGGTCCTCACACTTTCCAAGTCACTTTCCAGGTCATGGACATCTGGGCAACATACAGTTGTTTATTAGGAAGACCTTGGATACATCAGGCTGGAGCGGTCACTTCGACCCTCCACCAAAAGCTAAAGTTCATCAAGAACGATCAACTTGTCACGGTTTGTGGGGAACAAGCCTTGCTTGTAAGCAACTTGTCATCATCCGCTGGTATAGAACCCAAGGAGGTTATTGGAACTCAGTTCCAAGCACTGTCGGTGAGCAAAGACAATCATTTCAAAGGAGGAACCTCGATTTCCTCATACAACGATGTTATCAAAGCGGTCGAGAGTACCGATACGACAGGATTGGGATAACTTGTCATTCCTATTGAAAAAAAACAAAGAAGGGTCTTGGTTTTTCTGCGACCTGTACCCAGACAGCTGCCAACGATGAAAGTCTTCATCCCCTTCAAAACTTCTTCCACAGTGGAGGTTTTCTTCACCCAGTGTCTCAGACAGTTCATGCTATCAATGAGGAAGATCCCTCTGACATAGATGAAGAATGGAAGTCCTATCTTAATGAGGACGGTTATATGTCTCAAGAAGAGGTGCATATGCCTTTTTGCTTTCCTACAGAAAGTCCGAGATTTATACCAAGATCAGACGTCGAAATGATAAATGGAGATTGTGATCCGGAAGGATGCCGTGCTCCGCCAAATTCATTAGAGGAGGACACTCTGATGAAAGACAATTTTGACTACACTTACTATGGCCCAATGGATGGTCTGCCAATGTGGCAACCTTATCCAGGAGACTTGGGGCAAGAGAGTCAGCCGAGTAATGAAAATCAGCTGACCATCATTGAACAGAATACCTGTGTCCCCACCATGTCATGGGATCAACACTCAGGTCATTCTGAAACTACTCAACATGAAGATGAATTCGCAACATTTGCAGGACTTGAATTCATCAACTATGCTTTTCCCGAGGTCAACGTCATCGAGAGAGATGACTACTCCAATTCCAAAGAAGTTTGGGACACTCTGGGAGAACCAAGCGGAAAATTCGACTATATGGTCAAGTACACTGCGCCCGAAAGCTCTCGTATCAGGTTCGAAGATATCCAGCCAACTGGATAGGAAGATACAGCTGAGAGCACAACTGCTCTGCATAATGTAATTGAGGAATTCTCCTACGACAATTCTGCCTGGGAGACAGATTACAATGATCCTGCTCCACCAGAAATCAGCATCATTTCTGAAGACAAATCAAGGAAGGTGCCAGACTTTGTGATTCACCGAGGAGTTCGCCGCTAATGGGTTGCCGTCGAGATTCCGAAGATCGTTCATCGGTCAAAGTAATTGCCATCTTTAACCTTTCACCCTGCCCAGGTGAAACAGATGTTTTGATAGGGCTCGCTTTCTGTAAATATCCCTCTTCGCTTCGCCCAAAGTGACAGAGTTTTGTTTTATAGGGCTGTAGTTTCAAGGATCGACTTGTTCATTAATAAAATAACGTCGTTCTGTAATTTCCGCATTAATTGCTATTTTCTCTTTTTGCTTTTTCAGAAAATGGTAATCCTAAAAAACAATTCAAATAAAAACAAGCAGTAAAATAAAAACACTGCACACACTTGCATTTTCTCTATCTCTTCTAAACACGAATCATCACGTCATGCAGATTGCTTGTCTTAAACCCTGTTGAAACATACGATCCGATGCCTTCTCCCAACTTTGAGTTCCCGGTATTCGAGGCTGAAGAAGAAAATGACAACGAAATTCCAGAAGAGATCTCCCGACTGCTCAGATAAGGGGAAAGGTCCATTGAGCCTCACAAAGAACCGTTGGAAACGGTAAACTTGGGTTCAGAGCAAGAGAGAAAAGAAATCAGGATTGGGGCACTGCTCAGTCCAACTGCCAGAGAGGATTTGATAAAGCTTCTCAAAGAATTCCCCGATGTATTCGCTTGGTCCTATCAGGATATCCCAGGGTTGGATACCAGCATCGTGGAGCATCACTTACCGTTAAGGTCGGAATGTCCACCAGTAAAGCAAAGGTTGAGACGCACTCACCCGGACATGGCCATCAAAATCAAAGAGGAGGTACAGAAACAGATTGACGTGGGTCATCTGAATATCCTCAATGGTTAGCCAACATCGTACCTGTTCCCAAAAAGGATGGAAAGATCAGAATGTGTGTTGATTATAGGGATCTAAACAAGGCTAGTCCAAAGGACGACTTTCCTTTACCACACATTGACATGCTGGTAGACAGCACAGCAAAGTTCAAAATTTTCTCCTTCATGGATGGATTCTCGGGCTATAACCAGATCAAAATGGCGCCGAAAGACATGGAGAAAACTTCATTCATTACCCCATGGGGTACCTTTTGTTACAAGGTAATGTCGTTCGGTTTGAAGAACGCAGGGGCAACCTATCAAAGGGCCATGACTACTCTGTTTCATGACATGATACACAAAGAAATCGAGGTATATGTCGATGATATGATTGCAAAGTCAAAAACAGAGAGTGAGCACGTCGAACATCTGTCAAAATTGTTCGAACGTTTAAGAAAATTCAAGCTCCGCTTGAATCCCAACAAATACACCTTCGGTGTCCGTTCAGGGAAACTATTAGGGTTCATCGTCAGCCAGAAAGGAATTGAGGTTGATCCTGACAAGGTCAAGGCCATTCAAAAAATGCCTTCTCCGAAAACTTAAAAATAAGTCAGGGGATTCCTGGGACGTTTGAACTACATCTCCAGATTCATATTCCTCATGACCGCCACATGCGCGCCGATTTTCAAATTACTCAAAAAGAACCAGGATTGCGTTTGGTCAAAAGATTGCCAAACCACCTTCGACAGTATTAAGGAATACCTGTTGAATCCGCCGATTCTATCACCTCCAGTGGAAGGAAGACCGCTGATCATTTACCTCACAGTCCTAGAGGACTCAATGGGATGTGTACTTGGCCAACAAGACGAAACGAAAAGGAAAGAGTCTGCCATCTACTATCTAAGCAAGAAATTCACCGACTGTGAATCTCGGTACACGATGCTCGAGAAAACTTGTTGCGCTTTGGCTTGGGCAGCCAAACGTCTTCGCCAATACATGATTCGTCATACTACTTGGTTGGTTTTCGAGATGGATCCAATCAAGTATGTCTTCGAAAAGCCTGCTCTCACGGGAAGAATTGCCCCTTGGCAGATGTTATTATCAGAATATGACATAGAGTACCATGCTCAGAAAGCCGTTAAGGGGAGTATTTTAGCTGATCATTTGGCTCATCAACCGATTGACGATCAAGAATCAATCGGGTTTGACTTCCCAGACGAAGATGTCATGTATCTAAAAATGAAAGATTGCGATGAACCGTTACCCAGTGAAGGGCCAGAACCAGGTTCCCAATGGGGACTTATCTTTGACGGAGCAGTTAATCATTACGGAAACGAAATTGGGGCAATCATTGTTACCCCTCAGGGTACCCACATTCCTTTCACCGCTCGACTTACGTTCAAATGTACGAACAACGAGGCCGAATACGAAGCTTCTATCATGGGTCTCGAAGAAGCAATTTATTTAAGGATCAAAAACTTGGACGTATACGGCGACTCAGCCTTGGTTATTAATCAGATAAAAGGAGATTGGAACACATGCCAATCAGGATTGATTCCTTACAAAGACTACGCAAGAAGGTTGCTACCCTTCTTCGAAAGAGTTGAGTTTCATCACATCCCTCGTGATGAGAATCACATGGCTGATGCATTAGCCACTATCTCTTCCATGATTAGTGTAGGTCAATGGAATGACATACCTAAGATCGACATAATGCGCCTTGAACGGCCTGCCTACATCTTCACGATCGAAGCAGTCATAGACGACAAACCTTGGTATTACGATATCAAATGCTTCCTTCAGAAACAAGAATACCCACCGGGGGCATCCAAGAAAGATAGAAAGACCCTCAGAAGATTGGCTGGAAACTTCTTCCTGAGCGGTGACACTCTCTATAAGAGAAATTTTGACATGGTTTTGCTCCGATGCGTAGACAGACCAGAAGCAGAAATGCTGATGAAAGAAATTCATGAAGGATCCTTTGGCACTCATGCCAACGGACATACAATGGCGAGAAAAATTCTAAGAGCAGGGTACTATTAGTTGACCATGGAATCCGACTGCTACAAGTACATGAGGAGGTGTCACAAGTGTCAGATATACTCCGACAAAATTCATGTACCGCCATCACATCTTAAAGTTCTTTCTTCCCCATGGCCTTTTTCCATATGGGGAATCGACATGATTGGCATGATCGAACCCAAGGCTTCAAACGGACATCGGTTCATCCTGGTAGCCATTGACTATTTCACCAAGTGGGTCGAAGCAGCGTCATACGCTAATGTAACCCGACAAGTGGTGGTCCGATTTATCAAAAACAATATCATCTGCCGTTATGGTGTTCCAAGCGAGATCATTACTGATAATGGATCTAACTTGAACAACAAGATGATGAAAGAGTTGTGTTCTGAGTTCAAGATTGAACATCATAACTCATCTCCCTACCGACCCAAGATGAACGGAGCGGTAAAAGCGGCTAACAAGAACATCAAGAAGATCGTTCAAAAGATGGTTATAACCTACAAAGATTGGCACGAGATGTTACCCTTTGCTCTTCATGGTTATCGAACATCTGTCCGCACTTCAACAGGGGCAAACCCTTTCTCTCTAGTATATAGCATGGAGGCAGTGCTCCCCATAGAAGTAGAGATCCCGTTAATCCGAGTATTGATGGAAGTTAAGCTCACCGAAGCTGAATAGTGTCGAAGTCGACACGGCGAACTGAATCTGATCGAAGAAAAGAGAATCACGGCACTATGCCACGGTCAGTTGTATCAACAGAGAATGAAGAGAGCGTTTGACAAAAAGGTTCGACCTCGTGTCTTCAGGAAAGGAGACCTCGTGCTTAAGAAGATACAATCATTTCTCACTGATTCGCGAGGCAAGTGGACTCCGAATTATGATGGCCCTTATGTAGCCATGAAAGCTTTCTCAGGCGGCGCCTTGAGACTTGCAACCATGAACGGAGAGGAATTTGCCTACCCCACAAATGTTGATGTAGTCAAGAAATACTTCGCCTAAAAAAAAAAAAACGTCTCGGGTGATTGAAAATCCGAAAGGGCGGTCCAGGCAAAAGTTAGAGACATGAAAAAAAATCATCCCGATGGATTGGAAACATCATAGTACAATCCAGTCAAAAATTAGGAATAATGGCAAGTAACTATGTTCAACAGAGGCAAGTCCCTCAGCAACACCAGTTACATCATCCATCAGAGGAAAACTCCAGTCAAAGTCATCTTCGACAGAAGCTCAGGATATCCCGAATTCAAAATTGGTAGAAGGATAGTGGTCGTTATGTTTCAACGAAGCCGTTTTCCCTGTAAATTACCATTTTCTAACTTTGTATATACTCTTTGGAATTACGCATTTGGCTGATCTCCATCTTATCAATAAAATTTGAGCCCTTGTGCTTTTGTTTGCAATTCTTATTTGTTTTAGCTTTACAGAACGGCGTTGTTAACATGATTAACGATTCTTGAAATGAAACAAAAATGAATTTACTTGTTAAAACTTTTTATGCTTTTAAAGTAAAGTCGGCAATTTCTTTTGACTGTTGAACATCAAAAGAACCTCAACCGCTTTTCCAGAAGTAAGCGAACTTCAAAGTACAGAATCAAAGTACTCCTTCTAACCCAGTACACCTGAATGAAGGGATCAACTGTGTCAGAGACCTTGTTTCGTCTGACACGCCTCGGCCGAGTTCTCGTCTCTTAAGCCCGATCAACATAGCTCCCAATAGGGATTGTCTCTCCTAAGCAAGGTAGAATTGCTATTCTGAACCAACGGTACTTCTTCGCCCCGCGATGGCCGAGTATCCAGTCGTGTTCACCTGTCAGTTTGTATGTCGCGTCAGTTTTGTCAGCATAAACATACACACATCATGCATTATTAATTTGCATTCACATTTCGTATTGCATCACTATCACTCTAGTCGGTCTTGTCCCCTAGTGATAGAAGTTCTCTCAATTGAGTTGTCAGTTCTTGCCTTGTCAGGAAACGCTGCGTTTGAACAACCTCGCCTCCAGTTTATTTCGGGAAGGAAGTTGGCCTCGACCACTTTGATAACTTGAACCACTGAAAGACCAGAGGACCCTCAGTTAACATCACTCTTCGCCATTGAAGATGATATCCCTGCTTTCCCGGATTAAAGAAAATCCCAAGAGAAAGTCTCCTAAGCAGAGATTTGGTAGTACAGCTGCCATTCTCCGAAAAACCCACCGATGAAAAGGTCATCATCACCTCAAAATTGGATCCCATCACATGGCATTTCTCCGGGAAGATCCCGAGAAAAGTATGATGTAAGACCCCCAAGCGAAGGCAATCTCTCAAGAGGCTCGCTTTCCCCAGTAGAAACAAATGGCGTCCCCAACAGAGAAGTTTGTACACCTCTACAACTCAAACGATTGGGTTCCCCAGCAAGTCTAACATCAGGTCTTTTTCCATCAAATGGCATCTCCCCAGGAAAATTCGGCGAGAAGTTTGAGGAAAACCGCTACGCATAGCGTCCTATGTCAATTAAGTTTATTGACAAAAGAAACTAAGACCAGTTCCTTGGTAGGAAACCAGGATCGAGGGGAAGTTTATTTCAGAAACTAAGACCAGTTCCTTGGTAGGAAACCATGATCGAGGGGAAGTTTACAACAGAAACTGAGACCAGTTCATTGGTAAGAAACAAGGATCGAGGGGAAGTTTATTTTAGAAACTAAGACCAGTTCCTTGGTAGGAAACCAGGATCGAGGGGAAGTTCATCTCAAAAGAAAACTGAGACCAGTTCCTTGGCTGAAGACCAGGATCGAGGGGAAGTTAACCTTTTCTAAGCATCATTGCTTAGCAAAAGAAGATGAATGCGTGCGCTACCATTCATAACCAGCGTCAAAATTTCGGGTATTCCGATATTTAATCCTCTTGCACCCCGAATGCCCGAACAGCTTCGTCATTCACACCTTCGTGTCCAAGAAGATTAAATAGGGGCATCTGTCATACCCCAAATTTCGACCACTTAGATTTCCCATCATTGTGCAAATCATCATCACAATATGGAGGAACCATCATACTTCTTCAGTCTCCCCAAAGATGGGTGAGCATTCACTACTATCAAAAGTAGGGTTTCAAGCCCTCTCAGAGTTCTTAGACAAAGGATCAATCAAGGAATGACATGATCTTCAACTTGTCTACACTCTCAAACATTATCAATGGATCAAAAGGACTCCCACTTCAAGGATTAAGCACAAGGCTGCTCCCTTCTAGGTGGATCAAGTCTCAAGATCGACGGTATCACCAAATTAGGGTTTTGGTCGACCAGGGCCTCTAGATGAAAATTTTCATCTAGGGCACAAGCCAATGATCCAAAACATAACCTAATATACTCCATGGAACCTCATGGACCCAATCATCAAGTCAATTTTGCCTCAGGGGATGCATTCATCAAAAATCAGGAATTAGGGTTTCTTGACCTAATTCACCCCTAAGTTGACTTTTAGGGAAAATCAAGAGCCAAGACCTCAAGAGAGGGTTTGAGGGTCTCTAATATACCATATTGATCCATTTGGGACAATGGATTAATCCAAGAAGCTTGAGCAACAAGTCTCAATTTCATCTGCACCACAATTAGGGTTTTAAGGAAAAAGTCAACTATAACTTTGACTTTTGACCAGGACATGCTCCCAAGCCCTAGGACATGCCTCAATATACCCTATGACACCCATGGAACATGTCCATCAAGTTTGATTTAGGTCAAGGACATGATTTCCTGAAGAATTGCACAGTTTGGAATTCATCTGATAAAAAGTCAATTGTGCACAAAAGTCAACTTTGACTTTTTGAGATTTTTCACCAAAATGGATTTTTAACCCTAAAATGATGTTAATGTATGATTTGAATCATCTTTCATCAAGAAAAATCAAGAAAAGTGGGATAACTTGTAAAAGGGGTAACCATAAAGACTTAGAAAATTTTCTAAGTTAAAAATAAAGTGACAAGGGTACCAACTTTGGAGGATCATAACTCCTAAACCACAAGGCCATTTTTTCTCATCCAAGGATGGATTTGTAGCCCTCATTACCCTCTACAAAAAATTCAACTAGACCTAAGTCCAATTCATTAAGGATTTTTAGTTATGGAGTGATCAAAATGGCTGAAAAATGAAAATGTCACTTTTTCCAACACTTAGTGAAATTTTCACTAAGTCAGAATCTGCCTTCACTTTTTGCCAAATGTAGGGGGATTTTTCACTTGGATTCAAAAGAGATCAAAACCAAACATGTTCAAACAGTTGTTGTATCATGTAAGGGCTTTCCAAAATGGCTAAGAACATTGCCAAATTCCATTTGGGCTATGAGATATGACATTGGCAAGTTGCGTTGTTGAAATCTGTCAAAGGCAAGGCAGAATTTGCAACTTTGCTCGATTTGCCAAAATCAGCCAAATTCAAATGCTCCTATCCACTTGGACACATCTGAGGATTGAATCTAAAGGGGACAATCACTGAGCCAAGCCTCCAAAGTCCATGGAACAAGAAATAGCATGTTGAACCTAGAATGGCCAAAATAGGGACAAGACTCCAAATTTGGATTGAAGCATTCAATGGAAGCATCAAGGTGGCATGGACTGAGCCATTCTCATCTGAAATCAGTCAAGACTTATCCAAGACCAAGGGGACCAAAGCTCTGTGCCCTAACCTCTAGTCAATGGCTAGAGGAGACTTGGATTTTCATTTGCCAACATTGGCCAAACCTACTTAGCAGTCGCCATTCACTATTCCTTGCAAAACAAACTTGCTCTACTATAAATAGAGCTCAATTGTGATCAGTTTGAGTGCACCAAATCCATCTAACAGATGCTTTCCTCAAAATCTCTTTCTCTTGGCAAAAATGCCTTTCTTAGCAAGGTAGCTATTGGGTTTTGAGTTTGAGAGCTTTTCCAATCAAACCAATCACTCACACACCTCACATACATCATATAGAAGTTATCCAAACACTCACATAACATCTGGAACACATATTTCACAAAATCACTAGCCAATTGCTCAAGTTCTTGACAGTTTTGCAGTTGAGGTGCCATCTTCAACTCCAAACCATTTCAATCCATTCCAAGCACTCAGACACATCACTTGGCACCTAGGGAAGCTATTCACATCATTGGAACCTAGCTGTAACACCTCCAACATAAAACACGATCACCAGCTGCAAGTGGTAAGCATGAGCTCTTCTAACTCTATGATCCATGCAATTTTTGCTGCACAATAATTTGGCCATATGTTCATAATCATGCATGGAATGTTTTCCCTCAATTAATTGCTTTATTTGAATCGTGTATCAAAAATCATAGCCCTCGTGTAGAAATTAGGGTTCTTGAGGATTTTTCATGATTTCTTGTTATATGTTTAATTTAAATGAAATTATTGGACATAGACCTGATCGTGAGGTTGAGACGAGCATAATGATATGTGGATTGCATGTTATAATCAAGTATTCAGTGAGATTGGAGAGAAAATGCAAATCTGGCCAAGCCCAGAACACGCGCGTGTTCTTGGTGTGTTCTTGGCGCCTTTTTTTCAAAATTTGAATATTTGAATTTCGTGATTTTATTTAATTGATTCAAAAATTAATTTCTCTCTGAGTTTTAATGATTTTGAATTGATTCTTTTTTTAATAATTCACAAAAATGTTAAAATATTTTATTTTCCCAAAAAATCCCAAAAATATTATTTATTTCATATAATTGATATTTTTGCAAAGAATTAATGTTTTAATTGTTTTTAACATTTAAAATATTTTTTCTACATTGATTTTGCAACTTTTAATGCTTTCTAATTATTTTGTAGGTCAATACTTAATTTTTGAAGCATTAATCCAAGATCACAATTTGTTTTCCATATGTTAAACAATTTTGATCATTTTAATTGAATTTTTATTCAATTAAATACATTTTTGAAAACAAATTAGGGTTTTTGGATTAATTCAACCCTCATAAATCATTTTCAAAACACTTGGGCCTCTAATAGAGTGTAAGACCCATTCCTTTTTTACCAAATCATTTTTGGGCCTCAGTGCATTGTATAAGTCCCGATACCGTCAAAAACAAACGGCGCGATCGTCGCCTTTTAAGAAAAATAACCTTTTGGGCCTCTCCTTGAGCTATAAGACCCATTCAAAACTTTTGGGCCTCTAATAGAGTGTAAGATCCAACCCCCTTTTAACCAAAAACATTTTTGGGCCTCACTTATTGTATAAGTCCCTCTGCGTTAAAAGAAAATCTCGGCGCGATCGCCATTTTTAAACGAAAAAAACAATTGGGCCTACCCTCGTGTTATAAGCCCCACTCTTTTTCTTTAAACTTTTTTGGCCTCTTGAGAGAGTGTAAGACCCATCCCCTTGTACAGAAAATAATGTTTGGGCCACAGTCACTTGTATAAGTCCCTCTGTACAAATTTAAACAGTGCGCTCACTGATAAAACCCTGGGCCTCTCCTTGAGCTGTAAGCCCCAAATCTTTCTTTTTTCAAAGCACTTTCTCCTTTGATTTTGAATATACTGTTGTTTTCAATCTTTCTTTGTTGAACAACTAACCAAACAGCATGGAAGCTCTACAACCGAGTAAGTGGTTATTGCTTTCATTTACTGCTTTTATATACAAATAACTGTATTGTGGGGCTGTTTCGCTGTAAGTCTTCTTTCATAAACTCATATCAACTATGTAATAATAGTATAGATATTTAGAGTTTTCCCGGCCACTACGTCTAGAACTAGGTGACGTCGTTTCGTTTAGTCGTAGAAATAGACAACTAGATCCCCAATAGGATCACCAGATACAGTCTTCTCTTCGGCTGTCCTCATTAGGAATTGTCAAGAAACTCTACTCCCAGAGATGAATGTATTCTCCGTGAATGGCATCTTTAAGTTTCTTCCAAATTCTCGAACTTTCCTGACTTTGATCTATTCTCGGTGAATAGCATTGCCTTGAATTTCTTAGGGTTTGGGGACCCATCGGCTTCTTAAAAGCAATCGGCCTCCTCTTGGGCATCGTACAAGGACCCACAGGCTTCTTAAAAGCAACCCCGCCTCCTCTTGGGCTTAGTACAAGGACCCTACAGCTTCTTAGAAGTATTCACATCCTACTCTTAGGCTTCGTATAATGATCTCTTCCTCCGGGAATGATAACCTCCTCTTGGGCTTAGTACAAGGACCCGCCGGCTTCTTAAAAGCTTCCAGCCTCCTCTTGGGCTTCGTACAAATTGTCCCGACGATCTCCTAGAAGGATAGGAACAGAACTTAGTAATCTCCATAGAACAGTCCTTTCATAGAGTCTACCACTGTTTCTCAAAACATAGTACAAAACTCTAGACACGGACAATCTAATATCCTTGAGTCTCAAAGACATTCTCAAGAGACCCCTTCGTTAAATAGGAAGGAAACCCGTAGACTCGGACAGTCTCAATACCCTTTGGATTTCCTGCTTCCTTGAAAAACAGGAATAACCCGGATCCTTGAATCAAATCCTTGAGTACAGTGCTGCTCATATAAGAACTGATTTTCTCTTTAAAATCAGTATACTGGACCTGTCACTCAACTGAAACAGTGACCCGGCCTCCTCTTGGGCTTTGTACAATGATTCTCCCCAGCGGAGTCAAACAACGTTTAGCCTCTCTCTCGGGCTTTGTACGAGACACATAAGAGACTCCCTCGTTGAGTCAATCACCCCTTTCGCCTCCATCTCAGGCTTTATGCGAGATACAAAAAGGTTCTTATTGAGCCAAACAAATAATAGCCTCCATCTCGGGCTTTATACGAGATACCAAAAGATTCCCTCGTTGAGTTAAAACCTCTTAGCCTCTCTCTCGGGCTTTGTACGAGACACATACTAGCCTCCTCTTAGGATTTATATAAGAAAACCACTGGTTAATCCAATTAACCTTTTAGCATCAAAGTTGTGCCTCGTTCACAGTACATAAACATCAACAACTTTTTCCCCTTCATCTAATTGCTGTAAGCGGCAAGCCTCTGGATCATCTACATCCATGCCACTGTCCCACTTTTAGCATGAGAAATTCCTAAGGAAAGATAGCATTGCTCTACACTGAGTTAAAGTCTTCTCCTTCAGGTTAAAATCCCCTTTAAAGGAAATTATGGCATTGCCGGATTCACACATCCCGGTTAAAGTAATTCTCCTTTATAAACAGTTGTGACAAAAACCCCCTATTTAGAGATGACAAATTCTCTCTAAAGTCAAACCCTTTTAGCTTCATATCTTGGGCTTTGAACAAGATACAAATAGACTCTTCAGCTTCACATCTTGGGCTTTGAACAAGATACAAACTACCTTTCACTTCACGTCTTGGGCTTTGAACAAGACACCAAAACAACCATTTCCTCCCATAGAATAGGAGGAACTACGAACGCTCTGATTTCCCTGTTTCGGTAAACGGGAATACGTAGGCATAAGATCGAAAGAAAAGATCTTAGCGAACACAATCAACAAAAAACCAAAATCCCATACTCTCACATCAAAAAGCATCAGTCCTAACATCCTAATCCTTGTTCCCCGCCAGAAACCTTCTGTCAAGGTAAAAAGAGAGAAACCGTATTGGCGAAAATACAAATAACTAGTACAAAGGCCCCCCTACATTGATAGCATTCGTAACCTAACAGACCGCTGTTTAAACTCAGTATGCAAAGCAGGGTTAATTGGAGACATCTATTTCCCTTCCTTATTCAGCTCACAATAGGATAAAAAATGAATCGACCTGTAGTTAAAGCTCAACCGCAGAGAGCGACCAGCGCTTAAGAACCGCGTCCAAAATCGCTCGCTACACCTGGGTCAAAAGTCAAAGGCACAGTTAACTTTTCCCGCAAAACCCTAATTGTGGTTCTGATGAAATTAAAACTTGTTGCTCAAGCTTCTTAGACCAATAAATTGTTGCAAATGGATCAATGTGGTGTATTAGAGACCCTTAAATCGTCCCTTGAGGTATTCGCCCATGTTTTGTCCCAAAAGTCAACTTATGGGTGAATTAGGTCAAGAAACCCTAATTCCTGATTTTTTTTTATGAATGCATCCCCTGAGGCAAAATTGACTTGATGATTGGGTTCATGATGTGCCTTGGAGCATCCTAGGTTATGCTTTGAAGCATTGGCTCATACCCAGAGGAAAATTTCCATCTGGAGGCCCGGGTCGACCAAAACCCTAATTTGGTGACACTGGCGATCTTGAGGCTTGATCCACCTGGAATGTTGCAACCTTGTGCTTGATTCTTGCTGTGGGAGTCCTCTTGATCCTTTGGGGATGTTTGAGAGGTTAGACAAGTTGAAGATCATGTTATTTCTTGATTGATCTTTTGTCCAAGAGCTTTGAGAGGGCTTGAAACCCTAATTGTTGATAGTAGTGAATGCTCACCCATCTTTAGGGAGACTGATGAAGTATGATGGCTCCATATTGTGATGATGATTTGCACAATGATGGGAAATCTTAGTGGTCAAAATTTGGGGTATGACAGGTGCCTCTATTTAATCTTCTTGAACCCGAAGGTGTGAACGGCGAAGGTATTTGGGCATTCAGGGTGCAAGAGGATTAAATATCGGAATACCCAAAATTTTGATGGTGGTTAAGAATGGCAGTTCACGCATCCTTCTTCTTTCGCTAAGAAATGATGCTTAGAAAAGGTAAACTTCCCCTCGATCCTGGTCTTCAGCCAAGGAACTGGTCTCAGTTTTCTTGTGAAGTGAGCTTCCCCTCGATCCTGGTATCCTACCAAGGAACTGGTCTAAGTTTCTAAAATAAACTTCCCCTCGATCCTGGTTTCCTACCAAGGAACTGGTCTATGTTTCTGAAATAAACTTCCCCTAGATCCTGGTTTCCTACCAAGGAACTGGTCTTAGTTTCTGAAATAAACTTCCCCTCGATCCTGGTTTCCTACCAAGGAACTGGTCTCAGTTTCTTTTGTCAATAAACTTTCTTGACAAGGGACGCTATGCGAGCGGTTTTCATCAAAATTCTCGCCGGATTTTCCTGGAGAGATGCCATTTGATGGGAAAAACTTTTGATGTCAAACTTGCAGGGGAACCCATTTTCCTGAGTTGTAGAGGTGCACAAACTTCTCTCTTGGAGACGCCATTTGTTGATTCTACTGGGGAAAATGAGTCTCTTGAGAGACTGCTTTCGCATGGGGATATTACATCATACTTTTCTCGGGATCTTCTCGGAGAAATGCCATATGATGTGATCCAATTTTGAGGTGCTGATGACCTTTTCGTCAGCGGATTTTTTCGGAGAAAAACTGCTGTATTGTCGAATCTCTGATTAAGAGGCTTTCTCTGGGGATTTTCCTTAATCCGGGAAAGCGAAAATATCATCTTCGATGGCGAAGAGTGACGTTTGTCAAAGATTCTCTGGCTTCTCAGAGGTTTAAGTTATCAAAGTGGTCAAAGAACCACCTTCAATATAGAAATAAACTAGAGGAGTGATTGTCCAGACACGACGTTTCCTGACAAGGAAAGAACTGACAACTCGATTGAGGGGACTTTTATCACTTAGGGATAAGACTGACCAGAGTGATAGTGATGCAGTATGAATGTGAATGAAAATCAATAATGCATGATGTATGTATGTATATGCTGACAAAACTGACACGACATACAGGCTAATGGATGAACACGACTGGATACTCGGCCACTGCTGGGACGAAGAAGTACCGCTGGTTCAAGATATCAATTCTGCCTTGCTTAGGAGAAAGTAGTTCCTGCGGGGAACAACCGTTGATCGGGCTTAGAAAGTAAGAACTCTGTCGGGGGTGTCAGATGAAACATGGTATCTGGCACAGCTGATCCTTCATTCAGGCGTACTGGTTTAGAAGGATTACTTTGATTCTGCACTTTGAAGTTCAACCTTCTTTGGAGAAGCGATTGATGTTTTTTCGATGTTCAACAGTCAAAAGAATTGCCATCTTTATTTAAAAAGCAGAAAAAGTTTTAACAAGTAAATTCATTTTTGTTTTATTTCAAGAATCGTTGATCATATTAAAATGTCGTTCTGTAAAGCTAAAACAAATAAGAATTGCAAACAAAAGCACAAGGGCTCAAATTTTATTGATAGGATGGAAATCAGCCAAGTGCGTGATTCCATAGAGTATTTACAAAGTTAGAAAATGGTAATTTAAGGGAAAAGGGCTATATTGAAACATAACGACCACTATCCTTCTACCAACTTTGAATTTCGGGCATCCTGAGCTTCTGTCGAAGATGACCCTAACTGGAGTTTTCCGGACGGATGGCATGACTGCTGCTGAGGGACTTGTCCCTGTTGAACATAGTTACTTGCCATTATCCCTAACTTTTTCCT
The DNA here is from genome assembly GCA_022829125.1 of Lathyrus tuberosus. NCBI lineage: Eukaryota > Viridiplantae > Streptophyta > Magnoliopsida > Fabales > Fabaceae > Lathyrus > Lathyrus tuberosus. The sequence continues at coordinate 11,087,632 of JALAZF010000090.1, forward strand.
GGATTGTACTGTGATGTTTCCAATCCACCGGGATGATTTTTTGATTATGTCTCTAATTTTTGCCTGGACCGCCCTTTCGGGTTTCCAATCCACCGAGACGTTTTTTTTATTTAGGCGAAGTATTTCTTGACTACGTCAACATTTGTGGGGTAGGAAAATTCTTCTCCATCCATGGTTGCAAGTCTCAAGACGCCGCCTGAGAAAGCTTTCTTGACCACATAGGGGCCATCATAATTCGGAGTCCACTTACCCCAAGAATCAGTGAGAAAAGATTGTATCTTTTTTAGCACAAGGTCTCCTTTCCTGAAGACGCGAGGTCGGACCTTTTTGTCAAATGCCTTCTTCATTCTTTGTTGATACAACTGACAGTGGCATAGAGCCGTGATTCTCTTTTCTTCGATCAGATTTAGTTCGTCGTGTCGACTTTGACACCATTCAGCTTCTGTTAGCTTAGCTTCCATCAATACTTGGATTGATGGGATCTCTACTTCTATGGGGAGCACTGCTTCCATGCCATATACTATAGAGAAAGGGGTTGCCCCTGTTGAAGTGCAGACAGATGTACGATAACCGTGAAGAGGAAAGGGTAGCATCTCGTGCCAGTCTTTGTAGGTTACAACCATCTTTTGAACAATTCTCTTGATGTTCTTGTTAGCCGCTTCTACCGCTCCATTCATCTTAGGTCGGTAGGGAGATGAGTTATGGTGTTCGATCTTAAACTCTGCGTACAACTCTTTCATCATCTTATTGTTCAATTTAGATCCATTATCGGTAATGATCTGGCTCGGAACACCATAACGGCATATGAGATTGTTTTTCTCATCCAAGGATGGATTTATAGCCCTCATTACCCTCTACAAAAAATTCAACTAGACCTAAGTCCAATTCATTAAGGATTTTGAGTTATGGAGTGATCAAAATGGCTGAAAAATGAAAATGTCACTTTTTCCAACACTTAGTGAAATTTTCACTAAGTCAGAATCTGCCTTCACTTTTTGCCAAATGTAGGGGGATTTTTCACTTGGATTCAAAAGAGATCAAAACCAAACATGTTCAAACAGTTGTTGTATCATGTAAGGGCTTTCCAAAATGGCCAAGAACATTGCCAAATTCCATTTGGGCTATGAGATATGACATTGGCAAGTTGCGTTGCTGAAATCTGTCAAAGGCAAGGCAGAATTTGCAACTTTGCTCGATTTGCCAAAATCAGCCAAATTCAAATGCTCTTATCCACTTGGACACATCTGAGGATTGAATCTAAAGGGGACAATCACTGAGCCAAGCCTCCAAAGTCCATGGAACAAGAAATAGCATGTTGAACCTAGAATGGCCAAAATAGGGACAAGACTCCAAATTTGGATTGAAGCATTCAATGGAAGCATCAAGGTGGCATGGACTGAGCCATTCTCATCTGAGATCAGTCAAGACTTATCCAAGATCAAGGGGACCAAAGCTCTGTGCCCTAACCTCTAGTCAATGGCTAGAGGAGACTTGGATTTTCATTTGCCAACATTGGCCAAACCTACTTAGCAGTCGCCATTCACTATTCCTTGCAAAACAAAATTGCTCTACTATAAATAGAGCTCAATTGTGATCAGTTTGAGTGCACCAAAGCCATCTAACAGATGCTTTCCTCAAAATCTCTTTCTCTTGGCAAAAATGCCTTTCTTAGCAAGGTAGCTATTGGGTTTTGAGTTTGAGAGCCTTTCCAATCAAACCAATCACTCACACACCTCACATACATCATATAGAAGTGATCCAAACACTCACATAACATCTGGAACACAGATTTCACAAAATCACTAGCCAATTGCTCAAGTTTTTGACAGTTTTGCAGTTGAGGTGCCATCTTCAACTCCAAACCATTTCAATCCATTCCAAGCACTCAGACACATCACTTGGCACCTAGGGAAGCTATTCACATCATTGGAACCTAGCTGTAACACCTCCAACATAAAACACGATCACCAGCTGCAAGTGGTAAGCATGAGCTCTTCTAACTCTATGATCCATGCAATTTTTGCTGCACAATAATTTGGCCATATGTTCATAATCATGCATGGAATGTTTTCCCTCAATTAATTGCTTTGTTTGAATCGTGTATCAAAAATCATAGCCCTCATGTAGAAATTAGGGTTCTTGAGGATTTTTCATGATTTCTTGTTATATGTTTAATTTAAATGAAATTATTGGACATAGACCTGATCGTGAGGTTGAGACGAGCATAATGATATGTGGATTACATGTTATAATCAAGTATTCAGTGAGATTGGAGAGAAAATGCAAATCTGGCCAAGCCCAGAACACGCGCGTGTTCTTGGTGTGTTCTTGGCGCCTTTTTTTCAAAATTTGAATATTTGAATTTCGTGATTTTATTTAATTGATTCAAAAATTAATTTCTCTCTGAGTTTTAATGATTTTGAATTGATTCTTTTTTTAATAATTCACAAAAATGTTAAAATATTTTATTTTCCCAAAAAATCCCAAAAATATTATTTATTTCATATAATTGATATTTTTGCAAAGAATTAATGTTTTAATTGTTTTTAACATTTAAAATATTTTTTCTACATTGATTTTGCAACTTTTAATGCTTTCTAATTATTTTGTAGGTCAATACTTAATTTTTGAAGCATTAATCCAAGATCACAATTTGTTTTCCATATGTTAAACAATTTTGATCATTTTAATTGAATTTTTATTCAATTAAATACATTTTTGAAAACAAATTAGGGTTTTTGGATTAATTCAACCCTCATAAATCATTTTCAAAACACTTGGGCCTCTAATAGAGTGTAAGACCCATTCCTTTTTTACCAAATCATTTTTGGGCCTCAGTGCATTGTATAAGTCCCGATACCGTCAAAAACAAACGGCGCGATCGTCGCCTTTTAAGAAAAATAACCTTTTGGGCCTCTCCTTGAGCTATAAGACCCATTCAAAACTTTTGGGCCTCTAATAGAGTGTAAGATCCAACCCCCTTTTAACCAAAAACATTTTTGGGCCTCACTTATTGTATAAGTCCCTCTGCGTTAAAAGAAAATCTCAGCGCGATCGCCATTTTTAAACGAAAAAAACAATTGGGCCTACCCTCGTGTTATAAGCCCCACTCTTTTTCTTTAAACTTTTTTGGCCTCTTGAGAGAGTGTAAGACCCATCCCCTTGTACAGAAAATAATGTTTGGGCCACAGTCACTTGTATAAGTCCCTCTGTACAAATTTAAACAGTGCGCTCACTGATAAAACCCTGGGCCTCTCCTTGAGCTGTAAGCCCCAAATCTTTCTTTTTTCAAAGCACTTTCTCCTATGATTTTGAATATACTGTTGTTTTCAATCTTTCTTTGTTGAACAACTAACCAAACAGCATGGAAGCTCTACAACCGAGTAAGTGGTTATTGCTTTCATTTACCGCTTTTATATACAAATAACTGTATTGTGGGGCTGTTTCGCTGTAAGTCTTCTTTCATAAACTCATATCAACTATGTAATAATAGTATAGATATTTAGAGTTTTCCCGGCCACTACGTCTAGAACTAGGTGACGTCGTTTCGTTTAGTCGTAGAAATAGACAACTAGATCCCCAATAGGATCACCAGATACAGTCTTCTCTTCGGCTGTCCTCATTAGGAATTGTCAAGAAACTCTACTCCCAGAGATGAATGTATTCTCCGTGAATGGCATCTTTAAGTTTCTTCCAAATTCTCGAACTTTCCTGACTTTGATCTATTCTCAGTGAATAGCATTGCCTTGAATTTCTCAGGGTTTGGGGACCCATCGGCTTCTTAAAAGCAATCGGCCTCCTCTTGGGCATCGTACAAGAACCCACAGGCTTCTTAAAAGCAACCCCGCCTCCTCTTGGGCTTAGTACAAGGACCCTACGGCTTCTTAGAAGTATTCACATCCTACTCTTAGGCTTCGTATAATGATCTCTTCCTCCGGGAATGATAGCCTCCTCTTGGGCTTAGTACAAGGACCCGTCGGCTTCTTAAAAGCTTCCAGCCTCCTCTTGGGCTTCGTACAAATTGTCCCGACGACCTCCTAGAGGGATAGGAACAGAACTTAGTAATCTCCATAGAACAGTCCTTTCATAGAGTCTACCATTGTTTCTCAAAACATAGTACAAAACTCTAGACACGGACAATCTAATATCCTTGAGTCTCAAAGACATTCTCAAGAGACCCCTTCGTTAAATAGGAAGGAAACCCGTAGACTCAGACAGTCTCAATACCCTTTGGATTTCCTGCTTCCTTGAAAAACAGGAATAACCCGGATCCTTGAATCAAATCCTTGAGTACAGTGCTGCTCATATAAGAACTGATTTTCTCTTTAAAATCAATATACTGGACCTGTCACTCAACTGAAACAGTGACCCTGCCTCCTCTTGGGATTTGTACAATGATTCTCCCCAGCGTAGTCAAACAACGTTTAGCCTCTCTCTCGGGCTTTGTACGAGACACATAAGAGACTTCCTCGTTGAGTCAATCACCCCTTTCGCCTCCATCTCAGGCTTTATGCGAGATACAAAAAGGTTCTTATTGAGCCAAACAAACAATAGCCTCCATCTCGGGCTTTTTACGAGATACCAAAAGATTCCCTCGTTGAGTTAAAACCTCTTAGCCTCTCTCTCGGGCTTTGTACGAGACACATACTAGCCTCCTCTTAGGATTTATATAAGAAAACCACTGGTTAATCCAATTAACCTTTTAGCATCAAAGTTGTGCCTCGTTCACAGTACACAAACATCAACAACTCTTTCCCCTTCATCTAATTGCTGTAAGCGGCAAGCCTCTGGATCATCTACATCCATGCCACTGTCCCTCTTTTAGCATGAGAAATTCCTAAGGAAAGATAGGATTGCTCTACACTGAGTTAAAGTCTTCTCCTTCAGGTTAAAATCCCCTTTAAAGGAAATTATGGCATTGCCGGATTCACACATCCCGGTTAAAGTAATTCTCCTTTATAAACAGTTGTGACAAAAACCCCCTATTTAGAGATGACAAATTCTCTCTAAAGTCAAACCCTTTTAGCTTCATATCTTGGGCTTTGAACAAGATACAAATAGACTCTTCAGCTTCCCATCTTGGGCTTTGAACAAGATACAAACTACCTTTCACTTCACGTCTTGGGCTTTGAACAAGACACCAAAACAACCATTTCCTCCCATAGAATAGGAGGAACTACGAACGCTCTGATTTCCCTGTTTCGGTAAACGGGAATACGTAGGCATAAGATCGAAAGAAAAGATCTTAGCGAGCACAATCAACAAAAAACCAAAATCCCATACTCTCACATCAAAAAGCATCAATCCTAACATCCTAATCCTTGTTCCCCGCCAGAAACCTTCTGTCAAGGTAAAAAGAGAGAAAACCGTATTAGCAAAAATACAAATAACCAGTACAAAGGCCCCCCCACATTAATAGCATTCGTAACCTAACAGACCGCTGTTTAAACTCAGTATGCAAAGCAGGGTTAATTGGAGACATCTATTTCCCTTCCTTATTCAGCTCACAATAGGATAAAAAATGAATCGACCTGTAGTTAAAGCTCAACCGCAGAGAGCGACCAGCGCTTAAGAACCGCGTCCAAAATCGCTCGCTACACCTGGGTCAAAAGTCAAAGGCACAGTTAACTTTTCCCGCAAAACCCTAATTGTGGTTCTGATGAAATTGAAACTTGTTGCTCAAGCTTCTTAGACTAATAAATTGTTGCAAATGGATCAATGTGGTGTATTAGAGACCCTTAAATCGTCCCTTGAGGTATTCGCCCATGTTTTGTCCCAAAAGTCAACTTAGGGGTGAATTAGGTCAAGAAACCCTAATTCCTGATTTTTTTTATGAATGCATCCCCTGAGGCAAAATTGACTTGATGATTGGGTTCATGATGTCCCTTGGAGCATCCTAGGTTATGCTTTGAAGCATTGGCTCATGTCCAGAGGAAAATTTCCATCTGGAGGCCCGGGTCGACCAAAACCCTAATTTGGTGACACTGGCGATCTTGAGGCTTGATCCACCTGGAATGTTGCAACCTTGTGCTTGATTCTTGCTGTGGGAGTCCTCCTGATCCTTTGGGGATGTTTGATAGGTTAGACAAGTTGAAGATCATGTTATTTCTTGATTGATCTTTTGTCCAAGAGCTTTGAGAGGGCTTGAAACCCTAATTGTTGATAGTAGTGAATGCTCACCCATCTTTGGGGAGACTGATGAAGTATGATGGCTCCATATTGTGATGATGATTTGCACAATGATGGGAAATCTTAGTGGTCAAAATTTTGGGTATGACAGGTGCCTCTATTTAATCTTCTTGAACCCGAAGGTGTGAACGGCGAAGGTATTCGGGCATTCAGGGTGCAAGAGGATTAAATATCGGAATACCCAAAATTTTGATGGTGGTTAAGAATGGCAGTTCACGCATCCTTCTTCTTTCGCTAAGAAATGATGCTTAGAAAAGGTAAACTTCCCCTCGATCCTGGTCTTCAGCCAAGGAACTGGTCTCAGTTTTCTTGTGAAGTGAGCTTCCCCTCGATCCTGGTATCCTACCAAGGAACTGGTCTAAGTTTCTGAAATAAACTTCCCCTCGATCCTGGTTTCCTACCAAGGAACTGGTCTATGTTTCTGAAATAAACTTCCCCTAGATCCTGGTTTCCTTCCAAGGAACTGGTCTTAGTTTCTGAAATAAACTTCCCCTCGATCCTGGTTTCCTACCAAGGAACTGGTCTCAGTTTCTTTTGTCAATAAACTTTCTTGACAAGGGACGCTATGCGTAGCGGTTTTCATCAAAATTCTCGCCGGATTTTCCTGGGGAGATGCCATTTGATGGGAAAAACTTTTGATGTCAAACTTGCAGGGGAACCCATTTTCCTGAGTTGTAGAGGTGCACAAACTTCTCTGTTGGAGACGCCATTTGTTGATTCTACTGGGGAAAACGAGTCTCTTGAGAGACTGCTTTCGCGTGGGGATATTGCATCATACTTTTCTCGGGATCTTCTCGGAGAAATGCCATATGATGTGATCCAATTTTGAGGTGCTGATGACCTTTTCGTCAGCGGATTTTTTCGGAGAAAAACTGCTGTATTGTCGAATCTCTGATTAAGAGGCTTTCTCTGGGGATTTTCCTTAATCCGGGAAAGCGAAAATATCATCTTCGATGGCGAAGAGTGACGTTTGTCGAAGATTCTCTGGCTTCTCAGAGGTTTAAGTTATCAAAGTGGTCAAAGAACCACCTTCAATATAGAAATAAACTGGAGGAGAGATTGTCCAGACACGACGTTTCCTGACAAGGAAAGAACTGACAACTCGATTGAGGGGACTTTTATCACTTAGGGATAAGACTGACCAGAGTGATAGTGATGCAGTATGAATGTGAATGAAAATCAATAATGCATGATGTATGTATGTATATGCTGACAAAACTGACACGACATACAGGCTAATGGATGAACACGACTGGATACTCGGCCACTGCTGGGACAAAGAAGTACCGCTGGTTCAAGATATCAATTCTTCCTTGCTTAGGAGAAAGTAGTTCCTACGGGGAACAACCGTTGATCGGGCTTAGAAAGTAAGAACTCTGCCAGGGGTGTCAGATGAAACATGGTATCTGGCACAACTGATCCTTCATTCAGGCGTACTGGTTTAGAAGGATTACTTTGATTCTGCACTTTGAAGTTCAACCTTCTTTGGAGAAGCGATTGATGTTCTTTCGATGTTCAACAGTCAAAAGAATTGCCATCTTTATTTAAAAAGCAAAAAAAGTTTTAACAAGTAAATTCTTTTTTTTTTATTTCAAGAATCGTTGATCATATTAAAATGTCGTTCTGTAAAGCTAAAACAAATAAGAATTGCAAACAAAAGCACAAGGGCTCAAATTTTATTGATAGGATGGAAATCAGCCAAGTGCGTGATTCCATAGAGTATTTACAAAGTTAGAAAATGGTAATTTAAGGGAAAAGGGCTATATTGAAACATAACGACCACTATCCTTCTACCAACTTTGAATTCCGGGCATCCTGAGCTTCTATCGAAGATGACCCTAACTGGAGTTTTCCGGACGGATGGCATGACTGTTGCTGAGGGACTTGTCCCTGTTGAACATAGTTACTTGCCATTATCCCTAACTTTTTCCTGGATTTTACTGTGATGTTTCCAATCCACCGGGATGATTTTTTGATTATGTCTCTAATTTTTTCCTGGACCGCCCTTTCGGGTTTTCAATCCACCGAGACGTTTTTTTTATTTAGGCGAAGTATTTCTTGACTACGTCAACATTTGTGGGGTAGGAAAATTCTTCTCCATCCATGGTTGCAAGTCTCAAGACGCCGCCTGAGAAAGATTTCTTGACCACATAGGGGCCATCATAATTCGGAGTCCACTTACCCCAAGAATCAGTGAGAAAAGATTGTATCTTTTTGAGCACAAGGTCTCCTTTCCTGAAGACGCGAGGTCGGACCTTTTTGTCAAATGCCTTCTTCATTCTTTGTTGATACAACTGACAGTGGCATAGAGCCGTGATTCTCTTTTCTTCGATCAGATTTAGTTCGTCGTGTCGACTTTGACACCATTCAGCTTCTGTTAGCTTAGCTTCCATCAATACCCGGATTGATGGGATCTCTACTTCTATGGGGAGCACTGCTTCCATGCCATATACTATAGAGAAAGGGGTTGCCCCTGTTGAAGTGCAGACAGATGTACGATAACCGTGAAGAGCAAAGGGTAGCATCTCGTGGCAGTCTTTGTAGGTTACAACCATCTTTTGAACAATTCTCTTGATGTTCTTGTTAGCCGCTTCTACTGCTCCATTCATCTTGGGTCGGTAGGGAGATGAGTTATGGTGTTCGATCTTGAACTATGCGTACAACTCTTTCATCATCTTATTGTTCAATTTAGATCCATTATCGGTAATGATCTGGCTCGGAACACCATAACGGCATATGAGATTGTTTTTGATATCGTAATACCAAGGTTTGTCATCTATGACTGCTTCAATCGTGAAGATGTAAGCGGCCCTTTCAAGGTGCATTATGTCGATCTTAGGTAGGTCTTTCCATTGACCTACACTAATCATGGAAGAGAGAGTGGCTAATGCATCAGCCATGTGATTCTCTTCACGAGGGATATGATGAAACTCAATTCTGTTGAAGAAAGGTAACAACCTTCTTGCATAATCTTTGTAAGGAATCAGCCCTGATTAGTATGTGTTCCAATCTCCTTTGATCTGATTGATAACCAGGGCTGAGTCGCCATATACATCAAGTTCTTGATCCTTAAGTCGATCGCTTCCTCGAGACCCATGATACAAGCTTCGTATTCGGCCTCATTGTTTGTGCACTTGAATGTCAGTCTGGCAGTGAAAGGAATATGGGTACCCTGAGGTGTTATGATGATTACCCTAATTCAGTTTCCGTAATGATTGACAGCTCCGTCAAAGATTAGTCCCCATTGGGATCTTGGTTCTGGCCCTTCACTGGGTAGTGGTTCATCGCAGTCTTTCATTTTTAGATACATGACATCTTCGTCTGGGAAGTCAAATGCGACTGATTCCTGATCGTCGATCGGTTGATGAGCCAAATGATCGGCTAAAATACTTCCTTTGATGCCTTTTTGAGTGTGGTACTCGATGTCGTATTCTTATAACAACATCTGCCAACGGGCGATTCTTCATGTGAGAGCAGGTTTTTCAAATACGTACTTGATTGGATCCATTTCGGAGACCAACCAAGTAGTGTGACGAATCATGTACTGGCGAAGATGTTTGGCTGCCCAAGCCAGAGCACAACAAGTTTTCTCAAGCATAGTGTACCGAGTCTCGCAGTTGGTGAATTTCTTGCTTAGATAGTAAATGGCAGACTCCTTCCTTTTTGTTTCGTCTTGTTGGCCAAGTACACAACCCTTTGAGTCATCTAGGACTGTTAAGTAGATGATCAATGGTCTTTCTTCCACTGAAGGTGATAGAATCGGTAGGTTCAACAGGTATTCCTTAATACTGTCGAAGGCGGTTTGGTAGTCCTCTGTCCAAATGCAGTCCTGGTTCTTTTTAAGTAATTTGAAAATCGGCGACCATGTCGCGGTCATGAGGAATTTAAATCTGGAAATGTAGTTCAAACGTCCCAGGAAACCCCTGACTTGTTTTTCAGTTTTTGGAGAAGGCATTTCTTAAATGGCCTTGACCTTGTCAGGATCAACCTCAATTCCTTTCTAGCTGACGATGAACCCTAAAAGCTTCCCTAAACAGACACCAAATATGCACTTGTTGGGATTCAAGCGGAGTCTGTACTTTCTCAACCGCTCGAATAGCTTTAGCGGGTGGGTCACATGCTCCTCTTCTGTCTTAGATTTTGCAATCATATCATCGGCATATACCTCGATTTCTTTGTGTATCATGTCATGAAACAGAGTAGTCATTGCCCTTTGATAGGTTTCCCCGACGTTTTTCAAACCTAACGGCATTACCTTGTAACAAAAGGTACCCAATGGGGTAATGAATGAAGTTTTCTTCATGTCTTTCGGCGCCATTTTTATCTGATTATAGCCCGAGAATCCATCCATGAAGGAGAAAACTTTGAACTTTGTTGTACTGTCTACCAGCATGTCAATGTGTGGTAAAGGAAAGTCGTCCTTCGGACTAGCCTTGTTTAGATCTCTGTAATCGACACACATTCTGACCTTTCCATCCTTTTTTGGAACGAGTATAATGTTGGCTAACCATTGAGGATATTGTGACGTGGCGAGGAAACCCGCGTCAATTTGTTTCTGTACCTCCTCTTTGATTTTGATGGCCATGTCCGGGTGAGGTCTTCTCAACCTTTATTTTACTGACGGACATTCTGATCTTAATGGTAGATGATGTTCCACGATGCTAGTATCCAACCCTGGCATGTCTTGATAGGACCAAGCGAACACATCGGGAAATTCTTTGAGAAGCTTTGTCAAACTCTCTTTGGCAGTTGGACTGAGCAGTGCCCCAATCCTGACCTCTTTTCTCTCTTCCTCTGAACCTAGGTTGACCGTTTCCAACGGCTCTTTGTGAGGTTCGATGGACCTTTCCTTTTGCCTGAGTAGTCGGGAGATCTCTTCTGGAATTTCGTTGTCAACTTCTTCTTCAGCCCCAAATACCAGGAATTTAAAGTTGGGAGAAGGCATCAGATCGTATGTTTCAACGGGGTTTAAAACAAGCAATCTGCATGACGTGATGATTTGTTGTAGAAGAGATAGAGAGAATGCAAGAGTATGTGCAGTGTTTTTCTGAAAACTGCTTGTTTTTATTATTTGTATTGTTTTTTTTAGGATTACCATTTTCTGAAAAAACGAAAAGAGAAAACAGCAATTAATGCGAAAATTACATAACAACGTTTATTTTATTCATGAACAAGTCGATTCTTGAAACTACAGCCCTATAAAACAAAACTCTGTCGCTTTGGGCGAAGCGAAGAGGGATAATTACAGAAAGTAAGCCCTATCAAAACAGCCGTTTCACCGAGGCAGGGTGAAAGGTTAAAGACGACAATTACTTTGACTTATGAACAATCTTCGGAACATCGACAGCAACCCATTAGCGGCGAACTCCTCGGTGAATCACAAAGTCTGGTACCTTCCTTGATTTGTCTTCAGAAATAACGCTGATTTCTAGCAGAGCGGGATCATTGGAATCTGTCTCCCAGGCAGAGTTGTCGTAGGAGGATTCCTCGTTTGTATTTTGCATAGTATTCATGCTCTCAGGTAAATCTCCCCATCCAGTTGGCTGGATGTCTTCAAGCCTGATACGAGAGCTCTCAGGAGCAGTGTACTTGACTATATAGTCATATTTTCCACTTGGTTGTCCTAAGGTGTCCCACACTTCTTTGGAACTCGAGGAGTCGTCTCTTTCGATGATGTTGACCTCGGGAAAAGCATAGTTGATGAATTCTAGTCCGGCAAGCTTTTCCAATTCATCGTCGTACTAGATATTTTTTGAATGACCTGAGTGTTGTTCCCATGACATGGTGGGGACACAGATATTCTATTCAATGATGCTCAACTGATTTTCATTGTTCGGCTGATTTTCTCGCCCCAAGTCTCCTGGGTACAACTGCCAGATAGGCAGGCCATCCATTGGGCCATAATAGTCGTGGTCAAAATTGTCTTTCATCGGAGTGTCCTCCTATAATGAGTTTGGTGGAGCACGGCATCCTTCCGGATCACAATCTCCATATATCATCCTGACATCTGACCTGAGTATAAATCTCAGACTTTGTGCAAGATAGCAAAATGCGTAGGCACCTCTTCCTGAGAGATATAACCGTCCTCGTTAAGATAGGACTTTCACTCTTCATCTGTACTGGAGGGATCTCCCTCGTTGATAGTATGAACTGCTTGAGATATTGGGTGAAGGAAACCTCCACTGTGGAAAAAGTCCGGAATGGGATGAAGACTTTCATCGTTAGCAGCTGTCTGGGTGCAGGTTGCAGAAAAACCAAGACCCTTCTTTGTTTTATTATCAGTAGGAATGACAAGTTGTCCCCATCCCATTGCATTGTTACTTTTGAACACTTCGAGAGCATCTCTGTATGAGGAAATAGATGTTCCTTTTTTTATTGATTCTCATTGCTCACCGACAGTGCTTGGAACTGGGTTCCAACAACCTCCTCGGGTTCTACACAAGTAGATAATGACAAGTTACTCACGAGCAAGGCTTGTTCTCCATAGATTGTGACGAGTTGATCATTCTTGACGAACTTCAGCTTTTGGTGCAGCATTGAAGTGACTGCCCCGGCCTGGTGTATCCAAGGTCTTCCTAATAAGCAACTGTATGTTTCCCAGATGTCCATGACCTGGAAAGTGATTAGGAAAGTGTGAGGACCGATAGTTATGGGAAGATCGACTTTGCCAATAACTGCTTTCTGAGATCCGTCAAAGGCTTTGACGATAACCTCACTGCCCCTCATCGGGGATCCTTTGAATGATAGTCTCATTAAAGTGGACTTCGGCATAACGTTGAAGGCCGATCAGGTGTCTACCAGTACGCTGGCTAAAGCATCGTCCTGGCAGTTAACTATTATATTGAGCGCCATGTTGTGGCATTTTCCCTCCTATAGCAAATCCTCATCACTGAATCCTAAGTTATTGCAGGAAGTGATGTTAGAGACGATGCTATCAAACTGTCGTATTGACACATCCTGTTCCACAAAGGCATGCTCTAAGACTTTCTGTAGAGCCTCCCTGTGGGCTTCGAAACGGAGTAAAAGTGATAGTACAAAGATCTTTGAAGGAGTTTGTAACAGTTGATCAACAATGTTGTATTCACTCCTTTGGATGAGCTTCAGCATCTCATCATTGTTTTTCGAAAGGTCGGGATCATTGGACTGACCGACCAGTGGATTAGGAGATTCTGTCTGAAGTTCCCTTTCTTTGTTGGGTTCTCCAACTCCTCGGTTAAAGATTCGACCTCTCCATGTTACTTGACTGATGTCTGCAATATTCACGACGGAGGGTAATGGAATTTCCCTTCCATTCTCAATTATTTTAGCACCGTATTTGTAAGGGATTGCCTTAGCTGATTCATACGGCAATGGTCCCAGCAAATAAATAACTACAGGAGCCTTCTGATTTTTCTAACTGTCGTAGGTAACTTCAATCAGTTCCTGGCTATGAACCTTTGATTCGTCCAGTAGAGGGATGATGGTACAGATATCCTTGTTCTGTTGATGATTAGAGGTTATGACAACGTCTCTGATTTGATCAGCGAAGTAGTCCGGCATCCAGTTGATTGGCTCGAAAGTCAGACATGGGTGAATCTCTTTACAATCTAACTGACCTTGGAGAGCTGCTCGCACAAGGTAGAATCCTTGGTTATTCTCCGAGCAGACTCTACAGCATTCATAGTTGTGTGGTGGAACCTAGCCATGCCCGCTTTGAATGCAGTGCAACCTCACTAGGTCAGTTTCCATGGATCGGACATCCTGACTTTGACACCGAGTAGAGTTTCCATTAAGCACACTGATTTGTTGTGTGTCTTCATCCAGATAGATCGGAAGCCACTAGTGGTTTAACAAGTGTTGTAAAGTTCTTTGAACGAGAGGGCACCCTTGGTTACTCTCACTACATACTTTACAATTCAGATATTCGTGAAAAGTGAGAAAACCAAGTTGGACTTGATTGGCGTGTAACTCCACCAAGCTAGTATTCATCAGACGAATATCAAAGATTTGAATCATGTTGATCTGATAAAGATTTCTATCATGGTAGTACTGGATCCACCCAAGATCCATCTGACGCTGCAGGGCCTCTTGTAGAAAAGAGCATCCCTGTTTGTTTACCGAGCAAGTCAGACAAGAATTGTAATCATGTCGCGGCAGATTATGGTACTGGCTTTGCCTTGAATGCATTGTCACCAAGTTGACATTCATCGCACGAATGTCGTGGTTCTTAATGATGTTGGAATTCGTATAGGTCATGTTAACTTCCCGAATTCGGTGTTCTTGGATCCATCCGAGATCCAATTATTCCTGTAGAGCTGCTTGCACCACAGAACATCCCTGATTGTTTTTAGAGCAGATATCACACTGGTGATAATTATGAGGTGGCACATGGCCATATCCACTCTGTCTACAATGCATCTTGACCAAGTTGGCCCTTAATAAGAGTACATCATGAAATTGATAGCTGTCGTTAGACTCTCCCTCTATCAAATTGACTGCAGCTTTCTCGTGTTGAGGCAATGGGTTCGTGAGAACATTCGGATTCGTATCTTTGAAAGATAAGACCCTACTCCTAACAAGCTTTTGCACATCGGATTTGAAACTGAGACAGTTTTCTATGTTAAGCCCTGGTCCTCCTTGATGGTAAGGACAAGTCTCATCTGTTTTGAACCAAAAAGGTGGATTTTCCGGTACCGTAAGAGGAGACTTGGTTTGGACGTGCCCCTTGGCCAGATAAAGTGGAAACAGTTATGCGTATAACATGGGTATAGGGTCGAACCCTGGTGGTCACGTTGTACGGTTGTTGTTGTACTGAGGATGAGCATGCTGAAAAGACTGTTGTGTCCTTTGTTGAAGTTGTTGTTGATTAGGTTGGCTCTGCGCAACCTGAGGTTGATACGTAGGGATAGGCGTGGGGTTGATAGCAGGAGTTACAGCTGCTACTTGTTGATATCGTCGCCTTTTCTTTCCGAGAGAGATATTCCTAATATCCTGCTATTTTTTCTTAGGGAGAGCGCTACCGTATCGCTTTGTACTACTCGATGATCCAGCGTCTTTAACTAAACGTCCTTCCCGGACCGCTTCCTCAAGACGAACTCCCATGCCCACCATCTCGGTGAAATCACTGGGCGCACTGGCGACCATTCTGTCGTAGTAAAATGAGCTCAAGGACTTTAAGAAGATCTTTGTCATCTCTTTTTCCTCAAGAGGTGGAAAAATCTGAGCGGCAATTTCACGCCATCTCTGAGCATATTCTTTAAAGGTTTCCTTGTCCTTTTGGAACATCGATTGGAGCTGATCTCTGTCTGGTGCCATGTCTATATTGTATTTATTTTGTTGAACGAAGGCAACACCAAGATCTATGAATGTGTCGATCGTAGCGCGGTTTAAACCCATGTACCATTTGAGTGCGGCACCGGTTAAACTATCTTGAAAGTAGTGAATTAGTAGCTCCTGGTTCTTTGTCTGAGCTGACACTCGCCAAGCATACATCACTAAATGGTTTTGAGGGCAAGAGTTACCCTTGTACTTTTCAAAATCAGGTACCTGGAATTTGTGTGGAACTTTCACATTGGGGACCAAGCAGAGGTCCGCGGCGTCCTTTCCAAATAAATCCTGACTGCGAAGGGCCTGAAACTCTTTCTGCATTTCCAGGAACTGTTCCTGGAACTCATTCATTCTGTCAAACATGCTGTCATTCCCACCAGAAGGTATTTGTGGAATCTGTCCTTCCGGGACAGTGTGTACAAGGGTGGTGGTATATTCATTATAGCCGAGATTCTCGGTGTCTCCCGAAGTTTCTAACCTTCAGGAGTTGCTGTCATGCCCCTAGTATCTTCGCTTTCCCGAAGTTTGTAATCTTCAGGCCCAGCGGCTCCTGCTGTGGTTCCCTGATCCTCATTAATTGGCGGAACATATCCTTCCGGGATATAGTTAATAGGTATGCCCCAGGGATGATCTTTCGGCATTTTGTACCTAGGATCAAACTTCTCCACTATGGGCGTTGACGTGATCTCTGAGATCACAGTCCTTTGTTGTTGCATTTGAGCTTCTGCTAGAGCTTGCATGTCGTTATGAAGCTTTCTCAGATCCTCTTTCAGAGTGTCGATCTCTTCCCTCAACTCTCTGTTCTCTTCCTCAAGATCATCCATCTTTTTCTGACGATTGGCCCGAGTATTGTACGAATGAGACAGTTTGACTTTGAATCGAGATGCAAATGTGAGATTCGAGGTAAGAAAAATGCGTTACATGAGAATGATGAATGCAATGATTATTTTTTAATAATTTTTTTTGTTTGATCAAAGTAAACTTCGACAATTAGATTGCAAATATCAAACAGTGGGGAAACCCCGTTTTATTGAATTCAAAGGATTGCGGAAATGGAAATACAGTAATTTACATAGTACTGAAAAAGGAAATCAAAACTAATGGATCCTGAGTCCTCTCTGAGGAGAGCTCAGGTGCTGGTTCTGGCATTTTCCTTTTCTTTGACCGGGGCTCTTGGGCTGTTGTCAGGTTGTCATTCCTTTGCTAAGTGAAAGGAGCGAGCAAATTCCTTTGGTCATCCTAATTTTCCACAGCATGCTGCTCTAAAATCTCAATCAGAGCATCTTTTTCTCTTAATAGCTGTTGTATTTTCTTACACTCTACATTGAGAATACGGTACTTGTTCCTCCAAGACCTCTTCTCCTACTGAACTTTGCTGAGAGTAACCTGAAGTTTTTCGTCTCAGGCATAAAATAAAGGGCAGAGTCCCTTAACGGAAGAACTTCCTGACGAGGGTAAGGTATCCTTAGCTTGGGAGCTCTAGTTTGTACCCAGTGGAGATAAGGCTCCACAGAGATACAGTCTGGTTTCCCTAGAGACTCTCTTCCTTTCCTGTGAACATGTTTCCAAGCATGCACTATTTCTGTCTTTAGTGCCCTGTCATTTCATCCTTCCTTGAAGAAAAGACCTTCCAGATGAGCATTGTGCGGGACATGCCTCATTGGGTATCCAAATTCACGACGAACTAACACCGGATGATAGTTGATTCCTCCCTTAGTTCCTATAAGGGGTACATTTGGGAAATTTCCACAACGATCAATGATTCTGACCCCGTCGTAGATTCGATTGTACCAATCAATGTCAGAGTTGGTAAGAGACATGATTCTCTGCGACCAACGTAAAGTATTCTTTTGATCCCAAAATGCAGCAGACTTGGGAAAATAGGAAGTGAACCATTTGTAAAGCAAGGGTACACATCACGTGATCTTTCCTCCGTTGTATAAATTCCTTAAATGTACCGAATGATACGCATCTGTGAGTAAGGTTGGTACAGGGTTTCTGATCAGGAAAATCTTAATGGCATTGATATCTCGAAGTTATCAATGTTGGGGAACAAAAATAACCCGTAGGTGAGTAAAATAAAGATGCTCTCGAAAGCGGCCACGTTCCCTATACTGGTAAAGTACATGGCTTTCTTTATCAAGGATTGGGATGGAAAACCTTGGATGCCACCCTTAGTGGTCATGTGAGTCTTGACTTCTGACTCGTCCAAATAAATTGCTCTTGCAATAGTTTGATCCATTGGAATTTCTTCCAGTCCAGAAAAGGGAGCTTGATCAGTGATATGCAGATCAGTCAAGTGAGAATACTCCTCCAGCGTTGGTGCTAGCTGATAATCTGGGAATGTGAAAGAGTGATAGACCGGATCGTAGAAATGGATTAGTGTGGACAGGATTCCTTCGATTACATGGACCCTTAATAGAGACAGGAGTCCTCCATATTTGGCTCTGAAAGCCTCGTGGTTGGTGATCATTCTCGCCAAACCTCTCAAATCTTTACAACGATTATTTATCATAACCATTATAATAACTCGCGTGCTGTCCAGTAAAAAATTAAAAACAAAATTGCGGAGCTGGGAATCGAACCTAGGACCATCACTTTATAACAACGGTTTTTAGGATAAACCGTTGTGATAGGGCGTGCGCTTTCCATTTTATTACAACGGTTACAGGGTCGTAATTGTAAGTATCATATATACAACCACACTTTACATAACAACGCATGGTCCTTTGTGGTTATATATCTTTCCCAACCGTTGTTAAAGGTCTGTTCCATAGTCGTGGCATTGGCATTCGTTTGTTGTGCATAGAATGTTGTTGTTGCATTATGCATCTTGCATTTTTGTTGGTGCTTCCCTGCTCTCTGGTGTTGTTATCCCCGCAGAGCATGTGTGTCCTCCCTCCAATAGAGTGTCGACCTTTAAACAGAAAATGCCTATCCTTGTTAATTCCCCACTGAGTTTATGCCTCGTGGAATACTTCCTCACTCAGTGGAGTCTTGTTTGACCGTTTCTCTCTGGTTTATTCCTGGATTGAACTTTGGCCCCTTTCTTTGACAACAAAAGCTTGTTGTTATCTTGGTTTGGTTACCTTGTCGTAGCTATCACTTGGTTGATAGTTGGTAATCTTTCCATTCGAGCTGATTTCCTTGTCGTAGCTATCACGTGGTTGATAGTTGGTAATCCCTCCCTTTGAGTTTATTACCTTTGCCGTACTGCCCTCAGTTGGTAGTAGGTAATATTCTTTGTATCTTTTCGGTTTGGTTACCTTGTCGTAGCTATCAATTGGTTGATAGTTGGTAATCTTTCCTTTCGGGTTGGTTATCTTGTCGTAGCTATCACTTGGTTGATAGTTGGTAATCTTTCCATTCGAGCTGATTTCCTTTTCGTAGCTATCACGTGGTTGATAGTTGGTAATCCCTCATTTTGAGTTTATTACCTTTTTCGTACTGCCCTCAGTTGGTAGTAGGTAATATTTCTAATTTCCTTTTTAGGATGGTTATCTTGTTGTAGTTATCACTTGGTTGATAGATGGTAATCTTTCCTTTTGATTTTATTACCTATGTCGTACTGCCTTCAGTTGGTAGTAGGTAATATTCTTCATATCTTTTCGGTATGGTTACCTTTTCGTAGCTATCACTTGGTTGATAGTTGGTAATCTGTCCTTCTTGAGTTTATTAGCTTTGCTGTACTGCCCTTAGTTTGTAGTAGGTAATATTTCTCATATCTTTTTGGTTGGTTTCCTTGTCGTAGCTATCACTTAGTTGATAGTTGGTAATCTTTCCATTTGAGCTGATTGTCTTGTCGTAGCTATCACGTGGTTGACAGTTGGTAATCTCTCCTATTGAGCTTATTACCTTCGTGGTACTGCCCTTAGTTGGTAGTAGGTAATATAATATGTATCTTTTTGGGTTGGTTACCTTGTCGTAGCTATCACTTGGTTGATAGTTGGTAATCTTATCCTTTTGAGATTATTACCTTTGTGGTACTGCCCTTAGTTGGAAGTAGGTAATATTTCTCATATCCTTTTGGTTTGGTTACCTTGTCATAGCTGCCACGCGGTAGGTAGTTGGTAATCTTTCCTTTTGATCATGTTATTACTAGACGTCTGGTATTAGGTTTCCTTTTCCCCAGCGGAAATTTGTTTCTTCCTCATTTGGAGTGGTATATCTCTATTTTATTTCTTCTGTTGGTAAGTTTACCTCAGTGGAATCTTACTCTGTCGTTTTCCATTGCGGAGTTTGTTCTCTTTTATTTTTTTCTCTAGTATTTATTTGTCTCCTGTGGCATTTTCTCCCCACAGAGGTCTGTTATACCCCAAATTTTGACCACAAGATTTCCCATCATTGTGCAAACAATCACCATAATATGGATGTACCATAATACCTCATCAATCCTCTCAAAGATTGTTGAGCACTCACCTCAACCAAGAATTAGGGTTTCGACCCCTCTCTAAGTACTCAGGCAAAGGATCAATCAATAATTGACATGATCCTCAACTTGTCAAGTCACTCAAACACTCATAAAGGATCAAGAGGTCTCCCATATAAAGAATCAAGCACAAGGTTGCAACATTCCAAGTGGATCAAGCCTCAAGATCGCCAGTGTCACCAAATTAGGGTTTTGGTCGACCAAGGCCTCCAGATGAAAATTTTCATTTGGGCATGAGCCAATACTTCAAAACATGACCCAAAATGCTCAAAGGGACCTCATGGACCCAATCATCAAGTCAAAATTGCCTCAGGGGAAGCATTCATAAAAAATCAGGAATTAGGGTTTCTGGACCTAAGTCACCCCTAAGTTGACTTTTGACCTCAAGAAGTGTCTTGAAGACCTCCAATACATCATATTGATCCATTTATAGATTGGATTAATTGAAAGAACTTGGTTCATAAGCCATACAAAGATTCAAATTCATCTGGACCAATTAGGGTTTCTTGATGAAAAAAGTCAACTGTACCTTTGAATTTTGACCAAGACATGTTCCCAAACCTTGGGACATGTTTTAAGACCCTCTAAAAGACCTATGGAATCCATCCATTAGGTTTGAATTAGGTCAAGGACTTGATTTCATAGGGGATCACACAGTTTGAATTTTATCTGATAAAAAGTCAACTGTGTCAAAAAGTCAAGTTTGAATTTTTGAATTTCTTGACAAACAAGGTTTCCTTAAGTCAAAAACAATGTTAACTCATGGTTTGGATCATCATCCATCAAGAAAAATCAAGAAAAGTGATGTAACTTGAAAAAGGGGCAACCATAAGAAACTTAAATTTTTCTAAGTTATGGAACAAAATGAATTTGGTACCAACTTTGCGAGGTCATAACTCCCAAACCCTAAGGCCTTTTTCTTCCATCCAAAGCTCAAATGAAAATTCACATGACCTATTTCAAAAGCGTCAACTACAAAAGATTCCAAATCCTCATGGACTTTGAGTTATGGATTGATCAAAATCACAAAAACATGAAAATGACGAACAGGAAGAGTAAATTCTTGAAACATGTTAAAATTATCTGCATTTCCGCGTCGTTGCCGGGATTTGAAGGATGTTGCTACGCAAGAAAAATATAAATCACAAGGCATGTTTATGTACCATTACCAGCATTGCAGATATGATGGACGAATAAAATAAAGTTCATACCTTAGCTGGAGCAAGTGACGCCTCAAGTTGTTTCATAACGTTGTCATCCTTATATATAGAAACAACCGAAGCATTTGCCCAGGATGGCTGCCATTTCACTTTGAATGCCAATTTCAAACCAACCAACGCATCCAGTGCCAAGGGATACTCAAGTGGGTCAGTCACCCCATCCTAATTGAAACGGGGAACACAATTTAAAACTATCAGGACATTGCGACATATTATTACATGTAACATAGCTGTGGGACAGTACCACCTGAAGCATGTTATTGTGCATCTGTTCCGTAGACAGTTCCAAGAGTTGCATGCATTCTCAGTCCCATAATACAAAATTGCCACGACAACCAGCGCTGATTACTTCGATCATTACCTTGTATCTATGAGTCGTAGGACATTAGGTCCATATTCCCCAGTAAAAAAACGTAAGACATCATTGATCAAAGTAAAATGGTAATCACCTGAAAATATGGACTTCTGTATTATGTCCAGAACCACATATGTAAGGTGGTTTATCCCCCTAGACAACCCTTGGACATTCATGGCATGCTTGGTAATACCACCCCCCTTGCGATGCCTTAAGTTTGTCGGTGGTTGCAACGGTGACACACTGCGTGATCTATAATGAAAGTAGGTGTCTTACATTAGCAAAAGGAAGAAGTAATTAAAAAATTATAGGTAACTTCAGTAGTACTTACATCCTTAAGTTGAACTATTTTGTCCAGTGGTAGTACGACAGCCTTATACATGAATTTGTCGTAAGTTGTTAGTTGAGAACTTGATGAACTCTGAAACCAATTATGCGACTGTGATGTTAAAATTTGACATGAGACCATACTGGCTTCCATTGTTGGTATCCTAAGGTGAAATTGAAGTTAAACATATAAAACAAAGGGTCAGAAATGTAATACTAAACGTACTTAGTCATGCAACGAAATTGTAATACATCCAGTCATGCAGGACCTTTTTAAGAAATCCGCGATGTCGGGAGAGTCATCATTAATGTGCATCTTCGTTACGTTGAAAGTGTTTGAAATGGCCAAAGGATACTTGCCTAGAAACTTTGTAAACAGCATCTCATAAGTCTAAAGAATAAACAACAAAGGATGACCAAATCATATTGAAGGAGATGGAGTAAGTTTACCTTCCTCTTTGACTTTTGCAAATTGGAGAATGATGATGGTTGGACCAGACATGTCCTTCCTCAGTTGGCAGTAGTCATGGAACTGCACTGTATAGCCTTCCCAGAGAGTACAGTGCATTGTATTATTTCTACATACACCTCAAACAAATAAGTAGGGAAAATCAAAACTTTTAACCATTTAGTACATCAGTGTGTTATAGTATTACAGACATACCCCAAGTCCTTTAAAACCAAGTTTATTTGCTCTTTTTTGCTCCCACGTTGTAGTTGGGTGTATCCAATCTCTGAAACCATACCGATTACGTCTACAACATTCAACAGACCAAATAAAATTGTAACATTCTGATCATTCTGAACATCTATAATGTAATGTCACTTGAATGTCTATGAAATACATTTATGTTTACATACCTATTAAGACATCCTTTTTCCACTTGCCACAGATGATATTTGTGAAAGGTGTGAATTTCAGGCTCTTTGAGGGGATGACATGCTTATTCTTGTCGGTGACGGAAGTACCGCGAGTAAAGACCAACAGATACTTGTGTTCTGATGGTTTGAAAAAAAGGTCATTCACCAAAACTTGAAAATTAGCAATGGTGTAGGTTTTATCCACGCTCAGCACACCATCAAAGAGTTGTTTATACATGGTAGGGACTTTGACGTGAATATCTGTTCCCTGAAAGGTTCATATTGGCCATTGTAAAACTTCTTTTCATACAAATCTATAATATAAGAACCTTAAACTTTACACATACAAACAATGGGAAACATGAAACTTGAAACTCGCAAAATAAGGGAAAACATCGAAACAGTAACGTGGTTTGCAAACTAAAGTACACAATAGTATCAACATTCATATAACAATGTTGGTTATATCATTGAATCATGAGAATGGACACAGTAAAAGCAATAAAATGTTACAGATGAAGGAGTGTTGTTACCTCATTATCAACAACAATCATCTCAAAGTGTTGCTTATTCTTTATTAGAACACTCCATTTGTGATGAACTCTGACTGCAATCTTCCACAGCTCTTTACTATTGTTGATGTCCTTCACAGCTGTAAACGGCCTCGTCATTGTAAGTTTTTGGAGATCAACTTAGGTTTTGTTTTCTGAGTGGGTTTTGTTTTATGATAGAGAATGGGAATGTGATTATATTAGAATTTTGAGATGTAAGGTGTATTTTTTAGTTTACAGCTTATGTGAAAAGTTGTTTTGTGTCTGTTTTCAAGACACTCAAGTACAACAGGGCCTTTTGCTGCTAAATAGGCCTGGGAAACAGTTCCAAAAGCCAATTATCAACTTTTTTGAACTGCTAAAAACTACCCTTGCTATTTACTGTCAGTTGGATTCTTCCAACTGTTTCAAGTATGTTGCACCATTTGGTTGTGTTTTACACCTATTTACCGAAACTGCATCATCCAAGTAGTGTTTGGCATGCAACTAATCAGGAGTTTAGTTAAAATTAGTTGGTTTTGGACATCATTTTCCCCTAATTAAGTGACGTGGAGGCAATTAGGCAATGGTTGATGGTGGAATTTCCAGAACAAAAAATGTTCTTATATTATAGATAAAAAAGAAATTTCAGATTTGTTATTGTATTATCATGACTGCAGCCTCACCCTTTACAAAATAAACTGCATTTGGATACCATAACAATTAATCTTACAAATAGACCTCCTCCATTATACAGGAGCTAACATTCTTTAAACCATATAAAGCCCTACTTTCAACATTTATGTTGTGAAAATTTTTCGTGTCACTCTGAAATTTGATTAAAAAAACATTATAATTGGCATTTAAGATTATGCTTCTTCTAAACTTTAATGCACTGTAATAAGCATTAATAAAGCTTTTATGTCTAAGTCTAAAAATAAAGCGATACAGCTCACCATCTCTCAAAAAGGTGGCATTCTCTTTTTGACCTCGCAAATATTTTAACACATTAAATTTTGTTTCAGGATTTTATTTATAAATTTATTTTTAATTTAAAAACAATTATCTTTTTTATCTTAAACTAAATTATAATTCAAATAAAAATTCAATTTTGTATTCTCGCAACTTCATACAAGCATTACATCAAACTCATTTCATATTTTTAAATTATTGTACTTAAAGTGTTATTTTTAAGGGGTCAATTTCTATAAACCACATATGAAAATATAAATATACTATTTTTTTGCCAAAAGTTATATATATATATATATATATATATATATATATATATATACTTTTTGCTAGAAATTAAGAAATGGAGTTTAAACAGCTTTAATCACACTTAGGATGGAATATATATATATATATATATATATATATATATATATATATATATATATATATATATATATATAATCGGAAAACACATGTGATCTCAAAAGAACTCAACAACGAGCATCAAAGATAACATTCAGGGGCTGTTGATCTTAACTGATATCGTCGGCTTAAACTCCTAGCCATAGGGCTAGGGGCCTTAGTATTAGTTTGAGGTTATTCTAGATCTTGGTTGTTTTTCTTTTGGTTCGATTTTCTTTGCTGCTTTGGTGTACCTTTTGTTGCCTCTTTGTTTTGTGCCATCAATGGAATGGAACGTGGTTAATAGGAAGAAGTTCAAATCTAACATGGCTAGGGCTTCTGTGTGGAAAGAAAAAAGTGGTAGAGTTGCAGAAGAGGGAGAGATCACAACTTCTTTTTTCTTTACGGAGTTCCCTGATAGTATGGGAGCTAGAGATATGTTCGAAGTGTTTAAAGCTTATGGACTGATTTCAGAAGTCTTTATTCCAGCTAGAAAAGATAAAAGAGGAAAGAGTTTTGGTTTTGCTAAGTTTAGGAAAATCCGTGATGCTAGGATCATGGCAGTGAAACTTGATAACATCCAACTTCAAGGAAAAAAATCTTTGCCAATATTCCTAGGTTTAACCGTGGTTCCGGGGTCAGACAAGAAGTGTATAACCGGCAATCTGGGAGTGGTGGATATACCCTTAATCAAGATTTAGCTAAGTTAGTGGAGCAGGATCTTTCATTCGCCCAAGTTGTTCAGGGTGTTAGGAATAACCAGGCGAGTGGGCATCATAAGGATCTCTCTAGGAGGACTATTCAAGTGGAAGTGAATCAAGAAGATGGGTCAAGATTCGAAAAAGCTTTTACCGGTACTTTGATTGAAGGCGGGGATCCCTTTGATATTCAACATCTCCTTCATGAAGAAGGCTTTTTCAACGTAAAAGCTATGCCGATTGGGGCCAATAAGTGTTTGCTTGAAGACTGCTTGGGTGGTGATATAGGTATCCTTGTTCAGGAGGCGGAAGAGTGGTTTGGGAAAAGGTTTAATGAGGTTAAACCATGGACACCCGTTGATGTTGACCTTGGAAGATTTGCTTGGATCATGTGTTTTGGTCTTCCATGCCATGCATGGAATAACTATGCTTTTGAGAAGATTGCAAGGGTGGTAGGGAAGTTCATCTGTTGCGATGATATTACAGTAAAGAAAGAAAGATTAGATGTTGCTTTACTCCGGGTGAATACCGATCGAGATTGCTACCTGGATGAGAAAATTAAGGTTGAAATCAATGAGGTGGTTTTCGATGTTCGTTTGGTGGAAGTTGTTCGTGAGTTTGGGATTATGAGAAAGAATGTCTTTGTCGAGGACGGTACCTCTTCCGAGTCCGGGGAACTTTCTGGTGAGGAAGGCGAAATAGGTGAAGGAGGCTACTCTGACGAATCTGACAGCGTGGAGGATACCAACAAATCAGAAGAAATGCACGATAGTGAAGATTCATGTAGCTTACTAGGGTCAACTACAAGGAAGGGTTTGTCAGATATTGTATCACATGTTAGTGAAAGCTTGGAGGCATGGATGGGAGGGGAGTTTGAGAGCTCCAAGGTTAATGATGCTTTACTTGAAAAGGTGCATTTTGGCGTGTTGGGAGTTGTTAATTCCTTAACTTTGGGTGATAGCAATTTAATGCTGAAGGGACCCACTACTTCGGTAGGTCAGAGAGTTGATAAAAGTTTTTCCCCTAGCAAAGTAACTCCCACTGATAGAGTTTTGTTGGACCCAATTAATGAAGTGGGCCATTTAAATAAGCCCAATGGAAACCCAGTGACAAATTTGGAGATTTCGGAACCCACTTCTGGGCCTAAAGGTAAAAAGAAAAAAGATCTGGTTGACATTTACAAGTTCCAAATTCCATTTTCTCCTTCTTTCTACCCCTCCCTCATCAATTCTTCGCCATATGTTCGTTCGAAGAGAATCCCTCCCAAATCTAGAAAACATCTTAAGTTAATTCATAAAGGTCATCTTTCTTTACCTCTTATTATTGAAGCAATTGAGCCCCTTGTGGTACTTGAAAGTTCGTACTCGATAGATGATTCAAATATTTGCAGGAGTAATACTAGATGTAAGATCGATTTGGTTAATGTACCTCGTAAGGTGATGGAATCGGTGAAATCTTTGGGGAATAAAGCAGACGAAGAGGAGGAAGCTTTCGAGGGTGTCATTAGAAGACTTGAGAATCGTGACAGGATTCAATTTGCCGGAAGTAAGGGTGTAGACGATTGTGGTCAATGATTATTGTGTCATACAACGTACGTGGGTGTAATTTTCCTCTCAAAAGGAGAAGAATCCGCAATTCTCTCTCTAAAGGTAATGTGGATTTGTGTTTGTTCCAAGAAACAAAGATTCCTTGTATGAAAGATTCGACGGTCAGAAGCTTGAGGGGTAAAGGAGGTTGTGGTTGGTCCGCTAGTGGTTCCGAGGGTGCTGCTGGAGGTCTCTTGACTGTTTGGAGGGAAGGTGTTTTGCAGCCGGTTTCAGCAGTTAAAGGTAAGGGATTCCTCTGCTCTATTTTTAATTGGAGGAACATCAAACTGTTTGTGATCATTGTCTACTCCCCTTGTGGGCTAAGGGAAAAGTGAATACTTTGGGCAGACCTTATTGATTTTAAAAATTGTAATCCGGGTGGTAAATGGATAGTTAGGGGGGATTTCAACTCTGTTAAATCATGTGATGAAAGGAAGGGTAGGAACCTTTCTTCAACTAGAGATTGTATTGAGTTTAGTGCGTTTATTGAAGATCTGGCCTTGTTCGACTTGCCGTTTATTGGTAATCGCTTTACTTGGTTTAATTCTAATGGTTGTAGCAAGTTGGATAGGTTTCTAGTTGATGAATACCTTATTGATTGTTGGGAGTTCAAGGCTCAATCAGTTGGTAAGCGTATATCTCGGATCACCGGTCCATTTGGCTTAAGTCCTTTGGCGCTAATTTGGGCCCAAAACCATTTCGGTTTTTCAATTGTTGGTTGAACCACAAGGATTTCAAGTCTTTTATTCGTGAATCTTGGGATTCTTTCTCTATATACGGATCCCCGACTTACGTTCTTAAAGAAAATCTTCTAGCTCTTAAAGCTCGGTTGAAATGATGGAACGCCAATGTCTTTGGTTGGTTGGAGTTAAAGATTGAGAGCAATGTTGATTCTATATGTGAAATAGATGAGGTTATGGTGGGGAGATTGGATGGGTTGTCTGAGGAGGAACTTAAAAAGAAAGGGGAGGCTTAGGAGGAATTGTGGCGTAACCTTCGTTTCCGAGAAAGTATGATACACCAAAAGAGTAGGTCTAAGTGGCTAAAGGAATGGGATGTCAACAACCACTTTTTCCACGCTGCTATAAAAGCAAGAAATAGGTCGAATTTTATTGTTGCTGTAGGTTCTGGTGATAACATTATTGAAGATCCTAAGCAATTAAAGGAGAAGGCTCATAATTTTTTTAAAGCAAAATTCAAACAATAGGAAATCACTAGACCAATCATGGACCTGAGTAATCTTCAAATGCTTAGTACGGAGGACAGTTGCAAACTGGAGGTTCCTTTTTCCCCGGATGAAATTCGTGTTGCAGTTTTTGCGTGTTAGGGTGGCAAATCCCCTGGCCCCGATGGATACTCTTTTAGATTTATCAAAGAATGTTGGGACATTGTTGGTCCGGATTTTGTTAAATGCCTTCTGCATTTTTCGTCCACCGGGGTGCTTCCGAAAGTTTTTTCGTCATCCTTCCTTGCCTTGGTCCCTAAAATTGATAGCCCTCTAGATTATAGGGGATTATAGGCCTATTAGTCTCGTCGGTTGTATATCAAAAATCATTTCCAAACTGTTATCCGCAAGACTTTCTCCTTTTATATCTAACTTGGTTTCATCGGTTCAATCGGCGTTCATTCCCGGGAGAAATCTGTTGGATGGTGTTCTTTTAGCAAACGAGGTTATCGATTCGGCTAGAAGACTTAAGAATCAGTGCCTTCTCTTCAAGGTCGATTTCGCTCAGGCATATGATTGTGTTGATTGGAAATTTTTTATTCATGTTCTTAGATCAATGAATTTTGGGCCTAATTGGATTAAGTGGATTGAAGGATCGGTGTGCTCTAGTCACATTTCTGTTTTGATTAATGGCAGCCTGACGGTGGACTTTCAGGCCTCGAGAGGTCTTAAGCAAGGTGATTCGCTTGCTCCATCCCTTTATGCTTTGGTAGAGGAAACATTGGCTGTCATGGTTAGACGTGCATCTAGCATAAACTTACTGTCTAGTTTCGGTATAAATGAGGAGTCGGTTGAAATTCTGCAATTCGCGGACGATACATTGCATTTTTATGATGGTGGATATCCTAATTTATGGGCCTTAAAGACTATTCTTAGGGGTTTCGAGAAGGTCTATAGTTTAAAGATCAATTTTTTGAAAAGTTGTATCTATGGCGTCGGTCTTGATCCTCTCTTTATTGAAGCTGCCGAAAGCTTTCTCTTTTGCAAATTCGGTGTGTTCCCTTTCAAATTTCTTGGAATTAGTATAGGTGATAACCACAGGAGAGTGCCGTCCTTGTCAACATGCCAATTCACCACCTTTACTTTTTCAAGGCCCCCTCGAAAGTTATCAAAGATATTATTGCAATCCAAAGGAGATTTCTTTGGTCCGGTTCGGCGGTTAAAAGGAGCATTACTTGGATTAAGTGGAGTATGTTGTGTAAACCTATTGAGAAGGGAGGTCTTAGTATTAAACATATCGGAAAGTTTAACAAAGCTCTTATGTCAAAATGGCTCTGGAAATTCCTAATAGAAGGAAAAGAGTTGTGGAGGAAATTCTTGACTAGTAGATAAGGTAAGCTTGACATTTTGGTTCTGCAACCCGATATCTCTAATTTATTTACTACATCATCTTTATGGATGCGAGATCTTCTAAACACTAAAAAGATAGGAGCTGCATATAACTTTCTGATTGCTCCTGTTCCTGTTATTAGTTGTGGAGATAGTATTCCATTCTGGTTTTCTCCCTAGTGTGGGGAATTTATGTTAAAAGACATTATGCCAGGATTATTCGATGCAGCTATTCACAAGGAGAGTGTTGTGCAGCTTATGGTTATTGGGTGCAGCAGAGTTGGGTGTGGTCCTTCCAGGATTGTTTGAGGGATGGTGAGGACATAGATCCGGATTCAACCTTAGAGTTGCAGAACCTGGTTTCAAATTATCAGATTAAGCGTGAGGTACCGAACAGTTGGGAGTGGCGGTTGGATCCTATTAAGGAATTTTCGGTCCACTCTTGTTATTCTCACTTGATTGCTGATTCTCCTGGTTTTTGTCTTCAACAACTGGAGGCGTTGTTCCTAAAGGTAGTTTGGAAAACTCGTATTCCCCTGAAGATTAAGATCTTTTGTTGGAGATTGATATGTGATAGACTTCCTACTCGTGATAACCTCGTTCGTAAAGGCATTGTTGTTTCCCCCATGATAAGGTTTGCGTTTTATGTTTTCACGAGGACGAAGATGTTGTGCACTTATTTTTGAATTGTCCTAAAGTGCAAATGCCGTGGCTCAAAATTGCTGGTTGGTTAGATTACCCTCCAATATTCTCCGATTTTATTAGTAATCACGCTCTGTTATGGTTTTTAGCTATGTTTGATGAAGGCGAGGAGGACATGAGTTGTTATGTGTGGATTATTTTCGCTTGGAGTATTTGGAACACTAGGAACAATATCATTTTTAACTATGTTGTTTTCGATGTCGAGGATATTTTCAATCGCATAGTTATCCTATCTTGGAGATGGTTGGAATTAGGCCGTAGGAGATATAATTTTTACGATTGGATGAAAAATCTTATAGATTTCTTGTAACATTTAGGATGATTTTATTTTCATCCTCTTTTGATTGGGTTTTTGTATCGGGTTGGAGAATTTCTGTTTCTCCATTTTAATACAAATTGCTTATAAAAAAAAGCTTTAATCACACTTCCTAAATAAATATATCTTTTTTAGTTAAACTTTTAACTTCGCAAGATAACATGCATTCTCGAAAATATAACTCAATATTATAATAGTCAATATATTAACATCTTTTATGAAAATAATATATTAAGACAATTCAAAATTAATATTTATTAACCATTCAACAAAATAAATATATAAGTTATATAAATATATTTGCACACATCTCAAAAACATAAAAAATAAATTTCAAACACATAAATCAATCAATGAAAAGTTCCAAAAACAAAAATGCACGCATATGCATGCTCTTAAAACTATATAAACTATATGATCATGATATAATCAGCCTTCACTAAGACACCACATATAATTAATCGCATACCATTGAAAAATACAAATCACGCTTCTAAGGCAATCATACAATCCAAATAATAATATAAAATCATACACATGACAAAAATCATAAATATTAGTATACAATATCACCCCTTAAGAAAACAACGCTATGACTAATACACTTTTTAAGACGAACCTTTCACCTCGAACATGCCAAAAATCGAGCGTATAGGTCCTGGGCACGAAATGTTTGACTTTTTTTTAAAAACAACATTTTCCCTCGGTTAAAACCGAGATAATATAGCTATAAGTGAGCGTCAGATTTTCTCCATAAAAAAATAATAAATTTATTACTTAAAGGTGAAAAAAATACACAAGAACGGGGATTGAATTGTACTTTCCGTTTTCTTACAAGGTTGATTTAAACAAGGCAAAGAAAGTCAAACATGCTTCTTAAACAAATTAGGGCAAAGATTTCAATCAACATGTATATCATTTATCAAGACATTTTGGTTTAATCTAAACAAGATAATCAATGTTCAAACATTTAACAACTTAATCACAAATGGACTACATGATTTAATCAAGTATAAAGTTCACAATTTAGTCAAAAAGGAAAGAATCAACCAACATCTTTATAAAGAACTCAAACAAAGCATTTATTCAAAGTTTTTAATAAAAGTGTGTGACTTAATAAAATGAATAAATTATTTAAAAAATTTTACTTAACAAAATAAAACAAATTAAAAGTTATTTAACAAAATAAAAATAATAATAAATTATTTACAAATTATTTACAAAATAAGTAAAACAAATTATTTAACAAAATAAGTAAAACAAATTATTTAACAAAGTAATAATGATAATAAACAATTTAAATATTTATTTGACAAAATAAATAATAGAAATAAGCAAATTAAATATTTATTTATCAAAATAAATAGTAATAAACAAATTGAATTTTTTTTCATGGTTTTTTAAAATAAATAAAAAAAATGAGACAATGTGGTATACCATTTTACTTAGAATTTTACCAAGAATTCAACCATGCCATTCAATTTCATTTATATTAATCCTAGCTCAAGAAATCAATGAAAAACCAAAAGAACTCTAATTCTTCTAACAAAAATTAAATTCCATACAAGCATAATCAATGAACACAAGCATATGGTTTTCAATCCACACATTATGTCAAGCATATTGGTAATAAGAATGAATCAAAATGATGCTTCTATCATAGAGTTCCATAAATGAAAACTTACCTCAAAGTGGTGAAATCGTGATTTGCTTTAGAGCCCTCCCAGAAGCAATGTGATGATCCCTACAGCTTCCTTGGACCTCAAGGAGTGTGTTGATGTGCCCAGCTTGCCTTGAAACCTTCTAGAGCTCTATATCCAAACCAACTTACAAAGTGGAAAACTGAGATAATGATATGGTGTTTAAGAGGTTTCTGGTTGATTATAATGTATACGAAAAGTTATATGAGGTATGTGGAGTGTGTTTGGATGGAGAAGCGGCAAAGAAAGTGAGAGATATGTGAAATGTGAAGATATGGTTGTTTTGGCAATTTTGAAAATTTGAAGAAATTGTGCAATGTGATTCTGATGTTCTTGAGGTTTTTTGTGTGTTGAGGCAGATGAAATGTGGTCTCTATTTATAGTGTGAATGATCTGAAGCATGACCAAAGATCAATAACTTTATTTGATGTACTTTGGAGGGAAACCAAAAAGATGGTTAAAAGTACAAAAGGTAGATTTTGCTTTTTGGTGGCTCCTAGTTGACTTTGCAAGTGTGATCTGAGTTTGTACCAACTCTATCTGATGTTAAGATCATGTTCTTTCCTTTTCCAACAAGTCAACATGATTCAAGCGCTTAATCATGTATTAGCCAAAATCATCTCAAGTTAACATGTTGGATCAAAGCTTTACACCATGAATGAAGATCAATCATTGCTGAATTTGCCACCTACCTGGAGATTTCATGATAATGAACAAGTTCCAAGTTGATCATATGATGAAAAGAAGCTTAAAAAATGGCCAAAAGATCCCTCCAAATTGTGCACAACCAACTTGATGAAATTCTGTCTTGGAGAATCGGCATTGACAGGAATACTTCTTGATTTTGTAACTTCATGCTCAAGCAAAAGAAATTCATGCTCTTGGTACCATTGGAAAGAAGGCACCACATAGTACAACTTTAGTGTTGATCACTTGAAGAAACTCTATTTGGATCATTGAGAAAACTAGCCATCAAAATTAGATTTTTCAACAGTTTGACACTTAGAAAAACTTCTAAGTATTTGGCAATTTTCACAACTTGGAAATCTCAACTTTGATCATTCATAACTTCCAATCCTTGTGAGCTTTTGATCCAATTCTTCCATAATGTTGAAGTATTTAATGTCATCTTCAAGTGCATACATTGGGTATGAAAAATGGTTACTTGAATTGATCACAAAGTGGTCCTAAAGTCATGCACTTGTTAAGGTGAAAAAACTTAGAAAAAATTCTAAGTGTTTGGATTTTCAGCAAATTGAAAAATCCTAACTTTGAACATCAATAACGTCTATTCCAAGAAAGCTTTAAGCTCTTAATTTTCATAAAATTTAAGTATCAAATTCCATCTTTAAGAAGAGTCCTCAAGTGTTTTCATTGGATGCTTGAGGAAAAAGTTATGATCTTGAAAAGTTGGTCACTTGATCATGTATTTCCATAACTTGGAAAAAACCCAAAATCCTAATTTTACAACTTTGAATCTTTTTCTTGATTTTCTTGATTAATAATGATCCAACTCACTTGTTTTTCATATTTTCATGATCATTGACTTGAGGAAGTCATGTTTGACCTAAAAAGTCAAAAGTCAAACTTTGACTTTGATCAGGTTGACTTTGTATCAGATAAATGCAAATCTTGTAATTGTCAATGAATCCAACATCATTAGTTATTTAGATTATGTGGGGGGACTTCAAATATGTATATTAAGTTCTTGAATCATATTCCTAAGCATGGGATCATGTCCTGGTTGAAAAAGTCAATATCCAGTTGACTTTGACCAGAAACCCTAATTTGGTGCACTAGAGGAATTGAGGCTTGATGATCTTGATTAGATGCCAGATTAAACTTTATTGTTGATTAAGGGAAACTTGATCTATGATTATGAGAGTTGAGATGTTAATGAATACCACAAACCTTGATTGATTAACCACATGGTCTTCTTAATGCTATGCACATGATGCAACTAAATGATGTAATCTAGAGGGTAAAATTTGGGGTATGACAGTAATAAATGTCAGGATTCTACAAAAACCCCTTACCAGACTCACTTTCATAACCACTTAATATTCTAAACATCAAAATGTATAAGCAAAAGAAACTTTGGGTTCCAAAGAGAGATTTTAGAAAGATAGTCGTGCTTAATGCAGCAACTCAAGCAAACAAGAGTGATGCAACAACTGAAGGATCTATAAGTAAGAAGATGGCTTCAGAATCACACACTTCTTTAGCAACCTTCGTTGAGACACACAGAATAAGAAGAACTTATTGGTCAAAACGCAGAAATCAACTAAGAAATGAAGTTGTAGAGTTTGCAAAGGAAGAATGGCAAGATTATTTAGACAATCTAGATATGTCAGATGATCCTAGTAAATACCTTAGGGCGAATCCAAATGCCTAGAAAGTATTAACAATTTGTAATAGCTTCCAGTTAATGAGAATGTTTCATATTTAGAGTTTTTAACCTATTTGTTTTATCCTCTTGAACAACAATATAAATGAATATTTATAACAGTTAAAATGCACAAAAGCATGAACAAACTTGGATTAACATTAAGATTTCTTAACACAAAAAGTATTAACAATTACAAAACATAAATTTGCAGAAGTCTAACATCAGAATCTCTCATAGATAGCTTGAAACTAGTCTCTCCAGATTTTAGAAGAATCAACCTCTGAAATTATAATAACTCCCTGCTGGACCAGTAGTTCTGAAAGAACTCGTCCATAAGGAATGAAGAAAGTTTTTCCCATATGAAAGGAAGAAGGAGTCCTCTTCAAATAGTCAAACATAAATTGAGGAAGATCAATCTGCTAGTCTAAATTGAGAAGTAGTAGCAAATCCTTTTCAATAGAGTCCACAAGGTCTAGATCTTTATCCTTAGAAAGAAAGTTTGAGTTTAGAATCTGATTCCAAATAATTGCATCATGACAACGATTTGAGACCAAAGATGTGTTAGATGGATCTAGAAAGATACGCCAAGTAGGAAGATAGTGTTCCCAAACAAAATTTCTTGGGATTTCTCTAATCTCCTCACAATTGATCACATTAGCAATCGATTTAGAGGTTACTGTTATAGAAACAACAGTCACTTTAGAAAGAAGAGCACACTCACGATTCGGCTCAACAATGGAAGCTTTAATCCAAAACTCTTTGACAAGACTTGGATAAGTGAAATCACAGAGCATATCAAAGTATCCATTCATAATTTGTTCAGACACAGTCTTCTAGAAGTTAAAACCTAGCTTAAGCAACTCATTAAAATACACAAACTTTTCATTGATGACAACTAGTTGATCCAAAGGAGAATTGACTAGAGAATTCATCTCAGGTTTGGTTTGATTAGTGATGTTCAGTAAATCAAAAGTAAGTACTTGTTATCGCATCCATAGAAACTAGTGTGATATTACCAACAGTTTAACAATTGATATCATTTCAACTTAAAATTCACATAATGGTTTGAGTAAGGTAAAACTGAATGTAAAATAAAATGGATTCGAATAAATTAAAGTTCACTGATAAGAAAGCTTGTTGGAATTAGATTTCCTCTAATGTGCACGTATGTATATCAGTGATTTACTTCTGCATAATCTTGATACGCATTTTTATCTTCACATATCACTCGCAATAATGCATATGTCTACACGATTATTGAGATTTCAACCGGTTTAATTAATCGACGATTTCTCAATCTATTAAACAATCTGATCGCATTAAGAACTGATATTTGTTTGTGAAAATAAATCCCTAATTCTATGTCTAGCAATTAGTGTTTAACCGATTCTTATCTTATTTCAAGATCCGAACGTATTTCTCAATCACAATTCGCATCCAAAGATTTTAATCAAAATAAAAAAGATAGAATCAATAATGATAAATATGAAGATTATATTGAAACCATAATCATTGAATATACATGTGATTACGGTAGATTCTTTCCAATCCCAGTAAGAGAAGGAATTTAGCTAGCCATTATCATGGTAGCTTGATACAAAAAGAAGGTTTGGGAATAAATGTGCATCAACAACGATTTCCCGATTCTTGATGTGAATCCAGCTCGTTCCTCACTAACTCCCTCTCACTTAACTATTACAATGATATTAATACTCAAAAGTACTAAAAAATTGAATGTTTTTCTAACTGGCCTAAGTCCTCTATTTATAGAATTTTTCCAAAAGCTGTTACCCTCGCCCTGCGAAGAAATCCTCGCTGCACCACACCATGATTGATTATCCCTAAAGAAGTCTTTGAATCACCTTTTGAAATTTTCCTCCTTAGTGAGCTTTGCACAGGAAAGTGTGTTGCAGCACACTTTGGCTTTGCGCAGAAGGTTGTGCTACAGTGCACTTGTGCCACCAGCGTGTTGGCAGCAAGACCCTACTGGATTTTGTAGTGAGCCAGTTCCTCTTCTTTGACTTTTAGGCTAGTGTTTGAGTGGTCTTTCCTGCATCAATTCTACACAATCATCAAAAAATAACAATTATATTTCCTATCTTTATTTTCTAACTAAAACAATGGTATTTGTCAGAGAATTCGTCTTAGTGGCCATATAAGTGTCAAGGTTTTGTATTCTCATACTCATTCTTGGTCACTTATCAAATTCTCCCCAACTTGAACTTTTGTTTGTCCTCAATCAAGAGTATGGTTCTTTTCAAAACAAGAGGATCTTATCAAGGATCAGATTTTAATGATGCTTTTGCACAACACTTGATGAAACATGAATGGTTAAAATGACGAATTATCATGCTAAAGTCATGTTCATATAACTTATAGAATCAAAGCATGATTATGTAAGAAAGTTCTTTCCTACAAAGATCAGATCATGCTCTCAAAAAGCAATGACACCATTCACTTGAATCATCCTATCACTCTTCTTCATAAAAGGATGAAGATTCTGAAATGTTCAATTGCGTGGTAAATAGACTCTCATCCAATAACCTTGTCAACATCCTGGTCAAATCACGTGTTCATCTTAGCAATTTAGATATGAAAATTTTGAGAGCATAAACCACGAAGGACTTTGTGACGATTGTAACTTGGTCAGGTTTCACAAGGAAATGGTTATTTCCTAAAGCTATTGGTTCAAAAATATGTCCAAGTTTATGACGAGCTTCACTCTTTTGTCTATAGCTCGATATTTTCCTCTTTTCACTCTTTAAGTTTTTTGCGATGCACAAGTTTTTTTTTCTTTTCTCTTTTTATTTTTCTTTCTTTCTTCTGCATTATTTTGCATCTTTTCCTTTTTTTTATATAATGAGCAATTTCTCTCCAAATTATTTCTTTTCATGAGTGCAACAATTTTGAGAACGATTTTCTCTCCTAACTTTCCTTTTTTTTCTGTTTGTGTTTTCAAAGAAGATGGAATGGATCAATGATAAATTCTTGTTTTCTTTTGAGTAAAGATCACAAATTCACTAAGTGGTTTTCTTAGTGTTTTGTGTGATATTCAATAATTGATCCATTATTTGATTTTTCCGGCTCAAAGGGTTCACAAATACTCACTCACTCACAAGGTGTGATGAGGCTATTTGGTTGAGTAGTTTTGCTCAAACAACAAAAAATACCTTGATCCTCTTTATGCTCTACAAAAATAAAAAAAGACTTGCTGGATTCAACATGAATCAAACAAGTTTAAATCAAGGATTATTAGCAAGTATATCATTTAAGTGCACAATGGAAGTTCTCCTCACATTTCTGGTTTTGGCTATATGATTCAAGCAAGAAAGTATGTTTTTGCAAAATGAGGCATGACGTGATTTTGTAAGAAGCACAAAATTCAAAATCATGCAAACATTCTACAAAGCATGTAAATATGTACCTAGCTTGCATTTCGTCTAATTTTATCATCACCATTCATTTCACTTGTTGAGTTTTCAAAATACACTTGATTTAGGACTTTCTTGCTTCTCTAAGCAATTTAGACTCATGATGAAGACAAACACAAGAATTTTGCTTTGAAGGAAAAGAAACAATTGAAGCGACATACTAATTCAACAAAAACCATTACTAATTATCCATGAAATAGCTACAGTCTGCATACCGTCAAACTTCAAAAGTTACAAAGTATTTAACAAAGTTACTTGAAATAACAAAAACCACAAACATAAGGTAAATATAACGCATAAGGTAAATAAACAGAAACTGAAAGCTATTTAAATTTTCACTCAGATTTTTGGCGAGCATTCAGTTATTTCCTCTGAATCACTCATCCTCCATGTCATCATTGTCATTCTGCTCCTCTTCATCTTCTCCATTTCCTCCTTTATCTCGCTCTTCACCGCTTCCTCTTTCTCCTTGTTCTTCCTCACTTTCTTCAGCTTCACTTTGTTGTTGGTTTCCTGCTTCTGCTGCAGCTGGCCCCTCCGAAAAGGTTTCCTGCTTCAAGAACTGAAATACTCCCTCTGGTGGTCCACCATTCTACAATTGAAGATAATACAAGGATTCTTGCACATATGAGATGACCCTATGTGTTAGACGATGGCTAGGATCTAGAAGGGGGTTGAATAGATCCCACAAGTTTTACACGCTAATGGTGTTCCAAAATTGGTTTTAAAAATTTATTACGGAAGCAACCACTGAATCACTCGTCTACAACGAACCACTACCGAAAAGATCGGATATGCGTAATATTGCTAGGAATTATGCGACGGAAGAGAAAAATATATGTATCAACAACAACACAATGCAATCCGCCAAATTTTATTTACTTGAAATATATCCAATTTCCAACGAGATAGAACGACAAAATTTAACGCAAATTGCTTTAGAGCTTGTTCTTAATCAATTTATCTAACACTTGGGGTGTGCGACTCTCCAAGTGTGAATTTCCAATTAATGTGAATGTAGAGCCAATGCCAAATACAATCCAAGGGATTGTATCGTTTTTACAAATTTATTTTCAGCTCTATATTACACTATATCAAAATTTTTGATTAATTGATATTTCATAAGTTCGAATAATGTCGAAACGTAAAAGAGTAGGGAAAGAGAGAACAAACATGATTTGTTTAGGCAGTTCCCCTTTCGTCCTCGCTAAGGGTACCTCTGCCCCCAATTCCGAACATGGAATTGAGATATATATATATATATATATATATATATATATATATATATATATATATATATATATATATATATATATATATATATATATATATATATTCTATTTATAAATTTTTGTACAAGAGAAAACTGAACAATTAAACCCTTAAAAACTTCTTTGATGTTGATGCAAAGACTTCTCTCCCCTTGATTCAAGATGAATCAAGTGCTTCGAATTTGGTCGAACAAATCACCGTCTCACGCTACTAGATTGAAAGAACTCACCGCTCTTCAATCACCTTCACTCGGTCGATTTTGATCTTCCATAATTCGAACCCAAATCTTTCTCGTACGATCCTCCGACTGTAGCTACTAAACTGAACCGAACCCTCTGTTCTTCAGTTACCTTCGCACGGCTGAATCCTTGTAGAGAAACTGATTTGTGAAAAAAACCCCTAAAATCACTCGGATTCTTGGAGGACAAAACCTAGGGTTTTATTCAAGAAACACCTATTGATTCTCGACCCAGCACGAAGGATCCACACACCTAAGTCTGAACGTTATCACTTCAAAAATACATAACACTAACAAAGATAGTTATGTGTAGATGTTAGAGAATGTAAAGTTGAAGATGAAAATGAAGAGAAAAATCAATATCTATTTTCACGTTTCTTGTTCTGCATGCAAAAATAAGCCAAAACAATATATATACTATACTTGGAAACATAACAGGAATAACAGAATTTTGAAGTGAACAACATAGCAGAAAATTTGACCAAAACAGCGAACGGTTAACCCATGCAGTTGGGAGGGTCGACCTGAGCAAAGCAGTCAACAAAACTACACAGAAAATCCACCTTTACGTCGACCGGAACAGGATATGCGTCGACACATACCTTCCAGCTTTTGAAAATTTTAAATGCCGCTCGTATGAGTCGACCGGAGGGTCGATGCGAGCATTCCAGATGTTGATCCCGAGGAATGAAACTTGTCTGGGTCGACCAGAACAGGGTTGTGAGTCGACTCAAACCCTTGAAACATGCAAAAATCACTATTTTGGCATTCTAAAGTTTCTCAACCACACCTAATGCACATAGAACATTGCCAACATGATCAAACACATTTAAACTACATAATGTGCATTGTATATGATATTCTACGTGTGAATTCTATTATATGCTAGACATGATATGCTATTCCACACATAAATGTTTTGACATCATTAAAACCGAGTATAGAGACAACTTTCCCTCACATACTCCCCCTTTTTGATGATGGCAAAACAGTAGCAAAAGGTCAAGCTTGGGGTATCATCCTCCCCCTAACTTCATGCATCAATTGTTATTTTATCAATTTCTATACCTGTTATTTCCAGTTTCTTCTCCCCCTATGACAACATCAAAAAGAGAGAAAGATTAAACATATCAATGATAGAATATGGAGTATGGCATTATTTT
Source organism: Lathyrus tuberosus (assembly GCA_022829125.1). Lineage (NCBI taxonomy): Eukaryota > Viridiplantae > Streptophyta > Magnoliopsida > Fabales > Fabaceae > Lathyrus > Lathyrus tuberosus. The sequence continues at coordinate 11,128,254 of JALAZF010000090.1, forward strand.
TTTACACAAATGCTAGTTAATGGGAAGTATAATAAAATAAAGAGAAGCATAACAATAAACTTAACAAACCAAGATGCTTAATGAACACAAAATATATTATAGTACATTATTACGGATTAGGAGAGTTGGAAAGTAAAAGTACAAGACCACTTAACCCGAAGACATGTAACGAAAAGAAACATAATAGAGTCATTAAGAGAAAAATGCAAGAAACAAAACACAACTAGATATGAGATGAGATGCAACAAAAGGTGCTCAAGGCCTCCTCCCCCTAAACTGATGGCCTCTTTCATGAGACTGATAATTATGAGGATGTGGTGGACGTTGCAAGTCCAATTGATCAGTCAACTCTAACACGGTTTGATTCAAAATGTTGAAGCTGTTTGTAAGAGCACAGTGTTGGTTAGCAGATGTTTAAGCCATAGTGTTGAATCTTCCCATCACATTGGTGGCAAAAGAATCAAAATTGTTGGTGTGCATTTGAATCTCCTCGTGCAGAGACGTGAAACGTTCCTCTTGAGCTATAACAAACTGCTGTTGTTGGAGTTGCATGTTCCTTATAAGTTCAAGAATTTCCTCATTATTGTGTTGCAGAGGCGGAGGTGATGGAGGCGTATAATAGGAGTCTTGATAATCCAATCCTTGAGTTGATGGCATTTAGTTAGAACCAAGAGTGGTCCACCCAGTATATTGCCATTGACCCCAGCCTTGGTCAATCTCAGCTTCCATTGAAGATGATTGAGGCATCCATGTACTTGAATGTTGCCATTGATTCCAGGCTTGGTCATCCTCAGATGCCATGGCAGATGAGTGAGGCATCCAAGCATTGTTAGCTTGATCATCAGCACTAGTATCCATCTGATTGACTTCTCCGTCTTTTCTTTGTTCTTCCTGTTCTTCTTCTTCCTCTTCTTCTTCTTCATCTTTCTCTCTTTCATCAGATTCCTCCAAAACAGCGATGTTGGATTTCACAACATACTTATACCTCTTGTCTTTAATATCCCCGATATGCCCCATCATAGTCAAAGTCTTTTGACTGAATTCTTGATCCGAGGTGAGAGATTTGTATGTGAGACCAGGAACAAGGAATTCCGCACGGTTGAGCACAGTTTGGATGAAGGAGGTGTAGGACAAGGCATTCCCTCTACCAGAGTCACGTAGAGCATACATTCTGCTTGCAAAATAATACGGCCAACTAATCCTGATTTTATTTTTCAGAATGTACATCAAGTGTACCTCAGGCTGATCGACCCTAGAGTATCCGCCCTTCTTGGGTCGAAGAATGTGTGAAACAATCCATTGTAGGATCCTGTCAACAAGATTTAATTTCCCAGTTGTCACTGATTTAGGAAACAAGTCGCTCCCCACAACCTGATCAGAATATGGTTTTTCAGCAGAGAATTCAATGCTTTCTTAAAATTATAACCTTGAATAGTGCTTGTATCAGTTGCATGTTCTGCAGGTGCAGCATTAAGCACAGGCATATTGAACAAATCCCTCCAAGTAGAGTCATTGATAGCAACAACCTTATTTCCTAGCTTGCAATTAAACATGTAACCCTCAAACTTTCCCATTAAACCAGAATAGAAAATTCGAACCAAATCCTCATTGTATTTGATATCACATTCCAAATATTTTCTGAAGTTTTGAAAATCCAACAACTCCATAACTTCCTCTATGTGCATTCTTTCTGCCGTACGACGATAGTAAACATATTGCTTTACAATAGATCGTTTACTCAACTTCTTCTCATATAGATCAGTAAATTCATCAGATACAAGAGAGGAAAGTGTTGCCGGTGGATTAAGAGGAGGTTGGGAAGTACCAGCTTGAGATGAAGGTTCTCTTGTGACTCTTTTCCGGGTGATTCTTCGAGAAGCCATTGATATTGAAGCTTGATAATGAAGAACAGTAACTGATTTCTTTGAATTTGAAGAGCAACTCAATTGTGATTGTTGAAAGATTTGGGATTAGGGTTTGTTTATCGAGGATTTAGGGAAGAGGAGGAGATGAGAAGAATGATGCAATGACTTGATACAATGAACATGCTATGTTAATGACACTTAAAAGACTCATAAAAAGCATAAAAGCAATTAAATGGGTCAAAGAACCACGCGAAGCCCAAGAATTTTTTGGAATATGTCAGCGAACGGTCGACCGCTTAGTCTATGTGCGTCGACGCACACTTGGACATTTTCTATAATCATGTAACACAAAGCTTTGAGTCGACCAAAGAGTCGACCTGAGCATTCCAGCCCCTAAACAAAAAAAAATCCAATTGTGGTGAGTCAACCGGAGTCATGTTTAGGTCGACTCAAACAGTGAAATAATGTAAAAATCATGCAAATGTATCATTTAGGCAACAATATTGAATAAATAAAAAGCCAACACAAACATCAAACATTTAAAATGGATAAAATATGCTTAAATATGAAATAAACATCATTTTTAACACTTAACATGGTACATATATTTAAGAGAAACTTATGAAGCAGAACGATATTACCTCAATCATGATTGACGATGAGAGCCATCACATATAGCTCAAGAATTCTTTGCATTGTTTGTCAAAAACATAAACAAGCATATATATATATATATATATATATATATATATATATATATATATATATATATATATATAAAGAGCTAGTATATTAAGGAATTATCAAACACGATCCGAGATGTCGAGAACGCCTAGTTCCCTACGGATGTGAAAGAAAGGCTATGTAGCTAGTGGTTTTGTAAAGATGTCAGCAAGTTGATTTTTAGTATCAACATGCTCAAAGACCACATCACCTTTCTCTACATGATCCCTAAGGAAGTGATGACGTATTTCGATATGCTTGGTGCGTGAATGCAATAGGGGGTTCTTAGTTAGGTTAATAACACTAGTGTTGTCGCATAGAATAGGAATACACTCAAGTTTTAAATTGAAATCGAGCAATTGTTACTTAAGCCATAGGACTTGAGCATAACAACTGCCGGCGGTAATGTATTCCGCCTTGGCTGTTGACAAGGCAACGGAAATTTTTTTCTTGCTATGCCAACTCACCAAGGAATTTACGAAAAAGTGACACGTGCCACTAGTGCTTTTCCTATCCAATTTGCACCCGGCAAAGTCGGAATCGGAATAGCCAACTAAGGAACAAGCACTACCCTTGGAATACCAAAGCCCATACTTTGGAGTACCAGAGAGGTATTAAAGTATGCGCTTAACAGCTTTTAAGTGAGATTCCTTGGGGCATGCTTGATACCTCGCACACATGCATACACTAAACATAATGTAGGGTCGTGATGCGGTAAGATAAAGAAGAGATCCAATCATACCTCTATACTTCTTTACCTCTACATCCTTACCATTTTCGTCACGATCAAGACTAGCACAAGTAGGCATAGGAGTATCTATTGCCTTGCAGTTTACCATGTCAAACCTTTTGAGAAGCTCAAGACAATATTTTGTTTGACTTACAAATGTGCCCTCTTTGAGTTGTTTGATTTGCAATCTGAGGAAATAGTTGAGCTCCCCCATCATGCTCATTTCAAACTCCCCCTGCATAAAACTAGAAAACTCCTTGACCAAGGACATGTTAGTAGATCCAAAGATGATATCGTCAACATAAATTTGTACCAAAATTAAGTGTTTTCCTTGACGTTTAATAAAGAGGGTTGTGTCAACCTTGCCTCTTGAATACCCTTGATCAAGTAAAATTTTGCTTAGACGTTCATACCAAGCCCTAGGGGCTTGTTTAAGTCCGTACAAAGCACGTTTAAGTTTGTAGATATGATCGGGATATTCATGGGATTCAAATCCCAGAGGTTGGGCTACATAAACCTCTTCATTGATATATCCATTAAGGAAAGCTTTTTTAACATCCATCTGAAACAGTTTGAAATTTTTAGTGCAAACATAAGCAAGTAAAAGGCGTATAGCCTCGAGTCTGGCAACCGGCACATAAGTTTCCTCATAGTCGATTCCTTCCTCTTGGTTATACCCTTGCGCTACAAGCCACACTTTGTTTCGAGTTATAACTCCGTTTTCATCAAGTTTGTTCCTAAACACCCATCGGGTGCCGATTACTCGATGACCTCGCGGAGGGGGGACAAGGTCCCAAACCTCATTTCTCCTGAATTGATTTAGTTCATCTTGCATTGATAAAAACCAATGCTCATCGAGTAACGCCTCCTTTGCATTTTTAAGTTCAAAAGCGGAGTAATAACAAAAGTTACTAAGTTTAGAGAGGGTAGTTACTCCCTTAGAGATGTCACCGATGATATTGTTGATTGGATGGTCTTTCGAAGACTTTCATGCTGGAGGAAGTTCATCTTCATTAGTTGGATGATCCTCCTCACTCTTCATAGGTTGGTGATCCTTTTCCTCCTCAATGCGCACTGCTTCAGGCTGATCAGTTCCTTTATCAGTGTCCTTGAGTATATCTTCTGAAGATACACCTGTAGCGAGCGATTTTTGGACGTGGATCTTAAGCATTGTCGCTCTTGGGGGACTACAGGTCGATGCATTTTTTATCCTATTGAAGCTGATGAAGGAAGGGAAATAGATGTCTCCAACTAACCCTGCTTGCATACTGAGTTTGAGCAGCGGTCTGTTAGGTTACAGATGCTATGTGAAAGTGGGGCCTCTCTCTGCTTATTTTGTTCGGAACGAGATAACCGAGATTGTTCCTGGGGAATTTGTTAGGATACTGTGCTAGATTGGGTGGAGGTAGGGGACTTTGGTTTTTTTATTAGTGTGCTCGCTAAGATTCTTTTGCAATCTTATGCCTACGTATTCCCAGGATAGGGAAACCAGAGCGATCGTAGTTCCTCCTATTGTATGGTAGGAAATGGTGTTTTGGTGTCTTGTTCAAAGCCCAAGACGTGAAGCTAAAAGTGATTTGTATCTTGTTTGAAGCCCAAGATGTGAAGCTGAAGGTGATTTGTTTGTATCTTGTTCAAAGCCCAAGATATGAAGCTAAAGAGTCTATTTGTATCTTGTTTAAAACTCAAGATATGAAGCTAAGGGTTTTTTACTTTAGAGAGAATTTGTCATCTCTAAAGGGGATCTGTTTGTCACAACAGATGGGTGACTCATTATAAAGGAGAATTACTTTAACTGGGATATGCGAATCCAGCAATGCTGTAATTTCCATTATATGGGGTTTTTTAACCTGGAGGAGAAGACTTTAACTCATTTTAGAGTAATGCCATCTTTCCTTAGGAATTTCTCATGTAAAAAGAGGGACAGTGGCGTGGATGTAAATAATCCAGAGGCTTGCTGCTTACAGCAATTAGATGGAGGAAAAGGAGTTGTTGATGTTTGTATGTTGTGAGCAAGGCACAGATTTTGATGCTAAAAGGTTGATTATCTCAACCGGGGTTTCCTTATACAAAGCCTAAGAGGAGGCTAAAAGTTTGGCTTTTCCGGGGAAAATGTTCTTTCTGTCTTGTACAAAGCCCAAGATTGAGGCTAAAGGGGGTTTGATTCAACAAGATAGTCTTCTTGTGTGTCTTGTACGAAGCCCAAGACGGAAGCTAAAAGTTGTTTGAATCAACAGGAGAGTCTTTTATACTCAACAAGAGAGTGATTTGGTGTCTCGTACGAAGCCCGGGATGGAGGCTGAAAAGGTGATCGACTCGACAAGAGAGTCTTTTATACTCAGCAAGAGAGTGCTTTTGTATCTCGTATGAAGCCCGAGATGGAGGCTGAAAGGTTTGTGACCCAACAAGAAGGTCTTTTATACTCAACAAGATAGTGTTTTGTATCTCGTACGAAGCCCGAGATGGAGGCTGAAAGGTTTATGACCCAACAAGAGGGTCTTTTATACTCAACAAGAGAGTGTTTTGTATCTCGTACGAAGCCCGAGATGAAGGCTGAAAGTGATTAACTCAACAAGAGAGTCTTTTATACTCAACAAGAGAGTGTGAAAAGGTTAGCTCCACTGGGGAGGATCATTGTACAAAGCCCAAGAGGAGGCTATGGTGTTGGTGATTGTTTCAGTTGAGTGACAAGTCCAGTATGTTGGATAAAAGAGAAAATCAATTCTTATATGGGTAATGTTGTACTCATGGATTAGATCAGAGGATCAGGGTTATCTCTTGGGAAATCCAAAGGGTATTGAGACTGTCCAAGTCTACGGGTTTTATCTTTTGTACTATGCTTGAGAGAAAGTACGTTGGCGACAGAAAGATCTAGACTCTTTGAAAGACTGTTCTATTAAGATGACTAATTTCTTTTCCTATACCTTCAAGAGGTCGTCGGGACAATTTGTACGAAGCCCAAGAGGAGGCGAGAAAAACTTTTAAGAAGCCGAGGGACAATTTGTACGAAGCCCAAGAGGAGGCTATCTTCCCAGAGGAAGAATCATTATACGAAGCCTAAAAGGAGGCTGTGAAAACTTCTAAGAAGCCGACGGGTCCTTGTACAACCCCCAAGAGGAGGCGGGGATGCTTTTAGGAAGCCTGTGGGTCCTTGGACTAAGCCCAAGAGGAGGCTGATGAACAGTTCCAGAAGGGGTTTCACTTGGAACATTGGCCTTCTGTATATGAACTGTTCAAAAGGGGAGATTTCTTAGATCTAGTTATCTAAAATTGTTGTAAAAGAAAATGGTTTAGGTTATGTTGAAATATCCGGAAGAACGCCGGATGTAAGGAGGCGAGGTTTTGTCTAGTTCTAGACGTAGTTGCCGGGGAAACTCTAAATATCTATACTAGTATTACACAGTCGATATGATTTTATGAAAGAAGACTTACAGCGAAACAGCCCCACAATACAGTTATATACATATGAAAGTGGTAAATGAAAGCGGGTAAACACTTACTCGGTTGTAGAGCTTCCATGCTGTTTTATTAGTTGTTCAACAAAGAAAGCTTTGATAACAATATATAAAATCAAAGGAGAAAGTTCTTTTTGAAAGAAAAATTGGGGCTTACAGCTCAAGGAGAGGCCTAGGGTTTTATTAGTGATCACACTGTCGTTTTGTACAGGGACTTATACAAGTGACTGAGGCCCAAAAAGGTTTTCTGTACAAAGGGGATGGGTCTTACACTCTCTCAAGAGGCCCAAAGGTTTTTAAAGAAAAGGAATGGGGTTTATAACATGAGGGTAGGCCCAAAGGTTTGATTTTTCAACTAGCGATCGCGCCGAGGTGTTCTTTTAACGCAGAGGGACTTATACAATATCTGAGGCCCAAAATTGTTTTGGTTAAAAGGGGATTGGGTCTTACACTCTATTAGAGGCCCAAAAGTTTTTGAAAATGATTTGTGAGGGTGAAAATCAAAGAAACCCTAATTTTGCTTTCCTTTAAAAGTAAATATTTAAAGAAAATCAAATAAAAATGATAAAAATACCAAATAAGTTTGAAATAACCATTTGTGATTTTTGTTTAAGGTTTGAAAAATGAGGGATTAATCACAAGATGAATTAAAACTCACTTGGTTTTGATTTTCAAAGTAAATATTCACTTTTAAATGTTTAAAAACAATTAAAAATGAATTTATTCACAAAAATACTAACTATATTAAATAAATAATATAAATCTAATTTTTTTGTGGAATAAAATATGTTAACATTTTTGTGATTTTTTGCAAAAAAACCCAATAAAAAATAATTAAAATTGAAGGAGTTATTAATTTTCCAATTAATTAACAAAACATGAAAATATTGAAAAAAATAGCAAAATGTGAGAAAACACAAAATGGCATGGGTGGGGTTTGAACCCACGACCTCAAGGTTATAGGGCGTGCACCTTACCACTGGGATGGTGATACATTCGTTGATTAAAACAAACCAACAAATATACAAGGCTTGCCTTGTTTTCTAGGCCTGGCCAAGGCAAGCCAAGGCAAGTTTTGGCAAGAAACGGGAAGGTCCATAACTTTCTCATTTTTCCATGGTTGTGGACAAAATTTATATGCGTCTGGCCTAGAATTTCACAAGGAATCCAATGGTGGTGGTATTTTTTCCAGATCATGCTCCCTCCTCAAAATCCGATAGTGGTTTTGAAATAGGCCATATTTTGCTTTTTATGTGATATCTCATGATACAGGCAAGAATTGCATGGAAATTTGGTGCAAACACAACATATATAACATGTATAAGATATGCATGATCAGTGGACCTCAAAGCAATGCATGATTCAAAGAGTTCAAGTTATGATGCTTACCTCTTTTTTGGAGTTTTTGTGCAATCTGTAAAGCCACTTGTTCCAGAAATGATTTGATGCTTTGGACACCCTCAAATGATCTCTTAGAAGCTTTTAGGATGGTTGGAATCAAGTGGAAACCTCAGGAACAAGTTTGAGCTCTTTCTTGCAAAAGGGGTAAAAATGGCCAAAATAGCAACTCTCTCAAATGGTGTTCCAGATGGGGGGAACCATTTGGGACAATTCAAGGATGATATTTGGAGTGTGTTTGTGGTTTTATCTGGTTTGGAAAGTGACTGAATCAAGACATGGCTGGAAAAATGCAAAAAAAACCTACTTTGAGGTTTTGAGAAATGACTTTGTGATTTAAGGATTACAGGTCACTTGTGTTAGTTTGGACAGCTTAGATATGACATATTGGATGTGTTTGGATCATGAGCTGTGATGGAAATGCTCTCTAACTCAAAAACTCAGAGTTACCTTGCTAAAGATGGCATTTTGGCCTAAAGAGAGGGATTTTGAGGAAAGCATCAGTTTGATGGCTTTGGTGTACTCAAACTGAGCACAAATGAGCTCTATTTATAGTAGAGCAAGTTTTTTTTGGGATTAATAGTGAATGGCAACTGCAGCAGAGGTTTGGCCAATGTTGAGCAATGAGAATCCAAGTCTCCTCTAGCCATTGACTAGAGGTTAGGGCACAGGCTGCTGGTTCCCTAGTTGTTGGATCAATCTTGACTGAATTCAGTTGCAAATGTGTCAGTCCATGCCACCTTGGTGCTTCCATTGAATGCTCCAATCCAAAATTGGAGTCTTGTCCCTCTTTTAGGGATATCTAGGTTTGGCATGCTACTTCTTGTTCCAAAGACTTTGGAGACTTGGATCAGTGTTTGTTCCCTTTAGATTTGATCCTCAGATGTGTCCAAAGTGATGACAAGGCTTGGAATTATCTGATTTTTCCAAATCGAGCAAAAGTGCAAAATTCTGCCTAGCCTTGGCAGTTTTCAGCAAGGCATATTGCCATTGTCATATCTCATGGCTCAAGTGGAATTTGATGGAGTTCTTGGCCATTTTGGAAATCCCTCATATGATACAATAACTTTTTTATCATAATTATTTTTGATAATTTTTGGATCCAAGTGAAAAATGCCCCTACATTTGGAAAAAAGTGAAGGCAAATTCTGACTTAGTTAAAATTTCACTAAGTGTTGGAAAAAATGACATTTCATGTTTTCAGCCATTTTGACCCAACCCTAACTCAAAATCCATGATGAATTAGAATGAGGTGTAGTTGAAGCTTTTGTAGAGGGTAATGAGGGATACAAATCCAGCTTTGGATGGGGAAAAATGGCCTTGTGGTTTAGGAGTTATGATACTCCAAAGTTGGTACCCTAGCCACTTTGTTCCATAACTTAGAAAATTTCTAAGTTTTTTATGGTTACCCTTTTTACAAGTTATCCCCCTCTTCTTGATTTTTCTTGATGAATGATGATTCCAATCATACATTAACATCATTTTAGGGTTAAAAAACCAAGATTGTGAAAAATCTCAAAAAGTCAAAGTTTGACTTTTGTGCACAATTGACTTTTGTCAGATGAATTTCAAACTGTGCGATCCTTTATGAAAACAAGTCCTTGACCTAAATCAAACTTAATGGATTGATTTCATAGGTGTTATAGGGTGTATTGAATCTTGTCCTAGGGTTTGGGAGCATTTCCTGGTCAAAAGTCAAAGGTACAGTTGACTTTTCTCGCGAAACCCTAATTATGTTTCAGATGAAATTGAAACTTGTTGCTCAAGCTTCTTGGATCAATCCATTGTTGCAAATGGATCAATATAGTGTGTGGGAGACCCTCAAATCATGTCTTGAGGTCTTGGATCCTGTTTTGTCCCAAAAGTCAACTTAGGGGTGAATTAGGTCAAGAAACCCTAATTCCTGATTTTTACTGTATGCATCCCCAGAGGCTAAATTGACTTGATGATTGGGTTTATGATGTCCCTCGGAGCATCTTAGGTTATATTGCGAAGCATTGGCTCATGCCCAGAGGAAAATTTCCATCTGGAGGCCCTGGTCGACCAAAACCCTAGTTTGGTGACACTGGCGATCTTGAGGCTTGATCTACTCAGAATGTTGCAGCCTTGTGCTTAATTCCTTGATGTGGGAGTCCTCTTGATCCATTGTGGATGTTTGAGAGGTTAGACAAGTTGAAGATCATGTCAATTCTTGATTGATCCTTTGTCTAAGGGCTCTGAGAGGGCTTGAAACCCTAATTTTTGCTTGTAGTGGATGCTCAACAATCCCTGAGGAGATGGATGAGGCATGTAAGTACATCCATATTGTGATGATGATTTGCACAATGATGAGAGATCTTAGTGGTCAAAATTTGGGGTATGATTGATGTCTCTATTTAATCTTCTTGGACACGAAGGTGTGAATGGCGAAGGTATTCGGGCATTCGGGGTGCAAGAGGATTAAATATCAGAATACCCAAAATTTTGATGGTGTTTAGGAATGGTAGTTCACGCATCCTTCTTCTTTTGCTAAGCAATGATGCTTAGAAAAGGTAAACTTCCCCTCGATCCTGGTTTCCTATCGAGGATCTGGTCTTGGTTTCTTTTGAAATAAACTTCCCCTCGATCCTGGTTTCCTACCAAGGAACTGGTCTCAGTTTCTGAAATGAACTTCCCCTCGATCCTGGTTTCCTACCAAGGATCTGGTCTCAGTTTTTGACATGAACTTCCCCTGGATCCTGGTTTCCTACCAAGGATCTGGTCTGTTTCTGAAATGAACTCCTCCTCGATCCTAGTTTCCTACCAAGGATCTGGTCTCAGTTTCTTTTGTCAATAAACTTTATTGATAAGGGACGCTATTTGTAGCGGTTCTCCTCAAACTTCTCGCCAAATTTTCCTGGGGAGATGCCATTTGATGGAAAAAGTTTCGATTGTAGAGAGGCACAAATTTCTCTGTTGGAGACGCCATTTGTCGACTATACTGGGGAAAACGAGTCTCTTGAGAGACATCTTCCGTTTGGGGATCATACTTTTCTCGGAGATCTTCTCGGAGAAATGCCATATGATGTGATCCAATTTTGAGGTGTCGATGACCTTGTTGACATTGACTTTTTGGAGAGAAGAACCAATGTGTTGCTGAAAGTCTTTAGTTGAGAGGCTTTCTCTAGGGATTTTCCTTAATCTGGGAAAACGAAGATATCATCTTCAATGGCGAAGAGTGACATCGGCTGAGGGTTTTCTTGCCTTTCAGAGGTTCAAGTTATCAAAGTGGTCAAGGGCCAATTCTAACCCCAGAAATAAACTGGAGGAGAGATCGTTCAGATGCAACATTTCATGAGGAGGAAAGAACTGACAACTCGATTAAGAGGACTTCTATCACTAGGGGATAAGACCGGCTAGAGTGATAGTGATGCAATATGAATGCGAATGTAAATCAATAATGCATGATGTACGTGTGTATATGCTGACAAAACTGACGCGACACACATACTAAGAGATGAACACGACTGGATACTCGGCCAATGCTGGGGACGAAGAGGTATCGCTGGCCCAAGAGTAGCAATTCCACCTTGCTTAGGAGAGACAACCCCTATTGGGAGCTGTGCGGGTCGGGCTTAGGAGGTAAGAACTCTGCCGGGGGTACCAGACAGAATATTCGCATCCGGCACCGCTGATCCTTCATTCAGGCGCACTAGTTTAGAAGGAGTACTTTGATTCTGAACTTTGAGGTTCGATTACTTCTGGAGAAGAGATCAATGTTCTTATGATGTTCAACAGTCAAAAGAAATTGCCATCTTTGTTTTAAAAGCAGAAAAAGTTTTACAAGTAAATCCAATTTTGTTTCGTTTAAAGAATCGTTAATCATGTTAAAAATGTCGTTCTATAAAGCTAAAACAAGTAAGAACTGCAAACAAAAGCACTAGGGCTCAATTTTATTGATAGGATGGAAATCAGCCAAATGCGTGATTCCATAGAGTACTTACAAAGTTAGAAAATGGTAATTTACAGGGAAAAGGGCTACATTAAAACATAACGACCGCTATCCTTCTACCAACTTTGAATTCTGGACATCCTGAGCTTCTGTCGAAGATGACCTTGACTGGAGTTTTCTTATGGATGACATAACTGCTACTGGGGGATTTGCCCCTGTTGGATGTAGTTACTAGCCATTATCCCTAATTTTTGCCTGGATTGTACTGTTATGTTTCCAATCCACCGGGATGATTTTTGATTATGTCTCTAATTTTTGCCTGGACCGCCCTTTCGGGTTTTCAATCCACTGAGACATTTTTTTTAGGCGAAGTATTTCTTGAATACGTCAACATTTGTGGGGTAGGAAAATTCCTCTCCGTCCATCGTTGCAAGTCTCAAGGCGCCGCCTGAGAAAGCTTTCTTGACCACATAGGGGCCGTCATAATTCGGAGTCCATTTTCCCCGAGAATCAGTGAAAAATAATTATATTTTCTTGAGTACAAGGTCTCCTTTCCTGAAGATACGAGGTCAGACCTTTTTGTCAAACGCCTTCTTCATTCTTTGTTGATACAATTGACCGTGGCATAGTGTCGTCATGCATTTTTCTTCAATCAGATTCAGTTCGTCGTGTCGACTTTGACACCATTCAGCTTCTGTAAGCTTAGCTTCCATCAATACTCGGATTGACGGGATCTCTACTTCGATGGGGAGCACTGCCTCCATCCCATAAACTAGAGAGAAAGGGATTGCCCCTGTAGAAGTGTGAATAGATGTGCAATAACTATGAAGAGCATAGAGCAACATCTCGTGCCAGTCTTTGTAGGTTACAACTATCTTTTGAACAATCTTCTTGATGTTCTTGTTAACCGCTTCTACCGCTCCGTTCATCTTGGATCGGTAGGGAGATGAGTTATGGTGTTCGATCTTGAACTCAGCGCACAACTCTTTCATCATCTTATTGTTTAAGTTGGATCCATTATCCGTAATGATCTGGCCCGAAACACCATAACGGCAAATGATATTGTTTTTGATAAATCGGACCACCACTTGTCGGGTTACATTGGCGTTTGACGCGACTTCGACCTATTTGGTGAAGTAATCAATGGCTACCAGAATGAACCGATGTTCGTTCGAAGCCTTGGGCTCAATCACTCCAATCATGTCGATTCCCGAGATGGAAAAAGGCCAAGGGGAAGAGAGAACTTTGAGATGCGTTGGCGGTACATGAATTTTGTCTGAGTATATCTGACACTTGTGACACTTCCTCATGTACTTGTAGCAGTCGGATTCCATGGTCAACCAGTAGTACCCTGCTCTTGGAATTTTTCTTGCTATTGTGTGTCCGTTGGCATGAGTGCCAAATGATCCTTCGTGAATATATTTTATCAGCATGTCTGCTTCTGGTCTGTCTACACATCAGAGCAAGACCATGTCGAAATTTCTCTTATAGAGTGTATCACCGCTCAGGAAGAAGCTGCTTGCTAGCCTTCTGAGGGTCTTCCTGTCTTTCCTTAGTGCCCTAGGTGGGTACTCTTGTTTCTGAAGGAAGCATTTGACATCGTGATACCAAGGTTTGTCGTCTATGACTGCTTCAATCGTGAAGATGTAAACGGGCTGTTCAAGGCGCATTATGTCGATCTTAGGTAAGTCATTCCATTTACCTACACTAATCATAGAAGAGAGGGTGGCTAATGCATCAGCCATGTGATTCTCATCACGAGGGATGTGATGAAACTCGATTCTGTTGAAGAAAGGCAACAACCTTCTTGCATAATCTTTGTAAGGAATCAGTCCTGATTGGTATGTGTTCCAATCTCCTTTGATCTGGTTGATGACCAGAGCTAAGTCGCCATATAAGTCCAAGTTTTTGATCCTTAAGTCGATCGCTTCTTCGAGACCATGATACAAGCTTCGTATTCGGCCTCGTTGTTTGTGCACTTGAATGTAAGTCTGACAGTGAAAGGAATATGGGTACCCTGAGTTGTTATGATGATTGCCCCAATTCCGTTTCCATAATGGTTGATAGCTCCGTCAAAGATTAGTCCCCATTGGGAACCTGGTTCTGGCCCTTCACTGGGTAGCGGTTCATCGCAGTCTTTCATTTTTAAATACATGACATCTTCATCTAGGAAGTTAATCCCAATTGATTCTTGATCGTCAATTGGTTGATGAGCCAAATGATCGGCTAAAATACTTCCCTTTACGGCTTTCTGAGCATGGTACTCGATGTCATATTCTGATAACAACATCAGCCAACGGGCAATCCTTCCCGTGAGAGCAGGCTTTTCAAAGACATACTTGATCGGATCCATTTCAGGGACTAACCAAGTAGTGTGACGAATCATGTACTGGCAAAGACGTTTGGCTGCCAAAGCCAGAGTGCAGCAAGTTTTCTCAAGCATAGTGTACCGAGTCTCGCAGTCGGTGAATTTCTTGCTCAGATAGTAAATGGTGGACTCTTTCCTTTTAGTTTCGTCCTGTTGGCCAAGTACACACCCCATTGAGTCTTCCAAGACTGTGAGGTAGATGATCAGTGGTCTTCCTGTAACGACCCAATTTTTGTGTGAGTTTTATTTAATCGAGTCGTTTGATTATTATATTATTATTTTATTTTATTTTCGACTTTTATCTGAAAATATGTTATTTTTCAATTTTGTGACATTTTATCGGGTTTTGGGATCATTTGCGAGATATTTGAGTGTGGGGGTATTTTGGTCATTTTGGGATATTTTTCATTAAGTAAGAAAATAGAAAATAGAAAGAGAGAAAAATAGAAAGAAAGAAAGGGGAAAGAAAGAAAAAGAGGAGAAAAGAGAAGAAGAAGAGAAATAGTGAGAAAAGCTTGGGAAATCAAGAAAAATCAACTTCTAGAATCGGTTTAATCGGGTAAGGGTGCGAAACTCAATTATTGTATGATTGTGTATGATTATGTATGTGTATTTGTGATGTTTGTTGGATTAAAATGAAAATATTTAGTAAAACCCATTGTTGGAAAAATTGATTAGAAATTGATTAAATGTGTTGGAAATCATGCTTTTAGTGTTCATTATTGTTGGTGTGTGATAGATACATGTTGTTATGCATTGTATTGGAAATTTTTCTGGGTGTAGGTGGAAATTGGATAAATTTGGGTAAGAAAACGCAGAACAAAGTTCTGCAGAAATTTTTCTGGTTTTTCCAGGTCATACGCGTATGGTGCATGTTCATACGCGTATGGACCTTGGCAATACGCGTATGGAGGGCGAGACATGGGCCAATACGCGTATGAGATGGTATTTCACTCGGCCATCTTCCCATTTGCGTATGATACGCGTAGCATTTCAGGGCAATACGCGTATGGTTTTGGTCAGTACGCGTACGGACATTTTAACGTGGAATTGGGGAAAAATGAGTATCTGCTCATACGCGTATGGCACAGGGCAATACGCGTATGGACAGAACATAAGTGCAAAGTGTGATTTTGGGGTTTAGATGGGGTTGTGATGATTTGTGGTCGTATGGAAATTAAATGCATTGTTTTGGGCATAAGTGCAAAGTGTGATTTTGCCGATGTAAATGAATGTATTTATGTGTGCGTATTAAATGTCATGGGTCATTGTATGGCAAGCATCATGATATGCATTGTTGAGACATCCTGATTGAAGGTTTGGAATCCAGAGGGAATTCTCTATAACTTCGTGTGCCCATGTGGGGTGTGAGCGATGATTATAGACGATCGTGTGCCCATGTGGGGTGTGAGCGATCGGGTCGTGTGCCCGTGTGGGGTGTGAGCGATCCATAAACACCGTGTGCCCGTGTGGGGTGTGAGTGGTGGGGAACATCGTAGGCCCGACGGGGAGTTACAGTGATGTAACGAGCGATGATTCCAGCAGAGTTCCTGAGTGAACTAGTGATGAGAAACAATGGAAGTCGGTACCGCATGTGCATATGCATAGAGTCGTGCGTCGGTCTCTTGCATTTGCATAAATCATATATGGTTGTTTATGTGTGGATTTGTGGATAAATTGAGATATGGATATGTGTTAGTGATGGAAATATGTATTGTGTCTTGTAATGCCTTGTGTTTGAATTATGGTGTGAGTTGTGGTGAGAACCGTATATATGTGTATTTTTGTGTTATATATAATTGTATACAATTATATTATGGTTGTTTTTCTCACCCTTCTGCTGTTTTATAATGCTCTATGAGGCATTGCATATTAGAGTTGCTGGAGGTATTTTTGTGAAGCTTTGCGTCTTCATTATTTTGTCGGTCGGCTCTGATATGTGACACCGGGTAGTTAGGGAGGCCGTTAGTGATTATTGTATATTCTGTATATATATCTTTTGGCTTGTGCATGTACAACTTGATGTATGACAAACTTTTCATGATATATAAATGTATGTTATTTAGTTTTAGATTTTCCGCTTTTATTCTAAATTCTGAAATGTGGGTGTAAAGAACTGAGTTCCTCTGTTGATTGCTCCCCACTGTTGCATATCTTTATGAGCAGGTGTTGTATGTATTGTTTTCAATTTGATGTGACCCCTCGGTCTATGCCATGATAATTTAAATATACTCTGACGAAATTTTGAATTTTCTTTTATTGCTTTTTATTAATTGGGGGTTTAGATTGGGGGTGTTACATTAAGTGGTATCAGAGCCAGATTGTGCCAGTCCGTGTCAGTTGTGTCAGTCCTTGTTGGTCGTTATGGTTGGATGAGCTATTTGTTTAACCATAGTTTCTATTATTGGAAATGAACAGAATATGGCTGGTAGGAATGATGCTGCTTTGGGTGCTGCTATGTAAGCTATGGCTCATGCTGTGCAGGGTACACTTAATGCTGCAGGTAATGATGAGTTCAGGAAGAACAAACCGCCTGTCTTCAAAGGAAGATATGATCCGGATGGTGCACAGATTTGGCTAAAAGAGATTGAAAGGATTTTCCGAGTGATGGATTGTGCTAAAGATCAGAAGGTGAGACTGGGTACTCACATGTTATTGGAAGAAGCTGATGACTGGTGGGTTAGTACTCGTCGTGTGTTGGAAGCTGCAGAGGAGGAGATTACTTGGGTTGTGTTTAGCATGGAGTTTCTGAGAAGGTATTTTCCTGAAGATGTGAGAGGAAAGAAGGAGATTGAGTTCTTGGAACTAAAGCAAGGTAATATGTCTGTTATCGATTATACTGCTAAGTTTGTGGAACTTGTGCAGTTTTATCCTCATTATGCTGAAGCTACTGCTGAATTCTCTAAGTGTGTGAAGTATGAGAATGGCTTGCGTCCTGAGATAAAGCAGGCAATTGGATATCAGAGGATTCAGAGGTTTTCTGATTTGGTAGATTGTTGTAGGATTTATGAAGAAGACAGTAAGGCTTGTTCTACACATTACAAGAGTGTGAGCGAGAGGAAAGGGAAGCAACAGTTCCGTGGTGGTCCGTATGTGACACCAGCTGATAAGGGTAAACAAAGAGGGAATTTTGAGAAAAGGTCAAGTGGAGGAGGTATGTCTGGTCCTTTGAGGTGTTATAAATGTGGTGAGTTAGGGCGTCGTCAGTTTGAATGCAGGAAAGATTTGAGGAAGTGTACTAATTGTGGAGGTGTAGGACATGTTGCAGCTGATTGTGCAAGGAAGAATGTGGTGAAATGTTACAACTGTGGGGAACCTGGTCATATTAGTACCAAGTGTCCGAAACCGAAGCAGGCTCCAGCTGGTGGAAAAGTGTTTGCATTGTCGGGAACTCAGACTTCAAGTGCAGATCGTCCGATTCGAGGTACTTGTTTTATTAATAGTACTCCTTTGATTGCTATTATTGATACTGGAGCGACTCATTCGTTTATTTCGTCTGAGTGCGCGAAGCGTTTGAATCTTGTGTTGTCTGTGATGGGTGGTGAAATGGTTATTGATACTCCAGTAATGGGGTCAGTAACTACTTCCTTGGTTTGTCTAAGATGTCCTTTGACCATTTATGGTAAAGACTTTGAGATGGATTTGGTGTGTTTACCATTGGAGGGATTAGATGTGGTTTTGGGTATGAATTGGTTGCAATTCAATCGAGTTCACATTGATTGTTATCATAAGCTGGTAAGGTTTCCTTCTCTTGAGGAAGACGAAGACTCGAGTTTCTTATCTACCAAAGAGTTGAAGAAACTTTTGGCGGATGAAGCTCAGTTGTTTGGTTTGTTTGCATCTTTAACTGTGGATAGTCAAGTTTCACTTGATGTGTTTCCTGTTGTGTGTGAATTTCCGGAAGTGTTTCCTGAGGATATTTCAGACTTGCCGCCAGAGAGAGAGGTGGAGTTTTCTATAGATCTAGTCCCTGGTACTAGACATGTGTCTATGGCACCTTATCGTATGTCGGCATCTGAGTTGGTGGAGTTAAAGAAATAGTTGAATGAGTTGTTGGAAAAGAGGTTCGTGAGACCAAGTGTTTCTCCTTGGGGTGCTCCAGTTTTATTGGTGAAAAAGAAGGTTGGGAGTATGCGATTATGTATTGATTATCGCCAGTTGAATAAGGTGATGATCAAGAATAAATATCCTCTTCCAAGGATTGATGATCTGATGGATTAGTTGGTTGGTACGTGTGTGTTCAGTAAGATTGACTTGAGGTCGGGGTATCATCAGATAAGGGTGAAGGAGGAAGACATTCAGAAAATGGCTTTTAGGACATGATATGGTCATTATGAATATTCTGTGATGCCGTTCGGGGTTTCTAACGCGCCAGGTGTGTTTATGGAATACATGAATCATATTTTTCACGAGCATCTGGATCATTTTGTCGTTGTGTTTATTGATGATATCTTAATTTATTCTAAGTCTCGGGAGGAGCATGCAGAACATTTGCGTATTGTTTTGAAAGTTTTGAAGGAAAGTAAGCTTTTTGCCGAATTGTCCAAGTGTGAATTCTGGTTGTCGGAGGTGAGTTTTCTTGGACACGTAATTTCAGGTAATGGTATTGCTGTGGATCCATCTAAAGTAGAAGCAGTTCTACAATGGGAGGCTCCGAGATCTGTTACTGAAATTCGAAGCTTTTTGGGTTTGGCCGGTTATTATCGCAGGTTCATTGAAGGTTTTTTTAAGCTAGCACTTCCTTTGACCCAGTTGACTTGTAAAGGGCAAGCATTCATTTGGGATATTCGGTGTGAAGAAAGTTTTACTGAGCTGATGAGTAGATTGACGACAGCTCCGATTTTGATTTTACCGAATCCTAATGAACCATTTGTGGTTTATTGTGATGCTTCTTTGATTGGTCTAGGTGGTGTTCTGATGCAGGAAGGTAAGGTGGTGGCTTATGCTTCAAGGCAGTTAAGAGTTCATGAGAAGAATTATCCTACTCATCATCTTGAGTTAGCGGCTGTGGTTTTCGTGTTGAATATCTGGAGGCATTATCTCTACGGTGCAAGGTTTGAAGTCTTTAGTGATCATAAAAGTTTGAAATATTTGTTTGATCAGAAAGAGCTAAATATGAGGCAACGTAGATGGTTGGAATCTTGAAGGACTACGACTTTGGCTTGAATTACCATCCTGGTAAAGCTAACGTGGTAGCCGATGCATTGAGTCGGAAATCGTTACATATGTCCGCTTTAATGGTTAAGGAATGGGAACTTTTGGAATCGTTTAGAGATTTGAGTTTGGTTTGTGAAGTGACGCCGGATAGCGTTAGGCTTGGTATGCTAACGATTACTAATGATTTTCTGATGACTGTTTGTGAGAAACAAAAGTTGGATGTGAAACTTGTGGATTTAATGTTGGTTGGAGGAAAAGATGCGAATAGTGATTTCCAAGTGGATGTTAATGGTGTTCTGAGGTTCTGAGGTAGGATTTGTATTCCGGACGATGCGGAGTTGAAAAAGATGATTTTGGAGGAAGGGCACCGGAGTAATTTGAGTATACATCCGGGAGCGAATAAGATGTATCAGGATTTGAAGAAGATTTTCTGGTGGTCTGGATTGAAAAGAGATGTGGCTCAGTTTGTTTATGCATGTTTGACTCGTCAGAAATCGAAGGTGGAACATCTGAGGCCTAGTGGTTTGTTGCAGCCGTTGGATATTCCTGAATGGAAATGGGATAGTATTTCCATGGATTTTGTAACAGGATTACCGAATACTCAGCGAGGGCATAATGCTATTTGGGTGGTTGTTGATAGGCTGACTAAATCGACTCATTTTATTCCGATTGACATCAGTTTTACTTTAGAGCGGTTAGCTGAGATTTACATCAGTGTGATTGTGAAATTGCATGGGGTTCCATTGAGTATTGTTTCTGATCGAGATCCTAGATTTACCTCGAGATTTTGGGAAAGTTTACAGAAGGCTTTGGGTTCTAAATTGAGATTGAGTTCGGCTTATCATCCGCAGACGGATGGTCAGACGGAGAGGACGATTCAGTCTTTGGAGGATCTATTGAGAGCTTGTGTTTTGGAACAAGGTGGTGCGTGGGATAGTTATCTTGCATTGATTGAGTTTACGTATAATAACAGTTTTCATTCTAGTATTGGAATGGCACCGTTTGAAGCATTGTATGGACGAAGGTGTCGGACACCGTTGTGTTGGCACGAATCTGGTGAGCGAACGGTAGTTGGGCCAGAATTGGTGCAACAGACGACGGAGAAAGTGAAGTTTATTCGTGAGAAAATGAAAGCTTCTCAGAGTAGACAAAAGAGTTATCATGATCGGAGACGGAAGGATCTTGAGTTTCAAGAGGGCGATCATGTATTTTTTAGGGTTACGCCGGTAACGGGTGTGGGTCGTGCATTGAAATCGAAGAAACTTACTTCTCGGTTTATTGGTCCGTACTAGATATCCGCGAGAGTGGGTGTTGTGGCTTATAGGGTGGCGTTGCCGCCGAATCTGTCGAATTTACACGATCTGTTTCATGTTTCACAGCTTCGAAAGTATGTTCCAGATTCGTCGCATGTGATTCCGATGGATGAGGTAGAAGTAAGGGAGAACCTTACAGTTGAGGCATCACCAGTTAGGGTTTTGGATCGCGAGGTAAAGAGGTTGAGAGGCAAGGACATTGCACTTGTGAAAGTGGCGTGGGGCGGCGCTGCTGAGGGCAATTTGACTTGGGAGTTGGAGAGTCGGATGCGGGAGTCGTATCCAGAGTTGTTCATCTCATGTAATATTTTCGAGGACGAAAATTTCTAAGTGGGGGAGAGTTGTAACGACCCAGTTTTTGTGTGAGTTTTATTTAATCGAGTCGTTTGATTATTATATTATTATTTTATTTTATTTTCGACTTTTATCTGAAAATATGTTATTTTTCAATGTTGTGACATTTTATTGAGTTTTGGGATCATTTGCGAGATATTTGAGTGTGGGGGTATTTTGGTCATTTTGGGATATTTTTCATTAAGTAAGAAAATAGAAAGAGAGAAAAATAGAAAGAAAGAAAGGGGAAAGAAAGAAAAAGAGGTGAAAAGAGAAGAAGAAGAGAAATAGTGAGAAAAGCTTGGGAAATCAAGAAAAATCAACTTCTAGAATCGGTTTAATCGGGTAAGGGTGCGAAACTCAATTATTGTATGATTGTGTATGATTATGTATGTGTATTTGTGATGTTTGTTGGATTAAAATGAAAATATTTAGTAAAACCCATTGTTGGAAAAATTGATTAGAAATTGATTAAATGTGTTGGAAATCATGCTTTTAGTGTTCATTATTGTTGGTGTGTGATAGATACATGTTGCTATGCATTGTATTGGTAATTTTTCTAGGTGTAGGTGGAAATTGGATGAATTTGGGTAAGAAAATGCAGAACAAAGTTCTGCAGAAATTTTTCTGGTTTTTCCAGGTCATACGCGTATGGTGCATGTTCATACGCATATGGACCTTGGCAATACGCGTATGAAGGGCGAGACATGGGCCAATACGCGTATGAGATGGTATTTCACTCGGCCATCTGCCCATTTGCGTATGATACGCGTAGCATTTCAAGGCAATACGCGTATGGTTTTGGTCAGTACGCGTACGGACATTTTAACTTGGAATTGGGGAAAAATGAGTCTCTGCTCATACGCGTATGGCATAGGGCAATACGCGTATGGACATGACATTTGCAAAATGGGACTTTTCAAAATATCATTTTTCGTTTTCTTTCGTAACTTGTGTTCCGTTTGTCCGATTTTTACATTCTTGGTATCGTTATGTAGCTATTGAGTTGTACTTCCTTATTATGATGATTTTGAAATTGTTAGCCAATTTAATTATGTCAGAAAATTGGGAATAGTGTCGGTTGTCGACTTTTGTCGTTGTAGTGATGCGTAATTGATGTGTATTATGCAAGGTGCTGTTGTATGAGGTAAATGTATGTGTTTAGATGGGGTTGTAATGATTTGTGGCCGTATGGAAATTAAATGCATTGTTTTGGGCATAAGTGCAAAGTGTGATTTTGCCGATGTAAATGAATGTATTTATGTGTGCATATTAAATGTCATGGGTCATTGTATGCCAAGCATCATGATATGCATTGTTGAGACGTCCTGAGTGACAGTTTGGATTCCAGAGGGAATTCGCTATAACTTCGTGTGTCCATGTGGGGTGTGAGTGATGATTATAGACGATCGTGTGCCCATGTGGGGTGTGAGCGATCGGGTCGTGTGCCCGTGTGGGGTGTGAGCGATCCATAAACACCGTGTGCCCGTGTGGGGTGTGAGCGGTGGGGAACATTGTACGCCCGACGGGGAGTTACAGTGATGCAACGAGCGATGATTCCAGCAGATTTCCTGAGTGAACTAGTGATGAGAAACAATGGAAGTCGGTACCCGCATGTGCATATGCATAGAGTCGTACGTCGGTCTCTTGCATTTGCATAAATCATATATGGTTGTTTATGTGTTGATTTGTGGATAAATTGAGATATGGATATGTGTTGGTGATGGAAATATGTATTGTGTCTTGTAATGCCTTGTGTTTGAATTATGGTGTGAGTTGTGGTGAGAACCGTATATATGTGTATTTTTGTGTTATATATAATTGTATGCAATTATATTATGGTTGTTTTTCTCACCCTTCTGCTGTTTTATAATGCTCTATGAGGCATTGCAGATTAGAGTTGCTGGAGGTATTTTTGTGAAGCTTTGCGTCTTCATTCTTTTGTCGGTCGGCTCTGATATGTGACACCGGGTAGTTAGGGAGGCCGTTAGTGATTATTGTATATTCTGTATATATATCTTTTGGCTTGTGCATGTACAACTTGATGTATGATAAACTTTTCATGATATATAAATGTATGTTATTCAGTTTTAGATTTTCTGCTTTTATTCTAAATTCTGAAATGTGGGTGTAAGGAACTGAGTTCCTCTGTTGATTGCTACCCCACTGTTGCATATCTTTATGAGCAGGTGTTGTATGTATTATTTTCAATTTGATGTGACCCCTCGGTCTGTGCCATGATAATTTAAATATACTCTGACGAAATTTTGAATTTTCTTTTACTGTTTTTTATTAATTGGGGGTTTAGATTGGGGGTGTTACACTTCCTTCCACTGGAGGTGATAGAATCGATGGGTTCGACAGGTATTCCTTAATACTGTCGAAGGCGGTTAGGCAGTCATCTGTCCAAACGCAGTCCTGATTCTTTTTGAGTAGTTTGAAAATCGGCGCACATGTTGCGGTCATGAGGAATATGAATCTGGAGATGTAATTCAAACGTCCCAGGAATCCTCTGACTTGTTTTTCAGTTTTCAGAGAAGGCATTTCTTGAATGGCCTTGACCTTGTCAAGATCAACCTCAATTCCTTTCTGGCTGATGATGAATCCTAAGAGTTTCCCTGAACGGACACCGAAGGTGCACTTATTGGGATTCAAACGGAGTTTGTACTTTCTCAAATTGCTCGAATAGTTTTGACAGGTGGGTCACATGCTCCTCTTCTGTCTTAGATTTGAAAATCATGTCATCGACATACACTTCGATTTCTTTGTGTATCATGTCGTGAAACAGAGTAGTCATGGCCATTTGATAGGTTTCCCCGGCATTCTTCAAACCGAACGGCATCACCTTGTAACAAAAGGTACCCCGTGGGGTAATAAATGAAGTTTTCTCCATGTCTTTCGGCGCCATTTTTATCTGGTTATAGCCCGAGAATCCATCCATGAAGGAGAAAACTTTGAACTTTGCTGTACTGTCTACTAGCATGTCAATGTGTGGCAAAGGAAAGTTGTCCTTTCGACTAGCCTTGTTTATATCTTTGTAGTCGACACACATTCTGACCTTCCGTCCTTTTTCAGAACGGGTACGATGTTGGCAAACCATTGAGGATATTCGGATGTGGCGAGGAAACTCGCGTCAATCTATTTTTGTACCTCCTCTTTGATTTTGATGGCCATGTCTGGATGAGTCCGTCTCAACCTTTGCTTTACTGGCGGACATTTTGATCTCAACGGTAGATGATGTTCCACGATGCTGGTATCCAACCCTGGCATATCCTGATAGGACTAAGCGAATACATCGGGAAACTCTCTGAGAAGCTTTATCAAATCTTCTTTGGCAGTTGGACCGAGCAGTGCCCCAATCTTGACCTCTTTTCTCTCTTCCCCTGAACCCAAGTTGACTGTTTCCAACGGATCCTTGTGAGGTTCAATGGACATTTCCTCTTGTCTGAGTAGTTGGGAAATCTCTTCTGGAATTTCGTCGTTATTTTCTTCTTCAGCCTCAAATACCGGGAACTCAAAGTTGGGAGAAGGCATCAGATCGTATGTTTCAACGAGGTTTAAAACAAGCAATTTGCATGACGTGATGATTTGTGTTTAGAAGGGATTAAGAATGCAAGAGTGAGTGCAGTGTATTTTTTTGTTTACTGCTTGTTTTTATTATTTGTTTTTTAGGATTACCATTTTCTATGAAAAACGAAAAGAGAAAACATCAATTAATGCTGAAATTACAGAACGACGTTATTTTATTAATGAACAAGTCGAATCTTGAAACTACAACCCTATAAAACAAAACTCTGTTGCTTTGGGCGAAGCGAAGAGGGATATTTACAGAAAGTGAGCCCTATCAAAACATCTGTTTCACCTGGGAAGGGTGAAAGGTTAAAGACGACAATTACTTTGACTTATGAACAATCTTTGGAACATCGACTGCAACCCATTGGCGGCAAACTCCTCGGTGAATCACAAAGTCTGGTACCTTCCTTGATTTGTTTTCAGAAATAACGCTGATTTCTGGTGGAGCGGGATCATTTGAATTTGTCTCCCAGGCAGAGTTGTCGTAGGAGGATTCCTCAGTTGTATTTTGCGCAGTATTTGTACTCTCAACTGTATCTCCCCATCCAGTTGGCTGGATGTCTTCGAGCCCGATACGAGAGCTTTTAGGAGCGGTGTACTTGACCATATAGTCGTACTTTCCACTTAGTTGTCCCAAGGTGTCCCATACTTCTTTGGAACTGGAGGAGTCATCCCTTTCGATGACGTTGACCTCGGGAAAAGTATAGTTGATGAATTCTAGTCCAGCAAGTTTTGCGAATTCATCGTCGTGCTGGATATTTTCTGACTAACCTGAGTGTTATTCCCATGACATGGTGGGGACGTAGGTATTCTGTTCAATGAGGCTCAGCTGATCTTTATTGTTTGGCTGAT
This sequence comes from Lathyrus tuberosus, assembly GCA_022829125.1. Lineage (NCBI taxonomy): Eukaryota > Viridiplantae > Streptophyta > Magnoliopsida > Fabales > Fabaceae > Lathyrus > Lathyrus tuberosus. The sequence continues at coordinate 11,153,931 of JALAZF010000090.1, forward strand.
TTTCTTGCCCCGAATTTCCTGGATACGGCTGCCGGATAGGCAGGCCATCCATTGGGCCATAATATTCGTGGTCAAAGTTGTCTTTCGTCGGAGTGTCTTCCTCTAATGAATTTGGCGGAGCACGACATCCTTACGGATCACAATCCCCGTATAGAATTTCGACATTTGACCTTTGTATAAATCTCGGACTCTGTGCGGGATAGCAAAAGGGAGTATGCATTTCGTCCTAAGATGTATAACCGTCCTCGTTGAGATAGGACTTCCATTCTTCCTCCGTATCGGAGAAATCACCTTTATTGATGGTATGCACTTCTTAAGTCACTGGTTGAAGGAAACCTCCACTGTGGAAGAAGTTCAGAATGAAATGAAAACTTTTATTGTTCGCAGTCGTCTGAGTAGAGGTTGAGGAAAAGCTAAGACCTTTCTTTTTCTTATTGTCAATAGGAATGACAAGTTGCCCCCATCCTGTTGTATTGGTACTCTCGACCGCTTTGATAGCATATTTGTACGAGGAAATTGAAGTACCCCTTCAGATTGATTGTCCTTGTGTAGCGAAAGCTTTTGGAACTGAGTTCCGGTTACCCCCTCCGGTTCTACATAAGTGGATGACGATAAGTGGCTTACGAGCAAGGCCTGTTCTCCACAGACTGTGACGAGTTGGTCGTTCTGGACGAACTTTAGCTTTTGGTGGAGGGTCGAAGTGACCGCCCCAGCCTGATGTATCCAAGGTCTTCCTAATAAATAACTGTATGTCGCCCGGATGTCCATGACCTGGAAAGTGACTTGGAAAGTGTGAGGACCGATAGTTATGAGAAGGTCGACCTCGCCGATAACCGTTTTTCTGGATCCGTCAAATGCTTTGACGATGACCTCGCTGGTTCTCGTCGGAGGTCCTTTGAATGATAATTGCATCAAAGTGGACTTCGACATAACATTCAGGGTTGACCCTGTGTCTACCAGTACGCTGGCTAAAGCATCGTCCTGGCAGTTGACTTTAATGTTGAGCGCCATGTTGTGACGACGACCTTCTTCAAGTAATTCCTCATCACTAAATCCCAAGTTACTGCAGGAAGTGATGTTAGAGACAATGTTATCGAACTGTCTGATTGTTACATCCTGTTCCACAAAGGCTTGCTCCAAGACTTTCTGTAGAGCCTCCCTGTGCGCTTCAGAACTAAGTAACAGTGATAATACCGAGATCTTTGAAGGAGTTTGCAACAATTGATCAACAATGTTGTATTCACTCTTCTGGATGAGCTTTAACATCTCATCATCATTTTTTGAAAGGTCGGGATTACTGGATTAACCGACTGGTGGATTGGGAACTTCTGTTTGAGGCTCATTCTCTTTAATGGGTTCTCCAACTCCTCTGCTGAAGATTCTACCACTCCGTGTTACTCGACTGATATCTGCAATATTCATGATGGAGGGTAACGTAATTTCCTTTCCATTCTTAATTGTTGTTGCACTGTATTTGTAAGGGATAGCCTTAGTTGATTCATACGTTAGTGGTCCCGGTAGATAGATGACTATGGGAACCTTCTAATTTTTCTGACCATCGTAAGTAATTTCGATCCGTTCCTGGTTAGGAACTCTCGATTCTTCAAGTAGAGGGATGATGGCACAAACATCCATAGTCCTCTGATGATTAGAGATTACGACAACGTCCTCGATTTGATCAGCGAAATAGTTGACTGATCCAGAACTTGACCATGGTTGAATCTCTTTGCGGTCCAACTGACTTTGAAGAGCTGGTCGCACGTAGTAATGTCCTTGATTATCCACTAAGCAAACTCCACACCGCTCATAGTTGTGTAGTGGCACCTGGCCACGTCCGCTTTGAATACAGTGTAACCTTACGAGGTCTGTTTCCATCAACCAAACATCCTGAATTTGATATCTAGTAGGATTCCCGTTAGTGATACTAATTTGCTGGGTGTCTTCATCCATATAGATTGGAAGCCACCAGTGGTTCAACAAGTGCTGAAGTGTTTCTTGGACAAGGGCACAGCCTTAATTGTTTTTGTAACCCGCTTTGCAGCCCTGATAATTATGCGATACCAGGAACCCGAGCCGAACCTGTTTAGCATGTAACTCCACCAGGCTGGTATTCATCAAGAGAATATCGAAGATCTGGATCATGTTGATTTGATAATGATTCCTATCATGGTAGTCTTGGATCCATCCAAGATCCATCTAATGCTGGAGGGCCTCTTGTACAAAAGAGCATCCCTGTTTGTTTACCGAGCAAGTCAGATAGGAATTGTACTCATGCCGCAGCGGATTATGATACTGGCTTTGCCTGAAGTGCATTGCCACCAAGTTGACATGCATCGCACGGATGTCGTGGTTTTGAATGATGTTGGAATTCGTATAGGTCATGTTAACTCCACGAACTCGGTGCTCCTGGATCCATCCGAGATCCATCTGTTCCTGTAGAGCTGATTGCACCACAGAACATCCCTGATTGTTTTTAGAGAAGATATCACACTGGTGATAATTATGAGGTGGCACATGGCCATATCCACTCTGTCTACAATGCGTCTTGACCAAGTTGTCCCTTAATAAGAGTACATCATGAATTTGATAGTTGTCGCTAGACTCTTCTTCTATCAAATTAACTGCAGCTTTCTCGTGTTGAGGCAATGGGTTTGTGAGAACATTCGGATTTGTATCTTTGAAAGATAAGACCCCGCTCCTAACAAGCTTTTGCATATTGGATTTGAAACTGAGACAGTTCTATATGTTATGCCCTGGTCCTCCTTGATGGTAAGGGCAAGTCTAATCCACCTTAAACCAAAAAGGCAGATTTTCCGGTACTGTAAGAGGAGACCTAGTTTGGACATGCCCTTTGACCAGTAGTAACGAAAATAGCTTTGCGTACAACACCTGTATAGGGTCGAACCTTGGTGGTCGCGTTGTACCGTTGTTGTTGTATGGAGGACGAGTCTGCTGAAGAGGTTGTTGTGTCCTTTGCTGAAATTGCTGTTGATTTGGTTGGCTCAGTGCAACTTGAGGTTGATACGTAGGAACAGGCGCCGAGTTAATAGCATAAGTTACAGCTGCTACTGGTTGGTATCGTCGCCTTTGCTTTCCGAGAGAGATATTCCTAATATCTTGCTCTTTTTTCTTAGGGAGAGCACTACCGTATTTTTTAGTACTGTTTGTCGACCCAGTGTCTTTGACTAGACGCCCTTCTCGAATGGCTTCCTCGAGACGCACTCCCATACCGACCATTTCGGTGAAGTCGCTGGGCGCACTGGCAACCATTCTGTCATAGTAAAATGAGCTCAAGGTCTTTAAGAAAATCTTTGTCATCTCTTTTTCCTCAAGAGGTGGACAAATTTGAGCGACAATTTCACGCCATCTCTGAGCGTATTCCTTAAAGGTTTCCTTGTCCTTTTGCGACATTGATCTGAGTTGATCTCTGTCTGGTGCCATGTCCAGATTGTATTTATATTGTTGGATGAAGGCAGTGCCAAGATCTCTGAAAGTGCTTATCGTAGTGCGGTTCAAACCCATGTAACATTTTAATGCGGTGCCGGTTAAACTATCCTGAAAGTAGTGAATCAGTAGATCCTGGTTCTTTGTCTGAGCTGACATTGCCGAGCGTACATCACCAAGTGGCTTTGAGGGCAAGAGTTACCCTTGTATTTTTCAAAGTCGGGCACTTGGAACTTGTGCGGAACTTTCACGTTGGGGACCAAGCAGAGGTCCACGGCGTCCTTTCCAAATAAATCCTGACCGCGAATACCTTGCAGTTCTTTCTGCATTTCTAGGAACTGCTCCTAGAATTCATCCATTTTGTCGAACATACTTTCCTTTCTACCAGAAGGTATCTGTGGAATCTATCCTTCCGGGACAGTGTGCACCACAGGGGGTGGTACCGTTACCGTCACTATGGGCGTTGAGGTGATCTCTGAGATCACAGTTCTTTGTAGCTGAGCTTCTTCCATGGCTTGCATGTCGTTACAAAGCTTTCTCATATCCTCTCTCAGAGCATCAATCTCTTCTTTCAACTCTCTGTTTTCTTCCTCGAGATCATCCATCTTTTTATGACGATTGGCCCGAGTATTTTACGAATGAGACAATTTGACTCTAGAACCGAGACACAAACGTGAGATTCGTAGGTAAGAAGAATATGTGACGTGAGAATGATGAATGCAATGATTATATTAATTGTTTTTTGGTTTAATCAAAATAAACTTCAACAATTAGATTGCAAATATCAAATAGTGGGGAAACCCCGTTTTATTAAATTCAAAGGATTGCGGAAATGGAAATACAGTAAATTACAAGGTGCGAAAACAGAAACCTAAGCTAATGGGTCCCGAGTCCTTTCTGAGGAGAACTCGGGTGCTGATTCTGGTGCTTTCCTTTTCTTTGACCGGGGCTCTTCAGCCGTTGTCGGGTTGTCATTCCTTTTCCAAGTGAAAGGAGCGAGCAAATTACTTTGGTCATCCTGATTTTCTACAACATGTTGCTCCAAAATCTCAATTAGAGCATCCTTATCTTTCAGCAGTTGCTGTATTTTGGTACACTCCACATTGAGAATGTGGTACTTGTTCTTCCAAGACCTCCTCTCCTCTTGAACATTGTTAAGAGTAACCTGAAGTTTTTCCATTTCAGTCATGAAGTACATGACAGATTCCCTTGGTGGAAGAACTCCGTGACGAGGATACGACATTTTTAGCTTGAGAGCTCTAGTTTGTACCCAGTGGAGATAAGGCTCCACCGAGACACAGTCCGGTTTTCCTAGAGACTCCCGTCTTTTCTTATGAACATGTTTCCAAGCGTGCACTATTTCCATCTTTAGTGCCCTGTCATTTTCTCCTTCTTTGAGGAAAAGACCTTCCAGATGAGCATTACGCGGGACATGCCTCATCGGGTATCCAAATTAACGACGAACTAAAACTGGATGGTAATTGATTCCTCCCTTAGTTCCTATGAGGGGTACGTTGAGGAAGTTTCCACAACGGTCAATGATCCTGATCCCGTCATAAATCCTGTTGCACCAATTTATGTCAGAGTTGGTACGAGACATGATTTTCTACGACCAACGTAAAACATTCTTATGATCCCAAAAAGCGGCATACTTAGGCAAATGGGAAATAAACCACTTATATAGCACGGGTACACAGCATGTGATCACCCCTCCACTGTACAAATTCCCTAAGTGTACAGAGTGATATGCGTCTGCGAGCAAAGTTGGTATGGTGTTTCCAATGAGAAAAACCTTAATGGCATTGATATCGACGAAGTTATCGATGTTGGGAAACAGAAGTAACCCATAGGTGATTAAAACAAAGGTGCTTTCAAAAGCAGTCACGTTCCCTATACTAGCAAAGTACAGAGCCTTTTTCACCAGAAACTTGGCTGGTAAACCTGAGATTCCTCCTTTGGTGGTCATGTGAGTCTTGACTTCTGACTCATCCAAATAGATTGCTCTTGCAATGGCTTGATCCTTTGGAATTTCTTCCAGTCCAGAAAAGGGAGCTCGATCAGTAATGGGTAGATCAATCAGATGAGAATACTCCTCCAACGTTGGTGCGAGCTGGTAATCCGGGAATGTGAAACAGTGATAGACCGGATCGTAGAACTGAATGAGTGCCTCCAGGATTCCTTCAATTACATGGACCCTTAACAGAGGCAGCAGACCTACGTACTTGGCTCTAAAAGCATCAGGGTTAGTGATCATCCTTGCTAATCCTCTCAAATCCTCTAGTTTTGGAACCTTGAAGGTATACTTATGAGTTTTCCTTCTACCGAAATCCATGAGCGCAATCTTTTTTTTTCTGAAATTTGCAATCATTGTCTTAGTTTAATTTGAAAAAGAGAGACTGGAAGAGAAAATTTTCTTTGTTTAATGTTTTTAAAATGAATGCATGAATGCAGCACACAAAAACATAGAAAAAACATGGGGGCAAAGGGTCGGTGTCATGAATTCAAGGCTCTACCCATCCCCAAAGGTTTATACTAGTGATTTTTGTACTTGTCTCTCAAAATCATTAATTCTTGTCGAGATAACATCAGGGGGCCGGGAACCGTGCTAGGTGATGTATTTCGAAGAATCTCAGAAGAGGGTAGTATCGCGTGACAACTATTTCCGATAGCTTCCGCACTACTGAAAGAGGTTTTTCCTAGGTGTATACTCAATCTTTCCACATGCGGCATCACACGCATTCCCATTAGCAGAAAAATAAACCCAGATATCAATTAGGAAAAGCAGTATATATATTAATCCTAATGTCCTAGACTTTTTAAGAGCTATGAATCCTATGATCCTAACAGAAAATGGCTCCCCGGCGGAGTCGTCTTTCTGTGGTACCTTCCCAACTTAAAGGTTTTGACCTAAGATCCTAGTGAGGGCCGATCCTAGCCATAATGACATTCCCCGATGAAACCGTCATTCAGTGATACTTTGTGAATCCAAGGACTCGTCTTTTAGAGAAAGTTTCAACCAGAGAGATAAGAGAGACAAGATTTTTTTAGGGGCCCCACGGTGGGCGCCATTTTTCTGTAGCGAGCGATTTTTGGACGTGGTTCTTAAGCACTGTCGCTCTTGGGGGACTACAGGTCGATTCATTTTTTATCCTATTGAAGCTAATGAACGAAGGGAAATAGATGTCTCTAACTAACCCTGCTTGCATACTGAGTTTGAACAGCGGTCTGTTAGGTTACAGATGCTATGTGGAAATGGGGCCTCTCTCTGCTTATTTTGTTCGGAACGAGATACCCGGGATTGTTCCTGGGGAATTTGTTAGGATACTGTGCCAGATTGGGTGGAGGTAGGGGACTTTGGTTTTTTGATTAGAGTGCTCGCTAAGATTCTTTTGCAATCTTATGCCTACGTATTCCCGGGATAGGGAAATCAGAGCGATCATAGTTTCTCCTATTCTATGGGAGGAAATGGTGTTTTGGTGTCTTGTTCAAAGCCCAAGACGTGAAGCTAAAAGTGATTTGTATCTTGTTCGAAGACCAAGATGTGAAGCTGAAGGTGATTTCTTTGTATCTTATTCAAATCCCAAGATATGAAGCTAAAGAGTCTATTTGTATCTTGTTTAAAGCCCAAGATATGAAGCTAAAGGGTTTTGACTTTAGAGAGAATTTGTCATCTCTAAAGGGGATCTGTTTGTCACAACAGTTGAGTGACTGATTATAAATGAGAATTACTTTAACTGGGATATGCGAATCCAGCAATGCCATAATTTCCTTTATAGGGGTTTTTTAACCTAAAGGAGAAGACTTTAACTCAGTTTAGAGTAATGCCATCTTTCCTTAGGAATTTCTCATGCTAAAAGAGAGACAGTGGCGTGGATGTAAATAATCCTGAGGCTTGCCGCTTACAACAATTAGATGGAGGAAAAGGAGTTGTTTATGTTTGTATGTTGTGAGCAAGGCACAAATATTGATGCTAAAAGGTTGATTGTCTCAACTGGGGTTTCCTTATACAAAGCCTAAGAGGAGGCTAAAAGGTTGGCTTTTCTGGGGAAAATGTTCTTTTTGTCTTGTACATAGCCCAAGATTGAGGCTAAAGGGGGTTTGATTCAACAAGAAAGTCTTTTTGTGTGTCTTGTACGAAGCCCAAGACGGAAGCTAAAAGTTGTTTGACTCAAAAGGAGTCTTTTATACTCAACAAGAGAGTGATTTGGTGTCTCGTACGAAGCCCGAGATGGAGGCTAAAAAGGTGATCGACTCGACAAGAGAGTCTTTTGTATCTCGTACGAAACCCGAGATGGAGGCTGAAAGGTTTGTGACCCAACAAGAGGGTCTTTTATACTCAACAAGAGAGTGTTTTGTATCTCGTACGAAGCCCGATATGGAGTCTGAAAGGTTTATGACCCAACAAGAGGGTCTTTTATACTCAACAAGAGAGTGTTTTCTATCTCGTACGAAGCCCGAGATGGAGGCTGAAAGTGATTGACTCAACAAGAGAGTCTTTTATACTCAACAAGATAGTGTTTTTGTATCTTGTACGAAGCCCGAGATGGAGGCTAAAGGTTTGTGACCCAACAAGAGGGCCTTTTATACTCAACAAGAGAGTGTTTTGTATCTCGTACGAAGCCCGAGATGGAGGCTGAAAGTGATTGACTCAACAAGAGTGTTTTTTATACTTAACAAGAGAGTGTGAAAAGGTTAGCTCTGCTGGGGAGGATCACTGTACAAAGCCCAAGAGGAGGCTATGGTGCTGGTGACTGTTTCAGTTGAGTGACAGGTCCAGTATGTTGGATAAAAGAGAAAATCAGTTATTACATGGGTAATGCTGTACTCATGGATTAGATCAGAGGATCAGGGTTATCTACTGGGAAATCCAAAGGGTATTGAGACTGTCCAAGTCTACGGGTTTTATCTTTTGTACTATGCTTAAGAGACAGTACGTTGGCGACAGAATGATCTAGACTCTTTGAAAGAATGTTCTATTAAGATGACTAATTTCTGTTCCTATATCTTTAAGAGGTCGTCGGGACAATTTGTACGAAGCCCAAGAGGAGGCGAGAAAAACTTTTAAGAAGCCGAGGGACAATTTGTACGAAGCCCAAGAGGAGGCTATCTTCCCGGAGTAAGAATCATTATACGAAGCCTAAGAGGAGGCTGTGAAAACTTCTAAGAAGCCGACGGGTCCTTGTACAATGCCCAAGAGGAGGCGGGGATACTTTTAGGAAGCCTGTGGGTCCTTGTACTAAGCCCAAGAGGAGGCTGATGAACAGTTCCAGAAGGGGTTTCACTTGGAACATTGGCCTTCTGTATATGAACTTTTCAAAAGGGGAGATTTCTTAGATCTAGTTATCTAAAATTGTTGTAAAATAAAATGGTTTAGGTTATGTTGAAATATCCGGAAGAACGCCGGATGTAAGGAGGCGAGGTTTTGTCTAGTTCTAGACGTAATTGTGTAGCACCCCAAAATTTGCCTTCACATTTCTAACTCAAGTGGTTTATGCTTCATTTGCATTTTAGCTAGGTCATCGGGTACATACATGCATATCATTTGGCTTTGTGGTTATGGGATCAAGGTTCTCTGTTCAAGCATCGTCAGGTTGCAACAGACGTTTATTTCATCACTCGACATATACGCAAAGTATTTCTCCGGGTTACGTAATCAACGGGTCAGCAAAGCTCTTATCAAACATAATTTTTCATGTCAAGAATCTCAGAGGAAGTTGAAGTTTTCAGCCGATTCAGAACAGTTTGAGCAGAAAATCAGTTTGCTGTGCAAATTTGCAAAATTCATAACTCTTGCTCTGGAACTCGTTTTGGCTGGATATTCAACATTTAGAACCATCTTGGTATTTTCTACAACTTTTATGTTCGGCTCGGAAGTCAATTCATTAGGGAAAGTGGTGGGAATTATTTGTTTCTGGAATTTCGGTTTCGCTGGATAATTGCGTCAGTGGTATTCAAAAGGGCTTAACTTCAGATTGGATCATCATTTCTGAGCTATTCCTATGCTAAAAAGTTCCATATTGAAATTATCTGCAAATTTTGTGTTTGGACCGAGGGCTGATTCTTTGAGGAAGATCTCCGAACACGCGAGTTTTCATAGTCAATACAGTGCAAAAAACAGTGAAAAATAGTGCTGAACCGGTGTATTTCGAACACTAAAAAATTTCATAACTCTCAGCTCGTTCGTCGGATTGATGCCGTTCCGGTGCCTAAAATTCCATTTAGATGTTATCTTCGTGCCGTGAATTCAGTTTGGGTCAGGTCCGAGCGGAAGGACCCCGAAAATGTGAATTATCAGTGGGGTTCTTTGATGCAGTGCACTGTCTGTCAGATTTTGTAAAATTCATAACTCGGTCAATTTTTATCGGATTGTGTCCATTCTAGAAGCTATGGTTCACAAATTTTGTGCTCTTTAAGATTGAAGACAAGCTCGAGTTCGAACGATGCTCCGAAGATCATCGTTTTGGTTTATTTCGCAAAACGGAAGTGCTGAACCGAAGAAAAAGGCTGAAAGTTGTTTCACGGGAAAATTCATATCTCACTCGTTTTGTGTTCGATCGTGTTCATCTTTTGACACGAGGTCACTGACTCATAGATCTACAACTTTTATGACAAAGTCGAGTCGAGTTTATGCTCCGAAGAGGTTGACCTCATCACGTTTTCGAGTAGCGGACACCGAATAAGCTGAAAAAAACAACTTATTCAGTGATGTCTTGCAGCTTAAACATATCGATCGCACTCGATTTTGATCGTATGATGTCCGTTCTTTTTGCATTGCGGCCGTGATTCAGAGGCGGACGATATTATGGAAGGCTCAGGGTCGAAATTCCTTGCCGAAGACGGTGTTATTTTCACTTAAGCCAAAATTCTACCTTTTGCCCTTCATTTTAGACTCCACTATATATTCAAAACTCTCTCTCATTTCCCATAACTTCACTCATTTTCACAAACACCAAAAACTCTCTCAAATTTTTCTCTCAACTCTCACAAGATCAAAAAACCAAAAGCTCATACACTCATTGGAGAACACACGTGATTTTGAGGAGAACAAAAGTTTGAACCCTAATCCTTCTCTCATTCGAATCTCACAATCCACAAAGGCTTTGGGCGAAATTCTTTCACAGTCTTCATCCTTGGAATCCATAGAGCATAAACCACCCATCGTTGGAAGCTAAAAGCAAGGATACGGACTGCTTGATCTCAGGTTAGTGCAATTTTGCATGCTCTTAAAACTCCTTTTTTTATGTGCATAATGATGTGTGACATTCACTGATGATTCTGATGTATTTGGTTTGGAGTTTGGACGCATGGTTTGGTTGTATGATGAGTTTTAAGTTTTGGAACCATAACTTGTTCCATTCGATTCTCCTCGTGTGTTGATTATTTGCTATTTTTAATGTGATATTATTGATCCTGGTGAAATTCTGTTCAAGAACATATATTCGCTTGCGTGTTTTGGTGACTTTTTGGTTGCAGGTGAACGGAAAAGACGACCGGAACCCTAGTTCCGATGTCTGGTTCAGTCTCCGGCAAGTTTAGGGTTTGGAGGTAGGAGACGAAATCTTGACCGTCCAATTGTTTGATCCCATGGTCCATATGATGCCACATCTTTTAATTTTTGTTTTTATTTTATGATTTACATATGTGTCATTCCACACTAACTACTATACACCCTCTGTTTCTATTACTTTTTTTTTTCGTTTTTGTTTTAATAATTAAAAATACTTCCGATTATTCGAAAATTCCAAAAAAAAATCATGAATGTATTTTAATGTTTTATTTAATTATTTTTTAATTTAATTTTAATTTTTCATTTGTTTTGATAATTAATTCTGATTTTTCTTTTCCAAGGTGTATTCCATGTTTACCCTTGTGGTTAATGCTTGTGTTTGATGACTTTGCCATGCCTTCTTGAGCTGATTTTTTTGCCATGTATTTACACTTAATTATGAATGTTTGAATGTCATGTTTCTATCTTGGTGATCAATATTTGATTATTTTCCATGTGGTTCTCTTCGCTCCTCGATTATTGCTTCGTTAGCTTGATACCTGTGATGTTTGGATCCATTTGGTGATGCAATTTTGTGGTTCTTGGTGAGACCTTTTTCACATACATTCTTGATGGATATGACGTGATTTTCAGAATTTATTCAGATTTTTATAAGGTATACTTCTATTTTTGGTTGATATTTACATGTGACTCAAACTTTGAATGGAATGTTTTGGGTACGTGACCTAGTTTGGATCTTTTTAACCCTTTGTGTTTAAGTGAAGCTTGGAATAATTATATGTTGTGATCATATACTAACTTGGTTTGTTTGTGGCTTTGGAATCATTTTCATTTAATCATTTTTCTGTTTATGGTGGATTTTCCAAGTTGACAATGTTTTGACACAACTCTTTGGATGTTTTGAACTAGTTTCTTTGAGATGCCTTCTCATAAGATCTCATAAATGTTTGGTGACTCTTATTTGCTTTGAATGACATGTGTGAGGTTATGATCCTCTTGATATGGTTTCCATTAAATGACATTTCCTCACTTCTTGCCTCACATGATCTTTTGTTGCTTGCATGAATGACATAAGTGAATGTTTTGCCTAGTTTTGGCACATGTTTTGAGTATGACGGATGATGTTCCTTCTTTGATGATTTGAGCTTACTATGACATGAAGTGCTTGCTGCCCTACCTTGTTTCTTATCTCTTGTGTCATCTTATTCTTCATCTCCCTCACTTCTTTTCTTCCCTTTTGGATCTCAAGACTTGTTTAAGTCTTGGATTCACTTTTGCATGTTCCCTTAGGGTTTCCTAGTCCAACTTAATCCTTGATTAAGCTTGGAGTAGGATAGACATTAGGATTCAAACCATGCATGCTAACTTAGCTAGATGTTCCCCTTTCAAACTCAACCTTAGGGCCACTTTTGCATGATAACATTAGGATAGATTTCCCCTTAGTGTTTTCTTTTCTTTTGAGTCCCTCTTCTCATCTCATAACATATCTAAAACACTTAATAAGGATAAAGCGTATTGCGCACGAGCCTTAAGCGTGGGGAATGAGAAATGAGGGGTTTCCTCTCATCTTTCTAGAGTGCTTAGCGAGCGTCCTGTCTTGGGACGATGCGTTAAGTATTCGTCCCTGTGCCCTAGACTTTGGTGCAATGCAAGTTATGAACTAATTCAAGTCACTTCTGTCCTAAAAAATACAAACCAACTTCAAACCTTTTTGTCCTTCGGGATTGTCAAACTAAAGGCTATTTTCAAAAAGGGCACTTTACTTTCCGTCTGAGTCGCAAACAAGCATCGACCCTAACTGCCGGACGCGAACTTAACGTCGCTCATAAAAAACACAAAAAGAACTTGGTCCGAACTAAGTTGGCTCTGAATTCCCTATTGCACAAAGGGGGTACGTAGGCCTAGGACGTCGACGTCCTACCGAGTCTGTCTTTGTCTTCCCCTTCTCCGTCTTAGTACAACCCTAGATGATAGGATAACTCACCCTTAGATTAGACAACAAGCGTGGATCCCATAGAGTACGATGGACGCGTGGGGTGCTAGCACCTTCCCCTCGCGTAACTGACTCCCGAACCCAGGTTATGGTTGCGATGACCATTCCTTTCCCTCTTCCTCAGGTTTATGCGGTGTTCCCTTTCCCTCTCTTGGGATAAATTTACACGGCTGGCGACTCTGTTTTCCGCGCCACTCTCGCGTTTGTACCAGGATGAAAATCCTGGGAGCAACAGCTGGCGACTCTGCTGGGGACTCTGGTTGACCTATGCTGGTCCATCCCTAAGCGAGTAAGTCCTAGCGCTTGCTTGTCTTTGTTCTCTTCGGGTGTCTTTGTGTTTGCTTTGCTGTGTTTGTTGTATTTTATTTTTACCGCATTTTCTGCATTGCATTTCTTTTTTATTACTGTCATATTGGATACTGCTGTGTTGTGCTGGCTGTTTCTGTTTTGCAGGTTGGGTTGTCCTGAGAGATAAGCCCAATACCCAGGCTTGAGTACACCCTAGGACTAGAGTGGAGAGTAGTGGGACCTACGTGCCCGCTTGGTACGTTTGTGTGTTCACGAAATTCACAACCAGACGAGGCTATCTTGAGATGCATTCTGACGTGTGTGTCTTGTGCATGTTAGGGTGTTGATCTAGAGAGTTGTCGACTCTGGTGACCGATCATCGAGGACCTTAGTGGAAACATCCCTCTTTAGTGGTGACAGTGGCAGACCACATTCTGTGGCAAACCCATTCGCACCCGAGGGCCCACTTTGGAATTCGCATAGGATGGCCCCTATCTTTCGAAGAGAATCAGTGGAGGCACTCCTCGATTGACGATAGTACTGTACCCCGAGGGATGAATGTACTATTGTTTCTCGACCTCAGTGCCAGAAGCTGAGGACCTTCCGTTTTGGAAAATCAGTTGAGGCCTCCTCGATTGATGATGATGCCAAACCAGAAATGGTGAATGTATCATCATTTCTCGACCAGAGAGCCCGGGATACTAAATATCCTAGTACCCACACGTGAGAGGGGATGGGTGTTTGCAGGTTTGCAGGAAACCGAAACCTTCAACCTACCCGATTTTCTGGATTTCTCATCAGTGTTTGATTATCTGGGTTCCTGGTTATCTTGCTGGTTCGGTATTTTGGAATTCTGGTTTTCTGGGTTGTGGTTCTCGTTCAGTTAACAGCACAGCACATCCAGCAGTGTTGCCTTGATCCCATGTTTGCATGAGCGTATCATTTTTCTTGCATTCTGACATGTTTGACATTTTTCAGGGCTTGCATCTTACTCTTGATTCCGGTTTTCTGAGGTTACCTTGGCATGGATGTCCAGAGAAAGAAGACTGTTGCCTATTCGTTCCCAGATCCGACCTTGACATTGATTCACAAGTTGATTAATATGGCTGGTCCCGGAGTTCGTACAGAGTTCAGTGGAGGGTATGGGAGACTTCTGAAGTTTGTCTACAATATCTCCAAGTATGAGAAGGATGCCATTCATACACTTCTTCAGTTTTACGATCCGTCTTTGTGTTGCTTCACTTTCCCATACTACATCTTGGCCCCAACGTTGGAAGAGTTCTCATTTATTTTGGGAATCCCCATCAGGCATGACATAGTATTCTTTTCTGAAGAACACCCCGAGATAAAAGAAATGGCTATTGCTCTTCATATTGGCGAATCCGTTCTGAGCAGTAATATTGAGGAAAAACAAGGAGCTAAGGGTTTCTTATTGAAGTTCTTGTTTGATCAAGCTTGCATACATGTTAAAGAGAAGAATTGGACCGCTTTCCAAGCTATTCTGGCTATGTGCATCTATGGGATTGTCCTGTTTCCCAATGTTCCTGATCTGGTGGATATGCATGCTGTCAGAATCTTTATTTCAAAGAATCATATACCTACCTTGCTAGGTGATGTGGATCACTCAGTCCACTACAAGAATGAAAATAGGCAGGGAAAAACCATGAGTTGTTGTCCACCACTCTTATCTACTTGGTTTCTGAGCCATCTCCCCGAAACTGGCGCCTTTGTTGATACGAAAGATTCTCTGAAATGGTCAAAGAGGTTAATGGGCTTGACTGCTGACAACATTGTCTGGTTCAACCGTGATTTACTAGGAATAGATATTATTTGCAAGTGCGGGGAATTTCCTAATGTACCCTTGATAGGGAGAAGAGGTGGAATTAACTATAATCCTTCCCTTGTTATCAGGCAGTTTGGTTATCCTTTGAAAGGTCCACCTGAAGAGCGAGATGTCAGAGAGTCCTTATTCTTCAATGGTACTGAGGATTAAGAGATGATAAGGAAGATTGTGAATGCTTGGAAGCAAGTGACCAAGAAGGGAAAAACTTCATTCGGGAAATGTAACAACCGGGCTTTTCCTTCCTATAAAGAGTGGATTAAGAAGAGAGCAGAAGAGGAGCTTCTTCCCTTCCCGGTAGAACCACCATCTTACCCCTTGCTGATTGAGCCTCCTACCACAGTTGAAATAGAGAAGTTTAACAAGTTGTGGGCTGAAAAGGAAAAGTTACGAGAAGAAAACAGTGAGCTACTAAGGGAGATTTATCAGTTGAAACACGAGCGGGGTGAAGCTGTTCATGTCGCCAAGCTAAAAACAGAGCTTCTTGTTGAGGCAGAAAAGGAGCTAGTTGACTTGGTCGCATCCAGACAAAGGATGAAGCAAGCTCTAGACGGTATCAGTAAGGTTCTCGAGTCTAAGAAGGAGGAATTGGACAAAGCTTTGTTAAAAATTCACAGGTTCAATGCTCACCGAGAAACTGAAATGGCTGAGAATAAGAGAAAGGAAGATGATTACCTGGCTCAGATTGATCAATTGAAGTCGCAGCTCAAGAAGAAAGACGCTGAGATCTTGTCAGGGGTATTCCAGAGACAAGCAGTCGAGGGTCGACTCAATGAAGCCATAGCCTCCATAGAGGAACTAAAGATCCAAGCTGAAGTGAAGAGACCTAGAAATGAGGGTCCTAGCATGGATGGTGTTTCTGGAGAAGACGCTTGGGAGTTACATTGCCGATACTTGGAAGGGATCATGCATAGGAGAGACATTCTCATTCAGGAGCTAATTCAGAGACCGAAGCATCCAGACACCAAAAAGTTGTTCAAGGAAATTCAAGACTGGAGCAGAAAGCATAATGGATGGGGGGATTGACACTTGTAGACTTTGATGACATGCCATAGTTTTCTATTTTCTTTCATTATTCGGACCACCGCCAGACTTGTTGGTTGGGATCTATGATTTTTGTGTTTAGACTTGTTATCTTGGATTTGTTATTGTTGATATTTGGTTTTCCTCTGGTTTTCTTAATATATGAGCAGAAGTTTCGTTCTATCTTGCTGTTAAACTGGAATCAAGGGGTGGATCGCCATGCGAATTTGTTAAACATGTTCATTTGCATTTGCATATTCATAATCATTTTGCATAACCATTTTGCATAACAGGTGTTTATCTCCGATATCCTTATCTTGTTCTAATCTCAGTACAGGATTGCAGATCAGCGCATTCATCGGTATTCTACCAGACAAAATCAGAAGAGATTCATGGATCAGCTACAGAATGAGATGATTGAGATGCGGACTCGCATGAACCAATTCATGGAGTTAATGCAAGGGGTTGCTCAGGGCCAAGAGCAGTTAAGAACTGTTGTCCAACCACTGATTGCAAGGATTGATGACGAAGCTGTCCTTCATGGAGGAGTCCATACTGGTGTTACTGGTAATAATGTTAAGAATGGTCCTCCGGGCGGAGGTATTCCTGCTTCTAGTGTTGTGATCCCTCCGGGCGGGGCTGAAAATGTTGGGGGAGGAGGTATTGGTGTTTGTGCTATTCAGGGCCGTCAGTATGATGATGTTCAAGACGATGCATTCTCTGTGCCAGGTGGGGATGCTGGTTCCCAGATTGACACTGGTCAGAGGTTCAGGTTGATTGAGGAACAACTGAGAGGTATTGCCAATCAAGATTCTGTAGGTATGGATTTAGAGGATTTGGGGCTGGTTTCAGGCGTTGTTATCCCGCACAAGTTTCAGACTCCTACCTTCGAAAAGTACCGTGGTATGACTTGCCCAAGGACTCGTGTCAGGGCATACACGAGTAAAATGGCTGCTCACGCAAAGAACGAAAAGTTGATGATGCATTGCTTTCAAGATAGCCTATCTGGGGCATCTCTGGAATGGTATATGTAGCTAGAGAGGAAAGACGTTCGTAGTTGGAGAGAGCTGGCAGGGGCCTTTATTAGACACTATCAATATAACACTGATATGGCTCCCAATCGCACACAGCTGCAGAATATGTCTCAAAAGAGCAATGAAAGCTTTAGAGAGTACGCCCAGAGGTGGCGTGAATTGGCTTCCCGAGTTCAACCTCTGATGTTGGAAAGAGAGCTCGTTGATATGTTCATGGATACGCTTCAGGGGCATTATTATGAGAAATTGTTTGGATGTTTGTCAGCTGGATTTTCAGGTCTTGTATTGGCAGGAGAAAGAGTTGAAAACTGCATCAAAACGGGAAAGATTCAAGTTGCTCCCGGTTATTCTGAAAATGCAAAGAAACGTTACAGGGGAGAAGAAGGAGAGACTAATGTCGTTCAGTACCAACAACCTTATGCTCCTCAACAACAGAAGTATCAGCGTCAGAATCAGTATAGGCTGCGCAACAACTTGGAAAGAAGGAATTCTCCTCTTCATCCAGTTCCCATGTCGTACAGTCAACTCTTGCCACACCTGGTTCGAAACTCATTGGTGGAGCCTAAGACTTTGAAGCCTGTTCCAGAACCATACCCTCTGGGGTATAATCCCCATGTGCAATGTGGATATCATGGAGGATCTATGGGGCACTCAACCGAAGATTGCAAAGCCTTCCAAGCCAAAGTGCAGCAATTGATTGACAAAGGGTACATATCATTTCCAGAAGGAGACTTAGTTGTGCATGTCGACCTCTCATCTATTTGAAGACTTCAAGGGTCGTCTCCTAAAGCCAGTAGTCCAAGCGGAGTCAAGTCTTCTCAACAACGGCAGTCATCAGTTTCTTTATTGCATTTTCATTTGTAGTTTTTTCATTTCTCGTTAAAGCATTGTATGCATGTAGAAACTTGTTTGTTTTTAATGACGATCATAATACAATGAGCATGTTTTCCTTGAAGTAATCCATTCGTGTTCACTCTTAAATGTTTACATGCACTGCAATACCAATTTTCTTGTTTAGAACTCTTGAGGGAGGATGACGAAATAAGAGCGCAGATTTCTAATGGTGCGCATTTGGATGAAACCCTGTTAAGGATGTACAGGCATTGTTTCAAATTCACAAACACTGGAGATATAAGGGAGATAGACCCTCATTAACCCCTTTGAGCCTTGAAGTGGGAGCTTCTTTTGTATGAAAAAACCCTCATACTTAACCCAGGGGCAGGGTAGGCGTTAGTTAGTTTGACCGAGCGTTCAAATTCCAAGGAGAGTGTGCATCCGAGGATCCATTACCTCCTATTCCGCTAGCAAGAGGTTAAACCACAATGGTTATCCATCAACAATCAAGGAGTGAGGCAGTCACAACCCTTTCAAGCAAGTAAGACAACCAGTGTCACACGCTTTGTTCAAAAAAAGGAAATAAAAAAAAGGAAAGCCCGCTGAGTCGAAACTTGAAAACAAGCGATTTAGGCAAAAGTTAGGGCATCCCGCTGGACTTCAAAATATAAAAAAAAAAATCAATCAAAAAAGTAAGTCCAGGCAAAAATTAGGGATCAAAAAAAAGAAAAAGAAAGAAAAAGCGAAAGGCGAAAAGGATTACAAAGGAAAATCCTCGATAAGAACAAATTCGTGTGATTACAGACACAAAAGATAAAAAGGGGTGACTGTCATTCCAAAACCCCTTAGGTGCCAAACCATTAGTGGCATAGGTTCCTTGAAGATCATAAACCTTTTGAGAGATGAGCGTTTGGGTCAGATTAACTGAACATAGGACTGGAGAACATCACGAAGAGTGGGTGGGCACCGATAAATTTTGAGCCATAAATTCTTTTTCTGAAACCGTGAACTAGACTACGTTACAACCCTTAAAAGTCCTAATTGAAATAGGGTTTATTCCGAAAGCGTACTTCAACAGGATAGTGTTCCTGACTCCTATGAGTTGTGCTAATAAGATTGGTTGGTATTTCATGTGCGCATTGTTTTGCCATTCAAAAATCAAGGTCACATCCCAGCAAGTGATTCGTTCATGAAGCTTGGCGACGCATTTTCAATAAAAATTCAAGGTTAACATGAGTGTTGCATTAGAATTTTCACTCTCATAATAAACATTCTCTGCTTGCATGTGTTTGATATCAAAGAAGCTTACACGATGAACAACAGTCGAGAAGCTCGATCATGCCAAGTTGAGATGGTGAAAATTCTGAAGGACAATCATGTCAAGGGGTATGTAGCTAAGAGACTGTACACAGCTTGGGGGTTCCCATTAAATGGTGATAAGATGCAGCTAATCTGGAGCAGTCGCGCTAAAAACTCTCCTTAAAGCAGCCGAACAGGGGCAATCAGGTCGATTTGACGAATCTTGGTAAGATCAGTCAGGGGAAAAGTTTCTTCAAGACTTGGGGCAGGCCATCCCTAGAGCGTGAGAAATTATCCACTCCTGAAAGTGGTTAATTGAAAGCACCTCCTCAAGGTACTAAAGCAGAGTATTTTTAAGTCATTACGACCCCTTTCGAGGTAATGTACGTCATGGATTATGAAGACTGGGGCAGTTATGTCGAGATAGGATAAATCTCTCCAAGAGTTTGAAGACCCTGGGGCAGTGCGAACGCCCGGTCTTCTATAAAATCCTCTTGAGATGATTTCTTCCGTTAGACCTGGTGGTCTGGGGCAAGTGGAAAGTTCAAAGGGCCGTCTATGGCAACATGATTGTATTTCCCCAGCAGTTTGCTCTCCCCAGCATTGAGATTACACCTTTCCCCAACAGAGCAGACCTTCCCCAGCAGGAGACTTGGGAAGTATTTTCTCCGGATCAAGACGTTATCTCCCCACAGAATCAGGTGTTCACTTTCCCCAGCCAGTCAGGAAGTATACTTTCACCGAC
Source organism: Lathyrus tuberosus (assembly GCA_022829125.1). Taxonomy (NCBI): domain Eukaryota; kingdom Viridiplantae; phylum Streptophyta; class Magnoliopsida; order Fabales; family Fabaceae; genus Lathyrus; species Lathyrus tuberosus. The sequence goes on from JALAZF010000090.1 coordinate 11,173,938, forward strand.
AACGTTATGTTCTAATTCCCAGCAAGGTGAGAGTAAAGTCATTCTCCCATCAGCAGGCTAGGTTCAGCAGTATCCCCAAGCAGGATGGTATTATGGGCTGGCATCCCCCAGCAGGTCCTAAGCCCGTCTGTTATTGGCAATCCTCAGTAACAGACTTCCGGTTCTATTATTGGCATTCATTCTTAATTCCCCCAGTAGAGGAGGAATCTCAGGTTCGACATCACCTTCAGTAAAGGACAGGTGTAATCCCCGGTAGTGTGTTTCTTTTGGGATTTCATCCCCGGCAGAAGTTGTGGATCCAAAGAGTCAGTCAGTGTGATCCTTCTCAGTGGAGCTCTTGGATTCAGAGGACAATTTATTTTTGTCATCCCCAGCTGAATTGGTCTTTTCTCTCCAGCATTTATTTTGCTGGAGAGACCCCTTTTGCATATCATAAGCATTTGCATTGCATCCTCAAAAGCGTAGCATTTCCACTTCGTATGGAGCATTACGACAAAATTCAAACATTTGCATTTGAAGCATAAGCCAAGTTTGATACTTTCTTTACCAGTTCTCTTTCTCAGCAGAGATGGCATGGCTCAAGAGATTTTGGAGGGACGCGTTCCTCATACTTGTGCTCCCCGACAGAGTCTTTTATTTAGACTTCTCCTTCCCCAGCGGAGTCATCTTGCCTGTGGATTTTGAGTCCGTTAGGAGTTTGCCTTGGATTGGCCAATTTCCTTTGTAAATCCAGTTATCGTCTGGTAGTCAGTTCTCGTCTGACTTACTTGGTGAGACCCAGTTCTCTTCTGGTAGTCAGTTCTCGTCTGACTTATTCTGTAAATCTAGTTCTCGCCTGGTAGTCAGTTCTCGTCTGACTTATTCTGTAAACCCAGTTCTCGCCTGGTAGTCAGTGCTCATATGATATCTCTTTGGTAAATCCAGTTCTCACCTGGTAGTCAATTCTCGTCTGACTTATTCTGTAAATCCAGTTCTCGCCTGGTAGTCAGTTATCGTCTGACCTATTGTTGTGGTAGTCAGTTCTCGTCTGACTTATTTCGTGAAACCCAGTTCTCTTTATCAGCAGAGATAGCGATCTTTTGAAGATTTTCTTCGTCAGTTCCCTTTATCAATAGGGATGGCATATTTCGAGATTCCTTTGTCAGTTCTCTTTATCAGCAGAGATGACATAACCCAAAAGTTTTGTTTCACGTTATCCCCGGCGAAGTACACTTTATGTTGGTTATCTTTTGCAGATACAGTTGAGGTTGTATTCGTTTTGTGGGTGCGATTGAGGTCGTATTCATATTTTCTTTGTGGGTAGAATGATTGAGGTCAGTCTTCTTTTGCGGGTGCAATTGAGGTTGTATTCGTTTTGTGGGTACAATTGAGGTTGTATTCGTTTTGTGGGTGCGATTGAGGTCGTATTCATATTTTCTTTGTGGGTAGAGTGATTGAGGTCAGTCTTCCTTTGAGGCTACAATTGAGGTTGTATTTGTTTTGTGGGTGCGATTGAGGTCGTATTCATGTTTTCTTTGTGGGTAGAGTGATTGAGGTCAGTCTTCCGTTGCGGGTACAATTGAGGTTGTATTCATTTTGTGGGTGCGATTGAGGTCGTATTCATGTTTTTGTGGGTGTGATTGAGGTCGTATTCATGTTTTCTTTGTGGGTAGAGTGATTGAGGTTAGTCTTCCTTTGCGGGCACGATTGAGGTCGTATTCGTCTTATTTTTGTGGGCATGATTGAGGTCATACTCCTTATTTTTCAGCACGCTCCATTTCGTTATTCTCACCATTAGCAAATTTCAGGTTTCTTTTGGTATTCAATCTCCGTGAATCCTTTGAACGCATGACAGCCGATGCTATCATACCTTCAGGACCAAGTTGATTGAATAGGGGCATCTGTAGCACCCCAAAATTTGCCTTCACATTTCTAACTCAAGTGGCTTATGCTTCATTTGCATTTTAGCTAGGTCATCGGGTACATACATGCATATCATTTGGCTTTGTGGTTATGGGATCAAGGTTCTCTGTTCAAGCATCGTCAGGTTGCAACAGACGTTTATTTCATCACTCGACATATACGCAAAGTATTTCTCCGGGTTACGTAATCAATGGGTCAGCAAAGCTCTTATCAAACATAATTTTTCATGTCAAGAATCTCAGAGGAAGTTGAAGTTTTCAGCCGATTCAGAACAGTTTGAGCAGAAAATCAGTTTGCTGTGCAAATTTGCAAAATTCATAACTCTTGCTCTGGAACTCGTTTTGGCTGGATATTCAACATTTAGAACCGTCTTGGTATTCTCTACAACTTTTATGTTCGGCTCGGAAGTCAATTCATCAAGGAAAGTGGTGGGAATTATTTGTTTCTGGAATTTCGGTTTCGCTGGATAATTGCGTCAGTGGTATTCAAAAGGGCTTAACTTCTGATTGGATCATCATTTATGAGCTATTCCTATGCTAAAAAGTTCCATATTGAAATTATCTGCAACTTTTGTGTTTGGACCGAGGGCTGATTCTTTGAGGAAGATCTCCGAACACGCGAGTTTTCATAGTCAATACAGTGCAAAAAACAGTGAAAAATAGTGTTGAACTGGTGTATTTCGGACACTAAAAAATTTCATAACTCTCAGCTCGTTCGTCGGATTGATGTTGTTCCGATGCCTAAAATTCCATTTAGATGTTATCTTCGTGCCGTGAATTCAGTTTGGGTCAGGTCCGAGCGGAAGGACCCCGAAAATGTGAATTACCAGTGGGGTTCTTTGATGCAGTGCACTGTTTGTCAGATTTTGTAAAATTCATAACTCGGTCAATTTTTATCGGATTGTGTCCATTCTCAAAGCTACGGTTCACAAATTTTGTTCTCTTTAAGATTGAAGACAAGCTCGAGTTCGAACGATGCTCCGAAGATCATCGTTTTGGTTTATTTCGCAAAACGGAAGTGCTGAACCGAAGAAAAAGACTGAAAGTTATTTCACGGGAAAATTCATATCTCACTCGTTTTTTGTCCGATCACGCTCATCTTTTGACACGAGGTCACTGACTCATAGATGTACAACTTTGCTGACAAAGTCGAGTCGAGATTATGCTCCGAAGAGGTCGAGATTATGCTCCAGCGAATTTAGGGTTTGGAGGTAGGAGACGAAATCTTGACCGTCCAATTGTTTGATCCCACGGTCCATATGATGCCACATCTTTTAATTTTTGTTTTTATTTTATGATTTACATATGTGTCATTCCACACTAACTACTATACACCCTCTGTTTCTATTACTTTTTGTTTTCTTTTTTTTTTTTCGTTTTTGTTTTAATAATTAAAAATACTTCTGATTATTCGAAAATTCCAAAAAAAAATCATGAATGTATTTTAATGTTTTATTTAATTATTTTTGAATTTTATTTTAATTTTTCATTTGTTTTGATAATTAATTCTGATTTTTCTTTTCCAAGGTGTATTCCATGTTTACCTTTGTGGTTAATGCTTGTGTTTGATGACTTTGCCATGCCTTCTTGAGCCGATTTTTTTGCCATGTATTTACATTTAATTATGAATGTTTGAATGTCATCTTTCTGTCTTGGTGATCAATTTTTGATTATTTTCCATGTGGTTCTCTTCGCTCCTCGATTATTGCTTCGTTAGCTTGATACGTGTGATGTTTGGATCCATTTGGTGATGCAATTTTGTGGTTCTTGGTGAGACCTTTTTCACATACATTCTTGATGGATATGACGTGATTTTCAGAATTTATTCAGATTTTTATAAGGCATGCTTCTATTTTTGGTTGATATTTACATGTGACTCAAACTTTGAATGGAATGTTTTGGGTACGTGACCTAGTTTGGATCTTTTTGACCCTTTGTGTTTAAGTGAAGCTTGGAATGATTATATGTTGTGATCATATACTGACTTGGTTTGTTTGTGGCTTTGGAATCATTTTCATTTAATCATTTTTCTGTTTATGGTGGATTTTCCAAGTTGACAATGTTTTGACACAACTCTTTGGATGTTTTGAACTAGTTTCTTTGAGATGCCTTCTCATAAGATCTCATAAATGTTTGGTGACTCTTATTTGCTTTGAATGACATGTGTGAGGTTCTGATCCTCTTGATATGGTTTCCATTAAATGGCATTTCCTCACTTCTTGCCTCACATGATCTTTTGTTGCTTGCATGAATGACATAAGTGAATGTTTTGCCTAGTTTTGGCACATGTTTTGAGTATGACGGATGATGTTCCTTCTTTGATGATTTGAGCTTACTATGACATGAAGTGCTTACTGCCCTACCTTGTTTCTTATCTCTTGTGTCATCTTCTTCTTCATCTCCCTCACTTCTTTTCTTCCCTTTTGGATCTCAAGACTTGTTTAAGTTTTGGATTCACTTTTGCGTGTTCCCTTAGGGTTTCCTAGTCCAACTTAATCCTTGATTAAGCTTGGAGTAGGATAGACATTAGGATTCAAACCATGCATGCTAACTTAGCTAGATGTTCCCCTTTCAAACTCAACCTTAGGGCCACTTTTGCATGATAACATTAGGATAGATTTCGCCTTAGTGTTTTCTTTTCTTTTGAGTCCCTCTTCTCATCTCATAACATCTCTAAAACACTTAATAAGGATAAAGCGTATTGCGCATGAGCCTTAAGCGTGGGGAATGAGAAATGAGGGGTTTCCTCTCATCTTTCTAGAGTGCTTAGCGAGCGTCCTGTCTTGGGACGATGCGTTAAGTATTCGTCCCTGTGCCCTAGACTTTGGTGCAATGCAAGTTATGAACTAATTCAAGTCACTTCTGTCCTAAAAAATACAAATCAACTTCAAACCATTTTGTCCTTCGGGGTTGTCAAACTAAAGGCTATTTTCAAAAAGGGCACGTTACTTTCCGTCTGAGTCGCAAACAGGCATCGACCCTAACTGCCGGACGCGAACTTAACGTCGCTCATAAAAAACACAAAAAGAACTTGGTCCGAACTACGTTGGCTCTGAATTCCCCATTGCACAAAGGGGGTACGTAGGCCTAGGACGTCGACGTCCTGCCGAGTCTGTCTTTGTCTTCCCCTTCTCCGTCTTAGTACAGCCCTAGATGATAGGATAACTCACCCTTAGATTAGACAACAAGCGTGGATCACATCGAGTACGATGGACGCGTGGGGTGCTAGCACCTTCCCCTCACGTAACTGACTCCCAAACCCAGGTTATGGTTGCGATGACCATTCTTTTCCCTCTTCCTCAGGTTTATGCGGTGTTCCCTTTCCCTCTCTTGGGATAAATTTACACGGCTGGCGACTCTGTTTTCCGCGCCACTCTCGCGTTTGTACCTGGATGAAAATCCTGGGAGCGACAAGTTTCAGGGGAAACTATAAATATTTATACTAGTATTACACAGTCGATATAAGTTTATAAAAGAAGACTTACAGCGAAACAGCCCCACAGTACAGTTATATACATTTGAAAGCGGTAAATGAAAGCGGGTAAACTCTTACTCGGTTGTAGAGCTTCCATGTTGTTTTGTTAGTTGTTCAACAAAGAAAGATTTGATAACAATATATAAAATCAAAGGAGAAAGTTCTTTTTGAAAGGAAAATTGGGGCTTATAGCTCAAGGAGAGACCCAGGGTTTTATCAGTGATCGCACTGTCGTTTTGTACAGGGACTTATACAAGTGACTGAGGCCCAAAAAGGTTTTCTGTACAAAGGGGATGAGTCTTACACTCTCTCAAGAGGCCCAAAGGTTTTTAAAGAAAAGGAATGGGGCTTATAACATGAGGGTAGGCCCAAAGGTTTTATTTTTCAACTGGCGATCGCGCCGAGGTGTTCTTTTAACGCAGTGAGACTTATACAATATCTGAGGCCCAAAATTGTTTTGGTTAAAAGGGAATTGGGTCTTACACTCTATTAGAGGCCCAAAAGTTTTTGAAAATGATTTGTGAGGGTGAAAATCAAAGAAACTCTAATTTTGTTTTCCTTTAAAAGTAAATATTTAAAGAAAATAAAATAAAAATGATAAAAATACCAAATAAGTTTGAATAAACCATTTGTGATTTTTTTTTAAGGTTTGAAAAATGAGGGATTAATCAGAAGATGAATTAAAACTCATTTGGTTTTGATTTTCAAAGTAAATATTCACTTTTAAATGTTTAAAAACAATTAAAAATGAATTTATTCACAAAAATACTAATTATATTAAATAAAGAATATAAATCTAATTTTTGTGTGGAATAAAATATTTTAACATTTTTGTGATTTTTTTCAAAAAGAACCAATAAAAAAAATAAAATTGAAGGAGTTATTAATTTTCCAATTAATTAACAAAACATGAAAATATTGAAAAAAATAGCAAAATGTGAGAAAACACAAAATGGCATGGGTGGGGTTTGAACCCACGACCTCAAGGTTATAGGGCGCGCACCTTACCACTGGGGTGGTGATACATCCGTTGATTAAAATAAACCAACAAATATACAAGGCTTGCCTTGTTTTCTAGGCCTGGCCAAGGCAAGGCAAGGCAAGTTTTGGCAAGAAACGGGAAGGTCCATAACTTTCTCATTTCTCCATGGTTGGGGACAAAATTTATATGCATCTGGTCTAGAATTTCACAAGGAATCCAATGGTGGTGGTATTTTTTCCAGATCATGCTCCCTCCTAAAAATCCGATAGTGGTTTTGAAATAGGCCATATTTTGCATTTTCTGTGCTATCTCATGATACAGGCAAGAATTGCATGGAAATTTGGTGCAAACACAACATATATAACATGTATAAGATGTGCATGATCAGTGGACCTCAAAGCAATGCATGATTCAAAGAGTTAAAGTTATGATGCTTACCTCTTTTTGGAGTTTTTGTGCACTCTGCCAAGCCACTTGTTCCAGAAATGATTTGATGCTTTGGACACCCTCAAATGATCTCTTAGAAGCTTTTAGGGTGGTTGGAATCAACTGAAAACCTCAGGAACAAGTTTGAGCTCTTTCTTGCAAAAGGGGCAAAAATGGCCAAAATAGCAACTCTCTCAAATGGTGTTCCAGATGGGGGAACCATTTGGGACAGTTCAAGGATGATATTTGGAGTGTGTTTGAGGTTTTATCTAGTTTGGAAAGTGATTGAATCAAGACATGGCTTGAAAAATGCAAAAAAAACCTATTTTGAGGTTTTGAGAAGTGACTTTGTGATTTAAGGATTACAGGTCACTTGTGTGAGTTTGGACAGCTTAGATATGACATATTGGATGTGTTTGGATCATGAGCTGTGATGGAAATGCTCTCTAACTCAAAAACTCATAGTTACCTTGCTAAAGAAGGCATTTTGGCCTAAAGAGAGGGATTTTGAGGAAAGCATCAGTTTGATGGCTTTGGTGTACTCAACTGAGCACAAATGAGCTCTATTTATAGTAGAGCAAGTTTTTTTGGGGATCAATAGTGAATGGCAACTGCAGCAGAGGTTTGGCCAATGTTGAGCAATGAGAATCCAAGTCTCCTCTAGCCATTGACTAGAGGTTAGGGCACAGGCTGCTGGTTCCCTAGTTGTTGGATCAATCTTGACTGAATTCAGTTGCAAATGTGTCAGTCCATGCCACCTTGGTGCTTCCATTGAATGCTCCAATCCAAAATTGGTGTCTTGTCCCTCTTTTAGGGATTTCTAGGTTTGGCATGCTACTTCTTGTTCCAAAGACTTTGGAGGCTTGGATCAGTGTTTGTTCCCTTTAGATTTGATCCTCAGATGTGTCCAAAGTGATGACAAGGCTTGAAATTATTTGATTTTTCCAAATCGAGCAAAAGTGCAAAATTCTGCCTAGCCTTGGCGGTTTTCAGTAAGGCATATTGCCATTGTCATATCTCATGGCTCAAGTGGAATTTGATGGAGTTCTTGGCCATTTTGGAAAGCCCTCATATGATACAATAACTGTTTGATCATAATTGGTTTTGATACTTTTTGGATCCAAGTAAAAAATGCCCTTACCTTTGGAAAAAAGTGAAGGCAGATTCTGACTTAGTGAAAATTTCACTAAGTGTTGGAAAAAATGACATTTCATGTTTTCAGCCATTTTGACCCAACCCTAACTCAAAATCCATGATGAATTAGAATGAGGTGTAGTTGAAGCTTTTGTAGAGGGTAATGAGGGCTACAAATCCAGCTTTGGATGGGGAAAAATGGCCTTGTGGTTTAGGAGTTATGATCCTCCAAAGTTGGTACCCTAGCCACTTTGTTCCATAACTTAGAAAATTTCTAAGTTTTTTATGGTTACCCCTTTTACAAGTTATCCCCCTCTTCTTGATTTTTATTGATGAATGATGACTCCAATCATACATTAACATCATTTTAGGGTTAAAAAACCAAGATTGTGAAAAATCTCAAAAAGTCAAAGTTTGACTTTATGCAAGTTGACTTTTGTCAGATGAATTCTAAACTGTGCGTTCCTTTATGAAATCAAGTCCTTGACCTAAATCAAACTTAATGGATTGATTTCATAGGTGTTATAGGGTGTATTGAATCATGTCCTAAGGTTTGGGAGCATGTCCTGGTCAAAAGTCAAAGGTACAGTTGACTTTTCTCTCGAAACCCTAATTGTGTTTCAGATAAAAGTGAAACTTGTTGCTCAAACTTCTTGGATAAATCCATTGTTGCAAATGGATCAATGTAGTGTGTGGGAGACCCTCAAATCATGTCTTGAGGTCTTGGCTCCTGTTTTGTCCCAAAAGTTAACTTAGGGGTGAATTAGGTCAAGAAACCCTAATTCCTGATTTTTACTGTATGCATTCCCAGAGGCTAAATTGACTTGATGATTGGGTTTATGATGTCCTTGGAGCATCTTAGGTTATATTGTGAAGCATTGGCTCATGCCCAGAGGAAACTTTCCATCTGGAGGCCCTGATCGACCAAAACCCTAGTTTGGTGACACTGGCGATCTTGAGGCTTGATCTACTCAGAATGTTGCAGCCTTGTGCTTAATTCCTTGATGTGGGAGTCCTCTTGATCCATTGTGGATGTTTGAGAGGTTATACAAGTTGAAGATCATGTCAATTCTTGATTGATCCTTTGTCTAAGAGCTCTGAGAGGGCTTGAAACCCTAATTTTTGCTTGTAGTGGATGCTCAACAATCCCTGAGGAGATGGATGAGGCATGTAAGTATATCCATATTGTGATGATGATTTGCACAATGATGAGAGATCTTAGTGGTAAAAATTTGGGGTATGACAACACCTGCACCATGAAAAGAACTACCTTCTCTGACATTTTTCGGATAAGACTCATCAAAAGTAACGTGTACCAACTCTTCAACAATACGTAACCTCTTATTATAAATCCTATATACTTTACTTGACTGAGAGTATCCAAGAAAAATGCCATCGTCGGCCTTAGTATCAAACTTACCAAGTGTCTCTTTACCATTGTTCAACACGAAACACTTGCAACCAAAAACGTGAAGGTGAGATATTGGGTTTTCGCCCTTTTAAAAGTTCATACGGTGTCTTGTTTAGAATAGGCCGGATGAGCACCCTATTCAAAACGTAACAAGCTGTACTTATGGTGTCGGCCCAAAAGTATTTTGGAAATCCATTTTCATTGATCATAGTTCTTCCTAATTCTTCCAAAATTCTATTTTTACGTTCCACAACCCCGTTTTGTTGAGGGGTACGTGGTGCGGAAAAATTATGATCAATTCCATGGGATTCACAAAATGCTTCAAACAAATGATTTTCAAACTCACCCCCATGTTCACTTCTAATTGACACATTGTTCGTGTTTAACTTATTTTGAGATAACTTAGCAAATCATTCAAAGGCCAAAAAGGTATCACTCTTGTTTGCTAAGAAAATAGTCCAGCAAAACCGAGAAAAGTCATCAACTATTACAAAACCATAATAGTTACCACCTAGGCTTTTGATCCTAGAAGGTCCAAAGAGGTCCATATGGAGGAGCTCAAGGGGTCTCATAGTTGAAACGGTGTTTTTAGATTTGAATGAGATCCTTGTTTGCTTCCCCATTTGACAAGCATCACAAAGATGATCCTTTGTGAATTTGATTTTGGGAAAACCGATGACTAGGTCTTTAGTGACTATTTTGTTAGGCAAATCAAAATTGATATGAGTCAACCGTTTATGCCACAACCATGAATCTTCATTCATAGTGACTAGACACTTGTCTCCATTCAACGATACCTCATTTAAGTCTAGCATATAGACATTATTCACCCTCAAGCACTTAAACACATCCTTTTTGTCACTATCTTCAACTATGCAACAATCCTTTGAAAAAGATACTTTATAATTCTTGTCACATAGTTGACTGATGCTTAAAAGGTTATGTTTAAGACCTTTCACAAGAAGCACATCAGAGATAGTAGTAGATGAGGGGTTACCTACACTACCTTTGCCGAGAATATGTCCCTTGTTGTTGTCTCCGTAGGTGAAAAATCCCTTTTTCTTTGCCACAAAGTCGATGAAAAGAGATATGTCTCCTGTCATATGTCTTGAGCAGCCACTATCCATAACCCATCTTCTTTCGGTGGTCTCAAGACTTTGTACCTACAAAGTCAATCAAGGTAAAGTAGGTACCCAATTCTTATTGGGTCCTTTATGGTGAGTGAAACCAGGGTTGCATTTGGGCAACCATTGATAAATGCCTTTTGGAACAAGAAATCTTCTAAAACGACATTTAGCAATAGTATGACCAGGTTTGCAACAATATAGGCAATTACGGTTCATTTGAGGTTTACCTTTGCTATCTCTATCTCAAATCACATACGTATACTTTTGATACGGATTATTCATACTTTCTCGATAATGTGATCGATCAATAGCAAACGTAACTTTAGGCTTTAGAGCCTTGTCTAATTTGGCCTTAAGGGTTCTCACCTCTTTTTGCCAAATATGACAAGTATCACATCCCCAATTGAACCATGGAGACTTATTCTCATTAATCTTAGCTTTTGATGTATCCACCATGGAGTTTTTAAGAGCTTCTAATTCCTTTTCGGACTCGAAAACCTTTTTCTCCTAGTATGAAAAAATCTTTTTGTTCGAGGCTAAGCGTTGAAAAGCTTCCTTAGCCTCATGGTGCAACATATCAAAAGCTTTTTGTAATTCTAAATGAGACATATTATTGGAGTGGTCGTATTTAGAGTGTTTTACCTCTTTCTTCTTGTTTCGATGTGCCATAAGACATAGATTGACGGATTCACTTTCGTCACTTGAGTAGTCATCTTTTTCTGACTTGCTATCGCTCTCCCAAGCGATGTATGCTCGTCTAGATTTGTTTGACTTCTTGTGTTGATGACTTTTGTCCTTATCCTTGTCTTTGTCTTTCTTAAGTGATGGACAATCCGGCTTGTAGTGCCCGGATTTTCCACAGTTGTAACAAGATCCTTTCAACTTGCCACTCTTGTTGCCTTCATTTTTTGATTGCCTTCTAAATTTGATGAGATTATTATCCGAGTGCTGAATTTCATTCTTTCGAACATACCTATTGTATCTCTTCACAAATAGCCCCATGTCATCACTCGAATCATCATCTTCATCATTATTGGTTTCATTATCACTTTGCTCTTGAGATGTGGACTTTGAACAAGAAGTCTTAAGAGCAACCGACTTCTTTTCCGTTTCCTTTGTTTTCTCCTTCTTTACACTCTTCTCATGTTTTTCCAAGCTGATGAGCACTTGCTCATGTTCATCGAGTTTTCCAAATAATGTCGTGAGGTCTAGAGTAGCTAGATTATTGGCCTCCTTGATCGCGGTGACCTTCAGCTGCCATTCCCTGTTAAGACACCTCAAAATCTTATTAGTAACAACCTCGTTGGGAACCGGTTTACCAAGTACATGCAATTTGTTGATTATATGAGTGAATTATTTTTGCATATCACCAATGGTTTCCCCTTGCTTCATGTAAAAAAGATCGAACTCTTGCGTTAATGTGTTGATTCGGGCCATTTTCACATCATTAGTGCCTTCGTGGGCTACTTGTAAAGCATCCCACATGGCTTTGGCCGTTTCACAATGAGAGACTTGGTAATATTCGTCAACTCCCAAAGAGGAGATCAAAATATTCTGAGCCTTCCAGTCATAGCTATACTTTTTCTCGTTCTCCTCATTCCATTGAGCTTCGGGTTTGGAAACAACAACACCATTTTCACCGGTCATGGTTATTTCCATAGGACCGTTTAAAATGGCATTCCAAATCTTCCGATCAATGGAATTTATATGCACGCGCATACAATCTTTCCAGTAGCTATAATTCTCGCTTGTAAAAATTGGAGCTCTATTATAAGCCCTTTTAGGTTCATTCGCCATTTTTCAAGAAGTTTTACCAAAGCACCAAATAAACTGGAGCTCGTGATACCACTTGTTAGACGATGGCTAGGATCTAGAAAGGGGGGGGGTTGAATAGATCCCACAAGTTTTACACGCTAATGGTGTTCCAAAATTGGTTTTAAAAATTTATTACGGAAGCAACCACTGAATCGCTCGTCTACAACGAACCACTACCGAAAAGATCGGATATGCCTAATATTGCTAGGAATGATGTGACGGAAGAGAAAAGTATATGTATCAACAAAAACACAATGCAATCAGCCAAATTTTATTTACTTGAAATATATCCAATTTCCAACGAGATAGAACGACAAAATTTAACGCAAATTGCTTTAGAGCTTGCTCTTAATCAATTTATCGAACACTTGGGGTGTGCAACACTCCAAGTGTGAATTTCCAATTAATGTGAATGTAGAGCCAATGCCAAATACAATCCAAGGGATTGTATCATTTTTACAAATTTATTTTCAGCTCTATATTACACTATATCAGAAATTTTGATTAATTGATATTTCACAAGTTCGAATAATGTCGAAACGTAGAAGAGTAGGGAAAGAGAGAACAAACACGATTTGTTTAGGCAGTTTCCCTACCGTCCTCGCTAAGGGTACCTTGCCCCCAATTCCGAACATGGAATTGATATATATATATATATATATATATATATATATATATATATATATATATATATATATATATATATATATATATATATATTTCTGTTTGCACATTTTTTTACAAGAGAAAACTGAACAATCAAACCCTCAAACGTCTTTAATGTCGATGCAAAGTCTTTTCTCCCCTTGATTCAAGATGAATCAAGTGCTTTTAATTTGGTCGAACAAATCACCGTCTCACACTACTAGATTGAAAGAACCCACCGCTCTTCAATCACCGTCACTCGGTCGATTTCGATCTTCCACAATTCAAACCCAAATCTTTCTTGTAAGATCCTCTGATTATAGCTACTAAACTGAACCAAACCCTCCGTTCTTCAGTTACCTTCACACGGCTGAATCCTTGTAGAAAAACCGATTTGTGCAAAAAACCCCCAAAATCACCCGGATTCTTGGAGGACAAAACCTAGGTTTTTATTCAAGAAACACCTATTGATTCTCAACCCAGCACGAAGGATCCACACACCTAAGTATGAACGTTATCACTTCAAAAATACACAACACTAACAAAAATGGTTATGTGTCGATGTTAGAGAATGTAAAGTTGAAGATGAAGATGAAGAGAAAAATCAATATCTATTTTCACGTTTCTTGTTCTGCATGCAAAAAATAAGCCAAAACAATATATATACTATACTTGGAAACATAACAGGAATAACATAATTTTGAAGTGAACAACATAGCAGAAAATTTGACCAAAACAGCGGACGGTCGACCCATGCAGTTGGGAGGGTCGACCTGAGAAAGGCAGTCAACAAAACTACGCAGAAAATCCATCTTTGCGTCGACTGAAACAGGATATGCGTCGACGTATACCTTCCAGTTTTTGATAATTTTAAATGCCGCTCGTATAAGTTGATCGGAGGGTCGACGCGAGCATTCCAGATGCTGATCCTGAGGAATGCAACTTGTCTGGGTCGACTAGAATAGGGTTGTGAGTCGACTCAAACCCTTGAAACATGCAAAAATAACTATTTTGACATTCCTAAAGTTTCTCAACCAGACTTAATGCACATAGAACATTTCCAACATGATCAAACACATTTAAACCACATAATGTGCATTGTATATGATATTAGACATGTGAATTCTATTATATGCTAGACATGATATGCTATTCCACACATAAATGTTTTGACATCATTAAAACCGAGTATATAGACAACTTCCCCTCACACTATGGTTGGATGTATTCTGATCCCAACTGTGTGTAACTTGTGACCACATGCATTCTTCAAAACTAAGTATGAACCTGGGGCAACTTCATTCCCTTATAGGTTCTCATCTGGTTTTGGGTTGCAATACCTTGAAATGTATCTTTCATCAACCACTCCAGCAATAACTTCATGAACATGGTTAAAAATGTGAATTTTAGCTTTCCTACATAGTCTCATGATCAGCCCAGGAAACACTATTGGACAATTAGGTTTTCTTCCCGGCTTGGTCCCACTTTCTTCTATTTCCTTGAGCTCATTTGCAATGATTCGAGACACATCTATTTCCCTGGCATCAACAAGATAGTAAAGTAAGTAGAACTTTCCACCGGAATGGTGGATGTGTGACTACGAGGCCTAATGTTGTACAATATCAATGTCAAAGCCACTTGTTCTCTAGTGTTCATATCCTCCTTCTTGAATTTTGTAGGGACTCTAGAGCATTTCTCACAACATGTCTTCCCTTAGTCAAAATAGCTTGAGAGATTCTACTAATGTTCCATGCACCTCGTTGCACCCGCCTTGAGTAAGCATATGTTTCTCCTTCCTTAAGAGTGAGAGGTCTGCCCAAATACTCATTTATGGAATCCCTATCAAAGGGAATTACTTTTCCTCGAACCAAAGTAGTGAAAGGATATTCAACACCTTCCAAAGGGAGAACATTGGCATAGAACTCCTTTATGATTTAATAATTCATATTTGTTGGAGGATTTGCCAACAAAGTGAACTTGTCCCTAGAAGTTCCGTCTGCGATTTTTTTCTTCTTAGCAACAACTTGTCTCTTTGGAGCCATTTCTGCAATCAAAGAAAACCTTTTCCCAGATTTTAAAACATATGCATATTCAATAAAACCCGAGAAAATGTAAAAACATAAAACTACACTGGTCAGGGCCGCTCTGCTCAGAATTTTTGTGCAGGGCGCAAGTGTGCTATGGGTGCGCCATGGCACTGTGTAGCGCCCCTGTTCTTGTTCTAAAAACTATTCACATATCATGCAGTTGTATCCTATGAATGCATTTTAAATCTACACATGATTATTTCCCACATGATATTTATAGGCTGATTACCAAGGGGTATTACAATGATTCATACACATTTTCTCAAAAATCTTCTTAGAGATGCATAAATAAAATGGATGGTAAATGTAAATGCCATACCTTGGTTCTTGTGGATGAACAACATAAACACACTTAAGAAGTTACTTAAAGCAGATGAGGAACAAAGAAACAAAATATGAAACCTTGTGTGAGAGATGTTATCAGATGTTATTTTTTACGCGCTTCTTGTGGGTCCAAACATGCTAAGCAATTCAATGCATGTGAGTTTGTTGGATAATAGCTCTAGACAATGCAATAGCCTCGCGTATAATGCATTTGAGAGTAGTTTTAGGCAGTTGCCAAAAATGCAATGGAATTCGCATTTTCAAGTTCACAACAATACTATTTATAGAGTGAATTTATAACAAGTGTAAGACTTGGCCTTTCTAAAGTGAAACAAAACATTGCTAAAAGTTTAATTTGTGTGTAGTTTGTTTATCCCGTTATAGAGGTCTCAATGAATAAGATAAATTAAAATGCAAGAGTTTTTCTTATAAGTTTCTTATACTTGTCTCTATTAAAAAATATTAAAATTTAAATAATACATCTATAATATTATTTTATACACAATAAAAAAATAATTATTTTCCTACCATTTAAATTAAATTAAATCAAATTCCTTTTTAAATTACAAATAAATTTTTTGATAGAAAAATACTAAATTATCTTTGTTTGTAAGAAAATAATAAATATTGTTACTTTCAATAGAGTTAAGTATTAGCATATTAACAATATCAACGCAATTATTAAGTTTTATTTTATAGTAAACTATGATTTGAAATGTTTTTAAAGAAATAAAAATAAACAAGCAAATCATTTAAATTTAAAATTACATATAAGAAAGATGGTTATTTGTTGTTACTTGTTAGAGGTAGTGTTGTCAATTTACATTTCTTAATTATATTTATAAATAGAAACACGAGTTTCTAAGAATCAACTCACCTCATATTTTATATCTAGTATAAAATTGAATTCATCTCTTTTTTACTCTTTTATAAAATTGAATTCTTCTCTTTTTTACTCATCTTATTTAGTCTTTATTCAACCTCTCCTATTATAGCCTTGGTATAGACCTAGTAGTTTTATGCATTATTATTTACTATATATATTAGCAATTATGTAATTTTAAAATCATAATTGGTAGTGATTGGATAGTCATCTTTGACAATTATATTTAACGATAACTATTAAAACAAAAAAATAATATAGATTATGTAAATATAAAAAAAAAGTTTAAATAAGTATTTTTAAATGGTAGAAAAATATTAAAAAAATTAGGACGAGTGAATAGCTCAATTAATATGTGGTAGTTAAGTTAATCAGATATAAATGATAGATTTATGATTCAGTTTCTTTCATAAGTATTTATTTATAATTATGAATTAATATAAATAAATTGATAAAATTTATAAATCAAAAGTTTCATGAAATTATAATAATAAATTTTTATTTAACACTTTTACAAAAAAAAATCTTCTATTTGAAGTCGAATAAATTTTTTTAACTTTAAAAAAATTTCATAAGATCTTTATGGTAATTTTAAAAATATATATTGAGAGAATAGTGGTAACATGAAGAGATGTTGAAATAAATTAATGTTTTAAAAGTAAAAAATGCGAGGTAAAATAAATTTCTATTTATTTATTAAAAAAATAAAAAATAAAAAATTAGTAAATTTTAATTTCTATATATATAATTTAATTTTAATTTTAGTTATTTTATTTTATTTTTCTTAAACCAATATTCCTCTATTTCGATTACCAATAGAATAAACTAAAATGACACTCCATTCACATCTCTTGTCCTCTTTCTCATAGTTATCTCCCTCTGGCACATACTATAGCCAAGGAAGGCCAGTCGAATCCTTAGACCACACACCTTCCCTAGCCAAAAAAACCTCATGATTTCGTTTCTTACTTTAATTTCATCCAAAACTCAACTTAAACACTTAAATTCTTCAATTCCCAACATAAATCCTAGCCATTAAAAGTGGAATTAAATATACGTGATTCAACTAATTAACTTAGGGCTATGGCTCAGAGGATCAAACAACACACAATGGTGAAGAAAAAATCGAAACAAAACAAAGTATTGTTCATACCTTATCGGAGCCTCAGAGTTCTCCTAGTTTGGTTGCTTGCCTGCAATATGAAGCAATAATAGTGTAGGAATTGAGTCAAATCGAGGCATATTAACATGAAACAACTTGGCTTAGAAAAAAGCTTTGCAAGGAAATACTTGAAGATGGAGGAATACTTGACATAAGGAAATGTACCTTGTCTTTGTAACCCATTAGGCTTGTGATTCAAGTAACTTGTGACATTCTTGAATGATTTGTAATGTGGCATATCTTGGAATGGTTAAAAGATATATTGGAGATCGTAGCCTGAACTGTTAGAATAAGTTTGATGTGTATTTGTAACCTCTATGAAAATGTAATGATACTTTTAAGTAGTTTTAGGTCTTTGAATGTAGTTTGCTTGTAATATTTGAAATTTGTAAAGCAAAAACTTTATGTCACTTTGAATCAAACCGTTGAAATTTTGTATCAACTTGGAATTTTTTGTAATCTTGAAAAAACAAATAGCCTGAACTGTTGGAATAAGTTGGATGTGTATTTGTAACCTCCATGGAAATGTAATGACATTTTTAAGTAGTTTTAGGTCTACGTAGTTTGCTTGTAATATTTGAAATTGGTAAAGCAAGAACTTTATGTCACTTTGAATCAAACCGTTGAAATTTTGTATCAACTTGGAATACTTTTGTAATCTTAAAAAAAAGAATAAACTAAAATGAAGAAATAACAATTACATGTCGTAAAAGGCCATATACTAAATAAAATAGAAATTCCATATTTGTTGGTGTATTATCATGACGGCAGCATCACCCTTTACAAAATCAAATGCAATTGAATACTATAACAATTAATCTTACATATAAGCCTCCTCCATTCTATACGAGCTAACTTCTTTAAATCATTCATTAGACTAAACGTAAAACACTACCCTAATTTTAACAGTTATATTTAGGAAATTCTCCATGTCACTCTAAAATTTGATCAACAACATCGTAATTGGCCTTCAAAATTATACTTATAGTTTTTTGAGCAATTTTTAGGGAAACTTTAATGCATTGAAGTAAACATTAATAAGCCTTTTATTTGTAAGTTTAAAAATAAAGCGATACAACTCACCATATCTCCCTTCATCGGTAAAAGGTGCCATCTTCTTTTTAACCTTGCAAGCACGGTAACATATTAAATTTTGTTTCAAAATCTTATTTAAGAATTTATTTTTACTTAAAAAACAATTTTTTTTCCTATATTATATTTACATTTAAATTAAAGATTCAATTTTATATTCTCGCGAGCACATACAAACTTCACATCAAATTCACTTCATATATTTAAATTATTGTACCTAAAATATTATTGGTAAGAGATCAATTTCTATAAACCACAATCCGAGAGGGTTGGCCTAGGGGGAGGATACTTGGATTTCAAGAGTTTGCTCCCCTTAAGGTCCTGAGTTCGAAGGAGCCTAGGTCTAACTTTTGGAGGCTACGTAGGGCTAAAGCTTTCGGGTGGATTAGTCGGTACGGAAGGAAGGATACCACTCTATAAAAAAAAAAAATTTCTATAAACCACATATCTGAATATAAATACACTATTCTTTTGCCAAAAATTTAATAAATAGATGGTTAAAAAATTTCTTAAATTTAAAAGATAAAAATATTAAAATCAATATATATATATATATACAAACATCACATCAAATTTACTTCATATATTTAAATTATTGTACCTAAAATATCATTTTGTAAGAGATCAATTTCTATAAACCACATATGGGAATATAAATACATTATTCTTTTGCCAAAATTTTAATAAATAGAAGGTTATAAAATTTCCCAAATTTAATAGATAAAAACATTAAAATCAAAATTTATATATATATATATATATATATATATATATATATATATATATTATTCTTTTGCCACAAATTAAAAATAGAGTTTTAAAATTATTTTAAACAGGTTTAATCATACTTCCTAAATAAATATATCTTTTTAATTAAACATTTGTCTTCACAAGATAACACGTATTTTCGAAAATATAACTTTTTTTTAAACCACGAAATTGTATTAAATAAAAAGAAACAAGTACAATGGAGGGGGACTAAAGCCAAAATCCTCAAGGATTTAACAAAAACGGAAAGAGGGAAATCCTAAACGGTTCTAAACCAGACTGTCAAAAACAGACACGAGAGCTTCATTCCACCAAACAAAACCATGAATGGTAAGGCCTAATGAAGCTAAAGTGCCTGCGCATTGGTTCCCTTCCCTAATGATGTGAGATAATCGAAAATTCATATTTTTTGTAATGATGCGGCAATTGTTCAATGTTAGACGATGGCTTGGATCTAGAAGGGGGTTAAATAGATCCCACAATTTATTACACGCTTATGGTGTTCCAAAAATTGGTTTTAAAATTTTGATGCGGAAGAAACCACTGAATCAATTCGTCTACAATGAACCGCTACTAGAAAAATCGGATATGCGTAAAGCCACTACGAATGATGCGGCGGAGGAGAAAATCACAACAGAATCAACAATACACAATATAATCAACTCAAATATATGCTCTTGATATTATCCAATCATCACTGGGTGAATACAACAAACTTAATTCACAAAGCGCTTTAGAAACTTGCTTAATCAATTTATCAAACACTTGGCGTGCGAGGCACTCCAAGTGTAAATTTCAAAGCAATGTGAGTGTAGAGCTAATTCAAATACAATCTAAAGGATTGTAGTGTTTTTACAAATTAATTATTCAGCTCTATACTACACTACACTAGAAATTTTCAATCAATTGATAACTCACAAGCTTAATCAATATCAAAAATGTAAAAGGATAGGGAAAGAGAGAACAAACACAATTTGTGTAGGCAGTTCCCATATCATCCTCGCTAAGGGTACCTCTGCCCCCAATTCCGAACATGGAATTGAGATATGTATATATTACAGTTGCAAATTGTTTATACAAGAGAAAACTAATACACCAAACCCTCAAACGTCTTTGATGTCGATGCAAAGTCTTCTATCCCCTTGATTCAAGATGAATCAAGTGCCTCGAATTTGGTCGAACAAATCACCGTCTCACGCTACTCGATTGCAAGAACCCACAACTCTTCAATCCCCTTCACTCGGTCGATTTCGATCTTCCACAATTCGATTCCAAATCTTTCTCGTACGATCCTCTAATTGTTGCTACTCGACTGACAGAACACTCTGTTCTTCAATCCCATTCGCGCGGTTGAATCCTTGTAGAGAAATGATTTGCGCAAAAACCCCCAAAATCACCCGGATTCTTAGAGGACAAAACCTAGGGTTTTATTCAAGAAACACCCACTGATTCTCAACCCAGCATGAAGGATACAACACACCTAAGTCTGAACGTTATCACTTCAAAATACACAACACTAACAAAAATGGTTATGTGTAGTTGTTAGAGAATGTAAGGTTGAAGATGAAGATGAAGAGAAAAATCAGTGTCTATTTCACGTTTCTTGTTGTTTTCATGTAAAAATAAGCCAAAATAATATATATACTATGCTAAAACCAAGTAACAAGAATAACAGACATTTGAAATCAACACATAGTAGAAAACAGTGGGAAACTAGTAAACGGTCAACCTATACAGATGAGAGGGTCGACCTGAGCGAACCCGTCAACCAAACTGCACAGAAAACCCATGTTTGCGTCGACCGAAACAGGACATGCGTCGACGCAAACCTCCCAGTTTTTGACAATCTGACTCGAGCCCTCTAGCTGCTAACTCTAAGAAATGCAACATAGTTGAGTCGACCAGAACAGGGTTGTGAGTCGACTCAAACCCTTGAAACTTGTAAAACTCAATATTTTGACATTTCTAAAGGTTCCTAACAACACCTAATGCACATACAACATTATCAACATGATCAAACACATTTAAAAACACATAGTATGCATTCTATATGAACCTACATGTGTATTATATATATATGCTAGACATGATATGCTATTTTACACATAAATGTTTTGACATCATTTAAACTAAGTATAGAGACAACTTGCCCTCACATACTTTCCATTTTTTATGATGGCAAAACAGTAGCAAAAAGGCAAGCTTGGAGTATCATCCTCCCCCTAACTTCATGCATTCGTTGTTGTTTGATCAATCTCAATAGTTGTTATTGCTTGCGGTTTCTTCTCCCCCTTTGACACATCAAAAAGAAAGAAAGAAAGAATAGATCAAAGATACAATATCGAATTTGGCATTTTTACAGAATTTGCAACACGTAACCATTAACTCACATCCACATAAAATGCTTGTTAATGAGAAACATAGTAAGATAAATAGAAACATGACAATAACAATAACAAGCCAAAATGCTTAATAAACACATAATATGGTGCAGTACATTGTCATGACATAGGAAAGCTGGAAAGCAAAACGTGTAAGACCACTAAAAAGCGATAAACACATAACGAAAAACACATAATAAAGTCATTACGATGAAATGCGACAAACAAAACATAAGCCTAGATGATATGAGATGCAACAGAAAATTCTCAAGGCCTCCTCCCCCTAAAGTGATGGCCTCTTCCACGAAAATGATGATCATGAGGTGGTGGTGGAGGTTGTGTGTCCAATTGCTCAGTCAATTCCAACACGGCTGTGTTCAGAACGTTGAAACTAGTTGTAAGAGCACGGTTTTGGCTAGCAGCTGTCTCAGCATGGTGTTGAACGTTCCCATTACATTGTTGGCAAAAAAATCAAAGTTGTTGGTGTGCGCTTGAAGCTCATCGTGCAGTTCCGTGAAGCGTTCATCTTGATTTGTGGCAAATTGTTGCTGTTGGAGCTGTATATTCCTCATAAGCTCAAGAAGTTCCTTATTATTTTGTTTTTCAGAATATACGTCAAGTGGACCTCAGGCTGATCAACCCTAGAATATCCCACTTTCTTGGGTCGAAGAATATGTGATACAATCCACTACAGAATCCTGTCAACGGGTTTCAAATGCCCGATTGTCACTGTTTTCGGAAACAGATCACTGTTCACAACTTGTTCCGAATACGCTTTCTTCAGCATAGAGTTCAAAGCACTCTTAAAGTTATAATCCTTAACAGTCTGCGTATCGGTTGCATGTTCTGCAGGACCAGCATTGAACACAAACATACTAAACAAATCCCTCCAAGTAGAATCCTTTATCGCAACAACTTTATCCCCTAGCTTACAATTAAACATATAACCCTCAAACTTACCCATCAAACCAGTGTAGAAAATTCGAACTAAGTCCTCATTGTATTTAGTATCACATTCTAAAAAATTTCTGAAATTTTGAAAATCCAACAGTTCACATTCTAATAAACATATTGCTTAACAATAGAGTGTTTGCTCAAGTTGTTCTCATATAGAGTACTAAATTCATCAGAAACAAGAGATAAAAGTGTTACCGGTGAACTAGGAGGAGGTTGAGAAGTACTAGCTGTAGATGATGGGTCCCTTGTGACTCTTTTGCGAGTGATTCTTCTAGAAGCCATTGAGATAGATGCTTGAGAAGGATGAATAGTGACTGAATTGTACCAATTTGATGAGAAACCCAAAGTGGTTGTTGAGAGATTTAGGGTTAGGGTTTGTTTATGGAGTTTTAGGGAAGAAGAGAAGATGAGGAGAATGACTTGATGCAATGAACATAATGTGATAATGCCAATTAAAAGAATCATAAAAAGCATAAAATCAATAAATGGGTCAAAGAAAATCGTGAAACCCAAGAATTTTTCAGGATGCGTCAGCGACGTGTCGACCGTTGGCATGTGTGCGTCGACGCATACTTGTGTGTTTACTACAATAACAGATATCAATGCTTTGAGTCGACCAAAGGATCGAACTGAGAGTCCCAGCCTCTAAACGTGAACAATTCCCATATTGGTGAGTTGACCTGAGTCCTATTTAAGCCGACTCAATCAGTGAAACAATGCAAAAACCATATAGATGTGTCATTTATGCAACAACTTTGAATAAATAAGAAGCCAACACAAACATCAAACATTTAAATGGATAAAATATGCTTAATTGTGCAATAAACATCAGTTTCAACACTCAACATGGTACATCCTCTTAAAAGAAACTTGTTAAGTGGAACGATATTACCTTAATAATGATTGACGATGAATGCCCTCACATATAGCTCAATAATTCTTTATATTGTTAGTCAAAGACATAAACAAGCACACGCACACACACACACACACACACATACACACACACATATATATATATATATATGGAGAGCCAGTCACGATCCGACATGTCGAGAACGCCTAGTTCCCTACGGATGTGAAAGAAAGGCTCTGTAGCGAGTGGTTTTGTAAAGATGTCAGCAAGTTGATTTTTAGTATCAACATGCGCAAAGACCACATCACCTTTCTCTACATGATCCCTAAGGAAGTGATGATGTATTTCGATATGCTTGGTGTGTGAATGCAATACGGGGCTCTTAGTTAGGTTAATGGCACTTGTGTTGTCGCATAAAATAGGAATACGTTCAAGTTTTAAATTGAAGTCGAGCAATTATTGCTTAAGCCATAGGACTTGAGCACAACAGCTGCCGGCGGCAACGAATTCCGCCTCGACTGTTGACAAAGCAGCGAAAACTTGCTTTTTGCTATGCCAACTTACCAAGGAATTTGAGAAAAAATGACATGTGCCACTAGTGCTTTTCCTATCCGATTTGCACCCGGAAAAATCGGAATCGGAGTAGCCAACCAAGGAGCAATCACTACCCTTGGAATACTAAAGCCCATACTTTGGAGTACCAGAGAGGTATCTAAGTATGCGCTTAACGGCTTTCAAGTGAGATTCCTTGGGACGTGATTGATACCTCGCACACATGCAAACACTGAACATAATGTCGGGTCGTGATGCGATAAGATAGAGGAGAGATCCAATCATACCTCTATACTTCTTTACCTCTACATCCTTATCATTCTCGTCACGATCAAGGTTAGCACAAGTAGGCATCGGAGTATTAATTGCCTTGCAGTTTACCATGTCAAAAAGTTTGAGAAGCTCAAGACAATATTTTGTCTGACTTACAAACGTGCCCTCTTCGAGTTATTTGATTTGCAATCCGAGGAAATAGTTAAGCTCCCCCATCATGCTCATTTCAAACTCGCCCTGCATCAAACTAGAAAACTCCTTGACCAAGGTCATGTTAGTAGACTCGAAGATGATATCATCAACATAAATTTGTACCAAAATTAAATGTTTTCCTTGACGTTTAATAAAGAGGGTTATGTTAACCTTGCCTCTTGAATACCCGTGATCAAGTAAAAATTTGCTAAGACGTTCATACCAAGCCCTAGGGGCTTGTTTAAGTCTGTACATAGCACGTTTAAGCTTTTAGACATGATCAGGATATTCATGGGATTCAAAACCCGGAGGTTGGGCTACATAAACCTCTTCATTGATATATCCGTTAAGGAAAGCACTTTTAACGTCCATTTGAAATAATTTGAAATTTTTAGAGCAAGCGTAAGCAAGTAAAAGGCGTATAGCCTCGAGTCGGGCAACCGACGCTTAAGTTTCCTCATAGTCGATTCCTTCCTCTTGGTTATACCCTTGCGCTATAAGTCGCGCTTTGTTTCGAGTTATAACTCCATTTTCGTCGAGCTTGTTCCTAAACATCCATCGGGTGCCGATTACTCGATGGCCTCGCGGAGGGGGGACAAGGTCCCAAACCTCATTTCTTCTGAATTGATTTAGTTCTTCTTGCATAGATAAGAACCAATGCTCATCGAGTAAGGTATCTTTCGAGTTTTTAGGCTCAACTTACGAAATGAAAGCAGAGTAATAACAGAAGTTACTTAGCTTAGAGCGGGTTGTTACTCCTTTAGAGATGTCACCGAGAATGTCGTCGATGGGATGGTCTTTGGAAGACTTCCAAGCTGGAGGAAGGTCATCTTTATTAGACGGATGATCCTCCTCACTCTTCAGGTTGATCAATTCCTTTATCAGTGTCCTTGAGTATGTCTTCTGAAGATACACCTCTTTTCCGACATTTGTCCCTTGTTTTTGTCTCCGTAGGTAACAAACCCCTTTTTCTTCGCCACAAAGTCGATGAAAAGAGATATGTCTCCTGTCATATGTCTTGAGCAACCACTATCCAGAACCCATCTTCTTTCCGTGGTCTCAAGACGTTGTACCTACATAGTCAATCAAGGGAAAGTAGGTACCCAATTCTCATTGGGTCCTTTGTGTTGAGTGAAACCAGGATTGCATTTGGGCAGCCATTGATAAACGCCCTTAGGAACTAGAAACCTCCTAAAGCGACACTTAGCAATAGTATGACCCCGTTTGCAACAATATAGGCAATTTCGGTTCAGTTGAGATTTACCTTTCCTATCTCTATCTCGAATCACATACGTATACCTTTGATACGGATTATTC
The DNA here is from genome assembly GCA_022829125.1 of Lathyrus tuberosus. Taxonomy (NCBI): domain Eukaryota; kingdom Viridiplantae; phylum Streptophyta; class Magnoliopsida; order Fabales; family Fabaceae; genus Lathyrus; species Lathyrus tuberosus. The sequence continues at coordinate 11,199,698 of JALAZF010000090.1, forward strand.
ATACTTTCTCGATAGTGTGATCGATCAATAGCAAAAGTAACTTTAGGCTTTAGAGACTTGTCTAATTTGGCCTTAAGGGTTCTTACCTCTTTTTGCCAAATATGACAAGTATCACAGCCCCAATTGAACCAAGGAGACTTGTCCTCTTCAATCTCAGCTTTTGATGTATCCACCATAGAGTTTTTAAGAGCTTCCAATTCCTTTTCGGAATCGGAAATATTTTTCTGCAAATATGAAAAAATCTTTTTGTTTGAGGCTAAGCATTGAAAAGCTTCCTTAGCCTCTTGGTGTAACATATCAAAAGCTTTTTGTAATTCTAAAAGAGACATATTGTTAGAGTGGTCGTATTTAGAGTGTTTTACCTCTTTCTTCTTGTTTTAATGTGCCATAACACAAAGATTGACGGATTCACATTCGTCACTTGAGCTGTCATCTTTTTCCGACTCACTATCGCTCTCCCAAGCAATATATGCTCGTCTAGCTTTATTTGACTTTTTGTGTTGACGACTCTTATCCTTATCCTTGTCTTTCTTGAGTGATGGATAATCCGGCTTGTAGTGCTCGGACTTTCCACAATTGAAACAAGATCCTCTCGACTTACCACTCTTGTTGCCTTCATTTTTTGATTGGCTTCTAAATTTGACGAGATTTTTATCCGAGTGCTGAATTTCATTCTTTCAAATGCACCTATTGTATATTTTCACAAATAGCCCAATGTCATCACTCGAATCATCATCTTCATCATTGTTGGTTTCATTTTCACTTTGCTCTTGAGATGTGGACTTTGAACAAGAAGCCTTAAGAGCTATCGACTTCTTTTCTGTTTCCTTTGTTTTTTCTTTCTTTACATTCTTCTCATGTTTTTCCAAGTTGATGAGCACTTGCTCATGTTCATCGAGTTTGCCAAATAATGTCGTGAGGTCTGGAGTAGTTAGATCATTGGCCTCCTTGATTGCGGTGACCTTCGGCTGTCACTCCCTGTTAAGACACCTCAAGATTTTATTAGTAGCAACCTCGTTGGGAACTGGTTTACTAAGTATATGTAATTTGTTGATTATATGAGTGAACCTCTTTTGCATGTCGACAATGGTTTCCCTTTGCTTCATGTAAAAGAGATCAAACTCTTGCGTTAATGTGTTGATTCGGGCCATTTTCACATCATTAGTGCCCTCGTGGGCTACTTGTAAGGCATCCCATATGACTTTGGCCGTTGTATAGTGAGAGACTCGATAATATTCGTCAACTCCCAAAGAGGAGATCAAAATATTTCGAGCCTTCCAGTCATAGTTGTACTTTTTCTCATCCTCATCATTCCATTGTGCTTCCGGCTTGGGCACAACAACATTATTTTCATCGGTCATTGTTATTTCCATAGGACCGTTTAAAATAACATTCCAAACCTTCTGATAAATGGAATTTATATGCATGCGCATATAATCTTTCCAGTAGCTATAATTCTCGCCTGTAAAAACTGAAGCTCTATTATAAGCTACTTTAGGTTCGTTCACCATTTTCTAAGAAATTATATCGAAGCACCAGGTAACCGGAGCTCGTGATACCACTTGTTAGACGATGGCTTGGATCTAGAAGAGGGGTTGAATAGATCCCACAACGAACCGCTACTAGAAAAATTGGATATGCAATCAATGCGGAGGAGAAAAACACAACAGAATCAACAATACACAATGTAATCAACTCAAATATATGCACTTGATATTATCTAATCATCAATGGGTGAATACAACAAACTTAATTCACAAAGCGCTTTAGAAACTTGTGCTTAATCAATTTATCAAACACTTGGCATGCGAGGCACTCCAAGTGTAAATTTCAAAGCAATGTGAGTGTAGAGCTAATTCAAATACAATCCAAAGGATTATAATGTTTTTACAAATCAATTATTCAGCTCTATATTACACTACACCATAAATTTTCAATCAATTGATAATTCACAAGCTTAGTTAATTTCAAAAATGTAAAAGGACAGGGAAAGAGAGAACAAACACAATTTGTTTAGGCAGTTCCCTATCGTCCTCGCTAAGGGTACCTCTGCCCCCAATTTCGAACATGGAATTGAGATATGTATATATTACGGTTGCAAATTGTTTATACAAAAGAAAAATTATACACCAAACCCTCAAACGTCTTTGATGTCGATGCAAAGTCTTCTCTCCCCTTGATTCAAGATGAATCAAGTGCCTCAAATTTGGTTGAACAAATCACCGTCTCACGCTACTCGATTGCAAGAACCCATAGCTCTTCAATCCCATTCACTCGGTCGATTTCGATCTTCCACAATTTGATCCCAAATCTTTTTCATTTTATCCTCTGATTGTTGCTACTCGACTGACAGAACACTTTGTTCTTCAATCCCCTTCGCACGGCTGAATCCTTGTAGAGAAACGATTTGTGCAAAACCCCCCAAAATCACCCAGATTCTTGGAGGACAAAACCTAGGGTTTTATTCAAGAAACACCCACTGATTGTCAACCCAGCACGAAGGATACAACACACCTAATTCTGAACGTTATCACTTCAAAATACACAACACTAACAAAAATGGTAATGTGTAGTTGTTAGAGAATGTAAGGTTGAAGATGAAGATGAAGAGAAAAATCAGTGCCTATTTCACGTTTCTTGTTGTTTTCATGTAAAAATGAGCGAAAACAATAGATATACTATGCTAAAACCAAGTAACAAGAATAACAGACATTTGAAATCAACACATAGCAGAAAAATAGTGGGAAACTAGCGAACGGTCGACCTATACAGATGGGAGGGTCGACCTGAGCGAACTCGTCAACCAAACTGCGCAGAAGACTCATGTTTGCGTCGACCGGAACAGTACATTTGTCCACGCAAACCTCCCAGTTTTTGACAATCTGAAATGCAGACAGCATGAGTCGACCGGAGGGTCGACGCGAGCCCTCTAGCTGCTAACTCTAAGAAATGCAACATAGTTGACTCGACCAGAACAAGGTTGTGAGTCGACTCAAACCCTTGAAACTTGCAAAACTCAATATTTTGACATTTCTAAAGGTTCCTAACAACACCTAATGCACATACAACATTATCAACATGATCAAACACATTTAAAAACACATAGTATGCATTTTATATGAACCTACATGTGTATTATATATATATGCTAGACATGATATGCTATTCTACACATAAATGTTTTGACATCATTAAAACCGAGTATAGAGACAACTTGCCCTCACATTCCATCTGTTCCTTAGAGTCCAAGAAACTAGTTGTGGACTGTTAACTGCTAATGACACGATCTTTGAATCCGTTTCTACCCAAAGGCTTTTCCACTGTCTATCATTGGCCAGTTAAATTGCTCTCATAACTCCCATAAACTGTGTATTTAAAGAAAAACTTTTCCCAAGATTCTCAGCAAAGCATCCAATTAAGTTTACAGAATGATCTCTAAACAAACCTCCACAAGCCGCATTACTTGGAACCCCTAAAGAAGTGTCATATGTGTTACATTTAATCCATGGCAGGCTATGAGGCATCCACAGAACTTCAATAGTACAGAGGCCTTTTGAAGGTTTCGCAGAAACCTTAAACTTTTTCAAAATTTGAAAATCTGACATGGAGCAATTAGATCCCTCTTTTGTAGTGTTACCAGCCAATGTAACAAGTGAAGAAATCATGTTTATTGCAGAGGGCCAAGAAGGACAATTATTCTAAAATTTGCTTTGATTTCTGCAATGCCAAATTGTGTTGAGTGAGTGAATTATGGAAATATATTAACATCAATATTATTAAGGTCAATATATTAACATCTTTAATGAAAATGATATATTAAGATAAATCAATATTAATATTTATTAACCATTCAATAAAATAAATATTTAAGTTATTTAAATATATTTACACACATCTAGAAAACATAAAAAATTTCAAACACAAAAATCAATCAATGAAAAGTTCCATATATATATATATATATATATATATATATGTATGTATATGGAACAATATAATCAGTCTTCACTAAGGCACCACACATAATTAATCGCATACCAATGAAAAATACGAATCACGCATGTAATCATACAATCCAAATAATAATATAAAATCATGCACATGACAAAAATTATAAATTTTAATATACAATATCACTCCTTAGGCAACCAACACTATGGCAAATACATTTTTTATGACAAAACTTTCTTCTCGAACATGGCAAAAATCGAGCGTATAGGTCATCAGAGCGAAATGTTAGATTTTTTTTAAAAAGACAACATATTTACTCATATTTTTATAAAATCGAGTTAATATAGCTATAAGTGAGCACTAGATTTTCTCCATAAAAAAATAATAAACCTATTGCCTCGGTGTTTCTGAAAACCGAGGAATATATCTATAAGGGAACACACTTTGAATCTTGTAACTGCATTTAAGGTTTCTTTCAATGATTTTTCACTTGATGCCTTTCAATCTTCCCTTTTTTTCTTAGTTAAATTTTTTATATATTTTTTTCTTTTTAATTAGTAATTCTAAAAAAATTTTGTTATCAATAAAAACGAATAGCCAATAATATGCAAGGCAATATTTCATTAATTAAAAATTGACAGCTAATAACTATTCCACATATTCAAATTTCTAACTTCACTCAACTTCAATAGTATCACTATTAACTATGTTTAACTGAGAGAAAAGTTCAGAAAGAACTCTTCCATATGATATGAGGAAAGCCATTTCCTCCCTAGAGATGATTATCATTTCCTTTAAGAAGTTAAAAATGGTAATAGGAAGATTAACTCTGATGTTCTTAGTAAGGAATAACAAGAAATGCTTGTCATCCCAAGTAAGCGTTTCCAGTTGTTACTCTTTTGGACGGAGATTTGACACTAGAAGTTTATACAAAACTTTTCCAATTGGTAGTAGAATAACAGACTTGGAGAGATTATTGTAGTTGGCATAAACTAGGCGAAGGTGTTCTGAGTAGACATTGTTGAATCTATAATGTTCAACGCAACAACTTTCCTCTTCATAGTTTATTGTATAAGCAATAAGTGACTGAGTAATTGTGATAAGAGAGCCATTGATATAGGACTGGATTGACTCAGCATCATGACCAGATGGCCCAATTGAGGCATTTAACCAGAACTCTTTAACGAGATTAATGTAGATGGGTCCATGAAGAATGTCAAAGTTGTAACACCCCAATTCCTATCGCGAATAAATAATACATAAATAAATCAGAGTAAATAAAAATTTATTATTCTTAGACAGAAACAGGGATGCCACATTTAAAGAAAGAAAACACAATCCCTGCTTATAAATTTGATACATAACATAAAATCGAATAACCCTCAAAGGGAAACTTTTCCAACAAAAGGAAGTTCAATTATGGAATAAAGCGGAAAGATCCATAACTAACTTGTTTTACGAAATAAATTGTTTTATAACATATAAATATTCATACAAAGTTAATACAAAATAGATACAACAAATGTATACATATAAATGACACAAGCGTTCCCCGACTCCCGTGTTACGTATCAGAGCAGACAGACCGACAAAAGGGTGGAGAACTAATCTTCCCAAAAGCCTCCAAGACACTAATCTGCAATTGCCTCGTAGAGCAACAAACCACAGCAGAAGGGTGAGAAATAAAAACTAAATCAAGATTGCATAATAATATGCAAACACATAAAAATTCACATGCATAGTTATTCTCACCACAAGCATCATATACTAATACACATAGCATATATCAATTACACCAACATAATCACATATTCACACATAGGCACACCAAAGTCATAACATATGTAAACACACCACCACATCACATAGCACGTGTCTATACATAACACATATCATCCATAACCAATGCATTTATCACATATGTACATCAATTCACCAATCCAATCATAAATCTCAACATATACTCAATCAATTAACAATTCCCACACATAATCAATCCATTCATGATTTTCCATACATAATCAATCCATTCATGATTCTCACACATAATCAATCCATTCATGATTTATGCAAATGCACAGAGACCGACACAACGACTCTATCCAATGCAATGCGGTACCATCCATCCATCATCTCATCACTAGTTCACTCAGGAACTATTAGAACCATCGCTTGTTACTTAGGATTACTCATGTAACACCCCGTTGGGCAAACGATGTTCCCCGTCGCTTTAGGTCCTCTTATTTTTTTAAGGCACACAACGTTTATGGATCTCTTTAGGTCCTCTTTGTATAATGCACACGATCCGATCGCTTTAGGTCCTCTTTGTATAAGGCACACTATCGTCTATAATCATCGCTTTAGTTCCTCTAATTTTTTTAAGGCACATGATGTTATAGCGGATTCCCTCTGGAATCGTTTCGTCGCTCACACCCACTAGGGCACACGACGTCACAAGAATGCATATCATGATGCTTGGTATACAATGACTCATGACATTCAAATGCACACATAATGCAACCATGATCATGCATATATTTCAACTCATCAATTCCATACATTCACAATTCAACAATATGAATTATCTCATCATCATTATTCATGCATTGGAAACCAATTCAAACAATGCATTTATTTTCCATAAGGCCACCAAATAACACACATTGAATTTCACATACACAATGCATTTCATCATAAACCACAAACCACAACAATTAGCATTTTATCATATACATTCATATTAATTCACAACAAGAATTACTCACCATCAACCACCATTATTACCACAAAACCTCATAACAACATACATTGATATTCAATCAAACAATGTATTTTACCACACAACAACAACATTATCACACATTAAAATCAAACCCAAAACAACACATTTACCTCTCCATAAGTCCACAAACCATCATCACCAACACTCATCATATATACTCACATCATATAACAGCACACAAGCTATATGATACATATTAAAAGCATATCACATGATAACACGTCAATCACACACAATTACGACGGTAAAAGCCGACAAAACGACACTATTCCAATTCCTGACACAATTAAATCATCCACTACTCCCAAAACCATTATTATAAGGAAGAACTTTTCATAAGCTCTCCAACGCGTCAAACCGCGCCTCAATCCGACTTACAGTTCAAAAGTTATAAAGAAAACAAAACGGGAAATTTGTCATGTTCGCAATGCGAAGCTCCTAACGAGTCCTTAGCTTTCCACATTCTCCGTGCGAAGCCCCAGCGAACCATGGCAGAAGAAAAAGGATACAAAGTTCGCTGTGCGAACTGCTGGCGAACATTCGCCTCCTTATTCGCAATGCGAAGCTCTGGCGAGCATTCGCTTTCCTATTCGCTGTCGTTCGCAGTGCGAACCTGCGAATTCTGGGATTCGCATCAGCGCTGTTATAGGTCATATTGGGTCCAAATTCATCATTATCCCACCCCAAACACTTCCAATTCATACTATATCAACCAAAACATGATCCAAACCTAACAAGTATTCTACTCAGTTTATATCGAATTTCATCCGTGAAAACATCGATTTCTATCAATCGTTCCTAATTCCAATCGATAAGAAAAGTTGCGAAACAACCAAAACAATTACAACAAACAACACATATACATACACAAGCAAGATATAATTGAAATTTCTCACCCTTACACGATTAATCGCGCTCGAAACGGAGGTTTCCTCGATTTTCCTCTTTCTCCTCTTCTCTCTTTCTTTATTCCCCTTTTCTTTCTCTTCTTTTCCTTTCCCTTTCTTTTCTATCTTTTTCTCTCCACTTTCTATTTATTAAAAATATCTAATTTTTCTAAAATATCTAACCTCCCAAAATGACCATTTTACCCCTCAGCTCAAATATCTCGCAAACGCTCTCAAAACGCTATAAAACATAAACAGCGATGAAAAATAATATATTGTCAAATAAAAGTCAAGAATAAAATAATATAAAACAAAAATAATTAAATCGACTCAATTAAATAAATCTAAGAAAAACTGGGGCATTACAATTCTCCCCCACTTAGAAATTTTCGTCCTCGAAAATATACTGAGACGAACAACTCCAGACACGACTCTCGCATCCGACCAACAAACTAACATGCCAACAAAAGCACACCACGAATAACATAAACTAACAAACCACCTCGCTAACAGCAACTACTACAACGACATGACACGATGACAACTACAACGACAAGATGCAAAGCCCATACAATGCACTTGACGACCAACGCACGACTCGAAGAATACCCAAGTTACAAACACACAGGTAACACTCCCCTAATTCCCCACACAGGAATTAGCTACCCGCACTCGAACCATCATGATGGAAACGAGGCAATAACATAAACAAGAACACAAGGTTCCACAACCCAACATCGCTTCAACAACATCTACAAAACCCAAAATACCAACATCCTTGTCACACAACATTATTACAATAATGCTACGATTCCCCAATCGAACATATAACCAAAACATCCATCTATATAGTAGCCCATGAATAATATTTAAACCTTTCACTTAACACTTCCATTATGAAACGTCCAATGGTCTCATTACTCCTACATGTTCCCAATGTTCAGCCTTGAGTTCTTGCAAGTCCCACACGCAAATACAAAATGTGTCACATCACGCTTCCGCTGCGCACTCTGATTACTCGAAACCATCAAGTCTACCAATCTCACGTCCAAAGTCTAATTCTTTCTCATATTTTCCAAAAATCACTGTTCACTCTTAATATACCCAACCTCACTCTCCACTATGTTATCTCACACACCAGACACAAGTCTCTGAACTGCTCAAATAATTCTAACTCCCTGACCATCAAAACTGACATGTATAAAAACTTTCGACTTAACTCATCACAACTTCTAACCATCCTCGTTGTCTCACACTGTATTCCTTCCGACCAAACAGGTACTCAATATTCTTGTGATTACCAAATGCTTTGAACCTAGAACCATAAAGATAATACCTCCAAATTTTCTAACACAATACAACCGCAACCAATTCCAAATCCTGAATAGTATAGATCCTTTTATGAATCCTCAATTGTCGTAAAGCATAAACTACGACTTTACCCTCTTGCATTAACACGCTAACTAAACTCATCAAAGACGCATCCCATTACCCCACAAACGGTTTATCAGGATCACGCAGTATCAAAAATGGAGCCGTAGATGTAACACCCCAGTTTTAGTATTTTTATTTAATTGAGTCGTTTTGATTATTTTATTACTATATTATTTTATTTTCGACTTTTATTTGGAAATATGTTATTTTTCAATGCGATATTTTATCGGGTTTTGGGAACGTTTGCGAGATATTTGAGTGTAGGGGTATTTTGGGCATTTCACTTTATTTTTTTTCTTAAGTTAAGAAAATAGAAATAGAAAGAGAGAAAAATAGAGAGAAAGAAAAAGAGAAGAAGGAAAAGGGAAAGAAAAGAGAAGAAGAGAAGAAAAAGAGAGAAAACTTTGAAATCAAGAAAACAATCTCCCGACTTTTCTAAACACGATTAAATCGGGTACGGGTGCGAAACTCAATTATTATATGCTTGTGTATGATTATGTATGTATGTTTTTGGTTGTTATTGGATTGAAACGGAAATATATAGTAAAAACCATATTATGTAAAAATTGATTAGAAATCGATTAAATTGTGTCGAAAATCATGTTTTCAGGTCCATTATTGTTGATACATGTTAGATACATGTTGTTAGGCATTGTATTGGTAATTTTCAGGTGTATAGGTAAAAATTGGATGATTTTGGGTTAGAAAACGCAGACGAAATTCTGCAGAAAAATTCTGGTTTTCCACTGCCCATACGCATATCACTCAAGGCAATACGCGTATTGGTCAAGGTAATACGCGTATGGTATTGAAGAAAACCGGGCAATACGCGTATGGAGCTTCATTTTCTCGGCCATCTGCCCATTTGCGTAATGGTACGCGTAAGACTTTAGGGCAATACGCGTATGATGTAGGGCACTACGCGTATTGGAATTTTAATGGGAATTTTGGGAAAAATGGGTCTCTGCCCATACGCGTACGACCTTGGGCAATACGCGTATGGAATGGACGAGGGAGCAGGGCAATACGCGTATGGCTCAGGGCAATACGCGTATGGCTAGGAGGATTGCAAAACGTGGTTTTTTCGATGTGTTTTTTCTTGTTTAGTCTGTAACTTGTGTTCCGTTTATCCATTTTTAACATTCTTGGTATCGTTAAGTAGCTATTGAACTGTACTTTCTTATTATAAAACTTTTGGGATTGTTAGCCGATTTAATTATGTCGAGAATTGGGAATAGTGTTGTTTTGTCGACTTTTGTCATTATAGTTGTGTAATTGGTGTGTATCATGCAATGTGTTGTTGATATGGATATGGTATGATTGGCGTGCTGTGTGTAACACCCCAAAATTTGCCCTTTTGTTTATATACTAATTCGCTTATGTTTCTTTTCATTTCTTGCATTTTACATTGTGCATAGCATTGGTTCTTAGCATGGGATCAAGGTACTTGGTCCATTTTCTCAAGTCTCAAGCTTCAAGATGGTTTGAGGGGTTCATTATATCTTCATAAGATCAAGCATGGCAAAGGATTTCAAGTGGATCTTTCTCTCCTAATCAGAGGGACCAATTATTATTTTTAGGATCCAGAGGAATTCTCGAAGGGCTTTGTGTGTTCAAGCATGATGTTATGAGGTCTATATGCTCACATGTATCCATAAGATGAGGGTTTGGTTGATAATTCATGGTGAAGAATGTTCAGTGGATCAGTTGCTTGTGAACTAAGCAAAAGTCAATTGTAAAGGAGAAAGTCAACTATGGAATTTTGAGGTTCTTTTCATGGTTTTCAAGGTCTCACATCCTCATATGGCCTTTAAATGTCAAGATTCATGCCATTCATCAAGAATCAAGAGTTTGTGTAAAAGTTACTAAATTTGGAAAATGACCTATAATGAAAACTTTCCATTTTTGGCAATTTTTTCACCACATTCAACTTGACTTTTCATCACCAAGGAAGCTTCAAATGAATTTTCCTCCAACATGAAAGTTGAAGATCTTTCTCTCCCATTTCCAAAAAGTACTAGATGGTTTCCATACCATTTGTAGAACTCAAGTTATGGTCAAAAGATGGCAAGGTGTTTTAAAGGTTCTCACATGTATCATTTTTTCCACCTTTGGCATTTTGGTACAAAATGAGTTGTAAGGGCTTTTAATGACTCAAGTCAGATTATCACACTCAAGTACACTTCATTTGGCACAAGTTTGGCTTTTGAATCAATTCATTCCATGACTTATTTCTCACTTATTTCACATTATGCAAAATTGCAAATGGATTCAAAACTCATTAACCAAGTCATTGTAAGGCCCAAATTCTATTTAGAGGTGATCCATAAGTAAATTGGAGGTGAATTATGCTGATTACAAGGGCTTATCACGTGTGAATTAGTGGTAGTGGTACAAAATGTAAATTTGCAATTTCATCCAAATCTCATTAACCAAGGTTCTAATCACTTCTTAATCCTAATCAGTGAACTAATGGAGAGTATATAAGCTTACTCATACCCTCACAGCTAGGTCAGAGACTCTCATTTGCACAGTTTTGGTTTTTTGCTCTCACACTTTCTCTCTTCGAATCTCACTTTCCTTGGAGTTTCTTGGAGATTTCTCTTCACATTCTTGATCAGTGAAGAGAATAGAGCAAGAATCAATCACTGGTTGGAGCTCATACTGAGGATTTCACTAAGTTCCATTCAAGAGGATTCAAATTCAAATCTCAAGATCTAGCACGATTTCAAGCTCTAGTTGAATTTATTTTGCATCTAGAGGTTCCAAGGAGTAGATCTGCAGTTTTTGGAGGGATTTCTTGGAGGATTTCAAGTTCTACAAGGTTCAGGTTGGTGAATTTTTCATACTCAAAGAACTCAGTTTGATTGTGTGCATTATTATCTGTGGACTTCACTGAGCATGTTGATCTATTTTATTTGAAGTTTGGACGTGTATCATGGATGAATTTTGAGTTTAAATCTAATTTTTCTTTCCTTCGATTTGCATTATATGTTGGTTATTTGATAAAATGAGTGATATTCAGGATCCTCATGTTTTTTTGATCAAAATGATGTACATATGAGCAATTTCTGGAGACTTTCGTGTAGCAGCTCACCGGAGAGGGTGGCCAGAGCCCTAGCTCCGGCGACTGGTTCAATTTCCGGCCGGCCAAGGGTTTAAGGGAAGAAGACGAAGTCTAAGCCGTTGATTGGCTTGATCCATTGGTTCACGTTATGCCACGTTTCTTTAAATTTGTTTTTATTTTAATGTTTGCGTGTTTGTCACCCATGCGTATTATCATGTCCCACCAGATCATGACCATTGATCTTGATAAATTTTGGTTTTGTTGATTTAATGTGAGACGTCTGATGCATCTGATGGTTGGATTATTGACAACGCATTAAAATGTGCGCGTGCATGTCATCTGATTTCTTTTGTGTTTAGAATGTTTGTGTGTGTGTGTTCATTTAACTATTGTGTGCATGTGAATCTGAGCTGTTAATCATGATTGCTTGTTATTTTCATTTGACTGATGATACGTGTTGGATCAATCGTGTGGTTTTGCTTCAATCTGAGGTTTGACTGATTCCAATTGTTCCTCATTAACTTCGCTGTTGGACTTTTGTGCTTTGGGCTTTGCTATCTGCACCCTTCTTTTCAGCCCATTTTTCATTTTCAACGTGTTTTCTTACTGATTACACCTCCTTGTTTTATTTCTTTTTCTTTTCATTTTTATTAATTGTTGTTTTGCATTTTAATTTCTAAAATCATTTTAATGCATACTTCTTTTTAGTTTTATAAATTTTTTCCATATTTTATTTTCTTATTTTATTTTATTTTTGGGATATGGATTAATTAATTGTTTAATTTATTTTTGATTTGTTTCACATGTGCACACTTCTACTTGTAAAATTTATTTCTCATCATCTATACATGATCTGCATCTCATTCTTTTTGTATTTGTTAGATGACATATTGAAGTGCATAAAAACATTTTTTTTTTTATTTTTAAAACTTTTTCATATTGCATTTTGGTCCTCTTCTTTTGCATATTGAATCATGTTTTCTATGTGATCTTTGCCTAATTGTTTGAGATGCTTAACATGTAAATTTTTGTAAGATCTTTTGGCATGTGATTAGTATCTGAATTAAGTCATTTGTGTTCTGATTTCATAATTTTAGAATGTCATTTGATGCATGTTTGATTTTTTGTGCTTAAGTGAATTATGCATGACTATATCTTGACACTTCTTTGCACAAGTTGATTTACCATGTCTATTTGCTTGAGTTTCTTGCTGGCTCTTTGTATGTGCTTTTGATATAATGTCTACCCCTGGTTGAGGTCCTTTGGGACTTAAGTTTTCACTTTGTGGATCTTTTTTGGTGTTGCCTAAGTGTTAAAACTTTAAGCTTACTTTTGTGGACTTTCTTTAGCGCATATTGCTCCATGTTTTGATCTTCTCTTGCATATGTGGATTGATGATGATAATATGATCTTGGTTCTGGTCTTGTTTCATTTTCATCTTGCCTCCTTCATTTCATTTTGATATGAAGTCCATGTGTGTTTAATTGTGTATTTAATTCAAGTATGCTAGCATCCTTTCATGTTTATCTTTGTATGCTTACTTGAATTGTTTTGCATTGATCTTTGAAACATGTTTGATGGTTTGAGTTGGAAATTTATGATATGATGTGCTTTCTTCCACTTATTGTATCTTATCTTTTCCTTCTCATTCTTCTTCTTCTCTTTCACTCTTTTCCTCCCATGAATCTCAAGACTTGTTTAAGTCTTGGATTCTCTCCCTTTAGAGCTACCTAGTCCAACTTAATTTTTGATTAAGCTTGGAGTAGGATTAGCATTAGGTTTTAGGTAGTGGTTCTTCCTAAGCCTCACTAACCATAGGTCATCCATCCATGATAACATTAGGACTCTTAGTTTTCCCTTTAGAGTTTCCTTTGTGTATTCTCTCTTCTCATCTCAAAACTTATTTAAAACACTTAATAAAGATAAAGTGTATTGCGCACGAGCCTTAAGCTTGGGGAATGAGAAATGAGGGGCTTCATCTCATTTTTCTAGAGTGCTTAGCGAGCGTCCTGTCTTGGGACGATTCGTTGAGTATTCGTCCCTGTGCCCTAGACTTTGGTGCAATACAAGTTACAAGCTAACTTAAAAAACACTTATGTCTAAAAAACTTCAAACAAACACTAACGTCTTTCCTTCGAGAGTTATTTTCTCATCTCACTCACTCTCAACGTACAAACGTGCTCCTACTCGTTCTCTTGCAAGACGGTAACGCACTCGATTCAGCGAGCTGCAACACCTGAGCTAGAACGTAAGTCATTCTCTAAAAAACACAATCCACCCCCAGTGAGGGGAACTACGTCGCTCTGATTCTCATGCTCCCGATGAGATACGTAGGTAATGGGGTAGGGCCCATGCGAGCACTTCTTTTATTTTCCCTACATTTGTTTCTTCCTTTCTTTCCGTTCTCGTTTCTTCTTCGGTTCAGTAGCAGTGGAGTTCCAGTTGATGACACCTTTTGATGCAAACAACAAGCGTGGATCCCATCGAGTACGATGGACGTGTTGGGTGCTAACACCTTCCCTTTGCGTAACCGACTCCCATACCCATTTCTCTTGGTCGTGAGACCATGTTCTTTCCCTTCTTTCAGGTTTATGCAGTGTTTCCTTTCCCTCTCTTGGGATAAATACACATTTCTGGCGACTCTGTGTTTTCCGCGCCACTCTCGCGTTTGTACCATTGGATGCGAATATTTCGGGAGCGACAGCTGGCGACTCTGCTGGGGACTCTGGTTGACCTCTTGCTGGTCCATCCCCTTTAGCGAGTCGATCCTAGCGCTTGTTTGTCTGTTTTCGTTGGGTGTTTATTTTGTGGTGCTTTATTTTACTGTATATTACTGTATTGCTATTTTATTATGTTGTATATTACTGTTTTACAGCTTTTATTGCATTACATTTCATTTTATTACTGTCATACTGGATATTACTGTTCTGTGCTGGCTGGTTTTCTGTTTGGCAGGTTGGGCTGTTCTGAGAGATAAGCCCAATACCCAGGCTTGAGTACACCCTATGACTAGAGTGGAAAGTAGTGGGACCTACGTGCCCGCTTGGTACGTTTGTGTGTTCACGAAATTCACAACCAGACGAGGCTATCTTGGGACGCATTCTGACGTGTGTGTGTCTTGCGCATGTTAGGGTGTTGATCTAGAGAGCTGTCGACTCTAGTGACTGTTTCTCCGATACCTCAGTTGCGCCTCTCCTCCCGAGATGTGACAGTGGTAGACCACGTTCCGTGGCAAACCCATTGCACATTCTCGATCCGAGGACCCAATGCTGAGGGACTCGCATAGGATGACCTTAATTTTTTAGGGGAATCAATTGAGGCCTCCTCTATTGATGATGATGCCAAACCAAAAATGGTGAACGTATCATCGTTTCTCGACCTGAGAGCCCGGGATATTGAGGATCCTTGCCTTTCTAGAACCCACATGTGAGAGGGGATGGGTGTTTGCAGGTTTGCAGGAAACCGAAACCTTCAACCTACCCGGTTTTCTGGATTTCTCATTAGTGTTTGATTATCTGAGTTTTCTGGTTATCTTAGTGGTTTGATGTTCCGGAATTCTGGTTTTCTGGGTTGTGGTTCTTATCCAGTCATCAGCACAGCAGTTTGTTCAGAACTTATGGATACCTTGATCCCATGTCCGTTGCATATGCATCATCATTCTTGCATACATGTTATTGTATTTCCAAGGATATCATTGTTGAGGCTCACTGTTGAGCATTTCCATTTATTCCTTGTGGTTCTTCTGAAAAGTCTTGAATTAAAACAGAATGATTCCTTGGAAATATTTGAACATGGCATTTGCATTGCAGTTCCATACTCATGCGCATAGCAGGTGTTCAAGGCCGGTTATTCTTGTTCTGATCTGGTTTTCTTCAGAATTATAGACTTAACTCCTCAGGTCATTCAAGAGTTGATCATGGAGCAAATTCAAGCTGAGTTGAGGGAAATGCAAGGCCAGATGGGGCAGTTTATGGGAGACCTGCAAGCTTTGATCCAAGACCAGAAGATGCTGAGGGAGGAGGTCAATCAGATGAAGACTCAGATGGGTTTGGTCATGGAAATTTTGAAAACAGTGTTAAAGAAGGAAAATAGTCATGAGCTCGCTTCCTCAACAGAAGTCCTTAATCCTCCCATCTCTTTGGGGTCTTCGCTAGATCATGGATTTCCTCGTGAATCCCCTCCACAACCCAAGGTTCCAGAACCTTCCCAACAGCAACCAGGTCTTGTCTCCCAAGATAAGTCTAAGAATAAAAAGTGTGCACAGAGACCGAAGCAGTCTGAAAGAGTTTTTCATCCGCTCCCTATGTCGTATTCTCAGCTATTACAACATCTCCTTCAGTTGCAACTGGTACAGAAAAGGACTTTGGCTCCTCTTACTGGTAATCCCCCACCAGGCTACAATGCAAGAGCCCATTGTGATTTCCATTCTGGGGCACCAGGGCATACTGTGGAGAAATGTAGGGCCTTTCAGCACCAAGTCCAGGATTTGATTGATGCAGGGGCAATTGAGTTCACGTCGGGCGGCGTGAGCATACCAGGTGAGTTTACCCTAATTGTTGCAAAGGAAGTAGAGACTCCTCCCCTCTTTGCAGGATCCACCTCAGGTCTTGGATCTCTTCCACAACCTTTTGCTGCAGAAGCTCTACATCAGCAACCTTTGTTTGTGCCTCAGCCGAATGTGGAAAGGAAAGTACAGGGGCAGTTTGGGTGCCCAAATCAGCATCGACAGCAGACTTATCATCAGCAGGGGCAACCGAGACCAAGAAGGCCCAAGAGGATATTTGATCCTATTCCTATCCCTTATAGTCATTTGTTTGCTCGTCTGCTCAAGAACTCTCTGATTCAAACGAGGAGTACCACGCCAGTGCCATACCCTATTCCTCCAGACTTTGACCTGAACGCTAGCTGTGAGTTCCACTCGGGAACGTTTGGGCATACAATTGATGACTGTAATGCATTCCAGCACAAGGTACAAGACTTGATCGACTAAAAGGTCATCACGCCAGATGGTACCCCTTTGAGGTGAAGCTTCTTTATCAGAGTGAGCACTCGAGGCAGCAAGAGCATCATCAGAAGCAATAAGTCTAGACGGAGCTAAGTCTCCTCAACAATGGCAATCATCAGCTTCCTTTATTGCATTTTCATATGTAGCTTTCATTTGTTTGTTTAAACATTGCTTGCATGTAAGAACTCATTTGTTTCTGAATGACAATCATAATGCAATAAGTATGTTTTTCTTGGAGAGTTCCATTCGTGTTTACTCATTTTTAATGCTTATATGCACTACAATACTATCTTTCTTGCCTAGACTCTTGGAGGGAGGATGACGAAATAAGAACGTAGATTTCTAATGGTATGCTTTTGGATAAAACCCTGTTAAGGATGTACAGGCATTGTTTCCAATTCACAAACACTGGAGAGATAAGGAGATAAACCTTTGTCAACCCCTTTGAGCCTAGTAGTAGGAGTTCTTTCTGAAAATGAAAAACCCTCAATTTTAACCCAGGGGTAGGGTAGGCGTCAGTTAGTTTGACCAAGTGTTCGACTTTCAGAAGGAGTGTACATCTGAGGATCCATTACCTTTCATTCCACTATCAAGAGGTTAAGAGGTGTAGAACCACAATGGTTACTCCTCACCAACCAAAGAGTGAAACAGTCACAGCCCTTTCAAACAAGTCCGACAAGCCAGTGTCACACGACTTGTTCAAAAAAAAAAAGAAAAAAAAAAGAAAAAAGAGAAAAAGAAAGAAAGCCCGCTAAGTCGAAACTTGAAAACAAGCGACTTAGGCAAAAGTTAGGGCATCCCGCTGGACTTCATAATCGAAAAAGAATCAGTCCAGGCAAAATCAGGGAAAACAAAAGAATGAAAAAGAATAAAAAGCGAGAAGGACGACAAAGGGAAAAATCCTTGAGCAGAACAAAGTCGTGTGACTACAGACACCAAAAGACAAAAGGGGTGACTGTTGCTCCAAAACCTCGTCAGGTCTCGAACCATCAATTGCATGGGTTCTTTAAGGATCATAAAACCTTTTGAGAGACGAGTGCTTGTGTCAAATTAGCTGAACATAGGACTGGAGAATATCACAAAGAGTGGGTGGGTACCAATAAACTTTGAGCCATAAGTCCTTTTTTTTCTCAAACCGCGAACCAGGCCACATTACAACCCTTAAAAGTCCTAATTGAAACAAGGTTTAGTCTGAAGGCGTACTTCAACAAGATAGCGTTCCTGACTCCCA
Organism: Lathyrus tuberosus; assembly: GCA_022829125.1. Taxonomy (NCBI): domain Eukaryota; kingdom Viridiplantae; phylum Streptophyta; class Magnoliopsida; order Fabales; family Fabaceae; genus Lathyrus; species Lathyrus tuberosus. The sequence goes on from JALAZF010000090.1 coordinate 11,218,055, forward strand.
TGAGTTATGCTAATAAGATTTTTGTTGGTGTTACATGTGCGTATTGCTTTCCTTTCAAAAATAAGTGTCGTAACTCGGTTGTGTGACCTATTTTCAATAAAACTTCAAGATTAACATATGTGTTGCATTTGAATAGTCATTCTCAGAATAAACATTTTCTGCTTGCATACATTTGTTTGACATCAAATAGGCTCACACGATGAACATCAGCCGAGAAGCTTAAACTGGCCAAGCTGAGGTGCCTGAGACTCCAGAAGACATGTTGCTGAAAGATTATGTGGGAAAAAGGCGTTCCCAACCATTTGTGTTGAGATGTAACCAATCTGGGACAATCACACCCGGAAATCTCTTCAAAATGTAGCCAAGTTGGGGCATTCAAGTTGAGAAGGTCTTTTCAGAGTACAATCAACTGGGGCATTCATGTTGAGAAAATTTCTTCGAACTGGGGCCAGTATGTCGAGATCCGATAAATCTCTCCACAAGCGTGTAAACTGGGGCAATCACGTCGAGATTTGGTAAATCTCTCGAAGACTAGTCGGTCAGAGACAAATGCACTGCAAGGCTTGTACTGGGGTAGGTCACTTCAAGGGCGCGAGAAGTTTTTCCCTTCAGAACACAGTCAATCAATAGCACCTCTGTAAGGTTCAGAATATGGTGGCAGAACATTTAAGGTCATTACGAACCCTTTCGAGGTGGTTTACTTCACGAATCATGAAGTATGGGACAGTTATGTCCAGACCGGATACATCTCTAAGAGTTTGAAGACCCTGCGGCATTGTTGAACGCCAGGTTTTCTGTAAAATCCTCTTAAGATGATTGCTTCAAGTAGACCCTGTGGTCTGGGGCAAGGTGGAGAGTTAAAGGAACTGTGTTTCACTCTTGACAATCAGCACTGAGTTGTTCCCAGTGTGGGATTTTTGGAGTCTTTTCCCTCCAGCAAAGAGCCAGAGGGTATCTTTTTCCAGCAAGGTGTGGGAATTGTTATTCTTTCTCGAGCAGAGAATTGTCCTATGTTTGAAAAGGGCTTTTATGAAGGTTTCTTATCTCTAGCAGTACAAATGGAATCCTTACTCTCAGCAAGGTAAGACGATAGAATATCGTCAAGAAGACGATGAGGAGTCAGAGTGTTCTCTTCCTCAACGGTCAGATCTAGTCATCTCAAGTAATTCAAAGTCAAATCTTCATTGGTACCTCCCCAGTAGAGCTGCTCTCTCCATTTTTGAAGCCTGGTCATCCTCGGCAGTTTGCTGCTATCCCCAGTAGAGTTTTGCTCTCCCCAACTTTGAAGTCTGATCGTCCTCAGCAGTTTGTTACTCTTCCCCATCAGAGTGTCAAGGATCATCTTCCTTAACAGAGTATAAGGAAGTAATTCCCCAAGCGGAGTCGTTGAGGATCGTCTCCCTCATCAGGGTATAAAAGGTTCACCCCGGTCAGAGTTGTGATTTGGCTCATCTTTCCTCAGCAGGTAGCCAGAAATTGCCATTTTCACAGCCTCTCTAGCAAGAGATTGATGGAGCATATTCTTTGATTAAAGATGGTGTTTCCCCACAGGGCATGGGGCATTCGTTTTCCCCAGCTAGTTAGGAAACAGTGGGTTTATCCCCTAGCAGGGTGGATGTTGACAACTCCTTTTCTCCCAAGCGGAGTCGTTGAGGATTGTCCCCCTCAGTAGGGTACGAAAGATTGTATGCCCAGCCGAAGTTATGTTTGGATTACTATTCCCCAGCAAGCGTTTAGAAGTTGATTGCTCTTAGGTGGATGTTGTTGTATCTCCAGCAGGAAGTTCGTGGACAAAGATGTTATTATCCCCACAGAGTCCTGGTATCTACTTTCCTCAGTTGGTCAGGAAGTATATTCTCAATGATGATGGCTTGATCTAATCACCAGCAGGGTGAAGGTAAAGTTATTTCCCTAGCAGCAGATTAAGCTCACCAACATCCCCAAGCAGAGTCTGGTGGTGATCGGTATTCCCAGCAGGTCTTAAGTCCAATCATTTTTGGCAGGCGATAAATCCAAGTTCTGAAACAGTTGGTCATTCCCAGCAGAGGAGTTTCCATCTTCAGTATTCATTTCCCTACCCAGTTGAATGGGTATCCTCTCGGAGTTCCGCCATCTCCCACAGAGTTGTTGATCCTGACATTCCCCGACAGAGTGGGTATTCTCTCGGAGTTTCGTCCGTCCCCGACAGAATTGGTGGTTTTGTTTCTTCCCAGCAGGGCGACGTATACTTCATCGGGATTTCTTGGTTAAGAATGGCATGTCAGTTTGCCATACTCCGGAGCTGCCTTTGTCCTTAGCGTTTATTTCGCTAGGACGCCCTTTTTGCATTGCATAAGCATCTTTTGCATGGCATCCTCCCAAATGCGTAGCATTCCATTTCGTATGGAGCATTACGGAAAAATTCAAACATATGCATTTGAAGTATAAGCCAAGTTTGGTATTTTGTTGCAGGGTTTCTTTTTCCAGCAGAAAAGGATACGCTCCAAGGGTTGTTGTTTAACAACGCGACTGCATCAGGTGATTTTTTCTTATTGCACTTCCCCCGCAGAGGTTGATGTTCAGGTCTCTCTCATGTGAAGTCGTGTTGAAGATTTCTTATTGCGCTTCCCCCGCAGAGGTTGATGTTCAGGTCTCTCTCATGTGAAGTCAGGTTGAAGATTTCTTATTGCGCTTCCCCCGCAGAGGTTGATGTTCAGGTCTCTCTCATGTGAAGTCAGATTGGAGATTTCTCATTGTACTTCCCCCGCAGAGGTTGATGTTCAGGTCTCTCTCATGTGAAGTCAGGTTGAAGATTTCTTATTGCGCTTCCCCCGCAGAGGTTGATGTTCAGGTCTCTCTCATGTGAAGTCAGATTGGAGATTTCTCATTGTACTTCCCCCGCAGAGGTTGATGTTCAGGTCTCTCTCATGTGAAGTCAGGTTGAAGATTTCTTATTGTACTTCCCCCGCAGAGGTGGATGCTCAGGTCTCTCTCATGTGAAGTCAGGTTAAAGATTTCTTATTGTACTTCCCCCGCAGAGGTTGATGTTCAGGTCTCTCTCATGTGAAGTCGTGTTGAAGATTTCTTATTGCACTTCCCCCGCAGAGGTTGATGTTCAGGTCTCTCTCATGTGAAGTCGTGTTGAAGATTTCTTATTACACTTCCCCCACAGAGTTTGATGTTCAGGTCTCTCTCATGCGAAGTCAGGTTGAAGATTTCTTATTAAGCTTCCCCCGCAGAGGTTGACATTCAGGTCTCTCTCATGTGAAGTCATGTCAAAGATTTCTTATTGCACTTCCCCCGCAGAGGTTGATGTTCAGGTCTCTCTTATGTGAAGTCAGGTTGAAGATTTCTTATTGCACTTCCCCCACAGAGGTTGATGTTCAGGTCTCTCTCATGTGAAGTCAGGTTGAAGATTTCTTATTGCGCTTCCCCCGCAGAGGTTGATGTTCAGGTCTCTCTCACGTGAAGTCAAGTTGAAGATTTCTTATTGCGCTTCCCCCGCAGAGGTTGATGTTCAGGTCTCTCTCATGTGAAGTCAGGTTGAAGATTTCTTATTGTACTTCCCCCGTAGAGGTTGATGTTCAGGTCTCTCTCATGTGAAGTCATGTTGAAGATTTCTTATTGTACTTCCCCCGCAGAGGTTGACGTTCAGGTCTCTCTCATGTGAAGTCATGTCGAAGATTTTCCTCGCCAATTCCCTCTATCAGCAGGGATGGAGTTCTTTATGCAAATTTCAGGTTTCTTTTGGTATTCAATCTCCATGAATCCTTTAAACGCATGACAGCCGTTGCTATCATACCTTTAGGACCAAGTTGATTGAATAGGGGCAGCTGTAACACCCCAAAATTTGCCCTTTTGTTTATATACTAATTGGCTTATGTTTCTTTTCATTTCTTGCATTTTGCATTGTGCATAGCATTGGTTCTTAGCATGGGATCAAGGTACTTGGTCCATTTTCTCAAGTCTCAAGCTTCAAGATGGTTTGAGGGGTTCATTATATCTTCATAAGATCAAGCATGGCAAAGGATTTCAAGTGGATCTTTCTCTCCTAATCAGAGGGACCAATTAGGGTTTTTGGGATCCAGAGGACTTCTTGAAGGGCTTTGTGTGTTCAAGCAAGATGTTATGAGGTCTATATGCTCACATGTATCCATAAGATGAGGGTTTGGTTGATAATTCATGGTGAAGAATGTTCAGTGGATCAGTTGCTTGTGAACTAAACAAAAGTCAACTGTAAAGGAGAAAGTCAACTGTGGAATTTTGAGGTTCTTTTCATGGTTTTCAAGGTCTCACATCCTCATATGGCCTTAAAATGTCAAGATTCATGCCATTCATCAAGAATCAAGAGTTTGTGTAAAAGTTACTAAATTTGGAAAATGACCTATAATGAAAACTTTCCATTTTTGGTAATTTTTCACCACATTCAACTTGACTTTTCATCACCAAGGAAGCTTCAAATGAATTTTCCTCCAACATGAAAGTTGAAGATCTTTCTCTCCCATTTACAAAAAGTACTAGATGGTTTCCATACCATTTGTAGAACTCAAGTTATGGTCAAAAGATGGCAAGGTGTTTTAAAGGTTCTCACATGTATCATTTTTCCACCTTTGGCATTTTGGTACAAAATGAGTTGTAAGGGCTTCTAATGACTCAAGTCAGATTATCACACTCAAGTACACTTCATTTGGCACAAGTTTGGCTTTTGAATCAATTCATTCCATGACTTATTTTTCACTTATTTCACATTATGCAAAATTGCAAATGGATTCAATACTCATGAACCAAGTCACTGCAAGGCCCAAATTCTATTCAGAGGTGATCCATAAGTAAATTGGAGGTGAATCATGCTGATTACAAGGGCTTATCACGTGTGAATTAGTGGTGGTGGTACAAAATGCAAATTTGCAATTTCATCCAAATCTCATTAACCAAGGTTCTAATCACTTCTTAATCCTAATCAGTGAACTAATGGAGAGTATATAAGCTTACTCATACCCTCACAGCTAGGTCAGAGACTCTCATTTGCACAGTTTTGGTTTTTTGCTCTCACACTTTCACTCTTCGAATCTCACTTTCCTTGGAGTTTCTTGGAGATTTCTCTTCACATTCTTGACCAGTGAAGAGAATAGAGCAAGAATCAATCACTGGTTGGAGCTCATACTGAGGATTTCACTAAGTTCCATTCAAGAGGATTCAAATTCAAATCTCAAGATCTAGCACGATTTCAAGCTCTAGTTGCATTTATTTTGCATCTAGAGGTTCCAAGGAGTAGATCTGCAGTTTTTGGAGGGATTTCTTGGAGGATTTCAAGTTCTACAAGGTTCAGGTTGGTGAATTTTTCATACTCATAGAACTCAGTTTTATTGTGTGCATTATGATCTGTGGACTTCACTGAGCATGTTGATCTATTTTATTTGAAGTTTGGACGTGTATCATGGATGAATTTTGAGTTTAAATCTAATTTTTCTTTCCTTCGATTTGCATTATATGTTGGTTATTTGATAAAATGAGTTAGATATTCATGATCCTCATGTTTTTCTGATCAAAATGATGTACCTATGAGCAATTTCTGGAGACTTTCGTGTAGCAGCTCACCGGAGAGGGTGGCCGGAGCCCTAGCTCTGGCGACTGGTTCAATTTCTGGCCGGCCAAGGGTTTAAGGGAAGAAGACGAAGTCTGAGCCGTTGATTGGCTTGATCCATTGGTTCACATTATGCCACGTTTCTTTAATTTTGTTTTTAATTTAATGTTTGCGTGTTTGTCACCCATGCGTATTATCATGTTCCACCAGATCATGACCATTGATCTTGATAAATTTTGGTTTTGTTTATTTAATGTGAGACGTCTGATGCATCTGATGGTTGGATTATTGACAACGCATTAAAATGTGCGCGTGCATGTCATGTGATTTCTTTGGTGTTCAGAATGTCTGTGTGTGTGCATGTTCATTTAACTATTGTGTGCATGTGAATCTGAGCTGTTAATCATGATTGCTTGTTATTTTCATTTGACTTATGATACGCGTTGGATCAATCGTGTGGTTTTGCTTCAATCTGAGGTTTGACTGATTCCAATTGTTCCTCATTAACTTCGCTGTTGGAATTTTGTGCCTTGGGCTTTGCTATCTGCACCCTTCTTTTCAGCCCATTTTTCATTTTCAACATGTTTTCTTACTGATTGCACCTCCTTGTTTTATTTCTTTTTCTTTTCATTTTTATTAATTGTTGTTTTACATTTTAATTTCTAAAATCATTTTAATGCATCCAAAAATCATAAAAAAATTCATGAAGCTTCTTTTTAGTTTTATAAATTTTTTCCATATTTTATTTTATTTTTGGCATATGGATTAATTAATTGTTTAATTTCTTTTTGATTTGTTTCACATGTGCACACTTCTACTTGTAGAATTTATTTCTCATCATCTATACATGATCTGCATATCATTCTTTTTGTATTTGTTAGATGACATATTGAAGTGCATAAAACCATTTTTGTTTCATTTTTAAAACTTTTTCATATTGCATTTTGGTCCACTTCTTTTGCATATTGAATCATGTTTCCTATGTGATCTTTGCCTAATTGTTTGAGATGCTTAACATGTAAATTTTTGTGAGATCTTTTGGCATGTGATTAGTATCTAACTTAAGTCATTTGTGTTCTGATTTCATAATTTTAGAATGTCATTTGATGCATGTTTGATTTTTTGTGCTTAAGTGAATTATGCATGACTATATCTTGACACTTCTTTGCACAAGTTGATTTACCATGTCCATTTGCTTGAGTTTCTTGCTGGCTCTTTGTATGTGCTTTTGATATAATGTCTACCCCTGGTTGAGGTCCTTTGGGACTTAAGTTTGCACTTTGTGGATCTTTTTTGGTGTTGCCTAAGTGTTAAAACTTTAAGCTTACTTTTGTGGACTTTCTTTAGCGCATATTGCTCCATGTTTTGATCTTCTCTTGCATATGTGGATTGATGATGATAATATGATCTTGGTTCTGGTCTTGTTTCATTTTCATCTTGCCTCCTTCATTTAATTTTGATATGAAGTCCATGTGTGTTTAATTGTGTATTTAATTCAAGTATGTTAGCATCCTTTCATGTTTATCTTTGTATGCTTACTTGAATTGTTTTGCATTGATCTTTGAAACATGTTTGATGGTTTGAGTTGGACATTTGTGATATGATGTGCTTGCTTCCACTTATTGTATCTTATCTTTTCCTTCTCATTCTTCTTCTTCTCTTTCACTCTTTTCCTCCCATGAATCTCAAGACTTGTTTAAGTCTTGGATTCTCTCCCTTTAGAGCTACCTAGTCCAACTTAATTTTTGATTAAGCTTGGAGTAGGATTAGCATTAGGTTTTAGGTAGTGGTTCTTCCTAAGCCTCACTAACCATAGGTCATCCATGCATGATAACATTAGGACTCTTAGTTTTCCCTTTAGAGTTTCCTTCGTGTCTTCTCTCTTCTCATCTCAAAACTTCTTTAAAACACTTAATAAAGATAAAGTGTATTGCGCACGAGCCTTAAGCTTAGGGAATGAGAAATGAGGGGCTTCCTCTCATCTTTCTAGAGTGATTAGCGAGCATCCTGTCTTGGGACGATTCGTTGAGTATTCGTCCCTGTGCCCTAGACTTTGGTGCAATACAAGTTACAAGCTAACTTAAAAAACACTTCTGTCTAAAAAACTTCAAACAAACACAAACGTCTTTCCTTCGGGAGTTCTTTTCTCATCTCACTCACTCTCAACGTACGAATGTGCTCCTACTCGTTCTCTTGCAAGACGGTAACGCACTCGATTCAGCGAGCTACAACACCTGAGCTAGAACGTAAGCCGTTCTCTAAAAAACACAATCCACCCCCAGTGAGGGGAACTACGTCGCTCTGATTCTCATGCTCCCGATGAGATACGTAGGCAGTGAGGTAGGGCCCATGCGAGCACTTCTTTTATTTTCCCTACATTTGTTTCTTCATTTCTTTCCATTCTCGTTTCTTCTCCGGTCTAGTAGCAGTGGAGTTCCAGTTGACGACACCCTTTGATGCAGACAACAAGCGTGGATCCCATCGAGTACGATGGACGTGTTGGGTGCTAACACCTTCCCTTCGCGTAACCGACTCCCGTACCCGTTTCTCTTGGTCGTGAGACCACGTTCTTTCCCTTCCTTCAGGTTTATGCAGTGTTTCCTTTCCCTCTCTTGGGATAAATACACATTGCTGGCGACTCTGTGTTTTCCGCGCCACTCTCGCGTTTGTACCGTTGGATGCGAATCTTTCGGGAGCAACACTGTGGTATGGTATAAATGCATTGTTTTGGGCTTGAATTGCAAAGCATGATTAATGTTGAGTGAGATGGTTGCATATATGTGTGCATTTGAATGTCATGAGTCATTGTATGTTGAGCATCATGATGTGCATTCTTGTGATGTTGTGTGCCCTAGTGGGTGTGAGCGACGAATCGATTCCAGAGGGAATCTGCTATAACATCGTGAGCCTTATACGAGAGGACCGAAAGCGATGGTTATAGACGATCGTGTGACCGTGTGGGGTGTGAGCGATCGGATCGTGAGCCTTATACAAAGAGGATTGAAAGAGATCCATAAACGTCGTGAGCCTTATACAAAGAGGACCAAAAGCGACGGGAACATCGTATGCCCGACGGGGAGTTACACTAAGTAACGAGCGATGGTTCCAATAGTTCCTGAGTGAACTGGTGTTGAGAATTGATGAAAGTCGGTACCGCATGTGCATATGCATAGAGTCGTTGTGTCGGTCTCTTGCATTTGCATAGATCATTAATGGTTTGTTTATGTGTGGAATGGTGGATGAAATTGATAAATTGATATATGGATATGTGTTGGTGATACTTGTATTGTGCACGGTTGGTCTACCTTGGTGATGGAAATATGAAATATACACTGTGTTGTTTTGTGTTTGAATTCTGGTATGAGTTGTGGTGAGAACAGTATATATGTGTATTTTTGGTGTTATATATAATTATATGCAATTATATTATGATTGTGTTTCTCACCCTTCTGCTGTTTTATAATGCTCTATGAGGCATTGCAGATTAGATTGCTGGAGGTCTTTTTGTGAAGCTTAGGTCTTCATTCTTTTGTCGGTCGGCTCTGATATGTGACACCGGGTAGTTAGGGAGACCGTTGGTGATTTGTGTGTATATGTATATGTTCTTTTAAAATTGTACACGTATGATTGTATCTGGCAGACAAACTTTTCATGATATGTATATATATGAGATTTTAGTACAGATTTTCCGCTTTTATTCTGTATCTGAATTGTGGGTAGTAGGAACTAAGTTCCTCTGTTAATTGCTACCTGATTGTTGCATATCTTTATGGGCAGGTTTATGTGTATTTGGTTTCAAATTGATGTGACCCCCTCGGTCTATGCTGTGAATGTTTTAAATATACTCTGATAGAATTTTAAATTTTTATTTATCTCTTTAATAGCTTGGGGGTATAGATTGGGGGTGTTACATTAAGTGGTATTAGAGCCAGTCCGTGTCAGTTGTGTCAGTCCTTGTTAGTCTTTGTGGTTCGGTGAGCTGTTTGTTTAACCATAGTTGCTGTTATTGGAAATGAACAGAATATGGCTGGTTGGAATGACGTTACTTTGGCTGCTGCTATGCAAGCTATGGCTCGGGCTGTGCATGGTACACCTAATGCTGCAGGTAATGATGAGTTCAGGAAGAACAAACCGCTTGTCTTCAAAGGAAGATATGATCCTGATGGTGCTCAGTTATGGCTTAAAGAGATTGAAAGGATCTTCCGAGTGATGGATTGTGTTGAGGATCAGAAGGTGAGACTGGGTACTCACATGTTACTAGAAGAAGATGATGATTGGTGGGTTAGTACACGTCATATGTTGGAAGCTGCAGAGGAGGAGATAACTTGGGCTGTGTTTAGCATTGAGTTTCTGAGGAAGTAATTTCCTGAAGATGTAAGAGGAAAGAAGGAAATTGAGTTCTTGGAGTTAAAACAAGGTAATATGTCTGCTGTTGATTATACTTCTAAGTTTGTGGAACTTGTGCAGTTTTATCCACATTATGCTGAAGCGACCGCGGAATTTTCTAAGTGTGTAAAGTTTAAGAACGGATTGTGTCCTGAGATAAAGCAGGAAATTGGTTATCAAAGGATTTGGAGGTTTTCTGATTTGGTGGATTATTGTAGGATTTATGAGGAGGATAGTAAGGCTCGTTCTACTCACTATAAGAGTGTGAGCGAGAGGAAAAGGAAGCAACAGTTCCGTGGTGGTTCGTATGTAACCCCAGCTGATAAGGGTAAACAAAGGGGAAATTTTGAGAGAAGGTCAAGTGGAGGAGGAATGTCTAGTCCTCTGCGATGCTATAGGTGTGGTGATGTGGGACATCGTCAGTCCGAATGTAGGAAAGATTTGAGGAAGTATTCTAATTGTTGAGGTTTAGGACATGTCGCTGCTGATTGTGCAAGGAAGAATGTGGTGAAGTGTTTCAACTATGGTGAACCTGGTCATATTAGTATGAAGTGTCCGAAACCGAAGCAAGCTCCAGCCGGTGGGAAAGTTTTTGCCTTGGCAGGAACTCAGACTTCCAGTGCAGACCGTCTGATCAGAGGTACTTGTTTTATTAATAGTACTCCTTTAGTTGCTATTATTGATACTGGAGCAACTCATTCGTTTATTTCGTCTGAGTGCGTAAAGCGTTTGAATCTTGTGTTGTCTTTGATGGGTGGTGAGATGGTTATTGATACTCCAGCAATGGGGTTAATAACTACTTCTTTGGTTTGTCTAAGTTGTCCTTTGACCATTTATGGTAAAGACTTTGAGATGGATTTGGTGTGTTTACTGTTGGAGGGTTTAGATGTGGTTCTGGGAATGAATTGGTTGCAGTTTAATCGGGTTCATATTGATTGTTACCATAAGTTAGTAAGGTTTCCTTCTCATGAGGAAGACGAAGACTCGAGTTTCTTATCTACCAAAGAGTTGAAGAAACTTTTGGCGGATGAAGTTCAGTTGTTTGGGTTGTTTGCATCGTTGACTGTGGATAGTCAAGTTTCACTTGATGTGTTTCCTGTTGTATGTGATTTTTCAGAAGTGTTTCCTGAGGATATTTCAGACTTGCTACCAGAGAGAGAGGTGGAGTTTTCTATAGACCTAGTTCCTGGTACTAGACCTGTATCGATGGCACCATATCAAATGTCGGCATCTGAGTTGGTTGAGTTGAAGAAACAGTTGAATGAATTATTGGAAAAGAGGTTTGTGAGACCAAGCGTTTCTCCTTGGGGTGCTCCAGTTTTATTGGTGAAAAAGAATGATGGAAGTATGCGATTATGTATTGATTATCTCCAGTTGAATAAGGTGACGATTAAGAATAAGTATCCTCTTCCAAGAATTGATGATCTAATGGATCAGTTGGTTGGTGCGTGTGTGTTTAGTAAGATTGATTTGAGGTCGGGGTATCATCAGATAAGGGTGAAAGAGGAAGATATTCAGAAGACGGCTTTTAGGACACGTTACGGTCATTATGAATATTCTGTGATGCCGTTCGGGGTTTCTAATGCGCCAGGTGTGTTTATGGAGTACATGAATCGTATTTTCCACGAGCATTGGATCGTTTTGTGGTTGTGTTTATTGATGACATTTTGATTTATTCTAAGTCTCGGGAGGAGCATGCGGAGCATTTGCGTATTGTTTTGCAGGTTTTGAAAGAAAGAAAGCTTTTTGCCAAATTGTCCAAGTGTGAGTTCTAGTTGTCGGAGGTGAGTTTTCTTGGGCACGTGATTTCAGGTAATGGTATTTCTGTGGATCCATCTAAAGTAGAAGCAGTTCTACAATGGGAGGCTCTGAGATCTGTTACTGAAATTCAAAGATTTTTGGGTTTGGCCGGATATTATCGAAGGTTTATTGAAGGTTTTTTTAAGCTAGCACTTCCTTTGACCCAGTTGACTTGTAAAGGGCAAGCGTTCATTTGGGATATTCAGTGCGAGGAAAGTTTTAATGAGCTGAAGAGAAGATTGACGACAGCTCCGATTTTGATTTTACCGAATCCTAATGAACCCTTTGTGGTGTATTGTGATGCGTCTTTGATTGGTCTAGGTGGGGTGCTAATGTAAGAAGGTAAGGTCGTGGCTTATGCTTCAAGGCAGTAAAGAGTGCATGAGAAAAATTATCCTACTCATGATCTTGAATTAGCGGCTGTGGTTTTTGTGTTGAAGATTTGGAGGCATTATCTCTACGGTGCCAGGTTTGAAGTCTTTAGTGATCATAAAAGTTTAAAATATTTGTTTGATCAGAAAGAATTGAATATGAGGCAGCGGAGATGGTTGGAATTTTTGAAGGACTACGACTTTGGCTTGAATTACCATCCTGGTAAAGCTAATGTGGTAGCCGATGCGTTGAGTCGGAAATCGTTACATATGTCCGCTTTAATGGTTAAGGAGTGGGAGCTTTTGGAAGTTTTTAGGGACTTGAGTTTGGTATGTGAAGTGACGTCGGATAGCGTGAGGCTTGGAATGTTGAAGGTTACTAATGATTTTCAGAAGACTGTTAGTGAGAAACAGAAGACGGATGTGAAATTTGTGGATTTGATGTTGGTTGGAGAAAAAGGTGCGAATAGTGATTTTAAAGTGGATGTTAATGGTGTATTGATATTCCGAGGCCGAATTTGTATTCCTGATGATGCGGAGTTGAAAAGGATGATTTTGGAGGAAGGACACCGGAGTAATCTGAGTATACATCCGGGAGCTAATAAGATGTACCAAGATTTGAAGAAGATTTTCTGGTGGTCTAGATTGAAAAGAGATGTGGCTCAGTTTTTTTATGCATGTTTAACTTGTCAGAAATAAAAGGTAGAACATCTGAGGCCTAGTGGTTTGTTGCAGCCGTTGGATATTCCTGAGTGGAAATGGGACAGCATCTCCATGGATTTTGTGACAGGGTTATCGAATACACAACGAGGGCATAATGCTATTTGGGTGGTTGTTGATATGCTGACTAAATCGGCGCATTTCATTCCGATTGACATCAGTTTTACTTTGGAGAGGCTGGCTGAGATTTACATCAGTGTGATTGTGAAGTTGCATGGGGTTCTGTTGAGCATTGTTTCGGATCGAGATCCAAGGTTTACCTCAAGATTTTGGGAAAGTTTACAGAAGGCGTTGGGTTCTAAATTGAGAATGAGTTCGGCTTATCATCCTCAAATGGATGGTCAAACCGAGAGAACGATTCAGTCATTGGAAGATCTGTTGAGGGCGTGTGTTCTTGAACAAGGTGGTGCATGGGATAGTTATCTTGCATTGATTGAATTCACGTATAATAACAGTTTCCGTTCTAGTATTGGAATGGCACCTTTTGAAGCGTTATATGGACGAAAATGTTGAACACCGTTGTGTTGGCACGAATCTGGTGAGCGTGTGGTGGTTGGACCGGAATTGGTGCAACAGACTACGGAAAAAGTGAAGCTTATCCGTGAGAAAATGAAGACTTCTCAGAGTAGGCAAAAGAGTTATCATGATCGGAGGAGAAAAGATCTTGAGTTCCAAGAGGGCGATCATGTATTTTTGAGAGTTACACCGGTAACGGGTGTGGGTCGTGCATTGAAATCGAAGAAACTTACTTCTCGGTTTATTGGTCCTTACCAGATATCTGCGAGAGTGGGTGCTGTGGCTTATAGGGTGGCGTTGCCGCCGAATCTGTCGAATTTACACGATGTGTTCCATGTTTCACAGCTTCGGAAGTATGTTCCGGATCCGTCGCATGTGATTCCGATGGATGAGGTTGAGGTAAGGGAGAACCTTATGGTTGAGGCATTACCCGTTAGGATTTAGGATCGCGAGGTGAAGCGGTTGAGAGGCAAGGATATTGCACTTGTGAAAGTGGCGTGGGGAGGCGCTGCTGAGGGCAATTTGACTTGGGAGTTAGAGAGTCGGATGCGGGAGTCGTATCCAGAGTTGTTCGTCTTAGGTATATTTTCGAGGACGAAAATTTCTAAGTGGGGGAGAGTTGTAACGCCCCAGTTTTAGTATTTTTATTTAATCGAGTCGTTTTGATTATTTTATTATTATATTATTTTATTTTCGACTTTTATTTGGAAATATGTTATTTTTCAATGTTGTGATATTTTATCGGGTTTGGGAACGTTTGCGAGATATTTGAGTGTAGGGGTATTTTGGGCATTTCACTTTATTTTTTTTCTTAAGTTAAGAAAATAGAAATAGAAAGAGAGAAAAATAGAGAGAAAGAAAAAGAGAAGAAGGAAAAGGGAAAGAAAAGAGAAGAAGAGAAGAAAAAAAGAGAAAACTTGGAAATCAAGAAAACAATCTCTCGACTTTTCTAAACACGATTAAATCGGGTAAGGGTGCGAAACTCGATTATTATATGCTTGTGTATGATTATGTATGTATGTTTTTGGTTGTTATTGGATTGAAACGGAAATATATAGTAAAAACCATATTATGTAAAAATTGATTCGAAATCGATTAAATTGTGTCGGAAATCATGTTTTCAGGTCCATTATTGTTGATACATGTTAGATACATGTTGTTAGGCATTGTATTGGTAATTTTTCTGGTGTATAGGTAAAAATTGGATGATTTTGGGTTAGAAAATGCAGAAGAAATTCTGCAAAAAAATTCTGGTTTTCCACTGCCCATACGCGTATCACTCAAGGCAATACGCGTATTGGTCAAGGCAATACGCGTATGGTATTGAAGAAAACTGGGCAATACGCGTATGGAGCATCATTTTCTCGGCCATCTGCCCATTTGCGTAATAGTACGCGTAAGACTTTAGGGCAATACGCGTATGATGTAGGGCACTACGCGTATTGGAATTTTAATGGGAATTTTGGGAAAAATGGGTCTCTGCCCATACGCGTACGACCTTGGGTAATACGCTTATGGAATGGGTGAGGGAGTAGGGCAATACGCATATGGCTCAGGGCAATACGCGTATGGCCAAGAGGATTGCAAAACGTGGTTTTTTCGCGATGTCTTTTCTTGTTTAGTCCGTAACTTGTGTTCCGTTTATCCGTTTTTAACATTCTTGGTATCGTTGAGTAGCTATTGAACTGTACTTTCTTATTATAATAATTTTGGGATTGTTAGCCGATTTAATTATGTCAGGAATTGGGAATAGTGTCATTTTGTCGACTTTTGTCGTTATAGTTGTGTGTAATTGGTGTGTATCATGCAATGTGCTGTTGATATGGATATGGTATGATTGGCGTGCTGTGGTATGGTATAAATGCATTGTTTTGGGCTTGAATTGCAAAGCATGATTAATGTTGAGTGAGATGGTTGCATATATGTGTGCATTTGAATGTCATGAGTCATTGTATGCTGAGCATCATGATGTACATTCTTGTGATGTCGTGTGCCCTAGTGGGTGTGAGCGACGAATTGATTCCAGAGGGAATCTGTTATAACATCGTGAGCCTTATACCGAGAGGACCGAAAGCGATGGTTATAGATGATCGTGTGCCCGTGTGGGGTGTGAGCAATCAGATCGTGAGCCTTATACAAAGAGGACCGAAAGCGATCCATAATCGTCGTGAGCCTTATACAAAGAGGACCGAAAGCGACGGGGAACATCGTATGCCCGACGGGGAGTTACACTAAGTAACGAGCGATGGTTCCAATAGTTCCTGAGTGAACTGGTGTTGAGAATTGATGAAATTCGGTACCGCATGTGCATATGCATAGAATCGTTGTGTCGGTCTCTTGCATTTGCATAAATCATTAATGGTTTGTTTATGTGTGGAATGGTGGATGAAATTGATAAATTGATATATGGATATGTGTTGGTGATACTTGTACTGTGCACGGTTGGTCTACCTTGGTGATGGAAATATGAAATATACATTGTGTTGTTTTGTGTTTGAATTCTGGTATGAGTTGTGATGAGAACAGTATATATGTGTATTTTTGGTGTTATATATAATTATATGCAATTATATTATGATTGTGTTTCTCACCCTTCTGCTGTTTTATAATGCTCTATGAGGCATTGCAGATTAGATTGCTGGAGGTCTTTTTGTGAAGCTTAGGTCTTCATTCTTTTGTCGGTCGGCTCTGATATGTGACACCGGGTAGTTAGGGAGACCGTTGGTGATTTGTGTGTATATGTATATGTTCTTTTAAAATTGTACACGTATGATTGTATCTGGCAGACAAACTTTTCATGATATGTATATATATGAGATTTTAGTACAGATTTTCCTCTTTTATTCTGTATCTGAATTGTGGGTAGTAGGAACTAAGTTCCTCTGTTAATTGCTACCTGATTGTTGCATATCTTTTTGGGCAGGTTTATGTGTATTTGGTTTCAAATTGATGTGACCCCTCAGTCTATGCTGTGAATGTTTTAAATATACTCTGATGAAATTTTGAAATTTTATTTATCGCTTTAATAGCTTGGGGTATAGATTGGGGGTGTTACAGTAGACAACTTCTACTTTAGCTCTCCGGAACTTTCCTCACAATGAACATCCAAAACAAACGACTCACCCTTTGCAAGTCAATCGAAGTAACGAAAACATTAACTTGGAAAAGCCTTCCATAACCTCCGGTAATAACCAACTAAAGTCCAAAAAGATTATAATCTCCTCAACCAACTTCGGAGCCTCTCATTGTAAAACTGCATCTACTTTCGATGGATCCATAACCATACTCTCATCTGAAATAACATATCCAAGAAAACTAACCTTTTTCAACCCATATTCTCACTTGAATAACTTAGCATAAAAATTCCTTTCTTTTCCACACTTGCAATTCGATTCTCAAACACTCCATTTGTTCTCCCTCTGAGTTCATAACAAATCCGAATATCCTCAATCAAAACCCCTACGAACTTATCCAATTAAATATGGAAGATACGATTCATCCACTCCACAAACATTCCAGATACCTTACTAACACCGAACAACATCACTGTGCATTGTAATGCCCAACCAAATTCCAAAAGATATAAATTCTTAAAGCTTTTGCAAAACTTTCCACTAGGTAACTGGTTACTCACATACAAGCTTAACCGAGTAAATAACAACCTATTCCGAGGATAACAAACCTAACCAGTCACATTAAATCGATCAAAGCCTCAACTCACACAAAATTCACTATCCTTATCAAACGTTCCAAACAATTGTAATTTCACTCAAACTCAACCAAACCATTCCAGTCATCTATTCCTGAAAGTGGACACTTATTCTCAATCGTTACCTTATTCAACTGTCAATAATCCATACACAATTTCTTCTCCTGACCGTCCAATTCCACAAATTCCAACTTGTATCAACAACCAACCAAAAAGAACTCTCAAACGCAATGTTACATCCACCCACAAGGGTTTCCTCACAATTTCCATTAATGCCTTAAAACTCCAAAGACTTCAAACCTCACCAGAACTCTAAGTCTTACCTTCCATAGTCTCAATACCTTTATACATATCATGCTTGTTATTCCGTTCAATCATCCATCCTTTTTGTTACTAACAATACTGGAGCTCTCCAAGAAGACAACACACTTGGCCTCACAAATCCCCTTTCCAGTAAATCTTCTCACTGCTTTCTCAGTCCGGGTACTTCTAATGTTAACATCCAATATTCCATCCGGAAACACATCTGAAAACCATGCACAACTGACGGCCCATCACTATGGCCTTTCTGCCAATTTCCAGAACACTATCATCACAAACAAGACAACATCTGAGTTTCACTTCCTAAAAGTTCTTCTACTTACTTAGCAGATTTAAACCTCAAATCCTCACCTTTGTCTAATTTGAGTTCACACTCTACTCTCTGAGAATAACCATTAACGATACCCAATCATTCTCTCTCAATGACTTCCCAACTGAACCAACTTACCAAAACCTCTAATCCATTTCATCTTCTGATATTAGAATCTTCATCGACTCAACAAAATAATTCGTAAGCACTTTCTTAATTCCAAATAATTCATTGCACACACTATCAAGCCAGAAAGACACGTCTATTCCATCCAACACAATTCCCTTCTACTATCAACAAGAGATTAAGGGTGATCTGTTCCTCAATTTGTCAATAGACAGCCGACAATCATGATGGGGCATAAATCGTCTTTACCAAACTATAATAGCCTTTCATACATCTCGTGCACACCACTACCTAAGGCACAATCCTTAGTTGACACAAACCTTACCTCCGCATTCCCTCCGGAACCGAGAACTACACTGTCCAAACAACACTTATAATCTCGCAATCAACGACACACTAAGCGAACACTCCACACCTGAAACAGCTTGGAGAAGTACCAGCTTCTCCCCCACTTAACTCATTCTCAATCCTGAAGACAAAGGATTAGAAAACTAGAAAGCACTGGCAGTGTTTCACACACATATCACGTACTAAGGGACAAACAACATCGACAGTATTCAACTGTCACACCAACTAACTCAACAACTTGGCCGGACAGACCGACCTACTCTGATACCACTAATGTAACACCCCAATTCTCATCGCGAATAAATAATACATAAATAAATCAGAGTAAATAAAAATTTATTATTCTTAGACAGAAACAGGGATGCCACATTTAAAGAAAGAAAACACAATCCCTGCTCATAAATTTTATACATAACACAAAATCGAATAACCCTCAAAGGGAAACTTTTCCAACAAAAGGAAGTTCAATTATGGAATAAAGCGGAAATATCCATAACTGACTTGTTTTACGAAATAAATTGTTTTATAACATATAAATATTCATACAAAGTTAATACATAATAGATACAACAAATGTATACATATAAATGACACAAGCGTTCCCCGACTCCCGTGTTACGTATCAGAGCAGACAGACCGACAAAAAGGTGGAGAACTAATCTTCCCAAAAGCCTCCAAGACACTAATCTGCAATTGCCTCGTAGAGCAACAAACCACAGCAGAAGGGTGAGAAATAACAACTAAATCAAGATTGCATAATAATATGCAAACACATAAAAATTCACATGCATAGTTATTCTCACCACAAGCATCACATACTAATACACATAGCATATATCAATTACACCAACATAATCACATATTCGCACATAAGGCACACCAAAGTCATAACATATGTAAACACACCACCACATCACATAGCACGTGTCTATACATAACACATATCATCCATAACCAATGCATTTATCACATATGTACATCAATTCACCAATCCAATCATAAATCTCAACACATACTCAATCAATTCACAATTCCCACACATAATCAATCCATTCATGATTTTCCATACATAATCAATCCATTCATGATTCTCACACATAATCAATCCATTCATGATTTATGCAAATGCACAGAGACTGACACAACGACTCTATGCAATGCAATGTGGTACCATCCATCTATCATCTCATCACTAGTTCACTCAGGAACTATTAGAACCATCGCTTGTTACTTAGGATTACTCATGTAATACCCCGTCGGGCAAACGATGTTCCCCGTCGCTTTAGGTCCTCTTATTTCTTTAAGGCACACGACGTTTATGGATCTCTTTAGGTCCTCTTTGTATAAGGCACACGATCCGATCGCTTTAGGTCCTCTTTGTATAAGGCAAACGATCGTCTATAATCATCGCTTTAGGTCCTCTTATTTTTTTAAGGCACACGATGTTATAGCGGATTCCCTCTGGAATCGTTTCGTCGCTCACACCCACTAGGGCACACGACATCACAAGAATGCATATCATGATGCTTGGCATACAATGACTCATGACATTCAAATGCACACATAATGCAATCATAATCATGCATATATTTCAACTCATCAATTCCATACATTCACAATTCAACAATATGAATTATCTCATCATCATTATTCATGCATTGGAAACCAATTCAAACAATGCATTTACTTGCCATAAGGCCACCAAATAACACACATTGAATTTCACATACACAATGCATTTCATCATAAACCACAAACCACAAAAATTAGCATATTATCATATACATTCATATCAATTCACAACAAGAATTACTCACCATCAACCACCACTATTACCACAAAACCTCATAACAATATACATTGATATTCAACCAAACAATGTATTTTACCACACAACAACATCATTATCACACATTGAAATCAAACCCAAAACAACACATTTACCTCTCCATAAGTCCACAAACCATCATCACCAACACTCATCATATATATTCACATCACATAACAGCACACAAGCTATATGATACATATTAAAAGCATATCACATGATAACACGTCAATCACACACAATTACGATGGTAAAAGCCGACAAAATGAAACTATTCCAATTCCTAACACAATTAAATCGGCCACTACTCCCAAAACCATTATTATAAAGAAGAACATTTCATAAGCTCTCCAACGCATCAAACCGCACCTCAATCCGACTTACGGTTCAAAAGTTATAAAGAAAACAAAACGGGAAATCTGTCATGTTCGCAATGAGAAGCTCCTAGCGAGTCCTTCGCTTTCCACATTCGCCGTGCGAATCCCCAGTGAACCATGGCAGAAGAAAAAGGATACAAAGTTCGTTGTGTGAACTGCTGGCAAACATTTGCCTCCTTGTTCTCAATGCGAAGCTCTGGCGAGCATTCGCTTTCCTATTCGCTGCCGTTCGCAGTGCGAACCTGCGAATTCTGGGATTCGCAGCAGCGCTGTTATAGGTCATATTGGGTCCAAATTCATCATTCTCCCACCCTAAACACTTCCAATTCATACTATATCAATCAAAACATGATCCAAACCTAACAACAAGTATTCTACTCAGTTTATATCAAATTTCATCCGTGAAAACATCGATTTCTATCAATCGTTCCTAATTCCAATCGATAAGAAAAGTTACGAAACAACCAAAATAATTACAACAAAGAACACATATACATACACAAGCAAGATATAATTGAAACTTCTCACCCTTACCCGATTAATCTCGCTCGAAACGGAGGTTTCCTCGATTTTCCTCTTTCTCCTCTTCTCTCTTTCTTTCTTCCCCTTTTATTTCTCTTCTTTTCCTTTCCCTTTCTTTTCTCTCGTTTTCTCTCCGCTTTCTATTTATTAAAAATATCTAATTTTTCTAAAATATCTAACCTCTCAAAATGACCATTTTACCCCTCAGCTCAAATATCTCGCAACCCAGAGTCGACAACCCATCTTTCGGATTTTATCGACTTTCCAAATGACTCAGTAATCAATAAAATTCTCAAGAGAATCTCGTCTGAGTGTAGTATCGCGTGACAACCATTTCAGAAATAGATTCCATCATGGTCACTGCACTACATCCTAAAAGGCCAAGTGGGGTTTGGAAATAACTACGGTTCTCAGTATCGATGGCAACTACATTGAGAGTAGCACGTTTTCACGAAAAGACTCGCTCAACATGACTAACCTCCCAAGAGGGCCTAAACTTAGTGATGGTGTCTCAAGTCAACTTTTTCAGGAATCGACTCCCTCAAAGCCTCCTTGAATATACCATCGTCCTATCATAAGTGCTCTCAAGTCCGGGTTAGGACTTATCTCACCACTCCAAAGCACCATGTCAACAAAAGATCCCAAGCAAAGCATATATACAGGTAATCATACAGATATGTACAAACATAGCAACCAAGCATAAATAATACAAGCAAAAACAATGTGGGCTTAACCCTCAAAAATATCATTCCCCAGTGAAGTCGCCATTTCTATTGCGGTGAGAATCGGATAACAAGCTATTAATTAACTTGCATCACATTTCTTTGAAGTTCACCACCGACTTTGATTTATCCAAAGGAAAGGTTCAAGATCGAGAAAACCTAAAGGGGGAGATCTAAGGTTCGGGGGTTGGTTATACTAAGGGAAGGTATTAGCACCCTAAGTATCTATAGTATCCTACAGGAACCTCTTGTTTTAGTTTGTGTTATGTTATGTTATGTTTATTTGCTAAAGATATCTGCTAAGGGAAAAACCTAGGGGTTAGTATCTAAGTATACTCGACAAGGTATCGCGCCTTGCGCCTACGTATCCTGACGGGAGTGGAATTAGAGTATCCGTAGTTCCCCTAACTAAGGGATGAATTTTGAGGAACCATTGACTATGTTCAAAGTTCCAAGGGGGAAATGAGTGTGAGCTCATTTTAGAGTTCACGATAACTCTCTAAATCTAAGTTATAGGGGAAAAGTGAGTTCTCATGATGGTGAGAATCACAGAGTTCAAACTCTAACCTATTGCTAAGTTATGATTTCATGGCTCTTATGAGGCCAAGAAAAGGGATAGGCTCTTATGAGGCTAAGGTAGGGTGGTTTGTTTAGTGACTCATAAGTCAATTTAAGAGGATTTTCCTTTGGAATAGGGGAAGATAACAATTTTTACTTATTATGAAATGAAGAGTTTACATGAATATTTATGAAGATGTAACAAGACATAAACAAGATATTAGGGTGGCATAAGGTTATAACATCATGCAAGGTTGGAATTAAACATATTAAACATTGCTTAAACAAAATAAACAAAGATAACATAGCAAGATGAATAAAGTGGTGCAATAAAAACCCTAAAAGATACTTCCATTTTCATCATGAATAAAGGCCATCAAGATTAAATATTTTCATCAATTTCTTTTTATATTCAACATGTAGATTCAATTAGAAACAATTAGCAAAAAGAAAGAGTGAAAAAGGATAAAAAAAATGGCTAAGATATGAAGGTTTGAAATATGATGCATAAAACAACATGTAGTAAAAAAGAACAAGGAACGGTCCCCATAGGGGTAGAACCCAGGACCTTACGTATCCAGCCCAAAACCAATACCAACCAAGCTATGCGCGCGCTCTTGACAATAATGGGAGTTACATGTATATATGTGAAGCGAAGCAATTTTGGAAAATTAAAATAAAAGGACTGGGGTGAGGGGGATTCGAACCCCAGTCCTAAGGGTCAAAGGCGAGTGTGTATGTGTGTGCTTGCCACTGGGGTGGCTGTTACATCCGGTATAAAACTTAACTTCATTAATACATAAATCCTCACGCGTGCATAAACCAAAAGAAACAAAGCAAACTAAACTCATATAGCAGTCAGCTCAAATAGAAATAAAACAACACGCCATGCCATCAATCAAACAGGTTGTAGAGCGCATATTTACAGGAAATGAGGGAAACATTTGATTAAACTCTCAATAACATATGAATTACTGAACGAAGAAGTACCAAGCAATGCAAAAATACACAAACCAAATATCCAAGTAAGCTCTTACATTGGTAATGTAAACACACATCAAAGTAATGAAACAGTTATAAATATATGGTGTAATAGGTTCAAACACAGGTATTGCACAATGGTTCAGCAAGCACATAATACATTCAATTGGAATTCATGAAAGGATACGACTTGGATGCAACTAAACAAACATTCATATAGACTAGGGATCAAAATAGCATGGCATTAGGTTGATTTTTCATGAATATCAAAAGTTTAAATATTTCAAGACTTAACATGCTGAATGAAAGAAAGCAAGATTGTTTTAGGACCAGCTTACATGTGTCAAATGGCTAATTAATCAATGTGCAAGAAAGCAAAAAGAAACAAAATGGCTGCATCATTCACTCAAAGGATCAAATGAAGGTAACATGATGAAATTATTGGCAAATACATGGTTAGACATGATACAGTCAGTTTTAATAACATGCTTTTAATATTCAACAACAGCTCAAACATGTTAATCTAAGTTGAGGAAATAGGAATAGGACAAGTCAAACAATGATATATTCCAAGACAACTCCAACCATCAGTGACAGGCTTAAGAACATGTTAAATGAGTGTTAATAGGATGATGACAACAAAGTAGAACATCAACAATAACAAGCAGTCAGTGCA
This sequence comes from Lathyrus tuberosus, assembly GCA_022829125.1. NCBI lineage: Eukaryota > Viridiplantae > Streptophyta > Magnoliopsida > Fabales > Fabaceae > Lathyrus > Lathyrus tuberosus. The sequence goes on from JALAZF010000090.1 coordinate 11,241,889, forward strand.
GACAAGCAAATGAGTTTTTTAGGGCAATTCTGGTTCATAGGGCAATAAGCTCAAAGGGTTAAATGCACCTACTAATGCTAGCATACCAATCAAATACCAAGATCCACATATCATGATACATTGTGACTACTAAACAAGGCAGCAGACATAACTTCCAAATGGATAGCATACAAGACATGGTAATAGTTCACATAGTTTATCCATACATCAAGGCAAGGTTATAGGCACATAAATTAAACACGATGTCTAGCAGTGCTCCTATCAAAGGGGTGTTTTGGAAAGTTTACATTCAGTCTCAATAATATGATGGTAGAAGACATAGGTTCATGACATTCTAGATACACAAAGCTGTCATAAAACATAGATTCAAACAGAAATGTATCTATATATGGTCAATGACATCCAAATTAAATAACAGCTAAGCAATGAGTATCACATATAAAAACAACATCCTGATGGTCAAGGGCCATATAAGCTAACACATGTATTCAGGGCAAAACAGGGCATATGACATGAAAGTATGGTAATCAAGTTTACTCAAGTACTATCATTCAAAATAGACAGTGGCATATTCATGGCATGGTGAGGGCAAACATTTGATGTACTAACATATAATGGATACAAAAACAACTTAAAGGTATGGACCAAACCAGTTGTGATTCAAGGAAAAGGGCAATCAAATGGTCATAAAGTATAGGGATATCAGGGCTATGATCAAGTATTATCAGTGGTATTCAAACAAATAGTTAGACAGTTAGGGACAACAAATACTAAAGACAATGCAAGGTGAACTTAGGAATGATTATGCACATGGTTCTATGGTAGTAAGCATATGGTACCAAGACAAATACCTCAATAGATTTAGCAATCAATATCAACCAAGGTTACATGGTAGACAAGCAGTTCAGCAATCAACACATATCATATTTGAACACTTAAAAGCTTGCACATATATTGGAGACACCAAATACAACATACTGACAGCAGTGGCACATGGACAAAACAAGTTTTAAACATAGTAAGGCATATCTAATATGGATTTTAGGCCTACAAACTAGTCACAAATCACAATGACAGCAAAGTAAACATGGCATTTTATGCACCAAAAGACTGGTGGAACAATGAAAAGCATGTTTGGTAGAAAATTTCTGAACCTATATCATAGCAGCAAGTAAACATTCAGAGTGTATCTAATTATTTTACTCTAACAAGACAGTAGTTTAGATGGATCAATTTTAGGCATACAAACAGATAACCAGGTCATGATATAGTGCACAAATCCAATAAAGTGATGAAGTGTTTACAAGCACATGGTTAGAACATCAAAACTTAACCTAAAAGATAGCAACAAGTTTTCAAGTTAAACAACAAGTCAAACACCAAGCATAACTAGTTATATATTTTAGCAGTTCAAATACCAAACTTCAGCACATAAGTCAACTTGGTTAAAACAAAGATCATGCCATGTCAGAGTTGTGTGCATATCAGGATGTAGTTAAATACATGGATACTAAAAGTAATCTCTGTGACAGAGTAGGTCAAAAATAGTTTCCATGCTTACAATCACAACTCAACAAGCATCAACACCGAAACAAATCTTTGGATACAAAGCATGGCAATAAGTTTAAGTACACAAACTGATTATGATGACAGAACAAGAACACAAATGGCATTTAATGAAAGCAACTTAGCAATATTCAATCAAACATTACACATACCAACTTAAAGACAAGCAATGATAGATAGGTTCACTAATCATAAAATACATGAGCATCTCAGAAACAGGGGTGAACTAAAATCCAATGATATTAACTATTTTCATTATAAAATCCAAACGTCAAGACCAAACATAGGTGAGTTAGCACTTCTATGCATCCAAGTTTTGACAGTATAACACAAAATGAAACCATATAGACTTACAACCAGTTAATGAACAAAACAAATACATTATCATTACAATGATATCTCAGGCATAGTAACTTAGAACAAAAGGCAGTGCAAATGTCTATCTCAATACATCAGCAAAAGCAACCAAAACCATCTTACTTCATGATATCAAGCTATGGACAGAAAGTGCAGATTCAAATACATATTGGCACATTATGGATGAATGAATAGCAACACAAAACACATGACACGAGCAGTTATGAAGAGATATGATATGATGATATCAGTAATACATGAGCATAGATATTAAATATGGAGAGTGTAGTTACCAAGTGGAGTATGTCCACTGCACCTTCAAGTGTGTGCTGAATTCTCTCCTTTTTGAACTAGCAAAAAATCCAAAGCAACCCTCCTCCTTTTCTTGCTCGTGGAACTCAAAACTCAGAGACTTTTAGAGTATTTTGTGAAAATTGTTGGTGATCTTCAAGTGCTGAGATAACCTCCTTTTATAGGCTGGGCAGATTGGCTTTGATTCCTTGAGATTAATGGACAAACACATGGTCTGCTGAGTAAATAATTAAGGTTTGCAAAGACCTCTTTTGAAATTTCAAATCCGATAAATCCTTGGAGACAAAAACGCTCCCTCTGCTGCACAAGAACCTCAAAGATGCAGGCCATGTTTCATAATTTCGTGTGTTGCTTAAAACCTCCTTCTTTGTTGTCATAAGGGTGAGTATCAAAAAAGGTAATGGTTGGGATAACACAAAGATTTCTGCAGCAAGAGCAACCCTTATGCTGAACAAAGCAAATTCTAAGAGTGACTTTTAATGAACCAAAGGCATGAGAGCTCAAAATGGAAATGGTTGGAGATTTCAAAAAGATGAATAACGCGCCAAGGATAGGAATTGCAAGAGTTGTTTACGTATGAGCTAGACACGATTTCTCTTGGCATGAGTTTTCTTCTTCTTTCTATTGAAACACGAAGCCACGAAGAAGAAGAGTAGAACGTTTCCATTTTTTTTGTTCCATACCAAGCCACACGTCGTCCTCTCATTGGCTGGAGGATTTGAGTTGAAAAGTCAAAGATGTATTACACGCATCCTATTGGTCATCAGCAAGTGATCCTTCTCATTTACAATCTCATTTTTTGTAACATTGTAGTTATTGTAGAACAAACACGGGCTTATGGTGATGGGCTTAAAAATAAATGTTTTTATGGTTTGGTTTTCCTTTCTTTTTTGTTATAGCAAAATAAAAATGATTTGGAAAAGAAAATAAAAGAGTGAATTTTGATAGGTGAAATGGTTATGAATATGGTTTAGGGAAATTGATATGGACAAATAGAATTGAAATAGGATAAAAATTTGGTTTGGTTAATGGATGACTATTGAAATTGGTTTGGAATTAAGAACAACAATTGAAAAGGGAACATTGAGGGTGAATAAAGTGGATAAAAATTGTTATGGAGAGGGTTATGGAGATGTCTCTTTAAACATGAGAAACTTGCTTGGTTCAGTGTTCCATCCAAAATCTTGACTGATCAACCCTTGAATCCTCTTTAAATAAAACCTGATTCACAAATGAAACAAAAACAAACAAAACCTGGTAAATGGGTTAGCTATGCAATATGATTGACCTAAGATGACATGCAAAAGATCAATGGATCTTAGGGTAAAATTTGGGGTACAACACACTTGACATATTCACACTATACTTCGCTAGTACCACCAAAACTATGAAAAAAATATCCACATTTTTAAAAGTCGTTTTACAGATGTGAAGCAACTCAGGCATGTGTCTACGCAAAAGTATTCACTAATCAAGGGCCACATGTTGGTACCAACACAGCTCTTTAATCTATACTCATATTTCTCTTCTACCTTCCTCAGTCTTCAATTCCAGATATTAACATCTAATTTCCCTGTAACATTTTCCACTGTTGTTAATACTATTATTCACATGATATTATTAGATTAAGCATGGTTCTTTCAACATCCTCCTTGTGAATCGTCGACTTGGACCACCTGATTCATCCATAAGCTTCCGTCTTTTGTCATCATGTTCCTGAGGTTCGAATGTTAGTGGCGGCTCTCTCTTGCCAACTAGACTATCATCCACAACACTAGTAGTATTCTGAGCAAAGTCTAATATTTGATGGGTGACAGATTTTAAATTTTCTCCGAGTGAGGAATTTGATTTCACACACGCATCAATCTCATGCCCATCATTTGAATCTTGAGATTCAAGAACAATAGAGTCTGCAATCTCCTCAAGCGTTATCTTGTTTGGAATGTTAGACTCTTCAATTTTCTCCAGAGGCTAGTCTTCAAGAATAGTTGAATCCAATCTGTTCTAAGGTATACTAGCAGTTTTTGAATATGAAAGGTCATCGACAGATTCCACAAAATTCATAGAGAATCCTTGCTGTGTTGTTTCTGGATCTCTATGATCTTTACCTATATATGATGTGGATGGAAAATCTGATGTCAAAGTGCCTACTTGAGAATTTGTTCTCACTATTGATATAGCATTTTCATCACCAAACAATTCAGTTTCCTGCATCAAAGGATACGTCAAGTTCTATGGATTGGAGCTTCTTAGAGTGGATTGGTTTTTGTTGTAGAAGCTTTTCTTAAAGTCCCACATCGAATTTGCAATAACATTGTTGAGTGTTTATAAAACACTTGTTCACAACTTATAATAAATCTTGATTAATGGGTTTCTAGTGTAAAGAGCATGGGCTTCAAGCTCAAATATTTTATCTCAAAGTTTGTGAAAATTAATTTAAATAATAATTCTGCCACCTCAGCTAGTTGCCACATCCTTTATGTCGCCACATCAGCTGCCACACCTCTTATTTCTAACACCGTTTATCAATATTTAACGAAAAGGACTTGTTTGATTCTGATTGATAAAGTAAGGGACCAAAATGGAACTTTTAAAAGAAAGAGGACCAAAATGGATCCAGAAGTATAGGTAAGGGACTAAAAAGAGTATTAAACCTTTTTTTTTCTATTTCCATTTCAAATCCCTCATACGATTAAAGATTCCCTCATAATCCCTAGGAGAACCTTTCCGCCTCCATTAACCTAATATCTCAGACTTCATATGCTTTATCTGAAATACCTCACACGCTCTTCATCATCATTACCCGTCCTTTGAACTTCATACGCTCTTGATCACGTCTTTCAACCTCAAATCTTCCTCTCTCTATCAGGGTTTAACAATTTTTGAGTTCTATATTCCTCTTTATCCCAAAAATCTCCTCTCATCCTTGTTGTATTAGGTAAACTTGTCAAAATTGTACTCTAATTTCTTTCATGGTAGCATTCACTAAATCTAATTTCTTCCTTTGTCTCTCTCTTTCCCAATTCTTTAACTCCTAATTTCTTTTCTAATGATTATTGCTTTTTGGAATTTGATTTTTTTTAATACTTTTTTGGTTGTTTCACCCAAAATATATTCTCTTATATTGTGATTGAATATTGATAACAATAAGATTTGCTTTATGGTATTATGTTCTAATTTTTTCCTAAGATTAAATTTATTGTCTGCTTGTTGTAATTTTTACTATTTTATTGACTGCTTATAGGAACTTGGTGTCGGTTTGGCTCCAACTCTATGTGTGTATATTTTTAAGCAGTTTTTAGGTTGTTATTTTTGTGTTGCACCAGTTCTAACCTGTTGAACTCGTGTCTGTTTTAAGTATGGCAATTGTGTTTTTATTTTGAAGGGTTGGGACGATGGTATGACAGATCTTTGGTTGATCTACCTTCTCTGGTTAGGTGATTTAACGACTAAAGAAAAGGGGGTTGGCCTTCTAGGTTGGATGTGGGGCACTCGGCTGAAATGTGGTAGCACGACCTGCTATGTTAATTTTTATTTTATAATCCAATTTTGTTAAGGAGTTGCTTGGTAATAGTTAGTGCGAGTATGAAGTTCTCCTTGTTTTTCTGTAATCTTTCTTCTGTTTTAAGTTTTATTGCACATATTATACTTGATTCAAATGCATTACTATATTTGGTTGCTTAAAAAAATCAGGGTTTGTACCAAGAGTTGTCAAAGTGAAAGGCACAATATGAATGTCATATGGTGGACAGTTTGATTTCACAGATTATTAAGGTAAATGATTGTCATACCCCAAATTTCTCCTACCTTGTTTATTTTCTTGTACCTAGCTTTGTGTTGCTTCTTGATCTTCCTTTAGATGATCATTTGTCCTTTGGCCATGATCCCCTAGGGTTTAGATGTTGGTGGTGTTGGCAAGCTTTATTAGGGTGCTTTGATTTCAAGAGGAGATGAAGGAGAAATGTGCCCTCGTTTTTATTGATTAAGATCTCACCAGATGGAATGTAACTGCTTTTGTGATTAACTTGGATATTAGGATTCATAAGACAAGTATGGCATGGAAAGCTAATGGATTAATTGATTCAAGAACTTTCAAATGACATCAAGTTCTTAAGCATTTATTTGGCCCTAGAATTTGATTTATGTGGATTTCTTGGGATTCAAAGTGGATTTAACAAAGTGGATTGTTCAAGTTCATTATAACTTCACATCCAAGTTCAAAATCCATTTTTAATATCCATAACCATATTTTTCACTATCCAATTATCCATAAACCAATTCTCCATTATCCAAATTTCCATAACCACTTTTCCAATATCCAATTGTCCATAAACCATTTTTTCTTATCCATTATCCAAGTCCACTTACCAAGTAGTTCATATCAATTTCAAATCCATAATATATTTTCCATGACTATTTCTCATTATTCAAAGTTAATCCAAAATCAATTTTCCATGACTATTTTTTAATCTATATTCCAATCAATATCCAATTGTAAATCCATTTCCCAAAACTACATCCATTTCTAAACCAAATCCAATCTTGAATCCCTTTTTGAAGATCCTAAATCCATATCCATTTCCTTAAAACATGAACCAAATCATCATCAACCAAATATCTAAATTCTACATACCCAAATTTCAAGTTCCAATCCATGACCATTTTCATGTTTCAAATAAATCCATTTACATCTTTGATCCAAAGCCAAATCTAAGGCAATGCCCATTTTTTTCCAATACATCCATACAAGTTTCATCAAAATTTTCAAGGTTACAATGTTCAATATGCCATTTCAAATTCAAATTCAAGCTATCATTCCATTCAAAATTACAAGTCAAGCACAAAGAGTTCAAGACCCTTTCCACATTCAAAATTCAAAGTCTTTCATTTCCAAGTTTACAAGTTGGATTCATAAGTTCATGTCAAGTTCAAATCATTCTCACTACAAAAGTTCAAAGAAGTTCAAGTTGAGAATTCACATTTTAAGGCAAAGCTCAAATTTATTCCTAAGATTCAAAGTTCACATTCTAGTCATCATTCAAATTGATTCTTAAAAATTTCAAAGTATTCAAGGATTGTGTGTCAAGGTCAATTCAAGATAATACAAGGTTCGAAGGTTCCCAATTCAAAGTGTTCAAAGATTCATAAACTCAAGGCATACCAAGGTTCATCACAAGTCTAAGTACAAAATTTAAGTTATGATTACAAGTTCAAGCATAGAAGTTCAAGTCAATATTATCCATCATCATTCAAGTTACAAAGTCCATCTTAATTCAAGAATGATTTTTACATAATGTCAAAGAAGAATGAGTTTCATCCAATTTTATTTCAAAAGATTCAAAGCATAACGAAATTCAACATAAGAGTTCACATTAATTCAAAGTGACAAGAGATGTTGGCTTATTGGCTAGAATGATGGCTGCTATGTCATAAGCATGAGTGGTCTCCTCTTGGGTACCTACGGTGGGAAAGGTACGTAGATTTAGTTAACTTGATGTTCTAAGAAGTTAATGAAATGACCGGAGCATATCCATAATCTACGTTTGCGCATGTCTGCATTATTTGTGGCCCTAAACTGTCCCGTGAAAGGTTATGTGCCCTGGAAAAAGAGGTTAAAGTTATTAAGGGTATCAACATCTTTGGATCGTCTACGACCAACATGAGTCTCATGTCGAATTTGGTTATTCCGACCAAGTTCAAGACTCTTGAATTTGAAAAATTCAAAGGAAACACATGTCCAAGAAGCCATTTGGTCATGTACTTCAGAAAAATGGCCCCTCACACCGACAATGAGAAGCTACTTATTCACTGTTTTCAGGACAATTTAATTAGCGCTTCACTCAAGTGGTACATGAGTCTGGAACAAAGGCAGATTCATAGCTGGGAGGATTTAGCAGACGCCTTCATCCGTCAATATAAGTATAAGTTGCATATGGTACCTGATCGCATGCAACTTCAGAGCATGTCTTTGAAAGAGAAAGAATCCTTCAAGGATTACGCCCAACGCTGGAGGGAATTGGATGCTCAGGTAGAGCCACCCTTGTCTGAAAGGGAAATGACTGGAATTTTTGTGAATACTCTGAAAGATCCATTCTATGATAGACTAGTGAATAGTGGGGCTCAAAGCTTTGTTGATTTGGTAACCATTAGTGACAGGGTTGAACAAGGTGTGAAAGAAGGAAAGATTCAAGCTAGTATCAGAGCATATGGCTTATCTAAGAAGCCTTACTCAAATTTCTAGAAGAAGAAGAAGAGTAAGAGCAATGCTGTGATGAGAGGAACGAGGGGAAGAGTTCTTCAGAATATTCCTTATCAACAAGTAGTTGCAATTGCTGCTAAAGTCCCGCATCAACCACCTACTCAACAGGCCTATCAAAAGCCTCAACAATATCAACAGGCTCCCCCACAACAGCCCCGACAATACCAACAAAACAATCAAGCACAAAGACAGTTTCGTCAGACAACTCCAAGGTGATGGTAACGAGTTTTGGTGAGCCTCGATCCCATTATGATGGATCGGGTGCGAGTAGTTAATTCCTATTATGGGGAATTAGTGAAGCGTTACCTATGGTGATGGTAGCGATTTTGGTGTGCTCCGGTTCTAAGAGGGAATCAATCCTATGGTGGGGATCATGGAGTGAAATGAACCTAAGTGTTCATAATTTGGTACCACATGCATTGAGTCAATGATGTTGCATTAGCATTCTATGTGGCATTGCATAATTTTGTTGGTGTTATATGATGTGGTGATACTTGTGAATATTATGTGATTATATGTGAGCCTTGTGATGGAAGTTGTATATGAGTTACTTATGATGTTTGGGGTGTGAGTTTGTGATATGTTGATGTTGTTGGCTTGTTGCATATAATTGTTGCAATATATTCTTTCTTATGTCTATTATAATTGATTATGATTATTCACCCCTTATGTTTGAATGTTGCCTCCACGTAGATAACGCGCAGATAATCAGGAGTAGACTCCAGGGAAGTAAGTGGAAGCTAGCTATTGGAGTTCGTTTCAGTTTTTCATTTTAAGTAGGAAGGATTATGCTCTGATTTATGTAACACTGGGTTGGGGTTAACGCATGTCTTCTTGATTTCTTATGTTGTTTATTTCGAAGTATTTGTTAATAATTTCATGGTGATATTCTAAGATGCTGAATTAAGTGTTGACGAAACTTATCCTTTGTTGATTGTATGGATGTTGGAGTCTAAGACTCAATTTTAGTTATAGAATCATAATTGATTTTCTTTATGTTGAATCCGCTGCGTTGTTTTTAAAAGAACTTGAAATCGTAAAAGCCTCATAAATGAGTATGTTTGAATTAATGAATGTTTTGTGTAACCCGTGTTACGGAGCAGAATAATTGTGATGTTTTATGAAGTGTGGCACCCTTGTGGTTGTGTTTATATGATTAAATTAATCTTTATTTTCGTGGGGTTTTTAGAAGGGTGTTACACTCCCCACCCTGGCCCCTAATATTTTCCTCATCCTCATCCCTGTTCCCTACCATGGGGAAATATTATTCCCGATCCACATCCCCACAGATCCCCACGGAGAATCGGAGATCCACGGAGATCGAATCTTAAAAAAAATTATATATTTTTTTATCAAAACAATGACACTACTATTTCGTTGTTTTTCCTTTAAAAAAAAATATTTTTCATCTTTTCTTTTCTTAAAATAAAAACACATCTTGTATCAATAACAAAAAATGCAAAAACACTTGGAGTTACGAAAACACGACCACTAATTTACTAATTGAATGAAAAATAAGTTACTAATTGAAGTATACTGAAGTTAAAGAGTAATTACCATAAGTACAATGAACAAAGGAGAGTGGTTGTTGTGATGATGATTAAGAGAACAAAGAAGATGAGGAATGGAGGAGGCAAAGAGAATTGAGAAAAGAAGAAGAGGAGACGGTGTGTACACCGTATGTAATGGATGCACTTTTCTAAGGTTAGGTACTTGGGTAGTGAAACAATACATTATACAATGAAACAAGAAAATAAAATGATCCACTAATAACTTATCATTTTCAAATATATTAATGATTATTTTTAGGGGAAAAACATGCAAATTTATATAATTATATATTATATAATATAATATATATAAAAAATTTAAATAATATAGTCGGAGTCAGAGAATTCGCAGGGCGGGGATACTTCCCTGATACCCACCGCGAAGTGTCATCGGATGAACTTTTCCCTCTATCCCCGTCCCCACGGAAGAAAATTGACATACGCAAATTGACATCCCTAATTTACATCCATTCACTAAATGATTGACATCTAATATTAAATTTTAAATATTAACATTTATAATTATTTTATTTTATTCATATGAACCTCAATAAATATGCCAATTAAACTTAAATTTATCTCTATTTAAACTAATTTATTTTCTTATTATGAATCACAACCTTAAAATATATTAAAATCATTTTTTACTATTCTAATCTTCACAATTGAGTGTGGGATGTCTTGATTAAAAAATGACATAGTAATAACATACTCGAATGATTCATCCTGCAGGACATTTTAATTTAAAAATAAATAAACTACTAAAGTCAAGTATTGATATGTGGAAGTAAGCAACTCTACACAAATTATAATACTATGCAATACATATTCATGAAAAGTTTATGCACTCCTCACTATAGGCCAAAAAATGCTATGCAATACATGTGATTTTGGGTAATGGAATAGGCTCGCGAATAATGCATTTGATAGTAGTTTTAGGTAGTTGTCAAAAATGCAATTGAATTAGCATTTCAAATTCACAGCAATGCTATTTCTATTGTCAATTTATATCGAATGTAACCTTTGGCTTTTCTATAGTGAAACAAAACATAGCTAAAAACTTGTTTTGTTTGTAATTTGTACAAGTTTCTTTAACGTGCATGTCTCTAGTAAAAAATATTAAAAATTTAAACAATGCATCCATCATAATATTATTATTTTTTTATATGTTATAAAAATACAATTATTTTTACAATTTATATTAAATTGAATCAAATTTCTTTTGAAATTACAAATAATAATTTTGATAGTAAAATGCTAATTGTCTTTATTTGCAAGAAAATAATAATTATTTTATTACTTTCAATAGAGTTATGTACTAAGTATTAACAATATAAACATAATTATTTTGTTTAATTTTATTGTACACTATGATTTGAAATTCTTTTAATGGAAAAACAAAAGAAAAAAAAAATCATTTAAATTTTAAATCACTCTTATGATCATTTGTTAGAGGTGGTGTCGTCAATTTATATTTTTTTATTAAACTTATAATAAAATTGAACTCATCTCTTTTTTATTCATCATATCTTAGTCTATATTCAACCTCTAATATTATAGTGTTAGTATATACTTATTTATGCATTATTATTTATTATGCATAATTCGCAATGATGTAATTTTTAACATCAAATTTGGTTTAAGTGATTGCATATGTATTTAACATAACTATTAAAATAAAAAATGACATGATTTCTATAGATATTAAAAAAAGTGACATTTACTAGTTAAATTAAATGATGGTGATTTAAAGCTCAATTTTTTGCAACAATATTGATTTATTTTTACGTATTAATAAACAAATTTTTGATATTTATAGTGAACAACTTTATTAAAAAATATTAATAAACTTTAATATAAAAACTGTTAATTACACAACACTTTAAGAATTAAAATTGAACTTTGACGACTAAAATTGTGTAAGTCTATATTACACAAAATATCTTCTAATAAAATTCAAATAAATTTTTTCAACTTAAAATTTTTTTTTGTAAAATATTTGTGTTGTTAATGAAATGTACATAAATATTATAAGAAGTACCTTTCAAAATATATATATCATTTTGCATGTTATAATTTTAAAATCAAAACTGACATAATTTTTTATAAAATGAAATTTTTTTATTAAATAAGTTTTTTTAAAGAGGTGTTGAGAAGGAATATGATAAACTGAATAAAAGTTATTCAAATAAAGTAAGGATTCACCGTGAAAAATGTTGTGATGAAATATTTTTATTAAAAAAAAATAAAAAATATATATTATATAAATTTTAATTCAAACTATTACTTATATATATATATATATACTATCAACCCACCCATTAAAAGTAGATTGCATTCTCATTTGTCCTTCTACAAAAAAATTATTATACTACATTATAGATAAATTGATAATTAACAAATGTCTCAATTAATTTCCAATCATTTCTCTATTTACATGTCACGTGTCAATCTTCTTTATCCACTCATTCTCTCTCTTCATTCAAATTTTAAATCTTTCTCATATTTCTTTTTCCCACAGTTCTCACTTGTATTTTAATCTACTATCAACCCATTAAAAGTAGATTGCATGCATTGCCTCATTTGTCTTTCCACAAAAAAATTATTACACTACATTATGGATAAATTGGTAATTAACAAATGTCTCAATTAATTTCCAACCATTTCTCTATTTACATGTCAAGTGTCAATCTTCTTTATCCACTCATTCTCTCTCTTCATTCAAATTTCAAATCTTTCTCGTATTTCTTTATCCCACAGTTTCTCACTTGTATTTTAATTTTTCTTTCTTTATTTATTTAGTATCACTAAAAATATTAATAATTTATTTTTTAATTTTAATAAAATAACACTATATGTTTATCTCACGGGTCACTATCAACACAATATCAATTTTATTTTAATTAATCATTATCTTAATTTAAGAGACAAAATCTTTATTTTTAAATACTATTTTTTTTATTTTTCATCTCATGATTCTTTTTTTTTTCTTTTTTATATAATTATTTAATACAATTAAATTTGTATGACTATTATTCATTTTACAATTAAGTAAATTATTTTGAATTTTGCATTTGTATCTAAATACATTTATATCATATCAAATAATTTTTTTATCTCACGGGTCATTATCGCATCAAAATTTTCTTTTTTGTCTTTCTTTATCTCACAAATTTTTTTTCTTTTTGCATCATTATTTATTGAAATTGTATAATTATTTTTCATTTTACAATTAAATAACTAATTTCAATTTTACATCTGTATATAAATGCATTTTATATTGTATCAAATGAATTTTTTATTTCACGGATCACTATAAAAATAATACATAATTTATTTTAATCAATAATTATTTTAATTTAAAAGATAAAATCCTTATTTTGAAATATTAAATATTCTTTTTTTTTCATCTCACGAGTCCCTTTTTTTCTTTATATTTTAATTTAATTGAATTTACATAATAATTGTTCATTTTAAAATTAATAGCTAATTTCAAATTTAAATACGTATATAAATGCATTTTATATCGTATTAAATTTACATATAAATTTAAATATATTTTATATCGTATTAAATAATTTTACCCGTGCGGGAGCACGGGTATCTTACTAGTATATATATATATATATATATATATATATATATAGATAGATAGATAGATAGATAGATAGATAGATAGATAGATCGCTAAGAGAACGCATGCTAGACAAAAAAAACCTGCTGAGGGAAAACAAATGAAAGTTAAAACTAACCAATCCTAAAAAGAGTACTTGGTCATCTAATTCATCTAAATCTTATTCTCTTTATATTTTTTTAAATTTAAAATAGGGATGTATCAGTGCCAAATAGTCGGCATTTAGTTTGCAATTTTCTGACCAATATACTTAGAGTTATGGTGTTGTATATTGATATGTTTTTTTGGCTTTTTCCATGCCTAATATTTTAATATAATCTCTTTTTTTCTTTTAAAAAGACTTTCAAATTTTAATTTATACCATTGTAAAATTTAATTGATATTTGACGCAGATTCATAAAAGATCTTGATAACCATATAATGACACTCCTCAACAAGTACTTTTATAAAATGTAATTGTTTAATTAATAAAAAGAAAATTCCAGACCAAGAAAACAACCCGAACAAATCAAAAAGACTGCAACTCCACAAAATAGGCACCTTTTGAAATAATTATTGAATCAATAAACTATTTAATCCGATGAACTATTTAACCGGTGAAAACCGATTAAAATCAGCAAATCGAAGGATTATCGGATGTGCGTATTTTAAATGACAAAGTTTAGAGTCAAGTGAAAAGGTTTAGAACTATCATAACAATCATAGTATAGACAACAACATTCAGTTCAAGATTGGCTTGTTGAAGGTGGTTTAAACTCCTAGTCTTAGGACTAGGGGCCCTATCAACAAGGATATTGGCTAGTTTTTCGTGGTTGTACCTGTTCTTTCTCAGTTTTCTCTGCACTGAAATTTTTTTGGTATTGTTCTCTTTGAAGTTTTTCTAGGGGTGTCTTTACAAAACATGGCTCATCTTCATGATTGGGTGGAGATCAGGAGGGTGAATAATAAGAACAACGAAAAAACTACTAGAAGATCGATTTGGACGGCTAGAGGAGGCAAAGCAACCATGGAGGCCGGAAGTAACACTGCCTCCTTTTTCTTCTCTGAATTTCCGGATGACCATGAGGCCAAAGAAATGTTTGATATTTTCAAAGAATACGATTTAGTGCTAGAGGTGATAATACCACCTAGAAGGGACAAGCGGAGGAAACGATATGGTTTTGTTCGTTTCAAAAATGTCAACGACAATAGAATCATGGCTATTAAAGTGGATAACATTTTGATCAATGAAAAAAAGCTACATGCTAATGTACCAAGATTTCAAAGAAGGAATGCATGGCCAAGATATGATGACAACATTCAGCATTCAAAGAGAGTGAACTTTGACAGGGGAAGTAATAAGTATATGGGGGGAACACTAAGACATAACATTAGACCCAATGTCTCTTATGCATAAGTAGTGAGAGGAATCAGAGAGAGTAAGCATAACAATCTGGTAGGGAGGAGCACAATAATTAAACTTTATGAAGCTAATGAAAATTATCTCGGTGCAAAACCGTCTTTTTCACATTTACAATTTAATCTCAACAAAGAAGATCTTCATAGATTTGAGAAAGCGTATGTCGGCGTTGTGGAGGAATCAGGATCAATGTATAACATTTAAGATGCACTACTTACTGAAGGATTCTTCCAAATTAAAGCAACTCTTGTGGGTGCAAACATATGACTGCTAGAAGAGGAGGTTGAAGGAGTGATCGTAAACTTGATTAAGGAAGAGGAAAGCTGGGTATCCCGCTGGTTCTCTGAGATTCATCCATGGTCTCCGGAGGATGTAGATAACAAGAGGCTCACCTGGATGCGGTGTTATGGTCTTCCTTGTCATGTTTGGTCCTCCTGTTTCTTCAGGCTTGTTGCTGGTATAATAGGTATTTTCATCCGTTCTGACGAGGAAACAGAGAATCTACAAAGAATGAACATTTCCAGATTTTTTGTCAAAACTAAATTCGCCATCAATCTGAATGAGGTGTTTAATGAGGAGGTTAATGAAATGATATATAGGATCAAGCTGATTGAGGACTCCCATGGTCCTTTGAGAATCGATCCTCTAAAACAGGAAAAAAAATTGAGGTCAGATGTTGATTCTAGTTCGGAAAGCGATGGGGACACTACTACGAAAAACCCATTTAACAACGGTTGGGAATGACATATAATGACGTGGGCGAAGGCGTTGTTATGTAGATTGTCGTTGTAAGTTCGTTGTTTCTGCAACGGTCTGGAAACCGTTGTTGAAAGGCAGGACGCGCGCCATATATCACAACGGTTATGATAATAAACCGTTGCGATACATACACTTAAGTTCTGGGTTCGAAACCCATCAGTAGCGAATTTATATAAAACATAAATTACTTATGATATCGGTTACAATATATAACTGTTGTTGTAAGTACCCTAAGTTAATTATATTAAATGTAGATTGCATGTTTTCCAAACACCTCACTAAATAAATATACATGGATTAAATTTGATGAAGATGTCTATAATCTGCAAATTAAACTGTTCTTGAAAACCAACTTAAACAAACCAATGTTGTTTTCTGATTGCATTCGTCTCATCGTGCATTTCACGCTCTTTTACATATATTGTGGTTTATTGATCTGACTCCTTCGATATATCGCTATCTTCGATTATAGTTAAATTTCCATAAGATAAACAAGACATTGGATAATTTGCCTCATCTTTAATTTAACTATATTGGAAGATGGCGATGCATCTAAGGAGCGAGATCATTATACCATAATCTATATATAAAAGAACGTGAGATAAATGATGAGAGGCATGCAATCAGAAAACAACATTGGTTTGTTTAAGTTGGTTTTCAAATACAACTTAATTTGCAGATTATAAGTATCTATGTCAAATTAACTGAATGTATTTTAAGTGAGGGTTAGTGAAACAAACAATCTACATAGAATATAATAAACTCAAACAAAATTCTATACCAGATCCAGATATTATAAACTCATATAATATGCTTGCTACCACCAGCAAACTTTAAGTGAGGGTTAGTTAAACAAACAATGTAAATAGAATATGATAAACTCAAACAACATTCTATACCAGATCCAGAAATTATAAACTGATATAATACGCTTGCTTTCACCAGCATCATCACCCTGTATCATCCCTTAACCTGAAAGGAAACAAAGCAAACTTCAAAAATGAGCATCCTCAGTTGAAAACAAACCCTAAAACCATAATCCAATTATGAATAAAGAGAGGAACAGGAATAACGCACCTTTTAATGAAACTAATCGCGGAACAGGAATCAATTATGATGTTGAACTAGTTTGGGAAGCCATGAAAAAGAAATATAAGGAGGAAGAAGCTTACACAAAAGCTTCATACTTCTTATACTTCTTTTCATTGCTTCTAAAACTAGATAAAGTTTGCTTACACTGTTGTTTCTTCATTTACTAACATCTTGTTCGTGATGCTATGAAGAAAAGGTACAAGGTGGATGAAGTTTCCATCATAGTTTCATGCTTCTTATACATTTTTCCATAGCAACACAAACATTATGAAGTTTCCAAAGTATGGTCTTTGTTAAGGTAGTGAAAACGAATCTGAAAAAATGAGAACAATCAACAAAAACAACATGCAACAAACGAGATAATGGGAAATATCTAACAATAGATGGAAGAAGAAGAATACCTTAATGTATGAAGCACAAGATTCACGGCTAATGGTGAAAACGAAGAGAAAAAATGGGTTCTAGGGTTTCACTTTGAAGGCAACTGCGTTACTGTCAATTAAGTGAAAGTTATTTTGCTTATATATGGGTGAACTATTTCACAACGGTTAACAATAACAACCGTATAGATATGTATTTATTTATTATAAATATATCACTACGGTTTACCAGAATAACCGTAGTGATAACCCTTTTATCTGTGAATTTTAAAATAAATAAAAACCGTATACATAGATATTTATTTATTATAAATATATCACTACGGTTAACCAGAAGAACCGTAGTGATAACCCTTTTATTTATGAATTTTAAAATAAATAAAAAAGAAAAGGTGCGCCTTAACTTCTAACTTAATGCATCTGCAGTTTAAACATTAACAATGTAATTCACAATGCATCTGCAGTTTAAACATCAACAATATAATTCGAACCCTAATTCAACTATTACATTTCATAACAAAGTAAATATTAAACATAAAGGAGACAAAAAAACATAACATCTTGATATTTCCAGAAAATATCTCTGATTTTAGTTTGTTCTTCAAATTCTTGTTCTTTTTCTTTAAATCCTCATACATAACCTTCAGATAGCCTACAACTTCCAACTCTGACTTCATAATGCTCTCATCGTCATTTCCATCTCTTTCTCCCACGTCTTCATCCCATATGAACAAATTACATGTTTCATCGCTCCACCAAAATGGACATCTCCAAAAAAGCCTTCCTTTATTTTGTCCCTTCTTGCATTGATACGAAACCACACGACCATCACAACCACAAAAATTTCCAGATCGAGATTTTACACTGGAACAAGACGTAGAAACACCTTTGGATGATTTTTTCTTCAAATGTGACATTGCAACACCTTAAAGTAGAACACTTTGTTGTTGTTGTTGTCTTCTTCCCGACAATGGTGACGGCGTTGGTGTTAGGGTTGTTTCAATGGATAAATTGATATATATACATGGTGTTTAAAATAAATAAAAAGAAGCTTCAATTTGTAACAACGGTTTTGATAAATATCCGTCGTGATATCCTTATTAGTTTTTAGTTAAATATTAATAAAACTTAAAAAGGAAGCATTTACATCAAAGGGATAAACTATTTGAGGGCGATGAGGTTCGAACCCATGATAGCTAGATTGTATCACCACGGTTTTTATAAAAACCATTATTATACCCTTGAGATTTCTAATTAAAATAATGCGCGCGCATCCAGTACGCACTATAAGAACGGTGTATAGGATGCCGTTGTAAACCTGACGTTGTTGTTTTGACGTTTTGTAGTAGTGGGATTATGATGATGGCGTTGTTGGTTTGATCATGCAGATTTCATGGCTTTTGTCAAAAAGGAATTTAATGCGCACTCGGTTGAGGGTAATGCTGCATATATCATATCAACTAAGCTTATTGTGCTCAAAGATAGGCTCAAATGGTGGAACAAACATATTTTTGGATGGCTAGACCTTAATATGGAGCGTGAGGGTGACATTACAAATAATTTGGAGGATTGTTTGGCCATGGATTCGGAAGCTGTTACGGATGCAGAGGTAATTAGGCAAGGACAGGCTCAAATTAGTTTCTGGAAGCATCTGCGTATTAGAGACAACATTATTAAACAGAAATTAAAGGTTAAATGGATTCAAGACGGGGATCAAAATACCAAGTATTTTCACGATATGCTCAAACACAGGACCAGGAAGAATTCTATATTATCTATTTTGGTTAATTCTGCTTATGTGGAAGAGGTTCAATCTGTTAAACACACTGCGAAAGAACATTTCCGTACCAGGTTTCGAGCTGATACTGCACGCAGACCAGAACTTGACTTTTCAGGAATTAGTAGGTTGTCTGTTGAAGATAATATTATGCTTGAGGAGAAATTATGCGCTGATGAAATTAGAGAAGTTGTCTTTGAATATGGTGGTAATAAAAGCCCGGGTCTCGGCGATTTTAATGTCGAATTTATCAAGAGGTGCTGGGACATCGTAGGCATGGAGGTTGTAGATTGCATTAACAAATTCCATAATTTAGCTTGGTTACCAAAAGCTCTTTCTTCTTCTTTCTAGGCATTAATTCCCAAAAAGGAGAATCCCCAAAGTTTTAATGACTACAGACTAATTACCCTTACTGGCTACATATACAAGATTATCACAAAAGTATTGGCTGCGAGACTCAACAGAGTGATGACAAAATTGATATCTCGTACTCAAACAACTTTCATTGGGGGGAGACAATTGCTAGATGGGGTGTTAGTTTTGAATGAAATTATTGTTTTCTCAAGAAGAAGCAAGAAGAGTTGTGTTCTCATGAAGATAGATTTTGAAAAAGCTTATGATTGCGTGAATTGGATATTCTTGAGGAAAACTATGGATACGGTGGGTTTTGGTGCAAGATGGATGAAATGGATTACGGGAATGGTGATGAACAGCTACATGTCAGTTTTAATAAATAGTACTCCACGTCATGATTTCAAGTTCACGTGAGGACTTCGACAGAGGGATCCTCTATCGCCTTTCCTTTTCTCTATGGTAGGTGAAACCTTGACATTATTGATCTCTAGAGTTGTTTCTACAGGGATGCTTAGGGATTTCAAAATCAACGATCATACTTCATAAAATATCTTGCAATATGCGGATGATATGGTTCTTATATGTGACAGTTCCTGGTCCAATTTATGGTCTTTGAAAGCTATCCTAAATGGCTACGAAATGATTTTCGGTTTAAAATTCAATGTCGGGAAAAGTTCTTTAATTGGTATAGGCGTGGGTGACTTTTCCTAAAATCCGCTGAAGCTTTTATTGGATGCAAGATTGGTGTGTCTCAGTTCAAATTCTTAGGAGTTTATGTTGTAGGCAATCATCGCATAATTGAGTTTTGGAAGCCGGTAATGGATTGTTTGAAGACGAGATTATCGAAGTGGAAAGGAAACCTATTATCCATAGGGGGTAGTTACCCTCATCAATTTTGTTATTACTAACCTTCCGGTATATTTCCTTTCTTTCTACAAAATTCCTAGGAAATTTATGCAGTCAATAATCTCTATACAAATACTATTTATATGGCCTGGTTCGCAACAAACTCGTGGTATCACTTGGGTGAGTTGGAAGGATATATGCAAGGAAAAGGAGGAAGGTGGCTCGAGGATAAACCACATTAGTTTATTCAATATTTCTCTTTTAACTAAATGGCTATGGAGGTTTCTTACTGATAATGACGTGATTTGGAAAGGGGTGATCGAAGGACGTTATGGAAATGTTGCTAACTCGATCATATCTAAAGAAGTCGTCAATTATGGCAAAGGTAGTTCCTTATGGTGGAAAGATATTATGTCGTGCTGCGGAGATGAAGGTATTAATATTTTTGTGGATCTCCTATCCCATAGACTTGGTGATGGTAGCAAGGTCCTTTTTTGGAACTCAAAATGGTTGGGGGATAGACCGTTGTGTTACGTATTCCCGCAGCTTTTTAATCTTTCTAATATGAAAACGAGATCGGTGCTGCAAATGGGAGCTTGGAGAGATGAGGTATGGCATTGGAATTTGGATAGCGTAGTGGATGCTGGTGATTCTTTGCGTCTGCATGAAATTCAAGAACTTGTGCAACTGCTGCAGTTTATCTTTCCCATTACTGGCGCTGCAGATGTGGTTGTGTGGCCCTACACTGCCAACATAATTTTTTCGACAAAATCTATTTATGGAAGGCTCATTGTGGCACAATATGGGGACAGTTTTGATGCTAGTATCAAGAAATTCTACAGGTAGATTTGGAAGCCCTTCTCCCCGACCAAAGTGAAGGTTTTCGCGTGGCGACTGTTTTTAACTAGGATTCCTACTAGGCTCAATCTGGTTAATCGCGAAGTTATCACAAATGCACACGAACGGGTTCGTGTTTTTTGTTTTCGTAGCGACGAGGATGCATCTCATCTTTTCTTTAATAGTTTCAAAACTAGAGCTATTTAGAACAATGTTTGTGCTTGGTTTGATGTGGGTAACATAAATGATTCTGATTGTACAGTTCATTTGAGATCTTGGTCATCATTGATAAAGGAGAAGATTTCGTTCTCTAATGCGGTCGGCTTGTGGTCTATTGTATGTTAGGATATTTGGTTAGCTAGGAAGAATATTCTTTTCAAAGACGAAATAGGAGATTCAGAAGTAGTTTTGCAAAGGATTATACTGCATTCTTGGTGGTGGCTTTCCAAGAGGACTAACAAGTTGTTTTGTTGTAGTTATTATTTTTGGTGTAAATAACCTTAGGAATTCCTTTAACACTAGGACTGGCGTAGTTTTTGTGGATTTATTTGGTTTGTAATTGGATTGGGGTACCCCTAGTAACCTTTATTGATATAATTATTTTCTCTTTGCTTATAAAAAAAATTGGTTAATTAATAGAAATGTGGAATAATTTAATGAGGCGACAAATTTATAATATATATATATATATATATATATATATATATATATATATATATATATATATATATAATTAAGTTATGGATTAGTACACTAAAAAAGACTCTGACACTGATACGATGATATCGATAATAATATGAAAAAATTGAATAAATTAAATATTATTAAAAATGTCGGTGTAGGTGTCTGACATCAGAACGGACATATACATGTTTTTTTCTCAAAGATGTCGGTACTAAATTTTGGTTTTCCCACCATTTTATATCAGCATTTTACCACCAAATTTTGAGAAATTTCAAATGTTAAATTTTGAATCATAAAAAAAAACGCTATACATTCAATCATTCTCTATATAAAGATTAAACTTTCCATATTTTCTTTCATTCATGATAAAAAAATGCCTCTTGACATAAACTTAAATGTTGCTTTCACTTTTACAGATGAAGAATAATCTTCTAAATGTGAGACTATTGCACCATCAAATATAAAAACACATCAATTTGAGTTTGAGCAAAATTATCCATCACATCTTACTGTTGAAGATAACATGAACCAAGTTGTACCATCAAATATAGAAAAACCTGATTTTGAGTTTGAGTTAACTCATTTCCCATATCTCAATGTTGAAGGTAACATAAATAAAAAATTTTCTCCTCAAGAAGAAATAAGCAACAATGATTCTTTCTCAATTGAAAATGGTGAGTAATTATTTCAAACAATAGCAGTGACACTGTGTAATACCCCAAATTTTGACCACTAAGATTTCCCATCATTGTGCAAATCATCACCACAATATGGATGTACCTTTATGCTTCATCAGTCTCCCCAAAGATGGGTGAGCATTGACTACAATCAAAATTAGGGTTTCAAGCCCTCTCTGAGCTTTAGACAAAGGCTCAATCAAGAAATGACATGATCTTCAACTTGTCTAATCTCTCAAACATCCACAATGGATCAAAAAGGACTCCCACTTCAAGGATTAAGCACAAGGCTGCTCCCTTCTAGGTGGATCAAGTCTCAAGATCGACAGTGTCACCAAATTAGGGTTTTGGTCTACCAGGGCCTCCAGATGGAAATTTTCATCTGGGCACAAGGCAATGATCCAAAACATAACCTAATATACTTCATGGAACCTCATGAACCCATGCATCAAGTCAATTTTGCCTCAGGGGATGCATTCATCAAAAATCAGGAATTAGGGTTTCTTGACCTAATTCACCCCTAAGTTGACTTTTGGGACAAACCATGAGCCAAGACCTCAAGAGATGATTTGAGGGTCTTTAATATACCATATTTATCCATTTGGAACAATGGATTGATCCAAGAAGTTTAAGCAACAAGTCTCAATTTCATCTGCACCACAATTAGGGTTTTAAGGGAAAAGTCAACTGTAACTTTGACTTTTGACCAGGACATGCTCCCAAACCCTAATACATGATTGAGTATACCCTATGACACCCATGGAACATGTCCATCAAGTTTGATTTAGGTCAAGGACATGATTTCCTGAAGAATTGCACAGTTTGGAATTCATCTGATAAAAAGTCAACTGTGCACAAAAGTCAACTTTTACTTTTTGAGATTTTTCACCAAAATGGATTTTTAACCCTAAAATGATGTTAATGTATGATTTGAATCATCATTCATCAAGAAAAATCAAGAAAAGTGAGATAACTTGTAAAAGGGGTAACCATAAAACTTAGAAATTTTTCTAAGTTAAAAATAAAGTGGCAAAGGTACCAACTTTGGAGGACCATAACTCCTAAACCACAAGGCCATTTTTTCTCATCCAAAGATGGATTTGTAGCCCTCATTATCACCTACAAAAACTTCAACTACAAGTCATTCCAATTCATTAAGGATTTTGAGTTGTGGAGTGATCAAAGTGGCTGAAAAGTGAAAATGTCACTTTTTCCAACACTTAGTGAAATTTTCACTAAGTCAGATTCTGCCTCACTTTTTGCCAAATGTAGGGGGATTTTTCACTTGGAATCAAAAGAGATCAAAACCAAACTTGTTCAAACAGTTGTTGTATCATGTAAGAGCTTTCCAAAATGGCCAAGAACATTGCCAAATTCAACCTACACCATGAGATACAACATTGCCAAGTTACCTTGCTGAAATCTGTCAAGGCAAGGCAGAATTTGCAACTTTGGTCGATTTGCCAAAATCAGCCAAATTCAATTGCTCCAATCCACTTGGACACCTCAGAGGATTGAATCTAAAGGGGACAATCACTGAGCCAAGCCTCCAAAGTCCATGGAACAAGAAATAGCATGTTGAACCTAGAATGGCCAAAATGGGGACAAGACTTCAAATTTGGAATGAGGCATTCAATGGAACCATCAAGGTGGCATGGACTGAGCCATTCTCATCTGAAATCAGTCAAGACTTATCCAAGACCAAGGGGACCAAAGCTCTGTGCCCTAACCTCTAGTCAATGGCTAGAGGAGACTTGGATTTTCATTTGCCAACATTGGCCAAACCTACTTACCAGCTGCCATTCACTATTCCTTGCAAAAAAAACTTGCTCTACTATAAATAGAGCTCAATTGTGGTCAGTTTAAGTACACCAAAGCCATCTAACAGATGCTTTCTTCAAAATCTCTTTCTCTTGGCAAAAATGCATTTCTTAGCAAGGTAGCTATCGGGTTTTGAGTTTGAGAGCAATTCTGCACAAACCAATCACTCACACACCTCACATACATCACATATGAGCTAATCAAACACTCACATAACTTCTGAAACATCAATTTCATGAAATCACCAGCTGGTTGCTCAAATTCTCAAACAAGTTGCAGCTGAGGTACCACAAAATGATCCAGCCAATTTCAATCGAGTCCAACCATCCAAACACAATCCATAGGGTGTAGGGAAGCTGTTCAGATCATCACCACTCATCTGTAACATCTCCAAATCAAAAATCACTTTGCACTTGCTGTCACGGCTTGGAGGTAAGCACATACTTGGTCATCTCTCAATCTATGCATATTTCCTCGCACAATAGTTTGGCCATATGTTCATAATCATGCATGGAATGTTTTCCCTCAATTAATTGCATTGCTTGAATCGTGTATCAAAAATCCTAGCCTTCATGCAGAAATTAGGGTTCTTGAGGTCTCTTCGTGATTTCTTGTTGTATGTTTAATTTAAATGAAATTAAAGTACATAGACATGATCGTGAGGTTGAGACGAGCATAATGATATGTGGATTGCATGATATGATTACGTATTCATGGAGATTGGATAGAAAATGCAAATCTGAGAAACCAAGAACACGCGCGTGTTCTTCAGCTGTTCTTGGCGCCATTTTTCATAAATTCAAATATTTGAATTTTGTGATTTTGTTTAATTGATTCAAAAATTAATTTCTCACTGAGTTTTAATGATTTTGAGTTGATTCTTTTTTTAATCATTCACAAAAATGTTAAAATATTTTATTTTATCAAAAAATCCCAAAAATATTATTTATTTCATATAATTGATATTTTTGCAAAGAATTAATATTTTGATTGTTTTTGGCATTTTAAATATTTTTTCTACATTGATTTTGCAACTTTTAATGCTTTCTAATTATTTTGTAGGTCAATACTTAATTTTTGAAGCGTTAATCCAAGATCACAATTTGTTTTCCATGTGTTAAACAATTTTTGATCATTTTAATTGAATTTTTATTCAATTAAATACATTTTGAAAACAAATTAGGGTTTTGGATTAATTCAACCCTCATAAATCATTTTCAAAACTTCTTGGGCCTCTTGAGAGAGTGTAAGACCCATCCCCCCTTGTACAAAAAACTTTTTGGGCCTCATCCATTGTATAAGTCCCTCTGTACAAGTAAACGGCGCGATCGTCGCCCGTTTAAAAATAAAAACCATCTGGGCCTACCCTCGAGTAGTAAGACCCATTTCTTTTTCTTAAAACTTTTTGGGCCTCTAATAGAGTATAAGACCCAATCCTTTTTTTGACCAAATCATTTTTGGGCCTCATTCATTGTATAAGTCCCGATACCGTAAAAAACAAACGGTGCGATCGTCGCCCTTTTCAAAATAACCATTGGGCCTCTCCTTGAGCTATAAGACCCATTCAAAACACTTTGGGCCTCTATTAGAGTGTAAGACCCAATCCCCCTTTTAACCAAAACATTTTGGGCCTCACTTATTGTATAAGTCCCTCTGCGTTAAAAGAAAACCTCGGCATGATCGCCATTTTTAAACAAAAAATCATTTGGGCCAACCCTTGTGTTATAAGCCCCACTATTTTCTTTAAACCTTTTTGGGCCTCTTGAGAGAGTGTAAGACCCATCCCTTTGTACAGAAAACCATTTTGGGCCCCAGTCACTTGTATAAGTCCCTCTGTACAAATTCAATAGTGCGCTCACTGGTAAAACCCTGGGCCTCTCCTTGAGCTGTAAGCCCCAAATCTTTCTTTTTCAAAGCACTTTCTCCTTTGATTTTGAATATACTGTTGTTTTCAATCTTTCTTTGTTGAACAACTAACCAAACAGCATGGAAGCTCTACAACCGAGTAAGTGTTTACTCGCTTTCATTTACTGCTTTCATATTATAAACTGTATTGTGGGGCTGCTCGTTGTAAGTCTCCTTTCATAAACTCATATCTACTGTGTAATAATAGTATAGATATCTCGAGTTTCCCCGGCAACTACGTCTAGAACTAGGTGACGCCGTTTCGTTTATTCGTAGAAATAGACGCCTAGATCCCCAATAGGAGCACCAGATACAGTCTTCTCTTCGGCTGTCCTCCTTAGGAATCGTCAAGAAACTCTACTCCCCAAGATGAATGTATTCTCCGTGAATGGCATCTTTGAGTTTCTTCCAAATTCTCGAACTTTCCTGACTTGATCTATTCCTTGTGGATAGCTTGCCTTGAATGTCTCGGGGTTTGGGTACCCACTACGGTCATAATCTTGGACCTTAACTAAGGGACACTCTTTAAAAGCTAGAAGTCGCTGGATATTAAACCTCGCACGTTTACCAGTGGTTTTCATCTTTAAAAGAGTTATCTCTCCTAATGGAAAGGAGATGATAGACCCACGGGCTTCTTAAAAACATCGGCCTCCTCTTGGGCATTATTCAAGGACCCGTCGGCTTCTTAGAAGTATTCACAGCCTCCTCTTAGGCTTCGTATAATGATCTCTTCCTCCGGGAATGATAGCCTCCTCTTGGGCTTCGTACAAGGACCCGTCGGCTTCTTAAAAGTTTCCAGCCTCCTCTTGGGCTTCGTACAAATTGTCCCGACGACCTCCCAGAGGTATAGGAACAGAACCTAGTCATCCTCATAGAACAGTCCTTTCATAGAGTCTACTACTGTTTCTCACAGCATAGTACAAAAGATAAAACTCTAGACACGGACAGTCTAACTTCCTTGAGTCTCAAAGACATTCTCAAGCACCCTTCGTTAAATAGGAAGGAAACCCGCAGACTCGGACAGTCTCAATACCCTTTGGATTTCCTGTTTCCTCAAAGAGAAAGAAATATCCCTGATCCTCAAATCAAACCCCTGGGTACAGTGTTACTCATATAAGAACTGATTTTCTCTTTTAAAATCAGTATATTGGATCTGTCACTCAACTGAAACAGTTACAATAGCCTCCATCTCGGGCTTCGTACGAGATACCAAAATTCTCCCCAGTGGAGTCAAAACAACCTTTTCACCTCTCTCTCGGGCTTTGTACGAGATACAAAAACACTCTCTTACTGAGTATAAAAGATTCTCCAACTGAGTCAACTCTTTGCCAGCCTCCTCTTAGGCTTTGTATAATGATATGCCCCACTGGGTCAAACCCTTTTAGCCTCTTTCTCGGGCTTTGTACGAGACACAAAATAGCCTCCTCTTAGGCTTTGTATAATGATTTTCCTAGCGGAAAGTAGCCTCCTCTTAGGCTTCGTATAAGAAAACCACTGGTTGATCCAATCAACCTTTTAGCATCAAAGTTGTGCCTCGTTCACAGTATACAAACATCAACAACTCCTTCCCCTTCATCTAATCGCTGTAAGCGGCAAGTCTCTGGATCATCTACATCCATGCCACTGTCCCTCTTTTAGCATGAGAAATTCCTAAGGAAAGATGGCATTGCTCTACACTGAGTTAAAGTCTTCTCCTTCAGGTTAAAACCCTTTCTTCGGAAATTATGGCATTGCTCGGATCCGTGTATCCCAGTTAAAGTAATTCTCCTTCTCCCTTCTTTAGAGATGACAAATTCTCTCTAAAGTCGAGGTCTTTCAGCTTCACGTCTTGGGCTTTGAACAAGACACAAATAGACCTTCAGCTTCACATCTTGGGCTTTGAACAAGATACAAATCACCTTTCGCTTCACGTCTTGGGCTTTGAACAAGACACCAAAAACACCAATTTCCTCCCATAGAATAGGAGGAACTACGAACGCTCTGATTTCCCTGTTTCGGTAAACGGGAATACGTAGGCATAAGATCGAAAGAAAAGATCTTAGCGAGCGCAATCAACAAAAAAACCCAAATCCCATATCTCCATCAATCAAAAGTAGTAATTCAAAAGCATCAGTCCTAACACCCTAATCCTTGTTCCCCGTCAGAAACCCTTTGCCTAGATTAAAAGAAAGAAGACAGTATTGGCGAAAACACAAATAACCAGTACAAGGCCCCCCCCACATTGATAGCATCCGTAACCTAACAGACCGCTGTTTAAACTCAGTATGCAAAGCAGGGTTAATTGGAGACATCTATTTCCCTTCCTTATTCAGCTCACAATAGGATAAAAAATTAATCGACCTGTAGTTAAAGCTCAAACCGCAGAGAGCGACCAGCGCTTAAGAACCGCGCCCAAAATCGCTCGCTACAGAAAAGTGGCGCCCACCGTGGGGCCCTTCTTTCTTTCTTTCTGTTTTCCTTGTAAAATGGCGACTCTGCTGGGGAGTCATTGCCAAGATCTTTCTGCCTTAGGGCATCATCCCCATTTTCTACGAAAAATGGGAACTCTACCGAAGAGAAAGATTGACCTATGCTGGTCCATCTCTTAGGCAGGGAACCACAGATTGGGGTTTCCGCCGGGGAACCCATTTCTGTCAGGAACTTAGGAATCATAGCTTTATAAGTCTAGGATGATTAGGACAAATATATATACTGCTTTTCCTAAATGCTATACGTGTTTATTTTTCTGCTACTGGGAATGCGTGTGATGCCGCATGTGGTGAGAATGAGTATACACCTAGAAAAGCCAAACCCTTTCGTAATGCGGAAGCTATCGGAAATAGCTGTTACGCGACACTACCCTCATTTGAGGCTGGTGATCTATTATCGGTGAATGGCACTTACTCTAAGATTGCTCTACAACTCGCTGGCGATTCGCTTGTTGTTTTGCTTTCCTAGGAGGAGCTGATGATAATGAGTACAGGTACAAAAATCACCCCAGTATAAACTTTTGGGGATGGGTAGAGCCTTGACTTCATGACAACGACCCTTTGACCCCATGTTTTTTCTATGTTTTTGTGTGCTGCATTCATGCATCCATTTAATAAAACATTAAAACATTCAAAAAATTTCTCTTCTAGTCTCTCTGTTTTTCAAATTAAACTAAGACTGTGATTGCAAATATCAGAGAAAAAGATTGCATTAATGGATTTCGGTAGAAGGAGAACTCACCAGTATACCTTCAAGGTTCCAAAACTAGGGGATTTGAGAAAGTTAGCGAGGATGATCGTTAACCCAGAGGCTTTCAGAGCCAAGCACGGTGGTTTGCTACCACTGTTAAGAGTCCATGTGATTAAGGGGATCATGGACGCGCTCATTCAATTCTACGATCCGGTTTATCATTGTTTCACATTCCCGGATTACTAGCTTGCACCAACGCTGGAGGAGTATTCTCATCTGAATGATTTACATATCACTGATCGAGCTCCGTTTTCTGGACTGGAAGAAATTCCAAAGAATTAGACTATTGCAATAGCAATTCATTTGGACGAGTCTGAGGTCAGGACTCACATGACCACTAAGGGTGGCATCCAAGGTTTGCCAGCCCAGTTCTTGACAAAAAAGGCTCTATACTTCGCTAGTATAGGGAACGTGACTGCTTTTGAAAGCATCTTTGTCTTGCTTACCTACGGGTTATTTTTGTTTCCTAACATCAATAACTTCGTCGATATCAACGCTATTAAGGTTTTTCTCATTGGAAACCCTGTGCCGACTTTGCTCGCAGATGCGTATCATTCTGTACACTTAGGAAATTTATACAGCGGAGGAGAGATCACATGCTGTGTACCTTTGCTCTACAAATGGTTTATCTCTCACTTGCCCAAGTCTGCTGCTTTTTGGTATTGCAAGAGTGTCTTACGTTGGTCGCAGAAGATCATGTCTCTCACCAATTCCGATATAGATTGGTGTAATAGGATTTATGAGGGAATCAAAATCATTGACCGTTGTGGAAACTTCCCCAGCGTACCCCTCATAGGAACTAAAGGAGGAATCAACTATCATCCGATATTAGTTCTTCGTCAATTTGGATACCCGATGAGACACATCCCACTGGATGTTCATCTGGAAGGTCTTTTCTTCAAAGAAGGAGAAAACGACAGAGCACTAAAGATGGAAATAGTGCAAGCTTGGAAACAGGTTCATAAGAAAGGACGAGAGTCTCTGGGAAAACCGGATTGTGTCTCAATGGAGCCTTATCTCCATTGGGTACAAACTAGAGCTCTCAAGCTAAAGATGCCTTATCCTCGTTACGGAATTCTTCCGCCGAGGGAAATTGTCATGTACTTCATGACGGAAACTGAAAGGCTTCAGGTTACTCTCAACAAAGTTCAAAAGGAAAGAAGATCTTGGAAGAACAAGTACCGCACCCTCGACGTAGAGTGTATCCAAATACAGCAACTACTAAAAGAGAAAGATGCTCTGATCGAAATTTTGGAGCAGTATGCTGTGGAGAATAAAGATGACCAAAGGAATTTGCTCGCTCCTTTCACCTGGCAAAGGAATGACAACCCGACAACGGCCCAAGCGCCCCGGTCAAAGAAGAGGACTCGGGACCCATTAGTTTAGGTTTCTGTTTCTGCACTTTGTAATCTACTGTATTTCCATTTCTGTAATCCTTTGGAATTCAATAAAAAGGGGTTTCCCCACTGTTTGATATTTGCAATCTAATTGTCGAAGTTTATTTTGATTAAACAAAAAAAAACAACAATTAATATAATCATTGCATTCATCATTCTCACATCGCGTATTCTTCTTCCCTACGAATCTTACGTTTGTGTCTCGATTCTAGAGTCAAACTGTCTCATTCGTATAATACTCGGGCCAATCATCAGAAAAGGATGGATGATCTTGAGGAAGAAAAGAGAGAGTTGAAAGAAGAGATTGACGCTCTAAGAGAGGATATGAGAAAGCTTCGTAACGACATGCAAGCCATGGCAGAAGCTCAGCTACAAAGAACTGTGATCTCAGAGATCACCTCAACGCCCATCATAGAAAAGTATGATCCTAGGTATCAGATGCCGAAAGATCGTCCGTGGGGCATGCCTGTTAACTATATCCCGGAAGGATATGTTCCGCCGATCACTGAAGATCAGGGAATCGCAACAGAAGCCGCTGGGCCTGAAGGTTACAAACTTCGGGAAAGCGAAGATGCCAAGGGCATACTGAAGACTCCTGAAGGTTACAAACTTCGGGAAATGCCAAGACTTACTACCGTAGTCACGGTACCACCCCCTGTGGTGCACACTGTCCCGGAAGGACAGATTCCACAGACATCTTCTGATAAGAAGGAAATTATGTTTGACAGAATGGATGAATTCCAGGAGCAGTTCTTGGAAATGCAGAAAGAGCTGCAAGCCATTCACGGTCAGGATCTATTTGGAAAGGACGCCGCAGACCTCTGCTTGGTCCCAAATGTGAAAGTCCCACACAAGTTCCAAGTGCCCGACTTTGAAAAATACAAGGGTAACTCTTGCCCTCAGAGCCATCTGGTGATGTACGCTCGGCGGATGTCAGCTCAGACGGAGAATCAGGACCTACTGATTCACTACTTCCAGGATAGTTTAACCGGTGCCGCACTCAAATGGTACATGGGTTTAAACCGTACTACGATCAGTACATTCAGAGATCTTGGTGCTGCCTTCGTCCAACAATACAAGTACAATTTGGACATGGCACCCGACAGAGATCAACTCAGATCAATGTCGCAAAAGGACAAGGAAACCTTTAAGGAGTATGCTCAGAGGTGGCATGAAATTGCCGCTCAAATTTGTCCACCTCTTGAGGAAAAAGAGATGACAAAAATCTTCTTAAAGACCTTAAGCTTATTTTACTATGACCGAATGGTTTCCAGTGCGCCTAGCGACTTCACCGAAATGGTCGGTATGGGTGTACATCTTGAGGAAGCCGTCCGAGAAGGACGTTTGGTAAAAGACACTAGATCGACGAGCGGTACTAAAAAATACGGTAGTGCTCTCCCTAAGGAAAAAGAGCAAGATATTGGGAATATCTCTCTCGGAAAGCAAAGGCAACGTTATCAGCCAGTAGCAGCTGTTACTCCTGCTATCGGCCCCGCGCCTGTTCCTATGTATCAACCTCAGATTGCGCAGAGCCAACCTGACCAACAAAGGACACAACAGCCTCTTCAGCAGGCTCGTCCTCCATATAACAACAACCGTACAACACGGCCACCAGGATTTGATCCTATACCCGTAACGTACGCAGAGCTGTTTCCGTTACTGCTGGCTAAGGGGAACATCCAGACTAAGTCTCCTCTTACAGTACCGGAAAATCCGCCTTTCTGGTTTAAGGTGGATCAAACATGCCCTTATCATCAAGGAGGTTCAGGGCATAACATTGAGACTTGTCTCAATTTCAAATCCGACGTGCAAAAGCTTGTTAGGAGTGGGCTCTTATCTTTCAAAGATACGAATCCCAATGTTCTTACAAACCCACTGCCTCAACATGAGAAAACTGCAGTCAATCTGATTGAGAAAGAGACTAACAATGTCTATCAAATTCACGATGTACTCTTATTGGGGACCAATCTGGTCAAGATGCATTATAAACAGAGTGGATATGGCCATGTGCCACCTCATAGCTATCACCAGTGTGATATCTGCTCTAAAGACAACCAAGGATGTTCTGTAGTGCAAACAGCTCTACAGGAACAAATGGATCTTGGATGGATCCAAGAGCACTGAATTCGTGGAGTTAACATGGTTTACACGAATTCCAACGTCATTCACAACCACGACATTTGTGCGATGAATGCCAACTTGGTGGCGATGCACTCAAGGCAAAGCCAGTATCATAATCTGCCGCGGCACGATTACAGTTCTTGTCTGACTTGCTCGGTAAACAAACAGGGATGCTCTTTCATACAAGAGGCCCTCCAGCGTCAGATGGATCTTGGATGGATCCAAGACTACCATGATAGGAACTCTTATCAGATCAATATGGTTCAAATATTCGATATCCGCGTAATGAATACCAACCTGGTAGAATTACATGCTGAGCAGGTCCGACTTGGATTCTTAGTATCACATGACTATCAAAACTGTAAAGCAGGTTGCGAAAACGATCGAGGTTGTACCCTTGTCCAAGAGGCACTTCAGTACTTGTTAAATCACTGGTGGATGCCAATCTATAAGGACGAAGATACTCAGCAGATTAGTATCAATCACAGGAATCCTACTCGTCGTCAAAGTCAGGATGTCCGATCAATGGGAGGTAACCTAGTGAGGTTACATTGCATTCAAAGTGGGCGTGGCCAGGTGCCACCACACAACTATGACAATTGTAGCGTCTGTTCGGAAAGTAACCAAGGGTGTTACCTTGTGAGAGCAGCTCTTCAGGGTCAAGTCAATCATGGAGAAATTCATCCATATCCAGGTTCAGGACCCATCATTTGGTCGCCGAACTACCTTGCCGAGCAAGTTGAGGATGTTGTCACAATCTCTGGTCATCACAGGACCAGGGATGTTTTTGCCATCATCCCTCTACTTGACGAATCTAGAGTTCCCAACCGGGAACGGATCAAGGTTACTTATGATGGTCAGAAAAATCAGAAGGCTCCTGTAGTCATCTATCTGCCGGGACCACTACCGTATGAATCAGCTAAGGCAATCCCTTACAAATACGGTGCAACAATAATCGAGAATGGAAAGGAAATTCCATTACCCTCCGTCGTGAATATTGCAGACATCAGTCGTGTAACACGGAGCGGTCGAATCTTCAACCGAGGGGTTGGAGAATCCAACAAAGAAAAGGAACTTCAGGCAGAAATTCCTGATCCACCAGTCGGTCAATCTAGTAATCCCGACTTTTCAAAAGACAAAGATGAGATGCTAAAGCTCATCCAAAGGAGTGAATACAACATTGTTGATTAACTGTTACAGACTCCTTCAAAGATCTCAGTATTATCACTGTTACTCAGTTCAGAAGCCCACAGGGAGGCTCTACAGAAAGTCTTGGAGCAAGCCTTTGTGGAACAGGATGTAACAATCAGACAGTTCGATAGTATTGTCTCTAACATCACTTCCTGCAACAATTTGGGATTTAGTGATGAAGAATTACCTGAAGAGGGTCGCCGTCATAACATGGCGCTCAACATTACAGTTAACTGCCAGGGCGATGCTTTAGCCAACGTACTGGTAGACACAGGGTCAGCCCTGAATGTTATGTCGAAGTCCACTTTGAGGCAATTATCATTCAAGGGCCCTCCGATGAGAGTCAGCGAGGTCGTCGTCAAAGCATTCGACGGATCCAGAAAAACAGTTATCGGCGAAGTTGATCTTCCCATAACTATTGGTCCTCACACTTTCCAAATCACTTTCCAGGTCATGGACATCCGGGCAACATACAGTTGTTTATTAGGAAGACCTTGGATACATCAGGCTGGAGCGGTTACTTCAACCCTCCACCAGAAGCTAAAGTTCGTCAAGAACGATCAACTTGTCACGGTTTGTGGGGAACAAGCCTTGCTTGTGAGTAACTTATCATCATCTACTTGTGTGGAACCCGAGGAGGTTATTGGAACTCAGTTCCAAGCACTATCGGTGAGCAAGAACAATCAGTCCAAAGAAGGAACTTCAATTTCTTCATGCAAAGATACTATCAAAGCGGTCGAGAGTACCGATACGACAGGATGGGGACGGCTTGTCATTCCCATTGACAATAAAACAAAGAAGGGTCTTGGTTTTTCTGCAACCTGTACCCAGACAGCTGCTAACGATGAAGGTCTTCATCCCCTTCAAAACTTCTTCCACAGTGGAGGTTTTCTTCACCCAGTGTCTCAGACAGTTCATGCTATCAATGAGGAAGATCCCTCTGACGCAGATGAAGAGTGGAAGTCCTATCTTAATGAGGACGGTTATATGTCTCAGGAAGAGGTGCCTATGCCTTTTCGCTTTCCTATAGAAAGTCCGAGATTTATACCAAGATCAGATGTCGAAATGATCTACGGAGATTGTGATCCGGAAGGATGCCGTGCTCCGCCAAATTCATTAGAGGAGGACACTCCGATGAAAGACAACTTTGACCACAATTACTATGGCCCGATGGATGGCCTGCCAATGTGGCAGCTTTACCCAGGAAACTTGGGGCAAGAGAGTCAGCCGAGTAATGAAACTCAGCTGAGCATCATTGAACAGAATACCTGTGTCCCCACCATGTCATGGGATCAACACTCAGGTCATTCGGAAACTACTCAACATGAAGATGAATTTGCAACGTTTGCAGGACTAGAATTCATCAATTATGTTTTTCCCGAGGTCAACGTCATCGAGAGAAATGACTCCTCCAGTTCCAAAGAAGTTTGGGACACTTTGGGACAACCAAGTGGAAAATACGACTATATGGTTAAGTACACCGCTCCCGAAAGCTCTCGTATCAGGCTCGAAGATATCCAGTCAACTGGATGGGGAGATACAGCTGAGAGCACAAATGCTATGCAAAATACAACAGAGGAATCCTCCTACGACAATTCTGCTTAGGAAACAGATTCCAATGATCCTGCTCCACCAGAAATCAGTGTCATTTCTGAAGACAAACCGAGGAAGGTACCAGACTTTGTGATTCACCGAGGAGTTCGCCGCCAATGGGTTGCTGTCGATGTTCCGAAGGTCGGTCATCAGTCAAAGTAATTGCCATCTTTAACCTTTCACCCTGCCCAGGTGAAACAGATGTTTTGATAGGGCTCGTTTTCTGTAAATTACCCTCTTCGCTTTGCCCAAAGCGACAGAGTTTTGTTTTATAGGGCTGTAGTTTCAAGATTCGACTTGTTCATTAATAAAATAACGTTGTTCTGTAATTTCCGCATTAATTGCTGTTTTCTCTTTTTGCTTTTTCAGAAAATGGTAATCCTAAAAAACATTCAATAATAAAAACAAGCAGTAAAATCAAAACACTGCACACACTTACATTTTCTCTATCTCTTCTAAACACGAATCATCACGTCATGCAGATTGCTTGTTTTAAACCCCGTTGAAACATACGATCCGATGCCTTCTCCCAACTTTGAGTTCCCGTTATTCGAGGCTGAAGAAGAAAATGACAACGAAATTCCAAGAGAGATCTCCCGACTACTCAAACAAGAGGAAAGGTCCATTGAACCTCACAAAGAGCTGTTGGAAACGGTAAACTTGGGTTCAGAGCAAGAGAGAAAAGAAATCAGGATTGGGGCACTGCTCAGTCCAACTGCCAGAGAGGGTTTGATAAAGCTTCTCAAAAAATTCCCCGATGTATTCGCTTGGTCTTATCAGGATATGCCAGGGTTGGATACCAGCATCGTGGAACATCACTTACCGTTGAGATCGGAATGTCCTCCAGTAAAGCAAAGGTTGAGACGGACTCACCCGGACATGGCCATCAAAATCAAAGAGGAGGTACAGAAACAGATCGACGCGGGTTTCCTCGCTACATCTGAATATCCTCAATGGTTAGCCAACATCGTACCCGTTCCCAAAAAGGACGGAAAGGTCAGAATGTGTGTTAATTACAGAGATCTAAACAAGGCAAGTCCAAAGGATGACTTTCCTTTACCACACATTGACATGCTGGTTAACAGCACAACGAAGTTCAAAGTATTCTCCTTCATGGATGGATTCTCGGGCTATAACCAGATCAAAATGGCGCCGAAAGACATGGAGAAAACTTCGTTCATTACCCCATGGGGTACCTTTTGTTACAAGGTAATGCCGTTCGATTTGAAGAATGTCGGGGCAACCTATCAAAGGGCCATGACTACTCTGTTTCATGACATGATACACAAAGAAATCGAAGTATATGTCGATGATTTGATTGCAAAATCAAGAACAGAGGATGAGCACGTTGAACATCTGTCGAAATTGTTCGAACGTCTAAGAAAATTCAAGCTCTGCTTGAATCCCAACAAGTGCACCTTCGGTGTCCGTTCAGGGAAACTACTAGGGTTCATCGTCAGCCAGAAAGGGATTGAGGTTGATCCTGACAAGGTCAAGGCCATTCAAGAAATGCCTTCTTCAAAAACTGAAAAACAAGTCAGAGGATTCCTGGGACGTTTGAACTACATCTCCAGATTCATATTCCTTATGACCGCGACATGCGCGCCGTTCTTCAAGTTACTCAAAAAGAACCAGGATTGCGTTTGGTCAGGAGACTGCCAAACTGCCTTCGACAGTATTAAGGAATATCTGTTGAATCCTCTGATTCTATCACCTCCAGTGGAAGGAAGACCACTAATCATTTACCTCACAGTCCTAGAGGACTCAATGGGATGTGTACTTGGCCAACAAGACGAAACTAAACGGAAAGAGTCTGCCATCTACTATCTAAGCAAGAAATTCACCGACTGCGAGACTCGGTACACAATGCTTGAGAAAACTTGTTGCGCTTTGGCTTGGGCAGCCAAACGTCTTCGCCAGTACATGATTCGTCATACTACTTGGTTGGTCTCCGAAATGGATCCAATCAAGTACGTTTTCGAAAAACCTGCTCTCACGGGAAGGATTGCCCGTTGGCAGATGTTACTATCAGAATATGACATAGAGTACCATGCTCAGAAAGCCGTTAAAGGAAGTATTTTAGCCGATCATTTGGCTCATCAACCGATTGACGATCAAGAATCAATCGGGTTTGACTTCCTAGACGAAGATGTCATGTATCTAAAGATGAAAGATTGCGATGAACCGCTACCCAGTGAAGGGCCAGAACCAGGTTCCCAGTGGGGACTTATCTTTGATGGAGCAGTCAATCATTATGGAAACGGAATTGGGGCAATCATTGTTACCCCTCAGGGTTCCCACATTCCTTTCACTGCCAGACTTACGTTCAAATGTACGAACAACGAGGCCGAATACGAAGCATGTATCATGGGTCTCGAAGAAGCGATTGATTTAAGGATCAAAAACTTGGACGTATACGGCGACTCAGCCCTAGTGATCAATCAGATAAAAGGAGATTGGAACACATACCAATCAGGATTGATTCCTTACAAAGACTATGCAAGGAGGTTGTTACCCTTCTTTAACAGAGTCGACTTTCATCACATCCCTCGTGATGAGAATCACATGGCTGATGCATTAGCCACTTTCTCTTCCATGATCAGTGTAGGTCGATGGAATGACATACCTAAGATCAACATAATGCGCCTTGAACGACCCGCTTACGTCTTCACGATTGAAGCAGTCATAGATGACAGACCTTGGTATCACGATATCAAATGCTTCCTTCAGAGACAAGAGTACCCATCTGGGGCACTCGAAAAAGATAGAAAGACCCTCAGAAGATTGGCTGGAAACTTCTTCCTGAGCGGTGACACTCTTTATAAGAGAAATTTTGACATGGTCTTGCTCCGATGCGTCGACAGCCTAGAAGTAGACATGCTCATGAAAGAAATTCTTGAAGGATCCTTTGGCACTCATGCCAACGGACACACAATGGCGAGAAAAATCCTAAGAGCAGGGTATTATTGGTTGACCATGGAATCCGACTGCTACAAGTACATGAGGAGGTGTCACAAGTGTCAGATATACTTCGACAAAATTCATGTACCGCCATCACATCTCAAAGTTCTTTCTTCCCCGTGGCCTTTTTCCATATGGGGAATCGACATGATTGGTATGATTGAGCCCAAGGCTTCAAACGGACATCGGTTCATCCTAGTAGCCATTGATTATTTCACCAAGTGGGTCGAAGCAGCGTCATTCGCCAATGTAACCCGACAAGTGGTGGTCCGATTTATCAAAAACAATATCATCTGTCGTTATGGTGTTCCAAGCGAGATCATTACTGATAATGGATCTAACTTGAACAATAAGATGATGAAGGAGTTGTGCGCAGAGTTCAAGATCGAACACCATAACTCATCTCCCTACCGACCCAAGATGAACGGAGCGGTAGAAGCGGCTAACAAGAACATCAAGAAGATCGTTCAAAAGATGGTTGTAACCTACAAAGATTGGCACGAGATGCTACCCTTTGCGCTTCATGGTTATCGTACATCTGTCCGCACTTCAACAGGGGCTACCCCTTTCTCTCTAGTGTATGGCATGGAGGCAGTGCTTCCCATAGAAATAGAGATCCCATCAATCCGGGTATTGATGGAAGCGAAGCTCACCGAAGCTGAATGGTGTCAAAGTCGACACGACGACCTGAACCTGATCGAAGAGAAGCGAATCACGACACTATGCCACGGTCAGTTATATCAACAGAGAATAAAGAGGGCGTTTGACAAAAAGGTCCGACCTCGTGTCTTCAGGAAAGGAGACCTTGTGCTCTAGAAGATACAATCATTTCTCACTGATTCTCGGGGCAAATGGACCCCAAATTATGATGGCCCCTATGTGGTCACGAAAGCTTTCTCAGGCGGTGCCTTGAGACTTGCAACCATGGACGGAGAGGAATTTGCCTACCCCACGAATGTTGATGTAGTCAAGAAATACTTCGCCTAAAACTATAAAAAAAAAAACGTCTCGGTGGATTGAAAACCCGAAAGGGTGGTCCAGGAAAAAGTTAGAGACATGAAAAAAAAAGAATCATCCCGATGGATTGGAAATCTCATAGTACAATCCAGGCAAAAGTTAGGGATAATGGCAAGTAACTATGTTCAACAGAGGCAAGTCCCTCAACAGTAGTTACATCATCTATCGGAGGAAATCTCCAGTCAAAGGTCATCTTCGACAGAAGCTTAGGATGCCCCGAATTCAAAGTTGGTAGAAGGATAGTGGTCGTTATGTTTCAACGTAGCCCTTTTCCCTGTAAATTACCGTTTTCAAACTTTGTAAATACTCTTTGGAATCACGCGTTTGGCTGATTTCCATCTTATCAATAAAATTTGAGCCCTCGTGCTTTTGTTTGTAATTCTTTACTTGTTTTAGCTTTACAGAACGACGTTGTTTAAACTTAATTAGCGATTCTTGAAATAAAACAAAAAATAAATTTACTTGTTAAACTTTTTCTGCTTTTAAATTAAAGATGGCATTTCTTTTGACTGTTGAACATCAGAAGAACATCGATCGCTTCTCCCGAAGTAAGCGGATTTCAAAGTGCAGAATCAAAGTACTCCTTTTAAGCCTGTATGCCTGAATGAAGGGATCAAATGAGTCAGAGACCTTGTTTCGTCTGACACGCCTCGACCGAGTTCTCATCTCCTAAGCCCGATCAATATAGCTCCCAACGGGACTATCTCTCCTAAGCAAGGTGGAATTGCTATTTTGAATCAACGGTACTTCTTCGCCCCGCGATGGCCGAGTATCCAATTGTGTTCATCCATTAGTCTGTATGTCGCGTCTGTTTTGTCAGCATATACATACATACATCATGCATTTTTTATTTGCATTCACATTTCATATTGCATCGTTATCACTCTAGCCGGTCTTCTCCCCTAGTGATAAACAGTTTTCTCAATCGAGTTTGTCAGTTCTTTCCTCGTCAGGAAGTGTTGCGTCTGCACAATCTCGCCACCAGTGTATCTTTAAGATCAGATTCGGCACTTGGCCACTTTGATAACTTGAACCTCTGAAAAGCCAGAGAAAACTTTCAATAAACATCACTCTTCTCCATTGAAGATGATATCCTTGCTTTCCCGGATTAAGGAGAATCCACAGAGAAAGCCTCGTGATCAAAGATTCGGCAGCACGCCAGTTTTGCTCCGAAAAACCACTGATGAGAAGGTCATTGGCACCTCAAAATTGGATCCCATCATATGGCATTTCTCCGGGAAGATCCTGAGAAAAGTATGATGTAACCCCAAACGAAAACAGTCTCTCAAGAGACTCGCTTTCCCCAGTAAAATCGACAAATGGCGTCTCCAAAACAGAGAAGTTTGTGTACCTCTACAATTCAGACGAATGGGTTCCCCAGCAAGTCTGACATCAAAATTTTTCCACTCAAATGGCATCTCTCCAGGAAAATTCGGCGAGAAGTTTGAAGCAAAACCGCTACTAACAGCGTCCCATGTCAATAAAGTTTATTGACAAAAGAAACTGAGACCAATTCCTTGGTAGGAAACCAGGATCGAGGGGAAGTTTAAATCAGAAACTGAGACCAGTTCCTTGGTAGGAAACCAGGATCAAGGGGAAGTTTAAATCAGAAACTGAGACCAGTTCCTTGGTAGGAAACCAAGAACGAGGGGAAGTTTAAATCATAAACTAAGACCAGTTCCTTGGTAGGAAACCAGGATCGAGGGGAAGTTTACCTTTTCTAAGCATCATCGCTTAGCTAAAGAAGATGAATGCGTAAGCTACCATTCATAACCACCATCAAAATTTCGGGTATTCCGATATTTAATCCTCTTGCACCCCGAATGCCCGAATCCCTTCGTCATTCACACCTTCGGGTCCAAGAAGATTAAATAGGGGCATCTGTAATACCCCAAATTTTGACCACTAAGATTTCCCATCATTGTGCAAATCATCACCACAATATGGATGTACCTTTATGCTTCATCAGTCTCCCCAAAGATGGGTGAGCATTGACTACAATCAAAATTAGGGTTTCAAGCCCTCTCTGAGCTTTAGACAAAGGCTCAATCAAGAAATGACATGATCTTCAACTTGTCTAATCTCTCAAACATCCACAATGGATCAAAAAGGACCCCCACTTCAAGGATTAAGCACAAGGTTGCTCCCTTCTAGGTGGATCAAGTCTCAAGATCGACAGTGTCACCAAATTAGGGTTTTGGTCGACCAGGGCCTCCAGATGGAAATTTTCATCTGGGCACAAGGCAATGATCCAAAACATAACCTAATATACTTCATGGAACCTCATGAACCCATGCATCAAGTCAATTTTGCCTCAGGGGATGCATTCATCAAAAATCAGGAATTAGGGTTTCTTGACCTAATTCACCCCTAAGTTGACTTTTGGGACAAACCATGAGCCAAGACCTCAAGAGATGATTTGAGGGTCTCTAATATACCATATTGATCCATTTGGAACAATGGATTGATCCAAGAAGTTTGAGCAACAAGTCTCAATTTCATCTGCACCACAATTAGGGTTTTAAGGGAAAAGTCAACTGTAACTTTGACTTTTGACCAGGACATGCTCCCAAACCCTAATACATGATTGAATATACCCTATGACACCCATGGAACATGTCCATCAAGTTTGATTTAGGTCAAGGACATGATTTCCTGAAGAATTGCACAGTTTGGAATTCATCTGATAAAAAGTCAACTGTGCACAAAAGTCAACTTTGACTTTTTGAGATTTTTCACCAAAATGGATTTTTAACCCTAAAATGATGTTAATGTATGATTTGAATCATCATTCATCAAGAAAAATCAAGAAAAGTGAGATAACTTGTAAAAGGGGTAACCATAAAACTTAGAAATTTTTCTAAGTTAAAAATAAAGTGGCAAAGGTACCAACTTTGGAGGACCATAACTCCTAAACCACAAGGCCATTTTTTCTCATCCAAATATGGATTTGTAGCCCTCATTATCACCTACAAAAACTTCAACTACAAGTCATTCCAATTCATTAAGGATTTTGAGTTGTGAAGTGATCAAAGTGGCTGAAAAGTGAAAATGTCACTTTTTCCAACACTTAGTGAAATTTTCACTAAGTCAGATTCTGCCTCACTTTTTGCCAAATGTAGGGGGATTTTTCACTTGGAATCAAAAGAGATCAAAACCAAACTTGTTCAAACAGTTGTTGTATCATGTAAGAGCTTTCCAAAATGGCCAAGAACATTGCCAAATTCAACCTACACCATGAGATACAACATTGCCAAGTTGCCTTGCTGAAATCTGTCAAGGCAAGGCAGAATTTGCAACTTTGGTCGATTTACCAAAATCAGCCAAATTCAATTGCACCAATCCACTTGGACACCTCAGAGGATTGAATCTAAAGGGGACAATCACTGAGCCAAGCCTCCAAAGTCCATGGAACAAGAAATAGCATGTTGAACCTAGAATGGCCAAAATGGGGACAAGACTTCAAATTTGGAATGAAGCATTCAATGGAACCATCAAGGTGGCATGGACTGAGCCATTCTCATATG
Organism: Lathyrus tuberosus; assembly: GCA_022829125.1. Taxonomy (NCBI): domain Eukaryota; kingdom Viridiplantae; phylum Streptophyta; class Magnoliopsida; order Fabales; family Fabaceae; genus Lathyrus; species Lathyrus tuberosus. Next base: position 11,285,124 of record JALAZF010000090.1, read on the forward strand.
AAATCAGTCAAGACTTATCCAAGACCAAGGGGGCCAAAGCTCTGTGCCCTAACCTCTAGTCAATGGCTAGAGGAGACTTGGATTTTCATTTGCCAACATTGGCCAAACCTACTTACCAGCTGCCATTCACTATTACTTGCAAAACAAACTTGCTCTACTATAAATAAAGCTCAATTGTGGTCAGTTTAAGTACACCAAAGCCATCTAACAGATGCTTTCTTCAAAATCTCTTTCTCTTGGCAAAAATGCCTTTCTTAGCAAGGTAGCTATCGGGTTTTGAGTTTGAGAGCAATTCTGCACAAACCAATCACTCACACACCTCACATACATCACATATGAGCTAATCAAACACTCACATAACTTCTGAAACATCAATTTCATGAAATCACCAGCTGGTTGCTCAAATTCTCAAACAAGTTGCAGCTGAGGTACCACAAAATGATCCAGCCAATTTCAATCGAGTCCAACCATCCAAACACAATCCATAGGGTGTAGGGAAGCTGTTCAGATCATCACCACTCATCTGTAACATCTCCAAATCAAAAATCACTTTGCACTTGCTGTCACGGCTTGGAGGTAAGCACATACTTGGTCATCTCTCAATCTATGCATATTTCCTCGCACAATAGTTTGACCATATGTTCATAATCATGCATGGAATGTTTTCCCTCAATTAATTGCATTGCTTGAATCGGGTATCAAAAATCCTAGCCTTCATGCAGAAATTAGGGTTCTTGAGGTCTCTTCGTGATTTCTTGTTGTATGTTTAATTTAAATGAAATTAAAGTACATAGACATGATCGTGAGGTTGAGAAGAGCATAATGATATGTGGATTGCATGATATGATTACGTATTCATGGAGATTGGATAGAAAATGCAAATCTGAGAAACCAAGAACACGCGCGTGTTCTTCAGCTGTTCTTGGCGCCATTTTTCATAAATTCAAATATTTGAATTTTGTGATTTTGTTTAATTGATTCAAAAATTAATTTCTCTCTGAGTTTTAATGATTTTGAGTTGATTCTTTTTTTAATAATTCACAAAAATGTTAAAATATTTTATTTTATCAAAAAATCCCAAAAATATTATTTATTTCATATAATTGATATTTTTGCAAAGAATTAATATTTTGATTGTTTTTGGCATTTTAAATATTTTTTCTACATTGATTTTGCAACTTTTAATGCTTTCTAATTATTTTGTAGGTCAATACTTAATTTTTGAAGCGTTAATCCAAGATCACAATTTGTTTTCCATGTGTTAAACAATTTTTGATCATTTTAATTGAATTTTTATTCAATTAAATATATTTTGAAAACAAATTAGGGTTTTGGATTAATTCAACTCTCATAAATCATTTTCAAAACTTCTTGGGCCTCTTGAGAGAGTGTAAGACCCATCCCCCCTTGTACAAAAAACTTTTTGGGCCTCATCCATTGTATAAGTCCCTCTGTACAAGTAAACGGCGCGATCGTCGCCCGTTTAAAAATAAAAACCATCTGGGCCTACCCTCGAGTAGTAAGACCCATTTCTTTTTCTTAAAACTTTTTGGGCCTCTAATAGAGTATAAGACCCAATCCTTTTTTTGACCAAATCATTTTTGGGCCTCATTCATTGTATAAGTCCCGATACCGTCAAAAACAAACGGCGCGATCGTCGCCCTTTTCAAAATAACCCTTGGGCCTCTCCTTGAGCTATAAGACCCATTCAAAACACTTTGGGCCTCTATTAGAGTGTAAGACCCAATCCCCCTTTTAACCAAAACATTTTGGGCCTCACTTATTGTATAAGTCCCTCTGCGTTAAAAGAAAACCTCGGCATGATCGCCATTTTTAAACAAAAAATCATTTGGGCCTACCCTCGTGTTATAAGCCCCACTATTTTCTTTAAACCTTTTTGGGCCTCTTGAGAGAGTGTAAGACCCATCCCTTTGTACAGAAAACCATTTTGGGCCCCAGTCACTTGTATAAGTCCCTCTGTACAAATTCAACAGTGCGCTCACTGGTAAAACCCTGGGCCTCTCCTTGAGCTGTAAGCCCCAAATCTTTCTTTTTCAAAGCACTTTCTCCTTTGATTTTGAATATACTGTTGTTTTCAATCTTTCTTTGTTGAACAACTAACCAAACAGCATGGAAGCTCTACAACCGAGTAAGTGTTTACTCGCTTTCATTTACTGCTTTCATATTATAAACTGTATTGTGGGGCTGCTCGCTGTAAGTCTCCTTTCATAAACTCATATCTACTGTGTAATAATAGTATAGATATCTCGAGTTTCCCCGGCAACTACGTCTAGAACTAGGTGACGCCGTTTCGGTTATTCGTAGAAATAGACGCCTAGATCCCCAATAGGAGCACCAGATACAGTCTTCTCTTCGGCTGTCCTCCTTAGGAATCGTCAAGAAACTCTACTCCCCAAGATGAATGTATTCTCCGTGAATGGCATCTTTGAGTTTCTTCCAAATTCTCGAACTTTCTTGACTTGATCTATTCCTTGTGGATAGCTTGCCTTGAATGTCTCGGGGTTTGGGTACCCACTACGGTCATAATCTTGGACCTTAACTAAGGGACCCTCTTTAAAAGCTAGAAGTCGCTGGATAGTAAACCTCGCACGTTTACCAGTGGTTTTCATCTTTAAAAGAGTTATCTCTCCTAATGGAAAGGAGATGATAGACCCACGGGCTTCTTAAAAACATCGGCCTCCTCTTGGGCATTATTCAAGGACCCGTCGGCTTCTTAGAAGTATTCACAGCCTCCTCTTAGGCTTCGTATAATGATCTCTTCCTCCGGGAATGATAGCCTCCTCTTGGGCTTCGTACAAGGACCCGTCGACTTCTTAAAAGTTTCCAGCCTCCTCTTGGGCTTCGTACAAATTGTCCCGACGACCTCCCAGAGGTATAGGAACAGAACCTAGTCATCCTCATAGAACAGTCCTTTCATAGAGTCTACTACTGTTTCTCACAGCATAGTACAAAAGATAAAACTCTAGACACGGACAGTCTAACTTCCTTGAGTCTCAAAGACATTCTCAAGCACCCTTCGTTAAATAGGAAGGAAACCCGCATACTCGGACAGTCTCAATACCCTTTGGATTTCCTGTTTCCTCAAAGAGAAGGAAATATCCCTGATCCTCAAATCAAACCCCTGGGTACAGTGTTACTCATATAAGAACTGATTTTCTCTTTTAAAATCAGTATATTGGATCTGTCACTCAACTGAAACAGTTACAATAGCCTCCATCTCGGGCTTCGTACGAGATACCAAAATTCTCCCCAGTGGAGTCAAAACAACCTTTTCGCCTCTCTCTCGGGCTTTGTACGAGATACAAAAACACTCTCTTACTGAGTATAAAAGATTCTCCAACTGAGTCAACTCTTTGCCAGCCTCCTCTTAGGCTTTGTATAACGATATACCCCACTGGGTCAAACCCTTTTAGCCTCTTTCTCGGGCTTTGAACGAGACACAAAATAGCCTCCTCTTAGGCTTTGTATAATGATTTTCCTAGCGGAAAGTAGCCTCCTCTTAGGCTTCGTATAAGAAAACCACTGGTTGATCCAATCAACCTTTTAGCATCAAAGATGTGCCTCGTTCACAGTATACAAACATCGACAACTCCTTCCCCTTCATCTAATCGCTGTAAGCGGCAAGCCTCTGGATCATCTACATCCATGCCACTGTCCCTCTTTTAGCATGAGAAATTCCTAAGGAAAGATGGCATTGCTCTACATTGAGTTAAAGTCTTCTCCTTCAGGTTAAAACCCTTTCTTCGGAAATTATGGCATTGCTCGGATCCGCGTATCCCAGTTAAAGTAATTCTCCTTCTCCCTTCTTTAGAGATGACAAATTCTCTCTAAAGTCGAGGTCTTTCAGCTTCACGTCTTGGGCTTTGAACAAGACACAAATAGACCTTCAGCTTCACATCTTGGGCTTTGAACAAGATACAAATCAACTTTCGCTTCACGTCTTGGGCTTTGAACAAGACACCAAAAACACCAATTTCCTCCCATAGAATAGGAGGAACTATGAACGCTCTGATTTCCCTGTTTCGGTAAACGGGAATACGTAGGCATAAGATCGAAAGAAAAGATCTTAGCGAGCGCAATCAACAAAAAAACCCAAATCCCATATCTCCATCAATCAAAAGCAGTAATTCAAAAGCATCAGTCCTAACACCCTAATCCTTGTTCCCCGTCAGAAACCCTTTGCCTAGATTAAAAGAAAGAAGACAGTATTGGCGAAAACACAAATAACCAGTACAAGGCCCCCCCCCCCCACATTGTTAGCATCCGTAACCTAACAGGCCGCTGTTTAAACTCAGTATGCAAAGCAGGGTTAATTGGAGACATCTATTTCCCTTCCTTATTCAGCTCACAATAGGATAAAAAATGAATCGACCTGTAGTTAAAGCTCAAACCGCAGAGAGCGACCAGCGCTTAAGAACCGCGTCCAAAATCGCTCGCTACACACTGTTATTTTATTTTCTTTTCTTATTTTAATTTCTATTCTTATTTATTTCAATTACATGTGTATTTTGTTTGAACATTCCATCTATAAATTTTGTACATTTCATAAATGGTAAAGTAAATACAAAGAGTTTGTAAATCATGAAAGAAAAAACCTGACTAGTTATCATACTAGAGTCAATTTCTATTTATATTAAACCATATCATGAAGTAAATTCACCACTATCTAAGGTGAACAGGTGAAATACATTCATGCATTGATATTATATTACCAGTGACATGAAATTATTTACAGTGACATGAAATACATATATGCATTCAAAGGTGAGCCACTGTATGAATATTATCACATTTATGGATATAAATACATGTTTGAAATTATATTATTAGTGACAAAAGCACATAATGTCACCTGGTCTGGTACGCTGCAGCTTGAAATTTCCGTCCGCAAACTTATCACCATAAATTAATTCTCAAACTCTTCAATCACATTTTTATTATTTATATAGACTCTTTGATAAGTGAAAGCAATTAAAAAAAGCGTAGATTTTTAACAAATGAACAGAGGAAGGCTATATGTCATTTATTGTTGATCTTGAGGGAGGACGGGAGGTCACATAAATAAGGAGTAATACCACGAATAGCTGCACTATACAATGTTATTAGAAATGTCATTTACTGTATATGGAATCAAGTAAAGGACACCGGTAATGTTTGTCATAGAAAAACATTATGTGGAAGGAAAAGGGTCCAATTAGACTTTGAGAGAATGCGTCAAGTACCATTAACAAAAATTTCAACCTATCAAGATATGTCTAATGCTCTTAACATTTCTAAGACGTCATTGATAAGGTTGTAAAAGTCGGGAGTTATAAGACGTTAAATTCTGGCACACAGATACCAAATGTCTAGACAAATGTCACAACATTGGGATCAAGACAGTTAGAACACTCAAGAAAATGTGCAGAAAAATTAAATGCCAGAAAGATAAATAACACCAGTAGTTGTTAACCCAGTTCGGTTCAACTCACCTACATCTGGGGGCTACCAAGCCAGGAAGGAAATTCACTATGATAGCATTAGTTCAAAGCTAAACTCTCTTGTTTACAACTTCTCGCCTAATCACTACCTTGTGCAACTTCTACCTAGAAACCCTCTAGATATGAGATCCCACTTTCACTTCCTAACAGTCACAAACCAGTGACAATTCAACAACAACCAAAAATAGAAGTACAAACCCTTCAAGGTACAATACTTAGTTTTTCTTAAAAGCTTTAACTAAGAGCAATATACTCTTGCTTAAAAGCTTATGAGTGAATAATTAACAATTAACAATCAGTCAACTCAATGCATCAAAATTAATCCTGAATGCACTGGCTTCTCTCTAAAAAAACTCTAGTGAGAGAAGGTCTGGCTTCTCTCTAGTTTTTGTGGTTTTTCACCTTCGTCCCCCTCCCTTGGCTTATCATTTCATCACCATGCATTATCTGTATCCTACTTAGTTCTCATCCTTTACTAGTGACGGTGGTCCGGATTTAGATGATTCATTATGCGTATCTTCGGCTTAAATACCTAGCTTTAGGGTTTAGGGGCCTTGGTACGTAGTGTGCTTCGGTTGGGTTTTGGAAGCTGTCTCCTTTGAGGTATTGGTGTAGGTGGTAATGAAGTGGCACGTAGTGGGTAGGAAGAAGGGTCATGGGTACCCTAAAGGTTTCTCAATTTGGAAGGAGAACAAAGGAAAGGGTGCTGCGGAAGGTGAAAAGACGACGTCATTCTTCTTCTCTGAATTCCCTGATCATATGAACGCTAGAGACATGTTCGAAGTTTTTAAGGTTTACGGTGTTATATCTGAAGTCTATATCCCGGCCAGGAGAGACAAGAGAGGAAAACGGTTTGGTTTTGCGAAATTTAGGAAGGTGCATGATGATCGGGTTATGGCGGTGAAATTAGATAATATCCAGCTTGAAGGGAGAAAACTATTTGCTAATGTACCTAGATTTTCTAAAGAATCCAACATCTTTGAGGATGTGAATCTGAAGGGCGGAAAAGTTGGTAATGAAGTCTATCATTCTAGTGGAAGATTTGATGGCGGCATTAAGTGAGTCAATAAATCTGTAGGATTCAAAGCTAGATCTTTCGCTTAAGCTGTTGCTGGTAGGAGCAAGCCTAATAGGAAGACTAACATTAAAGGATGTTCTTCTGATAAGGAAATGGAGGTCTGCAATCTCAAAGTTGCTCTTTGCGCTGAAGAAGAAGATTTGCAGAGATTTGTGAAAGCTAGAGTTGGTCGTGTTAAGGAGAGTAGATGTATGTTTATTGTCTAAAAGGCTCTTAATATGGTAGGTCTGTTCAACATTAATACTACTCCTCTAGGGGCCAATTGGTGTCTTTTTGAGGGTACAACGGATGGAGCTTTGGATACATTTAACCAAGAAGTGGGAGACTGGATTGAGAATTGGCTGAGTGAATTTCTCCCTTGGACTCCAGATTTTGTTGATTCGGAAAGGCTGGTTTGAATTAAATGCTATGACCTCCCGTGTCATTTGTGGAGTAATAATTCCTTCAGAAAGATCTTTGAATCAGTGGGTTATTTTGTTCATAGTAGCAAGGCTACTGAGAAAAAGATTGCTCTTGATGTGGCTCATATCCTGGTCAAAACTAAATTTGAATCGATCCTTGATGTGGTAATTAAGGTGGAGATTGAGAATCGTTCGTTCAATGTTTTGCTTGTTAAAGAAGCTCGGGCGTTCAAGAAGGATTCCGACCCAGGTTCTGTTAGTAGCTTTTGTTCCTCTGATTCCTTTGACTCTTCCATTGATTCAGGCGCGTGGGATTTCTCTGATTGGGATGAGGTAGTTGAACAGTCCAATCCTTTGTTAGTAGTTAATGATGGTGACCCGTCATGTTTTAAGAAGGTGGATACTGATGGAGGAGAATTGTCAGAAAACTTATCCCTTGTTCGACTTAAGAAAGGAAGTTTAGTGGTGGACTTAACGGACTCGGACCCTATCTCAGCCCCATCTGGTGGTATTATTGGGCTTGCTTGTGGGCCTAAAACTAGGAAGAAAAAACTCCTTCACGAGGTTTATGACTGTGTAAAAATCCCTTATACACCGTCCTACTTTTCTGCTTTACTTCATGCTACTGTTTCTGTACCTGGTAAAGTTTAAGATCCCAATACCCACCGTAAATCTAAACTTCGCCCAATTAGAGAATTTAATGGTAGTCGTTCAGTTAATTTGAATTGTAGTGAATCAATCATGGATACAAATGTGATTTGTGGCAATTCTAGGTGCAAGAAGGCTCTTGAGGAGGCCCCTTCCAAGATTTGGCAGTCGATTACGCTCTTGGGTATTGAAGGTAAATGGGATGATTAGGTATACCACGATATCCTCAGGGATCTGGAAGATGGAGAAAATTCGGTTAAGAGTGTCAACAAGGTTTAGCTAGGGGTTCCTCATGAATGTTGTATCCTTTAATATGCGAGGGTGTTGTAGTTCTCTCAAAAGGAGGAGTATTAAACAAACGATTTGCAGAGGTCAAGCTGATATTTGTCTGTTACAAGAAACCAAGTTGCGGTTTACGAAGGAGAATGTTGTTCATTCCTTGTGGAATTCCGGTAAGTTTGGTTAGTCTGCATCAAATTCAAAGGGTTTGTCAGGTGGTCTGTTGACTATTTGGAATAGAGATGTTGTGTCTACTTGCTATAGTTTCCGTGGTAAAGGTTTTTTAGGAATTCAATTTTGTTGGAAGAATTTCTTTTTCTATGTCATAAATGTGTACTCCCCTTGTGGGGCTGCTGATTAGAGAGCTTTTTGGGCTGAGTTATTGGTTTTTAAGAATCGCTTTCCTCCTGGAGGTTGGATCATTGGTGGAGATTTTAACGCCGTTAAATCGACGGCAGAGAGAAAAGGGTGTTCTATTGCTAACTCGAGTGATATGTCTGATTTTACCTCCTTTATTGAAGGTATGAATCTCGTTGATCTCCCTATGATTGGTAATAGATACACGTGGTTCAGCTCGAATGGTTTAAGTCAGAGTAGATTGGATAGAATTCTGGTGAATGATAGCTTGATTATTAAGTGGGATTTGAAGAACCAGTGTGTGGGTGATAGGGATGTCTAACCACCGCCCGGTCTGGTTGAAACCTAATTCCACCAATTGGGGTCCTAAACCTTTTCGGTTCTTCTATTCTTGGTTGGATCACAAGTATTTCTATGGTATCATGGAGAACTTGTGGAAATCAGTTCCTTTCTCTGGCTCCTTTTGTAATACCTTGATTCTGAAGTTTAGAAACTTGAAAGTCAGTCTTAAAAGTTGGAACGTCAACTCTTTTGGTCGGCTGGACCTGAAAGTAGGGGAAGCAGTGGATTGTATCAATAATATTGAGATGAAGTTGGATAATATTGATGCAAATTTGGATAGTATTTTGTTGGATAGATTGGAAGCTCAAGAAGAAGTTTGGAAGAACCTTAGGATTAAAGAGAGTTTGATCCATCAGAAGTCAAGGGCTAAATGGATTAAAGATGGCGATAACAATACGAAATTCTTTCATGCTTCACTGAATCTTCGTAACAGGAGGAATTTTATTGCTGGTATTAAGTTTGACAATGTCTGGCATGAGGATCCTAATTCGATTAAACTTGATGCTACTCTCTTCTTCAAGTCTAAATTTCAAAGCGATAATTCTTGCAGGCCTACTTGTGAGTTCTTGGATGTGGCCTGTTTATTAGAGACGGATAGGTTGGCTTTGGATGCAGCTTTCTCTAGGGAAGAGGTGACTGCTGCTGTGTTTGATTGTGATAGGAACAAGTGTCCGGGAGTTGATGGTTTCAATTTCAATTTCCTTAAGAAGTGCTGGGATATTGTCGGTGACGACATTGTTAATTGTATTTTGGAATTCTTCTTAACTGCAAAGCTTCCGAAAGTATTTGTGTCGTCTTTTATCTCGCTGGTCCCGAAGATTGACAACCCACAATCTTTCAAGGATTATAGGCCCATTAGCTTAATTGGGTGTGTTTTTAGGATTATCTCCAAGATGCTTGCTAGAAGATTGAGTAAAGTTATTGACAAGTTGATATCTTCCTCTCAAACTGCCTTCGTTCCGGGAAGGAAAATCTTCGACGAAATTTTAGCGGCAAGTGAAACAGTGGATCTTGCTCGAAGGTTGAAGTCTAAATGGACTCTGTTCAAAGTAGATTTCTCGCAGGCCTATGATTGTGTCGACTGGGAGTTTTTGATATCTATATTGGTTAGGATGGGGTTTGGTGTCAATTGGATAAATTGGATTCGTGGCTCTGTCTTCAATAGTCATTTTTCAGTCCTTATTAATGGTAGTCCTTCAAAGGACTTCAAGGCTTCTCGTGGTTTAAAACCGGGAGATCCTCTATCTCCTTTTCTGTTTGCGATCGTGGCGGAAGGCTTGGCTAGTCTTGTTAGTAAAGCGGTTTCTGTGAATTTGCTATCTGCTTTCAATTTCCCTGATGCTTCCTCTGCTAGCATCCTTTAATTCTCAGATGATACACTGCTGATCAATGATGGGCCGGTGTCGAATCTATGGGCTTTCAAGGCCATCTTAATTGGTTTTGAGCTTCTTTCAGGTCTGAAGATAAATTTCGTAAAAAGCTGTATTTTCGGCATTAGTTTGGATCATGATTTCTTGGTGGCAGCCGAGCAGTTCCTTCATTGCAAGTCGGGTGCTCTTCCGTTCAAGTTCCTTGGCCTTGTTATTGGAGGAAATCATAGGAGACTCTCCTTTTGGAACCCGGTGATGTCTTGTTTGAGGGCGAAATTGTCGTCTTGGAAGGGTCGTAATCTCTCTTTTGGAGGAAGAGTTGTTCTTTTAAATTTTGTCTTATCCAATATGCCCGTTCATCATCTTGCGTTTTTTAAGGCTCCGTATTTTGTGGTTAAGGAAATCATTGCCATTCAAAGACGGTTTCTCTGGGCAGGTTCGGTTGACAGAAAGTTCATATCGTGGGTGAGTTGGAACACTATTTGTAAACCTAAATGTGTTGGAGGTCTTGGCGTCAAGCACGTTGGTCTTTTCAATAAGGCATTGATCTAGACTCTTGAAAGACTGTTCTATTAAGATGACTAATTTCTGTTCCTATACCTCTAGGAGGTCGTCGGGACAATTTGTACGAAGCCCGAGAGGAGGCTGGAAACTTTTAAGAAGCCGAGGGACAATTTGTACGAAGCCCAAGAGGAGGCTATCTTCCCGGAGGAAGAATCATTATACGAAGCCTAAGAGGAGGCTGTGAAAACTTCTAAGAAGCCGACGGGTCCTTGTACAATGCCTAAGAGGAGGCGGGGATGCTTTTAGGAAGCTAGCGGGTCCTTGCACTAAGCCCAAGAGGAGGCTGATGAACAGTTCCAGAAGGGGTTTCACATGGAACAATGTCCTTCTGTATATGAACTGTTCAAAGGGGGAATTTCTTAGATCTAGTTATCTGAAATTGTTGTAAGGAGACGAGGTTTTGTCTAGTTCTAGACGTAATTGCCGAGAAAACTCTAAATATCTATACTATTATTACACAGTTGATATGAGTTTATGAAAGAAGACTTACAGTGAGACAGCCCCACAGTACAGTTATATACATATTAAAGTAGTAAATGAAAGCGAGTAAACACTTACTCGGTTGTAGAGCTTCCATGCTGTATTGTTAGTTGTTCAACAAAGAAAAGTTGAAAACAACCGTATATTACATAATCAAAGGAGAAAGTGCCTTGAAAGGAAAATTGGGGCTTACAGCTCAAGGAGAGGCCCAGGGTTTTATCAGTGATCGCACGGTCGTTTTGTACATGGACTTATACAAGTGACTGAGGTCCAGGAAAGGTTTTATGTACAAAGGAGCTAGGTCTTACACTCTCTCAAGAGGGCCAAAGATTTAGTTTTAAAGAATGGGGCTTATAACATGAGGGTAGGCCCAGGGGTTTGATTTTTCAACTGGCGATCGCGCCGAGGTTTTCTTTTAACACAAAGGGACTTATACAATATCTGAGGCCCAAGATTGTTTTTGTTAAAAGGGGATTGGGTCTTACACTCTATTAGAGGCCCAAAATGTTTTAAAGAAAAAGAATGGGGCTTACAACTCAAGGAGAGACCCAAGGTTTGTTTTAAACGGGAGATGATCGCGCCGAACTTTTGAAATACAATGTGGGTCTTATACAATGACTGAGGCCCAAAAGTTTTTGGTTTCAAAGAGGGGTTGGGTCTTACACTCTATTAGAGGCCCAAAAGTGTTTGAAAAAGTTTGTTAGGGTGAAAATCAATAAAACCCTAATTTCATCATTTTTTAATGTAATTATTCAAAGAAAATTAATAAAAAATGATGAAAATGCCAAATAAGTTTGAATGAACAACTTGTGATTTTGGTTTTAAATTTGAAAAATGAGGTTTAATCACAAGATGAATTAAAACTCACTTGGTTTTGATTTTCAAAGTAAATCTTCACTTTTAAATGTTTAAAAACAATTAAAAAAGGAATTTATTCATAAAATTACTAATAATATTAAATAACTAACATAAACTTAATTTTTTTGTGGAATAAAATATTTTAACATTTTTGTGATTTTTTGCAAAAAGACCAATAAAAAATAATTAAAATTGAAGGAATTATTAATTTTCCAATTAATTAACAAAACATGAAAATATGAGAAAAATAGCAAAAATGTGAGAAAACACAAAATGGCATGGGTGGGGTTTGAACCCACGACCTCAAGGTTATAGGGTGCGCGCCTTACCACTGGGGTGGTGATACATCCGTTGATTAAAACGAACCAACAAATATACAAGGCTTGCTTTGTTTTTTGGCCTGGCCCAAGGCAAGGCAAGGCAAGTTTTGGCAAGAAACGGAAACGTCCATAACTTTCTCATTTCTTCATGTTCGGGGACAAAATTTATATGCATCTGGCCTAGAATTTCACAAGGAATCCAATGGTAGTGGTATTTTTCTCAGATCATGATCCCACCTCAAAATCCGATAGGAGTTTTGAAATAGGCCTATAATTGCATTTTCTATGCTACACTTTGGTACAGGCATGAATTACATGATGAATTGGTTCAAACACAACACATATGACATATATAAGAGATGCATGATCAGTGGACCTCAAAACAATGCATATTTTGGAAAGTTCAAGTCATGAGGCTTACCTCCTTTTGAGTTTTTTGGAGTTTTGGTGCAATCTGTCAAGCCTCTTGTTCCAGAAATGGTTTGATGCTTTGGACACTCTCAAATGATCCCTTAGAAGCTTTTAGGGTGAGTGGAATCAGTTGGAACCTGCAAAAACACAAACTGGACCTTTCTTGCAAAAGGGGTTAAAATGGCCAAAATAGCAACTCTCTCAAATGGTGTTCCAGATGGGGGGAACCATTTGGGACAGTTCAAGGATGTTATTTGGAGTGTGTTTGAGGTTTTATTTGGTTTGGAAAGTGACTGAATCAAGACATGGCATGAAAAATGCACAAAAGTACTATTTTGAGGTTTTGAGAGATGACTTTGTGATTTAAGGATTACAGGTCACTTGTGAGAGTTTGGACAACTTATACATGACATATATGAGGTGTGTGTGTGATTGGTTTGGTTGGAATTGCTCTCTAACTAAAAAACTCAGAGTTACCTTGCTAAAGAAGGCATTTTTGCCAAGAGAAAGAGATTTTGAGGAAAGCATCTGTTTGATGGCTTTGGGGCACTCAAACTGAGCACAAATGAGCTCTATTTATAGTAGAGCAAGTTTTTTTTGGGATCAATAGTGAATGGCAACCACAACAGAGGTTTGGCCAATGTTGATCAATGGGAAGCCAAGTCTCCTCTAGCCATTGACTAGAGGTTAGAGCACAGGCCTTTGGTTCCCTAGTTGTTGGATCATTCTTGACTGAATTCAGTTGCAAATAGCTCAGTCCATGCCACCTCTAAGCATCCATTAAATGCTCCAAAACAAAATTGGAGTCTTGTCCCCTCTTTAGGGATTTCTAGGTTTGGCATGCTACTTCTTGTTCCAAGGACTTTGGAGGCTTGGATCAGTGTTTGTTCCCTTTAGATTTGATCCTCAGATGTGTCCAAAGTGATGACAAGGCTTGGAAATAGCTGATGTTGCCAAATCGAGCAAAAATACAAAATTCTGCCTAGCCATGGCAGTTTTCAGCAAGGCATATTGCCCTTGTCATATCTCATGGCTCAAGTGGAATTTGGTGATGTTCTTGGTCATTTTGGAAAGCCCTTATATGATACAACAACTGTTTGATCATGTTTGGTTTTGATACTTTTTGGATCCAAGTGAAAAATGCCCCCACATTTGGAAAAAAGTAAGGCAGATTCCGACTTAGTGAAAATTTCACTAAGTGTTGGAAAAAGTGACATTTCATGTTTTCAGCCATTTTGACCACTCCATAACTCAAAATCCATGAGGAATTGGAATGTGGTGTAGTTGAAGCTTTTGTAGAGGGCCATGAGGGCTATAAATCCAGCTTTGGATGGGAAAAAATGGCCTTGTGGTTTAGGAGTTATGATCCTCCAAAGTTGGTACCCTAGCCACTTTGTTTTATAACTTAGAAAATTTCTAAGTTTTTTATGGTTACCCCTTTTACAAGTTATCCCACTTTTCTTGATTTTTCTTGATTAATGATGATCCCAATCACACATTAACATCATTTTAGGGTTGAAAAACCATTTTTATGAAAAATCTCAAAAAGTCAAAGTTTGACTTTTGGGCACAATTGACTTTTTGTCAGATGAATTCCAAACTGTGCGATCCTCTATGAAATCAAGTCCTTGACCTAAATTAAACTTGACAGATTGATTTCATAGGTATTATAGGGTGTATTGAATCATGTCCCAAGGTTTAAGAGCATGCCTGGGTCAAAAGTCAAAGGCACAGTTGACTTTTTCCCGCGAAACCCTAACTGTGGTTCTGATGAACTTGAAACTTGTTGCTCAAGCTTCTTGGATCAATCCATTGTTGAAAATGGATCAATGTGGTGCATTAGAGACCCTCAAATTATCTCTTGAGGTCTTGGCTCCTGTTTTGTCCCAAAAGTCAACTTAGGGGCGAATTAGGTCAAGAAACCCTAATTCCTGATTTTTAATGAATGCATCCCCTGAGGCCAAATTAACTTGATACTTGGGTTTATGATGTCCCTTGGGGGATCATAGGTTATTCTTTGAAGCATTGGCTCAGGCCCAGAGGAAAATTTCCATCTGGAGGCCCTAGTCGACCAAAACCCTAATTTGGTGACACTGGCGATCTTGAGGCTTAATCCACCTAGAAGGGAGCAGCCTTGTACTTAATCCTTGAAGTGGTAGTCCTCTTGATCCTTTTTAGATGTTTGAGAGGTTAGACAAGTTGAAGATCATGTCATTCCTTGATTGATTCTTTGTCTAAGAGCTTTGAGAGGGCTTGAAACCCTAATTTTGATTGTAGTGGATACTCACCCATCTTTGGGGAGACTAATGAGGTATGATGGCTCATCCATATTGTGGTGATGATTTGCACAATGATGGGAATCTTAGTGGTCAAAATTTGGGGTATGACAAATGCCCCTATTTAATCTTCTTGGACCCGAAGGTGTGAATGGCGAAGGTATTCGGGTATTCGGGGTGCAAGAGGATTAAATATCAGAATACCCAGAATTTTGATGGTCTGCTATGAACGGTAGTTGGCGCATTCATCTTCTTTTACTAAGCAATAATGCTTAGAAAAGGTAACCTTCCCCTCGATCCTGGTCTTCAGCCAAGGAACTGGTCTCAGTTTCTGAATTGAACTTCCCCTCGAGCCTGGTTTCCTACCAAGGATCTGGTCTCAGTTTCTTAAGTAAACTTCCCCTCGATCCTGGTTTCCCACCAAGGAACTGGTCCCAGTTTCTGAAATGAACTTCCCCTCGACCCTGGTTTCCTACCAAGGATCTAGTTTCAGTTTCTTTTTTCAATAAACTTTATTGACAAGGGATGCTATTCGTAGCGGTTCTCCTCAAACTTCTCGCCGAATTTTCTTGGGGAGATACCATTTGATGGAAAAAGTTTTGATTGTAGAGAGGCACAAGTTTCTCTGTTGGAGACGCCATTTGTCGACTCTATCGGGGAAAACGAGCCTCTTGAGAGACTGCTTTCGCTTGGGGATATTACATCATACTTTTCTCGGGATCTCCTCAGAGAAATTCCATATGATGTGATCCAATTTTGAGGTGCCGATGACTTCATTAACATTGACTTTCTAGAGAGAAAAACTAATGCGTTGCTGAGAGTCATTAGTAGTGAGGCTTTCTATGGGGATTTTCCTTAATCCGGGAAAGCGAAGACATCATCTTCAATGGCGAAGAGTGACGTTTGTTGAAGGTTTTCTTGCCTTTCAGAGGTTCAAGTTATCAAAGTGGTCGAAGACGGGCTCTAATCCAGAAATAATCTGGAGAGAGATTACTTAGATGATTCACTTCTTGACGAGGAAAGAACGGACAACTCGATTGACAAGAGGACGTTTATCACTAGCGGATAAGACCGACTAGAGTGATAGTGATGCAACATGAATGCGAATGTAAATCAATAATGCATGATGCATGTATGTATATGCTGACAAAACTGACGCGACATACAAGCTCGTAGATGAACACGACTGGATACTCGGCCACAGTGGGAGACGAAAAGTATCGCTGGTTCAAAAGTAGCAATTCTGCCTTGCTTAGGAGAATTAGTCCCTGCAGGGAACAACCATTGGTCGGGCTTAGGAGGTAAGAACTCTGCCGGAGATGTCAGACGGAGTATTCGCATCTGTCATAACTGATCCTTCATTCAGGCACACTGGTTTAGAAGGAGTACTTTGATTCTGCACTTTGAAGCTCGATTAATTTTGGAGGAGCGGTCGATGTTCTTTCGATGTTCAACAGTCAAAAGAAATTGCCAACTTTACTTTGAAAGCAGACAAATTTTTACAAGTAAATTCATTTTTGTTTTATTTCAAGAATCATTGATCATATTAAAATGTCGTTCTGTAAAGCTAAAATAAATAGGAAATGCAAACAAAAGCACAAGGGCTCAAATTTTATTAATAGGATGGAAATCAGCCAAGCGCGTGATTCCATGGAGTATTTACAAAGTTTAGAAAATTGTAATTTACAGGAAAAGGGCTACGTTGAAACATAACGACCATTATCCTTCTACCAACTTTGAATTCGGAGCATCTTGAGCTTCTGTCGAAGATGACCTTGACTGGAGTTTTCCTGATGGATGGTGTAACTGCTACTGAGGGATTTTCCCCTGTTGGACGTAGTTACTTGCCATGAATCCCTAACTTTTACCTGGATTGTACTTTGAGGTTTCCAATCCACCGGGATGATTTTTGATTATGTCTCTAATTTTTGCCTGGAGCGCCCTTTCGGGTTTTCAATCCACCGAGACTTTTTTTTTTTTAGTTTAGGCGAAGTATTTCTTGACTACATCAACATTCGTGGGGTAGGCAAATTCCTCTCCGTCCAGGGTTGCGAGTCTCAAGGCGCCGCCTGAGAAAGCTTTCTTGACCACATAGGGGCCGTCATAATTCGGAGTCCATTTGCCCCGAGAATCAGTGAGAAACGATTGTATTTTCTTGAGCACGAGGTCTCCTTTCCTGAAGACACGAGGTCGAACCTTTTTGTCAAACGCCTTCTTCATTCTCTGTTGATACAACTGACCGTGGCATAGGGCCTTTATTCATTTTTCTTCGATCAGATTCAGTTCGTTGTGCCGACTTTGACACCATTCAGCTTCTGTAAGCTTAGCTTCCATCAATACCCTGATTGATGGGATCTCTACTTCTATGGGAAGCACTGCTTCCATGCCATATACTAGAGAGAAAGGGGTTGCCCCTGTTTAAGTGCATACAGATGTGCGATAATCGTGAAGAGCAAAGGGTAGCACCTCGTGCCAGTCTTTGTAGGTTACAACCATCTTTTGAACGATTGATGACACTGAATTTCACCGTATTTTTTACTCCAATTTCGCATGCATTCTTAATCTTTTAATGTCATTTTATTATGTTATTATTATGTTTTTCTTTGTTTTCAGGTTTTTAGTCTAATCGGAGCCCCGAGCGAGAAAAGGAGCGAAAAAGGAGCCGAAATGAGCTAAAATAGAGAAAATCAGCATTTTGCACTTATGGCATCCACTATGGCAGCCGCCACAGGGTCTTCCATGACGTGGCCATGTCTCAAACTCCTCCCAACTGTTTTTCCCCACGATCTCCAACTGCCCAAGCAACTTTACACTCATGGCGGGCGCCATGGTGTTGTGGCGGGCGCCACAAGAACAAAACGAGTTCCCTCCCAAATTCAAATGCTAGGGGCATCCTTGTCTTTTCCACATGTTTCCTTGCCTATAAATAGGACTTTAGATTTTCGTTTTTCTTCATCCAAGTTTAGTTGTTCATAAGCATATATCAGTGTAATAGTGGTAATCGCTTCACATCGAGGTGTTACTACATTCGAGAGATCGAGTCTGTAAGAGCCTGTGAGATTAAGTCTTGGAGCACTCTGGAAGGAAGTTAATCCTGCCGCTATTTTACTTTCAGTTCGCATTTTATTCAACCACTCCGATTGGAGCAGGTTTTTATTACTTTACCTTTTGTCAACTTTATTTCTTGCACTGTCTTTTAATTTCATTTATTTTCCGCACTCGCTTTACTTTCATTTACTTTCCGCACTCGCACTACTTTCATTTACTTTCCGCACTCGCACTTAAATACTTTTTTATGAAAAATCTAAAAATGAACTTTTACTTTACCATGTCTGGCTAATTTTATAAAGGTTAGAATGTGAAGATCATAACCGAACCGATAATCTGTACAATTGTTAGTGGAAACACTTAAGGGCTATTTTAACTTTCAATATAAGTTTTCCTGTTCTTAAATTCCGTTGGGTAAGATCGAAAGTCGTCCAATGCCTATCTAAACTTAATTGTTTTTAAACTATTTCAAAAACAGCGAAAGCGCTTTGTTTAGTTTATTAGGAGTTTTTAATTTAAAAGGAAAAGAGATTTTAAAACCATTTTCGGACGCGTTAAGAAGTTTAAAGTCTGGTTCGTGAGAACCTCTTTTTTTTAGAAAATCCAGGTTAAAATACTTTTCAACTTGGTCAAGATACTATATTTCTTAAAAATAGGTTTACTACTCTAACGCAATGCGCGCCTTTTTATCCGTGACAATAAGAGGGTTTGATTAGGGGGTACAACTCGGTTCTGAGTACGCGAAAGCGACAGTTCCTGTCAAATTAGTTCTTTTCAAAGTAGAAAACATTGCCCGTAAGTAGTTTTATTAGCAAGTACTTGGATTATCAATTGGTTATGTGAATTGCATTCGAACCTGTCTTTATCAATTAATTTTAATTACTTTATTTACTACCGTGCACTCTTCAAAACTACTATTTTTCAATCACCTTAGATACACACCTTAACAATAGATAGCGATAGATTGACACTTGGTCTCTGTGGATACGATAATCTTTTATATTACTCTGACGCGTTCGTACACTTGCGAAAAAAATACGCATCAAGTTTTTGGCGCCGTTGCCGGGGACCAATTTCGTCAAATTTCGTACCCTGTTGTTATACCGTTTAGACTAAGGAAGTTACCCGCCGGTCAATGCGAAAAACTCGTAGTACCGGTAGTTTAGTAGACCCTCTAGCTGAACCAGAACGTTACGCTCGCGCACGTTTATATTTCCGTAAACTTAGGAAAGCTATGGCCGAAGATCAAAATCAAAGACCTCTTAAGGATTTTGCCCAACCATCCAACGAGGAACCTAGTTCTAGTATAGTAAATCCAGCCATACCAGCTAACAATTTTGAACTTAAACCATCCCTGCTGCAGTTAGTACAGCAGAGACAATTCGCGAGTCTTGCTACAGAGAACCCAAACCAACATTTGAAAAACTTTCTCCAACTAGCAGACACCTTTAAAACCAATGGAGCCCCTCCTGAGGCGATTCGCTTAAGATTATTTCCTTTTTCCCTCAGAGATAAGGCCCTATCTTGGTTAGATTCCCTTCCACCAAATTCCATAACAAGTTGGGAAGACCTTAGAAAAGTATTCCTTGCCAGATATTTTCCCCCGAGTAAGACCGCTGTTCTTCGAAACCAAATAACTAGATTTACCCAAAACCAAGGAGAATCGTTGTTCGAAGCCTGGGAGAGATATAAAGAGCTGTTAAGAGCATGCCCACATCATGGTTTAGAAAATTGGTTAATCATTCAAACCTTCTATAATGGACTTCATTATAACACTAAGATGACCATCGACGCCGCCGCAGGTGGCGCACTGATGAACAAACCTTACCCTGAAGCTAGTGCCCTTATCGAAGATATGGCCCAAAACCATCAATCATGGGGAGTAGAACGAGCGATAGTGGAAAAGAAGGAAGCCCAAGGAGGAATACATGAGTTAAGCTCTATAGACATGATGCAAGCTAAAATGGATGCATTAGCCCTAAAAGTTGAGCATATGTGTACAACCCCGAATACTGCAGCCGCAGTTTCGTCAGATTGTGAGATATGTGGGACGAAAGGACACTAATCCGCAGAATGCAGTCTGTTAAACGAGACCAGCTCTGAACAAGTGAACTACACCCAAGGGAACCCATTTTCAAATACCTATAGCCCTGGATGGAAGAATCACCCAAACTTTTCCTATAAGAATAATAACCCTATCCAAAATACTGCCCCTCCGAGACAATCAAGTTATCAAGCCCCAAGATCAAATCAACCTATGCAACCTGTACCACCAAAACCGAGCCTTGAGAAAATCGTGGATAATTTTGTCGCTGCTCAAATCCAACAAAACAAGGAGTTCATGAACCAAAACGTCCATGTTAACGAACTAATTACCCAGTTAGGAACCAAGGTTGACCAAATAATCACTCACAACAAGATGCTTGAAACCCAAATCTCGCAGGTAGCTTTAAACCAAGCCCCTCAGACCACACCTGGAGGACAATTCCCTGGACAACCTCAACAAAACCCGAAAGGACAAGCAAATGCCATCACCCTACGAAGTGGGACCGCTTATGATGAACCTTGTAACCCAAGGTTGAGTGATCCCAAAACTTCTAAGGAAGATGACAACATCCCAGATAAAAAGAAGAAACCAGAGGAATCTGTAAACCAGGAAAGTCAAGAAAAAGGAGAAGAACCCAAAGACAAAACCTATATACCACCCCCGCCATACAAACCACCAATACCATATCCGCAAAGACTTAAACAAACCCAGATCAATAATCAGTATCAGAAATTCATTAAAGTTATAGAAAAACTTCACGTAGAAATCCCGTTCACAGAAGCCATTACCCAAATACCATCCTACGCAAAGTTTCTCAAAGACATCCTTACCAATAAACGTAGACTTGATGATCCGAAACCCTTGGAATGTAATTCTATTGCCGAAAATAAATTAGCAAAAAAGGATAAAGATCCTGGAAACTTTTCCATTCCTTGTATTTTCGGGAGTCATGTCATCGAAAAAGCTTTTCTAGACTTAGGAGCTAGTGTGAGCTTAATGCCCTTAGCGGTTTACGAAAGGTTAAATTTAGGAGAGTTGCAACCTACCAAGATGTCGCTTCAATTAGCCGATAGATCTGTTAAATATCCGATAGGCATACTTGAAGACGTCCCTGTTAGGATAGGTCAGTTGTTTATCCCTACTGATTTTGTTGTCATGGACATTAAAGAAGATGATGACATACCAATTCTTCTAGGTAGACCATTTTTATCGACTGCTGGAGCCATAATAGATGTCAAAAAGGGGAAGCTAACCTTTGAGGTAGGGAACGAGAAGATAGAATTTATACTTTCAAAATTTCTTATGGCACCTGTGATAGGAGACGCGTGTTATGCAATAGATATCATTGATGAATGTGTTAGGGAGTTAGAGCAAGAAGAAGTCATTGAAACAATTAAGTTGCCATCAACTCTTATTTTGGAAGATGACAATTATAAGAAACCCTACATCGATGATAACCTTTACGAATGTTTATCCCTTACCCCAGATCCTATGCCTTGCCCTATTAAACCAGCCTTGGAACTTAAGGAACTGCCTAAGAACCTGAGATATGAGTTTCTTGATGAAGAAATGAATCGTCCGGTTATAGTCAGTGCTGCCTTGAGACAAAAAGAAACATATCAACTCTTGGACGTTTTACGAAGATATCCCTCAGCCTTAGGATATAATATCTCTGATCTGAAAGGTATAAGTCCATCCGTATGCATGCATCGGATTTCGCTCGAAGTAGATTCAAAACCTTCCAGAGAGCACCAGAGAAGGATAAACCCTATACTGAGTGATGTTGTCAAGAAGGAAGTTCTGAAGTTGCTAGAAGCAGGTATAATATATCAGATCTCGGACAGTAAGTGGGTGAGCCCTGTGCATGTGGTACCCAAGAAGGGAGGCATCACAGTTGTGCAAAATGAGAAAGGTGAACAAATAGCAAAGCGGATAGAAGGAGGTTGGCGTATGTGCATAGACTATGGAAAGTTAAATAAAGCAACTAGGAAGGATCATTTCCCTTTACCGTTCATAGACCAGATGTTAGAACGTCTTGCTAGACATTCTTACTTCTGCTATCTAGACGGGTATTCGGGATTCTTCCAAATACCTATACATCCAGAAGATCAAGAAAAAACTACCTTTACATGCCCTTTTGGAACTTTTGCCTACAGACGAATGCCTTTTGGACTCTGTAATGCCCCTGCTACTTTCCAACGTTGCATGATGTCAATCTTTGCAGATTATCTAGATGGAAT
This sequence comes from Lathyrus tuberosus, assembly GCA_022829125.1. Classification (NCBI taxonomy): domain Eukaryota; kingdom Viridiplantae; phylum Streptophyta; class Magnoliopsida; order Fabales; family Fabaceae; genus Lathyrus; species Lathyrus tuberosus. Next base: position 11,307,344 of record JALAZF010000090.1, read on the forward strand.
CATGGAAGTATTTATGGATGATTTCTCGGTTTGCGGTTTTGATTTCCAAAATTGTCTTATCAACCTTGAGAAAATCCTGGAAAGATGTGTGGAGGTGAACCTTGTGCTGAATTGGGAAAAATGCCATTTCATGGTGACTGAAGGAATTGTTTTAGGACATATAATCTCCGAAAGAGGTATAGAGGTAGATAAAGTAAAAATAGAAGTTATAGAGAACCTAAAACCACCCAAGACTATTAGGGAAGTTAGAAGTTTCCTTGGACACGCTGGATTCTACCGCCGTTTCATCAAGGACTTCTCCAAAATAACAAAACCTTTAACTGGCCTGTTAATGAAAGATGCTGAATTCATCTTTGATGAAAAATGCAATGAAGCATTCAACCTTTTGAAGCAAGCATTGATTTCAGCACCCATTATGAAACCCCCTGATTGGTCTGAACCGTTTGAGATAATGTGTGACGCCAGTGATTATGCTGTAGGAGCCGTTCTAGGTCAGAGAAAAGATAAAAGATTACACGTAATATATTATGCCAGTAGAACCCTAGACGCCGCCCAGCTCAATTACGCAACAACCGAGAAAGAACTCCTAGCGGTAGTTTTCGCTATAGACAAATTTAGATCATATCTAGTAGGAGCCAAAATTATAGTTTACACCGATCATGCTGCCATCTGTTACCTACTAAGTAAAAAAGATGCTAAACCCAGGTTACTTCGATGGATTTTGTTGCTACAAGAGTTCGACTTAGATATCCGAGATAAAAAAGGCACAGAAAATGTAGTAGCCGATCACCTATCTAGGCTAGAATACCTGAATCCTGAATTAGTACCCATAAATGATGATTTTGCCTATGATAGACTGATAGCCCAGTTGGAAACCATTGAAGATAAAAAACCAGACCCTCATGAGCACTTTCAAAAATCCTTAGCTGTAAGTAACGTGCCCTGGTACGCTGATTTTGTTAATTACCTAGCTGCTGATATCATACCCCCTGATCTCGATTACCACAAGAAGAAGAAGTTCTTAAGTGATGTTAGAAACTTCTATTGGGACGAGCCACTTCTTTTCAAGAGAGGTAAAGATGGCATTTTCCGCCGTTGCGTTCCAGAAGACGAGGTAGAAAGTATAATTCAGCATTGTCACTCTGCGCCTTATGGTGGACATGCAAGCACCTCTAAGACCTACGCCAAGATTCTTCAAGCTGGCCTATTCTGGCCTACCATGTGGCGTGATGTCCATGCTTACATTGTCAAATGTGATAGATGCCAACGCACAGGAAATATTTCAAGACGCGACGAAATGCCTTTAAGAAACATCCAAGAAGTAGAACTCTTCGATGTATGGGGTATAGATTTCATGGGACCATTCCCACCATCTTTAGGAAACAAGTATATCTTAGTTGCAGTAGACTATGTGTCTAAATGGATTGAAGCGATAGCTGCACCCACAAACGACACTAGAGTAGTGATTAAATTATTTAAAAATTATATATTCCCCAGATTTGGAACACCCCGTTTAGTTATAAGTGATGGAGGATCTCACTTCATATCAAGAATATTTGATAAGCTTTTAAGCAAGTATGGAGTTAAGCATAGAGTATCAACACCATATCACCCACAGACTAGTGGCCAAGTGGAAGTATCTAATAGGGAGATTAAACAAATTTTAGAAAAAACTATCTCTGTATCCAGAAAAGATTGGTCGCAAAAGCTTCAAGAGGCTTTATGGGCCTACAGAACCGCTTTCAAAACCCCTATAGGAACAACCCCCTACCAACTAGTCTATGGAAAATCTTGTCATTTACCTTTTGAGTTAGAGCATAAGGCCTATTGGGCCATTAAAACTTTGAATTTGGATTACCTAACTGCTGGTGAGAAACGTATCCTTGACATCCACAAATTGGAAGAACTCAGACAGCAAGCCTACGAGAATGCCATAATATACAAAGAAAGAACAAAAGCTTGGCACGACAAAAGAATCGTAAGAAAAGACTTCAACTTAGGCGACCCTGTTCTCCTGTTCAATTCTAGGCTACGGCTCTTCCCAGGAAAGCTCCGTTCAAGATGGACTGGCCCCTTCAAAGTATCAAAAATTCTGAGATCTGGAGCTGTTGAAATAAAAAACGAGACATGTAAACCATTCATCGTCAATGGAAAAAGACTGAAGCTCTACGAAGGAGGAGACATTCCAACAACCTACTCCAGCCACACTCTAAGCGATCCACCAATCCCGACAAGAGATGTATAAGTTCCAGTCGTCAAGCTAACGACGTTAAACAAGCGCTGCATGGGAGGCAACCCATGATGTTCTTACCTTATTTACTTTTTCTACATTTTGTTTTATTTTATTTCTTGTTATATTTTGTCATGACTAATGTTTGAAATGTTTGTGTTTTACAGGACCTTCTGCCTAACTCTGTGCAGAATGCAGAATTTCGACGACATGCATGTGACTTTCAAGAATGACGCCCAGAGAGAGCGTTACTTTGTCCACTTCAGGCGTCCTATGGCACCAACGAGGTACCCAGACCAGGCTTGCATGGAGGCTTTAGGCATTGAGCCTAGTGTCAGATTCTTATGCCACCAGCTTCAATGGGACCAGTTCGACGACCTGAACAACACCTATAGGAACCTCACTTTGGAGTTCCTCAGCTCGTTTTCCTATGACCCCTGGGCCGGACCAGATGGATGTGCTATTTTCAGGTTATTTGGGACTGAGTACTCCTTCACTCATAAGGAGTTTGGTGATTTATTAGGTTTTCAGACGACCCCTGATGCTATTCCTGAGACACCTATGGGATACTTTCTGAGTAGGGAAGTGGAGAAGTTCTGGAGTGATATCTCTGGCGGAGGGAGTCAGGATCCTTCCACCCAGTTCTCACATGTTATCCACAACCCTGCATTGAGGTATTTTCAGATGATCATAGCACACTCTTTCTTTGGATTGCCAGATGCTGAGACCTTGCTTAGTGAGGAGGAGATCTTTCTACTATTTTGTGCGACCCAGTCACGTCCTGTGGCATGTGGGAACTTTCTGCTGAAAGGTCTTAGCAGTATTGCCAGGTCATCAGTAGGTATTATTCATGTGGGAGGTATTGTTACCCAGATTGCTGCTGCTTTAGGCCTATCGCGTAAGTTGTTACATCTCAGGGTTTTCAGTGAATACACCACCATGGACGTTGATTTCTGCCTAGACAGAGGGTTGATAAGGAGAGCCTCTGCAAACCCCAACCAGTTCAGATTGTTGATCGACAACGAGGCTGTTCATTACTTTTTGCTGCCCGATCCGATGACGACCAGTGTTCATGACCCAGCTAATTGGAGATATGCTTTGGAGGGTTATGGAGAGACTATTGAGGAGCCTAGATCGCCTCCTATTGCTGAGTACACCCCTTCACCTCCGTCTCCCAAAATCACTATTTTATCTAATAATTTGTCTTTGCAGCCACCCGATTTATACAGCCAGGTTGTTGAGCTCCGCAGAGAGACTGCCAAGCTCAAACATGAGGTAGCTGATCTTGCTTTGCAGATTGAGGTATCTGATCTCACTCATGCTACTGAGGCAGACTCTTTATACCAGGAGATCGGAGAGCTTCGTCGCGAGATCGCTGAGCTTCGTGGATCCAGCCAGGCAGAGGAGCCAGCTGATTGATCATATTGCCCTGACTTACTACTCTATTATTTAGTATTCAGTATTTCTGCGTTTTCTTTACTTTTTAGCATATCTGGACACATTTCGTATTTTCGCATTTCCTACATTTCCTATGTACTTTGATTTTATATAATATATATATATATATATATATATATATATATATATATATATATATTATGTGTGTTTTTATTTTTCCTTTTATATATATATATCCAATAATAATTTTATTTTTCTTAATATTTGATTTTTATTTCCACAAAAATTGTGCAAGTCCCGTGTTGAAGAGGAAAACAAATGAGAACGCTATCGGGACCCCCAAGACGCAAAAGGTAAGAGAGGCCCATTCCAAAATTCAAAATTTTGGCCCAGGTCCGAAAATGACCTTATGGCGCCCGCCATAACCTTATGGCGCCCGCCACGGCGTCCTGGTAAATACGAGGGAGAACTTCATCTTCCACCATTTTTGAACCTCTAAACTCCCAAAACCCATTTTTCTCCTCTTCCAAAACTCCATTAAAACCCATAAAAGCTCCCACCTTTATTTAATACCCACTATCCATTAACCCTTTCAAACTTCCATTTGAAATTCCACCAATTAAATTCCATAAAAATCTCACCTTTACAAACTTATATTTAAACCCATCTTCACTATCTTCAAATCAATTCAAGGAGCAAGCTATGGAGTTCGAAGGATTTATTTTGCGAGAAGGAAAACCCGGGGATAGGCAGAGGAGGAATATTCAAAGGCTTCAAGGTCGAGAAATTCTCTCGACGAGGTACGTGGACGACAACTGTCTCTATACTTTGGGTATTTATCATAGTGTTTATCATTTACTTGATTTTTTGGGGCTGCACGCTATTTTTGAAAACCGAGAACCAACCTTTGAGAAACTGACAGTTGAGTTTTTAAGTTCTTTGGTCTACACTGTCTCCCCTAACACTGCTAGCACAGTCGGTACTGTCCAATTTAGAATGTTTGGAATAGAATATAAGTACAGTACCGACGAACTAACAAGTCTGTTAGGGATTCCTCTTTGGGAATGTGCTATTTGTGAGACCCCTTTGGATGACGGATGGTCGGTCGATGCATTTTCTTTTTGGTAGAGATTGTCGAATAATTTAATAACTTCTTTTGAAGGAATTCTCACATCGACCATCCACAACCCGGCCATCAGAGTTTTTAGATACCTGTTGGCATGTACTATTTTTGGCCGGGATAATCCAAATAAGGTTAATGCTAAAGAGCTTCAGTTTTTACAAGGAAGTCTCACAAATAGAAGAATCAATCTGGTCCTGTTTATGCTTTCTCACATGTCTGTTACTATTAATAAAGCAGGACCGATTGTTTTTGGAGGACTAATTACGTCTATTGCTCGGGCCCTTAACCTGAACAATGAGATAGCCACACTAGAGCCCTTAACTCCTCGCACAATCAACCTAAAATTTCTAAAAGATATGAAATTGTATCGAGCGAGAAGAGAGGGTGGTTTTGTATTGATGATCCATGGTGTAGCTATCCCATATGTTGCCTTGCCCTGCAGTAGACGTACCGACGTACGTAATGAAAGGAACTGGACCTATGATTTAAATGCCCCACCTGTTCTAGGTCCACTTCCTCCTAATATTCCTGATACGGAGGGACACGACACTGGCGAAGAATTTGAGCGGAGAGATCAGTCTCCCATACCTCATGTGTCCCCCCATCATCCTTCACCACCACACACCGCACCCTCTTCCTCTAACCCTTTTGCAGGTTCGGTCCCTGGATCCTATGTCACTGAGGAGATGTGGTGTGACCTTATGGCTAGAGAAGAAAGGCGAGATAACCTTCTCTCTACCATTCAGCAACAACTGACGGATAATATGAGCTTCATTGAAGAATCACGACGGAGGACAGATCGATCCTTCGAGTCCGTTTCTCACACCTTGCTTGCGATCGCAGACGAGCAATCCCGTCAGCAAGACTTCAACCGCCGGCATTACGAGCTCATGGAGGCTACTCAAGGTTCCGTTCTAGGTAACCTTCGACAGGTCAGAGATGCCCAGGCGGCCTTATCAGCCCGATTGGACCGGAGAGACCAGCACCGTAGCAGATCCCGTCGTCCCAGGCATTCCCAGCAGGACGACGAGGGCACCAGTGGTCCACATCAGTAGTTTTACAGGTTACTCTCCTTATCTTATTTCGAAACATTGGGGACAATGTTCGATTTAAGTGTGGGAGGGGATTTTATTGCTTTCTATTTCCATTTTTAGTTAGTTGTTTATTTCTTGTTTTTGTCTATGTCTTTTTTTTTTCTTCTAGAAAATGCATGAGTCTGACGAGTCACCAGTACAGTGTATCCCTAGTGCACCCTCTTTTTTTCCCATTTCTTTAGCCCAAAAAAAAAAAATTTTGCAAAAAAAAAAACATTGTTGTTCTACACGTTTTTTGGGCTTTAAGACAGGTTTGGATTAGGATGTGGTGACTTAGGTAAACTTTTTGAAACATTAGTATCGTTTTAGCACCGTAGACTTCACGAATATAGGAATCATTCCAAAACCCCATGTACCATGGCCTAAATTATCATTTTCAAATTTGTCCTAAGTAGTTTATTTCAGCAGTCAGCTCCGGCCTAAGCATGTTCTACGTAGGGGACCGATGAACATAAGTGAATGATCCAGTAAATTAAATAAAGAAAAAGGCAAACTCCGGATAGATGACCCTCACAAGGTCGTTTAAACCAAAAAGTTGAATTGTTGCCACAAAAAAAAAAAAAAAATATATATATATATATATATATAAAATTTTAGGTCACCCATTGTTAGTTGGTTCAGAGGTATCTGGCGCTGAACTCGGTAGGGCGGATTATGATCCGATCCCCCACAACTGCATTTGGGTTAAATAAAAGGGTTTACACAGTCATATATGCCAGAAACCCTATGTTTTGGATCAGAATCACTAACAGGTCACTCTACTATGAAACATGTACGGATAACGGGCTTAATGTGATTGCGCCTGAATGAAAAGGACCCAAAAAGAGATGAAGAGGTAGGCCTAGTTATTGTGGGATGATACAGTTGATTAATATAAGAATGAAGTTTATGTCCGCCTCTGCGGATAAGTGTCATTACGATACCCTTGGTTCACTTAGTACCTGTCACTGCATCCTGACTTGAACTTAGAAGCCCTTTTTGCCCGAATCACGTGTCAGCACTAGTTTTCTTACTTTGAGCTTTAAATGTTTGCTTGAGGACAAGCAAAGGTCTAAGTGTGGGAGAATTTAATGACACTGAATTTCACCGTATTTTTGACTCCGATTTCGCATGCATTCTTAATATTTTAATGTCATTTTATTATGTTATTATTATGTTTTTCTTTGTTTTCAGGCTTTTAGTCTAATCGGAGCCCCGAGCGAGAAAAGGAGCGAAAAAGGAGCCGAAATGAGCTAAAATAGAGAAAATCAGCATTTTGCACTTATGTCATCCACTATGGCGGCCGCCACAGGGTCTTCCATGACGTGGCCATGTCTCAAACTCCTCCCAACCGTTTTTCCCCACGATCTCCAACTGCCCAATCAACTTTACACTCATGGCGGGCGCCATGGTGTTGTGGCGGGCACCACAAGAACAAAACGAGGTCCCTCCCAAATTCAAATGCTAGGGGCATCCTTATCTTTTCCACATGTTTCCTTGCCTATAAATAGGACTTTAGATTTTCGTTTTTCTTCATCCAAGTTTAGTTGTTCATAAGCATATATCAGTGTAATAGTGGTAATCGCTTCACATCGAGGTGTTACTACATTCGAGAGATCGAGTCTGTAAGAGCCTGTGAGATTAAGTCTTGGAGCACTCTGGAAGGAAGTTAATCCTGCCGCTATTTTACTTTCAGTTCGCATTTTATTCAACCACTCCGATTGGAGCAGGTTTTTATTACTTTACCTTTTGTCAACTTTATTTCTTGCACTGTCTTTTAATTTCATTTATTTTCCGCACTCGCTTTACTTTCATTTACTTTCCGCACTCGCACTACTTTCATTTACTTTCCGCACTCGCACTTAAATACTTTTTTATGAAAAATCTAAAAATGAACTTTTACTTTACCATGTCTGGCTAATTTTATAAAGGTTAGAATGTGAAGATCATAACCGAACCGATAATCTGTACAATTGTTAGTGGAAACACTTAAGGGCTATTTTAACTTTCAATATAAGTTTTCCTGTTCTTAAATTTCGTTGGGTAAGATCGAAAGCCGTCCAACGCCTATCTAAACTTAATTGTTTTTAAACTATTTCAAAAACAGCGAAAGCGCTTTGTTTAGTTTATTAGGAGTTTTTAATTTAAAAGGAAAAGAGATTTTAAAACCATTTTCGGACGCGTTAAGAAGTTTAAAGTCTGGTTCGTAAGAACCTCTTTTTTTTAGAAAATCCAGGTTAAAATACTTTTCAACTTGGTCAAGATACTATATTTCTTAAAAATAGGTTTACTACTCTAGCGCAATGCGCGCCTTTTTATCCGTGACAATAAGAGGGTTTGATTTGGGGGTACAACTCAGTTCTGAGTACGCGAAAGCGACAGTTCCTGTCAAATTAGTTCTTTTCAAAGTAGAAAACATTGCCCGTAAGTAGTTCTATTAGCAAGTACTTGGATTATCAATTGGTTATGTGAATTGCATTCGAACCTGTCTTTATCAATTAATTTTAATTACTTTATTTACTACCGTGCACTCTTCAAAACTACTATTTTTCAATCACCTTAGATACACACCTTAACAATAGATAGCGATAGATTGACACTTGGTCTCTGTGGATACGATAATCTTTTATATTACTCTGACGCGTTCGTACACATGCGAAAAAAATATGCATCAACGATCTTCTTGATGTTCTTGTTAGCCGCTTCTACCGCTCTGTTCATCTTAGGTCGGTAGGGAGATGAGTTATGGTGCTCAATCTTGAACTCAGCACACAACTCCTTCATCATCTTGTTGTTCAAGTTAGATCCATTATCAGTAATGATCTAGCTCAGAACACCATAGCGGCAGATGATATTGTTTTTGATAAATCAGATAACCACTTGCCTGGTTACATTAGCGTATGACGTTGCTTTGACCCACTTGGTGAAGTAGTCAATGACTACTAGGATGAACCGATGTCAGTTTGAAGCCTTGGGCTCAATCATGCCAATCATGTCGATTCCCCATATGGAAAAAGGCCATGGAGAAGAGAGAACTTTGAGATGTGTTGGCGGTACATGGATCTTGTCGGAGTATACCTGACACTTGTGACACCTCCTCATGTACTTGTAGCAGTCATATTCCATGGTCAACCAATAGTACTCTGCTCTCAGAATTTTCCTCGCCATTGTGTGTCCGTTGGCATGAGTGCCAAAGGATCCTTCATGAATTTCTTTTATCAGCATGTCTGCTTCTGGTCTGTCCACACATCGGAGCAAGACCATGTCAAAATTTCTCTTATAGAGTGTATCACCACTCAGGAAGAAGCCGCCAGCCAGTCTTCTGAGGGTTTTTCTGTCCTTCTTTAGTGCCCCAGGTGGGTACTCTTGTTTCTGAAGGAAGCATTTGATATCGTGATACCAAGGTTTGTCGTCTATGACTGCTTCGATCGTGAAGATGTAAGCGGGCCGTTCAAGGCACATGATGTCGATCTTAGGTAAGTCATTCCATTGACCTACACTAATCATGGAAGAGAGAGTGGCTAATGCATCAGCCATGTGATTGTCCTCACGAGGGATGTGATGAAACTCGATTCTGTTAAAGAATGGTAACAACCTTCTTGCGTAATCTTTGTAAGGAATCAGTCCTGATTGGTATGTGTTCCATTCTCCTTTGAACTGATTGATAACCAGGGTTGAATCGCCATATACATCCAAGTTTTTTATCCTTAAGTTGATTGCTTCTTCGAGACCCATGATACAAGCTTCGTATGAGGCCTCGTTGTTTGTACACTCGAACGTCAGTCGGGCGGTGAAAGGAATGTGGGTACCCTGGGGTGTTATGATGATTGCCCCAATTCCATTTCCGTAATGATTGACAGCTTCGTCAAAGATAGGTCCCCATTGGGAATCTGGTTCTGGCCCTTCACTAGGTAGCGGTTCATCGCAGTCTTTCATCTTTAGATACATGACATCTTCGTCTGGGAAGTCAAACCCGATTGATTCTTGATCGTCAATCGGTTGATGAGCCAAATGATCGGCTAAAACACTTCCCTTAACGGCTTTTTAAGCGTGGTACTCTATGTCATATTCTGATAGTAGCATCTGCCAACGGGCAATCCTTCCCGTGAGAGCAGGTTTTTCAAATACATACTTGATTGGATCCATTTTAGAGATTAACCAAGTAGTGTGACGACTCATGTACTGGCGAAGACGTTTGGCTGCCCAAGCCAAAGTGCAACAAGTTTTCTCAAGCATAGTGTACCGAGTCTCGCAGTCGGTGAATTTCTTGCTTAGATAGTAAATGGCAAACTCTTTCCTTTTGGTTTCGTCTTGTTTGCCAAGTACACATCCCATGGAGTCTTCCAAGACTGTTAGGTAGATGATCAGTGGCTTTCCTTCCACTGGAGGTGACAGAATCGGAGGATTCAACAGATATTCCTTAATATTGTCGAAGGCGATTTGACAGTCTTCTGTCCAAACGCAGTCTTGGTTCTTTTTCAGTAATTTGAAATTTGGCGCACATGTCGCGGTCATGAGGAATATGAATCTGGAGATGTAGTTTAAACGTCCCAGGAACCCTCTGACTTGTTTTTCAGTCTTTGGAGAAGGCATTTCTTGAATGGCCTTGACCTTGTCAGGATCAACCTCAATTCCTTTCTGGATGACGATGAACCCTAAGAGTTTCCCTGAACGGACACCGTACGTGCACTTGTTGAGATTCAAGCAGAGTTTGTACTTCCTCAACCGCTCGAATAGTTTTGACAGGTGGGTCACATGCTCCTCATCTGTTTTAGATTTGGCAATCATGTCATCGACATATACCTCAATTTCCTTGTGTATCATGTCATGAAACAGAGTGGTCATGGCCCTTTGATAGGTTGTCCCGGCGTTCTTCAAGCCGAACGGCATTACCTTGTAACAAAAGGTACCCCATGGGGTAATAAATGAAGTTTTCTCCAGGTCTTTCGGCGCCATTTTTATCTGGTTAAAATCCGAGAATCCATCCATGAAGGAAAAAACTTTGAACTTTGATGTACTGTCTACCAGCATGTCAATGTGTGGTAAAGAAAAGTCGTCCTTTGGACTAACCTTGTTTAAATATCTGTAATCGACACACATTCTGACCTTTCCGTCCTTTTTCGGAACGAGTACAATGTTGGATAACCATTGAGGATATTCTGATGTAGCGAGGAAGCCCGCGTCAATCTATTTCTGTACCTCTTTTTTGATTTTGATGGCCATGTCCGGATGAGTCCGTCTCAACCTTTGCTTTACTGGCGGACATTCTGACCTTAATGGTAGTTGATGCTCCACGATGCTGGTATCCAACCCTGGCATATCCTGATAGGACCAAGCGAATACATCGGGAAACTCTTTGAGAAGTTTCATCAAACTTTCTTTGGCAGTTGGACTGAGCAGTGCCCCAATCCTGATTTCTTTTCTCTCTTTTTCTGAACCTAAGTTGACCGTTTCCAACGGCTCTTTGTGAGGTTCAATGGGCCTTTCCTCCTGTCTGAGTAGTCGAGAGATCTCTTCTGGAATTTTGTTGTCATCTTCTTCTTCATCCCCAAATATCGGGAACTCAAAGTCGGGAGAAGGCATTGGATCGTATGTTTCAACGGGGTTTAAAACAAGCAATGTGCATAACGTGATGATTTGTTTTTAGAAGAGATAGAGAGAATGCAAAAGTGTGTGCAGTGTATTAATGCGGAAAATACAGAACGACATTTATTTTATTCATGAACATGTCGATTCTTGAAACTACAGCCCTATAAAACAAAACTCATTCACTTTAGGCGAAGCGAAGAGGGATATTTACAGAAAGTGAGCCCTATTAAAACATCTGTTTCACCTGGGCAGGGTGAAAGGTTAAAGACGTCAATTACTTTGACTTATGAACAATCTTCGGAACATCGATAGCAGCCCATTGGTGGCGAACTCCTCGGTGGATCACAAAGTCTGGTACCTTCCTTGATTTGTCTTCAGAAATGACACTGATTTCTGGTGGAGCAGGATCATTGGAGTCTGTCTCCCAAGCAGAGTTGTCGTAGGAGGATTCCTCTGTTGTATTTTGTATAGCATTTGTACTCTCAGCTGTATCTCCCCATCCAGTTGGCTGGATGTCCTCGAGCCTGATACGAGAGCTTTCAGGAGCGGTGTACTTGACCATATAGTCGTATTTTCCACTTGGTTGTCCTAAGGTGTCCCACACTTCTTTGGAACTGGAGGAGTCATCTCTCTCGATGACGTTGACCTCGGGAAAAGCATAGCTAATGAATTCTAGTCCTGCAAACGTTGCGAATTCATCGTCGTGCTGAGTATTTTCAGGATAACCTGGGTGTCGATCCCATGACATGGTGGGGACGCATGTATTCCTTTCAATGACGCTCAGCTTACTTTCATTGTTCGACTGATTTTCTTGCCCCAAGTCTCCTGAGTAAGGCTGCCACATTGGCAGGCCATCCATCAAACCATAGTAGTTGTGGTCAAAGTTGTCTTTCATCAGAGTGTCCTTCTCTAATGAGTTTGGCGGAGCACGACATCCTTCCGGATCACAATCTCCGTATATCATTTCGACATCTGAAGGGAGTATAAATCTCGGGCTCTATGTGGGAAAGCAAAAGGGAGTCTGCGTTTCGTCCTGAGACACATAACCGTCCTCGTTGAGATAAGACTTCCACTCTTTCTTCGTATTGGATGAATCATCTTTATTGATGGTATGCACTTCTTGAGTCACTTGTTGAAGGAAGCCTCCACTGTGGAAGAAGTTCTGAATGGGATGAAAACTTTCATTAGCAGCTGTCTGGGTACAGGTTAAAGAAAAACCAATACCCTTCTTTGTTTTATTGTCAGTAGGAATGACAAGCTGCCCCCATCCTGTTGTGTTGGTACTCTTGACCGCTTTGATAGCATCTTTGTACGAGGAAATCGGAGTTCCCCCTTCGGATTGATTGTCCTTGTGTAGCGAAAGCGCTTGGAACTGAGTTCCAATTACCCCCTCCGATTCTACATAAGTGGATGACGATAAGTTGCTCACGAGCAAGGCCTGTTCTCCACAGACTGTGATGAGTTGGTCGTTCTAGACGAACTTTAGCTTTTGTTGGAGGGTCGAAGTGGCCGCCCCAGCCTGATGTATCCAAGGTCTTCCTAATAAACAACTGTAAGTTGCCCGGATGTCCATGACCTGGAAAGTGACTTGGAAAGTGTAAGGACCGATAGTTATGGGAAGGTCGACTTCGCCGATAACCGTTTTTCTGGATCCGTCAAATGCCTTGACGTCGACTTCACTGGTTCTCATAGGAGGTCCTTTGAATGATAATTGCATCAAGGTGGACTTCGGCATAACATTCAGGGTTGACCCTGTGTCTACCAGTACGCTGGCTTAAGCATCGTCCTGGCAGTTGACTGTAATATTGAGCGCCATGTTATGACGACGAATTTCTTCAGGTAATTCCTCATCACTAAATCCCAAGTTATTGCAGGAGGTGATGTTAGAGACAATGCTATCGAACTATCTGATTGTTACGTCCTGTACCACAAAGGCTTGCTCCAAGACTTTCTGTAGAGCCTCCCTGTGCGCTTCTGAACTAAGTAACAGTGATAATGCCGAGATCTTTGAAGGAGCCTGTAACAGTTGATCAACAATGTTATATTCACTCCTCTGGATGAGCTTCAGCATCTCATCATTGTTTTTTGAAAGGTCGGGATTACTGGACTGAACGACCGGTGGATTGGGAACTTCTGTCTGAGGTTCCTTTTCTCTGTTAGGTTCTCCAACTCCTCTGTTGAAGATTCGACCGCTCCGTGTTACTCGACTGATGTCTGCAATATTCACGACGGAGGGTAACGAAATTTCCTTCCCGTTCTCGACTGTTGTTGCGTCGTACTTGTAAGGGATAACCTTAGTTGATTCATACGGCAGCGGTCCCGGTAGATAGATGACTATGGGAACCCTCTGATTCTTCTGACCATCGTACGTAATTTCGATTCGTTCCCAGTTGGGAACTCTCGATTTGTCAAGTAGAGGGATAATGGCGCAAACATCCCTAGCCCTCTGATGATCAGAGATTATGACAACATCCTCGATTTGATCAGCGTGATAGTTGACTGATCCAAAACATGAGCATGGTTGAATCTCCTTGCGGTCCAGCTGACTTTGAAGGGCCGCTCGTACGAAGTAGCAACCTTGATTATTCACTGAGCAAACTCCACACCGCTCATAGTTGTGCAGTGGCACCTGGCCACGTCCGCTTTGAATACAGTGTAACCTGACGAGGTCTATTTCCACCGACCGAACATCCTGACTTTAATATCTAGTAGGATTCCCGTTAGTGATACTAATTTGCTGGGTGTCTTCATCCATATAGATTGGAAGCCACCAGTGGTTCAACAAGTGCTGAAGTGTTTCCTGGACAAGGGCACATCCTTGATCGTTTTTGCAACCCACTTTACAGCTCTGATAATCATGTGAAGTGAGAAAACCGAGTCGGACTTGCATAGCGTGTAACTCCACCAGGCTGATATTCATTAAGCGAATATCGAAGATTTGAATCATGTTGATCTGATAATGATTCCTATCATGGTAGTCTTGGATCTATCCAAGATCTATCTGACGCTGGAGGACCTCTTGTACAAAAGAGCATCCCTGTTTGTTTACCGAGCAAGTCAGACAGGAATTGTACTCGTGTCACGGCAGATTATAATACTGGCTTTGCCTTTAGTGCATCGCCACCAAGTTAACATTCATTACACGGATGTCGAGGTTTTGAATGATGTTGGAATTCGTATAAACCATGTTAACTCCACGAACTCAGTGCTCCTGGATCCATTCGAGATCCATCTGTTCCTGTAGAGCTGATTGCACTACAGAACATCCCTGATTGTTCTTAGAGCAGATATCACACTGGTGATAATTATGAGGTGGCACATGGCCATATCCACTCTGTCGACAATGCATCTTGACCAAGTTGGCCCTTAATAAAAGTACATCGTGAATTTGATAGATGTTGCTAGACTCTCCCTCTATCAAATTAACTGCAGCTTTCTCGTGTTGAGGCAGCGGTTTCGTGAGAACATTTGGATTTGTATCTTTGAAAGATAAGACTCCACTCCTAACAAGCTTTTGCACATCGTATTTGAAACTGAGACAGTTCTCTATGTTATGCCTTGACCCTCCTTGATGGTAAGGGCAAGTCTGATCCACCTTAAACCAAAAAGGCAGATTTTCCGGTACTGTAAGAGGAGCCTTGGTCTGGACGTGCCCTTTGACTAGCAGTAACGGAAATAGTTCTGCGTACGATACGGGTATAGGATCAAATCCTGGTGGCCGCGTTATACGGTTGTGGTTGTATGGAGGACGAGTCTGCTGAAGAGGCTGTTGTGTCCTTTACTGAAATTGTTGTTGATTAGGTTGGCTTTGTGCAACCTGAGGTTGATACGTAGAAACAGGCGAAAGGTTGATAGCAGGAGTTACAGCTGCTACTGGTTGGTACCGTCGCCTTTGCTTTCCGAGAGAGATATTCCCAATATCTTGCTCTTTTTTCTTAGGGAGAGCACTACCGTATTTCTTAGTACCGCTTGTCGATCCAGTGTCTTTGACTAGACGTCCTTCTCGAACGGGTTCCTCGAGACGTACTCCCATACTGACCATTTTGGTGAAGTCGTTGGGCGCACTGGTAACCATTCTGTCGTAGTAAAATGAGCTCAAGGTCTTTAAGAAGATCTTTGTCATCTCTTTTTCCTCAAGAGGTGGACAAATTTGAGCGGCAATTTCACGCCATCTCTGCGTGTATTCCTTAAAGGTTTTGTTGTCCTTTTTCGACATTTATCTGAGTTGATCTCTGTCTGGTGCCATGTCCAAATTGTATTTATATTATTGAATGAAGGCAGCGCCAAGATCTCTGAAAGTGCTGATCGTAGCGCGGTTTAAACCCATGTATCATTTTAATGCGGCACCGGTTAAACTATCCTGAAAGTAGTGAATCAGTAGATCCTGATTCTTTGTATGAGCTGACATTCGCCGAGCGTACATCACCAAATGGCTTTGAGGGCACGAGTTACCCTTGTACTTTTCAAAGTCGGGCACTTGGAACTTGTATGTAACTTTCACATTGGGGACCAAACAAAGGTCTGCGGCGTCCTTCCCAAATAAATCCTGACCGCGAATAGCTTGCAGTTCTTTCTGCATTTCCAGGAACTGCTCCTGGAATTCATCCATTCAGTCGAACATAGTTTCCTTTCTACCAGAAGGTATCTGTGGAACCTGTCCTTCCGGGATAGTGTGCACCACAGGGGGAGGTACCGTTACTACGGTATTGAATCTTGGCGCTTCTTGAAGTTTGTAACCTTCAGAAGTTATTGGTATGCCCCTGGCATCTTCGCTTTCCCAAAGTTTGTAACCTTCAGGCCCAGCGGCTCCTGCTGAAGTTACCAGATCTCCAGTGATCGGCGAAACATATCCTTCCAGGATATAGTTAGGTGGCATGCCCCAAGGACGATCTTTTGGCATCCCGTACCTAGGATCATACTTCTCCACTATAGGCGTTGATGTGATCTCTGAGATCATAGTTCTTTGTAGCTGAGCTTCTGTCATGTCTTGCATGTCGTTACGAAGCTTTCTCATATCCTCTCTTAGAGCGTCGATATCTTCTTTCAACTCTCTGTTCTCTTCCTCGAGATCATCCATCTTTTTCTGACGATTGGCTCGAGTATTGTACGAATGAGACAGTTTGACTCTAGAACCGAGACACAAACGTGAGATTCGTAGGTAAGAAGAATACGTTACGTGAGAATGATGAATGTAATGATTATATTAATTGTTTTTTGGTTTAATCAAAATAAACTTCGACAATTATATTGCAAACATAAAACAGTGGGGAATACCCCGTTTTATTGAATTCAAAGGATTGTGGAAATGGAAATACAGTAAATTACAAGGTGCGGAAACAGAAACCTAAGCTAACGGGTCCCGAGTCCTCTCTGAGGAGAATTCAGGTGCAGATTCTAGTACTTTTCTCTTCTTGGACCGGGGCTCTTGGGCCGTTGTCGGGTTGCCATTCCTTTGCCAAGTGAAAGGAGCGAGCAAATTCCTTTGGACATCCTGATTTTCTACAGCATGTTGCTCCAAAATCTCAATCAGAGCATCCTTATCCTTCAGTAGTTGCTGTATTTTGATACACTCCACATTGAGAATGCAGTACTTGTTCTTCCCAGACCTTCTCTCCTGTTGAACTTTGTTGAGTGTAACCTGAAGTTTTTCCGTTTCAGACATGAAGTACATGACAGATTCCCTTGGTGGAAGAACTCCATGACGAGGATAAGGAATCTTTAGCTTGAGAGCTCTAGTTTGTACCCAGTGGAGGTAAGGCTCCACCGAGACACAGTCCGGTTTTCCTAGAGACTCTCGTCCTTTCTTATGAACATGTTTCCAAGCGTGCACTATTTCCATCTTTAGTGCCCTGTCATTTTCTCCTTCTTTGAAGAAAAGACCTTCCAGATGAGCATTACACGGGACATGCCTCATCGGCTATCCAAATTGACGACGAACCAATACTGGATGGTAATTGATTCCTCCTTTAGTTCCTATGAGGGGTACGTTGGGGAAATTTCCACAATGATCAATGATCCTGATCCCGTCATAAATCCTATTGCACCAATCTATATCAGAGTTGGTAAGGGACATGATCTTCTGCGACCAACGTAAGGCACTCTTATGATCCCAAAAAGCGGCAAACTTAGGCAAATAGGAGATAAACCATTTGTATAGCAGGGGTACACAGCACGTGATCATTCCTCCGCTGTACAGATTCCCTAAGTGTACAAAATGATACGCATCTGCGAGCAAAGTTGGTACAGGGTTTCCAATGAGAAAAACCTTAATGGCGTTGATATCTACAAAGTTATCGATGTTGGGAAACAAAAATAACTCCTAGGTGAGCAAAACAAAGATGCTCTCGAAAGCGGCCACGCTCCCTATACTGGCAAAGTACAGGGCCTTCTTTGTTAAGAACTGGGCTGGTAAACCCGAGATTCCCCCCTTGGTGGTCATGTGAGTCTTCACTTCTGACTCATCCAAATAAATTGCTCTTGCAATGGTCTGATCCTTTGAAATTTCTTCCAGTCCAGAAAATGGAGCTCGATCAGTGATATGTAAATAAGTCAGATGAGAATATTCTTTCAGTTTTGGTGCGAGCTGGTAATCCGGGAATGTGAAACAGTGATAGACCGGATCGTAAAACTGAATGAGGGCATTCATGATTCTTTCAATTACTTGGACCCTTAACAGAGGTAGCAGACCTCCGTACTTGGCTCTGAAAGCGTCAGGGTTAGTGATCATCTTTGCTAATCCTCTAGTTTTGGAACCTTGTAGGTATGCTTATGAGTTTTCCTTCTACCGAAATCCATGAGCGCAGTCTTTTTTTCTGACATTTGCAATCATTGTCTTAGTTTAATTTGAAAAAAGAGAGACTAGAAGAGAAAATTTTCTTTGTTTAATTTCTTTTTTAAAATGAATGCATGAATGCAGCACACAAAAACATAGAAAAAACATGGGGTCAATGGGTCGGTGTCATGGAGTCAAGGCTCTACCCATCCCAAAGGTTTATACTAGTGATTTTTGTACCTGTCTCTCAAAATCAATAATTCTTGTCGAGAAAACACCAGCGGGCCAGGAACCGTGCTAGGTGATGTTTTTTCGAAGAATCTCAGAAGAGGGTAGTATCGCATAACAGCTATTTCCGATAGCTTCCGCACTACTAAAAGAGGTTTTTCCTAGGTGTATACTCAACCTTTCCACATGCGGCATCACACGCATTCCCATTAGCAGAAAATTAAACACATATATCAATTAGGAAAAGCATTATATATATTTGTCCTAATGTCCTAGACTTTTTAAGAGTTATGAATCCTATGTTCCTGATAGAAAATGGCTCCCCGACGGAGTCGCCATTCAGTGGTTCCTTCCCAATTTAAAGGTTTTGACCTAAGATCCTAGTGAAGGTCGATAATGACATTCCCCGATGGAACCGTCATTCGGTGATACCCGGTGAACCCAAGGACTCAGCCTAAGAAAAGATTTCAACCAGAGAGATAAGAAAGACAAGATTCCTTTGAAGGGCCCCACGGTGGGCGCCACTTTTATGTAGCGAGCGATTTTGGACGTGGTTCTTAAGCACTGTCGCTCTTTGGGGGGACTACAGGTCGATTCATTTTTTATCCTATTGAAGCTGATGAAGGAAGGGAAATAGATGTCTCAAACTAACCCTGCTTGCATACTGAGTTTAAACAGCGGTCTATTAGGTTACAGATGCTATATGGAAGTGGGACCTCTCTCTGCTTTTTTTTTTCAGAACGAAATACCGGGGTTGTTCATGGGGAATTTGTTAGGACTGATGCTTTTCGATTGATGTGTGAAGGTACGCGATTTTGGGTTTTTGTTTAGTGTGCTCGCTAAGATTTTCTTTCAATCTTATGCCTACGTATTCCCGTTTACCGAAACAGGGAAGTTAGAGCGATCGTAGTTCCTCTTATTCTAGGGGAGGAAATGGTGTTTTGGTGTCTTGTTCAAAGCCCAAGACGTGAAGCTAAATGGTTTGTATCTTGTTCAAATCCCAAGATGTGACGCTGAAGGTGATTTGTTTGTGTCTTGTTCAAAGCCCAAGATATGAAGCTAAAGAGTCTATTTGTATCTTATTCAAAGCCCAAGATATGAAGCTAAAGGGTTTTGGCTTCAGAGAGAATTTGTCATCTCTAAAGAATATTTGGTCTGTTTGTCACAACCGTTGGGTGACTGATTATAAAGGAGAATTACTTTAATTGGGATATGTGAATCCAGCAATGCCATAATTTACTTTATAGGGGATTTTTAACCTGAAGGAGAAGACTTTAACTCAGTTTAGAGTAATGCCATCTTTCCTTAGGAATTTCTCATGCTAAAAGAGGGACAGTGGCGTGGGTGTAAATAATCCAGAGGCTTGCCACTTACAGCAATTATATGGGGTGGAAAGGAGTTGTTGATGTTTGTATACAAAGCATGATTTGATGCTAAAATGTTGATTGTCTCAACTGGGGTTTCCTTATACAAAGCCTAATAGGAGGCTAAAAGGCCGACTTTTCCAGGTAAATGTTCTTTCTGTCTTGTACAAAGCCCAAGATTGGGGCTAAAAGGGTTTGACTCAACAAGAGAGTCTTTTTGTGTGTCTTGTACGAAGCCCAATGTGGAAGCTAAAAGTTGTTTGACTCAATAGGAGAGTCTTTTATACTCAACAAGAGAGTGATTTGGTGTCTCGTACGAAGCCCGAGACGGAGGCTAAAGATGTTCGACTCGACAAGAGAGTCTTTTATACTCAACAAGAGAGTGTTTTGTATCTCGTACGAAGCCCGAGATGGAGGCTAAATATGTTTGTGACACAACAAGAGGGTCTTTTATACTCAACAAGAGAGTGTTTTGGTATCGCGTACGAAGCCCGAGATAGAGGCTAAAGATGTTTGTGACCCAACAAGAGGGTCTTATATACTTAACAAGAGAGTGTTTTGGTATCTCGTACGAAGCCCGAGATGGAGGCTAAAGAATGGGTGACTCAACCAGAGAGTCTTTTATACTCAATAAGAGAGTGTGAAAGGGTTAGCTCCGCTGGGGAGAATCATTGTACAAAGCCCAAAAGGAGGCTAGGGTAACTGTTTCAGTTGAGTGACAGGTCTGGTATGTTGGTTAAAAGAGAAAATCAGTTCTTATATGAGTGATGTTGCACTCATGGACTTGATCTGAGGGTAGTGATTATTTCTTGTTCTCCAGGGAAATGGGGAATCCAAAGGAGCTTTAGACTGTCCGAGTCTACGAGTTCTATCTCTTGTACTATGCTTAAGAAACAGTAGTGAGATCTAGACTCTTGAAAGACTGTTCTATTAAGATGACTAATTTGTGTTCCTATACCTCTAGGAGGTCGTCGGGACAATTTGTACGAAGCCCAAGAGGAGGCTGGAAACTTTTAAGAAGCCGAGGGACAATTTGTACGAAGCCCAAGAGGAGGCTATCTTCCTGGAGGAAGAATCATTATACGAAGCCTAAGAGGAGGTTCTGAAAACTTCTAAGAAGTCGACGGGTCCTTGTACACCGCCCAAGAGGAGGCGGGGATGCTTTTAGGAAGCCAGCGGGTCCTTGCACTAAGCCCAAGAGGAGGCTGATGAGCAATTCCAGAAGGGGTTTCACATGGAACAATGTCCTTCTGTATATGAACTGTTCAAAGGGGGAATTTCTTAGATATAGTTATCTGAAATTGTTGTAAGGAGACGAGGTTTTGTCTAGTTCTATACGTAATTGCCGGGGAGACTCTAAATATCTATACTATTATTACACAGTTGATATGAGTTTATGAAAGAAGACTTACAGTGAGACAGCCCCACAGTACAATTATATACATATGAAAGCGGTAAATGAAAGCGGGTAAACACTTATTCGGTTGTAGAGCTTCCATGCTGTATTGTTAGTTGTTCAACAAAGAAAAGTTGAAAATAACAGTATATTACATAATCAAAGAGGAAAGTGCCTTGAAAGGAAAATTGGGGCTTACAGTTCAAGGAGAGGCCCAGGGTTTTATCAGTGATCGCACGGTCGTTTTGTACAGGGACTTATACAAGTGATTGAGGTCCAGGAAAGGTTTTCTGTACAAAAGAGATGGGTCTTACACTCTCTCAAGAGGCCCAAAGATTTATTTTTAAAGAATGGGGCTTATAACACGAGGGTAGGCCCAGGGGTTTTATTTTTCAACTGGCGATCGCGCCGAGGTTTTCTTTTAACACAGAGGGACTTATACAATATCTGAGGCCCAAGATTGTTTTAGTTAAAAGGGGATTGGGTCTTACACTCTATTAGAGGCCCAAAATGTTTTAAAGAAAAGGAATGGGGCTTACAACTCAAGGAGAGACCCAAGGTTTGTTTTAAACGGGCGATGATCGCGCCGAACTTTTGAAATACAATGTGGGTCTTATACAATGACTGAGGCCCAAAAGTTTTTGGTTTCAAAGAGGGGTTGGGTCTTACACTCTATTAGAGACCCAAAAGTGTTTGAAAAAGTTGGTTAGGGTGAAAATCAATAAAACCCTAATTTCATCATTTTTTAATGTAATTATTCAAAGAAAATTAATAAAAAATGATGAAAATGCCAAATAAGTTTAAATGAACAACTTGTGATTTTGGTTTTAAATTTGAAAAATGAGGTTTAATCACAAGATGAATTAAAACTCACTTGGTTTTGATTTTCAAAGTAAATCTTCACTTTTAAATGTTTAAAAACAATTAAAAAGAGGAATTTATTCACAAAAATAATAATTATATTAAATAACTAATATAAATTT
This sequence comes from Lathyrus tuberosus, assembly GCA_022829125.1. Taxonomy (NCBI): domain Eukaryota; kingdom Viridiplantae; phylum Streptophyta; class Magnoliopsida; order Fabales; family Fabaceae; genus Lathyrus; species Lathyrus tuberosus. The sequence continues at coordinate 11,329,500 of JALAZF010000090.1, forward strand.
AATTTTTTTGTGGAATAAAATATTTTAACATTTTTGTGATTTTTTGCAAAAAGAACCAATAAAAAATAATTAAAATTGAAGGAGTTATTAATTTTCCAATTAATTAATAAAACATGAAAATATGAGAAAAATAGCAAAAATGTGAGAAAACACAAAATGGCATGGGTGGGGTTTGAACCCACGACCTCAAGGTTATAAGGCGCACGCCTTACCACTGGGGTGGTGATACATCCGTTGATTAAAACAAACCAACAAATATACAAGGCTTGCCTTGTTTTTTGGCCTGGCCCAAGGCAAGACAAGGCAAGTTTTGGCAAGAAACAGGAAGGTCCATAACTTTCTCATTTCTTCATGTTTGTGGACAAAATTTATACGCATCTGGCCTAGAATTTCACAAGGAATCCAATGGTAGTGGTATTTTTCTCAGATCATGATCCCTCCTCAAAATCCGACAGGGGTTTTGAAATAGGCCTATAATTGCATTTTCTATGCTACACTTTGGTACAGACATGAATTACATGATGAATTGGTTCAAACACAACACATATGACATATATAAGAGATGCATGATTAGTGGACCTCAAAACAATGCATATTTTGAAAAGTTCAAGTCATGAGGCTTACCTCCTTTTGAGTTTTTTGGAGTTTTGGTGCAATCTGTCAAGCCTCTCGTTCCAAAAATGGTTTGATGCTTTGGACACTCTCAAATGATCCCTTAGAAGCTTTTAGGGTGAGTGGAATCAGTTGGAACCTGCAAAAACAAAAACTGGACCTTTCTTGCAAAAGGGGTTAAAATGGCCAAAATAACAACTCTCTCAAATGGTGTTCTAGATGGGGGGAACCATTTGGGACAATTCAAGGATGTTATTTGAAGTGTGTTTGAGGTTTTATCTGGTTTGGAAAGTGACTGAATCAAGACATGGCTTGAAAAATGCACAAAAGTACTATTTTGAGGTTTTGAGAGGTGACTTTGTGATTTAAGGATTACAGGTCACTTGTGAGAGTTTAGACATCTTATACATGACATATATGAGGTTTATGTGTGATTGGTTTGGTTGGAATTGCTCTCTAACTAAAAAACTCAGAGTTACCTTGCTAAAGAAGGCATTTTTGCCAAGAGAAAGAGATTTTGAGGAAAGCATCTATTTGATGGATTTGGAGGACTCAAACTGAGCACAAATGAGCTCTATTTATAGTAGAGCAAGTTTGTTTTGGGATCAATAGTGAATGGCAACCACAGCAGAGGTTTGGCCAATGTTGATCAATGGGAAGCCAAGTCTCCTCTAGCCATTGACTAGAGGTTAGATCACAGGTCTTTGGTTCCCTAGTTGTTGGATCATTCTTGACTGAATTCAGTTGCAAATAGCTCAGTCCATGCCACCTCTAAGCATCCATTAAATGCTCCAAAACAAAATTGGAGTCTTGTCCCCTCTTTAGGGATTTATAGGTTTGGCATGCTATTTCTTGTTCCAAGGACTTTGGAGGCTTGGATCAGTGTTTGTTCCCTTTAGATTTCGTCCTCAGATGTGTCCAAAGTGATGACAAGGCTTGGAATTAGCTGATTTTGCCAAATCGAGCAAAAATACAAAATTCGGCCTAGCCTTGGCAGTTTTCAGCAAGGCATATTGCCCTTGTCATATCTCATGGCTCAAGTGGAATTTGGTGATGTTCTTGGTCATTTTGGAATGCCCTTATATGATACAACAACTGTTTGATCATGTTTGGTTTTGATACTTTTTGGATCCAAGTGAAAAATGCCCCTACATTTGGAAAAAAGTAAGGCAGATTCTGACTTAGTGAAAATTTCACTAAGTGTTGGAAAAAGTGACATTTCATGTTTTCAGCCATTTTGATCACTCCATAACTCAAAATCCATGAGGAATTAGAATGAGGTGTAGTTAAAGCTTTTGTAGAGGGCCATGAGGGCTACAAATCCAGCTTTGGATGGGAAAAAATAACCTTGTGGTTTAGGAGTTATGATCCTCCAAAGTTGGTACCCTAGCCACTTTGTTTTATAACTTAGAAAATTTCTAAGTTTTTTATGGTTACCCCTTTTACAAGTTATCCCACTTTTCTTGATTTTTCTTGATGAATGATGATCCCAATCACACATTAACATCATTTTAGGGTTGAAAAACCATTTTTATGAAAAATCTCAAAAAGTCAAAGTTTGACTTTTGGGCACAGTTGACTTTTTGTCAGATGAATTCCAAACTGTGCGATCCTCTATGAAATCAAGTCCTTGACCTAAATCAAACTTGATGGATTGATTTCATAGGTATTATAGGGTGTATTGAATCATGTCCCAAGGTTTGGGAGCATGCCTGGGTCAAAAGTCAAAGGCACAGTTGACTTTTTCCCGCGAAACCCTAACTGTGGTTCTGATGAACTTGAAACTTGTTGCTCAAGCTTCTTGGATCAATCCATTGTTGCAAATGGATCAATGTGGTGCATTAGAGACCCTCAAATCATCTCTTGAGGTCTTGGCTCCTGTTTTGTCCCAAAAGTCAACTTAGGGGCGAATTAGGTCAAGAAACCCTAATTCCTGATTTTTAATGAATGCATCCCCTGAGGCCAAATTGACTTGATAATTGGGTTTATGATGTCCCTTGGGGCATCATAGGTTATTTTTTGAAGCATTGGCTCATTCCCAGAGGAAAATTTCCATCTGGAGGCCCTGGTCGACCAAAACCCTAATTTGATGACACTGGCGATCTTGAGGCTTAATCCACCTAGAAGGGAGCAGCCTTGTGCTTAATCCTTGAAGTGGGAGTCCTCTTGATCCTTTGTAGATGTTTGAGAGGTAATACAAGTTGAAGATCATGTCATTCCTTGATTGATCCTTTGTCTAAGAGTTCTGAGAGGGCTTGAAACCCTAATTTTGATTGTAGTGGATGCTCACCCATCTTTGGGGAGACTAATGAGGTATGATGGCTCATCCATATTGTGATGATGATTTGCACAATGATGGGAATCTTAGTGGTCAAAATTTGGGGTATGACAATGGCAATAATTGGACCTGGGATTTGAGGAAAGCAGATTTAGTGGAGGGGAAACTTACAGATGTGGATCTAGCTGCTGTAGTTCATTACCTGAGTAACTCTCTTATCGGTTGGCAGCCTACAGACATGTGGTTTTGGCGTCCGAATTTATCGAAAGGTTTTTTCGTTAATGCGTACTATGGTATTTTACTTGAGAATTTTCATTCTTTGGGTAATGCTATTGCTGTGGCAGCGGCCATAGAGCTGATTTGGAAGTCGAGCATTCCGCTTAAAATTCAAATTTTTGCTTGGAGGTTAGCCATTGATAGACTTCCTACTCGGATGAATCTCGCCACTAGAGGAATCATTGATAATCCTCATGACAAGGTGTATATGTTGTGCTTTCTTAATTTAGAAGATGTTTCACATTTGTTCTTTTCCTGTAGTAAAGTGAGGGTGCTTTGGAATATGGTGTGTGATTGGGTTGGTATCGTAAGATTGACGGAATCCGATAGTGTCTCTCATTTAGAGGTTTGGATGAGGAGAAGCAAAAGAAGAGGAAATCAAGAAACTTTCTCTGCTATTTGGTTTATTTCTTGTTGGGTCATTTGGTCAAGTAGGAATAACATTCTCTTCAACGACGAGATTTGTGATATCCACTCCATTTTCTATAGAATTGTAACTATCTCTTGGTCTTTGTTGGCTTTGGAGTTAGGAGGTAGGATGAAATATAGGATATACGACTGGTTTAAGGTTCATTGGGACTTCTTTTAAGTTGTTTTTGTAGGAGGTTTTGTTGGGTTTTTCTTTGGTTTCTTTGGTTTGGACTTTATCCCCTTTTGTAAGCTTTTTCAGTTGGTTGGAGATTTCCTTAATCTCCCTTAATAAATTTGCTTATAAAAAAAAAATCAATGCATCAAAACTGATACAAGACTGACATACAAAGAAAAACACACTAAACCCTAAAGAAAATCCAATGCATGACTAATCCTTATTCTTCAAAATCTACAATGTCCAAGTTGAAATAGGTTTAGCTCCTTTCTTTAAATAGCCTTCAGACCTCGTGGGCTTGGGCTTCTTGAAGCACACATCATCAGGAATCAGCTTTCAATCATTAGCATAATTTCCTGCACAATAATAGGAACAAAATATAAAGTTTCCTAAAAAGGTTCAAAGATCCTTTTTACCAAAACCAACATAATATGTCAAGACAGAAGTTCCCAAAATATCCTTCCATCGATATTGCAAACATGTGAATTAAAACACACTCAAAACTCACACTAAAATACCAAAACAGTCATGTTCTAACTTTCTAGTATAACATGTCCTTGCACATGTCACAACATCATGTTGAACATGATGTTTGACTCTCATTGCAGAACATTTGACTTAACATCTTACTGACAACATGTTTTACCAAAACGTTGTCAATCCAAAAACCACAGAACTTACAAGACATCATTCAAGTACACTTAAGTCGTATTTAAAAGAGAATAACATGATTAATCGTTTACGGTTATATAAGGATATGCTTGATAGTAACAGCTTGCCTCATGATCCAAAGTTTATTTCTATGCATAATATTGTTTTCATCGATGAAAAATGGTTCTGTATTACCAAAACTAAAAACAATTATTACTTGCTTTGGGATGAAGATGAGTCATATAGTACCTGCAAAAGCAAAAACTTTATTGGTAAACTTATGTTCTTAGTTGCTGTGGCTAGACCCAGGTTTGAAAATGAAAAAAATGTGACGTTTTCTGGGAAGATTTCTATATTTCCATTTGTGTATGAACAACCAGGTAGAAGAAGTAGTGACAACAGAGTTACGGGGACAATAGAAAGGCTACCTATAACTTTTGTGAAAAGAGAGGTGATTAAAGCTTTCTTAATAAGTAAAGTACTGCCAACCATTAAGAGTATGTGGCCAAGAGAAGATGTGGGGAAGACAATCTACATTCAACAAGATAATGCAAGGTCTTATATTGTTACAAATGATCCAATTTTTTGTAGAGCAGTAAGTGAAGATGGGTTTAACATCCAAATGACTTGTCAACCTCCGAATTCGCCTGATTTGAATGTCTTGAATTTAGGATTTTTCAATGCCATCCAGTCTTTGCAGCAACAAGAACTAGTGAACTCAATTGATGAACTTATTAATGCAGTGCAAAGAGGATTCGATGAATTTTCCTGTCAACAATCTGATAAAATGTTTGTTTACTCTTCAATCATGCATGATTGAGATAATGAAGATAAATGGATCAAACAAGTAAAAAATTCCTCACATGAAGAAAGATATGTTATATAACCAAGGTTGTATACCTACTTAATTAAGTTGTGATTCTTCGTTTATTCAAGAAGTCACTAAATATCTTCAAAATTTTGATGATTAATTAGCACGTGTTTGTTTTTTAAGTTTCATAATTTGTTATTGCATGGACATGAAATGTTTGATTCATTATTTTGTTATTATGTAAATTTAAGCTTCTTGAGAGCTACTTTTAAAATATGATTTAACATTGTCTATAATTTAAACTAACATTGTTTAAACATTCTTTCATCTAGTTTAAAGTCACAAAACTAGATAACTTATTGTAACCAAAAATAAAATCAAAAAATGTGTCACTTGTCTTAGCTATTTTAATCATTTTGTCACTTTAAGGCATGGCCAAAGTCCAAAGTGGTAGCAGTGGCAGAAAACTTATAGTACCAATATTTCTTAATATAGGCAGAATTTCAAGCTAAATGCTTCCTCCTTTACACTAGCATATTTCAATTATAGAGTCAAAACGTTCCTACAAGCATATATTTCTTGTCTTCTTTTTCCACTCTTTGCCATGTTTGAGAGTGATTACTTTTTCCTTGGAGTATAATGTTATCGTCGGAGTAACGTCGAGGTCGCGTAAAGAGTTTCACGGTTTCGATTGATATAAGTGTTGCAACACTGATTATGGTCAACGTGGTGTTAATTAATCACAACTTGTTCATTATCATAAAAATAGTACATAACGGTATCGGTATCAATAACTTTCAAATCTATTTTGTCGCGGCCGTTTTTGCAGTAATGGGTTGCTTTTTAAAAACCTTGCTTAAAACAACAAATTCTTTTAGATTACAATCAAAATGGTTACATTAAGATTATTGAAATGACACATTTATTTGAAGAAACAAGCCCTGCAAGTTAGTGAAAAAATATAAGCCAGTCATGAAAATGATGTATTTCATTCTGTTCAATGTAACATTGAAAACCAAATATCAAAACTGAATTTGAGCTTTAACCACAAAAACATTAGTACAATAAAAAGGATTTATCATTATCCATAACATTTCCCTATTTCAAAAACAAATATCCATAACATTTCTATTGAACTAAACTCGATCAAAATAAATTTGCAGCATATTCATAGCCTCATTCTTCACAACTTCACGTTCATGGCTTAAAGAATCTTTTTCCTCTGCATCTTTGTTATGTTCATGAAGGTTCTCATTCATGTCCAAGTCTTCGGAAGTTAAGTGAGCACAGTCTCTGAAATTCACCTCTATATTTTTTTTTGCATCTTTCTCATTCCATATTCGCTTCTTCCTTCTAATGACAGTTTGTCTACCTTCTTCCTCACTCTCAATATTTGATTCCTTGACAATCTTGGTAGAATTAAGAGAATCCTCAATAGTTGCAGTAGCATCAAGTGGATGATCAATATTCTCACTTTCTATTTCAAAAGAATCCTCAATCTCTGGAAACTTGTTCAAATCAATATGAAATTTTAGTTTCCCAACATAAGACTTGAAGTCATCTTCATTAGAGTTATGAGGTTTCATGCCCATGTTAATGTGAGAAACTCGGTGAATAATGCAGGGAAGATAAATGAAACGTAAATATATAATTTTAGGTACTGCCTGTTTGTGTGCTTGCAACTTTCCCTCCAATTTTTTGCATGAGGAATATGTCTATGTAACTAATGCACTTACATTGAAATGGGATATTTGATTTTATTTAGTAAGGGTACAAATGGAATTATGTATTAAATAAAATTTAATGTAAAGAGTGTTTCTTATTAAAATGACCAAATTTTTTTGCAAAGTGTTTCTTATAAAAATGACAAGTGGGAGTTGTACTTTGACATTTAATTTTGCTAATGTGTCATGTTGAGAATCCTTTCACGTTAATACAACTTTTTTTTTCAAATTGTGAAGATTTGTGGAGTAAATCAATGGTCATATTGAAAAGTGGAAAACCACTCTACATTTACCATGTGAAGCACACACAATAATTAGGTTCATGTATTATATGCAAAATTAAGAGTCACATTCCATTTTTCAATAAAATTTGAATTTTCACTCTCCTTAATGCATACATATGACCTGAAAAATCACAGACATAGATGGAAGGACATTCACAGAAAAGGGAAAGTGCATACACCAAAAGGTCTTGCGGCTCCTTCTTCTCAAAAACTCATTTTCCAATTTTCCTTTCTCACACCGAAAGGTTGTTTCTTCAAAAACCCTAAAATCCACCGGTTTTTTGTTTCAAGTTTAGGAAAGAAGAAAAATGGAATCAAACCCATTTTAACCCACAATGTTTTCGACCGCAAGCTTACAGAAAAATCAAAACCATTTCCGGAACTCTTCATTTTCTTTGGCTTTTTCCATTTATTTCTTCTCGTCATCTTTTCATATCCACTAATTGTCTCCAGCTATGAATCATCTTCGTCTGCCCTTGATTTAGCATAATCTTGATCCTATTATATGTTACTTACAATGACCAAATAATTGGGCAAAAAAAATCCAGGTGGAATGGAAAATTTTTAGGTAAAATATTTCTTCTCTCTCCTTTCCCCAAGAGATGTCTTGATTATAGCTAATCTTCAAGTTATTATGCGTTACTGACATGGTTGTTTTCCAGACATATTTTGGAAGTGTATCTGATAACTTTTTAGTTTTTATAATGAAGAATCGATAATTGCATTCTTTAAATTCTTTTTGGGAGAAGTTAAATTTTAGTATGATCCAAATATTTACCATTGTCTGTAGTGAAACATGATATTCAATCTTATGGTAATTTAGTTTCATTTTCTATTATCTTTGCTGGAATATGTATCTCATAATTTACTTTTTGTTTTACAGAAACAGTCTTTATGAGAGTTTATGAATCTAAAATGGAGCTTCTTAGAGCTGTCGTCAATGAACCTCAAAGAATTCCATACCATGATAGTCTTTTCTTTTATGATTGCTTCTTTCATTTTGCATACCTGGCAAGTCTTCCAGTACGAATCATTAATGTTTCATGTGTTTTCAGATGTGCCTTGTGATGTGTATAATATAAACTCAAATTAAGCTTTTTTTTTTAACAAGTTAACTATCACTCAGGTGGAGAAAATAGAGGGATCCAAGATGTCCTTCAAAGCAGGTTGCAAATATGGTAAGCTTTAAATATTCCATGGTTTCAATTGGTTAATTACAAGATTATGGCGCTTCGACGGTTAGAGATTGAGTAGAAGATGAATGGTTCTGAACAAGAAGCAGATGTCTTCCGCCAAAATATGACTCATATTGGAAAAGTTGAAGAGATATTCGGTCCTATAAATGAATCTGTGAGTTTCTATCTTATTTTAAGATGTGATGTTAATGTCTAAGTTAACTCTGTACTAATTTGATTTTAGTCTTTGCATCATTCGGAGTTAATAGCATAAAGTTATTGAATTGCATATGCTAACTTTTTGTTAATTTTTATTTTCATGTTTATATTGAAGTATGTGAAGTTTTCCGAGTGGTATTTAGGGTTAAAATTCGATCTATTTTTTTGCATCGGTTAAAGTTCAATTCATCTAGTTTTTAAAATGACCCAATTTCTGATTTTATTTGCATGATTTTGTTATTGTTTTAGGTCTGAGCTAAGGGAGACTTTCAAGAAGGAAAATCCGACAAAAAATTCATTGGTGTGGTGAGTTTTGCAACGTTAAGTTGCTGTTCTCCTTATATTTTTTTAATTTGAATTTGAATTTGAGATATCTAATGCGATTTACTATGAATTTCGAATAGGTTGGTAAGGTTGGAGAAAAAGAGTAGAACTCGATGTCTGATGCTGTGAGTAATATTAGAATATAGGCTTTATATTGGGCCGTATTTGTTGTGGGCCGGGTCCCTTGGCCCATTTTACTCTTTGTATTTAGATTAGGTTTTGTATTGGTTGTATGATAGATGTACATTTTCACATTGGTAAAATTCGAGTTTTATCTTTTCGGTTTTCCCTCCATGAATTCTTCTTCTCCAATGCATCATTTTTCTGCATTTCAACATCTGTAATATGGTATCAGTTGATAAACCCTAACTTTCCCTTTTGCATTCATCTTCTTCCGCTCATTCTGCACACCTTTCTTCCATGGCTTCCGTTGATAATGAAACCCCACCTTCTTCTCCAAAAGACGATTCATCATCGAAGAACCAAGACCCAGCCTCAAACCCTAGAAACCCTTATTATCTTCATCCTGGAGAAAACCCAGGCGCTATCCTTGTCGCTCCACTCCTTGATGATCATAACTACCATAACTGGAGCAAATCCATGAAACGCGCATTAACATCCAAGAACAAGATTTCCTTCATCAATGGCTCCCTTCCAAAACCCTCTTCCTCTGATTCAAACCATGACCTCTGGGATCGTGCCAACAGTATGGTTCTTTCTTGGATAAATCGCACCCTTTCTCCCCACATTGCTCAATCCACAATCTGCTTCGATTCCGCATTCGACCTCTGGGAAGATCTCCGTGAGCGATTTACGAAAGGTAACCACTTTCGTTTTTCTGATCTCTTATGTGATCTTCATTCAATTCAACAGGGTGACCATTCTTTATCCACATACTTTACCGACCTCAAGATTTTATGGGACGAATTGGAAGATTTACGACCTACACCTTCTTGTTCTTGTCAAATTCCCTGCACTTGTGATCTCTCTAAAGCTGTACGCAATTTCAAACATATGGAATACGTCTATTGTTTTCTGAAAGGGCTCAATGATAATTACAGCAATATTCGAACTCAAATCCTGCTGCTTGACCCTCTCCCTTCCCTTAGCCGTGTTTACTCACTCGTTGCACAACAACAAATTCCTTCTCCGTCTCCTACTCCCACCAATTCCTCTATTCTGTATGCTGCCAAAGACACAAATAAATCCAAGACTCGCAGCACACCTAAATCTTCCATGGTTTGCACCAATTGCAGCAAAACCAACCACACAGTTGATACCTGCTACTTCAAGCATAGATTCCCTCCTGGATATCGCACCAGAAATTCCAAGGCTTCTGCTTCAGATTCCAAGTCTCAATCCACACCTGAAGCAATACCTACCATCTCCAAGGAGGACTACCAACACCTCCTGCATCTCCTTCAACAATCAAAGAAGGATCACCAGAACCACAAGACAGACAAGGCTGCACACAATGACAACGCTCTGATTTCAGGTACAGTTAATACAGGTAGTATACTTAACACTCCTTCTGTCTGGATATTAGATTCTGGGGCATCTCATCATGTGTACCCCCATATACAATGTTTTTCTGCTTTGACTGTCATATCCCTTGTTTCCATAAACTTACCAAATGGTACCTCTATATCTGCTTACTATTCTGGCACTATTATATTAGATTCGCTTCTAACTTTACATGATGTTTTCTATATCCCTCATTTCAAATTCAGCTTAATTTCTATAGCTAAATTATGTCACACATCCCACTTCAATATCACCTTCTCACACAATTCCTGTTATATACAGGATGCGTTTACCAAGCAGAAGATTGGCCAAGTCACTCAACATAGCAACCTTTACATTTTGCATAGGAACCCTATTATTGCTTGCCAATCTACTAGTCATTGTAATACTGTCACTTCTCATGATTCCCCTAGTTTAGATGTTTCCCTATGGCACCATAGATTGGGCCATCCCTCTAATGAGGTGTTACACACTATGTCCAAACTATTTCCTTCTATAAAATTCAATAAAAGTTCTGCTTGCCACACTTACCATCTATCTAAACAATCTAAACTTCCTTTTCCTGTTAGTTCTACTACTTCTCACAATTGCTTTGATTTGGTTCATATGGATATTTGGGGACCCATATCTACCCCTTCCATGGATGGTTTCAAATATTTTTTAACTATAGTTGATGACTTTTCTAAATACACATGGATTTTTCTAATGCACAACAAATCTGAAACAAGGCAACACATTCAGAATTTTATCTCTTACTGTCAAAATCAATTTTCATGTAACATTAAGATTCTTAGGAGTGATAATGGCCCTGAATTCCTTATGCATTCATACTATGCTAGTCATGGCATTTTACATCAAAAGAGTTGTGTTGAGACACCTCAACAAAACTCTGTTGTGGAAAGAAAACATAGACATTTAATACAAATGATTAGATCTCTTTTATTTCAAGCTAATTTACCTAAAATTTTTTGGTCATTTGCATTATGTCATGCCACTTATTTGATTAATCGATTGTGCACACCTACCTTAGACAATGATACTCCTTATTATAGGTTGTTCAACACTCCTCCATCCTTCACCAACCTTAAAACCTTTGGCTGCCTTGCCTATGCCTCCACCCTAACTAGACATAGAGACAAACTTGACCCAAGGGCATCCAAATGTATCTTTTTAGGCTTTACTATAGGCATTAAAGGTTACCTTCTAATGGACCTAAACAATAGATCCATCTTTAGTTCAAGAAATTCTGTTTTTTATGAACACATTTTTCCCTACTCTGCTCATTCCCCCATAACACCTAATGCAGACCCTATTTCTTCATTAGACCAATCCACCATACCTTTTTTATTTGACCTCCATGAACTCTTGGATGATTCCACTATTCCTCATACTTCCCCTGAACCTATTCAGCAACCCCAATCATCTTCACCCTCACCCACCACTGACAGTGACCAACCTATTGAAATTGCTCAACCTGAATCTCCCATTACCTCTGATTCTGACAGTGAACACACTATTGCCCCAATTAGGCAATCCACTAGGCTCAAGGCTGCCCCCACCTATTTAAAAGATTATGTTTGCCTTGCATCTAATCCATCCCATCTTTATGACATTTCCAAATTCATTGCATATCATGATCTTGCACCTGCACATCATTCCTATATTACTGCTATTACTGCTGCTAATGACCCAACTTCTTATAAAGCTGCTTCTATTCATCCTCACTGGATACAAGCCATGAAATCTGAGCTTAATGCCCTAATTGCTAACAAAACTTGGCAGCTCACTTCTTTACCCCAAGGTAAGCGACCCATAGGTTGTAAATGGGTGTTTAAAACTAAGTTTAACTCTGATGGCACCATAGAAAGACACAAGGCAAGGTTAGTTGCTCAAGGCTTTAAGCAAATTCAAGGTATTGACTTCTTTAATACTTTTTCTCCCGTTGCCAAATTGACCACTGTAAGAATTATTCTTGCTCTTGCATCTTCCTTAAACTTTTACATTCATCAATTAGATGTCCATAACGCGTTCCTTCATGGCAATTTAGATGAAGAGGTTTACATGACTTTACCCAAGGGCATGTCCCCCACTTCACCTAATCAAGTGTGTAGACTTCTCAAATCTATCTATGGATTAAAACAATCCAGTAGACAGTGGTTTGAAAAGCTCTCTACAGTTTTAACTACAAACAATTTTCGCAAATGCTCTTGTGATCATTCTTTATTTATACATAACTCCCAAGAACATTTTACCTTCATTTTGATTTATGTTGATGACATTCTCCTTACAGGTAATAACATGGAGATTATCAATCAAACCAAACATCTTCTGAAGCATCACTTCCACATCAAAGATCTGGGCAATTTGAAGTATTTCTTGGGCCTGGAAATTGCTCGCAACAGTTCTGGCATTTCCATCAATCAAAGGAAATACACTCTCGACCTTCTAGCTACAGCTGGATTACTTGACTGCAAGCCAGCCAAAACACCCATGGCTCGTGACACCCGCCTCACATCCACTGTTGGCTCTCCCATGACAGATCCCACCAGATACCGGCGATTGATCGGACAACTCATATATTTGCTTAACACTCGTCCTGATATTGCATACTCTGTCCAACAATTAAGCCAACACATGAGTGCTCCCACTGACCATCACTATGCTGCGGCCCTGCGCGTGTTACGATATCTCAAATCTTCCACTGGCCAAGGCTTACTCTTCCCTGCTTCTTCTACATTGAAAATCAAGGCATTCTCTGATTCTGATTGGGCTACCTGTCCGGAAACGCGTAAGTCCGTCACAGGTTTCTGCATATATTTGGGTGACTCATTAGTTTCTTGGAAATCAAAGAAGCAACCTACCGTTTCTAGAAGTTCAACAGAAGCCGAGTCAGATCCATGGCCTCAACAGTCTGCGAAATTCAGTGGATTACAAACCTTCTTCATGACCTTCACATCCCTTTCATTAAACCTGCCACTCTATATTGTGATAATGCCTCTGCTCGACACATTGCAACCAATTCATCTTTCCATGAGCGCACCAAACACATAGACTTGGACTACCACTTGGTTCGTGAAAAATTACAACAAAACCATTTTCATTTACTTCCTGTCACCTCTCAACAACAGCTTGCGGACCTATTCACTAAGCCACTTGACACCACTCCCTTCCTTACCAACATCTCTAATCTTGGTCTCCATTCCATCTACCCCAAGCTTATGGGGGGTATTAGAATATAGGCTTTATATTGGGCCGTATTTGTTGTGGGCCGGGTCCCTTGGCCCATTTTACTCTTTGTATTTAGATTAGGTTTTGTATTGGTTGTATGACAGATGTACATTTTCACATTGGTAGAATTCGAGTTTTATCTTTTCGGTTTTCCCTCCATGAATTCTTCTTCTCCAATGCATCATTTTTCTGCATTTCAACATCTGTAATAAGTAATTTAAGCTGTTAATCGAGTTTAATTGATGATTATGATAATTTGATTTTTGGTTTAATGTTTTTTTTACGTTTTGCGTTTATTTCAGGAGAAGGCTCCTTATGTTGCTACTGTAGAAAAGAAGAAAGATGACTATGCGAAGGCTCCTTATGTTGCTACTGTAGAAAAGAAGAAAGAGGACTATGAGAAGGCAAGGGCGTTGGTGCTAGAACTAAGCAATCGAGGAAAACAGTCAAGGATCCAAATAATCCTAAAAGGCTCCCAAGTGCTTTCTTAATTTTCCTGTATGTTTGTATTCTCAAAATTGCTCGATCTTCTTTTTTTGCACCGATTAAAGTTCAATTCATCGAGTTTTGAAGGTGAATCGGTTTCTGATTTTAGTTATGATTCAAGTATCTCCAATTCGTGCATTTCAAAACAATACATGCCTTGATGTGATGCGTGATTTTCTATTCCTATATGAAAGAATGATCTGGTCCATTCAAAATAAATATCGACACAGTTGAAGAAGCCGTTAAAACCGATGTTGATGATATTGTTTAATTACTTATTGTCTACAATATAGTATCAGTTTGTTAATATAATTATTTGGTTTGTAGGTTTTCTTTTTGTTTACTTTACATGAAGTTATAGAGTTTGGTTTTCCTTATTGTGCTAGACAGGAAAGAGTTCACGATTCCGATGGCAACCACTGAAAGTTCTAAAGGCCAAATCATATTCTATATGCCAAAGTTATTAGGTTATTTTGGGGGTTCTGGGCAGGATTTAAAAAATGGGTTGCATATGTTTGCAAGTTAGAAAGCGAAAAAGATGATTATTTTTTAAAGGAGATTCTGTTTTTGTCGGGGTCGGAGCTGCTCAGAAGAAAATTTTGACTGACATAAGAGTCGTCTCAACTTTTTGGAGACCTTGTGTAGGTTAGTCATAGTTTAGCAAGGGCAAAACAAATAGAGGCTTTGTTTAATAACGATTTAATCATACAAATATTTTATAAGACCCTATTTAACTGTAATTTAACCCTGACAAATTTGAGGCCCTGTGCGGTAGCCCGCCTTGCACACCTTCAAAGACGGCCCTGGACATAACCAACATGGACCAACAACTACAACAAAAGTACCAAACAGCAACGTGTGATCTTTCACATCCTTTGAAATTCTGATTAAAGTTAGTTGAGTAGTTTTGTAGTTTTGTCCAAACATGATCAAACATAGATGTTCAGATTCTGCTAAACTTAGTTGATTAGTTTTGTAGTTAAATGAGGTGTTGTTTCTTTGGTATGTGTATTAAATGATATGTTGATTTGGAATTTTCCTCTCGATTATGTAGTTGGTTATGCTATTATGGAGTTATTTTTCTGTTGTTTTTATCAATCTGGGAAGTGTGCCTCCAAATTAGAGGCCTAGCATTAATGAGGAGATAGGAGAGAAAAATCCATTAGTTGGTGCAAAATTCATGAGCACCCTATTTGATCCGTCCAATCAAAGGATCTGGTACAGTAAGAAGTTCAACCAGCTCAAGCCGCCTCGATGCCATCATTGTTTTGTTTGTGAGTTTTTCATACACAAGTATTTTATTTTTTTTATCGCCACATAGAGAAGAGAACAGGACAACATAATTTTGATCCTTTTCGATTTGATATCTGATTGACGACGTGTACTAAAGATGAATTAACATACCACCCCCCACTTATATCTGGTACCCCCCAATTATGGCAAAATTCAATTTTTGCCCTTCAAAAATTTTCGGAAGTTATGACATTAACAGTGGTATACTGGAAATTTTGGAAATTTTCATTTTTAACAGGAATTTGAAATTTACGTTAAAAAATGAAAATTTTCGGAAAAAATATGAAGAATACCAGAAATTTCATTTTTTAACCAAAAATTTCGAAATTTCCAAAAAAAAAAAAGAAATATTTTTTTACACTACCACCGGTTTTCGAAATTGGTGGTACAGTACAGGAAATTTCGAAATTTTCGGTACAGTACCACCAATTTCTAAATTGGTGGTAGGGTAAAAACATTTTTTGAAAATTTTGAAGTTTTTTCACTACCAGAAATCTTTCCCAACAGTGGTATAACGAGCCTTTGGTTCGAGTGAAGGACTAGCTCACTTGTATCAAAAGTACTCCTCACAGACCTGTGGGTAAGAGGTGTCCCATTGAAGATTGTCAACAGCGGTACAAGTGTATGTGGATAAAAAGAGCTTCCGCTTAAAGGAGAACATTGTGGATAAACTCACACTTGAGGGGGAATGTTGAGTATACAAGTGTGAGTAGTCTAGGTAATAGTCACATATTAGCTTTACTCAACACTCCCCTTCAAGTGTGAGTCTATCCATAATGCTCCCCTTTAAGCAAAAGCTCTTTTCATCCACATACACTGGTACCCGCCGTTGACACTCTTCAACGGGAGACCTCCTAACCACCCCCTATGGGGAGTACTTTTGATACAAGTGAGTCGGTCCTTCACTTGAACCAGGTTCACCATCCATGTTACTTGACATGCACATAGAGAAGCAGCTATGTACTCTGCTTCGCACGATGACAATGCAACTACTGGTTCTTTTCTTGAACTCCAAGCAACTAGTGCACCACCTTGCATAAATACATAGCCAACTGTGGATTTTTTATCCTGGGCATCACTATACCAACTTGAGTCGATGTATCCCACTAGTTTGCATTCTTTTCCTTCATCAGTTTGCGGGAAATAAAATGCCATAGTCGAGAGTTCCTTTCAGATACCTTAGTGTCCTCTTCGTCGCTGTTTAGTGTGATACCTTTGACTTTTGCATGAATATACTTACCATACCCACACTTTATCCTAGATCAGGCCTTGTATGGAAAAAGGTATCTTAATGACCCAATAAGTCTTATATACTGAGTTGGGTCGACATCATCTTCATCTGATTCTTTCGACAGTTGCATTCTAGGCTCAGCTAGAATCGAAGTTAGGTTACAATCTTGCATCTCAAATCTCTTGAGTATTTCGCCTGCATATCTTCTTTGGTGCATCATCAAACCTCTACCACTCTTGTAGAATTCGATGCCAAGGAAATATGAGAGATTTCCAAAGTCTGACATTTCAAACTCCTCAGTTAGGTCATGTTTGAAATCTTCGATCTCCTTCTTGCAATTTCCTGTTATCAACATGATATTGACATAGCGACATAGTATAAGCAATTCACTACAGCTTCTCCTTACATATACTCCATGCTAATTTGTGCACTTAACAAATTATTTCTCCCTTAAAAAACTATCTATCTTCTTATTCCAAGCTCTTGGAGCTTGCTTAAGTCCATACATGGCTTTATGCAGCCTGTATACCTTGTTTTCATCGCCTTATTTCATAAACCCAGCTGGTTGTGTGACATAATCTTCTTCATCTAAGGGGTCATTCAGGAATGCACATTTCATATCCATCTGACATATGTGCCAATTGTTCATGTTTGCTAGACAAATAACCAACCTGATTGTTTTGATCCTAGCAACAGGTGCAAAAATTTCGTCGAAATCAATTCCTTCTTTCTGAAGAAATTCTTTTGCTACAAGTCTTGCCTTGTGTCTAGTTACTTCTCCTTTAGGATTCAACTTTACCTTGTATACCCACTTCACATCAATTGCCTTCTTTCCTTTAGTTCCTCATTCATTGCTTTCACCCACTTTGAATCTTTCATGCCTCAGCTGCATTGACCGGTTCAACATCTGCATAGAAAACATAGTGTACCAGCTCACCTTCTTCATTGGCCACATCATATGATGTAATCACATATTCTTGCAACTTTGCAGAATGTGTCTTGTTTGTTGAGGTCTGCTTGGGCCTGCTTCACCTCTGACTTCTTCTTTTCAAACTTCACTTTCGATTTCACTAGCTGGTTCTTCATATAAGATTCTCACTGAATCCTTCTTAACATTCTCAGTCCAATCCCACTCCTTAAGCTCATGTATGATCATGTCCCTGGTGATCACAACTTGCTTGTTCACTTGGTCGAACAACTTGTATCCTCCAATCGAATGATATCCTATCAAGATCATTTAACTTGACTTCTTATTAAGTTTTCTTATCAATTGATATGGCTTATGTCTATGTGTTATATATCAAAACACCTTCATATGACTTAGGCTAGGCTTGACACCAGACCAACACTTTTCTGGTGCAATTCCTTATAGCCTTTTCTTCGGACATCTGTTCAAGATGTATGTTGCATTCGATACAGCTTGTCCCCATAATTCTTTGGGTAGATGCTTTCCTTTCGACATACTTCTCACCATATTCATGATGGTTATATTCTTCCTTTCTGCAGCTCTATTCTAATGTGGAGTGTAGAGTAGCACCACCTCATGCATAATCCCTTCTTTCTCACATAATGCACCAAAATCTTTTGACACATACTCTCCACCACCATCAGTCCTTAAAATCTTTAGCTTTCGACCACTTAATCTTTAGCAAGTCGATCATTTCACTTTTCTTCTTGATCAGGTAAGTCCACAGTTTTTGAATGAAATCATCTATGAAAGTGACAAAGTATCTGTTACCTCCAATTGACTCGACCTGGATAGGACCAGATACATCAGAGTATATGACTTCAAAAATTGCCTTCGACTTGCTTTCTGCATCCTTGCTGAAGCTATTCTTATGTTGCTTTCCCTGCACACATTCTTCATACATTTCATTTGGAATGTCGATTTTTGGTAATCCTGAAACTATATTTCTTCTCTTCAAATCTCTGATGTCGTTGAAATTGAGATGACCAAGTCTATAATGCCATATCCATTCATCTATATCGGCTGCAATTGCAAGACACTTATGCTCCATCATATTAAGTTCAATCTTGAAGGTTCTATTTTGAGACATTGGAGCCTTCAAGATCAACCTTCCATTTGAGTCAAGAACTCTCATCATCTTGTCTTCAATTGACACCTTGTAGTTCTTTTCGACCAGCTGCCATATGACGAGCAAGTTACTCTTCATTCCTGGTATGTACAATACATTGGAAATTACTATCCTGGGGTTTTTAGGTTCCCGAAACCTAGGGTTTTGCACCTAGGAGCTCTGACAGGTGTCTGTCATGCTGATGACCAGGTCGTCAATAGCTCAAGCGTGGGAACAACCAGAATTTTAGGATTCAAACTCATGACGCCCGCCATCAAGGATGACAACTAGATCGTCAGCCACTAAGGGGTCATGTTTCTTTTTTGTGGTTCAGGATGATCCTCTCCCACACGCTTCAAAGCTTTGACGACCGCCAACCTTCAGTGACAGTTTTCACCCCTCATGTGCTCGTTATCACTTATTTAGCTAATTGGATTCTTATATTTACTTATTCTTTTCATTGTAATTGATCTCTTGATTGAATTAACTAATTAAATTCTTAAAAACTAGACTAAACCCTATAGGTTTCCTCACATGCAGTGCTTCATTTAATGTTGATAGCTCGACTATTCACCGCTCAATATTTAGGGGGTACCTTCAAGGAGTAACTTTAGTTCTACTTTCTGCTGCTCTTGTTCTTGTTTTAGAGTAGAAAGAAGGGAAAATCACTCGTTTTGATTAATTGGGCTAGCATCCAATGTGTCTTGATAATTTCTACTTCATCATCCTTAGTTCTTTCAGTCAAAGGTGCATCCAACCCATCATTCGGTGGTGGCTCTGATGAATACTCCTTAATGCATTATTCTATGATAAATACTAGGTAGCATGAGTCATTAATGGACGGATTTTTCATGAATTTGGATAAGAGGGACTCAATCATTTCATCTCCAACCTTGAAGGTGAGTTTTCCCTTCTTTGCATCAATAATAGCACAAACAATAGCTAAAAAGGGTCTTTATAAGAGGATTGGGATATGAGCATCTTCATTTATGTTCATTTCAAAAAGTTAAAGGGAATGTACAGTTGGCTGATTCTCAACGGGACATCTTCATGTATTCCTGATGGGTACTTTATTGACCTATCAGCTAGTTGTAACGAAATGTTTATAGGTTTAAGGTCTACGAGATTGAGTCTCTTACAGACGTGGTTTCCTATAACATAGGGAAACGAGAAACTCCCTGGATCTTTTAGCTTGGGTGTCGTCTTATTTTGTATGATAGCGTTGCATTCCTCTATCGATTCTATTGTGCCATCATCATCTATCTTCCTCTTGTTTGTCACAATTTCATTCAGGAACTTTGCATATGAGGGCATTTGGGTTATGGCTTCATTGAAAGGAATATTAACCTGGAGCTTTACTTTTGCGAAACTTTTAGGGAACCAAATTTGGGGTTTATAAGAAGGAGGAGCCACATATGGTTCTTCTCTGTCCTCTTCAACTACCTCATTTTCTTTGGGTGTTTGATCACTCTCTTTTTCTGTTGATATGGGATCATTCTTAGTGTCATTTTCTATATCCTTCGTTCTATCTCTCTTATCAGCGGGTGCTTCCAGTTCTTTTATGATTCTCTTCGTAAGGAAGTTTACATTCCCTTTCTGGTTTGGCTAAGGCTGGCTTATAATTATTCCAGTTTTGGCAACTATAGATGCTTGTTGTAGGGCAACTTGGGAAATCTGCATTTCTGAAATCTTGTTATGAGTGGTCATATCATCAAACTTATTTTCTAACTTCTTTATCATCTCATTGGTATGGATATTCTAATTTAACAAATCCTCGTTCTTCCAAATCTAGGTCATGATAAAGTTTTCCATCACTAGTTCAAGGTTTGACTTTTTGGAAGCAACAGGGGCTCTTTTTTGGCCTTGAAAACTAGGTCAAACTAGAGGTGCGGGGCTTGGCGCAGACGTAAGATTATTGTTTTTATAGGAGAAATTGGGGTGATTTCTCAAGCCAAGATTATAAGTCTTGGAGTTTGTGTTCCCTTGTTGAGCGTAATTTACCTGGTCTGTGTAGGGTTCAACTAACTGTTGACATTCTATCCAGGGACCCCACAGATATCAAAATTGGGGGTTACAACAGCTACGATATCCGCAGGAGTGATGCTCAGGTTGTCTAACTTTTGCTACAAGGCATCCACTTTAGCATTCATATGATCGAAGCTACTCACTTCGTACATCTTTCCTCTCTGTTAGGTTTTCTCAATGAGAGACATTCACTCCCCCACTGGTAATTGTTATGATCCATGTTTTCAATAAGTGCATAGGAATCATTGAATTAGTTATTCATGAGAGCCTTTTCTGTAGCGGCATCAATGGTCATTATCGTGTTATAAAGCAAATCATTATAGAAGGTGTGAATTATAAGCCACTTCTCTAATTTGTGGTGTGGGAAATCTCTCATTAACTCCTAGGTCAAATTTGATAGGTCGTCCTAGGTTGAACTTGTGTTATCTTGATAAACTAGGACGAAATTGATAGATTGCAAGTATACGACTATATCAATGTAGTATAAAAGATTGTCGAATCCATAGATACCAATTTAATATTACTGTTATCTACCGTTCCTATCTTTAGCTAAGGCTACACGAATGATTTGCTTTTGTGTGAAAAGCAAATAAAAAGTATCAAATAGAATTACATGTATCAAATAACGAATAAGGGAACGAAATGGAGATTTCCATCTACCGACTATACGCATACAAAATGCAATAATTTATCATAATAAGGATAAAAAAGTTATGTAGAAATTACTCAACTATTGGCGATGCCCACATTTGTCGACACGTCACTAGATTCCAAAATATGTTAAAAACCGACTTTCATAGTGAAATTAATATATTAAAATTCTTTTAAAAGCTTAAATAAATCCTCAATTTATTTCATCATGCTCCGAAGGGAGAATTTGTTCCAATTACAACAATTTAAAATAATGAAAACAACAACAACTAAACAACAGTGTAAAATTTTACTCTAAAATTGTTGAATATAAAACTTGTTTAAAATTCTAATGCGGAATTTATATTCTCTAAAAAAGTGATTTTATTGCTCAAGTTAGCTTGAATGATTTCTCAAATTATATAACCCCTATTTATAGTCATTTTCGCACTCTAAAACCACTACAAATCATGCAAGATCGTGGGACAAAGTGGGGGAAAAACTGAAACAAAATGTTGAAACGTGAAATATTTTTCTAGAACTGGGCGTCATGGTGCATGACGGTCTTCCTGTCATGACGTGCTGAAGGATAAGTGTCTGATTACAAAACCCATGATGGGCGTCATCCTGGTTGACGATCTGCCCATCATGGACTTCAAGGAAGCGCCCTCTTTTCTCCTTTGAGGCCGTCATGATAAGTTCAATGAGGAGCATGACAGGCGTCATGGCCTCCATCAACTGGCCCTTTTTTTATGTTTTTTCTCCGTTTTCCTTCACTTTCTTCTGTAACTGCTGGCAATCATTTATACCTAAAATGCAGAGTAAAAAGATATCTTACAGACTTACAAGTTAATAAGAAAACATCAAAACAAATACAAATCGAGTCAATTAAAGTGGTAAAAATGTGTGTTATCGGGCTCTCACACATCATTACCAAGGTTAACCTAGAGAGAATAACCTCTTTGTTTTCAACAATAATTTTAAAAATTAGTCACAACACCACACACTCTTGCAAACCTCTGAAATCTTAGTCAAATTTTTAAAGAAACGTTAAATTAAAAAATGAATCTCCTCAACAATCACAAATATTCAAAGATGAGATTCAGATCTATGCAACAATGAGGAAAGAATGAGGTAGAAGATGATATAAATCGTTTGCAACAGTTCAAGAAATATTCAAAACTCTTTGAAAATATTTGATTACAAGTGGTTTGTGAGTTTTCCAATAAGAAATTGAAGTATGTGCTTTCTAACATTATGAGTGATTTGAGATAAAAGAGGATAAATAGGTGTTGGAGATTTATCACAAATAGAGTGAAAAAAATCAAGCTTGATTCGAGTCATGACCACTAGAGTGATTTAAGTTAAGTGGCAATGTAGTTTGGGTCAAGATCAAACATATGAGAAACCCATTTAACCATAACTTGATTCAAGAAAAAACCTTTGATTCGAGTCATGTACAATTTGATTTTAGTCACAAATAACTTGTTATTCGACTAATGAAAGGTAGAGGTAAATAACCATTTCATGAATTGAATCATGAAGAGCTCGTGATTTGAGTCACACGGTTCCATGATTTGAGTCATGTACAACCTGTGATTCGACTAAAAAAATCCATGATTTCCATCTGTTCCTTCTGATTTGAGTCACAGGAAGTGTGAATGGAATCACACACCTAAAATCTCAATTTGTTTTTTAATTTTGAATATGTTTTGAGATTACACTAATGTCGTGACTTGAACCAATCTTAAATATTGTTCTTTATCCAAAAACTTGGCTAAGTGACTTAAAGCATATTTCTCATACTAAAAAAACAAGGAGTTTGAATTATGCATGCTAAAATATATAGATCTTAAAATCTACCCAAAGATGAAAAATTGAAGAGGAAACTCTATGATATAAAACTAAAACCTAAACAAATCTCAAAGGACAAGCAACAAAACTATATAGTAGAGACATGCATAGTCTCCCCTTTAATGAGCAGAAACATGCAACTTCAAGGTCGATTCCAAAAATCGTCTCAACCCCTATTTTTTGGGTTGGGTTTTACGAAACATTGGAAAGTGTAGTTCTAAAACCTTCTCAATCCATGTTTATTGGTTTGAGCTTTTCACTTCATTGAGTAGGATGGTTCAAAAATGTCATAGTCTATGGTGGTTGTCCAAGACATCTGTGACAATTGTCTTAATAATGGAACATGGCGATTCATGTTGAATTGCCGCATCTTATGTGTGACAAATACTTTGTTTTCTTGGAGTAGAAACAAGTGCTAGAAGACTTAAGGATATAATGTGAAGGCTCTATGAAGTTATTCAATCATCAATATTGCACATAATCCACTTAAACATGACACGACAAAACACATTGAGATTAACCAATATTTCATCAAAAGAAAGTTGGATATGTTGAGAATGTAATTTTTTGTGTCGAAATATCTATGTGTCGAGTTGTATTAGTGTGTCGAAGTGTCGAAGCAGGTTGCTTCACACAGGATTTCGACTTAGGCCTATTTTAGTAGTTTTAACTATTTTGGGATTTTATAGTTTTGGGCATTGGATTAGGGAGCAAGCTAACTAAATCTATAAATAGGGAGTAATCCTTATTTTGTAAACAACAACTCATAACATTGTATTTACAGGATTTTGCAGTTGCAAAGTGAATAAAGGAGTTTTCCACAGTTTATGGGCAGAGAGAAACTCTGCAGAAAAATATTCTTCTTCTCCAACGTTATTTTCTTTGTTTCTTTCTTAACCTTTTCTTTTCATTGTCTTTGTGTGATTGATAATAATTTTTTTCATCAAGATTGAGTGAAATTCTCCATAGGTTGTGGTTGAGTTCCAACATCTGGTATCTAGAGCCCGGGTTGCGATTCAGGGAAGCAAAACCGTGATGGCAATGAATCATCCAAACGGGCACTTTCTGGCGAACCTCTCGATTCTCAAGAAAGATAATTATGAGAATTGGTGCAACCATATTAAGGTGGTTTTTGATTATCAAGATCTTTGGGAACTTGTGAAGGAAGGAGTAACACCGCTTATAGAAAATGTGACGGATCAAGAAAAGGCTGCACACAAAGAATTAAAGAAGAAATATTATAAAGCTCTCTTTATAATTCATCAATGTGTTGATCCATATAATTTTGAAAAGGTTAGTGATGTAGAATTAGAAAAAGAAGCCTAAGAGATTCTTGAAAAATTGTTTGGAGGTGCAAAAAAGGTGAAAGAGGTGAGGTTACAAACTCACAAAAGGACTTATGAATTGCTTCAGATGGATGACAAAGAAAGCATATGATATTTCTTCACTAGGGTTACAAAACTGGTGAATCAAATCAAGCTATGTGGAGAAGTATTGACATCAAGATCAGTTGTTGCAAAGATCTTGAGGTTATTGGCTCCAATGTTCGACCACGTGGTAGTAGCCATAGAAGAGTCGAAAGACTTGTCAGCATTGACAATGGAAGAGCTTCAAGGGACGCTTGAGTCTCATGAACAAAGGATGACTAAAAGAGCTGCGGGAAATTTGAAGAGTGATATGGCTTTGCAGGCGCAGTCAAAAAAAGAAAAGAAAGGAAAAGTAAGTTGGAATGGCAACAAAGGCAGGGGAGGCTACAACAATTCAACTGATCGAAATCAACAGGAAGGAAACTGGTCGAATCAGAGAAAACCCTGGAACCAAGGAAACCAAAGAGGTGGTGCTGCAGGTAGAGGAAGTGGTGGTGGTCGAAAGCCTGACAAAAGTCACGTCCAGTGTTTCAATTGTCAGAAGTATGGTCACTATTTTAGTGATTGTCTAGAATATAAGAAGAATCAAGAAACTGATGCAAACTTGGCGAAATATGAAGACGAAGAGATGTTGTTGATGGTCACAACAAGAGATGAAGAAAGATTCCAGGACCAGTGGTACTTGGACTCCGGATGCTCATTACACATGACTGGTAGGAAAGATTGGTTTGTCAACAAGAAGCCCTCAATGAAGGATATGGTGAAGTTTGCAAATGACAATACTCTAGCTGCTGAAGGTATTGGTGATGTTCTGATTATGAGGAAAGATGGAATAAGGTCAGTAATTTCCAATGTGTTGTACATACCAGGCATGAAGAGTAATTTGTTCAGTATAGGGCATCTGGTCGAAAAGAACTACAAGGTGTTGATCGAAAACAAGATGATGAGAGTTCTCAACTCAGGTGGTAGGTTAATCTTGAAGGCTCCAAAGTCTCAGAATAGAACCTTCAAGATTAAACTTAATGTGATGGATCATAACTGCCTTGTGTAAGTTAAGATTGCACCTAAGAGGGGGTGAATTAGGTACTTAGAATATTTTCCGGTTTTTCGATGGTTTTATGTTTTACTTTCCTAAGTGATTTCTATGTGATGGAAACTGTAAATGCGGAAAGTAAACGACACAAGAATATATCCTGTTTCCCTCACAGTCCGAGGGTACTCCAGTCCCCGTTCAACATGAAAGATATTTTTAATAATGTTAGGACTTAGACAAGACTCTTCCTAATCTTTCTATACAGACACTAACAAATCACACCAAGAACAATCTCTTGGATTTTTCCAGTAAGTCCAATTTGAGAACAATCCTCTCACAATGGACCGCTTGTTTCCAAAACTAGGACAACAAGGAATACAACTTCACAATCTTATATCCAACAATCCTGGAAAAATAAGTTGTGATACAATAAATCTGAATTTTTACAAGTATTTGATATGAAGATTACAGTATCAATCTAAGATTGATCTTCTCTTTTGAACAAGCAAACACTACAAGAAAAATAGTGTTTTGCGACACATTGATTGTGACAGTTCCATAAAAACCGTCGTCATTTGTAAGTTACGGCGGTTGCCACAGCGGTTTTAGACAACCGCCGTTAAATTTTTTAAAAATTTAAACATATTGCGACGGTTTTGGATAACCGTCGTTAAATTTTTAAAAATTTAAAACATATTACGACGGTTTTGGATAACCGCCGTTAAATATTTTAAAAATTTAAATATGTTGCGACGGTTATGGATAACCGCCGTTAAATTTTTTAAAAATTTAAGCATGTTGCGACGGTTTTGGATAACCGTCGTTAAATTTTTTAAAAATTTAAAACATATTGCGACGGTTGTGGATAACAGCCGTTAAATTTGTAAAAAAATTAATTTTATATATTATATTAATAATTTTTTATTTAATTATTTTAACTATAAATAAAAAAAAACTATAAATTAAAAATAAAACTTAAATTATAAAATAAAATTTAGAAATTAATAAAATAAAATCAAAACTATATTAAACTCAAATTTATAAAATAAAATCAATAATATAAATTAGTAAAATAAAATAAAGTTTAAACTAAATAAATAAAAATAAATTAAAATTGAAGTAAACTTGAGCTTATAAAATAATACTTAAAAAGTAATCTTTAAAAATTTATTAAAAACCTATAAGTTATTAAAAACTTAAATTATTTTAAACTCATAAATAAAATATACTTATTTTATTATTTTAATTAAAAAATATAATTATAAAAATATATATAATTTTAAATTATAAATAAAAAAATTCAAAAAACCTAAATTTATAAATTGTATAAACTATCAAAATTTATTTAAACTATCAAATTATAAATCTAAATAAAAATATATATGATTTTAGACTATCAATTTTATAAAATAAAATCTAAATTATGAATTAATAAAATAAGGTGTGTTACAAATCCCTAATTTTTAGCGCTCCCTCTCCAACTCAAGCTCTCCCTCTCCAACTCGTCGTTTCAGAAACCAAATTCTCACCTAAAACACCAAAGAACCCTAACTATCCAAATCCTAAATTAAATCACGCCTAAACCTTAATTCAACCCTAAATCTCATTGTTAATGATCTTCAGAAAGAAACCTACCAATTGCTAACAAATCCAAGGCGAGAAAAAGGAATAATTGATGTACCTTCAAAGCAGGGATTTAATCCGGCAAAGGGTTGAAAGGAAGAGGTCGATTACCATGCGATGTAACCTCTTGACTCAGGTACAAATCTTATTCCTACACTTTCCCATTTCTTCTTCTCCATGTTAGTCTGTAGGTTCTGAATTG
This sequence comes from Lathyrus tuberosus, assembly GCA_022829125.1. NCBI lineage: Eukaryota > Viridiplantae > Streptophyta > Magnoliopsida > Fabales > Fabaceae > Lathyrus > Lathyrus tuberosus. The sequence goes on from JALAZF010000090.1 coordinate 11,357,011, forward strand.
TTGTTGTGCTTGCTCTGGTATCATGTGAATATCGTGATTCTCCTCTTCTGCTATGTGTGATGACTTTGTTACGTGTTGATGTTACGAGACTCTCTGATATCTCTATGTATTGATGGTTTTGTGTTATTTGCTCCGTGAATACGGTCTTGGTTCTCTTGGTGATGCTGCTCGTTATGAATTATTCTCTCCCTGTTGCTCCTTCTTTACGTGTGAAAGTGTATTGGTGTATTGATGGTTTTGTGTAATCTGTGTACATACGTGATACCATATATGTCCTGCTATGGTGTTTTTAACTTCTACAATATGTTTTTTTTTGTTGATACTCCCCCCCTCTCTCTGTTTGCTGCCACTGCGTGTGAATTGGTCTTGTGGCTTTTTGGTGTATGTGAATCTTTGAACTTTTGTGTGGATTTTGAGGTTGTATGTGTGTTTGCTTCTGTATGTATGTGAATGATTGTATCAAGTTTTGTATGTGTGGATTTCGATAGTGTATGTGATGTTGTTCTATTTTCAAATGGTGTGGAAAATAGTATGATCCCCTGTATATAAAGGAGTTGTGTGTGATTACATATGTTTAATTTTTATGTTACTTTTCAGCTCTGCGACACGTATACTGAATTGAATGACCATATGCCATAACGACAAAGATAGCATAGTGTTTCCTGGCATAGTGTTATGAAGCTTTGTGAAGGTGGTGAGCTTTTTTCGATTCCTTTCATTTGTTGGAATTCTTAGAGTTACTTGACGTTTTTCCTTTCGAACAAAATCAGCTTCCATTCAAGAAATTAGAAACCCCAATACAAAAATCGATTAGGAAAGGACTTGTATTGGCTTGTCCTTTCTCCCTTTGCTCATTCTCCCATAAGACGTTCGGACAAATCAAGGTTTGCATCATCATATGAATCTGAGAATTTATCATTAAAAAACTAGTTAAACTATAATTTTTATCATTCCATATGTTATTCTGTTGGAACCTTAAATTTTGGGTTATATGTAGGTTATCTAATTGTAATTCTATGTGTGGGTTATATTCTGTTCGTCTGTGTTATTTGGAGAATACAAGATGTGTTGGAACCCATATTTATCTGTAGCATTAAGTAACTATTTTCAATTTCTATGTATTTCTTCTCATTAAAGGATTCACAGGAACAAAAACTAATTAGTTAACGTGTCAATCATGATTCTATCATTATTGTCTTGTAATGTATAATAGGAACAAAAGCCAATTAGTTATTGGCTTAACACTCCCATCATGGTTTTATTATGTTTTGCAAAGCCAGACTGTTAGTGTAGGTTAGTCACAATTTAGTTTATCCTTCTTTTTCTAGTTTATAATAGGTTCCCGTTACTGGCTTGACGCTGCAACTTATTTGGTGATGTGAAGGTTTTTTTTTATGTTCCTCCAACTTTGATGGTAAAATGTCTGCATAAAATATTTAACCATCCAGGAGACTAGATTGCTAAGATGGATCTGTGAAGTTGAAGAAGATTTAGATTTTGTTCTTCCTGGCATAAGTGAAGCTACATTGCTGGATCCTGTTTCTCAAATCATGGACCAGCTTTTGAGTTTTACAACAGTAGCAGGTATATAAACCGTGCACTGTCTAATACATATGTGTATATCTAAAGTAATTGGATTTTAATTCATAACAAATGCTTTTACTTTGGTTGGAATTTCACACCATTCTCTGCTATAACTTTGATTGATTTCTTTACTAAATTTGAATTCCAAGGATATTCTGAATAAACAAGCCCTTTCTCTGTTTGGTTTGTAAGTTAATATTCTGATCTCTTGAACTAAGTGTCGTGTTGTTTAAACTACCTAGTTATGCTTACTAAGATTGAAAGTGTGAATGTGTAAAACATGAAGTGGTTATTACTGTATTTAGATTTATTAAATTTAGGTATGTATATAGTATAGGTTACATTTATGTGATACTTAAACTCAAGGTTCTTAAAAACGGTCACAGATCGTGAAAACAGCCGTGACAAAACGGCGTCGGCACCTGCCGATACCTAAGTGAAAAGTGATCCATTGATGTTTCTGACCATGTTATTGTGTTTGGAATGAGTTGTAGTTACACTCAGTATCCAATTAGCATTTTTTCTACTTTCATGATATTAGACTTGAAAAAGTGGTGGTTAAAAATGCATCTTTAATTAATGCATATTTCTTGAAAAACTAAAATGAGTCACCATGTTGTACGCACATTACTAATACAATTTATCTTATTTCTTGTATTCCTGCACAAGAACAATAGCTCAAGTCACATAATCTGTTTAAGAGAAAACATTTGAATACATTAAATAAACCACATTATAACTTATTTTACTATGATTAGGTATTGAAGCCTAATTCTATATGGATTAAAACCAAAACTCAAGCTATGAAAAGAAACCTTCAAGAGCCTTAGCCACGAAAGCATGGTCCAATAACTCTTAAGTATCATAACCCAAGCTTATATACAAACCAATACTACTAGAAAATACAAATATCATTAAAATTCTACCATATCTAAAAACTATAAGTTTAATAAAGTCTAATCTTAGATTTCCAATGAATACAATAATAAGGATATTTTGAGGTTATGGAATAATAAAATCTTCCAAATAGTAAAACATTATGCAAAATTGATTACAAGGTGTCTTCTTGATGCTCGTGTAACATAATCGCTAATTTTTTTATCTTCATATTGATGTTTCCAAATTAGACATTAGATGTGTGTCCCCCTCCCACCATTTTAAATTGATTAACAAATTCTTTAAGAAAATCGTTATGGACAAATTCAGGTGACATATGTTGTAGCTGAAGTAATATATTTATATTTTTGCATTCAGAGTTGGTTCTTACCAAGAAGTGTGTAAGCTGAAGGCTAAGAAAGTATGAGTCTTTTGAAAGGACCAGAGGTACAACTAGTAACTATTGTCACACTTTTTTAGTAGTCACGTATGTTAATCACTAACAACAAGCAGACATATAACTGCAGGGCTCCAATTTTAGATATTTTCCTGTTCTGCACTTTACCACATGGTTTCTATTTGATGCACGGTTTTCACGACTATTGATTTGATAACTGCAGGGCTTCAATTTTGACGAGTCGAATGGATGGTAGTGGCGATTCCACTAACATGAGGACACAACATTGAGGTTCTTGACATGATAGAGAAGTTCACACCATTCTCTTCTATGAAATCTGAATAATTATGTTAAAAATTAGAAGATCATTTGAAAAATAAAAGTATAAAAATGAATCCAAAGGACCTTCATGTCTGATATATGGGTCAACCCATCTATTTATGGTAAATCTATTCTACTTATTATATTTTTCTTTTATCAAAACATACGATTATATTACCATATGCTAACGTCCAACATAGCTTATATTTTCCTCTCTTTCCCCAGTTTTTGATGGACAATGGACTAAGATTCTTGGATATTCAAGCTTAATCCTACCATGAATTAGAGGTAAATATTTTTGAAATTCTGGTACATGTGTAGAATTCAGATGTCCTAGAACATGTCGTTCGACATCTGGTCTGACATGATCACAAAGGGCAAGGTATATAGCAATAATCATGGTACTGAAAAGATAAAAGCAAGACACACAGAATTGTTAACCCAGTTCGGTTCAACACACCTACTCTGGGGGCTACCAAGCCAGGGATGAAGTCCACTATCAGAAGTATCAATTCAAAGCTAAACTACCCGTTTACAGCTTATCACTTAATCACTACCTAATGACCCTTCTACCTAGATCCTCTATAGATATGAGAAACCCTTCTCACTCCCAATCATCGCAATGATGTCTAGTAGTTGACAATCCGCCACTGCATCAACGGCTCTTTACCTATACAACAGTTCAACAAGGAAGACACCCTTCCAAGACACAACTTCTATAACACATCAACATCTGATGAGAATAACACTTAGCTAAGTATGATGCCAAACTCCATCGTTTGTTAGCTTTTTCCCTTAACCAAGAACACACCCTAGAGTTGCTTCAAAGCTTCCTCCAAGAACAAAACGCACTGCCTCTTACCTACAGGTTTTGAGGAATACGGGTAACCTTCCCACAAGTCGGGAGGTTTACCTAGACAGAACCCTAGACTTCTACATCTTGAGTCACAGTTCTAGGGTTACAAATCCTTCTATTTATAACCTGTACCCAACTGGATTTAGGCCTTCAATCACAACTTCAAAAGCTGTCACAAAACTGCAAAATATACTCCAAGAAAATAGGTATTCAATCTAATATTTCCTAATATGTCTCTAAATTTAGAAAGTCTTGATTCCTGATTGAATCTTCTAAACCTTCAAATATGTGCCACATAGAATGCATAATTTTCTCTTAAATATTCTGCACACTTCAAAACATAACTGAATCTCATTAATCCAGCTCAGCAGGCGCGATGTCGAATGCTCCCTCATCAGACATCTTCTTCGACATGTTGTTCCAGTTGTTGAATAACTTCAACACAACCTGTTCTGGCATTTCAAAAGAACATCTTGCTGTACCTGTTCTTCTTAGCAAGTTTATACATCCTATTCTCTATTACAATATTGCTGTTATTATTTGTTTTACAAAAATTAAGCCAATCCTAAAACAAGAGAGCTAACAATCTCCCCCTTTGGCAAATTTTGGCTAAAACAAATAATCTACAAACAATTACAATCCAGGAGATTACAGCAATATAAAAAAAATAACCAACAGTTGTAGAGTTCAGAGTCTACAGCATACAGCAGCAGATCTTCATGTTGAAAATAATGTCTCACCATCTTTGTTTGACATCTTCTTTGCAGCACTCTGAAGAACTCCACTGAATCAGCACCAACAAACAGCAATCTTCAGGATAAAAGGAAGGAAGGTCCTGAAGTTTGTTGATGCACACGAGGAAGAAGATAGCAGAAGACAATTTGTACTCCCCCTAATCCAGGAACCTCTTCTTAACTTGAAGACCAATGGTGGCATAAGAGAACTCTTAATTGCTCTTTGAAGGGCATAAGAGGAAACTTAAGACCAAACCCTCCACCACTCCTGGTAACTCAAAACACAGGTCACAACTGTGTTCATAACTCAGATCACAGGTCACAAAAAGATATCCAAAAAGAAACATGATAGACATTTGCTATGACATGTTTGGACATCATATGCAATCACAGACTCCTGTCTGAACCTCTAAGCAACAATCCCTTTCTCCCCCTTTTTGGCCAAAAATTGACAAAGGAGACCATCATAAAACCAGACCCAGGCACAACTTACCCAGACCCGAACAAAACCCATAGTTTTTATGAGAACAACCCTTACCTGATGGTAGAGGATAGGAGAAGCCTCTATAAATAGCATAGCAGTTTCTTAGATATTAACAATCTTTAATTCTTGGTCAAAGAGAATGTTAATTGAGAATGGAAAAATTGTAGCTTAATTCAAGGTGCACCGTCCAAAATGACTTTGAACACCTTTAATAGCTCTTAGACCAGTCCTGCATGGCCAATCAGCACTTACTAGGCTCCCTTCTTACGCGTGGCTGGATGCACAGTCTAGAATATTCCTTTGTTTCGCTAAGGGAAAACATGTCTTAAGCGCTGTTCTGACATCTTACCAAAAAGTTTGTCTGCTTGTTCACAAGGTTATTAACCCAAGACTCCTCAGAAATTTATACATTCCACGCATATTTTCTTGGATTCCTTCAAAAACAGCAGTTAAACCAAAAGTAAACTAATCAGACAACCAGACAAGACCTAGGCTCATCCTACTAGGACAACCTCTACCAAGGCACCAAACACAAGTTCTGGTATCCAATGTGCCTAGAAAAAAATCAGTTCCCAAGAAAGACAGATTCCCACACCAAAGACAGCTTTGACTGGTCAGACGATACAACCAATGACTTTTTATCCATTATAAATAACAAATCTCCTTGCCCCTATCAGCACACCAAGGAAGGAATCATGAGTCAGTCTAATAAGAATGCAGCAAAGAGACACATGCAGGAGGACAAGAAGCCAGATCCTCAGAAGTTGAAGGACACAACACTGTCCACAGCTGGAACATCTTCAGGAGCAACACGAACTCGAAAGACATCAGAAACGAGGATGAAGTCCATCAAGAAAAACTAAGTGCAACTTCAAGCCTTTGATGACGAATGGGACGAAGATTGGAAAACATTTCTTGATTCGGGGGGTTGGGATAACCTTTAGACCCTTTGTTTGGTGTTTTTACTAATCTTGTATGCTTTCAAAGATGCAATAAATTTCTGTTTTAATTCTGTTCCACAAAACAAAAGCAATACTAAATCCTTATGTCTGCAAATTCTTAATCTGCTATAAAATAAGTGTTAACACCAAAAACAGACGATTTATCAATCTCCCCTTTAACAACACACGTCCAGCTGCATAGAATTGAAACACTCTCCCCCTATCATGTGCTTCTTAGTACCTTGAAGAATGGAAAACATAAGACGCATCTTCATGTTTTCAAGAGCTCACTCTTTGTTCAACTCACAAGTTGAACACAATCATCCCTTGTACCAATACTCACATGATCTCAATTTGATCAACTTTTCTCTATATAAGACTACCAGTACTTCTTTGCAAGAAGAATGCCTTAAATGAATGGAGAACATGAGACTCATCTTCATGTCTTCAAGAGCGCACTCTCTGTTCAGCACACCTGCTGAACACATTCACCTACTGCTTGACTCTTACAACAGTCCATAAGTCAAGTAGAGACTTGTGATCTCTGGAGACACACACCATAACATTCTGAACAGAATGTTCTGTCAACAGATGTTAAGACATCAGTCTTGACATCATGAAAAGAATCCAGCTGCACTAAGAAAAGCACCCCATTTCATAACCAGAATCTCCAAACTTCCCTTTTTAAGCCTTGGGACCAGCCATCATAACTCATCACATCACAGAAGCATGAGAGTAATATACTCTCATCCAACTCTCATCATCCAGACAACTTGAGACATGTCTTCAAAGACTTCCAAAACATCAGGTACTCTCCCTCAGAAACTGCCAAGAGCACTTCAGAAAATCATACATTCTACCCTTTAATAATAGCACAGACTGTGATTAGATCATATCAATCCTAATCACACACAGTCAATACTTATCTAGCTTCACAAGATCATTCAGAACATGCTTCCAAATAACAGAGAAAAAACATGACCTTTTGACCTTTGACCTTCGTGTCCAAGAAGTCTGCTAGAGATAATACTTCTTGAATCTCAGGTTCTCCACTCCTGCAGCAAGGACCAGAAATAAACTGACCTCAGGAGTAAATAACATGTTGATCACACATTGATCAACCCACACATCTAAGATAAGTTCCAGGACCAGAAACTTCTTAGATATACCACCCAGATGCCTCCTCTACCAGATCAGGAGTATGCTCCAAACTCATATGATCAAACCACATTAGTTTAGCACCCAGAGCATCTGCTATGCCATTCTTTCAGACAACAGAATTCAGCACAATTCTGGCGTGATGTTCTAATACAAGATAGGACATCATTCCAATGAACACATCAAGAGATCAAAGACTGGAGATTAGTCCTTTTAGGAGTAGAGGCAAAAGTAAATTACTTATCTTCCTTACAACTTCACTTATCAATGCCTTTATGAGTGGACTTGAACAATAATCTTCAAGTATCGTTGACAAAGTAAGTCGAAGCAGTCTTACATATATCCCATCACCATAGTATATATATTTAGAGAAGAACAACCTTCTCAATTGCAACCTCAGGAGTTTTCAGATAGATACGCAGCAGATCAAAACACAAACTCCTCAAGACCTTCAGGTGTCACATATCAGCCCTAGCATCATAATCTAGGTGACACCACAATACCATAGGTTTGACAATAAATCAAGCCTAACATAACCACAACACAGCAGCTTTTCAACCAAACCTCCAAGCCTTCAGCACATGCCACTGCCTGTCACGAACAGTCCATCCTCCACTTCTAGGGACCATTCTCACACCTATATGAACTTCTCCAAGTTCAAACAGCTTTTCAGTAGAAAGCTTCTACCTTGACCATGAACCAGAAAGTATCTTCCCTCGGATCTCATCCAGATATAGAACAGAATGACCTGCTTTGATACCAATTGAAATTCTGGTACATGTGCAGAATTCAGATGTCCTAGAACATGCCGTTCGACATCTGGTCTGACATGATCACAATGGGCAAGGTATATAGCAATAATCATGGTACTAAAAAGATAAAAGCAAGACACACAGAATTGTTAACCCAGTTCGGTTCAACACACCTACTCTAGGGGCTACCAAGCCAGGGATGAAGTCCACTATCAGAAGTATCAATTCAAAGCTAAACTACCCGTTTACAGCTTATCACTTAATCACTACCTAATGACCCTTCTACCTAGATCCTCTCTAGATATGAGAAACCCTTCTCACTCCCAATCATCGCAATGATGTCTAGCAGTTGACAATCTGCCACTACATCAACGGCTCTTTACCTATACAACAGTTCAACAAGGAAGACACAACTTCTATAACACATCAACATCTGATGAGAATAACACTTAGCTAAGTATGATGCCAAATTCCATCGTTTGTTAGATTTTTCCCTTAACCAAGAACACACCCTGGAGTTGCTTCAAAGCTTCCTCCAAGAACAAAACGCACTGCCTCTTACCTACATGTTTTGAGGAATATGGGTAACCTTCCCACAAGTCGGGAGGTTTACCTAGACAGAACCCTAGACTTCTACATCTTGAGTCACACTTCCAGGGTTACAAATCCTTCTATTTATAACATGTACCCAACTGGATTTGGGCCTTCAATCACAGCTTCAAAAGCTATTACAAAACTGAAAAATATACTCCAAGAAAATAGGTATTCAATCTAATATTTCCTAATATGTCTCTAAATTTAGAAAGTCTTGATTCCTGGTTGAATCTTCTAAACCTTCAAATATGCGCCACATAGAATGCATAATTTTCTCTTAAATATTCTGCACACTTCAAAACATAACTGAATCTCATTAATCCAGCTCAGCAGGCGCGATGTCGAATGCTCCCTCATCAGACATCTTCTTCGACATGTTGTTCCAGTTGTTGAATAACTTCAACACAACCTGTTCTGGCATTTCAAAAGAACATCTTGTTGTACCTGTTCTTCTTAGCAAGTTTATACATCCTATTCTCTATTACAATATTGCTGCTATTATTTGTTTTACAAAAATTAAGCCAATCCTAAAACAAGAGAGCTAACAATTTTATAAAAAAAGAGAAATTTATGTTATCTAGTGTTAATTGTGTGATATAAGGACTTTTATGTTGCTGTCATTTAAGAGTATGTAGGCCACTACTTTTTTTGTTAATTGAAATGTATGTTTATCCACTATTTTGTATGAGTAAGTCATAGATACGTGGTTGTCAGTGGTTTATATGGAACAAGAGCTAAAGAAAACTATGTGCTTTAGTATTTGCACCTTAATCACTCAGAAGTATTTGTATGGGTTTATGATTTCTGAATTTGTATGGTTAACTTTGAAATTAGTGCAAAGTTAGTCTTAGGTTAGTTGTGACTTTTTAAGTGTGAAGTATTTTGAAGTTCTGTTATGTTGCTTAGTCAGTTATGATATTAATTAGTATGGCAAGATGAACCATGTATCTGTTGAGTGCAATTGATGAGTTAATGAAGCTGCTTTGAATTTTTGTTTTAATTAGCTAAATTAGATTAGGATAATTTGAATTAGTAGAATTGATTTCCTGTTGTGACAGTTGGTTATGTGATGAAGTTTTGTTGCTGCAGTTGGTTTACTTTATTATGGCTATGATGCAGTTAGATTAGTGATGCTTGCAAATGTTGAAATCCTGCTATCGATCAGCATGTGAAGTGTAAAGTTAAAATCCTATTATTGTGAATTGTTATGATGAATTGAATGTTTGCCTTGAAATGTGATGTGCTGTTATGCAGTTAGATAATGTTTGTTTGTGTCGAATGGTGACATTAATTAAAATGGCCTGACATGTTGTTATCTCAAATTGAAAGTTAATTGAATATATTTGAACTGAACTTGGGAAACAAAACGGTTGCTGTTAGCGTCAAATTGAGTTTACTTAAAATTTTGTTATTGAAACAAATCTGTTAGTAGGTTAGGAGAATCAATTAGTAATGGTTCTAATTAGAATTTGTTTATTTGGTTTGTACTACCCTCCAGGTTTGACTCTGCTGCGGAGGTAATGTGTTGCCCTGCAATCTGGAAATTCATTTGAGAAGGATTGGTTCAGTTGTGTCTAATTGTGCACGGACACGGTAGCCACCAGTGAAATTCTTCGATGGCGTGAAGGTGTTGTCGAAGACGTTGTGTTTCTCGACTTTATGCTCAAAGAGGATTGGGAAAGAAGCTACGTCCAAGAGTTTGTGTCCATGACAGAGGCTTTTACGTACTTCAGTTCCAGAATTTGTATGAGTGTTTGGAAGAATCCACAGATTGAATTTAGAGTAGCTTACAAATCAAATCAGCAGCATGCTTGCCATTACTAAGTCTCCAAGCAGATTTGTTAATTGGGTATTTGGTATGAGTGTTTTGTATGAGTGTTTGGAAGAATCCACATAATGAATTTAGAGTTTCAGAATTTGTATGAGTTTTTTGAAATCTTCTTTCATATTGAGTGTTTTGGATAACTATTTGACTTATGCTATCCTATTATAATTTTTCATGGTATTTTTTATTATTTGAATTGAATATTGTAATAAAATTATCATTTTTTTTAAATTAATAAAATTACGGCGGTTCTAAACCGTCACTATTTTAAATGAAATATATATTATAAAATTATGACGGTTACAACCGTCGTTATTTTCAATGAAATATATATATTATAAAATTATGGCGGTTACAACCGTCGTAATAATACTGTCGCGGCATGTTACGATAGATGGAGCGACAGTTTTACAAATCGTCATAAAACAGCCTCGCGACACATGTTTCTACGACAGAAGAGAAACCGTCGTGACTTGCAATCTGCGTCGGTTGTAACCGTCGTAATTTGCCAAAATTAACCGTCGTAATTTGCCGTTTTTCTTGTAGTGAAATTATCAAAGATACACAAGTGTTCAATGTTATATGAAATGAAACTTATAACGATTTTTCTATGAAGGTTGAGTGCAGAAAGTTTCACTTTAAAAATTTGGTTTTGAACACTCAGAGAAAATATTGAAAGATGAAGAGAGATTTTTTAATGTATGAAATTTGCAAGAGGAGGTAAGCAAAATTCTAAAATTAAATGAGTTTATATAGGCACAAGACACCTATTCAAATGAGTGAAATTATTAAAATGATACCATGCTTCAAAAAAACAAGTTTGAAAATCAATCTGCTGAAAAAACAAAGTATTTTTACATACTGTTTCAGGGTTAATCGATCAACACATTTGCACTAGCAAATGGTTAATCGGTTAACCACTTCCAACGTACAAAAATTCAAAGGTTTTAATGGTTAATCGATTAAAAATTTTGAACTATCAAACGGTTAATTAGTTAACCAGTGTTAAAAACTGAAAAATGCTTTAAAAAAAGGTGTAGAATGCAATGGCTTTCTCAAGAAAATGATTTAATGAAATATGAAAAATAAGATTGATATTTTGAACACTTGAATATGCAAAGATAAGTTGTGTTCATATACCTTAATTCATGATCAATATCTTAAAATCTTTAAGACAATTTTGATATACTTAAAACTTGAAACATGATGCTTGTCTTGAGCCATTCCTTTTTGTCATTACTATAGGTTGCATAATGTTGTTGTCTTCATCAAAACACATTTGAGAAGCTTGATTCTTCACCTTGCAACTGCAGCTAGTAGAGATAAATGGATATGGAATTATCGACTTAGTCATCTCAACTTCAAAGACATCAGAGATTTGAAGAGAAGAAATATGGTTTCAGGATTACCAGAAATCGACATTCCAAGTGAAGTGTGTGAAGAATGTGATCAGGCGAAACAACACAAGAATAGCTTCAGCAAGGATGCAGGAAGCAAGTGAAAGGCAATTCTCGAAGTCATATACTCTGATGTATGTGGTCCTATCCAGGTGGATTCGATTGGAGGTAACAGATATTTTTTCACGTTCATAGATGATTTCAGTCGAAAATTATGGACTTACCTGATCAAGAAGAAAAGTGAAGTGATCGAGGTATTTGTCAAATTTAAATCTATGGTCGAAAGACAGAGTGGTCGAAAGCTAAAGATTCTGAGGACTGATGGTGGTGGAAAGTATATGTCGAAAGATTTTGATGCATTATGTGAGAAAGAAGGGATTGTGCATGAGATGGTGCCACCCTACACTCCACAGCAGAATGAAACTGCAGAAAGGAAGAATAGAACCATCATGAATATGGTGATAAGTTTGTTGAAAGGCAAGCATCTAACCAAAGAATTATGGGGAGAAGCTGTGTCGACTGCAACATACATCTTGAATAGATGTCTGACGAAGAAGCTAGAAGGAATCACGCCAGAAGAATGTTGGTCTGGTGCCAAGCCTAGCCTAAGTCATTTCAAGGTGTTTGGATTTAGAGCACATAGACATGTTCCAGATCAGTTGAGAAGAAAGCTTGATGACAAGTCGAGTTAAATGATCCTAATTGGATATCATTTGACTGGAGGATACAAGTTGTTCGACCCAGTGAACAAGCAAGTAGTGATCAACAGGGACGTGATAATAGATGAGCTTAAAGAATGGTATTGGACTTAGAATGTCAAGAAGGACTCAGTGAGAATCTTATGTGAAGAACTAGCTAGTGAATTTGAAAGAGAAGTTCGACAAGAAGAAGTCAGAGGTGAAGCAGGCCCAATCAGACCTTGACGAACAAGACACATGCCTGCAAGGTTGCAAGAATGTGTGATTACATCAAATGACGTGGTTGATGAAGAAGGTGAGTCGGTACACTATGCTTTCTATGCAGATGTCGAACCAGTCAATGCAGCTAAGGCATTGAAAGATGCGAAGTGGGTGAAAGCAATGAATGAGGAGTTAGAGTCCATCAAAGTCAACAACACTTGGTCACTTGTCGAATTGCTTCAAGGCAAGAAGGAAAACGATGTGAAATGGGTATACAAGGTGAAGTTAAATCCTAAAAGAGAAGTAACTCGACACAAGGCGAGACTTGTAGCAAAAGGATTTCTACAGAAGGAAGGAATCGACTTCAACGAAGTATTTGCACCTGTTGCTAGGATCGAAACAATAAGGTTGGTTGTTGGTCTAGCAAACATGAAAAATTGGCACACATGCAGATGGATGTGAAATGTGCATTCCTGAATGACCCCTTAGACGAAGAAGTTTATGTTGCACAACTAGCTGGGTTTGTGAAACAAGGCGAAGAAGGAAAGGTGTACAGGTTGCATAAAGCCATGTATGGACTTCAGCAAGCTCCAAGAGCTTGGAATAAGAAGATCGACAGCTTTCTAAAGGAGAAGAAATTTGTGAAGTGCACAACTGAGTATGGAGTATATGTAAGGAGAAACAATAGTGAACTGCTTATACTATGTCTCTATGTCGATGACATGTTAATAACAGGAAGTTACAAGAAGGAGATCGAAGATTTCATACATGACCTAAGTGAGGAGTTTGAAATGTCAGACTTGGGAAATCTCTCATATTTCCTTGGCATAGAATACTACAAGAGTGGTAGAGGTTTGATGATGCACCAAAGAATATATGCATGAGAAATACTCAAGAGATTTGAGATGCAAGATTGCAACGCAACTTCGACTCCAGCTGAGACCAGAATGCAACTGTTGAAATATTAAGATGAAGATGATGTCGACCCAACCCAATATAGAAGACTTATTGGGTCACTTTGATACCTTTGTCACACAAGGCCTAACTTAGCATACAATGTGGGTATGGTTAGTAGATTCATGCAGAACTCAAAGGTATCACACCTAGCAACGACGAGCAAGATATTGAGGTATCTGAAAGGGACTCTCGACTACGGCATTTTGTTTCCTGCAGCTGATGAAGGAAAAGAATGCAAGTTAGTGAGATACACTGACTCAAGTTGGTGTAGTGATGTTGAGGATAGAAAATCCACAGCTGGCTATGTGTTTATGCTAGATGGTGCACCAATTGCTTGGAGTTCGAGAAAGGAGCCAGTAGTGGCATTGTCGTCAAGAATACATAGTTGTTTCTCTTTGTGCATGTCAAGTAACGTGGATGGTGAATCTCGTCGAAGAGACTACAGGGAAGATTCATGGAGCAATTACCATGAAGATCGACAACATGCCACCTATCAACCTGGCGAAGAATCCGATAGCAAATGGACGAAGCAAGCACATCAAAATGAGTTTCCATTATCTTCTAGAGCGGGTAGCAGAAGGGAAGATGAACTTGGAACACTGCAGAACTGAGAATCAGATTGCAGACATCATGACGAAGAGACTGCAGGTCAAAGTCTTCAGAAGACTAGAAGCTATGATGTATATAGATAGTTTAGACACAATGAATTAGGTGGTGTGTTGAGAATTTAATTCTTTGTGTCGAAATATCTATGTGTCTAGTTGTATTAGTGTGTCGAAGTGTCGAAGCAGGTTGCTTCACGCAGGATTTCGACTTAAGCCTATTTTAGTAGTGTTAACTATTTTGAGCTTTTATAGTTTTGGGATTTGCCTTAGGGAGCAAGTTAACCTAAATTTATAAATAAGGAGTAACTCTTATTTTGTAAACAATAACTCATAACATTGTATTCACAAAATTTTGCAGTTGCAAAGTGAATAAAGGAGTTTTTCACAGGTTGTGGGCAGAGAGAAACTCTGCAAAAAATATTTTTCTTCTCCAACGTAATTTTCTTTCTTTCTTTCTTAACCTTTTCTTTTCATTGTCATTGTGTGATTAATAACAATCTTGTTCATCAAAATTGAGTTAAATTCTCCATAAATTATGGTTGAATTCCAACATAATAATGGATTAAAAACTAGTGTGTATATATCTTATAGTCATTAGTTGACATATGTGTTAACAATGCATATACTAAGATAACGATTCAACTAACTTATTTGAATGTTTCAAATGATTGACATTCATTCACTAAATGATCAACATCCAATATTAAATTGTAAATATTAAATTGTAAATAATAACATTCATAATTATTTTATTTTTTCCGAATGAGCCTCATAAATATGCCAATCAAACTTAGATTTATCTCTATTTAAATTAGTTTATTCTACTACTATGAATTACAACTTTAAAATAGATTAAAATTATTTTACTATTCTAATCTTCAGAATTGAGTATGGGATGTCATGATTAAAAAAATGAAAGAGTAATAACATACTCGTATGATTCTTCATGCAGTGCATTTTTTTTTTTTTTTAAAACTACTAAAGTCAGCTATTGATATGTGGAAGTAATCAACCCTCTCTACATAAATTATAATACCCCTCCACACCTATAACAATTATTTTTTTGTTAGAGTTAATACGATTTTATCCCTTTTATAAGTAAATTTTTTTTTAAAGTTAAGTTATTTTAAATCTTATATAATTGTTTGTTTATAAAACTAATTTTACCATAGAAAACTCTGTAAAATTATTATTTTTTAATTAATTTTATCATTTTCATATGATAAGATTAATTAAAAAAAAAACAACTTTATAGAATTCATTTTACACGCTTAGTTTTACAAAAAAAAATAAAACAATTTTACAAAGAATTAAGGAACGGAATCTTCATATAGCATAATTGATTTTACAAAAAAAATAAATTTACAAAATTTAAAATAACAAAAACTTCGTATGACAAATTAATTAAAAATTTTTTTTTACAAGAAATAAACCAGAATTAGTTTATATGGCAGTGAAAATATGATATAAATCCTTTTTGTATTACAAGTTAGAATTGAATTTAGCATCTCATTGTTCATAAGACTTACATTCTCACCAATCAATTGCATGCGTTACTCTTACAATTGAATGAATTACTATCTATATGCCATTAAATTGTTTTCCATGTTCATGAAAGGTTTATGCACTCCTCACTATAGGTCAAAAATTGCTATGCAATACATGTGATTTTGGGTAATGGAATAGGCTCGCGAATAATGCATTTGATAGTAGTTTTAGGTAGTTGTCAAAAATGCAATTGAATTAGCATTTCAAATTCACAGCAATGCTATTTCTATTGTCAATTTATACCGAATGTAAGCTTTGCCTTTTCTATTGTGAAACAAAACATAGCTAAAAGCTTGTTTTGTATTGCATGTAGTCTGTTTTTCCACAATAGAGGTCTTAATGAATAAGGTAAAGAAAAATGCATGAAAAGTCTTTCGTACAAGTTTCCTTAACTCGTCTAGTAAAAAATATTAAAATTTTAAATAATACATCCATCATAATGTTATTTTTCTATATGTTATAACAATACTGTTTTTTTTACCATTTATATTAAATTAAATCAAATTCCTTTTGAAATTACAAATAATAATTTTGATAGAAAAACACTCAATTGTCTTTGGTTGTAAAAAAATAACTAGTATGATACCCGTGTCTTCGCACGGGTACCCGTCGGTGACGCTTATTTAGAATAAATATGTATGTTTAGAAAAATTAAAAAGTTAAAAAAATCTAATAAAATTTAAATTTTTAATAAGTTTAAATATTTGTAATATAAACAAAAAAAATAGATTTACATTTTAATTTTTAATAAGTTTAAATATGTGTAACATAAACATAAAAAATATGTTTACCATTTTAATTTATTTTAATATAATTCGTGTTAAATTAAAAAAAAATTCAATCAAAAGGATTGGTGTGAATATAATTAGTGTGAGACTAAATTTATTTAGAAAAATTAAAAAATTAAAAAAAATTAATAAAATTTATTTTTTTAATAAGTTTCAATATTTGTAATATAAACAAAAAAAATAGATTTACATTTTAATTTATTTTAATTTTTAATAAGTTTAAATATGTGTAACATAAACAAAAAAAATATGTTTACCATTTTAATTTATTTTAATATAATTTGTGTTAAATAAAAAAAAAATTCAATCAAAAGGATTGGTGATAATATAATTAGTGTGAGACTAAATTTATTTAGAAAAATAAAAAAATTAAAAAAATTTAATAATTTTTTTTTTAATAAATTTAAATATTTGTAATATAAAAAAAAAATAGATTTACATTTTAATTTATTTTAATTTTTAATAAGTTTAAATATGTGTAACATAAACAAAAAAAAATATGTTTACCATTTTAATTTATTTTAATATAATTTGTGTTAAATTAAAAAAAAAATTAATCAAAAAGTTTGGTGTTAATATAATTAGTGTGAGACTAAATTTATTCAATACATGCAAAACCGTTCAGCACTTGTCTCTTTTATATTATCCTCCTAATTCTCTCCTATTTCTTCAACCCAAAAGGCATTGTAACCCTAATTTCGAATCACAAACACAATCTTCACGTTCGTTCCATTTTCATCGTGAATCAGGTCCAACACGTATAGCTAAATCGAAAAACAGAGATCGAATACGAAATCCCAACGCAAGAAGCCAACATGATATCCTGGACGGACGAATCCGGTCAAGGCCGATTGCCATCTCGAGCGGGTAATGTGTAATCAGCTCAAACTTTTGATTCTAAACTCTTCTCTCAGCTTAATATAACATTGATAACATTTCTGTAACAAATTTGTTGAATCCGTTGCAGATCATCTTCAGAATCCGAAAGAGATGACGAATGGGTTCAATCCAGAATCAAAGAACTATATGAGGAGGCCAGTGCTAGACAAAATGTGAATAAGAAGGCTAGAAGGAAGAAGGCGAGTGCTGGAGAATGTTCTAATACGAAAAAGAGGTAATTTTTGTAAAATGCGCATTGCATGCAACAGTAAAACACTAAAATCTGTGTTGTTTGTCTTCGTATGCATGTATATTTTTTTGGGGAATTAATCATCATATATTGTTTAATTATGAATTAGAATATGTATTATGGATGATGTGTTGAGCATCGATTAGAAATTTTAGATACTGATGCATCTATTCTTATGGATGATGAATCTGGAGAGACAACCATGAACGGGCAAGATCCCGAGCTGAAGTCATGGATGAAGCAGCCGAGCTGCACATTGATGATGCTGGTGTCTGCGAAGAATGCAAGTGAACACGACAGGTTAAGGACGCAAAGACTATCCGGAATAATGTGTTTGTAAGTTAGTTATATAACAAACTGAAGTTATATAAAATTTTATTTGAAAAAGAATACTAATCCACTAGTTTTTGTGTTTCTCTGTAGCAATTTCCTATGGGCGTCATTAGGAAATGTTTCACCGAGGCCCGGAGTTTGATAGAACTCTATGATGCTGATTTGAATGCCACATACAATTGCGTACTGAAGAAATGCAAAGATAAGGCCGAAATGTACATCTGCAATGGCTGGTATGAGTTCGCTGAAAATCGGGCCTTGAGTGAAGGCGATGTGCTTTCCCTGTCAATTAAGTATCCTCCCACAGACCAGATGTCAGTGTCCGTGCAGAAGCATTACCCCTTGTAGGGAAGAAGTTTAACACTGGAAGCCGATTTCTGTAAGCTGTATCGTAGTTCTCTTGGCTCTTTTGGTCGGTTTTCGGGGAATCTCGCAACTGTTTTGTGTTGTTGTTAGTTTGCTAGCTTATCTTATCTTTTCTCCTATTGCTGTCGTTGTACCATGGTCGGTTTGGTTGGAATATTCTAGCTGGAAGTTTGTTAGGTGCTTTTGTACTTGATATTAAGGTTTCATGTTAGGTGTTTAAGTTTGAATTTTCTTGGGATATTTTGCAGCTAGCATTTCTTTTGCTAGTTTGATTAGTAATCTATATGTAAGACACATGATTATATATTAACTGGTGTATGTGTATTCCTTTAAATAATTGATTTTGAGAAGCAAAAAAATATGAACCAAATTATTGCAATTATTTTCGGTTGTCATCCGAAACCCCGAGACAAAACATGCCAGAGGTGGAATTAAACTAACTTAGTGAGGGCATCAACATATTAAAAATTATACAACCATCTTTCAAGTTCTGTAATAAATAGGCATTTTGATTCCATAAACTACTTATTGTTGATTGAGTTTTAGATTTGGATGAGAAATTGGGATCCATGACGACTATTTTAGAAGATGGCAATTCTCCAAACCAAGAACACATGTACTACAATTGGAGAGAATACCTCATACAGATGCTTGAAGAATTTGGTAGATCATACCGTGTTTTAGCCTTAGCGTATAATAAACTAAAGTCTAAAACATCTCATGGTTCCTTTCATTCAGGATCTTTATCATCTTCTGCTACATCAAAAACCATATGTGCTATCTGCACCAGAAGAGCAACATGTAACTTGGAAAGTAAGAAACCCGAAAAGGGTTATAATGGCGATATGAAATCTGTCTTGAAGCATTCCGGTGTCAGATCTAATGGCACTAATCTGGATTTTGAGATTCAACTTGAAGACAAAATGACAGATTTTTCCACCAATGAAAATATTTAAATGAAGATTGAGGATTTAGAATTAAATTTTGAGATTCAACTTGAAGACAAAATGACAGATTTTTCCACCAATGAAAATATTTAAATGAAGATTGAGGATTTGGAATTAAAACACGGAACTGAAGATTCATTAATAATCAGTTCCAAAATTGAAAGTGTGTGGCCAGCATTGAAGTATCAGATGACAAAACTTACAGATGACAATCTGCACTACTTAGAAGAGTTGGTCCAAAGAAATGATGAAAAGAGGGAAATCATTAGAAGGCTTCAGTTAGAGGTGGAAACTTTGAAGCAGGAGAACCAAGCCCTCCAGAGTTCGTCAAGGAACTCCAATGTTGATTCGGAATGCAGCCAATCACAGATATCAAGACCAGGAAGAAAATCTGTAAGCAAGCTCTTCAGAGGTTGCTCTCCATGATATCTTGTAGACCTGACATTCGAACAGTATTGTGCTCCAATTGAGAAACAAACTCTTGTGGACAATTCTGGAAGAATTTTGCTATTATATGCTTGTTTGTATAGCAAGCCAGTGAGCACTTGTAGAAATCTTTTGCTAATAGATATTATTAGCCGCAACTACGACAGAACTGTGAACAAACCTCAAGCACATCCATAACCAAGTTATGTGCCAATTTACAAAAAACAACAATGTAAAAAAGTTTAACTAACTATTCCAAAACACGGCAACACAACGATTCGACTGCCTGTTCATGGTAAACAGATACTACATATATTTCTAATTTCTAGACTGCTTTTGTTTTTGGTTTTGTATTGGGGGTCGTCTTCTTCCTGAACTATTTCCTGGGAATTGAGTTCTTCATCCCTAGGAAAAACAGCAATGCACCAAAAAGTGCAGCGTTCTGCCACCAAAAGTGAAAACATGTATCAAATTGTCATAAAGATGAATTCATCGTCCACCAAGGGAATATCAAGAGTTTGCATGTACCTGAATGAACTCATTTAGAAGTAAACCGTATTCAGGCTTAGTAGGTATGTAGTTGTAGAAATCATATAGAATTGGAGTAGTAAGCGCCAGGTGCGAAAGCTACAAAAGTAAAGAGGAAAAACTCGGTTTTTACTATATTTTAGGACCAAAATAATATTAAAAGATTCAAAACTTGAAAACTCTATTAGAAAAGGGGCTATGTCTCTATTCATTCTTAAGCTAAGAGAGGAAGAATTTACCAAAAGAAAGGATCCAAATGTGCTTCCAAGCACGAATAGAATTTCTCCAACTCCCTTTAGAAATATGATAGTGGCAACAACTTGACGAACCTGTATAAACATTCCAATCAGAAAGACAACTACAACTAAAAATTGAGTTCCTTTTAGAAAATTTCATCACATAATAGAAGAGGAAAATATAATGTTACCTAAGTTGCATTAAAATCTGGTATCGCTAGAGATTGCATAAAGAATTGTGCCTATGATTTTCAAAAGTAGCCATCAAGTCAATAGCTCCAGCAGAATGTTCTTCTAATTGATGATCGGGTCGATGAATCTTTGTAGTAACATGAGGATTGCCTTTTCCTAACTCTGTTCTTAACTCTTCTTTATCTTGGTTTTCTGTTTCATTATACTCATAGCTTTGACCTAGCCTTAAACATGCTGAAATTTTGCCACACTCTGTAGCTTTAGGTGCTGTTAAAGTTGATTTCTCTTCAATAAATGTTCATTGTCAGCAAATAACAAAATAAAGGCCAAAAAATTGAAGAAATTTATAAGATAAGGCGTTGCCAACGGAATATGCGTAATTGTTATTGTTTTCACCAAACATGTTGCTACCTGTAGTGGACGTGGCAACATTTTCATGAAGAAAGGGAAACTGTTTGCCGTTGTACGAAGCAAGCGAAGACCTTGGTTGATGATGACCATTCACAACAGGGACAGGAGATAAAGGTCTAAAGTTAGTTTCATGTTCTGATTTAATCAGTCTCAACAAACCATTAGAGAACACCTCCGGACAGATAAAAGATGTACTATGATTTAATCCGCATATGAAATAAAAGGGTGTGTGATGAATAGAGTTCAATTCAAGCATGATATGTTTTCATTATAAAATATAATTACCACCACATAGCTGAAACAATCTCCTGGAATTCGCAGAACGAACGCCTGCTTGTGGTTTTCTGCGACCCTCATTATGGCCTGCAAGTCGTTTACGGCAACTGCGCTTACCATCATCATATTCAGACAGCAAATGAAACCTCAATAAAAAACCAAACATCACAAACACACCTATATATCATAACTATACAGCTTCTTATTCCAAGCTTATTCGAAAATTGATTCTAACCAAAAGTGAGTTGAGGTTAAAGAGATTTATGTTTTATACATCTACTTAAGTAGAGTTGAATTGAATGATAAGTTTCAGGCTAAAAATCAATTGTAAAGACAAAAACTCCAATTATGGAAACATGATACCATTTAGTTGGTTAATGCTTCTAAAAGGTACCAACCCTGAACTTAAATACAATAACCAAGAAAATCAATAAACCGCCTAAAACAGAATTCCAACCAAACACATAAGAACTAATATGCAGTCGAAAAATTTACAATAGTAAAAATATATAAGGGTTACAGGAAATTAAGTTTATCTCATATATTGTTGAAAACCTCCTTGTAAACGACGTTTGTAGTGGTTCCTTTGAACTTGTCGTTATCATCATGCACCAATATTTTGATTCCTTGTTTGGTTGTGACCCTTGACAGTGCGACATATATTTGACCATGGGTGCATACATCTCTTGACAAGTAAAGTCCTACCGTATCCAAAGATTGACCATGAGATTTGTTAATAGTCATTGCAAATGAGACTATTAATGGGAATTGTCGTATATTTAGTTTGAATGGCCAAGGGGATTGTGAGGGTGACATATCCATCCGAGGGATGTAAACTAAATTGCCGAAACCCTTTCCGGCCATTATTTTAGCTTCAACAACATGGGCTGCCATCTTTGTTATCATTAGCCTTGTGCCATTACACAAACCTTCTGACTGATCAATGTTTCGCAGTAGCATAACAGGTGTTCCAACCTTTAACTTTATGTGATGGTTAGGCAAACCAGATGTTCGTAGGGATCTAAGAAACTCCGGCGTGAGGATGTCAACTACAGTGGGGTCATCAATTTCAGACTTATGAACTGAATTACAACTGTAGTAATCATGCATCTCTCCTACATAATAAACATAAATATATCAGTGTGCTGGACTTAAACATATAAAATATTGAAATTGGAAGGGGATTAGGGAAACAACCTGGCATCAAGGCAAGAAGGCGGTTGTTTATCTCATCAACAACTTCTAAGGTAGAAACGAGTATTGCTCGACTTTTGAGATAATCATTAGATTTGTAATTATGAATGAAATCAGGGTATGTACTGTTGACAATACCAATAATAGGATCGTCGAAGTTTGTTATTAAAAGTTCAGGGGGTATCTCAATTTCAGCAACACCATCGTTCGGTTCTGAAACTTTGCCTTCACCAATTCTCAAAAGCCAAT
The DNA here is from genome assembly GCA_022829125.1 of Lathyrus tuberosus. Lineage (NCBI taxonomy): Eukaryota > Viridiplantae > Streptophyta > Magnoliopsida > Fabales > Fabaceae > Lathyrus > Lathyrus tuberosus. The sequence goes on from JALAZF010000090.1 coordinate 11,380,014, forward strand.
TAGAAAAGTCTGCAATCTCTTTTTATCTTGTTCAGTTGGACCACAATGCAGTCGCATGTTCTGTGTTAAAGTCAATACCTGAACCGAATGTCATATATAAGAAGCATTTATCATAGAGTGTACGATATCAGAACGACTCCCTCTTCGAATGACAGGCAAAATCTGTCTAAAATCACCACCAAATACAACAACCTTGCCACCAAACACATCGTCGGAGTTACTGTAGGTACTCATTACATCCCGAAAAGTCCTGTCAAGTGCTTTTAAAGCATGCTTGTGTGCCATGGGTGCTTCATCCCATATAATAAGTTTTGTTTACCTGAGAAGCTCACCAACATCATCTTCGTATTCTACTTTGCAAGTAGAATTATCCAAGGTTGGTACAGGTATCTTGAACTTGGAATGTGCGGTTCGACCTCCAGGCAATAAGAGAGAAGCTATTCCACTGGTTGCAACAGTTAAACAAATGTCATGTTTGGACCTCAATTTGCTTGCAAGTGTCCTCCACATGTATGTTTTACCGGTACCACCGTAACCATGTAGGAAGAACACCCCACCCTCTTGCTCGTGGACAGACTCCATGATTCTTTCATATATACCCCTCTGTTCATCTAATAAAGAGTTTATAGCATAAAACATCTAGCATTATAGATGATAAGGTGACCATGAAATAAGAAGTAACTGTAATAATGGAAATGTAGAAATGGGGTAATAATCATGAACACAAACCTGTAAGAGCATTGAAGAGATTTGTGAATTCGACTCTCATTGTCGACGCATCGTAATTACGTTCATCATATATGAGTCTATTGCCTAACTGCTGCAGAACATACCCATCAGGATATGGAATTGGCTTAAAATCCGTGAGACTCCTTCGGTTTTCCTGAAGGAGTTTTTCAATTTCGATTAACGTCAAATTCTGTAATTCGGCTTCCGTCAATAGCAACTCTGGAAGCATTACTATGGGAAAACAAATTTAGAAATTTGTTACAATACTGAGGTCAATAAGTCTAAAGCTTGAACTAATCTTTATATTGTTGTTGTGAAGATTATATGGTATTTTATGTTGTTGTTGTGAAGATTATATGGTCATACAATTCATGTTGGAAGCTAATATATAAAAGGCATATATTAGCTTCAGTGCAATACCTGATGATCTGTTCATAGCAACATACTTGACAAACCTGTTACAAATATATAGGGCTCACGTGAACAAATATTATAAAACATAGTACATAACAGTGAGATGTGTTAAACCTGGATTTTGAGCCAACTGTCTTTGGCCATTCAACACCCCATCCGCTAACAGCACCCATGATTCTATCCAAACATGGGATGGGCGATTAACGGCACCTGACAGAAGCATAACGATGAAAATTTTGCGAAAAAAATGACCCGAACCCCATTCAACCGCCTCTTTGATAGCTACAATGTATTCTTTATCGTCTTCAAGAAAGCCCATTGAAAAACATGCATCCCTAAATGTATCAAATTGGTTGTCACCAACTTTGCGAATTTCCTCATAAGTCGTCGGTCCCTTGACCACCGTCAACATCATACGTAGGTAAAACAATTCTCCAGTAGTTGGTGGAACCCATATCAAATGACCGATGGTAAACCCCTTTTTGCGAGGCCTCCAAATTCTTTTTCTCTTATCATAAACAAACTTTGATACAAATTGACCATATGTTAGTGTCCGGGCTTCTTCGTATTTCCCATTTGCAACCAGCCAAGCAGTAAACATGGATTCGATGACACTTGCACTTTCCAATATATTCTCCATACGATCGTGATCGGTGTAGTAAATTGCTTTCTCACCTACCAAATGATAGAACATACGTTCGACCGCAGGTTCTCGGCCATGAATATTGTAAGAATAAATTCGCCAAGACGCCTCACTCGGGGAGACATACCTGCAGTCCAAATATTATTTGATTTCATCAATTGGTTCTTTGTCGTTCCTTGAAATCGATGTTGTGGTTCTATCATAACCTTTGTTTATATATTTGAAAAGATATTTGATGGATGTACTTTGGTTACACCATTCCATGTTTATATGTGCATGGTATTTCAACAACAGTCTTGTATTGTAAGGTACAACATGTCGATTGTCCAGCGAGATTCCCTTCTTTTGAATAACATGGGAGTTTGATCTTCTTCTGTAAAGGGGATAACCGTTAGCATCAACAACTGTGTGTTCAATAAACTTCTTCGGGAAGTATTTGGAGCACTTCCTATTTTTCATACACGGTGCGTTCTTCCGCGACAGACCACAGGGTCCATGCATCATGTGTGCCTTAACTAAATCGTATAAAGTTGGATGAAGAGTAGGGTCTGGAATTTCTGCAAAAATAATGGTGTCTATATCCGAAGGAGTTGGATATTTGCTCTGAGGATGCAAGAAGATCAAAATGTGTGCATGCGGCAATCCCCGCTTTTGAAATTCAATGGTGTACATAACTGCAAACATAATAGTTAGTTAACACAGGTTGTCATTGGAAGAAAAATTATTGAAAAATTGCATTATTAAATGAAGAACGCCCACTTATATGCCAAGACTTTGTCGAGAACATGGTGTTTTGTAACATCTTTCATGAGTTCGTCAAACTTTATTTTGAAAACTTTGGTAATAATATCAGGTCGATCGTGCGGCTTTAACCCAGTTCCAGACAATGCACGGGTGATTTCTGGCCAAGTGGGGTTGTAAGTAAAGGTAACAAACAAATCAGGGAACCCCAACCTGCTTGAAATGGCCATTCCATCAAAATATAGCCGATCCATGTATCGCTTGCTACCAACAAATGTAGATGGTAAAACTACACGTTTGCCTCGCTTCGGTGGTTGATTTGGTTGACCACCACCGCATTGATCATTCAGTTTGTTATACTTACCGACTCTTAACTTTGATTGATTGTCCCGCACCCAATTAAGTCGTTCAGACTCCATCATTGCATAACCGTCGACTAAGAACTGTTGAAATAGCAGTCTCGAGTGAAGTAAGGTTTTTGCCTCGTTGTGGCGTTCCTGCAATTGGAATGATAGCCAATCTTTGATGGACTGACGGTTTCTCCTGTTAACTACAGTTTCATGCTCTTATTTATTCAATATATTTTTCCTGTATCCATCTTCACCATACACAAATATGAGAGGGTATTGATATGCTAAGTATGCAGCATGAAACTCATCAATGCGTTGCAAATGGCCATTGTGTGCTTGAATGATGATGTCTCTTTTAGAAGACGAGTCAATATCTCCAACAATTAGAGCAGAAACTTCTGACACCGTCGGTGTGTTGTAGACTCGACCGTCTTCGGGTCTATCACCAATAAGCCTCAGCTTCAAGTCTAAGAAAGTGTTAGCCTTCAAAAGATCCCTTGCCATTCTAAAGGCCTTGGCATGAACATTGAACTCGTCTAACATACGCTGCAGCTTAGTGACAATGTCCCTTTGGACAACTTTATTGTCCCTGCATATTAGGTAAGATGTGAAAAATTGAAACATAAAATATGGTGACGCATGAAGCATGTAATGCTAACTAATTACTGATACCTGAAACAGTTCATTCGGTTATCAACTTCATTGTCGGTGTCATAAATATATAGCTGAGCATATTACGGAGGATGTCCAATTTCTAGTAGTAGAGTACCTATGCGATGACAGGTTTGACCGTGCAACCTTAAGGTAGGTGGGCCTCCGGTCTTCGAGTATCTTGTGTCGAATTTCATCACAGGAGAAGTGAAAGAAAACATGGCGTTGTAAGTACGAATGTTGTTATGATAGTTTTTACTCTGTGGACATGTGCCATTATACAGAAGATGTTGCAACACTTGTGGTGGGTCTTGTAGGAAGGGGAGTACAATTTTCCCACCGCCGCAACAACGATGGAACTTAGGAACGGTTGTATGGCGCGATTTTTTTATGCGTTCTTGATACCACATACGCGATTAACAACTTGGACATTCCCATACTCGGTCTCCTATATCAGAATACTCTGCAGAGTCAAAAACACGATATTTAGATGAAATATTCAATGAATAGTTACTAAAGTTTGCGATATCTACACGTACCATGCAGATGAGAATCTGTTAACGGTTCAGCATCCATGTTGGCATCAGAGTCAGAAGTACCACTCAAACCAAATTCATCATCTGAATTAGATACCGCATCGTCTGAATGATGTTGTTCTGCTGTAATATCAGGAGTTGCATCTTCACTGCAGGTTCCAGCATTAGACGTAGATGTGTGACTCGTGATACAACTTGGCTGAACCATATCAGTCACGGATTATTGAGAACTCCCAAGCAATCTAATTTTTTTAGCCACGGGTTGTTGTTGGAGATGTCTCTGCAATGGTCCAATGTTTATCAAATTAGAATTCATGGGTGAAAGAGGTGTACGCGGACCACTGAATGAGGCCTGATTAGGGGTAGCACCATGTTGATGGCCCCCGGTGCGGTTTTCGTTGTTTGAAATATTACAGGACTGTTTTTTGTTACTTAAAATTAGCTTCCTTCTCCGTCGAGCAATAGTAGGATCGGAAGAATTTTCCAAGTTTTCATGGTTAGCAGAACAAACGGTACCAATTGGTATATTCGATGAAGGACTTGAAAGAGAAGGCGGTAAAGTGGATACATAACTACGGGTCTGTACATCAGTAGATTGCCGGGTATGAACAACATAACGGGCATTTTTCTTCGATGTCAAAATAAGCCTCCTTCTACGTTTAGCAATTGCATATTGAGTTTTGTTCTTTTGAATAAAGTTTGACTCCATCATCGGAAGACGAAATTGGTACTGATGGTGGGTTTTGATCTTCTTCTGCAAGTATAAAAAATTTGAAGTTGTTAATTTAAGAAATGCTAACTGTTTTTACACTATTATAGAAATACCATGATAGGTGAAGTGGGCCATATAAAAGTAACTATCTATCATATAAAATAGGTAACTACCAGTATGACTTCCTAAATTTTTAATTAACGAATTTTAATTATTACTTATATTTTTTATTAGCAGTTTCATACGAAATACAGATATTTGGTTTTGTTTTGAGTCTGGTGCATTTATCTAACATGCTGTAAATTGGAATGATTTAAATAAGAGCACCAGAATCAAAAGAAAAAAGCTTATGTTTGTCATTTGGTGTGCAGGAGTGTGGAGGATTTGGAAATGCAGAAATGACTATATATTCAGGAACAAAGATTGCTGCATCGATAAAGTGGTTGAAGAGGTAAAGGTTACAGCGTGGACCTGGCTCAAAGTAAAAGCAAAGTTGATTGAAGTAGATTTAGCTGTTTGGCGTATGAATCCAAAGGCAAGTTTAGGAGTTTAGAATTATTAACCATCTGCTTATCGCGATGTGGTCTGTATCGAATTCTGTTTCCTGGAAGTTTACAAAACAGCTGCATTATTTTGTTCAAGCGCTGGGTGTCGTTGGCCTTTGGTTCTATTTTGGTGGCTGGAAATCTCTAGATCTTTCTCCAGATCGAGTTATTGGAATTGCAGATCGAGTTATCGGAATTTAGCAGGGTTGTTTGGTTAAGTTTTCTGGCGGCTGATGCGCTAGTGGGCGAGTTAAGCATATTATATAGTTACTGGTTTGGAAAAGTTCTGGTCTAAGTCTGGCGTTGGGCTTCTTTGGTGTAACTTGATCACATTGTAGTATAACCGATGCGCATAACTTATGTTGTCTTTGGTGTTCCTGAGCGTAATTCGGTTTGTTTTTAATTGAATTTTTCAGTTGGGATTGGGGGCTCTAGTATCCGCTTGCTGTGCAGTAATTTCTTCAAGTTCAGCAGGGATTCACGCTTTATTTGCAGCCGTCTTGTTCGTTTCAATCAATTACAGACATGAGGAGCTTAGTATGGTTCTTGATATAATAAAGTGGTTGATGTTGGTTGTCTATTGCTTTAATCCCTGGTGTTCGTTCTAGCTTCAAGCTTGGTGGAGCGCTCCAGAGTGGCGTCACGGTGTAGAGGATTATGTCCGTTGCTGCAATTTAATCCTCATCCCTCATCTGGTTCATATGAATTAGGGCCTGGTGTCTTTAGCTATTAGGAGTTTGTCATGCTCTATGTTTAGAAGTTTTTTATGAAGTTCTTTATAAGGTGTTGTTGTTAGTTTTGTTTTGGGTGTAATCCTGTGGCATTTTTCTGTGCTTCTGGTTTGGTGTATTCGGCCCGCAAGTGGGTGGATTTATGTACTTTGTTTTCAGCACAGCTTGTGCAATATCAATGCATATGGCCTATTCAAAAAAAAAATAAGAGCACCGCTATATGGCATGAAAACGGTGAATTGGTTTTGACTAATCACATTGAAGTTGCAATGGTCTAATCCGCAACCAATCATTGAAGCAAAACATGGATAGGCTATCCACAGTCAAAACATGGATTGGCAAGTCATTACCTTACCTAACACTAACCGAAAAAGCTAAATCCTTAAGCCTTGGAATCGAATAGGGAGCGTCTATTTCAGAAATTGTACTGCCATCATATAAAAATTAAGCACTTTAATGGTAGAGTGAGAAGGAAATATAATCCAAATGGAAAACATAGAACAAAGCTAAATGTTTGCTAGTTACATACTTAAGAGATACAGAAAATGGTCCAAGACTCTGGTGCAATCTGTCATGATCATGCATGTAAGCTAAACCTCTCAGAGCACCCTGAAGGAGAATTACAACAAAACACCGTCTTTTTTTCATTGCCTGTCCTCGTTCAAAGCTATTCCATGTAGACAGTTTTGATACCTTCTCACTCGCTACTTTTGCATAGTCTGTTGCGCTAGATTTCCCGTGATCACGAAAAGCAAGCCATTGTATCCAACATCATTAACAGAATTGAAGGACAAAAAAAATGTAATTATCCTACATTAACTTAATCTCGAATTAATAGGACGAACCTGCTCTCCGGTAGTTGTTTCAAAACCACCTAAAAGTAACATAAGATGCTGACTCATACCTTTAGAACTGCTCTGTAAGAATTACAAAGAAATGAGAAAGTGTATATTACATAGGAATATTGAAATCTTGAACTATTCATGTTCTGATGAGACATGGCACTTGGTGTGAAAACAGATGTATAGGTAGTGAGGTATATATAGCAAGGCAATGTGTGGCATAAAATCTATGTGAATTTAGACATCTTTAACATGAATTTTCTCTTCGTTGCTTTGATTCAAATTCCAATATTAGTAGTCCTCTTGAACGGATTACATCAGCTGCTGTTGATAGATGGATTGGACTTGGTGCTTATGACTTTGGTTGACATGATGTTTGAAATGAAATTGTATGGGATTGTGAATTTGGTCTTAAATGAATTTTGTGAATTATGTTTTGATTGAATGAATGAGTTTGGAATGGTTTGGTCGATGGTTTGAATTGTTCCTTTGTTTGAAAATAAATTCGGAAAGCTTCGGATCATATGGTGCGCCGGGGTGTGGAATATTTGGAAGAGCAGAAACAACAAAATTTTCAGAAATAAAGAAATACACATCGATCAGATTACTGAAGAGGCGAAAATCACTTCTTGGAGCTGGCTTAAAATCAAAGCTAATCAGATTAAGGACGATATAGGATCGTGGTGCTCAAACCCAATTGCCTGCTTAGGAAGTCAGTTTTGAATTGGGCGAAGATATCATCTTTTCCTGGTTCAGTTTTCTGTGGTGGTTTTGCCGGTTTGGCTGCAGTGGAGTGGCCTTGTCAAAATGTACTGGTTAATCAGACAGGCTGGTTTTTGGTTTAGTTTCATTCTCAGGATGGGAACAGATGATTTGATCAGAATCTGTTTGGCTGTCTCATGGTTGGATCTCTGGCTCGTGTTTCATCCGAAGCTCCCTCAGAATTGGATCAGTTCATGTTTGGCTTTTGGATGGAGTAGTTTTCTTGCTCAGGTATGGAGTTTTTTGGCGGATTTAGCAACAATTCTTAGTTTAATAGGTGATCTCAGAATGTCACATTCAGCCTGGAAGTGGTCTTGGGGGTCTTTGCCTAGGGGGAGAACTTGTAGGCATTTCCATTGTAAAAGGCTTAGGTTCTGGTGTTCTAGTTTTTTGCAGGCTATTTTATTGATTTGGCGGTGTTTTCCGTTTTGAGTTTTTCATGCAGTCTGGTTGATTGCATTATATGTACTGGTGTAATGGTTTTGGCATGTCTTATGCCATTTATTAATAGAGTTTTATTTGGCTTGTTCAAAAAAAAAATTTGGAAAGCAGTTCGGAAACTTTTATGAATTTGAGATGATTGTGGTTTGTGTAGGTGGCTTGGAAGTTCTGTCAAGGCTAAGAAGCTTAGTGACTGAGTTGGAGCGAGAAGTGTGGTTGAGTTGGTTATTCTATTACTTGAGCAGGATCCTAAAGTAGAAAGGCCTTTGGTTGATGGAGTTTAGTGGTGGTACGCATTACAGCTAAAATTGTGGGACAAGGCTCAAAGACCATAAATATCAAGGTTACTAATATTGAAGACAATTTGGACATGGTTGGTGCGCTGAATCTTTTTTTGAACGACAGGAATGTATCAATGATTCCTTCATGTGGAATATTTTTATCAGTAATATGATTTCTGATGTGGCTATTGTATTAGCCATGAAGCTCAATAATAAAGTTGAATAGTTGTGGCTAATGTATTTAAACAATATACTCTAATATGAATAAAGAGTTGACATTGATACACACGAACCGCAAATCATAAACTGGATATAATCATATAAAAGGAAAATACAACGACAAAACAAACATAATATAACTCAAGCAAATAAACAAACTATAGCTACAACTAATCCTTCTTCTCCACTTTGATGATCTTGTGAAGCTTGGTTGATGAGAGTTCTCCTTCAAACAAGCCTTCAACGGTTGTTGATTCACTTGATCCATCAGGAACCTGTCTTTTAGCAGTCGGAGTTTTTGGATCGGGGTTAAGCTTAGATGTAATCTCGAGATCCTGTTGCACAATCGGAAATAGTCAGGTAACGCAATACATGCAGTAATATATATTATTAACATATGCTAATTAAATTGACACACTGTGAAACCATCGATGGTTACCGTAACCAAATCAGATTCCTCGGGTGCGTCAGTCTTCGCCTCATCGACACTCTCTTTAATCTAAACATAATCAGGAGAAATTTGCAATGTCTAATATATATCAACAGAAAAGAACCAAAGAAAAGTAAAAGAAAAATTAAATAGTGGGCCGAGGAAAAAACCTGCAGCAGCTCCGGTGTTACAGTCGCGATCATTTGTGTTTCCTTTTTGTTCTGATCATAGTAGGATCAGTAGCGTGTAACATGCTAGAAAAACATGAAATCATAAAAATACAAAAGGAGTAATAATGAATTATACCTGCAGCATTTTCTCCCAAGGAGCCTTAAGTTGTTTGATGAACCCGTCATCTCTCAGTATCATAACAACCGAGCAATTTTTCCAACGCGGATGCCACTTAACTTTAAAAGCCATCTCCAATTTCAACATCGCATCAAGTGCCAGTGGAAATTCTAAGGGATCATGAATTCCAGCCTATAGAAAGAAACAACACAATTAGTATGACAGTATGATTCTACGGTGTTACTATGATGATGTTGAAATAAATAATAAACCTGAATCATGGAGTCACGCATTTGAGCAGCAGATAAATCCAAAATTTGTGAACATTCTCTATCCCAGAAAACAAAGTTACAAGATTTCCCTGCGTGGCAAACTTCAATTTCTATCTTATACCTGCGATATATGTATTTTAAGGCTATAACAATTAGTATCCATCATCCATCATATACATAAGAGTATAAATTGCAGAGACAACTCATACAACAGATCATAAGCAACCATACCGAAATATCTCGGCTTCAGTGGAATGACCAGCTTCACAATGATATGGAGGTTTGTCACTGCGTGCAACCCTGGGGCATAGATGGCATGCTCGATAATACCACCCAAATGGAGATGCTACCAAAATTTTGGTCTCGACAACATTAACACAAAAGGTGATCTGTAATAACCGTACATAACATAAAACACAAATGACGCAAAAGGCACTAACAATTAACACAATTAACAAATAATTAAAGTAAAAGTCGTGAAGATGGAGTAATCAATACGTCAGTAAGCTTTGTAATCTCAGCGAGCGGCATAACAACAGCCTTAGAGAGCAACGTCTGAACAGGAGTCTGTTGAGTATTTTCGGAGCCTTGCGACGAAAGCTGAGAATTACAGCTTAGTTGTCCCGACACACTAACCACCAAATCTTTAGGGATCCTGCACATAGTGGCATACAATTAACACAAATGCATGAGAACAGTCAACAATACATATAAAATAAGAAAATATACATGTCTATAAACTCTTTGATTGGAAGAAAATCAGTATCAAGGGAGAGCACGGAAACATTGTAAGTGTTTGTGACGGACAGCGGAAACTTTCCTACATCAACCAAATAACATGTAAGTGCGACTATTTACGAATTTCGAACTATTCATTGCAACAGATAAACCAACTAACCCTCTTCCTTGACCTTTGCATATTGAAGCATAACCACGGTTGAAGCAGACGCATTGACCCGATCCTGGCTGAACTTGACGAATTGGTCGGCATACGACTCCCAAAGAGTGCAGTTCAGGGTGTTGTTGCTAAACAAAGAGTACACCATATTGAGCAATGAAACATGAAATCAGCATGGAGTGTCGGGAGTTGCAATAAATACCTGTGGTCACGTAGCACTAAATTAACTTGCTATTTTTTACCCGCTGATTGTGTCTGTGAAAATTCAATTGTTTCCACCATTCCAATGATGTCTGCGTAAACAATCAAATGGATATCAGAATAAAATAACTCACATAAGCAAAACACTATCAAAATACAAACAGAGATCAGTTACCTATCAGGACATCTTTGTTGAACTTGCCGGTGATGATATCAGAAAAACTTGTAAATTTTAGCGGTTTAACGGGTATTTCGTGTTTACCCTCATCAGCAACGGATGTACCCCCAGTAAACTTCACCATAAACTTGTGGGATGAGGGTTTGAAGGTACACGAATTAGGCTGAACTCTGAAGTTCGACACAGTATAACTACGGTTCAATGCTAATTTTTCATAGAAAACATCCATATGAACTGTTGGCACAACAACATGTATATCATCCCCCTGTGATTAAAAAAAATTTAGAATAAAAAATTAGGTTATGTAATTCGCAGATTCAATAAACAACAACTAATTGATTTAATAACAAATTTGAATAAAAAATTTGGTTATGTGATTCACAGATTCAAGATTACCTCCTTGTCCATGAATATCATCTCGAAGTGCTCCTTGTTGTTGGAAACAACCGTCCATTTGTGGTGCACCCTGACAGCCACCTTCCATAGCTCCTTGCTGTCGGCGATTCTCTCGAACGGTCTGGCCATGAGCAAAAATCAGATGTGGTTCTTAAGAAATTTTTTTTTCGCATAAGAATATGAAGGATCTGTGTTGTATCTTTATAGTGAAGTGGCATTTTGAAGTTCCAAATGGGTGGGGGTTTTCACAGAGAATCGTGGGAGAGGAGGTTGCCAAAGGGGTGGGGGTTTTTTGAGATCGTAAAGAAAAGGATGAAGGGATGGTGGTTTTCCTCCCGTGAAATAACCTATTAATTATTTTAGTATTCATTATTCATAATTAATTTAATTTAATTTAATCTAATTAAATGGATGAATGTGATTAAGTTGCCAAGTGGAAAAATTTTGTTAATTGAAGTAGTCAAATAACAGATTATTATCTAATAAGGGCAATTATGAATTTTTAAGACCACCTAATTTTCTTATATGATAAATAATCGTTTTGTTACTTTCTAGAGTTAAGTACTAACGTATTAACACAAACACAATTACTTTATTTAATTTTATTGTAAACTATGATTTGAAATGCTTTTGATAAAAAAAAATCATTTTGTTTTTAAATAATACATAAAAAAGATGGTTATTTGTTAGAGGTAGTGTCATCAATCTATATTTCTAACTAAATTTATAATAAAGACTTAATTACACTTTTGGTCCCTATATTTTGACCAACTTACAAAATTGATCCCTATGTTTTAAAATTGAACGAATTAGTCCCTATGGTTTAATGTTTTGTGCAGTTTTGGTCCTCCATCCCAAATTTGATGCAACTGTTCGTGCACTGTTCATGTACGATCATGTATTTTTCATGTACGGACAGTACCGTGTTCATGTACGTATAATCACAACTGTTGAATTAGCAATGATGTAATTTTAATTATAACTAGAGATCAAAATTGGTTTAAATGATTGTATAATCATCTCTGCCAATTATATTTAACAATAACTATTGAAACAAAAGAGACATAATTTCTATAGATATTCAAAAACGTATAAATTTATATAACACCTTTAATATGTATTTTGAAGTTTAAAAAAAATTAACATAAAATTCAAGATGATTAGGATTGCAACTGATATGTATTACTTAAATTACTCGAAGATAAACTGTTGATTTAAAGTTCAATTTTTGATAGCAATATTTATTTATTTTTATATATTAATTTAAAAAAGTTTTTGATATTTATAATCAACAACTTTGTTAAAAAAATATTAATAAATTTTAATATAAAAACAATCGTTAATTCCACATAACACTTTAAGAATTAAAATTGAACTATGACGACTAAAATTGTGTAAGTCTATATTATACAAAGTATCTTCTAACTTAATTCAAATAATTTTTTTCAACTTAAATTTTTTTTTCATAAAATATTTGTGGTATTAATAAAATGTACTTAAATATTGTAAGAAGTACTTTCCAAAAATATATATCATTTTGCATGTTACAATTATAAAATCAAATTGACATAACTTTCTATAAAATTATTTTTTTTATGAATAAGTTTTTTTTTAAAGTGGAGTTGAGAGGGAATGGGGTAACATGAAGAAGAGTTATTAAGGTAAACTAAAGATTCAATACAGAAAAATGTTAAGGTAAATATTTTTATTAAAGAGAAATAAAAAAATATAAATTTTATAGATTTTAATTATATATATATATATATATATATATATATATATATATATATATATATATATATATATATATATAAGAATTAAAAATTGATTAAAATCAATTAAAAAAAAGAAAATATGTACTAGTGAGACCTCAGGAAAAAGATTACTTAAAGAAGGCAAGATAGACCAAAAAATATCACTCAGAGAAGGCAAATAAAAGTTAGGAAACTACCAAATACTTGGTTAATCAATTCAGCAGAGTCTTGATCATAATTAATTTCCAAATTTTAAATTTTACAGTATAAAATTTAATTCACATTTGTTAAAGATTCAGAAAAAATTAATATAAAAATACCAGCCATTACTTTTATCTAATGTAACCGTTTAAGTAATAGAAATATGAAATAAATTAATTTGGTAAGTACTTTATAATTATAATTAATATATGATCGTATCTGGATCAGGCAGTTGATAGTGGCCAACGGCGTCTGGAACGACAGCTCCGGTGATGGTGAGAGACGGTCGGAGGGTGTACCTGCAAGGTACTCCGACGCTCAAGTGAGAGAGTGTACAGAATATCAGCAAATACAGAAAGAGTGAGTGGTAGGAAGAATGTGTCTAACCTGACCCTCTCAAGTGAGAGGGTATTTATAGAGAGCCCCCAGCGCGGGGCCAACGGTTACCTGCAGTGGGCTGGGTCAACTAGGCCCACTCCAGGTAACGGCTAGGGCTTACGTGTAGTAGTGAAGACCAGCACGTGGTCTTCGCCCTAGAGTAACTGCTCCTAGATTTTCGGAAGTAGGGCAGACCGAATCCTTCGGACGTGGGAGGTTACTTGGAACGTGTCCACGTGGTATGGACCGTTGGGCACTCCTCGCGGGGAGGAGCCTTCTGTGTCGAAGAGAGATGAAGCCCGTAGAATGGACATGGCCTCGCGGGGAGGAGCTAGCCTGTCGAGGAGGCACATCTCAGTGGGGTGTGATGCCCTCCTCTCCTATTGTCCCAAGTGCCCGACAATGACTAAGTGACCGACGCTGCCTTAGTGCCCGGCGAAGCTGTGGTTCGCACGTGGCAGTCGCGTGTCTTGCAGAAGGACCTTATTGGGCCTCTCCAGGCTATATGGGTTGGGCCTGCTCGACTGTTGGGCAGCCTCGGCCCAGTCCAGAACAGGAGCCCCCCAAGTCGTTGCTCTGAGATGTCAGAGTAATGACTTAAGGGTTATTGGCATGTCGGGGATACGCCAGGAGAGGAACCGAGGAGGCCATTCTCGTGGTCGACGTCCATACGGTCGCACATCAGTCGGGCATCGGACAGTCGTGTCTGGTCGTATAGTCGGGGAGACGAGGAGTTTCATATTCGAAATGTTGAGGAAAATCGAAAGGACACGCGTGGAGGATGAACGACTGCATGCATGCCACGTGTCGTATATCATCATTGCCTAGGGAGGCTAGGGCGGCTGGCTAGTGTAGTGCACTCAAGTGCCCTATGTCCCTCGAGTTCCGCGAGAACCACTATAAAAACTCCTCCTCTCGTTCATTTCCCACTTTTCCGTTTCTCTCTCAACACTCTTTCTCCTTCTCTCTCTATCTTCTACAACAGCCGTTCGCCGCCGTCAACCGCCGGAAACTCCGCGCCGGAAACCTAAACCGCCGCCTATAAGGTATTTGCTCAAAAACTGAAAGGAAGTGTTGAGAACTTCTCTCGCTTTCGTTGAATGTCTCGGGGACTAGGGATGAACATCTCGGGGACACGTTGAATGTCCCGGGGTCCCAAGCGGTTACTCTTTTCGTTAGCGTTGTGGGAACAAAAGGGGGCAGAATTTTCCGGGGAGGCGATGAGTTCCCCGATGAACATGTTGATCCTCGGCTGTTTATGTCGGGGAAACGAGAGAGCCTTGCCCCTTCCTCGCCCGTTCGCTTGAACAGCGGTGGAGGGGTGAATTTGATATGACCCATCGAATTCACCGTTTCCTTCTGCTTTTCAGGTAAATGGACGATTTGGCTGCGAAAGTGGCCGTAGGATCCTTTGAAGAAGACGACCACCCCGAATCTCCTATGGCTCATATGACTTTTGCACAAGAGCGCCCGCTCGAGGAGTGGCTCTGCGATGAAGCCCTAGAGATTTCGTCCATCTTTGTCTACAGAGACGTGGAAGACGTGTTCTGCACCGTCGAGCATCGGCTAATCGGGTCTGACAAATCCTGGAACGTTTTCCGCCCAGAGGAGCATCATCAGATGTGTTCGCCTTACTGGGGAATGGGCATCCCGTTATACGAATTCATGTTAGACAAGGCGGGGTGGAGGCTGCCCTTCACGGACTTACAAGAGGGGATCTTCGCCTGGTTGAAGCTGGCACCCTCGCAGATTCACCTGAACTCGCTGGCCTTCATCCGGGCCTTTGAGCTCGTTTGTAAGCACTTAAAAATCGTACCGACAGTGTCCCTCTTCTTTCGAATATTCCATCTTCAAAGGTCGTCGGCCGGTGGACGACACGGCTGGGTGTCCTTTAAGCAAAGCAAAGCTTTGTTCCATACGTATTTAGATTCCGTCAGGGATTTCAAGTTCCGCTACTACTTCGTGAAGCCGGTCACCCACGGGGCCATCAACTCGCTGTACCGGAGAGTTACCCGTAAAGTCGACGGTCGCTCCGAGGAGGTTCTGGAGCCGAAGTTCCCCCTGTACTGGACGGAGGAACACTTCAAGAAGGGGGTTGACAAATACAAGGTGAAACATAATCAGTTGGACGTCGACGACCGGGCAGCTTATGATAAAATCGTCGCTTTCGTCGAAAGCTTCAATGAAGCCCGGTACGAAACACTGGGTGGCGAGCCTATAACGGGAGCAGACGGGCAGGTGATGAAGCAACGTCGCTTGATCAATACCCGTGTTCTGCTCGAGACCTTCTCCGATGAAGAAGCAGACGAGCTGTTAGGTGGTGAAAACATCCTCGACCTAAGCCTTCCTCGCGTCTGTATATTTTGCCTTACTAATGTTTTCTTTCTTTTTGTAGGGAAAATGGCCGGAGCTGAGGAGAGGCTCAAGAAGTTGAAGGCGAAGAGGGCTCGAGAAGAACAGGCTCGGGGAGAGTCATCTCATCCAAAGGGTCAAGGCGTTGCTCCTTCTGGGGCCGTGCCCGAGGGTGTTTCCTCTGCCGTGATGCCCGAAGGTTCCAGCCAATCCCAGCCTGCTGTGACTGTGTCGGGGATTTCAGATAGGCGCACACCTCCTGCTGGGAGCCAGTCTCCGGGCGCTTAAGGGACGCCGAAACGACAACGGGTTTCGAACGCGGAGGTTGTCGACCTGCTCCATGAAGAAAGTCCCCCACCTCCTTCGAGCTTCGAGCTCCCACCGTGCCATCTCAAGCCTCGCTTCTTCTCTGAAGTCATCTATCCTCGCGTCCCTCCCTCTGAAATCCAGCCTGTGCTGGGGACTACTGTAGAAGCGAGGAGGAAAATGATCTTTGAGGATATGTCTGCCGTCATGCGACTCTGCTCGACTGCTATTGTGCTGAACAATGAAACCCGCCCCGCTGCTGAAACTTCCCGACTGCAAGAGAGGCTCGAGATCTTAGAGGCTGAGCTGCTCGACCTGCGCAAAGAGCTGAAGGAGTGCAGGGACTTGAATAAAGAACAGAGCGAGCAGCAGCAGCGGGCGGAGAAAAAGCTAAAAGAAGCTGAGGAAGCGGAGAGAGGTCATCTTGCCCGGATCACCGAGCTGGAGGCAGAGGAGAAGCGGATCAAGGAGAGGGTTGCAGAGCTGGAGGATGTTGTTCGGCCAGCTGAAGGCGAAACTGAAGAGGATAAGCTCCTAACCACTCGGGCGGCTCTGGTGGCCAAACTCAGGAGTGTCGAGCAGGATCTCCGTCTATCTAAGGATGACACTCTTGAGGCGGCGGGTATAGGGTTCCGAAATGCAGTGGCGCAACTTCAGATCCTAAATCCCGGTCTTGTGACCGACGGGGCTGATGCTAACTGTGAGGTGGTCGATGGCCGGATAGTTCTGCCCGGGCAAGAAGGAAATGCCAATGAAGGAGGCGGGCCAGACGCTACTGAGACTGATGCCGAGACTGCTGCTGTGTAGGAGTGTAGTTTACTTGGCCTGCGTGCCATTTTGTTGTTGTTGCCCGGCTTGTGGGCTTATTGATGTAATATTCGTACAATGGGTTTTGCCCGATTTTAATACTTCGCTTTGCCTCTTTATTTATTTTGCTTGTGTGTGATGCTTTATACATTATTTATTTTTGCCTAAGTAGTTGAGATCGCTGGTGCCTTGGGAGTTTGCTCGACTCTGATGATCCTCGATTGTGAAGAGAACTAGTCGAGTGGTCGGGGGTTGTACTCCGACCTTCAACGAGGCTAAGAAGTCGGTCGAGGTCTTAGCTTCGTGGCGTGAACTTCCCATCGCGAGCTGGGTGTTCTGCCTATTTGGTACGTCAACGACGGAGCTCGGTTGAGGTCTCCTCGTTGGGCCAAAAAGTCTCACGCACACACTTCGTGGGTTTTGGCCGTCGTGTGTTATATTGGGGTGTCGCGCATGTACCGCTGTGCGCCCCCTTGGTCGCGACGTCGTACTGTCCCGAGCAGTGTCTAACTGTAATATTGTTTGAGCTTCTCAGCATTCCATGGTCGAGCAAGTTGTTCACCGTGGAGGTTTTCGAGGTAATAAGCACCTGTCCCCGTCTTTGCAATGACGTAGTATGGGCCCTCCCAGTTTGTGGCCAGCTTTCTTTCGCGTGAATCTTTCTGATTTCTCCGTAGGAAAAGGCTGCCTACTAGGAAGTCTCGTTTGATAACTTTGTCATTTTAACGCAAAGTTATTTTTTGTTTTAAAGAGGCTTCTTGGAGGGAAGCGCCGGTCCTTATCTCTTCGACAAGGTCGAGCTCCTCGCGCAGGGCTTAGTTGTTTGTTTCTTCGTCGAGGGGAGCTTCTGTCCTCCTCGAGGGTTCCCTGATCTCCACGGAGATAACTGCCTCGGTCCAGTACGTTAGGCGAAACGGTGTCTCCCCGGTCGTGGAGTGTGGGGTTGTGCAATACGCCCAGAGGACGCTGTGCAACTCCTCGACCCACTGTTGTTTGGCCTTGCCGAGTCGTCGCTTCAATCCCCGGAGTATTACTCTGTTCGCTGCTTCGGCCTGCCCGTTGGTTTGAGGGTGTTCGACCGACGTGAAATGCTGTTTTGTGCCCAGTTTGGCGACGAAGTATTGGAAGTTTCTGTCGGTGAACTGTGTCCCGTTGTCGGTGACAATGGCTTGGGGCACACCGAATTGGGCGAGGATGTTTCTATTGTAGAAACGGAGTATGTTGAAAGCAGTGATTTTGGCCAGTGCCTCGGCCTCAATCCATTTCGTGAAGTAATCTACCCCGACGACGAGGTACTTGTTTTGGTACGACCCTATGACGAAAGGTCCGAGGATATCCATTCCCCACCATGCAAACGACCACGGGCATGACAATGACTTAAGCTCGTTTGGAGGAGCGAGGTGCATGTCCCCGTGCCTCTGGCAGCGGTCACACTTCTTGACGTGTTCCTTTGCATCATGTTGCATAGTGGGCCAATAATACCCCGCTCGGAGTGCTTTTCGGGCTAGGGACCTTCCACCGAGGTGTTGGGCGTTGATCCCTTGGTGGATTTCTTGGAGGATCCCCGAAACTTTGCTCTCTTCGACACACCGGAGTAAGGGAATGGAGAATCCTCGACGGTATAGCTTACCTTCGACGACGGTATACGCACATGCCCGCCTCTTGACTATCCCTGCTTCTTTAGGATCGTCGGGCAGTTTGCCCATCACCAAATATTCATAAACTGGGGTCATCCAACAATCTGCGTCCCCGATTGCGTTGACCTCTGTGGTCGGTGCGGGTTTGCTTATGCTCGGCTGGGTCAGTATCTCCTGGATAACTGATTTGTTCCCTCCTTTTTTCTTAGTGCTCGCAAGCTTCGAGAGCACGTCTGCTCGAGTGATGTGCTCGCACGGGATGTGAGCCACCTCCGCGGAGACAAATTTCTTCAACTTTTCCTACACCAAGGTTAGGTACTCGATGAGACTATCGTTTTTGGTCTGGAATTCTCCTCGAACTTGTGATGCTACGAGCTGAGAGTCTGTAAAGATTTTGACTTCTTTTATGCCAAGGTCTTCCGCAAGTCGAAGTCCCGCGAGGAAGGCCTCGTATTCGGCTTGGTTATTCGATGTCTTGAAGGACAGTTCGAGGGAGACTTCTATCAGGATGCCCTGCTCGTTTTCGAGGATAATGCCCGCTCCGCTACCTTTTGCACTAGAGGCTCCGTCGACGTGAATCGTCCATTTCTGGGAGCCATTGGTCGAGGATTCAGGGACGGTCATTTCCGCTACGAAGTCGGCCAGTACCTGTGCTTTCAAGGATTTTCTTCCTTCGTATCGAAGGTCGAACTCGGATAGCTCGAGAGACCACCGGAGCATTCTCCCCGCCATATCTGGTCGACTGAGGAGCTGTCTGATAGGCTGCTTCGTCCTTACCACGATTGTGTGGGCCAAGAAGTAATGACGTAGTCGTTTGGCTGCAGATACGAGGGCCAAGGTGACCTTTTCAATATGTTGGTATCTGAGCTCGAGACCTTGAAGAGCTCTGCTCGTAAAATAAATCGGCTTCTGTCTGTCGGGGGCCTCCCGTATAAGGACGGCACTCACCGCTTCGCCGGTGATGGCCAGGTACAAGAAGAGTGTTTCCCCGCTATCTGGTCGGGACAAGACCGGGGGTTGTGACAAGACTTGTTTTAGATGGAGCCATTCAAAAGTCTCCTTCTGTCGGAGAAGCTTGAAAAAGGGGAGTGCGTACTGAGCAGATTTGGCGACAAAATGGGAGAGAGCATTCAGCATTCCGTTAGGTGACTGGATCGACCTCTTCGAGTTCGGGGTAGGGATTTGTGAGAATGCCTTACATTTGTCGGGGTTCGCCTCGATTCCCCTCTCCGTGAGGTTGAAGCCGAGGAACTTCCCTGCGCGAACACCGAAGGTGTACTTGTCGGGGTTGAACCTCATGCGACATTTCCTCGCCGTGTCGAATACTTTCTTGAGATGAGCGGCATGGTCGACTTCTTCTGCGGATTTGACGATCATGTCGTCCATGTAAACCTCGAGCACGTCGCCGATATCTGCCTGGAAGACCTTGTTCATCATCCGTTGGTAGGTGGCGCCAGCATTTTTCAAGCCGAAGGGCATTACGTTATAGTAGTAATTACCCGACTCGGTCATGAAAGCGGTATGCTGTTTGTTGGCCTCGCCCATGGGGATTTGGTTGTACCCCGAGTAGGCATCCATGAAGGATAGTAATTTGAATCCTGCAGAATTATTGACCAGCTGGTCGATGTTAGGTAAGGGGTAAGAGTCTTTCGGGCATGCTCGGTTAAGATCCGTGTAGTCAACGCACATCCTCCATTTTCCATTATTTTTCTTAACGAGTACAACATTTGAGAGCCAAGTTGTGTACTTGGCCTCAGAAATAAATTTTGCCTCTTGGAGGTCTTTTACAGCTTTTTCAGCAGCCTCCATTTTTTCCGGAGACTGCCTACGTCTACGTTGAGCTACAGCCCTAGCGGCCGGATCTATAGTCAGCTGATGACAAGCTACTTCAGGGTCCAGTCCGGGCATCTCTGCAGCACTCCAGAAGAACAAATCTGCATTTTCTCGGAGACATGCCTTCAGTTGCTGCTTCGCCAGGTCGGGGAGTCCATAACCAATCTTTACGCTTCGGTTTGGGCTGTCGCCGAGGGGAACCAGCTCGAAATCTCCATCTGGGACGGGGCACGTTGGGTGGAGAGGCTGCCCGTTGATTTCAACAGGGAGGTCCTCGCCTGCAGCTTCTTCCTGCTCCCCAGAAAACCTGGTGTCGAGGTCGACCGCGCTGACCGGCAGGAGTGGAACCTGCGCAACGTCCGGAGGTGTCTCAGCCTGAGTCTTGGGTTTAACGCCGCCAACGACATTCAGACCCTTGATTGCTGCGTCGACACATCTTCTGGCCGCGTTGATATCCCCTTGGAGAGTGACCACACGTCCACGCTTCGTGTAGTATTTCATCTTTAGGTGGACCGTTGATGGTACGGCCGTCAGTTCCGCCAACGTGGTCCTCCCCATGATGCAGTTGTAGAGGGACGGGCAGTCCACCACCAAGAAACGTATCTTCACCTGTCGGGCAGTTTCCTCCATCCCGAAGGTGACCATCAACTCCACGAAGCCCCATGGTCTGGTGGTCGCGCCATTGAAGCCTTGTAGGTCTGACCCTACGTACGGGGACAAGTGTTGCTTGGTCAGTTGGAGGGTCTCGAAGAGGTGGACGTACATGATGTCCACCGAGCTCCCCTGGTCGACCAAAATTCCGTGGACATCAAAATTGGCCATCTGCGCCCGGATCAGGAGGGGGATGTTGGCGTTCGGCGCCCCACCAGGAAGTTCCTCGAGGTAGAAGGTAATCGGATTTGATCTTCCCTTAACTCTCTCGAGGGTGGGGGCTCGAGGAGTTGTTGCTTTCAGTTCGTCGAATTTCCTCTTTATTGACCCCACGGTCAACCGGTCAGGGGCTCCGCCAGATATGACCAGGGCTTGGGGAAAAGACTCCTAGGTACTGCGGGCGCTTATCGAGTCTTCTGTTGGGAAGTTCTTCCACATGTTTCGGACAGCTTCAGGGTTGTCGAGTTCTCCCGAAAAACCAAAGTCTTCAGGCCGCGTGATGTTCAACGCGACTTACAGCGATCCGTTGTTGGGAGAGGGAGTTGACTCCTCGACATTCTGGGCCTCCTAGCCGCTGGGGCGGGGGGCCTCTTGCTGCTTGGCGTACTTCTTCAGGTACCCTTCCTTAATCAGCGTCTCGATTGCGTCCTTAAGGTGGACGTAATCTTCAGTAACGTGTCCGTGGCTGCGATGGAACCGACAGTACTTGGACTTGTCAACATTTAGTTTGGAAGCCGCCGGTTTCGGGAAGCGGATTCCCCCTTTGACGAGCTACGAATTGGCACAGTAGCCGAAAATGCGCCCGCGGGACGCGTTCAGCGGTGTGTAGTCTTTGAAAAGGCCAGACGGTCCCCGTGATTCGCGGGGCTCTTTGGTTCGGGCTTCTTTCTTTCTTTCCCCGCCTCGCCTGGGTGGAGGGGAGTCTTCTCTTCTCCTGTCTCCACCTTGCCTGGGTGGAGGGGAGTCTTCTTCCTTGTTGCCGCGGGGGCCTTCTCTGCGCCTCGAATCGAGGGCAATTTGTGCAGCTTCAGCTTCCTCGAACTCAATATGCGACTGAGCCCTCTCGAGGAGGCTTTCAAAGCTGCGGGGACGATGTAGTCTGACGGATTCAGCGAACTTGGATCCTATCCTCAAACCCTTGATGATGAGATACATTTTGATGTGATCGGTCACGTGGAATTCGACCGCTTCCTTGTTGAACCTCTCTATGTAGCTCCGGAGAGGTTCATCCTTCCCCTGAAAGATGGCTTCCAGGGAGGCTATCATCTTCGGATGTCGACGAGAAGCCGTTAAATGTTTTCTGAAGCGCTCCCTCAAGACCCTCCACGACGTGATTGATTCAGACGCTAGGTTTTTGTACCAAGCCATGGCCCCTTTCCGAAGAGTCGTAGGAAATAATCGGCATTTGATAGCGTCGGAGACATTCCTGAAATCGAGCAGAGCTTCGAAACTCTCGACATGGTCATCAGGATCAGATGTCCCGTCATATGTCCCCAAGGATGGGGACCTCTCCAGGCCCTTAGGAATAGGGGCGTCCATGATGTGCCTGGCCAGCGGTGTCCGGTAATCGTCATCCTCGCTGGCTCCCGGAGACACGGAGGGGGAGCGTTGTTCACGAACGTGGTGACGTCTCGGGGAGTGGTCCTTTGGGTGGCCTCTGGGCTCCTCGGCTTCCGGCCTGCTCCTTTTATTTTTTGAGGAGCGAACTGGTCCCTTTGGTGGCGGAGAGCGGTGGCGTTTCTGAGGATGTTCCGGCTGAGTACGCTCCAAGCGTGGTCTGTGACCCCTGGGAACCGGGGAGGGGCTGCGAGATGCCTCCGGGGACTGCGAATGTCTTGGAAGTGGTGGTGGTTGGTGCCTTCACGGGGAAGACCGACCCCGACGTTTCTCCAGCGCCTCGATCCGGATGTTCTGGTTGAAGATCATCTGGTTGGTCTGATTGACCAACGCAAACAGGGCAGCAGTGCTCGGGTCTGCATTTGGCGGCGGGTCCACGGGCTGGAAAACGGGCTGGAGGACTGTTTCCTGTCCGTCTTGGTGAGCTGTCTCGTACTCCACTTCCTCGGAAAATGGTGAGGCGGTGAGTCTGTATCTGATGTCGTTCTCCGCGACAGGTTGGGCAGCGTTGTTGTCGACGCGGTTGCCATTGCTGAGCTGCGCGATGACGTTGTCTAGAGCTTGATTCGCCAATGGGTTGGCCATGATGGTTGTGGAATGGAGAAAGCTTTGGTTTATCGAGCAGAAAAATGGGGAAGCTTGTAAAACTCCCCACAGACGGGGCCACTGATCGTACCTGGATCAGGCAGTTGATAGTGGCCAACGGCGTCTGGAACGACAACTCCAGTGATGGTGAGAGACGGCCGGGGGGGGTGTACCTGCAAGGTACTCCGACGCTCAAGTGAGAGAGTGTACAGAATATCTGCAAATACAGAAAGAGTGAGTGGTAGAAAGAATGTGTCTAATCTAACCCTCTCAAGTGAGAGGGTATTTATAGAGAGCCCCCAGCGCGGGGCCAACGGTTACCTGCAGTGGGCTGGGTCAACTAGGCCCACTCCAGGTAATTGCTAGGGCTTACGTGTAGTAGTGAAGACCAGCACGTGGTCTTCGCCCTAGAGTAACTGCTCCTAGATTTTCGGAAATAGGGCAGATCGAATCCTTCGGATGTAAGAGGTTACTTGGAACGTGTCCACGTGGTATGGACCGTTGGGCACTCCTCGCGGGGAGGAGCCTTCTGTGTCGAGGAGAGATGAAGCCCGTAGAATGGACATGGCCTCGCGGGGATGAGCTAGCCTGTCGAGGAGGCACATCTCAGTGGGGTGTGATGCCCTCCTCTCCTATTGTCCCAAGTGACCGACGCTGCCTTAGTGCCCGGCGAAGCTGTGGTTCGCACGTGGCAGTCGCGTGTCTTGCAGAAGGACCTTATTGGGCCTCCCCAGGCTGTATGGGTTGGGCCTGCTCGACTGTTGGGCAGCCTCGGCCCAGTCCAAAACAATATATATATAAAATTTCCAACACTAACATGTCGACGTCGATAAATATTTAAAAAAATTAATTAATTAAACATAATTACAAATATCGATATAAATGTTTGACATAGACACAGACACATTTTTTTTCAAATGTGTCAATGTATAATACTACCTCCGGTCCTTTTTATAAGGAACACTTCACTTTTTAGATTAATTAAATAATTAATGTATCTGGTATACAATGGAGACCAGATACATTAATTATTTAATGAATTTAAAAAGTGAAGTGTTCCTTATAAAAAAGACCGGAGGGAGTAATTGAGTAATTGGGTTAATAAGAAAAATAAATTATTTTTATTTATTAATTAATTGATGTAAGCTAATTAAATGATTGAAACTAAAATTTAATTATATATTGTACTTCTCGAGAATATTAGGACCGATAATACTTCCTGAAATTTGATATGGCCTCGTAATATTGCGAGATTTTATGAGGACGGACAACGAGTTTCATACTGACCCAGACTCAATTAACCGAGCTCTGATGGAACGAGCCAAGTCATAATGGTTGTAATGTTTCTGGAACAATGATCACAAGCCGGTAAACTATTAATAAACGATTATATATCACTAATGACTACTAAATCCATTAAAATCACGAAATGGGAGAGATGAATTTATTGATATACTCCCTCCGTTTCAAAATGACTGTCGTTTTAGCAAATAAATTTTGTTTCAAAATGACTGTCATTTTCACTTTTTAATGTAGTAATGATTATTATTTTTCCAATTGTGCCCTTTACTTTTTACTCTCTACACTATTTTCAATACATTAATAGGGTTAATTTTATAAAAGTGTAATGTCTTATGACAAAATCATTGCATTTTTTAATTTGTGTGCAAAACCCTTAAACGACAGTCATTTTGAAGCAAAGGGAATAATGAATAAGCATGGATCTAAGATTCGTATTTGGGTCTATTTCTCGGTGTTGGATTAGGTTCTGCTATCAATTTTCTGGGAATGACACTGTTGTGGTTAACAGCCATGTTCCCCAAGCAAGGCCTCCTACTTGCAACCATGAAACCGGAAGTTGTAAATCAGCAACAAAAGGTCAAATGGCAATATTACGTTCGATCTAATGTCGGTTGGAATGGTGGTCTTTTGTGTTCTTCAGCATTTGGTGCAGATCAAGTGAACATAAAAGATAATCCAAATAATGATAGCGTTTTGGAGATATTCTTGGGTTGGTATTGTGCTTTTAACACTATTGTTGTCATAATAGCTCTCATTATAATTGTAAATATTCAAGACAATCATCTCCTGCACATTAAACCATACTGTTCTATATTTTGGATTCAAAAGGGTTCGACTATAATAGCCTTTTTCATATAGACTTGATGAATATTTCTGGTAAGTATCAGGTTGCTTGTTGGGCTACTCAAAAGTAATAATTTCTGTACTAGTAAGCGATCTGGTTTTCAAAAGAATTGAAAAGAGTGCGGCGGGTTATTAGCAGCATTACAGTGACTGCGATGAATTCTTAGCCAAATTACGGCGACCGCAGAGAGTCAGTAACAAAATTATAATGACAGTTGCTTACTAACAGCATTACTAGCGACGTTATGCATCTCCTACGGTGTATGCTTCTATCACATAATTCCCGTGAGTTTAGCAGATGGTACCATTAAGTGTGTGGTTAGTGCATTTGAATTCAATCTCGCATGTCTAGTAATGAGTACCACAGGAATAGAGATACAAATATGTTTCTTCTCATTATCGTGGCTTTTTAATAAGATACTGGGTATTGGGATTTTTTTACTCACCTGTCGCCCTTTTGAAAATTATATACCAAAATGACACAATTTAAAAATTAAATATTAAGATGTCATTTATTCACTTAGGGATCGGCCAAGCAAAGGACGAATCAGTGAAGCAGAAATTCCTCATGCATGAGCTCGGCCAATGGTTGGCCGAGCCATTGAAGAAACGTTTTTTTTTTTTTTTTTACGTTATAAAATATATATTTATATGTTTTATTTTGTTTTTTTTATATTTAAATGATTTTTAAAAATTAAAAATATTTTTTTTGTTTTAAAATATTATAAATAAATAATTTAATTAATATTATAGTATAATTAAATATTTTAAATAATATTTTATTTCTCTTATTATTTGAATTTAATAAGAAAATATTTTTTGCAATTATATATAATTAAGTTTCTAATATTTTATAAAACATTTAATTAATTAATTACCTAATTAGTTAATATTATTTTTGTATTAAATAAAATGTAACAAGAAGCAATTTTATTAATATTATTGAGTAGAAAAGATACATCAAGTGGGTCTATGTAAATGACCGCCAGTTCCACACATTGTACTTTTTTTTTACGCATAACCCCCTGCCCAAGTCTTGGGTTTGCTGTCTTGGAGGAGATGGAGTAGAGTTGGAAGACAACTCTTCATCTTCACCTTCATCTTCATCTTCAGCTACATCTTCATCTTGATGTGATGTATCGACCATATCCACATCAGTAACAGAAAAACCTAACCAATCCATGAGCTGATCATCAGTTAGGGTATAGTTGGGAAATGACTGGGATTGTGGGTTAAAGGTGGTTGGAGGGGTATGTTGGATGGGAGGATAATAAACATCGTCAGTGCGGTAGGTAGAAGTGGGTTGAGAGAGTGAAGGGTTAAATGTTTGTTGTTGTAATTGGGGGTAAGAGAAATCAAACTTAGGTCGAGGGATTGAACAAAAATGTTGGCTTCCAATCAACCTTTCACAGATAACCGTAATAAGGGAATGGCTGCAAAAGTGAGTAAATCTAGCAGCCATAATGTTATCCAATTCGATCGCAGGAGATTCTGTTTTATGGTTGCCGAAAGGATTAATCAAAACGATGGCCGACCGTTAGGTACTTTTAGCGTTGATCTCAGGAAGGGTTGGTGCGATTGTGGGAAGTTTCAACCATTTTATTTACCTTTCTCCCATGTAATCGCATCATGTGCTAGCATACAGCAGGACCATAACATGCACATACCAGATGTTTTCAAGGTTCTGAGTGTTTTCAAAGTCTACAAGGAAAGCTTCCTTGGACTTCCACGCCAAGAAAATTGGCCAACATATGAAGGATTTACTATTTGCAATGACGAGACAATGCGAAGGAAGAAGAAAGGACGTCCAAATAGTACAAGAATTAGAACCGAAATGGACAATGTTGAGAAATAAAATAGAAGGTGTGGGATTTGTCGAGAAATTGGCCATATGCGCAGAAAATGTCCAAATGTAGCAGGCCTGTCAAATCGGCCCATCTAGATTATTTTTTTTGTTTTTTTAATTTAACTTTCAATTAATATAACTTTAATTTTGTGGGATTTTTTCATTTGTCTCATACAACTTTCATTTAACATTCAACAATATCAAAATAAATAAACCGCACCTAAATAAACAAGACGATAAACATTATAACGATTTAAAATCTAAACATGCCTAGGATATTACAACCATCAAGACAATATCTGCTTGTCCATACATCATCATAACACAATCATAATCATCTTTTACAGCGTTCCAGGACTTCCTATCTCCATCTTTAACAAGCCTTTCAATTCTTCTAATCTTTTCACCCTCAGCAATTTCTCCTTCTAACCATCTCACCAGGCTTCTCTGAAAGTGCTTGAATGTCACTGTGTTCCACAATCGGATCTTCAGCGGTGGCTTTATTGGTGAAAAAACCAGTTGAGCATCTTTTTTGGTAAGAGGGGTATTTGGATTAGTAAAATACTCAATTTTTTATGAAATTTTTCAGACTGGAATGATGAGATGGATGTAGATGATCTGAGAACTAGAGGTACCCAAACAATGCTATATATAGAACATTTAAAAATAATAAAATATTCCCCTACTCGGCCAATGAATGGCCAAGTTTCTTCACGCAATTATTGATGTGCAATTGATAATAATAAATTATATTTTAAAATATTAAAATGGTATTAATTGATAATATGAATTAAATTTTAATAATATTTAATAAAAATATTTATTATAAAAAAAATTTATTACTGAACAAATAGAAATGTTTTATTCTATTATAATATTATTTTAAAAAATTAATTATTATTTTTTAATGTTATTATATTATTTAAATTATTTTTAAACAATTTACACAATTTCTTAATATTAATGTAATAAAAATTATATTATTTATAATATATATTATATTATAATACATATTTTATAACTTTTATATATTTTAAAACATAAAAAAAAGGTCTCTTCAGTGGCTCGGCCGATTGCATGGGCAATTTCTGCTTCGTTGGTTCGTCCTTTGCTTGGTCGAGCCCTAAGTGAATAAATGGCATCTTGGTATTTAATTTTCAGGTTGTGGCATTTTGATATATAATTTTCAAAAGGGTGGCAGGTGAGTAAAAAATCGAGTATTGGAATGTGCATGGTCCCACTCATTTCTTTTAAGACATACCACATATATGATGCGTGTTTTCTTCACATTGACAATAAAGCATTATCTTGATATATGACTGAAGATGGCTGGTTTACATCCTGAGTGAATCGCACACTCAAAGATAACACAGAGTCGCCCCCGAATTTTATTTAGTCTCAAAGGACAGGGAAAATATCGATAAAATCCAAGGGGAAGAGAAACGGGAACGGGGGTCGGTTATGCGAAAGGAAGGTACTAGCACCTAACGCATCCGTCGTACTCGATGAGAACCATTTCGCTTGCTTCTAGGCTTGGATGGGTTATCTATCTAAAGGCTTCTAGCTAAAAGAAAGAGGAGAGAGAGAGAGGGGAAAAAGAAAGAAAAGAGAGAAAGTGCTCGCAGAGGATTGGGGCCCTCGTGCCTACGTACCCTCATAGTGCAATGGGGGAAATTAGAGCGTCGTAGTTCATGGAACCAGGGGACAGAAAGGAAAGAAGAAAGGGTGAAGGAAAGAAAGGTGGTAGTGTGTTCGCCAAGACATCGCGTCTCGTGCCTACGTATCTGACATTCAAAAGAATGCAGAATCAGAGCTTCCGTAGTTCGGGGAACCGAACGGAAAATAAACAAGAAAGAAACAGGAAACAAAAGAAGTGGTGTCGAAACCAAGAGCAAGAAAAACTCTACTGGGGAAGACCACACAGTAAGAGCGATTGCACAAGAGACTAGAAAAAGAATGGTGTCAAAACCAAGAACGAAAGAAACTCCGCTGGGGATAACAAAGAGAAATGGTGTCGAAACCAAGGAAGTAAGAGCAAAAGGGAATAGAAAGGAATCCGCTGGGGATCCAAATAAGGGGGTGGTGTCAAAACCAAGAGAAAAGGGAGACTCGGTATATTAACTGGCTGGAAGTGGTTAACCGAAGAAAGAGAGTAAGACTCTGGCGGGGAAAAGAGGCTGGTGTCATCAAACGGACTGTGATAAACCAAGAGAGAGAGAGAGTGCTGAACCAAGAGAAGGTTGACTCTGAGGGGGCATCGGTATGTTAACTGATAAACAGTGGTTAACCGAAGAAAGAAAGGACTGTAACTCTGTGGGGGTAGAGAAGCATTGGTTTTAATATAGAAAACTGTGATTAACCAAAAGAACGGGTGTATGACCGATCGAAGGTCGTAACCCAAAAGGGGTGTTGGTAGTGACTGAACAAATAACACTTGACCAACGAAGAAGGGTATTGAACCAAAAGAGGTTACTAGCCCAAGGGTGCAAGTATTCGAACCAATAAAGGTTGCCAACTGCCGAGGATTCGATTTTAACATGAGAACTGTGATTAACTGAGAAAATGAGTGATTAACCAAGAGAAGGTGATTAACTTAAAAAGGGCTTCGGTATTTTAACAGAAGGATGATAATGCTCTGGTTCAGGAGCTTGGTGCCTACATTATGCCTAAGGAGCGTCTACATAGTCATACGGGAGAATGATGAAGTAGAAGGCCTGCCTTGGATGGAGAATGTAGAGAAGACTGAAGCAGATCAGGTATTGATTGTTAGGAAGTCTGAAGGTAAAGATACGCATCAACTGATCAGGAGTATTCCAATTTATCATACGAGAGAATGATAAGGAATGACTGCCTTTGGAGAGTTGGGTGATTATCGATGGAGGGCCTTGCTAAGGCCAGTTGAAAAGCTTGGGGGAAAGAGTACTGTTCTTGTTTTCTTGTGATCTTCTATGATGTGATGGGTTATGATGTGTTTTTGTTCTTGTTGCTTCTGGTCCCTTGGTTTGAGGGGGGGCTTTAGTTTGTTTGAAGGAGGATGGTGATCCTTATGTTCCTCACGTATAGCATGATGTAACTTCTTGTGTGCGTGACTGCTTATTTAGCAGGTGTCAAAATGATTGAGCTTCAGCCGGTGGCTGAACTGGGAGTGAGCTCTTGAAGACATGAAGATGCGTCTTATGTTTTTCATTCATTTTGGGTGTTCTTCTTGCAAAGGAGAACATGTTATCCATGTCGGGGGGAGTAATGCTACTGATTTTCTTGATTCTGGTTGATTTCCCTTAAATGCATAGTTACTTGGTTTGGCATATTATGGCTAAAAAAGGGGAGATGGTTGTAAGTAGTAGCAGAGTTCCTTGGTTGTTTCCTTGAGGGGGAGCTGGTTGTGTTATCCAAAGGTTGTATGGATATTGCTCTGGTGTGCTATTGCTTTGTCAAATATGGCTAAAAAGGGGGAAAGTGTGTGATTGCATGATGTGCTGATATCTGATGCCCCATATGATGTTCTAACATTTATTTGTGCACCTCTGCCACTAACTGTGCGAGGTTGTGATTGTGTGCAGATGTAGTTGAGTGTTGATCTGTTGTTGTGAAGGTGCTGATGTGTGTGTGACTGTGCTAACAATCTGTGACTGTCTTTTGATGCTGGTATCTCTGATTGTTGGTTTTAGCTAAAATTTGCCAAAGGGGGAGTTTGTTAGTTCTGCAGCTATGCAGTATGTATGTTGGCTAAATTTTGTTAAAACCTTTATGTTAGCTCTTATGTCACTGAAGGTGTTTTAACATGTTGTATGTGTATCTGCCATAACAGATTAGTTGCAGGCTGTGAAATGTCAAGTAGGATGTCTTGACATGTTGCTCTGCACTAACTGGTTATGTTCAGTTTCTGTCATATTAGTTAAATGTCAAGTGTGATGTCTTGACATGTTGTGCTGCACCTACCTAGTATGAGTGCATGGTTGTAATGGTGTGACAGAGATGTCATGAGCACTTCACTGAACCTGAATGTTTAAGGTTATGTGACATGACTGTCTTTGGAATGTCATGGCATAACATCTTGATTTGGTACAACAGGTACTACTGCTATGAGATGGTTAATCAAGATGTCAAAGGAGATGTCACAACATCATTGTCTGTTACAGCAGGTGCTGCTATTGTATATCTCTTGACAGATTTGATTTGATCTGATGAGATCTTTTTGGATATACCTCATCATTATACACAGGTCAAGGAGATTAATTAGGAACAAAGTGCAGATTTAATTGGATTTCATAAAAAGGACCTTGGAGACTTTTTAGGAAACTATTTGGAGATTTGTTCCTATTTTTATGGAGAAGATCTTGCAGCTGAATTAAAAAGTGAAGATTTAAAAGATACATAAGATCCTGGAAATATTATGTATCCTTTGTGGAGCTGATTTATAGGTCTGAAAGATTCAAGTCAGAATCAAGAAGAATATTGAAGAGTAATGACTTTCTAATTATGGAGATAAATTAAGAAGGATTTGATTGAAGACCTATTTTGTAGGAGAATCTTTTGCAGATTTGTAGGAGCTGTTATGCTGTGATTTGAAGCCCAAATCCAGTTGGGAAAAAGTTATAAATAGAATGCTTGTAACCTAGAATAAGCACAGGTCCAAGATGTAGATCATTAGGGTTTGTGTGAAATTGTGAGCCACCCTGGTACTGTTTTGTACTTAGAGTTGGACTGTTTTGTTGAGTTGTATTTGTCAATCATCTATGAGCTTTTAAGCAATGATGGTTGTGTTTCTTTGAAGTGTGTCTTCTACTTTTCTGTGATTGAAGAATTGTTGGAAATCAAGTTGTTGATGCAGTGGCTGAGGTGTTGACTGCTATACATCACTGCGATGATTGGAAGAGAGATGGAGCCTCTTATCTAGGGTGGACTTAGGTAGAAGGGTCATTGGGTAGCGATTAAGTGAGTAGATCATCAACAGGTGTGTTGATTGTAGGGTCTATGAATTGATACTGCTGATAGTGAACTTCCTTCCTGGCTTGGTATGCCCCCAAATGTAGGTTGTTAGACCGAACTGGGTAAACAATTCTTGTGTGCACTTTACTTTTTAGCAACTTCTTTAATTGTCTATATCTTGTATATGTTGTTGATAACATACCAGATGTCTCGACATATTATGTGACATCTGGGACTGTGATACCTGAATTTCAATTGGTATCAGAGCAGGCATCCTGTTCATTTTTCTGGGTGAGATCCTAGGGAAGATACTTTCTGGTTCATGTGTGAGGAAAATAGTTTCGCTGAGAAGTTGTATGGACTTGGTTAGTTCATATGTTGTTTGAATAGTCCCTTGAAGTGGAGGATGGACTATTCATGATATGGTGTGTATTGGCTCTGTTTGAGGTTGTCAGGCGTGTAGCTTTGGTGGTGAGCTGCTTTGTAGGGTGATTTATTTTCAACCTATGCTGACCTGTGGAACCTGGAGTGTGGTGTTTGTGCAATGGTTATTAAGTTTTGCCTGAAGGTTGTTGAGGGGTTTTCTTTATCTGTGTTCCGCTGTATATGTATCTGTCAAAAAACTCCTGGTGGTTTTGTGTGTTGAGGCCACAACACTCTGTTCTCTTCTGAAGGTGTATCACATGGTGTTGTGATACTTGAGGATAATATTGACTGACTGATTAAAGTGACCAAGGATACTTGAGGTTTGACCCAAGTCCGCTCATAAAGGAATTTTCAATAAGTTTGTTGATGAGAGATCAGAAGGGTGCAATTTATTTTTGCTCTCTTCTCTGAAAGACCATCCACAGGTCTAAATTGAAGGATCTCATGGTGTTGTTCTTGAATGATGTTCTAGCAGTTGCTGTGACATCAAACCAGCAGAGTGTGCAGAATCTTGTGGATAAAGATTTGGCATTGCAAATGTGTTTTGATCACATCTGTTTGGAACCTACTTGTGGCTTGCATTGAGGAGGTGTATTAACCTAACTGGTTAATTGGCGTCTTCATTGTTGGAATGTCATCCAAACCATCTAGGATGAGCATTTCAGATTTGTGTTTGGAGCAAGGAGGAGTTGGTGTTTTTTTTTGGGACTAAAGGATTATGGTTCCCTGGTATTTGCATGAGAAGTTGCTTCTTAAGCTGGAGTTCAGTCATGTGGTGTCCTCACATAATGGAACATTTTTTGCAAGGATCGAAGGGCATTCTTGTAGGTTGAAGTGTTGGGAGAAGCATATTTTTTTAACAATCTGGTTGAGATGACCAGTCAATGTTTTTTTTGTATGCTCCAGAAACCTGTTAGAGGGTATCTCCCCTTTAGGTACAGAAGGATGGCATCCAACATCTCAAAGTCAAACAAGAGGTCTGGACTTTAGAAGTTTGAGAAGAAGATTCTTGAGATGTGGAGTATGCAGGTTCCTGCATGTGTGTATGATCTGGTTTTGAAGGTTGGTCAGCTACTGATGGTTGATCCTCTTATGTCCCTTGGAAGAGATGTGTATGGATTACTATGGTTGTTGTCTCCAAAGCCATAGTAAATGTTTAAATCCATGTGATTTAGACTGATGTCGGAACTGATGTTGAAACATTATTTCAGTTCTTTGCCATCTCAGCCAAGGGAGTTTGTTTAGCTCAGGGTGGAGTGAAAGGTCAAGACACTGACCTAATCTGAAATGTTTTTGTGGTATGAATGGTTGTCATGATGGTTTGTCATGAAGAAGATTCGGAAGATGCTGGACTCTGAAGAAGGGTTAAACCACAGGGATTTAAGATAAATTGCTATTTGTGAAATCCACAAGTACTTAATTGATTATCCTTGAAAGACAAGATTAAGGATGTTCTGTCAAATGTTTTAACATCTTTTCATCAGAGGTTTGGAGAATCATGGGAGGGATTCTAAATTCACTCACAAGTCGCCTAGGTGTTGACCTGGGATTATTAGCTTAGCATCTGTTCCTAGAAAGTATTGTGGATGACCTATCCAGATGGTGGGGCTAAAGATGGAAAACTATGAAGACATCATAATCTTGATGGTTACAGCTTGGATCTGTTTAATTCTGATCTAAGTAGTTTGGAGCATGGTGTTTGCTCTGGTTGTGAAGGTCGAGAATAAGTGACAGTTATCTCTGGCTTTCTACTAACGGCTCTACTAAGGGAAGTGACATTCTTTAGTATTGCTATGGGGTAGTCTTGGACTACTTATTTTCTGAAGATTCAGATATGGCAGGTTTGAAGTCTTTGGAGTTCCAAAGAAGGATGAAGGTTGTCTACTCAAACTTGATTGTTGAATCAAGTCTATGAGAGCATGGAAATCTATTTCTGCAAAAGGAGGAGGTTCTTCTAAGTGGCATAAGGAAGAGCTGAATTCAACAGTTGGATGTCATAATGTTTTGACATCTAGCTTAACATCAGAAGTCTCAGCTGGTGATATGGCACATCACCTTAAGATAGAGGTGATCTACAGTAATGGAAGTTATGGATGCTTCAAAAAGGTCTGTCTCAATCAAAAGGCGGAATTTGGTTGGTTTCATTGTGTGCATTCAAGTAGGATGCTTGAAACTGATTGCTCTTGTGCAGAAGAGTATTTAGTTGAAAACGTAAGGAGGTTCTAATTCTCTTGGAGCTTGTGGAAGAAGTTCTAGGTTGAGGATGGAAGTATACCTTCTTTTGGTGGATGAGAGTTTATTTCTCTCTGGGTTTCTGAAGCTCTCTTTGTTCAAGCTGGTGACGCAGTGTTTGTTGAAGATCTTCAGTTTGGATTACTATGCTATAGTAAGTCCAGTTGGTAGAGCAAATCAAGAATCATGGTGATGATGTCTTGGTGTGTGGCAGATGTTCTAACTTGTGTTGGGACATTATCTGATTGGATATCCTTGGTGAAGGATGATTATGCTCTGGTTCAGGAGCTTGGTGCCTACATTATGCCTAAGGAGCGTCTACATAGTCATACAGGAGAATGATGAAGTAGAAGGCTTGCCTTGGATGGAGACTGTAGAGAAGACTGAAGCAGATCAGGCATTGATTGCTTGGAAGTCTGAAGGTGAAGATACTCATCAACTGATCAGGAGTATTCCAATTTATCATACGAGAGAATGATAGGGAATGACTGCCTTTGGAGAGTTGGGTGATTATCGATGGAGGGACTTGCTAAGGCTAGTTGAAAAGCTTGAGGGAGAGAGTACTGTTCTTGTGTTCTTGTGATCTTCTATGATGTGATGGGTTATGATGTGTTTTTGTTCTTGTTGCTTCTGGTCCCTTGGTTTGAGGGGGGGCTTTAGTTTGTTTGAAGGAGGATGGTGATCCTTATGTTCCTCACGTATAGCATGATGTAACTTCTTGTGTGCGTGACTGCTTATTTAGCAGGTGTCAAAATGATTGAGCTTCAGCCGGTGGCTGAACTGGGAGTGAGCTCTTGAAGACAAGAAGATGCGTCTTATGTTTTTCATCCATTTTGGGTGTTCTTCTTGCAAAGGAGCACAGGTTATCCATGTCCGGGGGAGTAATGCTACTGATTTTCCTGATTCTGGTTGATTTCCCATAAATGCATAGTTGCTTGGTTTGGCATATTATGGCTAAAAAGGGGGAGATGGTTGTAAGTAGTAGTAGAGTTCCTTGGTTGTTTCCTTGAGGGGGAGCTGGTTGTGTTATCCAAAGGTTGTATGGATATTGCTCTGGTGTGCTATTGCTTTGTCAAATATGGCTAAAAAGGGGGAGAGTGTGTGATTGCATGATGTGCTGATATCTGATACCCTATATGATGTTCTAACATTTATTTGTGTACCTCTGCCACTAACTGTGTGAGGTTGTGATTGTGTGCAAATGTAGTTGAGTGTTGATCTGTTGTTGTGAAGGTGTTGATGTGTGTGTGACTGTGCTAACAATCTGTGACTGTCTTCTGATGCTGGTATCTTTGATTGTTGGTTTTAACCAAAATTTGCCAAAGGGGGAGTTTGTTAGTTCTGCAGCTATGCAGTATGTATGTTGGCTAAATTTTGTTAAAACCTTTATGTTAGCTCTTATGTAACTGAAGGTGTTTTAACATGTTGTATGTGTATCTTCCATAACAAATTAGTTGCAGGTTGTGAAATGTCAAGTAGGATGTCTTGACATGTTGTTCTGCACTAACTGGTTATGTTCAGTTTCTGTCATATTAGTTAAATGTCAAGTGTGATGTCTTGACATGTTGTGCTGCACCTACCTAATACGAGTGCATGGTTGTAATGGTGTGACAGAGATCTCATGAGTACTTCACTGAACCTGAATGTTTAAGGTTATGTGACGTGGCTGTCTTTAGAATGTCATGGCAGAACATCTTGATCTGGTACAACAGGTACTGTTGCTCTGTGATGGTTAATCAAGATGTCAAAGGAGATGTCACAACATCATTGTCTGTTACTGCAGGTGCTGCTATTGTATATCTCTTGACAGATTTAATTTGATCTGATGAGATCTTTTTGGATATACCTCATCATTATACACAGGTCAAGAAGATTAATTAGGAACAAAGTGCAGATTTAATTGGATTTCATAAAAAGGACCTTGGAGACTTTTTAGGAAACTATTTGGAGATTTGTTCCTATTTTTATGGAGAAGATCTTGCAGCTGAATTAAAAAGTGAAGATTTAAAAGATACATCAGAACCTGGAAATATTATGTATCCTTTGTGGAGCTGATTTATAGGACTGGAAGATTCAAGTCAGAATCAAGAAGAATATTGAAGAGTAATGACTTTCTAATTATGGAGATAAATTAGGAAGGATTTGATTGAAGACCTATTTTGTAGGAGAATCTTTTGCAGATTTGTAGTAGCTGTTATGCTGTGATTTGAAGCCCAAATCCAGTTGGGAAAAAGTTATAAATAGAATGCTTGTAACCTAGAATAAGCACGGGTCCAAGATGTAGATCATTAGGGTTTGTGTGAAATTGTGAGCCACTCTGGTACTGTTTTGTACTTAGAGTTGGACTGTTTAGTTGAGTTGTATTTGTCAATCATCTATGAGCTTTTAAGCAATGATGATTGTGTTTCTTTGAAGTGTGTCTTCTAATTTTCTGTGATTGAAGAGTTGTTGAAAATCAAGCTGTTGATGCAGTGCCTGAGGTGTTGACTGCTAGACATCATTGCAATGATTGGAAGAGAGATGGAGTCTCTTATCTAGGGTGGACTTAGGTAGAAGGGTCATTGGGTAGTGATTAAGTGAGTAGATCATCAACGGGTGTGTTGATTGTAGGGTCTATAAATTGATACTGCTGATAGTGAACTTCCTTCCTGGCTTGGTATGCCCCCAGATGTAGGTTGTTAGACTGAACTGGGTAGATAATTCTTATGTGCACTTTACTTTTTAGCAACTTCTTTAATTGTCTATATCTTGTATATGTTGTTGATAACAGACCAGATGTCTCGACATATTATGTGACATCTGGGACTGTGATACCAGAATTTCAGTTGTAATAAGAGTACTATATTTAACCAAAGAAAGAGGAAAGAAACTCTCTAGGGGAATCAAAAGAACAATGATTGACCGCAAGAAAAGATTAGGGCATTGAAACGAAGAAGTCTTGCTAACCCAATGAACAAAGGATCGTAACCGAGAAAGTGATTGACCAAAAGAGATAGATCGAAAGAGATAGGAGTGATCAATGATCGAAAGAGATTACAAAGGGAAAAGAGTGATCAAGGATCGACTCGACTGGGGAAAGAAAGCACACTACTGCCTGGAGATAGAGATGACTAAGCCAAGCACATGGTCATTCATCCCCTACCTTAAGTAGTCAGAATGAGAGTAGGAATTCTCCCTTCTCATTCCTTCTCTGACACACAGGATGTAATGCGGAAGTTTAACCCGACGGCACAGCAGCTCCAAGTTGTACAGTGCTCCTGCATGGAGAAACGGACAGCATAACAGCTTCAATTTGTACTGTGCTCCGATGTAGGGCGTAGCGCGAAACTCCAACTCCATGGGGGATCAAGAGAGAAAGCTCTAAAGGAAGCCTAAAGAGAGGAAAGGTGGAGATCAACTAATCGAAACATGGTTTCGATCAATCAATCAAAGGGAAAACCATGCCAACAATTTTCCAAAGAGAGTGAAAAATCATTAAGGCAATAGGTGGGAATTATTGATTATACAAGATTAAGTTCATCCATGAAGAATGAAACTTAATGCAAAACCAAGAAAGGGAGTACAAAACAGTACCAAATGATCAACAAATATGCAACACAAAGTCATGTTATGTGATCAAAGAGAAATGCAAGCATGATTATATTCACATGATGCCAAAATATGAACAATTTGAATAATCGAAAGTTTGCACCAAAAGTTCATGGATAAGCTTCAAACAGAAGTTAAATGACATTAAAAACATCCATAAAATCAAGCATGACAATAAATGGAAGTTAAAATGAAGAAAGCATAGCAAACACACTTGAAAAAGCAAGAAAATGGCCCTCTGGTTCAATGTTAATCGATTAACACAATTGCACTGCATAGTGTTAATCGATTAACACGTGAAAAAGTGCAAAAAAATAGTGGTTAATCGATTAACACAATTGCACTGCAATGTGTTAATCGATTAACACTGGACAGGGAGCAGAAAATCAGTTTTGAAAAGTGCTTTTGGCCAACTTTTTGATTGTGCAATCACTCCAATGCTGGGGCAAACAATTATGCATGAAAAATCAAGTTTAGAAGTAGCAAATGATCAACAATAGAATCAATTAAACAATCAAGATCATAGATCAAGCAATGGTATAATCAACTCACATGCAAAGAAAAAAACATTGAAACTACATCGCGAATGATACGAAAATGATCGAAACAAAAAAATGAATGAGATCCACCAACCTACAAGGCTGAGATATGCCTTGGTAAATGTTGCAATGTGATCTTGATGAAGATAATCAAAGAAAACCAGAGGAATCTTCAATTATAGCCGAAACGTATCGAAACCGATCAAATCGCGACGAAAACTCCAAAATGAGAATTATCACCGAAGAAACTTGAACCGATCACTTGAGATGAATCCAAAAGCTACTAGAACTCCATAAAAACCAGTATAATGGAATGGCAATGGAGGTTAAGCTCAAGAAATAATCACCTTCAATGTGAAAAGTGATTATCCTTCAAGAATTAAGAGCTTTTAGTTAGGTTTTGGAAGAGAATTGAGATGAAGATGAAAGTGTAGCAGAAAAAAATCAGATAGAATGTGAGAGAATTGAGAGTGAAATATGAGAAATTTGTGTGAGAAATGGGAGAGAATGGTTGAGTCCTTGAAAAGTGAGTGAAGGTGTGTTTATATAGATTTTAGGTTTTAGTGTGAGAGGTTTGGAATTTGGTTTGGAATTAGCCTTGGGTTTGGAGCTAGGTTAGGAGTTAGTTGGACTTGACTCACCGAGTCAAGGCGGTTAACTCGGTTAGTTAGAACCAACTTGGTAACAATCCCAAGGTGAACTCCACCATTCAAAGATCCACATTACTTGGAAAACAAGGAACATGGTGCACTCAATTTGAAGTGAAGTATTATAGCAAATGCACTTGGAATGAATTGAGTAGCGTTGAAATGTCTAGAGATGTCTAGAATATTCCACATGTTGCTAGAATACAGTAGAATCCAAGACCAGTGTGTGTGCAAAGGTGCTGTCATCAAAAAGCAGCAAATTATGCATATTCTGCCTGCGTTAATCGATTAAAACAATTGCATTGCAAATGGTTAATCGATTAACCAGGACAAAATATGCCCAATTTGCCTAAAAAAAGGTGTTGTGGTCCCGGCTTCGATTTTCCATTTCTTGTATTGATGAATAGGCATAGAAACCTTCATTTTATGCTTGTTTTGATGATGTGATGACCTTGTGAGGATATGATTAATCAGGCTTAGAAAACCTGAATATTCCTGTAATCAAAACACAAGAGGAAAAGTGTGAATGCGTATGCTAACGATGCTCATGCTCATGCTCATGCAAAAGGCAAAAGAGGGAGGTCAAATTTTGGGTTACGACAGCTGCCCCTATTTAATCCGCTTGGACCTGAATGTACGAATTGCGTCAGCTTTTCGATGATTCGAGGTAAAAGGGGATTAAATAAAAGAGTAGATCGAGAATTTGGCCGACGGCGACAAAAGAAGAGTGTTAAGAGTGTTTGAATGTTGATAAGTACGAAAGTTTGGCTGAAAATCTGCCTAGAGATAAGTCAGGCAAAAGAGACGGAGTATGATCGATGCATATGCTATGTATGCGTTTCTACAAGATGCTTGATACCATGCAATGCAAAGGCGCCAGGTAAGGCATAATGTGAAGCGGTTAGGTAGAAATCGTAGCAAAACGACTTCGACACCCTCGGTCGGGGAGAGGACCCGCAGATAAAGACAATGTCTGCTTGAGAAAAGAGTTCACAAAGGACAATGACCCCGCCGGGGAAAGAAACTGAGAACATCTCAGGTTTCTAAATTACCCTGACTGTCCCTGTTGGGGATGAAAGAATCAAATCAATCCTTCCTACCAAGACTAGCTCCGTGTGGGGAAAAGCATCCTTCCAAACCATGTTGACTTTGCTGAGGAGAAACCAGTGCTGCTGGAGACAGATAGTTTCAAATCATTGGAGATTATGTACAACCCTTGCTAGGGAAAAGAGAGAAAAGTGTCTTTCTGGGAACACTTCGGCCACCTGCCTAGAGACATTACAAATCTGTAGAAGAAAAAATGTATAAACAAAAAAGTTTTTCGACAAATTGTAATGGCATCGCTGGGGAGGATGAGGACTCTACTGAGGGTCTGCTGAGGAAACAACAACTTCTTCATAGAACCATCACACTGTCGGCCAGGCGTTAGGCTTACTAATGGATATTACTGATTATCCTACAGGAGTTACCAGTAAGACATGAAATGCATAATGCTTTATCGATTGATTTAGCTTTTTATTGTTCTCAACGTTTTTTAGTATTATGCGATCGCAAATAATTGTTTATTTTGCAAACAAAATACTAGAATGAAACAAATTGAGATAACAAAGAATGCAAAATTTTGCATCCTTGTACATAAGATGTGTACAAGGATGCAAAATCCTTGATGTGGAAGTTTGTTATAAAATTGAAAAACAAATGTAAATGGAAAAGGGAAATCATGTTTTGCATTGATTACAACATTGGCTACCATCCACTGTAAGTCTAGGTTCCAACGCCTTGCACCTGTTGATGATGATTGGAATGTTTTTTTTCCGTCTGAGGTCTAGCTATGATGAAGGAGGCTCAAGTGTTCACAGTCGATGCCTTTATCCCTTATTTTTGCCTGGACATATTATTTTTATTTTTTTTCGTCCATCGGGATACCCATTTTTGCCTAAGTCGCCCTTTCGAGTTTTCAACTTAGCGGGCTATCATTGTTTTTTTTTCACTGTCCCTAACTTTCGCATGGTCATCTCTCTTTTTTTGGTCCATCGGGACGTCCATTTTTGCCTAGATTGTCCTTGCGGATGTCAATCTAGCAGACTCTTATCCATTTTTTTCAAGCATAATATTTTTTGACTGTGTCGGAGTTCACGGGCGATGGAAACTCCTCCCCATCCATTGTGGTGAGGATCAGGGCTCCACCTGAGAAGACCTTCTTAACAACAAAGGGTCCTTCATAGTTGGGAGTCCATTTGCCTCTGAGCGAAGCAATATTGACTTCAATGGGTAGAACTACTTCCATACCATACACTAGCGAATACGGAGTTGCCCCAGTAGAAGTGCGAACTGAAGTTCGATAGCTATGTAGTGCAAAGGGAAGCATTTCGTGCCAATCTTTGTAAGTCTTGACCATTTTCTGGATAATCCACTTGATGTTTTTATTTTCTTCTTTAACGGTGCCATTCATCTTGGGCCGATATGGTGAAGAGTTGTGGTGCTCGATCTTAAATTCTTGACACAACTCCTTCATCATATTGTTGTTCAAGTTGCTTGCATTGTCCGTGATAATGTTGCTAGGAATGCCATAACGACAGATTATCTCTTTCTTGTTGAATCTGGCAACTACTTGTCGTGTAACGTTTGTATAAGAAGCAGCTTCAACCCACTTGGTGAAGTAGTCGATAGCAACCAGAATGAATCAATGACTGTTGGAAGCCTTCGGCTCGATCATTCCAGTCATATCTATACCCCACATAGAGAATGGTTAAGGTGCAGTCAAAACATTCAATGGAGTTGGAGGCACATGGATCTTGTCTCTGTAGATTTGGCACTTGTGACATCTTTTGGCAAAGTTGTAACAATCTACCTCCATTGTTGTCCAGTAATACCCGGCCTGAAGGATCTTCTTGGCCATAGCAGGACCCTTAGCATGTACACCCTCGTAGCTCTCATGTATGGACCTTATGATCGTGTTTGCTTCGTGTCTATCCACGCATCTGAGCAACACAGAATCATAATTCCTCTTGTACAGTATACCACCACTTAAGAAGAATTTGCCGCAAAGCCGCCTAAGAGCTTTCTTGTCAGTGATAGTGATACCCTTGGGATATTCCTATTTTCCAGATATCTCTTAATGTCGTAGAACCAAGGCTTGTTATCAGACTCGTCCTCGATTGCTAAACAGTGTGATGGTTCGTTCAAGTGATCAATGCGGATATGAGGAGCTTCATTCTTCCATTTGACCTTGAACATGGATGCTAAGGCGGCAAGAGCATCAGCTAGTTGATTTTCCTCTCTGGGGATATGATGAAAAGAAATCTCATTAAAGTAAGGAATCAACTTCACAATGTGTTGTTGGTACGAAACCAGTTTGGAATCCCGAGTCACAAAATTCCCTCTGACTTGACGATAACCAAGGCAGAATCTCCATAGACCTCAAGAATCTTGATTCTCATGTTAATAGCCGCTTCAATACTGTAGATACATGCTTTGTATTCAACCATATTGTTGGTGCATGCAAAGCATAATCTGGGAGTGAAGGGAAGGTTAAAACCTGTTGTAGAGATGAGGATAGCACCGATTCCACGACCTTTAGAATTGGAGGCACCATCGAACATGAGCGTCCATCGCGCCCCTGGTTCGGGTCCTATGTTAGGGTCTGGAGTCTCATAATCTCTGATAAACAGAACATCCTCATCGGGAAAGTCAAACTTCATATGTTGATAACCTTCTACAGGTTGATGAGCAAGGTAGTCAGACAAGACGCTCCCTTTTATTGCTTTCTGGGTAACATGTTAGATATCATACTTAGTTAACAGCATCTGCCACCGAGCAATCCTTCCACAGACAGCAGACTTTTCAAATATGTACTTTATCAGATCCATTTTAGATATCAACAAAGTAGTATGGCAAATCACGTATTATCGTAGGCGTCGAGCAGCCCAGACCAGAGCACATCAAGTTTTCTCTAAGAGTGAGTATCTGGTCTCACAATTAGTGAATTTCTTGATCAGATAGTATATTGCATGTTCTTTTCTACCAATGTCTTCATGTTGACCCAATACACATCCCATTGATTCATCGAGAACGGTGAGATACATGATTAAAGGCCTACCAGGAACTGGCGGTACTAAGATCAGTGGTTCTTACAAGTATTATTTTATTTTGTCAAATGCTTCCTGACAATCATCATTCCATTCAACCGATTGATTTTTTCTTTGTAATTTGAACATTGGTTCATAGGTAGCCGTCAAATGGGAAATATACCTTGAAATGTAATTGAGTCTGCCCAGAAAGCCACAGACTTCTTTTTTT
This sequence comes from Lathyrus tuberosus, assembly GCA_022829125.1. Classification (NCBI taxonomy): domain Eukaryota; kingdom Viridiplantae; phylum Streptophyta; class Magnoliopsida; order Fabales; family Fabaceae; genus Lathyrus; species Lathyrus tuberosus. The sequence goes on from JALAZF010000090.1 coordinate 11,424,046, forward strand.
AGTTTTGGGAGGCGGCATGTTCTGAATTGCCCGAACCTTATCAGGATCCACTTCAATGCCCTTTTGACTTACAATAAATCCCAACAGTTTACCAGATCAAACTCCGAAGGTGCACTTCGCAGGATTCAACCGCAATCTAAACTTCCGGAGTCTGTCAAACAGTTTCTTCAGATGAACTAGGTGATCATCCTCAATTTTGGACTTGGTAATCATATCATCCACGTAAACCTCGATCTCTTTATGAATTATATCGTGAAAGAGGGTTGTCATGGCACGTTGGTATGTTGCCCATGCATTCTTTGTAGCAATACGTACCCTCACGGCGTGATGAAGGTAGTCTTCACCATATCAGTTGGGACATCATGATCTGATTATATCCTGAAAACCCATCCATAAAGGAAAAGACAGAGAACTGCGTTGTGTTGTCTACTAAGACATCAATATGAGGCAAAGGAAAATCATCCTTCGGGCTTGCCTTGTTGAGATCTCGACAGTCCACACACATTCTAACTTTACCATCTTTCTTAGGAACTGGGACGATGTTGGAAATCCATTCAGGATATTCAAAAGTGGCTAGGAACCCAGCATCAAGCTGCTTCTTTACCTCTTTTCTGATTTTGAGTGCCATGTCGGGTCTAGTCCTTCTAGGTTTATGCTTGACAGGGGGACGTCCGAGCTTGAGTGGCAAGTGATGTTCAACGATGTTGGTATCCAACCCAGGCAAATCTTGATAGGACTAGGCGAAGATATCAACATGCTCTTTCAACAACTTGACCAATTCGGAGTGTACATGCTCTGTGAGGGATGCACCAACCTTGACTTCTCTTCTGACCTCATTAGTACCAAGATTGACAACTTCCATTGGCTCTTTGTGTGGCTGAATCTCTCAATGCTCGTGCTCAAGGAGCCTTGCTAGTTCAGCCGGTAATTCACAATCTTTCTCACCACCTTCTTCGGCTTGGTTAATTGGAATTCCAGAATTACAATGGATGTTTGTCATCTTGTTATCAATGATTTTATTAGTTCTGCATGTTTATGAATAGAATGAGCTATTTTGAAAAGTGAAAAAGAAAAGAAATTTTTGCCATTTATTTGTGAAAAAGTAAAATAAAGAAAGAAAATAGAGCATGATTTTGAATGCAAAAAACTTTTATTTATTGATCACATAATATTGCAAAAGCGTGAGGCCCATTACAAGCTATCCACTCGTCTCGGGTGAGTACGAGGGAATGAGAAAGCAAAATGGATTACATGTTATATGGGAAAACCACAGGAATCAAGGTAGATGTCCAATTGTTGAGCTTGAAACCTGGAGGACACTTGCGCACAAAGCTTGAAGTCTGATTACTGGGACCAGCATGATCAGTAGTTGCCACGATGTCACCTTGCTGGAAACCCGCGCTACTGAACTTGATCAAGTTGCACTGCTTCTGACCAGAGGAACCAGATTGACGACCAGGACGGTAACCCAATCCAAAACGATTATGCTTCTCAACCACATCAATCACATGCCCCCAGCCTAACAAAGCACCTTTCTGGATAGTCTCCTTAGCACTCTTAGTAGTTGTAAAGTCAATTGTGGCGATCTACTTTGACTAGTTGAAGCAGAGCTGACATATTCAAACTCGAGACACTGCAACGGCACCTCAGATATACCTTCCTCGGTCTCGATGTATCGAAAATATGATAACTCGCTTACAATCAAATCCTCTTCACCACAGACGATGACAAGCTGATCATTAAACATGAACTTCAACTTCTGATGTAAAGTGGAAGTAACTGCCCCTGCGTCGTGGATCCATGGTCGACCCAATAGGTAACTGTACGCAGGATTAATGTCCATCACCTGGAAGGTAATGGTGAACAAATGCAGCCCAATATTGATGGGTAAGTCCACTTCTCCAATAACTTGCCTTCGAGACACGTCAAAGGCTCTGACAACTAAGGCACTTGGTCTCATCTCGTTTCCCTACATTAGTAATTGACTCAATGTGCCCTTAGGCATCACATTGAGGGAAGAACCGGTATCCACTAGAACACGAGATAACAGGATGTCTGTGCAAGTTACAGATATGTGCAGTGCTCTATTGTGGGCAGTTCCTTCAGGAGGCAATTCTAATTCATTAAAGCCCAAATACCGACTTGCAGTTATGTTGGCCACTAAATCATCAAAATCGATGACGGATCTATCATGCATAACGTGAACACTATTCAATACTTTCAACAAAGTTGATATGTGCGTAGGCGAACTCATGAGTAAGGAAAAAATTGAGATCCTTGAGGGAGTCTGACCCAGCTGATCCACAATCTTAAAGTCACTATTCTTGATCAACTTAAGGAACTCTTGGTCATCAAGGGTCTCTTTGCTCTTTGAAACATCCTCATACGGGATAGTCAGTACTGGAATGGCAGTAGATGCCCCTTGTAGAACAACAGGGGTTGAGGATACAGGTGTTTCCTTGGGAGAAAAAATAGTTGGAACTTGAACAGGCTTTGTAGTGACCTTCGGAGCAAACACTCGTCCACTACGAGTCATACCTCCAGCGGCTGTAACATTCACAATCTCAGATTCGGCGAACCTTATCTCCTGACCTCCAGAAAACACAGTTGACCCATATCTCCAAGGTACCTCCTTAGAATTCTGATATGGAAACGGCTTCGGCGGACAAACAACGATAGGTTGCACCTTCTTCTGCATAGGGGATTCCACAGGAACTTTCCTATAGACGATGGTGAACGGCTTGATAACAACGACTTCCTCAACAGGTTTAGATCTGGCAAATTACACTTCGCCACAGTTCATCAGAATCTGAACACAACCCTTTAGCATTCGACACTGGTTGGGATTATCGTCACAAATCTGACATTTACCATGCAACCCTTTCAACAACCCGTGTTCATTCAATTTCTTGAAAACCACAGCCATCGAGGTCTTTACCTCGTCAACATCCATGACCAATTCAGCCCTGGAATTATCCTCAATCATGTTAACTGCAGGTCCACCGTGATTCGACAACAGATTATTCTGAATGTTAGGTCCTTCCTTAGCGAAAGTCAGAACCTTCTTATCAATGAGTTCCCAAACCTTGGTTTTGAAAACAAAGCAATCCTCTGTTGGATGTCCTATGTATCCAGCATGATAAGCACAGGATGCATTTGGATTATGCTTCGGGCCAAATGGAGGAATTGCAGGCGCAATCTGTTTGAGGACAATTTCCCCTTGGTGAACTAGGTAAGGAAACAATTCCGTGTATGACACCGAAATTCTATCAAAATTCGGGCGCTTACGGTTTCCTTGATTGTTGTTGTTCTGACGGTTTTGATTCTGTTGACTTTTGTTGTTCTGTTGTCTCTGTTGCTGATTCTGAGCATTCTGAACTAGTTGTTGTGGATGATACTGATATGGAGGTTGTTGATATTGTGCAGCAGCAATGTATGGATATGGATAATACGGCGTGGGAGCCATGGGAGCTTGATACTGAGGAGAAACTTGAGTTGTCACAGTGTTGGCCTCACCTTCCTTTTTCTTGGACTGACTGTTCTGAGATTTTCTAGTGGCCGGCTACTGGGAAGCAGCTCTAGGAATCTTTCAAGTCTTCAAACCGTTTTCAATTTGTTCACCAATCGTTACAACATCAGTGAAGTTCGACAAAGAACTGCCCACCATTTTCTCGTAGTAAGACCCTTGCAAGGTACTGTAATACCCCAAAATTTTCTCTCTCATTTTTCATATCATTTAGCATACGCTTTCATTTCATTGCATTACATTCAAGCATAGAAAAATAAAACATAAAGCATTGCATTGCATCTTGCATAAGGGCATGTGATCAGTGGATTGCAGGTGTTGATCGTCCAAGCCATAGAACAAGAGCCAAGGGTTTTCAAGCAAGCCTCAAGGGTCTCTTACATCTCACATGATCCTAATTGATCCCACAAGTCATTGGAAGATGGGAATTCATCAAGAAGATTGAACAGTGCATCACCTCTTATCAAACAGTCCAAATTAGGGTTTGCGGTTCAAGCAGTCTCCTGATGAAATTTTGATTCAAACTTGATCTCAATGTTTTCTACATGATATTAAGTGTCTAAGGATGGAATATTGGCCATTGGTTCATTTCAGAAGAGGTTCAATTGGTCAGTTGCTTAAAAATCAAGAAATTGGGGAAAAAGTCAACTGTGCAGTGAAAAAAGTAAACTCCTGACTTTTCAAGGTCAAATTCATGAAATTCAAGTAACATAGGTTCAATGGACAAAATTTGATCAGGAAATGATGGAGGAATCATGTAAAATTAAGAAATGTACAAAGTTTCCTTTTTTGGAAATTTAGGGTTTCCAAAAATGGCAAGTTTGGACCATTTTGCACCACACTTTGAGGCTTTCTTTCTCCATGATAAAAGCTCCAAACTTCAGGCCCAAGTTTAGCCAATTAAAGTTCACATTCTAAGCTTCAAATCCATATAAATAACTCTTCTATTGGATCAAAATTGAGGGAGTTATGATCAATCAAAGTTTGGTCAAATCAAGGCAAAAACCAAGTCATGGCAAGGCAAGTTCAGGCCCATAGGCCATAATTTCATCAAACACATGTTGGGCAAAATGTCAAGCTACTTTTTTCAATGATGTATGCTCCAAATGAAAAAATGTTGAATCAAAGTTGTTCATCTCAATGCCCTCTTCAAATTTGATGTTGGACATTTTTCCATTTGAGCAAGTTATGAGTGAGTTATAGTGAGCCAAAGTTGAGGTGTTCATGCTGAATTTTCTACAAGGCATGCTGCCATGCACAACTCAATTTGCCACGCCCATGCACCAGTTTGGAACCATGATGTTTGGAGTTGTTTTTGATCATCTTGCAAGCTCTATTCAATCTAATTTCTAGCACCAATCTTGTTCTATGTCATGTCCTCAATCCATTGCATCCTAAACCATGCAATTCCATCCATCAACATGAGAGAATTCCATCCATGAACTTCCATACTTTCATGCTACCAAAATGTTGTGACACTGCAATGTATTTCACACCAGTCACACGCATACCCTTCTACATCAACCATTCTTTACTCTTTTTGAACCAACAATTCTTACATACACATGCCATACATGCTTTGCCATACATACAAAAGGGAAAGAATAAAGCATGTCTTGCAAGTTTTTGCTGTAGCAAGGACACTATCATCACCATTCTCCATCAACCTCACCATAAATGACCATGAACTATCCAAACCATAGCTAACCCTCACTAACTCGCCCAAACTAACTTAACTCAGTTAGTTAGGTTAAACTCAGTTAACCCTCCCCAAACTCACTTAACCAACTCAATTAACCACCATAGTTAAGTTCTAACCCAGCCTATATATTAAAAATTCACTCAAAATTGAAGGGGACACTTCATTTTTCATTTTCACGCACTTCACAACTTCAGCTCTCAAAATTGCTTTCTGAGTTTTCTCTCTTTTTTTCACACAAATTCATCATCACCTTCATTCAGTGTTCATCTTTTGAAGGTTTTGGATCAAGAATGTGTTGAATCAAGATTAAGTGCAGCTTCTTACTCAAGGTTAATTTCTCTGTTTTCTTCAAGATACAAAGTTTCATAAGCCTTTATTTGGCCAAATCAAGCTCAAGATCCAATTCACGTCTCTGGTTTTCTCAACAATCTCAAGGATCTTCAAGCTTCAGGTTTCAAATTTCTCAAACTTTGCTTGCACGATTTCCATTTATTATTGCTTGTTTCATCTTGATTTGAGCTTATTAGAAGCAATTTAAAATCTCCGGCTAGTGATAGTCTCATTAGGAGCGTAGTTGTGAAAATTAGGGCAAGATTTATGCGTTTGGTTCTCTTTGTATGCATGTGGTTTGTGAATTTTGAAGCTAGATTATTAATCTCCATAACTTTAGCTTTCGAATAGTATGCATTTTGCTCATTTCTGGAACAATGTAATAGTTGCAGACGGTGGCGTTTCGCCGGAGAAGATGACCGGAGGTCTTTCTCCGGCCGGTGAGCATTCATTGTTAGGGTTTCTGGACTTTAAGTCCCAGCCGTGCGATCACTTTCATCCAATGGTTATTGTGCTGCCAGCACATTAAGGAGAGACACGCTCTCACAAGTGCTCTTTTAGTGAACTCTGATGATCTCATGTGTGTGTGTGTGTATGGTTGCAAGCATGTGCTTTTCATCTGCTACACTCATCTTGCATACGTATCTTGATTGATTGCTTTGACAGGATCCAATGGTTTTTATTGAATCCTCATGTTGATTGCATGTACACGCTATCACACACAAACACACGTATGATTGGATTGGGTTTCTGATTGATATTCACACCCTCCTTTTTAAAATCCCAATCATTTGGAACGTGCCTTTTACTGTTTCTGCACCCCCACTCCATTTCTTTTGTATTTTTAATTTCTTTTTCATATTATTACCATTTACTTATTTTAAAAATACTAAAACACATTGAAAAATTCTAAATAAATTCATATGACATCTTTACACATTTAATTGATTTTCTACATTTTTTTAATTCTGGTTTCATTAATTTTTGAGCATATTTCCACAATTTATTTTCAATTTCTTTTTCATTTAAACCTTTCTTTGACATTTGAACTTGTTCATTTTATTTCTCCCATCTCATACCACATTTTTGACTCATTCTTTTTGCATTAGTTATATAACACATTAAATCATCTAAATAAATTTTATTTTGATTTTTAAAGTCATTTTATCATGTGTTTAGGAGTTCTTATTTGAGAATTTTTGTAGTGTGTTTCAATGTGTTTTCATGAGGCCTTTTGAGGCACTTTTCTTTTGAGTTTTGCTATGAGTTTGGTACATGTTTTTGCCTCTAACTTGGTTTGTTTAGGACCTACTTTCACAATTTTCTCATGTGCTTTGATATTTGTTTAATGCCTTGTACTTGAAGTAACATGTATGCACATTCTTCTACTTCATTCTCATATGATTTTGATGAGGCAATTGTGCCACCTCTTGTGTTTAATTTGTATGATATTATAGCTCATTTGTATGATATTATAGGTCATCTCAAACCATGATTATATGTCATTTTCTTTCACTTCTTTCCACTTACACATGCTTGTTTCAATTTGTTCCATTACATGAACTTGATTGAGTTAAACTTGCATCCTATCTCTTCTTAAGCTCTACATGTTTTATGTGTGCATTTTTGTATGCCATTTCATACCTTCCATTTGCATCTCATTAATAGTATGCCACTGCCCATATGAATTCATTAATCATTTCACATGTTATGCATTTTGGTATGTCACTTGGTGCATCTAATTGAAACTTGTTTCTTCTCCTTACTTCTATTTCATCTTACTTCTTCTATTTGTATCATTGCATCCATGATTTGTATGATGATTTATTTGCATTGTGAGGCATTTATAAATGGTATGTGGTTTTGACCTTGATCTTTTGTGAAGCATTATTGCATGATCACTTTGCATGTCCACTCATCTTTCATCTATTCCTTTCATAGGTGCTTTTATTTGATGATTAAGACTTTGCTTGTGCATAGTTTGTGTGGGTTAGATATCTTAACATTAGAGAACATCCTTAGAGCATAGGTTCTGACCTTGATTTATTTTCATCTCTTAGGATCTTTATTCTTTGATTCTTATTTTGTTTGATCATTATTTGGTATTCTTTCCTTATTTCACTACTTGTAAATAGTTTTTGAACTAACCTTTTCATGTAGGTGCTAAGGGTAATTAAGTGTGTGGATATGCTTCCACATACACTTCTTTCTTCTATTTTCTCTTATCTCTTTTAATCATTCTACTTGTGATCATGATGAGAATTTATATGATTTCCTTGAATAACTTCTTTCTTCCCCTTTTGAGTTATAATTCATCTTCTACTTTAGAAGTGAGTTGTTTAATTCATTCTTCTTCTCCTTTCTCTTAGGATTAGGTTTCTTAAACCACATTAACCATAGGAATATCGATGTATGATAACTTTAGGGTTTGAGTCTTAGTCTCCGTCATTAGATTTTACCTTTCTCAACCATTTGAGTCTTTCTCTCCTCATCTCAAAACAAAATGCAAAAAACACTTAATAAAGGTTGATGCATATTGCGTGTGAGCCTAAAACATGGCAAATGGAAGGAGGAGGGTTTCCCTCCACCTTCCTAGAATGTTTAGCAAATGTCCTGTTAGGACGACCATGCGACGCATTCGATCCTATATCATAGACTTGAATGCAATACGTGTTACTAAACACCAATAAACAAAACATTTCTCCTTAAAAGACAAAAACAAACCATTTCTCTTCTCATCTCCTTCATTCTATTCCTTAAGGATTCGTCACATCCATTCCACCACAAACAGGTAACGTCTAAGTCTCCCTACAGCGAGCTGCAACACCTAACTACTGGAACGCACACTCTGACGTTCCACTAAAAAACACAAACAACTTTCCCTTAGTTGAGGGGAACTATGTCGCTCTGATTCTCATGTTCCCGATGAGATACGTAGGCAGTGGGGTAGGGCCCATTCGAGCACTTCTTTTATTTTCCCTACATTTGTCTCTCTTTTCTTTTCCAGTTCTCTAGCGGTGGAGCTCCAGTCGACGACACCCTTTGATCGAGACAAGCAAGCGTGGATCCCATCGGGTACGATGGATGCGTGGGGGTGCTAATACCTTCCCTTCGCGTAACCGACTCTCGAACCTAGTTCTCTTGGTCGCAAGACCATGCTCTTTCCTTTCCCTCAGGTTTATGCAGTGTTTCCTTTCCCTCTCTTGGGATAAATACAATTTGCTGGAGACTCTGTTTCCACGCCACACTCGCGTTTGAACCTAGATGAAAATCCTGGGAGCGACAGCTGGCGACTCTGCTGGGGACTTAAGAGACCAGAATCTCTGGTTTCCTAAGCGAGTCAATCCTAGCGCTTATCTATTTTTCTTTCATTGGGTGTTTACTGTGGTGTTGTATTTTGCGGTGTTTTTCTAGTTTACTGTTTTACTGTATTACTGCTCTACTGTACATTATTGTATTTAACGCATTCACTGCATTACATATCATTATTATACTGTGTTGCGCTGGATTTTTTTCTGTTTGGTGGGCAGGGTGTTCTGAGAGATGAGCCCACTACCCAGGCATAAGTACACACATAGGTATTAGAGTGGATAGTCATGACACTTGCGTGGTGGTGACCACATATTGTTGTTCATGAGACCCACAACCAGACGAGGTTCTATCAGGAGATATCTGTTACTGTATGTTTATACAGGCCAGTAGTTATTCTCTTGAGGAATTGTCGACTCTGGTGACCATTCCCGAGGACTCAGCTGCGGCACTCCTCCTGAGATGCACAGTGGCAGACCACGTTTTGTGGCAAGTCCATCGCAGATTCTCGATCCGAGGACCCAATGCTGGGAACTTGCTATAGGATGTCCTTTTTGAAAGAGAATCAGTGGAGGCACTCCTCGATTGGCGATAGTACTGTACCCCGAGGGATGAATGTACTATTGCTTCTCGACCTCAGTGCCTGAAGCTGAGGACCTTTCGTTTTGGAGAATCAGTTTAGGCCTTCTCGATTGATGATGATGCCAAACCAGAAATGGTGAACGTATCATCATTTCTCGACCTGAGAGCCCGGGATACTGAGGATCTTAGTACCCACACGTGAGAAGGGCGGGTTGTTTACAGGTTTGCAGGTAACCATGACCTCCAACATACCCGATTTTTTGTTGTCAGTACACGAAAGGAGAATTTATCCTATTGTATTCAGATGGTTCCTATCTATGGTTCTATATTGTTCTCAGAGCTACACTGACACCATTCACAGTCCAGCATAGACACTTGGCACCTTGATACACCCCCTTTGCATTGCATTTACATATCCTAACATACATGTTTATTCATTTCCAGGTGCATATTTTACCCCCGATTCCAGTCATCAGGTTCTCACAAGGATGAATACTAAAGAGAGGAAGAATATCATCAGTTACAAATTCTTCACGCCTACTCTAGGCCCTATTATTATCCTGAAAGGAATGGCGAGCCATGAAGTGCGGACAGCTTTCGAAGAAAAATATGGGTGGATTTTATCTTTTGTCTGCAATGTCAGTGATTACGAATACAAGGGTCTTCATACTTTGATGCAGTTCTACGACCTTCCGCTGAGGTGTTTTGTATTTCCAGTTGGTACCTACTTTGGAGGAGTATTCCAACATGCTAGGGATTGCAATCAAGGAGGAGCCTCCTTTCTTTGGGTCTGTGGATGATCTTGACTTTGGAAAAGTGACTGGTGCTCTTTATTTGAGTAAGCCAGAACTAGAAGCCAATATCTCCAACAAAGGAAAGCTTTGTGGTTACAAGCTGGGGTATTTGATAAAGAAGGCTCCAGAGGCTGCGAAAGATGGGAATTGGGTTGTTTTTAATGCTTTGCTAGCCCTTTGTGTATAAGGCATTGTATTGTTTCCCAACGAGCCTGATTTTGTTGATGTGGACGCCATTCGAATATTCATGATGAAAAATTCGGTACCAACGCTATTGGGAGGCCTTCACTACGCCTTATACAACAGAAATGAAAAGAAAATAGGAGGGGTAGTTCGTTGCTGTGCACCTTTGTTCTATAAGTGGTTTGCAAGTCGATTACCGCAATCAGGAGCTTTTGTGGATTCTAAAGATTCTCTAGAATGGAGTCAGCGCTTAATGGGACTAGTTTCCAAGGACATCATATAAGAAGATCATGGGCTAATCGGCAAGAATATTATCCACAGCTGTGGTGAGTATCCTAATGTTCCACTAATAGGAAGAAAGTGGGGAATTAACTACAATCCTTCTTTGGCCATCCGGCAATTTGGGTACGCTCGGACGGGTCCGCCCATTAAGAGAGATGTGGAGGAGTCCTTGTATTTCCACACATCAGATGGTTTAGAAACAGCACAAAAAGTCTCTGAAAGCTGGGTTAGCGTACTAAAGAAAGGGAAAGTTGCTCTAGGCAAACCCAACAATCGGGCTTATCCAGCATATGAAGAGTGGGTGAAGAAAAGAGTTGAAGATTTTCACTTGCCTTTTGGTAGGGCGCCCCTTCTTTATCCTGAGGGTGAGAAAGAAAGAAGTACTGCCACTGTGGAAGAATTCGATAAGTTGTAAGCCTCAGTGAAGAAGCTTCAAGGAGAGAATTCTAAGTTGAGCAGCCATCTTCAAGAAGCGCTACATAGCAACAAAAGATTGGAACTGAAAGCCTAAGACGCGGAACACATCTCAGCAGCACGAGAAAGGGATTTTGCAGAAAGAGCTCGACATTTCTAGAAAATTAGTAAGGGTGCCGATGCTGCCACTCAAGCTCATAAGAAGACTAAACAGGCTTTAGCCCAGACTAAAGACACGCTAGCCAAGCTTCAGCAAGCCGAGGATGAGGTCAGAATAGAGAATACAGAGCTGCGAGAGCAATTAAAGGCCAAAGACGATGAGCTTCTTAGAGCGCATGAACAACGGAGAAAGCATCGGGAAGACTTTGGAAAAAGCCAAGAGCAGCTGGAGAATGTTAATGATGAAATGAAAATGTCAAAGAAAAATCTTGAGGATGCCATGGTGGAGATGGGAAGACTCAAGATACAAGCTGGGGTGAAAAGGTTTATGGAAGTGAGTACTGGTGAAGCTCTCTTGATGCACGCAGAGTCATTAGCCGAAGCTCTGAAGAGGAGAGACATTTTAATCAAAGAGTTTATTGAAAGGTCGGGTCATCAGCGCACTAGAATCCTTTTTGAAGAAATCAAGCATTCTAGTGAGAAATTGAAAGATTTGGAGTTAGATGTTTGATCTTACTTTCCCATCTTTTTAATGTAGTTTTGATGTACTGTTGGCTACCATCAGGCTTGTTGATGGAGTCATTTCCTTGATGTACTTCCCATTTACGGACTCGTTGTAAAATGCTTCAGCACTTATTAGTTTTCTGTTGAATTCAATTAATGGCTTATTCAAAAGGGTTTCTTCGGCATCACGCTATTCACCAGCACATTATCACAACACAGTTCTTCACAATATTTTTCTCTCAACATTATGTGACTATTACTGAGATTCTTGTGATTAAGACTGGAATCAGGGTGTAAAATGCCCTAGGGATGAAAAACATGACATTTGCATTTTCATAATCATAAGAATTTTTGAATAACAGGTACTTGTTCTGGTTTTTCCTAACCTTTATTTGGTTTTAGGCATTATAGCTGAGAATCACGTCCACCGATACGCAACTCGTAGAAATCAAGCTAAGGTCATGGATCAAATGCAGAGTGATTTGGCTGAGATGAGGGCACGCATGGATCAGTTCATGACTCTCATGACTGGTATGGCATAGACTCAAGAGTGATTTGGCTGAGATGAGGGCACGCATGGATCAGTTCATGACTCTCATGACTGGTATGGCATAGACTCAAGAGAGATTAAGGCTTCTGGTCGAGCGCCCAGAGACCACGCCTGAAGGTAATCAAGTTGACAATTCCCAGACAAGGGTCACTCCTCCTCCTGTTGGCAACCCTCATCCTGTTGGTAATCTGGGTAATGGAAATGTCAAAAATGTTGGTGTTGTTCAGGAAGATCAATTCACCCTGCTGGAGGCTGATATGGGTAATCCCAATGACATAGGGTATGATGAGCTGGCTGAGAAAATCAGGGCTATGGAGTGTAAGAATTCTCTGGGCATTGATGTTACAAATTTGGGTCTGGTACCAGGGGTCAGAATCCCTCCAAAGTTCAAGCCACCCACTTTTGACAAATATCATGGTAATACGTGTCCCCAGACACATATTCAGGCTTATTTTGGGAGGATCTCAGCCCACACTGATGACGAGAAGTTGTGGATGCATTACTTTCAAGACAGTTTGGCTGGAGTTTCATTGACCTGGTACATGAAATTGAAAAGAGCTGATGTGAGAAGCTGGAAAGATCTGGCAGATGCATTTCTAAAGCAATATCAGTATAATATCGACATGGCTCCCAACCACACTCAACTGCAAGGGTTGTCGCAAAATGCTAAGGAAATTTTCAAGGAATATGCTCAGAGGTGGAGAGAAATGGCCGCCCAGGTTCAACCCCCTTTGCTTGAGCGATAAATGGCAGATATGTTCATGGGCACCCTACAAGGGGAATTTCTTGACAGATTGGCTGCTTGTCCATCGACAGGGTTTTCTGATATCGTGATTGCTAGTGAAAGGATCGAGAGTCTGTTGAAACTCGGGAAGATTTAAGATGTAAGTGGTGCTGGTTCTTCTGGAACGAAGAAACCCTTTGCTAATGGTCAGAAAAGGAGAGAAGACGAGACAAACACTGTGTATAGAGGACGGGGAAGAGGACGTTCTCAGGCTTATCACCAAGTACGTCCAGTGACGATCCCAACACCATCTGTTCAGCAACAGAAGCCACAATAGCAGACTCAGCAGCAATAGCAGCAACCTCCTTTCCAACAAAGGTATAGGCAGAGGGACCGCAAGATTGACCCTCTACCTATGACCTACTCAGCGTTGTTACCCCAGTTACTCCAATTGAAGTTGGTTGTGCTTCGTACCATGAGACCTTCTACTGCTGGTAACTTGCCACCTAATTATGATGCTAATGCTCGCTGCGATTTCCATTCAGGTGCTCCGGGGCACACCACAGAAAAGTGCTTGGAATTTCAAAATAAGGTGCAAGATCTGATAAATGCTAAAACAATCAATTTTTCTCTACCTCCTAATGTTCTTCAGAACCCCATGCATAATCACGGTGTGGAAGATGTGCACGCCATTGAGGATGGAAAGAGATTGAACTTGGTGGCAGCTATTAATCAGGTGAAGACTTCATTGCTGGCTGTGAAAGATCATTTGTTGAAGGGACAAGTGTTCCCGGGTTGTGACCAAGATTGTTCTGAGTGTATGGGTCAAGAGAATGGTTGTGATAAATTGAGAGTTGGTTTGCAGAATCTGATTAATGAAGTCCGTCTACAGTTTGACCGGGTTGTGAAAGATATTGATGAGGTGTCAACTATGACCATTTATTATACTCCCGCTGAAATTCAGGTACCTGTAAGGGCAACTCCTGTAGCAAGGGTTGTGCCAGAAAGACCTAGTCCTGTTACCATCACGGTGCCAGGACCAGTTCCGTTCACCTCTAAGAAAGCAATCCCATGGTACTATGGGGCAGATGTGTATTATGAGGGGAAAAAGCAAGAATTCGGGACATCGGCCAGTTCAAATATTGATAACGTTGGTGGTGTAGGTGGCTTTACTAGGAGTGGAAGGTTGTTTTCTCCCCAAACCCTTCGAAGTGATAAAGAAGTCGAGATGACGGTGAAAGCTAAAGAAAAACAGGTGGCTGAGAGTGTGCTCGGGCCTGAAACAGAGGCCAAAATTACTTTCGACAACGAGGTAGAAGAATTTATGAGAATGATAAAGAAAAGCGATTACAAAATCGTCGATCAATTGAATCAGACGCCCTCGAAGATCTCAATTTTGTCATTATTGATGTGCTCTGATGCACACCGAGAGGCTTTTCTGAAAGTGTTGAAGAAAGCCTATGTTCCACAGGAAATTACCGTAAATCAGCTCGAGAGTGTGATTTCTAATGTCAATTTCAGTCATGGATTGGGTTTCACGAGCCGAGATTTGACGTCTGAAGGTAGAAACCACAACAAAGCTCTGCATATTACAATGGAGTGTAAGGGTGCGGTGTTGTCCCACGTGTTGGTAGACACTGGTTCCTCACTCAATGTCTTACCTAAGAAGGCGTTGATGAAGCTGGAAGTTGATGAATTGATTTTAAGGCCAAGTGATTTGGTTGTCAATGCGCTTGATGGGACGAAAAGATATGTGTTTGGTGAAGTAGAATTACCTGTGAAAATTGGACCTCAAGTGTTCAAGGCTACATTTCACGCGATGGATATACAGCCTGCTTATAGCTGTTTATTAGGTCGCCCATGGATTCATGCGGCCGAGGCTGTTACATCCACATTACATCAAAATCTAAAATACGAGTTTGAGGGACAAGTCGTGACTGTGTGTGGTGAAGAGGACATTTTTGTCAGTCATCTGTCCACATTCAAGTATGTTGAGATGGATGGGGAGATTCACGAAATGCTTTGTCAGTCGTTCGAGGCAATAAACATTGATAAAGTGCCTGAATCTTCCCCTACACCAGATAGAGCCGGCACGTCCATTTCGTCTTATAAGCAAGTTGTCGAGGTTGTTAGAGTAGGTAATGCCCAAGGCTGGGGCAAGCTGATAGAGACATCAATGAAGGAGGACAAGTTTGGTATTGGCTATCAACCCTCTATGGATTCGGTTGCAAAGTACAGTGGACCCATCACTTTCAGCAGTGGGGGAATCATTTACCTAGACCAGTCTTGTGCAGCTACAGAAGATGGCGTTGACAGTGATTATGACTTAGACAATTGGGTACGCCCACGTGCCTCAGGACAACAATTGCAAAACTGGTCCGTTGAAGAAATCGTCCAAGTTACTCTTCAAGCAGAGTAATTTTCTTTGTTTTTCTTTAATCATAATGCATGTTAAAATCTGGCGCTCTGCCCAAGGCGTTCAGATTCATTTGTAGGGCCACCCATTTTCATTTGCAATTTTAATCATCAATAAAGGACGTTTTGCACTCAAATTTTGTTCCCTGTCTTTCGTTTTTTATTTTTGCACAAAAAAATTAAAAATGGCAATGTTTTGTTTCTTTTTGTTTTAAAATAAATTCTAAAATAAAGCATGAACCCGTTCGTGCAGACTCGATCCTCCGAAATTCATTGATAACGGTTCTGCTATGGCTATGTATGACTTTGACAAACCGATTTATCAAGCCGAAGAAGGGGATGATAAGGGTTGTGAACTCCCCGAGGAACTGGCTAGATTGTTAAAACAAGAGGAAAGGATCATCCAGCCTCATCAAGAGACCATAGAGATCATCAATATTGGTACCGAGGATGTTAAGAAAGAAATCAAGATTGGCGCTAGCCTGCAAGCATATGTAAAGAAAGCTTTGACTGAAATGTTGTGTGAATATGTTGATATTTTCGTCTGGTCGTATCAGGACATGCCAGGATTGGATACCGATACTGTTGTGCACAGACTGCCATTGAGAGAAGAATGCCCGCCAGTCAAGCAGAAGCTTCGTCGGACTCATCCCGATATAGCCATAAAAATCAAAGAAGAAGTTCAGAAGCAGTGGGATGCAGGGTTTCTTGCTGTGACCAATTATCCTCCCAGGGTTGCCAACATCGTGCCGGTACCAAAGAAGGACGGAAAGGTTAGAATGTGTGTGGATTATCGAGATCTCAACAGAGCGACTCTGAAAGATGATTTCTCACTACCTCACATCGACGTGCTGGTTGATAATACAACTCAGTTTTCAGTGTTCTCGTTTATGGACGGTTTCTCTGGGTACAACCAGATTAAGATGGGGTACATATTGTTATAAAGTGATGCCTTTTGGGTTGAAAAACGCAGGGCAACGTATCAGCGGGCAATGGTAACATTATTTCAAGACTTAATTCACAAAGAGATTGAATGTTATGTGGATGACATGATTGCCAAGTCGCGAACAAAGGAGGAACATCCAATTAACTTGAAAAAGTTGTTTGAAAGGTTGAGAAAGTTCCGCTTGAGGTTGAATCCAAACAAGTGCACTTTCGGGGTACGTGCTGGAAAGTTGTTGGGTTTCATCGTAAGTGAAAAAGGAATTGAGGTTGATCCTGCCAAGGTTAAAGCAATACAAGAGATGCCTGAACCGAGAACAGAAAAAAGAGGTTCGTGGTTTCTTAGGAAGATTGAACTACATTGCAAGGTTCATATCTCACCTAACAACCACATGCGAACCAATATTCAAACTGCTAAGAAAAGATCAAACGGTCAGGTGGAATGACGATTGCCAAGTGGCATTCGATAAAATAAAAGAATACTTGCAGGAACCTCCAATTCTCATACCTCCAGTTTCAGGGAGACCTTTGATAATGTATTTGACAGTGCTTGAAGGTTCTATGGGTTGTGTTCTCACTCAACACGACGAGACAGGTAGGAAGGAGCATGATATCTACTACCTGAGCAAAAATTTCAATGACTGCGAGTCCCGGTACTCGATGCTTGAAAAGACATGTTGTGCACTTGCATGGGCTGCTAAGCGATTGAGGCAGTATATGCTCAGGTACACAACTTTGTTGATTTCCAAAATGGATCCTGTCAAATACATCTTCGAGAAACCAACACTAACAGGCAGAGTTGCACGGTGGCAAATGGTTTTGACAGAATATGATATCCAGTATACTTCTCAGAAAGCCATCAAAGGAAATATCTTGTCAGACTATCTTGCGTAACAGCCGATTGATGATTACCAACCCATGAAATTTGATTTCCCTGATGAGGGCATCATGTTTTTCAAAGCTAAAGATTGCGAGGAACCACTCCTGGAGAAGGGGCCAGACCCTGAGTCCAAATGGAGTTTGATGTTTGATGGGGCTATCAACATGAATGGGTGCAGAGTTAGAGCAGTTCTTATCACGCCGGATGGTGTTCATATGCCTTTCACTGCCCGAGTAACTTTCGGATGCACCAACAATAAAGCAGCGTATGAAGCTTGTATAATAGGGATTGAGGAGGCGATTAATTTACGAATTAAGACCCTTGATATTTTCGGTGATTCAGCTCTGGTAATTAATCAAGTGAAAGGGAGTTGGTACACGCACCAGGCACATGTGGTTCCGTATAGAGATTATACGAGAAGATTGTTGACATTTTTCACAACAGTGAAGCTATACCATATTCCTCGAGATGAGAATAAGTTTGCTAATGCCTTGGCCACATTGTCTTCTATGATCAAAGTGCAAAGGTGGAACCATGTACCCAAGATTGAAGTGTCTCGTCTTGACATACCTGCATTTGTGTTTGCAGTCGATGCAACGTCTGATAACAAGCCGTGGTTTCATGATATCAAGGGTTTCTCGAAAAGTCAAGAGTATCCGCCAGGGGCATCTACCAAAGATAAGAAGACGTTGAGAAGGTTATCTGGTAGCTTCTTCCTAAACCAAGATGACGTGTTGTACAAACAGAATTTTGACATGGTTCTGCTCAGATGCGTGGATAGACACGAAGCAGACCTGTTAATGCAGGAAGTGCATGAAGGCTCTTTCGGTACCCATGCCGGAGGACATGCAATGGCAAAGAAACTATTGAGGTTGAGGTATTATTGGTTGACAATGGAGACAGATTGTTGCAAGTACGCCCGTAAATGTCACAAGTGCCAGATTTATGCAGACAAAGTGGATGTGCCTCCAAATCCGTTGAGTGTCATGTCCTCGCCTTAGCCCTTTGCAATGTGGGGCATTGATATGATTAGGAAAATTGAGCCTACTGCTTTAAATGGCCATCGCTTCATCTTGGTCGCCATTGATTATTTCATGAAATGGGTTAAAGCAACATCTTATGCCAACGTCACTAAGCAGGTGGTAGCTCGTTTCCTGTAACGGGATATCATTTGTCGCTACGGAGTGCCCGAGAGAATCATTACTGATAATGGTTCTAATCTGAATAACAAGATGATGGCTGAGCTGTGCCGGGACTTCAAAATTGAACATCACAATTCTTCTCCGTATCGCCCGAAGATGAATGGCGCAGTGGAGGCGGCCAACAAGAATATTAAGAAGATTGTGCAGAAAATGGTTGTCACATATAAAGATTTGCATCAGATGCTACCGTTCACCTTGCATGCGTACCGAACGTCAGTACGCACGTCCACTGGGGCGGCACCATTCTCACTTGTATACGGTATGGAGGCAGTGTTACTGGTTGAAGTGGAGATCCCATCCCTCAGAGTCATGATGGATGTCAAGTTTGATAAAGCTGAGTGGGTTCGTGCCAAATTTAACCAGTTGAGCCTTATTGAAGAGAAACGACTGGCAACTGTTTGTCATGGGCAGTTATACCAACGGAGGATGAAGCAGGCATTCGACCAAAAGGTGCGTCCTCGGGTTTACAAAGTTGGAGATGTGGTACTCAAAAGGATCCTTCCTCCTAGTACAGATCACAGGGGCAAATGGACTCCCAACTATGAAGGTTCATTCGTGGTTAAAAAGGTCTTCTCAGGCGGAGCCTTATTACTTACAACCATGGACGGAGAAGATTTTTCATTCCCTGTCAACTCAAACGTAGTCAAAAAATACTTCGCATAAATAGACCCGCTGGACAAAAAAGGAAAAGTCCAGGCATAAAAGGGCATCCTGGCGAACCATAAAAACCAGAATAAAAAGGTTCGGGCAAAAATTAGGGATAAAATAAAAAAAATTGTACACCCGGTGAGTTGAAAATCCGCAAGGACAACTCAGGCAAAAAAGGGTATCCCGGTGGATTGAAAACCCGAAAGCGCGGTCCAATGAAAAGAGGGATTTAAGCGAATGATTGCGGTCTGAGTTATCTATACTCCATTACCGTTTCAGCAACTGACACTCCGAAAGGGTAGGAATCGGTCTGATCACTCCTCAGAAGGCAAGGTTAGAGAGTTTTGAAGACATACTGGCCATAGCAGAATTGAAACTCAGTGGAATGCCATTTTCACATTGCCATTAGGATAGTTTCTTTTCTCAATTTACAGCAATCTCCTATTTCCTGGGTTTGTTTACGGATGTACTAACCTATTCTGGGAATTTCAATCAATAAATTGAATTTCAGTCAAAAGCTTCTTATTTTGTTTTACTGCTTTGTTTGCAAAAACGTCCGAATTTTTGATAAAACATTGCATTTGAAAACATTGTGGCTTTACAATAACATGCGTAGAAAAACATTTAAAATTACTTTGAATGTTAAGTAATCCTGGATGGTGGATTCAAACCATGCAATATTCCAGAGCATGTGTGTGTATTCTTTTGTTGCAGGTAATAGATCCAGGTGATTTCAAGCACAAGCGTCATTCCTCCTAGACGAGTAATCACTTATTCCCATGCAGAATACTTGGGCAGTCAAGTTCAGGAAAAGGTTCACATGTCACCCTTTTGTCATAACGTTTACTGATTGAGTCCACCAATCGGTCGACAGTCGTTCAAGACGATTCAATATCGACAAGTTAATGGCCACTCGGTATCGTGGTATCTTATTAAGTCGATTCTCTCATTCAGTACTTCCAACAGCTACAAGCTTTTCTGTGTCGATAACAGTTGCAAATTCCCCAGTAGAGTTGCTTCGCAGACCTCGCAGTTAATGTTAAAGACTCAGTGAATGTCCAGGAGTTTGAAGGTGCCAAATCTTCTGTAAAATTCTCTTGAGACGATTTCTTCAAGTCAGCCTTGTAATCTGGGGCAAAAGCGAGTTTGTGATCCTTCCCAAGCATGGGGCATCATGAAATCCCTCCGACAAGAAGTGTTCTAGATCTATTATCCCCAGTAGAGTGGGCTCCCAGTTAATATGTCTAGCTCAAGTCCCGGGATTAGTCTAAGAGTCTGAAGATGCTTGGTCTTCTGTAAGATCCTCTCGAGGGACATCCCTAGCACGAGACTCTTTAAAGCGGTTCTCCCCAGCAGAGTTTGTTGTCAACTCATTATCCCCAGTGTAGTCGTCAAGCAGAAAGTTGGCCTAACATGGGGCATTGTGGCACTTATCCTAAGCTCGGCAGTTTTGTTCCTCAACAGATTACCATGGATTAGCTTTGTGTTTCCCCAACCGATCTCTAGGGACTTTTTCCTAGCATGTCGCAATGGATTGTCTTCCAACCAGGATTTGCATATCCCCGACGGAGTAGTTCTGATCCCCAGCAAGATCATATTTCTGGCAGTTGTATCCCCGCAGAGTTCAGCATTAAATCTTGTCAGTAATACTCCCCAGCTGAATTGTTTTTTCTCCCCCGAAGAAGTTTAGCGGGTCAACCGAATCTCTTCCTCAGCAGAGTGTTAGTACATTCTTTCCCCAGCCAAGTCGGAAGGGTGTCATTCCTCCAGCGGAGTTGCCATGATCAAAGCTCATCCTCAGGCAGATTAAATAATTCTTGGCAGAGTCATCACTCCTTTATATCTCAAAGTCCAATTTATTTTTGGCAAGCTTGACAATTTAGAGCAGACGGATTATTCATTCCTTCTCCAGCAGAGATATCATCCTTTCAGGAGTCTCTAATATCACATCATTGACCATTGTTCCTCAGCAGAGTTAGCAGGGATGTCTGATATGCATGCAGAGCGTAATCCAATGTTGAATTCTTTCAAAGTCCAACCGCAGATTGGCAAAAGTCCATCTAAGGGTGGCAAATCAACGAAGTCCAATGGCATATTGGCAAAAGTCCATCTAAGGGTGGCAAACCGACAAAGTCCAACCGCAGATTGGAAAAAGTCCATCTAAGGGTGGCAAATCAGCAAAGTCCAACCGCAGATTGGCAAAAGTCCATCTAAGGGTGGCAAACCAGCAAAGTCCAACTGCAGATTGGCAAAAGTCCATCTAAGGGTGGCAAATCAGCAAAGTCCAACCGAAGATTGGCAAAATTCCATCTAAGAGTGGAAAATCGACAAGTCCAACCGCAGATTGGCGAAAGTCCACCCGCAGTGTGGCAAGCCAGTAGTCGTTCCAAGAAGACATTGTTAAAGTCCACCCGCAGTGTGGCAAGCCAGTAGTCGTCTTGCGTTATTCCAAAAAGACATTGTTAAAGTCCACCCGCAGTGTGGCAAGCCAGTAGTCGTCTGGCGTTGTTCCAAAAAGACATTGTTAAAGTCCACCCGCAGTGTGGCAAGCCAGTAGTCGTCTGGCGTTGTTCTAAAAAGACATTGTTAAAGTCCACCCGTAGTGTGGCAAGCCACTAGTCATCTGGCGTCGTACAAAAGACATTGTTAAAGTCCACCCGCAGCGTGGCAAGCTAGTAGTCGTCTGGCGTCGTGCTAAAAGACGTTCTTAAAGTCCACCCGCAGCGTGGCAAGCCAGTAGTCGTCTGGCGTCGTGCTAAAAGACATCTCTCCAGTATTATTCTTCCCATTAGAGTTTTTATCCAAGCAGAGTTCATTTGGTTGGGTTTATATCCCTTTTCTTCTTCTCCAGAGAGTGCAAATTTTCTGGTTATTTTCGGTATTCAATCCCTCCATACCTTGAAAGTCTGACAGCAATCGCTATCATCCATTCAGGTCTACAGTGATTGAATAGGGGCAGCTGTAATACCCCAAAATTTTCCCTCTCATTTTTCATATCATTTAGCATACGCTTTCATTTCATTGCATTACATTCAAGCATAGAAAAATAAAACATAAAGCATTGCATTGCATCTTGCATAAGGGCATGTGATCAGTGGATTGCAGGTGTTGATCATCTAAGCCATAGAATAAGAGCCAAGGGTTTTCAAGCAAGCCTCAAGGGTCTATTACATCTCACATGATCCCAATTGATCCCACAAGTCATTGGAAGATGGGAATTCATCAAGAAGATTGAACATTGCATCACCTCCTATCAAACAGTCCAAATTAGGGTTTATGGTTCAAGCAGTCTCCTAATGAAATTTTGATTCAAACTTGATCTCAATGTTTTCTACATGATATTAAATGTCTAAGGATGGAATATTGGCCATTGGTTGATTTCAGAAGAGGTTCAATTGGTCAGTTGCTTGACAATCAAGAAATTGGGGAAAAAGTCAACTGTACAGTGAAAAAAGTCAACTCCTGACTTTTCAAGGTGAAATTCATGAAATTCAAGTTACATAGGTTCAATGGACAAGATTTGATCAAGAAATGATGGAAGAATCATGAAAAATCAAGAAATGTACAAAGTTTCCTTTTTTGGAAATTTAGGGTTTCCAAAAATGGCAAGTTTTAACCATTTTGCACCACACTTTGAGGCTTTCTTTCTCCATGATAAAAGCTCCAAACTTCAGGCCCAAGTTAAGCCAATTAAAGTTCACATTCTAAGCTTCAAATCCATATAAATAACTCTTCCATTGGATCAAAATTGAGAGAGTTATGATCAATCAAAGTTTGGTAAAATCAAGGCAAAAACCAAGTCATGGCAAGGCAAGTTCAGGCCCATAGGCCATAATTTCATCAAACACATGGTGGACAAAATGTCAAGCTACTTTTCTCAATGATGTAAGCTCCAAATGAAAAACTGTTGAACATCAAAGTTGTTCCTCTCAATGTCCTATTCAACTTTGATGTTGGACATTTTTCCATTTGAGCAAGTTATGAGTGAGTTATAGTAAGCGAAAGTTGAGGTGTTCATGCTGAATTTTCTAAAGGCATGCTGCCATGCACAACTCAATTTGCCACGCCCATGCACCAGTTTGGAACCATGATGTTTGGAGTTATTTTTTATCATCTTGCAAGCTCTATTCAATCCAATTTCCAACACCATTCTTGTTCTATGTCATGTCCTCAATCCA
Organism: Lathyrus tuberosus; assembly: GCA_022829125.1. Classification (NCBI taxonomy): domain Eukaryota; kingdom Viridiplantae; phylum Streptophyta; class Magnoliopsida; order Fabales; family Fabaceae; genus Lathyrus; species Lathyrus tuberosus. The sequence goes on from JALAZF010000090.1 coordinate 11,447,370, forward strand.
TTGCATCCTAAACCATGCAATTCCATCCATCAACATGAGAGAATTCCATCCATGAACTTCCATACTTTCATGCTGCCAAAATGTTGTGACATTGCAATGTATTTCACACCAGTCACACGCATACCCTTCTACATCAACCATTCTTTACTCTTTTTGAACCAACACTTCCTTACATACACATGCCATACATGCTTTGCCATACATACAAAAGGAAAAGAATAAAGCGTGTCTTGCAAGTTTCTGCTGCAGCAAGGACACTATCATCACCATTCTCCATCAACCTCACCATAAGTGACCATGAACGATCCACACCACAGCTAACCCTCACTAACTCGCCCTAACTAACTTAGGTTGAACTCAGTTAACCCTCCCCAAACTCACTTAACCAACTCAATTAACCACCATAGTTAAGTTCTAACCCAGCCTATATAATAAAAATTCACTAAGAATTGAAGGGGACACTTCATTTTTCATTTTCACGCACTTCGCAGCTTCAGCTCTCAAAATTGCTCTCTGAGTTTTCTCTCTCTTTTTCACACGAATTCATCATCACCTTCATTCAGTGTTCATCTTTTGGAGGTTTTGGATCAAGAATGTGTTGAATCAAGATTAAGTGCAACTTCTTACTCAAGGTGAATTTCTCAGTTTTCTTCAAGATACAAAGTTTCATAAGCCTTTATTTGGCCAAATCAAGCTCAAGATCCAATTCACGTCTCTGGTTTTCTCAACAATCTAAAGGATCTTCAAGCTTCAGGTTTCAAATTTCTCAAACTTTGCTTGCACGATTTCCATTTAGGGCAAGATTGATGCATTCGGTTCTCTTTGTATGCATGTGGTTTGTGAATTTTGAAGCTAGATTATTAATCTCCATAACTTCAGCTTTCGAATGGTATGCATTTTGCTCATTTCTGGAACAATGTAATAGTTGCAGACGGTGGCGTTTCACCGGAGAAGATAATTGGAGGTCCTTCTCCGGTCGGTGAGCATTCATTGTTAGGGTTTCTGGACTTTAAGTCCCAGCCGTGCGATCACTTTCATCCTATGGTTGTTGTGCTACCAGCACATTAATGAGAGACACGCTCTCTCACGTGCTCTTTTTGTGAACTCTGATGATCTCATGCGTGCGTGTGTATGGTTGCAAGCATGTGCTTTTCATCTGCTACACTCATCTTGCATACGTATCTTGATTGATTGCTCTGACTGCATCCAATGGTCTTGATTGAATCCTCATGTTGATTGCATGTACACGCTATCACACACAAACACACGTATGATTGGATTGGGTTTCTGATTGATATTCACACCCTCCTTTTTAAAATCCCAATCATTTGGAACGTGTCTTTTACTGTTTCTGCCCCCCCACTCCATTTCTTTTGTATTTTTAATTTCTTTTTCATATTATTTCCATTTTCTTATTTTAAAAATACTAAAACACATTGAAAATTTCTAAATAAATTCATGTGACATCTTTATGCATTTAATTGATTATCTACATTTTTTTAATTCTGGTTTCATTAATTTTTGAGCAAATTTCCACAATTTATTTTCAATTTCTTTTTCATTTAAACCTTTCTTTGACATTTGAACTTGTGCATTTTATTTCTCCCATCTCATACCACATTTTTGACTCATTATTTTTGCATTGGTTAGATAACACATTAAAGCATCTAAATCAATTTTCTTTTGATTTTTAAAGTCATTTTATCATGTGTTTAGGAGTTCTTATTTGAGCATTTTTGTAGTGTGTTTCAATGTGTTTTCATGAGGCCTTTTGAGGCACTTTTCTTTTGAGTTTTGCTATGAGTTTGGTACATGTTTTTGCCTCTTACTCGGTTTATTTAGGACCTATTTTCACAATTTTCTCTTGTGCTTTGATATTTGTTTAATTCCTTGCACTTGAAGTAACATGTATGCACATTCTTCTACTTCATTCTCATATGATTTTGATGAGGCACTTATGCCACCTTTTGTGTTTAATTTGTATGATATTATAGCTCATTTGTATGATATTATAGGTCATCTCAAACCATGATTATAGGTAATTTGCTTTCACTTCTTGCCACTTACACGTGCTTGTTTCAATTTGTTCCATTACATGAACTTGATTGAGTTAAACTTGCATCCTATCTCTTCTTGAGCTCTACATGTTTTATGTGTGCATTTTTGTATGCCATTTCATACCTTCCATTTGCATATCATTAATAGTATGCCACTGCCCATATGAATTCATTAATCATTTCACATGTTATGCATTTTGGTATGTCACTTGGTGCATCTAATTGAAACTTGTTTCTTCTCCTTACTTCTATTTCATCTTACTTCTTCTATTTGTATCATTGCATCCATGATTTGTATGATGATTTATATGCATTGTGAGGCATTTATAAATGTTATGTGGTTCTGACCTTGATCTTTTGTGAAGCATTATTGCATGATCACTTTACATGTCCACTCATCTTTCATCTATTCCTTTCATAGGTGCTTTTATTTGATGATTAAGACTTTGCTTGTGCATAGTTTGCGTGGGTTAGATATCTTAACATTAGAGAACATCCTTAGAGCATAGGTTCTGACCTTGATTGATTTTCATCTCTTAGGATCTTTATTCTTTGATTCTTATTTCGTTTGATCATTATTTGGTATTCTTTCCTTATTTCACTACTTGTAAATTGTTTTTGAACTAACCTTTTCATGTAGGTGCTAAGGGTAAGTAAGTGTGTGGATATGCTTCCACATACACTTCTTTCTTATATTTTCTCTTATCTCTTTTAATCATTCTACTTGTGATCATGATGAGCATTTATATGGTTTCCTTGAATAACTTCTTTCTTCCCCTTTTGAGTTATAATTCATTTTCTACTTTAGAAGTGAGTTGTTTAATTCATTCTTCTTCTCCTTTCTCTTAGGATTAGGTTTCTTAAACCACATTAACCATAGGAATATCGATGTATGACAACTTTAGGGTTTGACTCTTAGTCTCCCTCATTAGATTTTACCTTTCTCAACCATTTGAGTCTTTCTCTCCTCATCTTAAAACAAAAAGGCAAAAAACACTTAATAAAGGTTGACGCATATTACGTGTGAACCTAGAACATGGGAAATGGAAGGAGAAGGGTTTCCCTCCACCTTCCTAGAATGTTTAGCATATGTCCTGTTAGGATGGCCATGCGACGCATTCGATCCTATATTATAGACTTGAATGCAATACGTGTTACTAAACACCAATAAACAAAACACTTCTCCTTAAAAGACAAAAACAAACAAATTCTCTTCTCATCTCCTTCATTCTATTCCTTAAGGATTCGTCACATCCGTTCCACCGCAAACAGGTAACGCCTAAGTCTCCCTACAGCGAGCTGCAACATCTAACTGCTGGAACACGCACTCTGACTTTCCAGTAAAAAACACAAACAAGTTTCCCTTAGTTGAGGGGAACTACGTCGCTCTGATTCTCATGTTCCCGATGAGATACGTAGGCAGTGGGGTAGGGCCCATTCGAGCACTTATTTTATTTTCCCTACATTTGTCTCTCCTTTCTTTTCCAGTTCTCTAGCAGTGGAGCTCCAGTCGACGACACCCTTTGATCGAGACAAGCAAGCGTGGATCCCATCGGGTACAATAGACGCGTGGGGGTGCTAATACCTTCCCTTCGCGTAACTGACTCTCGAACCCAGTTCTCTTGGTCGCAAGACCATGCTCTTTCCTTTACCTCAGGTTTATGCAGTGTTTCCTTTCCCTCTCTTAGGATAAATACACATTGCTGGCGACTCTGTTTCCACGCCACTCTCGCGTTTGTACCTAGATGAAAATCCTGGGAGCGACATGTACCCATAAAGATGTCAACCAACTCATTGTTAGAGAGAGCCAGTCGCACACGAGATGCCATCTCACGCCATCTTTGTGCATACTCCTTGAATGTTTCAGCTTAGCGCTGAGACTGATTCCACAATTGCAATCTAGTTTATGCCAGATCAAGGTTATATTTGTATTATTTCACGAACGCTTCAGATAGATCCCTTCAAGTACGGATTTTGCTGCGCTCCAGGCCTATATACCAATCCAATGAAGCACCAGACAAACTATCTTGAAAACAATGAACAAGCAATTCATCATTATCAATATGGGATGCCATCTTCTGCAGTACATAGTGATGTGACTACGCGGGCAACTTAAACCTTTATATTTTGGCAAATTAGGTATCTTGAATTTCTGCGGCAGCACAACATTTGGAACCAAACACAAATCTTTGGCCTCCATGCCAAAAGTAGAAAACCCTTCAATAGCTCTGATACGTTCTTCCAACAACTTGTAGTCAATAGATCTACTCTGATTAACAGGCCTGACAAGAATCTGAGGATTTGGTAGCTGAGAAGCGGCCGAAGCGCTAACTTGCGGAGTAGCAAACTGAGAAAGATACACCAAACCCGGATTAACCATCTGACCAGCATTCTGACCCATTGGAACACCATACGAATAATTCAGAGGAGGTACCCCCAGTAGCTGAGGAATATGCCCCAGGATAGAACATCCCAGGATGAACATTCTGAGCAGCAGCTTGAGCAACTCGAGATGAAACCGGAACATGAATAGGAGGACCTCAATACACATGCTTTTCTTCCTCAGGAGTTTCAGTGTCAGCCAATCTAGCAGTTTGATGAGCCTGAACCTGAAGATTCTCAGGATCATCATTCACCATTGGAGGCGGGATTGGAGTAGGCATGACCCATGGATATGCAACAGCATTCCCATTAGGCATGGGCGCACCAAAAGGCTGATATGGCATGAAGGCACTACCATTATTTACAATCTGAGGAGTGTAATTCGGAGGCATGCCCCAAGGAAAACCAGCGGGCATCTGGTTCAAACCGGGTTGAACAACAGGCTGATTTGCAGGCTCAATTGGTACTTCAACTCTAGCAGGAGATGGAACAACAACAGCAGGAGTGGCCGTAACAACAGGCGAAACAGTCACAATAGGAGTGACAACAGTTGCATCAGTAGGGGTTGCAACAACAGTGGCAGCAACAGTGGCGTCCCTTTGAGCACGAAGGAGTTCCATAATGACATCCATGTTCGTTTGGAACTGATGAATCCGACCTTGGAATTGAGCCAGAGTTTCCTTGTAAGCAACGTTCGCAGCTTCAAAGTCAGCCATGATTCTGGATTTGTTTGAGCGAGTAAAATACCGATGTCGAGTCGCCGTCTTGCTACAAGGAAGGCGGACAAGGATGAGCAACGGTTTCGGATGAAGGGACATGCATATGTGTGCAAATGAATGTATGATATGCATGCAAATATAAAGTTTTAAATGCATATGCAAAAATTAATTTGACATGATGAGATGATATGCAACACAACAACAAGAAGCCAACACTGTCTGAATAATCAAATCTGAACAGTCGGGATATCTGCATATAATTCTGTGTCGGTGCAACATAATCTGATGTGTCGGTGAAGCAATCTGGCGTGTGTGAGAGAACAAGGGTATGAAGTGGCTTGTTTTCCTGCAAAAACCCATCCCCCTCACAGGTGTGATCTAGACACAACAAGGTGGTCCCTAGAAAGGTCGCCCAAACCATAGGACTCAGAATGAAAACCCCCCGCCGTAGTGAATTCTCACAGGACGGAAGTATTCTCAAACGAATCACGATCTGGGATGTGGGTCTCGTGATATCCCAACAAACAAAACGCAGGCCTCACGACTATCCATGTTCTAGCCTATGTGTATACTAGGCCCGGTGTTAGGACCTTTCTCTCCAATAATATCTACCCATCCCAACAACAGCAGAAAATAGCAGATATCCAGAATATGCAGCATATGAATATTCAAAGCAGTAAAGAAATGAAGTAAATAAACATAAAGCTAAAGCACGAAAAATAAAGCGAGTAAAGCGCAAAAGATAAACACCCAAGCAGGCAAGAGAGCAAACAAAACTAGGCGAGACCCTAACTTGCAACTGCAAGGAGCTCCCCAGCAGAGTTGCCAGCTGAAGATGGCTGGTTTACATCCTGAGTGAATCGCTCACTCAAAGATAACACAGAGTCACCACCGAACTTTATTTAGTCCCAAAGGACAGGGGAAATATCTATAAAACCCAAGGGGAAGAGAAACTGGAACGGGGGTCAGTTATGCGAAAGGAAGGTACTAGCACCTAACGCATCTGTCGTACTCGACGGGAACCATTTCGCTTGCTTTTAGGCTTGGATTGATTATCTATCTAAAGGCTTCTAGCTAAAAGTAAGAAGAGAGAGAGAGAGAGAGGGGAAAAAGAAAGAAAAGAAAGAAAGTGCTCGCGGAGGATTGGGGCTCTCGTGCTTACGTACCCTCATAGTGCAATGAGGAAATCAGAGCGTCGTAGTTCATGGAACCAGTGGATAGAAAGGAAGGAAGAAAGGGTGAAGGAAAGAAAGGTGGAAGTGTGCTCGCCAAGACATCGCGTCTCGTGCCTACGTATCTGACATTCAAAATAATGCAGAATTAGAGCTTCCGTAGTTCGGGGAACCGAACGAAAAACAAACAAGAAAGAAACAGGAAACAAAAGAAGTGGTGTCGAAACCAAGAGCAAGAAAAACTCTACTGGGGAAGACCACACAGTAAGAGAGATTGCACAAGAGACTAGAAAAAGAATGGTGTCAAAACCAAGAACGAAAGAAACTCCGCTGGGTATAACAAAGAGAAGTGGTGTCGAAACCAAGGAAGTAAAAGAAAAAGGGAATAGAAAGGAATCAGTTGGGGATCCAAATAAAGGGGTGGTGTCAAAACCAAGAGAAAGGGGAGACTCGTTATATTAAATGGCTGGCAGTGGTTAACCGAAGAAAGAGAGTAAGACTCTGGCGGGGAAAAGAGTTGGTGTCAACAGACGGACTGTGATAAACCAAGAGAGAGAGTGTTGAACCAAGAGAAGGTGTTTGACTCTGATGGGGAATCGGTATGTTAACTGATAAACAGTGGTTAACCGAAGAAAGAAAGGACTGCAACTCTGTGGGGGTAGAGAAACATTGGTTTTAACAGAGAAAACTGTGATTAACCAGAAGAACGGGTGTAGGACCGATCGAAGGTCGTAACCCAAAAGGGGTGTTGGTAATGACTGAACAAGTAGCACTTGACCAACGAAGAAGGGTATTGAACCAAAAGAGGTTACTAGCCCAAGGGTGCAAGTATTCGAACCAATAAAGGTTGCCAACTCCCGGGGATTCGGTTTTAACAGGAGAACTGTGATTAACCGAGAAAAATGAATGATTAACCAAGAGAAGGTGATTAACTCAAAAAGGGCTTCAGTATTTTAACAGACAGGCTGTGGTTAACTGAAGACAAGGGTGATTAACCGAGAGAAGGTGATTAACCCAGAGAACTCAGTTTTTAACCGACGGAATGTGGTTAACTGAGGAGGCGGGTGATTAACCAAGAGATGGTGATTAACTCAAGAAGAACTCAGTTTTAACAGACGGACTGTGTTTAACTAAAGAAACGGGTGATTAACCAAGAAACGGTGATTAACCTAAGAGGAATTCAGTTTTAACAGACGGACTATGGTTAACTGAGAAAGAGTGTAAATATTGGTGTTTTAACTGACAGGTAGTGATCAACCAACAAAGGGAGAAGAACCAAAAGAAGGTTGCGAACTCCGCAGGGGTTTCGGTTGTAACAGGAGTACTGTATTTAACCGAAGAAAGAGGAAAGAAACTCTCCAGGGGAATCAAAAGAACAATGATTGACTGCAAGAAAAGAATAGGGTATTGAAACGAAGAAGGCTTGCTAACCCAATGAACAAAGGATCGTAACCAAGAAGGCGATTGACCAAAAGAGATAGATCGAAAGAGATAGGAGTGATCAAGGATCGAAAGAGATTGCAAAGGGAAAAGAGTGATCAAGGATCGACTCGACTGGGGAAAGAAAGCACACTACCGCCTGGAGATAGAGATGACTTAGCCAAGCACAGGGTCATTCGTCCCCTACCTGATGTAGTCAGAATGAGAGTAGGAATCCTCCCTTCTCATTCCTTCTATAACACACAAGGTGTAATGTGGAAGTTGAAACTGACGACACAACAGCTCCAAGTTGTACAGTGCTCCTGCGTGGAGAAACGGACAGCGTAACAACTTCAATTTGTATTGTGCTCCGATGTAGGGCGTAGCGCGAAACTCCAACTCCACGGGGGATCGAGAGAAAGCTCTAAAGGAAGCCTAAAGAGAGGAAAGGGGAAGATTAACTAATCGAAACATGGTTTCGATCAATCAATCAAAGGGAAAACCATGCCAACAATTTTCCAAAGAAAGTGAAAAATCATTAAGGCAAAAGGTGTGAATTATTGATTATACAAGATTAAGTTCATCCATGAAGAATGAAACTTAAAGCAAAACCAAGAAAGGGAGTACAAAATAGTACCAAATGATCACAAAATATTCAACATAAAGTCATGTTATGTGATCAAAGAGAAATGCAAGCATGATTATATTCACATGATGCCAAAATATGAACAATTTGAATAATCAAAAGTGTGCACCAAAAGTTCATGAATAAGCTTCAAACAGAAGTTAAATAACATTAAAAACATCCATAAAATAAAGCATGACAATCAATGGAAGTTAAAATGAAGAAAGCATAGCAAACACACTTGAAAAAGCAAGAAAATGGCCTTTTGGTTCAGTGTTAATCGATTAACACAATTGCACTGCAAAGTGTTAATCAATTAACACGTGAAAAAGTGCAAAAAAACACTGGTTAATCGATTAACACAATTGCACTGCAATGTGTTAATCGATTAACACTGGACAAGGAGCAGAAAATCAGTTTTGAAAAGTGCTTTTGGCCAACTTTTTGATTGTGCAATCACTCCAATGCTAGGGCAAACAATTATGTGCGAAAAATCAAGTTTAGAAGCAGCAAATGATCAACAATAGAATCAATTAAATAATCAAGATCATAGATCAAGCAATGGTATGATCAATTCACATGCAAAGAATAAAACATTGAAACTACATCGCGAATGATACGAAAACGATTGAAACAGAAAAATGAATGAGATCCACCAACCTACAAGGCTGAGATATGCCTTGGTAAATGTTGCAATGTGATCTTGATGAAGATAATCAAAGAAAACCAGAGGAATCTTCAATTATAGCCGAAACGTATCGAAACCGATCAAATCGTGACGAAAACTCCAAAATGAGAATTATCACCGAAGAAACTTGAATCGATCACTTGAGATGAATCCAAAAGCTACTAGAACTCCAGAAAAGCCAGTATAATGGAATGGCAATGGAGGTTAAGCTCAAGAAATAATCACCTTCAATGTGAAAAGTGGTTATCCTTCAAGAATTAAGAGCTTTTAGTGAGGTTTTGGAAGAGAATTGAGATAAAGATGAAAGTGTAGCAGAAAAAAATCAGAGAGAATGTGAGAGAATTTAGAGTGAAATGTGATAAATTTGTGTGAGAAATGGGAGAGAATGGTTGAGTCCTTGAAAAGTGAGTGAAGGTGTGTTTATATAGATTTTAGGTTTGGAGTGTGAGAGGTTTGGAATTTGGTTTGGAATTAGCTTTGGGTTTGGAGCTAGGTTAGGAGTTAGTTGGACTTGACTCACCGAGTCAAGGCGGTTAACTCGGTTAGTTAGAACTAACTCGGTAACAATCCCAAGGTGAACTCCATCATCCAAAGATCCACATTACTTGGAAAACAAGGAACATGGTGCACTCAATTTGAAGTGAAGTATTATAGCAAATGCACTTGGAATGAATTGAGTAGCTTTGAATTGTCTAGATATGTCTAGAATATTCCACATGCTACTAGAATACTGTAGAATCCAAGACCAAAGTGTGTGCAAAGATGCTGTCATGAAAAAGCAGCAAATTATGCATATTCTGCATGTGTTAATCAATTAACACAATTGCACTGCAAATGGTTAATCGATTAACCAGGCCAAAATATGCCCAATTTGCCTAAAAAAAGGTGTTGTGGTCCCGACTTCGATTTTCCACTTCTTGTATTGATGAATAGGCATAGAAACCTTCATTTTGTGCTTGTTTTGATGATGTGATGACCTTGTGAGGATATGATTAATCGGGCTTAGAAAACCTGAATATTCCTGCAATCAAAACACAAGAGGAAAAGTACGAATGCGTATGCTAATGATGCGAATGCTCATGCTCATGCAAAAGGCAAAAGATGGAGGTCAAATTTTGGGTTACGAAAATGACAAATAGAACTATGATATGAATTGTGCATATTGTTTTGAATAAATGATTTCTTAGGACTCGTCCAACATTAAAAAGATGTGTTAATATTGTAATCATTCGGTATGCACAAGTTCATGGTAGTAAGAGTAGTGTATGTAACATGTCTAGACACAAATCCTTGAGGTATATTGTATGTCACAGGACTGATGTTTAGTAGATAATAGATGGATAAGTTAAAAAATGATAGCAAGGTTAAATCAGGAGCTTCCAAAATCATAAAATTAAGAGGGTGAACAAATACAAGTGTATGTTCTAAAATTAATTATCTGTATTTTCGGATAAGGCGAGATAATTTATCTTTCATTTGTAACTAACTTTGAACTTACATTAGGAAAATGGGTGTCGTTCCTTACCCCTACGAGGGCATGAGGCATATCATCTTTTCTAAACTTTTAAAATATGCAGGGTAGTTGTCGTAACAAATACCGGACAGAGCCTTACCCTCCAATAAAAGTAGGGCCTGAGAACAACGAAGACCTCCACAAAGGGCAAATCGACTATGTAAACATTAAACCTCTGGTCGGGTCAAGTTAAATGAAACCTCTGACCTTAAGCAATTGGCTATGTAAACATTAAACCACTGGTCAGGTCAAGTCAATAAAACATCTGATCTATCAAATCGGCTATGTAAACAATAAATCTCTACTCGGGTCAAGTTCAATAAAGCCTCTGACCTAATATAGTTGGCTACGTAAACAATAAACCTCTGGCCAAGTCAAGTTCAATAAAACCTTTGACCTATGAAATCAACTATGTAAACATTAGACCTTTGGCCGGGTCAAGTCAATAAAACCTCTGTCATATGAAATCGGCTATGTGAATAATAAACTTCTGGTCGGGTCAAGTTCAATAAAACCTCTGACCTAATAAAACAACTATGTAAACAATAAACCTCTGGTCGAGTCAAGTTCAATAAAACCTCTGACCTCTGAAATCGGCTATGTAAGCAATAAACCTTTGGTCGGGTTAAGTTAAATAAAACCTCTGACCTAATAAAATCAGCTATGTAAACAACAAACCTCTGGTTGGGTCAAGTTAAATAAAACCTCTGACCTTTGAAATCGGCTATGTAAAAAATAAACCTTTGGCCGGGTCAAGTTAAATAAAACCTCTGACCTATGAAATCGGATATGTAAAAAATAAACCTCTGGCCGTGTCAAGTTCAATAAAAACATATGACCTAAGAGATTGGCTATGTAAACAATAAACCTCTGCCCTGGTCATGCAAAATAAAAGCCTCAGACCTCCATTTAACGTCAACCTCCATGTAGCTCTAAACGTCAATCATGCAAATAAAAGCCTCTGACCTCCATTTGACGTCAACTCATGTGGAGCTCTGAATGTCGGTCTTGCCACACAACCTTTGACCAATATCACATCAACGTCTATTGACACTATGAACGTAGAATAAGTTAATAAAATCCCTAACCTTTTAAAAATTCCAAATTTCACACCTCTAGTCAGATCAAGATAATATACTTAGGACCTTCAAGGATGCGTTATGATACTTGCATCTAATCGGAGTCACCACGGTCCAAATAGGACGAATCATTAATCTGTTAAAAATTATTATCCTACATATATCCCGGCCAGGGTGTATGAACCCGAGTTCAATGGTCTGGGCCCGGTCGAATCTTATTTAATTAGAGTACTGTGAAGGATGCAGGCAATAGAGCCTGGATTACCATAATACTAAAAACTTGTATGAGATATTACAAATCTAAGAAAAAGGCCAAGCATTGGGGTGGATAAAATAGAGCTTCAATAGGTTGAGATGCCACTGGGGCTTTCCGACTTCTGCATGTCTAGAACCTATCAGGTTCTATAAATGACAAAGGGTCGAGATGCCACTAAGGCTCGCCGACTTCTCCATGTCTAGAACCTATCGGGTTCAATAATGATCCCAAGGTCCTATAAATTCTCTATGTTTAGAATCTACCAGGTTCTATGATGCCAATAGGTCTAAATGCCACCGGGACTCTCCGATTGTTCCATGTCTAGAACTTACCGAGTTCTACGATGTTGGTATGTTGAGATCCCACAGGGGCTCTCCGACTTCTCTATCCAACTTTACCATATCTAGAATCCAACAGGTTCTATGATCGAAATCCCACCTGGGCTCTTTGATTGTTCTGCATTGCAAGTCCATCAGTGTTCTCCGGCTTCTTCAAAGTCATAATTTTACTAAATACCACGAGAATTGATCTATCCTCAAGTCCTTAAAATGGTTATGACAAGTTTAAATGACCTGAGATAAGTCACCTACTGTTGGCAGGGAGATTTCGACCAAACATGGGAAATGAAGAAATGTTGAAAAAGCCAAGCAAGCAGGTCGACATCAGGAGAAAGGATGGTGAGGAAACTAAAGTGGGTCGACACAGTCAAAAGGTGCATCGGAAGGAAACAGACAAACAAGGCCATCAAAGGATGTCAATTGGTGGCCCATGAAACTAACTCAAAGTTGATAAGTTTTTGGGCGGGAAAACTTGAAAGCTAAGAACGTGGGAAGTTAGAAAGATAGTGGGGTGACACGTGTCACAACCAGGACAAATCTTGGGCAACGGATAGTTATTTTTTCATCCTATTTAAAGCAATAGTTATTTCCATTTTAGGGGTCGCATTTGTAACATTGAAAAGGGAAAACACTCAAAGTACCAAGCGTTAAGAGAAACGAGTTTGCTCCCGCATAAATGTATGACAGCGTCCACACTTATTATTTTAATGCAATTTATATGACCAAAGTTTAAGTTATCTTGTCATTTACTTGTCTGTTTTTCTCGCTTTGTTTTATTCATCAATTCGTAACTCTTTTATTTGTTCAAAGTTTCTTACAACTCTTCTAAACTAAAAGCCATCATATCAACAAGACTTACATTTTAGCCCAACTGTTCTGGAATTCTATGGCCGATCTCGCGAGTAAGCCTGCGATAGGAGGCAAGCGGTTGTTCGCGCGAGAATCGTGTGCGAACAATTTAGCGCGCCCGGTGGGATGCGTTTTGAGTTAAGTGTATGCATTTACGTAGTGGTAAGATGGTGACACCATGTCCGAACGAAGAACCGTTTTCGACGGAAAGTACAGTTGTAATGCAAACAACTGACGTTGCCTTTGGGACCGTGTCTGCGGTTTTGACTGCCCGTAGCAGGCCAACCGCGACACCACGTCAATCTGAACCAAGGTCGACAATGACAGGGACTACAGGTCAGCATGTGCCTAGTTTCACAATGCCTATCCCTCGATCTTTTGGGATGCTGACAAAGTTCATATCAAGTCTACATTGTAGCGGTCATATGTTTGGGAAAGTTCGTCCCTAGTTTTTTCACCATACCAAGGCTTAGGGCCTTTGGCAAACCAAGTTACTCGACCCCCAGGTTTTAGTCTGTTATCCCAATCAATACCAACGTTCACTTCAAGTTCCGTCGCGGTCATGAGACAGCAGATGGATGAGAGTAATCACAAAATAATTCATATGTTGACTCAGAAAATGGGCACCATATTGAGACCATTAATACAAGATTAGACCCAGAGTTACCAATAATTGGAAACTCAGATGACACGGATAGGTGACTTCCTAGGCGCTCCTAGGACACCGGGTCGACAGACTCCTCTGCCTCGATCGGAGACACCAGTTCGCCAGGATGAAGTCTTCAACAAGACAATTGACTAACCCCATGAGTTTGAACAAACCCCTGGAAGGGCCCAAAGGCCACCCGTTGTGATGGTTCATAGGAACCAAGATCCAGACTATGTGGTCAGACAAGTTCGACACGAAGCCCTGGCTGGCGAGCAAAACTTGGAGGCCATGGTCGAACGGATCATGGTCCGAAATAGGGCAAATCCAGGCCTTCGACGGCCAACGTACACGTCCCCACTACCAGATTTTGTCTTACAGACAGAATTACCTAGGGGTTGGAAAGTACCAAAGTTCACCAAGTTCGCCGGAGAGACTGAAGAGTCCACCGTCGAACACGTCGCCAGGTATCAAAACGAAGCCGGTGACATAGTAAATAATGAGGACTTGAAAATGAAGTATTCCCCAAGTTCCCTCACGAAAAATGCGTTTACTTGGTTTACCACGTTACCCCCTCATTCTGTTCACACCTGGGCATAATTAGAAAGATTGTTTCATGAAGAGTTTTACATGGGACAATAAAAAATTAGTTTGAAAGAATTGGCCAGTGTCAAACGGAAGGTCACAGAGTCAGTGGACCAACATCTTAACAGGTTTAGACTTTTGAAAGCACGATGCTTTACTCAAGTCCCTGAACATGAGCTAGTCGAGATGGCAGGTGACGGTCTAGACTATTCCATTAGGAAAAAGCTGGACACGCAATATCTCAGGGATATGGCACAACTAGCTGACCAGGTCCGACAAGTCGAATGGTTGAAAGCTGAAAAAACTTAGACTAACAGATATCGTAAGAGAGAAAAAGTGTCATACGTAGCCGCTGACGAATATTTTTCTGACGACGAAGAACTCGTCGACGAAAACGAGGTTAACGTGGCTGAACTCAAGCCAAGGCCTCCATACACATGCAAATTATTAAAACCATCAAACGGGAAAAATCCCGTCGAAACTGGAAAAACAGATAAATACGTTGCTAAAACTTATACGTTTTACGTGTCTAAATGTGACAAAATATTTGATTTACTGGTTAAAGATGGTCAGATAATTGTTCCTCCTGGTTTAAAAGATCCCCCATTAGAACAAAAGAAGAAAAAGGGATTTTGCAAATTTCATAATTTTCTTGGTAATAAAACAGCTCAATGTGTTCTTTTCATGGATCTGGTGCAAAAGGCTTTGAAGGAGGGCCGACTTCAATTTGGCGAAAGGCCAAAGATGCAGGTTGATACAGACCCACTAAAGGTCGAAGAGGCTTTGCATTCGGAGTTGTACGAGTGCATAATGTTTGAGGCTACTGAGGGTCTCAGCAAACAATCAACAACTAAGCCTATGGAATGCATGATGGTCGAAACCACTGAAGGTTCCGACAAAAAGATTGAGGAAGAACTAGAGGCGGTCTACCCTCAAGCTAGCGAAAGCTTGGCAAGTTTCCAAGAAAAATGTAAGGTAAGTGGGTCGAGGCCGGTGTTATGCCCTAGGTGCAATGTTGTCTTTGATAAGAAAGTTGCTGAGAAATACGAAGTGGGCAAGAAAGAGACGTCGCGAGGTGATAAGCCACCTGTCCCAAGGTTTGTATTCAACTAAAATGCTTCCCCTCGTCGAAACGAGGAGTACATGAAGCTATTCCAAGAGGCACGACCCAAGAGCTTTGTGCCACCGTCGGACACTCCACAGGAGAAATGGGTGGCACCAGTAAGCTAGAAAGGGAGCAAAAGGCCGAAATGGAAAGTATTGGATTTGGAGAAGGAAGCAAACGTCTCTGAAAAGAGAGTCGAACCTAGGGGCTATGTGGTGTCCCCCAACTATAAAGGGAAGAACCTTATGACCAGGACTTAATGGAGATGTTATCAGCAAAATAAGAAAGCTGAGAAAGAGGCTTCGGCTTCACAGCTGAAGCCTGTCAGAACTTCTGGACAGAAACGAAAATACCCAAAAGGAAGATGGGTAGAGAAGGAAAAAGTCATAACAAACCAAACAATGGCAGTGACTGTGGAAGCTTCGGGAGAGAAGGGGTGCTCTCTACCCAGAGCTCACGGTGTACATCTGTGATCGAAAGCAAGAAAGAACCAGAATACACTCCCCAGTTGTAGCGTGTAATTTTTGTCGGTGACGCGACCACCTTATCGCCATGGGTTTCTCCTCACTGCAATGGTAGGAGTGGGGTGCTACTTTCTGATTTCTTATTTATCCCATGAAGCTAGAAGGGAAAGGGAAGCTATCTAAAACTAACCTTGCACGCGATTATTTAACTTAACAAACGCTAAGAGAGATTCGGGGAGTTCGGGGTCAGGTTATACAATGGGGAGTTGTCAATTACCCATCCTATATGTGGTTATCCATAGATTGTTAGCATTAGGTTTTGCTTTGTACTTGATGGTGTTTATCTGGGAATGGGTTGGGAAAAGTTTGAGATAGAGAGTGAGTTTTTGATGATTTTGGTGAGGTATTAGACCTTAGTGTTGATTGATGTGAAGGTACTGGACCTAAAGTTTTTGTTTGGTATGAAGGTATTAGACCTAGAGTTTTTGATTGGTATGCTCGCTAAGATTTCGCAATCTTATGCCTACGTATTACTGTTTTAAAGAAACAGTGAAATCAGAGCAATCGTAGTTCCTCCTATTCTATGGGAGGAAAAAGATGTTTTGGTGTCTTGTTCAAAGCCCAAGATTGAAGCTAAAAGGTTTATTTGTGTCTTGTTCAAAGCCCAAGATTGAAGCTAAAGGTTTGACTTTAGAGAGAATTTGTCATCTCTAAAGGGAGACATCTTTATCTGTTTATCACAATTGTTGGGTGACTGATTATAAAGGAGGGTTACGTTAACTGGGATGTGAGAATCCAGCAATGCCATAATTTCCTTTATAGGGGATTTGTCCTGAAGGAGAAAACTTTAACTCAGTGTAGAGCAATGCCATTTTTCCTTAGGAGTCTCTCATTCTAAGAGAGGGACAGTGACGTAGATGTAAACAATCCAGAGGCTTGCCGCTTACAGCAATTAGATGAGAGAGAGGATTTACCAGGATAAAAGATGGACTACAGCTTGGATATTTGAATCAACAAGTGTGCCACTTACAGCAGTTATCTGGGATTAAGGTTTGTTTTGATTTTCTATTTTGGTAGAGTGATAAACAGAGAAATGTCTTCCTACAGAGAGTTTTTTATTTCCTCTGAGGGGATGTTGATTTTTGTGTGCCTTGATCAAAGCCCAAGGTTGAAGCTAAGAGGTTGATTGACTCCACTAGGAAGTCCGTATACAAAGCCTAAGAGGAGGCTGGAAAAGACTAACTCAACAAGAGAGTGTTTATTTGTCTTGTACAAAGCCCAAGATTGAGGCTAAAAGATACTGACTCTTTGGGGGATATCATTATACAAAGCCTAAGAGGAGGCTAAAAGTTTGACTTTTCCGGGGAAAATATTCTGTCTATCTTCTACAAAGCCCAAGTTTGAGGCTAAAAGAGATTTTGACTCTTCTGGGGAGGGTTTGTATGTGTCTTGTACAGTGCCCAAGATTGAGGCCGAAAAGAAGACTGACTCGGTGGGAAAGAAATCTTTATCTGTCTTGTACAAAGCCCAAGATTGAGGCTAAAATGAGACTTTACTGACTCGGCTGAGGATATTTTAGGTGTCTTGTACAAAGCCCAAGATTGAGGCTGAAATGAGTTTGACTCTGCGGGAGAGTATTATATGTCTTGTACAAAGCCCAAGATTGAGGCTAAAGAGAGGGTTGACTCTGCTTAGGGAAATTTATATGGTGTCTTGTACAAAGCCCAAGATTAAGGCTGACCAAGCTGGAGAAATCATTATACATGGCCTAAGAGGAGGCTAACTTCTGCTAGGGGAAATCATTATACCAAGCCTAAGAGGAGGCTGGCTGTGCTGAGGAAAGGAAGGATCATTATGCAAAGCCTAAGAGGAGGCTATCTTTGCTGGGGAAGAACAAACAAAGAAATCTTTATGCAAAGCCTAAGAGGAGGCTGACTTCTACTGAGGATTATTGAGATCTAGAGGCAGGTCTAAATGGGGAATCAACTCTCGCTGAGGGTTTACAGAAGAGTTGAGATATCAGATACCTTGAGGCTCTGATGATAAACTGACCTTGGCTGGGGAAGTTTAGGATAAAAGACGAAGTTTTAGAACTCACGGATTTCGACTCTACTGGGGATTAATTAAATGACCAGTGTTTTTCCTGTGTTTGTAAGGAACTTGAGAATGTCTTTGAGACTCAAGAGGGGATTAGACTGTCCAAGTCTACTAGTGTGAAAGAGTTTATCTTTGTATAACGCCCAAGAGGAGGCTGACTCTTTTAAGGGATGAGTATCAACCCTAAAATTGGTCTGAGGTTTTGACTCATTGGAAACACAACTCTAACAAAGGATGACTAAGTTCTGTCCTATACCTTTAAGAGGTCTTCGAGGTCCTTGTATTAAGCCCAAGAGAAGGCATGAGAACTTTTAAGAAGCCGGAGGGTCCTTGTACAAAGCCAAAGAGGAGGCGGGGATGCTTTTAGGAAGCCTGTCACTACTACGAAAAGCCCATTTAGCAACGGTTGGGAATGACATATAATGGCGCGGGCGAAGGCGTTGTTATGTAGATTATTGTTGTAAGTTCACCGTTTCTACAACGGTCTGGAAACCGTTGTTGTATTCTGGAAGCGCGCGATATATTGCAACGGTTAGGTATTTCAACCATTGTAATATATATTAACTATCACAATGGTTATCAGTATGAACCGTTGTCATATATGTTAGCTATCACAACGGTTATTTGTCTCAACCGTTGTGGAATGTACCCTTAGTTTATTAAATACAAATGTATATTGCTTGTTTTACCATCCACCTAATTAAAGAAATACAACCATTAAAATTGGTAAAGAACTATATAATCTGAAAATTAAACTGTTCTTGAAAACCAACTTAAACACATCACTGTTTTCCG
Source organism: Lathyrus tuberosus (assembly GCA_022829125.1). Classification (NCBI taxonomy): domain Eukaryota; kingdom Viridiplantae; phylum Streptophyta; class Magnoliopsida; order Fabales; family Fabaceae; genus Lathyrus; species Lathyrus tuberosus. The sequence goes on from JALAZF010000090.1 coordinate 11,466,159, forward strand.
ATTTGCATCCATTTCATTCCGCACATTTTATGTTCCTAAACATAAAATTTATGGTTCGATGGTCGGTTTCCTTCAATCCGTCGATATCTTTTATTATATTTTACCTCTTCATCGCCAAAAATCACCATGATTTTATCATCATAACAATGATCATGATCTTAACAACCACGACGATTAGTGACGACGATGAGGTAAACTATAATAAAAGATATCGATGAATTGAAGCAAACGGACCATTGGACCATAAATTTTATGTTAAGGAACATTAAATGTGCTGAATGAAATGGATGCAATTCGGAAAACATTGACATGATAAAGGTTGGTTTTCAAATACATCTTAATTTTCAGATTATAATGTTCTATAGCAATTTAACTGATTGTATTTTCAATAAAAGGATAGTGAAACAAACGATATATATAGTATATAATAAACTAAATTTCATATACAATATCAGAATGAATTCATATATATGTACCTTATCAGAATGAATTCATATATAGGTACCACCATCATCATCACCATGTGAAACAAATCCTAAGAAGTGGGAAGCAATGATGAAAATTAGTTAGTATTAAATTTAACTATATACAATATACATAGTATATATATAATAAACTAATGTTCTATATCAATTTAACTGATTGCATTTTCAATAAAAGGATAGTGAAACAAACAATGTACATAGTATATAATAAACTAAATTTCATATACAATATAAGAATGAATTCATATATATGTACCTTATCAGAATGAATTCATATATATATGTACCACCATCATCATCACCATGTGAAACAAACCCTAAGAAGTGGGAAGCAATGAAGAAAATTAGTTAGTATTCAAAACGAAACAACCAAAAGTTGAAACAAAACCCTAAGAAGTAGGACTGTACCATTACAATGAAGTTCACCTTGCTTGTGAAGCATTGAAGTCGAATCTGCACAAAATGAGAACAATCAACAAAAACAACATGAAGCAAACGAGATAATGGGAACTATTTAACAAAATGATTGAAGTAAAAGACTACCTTATTTTCCATAAACAATATGTACATTACGCTTGCTACCGCCAGCATCATCACCATGTTCATCTAGTTTTAGATTCTGCAAGAAGAACTACAAGGAGAAAGAACCTTAAATCAAAAGCTTCATACTTCTTGTATTTCTTCTCGCAGATTCTAAAAAAAGATGAAGTTTGGGTGCTAGGGTTTCACTGTGAAGGAAACGGCGCGACTGTCAAAAAGGGAAAGTTAATTCCCTTATATAGGTAAATTTTTCACAACAGTTTCTTAAATAACCATTATGATAGATTATATATTAATTTAATAATATCACAATGGTTAGTTATAATAACCGTAGCGATACCCCTTATACGTGGTACAAGGTTTGACACCAGGCAACAACATTTTCCTAAAATTACGCTTGGACTTTAAGTGATATCGCTACGGTCATTACTTATAACCGTCGTGATATTATTAACCGTAGCACTTCCCAACATATGCCTTAAGGGTAAGGAAGGATAAGAAGAAGAAGAAGAAGAAGAAGAAGAAGAAGAAGAAGAAGAAGAAGAAGAAGAAGAAGAAGAAGAAGAAAAGGAGGCATGTATATTATGATTCTGATGAGGGGAGTGAGGAGAGATGTCTAGATTATGAAGATGCATTTTATGCTATGGGCTCTGACAATGATCTTGATATGTGATATGTTTATCAATGTACTCTCAATGGAATATTAAAATAAAATTATCTCTATATATGTTCATCTCTTACAGTTTTATTTTTAAAGTTATATATATACTCTATTGCACTTAAAAATACTAAAGAATACATTGCTGGGAATATACATCATATATTACATGGCGTTAGACATGTTTAAAAAATTAATACATGTTTAAAATCTAAAACTGTGACAAAAAATACATTGCTGTGAATCGAAGCGTGATACATGTAGTACAACGGTCTTCTAATACAAGCGTGTTAAAATGTAAAAATATGGAAAAACAAATATAGTAGCTGGGAATCGAAGCTTGTTACACAGCTTGCATTACAGCGGATATGTAATACAACCGTCGTTAAATATGGCGTTATAAATTTTTAATCCTGTTACAACGGTGGGATACGAAACCGTGGTAAACCCAGCGTCGTTAAATGGGGTTTTCGTAGTAGTGTGTGGGTCCTAAACCTAAGAAAAGTTCAAGAATGGTTTCACCGAGAATAATTCCTTTAGTGAACAGTTCTTGGGTTTGAAGAAATTCAAGAGAGGTTTCACCGAGAATAATTCCTCTCTGGGGGATTGAATTTCTTTGACAATTTCTAAAAGTGACAGTCTGAGAAAAGTTTCACCGAGAATAATGCCTTTCTTTTTGTTCCATATCGTTTAAGCCCAAGAGAAGGCAAGACTGTATCTGGAAATCCTATGGGGATCTAGTTTTGACTGTACTTATGAGTGCCAACTGGCTTTAACTAGATCTAGACCTAGTTGTCGGGGAAAACTCTAAGCAGATATACTAGTATATATACAGTTGATATATGACAAGCATTTAAAAGGATATGAAAGAAGGACTTACAGGTGACCAAGCTTCCAGCAATACAGCTACATATATATATATATATATATATATATATATATATATATGAAAGCATGTAAAGAAAGCTGATAAAAACTTACAGGCGAGCAAGCTTCCATAGTAATAGCTGTATGGTTAGTTGTTCAAGAAATTAAAGAAAGTTTTGATAACAACTATGAATTTGAACCTAAATCAAAAGGGTAGTTGTTTTGAAAATATTGTTGGGGCTTATACTCAAGGAGAGGCCTTGATGAAAAGCAGTATCGTATCGTTGTTCTGTAAACTGTACTGGGGCTTATACAACAACTGAGGCCCAAAAAGGTTTTCTGTACAAAGGGATGGGTCTTACAACTCAAGGAGAGGCCCAAAGTGTTTAAAAAGAAAGGAAATGGGACTTACAACACAAAGGGTAGGCCCAGATGATTTTGTTTTAAACTGGCGATCGCGCCGGGATTTTTGAAATCGCAGTGGGTCTTATACAATGACTGAGGCCTAAATTATTTTGGTTTTTAAAAGGGGTTGGGTCTTACACTCTATTAGAGGCCCAAGTGTTTGAAAAGGGATTTGTTAGGGTGATAATGATCAAAACCCTAATTTTTGGTTTTTAAAATTCAATTAGAATAATCAAACATGTGAAAAAAGGTTGTGATCTTGGATTTATATTTGGAAAATCAAGTTTTATTCATGGGATGATTTAAAAATCATTTGAATCTATAAAACCAAGAGAAAAAATATTTTTAATATTTAAAAACAAATAAAAATATAATTCTTTACAAAAATACCAAATATATGAAATAAATAATATTTTTGTGAAATTTTCATGGAATAAAATATTTTAACATTTTTGGGAATTTTTAAAAAAAGAACCAATAAAAAATAATTAAAATTGAGAGAGAAATTAATTTTTCAACTAATTAACAAAAACATGAAAATAATGAAAAATAGCAAAAATGTGAGAGGTAGCAAAAAAGGTCTGGGTGGGGTTTGAACCCACGACCCCATACACAAACACACATGCGCGCTACCACTGGGGTGGTGATACATCTGTGTATCAAAACCACCTCATGTGCATATATGGGTTGCCTTGTTTTCAAGGCAAGGCAAGGCAAGTTTTGGCAATTTACGTGAAGCCTCTAACTTTCTCATTTCTCCATGGATTGGGACAAAATTTAGGTGCATCTGACCTAGAATTTCATGAGGAATCAAATGGTGCCCTTGGAATTTTCAGAAAATGTTTCCTCCTCAAAATCCGATAGTGATTTCAAAATAGGCTTATTTTTTCATGTTCTATGTTATTGTTGCGGTGAGAATCGGATATCAAGCTATTAATTAACTTGCATAGCAAAACTTTGAAATTCACCACCGAGCTTTGATTTATCCAAAGGAAAGGGTAAAGAACGAAAACCCTAAAAAGAGAATCTAGGTTCGGGGGTTGGTTATACTAAGGGAAGGTATTAGCACCCTAAGTATCTGTAGTACTCTACATGAACCTCTTATTAGTATTTGTGTTATGTTAAAGTTTGCTTGCTACGGGAATTGTGCTAAGGTAAAGACCTAGGGGTATAGACACTAAGTATGCTCGCCAAGACATCGCATCTCGTGCCTACGTATCCTGACGGGAATGGAATCAGAGCATTCGTAGTTCCCCTCAATGGGGGTGAGGAACTCTTGACTGTGGTCAAGGTTCCAAGGGAAAGTAGGGTGAAAAGCTTGAAATCAAAGCTTGTAAGGATTGATTGTTTAGGAGAAGAGATTAATGGCTATCACTTGGGAAATGATTGTGAAAGGTTTGACCGTCTTAAAGGAGAAGATATTAATGGCTATCTCTTGTGAAGGTTAAAGAGAGGTTTAAGAGTTATAAGAGATTAATGGCTATCTCTTGGGAAGGCTATGTTGAAAAGGGAATGAATGGTTACCTATGACTATGGGGTCAAGGAAGGTGGTTATGAGTTTTCTATGATTTTGAGGTCAATAGAAAGACTCTCCTTTGGAAGAAAGGGGATGACAACAACTCAATATGCACAAGATATTTACATGGATTTGAAATTAAATATGAATGAAATGAGTGTAAGAACTCAAGGAGATGTACAACAATTATGTGTGAATAATCTCAAAAGAAATCAAGGTAAACAAACCAAGACAAAACCGAAAGCAAAGCCTACTTCAATTTGTAACAGTTAAGAATGTGTTGTGAATAATGAGCCATAAGAAATAGGCAAAAGACCTCATTCAAGGTCACAAATTAGTCCTCAAATATCCCTTTAATGTGTCCTAAGACGCTTGGGAAAATTAACTCAAGAAAGTGAAGAGCAAAGGGATTTTCCAAAAGAGGTTTACAAACTAGATTCAAATTACTCTTAATTTTAGAAAATAAGAAATAATTACTAGAATTAAATAAAAATGAAAATAAAAATATTAGAAAATTAAGTTAAACATTGATGTGTCAACATGAATATTTTTGGGATTTTTAAACAACAACAACTATTTCTAATAAAACAGAATTGAAAATAAAAATAAAATGAAAACGTTTCAAAGGAAATAAAAGGGGGGACATCAGTAAAAGAAAAAGAACTGAGATTGTGTTGGGCGCACATGGGCCTGGAAACAGGGGGCGTGACTAGCAAGTCTGTCCCAAATTAAATACAAGGCTGAAAAGGAGAAAAAAGAAACAAAACAAAGGGGACTAGGGCGAGGGGGATTCAAACCCCAGTCCTTTTGTTTCACAATGCGCATGGTCTACCACTGGGGTGGCTATACATCCGTTGTATAAGCCACCCAGTGTAATATTTATTTTGTGAGCGAAAAGCAAAATGGCCAGGCGAACTCATGAAAACGTAGCATGCTAACAACATCATCCATCGGTCACCTAGGTTTAAGTTATAAAACTACAAAACAGAGACCCACCAATCACGCACGACCACACCTCAACTCCCTCCTGCAACGTGAACCAAACTGAAACAATTCTCGTGGAAAAACAAGAAAATACGCATGGCTTCCTCTCTCTTTCCCAACCTCGTTTCAATTCAAATCTCCATCATTTTTCACAAACCAATAGCCTAAACTGATCATCAAAAATCAAGGATTTCAACCATGCCATTTATTTGCCCTAAGACTAAACATACAACTCACACGAGAGCCAAAACTAGTGGAACAAAAACAAAGTTCAGAAACTTTAAAAACTAAAACATACAAGCCAAACCAAGAATGCAATGGTTCACACGATTCAAACACAATAACAAGCACATGATAACAACAAAGAAACAACAAAATCACAGTATGCTTAGGAGTTTTAAAGTTTTAGAGGCTTACCTCTTCCTTTTACAACACTTGCAAATGATGAAAATCACCCTCTGGAACTTTGTTGGTCCTTGGAGAGAAGGTGCAGACGATGAGAATCTTTGGAATGTGTCTGGATGATGCAATCCGATACCTCTTGTTTGTGGGAGCTTTGAAATGGCAGATGTTGGTAGAGGTTCTACAGTTAGTGTTTGAGTGTTTGGAGGTTCTCTATAAAGTGTTTATGGAGGGTTTGTGGTGTTGGATGATGGAGAGCTCGAGGGGAAACTCTTACAGCAATGTTCTTGCAAATGAAGGTGTGGGAATGGTATGTAATAGTGGAGTGACTACAGTTAGGTTTCATGTGTTTGGAGGAACTTTGTGAGGTATTTGGAAGTGATTTGTGGAGTTTGGATGGAAGTGCACGAGTGAGATGGCTGTTTGAAGTGTTCTTGCAGATTTGCAAGAACAAATGGATGGGAGAATATGGGGAGTATTCAGCCCTCTCTTTAGGTGAACCTGGTGCCCTTTGGGAAGTAGATTGAGGCCCTATTTATAGGAGATGTGGAGGGTTTAAGGTATGGGCAGAATGGCACAACTTGCCAACTTTGCCCTTTTGGAGATTTCCATCGTGTGAGCTGTCTTTGGCACACAAGTATTCAAAGGTTTTAATGCATAATCAAGCTAGGGTTATATTTGATGTGGTGTTCTGATGGGATTGGGTCAGAGCCCAAGTTTCAAGGAGAAGGAGTCTGCCATGATGTTAGGTTTGAAAAAGTTTCTCTTTCATGAAATCCTCTTGTACATACTAGCCTAAACTTGATTATTTTAATGAGCAACTTGCATTTTTCGTGGCTGAGGATTTAAATGTGTTAATCTGGCAATTATACATCAGAAACGTGAGGTGTTTGTTGATTAGAAGTAGTTTTGTACCATTATACAAAAGTTGGTAACTTGAAATTCAAGAAATGGACCTCTAACTTCAATAAATCGAATCTCTCAGGTCACTCAAAGGATGGAGGTCTTCTTGTAATTTTTGGAAAGCTCTCAATGCCCTCTACAACTTTCATGTTCAAAGATTTTTTATTTGAGGCATGGAACTATATGTAAAATCGGGTTAAAGCGGTGTGCAAATAAGGGTGAAAAAGCTGAAATTTCACTAAGTCCTTAAGGGTGATTTATCTTCCAAGTCTTGTAACTCAAAAACCAAGTATTATTTGGAAGAGGGTCCTCTAATATGATTTGAAGATCATGGAAAGAGCTTCCATTTTAGCTTTGAGTCACTCAATTTGGATGTGTGGTTTGAAAGTTATGATTGTTTCAATTTTGCACAAGAGGGGAAATTTCCATATATGAAAAGTTTCATGAACCAAACTTTACTTCCTTTGCAAGAAACTTCTTGAAACTTGATATTTCACATCCTAAGTCATCAATGAGACATATTATGATGGGTTGAGGTCTAGGATGTTTCATTTTGAATCAAAACCTCAAGGATTAGGGTTTCAGTCAAAACCCTAATTTCAACTGTGAATGTACTGGGATAATCTCCGATGATCTTGCTTCTTCCATCACATGTAAGGCTCATAGATGGTCTCTGAGGATGTATATTACCACATGGAGTCATGTCCTAGGGTTTGAGAACAACTCTTAATCAAAATCAAAGCCATGATCCACTTGTCTTGACAAAAACCCTAATTTGGAGGCAGGGTGAAACTGTGGCTTAAGTTACTTATGATGAGAGCCAAATGGTCTTGAATTCTTGTTGAGTAAGACCTCTAGGATGTAAGTGAGCTCACATGGTTGCATTTGGAGCCTTAATTGTCCTTCTCTCTTTGAAATCAGACGAGAGCTTGGCCTAGGAAACTTTGTCCCCCCTCTTTGTATAAACCCTGGCTTTTCACAGAAAAAAAAAACTAGCAAAATGAAATGGTTAGTTAACAATGCATAGATGATTGAATCTAAATGTCAAGTGCAAGATGTTATGACATCTAAGGGGTAAAATTTGAGGTACAACAGTTTCCCCTATTTTAATAACTTCATCGAATGGCATGAGGAATGGAAATCCTCGGGGCATCAAGGTGAAAGGTGTTTAAATATAGCAAACCGAAAATTTGTCCCTTAGATGGAATGCAGATGCTAAGGACAAGCAGCTGACATGCAAATGCTGACATGCCATACACTTCTAGTATGATGATATGATGTCATGATAGATTCAAAGGTGCGAACAAACCCGACACCAGAGATAAAGAGCAAACCATCACATAGAGCTTACTGGGAAAGGATGAAGGTTAGTATCCATGAGGAAAACTCACTGGGGATATAGACTAACCAACATAAGAGACTCAATGGGGAGACTCTAAGGGAACACTGGGGAAAATAAAATCACACTCTTTACTAGGCATGGAACCAGAAAGAAGACATGATCTCCTCTGGGGATCAATTTAAAATAAAAGGATAGACATCAACAAAAGATTTTCTGGGATTTTCTTATACTGAAGAGTTCAAACGGGATCTTCAAGAAAAACCAGAAAAGACAGAGAAAGGCACATCCGGAAAAATATCAGTTGGCAAAAGAAACCATATATCCAATAATGGCTTTGAATGAAATGTATAAATCATAATATCTGAGAAATCATCAGATAAGAATGAGATAAAATGTTAAATTTGAGAAGGCATCAGATGCAAATTGAGAAAGGTAGAGATTCAAGAAGGCATTGGATAAAAGGAAACCAGTCATCCAATAATGGCTTTGAACGAAAGGTACAAATCACAATATCTAATAATGGCTTTAGATGAATGTGAACAGAGACTACATTCAAGAATGGCATTAAATGCAAAGAAAACAATCATCCAATAATGGCTTTGAACAAAAGGTACAAATCACAATATCTAATAATGGGTTTAGATGAATGTGAACAAAGACTCGATCTGGAAAAACATCAGATAGAGAGACATATCCGAAAAGGCATCGGATGGTAAAGAAACCAGACATCAAATAATGGCTTTGAATGAAAGGTACAACTCACAAATTCTAATAATGGCTTTAGATAAAAGTGAACAAAGACTCAATCTGGAAAAACATCAGAAAGAGAGACACATCCGGAAAGGCATCAGATGGTAAAGAAACCAGACATCCAATAATGGCTTTGAATGAAAGGTACAACTCACAATATCTAATAATGGCTTTAGATAAAAGTGAGCAAAGCAGGGATCCAAGAAAGCATTGGATGCAAAGAAACCAGTCATCCAATAATGGATTTGAATGAAAGGTATAACTCACAATATCTGAGAAGGCATCAAATGTAGATGAGACAAAAGGTGAAATCCAAGAAGGCATTGGATAAAAAGAAACCACAACGTCCAAGAAGGCATTGGATAAACCACAATGTCCAAGAAAGCATTGAACGAATATGAACAAGGAGATATCCAAGAAGGCATTGGATGCAAAGGAATCACAATATCCAAGACAACATTGAATGGCTGTGAACTTTCAGAAATGGCACTGAAAGTAAAGTAAAATCACTATATTCAGTAACGGTATCGAATGATAGTGAGAAAGACATCCAGAAATGGCACTGAATAAACAAATAAGACTTTCAGAAATGACACATGAAAGGTATCCAAGAAAATTTGATGGGGGTTACAGAAGATAGGCAAAACTTCCAGGAATAGCACTGGGAGAAACAAGAGGAATAAGATATCCTAGAATGGCACTGGAGTGAGAGAAAATAAAGATCCAGGAATAGCACTGGAATGAGAGAAGACAGTCATCTATCAACAGGATTAGATGCGCAAGAGAATGACAACATTCAGGAATGGTACTGAATGAAAATGACATGTAACGTTTTAGTAAGGTAAGACGTGGATAACGACACGACCTCGGGAGAAAATGCAAATGAGGATGAAACACTCATGTTATGCATATGTATATGAAATATGCAGATGATATATGATCAGACACAGCTCGATGCTTTTGGTGGGAAGACAAGACTGGGAGACTGATTCCTCAACACGGAGATCACTGGCATTCTGCTTGGGGACTAGAGATGCTAATGCTGGACGGATCTCGGCCACACTGGTAAACTATATCAAGTGATGATCTTTGTAGGAAGGATGAAGATTTACTTGGGGATTCTTCAAGTAACTTGCCCCAGATCAGCTGACTGTTGTAGATGAATTGATCATTACTTTAGTTTGCCTGATTCTGTAATGAATGTTTCACGGTGCTCTTTGGAAAACTTGCCCTAGTCTGAGTTTTGAAAAATCTTCTGGATAAATCAATTCTGAGAAGGACTTGCCCCTGAACAATAATCCTTGAAATGATTCTTTAACAGAATTCGGAAAGAACTTGCCCCTGATAGAATCACCGATCAAGTTTCTTAATTGTTTGAAAATTCCTTGAGAGGAAAGCCAGCTTGCAAGCCAAAGTATTTGTACGAACATGGTAAATGCAAAGTTTATGCAACTTTTGAAATCAAAAACATTTTTGGAGAGATGTAAAGCATATGGGTCATTGGTCTGAACACGGCGATTCAATACATTTAAAAGTGAAAGGTATGATGCCAAAACAGATGATCTGCAAAGATCTTTGGGTGTCAGTTTACGCAACCTTGATGTAGTATACTTTCAAAATAACCTTGCTTCAGTCATGTCTTTTGAGGGTTGTAACGTGGCCTGGTTCATGGTTTAAGAAACAAAAGATAAAGGCTCAAAGTTTATTTGTGCCCACCCAATCTACGTGATGAACTCCAGTCCTATGCTCAGTTAACTCAAACTGTGCACTCAGGTTCCCATATGTTGGAAATTGCACTGATGATAGTAATGACGATGGTTCAAAATTCAATGGACTTGAGATGGCAGTCACTGCTTCCTTATAACTTTTGGTTGTCATACAAGCTTGTTCTTTCTTCTCTTTGTATAAGGCAAGGTCATGAGCTTCACACCTTTCTTAGCTTTTGCCTCGAAAGGGACTCGGCTCATTCTTTGAGTAAGTATTTCTTGATGACCCTTCTTCATTTATCACTTTGGGAAAGACTTGTACTACATTTATTCATTTAATTTGAAGGAGTTGAAAGGTTGTGAACGCCTGGCATAATGATTACGGCGAACCATCATTGGCATTTGACTTGAAAGACATCTTCGACACTTGCTTGTTGTGTGCGGAGGAATACTGTGAATGCAATCTTTTGTTGAAAGGCGTCTTGCATGAAATTCTTGTATTTGAATGCACAATCAAGTTACTGAGAACTACCCTGCCCCAGGTTAAAATTGCGGGTTTTTATTTGTAAAGAAAAGAAACTCCTACTTCAAGGCTCGAAGGGGTTAAAGAGGGGTTATCTTCCTTATTTCTCCAGTGTTTGGGGATTGAAAAATGCCTTACATCGTCAGTAAAATTTTGATTTGAAAGCATACCAACAACAGTTATGAGTATTTTGTTTTCATCATCCTCCACCCAATCTTTGCATAATCAAAAGAAAAGTGGAAAAGAGATAAAGTATTTTGCAAAAGAAAGCATAGAGATGTAAATAGAAAATACAAATGAATTGAATCAAAAGTTGCAATGCACATTTCATTAATTTTGAAAGTACAAACATGATTAAAAGCAAATAGCCATTACAAAATAAGGAATATGCAAACAACAAGAAACAAGGCCTAGTGACTAATCAAACACAAGGATGAGTTGTCCTGTCTTTAAGAAGTAGCTGGGCTGAAGTTGACTGAAGCTTCACTTGGCGTGCCCTGGAAGAGGATTGCTCTGAACATCGGGATTGTCCTTAAAGGAAAGGATTTTATTTCTCATCAGCTCTTGTACCATAGCTTTCAAGGCAAAGCAGCCTTCCAAGTTATGGTCGGCACCACCTTGATGGTATTCACAATGAAGATCAGCCCTATAGCCGGATGGAAGAGGATTTGGAGGAGGAGGCAAAGGCCTTGTGGTAATCAAACCTTGTTGAACCAAACCAGGATAAAGCTCAGTGTAAGTCATGGGAATAAGATCAAATTGACTCCTATTACGGTACTGGTTTTGTCCTGCGGTTGGACGTTGGGAAGCTTGAGCTGGTCGTGGAGCAGTAACCACGGGAGTGACAGCAGCAACAGTGGGGTGAATAGCATACTGAGGTTGGGGACGAGGCCTTCTCACTTCAACCATTGAAGCGTTAGTCTGATCTTCCCTTTTCTTCTGGAAGTTTCCATAGGATTTCTTCACAGCATTGGAAGATTCAGCAGCTTTTGACACTTTTCTTTTCTTAAGACCTTCCTCGAGTCTTTAGCCGATAGTAGCCAAATCAGTGAAGTTGGAGGAAACACTTCCAATCATCTTTTCCCAATAGAATAGGGACAGGGTATCCATGAATATTCCAATCAACTTTTTCTCAGCCAAAGGAGGTTCAACTTGGGATGCCAACTCCCTCTAGCGCTGAGCATACTCCTTAAAAGATTCCTTCTTATGTTGAGTCATATTTTGCAGTTGGCGTCGATCAGGGGCCATGTCAAGGTTATACTTATATTGTTTCATGAAGGCATTTACAAGATCTTGGAAGCAATGAATGGAGTTTTTCTCGAGACCCGTATACCATTAGAGTGATGCTCCACTCAAGCTATCCTGAAAACAGTAAATAAGCAGCTTCTGATTTTTGGTATAAGGAGCCATTTTGCGAAGATACATAACCAAATGAGCCCTTGGGCAAGAATGGCCCTTATATTTCACAAATTCTAGAGTTTTGAACTTAGCAGGCATAACAAGATTAGACACTAAGCACATGTTGTCTGCGTCCACATTGAAGAAGTCAGTACCCTCAACAGCTTTGAGCCTTTTGTCTAAGGTCTGAAACTGCTCACGGAAAACTTTAGGTTCAACAAAGTCTTCAGGCTCTTCACCCTGAGCACTGGCAGCATTGTATTCATAGAGGGGATTCTCAAAAGAAGCTCGAACAGTCTGTGGAACAGCATGGACTGTAGGTCTGGGCTCAGCAAAAACAGGAGCTTGAAAAACTGGCATAGTAGTAGATACAATCCGTGGAGAATAGTTGTGTGGCAAACCAAACTCGGGCCAAGTTGACGGTGGCATTTGAATCGGTGGAGGTTCAGCACTTGAAACTTCCTGGATGACAGTTCTTTGGGGAGCCTCTCCTCTAGCAATCAAACCTTGAAGCATCTCAGTGAGTTTAGTTATGCTTGATTTAAGGTCATCGATTTCCATTCGGACCTCAGCATTATGTTCCTCTTGCTCTGACATCTTGCGTCTGTAGTTAGCTCTGGTCCGGTATCGGTGTCGAGGAATCAGCTTGACAACTCACTGGTGACACTGGAAGATAGAGACCACTGGAGATGAGTAACTGGACAAATAGACATATGCCATGAAAGATGCAAAGATGCAAATGATATGCAATACAATGCAAACAGGATGCAAAACACATGCGACAGGATCAAGGGTTCAAGATCATAGCATGGAGTCTGGGTAAAGAATAAACCACAGGGTGTGTACTAGGGTTCTTGTATCCGTAAAACAGGGTTCTAAGAAGTTCCCAGAGTCGATAACCCATCTTTCGGATATTATCGATTTCCCGAATGACTCGGTAGTCAATAATATTCTCAAGAGAATCTCGTCTGAGTGTAGTATCGCGTGACAACCATTTCAGGAATAAACTCCCTCATGGTCACCGCACTACATCCTAAAAGGCCAATTGGGGTTAAAGGTAACTACGGTCCTCAGTATTGATGGCACCTATGTCGAGAGAGTAGCATGTTTTTACGAATAGACTCGTTCAACATGACTAAGCTCTCAAGAGGGCCTAAACTGAGTGATTGTGTCTCAAGTCAACTTTTTTGGGAATCGACTCCCTCAAAGCCTCCTTGAATATACCATCGTTCTACAATAAGTGCACTCAAGTCCAGGTATAGGACATATCCTCACCACTCAAAGTAACCATCCTGCATACAGAAAACCCAAGCACAGACATGTATACATACAGATATGAATATACAAGTAAACAAGCAAGTAAACATATAAATAACACAAATACAAACAAGATAGGCTTAACCTTATTAGGGGAATGTCCCCAGTGAAGTCGCCATTTTCTGTTGTGGTGAGAATCGGATATCAAGCTATTAATTAACTTGCATAGCAAAACTTTGAAATTCACCACCGAGCTTTGATTTATCCAAAGGAAAGGGTAAAGAACGAAAACCCTAAAAAGAGAATCTAGGTTCGGGGGTTGGTTATACTAAGGGAAGGTATTAGCACCCTAAGTATCTGTAGTACTCTACAGGAACCTCTTGTTAGTATTTGTGTTATGTTAAAGTTTGCTTGCTACGAGAACTGTGCTAAGGCAAAGACCTAGGGGAATATACACTAAGTATGCTCGCCAAGAATCGCATCTCGTGCCTACGTAGCCTGACGGGAATAGAATCAGAGCATTCGTAGTTCCCCTCAATGGGGGTGAGGAACTCGTGACTGTGGTCAAGGTTCCAAGGGAAAGTAGGGTGAAAAGCTTGAATTCAAAGCTTGTAAGGATTGATTGTTTATGAGAAGATATTAATGGCTATCTCTTGGGAAATGATTGTGAAAGGTTTGACCGTCTTAAAGGAGAAAAGATTAATGGCTATCTCTTGTGAATGTTAAAGAGAGGTTTAAGAGTTATAAGAGATTAATGGCTATCTCTTGGGAAGGTTAGGTTGAAAAGGGAATGAATGGTTACCTATGACTATGGGGTCAAGGAAGGTGGTTATGAGCTTTCTATGATTTTAAGGTCAGTAGAAAGACTTTCCTTTGGAAGGAGGGGGATGATAACAACTCAATATGCATAAGATAGTTACATGGATTTGAAATTAAATATGAATGAAATGAGTGTATGAACTCAAGGAGATGTACAACAATTAAGTGTGAATAATCTCAAAAGAAATCAAGGTAAACAAACCAAGACAAAACCGAAAGCAAAGCCTACTTCAATTTGTAACAGTTAAGAATGTGTTGTGAATAATGAGCCATAAGCAATAGGAAAAATACCGCATTCAAGGTCACAAATTAGTCCTCAAATATCCCTTTAATGTGTCCTAAGACACTTGGGAAAATTAACTCAAGAAAGTGAAGAGCAAGGAATTTTCCAAAAGAGGTTTACAAACTAGATTCAAATTACTCTTAATTTTAGAAAATAAGAAATAATTACTAGAATTAAATAAAAATGAAACTAAAAATATTAGAAAATTAAGTTAAACATTGAAGTGTCAACATGAATATTTTTGGAATTTTTAAACAACAACAACTATTTCTAATAAAACAGAATTGAAAATAAAAATAAAATGAAAACATTTCAAAGGAAATAAAAGGGGGGCATCAGTAAAAGAAAAAGAACTGAGATTGTGTTGGCCGCACATGGGCCTAGAAACAAGGGGCGTGAATAGCAAGTCTGGCCCAAATTAAATACAAGGTTGAAAAAGAGAAAAACAAAACAAAACAAAGGGGACTGGGGCGAGGGGGATTCAAACCCTAGTCCTTTTGTTTCACAATGTGCATGGTCTACCATTGGGGTGGCAATACATCCGTTGTATAAGCCACCCAGTGTAACATTTATTTTGTGAGCGAAAAGCAAAATGGCCGGGCGAACACATGAAAACGTAGCATGCCAACAACATGATTAATCGGTCACCTAGGTTTAAGTTATAAAACGAAAAAACAGAGACCCACCAATCACGCACGGCCACACCTCAACTCCCTCATGCAACGTGAACTAAACGGATACAATTCTCATGGAAAAACAAGAAAATACGCTTGGCTTCCTCTCTCTTTCCCAGCCTCATTTCAATTCAAATATCCATCATTTTTCACAAACCAATAGCCAAACTGATCAGCAAAAATCAACGATTTAAACCATGCCATTTGTTTTCCCTAAGACTAAGCGTACAACTCACACGAGAGCCAAAACCAGTGGAACAAAAACAAAGTTCAGAGACTTTAAAAACTCAAACATATAAGCCAAACCAAGAATGCAATGGTTCACACGATTCAAACACAATAACAAGCACATGATAGCAACAAAGAAACAACAAAATCACAGTATGCTTAGGAGTTTTAAAGTTTTAGAGGCTTACCTCTTGGAGAGAGTCCAAGGCTCCTTTTACAACACTTGGAAATGATGAAAATCACCCTCTGGAACTTTGTTGGTCCTTGGAGAGAAGGTACAGACGATGAGAAGCTTTGGAATGTGCTTGGATGATGCAATCTGATACCTCTTATTTGTGGGAGCTTTGAAACGGCAGATGTTCGTAGAGGTTCTACAGTTAGTGTTTGAGTGTTTGTAGGTTCTCTATGAAGTGTTTATGGAGGGTTTGTGGTATTGGATGATGGAGAGCTCGAGGGGAAACTCTTACAGCAATGTTCTTGCAAATGAAGGTGTGGGAATGGTATGTAATAGTGGAGTGACTACAGTTAGGTTTCAGGTGTTTGGAGGAACTTTGTGAGGTATTTGGAAGTGATTTGTGGAGTTTGGATGGAAGTGCACGAGTGAGATGGTTGTTTGAAGTGTTCTTGCAGATTTGCAAGAACAAATGGATGGGAGAATATGGAGAGTATTCAACCCTCTCTTTAGGTGAATCTGGTGTCCTTTGGGAAGTAGATTGAGGCCCTATTTATAGGAGATGTGGAGGGTTTAAGGTATGGGTAGAATGGCACAACTTGCCAACTTTACCCTTTTGGAGATTTCCATCGTGTGAGCTGTCATTGGCACAAAAGTCTTCAAAGGTTATGATGCATAATCAAGCTAGGGTTAGATTTGATGTGGTTTTTTGATGGGATTGGGGCAGAGCCCAAGTTTCAATGAGAAGGAGGCTGCCATGATGTTAGTTTGAAAAAGTTTCTCTTTCATGAAATCCTCTTGCACATACTTGCCTAAACTTGGTTATTTTAATGAGCAACTTGTATTTTTCGTAGCTGAGGATTTAAATGTGGTAATCTAGCACTTAAACATCAGAAACGTGAGGTGTTTGTTAATTAGAAGTAGTTTTGTACCATTATACAAAAGTTGGTAACTTGAAATTCAAGAAATAGACCTCTAACTTCAATAAATCGAATCTCTCAGCTCACTCAAAGGATGGAGGAGTTCTTGTACATTTTTGAAAGCCCTCAATGCCCTCTACAACTTTCATGTTCAAATATTTTTTATTTGAGGCTTGGAACTATATGTAAAATCAGGTTAAAGTGGTGTGCAAATAAAGGTGAAAAAGCTGAAATTTCACCAAGTCCTTAAGGGTGATTTATCTTCCAAGTCTTGTAACTCAAAAACCAAGAATTCTTTGGAAGAGGGTCCTCTAATATGATTTGAAGATCATCGAAAGAGCTTCCATTTGAGCTTTGTGTCACTCAATTTGGATGTGTGGTTTGAAAGTTATGACTGTTTCAATTTTGCACAAGAGGGGAAATTTCCATATATGAAAAGTTTCATGAATCAAACTTTACTTCCTTTGCAAGAAAATTCTTGAAACTTGATCTTTCACATCCTAAGTCATCAATGAGACATATTATGATGGGTTGAGGTCTAGGATGTTTCATTTTGAATCAAAACCTCAAGGATTAGGGTTTCAGTCAAAACCCTAATTTCAACTTTGAATGTACTGGGATAATCTCCGATGATCTTGCTTCTTCCATCACATCTAAGGCTCATAGATGGTCTCTGAGGATGTATATTACCACATGGAGTCATGTCCCAGGGTTTGAGAAGAACTCTTGATCAAAATCAAAGCCATGATCCACTTGTCTTGACAAAAACCCTAATTCGGAGGCACGGTGAAACTGTGGCTTAAGTTACTTATGATGAGAGCCAAATGGTCTAAAATTCTTGTTGAGTAAGACCTCTAGGATGTAGGTGAGCTCACATGGTTGCATTTGGAGCCTTAATTGTCCTTCTCTCTTTGAAATCAGACGGGAGCTTGGCCTAGGAAACTTTGTCCTCCCTCTTTGTATAAACCCTGGCTTTTCACAGAAAAAAACAAACTAGCAAAATGAAATGGTTAGTTAACAATGCATAGATGATTGAATCTAAATTTCAAGTGCTAGATGTTATGACATCTAATGGGTAAAATTTGGGGTACAACAACTTTCTCATGGTACATGCAAGAATTACATGATAAATCGGTTCAAACACAACATATACAACACGTATGAGATGTTTATGATCAATGGACATCAAAGGAATGCATAATTCAAAGAGTTCAAGTTGTCATGCACTTACCTCTTGGAGCTTTTTGTGCTATCTGCCAAGTTCCTTGTGCCAGAAGTAATTTGATGCTGTGGACACTCCCAATTGATCCCTTAGAAGCTTTTAGAATGATTAGAACCAGCTGGAATCCTCAGGAACATGTTTTAGCTCTTTCTTGCAAAAGTGGCAAAAGTGACCAATATGGCAACTCTCTCAAATGGTGTTCCAGATGAGGGGAACCATTTGGGACAGTTTGAGGATGATATTTGAAGTGTGTTTGAGGCCTAGTTTGGTTTTGGAAGTGACTGAATCTAGACTTGGCTTGAAAAATGCAAAAAAGTCAATTTTTGAGGTTTTGGAGGTTGACTTTGTGATTTTAGTGTTTCAGGTCACATGTGAGTGTTTGAACAGCTTAGATACAACATATTAGAGGTGTTTGGATCATAAGTTATGGGGGAATTGCTCTCTAACTCAAAAACTCAGAGATACCTTGCAAAAGAAGGCATTTTGGCCTAAAGAAAGAGATTTTGAGGAAAGCAAGTGTTGTAGTGCTTTGGTGTACTCAAACTGAGCACAAATGGGCTCTATTTATAGTAGATCAATTTTGTTTTGCAAGAAATAGTGAATGGCAGCTGCAGCAGGCCTTTGGCCAATGTTAAGCAAAAGGAATCTCAAGTCTCCTCTAGCCATTGACTTGAGGTTATGGTACATGCCTATGGTCCTATGATTTAGTGCTGATCCTTGACTCATTCAGTTAGGAATGTGTCAGTCCATGCCACCTTGGTGTATCCACTAAATGCATTGCAACAAAATTGGAGTCTTGGCACCTTTTTAGCCTTTTTAGGTTTGTTATGGCTAATGTAGATTCTTGGACTTTGGAGGCTTGGGGATCAGATCATCCCCTTCTTGTTTTATCCTCAAATGTGTCCAAATTGATGACAAGACTTGGATTTATTAGATTTGGACAAATCGAGCAAAATGCACAAATTCTGCCTTGTAAAAAACCAGTTCATGGTGCCATGTTCCAAGGGTTGTATCTCCCTGCTCAAAAGGAATTTGGAGATGATCTGGTACTTGTTAGAAAGCCCTCATGGCATACTTCAACTTGGATGTTCACCCCTAGACCTGGTTTGACTTGGATCAAGGTGAAAAATGTCCCTACATTTTGGAAAAAGTAAGGCAAATTCTGACTTTTGTTGAAAATTTCACTAAGTGTTGGAAAAGTGTCATTTTCATGTTTTTTGCCATTTTGATCATTCCATAACTCAAAATCCATAAGGAATTGGAGTCTGAGGTAGTTGAAGCTTTTGTAGAGTGTAGCAAGACCTACAAATCCAGCTTTGGATCACCCAAAATGGTTGCTTGGATCTCAAGTTATGATCCTTGGAAGTTGGTACCAAAATCACTTTTATTCCATAACTTAGAAAATTTTGTTTTCTCAAGGTTGCCCCTTTTGCAAGAAACCTCAATTTTCTTGATTTTTCTTGATGAATTATGATCAATATCACATTAACATTATTTTTTACTTAGGGGAATCATATTTGTGAAAAATTCCAAAAAGTCAAACTTGATTTTGTGCATAGTAGACTTTTTATCGGATGAAATCCAAACTGTGCGATCCTTGGTGAAATCAAGTCCTTGACCTAAATCAATCATAATGGATGGATTCCATAGGTGTTATAGGGTATATTGAATCATGTCCCACGGTTTGGGAGCATGTCTTGGTCAAAAGTCAAAGATTCAGTTGACTTTTCCTTCAAAACCCTAATTGTGGTCCAGATGAAATTGAAACTTGTGAATCAAGCTTCTTGGATCAATCCATTGTTGCAAATGGATCAATGTGGTGCATTTGAGGCCCTTAAATCATGTCTTGAGGTCTTGGCTCATGCTTTGCCTTAAAATTCAACTTAGGGGTGAATTAGGTCAAGAAACCCTAATTCTTGATTTTTGGTAAATGCATCCCCTGAGGTTAAATTGACTTGATGATTGGGTCCATGAGGTCCCTTAGAGTATCTTGGGTTTTTTTGAAGCATTGACTCATGCCCAGATGAAAAATTTTATCTGGTGGCCTCAGTCAATCAAAACCCTAATTTGGTGACACTGGCGATCTTGAGGCTTAATCCACTTGGAATGTTGCAACCTTGTGCTTGATTCTTGGTGTGGGAGTCCTCTTGATCCTTATAGGTGTTTGATATGTTAGACAAGTTGAAGATCATGTCATTTCTTGATTGATCCTTTGCCTAAGTGCTATGAGAGGGATCAAAACCCTAATTCTTGATTGTAGTGGATGCTCAACCATCTTTGAGGAGATTGATGAGGCATGGAAGTACATCCATATTGTGATGATGATTTGCACAATGATGGGAAATCTTGGTGGTCAAAATTTGGGGTATGACACCAGTCAGATGAGGAAGAGCCAAAGTATTCTCCCCAGTCAGACGAAGAGTATACCCCTTCACCGGATGGAGACTTCGACGAAGACACGTATGATGACACCAACGACGACACTTATGGTTAAGACTTTGTCCTAAATGGTGGTATCATGTCGATACTCCTAGCTGAGTATGATATGGTGTCGGAAGTCTCCGAAGCAGAACAAGATTTCGTGCCAGATGAAAACGCAGAGGACAAACCGCTATGTTATTATGTGATGAATAGTGGTGTGGTCGAAGAACGAAAGGCCATGTTTGAAAGGACAAGTCCTGGGATGATGTACCATCTGAAGCCAATATTCATAAAAGCAAAGGTTGAATGAGTAGTGGTCAACAAAGTATTTGTGGATGGAGGGGCAACTGTCAATGTGATACCTCACAATTTATTTAAAAAGATTGGGAAAACTAATGTTGACCTCTGACAACATAACATGGTTCTATCCAACTACGAAGGAAAGACTAGCAACATCCTTGGGGTTGTCCAAGTAGACTTCCCAATGGGTACAACCAATAGATCAACACTCTTTATGGTTATCAACTCAAAGGCAAATTTTAACTTGCTATTGAGCCAGGAGTGGATTCATGGAATAGGGGCAGTGCCATCAACACTACACCAGAGATTAAGCATCTGGAGAAAAGATGGAATTGTCGAAAATATTGAGGCTGATCAGAGTTATTATAAGATCGACGAAGCTAAGGGCAATAAGAAGTCTTTTGATCAGCATCTAGCAAATGTAGCTCCTTGTGATGACAGATCAGGGTCCTATACCTCCGTCGACATGGGTCGTGTCCTAAACTTAGATCCCGACTACGGGTTTATCTGGGATACTGCCGACAAAACAATGGAGCCTACAGAAAATAATCCACCCACAGGGTGGCCAGTAGTCGGTGAAAATGACTACTGATTCAGAAAGCATGACTCGAATTTCAGCCTATCTGGCTGAAAACAAAAGAATGTCGCCACTAGAAGCAGAAGAACAACGGAAGATAGCTAGTGGAGCCGATTGAAGCACACAAGTAAATGGCCCACAAGGCCAGACAACAGCTTCAGAAAGTTGGAGGCTTGATTGTATCTATGACAATGAGCCTTTGGGGTTTGAGAAAGACCCAAATAGTGAGCTGCAAAGAATGCAAGCGCAGGACCCACTCGAAGAAGTTGACTTAGGAGATGGGGTTACAAAAAGACATACCTATGTAAGCACCAAAGTTGGGTCGAAGATGAAGGCTAAGCTGATCGAGGTATTAAAGGAGTACAGGGATTGCTTTGCCTGGGATTATGGCGAAATGCCCGGTCTGAGTCAAAGTGTGGTGGAGCATCGACTTCCAATTCAGCCAGGTAAAAGGCCAGTGAAGTAGTAGCCTCGACGATTTGTTCCAGAGGTTACCTCGAAGATCAAGCAGGAGATTGAGAGACTGCTTAAAAGTCAGTTCATCAGAACTGCAAGGAACGTCAAATGAATAGCGAACATAGTGCCCGTTATCAAGAAAAATGGAACCCTTCGATTCTATATAGACTTTAGGGATCTGGACAACGCTACTCCAAAAGACGAATATTCGATGCCTGTGGCGGAAATACTTGTCGACTCAGCAGCAGGCTTCGAATATTTGAGCATGCTCGACGGATATTCCGACTATAATCAAATTCTCATAGCCGAAGAGGATGTTCCCAAAACTGCGTTTCGATGCCTTGGGGATTTGGGAACATACGAATGGGTTGTAATTCTATTTGTTTTAAAAAACACTGGGGCAACCTATCAAAGAGGCATGAATGCCATATTCCATGATTTTATTGAGAATTTTATGCAGGTGTATATTGATGACATTGTGATAAAATCCTCATCGGAGAATGGTCACTTAGACCACCTTCGACGTTCATTCGAAAGAATGAGAAAATATGGATTAAGAATGAATCCACTAAAATGTGCCTTTGGTGTTCATGCAAAGGATTTCCTGGGATTCGTGGTCCACAAGAAAGGTATCTAGATAACTCAGAACAAGATGAAAGCAATCTTGGATCTCAAGCCTCCTTAGACAAAGAAGTAGCTCCAGTCTTTGTTGGGGAAGATAAACTTCTTGAGAAGGTTCATATCGAATCTAAGTGGCAAAATGAAGGTATTATCGCCATTACTCAAAGCCAAGAAGGAAAGTGAGTTCCATTGGGGACGGGAGCATCATGAGGCTTTCAATGCTATCAAGGAATATCTTATAAGGTCTCCAATTTTATTGCCACCTAGTATGAATAAAAACATGAAGTCGTACATTGTTGCGTCGGATACGACCATAGGAAGCATGTTAGCACAAGAGGATAGTAGTGGCGTCGAAAGACCCATTTATTATCTTAGTCGAATATTAATAGATGTTGAAACTAGGTATACTATGATTGAAAATTTGTGTTTATGCCTGTACTTCTCATGTACGAATTTAAAGCAATATATTAAACTAGTTGATGTTTATGTTTCGTCGCATTTTGATGTTATTAGGCATATGTTGTCTAAACCGATTCTGCATAGTTGAATTGGGAAATGGGCACTAGCATTTACTGAGTTTTCCTTGACATGCGTCCCTTTAAGGGCTATGAAAGCTTAAATAGTGGTAGACTTTATTGTCGACCACGCAGTAGTCAAACCGTCGATATGCAGTGTCGACATTACCCCTTAGAAGTTATACTTCGATGGGTCGAGTCATAGAAACGGGGCAGGTACTAAGATCTAATAGTATCCCTGCAGGGTATTCCAACTAAGTTCAAATGCAAGGTTGACGGGAAATGCTCCAATAACGAGTGTAGCGAGCGATTTTGGACGCGGTTCTTAAGCGCTGGTCGCTCTCTGCGGTTTGAGCTTTAAACTACAGGTCGATTCATTTTTTATCCTATTGTGAGCTGAATAAGGAAGGGAAATAGATGTCTCCAATTAACCCTGTTTTGCATACTGAGTTTAAACAGCGGTCTGTTAGGTTACGGATGCTATCAATGTGGGGGGGCTTTTGTACTGGTTATTCGTATTTCGCCAATACGGTTCTCTTTCTTATTTCTAGGCAAAGGGTTTCTGGTGGGGAATAAGGATTAGGATGTTAGGACTGGTGCTTTTGAATTACTGCTTTTGGTTGACGAAGGTATGGGATTTGGGTTTTTTTTTATTGCGCTCGCTAAGATCTTTTCTTTCGATCTTATGCCTACGTATTCCCGTTTACCGAAACAGGGAAATCAGAGCGTTCGTAGTTCCTCCTATTCTATGGGAGGAAAATGGTTTTTGGTGTCTTGTTCAAAGCCCAAGACGTGAAGCGAAAGGTGGTTTGTATCTTGTTCAAAGCCCAAGATGTGAAGCTGAAA
This sequence comes from Lathyrus tuberosus, assembly GCA_022829125.1. Taxonomy (NCBI): domain Eukaryota; kingdom Viridiplantae; phylum Streptophyta; class Magnoliopsida; order Fabales; family Fabaceae; genus Lathyrus; species Lathyrus tuberosus. Next base: position 11,489,949 of record JALAZF010000090.1, read on the forward strand.
GGTCTATTTGTGTCTTGTTCAAAGCCCAAGACGTGAAGCTGAAAGACCTCGACTTTAGAGAGAATTTGTCATCTCTAAAGAGGGGAGAAGGAGAATTACTTTAACTGGGATACGCGGATCCGAGCAATGCCATAATTTCCGAAGAAAGGGTTTTAACCTGAAGGAGAAGACTTTAACCCAGTGTAGAGCAATGCCATCTTTCCTTAGGAATTTCTCATGCTAAAAGAGGGACAGTGGCATGGATGTAGATGATCCAGAGGCTTGCCGCTTACAGCGATTAGATGGGGGGGAAAGGAGTTGTTGATGTTTGTATGCTGTGAACGAGGCACAGCTTTGATGCTAAAAGGTCGATTGGATCAACCAGTGGTTTTCTTATACAAAGCCTAAGAGGAGGCTAATTTCCGCTAGGAAAATCATTATACAAAGCCTAAGAGGAGGCTATTTTGTGTCTCGTACAAAGCCCGAGAGAGAGGCTAAAAGTTTTTGACCCAGTGGGGCATATCGTTATACAAAGCCTAAGAGGAGGCTAGCAAAGAGTTGACTCAGTTGGAGAATCTTTTATACTCAGTAATAGAGTGTTTTTGTATCTCGTACAAAGCCCGAGAGAGAGGCGAAAAGGTTATTTTGACTCCACTGGGGAGAATTTTGGTATCTCGTACGAAGCCCGAGATGGAGGCTATTGTAACTGTTTCAGTTGAGTGACAGATCCAATATACTGATTTAAAAGATAAAATCAGTTCTTATATGAGCAACACTGTACTCAGGGATTTGATTTGAGGATCAGGGATATTTCCTCCTCTTTGAGGAAACGGGAAATCCAAAGGGTATCGAGATTATCCGAGTCTGCGGGTTTCCTTCCTATTTAACGAAGGGTGCTTGAGAATGTCTTTGAGACTCAAGGAAGTTAGACTGTCCGAGTCTAGAGTTTTTTTCTTTTGTACTATGCTTCGAGAAACAGTAGTAGACTCTATGAAAGGACTGTTCTATGAGGATGACTAGGTTCTGTTCCTATACCTCTAGGAGGTCGTCGGGACAATTTGTACGAAGCCCAAGAGGAGGCTGGAAACTTTTAAGAAGCCGACGGGTCCTTGTACGAAGCCCAAGAGGAGGCTATCATTCCCGGAGGAAGAGATCATTATACGAAGCCTAAGAGGAGGCTGTGAATACTTCTAAGAAGCCGTAGGGTCCTTGAATAATGCCCAAGAGGAGGCCGATGCTTTTAAGAAGCCCGTGGGTCTATCATCTCCTTTCCATTAGGAGAGATAACTCTTTTAGAGATAAAAACCACTGGTAAACGTGCGAGGTTTACTATCCAGCGACTTTTAACTTTTAAAGAGGGTTCCTTAGTTAAGGTCCAAGATTATGACCATAGTGGGTACCCAAACCTCGAGACATTCAAGGCAAGCTATCCACAAGGAATAGATCAAGTCAGGAAAGTTCGAGAATTGGGAAGAAACTCAAAGATGCCATTCACGGAGAATACATTCATCTTGGGGAGTAGAGTTTCTTGACGATTCCTAAGGAGGACAGCCGAAGAGAAGACTGTATCTGGTGCTCCTATTGGGGATCTAGGCGTCTATTTCTACGAATAAATGAAACGGCGTCACCTAGTTCTAGACGTAGTTGCCGGGGAAACTCGAAATATCTATACTATTATTACACAGTAGATATGAGTTTATGAAAGGAGACTTACAGTGAGCAGCCCCACAATACAGTTTATAATATGAAAGCAGTAAATGAAAGCGATAACCACTTACTCGGTTGTAGTGCTTCCATGCTGTTTGGTTAGTTGTTCAACAAAGAAAGATTAAAACAATAGTATATTCAAAATCAAAGGAGAAAGTGCTTTGAAAAATAAAGATTTGGGGCTTACAGCTCAAGGAGAGGCCCAGGGTTTTATCAGTGAGCGCACTGTTTGAATTTGTACAGAGGGACTTATACAAGTGACTGGGGCCCAAAAAGGTTTTCTGTACAAAGGGATGGGTCTTACACTCTCTCAAGAGGCCCAAAGTGTTTTAAAGAAAAAGAAATGGGTCTTACTACTCGAGGGTAGGCCCAGATGGTTTTTATTTTTAAACGGGCGACGATCACGCCGTTTACTTGTACAGAGGGACTTATACAATGAGTGAGGCCCAAAAAGTTTTTGTACAAAGGGGGGATGGGTCTTACACTCTCTCAAGAGGCCCAAAAAGGCTTAAAGAAAAGAGTGGGGCTTATAACACGAGGGTAGGCCCGAATGATTTTTGAAATGGCGACGATCGCGCCGTTTGTTTTTTGACGGTATCGGGACTTATACAATAAGTGAGGCCCAAAGATAATTTGGTCAAAAAAGGATTGGGTCTTACACTCTAATAGAGGCCCAAAGTGTTTTGAAAATGATTTATGAGGGTTGAATTAATCCAAAACCCTAATTTGTTCTCAAAATGTATTTAATTGAATAAAAATTCAATTAAAATGATCAAAAATTGTTTAACACATGGAAAACAAATTGTGATCTTGGATTAATGCTTCAAAAATTAAGTATTGACCTACAAAATAATTAGAAAGCATTAAAAGTTGCAAAATCAATGTAGAAAAAATATTTAAAATGCCAAAAACAATCAAAATATTAATTCTTTACAAAAATATAAATTATATGAAATAAATAATATTTTTGGGATTTTTTGATAAAATAAAATATTTTAACATTTTTGTGAATTATTAAAAAAAGAATCAACTCAAAATCATTAAAACTCAGAGAGAAATTAATTTTTGAATCAATTAAACAAAATCACAAATTTCAAATATTCAAATATATGAAAATGGCGCCAAGAACAACACCAAGAACACGCGCGTTTTTCAGTTTGCCCAGATTTGCATTTTCCATCCAATCTCACTGAATACGTAATTATAACATGCAATCCACATATCATTATGCTCGCCTCAACCTCACGATCATGTCTATGTACTTTAATTTCATTTAAATTAAACATACAACAAGAAATCACGAAGAGACCTCAAGAACCCTAATTTCTGCATGAAGGCTAGGATTTTTGATACACGATTCAAACAATGCAATTAATTGAGGGAAAACATTCCATGCATGATTATGAACATATGGCCAAATTATTGTGCGAGGAAATATGCATAGATTGAGAGATGACCAAGTATGTGCTTACCTCCAAGTCGTGACAGCAAGAGCAGATGTGATTTTGAGTTGGAGGTGTTACAGATGAGTGGTGATGATCTGGACAGCTTCCCTACACCATATGGAGTGTGTTTGAACACTTGGATTGAATTGAAATGGACTGGATCAGTTTATGGCATCTCAGCTGCAACTTCACTTCAAACTTGTGTGGATGGCAAGTGATTTTGTGAAATTGATGTTCCAGATGTTATGTGAGTGTTTGATCAGCTCATATGTGATGTATGTGAGGTGTGTGAGTGATTGGTTTGTGCAGAATTGCTCTCAAACTCAAAACCCGATAGCTACCTTGCTAAGAAAGGCATTTTTGCCAAGAGAAAGAGATTTTGAGGAAAGCATCTGTTAGATGGCTTTGGTGTACTTAAACTGACCACAATTGAGCTCTATTTATAGTGGAGCAAGTTTGTTTTGCAAGGAATAGTGCATGGCAGCTGGTAAGTAGGTTTCCTCAATGTTGGCCAATGGAAATGAAAGTCTCCTCTAGCCATTGACTAGAGGTTAGGGCACAGAGCTTTGGTCCCCTTGGTCTTGGATAAGTCTTGACTGATTTCAGATGAGAATGGCTCAGTCCATGCCACCTTGATGGTTCCATTGAATGCCTCATTCCAAATTTGAAGTCTTGTCCCTACTTTGGCCATTCTAGGTTCAACATGTTATTCTTTGTTCCTTGGACCTTGGAGGCTTGGCTCAGTGATTGTCCCCTTTGGATTCAATCCTCTAAGGTGTCCAAGTGGATTGGAGCAATTGAAATTGGCTGATTTTGGCAAATCGAGCCAAAATGCAAATTCTGCCTTGCTTTGACATATTTCAGCAAGGCAACTTGCCAATGTTGTATCTCATGATGTAGGTTGAATTTGGCAATGTTCTTGGCCATTTTGGAAAGCTCTTACATGATACAACAACTGTTTGAACAAGTTTGGTTTTGATCTCTTTTGATTCCAAGTGAAAAATCCCCCTACATTTGGCAAAAAGTGAGGCAAAATCTGACTTAGTGAAAATTTCACTAAGTGTTGGAAAAAGTGACTTTTTCACTTTTCAGCCACTTTGATCACTCCATAACTCAAAATCCTTAATGAATTGGAATGACTTGTAGTTGAAGTTTTTGTAGGTGATAATGAGGGCTACAAATCCATCTTTGGATGAGAAAAAATGGCCTTGTGGTTTAGGAGTCATGGTCCTCCAAAGTTGGTACCTTTGCCACTTTATTTTTAACTTAGAAAAATTTCAAAGTTTTATGGTTACCCCTTTTACAAGTTATCTCACTTTTCTTGATTTTTCTTGATGAATGATGATTCAAATCATACATTAACATCATTTTAGGGTTAAAAATCCATTTTGGTGAAAAATCTCAAAAAGTCAAAGTTGACTTTTGTGCACAGTTGACTTTTTATCAGATGAATTCCAAACTGTGCAATTCTTCAAGAAATCATGTCCTTGACCTAAATCAAACTTGATGGACATGTTCCATGGGTGTCATAGGGTATATTCAATCATGTATTAGGGTTTGGGAGCATGTCTTGGTCAAAAGTCAAAGTTACAGTTGACTTTTCCCTTAAAACCCTAATTGTGGTGCAGATGAAAATGAGACTTGTTGCTCAAGCTTCTTGGATCAATCCATTGTTCCAAATGGATCAATATGGTATTTTAGAGACCCTCAAATCATCTCTTGAGGTCTTGGCTCATGGTTTGTCCCAAAAGTCAACTTAGGGGTGAATTAGGTCAAGAAACCCTAATTCCTGATTTTTGATGAATGCATCCCCTGAGGCAAAATTGACTTGATGCATGGGTTCATGAGGTTCCATGAAGTATATTAGGTCATGTTTTGGATCATTGCCTTATGCCCAGATGAAAATTTCCATCTGGAGGCCCTGGTCGACCAAAACCCTAATTTGGTGACACTGTCGATCTTGAGACTTGATCCACCTAGAAGGGAGCAGCCTTGTGCTTAATCCTTGAAGTGGGAGTCCTTTTTGATCCATTGTGGATGTTTGAGAGATTAGACAAGTTGAAGATCATGTCATTTCTTGATTGATCCTTTGTCTAAGCACTCAGAGAGGGCTTAAAACCCTAATTTTGATTGTATTGGATGCTCACCCATCTTTGGGGAGACTGATGAAGCATGATGGTTCATCCATATTGTGATGATGATTTTCACAATGATGGGAAATCTAAGTGGTCAAAATTTGGGGTATTACAGATGCCCCTATTTAATCTTCTTGGACCCGAAGGTGTGAATGACGAAGGGATTCGAGCATTCGGGGTGCAAGAGGATTAAATATCGGAATATCCGAAATTTTGATGGTGGTTATGAATGGTAGCTTACGCATTCATCTTCTTTAGCTAAGCCATGATGCTTAGAAAAGGTAAACTTCCCCTCGATCCTGGTCTTCAGCCAAGGAACTGGTCTCAGTTTTCTTTTGAAACAAACCTCCCCTCGTTCTTGGTTTCCTACCAAGGAACTGGTCTTAGTTTATTATTTAAACTTCCCCTCGATCCTGGTTTCCTACCAAGAACTGGTCTTAGTTTCTGATTTAAACTTCCCCTCGATCCTGGTTTCCTACCAAGAACTGGACTTAGTTTCTTTTGTCAATAAACTTTACTGACAAGGGACGCTATTCGTAGCGGCTTTCCTTCAAACTTCTCGCCGAATTTTCCTGGGGAGATGCCATTTGAGTAGAAAAAGTTTCGATGTTAGACTTGCTGGGGAACCCAGTCGTCTGAGTTGTAGAGTTGTACAAACTTCTCTGTTTTGGAGACGCCATTTGTCGATTCTACTGGGGAAAGCGAGTCTCTTGAGAGACTGTTTTCGTTTGGGATCTTTCATCATACTTTTCTCGGGATCTTCCCGGAGAAACACCATATGATGGGGTCCAATTTTGAGGTGCCAATGACCTTTTCATCAGCGGTTTTTCGGAGCAAAACTGGCGTGCTGCCGAATCTCTGATCACGAGGCTTTCTCTGTGGATTTTCCTTAATCCGGGAAAGCAAGGATATCATCTTCAATGGCGAAGAGTGATGTTTATTGAGAGTTTTCTCTGGCTTTTAAGAGGTTCAAGTTATCAAAGTGGCCAAGTGCCGACTCTGATCTAAAGATACACTGGTGGCGAGATTGTGCAGACGCAACACTTCCTGACGAGGAAAGAACTGACAAACTCGATTGAGAAAACTGTTCATCACTAGGGGACAAGACCGACTCAAGTGATAGTGATGCAATACGAAATGTGAATGCAAATAAAAAATGCATGATGTATGTATGTATATGCTGACAAAACAGACGCGACATACAGATGAACACAATTGGATACTCGGCCATCGCGGGGCGTATAGAGATATCGCTGGTTCAAGATAGCAATTCCACCTTGCTTAGGAGAGATAGTCCCGTTGGGAGCTATGTTGATCGGGCTTAAGAGATGAGAACTCGGCCGAGGATGTCAGACGAAACAAGGTCTCTGACATAGTTGATACCTTCATTCAGGCATACTGGCTTAGAAGGAGTACTTTGATTCTGCACTTTGAAGTTCGCTTACTTCGGGAGAAGCAATCGATGTTCTTCTGATGTTCAAGTGTCAAAAGAAATTGCCATCTTTATTTTAAAAGCAGAAAAAGTTTTAACAAGTAAATTCATTTTTGTTTTATTTCAAGAATCGCTGATTAAGTTTAAACAACGTCGTTCTGTAAAGCTAAAACAAGTTAAGAATTACAAACAAAAGCACAAGGGCTCAAATTTTATTGATAAGATGGAGATCAGCCAAACGCGTGATTCCAAAGAGTATATACAAAGTTAGAAAACGGTAATTTACAGGGAAAAGGGCTACGTTGAAACATAACGACCACTATCCTTCTACCAACTTTGAATTCTGGGCATCCTGAGCTTCTGTCGAAGATGACCTTTGACTGGAGATTTCCTCCGATAAGTGATGCTGTAACTGCTGCTGAGGGACTTGCCTCTGTTGAACATAGTTACTTGCCATTATCCCTAATTTTTGCGTGGATTGTACTATGATATTTTCAATCCATCGGGATGATTCTTTTTTCTCATGTCTCTAACTTTTGCCTGGACCGCCCTTTCGGGTTTTCAATCCACCGAGACGTTTTTTTTTTAATTTTTAGGCGAAGTATTTCTTGACTACATCAACATTCGTGGGGTAGGCAAATTCCTCTCCGTCCATGGTTGCAAGTCTCAAGGTGCCGCCTGAGAAAGCTTTCGTGACCACATAGGGGCCATCATAATTTGGGGTCCATTTGCCCCGAGAGTCAGTGAGAAATGATTGTATCTTCTTGAGCACAAGGTCTCCTTTCCTGAAGACACGAGGTCGGGCCTTTTTGTCGAACGCCCTCTTCATTCTTTGTTGATACAACTGACCGTGGCATAGTGCCATGATTCGCTTCTCTTCGATCAGGTTCAATTCGTCGTGTCGACCTTGACACCATTCAGCTTCGGTGAGCTGAGCTTCCATCAATACCCAGATTGATGGGATCTCTAATTCTATGGGGAGAACTGCCTCCATGCCATATACTAGAGAGAAAGGGGTTGCCCCTGTTGAAGTGCGGATAGATGTTCGATAACCGTGAAGAGCAAAGGGTAGCATTTCGTGCCAATCTTTATAGGTTACAACCATCTTTTGAACGATCTTCTTGATGTTCTTGTTAGCCGCTTCTACCGCCCCGTTCATCTTGGGTCGGTAGGGAGATGAGTTATGGTGTTCGATCCTGAACTCTGCACACAACTCTTTCATCATCTTATTGTTCAAGTTAGATCCATTATCAGTAATGATCTCGCTTAGAACACCATAACGGCAGATGATATTGTTTTTGATAAATCGGACCACCACTTGTCGGGTTACATTGGCGAATGACGCTGCTTCGACCCACTTGGTGAAATAATCAATGGCTACCAGGATGAACCGATGTCTGTTTGAAGCCTTGGGCTCAATCATACCAATCATGTCGATTCCCCATATGGAAAAAGGCCACGGGGAAGAAAGAACTTTGAGATGTGATGGCGGTACATGAATTTTGTCGGAGTATATCTGACACTTGTGACACCTCCTCATGTATTTGTAGCAGTCTGATTCCATTGTCAACCAATAATACCCGGCCCTGAGAATTTTTCTCGCCATTGTGTGTCCGTTGGCATGAGTGCCAAAGGATCCTTCATGAATTTCTTTCATGAGCATGTCTGCTTCTGGTCTGTCGACACATCGGAGCAAGACCATGTCAAAATTTCTCTTATAAAGAGTGTCACCGCTCAGGAAGAAGTTTCCAGCCAATCTTCTGAGGGTTTTCCTGTCTTTTCTGAGTGCCCCAGATGGGTACTCTTGTTTCTGAAGGAAGCATTTGATATCGTGATACCAAGGTCTGTCATCTATGACTGCTTCAATCGTGAAGACGTAAGCGGGCCGTTCAAGGCGCATGATGTCGATCTTAGGTATGTCATTCCATTGACCTACACTAATCATGGAAGAGAGAATGGCTAATGCATCAGCCATGTGATTCTCATCACGAGGGATGTGATGAAAGTCGACTCTGTTGAAGAAAGGTAACAACCTTCTTGCATAGTCTTTGTAAGGAATCAATCCTGATTAGTATGTATTCCAATCTCCTTTTATCTGGTTGATAACCAGGGCTGAATCGCCGTGTACGTCCAAGTTTTTGATCCTTAAATCAATCGCTTCTTCGAGACCCATAATACATGCTTCGTATTCGGCCTCGTTGTTCGTACATTTGAACGTAAGTCTGGCAGTGAAAGGAATGTGGATACCCCGAGGGGTAACAATGATTGCCCCAATTCCGTTTCCATAATGATTAACTGCTCCGTCAAAGATGAGTCCCCACTGGGAACCTGGTTCTGGCCCTTCACTGGGTAGCGGTTCATCGCAATCTTTCATTTTTAGATACATGACATCTTCGTCTGGGAAGTCAAACCCGATTGATTCTTGATCGTCAACTGGTTGATGAGCCAAATGATCGGCTAAAATACTTCCCTTAACGGCTTTCTGAGCGTGGTACTCTATGTCATATTCTGATAGTAACATCTGCCAACGGGCAATCCTTCCCATGAGAGCAGGTTTTTCGAAAACGTACTTGATTGGATCCATTTCGGAGACCAACCAAGTAGTATGACGAATCATGTACTGGCGAAGACGTTTGGCTGCCCAAGCCAAAGCGCAACAAGTTTTCTCAAGCATCGTATACCGAGTTTCGCAGTCGGTGAATTTCTTTCTTAGATAGTAAATGGCAGACTCTTTCCTTTTAGTTTCATCTTGTTGGCCAAGTACACATCCCATTGTGTCCTCTAGGACTGTGAGGTAAATGATTAGTGGTCTTCCTTCTACTGGAGGTGATAGGATCGGAGGATTCAACAGATATTCCTTAATACTGTCGAAGGCGGTTTGGTAATCTTCTGACCAAACGCAATCCTGGTTCTTTTTGAGTAACTTGAAAATCGGCGCACAAGTGGCGGTCATAAGGAATATGAATCTGGAGATGTAGTTCAAACGTCCCAGGAATCCTCTGACTTGTTTTTCAGTTTTCGGAGAAGGCATTTCTTGAATGGCCTTGACCTTGTCAGGATCAACCTCAATTCCTTTCTGGCTGACGATGAACCCTAGTAGTTTCCCTGAACGGACACCGAAGGTGCACTTGTTGGGATTCAAGCGGAGCTTGAATTTTCTTAGACGTTCGAACAATTTTGACAGATGTTTAACGTGCTCATCCTCCGTTCTTGATTTTGCAATCAAATCATCGACATATACCTCGATTTCCTTAAGTATCATGTCATGAAACAGAGTAGTCATGGCCCTTTGATAGGTTGCCCCGGCATTCTTCAAACCGAACGGCATTACCTTGTAACAAAAGGTACCCCATGGGGGTAATGAACGAAGTTTTCTCCATGTCCTTCGGCGCCATTTTGATCTGGTTATAGCCCGAGAATCCATCCATAAAGGAGAAAACTTTGAACTTTGCTGTGCTGTCTACCAGCATGTCAATGTGTGGTAAAGGAAAGTCGTCCTTTGGACTTGCCTTGTTCAAATCTCTGTAATCAACACACATTCTGACCCTTCCGTCCTTTTTGGGAAAGGGTAAGATGTTGGCTAGCCATTGAGGATATTCAGATGTAGCGAGGAAACCCGCGTCGATCTGTTTCTGTACCTCCTCTTTGATTTTGATGGCCATGTCCGGGTGAGTCCGTCTCAACCTCTGCTTTACTGGCGGACATTCCAATTTCAACGGTAAATGATGTTCCACGATGCTGGTATCCAACCCTGGCATATCCTGATAGGACCAAGCGAATACGTCGGGAAACTCTTTGAGAAGCTTTATCAAACCCTCTCTGGCAGTTGGACTGAGCAATGCTCCGATCCTGATTTCTTTTCTCTCTTTTTCTGAACCCAAGTTTACCGTTTCCAACGGCTCTTTGTGAGGTTCAATGAACCTTTCCTCTTGTCTGAGTAGTCGGGAGATCTCTTCTGGAATTTCGTTGTCATTTTCTTCTTCAGCCTCGAATATCGGGAACTCAAAGTTGGAAGAAGGCATCGGATCGTATGTTTCAACGGGGTATGAAACAAGCAATCTGCATGACGTGATGATTCGTGTTTAGAAAAGATAGAGAAAATGCAAGTGTGTGCAGTGTTTTGATTTTACTGCTTGTTTTAATTATTGAATGTTTTTTTTTTAGGATTACCATTTTCTGAAAAAGCAAAAAGAGAAAATTGCAATTAATGCGGAAATTACAGAACGACGTTATTTTATTAATGAACAAGTCGAATCTTGAAACTACAGCCCTATAAAACAAAACTCTGTCGCTTTGGGCAAAGCGAAGAGGGAAATTTACAGAAAGCGAGCCCTATCAAAACATCCGTTCACCTGGGCAGGGTGAAAGGTTAAAGATGGCAATTACTTTGACTGACGAACGACCTTCGGAACCTTGACGGCAACCCATTGGCGGCGAACTCCTCGGTGAATCACAAAGTCTGGCACCTTCCTTGATTTGTCTTCAGAAATGACGCTGATTTCTGGTGGAGCAGGATCATTGGAATCTGTCTCCCAAGCAGAATTGTCGTAGGAGGATTCCTCTGTTACATTTTGCATAGCATTGGTGCTCTCAGCTGTATCTCCCCATCCAGTTGACTGGATATCTTCGAGCCTGATACGAGAGCTTTCGGGAGCAGTGTACTTGACCATAAAGTCGTATTTTCCACTTGGTTGTCCCAGAGTGTCCCAAACTTCTTTGGAACTGGAGAAGTCATCCCTCTCGATGACGTTGACCTCGGGAAAAGCATAATTGATGAATTCTAGTCCTGCAAACGTTGCGAATTCATCTTCATGTTGAGTAATTTCCGAATGACCTGAGTGTTGATCCCAAGACATGGTGGGGACACAGGTATTCTGTTCAATGACGCTCAGCTGAGTTTCATTACTCGGCTGACTTTCTTGCCCCAAGTTTCCTGGGTAAGACTGCCACATTGGCAGGCCATCCATCGGGCCATAGTAATTGCGGTCAAAGTTGTCTTTCATCAGAGTGTCTTCCTCTAATGAATTTGGCGGAGCACGGCATCCTTCTGGATCACAATCCCCGTAGATCATTTCGACATCTGATCTTGGTATAAATCTCGGACTTTCTGTAGGAAAGCAAAAAGGCATAGGCACCTCTTCCTGAGACATATAGCCGTCCTTGTTAAGGTAGGACTTCCATTCTTCATCCGTGTCAGAGGGATCTTCCTCATTGATAGCATGAACTGTCTGAGACACTGGGTGAAGAAAACCTCCACTGTGGAAGAAGTTTTGAAGGGGATGAAGACTTTCATCGTTGGCGGCTGTCTGGGTACAGGTTGCAGAAAAACTAAGACCTTTCTTTGTTTTATTGTCAATAGGAATGACAAGCCGTCCCCATCCGGTTGTATCGGTACTCTCGACCGCTTTGATAGCATCGTTGTATGAGGAAATCGAGGTTCCTCCTTCGAACTGATTGTCCTTGCTCACCGATAGTGCTTGGAACTGAGTTCCAATAACCTCCTCGGGTTCTACACAAGCAGATGATGATAGGTTACTCACAAGCAAGGCTTGTTCCCCATAAACCGTGACAAGTTGATCGTTCTTGACGAACTTTAGCTTTTGGTGGAGGGTTGAAGTAACCGCTCCAGCCTGATGTATCCAAGGTCTTCCTAATAAACAACTGTATGTTGCCCAGATGTCCATGACCTGGAAAGTGATTTGGAAAGTGTGAGGACCAATAGTTATGGGAAGATCAACTTCGCCGATAACTGTTTTTCTGGATTCGTCGAATGCTTTGACGACGACCTCGCTGACTCTCATCGAAGGGCCCTTAAATGATAATTGTGTCAAAGTGGACTTCGGCATAACATTCAGGGCTGACCCTGTGTCTACCAGTACATTGGCTAAAGCATCGCCCTGGCAGTTAACTGTAATGTTGAGCGCCATGTTATGACGGCGACCCTCTTCAGGTAATTCTTCATCACTAAATCCCAAATTATTGCAGGAAGTGATGTTAAAGACAATGCTATCGAATTGTCTGATTGTTACATCCTGTTCCACAAAGGCTTGCTCCAAGACTTTCGGTAGAGCCTCTCTGTGTGCTTCTGAACTGAGTAACAGTGATAATACTGAGATCTTTGAAGGAGTCTGTAACAGTTAATCAACAATTTTATATTCACTCCTTTGGATGAGCTTTAGCATCTCATCTTTGTCTTTTGAAAAGTCGGGATTACTAGATTGACCGACTGGCGGATCAGGAATTTCTGCCTGAAGTTCCTTTTCTTTGTTGGATTCTCCAACCCCTCGGTTGAAGATTCGACTGCTCTGTGTTACACGACTGATGTCTGCAATATTCACGACGGAAGGTAATGGAATTTCCTTTCCATTTTCAATTATTGTTGCACCGTATTTGTAAGGGATAGCCTTAGTTGATTCATACGGTAATGGCCCCGATAGATAGATGACTATGGGAACCTTCTGATTTTTCTGACCGTCATAAGTAACCTTGATCCGTTCCCGGTTGGGAACTTTAGATTCGTCAAGTAGAGGGATGATGGCAAAAACATCCCTGATCTGGTGATGACCAGAGATCGTGACAACATCCTCAACTTGATCGGCAAGGTAGTTCGGCGACCAAATGATGGGTCCTGAACCTGGATATGGATGAATTTCTAATGATCGACCTGACCCTGAAGAACTGCCCTCACAAGGTAACACCCTTGGTTACTTTCCGAACAGACGCTACAACTGTCATAGTTGTGTGGTGGCACCTGGCCACACCCACTTTGAATACAATGTAACCTCACTAGGTTACCTTCCATTGATCGGACATCCTGACTTTGACGACGAGTAGGATTCCTGTTATTGATACTAATCTGCTGAGTATCTTCGTCCATATAGATTGGCATCCACCAGTGATTTAACAAGTGCTGAAGTGCCTCCTGGACAAGGGTACAACCTCGATTGTTTTTGCAACCTGCTTTACAGTTTTGATAATCGTGTGATATTATGAACCCGAGTCGGACCTGCTCAGCATGTAACTCTACCAGATTGGTATTCATCACGCGAATGTCAAAGATCTGAACCATGTTGATTTGATAGGAGTTCCTATCATGGTAGTCTTGGATCTATCCAAGATCCATCTGACGCTGGAGGGCCTCTTGTATGAAAGAGCATCCCTGTTTGTTTACCGAGCAAATCAGACAGGAACTGTAATCGTGCCGTGGCAGATTATGATACTGGCTTTGCCTTGAGTGCATCACCACCAAGTTGACATTCATCACACGGATGTCGTGGTTTTGAATGACGTTAGAATTCGTAGAGGCCATGTTAACTCCACGAACTCGGTGCTCCTGGATCCATCCGAGATCCATTTGTTCCTGTAGAGCTGCTTGCACTACCGAACATCCTTGGTTATCTTTAGAGCAGATATCACACTGGTGATAATTATGAGATGGCACATGGCCATATCCACTCTGTCTACAATGCATCTTGACCAGATTGGTCCCCAATAAGAGTACATCGTGAATTTGATAGACATTGTGAGTCTCTTTCTCAATCAGATTGACTGCAGCCTTCTCGTGTTGAGGCAGCGGGTTCGTGAGAACATTGGGATTCGTATCTTTGAAAGATAAGAGCCCGCTCCTAACAAGCTTTTGCACGTCGAATTTGAAATTGAGGCAAGTCTCAATGTTATGCCCTGAACCTCCTTGATGATAAGGGCATGTTTGATCCACCTTAAACCAAAAAGGAGGATTTTCCGGAACTGAAAGGGGAGACTTAGTCTGAATGTGCCCCTTGGCCAGCAGTAACGGAAACAGTTCTGCGTACGTTACAGGTATAGGATCAAATCCTGGTGGCCGTGTTGTACGGTTGTTGTTATATGGAGGACGAGCCTGCTGAAGAGGCTGTTGTGTCCTTTGTTGGTCAGGTTGGCTATGCGCAACCTGAGGTTGATACGTAGGAACAGGCACGGGGCCGATAGCAGGAGTAACAACTGCTACTGGCTGATAACGTCGCCTTTGCTTTCCGAGAGAGATATTCCCAATATCTTGCTCTTTTTTCTTAGGGAGAGCACTACCGTATTTTTTAGTACCGCTCGTTGATCCAGTGTCTTTCACCAAACGTCCTTCTCGGACAGCTTTCTCAAGACGTACACCCATGCCGACCATTTCGGTGAAATCACTGGGCGCACTGGCAACCATTCGGTCATAGTAAAATGAGCTTAAGGTCTTTAAGAAGATTTTTGTCATCTCTTTTTCCTCAAGAGGTGGACAAATTTGAGCGGCAATTTCACGCCACCTTTGAGCATACTCCTTAAAGGTTTCCTTTTCCTTTTGCGACATTGATTTGAGTTGATCTCTGTCGGGTGCCATGTCCAAATTGTACTTGTATTGTTGGACGAAGGCAGTACCAAGATCTCTGAATGTACTGATCGTAGTACGGTTTAAACCCATGTACCATTTGAGTGCGGCACCGGTTAAACTATCCTGGAAGTAGTGAATCAGCAGGTCCTGATTCTCCGTCTGAGCTGACATCCGCCGAGCGTACATCACCAGATGGCTTTGAGGGCAAGAGTTACCCTTGTATTTTTCAAAGTCGGGCACTTGGAACTTGTGCGGGACTTTCACATTTGGGACCAAGCAGAGGTCTGCGGCGTCCTTTCCAAATAGATCCTGACCGCGAATGGCTTACAGCTCTTTCTGCATTTCCAAGAACTGCTCCTGGAATTCATCCATTCTATCGAGCATAGTTTCCTTCTTACCAGAAGGTGTATGTGGAATCTGTTCTTCTGGGACAGTGTGCACCACAGGAGGTGGTACCGTGACTACGGCAGTAAGTCTTGGCGTCTCCCGAAGTTTGTAACCTTCAGGAGTCTTCAATATGCCCCTGGAATCTTCGCTTTCCTGAAGTTTGTAACCTTCAGGCCCAGCGGCTTCTGTTGCGATTCCCTGATCTTCAGTGATCGGCGGAACATATCCTTCCGGGATATAGTTAACAGGCATGCCCCAAGGACGATCTTTCGGCATATGATACCTAGGATCATACTTTTCTATGATGGGCGTTGAGGTGATCTCTGAGATCACAGTTCTTTGTAGCTGAGCTTCTGCCATGGCTTGCATGTCGTTACGAAGCTTTCTCATATCCTCTCTCAGAGCGTCGATCTCTTCTCTATTTTCTTCCTCAAGATCATCTATCTTTTTCTGACGATTGGCCCGAGTATTATACGAATGTGACAGTTTGACTCTAGAATCGAGACACAAACGTGAGATTCGTAGGTAAGGAGAATACGCGATGTGAGAATGATGAATGCAATGATTATATTAATTGTTTTTAGGTTTAATTAAAATAAACTTCGACAATTAGATTGCAAATATCAAACAGTGGGGAAACCCCTTTTTATTGAATTCCAAAGGATTACAGAAATGGAAATACAGTAGATTACAAAGTGCAGAAACAGAAACCTAAACTAATGGGTCCAGAGTCCTCTTCTTTGACCGGGGCGCTTGGGCCGTTGTCGGGTTGTCATTCCTTTGCCAGGTGAAAGGAGCGAGCAAATTCCTTTGGTCATCTTGATTCTCTACAGCATGCTATTCCAAAATTTCAATCAGAGCATCTTTCTCTTTCAGTAATTGCTGTATTTGGATACACTCTACGTCGAGGGTGCGATACTTGTTCTTCCAAGATCTTCTTTCCTTTTGAACTTTGTTGAGAGTAACCTGAAGCCTTTCAGTTTCTGTCATGAAGTACATGACAATTTCCCTGGGCGGAAGAATTCCGTAACGAGGATAAGGCATCTTTAGCTTGAGAGCTCTAGTTTGTACCCCATGGAGGTAAGGCTCCACCGAGACACAGTCCGGTTTTCCCAGAGACTCTCGTCCTTTCTTATGAACATGTTTCCAAGCTTGCACTATTTCCATCTTTAGTGCTCTGTCACTTTCTCCTTCCTTGAAGAAAAGACCTTCCAGATGAACACCCAGTGGGATGTGTCTCATCGGGTATCCAAATTGACGAAGAACTAATATCGGATGATAGTTGATTCCTCCTTTAGTTCCTATGAGGGGTACGCTGGGGAAGTTTCCACAACGATCAATGATTCTGATTCCCTCATAAATCCTATTACACCAATCTATATCGGAATTGGTGAGAGACATGATCTTCTGCGACCAACGTAAGACACTCTTGCAATCCCAAAAAGCAGCAGACTTGGGCAAGTGCGAGATAAACCATTTGTAGAGCAAAGGTACACAACATGTAATCTCCCCTCTGCTGTACAAATTTCCTAAGTGTACAGAATGATACGCATCTGCGAGCAAAGTCGGCACAGGGTTTCCAATGAGAAAAACCTTAATAGAGTTGATATCGACGAAATTATTGATGTTGGGAAACAAAAATAATCCGTAGGTGAGCAAGACAAAGATGCTTTCAAAAGCAGTCATGTTCCCTATACTAGCAAAGTACAGAGCTTTCTTTGTCAAGAACTGGGCTGGCAAACCTTGGATGCCACCCATAGTAATCATGTGAGTCCGGACCTCTGACTCGTCCAAATGAATTGCTATTGCAATAGTCTGATTCTTTGGAATTTCTTCCAGTCCAGAAAATAGAGCTCGATCAGTGATATGTAAATCAGCCAGATGAGAATACTCCTCCAGCGTTGGTGCTGGTTGGTAATCCGGGAATGTGAAACAATGATAAACCGAATCGTAGAATTGAATGAGCGCGTCCATGATCCCCTTAATCACATGGACTCTTAACAGTGGTAGCAAACCACCGTGCTTGGCTCTGAAAGCCTCTGGGTTAACGATCATTCTCGCTAACTTTCTCAAATCTCCTAGCTTTGGAACCTTGAAGGTATACTGGTGAGTTCTCCTTCTACCGAAATCCATTAGCGTAATCCTTTTCTCTGATATTTGCAATCACAGTCTTAGTTTAATTTGAAAAACAGAGAGACTAGAAGAGAAGTTTTTTGAATGTTTTAATGTTTTATTAAATGAATGCATGAATGCAGCACACAAAAACATAGAAAAAACATGGGGTCAAAGGGTCGTTGTCATGAAGTCAAGGCTCTACCCATCCCCAAAGGTTTATACTAGGGTGATTTTTGTACTTGTACTCATTATCATCAGCTCCTCCCAGGAAGGCAGACAACAAGCGGATCGCCAGCGAGTTGTGTACAATCTTAGAGTAAGTGCCATTCACCGAGAATAGATCACCAGCCTCAAATGAGGGTAGTATCGCGTAACAACTATTTCCGATAGCTTCCGCACTACGAAAAAGGTTGGCTTTTCTTAAGTGTATACTCAATCTCACCACATGCGGCATCACACGCATTCCCAGTAGCAGAAAAATAAACACGTATAGCAATTAGGAAAAGCAGTATATATATTTGTCCTAATCATCCTAGACTTATAAAGCTACGATTCTTAAGTTCCTGACAGAAATGGGTTCCCCGGCGGAAGCCCCAATCTATGGTTCCCTGCCTAAGAGATGGACCAGCATAGGTCAATCTTTCTCTTCGGTAGAGTTCCCATTTTCTGTGGAAAACGGGGATGATGCCCTAAGGCAGAAAAGGAGACTCCCCAGCAGAGTCGCCATTTTACAAGGAAAACAGACAGAAAGAAAAACTGGCCCCACGGTGGGCGCCACTTTTCTGTGAAAAATGGGGACGACCGTGCCTAGATCTAACTTTGATTGGCCCCACAGTGGGCGCCACTTTTCTGTAGCGAGCGATTTTGGACGCGGTTCTTAAGCGCTGGTCGCTCTCTGTGGTTTGAGCTTTAAACTACAGGTCGATTCATTTTTTATCCTATTGTGAGCTGAATAAGGAAGGGAAATAGATGTCTCCAATTAACCCTGCTTTGCATACTGAGTTTAAACAGCGGTCTGTTAGGTTACGGATGCTATCAATGTGGGGGGGCTTTTGTACTGGTTATTCGTATTTCGCCAATACGGTTCTTTTTCTTTTTCCTAGGCAAAGGGTTTCTGGTGGGGAATAAGGATTAGGATGTTAGGACTGGTGCTTTTGAATTACTGCTTTTGGTTGACGAAGGTATGGGATTTGGGTTTTTTTTTATTGCGCTCGCTAAGATCTTTTCTTTCGATCTTATGCCTACGTATTCCCGTTTACCGAAACAGGGAAATCAGAGCGTTCGTAGTTCCTCCTATTCTATGGGAGGAAATTGGTTTTTGGTGTCTTGTTCAAAGCCCAAGACGTGAAGCGAAAGGTGGTTTGTATCTTGTTCAAAGCCCAAGATGTGAAGCTGAAAGGTCTATTTGTGTCTTGTTCAAAGCCCAAGACGTGAAGCTAAAAGACCTCGACTTTAGAGAGAATTTGTCATCTCTAAAGAGGGGAGAAGGAGAATTACTTTAACTGGGATACGCGGATCTGAGCAATGCCATAATTTCCGAAGAAAGGGTTTTAACCTGAAGGAGAAGACTTTAACCCAGTGTAGAGCAATGCCATCTTTCCTTAGGAATTTCTCATGCTAAAAGAGGGACAGTGGCATGGATGTAGATGATCCAGAGGCTTGCCACTTACAGCGATTAGATGGGGGGAAAGGAGTTGTTGATGTTTGTATGCTGTGAACGAGGCACAGCTTTGATGCTAAAAGGTCGATTGGATCAACCAGTGGTTTTCTTATACAAAGCCTAAGAGGAGGCTAATTTCCGCTAGGAAAATCATTATACAAAGCCTAAGAGGAGGCTATTTTGTGTCTCGTACAAAGCCCGAGAGAGAGGCTAAAAGTTTTTGACCCAGTGGGGCATATCGTTATACAAAGCCTAAGAGGAGGCTAGCAAAGAGTTGACTCAGTTGGAGAATCTTTTATACTCAGTAATAGAGTATTTTTGTATCTCGTACAAAGCCCGAGAGAGAGGCGAAAAGGTTATTTTGACTCCACTGGGGAGAATTTTGGTATCTCGTACGAAGCCCAAGATGGAGGCTATTGTAACTGTTTCAGTTGAGTGACAGATCCAATATACTGATTTAAAAGAGAAAATCAGTTCTTATATGAGCAACACTGTACTCAGGGATTTGATTTGAGGATCAGGGATATTTCCTCCTCTTTGAGGAAACGGGAAATCCAAAGGGTATCGAGACTATCCGAGTCTGCGGGTTTCCTTCCTATTTAACGAAGGGTGCTTGAGAATGTCTTTGAGACTCAAGGAAGTTAGACTGTCCGAGTCTAGAGTTTTTTTCTTTTGTACTATGCTTCGAGAAACAATAGTAGACTCTATGAAAGGACTGTTCTATGAGGATGACTAGGTTCTGTTCCTATACCTCTAGGAGGTCGTCGGGACAATTTGTACGAAGCCCAAGAGGAGGCTGGAAACTTTTAAGAAGCCGACGGGTCCTTGTACGAAGCCCAAGAGGAGGCTATCATTCCCGGAGGAAGAGATCATTATACGAAGCCTAAGAGGAGGCTGTGAATACTTCTAAGAAGTCGTAGGGTCCTTGAATAATGCCCAAGAGGAGGCCGATGCTTTTAAGAAGCCCGTGGGTCTATCATCTCCTTTCCATTAGGAGAGATAACTCTTTTAGAGATAAAAACCACTGGTAAACGTGCGAGGTTTACTATCCAGCGACTTTTAACTTTTAAAGAGGGTTCCTTAGTTAAGGTCCAAGATTATGACCGTAGTGGGTACCCAAACCTCGAGACATTCAAGGCAAGCTATCCACAAGGAATAGATCAAGTCAGGAAAGTTCGAGAATTGGGAAGAAACTCAAAGATGCCATTCACGGAGAATACATTCATCTTGGGGAGTAGAGTTTCTTGACGATTCCTAAGGAGGACAGCCGAAGAGAAGACTGTATCTGGTGCTCCTATTGGGGATCTAGGCGTCTATTTCTACGAATAAATGAAACGGCGTCACCTAGTTCTAGACGTAGTTGCCGGGGAAACTCGAAATATCTATACTATTATTACACAGTAGATATGAGTTTATGAAAGGAGACTTACAGTGAGCAGCCCCACAATACAGTTTATAATATGAAAGCAGTAAATGAAAGCGATAACCACTTACTCGGTTGTAGTGCTTCCATGCTGTTTGGTTAGTTTTTCAACAAAGAAAGATTAAAACAACAGTATATTCAAAATCAAAGGAGAAAGTGCTTTGAAAAAGAAAGATTTGGGGCTTACAGCTCAAGGAGAGGCCCAGGGTTTTATCAGTGAGCGCACTGTTTGAATTTGTACAGAGGGACTTATACAAGTGACTGGGGCCCAAAAAGGTTTTCTGTACAAAGGGATGGGTCTTACACTCTCTCAAGAGGCCCAAAGTGTTTTAAAGAAAAAGAAATGGGTCTTACTACTCGAGGGTAGGCCCAGATGGTTTTTATTTTTAAATGGGCGATGATCGCGCCGTTTACTTGTACAGAGGGACTTATACAATGAGTGAGGCCCAAAAAGTTTTTGTACAAAGGGGGGATGGGTCTTACACTCTCTCAAGAGGCCCAAAAAGGTTTAAAGAAAAGAGTGGGGCTTATAACACGAGGGTAGGCCCGGATGATTTTTGAAAAGGCGACGATCGCGCCGTTTGTTTTTTGACGGTATCGGGACTTATACAATAAGTGAGGCCCAAAGATAATTTGGTCAAAAAAGGATTGGGTCTTACACTCTAATAGAGGCCCAAAGTGTTTTGAAAATGATTTATGAGGGTTGAATTAATCCAAAACCCTAATTTGTTTTCAAAATGTATTTAATTGAATAAAAATTCAATTAAAATGATCAAAAATTGTTTAACACATGGAAAACAAATTGTGATCTTGGATTAATGCTTAAAAAATTAAGTATTGACCTACAAAATAATTAGAAAGCATTAAAAGTTGCAAAATCAATGTAGAAAAAATATTTAAAATGCCAAAAACAATCAAAATATTAATTCTTTACAAAAATATAAATTATATGAAATTAATAATATTTTTGGGATTTTTTTATAAAATAAAATATTTTAACATTTTTGTGAATTATTAAAAAAAGAATCAACTCAAAATCATTAAAACTCAGAGAGAAATTAATTTTTGAATCAATTAAACAAAATCACAAAATTCAAATATTCAAATATATGAAAATGGCGCCAAGAACAACACCAAGAACACGCGCGTTTTTCAGTTTGCCCAGATTTGCATTTTCCATCCAATCTCACTGAATACGTAATTATAACATGCAATCCACATATCATTATGCTCGCCTCAACCTCACGATCATGTCTATGTACTTTAATTTCATTTGAATTAAACATACAACAAGAAATCACGAAGAGACCTCAAGAACCCTAATTTCTGCATGAAGGCTAGGATTTTTGATACACGATTCAAACAATGCAATTAATTGAGGGAAAACATTCCATGCATGATTATGAACATATGGCCAAATTATTGTGCGAGGAAATATGCATAGATTGAGAGATGACCAAGTATGTGCTTACCTCCAAGTCGTGACAGCAAGAGCAGATGTGATTTTGAGTTGGAGGTGTTACAGATGAGTGGTGATGATCTGGACAGCTTCCCTACACCATATGGAGTGTGTTTGAACACTTGGATTGAATTGAAATGGACTGGATCAGTTTATGGCATCTCAGCTGCAACTTCACTTCAAACTTGTGTGGATGGCAAGTGATTTTGTGAAATTGATGTTTCAGATGTTATGTGAGTGTTTGATCAGCTCATATGTGATGTATGTGAGGTGTGTGAGTGATTGGTTTGTGCAGAATTGCTCTCAAACTCAAAACCCGATAGCTACCTTGCTAAGAAAGGCATTTTTGCCAAGAGAAAGAGATTTTGAGGAAAGCATCTGTTAGATGGCTTTGGTGTACTTAAACTGACCACAATTGAGCTCTATTTATAGTGGAGCAAGTTTGTTTTGCAAGGAATAGTGCATGGCAGCTGGTAAGTAGGTTTCCTCAATGTTGGCCAATGGAAATGAAAGTCTCCTCTAGCCATTGACTAGAGGTTAGGGCACAGAGCTTTGGTCCCCTTGGTCTTGGATAAGTCTTGACTGATTTCAGATGAGAATGGCTTAGTCCATGCCACCTTGATGGTTCCATTGAATGCCTCATTCCAAATTTGAAGTCTTGTCCCTACTTTGGCCATTCTAGGTTCAACATGTTATTCTTTGTTCGTTGGACCTTGGAGGCTTGGCTCAGTGATTGTCCCCTTTGGATTCAATCCTCTGAGGTGTCCAAGTGGATTGGAGCAATTGAAATTGGATGATTTTGGCAAATCGAGCCAAAATGCAAATTCTGCCTTGCTTTGACAGATTTCAGCAAGGCAACTTGCCAATGTTGTATCTCATGATGTAGGTTGAATTTGGCAATGTTCTTGGCCATTTTGGAATGCTCTTACATGATACAACAACTGTTTGAACAAGTTTGGTTTTGATCTCTTTTGATTCCAAGTGAAAATTCCCCCTACATTTGGCAAAAAGTGAGGCAAAATCTGACTTAGTGAAAATTTCACTAAGTGTTGGAAAAAGTGACTTTTTCACTTTTCAGCCACTTTGATCACTCCATAACTCAAAATCCTTAATGAATTGGAATGACTTGTAGTTGAAGTTTTTGTAGGTGATAATGAGGGCTACAAATCCATCTTTGGATGAGAAAAAATGGCCTTGTGGTTTAGGAGTTATGGTCCTCCAAAGTTGGTACCTTTGCCACTTTATTTTTAACTTAGAAAAATTTCAAAGTTTTATGGTTACCCCTTTTACAAGTTATCTCACTTTTCTTGATTTTTCTTGATGAATGATGATTCAAATCATACATTAACATCATTTTAGGGTTAAAAATCCATTTTGGTGAAAAATCTCAAAAAGTCAAAGTTGACTTTTGTGCACAGTTGACTTTTTATCAGATGAATTCCAAACTGTGCAATTCTTCAAGAAATCATGTCCTTGACCTAAATCAAACTTGATGGACATGTTCCATGGGTGTCATAGGGTATATTCAATCATGTATTAGGGTTTGGGAGCATGTCTTGGTCAAAAGTCAAAGTTACAGTTGACTTTTCCCTTAAAACCCTAATTGTGGTGCAGATGAAAATGAGAATTGTTGCTCAAGCTTCTTGGATCAATCCATTGTTCCAAATGGATCAATATGGTATATTAGAGACCCTCAAATCATCTCTTGAGGTCTTGGCTCATGGTTTGTCCGAAAAGTCAACTTAGGGGTGAATTAGGTCAAGAAACCCTAATTCCTGATTTTTGATGAATGCATCCCCTGAGGCAAAATTGACTTGATGCATGGGTTCATGAGGTTCCATGAAGTATATTAGGTCATGTTTTGGATCATTGCCTTATGCCCAGATGAAAATTTCCATCTGGAGGCCCTGGTCGACCAAAACCCTAATTTGGTGACACTGTCGATCTTGAGACTTGATCCACCTAGAAGAGAGCAGCCTTGTGCTTAATCCTTGAAGTGGGAGTCCTTTTTGATCCATTGTGGATGTTTGAGAGATTAGACAAGTTAAATATCATGTCATTTCTTGATTGATCCTTTGTCTAAGCACTCAGAGAGGGCTTGAAACCCTAATTTTGATTGTATTGGATGCTCACCCGTCTTTGGGGAGACTGATGAAGCATGATGGTTCATCCATATTGTGATGATGATTTTCACAATGATGGGAAATCTAAGTGGTCAAATTTTGGGGTATTACAACGAGGCAGAGTATGAAGCCTTAATTACTGGCCTTAAAATACTTAGGGATTTGGGTGCCAAGAGAGTCGATATAAGAGGCGATTCTGAACTGGTGATTAAACACCTCACGAGATAATATAAGTGTTTCAAAGAGCATCTTTTCATTTACTTCTCAATGGCGAAGCGACTTTTGGAGCACTTTGAAGTTGACAGCAGTACGCACATTCCCAGAATAAAAAACCAAGGCTAATGATCTAGCTCATACCGCCTTTGGTTACAAGGTGTCGGAAGAGAAGTTGAAGGACTCCATTGAAACTAGGGAGAAGATGGTGTCAAACATATGCCCATCATCAGGCCTGTCAATCTCAAAAGTATAGGGGGCAAGTGCCTTGTCAGAAAGCTTAGTCTAAGGGTTGGAAAATTATGAGGTTTTTGCTATCAGCAATCTATCATCAACAGATTAGAGAAGACCAATCGTCGAGTATTTCAAGAATCTGGTGGGTAGAGTTGATAGGAAGACTAAGTACAGAGCTCTAAGTTATGTGCTGATGGGAAATGAGTTTCTAAAAAAGACTCCGGAAGAAGTATTGCTCAAGTTTCTAGGGGACACAGATGCATACTTAGCAATTTCTGAAGTTCATAGTGGGACATGTGGAGCTCACCAAGCTGGCCACAAGATGAAATGGTTATTGTTTCGACAAGGCGTTTATTGGCCAAGCATGCCCAACGATTGTATGGACTTCGCAAAGGTATGCCAAGACTGTCTAAAACATGCGAACATTCAGCATGTGCCAGCCAGTGAACTACACACCATCGTCAAGCCATGGCCCTTTCGTGGGTGGGCATTGGATGTCATAGGGGAAATTCGACCAGCCTCGTCGAAACAACAAAAATTCATCCTCGTAGGTATAGACTATTTCACAAAATGGATAGAGGTTGTGCCCCTAGTGAAAGTAGATCAGGAGCCTGTGATCGAGTTCATCCATAATCATATTTTGTATAGATTTGGGATCCCTGAAACCATCACGATGGATCAAGGCTTTGTATTCGTTGGCCAAAAATGCAAGAGTTCGCGGCAGAAACGGGTTTCAAATTGGTTACTTCGACACCATATTATGCTTAAGCAAATGGTTAGTTCGAAACAACTAATAAATTGGTAATTGGGCTTATCAAAAAACACGTGGCCAGTAAACCAAAAAATTGGCACAAGACATTGAGTCAAATTTTATGCGTTTGTCGAACGTCCCCCAAAGAGTCAGCAAACTCGACTCCGTTTTGTTTGACTTTTGGTCACGACGCTGTATTACTAGCAGAAGTATGTTTACAGTCAGTCAGAGTGCAACGACAACATGAAATTCTATCGGAGTAATACTGGGACATGATGCTAGACGAAATCGTGGACTTAGACGAGGAAAGGATGGCTGCGTTGAATGTGTTATTATGCCAGAAGGCACGGGTTACCAAGGCATATAATAAGAAGGTCAAAAAGAATACCTTTGCAGTTAACGACTATGTGTGGAAAGCAGTGTTGCCCATGGATCGACGTGAACGAACGTTGGGGAAATGGTCACCAAATTGGGAAGGACCATTCAAAGTGATCCAGGGGTTCAGCAACAATGCATACGAGGTTCAGGAAATTGGAATGAACCAACGAGTCTTAAGGGTAAATGGGAAATATTTGAAAAAAATATAAACCTATGTTACAAGAGATTCAAATTAAAAAGTAATTTTTTCATTAATAAATGGCGAAAATGGGATAAGGGTGCCAAGATGGCTTACAAATTATCTGAATAAAATTACAACAGTTCGACAGACAAATTAAGAGGGAGCCGGGAATATAGACTTAAAGTCTTCAAAAAGGGTATTCTCATGAACAACGTTGCTTTCGAGGAGAGCTTTTCTTTTCCGCATCTGACCAATGGTATCTTTTATCTTGAGAGCCGCTTAGACGTGAGCAATCCCTTGGGTGACTTCTTTATCAATTACCTCTTGAGTAGGCAAAGGTTCAGCAGAATCCAAAGAGGCCTTCTGCTTTTCGACCTCAGCGATTTTCCTGGTGAGTTCAGCTATCTGAGCCTGGTAGTCAGATATCTGTTGGTCGAAAGCACGGTGCTTGTCAGAACGCTCTTACTTGGTGGCCTCAAAGTCCTTAAGTTTCTTCTCACAGAGTGAGCTGACATACCACTCACGGCCCATTTCATTGCGTTTTTGCCTGATTTGAGCGTCGGCTTGTTTGCACCTAGTAAGGTCCAGTTGCGTAAAGAAGGCTTCAAATTCAATTAAGTACGAGGCCATGGGATCTGGAACTTGAAATTCGGAAAGTTCATCCAATATCTTGAACACGTCATAAGCCACAGCAAATTCCTCTGCGACGACCGCCTGAAATTCATCCTCAAATAAGTATGTCTTCAATTGTTGAAGCTTGAGGGCAAAAGAAGCATCTATTTCTAGGGTTGGTATGGCCGTCGAACTCATGGGTTGAACATCCCCAGACTCTTGGTGAAGCTTGTGCAGTGCCTTCAAAGTCGCTGTTGGATTTGATTGTTTTGTCGCCAGGATCTCCTTTGGGGTAAGAGCTTTGTCGACATTAGGCGTAGGCAGGTTGGAGCCACCTTCAGTGGGAGCATTAGGGTTCACATCGACTTCAGGAGTAGTAGCAATAGTTGATGTATTTTCATTATCGCTAGTGGTTACACCGTCCTTCCTAGCCTCAGCGGTGGTTTGTTGAACTGGAGGCGTTGTCTTCACTAAGTCCTCTTCTGTCAAAGTCATTTAAAACTCGTCGACGGTTTAGGGACTAAACATAGTTGTTGTCTCAGGCGGATTGACAGTGGTGGCCATTGCAGTATCGTCCTTTGCAGCAGTGGTTGAAGTGGCCACAATTTCCTAAAAGTTTCAATGAGAAAAATACAAATACCATACGAAGAAATAGAGTAAGGATGATGAATACCTCAGCAGATTATTTTGGAGGAGGTGCTTCAGCCTCGACAAGCTCGAAGACTTCAGCAAGGTTTCTGGGAACCACAAGCTTGACGGTCGAAGCAACCGTCTTTGAAAGTGTCTTCTTAATTAGGGCCCTCTTCTTCTTCACCAATGGAGTAGCTGGAGGAGATGCTAGGGCTTAAGTGGGAAAGATCCGGGATTGGGTACTTTCATCCGATACGTCTCCCTCAGGAGATGGTATTTTTTAGAAGCCTAGCAAACAACAAAGTTAGATAACGTGCAGAAACAGATGCAAAGGAACATTGAAATAGATTGTACCTGTGGTTTCAGGGTTTTTGGTTTCTTTGCAGGCCTGGTGGAGGTCGATGCAGTGACTGGTTCTCATTTTCGACCCTAATAAGAAAGCACAAATGATTAGCAAAAATAACTGATGAAATAAGAATGAGGCAATTCAGGAGTTACCTTCTTTGGTGGGTCTTCTGTAGCATCAGCGTCTTGGGTCTCTTCGACAGGCACAACAATTGCCTGATTGGGAACCTCACCAGCAAGAGTGGCAAAAGCATCGACCACGTTTGACAGGAACAGGTCACGTGGGAAAATCTGATTCTGGTATTCCAACCACCAGACATCGAAATCTTCTGTGGTAAAGAAGGAGGGTTGGAACACAAACACAGGCAACTCAAGATGTTGTGTCGACCTGACGAATCTAAGGAAGGCTTTATGTCCCGCTAAATTCAGTCGTCAACCAGCCCGTACAATATCAGAAGGATGTTTCACCAGAGATTTTGGCAGCATTTGGTTCAAGCCAAATTGAAAGGCCACCAAGTTAGGCTGGTAATTCATGAACTCAAAACTTGTGTTCCCCGTCTCAATCCGGAAGGATAGCATGGTAGGGGTCAAGAATGCCCTCCATATTGAGTTCGACTGCACTATTGCTTTGGGGGAAACACCAAGAAACAGATTCTTGAACCATGTCGGACCGAATGTTCGAGCCACAAAGGGCGCCATGCTGGGGATGAAAGACGTGGTCTCCACAAAAATATTAAGATACTTCATGAAGACACTTTTGTTGGGGGTTTCTTGGGTGGTCATCAGGGAGAGTCGAAGGCCCTCTATGGAACGCTCTTTGTTCAGACGCTCCATCGTGGCAGAGACAGGATTGTCCAGTTGATGTTCAAATATAGCATTGAGCCAATGTTGCAACAACCACATAGGCCCTGAGACAATTAAATCCTTGGTAGTCGCATGCAGAAGTTTTAGCCGCAAGGCGGACAGACCAAATGAATGATAGAGCGAGGCTAGTAGAAGCTTGCCCAAAGATACCTGTCGATCTTCGTGAATCTAGATCGCTGCGCTGAAGTAACTTTTGGCTATTTACGAAGAGGCAGGGCAGAATAGATAATACAACAGCCACAGAGTTAAGAAAGCAATGTGCTCCTCATCGGACACTTCCTTGGAGGCGTTATCGTGATGATCTTTGATGTAGTTTTGGAAACCAGCACGCTCGAAGTCGAAGGTGTGGTCTGTTTCTAGCGTTGGGTCGAAAGTCTCGCCCAAGGGTGACAGACCAGTGATAGCCGCCACATCAAAGAGTGTCGGGGTAAACATCCCACAAGGGAAGTGGAATGTGTTGGTCGATCCTTCCCAAAAGTACATCGACACCAACAGTAAAGAATGGTTGACCCTATGAGCATTCCTTGAAAGTTGAATGGCGTCGAAAATGCCGGCTTTTTGCCATTGCTCCTTACGCTGGCCTTCGACCCTGTTGATCCAAGAAATGTAGTCTTTATTGTCAGATGAAGGCATTGATCGAAAGACTCTGGCTTTGGGAGCCATGAATTTAAGGTCTAAAGTGCCACCTTTCTCAAAAGCTGGTGGTATGGTAGGAGCGAAACATGGAAAGAACTCTTGAGGTTCTTGATGATTTGGATTTTTATTCGGATATGGACCATGAAAATCGTGGAGATTGCTAGCCACCGCAAAAGGGATGACCATCTGATGTTGCCAGTTTTCCACCACCGCTTCGTCAGCAGATGACGGTTGAGGGAGAGGTCTGAGTGATTCCTTCTTAGAAAGAACGAAAGAGATAGGGTTGATCCCGGTGGTGTGAGTGGCGAAAGCAATATCAGTTGCAGAGGATTCCATTGGAATGTAGTGTTTTGGGGAGCAAGAAAACTTAGAAGAAGAAGAAGGTGTGAGAAAGTGGTGAAAAGAAAAAAGGACGTGTTTTGGGAGTATTTATAAGTAGAATACATGCAACTGAAAAGCCAAGAACTGTTCAAATTGTGCAGTTAGTGGGGATGGTTTCGAGACCCATAACTTAGGAAGAGACTAGCCATCATGACATTTCTTGGAAATCGTGGCACAGAAATGTACCATCATCACGTCAGGCTGTGAGTGACATGTGGCAATGATTCGACAGAAGACAGAAGGTTGGTTATTGGGTTGAAACCAAAGCGTCGTCAAAATCTCGCAGGAAATAAAAATTCCAGTTTTCTCAGTCGACGTAACTCATTCGAAATTGGCCTTTTGGGGGGAAATTTGTTGGCAGGTGTCGCTCCCGGGATTTTCATCCAGGTACAAACGCGAAAGTGACGCGGAAGAAAGAAAGAGAGTCGTCAACCAGAAATTTTTATCCCAAAGAAAAGGAAAGGTAATGTTGCACAAACCCGAGAGGAAGGAAAGAACGAGGTCTCGCGAACCAAAGAGAACGAGTAAGGGAGTCGGTTACGTGAAGGGAAGGTTATCGCACCCCTCCACGTCCGTCGTACTCGACGGGATCCACGCTTGAAGTACTGCTCAAAGGGTGACAAACGAAAAGGAACTGAGAGAGAACGAGAAACAAATGTAGGGAAAATAAAAGAAGTGCTCGAATGGGCCCTACCCCACTGCCTACGTATCTCATCGGGAACATGAGAATCAAAGAGACATAGTTCCCCTTAACGAGGGTCGCTTTGTTTGCGTTTTTTAGTGGAAATGTCAGAGCGCGTGTTCCAGCAGTTTAGGTGTTGCAGCTCGCTGTAGGGAGACTTACACGTTACCTGTTTGCGGTGGAACGGACTTGACGGATCCTTAAGGAATAGAATGAAGGAGATGGGAAAAGAAATTGTTTGTTTGTTTTTGTCTTTTAAGAAAGAAATGTTTTGTTTATTTGATGTTTTGCAACGCATATTGTATTTAAGTCCCTCATGTAAGATCGAATACTTCGCATATCGACCCAAGACAGGACGTACGCTAAACATTCTAAGAAAGTGAGAGAAGACCTCTCACTATCTCATTCTTACATGAAAGGCTCAAATATAATATTTGTTTTGCCTTTATTAGGTGTTTTTTACTTTTGTTTTGAGATGAGAAGAAGAGACTCAAAAGGAGGAGTAAAGTAAAAACTAAAGAGGGAGACTAATATTCAATCTTAATGTTATCATACATGGTGGTCCTATGGTTAATGTGGTTTAATAAATCTAACCCTAAAAGAAAGAAGAAGAAGAAGATAGAAAGTAACTTACTTCCAAGATAGAAGTTAAGTTATTTCTAAGAGGGAAGAAAGAAGATTCTGAAAGCAAAGCATCATTGAATGCTTAAATCACACAAATTGAATGATTAAAAGATGAAGGAAGAAATTAGAATGTGGATGCATATCCATACTCAAGTGTCTTACCGTTAACCCCTGAAATGGTTAGTGCAATTATTTACAAGTGAAGAAACCAATTAAGATGAACAAGTAAGGCTTAAACAAGGTCAAGAACCAAAGTAAAAGCATCTTGAAGGTTAAGGAAAGCATAAGGTCAGAATGCACATCATAATAATGTTCTCTAATGATATGAGAGCAAACACAAATCAAATGCACACAAACAATGCCTTAAACCACAAAGAAATGCATTATGAAAGATGTAGATGAAGAATGAGTGGATATGCAAAGTGATCATGCATTAATGCTTCATGGGAGGTTAGAGTCAGAACCATATATCAATTACCAATGTCTCAACATGCATATGAATCATCATGTAGTTCATGGATCAAAGAGTGCAAGTGGAAGAGATAGGATGAAGTGGAAGTGAGCACAAGAGAAACATATTTCAATATAAGCACAAATTGACATATTATAGATACATAACATGTAAAATGATTAATGCATACATGTGGGTAGTGGCATAACATTGATGAGATGCTAATGGAATGACATAAAAATCATACAAAATGCAATCATTGAACATGTAAAGCATAAGAAGAGAGCAAGAGAAGATAACATGTCAAACTTTCAAGTTATAACACATAAGCTCGTACCACATGCCAACACAAGTCAATGTGACCTATAATGAAACTAAGATGGCCTATAATATCATGCAAATGACCTATAATTGATGCACAAACAAACATCAAATGGTGGCATAAATGCCTCATCAAAACATATAAGAATGAGATGGAACAATGAGCACAAAAAGTAACTTCACATGCAAGGCATCAACAATTATCAAAACACAAGATAAAATTGTGAAAATGAGCCAAAACCCCCCTTAGTCAGAAGTGAATCACATCTCAAAAGTATGGTGCAAAACTCAACAAGAAACATGCTCAACAAAGTTCACAAATCCACCTTGAAACATCTCAAGAGAAAGCTCAAATAAGAACATCAAAACATATGATAAAATAATTTTAAAATTCAAATGAAAATTGACTTAGATGCCTCAATGTGTTATTTAACAAATGTAAAAAGAATGGATGAAAAATATTATATGAGATGGAAGAAATAAAATGTACCAATTTGAGTGTCAATGATGAACATTAACCAAAAAAGAAATTGAAAAAGAGTTATGCAATTATGCTAAAAAATTCATGAAATCAGAGTTAAAAATTAAAGAAAATTATTTAAATGTATCAACATGTCACATGAATTTATTTAGGATTTTTAGAATTTATTTACTATTTTTAAAAATAGAAAACCAAACTGATATGGAAAAGAAATAAAATAATAAAGGAAATGGGGTGGGGGTGCAGCGCAAGTAAAAAACATGTTATAAAGTGGAATGGGCTCAGGCAAGGGGGTGTGAAAATCAATCTATGACCCAATCCAATTACGTATGATTATGTGTGATAGTGCGCATCATCAGTCAACATGTGTAATCAATAATAGCCATAAGATGACATTAATCAGAAACAATCATCAATCTAACGCTCCACAATTCAGGCACATGACAATTATCACGCACACACCCACATGTAACCTCTCAGAATTAAAAAACAAAGCACGTGATAAGACACATACTATTTTAATGTGCTGGCAATATAATGTACATTGGATCAAAGTCGAGATGAGATCATCAAGTAAGTCAAGGAATCAAACAATTCAGAGCTCAAGTCCACAATATGCAACGTGTACGCACACACACAAGATCAACCTGAAGCCACAATAGAACACGTGCAAACCACATGACTTTTGATGTGCTGGCACATCAACCACCACACGATATAAGAGATCAGACGACTATAATTAAAACTACAAAACCCTAACATTAAAACCTCACCGGCCGGAGAATGACCTCCTGTCATCTTCTCCAGCCACTCTCTGTCACCTGAAAGTTCCAAATATTCCAGAAATTGATAAAACCTATACCATTCAAAATAAGAACTCATGCACATCACAAATACACAATCATTTTTCACATATCACATCAATATGAAGAGAATCGAAGAGATCAAACTTGCCCTAGGTTTTGAATCTAGGCCTCTAAGAGGCTTATCAACTAGCCAGGACTCACGCAGCTTCTAATAAGCTATAAACACCATGAAAACAAGCTGAATTTAGTAAAAAAAGGTTGAGGAAAAAACCTGAAGCTGTGAAGGATTTTGAAGTGTTGAGAAAACCAGAGATTGTGATATCTTGAGCTCTTGAACTTGTTGAGCAAAATAAATGCTACTTGTTCTTGAGATCTTGAAAATCAGAAGAGAAGTTGAATCTGAGATTGGAGATAATGGAACTTTTTAATGCCTCAATGATTCACTCTTGCTTAATGGGGAAAATTGAAGGAGATTGATGAAAGAACAATGGTGAATGATGGTGAACTCGTGTAGATAGAGAGAGCTTAGAGAGAAAGCTTGAGAGAAAACTTGAAGTGTTTTTTGGTGAGAGTGCAAAAAATGAGAATTCTCTCAATTTTGTGTGAGTGTTTTTGATTTATATGTTGAGTTAATAGTGCTAACTCATGGTCAACTGAGTTGAACAGGTGTGGTAAAGTGAGTGCACCCTAACTAACTGAGTCAAGTTAGTTGGGGGCTAGTGAGTGAGGCTGTGATGTAGTGTGGAATGTTTCTGATGTTTATGGTGGGGTTGATGGAGGCGAATGGTGATGATGAAGTCACGGCTGTAGAAGCTTGCTAAGAAAGTTTTGCTTTTTTCTCTTTTGATGTATGCTGCTAGTGTGTAGTGTATGTGCAAAGGAATGTGTTTGTGCAAATGGGGAAAAGAGTGAATGATGTAGCATGTGCGTGCAAGCTGATGAAGCAACAACAAGTATGACATAACATTTTTGGCAGCCACACATTTAATGCAACAGTAGGTGTTTGAGAAAGAAAATCTCCCCCATGGATGGATGATAAAGCACGACTTTGGTGGCAAATGAAAGAAGGGACATGGGAGAATAAGATTGGTGTTGGAATTGGATTGAAATGAGGTTTGGAAGAGGATGGAAAATGGCTTAGAACTCATGTAACCAAAACTGCACTAAGGGCGTGGCAAGACAAATAATGGCATAGCAATGGGACCTATGGATTTTTAGCATAACACCATCAACTTGGGACCATCATAATCATCTCATAACTTGCTCAAATTAAAAAATGTCCAACATGAACATTGTAGAGGGCATGGAAAGGAACAACTTTGATGTTGGAAAATTTTACATTTGAAGCTTCCTTGATGGAGACAAATGGATGGACATTTGGCACACCATGTGTTTGTCAAAATTATGGCCGGTGGGCCTAAGCTTGCCTTGCCATGACTTGGTTTTTGCCTTGATTTTACCAAACTTTGATTGACCATAACTCCCTCAATTTTGATCCAATGGAAGAGTTCTTTACATGGATTTGAAGCTTATAACATGAACTTTAATTAGCTCAACTTGGGCCTGAAGTTTGGAGCTTTTATCATGGAGAAAGAGAGCCTCAAAGTAGGGTGCAAAATGGTCCAAACTTGCCATTTTTGGAAACCCTAAAGTTTCTATTTTTGGTAGTTTTGTGATTTCTTGATTTTCCATCATTTCTTGATCAAATCTTGTCCAATGGACATATATAACTTGAATTTAATGATTTTGACCTCAAAAAGTCAGGAGTTGACTTTTTACACGGCACGGTTGACTTTTTCCCCATTTTCTTGATTATCAAGCAACTGTTAATTGAACCTCTTCTGAAATGAATCAATGGCCAATCTTCCATTCTTAGACACTTGATATTATGTAGAAAACATTGAGATCAAGTTTGAATCAAAATTTCCTCAGGAGACCTCTTGAACTCAAAACCCTAATTTTGACTGTTTTGATAGGAGGTGATGCACTGTCCAATCTTCTTGATGAGTTACCATCTTCCCATGACTCGTGAGATCAAATGGGGATGATATATGATGTAATAAACCCTTGAGGCTTGTTGAGAGACCTTTGGCTCTTATTCTCTTACTTTGGATGATCCACCTCATTGAGAAACAACTGATCATATGCCCTTATGCAAGATGCAGTGCCAAATGCTTAATGTTTTGTTTTTCTATGCTTGAATGCAATGCAATGAAATAAAAGCTCATGCTAAATGATATGAAGAAAAGAGAGGGCAAATTTTTGGGCATTACAGCTGCCCTTATTCAATCACTGTAGACCTGAATGGATGATAGCGATTGTTGTCAGACTTTTAGGGTATGGAGGGATTGAATACCAAAAATAACCAGAAAATTTGCACTCTGTGAAGAAGAAGAAAAGGGATATAAACCCAACCGAATGAACTCTGCTTGGATAAAACTCTGATGGGAAGAAAAGCACTGGAGAGATGTCTTTTGAACAACGCCAGACGACTACTGGCTTGCCACACTACGGGTGGACTTTAAGAATGTCTTTTTAGAATAACGCCAGACGACTACTGGCCTGCCACGCTACGGGTGGACTTTAAGAATGTCTTTTAGAACAACGCCAGACGACTACTGGTCTGCCACACTGCGGGTGGACTTTAGGAATGTCTTTTAGAACAACGCCAGGCGACTACTGGCCTGCCACACTGCGGGTGGACTTCCGCCAATCTACGGTCGTACTTTAAACTGTCTTTTTAAATGGAGTCAGACGACCACTGACTTGCCACACTGTGGGTGGACTTTCGCCAATCTACGGTTGGACTTTAAACTGTCTTTTTGAATGGAGTCAGACGACTACTGACTTGCTACACTGCGGGTGGACTTTTGCCAATCTACGGTTGGACTTGCAGCTGATTTGCCACCTTTGGATGGACTTTTGCCAATCTACGGTGGACTTTGATGCTTTTCCACCCTTGGATGGACTTTTGCCAATCTACGGTTGGACTTGCAGCTGAATTGCCACCCTTGGATGGACTTTTGCCAATGTGCAGTTGGACTTTGCCTTTCTTTGCCACCCTTGGGTGGACTTTTGCCAATCTACGGTTGGACTTTGCCTTGCTTTGCCACCCTTGGATGGACTTTTTCCAATCTACGGTTAGACTTTGACAAAATTCCAATACTGGATTATGCTCTGCATGGATATCAGACATCCCTGCTGACTCTGCTGAGGAACAATGATCAATCATTTGACTTTAGAGACTCTTGAAAGGATGGTATCTCTGTTGGAGAATAAATGAACAATCTGTTTTCTTCGAATTGTCACGCTTGCCAAAAATAAATTAGACTTTGAGATATAAGAGAGTGATGACTCTGCCAGCAATTACTTCATCTGACTAGGGACGAATTCTAGTCATAGCAATTCCGCTGGGGATGAGAATTTTCTGACTTGGCTGGGGAAAGAATGTAATAACACTCTGCTGAAAAAGACGAGTCATTAAAACTCTGCTTGGGAATCTACCAAACCCGAGGAGAATATGCTAACACTCTGCCGAGGAAAAGATTTTGTTGGCCTGCTAAACTTCTGCGGGGAAGAAAAATAACTCTGCTGGGGAGTATTGTTGACAAGATTCAATGCTGAACTCTATGGGGAGTACAATTACCATAAATACGATCTTGCTGGGGATCAGAACTACTCTGTCAGGGATATAAAAATCCTAGTTAGAGAACCATCTGTTGCAACATGCCGAGAAAGAGTCCCTAGAGATCTACTGGGAAATCACAAAGCAAATCCACGGTAATCTGTTGAGGAACAAAACTGTCGAGCTTAGAATAAGAGCCACAATGTCCCATGCTAGGCAAACCTTCTGCTTGACGACTCCACTAGGGATAATGAGTTGACGACAAACTCTGCTAGGGAGAACCGCTTAAAGCATCTTTCGCTGGGGAATGTCTCTTAAGAGGATTTTACAGAAGACCACACATCTTCAAACTCTAGGGCAGATGCTGAGACTTGAGAGGTCACTCTACTGGAGATAATAGATCTAGGACTTCCCTTGTCGGGGAACTTCATGATGCCCCATGTTTGGGAAGCTCAACAGCTTGCTTTCGCGGCGGATCTGAAGAAATCGTCCCAAGAGGATTTTACAGAAGACTTGGCATCTTCAAACTCCTGGACACTCGTTGAGGCTTGAACATTAACTGCGAGGTCTGCGAATCAACTCTACTGGGGAATTCACAACCGTTATCGACACAGAAAAGCTTGTAGCTGTTGGAAGTACTGAATAGGAGAATCGACTTAATAAGATACAACACTACCCAGTTGAAATTAACTTGTCGATATCGAATCGTCGTGAGCGACCGCCAGCTGACGAATGGACTTAATCATTAAACGTTGTGACAAAAGGTGACATGTGGACTTTCTCCCGAACCTGCCTGCCCCAGTCTTCTGCATGGGGATAAGTGATTACTCGACTAGAAGACATGATCCCTACTTAGGGGACTTGCACCTATTACCTGCAACAAAAGAATACGCACACATGCCCCAGGATATTGCGTGGTTTGAATCCACCATCCAGGATTACTCAACATTCAAAGTGATTTTAAACGTTTTTCTGCGCATATTATTTGTAAGGCCACGGTGTTTTTAAATGCAATGTTTTATCAAAAATTTGGACATTTTTGCAAACAAAGCAGTAAAACAAAATAAGAAGCTCTTGACTGAAATTCAATTTATTGATTGAAAATCCCAGAATAGGCAAGTACAATTGGGAAGCAAACCCTGGAAAGAGGATATTGCTGTAAATTAAGAAAAGAAACTATCCTAATGGCAATGTGAAAACGGCATTCCACTGAGTTTCAATTCTGCTATGGCCAGTATGTCTTCAAAACTCCCCGACCTTGCCTTCTGAGGAGTGATTAGACCGATTCCTACCCTTTGGAAAGCCAGTTACTGAAACAGTGATGGAGTACAGATAACTCAGACCATAATCATTTGCTAAAATCCCTCTTTTGCATTGACCGCCCATTCAGGTTTTCAATCCATCGGGATACCCTTTTTTGCCTGAGTTGTCCTTGCGGATTTTCAACTCACCGGGTGTACAAGTTTTATTTTATATCCCTAATTTTTGCCCGGACCTTTTTATTCTGTTTTTTGTGGTTCACCGGGATGCCCTTTTTTGCCTGGACTTCTCTTTTTTTTTTGTCCAGCGGGTCTATTTATGCGAAGTATTTTTTGACTACGTCTGAGTTTACAGGGGATGAAAAGTCTTCTCCGTTCATGGTTGTAAGTAATAAGGCTCCGCCCGAGAAGACCTTCTTAACCACGAATGGACCTTCATAGTTGGGAGTCCATTTGCCCCTGTGATCTGTACTAGGAGGGAGGATCCTTTTGAGTACCACATCTCCAACTTTGTAAACCCGAGGACGCACATTTTGGTCAAATGCTTGCTTCATCCTCCGCTGGTGTAACTGCCCCTGACACACAGCTGCCAGTCGTTTCTCTTCAATAAGGCTCAACTGATTAAATCTGGCACGAACCCATTCAGCTTCGTCTAGCTTGACATCCATCATGACTCTGAGGGATAGTATCTCAACTTCGATCGGTAGTACTTCCTCCATACCGTATACAAGTGAGAATCGTGTTGCCCCAGTGGACGTGCGTATTGACGTTCGGTACCCATGCAAAGCAAATGGTAACACCTCATGCCAATCTTTATATGTGACAACCATTTTCTATACAATCTTCTTAATATTCTTATTAGCCGCCTCCACAGTGCCATTCATCTTCGGGCGATACGGAGAAGAATTGTGATGCTCAATTTTGAAGTCCCGGCACAGCTCAGCTATCATTTTGTTATTCAGATTAGAACCATTATCAGTAATGATTCTCTCGGCCACTCCATAGTGACAAATGATATCCCGTTTCAGGAAACGAGCTACCACCTGCTTAGTGACGTTGGCATAAGATGCCACTTCAACCCATTTTGTGAAGTAATCAATGGCGACCAAGATGAAACGATGGCCGTTTGAAGTAGTAGGCTCAATCTTTCTGATCATGTCAATGCCCCCCATGGCAAAGGGCCAAGTAGAGGACATGACACTCAACGGATTCGGATGACCATGTACTTTGTCTGCATAAATTTGGCACTTGTGACATTTACGGGCGTACTTGCAACAATCTTCCTCCATTGTCAACCAGTAATACCCCGACCTCAATAGTTTCTTTGCCATTGTGTGTCCTCCCCATGGGTACCAAAAGAGCCTTCATGCACTTCCTGCATTAACATGTCCGCTTCGTGTCTATCCACGCATCTGAGCAGAACCATGTCAAAATTCTGTTTGTATAGCACGTCATCTTCATTCAAGAAGAAGCTACCAGACAACCTTCTCAACGTTTTCTTATCTTTAGTAGATGCCCCAGGCGGATACTCTTGACTTTTCAAGAAACACTTGATGTCATGAAACCATGGCTTGTCATCAGACGTTGCATCCACAGCAAACACAAATGCAGGTTTGTCAAGACGAGACACTTCGTCTTAGGTAGATGGTTCCACCTTTGCACTTTGATCATGGAAGACAATGTGGCCAAGGCCTCATCAAACTTATTTTCATCTCGAGGAATATGATACAGCTTCACTGTTGTGAAAAATGTCAACAATCTCCTGGTATAATCTCTATACGGAACCAGATTGACTTGGTGCGTGTACCAACTCCCTTTCACTTGATTGATTACCAAAGCTGAATCACCGAAGATATCAAGGGTCTTAATTCGTAAATTAATCGCCTCCTCAATCCCCATTATACAAGCTTCATACTCTGCTTCATTGTTGGTGCACCCCAAAGTTACTCGGGCAGTGAAAGGCATATGAACACCTTCCGGCATGATAAGAACTGCTCCAACTCCGCACCCATTCATGTTGACAGCCCCATCAAACATCAAACTCCATTTGGATTCAGGGTCTGGCCCCTCCTCCGGAAGTGGTTCCTCGCAATCTTTAGCTTTGAGAAACATGATGTCCTCATCAGGGAAATCAAACTTCATGGGTTGGTAATCATCAATCGGCTGTTGCGTAAGTTAGTCTGACAAGATACTTCCTTTGATGGCCTTCTGAGAAGTATACTGGATATCATATTCTGTCAAAACTATCTGCCACCGTGCAACTCTGCCTGTTAGTGCTGGTTTCTCGAAAATGTATTTGATAGGATCCATTTTTGAAATCAACAAAGTTTTGTGTCTGATCATATACTGCCTCAATCGCTTAGCAGCCCATGCAAGTGCACAGCATGTCTTCTCAAGTATTGAGTACCGGAACTCGCAATCATTAAACTTTTTGCTCAGGTAGTAGATAGCATGCTCCTTCCTACCTGTCTCGTCGTGTTGACCGAGAACACAACCCATAGAACCTTCAAGCACTGTCAAATACATTATCAAAGGTCTTCCCAAAACTGGAGGCATGAGAATTGGAGGTTCCTGCAAGTATTCTTTTATTTTATCAAACGCCAATTGGCAATCGTCATTCCACCTGACCGTTTGATCTTTTCTTAGCAGTTTGAATATTGGTTCGCATGTGGCTGTTAGGTGAGATATGAACCTTGCAATGTAGTTCAATCTACCCAGAAAACCACGAACCTCTTTTTCTGTTCTCGGTTCAGGCATATCTTGTATTGCTTTCACTTTGGCAGGAAAAACCTCAATCCCTTTTTCACTCACAATGAAACCCAGCAACTTGCCAGAACGCACCCCAAAAGTGCACTTGTTCGGATTCAGCCTTAAACGGAACTTTCTCAACCTTTCAAACTTTTTCAAGTTAATCAGACGTTCTTCTTCCATTCGCGACTTGGCAATCATGTCATCCACATAACATTCAATCTCTTTGTGAATCAAGTCATGGAATAATGTTACCATTGCCCACTGGTACGTTGCCCCTGCGTTTTTCAACCCAAAAGGCATCACTTTATAACAATATGTACCCCATGGAGTAATGAACGTGGTCTTCTCCATATCTTCAGGTGCCATCTTAATATGGTTGTACCCGGAGAAACCGTCCATAAATGAGAACAATGAAAACTGAGCTGTATTATCAACCAGCACATCGATGTGGGGTAGTGGAAAATCATCTTTCGGACTAGCTTTGTTAAGATCTCGATAATCCACACACATTCTCACCTTTCCATCCTTCTTTGGTACCGGCACAATGTTGGCTACCCAGGGAGGATAATTAGTCACAGCAGGAAACCCTGCGTCCCACTGCTTCTGAACTTCTTCTTTGATCTTTATAGCCATATCGGGATGAGTCCTACGAAGTTTCTGCTTGACTGGCGGGCATTCTTCTCTAAATGGCAACCTGTGCACAACAATATCAGTATCCAACCCTGGCATGTCTTGATACGACCAGGCAAAGATATCAACATATTCACACAACATTTCAGTCAAAGCTTTCTTCACATATGCTTGCAGGCTAGCGCCAATCTTGATCTCTTTCTTAGCATCCTCGGTACCAATATTGATGATCTCTATGGTCTCTTGATGAGGCTGGATCCCCTTTTACTCTTGTTTTAACAATCCGGCCAGTTCCTCAGAGAGTTTACAGCCCTTCTCATCCCTTTCTTCGGCTTGATAAATCGGTTTGTCAAAGTCATACATAGCCATAGCAGAACCGTTATCAATGGAATCCGGAGGATCAAGTATGCACGAACGGGTTCATGCTTTATTTTAGAATTTATTTTTAAAACAAAAAAAAATGAAACATTGCCATTTTATTATTTTTGTGCAAAAATAAAAAATGAAAGACAAGGAACAAAATTTGAGTGCAAAACGTCCTTTATTGATGATTAAAATTGCAAATGCAAACAGGGCGGCCCTACAAATGAATCTATATGCCTTGGGCAGAGCGCAAGATTTTAACATGCATTATGGTTAGAAAAGCAAAGAAAATTACTCTGTTTGAAGAGTAACTTGAACGACTTCTTCAACTGACCAGTTTTGCAATTGTTGTCCCGGAGCACGTGGGCGTACCCAGTTGTCCAAGTCACAGTCACTATCAACACCATATTCTGTAGCTGCACAAGATTGATCTGGGTAAATGATTCCCCCACTGTTGAAAGTGATGGGTCCACTGTTCTCTGCAACTGAAGTCATAGAGGGTTGATAGCCAATACCAAACTTGTCCTCCTTCATTGGTGTCTCTATCAGCTTGCCCCAACCTTGGCCATTACCTACTCTGACAACCTCGACAGCTTGTTTATAGGACGAAATGGATGTGTCGGCTCTATCCGGTGTAAGGGAAGATTCATCCACTTTATTAATATTCACCGCTTCAAACGACTGGCAAAGCATTTCGTGGATTTCCCCATCCATCTCAATGTACTTGAACTTGGACAAATGACTAACAAAAATGTCCTCCTCACCACACACTGTCACTACTTGCCCCTCGAACTCGTATTTCAGCTTTTGGTGTAATGTGGATGTAACAGCCTCGGCCGCATTAATCCAAGGGCGACCTAATAAGCAGCTATAAGCATGCTGTATATCCATCACGTGGAATGTAGATTTGAACACTTGCGATCCAATTTGCACGGGTAATTCCACTTCACCGAACACAGATCTTTTTGTCCCATTCAACGCTCTGACAACCAAATCACTTGGCCTTAAAATCAATCCATCAACTTCTAGCTTCATCAGCGCCTTCTTAGGAAAGACATTGAGCGAGGAACCAGTGTCTACCAACACGTGCGACAACACTACACCCCTACACTCCATTTTAATGTGCTTTGTTGTGGTTTCTTCCTTTAGAAGTCAAGTCTCTGCTTGTGAAACCCAATCCGTGGCTGACATTGACATTAGAAATCACACCCTCAAGCTGATTGATGGTAATTTCCTGTGGAACATAGGCTCTCTTCAACACTTTCAGCAAAGCTTCTCGGTGTGCATCAGAACACATCAACAATGACAAAATTGAGATCTTCGAGGGCGTCTGGTTCAGTTGATCGACAATTTTATAATCACTTTTCTTTATTTTCCTCATAAACTCTTCTACCTCATTGTCAAAGGTAATCTTGGTCTCTGTTTTAGGCACAGGAACACTCTCAGCCACCTGTTTTCCTTTAGCTTTTGCCGCAGCCTCAACTTCTTTATCACTGCGCAAAGTTTGGGAAGCGAACAATCTTCCACTCCTGGTAAAGCCACCTACACCACCCACGTTATCAATATTTGAACTGGCTGATGTCCCGACTTCCTGCTTTTTCCCTTCATAATACACGTCTGCCCTATAGTGCCATGGGATTGCTTTCATAGATGTAAACGGAACTGGTCCTGGCACCGTGATGGTAACAGGACTGGATCTTTCTGCAACAACACTCGCCACAGGAGTTGTACTTGCAGGTACCTGAATTTCAGCGGGAGTATAATAAATTGTCACAGTTGACACCTGTTGCGGTGAAAATCGGATAACAAATTATTAATTAATTTGCATCATATTTCTTTTACAACCGACTTTGATTTATCCAAAGGAAAGGTTCAAGATCGTTAGAAAAACCTAAAGGGGGAGATCTAAGGTTCGGGGGTTGGTTACGCCTAGGGAAGGTATTAGCACCCTAAACGTCTGAAGTACTCTACGGGAACCTCTTGTTAATGTTATCTTATGTTTGTTAAAGGTTCTATGCTAAAAGTTGAAAACCCTATGGGTTAGTATCTAAGTATACTCGACAAAGCATCGCACTTTACGCCTACGTATCTTCGGGAATAGAATCAGAGTATGCGTAGTTCTACTTCTATTGAACTATTGACTATGGTCAATATTCAGAAGGGAAATGAGTACAAGCTCATTGTAGAGTTTAAGAACTCTCTAAATCTAGTTGTAATGGTCCTATGTTGAAGTTTTAGTTAGTAGGGGAAGTGATAAATTCATTAGGATGAATATCACTAAGAGTTTAAGAACTCTCTCCTAAGGCTAGTTGTGATTTCTATGGCTCTGATGAGGCCAAGAAATGAAGTTTCTCCTAAGAGGTTACTTAGGTTAAGGTGGGGGCTAATGACTTTAAAAGTCAATGTATTTCACCTTCCTTTGGAATAGGGGAAAGATAACAGTTATAAGTTACTAACAAGATAACAAGATTATAATGCAAATATGGTGATACAATAATACATGAATAAGATAAGATAAAAATCATGATATCAATGCAAAGTGAGAATTAAACATGTTAGACAATAATTAAATATAAGATGAAATAAAATGAAATAGTCTCGTCTTAATCATGATTTAATCGAGAAAT
The DNA here is from genome assembly GCA_022829125.1 of Lathyrus tuberosus. NCBI lineage: Eukaryota > Viridiplantae > Streptophyta > Magnoliopsida > Fabales > Fabaceae > Lathyrus > Lathyrus tuberosus. The sequence goes on from JALAZF010000090.1 coordinate 11,534,006, forward strand.
CGATAATCAATAATTCTTGACTTTCATCGACTAAATAGGATCGGAATGGAAATAAAACTAGTCTCGTCTAAATCAAGATTTAATTGAGAAATTGATATAATCAATGATTCTTGACTTTCATCGACTAAATAGGTGAATAAATTTTAAATAAAGAGAAAGTGGTCTCGTGTTGATCCAAGTTTTGTCAACTCAATGAAATCAACCAAACCATGAGGTTTGTTATGTCATCGACCAAAATAAAAACCGAATTGGTCTCGTTTAAATCAAGATTTAATCGATAAATCTATAATCTTAGATTTCTAACTTTCATCGACCAAAATAGAATAAAAACCGAATTGGTCTCGTTTAAATCAAGATTTAATCGATAAATCGATAATCTTAGATTTCTAACTTTCATCGACCAAAATAGAATAAAAATAAAACAAGTCTCGTCTAAATCAAGATTTAATCGACAAATCGATAATCTTGAATTTCTGACTTTCATCGACCAAAATAGAATAAAAACCGAATTGGTCTTATTTAAAATCAAGATTTAATCGATAAATCAATGATCTTGGATTTTTAACTTTCATTGACCAAACTAAATGAGATAAAAGGTGGCCTCCTACAAATCTAGATTTTAGTGATTTTGAAATAATCAAAAAAATCATGATTTTGTGATATGTCATTGGCCAAAAAGATTAAAATAAAATGAACCACTAGGTTAAGTGAATTAACATTAGTAAAAACAATAGAAAGGCTAGAGATTAAAAAAACTCAAAAACTTGTTTAAAAAAAGAATAAAATAAAAATGATTTTTTTTTTTTTAAAAGAAAAGGAAAGGGGGGCGCTTGGAAACATATGGTGAGGATATATAGTCATGGGCCCTACGACCCATTCACCCAAACAAAAATGTGCGATCCACTATGGCAAGGGTATAGCAAACATGAATTTCAGCCCAAAACCATCTAACTCATAATAAATTGAAAATATGGAAACATGGTCAACAAGCTATTTCATACGCACTGCACGATCAACGAGGAAGAAACACATCAAACATTTTTTATAAATAAAAGAAAAAAAAATCAAAGTTATAACAGGACCAAGACCTTTTAGCGAAAAAAAAAGTAAACAACCCCAACAGAGAAAACATTTTTGTTCCAACCTTTTTTCTATGATTCAGTCTCTCGCTGCGATTCGTTTTTGCTTAGGTGGTGTAAGGTTTACTTTGTATTGTTCGATTCACTTTTCTTCTTCTTCTCAAATTATGTTTCACGATTTGTGTTGAAAGTGGTTTTGTGGGTTTGATTCTGAGGATTAGTGTTTGATTTGTGGTTTGAAGGTTCGAAAACGGTATCGGCGTGATTGTTTGAAGGTTTGGCATCTGAAGGTTTGTTTGGTCGTTAGATGGTGAAGGATGGAGGCGGGTTCTATTTGAAAGAGAGGAAGAGCTTGAAGGTTGTGGTTGAATGTTGTCAACGGGTCTGGTGGAGGGTTGTTGGTTTTGATTCGTGGGTGACTGTGTTGTTGCTGTTTGGTTTGAAGACGGAAGGTTTGCAGACGGGTTACGGCCGAACAGAGACGAAGGAAGTTTTATTGAGGGTTGTGATGATTGATAATGAACGATGAACGGAAGAAGATCTGTATGGGGTTCTGAAGCGTGTGGTGTTAAAAGGCGTGAGGAGTTGTGAGTGGAGTTATTGGTGTTTGATGGAGGTTGAAGAGTTTGAAGGTTGTTTAACAGTGTCGTGGTGTTTGAAGGTGGTTTGTGGTGTTTCGGTTTGGTTGAGCGAAGGAGAAGGAAAAAGGTTGAGGCAGAGCAAGAATGCTACGAAGTTGAAGGGTTGGATTGAAGAGGTTTCGTGGCGGTGAGGTGTTGCAGAGATGAAGTTGTGTGTTTGACATTTTGAATGAGTTATGTTGTTGTTAGAAAGTAGCCTAAAATGGTAGAAAATGAAGGAAGAGTTGGTGTTTAACCAACAAAGTCGGCTCGTGAAGAAATATGTTGAGGTCTCTCTCCCTTCTCCCTCTGCCTCTTGTTCGTCTATATATAACCAGAAAAGCAGAACTTTGTTGCTTGAATTTGAAATTTTTCGATCGTTGTTGTGTGGTCATTTTCACTGCAGAGGGAGCGTCTCGTATGAGCAAGTCCTGGGGTTTTTAGCCATTGGCAAAGATGTGTAGCAGGCTGGCGTACGGTTTCGCAGGAGACGCAGGGTAATAGCTGATGTTGTGTTTGAATTTCTTCACTCTCATTCTCGTACCAAGGAGAAGGAACACATCTTGGTTCCTTTTGTTTTCTCACAAGCCACATGTCAGCTCTCCATTGGTTGTGAATGATGGTTGAAAAGTCAAAGCAAACATAAACTCCCCATTGGCTAATGGTTAATGAATTCCAATTGAAGCAAGAATTAGACACGGTGGACATAATATAATAATAATGGAAAAGGAAAAATCCTTTCTTTCTTTAAATTAAAATTATGACTAATAACCATAATAAAAATAAAACTAATTAATAACCTAATTTAAATTATTAAAAACTAAATTAATAATTAATCTAATTAATGAAACCAATTTTTTTTAAAAATTGAATTAAATTGAGATGAACTTAAATTAATAAAAATAGGACAATAAAATATAAATGAAATTAAAAAACCGTATTGAAATTAAATTAAAATAAAAACAAATAAAACACTAAAATAAATACTAATTTAAAATAGAGAAAAATAAATAAAACATCAACTAGCAAAAAATGAGGGTAAAATTTGGGGTACAACAGTTGCCCCTATTTAAATATCTTCACCTGATGACATGAGAGATGAAGATCTTCATGTAATCAACAGTGAAAGATATTTAAATACAGATAACCAAAAATTTTACCCTCAGATGCACACACATGCAATGCAACAGACATGATGCCAAGAAGATGCAAGAAAAATGCAGACACAACAAGACACCAAGGGGCAAACAGGAAGCAAAAGATCACAGAGCTTCACTAGGGAAGAAGGAGGTTAGTATCCACGAGAAACACCTCACTAGGGATACAAGCTAAACAACAAAAAGACCCACCGGGGAGGCTCTAGAGAAACACTGGGGAAAAGACCACAGACAATCTCCACTGGGAAAAATTCGAGGAGATAGACTACTGGGGACAAAACAAACCCACATTCTTCCTGGGCATGAAACCAGGAAGAAAAACCTGATCACTGGGGATCAGTCAAAAAGACAGACAACCAAACAAAGACTTCCTGGGGATTCTATACCGAAGAGTTCAAAATGGGATCTTCAAGAAAAGCCAGGAAGACCGAGACAAACCCTGCGCACCAGCTAGGAGTCTTATAAGGTTGAAGAAATTTGTTCCAAGAAGCTTATCTTAAAGCAAGTTTTCAAAAATCCAAAGTAAGGGTTCAATGTCCGACACGATTCGAATTAGAACGGGTTTTAAAACCAGAAGACAATGCTTAACACGATTCAAATAAAGTCAACATTCAGGTTTGACATAATTCAAACAAGACCGGTTTTAAAACACAAGACAATGCTTGACACGATTCAAACAAAGTCCAAGTTCAAGTTTGACGCGATTCAAACAAGAACAAGTTTTAAAACAAGAGGCAATGTCCGACACGATTCGAACGAAGACTCTGTTCAGGTTTGACACGATTCAAACAAGAACAAGTTTTAAAACAAGCAGACGATGCTTGACATGATTGAAGCAAAGTCCAAGTTCAAGTCTGACATGATTCAGACAAGAACAGTTTTAAAACAAGAGGCAGTGTCCGACATGATTCGAACAAAGACTCTGTTCAGGTTTGACATGATTCAAACGAGAATAGGTTTTAAAACACAAGACAATGCTTGACACGATTCAAACAAAGTCCAAGTTCAAGTTCGACACGATTCGAACAAGAACGCACAAGACAATGCTTGACACGATTTAAACAAAGTCCAAGTTCAAGTTTGACACGATTCAAACAAGAACACACAAGACAATGCTTGACACGATTCAAACAAAGTCCAAGTTCAAGTTTGACACAATTCAAACGAGAACAGTTTTTAAAAAACTTTAATGTTAAACTTCTTGGGGAACAACAAAAGGTTTAAAGATTCAAATCTGGCGCGCAAAGGTTAAGACCGAACAAGCACGACACAAACCAAACCGGGAATGTCTTTACTTCACTGGGGAAATAAAGACAGACACCAACAACAAACCACAAGCAAAACAGAGCACAAAGATGCGAAGATGCTAGGGTATAATGCATATGCTTAGCAATATGCTAGAAACGACGCGAATGACGCAAAACAGGAAAGAAGAAAGGACAGCACAAGCCAACACCCTAAAACCCAAACATCAAGGATAACCGGGGCAATCGTCTTTTCACTGGAGATGGCAAATCCAAGCCAAAGACAGTACTGCAAATTCTTCCTGTACAAACTTGATTCCAAAACGTCTTGATACTAGAGTAAAACTTAGTTTATCTTTGTGTTTTCTTAAAACTTTTCCGCTTCCAAGAATCAGATGAAAATGACGAAGTTATTGTATTCAAAGACCAATAACAATTCTAGTGACTAAGAATTATGCCGTCTAACAGCTGACTTCTCTGGGGACTCATGCATAAAGAGCTGGGGTTTAAATGGGAACATGGTTAATGAGTCAAGAATAGACTATGGTACTCAAATAAGAGTTGGTTGAGATAACACATAATCTGCTTCATGAAGGAAAACTAGTAGGAGCCAGAAAAGTAATCTTATTGGAAGTTGAACCAAGAAATTGGCCCCAATAAAGGTACCTAGAATGATTGATCATCAAGGCTAAACGCAACTAGATGACACTCTAGAAAGGATCCGCAATGAAGGTTGAACCGAAAAACGGTCTTCACTGGGAAAAGACATCCAAAGTGATGGAATAACAGGTTCAAGTATGACCGTTTGGCACTTTGGAAAAAAGAAGAACCTTATTGGAGATTGAACCAAGAAATGGGCCCCAATAAAGTATCTAGGATGATTGATCATCAAGTCAGACGTGACTAAATGACATCCTAGAAACACCTCTAAAGTGATGGAACAACAGGTTCAAGTATGACAGGTTGGTGCTTTAGAAGTAACATTATTGGAGATAGAACCAAGAAATGGGCCCCAATAAAGTATCTAGAACGATTGATCATCAAGGCTAGATGACATTCTAGAAAAGATCCGCAATGAAGGTTGAACCGAAAAACGGTCTTCACTGAGAAAAGACATCCAAAGTGATGGAACAACAGGTTCAAGTATGACCGGTTGGCACTTTGGAAAAAGAAGAACCTTATTGGAGATTGAACTAAGAAATGGGCCTCAATAAAGGTATAGAATCTGATAGGTTAGTACCGTGGTTGCGTAACTGAAGATAAGGCTTCCTGGGGAATACCCAATTACGGTTGCGAAGAGGTTGAATAGTACCAGAGATAGATAAGCTACTTATAAGAGACTGTCAAGCTTCTTCAAGAGATTGTTGCTTCAAAGATATGTTGATATCATAATAATGTTAGAGAAATAATGTCTTCAATGAGGATCTGTGAAAGGTGCTTCTTGCGAGAAACGGTGCAAAATAAATGCACGTTTAAAGATAGGTTTAAAAATCACACCTGCCAGGGACCAAAGTTCGATCTAGGAACAAACTAGAAAGAAATGGTCAAACAAGACTCCGATTGAGGAATGAACTCAAATAGGGATTTATCTTATCCACATGTGGGAAAGATAACTGAACCAACCATCATCCACGAGAATCAAACTCCGTGGGGAATTCAGAAAAGAATGGGCACTTTATGCCTAGGGCTGACTTTCTATTGGAGTGAATAAACAAACCCAGTCACTTAGGGAGACAACACCAAAGTGAACCCAAAACAGGTAAACACCAGAAAAGGAAGCAGAAATGCAAAAATGCTATGCATATGGGTGCTCATGCAATGCTTATGCTTATGCTGACAAAATAGACAAGCGAAACTGGAGGCGAAGAAAACGTCTCGACAAGGATACCCAGCCAAACTCAAAGGGCTGGACCAATACTGGTGATGAAGAAGAATCAATAACTTCACTGGTGAAAAGAGTATTCCACCTGAGGTATAACATCATGAGGATTGCCATCATGAGCTTGATTTCTTTGTTGGTGGAGAATCCATGGAGGATCGTCAAGATTAGTTGAAGTAACAACTTATTGGGGAGCTAACAAAGTAATTATGCATTCCACTGGCATAACTACCATCTTCAAATCTTATCTGCCCCAGACTAGACGGTCTATATGATAACAAGAGGATTTTATAGAAGAATTGGCATACAGGGTGTTTCAATATCTTCAAACTCTTGGAGAGATCTTGACGTAACTGCCCCAGATTAACAGCGTTTGCACAACAGATCCTTTGGACTTGCTTCAGAATAGTTGTTGACAATTGGGGAAGAGATGCCCCAGACTGATTGGCCTTTTAGAGATTTACCGAATCTCGACTTGACTGCCTCTGATTAACTGATAGGTGAGGGTAAGTCATTAAAAGGATTTTACAGAAGAATTGATATACCAGATGCTTTAATGTCTTTAAACTTTTGAAAAGAAATGAACTTAGACATGATTGCCCCAGTTCAACTGTATTTGTAATACTCAAACTGTAGTAGAAACGACTGGGGAACAAAACTTGCCCCTGCCGATGGGTCACTGGAGTCCACAATTGTCATAAAATGACACGGAAAAGACTTGTTCCAGTATTTTGAACTTTGACGAGTTCTGCCCCTGATTCGGTAGATTGGCAACTCCTTCCGCTTGGTTGCCCCTGACTGAGCTTCCTTTATCAAGTCGAATCCCCCAGCTGGCTTCCATTGTTGGGATTTCTTTGATATTGAATTGTATTGCAAACGAGTATTGTTCATTAAAAATGGCAAAATTTAATGCAAAGGTTTAATGCAAAGTTTGAAAACAAAGCTTTGATAAAAAAATGCACCGTGAAATGATTAAATAGCCAAAAACAAAAGTGGGTCTAGTCATTAAGGAAGTGGCCAACACACGCGAGTAGCAAAGATTATTAGGAGTCAGGTTACTCAACCTTGCTGTAGTATGCTTTTCAAAACAACCTTACCTCAATTAGGTCTTTTAGGGGTTGTAATGTGGTATGGTTCATGGTTTATGAAACAAAGGATAAATTAACTCAAGATATACGTTCAAATCTCCAAAAATAGGAAGTCACTTGATTTGAAAGCTGACTGGCATCTTATATGAAGCGCTCGTATTTGAATGCACAATCCAGTTAAACTGAGAATTACCCTGTCCCAAGGTTGAGATTTAAGGTTTTTTGTGTAAGGAAAGAAAACTCTTACTTCTAGGCTCGAAAGGGTAACGAGGGATGAATTAAAACAATGCCTTACATCCACGGCGAGGTTAATTTGAGAGTATACCACATCAATTAAGAACATGAGGTTTTCATCATCCTCCTTAATCTTTGCTTTAACAAAAGTTTTGAAAAAGGAGTGGAAAAGATATATATTTTTTTGCTTTTATGAAAATAAAAGTAAACGAGTGAAACGAATGGATTTAACCAAAAGATGCATAAATATTTCATTAATCTTGCCAATTTGAAAAACAACAAAAGCTTACGAGCGAATACAAATTCAAAGTGCAAAGGAAATACAATAAAATTGCTGAAACAGCCGAAAGATTGCCAGCTTTAGGGGATCAAATATAGAAAATCAAAGAGGAGCCCAATCACAGTCCATCTTTGTCTTGATACATCCTCTACAGCATTACTTATCTCATGAGCGGGTAAGGATTGTTCCTGATATTAGGCCGTGAGCCGTCGAAAGACAAAATATTTCTCTCCACTAGGTCCTTCACAATATGCTTCAGAGCAAAACAACCTTCTAAATTGTGGCCTGGTGCACCTTCATGGAATGCACAATGAGCGTTGGGATTGTAAGAAGGTGGAAGCGGATCAGGAGGTGGGCCTGATGACCTTGTAGTTATTAATCCTTGTTGTACCAAAACAGGATACAATGCTGTATATGTCATTGGAATAGGAGGAATCGGAGGCCTTCCACCCTTTCTTTTGCCTGGAATGTTCTGACGAGAAACTTGAGTCTGTTGGCGATAAGCAGGAGCGTTGGGCGCTCGTTGATACATTGGTGGTTGAGGAACCGGCTGATAACCAGAAGCTTGGTGGTTGAATGTTGGCGTAATGACGGCCACATAAGGTTGCTGAACGGCATAACGCTGTTGTTGCTGCTGACGCTTCCAGTACTGATTCTTCCTCTTTTTGTTTGTCATCACCACATTGGTATCTCCTTCCCTTTTGAGGGATATCTTGGCATCGTCGCTCGAACTACCAGTTCTCTTGGTCATTTTCCCACTCTTCAGACCAAGCTCTACTTTAATCCCCACAGCCATAATATCGAAAAAATTAGCAGACACGCTACTGATCATTCTTTCGTAGAATTCAGGCCTCACCGTGTCGAAAAACTAATCAGTTAACTCCTTTTCTGATAAAGGTGGCTCTACCTGTGAAGCCAGCTCTCTCCATCTTTGTGCATACTCTTTAAAAGACTCGGTATCGCACTGTGACATACTGAGTAATTGTCTGCGATCAGGCGCCAGGTCCATGTTATACTGGTAATGCTTTACAAAACCATCAGATACATCTAGAAAACATCGGATCCTAGATTGGTCCAAAGTCAAATACCACTTTGCAGCAGCTCCTTTTAAACTATCTTGGAAGCAGTGGATCATCAACTTGTCATTATCCATAAATGAAGCCATTCGCCGGTAATACATGACCAAATGTGACTTAGGACAGGTCGCACCTAAGTATAGGTCAAAATTGGGCAATTTGAACTTGGGTGGAATTACCAAGCCTGAGACTAAGCACATGCCCTTAACATTAGTATTAGATACATTGCTCCTCTCCATTGCTTCTAACTTTCTCCGCATTGTCTCTACACTTTCCTTCAACCTTTCATGTCGATTATCCCCTTCTTCGGACCTATTGACATGATCATGAACCGGATGTGGATTTTGAAAAACTGGGTGCATCTGGGCTTGTACTGCTGCTGGAGTGAAGGTAGAAATAGCTTGAAAAGCCTCATTAACCAAGGGAACAACTTGTTTAGTATAAGTGATGGCCGGAGCACGCATAAAGTTAAAAGGCATGCCTAAAGTGGGGTTCACAATAGTAACGGGAGGTTCTACAGTTGTAGCAACGACTTCTGAGACTACGGTGACCTGCGTATCCACCTTTACTTGTATAACATTCAAAACTTCCATGATTTGTCCCATTCCTCCTCGGAGCTCACTCAATTCATTGTTGACTCTGTCCATTTCACCGTATTGTTCTGACATCCTTTGTCAAGTTTGGACTTGGGTGACGATTCAAAGATGATTCTGAAGGGAAAACCGCGACATGAGACGAAGACTGAGAGGAAATGCACATGCTATGATGCAGATGAAATGCTAATGCAAGCCAAATGGTTTCAAGGAACTCAAAGGCAAGTTGTAAAATTTTTGGAAAATTGAAAAGTTTTTGTTTTTAAAATCCAAGCTCTGCTGGTCTTTTGAAAAGGAAACAAACATTTGAGTTCCTCAAAACCAAAGGGCCAAGAATGCTTGAATGTAGAGATGCATAAAGCACACGAGCACAAACATATGCACACAACATACATACAAAACCTAGGTTTTGGGGTCTCATGAATGGAGCCATGGTCTACCCATCCCAAAAGGTGTGTACTATGGTTTCACCTGCCAGACAAGGTTCTAAAAAGTTCCCAGAGTCGACAACCCATCTTTCGGATTTTATCGACTTCCCAATTGCTCGGTAATCAATAAAATTCTCAAGAGAGTCTCGTCTGAGTGTAGTATCGCGTAGCAACCATTTGGGATTGCTCCCTCGCAGTCCTTGCACTACGTCCTAAACAGGACAAGTAGGGGTAAAGGGGTAACTAAAGGTCATCAGTATCTCTGGCTCCTAGGTCGAAAGTAGTAACACATTCACGATTGCTCGTTCAACATTTACCACTTCTGAGAGGGCCTCAACTGAGTGTGGACTTCAAGTTCCCTCCTTTGGGATTTCTCCCTCGAAGTTCCCTTGACTATGTCCATGGTTCCTAAACATATGTGTTCTCTCAAATCCGGGTTAGGACTTATCTCACTCATTCATATCATGTCAACCCAAACCAAACAGGATAATATCAAACATAGAACAGATATACAAGCATACAAGCAGATATGACATACAGGCAATCATACAAGTAGATAAGCAAACATGAATAACATAAAACAAGATAGGCTTAACCCTCTTAGGAAAGGACCAGCAATAGGTCAAATCTTTCCCCAGTGAAGTCGCCATATCTGTTGCGGTGAAAATCGAATAACAAATTATTAATTAATTTGCATCATATTTCTTTTACAACCGACTTTGATTTATCCAAAAGAAAGGTTCAAGATCGTTAGAAAAACCTAAAGGGGGAGATCTAAGGTTCGGGGGTTGGTTACGCCTAGGGAAGGTATTAGCACCCTAAACGTCCGTAGTACTCTACGGGAACCTCTTGTTAATGTTATCTTATGTTTGCTAAAGGTTCTATGCTAAAAGTTGAAAACCCTAGGGGTTAGTATCTAAGTATACTCGACAAAGCATCGCACTTTACGCCTACGTATCTTCGGGAATAGAATCAGAGTATGCGTAGTTCTACTTCTATTGAACTATTGACTATGGTCAATATTCAGAAGGGAAATGAGTACAAGCTCATTGTAGAGTTTAAGAACTCTCTAAATCTAGTTGTAATGGTCCTATGTTGAAGTTTTAGTTAGTAGGGGAAGTGATAAATTCATTAGGATGAATATCACTAAGAGTTTAAGAACTCTCTCCTAAGGCTAGTTGTGATTTCTATGGCTCTGATGAGGCCAAGAAATGAAGTTTCTCCTAAGAGGTTACTTAGGTTAAGGTGGGGGCTAATGACTTTAAAAGTCAATGTATTTCACCTTCCTTTGGAATAGGGGAAAGATAACAGTTATAAGTTACTAACAAGATAACAAGATTATAATGCAAATATGGTGATACAATAATACATGAATAAGATAAGATAAAAATCATGATATCAATGCAAAGTGAGAATTAAACATGTTAGACAATAATTAAATATAAGATGAAATAAAATGAAATAGTCTCGTCTTAATCATGATTTAATCGAGAAATCGATAATCAATAATTCTTGACTTTCATCGACTAAATAGGATCCGAATGGAAATAAAACTAGTCTCGTCTAAATCAAGATTTAATCGAGAAATGATATAATCAATGATTCTTGACTTTCATCGACTAAATAGGTGAATAAATTTTAAATAAAGAGAAAGTGGTCTCGTGTTGATCCAAGTTTTGTCAACTCAATGAAATAAACCAAACCATGAGGTTTGTTATGTTATCGACCAAAATAAAAACCGAATTGGTCTCGTTTAAATCAAGATTTAATCGATAAATCCGTAATCTTAGATTTCTAACTTTCATCGACCAAAATAGAATAAAAACCGAATTGGTCTCATTTAAATCAAGATTTAATCGATAAATCGATAATCTTAGATTTCTAACTTTCATCGACCAAAATAGAATAAAATAAAACAAGTCTCGTCTAAATCAATATTTAATCGACAAATCGATAATCTTGAATTTCTGACTTTCATCGACCAAAATAGAATAAAAACCGAATTGGTCTCGTTTAAAATCAAGATTTAATCGATAAATCGATGATCTTGGATTTTTAACTTTCATTGACCAAAATAAATGAGATAAAAGGTGGCCTCCTACAAATCTAGATTTTAGTGATTTTGAAATAATCAAAAAAATCATGATTTTGTGATATGTCATTGGCCAAAAAGATTAAAATAAAATAAACCACTAGGTTAAGTGAATTAACATTAGTAAAAACAATAGAAAGGCTAGAGATTAAAAAAAAAACTCAAAAACTTGTTAAAAAAAAGTAAATAAAATAAAAATGATTTTTTTTTTTTAAAAAGGAAAAGGAAAGGGGGGCGCTTGGAAACAGATGGTGAGGATATATAGTCATGGCCCTACGACCCATTCACCTAAACAAAAATGTGCGATCCACCATGGCAAGGGTATAGCAAACATGAATTTTAGCCCAAAACCATGTAACTCATAATAAATTGAAAACATGGAAACATGGTCAACAAGCTATTTCATACGCACTGCACAATCAACGAGGAAGAAACACATCAAACATTTTTTATAAATAAAAGAGAAAAAAAATCAAAGTTATAACAAGACCAAGACCTTTTAGCGGAAAAAAAAAAGTAAACAACCCCAACAGAGAAAACATTTTCGTTCCAACCTTTCTCTATGATTCGGTTTCTCGCTGCGATTCATTTTTGCTTAGGTTTGGGAAGGTTTACTTTTTTTTGTTCGATTCACTCTTCTTTTTCTTCTCAAATTCTGTTTCAAGATTTGTGTTGAAAGTGGTTTTGTGGGTTTGATTCTGAGGATTAGTGTTTGATTTGTGGTTTGAAGGTTCGAAAACGATATCGGCGTGGTTGTTTGAAGGTTTGGCATCTGAAGGTTTGTTTGGTCGTTGGATGGTGAAGGATGGAGGCGGGTTCTATTTGAAAGAGAGGAAGAGCTTGAAGGTTGTGGTTGAATGTTGTCAATGGGTCTGGTGGAGGGTTGTTGGTTTTGATTCGTGGGTGACTGTGTTGTTGTTGTTTGGTTTGAAGACGGAAGGTTTGCGGACGGGTTACGGCCGAACAGAGACGAAGGAAGTTTTACTGAGGGTTGTGAGGATTGATAATGAAGGATGAACGGAAGAAGATCTGTATGGGGTTCTGAAGCGTGTGGTGTTAAAAGGCGTGAGGAGTTGTGAGTGAAGTTATTGGTGTTTGATGGAGGTTGAAGAGGTTGAAGGTTGTTTAACAGTGTCGTGGTGTTTGAAGGTGGTTTGTGGTGTTTCGATTGGGTTGAGCGAAGGAGAAGGAAAAAGGTTGAGGCAGAGCAAGAATGCTACGAAGTTGAAGGGTTGGATTGAAGAGGTTTCATGGCGGTGAGGTGTTGCAGAGATGAAGTTGTGTGTTTGACATTTTGAATGAGTTATGTTGTTGTTAGAAAGTAGCCTAAAATGGTAGAAAATGAAGGAAGAGTTGGTGTTTAACCAACAAAGTCGGCTCGTGAAGAAAGATGTTGAGGTCTCTCTCCCCCTCCCTCCGCCTCTTCTTCGTCTATATATATCCAGAAAAGCAGAACTTTGTTGCTTGAATTTGAAATTTTTCGATCGTTGTTGTGTGGTCATTTTCACTGCAGAGGGAGCGTCTCGTACGAGCAAGTCCTGGGGTTTTTAGCCGTTGGCAAAGATGTGTAGCAGGCTGGCGTACGATTTCGCAGGAGACGCAGGGTAATAGCTGATGTTGTGTTTGAATTTCTTCACTCTTTGTTTTCTCACAAGCCACATGTCAGCTCTCCATTGGTTGTGAATGATGGTTGAAAAGTCAAAGCAAACCTAAACTCCCCATTGGCTAATGGTTAATGAATTCCAATTGAAGCAAGAATTAGACACGGTGGACATAATAGAATAACAATGGAAAAGGATAAATCCTTTCTTTCTTTAAATTAAAATTATGACTAATAACCATAATAAAAATAAAACTAATTAATAACCTAATTTAAATTAGTAAAAACTAAATTAATAATTAATCTAATTAATGAAACCAATTTTTTTTTTAAATTGAATTAAATTGAGATGAACTTAAATTAATAAAAATAGGACAATAAAATATAAATGAAATTAAAAAACTGTATTGAAATTAAATTAAAATAAAAACAAATAAAACACTAAAATAAATACTAAGTTAAAATAGAGAAAAATAAATAAATCATCCACTAGCAAAAAATGAGGGTAAAATTTGGGGTACAACAACACCTCATCAATATCTTTCATAACCCGGTCAAACTGTAGACGACCCTCACTAATCAGACTCTTCAAACCGACTCTCAATTTATCACAGCCATTCTCTTGGCCCATACATTCAGAACAATCTTGATCACAACCCGGGAACACATGTCCCTTCAACAAACGATCCTTCACCACTAACAATGAAGTCTTCACCTGACTGATGTCTGCCACCAAGTTCAGTCTCTTTCCATCCTCAATAGCGTGCACATCTGCCACACCATGATTAGGCATGGGGTTCTGGATAACATTTGGAGGTAGCGATAAAATGATTGCTTTAGCATCGATCAAGTCTTGCACTTTATTCTGAAATGCCCAACACTTCTCAGTGGTAATGCCCCTAAGCACCCGAATGGAAATCACAACGAACGTTGACATCAAAATTAGGTGGCAAGTTGCCAGCGGCTGGAGGTCTCATAGTACGAAGCTCAACCAACTTCAATTGGAGCAACTGAGGTAACAACGCTGAATAGGTCATAGGGAGAGGGTTAATCTTACGGTCCCTCTGCCTAGACCTCTGTTGGAAAGGAGGTTGCTGTTGTTGCTGCTGAACCTGCTGTTGTGGTTGTTGTTGTGAACAGATGGTACTGGGATTGTCACTGCACCTACCTGGTGATAAGCCTGAGAACGTCCTCTTCCCCGTCCTCTATACACAGCGTTCGTATCACCTTCTCTTCTTTTCTGACCATTAGCAAAGGGCTTCTTTGTTCCAGAAGAGCCAGCCTCACTTACATCTTGAATCTTCCCAAGCTTCAACAGACTCTCTATCCTTTCTCCAGCAATCACTATATCGAAAAACCCGGTCGATGGACAAGCAGCCAATCTTTCAAGAAATTCCCCTTGCAGGGTGCCCATGAACATATCTACCATTTCTCTATCCAGCAAAGGAGGTTGAACTTGAGCAGCCATTTCTCTCCACCTTTGAGCGTATTCCTTGGAACTTTCCTTAGCATTCTGTGACAACCCTTGCAGTTGAGTGCGGTTGGGCGCCATGTCGATATTATACTGGTATTGCTTCAGAAACGCCTCTGCCAGATCCTTCCAGCTTATCACCACATCTCTGTTCAATTTCATATACCAGGTCAAAGAAGCTCCAGCCATACTGTCTTGAAAGTAATGCATCCATAACTTCTCATCATCAGTATGGGCTGAAATCCTCCCAAAATAGGCCTGAACATGTGTTCGGGGACACGTATTGCCGTGATATTTGTCAAAAGTAGGCGGCTTGAACTTTAGAGGAATTCTGACTCCCGGTACCAGACCCAAACTAGTAACATCAATGCCCAGAGAATTCTTGCACTCTATAGCCCGGATCTTCTCAGCCAACTCATCATACCTTCTGTCACCAGGATTACCCATATCAGCATCCAGCAGGGTGAATTGGTCTTCCTGAACATCTTACTGAACCCCACCAACATTTCTGCCATTTCCATTATCCAGATTACCACCGGGAGGAGGATTGCCAACAGGAGGAGGAGTGACCCTTGTCTGTGAATTGTCATTCTGATTACCTTCAGGCGTGGTTTCTGGACGCTCGACCAGAAGCCTCAATCTTTCTTGAGTCTGTGCCATACCAGTCATGAGAGTCATGAACTGGTCCATGCGTGCCCTCATCTCAGCCAAATCATTCTGCATTTGATCCATAATCCTTGCTTGATTTCTTCAAGTTAAGTATCGGTGAATGTGATTCTCAGCTATAATTCCTGAAACCAAATAATGGTTAGAGACCCTGCAACGAGTACCTGAAAAGCAAGCAACAGAATGCAAAATGATATGTAATGCAATGCAATGTTTATTCATTTTGGGGCATTCCTTCCTTCAATTCTAGTTTGACCGTAAGGGAACCATGCATACTCCTGCAATTGTTAATAGTGACAGAACATCAGAGGTGCATATTAATAATTCAGAATACCCATCATATACGGCCCGGTGAGTGTGTGAATCATTGCATAATTTGATGAAGAATCCACCTCAATAATACCAAACGAAACACCATTAACATAAATGAAAACCCACAACCAAGTGTGGAACAGTCAAATACAAATTGGTTTTGAACAGATACAACTAAATAGCATGAATACAAGCAAAAGAAAACCCATCAACAAGCCAGATGGTAAATTTCCAGAATAACAACAACTCAGACACTGAGCCCATACAAATCCTCCCGGACTTCCTTGAGAAGTGCTTCAGTAACTGGATCATTAGGGCGCTCCGTAAGACTTCTGATCAGCTGACTTCTTATCTTGACAGCTTCCTCCAGCTTTCTGATTTGATCTTTAACGTCTAACTCTTTGACTCTCTTTACTCTGACGCAGACTTTCATATCTTCAATCTCTCGGTGGGCTGAACTAAGCTGCTGGAGAAATTCGCTCCCTTTACTCTTCAACTTCTTCCTCAACTCGTCATTTTCAGCCCTGATTCTCCCTTCGATCTCCCTTCGGCACTCGAAAAACTCATCCCATCTCTGCTGCCCTTTGGAAAGTGCATTTTTAGACTTTGACAACTGCTCGTTGATACACTTGCACTCTTCTTTTAATGCCATCTCATTTTGCTTGACCTTGCAAATATAGATAGTGTCCTCTGCAATTCTTTTCTCATTAGCCTCATGACGCTCAGTCAGCTTTTGCAGTTTATACTCAACATTACGCTTTTCACAAAGCGTCTTTCGGAGTCCTTCACTCAACTTCTCATTCATTTTGACTGTCTTACCCATCTCCGCCTTAAGCTTGTTATATTCAGCAACACTTATCGTGGTCACTGGTTCAACAGCAACTGGATCTGACGGACTTTCCCTGGAGAACGAAAAAAGGGTGATTTGAACTCTTCTTTTCAACCATGCATCATACTGAGGAGACGACACGTTGTTGCACTTGCCAAAGACAACTTTACCCTTTGTTTGCAAATTTCCCCAAGCTCCGGCCGCTTGCCTTACCAACGAAAGATTATCTTTCACAGAGAAAAAGAAAGATTCTTCCAATTCACTATCCCTCGAAGGATCTATTAAAGCAAATCCCAACTGCCTCCTTAGAATAATAGGATTGTAATTGATGCAACCCCTTATCCCCAAGAGTGGTACATTTGGATGTCTTCCACAGCTACTGATGAAATCCCCACCCATTGTTCTTTGATTGAACCAACGAATATCTTTTGCCGTCAACTGAATCATCCTTTTAGCCCAATTCTTTGCAGGATGAGGATCCAGGAAGGCCTCAGAATTTGGTAAGTGTCTCATGAGCAATTTATGAAACAGAGGTGCACAACATCTAACCAAACCCCCTCTCTTCTTCTCGTTCTTATAATGCACAGAATAATACAAGTCACCCAAGAGCATAGGTATAGGATTTTTCAACACAAAGATATGGATGGCTCTCGTGTCTACAAACTTGGGCTCATCAGCAAACAACATAATCCCATAAATGCTCAAGGCCAGAATAGCACAAACTGTTTCCCATTGAGCCTTAGCAGCACATTCTTCAGCTTTGGCAACCAAGAAATCCAGATGAAAGCCAGATAAACCTCCTTTGGTGGCGAGGTTATCTGCTACCACAGGTACGCTCAGATGGAGGGCCTTAGCTATCTCCTCAGGCTTTGGATGACGCATATCAGAGTTAAAAGGAATCTAGTATTTGAGAGGCACCTCTAGAAGACGGGTGTATTCTTCTAGCATCGGGGCCAACTGAAAGTCCAAGAAAGTGAAGTACCTTAACTGTGGGTCATAAAACTGCAAGCAAGTATGGATGACACTCCTCTCTGAAGCGTTCAAATCATCAACCATGGTCAGAATATCCCCATAAGCCTTCCGGATTAAACTCACATGATCTGGAGTAATAAGAGAAACCATCCTCTATAACTGACCCACCTTTGTGTCAAAGAGCGTGTAGTGCACATTGTTCTTCCTGGGAATCTCCATAGCTGCAAAAGGGAACTGTCAACCGGAATCGAAAGGAAGTATACCCTGCAAATGAATAAACCTGAAGGTTAAATGCAAGAATGCTAATGATGATATGTATGCAAGGGCATGTGATCAATGCTGCACAAATAATGCTGAACCCACTGTACTATTTTCTAAATTTGTTGAGATACATAAACCCAGAATAAAATGTCCAATAACAAATCCAGAACAAATGTGAACTGGTCAGGATCAAAGGTTCAGTAACAAATCTAGAACACATAAGAAAACCGAGTA
Source organism: Lathyrus tuberosus (assembly GCA_022829125.1). Classification (NCBI taxonomy): domain Eukaryota; kingdom Viridiplantae; phylum Streptophyta; class Magnoliopsida; order Fabales; family Fabaceae; genus Lathyrus; species Lathyrus tuberosus. The sequence goes on from JALAZF010000090.1 coordinate 11,552,121, forward strand.
TTCTGAAAGTCAAGGGTTCCTGTACACCTGTAAACAATCCCCCCTATCACACATGTATGTACTAGAACGTGAGGATCCTCAAATTCGAATCTCGAAATGAGAAGCAATAGCACATTCAGCCCGAAGGATACAATGCTATCGCCAAACAAAGAGATTGTCCTCTGATTCACCTCGAAATAAAGAGGGGTCATCCTAGAAGGTCATCCAGACTTAACAGCTCTTCCAGATAGCTCTACCATCGTGGAAGATCCACAACGCAGAATTCTCTAGAGAGAACAACATCCAGATTGTGCTTCATATTCCCTCCTCGCACCGAAATGGAACGCGAGAGGATATGAAACACACTAAACATAAGTGCACTCAGGCCTGTGTATTGGGCCTATCTCTCAGAATACCCCATCCCACCAAACTGCAAATAGCACAATCCAGGATAGCATAATATAGCAAATGAAAATGCTAAAATGCGGTAAATATAGTAATGTACAGTAAATGAGTAATATAGTAAACAACAATACAGTACAACAGTAAATACAGTACAACAGTAAACACCCAATGAAAGAAAACAGACAAACGCTAGGATTGACTCGCTCAGGAAACCAGAGATTCTGGGTTCGATTCCTAGCAGAGTCGCCAGCTGTCGCTCTCGGGATTTTCATCCAGGTACAAACGCGAAAGTGGCGCGGAAGAAAGAAAGAGAGTCGCCAGCCAGGCATTTTTATCCCAAAGAAAGGGAAAGGTAATGCTACACAAACCCGGGAGGAAGGAAAGAACGAGGTCTCGCGAACCAAAGAGAACGAGTAAGGGAGTCGGTTACGTGAAGGGAAGGTTATCGCACCCCTTCACTTCCATCGTACTCGACGGGATCCACGCTTGAAGTACTGGTCAAAGGGTGACAAAGGAAAAGGAACTGAGAGAGAACAAGAAATAAATGTAGGGAAAATAAAAGAAGTGCTCGAATGGGCCCTACCCCACTGCCTACGTATCTCATCGGGAACATGAGAATCAGAGCAACGTAGTTCCCCTCAACGAGGGTCGCTTCGTTTGTGTTTTTTAGTGGAAACGTCAGAGCGCGCGTTCCAGCAGTTTAGGTGATGCAGCTCGCTGTAGGGAGACTTACGCGTTACATGTTTGCGGGGGAACGGACTTGACGCATCCTTAAGGAATAGAATGAAGGAGATGGGAAAAGAAATTGTTTGTTTGTTTTTGTCTTTTAAGAAAGAAATGTTTTGTTTATTTGATGTTTTGCAACGTATATTGTATTTAAGTCCCTCATGTAAGATCGAATACTTCGCATAACGACCCAAGACGGGACGTACACTAAACATTCTAAGAAAGTGAGAGAAGACCTCTCACTATCTCATTCTTACATGAAAGGCTCAAATACAATATTTGTTTTGCCTTTATTAGGTGTTTTTTACTTTTGTTTTGAGATGAGAAGAAAAGACTCAAAAGGAGGAGTAAAGTAAAAACTAAAGAGGGAGACTAATACTCAATCTTAATGTTATCATACATGGTGGTCCTATGGTTAATGTGATTTAAGAAATCTAACCCTAAAAGAAAGGAGAAGAAGAAGATAGAAAGTAACTTACTTCCAAGATAGAAGTTAAGTTATTTCTAAGAGGGAAGAAAGAAGATTATGAAAGCAAAGCATCAATGAATGCTTAAATAACACAAATTGAATGATTAAAAGATGAAGGAAGAAATTAGAATGTGGATGCATATCCACACTCAAGTGTCTTACCATTAACCCCTGAAATGGTTAGTGCAATTATTTACAAGTGAAGAAACCAATTAAGATGAACAAGTAAGGCTTAAACAAGGTCAAGAACCAAAGTAAAAGCATCTTAAAGGTTAAGGAAAGCATAAGGTCATAATTCACATCATAAGAATGTTCTCTAATGATATGAGAGCAAACACAAATCAAATGCACACAAACAATGCCTTAAACCACAAAGAAATGTGTTATGAAAGAATTAGATGAAGAATGAGTGGATATGCAAAGTGATCATGCATTAATGCTTCATGGGAGGTTAGAGTCAGAACCATATATCAATTACCAATGTCTCAACATGCATATGAATCATCATATAGTTCATGGATCAAAGAGTGCGAGTGGAAGAGATAGGATGAAGCGGAAGTGAGCACAAGAGAAACATATTTCAATATAAGCACAAATTGACATATTAGAGATACATAACATGTAAAATGATTAATGCATACATGTGGCCAATGGCATAACATTGATGAGATGCTAATGGAATGAAAGAAAAATCATACAAAATGCAATCATTGAACATGTAAAGCATAAGAAGAGAGCAAGAGAAGATAACATGTCAAACTTTCAAGTTATAACACATAAGCTCACACCACATGCCAACACAAGTCAAGGTGACCTATAATGAAACTAAGATGGCCTATAATATCATGAAAATGACCTATAATTGATGCACAAGCAAACATCAAATGGTGGCATAAATGCCTCATCAAAACATATAAGAATGAGATAGAACAATGAGCACAAAAAGTAACTTCACATGCAAGGCATCAACAATTATCAAAACACAAGATAAAATTCTGAAAATGAGCCACAACCCCACCTAGTCAGAAGAGAATCACATCTCAAAAGTATGGTGGAAAACTCAACAAGAAACATGCTCAACAAAGTTCACAAATCCACCTTCAAACATCTCAAGAGAAAGCTCAAATAAGAACATCAAAACACATGATAAAATGATTTTAAAATTCAAATGAAAATTGACTTAGATGCCTCAATGTGTTATTTAACAAATGAAAAAAGAATGGATGAAAAATATTATATGAGATGGAAGAAATAAAATTTACCAATTTGAGTGTCAATGATGAACATCAACCAAAAAAGAAATTGAAAAAAAGTTATGCAATTATGCTCAAAAATTCCTGAAATCAGAATTAAAAATTAAAGAAAATTATTTAAATGTATCAGCATGTCACATGAATTTATTTAGGATTTTTAGAATTTATTTACTATTTTTAAAAATAGAAAACCAAACAGATATGGAAAAGAAATAAAATAATAAAGGAAATGGGGTGGGGGTGCAGCGCAAGTAAAAAACATGTTATAAAGTGGAATGGGCTCAGGCAAGGGGGTGTGAAAATCAATCTGTGACCCAATCCAATTACGTATGATTATGGGTGATAGTGCGCATCATCAGTCAACATGTGTAATCAATAATAGCCATAAGATGACATTAATCACAAACAATCATCAATTTAACGCTCCACAATTCAGGCACATGACAATTATCACGCACACCCCCACATGTAACCTCTCAGAATTAAAAAAACAAAGCACGTGATAATCCACATACTATTTTAATGTGCTGGCAATATAATGTACGTTGGATCAAAGTCAAGATGAGATCATCAAGTAAGTCAAGGAATCAAACAATTCAGAGCTCAAGTCCACAATATGCAACGTGTACGCACACACACAAGATCAACCTGAAGCCACAATAGAACACGTGCAAACCACATGAATTTTAATGCACTGGCACATCAACCACCACACGATACAAGAGATCAGACGGCTATGATTAAAACTGCAAAACCCTAACATTAAAACCTCACCGACCGGAGAATGACCTCAGGTCATCTTCTCCGGCCACTCTCCGTCACCTGAAAGTTCCAAATATTCCAGAAATTGATAAAACCTATACCATTAGAAAGAAGAACTCATGCACATCACGAATACACAATCATTTTTCACATATCACATCAATATGAAGAGAATCGAAGAGATCAAACTTGCCCTAGGTTTTGAATCTATGCCTCTAAGAGGCCTATCAACTAGCCAGGACTCACGCAGCTTCTAATAAGCTATAAACGCCATGAAAACAAGCTGAATTTAGTAAAAAAAGGTTGAGGAAAAAACCTGAAGCTGTGAAGGATTTTGAAGTGTTGAGAAAACCAGAGATTGTGATATCTTGAGCTCTTGAACTTGTTGAGCAAAATAAATGCTACTTGTTCTTGAGATCTTGAAAATCAGAAGAGAAGTTGAATCTGAGATTGGAGATATTGGAACTTTTTAATGCCTCAATGATTCACTCTTGCTTAATGGTGAAAATTGAAGGAGATTAATGAAAGAACAATGGTGAATGATGGTGAACTCGTGTAGATAGAGAGAGCTCAGAGAGAAAGCTTGAGAGAAAACTTGAAGTGTTTTTTGGTGAGAGTACGAAAAATGAGAATTCTCTTAATTTTGTGTGAGTGTTTTTGATTTATATGTTGAGTTAATAGTGCTAACTCATGGTCAACTGAGTTGAACAGGTGTGGTTAAGTGAGTGCACCCTAACTAACTGAGTTAAGTTAGTTAGGGGCGAGTGAGTGAGGTTGTGATGTAGTGTGGAATGTTTCTGATGTTTATGGTGGGGTTGATGGAGGTGAATGGTGATGATGAAGTTACGGCTGCAGAAGCTTGCTAGGCAAGTTTTGCTTTTTTCTCTTTTGATGTATGCTGCAAGTGTATAGTGTATGTGCATAGGAATGTGTTTGTACAAATGTGGAAAAGAGTGAATGATGTAGCATGTGCGTGCAAGCTGATGAAGCAACAACAAGCATGACATAACATTTTTGGCAGCCACACATTTAATGCAACAGTAGGTGTTTGAGAAAGAAAATCTCCCCCATGGATGGATGATAAAGCATGACTTTGGTGGCAAATGAAAGAGGGGACATGGGATAATAAGATTGGTGTTGGAATCGGATTGAAATGAGGTTTGGAAGAGGATGGAAAATGGCTTAGAACTCATGCAACCAAAATTGTACTAAGGGCGTGGCAAGACAAATCATGGCATGGCAATGGGACCTATGGATTTTCAGCATAACACCATCAACTTGGGACCATCATAATCATCTCATAACTTGCTCAAATTAAAAAATGTCCAACATGAACATTGTAGAGGGCATGGAAAGGAACAACTTGGATGTTGGAAAGTTTTCCATTTGAAGCTTCCTTGATGGAGAAAAATGGCTGGAATTTTGGCACACCATGTGTTTGTCAAAATTATGGCCGGTGGGCCTAAGCTTGCCTTGCCATGACTTGGTTTTTGCCTTGATTTTACCAAACTTTGATTGACCATAACTCCCTCAATTTTGATCCAATGGAAGAGTTCTTTACATGGATTTGAAGCTTATAACATGAACTTTAATTGGATTAACTTGGGCCTGAAGTTTGGAGCTTTTATCATGGAGAAAGAGAGCCTCAAAGTAGGGTGCAAAATGGTCCAAACTTGCCATTTTTGGAAACCCTAAAGTTTCTATTTTTGGCAGTTTTGTGATTTCTTGATTTTTCATAATTCATCCATCATTTCTTGATAAAATCTTGTCCAATGGACATATATAACATGAATTTCATGATTTTGACCTCAAAAAGTCAGGAGTTGACTTTTTTCACTGCACAGTTAACTTTTCCCCAATTTCTTGATTATCAAGCAACTGATCAATTGAACCTCTTCTGAAATGAATCAATGGCCAATCTTCTATCCTTTGAAACTTGATATTATGTAGAAAACATTGAGATCAAGTTTGAATCAAAATTTCCTCAGGAGACCTCTTGAACTCAAAACCCTAATTTTGACTGTTTTGATAGGAGGTGATGCACTGTTCAATCTTCTTGATGAGTTACCATCTTCCCATGACTTGTGAGATCAAATGGGGATGATATATGATGTAATAAACCCTTGAGGCTTGTTGAGAGACCTTTGGCTCTTATTCTCTTGCTTTGGATGATCCACCTTATTAAGAAACAACTGATCACATGCCCTTATGCAAGATGCAGTGCCAAATGCTTAATGTTTTGTTTTTCTATGCTTGAATGCAATGCAATGAAATGAAAGCTCATGCTAAATGATATGAAGAAAATAGAGGGAAATTTTTTGGGTATTACAGCAGGGAGATTTCGACCAAACATGGGAAACGAAGAAATGTTGAAAAATCTAAGCAAGCAGGTCGACATCAGGAGAAAGGATGGTGAGGAAACCAAAGTGGGTCGACACAGTCGAAAGGTGCGTCGGAAGGAAACAGACAAATAAGGACGTCGAAGGATGTCAATTGGTGGCCCATGAAACCAACTCAAAGCTGATAAGTTTTTGGGCGGGAAAACTTGAAAGCCAATAACGTGGGAAGTTAGAAGGATAGTGGGGTGACACGTGTCACAACCAAGATAAATCTTGGGCAACGGACAGTTATTTTTTCAGCCTATTTAAAGCAATAGTTATTTCCATTTTAGGGGTCGCATTTGTAACATTGAAAAGGGAAAACACTCAGTACCAAGCGTTAAGAGAAATGAGTTTGCTCCCGCAGAAATGTATGATAGCGTCCACACTTGTTATTTTAATGCAATTTATATGACCAAAGTTTAAGTTATCTTGTCATTTACTTGTATATTTTTCTCGCTTTGCTTTATTCATCAATTTGCAACTCTTTTATTTGTTCAAAGTTTCTTACAACTCCTCTAAACTAAAAGCCATCATATCAACAAGACTTACACTTCAGCCCAAATGTTCAGGGATTTTGTGGCTGATCCCATGAGTAAATGCGCGATAGGAGGTCAGCGGTTGTTCGCGCGAGAATCGTGTGCGAACACCTACCCATACTTGAGTGCACTTAAGCTAAGATGGTGGTATAGTCATGTCAACCTTATGGGCGTTAAGCGTTGTTATGTTGGCAGAAACCTGCCCAAATGAGGCCCCATTGGAGGTACTGATGTCAGGCGAGTAGTCGTAATGGCGTTATTATTTTTGACCTGGGAGTCTGGGATTCTGAGATACCTTTAGAACCCTTTTAATCCCTCTGGCCTTTTAGGACGTAGTGTGGTGGCCTTCCCGGCGTAGGCCTGGTATGGTTGATACATGATACTACACTCAGACAAGTTTCTCTTGAGAATATTATTGGTCTACGAGTAAGTCGTTAAACTGGTAATATTATAGAGATGGATTTACGTCTCTGGGAACTTTTTAGAACCCGGTTACTGTTCAGGATTCCAAAACTATAGAGCATACCTTGTGGGATGGTTGTTACCCTGTCCACCTGGCTCCATACTCGTGATGTTGAACCTTTGAACCTACCATGTTTGTGATTGTTGCATAATCATGCATCCATGCATTCATAAGCATCTTTTCACCTGGTTTTCAAGGAACTTAGGAACTTTACTTGCAAATATCGTAGGTAATTTGATCATGGACTCTGGAAGGGGAAACACTTATTAGTTTCGTTTCAAGCATCCTGAATTGAAAGAGTTGGGGACGTTAGAATCTTTAGTGACTTATCCTTCTGATTTCAAAGACCGGTATGGAAGACTTCTGACTATGTTAAATATTGATCCTGAAGACGGAGTTCTGAACACTTTGGTATTGTTCTATGATTAAGCATATAGGTGTTTCACTTTTCCTGATTACCAGCTTGCGCCTACTTTGGAGGAGTATTTTTATCTCATACGGTTGCCTGTATCATATCAGATATCGTTAAGTGGTTTAGAGGAGATTCCTAAGTCTCATTTCATTGGAGGGGTTGTGCACCTGAGGAAAAGGGAGATTGATACTAATCTTGTGACTAAAGGAGGTATTATTGGTCTACCTGCAAAGTTCTTAATGGAAAAGGTTGTTACTCTTACTAGTGCAGGGAGTATGGTTGCTTTCGAAGCTGTTATTGCTTTGTTTATCTATGGCATAGTTCTGTTTCTGTCATACCCCAAATTTGTCCTACCTGTGTATAAATGACCTCTGTACATCCTTTTTTCCAAACCATTATTTATCCATTTCTTTTTAATCCATTTTTATCCACTTCATATCCATTATCCATTAACCTTTCTTTTAATTCCTAATCCATTTATGTTCATAATCATTTTTAATTATCTTTCTTTTTTAACCAATTTCCACATTTCAAATTCAATTCCAAATAACCATTCCTAAATCCATTTTCTTTCCATTTGATTCATTACACATTATCCATTAAGTAATTTTATTAATCATAATTCCAAATATTCAAATTCATTTCTAAAACCATTTTCATTATCCAATCCCTTTGTCCATTTTTGAACCCAATTCAATTCTAAACAAATATCCAATTTCATTTGACTCCATTGTTTTCTCTCCACATTTTAAACGATATTCCAATTCCATTATCCATTTTAAACCATATTCTTACCATTATCCAAATCCATACCAATCACAAACAATAAAGCCCATTAAATTCTACAAAATAAAAGCTCATGATGCATTCTACCAAAAATGTTACAAAAATAATAACCCTTTTCTTATTGAAGGCCCATTACATTAAAACTTTTTATTTGAAACAAAAAAAAAGAAGAAGAACTTTGCTGCTACACATGACACACGCCTTGCCCTTTTTGTTACAAGCAACCTGCACACATGAAAGCATTTTCAGCAGTAATTCCAAGCAAGCCATATCCTGCAACTCGCTCAGACCTCAACAACAACCAGCAACAGTCTCTGGAAAACCTGTATTTTGAAAGAGACTTATCACAAGCAATAAGACAAAATGGATTGTACTACAAACTTAATAGACAAGTTTGTATTGTTTTAAAAGAGAAGAAAAGAATAACAAGAAAAAAAAGAGGAGAGAACTCACCTTCACACCACCGATAATACAACTCTGCAACTTCGAACCTCCGTCTACAACCCAGTCACCCTCCATCATCATCTTAACAAAATCTCACGCACCATCCACCACCACCTTCGTCTTCTTCACACAATCAACACCTAACAACTTTTTTCTCATCAACATAACCATCATCAACCAGGCACATCACCATTTTCGAATCTCAACACCTCACATCATAAAACGAACATAACTCCATCATAAGAAACTCCTTCAAGAAACCAGTCCCTTACCATAACACATCCACCAACCATAAACCGAAAATCAACAACCTCCAGATACTTTCATTTTTTTTCACAACCATTCAACCACAACTCCATCATCACTAACCAACCAGACAGTACTCACTCAACAACACACAAATAATACTTCCGTCGCCGGAGACCACAACTCAGCCGCCTTGCCTTACCTCAACCTTCACAAACCACATCTTCGATTTACAATTCCATGAAACTCAGAACCGCATCAGAACAAGAAAATGAGTAGAAGAAGGATATCGGAAACAAAGAGAAATCAACCTCAATAAACCTGAGATTGAGGTGAACCGAACCTGGAAAACACGAGCGGATCAAAAGAGGGAGAGGAAAATGGGTGTCGAAGAGGAAGGTCGAGTTTCTTCGTCCTTGTGATGATTGAGACGTGATGATAATGATGATCGAGCGGTGATATTGATGATTTTCGTTGTACCCTGTTTTTCTTTATTGCCATTTCAAAGAAAACCCTGACATTGCTTCTTGGCTGTAGCGGGTCGTGAATGAGCCCCACCCCATTTCTTATGCCATTTTATTTGGACAGATGGGCCATGAAGCCCACGGTTGCTTTATTCCTATACCCTTCTATAATCTTTTGCAGCCTTGTTTAAGTTTTTTTAATTTTAATTGGATGGTGTATATTGTTAGATTTTTACTAAATATTGATTAAACTTTGGTATGAACTGGATTTTGGTTAATAATCGTAATTAACTAGATTTAGTTTTTTTTATTAATTTAGATTTTAGATTTTAATTAATTTTTTTGATTCTTGAATAGAGATTTATTTAGATTGTTAATTGATGTTTGATTTTTCTAACCCAATTTTAATTTTGATTAAGTTTTAACTTTAATTTAGGTATTGATTTAGATTTAGACTTTGTTCTTAGTGTATTCAAATTTTGTTATTAATTTTTTACTTTGATTTTGTTTAGATCTTGATATTAACCTTGATCTTGATTCTAATTTGGGCATTGATCTTGAGTTATTGCAATACTTTGATTAAGATAATTAGTTAGATTTAATTATTCTTAGTTTTTCATCATTAATTTTGATTAGTCTAGGTCCTAGTTTTTGATTAACCTTGATGTTTAGTTTCGATTAATCTTTGTTTATGTCTAATTGAATTTTAATTGACTTTCTGTTATTAAGTTCTTGCTAACTTTTGGTTTCTCTTGTTAGTACTTTTGATTTTGGCTCAGTTGATCTTGGATGTTGATTGGTGACGTTGGACACTTGAGCTTAATTGGATTGACAATGGTAAAGCTTCTAACAGTTCTTGAGCCTTTTTGCATTCTTTGAAGAGGCAACGGACCTTCTCCGTTAGGTACCCCTAGAATCTCGATTTTATCTTCCATGCCTCATTTTAGGATTGTGTCCATGTTAGAAGCATGTTTCTTCACCCCCCCCCCCCCCACACACTTTGTTTGATTTTTAATCTTTGTGAGGTGTATAATTTTTCTCTTGTGGATTTATTTCATACCTTGATTATGTTTATGCTATTCATATTATGCTTGTTCAAACCAAAAATCTTTTCAGACTAATATCTTGGCTTAATGTCAAGCCCTTTTAATACCTTGTAAGTCGATCGTTTTCACGATCGCAATCGACCTCACGATGCCTCCTCTTGGGCTTTGTACAACGATAATTGTTGCACATTTCACTTTTGTTTGTATGCGTATATGTGATTAATATAATTTAATTACAACTTGATATTATTCCCACTTGATTCATTACACCCCTCTCCCATAAGATTAAAATCACCCCCTTTTTACAACAATAATCCAAACCTCGATCCAACATCGAGTATTTTCAAATCAAATCAATAAACATAATCATACTTAAACACTATTTCTCAAAAGGTGAAAGGAGGGGGATCAAGTCTTTGGTCTTTCTTCTCAATTGTTTGGGTGCGAGTTTTCTTACTCGTATGTGAATAATTGACACCTCTAAAAAACATAAGCTTTAACTTGTCGATTGTTTAGATGCGAGTTCTCTTACTCGTGTACGAGCAATTGACGCCTCTAAAAAATTAAACTTTAACCTGTCGATTGTTTAGGTGCGAGTTCTCTTACTCGTGTGTGAATAATTGACACCTCTAAAAACTTAAGCTTTAACCTGTCGATTGTTTAGGTGCGAGTTCTCTTACTCGTGTGTGAACAATTGACACCACTAAAATAATTGTAACTCGACAACATTCAAACCTTTTACCAAGTAATCATTAAAACACTTAATCTTTATTTAAACACATTTTACTAAAAGGTGAAGTGAGGGTGGCCGAGTCTTTGACCCTTCTCCTCAATTGTTTAGGTGCGAGTTCTCTTACTCGTGTGTGGGCAATTGTCACCTCTAAAATATCCAACACGACTAAAAAACTCCTTTCCGCGCCCACACAACCGAAACCCTAATACACTTAATCCACAACTCAAACACCTTTCCCAAAGAACATTGTTTAAGTCATTCTTTCGCGCATATGAACTAGTGATTCAGCCTCCCATGACGAGCCGACAAGCCAACGTTTAGTAGTTAGAATGCAACCTAAACTCTCGTTCGCCTAAAACACGACCAAATCAAACATTTTTCTCCATCAAACTCAAACAACTTTCACAAAAAGAACATTGTTTAATCCATTCTTCCGCGCATATGAACTAGTGCTTCAGCCTCCCTTGACGAGCAGACAAGCCAAACGTTTAGCAGTTAGAATGAGAATTAAACACTCGTTGATTTAAAAAACACAAACCAACCGTAGTCCCGTGAACTACGAACGCTCTGACTTTCCCATTGCAAGAGGGAATAGGTAGGCCCAAGAGTTCTAAGCCTTGCCGAGCACACTAATAAAAAACCACTCATTTCCCCCTTAGAAAAAAATATCTACCTTAGAAGAAAACAAACAAACCTAACTAACTTTCTCACGAATCGAATCAAGAGGTTGCCGTTGAGTACAACGGACGTAGAGGGTGCTAATACCTTCCCTCTTGCATAACCGACTCCCGAACCCGAATTTGGTTGCGATGACCATTTTCTTATCCCTTTTAAAGGTTTTCTCGATATTTTCCTTTCCCTAACTTGGGAGAAATAAAATTCGGTGGCGACTCTGTTTCGAACAGCTTTTTTCCGCGTCCATCGCGAGGATCGTATTTTTTGAGGTACGACAGTTTCCTAATGTTGATAACTTTATGGATATTAATGTTATCTGTATCTTTCTGATTCGGAATCCAGTTCCTACTCTGCTCGCAGATACCTACTATTCTATCCATCACAGGACAGAAAAGAACGGAGGAACTGTTATGTGTTGTGCACCTTTACTGTACAAGTGAATTATTTCGCACTTGCCGCAGTCCAGCTTATTCAAGGAAACAAGTAGGGTTTGAGGTGGTCTTAGAGGATTATGTCTCTCACCAACGCATATTTGACTTGGTATTCTAGAGTTTATGATGATGTGAAGATTATTGATAGTTGTGGTGAATTCCCCAATGTGCCTCTTCTTGGTACAAAAGGAGGTATTAACTACAATCAGGTTTTAGCTAGATGTCATCTTGGTGAAGAAGTTCAATCTTGATGATTGCAAAGTCATGGAAACTCTTATTCATCCTACCTGTAACCTGAATAGTGAAGAATTCAGTACCAAAGTGGATCCGAATAAATATCGAGGTATGATAGGTTCCTTACTCTATCTCACTGCTTCTAAACCAGATATTCTATTCAGTGTATGTTTGTGTGCAAGATTCCAATCAGATCCTAGAGAAACACATTTAACACTTGTTAAGAGGATCTTTAGATATTTGAAAGGAACGACTAATCTTGGACTTCTTATAAGAAATCCTCATATTATAAAATAGTTTAGTTTTGTGATGTTGACTATGATGGAGATAGAACTGAGAGGAAATCCACTAGTGGAAACTGTCAATTCTTAGGTGAGAACCTTATATCTTTGGCTAGCAAAAGACAAGAAACTATTGCTTTGTCTACAGCAGAAGCATAATACATCTCAGCTACTAAGTGTTGTACTCAACTACTATGGATAAAGTATCAGCTAGAAGATTATCATATTTTTTTGAAATAGTAATCTATCTATTGTGATAACACTGTTGCTATTTGTCTAACTAAGAATCTGATTCAATATTCTAGAACTAAGCATATTGAAACCAAACACCATTTCATTAGGGACTATGTTTAGAAGGATATAATAGATATTCAGTTCATTGATACTAATCATCAATGGGCTTATATATTTACAAAACCCTTAGCTATTGCAAGATTTGATTTTATACGGAAAAATCTGAACATGGTTTTTGTTGATAAATAATTCTTAAAGTCTGAATGGAAACTTGGATTCTGATAGCATTCAGTGGGAATATTGTATATCTTTAAGTCTGGAAAATTTCTATATGTGGTCTATAAGCTCTGTTGGTAGAATTTGCTAAATCTTTTTCATTCTTGATTGCTTTATTATTTAAGCAGACAGTAAATGTTCAATTCTATGCTTTGTGCTTTGAATTAACAATTGGGCTAATCTTGAGTTCTGATAAAATAAGAATCTATCTTACATATACTCTGATACTTGAGTTTTTGAAAATATTGACTTGGTGGACAGATGTCTCTGAAACTCTTTTTTTGGTGAAACTGTTTAAAACTCTCAACAAGGCTAATCCTTCATATACTTGATTTTCAAGCAAAAGTACTTTGAATATTTAGTCTTGGTTGTTGTGTTTTTTCAAAAGTAACTATTCTCGAGACCGAAGGGACATGTCTATCACTATTTTATTCAAAATCTGCTCTAAAATTTGATTCTTAAAAGGAATGTACTGACAAAGATTCTAATTCATTTTTATTCAGACTCGTTACCATCCAAACATTTAATGCATGCTTGCTTATTTATCATAAATCAACATTCTATGTGTTATGTTGTTGCATCTGAGATTTACCCTATTTTATGTATTATCTTCAATATAATATAATATTGTGAAATCATTGTTCTATACTAGAATTTATTCTCCTTTCAATATGTCTTTAAAGACCATTAAAGGAGAGATCTATGATCTAGATATTCTGAAGGATATACAATTAACCTCGATGAATTGACGACAGTTAATCTTTCACGAATTGTCTCAGATATTCATTTTTCAGAAATGGAATGGATATTTTGCAATGCTTAAAATATCAATCTATCCAGATCTTGTGAAAGAATTTTGGGCAAATGCTCATGTTACTTAGAGTGAGTTAGATGTTTGTCATATTCTATCTATTGTCTATGGTTTTCATGTTGTGGTCAACTCTAAACTTATCTCTCAAGCAATAAATTATGAAAAGGATGAAGTTACTGTTGAAGACTAAATACATGACAATAGGTTTACGAATCTTATTCACAACATCCATGTTAATGAAGGTCCTGCTGCAAGCCCTTCTACTCTTACTCCAATGGCAAAAGTATGGTACCAAATTACGGAGACCGATCTAAGGTCTAAAGAAAAGGGATTAGGATGGTTTTCTCTTGATGATAAACACTTCATTTTGTTCCTAGTCTCAAGGATTAAAATCAATCTACCTCAAACCTTGTTCAATTATCTGAAAGAAGAGATATTAGTATCTCGTGAGGAACTATCTTTTCTCATTCCTTTTGGTAGGGTTCTTTCAATGATTATTGTTCAACAATGTTTTGTTACTCATATGCAACATGTTGGGTTGATTGACAAACTTGTTCTTGACTGGTGTTCAGTTTTGAATTGTTCAAAAACCATTATTCATCGTTGAAGTCTACTTTTTCTTATGTCTTTTGATTGATGACAAAATGGGAGACATGAATTAATTATTCTACTAGATTAATGTTGGAGTGGATTTAATTATTCTATATAGGGAGAGCTTACAATCCTCACCTCTTAGACTTCACATATAGGACACAGGGGGAGCTTACAAACATCACCTCTAAAACAGTTTGACACAGAGGGAGCTTACAAACCTCAAACCCTGAAAGTTGTTGAGTAATTAATCTACAACTGATTGTTTTAAAATACTTAAGTTTGTCATCATCAAAAAGGGGGAGATTGTTGAGACAAATTTGGTTCATACCATGTATCCTCTAAGATTTTGATGATAACAAAGTATTTGAAAAATAATTAGGATTTCTAACTAGCTGGTTCTTGTGTACAGAATTATATTTACTTGATGAAACAGGTTCTGTCATGGAAGAAGCCTTGGTTCAGTTCTAGTCGAGTACTTGTGAAAGAGTCTGATCTGAAAGATATTATTAGTACATTTTAGAATCAGAAACGTGCTAAACTCTGCTCTAAAACTGAGTAATGTCAACTCAAGTTCAGTAATCACGAGACTCGAGAGTAGCTGACATTATCTTCTAAAGATTATGTTGTACTTGTCTCATATAAGAGTTCTCTGGATAAAGGCCTTGTTCAGTGGAAAATTCCTTGGCTACGAATTCCAACACCTACTTTATTGGAAAAGAAGATGTACTAGAAGATTTGATCTGAATATAATCGTTGGGGATGCTTCAAACGACTCTATTTCTTCAGCTATAAAAGGAGTAGAAGAATTAAAGATCAACTAAGAGAATAATACTTCAACTACAACTGAAATATACACGCACTTCACACTATTTGTATCAGCTTAAGAGAAGCTAATATTATAAGAGTTCTTAGTCTTGTATAGCTTAAGAATCTTTTGTTTTAAAGTGTGTTGTATTATATTTGAACACCTATGATTGTTAATCGAGTGTTGTTGTAAGTTATTCCTTCTCTTAACAGTCACTTTAGATAAAAGTCTCTTGCCTTAGGCTTGAGCATTGAAGTCTTAGATTTGAGGAATCTAAGCAAGGAAGTCTTGGACTAGAGGTCTAAGCAGGAAGTCTTGTACTCGAGGAGTATAAGCAAGGAAGTCTTGAATTTGAGGGATTTAAGCAGGAAGTCTTATACTCGAGGAGTATAAGCAAGGAAGTCTTGAATCTGAGGGATTTAAGCAGGAAAGTCTTAGGATCTGAGAATCTAAGCAGGGAAGTCTTGATGAAGTGTTGATTAAGCAAGGAAATCTTAGGTTGTAGGTCTGAGCAAGGAAAAGACTTATACTCGAGTGTATAAGCAGTTGTAATCTTTTTTATAATAGTGGAAATATCTTGTGTTGCAAGGGGACTAGACTGCTCTCAGTTAGAGAGGAACCAGGATAACTTTTGTGTGTTCTTTTCCTACTTATTTACTTTTGTCATTCTATTTGTTGCATTTGTTATTCAGATTCTAAACTTTATTTAGATTCTGAACTTTGTTCAGAAGTAGATACGATTTGGGAAACACAATTCAACCCCCCCCCCCCTTCTTGTGTATTTTTCTCACATTCACGCACCCGGTAGGGTCCTTCCCAATTGAATTATAGATTTCCATCCTGGACATTTTTCCCTTCTATGTCAGCTCTCCGGAGTACAAAATCCCCGATATGGAATTCTCTTGGACGAACGCGAAGGTTTTACTTAAAGGACATAATTTGATTGATGATGGTGCTGGGAAGGAGACATCTATAATTCTCTCTTCTAAAAGGTCGACTTCTTCTCTGATGTTTTTGCCATTGATTTCTGATGGTAAAGGATATGTCATTCTCTAACTCATCTCTTCAATTTCTATAGGAATGACTGCTTATATGTTGTATGTGTTTCGGAACGGGGGTTCTCTTGAAGTCGATTGAGGAGTATTATGATTATCCCACAACATGTACGGTAGTTTGTCGACCCAATTTCCTTTACAAAACTATAGGCCTCTGACTATCGCTCGATTGGCTGCTTCATCTTGACCATTTGTTTGAGGGTGTTCCAAAGACGCAAAGTGTTGTTTGATATTCAATTCCTCCAGGAGGTTTTTAGTCTTTTATCTATTAAATACATTTCATTATCCGTTACAATGGCTTGGGAGATCCCGAACCTGGATAATATGTTTCTTTTGAAAAGCTTCAAGACGTTCGATGTTGTGATATTTGCTAGTGCATCTGCCTTAATCCATTTGGTAAAGTAGTCCACTACTATGATCAATTATTTGAGTTGCCACGGTGCAGGGGAAAATGGGCCGAGGATATCCGACCTCCACTGCAGGAACGACTATGGTGATGTCATGATCTGTAACCCTGTAGATAGAACGTTGAGAACATCACCGAGTCTCCCCTCTTATTTAAAAAATTACCAATTGAGAGTATGTTCACAACTTAATATAATCAGCCCTCATATCCTCAACTAGCGTGATCCCTACGATTATTACCTCATATTTAGATTGGTTATTGATGGTTGGGAACTCAACCCTCACAGAAACTTCTACTACAAGTCCAGAGCTATTTTCCAAAATTATGCCTGCACTACTTCCTTGATTGTTAGATGATCCATCAGTAAATACCACCGCGTGTGATCTGACTCTAGAGACAACAGGGTCATTTTGGCCATGAATTCAATGAAGAATTGTGATTTTAGTGCCTTCCTTGCCTCGAAAAACACTTATAACTCAGACAATTCTTTGGCTCATCTCGTCAGACACTCAGCTAGGTCCGACTAGTAGAGCACATGCTTCAAGGGTAAATTTGTTTTGACAACAATGAAATGTGCGAGGAACTATCTTTTAAGCTTTTGTGAGGCTGTCAACTAACACTAAAGCTACTTTTTTTTATCTTTTGGTATCATGTTTTTGCTCCATCTAGGGTCTTTGATATGAAGTACACCAGGTTCTGGCTGAAATTTGAATCACTAATTACGACGATGCTCATGGCTTCTTCAACAGAAACTAGATATATGTATAAAATTTCTTCCAGAAGTGGCTTGGGGAGCACCAGGGATGTAGCCAGAGTTTTCTTCAAATACTCAAATGCATCATTGCATTCAACCGTCCATTCAAAAACGGTCTTCTTTCTCAACAATTTGTAGAAAGGAAAAGCATGTTGGGTGGATTTTGAAATGAATATGTTCAAGGACGTCAACATACCGTTCAACTTTGGGGCTTCCTTTGGAACACTTTTTCGCACTTGTTGGAGTTTTCTTTGATTCCTTGCTAAGTTACATAGAAGCTCAGGAATTTGTTGTCTTTTATGCCGAAAGTGCACTTTTATGGGTTGACTCGCATATTATACTATTGGAACCTCTTTAACACCTGCTAGAGATGCTGAGCTTAAAGCTCTCCCCAGTTAGATTTCACAATCATATCTTCCAAGTATACCTTCAGTGTCTCTTCTATCTCATATTAAAGATCTTTTTCATCATCCTCTGATAGGTCGCAGCAATATTCGTCTACCCGAAGGGCCTGGCATTGTACTGGTAGTTTCCTGCTCGGTCATGAATGTTGTTTTTATCCGGTCGGACTCAAACATAGGTATCTGATTGTACCCAGAGTAAGCATCCATGAAAGATAGCAACTAGTATATAGCTAAATTATCTACGAGTTTGTCAATGTTCAGGAGCAGGTAAAAATACTTCAGGAAAGCTTTATTAAGCTATGTGTAATCAATGCACGTTCTCCATTTCCTAAGGAATTCTTGACTAGGATGACGTTGGAGATCCATTGTGTATATTTTGCCTCGAAAATGAACATGGCGTCAAATATGCCTTTCACCGTTCTCACGCTAGCTTCTGCTTTATCCAAAAACTGTATCTTCCATCGTTACGAGACCTATCGGGTGCTAGTGTCTACATTCAACTGATGGCACGCCACGTTGGGGTCAATGTCAGGCATCTTATACAGAGATATAGCGAAGAGGTATACGTTCATCTGAAGATATTCAATTATCGGCTAGCTGGACGAATTCAAACTCACCATATGGGATGGATCTAACCTCATCCTCGCGTGCGTCCAGGTCGAAGGTATTGGTATCCCCTGAATCTTCTTCTACCCTCGGCGCCGGCGCAAAAATATCCTCCTATATGAGTTCTTTAATTTGCTTAGCTTCCTCCAAGTCGGTGGTAACAGTTGTCGGCCTTATTTCTATATCATGATAAGTTAAATTCATGTGGACTGGCAACACCACTGCGTCTAGCTTCGCTAAGAAGGATCTCCCCATGATACCTTTGAAGGCATTTCGGCGCGGGATTACAAGGAAGTTAAAGATTACATTTCTTTCGCGTGTTCCTTCTTCAATCATCAATATCCGATTTGTCGCTCTCTAAGCGCTAGTTATTGAGTAGTTGAAGGCTAATATATATCCCCCGTTATATGGATTCATATCTGTTTGTTAGATGCCTAACAGTTCCAATGTGTCAGTGTAGAGGATGTTGCAAGAGATTACATGATCAACGAGGAATTCTGTCAGGTTTCGATCAGTGATGGTGACTGCAAGAATCAGAGGTAGATCAAAGTTTGGAATTCCATTGATCTTTTTGCGATCTAGAAAACCTAACTCCAATTGGTCTCTGCTTCATTGAACGCCAATGTCTATCATGAGTAGAAGGCAACCTGACGAAGGATAGGTGTTGGACGACGCGACACAATGAAATTCGTCGATCGGTGATGACTGGTAACCGATAAATTTAGAGGATGGAATGGATCTTTTAGACATGGCTAATTAAGTTATCGCTTTCATTCCTTCAGCTTTTGATCGAGATCAGATTTGAGATTGAAGTTGATACGATAGTGAAATTTTATGGGAACTATACGTCGTTTTCCATATACAGTGTCACTGTTTCATTTTGGAACCAAAATAGAATGTAATCGGTTGAAGAGGAATCTCAAACAGGTGGTGATGATATCCAACATTATGGCGCGAAGGTGGATCTGCAAGATTAGAACTCCAACGTTAAAATCCATTTAAAATTAAAAATAATTGTAATAAAAATTGGAGATTAGTGTATATATATATATATATATATATATATACTCACTAGGGAGCGTTGAACATTGTGGAACTTCCTTCTTTGAGCAACACCTAGGTGTGTGGGTTCTTCCACTTATAAATGCTCAAGTCTCCATATTTTTAAGCAATGTGTGACTATTGTGATTATTCTGAAGGTGGGGAAGATGGTATGGAAGGAAGTTGTAAAGAAGAAGCCTTTGGGGAACTCTTCTCGATTCTCAGTGTGGAAAGAGAATAAAGGTAAAGGTGCAGCGGAAGGCGATAAGACGGCCTCATTCTTATTTTCCTAATTCCCGGATCATTTGAATGCTAGAGATATGTTCGAAGTTTTTAAGGTGTACGAGGTTATCTCTGAAGTGTACATTTCGGCCAGGAGAGATAAGAGGGGAAAGCGATTTGGGTTCGCGAAGTTCAGAAAGGTGCATAACCCTCGGATTATGGTGGTGAAGCTCGATAGTATACAACTTGATGGGAGAAAGTTACTTGCTAATATGCCTAGGTTATCTCGAGAAGAGAAGGGTCATAGTTTTGTAGGTGCGAAGGTTGGAACTGGTTTTAATGGGCTCAATCATGTTAAGGGTTGGCCTGAAGGAGGAACTTTACCTTCCAACAGAAAACTAGTGGTTAAAAGGAGATCGTTCACTCAAGCTGTAGGAGGAGGTAGTAAGGTTAACGAGGTAGTTGACTTTGAAGGTTGTAACTCTGCAAAGGTCATGGAGGGTAGCAGGCCCACAGTTGCTCTGAGTATAGAGAACAGAGATTTGTCAAGATTCTTGAAGGCCCGAGTTGGTATTGTTAAGGAAGACGGATGTTCGATCAGTATCCAAAAGGCTTTGAATGAGGAAGATAATTTCAACATTAAGGCTACACCTCTTGGGGTAAACTATTGTCTATTCGAGGAAGCGACGGATGGAGTTTTTGACACTTTTGTACAAGAAGTTGGTGGATGGATTGAAAAATAGCTTAGTGATTTTCGTCCTTGGTCACCTAGTTTTGTTGATGAGGAAAGAATGTCGTGGATTAAGGGCTATGATCTTCCATGTCATGTGTGGAACAATCAGTCCTTTAAACTGATTTTTGAATCAGTAGGTTCTTTCATTCAATGTAGTTTGGAAACTAAGAATAAGGTTGTGCATGATGTAGCTCGTATCCTTGTCAAGACTAAATTTGAATTAGTGTTGAACTTTGAGGTTAACGTGGAGATTGAGAACAACATATTCAAGATTTTGCTGGTAAAGGATTCCCAGGGGTTCAAGCGGGCGTTTGAACCAGACATTGATGGTAGTTTTTGCTCTTCAGAATCCATTGAATCCTTTGATGACTCAGGCGTGTGGGAATGCTCAGATTGGGATGAGGTGGAGGAGTCATGTAATCCTTTGTTTGCAGATGGTGATGGTGACCCTTCATGTAATAAACTGTTGGTACGAGATGGGGGTGAGGTGTCAGAAGTTAATTCCTTTGTTCAGGATAGTTTGGAGGACGAGGTTGTAAGAGACATTATGGGTCTCGAGAACTTATCTGAAGAGGCTAAAAAGACTGCTTTTGTCACCAAGCAGGTTGGTCAGATAGTGAATATTGAAGAGAAGAGAAATAAATATTTAATGATGAAAGAGAGTGGCTCTAAAGTGGTGCAGGGAGTGTGCGGCAAGTCTTTATCTTCCTCTGTCGTGCCTAGAAGATGTGAAGATGTTGACTTTGCTTATATTCATAATAAAATTGGTATGGGTATTGTAACTAAAGAAAGTTTTTTTGTTGACTTGACGGCTTCGGACCCAATATAAGGCCCAACTAGTGGGATTATTGGGCCATCCCGTGGGCCCAAACAAAGGAAGAAAAAACTATTACATGAAGTCTATGACTTTGTCAGAATACCTTTCTCTCCTTCCTATTTCTCCAGTTTACTACACGATGTAGTTACAGTTCCTGAAAGACCTAGAATTTAGGCTTCTAGAGGCCCGCGTAAGGTAAAATTAAATCCTATAGTAGAGGCCAACCCTAGCCATTCAAATGGGTTGAGGTGTTACGAATCGATTACGGATACGAATGTTGTTCGTGGAAATTATAGATGCAAGAAGATCCTAGAAGATGTGTCATCCAAGTTATGGCAAACCATGAAACAACTTGGAGTTGAAGGTGCAGAAGACAAAGAGGATTTTGAGGGCATTCTTAGGGAGTTGGAAGCTGGTGATAAGATAGTTAGGGATGGTAAGAGGGGTGTGGGAATTGGTTCCTCATTAATATAGTGTCATTCAATGTGCGTGGGTGATGCAGCACTCTCAAAAGGAGGAAGATCAATCAAATTCTTTGCAGAGGTCAGGCCGATATTTGTCTGTTGAAGGAAACTAAATTTCGTAGTACGAAGGATAAGTTTGTTTAATCCTTATGGAGTTCTAGAGAATTCGGATGGTCAGCGTCTAATTCGGAGGGTATGTCAGGTGGTTTGTTGACAATTTGGAAGAAAGGCGAAATCTCTGCTTGTTATAGTTTCTGTGGTAAATGGTACTTGGGTCGTAGCTTTATCTGGAAGAATACTAGTTTCTATGTTATTAATGTTTATTCCCCTTGCGCGTTAGCTGACAAAAGAAGTCTTTGGGCTGATTTAATTTCTTTGAAAAATCGTCTTTCGCCTGGAGGTTGGGTCATTGGTGGAGATTTTAACGCGGTAAAAGCGGTGGAAGAGAGGAAGCGGATGAGCTTTTCTAATTCTGGAGAGATGTCTGATTTCAATTCCTTTATTGAAGGTATGAATTTATATGACCTTCTTGTTATTGGTAATAGGTACACCTGGTTCAGTTCGAACGGTAAGAGTCATGGCCGGTTGGATAGGATTTTGGTAGATGACCTTCTGATTAATAAGTGAGAGTTGAAGAATAAATTCGTGGGTGATATGGATGTGTCGAACCATCGTCCGGTTTGGTTGAAGTTCAACTCTACTAATTGGGGGCCAAAACCTTTCAATTTTTTTAAGTGTTGGTTGAAGCACAAGGAGTTTCTCGGATTCGTTGAGAATACTTGGAAATATGTTCCATTCACGTGATCCTATAACAATACTCTGGTTTTGAAATTTAAAATGTTGAAAACTAAATTAAAGTGGTGGAATGTTAACACTTTTGGTTGGCTTGACCTTAATGTTGTTGATGCGGTTGATCGGATTAACAACATAGAGATGAACCTGGACAGTTGCGACTCTGCTGATGATAGATTGCTGTTGGATAGACTGTCGGCCCAAGAATAAATCTGGAAAAATCTTAGGCTAAAAGAGAGTATGTTACATCTGAAGTTGAGAGCAAAATGGGTGAGGGATGGTGATATCAATTCAAAATAAATTTCATGCTTCGCTTAAGCACCGCAATAGAAAAAACTTTATTGTTGGAATCAAGGTGGACAATGCTTGGAATGATGATCCTGAGTCTATAAAACTTGTTGCAATGAACTTTTTCAAGGCAAAATTCCAAAGTCAGAATGTGGTTAGGCCTGCTTGTAACATTGAGGATGTGGCTTGTCTTAGTAAGAAGGATAGGTTGCAGTTGGAAGCTGATTTCACCAGAGAAGATGTTGTTTCTGCCATTTTCGCGTGTGACGGTAATAAGTGTTCGGGTGTGGGTGGGTTCAATTTCACTTTCCTTAAGCAATGTTGGGAAATTGTCGGGTCTGATGTTGTTAATTGTGTGATGGAATTCTTTGTTCAGCAGCGTTACCGAAAGTTTTTGTGTCCTCTTTTATATCGTTGGTGCCTAAGATTGATAATCCGCAAATTCTCGAGTATCACAGGCATATTAGCTTAATAGGGTGTGTTCTCAAGATTATATCTAAGATGCTTGCAAAGAGGTTGAGCAGTGTCATTGATAAATTGATCTCTCCTTCTCAAACTGCTTTTGTCCCGGGTAGACAAATTATAGACGGGATTCTTGTGGCCAGTGAAACCGTGGGCTTTGCTAAAAGGTTGAAGAACAAGTGTCTTCTTTTGAAGGTAGATTTTGCGCAGGCCTACGACTGCGTAGAATGGGAGTTCTTGATTCCATGTTGATCAGGATGGGGTTCGGTGTCAATTGACTTAAGTGGATTAGAGGCTCTGTTTACAACAACCTCTTTTCGGTTCTTATAAACGATAGCCTATCCAAGGACTTTATGGCGTCTTGTGGATTGAAGCAAGGAGATCCCCTTTCTCCTTTTCTATTTGTGATTGTTGGGGAAGGTCTGGCTAGTCTGGTTAGAAGACCGGTTTCTTTGAACATCCTTTCTGAATTTAAGTTTCATGATTCTTCTTCTGCTAGTATTCTATAATTTGCGGATGATACCCTTCTGATTGGTGATGGTTCGTTCTCGAACCTTTGTGCTTTCAAGGCTATTTTACGTGAATTCGAGTTATTATCTGGTCTAAAGATTAACTTTTCTAAATGTTGTTTTTTCGGGGTAGGTTTGGATCCGGAGTTCTTGGCTGCAGCTGAACATTTTCTTTATTGCAAATCGGGTCTTTTGCCGTTCAAGTTTCTTGGTCTTGGCGTGGGAGGAAATAAAAGAAGATACTTTTTTTGAAAACCGGTGTTAGATTGCATGAGAACAAGACTTTCAAGGTGGGTGGAGCGTAACTTTTCCTTTGGTGGGAGAGTTACTCTTATTAACTCCATCCTTGCCAATATTCCCATTCATCATCTCGCTTTCTTAAAGTTGCCGTCATTGGTGGTGAGGGATATTATTGCCATCCAAAGATGATTTCTTTGGGCCGGGTCCGATGAGAGAAAGTTCATTTCGTGGGTGAGTTGGAATACAATTTGCAAATCTAAGAAGCGTGGAGGCCTTGGTATTAAACATGTTGGTATCTTTAACAAGGTGTTGCTTGCTAAATGGATTTGGAAATTTTTTCAAACCGGTAACGAGTTGTGGAGGCCCTTGTTGGTTAGTAGGTGTGGGAACCTTGCTGTTAAGATCTTGGATTTTAGAGAGGAGGAAATTGCTACAACATATTCGCTTTGGATGAGGGATATTCTTTCAATTTTTGTCCCTAACTCGCAAGCTAATATTCTGAACTATTTGCGGTGCAGTATTGGGATAAATTCTAGATCCCGTTTCTGGTCTGCTACTGGGACAGATAATTGTACTATAAGGTCGTTGTTCCTTAATTTGTATGAAGCTTTTATATCTAAATGTTGTACGGTGTTGGATATGGGCATGTGGGATGAGGAGAGGTGGTGTTGGGACGTCCAAAATTCTGGTTTCGCGGAAGGCAGGATGACCAAATCTGAGCTGTCTGACTTGGAGCAACTTCTGAACAACATACCAATCACTTGGCAGGTTTATGACAGTTGGTCATGGCGCTCGGATGACACAAAAGGTTTTTTCGCTAATTCGTTTTATACTATTATGCTTGAGGCTTTAAATTATGTTGTTGTGGATACGAATATAGTTGTTGTCCTAGACCTGTTGTGGAGGTCTAAAATTCCTATTAAACTTCAAATTTTTGCTTGGAGGTTAATTCTTGATAGGCTGCCTACCCGGTCGAGTCTAGTCGCTAGAGGTATTATTGTAACCCTCATGAGATGGTGTGTATGTTGTGTTTCTCCAATAATGAGGATTCTTCCCATCTCTTCTTCAATTGTTATAAAAGCATGTTGTTATGAAATAAGGTGTGCAATTGGGTAGGATTTGAGAGGATTTCGGAAACCGATTGTTGTAGTCATGCTTTCGCTTAGGTTTCGCAGCTTAAGGGAAAAGGGAAACCGAAATCACTCTCTTCGATTTGGTTTATTACTTGTTGGTTCATATGGATGAATTTAGGCCTTGGTGGTAGGATGAAGTGTAGTATTTATGAGTGGAGAAAGTTCCCTTGTGACTTCTTATAACTTTGGGGGGGTTTTTCTTTCGGTTGCTGTAATGGGGTGAGTTGCAGGGGTTGTTGGTTGGACTTTGTCCTTCTTCTTTTGATGTGTTGTTTCCTTTTGGTTGGAGATTTCCTTAATCTCTCCTTAATGAATCAACTACCTACCAAAGATTGGAACATGCTTAAGCATTTCCATCTTTGCCCTTTCCTTGCTTTTATTTTATGACCAGTCCATGCCCCTTATGGTAAATTACTAAGTCTTAATTACTCCCACCTATCAAATGCTACCCTATGTACACGTGGCAGATTTTATTTGAAAAATTGCTTCCCCTTTCCCTCTTTCTCTCACACGTTCTCTCTCTTTCTCTCATGTCGTTCGCTCTCTTTCTCTCTTCCTTATTCCTTCACTATCTCTCTCCTTTCTCGTCTCCTTCCCTTCCCTCTTTCCCCTCACCTTCTTTCTGCCTTCTTCCCCCCACCTTCTTTCTCGTCTCCTTCTTCCTTCACTATGTCCCTGTGTGTAGTTTACGTATATAGTTGATTGGATGAATTTTTGTTGAACAGGGATTATCGGAGGATGGATGAAGCTGACCAGTTCGAATCTGTTGGATTGGACGATTCTGTTGAAGACGAGAGAGATTTTGATCAGATCATGGAGGATCGCAGGTCTGTTGAAGACGAGAGAGATTTTAGGGTTTTTATTTTACCGCACTTTACGTCTCTATTTCATATTCATTTATCTATTCATTTCACAGCCTGATTTAGGGTTTCTAATTTTTCAGGTGAATGTACAAATTATAACTTGTCATTGTGTTCAGTTAAGTAGTCATTCCATTTGAAAGATGAGCTGTTTATTGTTTGTTTGGATTTATGATTCCATTTGGATTTAAGAGATTACGGAAAAGCTCTTCTCATGATTTTGATATTATGTTCTTCAGGAAACAGAAGCCATGAGAATGAAATTGGAACCGGTGAAGCAGAAAAAGTTGATTTTTTCAGCTGAAGTTAGGTAATGTCTAATGATGATTAATTGTTTTTATGTTCTTCATTGTTTTAAGTTGATTACTCATAGAGCTTATTTATCACTTCAGATTCTGGATGGTTTTATTCAATTTGGAAGTATACATTTCGTCTTTTTTTTTTGTGTTCTTCTGTTGATAATAATGTCCATCTTCTCAATTCACTTCCAGGTACTGTTATCAGAGAGGAGGTTGGCCTTACCTTAGACAAAGCTGATAAAGAGGTTCTGGGCAATGCTGCCAAGGTGGTCCTCACTAAGGATTCAATCACAATTGTTGGTGATGGAAGTACCCAAGATGCATTTAATAAGAGAGTTTCTCAAATTAAGAACCAAATTGAGGTTTCCATCTCTCTCTCCCCTCCCACTCAAAACATTTGCATTGGATGTGCAAGGTTTCTGTAGAAATATTATACACCAATAATAACTAATGACATAGTCTACAAATGAAAATATTTTGGAGTTTAGTAGGACTAATGTACAGTAGGGTCACAATGTATGTGTGCACATGTACATGACTGGTCTTATATAAGGGGAAACTACTTATAGTCTCTATAAAACAAGAGCATGGGAGATTGATGCTGTTTGTTGGGTTCTAATGAAATATTTACTCATTATTCAGGCTGCAGAGTAAGACTATGAAAAGGAAAAGCTAAGTGAAAGGATTGCAAAACTGTCTGGTGGTGTGGCTGTAATACAGGTAAAACGCCCACTGACATTCAGTAATATACTAGCTCTAAACATCTCAGCAAGTCATATTAAGCAGTGCAAATTTGTTATATACATGTAGGTTGGTGCACAAACTGAGACAGAACTCAAGGAAAAGAAATTGAGAGTTGAAGATGCTCTTAATGCTACAAAGGTGACATCTATCTCTCCAAAAATGTTCATTGTTTAATTATTTTTCTTCTTCTATGAGCTCATATTTATTGACTTTCAGGCAGTTGTTGAGGAGGGTATTGTAGTTGGTGGTGGTTGCACTTTGCTCAGACTTGCATCAAAAGTGGATGCAATCAAGGATACCCTTGCAAATGATGAAGAAAAAGTGAGTAATTATTTGATATGGCAATACCTCGGTTTTCTTATGTCCTTAATTATTAATCTTGATATTAGTTAGTTATGGCTAATGGGTTAGGGTTTATTCTCAATTTCTCATGGTGTAATTTGCAGTGATGTCTTCTCACGATTCAGTTAGCACGGTGTTCAAATGTATGCAAAACGGGGCCGTTGATTTTCTCATTAAACCTGTTCGCAGGAATGAGCTAAGAAACTTGTGGCAGCATGTGTGGAGAAGACATACTGTATGTTAATATTCTTCAACTTTCTTGTATAAACCTTGTATTTTTTTTTCTTTAATGTTTGATTATCATGTGCTATACCATGTGTATGAACTGTTAAAAGTTAGTTCCCTCTAATTGAGTGTGTATTACTGGTTTTGACACTCGCATTTGAACTTCGAACAGATTCATTCTAAGCATGCAAACACTGAATGTGATTTTTAATAAATGTAATAATTGTATACATATTCTTCATCAAAGACTGAGTAGCCTAGCTTTAGTGCTTGTGAATATGTGGTGTTTGATATGTGTATGTATTGTTAAAGTTATGTCCTTTCGAGTGATTGTGTGGAAGGTGTGTTTACCTTTAAGCTCGAGATGCTTATGAAATTCTTAATGTTGTATTTATTATATGTAGTTGTTGCGGTTCGTGATGATTTAAAGGCATGGGAAACATTGAAGAACAAATCATGTGATATAGATATTGTTTAACTGAAGTAGATGTGCCATCCATATCTGGTTTTTCATTACTTACTTCAATCATGGAGCATGACAATTGCAAAAAAAATCCTGTCATAAGTATGTATTGACTTGGTACTCTGTGTCCTTAATTATTATTCTTGATATTAGTTAGTTATGGCTAATGGGTTAGGGTTTATTCTCAATTTCTCATGGTGTAATTTGCAGTGATGTCTTCTCACGATTCAGTTAGCTCGGTGTTCAAATGTATGCAAAACGGGGCCGTTGATTTTCTCATTAAACCTGTTCGCAGGAATGAGCTAAGAAACTTGTGGCAGCATGTGTGGAGAAGACATACTGTATGTTAATATTCTTCAACTTTCTTGTATAAACCTTGTAATTTTTTTTTGTTGTTTTTAGCGTGGGCGTACTTATAATCCAATTTGTATTTACTTCGTATACAGATTAGCATGCCTCCTCAAAATTTAACATTTCAACGTGATAAACTTGATGTTGCCGAAGAAAACAACACTGTAATATTTTATGGAACTGAGATTGTATAAACATGTGACACTAATTAGTTAATTAATGTTACATATAAAAATTACTTGTTTGTGTAGATATAGAAAGGTTAGTTGGTGTTTGGTGGTGGTTTGAGGTTTGTGTGTTTATTATTGAAGAAGTTGCACTGTTTGTTTGTAGGTTGGATCTGTTAAAGTTATTCACAATAAGCAGACAAATCAATCTGAAGGTTATGGATTTCTTGAGTTTACTAGCCGTTCTGGTGCTGAGAGAGTACTTCAATCATTTAATGGCACCATTATGCCCAATGGTGGGCAGAACTTCAGATTAAACTGGGCAACTTTTAGTTCTGGTGAGAAGCGTCACGATGATTCTCTTGATTATACCATATTTGTTGGAGACTTGGCTGCTGATGTTACTGATTATCATCTGACGAAAGTATTTAGAACTCGGTATAACTCAGTTAAGGGGGCCAAAGTTGTAATTGATAAGCTCACTGGAAGGACAAAAGGTTATGGTTTTGTTAGGTTGGCAGATGAGAGTGAACAAATGAGGGCTATGACTGAAATGCAAGGGGTTCTTTGTTCCACAAGACCCATGCGTATTGGACCAGCTTCTCATCAGGAAAATGGATTTACCTTGATTTTTTCTTGTGTTTACAACTACTGTTATTGCAATTTCTGCTGTTTTCATTCTTAACATCATATTTACTTGACAGCAGCCAAAAGAAACTCTGATAAATTGATGCAGGATGAGGCGCTATAGTGTTATGCAAATGAATTAATGTACAGGTGATAAAATGGAGTACAAATGCATACATTATGTAATAGACTTAGGTTCTTCTGTCTCCTTCGGTTAACTGTCTTGAGATGATAATATATGGCTAAAGGCATTTGTGTATTATGGGATTCTTGCCAGGAAGTTTTGGGAAGACACACGATCACTAACCTTTGCATCACGTTCGGTTGAAGTTGTTCATACTGGTGTGGCTTAGCTAGCATTGTTGGCCATCTCCCTCCAATACTGTAAGTTATGTATCTTTATTTGATGAAAATAGGGGTAAACTTTTTTAATTGACTGATATCACGGTTTGTTGCCAATGTCATGGCTTTTAAAATCTCGAAAACTCTTTTCACTCAAAAATTCAAAACATCGTCTTTCTAAAGCCTTGATAATTAGGGTTATCATTATTGGTAATTTCTTGTCATATGCCATTGTGCTGCATTTCTATGGCTCGATGGGTTACAAAAAGTAAGGTCTCTATTTCTAGAAATATGTGAAATCAACTTACAGATGTTTTATGTTTTGTCATATTGTTCTGAATATATAAGTGTGTGAAGTATAATAAGATGGTGCAGATGATGTGGTTAATTGGAATCATTCTCCAAAGTTAGAAAACCATTGCCAGGTTATTTGGGCAGCTGGTATGGTATCTCAAATTTCCTACATAAAAATCTTTTGTGATTAACTCAATAGTTGTACACAATATTCATTTAAATAAAGGATAAACTGTACCAATAAATATTGAAATATTTGTTCATATTTAGTTATGATTAACTGTGATGGAGTAAATAGTAAAATTACGTGTAGAAATCTCATGAGCTTATGCTGAACTTTATCTCCCAAATGTTTCTTTCCAAATGTTGGTAGTAACTCTTGAAGCATGCAGACCAGGGGCTTGCGAATAGTTTGTAAACAAAATATACCCTGCATCTCATTTCATAATTAAAAGGCTCTTTTAGGCAAACTAGAACTTGACAGGAAGTAAACAATCTTCTATATTTTCTGTAAATTCATAACCTATAGAGCATCCTAATTGGACTATAATTCTATTGTTATTACTTTGAGTTATATCCAATAACTGAATACAATTCCTGTAAATATCAACTTCTTACCTAAGGTAGAATAGTCTGCAAATAAATCATTTCCTATCTATTGCTTTTCTTATCAGTTCTTACTACTGCTTTTGGTTGCAGTGTCTGCCATGTTATCATTAGCAAAACAATGTGCATTTGAGGAACCTTCTGTGGAGGCAGTTCTTACTACTCTGATTATGACAGACTGCTGAGAAGCTACTAGAGCGTGGAGAGAGTTTAGTTAGCTGACAAATACCTCGGCAGGGCAGCTCTTGGAGATGCGAACGAAGATGTTATCAAGACTGGAATTTATATGGTTAGACCTTACGGTTTTTTTCTGGAACTGTTTCTGTTTGAAATTTATGATTTTTGGCTTTCCATAGCATAGACTAATTATGATTGTGATGTAATGATTAACATTTCTGTTTGGAATTTATGATTTTTGTCTTTCTGTAGCATGATAATGGATCAAAGGTGCATGTGGGCTATCAGGTATCGTGCGTAAGCGTTTCTATTTACTATTCAGCTGAAATATCCATGACAGTGTTGTACTTTGTTGTGTGTGTATTGTGATGGCTGCAATTAGTGTTAATAGAAAGTGTTGAATAATAAAAATGCATGATAGTGTTGAAAGCATTTATAGCTGAAAAAGCATTTATACCTTAAAACTTGCCCTAACAGAGTGTCTATCTAGCAAATACATGTGAACACAGAATAATAATAGTTAAATCTAGCTTATTAATTCCATTTTGTGACTGCAGCCAAAATTTAATGACAGTTTGTTGATTGTGGAATAGGTCTATGGGAATGCGGAGCAATCCAAGGAAATGTTCAATTATGATGTTCAGCTGCCACCTATTGCAAGAGGGAGTGCACCGGAAGGAAATTATCAGTTTAAGCAGTACTGTCAACCATATCATATTCATCTTCACAGGTTGAAGTGAAACGTATTGATATTGGTGAACCTGAAAAATCCTTGATTGATTGATTTTCTGATTACTTGTGAGATATTCATGACGACAAATGTTTTTTTTTTGGTCTGTATTACTTTCAATTTTGTCCTTTTTCGGTTGCATTTCTGTTTCCCACTTTTCAACCTTTTCCTTCAATCAGATGTAGGTAGGAAATACTAAACTTTTCATTTTGATACATCATTGTAACTTGATGCTGCCAAGTATAGACTGTTAAATTACATTTGCGAGGAATTATTTTATATTACGGGATGTCTGTTTTTTGTTATTTTCAGAAGTGATGCTTTCACAATTGATGAAATAGTTTGCAGTGACTTTGCTATGCATTTGTTGAACTAAAATTAATTTAATATTATACTTATCTTAATGCAGGCATCAAGTCTGATTCTAAGAGGTCATATGATCAACTAAATGAACCACCCACTGTTTCTGCTATCTCACCAGCTGCGATAGATGAAGTTGAGGAACATAGAGATGTAGACATTGACGACCTTTTTGGAAGTGGAACACCTGAGAATGACAATAATGTTGAAGAAAAGGATAATGTTGGATTTGACATGAATGTTCCTATCACTGATGATGAGATCGCTGATGTGGATGATAGTGGTGACGAGGTGGACAAAGGACCCAATTCCGCTGAAACTCTCAGCCCAAGTGAATGCAGAGGGGAAGGGTGAAGAAACATCTACATGTAGCAGTAGCAGTGACAGTGGAAGCAGCAATGATAGTGGTAGTGGAAGCAGCGATGACGACTCAGTTACTTCAACCATGATAGTGGATTGCACAACCATGATTTTTTTTTATCTTTTCCTTTTATCAGTTATCATTGCAACTAATCCAATATATAGAATGTGTTTATTAAGCCCGGGTGAGAAGAATGTAGGTTCTATAAGGTTGGGAGTTTTGTTAACACTGACACTGGTGTGGCAATTAGAAGGCAAAAGGTTATTAATGATATGGAATATTTGATGTTTTGTTTTGTCTTTGATTTTACCTTGTCATCATTGAAACATGATAACGAAATTTGAAGGTTATGTCATCTTCATTGTAAATCTTTTGTATTTTTTCCATCAATCTCTCTACCACAATTAGAACTTGTGATTTTTTTTGCATCCATGTGTGAATCTACCTCTATCCTCCTTCTGCACAAGTTGACAATTTTTTAGTTTCTTACAAGCAATGCTTGCATACTAATACTATATAACAAACATTTTGTTTATTTCAAATTTTACATTTTAAATAAAACAACTTTAACCTGTGCGAACACACGGGTTTGTCACAAGGTTAAGTGTTGTTTGATGTTGACAAAATTACTAGATGATGAAACAAAGAAGACAAAATGATACAGAAAGATGTTAGTGATGAAGACCTGGAGAATCTTTTAGATTGTAGTGAAAACACCAAGCTACCAACTCTTGTAACTTTTATCACTGAAATTCATTATTTTCACGGGACACTATCACTACAATACCTTTTTCTTAATCAACCAAATATTTATAAATATTTATAATTATTAATAATATTTATGAATATTTATAGTTATTAGACATATTGGATTTATAATATTGGTGACTTTCTACGTTGAATACATAGACTTTCGTGGCTCATTAGTTTCCATATGCATTTAAGTACAATTGAATAGTACAAATGCTTATTCAAATCCTCACGGGTCACTACCATAACAATACCTATTTTACTTTTTCTCCTTACATACCAATATTACTTTTTATTCTTTTTCAATTATTTTATTTTTTTCTCAATTACTCTTTTTATTGTTAATTTAATTTCTACCTCATTAATACGTATTATTATTTACTTTTTAATATTTTTATATTACTTCATTTTAAACCAAACAACAATAACCCGTGCGTCCGCACGAGTTTTTTTACTAGTTAGCTTATCAAAAATAATATATATATATATATATATATATATATATATATATATATATATATATATATATATATATATATATATATTAAAAGTCTATATATGTTTGATAATCTATATTTTAACGTCAGTGTGTTCGCAAAATGCTCATGCGGGTAGATTTTTGGTCATCATCCTATTTAGCACGTCAACCCAACCCTATAACATCATCATTCAAATTCCACATAAAATCAAATACTCCTATCTTAAAGTTTAAAAACAAATTAATGAGTATACACCAAAAGACAAATGACACTTCATCATTATATTTAGTGCTGGTATTTTCATTGTTCCAATGATTTAATCATAGCTCTCTGACAGTAATTCAACAGGCCAACTGGTCTGGACCCTCCTCACAGACTAATAAAACGAGCAAAGCAAAGGATAGAATAGAAAACACCTTAAACAAAGAAAATGAATATCAATTTCTTTTGGTCTGTATTGTTTTGA
Organism: Lathyrus tuberosus; assembly: GCA_022829125.1. Classification (NCBI taxonomy): domain Eukaryota; kingdom Viridiplantae; phylum Streptophyta; class Magnoliopsida; order Fabales; family Fabaceae; genus Lathyrus; species Lathyrus tuberosus. The sequence goes on from JALAZF010000090.1 coordinate 11,586,136, forward strand.
ATTCAAATTCATGAAAGAAAACACATTAAATAGTGTGGTAGAGTATAGGTAGAAATAAATAAGGCAAGTGAAAAATGAGGTGGGTGTGATAAATGCACGTATAGAAAAAAAAGTGGTGTAATAATTAGTGTGGGAGTTTGTTCTTATGAGTAATAAATATTTGGGGTTTGTGAGAGCGTGGGGTTGTGGTTGTGGGTGTGATGAGTGCGACATATCGAGTGACAAAAGGAAGGAAGATTAAATCATGTCTTTGGTTGTGCTGTGTTGTGTTGTGTTGTGTCACTGAGAATTTATTCCATGGAAAAAGGAACATCAGAAGATAAAAGTGTGATTATTGACTATATTCTTTCTTTCTAACCAATGCAAGGAAAAGGGCTTGATGCCCTATATTGGTCTAATCTAGTTAGGTCAAAAGCTTACTTATTTTCTTTCAGTTTGATATGTTGAGTGTTCAACAGAGGATATACTTTGGATTCTTAACGAGTGGGGTGTAGGTCCCATTAATGAAATGAGAAGGTGAAGGTGAGTTTGGCTCATCTTATTCTATAAATTGGATTTACATAATAGTACTACCATAGAATTTTCCAAAATAAATCCTTTGTGTTCAATTACGAAGCTAAATGGAGAAAATAAAAATTTAAAAAAAAAATGTCCTTCATGAGAAAGGAATAATGTAGCTCAAATTAATAGCATAGTCATATTTGAGGCTGTGCATCATGGAGTATAACATAGAGATGTAAATTTTTCAAGGTTAAATAAAATCTCATAATATATTTGTCACAATTAAATTATAATTAAATAAAACTCATAATTTTTTTTCTCAGACTTAAAAGTGTGACTAATCTATACAGAATCTTTTAAAATTTAAGACGATTATGTTCAATAGAATGAGAACTATATGCTTGTTTATAAAAAAAATTATGACAATTATTTTTACCCATTAACAAAATAAAAATAACTATTAAAAATCATACATACAATCATAAAAGTTAGAGTTCTCTTTCATTATGGTGTATCATGTCCTACCATTTTCGACTCACCTTTTTCAAAGTTTTGGATACATAATCACATAAAATCTTCTACGCACAACAACTAAAATCTAGTGGGAAAGTGATGTTGTCACAACATGATACTCAGATTTAAAAGTCAAGATTATTTATTTTTATTAGACGAAACAGCCACTACTACAGAAAAAACACATATAATAGTTATTACGAAACACATATAATAACGATAGGGCCATCTTAAACAATTTTGAGGCTCTGTTGTAATATTAAAAATAGGCTCTTCGTAAATAAATACACAAAAAAAATTAAATTAAACTATTCTCTAATTAAATAATAAATATCAACATTATCATCAAAATTAATCATCCACGTACATAACATAAAAAATAGTTATATTTTAATCAATAATATCAAAATACAATTTCAAATAAATATTATCATTAACATTCTGTCTATTTAAAAAGAGTCATCTTTCGAACACTTTTTGAAGCAAATTCATCAACCAAGTCCTCATATTGTATCGTCTCTAAGATATCATTCTCAATTGCTATCAGTGTTAAGCCATTAAGTCTTTCTTGTAACATGACAGACCGCAAATATGACTTCAACATCTTTAATTTTGAAAAACTTCTTTCGGCAGAAGCAGCTGTTACAGGAATAGTCAATAAAATTCTATATGCATTATTAGGAAAACAATCCATTCCTTTCAAAAAATCTAATATATCAATAGGTCATATTATTTCTTCAGACAAGAAATTTCGTAGTAACTTTAACTCCACGCACAGTTCTCTTCCATCAATATCAAATTGATCATTATGTTTTAATGTTTGTTCTAAATGGCTACAACAAGACTCCAAAGTTGCATCGTCCAATGATTGTAACTTATGAGAAGTAAATAAAAAGCCAAAAATACTTTCATATTGTTGGTACTGCTCAAATCTCTTTTTAAGAGATACAATGGTTTGATCAATGAAGTAGAGAAAATAATTAACTCTAAAAGATTCCACTTCAGACAACTCAACTGACGAGGTACTCAAATTCTCATCAAAGTGTATTTTTCTTCGAATTAAACGCCTTTGAGGAAATACTAGATCAATATTCAAATAGAAATTTCTTTAGCATAATTCAAGGCCTAATCAAAACCACTTTCTCTATAACTCTCAAAAAAATGAAATCAGCCCAGTTATTTTTTCCTTGGCAACATTAATAAGCATGTTCTTTGACTGTAAATGCTTGCTAATAGAATTAATTGCATATAATATTTCAAACCAAATAACTATACTCATAAAAAACTCAAAATCACCAAGCTCATTTGTTGGTAAGGATTTAACTTCACTTCTTATTTTAGAATCAAGACCCATTTCTGACACTTGACGCAATGCTTCTCTAAAATCTGACATTTGAGATTTTATAGCTTTGATAATATTTACATGCCTCTCCTAACGAGTAGATGATAATTAAAATTCTGACATAGCAGATAGCAGATGTCTTAACACATGTCACGACATTGTTCTCTGCATGACTTTTAAAACTAGGGCAGAATAAGCAAGCAGATATTCTGAATATAAGCAATAGCAGCAAGACAGATGTTTCGACATCTGTTACAACATGTTAATCAAAATTGAACTGTAAATTGTAGAATGATAAATAACATAAAATATGATGACCCAGTTCGGTGCAAATCACTTACATCTCGGGGCTACCAAGCCGGGGAGAAGAAACCACTATCAGTAGTATAGTTTTATGTAAACAACCTCTGGTTTACCTATCACTACCCAATGAAATCTTTATCATTAGAAGTCACATCTAATTGATAAGAGAAACTCATCTCACTCCCTAAATCACAACCTGTGATATCTAACAGTTATAGTCACAATAACTGTATCATCCTACTTGAAAGACACCTTTTTCAATACAAAGTTTAGTCGAGCATTCTCGACTAATAACATAACTTGGATTTGCTTCAAAGCTTCATCCAAGAACAATACACGATTCATTACCTATAGGTTTCTTAATCTGTATAACAACTATGTCTTCCACAATGTATCAAACCGATACAAAGGGAGACTTACAACACAAGAAAGTCCTACGACTCTCAAAACCCTAAACCATATTTTCTACTTTACAAGTATTACAAAATAGGATTCCTAAGTCTCTGCTCAAACCTAGGTCTTGGTCTTCCTTTTATAATCTTCTGCTTTGGGATTCGAATCTTCTGTCCTTGATCCACTACCAAACACGCCTTGAATCTTCGAACATAATTAAAACAACCTGCTGTATTTGCCCAGATGTCGAATCTTCATGCCAGGACCTTTCATTCGACATCTTTGTTGTCTGGCAGAATTCTTCATGTTTGATCATCTTGTTCTTCTTAGCCAAACCACAGGAGCTTTCAATCTCCCCCTTTTGACAAATTTTGGCTAAAACTCCTTTTGGACAATAAACCCATGGTTAGTGAAATTGAAAAAGGGTCGAGAAAGGAAGTTGAGACTCTTAAAGAAGCTAGAAGGAAGTCTGAAGGAGTTGATCAAGGAACACTCTTTTCAAACACACTCCCCCTCTTGAAAGTTCCCCCATACTCAGGAATCTATACTTCCTCACCTGGGTAACTCAGAACACAAGGCACGACTATGTTCATAACTCAGATCACAGGACACGAAGGAAGGACTCAGAACATAAGAGAAACCTGAGACTCAGAATGTCAAAACATTCTGTCCAACATCCTTGCAAACCAACTGCAAGGACAGACTCAACCCCTGTACTTTTCTACCCCTTTTTAGCCAAAAATTGACAAACATGTCCAAGACAGACCCATATCCAAACTGAACAAACCCAAACGCGGATAAATCCCATGAGAACACAGCACAACAGAAATAACAACCTGAGACAATACGAAGCCAAGAACCCACTTTATATATCGAGTGAATTCCTTAGGATGTAACGAACCATTGAAAATAACGCAAGTCAATTCAATAAGCGCATTAAATGAGGGATGTAACTTCACAAACAAATGTGCACTGGACAAAGTGAAATTGAATGTTTCTTCTTTAACGAGAACCGTCCAAGGAATTTGCATTCATGAGACACATGTTTAACACGCATTCCCTAAGACACATTCTCTCCACCGTCCAAGACAAAGAATCAGGAGACAGCTATACATCCTAACCAATGTCCTGACACCTTGTCAGACTTTGTTTAGTCTATCTGAAGCATAGTCACAGTCTCTTTCAATGAGTCCCAAGAATAATCCTATCAACCAGAAGAAAATAAAATTGACCAAGATGTTAAGACATTTCTTAAAACATCTCTCAGTTAGCAACAAAGACTCCCAAGAAGCTTGTACAACTTTGATTCAATCCATTGTCACCCAATGAGATAACCAGAACCAACCTGTCAAGTCCACCCAGAACTATAACAGTACCACAATGTCACGACATCTCGTCTAACATCACACCCTCACCAGAGGTATTCTATCACAAACTGCTTAAAACCACAAACAATCTTGATAAACAACTGCACAAGCAGCAACAGATCCAAAACAAAAGTCCAAGTCCCCTGTCTAAGATAACCAGTGCTCCTTTGCAAGAAGAATACCTTAAAATGAATGGAAAAAGTAAGACTCATCTCCATGTCTTCAAGAGCGCACCCCCTGTTCAACACACCTGTTGAATGCGTTCACTTACTGCCTATTCCACAAGCAATCTATATACCACACTAGTACACCCAACAGACAGAAGTTATCCCCCTATCTTCCAGAAATGATGCTCCTTCTAACAAGAAACACCCAACATCTCACCACATGATATCACATGACAAACTTCATGTCCATATAGCGAGAGAGTACCGGGATCACATCCTTGTATCATAATCAACAAACTCTTGGATTGAGACCAAAATCACCATTGATCCCCCTCATCCAGAAACCATTCATACCCTATACAAATCCACCTTGAATTTTAAAGCCATGGATATCCTTGTTCCTTGAGAATAAATCCAATTGAATCTGGAATGCTTCACATTCCTCAAAGAGACATACATAATCTCCTAGTTTTTTAGCTAGTCCAGATGTTCTTCACACTTGATGGACATCAAATATATGCTCCAGAAATCCTTAACTTACTTGCTTTACAAGCACCAAACTGATCCACTTCTTTCTAGAGTTACTTGTAGCAGAAGAAACCTCCTCTCCACAAACATTTTGACCTCAACAAGAGTCAGACTACCAGATAAACACCCTATGATCCAAGACAGTCTTCACTTCACCATTCTCCCGTATGATATGTTAGAACACTTCTGACTCAACTGGCGAATATCAGCTTACACAATCTGAACTCCAAATCCATACAGCATGATAATATTCTAACATCAGTTAGGACATCCTGATCATATCACACACACCAAACATTATGGTTCTTGATACAATTACCACTAGACTTACTATCTGCATAGTAATCCAACTAAATATCTTTAGAGAACATAGATCCACCAGCTTGATCAATAAGAACTCCAGACAACCAAAGAGAGAAATAAACTCTCATACATCTCCCAAAAGAATGTAATCTTCCATAAGCAACTTAGGGCTTCTACCACAAGCTCCAAGATTTGAACAGAACCAGAACCTCCTTTGATTTTCAATCAACTACCCTTTTGCACAAGAGTAATTAGCTCCAAGCACACTACTTGAATTCACATTAGAGATCAACCAAATGCCATTATTTGGTTAATCTCAGCTTTCTTCAGAGCTCCAGAAAATCTTCTGATCCACCTATGAAACCTAATCTTCAAGTTACATATCCTACTTGCTCCATAGCAAGGCATCTTAGATACACCAAGACTTGGACCTATAACGTCTACTCCTTCTCGCAGCTCCCACAAACTGCATGAGATAGACCTTTTTGATGCAATAATTCCATTTATTTCTTAGAAGATCAACTTATCTTACGATGATGCGCCACAACATCAACTAAGACCCTGAAGTTTTCGCTTGATGTCACAACATCTGATCAGACATCCAGCTGGAGAGTTAAGTCCTTCATTCTGCCACTTAGAAGAACCTCCTCCTATAACAGAACAAGAGTTCCATGTTCTCATAGACTTGAGTAATGATATCAAGTTTGAGTAGACAGCCTCCATCCTGCTTTACTGCACTACAACAACCACCTCATCTTCAGAGAAACCAAACATGCCAAAGCTTGATTCTTCAGAAAAGATTAGTCGCACAAGATCTTTACAGAAGGAATCCCACTTTCCTTAAGTAGAGATTTCTTCAGAAGGTCAGAGATAACTGCCACTTATTCTTCCCCTCCAAGATGAACAAGATCACATGCTCCTATGCACCTAGATCAGAAATAAATTGACCCAAGAAAAATGTCTTCATCTTCAATTCCATCAGTACTACATTCTAGCCAAGTTTCTTGCCAAGAAACTTTCTAGTCAGATTACGTGCCTTTGCAACACCAGAAAAAAGACAGATCCTACCACACACGTGTATGGCACCGAGATCATCAGCTACAACTCCTTTGCTCCAGAGATTCACTCCTTGAATCAATAGAATTCTGCACATACTTCATTGTCAAGATGTTTCAACATCTGATAGAACATCAGTTCCTTATCTTAATTGTGCCCATTCTCTAAAGAATGGATCCTTGAGCAGATGCAACAAGAGATGTTGAACTTCCTGATGTACTAACTTGTCACCAGTAATCTTGTACTCCAAAATACAAGGATAATAAATTAAATATTTTTGAATTCCACAAACAGCAATTGATCTTAAATCCTTGTCCACAAAACCATACATCCTGTAGGATATATGATCTACCAAATATCAACACAAATCAAGAATTTTTGTGTCAACATCTTTCTAGTCAAACAACATGTTGAGACATCAAGTCTGTCACCCTAGACTCAATCTGCCTATGACTTTCCTTTGCTAATAGAATTCTTGCAAATCATGAATGGTGAAAATAAATCACCTCTCATTACCTCCAAGTTGAATAACATCCATCAGCACCAGAGATCTTCAGAAATCCATCTTCAGCATGAGAACCAGATTATCCTTCTGAAAGAGCTCTTAAACACGACCAGAGATGCCTTTATGAGTGGACTTGAGTGAAAACTTAAGTATCTTTGGCAACTTTGTCGAAAATAATATTTATCAAATTCTTAGATCATGAATTGATAAACATGATCTCAACTCACCTTCTCTTCAAACTGACTTCAAGATACAAGATGGACCTAAACTTCCAAGTACCAAGTCAACATGACAGACATCAACCAACAACTCTCTCCATTCCATTGCTCCCGACTTTGGAACGACTAGAGCTTTCATAGATGCTGATATCTTCTAGAATAGAAGCCAACAATCAAGATCTTTCACCATTTTTCTTCTATCACAACTCCAGAATCACATAAATACCAGAGTTGTTCCATCAGAAACATATGCAGCGGAACCACCAAAGAACATCTTCAACATGCCCAATAAGATGTCAAAACATCTTATAAGACACCATACAGGAGAACTAGCCATTCCTCCTGCAGTTGCCGTAGAAACTCCTCAGTAAATTTGAACAACCATCAGTAGTTGTTACCTTGATCCAATACCAATCATTCCAAATATCTAATGAATAGTCTGATCGCACACACACCTTGTTTAAAAACTAGAAAGTATCTCCTAAGATCTCATTCAGAAACAAACAAGATGCCTAATCTGATACCAATTAAAATTCTGGCATAGCAGATAACAAATGTCTTAACACATGTCACGACATTGTTCTCTGTATAACTTTTAAAACAAGGGCAGAATAAGCAAGCTGATATTCTGAATATCAGCAACAGCAGCAAGACAGATGTTTCGCCATCTGTTACAACATGTTAATCAAAACTGAACTGTAAATTGCAGAATGATAAACAACATAGAATATGATGACCCGGTTCGGTGCAAATCACCTACATTTGGGGGCTACCAAGGCAAGAAGAAGAATCAACTATCAGTAGTATAGTTTTATGTAAATAACCTCTGGTTTACAGTAAACAACCTCTGGTTTACCTATCACTACCCAGTGAAATCTTTATCATTAGAAGTCATATCTAATTGATAAGAGAAACCCATCTCACTCCCTAAATCACAACCTGTGATATCTAACAGTTATAGTCTCAATAACTGTATCATCCTACTTGAAATACATATCTTTCAATACAAAGTTCAGTCGGGCATTCTCGACTAACAACATAACTTGGATTTACTTCAAAGCTTCATCCAAGAACAATACACGATTCATTACTTACATGTTTTTCAATCTGTATAACAACTATGTCTTCCACAATGTATCAAACCGATACAAAGGGAGAATTATAACACAAGAAAGTCCTACGATTCTCAAAACCGTAAACCCTATTTTCTACTTTACAAGTATTACAAAATAGGATTCCTAAGTCTCTGCTTTAACCTAGGTCTTGGTCTTCCTTTTATAATCATCTGCTTTGGGCTTCGAATCTTCTATCCTTGATCCACTGCCAAACGCACCTTGAATCTTGGAACATAATTAAAACAACCTGCTGTATTTTTCCAGATGTCAAATCTTCATGCAAGGACATTTCATTCGACATCTTTTTTTTTGGCAGAATTCTTCATGTTTGATCATCTTGTTCTTCAACAAGTTTTAACCAAAATTTAGTCAAACCACAGGAGCTTTCAACAATGATTTTGGAGTCAACCCTTTTATATTATCTTTCAAAATTTGCCATCTCTTAGTGGAATTGGCAAAAATAGTATAAATGCTTTGAACGACGCCAAAAAAATCTTTAGCTTTAATACACGAGTTAGCCGTGTCACACAAAGCCAAATTAAGATTATGACAACCACATGGAGTATAATATGCTATCGGATTTATGTCTAAACACCTTGATGTTTTCCTTTCATATTTGATCCATTATCATATCCTTGTCCTCGCACATCAAATAAGTCAAGATCAAGCTTTTTCAATTCATTTTGTAACACGTCAAAGAGCCCTTGACCAGTTGTATCATCAACATTCAAAAATCCTAAAAAAGATTCCTCAACACTAACTGAATTTGATGAAACATTCACATATCGTATTATCAAAGACATTTGCTCTTGGTGACTAACGTCAGGAGTACAATCAAGTATCACTGAGAAATACTTTGCTTGTTTGATTTTTCTAATGATTTCAGTTTTAATTGCAGAAGAAAGCAAAAGTATTATCTCATTCTGGATGCTATGTCCAAGAAAGTGAACATGAACATTATCATTTGTAATACATCTAACTTGTTCTTGAACTATCGGGTCAAATTCAGCTAACATTTCAATTAAGCCCAAGAAATTTCCATTGCTATTTTGGTATAATCTCTCATTAGAACCACAAAAGGCCAAATTATGTTTAGCAAGAAATTTCACTATTGAAATAATTCTTTTTAAAACACTTTTCCAATGATATTTTTCTTTGTTAATCAATCTTTGAGATGTTTTATCAATAGTCTGAAAGTTTTGCATTCTTTAACGCAATTCATACCAAGTAGTCATATTCTTAACATGTTTCATGCCAATTTAATGTTCTCTAAGTCTTTCTCCAACATGTGCCCAATCACCAAAACCCTCATTTGCTAATTGACCTTTACCGATCCCTTTTTTAAAAATCTTACAACAAAAATAAAATGCTTTATCAAGCTCTTTTGAATAGACAAGCCAATCTCTATCACACTTCTCTCCATTTGATAAAACTCTAGTAACAAATTAGTTGTAAAGCGTCTAGGTGATTTATCTTTAGGACCCTTCACAATAGTTAAATCTCTTTTAGGACCTTTCATACCTAATAAATCAATGAATTTAGACTCAAGAGAATCCCAAATTCTTGGATCAAATATATCTTTTCCATTGTCGTTAACATTAACAACATTAACCTTTTCAGCATCTAAATTATCATTTTCAGTAGCATTAACATCAATATTAGTCTCCATATTTTCAGTAGCTTCATTAAGATCAATATTATTCTCCATATTTTCTGAAGTAGCCATATTTTCAATAATGTCTACATCAACATTAACAACATTCTGATTTTCAACCAAAACTTTTGATTCTTTTATTATGAATTTATCAAGAGCTCCTGATTGAGATTGAGTTAACTCATCAAGTCTCTTCTTTTTTTTACACTTCTCATATCCAGAATCAAACTTTTTAATCTTTGGAGGCGATTTAGAAGACATATTAGAAGTATGAAAAGAATTAGAACTTGGAATTTCTCACTGTTCTTGATCAAATCCGCAACATTGAATTTGCACCAGATAAACAACGTTGAAGTTGAGCCGATAAATAAAATTAAAAATAATTAGTAATTAACAAATAAAACCATAAAGTAATAATAAAGAAGATACAAAAATTAAGAGAATTAATAATAAAAAAGAAAAAATACTACTAGAACTTATAGCATGTCAAAAAATATTAGCAATTAAATTATATAATGCCTACTAAAATATAAAACTAAAATTTTTCTAGAATTAAACAAAAATAATAATAAAGTAGATATGTTTACTCTTCTACTTTTAAATTGATTAAATAATAATATGTATAATATATAGTTACTCCTGGTATTTGATTTGAGCTAATAAAATAATATAGGTTATTAACATAATAATAGTAATGAAAACTTCATATGTGATATGTTCCCTAGACAATAGAAACAAATTTATATAATTACCTGAGTGATAAGACAATTGTGCTGGAAAAATTGAAATAGGAATAACTTTTTGATAATAGTTATAGAAATAGGCACACTATTGTAAAGCTGAAGGCGCAGGCGTACGGTTGCAGACTTTTTTTTAAAAAAAAAATGGAAATTAGGATAATAGAATTTATGATATTTAACTTAGTGAAAATTGATGTATTTAACCTATTTTTTCACTGATTGTATTTGGACATATGGTACAATTAAAAATTTGAGGCCCTGAATTTTTGGAGGCCCTGTGCAGTAAGCCTGGATGCACAGGCCCAAATCCAGCCCTGAATGGCTATTTCACGGCCGTTGTAAAGTACACGTGATTATATGTATGGAGGTTTCCACAACGGGCGTGTGATTGTGGTTATAAGCTAGGTAGTGTGCTACCTACCAGAACAATTATATTAAACAACTGTTGTGATATATATTTAGGTCATGGGTTCGAAACCCAGTAACAACAACAATTTATTTGGAATATAATTAACATTTCACCACGGTTATAGAAGATAACCGTTGTGAAAAGTACCTCGAGTTTATTATAAAATATGTAGTTTGCTTGTTTTTCCTTACACCTCACTAAACATATACAACCAATAAAATTGATGTAGAAGATAATAATTTGAAAAATTAAATTGTCCTTGAAAAACAACTTTAACGAACCACTATTTTTCAAATTGCATTCATATCGTAATTATCTCTTGCTTCTTAACAAGTAGTATTTGATTTAATGCCCCAAATTCTTCAAAGAAACAGTTCATTCCATGTTTATTTTGCAAAGCATCAATGAAATTCTGGCACACAGTACCAGATGTCATGACACTGGGATCAAGACAACAACCAACACTTATGCAGAAAAAATAAGAGCTTGAATGTAAACAATAACACAGTCAATTGTTAACCCAGTTCGGTGAAACATCACCTACACCTGGGGGCATCCAAGCCTGGAAGGAAATTCACTATAACAGTATTAGTTCAAAGCCACAGGAAAAACCCACAGGTTTACAAGCTTATCACCTAATCACTACCCGAGCTAACTTCTACCTAAGAAATCCTATATATGAGACCCCTCTCATTTTCCACTAGTCACACAACAATGACAAACTCAACAATAAAGAATACTTGAAGTCACACTTCCAAAGACACAAAAATCCACTCTTTTCTTAAAAGCTTAGGAGTGATTATAACTCAAAACCCAGTTCAATTCAAGTACCTAAGGGGTACATGAATGGCTCACAAATGCACATACAACACAATCCAACTCAGATGTCAACAGACATAAGAGAGGATCACAAATAACAAAACTCTCTAAACCCTAAAATTCATTCTTTCAATACATGACTTCTCTACTTCATTAGGTTTAGAAAACTCCTTTAAATAGCCTTCAGATCAGCATGGGCTTGGGCTCTTCAATTTAAATAAAATGCAAATCACAAATCATTAGCTTCAAATCTTATGCAAGATCTTCTGCACATAACTATGAACTAAATAGAAAGTTTCCTAAAAAGGCTCCAAGATCCTTTTCATGAAATACAAGAAAATCTATCAAGACAGAAGTTTCTAAAATGTCCCCTCTAGGATTGTGACACTGTGTAAATTAAAATACTATCAAATATAACACTTTAAATACCAAATCATTTCAGCCCCAAACTTCTGGTATAACATGTCCTGGTCACTTGTCCCAACATCATGTTGATCATGCTGTCTGACAAACTTGTCACGACATCTGTCTCAACATCTTGCTGAAAACTGTTTTAAAAAAATTTCTTCCAATCCAAAACCACAGAAGTTACAATCAATATGTTAACTAATTCAAAATCGTCATCATCATCATTATTTTAATCAATGATGAAGATTATTATGATGATAACGATGGAAATGATTCAATTTTTCAATAAATTTGATGTTTTGTAATATAAATTAATAGAGAACGAATCTTTACTTTGAAGAATTTGGGGAAATAAACCAAGTTCTACGTGTTAAAGAGCGATATAAATGAATTACAAGATGCATGCAATTCAAAAAAAAATGTTTGATCTAAGTTGCATTTCAAATATAACTTAATTTTCAGATTATTATTTTCTAAATCACTTTAAATGAATCCATGTTCAATGAAGGGTTAGTGAAATAAATAATTTGCATACATTATAATAAACTCAACAGCAATATACATCAACAATAATAACATTTATCAACAACAACAACAACAACATCAACATTTATCAACAAAATGACAACAACATACCTTTTATTGTAAAGATTCGTGGAATGACCTGAAGTTGATATATTTTGTGTTGCCATGAAGAAAAAATACAAGGTGGATGAAGCTTCCAAAATAACTTCATACTTCTTATAAATTTCTCCATACCAAAACAACCCATTTATGAACCACACCCATAGTATGAGTTTTCTTGAACCAGATTTCGAAATATAAACAGCTTTCAGAATGTTAAATTACTTCTCCATACAAAACAAACCATTTATAAAACACACCCATAGTATGAGTTCTCTTGAACCATATTTTGAAATATAAATAGCTTTCAGAATCTTAACCTGTTTTGAAAACATAAACTAGCATTAACATAACCGGAAACATGACCCAGAAAGGAAGTAAATCATGCCACAACAAAAAATAGCATGTTAACATAAACTAGCAGTACATTGTAACATAACAAGCAACAACAACCACAACATACAAAAACTTATTTACAACAACAACCAATGACAAATCATGTGAAATATAACAAGGTCTTCAATCTTCATACCTGGTTGAATTCATACAGTTCTCAAGGTCTTCATCTGATTAGGATCCGTTGCATCCAAATTTATTAGGTCATTCATAGTAGCCTCTACCTTCTTCTTCTTTTTCAGGGTTACGATTCTTGAAAAGAAACTTATTATAGCATGTTCTACCAGACGGTTCAACAACAGTAATGTGATCCCTAACAGATTCAGATTTGTTCAACCATAACTCCAACATATCAATAACCTCCTTTGTAACCTGAATCTCGTGGATAAGTTTGTTGCTCATACTATTCATATTGATAGAAGGATCTAAAATTAAAACAAGAAGCGAAACCCTTTTTCAAAATAACATACAATAACATATGACAACAACAACAACATACAACATTATAAAACAACAACAACATGCAACAATAACAACAACAACGACAAAAAACATAAACTCTCGAACAAGAAGAAAATCATGTGAAACATAACAACAACATACACGGAAAAGAAATAACAAGGAAGAAGAAGAATACCTTTATGTATGAAGCAAAAGCTAATGACGAAGATGAAGAGATAAAATGTGTGCTAGGGTTTTGTTGTGATAGATACGACGATATTGTCAAGAAGTGGGAGCTGATTCGCTTATATTATATATGAGTAAACAATTTCACTACGGTCGTATTCAAAAACCATGATGAAATGTAATGACTTTCACAATGGTTAATATTAACAACCATGGTGATAGGTATTTTAATTTTAATTTATATATTATAGGACAACACATATTGTAATGAAAAAGTAGAAAATTATTGGAGTTGGGATTCAAACCCTGTCACTCCATAAATGTATAATCACGGTTTGTTATTTTGACTGTAGTGTAATATATTTTCGTAAATATAAATAAACTAAGCGCATTCAAAAATGAGGTATTACCTCGGTTAATAGTCAGACCGTTGTAGTTTAGTGTGACGAAAGGTCTATTTTGTAGTAGTCAACATCCATGCTGATCAGTTTCTAGCTTCTTAAGTGTTGTTGATAAGAAAGATAACAACAACTTTAATTACCAAAGTGCTTTGCTTAAATATCTCTGGTGTAATAATGCCACCACTCCTCCAAAAATTGGATGGATTGCATTGCATATCTCTTATTCTGAGAAGGCTACAATTGAGAGTATCTTGATCTCATCTAGACAAACCCGAATTGGGCCAATGCAACAACAAGAGAAACTTGCCTAATTTTAGCTTCCTTATTGAAACAAATTATTAAAATTAGAAATCTTATATAAGATCCTGTATCTAATTTCCAACTCAAAGAAATGCAAACACCACCAAGATATACATTTCCATTCGCACTCAAATAGATATGTAGAGAAGTAGGAGCAACAACATATGATTTACCTCATTTATTTTTATCGTCTCTTAGGATAAATCATATTTATAGGAAACACTCAACACAAATGTAAATTTACTCAATATATACAATAACATATAAACTTAACATGTTGCTTTTTTGGTGCATTTTCAAGATAGAAGATAAACCTAGAAAGTCTTACAAGCTACACATATATCATTAGGTTACTCCAAGGGGATTAGACCAATCTACTCAAGAACATTTGAGGATGTTTCATAAACTATATTATTGAATATAACTCTAATTTTAGTTGAAGAAACCTTGATGTTGGCTTTAACCTGTTTGTTGATTTTGGAGCCAGAGTACAATTTTATGGACACACAACAAGTTTGAGATCACCTATAGTTCCTAACTCCAAACATAATTGTGGAGATTTTCCTTGGTCCAGTCGATGAAATTAACATAAAGAATAATGTCATAATGATGAACTGTTACATTCGAGGTCCGTAAGTGTTAATCGGCCAAACATTCATGGTTCCAAGAGACTTTGACACCACATATCCACCTAAAACTTTAAGGCAATGAGTTATAAGCCACCTCTCTTATAAATCCAACATTTCATCCATCATTGCGGGACTACACTTGAAAACCCAATAATCTCTCCCACAAGTGGAGTCACCCACATCACTAGCCTTGATCCACACTATGATCCACTCTCATTCCCCCACCGAGCCAACCACGACTCTGATACCACTTGTTAGGGAAGTTTGGGAAGCGAGGTTCGAAAGTATTAATGGATCAAAAGTTCATGGTTCCAAGAGACCTTGACACCACAGATGCACTAAAAACCTTAAAGCAATGAGGGTATGTGTCATCTCTCTTATAAACCCAACATTTTCCCCAATCCTAGTCGATATGAGACTTTAGACCTTTCACACTTAAAACCCAACAATCTTTCCCATAAGTGTGAGTCACTCACATCACTAGTCTTGATCCACACTAGGACCCACTTCCGCTCCCCGCCGAGCCAACCAGGGCTCTGATACCACTTGTTGGGGAAGTTTGGGGAGCAAGGTCTGGAAGTGTTAATGGATCAAACCTTCATGGTTCCAAGAGAACTTGATACCACATATCCATCCAAAATCTTAAGGAAATGAGGGTATGAGTCAACTCTCTTATAAACCTAACATTTTCTCCATTCCTAGTCTATGTGGGACTACACTTTAAAACCCAACAAATCTAATATCAAAGATTCAATCCAAAACACCTTTATTAAAGATTGATGAACAAGTGAAACCTTATCAAAAGAGTGCACATCAGATCCAGGTCATTTGCTCATTAACATTGTTGGATTTAATCAAACAGTTTTCTATATTTTACGATGCGCTAATTGAGAGCGATTTTAACCGTCCATCATATATAAATTTTCTTACGTACCATGATAAATAAAATTTCATTCGTTCTAACAAAATTACATCTCTCTGACTCCATTGACATAAGCGCCAAAAATGTTAATTTTGCATATATATTACTTCCGTACTACCATACTAGAATTCAACACCGCTGTGTCAAAGAGTTAAAACTCGACACATTATCAATCATCTCTTCGGATCCGAAACAATTTCAAAAGTGACGGAGTATTTTTTTACTATTTCATTTAACATTAGAGGAAATATATAAACATAAACAAAATCTATTTAGTCACATACTCATAAAATTATATTAATTCAAAAATATAGTACTAACCATTCTAAAACAAATTATATCAAAATTTAAATCAAATTATTTCTTAATTAATATATAATATAAGAAAAGTAGTCAACTTCCTACCTAAGAATGGAAGATGCTTATGCACTCCCTAATTTACCCTTCAATTGATTTTTACTTAAGACTAAAATATGCCCTTTATGGTAATTTACTAAATTCAAAAACCTTGACCAATAGCATGGTCCGATTTTGCCAAGTGGCAAAAGTATTTTGAAAACTCTTGTCATCCCTCTTTCCCTCACCTTCTCCCTCTTTCAAATTTTCCTCCATTTTCTCTCTTTTTCCCGATTTCTCTTTTTTTCTCTTTCCACAGTACTTCTGTTTTCTCTCTACCCCTTTCTCTTTTCTTATCAAACCCTAGCGGGTTCATCATTCTCATTGGTGCTGCACGACCATCTCGACCGCAAAAGATATGTTTTTTTCTCTCTTCCATTGTTCTTTCTTTCATGTCTTCTTGTATTCATAACAGATTTTATTCGAAACAAATTTGTTGTTGTGTTCTTTGATTTTTGTAGTGTTTCGGTGAAATAAGTGGCTTAGGAGGAATGGTTACACGATGGTGGAATTTGTTAGATGATGGTGAGTGTTTGAAGTGGTTTTCGACGGTTTGTGATTATGGATCGGGAAAGAAACAATGTAAGAATAGTTTTCTAAGTTTCTGGTTTATGGTTTTTCTGGTTTATGGTTTTCTGTTTTAATTTTTAACATAGCTTCAGCTTTGTACATTTTTTTGATTTTCGATTTTAGGGTTTTGATTTTTCTGATATTTCTCTGTTTTGTCTTCAACAGAGAAATGTACAAATCAGAAAAGGATTTTGTTCTAACCTTAAGTGGAAAAGGATTTTAGTATTGATGGTTGTTTGGGTTCCTTTCCTATTACTAATAATCATCATTAAGGTAAAATCCCTCTACTATTTAATGCTCTGTGAGATTTCTATTTATTTATTTGACATGTTGCTATATTTTTGTGATTTAAAGGTTCTTTCAGGTGCAACATCATGTAAACAGAGTCAGTAAAAATAGATTTTTTTGTCAAGCTATTTCTGTCAGTGACCCAGGGACTGCAAAGGGCCCATTCGATTCAGGCACAATTCATTGTGATGTTGATCAATCCCACGTTTCTAACGGGGGAGTTAGTTCATCATCTCTTGGTGCATGTAGCACGGAAGCCTCCACCGTGTCAGTTGATGTCATGCCCATCAATAGTTCAGGTATATTATAAATTTAGAAAATTAAGTTGGTTTAATAGAAGACCTATCTTTTTTTAGGGTTTATCTTCGATGTTTCTTTGCATCTTATTTTTCAGGTTCAAAATATGAGTTTAGGAAAACTGTTATTTTGGTGATGAAATGCATGGGTTTAGAAATAGAAATTGCAAAAAAGCAACTTAGAAGCTTATTTACAATGGCTAAGTGAACTATCAAGTCACTGCGTATTTACAAATTAAAGGAAGTAGCTCATCATTTAATATTCTCCTCCCAACATGGTAACTCCTAGGTTGCTGGTGAAGCTATCAATGGTTTGGTTCATATGAGGGTTGATACTTTTGAGAAGCTTGATAAGGTAAAGGAAATCGAATGCTTGCTTTTATAGAATGTAGTTTGTTCTTTGAGGTAAAGCAACACATTTCAGTTTTGGTGTTCTTTGGTTCCATAATTCGCTTCAACCCGTCTTTTCTGGATATTTTTATGTAGAGAAAAAGAAACTGCTTTGAAAGTTAATGCTTGATAGAAGCACTTAATCTATATATCACATTTGAAATGTGTATCTCTAATTGGTTGGATGTTGCATATGTGTTTTACGCTTCATTTCTAAACAGATCTCTAACTATTAGAATTTTTATTGTGTTTAAACTAACAAACATTTTACTGAGCAGGCCTCTATGATTGATCCTGCTGATGTTGGAGCCTTGGAATCTGCATTAGAGAAGAACAAGGTTGGTGTTAGGGAGCAGAACAATGTTATTAATAGCTGATAAACTCTTCTAGTAAACACTTACACTTACAGAGTTACATGTTTATGCATCAAATGTTTTGTTTCTACTATTGAGAAGAAAATAAGGGTAAACTCTATGTAAACATTGTATAAATGTTATTTCTACAAACTATAATTGTGAGTTTAATTAAAAAAACAAGTTGTAAAAAACTCTTCCAAACACTTACACAGCTAAATGTTCATGCCAATTGCAAATTTTAATTTCTTTGTGTATGACATAACCTTATTGATTATGTGGAATGAATGCAGGGAGGGAGCATTCATGAATGACATGATTGGAATGGAGTTTGATCCATTGATAGCTGGTGGACCAGAACTGAAAGGAGAAATAATCCTAATAGTGCTTTTAAGTATTTAAGTAGACTTATCTAGAACACAAATTTAGTATTATGAACTAAAGATCCATTCATTCAAGACCACATACACTAACGGATCTAACATTGTTTTCATATGCAAAGATAGATTCCAAGTGTTGTTTATAAAACAAATCTTTAATACAATATGTTATATATTTTTGCATAAATAATAGAAAAAAATAAAATAATATGTGTGTTGATAAATGTTATTCATGCTTGCTTACTGGATGTTTGAATTCAAGGTTTTGATTGTTTGCTAAATGTTCAGATAATAAATTACACATCGACATGGCTTGAATCATCTAATATACAAGAGTTTTTGTTTTCAAGTGTACTCATTTAAAGATACAATTAGCAAAGTCTGATATGCTCAATGTTGCAGGGGTCATTACACCATGAAGAAGGCAGTAATAAGGAATCATTATAAGCAAAAATTGTTCCTCATTCCCAAACCTCATACTAGAAATAGCAAAGCCAAACCAACAAACATCTTTTAGGTTACTGCACCTCACACTCTTTATCTTCTTTTTTCGGTGTTTAGTCATATGAATTTGTGTGTTATTATGCACTTAAATATTTAGATGTTCACTCACAATTTGTCTCTTTCTTATTTTAATGAGTTGTAGTTGTGACAAAGTTTATCAATGTATATTTATTCCTTCCTGTGGTTGTATTTATTATTTAAGGTGTGGTATTGTGCTTGTGAGTTAGTGGTTCATCAACAATATATGTATTGTTCTAAATTTCAATTCATGTTTCAATAGAAATTTGTTGGTAGCTTGGCTAGAAATTCATTACTTTGTTGCCTTCTGCAGATTTAAAAATCTCACTAAACTTGTACTTGTATTCTCTCTATAAATTATCCATTAGCATAAGTAATTCTTTTAAGTTCTCTTGATTTTTTTGTCTATCTATATGTTAATTTTTTTATTAGTGGTATGTCTTGCAGATCAAAACATAACTTCTGATATTAACATTGAAACGAGAAGCACAATAGGTAATGGTTAAATTTGTGGCTGTATAGAAATTGTTGTAGAAGTATCAAACATTTGATTATCATAACTCTTTTGAAAGTGTATGCTTGTTTTGCTTTGTGCTTTGTGGTAAGGAGATTTATTTATCACTGCAAATACTTTGGTGAACAGTGCATTTTTTAGAAATGTGAAATGTTGTTGCCACATCTTAATTCTAAGGGAAGAAGTGTTTAAATGTGTTATCTAATTTTCTGGACTTGAAGGTTAAGTTTCTACCTCAGCATATACTGTTTACACCCTTCAAAGAACTTCAAATATCAACAGATTTTAGTTTTTGGATTGGTTTAAGATGTCGTAAATCGACATGTCAGTTATTAAACCAGAGGTATGTATGTTGTCTTACTTCTTCCATATTTGTATCTCTTTTTTAACATACTCCTTGAATTCTTGAATAAGCTCATGTTGTTATCGCTTTTATAGCATTCAAAGCTTAACCAAATTGATTTTTTCTCAATGTGTGGTAAGATTAGATAGGATAAGATTAGAAATGACAATATTAGAGAGAGTGTTGGGGTAACACCTATAGTAGAAAAGATGGTAGGAAATAGACTTAGTTGGTTTGGACATGTATAGAGTAGACCTGCAAATTTTGTGGTTAAGAGACTAGATCGGACCGTTCCGTCCAACAGGTGGAACAAGAAATCACAATGATTTACCCTTTCATTTGCTAAGAAATTATAAAAAAAGGCGTTGGTACTTCCAAAAATTGTGCTATCTTCCTTCCTGAAAAAGTCACTCCTGCTATGTTGAGTTTAGTTCTTGATTATTGTCGTTTTCATCAAGTACCAGGTCGCTCAAACAAGGTTATACCTCTTTATTTAATGCTTTTCCACCATCATTTTCTTTATACAAGGCGATTTAAGGCTGAAAAATAATAAATGTCATATATGATTTGACATAGGGAGTATTATTGGTATAGGAACGAAAGTTTCACGATGAAAGATTCATAAGGATGGATACCAAATGGCTATGTGACTTGACATCTGCCGCAGACAGCCTTCGGTTGAGGCCACTGGTTGATCTTACAAGTCGTACACTTGCAAGAATAATTGAAGAAAAATCTCCCAAGGAGAAACGGGAGATATTTCATTTGCCGGATGATCTCACAGAGGTGTGTGGTGCTTGCGAGAACTCTGTATGTTGATTACGCCTTTCATGATCAATTTTCATTTTTCACATGTACTTTTGATCCAGGAAGAGAAGTTAGAGCCTCTGAAAAACACAACCGATGACCAGTGGATAAGGCTTTTGAACCGGTTGTATGCGAAAAAAGGAAAGAGCTAAAAGAGCATGGGAGGTTAAAAGTACTTCAATGTTGTTTCTTTATTTTAATCATACTACAGTATTTGTCATTGTTCAATGTCCTCTTTATCTCTAAATGTTGACGGATGTTTGCTTGCATCTCTTCTTTATATTATGTTATAAACTGTAGCCTATTGACTTGATTAAGAATTGGTCTCTCACATGTTTTAGAATGCTAAATTAGAAGGAGAGCATGTAGATGAACGCTCGGTAGATGACCTTTTGTCTCCTCGGTTTAACTTGCCAATTGGCCATTTTGAAATTATTGGCGAACCTATTTTTTATATTAATTATCTCTGTATTAACCTGTTAGCTCATACTGTTAGCGTTAAAATCCAGGGAGATGCTTTTTACCTATTCTACGAGACAAAGAATTCAATCACCATGCAAGGTGATATAGGAGTTTCAAAAAGTACTGATCAGGGAGCAACATGGCAACAATTGTGAATAGCCTTGAATGAAGACTGACATCTTTCTTATCCTTATGTATTTCGGCACGATGGCCAGGTATTGTTTCCATGAAAAATTATGTTCGTGACTATAATGTTCGTACCGAACTGTACTTTATTTCTTTGTTTCAATCATAACTTTACAGATATACATGATGCCCGAGGGGAGTCAAAAAGGAGATCTTCGTCTCTACATGGCAGTTAACTTTCCGTTGCAGTGGAAGTTGCATTTTCATGTTTGTCCTGTATTTTTTTCATTAACATGTTGCATCAGTTGTTGTCTAATTTCAATGGAATGGTTGGCTTTTTAATATGCCAGGTTCATTCTTTGCAAAATAAGTATCATTATTTGCCAACAATCCTTTCTGGTGTGGAAAAAAGTTGGATTAAATAACAACAGATGTGGAAAAAAGTTTAAAGGAGAGGGAATGAGTAGTAGAATGGACAGTTGGCAGGTTAAGATTGGAGATGGAAGGATATGGAAATCATTGAAGGAGAGAGAATAGGCATTTCGAGGAGCGTATTAGAACGGAAGCTGTTCTGATGTGTGAAGTGGAAATTTCTGGTGTTGGGTGTAGGTTAATCCCTATCTCAATAAAGGGGTACTCTTACTAAAGTGACCATTTATTATTAATATTTCTTCTCTACTTGTGTGCTTTTTTTAGTTTATTTGAATCTAATTCATTCTTTGTGTGACAGGAACTAGATGGAAGACCGTTGACTGTTAATAAAAGACGCTCCAAGAGGATCACCAAGTGGAGATGAATTTCAGTAGAGATGAATTTGATATTCGAAAAAAAAATAACACCTTTATGAGGGAAAAATTGGTCATGAAATGCTTGTATATTTTTGCAGGCAGATCTAGTAAGAAAATGCAAGTTGTTCTTCACATCAAAGAAATCAGTACCATTGATTGATAAATACTTTTGGCGAAAGCAAGAGAACTTATCACCAGCTTCCCGTTGAAAATCAGACATAAGAGGTAAATTTCTAATCCAAACGTCCTCTACGGTTTGTGTACCAGAACGTGCTAACTTCAATGCAGAGCTTTTTGTTGACAAAAAAACTGGATTAAAATAAGTCACAAGTAACATGCAAGAGTTTAAGACTAGGAATTGTTGATTTTAATCACAGTCACACATAATAATTGCATCAATTTGAGCATAGCCATCAGTACTTTACAAAACATGTGAGTCATATCTCTATTCGATACAAAATTGGATACAATCGATCATTTTCCTTTATAAGAGATGTAATAACGATTAGTGAGATGTTGTCTTTCAAGGATGTAAGTGATTTTTCCTAATATACATTATTCCTTACTTTTCTTATAAATCACTTTGTTGTTTCTTGCATAGTGACTATAATTCGGTATTATTAGGAAACTTTCTGCAATACTATTGGTATGACTAAAAGGTTCAAACGAATTGTTTTGGATGGTATTATGAAGTTTGTCCAAACTATAACAAGAAAACAAATCATCCGGTGGGGCACTCCAATGTGATTGACTGCTCAGACAACAAGGCTCCCCCAATCACCAAGTAATAGTTATCATATCTCTGTCTAGACATGTTAGTAATGCTTTAAGAATTGTAGAATCTAATTTTGTTTACATATCTTTTATATTAGGTTTAAAATAGAAATAGAGGTTGAGCATGAAAACAATTTTGGCCTTTTTGTCTTTTGGGACAAGGAATGTATCCCCATTGTTGGTATGTCACTAAAATATTGATCTTACTTAGAGCTACATCAATGTTTCTTACAACTATCACTTAAAAAACTGAAGAGAAACCATTTATTATTTACTATGTTTCACTTGAGCCCTCAATCACTCCCTTTTTAATTGGCCTACCATAAATGTCATTGGTCTAATTTAAAACAAAATATTTATAATGGTCAACCGACACATTATGTGAAGCATAATGATATCATTAACGTTTTAATCCTCAATGTTGAGACCACTAACTTAGGAATAATCAATATACTTCATAAAAAATCTTTTATGACAGGAAGGCATGTTATTCAATTTACATTACATGCGAAAATAAACATCTTTTCTACTGCCTTCTTTTTCAGCTACATGATGCTTCAAGATTCAATCTTGCCTTCCTGATTACGACATGACTTTGTAGTTGGCTGTAATGGCACATTTTTCATTGTATAAAGGGATGGACTGCAATGCTTAGACATGTTTTTTAATAATATCCTTCTGCATCAAGCCGTATGTGAACTCCATTGTACAGTTGTGCATTTAAATAGGAAGCTGTCTGTTGGCTTATCCTTACATGTCCAGTCAAGTCCCTAGCCACATATCACACTAGCCTATCAACTTCATAGTCCTTATATCTTAAGTTCCTGTAATAATGAACAATAATGATGTAATGCCAGAGTTATACTTTTACGTGTCTGACAATAAAAGTTCTACTTCAGGCCTGCAATTTCTGACCCGCGGTACAACATCACACTAAGCTGACAGTTAGCAGAAATGTAACTTAGTTTCTAATCAATTTGCAATTACATACTTCCATTCATTTCTAACTATTGGGTCCAAGACTAAATAATTTTTCATTTCACTTTATTGTATATTTTATGCAGAATATGTTGACTTTCTTAAAATATATAATTTTTAAATTATGTAACATAGAATTAATACCATATATAATTCATTGCCATATATAATTTTGTTATATGAAAGTCTTTGTTATATGAAAATCTTATACGAAAGTCTTGCCATATATTTATTAAATTCTGTAACATAGAATTACTTTCATATATAATTCATTGCCATATATAATTCTGTTGCAAGAAAGTCTTTGTTATATGAAAGACTTATAAGAAAGTCTTGCCATACAATTCTTAAATTCTGTAACATAGAATTAATACCACGTATGGTAACATAGCATTGCCATAAAAAATTCATTGCCATATAATGTATATGCATTTATTTAGTACATTATCAAATAACATGTCACTATTCAAACCAGAATTTTGCTTCGTTATTCTGCTTCGTGTTGCATATTATGACTATCTCGCCACTACTTGCTGCAACAAATTCACCATCAATTGAGAGCCTGTGACGTGTTGAATATTAATAGACTCTTCAACATCTGTATGTAGTGTTTTTTTCATATAACTTGCGGGTCCCTTAGATTACAACATTTATGATATGGTACATATGATCTGTTGCATAGAGATACAAATGAGCTGTCAAAGAATATCATTTTATTTTCAATAAAGAAAAATATATTTGATAGCTAAGTGTTACAATGAAAGTTTTTCAAAAAATGTAAGTAGAGAATTTATTTTACATCAAAGAGAAACATGAAAGTTTGTAAAAATTTGAAAGATGGTCTTTTATATTTTTTTAAATTAATTTATAATCTATTTGTATTAATATTAAGACACGAGACAATCAATTAGATCTGAAATTTTAATTATTAGGTATTCAAATCTTTTCACGGTTATATGATTGAAGAACCAATTCTTTCTATATAATTTGTTATTATTTTAAACGTATTGGATCATCACTCATTCGTACTTGTCTCTCATGTAATTTTATGAAGTGGTACGGGACACAACAAATTAGTTTCGAATACAAATGTATGCTGAATCATTACTATACCCAAATAACTAGGAAGGGTTTTTGAGATGATTAGTCTTGATATTTTTTTAATTCAAACTTTATCAATTATTTTTAATACATGTAAATATGTATTTAAAAAGAGCCACAAACATTTAAAATTTTTATCGAATAATTTAAGCTAGGAATCAACTTACCCATGCGGACGCACAGGTCTTCTACTAGTTATTCTGAAAAATACCACTATGCCATAATCTCTTGAGCTGCCACGACACCAAACTAGGGGTAAATCATGTCTAAATATTACTTTTTGCAACTAATCATGCGACTTTGTTGTATTTCAACTATATGATTTTTATCTTATGGTATCACTTACTACTTTTGGTTCTATTCCAATTTTTGTTTGCAGAATGACCATCACACTGCTTTGTCTTTATAGTATTATTTCTTCTCTTCTACGGGTTTTTCATTCATTTTCCTCTTGCATTTTCTTCTTCTAATTTCTCATACCTTTTACGCATTCTCATCTTCAACAATATGTTATCTAACAAATGTATTTTTTGTTTGCAGAGAATAGAAAGTTCTTTCTCTCTAAATAAACAAGAATAACA
Source organism: Lathyrus tuberosus (assembly GCA_022829125.1). Classification (NCBI taxonomy): domain Eukaryota; kingdom Viridiplantae; phylum Streptophyta; class Magnoliopsida; order Fabales; family Fabaceae; genus Lathyrus; species Lathyrus tuberosus. The sequence continues at coordinate 11,612,045 of JALAZF010000090.1, forward strand.
ACAAAATTAGAGATAACTAATTGTTTGAGGAATTAATTGAGTAATCGAGATATGAACGTTTAACCATTATAGGTTAAATAAAGAGAGATGTGTAGCGCGGTTTTTGTGGTTTCGAATCACTATCGCTTTGGTACTACAATTTAATTCATTTTTTATCCTATTGAAGCTGATGAAGGAAGGGAAATAGATGTCTCCAATTAACCCTGCTTGCAAACTGAGGTTAAACAGTCAAAGCTGTTGGTTTACAGATGCGACTTTAGTTCGTGGGTCTCTCTCTACTTATTTTGTTCAGAATGAAATACCGGGATTGTTCATGGGGAATTTGTTGGGATACTGTGCTAGATTGGCTGGAGGTAGGGGACTTTGGGGTTTTTCGATTAGTGTGCTCGCTAAGATTCTTTTTCAATCTTATGCCTATGTATTCCCGGGATAGGGAAATCAGAGCGATCGTAGTTCCTCCTATTCTATGGGAGGAAATGGTGTTTTGGTGTCTTGTTCAAAGCCCAAGACATGAAGCTAAAGGTGGTTTATATCTTGTTCAAAGCCCAAGATGTGAAGCTGAAGCGTGTTGACTTTAGAGAGAATTTGTCATCTCTAAAGGGGTCTATTTGTCATAATTATTGCGTAACTGATTATAAAGGAGAATTACTTTAACTGGGATATGCGAATCCAGCAATGCCATAATTTCCTTTATAGGGGATTTTCAACCTGAAGGAGAAGACTTTAACTCAGTTTAGAGCAATGTCATCTTTCCTTAGGAATTTCTCATGCTAAAAGAGGGACAGTGGTGTGGATGTAAATAATCCAGAGGCTTGCCACTTACACCAATTAGATGAGGGAAAAGGAGTTGTTGATGCTTTTATGCTGTGACCAAAGCATGATTTGATGCTAAAAGGTTGATTGAATCAAACAGGGATTTCTTTATACAAAGCCTAAGAGGAGGCTATTGACCCAACAAGAGGATGCTTTTGTGTCTCGTACGAAGCCCGAGATAGAGGCTAAAAGGGTTGACTCAATAAGAGAGTGTTTTTATATGTGTCTTCTACGAAGCCCAAGACGGAGGCTAAAAGGGTTTGACTCAACAAGAGAGTCTTTAATACTCACCAAGAGAGTGATTTGTATCTCGTACGAAGCCCGAGATGGAGGCTAAAGGTGATCGATTCAACAAGAGAGTCTTTTTATACTCAACAAGAGAGTGTTTTATATCTCGTACGAAGCCCGAGATGGAGGCTGTAAAGGTTAGCTCTGCTGGGGAGAATCATTGTACAAAGCCCAAGAAGAGGCTAGGGTTACTGTTTCAGTTGAGTGATAGGTCCAGTATGTTGGTTAAAAGAGAAAATCAGTTCTTATATGGGTAATGTTGTACTCATGGATTTGATTTGAGGACCGGGATTATTTCCTGTTCTTTAAGGAAACGGGGAATCCGAAGGGTATTGAGACTGCCCAAGTCTACGAGTGTTTTTTCCTATTTTTGAAAGGAACTTGAGAATGTCTTCGAGACTCAAGGAGATTAGACTGTCCAAGTTTAGAGTTTTATCTTTCGTACTATGCTTAAGAGAGATCAAGAGACAGTACATTCACGGTAGAAAGATCTAGACTCTTTGAAAGACGATTCTATTAAGATGACTAATTTCTGTTCCTATACCTTTAAGAGGTCGTCGGGACAATTTGTACGAAGCCCAAGAGGATGCGAGAAAAACTTTTAAGAAGCCGAAGGGACGATTTGTACGAAGCCCAAGAGGAGGCTATCTTCCCGGAGGAAGAATCATTATACGAAGCCTAAGAGGAGGCTGTGAAAATTTCTAAGAAGGCGACGGGTCCTTGTACAACGCCCAAGAGGAGGCGGGGTGCTTTTAGGAAGCATGTTGGTCCTTGCACTAAGCCCAAGAGGAGGCTGATGAACAGTTCCAGAAGGGGTTTCACTTGGAACATTGGCCTTCTGTATATGAACTGTTCAAGGGGGAGATTTCTTAGATCTAGTTATCTAAAATTGTTGTAAAAGAAAATTCTCATGGTTTAGGTTATGTTGAAATATCCGGGAGAACATCGGATGTAAGGAGACGAGGTTTTGTCTAGTTCTAGACGTAGTTGCCGGGGAAACTCTAAATATCTATACTAGTATTACACAGTCGATATGAGTTTATGAAAGAAGACTTACAGTGAAACAGCCCCACAATACAGTTATATTCATATGAAAGCGGTAAATGAAAGCGGGTAAACACTTACTCGGTTGTAGAGCTTCCATGCTGTATTATTAGTTGTTCAACAAAGAGATTGAAAATAACAGTATGTTACAAAATCAAAGGAGAAAGTGATCTTTGAAAGGAAAATTGGGGCTTATAGCTCAAGGAGAGGCTCAGGGTTTTATCAGTGATCGCACTGTTGTTTTGTACAGGGACTTATACAAGTGACTAAGACCCAAGAAAGGTTTTCTGTACAAGGGGATGGGTCTTATACTCTCTCAAAAGGCCCAAAAATGATTAAAAGTAAACAAAGATGGGTCTTATAGCTCAAGGAGAAGCCCAAATGGTTTATTTTAAACGGACGATCAAGCCGGGATTTTTGAAAACCCAGCGGGTCTTATACAATGACTAAGGCCCAAAAATGGTTTTGGTTTTCAAAGGGGGTTGGGTCTTACACTCTAATAGAGGCCTAAAGAAAAGACATGGAGCTTATAACACAAGGGTAGGCCCATTTGGTTTTGCTAGAAAAAAGGCGACGATCGCGCCGTTGTTTTTGAAAATACAGTGGGACTTATACAATGACTGAGGCCCAAAAGGTGGTGTATTTACAAAGGGGTTGGGTCTTACACTCTAATAGAGGCCCATGAGTGTTTGAAAATGATTTGTGAGGGTGAAAATCAAAGAAACCCTAATTTTGTTTTCCTTTAAAAGTAAATGTTTAAAGAAAAATCAAATAAAAATGATAAAAATGTCAAATAAGTTTGAATAAACCATTTGTGATTTTTGTTTAAGGTTTGAAAAATGAGGGATTAATCACAAGATGAATTAAAACTCATTTGGTTTTGATTTTCAAAGTAAATATTCACTTTTAAATGTTTAAAAAACAATTAAAAAGGAATTTATTCATAAAAATACTAATTATATTAAATAAATAATATAAATCTGATTTTTCTGTGGAATAAAATATTTCGATATTTTTTGTGATTTTTTGCAAAAAGAAACAATAAAAAATAATTAAAATTGAAGGAGTTATTAATTTTCCAAGTAATTAATAAAACATGAAAATATTGGAAAAAATAACAAAAATGTGAGAAAACACAAAATGGTCTGGGTGGGGTTTGAACTCACGACCTCAAGGTTATAGGGCGCGCGCCTTACCACTGGGGTGGTGATACATCCATTGATTGAAACAAACCAACAAATACACTAGGCTTGCCTTGTTTTCTAGGCCTGGCCAAGGCAAGGCAATGCAAGTTTTGGCTCAGAAACGTGAAGGCCATAACTTTCTCATTTCTCCATGGATTGAGACAAAATTTAGGTCTATCCTGCCTAGAATTTCACAAGGAATCCAATGATGGTGGTAGTTTTTCAAGATCATGTCCCCATTTTAAAACCCGATAGTGGTTTTGAAATAGGCCTTCAATTGCATTTTCTGTGCTATCTCATGATACAGGCAAGAATTGCATGGAAATTTGGTGCAAACACAACACATATAACATGTACAAGATGTGCATGATCAGTGGACCTCAAAGCAATGCATATTTTGGAAAGTTCAAGTCATGATGCTTACCTCTTTTTAAGCTTTTGGAGTTTTTTGTGCAATCTGCCAAGTTTCTTGTTCTAGAAGTGGTTTGATGCTTTGGACACTCTCAAATGATCTTTTAGAAGCTTTTAGGATGGTTGGAATCAACTGGAAACCTCAGGGATGAGTTTGAGCTCTTTCTTGCAAAAGGGGCAAAAGTGGCCAAAATAGCAACTCCCTCAAATGGTGTTCCAGATGGGGGGAACCATTTAGGACAGTTCAAGGATGATATTTGGAGTGTGTTTGAGGTTTTATCTGGTTTGGAAAGTGACTGATTCAAGACATGGCTTGAAAAATGCACAAAAAGGCCTATTTTGAGGTTTTGAGAGGTGACTTTGAGATTTAAGGATTACAGGTCACATGTGTGAGTTTGGACAGCTTAGATATGACATATTGGATGTGTTTGGATCATAAGCTGTGGTGGAATTGCTCTCTAACTCAAAAACTCAGAGTTACTGATAACACGAATTTATATCATATTTTTACTTCGATTTATGTTAGTTTCTTATTCTGTTTTTCGTCTAATATCCGATTTTCTCGAGATTATTTAAGTGTTTTTGCAGGTAATCATATTTCACAAGTCAAAATATGCTAAGAGTGGAAAAGAACCAAAACATGCAAGAAAAGAGCATAAAAGAGAAGAAAAATTAAAGAAATCCATTTTTGCTGATATCACGATCGTCATGGGAGTGCCACGACCGTGGCAGCCTCAAAGTACACCACGACCGTAACATTTCACCACGATCGTCATGCGCTTAATTTACACGTTGGAGCAGAGACTTGACTACGAATTCTCAGAGAGCAGTTTCACACGATGCCATTTTCCTCCGAAGATTTCTAGGTCCAACGTGGTGTAACTGTCAGCGGGAGTGGCTGAATTCTCTCCAACTTCTACCTCAACTAAGCCTATAAATACAAGCATTTACGAAGAACAAAGGGTGGCCAATCTTGCTTTCAAAGTGTACTGTCTTGCTGCCGAATTGTTTCTAGAATTCTTATATTTTTTCTTTTACTTTGCATTTCTAATTCCTTGTTAACCATCACCGAACAAAAGTGATAGTTTCTCACATTGAGGAACTATTACAACTTAGTTTTAAGTTTTCTTTGTTTCATTGCCTTCAACCTTTGCAATTTATTACATTCAAGCAAGAACCTACCGGCTTGTGGAGGGATTGTTGTTGCTGTTATTATTGAATTCCAGGTTTTCGTTATTTAATTCAAGCATTGTTTATTTATTTCTTAGTTATGTCTGTGTTTATTTATTCCGTTGCTTTTGCGTTTAATTCCCTAACTATGTCGAGCTAAACCGATATTATCGGTATGTAATGAAGTAACTAAAATGAATTAATTTTCTCTAAGCTAAAATCAATAATCAATCCTTCTTCTGGCTTCGATTTCTTAATATAAAACCCAACTTTTATTACGAGAGTAAAAAAAAGTAACATAGGTTAAAGTCGAGACCACGGGAGTGTGAGGCTTTACCCGGATAGCTGAAATCGTGCATTAGTTTTAAAAACAGCGGGAGCGCTTTAAAGTTAATTAGGTTTAATTAGTTTTCAAAAAGTATTTTTAACCTCATACGGGCTAGCGAGAGCAGACGTATTGACTTAGAAGTATAGTCCGAAGCAAGAACCACAGGAGTGTGAGTTGAGGGCTTTTAAACCGGTTTTTCCTACAGATGAATAGGGTGATAAATCTCTATAGGCTTAGGTTTAATTAATTCTATGTAGGTTACCGAATTATATACCGATAACTTAGTCATAACTAGTATTCCTAAATTTTAATTTCCCTTTAATTTCCCGTTTGAACTAAAAACCCAAATTCTGATTAGCCTTAGATAAACATAGTAACGATAGATAACGGTGCGTTCGATTTCTAGTCTCGGTGGGATCGATAATCTTTTAAAACTACGCGATACAACTGTATACTTGCAGTAACCCCTATTCGACTCATAAAGTCGCGATCAAGTTTTTGGCGCCGTTGCCGGGGACTAATTAAGTCGACATCGTAATTCCTTTGTTACGTCGTATAGACTAAGGCAAAAACCAAAATTCCCTTTCTGTTGATTGTATGCCAAGTACTCGCTCTTCTGGCGAAGACCTCGTACGACTAACAGATGAACCTGAACGTCTTCTTACCGTAAAAAGACGTATCCAAGAATACTGCTTAGCTCATGATATCCCTTTTCCTTTATCAGAACCTGAATCTCAATCAGATCCTGAACTCGAATCTGAATCAAATTCCGAATCAGAACCAGACATGGAAGATCCATCACAGAACTGACCTCTTAAGTATTATGCTGTCGCATCTCAACAAGAACCTCACAATAGCATTGTCGCTCCAGCTATCAACCGAAACGATTTCGAGTTGAAACCCTCGCTGTTATCTGTTGTGCAACAAAATCAATTTTCTGGAAACCCAACAGAAGACCCGAACGAACATCTGACCAAGTTTGTGCAGTACGCAGACACAGTGAAAGCGAATGGTGTAACCGCAGACGCCATAAGACTACGTCTTTTCCCTTTCTCATTAAGAGATAGAGCTTGGGCTTGGTTGTAATCCTTGCCATCAAATTCTATTACTTCTTGGGAAGATTTAAAGAAAGTCTTTCTGGCACGATATTTTCCGCCAAGCAAAACAGCTATGCTGAGAGCCCAAATCAACAGCTTCAGACAAAAAGACAACGAGTCTTTATATGATGCATGGGAAAGATACAAAGATATGAGGAGGATATGCCCGCATCATGGTCTTGAGGATTGGTTAATTATCCACATGTTTTACAATGGTATCTTATACAACACAAGGTTGACAATAGATGTCGCCGCTGGTGGTACACTCATGGATAAACCCTATGATGAAGCCCAACAACTCATCGAGAGTATGGCTCAGAATCACTACCAATGGGGAGGTGAAAGAACTCAAGTGGAGAAATCCCAACCAAAAGGAGGAATGTACGAGGTTTCTAGCCTAGATGTCGTCCATGCTAAGGTAGATGCAATCGCTCAAAAGATAGACAACTTGACCATGACACCCACAGCCACCGTGGCTGCTGTAGCTCCAAACTGCGAATTATGTGGAACAGCTGGACACGCTGCCCCTGAATGCCAAGTTTTAGCAGGAGCCTCTACAGATCAAGTGAATTATGCTCAAGCAAACCCCTATGCAAATACCTACAATCCTGGTTGGAAGAATCACCCCAACTTCTCTTACAAAAACAACAATGCACTGTATGCACCTGTTCAAGCACCTGCTACACCACCAGGTTATCAAAAGGCTGCAACAGCTACTCCAAATGTTCCTAGGAAGTCTAACCTTGAACTGATGATAGAAAACTTCATAGCTACCCAGACTCAGACAAACAAAGAGTTCCTGAATCAAAACGTACACACTAGTGAACAGATTAAGCAGTTAGCAAACAAAGTAGACGCTTTGGCCACTCACAACAAAATGCTTGAAACACAAATCTCCCAAGTGGCTCAACAATAAGCGCCTACTGCTGCTCCTGCTGGAACATTTCCTGGACAGCCACAACCTAATCCTAAAGGACATGCAAACGCTATTATACTGAGAAGTGGAAAAGAATTAGGTGGACACATTGACCCAAGACTTCAAAATCCAGCCATGTACCAAAAGTCTGCTAATGACCAAACAACTGAGAAGGAGAGTGAACCGAAGGAAAAGGAAGATAATGACCAAGAGGATGTAAACAAAGAAAAACCTTATGTGCCTCTACCACCTTATAAGCCACCTATTATGTATCCTCAAAGATTGAAAAGTTCTAAAACTGCAGGGCAATTTAAGAAATTTGTTGAACTTCTGAAACAATTAAACATCACAATACCTTTTACAAAAGCCATCACCCAGATGCCCTCGTATGCTAAGTTCCTAAAAGAAATCCTATCCAATAAGAAAAAGATTGAGGAAAATGAAACAGTTACGCTTACTGCTGAGTGTAGCGCAATAATTCAAAACAAAATGCCTCCTAAGCTGAAAGACCCAGGTAGTTTCTCAATACCTTGTGTAATTGGGAAGTTCGTCATAGACAAAGCTCTATGCGACTTAGGAGCCAGTATTAGTGTTATGCCCTTATCCATTTGCAAGAAGCTTGATATGGGAGAATTAAGACCAACTAAGATGTCTGTGCAATTAGCTGACCGCTCTGTTAAATACCCAGTTGGTATACTAGAGAATGTTCCAGTTCGTATTGGACAATTCTATATCCCTACTGATTTCATAATCATGGATATTACAGAAGACTCTACTACTCCTATCATATTAGGGAGGCCATTCCTAGCTACTGCTGGAGCAATTATAGATGTAAAGAGAGGCAGGCTAACTTTTGAAGTTGGTGAAGAGAAAGTTGAATTTATCTTGACACAATTCTTACAAGCTCCAGCCATATACGACACACGTTATTTACTAGATGTCATAAATGAGTGCGTAAGAGAAATCGAGATGGAACCGACCATATATTCAGATATTCTAAAAATTCCTATACCTCCGATTTTCGAAGATGATAACTGGCGTGAACCTTATCAAGACGATAGCCTAAGCGAATGCTTAACACTTACACCAGATCATCTACCTTGCCCAAAGAACCCAACCCTAGAACTGAAAACATTACCCAAAAATTTAAGGTATGAAATCCTAGACGAAGCTCTCGAACGACCTGTAATAGTCAACGCAGACTTAGGACAGACCGAAACAAAGAAACTATTAGATGTCTTAAGAAAATATCCAACTGCGTTAGGCTATAACATCGCTGATCTTAAAGGAATAAGCCCTTCTATTTGTATGCACCGCATTATGCTGGAGGAAGACTGTAAATCCTCTAGGGAACATCAGAGAAGGATTAACCCGATCTTGAGCACTGTAGTCAAGGACGAAGTGAAAAAACTTTTAGAAGCAGGAATCATATACACGATATCAGACAGTCAATGGGTTAGCCCAGTACATGTCGTTCCAAATAAGGGAGGTGTTACGGTTGTTAAGAACGAAAAAGGTGAATCTATAACAAAAAGGGTTGTAACTGGAAGTAGAATGTGCATCGACTAAAGAAAGTTAAATAAAGCCACTCGTAAAGACCATTTCCCATTGCCTTTCATTGACCAAATGTTGGAAAGATTGGCTAAACACTCATACTTCTGCTATTTAGACGGTTACTCAGGATTCTTTCAAATTCCAATTCATCCTGATGACCAAGAAAAGACGACCTTCACATGTCCCTATGGTACATTTGCTTATCGGCGAATGCCGTTTGGACTATGTAACGCACCTGCCACATTCCAAAGATGCATGATGTCAATCTTTGCAGATTTTATAGATGACATTATGGAAGTGTTTATGGATGACTTTTCTGTATGTGGGCAGAGCTTCGAAGGATGTCTATCAAACCTAGAAATGGTATTGGAAAGATGCGTAAAGGTTAATCTTGTATTAAACTGGGAGAAATGCCATTTTATGGTAAATGAAGGAATTGTACTTGGACACGTTGTGTCCGATAGAGGAATTGAAGTAGATAAAGCCAAGATAGAAATTATAAAAGACCTTCAACCTCCGAAAACCGTACAAGAAATATGAAGTTTCTTAGGACACGCCGGTTTCTACTGACGATTCATAAAGGATTTCTCGAAAATCACTAAACCTCTTACCGATCTATTAATGAAAGACGTTGAATTCATCTTTGATGAGAAATGCCTAAAAGCGTTTGAACAGCTAAAAACAGCTCTTATTACCGCACCTATCATGACACCACCGGATTGGAGATTACCTTTCGAAATCATGTGTGATGCAAGTGATTATGCTGTAGGTGCAGTTTTAGGACAGAGGAGGGATAGAAAACTTCATGCTATTTACTATGCAAGTAGAACCTTAGATTCTGCCCAAATGAACTACGCTACCACAGAAAAAGAACTTTTAGCCGTGATCTTTGCCCTTGACAAATTCCGTTCCTAACTAGTGGGAGCTAAGATCATCATTTATACAGATCACGCAGCTATTAGATATTTACTTAACAAGAAGGATGCAAAATCTAGACTGCTAAGGTGGATCCTACTTCTACAAGAATTTGATTTAGAGATCAAAGATAAGAAAGGAACCAAAAACGTAGTAGCAGATCACTTATCTCGATTAGAGGGCATTAAACCAGAGCCAGTACCCATTAATGAGGATTTCCCATATGAACGACTCATAGCCCAACTAGAAAGTGATATGTCTACGCTACAGTTGAATGACCCAAAGATGGAAGAAGTCGTGGAAGAAATTAACATGCACACAACCCTGCCATGGTATGCTGACATAGTCAACTACTTAGCAGCAGGAGTACTTCCACCAGACTTATCTTATCAACAAAAGAAAAAATTCTTTCATGATCTAAAACATTATTATTGGGATGAACCTTTGCTGTTTAAGAGAGGAGCCGACGGTATCTTCCGTCGTTGCGTCCCAGAAGAAGAAATAGAAAACATCATCTCTCAATGTCATTCTGCTCCTTATGGAGGACATGCTAGTACCTCAAAGACATATGCTAAGATCTTGCAATCCGGCCTATTCTGGCCCAACCTTTGGAAGGATGTCCACATCGCAATACTAAACTGCGACCGGTGCCAACGCACTGGTAACATATCAAGACGCGATGAGATGCCTGAAAAGGGTATATTAGAAGTAGAAGTCTTTGATGTATGGAGGATTGACTTTATGGGACCCTTTCCATCATCCTTTGGAAATAAATATATACTCGTAGCCGTCGATTATGTTTCAAAATGGATTGAGGCAATAGCTTCTCCTACAAATGACGCACGAGTAGTCATAAAGCTCTTTAAAAACACAATCTTTCCCAGATTTGGTGTGCCGAGACTTGTCATAAGTGACGGTGGTTCTCATTTCATATCAAAAATATTTGACAAATTACTATCGAAATATGGAGTAAGACACCGCGTAGCAACACTATATCACCCACAAACAAGTGGACAGGTTGAGGTCTCAAACCGAGAAATAAAACAAATTCTAGAAAAGACCATAGCCACCTCTAGGAAAGACTGGTCATCAAAACTCAACGAAGCTTTATGGGCATATAGGACGGCCTACAAAACACCAATCGGAACTACACCTTTCAAGCTTGTCTATGGTAAATCCTGCCATCTACTAGTGGAATTAGAACATAAAGCCTATTGGGCTATTAAAACATTGAACTTAAGGTATGATTCCGCGGGTGAAAAACGTATCCTAGATCTGCATGAACTAGAAGAGTTAAGATTAGACGCTTACGAAAATGCTAAGATATACAAAGAACGAACTAAAAGATGGCACGATAAGCGCTTATCTAGAAAAGAATTTAGTGTGGGAGACGTTGTACTCCTATTTAACTCAAGATTAAAACTCTTTCTTGGGAAATTAAGGTCTAGATGGTCCGGTCCTTTCGAGATTACAAAAATTCTACAAAGTGGAGCGGTAGAAATAAAGGGGAGGAATAGTAATCCATTTTTAGTCAATGGACAACGTCTAAAACACTATCACAGCATTGAAAATAGAGATTATTTGAACTACCTAAGACTTTTAGAGTTGCCCACCGAACCTCCTAACTAAGCATCTAATTGAATTCGTCAGGCTTTCGACGTTAAAAACAGCGCTTGATGGGAGGCAACCCATGATTTTTGTTTTTCATGCCTTATATTTGTTATTTCTTTATGTTTTCTATGTTTTGTTTTTATTTTGCAAATTTTCAGTTTCATTTATATCGTTTTAAATTTAATTTAGAAATATTATGCTGATCTTAAAAATTGAAAAAATTACAGGATTATAAAGTCTTTCTACTCTCTCTGTTCTCCTATTCTGCTTTCATTTTTGCAAAACGTACTAACTAATGGAAAACGAGGATAACATGCCAGTAGAATTCAGAGATGGAGCACAGTGGCATCGCTATGAGGCTTTGTCTCTTAGACCTTTTGCCTTGGCAAAATTCGCCCACAGACCCACCATGACCGCCTTAGGTGTAGGTGAGAGCGTAGACTTTCTGTTTAGCCAGTTAGGTTGGGAGGGTTTTTCCAATAAGAAACATAAGTGCTACCGTAGGTTGACTTTAGAATTCCTGAGCTCTTTAAGCTATAACCCTCACTGTGGAAAAGGTTTAACCAGGGGAAGAATTACCTTTAGATTATTTGGATACAGCTGCCAGTTCACCATAAAGGAACTGTCGGATCTTTTGGGATTTCCTAAAGGACCCCATGTTTTCTCTGTGGTTCAAGAGGACTTAGTGTTAGTTGGAGAGCTGAGTGACTTTTGGGGTAGAATTTCAGGGAAACCTGATTTTGACATGGACCCTATGCTTTCAACAGAAATACATAACCCCGCTTTCCGTTACTTTCATATGATCCTGGCCTATACCTTATTTGGTAAACCTGAGAATGATAACACTGTTTTGAGGGATGAGCTTTTTATTATGTTTTGTGCTTCTCAGTCTAGAGAGGTTAATGGACTCACTTTTATGCTGAATAACTTTTGCAAACTTATCAATAATATAACAGTCCAATTTTGATAGGTAGCCTGGTTACTAAGATAGCTGATGCTATGGGATTCAGAACCCGACTTTCTAAGATTAACCCCTTTGGAGAATTTAGACCCATGAATATCACCTTTTGCTTCAATAGGGCTATGATTAGGGACCAAGGTCCGAACCATTTCCAGCTTTTAATTAACAATGTTGTCGTACCACACTTTACACTTCCAAATCATGAACGCACAAGTGTGCATAATCAACATAACTGGTTATATAACCTTGATGAACCCGTGCCTGAACCAGAAGAAACCTTTCCTGAACCTGAGATCGACCCAAAAACACCCCCTCATTACCATGATCTTGACTATATGGATTTCCAAGAGAACATTGACATTCCTAAAGCTGATGCCACTAATTATGCCTCTAATCTGAATTCTATTTTAAAGACTATGGATGAATATCATAAAGAAATCACTTCAGTAAAGGATGAGCTTAACACTGTGCGTCAAAATGTTGTTGGACTTATGGACCTGACCATGGAACAATTTGATCATTTAAATCAAGTCATCGCATCTTTGAAGAAGCACCTTATTTTCAAGACTTTTTATGCATTTTACTTTAGAACAATTTACATTATTTCAGTTTTCATTTTTTTTCATGTTGGGAATAATTTGATTTCATACAGTGCTAGTAGTTTAACTAGCAACTTTCTGGTTTTAAATAATAATTTCATTTGCTGCTGCTATTAAATCTTTGTGATTTCAAATTCCATTCCTATTCTTTTAATTCTATATTAATTTGTGTAGTAATGTTACTTATCTCTTTGTATGCACTATACTGCTATTTCCATGTGCTTTTTATAACCTGTTATTGAACTAATGTGTTTGGAATCGTGTATGTCATTAAACAATTTCACCACCCAGATTTTGTGGACGTCACGATCGTGACGACCCCGTGACGACCGTCACGCGGGTTTGAAACTGATTCTGCGTTAAAACAGAATTGTTTCACTCATTCCCTCTTCTTTCTCCCATTTAAACCCCAGTTGTCCCATTACCCTCTACAATTCCACAACTGTCCCATTATCATTTGAACCACATTAACCATTTCCATAACCATTCAACTCCCCATTACGCTATATAATCACACCGTACGCAATTCTTTTTCACAAACCCTCAAATTCCATAACCTAATTTCTTTCCAAAATCCTCTTTAACCCAACAATGGCACGTGAAATTCCAGATTTATCCACATTAAACTTCCGAGATGGAGAGGCGGGAGAACGCCAAAGAGCTCGGTATATCGACTTCTACCGCCGTTCCGTTCAACCGACCCGCTATGTCGACATTGCATGCTTAGAAGAACTCGGAATGCTTGAGGGAGTTCAATGGATGTTACAGAATGCCGGTCTTTGGCAGCTTTGCACTCAGAGCCGGCCCACTTACAAAGACCACACTTTAGAGTTCCTCAGTTCCTTTACCTACATCACCCCTCCAGGCGAAACGAACCAATTATCCGGAGTCGCAAAGTTTCGCATGTTTGGCAAAGAGTACTCAATCGAACAAGATCGTCTTGCCGAGATGCTTGGTTTCAAACATGGCGAGAATGTCCATCGCCGAGTACCGCAGGAAACTTTCTATCAAGCAGCGTTCCAACTATGGAATCAATTAATAGGAACAACAGTTGACAGCTGGGATAGCCTTAACGCAACATTCATCCACAACCTAGCCGTCAGATACGTCCACCGCGCATTTGGAAGCACCATCTTTGCATGAGATAGTAACCATAAGGTGAATTCTAAAGAGTTGTTTTTCCTTCATTGTATTTTTCATCCGGAGCTAATCAACGCCGCACCATTTTTACTAGCACACATACAGTCAAACTGTGCTAGAGGCTCCAAACCCTTCTACGTCGGAGGGATTGTCACCTCTATTACACTCAGTTTGAATTTGGAAAACGACCTTGCTAGACTACCCTCCTTGCCTCCAGTGTTCCTTGATATAGATTATTGCAGAAACTCTCAGCTCATCAAGTTACGACGAGATGGAAAATACCATCCTATGGTCCGAGCCAAAATCGTAAGAAGTATCATCATGCCTTGCAGGAGTCGCATTGACCCTCAGAATATGGCCAATTGGCTTTTTGATCTTAATGCTCCTGAGCAAAATGCGCCTGCTCCAGATGATCAAGCACAGGGACCTATTGATGAGATGGAGCAAGAAATGGATAACGCCCCCGAAAACCAACCACCACCGGCCAATGATGCTCCTTCGACCTCCAGACGTCGTCGCCGCCCTGACCAAGACCCAGTTACTAATGATGAAATCCTGAGGGCTATATGGCAACAAACCCAGCAACAGAATGAAATGATGACACTTATGCGTCAGATCCAGCAAGGGCAAGTTGACCAAGGTCAAAGGCTTGACGGTGCCATCGAGGACATGAGTGCATTGACAGTACGAGTGCAGGGCTTACACGAGTACATCCATCACGTGGGCATTCCTGATCACGTAGCGCAGCATGGCAGAGGACGCTCTAGAGGCAGAGGACGTGGTCCACCTTGATTTTATTTTGCTTTTTTTATTTTGTTTCTCTTTTTAATTTTCCTTTGTATTCCCCTTTATATCGCAACATTGAGGACAATGTCCGATATAGTGTGGGAGAGTTAGATTTATTTTCGTTTATTTCCCTTTCTTGTACTTTCTTTTTCCTTATCAAAGTAATATATGAATATTTTCGTTCAGTTATCCAATTTCCTCACTTTATTCTGCCATAACGAAATTTTTTTACGATTAATGCTCATCTGTGACGTACCAAGCTTTAAACTATGTTAGGAAGCTGGGAAAGTGCTAACAAGATCGATACCGTCTTGACACCTTAGACCTCTTGCGTATGCGATATCAGTTTCGAAACTTATTATACGATACCTTGAGTTCAGTCCTAAAGTAACCCTTAGTAGTTTATATTAGCAATCAGCACCGTCTATATCACAAACCACGTGGCGAACCGATGAATATAAGCGTTTGATGCCCAATCAAGAAAAAGAAAAAAATCTTTCTTATCTATATGCCGAGAAAAAAATAAATAGAATATGCAACAACTCTCACAGTTGTGAAAATGTGCAAGAAAAGAAAGAAAATCCGTTGTTGATTGGTTCAGAGGTACCTGATTCTGAACTTGGTAGGGCGAACTACTGTTCAATCCCCCGCAATCTACGAATGGGATGTATAAAGGGTTACCACATTTGTGTATCAGGCCCCGTGCGAGAAAATGGGATCAAAGTCACTAACCGG
The DNA here is from genome assembly GCA_022829125.1 of Lathyrus tuberosus. Lineage (NCBI taxonomy): Eukaryota > Viridiplantae > Streptophyta > Magnoliopsida > Fabales > Fabaceae > Lathyrus > Lathyrus tuberosus. Next base: position 11,627,597 of record JALAZF010000090.1, read on the forward strand.
TTACTCCACTACGTGCGTGAATAAGGCAAAGGGCTTAATGTGATTGCGTTAGAATGAAACCGGGTAAAATAGATATGAAAACTTATGGTTGAACTATAATATAATGATTTGGACTGGATTGTACAAAAGAGAGGTCTATGACAAGCTTGTTGCTTTGTGTCGTTATTGTATCCTTAGTGTTTTACACTAGTACCCGTCTAACTAACAAGAAACTCTTTTTCAACACCATTGGTATGCCAGGTATGTGCATTTGATACAGTTTATCAGTTTTAATGGATTGATTGCTTGAGGACAAGCAAATATTCAAGTGTGGGAGAGTTTGATAACATGAATTTATATCATATTTTTACTTCGATTTATGTTAGTTTCTAATTTTGTTTTTCGTCTAATATCCGATTTTCTTGAGATTATTTAAGTGTTTTTGCAGGTAATCATATTTCACAAGTCAAAATATGCTAAGAGTGGAAAAGAACCAAAACATGCAAGAAAAGAGAAGAAAAGAGAAGAAAAATTGAAGAAATCCATTTTTGCTGATATCACGATCGTCATGGGAGTGCCACGACCGTGGCAGCCTCAAAGTACACCACGACCGTAACATTTCACCACGATCGTCATGCGCTTAATTTACACGTTGGAGCAGAGACTTGACTACGAATTCTCAGAGAGCAGTTTCACACGATGCCATTTTCCTCCGAAGATTTCTAGGTCCAACGTGGTGTAACTTTCAGCGGGAGTGGCTAAATTCTCTCCAACTTCTACCTCAACTGAGCCTATAAATACAAGCATTTACGAAGAACAAAGGGTGGCCAATCTTGCTTTCAAAGTGTACTGTCTTGCTGCCAAATTGTTTCTAGAATTCTTATTTTTTTTCTTTTACTTTGCATTTCCAATTCCTTGTTAACCATCACCGAACAAAAGTGATAGTTTCTCACATTGAGGAACTATTACAACTTAGTTTTAAGTTTTCTTTGTTTCATTGCCTTCAACCTTTGCAATTTATTACATTCAAGCAAGAACCTACCGGCTTGTGGAGGGATTGTTGTTGTTGTTATTATTGAATTCCAGGTTTTCGTTATTTAATTCAAGCATTGTTTATTTATTTCTTAGTTATGTCTGTGTTTATTTATTCCGTTGCTTTTGCGTTTAATTCCCTAATTATGTCGGTCTAAACCGATATTATCGGTATGTAATGAAGTAACTAAAATGAATTAATTTTCTCTAAGATAAAATCAATAATCAATCCTTCTTCTGGCTTCGATTTCTTAATATAAAACCAAACTTTTATTACGAGAGTAAAAAAAAAGTAACATAGGTTAAAGTCGAGACCACGGGAGTGTGAGGCTTTACCCAGATAGCTGAAATCGGGCATTAGTTTTAAAAACAGCGGGAGCGCTTTAAAGTTAATTAGGTTTAATTAGTTTTCAAAAAGTATTTTTAACCTCATACGAGCTAGCGAGAGCAGACGTATTAACTTAGAAGTATAGTCCGAAGCAAGAACCACAGGAGTGTGAGTTGAGGGCTTTTAAACCAGTTTTTCCTACAGATGAATAGGGTGATAAATCTCTATAGGCTTAGGTTTAATTAATTCTACGTAGGTTACCGAATTATATACCGATAACTTAGTCATAACTAGTATTCCTAAATTTTAATTTCCCTTTAATTTCCCGTTTGAACTAAAAACCCAAATTCTGATTAGCCTTAGATAAACATAGTAACGATAGATAACGGTGCGTTCGATTTCTAGTCTCTGTGGGATCGATAATCTTTTAAAACTACGCGATACAACTGTATACTTGCAGTAACCCCTATTCGACTCATAAATTCGCGATCAGTTACCTTACTAAAGAAGGTATTTTTGCCTAGAGAAAGAGATTTTGAGGAAAGCATCTGTTTGATGGCTTTGGTGTACTCAAACTGAGCACAAATGAGCTCTATTTATAGTAGAGTAAGTTTGTTTTGGGATCAATAGTGAATGGCAACTACAGCAGAGGTTTGGCCAATGTTGATCAATAGGAATCCAAGTCTCCTCTAGCCATTGACTAGAGGTTAGAGCACAGAGCTGCGGTTCCCTAGTTGTTGGATCATTCTTGACTGAATTCCGTTGCAAATGTGTCAGTCCATGCCACCTTGGTGCATCCATTAAATGCTCCAATCCAAAATTGGAGTCTTGTTCCCTTTAGATTTGATCCTTAGATGTGTCCAAAGTGATGACAAGGCTTGGAATTATCTGATTTTGCCAAATCGAGCAAAAGTGCAAAATTCTGCCTAGCCTTGGCAGTTTTCAGCAAGGCATATTGCCATTGTCATATCTCATGGCTCAAGTGGAGTTTGATGGAGTTCTTGGCCATTTTGGAAAGCCCTCATATGATACAATAACTGTTTGATCATAATTGGTTTTGATACTTTTTGGATCCAAGTGAAAAATGCCCCTACATTTGGAAAAAAGTGAAGGCAGATTCTGACTTAGTGAAAATTTCACTAAGTGTTGGAAAAAGTGGCATTTCATGTTTTCAGCCACTTTGATTATTCCATAACTCAAAATCCATAATGAATTGGAATGAGGTGTAGTTAAAGCTTTTGTAAAGGGCCATGAGGGCTACAAATCCAGCTTTGGATGGGAAAAAATGGCCTTATGGTTTAGGAGTTATGATCCTCCAAAGTTGGTACCCTAGCCACTTTGTTCCATAACTTAGAAAATTTTCTAAGTTTTTTATGGTTACCCCTTTTACAAGTTATCCCACTTTTCTTGATTTTTCTTGATGAATGATGATCCAAATCACACATTAACATCATTTTAGGGTCAAAGAACCATATTTGTGAAAAATCTCAAAAAGTCAAAGTTGACTTTTGTGTACAGTTGACTTTTTGTCAGATGAATTCCAAACTGTGCGATCCTCTATGAAATCAAGTCCTTGACCTAAATCAAACTTGATGGATTGATTTCATATGTGCTATAGGGTGTATTTAATCATGTCCTAGGGTTTAGGAGCATCTCCTGGTCAAAAGTCAAAGGCACAGTTGACTTTTCTCGCGAAACCCTAATTGTGGTTCAGATGAAATTAAAACTTGTTGCTCAAGCTTCTTGGATCAATCCATTATTGCAAATGGATCAATGTGATGTATTTGAGACCCTCAAATCCCATCTTGAGTTCTTGGCTCATGTTTTATCCCAAAAGTCAACTTAGGGGTGAATTAGGTCAAGAAACCCTAATTCCTGATTTTTTATGAATGCACCCCCTAAAGCTAAATTGACTTGATGATTGGGTTCATGATGTCCCTTGGAGCATCATAGGTTATGCCTTGAAGCATTGGCTCATGCCCAGAGGAAAATCTCCATCTGGAGGCCCTGGTCGACCAAAACCCTAATTTGGTGACATTGTCGATCGTGAGGCTTGATCCACTCAGAATGCTGCAACCTTGTGCTTGATTCTTGAAGTGGGAGTCCTCTTGATCCATTGTGGATGTTTGAGAGGCTAGAAAAGTTGAAGATCATGTCATTCCTTAATTGATCCTTTGTCTAAGAACTCTGAGAGGGCTTGAAACCCTAATTTTGATAATAGTGAATGTTCACCCATCTTTGGGGAGACTAATGAGGCATGGTGGTTCATCCATATTGTGATGATGATTTGCACAATGATGGGAAATCTTAGTGGTCAAAATTTGGGGTATAACAGATGCCCCTATTTAATCTTCTTGGACCCGAAGGTGTGAATGGCGGAGGTATTCGGGCATTCGGGGTGCAAGATGATTAAATATCGGAATACCCGAAATTTTGATGGTGGTTATGAATGGCAGTTCGCGCTTCCTTCCTCTTTCGCTAAACAATGATGCTTAGAAAAGGTAAACTTCCCCTCGATCCTGGTTTCCTACTAAGGAACTGGTCTCAGTTTCTGAAATAAGCTTCCCCTCGATCCTGGTTTCCTACCAATGAACTGGTCTCAGTTTCCGAATTAAACTTCCCCTGATCCTGGTTTCCTACCAAGGAACTAGTCTAGGTTTATGAAATAAACTTCCCCTCGATCCTGGTTTCCTACCAAGGAACTGGTCTAAGTTTCTTTCGCCAATAAACTTTATTGACGAGGGACGCTGTGTGTAGCAGTTTTCCTCAAACTTCTCGCCGGATTTTCCTGGGGAGATGCCATTTTTTGGGAAAAACTTTTGATGTCAGACTTTCTGGGGAACCCATCTGTCTGAATTGTAGAGGTACACAAACTTCTCTGTTTGGAGACGCCATTTGTCGACTCTACTGGGGAAAACGAGCCTCTTTGAGAGACTGTTTCTTGCTTGGGGATATTGCATCATACTTTTCTCGGAGATCTTCTCGAAGAAATGCCATATGATGTGATCCAATTTTGAGGTGCCGATGACTTTATTGCCATTGACATTCTGGAGAGAATGACCAATGTGTTGCCGAAAGTCTTTAGTTGAGAGGCTTTCTCTAGGGATTTTCCTTAATCCGGGAAAGCGAAGACATCATCTTCAATGGCGAAAAATGATGCTGGCTGAGGGTTCTCTGGTTTTTCAGAGGTTCAAGTTATCAAAGTGGTCAAGGGCCAACTTCATCCCAGAAATAAACTAGAGGAGAGAGGTAGTGCAGACGCAACATTTCCTGACGAGGAAAGAACTGACAACTCGATTGAGAGGACTATTATCACTAGGGGATAAGACCGACGAAAGTGATAGTGATGCAATATGATTATGCATGTGAATCAATAATGCATGGTGTATGTATGTATATGCTGACAAAACTGACGCGACATACAGACTAGTAGAGGAACACGACTAGATACTCGGCCATAGTGGGGGATGAAAAGTATCACTGGTTCACGATAGCAATTCTGCCTTGCTTAGGAGAAGTAGTCCTCGTGGGGAGCTACGTTGGTCGGCTTAGGAGATAAGAACTCTGTCGGGGGTGTCAGATGAAACAATGGTCTCTGACACAGCTGATCCTTCATTCAGGTGCACTGGTTTAGAAGGAGTACTTTGATTCTGCACTTTGAAGCTCGCTTACTTCTGGAGAAGCGATCAATGTTCTTTCGATGTTCAACAGTCAAAAGAAATTGTCATCTTTATTTTAAAAGCAGAAAAAGTTTTACAAGTAAATTCATTTTTGTTTTATTTCAAGAATCGTTGATCATATTAAAATGTCGTTCTGTAAACCTAAAACAAATAAGAATTGCAAACAAAAGCACAAGGGCTCAAATTTTATTGATAAGATGGAAATCAGCCAAACGCGTGATTCCATGGAGTATTTACAAAGTTAGAAAATGGTAATTTAAGGGAAAAGGGCGACATTGAAACATGACGACCACTATCCTTCTACCAACTTTGAATTCGGGACATCCTAAGCTTCTGTCGAAGATGACCTTGATCGAGATTTTCTGATGGATGGCATGACTGTTGCTGAGGGATTTGCCCCTGTTGGACGTAGTTACTTGCCATTAATCCCTAACTTTTGCCTGGATTGTACTTTGAGATTTCCAACCCACCGGGATGATTTTGGATTATGTCTCTAATTTTTGCCTGGACCGCCCTTTTGGGTTTTCAATCCACCGAGACGTTTTTTTTTAGGCGAAGTATTTCTTGACTACGTCAACATTTGTGGGTTAGGAAAAATCCTTTCCGTCCATGGTTGCAAGTCTCAAGGCACCGCCTGAGAAAGCTTTCTTGACCACATAGGGGTCGTCATAATTCGGAGTCCACTTGCCCCGGGAATCGGTGAAAAATGATTGTATCTTCTTGAGCACGAGGTCTCCTTTCCTGACGACGCGTGGTTGGACCTTTTTGTCAAATGTTTTCTTCATTATTTGCTGATACAACTGACCATGACATAGTGTCGTGATTCGCTTTTCTTCGATCAGGTTCAGTTCATCGTGTCGACTTTGACACCATTCAGCTTCTGTTAGCTTAGCTTCCATCAATACCCGGATTGATGGGATCTCTACTTCGATGGGGAGCACTGCTTCCATGCCATATACTAGAGAGAAAGGGGTTGCCCCTGTTGAAGTGCGGATAGATGTGCGATAACCGTGAAGAGCAAAGGGTAGCATTTCATGCCAGTCTTTGTAGGTTACAACCATCTTTTAAACAATCTTCTTGATGTTCTTGTTAGCCGCTTCTACCGCTCCATTCATCTTAGGTCGGTAGGGAGATGAGTTATGGTGTTTGATCTTTGAACTCATCGCACAACTCTTTCATCATTTTGTTGTTCAAGTTGGATCCATTATCGGTAATGATCTGGCTTGGAACACCATAACGGCAGATGATATTGTTTTTGATAAACCAGACCACCACTTGTCGGGTTACATTGGCATAGGATGCTGCTTCGACCCACTTGGTGAAGTAATCAATGGCTACCAGGATGAACCGATGTCCATTTGAAGATTTGGGCTCAATCATGCCGATCATGTCGATTCCCCATATGGAAAAAGGCCATGGGGAAGAAAGAACTTTGAGATGTGTAGGTGGTACATGGATTTTGTCGGAGTATATCTGACACTTGTGACACTTCCTCATGTACTTGTAGCAATCGGATTCCATTGTCAACCAATAGTACCCTGCTCTTAGTATTTTTCTTGCAAATGTATGTCCGTTGGCATGAGTGCCAAAGGACCCTTTGTGAATTTCCTTTATCAGCATGTCTGCTTCTAGTCTATCTACGCATCGGAGCAAGACCATGTCAAAGTTTCTCTTATAAAGTGTATCACCGCTCAGGAAGAAGCTTCCAGCCAGTTGTCTAAGAGTTTTTTTGTCTTTCCTTAGTGCCCCAGGTGGGTACTCTTGTCTCTGAAGGAAGCATTTGATATCGTGATACCAAAGTTTGTCGTCTATGACTGCTTCAATCGTGAAGACGTAAGCGGGTCGTTCAAGGCGCATTATGTCAATCTTAGGTAAGTCATTCAATTGACCTACACTAATCATGGAAGAGAGGGTGGCTAAAGCATCAGCCATGTGATTCTCCTCACGAGGGATATGATGAAACTCGACTCTGTTGAAGAAGGGTAACAACCTTCTTGCGTAATCTTTGTACGGAATCAATCCTGATTGGTATGTGTTTCAATCTCCTTTGATCTGATTGATAACCAAAGCGGAGTTGCCATATACATCCAAGTTCTTGATCCTCAAATCAATCGCTTCTTCGAGACCCATGATAGAAGCTTCATATTCTGCCTCGTTGTTTGTGCACTTGAATGTGAGTCTGGCGGTGAAAGGAATGTGGGTACCCTGAGGTGTTATGATGATTGCCCCAATTCCGTTTCCGTAATGATTGACAGCTCCGTCAAATATTAGTCCTCATTGGGAACCTGGATCTGGCCCTTCACTGGGTAATGGTTCATCGCAATCTTTCCTTTTTAGACACATGACATCTTCGTCTGGGAAGTCAAACCCGACTGATTCCTGATCGTCAATCGGTTAATGAGCCAAATGATCGGCTAAAACACTTCCTTTAACGGCTTTCTGAGCATGGTACTCTATGTCATATTCTGATAGCAACATCTCCCAGCGGACAATCCTTCCCGTGAGAGCAGGTTTTTCAAATACATACTTGATTGGATCCATTTCAGAGACCAACCAAGTAGTGTGACGAATCATGTACTGGAGAAGACGTTTGGCTGCCCAAGCCAAAGCGCAGCAAGTTTTCTCAAGCATAGTGTACCGAGTCTCGCAGTCGGTGAATTTCTTGCTCAAATAGTAGATGGCAGACTCTTTTCTTCTTGTTTTGTCTTGTTGGCCAAGTACACAACCCATTGAGTCTTCCAAGACTGTTAAATATATAATTAGTGGTCTTCCTTCCACTGAAGGTGATAGTATCGGTGGGTTTAACAGGTATTCCTTGATACTGTCGAAGGCGGTTTGGCAATCTTTTGTCCAAATGCAATCCTGATTCTTTTTTAGTAATTTGAAAATCGGCGCACATGTCGCGGTCATGAGGAATATGAATCTGGAAATATAGTTCAAACGTCCCAGGAATCCCCTGACTTATTTTTCAGTCTTTGGAGAAGGCATTTCTTGAATGGCCTTGACCTTGTCAGGATCAACCTCAATTCCTTTCTGGCTGACGATGAACCCTAAGAGTTTCCTTGAACGGACACCGAAGGTGCACTTATTGGGATTCAAGCGGAGTTTGTACTTGCTCAACCGGTCGAATAGTTTTGACAGGTGGGTCACATGCTCATCTTTTGTTTTTGATTTAGCAATCATGTCATCGACATATACCTCAATTTCCTTGTGTATCATGTCATGAAACAGAGTAGTCATGGCCCTTTGATAGGTTGCCCCGGCGTTCTTCAAACCGAATGGCATTACCTTGTAACAGAAAGTACCCCATGGGGTAATGAACGAAGTTTTCTCCATGTCTTTCGGCGCCATTTTTATCTGATTATAGCCCGTGAATCCATCCATGAAGGAGAAAACTTTGAACTTTGTTGTACTGTCTACCAGTATGTCAATGTGTGGAAAGGGAAAGTCGTCCTTTGGATTTGCCTTATTCAGATCTCTGTAATCCACACACATTCTGACCTTTCTGTCCTTCTTCGGAACTGGTACGATGTTGGCTAACCATTGAGGATATTCTGACGTAGCGAGGAAACCCGTGTCAATCTGTTTTTGTACCTCCTCTTTGATTTTGATGGCCATGTCTGGATGATTCCGTCTCAACCTTTGTTTTACCGACGGACATTCTGATCTCAACGGTAGATGATGTTCCACGATACTGGTATCCAACCCTAGCATATCCTGATAGGACCAAGCAAACACATCGGGAAACTCTTTGAGAAGTTTCGTCAAACTTTCTTTGACAGTTGGACTGAGCAGTGCCCCAATCTTGACTTCTTTTCTCTCTTCTTCTGAGCCCAAGTTGACTCTTTCCAGCAACTCTTTGTGAGGCTCAATGGACCTTTCCTCTTGTCTGAGTAGTCGGGAGATCTCTTCTAGAATTTCTTTGTCATCTTCTTCTTCAGCCTCAAATACCGGGAATTCAAAGTTGGGAGAAGGTATTGGATCGTATGTTTCAACGGGGTTTAAAACAAGCAATCTGCATGACGTGATGATTTGTGTTTAGAAGAGATAGAGAGAATGCAAAAGTGTGTGCAGTGTATTTCTTTTACTGCTTGTTTTTATTATTGAGTTGTTTTTTAGGATTACCATTTTCTGAAAAACGAAAAGAGAAAACAACAATTAATGTGTAAATTACAGAACGACGTTATTTTATTAATGAACAAGTCGATTCTTGAAACTACAGCCCTATAAAACAAAACTCTGTCGCTTTGGGCGAAGCAAAGAGGGAACTTTACAGAAAGTGAGCCCTATCAAAACACCTGTTTCACCTGGGCGGGGTGAAAGGTTAAAGTAAAGATGATAATTACTTAGACTTATGATCAATCTTTGGAACATCGACAGCGACCCATTGGCGGCGAACTCCTCGGTGAATCACAAAGTCTGGTACCTTCCTTGATTTGTCTTCAGAAATGACGCTGATTTCTGGCAGAGCAGGATCATTGGAATCTGTCTCCCAGGCAAAGTTGTCGTAGGAGGATTCCTCAGTTGTATTTTGCATAGTATTTGTACTCTCAATTGTCTTCGAGCCTGATACGAGAGCTTTCAGGAGCGGTGTATTTGACCTTGAAGTCGTATTTTCCACTTGATTGTCCCAAGGTGTCCCATACTTCTTTGGAACTGGAGGATTGATCCCTCTCGATGATGTTGACCTCGGGAAAAGCATAGTTAATGAATTCTAGTCCTGTAAACGTTGCGAATTCATCATCGTGCTGGGTATTTTCAGGATAACCTGGGTGTTGATACCATGACATGGTAGGGACGCAGGTATTCTTTTCAATGATGCACAGCTGATTTTCATTGTTCGGCTGATTTGTTGCCCCAAGTCTCCGGGATACGGCTGCCAGATAGGCAGACCATCCATCGGGTCATAATAGTTGTGGTCAAAGTAGTATTTCATCAGAGTGTCTTCCTGTAATGAATTTGGCGAAGCCCGACATCCTTCAGGATCACAATCTCCGTATATCATTTCGAGATCTGACCTCAGTATAAATCTCGGACTCTGTGCGGGATAGCAAAAGGGAGTCTGTGTTTCGCCCTGAGACGTATAACCGTCCTCGTTGAGATAGGACTTCCATTCTTCCTCCGTATCGGAGGAATCATCTTTATTGATGGTATGCACGTCTTGAGCCACTGGTTGAATGAAGCCTCCACTGTGGAAGAAGTTCTGGATGGGATGAAGACTTTCATCGTTAGCAGCTGTCTGGGTGCAGGTTGCAGAGAAACCAAGACCCTTCTTTGTTTTGTTATCAGTAGGAATGACAAGCTGTCCCCATCCTTTTGCATTGTTATTTTCGATCACTTCGAGAGCATCTTTGTATGAGGAAATCGAGGTTCCTTTCTCTGATTGATTCTCATTGCTCACCGACAGTGCTTGGAACTGAGTCCCAATAACCTCCTCAGGTTCTACACAAGTAGATAATGACAAGTTGCTTTCTAGCAAGGCTTGTTCTCCACAGACTGTGACGAGTTGGCCGTTCTGGACGAACTTTAGCTTTTGGTGGAGGGTCGAAGTGACCGCCCCAGCCTGATGTATCCAAGGCCTTCCTAATAAACAACTGTATGTTGCCTGGATGTCCATGACCTGGAAAGTGACTTGGAAAGTATGAGGACCAATAGTTATGGGAAGGTCGACTTCGCCGATAACCATTTTTCTGGATCTGTCAAATGCTTTGACGACGACCTCGCTGGTTTTCATCAGAGGTCCTTTGAATGATAATTGCATCAGAGTGGACTTCGGCATAACATTCAGGGATGGCCCTGTGTTTACCAGTACGTTGGCTAAAGCATCGTCTTGGCAGCTGACTGTAATGTTGAGCGCCATGTTATGACAGCGACCTTCTTCAGGTAATTCCTCATCACTAAATCCCAAGTTATTGCAGAAAGTGATGTTAGAGACAATGCTATCGAACTATGTAATTGTTACATCCTGTTCCACAAAGGCTTGCTCCAAGACTTTCTGTAGAGCCTCCCTGTGGGCTTCGAAACTGAGTAAAAGTGATAATACTGAGATCTTTGAAGGAGTTTGTAACAGCTGATCGACAATGTTGTATTCACTCCTTTGGATGAGCTTTAGCATCTCATCATCATTTTTTGAAAGGTCGGGATTACTGGATTGACCGACTGGTGGATTGGGAACTTCTGTCTGAGGTTCCTTTTCTTTGCTAGGTTCTCCAACTCCTCTGTTGAAGATTCTACCACTCCGTGTTACTCGACTGATGTCTGTAATATTCACGACGGAGGGTAACGGAATTTCCTTTCCATTCTTAATTGTTGTTGCATCGTATTTGTAAGGGATAAGCTTAGTTGATTCATACGGTAGCGGTCCCGATAGATAGATGACTATGGGAGCCTTCTGATTTTTCTGACCATCGTAAGTAATTTCGATCTGTTCCCGGTTGGGAACTCTCGATTCGTCAAGTAGAGGGATAATGGTACAAACATCCCTAGTCGCCTGATGATCAGAGATTACGACGACGTCCTCAATTTGATCAGCTAAATAGTTGACTAATCCAGAACTTGACCATGGTTGAATCTTTTTGCGGTCCAACTGACTTTGAAGGGCTGCTCGCACGAGGTAGCATCCTTGATTATCCACTGAGCAAACTCCACACCGCTCATAGTTGTGTAGTGTCACCTGGCCACGTCCTCTTTGAATACAGTGTAACCTTACTAGATCTGTTTCCATCGACCGAACATCCTGACTTTGATATCTAGTAGGATTCCCGTTAGTGATACTGATTTGCTGGGTGTCTTCAGCCACATAGATTGGAAGCCACCAGTGGTTCAACAAGTGCTGAAGTGTTTCCTGGACAAGGGCACAGCCCTGATCGTCTTCGCAACCCGCTTTACAGCCCTGATAATCATGTGATACCAGGAACCCGAGCCGGACCTGTTTAGCATGTAACTCCACCAGGCTGGTATTCATCAAGCGAATATCGAAGATTTGAATCATGTTAATTTGATAATGATTCCTATCATGGTAGTCTTGAATCCATCCAAGATCCATTTGATGCTGAAGGGCCTCCTGTATGAAAGAGCATCCTTGTTTATTTACCGAGCAAGTCAGACAAGAATTGTAATCGTGCCGTGGCAGATTATGATATTGGCTTTGCCTTGAGTGCATTGCCACCAGGTTAACATTCATCGCACGGATATCGTGGTTTTGAATGATGTTGGAATTCGTATAAACCATGTTAACTCCACGAACTTGGTGCTCTTGGATCCATCCGAGATCCATCTGTTCCTGTATAGCTGATTGCACCACAGAACATCCTTGATTGTTTTTAGAGCAGATATTACACTGGTGATAATTATGAGGTGGCACATGGCCATATCCACTCTGTCTACAATGTATCTTGACCAAGTTGGCCCTCAATAAGAGTACATCATGAATTTGATAGGTGTTGTTAGACTCTCCCTCTATCAAATTGATTGTAGCCTTCTTGTGTTGAGGCAGCGGGTTCGTGAGAACATTCGGATTCGTATCTTTGAAAGATAAGACCCCGCTCCTAACAAGCTTTTGCACATCGGACTTGAAACTGAGACAGCTCTCTATGTTATGCCCCGGTCCTCCTTGATGGTAAGGGCAAGTCTGATCCACCTTAAACCAAAAGGGTGGATTTTCCGGTACTGTAAGAGGAGACTTAGTTTGGACATGTCCCTTGGCTAACAGTAATGGAAATAGTTCTGCGTACGATACGGGTATAGGATCAACTCCTAGTGGCCGCGTTGTACGGTTGTTGTTGTATTGAGGACGAGCCTGCTGAAGAGGTTGTTGTGTCCTTTGCTGAAATTGCTGTTGATTCGGTTGGCTCTATGCAACCTGAGGTTGATACGTAGGAACAGGCGTAGGGTTGATAGCAGGAGTTACAACTGTTACTGGTTGGTATTGTCGCCTTTGCTTTCCGAGAGAGATATTCCCGATATCTTGCTCCTTTTTCATAGGGAGAGCACTACCGTATTTTTTAGTACCGCTTGTTGACCCAGTGTCTTTGACTAGACGTCCTTCTCGAACGGCTTCCTCGAGACGCACTCCCATATCGACCATTTCGGTGAAGTCGCTGGGCGCACTGGCAACTATTCTGTCATAGTAAAATAAGCTCAAGGTCTTTAAGAAAATCTTTGTCATCTCTTTTTCCTCAAGAGGTGGACAAATTTGAGTGGCAATTTCACGCCATCTCTGAGCGTATTCCTTAAAGGTTTCCTTGTCCTTTTGCGACATTGATCTGAGTTGATCTCTGTCTGGTGCCATGTCCAAATTGTATTTATATTGTTGGACGAAGGCAGTGCCAAGATCTTTGAATGTGCTAATCATAGTGCGGTTTAAACCCATGTATCATTTTAATGCGGCGCCGGTTAAACTATCTTGAAAGTAGTGAATCAGTAGATCCTGGTCCTCTGTCTGAGTTGACATTCGTCGAGCGTACATCACCAGATGACTCTGAGGGCAAGAATTACCCTTGTATTTTTCAAAGTCGGGTACCTGGAATTTGTGCGGGACTTTCACATTGGGGACCAAACAAAGGTCTGCGGCGTCTTTTCCAAATAAATCCTGACCGCGAAAGCTTGAAGTTTCTTCTGCATTTCCAGGAACTGCTCCTGGAATTCATCCATTCTATCGAATATACTTTCCTTTCTACCAGAAGGTATCTGTGGAATCTGTCCTTCCGGGACAGTGTGCACCACAGGGGGTGGTACCGTTACTACGGCAGTGAATCTTGGCGTTTCCTGAAGTTTGTAACCTTCAGGAGTCCTTATTATGCCTCTGGCATCCTCACTTTCCCGAAGTTTGTAACCTTCAGGCCCAACAGCTTCTGCTATGGTTCCATGATCTTCAGTGATCGGCAGAACATATCCTTCCGGGATATAGTTAACAGGCATGCCCCAGGGACAATCTTTCGGCATTTGATACCTAGGATCATACTTCTCCACTATGGGAGTTGAGGTGATCTCTGAGATCACTGTTCTTTGTAGCTGAGCTTCTGCCATGGCTTGCATGTCGTTACGAAGCTTTCTCATATCCTCTCTCAGAGCGTCGATCTCTTCTTTCAACTCTCTGTTCTCTTCCTCGAGATCATCCATCTTTTTCTGACGATTGGCCCGAGTATTGTACGAATGAGACAGTTTGACTCTAGAACCGAGACACAAATGTGAGATTCGTAGGTAAGAAGAATACGTGACGTGGGAATGATAAATGCAATGATTATATTAATTGTTTTTTGGTTTAATCAAAATAAACTTCGACAATTAGACTGCAAATATCAAACAGTGGGGACACCCCCCGTTTTATTGAATTCAAAGGATTGCGGAAATGGAAATACAGTAAATTACAAGGTGCGAAAACAGAAACCTAAGCTAATGTGTCCCGAGTCCTCTTTGAGGAGAACTCGGATGCTGATTCTGGTACTTTCCTTTTCTTGGACTGGGGCTCTTGGGTCATTGTTGGGTTGTCATTCCTTTGCCAAGTGAAAGGAGTGAGCAAATTCCTTTGGTCATCCTGATTTTCTACAGCATGTTGCTCCAAAATCTCAATTAGAGCATCCTTATCTTTCAAGAGTTGTTGTATTTTGGTACACTCCGCATTGAGAATGCAGTATTTGTTCTTCCAAGACCTCCTCTCCTGTTGAACTTTGTTGAGAGTAACCTAAAGTTTTTCCGTTTCAGTCATGAAGTACATGACCGATTCCCTTGGCGGAAGAACTCCGTGATGAGGATAAGGCATCTTTAGCTTGAGAGCTCTAGTTTGTACCCAGTGGAGATAAGGCTCCACCGAGACACAATCCGATTTTCCTAGAGACTCCCATCCTTTCTTATGAACATGTTTCCAAGCGTGCACTATTTCCATCTTTACTGCCCTGTCATTTTCTCCTTCCTTGAAGAAAAGACCTTCTAGATGAGCATTACGCGGGACATGCCTCATCGGGTATCCAAATTGACGACGAAGTAAAACTGGATGATATTTGATTCCTCCCTTAGTTCCTATGAGGGGTACGTTGGGGAAGTTTCCACAACAGTCAATGATCCTGATCTTGTCATAGATTCGATTGTACCAATCGATGTCAGAGTTGGTAAGAGGCATGATTTTCTGCGACCAACGTAAGGCACTTTTATGATCCCAAAAAGTGGCAGACTTAGGCAAATGAGAGATAAACCATTTATATAGCAGGGGTACATAACACGTGATCATTCCTCCGCTGTATAAATTCCTTAAGTGTACAGAATGATACGCATCTGCGAGCAAGGTTGGTACGGCGTTTCCAATGAGAAAACCCCTAATGGCGTTGATATCTACAAAGTTATCGATGTTGGGAAACAGAAATAACCCGTAGGTGAGTAAAATAAAGATGCTTTCAAAAGCAGTCACGTTCCCTATACTAGCAAAGTACATAACCTTCTTTACCAGAAACTTGGCTGGTAAACCTGGGATTC
This sequence comes from Lathyrus tuberosus, assembly GCA_022829125.1. Taxonomy (NCBI): domain Eukaryota; kingdom Viridiplantae; phylum Streptophyta; class Magnoliopsida; order Fabales; family Fabaceae; genus Lathyrus; species Lathyrus tuberosus. The sequence goes on from JALAZF010000090.1 coordinate 11,643,083, forward strand.
CTTCCTTGGTGGTCAGGTGAGTCCTGACTTCTGATTCGTCCAAATAAATTGCTTTTGCAATGGACTTATCGTTTGGAATTTCTTCCAGTCCAGAAAAGGGAGCTTGATCAGTGATATGCAGATCAGTCAGGTGAGAATACTCCTCCAGCGTTGGTGCGAGCTAGTAATCTGGGAATGTGAAACAGTGATAGACCGGATCGTAAAACTGAACTAGTGCCTCCAGGATTCCTTCAATTACATGGACCCTTAACAGAGGTAGCAGACCTTCGTACTTGGCTCTGAAAGCATCAGGGTTAGTGATCATCCTTTCTAATCCTCTTAAATCCCCTAGTTTTGGAACCTTGAAGGTATACTTGTGAGTTTTTCTTCTACCAAAATCCATGAGCGCAATCCTTTTCTCTCTGACATTTGCAATCATTTCTTAGTTTAATTTGAAAAAGAGAGACTAGAAGAGAAAATTTTTTTTGCTTAATGTTTTTTTTAAATGAATGCATGAATGCAGCACACAAAAACATAGAAAAAACATGGGATCAAAGGGTCGGTGTCATGAAGTCAAGGCTATACCCATCCCAAACGTTTATACTAGTGACTTTTGTACCTGTCTCTCAAAATCATTGATTCTTGTCGAGATAATATCAGCGGGCCGGGAACCGTGCTAGGTGATGTATTTCAAAGAATCTCAGAAGAGGGTAGTATCGCGTGACAACTATTTCTGATAGCTTCCGCACTACTGAAAGAGGTTTTTCCTAGGTGTATACTCAATCTTTCCACATGCGGCATCACACGCATCATTAGTAGAAAAATAAACACAGATATCAATTAGGAAAAGCAGTATATATATTTGTTCTAATGTCCTAGACTTTTTAAGAGCTATGAATCCTATGATCCTAACAGAAAATGGCTCCCCGGCGGAGGCGTCATTCTGTGGTACCTTCCCAACTTAAAGGTTTTTTGACCTAAGATCCTAGGGAGGGCCGATCCTAGCAATAATGGCATTCCCCGATGGAACCGTCATTCGGTGATACCTTGTGAACCCAAGGACTCGTCCCAAGAGAAGGTTTCAACCAGAGAGATAAGAGAGACAAGATTCCTTTGTTTGGCCCCACGATGGGCGCCATTTTTCCTGTGGAAAATAGGGACGACAAGATCTTACCAAGTCTCTCCCACTGTGGTCGCCATTTTTCTGTGGAAAATGGGGACGACAAGATCTTACCATGGAATCTCCCACTGTGGTCGCCATTTTTCTGTAGCGCGGTTTTTGTGGTTTCGAATCACTATCGTTTTGGTACTACAGTTCGATTCATTTTTTATCCTATTGAAGTTGATGAAGGAAGGGAAATAAATGTCTCCAATTAACCCTGCTTGCAAACTGAGGTTAAACAGTCAAAACTGTTGGTTTACAGATACGGCTTTAGTTCATGGGTCTCTCTGCTTATTTTGTTCAGAACGAAATACCAGGATTGTTCATGGGGAATTTGTTGGGATACTGTGCTAGATTGGCTGGACGTAGGGGACTTTGGGGTTTTTTGATTAGTGTGCTCGCTAAGATTCTTTTTCAATCTTATGCCTACGTATTCCCGGGATAGGGAAATCAGAGCGATCGTAGTTCCTCCTATTCTATGGGAGGAAATGGTGTTTTGGTGTCTTGTTCAAAGACTAAGACATGAAGCTAAAGGTGGTTTATATCTTGTTCAAAGCCCAAGATGTGAAGCTGAAGGGTGTTGACTTTAGAGAGAATTTGTCATCTCTAAAGGGGTCTGTTTGTCACAATTGTTGCGTGACTGATTATAAAGGAGAATTACTTTAACTGGGATATGCGAATCCAGCAATGCCATAATTTCCTTTATAGGGGATTTTCAACCTGAAGGAGAAGACTTTAACTCAGTTTAGAGCAATGCCATCTTTCCTTAGGAATTTCTCATGCTAAAAGAGGGACAATAGCGTGGATGTAAATAATCTAGAGGCTTGCCGCTTACAGCAATTAGATGAGGGAAAATGAGTTGTTGATGTTTGTATGCTGTGACCAAAGCATGATTTGATGCTAAAAGGTTGATTGAATCAAACGGGGATTTCTTTATACAAAGCCTAAGAGGAGGCTATTGACCCAACAAGAGGATGCTTTTGTGTCTCGTACGAAGCCCGAGATAGAGGTTAAAAGGGTTGACTCAACAAGAGAGTGTTTTTATATGTGTCTTATACGAAGCTCAAGACGGAGGCTAAAAGGGTTTGACTCAACAAGAGAGTCTTTTATACTCACCAAGAGAGTGATTTGTATCTCGTACGAAGCCCGAGATAGAGGCTAAAGGTGATCGACTCAACAAGAGAGTCTTTTTATACTCAACAAGAGAGTGTTTTGTATCTCGTAAGAAGCCCGAGATGGAGGCTGCAAAGGTTAGCTCTGCTGGGGAGAATCATTGTACAAAGCCCAAGAGGAGGCTAGGGTTACTGTTTCAGTTGAGTGACAGGTCCAGTATGTTGGTTAAAAGAGAAAATCAGTTCTTATATGGGTAATGTTGTACTCATGGATTTGATCTGAAGACCGCGATTATTTCCTGTTCTTTAAGGAAACGGGGAATCCGAAGGGTATTGAGACTGCCCAAGTCTACGGGTGTTTTTTCCTATTTTTGAAAGGAACTTGAGAATGTCTTCGAGACTCAAGGAGATTAGACTATCCAAGTCTAGAGTTTTATCTTTCGTACTATGCTTAAGAGAGATCAAGAGACAGTACATTCGCGGCAGAAAGATCTAGACTCTTTTAAAGACTGTTCTATTAAGATAACTAATTTATGTTCCTATACCTTTAAGAGGTCGTCAGGACAATTTGTACGAAGCCCAAGAGGAGGCGAGAAAAACTTTTAAGAAGCCGAAGGGACAATTTGTACGAAGCCCAAGAGGAGGCTATCTTCCCAGGGGAAGAATCATTATACGAAGCCTAAGAGGAGGCTGTGAAAACTTCTAAGAAGCCGACGGGTCCTTGTACAACGACCAAGAGGAGGCGGGGGTGCTTTTAGGAAGCCTGTGGATCCTTGCACTAAGCCCAAGAGGAGGCTGATGAATAGTTCCAGAAGGGGTTTCACTTGGAACATTGGCCTTCTGTATATGAACTGTTCAAGGGGGAAATTTCTTAGATCTAGTTATCTAGAATTGTTGTAAAAGAAAATTCTCATGGTTTAGGTTATGTTGAAATATCCGGGAGAACATCGGATGTAAGGAGACGAGGTTTTGTCTAGTTCTAGACGTAGTTGCCGGGGAAACTCTAAATATCTATACTAGTATTACACAGTCGATATGAGTTTATGAAAGAAGACTTATAGTGAAACAACCCCACAATACAGTTATATACATATGAATGCGGTAAATGAAAGCGGGTAAACACTTACTCGGTTGTAGAGCTTCCATGCTGTATTGTTAGTTGTTCAAAAAAGAGATTGAAAATAACAGTGTGTTACAAAATCAAAGGAGAAAGTGCTATTTGAAATGAAAATTGGGGCTTATAGCTCAAGGAGAGGCCCAGGGTTTTTTCAGTGATCGCACTGTAGTTTTGTACAGAGACTTATACAAGTGACTGAGGCCCAAGAAAGGTTTTCTGTACAAGGGGATAGGTCTTATACTCTTTCAAGAGGCCCAAAAATGATTGAAAGTGAACAAATATGGGTCTTATAGCTCAAGGAGAAGCCCAAATGGTTTGTTTTAAACGGACGATCGCGCCGAGATTTTTGTAAATGCAGCGGGTCTTATACAATGACTGAGGCCCAAAAATGGTTTGGTTTTCAAAGGGGGTTGGGTCTTACACTCTAATAGAGGCCCGAAGAGAAGACATGGGGCTTATAACACAAGGGTAGGCCCATTTGGTTTTGCTAGAAAAAAGGCGACGATCGCGCCGTTGTTTTTGAAAATACAGTGGGACTTATACAATGACTGAGGCCCAAAAGGTGGTGTATTTACAAAGGGGTTGGGTCTTACACTCTAATAGAGACCCATGAGTGTTTGAAAATGATTTATGAGGGTGAAAATCAAAGAAACCCTAATTTTGTTTTCCTTTAAAACTAAATGTTTAAAGAAAAATCAAATAAAAATGATAAAAATGCCAAATAAGTTTCAATAAAGCATTTGTGATTTTTGTTTAAGGTTTGAAAAATGAGGGATTAATCACAAGATGAATTAAAACTCATTTGGTTTTGATTTTCAAAGTAAATATTCACTTTTAAATGTTCAAAAAACAATTAAAAAGGAATTTATTCACAAAAATACTAATTATATTAAATAAATAATATAAATATAATTTTTCTGTGGAATAAAATATTTCAGTATTTTTGTGATTTTTTTGCAAAAAGAAACAATAAAAAATAATTAAAATTGAAGGAGTTATTAATTTTCCAAGTAATTAATAAAACATGAAAATATTGGAAAAAATAGCAAAAATGTGAGAAAACACAAAATGGTCTGGGTGGGGTTTGAACCCACGACCTCAAGGTTATAGGGCGCGCGCCTTACCACTAGGGCGGTGATACATCCGTTGATTGAAACAAACCAACAAATACATAAGGCTTGCCTTGTTTTCTAGGCCTGGCCAAGGCAAGGCAAGGCAAGTTTTGGCTCAGAAACGTGAAGGCCATAACTTTCTCATTTCTCCATGGATTGAGACAAAATTTAGGTCTATCCTTCCTAGAATTTCACAAGGAATCCAATGGTGGTGGTAGTTTTTCAAGATCATGTCCCCATTTTAAAACCCAATAGTGGTTTTGAAATAGGCCTCCAATTGCATTTTCTGTGCTATCTCATGATACAGGCAAGAATTGCATGGAAATTTGGTGCAAACACAACACATATAACATGTACAAGATGTGCATGATCAGGGGACCTCAAAGCAATGCATATTTTGGAAAGTTAAAGTCATGATGCTTACCTCTTTTTAAGCTTTTGGAGTTTTTTGTGCAATCTGCCAAGTTTCTTGTTCCAGAAGTTGTTTGATGCTTTGGACACTCTCAAATGATCTTTTAGAAGCTTTTAGGATGGTTGGAATCAGCTGGAAACCTCAAGGATGAGTTTGAGCTCTTTCTTGCAAAAGGGACAAAAGTGGCCAAAATAGAAACTCCCTCAAATGGTGTTCCAGATGGGGGGAACCATTTAGGACAGTTCAAGGATGATATTTGGAGTGTGTTTGAGGTTTTATCTGGTTTGGAAAGTGACTGATTCAAGACATGGCTTGAAAAATGCACAAAAAGGCCTACTTTGAGGTTTTGAGAGGTGACTTTGAAATTTAAGGATTACAGGTCACTTGTGTGAGTTTGGACAGCTTAGATATGACATATTGGATGTGTTTGGATCATAAGTTGTGGTGGAATTGCTCTCTAACTCAAAAACTCAGAGTTACCTTGCTAAAGAAGGTATTTTTGCCTAGAGAAAGAGATTTTGAGGAAAACATTTGTTTGCTGGCTTTGGTGTACTCAAACTGAGCATAAATGAGCTCTATTTATAGTAGAGAAAGTTTTTTTTGGGATTAATAGTGAATGGCAACTGCAGCAGAGGTTTGGCCAATGTTGATCAATAGGAATCCAAGTCTCCTCTAGCCATTGACTAGAGGTTAGAGCACAGAGTTGTGGTTCCCTAGTTGTTGGATCATTCTTGACTGAATTCAGTTGCAAATGTGTCAGTCCATGCCACCTTGGTGCATCCATTAAATGCTCCAATCCAAAATTGGAGTCTTATCCCTCTTTTAGGGATTTCTAGGTTTGGCATGCTACTTCTTGTTCCAAAGACTTTGGAGGCTTGGATCAGTGTTTGTTCCCTTTAGATTTGATCCTCAAATGTGTCCAAAGTAACGATAAGGCTTGGAATTATCTGATTTTGCCAAATCGAGCAAAAGTGCAAAATTCTGCCTAGCCTTGGCGGTTTTCAGCAAGGCATATTGCCATTGTCATATCTCATGGCTCAAGTGGAGTTTGATGGAGTTCTTGGCCATTTTGGAAATCCCTCATATGATACAATAATTGTTTGATCATAATTGGTTTTGATACTTTTTGGATCCAAGTGAAAAATGCCCCTACATTTGGAAAAAAGTGAAGGCAGATTCTGATTTAGTGAAAATTTCACTAAGTGTTGGAAAAAGTGGATTTCATGTTTTCAGCCACTTTGATCATTCCATAACTCAAAATCCATAATGAATTGGAATGAGGTGTAGTTGAAGTTTTTGTAGAGCGCTATGAGGGCTACAAATCCAGCTTTGGATGGAAAAAAATGGCCTTATGGTTTAGGAGTTATGATCCTCCAAAGTTGGTACCCTAGCCACTTTGTTCCATAACTTAGAAAATTTTCTAAGTTTTTTATGGTTACCCCTTTTACAAGTTATCCCACTTTTCTTGATTTTTCTTGATAAATGATGATCCAAATCACACATTAACATCATTTTAGGGTCAAAGAACCATATTTGTGAAAAATCTCAAAAAGTCAAAGTTGACTTTTGTGCACAGTTGACTTTTTGTCAGATGAATTCCAAACTATGCGATCCTCTATGAAATCAAGTCCTTGACCTAAATCAAACATGGTGGATTGATTTCATAGGTGTTATAGGGTGTATTGAATCATGTCCTAGGGTTTGGGAGCATGTCCCAATCAAAAGTCAAAGGCACAGTTGACTTTTCCCGCGAAACCCTAATTGTGGTTCAGATGAAATTGAAACTTGTCGCTCAAGCTTCTTGGATCAATCCATTGTTGCAAATGGATCAATGTGATGTACTTGAGACCCTCAAATCCCCTCATGAGGTCTTGGCTCATGTTTTGTCCTAGAAGTCAACTTAGGGGTGAATTAGGTCAAGAAACCCTAATTCCTGATTTTTTTATGAATGCACCCCCTAATGCCAAATTGACTTGATGATTGGGTTCATGATGTCCCTTGGAGCATCATAGGTTATGCTTTGAATCATTGGCTCATGCCCAGAGGAAAATCTCCATCTGGAGGCCTGGTCGACCAAAACCCTAATTTGGTGACACTGTCGATCGTGAGGCTTGATCCACTCAGAATGCTGCAACCTTGTGCTTGATTCTTGAAGTGGGAGTCCTCTTGATCCATTGTGAATGTTTGAGAGGCTAGACAAGTTGAAGATCATGTCATTCCTTGATTAATCATTTGCCTAAGAACTCTGAGAAGGCTTGAAACTCTAATTTTGATAGTAGTGAATGCTCACCCATCTTTGGGGAGACTAATGAGGCATGATGGTTCATCCATATTGTGATGATGATTTGCACAATGATGGGAAATATTAGTGGTCAAAATTTGGGGTATAACAAGATGGTTTTGATGACGAACATAAAAGAGATGAAGATTAGAGAAATTAGGGTTTTCGGTGAAGTGTTTAAGGCATATGAAGAGATGATTTAGAAATCGATGTTAGGGTTTTGAATAAAGAAAAGTGTTCGATGATGTCGAGATTCTGGATAAAATATTTAAGCTTGAATCTACTTTGAAGGTAAAATCAGTGAGAAAGTGAATTTTCTGGATTTTGTGAGGAAGAATTTCTTGAAATGGTTGTTGATAATGTCTCTGTTTGGAGAAAATTATGGAAATGAGGTTGAGATTGTTGAAAGATTGATTTTAATGGTATGATTTAAGGATTTTCTGGGTAAAATGTGGTGGGTGTTCTTGAAGGATGAAGATTGTAAAAAAAGAAGGGGGAAATTATGGAACGAGAAAGTTGGAGAGAGAGAGAGAGAGAGAGAGAGAGAGAGAGAAAGAAAGAAAATTAAAAATAGATGATATTGCTTATTTGAAGAAAATGGATTTTGAGAAGGAAATCTGATAAGAGCCAATGATTGTAAGTCACGTCATGAGGAGACGAGATAATATTGAGATAAGCAACAGGTGTGAAAAAATTGCAGAGCATTGAAGTGGCTTGGCATAAGGAAGTGGAAAGTTTAAAATTAAAAGAAAAATTAATATAGATGAAAGAAAATTATATATATATATATATATATATATATATATATATATATATATATATATATATATATATATATATATATACATATATAACATACTAATAATTAAAAAAAATTATTTGATCAAAAATATATTTAATACTTAATTTAAAATCTTTTTATTATTAAGAAAGATGCCATATATATTTGATATCGTTATTTAATATAAATGATCATAAATGAAATTGATGATAATACGAAAAAAAAACTATATGAAAATTTTTTAATCAAAATTTATGATAATATGAAAATATTTGATATCATGAAGACATTTGATAATATGATAATATTTGATCTTTTAACATTTCAACATGCAAATAATAAAATAATAATAAAACGCCACATGTGTAATTAAAATAAAAAGAAAAAATATATAAAATCTCAACAAAGCGGACATGTCACATTAAAAAAATAAAAAAAAATCAACAAAGTAGCGTCACGTCACAGATTCTGCTGACTGTGTCTATTGAGGGGGCAAAATGAAAGAATCTTCAAATGGCAGGGACGAAATCTGTATTTTTTTTACAGAGTCATTTTTCGAATCGCCCCAAATGGCAGGGGGTAAAATGTGTATTAACCCTAAATTTTTTATATAATAATTTATGATAATATGAAAATATTTGATATCATTATAAATAAAATAATATTAAAATTATATGATAAAATGAATTTTTTTAATTATTAAGTAAAAGAAAGAAGATGTTGTCAAAAGTAATAATATAATTGAAGATATAATTTGTTAAAGAAATACGTTTTCGAGATAAATTTAACACATAACAATTGCTTATTATATTTTACACCAATAAATAAAATATATTGTTTTATACCCACTAAAAATTAATGTATGGTGTTTAAAATAATAATTGTGTTAATAATTTAAGATATTGTATATTTTTAAATAATGCTTGTGTTAATAATTTAAATTAATGAATTAATTTTTTGGATCAAATATAATTTTTACTCCAAAACAGTAAAATATAATCGAAATTAATTAGATGAGTGAACTACTCTTAGGAAAGAAAGGATGCAGTAAATAATAAGAAAACAATTGTTATAGATTGGGCCAGTACCTACCCCACAATCGGGCAGACCCAACCCAGTGTCACATTGGGGAGGCCCAGCAAGGCCTAATCCTCCCCCCTGTCGGGCACGTTCAACGCTCTCTCCAGTCGAACAGGCCACTACCCAGCACGGGGAGAGATCACACGTCTTCCCCACGGACTCCACGTGCCTCCCACGCGGGAACACATCATCTGACAGCTACCCGCTTCCTGAAGAATTAATCAGCCCACCTTCCGAAAATCACGAGGCAGTTGCTCCAGGGCGAAGACCACGCGATGGTCTTCCATACACCACGTAAACCCTGGCAGTTATTTGCATTTGGCCTGGCGATCCGACCCAGTGCAGATGATCGTTGGCCCAACGTTGGGGGCACACTATAAATACCCTCTATCACTAGAGGGTCAGGTATTCTGATTTACACTCTCTCTACCTTTTCAGTACTTGCGCTTTCTACTCCGTCTCTTACTTTGCCATCGGAGTACCTTGTAGGTACACCCTTACCGTCTCACCACCATCGGAGTATAACGGATTTCATGATGTGTTGCTGGCCACCGATCTATTTCTGAACAGGTATGATAAGTGGTACCGTCTGTGGGAACCCTTGTTTCCCCGTTCTTTCTCCTGTAGAAACTCAAGAACCAAAGAAACTGAAAGCTCTGTTGATTTGAGCAAATTTTTGGAAGAACTGAATGTCAAAATATATGTTTAAACGTGAAGAAGTCTGATGAAAGAAGGCTGGTCAGATGAAAGAAGACTGGTCAAATATGATGTCCTAATAAATGTCTCGACGTCTTGAGTTGATATTGCAGGATGTTTCTAAATATGTTGCAAGATTTAAGGAGCAATCAGAACATGGGTCAAGGATCAATAAACAGAAGATTTGAATCCCAACTCAAGAGAAGATTATAAAAGAAGACCAAGACCTAGGACTGTAGAACTGAACCTATTGTAACACTTTTGTAAATTAAAAAATAGGGTTTAGGGTTTTGAGAGTCGTAGGTTTTCTTGTATGTCTCCCCCTGCTTTGATTTGATGTACTGTAGTAAACATAGGTACTTGTACAGATTCAAAAACCCGTAGGTAATTAATCGAGTATTGTTCTTGGATGAAGCTTTGAAGAAAATTCAAGTTAACTTGTTAGTCGAGGATGCTTGACTGAAATTTGTATTGGAAGGGGTGTCTTTCAATAGGGATGATACAGTTATGGTGTAGTAACTGTTAGATAATCACTGGTTGTGATTTAGGGAGTGAGATGAGTTTCTCTTATCATTTAGATGTGACTTATAATGATAAAGTCTTCATTGGGTAGTGATAGGTAAATGTGGGTGTTTACTATAAACCTTAGGTTGTTTACATAAAACTATACTACTGATAGTGGACTCTTCTTCCTAGATTGGTATCCCACAGATGTAGGTGAGTTGCATCGAACTGGGTCATCATATTCTGTGTTGTTTATCATTCTACAATTTACAGTTCAGTATTGATTAACATGTTGGAACAGATGTCGAAACATCTGTGGTTTTGTAGCTACTGATATTCTGGATATCAGTTTGCATTTTTGTTCTTTATTTAAATGATTATGCAGAACAATGTCTTGACATGTGTTAGGACATCTGTTGTCTGCTATGCCAGAATTTCAATTGGTATCAGAGCATGCACCCAGTCTGTTTTTGGATGAGATCTTTGGGAGATACTTTCCTGCGTTTAAACAAGGAGGAGTTTTAAAGATCAGATCAATCAACTCAGACATACTCAAGGGTATTAATGGATGGGATGGATGTTCTGGATCGAAGGTAACAACCCGGTGGTTGTTCATGTTGCTGAGGATGTTCTACAACAACTGTAGAAGAAGTGGCTAGTTCTCTTGTTGGGGTGTCTTATAAGATGTTCTGACATCTTGTTATGGCAAGTTGAATTTTTTCCTTGGTGGTTCCGCTGCATATGTTTTTGATGGAAGAGCTCTGGAATTATGGGATTCTGGAGTTGTTGCTGAAGACAGATGGTGGAAGATCTCAATCGTCAGCCTCTTTATTTGAAGATATTTGCATCTTTTTATTCCAAAGTCGGGAGCGACAGAATGGAGAGAGTTGTTGGAAGATGTCTGCTATGGTGACTTGGTACTTGGAAGCTTGGTTCCATGGTGCAGTTTGAACTCAGTTGAAGAGGAGGGGAGTTGAGTTTAGGTTTATCAAGTTCATGCTCTAGGAGTTTGATAAATTATTGATCGGCTAAGTTATCAAAGATACTTGAGAATTCACTCAAGTATACTTATAAAGGCATCTCAGTCGTGCATCTGGAGTCTTCTAGTTATTCTTCTAACTAGAGGGTATTTCTGTGAAACTCAAACCTGAAGAAAGTGGAGGTGATTTATTTTCATCATCCAAAACAGCAAGGAAGGATTCATCCCTCTTAATCCTAAGGGTGGATCTAATCTAAATGGAGATTTCAGAACTGTTAAGGTAAATAGGGTTCGTTTAGAGAGAATCTTATTTACTTGAGTCAAGGGTGGCAGCCTTGGTATCTCAACACTTTGTTTGTCAAAGAAGATACTTGCAAAAGATTGAATACTTGTTAAGTGTTCATGAAGTGATTTGTTGGAGTATAGTTTCAACAATGAAGCAGGATTATTGAACAAGGATTTAAGACTGATTGCTATTTGTGGTATTCACAAGTATTTAATTTATTATCCTTGTATGTGAAGTTCAAGATTGTTGATGTTCAACACGGTGTTGGAACATCTCTTCATCTGGTTTGTGCAGAATCATGGGAGGGGTACTGCATAAGCTTTTGGATCGATTTCTCTTAGGTGTTGACCTAAGAATCTGCTTCAGTGTGGTGTAGCAGAAACATCTGATCTCTGGAGATTTTCCTGACAAGAAACTGGTCTAGACAATGGTGATGTGGAAGATGAAGAAAAAAGACATCATAATCTTGATGGATAGTTCTTGGATCAGTTTATTTCTGATCCAGGAATATTGGAGTAGAGAAGGTGTGTTTGAGTTGTTACTAGAAGCATCTGGTGTTTATCTAGGGAGTGTCTTGGCAAGAGACTTGTCCAGAATGATGTGTTGGTGATGGTACAACTTGGATCAGTTTATTTCTGATCTAGGTAGTTAGGAGCATGGGATCTTGCTCATCTTGAAAGTCAAGGTTAAGTGGCAGTTATCTCTGACTTTCTACAATCCGTTTTACTTAAGGAAAGTGGCATCCTTTTGTATAGTTATGGTGTAGTCTAGGACTATTTATCATCTGAAGAATCAAATGTGGCAGGTGTGAGTTCTTTGGAGTTTTAAATCAGATATTCATCAAGGTGTGAGCTTGAATGGAATACCTGTGGAATAATCAAGCAGGAAGGAGGTGGTCTACTCAAACTTGGTTGTTGAATCAAGTCTATGATAGCATGGAACTCTTGTTCTGTTAAAGGGAGGAGGTTCTTCTAAGTGGCAGAAGGAGAATCTGAATTCAGCAGCTGGATGTCACATCAGAATGTTCTGACATCAAGCTAACATCAGGATCTCATCTGGTGATGTGGCACATCAGCTTAAGATAAGTTTATCTATAGGATAATGGAAGTTATGGATGCTTCAAAAAGGTCTGTCTCATAGCAGTTTGAGGGAGCTGTAAGTAGGAGAAGATGTTACATGTCTAAAGCTTGGTGATCCAAGATGTCTTGCTATTGAGCAAGTAGTTCATGTAACTTGAAGATTAGATTTCATTGGTGGGTTAGTGTATCTTGTGGGAGTTCTGAAGAAGTGTGAGATCAGTCAAAAGGTGGCATTTGGTTGGTTTCATATTTGAATTCAAGAAGGACGAGGCAATCAAATGTGGCATTTGGTGGTTCTCATGTGTGCATTCAACTTTCAAGTAGGGTGCTTGGAACTAACTACTTTTTGGAAGAACTGAATGCCAAAAGATATGTTTAAACATGAAGAAGTCTGATGAAAGAAGACTGGTCAGATATGATGTCCTAACGAATGTCTTGACATCCTGATCTGATATTGCAGGCTATTTCTAAATCTGTTGCAAGATTTAAGGAGCAATCAGAACATGGATCAAGGATCAATAAACAGAAGATTCGAAGCCCAACTAAGCAGAAGGCTATAAAAGAAGACCAAGACCTAGGACTGTAGAACTGAACCCATTGTAACACTTTTGTAAAGTAGAAAATAGGGTTTAGGGTTTTGAGAGTCGTAGGCTTTCTTGTAAGTCTCCCTCTGTATCGATTTGATGCAGTGTGGTAGACATAGGTACTTTTATAGATTCAGAAACCTGTAGGTAATGAATCGTGTATTGTTCTTGGATGAAGCTTTGTAGCAAATCCAAGTTAACTTGTTAGTCAAGGAGGCTTGACTAAACTTTGTATTGGAAAGGGTGTCTTTCAATAGGAATGATATAGTTATGGTGTAGTAACTGTTAGATAATCATAGGTTATGATTTAGGGAGTGAGATGGGTTTCTCTTATCATTTAGATATGACTTCTAATGATAAATTCTTCATTGGGTAGTGATAGGTAAACGTGGGTGTTTACTGTAAACCTTAGGTTGTTTACATAAAACTATACTATTGATAGTGGATTCTTCTTCCTGGATTGTATCCCCCAGATGTAGGTGAGTTGAACCAAACTGGGTCATCATATTCTATGTAGTTTATCATTCTGCAATTTACAGTTCAGTATTAATTAACATGTTGGAACAGATGTCAAAACATATGTGGTTCTGCAACTACTGATATTCTGGATATCAGTTTGCAGTACTGTTCTTTGTTTAAAGGATTATGCAGAACAATGTCTTGACATGTGTTAGGACATCTGCTGTCTGCTATGCCAGAATTTCAGAAACTTTCAATCTCCGAAGATCATGGCCAGCCCACGAAATGACGTCAACGCTCCCATCTCCGCTTTCACCCCATTCACCAACGGGGATGATCACGACCCCACCGTGACCGTTCACGTAGAAGAAGGTGACCCCAGGGACGGACACACCACCTCTCCCTCCTCTGACGACGCAGCCTTCAACGGCGCCCGATGTTTTGATTGCCCAGCTATTTACCAGTCGATCCCCGTGCCACCTAATGTTGATCCGGCCATGGTGGTTCTATTTGCAGCGATCAATTAGATAAATCTGATGATCTTCCAATAGAATGAGCAGATAGGAGTGCTCGAGAGGGAGAGACAATCACGCTCTCTCCCGCAGAGACATCTTCGCCTCGTTTCCCGCAGTCCCTCTCCTCCCCCGCGGAGGACACACCACGTGGACTCTCAAAGCCCCTCTCCTCAGAAGCCTGGGCGCCGTCCACATCTGGAGCAACCTCAGTCCATGGTCACCTAGAAGCGCGACCAGTCCCCTCCTTGGAAGGAACGACGTTCCCCCGTTTAGAAGAGGAGTAAGGCTGACGGATATGGCAAGAAGCCAAAGAGTCGACCAAGGAGCCCTCCCCAACGGAGCGGGAACAACCGAGGTGACAAGTCCACGTCACGATCACCTGTCAGGAGCGATGAAGACGACCAGCGCACCCTGCTGTCCAGAGATATCATGGAGGCCCCCTACCGGTTGAGATGGAAAAATCCCCGCTCTTGGCGACGTATGACGGTACGACTGACCCGGACGACCACATCGAAAGCTTTGATGCGATGCTCGATTACCGGAACATCTGGGGAGGCATCAAGTACACGCTCTTCCCCACTACCCCGCGGAAGAGAGCCATGGCGTGGTACAAGAGTCTCGCACCTGAGTCCATCACCGCCTGGAAGGAACTGAAGAGACAGTTCTTCAGGTATTTCACCGCTTCCCGACGCCACCCGAAGACGGAAGCATCCCTGGAAGCCATCATCTAGGGAAAAGATGAATCTCTCTGGGATTACATTGAGAGATTCAACCGAGAAGCTGTCCAGGTATCCACCTTGGACAACATGAAGAAATTCTTGATCGAGCGAGGACTGCAACCTCGCACCGAGTTCGCCAAGGCTGGCGGCATTAAAAGACCCAGCACCTTGGAAGTGCTCCTCCATAAGGCCTAAGCATACATCCAGTATGAGGACATAGAGGTTGCCCACTGTGCCTGCGATTCGCGAAATCAGGAGGGCACCAAAAGCTCTAGGCACAAGGACTCCACCGCCCCTTGACGAGGCGGGGAAAGAAGAAGAGAAGACCGGCCCCGAGACTCTTGAGAACCGAGGGGGCCAGCTGGCCGTTTCACTGAGTACAGGCTACTCACCGCTCCCCACGAGTGCATCCTGGCCGAGTGCATAAACTCAAAATTCCAGAAAGGAGGTGTCTGCTTCCCGAAACTGACATCCCCTAAACCAAACGTCGACAAGTCCAAATATTGCCGGTTCTACAGGAGCCACGGGCATGTCACGGAGGATTGCATCCACCTCAAGGATGCAATAGAAATCCTGATCAAAGAGGGGCACCTCAAGCAGTACCATATACAGTCCATCTGAAGATGAAGTACTACACGACCAAGGGTCGTTTCGTCACTCTCCACGGGGATATTGAGGCCGCCAGGAGATGCTTTGAGGCTGCAACCAAGGGTTTAAACTCAATCAACATCAAGTCCAAGACTACGGGTAATTCATCCCTGGATGAAGAGCAGAAGCCACTCCTGTGCATCAACGCGGTCGACCTTGACAGCCGCTTCCCCAGCAAGCAGAAGCAAAGTGAAACAGCGGACGACGCCCTTCCAGTTAAAGGAAACGTGCAGCCTCTCCACCCCGTGCGCCCCATTCCAGATAGAGACTTCAAACTCATCACTCTCGGAGACAATTCAGACAGAAAGGTGAAGATTGGCACAGGGCTCCCCGACCTGACGAGGAAGCAGCTGAAGGCCTGCCTCAGGGAGAATACTGACCTGTTCACGTGGAGCGCTGCGGAGATACCCGACCTTGACCCAGATGTGGTCTGCCATCAACTCACAATAGATCCATCTGCTAGGTCTGTAGTGCAATGTAGGCGGAGGCAGTCTCCCGAGAAAGCGGAGGCTACTGAAAAAGCTGTAAAAGACCTCTTAGAGGTGAATTTTATTTTGGAAGCCCAGTACATAACCTGGCTATAGAAAGTTGTACTTGTTAAAAATAATAATGGAAAATGGAGAATGTGCGTTTATTACACCGATCTTAAGCGGGTATGCCTGAAAGATGCTTATCCACTGTCTAACATCGACAAACTGGTCGACAATTCTGCATGTTTTAAATTGCTGTCGTTCATGGACGCATACTCGGGATACAATCAAATCCCTATGGCAAAGGCCGAGAAGCAACACACAGCTGTCATGACCGAGTCGGGAAACTACTACTATAATGTAATGCCTTTCGGTTTGAAAAATGTCCCTGCGACCTACCAATGGATGATGAACAAAGTCTTTCGGGGAGAGATCGGCGAAATGCTCGAGGTCTACATGGACGACATGATCGTAAAATCACGAGAAGAGATCGACCACACTGCCCATCTCAAAAGGGTCTTCGACACGGCGAGGAGATGCAAGAAGAGGTTCAACCCGGAGAAATGCACCTTTTGTGTCCGAGCAGGAAAGTTCCTCAGTTTATACCTCATAGAACGAGGGATCAAGGCGAACCCTGACAAGTGCAGGGTATTCTCCAAATTCCCGACGCCAAACTCAAAGAAATCGATACATTCGCTAAACAGGATGCTTATCTCGTTGTCCCGCTTCGTGACCAAATCGGTGCAACACGCACTTCCATTTTTTAAACTCCTACGCAAGGAGGCCACGCTCGAGTGGAACAAGGAGTGCGAACAGGCGCTCCTCCAACTCAAACAAGTCCTCTCGCAATCCTTGGTCCTCTCGAGACCAGAAGACGGAGAGACATTGTACATGTACCTCACCGTCACGAGCGAGGCGGTCGGCGCGACTCTAATCCGGGAAACCCCCGACGGGCAAAAAGCCTATTTACTTCACCAGTAAAGCCCTCCAAGGCCCCGAACTTAGATACCAGTAGATCGAAAAGGTCGCTCTGGCCCTCGTCACCGCGGCCAGAAGACTGCGACACTACTTCTTGGCCCACACAATCGTGGTGAGGACGGACCAACCCGTGAGACAGCTCCTCGGCCGACCTGACATGGCGGGCAACACTAGTAGAAAAAATGCTTGTTAAGTCGATTGAAAATGACTTTTTAAGTCGGGTCTGAGACTGACCTAAGAATCGGCGACATAAGAAGTTTTGACTTCTTAAATCGGATTTGAACCTGACTTAAGAAAATTTTATTAGGTCGGTTTAACTGTGTCTGACTTAATAAGTCTAGGCTTTCAGAAAGCCCTTATGCAATTTGTACCCGACTTAAGAATTTCCTTTCTTAAATCGGATATATATTTAACCGACCTAACAAGTTTATTTTTTTTGTAATATCAATTTTTTTGGAATGGCATATATATATATATATATATATATATATATATATATATGTATATATATATATATATATATATATATATATATATATATATATATATATATATATATATATTTAAGATTAATAGCAACACAACACAGTTCTATACATCTGTTCTAAAATCCAAACGTGCCAAGTTATAAATGTTAAAGCTCGTCGGAAACTATTTTTAAAATAATGACAACACTACAGTATGTAACGCAATTACTTAGTATAATCCAATCAAATTTCTTTCGATAATTAATAGATTATCCAATATGCTATGTGAGTAAAATATATAAGCATTATTTATAAATTTTAATGCTATACAATATGCCATGTGAGTAAATAGTACAAAAAGGCTTAAGACCTGTACCATCACCTATAACCGTGATTACATTATTATTTTCTCCCTTCCAACAACCATTCGTGTTTGTGTAGTAAAAGTGTAAAAATTTAATGAGCCAAATCACAAAACCAATTGTACCTAGAAGCATATAGATATGAATAAATGAAATACATAACTCTACTGATATTGTTGTTGAACTGTGACCAGTGCCAAAGAATCAAGGAACTTAGATTTCTGTGAAAGAGCTGAAGTTTTAGTTTTATTTTATTTTCACTATGTGAGAAGTTGTAGGTGCAATAAATGAAAGACAAGGAAAGTTGAAGTTCAGCAATACTAAAAATGCAGAGAGTCCAAATACTATATTCATTTGTGGAAATAAATCATACAAAAAGATTTACATCAAGAATTAGTAAGATGACACTATTTAATGATAGAACTTAGACATAGTTTCATCATATCCATGTTGATTATCATACAATAAAGTAACTTGCCACATGAGGTACTTACAGAAAGAAGCATAGAGCATAAGAAAGAGCCAATGGCAATATCCTGGCCAGATGTTATTGGGCAACGCATCAGATATTCACACATCAATAGTACCACCGGAGTCATAACTGGATGTCTAAAATCAGAACATGGAAATATCATTGACCATAATCGAAAGAGACACATCGTCTTTGAAGAAGGCCAACTGCTATTTTCTGTGATAGAAGAAAAGTTTTAGATCAGGTTGTCGCAACTCGAAAAAATCGCTTCATCGAAGACACGACCCTCGCGCGAAAGGCGCGGAAAATGGTTCGACAGAGTCGCCACCGAACTTTATTTATCCCAAAAGAGGGAAAGGAAAATATCGAGAAACCCTTTAAGGAGGGCACAGAACATGGTCGTCGCAACCACATTCTGGGTTCGGGAGTCGGTTACGTGAGAGGAAGGTACGCGCACCCCCTCACGTCCGTTGTACTCAACAGGAACCTCTTAGTTCGAATTGTGATGAACGTTATCTAAGCTTATTTGTTTTCTTCTCAACGATATATGCGAAAAGGTAAAGTAAAAGGTTTCAATTACTAAGGGAAATGGGGTGGTTTTAGGATAGGGTGCTCGGCAAGATCATCGCGACCTCGGGCCTACTTATGCTCATTCGGATGAGAATGAGGAATCAGAGCAATCGTAGTTCGACTACGGGAAGGGATAGAGGGAAGACGGAAGGTGGAGGGAAGGTAGCTCGCCAAGATCATCGCGATCTTGTGCCTACGTATCTTTACTCGGACGAGAATAAAGAATCAGAGCAGTCGTAGTTCGTGGTATGCCCACGAAATGAGGGGTTAGGGTTTGAATTTTAGGAGATAAAAAATTGAATGACATACAACCCAAGGGGCGTGCCTCGAGAGCAGTCACTCAAGAATCCAAGGAATGCTAGACTCCAAGAACTCAGTTCTTTCGTGAGTTGATTGCGAAAATGTTTGATAATGGTTAAGTGTTTTAAGACGAAAGGGTGAACGAATAACAACCCAAGGGCGTGCCTCAAGAGTCATTCATTCGAAGACCCAAGGAATGCTAGATTCCACGAATCTCCTCCTTTCGTTTGTTGATTAAGAAAACGATTGGAAAAAAGATTGGGTCGAATTGGGTTGCGACAAGAGGTGAGGATTGATACTAGTCCCTAGGGGTGCTCCTAGTAACGAATCCTCGAGATGTGTAAGTGTGCGTTTGATGGCGAGGCGAAAGGCGTTCGGCTCACGATTGGGCTCGACAACGAATCGAGGATTGGTTTGAAAATGATTTGGTTTGTTAAATGTTTTAGGGAGAATGACGATTATTCGATAAACAAGACGTCGGCCTCGTAACCAATTAATCGGGGCGTTATTGGAATGCTAGATCCCAACGACACCTTTTTCATTCGATTGATTTACGAAATATTGTTTGATGAACAACAAAAGTACCACATGGAATGCTAAACTCCAGTGGCATTCCTTTGTCCAAATAATTAAGACGCGTGTTTTAGAAACGAAAGGTCAAGTGATCACAACCCAAGGCGTGCGCCTCAATAGCGCTCACTCAAGAACCTAAGAAGTGCTTGACCTCAAGAATTCAATTCTTTCGTGATTTAATTATGAAAACGATTTGATAGGTGTGTTAAGTATTTTAATCGAAAATTAAGTGCTTAGGTGCTTCGATAATTTTAGTGTGTTTTGATTAAGTGTATAAACAAAGAAAATGGTTAGATGAATAAGATATGAATATGTTATAAATAATATGAATAATAATGTGAACAAGATATAAGCAAGATAATATGAACAAGATATATAATATTGACATAAAAGTAAATCAAGATAATATTGACGGAAATGTAAAGTTAGTGGTTAATCGGATGAATCGGGTCCAATGTAGCCCTAAGCCATCGTAGCACGATCTATGACGAAGATCACACTATAGGAGGATGCGCATTTGATCTTTGTGCTAAAAAACGATAGAGAAATGATATTGAGGATCATTCTCCAATGAAATCGTGCCACACGAAAAGAAAAAGTGACAATCTCGTCTTAATCACAAACTTTCATCGATTAATCGAAGGTAACCTATCACGATCCCAAAGTATAGAAAGAGATCTCGATGATCACTCACTACAGATTTGAAATAATGAAGGTTAATCGCTTCAACCATCAACATTCGTGAATAGAAAGACTTCATCGATCGAAGATGAAAAAGAAGATACAAGAAGATGCGAAATGAAAAAATGGAATGGAAATAGAAAATAAATCGAAGGGGTCTCGTCTTAATCAAGTTTTAATCGAGAAATCAATAATCAACGATATTTGACTTTCATTGACCAAAAAAATAGAACATAAGAAATGAAATGGAAAGCGACAAGAGATCGAAAATAAGAAAGGTCTCATCTTTACCAAGATCTTAAATCGATAAATCGATAATCGTTGGTTTTAGATTTTCATTGACCCATAAAAAAGAGAAATAAAAGGTGGTCTCATATTGATCTAGATTTTTCGATTTATTCAAATCAATAAATCCAAGACCTTTTGTTATATCATTGACCAAAAGTGAAAATAAAAGAATATGTGAAATGAAAATCATAAGAAATGAAATAAAATCGAGAAAAAGAAGAAAAGTCTCACCTTTATCAAGATTTTAAATCGAAAATCGATAAATCTTTGATGTTTGGTTTTCATTGACCCAAAATGAATGGTAAAAACAAATAAATCAAAAAGAAAATAAATAGGCCTCATATTAATCAAAATTTATAGATCTACTTGAAATAAATCCACAAATCATGATATTTTTGATATCATTGGCCCATAAATAGAAAATAAAATTGAACGAAGAAATAAGAAAGTTGAAGATAAAAATCAAAATGGGATAAAAGGAAAAGAGAAATAAAAAACATAGAAATAGAAATTTCAAATCACTTAAAAAAAGATTAAAAACAAGCATAGAGGGGGGGTGGCGCAGGAGATTGGGTGTGTGAGATAGAATCACTTGGGCCATTAAAGCCCATCATCCTCTTGGAAGAACACCACACGGTATAAAAAATAACCAAAATAAAGGCTTATGGAAACCAACAGGCTTCAAGGCCCAAGTAGCATCCCAACAAATGGTTTCAACAAGCGTTTGTAACAACGTTAATACCATCCTACTCATTAATTGAAAAGAACAAGGCAATAAAAAGTATTTAAAACTAACAGCATCAAAAAAATAAATTAAAAAAATAAAAGCAAGATGAATAAGTCAACAATGAATACGTGATAAAAGGGCCAAGCTTCATGACAACATACATATCCGTTTTCAAAACGAGATTTGAAAGCAAAATAAACTCAACACAATGTCTCGTTTCAACCTTCTCTTCATCTCAGGCTTGCTTCACTCTCGCGATTTCGTTCCTGGTATGGTTTAGTTCTCAAGTTTGTTCTTTCGATTCGATTCTGTTTTGTGTGGTTCGACACTCAATCTCTTTTCATCTCTCTTATCTTTCTGGTTTTTGATTTGTGTGTTCTAAGTTCTGGGTTGAGATTTATGAATGGTTTTTTGTGGATTGGAGGTTGAAGGTTCGGTTTGTGAAACTTTGCATGTTATGTTAATGACGTGGCTCATGCTTGGAAATATGGTTTTGGTTAACAATTCCTCTTTCATTTTGTAGATTGTGTATTTGTAAAAAATGTTTGCTTTCAAACGCTGTTGTGCATTGCCAATTTGAGTATTGATGGTTGGTGACTGGCTTTTGTCTCTTCTTTGTGTAGTATGATTTGTGCGTACTGATTCATGAGGCATGTTGGCATGTTGGTAGATGGCTTGGATTATTTTGTTTTTCACGTAGCAGTCGTGTGTTGCATTGGGCTTACTTTTCTTCTTTTTTGCAATTGTAACTATAAAACAAATATTATGGGCCTTAATTAATCGGAAAGAAAATAGTTATGGTTAAGAAAAATGGATTGTGAATTTATTTGGAAATTTTAGAATTTGAAAATGAATAAATGTATATGGATTATGGATATTTATGGATATTGGATACGGACATGGTAATTGAAAGAGATATGGATAAAAAAGTGGGTAATAATGGATAATGAAAACTTGGACATAGGATGGATAATGGTAGTTGGATTGGATAATATGGATAAAATGAGAATGGAAATGAACGAACTGTCTTTGATGGTCTTTAACTGTAAAATAACTGATAACTTGACATATCCTGACAATCTGACCCACACCAACTACTTGAATAGGCCTAGAACCCTAACTGAATCCTCAATCACACATTATCTGAATTAAGCACACCCTGGCTTTGATTATGAAACAACCTTGTCTGACCAAGATTATACCAAACCTTCACTTGTACTGAAAACATCTTTGCACGCACACTCGACCCGAATAAACCTCAACTGAGTCTTGATTTAATTCAATTCAACCTTGTGAAACCCTGAGTTCCGGCCAGAAGCAAAAGAAACATATTTTTTGGATTTTTGAATAATAGTTAGTGGGTGGATGTACAGATGAAAACAAATCGCGGGTACGACAAATTTGGGGTATGACATATGCCCCTATCTAATTGGCTCAAACCGAGTAAGATGAATTGCTACGGCGTTCAACCTTTTGAGGTATAAGTCAATTAGATATGAAGAAGACCATGAATTTGTCCGAAAAGAAAGAAAATGCTTGAGATGTGGAATGATGGACCAATGTCAACCCTCGAGTGGACACTGAAAAACTTACAAAGGTCGTTATCACCAAAAGGATAATAACAGGAAACTTTGACACCAAAAGGATGACATACCTATCACCAAAAGGATGATAGTGGACACACGCACACTGACCCTTCACCAAAAGGATGAAAATGAGGTCAAAACCTGCTATTACCAAAAGGATAATAGGGCACACACACGCACACATACCCTTCCACCAAAAGGATGAAAATGAGGTCAAAGCCTGCTATTACCAAAAGGATAATAGAGCACACACGCACACAGACCCTTCCACCAAAAGGATGAAAATGAGGTCAAAGCCTGCTTTTACCAAAAGGATAATAGGGCACACACGCACACAGACCCTTCCACCAAAAGGATGAAAATGAGGTCACAACCTGTTATTACCAAAAGGATAATATGGCACACACACACAGACCCTTCCACCAAAAGAATGAAAATGAGGTCAAAGCCTGCTATTACCAAAAGGATAATAGGGCGCACACACACGCAGATCCTTCCACCAAAAGGATGAAAATAAGGTCAAAGCCTGCTATTACCAAATGGATAATAGGGCACACACACAGAGACCCTTCCACCAAAAGGATGAAAATGAGGTCAAAGCCTGCTATTACCAAAAGGATAATAAGGCACACACACACAGACCCTTCCACCAAAAGGATGAAAATGAGGTCAAAGCCTGCTATTACCAAAAGGATAATAGGGCACACACACACAGACCCTTCCACCAAAAGGATGAAAATGAGGTTGAAGCCTGCTATTACCAAAAGGATAATAGGGCACACATACACAGCTATCTGACACCAAAAAGATGACAGACCTATCACCAAAAGGATGATAGAGACCTCACGCACACAGTGACCCTTCACCAAAAGGATGAAAGTGAGGTCACAACTTACCACTACCAAAAGGATAATAGCGAGCAAAATGATAACAAAGGTTGTCACTCACCAAAAGGATGACACACAGACCAATGGTTCATGGATCGACGACACCAAAAGGATGACGGATCAATACAAGCTACCATCACCAAAAGGATGATAGGAACTTCCCACTTGCGAGGACCGACACCAAAAGGATGAAGGTTAAGTTGACAATATGAACGGCTACCACCAAAAGTATGATAGGAAATTTCTGATTTTGAGGGTTACCAACACCAAAAGGATGCAGGTTGAATTGAGTTGACAGGGTTCGGCTATAACCAAAAGGATGATAGTAAGGCAATCGAAAAAAGGTCAAGTTTGCTGGGGATATGATGAGTGAGGATTTCTTGGAGACATCAGCAAACGGTTGAAGCAAAGAAGTCACTGAGGAACACCATTTTTATCAAAAGGTTGACAAGGACCAACTCACTGGGGACGCCCAAGAAGAAGGTTGAATTTTGCTTGGAGGAAACCACCGACTGGTCTGAGGATACCAATTCATCAACAAAAGGTTGAAGAGTTCATGAGGAATGCCCATGAACTTGAAGAAAATGCCCCTGATTGGGCTGACAATTATTTGAGCTTGACCAACAAAAGGTTGAACAACTTCATGAGGAACACCCAAGAATTTGATGAAGATGCCCCTGGCTGGGATGAAGATGCTCTTGTAGTCTTGAGCTATAACTTTGTGAGGAACGCCCACAAATTGATGAAGATGCCCCTGGCTGGGCTGAAGATCTTCTTGCAGTCTTGAGGTTAATCCTGGATCTTGACTTATGCGTATGTATGAACGCTTGATTTTGTAATGATGTTCCATATCGAATGGAAATGCAAATATAAATGCTGACGTATGGAGATGCAAGTGTTGGGGAAGTATGATTGGTTTTTTGGGATGCACATGATGCATATGATGTTGATGATGTCGAATGCGATGCATATGATGCATATGATTGCAGACAGGTGATTGGATATGTTTGGAAGGTGTCAGCGTGGTGGACTTTTGGGTATTTGCCAATGAGGATTGGACTTTGGGTGGGGGGAGGGTTTGATTTCCTCGACACTCAGTTTGTTGACGTCATGATTGAAGGAGATGAAGATGCTCTTGATGCCTCGAGTTTGGTCACTTGATGATAAGTCATTTCTGAGAAGACCATAACTCTTATACTTGAGGGTCAGGTTGGCTTGAACAGATACAGAGAGGATATGCCTTCTGCGATGGGTCTTGCCCCAGTCTGAATATGGTAATGGTTTGCCCCTGATTAACCAGTTCTGAAATGACTTGATCTTTTGGAAGATGAAATTTGATGTGCTTTGAGGTGGCTTGCCCCTGATTGTGCTGCTGAAAGATTTGCCCCAGCCTGAGGGTTTTGAGGGAGTCTTACTTCGGGTCGACACCACTGAAAGCTCAAATTCCTTTTTGATTGCCCCTTGTTGGAGTTGTCCTGAATATCTAGCACTGATTTGCAGTTAAAATTGCGCATTCACAAATGGTAATCTTAACGCAATACTCATGCAAGTTTTGAAAAAGTGTCATTTATTCGAGTGTCGTGATAGTGAGACGAATGGACCATTAGCCCAAACGTGTGTTGATTTTGATGGTGTGAAAGATATAGCAAGGAGAATGACACCAATGCTGAAGATTAGCAAATATGGGGAGTCAGTTTCCGCAACTTTGCAATAGGATGCTTTCAAAATAAACCTCGCCTCAATTAGGTCTTTCGAGGGTTATAACGTGGTTTGGTTTACGGTTTATGAAACAAAGGATATTAGGCTCAAAGTTTGATTTGTACCCACCCCTTCTTCGTGATGAACTTCCAGTCCTACGTTCAGTTAAATCTGCGCATGTTTGTCTTCTAAAAGAGATGACGGTATAAGCGTGATGTTTCGAGGTATGCTTGAAATGACAGTCACCTTTGTTTTGTTTTTGATGGATGTTAGTGACTCTTTGAGATGGTGGTCACTGAATCTTATTTTGTTTTGGTTGAGGATTCGAGGGCTTCTTTTGTTTTTGCTTTTAATCCCTATATTTTGCATGGACTGATTTTGTTTTTCGAGTCCATCATGGTAGCCTTGATTTTTGCCTAAGTCTCCTTATGAGGTGCTCGACTTAGTAGACTTTTGATTTTTTTGTTTTTGGTTTTGTTGGATGATTGTGACTGCCAAGTCACAGTTATTGATGAACAACCGTCAAGTCTTGTGGAATTTTGCTTTGTGATTTGAGTGTGTAATTGGGTTAACTGAACACTTCCCTGCCCCAAGTTGAGTGTAAGGGTTTGAATATCCAAAGGAAACTACTACTTCTAGGCTCGAAGTGGTTTACTAGGGATTAACTTCGTGTCTCTCCAGTGTTTGGGGGGTTGAAACAATGCCTGTACATCCTCGGCGGATTTTGTCCAAAAGCATACATTTTGCAATTATGGGTATTTAGTTGTCATCATCCTCCCTCCAATCATTGCTAAACCATAGTTGATAAAGAGAGTGAAGTGGATAAATGTGTTGGTGATTTGCAGTAAATGGAAGAAATGAGCGAATACGACATAACTGATTCAAAACATGCATAGTCGATACATTAAGAAAACCACATACGAAAGGCAATGTTCAAAGCATACAGTACTTAAACAAATAAAGACAAAATAACAAGAATGCAAATGATGGGATGGCAACATGACTGCCTTCTTCGGGGAGATGAACTTGACTTGACTTGATGCTGGCACTAGTTTGGCGGCGGCATAGGGTTTTTGATGAAGTTTGGAGCCCTCCCATTGAATGTGAGAAACTTCGAATCAATCAGGTCTTGAACTTTGTGCTTGAAAGCTCTGCAGTCCTCGATCGTATGCCCTGGAGCACCCTTATGAAACTCGCAATGAGCATTAGCATCATAATCTGGGGGAATGACAGTTAGGGGAGCCAGGTCTCTCGGAGTAATGGCCCTCTTCTCCATCAATTGAGCAAATATCTGAGCATATGATGTTGGAAGATGATCAAAGTCTCTATCTGGCCTCCTTGTCCTCTGTTGATTAGGTTGACATTGTTGAGCAGCTCTCTGTTGTTGATTCTGAGGAGGATACTGATACCCTTGCTGATTGTAGGACTGTTGCTGAGGCATTGGAGCTTGAACAGCTTGAACAGATGGATGATAAGGCATTGGAGCATATTGTGCAGCAGCAACATATGGATATTGGAAGTAAGGGATTTGATAAGGCATTGGAGCAGAAGCTTATTGAGCTTGCCTTTTCTGAACAGAGATGGCATTTGCTTTGCCCTTTTTTTTCTTATATCCATTGAAAGGCTTCTTAGCTCCAGCCTGACTGCTAGAACCTCCTTGGATCTTTCCACTTTTCAAACCCTCTTCAATTCTTTCACCGACAATTACCAAATCAAAGAATCCGGCAGAAACATTACCAATCAATTTCTCATAGTATTGGCCTTGCAAAGTACCCATGAAGATGTCAATCAGTTCACGGCCAATAAGTGGTGGATGCACTCTTGCGGCTAGCTCCCTCCAGCGTTGTGCGTACTCCTTAAAGGATTTGTTGTCCTTTTGAGCCATACTCTAAAGTTGAGTACGGTTCGGAGCAAGGCCAGTATTGTATTTGTATTGCTTGACGAATGCATCAGCTAGCTCAGCCCAAGTGCGCACACTGGTACGCTCCAGCTGCATATACCATTCGAGTGATTCCCCAGACAAACTGTCTTGGAAGTAATGGATCATCAGATTTTCGTCTTTGGCATAGGCAGCCATCTTGCGGTAGTACGTCTTCAGATGGATGTGAGGACAATTGAGACCTTTGTACTTTGGGAATTCCTGTACTTTAAACTTGGGAGGAATGACAACATCTGGTACCAAGCACATTTCCAGATCATTCAAAGAAGTTGAGTCGCTCCCCTCCATGACTCGGAGTTTTTCAGCTAGATCACGACACATTTTGATGGCTTCAGAATCCTGAGCAGCAGTAGGATTGACATTTGGGATAGCAGCGTGGTAGTTCTGTACCTCATCATACTGATCTAGCAGATTTTCTTCAGCATGAGGAATAGGAATCTGAGTGACAATAGGTTGGGCTTGCGGAATAGCTCCAACAGTAACTCCAGATGTTGGAAGTGGTTGAGAAGTGGCTCCTTCAGCGGCATGAGTGAAGTTCATTGGTATCCCAATAGGAACCGAGAGCCTTAAGGGTGACCCTTGCATAAGCACATTATTGTTGGCAGCAGCGGCTTAACGCAGTTCTTCTTCTTTTCTGGCCATCATGATGGCTTCGAGAATCTGGTCAATCTTTCCCTTCATAGAGTCCAACTCTTCTCTGAAGGCAGCTTGCTCTTGTTGAATCTGTTCCATCATTCGTCTTGTGTTGGCTCGAGTTGCGTACTGGTGTCGAGAAATCAGCTTGATTTACTGGAGATGGAAGGAGTTTGAAGTGAGATTCTGAGGCTGAAATGCAATGTAAGATGCATAACAGATGCAATGCAATACAATGACATGAGATGTAATGCAAGATGCAAGATCCAGGATCGCAGATCATAGGTTCAAACATTTCTGAGGTTGGCCGTTCACGGGTAGATGAACAAAGTCTCTGATCAAAGAAACCTTATAGGTAGGCTCTATGAGGAATGTTCTAGATTCTTTACCCATAAACCCACTCACGAGATGGTTCCTATGTTGACGGATAAGGTTCCCAGGATTACGGACACAAATCGCATCAATGTCACGCAACAGGCTAGCTGCATTACGACGATAATGACGACAAGGTCTCTCCTGAGTGGGGTCCTCGTGCTAGGCGCACAAGGAGCGAGTCCTTGGAGACTAACACTACACGACCACCAATATAGAACTTGGTTCTAAGAGTGGTTCATAGAGTCACGGACCCTTCATGAATCAAGTCGTGCGATAGGCTAGCTGTGTTACAATAGGATCTATGAAAAGGTCTACTCTATGGGAGCTTTCATGCTAGGCACACAAGGAGTGAGTCCTTGGGGACTAACACTACTCAACATCCAATTCTAAACTATGTGTTCCCTCTGCTTTTACCAAAGCTCGGGTGTAGAGCTTTACTCATGATATCAACCCATGATCCAACAGCCAAGAATGATAATGAGCATAAAGGAAAGCAATAAGAGGACAAATACGTAAACGAGAAGAAAACAAGCAAACAAAGATAACACTCCTCACAAATCGCACTAAGTTAGGCTCGACTCTCTCTTGCATGGAGCAATTCACATCCCCAGCAGAGTCGCCATCTGTCGCACCTCGAAAAAATTGCTTCATTGAAGACACAACCCTCGCGCGAAAGGCGCAAAAAACGGTTCGACAGAGTCGCCACCGAACTTTATTTATCCCAAAAGAGGGAAAGGAAAATATCGAGAAAACCTTTAAGGAGGGCATAAAACATGGTCGTCGCAACCACATTCTGGGTTCGGGAGTTGGTTACGTGAGAGGAAGGTACGCGCACCCCCTCACGTCCGTTGTACTCAACGGGAACCTCTTAGTTCGAATTGTGATGAATGTTATCTAAGCTTGTTTGTTTTCTTCTCAACGATATATGCGAAAAGGTAAAGTAAAAGGTTTCGATTACTAAGGGAAATGGGGTGGTTTTAGGATAGGGTGCTCAGCAAGATCATCGCAACCTCGGGCCTACGTATGCTCATTCGGACGAGAATGAGGAATCAGAGCAATCGTAGTTCGACTACGGGAAGGGATAGAGGGAAGACAGAAGGTGGAGGGAAGGTAGCTCGCCAAGATCATCGCGATCTTGTGCCTACGTATCTTTACTCAGACGAGAATAAAGAATCAGAGCAGTCGTAGTTCGTGGTACGCCCATGAAACGAGGGGTTGAGGTTTGAATTTTAGGAGACGAAAGATTGAATGACATACAACCCAAGGGGCGTGCCTCGAGAGCAGTCACTCAAGAATCCAAGGAATGCTAGACTCCAAGAACTCAGTTCTTTCGTGAGTTGATTGCGAAAATGTTTGATAATGGTTAAGTGTTTTAAGATGGAAGGGTGAACGAATAACAACCCAAGGGCGTGCCTCAAGAGTCATTCATTCGAAGACCCAAGGAATGCTAGATTCCAAGAATCTCCTCCTTTCGTTAGTTGATTAAGAAAACGATTGGAAAAAAGATTGGGTCGAATTGGGTTGCGACAAGAGGTGAGGATTGATACTAGTCCCTAGGGGTGCTCCTAGTAACGAATCCTCGAGATGTAACCTCGAGATGTGTGAGTGTGCGTTTGATGGCGAGGCGAAAGGCGCTCGGCTCACGATTGGGCTCGACGACGAATCGAGGATTAGTTTGAAAATGATTTTGTTTGTTAAATGTTTTAGGGAGAATGGCGATTATTCAATAAATGAGACGTCGGCCTCGCAACCAATTAATCGGGGCGTTATTGGGATGCTAGATCCCAGCGACACCTTTTTCATTCAATTGATTTACAAAATATTGTTTGATGAACAACAAAAGTACCACATGGAATGCTAGACTCCAGTGACATTCCTTTGTCCAAATAATTAAGACGCGTTTTTTAGAAACGAAAGGTCAAGTGATCACAACCTAAGGCGTGCGCCTCAATAGCGCTCACTCAAGAACCCAAGAAGTGCTTGACCTCAAGAATTCAATTCTTTCGTGATTTAATTATGAAAACGATTTGAATAGGTGTGTTAAGTATTTTAATCGAAAATTAAGTGCTTAGGCACTTCGATAATTTTAGTGTGTTTTGATTAAGTGTATAAACAAAGAAAATGGTTAGATGAATAAGATATGAATATGATATAAATAATATGAATAATAATGTGAACAAGATATAAGCAAGATAATATGAACAAGATATAATATTGACATAAATGTAAATCAAGATAATGTTGACGGAAATGTAAAGTTAGTGGTTAATCGGATGAATCGGGTCTAATGTAGCACTAAGCCATTGTAGCACGATCTATGACGAAGATTACACTATAGGAGGATGCGCATTTGATCTTTATGCTAAAACACGATAGAGAAATGATATTGAGGATCATTCTCCAATGAAATCGTGCCACACAAAAAGAAAAAGTGACAATCTCGTCTTAATCACAAACTTTCGTCAATTAATCAAGGTAACCTATCACAATCCCAAAGTATAGAAAGAGATCTCGATGATCACTCACTACAGATTTGAAATAATAAAGGTTAATCGCTTCAACCATCAACATTCGTGAATAGAAAGACTTCATCGATCGAAGATGAAAAAGAAGATACAAGAAGATGCGAAATGAAAAAATGAAATGGAAATAGAAAATAAATCCAAGGGGTCTCGTCTTAATCAATATTTAATCGAGAAATCGATAATCAACGATATTTGACTTTCATTGACCAAAAAAATAGAACATAAGAAATGAAATGGAAAGCGATAAGAGATCGAAAATAAGAAAGGTCTCATCTTTACCAAGATCTTAAATCGATAAATCGATAATAGTTGGTTTTAGATTTTCATTTACCCATAAAAAAGAGAAATAAAAAGGTGGTCTCATATTGATCTAGATTTTTCGATTTATTCAAATCAATAAATCCAAGACCTTTTGTTATATCATTGACCAAAAGTGAAAATAAAAGAATATGTGAAATGAAAATCATAAGAAATGAAATAAAATAGAGAAAAAGAAGAAAAGTCTCACCTTTATCAAGATTTTAAATCGAAAATCGATAAATCTTTGATGTTTGGTTTTCATTGACCCAAAATGAATGGTAAAAACAAATAAATCGAAAAGAAAATAAATAGGCCTCATATTAATCAAAATTTATAGATCTACTTAAAATAAATCCACAAATCATGATATTTTTGATATCATTGGCCCATAAATAGAAAATAAAATTGAACGAAGAAATAAGAAAGTTGAAGATAAAAATCAAAATGGGATAAAAGGAAAAGAGAAATAAAAAACATAGAAATAGAAATTTCAAATCACTTAAAAAAAAGATTAAAAACAAGCATAGAGGGGGTGTGGCGTAGGAGATTGGGAGTGTGAGATAGAATCACTTGGGCCATCAAAGCCCATCATCCTCTTGGAATAACACCACACGGTATAAAAAATAACCAAAATAAAGGCTTATGGAAACCAACGGGCTTCAAGGCCCAAGTAGCATCCCAACAAATGGTTTCAACAAGCGTTTGAAACAACGTTAATACCATCCGACTCATTAATTGAAAAGAACAAGGCAATAAAAAGTATTTAAAGCTAACAGCATCAAAAAAATAAATTAAAAAAATAAAAGCAAGATGAATAAGTCAACAATGAATACATGATAAAAGGGCCAAGCTTCATGACATCATACATATCCATTTCAAAACGAGATTTGAAAGCAAAATAAACTCAACACAATGTCTCGTTTCAACCTTCTCTTCATCTCAGACTTGCTTCACTCTCGCGATTTCGTTCCTGGTATGGTTTAGTTCTCAAGTTTGTTCTTTCGATTCGATTCCGTTTTGTGTGGTTCGACACTCAATCTCTTTTCATCTCTCTTGTCTTTCTGGTTTCTGATTTGTGTGTTCTAAGTTCTGGGTTGAGATTTATGAATGGTTTTTTGTGGATTGGAGGTTGAAGGTTCGGTTTGTGAAACTTTGCATGTTATGTTAATGAAGTGGCTCATGCTTGGAAATATGGTTTTGGTTAGCAATTCCTCTTTCATTCTGTAGATTGTGTATTTGTCAAAAATGTTTGCTTTCAAAAAGCTGTTGTGCGTTGCCAATTGGAGTATTGATGGTTGGTGACTGGCTTTTGTCTCTTGTTTGTGTAGTATGATTTGTTTGTACTGATTCATGAGGCATGTTGGCATGTTGGTAGATGGCTTGGATTGTTTTGCCCTTCACGTAGTAGTCGTGTGTTGCATTGGGCTTACTTTTCTCCTTTTTTGCAATTGTAACTGTAAAACAAATATTATGGGCCTTAATTAATTGGAAAGAAAATAGTTATGGTTAAGAAAAATGGATTGTGAATTTATTTGGAAATTTTAGAATTTGAAAATGAATAAATGTATATGGATTATGGATATTTATGGATATTGGATACGTACATGGTAATTGAAAGAGATGTGGATAAAAAAGTGGGTAATAATGGATAATGAAAACTTGGACATAGGATGGATAATGGTAATTGGATTGGATAATATGGATAAAATGAGAATGGAAATGAACGAACTGCCCTTGATGGTCTTCAACTGTAAAATAACTGATAACTTGACATATCCTGACAATCTGACCCACACCAACTGACTTGAATAGGCCTAGAACCCTAACTGAATCCTCAGTCATATATTATCTGAATTAAGAACACCCTGGCTTTGATTATGAAACAACCTTGTCTGACCAAGATTATACCAAACCTTCACTTGTACTGAAAACATCACTGCACGCACACTCGACCCGAATAAACCTCAACTGAGTCTTGATTTAATTCAATTTAACCTTGCGAAACCCTGAGTTCCGGCCAAAAGCAAAAGAAACATATTTTTTGGATTTTTGAATAATAGTTAGTGGGTGGATGTACAGATGAAAACAAATCGCGGGTAGGACAAATTTGAGGTATGTCACAGGTGATGCTTAATCGTCTTAACAATTCATAGATGATAAAAATTAAGGCGGAGGCAACAAATATTCAAGCTAATTTCATTCTGACCTGCGTTCTTTATACTCTCAACAAATTGCTTTATAGTGGTTTCTATTCTGCGACGAGCCAGAGTTGTTAATAGCGGCCGCTTCCGGCGCGATCCCGGGCGATCCGGCCGGGGCGGCCCTCCTCCGCACGCGTAGACGAGCACATATTGCAGCAAAGTGTGGGATTTTCGTACTTATCTCTATCAATTATTTCACCGGCATATTAACTAAATCAACATTCAATGGTTTCTTATTTGTCAAAACAGCAAAATACTGCAATAATACTCCATAAAATACCAGAAAAGAAAAGAATGATTATAAATACACTCATATAACTAGAAACAATAATCTAAAAAGAACAAAGCTATGTTTCATTCATGATATTAATATAGTTTAAAATACATAAGTTAGCTTTCATTCAAAGAACAAAGCTTGATACCAAAACCCTATATTTACACAGTTGAAGGAAGCAATTTTAGAAATTGCATTGCAATATAGTTTTTTTAGTAATTGAGAGTCCAAGATATTACACTTCTCATATACAACAATAAGTGGATTCAGTAAGCATGAATATTAGCACAAATTAGATTTAAATCAAAACAAATAGTTAATATAAAGGTAAGTTTCTTACTTGCACTTTCTTTCAATTTTCTGCAGCAAGTGTGGTTGCATTGCTTTTCCGGATCCGATTGATGATTAAAATAATAAACCAAAGCCAAGTGTCAAAAACCTTACAAAATCAACAAAAACCAAATACTATGTTGATAATAATAAAAAGTAACAACCAAATACTATGTTGATAATAATAAAAAGTAACCTGATGACCAACATCCAACATGATTTTGTCTTTAGGAGCATTTAAAACATAGTGAAGGGCAACAGTGAGTTCAACAACACCAATGTTGGATCCCAAATGACCTCCAGTTTCAGAAACCTTGAATATAATATCTGAATGCAGCTCATCCACAAGTTGTTTCAATTCCTACATCACAATTTTAACAACATTAAATAAGATTCTCAAATATGTATATTTAAACAATTCAAGATTTTTGTCTACATTTTCTGGCCAGCTCTCTTGCTTCTTTGTTCTTATTTTAAAACAAAGCATTGTTGCAACAATTATGGAATGTAAAACAAAGTAATTGAGAGCTTTTATTCTACCAAGATTATCGCCGCCAAATGATTAAAAAAAACCACAAACACAATCAGTGGTGTCCAAAGAAAAACTTAAAACATTTCTAAAAATAAATCATACATGTCCTTAATTTCCATTTTCTCATGTCTTTCTGAGGTGTGAAATATAAACATGATCAAAATAGAAAAATTGAACAAAAGAAAGACAAAAAGTAGGAAAGAACAAGGGAATAACTAGCTATTATACATTTATGTTAAAGTGGTGAGCTTTCTCCCTACTGTTCCCTAGTTCACTCTGCAAGGAAAGTACCTGAGATATAAGAGAAAGTTCAGCTATATTAAGAAGATTAATGATATAGATGAAGAGCTGAAAATGAAGACTCAAACTACCAATTGTATGTTCTAGAATCAGATACCAACCTACCAACCAAGCAACCTTGAGATAAATAGAAATGTTTAAATCGTGGATTTTATTAATAACAATGAAAAATTAATACGTAACAAAATCATTCAAACGTCATCATCTTTAACCATAAATTTCTTCAAAGTTTTATTCCAGAAAAGGAGAAACATAACTCACTCTTCTCTAATGCATATGTAGGTATAATGATAAGCACTTCCTGCTGACGGACATCGACATGCAAGTTCTGCATAACACAAAGCTGATAGTGCGACTATTCCTGAAAATAAGAGTGATAATACAAGTGCTGGTCCCCCTTGGTCCCTAGCAACTGTTCCAATGAGAATATACCCTCAACCTCTTGTTGTAGTTCTAACCCCTGATTTTCAAGAATGATCAATGACCTTCTATATTGTAAATGCTAAGTAAAATCTAAAAAGAAGTTAAGCCCTACATATATTAGAGAAAACATAAATTGGAAGCTAGCAATTGGGCATATTATAATGAGTAAGCCACTGCCATTCTAGAGAATACCCAGAAACTCAACCAATAAAAAAAATAAAGATAACCACAAACATAATCTCACTCCATTCACTAACAGCAAAATCATATCAAATAAAATCAAAATCAACATAAGCACAAAATATAACTCACTATGTTGAACAAAATTCAAATATTTGAAATTGAAAATGAAGAATTACCAATTACAACAAAATCAACAACATATAACTTCCTATCCAATTAAGGGTGACTCCTGTAGTGAATAGAATCAACTTGCTTCCTCCAAATCAAGCTTCCAAATCCTCTAAACCACCCTCAGTCTATTTCTCCAATACCAACCTCCTCATTCCCAATATTCACAATCATTATCCAAATTCCTGATTCCAATACAATAAGTGGAGCTTCAATTTCAGAAAAACCAAAAGTGCAGTTCCACTTTCAAGCTCACGTATCTCATGCAACCAGTAAATTGCATGTTTCAAATTTTGAAAAATAGACAGTCGCTCTCTACAATGCGTTCACTATTTTCAATTACCTAAATTTGAATTGCATTACTCCTCAATCCATTTAACTAGGGTTTACGGTTCCCTCTAAATTGTATGGTACATTTCAAATCCCATAGCCTAAACCGAAGATGCTTAATTTCATCAGTCAAAACCTAACATTTCAAAATGCAAAAAGAAGAGAGAAAATCTGGAGAGAAAAGAGTGAGTATGGTGACGGTGGTGGCAGCGACGAAGAAAGTGAGATGTCGTTGACGAAGCACAAAGGCTCACCAGGAAGGAGACGGAAGTTGCAGTGAGAGATAGAGAGAGTGAGACATTGTTGACGAAACACGAAACCTAAATCTGGAAACGAAGAGGAAGAGAAGATTTTGCTATGTACAAATAACCCACTTAAAAATATACAGTTCAAAATTATAAATAAATATAAATTCAATTATAATATCATATTTCTTAGCTAGTCGAGTGGCAAGTTTAAAATTTTGGGAGTTGGTTTTCTTTTAGAATTCTCATATTAACCATAAATTTTAATATTATTGTTTTGTTTCACTAAAATTTTCTAAATTGGAATAGAACATGTATTTTGTTAGAAGTATATAAAACTTCTTAGGTCAGGTGGGTGATGCCTGACTTAAAAAATATATTTCTTAAGTCAGTTAATAAACACATGTGATTTAAGAAATTTAATGTAAATTATATATTTTTTATTTTATTTTTTTTAGGTCGGTTTTAAATGCACCTGATCTAACTAAGTTACAAATATTTATGGAATTGCCACCGTGTCACTTCTTAAGTCAGGTGGCAAGTGAACTGACTTAAAAACCTCTGTTAAAAAGGTATTTTTTTTACAAGTGCAAGATGCTCAAATGGTCGTTCGAACTCTCCAAGTTTGACGTCCAATGCGAGGGTAGGAAGGCCCTGAAGGC
The DNA here is from genome assembly GCA_022829125.1 of Lathyrus tuberosus. Taxonomy (NCBI): domain Eukaryota; kingdom Viridiplantae; phylum Streptophyta; class Magnoliopsida; order Fabales; family Fabaceae; genus Lathyrus; species Lathyrus tuberosus. The sequence goes on from JALAZF010000090.1 coordinate 11,680,067, forward strand.
TCAAGTATAAGCCGACTTCGTCGCAGAGATGACCATCTTGGAACCTTCGGCCGACAGATCCAAAAAATGGATGATCTACGTTGACGGGGCGTCCAGATCGACGGAAAGCGGAGCGAGCATCATCCTAGAGAACGAGGAAGGCATCCTGATCGAGGTCTCCCTCACATTGTCCTTCCCGACATCGAACAACCAGGCCGAATACGAGACTTTCCTCGCAGGGCTACTCCTAGTCGAGGAACTCGGCGCCAAAGAAGTAAAAATATTCACAAACTCCCAGCTCGTGGCTTCCCAGGTACGGGGATAATACTAAGCTAAGAACAAAAGCCTCATCGAGTACCTGACCTTGGTAAAAGAGAGGATGGAAAAATTTATCTCGGCGGAAGTAAGTCATGTCCTGCGCGAGCACAGTACTCGTGAGACATTCTATCGAAGTTGGCGAGTACAAAGAAAAAAGGCGAGAACAAATCTGTCATCCAAGAGGTGCTTCCGCGTCTGAGCATCGAGAAATCCATCTCGACCACTGACGTGCATACCATTAGAGACAACCACTGCTGGATGACCCCGGTATACGAATACCTCAGCACGGGGAAACTACCCGACGACCCCAGGGATGTCGGCATAGTCAGGCAACGCGCTTGCTCGTATACCATCGTCGAGGACAAGTTATACCGACGGGGCTTCTCGACCCCCCTCCTCAGGTGCGTCGAGGAGTCTAAGGCCCCCAACATACTCCAGGAGATCCACGAAGGGATCAATGTGCAACACCTCGGCGAACGGTCCCTAGCCCGTAAAGCATTGCGAGTAGGGTACTATTGACCCACCATGCAACAAGACGCCAAGGAGCACGTCAAGAAATGTGACAAATTCCAGCAGCACGGGGACATGCACTTAGCCCCACCCAGTGAGCTCAAAACACTCTCATCCTCGTGGCCATTTGCCTGGTGGGGGCATGGACATCCTCAGGCCCTTCACCATAGGCTCGTACCAAAACAAGTATTTGATTGTTCGCGTTGACTACTTCACTAAGTGGATAGAGGCCGAAGCCTTGGCCAAAATCACGACCCATAACATACTCTGTTTATACAAGAGGAATATACTTTCCCGATTCTCCGTACCCCAAGCAATCTTCACCGACAACGAGACACAATTCACTGACAAGAACTTCCAGGACTTCGTTACCAAACAGGGCACGAAGCAACATTTCACATCTGTCGAGCACCTGCAAACGAACGGGCAGGCCGAAGCCGGGAACAGAGTGATCCTGCGAGGTCTGAAATAAAGACTGGGCGACGCCAAGAAAAGGTGGGTCGAGGAGTTGCACAACATGCTCTGGGCCTACAAAATGACCTCGCACTCGACCATAGGGGAGACCTCGTTCCGACTGACCTACGAAACTGAAGTAGTGATTCCGGTAGAAATAAGGGAACCCTCAAGGAGGACCGAGTCTCCCCTTGATGAGGAGATGAACAATGAGGCCCTAAGAGAGGAGCTCGACCTGGTAGAAGAGATACGGTCATGGGCATCCCTCCATGAAGCCTCTCTCAAACAGAAGATAACTTTGCGCCATGACAGCAAAGTTATCCAACGCGAATTTCAGGTAGGCACCCTAGTCCTGCGAAGGAACCAGAAAGACTTACGCGAAGGCAAGCTTGCCGCAAACTGGGAGGGCCCCTATCGCGTCCGCGCGAAAACGGGGACGAGAGCCTACTACCTTGAAAATCTGCACGGGGAGGAACTTGCTCGATCATGGAACGCTGAAAAGCTTAAACAGTACTACACTTAAAAACTACCAGCGACCTATTCGCGTCGCGACCACGGGAGCGCACTAAGGTACAAGCGCGACTCCTAAACTTGAGATAATAAGACAAGAGCCTGCTCTTATGTGTGTGAGTGAACTCTTGATTCTACGCGGACACCTCAACTGAGCTCCACCGTCGTTGTACCGACTACGCAGAACGCCCAGCTTGCGATGGGAACTTCACGCCTCGGAACGAAGACCTCGATCGAGCTCTTAGTTTCGTCGAAGGTCGAAATTCGACTCCGACCACTCGACCAGTTCCCCACACTGTCGAGGACCATCAACGTTGAGAAAAAGCCCCAATTACTTAACGAAAACATGCAAATACCAAATACATAGTCAACATACAAACAACACATATAAAATATGAAAGACAATGCATTAAAGCGGGAAAAAGCTCACTGTTTGAACATTACAAAAAACATTACAAACCTTGGCACGCAGGCCGGGAAAAAGTCAGTTTACAAAATCATGGCACGCAGGCCGAACTAAACAATAACCAAAAGCAGCACGCAGACCGACTAAACAGAAACTCAAACAGCTGTCTCCTCCTAAAGTCAGGCATTTGTCTCCCCGTCACCTCGACCAGTTTCATCGTCAGTCTCCCCGGGTACGACCACCCGGCCATCGACCACTTGGTGTAATAAACTGACTCTCTCAAGGGCGAGCTGGACCCCCGGGTTCTCGACCTTGACCTGCACCAGAGCACTGTTGAAACCCACCTCGAGAGCCTCCACGCAGTCTTGCTCGAGCTCTCAGATCCGGGCAATCAGAGCACCACGGGCTACGAGACTTTTCTCTTCCTCTGTCTCGTCCTCGGCAAGACTGGCGGCAACTTCCAACTCAACGACCTTTTTCTAAAGGCGGTCCCGCTTCTTATTGGTTTTCTTCATGCAGTCTCATTCAACTCGTGGAGGGCGCGCATGTAATTTTTGCACCTCGTCTGAGCCTCTAGTAGGTCGCTCTCTGCTTTGTTCTTCTCCGCCTCGAGGACATCGTACTTATCTTGCAGCTTTTTCACTTCAGAAGTCGGGCTGGTTTGTTCATTTAGGACCAGGGCCGTCTCGAAGATCCTCATCATGGCGGCCATGTCCTTGGTCAGCGCATTCCTTCTAGCCGCCCTATCGACCCCCAATATCGCTTTTGCTTCAGCCTCGGTCATAGCAGGAGAATTAACCCCAGAAAAGAAATCCCTCTAGAGGTGGCAAGGGGGCAGTGTAAACTTCTCTACGGGCATATCCTCCTTGAGATCCACGAGACTGACCTCCTCAGTGCGCGGCCTTTTGGAAGGGGTCCCCTGCGGAGGAGGAGACTGACTACATTGAGGGGAGGTAGAGTCGTTCCCCCCCATCGCCGGGCTTCACCATCTGTTGGACTTCGGCGACTCTACCTTTGCTCTTCTTCGCGCCCTTTGTGGCCGCCAGCTTCATGATGTGCTCGTGCACGTTCGACATATGGCCTGCGACAATAAGTAGAAAATGAGTCAGTACAAAGGGAAACAAAAAAGGGGACAGACGCCCGAGCAAAGCAAATGACCACTACCTAAAAACCTCAAGGCCTCGTCTTTAGACTCATACTCGAGTAGGGCTTTGGTGTTAATGAAACAAGGCTCACTACAAACTTGCCCACGGGCGTCGAGGATAAACCTTCCGTCTTTGTTAACGCATTTGGCGCGAGTAAAGCTAGAGATAAACTCGACCAACTTTTTGTACGATTCTCAGTCGTCGACGCCCAGGTCGCCAGGATTCAAAATGTAAGTCTCCGTGATACTCTTGAAGTGTGCCTCCTCCTACTCCAGGGGACACTTAGACACCAATTTCTCCTCGCCCGTCTCGTCGACCACGAGGTTATATAAGGAGTCGACGGTCGTGTGCGAGACGGGCTTGACAATGTAAAACCTGTCTTTGTAGCAGCGGACAGAGTCTAAGTACGCCTTGAACAATTTCATCGGCTGCTTCAAGGAAACCCAACTATGTCGGCCATTGACGGATGACCGTTGTAAGTGGAAAGTACCAAAAAACAGAGGAAGAGTGGCCCTGATTTAGAGGTGTTTGCACACGAGCTAAAACGCCCTCACGAACGCTATCACATTAGGATGAAGCTGGGAAGGCGCCAGACGCAACTAGTGGAACACCCCCCCTCTGAAAGTCGCTAAAGGGGAGACGGATGCCCGCTTCCTGGAACACAAACTCGTACATTGGGAACCTCATCCCCCTAAATCTCGAGCATATACGATGTTACTCTTTAGGTTTGTAGACCATCCAGTTCGCAGAAGAGCCCACAATAATGTCCTCGACCGTCACAAAAGCATCAGTGTCGTCGACAACAAAGAGCGACCCGAGTCAGAAAAGCTCTTCCCCGACCCAGTCCTCGTGTGTACGGACTCGTTCTTCTCTGGGCTGCTGGACGGGCTCATCGAGTTCGGGCTCGTCATCTATATGAATAAAACCCTCAAGCCTCACGACCATTTTACCTGAAAAGCAGAGGAAAACGGTGAATTCGACTTCCGAAATCAAATCCACCCTTCCACTGCAAATCAAGTGAAAGGGCGAAGAGAGGGATGAGAAGCCCATACAAATTCTCCCTGACACAGTTGTGAGTCTCTCCTCGACGGACAGACTCATCCACAGGGGAAGCCACCGCCGACAAGAAGCAGTAGGCTTCCTCGACGAGGAGGCTCCTCCCACGGGAAGACCCGATAGACGCGGGGGACTCTTCGACAGAGACCTTTTTGCAATTCTCGTATGGGGAGCCATGGTCCCCAAGATTAGGCATGGCAACGGGGCGGGGCGGGGGCGGGTTTAGCTAGCCCCGTACCCGCACCCGCCTCCCCTGTAGTAGACCCGTCCCCGCCCCTAAACCCGTTCGGGGATAGAAATTTACCCCCAGACCCGCCCCCAATGGGGAACGGGTCCCCCGCCCCCGCCGACAAAAAAATAGCTTTTTTTTTTAATAAAAAAATACATGTTTTTCTTATTTCACAAATCACCCGGACAACATGAATAATGACATCAAAAATACAAAAGTCACTCTTAATTTGAGTAAATAGTTGTAGGGTTTAATATTTAAACATCATTACAAATATTTTTTCAATCATAACCCTAAAATCAGTACAAACATTTGACTCTAATCATAATATTTTTAAAGTTACACAAACATGATTGGTTTGATTCAAGGTATAAATCACTCACAACAACCAACCATTTTTTGCAAAGTACAAATACAAAAGTAAAACAGTACCATCAATAAAAGAATCAATCCAACAACATAGAACAAAATATACTAAATCATCATAAAAAAAATGTTTCAAATAAACAATAAATTTTCTAATAATCTTCATCTTCGAGGCGGGAGTTGGAAATAGAAGTAGCATCATTGATCAACAACTCATCTGTATTGAAAAATAAAAGTTAAACCATAAAAATTTAAGTTGACAAATTTAATATAAATAGTATGAATAATACCTTCATCATCAGACTCCATTTCAGTGAGTAAAATGGCATTTTCATTTCCCACGTTAGATTTCAAATTACCTATCAATATAGTAAAATATAGTAAAATGTCACTTTAAATTGACAATTTAAGAACAATTGTTCTAGAGAGAAAAATACTAATCTATTTATTCACATTTCATATTGGAATGTTTTAAAAAAATGAAGCTAAAAAAAAGTGGATGGCTTTTTTTTTTTTTAAACCTACTGGCAGTCACCATAACATGAGCATGCATCACATTTCAAACACTTTAAATTGCACAAGTGGATGTGATTCAACTAAAAAGCTAAATTGTGCTTCATAAAAACTAAACTGGCCGGTCCAGAAAATAGAACCAGAAATTGCTCTTTTTTATTCTTTCCCCTTCTACAAATACAAAAACAAAATAATCAAATTAAAATTGAACTTTAAATTTTTAGCCCTATAACCTACTGGCAGTCACCATAACCAAATTTCACTTGCCAATTGTTATTAATGAATTTTAAGTTGACCTCACATCAAAAATCATTTCCAACACACCAAAAATTCAATAACAGAATATCAACAACAAATAAATAAGCACAGTGCATTTCAAACATTTTTCCACATGAATATTAACTTTCAAAATTGCACAACTCATAATTTAAATTAGAGCAGCATTCAACTCATGACCGTTAACGGATTTTCAAATAGAAATTTTCAATCTAACTAACTCAATCAAATCTAACAGAAATTTTCAATCTAACTAACTCAATTCAACTCACTGCTAAATTCATCCACATTCCCTCACGTTTTCAGCAGTATTTTCAGCAAGAAAGGTCTAGTGTAAAATAAAAAGTAAAAACAAGAAATGTCTTACCAGTATTTTCAGCACTCCATAACCAACTTCTTGCACACATCAACGCTTCTAAAGTGGTCCAATGAAGTCGACTTCGATGAGGACTTACGATATGACCGCTTGTACTAAATGCAGATTCAGAAGCTACGGTAGAAACAGGAATTGCCAATACATCCCTTGCAATTGCTTGAAGTGTTGGATACTTAATGCCATTCAACTTCCACCACAATAAAATATCAAAATCTGGACTTCTTGGTAAAACTTCCTCATCCAAATAAACATCCAACTCCGTTTTAACAGATGAAGTTCTAGCTCTTTTTTTCCTTATGACATACAAATCATAGTCTTTCAAACCATCATTACTAACATTATCAACATTAGCATCCAATGTTTCAGATTCACTTCTAGAATCATTGCTCATTTTTAATTGATAATCATAAAGCAATTCATAACACACCTGTCTGATTGACTTAACTTGGAAATCAACATCATTCCCATAGAAGACTCCATAATAATATTCAAGCAAATCAGTTTTATACCTAGGATCCAAAACAGCAGCAACTTTTTCAACTTAGCCTTAATTTTTTCAATCATTGCATCATTTGTGCTACAATTATCCAAAGTGATAATAGACAATTTTGTATCAATGTTCCAATCCATCAAACATTCAACTAATGCACCACAAATTTTTTCACTAGTATGAGGTGCAGGAACATAAATAAACCTAACATAATAAGATTCACAAAACTAGTATAAATAATATGCAATCAAACTAGTATATATAATATGCAATAAGCTATTATTAGAAGAAATTAGATTTACCTCAAAATGTGACTCTGTAAATTCCAGTTTCCATCAATGTAATGAGCAGTGACAGCCATATATCCCTTTTTTTGATTGCTCGAGGTCCAAAGGTCAGAAGTAATGGCCACTCTTCCTTCAAGATTTTCTAACAACTTCAAAGTTGACGATCTCTCCAAATTGTACACTTTGAGTATCTCATTTTTTATAATATTTCTACAAGGAACTTGAAATAATGGTTGGAGAGAAGTTGAGTATCTTCTAAAACCAATATGATCCTCTATTGAAAGCGGATATTCATGCAAAATAATTGCACGTGCAAGCTCTTTCTTAGCATTTTCTGCATCATAAATTCCAGTACTCAATTCATGTTTATCTTGCATAGTTTTAGGGGTAAGAAATGTCTGTCCTTTATCAGATGGTTTCAAAAGCTTCTTTTTAGGACAACATTCCATATGTCCTTTTAAATGTGTTGTCCCATCATTTGATGATCCATTAAGCAACTTTGAGCAATAATTACATTTAGCCTTATCTTTTCCGTCAACTTTAACCTTTGTAAAATGATCACATACAATACTTCTATGTCTGGATCGACGACTTACAGTTGTTTGGATATCATCCTCCATATTATCATTTGGTGTAGGAAGAGGAGCATCAACTGATTGGTTACCACTTTCATTGGGAGTTGGTTGATGTGTACTTTCCTGTGAGATAGGTGGACATTGTGTTTGAGAGGTACCATCATTTTCCATGACTAATTATCCTGTTGAGTTGTACATAAGAACAAACTAAAATTTATCAATATTCTACAACATGATCAAAATGCACAAGCAAAATCATACATCACAAGCAAAAGCAACATGAATACAATTTTGTAATTATAATCACTAAGTTGGTATTACTGTCATTATAATTATACTATATAGTTTTAAAATTCACTTTACAGCAAAACATTAATAGTGAAAGGGCAAACAAACTTGTTAACAATTGTAGGAAGATGACAATTCTAGATCATATTCTTAAAGCCACCAAAATTGTCCCTGATAATGCAATCCTTTATGAAATAGCTCTCATCAACAGTACATTATCTAATAGTTTTATTAAAGCACTTCATGAGCTATATTGTAAACAACATGAAAAAACTAAGGAATTATATCCATTAGAAATAAGACTATGCTTTATGAATAAATTGATTAATCCACTGAAAAATGGCACTAAAAATGACAATAGAATTAAAGCAACAATACAACCCTTTATGAAATAGCATTCATCAACAGTAAAAAAATGGCACTAAATAATTGCCGCAGTGGTGCTACAAACAGTTTTGTCTCTAAACTTGTATTTGGAACATCATAAATTTGTCTATGATAGAATGACCAATTTTCTAATACTATTAATTAATTCAGCAACATGACTAGCATTCTTGTACCACCAATAAATATTTGATGACTACATAGAAATTAAAATATATCCAACAGGATGCTGCAGAAGGACACAACACACGAGATACGCACACAACCTAAATAAAGTACCTACAAATGGATGACTCCTAATCAAATAGATATAAAAGCAATCACCACATTTCTCTTTAAAATATTGCAGGATAGTTCAAAAAACATAACGTATTCATAATTACAATACCTTAATATATAAAGGTATGTCCAACTTCTCACATGATATTCAGAGCAAGCTAAATAGATATAAAAGCAATCACCACATTTTTCTTTAAAACATTTTTCTGTTATAGATAAACAATAACAGAACACTAAAAGACTTCACTAGCAGCACACTTATTCCAGAAACAATAACAAAACTTCTTTCAGACATTTGAACAAACAACTGGTAGACACAATCCAAATTTAAAATATACTGTTATTAACTTGTAAATTTCAATTAAAAATTTGATGAAAAATAGACAGATAAACAAACAGAACACCTAGAAATCATTCAAATCACAAAACCCTTTTAGAAGAAAAAAATAGAAAAAAAATATAAAACAAAAGAAACAAACAGTAACTAATTTTGTTCAATGAATTGAAAGCAACAATAGATCTATGGAGAAACAAAGAAAGACATAAAATCAGATTTAGATCAAATAGAAGATATGAAGAGAAACTAAGAAAGAAATAAGAATGGAGAGATGCACTACCGTTGATTTCAGAAATAGAGGAGAAACACTACCGCCGGCGAGTCGCGACCAAGAATTTTTGTTTTGTAACTTGCTATGTATTTGTGTTGAGAGGAAGATGAGATGAGAGGAAGGAAATGAAAGGGTTCTCAAGTAGTCAAGATGTATAATGCGACTGATAGCTGATTAGGTATGGGTGAGAAAACAAATGTATAATAATAAAATAATTAAAATAGGGGCATTAAAGTAAATTTCATCTGACCGGGGCGGGGCGGGCGTGGGTGCGGGGCGGGTAGTAGCATCCCCCGCCCCCGCACCCGCACCCGTAATTAAAAACCGGGTTTTCCCCGCACCCGTACCCATTTAAACCGGGTTTTCCCCACTAATTTCGGGTCGGGTCCGGGCGGGCCCTGACGGGTCTGGGTTTTTTTGCCATGCCTACCCAAGATCTTCATCCCAGCTCCTTGTGACCTTTATCGCTTCCTCGGGACCTTCATCGCAGGTCCTCGGGGACTTCATCAGGAGATTCATGAAGCTCCAGGAATCCTCATGAACTTCCCGGCGACTTCGCCGAAACTTCATGAACACGCCCAGAAAATTCATATTCCGCCGGGAACTTCATGAAAGTCACCGGAACGTTCATACGCCCCTCCTAAAACCTACGCTTCCCCCCAGAAAATCAACAATAAATTCACATTACTAGAGATAGAACGCGAGAACTTACTTGAAGAATGTGAGTTCGGATGGCGAGGAGCACGAATTGAAGAGCTTGGAGAACATGGAGGAGTCAGATGAGTTGAAGGAAAGCGTGAAAATGAAAGGGACTTCCCCCTATTTATAATCCTAGTACGGGAAGCAAGGCAACCCTAGGCACTCAAGTGCCCTTACGCGTAGCCGCCCTATGCATTAATGACGCATGACACGTGGCGCTTGAAGACACAACGTGCGTCCTCCTAGTTTCCCTTCGTGCCTGTGGAACGGGTACATTCGTTCCTTTCGTTTTCCCCACGTCATCGACCAAGGAACCAAACAGAGACATGCCCAGACGTGCAAACGTCCCAGCGACTCCTGTCTCGTCGAACATCACCTGCTCCTGGCCACCTGCATCCTTCCCTAACTCGGTGTTTCGGGCACGCTGGCGCCCAGTTGGACGGATCCCCGACGAATGGACTGACCCTTAAGTCATTACTCCGCTACTTCGTAGCAACGACTTGGGGGGCTCCTGTTCTGGACTGGGGCCCTAGTAATCTAGAGTTTGACCTGAGAGGTCATAAGCCTGGCCAAGCATTGTTCCTACCAGAAGTCGAACTCGGTATTCCTCAAATCTTCTTTCCTTAACAGAAGCTCGTTTACCACTTGAGCCCAAATGTTTGGTTATTATGTACGTTATTTTTAAGTTAGTTGAATCTATTTACATTAACGTATATTATTAATTGAAATTTATATCATTAAAATAACGATTGCAAAAAATTATATCATTGATATAAATAAGAAAAAAATATTTATTTATTAAATCAATGTTATCAGTTATCTGTCTAGCACAATTTTTTTATAAATAAATTAGTATGGGTATGAATGATGATTCTTTGTTGGATTTTTTTGAATAACACAATTAAATTACTCTATGAAATGAAAGATTATTGAATGCTTGACATTTTTAGAGATAATGATGACTTATTATAACAATATACAAATTATATATAAATTATTAAAAAACATATTTTTATTGCATATTTATAATTATTATTTATATATAGAAAATAAAAAATTATAAAATAAATAATAAATATGTAATAAAAAATATTATATTTTAAATGACAACCAAATAATATTTGTGATCTACGCACGAATATTTAGACCAGAATTTGAGCGAATGTATGTGTTATTATAATTTTTGTTTCAATTTTTATACAGTTAAAAGAAATAAAGATAAATATATTTAAAATAATGTATGAATCTAAATACAGATAAAATGTATTTATGTATGTTATTAATATTTATTTATACAATTAAAATAGTATTTTTAAATACTATATTTTTAGTTGAGATTTATAAAACTAAATAATTGCATAAATATTTTTATAAAATATCAAAACAAAATTAATATTTATGTACGAGAAAATATACGATTGATTCAAAAATTTGAATAAATGAAAAAACACAAATATAAATAAAATTTTGTTTTGTTTTTAAAAATAATAAACTCTTTTGGTTAAATAATTTTATCTTTCTATTTTTTCATTCTCACTACATTTTAAAAACAAATATGTGTAATAGTATTCGGGCAAAGTGACGGATATCCAAACCAGAACTTATGCAAATCCACGCATATTAAGACCAGAATTCGTGCGAATTCACGGATTATTACAATTTTTTGTACCACTAAAGAAAAAAAAATATTTAAAATAATGTATGAATTTAAATACGGAAAAAATGTGTTATTTTTTTATTATTTATATTTCTGATGTTTTTTATTTTAAAATTATTTTTAATTTAAAATACAATGTTTTTTAAGATAATATATAAAAAAACGAACTATATATTATTGATTTAATCATTTTATTAATAATGTTATTAATGACAAATTATTACTTTTAAATTAATAAATTTTTTTATTATTTTTTAAATGACAACATTTTTTTTATCCAAATATTTTTATATATAAAAAAATTATCTTTATAATCTGTATATAAATTAAAACATTATTTTTTTTTTAAAACTTTTTTGATAATACAAATTTGTTTTTCTTTTTTATCTGTGCAAATATGCACAAATATTCCACTAGTTTATAATGTAGTAATTAAAAAATAAAATAAAAATAAAAATATTCAAATTTTAAACTTATCCTTTTTAAAATAAGTTTTCTATTATCTCTTAATTCCGATTATATTTTCTTCTGAATGTTTTAAATAACATCCTGTTAAAGTATTTTCACACACCATCATAAATTACTTAAAATGAAACTTTAAAATAGCTTTAATAACTTAATATAATCTTACCCAATTAAATACTTTTATTTATAATTTCAACATATAATTATTTTGATTTAATATTTTAAAAAATAGTTAATAGTGACTCTAAATTTTTCCTCAAAAGAAGTCATAACTAATTTTAAAGGTGTCATAATTTTTTTTAATAAACGAATCTTTAATTTCAATATATTTAAATTTTGAAATAAGTTGTTTTTTCTATAATTACAAAAAAAAAAAGTAATTTTAATCATGAGAATGAAAATATTTGAAAAAAGAAAGAAAGAAAAACTATGATGCTTCCTATACTACTAGTCCAGCCAAGCAAGCAGCTCAAGCGGTTAGACAAGTGTTTTTTGTGTGTATAATATTAATGGCAATGGGCATCAGAATCGAGGCAGTGAAAAGACTAGGGCTAGGGAGATGAAAAGAAAGAGTTGGTTTCATCAAGAACGAGGCAAGAGTAAGAAGAAGAACTAACTATGATGATCCTTTGATCTTCTAAATATGCCTTCTCCTCTCTTCTCTTCCATCAATCAATTCATCCATCCAATCTAATTTTCTGAACCAGAGATCTTCTACAATACTACAGTATTTCATTACTAATCTTAATAGAGTTTCTTCAACATTAATTCAATTTAACGACAGACCTTATTATTTTTTTAAACGATTGAATGAAAATATTTTATTTTATAAACGCTATATTGATTTTTAAAAAATTTTAAGTTTGTTTTTTAGTATGTCTTGAGCACAAATTAGTATGATCATTTAAAAAGGGGAGAGTTTATATTTAAAGTATTTTAAAAAGTTCATGTTAAATTCATTATTGAAAATATTGTAATTATTGATTTGGCAAATATTCATTTGAGTTAAATTTCCAATACAATTTTATTTAAAAAATGTTTAATAAATATCCTAAAAGTATTTAAGACAAATCATATAATCAAATATTGTAAATTAAAATACTAAATTTTAATAAGTAAATTATTTATTTAGAATTCTTGAAAAATTATTTTAAGAACAATAGTTTGTAAGACTCGCTCTTTTTATGAATTTTTAAAATAACAAGAGTGTTTGAGTAAATTATAAATAATTTCTTTAAATTTAACTAAAAATCTTAACTTTGAATTAAATATTAAATACGTAGAAGTGTTTATTGTCTCTCTAAATTAATATTAATTTTTTAAATATTTAATGCAACTATGTTAGTAGTTAATTATTTATTTTAAAATATGAAAAATCACTTTTAGTAAAATTAACTATAATTAATTAAAATATAATAAATAAATACTCCTTTCATAAAAATTTATAAATTTAAAAACACATATTTTTCTTATTATAAATTATAAACAAAAAACAAAATGTTTATTTTATTTAATTATTTTACAATAAAAATGTATCTTTCTTCAAAACAAAATTAAATATTAATTGTATTTAATTAAATTTGTCCCTTATTTTTCCATACATTTCAAATAATTACAATTATTTTTATTTCTTTCTACAAAATATATTTGAAAAAATATACAACAATGAAATTTTTTAATAAATATAAATACTACTCCCTCAGTTTCTTTTTAAATGTCATTTTTTTTTTATTTTGTACACTTATCAAGAAAGATAATCAATATTATTACTTTCAAATAACAATTCTATTTTTACCTATAATATCCCTAATTATTTATTATATTTATCTAACTTTTTCTCTATCTGTAATAATTACTTAAGGTTAATTTTGACAAAAATACAATTAATACTATTTTAAATTTTATAAATAACAATTAAAAAAAAAACAAAAAATTATTCTAAAAATAACACTATATTAACTTTTGTTTATAATAATTACACCGAAAAAGAAAGTAATAACAATAAGAAAAGTATTTTGCTTCAAACTAAAGTCAAAAGTATCAAAGAAATTACTACTCCAAGTTTAAACTAAGTTGTGTAGTCTAAGATGAAATGGTGAGTCTTTTTCAGCTTAATTAAAAAGCATAGGTTAAAATTCAACTTAAATATGTTGTCGTGTATATGTAAAAAAAAAAATTATTCTATAAAACTCAAGATATACTTTTTTGAAAAAAAATATTATGTATTATACCTCTACAAAATTCAAGTTAGAAAATATCCTATTTTCAGCTTAATTAAAAAGCATAGGTTAAAATTCAACTCTAAATACGTTGTCGTGCATATATATTTTTTTAAATTTATTTTATAAAACTCAAGTTATACTTTTTTATTTTATAAAACTCAAGTTATATTTTTTTAAAAAAATATTATTTATCACGACTCTACAAAATTCAAGTTAGAAAATATCTAATTTATAAAAAAAATTGTGTACATAAATAAGGGTAGTGTAAAAAAGGTTTTAAGAGGATGTTTTTCTCAAAATTTCATATTCGAATTCGACTATGTCCAATTACCTCTTGTATAAGTCAGTCCAAATAAAGTTTTACTCCAACTTTAACGGGACTCTTGATAATAAACAATAAAATTAATTCTTTTTGAATTAATCGATCGCAAAACCAAATATTAAAATTAAAAAAATAATAATAATAATGTAAACAATAGGAAGAGGTAGTGAATTAATGACACCCACCTCCTCCGGCTGTGTATTTATTCCCAATCCCCGTCAGTCAGTCACATCATAAATATAGATGTGCTGCCTGTCTATATGCCCTTACCACACTATCAATCTCAATCTCATCATCTTTCTCAGTTTTCTTTTCTTCTCAACGACTTCACGTCGATTTAACAAAGCTTCGCCTACACAGTTTTTTGGCATTCTGTCCACCTCCACCACACCTTCCTCTTCCTTTTCTATCTGTTTGCAGTCGGAGGTGGGCATACTGCCAACAGAACTGTGTTGGCTTCTCTCTGTAAAATCTTCCTGATATTCTTATATGGTAAATCAGAACTTTTGTCATGCCAACTTGATACTTGTCTTCATGGTTATATATTTTCTTAACTGTTCCTTGTTTCATTAACTGTTCTTTTTTCTTGTTTGACATATTTGTTAACATGTTTTGTTTGTTTGTTTTTGTTTTCAAAAGTAAAAACCTAGACCTATATCATACCTTTATTTGTTTGTTTTCTGATGTGGAAACCTTTATGATTTGCTTTGCCTTTCGGTGAAAGGTTGGGGATGTTTTTTTATATATTTATACATAAAATTGTACAATAACATACATGTTTTTCTAAGTTGTACGGTCTAGGGTTTCTGGTGCTTCTTTTTGTTTTCACGATTCAATACTTATACACTAATTTTTTGTTAATTGATTCATCTTTATGCTTATAGATCTGAACTTCTATTGGAAAAGATCTATCTAGCAGAGGGATTATAGAACATTTTGTGTTTTGTTTGTACTAATTTCAAGTATTATTGTTTAAATATATTTTTTATGCAATCACAATCTTGATCTTGATTAAACTCTCATATTTGTATTTTGTTCTCCGATAAGGATTAATTTAGAACTAAAAAAATGGTGTTTTCTGGTTCATTTGTGTATTCCAATAGGTAGTGCATCACTACCAAGATACTAGCATTAATTCATGGCACTGATCTTCCCTATTGCTGAATTTGTTTCCATATCACCTTTATCTGAACACAAATCTAGGCCATGATTGAAAACCCTGACATTTTTTTTAATTTTTCAATAATAGTATTAAATACACTATTTTCAACCATTTTTTTGGTAAAGTCATTACTACTATTACGCCTATTATGTATGCATGTGTATCCACTGCTGCATCTTTCACCATTTTTGTATGTTCTATTTTCTTAGTTTTACGACGATGTTTAGTTACTTCCTTGTTTTGTTTTCAACTTAATGTCTCTTTCATCGTTATTTCGATCAAAACTTAACTTTTAGATCTAGGGGAAATCATACTGGATTTATTTTTTTAAGACTAACTGAAGAGATGATTTGTTATGCTATGCCGTGTTGAAAATTACTTGCTTGAAATCAAAACCTGGTTGAAAAATGTGTGGCAATCAAAAACAAATATTTGTAACCCTATTTTTGAAGTTATGGATTTCAATTTAGTTGCTTGTTTTTTTTTGTTTATTTTGAGAATAAGTTGTGTATATGTTATGGATTTCTTGTGCCTCGTTTTTAATGCCGTTCTTTGCTTGTTCAAGAGTATTTTTTTTTCAATCCTTCGCTATTTAACTTTCTGTTATTATTGATAATACTTAACTAATTAAAAGAAACAAAATTATTTACATAACTCATATAATCAAATAATTGAATTGGATCTCGATCTTTTGACATAACTCTTAAAATCATATTTTTCTTGTAAAAATTAGTTAAGAAATTATGAAATAATTTATTATTTTAATGGGTCTGCCTTGATTGTCCCACAAGCATCAATGTGTATAAACTGAAGTGACTTCTTTGTTCTGAATTGGCTCTCAACTATCAAAATGTTTTGAGTTTGGGTATATCCTTGACGTCTAAGGTTGACTAGAAAAACTCCCTCAGAAATAAGCTTTCTTCCCCCAATTGGTTTGAATGATAGATTTATGGAAAACCTCTTATCATATTTTGTTTTGTCATCAAACTTGTTCCTTTCAAATTGAAAATGTCAAACACACGATGCATCATTGTAATACTCTTTGATAAAGTTTCCCAAGTTTTGGATATTTAACTACAACAAAATATTCTTCGGCATTTATACCTTTATAAAAATACTTTGTTTTGTTGTTCTTTTTTAACTTTTCACCATTATACTACTTTTTCAAATTTAAATTTCAAAATACCATTCTTTCCTTCATCATTATAAAAAAACATTTTTTCGAACTATATAATTGGTACTGTAGTGTTTAGGAATAAAAAAAATTTACATGAAAAAATTAATGATCTTGAACAATAATTTTGATTTTCAATCCTTCATGTTGGTGTGAGATGAACTTGCATGGTTAATGTCCTAAAGCTCAGGTTAATGGTCTAAAGTTCAAGGTAGTTAAGATTCAAGATGAATATAGTTAAAAAGTGATGATAAGAGAAGATAGATTTCTCTTAGCATGTGATTTGAGGTGATTGGGCTTTTGTCATTTGGAATTTTTGTTGATTTAAAATAGTTGTCTCTAATGTTTTGCCTAGCAGTGAAGAAGCTCGAAGAAGTCTTAAGTGGATTTTGACTGTTTCCATGAAGTGATCTAATGTGAAATGGAATTGAAATGCTTAGAATTAGTTAAAAAAAGTTATGGGAGAGTGGAGGATAAAATGCTTTCTTTCTTGCCTTTGATTTGGAGAGTGAATACTTAATTTATTTTTTATAAAAAAAGAGTATCCCTCAGTCAGCTCTCTTGTTTATCTTTGGTAATTGTATTCTATCGATCATTAATTGTCATTTTCTTTACATTAGCTCTATGTTTCAATTGCGACTCTCCTTTCACTTTACCAAGGTATGTTGCTTTTTTCTTTAAGTGGACAAGGCTCTTTACCCCATTTTTATATTTAATGGTTAATCCTTTTTTATAGATTTGTCATCATTAACTCTTCGGTCTGTTCTTAATGTTAGGGTAGAATACACACGATATTATGATGAAAATCGTTGAGAATTATTCTTGGATAGTTCCATTGTATTTTGGGATGCCCTTAGATTATTATATCAATAGAAATGTTGAAACAGAGGTTTCTTTTCTTTGAGTTTCTCAATACTTGTATGAATATCAGGGAACATGGATTCGACTTCCTTAAATCTACTCTTTCATTCTTTTGTAGTTAAATATTTCTTCCAAGATTTAAGGTTGTGGATTTGTTTCTTTTCGTAAGATGAAAAACAAAATTTTATATGCTTATATTGAAAATTAGAAATGTTTCAAGTAGCATTAATTCTTGGTTTCCCTATTCTCAAAAAAAATTCTACGATGTTCTTTCCACTTTTGCTTTAACAACTTGTTTTAAATGGAAGAAACAATTTTGGTCATTATATCACTTCTTCCAAAAGGGTTAAGATTATTCTATCTCGAATGATTTTCTTATTGATGTAGAAAAGGCCATGAAAGAAACATTACTTTCATTTTCTAAATTGGAGATACATTTTTGAGATATTGCTTAAGCAAAGGTTGCATATGAGAGAAATAAACTTTTTAGTATGGCTGTCATCATTTTCTTATTGTAGCCACTTTCACATATTTTCTAATTAGATAATTAATTGTCATATTCTTTTACATATGACTTGTGCTAAATGTTGAGCTTCCCTTTGGTGTGTCTTTGTCTTCTGAGAGTCAGAGCAAGAAAACTTATGACATGTTTGCTAATAAGGACCGGGCAAGGCAACCATCCCGATAAGTCCTGCAAAGAATAAAAGATCGAAACAAATTGGTCATGTCTTAAGCATCCATTTGGGGGATACATTTCCATCTTAATCCCCACCTTCAAATCTATTATGTAACCGCAGTCTTGAATACACACCAAATAGGGACTTTGTCCCCCATCCCGTCCCTGCGGATTTCCATAGATGCCCACGTGTCTCCAAGATTCTTATGGAGATTCATAAACATAAATTTTTTATTTATTATTTTTAATAAAATTAATAATAAAAAATTCATAAATTAACCACGAGAATCCTGACCTTCAAATTTTCAAACTTGTTTATGAAATGACCAATAAAACAAAGATTCTCAAACTTGAGAATCCTTATTATAAACTAGTTGAGGTGTAGGTGACTAGTTTTGAAAGGGGTTGTTCCGTGTTGCGTGGCTGCCTGAATGAAGTTTTTTTCCTTCTTGGATAAAGTAAAACATTCTGGATCCCCTTATGTCTTGGCGTTTCTCACAACTAGGCTCGAGAAGTTGCTCGAATAGAAAGATCAGGTCATCCAATAGATGGAACTCGAATCGAAAACTTTATCTCCCGTGATCTAGAACCTTCAATCTAAGTTTGAGGTGAAGAAGACCAACTAAACCAAGGGTCTAGGGGCTTTCCAAGAAGAACGAGTCACTCTAAGTAACCCGTTGTAAGATATTTCTAAAGATGACCTAAAAGAGGCAGTCATTCACAAAATTTTGGACCAACTAGAATCTCTAGTGCCTACCCCTCGGGCTTTTCTTTATTCCTTTTCTTTAATGTAAACATAATTCTTATGTAACTTGCAATTTAAATGTATCAAATAATATATGTTTCATCATTTATTTTGTTGTAATCAACTTGTTGTATCAATACGTTTTATTTAGCACCTCTGGATGTTGCTTCGCCCAATAGCGGGGCTCTGATCCATTGAGATATGGTCATACATTTGAACTCTGCTATGCGTCATAAAGGATTGTTTCCCAACCAAGGGTAGGATCCCTGTCTTTGCCCCCGAAGTAATACTTATATTTAGGTAGACGTCACCAGCCTCCACCATATAATCCCCTTGGATTGGCTAGATACGAAGAGGGTGTGCCAGCTACGCATCAATGCATGGAAGGCTTTTAAGTTGTATCAGATACACGGAAATTAATTTATTATGTATCGAGATGCAAAAACGCGTGAAATGTGTTTTTAGTCGTTTCAAATACACATAAATGCATTTAGTCTGTATCGGGTACACAAAAATGTGTGAAATGTTTCTTTGATGTCCTGTAAAATGACAGGCAAGAAAGAACGCAATAGAATATGGTTTACAAAAAAATGTTTGTATTCATATTGGAGTTAATTAATTACATTGAGCTTGAATTTGAAAACAAATATTTAACTATAATACCGCTTTAACCTGGTGACATTCTGTGTCCTTGATATCTAATCTCCTTTGGGGGATTCTTAGAAGTATGCCCCCTCTCCCTGTGCTATCATACACACAGCAAGGACCTTCCCAATTAGTTGCTAACTTTTCATCCCATAAATTTTTCTTTCTGATATTCGTCCTTCAAAGCACTAAGTCTCAAATATGGAACCCTCGGAGACAGATGCGGTAGTTGTATTATGAAGCAGCGATTTGCTTGACAATGCTACTTGTGAAGGCGATTACCATATTCTTTTCTTCTAAAAGGTTGATTTCTTCTTTGATAGCATTTTTGTTGCTTTCTACTAGCAAAAAATTAGCTATACTCTAGCTTAGCTATGCAATTTCTATTGGAATGCCAACTTTTACCCCATTTGTTAGACAAAATGGGGTTTCACCTATGTTCTATTAGAGGGTGGTACGGTAGGCCCATAAAACATGTGGTAATTCATTGGCCCAATTTCCACTGACTTCCTTCAATCCTCTGCCTTTGACTTGACTTTTAACTCTTCTAAGAAGTTTTTAATCTTTTATCAATGAATTGTGTCACTTTGTCTATAACGACGACTTGCGGCACCCCAAACCTATCCATGTTTATTTTAAAGAATTTTACGACGTTTGGTGCAGTGATATTTTCCGGCGCCTCGAACTCGATCCACTTAGTGAAATAATTCACATCAACGATAATATATCTTTATTGTCCTGGTGCAGTAGCGAATGACCCGAGGATATCCATCTCCTACTACCTAAAAGACTACAACGATGTTAATAAGGGTAGTTTGGTGTTGGGGCGTTGAAAATGTCACAGTGCCTTTGACACCTATCACATTTTTTCACATACTCCTGGGCATCCTGGATCATGGTCGATCGGTAATACCCCGCTCTTAGAACTTTCTTAGCCAACGCCCTTTCCCACAGGTGTTGTCAGAGGATTTCCTCATGCACCTTCAGGAGGGCTTAATTTGCCTTTACTTTCCATAAGCAACTTTGCAATGGCATGGACAAACCCCTTTTGTATAAAGTTTATCCAACCACTATGTACCCAAGTGACCTGCTTTTAACCAATTATGCTTCGGATGAATCTTACAGATGGATTCCATACTCGATAAACTACAAAATCAGAGTCATCCAAGAGGATGGAGCCACGCCATTTACAACTGCTGTCGATTTCCCTTTTGTTTGGAAGTCGGGGGTCTTTCTAATATCTTGAACGAAAAAGTGGTTGATACCGGGACTTCTAATCCTGGTTAGCAGAGAAAGGACATTGAGTCAGGTGTTTTCCTCCTAAGGAACATGGCTAATCTCGAATACCTTGAATTCCTCCAACTTTTCAACAATCAACATGAGGTACCTCTGGAGCAAAGACGTCATTTTCCTAGGTTTCTCCTCTTATTTAAGAAACAACTAATTGAGAGTTTGTTTGTAGCTTAATGTATTCACTCCCATTCACCTGCGAGTGTAATCTAGGTGATGACAACCTCATATTCAGCCTGTTGTTGGTGTTGGACAAGTGACTTCAAGCACAAGATGTGGTGAATTGTGGTATTTAAAATTTACGATTACTTTTATACTTTTCTCGATTAAGATCGTATTAGTAGTTTCTTATGAGTGAATAGCAGTGGAAGTAAAATAGTAAACGTAAATAGAAGAAATTAAAAGGATAGGGTCAGAGAGATTGCACCAGAGATTTTTACAAGTTTGACCGAACATTGGCCTAGTCTTGTTTCCAAAGAGGTATTCTTTAGAGTTTGACTATAAACTTTGAGCTTTTGAAAATTATCCCCATGAACCTTTATACAAGTTGATCTTGAGATTTTTACATGTTTATCTCCAACCAAAAATATCTTTTACCACAGGATAAGCTAATGAACCTTCTTAGAGTTTTTAAGGCTGATCTCAATAACCGATTACATAACTTTGTCTGGCAAGGCTCAATAAACTAACAATATAGATTTTATGTCTGGTTTATCGCATGATCCAAACTTAATCTTCTCAATAAAATCACTCTTTCAAGAAATAAACAAATAGCACGATTATTTACAACTTCTTCCTCACAAGTAAGGATTCACATAAAAGCATTATGGAAACTTTAAGCGAAAGAAAATTGTCTCTAGTAAGAGAAAGAGAGAAAAATAGAGAGATAAATTCTAAATAAAATTTCAATTTTTGGAAAGTGGCGTGAAATGAAGAGGATGCTACCTTTATTTATATATGAGTTGGAAAAATACAAAATGGAAATGATTCAAGGAAAGAATTGATGAGGCAATCGATTGGCAGAACACTCTAATCAATTGTATGAGTCAATTTTAATTGATTACCTTGCCTAACATGAAAATATTTGGTATAAATCCTTTGTAGGTAATTAAGTTGTTGTCCTAATCATTTGGTTAATCGTTTAGACCCTCTCCAATCAATTAGCTTAATGTTCCAATCCATTGGTTGACTGAAAAAGTCTTTCCATTGATTGGATTCAGTATCCAATTGATTGGTTAGTTCAAAAAGGCTTTGGAAAGAGATTAGACAGCTTCTTAATCACTTGGCTTGGCCTAGAAAACAATATTTAAAATAAAAACATTTAAAAAGATATTTTAATCCCTTACCTTTTCCTTTCAATGAAACCTTAGAATCATCGTCAAATGAAACATTTCCATTGATTGATTCATCAAGTTCTACAAATATGCTCTCTTTAAACACATATGGTTGCTTTCACCAGTGTCAATGCACCATAACCTTTCTTGGTTTCCTTTATTATTTCCACGTGCTAGTAACATTGTTTCAAACTTCTCAATCCTTTATTCTACAAAATTAGACGTCTCCTAGACTCTATTCTTGAAATATCTACATTCTAAAGTGTAATTGCAAAACTTCTGACAGTTGTAGCATACACTTTGAGATGTATAATTTCTTGTGTTTATGTATCCTCTTCCACATCCTTTTGTTGAGGTTTCTCCTTTATTGTAAATGTTACTAGTGATATTTGAACCTCATCCACAATTTCCATGTCCAAAATTTTCTCAACCACGACCTTGTTTTCAACCTCTACCTTGATTCTTTTGACATCTCTCATTTTTTTAGTTTCATCTTGAATATTTTTCTGGTGATCTATTTCTTCTTTTTGTGTCTCTCCTCATAAGTTAGTAATGATCCTTGAAGTTACTCTATTGTTATAGTCTCTAAATATTTTGTTTCCTCCATTATCACAACAACATACTCAAATTTGATGTTTAATGAGCTTGGAGTCTATACTCCATAATTCTCACAATTTTTAACTTTTCACTATTCTTTTTAATTGATTTGAAATTGTGATAAATCCTGAAAAATATTCGAAAATAAACTCTTACTTTCTTATATACAAAAATTTAAACTCCTATGTTAGAGTTTGGAGACATACTCTCTTTATTTTGTCTTCACCTTTGCAAGATGCTTGGAGCTCCCACGCCTCATTAGCATATGTTGCACTTGAGATTTTCTCAAATTTATTTTCATCCGATGTTTGATATATGAAGAAAAGAACTTTTTTTGTTTCTCTTTCTTGAATCTTTCAAAATATTCTTTTGTGTTTGAGTTAAAGAACCACTTATGCCACTTTGTTGGAAAAAAAAAATGATATATTGAGATTTTTGTGAGGAATCGGCCACGTGGAAAGAATATTTGATACAATGATAATTTTCATTGTTTGAGAGGATATTTTACAAAATTGTTTACTTTTTACTTATTTACTACTCCCTCCGTCCTAAATTATAAGACGTTTTGGGTTTTTCACACAAATTAAGAAACTTAATTATTACTTTATGGGAAAGACAAATTATGTATAACTTTACAGTAATGCCCCTCATAATTATATAGGAGAGAGAAATTGAAAGAGTTGAAAGAATAAATAATAATAAATATTTGAGGGTATATTGGGGAAGATGTCATTTATATTGCATTGGGAATGTAAGGTGACTTATAATTTGGGACAAATTTTTTTGGCAAAGTGACTTATAATTTGGGACGGAGGGAGTACTTCTTTTAGTAGCTTGGTTTATAAATGATATGACATATTTATAAACTTCAAGAGATATTTCTACATGCACATATATAAAATATTCTAAACAAGAGAGAATTTTATACACTTTTCTCTAATTCATATATTTTATTATGTCTATATCAATAAACTTTCATACTGGAAGAGGTTCACGGAATGATTGGGATTGGTCATCGAGTATGAGACAAGTTTTTGGCTGAATAACTAACCTTTGAGTCTTTGACCGTAGACTAGTATTTCAAGGTGCCGTGCCAAATATGCATGTCATCACTTGAGTCCTAAAGCAAAATTCACCGTTCAACAATGGTGAATAGTGAATGTGTACAAAAAACAGTGTCAAGTGAAAACCAGGGCTAAAAGCACTGTTCTTTCATACTTTTGCAGGCACAAAATCTTATTTGACCAAATAATAACAATCAAATACTTTATAGAAAGAAAAGAAATTGGTGAAGTCATTATTGAAATAATTGAGTACACCAGTACAAAAAAGTTTCATTAAAAAATTTGACTGGAGAAGATACAAAAGGAACAACTTTCAAAAAGGTGCATGCTCTATGCAGAGTAAGCGTCAACCATTATTCTTTTCTTTTGTTTCTTTATTGAAAAAATGAAAAGAAAAAACAGTGACATTTTAAGATGTGGGGACTTATTCCTTGTATATTGTCATCTACTAGTAGTATAAAGGGCATGTCCAAGGTATAATCGAAAAGGGTTAAAAGGACACTTACCTTTTATCGTTTAGGGTTTAGAAAACAAGGTAGAGTAATAATTTAAGTTCCATTAAGCAATTAAATAAGCGGATTATTTGATTAACTAGTAAAGCAATTTGAGAGAAGTTGTAGTAGCTAAGGACATTCCATGACTTCTTCACCTCGATGCAGATGAATCCACTGTTATTCATGATTACGAGCCATTAGTACTCATGAGGACCACCTCTCACGTAATATTCCAAACAACAAACATGAGATTTTTTTATCAAGGTGCTACTCCCTCCGTCCCAAATTATAAGTCACTTTGCCAAAAAAATTTGTCCCAAATTATAAGTCACCTTACATTCCCAATGCAATATAAATGACATCTTCCCCAATATACCCTCAAATATTTATTATTATTTATTCTTTCAACTCTTTCAATTTCTCTCTCCTATATAATTATGAGGGACATTACTGTAAAGTTATACATAATTTGTCTTTCCCATAAAGTAATAATTAAGTTTCTTAATTTGTGTGAAAAACCCAAAACGTCTTATAATTTGGGACGGAGGGAGTACTATTTTGAAAGAAATGTATTAAAATGTCATACGTTGAAAAAAAATAAAATAAATACTACTACAAGTGATATATGGACGCAGCCAATTATTGAACGAGCCATTGAACAATTTTTACGTGATGTATGAGTTCAGCCATCCATTGGCCGAGCCATTGAATGATATTTTTTTTATTGTTTTCTGACTTATTTTAATAAATTTTATTTTAGTTTTTAATATTTAAATGATTTTTAAAAATTAAGAATATTTTAATTAATATTATAATAGTTTTATATTTTAAATATTAATAAATAAATATTTTAATTAATATTATAATATAATAAAATATTTTAAGTAATATTTCATTTCTCTTATTATTTGAATATACTAATTAAATATTTTTATATAATATTTAACATTTATTTAATTAATTAATTAATTAATTAATATTATTCTTGTATAAAATAAAATGTAACAAAATTGCTAATATTATTAGAAAGATAAGATACATTAAGTGGGTCTATGTAAATAACCGCCAGTTCCACACATTGTACTCTTTTTTGTGCGCTTCCCCCTGCCTAAGTCTTGGGTATGCTGTCTTGGAGGAGATGAAGTAAAGTCGGAAGACAACTCTTCATCTTCATCTTCATTTTGATGTGATGTATTGACAGCCATGTCCATATCCACATCAACAACAGAAAAACCTGGTCAATCCATGAGCTGATCATCGATTAGGTTAAAGTTAGGGACTAATTGGGATGGTGGGTTGAATGTGGTTGGAGGGCTATGTTGAATGGGAGGATAATAAACATCTTCAATGTGATAGGTAGAAGTGGGTTGAGAGAGTGAAGGGTTAATGTTTGTTGTTGTGATTTCGGGTAAGAGTAATCAAAGTTAGGTTGAGGAATTGAAGTGAATTGTATGGAAGGTCGAAGTGTGGTTTGTTGCTGGTATTGTTGGTGGTAGTAGAAGTTAGCTCAAGGGGCTGGGGTGTGTGGTGTTGGTTGTTGAGATGAGGTGGCATAGAATGTGTGTTGTTGTGTGGTTTGGGTGTGATGATATGTTTGTTGGGGTAGTGTGAGTTGGGTGTGTTGATATGTTGGTTGGAGTAGTGTGGCTTGGGTGTGATGGTATGTGTGTTGGGGGAATGAAGATGTTTGCGATTGAAATTGTGATGGGTTCATTTGGGGGATTTCCTGATGCATGGACGGCGAGGTTGTCTGATGTGATGAAGAAGAGGCATATTGACGGGGTCGTCTAGGAACTATGTTTGAGAAGCATGCATAAATGGAATTGATAAAAACCATTACATATATGCATCGCTATGCACATAGTCACCATTTACCATGTTTCCCTTCAAAGTCAAATTTCTTTTGTTTTTCCACTCGTTGTTCTCATCTTTATTCAGATTGCGCCTATGATCACCCCATGTAATTGACATTTCAGTTTCATGGTGTTCGCGTAGACATCGTGGCTAAGTAAGGATTTCTTGTTCATATCCAAACTGAAATTTGACCCTATCAGCTTGATGCATTTCAACAATATGAAAATTGATGATTGATGTTGTCGCACTCCAAATCTGGCTATCATAAAAAATGCAAGGTGGGTAGTTCGGGTATGGCCTCCAAATAAACGGTTACACAAAATTTAATAGTTAGAGCACAAATACAGATCTTAGCATCTATTTAGAGATTGTAGTGGTAACAAACTTACATCGTTCGTCCTCAATCTATCTAGTGCGAATCTATATCCACGTAGGGGAAAACGAGAATTTTTTGGTAAGTCATTCCTCGTTGAACAAATCTTGCAATTTCAAAATAAAGAAATGTAGTAAATTTATCAGCATAAATATATATGCGTATAAAAAAAGAAAGTCTAAATTATATTTACCTTTTTCCATACGGATATGATGGCACGACGAAACTCTCAGGAGCAATTAGTGATATATGCCAATATGTCCAAACGCTTAGTTGGAGAACGCATCCTCCAATACTTTTTACTACTACCTTGCATGCTTTACACATATGCCTATATAATGTAGCTAAACAAGCAAAACCCCAACTATATCTATTGCATCTATCTAAATCTCCTACTAGGGGTATCCAAGAAGAATATAATAAGTTATGACTTTTGTCTGGCATTAAAACTTTTGCTATGAGTAGTAATATATAAATTTTTGCATGGAGAATGTTATCCTCTTCAGTTGGCGCAACATTTTGTTTTAATTTTCCTAATATACTTTATAGCCAAACAATTTAACAGAAGCTTTATGTTTATCTGAAGACGAATGTTCTACACCTAAATGTTCCATATATACATCACTCCCTACTTGAGTAGGACCATTAACAGCCCTACCGTTTACACGGAGACCAAACAACATACTTACATCCTCCAACGTTATGGTACATTCACAGATTAGAAGATGAAAGTATGTGTTTCCGATCTCGATCTTTATAACATAGCAAGTATAAGTTTCGAATCAACCTTGATACTGCTTATTTTTGTAACATTTGCAACATCAGCATGGGGCCAGCCTTTGGTTTGCAGAGCCTAAACATGACTGCACCCCAATATATTCGTTCAAGCTTTGTAGACTGACATCCATCTTCCACTATTTGTATCAACAATATTACTTTTCAAAAAAATTATTGTAACAATGGCAGAGAGAAATACACTGGTAACCATGCACTATAATGGTTCCATTTTCACATATCAAAATTTCGGCTTCTCATTCAACAGTACAAAAACGATGATGTTCAAACTTCATCGCAGTTCTGATCTTCTTCATCTGAAAGAACGCATCGAAAAAAAGGTGAAATGCTCTGTTCTTGAAATTATTTACCGTCAACCATTACTTAATGGAGATGTTGGTAGTGTGTTTTACATAATGAAACAGATAGATACCAATGATTCGGTCAAATCAATGTTCCGATGTCATTACATAGTTGTTCATCTAAACATGATTGAGTTATATGTTCGCCTTGATGAGGAAGCATATCTGACACAATCATCATATTCACATCAGTACAAAATGAGCCAAGCAACTGATGAAGAAATTACACAAAACAATGAGCCTTTCATAGCGAATGAAGAGGTTGGTGAATACAGTGAAGATGAACTACAGGAGGTCTGTTTTGAAGATCTTTTCGACGCTAGCGATGAAGAGGATCTCGTCCCCGTCCCTTCCCAGGTAACATATGCTCAACCTATTAATTTGTGCAATCCACCAGTACACATGTCAAACATATGTCAGGAGGCTAATCAACCTATCTCTATTTTTGGTAACTACACACCAAACCATATTGATGACAACTTGGAAGTAGGGATGGAGTTTGAAATTAAGGAAGTGTGTGTTCTTTTTTTGTAACATTGACATATAAGTAACAATCTTGACTACGGAGTGTATAAATATGATTCTATAAGATATATAATCAAATGTAAGAGCCCACAATGCAATTTCACATGTAGAGCTGCACTGCGTAAGAAGAGCTCAATATGGGAGATTGCTACTATAAACGGATCCCACACTTGCACAACGTCTTTTATGTCACAGGATAATAGAAAACTTGATTCAAAAATTATTAGTCACAACATCAGGGAACTTGTTAACAGTGACACTTCACTTAAAGTTAAAGTGATTTTCGCCCATATTGCTGAAAAATACGTGTATAGAATCTCATACAGGAAAGCATGGATTGCGAAGATTAAGGACATACAATCACTGTATGGAAATTGGGAGATGTCTTACAATGACCTACCACAGTGATTGTTGGTGATGAGAACCCATCTTCCTGACACTGTTATAGAATTGAAAACATTGCCAGTATTTAGAGACGACGAAACCCAATTGAGTGACAGGAGGATGTTTCACCGTCTTTTTTGGGCGTTTCAACCATGTATCTGTGGTTTTACTTATTGTAAGCCTGTTGTGAAAGTTGACTGAAAATGGTTGTACGACAAGTACAAAGGGACTTTGCTGATGGCTGTGGCACAAGATGGGAATGATAAAATTTTCCCAATAGCATTTGCATTAGTTGAAGGTGGGACAAAGGATGGTTGGAGTTTCTTTCTTAGGAATTTGAGAATGAACGTGACCCTTAGGCCAATCTGTGTCTCATATCCGACCGACATCCATCGATCAAGAGTGCTTATGATGATCCTGAAAATGGATGGCAATATCCTCAATCTTCACAAGTTTACAGTATCAGACACATTGCGCAAAACTTCATGCGTGAGTTCAGAGACAAAGAACTACGTTAAAAACTTGTCAATATGGGTATGCCTCAATCTTCACATGTTTATAGTTATTATAAATATTTATTGAGTTATTGATATTCAGATGTTTTACTTAACATTTTTACTATAAGATATGCATTGATGAATGAGACATTTAATTACTACCGAGGCGAAATAAGAAGATCAAATATAGAGGATATGGAGTGGATAGACAACATTCCCCGAGAGAAGTGGGCGAGGGCTTATGACGGAGGACAACGGTGGGGACACATGACAATAAACTTGGCCGAAGCAATGGACTCGGTATTTAAGGCTACCCGAAACCTTCCAATTACTGCATTTTTCCAATCTACATACTATCGTCTTGGATCACTGTTTGGCAAAAGAGGCCATGATTGGACAAAAATGTTGGCGTCTAGTAAACCTTTCACGGATAACTGTAATAAGGGAATGACTGGAGAAGCGAGTAAATCTAGTAACCATAATGTCATCCAATTCGATCGTGAGAGATTCTATTTTATGGTGGCCGAAAGAATTAATCAGAACGATGGCCGACCATTAGGTGCTTTTAGTGTTGATCTCAGGAAGGGGTGGTGCGATTGTGGGACGTTTCAAGCAATTTATTTACCTTTCTCCCATCTAATCACAGCATATGCTAGTATACGTCAGGACCACAACATGCACATACCAGATGCTTTCAAGATTCTGAGTGTTTTTAGTCTACAAGGAAAGCTCCCTTGGACTTCCACACCAAGAAAATTGGCCAACATATGAAGGATATACTTTTTGCCATGATGAGACAATGCGAAGGAAGAAGAAAGGATGCCCAAATAGTACAAGAATTAGAACCGAAATGGACGATGTTGAAAAAGAAAAGAAAAGGTGTGGGATTTTTCGCGAAATAGGCCATATGCGTAGAAAATGTCCAAATGTAGTCGGCCCGTCAAACCGACCCCTCTAGATGATTTTTCTTTTTTTTTTTAATTTAATTTTCAGTTAATATAACTTTAATTTTGTGAGATTTTTTCATTACATCTCTGTGTCATTCAACTTTCATTTAGCTTTCAACAATAACAAAATAAATAAACTGCATCTAAACAAACAAGACGATAAACAATATAACGATTAAACGTCTAAACATGTCTAGGATATTACAACCATCAAGATAATATATGCTTGTCCATAAATCATCATAACAACATCATAGTTGTTTTTTACAGCTTTCCAGGACCGAGTATCTCCATCTTTAACAAGCCTTTCAATTCTTTTAATCTTTACACCTTCAGCAATTTCTTCATCTAACTAATTCACCAGGCTTCTCTAAAAATGCTCAAATGTCATTGTGTTCCACAGTCGGATCTTCAACGGAGACTTTATTGCCGAAAAACACAATTGAGCATCTCTTTTGACAAGAAGAGTATTTGGATTGGTAAAATACTCCATTTTTAAGAAATATTTCAGAGTGAAATGAGTAAATGGGTGTAGATGATCTGAGAACTAGAGGTTCCCACACAATGCTATATATAAGAAATTTAAAAATAATAAAATATTCCCCTACTCGGCCAATGGATGACCGAGCTTCTTCATGCAATTATTAATGTGTAATTGATAAAATAAATTAAAT
The DNA here is from genome assembly GCA_022829125.1 of Lathyrus tuberosus. Lineage (NCBI taxonomy): Eukaryota > Viridiplantae > Streptophyta > Magnoliopsida > Fabales > Fabaceae > Lathyrus > Lathyrus tuberosus. The sequence goes on from JALAZF010000090.1 coordinate 11,710,912, forward strand.
AATAATATAACAAATATTAAAATTGTATTATTTAATAATATGAATTAAATTTTAATAATATTTTATACAAATATTTATTATAAAATTATATTTATTACTAAAAAAATTGAAATATTTTATTATATTATAATATTAATAAAAAAAATTATTATTTTTTACAATATTATTATATTAATTAAATTATTTTTAAACAATTTACACAACTTTATAAAATTTATGTAATACAAATTATATCATTTATAATATTAATTATATTATAATATAAATTAAATCATTTTTATACAATTTAAAAATAAATAAAAAATAAAAAAAACATCCTTCACTGGCTCGGCCATATGGGTCGTCCAATGGTTGGCCGAACCCATGCATCACTTGTGGCATTTATGTATTTTTTTTCAACTTGTGGCATTTTAGTACATTTTTTTCAAAATAGTGGCATTGTGGTACAACAACTAAAAGCAAAGAGAAATAAAGGCAAAAAAAATCTCTAAACAAACTACCACTCCACCAATGAGAATCAAACTAGAGTTGGAAAACGAGAATCACCATCCTACCAAAGCACAAAAAAGAAAATAATTTCAAGGATACATGTCATAAACACTCAAACCACTATTGACTCAAATAAAAAAGAAGGTTTTGAAGTCAGGTATAAAAAGTATATGGGTAAATTAATGACCTACCCATATATCATTTTTAAGCAAAAGAAATGCTCTTATCTTCCATGTCATATCTGATTATTGGAGTACCTAAAAAATAGAGTTGTTTTGGGATTTTCAAATAGTCTATATAACCAAATTCCAAATCATTAAAATACCCCCTTTAACACGCATGGATGGACGAAAAAAACTCAAAAAGACGAGGGTAATAGAACTCGGAAGAAGATACATCCTCTCTAACCACCTAAAAATCATATCCCACATAATCTCCGCCACATCATAGATAATGAACAGGTGAGAAACGAATTTAACAATTCTAACACATAACCCATAAGAAAGAGCATCTGGGTCTAGAATAATTCTTCGTATAAACATATTCTCTCAAGTAGAAATATTATTCAAAAGGAGCTGTCAGGAAAAGAACAATACCATATAACTACCTCAAATATAAGCCATAATCTATTCCAAACTGTTTGGAAGTAATAGAACTAGAGTACACCTCAAAGACATTTTGTACATAGATAAAGCATACTATAACCTACAATCTCTATCCAAGGACCAAAGTGTGCATTGAATTACCAAGATAATATCTTCAATCAACTCTTCTTCATAATCAAACACGAGCCTTCTCCACTGCAAATTCCAAACTAAATTCCTCATCCTTCCAAAAGACAATCTCGTCTCCTTTCACCGTTTTTCTGATTCAAAATACGATAAATCCTATGATATGTGTCTCTAATAAGAACATGATTCGCCTACATATTATCCAAAAAAGAGGTATGCATTTCATCTCTCACTTTTCGCTTTAAACCATCCAAAAACCAAACAAACGGATCATCAGACTTAAAACCTAAAAGTGACACCTTTTCCCACCAAATAGTGTTAGACGATAGGCTTTGATCTAGAGGGGGTGAATAGATCACAAATTTAAAACCAAAAACTCTTGACAAAAATTTGTTTTAAAAAACATATGGCATAACGGAAACAACCTGAATCGAATCGTCTAGCCAAACTTACTATCGAAAAGCTCGGATATTTGTAATGAAAACCGATGGAATGATAATGAACACAAATTATTCAACAACGATCAATTCAAGGATTAATTAAATGCAAATCTATTCGTAATGCTTATTTCCAATGAACACAAAGCGATAAAAATACTCATAGACAATTTATCGAACACTTTGTGTGCCATCGATCACGTTTGGAAATTCAATTTTTTTTGTTGATGTTAAAAGCCAATCACAATCGAAGTAATTATGATTATATCAACAACAACACTTAACAGATAGTTGAAAACAATGTCCAATCGAATTAATAGAAACAACAATGAAATCGATAATTTGCAAGAACAACAATTAAAGAGAGATAAAGCGATAAAGAGACACAAAGGTTTATTTAGGCAATTCCCCAATAGGCCTCACTATGGGTACGTCTGCCCTTAATCCAAAATCGAATTGAGATAATTGCAATTAACCTTATCTTTGCAAAAATGCTTATACAAGAGGTGAAGAAATCTAACCCTACAAACCCTATGGTTTGTTGTTGATTCAACCACCTTCAAACCCTTGATCAAGTCACCAACAATGCAGCTACAATCCACCGATTATCCCGAGCACGCACTTGTTGAACCTAAGATTCACGAACACGTTTCATCGTCTCGCGCTACTCCCTTACAAGGAAACCACCTGTCCCAAGACCTTCACTTGGTCGAATCCGTGTTGACGTGATATTGTCCAAAACCTTCAAATCCCAATGATCTTGAAGGAAAACCCCACCTTGGTTTTCTTATTTGAAACACACAAAGATCCCAACCCAATATTCTCGGTTACACCAACCTAATTGGATGTTATCAACCCTAATCTAGATGGTGATCCAATCGAAAAATGATTATGTGTAGTTCAATTGTGTGTATGCATAGAAGAAGGGTTAAAGATGATGTGAATGCTTTGTAATCTGGTTTCGTTTAGGTAATTCACTAGTACCTTTCTAGAAGAAGGTGCATGTATGAGTATATATATATAAGCTTAAATAGTGTTTTCGTCCCTGTAAGTTGGCGAGTTTTTGGTTTTCGTCCCTGAATCTTTTTTTTTTTCGGTTTTAGTCCTTATATTTCACATTCGTGTTCGTTTTAGTCCTTAAAACCAAAATCCGCGGGAAAATCCGAAGGTTTCCTGCGGATTTTGGTTTTAAGGACTAAAACGAACACGAATGTGAAATATAGAGACTAAAAAAAAAAGATTCAGGGACGAAAACCAAAAACTCGCCAACTTACAGGGACGAAAACATTATTTAAGCCATATATATATATATATATATATGTGTGTGTGTGTGTGTGTGTGTGTGTGTGTGTGTGTGGAAATAGGCAAAAGAGGATGCAAGAAAAAACTCATGAACCAAAAGAGAGTTTTTTATTCAATGGAGAAACTCATGAACCAAATTGAGACTTCCTAAGACGATCCCCAAATACAAACACAAGTTTTTAACTAGTTTAGCTCACAACCAAAATAACAACTTCCTATAGAAGAATTATTTACTCGAAAGAAATCTATTCTTGATAAATTTACAAATTTTCCCTCACCCAGAACAATATTCTTCACTAGACTTAAGAGCACTTTAAGAGCATTATGGCTAAAAATATGTGAGAAATAAGATTTAGAGAGGTGATGAGAGAAATGAAAAGTGAGATTTTTTCATGTTTTCTAGACGTGAAAAAGTGATAGAGAAGCTCTCTGGTGTGATATAAAGTTAGAAACAACCCATGGACTAATTAACTCACTTAATCGATTTGGCTAATGGATTAAGCACCTCAAATAATCGATTGTTGCGACCCAAAATAAAAGATTTTGATATAGAGTCATTACTAATCATTAAACGACTGTCACAATCGATTGTAGACTCAATTAATCATCATTTAATCAATTAGACAAATTATCTAATCAATTAGACAAATACAAAATGTCTCATAACCAATTGAACACCCCCTAGTCAACTTGCTAGGCCTCAAAAACATTTTTTTCGTGATTTAACTTAAAAAGAGAGAGGTTTCTCAAATATTTTTTAGTGTGTGATTTAGCCATAATGTTAGATGATAGGCTTCGATCTAGGAGAGGTGAATAGATCACAAATTTAAAATTTGAACTTTTGTCAAAATTGGTTTTAAAAAGTTTTATGGCACAACGGAAACAACCTGAATCGAATCGTCTAACCGAACCTACTATCGAAAAACTCGGATATGCGTAAAGATACACAATTGAATGATAATGAACACAAATTGTTCAACAACAATTAATCACAAACCAATTAAATGCTAAGATACACGTAGAGCTTATTTCCAATGATAAAGAATCAATTAAAAGCAATAGAGATACATTTTATCGAACACCTTGTGTGCAATCGATAACGTTTGGAAATTTAATTTGTTTTGTTGATGTTAAAGCCAACCGCAATAAAAGTGATTATGATTATATCAACAAACCGTAATTCAAAACATAATCAAAAAGTTGATTTCCAAACGAATTGATCAAAACAAAAAAGAGACGATAATTTGAAAAACCAAAAGTTAAAGATATATATATATATATATATATATATATATATATATATATATATATATATATATATATATATATACAGAGAGAGAGAGAGAGAAAGAGAGAGAAAGAGACAGAGAGAGAAAGAGAGAGAGAGAGAGTGATATTTGTTTAGGCAGTTCCCCAATCGGCCTCGCTATGGGCACGTCTGCCCTCAACTCAAAATTGAATTGAGATAGATGCAATTAACCTTACTTTGCAAACAATGTTTATACAAAAGATGAAGAACACTAACCCTACAAACCCTATGGTTTGTTGTTGATTCTACCACTTTAAAACCCTTGATCAAAGTGATCATGTTACCAATAATACTGCTTCAATCCACCAGTTCTTGTTACTACTTTGTAAGACCTCCCATCTCAAGGTTTTCGCTCAGTTAGATTAATCCCAAGCATGCACTTGTTGAACCCAAGATTCATGAACACGATCCACCGTCTCACGCTACTCCCTTGCAAAGTACCACCTACCTTGTCTCAGGGCCTTCACTCGATCAAATCCGTATTTGCGTGATCTTGTCCAAAACCTTCAAATCCTCAATGATCTTGAAGGAAAACCCCAACTTGGTTTTCTTATTTGAAGCACACAAAGAACCCAACCCAATATTCTCAGTTACACCAAGCTAATTGGACGTTATCAACCATAATCTAGATGTTCACCCAATCAAAAATTGATTATGTGCAGTTTGATTGTGTGTATGCATAAAAGAGAAGTTGAAGATAATGAGTTTACTTTGTAATTCTGGTTTCATTTAGGTTTTACACTAGTACCTTGCTAGAAAAATGATGCATTTATGAGTATATATATGTATGAGAGATAAGGAACAAAAGGAATGCAAGAAATATTGAAAGGAAAATCAAAATTTTAATTTTTGAAGTGATTAGGTCGGCCTAAGAAAGCAATAGGTCGACTAGTAAAGGTCTTAAGCCAGCCAATCTGAGGCGACCTGAAGGTAGAAGCTACAACCTTTATTATTAAGGTATGGAGGTCGACCTGAGCCAGCTATGTGTCGACCTATACTGAAGCAAAAGCTTCTATAGGTCGACCTACGTGTGTGTGTGTGTCGGCCTATGCAAAATATTTCACACTAAAAACTCATTTTTGATGCATGAAACATGCCTAAGATATTTCAAATCATTTTCAAACATATTTATATACATCCTAAAGCTAAAATGATCAATGCACATCTAGAATTTGGTTGATACCGTCCAATGTACAAAAATGCTAAAGTTGCTCCTAGTATTGACATCATTCAAAACATGACTAAATGGAAGAATGCACTCACACACAATGTTTCAGAAATTCCCCTTGTATCTTTACAAGACACTGATCACTCAAACATACACAACCAAGCAAGTTTTCACACTTTCTTTCTTTCACACTCGAAAGCTTCAAGTTTTAGCATCATTATATTTTACTTTCACATCACACAAGAACCTTGAGTCTTCAAGTTTTAGCATCATTATATTTTACTTTCACATCCAAGTTTGAGTAGACAACCTCCATCCTGCTTTGAAACTCCAAAGACTTCACACCTGCCACGTGTGAATCTTTAGAGGATAAAGTAGTCCTAGACTACACCATAACCATACAAAAGAATGCCACTTTCCTTATTAGTGCAGTCTGTAGAAAGTCAGAGACAACTGCCATTTAACCTTGACCTTCAAACTGAGCATGATCATATGCTCCCAAGTACCTAGATCAGAAATAAGCGGATCCAAGGTGTCCTAACACCAGCACTCTATTCCTCCTATATCAAAAGTAAACTTATCCAAGAAATAACCATCAAGATTATGATGTCTTCATCTTCAACAACATCAAAGTCCAGACCAGTTTCTTGCAGGAAACTCTCCAGAGATCACATGCTTCTGTAACACCAGACTGAAGTCGATTCTTAGGTCAACACCCAAGACTAAAACAAATGCTAAAGTGTATGCAGTACCCCTCCCATGATTCTGCACAAACTCTGATGATGAGATGTTCCAACATCTTGTTGAACATCAGCAATCTTGACTTTCAAGGATAATCAATTAAATACTTGTGAATTCCAAAAATAGAAATTGATCATAAATCCTTGTCAAATAACCCTTCTTCACTGTTGTAGCTAAGCTCCACCAGATCACTTCATGAACACTTATCAAGTATTCAATCTTTTACAAGTATCTTCTTTGACACAAATAGTTGAGATACCAAGGCTGCAACCCTTGACTCAAGTAACTAAGAGTCTCTCTGAACAAATCCTGTTTACCTCAACGATTTTGAGAACTTCAATCAGATTGGATCCACCCTTAGGGTTAAGAGAGATGAATCCTTCCTTGCTGTTTTGGATAGTGAAAATAAATCACCTCCACTTTCTTTAGGTTGTGTTTCATAGAAACACCTTCTAGTCAGAAGAATAACTAGTAGACTCCAGATGCACGATTGAGACGCCTTTATGAGTGAACTTGAGAGAATTCTCAAGTATCTTCGACAATCTAGCCGATCAATAATTTATCAAACTCCCAGAGCAAGAACTTGATAAACCTAAACTCAACTCCTCACCTCTTCAACTGACTTCAAACTGTACCATGGAACCAAGCTTCCAAGTACCAAGTCATCATAACAGACATCTTCCAGTAACTCTTTCTATTCCATCACTCCCGACTTTGGAATAAAAGGATGCAGATATCTTCGACTATAGAGGCCGACGATTGAGACCTTCCACCATCTGTCTTCAGCAACAAATCCAGAATCCCATAATTCAAGAGCTCTTTCATCAGAAACACATGCAGCGGAACCACCAAAGAACAGATCCTGCTTGCCCTAATAAGATGTCAGAACATCTTATAAGACACCCCAACAAGAGAACTAGCCACTTCTCCTTCAGTTGTTGTAGAACCTCCTCAGCAACATGAACAACCTCTGGGTTGTTACCTTCGATCCATAACATCCATCCCATCCATTAATACCCTTTAGTATGTCTGAGTTGGTTGATCTAATCTATAAAACTCCTCCTTGTTTAAATGCCAGAAAGTATCTCCCAAAGATCTCATCCAGAAACAGACAGGACGCCTGCTCTGATACCAATTGAAATTCTGGAAATGCAGACAACAGATGTCCTAACACATGTCAAGACATTGTTCTGCATAAACATTTAAACGCAGAGGCATAACAGCAGACTGATACCTTGAATATCAGAACTGCAGAATCACAGATGTTACGACATCTGATCCAACATGTTAATCAAAACTGAACTGAAAAATAGCAGAATGATAAACAACACAGAATATGATGACCCAGTTCGGTGCAACTCACCTACATCTGAGGGATACCAATCCAGGAAGAAGAAATCACTATCAATAGTATAGTTTTATGTAAACAACCTCAGGTTTACATAAAGCACCCACGCTAACCTATCATTGCCCAATAAAGTCTTTTTCATTAGAAGTCACATCTAATTGATAAGAGAAACCCATCTCACTCCCTAAATCACAACCTGTAATTATCTAACAGTTAATACCTCATAACTGTATCTACCCTATTGAAAGATACCCCTTCCAATACAAAGTTCAGTCAAGCATCCTTGACTAGCAAGTTAACTTGGATTTGCTTCAAAGCTTCATCCAAGAACACTACACGATTCATTGCCTACGGGCTTCTGAATTTGTACAAGTACCTATGTCTACCACACTGCATCAAATTGATACATAGAGAGACTTACAAGAGAAACCTACGACTCTCAAACCTAAACCCTACTTTACAAAATAGGATTCCTGAGTCTATGTCATCCTCTCTCACTCTCTGCCTAGGTCTTGGTCTTCTTTTATAGTCTTCAGCTGAGTTGGGCTTCATATCTTTGATCCTTGATCCACTGCCAATCGCGCCTTGAATCTTGGAACAAATTTAAAACAAGCCTGCTGTGATAGTCATGATGTCGAATCTTCATGTTGTGACATTTCACTCGACATCTTTAGTCTGGGTCTGAAACCTTCATGTTGGAACATCTTTCCCAATATTATGTTTTACCAAAATTTAGTCAAACTCTTGGAGCTTTCAGCATCTTTGTTATCTATAAGTTTTACCATCTTAGATCACTTCTTGACTATACCTGCAAGCACATAGATCCATAATGTTGTTATCTCAAAACACAGACAATATCATCATAACCTGCACATCATATAGAACCACACCACCAACTATTTTCGATCCTAGATACATACGATAGCAAACCATTTTTTGTCATAGGTGTGATAATTCTTCTAAAATTATTCTTCACACCCTCTATGACTCTTAAGCAACAAAGGTCATTTGGAACCTGTTATCTCTGGATCATGCTTATATCTTTTACACCATAAATTGTTTTGATTAGTGTGTCTCCAACCTACAATCTCTAAATTTGTCCATTTCTCTATTTCTTGTTGGATAATTTATAAGGCAAGAAATCATGAGGTGTTTTTGAATGAAAAATGGACTACTTTAGTTTGTTTTAAATTAAACTAAATATCTCTGAAGGTGAGAAAAATACACAAGAAAGGCGGGTTGAATTGTGTTGTCTATTTCTTTACTTTGCTTCTGAACAGAGTTCAGATTCTAAACCACTGTTTAGATTCTGATAATTAATTGTAGCTGTTGTACCCCAAATTTTACCCTCAGATTCTGATCATTTCATATCATTTTAAGTCGGTCTTTGTTTTTGCATTTTTAGTAAACGTCTCATTAATCATGCATTTTTTTTATCGATTTTTATCATTCTACGTCATTTTCTTTTTTTTTGTTTTATTTTATTTGTTATTTGATAATTTTCCTAGACTATTTAAATTTAATTTAATTTCAATATAGTACATTTTTTAAACTAGTTCATTTTCAAGTTAGTTTTTTTTTTTAATTTTTTTTTTAAACTTTAATGTGAATTCAATTTAGTTTATTTGTAACTTCAGTTTAGTTGTAATTTTTAGTTATTTGTAATTTAGTTTAAATTTTAGTTTAGCTTTAATTTTTAGTTTAGTTTATATTTTAACTAAATTTTAATTTAATTAATTTATTTATTTTTAGTTTAAATTTAATTCAACTAATTTGTTTTTAATTTTAGTTTAAATTTAATTTGATTAATTTTAGTTATTATTGGTTGATTGGTCTATTTTCTTTTGTCTTAAAAAAATGTAATAATAATTCAAAAATAATACCATACACATATTCTGTTTTAAGAAATTGCATAAGATACTTTTTTTCATCAACCAAAACTCCTACCTAAAACAACCTTTGACCGGGTCTTGTCCAAAACTTCCCTCCCACGCTGCCTCAGTTGCTAGTACTATGTACTCCCTGCATTTACACCAAAGTTGCAAGGCTTCCACACCAAGGCAAAACCGTACTTTTGCAAGAACTCCAAAGAGGCCTGAACCGCCTGCCACATCTGCACCAACACAGGATCATGCAAAAAAAAAACAACAAAGGAATCCTGCCACATCCCAGACTCAAACAGTACTATCCATCCAAATTTCATACGAAAAACCTCTGCTCTAACCTGTTGTCCAAAGACTTGCTTGCAACAACACAATGCTTCCTCCCAAGATGCCAAAACCTATAACAGTCCAAAGAAAAAAACAGCAGCAGCCTGTGATTTGAGAAGGACATGTCATTTGAAGACTCGGTCAACAAGTCCAATTTTGTTTTCTCAAAAAATAGCAGATTGGATTAAAAATTGAAAAGAAAAAACAACAAGTAGGAATTTCATTTTAAAAAGAAGAACAGACCAAAATAAAAGGGGAAGGCAGTGAAAAACCAGGATGAAAAACAAAGATAAAAACTGACCTTCAGCAATCCAAAACAAGTTTCTAAAAAACTCACCATCATCGACCATTTCACCTCACATAACCCCTTCTTCTCACTTTATTTTTCAACTCACATGTTCCCTCTTCAAATGCCTCAACACCAATAACAACAGAGTACCATCCCTTCAACCTCACCTTGATTACTTTCATCCACCATCACAAAACAATCAGCCACATATCTCCTCCACCATATTCTTCTCCCTTAAACATCACCACCACCCATCTGCTACCTCCGTCATATTAACAACCACAACAACTTGCGTCTCTTGTTATTTTTCTTCATCAAGCATACCACTACCATACCACATACAACACCCTTTCTCTTCTCCTCACATCCAAACAACACCGACGAAGATGACGGCAAAACTGACACAACTTGTAGCTCCGACGACGCTCAGAAACGTCTTTCGCCACCATCGGTAACATTTTCATTTCAATTTTTTCTTGCGGTGTTGTTTTGTACTCATAGCATGAGATATTAATGTTTCACGTGTTCATAGCATGAGATGTTGATTTTTTCAATGACCTTGGACTGTTTTTTTTCCCCTTTAGTTTCTTGTGTGTTACATGCCATTGATTGTATCCATTCTAGTATGATATTGTGTGTGATATGTGGTTGTGTATGTAGTGTACTACATGTTTATATCATAACGTTGTTTATGATTGTATGTAATTTAGAGTCTGTGTAAGTATTTCCTTTGAGTCATAGTTATTGTTTTTCATTCTTGTACTGCTTTGATGTTGCTTGTTAAATTCGTTTTTGTATGATATTTTATTACCTTAATAAAGTTGTGTGCATGGTATGTGTTTATGTAAAGTTTATGTTGTTAAGAACATGTGCATAATTCCTTTTGATCCATTTTTTGTATATATGTAATTTTATATTGGTTGTGTTTTCTATGTCGGTATTGTTCGCTTTGCATAAATACACTGCCAGCACGTTACTTTTTCATGATACTGATGCATTGTTTCTTCATGTAGTGTAATTTTAGATCTTAAATGCTTATGTCATTAGTAAATGTTTTCAAATTAATATTGCATTTTGAGTTTAGTTAGTAACTTATTTTATGAGTAGTAATTATTTAGTTTAGCTTGTTTAACTTAGAATTTAATAATTTAGTTTTCATTAGAAATTTTGCTTAGTTAGAATTTTAAGTTAATTAAGATTTAAGCATTTAGTTTTAATTTAAATTTAACTTTTAGAATTAGTATATTTTAGAATTAAAATTAGTTTTAGAATTAGAATTAGTTTTTAATTTTAATCAATTAGTCTAAAATTTAGTTGGATTATTATTTTAATTAGAATTTAGTTATTTATTTTAATTGAATATTTAGTTTGTAATTAAATTTCAGTTTCATTAGATTTTATTTTTTAATTCATCTTGACATTTTCCGTACTTTCATTTTAGTTTATTCCTAATATTTATTTTTCATTCTCTTATTGCACTTGCTGTATATATATTGCTATTCATTTTATTCCTGACACTCGAGGTTTCCCCTCTGTTTGCCTGTTTCTTATACCTCATTCCAAAGGAAAAGTCTCTCTATTGACTTCATGTCATAGATAGCTCAAATACCCTGTTAACCTCAAACCATTTCACAAGAGATAGCCATTAATCTCTTCTCCCTTCTGACCTGGCCTTCCCAAAGAGATAGCTATTAATCTCTTCTCCTTTAAGACGGTCCAACCTTTCACAATCCTTTCAAGAGATAGCCATTAATCTCTTTCTCCTAACCAACCCATCCTTACAAGCTTTGCTTCCAAACTTTTCACCCCTTTTACCCCATTGAGGGGAACTACGAATGCTCTGATTCCATTCCCGTCAGGATACGTAGGCACGAGATGCGATGTCTTGTCGAGCATACTTAGTGTATATACTTTAGGTCTTTACCTTTACCCTTAGTACAGATTATCTTTAGCATGCAAGCATAGAATAACACAATCTAAACAAGAGGTTCCCGTAGAGTACTACGGATGTTTAGGGTGCTAATACCTTCCCTAAGCGTAACCAACCCCCGAACCTTAGATCTCCCCCCTTTAGGTTTTTAAATGATCTTGAACCTTTCCTTTGGATAAATCAAAGTCGGTCGTAAAAGAAATATGATGCAAGTTAATTAATAGCTTGTTATCTGATTTTCACCCCAACAGAAATGGCGACTCTGCTGGGGAAGAATCCCCTAAGAGGGTTAAGCCTATCTTGTTTGTATTTGTGTTATTTATATGTTTGCTTGCTTGTATATTTGTATATTTATATCTATAGATATATACCTGTTGTGCTTGGGTTTTCTGTGTGCAAGGTTGTTACTTTGAGTGGTGAGATAAGTCCTAACCCAGACTTGAGCGCACTTATTATAGGACGATGGTATATTCAAGGAGGCTTTGAAGGAGTCGATTCCTGAAAAAGTTAACTTGAGACACCATCACTCAGCTTAGGCCCTCTTGAGAGTTTAGTCATGTTGAACGATCCTTTTCGTGAAAGCGTGCTACTCTCAATGTATGTGCCATTGAGGCTGAGAACCGTAGTTTCCAAACCCCATTTGGCCTTTTAGGACGTAGTGCGGTGACCATGATGGAGTCTATTTCTGAAATGGTTGTCACGCGATACTACACTCAGACGAGATTCTCTTGAGAATTTTATTGATTACCGAGTCATTCGGGAAGTCGATAAAATCCAAAAGATGGGTTGTTGACTCTGGGAACTTCTTAGAACCCTGTTCTACAGTTTCTGAACCCTAGTACACGCCCTTGGTTTGGTTCTTTACCCAGACTCCATGCTGTGATCTCGAACCCTTGATCCTGCTATGTGTGTTTTGCATCCCATTTGCTTTGCATTGCATACCATTTGCATCCTTGCATGTTTCTTTGCATGTGTCTGTTTGTCCAGTTGCTCATTGCCAATTGTCTCTACCTTCCAGTGTCATCTGTGAGTCGTCAAGCTGATTCCTCGACACCGATACCGGACTAGAGCTAACTAAAGACGCAAGATGTCAGAGCAAGAGGCACACAATGCTGAGGTCCGAATGGAGATCGATGACCTCAAATCAAGCGTGACTAAACTCACTGAGATGATTCAAGTTTTGATTGCTAGGGGAGAGTAACCCCAAAGGACAGTCATCCAGAAAGTTTCAAGTGCTGATCCTCTACCGGTTCAAGTGCCACCTTTAACTTGGTCCGAGTTTGGTTTGCCACACAACTATTCTCCGCCGATTATATCTACTGCTATGCCTGTATTTCAAGCTCCTGTTTTTGCCGAGCCTCAACCTATAGTCCAGACTACTTGAGCTCCCTTTGAGAATCCCCTTTATGAGTACAATGCTGCCAGTGCTCAAGGGGAAGACCGTGAAGACTTTGTTGAGCCTGAAGTTGTCCGAGAGCAGTTTCAAAGCAAAGAAAGAAGACTCAAGGCCGTTGAGGGTAATGACTTCCTTAATGTGGATGCGGACAACATGTGCTTAGTATCTGACCTTGTTATACCTCCTAAGTTTACAACTCCAGATTTTGTGAAGTATAAAGGTCACTCTTGCCCAAGAGCTCACTTGGTCATGTATCTTCGCAAGATGACTGCTCATGCCAAAAATCAGAAGTTGCTTATCCATTGTTTTCAGGATAGCTTGAGTGGGGCATCACTCAAATGGTACATGGGTCTTGAGCAAAACTCTATCCATAGCTTCCAAGACCTCACCAATGCCTTCATGAAGCAATACAAGTATAACCTTGACATGGCTCCTGATCGCCGTCAACTGCAAAATATGTCTCAGAATGATAAAGAGTCTTTCAAGGAGTATGCTCAGTGCTGGAGAGAGTTGGCTTCCCAAGTGGAACCTCCCCTGGCCGAGAAGGAATTATTTGGAATGTTTATGGATACCTTGTCCCCATTATATTGGGAGAAAATGGTTGGAAGTGTTTCCTCTAATTTCACTGATTTGGTTACTATTGGCCAAAGATTAGAGGAAGGTCTTAAGAAGGGAAAAGTATCAAAGGTTGTTGAATCTTCTAATGCTGTGAAGAAATCCTACGGGAACTTTCAGAAGAAGAAGGGAGATCAGACTAATGCTATAATGGTTGAAGTGAGAAAGCCTCGTCCTTAACCTCAGTATGTTGTTCACCCTACTGTTGCTACTGTTACTCCTGTGGTTCCTGCTCCACGACCAACTCAAGCTTTCCAACGTCCAGCTGCAGGACAGGGCCAGTATCGTAATAGGGGTCAATTTGATCCCATTCCCATGACTTACACTGAACTTTATCCTAGTTTGGTTCAACAAGACTTGATTACCACGAGGCCTCTGCCTCCTCCTCCAAATCCTCTTCCAGCCGGCTATAGGGCTGATCTTCATTGTGAATACCATCAAGGTGGTGCAGGCCATAACTTGGAAAGATGTTTTGCATTGAAGGCTAGAGTACAAGAGCTGATGAGGAACAAAGTCCTCTCCTTTAAGGACAATCCCAATGTTCAGAACAACCCTCTTCCAGGGCACGCCAAGTGAAGCTTCAGTCGACTTCAGCATGTTATCCTCCTAAAAGCCAGTGTTTCAGACAGGACGGCTCATCCTTGTATTGATTAGTCACTAGGCCTTTGTTTCTTGCTGTTTGCATTTTCCTTATTTTGTAATGGTTGTTTGCTTTCAATTATGTTTGTACTTTCAAAATTAATGAAATGAGCATTGTAATTTTTTATTCAATTCATTTGTGTTTGCTATTTACTTTCTCTTTCAAGAAAATAAAAAATTCTCTTGTCCACTTTCTTTTGATTATGCAAAGATTGGAGGGAGGATGATGAAAATGTCATACTCATAATTGTTGTTGGTATGCTTTCAAATCAAAACTTTGTTGACTATGTAAGGCGTTATTTCAACTCCCAAACACTGGAGACATAAGGAAGATAACCCCTCTTTAACCCCTTTGAGCCTTGAAGTAGGAGTTTCTTTTCTTTGCAAATAAAAACCCGCAATCTTAACCTGGGGCAGGGTAGTTCTCAGTTAACTTGATTGTGCATTCAAATACAAGAGTTTCATGCGAGACGCCTTTCAACAAAAGGGTGCATTCACAAATTTTCCTTTGCACACATCAAGCAAGTGTCGAAGATGTAATTCAAGTCAAACGCCAATGATGGTTCACTATAATCATTAAGCCAGGTAGTCATTAAAAAAAAAGAGTGAAAAAAAAATCAAAAAAGAAAAAGCCCGCTAAGTCGAAACCTATGAAGGAGACTTAGGCAAAATTGGGGCATCCCGCTGGCTGTAAGCTCAAATGACACAGCTCAGGCAAAAGTTAGGGATAATAAAAATCATTCAAGAGGTTACCAAAATCCTCACAGATAAAACGAGTTGACTGAGGTCCTCACCAAAAACAACAAAATGTTGTGAGAAGCAATGACTGCCATTTCAAAGTCCCTTAACTCCTGAACCATCATTACTATCATCAGTGCAATTCCTAAGCTATGGGAATTTGAGTGCATAGGTTGAATTAGCTGAGCATAGGACTGAAGTTCATCACGTAGATTGGGTGGGTCACAAATAAATTTTGAGCCTTTATCCTTTGTTTCTTAAACCGTGAACTAGGCCACGTTATAACCCTCAAAAGACCTAATTGAAGCAGGGTAATTTTGAAAGCATATTACAGGGAGGTTGCGTAACCTGACTCCTAAAGATTTTTGCAGATCACTTGTTTTGGTTTCACACCTTTTGCTTAACCTTTTCACTTTAATGTCTTGAACCGCCGTGTTCAGACCAGTGACTCATATACTTTGCACTTCTTTTAAAATGATTTTGATTTCAAAAGTTGCATGAACTTTTCATTTACTATGTTTGTACAAATACTTTTGTTTGCAAACTAGCTTTCTTCTTAAGGAATTTTCAAACAATTGAGAAACTTGGTCGGTGATTCAATCAGGGGCAAGTTCCTTCCATATCCTGTTGAGAATCAGTTCAAGATTTGTGGTTTAATGGCGACTTCTCAGAATTGGTTTATTCAGAAGATACTTCAAGACTCATACTGGGGCAAGCTTTCCCATTCTACAGTTATACAAAAGTTTTTCAAGACTCAGACTGGGGCAAGTTTTCCCAATGTACAGTAAAACAATCATCTTTCAAGACTCATACTGGGGCAAGCTTTCCCAATGTACAGTAAAACAATCATCTTTCAAGACTCAGATCGGGGCAAGATTTCCAGGAGCACCATGAAACGGTCATTTCCAGACTCACATAAACTGAAGCAATGATCAGTTCATCTACAACAGTAAGCTAATCTGGGGCAAGTTACTTGAAGAATCCCCATGCAACTTTCAAGTAGTTTTTCATCCTTCCTACAAAGATCATCACTTGATATAGTTTACCAGAGTGGCTGAGATGTGTTCAGCAGTAGCATCTCTAGTCCCCAGACAGAATGGCAGTGATCTCCGTGTAGAGGAATCAGTCTTCCAGTCTTGTCTTCCCAAGAGTCGAGTTGTGTCGTCAGCATCTGCATTTGCATTTGATCATATATCATCTGCATAACTCATATAGGTATGCATATCATGAGTGTTTCATCCTCATTAGCATTTCTCCCGAGGTCGTGTCATTATCCGCGTCTTACCTTGTGGTCAAAGTCCAACTTACTTGGCGTCTGCCAAAATGTTACCTGCCCTTTCATTCAGTGCCATTCCTGAATGTTGCCTTCCCTTGTGCATCTAGTCCTGTTGTTAGATATTTGGTTTCTTTCATTCTAGTGTTATTCCTGGATATTTATATTCCTTCACTCCAGTGTCATTCTTGGATGTCTGTCTCTTTTGATCTCCAGTGCCATTCCTGGATATCTTATTCCTCTTGTTTCTCCCAGTGCTATTCCTGGAAGTTTTGCCTCTCTTCCTGTAAGCTTTCTCCAGTGTCTCTTTGTTCACTTTATCTAAAGCCGTTATTAGATATTGTGATGTGTACCTTTCATTCAAAGCTGTTATTGGATGTCCGGTTTCTCTACCATCCGATGCCTATCCGGATGTGTCTCTCCTTCTGATGTTTTTTTTAGATCGAGTCTTTGTTCACTTTATCTAAAGTCGTTATTGGATGTCTGGTTCCTTTACCATCTGATGCCTATCCGGATGTGTCCCTCCTTCTGTTGTTTTTTTAGATCGAGTCTTTGTTGACTTTATCTAAAGCCGTTATTAGATATTGTGATTTGTACCTTTCATTCAAAGTCGTTATTGGATGTCCAGTTCCTTTACCATCTGATGCCTATCCGGATGTGTCCCTCCTTCTGTTATTTTTTCAGATCGAGTCCTTGTTCACTTTATCTAAAGCCGTTATTAGATATTGTGATTTGTACCTTTCATTCAAAGCCGTTATTGGATGACTGGTTTCTTTTGCCATCTGATGTTTTTCCGGAGGCTTCTTTCCCTGTCTTTTCTGGTTTTCCTTGAAGATCCCGTTTGAACTCTTCAGTATAAGAAATTCCAGAAAATCTTTTGCTGATGTCTATCCTTTCATTTCAAATTGATCCCCAGTGGAGATCGTGTCTTCTTTCTGGTTCCATGCCCAGTAAGAGTATCTTTTATTTCCCCAGTGTCAGCCGGTCACGCTTGAATCAGTTGCTTCATCACCTTAGATTATTCCCCATTGTTGTTGTCATCCCCAGTGAGTGATTGCTCATTGTGTGGACTTTGTCCCCGTCTGCTTTTGTCTTCGTCTGCATTTACATGTCTGTTAGCTGTCCGTAGCATTTGCATTCCATCTAAGGGCAAAATTTTCGGTTTGCTATATTTAAATACCTTTCACCTTGATCTCTCGAGGATTTCTTTCCTTCGTGTCATCCGGTAAAGCTATTTAAATAGGGGCAACTGTTGTACCCCAAATTTTACCCTCAGATTCTGATCATTTCATATCATTTTAAGCCGGTCTTTGTTTTCGCATTTTTAGTAAACGTCTCATTATTCATGCATTTTTTTTTATCGATTTTTATCATTCTATGTCATTTTCTTTTTTTTGTTTTATTTTATTTGTTATTTGATAATTTTCCTAGACTATTTAAATTTAATTTAATTTCAATATAGTACATTTTTTAAACTAGTTCATTTTCAAGTTAGTTTTTTTTTTAATTTGTTTTTTTTAACTTTAATGTGAATTCAATTTAGTTTATTTGTAACTTCAGTTTAGTTGTAATTTTTAGTTATTTGTAATTTAGTTTAAATTTTAGTTTAGCTTTAATTTTTAGTTTAGTTTATATTTTAACTAAATTTTAATTTAATTTATTTATTTATTTTTAGTTTAAATTTAATTCAACTAATATGTTTTTAATTCTAGTTTAAATTTAATTTGATTAATTTTAGTTATTATTGGTTGATTGGTCTATTTCCTTTTGTCTTAAAAAAATGTAATAATAATTCAAAAATAATACCATACACATATTCTGTTTTAAGAAATTGCATAAGATACTTTTTTTCATCAACCAAAACTCCTACCTAAAACAACCTTTGACCGGGTCTTGTCCAAAACTTCCCTCCCACGCTGCCTCAGTTGCTAGTACTCTGTACTCCCTGCATTTACACCAAAGTTGCAAGGCTTCCACACCAAGGCAAAACCGTACTTTTGCAAGAACTCCAAAGAGGCCTGAACCGCCTGCCACATCTGCACCAACACAGGATCATGCAAAAAAAAACAACAAAGGAATCCTGCCACATCCCAGACTCAAACCGTACTATCCATCCAAATTTCATACGAAAAACCTCTGCTCTAACCTGTTGTCCAAAGACTTGCTTGCAACAACACAATGCTTCCTCCCAAGATGCCAAAACCTATAACAGTCCAAAGAAAAAAACAGCAGCAGCCTGTGATTTGAGAAGGACATGTCATTTGAAGACTCGGTCAACAAGTCCAATTTCGTTTTCTCAAAAAACAGCAGATTGGATTAAAAATTGAAAAGAAAAAACAACAAGTAGGAATTTCATTTTAAAAAGAAGAACGGACCAAAATAAAAGGGGAAGGCAGTGAAAAACCAGGATGAAAAACAAAGATAAAAACTGACCTTCAGCAATCCAAAACAAGTTTCTAAAAAACTCACCATCATCGACCATTTCACCTCACATAACCCCTTCTTTTCACTTTATTTTTCAACTCACATGTTCCCTCTTCAAATGCCTCAACACCAATAACAACAGAGTACCATCCCTTCAACCTCACCTTGATTACTTTCATCCACCATCACAAAACAATCAGCCACATATCTCCTCCACCATATTCTTCTCCCTTAAACATCACCACCACCCATCTGCTACCTCCGTCATATTAACAACCACAACAACTTGCGTCTCTTGTTATTTTTCTTCATCAAGCATACCACTACCGTACCACATACAACACCCTTCCTCTTCTCCTCACATCCAAACAACACCGACAAAGATGACGGCAAAACTGACACAACTTGTAGCTCCGACGACGCTCAGAAACGTCTTTCGCCACCAACGGTAACATTTTCATTTCAATTTTTTCTTGCGGTGTTGTTTTGTGCTCATAGCATGAGATATTAATGTTTCACGTGTTCATAGCATGAGATGTTGATTTTTTCAATGACCTTGGACTGTTTTTTTTCCCTTTAGTTTCTTGTGTGTTACATGCCATTGATTGTATCCATTCTAGTATGATATTGTGTGTGATATGTGATTGTGTATGTAGTGTACTACATGTTTATATCATAACGTTGTTTCTGATTGTATGTAATTTAGAGTTTGTGTAAGTATTTCGTTTGAGTCATAGTTATTGTTTTTCATTCATGTACTGCTTTGATGTTGCTTGTTAAATTCGTTTTTGTATGATATTTTATTACCTTAATAAAGTTGTGTGCATGGTATGTGTTTATGTAAAGGTTATGTTGTTAAGAACATGTGCATAATTCCTTTGGATCCATTTTTTGTATATATGTAATTTTATATTGGTTGTGTTTTCTATGTCGGTATTGTTCGCTTTGCATAAATACACTGCCAGCACGTTACTTTTTCATGATACTGATGCATTGTTTCTTCATGTAGTGTAATTTTAGATCTTAAATGCTTATGTCATTAGTAAATGTTTTCAAATTAATATTGCATTTTGAGTTTAGTTAGTAACTTATTTTATGAGTAGTAATTATTTAGTTTAGCTTGTTTAACTTAGAATTTAATAATTTAGTTTTCATTAGAAATTTTGCTTAGTTAGAATTTTAAGTTAATTAAGACTTAAGCATTTAGTTTTAATTTAAATTTAACTTTTAGAATTAGTATATTTTAGAATTAAAATTAGTTTTAGAATTAGAATTAGTTTTTAATTTTAATCAATTAGTCTAAAATTTAGTTGGATTATTATTTTAATTAGAATTTAGTTATTTATTTTAATTGACTATTTAGTTTGTAATTAAATTTCAGTTTCATTAGATTTTATTTTTTAATTCATCTTGACATTTTCCGTACTTTCATTTTAGTTTATTCCTAATATTTATTTTTCATTCTCTTATTGCACTTGCTGTATATATATTGCTATTCATTTTATTCCTGACACTCGAGGTTTCCCCTCTGTTTGCCTGTTTCTTATACCTCCTTCCAAAGGAAAAGTCTCTCTATTGACTTCATGTCATAGATAGCTCAAATATACTGTTAACCTCAAACCATTTCACAAGAGATAGCCATTAATCTCTTCTCCCTTCTGACCTGGCCTTCCCAAAGAGATATCTATTAATCTCTTCTCCTTTAAGACGGTCCAACCTTTCACAATCCTTTCAAGAGATAGCCATTAATCTCTTTCTCCTAACCAACCCATCCTTACAAGCTTTGCTTTCAAGCTTTTCACCCCTTTTACCCCATTGAGGGGAACTACGAATGCTCTGATTCCATTCCCGTCAGGATACGTAGGCACGAGATGCGATGTCTTGGCGAGCATACTTAGTGTATATACTTTAGGTCTTTACCTTTACCCTTAGTACAGATTATCTTTAGCATGCAAGCATAGAATAACACAATCTAAACAAGAGGTTCCCGTAGAGTACTACGGACGTTTAGGGTGCTAATACCTTCCCTAAGCGTAACCAACCCCCGAACCTTAGATCTCCCCCCTTTAGGTTTTTAAACGATCTTGAACCTTTCCTTTGGATAAATCAAAGTCGGTTGTAAAAGAAATATGATGCAAGTTAATTAATAGCTTGTTATCCGATTTTCACCGCAACAGAAATGGCGACTCTGCTGGGGAAGCATCCCCTAAGAGGGTTAAGCCTATCTTGTTTGTATTTGTGTTATTTATATGTTTGCTTGCTTGTACATTTGTATATTTATATCTGTATATATATACCTGTTGTGCTTGGGTTTTCTGTGTGCAGGGTTGTTACTTTGAGTGGTGAGATAAGTCCTAACCCAGACTTGAGCGCACTTATTATAGGACGATGGTATATTCAAGGAGGCTTTGAAGGAGTCGATTCCTGAAAAAGTTAACTTGAGACACCATCACTCAGCTTAGGCCCTCTTGAGAGTTTAGTCATGTTGAACACTCCTTTTTGTGAAAGCGTGCTACTCTCAATGTATGTGCCATTGAGGCTGAGAACCGTAGTTTCCAAACCCCACTTGGCCTTTTAGGACGTAGTGCGGTGACCATGATGGAGTCTATTTCTGAAATGGTTGTCACACGATACTACACTCAGACGAGATTCTCTTAAGAATTTTATTGATTACCGAGTCATTCGGGAAGTCGATAAAATCCGAAAGATGGGTTGTTGACTCTGGGAACTTCTTAGAACCCTGTTCTACAGTTTCTGAACCCTAGTACACACCCTTGGTTTGGTTCTTTACCCAGACTCCATGTTGTGATCTCGAACCCTTGATCCTGCTATGTGTGTTTTGCATCCCATTTGCTTTGCATTGCATACCATTTGCATCCTTGCATGTTTCTTTGCATGTGTCTGTTTGTCCAGTTGCTCATTGCCAATTGTCTCTACCTTCCAGTGTCATCTGTGATTCGTCAAGCTGATTCCTCGACACCGATACCGGACTAGAGCTAACTACAGACGAAAGATGTCAGAGCAAGAGGCACACAATGCTGAGGTCCGAATGGAGATCGATGACCTCAAATCAAGCGTGACTAAACTCACTTAGATGATTCAAGTTTTGATTGCTAGGGAAGAGCAACCCCAAAGGACAGTCATCCAGGAAGTTTTAAGTGCTGGTCCTCCAACGGTTCAAGTGCCACCTTCAACTTGGCCCGAGTTTGGTTTGCCACACAACTATTCTCCGCCGATTATATCTACTGCTATGCCTGTATTTCAAGCTCCTGTTTTTGCCGAGCCTCAACCTATAGACCAGACTACTCGAGCTCCATTTGAGAATCCTCTTTATGAGTAAAATCCTGCCAGTGCTCAAGGGGAATACCGTGAAGACTTTGTTGAGCCTGAAGTTGTCCGAGAGCAGTTTTAAAGCATAGAAAGAAGACTCAAGGCCGTTGAGGGTAATGACTTCTTTAATGTGGATGCAGACAACATGTGCTTAGTATCTGACCTTGTTATACCTCCTAAGTTTACAACTCCAGATTTTGTGAAGTATAAAGGTCACTCTTGCCCAAGAGCTCACTTGGTCATGTATCTTCGCAAGATGACTGTTCCTGCCAAAAATCAGAAGCTGCTTATCCATTGTTTTCAGGATAGCTTGAGTGGGGCATCACTCAAATGGTACATGGGTCTTGAGCAAAACTCTATCCATAGCTTCCAAGACCTCACCAATGCCTTCATGAAGCAATACAAGTATAACCTTGACATGGCTCCTGATCGCCGTCAACTACAAAATATGTCTCAGAATGATAAAAAGTCTTTCAAGGAGTATGCTCAGTGCTGGAGAGAGTTGGCTTCCCAAGTGGAACCTCCCCTGGCCGAGAAGGAATTAACTGGAATGTTTATGAATACCTTGTCCCCGTTCTATTGGGAGAAAATGGTTGGAAGTGTTTCCTCTAATTTCACTGATTTGGTTACTATTGGCCAAAGATTAGAGGAAGGTCTTAAGAAGGGAAAAGTATCAAAGGTTGTTGAATCTTCTAATGCTGTGAAGAAATCCTACGGGAACTTTCAGAAGAAGAAGGAAGATCAGACTAATGCTATAATGGTTGAAGTGAGAAAGCCTCGTCCTCAACCTCAGTATGTTGTTCACCCTACGGTTGCTGCTGTTACTCCTGTGGTTGCTGCTCCACGACCAACTCAAGCTTTCCAACGTCCAGCTGCAGGACAGGGCCAGTATCGTAATAGTGGTCAATTTGATCCCATTCCCATGACTTACACTAAACTTTATCCTAGTTTGGTTCAACAAGACTTGATTACCACGAGGCCTCTGCCTCCTCCTCCAAATCCTCTTCCAGCCGGCTATAGGGCTGATCTTCATTGTGAATACCATCAAGGTGGTGCAGGCCATAACTTGGAAAGATTCTTTGCATTGAAGGCTAGAGTACAAGAGCTGATGAGGAACAAAGTCCTCTCCTTTAAGGACAATCCCAATGTTCAGAACAACCCTCTTCCAGGGCACGTCAAGTGAAGCTTCAGTCGACTTCAGTATGTTATCCTCCTAAAAGCCAGTGTTTCAGACAGGACGGCTCATCCTTGTATTGATTAGTCACTAGGTCGTTGTTTCTTGTTGTTTGCATTTTCCTTATTTTGTAATGGTTGTTTGCTTTCAATTATGTTTGTACTTTCAAAATTAATGAAATGAGCATTGTAATTTTTGATTCAATTCATTTGTGTTTGCTATTTACTTTCTCTTTCAAGAAAAATAAAAATTTCTCTTGTCCATTTTCTTTTGATTATGCAAAGATTGGAGGGAGGATGATGAAAACGTCATACCCATAATTGTTGTTGGTATGCTTTCAAATCAAAACTTTGTTGACGATGTATGGCATTGTTTCAACTCCCAAACACCGGAGACATAAGGAAGATAACCCCTCTTTAACCCCTTTGAGCCTTGAAGTAGGAGTTTCTTTTCTTTGCAAATAAAAACCCGCAATCTTAACCTGGGGCAGGGTAGTTCTCAGTTAACTTGATTGTGCATTCAAATACAAGAGTTTCATGCGAGACGCCTTTCAACAAAAGGGTGCATTCACAAATTTTCCTTCGCACACATCAAGCAAGTGTCGAAGATGTAATTCAAGTCAAACGCCAATGATGGTTCACTGTAATCATTAAGCCAGGTAGTCATTAAAAAAAAGAGTGAAAAAAAAAATCAAAAAAGAAAAAGCCCGCTAAGTCGAAACCTATGAAGGAGACTTAGGCAAAATTGGGGCATCCCGCTGGCTGTAAGCTCAAATGACACAGTTCAGGCAAAAGTTAGGGATAATAAAAATCATTCAAGAGGTTACCAAAATCCTCACAGATAAAATGAGTTGACTGAGGTCATCACCAAAAACAACAAAATGTTGTGAGAAGCAATGACTGCCATTTCAAAGTCCCTTAACTCCTGAACCATCATTACTATCATCAGTGCAATTCCTAAGCTATGGGAATTTGAGTGCATAGGTTGAATTAGCTGAGCATAGGACTGAAGTTCATCACGTAGATTGGGTGGGTCACAAATAAATTTTGAGCCTTCATCCTTGTTTCTTAAACCGTGAACCAGGCCACGTTATAACCCTCAAAAGACCTAATTGAAGCAGGGTAATTTTGAATGCATATTAGAGGGAGGTTGCGTAACCTGACTCCTAAAGATTTTTGCAGATCACTTGTTTTGGTATCACACCTTTTGCTTAAACTTTTCACTTTAATGTCTTGAACCGCCGTGTTCAGACCAGTGACTCATATACTTTGCACTTCTTTTAAAATGATTTTGATTTCAAAAGTTGCATGAACTTTTCGTTTACTATGTTTGTACAAATACTTTTGTTTGCAAACTAGCTTTCTTCTTAAGGAATTTTCAAACAATTGAGAAACTTGGTCGGTGATCTAATCAGGGGCAAGTTCCTTCCATATCCTGTTGAGAATCAGTTCAAGATTTGTGGTTTAATGGCGACTTCTCAGAATTGGTTTATTCAGAAGATACTTCAAGACTCATACTGGGGCAAGCTTTCCCATTGTACAGTTATACAAAAGTTTTTCAAGACTCAGACTGGGGCAAGCTTTCCCAATGTACAGTAAAACAATCATCTTTCAAGACTCATACTGGGGCAAGCTTTCCTAATGTACAGTAAAACAATCATCTTTCAAGACTCAGACCGGGGCAAGCTTTCCAGGAGCACCATGAAACGGTCATTTCCAGACTCACACAAACTGAAGCAATGATCAGTTCATCTACAACAGTAAGCTAATCTGGGGCAAGTTACTTGAAGAATCCCCATGCAACTTTCAAGTAGTTTTTCATCCTTCCTACAAAGATCATCACTTGATAGAGTTTACCAGAGTGGCTGAGATGTGTTCAGCAGTAGCATCTCTAGTCCCCAAACAGAATGGCAGTGATCTCCGTGTAGAGGAATCAGTCTTCCAGTCTTGTCTTCCCAAGAGTCTAGCTGTGTCGTCAGCATCTGCATCTGCATTTGATCATATATCATCTGCATAACTCATATAGGTATGCATATCATGAGTGTTTCATCCTCATTAGCATTTCTCCCGAGGTCGTGTCATTATCCGCATCTTACCTTGTGGTCAAAGTCCAACTTACTTGGCGTCTGCCAAAATGTTACCTGCCCTTTCATTCAGTGCCATTCCTGAATGTTGCCATTCCCTTGTGCATCTAGTCCTGTTGTTAGATGTTTGGTTTCTTTCATTCCAGTGCTATTCCTGGATATTTATATTCCTTCACTCCAGTGCCATTCCTGGATGTCTGTCTCTTTTGATCTCCAGTGCCATTCCTGGATATCTTATTCCTCTTGTTTCTCCCAGTGCTATTCCTGGAAGTTTTGCCTCTCTTCCTGGAAGCTTTCTCCAGTGTCTCTTTGTTCACTTTATCTAAAGCCGTTATTAGATATTGTGATTTGTACCTTTCATTCAAAGCCGTTATTGGATGTCCGGTTTCTCTACCATCCGATGCCTATCCGGATGTGTCTCTCCTTCTGATGTTTTTTTCAGATCGAGTCTTTGTTCACTTTATCTAAAGCCGTTATTGGATGTCCGGTTCCTTTACCATCTGACGCCTATCCGGATGTGTCCCTCCTTCTGTTGTTTTTTCAGATCGAGTCTTTGTTGACTTTATCCAAAGCCGTTATTAGATATTGTGATTTGTACCTTTCATTCAAAGCCGTTATTGGATGTCCGGTTCCTTTACCATCTGATGCCTATCTGGATGTGTCCCTCTGTTCGCTGTTGATCTTGGCGAACAATCTCTGGTTTACCAGAATGGTGAAGTCTGGGTTACTTGCAGGATTAACCAAACAAATCCTAGGACGTCGGGCGAAAACTTAAATCAACGTGATAATTTTAACTCAAGGGTGATATCTTGGTGTTTGGTTTTATGTATTAAGTCTTTTAGAATGAAAGATTTCGACTAACTCAAGATAAAAGTCTGAGATAAAAGAAAATGACTTTGAAAAGAACTTTAAAGTAAAATGGCAAAGGAAACATAAAGATGCTGGTAATGTAAACAAATTGGTAAAAAGACTGATTGATGAAGAAATTGATAAAAAAAAACTTTAATTGATAAAGAAATTGAAAGATGGTGTTTACACGTACATTTTTCCGGATAACTCTTTTCTCTCACACGGGTACTTTGAGTAATTTGGAAATTTTTGTACAAGTTTTTCACACTGAATTCTAATAACAACTATCCTATTTATAGATAAACAAAATAACTGCTATTAACGACTAAATCCTAAAACTTCGACATCTGGCCTTCTATATGTCTCCCTTTCGCCAGGTGCTTCCACGCGTCTTCTGCCAAACGTTATAATTCTCTTGAATTTGAATCTTTAAGTTATGTCGAACCAACGCGTCCTTTCAGACTTGTCGAATTGTCGAACTATCACAACGTTCTTCATACTTGTCAAAACCTTTTCCATTTGCAGAAATCTTTACTTGACGAAATGTCGAAACGTTGCCCCGTCGAAATGTCGAAGAATGTTGAAGAATATCTCCCAAGTAGATATACTCTTTCAGTTGTGCTTCTTTTGGCATGTACCTCCACTTGTCGAAAACAACTCTTTATGTGTTGAACTCATGGCGTCGAAAATACGCATATACAAATTGCCCCCCAGCAAAGGTATTTCGACTACCCTGGAGAAATAATCCTTTGGTGTTCAACCAATATTTTGATGCCATGTCATCCTAATTTTAAATTACACAATTTCAAGTCCCAACATATTTCATCATTTTACTTTTCTCAAAACGTCAACTCCAGCCCACGTTCTAGCTTCTAGCCCATTATTACTTAACCTAACATCATGGCTATTTCTTTTTAACTTCCACTTTTCGTCATCACCGTCAAGATGATGCCACGTGCCCTCCATGATCACCACTAAACCCAAAGGTTTTTTTTTTTTTAAATCATCTCCTCTTATAAATACATGAACCCTTATTTCTCTTTCTTTTTTACGCTTTTGAACTTTTCTTCTTCACAACCGCTCCAAATCTTCATCTTCTTTCTCTAAAAAACTCTCTGATTCAACAATGGCTTTTCAAAAACCATCAAGCAGCAAACTTTCCAAGAGTCAGCAACCTTCCATCATCCCTCCTGCGCACAGGTTGGATGAACCAACACTGATTGGGGATCAACAATACATCCCTGAGCCTCCAAACGCGAGGGAAAAAGACTGCATTTTTAAATCCCAGGTACTCATCCCTGTTATTATTTCTGGTAATCATTATGCCATGTTAGGACCACTCCCTAACCCAGAAATTAAACCTGAACGTTTACAAGAGTTTTTTCCCACTTATTCTTACACAAAACCCATAGGTGCTGGGGTGAAACCCCCAACTCTTGAGAAACCAGTAGAACAAACTGAACCTCAAGGTTCAAATGAAAAAGATGAGGAAGTAATAAATTTAACCTATCTAAATCATACTAGGATTTTTAGAACTTGCCCGTGGTCGAAAGACCTTTCAGATTACCTGTCTTGGTTGAACAGAGTTGAAAATGTTAAAGAAATTTTTTGGAAAGAAATAGGAATTTTTGACTTGATACAATTATCAAGAGTAGGACCCAATGTTTGCCCTAACATGCTGCTAGCCTCCCTTTATTTTTGGGATAGTACGTATAACACCCTCCACCTCCCTTGTGGGATGGTCACCCCTACGCTGTTCGACATAGCTGCCATAGTTGGCCTTAGTCCAGTTGGCATTGACTTCAACCCCACTCACCTGAACGAGGACTCCATAGATTTCGACACTAGTTTCGCCCCATACTCCCTTTTTATGTCTCACTACCATGGCGAAGATGACAAAGAAGTTTCTGACAAAGAGCACATAGCTTTTCTAACCTTGTGGCTGACCAAATTTGTCTTTTGCTCCCGCTCACTTCAAGTGGCTAAGAGGTTCATCACTATGGCGAACCAACTCCATGCTGGGATCAAATTATGCTTGAGTGAGGTAATCCTGGCGAACTTGTATGAGTCCTTGAGCGAAAGCGTGCGTTCTTTGAAAACTTTAAAGGACAAAGGGAAGCTTAATTTGGCAGGCCCCTTTTGGCTCTTGCAACTATGGCTGAATGCCACCTTCGAAGCCTTTATTCCTGCGAAGCATGACATAAATGAAGAGGAAGTCGAAAACAGGAGTGTCGAATGGCCTAGGTTGGTGCAACTGACACCAACTGATGAAGCAATTAGCCTTCGACGGGCCTTCATTAGCTATGTAATGATGTTTGCTGAGAGACATCATTTTACTTCGACTATGGCTCCATTTGCTGACAGAACAATTAGACCTGAATGGTTTACACGAAAATTCCCCTTGCAAACCAAAAAAGATGAAAACATCTTCCTAAATGTCTGGGAATCCTTTTTGACCCCTAGGCTCCTGTTCTCCCACCGCAACACTACGAAACCCCATATTGCCTTAATAGTTTATCAACCTAACTTGGTTGCCAGGCAATTTGGCCTAATTCAAATCATGCCTCGACCTCTTTTCCCTAAAAGAGGGGCCATCATTTTCTACAACTCCTTCCACGACGAAGCCACCAGCAGAGAATTGTCGAACAGGCTGACTGACGAATCTTTGGATATTCGACCGGTGGTTTTTCAACCATCATTCCTTTGCACTCCTGAGTTCGACACATGGTGGAGGGAATACTATGCTACCAAATTTTTCGACGTAAAAGCTTTCAACACTCATCTGACGAATGCTTTTGCTCTTGTGCAGGAACGGACTAAAAAAGGTACGCAAAGACACATCCAAGAAATACAAAAATTTCAAAAATATTTTGAAACCGTTTACAGACCTGATGATCTTAGTCGAACCATACGCGAAGCAGCGGTTACTTTAAAAGAAAAATTCACGGAGAAGTTGGAGAAGTTGAAACTGCCTTCACACATTCGACCAGAAGTGCGTTATGACTTGGCTTTCAGCTATTATCCTCCTAACTTTCCACCTTTACCATCTGCTGAATTTGGTGTGGCTTTAAGTCCTCCACTTCCAGATTGGTTCACATGTGGGAACCATATGAAAGTTCTTCGTGAAAGTTATAGAAAACCTGCTGAACGCGTGGTTGCGACTAAGTATCATC
The DNA here is from genome assembly GCA_022829125.1 of Lathyrus tuberosus. Taxonomy (NCBI): domain Eukaryota; kingdom Viridiplantae; phylum Streptophyta; class Magnoliopsida; order Fabales; family Fabaceae; genus Lathyrus; species Lathyrus tuberosus. The sequence continues at coordinate 11,740,560 of JALAZF010000090.1, forward strand.
TGGATAACTACCCAGGGCACCTTCATATTGGAATAGAACACGTTCGCGTGGAAGATCCCATTCTTGAAGGTGTTAACAACAAAACGAATTTTGTCATTTTATTATCACGTATTTCTCACTGTCTAACTTTCCCTTTTTTTTTTCAGCTGTGAAAGCACCTGCAAAGAAAGCTTCCGTCGAAACTCCACAGTGCCGCCCAGAAACCTTCGACTAAGGTATAAATCTCTTCCTCTTTTGATCTATTCTTTTGTCTCTTTAAGACACTCACTATTTTTGATTTATATGATCAGGTAAGTCAAAAAACCTCTACACTCCAAAAAAGAAAGAAAATGCCAGAGATAATCCCTGTCGAAGAGTCCAGTGATGAGTCTCCATCTCCAAATCCCCCTCCTCAAAAGAAGAAAAGACTGCAGAAAATTGCCTCACAAAAATCCATTGTCCAATCATCTAAAAGGGAATCTTCTAGCAGTCCTGCCACAAAACATCAGCCGAAGGACACGGGGAGTGGAAAGTCTAGCTCCAAAACTGAGACCTCTAAGGTAAACTTCAATTTCGACCCCTCTCGTTTATTTTATTTCATTTCTAACTTAGAAATTTTTCTTTTGATAGAAGCAAAAGGTCGTCGAAAAATAGCCTGAGACAATCCAGGAGGAGGTAGCTCGAGAGGAGGACACTCCCAGCAAAGAACTTGAGAGACAAACGGTCGAAGCATTCGACACTACTGTGGGAGCTGATTCTGATAACAACTCTCCTTCTCATCCTGGATTACACGCTGAGCAACAAGGAGATGATGATGTTGAAGTAGACACTGCTGTCAAAGGAGATCCTGAAGAGAAGACCGCTGAAGAAGAATATCTGTCGAAGCAACAGGAAGCTAGGCGAACTTCAGAGCATAGCAACCAGCCTACTCCTGACCAAACTAAAAGGAGTTCCTAAACAACTGGTTCGACTAGTCTTTCTCATGAAGAGCTTGAAAATCTCAAGGTGCAGAAACCCCTGGACTACCTGAAAGCCATACTTAGCACCAGATTCAACTTTAAAGACTCTTCCTACAACAATTCGACTACTTCTGGAGCCACTTCTGAAGTGCAGTCTCTACCCAATATCATGACTCAGATCAAGGCGAAGATCCTTGATGTTGACTTGTTCCAAGTTCTAGAGGAAAATGCCACTGCTCCAATGGAGTTGAAGAAACTGTTGAAGCAAGTTAACGTCTTGGATGCTTCTGTCGAAGTCTGCAATTTTGTGATAGAGCTGACAACTGTGATTGACTTATCCAGCGCAGATCTTCACCGTCGAAGGGACTTGTGTCAACAAATCTCTAAAAAAATGGACCAACAAGCTGCTGAATGGAACTCTGTTTCTGCTTCAACAAATAAGGTTTCGAAGCTACAAGAGCTTTCTGAAGCCTCTGTCAAGAAGATTGCTACTTGCCATGACCACATTCAAACATGGAAGAAACAAATAGCAGTTCTCCAAAAGAAAATTTCCAAAGAGGAGGAACTCATAGCTTCTATCCAGCAGCCTAGGCTTACATAGCCGAAAACAAATTCAAAGCGGCTCTGGAGGCCGAAGTAAAATACATGGCTGTCGAAGCTAATCATGAAGATTCAAATGAACAATGTCTTCAAAAAGACGTTGAGGAAAAGGATGATAACAACCAAATAGACGAATGGCAACACCAGAAACTTGACGCCATTTATGACGACGAACCTTTGGGAATTTTCTCCTCTTTGGAAATTTTCTTTTGGAGAACTGCTATTTGTTTCTTCCATGTTTGAATGTGGTCATGGCAAGTAGCAATCTTCTTGACAGAGGCTTCAGAAAGCTCTTGTAGCTTCGAAACCTTATTTGTTGAAGCAGAAACAGAGTTCCATTCAGCAGCTTGTTGGTCCATTTTTTTAGAGATTTGTTGACACAAGTCCCTTCGACGGTGAAGATCTGCGCTGGATAAGTCAATCACAGTTGTCAGCTCTATCACAAAATTGCAGACTTCGACAGAAGCATCCAAGACGTTAACTTGCTTCAACAGTTTCTTCAACTCCATTGGAGCAGTGGCATTTTCCTCTAGAACTTGGAACAAGTCAACATCAAGGATATTCGCCTTGATCTGAGTCATGATATTGGGTAGAGACTGCACTTCAGAAGTGGCTCCAGAAGTAGTCGAACTGCTGTAGGAAGAGTCTTTAAAGTTGAATCTGGTGCTAAGTATGGCTTTCAGGTAGTCCAGGGGTTTCTGCACCTTGAGATTTTCAAGCTCTTCATGAGAAAGACTAGTCGAACCAGTTGTTTGGGAACTCCTTTAAGTTTGGTCAGGAGTAGGCTGGTTGCTATGCTCTGAAGTTCGCCTAGCTTCCTGTTGCTTCGACAGATCTTCTTCTTCAGCGGTCTTCTCTTCAGGATCTCCTTTGACAGTAGTGTCTACTTCAACATCATCATCTCCTTGTTGCTCAGCGTGTAATCCAGGATGAGAAGGAGAGTTGTTATCAGAATCAGCTCCCACAGTAGTGTCGAATGCTTCGACCGTTTGTCTCTCAAGTTCTTTGCTGGGAGTGTCCTCCTCTCGAGCTACCTCCTCCTGGATTGTCTCAGGCTGTTTTTCGACGACCTTTTGCTTCTATCAAAAGAAAAATTTCTAAGTTAGAAATGAAATAAAATAAACGAGAGGGGTCGAAATTGAAGTTTACCTTAGAGGTCTCAGTTTTGGAGCTAGACTTTCCACTCCCCGTGTCCTTCGGCTGATGTTTTGTGGCAGGACTGCTAGAAGATTCCCTTTTAGATGATTGGACAATGGATTTTTGTGAGGCAATTTTCTGCAGTCTTTTCTTCTTTTGAGTAGGGGGATTTGGAGATGGAGACTCATCACTGGACTCTTCGACAGGGATTATCTCTGGTATTTTCTTTCTTTTTTGGAGTGTAGAGGTTTTTTGACTTACCTGATCATATAAATCAAAAATAGTGAGTGTCTTAAAGAGACAAAAGAATAGATCAAAAGAGGAAGAGATTTATACCTTAGTCGAAGGTTTCTGGGCGGCACTTTGTGGAGTTTCGACGGAAGCTTTCTTTGCAGGTGCTTTCACAGCTGAAAAAAAAAAGGGAAAGTTAGACAGTGAGAAATACGTGATAATAAAATGACAAAATTCGTTTTGTTGTTAACACCTTCAAGAATGGGATCTTCCACGCGAACGTGTTCTATTCCAATATGAAGGTGCCCTGGGTAGTTATCCAGATGATACTTAGTCGCAACCACGCGTTCAGCAGGTTTTCTATAACTTTCACGAAGAACTTTCATATGGTTCCCACATGTGAACCAATCTGGAAATGGAGGACTTAAAGCCACACCAAATTCAGCAGATGGTAAAGGTGGAAACTTAGGAGGATAATAGCTGAAAGCCAAGTCATAACGCACTTCTGGTCGAATGTGTGAAAGCAGTTTCAACTTCTCCAACTTCTCCTTGAATTTTTCTTTTAAAGTAACTGCTGCTTCGCGTATGGGTTGACTAAGATCATCAGGTCTGTAAACGGTTTCAAAATATTTTTGAAATTTTTGTATTTCTTGGATGTGTCTTTGCGTACCTTTTTTAGTCCGTTCCTGCACAAGAGCAAAAGCATTCGTCAGAAGAGTGTTGAAAGCTTTTACGTCGAAAAATTTGGTAGCATAGTATTCCCTCCACCATGTGTCGAACTCAGGAGTGCAAAGGAATGATGGTTGAAAAACCACCGGTCGAATATCCAAAGATTCGTCAGTCAGCCTGTTCGACAATTCTCTGCTGGTGGCTTCGTCGTGGAAGGAGTTGTAGAAAATGATGGCCCCTTTTTTAGGGAAAAGAGGTCGAGGCATGATTTGAATTAGGCCAAATTGCCTGGCAACCAAGTTAGGTTGATAAACTATTAAGGCAATCTGGGGTTTCGTAGTGTTGCGGTGGGAGAACAGGAGCCTAGGGGTCAAAAAGGATTCCCAGACATTTAGGAAGATGTTTTCATCTTTTTTGGCTTGCAAGGGGAATTTTCGTGTAAACCATTCAGGTCCAATTGTTCTGTCAGCAAATGGAGCCATAGTCGAAGTAAAATGATGTCTCTCAGCAAACATCATTACATAGCTAATGAAGGCCCGTCGAAGGCTAATTGCTTCATCAGTTGGTGTCAGTTGCATCAACCTAGGCCATTCGACACTCCTGTTTTCGACTTCCTCTTCATTTATGTCATGCTTCGCAGGAATAAAGGCTTCGAAGGTGGCATTCAGCCATAGTTGCAAGAGCCAAAAGGGGCCTGCCAAATTAAGCTTCCCTTTGTCCTTCAAAGTTTTAAAAGAACGCACGCTTTCGCTCAAGGACTCATACAAGTTCGCCAGGATTACCTCACTCAAGCATAATTTGATCCCAGCATGGAGTTGGTTCGCCATAGTGATGAACCTCTTAGCCACTTGAAGTTAGCGGGAGCAAAAGACAAATTTGGTCAGCCACAAGGTTAGAAAAGCTATGTGCTCTTTGTCAGAAACTTCTTTGTCATCTTCGCCATGGTAGTGAGACATAAAAAGGGAGTATGGGGCGAAACTAGTGTCGAAATCTATGGAGTCCTCGTTCAGGTGAGTGGGGTCGAAGTCAATGCCAACTGGACTAAGGCCAACTATGGCAGCTATGTCGAACAGCGTAGGGGTGACCATCCCACAAGGGAGGTGGAGGGTGTTATACGTACTATCCCAAAAATAAAGGGAGGCTAGCAGCATGTTAGGGCAAACATTGGGTCCTACTCTTGATAATTGTATCAAGTCAAAAATTCCTATTTCTTTCCAAAAATTTTCTTTAACATTTTCAACTCTGTTCAACCAAGACAGGTAATCTGAAAGGTCTTTCGACCAAGGGCAAGTTCTAAAAATCCTAGTATGATTTAGATAGGTTAAATTTATTACTTCCTCATCTTTTTCATTTGAACCTTGAGGTTCAGTTTGTTCTACTGGTTTCTCAAGAGTTGGGGGTTTCACCCCAGCACCTATGGGTTTTGTGTAAGAATAAGTGGGAAAAAACTCTTGTAAACGCTCAGGTTTAATTTCTGGGTTAGGGAGTGGTCCTAACATGGCATAATGATTACCAGAAATAATAACAGGGATGAGTACCTGGGATTTAAAAATGCAGTCTTTTTCCCTCGCGTTTGGAGGCTCAGGGATGTATTGTTGATCCCCAATCAGTGTTGGTTCATCCAACCTATGCGCAGGAGGGATGATGGAAGGTTGCTGACTCTTGGAAAGTTTGCTGCTTGATGGTTTTTGAAAAGCCATTGTTGAATCAGAGAGTTTTTTAGAGAAAGAAGATGAAGATTTGGAGCGGTTGTGAAGAAGAAAAGTTCAAAAGCGTAAAAAAGAAAGAGAAATAAGGGTTCATGTATTTATAAGAGAAGATGATTAAAAAAAAAAAAAAACCCTTTGGGTTTAGTGGTGATCATGGAGGGCACGTGGCATCATCTTGACGGTGATGACGAAAAGTGGAAGTTAAAAAGAAATAGCCATGATGTTAGGTTAAGTAATAATGGGCTAGAAGCTAGAACGTGGGCTGGAGTTGACGTTTTGAGAAAAGTAAAATGATGAAATATGTTGGGACTTGAAATTGTGTAATTTAAAATTAGGATGACATGGCATCAAAATATTGGTTGAACACCAAAGGATTATTTCTCCAGGGTAGTCGAAATACCTTTGCTGGGGGGCAATTTGTATATGCGTATTTTCGACGCCATGAGTTCAACACATAAAGAGTTGTTTTCGACAAGTGGAGGTACATGCCAAAAGAAGCACAACTGAAAGAGTATATCTACTTGGGAGATATTCTTCAACATTCTTCGACATTTCGACGGGGCAACGTTTCGACATTTCGTCAAGTAAAGATTTCTGCAAATGGAAAAGGTTTTGACAAGTATGAAGAACGTTGTGATAGTTCGACAATTCGACAAGTCTGAAAGGACGCGTTGGTTCGACATAACTTAAAGATTCAAATTCAAGAGAATTATAACGTTTGGCAGAAGACGCGTGGAAGCACCTGGCGAAAGGGAGACATGCAGAAGGCCAGATGTCGAAGTTTTAGGATTTAGTCGTTAATAGCAGTTATTTTGTTTATCTATAAATAGGATAGTTGTTATTAGAATTCAGTGTGAAAAACTTGTACAAAAATTTCCAAATTACTCAAAGTACCCGTGTGAGAGAAAAGAGTTATCCGGAAAAATGTACGTGTAAACACCATCTTTCAATTTCTTTATCAATTAAAGTTTTTTTTTTATCAATTTCTTGATCAATCAGTCTTTTTACCAATTTCTTTACATTACCAGCATCTTTATGTTTCCTTTGCCATTTTACTTTAAAGTTCTTTTCAAAGTCATTTTCTTTTATCTCAGACTTTTATCTTGAGTTAGTCGAAATCTTTCATTCTAAAAGACTTAATACATAAAACCAAACACCAAGATATCACCCTTGAGTTAAAATTATCACGTTGATTTAAGTTTTCGCCCGACGTCCTAGGATTTGTTTGGTTAATCCTGCAAGTAACCCAGACTTCACCATTCTGGTAAACCAGAGATTGTTCGCCAAGATCAACAGCGAACACCCTCCTTCTGTTGTTTTTTTAGATCGAGTCCTTGTTCACTTTATCTAAAGCCGTTATTAGATATTGTGATTTGTACCTTTCATTCAAAGCCGTTATTGGATGACTGGTTTCTTTTGCCATCTGATGTTTTTCCGGAGGCTTCTTTCCCTGTCTTTTCTGGTTTTCCTTGAAGATCCCGTTTGAACTCTTCAGTATAAGAAATTCCAGAAAATCTTTTGCTGATGTCTATCCTTTCATTTCAAATTGATCCCCAGTGGAGATCGTGTCTTCTTTCTGGTTCCATGCCCAGTAAGAGTATCTTTTATTTTCCCAGTGTCAGCTGGTCACGCTTGAATCAGTTGCTTCATCACCTTAGATTATTCCCCATTGTTGTTGTCATCCCCAGTGAGTGATTGCTCATTGTGTGGACTTTGTCCCCGTCTGCTTTTGTCTTCGTCTGCATTTACATGTCTGTTAGCTGTCCGTAGCCTTTGCATTCCATCTAAGGGCAAAATTTTCGGTTTGCTATATTTAAATACCTTTCACCTTGATCTCTCGAGGATTTCTATCCTTCGTGCCATCCGGTAAAGCTATTTAAATAGGGGCAACTGTTGTACCCCAAATTTTACCCTCAGATTCTGATCATTTCATATCATTTTAAGTCGGTCTTTGTTTTCGCATTTTTAGTAAACGTCTCATTAATCATGCATTTTTTTTATCGATTTTTATCATTCTATGTCATTTTCTTTTTTTTTTGTTTTATTTTATTTGTTATTTGATAATTTTCCTAGACTATTTAAATTTAATTTAATTTCAATATAGTACATTTTTTAAACTAGTTCATTTTCAAGTTAGTTTTTTTTTTTAATTTGTTTTTTTTAACTTTGATGTGAATTCAATTTAGTTTATTTGTAACTTCAGTTTAGTTGTAATTTTTAGTTATTTGTAATTTAGTTTAAATTTTAGTTTAGCTTTAATTTTTAGTTTAGTTTATATTTTAACTAAATTTTAATTTAATTAATTTATTCATTTTTAGTTTAAATTTAATTCAACTAATTTGTTTTTAATTTTAGTTTAAATTTAATTTGATTAATTTTAGTTATTATTGGTTGATTGGTCTATTTCCTTTTGTCTTAAAAAAAATGTAATAATAATTCAAAAATAATACCATACACATATTCTGTTTTAAGAAATTGCATAAGATACTTTTTTTCATCAACCAAAACTCCTACCTAAAACAACCTTTGACCGGGTCTTGTCCAAAACTTCCCTCCCACGCTGCCTCAGTTGCTAGTACTCTGTACTCCCTGCATTTACACCAAAGTTGCAAGGCTTCCACACCAAGGCAAAACCGTACTTTTGCAAGAACTCCAAAGAGGCCTGAACCGCCTGCCACATCTGCACCAACACAGGATCATGCAAAAAAAAAACAACAAAGGAATCCTGCCACATCCCAGACTCAAACCGTACTATCCATCCAAATTTCATACGAAAAACCTCTGCTCTAACTGTTGTCCAAAGACTTGCTTGCAACAACACAATGCTTCCTCCCAAGATGCCAAAACCTATAACAGTCAAAAGAAAAAAACAGCAGCAACCTGTGATTTGAGAAGGACATGTCATTTGAAGACTCGGTCAACAAGTCCAATTTTGTTTTCTCAAAAAATAGCAGATTGGATTAAAAATTGAAAAGAAAAAACAACAAGTAGGATTTCATTTTAAAAAGAAGAACGGACCAAAATAAAAGGGGAAGGCAGTGAAAAACCAGGATGAAAAACAAAGATAAAAACTGACCTTCAGCAATCCAAAACAAGTTTCTAAAAAACTCACCATCATCGACCATTTCACCTCACATAACCCCTTCTTCTCACTTTATTTTTCAACTCACATGTTCCCTCTTCAAATGCCTCAACACCAATAACAACAGAGTACCATCCCTTCAACCTCACCTTGATTACTTTCATCCACCATCACAAAACAATCAGCCACATATCTCCTCCACCATATTCTTCTCCCTTAAACATCACCACCACCCATCTGCTACCTCCGTCATATTAACAACCACAACTACTTGCGTCTCTTGTTATTTTTCTTCATCAAGCATACCACTACCGTACCACATACAACACCCTTCCTCTTCTCCTCACATCCAAACAACACCGACGAAGATGACGGCAAAACTGACACAACTTGTAGCTCCGACGACGCTCAGAAACGTCTTTCGCCACCATCGGTAACATTTTCATTTCAATTTTTTCTTGCGGTGTTGTTTTGTGCTCATAGCATGAGATATTAATGTTTCACGTGTTCATAGCATGAGATGTTGATTTTTTCAATGACCTTGGACTGTTTTTTTTCCCTTTAGTTTCTTGTGTGTTACATGCCATTGATTGTATCCATTCTAGTATGATATTGTGTGTGATATGTGGTTGTGTATGTAGTGTACTACATGTTTATATCATAACGTTGTTTCTGATTGTATGTAATTTAGAGTTTGTGTAAGTATTTCGTTTGAGTCATAGTTATTGTTTTTCATTCTTGTACTGCTTTGATGTTGCTTGTTAAATTTGTTTTTGTATGATATTTTATTACCTTAATAAAGTTGTGTGCATGGTATGTGTTTATGTAAAGTTTATGTTGTTAAGAACATGTGCATAATTCCTTTTGATCCATTTTTTGTATATATGTAATTTTATATTGGTTGTGTTTTCTATGGCGGTATTGTTCGCTTTGCATAAATACACTGCCAACACGTTACTTTTTCATGATACTGATGCATTGTTTCTTCATGTAGTGTAATTTTAGATCTTAAATGCTTATGTCATTAGTAAATGTTTTCAAATTAATATTGCATTTTGAGTTTAGTTAGTAACTTATTTTATGAGTAGTAATTATTTAGTTTAGCTTGTTTAACTTAGAATTTAATAATTTAGTTTTCATTAGAAATTTTGCTTAGTTAGAATTTTAATTTAATTAAGATTTAAGCATTTAGTTTAAATTTAAATTTAACTTTTAGAATTAGTATATTTTAGAATTAAAATTAGTTTTAGAATTAGAATTAGTTTTTAATTTTAATCAATTAGTCTAAAATTTAGTTGGATTATTATTTTAATTAGAATTTAGTTATTTATTTTAATTGACTATTTAGTTTGTAATTAAATTTCAGTTTCATTAGATTTTATTTTTTAATTCATCTTGACATTTTCCGTACTTTCATTTTAGTTTATTCCTAATATTTATTTTTCATTCTCTTATTGCACTTGCTGTATATATATTGTTATTCATTTTATTCCTGACACTCGAGGTTTCCCCTCTGTTTGCCTGTTTCTTATACCTCCTTCCAAAGGAAAAGTCTCTCTATTGACTTCATGTCATAGATAGCTCAAATACCCTGTTAACCTCAAACCATTTCACAAGAGATAGCCATTAATCTCTTCTCCCTTCTGACATGGCCTTCCCAAAGAGATAGCTATTAATCTCTTCTCCTTTAAGACGGTCCAACCTTTCACAATCCTTTCAAGAGATAGCCATTAATCTCTTTCTCCTAACCAATCCATCCTTACAAGCTTTGCTTTCAAGCTTTTCACCCCTTTTACCCCATTGAGGGGAACTACGAATGCTCTGATCCCATTCCCGTCAGGATACGTAGGCACGAGATGCGATGTCTTGGCGAGCATACTTAGTGTATATACTTTAGGTCTTTACCTTTACCCTTAGTACAAATTATCTTTAGCATGCAAGCATAGAATAACACAATCTAAACAAGAGGTTCCCGTAGAGTACTACGGACGTTTAGGGTGCTAATACCTTCCCTAAGCGTAACCAACCCCCGAACCTTAGATCTCCCCCCTTTAGGTTTTTAAACGATCTTGAACCTTTCCTTTGGATAAATCAAAGTCGGTTGTAAAAGAAATATGATGCAAGTTAATTAATAGCTTGTTATCCGATTTTCACCGCAACAGCAGCAGAATAATAACAGAAGAAAATAAATAACAACAGAATATACAAAGATTTATATTGGTTCCTCTCAAACTGAGAGTAGTCCAGTCCCCTTGCATCACAAGAGATTTTCCATTATAATTAAAACATGATTAAATCGCTTATGCACCTAAGCATAAAACTTTTCTGCTCAGACCCCTAGCCCGATACTTCCTGCTTAGACCTTCAACCCAAGACTTCCTGCTTAGATTCCACAAATCCAAGACTTCCTTGCTTAAACCCCTCAGGTTCAAGACTTATGTTCAAACCCTCAGTCCAAGACTTCCTTGCTCAGATTCCACGAATCTAAGACTTCTGTTTAGACCTATAGTCCAAGACCTCCTGCCTAAACCCCACATGTTCAAGACTTCCTTGCCTAAGCCCTTTAGGCTCAAGACTTCTGCTTAGACCCACGATCCAAGACTTTCTTGCTCAATCAACCACTGATTAACACTTCAATGCTTTAGCACATAGCATGAGACTTACTTGGCTCAAGATTCACAACAAGAGACTTTGATGCTCAAGCACATAACAAGAGACTTTTTTAAAACTACTAAACAACTTGTTTAGCATAATAGAGAACAAGGTGTACTTGATACATTATCAGAGGTACAAGTTAATAACCATAACAAAGATCACAACACTTAAGATTTCTAAGATATTCAATGTTTAAGAAATCTTAAGGCTTTGTACAATTTACAACATATAACATAAATTTTACATACTCGATTGTGTTGCTATTGTTGATCTTGTTATTCTTCCATTCTGATAGAAGCGTGAAACACTTTTATCCTTCATGGATCTTCTTCTTTATTCTCCTTGTTCCTTGTTCTTTGTTGAAAATCCATCTTGAATCTTCAGCTACTTATATAGCAGTTTCATAGGAATAACCATTGGAAGAGATAACTTGTACAAGTGTCTTTGTTACTCCATAGTACAAGAGACGTTAAAGATAGATACACCAAAAGATCTTGATCCATTGTGTAACTTGTTTAACCATTGCGTATTTTATGTGATCCTGTACTATAGATCCATTAAGAGTAGATATCCGTAAAGCATGTGAACTCTTCTTGAGCCTTGTGAACACATACTCTAGCTGACAAACTGATTTGACATTGTAACTAACTTTCTGCAGTACAGATAACTTAACTTTATCGTTGGTTTTGAATGATCACCAGAAGCTGATACATTCAATAAGTTTAGAGACAATATATTTCTATTCTGATGCTGAGGCCTTCAGCTTCAGAGTCTACGCAAACCTATATTATCAATTTTCCCTTAAAGAACGTTCTTCACATTCTGAACCACCAAAAGTCAACAACTTAGCTTCTCTCAAGTGTGTCCTTATATCAAATTCTGAATATATTCTTCTTTAAGCTTTAGAACATGCACACTTAGAACACACATTAGATAACACCATTGTTCTTTCAATACTTTGTTATCATCATAACTCAAAGGACATATGTTAAAAACAAATCTTGTTCTAACGATCTCCAATATCATCCTTCAAGTTTCTGGTCCTCCTAATAATCATAATATTCGACAAATATCTTGAATTTCTCCACCAAACACCTTTATTGAGCTTAATATGGATGAAAGATCTTTAAAAAATCAAGGAAGACCATACTTTGGAAGAAATCTACGAAATTCCTTTTGGTAATAATTTAGCTGACTGATAAGTGCAAATTGTAACTATTTTTGTATGTAAGTTTTGTTGCAATTATTGATACTTTTTGTCAATATCGTTCGAATAAACTCCGCTTTATTTGTAAATACGTTTACTTTACATTATAGTGTATATATTGCGTATCATGTAAATATCAGAGTTTAATTGATTTTCTCTCATTTTTGTAGGTATTCAAGCAATGATATTTTGCCATTGTTGTATAGAGCATTGAATAAGCTTTCCAGCGCTTCCGACCGTGCGTCAATCCGAGTTACGGTTCAGAAGTTGTGGTCAAAATAAGGGCCGGTTTGCTGTTAAGTTCGCTTTGCAAACTTTCTAGCGAATGTTCGCTTTGCGAACTTCCCAGCGAATGCTCCTAGAATTATGGCAGAGGAAAAAGGGACCAAAGTTCGCTTTGCGAACTTTCCAGAGAATATTCGCTTTGCGAATAAAAGTTCGCATTGTGAACTTCTGCAGAAAAGCATAATCTGTTTGACTATTATAAAGCACTTAAGTGCCAGTTTTTAAAGTTCGCTTTGCGAATAAAAGTTCGCACTGCGAACTTGACTGATTTCGAAATACTATATAAGTCATTTTATTCATTTTTTAGGTTATGGCTTTGGGGATTTTTGCTCACAACTCCATCAAATTCATTTTTCAGTAGAATTAGCTAGAAAACAACATTGAAGCTTGCACACGGATGATCCGGGGTGGATTTCTCATTAATCGGCTATGACAATCCGCGAGATGTTTAGTTTATTTCTCTTCTTCTTTGTGTATTTCTTTATTGTTGGGTTGTTGTATATGTATTTACTTTGAACTCATGTATATTTGTCGCCCATGACGTTGTATAAAATTTGCTTTACAAATCTTTATCGGTGATTGTCCTTAATTTTTGCTTTATGCTCGGGGTTTGGATTGTGTTAGAGATAAACATCACAAACTTTGATTATGGATGATTATCTGTTAGTTTTTGAATGCTAGAGATAGATTTAGAGCTAATAATCTTTATGGGTATCGAAGCATAATGCCTCTGTATCTCGAGTCGGGTGCGAGAGTGTCGACGAGGGTAACACGGTTGTTCTCTCAGCTTAGTGTGTCAGAGATGGACACTGTTGTGAGCGATGCTGGATGATATTGAGGAGTATTGTAGGTTGAGTATAACTGGTCGGTAAGTTTAAGTTTGTGAGGAGTCGATTATGTGCATGCCGGGTAAGTTTCTTCTCTCTGAAGAATGAATTCTTTTTGTATTAATATTTACTTTTCTGTTTCTATGTTTGAAACCATTTTAAACCAAACTCTTTAACATTTAAATTGTCGAACGGTAGTTCAATAGCACTGATCTCTGTGGACACGATAAATTCTCGAAAAAATACTTCCAAAATCTTTTTGTTGCTTGCCGCTTTACCGCCTCAACAGAATGTCGCCGTTGCCGGGGATTGGTGTTTTTATTGACTCGCATTGCGATAGTTTCTTTGTTTTTGAGTTTTGTAGATATCGTATATATTGTCTATTTTCACTTGTTTATATTGATACTTGTATATTTTGTTCCCGTAACGTTTGTTCAAGTGTTTGGTTAGGACACTTGCTTTTGGTTTGCGCGGTGAGGCATCACCATGGCATGAAGGGAGGAAGTTACTAGCTAAGCACAGTAAAGGCGTCGAGCTTACGATGTAAAACAAGCATGTTTTATCGTTTTTTTTTGTTTCGTTATTACTTTTTCATTCTAGCTTAGGTAGTGTGGTGAACATTCATTAAACAAGTTGTACTCGGATTTTACGTAAAATTCTCAAATCCTCACTTTACAACTTGTTTAATCCAATTTCACCCGGTCTTTTAGTTTGTTTATATTAATAATTTTTGTGTTTGTCTAAAAGCTTGTTTTGAGTAGCTTGAGGGAATTTAAGGTGATGTTCCAAGTTTGATCGTTTCAACTTGTGGATGTATGGTAATGATATTGTTAAGTTTTGTACACATCCAAGGTATGTGTTTATCGCTTTCTAGACTTTAGCATATTCATGATACTTAGGCTTTTTACAAACTTTCATGCCATTCATTCTTTAGTATACTTGTTCTTGATGTGAATCACTTTAGTTCCCACCCTTTTTGTGAGGTAGCTTTCCATTGTTCATATATGCGCAGAGTACCAACATTCTTGTTCTAACTGGATTTTATTATGTTTAATCTTTTGTTTGTGTTGATTATATGAAAGCATGAAAAGGATCAAGGCATTTTGTTTTATTTTGAGCACAACTACCTAGCCAAATAGTCATTCACCTTCTGAGCGTGTGATCATTCATAACCCCTTTGTGCCTCTCTATCATTATCCATGTTGTTTGAACTTAATGTTTGTCTATGAGTATTGAATTCAATTTTTGTCTGGATTTTGATTGATTGTTTTTTCTTGAACCCTCAACTTTGTGTTGTTGTATGAATTTTTACCTTGCCTTAGAAAGTAGGGAGTATTCACATGATGATGTGCTTGAATTCAAGTTGGGGAGAAAATGATTGTTTACTCATTGGTTGGTTTCTATGAGGTTGAAAAAGAAAATAAAAAAAGAGAAAAATATGAAAAAGAAAAAAAAAAGAAAAAGAAAATCCTTGAGAAAGGAAACAAAAAGAGTTCAAATAATTGTGCTAAATAAGTATTGTGTTTTGTGTAACACTTGGGATTTTGGAAGAAGTTGATTGGAATTTTGTGTTTGAGTCTTTGTGAGTTGATCACCCCCTTAGGTTTAAGCAAGTTTTTATTTCAATTACCTTGAGAAATTGCCCCTTGTTTGTTTACCCGACCACGCTACAACCTTGAAAGCCCTTGTGATTCTTGCTTTTATATTTTCAATATGATTGTTGGATGAGTGCATAATTTAATCTTTTGTTTGCAAGATTGTTGTGTGAGTGAAAAGTACCCCATTTTGTGTTTTTCATCTACCGATGATTGTTTTTGCAAGGTGTGATTCACATTGGAACTTGTGTTATTTTAGGATGTTTGGCATGATTTTTATATTATGCATTTGTTTCGTGAGTATGTTATCGTCATAGTTTAGTGGTAAGTATTTACTTTGTGTGTACCGTTTTTTATTTGAACCATACATTTGTTTCCGTTTTACAAAACTTGTTGATTCATCATTCTTTGGTTATTGCTTTTGTTTCTTTAAGTTTGTTTTATTCTTGTTTGAGAACAAACAAGTTTAAGTTGGGGAGAGTTTGATAAGTGCAAATTGTAACTATTTTTGTATGTAAGTTTTGTTGCACTTATCGATACTTTTTGTCAATATCATTCGAATAAACCTCGCTTTGTTTGTAAATACGTTTACTTTACATTATAGTGTATATATTGCGTATCATGTAAATATCATTGAGTTTAATTGATTTTCTCTTATTTTTGTAGGTATTCAAGCAATGGTATTTTGCCATTGTTGTATAGAGCATTGAATAAGCTTTCCAGCGCTTCCGACCGTGCGTCAATCCGAGTTACAGTTCAGAATTTGTGGTCAAAATAAGGGCTGGTTTGCTGTCAAGTTCGCTTTGCGAACTTTCTAGCGAATTTTCGCTTTGCGAACTTCCCAGCGAATGCTCCCAGAATTATGGTAGAGGAAAAAGGGACCAATGTTCGCTTTGCGAACTTTCCAGCGAATATTCGCTTTGCGAATAAAAGTTCGCATTGCGAACTTCTGCAGAAAAGCAAAGTCGGTTTGACTATTCTGAGGCACTTAAGTGCCAATTTTTGGAGTTCGCTCTGCGAATAAAAGTTCGTACTGCGAACTTAACTGATTTTGAAATACTATATAAGTCATTTCATTCATTTTTTAGGTTATGGTTTTGGGGATTTTTGCTCCCAACTCCATCAAATTCATTTTTCAGTAGAATTAGCTAGAAAACAACATTGAAGCTTGCACACGGATGATCCGGGGTGGATTTCTCATTAATCGGCTCTGACAATCCGTGAGATGTTTGGTTTATTTCTCTTCTTCTTTGTGTATTTCTTCTTTGTTGGGTTGTTGTATATGTATTTACTTTGAACTCATGTATATTTGTCGCCCATGGCATTGTGTAAAATTTGCTTTACAAATCTTTATCGGTGATTGTCCTTGATTTTTGCTTTATGCTCGGGGTTTGGGTTCTGTTAGAGATAAACATCATAAACTTTGATTAGGGATGATTATCTGTTAGTTTATGGATGCTAGAGATAGATTTAGAGCTAACAATCTTTATGGGTGTCGAAGCTTAATGCCTCCGTATCTCGAGTCGGGTGCGAGAGTGTCGACGAGGGTAACACGGTTGTTCTCTCAGCTCAGTGTGTCAGAGATGGACACTGTTGTGAGCGATGCTGGATGATATTGAGGAGTATTGTAGGTTGAGTATAACTGGTCGGTAAGTTTAAGTTTGTGAGGAGTCGATTATGTGCATGCCGGATAAGTTTCTTCTCTCTGAAGAATGAATTCTTTTTGTATTAATATTTACTTTTCTGTTTCTATGTTTGAAATCATTTTAAACCAAACTCTTTAACATTTAAATTGTCGAACGGCAGTTCAATAGCACCGATCTCTGTGGACACGATAAATTCCCGAAAAAATACTTCCAAAATCTTTTTGTTGCTTACCGCTTTACCGCCTCAACACCGATTTTTCACCTTTTTTTTCATATTAATAATATCCTTTATGAAGAATTAATAACTATGCTTAGAGGCTTGAGGCAACTTGAATAACATAACAACACAACTCTATTTGTGAATCTAATTCTTTAATGACTGAGGATTTGGTCAAACAAAGAGTTTCTTCTACTCCCCTTTTGTTACTACCATGATGCAATCATAAGATCTTTTAATTACCAAAAACAATTATAATTTCTTGCTCGAATGGAGGTACTCAAGTTTTTTTTATTGTTTTAGATTCTTGCCCTTCCCTATCAATCATTTGTGTTTGTGGACGATGTTTTTTTTCTAAAAGCAATTGATATAAAAATCTTAATACAAGGGGTATTCAACCCATTACAACCAACAGCAAAAAAGGATATTCCCAACCAACACTACCAATCCTTAACTAGGATCCACACTAAAAGCATAGAAGCTAGAGTTAGAATAAGGAATGTCCCCAATACAAGCCCACTTCCAGGACAAAAATTTAACGTTCCAACATAAATCATTAACATTACATATTCCCCTATTAAAAATGATGTTGTTCCTTTCCTTCCAAATAGACCACACAACAGCCATCCATATAGATCCTAACTTAAGATTCCCTACTTTATTGTTTCGAACTTCCCCCCAATCCAAGAAGAACTTCCACACACAACCTGCAAAAGAACTAGAACTCCCACACCAATCACTAATCTTGTCCCATACAGTAACGGAGAAAGGACAAAGGAAAGCAAGGTGCATTAAGTCTTCATCCTCAACATTACCAAACACACACTTGGGACCCAACTCACTAAAACCTCTTCTTATCAAATGGTCCTTAGTAGCCAGCCTGTTCCAAAGTAATTTCCACCCAAACAACAAGAGTTTCGCAGGGATGTTTAATTTCCAAATCCAACCAAAAGCATTAAATTGGTCGATTGAAGCCAAACCATCATCCAAATTCCTCATCAAAAGTTGATACCAAGAATTGACAGAAAACCCTTCTGCAACATTGAGATTCCAAACAACCCCATCCAATTTTCCTTTTTCTGGACTGAAGCTTGACAACAGATTTTTAAGTCACTCAACCTTTCAAAAACATCTATTTGATTCTGAATATCTAATCCCAAATTTCCCCAACTCCACCTGTTGTCGATCCAAGAGCCCGCCTCTGCTACCATCACTTCTTTATATTTACTGCACTAAAAAATTTCAAGAAACTGTACTTCCAGAGGCTGAGAACCAGCCCACGTAGCAGACCAAAATGGGACAAATTCCCTAGCTCCCAGCTTGAATCTCACAGCCCTCTGCAAAATTGCATCCAAATTTCGTCGTCAAAGAGTCGCAACGCATTAAATCTTTCCACCAGGTGGAGTTAGATTTAAAGTGGTCATGCTCCTCCAACAGAATTGAATTAACAATGTTTCCGTATCGAGATTGTAGGACATATTTCCAAAGATGGCGAGAACCATCAAGTAACCTCCACTTCCACTTAGATAGCAAGGCTAGATTGAATTACTCCAAACTTTTCACGCCAAGGCCACTATTCACTTTAGCCCTGCAAACCACATCCCATTTGAGCCAATGTATCTTCGATTTCTGTTCAGAACCGCCCCAGAAGAATCTCTTTCTGATAAGATCAATATCTTTACAAATCTTTGCCGGAATCTTGTAGAAAGAGAAAAGAAAAGTAGGTAAACTCGAAAGGACCAAATTAATTAAAGTAAGTCTACCTGCCATCAACAATAACCTGCCTTTCCATAATGCGAGCCTTGATTTAATCTTGTCGACTAATAATTTTCAATTGGAGATTCTTCTCGGGTTACAGCCTATAGGGACACCCAGGAATTTAAAAGAACTTTCTTCAAGTTTGCAAGATAAGAATGTTGAAGCAGCTTGAAGAAAATGCTTTGTAGAATTAATTCCATTAATCCTGCTCTTGTTGAAACTAACCCGCAAATCGGAAACCAACTCGAAGCCCCTAAAAATTGCTTTAATACTCCACAAGTTCTTCCATCCTCCTCCAGATACTAATAAGACATCATCTGCAAATTGGATCAATTCCGTAGAAGTTTCAGCATTGAAATAAAAACCAGAAAACTCACCTAAAGCGGAAACCTTTCTGATTAGGCCTGTCAATCCTTCAGTCACTAACACAAAAAGAAAAAGGGAGAGTGGATCTCCCTGTCGTAAACCTCTCTCAACGGGAAAATCTTTCGTTAGACTACCGTTCACAAGAATAGAGATATGACTCTTGAAAATACACGCCTCCATCCACTTCATCCACGTATCACCGAATCCCTTCTTCAACATAACAGATCTTAGAAAATTCCAATTAACACAATCGTAAGTCTTCTCAAAATCGACTTTAAACAAGACACATTCGTCCAAATCCCAAATTGCCTTATCAATAACCTCGTTTACAACAACAACCCCATCCAACAATTACTTCCGAGAACAAACGCAGACTGGCTTTTAGAAATAAGACCCCAATCACTTTTTTCAATTATTTTCTAAAGATTGTTAGGATGAAAACTTAGTTTTCAATTATTTTCTAAAAGATTGTTTTTTTAATGAAATAAAACTTGTGGTGTATACAATTTCCATTCCTAATAAATAAATAAAAAAAGAAAAAGTGTGGTGTGTGCAAAACCATGAAGCATTCCAAGTTTTGAGAAGAAAACAATGGATGCATCGTGGACTGAACTACCGCCAGAAATCATCGAAACAATCTCTCAAAAGCTAACAATCTACTCCGACTACATCCGATTCCGCTCCGTCTGCCGCACCTGGTTTTCCTCCCTCCCCAAAACCCCTCTCCATCTCCCACCCCAGCTGCCATGGCTCATTTTTTCTCCCCAATCCTTCCTCGACATCTCCACCCACAAAACCCACCTCATCAATCTCCCTCTCCCTTCTCACCGCACCCGCATCTGCGGTTCTTCTCACGGCTGCCTCATCGTTCTCGACGAAACCCCTCAGATTCGTCTTTTCAACCCCTTAACACGTGAAACACTCTCTCTTCCTCCGCTGAACACTTTCCCTAATGTGGTAAGCTTCGATTATTCGAATATTGGGCGTGAGTATTTGGTTAGAAACCCTAACGGTGATTTGGGTTATTTCAATTTGAGACAAATGGGTAACTATTTCATTAGAAAAATTGTGTTATCGTCGAGCCCTTCGCGGGACGATGAATTCGTTGCATTTGCTATTGTTGATGGGTATAGTAATTTGGCTTTCTGTAAAAAGGGTTATGATTCTTGGATTTTTATGAGTGAGGAGATTTTTCAATTTTGGGAAGATGTTGTGTATCATAATGGATTGTTTTATGCTGTGAGCAAGGGAGGGATGGTTGCGGTGTGTGATGTTGATGTTCGGAGAGTTTCTGTTATTCAGACGATTGCGCCGGTTGAATTCTCAGGGGATATCTTTTATGTGGTGTTTTCCGGGGAGGAAATGTTGTTGGTTACTCGGATTTTGGAGCAGGAGTTTTCTGATGGGGGGATTGAATCCGATGATATGTTTGTGTATAAGACGGCGGGGTTTGAAGTTTTTAAGATGGATTGGAATGTGAAGGCGTGGAAAAAGATTGAAACGTTGGGCGATAGAGCTTTGTTTGTAGGTAGAAATTCTTCGCTGTGTTATTCGGCTGGTGATTTTGTAGGATGTTGTGCAGATTGTATCTATTTCACTGATGATTATTCGGAGTCTAATCATGATGATGCTTATGGGAAACATGATTTTGGTGTCTTTAGATTGTTGGATCAGATCATTGACCCGTTGTTGCCGATTTATTCTCGGAATTCATATTCTTGGTTCGGATGGCCGCTTCCAATTTGGGTTTCTCCAAATCCTTGCTAAGTTGAGAAATCTCCCGCTCAGTTGTGTTATTGGTATATGGTTTCTTCCAAAAACTTGCCTTGTTATTATACTCTGTATATTCATTTATTGTGTGTATAGAGAGATTCTAGATTGCAAAGTAAGATCAATGTATTAATGCAGTATACAAAGTAACCTATTTCTGTACTGAAAACTTGTATTGTATATCATGAATATATTTATTATCATCGATAGACCCTTGCGTGTTTTCAGTTTTATTTGGTCCCGGCTTTGATTTATGTTCAGTAAGAAAAGATGCTAACTGGAATGTACAGACTAGTCAGGGGTCTCACTGATGCGACACAAATCCGATATTTTCTAAAGTTGCACAATGGTCTTTCCCTGCTTTTGGTTTATATCAGCAAAACTGTATAAAGATCCACTGCAACATCTGGGAAGCTTCTCAAAAGAAAGAACTTCTTGTTCGAGAGGGGCTTTGGCTTGTGTTGGACTCTTGGACCATTATTTACTTGTTCAAAGGTGGTATTCATCATTCAAACCCTTGTGATATGCAGTGTTGGAACTTGCAGCCAACATTGCAGTGGAGCTTTTCAACAAGTGTTTTCTTTAGAGGTTTGGAACTCATCTTAGTACTATGCTCCGAGTAATAACACCACAGCTCTTCATTCGAAGGGTTCACTTACAAGGTTTTGCAGCGCAAAACATACCCTTCAACAATCAATTTGTCCCACATTCGCAGAGTTGGGCAAAGAATGTATATATTCCTTCACATTTAAAGGAGCTATTGTACAATATGACATGCAAAAAGTATAAGAAGGATTACATCTTCAGGAGTTTGTGAAATTATATTCCCAGCATTGACCGTTCTTACAATTATGATTTGTTGTTGTGTTAAATTTTAGACTAGTATGCTATTATACAGCAGGGAGTGAGTTGTTTCAAATTTGTGTTTAAACGCTTGGCATAGTTTTGGAGAAATTTACCTTAATTCACATGCTGAGCTCCTTTATATTTTCTTTGGAACATTGGTCATATCTAGCCATCCAGGGATATCTAGGGATGTTCGTGGTGCAGTTTAGATTGATATAGAGGTAAAATATCATCCGATCTAAAAGTAAATTTATTCGTAGTTCAATTTTGGACAATTGATTACAAAAATCAAATCAGATTCTATTGAATTTCTCGCTGTTTAATTTGGATTGATTTTTGGATATCCAAATTATAAATTATATTTTTATTAAAATTATAAAAATATTAATAAATAATAGATTTAAGATAATAAATAATCTATAACAATATATATAGGCAAAATATTTTTTTGTGTAGCCTATTTTCTCTTCTCTTTTATCCTTCAAAACTACTTAGAAGTTACACAAATAAAAATTAACCACTCTCTATTTTATATTTAAATATTGTACACAACCGAAAATAGTTAGTTATTTGAAAACAAATCAGACATTAACTTTCGATTAAAAATTATATTTAAATACACATATTACAAATTCAAATACACATAATTTTAATTAAAATAAAAAAAATACCATATATATTTTCGAGAAAAATTTGCGTAGGAACGAACTTAAATCCTTATTGTTACAAACAACCAATTAGAAAGAGAGAAAATATTAAATTTATTTAAAATTTAATTTATTTTTAAATTGGATTTATGGGGTGGTTGTGATTATGTAAGAGAGAGAATATGATATTTTTATTTTTTAATTAATTAAAAAAATATGATTGGTTGTTTCTAAAACTAAGTGTTAGGTTTGTTTCTACCTAAGTTTTTTCCTATATTTTCATGCGTATGTGCAATGAAAAAAGCGGACGGAAGTGTCCATCGGAATGCTAGTATATAGTATATCAAAAATTAATATTATAAAATGAGAATGATTGATTATGGGCAAAACAAATGAAATAATAAACATAAATAGATAAAACTAAATTAATAAATAATAATAAAAAAATAAGTATCTTCGAAAAAAATAAATTAAAACAATATATTATATTAATAAATAAATAAAACATGTATAAATATATATACACGCGATTTGGTTTGGTTTAGTTTAGTTTTAAAAAATCAATTTAAAATTCGATTCAAACCGAGCGGGTTTTACAAAATGACATTCAATGTTGAAGGGTAATCCAAATTCATATTCAAGTTGCATTTAGTTTTAATCTGAGTTTCATTTAGTGATTCTAATGATATAAATACTAAACTCAAGTTCAGTTTGTAACAAGTTTTTCATTGTAACTGTTTTGCATATGAGAGTAAAAGTTAGTTACAAATTCTCTCTCTCTCTCTCTCTCTCTCTCTCTCTCTCTCTCTTAGTTTTCCATATTCTTCTTCTTCTTCATTCTTGTGCACCAACAATTGATATCTAGAACTCTGGTACTGATTCAAGACATAGAAACACGAGTAAGTGTACATGAGGCGTGTGTGATTGATTCTATTTATTCAATTCATAGTGAATTGAAGATCTGAATTGAAACAGAATTACATTTCTTGATTCTAAGGGATTGGGAAACATGAGTGTTGGTGAGAACTGAGTGAATTTGCACAAGAACGAAGATGAATGGTGGAAACGGTAGCTTAAACACAAAGTTTCCAGTATTTGATGAAAAGAATTGGAATCGGTGGATGATTCAGATGTGTGTGTTGTTTGGCGCTCAAGATGTTATTGTTCTCGTCAATGATGGTTACACGACAGTTGCAACATATGCAACAGAAGCGCAGAGAAACGAGGAAGAAGGATCAAAAGGTGTTGGTCTATATACATTAGTGTGTGTATACAAATTTGTTTGAGAAGATCACTTATTCAATGACGGCGAAGGCTGTGTGGGACACACTGGTAAGGTGCTACGACATTGATGCATCAGTAAAGAAGGTGAAGCTTTAGTCTCTAAGAAAGCAGTATGAGAATCTCAACATAAAGAACAATGAGAATGTACCTGAGTACATCTCCAGAGGGATTCTGATCACAAATGAGATGAAATCTTGTGGAGAAACTCTCTCTGAACAAGTAATCATTGAAAAAGGTACTGATATCACTTACTCCTCAGTTTGATTGCATTGTTGTAGCAATTTAACACTCTAAGGACCTTGGCACCATGAGAATTGAAGAGCTGCATAGTAGTCTAGAGGCATAAGAGTTGCGTCTAATTGAGAGAAACTCTGAAAGAGAGGTAGAGCAGGCTCTAAAAGCGTCTTCTAGTAAGAAGAGTCATAAGCAGTCTTAGTCAAAGGCCAAGAAGAGAAATAGTGGTGGTTATCAGAAGTCAGAAGCCTTCAACTCTGATGAGAAAAAGCATCAAAAAGGAAAGAAGAAGTTCGACAAGAAGAAGGTTCAATGCTGTTGTTGTAAGAAGTTTGACCACTCTGCTGCTGACTGGTGGTCAAACAAGGAAAGGAAATCAGAAAAGGAAAACATATTCAGAGGAGAGTCTGATGATGAACCTGTGATATTGATGGCTTTTGAATCTGATGGTGGATATTTGGTAGATTAGTGGTATATGGACATTGGCTGTTCAAATCACCTAACTGAAAACAAACAATGGCTGATTAATTTTGACTCTAGAAATAGGACAAAGATCAAATGTGCTGATGATAAGTATCTTAATGCTGAAGGAATTGGAAATGTCAAAGTCAGAGTGAAGAATGGTAAAATTGTTCTGATGAAGGATATTTGGTATGTTCCGGGCATGAAGAGCAATCTGATGAGTGTAGGTCAGCTAATTAAGAAAGGTTTCTTAGTTACTATAAAGAACAATCTCTTAAAGTTGTATGATTCTGATCAGAAGTTGATTATGCAATATGAACAGGGAAGAAATAAAACATTCAAGGTGAATGTGGAAACATCTGAAACTAAATGCCTTAGTGCAGAAGGTGACAGTGAGTTGTGGCACAAGAGATTGAGGCATCTGAACTTCAAAAGCTTAGGGCAGAGTTCTAAGAAGTCGGTACAATGCATTCCTAAGATTTTGAAACCTGAGAAGTCATGTGAGATAAGCATGAAAGCCAAGAAACCTAGATTTCCATTTTCATCAGAAGTGGATCCAAGAGCAAAACATGTTTTAGGAGTAGTGCATATTGATGTATGTAGACTATTTGAAGTACCTTCACTTGGAGGAAACAAGTACTTTGTGTCATTTGTGGACAAGTTTACAAGACTGACATGAGTAACACTCATCAAGTTTAAGCATGAGATGTTTATTGAGTTTCAGAAGTTCAAGGTGAAGGCTAAAAAATAGAGTGGTCAGAAGCTATAACTTCTGAGAACTGATGGTGTATGTGAGTACAACTCAATAGAGTTCAGAAGGTTATGTGAAGAGAATGGAGTTGAACATGAGGTGACTGCTCCATATACTCTACAACACAATGGTTTTGTTGAAAGAAAAAACAAGACTTTGCATGATATGACAAGGAGCATGCTGAAGGAGAATAAGCTCACTTACACCTTGTGTAGAGAAGTTCTTGCCACTGAAACATATGTGCTCAACAGGTGTCCAACAAAGAAGCTGAAGGAAACTGTTCCTTTTGAGAAGTGGACTGAAGATAAGAAAAGTGTGAGTCATTTTAGAGTATTTGGTTATGTTTGTTACAAACATGTTCTAGGTGCTACTAGAAAGAAGCTGGATGATAAAAGAAAAGTAATATTACTGATTGGGAACCATAGTATAGGTGCTTATAAGCTTTATTGTCCAGTCACTAACAAGTTGGAAGTCAACATATATGTCATTGTGAAGGAAGCATAAGTATGGAATTGGAACAAGTCTCAATCCAACTCTGGTGCAATGTTAATACCTGAGTTAACTTCTGAAGATATTTTAGATTCTGAAGGAGAATCTGCCTCTGAAGATGAGTCTGAAGAACACTCTAAAGTTGAATCTGAGTCTAATCCAGATTCTGATGATGATCTAGACTCTGGTGGTAATCACGCCTCTGAATGTGGTCCAACATATGAATGTAGTCCAACATCTAATACTGTTCCAACACCTGAAGAAGATTTGAACAAGTTCAGATGCCACAAAGAATTAGACAAATACCAAGAAGATTTATAGAGTTTGACATGTTGCAAGATATTAAGATAGACTCTGAAAGGGAAGTCATTCAGCATTCCATGTTCATAGACCTGAACCAGTTAGTACTAAATAAACTATCAAGAAGAAAGTGTGGTTGAAGTCCATGAAAGAAAAATTAAGGCCATAGAAAGAAACAAGACTTGGAAGTTGACTGAGCTTCCAAAGAACAAGAAATCCATAAGCGTGATATGGGTTTACAAGTTAAAACTGAAGCCAGATGGATCAATTGGCAAACACAAAGCAAGGTTAGTAGCTAGAGGATTTCTGCATAAATATGGGTTAGATTACTTTGAGGTGTTTGCGCATGTAGCTAGGCATGAAAGAATTAGATGGTGATTGCTATAACTACTAATAGAAATTGGCCTCTGATGCATTTAGATGTGAAATCTGCATTTTTGAATGGTCCTTTACAAGAGGAAGTTTACGGGTCACAACCTCCTGGATTTATGAAAAAGAATCAGGAAAGGATGGTGTGCAAGTTGCATAAAGACTTGTATGGACTGAAACAAGCTCCAAGAGCTTAGAATCTGAAAATTGATTCATTTTTCAAGCTTCAAGGATTCAAAAAATATGATATGGAGTATGGTGTATATGTTCAGCAACATGCCCATGAAAAGCCTTAGGCGCTAAACCTTTGGTTAATGGATTAGCTAGCATTAAGTCTGTCCCTATATGTTCTATCAAAATTTGTTTCTCCTGAACACTTTCTTTCAAAAAAAGATACTTGATATCGATAAATTTTGATTTTGTAAAACTCATATTTTTTTTGGCGTAGAGCACAACTGCATTATTGTCACAATAAACCTTCAAGGGACTTTCAATGCTCCCAATGATGCATAGGCTTGTGACAAATTTCTGCAGTCAAATTGCATGATTTGATGCCTAAAAGCAAGCCACAAACTCTGCTTCCATGGTGGAGGGAGCCTCTAAAGTCTGTTTGGAAGACTTCCAGGATATAGATCCTCCATCCAAGAGAAAGATGTAACCAAATATGGAACGTCTGCTATCCGGGCATCCTGCAAAATCTGAGTAAGAATACCAATGATCTCTGTTGGAGCGGTAAAGCGGCAAGCAACAAAAAGATTTGGAAGTATTTTTCTGGGAATTTATCGTGTCCACAGAGATCGGTGCTTGAACTGCCGTTCGACAATTTAAATGTTAAAGAGTTTGGGTTAAAATGGGTTTAAAGTAAATACAGAAAAGTAAATATGAATATAAAAAGAATTCATTCTTCAGAGAGAAGAAACTTATCTGGTATGCATATAATCCGCTCGTCACAAACTTAAACTTACCGACCAGTTATACTCAACCTACAATACTCCTCAATATCATCCAGCATCGCTCACAACAGTGTCCATCTCTGACACACTGAGCTGAGAGAACAACCGTGTTACCCTCGTCGACACTCTCGTACCCGACTCGAGATACGGAGGCATTAAGCTTCGACACCCATAAAGATTGTTAGCTCTAAATCTATCTCTAGCATCCAGAAACTAACAGATAATCATCCCTAATCAAAGTTTGCGATGTTTATCTCTAACACTACCCAAACTCCGAGCATAAAGCAAAAATCAAGGACAATCACCGATAAAGATTTGTAAAGCAGATTTTATACAACGCCATGGGCGACAAATATACATGAGTTCAAAGTAAATACATATACAACAACCCAACAAAGAAAAAATACACAAAGAAGAAAAGAAATAAACCAAACATCTTGCGGTTTGTCAATGCCGGTCGATGAGAAATCCACCCCAGATCATCCGTGTGCAAGCTTCAATGTTGTTTTCTAAGCTAATCCTATTGAAAAACGAGTTTGATGGAGTTGGGAGCAAAAATCCCCAAAACCATAACCTAAAAAATGAATGAAATGACTTAAATATCATTTCAAAATCTGTCAAGTTCGCAAAGCAAACTTTTATTCGCTGAGCGAACATCAAAAATTGGCACTTGAGTGCCTCAGAACAGCTAAACCACCTCTGCAATTCAGCAAAAGTTCGCAAAGCGAACTTTCTGGCGAACATTCGTTGGAAAGTTCGCAAAACGAAGTTTCTGGCGAACATTCATTAGAAAGTTCGCAAAGCGAACTTTGGTCCCTTTTTCTACTGCCATAAGTCTGGGAGCATTCGCTGGGAAGTTCGCAAAGCGAACATTCGCTAGAAAGTTCGCAAAGCAAACTTGACAGCAAACCAGCTCTTATTTTGACCACAACTTCTGAACCGTTACTCGGATTGACGCACGGTCGAAAATGCTGGAAATCTTATTCAATGCTCTATACAACAATGACAAAATATCATTGCTTGAATACCCACAAAAATGAGAGAAAATCAATTAAACTCAATGATATTTACATGATACGCAAAATATACACTATAACGTAAAGTAAACGTATTTACAAACAAATCGGGGTTTATTCGTACGATATTAACAAAAAGTATCGATAAGTGCAACAAAAATAGCTACAATTCGCACTTATCAAACTCTCCCCAACTTAAAATTGTTTGTCCTCAAACAAGAATCAAGCGACTCAAAGAAACAGAGTGACAACCAAAGAATCACGAATCAGCATGTTTTGAAAAACGGAAACAAATGAATGGTTCAAATGAAAAATGGTACACACAAAGTAAATACTTACCACTAAACTACGACGATAACATAGTCACGAAACAAATGCAAAATACAAAAATCATGCCAAACATCCTAAAACAACACAAGTTCAAACGTGAATCACACCTAGCAAAAAGAATCATCGGTAGATGAAAAACAAAAAATGAGGTACTTTTCACTCACACAACAATGTTGTAAACAAAAGACTCAATTATGCATTCATCAAACAATCATATTGAAAACATAAAAGCAAGAATCACAAGGGCTTTCAAGGTTGTAGCTTGGTCGGGTAAACAAACGAGGGGCAATTTCTAAAAGTAATTGAAACAAAAACTTGCCTAAACCTAAGGGAGTGATCAACTCACAAAGACTCAAACACAAAATTCCAATCAGCTTCTTCCAAAATCCCAAGTGTTACACAACACACAATACGTATTTAGCACAATAATTTAAACTCTTATTGTTTCCTTTCTCAAGGATTTTCTTTTTCTTTCTTTTTTTTTCTTTTCTTTTTCATTTTTTTCTTTTTTTTTCTTTTCTTTTTCAACCTCATAGAAACCAACCAATGAGTAAACAATCATTCTCTCCCCAACTTGAATTCAACCACATCATCATGTGAATACTCCCTACTTTCTAAGGAAAGGTAAAAATTCATACAACAACACAAAGTTGAGGGTTCAAGAAAAAACAATCAATCAAAATCCATACAAAAAGTGAATTCAATACTCATAGACAAGCATTAAGTTCAAACAACATGGATAATGATAGAAAGGCACAAAGGGGTTACGAATGATTACACGCTCACAAGGTGAATGACTATTTGGTTAGGTAGTTGTGCTCAAAATGAGACAAAATGCCTTGATCCTTTTCATGCTTTCATATAATCAACACAAACAAAAGATTAAACATAATAAAATCTAGTTAGAACAAGAATGTTGGTACTCCGCGCATATATGAATAATGGAAAGCTACCTCACAAAAGGTGGGAACTAAAGTGATTAACAACAAGAACAAGTATACAAAAGAATGAATGGCATGGAAGTTTGTAAAATGCCTTAGTATCATGAATATGCTAAAGTCTAGAAAGCGATAAACACATACCTTGGACGTGTACAAAACTTAACAATATCATTACCATACATCCGCAAGTTGAAACGATCAAACTTGGAACATCACCTTAAATTCCCTCAAGCTACTTAAAACAAGCTTTTAGACAAACACAAAAACTATTAATATAAACAAACTAAAAGACCGGGTGAAATTGGATTAAACAAGTTGTAAAGTGAAGATTTGAGAATTTTACAAAAAATTCGAGTACAACTTGTTTAATGAATGTTCACCACACTACCTAAGCTAGAATGAAAAAGTAATAACGAAACAAAAAAAATGATAAAACATGTTTGTTTTACATCGTAAGCTCGACGCCTTTACTGTGCTTAGCTAGTAATTTCCTCCCTTCATGCCATGGTGATGCCTCACCGCGCAAACCAAAAGCAAGTGTCCTAACCAAACACTTGAACAAACGTTACGGGAACAAAATATACAAGTATCAATATAAACAAGTGAAAATAGACAATATATACGATATCTACAAAACTAAAAAACAAAGAAACTATGGCAATGCGAGTCAATAAAAACACCAATCCCCAGCAACGACGCCGTTTTGTTGAAGCGGTAAAGCGGCAAGCAGCAAAATGATTTAGAAGTATTTTTCCAAGAATTTATCGTGTCCACAGAGATCGGTGCTATTGAACTGTCGTTCGACAATTGAAATGTTAAAGAGTTTGGGTTAAAATGGGTTTAAAGTAAATGCAGAAAAGTAAATATGAATATAAAAGGAATTCATTCTTCAGAGAGAGAAACTTATCTGGTATGCATATAATCCGCTCCTCACAAACTTAAACTTACCGACCAGTTATACTCAACCTACAATACTCCTCAATATCATCCAGCATCGCTCACAACAGTGTCCATCTCTGACACACTGAGCTGAGAGAACAACCGTGTTACCCTCTTCGACACTCTCGCACCCGACTCGAGATACGGAGGCATTAAGCTTCGACACCCATAAAGATTGTTAGCTCTAAATCTATCTCTAGCATCCAGAAACTAACAGATAATCGTCCCTAATCAAAGTTTGCGATGTTTATCTCTAACACTACCCAAACTTCGAGCATAAAACAAAAATCAAGGACAATCACCGATAAAGATTTGTAAAGCAGATTTTATACAACGCCATGGGCGACAAATATACATGAGTTCAAAGTAAATACATATACAACAACCCAACAAAGAAAAAATACACAAAGAAGAAAAGAAATAAACCAAACATCTTGCGGTTTGTCAACGCCGGTCGATGAGAAATCCACCCCGGATCATTCGTGTGCAAGCTTCAATGTTGTTTTCTAAGCTAATCCTACTGAAAAATGAGTTTGATGGAGTTGGGAGAAAAAATCCCCAAAACCATAACCTGAAAAATATCATTTCAAAATCTGTCAAGTTCGCAAAGCGAACATAAAAAATTGGCACTTGAGTGCCTCAGAACAGCTAAACCGCCTCTGCAATTCAGCAAAAGTTCGCAAAGCGAACTTTCTGTCGAACATTTGCTGGAAAGTTCGCAAAGCGAACTTTGGTCCCTTTTTTTACTGCCATAAGTCTGAGAGCATTCGCTCGAAAGTTCGTAAAGCGAGCTTGACAGCAAACCAACCCTTATTTTGACCACAACTTCTGAACCGTAACTCGGATTGATGCACGGTCGGAAGCGCTGGAAAGCTTATTCAATGTTCTATACATCAATGAAAAATATCATTGCTTGAATACCTACAAAAATGAGAGAAAATCAATTAAACTCAATGATATTTACATGATACGCAAAATATACACTATAACGTAAAGTAAACGTATTTACAAACAAAGCGGGGTTTATTCGTACGATATTAACAAAAAGTATCGATAAGTGCAACAAAACTTATATACAAAAATAGCTATAATTCATACTTATTAATCTCTAAGTTATCTAACTTCCGATAAGTGAGCACGAAGTGTCTTGTTCTCTTTAGGTTGCACATTACACGTTTTACTGTTATCTAGTGCTGCATACCAGGGTTGTTAAGATATCTAGCAAGAACTCCTATAATGAATACTAAGTCGGGACGGGTGCAAACTTGAGCATACATAAGATTTCCCACAGCTGAAGCATATGGAACCTTATGCATCTCTTTCTTTTCAAGACTCATAGTGGGGCACTGTTTGAGACAAAATTTGTCTCCTTTAGTAATAGGTGTGTCTCTTCGTTTACTAACTTTCATGGAGAATCTATCCAGAACTGTATTAATATAGCTCCTTTGTAACAATCCTAAAATACCTCGAGAACGGTCTCTAAGTATTTGTATTCCTAAGACAAATGAGGCGTCCCCAAGATCTTTCATCTCAAATTTATTTGTGAGAAATCTCTTGGTTTCATGCAATATGTCTATATTGTTGCTTGCCAAAAGGATATCTGATGCGTCCGCAAGTGCACGGAAATATCAAAGTAATATAAAAGACTGTCGAACCCACTGAGACCAATGTCAACCTACCGTTATCTATTGATGCGATGTAAAGCTAAGGCTAATGATTATTTGGTTTAAACAGAATTAAAACGAAAACTAAAATGAAATTTAGAAAATATAACAATAAAGAGAGGCCGAAATATGGATCCCGTGTTCCTAAGGGACTCTGCAGATTTTAGGCACTAACTATAATTAAACTACGTTCCGTAAGAGATGTCAATTTAAAGACTGCGTCTCACACTCTCGCGCTATTGACTAAAGTCACAC
Source organism: Lathyrus tuberosus (assembly GCA_022829125.1). Classification (NCBI taxonomy): domain Eukaryota; kingdom Viridiplantae; phylum Streptophyta; class Magnoliopsida; order Fabales; family Fabaceae; genus Lathyrus; species Lathyrus tuberosus. Next base: position 11,772,732 of record JALAZF010000090.1, read on the forward strand.
TCCCTAACCACAAGATTTTTCTCTTGCTCACCCGTTTTAATTAGAAAGCATATTTTGAAAACCAATTAGATCTTAATCGATACCTAAAACGCTCTCGCTGTTTTTAGGATCGATGCCTAGTTTCCACTATCCGGTTCAATCTTCACACTCTCGCGTTATCGACTCGAACCTTAGTTTGTTCCTCACTCTTGTGTCGAAACAGTAAGACTTACAACTAGAAACTAAAACTAAAACAAAATTTATTTGATGTTTCGCGCCTATTATTTTCTACTGAGTCCCGTCGGAACGACGATCCTCATACGCCGGTCTCAAGACAATTTAGCCAAACATGGTTGCGGAAACAAATAAATAATTTTGGGTTTTTGAATTAAATAAAGACATAATAAATAGTTTAAATTAGTTTAAAGCAGTACTTGAAGAAAATGGTAAAAGCTTGAGGAGATAACAATGGCAGAAAGATAAAGCATAAATATAAATTGCGAAAAATAAAAGCAGGAAAATAAATTGCGGTAAAAGTAAATGAACCTGAAATAAAAACTGAATTTAAATTGAAGGCAAGATTGTTGATCCAAGCAAGTCACATAGATTACAGGCCTAAACACTAATGGTGTGGTAGTTCCTCGATGTGAGAAACTACCACTTTTACAATGGTATTTTCTGCCTAAAACAATGAACAGCGCTTCCGCGTACAAAACTTGGATGCCTTAAAGTTGTGGTTCCAAGGTCTATTTATAGGAGGAAATTCGTGCACCAACTTCCATGGGTCATGTGTGAGTAGTGGAGGAAGTGGGAGAAAACTTCCAAGTAGTGCTATTAGTGGGCAGTTATATTTCTGAATTGCGCGCAAATGGCGAACGCCATTAGGGAAATAGCGAACGCCATCGCCATGGCGAACGTCATTTGTTCACGGTGAACGCCATATCAGTTAATTGGCAGAATTTGCTCTTTTTCTTCATTTTCTTGTTCTTTTCCCAGTTTTCTCGCACGGGCGCTCTTATTCGACAAATACCTGAAACACAATCATAACACGACATAATAATATGAAAAACAAGTAAAACGACATTAAATTACATGTGAATCGAGTCAAAATAAATGATATATTTTCACGTTATCAATATCATCTACAAATAGTACCAAGAAAATGAATTTACTCCCACTGATATTTTGGTATACACAATTATCAACCGGATTAGCCTCAAAACCAAATGAGGATATTACTTGATGAAATTTGTAATACCATTGACGGGAAGCTTGTTTAAGGCCATAGATGGATTTCTTGAGTTTGCAAACCATAGACTTTAGGTCTCCTAACACAGTTTTCTGGTTGCACCATATATATTGTCTCTTCAATGTTTCCATTTATTAACGCAGTCTTTACATCTATTTGATACAACTCTAAACCAAAATGAGCAACCAATGGCATCATGATCCTAAGAGAGTCCTTCAAAGAAACTGGAGAGAAAGTTTCTTTATAATCTATTCCTTCCTTTTGAGTAAAGCCTTTTGCGACAAAACGGGCTTTATATCTCTCAATGTTACCCTTTGAATCCCTTTTGGTTTTAAATATCCGTTTACAACCAATGGGTTTCTTTCCTTTAGGTGATTTAACAAGATCCCAAACATCATTGTCAGCCATCGACTTCATCTCATCCTTCATGGCATCAACCTGTCGCTACGCGAAAAATGACACGGAGTCGCCATCAAACTTTATTTATCCCAACGAGGAAAGGAAAACATCTAGAAAACCTCAGAAGGAAAAGAACATGGTCTCGCAACTAAATTCAGGTTAGGGAATCGATTATGCAAGAGGAAGGTGTTAGCACCCCTCGCATCCATTGTAGTCAACGAGATCCACTCTTGTTGTTCTTCACCGCATTTGTCCATAAGCTATATAAATCCTTTCTTCAGAAAAGTTCATGTTTTACAAATTCCTACGAAAGAGAGCTAGAAGAAGTGTGTCACTGTTTTACTGATCTCATTCCTTTATATATTGAAAGGTGTTAAGGTTTCTAAGGCTTTTTTATTCTTTATTGTTTACGATTAGGTTTCTCTACACTGGTTATTATTTGATCGTATATTTAGGGTTTTAGAGTATGACAAAAATAAATATTATATATATTAGTTTATCTTTGATCGTACCTGGATCAGACAGTATTTGACGGCCAGCAACGTCTTGTGGACTTCAGCTCCGGTGCGGTTGAAAGACGGCCGGGGGGGGGGGGGGTGTACCTGCAAGGTACTCCGTCGCTCAAGTAAGGCAAGGGTCACAAGTAAAAGCAAGTACAAGATTTGAGAGTAAGAAAGTGTGTAACCCGACCCTCTCAAGTGAGAGAGTATTTATAGAGAGCCCCCAACGCGGAGCCAACGGTCACTAGCACTGGACTGGATGGCCAGGCCCAATCCAAGTAACTGCCAGGGCTTACGTGGCGTAGTGAAGACCAGCACGTGGTCTTCGCCCTGGGGTAACCGCTCCTAGATCTCCGGAACTAGGGCAGACCGATTCCATCGGGAGTGGGCGGTTACATGAGAACGTGTCCTCGCGGGGAGGAGTCTTGCGTGTCGGGGAGAGACGGGTCCTCGCGGGGAGGACTCCTATGTGCAGAAGGAGATGGCTCCTCGCGGGAGGGAGTACCTGAGTGTCGAGGAGGGGCGAGCTCAGAGAGACTTAGTGCCTCTGCCCGACGCTCTATGCGCGTGTGCCCAAACACCACCGAGACGTGGCGTGTGCCCGACGCTGTTGAGGTGGGCCTGTGCTCGACGTTGGTTGTGATAAGAGGCCTTTGTTGGGCCACTCCAGGACGTGTGGGTTGGGCCTGCTCGATTGAGGAGCAGACCCCGACCCAGTCCAGAACAATCTTTATAATGTTTTATGGAATATATTTAGGGTTTTAGAGTATGAGAAAAATAAATATTATAAATATTAGTTTATCTTTATAATTTTTTATGGAATATATTTAGGGTTTTAGAGTATGACAAAAATAAATATTATAAATATTAGTTTATCTATACCTATATATAAAGAGGATATGAAAATTTAGACTGACCTATTTTCTTTCCTATTTTATCCCTAACATATTACAGTTATTCCTAAAATACCACTTACATTTAATTCAAATTATAATTTTGTTTTTCTCAACTGCCTTTATAATTGTTCCTTTTTCAACTGCCTTCTCTTCCTTTCTTTTTCATATCTTTCTCATCTCTCTTCCTTTCATATCATGTTTTCTTTTTCTCTTACTTTTTTTTTCTTCATATTTTTCTCATTTTTGTTTCTACTTCTTTCTCTCTTTACATTTTTTAAATCTTTTATCACAATACGGTGAATAGGATGAATACAAGATTTTTGAATATCATAAATTTGTGCTTCATTTACTTTTTTTTTTCATTTGTAATTTTTATTGATTAATTACTTACTTTTTTGCTATTATACCAACCATTCACTTATTTGATCAAGGAAAGGGAATGGAATAAGGTAAAAACTGCTTTCACGGTTTTCAACCTCGGGCACACCACCGCATATGTTCGAATTACCGTGGGTTGAGGTTCCCTATGTACGAGTTTACCTTTAAAGAGGCTGGTACTCGTCTCCCCTTCAACAGCTTTCAATTGGGGGTTTTCAACCGTCTGCACTTGGCGCCGTCCCAACTTCACCCTAACGCGCTTGCCTTCATGCGGGCATTTGAGATCGTGTGTGACTATCTCAAGATCGGGACCACCCTCACACTCTTCTTCCGCGTCTTCCATCTCCAACGTTCAACGGACCATGGGCGACATAGTTGGGCCTCTTTCAAGCAACCGAGGAAGCTGTTCAAGGCATACTCGGATTCGATTAGGAATTTCAAGGATAGGTTCTACTATGTCATGCCCGCGACGCACGAGGTCGTGGGTATGCTCTATGACATCGTGCCCGACAGTTCCGGGGAGGAAAGGTTTGTATCCAAGTATCCCCTAGAGTGGGAGGATGCGCACTTCGCGCTCGGTACGGAGGACTACCTCGTGAAGCCTGGCGAGCTGTCGGAGGAGGACAAAGGAGCGTACGCCACGCTGGTCGAGTATGTCAACGATTTTAACTGGGAAGAATGCATTGGTAGGGATGGAAAATACCTCCTCGACTCTCGAGGAAGGGTTGTGACCACGACCCGTTACATAAACACCCGGGGTCTCCTTGAGTGCAAGTCCCCCGAGGAGGCCAAGAGGTTCTTAGGTAGGAGCTCCTTGTCCTGTTCGGGCATCCATTTAGTTTTGTTTCTTTACGCTAACTTTTTCCATGTTTTCTCTTGCAGCTCAAATGTCGAACGCCACCGAGCGAATCATGAAGTTGGCCGCTGAACGGGCACCCAAGCGAACCAAGAGCCGTGTTCGAGAAGTTATTCAGACTGCGGCGTCGGCTGGGATGACGAGTGGCTCCGCTTCTCCACAGTGTAGCCAGTCTCCCCCTCCGGAGGGCACCCCTGCCAAGAAAGAGAGGATCGAGGGACCTGTCCTCGTGGATCTCGTGGACCTTGCCTCCCCGGAGAAGTTTCTGATGCCCGCCTGTCACCTTTAGCGGAATTTCTTCGGGGGAAACCCCCAGTCATTACTGAGGCCGAGGTGAAGGCAGTTTTGGGAATGGACGGTGCGGCCAAGAGAGAGGTACTTGTCGAAGACCTTGTGGTTATGATGCGAGTCTTCGAGACTGCCCTGATTTTGAACGAGGAGACCCCCTCTGCCTCTGAGCTACAGAAGCTGAAGGACGAATGCACTACCCTCAAGAGGGAGAAGGACGAGATCGTGGCTGATCTGCAAAAGGCCCAGGCTAAGTGTGAGGACTATGTCAACACCCTCCGCGAGCTGAATGAGGCCAAGGCTTCGCTGAAGGCAACTCAAGAGGAGTGTGATCGCTTTCGAACTAGGGTTGGAGAATTGGAAGCTGCTGTCCATCCCGCAGAGAGCGAATTTGCCGTAGAGAAAAATCTCGCCGACCGCGCGGCCTTGGTCGCCAAACTTCGAAAACTTCAGCAAGATAGTCTGGAGGCCCTGGAGATAGGCTTTAAGAATGTAGTGGAGCAGGTCGGTGTCGAGAATCCAGGTGTTCAGCTTGTGCTCGACAGAATCAGCCCGTTCCTTCGTGTGGTCGATGGCAAGTTGGACCTGCCAGAGGAGGAGGAAGAGGAAGATGGAAGTCGGGTTGAGGATGAGATCGCCGTCTAGTTCTTTTGCTTGTTTGGCCTGCGTGCCATTTTTTATTTGTAATGATTTGTGCCCGGCCTGTGTGCCAGGGGCTTTTGATACCTTTGTAATACTTGTACACTGGGTCTCTGCCCGCTTTAATGCATTTTTGTTTATCTGCTAGTGTGCTGTTTGTATGGTTTTAATTGTGTGTGATGTTATTGTATTTTCTGTACTTTGTTTGTTTTTGTCTAAGTAATAGACTTTGGGGACTTGGTCGACTTTGATAGCCTATGACCGCGTGGAGAGCTGGTCGGGTGGTCGGAGATGTGTTCCGACCTTCAACGAGGCTAAGAGCTCGGTCGAGGTCTTAGCTTCATGGTGTGAACTTCCCATTGTGAGCTGGGTGTTCTTCCTAATTGGTACAATGACGGCGGAGCTCGATCGAGGTATCCCCGTTGGATCAGAAGTCCTCGCGCACACACAACGCGACCTTTGATCATCATGTTCTGTATAAGGGTGTCGCGCTCGTACCTTAGTGCGTCCCCGTGATCGCGGTGCTAGTGAGTCGCGGGCAATGCTTAACTGTAGTACTGTTTGAGCTTCTCAGCGTTCCATGGTAGAGCAAGTTCTTCTCCGTGCTGATTTTCGAGGAAGTAGGCTCCTGTCCCCGTTTTTCGCGCGGACGTGGTACGGGCCCTCCTAGTTCGCGGCGAGTTTGCCTTCTTGCGAGTCTTTCTGGTTCCTTCGTAGGACGAGGGTGCCCACCTGAAAATCACGTTTGATAACTTTGTCGTTATAACGTAGTGTTATTTTCTGCTTAAGTGAGGCTTCTCTGAGAGAAGCGCCCGAACGTGTCTCCTCAACGAAATCGAGTTCTTCCCTCAGGGCTTCGTCGTTCGCGTCCCCGTCGAGGGGGGCTTCTGTCCTCCTCGAGGGTTCCCTGATTTCCACTGGGATCACCGCTTCCGTTCCGTAGGTCATACGAAAAGGGGTCTCCCCGGTCGTGGAATGTGGGGTCGTTCGGTAGGCCTAGAGGACGCTATGTAGCTCCTCGACCTACCGTTGCTTGGCGTCGCCTAATCGACGTTTCAATCCTCGTAGGATTACTCTGTTCGCTGCCTCATCCTGTCCGTTCGTTTGAGGGTGCTCGACCGACGTGAAGTGCTGCTTCGTGCCTAGTTTGGAGACGAAGTCTTGGAGGTTCTTGTCGGCACTACGCCAAACAAGACATTAGACAACGCTTTTTTATGCCTTAGACAACGCTTAAAAGCGCTGCCTAAGGTAGCGCTGTCGTAGGTAAAGACATCGCTTTTTATTTATGAAAAAGCGCTCTCTAAAGTATACATTAGAGGGCGCTTTTTCAAGAAAAAGCGCTGTCTAATGTATGCCTATAATTTTAGTTATCAATTTTTCTATATCTTTAGAGGGCGCTTTTTCAAGAAAAAGCGCTGTTTAGAGGGCGCTTTTTAGGAAAAGCGCTGTTTAGAGGGCGCTTTTCTCTACGTATAATTTTAATGATTTTTTTAAAAATCCCATTTTAACCATTTTTTTATGCAGAAACCTGTATAATTCAAGCCATTTCAATAAACATGTATATTTCAAATTTCCATTAACAATTTCTAGTATGGTTCATTAACCATTTCCACTAATCCCATAAATCACATAAACCATTTCCATTATAATTCAAGTCATTTACATTAACCATTCACAAAACTATACAATTACATTCCAAAATCACATAAATAATATAAACCATTCACAAAACTATACTATCCCATAAAATAAACCATTCACAAAACTATACATTCACATAATCCCATAATCCTATACCTTATATATATAGGATTCTTTTTTCAATAAGGTATTCGCACAATTCCTCCTTAATTTCTTGCAATTTATCCTTCGTGTAATGAGAACACGCGTATTCATCAAAGTACTACATAACAAAACAAAATATGCATGATTTAGTTAAAAATAATAAATTATATGACATATCCGATAAATATTAAAATAAATCCTAAGTTATAAATCCATGCATACCGTAATAGGAATCTCTAATCGATCCATTTGAAGGATTTCTCTCATAAACCTCAAAACGAAATACCCGCAGTCTATGCCATTACGCTGACGAGGGCACTACACATAGACAAACAAATAAGAATTAATATATAGTTGTTTTGTGTTATCAAGTAGCATCGCTAATAAGCAACATTGTGAAAATTAATATACCTCCACTTTGACCCATGTAACGTTGGTTGCTTTAGCCCGTGCTACTCGAGATTCTCTTTGTGCTCGGTATACGAGTATTGCTCTATAAAAGAAAAACGTAAATTTAGAACAATCTCACAGAAATAATTAAATATACAAATACACACAAATATTTTGAACAATCTCACTTACGTATCAACCACATCCTTCATATCCTGATATGTTGACCAATCAGTATCCAATGAATTCAGATAATAGACCACTTCTCTTGTAGGATTAATGGCAACCAACAACCAGTGTCCACTGTAAAATATAACAAAAGTTTAGATGGATAATTTCTACGCAAAGGATATAAATTAAAGATTAGAATGAAATTAGAATGAAAATGTTACCCGTTTCCAGTATTATACGGTAAAAGAAACAAACTTTCTATCTTGCTGGCCATAAATCTCTCAGTTAAATGGTCTCTTACTGAAAGTGCATTCATACCAATTGCCGGTGCATTGACAAGGGTGCAAGAGAAGAAACGGAATCTATTTGACAATTCCGTCCCCCGCATCAATTTTTCATACAAGCACCTTAAATAAAAACATAATAAACATTAGACTATTTTCATTGAAATGTGTAAATAAATTGTTCAACTAAATAAATAATAGATTGATCGGAGTACCAGATGTATGAATGCATAACACCGATGCCTAATTCAATATGCTTGAAAATCTGCTCCATGTCCTCTCTTCCGATTATCTCGGAATGAGGAAAACCAAAAACACCTTCGTCCATGTCTATTTGACGAATAGCACCATCCATCAAATCTGACATTGCCATAAGTGTTTCTAGACACGACTGAAAGCGAGGAGGAGCTCTTTTTGCCTGCACGGTCCTAGTAGGAGCTTTTTTCTTGCTGGCTTGTTGTGAAGCTTGAGCAGGAACCTAACAATCATATAAGTTAGGTAAAGTAGAAAATCATGAAACTTTTGAATTCGGATAATAGAATAACACTTAAAATGTACCTCTCTTTGTGATTCAACAGTCTCGTTTTGCCGCAAAACCCCTTTATTCTTAGCTGCGGGTTTTGTAGGAGTCTAACATTACCATGTAAAAAAAATGTAAGTAATGGTTCAGAATGATTTTCATAATCGTTCAGATTTGACATTTGAATACTAAGAGATTCGTAATGGTTTTCAACATACCTCATCATCTATGGAAATGAGGTCTAACGGCCATGCAACAAACGAACCTATTGCATCTCGCAGCAATGTAGCCTTTGAAACCGAGTCAGGTATGGGTAGTACCGCATCCGTATCCAACGCGATATCAACCGGCACTTTCAGATGTCCATGAGGGAGAGGTTGATGGTGAAGTAACTCTCCCACATGGTTATGCACTTTTCCCTTGCCAACCATGCGATAAGTCGGTAACGACAAATACAGCTGGCAAGATGAAATGCCCTGAAGCAATAATAAATATGTAACTGTTAATGTGTATAAAGATCAATTAAAATAAATGTGTTAATTTAATTAAAATAAATATGTGCTAATTACCTCGGGAATTTTATTTTGACAATTGATACTAGCTTTGTCACTAGCATCTTTCAAACCGGAACCACGCTTTTCCGCCTCATATCTCTCGCGCTTTTTCGCCTCATATCTCTCTTTATCCTTTTGCAATTCACGGACTTGCGCCTTTAGTTCCTCCAATGATTACATGACTTCTCGGTTGCTGGGATTTTTTCTCTTTGGATACAAGAAAGATGGAGTCACACCAAATCCTTTACCTCTCACCCGACCGGAATACTCAGGAACATTTAGTACCCAATTAAGAATGCTCCTGCAATCCTCCTCGCCTGTGGTTAAGGATTTAGATAGAGTCTCCTAAAATTCATTGACATATCGAAAATTATTAGTGGGGATTACAAATTAATTATATTTTAATAAAATTTCGATTAACTTAAAGACATAATGTTATACTTACACATTCGTCATAAACATGCTGACATCTTCCCTAACAACTCCATCCTTACCCACACGAGCTTCCTTCCACAAAACATGTACCAGAAGTGATGATTCTTCACTTTTCGTCTCTTCTAACTACACATTTAGTTAAATAATAAATTCATCAAGTATAACACAATAATACAATTAATAAAATCATAGCATTAATATATACTTACCAATTTTTGTTGTAACCGTGCATATCCCGTTCGACCTTTTCTGTACGGATACACGAGTTTTGATGCTCTTTGGCGATTAATGGCACTCAATTCCTGGATAAACAAGTTTAAGTCATATCAGAACAAACTAATGCAACAAGTATATAATACAATTAATAGACATGACAAGATAACATTACATTGAATTTTTCGGATTTCTGTTTGGCTACAAACGTGCTCCATTCTTCGGGTTCAATCACGTCCGCATACAACTGTGGAAGTTCTGCTTCAACAAAACTTTTATCCGCATCCCTAAGATATTTGTTTGATAATAAGGCTCGGAACCCTCTGTGTCTCTTTCCGGCCAACTGAAGACAATATTTTTTCCGGCTTTCATCAATATTAAAGGACCTCTACAAAAAAACATACACATATAACTATAAAGTGTGTTAGTATAAGTAAATTAAAGACTTATCTTATCTTATAAACATATAAACATAAAGTGTGTTAATATAAGTAAATTAAAGTACCTGTATCTCAGTCCATATCTTATCTTTACCAGCTTTCAACTTTGGACTCCTCCAATTATCACTGATAATTGGAATATACTGACGGACAAGTGAACCAATGTATGAAGACAACATTGAACCGTTAGGCTCAATTAGTTGGTTCTCATCACTCCAATGTACATCAAACTTGATCCCTTTATCTCTAGCATGGATGATTGACTTCATAGTAGTTATTCCACGTTTTATTTCACTTTCTACATTCGAAGGTTTATTCTGAGCTTCATTTTCATCATGTGTCTCGTGTGTGTGGTCATGGTCACTAGCCATTTCACCTGTAAGAAAGAAAAAAACAAAAATTAAATGACAAATATAAAAATCCATAATCCATAATCCATTGAATGATATAAGCTATATATAACATGACAACTAATTAATATTATTGAATGATATAAGCTATAATTTTATAACTAGTATCTTTTTTACTAACGTCTCTTTCTTTTCTTGGTTGGAATATGTTCTACCCGTCTCTTAACAACACGGACGGTTGGATTGATCCAAATACCCTCATTATGATCATTTCTTGTATATGATTCATTCGCTATAATATTTTCATCTTGATCATTTCTAGTAAATGATTCAATATCAACATCAATATCACCTTGATCTCCAATGTTTTCATCAATTACTTTGTTAGATAAAAGCACTATAGACCATTTTGTACTTGTCGGATTAGTGACATAGAACACTTGTTTAGCTTGAGAGGCTAGAATAAAAGGCTCATCTTTGTACCCCACCCTATTAAGATCCACTTGCAAAAATCCTGACTTATCCATTCGTACGCCATTATTATTTTCAACCCACTTGCAACGAAATATAGGAATCTGAAACTTCTCATAATCAAACACCCAAATGCGCTCGATAACCCCAAAATATGACAGATTTGCAAATTTGGGGTTTAAATCTTTCACACTTAAAATGTGCATTGCTTCAGCTACCACGGTGACACCACTATTTTGCATAGTACTTTTATCATCTTGTTCTTTGATATAAAATGTGTATCCATTAATTGCGTATGCGCTATAAGAAAACACAACCAAACTTGGACCATATGCTAAACATCTTAACCTTTCTGTTATTGAAGCGGGATCTGAATAATACTTTGAATAAATATGATCCTTAAACCAAGGTATGAAACTTCGATTGTGCTCTCGTACTATCCAATTCTCATTTCTATTCAGATTTAAACCTCGGAGAACATCCTTATGCATTTCAACATACGGCTCAACCTCATTCTCATTGTGCAGAACATACAAATGCACTTGATCCCGTTCGACCCTTGATACTGTCACAACTTCATTTCCAATTAACATTTTTCCTTCTTTTTTTCCCGACAATATGAGATTTGGGGAGTCCAATTGATTGTACATTGGACAGATATTCAGTACTAAACTCAATCGCTTCTTCAACAATGTATCGTTCGGCAATACAACCCTTTGGTCGACTTTGGTTTTTCACATACCCTTTTAATATTTTCATATAACGTTCAGCAGGGTACATCCGTCTCATATAAGCTGGTCCACACAATTGTGTCTCTTTCACCAGATGAACAACTAGATGAACCATTATGTCAAAAAACAAGGGAGGAAAAATCATTTCAAGATCACACAAAGTAATAACTTTTTCTCTTTGCAATGTTGGTAAGATCGCAGGATCGATCACCTTACTGCAAATTGACTTGAAGAAAAAACACAATTTAGTTATTGCGTTTCTTACTTTTTCTGGCAGAATAGAACGTATACCTATTGGTAGAAAATGTTCCATTATAACATGGCAGACATGCGTCTTTAAACTCTTTAACTTGAGGTCTTTCATAGACACAAGTCTTCTAATATCTGAAGAGTATCCTTCTGGAACTTTAACTTCACTTAGAAATTTACACAATACTTTTTTCTCCTTTCTAGAAAGAGTATACGCAGCAGGTGATAGATATGTACGTTTTCCTTTCTTCAATGGTCCTAATTCAGTTCTTATCCCCATCGCTATCAAGTCCTTTCTTGCTTTAAGGCCATCCTTAGAGTTTCCTTGTATATTGAGTAACGTACCAATAACACTGTCAAATACATTTTTTTCAATATGCATAACATCGAGAAAATGTCTTACATACAACGACTTCTAATATGGCAGTTCAAAAAAAATTGACCTCTTCTTCCACCCACTCTTGACAATTGTATGTGCAAAAGGCTTTCCCAACTGAGTACTCACATATTTCACCTTTTCAAAAATTTGATCACCTGTCAATATAGTTGGAGCTCTACCTTGTTCTGGCTCTCCATTGAATGCATTTCTCCACCCACGATAGTGATGATTAAAATTTAAGAATCTACGATGACCGAGAAAGACATTCTTCTGACTAAACTCCAATTGCGTCCAATCTGTTTTATCTTCACAAATAGGACACGCACATTGACCTTTTATGCTGTACCCTGATAGATTTCCTTATGATGGAAAATCATTAATTGTGCCAAACAACATCGCCCTCAAGTTGAAACTTTCTTTCCTATACCCATCATAAACCTCCACACCGTTCTTCCACAAAAACTTTAAATCTTCGATTAAGGGTGCCAAGTATACGTCTATGTCATTCCCTGGTTGTCTAGGCCCAGAAATTAACATAGATAACATCATGTACTTACGCTTCATACATAGCCATGGAGGTAGGTTATAAATCATTATGATCACAGGCCAAGTGCTATGTGAGATACTTTGAAGACCGTGTGGGTTCATTCCATCAGTAGATAATGCCAAGCGAAGGTTTCTTGCTTCTTTTCCAAATTCAGGATAATCATCATCAATTTTCATCCACTGTGGTGAATCTGTCGGATGTCGAAACTTTCCATCAATAATTCTTTCATCTGCATGCCAAGTCAAGTGTCTTGAATCGGTCTCACTACCAAACATGCGTCTAAATCTCGGAATTATAGGAAAATACCATAAGACTTTTGCTGGAGACAACTTTTTCTTATATCGAGAGACACCGCATTTAGGACACTCATTTAACGATGCATACTCATTTCGAAACAAAACGTAATCGTTTGGACAGGCATGTATCTTATCATAGCTCATGCCAATAGAGCACAACATCTTTTTGGCCTCATATGTTCGATTGGGAAGAACATTATCCTCTGGAAGCATATCTTTCATAAGGGCCAATAACTATGTGAAACTTTTATCCGACCATGCATTGCCCGCCTTTAAGTTGTACAACTTTAACACCACAGACAATCTTGTGAATTTGGTGCAACCATTATATAACGGTTTCTTTGCATCGCTTACCAACCTCTCAAACATTTTGGGACAATCCTTAAGATCTTCTTCAAGTGCTTCTGCAATCTCTTCGACTCGATCAGAATCGTATGTATCTGTGCCATTGTCGTTTGACGCATAGGTCGTATTATCCCCCGGTTCAACATTCCCGTTAATTTTATCACCATGCAAATTCCAACATGTATAACTTCTATCAATTCCACTCCTCATTAAATGCGATGCCAACTAAACCGCATCAACCCGACTCCCAAAACAACAACCCAAGCAAGGACATCTCATTCGACTGGGGTCTTTGGCGTGCGCAACAGCAAACTTAACGAATTTCGATACCTCATTCTCGTACTCTTTCGACAATCGACTTGAAGACATCCATTTCTTATCCATAGTTATACTAATTAAACTAAACAAAAACAAAAATAAAAAATATTTACCTGTAGGGAAACGATCCGACTTTCACACTTTGATCACAAGTAACCCCTATATATAGCAAATTCAATAAGTTACTAACCCCATCATATCAGTTCATTCAAAGCACTACTAATTACAGTGGCGAGAGAGAACAACTAATTACCTGTAGAGATGTAAACAACTTCTAGACCCACACAGTGTCCAGATAGGTTAGAATTACCAAGATCCCCCTGTAACGTATCATAAAGTGAAATATCATTAATTGATAAGTGGCAACATGTAATCACAAACAAGTAAACATGCACCTACCAAACGTGCTTTATGAATAATTCAATCCTATATATAAATATATCAAATAAGATTACAATGTAATTAAACAATATTATAGAGGCATTACGAAATACAAAGCGAAACAGCAAGTCCAGGCAACCAAATTGAAAAAAGAAAAAAATATATATTATAACATGAACTAAATAATTAAAGGCCTTAAAACAACTTGAATACATTTAGGAAACTAGTTTCAAACAATTCCATCCATATACTCATAACCGTTTATCTTTCTTTTACTAAGCCAAAACAATTATTATACATAACACCTCTGTATAACACATAGTGAAATCAAAAATTGGAATACATGCAAGAAGTTTCCAAACCAAATTAATCATACCAAAACAAGATAAAATGTAATTCTAATTCTAGAGAATTATAAACTTACACTGCAAAGCACAAAATATTCACAGAACAAACAGTAGAGCAACACATCAATTCTCGAAAATAATAGATGCAGTAGAAAGGATAAACAAAGCAACACCAACATAAATTCAAATCGAATCGATACTAAAATCGTGTAATTAACACAAATCAATCATAGCAGCGGCAATCAAATAGAAACAAACCATATTCATCATAACAGAACAACAGATCCAACAAAATTACACCAAGCAGATCAAAAGCAACAGATTAACACCAGAATCCAATTCGAAAACCAACCGGAATAAAAGTGCCAAAAGTTGTTGAGTCGAAACAAGATTAAGCACATTCAGATTACATAACTAACAGTCATAAACTAATTGAATTAACAAAAATTAACACTAATTGTAATTCATGCTAGCAACTAACAAAATGAGTTTCTAATTCATAACAGAGCTATTCACAATTCTAGCTCAGCATTCATACTAATAGTTAACAAATTCACATTGCATCATTAACAATCTAACTGTTTTATGCAATGTATCGGTTCATGTAACATTCATTCTGTCATGTTAATCTTCATGGTAATCTAGAACATTCATTCTGATACAAAAATTGGCAGAAGCAACAACACAGAACGACAATAACAACAACACAACGACGGCAACAAAAACAGAACGACGGCAATGGTGACAGCAAGAATGAACGACAACAACAACAACAACGGCAAGAACAATGTACACGACGGCAAGAACTGTACCATTATGTTGTATAACATCAACAACAAGAACAATGCATATTTATTAGAACAACAACAACAATGAATTTTAATGAAGCAAAAACAACGTACCTCTTCTTCGTTTCGTCTTCTTCTTCACGAAAGCAATGGCAGCGAACGACGGCAATGAACGACGACAATGAACGATGACAATGGCGAATGAACGACGACAATGAACGACGGCAATGGAGAATGAACGACGGCAATGGCGAATGAACAACAACAATGGCAACGGGTTTCAGCAGAGAAGAAAGATAGCAAGGGTTTCAGCAGAGAAGAAAGATAGCAAGGGTCGAGAGAAGAAAATGAATAGAAGTTTCAGAAAATGAAATGAAATGTGTTTTATATTTTAATTCATAAATGACCTTAGAGGGCGCTTTCCTTATAAAGCGCTTTCTAAAGTGGGGAGAATTTAAGACCTATAGCAGTGCTTTCTGAAAGCGCTTTCTAAGGTTAACCTTTAGACAACGCTTTTCTAAAGCGCTTTCTAAAGTAATACCTATAGCAGCGCTTCCCAGAAAGCGCTTTCTAAGGTGGCTTCCATTTAGGGCATTTAACAGCGCTTTTGAAAAGCGCTTTCTAAAGGCTGTCTATTACAGCGCTTTTTTTTAGCGAAACTTTTTAAAGACCTATAGCAGCGCTTTGTCCAAAAAGCGTTGTCTTTGTTGCGCTGTCTTTGTCCAGTTTTGGCGTAGTGCGGTGAACTGTGTTCCGTTGTCGGTGATAATAGCTTGAGGCATGCCGAATCGGGCGAGGACGTTCCTTTTGTAAAAATGCAGTATGTTGAAGGTCGTGATTTTGGCCAATGCTTCCGCCTCAATCCACTTCGTGAAGTAGTCAACCCCGACGATTAAGTATTTGTTTTGATACGACCCCTGGACGAAAGGTCCGAGGATATCCATCCCCCACCACGCAAACGGCCACGGGGAGGACAGTGTTTTGAGCTCGTTAGGAGGAGCAAGGTGCATGTCCCCGTGTCGTTGGCATCTATCGCACTTCTTGACGTGTTCCTTGGCGTCCTGTTGCATGGTGGGCCAGTAGTACCTTGCTCGAAGCGCCTTACGGGCTAACGATCGCCCACCGAGGTGCTGTGCATTGATTCCTTCGTGGATTTCCTGGAGGATGCCGGGGACCTTGGTTTCCTCGACGCACCTGAGGAGGGGGATAGAGAACCCTCGCCGGTATAGCTTGTCCTCGACTATCGTGTATGAGCATGCCCGCCGCTTGACCATTCCGGCTTCCTTGGGATCTTCGGGCAGTTTGCCCGTCGTGAGGTACTCGTACACGGGGGTCATCCAGCAATTGCTGTCACCAATGGCGTTTACGTCCGCCACTGGAGCGGGTTTGTCGATGCTCGGTCGGGAAAACACTTCTTGTATGACGGATTTGTTCCCGCCTTTCTTCTTTGTGCTTGCCAATTTGGACAAGACATCTGCTCGGGCATTGTGCTCGCGGGGGATGTGTGTTACTTCCGCGGAGGTGAACTTTTTCATCTTCTCTTTCACCAAGGTCAAGTATTCGATGAGGTTGTCGTTCTTCACCTGGTACTCTCCTCGGACTTGCGAGGCCACGAGCTGGAAGTCGGTGAAGATTTTGACCTCGTCGACGCCGAGGTCCTCGGCCAGCCGAAGTCCGGCGAGGAAAGCCTCGTACTCCGCTTGGTTGTTCGACGTCGAGAAGGATAGTTCGAGGGATACCTCGGTCAAGATACCTTCCTCGTTTTCGAGGATGATGCCCGCCCCGCTTCCCTTCGGGCTGGATGCTCCGTTGACATAGATCGTCCATTTTTGGGATCCGTTGGTCGAAGGTTCCAGGACGGTCATCTCTGCCACAAAGTCGGCCAATACCCGAGCCTTTAGGGCTTTCCTTCCCTCGTATTGGATGTCAAATCCGGTCGTCCAAGGAGTTGCCTTATAGGCTGTTCAGTCCTGACGACGAAAGTGTGGGCGAGGAAGTAGTGGCGTAGCCTCTTGGCCGCGGTGAAGAGGGCCAGGGCGACTTTCTCTATCTGCTGATACCTGAGCTCGGGGCCTTGGAGGGCTTTGCTCGTGAAGTAAATTGGTTTCTGTCCGTCTGGGGTTTCTCGAATGAGGACGGCGCTGACTGCTTCACTCGTGATTGCGAGATATAAGAAAAGTGTCTCCCCGCTCTCAGGCCGTGAGAGGACCGAGGGTTGCGGTAAGACTTGTTTTAGGTGGAAGAGCGCCTGCTCGCATTCTTCGCTCCATTCAAACTCCGCTTTTTGTCGAAGAAGTTTGAAAAATGGGAGCGCGTACTGCGCAGACTTGGCGACGAAGCGGGACAGCGCGGTGAGCATCCCATTCAATGATTGTATTGACTTCTTTGAGTCCGGAGTAGGGATCTCGGAAAAAGCTCTACACTTGTCAGGGTTGGCTTCAATTCCTCGCTCTGTGAGGTAGAAGCCGAGGAACTTACCTGCCCGAACGCCGAAGGTGCATTTGTCGGGATTGAACCTCATGTGACACTTCCTCGCTGTGTCGAACACCTTCTTGAGGTGTGTGGCATGGCCGACTTCTTCCGTGGATTTGACGATCATGCCGTCCATGTAGACCTCGAGCATGTCGCCGATTTCATCCCGGAAAACCTTGTTCATCATCCGTTGGTAGGTCGCACCGGCGTTCTTCAGGCCGAAAGGCATTACGTTGTAGTAGTAATTGCCCGACTCAGTCATGAAATCCGTGTGCTATTTGTCGACCTTGTCCATGGGAATTTGGTTGTATCCCGAGTATGCGTCCATGAAGGATAATAGTTTGTAACCTGCAGAATTGTCGACCAACTGGTCGATGTTAGGCAAAAGATAATAGTCTTTCGGGCAAGCCCGGTTAAGATCACTATAATCAACACACATCCACCATTTTCCATTATTCTTTTTGACGATTACAACGTTGGACAGCCAGGTTGTGTACCGGGCCTCCGAAATAAAATTTGTCTCTAGGAGGTCTTTTACAGCTTTTTCAGCAGCCTCCGCTTTTTCGGGAGACTACTTACGCCTACGTTGAGTTATGGCCCTAGCGGTCAGATCTACTGCGAGCTGATGGCAAGCCACCTCGGGGTCGAGGCCAGGCATCTCGGAGGCGCTCCATGCAAAGAGATCAGTGTTCTCCCTTAGATATGCCTTCAGCTGCTCCTTCACCAGGCCGGGGATTCTGATGTCAATCTTCACGTTACGGTCTGGATCGTCCCCGAGTACCACGAGCTCAAAGTCTCCGCCGGGGATGGGGCGCGTTGGGTGGAGAGGCCGCCCATTATTTTTCGCTTGGAGGTCAAGGCCTTCTGCCCCGTCTTCATCGGGTTCGCCCGGGAACCTGCTGTTGAGTTCGATCGCATTGACGCGCGGGAGAGGTACCTGTTCGGCGTCCGGGGGTGGCTTGGCCACGGTCTTGGGTTTAGTGCCGATGGAACTCATGCCTTTGATGGCGGCGTCGAAGCATCTTCTGGCCGCGTCTATGTCCCCGTGCATCATCACTACTCGTCCCCTGGCCGTGTAGTACTTCATTTTGAGGTGGACTATTGATGGTACCGCCGTAAGCTCGGCCAGGGTGGTCCTCCCGAGGATGCAGTTGTAGAGGGATGGACATTCGACCACCAGGAAGCGAGTCTTCACCTGTCGGGCTGTGTCTTCGGCCCCGAATGTGACCATTAGGTCAACGTAGCCCCATGGTTGGGTGGTGGTTCCTTTGAATCCCTGCAGGTCTGAGCCAACGTATGGGGTCAGAAATCTCACGTCGAGTTGGAGAGTCCCGAAAAGGTGAGCATACATGATGTCGACCGAGCTGCCCTGGTCGACAAGGATCCTACGAACGTCAAAATCCGTCATCTGGGCCCTGACTAGGAGGGGGATAGTGGCGTTGGGTGCTCCTCCAGGGAGCTCCTCGAGATAGAAGGTGATAGGGTTTGAGTTCCCTCGCACCTTCTCGAGAGTGGTTGTCTTCGCCGACGTTGCTGATTCCAGTTCATCAAACTTCCTCTTGATCGACCCGACGAACAACTTCTTGTAACCATCCCCGGAGATGACCATTGCCTTGGGGAAGCCTTCCCAGGTGCTACGGGCAGCGACGGGGTCCTCGTGGGGGAAGGTTGCCCACATGTTGCAAATTGCTTCTTGGCCTTCAATGATTACGGGGACAAAGAAATCTTCGGGTCGAGTGACACTGAGGGCGACCTGAAGTCGACTCTCGTCGGGGGGAGGTGTCGTCTCCTCGATGTTCTGGGCTTCCCGGGAGCTGGGACGAGGAGTATCATTCTTCTGGGCGTATTTATTCAAGTGCCCCTCCTTGATGAGGATTTTAATTACATCCTTGAGATGGATGCAGTCTTCTGTGACATGCTCGTGGCTCCGGTGGAACCTGCAGTACTTTGACTTGTCAGTGTTTGACTTGGGAGTAGTCGGCTTCGGAAAATGGATGCCTCCTTTCAGAAATTCTGAGTTCTGGCACTCGGAGAGGATTCGCGCGCGGGGAGCGTTGGGCGGGGTGTATTTCGTGAACCGGCCAGCTAGTCCGCGCGGATCCCGAGGATCACGGGGGCGATTTTCTTTCTTTCTTTCTCCTCCTCATTGGGGAGGAGAGTCTTCATCTTTGTGGCCGCGGGGGCCTTCCTTGCATCTCGACTCAAGGACGATCTGCTCTGCCTCCAATTCCTCGAGCTCGATATACGACTGAGCTTGTTGGAGGAGGTCCTCGAGACGGCGGGGTCTGCGGAGGCCCACAGACTTGGAAAAATCAGATCTAAAACGTAGCCCATGTATGATCAGATGCTTCTTCATGTCGTCGGTCGTATGAACCTCGACAGCCTCTCTGTTGAATCTCTCAATGTAGTTCCAGAGAGATTCGTTCTTCCCCTGGAAGATGCTCTCTAGGGCAGCCTCCGTCTTCGGGTGTCGACGAGACGCAGTAAAGTGTTTGGTGAAGCGTTGTCTTAGTTACTTCCAAGATGTGATCGACCCGGGTGCCAGACCCTTGTACCATGTCATGGCGCCCTTCCGCAAGGTGGTGGGGAAAAGCCTGCAATTAATGGCTCCCCTGATGTTTCTGAAGTCGAGCATGGCTTCGAAACTTTCAACGTGATCGTCGGGGTCGGCCAGACCGTCGTAGGTCCCCGGTGGCGAGGGTTTCTCCATGCCCGCAGGAATTGGGGCGTTCATGATCTCCCACGACAAAAGGGACCTCTGGTCGTCGTCGTCGCTTCCGGCCGGGGATCTCGAAGGGGATCGGTGATGTCATGGAGGGGAATTTCTCGAACGGTTCCTCGGTTTCTCTTCGGTGGTTTTGGACTTCTTGGTAGTTGCGGAGGGCCTGGGTTCCTTCCGAGGTGGGGAACGATGGCGCTTCTGGAAGACCGTCGACTGGGGGCGTTCAAGGCGTGGACGACGGCCCTCGTGCACCGGCGAGTGGGTTCGAGATTCTTCGGATGGAGTCCTTCGTGGGGAAGGGGAGCGGCGAGGCGAGGGTGGACGACGATGTCTTCGCGGGGAAGATCGCCGTGTCCGCCCTTGCTCTAGTGCTTTCAATTCTGGTATTCTGGTGTGTTATCAGCTGATTGGTCTGTTTGATCAAGGCAAATAGGGCCACGGTGCTCGCGTCTGCATTGGGCGGAGGAGCAACTGGCTGAAAGACGGCTTGTTGGTCGTCCTACTGGGCAGCGTTGTAAGCCGCGTCTTGGGAGTCTGGGGAGGCGGTCTGCCAGTCTCTCACGCCGCCCTCTTCGACGTGGAGGGCAGCAGCATCTTCGCGGTGGTTCCCGTTCTCGAGTTGCGCAAGGACGGTGTCCAGAGTTTTGTTAGCAGATGGGTTGCCGACCATGATGGTGATGAACGAGAGGATTGCTTTGGTTTATCGGAGGAAAAACGGGGAAGCAAAGGGTTCCCACAGACGGCACCACTGATCGTACCTGGATTAGACAGTATTTGACGGCCAGCAATGTCTTGTGGACTTCAGCTCCGGTGCGGTTGAAAGACGGCCGGGGGGGGTGTACCTGCAAGGTACTCCAACGCTCAAGTAAGGCAAGGGTCACAAGTAAAAGCAAGTACAAGATTAGAGAGTAAGAAAATGTGTAACCTGACCCTCTCAAGTGAGAGGGTATTTATAGAGAGCCCCCAACGCGGGGCCAACAGTCACTAGCACTGGGCTGGATGGCCAGGCCCAATCCAAGTAACTGTCAGGGCTTACGTGGCGTAGTGAAGACCAACACGTGGTCTTCACCCTGGGGTAACCGCTCCTAGATCTCCAGAACTAGGGCAGACCGATTCCATCGGGAGTGGGCGGTTACATGAGAACGTGTCCTCGCGAGGAGGAGTCTTGCGTGTCGGGGAGAGACGGGTCCTCGCGGGGAGGACTCATATGTGTAGAAGGAGATGGCTCATCGCGAGAAGGAGTACCTGAGTGTAGAGGAGGGGCGAGCTCAGAGAGACTTAGTGCCTCTGCCCGACGCTCTATGTCGCGTGTGCCCAAACACCGCCGAGATGTGGCGTGTGCCCGACACTGTTGAGGTGGGCTTGTGCTCGACGTTGGTTGTGATAAGAGGCCTTTGTTGGGCCACCCCAGGACGTGTGGGTTGGGCCTGCTCGATTGAGGAGCAGACCCCCGACCCAGTCCAGAACAATCTTTATAATGTTTTATGGAATATATTTAGGGTTTTAGAGTATGACAAAAATAAATATTATAAATATTAGTTTATCTTTATAATGTTTTATGGAATATATTTAGGGTTTTAGAGTATGACAAAAATAAATATTATAAATATTAGTTTATCTATACCTATATATAAAGAGGATATGAAAATTTAGACTGACCTATTTTCTTTCCTATTCTATCCCTAACATATTACAGTTATTCCTAAAATACCACTTACATTTAATTCAAATTATAATTTGGTTTTTCTCAACTGCCTTTATAATTGTTCCTTTTTCAACTGCCTTCTCTTCCTTTCTTTTTCATATCTTTCTCATCTCTCTTCCTTTCATATCATGTTTTCTTTTTCTCTTACTTTTTTTTTCTTCATATTTTTCTCATTTTTGTTTCTACTTCTTTCTCTCTTTACATTTTTTAAATCTTTTATCACAATACGGTGAATAGGATGAATACAAGATTTTTGAATATCATAAATTTGTGCTTCATTTACTTTTTTTTTTCATTAGTAATTTTTATTGATTAATTACGTACTTTTTTGCTATTATACCAACCATTCACTTATTTGATCAAGGAAAGGGAATGGAATAAGGTAAAAACTGCTTTCACGGTTATCAACTTCTCTTTTCCATTTAATTGAAACACAAAATTGAAAATTGATTTATTATTGAAACCTAATGTAGAAAAAGTCTTATTCTCAATTCTTTTTTCTATTAATGTTATGATAGTGAGATTGATTTTATCCATAGTAACAATATGTATATTGATAACAATTTCCTGGGCAGATGAAGGAAGACATGAAAGAAGGATGAAAAAAATATAAATGGCAAGAAAGGTATCAGATACAAACTTTCCTAATCTGTCTGCATTTAAATATAATTGATGTGATGTTCTTTAAAAAGAAACAAAATTGACGTGAAATTAAAAAAAAAAGTTAAAACTGGTATGTAAATATAGAATTGCTTTCAATGGTACAATTATGTAATGGCTGTTTTTTTTTTTTTAATTTTCAAATAAATTCATGTTGTCTGCACTTGATGGAGAATTTGATGGATTAACATAATTATCTATACTTCTATGCTATCTATAAAGAGATTGAAGATTTTGGGTTAACCTTTTTTCCTTTCAATATTACCCTTTAAATAATTATTTATTTTTACGTTTTTATTTATGCATCAAATTTTATATTTTCTAAAATTAATAATTTAGAAAAATAATTGATTTTTCAACACGTCAGAAGCATAACCCATATTTCAAAAATTGTGTTATCCTTAAAAAATATGCCAAACACAATTTTATCCTTAAAAAACTGCCAGTCAATTAATAGAATAAAATTAACCCATATTTCAATTACTAAATGGAGTATTTGTTTGTGTGAATAGAGAAGAATTTTAAAACCAATAAAAAATAAGATAAAAAAATTGCATCACATTCTTCTTAATTTATTCATCAACTACAATGCTCCCTTTCTCTAATTTAAATTAATAATATTTTTTTTATTTTTTATCTAATTATTTTTCTATGTTGTTGTATATAAGATATATGCGAAAACAATTTTTGGCATGTGTTGCAGGATGTCGAATAAAAAGTTATTGGATTCTCTTAAACCATTAACCAATAAGAGAGAGAGGAGAAAATCAATTACCATAGTCTTCTTCTTTAATATATTTTATTAATCATATTTTTTTTCATATTTATTTGCTTTTATTTTTGTGTTTTTTATTGTTTTAACTATTTTGTATAAGATTTCTCTTTAAGAAAAATGATATTTTAAAGTTTCTTGTGTGTGAAGATTTAAAAGACAGATAAATAGAAGAGTGAATATTACAATGTTTATCATAAAAAATAAATTAAATTAAATTTAAAATGAAATAAAAAATATCTACTTATATTTTGACGCGTGTATGTGTTAAAAAAAAAGCGGACAAACCGTGCCTGTTTGGATGCTAGTCTTTATAATGTTTTATAGAAAAGCTTTCAAAAACAGTATTTGTGAATTTCATGATCAACTAATCTATTATTATTATTATTATATATTTTTTTTAATAACCGTTTCGTTAACAAAGTTGTGTTGTCGTCTAGCCCCTCGCATAGACTTCTCTGCATTCGCAATTGTTAATCCTAGTGAGTTAGCATTCTGTAGAAAAAGCTATGATTCTTGGGTTCTCTTTAGTATGAATGAAAATCACCTATGGATGAACGCTGTATCCAAAAACGGTTTGTTTTATGCGGTGAGCTCAGAAGGAATGATAGCGGTGTGTGATGTTGAAAGTCGAATTTTAAAGATGAATTGGAATATGCTAAATTGGGAAGAAATTCATACTTCAGGCGAAAACATGTTGTTTGTAGGGAAAAAAGTCTTGTGTTTCTTTATCTGCTGCTGATTTTGTTGGATGTCGTCCAAATTGTATCTATTCTGTTTGAAAAGATGACATTAGCATCTTAAGTTTATCAGATAAGAGCATTGTGTTATTGCCCCATTATCCACCGAACTTAGATCGTCATTTGGGATGTCCAATCGGGATTACACTAAATCCGCAATGACCTGAAAATATAGGTGCCGTCCTTTGAGGTGACCATTGTCTTGTCTCGTTTAACAGCTTGCTTACCATTATCATATATTGATGATGCACACTACACCTGCATTTGTAAATATTAAAGAGAAATATGTAGGTGACTGTAGCTTAAATACTTTGGTTTGTGTTCTTTTTTAATGGCAATGACTTTTCATAGTGATATGTATTACAAAAAGATCTAGGTTTCAGCATAGCAATGACTTTTCATAATTATGTTCATAGTTGGGAAATGATTGATATAAACGAGTGTCTCTACCATCTACTTATCGACCAACTTGAAGCTACCTTCCTTGACGTCCTTCTGAATGGACCTTTAAAAAACATAGTTAATTGTTGTATGGTTGTAGATTTATGCCACTTGTATTACCTCTTGCTTTTTATTTCCTCAACAAGAGAGATCTTGTGAACATCTTATAGTTGAATCTAATTGTCTTTAAGATGAAGATTAAATATTTGGCTCACTTTTGTATTGTCAGAGTGTATTCTATTATGTATTTTAACGAAGCGATGCCTTGCCTTTAGTAGGCTTTAAAGTTGGACATAAATAATTTTTTTCTTTAACTATTACAGCCTCTGGTCACTATTATAAGCAACAAAAAACTTTTTAAGTTCATTGAATATTTGATGTATCTGATATATAATAATGTTCAGATACATTATTTATTCAATGAATCTAAAAAAATTTTTGTTGCTTATAATAGTGACCAGGGGGTGTTTTTTTAATGTAGAATTCACCAACATATCAACTAGGGACTAATAATGGGTCACTACCTAGTCTAGCCACTATAAAATCAGTCTATAGCCACGTGAAATTGTGACGTGATTATCACGTGGCAAAAAAAAGTTGGTTGCGGCGTGATAATCACGTCGCTACATTATTTTATAATAAAATAAAAAATGTAACGTTAGCACATGTCAGAATTTAAAATTTAAAAATATTATTTGCGACGTAAAAATCACACCGCAACAAATAAAATAATTTTGGCTTAAATGCACTTTTGGTCCCCCTGTTTTGGTTTTTTCACAGTTTTAGTCCCCCTATTACAAAACCTGTGATTTTGGTCCCTAAATTTTGATGGTCTTTGCAATTTTGTGGTCCCCTCCAATTTGATCCAACTGTTCATGCACTGTTCATGTACGGTCATGCACTGTTCTTGTACGGTCCATGCACTGTTCACGTACGGTTTTGGATCAAATTGGAGGGGGACCACAAAATTGCAAAGACCATCAAAATTTAGGGACCAAAATCGCAGGTTTTGTAATAGGGGGACCAAAAGTGCAAAAAATCTAAACTAAGAGGACCAAAAGTGCATTTAAGCCAATAATTTTTTAAAAACAAAAGCCTGTAGCGTGCAGATGTTGGGAATGTTGAAAATTTTAAAATTTTTTTTGCGACGTGTATATCACGTCGCAATTTTTTTAGAGGGAAAATTAAAATTTTAATTCTGACTGAATGCAGGCTTTTGCAGGTAGTGGGTATATAATTTATGACCGTTGGCTGGTTGCGACGTGATTATCACGTGGCAAAGTTGCGACGTGATTTTCACGTCGCTAATGTGCTTATATAATTAATTGCTTTCGTTTCCTCTCCCTCAGACCCTCAGACCCATTTTTTCTTAAGAACTATTTTTCCTCTCCATTTTTCCTCTTCTTCGCATACCCATTTTTCATCTGCTTCCTCTCTTATTCTTCAAGCACTTCCATAATTTTAAAGGTATGTTATTTGATTATATCTTTATAATTTCAAAGTTGTAATTTGTTTTATCATATTTTTTGGTTATTATTATTATTTTTTATGATATTGAATAGAAGAAGATTGAAGATTGAAGATTCAAGAAGATTGAAGATTCAAGAGTGAAAAAAAGGTTGGACTAGAAGATTGAAAGAGATTGAAGAAGAGGTATTTTTTGCAATTTATTTTTTATATTTGAAGTATTTTCGGAATTTTGGTTATTTTAGGTTAATAGTATATATGTTAGAAACAAATTTTGTTATAATTTATTTTGGTTATTTTCAGAATTTATTTGTTATAATTTATAAACAATTTATTTAGGTTAATAGTATATATGTTATTTTCAAAATTTATTTGTTATAATTTTTAAACAATTTTTTATTCTGTTAGAAACAAATTATATATTTTGTTAGAAATTTATAAAACAGAATTATTTTATATATTTATATATATAAAAAACGAAAATATAAACATATTATATATAAATTCTGTTTTAACATATATAAATTCTGTTTTAACATATTATATATAAATTATGTTTTCCAAAAAATTATATATAAATTCTATTTTAACATATTATATATAATTTTTTTTTTTGAAATTTTTATTAAGTTATAAATGTTATAAAAACAGAATAATATATAATATATAATAAATTTTAATAAAAACATAATTATTTTATATATTTATATATATAAAAAACGAAAATATATTTAATATGTTTATATTTTAGGTTAAAAGAATATTATGAAAAGTTATATATTTAAAAAACGTTAATTATAAAAAAAGAAAATATATTTAATATGTTATAAAAAATATTGTATTTTATGTAGTGATTAAAAACATATATACATATATAAAAATGTTTTATAAAAAACAATTTTATTGTTAATATTTTTTTTATATACATTTATAAAAAATTGTTTGAGTAAAAACATATACATAAAAAACTTTTTTATAAACAAAAAACATTATATAAAAAACTGTTTTATAATTATTATATATTATATTGTTTTATGAAGTATAGTAAAAAAACTATTTTATGTAAAAACATATATATAAAAAACTGTTTTATAATTATTATTATTATAGTGTTTTATAAAAACTGTTTTATGTAGTATTGTTAAAAAGTATTAAATAGAATGTTAATAAAAACGGTTTTATAATAAAAAAGTATTATATAGTATGTTAAAAAATATTATATATAAAAACATTATAGTATGTTATAAAACATTATAGTATATTATATAAAACATTAATATAGTATGTTAAAATGTTAAATAGTATATATATAGTATATTTTTAGTAGTAAGAACAAGAACAATATGTTTAGGACTATTATTAAGTTGATTAATTTAATATTTCTAATTAAAAAGGTATTGATTATATAAATTTGCAGTAAATGAAATATTATCGGTATTATCGTAGTTGGATGTACGATAGACTATATCCAGGAAGGCGCGCACTTAAACCCAATTTTATAGAAGGAGTTAATGGTTTTATCACGTGGACGTTTGCTCAGGAATGTTGTCGAAGCGAAGGAGGAGTTAGGTGTCCTTGTCTTAAATGTGGATGTAGATATATAATTAGTGACCCAGAGGAAATAACACGTCATTTGCATAGAAGAGGTTTCATTGAAAATGATTGGGTTTGGACGTGTAATGGTGAAACACTGCCGAGTAACGTACCAGAGACTAGCAACACACACGCTTCAAGTAGTCGACCGCCTATGGAACCACCTATGGAATTTGAGGAAAACTTTAATCTAATCGGTGACATGGTTGAGGATGCTTTTGGTGTTAACGTGACCTATGATCAACCAGAAGATTTTGACGGGGAAGAGTTGTCGAATGAGGAAGCACAAAGATTTTATTAGTTGTTGAATGAGATGAATACTCCGTTGTTTGAGGGGTCTTCAAACTCAAAGCTATCAATATGTGTGAGATTATTGGCCGCCAAGTCAAATTGGAATGTTCCTGATCAGTGTTTGGAGCACTTCGTAAAAATGATGTTGGACTCAATTGCAACGAAAGACAACTTGCCTGCGAGTTTCTATGATGCAAAGAAGTTGGTGTCAAAGTTGGGTTTAAGAGTAAGAAAGATTGATTGTTGCATTAATGGTTGCATGTTGTTTTATGACAATGAGTTTGGTACTCAAGATGGATCGTTGGAGGAATGTAAGTTTTGTCAGAGTCCAAGATATAAAGTTCGCAGTAGAGCCATTAACAGTAAGTAAAAGCGTGTAGCAGTAAAGTCCATGTTTTATCTTCCGATAATACCAAAGTTAAAAAGAATGTTTTCTTCAATGCACAGTGCAAGTCAAATGACATGGCATCATACAAACAAAACAAGCCCAGGCACTATGCGACACCCATCTGACGGCCATGCATGGAAGCACTTTGATGAGGTACATCCCGATTTTGCCGCGGAACCTAGGAATGCCAGGCTTGGATTATGCTCTGATGGTTTTGCTCCATATGTCTAAGCGTCTGGAAGTGCGTATTCTTGTTGGCCAGTCATTGTAACCCCTTACAATCTCCCTCCTGAGATGTGCATGACAAAACCATACATGTTTTTGATGTGTGTCATTCCAGGACCGTCGAGTCCAAAAGCCGGAATTGATGTGTACTTACAACCTTTAATTGATGATTTGAAGAGGTTGTGGATTAATGGAGAATGGACTTATGATATATCTCGTAAACAAAACTTTTTAATGCGAGTTGCCTTGATGTGGACCATTAACGACTTTCCAGCATATGACATGTTGTCTGGTTGGGGTACGCATGGCAGAATGGGTTGTCCGCATTGCATGGAATGCACCAAGGCGTTTACATTGGATAAAGGGGGGAAAAGCTTGTGGTTTGACTGTCACCGCAGATTCTTACCATCAAATCATCCCTTTAGAAAAAACAAGACAAATTTCAAAAAAGACGAACGGGTAACAGATCTGCCTCCGCCTCAATTGTCACCAGTTGCTATATGGAACCAAGTTTTTGAACTTCCAAAGTTTACAGATACTGGCAAAGCCTGTAGAATTGAAGGATATGGGGTCACACACAATTGGACAAAAAGAAGTATATTCTGGGACCTCCCGTATTGGAAAGATAATTTGTTGCACCATAATCTTGATGTTATGCATATTGAGAAGAATTTTTTTGATAATGTATTTAACACAGTGATGGATGTTAAAGATAGAACAAAAGATAATGTGAAGGCTAGACAAGACATGGAAATTTGGTGTAATCGGAAATAGTTGGAATTAAAGCCTCAACCAAATGGAAAATTATTTAAACCCAAGGCTTGTTTCAGTCTGACCCCCCAAGAAGCTAAAGCGGTTTGTGGATGGTTAAAAGGTTTGAGAATGCCCGACGGGTATTCTTCAAATTTAGCAGGGTGTGCCGACGCTAACACTGGGAAGTTGCATGGTATGAAAAGTCATGATTGCCATGTTTTTATGGAATAATTTCTACCAATTACGTTCGGTTCTCTACCCAAACATGTGCTTAATCCACTAACTGAAATTAGTCAATTTTTTAGAGATATTTGTGCGTCAGCTTTAAGAGTCGATGACATCATTAAGTTGGACTAAAATATTCCAGTCATTCTCTGTAAGTTGGAACAAGTATTTTCGCCTGGTTTTTTTGACTCCATGGAACATCTACCTGTGCATCTTGCATATGAAGCTTATCTAGGAGGACCTGTTCAATATAGGTGGATGTATCCGTTTGAAAGGTTCATGGGTGATTCAAAGCGATCAGTGAAAAATAAAGCTAGAGTTGAAGGATCAATATGTGCACATTACTTGCATCGAGAAACTTCACATTTTTGCAGTCACTATTTCAAGCACTTGATGTTAACTCCAAGAATCATAAGGAATCCTGTAAATGTTATCGAAAGAAGTCAATACATCTTACCAGTCTTTGGGCTTCCAGGTCGTCCCTCTGGAAAGAAGGGTGAGCATTGGTTGACCCAACAAGAAATGCAATCCGCACATGTTCATGTCTTGATCAACTGTGTTGAAGTTAAACCATATCTTGAGTAAGTATAACCCAACTTTTTAATTTTCTTTACAGTGTGAATATAAAACTTATTACCTTGAAACTTATAGTGTGTTTTTTTAGGGAATTTAACAACGCCTATTTTCATAGTATCGGTGTACAATCAACATCTGGTGTCATTCATGCCCAATTTCCAACATGGTTCAAGGAGAAGTTGTATAGGGTTGTTGCACTGACTACAGAAATACTCCATTTGAGAAACTTGTCTAATGGCCCTCGTCAAAGCGCAAATAAATGGCACACATACTTCATGAACAGATATAAATTTCACACTCAGGAATGGACTGAAGGGAAAAAAGACCATAAACAGTGGTGTATTTGTGAAAGGAGTTACAGATAGTGGTGAAGATGACTTCTATGGTTTTGTTAAACATATCTACGAGTTAGTATACAACTACTTGGACTCGGAAAATAAAGTTGTCCTGTTTTATTATGAATGGTATGATCCAACTAGAGGCACAAAAATAGATAAGACATATGGTACTGTTGAGATTCAAATGGACCGGAGGTACAAAGAGTATGACCCTTTCATAATGTCAAATATTGTTAGGCAAGTTTATTATGTTCTTTATCCTTCATTTGTGCCACGTAAACGAGGATGTTGTGTTGTAATAAAAACAAAACCATTGGGTCATATTGAAACTGACGATATAGTGGAAGATCTTGCTTACCAAGTTGATGAAGTTGAAGAAATTAATGATATGATTCCAGATGAACACGCTACAAGTTTGTCTGATACAATGGTTGAGGGGCTTCAAGTTGATGAGGATGAAGATCATGAATATTCTGGATCCAAGGACAATATCACATCAGATGACGAGGATGATATGGATGACGAGCATGACGATTTAGAATAGTGAATATGTGTTAAATGAGAATTGTGTTTTGTAATTTTACTTAATGAACCATCTATTGAATGAGTTAATGAATATGTATTAGAATAGTGAATATGTATTAATGAGAAATGTTTCTTGTAATTTTACTTAATGAACCATCTATTGAATGAGTTAATAATGAATATATATTAACTGTGTATTCTCTATAAATAGGTAAAATGCCACCCAAGGATAGTGGTAAGAAGTCCAAGCATACAAGGGCAGTAGTATGCCAGTCACCTCACTCTGCCATGTGTCCTCCCTCGCAGAGTCAGGTTCATCCTATGTCCATGGATAGTACTCAGCCTTTTACGCCATTACTCTCCTCTCAGTATCCTCTTCAGTTCCCATCTGGGAGTCCGTCTTTTATTAGCCCATCTGGGGCCCCATCTTTTGTTAGGCCACCTGGTTTTCCATTCCAGCAGAGTCAGGTGCCCTCATCCTTCCAGCAGAGTGGAGGATACAGTTTTCCACTTCCCAAGCAGATGCCTTCATTCGTCCAGCAGACTGGAGGATCCAACACCCCACTTCCTACACAGATGCCCCCATCCGTCTAGCAGACTGGAGGATCCACCTCTTCACGACCCACACAGACTGGTCGCACCCCATATCCCACATATGTACCTGCATCCGATGATCATGCAGAGTTGGGTGATGGGGATATTGGTGTGGACGATGATGAGA
This sequence comes from Lathyrus tuberosus, assembly GCA_022829125.1. Classification (NCBI taxonomy): domain Eukaryota; kingdom Viridiplantae; phylum Streptophyta; class Magnoliopsida; order Fabales; family Fabaceae; genus Lathyrus; species Lathyrus tuberosus. Next base: position 11,804,524 of record JALAZF010000090.1, read on the forward strand.
TAGATGGGAGAGATCTTCGAGGGGATGATGATCCGAGTGAGATTCATACCATTGATGGGAGATTTTGGATTTGGCCTGAAGGAAACTCGTAAGTTTCTTATTTATTGATTTTTATTTATAAGTACACATTTCCATTTTAAATATAAATTTATATAATTAATGCTAATTCAATTATTGTTGTTTAGTTTCGGGCCGAGTCAGACTGCTGCCAATGTTATAAGTTATATAATTCAGCAGAATTATAAGAAATTGTATAAGACTTTTGGAGAAGTTAAGGACAAAGACGAATGGTTTAAGCAATTTCAGGTATCATTAATTTATTTGTTAAGTTATTGTTATTTAAATGACTTTTTTATTATTGTTATAATTTATCTAACTATTTATTTTAATGTCCTACAACATTGCAGGAGAAATGTGTTTGGGATCCACTGAACCATGAAAAAGTAAAAAAAAAAAAAAATTTGGCACGAGTTCAAGACGACTTTCTGACATGCTACGACGTGTTAGAGAGCGTTTTGTACTGTTGGGCATCCGTCCCAAATGGATAGGTAAAGAAATTTTTGATGACCTTCTTAAGTATTGGGAAACGGATGAATTTAAGGCTAAATCTGAAAATGCAAAGAAGATGAGGGCATCAGAAAAAGGGGGTTGCCTTAATGCTGTTGGAAGTATTAGTACTGCTGAGCATTCTCGACGCATGGTAATTATTACCACTTTTTAAAGTCATATTTTGATTTATAACATATATTATTAATTTAAGTTAAGTTTATTATTTAGGCTAAGCGTTTGGGGAGACAACCACTGATGATTGAGCTGGTTACCCAAACTCGGACAAAGAAATTAGGGGATTTTGTTGACAAGCATACAAAAAATGCTTTGGTAAGTAAATTTATGTTGTTTATATTTTTTTAATTTATTAGCAACTTAGTGACGTGATTTTCACGTGGCAAGTGAGATGTTGTGGCGTTAGAATCACGTGGCAACTGATAAGTTGTGGCGTTAAAATCACGTGGCTATATTTTTTTTACTATTTATTTTTATTTAATTTAATTTAATTTAATTTAACTTATATTAACTTGATATTTTTAATTGTATGTGTAGAAGGATTATCAGGTCTTGATGGCAGAATTTCTGACCCATAATCCCCAGTATACTCCTCCTTCAGGACAACCGGTTCATCCAGGTGTGGATTTCTATATTTGGAGTCAAGCTATTGGGGGAAAGAGGGATAACGGGTGCTTTTTTGGTGGTGGAAATTTGGCGGGCACCTTGAGGAGTGGGGATAGAACTATGTATCAAAGAGCTATGGACGGTGAAAGAGGGTCACGTCAAACAAATTTGACACCACAGCAGTTAGAAACGGTAATACAATTGGCTAGATGCAAGTCAGAGGAACGTGAGGCGGCATTGAAGGCCCAAATGGAGGCGACAACGAAGGCCCAAACGGAAGCAATGGAGGCAATGGCGAAGAGGCAGGCTGATATGGAGGAGACAAGTACTTGAAACACAAACATAACACGACATAATAATACGAAAAATAAGTAAAACGAAACTAAATTGCATGTGAATCGAGTAAAAATAAACGATATATTTTCACGTTATCAATATCATCTACAAATAGTACCAAGAAAATGAATTTACTCCCACTGATATTTTGGTATACACAATTATCAACCGGATTAGCCTCAAAACGAAATGAGGATGTTACTTGATGAAATTTGTAATACCATTGACGTGAAGCTTGTTTAAGGCCATATATGGATTTCTTGAGTTTGTAAACCATAGACTTTAGGTCTCCTAACACAGTTTTCTGGTTGCACCATATATATTGTCTCTTCAATGTTTCCATTTATTAACGCAGTCTTTACATCTATTTGATACAACTCTAAACCAAAATGAGCTACCAATGGCATCATGATCCTAAGAGAGTCCTTCGAATAAACTGGAGAGAAAGTTTCTTTATAATCTATTCCTTCCTTTTGAGTAAAGCCTTTTGCGACAAAACGGGCTTTATATCTCTCAATGTTACCCTTTGAATCCCTTTTGGTTTTAAATATCCATTTACAACCAATGGGTTTCTTTCCTTCAGGTGATTTACCAAGATCCCAAACATCATTGTCAACCATCGATTTCATCTCATCTTTCATGGCATCAACCTGTCGCTACGCGAAAAATGACACGGAGTCACCATCAAACTTTATTTATCCCAACGAGGAAAGGAAGACATCTAGAAAACCTCAGAAGGAAAAGAACATGGTCTCGCAACTAAATTCGGGTTAGGGAATCGATTACGCAAGAGGAAGGTGTTAGCACCCCTCGCATCCGTTGTAGTCAACGGGATCCACTCTTGTTGTTCTTCACCGCATTTGTCCATAAGCTATATAAATCCTTTCTTCATAAAAGTTTATGTTTTACAAATGCCTATGAAAGAGAGCTAGAAGAAGTGTGTCGCTGTTTTATTGATCTCATTCCTTTATATATTGAAAGTTGTTAAGGTTTCTAAGGCTTTTTTATTCTTTATTGTTTACGATAAGGTTTCTTTACTCTGGTTATTATTTGATCGTATATTTAGGGTTTTAGAGTATGACAAAAATAAATATTATAAATATTAGTTTATCTTTATAATGTTTTATGGAATATATTTAGGGTTTTAGAGTATGACAAAAATAAATATTATAAATATTAGTTTATCTTTATAATGTTTTATGGAATATATTTAGGGTTTTAGAGTATGACAAAAATAAATATTATAAATATTAGTTTATCTATACCTATATATAAAGAGGATATGAAAATTTGGACTGACCTATTTTCTTTTCTATTCTATCCCTAACATATTAAAGTTATTCCTAAAATACCACTTACATTTAATTCAAATTATAATTTGGTTTTTCTCAACTGCCTTTATAATTGTTTCTTTTTCAACTGCCTTCTCTTCCTTTCTTTTTCATATCTTTCTCATCTCTCTTCCTTTCAGATCATGTTTTCTTCTTCTCTTACTTTTTTTTTCTTCATATTTTTTTCATTTTTGTTCTACTTCTTTCTCTCTTTACATTTTTTAAATCTTTTATCACAATACGGTGAATAGGATGAATACAAGATTTTTGAATATCATAAATTTGTGCTTCATTTACTTTTTTTTTTCATTAGTAATTTTTATTGATTAATTACTTACTTTTTTGCTATTATACCAACCATTCACTTATTTGATCAAGGAAAGGGAAAGGAATAAGGTAAAAACTGCTTTCACGGTTATCAACTTCTCTTTTCCATTTAATTGAAACACAAAATTGAAAATTGATTTATTATTGAAACCTAATGTAGAAAAAGTCTTATTCTCAATTCTTTTTTCTATTAATGTTACGATAGTGAGATTGATTTTATCCATAGTAACAAGATGTATATTGATAACAATTTCCTGGGCAGATGAAGGAAGACATGAAAGAAGGATGAAAAAAATATAAATGGCAAGAAAGGTATCAGATACAAACTTTCCTAATCTGTCTGCATTTAAATATAATTGATGTGATGTTCTTTAAAAAGAAACAAAATTGACGTGAAATTAAAAAAAAAAAAAAGTTAAAACCGGTATGTAAATATAGAATTGCTTTCAATGGTACAATTATGTAATGCCTATTTTTATTTTTTTAATTTTCAAATAAATTCATGTTGTCTGCACTTGATGGAGAATTTGATGGATTAACATAATTATCTATACTTCTATGCTATCTATAAAGAGATTGAAGATTTTGGGCTAACCTTTTCTCCTTTCAATATTACCCTTTAAATAACTATTTATTTTTACGTTTTTATTTATGCATCAAATTTTATATTTTCTAAAATTAATAATTTAGAAAAATAATTGATTTTTCAACACGTCAGAAGCATAACCCATATTTCAAAAACTGTGTTATCCTTAAAAAAACTGCCAAACACAATTTTATCCTTAAAAAACTGCCAGTCAGTTAATAGAATAAAATTAACCCATATTTCAATTACTAAATGGAGTATTTGTTTGTGTGAAAAGAGAAGAATTTTAAAACAAATGAAAAATAAGATAAAAAAATTGCATTACATTCTTCTTAATTTATTCATCAACTACAATGCTCCCTTTCTCTAATTTAAATTAATAATATATTTTTTATTTTTTATCTAATTATTTTTCTATGTTGTTGTATATAAGATATATGAGAAAACAATTTTTGGCATGTGTTGCAGGATGTCGAATAAAAAGTTATTGGATTCTCTTAAACCATTAACCAATAAGAGGGAGAGGAGAAAATCAATTACCATACTCTTCTTCTTTAATATATTTGGTTAATCATATTATTTTTTCATATTTATTTGCTTTTATTTTTGTGTTTTTTATTGTTTTAACTATTTTGTATAAGATTTCTCTTTAAGAAAAATGATATTTTAAAATTTCTTGTGTGTGAAAATTTAAAAGACAGATAAATAGAAGAGTGAATATTACAATGTTTATAAAAAAAAATAAATAAAATTAAATTTAAAATGAAATAAAAAATATCTACTTATATTTTGACGCGTGTATGTGTTAAAAAAAAGAGGACAAACGAGCACGGAAGTGCCCGTTTGAACGCTAGTCTTTATAATGTTTTATAGAAGAGCTTTCAAAAGTAGTACTCCCTCCGTCCCAAAATATCAGAGAAAAAAGTGCGTTTTTCTTGTCCCAAAATATATGAGAAAAAATTCACTTTCAACATTTTCAGGGTAAAATTAAATGCAAGTTGCATTTAATTTGCTTTCTCTCTCATCTTTTCTATAAACAACAACCAATTAGAATTGTTTTTACATCTTTCAAAACAATTTTTTTCAACAAAATCTTAGTCAAACTATTATGTTTTTTACTTTTCTTAATAAGTGTATTTTTGAATTTTTCTCTTATATTTTAGGACGGAGGGAGTATTTGTGAATTTTATGATCGACTAATCTATTATTATTATTATTATTATTATTATTATTATTATTACTACTACCTCTGTCTCTAATTATAAGACCCTGTTGAGTTTTTTTCTTATCCCTTTTTATAAGACCCTCTTCAACTTTCAAAATGCATTAATTATTTTTTTCCACACATACCCTTAATTATATTACATCTTTTTTTGTATTCTGTAATAAATACAGTTACATACACATTAACTATTTCTCTCTCATAAGGATAAACTTGTAAAATTATACAAAATAGTCAATAAATTTAATAGTTTAACCAACTTTCTTAATTCCCGTGATTTTTTCAACGGGGTCTTATATTTAAGGACGGAGGTAGTATTATTTAATAACCGTTTCGTTAACAAAGTTGTCTTGTCGTCTTGCCCCTCGCACAGACTTCTCTGCATTCGCAATTCTTAATCCTAGTGAGTTAGCATTCTGTAGAAAAGGCTATGATTCTTGGGTTCTCTTTAGTATGAATGAAAATCACCTATGGATGAATGCTGTATCCAAAAACGGTTTGTTTTATGCGGTGAGCTCAGAAGGAATGATAGCGGTGTGTGATGTTGAAGGTTCTCAAGTCTCCATTATTAAGACGACAAACTGTATCAATTTATGGAATGCAATTTATGTATGTCAGATAGAAAGTCAAATTTTAAAGATGAATTGGAATATGCTAAATTGGGAAGAAATTCATACTTTGGACGAAAACATGTTGTTTGTAGGGCAAAAAGTCTTGTGTTTCTTTATCTGCTGCTGATTTTGTTGGATGTCGTCCAAATTGTATCTATTCTGTTTGAAAAGATGACATTAGCATCTTTAGTTTATCAGATAAGAGCATTGTGTTATTGCCTCATTATCCACCGAACTTAGATCGTCGTTTGGGATGTCCAATTTGGATTACACCAAATCCGCGATGACCTGAAAATATAGGTGCCGTCCTTTGAGGTGACCATTTTTTTTTGTAAGCAAGTTGAATATAAAACGAGTACAAAGGGTACTCAAACCTGTTTACAAAAAGGCCCAAGTAGGGCGATACAAAATCGAGACATTACCCACCAATTGAACCTAGGACAAAAAGAACAATGGATCTTTGTTAAAATTGTAAAAGTTACAATTGGGATGTTTAATTTCTCCTATAGAAGCCCATCTCCACACCGTATATTTCACCTTCCATATAGTATCACAAACATTCCACTTGGTATTCCTAAAAATAATGTCATTCCTTAACAACCATAAATTCCAACAAGACGCCAACCAAACAACACCTTCTTTTCCTTTCTTATTCTTCCTCGACTTTTCGAAATTATACCAATCCAAAAAACCTCCCCTTAATATCATCCCCTCCTATGTCTCCTAGGCCAATCCAATCGGCCAAATCCAACCACACAATCTTAGCCACCGAGCACATAAGGAGCGTGTGCCTCAACGACTCTGGATGGTTGTTGCAGAAAATGCACTTGTTATCACTATCCGCCGATATTATGTTCCTAAAAGCCAATTGATCCTTGGTCGGGATTTTATTAAAAAAGCGTCTCCACCCTTTGAGGTGACCATTGTCTTGTCTCGTTTAACAGCTTGCTTACCATTATCATATATTGATGATGCACACTACACCTGCATTTGTAAATATTAAAGAGAAATATGTAGGTGAATGTAGCTTAAATACTTTGGTTTGTGTTCTTTTTTAATGGCAATGACTTTTCATAGTGATATGTATTACAAAAAGATCTAGGTTTCAGCATAGCAATGACTTTTCATAATTATGTTCATAGTTGGGAAATGATTAATATCAACGAGTGTCTCTACCATCTTCTTATCGACCAACTTGAAGCTACCTTCCTTGACGTCCTTCTGAATGGACCTTTAAAAAACATAGTTAATTATTGTATGGTTGTAGATTTATGCCACTTGTATTACCTCTTGCTTTTTATTTCCTCAACAAGAGAGATCTTGTGAACATCTTATAGTTGAATCTAATTGTCTTTAAGATAAAGATTAAATATTTGGCTCACTTTTGTATTGTCAAAGTGTATTCTATTATGTATTTTAACGAAGCGATGCCTTGCCTTTAGTAGGCTTTAAAGTTGGACATAAATAATTTTTTTCTTTAACTATTACGGCCTCTGATCACTATTATAAGCAACAAAAAACTTTTTAAGTTCATTGAATATTTAATGTATCTGATATATAATAATGTTCAGATACATTATTTATTCAATGAATCTAAAAAGATTTTTGTTGCTTATAATAGTGACCGAAGGGTGTATTTTTTATGTAAAATTAACCAACATATCAACTAGGGACTAATAATGGGTCACTACCTAGTCTAGCATGCTTTTTTCCCTTTCCTCGAAGAGTTCGTCAATGTGTGTTCGTAAAGAACCCAATTCGTTTAGATTGTTACTTACATGGCCAACATGTTTCTATTTTCGTTGTGGGTGCTTGTCGTTGATTCTTCATTGATGCATATTACGTGTCAGGGAACATGATTGACAATGTGCTCACCTTCTTTTTGAACCTCTCAATGGAGTTGATTATAGATTCATCAACATGTTGTGTGAGATTCATCAAATCAATTGTTGTTTGTACTCACTCAAAGGATAATACGTGAGAACTCCAAGTGACTAAGGGATGTCATAGACTTTTAGGGTTTGTTGAGGGGCTTTAGAGCTAGCTCATGCAGGGAGATAAGAAACTATGTGGTATATGCGTAATTGAGATTCCTTATTTTAGCTCTATGATTAAGGATTTATATAGGTTATTGGGCCTGGATCTCAGATTCCCAAGAAATAACAACCCTCATAGGAGTGGGGGAATGAGACATTTAGCTCCGTATTATTCAGATCACATGATAGATTCTCCCTTGACTCCCTTTTCTGTATTGTTTTGTACTAGGACATGTTACTTCCACATTTCTCTTGGAAAGCGACCAATATGAGAAATGGACGCCAGTCCAAATGATGAGCGCTCGATCTAATAAACGTGTAATCAGGAAAGTGTTATGGGTGAGGTGTGGCGTCATTTTCCTTCCATGTTGTCCCTTGTGGACTCTTGACATCTACACCAATACGCAGTCCCTCAAGCACAAGGTCTTGGAAATGACGACGTGATTTAGTTTTATTTTTTCTCTTCTTATTTGGATGAGTCCTTACAGTATACCTAGTGAGAGTTCTTATCTTGACATATGCACCAATACGCAGTCCCTCAAGCACAAGGGCTTGGAAATGATTACGTGATTTAGTTTTATTTTTTTCTTCTTATTTGGATTAGTCCCTACAGTATACCTAGTGAGAGCCCTTCAAGCCTAAGCGAGTCTCTCCTATATGGGGTGAGTCCCTCATATATGAGGCGAGTCCCACATGCATGAGGTGGATCTAAGATATATCTCCAAGTGTGAATGAGGGTGAATCATACTTCAGTTGCGGGAAATCCCCAATCGCCAGTTGAGGGAAATCCCTAAACTTTAGTTGAGGTAAAAAATCGTGAGGTATTAAATGCGATCAATGATGATTTAGTCTTGGGGCATCAAATTGGCTTTGATCTTTCACACGTATCAAAAACGTGTAATGTCTTTCATGTCTGATGGGAAACTCAAGAGACCCTTGATCATCCCTAGTTTATGAACCTTTATTAAAGGGTTTAAACCTTAACCCTTTCACCTTTTTACGCATTTTCACACTGAAGCTTTTGAAAGCCTCATTTGTCTATTTCACCAGTTCAACCCTCTTAAGCTCAAGCCCCCTTTAACAGGTATAGGCTCAATAGTTTTTTTCTCCTTTATTCCTTTTATGGTGATAATTAGAGATTTAGACAAGAATGGTAACCTAGTATAACCCTCGACTAGTGATGAACGTATAGCCCTATGGGATTACTATTAAAGAAATTCCAAACGTCTCAACGAGGCGATTAATTATAAATTAGTAAAACTAGGTATGTTTGGTTGTTGCTGTGAGGGCTGAATACCATTCATCTATTTCTGTTTTAATGATGTCAACAAGTAGGATAGTCTTTAGTTTGTAATTTGGACGGTATCACTTCGTTGTCGGTCACATTGCATCTAAATATTGATTTTCATGTGTCTAAACACATAAGAAGAGGTCTGCATAATTTCTACATGTGCATGATCACGGTGTTAGTGTTTGGCGTGCATGAATCGAGTCTTAGTTGGTCAAAATGTGCAAAAAAAATGAATTTCTGAGTTTTTGCATGTCTTTAGTCGACCTAAGCTAAGAATGAGTCGACTCATGCAGTTTTATCAATTTCTTGTGAAACAGCCGGGTTAGCGCATGTTGACCTGCCATCGACACGTGCTTTCTGGGTTTTTGCATTTCTGCTGAGTCGACACAAGGTGATGAACGGTCGACGCATGATTAATTGTTTTATATAGATTTTTCCAAGGGTTGGCGCACGCTGAACTGCGGTCGACCCATCGCTGTTTGGGCTGTTTTTTCTGCATTTTATTTTTTCTGTTTTTTTTCTGTTATTTCACATAGTTGGTTATTCTTGCATTATATATAGTTGGTTAATCTCTTTCTCAAAAACAACAAGAAACGTGAAAATAGATACCAATCTTTCTATTCATCTTCATCTTCAACCTTGAGTAAACAAACAATTACACATAATCATTTTTGTTTGTGTCGCCCATTGTTTTGAAGTGATAACGTTCAGAATTAGGAGAGTTGTGATCTTCTGTTCTGGGTTGAGAATTGGTAGGTGTTTCTTGAATAAAACCTCAGGTTTTGTCCTCCAAGAATCGACCGAGTGAAGGTGATTGAAGAGTTGCGGGTTCTTTCAATCTAGCAGCGTGAGACGGTGATTTTGGGGGTTTTTGCACAATCATTTCATTCTACAGGGATTCAGCCGTGCGAAGGTAATCGAAGAACAGAGTATTCGTTCAGTTTAGTAGCTATAGTCGGAGGATCGTAGAAGAAAGATTTAGGGTCAAATTGTGGAAGATCGAAATCGACTAAGTGAAGGTAAGTGAAGAACGGTGGGTTCTTACAGTTTAGTAGCGTGAGACGGTGATTTGTTCAACCAGATTCGAGGCACTTGATTTATCTTGAATCAAGGGGAGAGAATACTATGCATCAACAATCAAAGACGTTTGAGGGTTTGGATGTTCATTGTTCTTCTCTTGTATAAATAATTTACAAACGACAATTTATATATATCTCAATTCCGTTTATCGAATTAGGAGCAGAGGTACCCATAGCGAGGACGATTGGGAAACTGCCTAATCAAATCGTGTTTGTCCTCTCTTTCCCATCTCTTTTACGTTTCGATATTATTCGAATTTGTGAAGTAATAATTGATCGAAATTTCTGAGATAGTGTAATTTTGAGCTGATAAATTGTTTTATAAATTGATACAATCCCTTGGATTGTATTTTGAACCAGCTTAACATTCAAATTATTTGGAAATCTGCACTTAGTGTGTTTTCTCACACCAAGTGTTCGATAATTTGATTCAACGCAAAATCGAACGCATTTGCAATTAATTTTTGTCAATCTATCTCGTTGGAATTAGATTAACATCAAGCAAATAAAACACGGTTGATTGCGTTTAAATTTTGTTGATTAATCTGAATTTTTCTCATCCGTTATTTCATTCCTAATATTTTCGTGCATATCTGATCCTTTTAGTAGAGGTTCGTTGTAGACGTGGGATTCAGTGGTTGTTTCCGTAAAAAATTTTAAAACCAATTTTTGGTAATCATTTGCGTGTATAAAATTTTTGGGATCTATTCAACCCCCCCTTCTAGATCCTAGCCATCGTCTAACAAGTGGTATAACGAGCACCAGTTTATCTGGTGCTTCGGTAAAACTTCTTGGAATATGGCGAACGAACCTAAAGGGGCTTATAATAGAGCTCTAGTTTTTACAAGCGAGAATTACAGCTACTGGAAGGATTGTATGCGCGTCCATATAAATTCCATAGATCGGAAGGTTTGAAACGTTATTTTAAACGGTCCCATGGAAATTACTATGACAAATGCTGAAGGCGTTGTCGTTCCCAAACCCGAAGCTCAATGGAATGAGGAGGACGAAAAAAAGTACAGCTATGACTGGAAGGCTCAAAATATTTTGATTTCCTCTTTGGGAGTTGATGAATATTATCGAGTCTCTCATTGTGAAATGGCCAAAGCCATGTGGGATGCTTTACAAGTAGCTCACGAAGGCATTAATGATGTTAAAATGGCCCGTATCAACACACTAACGCAAGAGTTCGATCTTTTTTACATGAAGCAAGGGGAAACCATTGCGGATATGCAAAAATGATTTACTCACATTATCAACAAATTGCATGTACTTGGTAAACCAATTCCCAATGAGGTTGCTACTAATAATATTTTGAGGTGTCTTAACAGGGAATGGCAGCCGAAGGTCACCGCGATCAAGGAGGACAATAATCTAGCCACTCTAGACCTCACGACATTATTTGGCAAACTCAATGAGCATGAGCAAGTGCTCATTAGCTTGGATAAACATGAAAAGAGTATAAAGAAGGAGAAAACAAAAGATATGGAAAAGAAGTCGATTGCTCTTAACGCTACTTATTCAAAGTCCACATCTCAAGAACAAAGTGATGATGAAACCAACAATGACGAAGATGATGACTCCGATGATGACATGAGCATATTTGTGAAGAGATAATATAGATACGTTTGGAAGAATGAGATTCAACACTCGGATAAAAATCTAGTCAAATTTAGGAGACAATCTAAAAAGGAAGGCAACAAGAATGGCAAGGTTAGGAACGTGTTACAATTGTGGAAAATCCAGGCACTACAAGCCAGATTGTCCATCACTCAAGAAAGACAAGGACAAGGATAAGGATAAGAGTCGTCAACATAAAAAGTCAAACAAGTCTAGACGAGCATACATCGCTTGGGAGAGCGATAGCGAGTCAAAAAAAGGTGACAGCTCAAGTGACGAAAGTGAATCCGTTAATCTATGTCTTATGGCACGTCAAAACAAGAGGAACTAGGTAAAACACTCTAAATATGATCATTCTAATAGTATGTCTCATTTAGAATTACAAAAGGCTTTTGATACATTGCACCACGAGGCTAAGGAAGCTTTTCAATGCTTAGCCTCGAACAAAAAGATTTTTTCATATTTGGAGAGAAAGGTTTCCGATTCCAAAAAGGAATTGGAAGCTCTTAAAAACTCCATGGTGTATGCATAAAAAGCTAAGATTGATGAAAATAAGTCTCCATGGTTCAAGTTTGGGGGCTGTGATACTTGTCATATTTGGAAAAAAGAGGTGAGAACCCTTAAGGCCAAATTAGACAAGGCTCTTAAGCCTAAAGTTATGTTTGCTATTGATCGATCGCATTATTGAGAAAGTATGAATAATCCGTATCAAAAGTATACGTATGTGATTCGAGATATAGATAGCAAAGTTAAATTCCAAATGAACCGTGATTGCCTATATTGTTGCAAGCCTGGTCATTCTATTGCTAAATGTCGTTTTAGAAGATTTCTTATTCCAAAAGGCATTTATCAATGGTTGCCCAAGTGCGATCTTGGTTTCACTCACCGTAAAGGACCCAATGAGAATTAGGTACCTACTTTCCCTTGATTGTTTTGTAGGTACAAAGTCTTGAGACCACCTAAAGAAGATGGGTTCTGGATAGTGGCTGCTCAAGACATATGACATGAGACATATCTCTTTTCATTGACTTTGTGGCGATGAAAAAGGGTTTTGTCACCTACGGAGATAACAATAAGGGATAGATTCTCGGCAAAGGTAGTGTAGGTAGCTGTAATACCCCAAAATTTGCCCTCTCTTTTCTTCATATCATTTGGCATGAGCTTTCATTGCATTGCATTACATTCAAGCATAGAAAAATAAAACATCAAGCATTGCATTGCATTTTGCATAAGGGCATGAGATCAGTGATTCTCAAAGGTGTTGATCATCCAAAGCAAAGGAAACAAGAGACAAGGGTCTCTCACAAGCCTCAAAGGCCTCTTACATCATATGTCATCTCAATTAGTCCCACAAGGCATGAGAAGAGCATAATTCATCAAGAAGATTGGATAGTGCACCATCTCCTATACAAAGCAGTCAAAAATTGGGATCTGACCCTCAAATGGGCAAGCTCTTTGAGTTTTTATCACCTCCAAATGCCATATCTCTTCTTTTTTAGATGGGATGTACATCATATTCAGAGGAATTTGGATTTGGAGGATGTGATATTTCCTCCTAACCAAAGGGTGCCAAAATTAGGGTTTGACCTAAAATCAGTTTATCTCTGATTTTTTGGGCAAGACTTGATCTAATGGAATTCCTTATGTTCTTAAGTGTATATGGATGGAAAATTGCTCATCAATTGGTTTCAGAAGGGTTTCAATTGATCAGTTGCTTGATAGTAAAAAATTTTGGGAAAAAGTCAACTGTGCAGTGAAAAAAGTCAACTCTTGACTTTCTAAGGTCAAATTCATGAAATGCATGTTATATAGGTTCATTGGACAATATTTGATCAAGAAATGATGGAGGGATTATGGAAAATCAAGAATTTACAAAACTGCCAAAAATAGAAACTTTAGGGTTTCCAAAAATGGCAACTTTGGACCATTTTGCACCCTACTTTGAGGCTCTCTTTCTCCAAGATAAAATTTCCAAACCTCAGGCCCAATTTGAGCCAATTAAAGTTCATGTTCTAAGCTTCAAATCCATATAAAGAACTCCTCCATTGGATACAAATTGAATGAGTTATGGTTGATCAAAGTTTGAGAAAACTAGGTCCAAAACCAAGTCATGACTAAGCATGACCAGGCCCACGCGCCATAATTTTGACAAACACCTGGTGTGCCAAAATTCAAGCTTAATTTCTTCAAGATAAAGGCTCCAAATGAAAAACTTTCCAACATCAAAGTTGTTCCTTGCCATGCCCTCTTCAATGTTGATGTTGGACAAATTTTAATTTGAGCAAGTTATGATGGAGATATATTGGTCCCAAGTAGGTATGTTCATGCTGAATTTCCATGCACCAAGTTGGCTTACCAACCAACCACTTTCCATGCCCACAAACCAATCCCACACCTCGATGTTCCAAGCTATTTTTCACCAACTTCCAAGCCTTAATTCAATCCAAAATCAACATCAATCATGTTCTATGATGTTCCATCTTTCCATGGCCACTAATATCTCATCAAACCATCCACAAATCATGGAGAAATTCTTTCACAAAATTTCATGTTTCAAGCTACCAAAATTAGAAGGAAATGAAATGTTGTTGTTGTTGTCATGTTTCAATCCACACGCATACAAACGAATACATTCCTTTCCACTTACAACCAAGCATTCCCCTTACACACCCTTGCCATAACCTATACCATACATGAGAAGGGAAAAGAAAAACTTGTGAAACAAGTTTCTTCTGTAATCTGATGCATTTGAGAGAGCATTACCACCACTCTTTCTCTTTTAATCTCCACCATAACATCATGCACCTTTATCACCATATCATTCCTCTCCTCACTCGCCCTAACTAGCTTGACTCAGTTAGTTAGGGATAACTCACTTAAACCCACTCAACTCACCTTAACTCACTCATTTAACCACCACTGGTTCACTCTTAACTCAACCTATATATTTGAATCTCACTCACAAATTCATTTTCAACTCTCATTTTCCACACTCACCTCAGAACCTCTCTCTCTTGCTCTCTGAGTTCTCTCATTTTCTCTTCACGATTTCATCTTCATTATTCATCCATTGTCTATTGTTTTGGTGTTTTTGAATCAAGAGCAAACAAGAACAACTCAATCTCTTCAAGCTCAGCACCACTGCAATCCTCAATCTTCTTCATATACTCGCGAATCAACAGCATTTATTTTGCTTGAAAGTTGAAGATCTACAAGCTCAAGACATCACAATCTCTGGTTTTCTCAATACTCTAAAATTCTTTGCAATTTCAGGTTTTGTTTCTCAACCTTTTTCTACTTATCTCAGCTTGTTTTCATGGCGTTTATAGCTTATTAGAAGCTGCGTGTGTCCTGGCTAGTTAATAGGTTCATTAGGAACTTAGTTGAAAAGTTAGGGCAAAAGTGTTTGGACTCTGTTCTTGCTATGCGTGCATGATGTGTTGATTTTATGCTTGAATTCTTGATCTACATCAGTTCCTCTTCATTTTGGTACCATTTTTGTGGATTTCTGGACATGTGAAGGTTTACAGGTGGTGGCGTTTCACCGGAGAAGATGACCGGAGGTCCTTCTCCGGCCGGTGGTTTAATATACTAGGGTTTTGGAATCTTATATCGTAGCCGTTGGATCATTTTAATCTCATGGTTGGTATTGTGCCAATACATTAAAAATCATGTGCAATGCATGTGCTTCATTTTGACTTTTAGTTTGATTAAGTGTGCGTGTGTGCATCATCCTTACTGTGTGATTGCGTGCTGATTGGCATGATATGATTACTTGTATGATCATCTGGCATTGACTTTGATCTAACGGTTTAAACTGTGCCACCACATTAATGAGCCAACCTCTCTCTCACGTGCTTTTCTATGGATTTTAGTTGACTTGTGTGTGGGCGTGTGTATGTTTATTACCCTATGTTTGCGTTCTGATCCACGTGATCTTTTATGATTGTCTGTTGATTGATCTAAGGGCTCAGATGGAGTCAAATCTTTGACTACGCATGCACACTCATCACACACAACCACAAATTTAATTAGATTGGACTTAATTGCTATTTGCGCACCCACACTGAGCCCATTTTCATTTTTGAACGTGGAAATTACTCTGACTGCACCCCCTAGCCCATGCTATTTCATTTTATTCTTATTTTGCATATCATTTTCATTTTTAATTTTTAAAAATAGTAAATGACCTCTAAATATGCCAAATAAATTCATGAATCATCTTTATAGTGTTATAAAATTTTTAAAAATTTTATTTTCCATTTTTCTATTAATTTTTGCATCTGAATTAATTGTTGCTTGAATTTCTTTTTGAAATATTTCATTTGTGCACACTTGATCTTGTTGATTTTATTTCTCATCATTGGTACCTATTTTGATCCTCATTATTTTTTCATATTTCAAAGGACACTTTGAAGCATTTAAAAACATTTTTTTAATATTTTTAAGATCATCTTTGCATCCTCTTTGAGCCATTTCTTTGTGCATGATCATGTAAAACCCTAATGACTTTGCCATGCTTGTTTGATTGAGTTTCTTTGTGATTCTTTACATGAGCTTTTGGTATGATATTTACCTCTGGTGGAGGTATCTTGAGACCTATTTTGTTGATTTTTGAATCATGTTTGGTATTTGTTGGATGACTCTTGTTTGAGGTCTCTTTTTTGTGAACTTCTTTGATCATGTTTGTTTACTTGCTTGAGAAGACACTTGTGTCATTGTATGATATCATTCTTCTTGACTTCTTGAGCCATGTTTAGATCATTATAGGTCTTTTGAATGAAGTTATAGGTCATTGGTTTGAAGTTGATGCTTTCTTTGTGTACATGTTCAATACTTGTTTCACATGTTTCCTTTTGACCTAATTCCTCATTCTTTTGCATCTAAGTTCTAACTTGACTTGTAGTTGGTTTGCTTGTGCCATACCATACTACCCATTTGCATTTCATATGATGTATGCATCTGACTTTGAAGCATTGCATTCATTCCATATGCCATTTATGTCTTACTTTGCATACTTGAACATGTTTCATCCAAATGCATGTTTCTTTTTCTTCTAGCTTCTAATTGACTTGTAATTGCTTGAATGTGATTGATTTGTGCATCTTATCCTCATCCTAACATTTCATACCACTTCTTAATTGGATACTTGAGTTTCATCTTGAAATTTTGTAGGTTTGACTTATGCCATGAATGTTTTCTTTCCATGTTAAATTCATGTTCATATCTTCTCACTTCTTCTCCTAAGCACTCTTAATGTTTGAATGCTTTATTGTATGCCTCATTTGACATTTGTATATCATGTTTAGGCACATTTTTAGGTCATCCACATTCTGCCTTTGACATTACTTGAAGCATTATTGCATGATCACCTTGCATATCCACTCATTCTTCATCTATTTTTTCCATGATTCACTTCTTTGATGTTTAAGATCTTTAGTTGTGTATAGTTTATTCTTGATTGATCAATTAACATTATAGAACACCCCTAGAGACTAGGTTCTGACATTGATTGAGGTTCATCTCATAGGAGCTTTATCTTTTAACTCTTAACTTGTTTGTTCACCACTTGTTATTCTTTTTCTTATTGCACTACTTGTAAATTGTTTTAAACTAACATTTTCATATAGGTGCTAAAGGTAAGTAAGTGTGTGGACTTAGTTCCACATACATTTATATCTCTTAACTTCTCTTATTTCTTTTAAACTTTCTAATTGTGTTTGTTGAGCATTTATATGTTTTTCTTGAATAACTTCTCTTTCACCCCTCTTTAAGGCCAACTTAACTTCAATTTTGGAAGTAAGTTGCTTCTTTTGCTCTTTTTCTTATTTCTTTTAGGATTAGGTTCTTAAACCACATTAACCATAGGAACATCCCTATATGATACATTAGGGTGAGTCTTTATTTTTCACCTTTACTCCTCCATTTGAGTCTCTTCTTCTCATCTTAAAACAAAAGTAAAAAGCACCTAATAAAGGCAAAACGAACATTGTATTTGAGCCTTTCATGTAAGAATGAGATAGTGAGGGATCTTCTCTCATTTTCTTAGAATGGTTAGCGTAAGTCCCATCTCGGGTCGATATGCGAGGCATTCGATCTTACATGAGGGACTTAAATACAATGTGCGTTACAAAACACAAAAGAAATCAAAACACTTCTTTCTTAAAAGATAAAAAACAAATAAACAATAACTCTTTTCTCATATCCTTCATTCTATCCCTTGAGGACTCGTCACGTCTGTTCCACCACAAATAGGTAACGCCTAAGTCTCTCTACAGCAAGCTGCAACACCTAATTGCTGGAACGCGTACTCTGACGATTCCACTAAAAAACACAAACGACTTTCCCTTAGCTGAGGGGAACTACGCCGCTCTGATTCTCATGTTCCCGATGAGATACGTAGGCAGTGGGGGAGGGCCCATTCGAGCACTTCTTTTATTTTCCCTACATTTTCTTCTTGTTTTCATTCTTTTCCCCCTTCCTTTCTACCTTTCTTTTCCAGTTCTCAGCATCGAAACTCCAGTTGACGACACCCTTTGATCGAAGCAGCGAGCGTGGATCCCATCGGGTACGATGGACGCGTGGGGGTGCTAATACCTTCCCTTCACGTAACCGACTCCCGAACCCAGTTCTCTTGGTCATGAGACCATGCTCTTTCCTTCCCTTCAGGTTTATGCGGTGTTTCCTTTCCCTCTCTTGGGATAAATACACATTACTGGCGACTCTGTTTCGGTGCCACTTTCGCGTTTGTACTAGGATGAAAATCCCGGGAGCGACAGCAACCCCTCATCTACTATTATCTCTTATTTGCTGCTTGTGGAAGGCCTTAGACACAACCTTTTAAGTATTAGTCAACTATGTGACAAGAATTATAAAGTATCATTTTCAAAATATTGTTGCATAGTTGAAGATAGTGACAAAAAGGATGTGTTTAAGGGCTTGAGGGTGAACAATGTCTATATGCTAGACTTAAACGAGGTATCGTTGAATGGAGACAAGTGTCTAGTCACTATGAATGAAGATTCATGGTTGTGGCATAAACGGTTGGCTCATATCAATTTTGATTTGCTTAAGAAAATAGTCTCTAAAGACCTAGTCATCGGTTTGCCCAAAATCAAATTCACAAAGGATCGTCTTTGTGGTGCTTGTCAAATGGGGAAGCAAACAAGGATCTCATTCAAATCTAAAAACATAGTTTCAACTATGAGACCCCTTTAGCTCCTCCATATGGACTTATTTGGACCATCTAGGATCAAAAGCCTAGGTGGTAACTATTATGGTTTTGTAATAGTCAATGGTTTTTCTAGGTTTTGATGGACTATTTTCTTAGTAAATAAGAGTGATACCTTTTCAACCTTTGAGAAATTTTATAAGCTATCTTAAAACAAGTTAAACACGAACATTGTGGCAATTAGAAGTGATCATGGGGGTGAGTTTGAAAATCATTTGTTTGAAGCATTTTGTGAATCCCATGGAATTGATCATAATTTTTCCACACCACGTACCCCTCAACAAAATGGGGTGGTGGAACGTAAAAATAAAATTTTGGAGGAACTTGGAAGGACTATGATCAATAAAAGTGGACTTCCAAAATACTTTTGGGCCGACGCCATCAGTACGGCTTGTTACGTTTTGAATAGGGTGCTCATCCGACCTATTCTAAACAAGACACCGTATGAGCTTTTAAAAGGGCCTAAGCCAAATATCTCTCACCTTCATGTCTTTGGTTGAAAGTGTTTTGTGTTAAACAATGGGAAAGAGACACTTGGCAAGTTTGATGCCAAGGCCGACGAGGGTATTTTTCTTGGATACTCTCAGTCAAGTAAAGCTTATAGAATTTATAATAAAAGGTTACGAATTATTGAAGAGTCGGTACACGTTACTTTTGATGAGTCTTATCTGAAAAATGTCGGAGAAGGTAGTTATTTTCATGGTGCAGGTGTATCTTCAGAAGACATACTCAAGGACACTGATAAAGGAACTGATCAACCCGAAGCAGTGCGTATTGAGGAGGAAAAGGATCACCAACCTATGAAGAGTGAGGAAGATCATCCAACTAATGAAGATGACCTTCCTCCAGCATGGAAGTCTTCTAAAGACCATCCAATCGACAATATCATCGGTGACATCTCTAAGGGAGTAACCACCCATACTAAACTTAGTAACTTTTGTTATTACTCCACTTTTGTGTCACAAGTTGAACCTAAAAACGCAAAGGAGGCGTTACTCGATGGGCATTGGTTTTTATAAATGCAAGATAAACTAAATCAATTCATGAGAAATGAGGTTTGGGACCTTGTCCCCCCTCCGCGAGATCATCGAGTAATCAGCACCCGATCGGTGTTTAGGAATAAACTTGATGAAAACGGAGTTATAACACAAAACAAAGCGCGGCTTGTAGCGCTAGGCTATAACAAAGAGGAAGGAATCGACTATGAGGAAACTTATGCTCCGGTTGCCCGCCTCGAGGCTATACGCCTTTTACTTGCTTATGCTTGCACTAAAAACTTCAAACTATTTTAGATGGATGTTAAAAGTGTTTTCCTTAACGGATACATCAATGAAGAGGTTTATGTAGCCCAACCTCCGGGTTTTGAATCCCATGAATATCTTGATCATGTCTACAAACTTAAACGTGCTTTGTACAGACTTAAACAAGCCCCTAAGGCTTGGTATGAACATCTAATAAAATTTTTACTTGATCAAGGATATTCAAGAGGGAAGGTTGACACAACCCTCTTTATTAAACGTCAAGGAAAACACTTAATTTTGGTACAAATTTATGTTGACGATATAATCTTCGGGTCTACTAGCATGACCTTGGTCAAGGAGTTTTCTAGTTTGATGCAGGGGGAGTTTGAAATGAGCATGATGGGGGAGCTCAACTATTTCCTCAGATTGCAAATCAAACAAATCGAAGAGGGTAATTTTGTGAGTCAAACAAAATATTGTCTTGAGCTTCTCAAATGCTTCGACATGCTAAACTACAAGGCAATAAATACTCCTATGCCTACTTGTGCCAATCTTGATTGTGACAAAAATGGTAAGAATGTAGAGGTAAAGAAGTATCGAGGTATGATTGGATCTCTTCTTTACCTTACCGCATCACGACCCGAAATTATGTTTAGTGTATGCATGTGTGCGAGGTATCAAGCACATCCCAAGGATCCCACTTAAAAGCAGTTAAGCGCATACTTCGATACCTTTCCGGTACTCCAAAGTATGGGCTATGGTATTATAAAGGTAGTGTTTGTTCCTTAGTTGGCTATTCTGATTCCGATTTTTCTGGGTGCAAATTGGATAGGAAAAGTACTAGTGGCACGTGTCACTTTTTTGCAAATTCCTTGGTAAGTTGGCATAGCAAGAAACAGGTTTCTGTTGTCTTGTCAACAGCCGAGGCGAAATACGTTGCTGCCGGCAGTTGTTGTGCTCAAGTCCTATGGCTTAAGCAATAATTGCTTGATTTCAATTTAAAACTTGAGCGTATTCCTATTTTGTGCGATAACACTAGTGCTATTAACCTAACTAAGAACCTCGTATTACATTCACACACCAAGCATATCGAAATACGTCATCATTTCCTTAGGGATCATGTAGAGAAAGGTGATGTGGCCTTTGAGCATGTTGATACTAAAAATCAACTTACTGACATTTTTACAAAACCACTAGCTACAGAGCCTTTCTTTCACATCCGTAGGGAACTAGGCGTTCTTGACATCTCGGATCGTGTTTGATAATCCTTTAAGATAGTAGTTCTTCACACACACACACACACACACACACACATACACACACACACACATATATATATATATTTGTTTGTTTTTGTTTTTGGCTAACAATGCAAAGAGTTATTGAGCTATATGTGAGGGCTCCCATCGTCAATAGTGATCAAGGTAATATCGTTCCGCTTCATAAGCCTTCTTTAATGAATGTATCATGTTGAGTGTTTAAAGATGATGTTTATTACTCATTTAAGCATATATTATTCATTTGGATGGTTGATTTATGTGTTAGCATGCTTATTTATTGTGTAACGGTGAATTTATATGCTAAAATATGTTTTTTTTCCATTTTTTTTACTTGGTTGAGTCGACCAAATCGTGTCATGGGTCGACTCACGAATGGTCCAATTTTTCAAGAGAAGGTGCATGTTATATTTTGTGTTTTGATTGTATGACTTGTTCTTTTCTTGCATGATGTTTTGCTTTTGCTTTCATTTAGGACTATGTTACTATTTGCACTATTATGGAATGAATTATGTTTGCATCTCGTGTGTCGTATTTATCCGCTCTTATTCTCACATTAACGTCATTATATGTGGATGCATGTTAGTGTATCTGTTTGCAAATTGATTGAGTGGATCTTTCCATATTATAATGCTTCATCTTTGACCACCTTCTACTTCTCTTTTTGATGTTTTCAAATGGGGAGAAGGATACTAGAAGCAGAAAATATTAAAGCAACAGATATTACAGTGTTAATGATTGCACAAAGATAGGGGGAGTCTTTCGTCCTCAAATTACAAATCAAGAGAAAGACAGACAGTGTTGCCAACATCAAAAAGGGGGAGTATGTGAGGGTTGAATACCATTCATCTATTTCTGTTTTAATGATGTCAACAAGTAGGATAGTTTTTAGTTTGTAACTTGGACGGTATCACTTCGTTGTCGATCACATTGCATCTAACCATTGATTTTCATGTGTCTAAACACATAGGAAGAGGTCTACACAATTTCTACATGTGCATGATCATGGTGTTAGTGTTTGGCGTGCATGAATCGAGTCTTAGTTGGTCAAAATGTGCAAAAAAAATGAATTTCTAAGTTTTTGCATGTCTTGAGTCGACCTAAGCTAAGCATGAGTCGACTCATGCAGTTTTATAAATTTCTTGTGAAATAGTTGGGTTAGCGCACGCTGACCTGCGATCGACGCATGCTTTCTGGGCTTTTGTATTTCTGCAAATTCAGCGTCTTTGAGTCGACGCAAGGTGATGAGCGGTCGACGCAAGATCAAATATTTTGTATAGATTTTTCCACGGGTTGGCGCACGCTGAACTGCGGTCGACCCATCACTGTCTGGGCTTTTTTTCTGCATTTTATTTTTTCTGTTATTTCACCTAGTTGGTTATTCTTGCATTATATTGTAGTTGTTTCATCTCTTTTTCAAAAACAACAAGAAACGTGAAAATAGATACCAATCTTTCTCTTCATCTTCATCTTCAACCTTGAGTAAACAAACAATTACACATAATCATTTTTGTTTGTGTCGCCCATTGTTTTGAAGTGATAAACATTCAGAATTAGGAGTGTTGTGATCTTCTGTTCTGGGTTGAGAATTGGTAGGTGTTTCTTGAATAAAACCTCAGGTTTTATCCTCCAAGAATCGACCGAGTGAAGGTGATTGAAGAGCTGCGGGTTCTTTCAATCTAGTAGCGTGAGACGGTGATTTTGGGGGTTTTTGTACAATCATTTCGTTCTACAGGGATTCAGCTGTGCGAAGGTAACCGAAGAACAGAGTATTCGTTCGGTTTAGTAGCTATAGTCAGAGGATCGTAGAAGAAAGATTTGGGATCGAATTGTGGAAGATCGAAATCAACTGAGTGAAGGTAACTGAAGAATGGTGGGTTCTTGTAGTTTAGTAGCGTGAGACGGTGATTTGTTCAACCAGATTCGAGGCACTTAATTCATCTTGAATCAAGGGGAGAGAAGACTATGCATCAACAATCAAAGACCTTTGAGGGTTTGGATGTCCATTGTTCTTCTCTTGTATAAATAATTTACAAACGACAGTTTATATATATCTCAATTCCATTTGTCGAATTAGGGGCAGAGGTACCCATAGCGAGGACGATTGGGGAACTGCCTAATCAAATCGTGTTTGTCCTCTCTTTCCCATCTCTTTTACGTTTCGATATTATTCGAATTTGTGAAGTATCAATTGATCGAAATTTCTGAGATATTGTAATTTTGAGCTGATAAATTGTTTTATAAATTGATACAATCCCTTGGATTGTATTTTGAACCCGCTTAACATTCACATTATTTAGAAATCTGCACTTAGGGTGTTTGCTCACACCAAGTGTTCGATAATTTGATTCAACGCAAAATCGAATGCATTTGCAATTAATTTTTGTCAACCTATCTCGTTGGAATTGGATTAACATCAAGCAAACAAAACACGGTTGATTGCGTTTAAATTTTGTTGATTAATCTGAATTTTTCTCATCCGTTATTTCATTCCTAATATTTTCGTGCATATCCGATCCTTTTTCCATAAAAAATTTTAAAACCAATTTTTGGTAACCATTTGCGTGTATAAAATTTGTGGGATCTATTCAACCCCCCTTCTAGATCCTAGCCATCATCTAACAAGTGGTATAACGAGCTCCGGTTTATCTGGTGCTTCGGTAAAACTTCTTGGAATATGGTGAACGAACCTAAAGGGGCTTATAATAGAGCTCTAGTTTTTACAGGCGAGAATTACAGCTGCTGGAAGGATTGTATGCGCGTCCATATAAATTCCATAGATCGGAAGGTTTGGAACATTATTTTAAACGGTCCCATGGAAATTACTATGACAAATACTGAAGGCGTTGTCGTTCCCAAACCCGAAGCTCAATGGAATGAGGAGGACGAGAAAAAGTACAGCTATGACTGGAAGGCTCGAAATATTTTGATTTCCTCTTTGGGAGTTGATGAATATTATCGAGTCTCTCATTGTGAAACGGCCAAAGCCATGTGGGATGCTTTACAAGTAGCTCACGAAGGCATTAATGATGTTAAAATGGCCCGTAGCAACACACTAACACAAGAGTTCGATCTTTTTTACATGAAGCAAGGGGAAACCATTGCGGATATGCAAAAACGATTTACTCACATTATCAACAAATTACATGTACTTCGTAAACTAATTCCCAACGAGGTTGCTACTAATAATATTTTGAGGTGTCTTAACAGGGAATGGCAACCGAAGGTCACCGCGATCAAGGAGGCCAATAATCTAGCCACTCTAGACCCCACGACATTATTTGGCAAACTCGATGAGCATGAGCAAGTGCTCATTAGCTTGGATAAACATGAAAAGAGTATAAAGAAGGAGAAAACAAAAGATACGGAAAAGAAGTCGATTGCTCTTAACGCTACTTGTTCAAAGTCCACATATCAAGAACAAAGTGATGATGAAACCAACAATGACGAAGATGATGACTCCGATGATGACATGAGCATATTTGTGAAGAGATACAATAGATACGTTCGGAAGAATGAGATTCAACACTCGGATAAAAATCTAGTCAAATTTAGGAGGCAATCTAAAAAGGAAGGCAACAAGAATGGCAAGGTTAAAGGAACGTGTTACAATTGTGGAAAATCCAGGCACTACAAGCCAGATTGTCCATCGCTCAAGAAAGACAAAGATAAGGATAAGGATAAGAGTCGTCAACACTAAAAGTCAAACAATTCTAGATGAGCATACATCGCTTGGGAGAGCGATAACGAGTCAGAAAAAGGTGACAGCTCAAGTGACGAAAGTGAATCCGTCAATCTATGTCTTATGGCACGTCAAAACAAGAAGAAATAGGTAAAACACTCTAAATATGATCATTCTAATAGTTTGTCTATTTAGAATTACAAAAGGCTTTTGATACATTGCACCACGAGGCTAAGGAAGTTTATCAACGCTTAGCCTCGAACAAAAAGATTTTTTCATATTTGGAGAGAAAGGTTTCCGATTCCAAAAAGGAATTGGAAGCTCTTAAAAACTCCAAGGTGGAAGCATCAAAAGCTAAGATTGATGAAAATAAGTCTCCATGGTTCAAGTTTGGGGGCTGTGATACTTGTCATATTTGGAAAAAAGAGGTGAGAACCCTTAAGGCCAAATTAGACAAGGCTCTTAAGCCTAAAGTTATGTTTGCTATTGATCGATCGCATTATTGAGAAAGTATGAATAATTCGTATCAAAAGTATATGTATGTGATTCGAGATAGAGATAGCAAAGTTAAATTCCAAATGAACCGTGATTGCCTATATTGTTGCAAGCCTGGTCATACTATTGCTAAATGTCGTTTTAGAAGATTTCTTATTCCAAAAGGCATTTATCAATGGTTGCCCAAGTGCGATATTGGTTTCACTCACCATAAAGGACCCAATGAGAATTGGGTACCTACTTTCCCTTGATTGTTTTGTAGGTACAAAGTCTTGAGACCACCGAAAGAAGATGGGTTCTGGATACTGGTTACTCAAGACATATGACTTGAGACATATCTCTTTTCATTGACTTTGTGGCGAAGAAAAAGGGTTTTGTCACCTACGGAGATAACAATAAGGGATAGATTCCCGGCAAAGGTAGTGTAGGTAACCCCTCATCTACTATTATCTCTGATGTGCTGCTTGTGGAAGGCCTTAGACACAACCTTTTAAGTATTAGTCAACTATGTGACAAGAATTATAAAGTATCATTTTCAAAATATTGTTGCATAGTTGAAGATAGTGACAAAAAGGATGTGTTTAAGGGCTTGAGGGTGAACAATGTCTATATGCTAGACTTAAACGAGGTATCGTTGAATGGAGACAAATGTCTAGTCACTATGAATGAAGATTCATGGTTGTGGCATAAACGGTTGGCTCATATCAATTTTGATTTGCTTAACAAAATAGTCTCTAAAGACCTAGTCATCGGTTTGCCCAAAATCAAATTCACAAAGGATCGTCTTTGTGGTGCTTGTCAAATGGGGAAGCAAACAAGGATCTCATTCAAATCTAAAAACATAGTTTCAACTATGAGACCCCTTTAGCTCCTCCATATGGACTTATTTGGACCATCTAGGATCAAAAGCCTAGGTGGTAACTATTATGGTTTTGTAATAGTCGATGGTTTTTCTAGGTTTTGATGGACTATTTTCTTAGTAAATAAGAGTGATACCTTTTCGGCCTTTGAGAAATTTTCTAAAGTATCTCAAAACAAGTTAAACACGAACATTGCGGCAATTAGAAGTGATCATGGGGGTGAGTTTGAAAATCATTTGTTTGAAGCATTTTGTGAATCCCATGGAATTGATCATAATTTTTCCGCACCACGTACCCCTCAACAAAATGGGGTGGTGGAACATAAAAATAGAATTTGGAGGAACTTGGAAGGACTATGATCAATGAAAGTGGACTTCCAAAATACTTTTGGGCCGACGCCATCAGTACGGCTTGTTACGTTTTGAATAGGGTGCTCATCCGACCTATTCTAAACAAGACACCGTATGAGCTTTTAAAAGGGTGTAAGCCAAATATCTCTCACCTTCATGTCTTTGGTTGCAAGTGTTTCGTGTTAAACAATGGGAAAGAGACACTTGGCAAGTTTGATGCCAAGGCCGACGAGGGTATTTTTCTTGGATACTCTCAGTCAAGTAAAGCTTATAAAATTTATAATAAAAGGTTACAAATTATTGAAGAGTCGGTACACGTTACTTTTGATGAGTCTTATCCGAAAAATGTCGGAGAAGGTAGTTATTTTCATGGTGCAGGTGTATCTTCAGAAGACATACTCAAGGACACTGATAAAGGAACTTATCAGCCCGAAGCAGTGCGTATTGAGGAGGAAAAGGATCACCAACCTATGAAGAGTGAGGAGGATCATCCAACTAATGAAGATGACCTTCCTCCAACATGGAAGTCTACTAAAGACCATCCAATCGACAATATCATCGGTGACATCTCTAAGGGAGTAACCACCCATACTAAGCTTAGTAACTTTTGTTATTACTCCATTTTTGTGTCACAAGTTGAACCTAAAAACGCAAAGGAGGCGTTACTCGATGGGCATTGGTTTTTATCAATGCAAGATGAACTAAATCAATTCAGGAGAAATGAGGTTTGGGACCTTGTCCCCCCGTCCGTGAGATCATCGAGTAATCGGCACCCGATGGGTGTTAAGGAATAAACTTGATGAAAACAGAGTTATAACACGAAACAAAGCGCGGCTTGTAGCGCTAGGCTATAAAAAATAGGAAGGAATTGACTATGAGGAAACTTATGCTCTGGTTGCCCGACTCAAGGCTATACGCCTTTTACTTGCTTATGCTTGCACTAAAAACTTCAAACTATTTTAGATGGACGTTAAAAGTGTTTTCCTTAACGGATACATCAATGAAGAGGTTTATGTAGCCCAACCTCCGGGTTTTGAATCCCATGAATATCCTGATCATGTCTACAAACTTAAACGTGCTTTGTACGGACTTAAATAGGCCCCTAGGGCTTGGTATGAACGTCTAAGCAAATTTTTACTTGATCAAGGGTATTCAAGAGGGAAGGTTGACACAACCCTCTTTATTAAACGTCAAGGAAAACACTTAATTTTGGTACAAATTTATGTTGATGATATTATCTCTGGGTCTACTAACATGAGCTTGGTCAAGGAGTTTTCTAGTTTGATGCAGGGGGAGTTTGAAATGAGCATGATGGGGGAGCTCAACTATTTCCTCGGATTGCAAATCAAACAACTCGAAAAGGGTACTTTTGTGAGTCAAACAAAATATTGTCTTGAGCTTCTCAAACGCTTCAACATGCTAAACTACAAGGCAATAGATACACCTATGCCTACTTGTGCCAATCTTGATTGTGACGAAAATAGTAAGGATGTAGAGGTAAAGAAGTATCGAGGTATGATTGGATCTCTTCTTTATCTTACCGCATCACGACTCGACATTATGTTTAGTGTATGCATGTGTGCGAGGTATCAAGCACGTCCCAAGGATCCCACTTAAAAGTAGTTAAGCGCATACTTCGATACCTTTCCGGTACTCCAAAGTATGGGCTATGATATTCTAAAGGTAGTGTTTGTTCCTTAGTTGGCTATTCCGATTCTGATTTTTCCGGGTGCAAATTGGATAGGAAAAGTACTAGTGGCACGTGTCACTTTTTTGCAAATTCCTTGGTAAGTTGCCATAGCAAGAAATAGGTTTTTGTTGCCTTGTCAACAGCTGAGGCGGAATACGTTGTCGCCGGCAGTTGTTGTGCTCAAGTCCTATGGCTTAAGCAATAATTGCTTGATTTCAATTTGAAACTTGATCGTATTCCTATTTTGTGTGATAACACTAGTGCTATTAACCTAACTAAGAACCTCGTATTACATTCACGCACCAAGCATATTGAAATACGTCATCATTTCCTTAGGGATCATGTAGAGAAAGGTGATGTGGTGTTTGAGCATGTTGATACTAAAAATCAACTTACTGACATTTTTAACAAACCACTAGCTACAAAGCCTTTCTTTCACATCCCTAGGGAACTAGGCGTTCTTGACATCTCGGACCGTGTTTGATAATCCTTTAAGATAGTAGTTCTTCACACACACACACACACACACACACACACACACACACACACACACACACACATATATATATATATATATATATATATATATATGTTTGTTTATGTTTTTGACTAACAATGCAAAGAGTCATTGAGCTATATGTGAGGGCTCTCATCGTCAATAGTGATCAAGGTAATATCGTTCCGCTTCATAAGCCTTCTTTAATGAATGTACCATGTTGAGTGTTTAAAGATGATGTTTATTACTCATTTAAGCATATATTATTCATTTGGATGGTTGATTTATGTGTTAGCATGCTTATTTATCGTGTAACGGTGAATTTATATGCTAAAATATGTTTTTTCCATTTTTTTTTACTTGGTTGAGTCGACCAACGCGTGTCATGGGTCGACTCACGAATGGTCCAATTTTTCAAGAGAAGGTGCATGTTATATTTTGTGTTTTGATTGTATGACTTGTTCTTTTCTTGCATGATGTTTTGCTTTTACTTTCATTTAGGACTATGTTACTATTTACACTATTATGGAATGAATTATGTTTGCATCTCGTGTGCCGTATTTATCCGCTCTTATTCTCACATTAACGTCATTATATGTGGATGCATGTTAGTGTATCTGTTTGCAAATTGATTGAGTGGATCTTTCCATATTATAATGCTTCATCTTTGACCACCTTCTACTTCCACTACAAGAAATTATCTATTTTACGACACATGGGTTGCGACCCTTGTGTAAAAATCCTCCTAATTTCTTATTTGCGACGGTTGCCGCGACAGTTTAGTTCAACGGTCTCAATTTTTAAAGACAAATTAATAAATCTTAATACAAAATATCCATAAAGTAACTAACACGTTCAGTTGACCGCCCTTGTTCTAAATAAAATATTTTATTTTTAATTCCCTCTCTATTACAAAGCGAAAACAGTTCTTCTTCTCTTCGAGAGCATGTATAGAGGCAAAATCATTCTCACTTCAACTCTCTCATGGAAACAATGTTAATCGCTTTCTTCCTCAAAATCCCATAGTCGTTGCACCTTCTCCTTTATCTCTCCATCTTCTGTCTCACACTTCTCCTTTTCAAAAATGTAAAACACTTGTTTTTCTCAGTTTATTCCTTTAAAATCCTAGAGTCACCGCACCTTCTCCTAATCCCTCCATCTTCAGCCACATTCTTCTCCTTTTCAAAACACAATTTTGTTTTCGTTTAGGATTCCAAACTTTTTCTGACAAAACCCTTAGGAATTATTGTAAACCCTAAAATTTCATTGTCGCAATTAGATACTCATATGCAATAGTGACCTCACTTCTTCAAATATCCATTATAACCATGTTTTAATTTTCAGGTAATGGAAAGGAAGCATGTTCTATAGCTTAGAGAAGGTCTGAAGTAAACTTAAGGTTCAAATCTATGCGAGGTGCTCATTGATTTTTAGAAACTAGAGTTTTTATTATTTTTGAATTTATATTGTTTATATTGTTTTGAATTTTGGGTTTTGGTATTGAATCAGTGAGGTCGTTCTTCAGTATTTCTAACTTCACCGAAGGAAGGATGTTGAATGTGTTTTTCAAAGCTTTTATGTTGAACGGGAGTGACAGTGGCATGTTTTTTTTTACATTAAGCTTACAAATTTTTACCAATATTTTTACTCATACCCGACTAACTTTTATTTTTTCAAACCAATGGTACCTAATAACCGATTTGATGAAATTATTTGAAAGATAGGTACATAGGTTGAAGATTTGGAGGTAAAGAAGTTCAAAGATACCTGGAGATTTTTCCTTACAAGATTGTCAACAAGGGGATGGAAATAGATACATTGGGATAAAAGTGTTATTGCTTCTGATATCAGATTGTGAATTGCACTCAATTTGGTATTGTGTCTAGTTTAGTATGTGTTGGTAAGTTTGGCTATGTTGACAAGATTAGTCAATGGTAGAGTGTTTTCAAATAACCATGTTTTTTTTGGAATTTCAAAGAACCATATGTTATACTCTGTTATATCTGCAATTTGAAAACACCGCAAATGATGAATTGTGTGAGTTGTTTGGTTTATTTTTACAGGGTTTTAGATGAGTTGTAGAGGGAACTGTATCTGGTGTTGGGTGATTAGCGGGTGGCAATGTGCACCAGTATGGTGTTGCTCCAGTAAGTGTTTCTCTATTTACTTGAGATTGTGTTAGGCATGAAGATATGTTTGGTCAACAGAAGTAAAAATTTGATTTACTTGTGTCCAAATGAAGCAGAGACCAAAGAAATACTTCTGCTCAAATGCACGGAGTAAAATCCAAACACATAATATATTGTAAAACTAATTGTGAAAGATATAACATCATTCATAATATTATTCCTTAAGTAATTGAAAAGTTAAAACTACACATGTTGTATTTGAATGTTACAAAAGAGGTTTAGATTTACTTTTCATCTTCTCTTTTGATATCTTACAAATATCAGAACTGAGATCCTTCTTAGGCAGTGTTGGTACAGCCAGGCTTGGCAATGTGGTAGATGTTTTAGACACACTAGGTAGTATTATAACATATTTGAATCTATTTCTATGAAGCAGCGACACGTCAAAAACGACCCTGACACTAAAACGGGGACACCATTAATAATTTGAAAAACTAAATAAATTAAACGTCATCACAAGTGTAGGTATAAGTGTCCAACACAGACACGAACACAGACACATATTTTTTTAGAGGTGTCGGTGCTACATAAATCTATTTGTAAATTTGATTTTTCTCTTTCATTTTATAACAAATTTATGTGCTTCGTAACAAGGTACAACACTTATAGTTCTCATGAAATGCATCTGAAGCAGCTGTAACAGTGATGCGCTCCGCACCGTCGCGATCACATTGATATTGGTTGTGATTTACTACTTAGATTTCAACAATTTATGGTTGTCTCTAATTAGATTGGTTTGAGTTAAGGCAACAATACTCAGATTGTCATAAAGCATCAGAGATGTTAGAATTGACACATGAAATTAATGTAATGTAATGGTGAATTAGTGATTGAGTGCCCATTTGTTCACTTATCTTAAACATAGCTTAATATACACACATGGTTTAGATATGCTCATTAGAGTTGACTCTTAATGCTTGATACTTTGATAATATTGCATAATGCTTTTAATGTTATTCTCTTATGTTTTCTCAATTTATACAGTACTAAAAATTTTCATTTATTTTGTAGTTTTAAAATTACGCAATAATGTGATTAGCTTAATATATTTTGTTTTGCAGTGCACACAAGTTGTGTTATAGTGTTAAATTTATTAAAATTACACAAGAAGGTTTACATAAAGAGGATTTTGATCTCCAAAAAACACTAATAGTGAAGCAGATATTACGCGTAAGTGTACACTTAATCACTTTACTAACAAGAAATTAAGTTGTTTCAATGAATACATTAATTTTTCATGTTTAACAACAGGTAAAAGTATACAAAGGAGTTAGCTAGAGATCAGATTTCCGTCGAACGCACTTCGTCTGATTCTCTCCTTCAGACTTTTACAAAGGTCAATAATTACCCAGTTGCATGATTCTTCACACATTTTGTAATTCATTTGGCTGATTGAAATTCTAGTACCAGACGTGTGATGTTAAGGTGTGATGTCACAACAACAACACACTCTGCACAATGGACAACAATAACAGTAACAAAGCAACACAAGGAATTGTTGACCAAGTTCGGTTACAGCCAACCTACTATGGGGGCTACCAAGCCAGGGATGGAATTCACTACTTGTAGATATAATTTACAGACTCAACAACCCGTTGACAATCTCCTAAACTTATACTCTACTAATGGCTTCCTACCTAAGAGACCACCTAGGTATGAGAACACCACTCAATCCCTTACAAACTCTCAAAGAAACCACTTTGAGTACCCTTGATCTTGCTTCCCAGCTTCGATCAAGCAACCACTCTCTATTGCTTCACAGCTTCTAGAGAGGACAGAATACAACACATCAATTCACCCTAGAATTCTGGTTACACGACTCGTACAAAATACTCAAGACACTCAGCCTATGCTCTTGATCTTCTCTCTGTATTTCTGTACCTTTTCCTTTGGTCTTGTGCGCTTTATATAGCTCCTTGAATTGGTCTTGGACTTGCTACAATATCTCCCTGATTTGTTATTTAAAACTGAATATTTAAAACAGATTTTCTCCTAAAATCCTTTTAAATCTTCAACCTTTTAAATCTCCTACAAATCTGCACCAGATCTCCTATGCAGCAGCAAATATCTATCCCAAGATATTCACATCCAATGAGACAGCTTGCTCTCCACAATTCCAGCTAATACGCAACCCTAACAACATCACAGCCTGCTGTTGTTAATTCTGCAGATCTGATGTTACAACATCACCTATGTGACATCAGACATTCAACTTCAGCAATTTAAATACTTAACACAACCCAGTGTTAAGACTCAATGTTGCAACATCAGAACCTTGACATCAACATTGAATATACTTTATTTTACCAAAATTCCAGCCAATCCAAGAACTAACAATCTCCCCCTTTGGCTAATTTTGGCTAAAACAATCTCTGCACTCTGCATCTTCAGAGACTTTAGCAGCGGAAAAACTTCAATCATTTGAAACTCTATCAGCAGGTTTAACAATTTTCATAGTCTTCATCACTTGATCTGCTGCAGCACCATCTTCATTCTTGACAACAGCCAATTGGTGCTCCCCCTCAAGAATATGAACCAGCATCACAGCTGTTCAGTAGCTCACAATGTGCAGCACTTTTCTCCCCCTTGATGTCTGCTTGGATGCACTCTTCATTGGCTATGATATCTGCATCACTAGCTCAGTCTAAACTGCTCCTCAATTACTGCATTACCACTTTTCAACTAAACACCTTTTACTTTTAGCAGCATCAATTTATCTCCCCCTTATTAGCAGCATTCTTTGATACTCTTGACTTTCTTGGCTATTTTCTCCCCATTTTTAGCCACAATTAGACAATATTCACCTGGCAGTTGACTACACATTTTCAGAAACACTCCAACTGCCCACAACCCCTCTAGCAGATTTAGTCTTCATAAATGCAGATTCCCAATTTGCTTCTTATGACTAGAACCATTCAAGGCCACACCAAAACACCAATCAACAACCTAATGTCATAACATGCTATTTGACATTATATCCTCATAAGAGGCAACCAATCTCCACAAGCTTGATCAGCATGCAATCTTCACAATAAATGCACCTTTGCAGCAAAAACCATAGACAAGTACTCCCCCTGTCATGATTAACAAATGCTCTAGATGGAGATGAACATTTGAGCATATTTTCAGAGTACATGCATATTGGTACCACTGTCCCTTTCTCCAAAGGCTATCATACAATTCATCTTCACCCTCCAAGGCAAACCTTCTACTTCATCATTCTCCCGTATGACTATGTAGATGCTCCTTAGATATAACGTAAGCACTAAGCTTCAGATCCAAAGACATCCTTCACCAAGGATACTCTTGACACCAGGGTATTACATATGCTCCACTATTGGATTTACTATCAGCAAAATAATCCAAACTCAACACTGTGTCACAAACTCCACAAATTCTCAGCTTACTAATAAGCTTTACTGAGATCCAGTCTCTTCAAGAGATCACAATTCCTCTATCTATACATCCGCCAGTAGTTGTTGAAACTGGTGAAGTATTCAAAGACAGTAGTCATGCTTTTCCAAAACAAACTTACTAAACACATGACCATAATCTCCACCTCTTCTGACCAAAAATGCTAGAGCATCCAACTCCACATGTCCAATCTTAATCATCTTCCAGATATAACCACTAACATCTTTTGGGACATCAGCTTCTCATCACCATTCAAAGGACTCATTGCACAAAGAAGTCCTTAAAGAAGCTCCCAATAAAACACAGTCAGAGTAACTTATTCATACACACCTGACTACCATAAGTTCCCACACCCTCTCTGAACCATATCCTAGCAAACTCAACCATATCTATACCCAATTCTTTTTCTAGAACATACTTCCACCATTTTATGAAAAGCACAGGAATGTTCTCTAGTATGGCCTTTTGAATTTTCTCAGAAGTTCTAACAACAACCGCTTCCTTCATTTGAGGGATATCCTGGACATTATCATCAGACTTATCTCTGATCTTCCTATTTCTGGAAGAGATGAACACTTTACTCCTGGATTTTGTAGTACCATCCACATAGATCTTCTGCTTATCAGTTCTCATCTTTGGAGGTGATTCAATTGATTTCAGTCGTTTAGCAACCCCAGGAACCACTTTTGCAATTAGTTCATCATCACTCTTCTTTATTTTAAGGCTAGAAGTACCTTTCTTGACTTGAGATGTTTTAACATCAGTTCTAACATCTGCATCTTCCAACCTAAGGATTGTCAACTTGTGAAATTTTTCTTCTGAACTATAGGAGTCATTAGTCAGGTTGTCATCTTTCTTGGCCTTGCAAGTATTCAGCTCCCAACACTTCTTAAGGTCACAACTTTTGATCCTTCCATCATCATTGTTGACTCCTTTATCTTGCTCATATAACTGACCACTCAAGTTGGCTTTTAACACATCATCAATCTTAGGAGTAACAGCACCATAAGTCATTAACCCAGATTGACTTTTCACCATACTTACAACATCATCACTAGATAAGCTGTCCACTTGAGGTATCCACTGATAGTAATTATCTTTGGATCTTACTCCCTTTATCACTACCTCATTCTGCTCATCAGCTACCACACATTCATCTTTAGTGTAGCTAACTTTATGCCCTTCATCACACAGTTGGCTTATGCTGATCAAATTAGCACTCAACCCTTGAACAAGGAGCACATTATCAAGAGTAAAACCATCATGATTCTTCACTCTTCCAACTCCTTCTACTACTCCTTTTTCACCATTGCCAAAAATAACATCATTTGCATGGCAAGGATTGAACTCTACCACATGCTTCTTGGATCCAGTCATGTGCTTTGAACATCCACTGTCAAAGTACCATGCATCCATAACAAAATGTCCATCTGATGTGTGGACTAAAAGACATTTCACCTTCTCCTTAGGAACCCATTGTTTAACAACTTTGGGCCTGACCTCCTTTAGTTTTCTTTGAGGAGCAGATTGTGGAAAACCATGCAGTTAAAAACAAGAGTACTGCATATGTCCAAACCTTCCACAATAGAAGCATCTAACTCTGTCATCTCTGAATTGGTTATATCTTCTACCATTATGATGGTGATATTGTTGTGGCTCCCACTCATAATGTTGTCTCCTTCTTCCATAGTTGGCCTGTCTTCTATGGTGCTGTTGTCTTTTACCATAGGTAGACTGTCTCCTGAACTGAGGATGTTGTCTTCTAGGCTGTCTCCTATGGTGATGAGGCTTCCTTCTTCCATAGTAATGAGACACAACATTGTTGTATCCATATCCATATCCATACATGTTCCCCTGATGTTGATGAAACATGTTCTGATTGAACTTAGCCGCCTTCATGCTCTTGTGATATTGAGGTGGCATATACTGACTAGCTCCCTGAGACAGCACCTTCTTCTGATGATGAGCATTCTTCTTCTCAACATTCTGAGGCTGTGGATGAGTAACCTTCTTAGGTGTAGAATCATGTCTCTTTGTTTGATGACGAGACATTGGTTGGGACACCTCCTTATTTGTTCCTGAAGTGCTTGCTTCAGCAGAAACCTTTTTCTCAGCCACAAATCCTATACCTGACTTATCACCAGCAACCTTTTCTGTCTGAAGGATCTTATCAAGTGTGTCTGTACCACAGCTCAGCATCCTAACAGACTTGGTCATTTGATTAAGGTGAGCTTTAACCAGTACAACTTCATTTTCCAGATCAGCTTTTTCATTCTCAAGCTGAGCAATCTGTTGCTTGTGGCACTTGTTTTCTTAACAAGTCTCAGCACTTTTTAGACACAACTCTTGATAGGTGGATGCTAACTCCTCATAGGTTATTTCTCCATCACTAGAATCATCATCAAAAACAACAACTCCTGTTAAAGCTCTCACATGCTTTGCTGACTCACCTTCACTTTCACTATCAGAGTCAGACCAGGAAACTGTCATGCCCTTCTTCTGCTTTTTCAAGAAGGTGGGACATTCTTTCTTGACATGCCCATATCCTTCACACTCAAAGCACTGAACTCCTTTATCTTGGGCAGTTTTCTCTTCATCCTTCTCTTTTAACTTGCTGATGTCAGAAGATATGTTCTTGACATTAGGCCTGGAGTTATTATTCATTCTCTTGAATACTTTGGTGAACTGTCTTCCCAACATCACTATGGCCTGAGATAGATCCTCCTGTGATTCAGAACTCTTTCCTTTTTCTTCTGCATCATTTGACACCAGGGCTATACTCTTTGGCTTCTTTTCTGGTTCTTCCTCATTCAACCCAAGCTCAAAAGTTTGAAGAGATCCAATGAGCTCATCAACTCTCATCTTGCTGATGTCTTGTGATTCTTCAATGGAAGTTACCTTTATCTTATACTTCTTAGGTAGGGACCTAAGGATCTTCCTAACAAGCTTTTCATCTGACATCTTCTCACCAAGAGCACTGGATGCATTAGCCAGCTCCAGAACATTCATGTGGAAGTCATGAATAGTCTCATCGTCCTTCATCTTCAGGCTTTCAAATTTTGATGTTAAAATCTGAAGTCTCGACATCTTAACTCTAGATGTTCCTTCATGTGTAGCCTGCAAGATATCCCACGCTTCCTTAGCAACTTCACAGGTATTGATTAACCTGAAGATATTCTTACCCACTCCATTGAAGATTGCATTTAGAGCTTTGGAATTTCCAAGGGCAAGCTCATCTTCCTCCTTGGTCCACTCTTCTTCAGGCTTTGGCTTAGAGGTGCCTTCTTTATCTTTGCCAGCATCATCCTTCTCACACATGATAGGAGCTTTCCATTCTTTAATAACAGCCTTCCAAGCCCTGTTGTCCAAGGATTTTAAGAAGGTGGTCATCCTTGGCTTCCAATAGTCATAATTTGATCCATCCAAAATAGGGGGTCTGTTGACGAATCCTCCAACTTCTTTGTCCATCTTTCCACCAGAAAGTAACTTCCCTAGATCTCACCCAGAGACAGACAGGATGCCTGCTCTGATACCAATTGAAATTCTGGTACCAGACGTGTAATGTTAAGGTGTGATGTCACAACAACAACACACTCTGCACAATGGACAGCAATAACAGTAACAAAGCAACACAAGGAATTGTTGACCCAGTTCGGTTACAACCAACCTACTCTGGGGGCTACCAAGCCAGGGATGAAATTCACTACTTGTAGATATAATTTACAAACTCAACAACCCGTTGACAATCTCATAAACTTATACTCTACTAATGACTTCCTACCTAAGAGACCACCTAGGTATGAGAACACCACTCAATCCCTTACAAACTCTCAAAGAAACCACTTTGAGTACCCTTGATCTTGCTTCCCAGCTTCGATCAAGCAACCACTCTCTATTGCTTCACAGCTTCTAGAGAGGACAGAATACAACACAACAATTCACCCTAGAATTTTGGTTACACGACTCGTACAAAATACTCAAGACACTCAGCCTATGCTCTTGATCTTCTCTCTGTATTTCTGTACCTTTTCCTTTGGTCTTGTGCGCTTTATATAGCTCCTTGAATTGGTCTTGGACTTGCTACAATATCTCCCTGATTTGTTATTTAAAACTGAATATTTAAAACAGATTTTCTCCTAAAATCTTTTTAAATCTTCAGCCTTTTAAATCTCCTGCAAATCTGCACCAAATCTCCTATGCAGCAGCAAATATCTATCCCAAGATATTCGCATCCAATGAGACAGCTTGCTCTCCACAATTCCAGCTAATACGCAACCCTAACAACATCACAGCCTGCTGTTGTTAATTCTGCAGATCTGATGTTACAACATCACCTATGTGACATCAGACATTCAACTTCAACAATTTAAATACTTAACACAGCCCAGTGTTAAGACTCAATGTTGCAACATCAGAACCTTGACATCAACATTGAATATACTTTGTTTTACCAAAATTCCAGCCAATCCAAGAACTAACACTGATCATGAACACTGAAATCTGATTGTGATAGGTTTATATTGTTGGAGTCAGAGCTGATAGTATGTATAAGAAAACAAGTGTAAAGATGGACAATTGGTATGCTATTTGGGATGATAGTTATAATTCCATTTAATGATAATCCCTTGGAGAACTATTATGGTTTACTCTTAACACACGTGACTTTTACATGCTTCTGATTGTGGAACATTTTTTCTCCTTTATCTTTTTTAGACTCCTTGCATTATTTTCATTGATGAAATTGATGTTGTTGGATAAATCTCGAAACAGTGGAAGGGCAACACCAAGCAGACATTCCACCAACTACTTGTTGAAATGGATGGGTTTGAGCAGAATGAGGTATCTTTGAACAATTTAGGTTGCAATTTGTTTGTATTTTCCAAACTATTTATCAACTTTTATGTTGTATCCTGTAGGGAATAATATTGATGGATGTTACAAGCTTGTGTAAACAATATTATAGGGACTTGCAAGTGATCATTTAGACATTGTTGCAAAAGGTATTTTATAACTAATTCATTACAATTACTTGTATCAACATTCTTTGTCTAATTTTATTTGTTTTTATTTCTTGGTAAATGCAACAGTGTAGCGAGCGATTTTGGACACGGTTCTTAAGCGCTGGTCGGTCTCTGCTGTTGAGCTTAACTACAGGTCGATTCATTTTTTATCCTATTAAAACTGATGAAGGAAGGGAAATAGATGTCTCCAATTAACCCTGCTTTGCATACTGAGTTTAAACAGCGGTCTGTTAGGTTACGAATGCTATCAATGTGGGGGGCCTTTGTACTGGTTATTTGTATTTTCGCCAATACTGATTTCTTTCTTTTTAGGACTTGACAGAAGGTTTTTGGTGGGGAACAAGGATTAGGATGTTAGGACTGATGTTTTTGAATTACTGCTTTTGATTTACGGGATTTGGGTTTTTTGTTGATTGTGCTTGCTAAGATCTTTTCTTTCGATCTTATGCCTACGTATTCCCGTTTACCGAAATAGGGAAATCAGAGCGTTCGTAGTTCCTCCTATTCTATGGGAGGAAATGGGTGTTTTGGTGTCTTGTTCAAAGCCCAAGACGTGAAGCTAAAGGTGTTTGTATCTTGATCAAAGCCCAAGATGTGAAGCTGAAGGTCCTGACTTTAGAGAGAATTTGTCATCTCTAAAGAGGGGGTTGTATGTCACAACTGTTTTATAAAGGAGAATTACTTTAACCGAGATATGCGAATCCGAAAATGCCATAATTTCCTTTATAGGGGATTTTAACCTGAAGGAGAAGACTTTAACTCAGTGTAGAGCAATGTTATCTTGCCTTAGGAATTTCTCATGCTAAAAGAGGGACAGTGGCATGGATGTAGATAATCCAGAGGCTTGCCGCTTACAGCGATTAGATGGAGGGGAAGGAGTTGTTGATGTTTGTGTACTGTGAACGAGGCACAGCTTTGATGCTAAAAGGTTGATTGGATCAACCAGTGGTTTTCTTATACAAAGCCTAAGAGGAGGCTAATATGTGTCTCGTACAAAGCCCGAGAGAGAGGCTAAAAGGTTTTGACTCAACGAGGGAATCTTTTGGTATCTCGTATAAAGCCCGAGATGAAGGCTATTTGACTCATCAAGAGAGTTTTTTTTGTATCTCGTACGAAGCCCGAGATGGAGGCTATCATTTGTTTGGCTCAATAAGAACCTTTTTGTATCTCGTATAAAGCCCGAGATGGAGGCGAAAGGGGGATTGACTCAACGAGGGAGTCTCTTATGTGTCTCGTACAAAGCCCGAGAGAGAGGCTAAACGTTGTTTGACTCCACTGGGGAGAATCATTATACAAAGCCCAAGAGGAGGCCAGGGAAACTGTTTCAGTGACAAATCCAATATACTGATTTTAAAAGAGAAAATCAGTTCTTATATGAATGACACTGTACTCAAGGATTTGATTCAAGGACCAGGGTTATTCCTGTTCTTTAAGGAAACGGGAAATCCAAAGGGTATTGAGACTGTCCGAGTCTGTGGGTTTCCTTCCTATTTAACGAAGGGGTCACTTGAGAATGTCTTTGAGACTCAAGGAAGTTAGACTGTCCAAGTCTAGAGTTTTATCCCTGGTACTATGCTTTGAGAAACAGTAGTAGACTCTATGAAAGGATTGTTCTATGAAGATGACTAAGTTCTGTTCCTATACCTCTAGGAGGTCGTCAGGACAATTTGTACGAAGCCCAAGAGGAGGCTGGAAACTTTTACGAAGCCGACGTGTCCTTGTATTAAGCCCAGGAGGAGGCTATCATTCCCGAAGGAAGAGATCATTATATGAAGCCTAAGAGGAGGCTGTGAATACTTCTAAGAAGACGTAGGGGTCTTTATACTAAGCCCAAGAGGAGGCGAGGTTGCATTTAGGAAGCCTGTGGGTCCTTGTACGATGCCCAAGAGGAGGCCGATGCTTTTAAGAAGCCCGTGGGTCCCCAAACCCCGAGAAATTCAAGGCAATGCTATTCACCGAGAATAGATCAAAGTCAGGAAAGTCCGAGAATTTGGAAGAAACTCAAAGATGCCATTCACAGAGAATACATTCATCTTGGGGAGTAGAGTTTCTTGACGATTCCTAATGAGGACAGCCGAAAAGAAGACTGTATCTGGTGATCCTATTGGGGATCTAGTTGTCTATTTCAACGAATAAACGAAACGGCGTCACCTAGTTCTAGACGTAGTTGCCGGGGAAACTCAAAATATCTATACTATTATTATATAGTTGATATGAGTTTATGAAAGAAGACTTACAGCGAAACAGCCCCACAATACAGTTATATGTATATGAAAGCAGTAAATGAAAGCGTATAAACACTTACTCGGTTGTAGAGCTTCCATGTTGTTTGGTTAGTTGTTCAACAAAGAAAGATTGAAAACAACAGTATATTCAAAATCAAAGGAGAAAGTGCTTTGAAAAAGAAAGATTTGGGGCTTACAGCTCAAGGAGAGGCCCAGGGTTTTATCAGTGAGCGCACTGTTTAAATTTGTACAGAGGGACTTATACAAGTGACTGAGGCCCAAAAAAGGTTTTCTGTACAAAGGGATGGGTCTTACACTCTCTCAAGAGGCCCAAAAGTTTTAAGAAAAGAAATGGGTCTTACTACTCGAGGGTAGGCCCAAAGTTTTGTTTTGAAGAGGCGACGATCGCGCCGTTCGTTTTTGACGGTATCGGGACTTATACAATGCACTGAGGCCCAAAATGATTTGGTCAAAAAAGGATTGGGTCTTACACTCTATTAGAGGCCCAAAAGTGTTTTGAAAATGATTTATGAGGGTTGAATTAATCCAAAAACCCTAATTTGTTTTCAAAAATGTATTTAATTGAATAAAAATTCAATTAAAAGGATCAAAATTGTTTAACACATGGAAAACAAATTGTGATCTTGGATTAATGCATCAAAAATTAAGTATTGACCTACAAAATAATTAGAAAGCATTAAAAGTTG
Source organism: Lathyrus tuberosus (assembly GCA_022829125.1). NCBI lineage: Eukaryota > Viridiplantae > Streptophyta > Magnoliopsida > Fabales > Fabaceae > Lathyrus > Lathyrus tuberosus. The sequence continues at coordinate 11,847,011 of JALAZF010000090.1, forward strand.
CAAAATCAATGTAGAAAAAATATTTATAATGTCAAAAACAATTAAAATGTTAATTCTTTGCAAAAATATCAATTATATGAAATAAATAATATTTTTGGGATTTTTTGATAAAATAAAATATTTTAACATTTTTGTGAATTATTAAAAAAAGAATCAACTCAAAATCATTAAAACTCGGAGAGAAATTAATTTTTGAATCAATTAAACAAAATCACAAAATTCAAATATTTGAATTATTAAAAAATGGCGCCAAGAACACACCAAGAACCCGCGCGTGTTCTGGGTTTGGCTGATTTGCATTTCCCCTCAATCTCACTGAATACTTGATTATAACATGCAATCCACATATCATTATGCTCGTCTCAACCTCACGATCATGTCCATGTCCATTAATTTCATATAAATTAAACATACAACAAGAAATCACGAAGAAACCTCAAGAACCCTAATTTCTGCATGAAGGCTAGGATTTTTGATACACGATTCAAACAAAGCAATTAATTGAGGGAAAACATTCCATGCATGATTATGAACATATGGCCAAATTATTGTGCAGCAAAAATTGCATGGATCATAGAGTTAGAAGAGCTCATGCTTACCACTTGCAGCTGGTGATCGTGATTTGTGTTGGAGGTGTTACAGCTAGGTTCCAATGATGTGGATAGCTTCCCTAGGTGCCAAGTGATGTGTCTGAGTGCTTGGAATGGATTGAAATGGTTTGGAGTTGAAGATGGCACCTCAACTGCAAAACTGTCAAGAACTTGAGCAATTGGCTGGTGATTTTGTGAAATCAGTGTTCCAGATGTTATGTGAGCGTTTGGATCACTTCTATATGATGTATGTGAAGTGTGTGAGTGATTGGTTTAATTGGAAAAGCTCTCAAACTCAAAACCCGATAGCTACCTTGCTAAGAAAAGCATTTTTGCCAAGAGAAAGAGATTTTGAGGAAAGCATCTGTTAGATGGCTTTGGTGTACTCAAATTGATCACAATTGAGCTCTATTTATAGTAGAGCAAGTTTGTTTTGCAAGGAATAGTGAATGGCAGCTGTTAAGTAGGTTTGGCCAATGTTGGCAAATGAAAATCCAAGTCTCCTCTAGCCATTGACTAGAGGTTAGGGCACAGAGCTTTGGTCTCCTTGGTCTTGGATAAGTCTTGACTGATTTCAGATGAGAATGGCTCAGTCCATGCCACCTTGATGCTTCCATTGAATGCTTCAATCCAAATTTGGAGTCTTGTCCCTATTTTGGCCATTCTAGGTTCAACATGCTATTTCTTGTTCCATGGACTTTGGAGGCTTGGCTCAGTGATTGTCCTCTTTAGATTCAATCCTCAGATGTGTCCAAGTGGATAGGAGCATTTGAATTTGGCTGATTTTGGCAAATCGAGCAAAGTTGCAAATTCTGCCTTGCCTTGGCAGATTTCAGCAAGGCAACTTTCCAATGTCATATCTCATGACTCAAATGGAATTTGGCAATGTTCTTGGCCATTTTGGAAAGCCCTTACATGATATAACAACTGTTTGAACCTATTTGGTTTTGATCTCTTTTGAATCCAAGTGAAAAATCCCCCTACATTTGGCAAAAAGTGAAGGCAGATTCTGACTTAGTGAAAATTTCACTAAGTGTTGGAAAAAGTGACATTTTCACTTTTCAGCCATTTTGATCACTCCATAACTCATAATCCTTAATGAATTGGACTTAGGTCTAGTTGAAGTTTTTGTAGAGGGAAATGAGATCTACAAATCAAGCTTTGGATGGGAAAAAATGGCCTTGTGGTTTAGGAGTTATGACCCTCCAAAGTTGGTACCCTAGCCACTTTATTTTTAACTTAGAAAATTTTCTAAGTTTTTATGGTTACCCCTTTTACAAGTTATCCAACTTTTCTTGATTTTTCTTGATGAATGATGATTCAAATCATACATTAACATCATTTTAGGGTTAAAAATCCATTTTGGTGAAAAATCTCAAAAAGTCAAAGTTGACTTTTGTGCACAGTTGACTTTTTATCAGATGAATTCCAAACTGTGCAATTCTTCAGGAAATCATGTCCTTGACCTAAATCAAACTTGATGGACAGGTTTCATAGATGTCATAGGGTGTATTGAGGCACGTCCTAGGGTTTGGGAGCATGTCCTGGTCAAAAATCAAAGTTACAGTTGACTTTTTCCTTAAAACCCTAATTGTGGTGTAGATGAAATTGAGACTTGTTGCTCAAACTTCTTGGATTAATCCATTGTTCCACATGGATCAATATAGTTTATTAGAGACCCTCAAACCCTCCTTTGAGGTCTTGGCTCATGATTTGCCCAAAAAGTCAACTTAGGGGTGAATTAGGTCAAGAAACCCTAATTCCTGATTTTTGATGTAGGCATCCCCTGAGGTCAAATTGACTTGATGATTGGGTCCATGAGGTTCCATGGAGTACATTAGGTTGTGTTTTGGATCATTGGCTTGTGCCCAGATGAAATTTTCCATCTGGGGGCCCCGGTCGACCAAAACCCTAATTTGGTGACACTGTCGATCTTGAGACTTGATCCACCTAGAAGGGAGCAACCTTGTGCTTAATCCTTGAAGTGGGAGTCCTTTTGATCCATTGTAGATGTTTGAGAGGCTAGACAAGTTGAAGATCATGTCATTCCTTGATTGATCCTTTGTCTAAGGCTCTGAGAGGGCTTAAAACCCTAATTTTGATTGTGGTGAATGCTCAACAATTCCTTGAGGAGATTGATGAGGCACAAAGGTACATCCATATTGTGATGATGATTTGCACAATGATGGGAAATCTTAGTGGTCAAAATTTGGGGTATGACAAACAGAACTTGCTAGTTTAATTTGAATGTTTATGTTGTCTACATATAATCATTTTATAGGATAAGTCTTATGTGTGGCCTTGCTCTGTAATTCTCGGTGAGTATGTTTGGCAAAAGAAGCAGCGATTTTTAGAAGCTAACGTTGTTGAGGTGAGTTTTTTCTTCAAAATTCATGTTTATATGGAGTTTGTTTTCTATGATTTCTTATCAATATTCGTGCAACTTGGGGCTAGAACTTACTTACCTGGTTCAGTTGTGGCAAAAGTTGGTGCTAATGTCACTCTTACCGATGACTCCAGCAGATAGGAGGTATTACCCTTTCACTTTCATATTCTTTATTCCTGTTTATATTGATATGTTTTATGAATAAGGAGTGTTTGGAAAATTTTGGTTAGAGGTTGATGGTATTTTGGATTAATGGATATGCATTTTCATAATATTATTGTAAAACTGTTTATCTATTAATTTTTCAGCAAATTTATAAAATCGGATGTTCAACATTTCTACAGGTTTCAATAAGGTTTAAATTAAGGTATATGTTTACCAAACTTGGCTTAAGTGTTGCCTTGAATCCGACATTTATATCGGTTTGTGAATGTGAGAATGGTTTTCAATTTTCGTTAGTATTGTTTTTTAGCAGTTTAGTTATTTAATGGTCAAATTTGGGAACTTGTTGATTTGTCAAATGACTATGGCTTGTTTTGGACTTGCAGGGTGCTTGACAACATGAAAAGAGTTTGTGCCTTGAATAAAATTGAGTGCAATGTAAGATATTATGTTAATACTAGAATAACACTGTATATATATCATGGAATTTCATAAGGATGGTTATTATTAAACACTAACTGATCTCAGGGTTTTCATTTCTATCATTTCTATCATGTTTTCATTTCTATCATGTTTTTAAGGTCTATTATAATACTCTGATGTTCTCATTATTCGATATTTAAGTACTGCTTACTAGCTTAGTATAAGGCCTTCTACATTCATATTTGTCAAGAAAACTTATGTACACCCGCTATATGTTTAAGATATACTTTTTTTGTGGATGCATTTTGTTTTCATGTTGAGAATTATAGTTTTGTTTTCAGAAGATGCTGCTAGTTTCATGTGTTCTGTTTAACTTCTAGTTTCTAAACCAGCTCTATTGATTACTTTGTACTTTCGTGGAAAATTTTGGCAGTAGATACCTAACATTCAAGTTTACTGTTGAACTTTTAGTTTAAACTCAGTCATTTGATTTTAAATTAATATAGGAACTATCTTCATTATAAATTGCAGGCATACGCTGCTGTTAAATTTGCAGGTTCATGTCTTCGGCCATTGAAAGAGAGCGCTGGAATGTAGATGTTTTACATCACCTCTCAGCTGTCAGTGGAGGAAAAATCCTGAAATTTCCTTCATGTAAGAACCTCGTGATACCTTCCTTTATTCTTTAAGATTATGAAAATATGTTAAAGTTAGTATAGATAGCAATAACACCACGTATACCAATTGGTGGTGAAGTTATGATTTAGCTTACTTATTTGTGTCTTGACTTTTTAAAAAGAGAATGAACATGTCTAATGCTTTTTCAGTACCTTTGTTGCAATAACTGCACAACAACTAGCCATATGAACACTTGAAACTTGGCCATGTGTGGCAACAGGTAGGTCATTTATGGTGGCAACATGTCGGCTAATTATGGTGGTAGATTCTGCAATATCTCAAAGCTTCTCTGATTCTCGGCATGCTCATCGTCAGGGTTGATTCTGCAATTTACTTCTCAAATTACAACTACATCAAGGATAGAATATTGAAGTGGCTGGCGGATGAAGAGATTCAAAGAACATCGAGTGAATTTCCGAGTATACAGTATCTCGTCGTTGAAATGTCGCGTAAGGCTTTTCATAAAATCCTTTTTTCATGATTGACTTTGATAATTGAATTTACTGATTAAACAACCATGATATTGTAGTTGTTACTGATATTGATACTAGTGGAATTCATGCTTTTGAAGATTTAATCAAGAGCCTCAAGAAAAGAGATATTTAGGTACTAAACATTTACGAGATTAAACAGATTTCTACATCATGTTCATAATTATAAGAACTCTTCTTAAATTTGGAAACAAATGTTAACCAAATTCAAAATAATTGGTAAAATTGAATGGATTTCTTGCGTGACAAGAAATACGTTTATGATGATACATTTGTGATAAGTTTGTGATATTTTTGGCAGCTTCTATTGGTGAACCTGGGACCAATTGTAATTGAGAAGCATCATGCATCGACGTTATCAGGCTTAATTGGAGAAGACAAAATATTTCTAACAGTAGGTGATGCTGTTGCAAATTTTGGTCCAAAAGGTGCAGATTTATGAACATAGTAACTATTTCTACTGAAGTGTGTTTAAATCAGATATGAAGAAAAAGGTTTGTAAAGGTGTTAAGGAAAGTGTTAGGAACAATGAAAGGCCAAGTAGATTTGTTGTCAGTGGTTTTGTTTATTTACATCTCATACTGAAATTCTTCTAGGATTCACTTTTCGAAAATTGAAGAATTTAGTTTGTTAGGTTGAAACTCTAAATCTAATGTGTTGTTGATATACTTTCTCATTGATTGTAATTATAAGGATAGATTTCTTTTGTCATTACCACCTGTTCGTTCTCCTTGGGATGATATATCCCATTATGTTCATATTTCAACTAATATTTTTTTTTTAATTTTAAAAATAAACTACCTGCGGATTTACCAGTGGAATGGAAATTTCCTACGGATTTACCTGCAGAAGAACTCGTGGAACAGAGAGTTGTGACGGTTAGAACCGTCGTAATCAACAATAAAAACAAAAATCAAATTGAGCGTTACGAAGGTTGATAACCGTCGCAATATGCAGATTACGTCAGTTTGCTACCCGTCGTGAGAGATAACGATGGTTGGTGTGACAGTTTTGACAACCGACGCAATATGGCCTCGCGACGCACGTTTCTGCGACAGAGCTGCAACCGTCGTGACTTGCAAATTACAGCGGTTTTAACCGTCGTAACTTGCCAAAATAACCGTCGCAATCTGCCAATTTTCTTGTAGTGTTCTCTTTTTGATGTTGTCAAAGGGGGAGAAGGAAACTAGCAGCAGAAAATATTAAAACAACAGATATTACAGTGTTAATGATTGCACAAAGATAGGGGAGTCTTTCGTCATCAAATTACAAATCAAGAGAAAGACAGACAGTGTTGCAAACATCAAAAAGTGGGAGTATGTGAGGGTTGAATACCATTCATCTATTTCTGTTTTAATGATGTCAACAAGTAGGATAGTCTTTAGTTTGTAACTTGGACGGTATCACTTCGTTATTGGTCACATTGCATCTAACCATTGATTTTCATGTGTCTAAACACATAGGAAGAGGTCTACACAATTTCTTCATGTGCATGATCATGGTGTTAGTGTTTGGCGTGCATGAATCGAGTCTTAGTTGGTCAAAATGTGCAAAAAAAATGAATTTTTGAGTTTTTGCATGTCTTGAGTCGACCTAAGCTAAGCATGAGTCGACTCATGTAGTTTTATCAATTTCTTATGAAATAGTCAGGTTAGCGAACGCTGACCTGCGATCGACGCATGCTTTTTGGTCTTTTGTATTTCTGCAAATTCAGCGTCTTTGAGTCGACGCAAGGTGATGAGCAGTCGATGCAAGATTAATTGTTTTGTATAGATTTTTCCACGGGTTGGCGCACGCTGAACTGCGGTCGACCCATCACTGTCTGGGCTATTTTTTCTGCATTTTATTTTTCCTATTATTTCAAATAGTTGGCTATTCTTGCATTATATGTAGTTGTTTCATCTCTTTTTCAAAAACAACAAGAAACGTGAAAATAGATACCAATCTTTCTCTTCATCTTTATCTTCAACCTTGAGTAAACAAACAATTACACATAATCATTTTTGTTTGTGTCGCCCATTGTTTTGAAGTGATAAACATTCAGAATTAGGAGTGTTGTGATCTTCTGTTCTGGGTTGAGAATTGGTAGGTGTTTCTTGAATAAAACCTCAGGTTTTGTCCTCCAAGAATCGATCGAGTGAAGGTGATTGAAGAGCTGCGGGTTCTTTCAATCTAGTAGCATGAGACGGTGATTTTGGGGGTTTTTGTACAATCGTTTCATTCTATAGGGATTCAGCCGTGTGAAGGTAACCGAAGAACAGAGTATTCGTTCGGTTTAGTAGCTATAGTCGGAGGATCATAGAAGAAAGATTTGGGATCGAATTGTGGAAGATCGAAATCAACTGAGTGAAGGTAACTGAAGAATGGTGGGTTCTTGTAGTTTAGTAGCGTGAGACGGTGATTTGTTCAACCAGATTCGAGGCACTTAATTCATCTTGAATCAAGGGGAGAGAAGACTATGCATCAACAATCAAAGACGTTTGAGGGTTTGGATGTTCATTGTACTTCTCTTGTATAAATAAGTTATAAACGACAATTTATATATATCTCAATTCCATTTGTCGAATTTGGGCAGAGGTACCCATAGCGAGGACGATTGGGGAACTGCCTAATCAAATCGTGTTTGTCCTCTCTTTCCCATCTCTTTTACGTTTCGATATTATTCGAATTTGTGAAGTATCAATTGATCGAAATTTCTGAGATAGTGTAATTTTGAGCTGATAAATTGTTTTATAAATTGGTACAATCCCTTGGATTGTATTTTGAACCAGCTTAACATTCACATTATTTGGAAATATGCACTTAGTGTGTTTGCTCACACCAAGTGTTCGATAATTTGATTCAACGCAAAATCGAATGCATTTGCAATTAATTTTTGTCAACCTATCTCGTTGGAATTGGATTAACATCAAGCAAACGAAACACGGTTGATTGCATTTAAATTTTGTTGATTAATCTGAATTTTTCTCATCCGTTATTTCATTCCTAATATTGTCGTGCATATCCGATCCTTTTAGTAGATGTTCATTGTAGACGTGTGATTTAGTGGTTGCTTCCGTAAAAAAATTTTAAAACCAATTTTTGGTAACCATTTGCGTGTATAAAATTTGTGGGATCTATTCAACCCCCCATCTAGATCCTAGCCATCATCTAACAAGTGGTATAACGAGCTCCGATTTATCTGGTGCTTCGGTAAAACTTCTTGGAATATGGAAAACGAACCTAAAGGGGCTTATAATAGAGCTCTAGTTTTTACAGGCGAGAATTATAGCTACTAGAAGGATTGTATGCGCGTCCATATAAATTCCATAGATCGGAAGGTTTGGAACGCTATTTTAAACGGTCCCATGGAAATTACTATGACAAATACTGAAGGCGTTGTCGTTCCCAAACCCGAAGCTCAATGGAATGAGGAGGACGAGAAAAAGTACAGCTATGAGTGGAAGGCTCGAAATATTTTGATTTCCTCTTTGGGAGAGTATGAATATTATCGAGTCTCTCATTGTGAAATGGCCAAAGCCATGTGGGATGCTTTACAAGTATCTCACGAAGGCATTAATGATGTTAAAATGGCCCGTATCAACACACTAACGCAAGAATTCAATTTTTTTTTACATGAAGCAAGGGGAAACCATTGCGGATATGCAAAAACGATTTACTCACATTATCAATAAATTGCATGTACTTGGTAAACCAATTCCCAACGAGGTTGCTACTAATAATATTTTGAGGTGTCTTAACAGGGAATGGCAGCCGAAGGTCACCGCGATCAAGGAGGCCAATAATCTAGCCACTCTAGACCTCACGACATTATTTGGCAAACTCGATGAGCATGAGCAAGTGCTCATTAGCTTGGATAAACATGAAAAGAGTATAAAGAAGGAGAAAACAAAAGATACGGAAAAGAAGTCGATTGCTCTTAACGCTACTTGTTCAAAGTCCACATCTCAAGAACAAAGTGATGATGAAACCAACAATGACGAAGATGACGACTCCGATGATGACATGAGCATATTTGTGAAGAGATTCAATAGATACGTTTGGAAGAATGAGATTCAACACTCGGATAAAAATCTAGTCAAATTTAGGAGGCAATCTAAAAAGGAAAGCAACAAGAATGGCAAGGTTAAAGGAACGTGTTACAATTGTGGAAAATCTAGGCACTACATGCCAGATTGTCCATCACTCAAGAAAGACAAGGATAAGGATAAGGATAAGGATAAGAGTCGTCAACACAAAAATTCAAACAAGTCTAGACGAGCATACATCGCTTGGGAGAGCGATAGCGAGTCAGAAAAAGGTGACAGCTCAAGTGACGAAAGTGAATCCGTTAATCTATGTCTTATGACACGTCAAAACAAGAAGAAATAGGTAAAACACTCTAAATATGATCATTCTAATAGTATGTCTATTTAGAATTACAAAAGGCTTTTGATACATTGCACCACGAGGCTAAGGAAGCTTTTCAACACTTAGCCTCGAACAAAAAGATTTTTTCATATTTGGAGAGAAAGGTTTCCGATTCCAAAAAGGAATTGGAAGCTCTTAAAAACTTCATGGTGGAAGCATCAAAAGCTAAGATTGATGAAAATAAGTCTCCATGGTTCAAGTTTGGGGGCTGTGATACTTGTCATATTTGGAAAAAAGAGGTGAGAACCCTTAAGGCCAAATTAGACAAGGCTCTTAAGCCTAAAGTTATGTTTGTTATTGATCGATTGCATTATTGAGAAAGTATGAATAATTCATATCAAAAGTATACGTATGTGATTCGAGATAGAGATAGCAAAGTTAAATTCCAAACGAATCGTGATTGCCTATATTGTTGCAAGCCTGGTCATACTATTGCTAAATGTCGTTTTAGAAGATTTCATATTCCAAAAGGCATTTATCAATGGTTGCCCAAGTGCGATATTGGTTTCACTCACCGTAAAGGACCCAATGAGAATTGGGTACCTACTTTCCCTTGATTGTTTTGTAGGTACAAAGTCTTGAGACCACCGAAAGAAGATGGGTTCTGGATAGTGGCTGCTCAAGACATATGACATGAGACATATCTCTTTTCATTGACTTTGTGGCAATGAAAAAAAGTTTTGTCACCTACGGAGATAACAATAAGGGATAGATTCTTGGCAAAGGTAGTGTAGGTAACCCCTCATATACTATTATCTCTGATGTGCTGCTTGTGGAAGGCCTTAGACATAACCTTTTAAGTATTAGTCAACTATGTGACAAGAATTATAAAGTAACATTTTCAAAATATTGTTGCATAGTTGAAGATAGTGATAAAAAGGATGTGTTTAAGGGCTTGAGGGTGAACAATGTCTATATGCTAGACTTAAACGAGGTATCGTTGAATGGAGACAAGTGTCTAGTCACTATGAATGAAGATTCATGGTTGTGGCATAAACGGTTGGCTCATATCAATTTTGATTTTCTTAACAAAATAGTCTCTAAAGACCTAGTCATCGATTTGCCCAAAATCAAATTCACAAAGGATCATCTTTGTGGTGCTTGTCAAATGGGGAAGCAAATAAGGATCTCATTCAAATCTAAAAACATAGTTTCAACTATGAGACCCCTTTAGCTCCTCCATATGGACTTATTTGGACCATCTAGGATCAAAAGCCTAGGTGGTGACTATTTTGGTTTTGTAATAGTCGATGGTTTTTCTAGGTTTTGATGGACTATTTTCTTAGTAAATAAGAGTGATACCTTTTCGGCCTTTGAGAAATTTTCTAAGCTATCTTAAAACAAGTTAAACATGAACATTGTGGCAATTAGAAGTGATCATGGGGGTGAGTTTGAAAATCATTTGTTTGAAGCATTTTATGAATCCCATGGAATTGATCATAATTTTTACGCACCACGTACCCCTCAACAAAATGGGGTGGTGGAACGTAAAAATAGAATTTTGGAGGAACTTGGAAGGACTATGATCAATGAAAGTGGACTTCCAAAATACTTTTGGGCCGACGCCATCAGTACGGCTTGTTACGTTTTGAATAGGGTGCTCATCTGGCCTATTCTAAACAAGACACCGTATGAGCTTTCAAAAGGGTGTAAGCCAAATATCTCTCACCTTCATGTCTTTGGTTGCAAGTGTTTCGTCTTAAACAATGGGAAAGAGACACTTGGCAAGTTTGATGTCAAGGCCGACGAGGGTATTTTTCTTGGATACTCTCAGTCAAGTAAAGCTTATAGAATTTATAATAAAAGGTGACGAATTATTGAAGAGTCAGTACATGTTACTTTTGATGAGTCTTATCCGAAAAATTTCGGAGAAGGTAGTTATTTTCATGGTGCAGGTGTATCTTCAGAAGACATACTCAAGGACACTAATAAAGAAACTGATTAGCCCGAAGCAGTGCGTATTGAGGAGGAAAAGGATCACCAACCTATGAAGAGTGAGGAGGATCATCCAAATAATGAAGATGACCTTCCTCCAACATGGAAGTCTTCTAAAGACCATCCAATCGACAATATTATCGGTGACATCTCTAAGGGAGTAACCAACCATACTAAGCTTAGTAACTTTTGTTATTACTCCGCTTTTGTGTCACAAGTTGAACCTAAAAACGCAAAGGAGGCGTTACTCGATGGGCATTGGTTTTTATCAATGCAAGATGAACTAAATCAATTCAGGAGAAATAAGGTTTAGGTCCTTGTCCCCCCCCCCCCACGAGATCATCGAGTAATCGGCACCCGGTGGGTGTTTAGGAATAAACTTGATGAAAACAGAGTTATAACACGAAACAAAGCGCGGCTTGTAGCGCTAGGCTATAACAAATATGAAGGAATCGACTATGAGGAAACTTATGCTCTGGTTGTCTGACTCGAGGCTATACGCCTTTTACTTGCTTATGCTTGCACTAAAAACTTCAAAGTATTTTAGATGGACGTTAAAAGTGTTTTCCTTAACGGATACATCAATGAAGAGGTTTATGTAGCCCAACCTCCAGGTTTTGAATCCCATGAATATCCTGATCATGTCTACAAACTTAAACGTACTTTGTACGAACTTAAACAAGCCCCTAGGGCTAGGTATGAACGTCTAAGCAAATTTTTACTTGATCAAGGGTATTCAAGAGGGAAGGTTGACACAACCCTCTTTATTAAACGTCAAGGAAAACACTTAATTTTGGTACAAATTTATGTTGACGATATTATCTCCGGGTCTACTAACATGACCTTGGTCAAGGAGTTTTCTAGTTTGATGCAGGGGGAGTTTGAAATGAGCATGATGGGGGAGCTCAACTATTTCCTAGGATTGCAAATCAAACAACTCGAAGAGGGTACTTTTGTGAGTCAAACAAAATATTGTCTTGAGCTTCTCAAATGCTTCGACATGCTAAACTACAAGGCAATAGATACTCATATGCCTACTTGTGCCAATCTTGATTGTGACGAAAATGGTAAGGATGTAGAGGTAAAGAAGTATCGAGGTATGATTGGATCTCTTCTTTATCTTACCGCATCACGACCCGACATTATGTTTAGTGTATGCATGTGTGCGAGGTATCAAGCACGTCCCAAGGATCCCACTTAAAAGCAGTTAAGCGCATACTTCGATACCTTTCCGATACTCCAAAGTATGGGCTATGGTATTCTAAAGGTAGTGTTTGTTCCTTAGTTGGCTATTCCGATTCCGATTTTTCTGAGTGCAAATTGGATAGGAAAAGTACTAGTGGCATGTGTCACTTTTTCGCAAATTCCTTGGTAAGTTGGCATAGCAAGAAACAGGTTTCTGTTGCCTTGTCAACAGCCGAGGCGGAATACGTTGCCGCCAGCAGTTGTTGTGCTCAAGTCCTATGGATTAAGCAATAATTGGTTGATTTTAATTTAAAACTTGATCGTATTCCTATTTTGTGCGATAACACTAGTGCTATTAAACTAACTAAGAACCTCGTATTACATTCACGCACCAAGCATATCGAAATACGTCATCATTTCCTTAGGGATCATGTAGAGAAAGGTGATGTGGTCTTTGAGCATGTTGATACTAAAAATAAACTTACTGACATTTTTACAAAACCACTAGCTACAAAGCCTTTCTTTCACATCCGTAGGGAACTAGGCGTTCTTGACATCTCGGACCGTGTTTGATAATCCTTTAAGATAGTAGTTCTTCACACACATACACACACATATATATATATATCTGTGTGTGTGTGTGTGTGTGTGTGTGTGTGTGTTTGTTTATGTTTTTGACTAACAATGCAAAGAGTTATTGAGTTATATGTGAGGGCTCTCATCATCAATAGTGATCAAGGTAATATCGTTCCGCTTCATAAGCCTTCTTTAATGAATGTACCATGTTGAGTGTTTAAAGATGATGTTTATTACTCATTTAAGCATATATTATTCATTTGGATGGTTGATTTATGTGTTAGCATGCTTATTTATCGTGTAACGGTGAATTTATATGCTAAAATATGTTTTTTCCATTTTTTTTTTACTTGGTTGAGTCGACCAACGCGTGTCATGGGTCGACTCACGAATGGTCCAATTTTTCAAGAGACGGTGCATGTTATATTTTGTGTTTTGATTGTATGACTTGTTCTTTTCTTGCATGATGTTTTGCTTTTGCTTTCATTTAGGACTATGTTACTATTTACACTATTATGGAATGAGTTATGTTTGCATCTCGTGTGCTGTATTTATCCGCTCTTATTCTCACATTAACGTCATTATATGTGGATGCATGTTAGTGTATCTGTTTGCAAATTGATTGAGTGGATCTTTCCATATTATAATGCTTCATCTTTGACCACCTTCTACTTCTCTTTTTGATGTTGTCAAAGGGGGAGAAGGATACTAGCAGCAGAAAATATTAAAACAGCAGATATTACAGTGTTAATGATTGGACAAAGATAGGGGGAGTCTTTCGTCATCAAATTACAAATCAAGAGAAAAACAGACAGTGTTGCAAACATCAAAAAGGGGGAGTATGTGAGGGTTGAATACCATTTATCTATTTCTATTTTAAAGATGTCAACAAGTAGGATAGTCTTTAGTTTGTAACTTGGACGGTATCACTTCGTTGTTGGTCACATTGCATCTAACCATTGATTTTCATGTGTCTAAACACATAGGAAGAGGTCTACACAATTTCTACATGTGCATGATCATGGTGTTAGTGTTTGGCGTGCATGAATCGAGTCTTAGTTGGTCAAAATGTGCAAAAAAAATGAATTTCTGAGTTTTTGCATGTCTTGAGTCGACCTAAGCTAAGCATGAGTCGACTCATGCAGTTTTATCAATTTCTTGTGAAATAGTCGGGTTAGCGCACGCTGACCTGCGATCGACGCTTGCTTTCTGGTCTTTTATATTTCTGCAAATTCAGCGTCTTTGAGTCGACGCAAGGTGATGAGCGGTCGACGCAAGATCAATTGTTTTGTATAGATTTTTCCACGGGTTGGCGCACGCTGAACTGCGGTCGACCCATCACTGTCTGGGCTGTTTTTTCTGCATTTTATTTTTCTGTTATTTCACATAGTTGGTTATTCTTGCATTATATATAGTTGGTTCATCTCTTTTTCAAAAACAACAAGAAACGTGAAAATAGATACCAATCTTTCTCTTCATCTTCATCTTCAACCTTGAGTAAACAAACAATTACACATAATCATTTTTGTTTGTGTCACCCATTGTTTTGAAGTGATAAACATTCAGAATTAGGAGTGTTGTGATCTTCTGTTCTGGGTTGAGAATTGGTAGGTGTTTCTTAAATAAAACCTCAGGTTTTGTCCTCCAAGAATCGACCGAGTGAAGGTGATTGAAGAGCTGCGGGTTCTTTCAATCTAGTAGCGTGATACGGTGATTTTAGGGGTTTTTGCACAAATCGTTTCGTTCTACAGGGATTCAGCCGTGCGAAGGTAACCGAAGAACAGAGTATTCGTTCGGTTTAGTAGCTACAGTCGGAGGATCGTAGAAGAAAGATCTGGGATCGAATTGTGGAAGATCGAAATCGACCGAGTGAAGGTAACTGAAGAATGGTGGGTTCTTGCAGTTTAGTAGCGTGAGACGGTGATTTGTTCAACCAGATTCGAGGCACTTGATTCATCTTGAATCAAGGGGAGAGAAGACTATGCATCAACAATCAAAGACGTTTGAGGGTTTGGATGTTCATTGTTCTTCTCTTGTATAAATAACTTACAAAGGACAATTTATATATATCTCAATTCCATTTGTCGAATTAGGGGCAGAGGTACCCATAGCGAGGACGATTGGGGAACTGCCTAATCAAATCGTGTTTGTCCTCTCTTTCCCATCTCTTTTACGTTTCGATATTATTCAAATTTGTGAAGTATCAATTGATCGAAATTTCTGAGATAGTGTAATTTTGAGCTGATAAATTGTTTTATAAATTGATACAATCCCTTGGATTGTATTTTGAACCAGTTTAACATTCACGTTATTTAGAAATCTGCACTTAGTGTGTTTGCTCACACCAAGTGTTCGATAATTTGATTCAACGCAAAATCGAACGCATTTGCAATTAATTTTTGTCAACCTATCTCATTGGAATTGGATTAACATCAACCAAATAAAACACAGTTGATTGTGTTTAAATTTTGTTGATTAATCTGAATTTTTCTCATCCGTTATTTCATTCCTAATATTGTCGTGCATATCCGATCCTTTTAGTAGAGGTTCGTTGTAGACGTGTGATTCAGTGGTTGCTTCCGCAAAAATTTTTAAAACTAATTTTTGGTAACCATTTGTATTTATAAAATTTGTGGGATCTAGTCAACCCCCCTTCTAGATCCTAGCCATCGTCTAACAGTTGCTAGATTTCAATTAGTTTCAGTAGCGATATCAACAGTGGTAGTGATAATGACTTACTTTCACTTATGCTTTCTTTGGAAACAAGAATACAATGACCACCTCTAACATTAAGCGCAATGAAGTCGGTGATTTTTAGTCCTATTACATTAATGAGGAAAGGATATCCTATTTTCGATAGCAGATTATCCTTTCCTTCCCAAAAGGAAGAGTAAGTCATCATGGAGACATGTTCTATATTGGAGAGGGCCAATATTACTATTTTGGACTATTCTCCCAGTCCTTACTTCTACCTCTACGTCCCTGTCGTTCGTGACATAAGGTTTCCTATACCCTTTTACTAATTTAAGGAGGAGGTTTTAAAGGCACTCAACATTTCCCCATCTCAGATCACACCCAATGGATGAAGTTTTTTCGGGCGTTTGGGATCATATGGTGGTGACTAGGTGTTCACCCTACCAAAGATGTATTCTTTTCCTTCTTTGGAACCAAGGTGGTTGTTCGAAAGGGTTGGGTGATCTTAGGTGTGTTTCTTGTGAAGGTTTTGTTTAAACCCTACTAATATCACTATTAATAATTGGAAGGACAAGTTTGCAAAAGTGAGAGGACGAGACGACTCCTCCACAATCAGTAACAACATAAATGATGCCTCTTGCTTTCATCTAGCCTAGATAGATAATCCAATGGCAATCATAGGCTTTGGCTTCGATTACCTCACCAATGATGAAGTGGAAGTGGTCTTGCTTTTGGATGAGTTTAAGGTCATGGATTCCCGTACCATGATCTCCTTGGATCATGGGGAAGATAAAGACATGGATAAATACCAAAGTAAGTTCAATGTACTAACGACCCTCATTTTGCCTTGATCCTTGATTGTACATATAAAACCAACATGTAACAACTCACAATAGTTGATAATGTTGGTGTTACATCAACCAAGTTGACTTTCTCTGATGAGTTTGCCTACTTGGAACATGAAAGGGAAGCAAACTTCAAACGAACACTAAAGAAGCTATAGGAGTTGTTCACATATGATATGTTGTTTCCCATCCTAATTATATCTCTTATGTTTATTCCATATTTTAAAAAAATGTTGGTGCAAGAAACATATCTAGGCTAATAGGCAAGATCATGCTATGGATCTATTGAGTAAAGTCATGTATTCAAATAGGGTGTTTATTGTTGAACAATACTTTCAACATTTTGAAATAGTATGTGTTGATATCTCTTCATTTGTTGATTATATGCACCAAATATGGTTGACACCATATAAAGAAAATTTTGTTGGTGCATGGACTAACCAACTCACTCGTTTAAGGAGCACGGCAACAAACAAGTACTTTTTTTTAACATTTTGAGTTTAATGTTATTACATAATTTTTGATCAAATTATTTATTGAACTTTTCTCTAATGTTATTTTATAGGGTAGAGTATTCTCATTCATGACTCAAAAATATGTTTCATACTAGTCGAGGAGAGTTATCCATATGTTAGGATGCAATCAACACCATGTTGAAGCTGCAATTAGGTTCAAATAGAGCACAGCTTCAAAAAAGTGTTGTCAACATTGAGTATTGATATAACACTTCTTTTTACTTAATATTGCACTATTTTATCTCAAGGTAATGTATACAACACATTTTGAAGGAAATAGAAAGAGTAAAAAAGTGTTGGTGCTGACAAAATTGCATGTGGATGCTTCCTTAAGAAACCCCATGGATTACCTTGTGCATGTGAACTTTCAATTCTTCAAATACAATTTTATCCTTTTCCATTAGTATCCATTCATATGTTTTGAAGTAATTACATATTAAAGAGTATGAAGCCATTAAAGAAGAGAATGGGACACAATTGAACTTAAGGGAGTTAAGAAGAGTAAACGGGGGAAAGAAAATCATGTGCATTGTGATCCTTCACATTGGGAGTATGTTGATGCCTCGCAGGGAAGTCAAACATCCAAGAGATCATCTAATAAAGCTTTATCAAGTCATCCATCTAGAAAGTCTTCAAAACATCTTTACATGTCTCAGTTTCCTATTTTATTGCATGACTACATTGAATATATTATAGATGGGATGAAGTTCATGGTCATTGGTTTTCACATATCTAGATAGGGTGATGTTTATCAAGGTGTTAATTTTATTTCAAAGTGTTCTATGACATAGTGATAAGTGTAAAATGTAACTATTTTTGTATATAAGTTTTGTTGCACTTATCGATACTTTTTGGTTAATATCGTTCGAATAAACCCCGATTTGTTTATAAATACGTTTACTTTACATTTTAGTGTATACTTGTGTTTTTGATTCATTTATGTAATGATTAATAGTTTTCCATTCATTTTGTAGGTAATTAAGCATTGTTGGAGCAATGAGTAATAAAAGCTCCAGGATGTACCATTTGGATCAATAAAAGGAAGAAGGCGAAGAAAGAAAGCCATTGTATAGAAGCTAGAAGCCATAATAAAGAAGTGCAGTCAGCGTGATTTCGCTGGGCGAAGCTAGTGTCGCTGGGCGATACTACCTTTCACCGGGCGAGTTGCACCAGAAGAATTTCTGACTGTCATGCTCCGCCGGGCGATACTGCCTTTCGCTGGGCGAAGCAGGGGCGTAAGGAAATAAGGAAATTCTAGTTGCATTCCAAGTTTTTGAGCTTTCGTTGGGCGATGCTTTTACCGCCAGGCGAAACTAGATATTTGTTGCCAGGCTGTCCAAGTACGCACCTAGTGTGAGAGTAATAAAATGCTCCGCCGGGCGAAGCCATTCTTCCTCCGAACGGTGCGTCTGAGACAAAATTTTGTATATAATTCATTTTACTTTATTTTTGTTAGGTTATGTTGTTTGGGGGTGATTTTTTCTCTCCCAACTTCATCAACCTCATTATTTGGTAGAGATAGCTAGAAAACAACTTGGAAGCTTGCACTCGGATGAACCGGAGTGGATTGATCGTCGATCGGCTCTGACAATCCGCGAGATGTTTGGTTCATTTCTTTTCTTCTTTGTGTTTTTATTCTTTGTTGGGTTGTGTATATGTATTTACAATGATCTCATGTATATTTGTCGCCCATCGCGTTGTATGAAATCTGCTTTAGAAATCTTTATTGGTGATTGTCTCTGATTTTTGCTTTATGCCCGGAGTTTGTGTTGTGTTAGAGATAAACATCGCGAACTTTGATTAGGGATGATTATCTATTAGTTTCTGGATGCTAGAGGTAGATTTAGAGCTAACAATCTTCAATAGGCATCAGAACTTAATGCCATCCATGTCTTGAGTCGAGCGCGAGGGTGTCGACGATGGTAGCACGGTTGTTCTCTCAACTTTGTGTTAAACATAACCTTTGTTGTGAGCGATGCTGGGTGATATTGAGGAGTATTGTAGGTTGAGTATAACTGGTCGGTAAGTTTAAGTTTGTGATGAGTGAATTATGTGCATGCTGGATAAGTTTCTTCTCTCTGAAGAATGAATTCTTTTTATGTTGATATTTACTTTTCTGTTTTCTTGTTTGAAACCATTATAATGCAAACTCATAAACGCAAGAGACTGTCGAACGACATTCTTTCCCTCGAACCGATCTTTGTGGACACGACATAAATCCCGGAGGGAATTCTTCCAAAAATAAATATTTTTGCTGCTTGCCGCTATTCCGCAACCAACACATAGTCTCAGAAGTTAGGAGTTCACTTCAAATCTCTAGCTGGGGTGTTCAAGATCGTGAGAAATAGATAATGATTTCTGACATGGGTTATTTTGTTGCTTCTAGATACAATGTGATATTGGTGTCGTTGTCGTGTAACCTTAATACCACTTTCTTTCGACTTGGGGTATCTCCATTTATGTCCGAGTAGACATAAAATTATTGCAGTTTATTTTGTTAACAACAGTCATTGGGTTCATGTGAAGTTGACACCCGATTATCCATTGCCTCCCGTCACTGGCCATTTGAAAGAGAGATGTAGTGAAGGTGCAAGAGTACGGAAAAGAACATATACAGGACATATAACGCATTGTGTGGCACCCTAGCCCAAAGAGGGAGTGAAGTGAAATTAACACCCGAGGCCGAAGAGGTCGGGGAGTGGTCGCCCGAATTCACATCAGAATGAGAGGATCATGTGGTTGTGCAGGTATGTGACTGCATGGTTGAAGTAAGGCTTAGAAGGATTGATGGGTACTACCTATAACAATAAGATGCATCTTCTTTTTGGTAGCCTAACAAATATGAACTCCTGAGTTAAGCGTGCTTGACTTAGAGTAGTATTTGGATGGGTCGCCTTCTGGAAAGTTTCCCAAAAAGCGTGTGAGTGAAGACAAAACATGCTAAAAAGAATCATGTTGGTTTGTGGGGCCAGTCGGTAATCCTGAAAGCAGTCTGAGGCGTTACAAATGGTGTCAAATCATACCTCTCCCAATACGATGTGGTTCGGGGATGAACCAAGCAAAAACTGGTGGACATGTAACACCCGAGGCCGAAGAGGGAGGGCAGTGGTTGTAACACCTGATGCCGAAGAGGGCGGGGACTGGTCGCTCAAATTCACATTGAAATGAGATGATCCTGAGGTTGTATAGGTATGAGACTGCATGGTTGAAAGAAGGCTTAGAAGGATTAATTGGTACTACCTATACCAACAAGATGCATTTTCTTTTCGGTAGCCTAACAAATAAGAACTTCATAGTTAAGTTTGCTTGACTTGGAGTAGTATTTGGATGGGTGACCTTCAGGGAAATTTCCCGAAAAGCGTGTGAATGAGGAAAAACATGCTAAAAAAATTTGTGTTATTTTGTGGGGTTAGTCGGTAACCCTGAAAGCAGTCTGAGGCGTTAAACATTGGGAAGAAGAGCTTTGGAAGTTAACATGATTTGGATTTCATTGATATTGTTTTATAGTTAGTATTATATTGATATTTTTTTAAGGTTGTGATTGTACCAATACTTTTGTATGGCCATGTTAAGTTACGTTCATGTTAAGTTATCTTAAGTTATGTTCATGTTGCGGTAATACGATGTTAATTTTCATGTAATGCAATATTAAGTAAAAGTCTTAACAAAATAATGTCACAGAGACAATAAATAATGAAAAATCACCCCTAGAAACAACAAATAATGTCATTTTTTCCTCTTCTCCTCACTAAACAAAAAAAATAATAAAAAAACTATTGGCCTACCGAATTTTAAAAAATCTGACCACACCTCTATGTATACTGAGATTATGAAGAACATATGTGAAATCTGCCTCCAGAGAGATGGATCAGAGTAAATATTGATGGCATGGTGAACAAGCACTCAAAGGCAACTTGTGGAGGCTTTCCCCGAGACCATACAGACATGTGGTATAGGGGGTTCTCAAAGTTCATCAGCATCTCCAACATAGAGGTGGCAGAGATGTGGGAGGTGTTGGAGGGCATCAATTTGGAGGTTAAAAGAGGCCACAAAAGAATTTTGCTTCAATCAGACAACAAAAATATTGTTGCTAGACTTAATGGTAAAAATAATCATATTGGAGCAGCAAAAGGTCTGTTGAACCGAATAACTCAATTGCTCTCGGGCGAAATTGTTGTTCGTTTCATTCATATTTATATAAAAACTAATCGATGCGCTAATGCAATGGCTAAGATGAGCTCTCTACATGATCACGAACATCAAATTTTTGAAGTTTATCCAGATGATTTAGTTCTCTTGATCAATAATGTTATTTTGGGGGTCAAAACTCCCTAGGGGTGTTCGCGGGTTGGGTTGGGTCTAATTTGATTAAACCCAATACCCGACCCGATCAATAGTCTTCGGTTTGGGTTGAGTATTCAACCCGTACTTATAAGACTAAATCTGAAGCAAACCAACCTACTCATCAATGGGTTGGGTTGGGTTTGTGGGTCATCCGCTAAATATAAATTTCAAATTTTAAATAAAATATTAATTTAATTAACATATTTATTTTACAAAAACATTAAAAAAAGTATAAAAATTTAGTATTTAATTTGAATAAAATTTATCGTTTAAGACCTAAAAACTCTTTTACGATTCTGATCAAGTCAGAAAAATATATAAATGGAGTAAAGTATAATTTAAAAGGTAAGATATATCTCTTTTGAATAAAGAAATTTGATCTCTCAAATTTGATTTAGACTTGAGATTTTATAATTAATAAAATTTATAATTATATTTAAAAAAATATATGCATTGTAAGAATTATGCAAGATAATTTATAAATAAAATAAAATAAAAATAGTGTGACATATCAATGGATTGAGTTCGCGGGTTAGTGGATTTAAAACTTCAAATTCGTTACCCGAACTAAATATCAATGAATTTGAATAGATTGGTTCGGATTAGACCCGTACATGATTGGATTGGGTAAAAATAAGGGTTGAGTTGGATTGCATGAATGGGTTTGCAGGTTGGCTTGTACCCATGAACATCCCTATAACTCCATGTGTAACCTTGGTTTAGTTTTTGAGAGTTTCTTAATCCACCCCTTGATACTCTTAGCCACCTAGCGCATTTCTTTTTATGCCCCATGCTTCCGGAGCTGTATCTCCGGGCGCACCCTTTTTTTACGCTGGATGCTTCCGGAGACACATCTACGGAAAAAGTTTCGTAGATGCATCTCTGAAATCTTATCAGAATAGGCTTTTTTTTTAAATCCAGTTTTGTTGGTCGCAGATGGATATTAACTGTTGCAGATGAATATAAAATAACATACATCCGTAAATAAAATAATATGATATATATATATATATATGTGTGTGTGTGTGTATTTATATATATATATATATATATATATACACACACACACACATATATATATATATATATATTAATATATATATATATATATATATATATATATATATATATATATATATATATATATATATATATATATATATACACACACATAGCCAATAACTTTGGCCGGACAGAACTTAAGATGGATTACAAAAACTTGTTAAGAGAAGACAAATTCGGAAAAATCTACTGCAACTCAGAAATTGCAAGGACTTTCTTTTTTCCATTTGACATCAAACACTCCAGGCCAAAATTAGTTGAAGCCTACAAAAAGAGAAGCCAGTCTGGAAGAATCAGAGTCACCTCTTCAAGCTCTTCATTTGAAAAAATGACTATGTAATTCCTACAAAGACAAAGGAAACATTGCCGACACAAAAGACAAGGCATACAAAGAATGTTTTACAAGGAATCTCAGCTGGGCCCCACTATAATAATGTAAGGACAGCTGGTCCTAAATTCACGGCTATTGAAAGAGGGTCTGTCTCATTCAACCTTATCTCTTAAGCAATAATGTCTTAAAGATAAGCTTAGCATAAGTCGTAAAGTCTATAGTAGACTAAGACTTAAAGTTTCTTTTTCTTTTTGCTGGCAGACAGCTGTAAGTTATTACCAATAGTCTAGAGTCTTCCTTACATGTATAAAAGGAGGATCTCACTTCATTTGTAAGTAGAGCAATCCATAGCTAACCACCGCAATACTCCATCATGTATCAAAAACCCTTATTAATAAATATGTTTTCATATATAGTTTTTTCACACTAAAAACCTTGCTCCTACTTCCTAAATTGCAGAGAAAGAGGTATGACTTCTTAACACTTTAACTTCTTATTCTTATATGTCTATGCTTATAGTTATTATTAATTCATGTTTATCTTCATTCCAAAAGACGTAAGTCTTGTTTGAACTGAAAGAGACCATTATGAATCTAAGAAAGAAACCGCTAGGGAAAAAAAGTACCAGGAGGGGAAAAGAGTACCAATAGGTAGAATTCTTAGAGGATAGGTCTTAAACGCAGAAATTTCTGTGGTAGTAGGTTAGAGACGACAAGGTGAGGGGTCAAGTTGAAACATCAACTACCTAATAACTAAAAGCATAAACATACATGAATAAGAGTTAGGTTATATGAGCCATATACCTGGAATCAGCAATAAGGAAGAAGGAGTAAGTGTAAATCTAAAAACTTAAGAAAAACAAATTTTTTCAACACTACAAAATACTCACAAGACTTTTCTATAAAACATCAAAACAGACTTAAATTTTTGAAATGGAACGTGAAGATGTGTACCCAGATTCAAATTTTACTACACAAAGGTATTACTCAAATTACTTTGGAACTGATTACTCAGAACCAAACTCAAACAAAAAATTCTCAGATTTAATTTATATCCAAGATTTTGACAAGAAAATTACTTACTTACTCAAGACGTTTCCATACCCAGACATAATTAAAAGCATACTGAAAAGATTAAAATTCACTTATTTCCAAGAAAAAGTTTTTCTAGACGAAATAACAGCTACAATAGAAAAAGATTTTGAAGAACATGAATTGAAGTGTTTAACTAAAGAATTAAATCAACTCACTTCCACTTCAAAATACTTAAATTACTTTGATGGACATTTTTATGGATACAATTCAAGAGTAAATTACAGAATGAAAAATTCCAAAACCCTAGTTTCTATTGATTGTAGGAACTTTAACCCAAATTACTCAGATAATGAAATAAACTGGGATGATGACTTATATGAAACTGATTAAAAATATAACTTATGGATCTAGCTAAAGACAGACAAGATCTAAAAAATTATAGAAATTACATCTTTGATTTGGAACAGGATCTAAAAAGAACAGACTTATTATTAGAATATAGTACAGGAAGAACTTACCCTAGACTAATTCTAAGAAGAACTAGTATTATTAGACAAATATCTACATTTAAAACAATGATGAAAATCATTAAGGATGAACTATCCACTCTATCAAGGGTATAACACTTTCAAATGAATCTAGCAAATCAAAGAAAAGATTTGAAAGAACTTAGAAAAATGATTTCTAAGCTAAAAATAAATTTAACACTAAAAAATTTACAAATTAGGAAAGAGAGACCTAATTACCATTACTTAATTTCCCAGAAAATATTAATTCAACAACAATTAGAGATAACTAAAAACATGATAAGAATGATAAAAGATGAACTATCTATTTTATCAAGAATTTAAACCATTCAAAAACGCTTTTCCGCCACACAAAACTCTGCTAACCAAACAAACTACTCTGATAAATAACACTTAGCCTTGTTATTTTCTACTAATCCAATGGATATTGCAAATCAAAAATATTGCTTACAAGCATATAGAATTTAAATTGTTCCTTTCCAGGATAAGTTTTGAGCTTAGTGCCCTCAAAGTCGATCAATTTTTCTGCCATTGCAGATGTACAAATTTCTCTTTCTGCTTCAGCAGATGTACACATTTCTTGAAATTTTCTGAAAGGGACAAACACTTAAATGTTAGTCATGTAATAATTTTCTAGACAATAAATCTGGTAATTTATTATCTTTTCCTTTTATATGTTCCCATTTTATTTTAAACCCTCTGTTTAAAACAAATTCTCTAAATTTAAGCCACCTGTTTGAGGTTAACTTCTTTTCATTTTTAGTGTCAGAAAATTTCACAATTGATTCACAATCTGTTCTGATAGTGATTTGTTTTTTGGATAAAATAAACAAAGCAAATTTTTCTAGTATGTAAATAATTGCTAAAATCTCATAATCTAAGGATGTCAAATATCCTTTTTCTTTGAATGTTCCAGAAGTATATCTGCAAATTTTCTCTAACGATTTAGAGGAAAATTCGTTAGGTTTTTTAATCAAAATTCCTCCCCATCCTAATTCACTACCATCTGTTTCGACTATTAAATAATCTGATTCCAAGGGTAATGCCAAGGGTTCTAATTTTGAGATTTCCAATTTTAGTTTTTGTACAATTTTTATATCTTGGTCATTAAATTTTCTTGTTCCTTTTTGTTGGGCTTTATTATATAAGGGAGAGGTTAATTTAGACAAATTTTTAAAATATGGTCTAACATAATTTACTAAGCCTAAAAAGGATTGTAATTGTTTTAATTCTTCTAATTTATCCGGGAATTCTAAGATTTTTCTGGATATGTGGGGTTGTAATCTAATGGTTCCATTTCCAATTTCTGCTCCTAAAAAGGAAATGTAATTTTTTCCAATTTCAATTTTCTTTTTGGATATTACTAATCCATGCTTTTCAAATAATGAAAAGATTATGTATAAATGTTCAAGATGTTCTTTTTCTGTTTTAGAAAAAACAAGGACATCATCTATATAAACACAAGTAAAATTGTTGCATTTTTCAAAAATTTCATCCATCATTCTTTGAAAAATCTGTGGTGCATTTTTTAATCCAAATGGCATTACTAGCCACTCAAAATGTCCTAGAGGACAGGAAAAAGCTGTCCATTCTATACTGTCTTTCTGCATTTTAACCTGCCAAAATCCAGATTTTAAATCAAATTTGGAAAACCAATTTTTTCCTTGTATTTTGTTAATCAATGTATCTTTGTCTGGTATACAATACCCATCTTCGAATGTATTATCATTCAATCTTCTGTAGTCAAAGACCATCCTAGATTGTCCTCTTTTCTTTTCTGCTTCTTTTTGGACAATAAAAGCAGGAGTCCTATGTCTAGAATTTGATTTTTGGATTTCAAACCTTTTAAAGTTAACAATTACACGGTTACTTTAGGAGAATTACTCAAACATGGTTTAGTGAGTGTAATCAACACACCTCCTCTGTATGATTTCACACCTCATTTACCACCTTTCCTAACAGAAACAATGGAGACGATATTCCCAGAATATCCCCAAAATGCAAAACTAGAAATAGTTTCTTTGTATCCAGATTTTATTAATAATTATCCAAGTTATCATATGATTTGGATCCATTTTAATAATTTGGATGATAATTTTGAAGAATTCCAAGTCCAGAACACTGGACCAAAATTAATCAAACTTGAAGATTTACAATCACAAGTGGAAATCTCCAGAGCCAAAATTTTAGCCAATAACTTTGGCTGGACAGAACTTAAGATGGATTACAAAAACTTGTTAAGAGAAGACAAATTCGGAAAAATCTACTGCAACTCAGAAATTGCAAGGACTTTCTTTTTTCCATTTGACATCAAACACTCCAGGCCAAAATTAGTTGAAGCCTACAAAAAGAGAAGCCAGTCTGGAAGAATCAGAGTCACCTCTTCAAGCTCTTCATTTGAAAAAATGACTATGTAATTCCTATAAAGACAAAGGAAACATTGCCGACACAAAAGACAAGGCATACAAAGATTTTTTTACAAGGAATCTCAGCTGGACCCCACTATAATAATGTAAGGACAGCTGGTCCTAAATTCACGGCTATTGAAAGAGAGCCTGTCTCTTTCAACCTTATCTCTTAAGCAATAATGTCTTAAAGATAAGCTTAGCATAAGTCGTAAAGTCTATAGTAGACTAAGACTTAAAGTTTCTTTTTCTTTTTGCTGGCAGACAGCTGTAAGTTTTTATCAATAGTCTAGAGTCTTCCTTACATGTATAAAAGGAGGATCTCACTTCATTTGTAAGCAGAGCAATCCAGAGCAATCCATAGCTAACCACCGCAATACTCCATCATGTATCAAAAACCCTTATTAATAAATATGTTTTCATATATAGTTTTTTCACACTAAAAACCTTGCTCCTACTTCCTAAATTGCAGAGAAAGAGGTATGACTTCTTAACACTTTAACTTCTTATTCTTATATGTCTATGCTTATAGTTATTATTAATTCATGTTTATCTTCATTCCAAAAGACGTAAGTCTTGTTTGAACTGAAAGAGACCATTATGAATCTAAGAAAGAAACCGCTAGGGAAAAAAAGTACCAGGAGGGGAAAAGAGTACCAATAGGTAGAATTCTTAGAGGATAGGTCTTAAACGCAGAAATTTCTGTGGTAGTAGGTTAGAGACGACAGGGTGAGGGGTCAAGTTGAAACATCAACTACCTAATAACTAAAAGCATAAACATACATGAATAAGAGTTAGGTTATATGAGCCATATACCTGGAATCAGCAATAAGGAAGAAGGAGTAAGTGTAAATCTAAAAACTTAAGAAAAACAAATTTTTTCAACACTACAAAATACTCACAAGACTTTTCTATAAAACATCAAAACAGACTTAAATTTTTGAAATGGAACGTGAAGATGTGTACCCAGATTCAAATTTTACTACACAAAGGTATCACTCAAATTACTTTGGAACTGATTACTCAGAACCAAACTCAAACAAAAAATTCTCAGATTTAATTTATATCCAAGACTTTGACAAGAAAATTACTTACTTACTCAAGACGTTTCCATACCCAGACATAATTAAAAGCATACTGAAAAGATTAAAATTCACTTATTTCCAAGAAAAAGTTTTTCTAGACGAAATAAAAGCTACAATAGAAAAAGATTTTGAAGAACATGAATTGAAGTGTTTAATTAAAGAATTAAATCAACTCACTTCCACTTCAAAATACTTAAATTACTTTGATGGACATTTTTATGGATACAATTCAAGAGTAAATTACAGAATGAAAAATTCCAAAACCCTAGTTTCTATTGATTGTAGGAACTTTAACCCAAATTACTCAGATAATGAAATAAACTGGGATGATGACTTATATGAAACTGATTAAAAATCTAACTTATGGATCTAGCTAAAGACAGACAAGATCTAAAAAATTATAGAAATTACATCTTTGATTTGGAACAGGATCTAAAAAGAACAGACTTATTATTAGAATATAGTACAGGAAGAACTTACCCTAGACTAATTCTAAGAAGAACTAGTATTATTAGACAAATATCTACATTTAAAACAATGATGAAAATCATTAAGGATGAACTATCCACTCTATCAAGGGTATAACACTTTCAAATGAATCTAGCAAATCAAAGAAAAGATTTGAAAGAACTTAGAAAAATGATTTCTAAGCTAAAAATAAATTTAACACTAAAAAATTTACAAATTAGGAAAGAGAGACCTAATTACCATTACTTAATTTCCCAGAAAATATTAATTCAACAACAATTAGAGATAACTAAAAACATGATAAGAATGATAAAAGATGAACTATCTATTTTATCAAGAATTTAAACCATTCAAAAACGCTTTTCCGCCACACAAAACTCTGCTAACCAAACAAACTACTCTGATAAATAACACTTAGCCTTGTTATTTTCTACTAATCCAATGGATATTGCAAATCAAAAATATTGCTTACAAGCATATAGAAAAATGATCAAAAAATTAGAAAGAAATTTAACCTTAAACGATAGACAGATCAGACAAGGAAGTGAAAATTACTTCATGTTGCTTGATCAAAGAACAATAATTATGCTAGAAATAAGAGACTTAAAAGACACGATCAGATGGATAAAAAATGATTTATCTACCTTATCCAGATCATAAACTACTCATGTTTGGCTTGATTATGAGTAGTTTATGATCTGGATAAGGTAGATAAATCATTTTTTATCCATCTGATCGTGTCTTTTAAGTCTCTTATTTCTAGCATAATTATTGTTCTTTGATCAAGCAACATGAAGTAATTTTCACTTCCTTGTCTGATCTGTCTATCGTTTAAGGTTAAATTTCTTTCTAATTTTTTGATCATTTTTCTATATGCTTGTAAGCAATATTTTTTATTTGCAATATCCATTGGATTAGTAGAAAATAACAAGGCTAAGTGTTATTTATCAGAGTAGTCTGTTTGGTTAGCAGAGTTTTGTGTGGCGGAAAAGCGTTTTTGAATGGTTTAAATTCTTGATAAAATAGATAGTTCATCTTTTATCATTCTTATCATGTTTTTAGTTATCTCTAATTGTTGTTGAATTAATATTTTCTGGGAAATTAAGTAATGGTAATTAGGTCTCTCTTTCCTAATTTGTAAATTTTTTAGTGTTAAATTTATTTTTAGCTTAGAAATCATTTTTCTAAGTTCTTTCAAATCTTTTCTTTGATTTGCTAGATTCATTTGAAAGTTTTATACCCTTGATAGAGTGGATAGTTCATCCTTAATGATTCTCATCATTGTTTTAAATGTAGATATTTGTCTAATAATACTAGTTCTTCTTAGAATTAGTCTAGGGTAAGTTCTTCCTGTACTATATTCTAATAATAAGTCTGTTCTTTTTAGATCTTGTTCCAAATCAAAGATGTAATTTCTATAATTTTTTAGATCTTGTCTGTCTTTAGCTAGATCCATAAGTTAGATTTTTAATCAGTTTCATATAAGTCATCATCCCAGTTTATTTCATTATCTGAGTAATTTGGGTTAAAATTCCTACAATCAATAGAAACTAGGGTTTTGGAATTTTTCATTCTGTAATTTACTCTTGAATTGTATCCATAAAAATGTCCATCAAAGTAATTTAAGTATTTTGAAGTGGAAGTGAGTTGATTTAATTCTTTAATTAAACACTTCAATTCATGTTCTTCAAAATCTTTTTCTATTGTAGCTGTTATTTCGTCTAGAAAAACTTTTTCTTGGAAATAAGTGAATTTTAATCTTTTCAGTATGCTTTTAATTATGTCTGGGTATGGAAACGTCTTGAGTAAGTAAGTAATTTTCTTGTCAAAATCTTGGATATAAATTAAATCTGAGAATTTTTTGTTTGAGTTTGGTTCTGAGTAATCAGTTCCAAAGTAATTTGAGTAATACCTTTGTGTAGTAAAATTTGAATCTGGGTACACATCTTCACGTTCCATTTCAAAAATTTAAGTCTGTTTTGATGTTTTATAGAAAAGTCTTGTGAGTATTTTGTAGTGTTGAAAAAATTTGTTTTTCTTAAGTTTTTAGATTTACACTTACTCCTTCTTCCTTATTGCTGATTCCAGGTATATGGCTCATATAACCTAACTCTTATTCATGTATGTTTATGCTTTTAGTTATTAGGTAGTTGATGTTTCAACTTGACCCCTCACCTTGTCGTCTCTAACCTACTACCACAGAAATTTCTGCGTTTAAGACCTATCCTCTAAGAATTCTACCTATTGGTACTCTTTTCCCCTCCTGGTACTTTTTTTCCCTAGCGGTTTCTTTCTTAGATTCATAATGGTCTCTTTCAGTTCAAACAAGACTTACGTCTTTTGGAATGAAGATAAACATGAATTAATAATAACTATAAGCATAGACATATAAGAATAAGAAGTTAAAGTGTTAAGAAGTCATACCTCTTTCTCTGCAATTTAGGAAGTAGGAGCAAGGTTTTTAGTGTGAAAAAACAATATATGAAAACATATTTATTAATAAGGGTTTTTGATACATGATGGAGTATTGCGGTGGTTAGATATGGATTGCTCTGGATTGCTCTGCTTACAAATAAAGTGAGATCCTCCTTTTATACATGTAAGGAAGACTCTAGACTATTGGAAATAACTTACAGCTGTCTGCCAGCAAAAAGAAAAAAAAACTTTAAGTCTTAGTCTACTATAGACTTTACGACTTATGCTAAGCTTATCTTTAAGACATTATTGCTTAAGAGATAAGGTTGAAAGAGACAGGCCCTCTTTCAATAGCCGTGAATTTAGGACCAGCTGTCCTTACATTATTATAGTGGGGCCCAGCTGAGATTCCTTGTAAAAAATTCTTTGTATGCCTTGTCTTTTGTGTCGGCAATGTTTCCTTTGTCTTTGTAGGAATTACATAGTCATTTTTTCAAATGAAGAGCTTGAAGAGGTGACTCTGATTCTTCCAGACTGGCTTCTCTTTTTGTAGGCTTCAACTAATTTTGGCCTGGAGTGTTTGATGTCAAATGGAAAAAAGAAAGTCCTTGCAATTTCTGAGTTGCAGTAGATTTTTCCGAATTTGTCTTCTCTTAACAAGTTTTTGTAATCCATCTTAAGTTCTGTCCAGCCAAAGTTATTGGCTAAAATTTTGGCTCTGGAGATTTCCACTTGTGATTGTAAATCTTCAAGTTTGATTAATTTTGGTCCAGTGTTCTGGACTTGGAATTCTTCAAAATTATCATCCAAATTATTAAAATGGATCCAAATCATATGATAACTTGGATAATTATTAATAAAATCTGGATACAAAGAAACTATTTCTAGTTTTTCATTTTGGGGATATTCTGGGAATATCGTCTCCATTGTTTCTGTTAGGAAAGATGGTAAATGAGGTGTGAAATCATACAGAGGAGGTGTGTTGATTACACTCACTATACCATGTTTGAGTAATTCTCCTAAAGTAACCGTGTAATTGTTAACTTTAAAAGGTTTGAAATCTGGAATCAAGATTCTTTCTTTTCTGATAGCAGAATCCAATTTGCAGTAACAGTTTCCCGTTTGGTTTTCAGGACAGTCTTCATACTGGCCTTGACATGTTTTGTAATTGTTATAAACAAATTCCCATTCAGTGGAAATTCCCTTTGGAAAAATTTTGTTGTTGCAAATTTGTGCTAAAATTTCTTGAAGCACTATGAAAGTCTTTATTCCCATTTCTCCTATTAGAGGTTGAGGTTGGGACTGTAAAATAGGTTTACCCAAATTTATAAAATTTGTGGGTTTTTCAGCTTTCGCTTGTGTTAATGAGGTTGTTACAGAATCTTTGAAAGATCTCTGTGGCCTCAAAGAAATTTCTTTTCCCTTTCCTCTAGGGTTTTTGTTTTGAATTTCACTTAAAAATTCTTGGTCACCAAAGGTTTCCAAGTGTTTTAAATATTCCTGGTATTTAAGTACTCTGGGTGAAATAACTATTTCATCTCCACAAGTCTTAATTACGGAATCCATTGCTTCTTTAATATCAAAAAATCCTTTGTATAAAGGTTGTCCATATCGCGGAAACAGTTTAAGTTCTTCAAGTAGAAGGGCCATTTCTTCCCAATCTAAGTAAACGTCGGCTTTTGGTCCGGTGTACAATGTATAACAAGAAAAAGGTTTCTTGCTTAAATGTCTCCCAGTACTGAAATAAGTTGCCAAAGCATTTATTACAGCCACTTTTCTGGGGTTTGATGCAGATGTAGTCTGCAAGTTCCAAATGTTGTCCATTAGACATTGTTCTTCTTCCTTGAGTTGGTTTCTCAAGGTTGATTTAAATTGTTCCTTTCCAGGATAAGTTTTGAGCTTAGTGCCCTCAAAGTCGATCAATTTTTCTGCCATTGCAGATGTACAAATTTCTCTTTCTGCTTCAGCAGATGTACAAATTTCTTGAAATTTTCTGAAAAGGACAAACACTTAAATGTTAGTCATGTAATAATTTTCTAGACAATAAATCTGGTAATTTATTATCTTTTCCTTTTATATGTTCCCATTTTATTTTAAACCCTCTGTTTAAAACAAATTCTCTAAATTTAAGCCACCTGTTTGAGGTTAACTTCTTTTCATTTTTAGTGTCAGAAAATTTCACAATTGATTCACAATCTGTTCTGATAGTGATTTGTTTTTTGGATAAAATAAACAAAGCAAATTTTTCTAGTATGTAAATAATTGCTAGAATCTCATAATCTAAGGATGTCAAATATCCTTTTTCTTTGAATGTTCCAGAAGTATATCTGCAAATTTTCTCTAACGATTTAGAGGAAAATTCGTTAGGTTTTTTAATCAAAATTCCTCCCCATCCTAATTCACTACCATCTGTTTCGACTATTAAATAATCTGATTCCAAGGGTAATGCCAAGGGTTCTAATTTTGAAATTTCCAATTTTAGTTTTTGTACAATTTTTATATCTTGGTCATTAAATTTTCTTGTTCCTTTTTGTTGGGCTTTATTATATAAGGGAGAGGTTAATTTAGACAAATTTTTAAAATATGGTCTAACATAATTTACTAAGCCTAAAAAGGATTGTAATTGTTTTAATTCTTCTAATTTATCCGGGAATTCTAAGATTTTTCTGGATATGTGGGGTTGCAATCTAATGGTTCCATTTCCAATTTCTGCTCCTAAAAAGGAAATGTAATTTTTTCCAATTTCAATTTTCTTTTTGGATATTACTAATCCATGCTTTTCAAATAATGAAAAGATTATGTATAAATGTTCAAGATGTTCTTTTTCTGTTTTAGGAAAAACAAGGACATCATCTATATAAACACAAGTAAAATTGTTGCATTTTTCAAAAATTTCATCCATCATTCTTTGAAAAATCTGTGGTGCATTTTTTAATCCAAATGGCATTACTAGCCACTCAAAATGTCCTAGAGGACAGGAAAAAGCTGTCCATTCTATACTGTCTTTCTGCATTTTAACCTGCCAAAATCCAGATTTTAAATCAAATTTGGAAAACCAATTTTTTCCTTGTATTTTGTTAATCAATGTATCTTTGTCTGGTATACAATACCCATCTTCGAATGTATTATCATTCAATCTTCTGTAGTCAAAGACCATCCTAGATTGTCCTTTTTTCTTCTCTGCTTCTTTTTGGACAATAAAAGCAGGAGTCCTATGTCTAGAATTTGATTTTTGGATTATTCCTAATTTTAGGAGTTGATCAATGTGCATTTTAAACTCTTCTTGTTCCCAAATGCCATACTTGAAATTTGGGGATTTAATTGTTATATCAGGATTTATAATTTCTAATTTACAAGAAGTTTTATTTCTTTCCCAAAATCTTGTAGGATTTTCTCCTATAATTTCCATTTTTTCTAATTTTTTTATTATCTGGTCTAGCTTGTAGTCTTGCAGATTTTTTGTAAAATTTTTTGTATCAATTAAGTGTAGCTCTAGTTCTATTCCCTGTTTGTAATTTAAGTTTTCTGAATTCTCTGTGTCATGGTTTAGTTTTGACTCTAATGGTTTTATGTGATTGTAGGAACAACATTCTTTGTTCTCATTACATGTGCAAGTTTTAGTTTCTATTTTTAGGTTAGAAATTATGGGGATTATTGAGCATTTTTTGCTTATTGTTACGTAATCTTTGGTAACATTTAACTGTCCAGAGTTACATAAAATAAAGTCTAAACCCATTACAATAGGTGCTCCTATATTTATGTCTTGTACCCATAATTTTGGCCAAGAATAGTATTCAGACCAGTAATTACAATTTGTTTGGAATTTTACTTGAACATTTCTAAGTTGAGTGTCAAGAGTTGACTTTGCTCCATCAAACTGTATAGCAGTAGTTGGTTTGACTGTTATAGTTTTCTTTTTTATTTCTTCTGTTAGAGCTTTACTATCTATGGTAGAAGAAGTTGCTCCAGTGTCAATTATAATTGGTGTAGTACTTTCCCTACCGTAAATATTAATTTTTGCCCATACCTTAATTTGAAATACTCTATCTTTGTTACAAATTAGGGGTATATGGGGTATGTGTTCCTTATAATCTTCTTCTGATACCAATATAAAAAGGGGGAGTGCCTCCGTGGAGGTAAAGTTTGTGGAGTTTGTAAAATGTTTGAGTAGTGCTGTGGAATTTTACACAGTAGTTTTTCATGTTTGGCTTGATTATGAGTAGTTTATGATCTGGATAAGGTAGATAAATCATTTTTTATCCATCTGATCGTGTCTTTTAAGTCTCTTATTTCTAGCATAATTATTGTTCTTTGATCAAGCAACATGAAGTAATTTTCACTTCCTTGTCTGATCTGTCTATCGTTTAAGGTTAAATTTCTTTCTAATTTTTTTATCATTTTTCTATATGCTTGTAAGCAATATTTTTGATTTGCAATATCCATTGGATTAGTAGAAAATAACAAGGCTAAGTGTTATTTATCAGAGTAGTCTGTTTGGTTAGCAGAGTTTTGTGTGGCGGAAAAGCGTTTTTGAATGGTTTAAATTCTTGATAAAATAGATAGTTCATCTTTTATCATTCTTATCATGTTTTTAGTTATCTCTAATTGTTGTTGAATTAATATTTTCTGGGAAATTAAGTAATGGTAATTAGGTCTCTCTTTCCTAATTTGTAAATTTTTTAGTGTTAAATTTATTTTTAGCTTAGAAATCATTTTTCTAAGTTCTTTCAAATCTTTTCTTTGATTTGCTAGATTCATTTGAAAGTGTTATACCCTTGATAGAGTGGATAGTTCATCCTTAATGATTCTCATCATTGTTTTAAATGTAGATATTTGTCTAATAATACTAGTTCTTCTCAGAATTAGTCTAGGGTAAGTTCTTCCTGTACTATATTCTAATAATAAGTCTGTTCTTTTTAGATCTTGTTCCAAATCAAAGATGTAATTTCTATAATTTTTTAGATCTTGTCTGTCTTTAGCTAGATCCATAAGTTAGATTTTTAATCAGTTTCATATAAGTCATCATCCCAGTTTATTTCATTATCTGAGTAATTTGGGTTAAAATTCCTACAATCAATAGAAACTAGGGTTTTGGAATTTTTCATTCTGTAATTTACTCTTGAATTGTATCCATAAAAATGTCCATCAAAGTAATTTAAGTATTTTTAAGTGGAAGTGAGTTGATTTAATTCTTTAATTAAACACTTCAATTCATGTTCTTCAAAATCTTTTTCTATTGTAGCAGTTATTTCGTCTAGAAAAACTTTTTCTTGGAAATAAGTGAATTTTAATCTTTTCAGTATGCTTTTAATTATGTCTGGGTATGGAAACGTCTTGAGTAAGTAAGTAATTTTCTTGTCAAAGTCTTGGATATAAATTAAATCTGAGAATTTTTTGTTTGAGTTTGGTTCTGAGTAATCAGTTCCAAAGTAATTTGAGTAATACCTTTGTGTAGTAAAATTTGAATCTGGGTACACATCTTCACGTTCCATTTCAAAAATTTAAGTCTGTTTTGATGTTTTATAGAAAAGTCTTGTGAGTATTTTGTAGTGTTGAAAAAATTTGTTTTTCTTAAGTTTTTAGATTTACACTTACTCCTTCTTCCTTATTGCTGATTCCAGATATATGGCTCATATAACCTAACTCTTATTCATGTATGTTTATGCTTTTAGTTATTAGGTAGTTGATGTTTCAACTTGACCCCTCACCTTGTCGTCTCTAACCTACTACCACAGAAATTTCTGCGTTTAAGACCTATCCTCTAAGAATTCTACCTATTGGTACTCTTTTCCCCTCCTGGTACTTTTTTTCCCTAGCGGTTTCTTTCTTAGATTCATAATGGTCTCTTTCAGTTCAAACAAGACTTACGTCTTTTGGAATGAAGATAAACATGAATTAATAATAACTATAAGCATAGACATATAAGAATAAGAAGTTAAAGTGTTAAGAAGTCATACCTCTTTCTCTGCAATTTAGGAAGTAGGAGCAAGGTTTTTAGTGTGAAAAAACTATATATGAAAACATATTTATTAATAAGGGTTTTTGATACATGATGGAGTATTGCGGTGGTTAGCTATGGATTGCTCTGGATTGCTCTGCTTACAAATGAAGTGTGATCCTCCTTTTATACATGTAAGGAAGACTCTAGACTATTGGAAATAACTTACAGCTGTCTGCCAGCAAAAAGAAAAAAAAACTTTAAGTCTTAGTCTACTATAGACTTTACGACTTATGCTAAGCTTATCTTTAAGACATTATTGCTTAAGAGATAAGGTTGAAAGAGACAGGCCCTCTTTCAATAGCCGTGAATTTAGGACCAGCTGTCCTTACATTATTATAGTGGGGCCCAGCTGAGATTCCTTGTAAAAAATTCTTTGTATGCCTTGTCTTTTGTGTCGGCAATGTTTCCTTTGTCTTTGTAGGAATTACATAGTCATTTTTTCAAATGAAGAGCTTGAAGAGGTGACTCTGATTCTTCCAGACTGGCTTCTCTTTTTGTAGGCTTCAACTAATTTTGGCCTGGAGTGTTTGATGTCAAATGGAAAAAAGAAAGTCCTTGCAATTTCTGAGTTGCAGTAGATTTTTCCGAATTTGTCTTCTCTTAACAAGTTTTTGTAATCCATCTTAAGTTCTGTCCAGCCAAAGTTATTGGCTAAAATTTTGGCTCTGGAGATTTCCACTTGTGATTGTAAATCTTCAAGTTTGATTAATTTTGGTCCAGTGTTCTGGACTTGGAATTCTTCAAAATTATCATCCAAATTATTAAAATGGATCCAAATCATATGATAACTTGGATAATTATTAATAAAATCTGGATACAAAGAAACTATTTCTAGTTTTTCATTTTGGGGATATTCTGGGAATATCGTGTCCATTGTTTCTGTTAGGAAAGATGGTAAATGAGGTGTGAAATCATACAGAGGAGGTGTGTTGATTACACTCACTAAACCATGTTTGAGTAATTCTCCTAAAGTAACCGTGTAATTGTTAACTTTAAAAGGTTTGAAATCTGGAATCAAGATTCTTGCTTTTCTGATAGCAGAATCCAATTTGCAGTAACAGTTTCCCGTTTGGTTTTCAGGACAGTCTTCATACTGGCCTTGACATGTTTTGTAATTGTTATAAACAAATTCCCATTCAGTGGAAATTCCCTTTGGAAAAATTTTGTTGTTGCAAATTTGTGCTAAAATTTCTTGAAGCACTATGAAAGTCTTTATTCCCATTTCTCCTATTAGAGGTTGAGGTTGGGACTGTAAAATAGGTTTACCCAAATTTATAAAATTTGTGGGTTTTTTAGCTTTCGCTTGTGTTAATGAGGTTGTTACAGAATCTTTGAAAGATCTCTGCGGCCTCAAAGAAATTTCTTTTCCCTTTCCTCTAGGGTTTTTGTTTTGAATTTCACTTAAAAATTCTTGGTCACCAAAGGTTTCCAAGTGTTTTAAATATTCCTGGTATTTAAGTACTCTGGGTGAAATAACTATTTCATCTCCACAAGTCTTAATTACGGAATCCATTGCTTCTTTGATATCAAAAAATCCTTTGTATAAAGGTTGTCCATATCGCGGAAACAGTTTAAGTTCTTCAAGTAGAAGGGCCATTTCTTCCCAATCTAAGTAAACGCCGGCTTTTGGTCCGGTGTACAATGTATAACAAGAAAAAGGTTTCTTGCTTAAATGTCTCCCAGTACTGAAATAAGTTGCCAAAGCATTTATTACAACCACTTTTCTGGGGTTTGATGCAGATGTAGTCTGCAAATTCCAAATGTTGTCCATTAGACATTGTTCTTCTTCCTTGAGTTGGTTTCTCAAGGTTGATTTAAATTGTTCCTTTCCAGGATAAGTTTTGAGCTTAGTGCCCTCAAAGTCGATCAATTTTTCTGCCATTGCAGATGTACAAATTTCTCTTTCTGCTTCAGCAGATGTACAAATTTCTTGAAATTTTCTGAAAAGGACAAACACTTAAATGTTAGTCATGTAATAATTTTCTAGACAATAAATCTGGTAATTTATTATCTTTTCCTTTTATATTCCCATTTTATTTTAAACCCTCTGTTTAAAACAAATTCTCTAAATTTAAGCCACCTGTTTGAGGTTAACTTCTTTTCATTTTTAGTGTCAGAAAATTTCACAATTGATTCACAATCTGTTCTGATAGTGATTTGTTTTTTGGATAAAATAAACAAAGCAAATTTTTCTAGTATGTAAATAATTGCTAAAATCTCATAATCTAAGGATGTCAAATATCCTTTTTCTTTGAATGTTCCAGAAGTATATCTGCAAATTTTCTCTAACGATTTAGAGGAAAATTCGTTAGGTTTTTTAATCAAAATTCCTCCCCATCCTAATTCACTACCATCTGTTTCGACTATTAAATAATCTGATTCCAAGGGTAATGCCAAGGGTTCTAATTTTGAGATTTCCAATTTTAGTTTTTGTACAATTTTTATATCTTGGTCATTAAATTTTCTTGTTCCTTTTTGTTGGGCTTTATTATATAAGGGAGAGGTTAATTTAGACAAATTTTTAAAATATGGTCTAACATAATTTACTAAGCCTAAAAAGGATTGTAATTGTTTTAATTCTTCTAATTTATCCGGGAATTCTAAGATTTTTCTGGATATGTGGGGTTGTAATCTAATGGTTCCATTTCCAATTTCTGATCCTAAAAAGGAAATGTAATTTTTTCCAATTTCAATTTTCTTTTTGGATATTACTAATCCATGCTTTTCAAATAATGAAAAGATTATGTATAAATGTTGGGAAGACTAAAAAAACTAAATTTCCTGAAACGTTGGGAAGACTAGTTAGCCAAGGAAACAATATCCATAATTTTACATATCTAGTCCACAGAATTATTACAGGCAGAGATGCTAATGTTGGATTAAACATTAGACAAGCCGAAACCATGAGAGACTTAGAACAAATCCAATTATACGATTGGACTCGTATAATAGAATTCTTACAAGATTTTTATGCTTTAGCAAGCATATCTGGAAATTACTTCTCTGATGAATTAGGAGAAAGACTTTTTACTAAATTACCTGGACCCTTAGGTCAAGAAATTCATGAGAGCTGGAAAACTCTCACGGTAGAAAATGAATTCGATAATATAGGGATAAGAATACAACACATTGTTTCTGAACTAAAGAAAAAATGTACTTACATTCAGATTCAAAAAGAATTAAAACAGAAAAACATAGGTTTCTGTAAACAAATTTATACACCCCAACAATATGGTAGACATCCTGAAGATAAATACCATAATAAACGAACAAAACATAAGAAAAACTATGTTAAGAAAAGTTATTTAAGGAAATCCAATGCCAAAAAACCTTATCTAAACAAAGAAATGCATGTTAGAAAATATAATCCTAACAAGACTTATAAAAACCAAATTACCTGCTTTGCATGTAACAAACCTGGACATTTATCCTCTATGTGTCCAAACAGACAAAACTTATTTACAAGAGAATCAAATCTTGTGTCCACAATACAAGAAGACATTTTAGAAATAACTTCTGATATTTCGGATAATTCTGAAATATGGAGCATTTGTTCCCTAGAAGGAATAGAGAACAAAGAAATTGAAGTTCCTTTAGAGGATGAAGAAAATAACAATTATATACTTCTAGAGAAACTGAAAAAGTTCACTTTTAAAGACTAATTTGGAAGCATAAATCACGATGACTGATTGTAATCATAATTGGAAACATAGGTCAGGAAGTGACAACATTAAATGCTTTAAATGCAGCTGGTTTTCATCTTTTGATAAAAGATGGCAGTGTCAAAAGTGTTTACTACAAATTTGTGCAAATTGTATTAAAGAACATTTTAACATAAAAACAAAAATCCAAGAAATTCCTGAAAAAACTAATATTAATAAAAGATTAGACATATTAGAAGAAAGAGTGCAAAACTTGGAAGACAAAGTTGATAATTTAGAATCAAAAATCGAAAGTTTAGATGAAAATATTAAAAAATTGACATTAATGCTAGAAAAAGGAAAACTCCTGAAACAAACCCGGAAACAAATTTAAAATTAACAGAAATAACACCAGAAGAATATAACATGATAAATAATCCAGAAGAAGATTATAAGGAACACATACCCCATATACCCCTAATTTGTAACAAAGATAGAGTATTTCAAATCAAGGTATGGGCAAAAATTAATATTTACGGTAGGGAAAGTACTACACCAATTATAATTGACACTGGAGCAACTTCTTCTACCATAGATAGTAAAGCTCTAACAGAAGAAATAAAAAAGAAAACTATAAAAGTCAAACCAACTACTGCTATACAGTTTGATGGAGCAAAGTCAACTCTTGACACTCAACTTAGAAATGTTCAAGTAAAATTCCAAACAAATTGTAATTACTGGTCTGAATACTATTCTTGGCCAAAATTATGGGTACAAGACATAAATATAGGAGCACCTATTGTAATGGGTTTAGACTTTATTTTATGTAACTCTGGACAGTTAAATGTTACCAAAGATTACGTAACAATAAGCAAAAAATGCTCAATAATCCCCATAATTTCTAACCTAAAAATAGAAACTAAAACTTGCACATGTAATGAGAACAAAGAATGTTGTTCCTACAATCACATAAAACCATTAGAGTCAAAACTAAACCATGACACAGAGAATTCAGAAAACTTAAATTACAAACAGGGAATAGAACTAGAGCTACACTTAATTGATACAAAAAATTTTACAAAAAATCTGCAAGACTACAAGCTAGACCAGATA
Source organism: Lathyrus tuberosus (assembly GCA_022829125.1). NCBI lineage: Eukaryota > Viridiplantae > Streptophyta > Magnoliopsida > Fabales > Fabaceae > Lathyrus > Lathyrus tuberosus. The sequence goes on from JALAZF010000090.1 coordinate 11,888,327, forward strand.
ATAAAAAAATTAGAAAAAATGGAAATTATAGGAGAAAATCCTACAAGATTTTGGGAAAGAAATAAAACTTCTTGTAAATTAGAAATTATAAATCCTGATATAACAATTAAATCCCCAAATTTCAAGTATGGCATTTGGGAACAAGAAGAGTTTAAAATGCACATTGATCAACTCCTAAAATTAGGAATAATCCAAAAATCAAATTCTAGACATAGGACTCCTGCTTTTATTGTCCAAAAAGAAGCAGAGAAGAAAAAAGGACAATCTAGGATGGTCTTTGACTACAGAAGATTGAATGATAATACATTCGAAGATGGGTATTGTATACCAGACAAAGATACATTGATTAACAAAATACAAGGAAAAAATTGGTTTTCCAAATTTGATTTAAAATCTGGATTTTGGCAGGTTAAAATGCAGAAAGACAGTATAGAATGGACAGCTTTTTCCTGTCCTCTAGGACATTTTGAGTGGCTAGTAATGCCATTTGGATTAAAAAATGCACCACAGATTTTTCAAAGAATGATGGATGAAATTTTTGAAACATGCAACAATTTTACTTGTGTTTATATAGATGATGTCCTTGTTTTTTCTAAAACAGAAAAAGAACATCTTGAACATTTATACATAATCTTTTCATTATTTGAAAAGCATGGATTAGTAATATCCAAAAAGAAAATTGAAATTGGAAAAAATTACATTTCCTTTTTAGGAGCAGAAATTGGAAATGGAACCATTAGATTACAACCCCACATATCCAGAAAAATCTTAGAATTCCCGGATAAATTAGAAGAATTAAAACAATTACAATCCTTTTTAGGCTTAGTAAATTATGTTAGACCATATTTTAAAAATTTGTCTAAATTAACCTCTCCCTTATATAATAAAGCCCAACAAAAAGGAACAAGAAAATTTAATGACCAAGATATAAAAATTGTACAAAAACTAAAATTGGAAATTTCAAAATTAGAACCCTTGGCATTACCCTTGGAATCAGATTATTTAATAGTCGAAACAGATGGTAGTGAATTAGGATGGGGAGGAATTTTGATTAAAAAACCTAACGAATTTTCCTCTAAATCGTTAGAGAAAATTTGCAGATATACTTCAGGAACATTCAAAGAAAAAGGATATTTGACATCCTTAGATTATGAGATTTTAGCAATTATTTACATACTAGAAAAATTTGCTTTGTTTATTTTATCCAAAAAACAAATCACTATCAGAACAGATTGTGAATCAATTGTGAAATTTTCTGACACTAAAAATGAAAAGAAGTTAACCTCAAACAGGTGGCTTAAATTTAGAGAATTTGTTTTAAACAGAGGGTTTAAAATAAAATGGGAACATATAAAAGGAAAAGATAATAAATTACCAGATTTATTGTCTAGAAAATTATTACATGACTAACATTTAAGTGTTTGTCCTTTTCAGAAAATTTCAAGAAATTTGTACATCTGCTGAAGTAGAAAGAGAAATTTGTACATCTGCAATGGCAGAAAAATTGATCGACTTTGAGGGCACTAAGCTCAAAACTTATCCTGGAAAGGAACAATTTAAATCAACCTTGAGAAACCAACTCAAGGAAGAAGAACAATGTCTAATGGACAACATTTGGAACTTGCAGACTACATCTGCATCAAACCCCAGAAAAGTGGCTGTAATAAATGCTTTGGCAACTTATTTCAGTACTGGGAGACATTTAAGCAAGAAACCTTTTTCTTGTTATACATTGTACACCGGACCAAAAGCCGACGTTTACTTAGATTGGGAAGAAATGGCCCTTCTACTTGAAGAACTTAAACTGTTTCCGCGATATGGACAACCTTTATATAAAGGATTTTTTGATATCAAAGAAGCAATGGATTCCGTAATTAAGACTTGTGGAGATGAAATAGTTATTTCACCCAGAGTACTTAAATACCAGGAATATTTAAAACACTTGGAAACCTTTGGTGACCAAGAATTTTTAAGTGAAATTCAAAACAAAAACCCTAGAGGAAAGGGAAAAGAAATTTCTTTGAGGCCACAGAGATCTTTCAAAGATTCTGTAACAACCTCATTAACACAAGCGAAAGCTGAAAAACCCACAAATTTTATAAATTTGGGTAAACCTATTTTACAGTCCCAACCTCAACCTCTAATAGGAGAAATGGGAATAAAGACTTTCATAGTGCTTCAAGAAATTTTAGCACAAATTTGCAACAACAAAATTTTTCCAAAGGGAATTTCCACTGAATGGGAATTTGTTTATAACAATTACAAAACATGTCAAGGCCAGTATGAAGACTGTCCTGAAAACCAAACGGGAAATTGTTACTGCAAATTGGATTCTGCTATCAGAAAAGCAAGAATCTTGATTCCAGATTTCAAACCTTTTAAAGTTAACAATTACACGGTTACTTTAGGAGAATTACTCAAACATGGTGTAGTGAGTGTAATCAACACACCTCCTCTGTATGATTTCACACCTCATTTACCATCTTTCCTAACAGAAACAATGGAGACGATATTCCCAGAATATCCCCAAAATGCAAAACTAGAAATAGTTTCTTTGTATCCAGATTTTATTAATAATTATCCAAGTTATCATATGATTTGGATCCATTTTAATAATTTGGATGATAATTTTGAAGAATTCCAAGTCCAGAACACTGGACCAAAATTAATCAAACTTGAAGATTTACAATCACAAGTGGAAATCTCCAGAGCCAAAATTTTAGCCAATAACTTTGGCTGGACAGAACTTAAGATGGATTACAAAAACTTGTTAAGAGAAGACAAATTCGGAAAAATCTACTGCAACTCAGAAATTGCAAGGACTTTCTTTTTTCCATTTGACATCAAACACTCCAGGCCAAAATTAGTTGAAGCCTACAAAAAGAGAAGCCAGTCTGGAAGAATTAGAGTCACCTCTTCAAGCTCTTCATTTGAAAAAATGACTATGTAATTCCTACAAAGACAAAGGAAACATTGCCGACACAAAAGACAAGGTATACAAAGAATTTTTTACAAGGAATCTCAGCTGGGCCCCACTATAATAATGTAAGGACAGCTGGTCCTAAATTCACGGCTATTGAAAGAGGGCCTGTCTCTTTCAACCTTATCTCTTAAGCAATAATGTCTTAAAGATAAGCTTAGCATAAGTCGTAAAGTCTATAGTAGACTAAGACTTAAAGTTTTTTTTCTTTTTGCTGGCAGACAGCTGTAAGTTATTTCCAATAGTCTAGAGTCTTCCTTACATGTATAAAAGGAGGATCTCACTTCATTTGTAAGCAGAGCAATCCAGAGCAATCCATAGCTAACCACCGCAATACTCCATCATGTATCAAAAACCCTTATTAATAAATATGTTTTCATATATAGTTTTTTCACACTAAAAACCTTGCTCCTACTTCCTAAATTGCAGAGAAAGAGGTATGACTTCTTAACACTTTAACTTCTTATTCTTATATGTCTATGCTTATAGTTATTATTAATTCATGTTTATCTTCATTCCAAAAGACGTAAGTCTTGTTTGAACTGAAAGAGACCATTATGAATCTAAGAAAGAAACCGCTAGGGAAAAAAAGTACCAGGAGGGGAAAAAAGTACCAATAGGTAGAATTCTTAGAGGATAGGTCTTAAACGCAGAAATTTCTATGGTAGTAGGTTAGAGACGACAAGGTGAGGGGTCAAGTTGAAACATCAACTACCTAATAACTAAAAGCATAAACATACATGAATAAGAGTTAGGTTATATGAGCCATATACCTGGAATCAGCAATAAGGAAGAAGGAGTAAGTGTAAATCTAAAAACTTAAGAAAAACAATTTTTTTCAACACTACAAAATACTCACAAGTTTTTTCTATAAAACATCAAAACAGACTTAAATTTTTGAAATGGAACGTGAAGATGTGTACCCAGATTCAAATTTTACTACACAAAGGTATTACTCAAATTACTTTGGAACTGATTACTCAGAACCAAACTCAAACAAAAAATTCTCAGATTTAATTTATATCCAAGACTTTGACAAGAAAATTACTTACTTACTCAAGACGTTTCCATACCCAGACATAATTAAAAGCATACTGAAAAGATTAAAATTCACTTATTTCCAAGAAAAAGTTTTTCTAGACGAAATAACAGCTACAATAGAAAAAGATTTTGAAGAACATGAATTGAAGTGTTTAATTAAAGAATTAAATCAACTCACTTCCACTTCAAAATACTTAAATTACTTTGATGGACATTTTTATGGATACAATTCAAGAGTAAATTACAGAATGAAAAATTCCAAAACCCTAGTTTCTATTGATTGTAGGAACTTTAACCCAAATTACTCAGATAATGAAATAAACTGGGATGATGACTTATATGAAACTGATTAAAAATATAACTTATGGATCTAGCTAAAGACAGACAAGATCTAAAAAATTATATAAATTACATCTTTGATTTGGAACAAGATCTAAAAAGAACAGACTTATTATTAGAATATAGTACAGGAAGAACTTACCCTAGACTAATTCTAAGAAGAACTAGTATTATTAGACAAATATCTACATTTAAAACAATGATGAGAATCATTAAGGATGAACTATCCACTCTATCAAGGGTATAACACTTTCAAATGAATCTAGCAAATCAAAGAAAAGATTTGAAAGAACTTAGAAAAATGATTTCTAAGCTAAAAATAAATTTAACACTAAAAAATTTACAAATTAGGAAAGAGAGACCTAATTACCATTACTTAATTTCCCAGAAAATATTAATTCAACAACAATTAGAGATAACTAAAAACATAATAAGAATGATAAAAGATGAACTATCTATTTTATCAAGAATTTAAACCATTCAAAAACGCTTTTCCGCCACACAAAACTCTGCTAACCAAACAGACTACTCTGATAAATAACACTTAGCCTTGTTATTTTCTACTAATCCAATGGATATTGCAAATCAAAAATATTGCTTACAAGCATATAGAAAAATGATCAAAAAATTAGAAAGATATTTAACCTTAAACGATAGACAGATCAGACAAGGAAGTGAAAATTACTTCATGTTGCTTGATCAAAGAACAATAATTATGCTAGAAATAAGAGACTTAAAAGACACGATCAGATGGATAAAAAATGATTTAACACTTGTTTCTAAGTTCTTATACATATATATATATGTTGCTTGGCCAAAATTGTAATTACTTATTTCAGTTTGATGATGTTTATGACATATTACTTCTTATATATATATATATATATATATATATATATATATATATATATATATATATATATATATATATATATATACACACACACACATATATACATATATATAAATATATATATATATATATATATATATATATATGTGTGTGTATATATATATATATATATATATATATATATATATATATATATATATATATATATATATATATATATATATATATATATATATATATATATAAGAAGTAATATGTCATAAACATCATCAAAATATAGTATATAAAAAAACATCATAGTCACTACTCTGTGTGCCTGACAACATCTTCATCCCCTCCTCTGCCTATGTCTCTGTCGCCTTGTCTGCCTCTACAGCCTCCTTGACCACCTGGTCTACGTCCTCGGCCATCAATCCCATCTTCCTGGCGCGATGTCTGCGGTACATAAGTGCCCCCTCTGCCACCGCAGTCATCTCATCCAATATACGCCTATGGTCAGACCCCTAATGAAAGAAACCGGTGCCAATGCGTGTCCGCCCCATCTCCACTATCTGACGAAAGCGAGGCAGGACATCCTAAAGGTGGTCCAACTGAGATTGCTGCTCCTCTAAGATCTTCGGATGAGCTGGTCAGGGAGGTGATCCTTCTGCAGTGGGTGCAACACCCCAAAATTTGTCTTCTCTTTTTCTAACCTTAACTGGCTTTTACTTCGCGTTCATCTGCATCTCCATTAGTTCATAATTTTGCTTTCTTTCATTTGCATTGAGCTCCTAGGACATGGGATCATAGCACTTTCTTGTGATTCGGGTTTTCCTTATTCATAGGTGGTTTATCTGGCTATTGCACTCAAGATTGAGAAGAAGATTTAAACTCTCATCATCATGAGTATCTTCTTATCAAGGTTTTCTGTATGCTAAAGCAAGATGTTGAATTCTACTCATCATATCTTTCTTATCAAAGTTTACATGCTTCAAGATTTCTTAAAGGCATTAATAGTCTAGTTTTTCATCACTTCTTTGGTTCAAGTTTGTTGGCAAGCTTATATTCAACTGGCTCAAGATTAGGGTTTATTTCTTGTCATTGATAGAAGATCAGGGTTATAGGGGACGATGGCATATCTTCAAGTGAGGTGCGGTTATTCAGTCTTGATCAAGATTAGATGGAAGTCTGACCTCATCTTGGTCAAACCATCAAGAGTTTGATTCAAGTTCAAGTTATCTGTGTCATTGATTTATTTCTCAGACAGTGTGCATCCAAGGTCAATTTGTTATGTGCTGGAAGTTTGCAAGTTATTAGGTTGTGATTCATGAGAAGTTTAATTCAAAAGTCGGGTTCATCATGATCATAAGTTTAACTATGTTCAAGCTATGGATTTATTTTCCCAGAGAATAATTCAGTCAAATTTCAAGTGATTCAGAACTTACTGATCAGAGATTCAGAAAATTAAAGGTGATGGTCTTTGTTTTAGTGGCGGGTTGTTCAGTGGTGGCTGTGTTTTATCAGGGGCTTGTTGGAAAAAGTGCAAGATTAGTTTTGAATTTAAATTCGAGGTTTCATGGTCGTGTTGTTGGAAGATAGTGATGAAAGTCCATATATTCATATCCATTTCAATAAACCGATTTCTAAACCCATTTTGTCTTATCCATATTTCCTATCCATGATCCATTTTCATATCTATTTTAATTAGCCATCACTCTAAATCATTTACCATTTTTTTAACAAAATCCAATTTCCAATTTTATTCAATATTCAATATCCATATTATCTTTATCCATTTTTCCAAAATCCATTCTGATATTCATTTTCTTTGTCATATCCTTTTTTCATACCAAATTCCTAAAATCAATTTCAAAATCCAAATAATTATGTTTATCTTTTTTTTAATCCATTTCATATTCACATATATTTTCTTATATATACCAATATCAATTACTTCTTCAAGTCCAATTCTTATTAAGGCCATTCAATATTACAAAAAGGCTACACAAAAGAATTTCCAAAGTGAGAAGCCTACATTGCTACAAAAATGTTTATAAAAAAAACACAATTTAAAAAAATAAGAAGAAGTGTCCATCTTACAAGTCACAAGTTTTCATCCAAGACTACTACATGTCTCAGCCTACTACTACCCATTCAGTACATAAACTAAATGACTCAAAAAGCACAAAAAGGAATTGAAAGAGAGCTACAACATGACAACTTTCCAAACATGGCACACAAGATTTCATCATAATACAAGAGCCAAGCACTACGCCAAAATTGGACAAAGACAGCGCAAAAAAGACAGGGCTTTTTGGACAAAGCGCTGCTATAAGTCTTTAAAAAATTTCGCTTAAAAAAAGCGCTGTAAAAGACAGCCTTTAGAAAGCGCTTTTTAAAAGCGTTGTTAAATTCCCAAAATGGAAGCCACCTTAGAAAGCGCTTTTTGTAAAGCGCTGCTATAGGCATTACTTTAGACAGCGCTTTTATAAAAGCGCTGTCTAAAGGTTAACCTTAGAAAACGCTGTTAAATGACCAAAATGGAAGTCACCTTAGAAAGCGCTTTTTGTAAAGCGCTGCTATAGGCATCACTTTAGACAGCACTTTTGCAAAAGCGCTGCTATAGGTTTTAAATTCTCCCCACCTTAGAAAGCGCTTTCTGAGAAAAGCGCTGTTATAGGTAGCACTTAAGAAAGCGCTTTTTAAAAGCTCCGTCTAAAGTCATTTATGAATTAAAACATAAAACAATTTCTAATCATTTTCAGACATTTATTTTCATTTTCTTCTCTCGACCGTTCTTCTCTACTGAAACCCTTATCGTTCTTCTCTACTGAAACCATTGCCGTCGTTCATTCGCCATTGTCGTCGTTCATTCGCCATTGCCGTCGTTGTTCGTCATTGTCGTCGTTCACGTATTTCCGTCAGTTTGGTTGTTCATTCACCATTGCTTTCGTGAAGAAGAAGACGAAACGAAGAAGAGGTACGCTTTTCATTCTTGTTTTCATTGTACGATTTTTGTTCTGTTTTCATTCTTGTCACTAGCTACCATTTTGCCGTCGTAGTATAGGTGTTGTTTGAGGTGGTTCGGAGTTCCTGCGTCATACTTCCATTTTGTGTATTATTCAGTTGCATACTTCTGACTTATTTTGTGTGTAGTGTTGATATGGGTAATGACCATAGTTATAAAGTTTTGAGATGTTTATTTTTGAACATGTTTAGAATGACTAATATTGAACATGTTGTTTCTATTTTCATTAGTTGTTGTTTCTATATTCTAGATTAAAGTTGGTAATTCTAACCTATCTGGACACTGTGTGGGTCTAAAAGTTGTTTACATCCCTGCAGGTAAATATTTTTTATTTTTGTTTTTGTTTAGTTTAATTAGTATAACTATGGATAAGAAATGGATGTCTTCAAGTCAATTGTCGAAAGAGTGCGAGAATGGGGTATCAGAATTCGTTAAGTTTTCTATTGCGCACGCCAAAGACCCTAGTCGAATGAGATGTCCTTGTTTGGGTTGTTGTTTTGGGAGTCGGGTTAACGCGGTTCAGTTGGCATCGCATTTAATGAGGAGTGGAATTGATAGAAGTTATACATATTGGAATTTGCATGGTGAGAATATTAACGAGAATGTTGAACCGGGGGATAATACGACCTATGCTTCAAACAACAATGGCACAGATACATACGATTCTGATCGAGTCGAAGAGATTGCAGAAGCACTTGAAGAAGATCTTAAGGATTGTCCCAAAATGTTTGAGAGGTTGGTAAGCGATGCAGAGAAACTGTTATATAATGGTTGCACCAAATTCACAAGATTGTCTGCGGTATTAAAGTTGTACAACTTAAAGGCGGGCAATGGATGGTCGGATAAAAGTTTCACAGAGTTATTGGCCCTTATGAAAGATATGCTTCCAGAGGATAATGTTCTTCCCAATCGAACATATGAGGCCAAAAAGATGTTGTGCTCTATTGGCATGAGCTATGATAAGATACATGCCTGTCCAAACGATTGCGTTTTGTTTCGAAATGAGTATGCATCGTTAAATGAGTGTCCTAAATGCGGTGTCTCTCGATATAAGGAAAAGTTGTCTCCAGCAAAAGTCTTATGGTATTTTCCTATAATTCCGAGATTTAGACGCATGTTTCGTAGTGAGAGCGATTCAAGACACTTGACTTGGCATGCAGATGAAAGAATTATTGATGGAAAGTTTCGACATCCAGCAGATTCACCATAGTGGATGAAAATTGATGATGATTATCCTGAATTTGGAAAAGAAGCAAGAAACCTTCGCTTGGCATTATCTACTGATGGAATGAACCCACACGGTCTTCAAAGTATCTCACATAGCACTTGGCCTGTGATCATAATGATTTATAACCTACCTCCATGGCTATGTATGAAGCGTAAGTACATGATGTTATCTATGTTAATTTCTGGGCCTAGACAACCAGGGAATGACATAGATGTATACTTGGCACCCTTAATCGAAGATTTAAAGTTTTTGTGGGAGAACGGTGTGGAGGTTTATGATGGGTATAGGAAAGAAAGTTTCAATTTGAGGGCGATGTTGTTTGGCACAATTAATGATTTTCCAGCATATGGAAATCTATCAGGGTACATCATAAAAGGTCAATGTGCGTGTCCTATTTGTGAAGATAAAACAGATTGGACGCGATTGGAGTTTGGTCAGAAGAATGTATTTCTCGGTCATCGTAGATTCTTAAATTCTAATCATCACTATCGTGGGTGGAGAAAAGCATTCAATGGAGAGGCAGAACATGGTAGAGCTCCAACTATATTGACAGGTGATCAAATTTTTGAAAAGGTGAAAGATGTGAGTACTCAGTTTGGAAAGCCTTTTACACATACACTTGTCAAGAGTGGGTGGAAGAAGAGGTTAATTTTTTTTGAACTGCCATATTGGAAGTCGTTGTATGTAATACATTTTCTCGATGTTATGCATATTGAAAAAAATGTATTTGACAGTGTTATTGGTACGTTACTCAATATACAAGGAAAGTCTAAGGATGGCCTTAAAGCAAGAAAGGACCTGGTAGCGATGGGAATAAGAAATGAATTAGGACCCATGAAGAAAGGAACACGAACATATCTACCACCTGCTGCTTATACTCTATCTAGAAAAGAGAAAAAGGTATTGTGTAAGTTTCTAAGTGCAGTTAAAGTTCCAGAAGGATACTCTTCAGATATTAGAAGACTTGTGTCTATGAAAGACCTCAAGTTAAAGAGTTTAAAGACGCATGATTGCCATGTTATAATGGAACATTTTCTACCAATAGGTATACGTTCTATTCTGCCAGAAAAAGTAAGAAGCGCAATAACTAAATTATGTTTTTTCTTCAAGTCAATTTACAGTAAGGTGATCGATCCTGCGATCTTACCAACATTGCAAAAAGAAATAGTAATTACTTTGTGTGATCTTGAAATGATTTTTCCTCCCTCGTTTTTTGACATAATGGTTCATCTAGTTGTTTATCTGGTGAAAGAGACGCAATTGTGTGGACCGACTTATATGAGATGGATGTACCCTGCTGAACGTTATATGAAAATATTAAAAGGGTATGTTAAAAACTGAAGTCGACCAGAGGGTTGTATTGCTGAACGATACATTATTGAAGAAGCGATTGAGTTTTGTACTGAATATCTGTCCAATGTACAATCAATTGGACTCCCCAAATCTCATATTGTCGAAAAAAGAAGGAAAAAGTTAATTGGAAATGAAGTTGTGACAGTATCAAGGGTCGAACGGGATCAAGTGCATTTGTATGTTCTGCACAATGAGAATGAGGTTGAGCCGTATGTTGAAATGCACAAGGATGTTCTCCGAGATTTAAATTCGAATAGAAATGAGAATTGGATAGTACGAGAGCACAATCAAAGTTTCATACCTTGGTTTAAGGATCATATTTATTCAAAGTTATATTCAGATCCCGCTTTAATAACAGAAAGGTTGAGATGTTTAGCATATGGTCCAAGTTTGGTTGTGTTTTCTTATAGCGCATACGCAATTAATTGATACACATTTTATACCAAAGAACAAGATGATAAAAGTACTATGCAAAATAGTGGTGTCAACGTGGTAGCTGAAGCAATGCACATTTCAAGTGTGAAAGATTTAAACCCCAAATTTGCAAATCTGCCATATTTTGGGGTTATCGGGCGCATTTGGGTGTTTGATTATGAGAAGTTTCAGATTCCTGTATTTCGTTGCAAGTGGGTTGAAAATAATAATGGCGTACGAATGGATAAGTCAGGATTTTTGCAAGTGGATCTTAATAGGGTGGGGTACAAAGATGAGCCTTTTATTCTAGCCTCTCAAGCTAAACAAGTGTTCTATGTCACTGATCTGACAAGTACAAAATGGTCTATAGTGCTTTTATCTAACAAAGTAATTGATAAAAACATTGGAGATCAAGGTGATATTGATGTTGATATTGAATCATTTACTATAAATGATCAAGATGAAAATATTATAGCGAATGAATCATATACAAGAAATGATCATAATGAGGGTATTTGGATCAATCCAACCGTCCGTGTTGTTAAGAGACGGGTAGAATATATTCCAACCAAGAAAAGAAAGAGACGTTAGTGAAAAAGGTACTAGTTATAAAATTATAGCTTATATCATTCAATAATATTAATTAGTTGTCATGTTATATATAGCTTATATCATTCAATGGATTATGGATTATGGATTTTTATATTTGTCATTTAATTTTTATTTTTTTCTTTCTTACAGGTGAAATGGCTAGTGACCATGACGACACACACGAGACACATGATGAAAATGAAGCTCAGAAGGTATATTAATTTTCACAATGTTGCTTATTAGTGATGCTACTTGATAACACAAAACAACTATATATTAATTCTTATTTGTTTGTCTATGTGTAGTGCCCTCGTCAGCGTAATGGCATAGACTGCGGGTGTTTCGTTTTGACGTTTATGAGAGAAATCCTTCAAATGGATCGATTAGAGATTCCTATTACAGTATGCATGGATTTATAACTTAGGATTTATTTTAATATTTATCGGATATGTCATATAATTTATTATTTTTAACTAAATCATGCATATTTTGTTTTGTTATGTAGTACTTTGATGAATACGCGTGTTCTCATTACACGAAGGATAAATTGCAAGAAATTAAGGAGGAATTGTACGAATACCTTATTGGAAAAAAAAGTCATATAAGGTATAGGATAATGGGATTATGTGAATGTATAGTTTTGTGAATGGTTTATTTTATGGGATTGTATAGTTTTGTGAATGGTTTATGTTATTTATGTGATTTTGGAATGTAATTGTATAGTTTTGTGAATGGTTAATGTAAATGACTTGAATTATAATGGAAATGGTTTATGTGGTTTATGTGATTTATGGGATTAGTGGAAATGGTTAATGAACCATACTATAAATTGTTAATGGAAATGTGAAATATACAGGTTTATTGAAATGGCTTGAATTATACAGGTTTCTGCATAAAAAAATGGTTAAAATGGGATTTTTTAAAAAAATCATTAAAATTATACGTAGAGAAAAGACAGTGCTTTCTAGAAAAAGTGCTGTCTATAGTTCACAACAGAAAGTGCTTTTCCTAAAAAACGCCCTCTAAAGGCATAGAAAAATTCATAACTAAAATTATAGGCATACATTAGACAGCGCTTTTAGAAGCGCTGTCTAAAAGGGGCCTTTAGACAGCGCTTTTTATTGAAAAAGTGCGCTCTAAAGGTATAGAAAAATTGATAATTAAAATTATAGGTATACTTTAGACAGCGCTTAAAAAAAGCGCTGTCTAAAGGGGGCCTTTAGACAGCGCTTTTTGTTGAAAAAGCGCCCTCTAATGTATACTTTAGAGAGCGCTTTTTCGTAAATAAAAAGCGTTGTCTTTACCTACGCCAGCGCTGGCTTAGGCAGCGCTTTTAAGCGTTGTCTAAGGCCTAAAAAAGCGCTGTCTTAAGTCTTGTTTGGCGTAGTGAAGCATCTTCATAATGGTCTTAACCATCACACCATGACTTGTTACCAGTCAACCACAATTCCAACCTATCCAAAGTGATGACCTCCAAGCTGTGCAAACTTGAGCCATACGAAGCTTTGCAACACACGTTCTACGTACCAAAACCGTGAGTCCGAAAACACGATACACACCACGCAACCTCGCAACCTCGTTATGCTGATAAATTTTGATAAGGAGAATACCCGAGACGAACATTGCGAAGGAATTATAGTGTTCTACTGTATCGTTTCGCCTATCAAAATGTGGGAATTTCAAAGCACACTGTTAATTGCTTAACGGAAGCATTGCCTCCGGTGAGCGAAAAGAACGAAAGGTGTGACTCTGAAAACCCTAATACGGTGGTTGGAGGAGGCGACGGTGGCAGAAGAGTCTCGGGTTAAACGCACCGTTCCACTTGTGTTTGATTTTCTTTTACAGGCTAAATTCAAAATCGTTCTTTAATTAAAAAACAAAAAAAAAACATTTTTTACTTCCGGATATGTACACACGGAAAACTTTCGTAGATGTATCTACGGAAGAAACCAGAATTCACAACGTTTGATTTGTTCCGGAGCAGCATCTATGGAATTACCCTAATGTTAATTTGTTCCGTAGACGTAGCTCTGGAACTTCCTGCAACTCCAACAGTCACAGCAATGGCGTCCCCTACCCATGAAAATCAGTTTTTTTAAGCCTTGATCGTCAGTTTCAGCCAACAAACAATACCAACATTGTCTCTAAATTATGTTTCTAAAACTATCTAAGGATTTCTACCCCTAAAACTATATTCTAACTCGTTTACGGAAAATACTCGAAAATACCTCAGAAACTCGAAAACTTACCGATTATATCGAGCTTTGAATGAGTTGGAGTGTCTTGATCGTTGAAATGAATGCTCCTTGTCAAACTTGATTGAAAAAAGTTAAGTTTGCTGGAAAAAGATTTTTTTGAGGATTGAGAGAGTTTGGAGAGTTTGAGAGTGAAGAAGATGAAAAATGAAGAATGAGGGAGGTGAAGGGACTCTGGCGCGAATGTATTCTAATATGTTTCGGAGCTGTATAAACGGAAGCATTCCGTAGATGTAGCTCTAGAAAAAACCAACATTGAGTAAAAAAAAGGTGCGTTCGGAGATACATCTCTAGAAACAGAGATATTTTAGGAAGAGCACATGGTGCCTAAGAACCCCAAGGAGTGGAGTAAGAAATTCTCTAGTTTTTTTTCGTTAAATTTAGGCCCTCCTTGTATTAAAAAAAATGGGTAACCAAATTTATAGTGTTACCGACAATTTTAAAAAAATTCAGTATGCTAATGCATTTTATTAATTATTTTAAAAAATATGATGAGAAGTCATAATCATTATTCCTTTTGTTTCTTTTTAAGTGTATTTTTTAAAAAGAAAATTATTTTTTAGTTTCATTTCAAAGTTCAAAATAATATTGATTGTTGTTTTGTCAAAATTACCCTAATTATTTATTATGGAGAAAGAAAAAATAAATCAATAAAAAATTAAGGATAAAAAAAAGATAATCATTGTTTAAAAAATAACAACAATTATTAATTTTATTGGTATACGTAAAAAGTGTAAAAATGACACTTAAAATTAAAAAAAAAAAGAGATAAAAATACATCAGTAAAATTGTATTATATGGGATATATCTAAAAATCCGATATAACCCCATAAATTTCACGTCGACCATTTAAGAATTTTTTTTAAAATAATCACTATTTTCAAATAATATATGAAAAAAACCATCATTTCAAATTAATTATCAAACTAACATAAGAAGAGAAGACACCAATCAAAATGACGCAAGCATACTACATTTATAAGGAGGCGCCATTTTCATTGACTTATATTCATCCTAAAGAGCATGCGCTAGGGGTGGCAAAACGGGTCATGACTCACAGGCCGGCCCGGGCACCCGCCGAAAAATGGCGGGTTGGGTTGGGATTTTGGGCTCGCCGCCCACCAAAGCCCGCCCTGCCAAAACCCGCCACCCGCCAAATCCCGCCCCGCTAAAACCCGTCACCCGCCAAAATCCGCCGCACCTATTCGTTCTGCTTGTCCCATCTTAAACCCGCCATTTTTTTAGTTAATTCTAGTAATTCCATTTCTTGATGGTTTTATTTTGTACATTTATTTGAGAATATATACAATATTTTTTGAAGTAAAATTTGTTAAAAGATGTTTTGTAAAAATTGTTCTAAAAAATAAGTGAGAAATCTATTTGAAATGTAAAAACAAGCCTATTAATCTATTAAAAAAATAAAAATAAAAAATATATAAGTTGGCGGGTAAGCCCGCCGCCCGCCAACCCGCTTCCTTGGCGGGGCGAGCTAGATTTTTAAGCCCATTTCCATTAGGCGGGCTAGCCCGCCCCGCCTTTTTTTTTAACGGGCTTTAAGCGGGGCGGGGCCGGGCGGGCTGCCCGTTTTGCCACCCCTAGCATGCGCCATTTGAATTGGCGCATGTATTGAAAAATTATACATATGCACCATTTGAATTAGCGCATGCATTCAAAAATGATACATATGCACCATTTGGATTGACACATGTATTGAAAAATAATACCTATGCACCATTTGGAATAGCGCATGCATTAAAAGTAATTAAAATTATTAAAATTAAAAACAAAATAAAATATAAAGGATGCGTCATTTGAAATGGCGCATGCACTTAATGTATAAATGTATGCGCCATCTCCAAAAGCAACACATACAAGTATGAGTCATTTGAAATAGCGTATATGTGTTAAAGAGAATGCATTCGCAATCACAATGGTGTTTCTTCTTTCTTTCTGAAACATAGTTACTTTCGTAATAAATTTAAAACATTGATTTATTTGGTATTTAATTTGAAAAAATAGGTATTTTAAAAAAAATCACATCTAAAAACAAAAGGATAAAAATGTATTGTTTTTCTAGAAAATAGTTCTCGAAGCCCAAATAAAACGGTCCTAATACACACAAAATTCTTCACATTAGATGATAGGAAGTTTTCCTATCAAAAACTATGAAACTAGGGTTTCAATACAAAAGAGAAAGAATGTTAAAACTATCTAAGAAAGTTAAAAATAATAGATAATATTTTTTTCATTTGATTCATGCCTCCAATGTGTCAAAGACACTACATATATGTAATGATACTAGTGGATAATAAACTAAAGGCCCAATAACTAATTAAAGCCCAACTGAGATAAAATATTTTTCTTACTTAAATACTTAAATGGCTTAAAACTAATTCCATAATCCTATCATTACCAACCCCTTCAAAAACAACCTTGTCCTCAAGGTTGTAAGGCTTTATTGCTGCATAACTTTCCTAGATCCCACTTCTTGAACCAAAAAGACTTGAAATTTTGATTTCTTTGGTGTGCATTTTTTTCTTTGAATAAGTGATTCAGGAAGCCAAGATTCATGAGAAGTAATTTCAACAATTGTCTGGTTTTCTTTATAAGATGCCCATGTAACAGTATAAAGACCAGCAATGATTAAAGACCCTCGTATGATACTTTCAAAATAATTTGGAATTCCGAGGAATGTTTGAGACAGTAGAGCAGAAAATTCAGGTTGAAGTGAATTGTATAGGGAAACCAAAACTGGCCCTAATATCTTGTTGCACCAACTAATGACAGCATAGTTAAAGGCAGATGCAATAGTTCCAGCATAAACAACAACAAATATTTTGGATTGTGTCAAAATCCAGCCACTTGATAGATCAATCATGAATATTGAGACTATTGCAATTAATACAACTCTAAAGAAGAATGAATAAGCTGTCATAGAAAGATTTGCAAGATACATTTTTAATACCGGTGCCAGAATGGTAAGAAAAGTAGTCATGCACATGCAGTTCCCATTAACACTTATTTCATTCTGAAGTATAATGGCGTGTTTCGCATATCCTATCAACGACGGACCGCGATACAAAACCATCAATACGGCTCTCGAAACACAGATAAGAGTTCCTCCAGCCTTTTCCAAATTAGTTGAACCCAACCAAGAAACTACAAAATCTTCAGAAGGCTTGTTCGCATCAACTTCAATTTTTGAAATATCAGGACCCAAATATTCATAATACTCATGGTAGGTCTCATCATCAATTTCATCATCCAAGGGAACATTAATTGAATAATATTCGCCAGTACCATATCCAATATTACGAACATCTCCTGTTCCAGGAAAGTAATCCCCAAACTTATGAAATGAAACACTCATGACCATATCGGTGGCGTAAAATGCCTCATCAACACCATCCCCATGGTGGGTATCAATGTCCATATATAGAACACACTCATGTATCTTGAGAAGTTCAAAAATAGCTAGCACAATGTCATTCAAATAGCAAAAACCAGAGGCTTCACATTGTCTTGCATGATGTAGGCCACCAGCCCAATTAATACCAATATCAGAAACACCTTGGTTCAACTTGACAGCCCCACCAACTGAACCTCTGGCATAAATTTCGTTCGACGAAGAAGGAGCATAAACAAGTATGACGGGAGTGAAGTCCCAAGAATCATGATGAGGAACTTCGTAGATCACAGTTTTCTGAGAAATCCAAAGCGGACATAACGGTTTCGTCAAGGAAACAACAAGAGAAGCAATGTCAGCTCCACTTGCTTTCAATTGTCCCGTCCATTCCTCTAAGTGCTCTTTAACGGAAGCATTTTCGATTTGTGGAACCCAAAGAGGAAGGTGCAAAGAGTGTGTGAAAAAATACGAAACCAAATTAATTGAGAAAAAGCAAGCAGAGTTCTCAAATACGCTTGACCATATCATAACATCTCTATATGGCAATTTCTCAAACAGTTGGCATGCATGAATAACATTTCCATGTGTTGCTGCAAAAACAAAGAATTTGCTTCCAATATCACAGTTACACTCGCATCCAATAGTGAGAGCCAATCCTAAATAAAAACCTCCCGTTATCTTAGGTTTTTCTAGTAGTGACTTAATGAAATCCAGTAAACATGAGCCAGCTAACAAGGCATTATGTTGAATGTTATTTTTCTCAATGACACTCAAAATTGCTAACATATCAATCGTACAAACAGAAATTCCCATACATGTAATGATATAGTTGTTGAATGTCAATACCTCTACAATTTCAAACTTTTGAACCTGCTTCATATGTAAATACTCCCTTGTCAGAATCATGCTCGTTGCTGAGAATGCACATTTCGGTGGCAGTGGAGAAATGGTGAATCTCCATACTCTCGTAAACGCATCAGATGTGGATGTTCTTTCTATCTTTGAAATAAAATTAGGAGGTTTTGGTGGAATTTCGTAATCACCGTCGCCATGAAAATATCCACTGTTGGAACCATCCCTTAGCCACCTTACCGGGTCGAGATTCATGAAAACTCTAGAAACAATGTCTTTCAACTGCTCTCTAACATAAGAGGATAAATCAGAAATAACGGTAACTTCAAATGCTGATTTCACAACATCAACATTATCTACTAGGAGCTCTAAATCGATGTTGGAAGGGGTTAAGATCGGAACGAAGGTTTGAGTAGCAGTCGAAGAACTCAAACCGGCATAATCATCTTCCTCGACGAGATGTTCACCATTGAAGACGAAGGAAGAAACCTCTATCTGATTCATAGGGATGATAACATCATCCGAATCTGCCAAAGCAGATTGGAATGATGACTCATTCTCATCTTCATTTGGTACTGTAAAACTCAGATCTGTCATAACAGGTGAACAAGAATGTTGGTTGAAACCACAAATTCCTTCTCCCATTGCTGATGATTGTTCATTAACACAGTCACCTTGTTGCAACTGTTGTGGTTTGGACTCTCGATCTTCTTCATCATCTGGTAAGGGTAAAATAACCCTCCATTCAGGTTTAAATTCCCAAAGAAAAACTGTAGTAAACGCATCCCATGTCAGCCATGGATGGTGTGGATACCAACGAATCCACCAAGTTAGAGCCGAGCCTTTCATGGCAAGTCCGGCCACCATCATCTTCAATGTCTCTGGTGTAAGCCATTGCTTGAAGTATTTTTCGGTGCAAAGCACCCACCAATAGGCATCGATTTCACCATCAAACACTGGAATCTCCATTTCCAATTAATTGGCGAGAGAGAGCTCTCAATGAAAGCACCAATTTGATAGGAAGTTTTCCTATCAAAAACTATGAAACTAGGGTTTCAATACAAAAGAGAAAGAATGTTAAAACTATCTAAGAAAGTTAAAATAAAAGATAATATTTTTTTCATTTGATTCATGCCTCCAATGTGTCAAAGACACTACATATATGTAATGATACTAGTGGATAATAAACTAAAGGCCCAATAACTAATTAAAGCCCAACTGAGATAAAATATTTTTCTTACTTAAATACTTAAATGGCTTAAAACTAATTCCATAATCCTATCATTAGAAGCACAATTTTCCAAAACCTATTTATATAAAGCGTCTTCTCCATATAGCTTCATGTTGGACAAATGCTTTTGAAAGAGAGAACTATACGAAGCGTGCATTACACTGTAACACGCCAAAGTAAGAAACGCATATTTTTTATCTCATTCATTTATATATATTGAAATGTGTTAGGGTTTCAATTACTCTTTTTTATTATTTCTCTGCTCTGCCTCTAATTATCAGTTGATCATATTTAGGGTTTAGAGTATTGATTCACGTTAATTGACTCTAATTATTATCTAATTTTAATTTTAAATTACTACTTTTAAATGTCACAACTTAGTATTTAATTTCCTGTCCAGAAAGATAAGTATTTTTGTGAATTTCATGATTTTGATTACTGCTACGGTTATTCTGTTTGTTGTGAACAATTTTCTAAATAGAATCATTATATTCATTTTTTCTCCATCACAGGGGATTATACATCTTGCCCTACGATGATCAATAGCAGAACAAGCCTTGGTGTTCCACCTTTCCAGATAAGAAAGGGAGAAATAATGGGCATAGGGTGGGCGGAATTACCACAAGAAATCATTGAATTAATATCCAAAAGGCTGACTAACTACATTGACTATCTCCGATTCCGATGCGCCTGTCGCAGCTGGAATTCCTGTGTTCCCGAAACCCCTCTCCATCTACCACCTCAATTCCCATTGCTCATGCTTTCTCCTAAATCCTTCTTGGACCCATCCACCAACAAACTCCACCACCTCAATCTCCCTTTATCTTCTTCTCACCGCACTCGTATCTGCGGTTCCTCTTTCGGCTGGCTCGTCATTCTCCACGAAATCTCCGAGGTTCGTCTCCTCAACCCTATAACACATGTCACACTTTCTCTTCCTTCTCTCTACACTTTGCCAAAGTTTGTTAGAAAGTCTTTGAAATGTAATAGTAACCGATTCCTTAATAAAGTTGTCTTATCCTCTAGCCCCTCGATTAGCGACAACTTCGCTGCATTCGCTGTTCTTAATTTTAGTGCGTTAGCATTCTATAAAAAAGGCTACGATTCTTGGGTTCTATTCAATGTGAACGGATATCACCAATGGATGGACGTTGTATCCAAAAACAGTTTGTTTTATGCTGTGAGCATGGAAGGAATGATAGCAGTGTGTGATGTTGAAGGTCCTCGAGTCTCCATTATTGAGACGACAAACTCTGATAATTTAGGGAATGAAATTTACTATGTTGTATTTTCCGGGGAGGACATGTTGTTAGTCTCTTCGTATTTACTAAAGGATTATGTATATCAGACAGAGTGGTTTCGAATTTTAAAGATGAATTGGAATGCCCTAAAGTGGGAAAAAATTCAAACAATGGGCAAAAAGATGTTGTTTGTAGAGTCGAGGTCTTCTTTTTCTTTTTCTGCTACTGGTTTTGCTGGATGTCCTCCACAACGTATCTATTTCACTAACGATGTTGTTTCTAGCAAAGACGATTTGGGCATCTTTAGTTTATCATACAAAAGCATTAAGCTGTTGGCCCGTTATCCACTAATTACAGATCGTTGTTTAGGATGTCCGATATGGGTTACACCAAGTCTGTGATGAGCTAAAAATCTCACTGATGTAAGTTTACCTAACTGCTATTTGTTTATTTGTATATTATATGAGTTCCCTCTTTTGAAGCGAGAAAAGTTACTCGTACTTATGACCACTGTCTTGTTTAACAGCTTGCTTACCATATATTGATGATGCACACTACACTCACTATATGGAGTCCTGGACATCTCAAGATGTGTTGCATTACCTGTACTGTAAGACAGATGCAGGTTTTACCAAGATCATCATGGTTGCTGCATAGCAAGATTTAGGTGACTACTTAAATACTTTGGTTTTTTTTAATGATAATGACTTTTCATGGTGATATGCCTTACCAAAATCATGGTTGTATGTGGCTACTTAAATACTTTGGTGAATTTTGCAAGTATTAAATTTTGAAGTAGATAATGTGTTATGCTTGATGAAGATGTCATTCCAATGTTCAGAAGATAATTGTCAAACAGTAAATACTAGCAGAACACTAAAGTTAAATGATGTGTTTTAGACTTAAATAATTTTTATCACTTAATGTTGTTTCCCTGAACTTGTAAAAGCTGATAAACAAATGTAGAAATCAAATTAAATTGAAGACCTGTCTAGTGTTAAGTTTGTTGTATCAAGCCTGTCAGGTATATAGTTTCTGCTTTATTGGCCATAATCTCACTCTGTTGTATCTCAAGTAATGTATGATGGATATACTAGTAATTCACCAAGACATTAGTTTCGAAGGGATCAATTGCTGGTTTCATATGTCATCTGAGAATTCAGTGTAAAAGCCAATTTGCATATATATTTTAGATTTAGATTGCTTTAGTTTGGCTCAAATATATGTATATTTTTGCAATGGCAGAATACATTTCATTAGAAACTTACTAGTGAATCTCACAGTTGATTGAAGAGAGTAATGCTGTGATAAAACTTTAATGCATTGTAATTTTGATGCTAAAAGAAATTTTAATGCCTATGATAAAAGCTTGATGGAAAAAATGATTCCATTTGACAACACATGATGCAGATGAATGGTAAGCGCATATGAAAGGAATACATGCCATGCACACATAGTACATATACATACTTCAAACAAATAACATGTAAAACACATGAAAAGCAAAAAATTAGGTACACTGCAAGAAGATATACATACTTCAAACAAATAACATGTAAAACACATATGAAACACAAAAATTTGGGTACATTGCAAAATAAAGGAGTGGAACGATCATAGTAATTTAACGATATAGGTTTTAACTTGCTAAACATGTAACAATTAGTAAACAACAACAATAATAACAAAAGCATAAGTGGATACGTCTTTTTTTTCACTGTATGGAAGGAATATTCAAACACTCCTTACAATCATCGATAATTGGATACGTCTTTCTTTTCACGTATGGAAGGAATTTTCAGACACTCCTTTACAAGATATCATATGAAATAGAATGATACATGTTATAATTATCTTTGATTATCCTCTTATCAAGTTATGATTAGCTACTTCATTGATTAAACTAATACTTCAACAATTTTGGATAATGAATTCAACATTTAATAATAATATGACTCTTTCAAAATTTAATGCTTTAAATTTTCTTCGATACTAGTTGAACAATCAACAATTTTGGATAATGAATTCAACATTTAATAATAATATGACTCTTTCAAAATTTAATGCTTTAAATTTTCTTCGATACTAGTTGAACAATCAGCGAACACACAAACATCACATACCTAGACTCTTATGATAAAACACTACAAGCCAAATCAAAAATCCAGATGACATTCTAAAGATCAACAAATTTAAAGCATATGATAATATGTATAAAATTATATATTTTATGATAAAACACTACAAGCCAAATCAAAAATCCAGATGACATTCTAAAGATCAACAAATTTAAAGCATATGAAAATATGTATAAAATTAAAGAGGTATAGAGAAGAAGAAGTGTATGCCAGATATATAGTGGTTCAACTCATTTGTAAGGTCTTTAGAGTTGCACAGTTAATACTGTAAAACTTCACAACAAAAAAACATTAGCTTCCATATGTATATTGGATCCACCTCTCACACTTAATCTTTAGAATTGAGCACCATAATTATGATTTCTTTGTATAAGGATGAATATGATGAAAGGTATCTAAAAAATCTCACACAACACAACTAAAATCTCACAACTTCAACATTTTAGGAAGTTTTTCATAAGGTTGAATTAATGAGGAAGTGTGTTTCTGAATGAAGAAAACTTTCATAGTTTTTATCAAGTTCTTTGAAAGTATGGGTATGGAACTAATTTCACTAAGGAAGAATCTCATTGTGAGACTTCTCTTTCTTGATGAATATCTTGGGTCAATCAACAAAATTAACTCTCTAGCCACATTGTGTGTCTAATGGCTAACTTGATAACCAACTCAAAAATTCCAACCTTAGAAAGTCACCCTAAGAGGATTTAAATAGATGCTAGAGGTTAGTCACAAAAAGATGAAGAAAGACAAAAGTATTTTAGTCAAATTATGAGGTTATGATTTGAATCAAACAACAAAATATTTGAATTAAAGGTGGTAAAGTGAGGAATGTGTCATTTGATTTGAATCAAACCAAATCATTATTCAAATCATAGTTAATTTTCAAAAGATTTGAGTCAAGGAGCGTTGTGCTTCGAGTCACACACATCCCTAATTTGAATTAGGCTAACAAAATCAAATTCTAGACTTCATGTTGATGTTTGATCTGAATCACTAGAAGGTCTAATTCAAATCAAACTTCATAAAAACCTTGATTTAAATTTTCTAATTTTTTATTCAAGTTATACGACTTAAACCAAATTTGTTAGGCTAAAAACACATTACCATGAGTTCAAAACTAATTTATTGAATAGAAGAGTATTTCAAAGATACAAATATAATCGAATAATCGAAATAAATAAATTGCAAACGAATTATAAATAAGCGATAAATCAAATTACACAAAGATCAAATTTAAACAAAATTTCAAAATAAAAATGATATCGACTACAATTTTAGAGAAACTATGTATTTGGATCCTTTAAGTATAGTTCTCAATTACAATGATGTAGGAGTGTGGAATACTCCAATTTAAAAAAAAATTAATTATGATGGTAAAAATTGAATGGTAGATTAAAAAAATGTAGAGGATGAGAGGATAACCGTACAACTTTAAGGTAAAATTTTAAAAACTTGATGTGCATATGAATGAGCAAGGATGTGGGTGTTCGCTAGAGCTGTCAAAACGAGCTACCCGGCCCTAAACGGGTCGGCTTAGATGAGCCTCAGGCTTTATAAGGCTGGGCCTTAAAAATCCTATTGTAGTATGGACTAAAAAATTACTACTCGAGCCCAACCCTTTACGGGCTTTGGGCTACCCGACCCTAAACGGGCTTTTTTTTCATTTGGAAAAATTATACCAAGAGTCCTTTAAGTTATTTTATTGTAACATATTGGTTCTTTAAGTTTTTTTGCAATAGGTTTGTCCTTTAAATTAACTAACGTGTGCACCATTGACTTTCTTCCAAACTCCGTTCCAAAAAAGGTTATGTGGCACTAACGTCGCTGATGTGTCATTTAACATTGTTGAGTTGGTATTTGTCTTCTTCTTGGTTATATTTATGGAGAAAAAAAGGGAAGAAATTGAAATCCATAATGCAACGAACCATAATTCTCCCTTCTCCATCAATAGCTTCATACCTTAGCAATTGACCAAATCGATGAAGTCAGAACTTTCAATCTTTCATTTTGAGCGCATCCCAACATGAAATCGAATCAACATGTCCATGTGGAAGCAAATCACTTATGAGAACAATTAAGAAGAAAGGAAGAAACTTTTGGAAGCTCTTTTGGGATGGAGATACTTTCTGGTACATTTATTGCTTTATTTTTCTCTGTCTGTTATGGTTTTGCAGAGATTAGCTGATGTGTTGTGAATGTTATTGTTAATAGAGTGAATGTACTAATTATGGATGCAATTATTTAGAGTGGTATGAAAAAGAATACACCGATGAAGTAAAACAAAAAATACAACCATCAGTAATTTTAAAATGTTCAAAATATGAGGAAAATGATGTAGAAATCAACATACTTAGAAGGGGCATTGATAAGATCCATGTAGGTGAAAACTATACTAAGGAGATAATGAAGAACATGTTGAAGATGCTAGTTTTTGTCATAATGTTTTTAGTTTTGATTTTTGTACTGTTGATGTATATTTTGGTCAATAAGTGGTGATTATGGTTAATGTTGATGTTAGTGTTGTAAGACTTTTGGTTCTTTGTTTTAAAACTTGTTGAGTATGTTTAATGTTGCACTTCTATCTAATTTGTGTTGCACTTCTGTCAAATTTTATGTTGCAGTAAGTATCTAATTTGTGTTGCACTTCTGTCAAAATTAATGTTGCAGTAAAGAACTAATTTGTACATAAATAAAAACTTGAAGCACCTATTTATTGCAATTTAAAAACATAAAGGACATATTTGTTACAATTTAAAAACTTAAAGGATCTGTCTTGTTACAATTTAAAAACATAAAGGACCTATTTTGTTGCAGCGATAAGGCCATAAATTAACCAAAACATTACAGATTAATAACATTAACCAATGCCATGTTATAGTAAATGGCACATAAATATCAGTAACATCAAAGACATGTTTAACATCAGCAACATTACATATTGTTATAGTAAATGATACATAAAGGACCTAACATTCCAATCTCCTAAAATACATTGATAAGGCCATGAAGTAGCACCAAAACATTGATAAGACCATAAATGCATAAAATATTCCCAAAACAGACCGAGAAAAATGATCATAATTCAACAACATTAATTCAACATCCAAAATACATAAAGATCATTGATCGTGAAGGCTGGATCAGATCCTGTAGAATCAGGCCGCCAAGTGCGTCAGGGATGTTGGTCGTATGGAGAGGAGGGGGTGTACCTGCAAGGCACTCCGACGCTCAAGTGAGAAAGGGTCAGAGAAAAGGGGCAAGTACAAAGTATGAATTCTTAGGGTGAATATTGGATACCTGACCCTCTCAAGCGAGAGTGTTTATATAGAGCCCCCAGCGCGTGGCCAACGGTCCTATTTTCGGGGCGAAATAACCGTTTTCCCGAAGAATAGGTAACTGCCCAAACTAGCCGTTATGTCGGGCAGGGGTGCCCGAAACTAGCCGTTATGCCGGGCATAAGCGTGGTTTCGGGTACCTGCTCTTAGCTGTTCGGGGGCAGCGAAGCCGTGCGTAATGGGCAGTGATTCCGGGGAGGGACGTTGTGTTCCTCGCCCGGTGGGAGGGGCAGAAAGGTAATTTTTGCCCCTCTATGGATTGTACTTAGGCAATTTGGGCCGCTCTGGAGCAGAGGCGGATTGGGCCATTCTAGCCATTGGTCCAGTCCAGAACAGGAGCCCCCCAAGTCGTTACTCCCAAGCATGAGAGTGATGACTTAAGAACTGCTCGTTGCTCCGGGGAGCCAGCATGGAGTCGTCGTTTGTAGATGGGGAAGGTTGTCTCAAAGTGCTCGTGACCCCAGGTGTTCGTGAGATTCGTGGTCGTGACCTTGTTTCCTGGTGAACGGGGAGATTAATGGTCAGCCATAATTTGAAACGTTGGGGCGCCACGTGTACCTAGAGCTCCGTGTAGCAGTTAATAGGTAATGATGGCTAGCGGATAGTCATAATGGCCTACGGGCGCGTGGTTGCACGTGCCCCTTTGTATAAAAATGGGGGAAACCGTTTCATTTGAAACTTTTCCTTTCTGATTTCTCTTCGTCTCTTTCAGTTCTTGCCCGTCACCGTCTTCAGGCTTTCCGACCACCGTCACCAGCTTCGAGCAGCTTCTACCTTCTTCTAAAATCAAGTAATTATTTTTCTCCCTTTTGTTGTTAGTGGTAAATCATATGCGGTTAGGGTTAGCTTTAGATGACGAAATAGGTGGGTTTCTGGCGAGTGTTGGTGGTGGACGGTGGTTGTGCCATTTTTCTGCCTCCAGCACTTCGCCGGAGTATATAGTACGTTCAGCGAGGAGGGTGGTCCACGGCGTGGTTGCGGTAGTTGTGCATGCGTGACCATCGTGTTGTTTCATCTGTTGAGCGAATGAAGAATTTTTCGGCGAACATTCTCAGATTCCGGTGAAGCTCTGCGGTTTATGGTGGAGCTTCAAACGGAAACTAGGTATAAGCGCGGGGAGGCTCCTCGCAAGAGGACGATATGTTTCGAGCGTCTCCTCGCAGGGAGGTTTTAGCTTTTCTTTTGATGTTAGGGCTTAGGCCGGGGACGTTGTCCTCAGCCCTTTGCGCGCCCTTTCACTTGACTTAGCAGTGGAAGGGTGGATTTGATTTGCTGTCGAATTCACTGTCTTCTCTGCTTTTCAGGTGATCGTAATGGCGACGGGGCCAGGCAGAGAGGTCATCCTAGATACGTCCGAGGAGGAAACTGGCTCTGAGGAGAATAGTAGCTCGACGGCTTCGAGCTCGGCGACCTCAAGTTTCTCCAGCAATGCCGGGGAGGAGGAAGAGTTGGACGTAATGGAGGAAGACGTCGAAGGGTTCTCCACGGAGGAGTGGGAGGTGGCCGAACCTTTCGAGCACATTTCTACGTTCGCAAAGTCTTTGGCGGACGTCTTCACGGAGGTAGGACTGGAAGGAGAGTGGAAGGTGCATTTCCCTACTTTGAACGAGCGGGTCTGCACGGACTTCGGGGACCGTTTCACAATATATGAGTATGCCTTCAAAGAGCTGGGACTGAGGCTGCCTTTTACTAATTTTCAGCGGTCGGTGTTCGAGCATGTGAAGTTAGCCCCTACACAACTGCACCCAAATTCGCTGGCCTTCACCCGGGCTTTCGAATTGGTGTACGAGCATCTTTCTTTGGGGGCCACTCTCCCTTTGTTCTTAGCTATTTTCCATCTACAAAGGCAGCTGGCGGGGAAGAAGTATGGCTGGGTTTCTCTGAAGCAGCCTCGGAAGCTGTTCAAACCGTTTTCGGAGTCAATCCAGACATTCAAGGAGGGGTACTTCGTTGTTGAACCCGTGTCCGAGGTTGCCCAGGATAACACATATGTCTGGGAGATAGAGGTTGACGACGACGAAAATGAGCTGCTTAACGAGGAGGGGAAGTACATTGGGCAGAGGCTCTACAGGTTCCTCATCCGCTGGGCACCCGACCATTTCGCCAAGAAGCCCAGCGATTATGTTTTTCAACCGGGTGACCTGCGCGGGCAGGACGCCGTGGCTTACGAGGCGCTGGTGAAGTGGGTCAACTCCTTCAGTCTCGCTGAGTGATGGACTAGCAAGGACAGCCCGATCTTCGAGGAAGGTGGGAGTCAGAGGGTCGAGTGCCGGTTCATCAACGTTAAGGCACTGCTTGAGTGCAAGACTCCTGCGGATGCTGAGAAACTGCTCGGTAGTCTTTAGTTATTTAGATTTTGTTCATGTTATCTCCTTTCTTCATATCTAACATGCTTGTGTTTTGTTTGTGCAGGTGAGATGCCTCAGGCTCATGATCGGGTTGTGAGGAACGCTCTGGCGAGGAACAAAGCTGGAACGGCTCCTCCGAAATCTCGGTTCGTCGGTACTCGTGCTCCTCCTCCCGTTCAAGCTGATGCGGGGACCTCCACTTCTCCGACTCCTGCTCCCCAGGGATCTCCCCTGACGCTGGCCGGGCGACCCAAGCGGCCAAGGACCGTTGATGTCATGGACCTTACTCGAGTAGCGGAGAAGGGGAAGTTCGAGCTTCCTCCTTGCATCTTCGATATGAGGTTTTTTTAGGGCAACTCTCTTGTCATTCCCCAGGCGGAATCTCTTCGCTTGGAAGGCATGTACCGCCCGAGCAAGAGGGCGCTAGTGGCCCAAGACGCTTCAGCCTTGGTCCGAATGCTGGAGATGGTGGCAGTTTATGCTGAAGGGGACTCTGCAACTGAGTCCGAACTCAACGCGTGCTTCCGTGGCATCCCTTAAGGAAGAAGTCAAGGGTACCGGGGAGGCTCGGAAGAAGACGGAAGAGGAAGCGGCCAGGCTAAAAGAGGAGAACTCTAAGTTGTCGGCGGAGAAGAAAGCTGCCGAGGAGTTGATCAGGGAGCTGAGGGCGGCCAATGCCCCGGGTGCTGATGAGCCGGACGATTTGAAAGATCTGAAGACTAGGTGCCCCACAAACCAATACAAGTCTTTTCAGCAAGTTTTGTCCTCACTCACACGCTTTTTGGGAAACTTCCCAAAAGGCCACCCATCCAAATACTACTCTAAGTCAAGCAAGCTTAACTATGGAGTTCTTATTGGTTAGGCTACCGAAAAGAAGATGCATCTTATTGGTATAAGTAGTACCAATTAATCCTTATAAATCTTCCTTCAACCATGCAGTCTCAGGATCCCTCTCATTCCGATGTAAATTCGGTTTTCTCCTAGAAGCTGTTAGAAGTGTGTCGTTGTCATGCCTCGTGTACCGACAACCACTCCCTCGCCCTCAGGTGTTACATGTAACCACTCACCGCCCTCTTCGGCCTCAGGTGTTACAGGTCGGCCCATATGGGCTAGTCCATTTTAACAACTCTAATGTCCGCGATGCGGTTTTGACGGTTTTGACATTAAAAGTCATCTGAACTGCAAGAGAATATGCATACAGTTCGGTTTGGTTCAGTTGGTTTTTAGAAGTAAAACTGAACCAAAGCAATGTGGTTTGAATTGGTTCGGTTGATTCGGTTATCAACAAGATTTTTATTGAGGCATACATACAGGTATAGAGGACAATGCAATTTTATATTCATATAGAGGACAACATAATTTTATGTTTAGTGATTTATAAATTACCATAAAATAAATTTATAATTGACAAAATAAGTTTATAATTTGATGCATAAATATGACTTGTATCTTGTAATTTTATCGTATATCTAAAGGACAATATACATGAAATCACATTATCAAATAAATTTGAAATAATATATTGTGTAGTTAAAAGGAAGCGCGTGCATCTGACGATGCTAGTTTGATAATACTATAATTCAATTTTTATTATTAATATCTAATTTTTTTTTCTTTTAATATTAACTCTATCAAGTAAAATAATTAAAAATAAAAATAAAAATAAATATATAACAAATTTATTTTAAATAAAAATAATAGTATTTATAAATAAATAATATTATGTTATATATATATATATATATATATATATATATATATATATATATATATATATATATATATATATATATATATAAAAATTAAAATAAATATCATAAAAAGAATACAATAAAATATATGCATATTACTTAATTTCTCTAAAGAATAAAAAAATATATATATGTTGGTATAACATTTTGTAGTATAAAGTAATTTGTTTTTGGTTTGATTCAGTTTATAAAATATAAACCATAAATAGAATTGAATCGTGCTGATTTACTAGAAAATGACATAAACACATTCGAGACAAAAGTATGATAAATTGAGAATTACTTTTCAAACCAAAACATTCCTGCAACAAACTATCTTTCAAAGCAAAGTCACTTTCACCTTCATGATGAAAGAGAAGTGACTCTGCATCGGTTCCCAACAAAACCTCTCCCTCCTTCCTTCCTACATCTCCGGTTACAACCTTTGTCGGATTAACACCATCTCTGACCACCTCTGCACCCACATCCTCTCCCAAAAATTCCTCAGAGTTTTCATCCCAACCACCAAAAGCTGAAGAGAAAAAGCAATGTATGAGATGGAAGATAAAAACTGCAGGAGGTGATATCTACGAAAAAACAACTATATCTGGAATCAGTTTCGAAGAGAAGAAAACAGTTGACAAAACGGGGCATTCGGAGAATCGAACTCCGGACCTCTCGCACCCAAAGCGAGAATCATACCACTAGACCAAATGCCCTTTTGTGATTGCTTCATAATTTAATCATTGATATTACTAACTAAGTTTGAGTTAAAATAGATGTGTTGCGTCAGCATTGAAAAACCATCACAGCACCACTCACTTGAGGTTACAGATTAACGGATGAAGCATTTTCTCAAATGGATAACGTCATTCTAGTTTTATCTCTTTTTTAATTAAAAAAAATTGTTTTAAAATAAACATCATTCTCCTTTGTCAGCATAGAATTAAATAGTTTTCTTCTAATTGTGCCTTTTATTTATTATTTTTATCATTTCTAATATATTTTATTTTATTTTACATTTAAGATAATGAAAATATATTAATTAATAAAATTAATTTTATAAAATTGACATGTATTTTAACAGTATTATTTTAATTTTTAATCAACGCTCATTTTAAAATAAATAATTTTTTTCAGTTCTAAAAAAAAAGTATGAATTACGAACTTGTTAAAGTTTCCAAATTTGGAAAGTGACCTATAATTTTTTTCAGTTTTAACAGTATGCAAAGTTTCCAAATTTAGAAAGTGACCTATAATGAAAAGTTTCCATTTTTGGCAAGTTTCTACACTTCATTCAACTAAACTTTACACCATCAAGAAAGCTTCAAATGAATTTTTCTTCAACATGAAAGTTGAAGATCTTTTTCTCCTCTTTCCAACAAGTACTATTGGGTCTCCATATCATTTGTGAAACTCCAATTATGATCAAAAGAAGGCAAAGTGGTTTTTAGGGTTTCTCATAATGCCATTTTCACAACTTTGGGCATGATGACCTATAATCAACTCCATTGTTTCATGTAACTTTCTAATATCTAAAAACAATTCCTAAGGAGCATTTTTGGCTTTTTAATCAAGTGATTCCATGGTTTATTTTTCACCTATCTTCCATTATTCAAATTTCCCAAAATGTCTAAAACTCATGAATCATTTGTCCTCAAGGCCCAAGTTAAAAGTGGTGTGATTAGCAACTCAAATACAAGTGATCCATCATGAATTCAAGGGCATGAATGGAATGTATTTTTCACTTATTCACATAATGCAAAATTCCAAAATAATTCAAAAATCATTAAACATGGAATTACCCAGGCCCAATTCGTATTCAACTGAAAACCCTAGCTTATTTAAACCTAAAGATGCACTGGTTAGGGTTCATGCACGTGAAATTGGAGGAGTTCTCAAGAAAACCCAAAAAGAAGATTTTTCATCAAAACTCACGATCCACAAGGTTTTGGCCAAAAGCTCTTCCACAAATATCTTCCTGGGGATTTCTAGAGTGCAAATCAACCACCGTTCGCAGCCAAAGGCAAGGATTGGAGCTGCTCCATCTCCGGTTGAGAGGTTTTTCGTGTTCTTAAAACTCCTATTTTTTGCATGAATATTGACGTGTGATGAATGGTGGTCACTCTGGTATAATTATTTTTAATTATGGATGTGTGAATTGCTTGTAATATGGATTTAAAGTTTTATGCCCTAATGGTTTTTCATTCGTTTTTTATTATACACTAACAATTTAAAACTTTTAAGGCCATATTTAGATTCCTGGCGTTTTTCTGGTCAAAATAGTGTACCTGTTTGTATTTTCTGGAAAAAAAACTCATCGCAGCCCACCGGAGAGGGTGGCCGGAGCCCTAGCTCCGGCGGCTGCCGGAATACCAGTCCGGCGAGGGGAATTCGTGAAGAAGATGAAGCATATCCGTCCGATCTCAAATCGTGCGTCCGTGAGCACGCCACATGTCGCTGATTTTATGTTTTTATTTTAATGATTGTGTGTTTGCAGTTCCATGAAGTCCACCATGCGTCCATTAATCATGGCCTCTTGTTTCCTTTTTATTTTGATCACACGGCCAGGTTTTTGCCAGCACATAAATGAGGTCACATGCAAGGCATGTGGCCGGTCTATGGTGGGCTGCAGGCGTTGGTATGCGCGTGACCACAGTACTACGGTGTACCCTTTGAATCATGTCATTTGGTTTCACTTACTTTTTGATGTCATTGACTGGTTGACTAGTGTTTTCGCGCGTTGGATCTTTCCATTGGCTGAGATGGATTTTGAATCGTTGACCTCTCCCATGCTCCCTCATTGACCGCGTGTTGGGTCCGTGGCCATTGGGCCTTTGCTTTTCGCACCTCCCGTTTGGCCCAACTATTTATTCCAACGTGTTTTCCTTACTTAACACACCCCTCAGCCCGTTTCTTATTTTATTTTATTTTCAATTACTATTTCATATTTTAATCATTAAAAATAGTAAATTGCATTTTAAAATCATTATAAAAATCATACATCATTTTTATTCATTTATAAAATTTTTACAAATTCTATTTTTTATTTTTATTTTATTTTCATCATTTAAATTAATTATCTATTCAATTTCTTTTTGCATCACTCATATCATGCATACTTAAAACTATTTATTTTATTTCTCTACCACTGTAAAATATTTTTTATCCGTAATTTTTGAACTCATTCATTAACATTCTAAAGTGCTTAAAAATATTTTTCTTTCATTTTAAAATTTATTTCATGTTGCATTTAGGTCCTTCTCTTTGGCACATTGAATCCTATCCCTTACTTGAGTTTTGTATGATCATTTGAATGGCTAACATTTTGGATTTTTGCAGGGACCTTTTATATGTTGTTTGCCTCTGGTTGAGGAACTTTAATGATTAATTTGGGAATTTTAGGAGTCACTTTTCTAATTATTTGATTTGCTTTCTCTTGAGATTCTCTTGTGTGCGCATCTTTGATCTTATCTAATTACCTTGTTTGAAAGGCACTTGTGCCATTTGCTTTGAGGGTGTTCCTTTGATTTCTAAGTTCATGATTGGATTATGCTCATTATTGTTTGCCCCTGCTTGATTGTCATTCACCTCATTTCTCTTATTCACGTCTGTTTCTCACTAACCTTTTATGCAGGGGTCAAGGTAAGTTCCTTAAGGGTATGGATAGGTATCCATGGTTACCCTTACCCTTTTCTCTCCTATCTTCTTCCTTTAGGGTTTAGGTTGTCTTCAAACCTCACTAACTGTAGGTCATCCATGCATGATAACTTTAGGATTCATAGTCTCCCTTTAGAGTTACCCTTGTGTCTTCTCTCTTCTCATCTCAAATTTCTCTAAAACACTTAATAATGATAAGGTGTATTGCGCACGAGCCTTAAGTATGGGGCATCCTGTCTTGGGACGATGCGTTAAGTATTCGCCCCTGTGCCCTAGACTTTGGTGCAATGCAACTTAGGAACTAACTTAAGCCACTTCTGTCCTAAAAAATACAAACCAACTTCAAACTTTTTTGTCCTTCGGGACCTTTAACTTAAAGACTATTTTCAAAAAGGGCACGTTATTTTCCGTCTGAGTCGCAAACAGGCATCGACCCTAACTGCCGGACGCGAACTTAACGTCGCTCATAAAAAACACAAAAAGAACTTGGTCCGAACTACGTTGACTCTGAATTCCCCACTGCACCAAGGGGGTACGTAGGCCTAGGACGTCGACGTCCTACCGAGTCTGTCTTTGTCTTTCCCTCTCCATTTTAGTACAACCCTAGATGATAGTATAACTTACCCTTAGAATAGACAACAAGCGTGGATCTCATCGAGTACGATGGACACGTGGGGTGCTAGCACCTTCCCCTCGCATAACCGACTCCCAAACCCAGGCAATGGTTGCGATGACCATTCCTTTCCCTCTTCCTCAGGTTTATGCGGTGTTCCCTTTCCCTCTCTTGGGATAAATTTACACGGCTGACGACTCTGTTTTTCCGCGCCACTCTCGCGTTTGTACCTGGATGAAAATCCCGGGAGTGACAGCTGGCGACTCTGCTGGGGAGTCTGGTTGACCTATGCTGGTCCATCCCTAAGCGAGTCAATCCTAACGCTTGCTTGTCTTTGTTCTCTTTGGGTGTTTTGTTCTGATTTGCTTTATGTGTTGTATTTTATTTTTATTTTTTATTTTTACCGCATTTTCTGCATTTCATTTTTTATTACTGTCATGCTGCTGCGCTGTGCTGGCTGTCTTTGTTTTGCAGGTTGGGTGGGACCGAGAGTTAAGCCCAATACCAAGGCATGAGAATACCCTAGGACTAGAGTGGAAAGTAGTGGGACCTACGTGCCCGCTTGGTACGTTTGTGTGTTCACGAAATTCACAACCAGACGAGGCTATCTTAGGATGCATTCTAACGTGTGTGTCTTGCGCATGTTGGGGTGTTGATCTAGAGAGCTGTCGACTCTGGTGACCGATCATTGAGGACCTTAGTGGAAACATCCCTCTTTAGTGGTGACAATGGCAGACCACATCCCGTGGCAAACCCATTCGCACCCGAGGGCCCGCTTTGGAACTCGCATAGGATGGCCCCTACGTTTTGAAGAGAATCAGTGGAGGCACTCCTCGATTGACTTTAGTACTGTACCCCGAGGGATGAATGTACTATTGTTTCTCGACCTCAGTGCCAAAGCTGAGGACCTTCCGCTTTGGAGAATCAGTTGAGGCCTCCTCGATTGATGATGATGCCAAACCAGAAATGGTGAACGTATCATCATTTCTTGACCTGAGAGCCCGGGATACTGAACATCCTAGTACCCACATGTGAGAGGGGATGGGCGTTTGCAGGTTTGCAGGTAACCGAGACTTTCAACCTACCCAGTTTTCTGGATTTCTCATCAATGTCTGATTATTTGGGTTCCTCAATGGTTCAGAGTTCTGGTTTTCTAGTTTCTCGTTCAGCAAACAGCACAGCGCATCCAGCAGTGTGCCTTGACCCCATGTTTGCATGAGCATATCATTTTTCTTGCATTCTGACGTGTTTGACATTTTTCAGGGCTTGCATCTTACTCTTGATTTCGGTTTTCTGAGGTTACTTCAGTATGGATGTTCAGAGAAAGAAGACTGTTGCCTATTCATTCCCAGAGCCGACTTTGACACTGATTCACAAATTGATTAATATGGCTGGTTCCGGAGTTCGTACAGAGTTCAGTGGAAGGTATGGAAGACTTCTGAAATTTGTCTATAATATCTCCCAGTATGAGAAGGATGCCATTCACACACTTCTTCAGTTTTACGACCCGTCTCTGCGTTGCTTCACTTTCCCGGACTACATCTTGGCTCCAACGTTGGAGGAATTCTCATTTATTTTGGGAATTCCTATCAGTCATGATATAGTTTTCTTTTCTAAGGAACACCCCGGTATGAAAGAAATGGTTGTGGCTCTTCATATTAGTGAATCCGTCCTGAACAGTAATGTTGAAGAAAAATAAGGGGTTAAGGGTTTCTTGTTGAAGTTCCTATTTGATCAAGCTTGTATACATGTCAAAGAGAAGAACTGGACTGCTTTCCAAGCTATTCTAGTTGTGTGTATCTATGGGATTGTTCTGTTTCCGAATATTCCTGATCTGGTGGATATGCACGCCGTCAGGATCTTTATTTCGAAGAATCCTATACCTACCTTGCTAGGTGATGTGTACCATTCAGTTCACTATAAGAATGAGAATAGGCGTGGGAAAACTGTGAGTTGCTGTGTGCCGCTCTTTGCTACTTGGTTTCTAAGTCGTCTCCCTGAATCTGGCGCTTTCGTTGATACGAAAGATTCTCTGAAGTGGTCTAAGAGGGTTATGGGCTTGACTGCTGATAACATCGTTTGGATTAATCGTGACTTGCTAGGAATGGAGATCATTTGCAAATGCGGAGAATTCCCTAATGTTCCCTTAATAGGGAGGAAAGGTGGAATTAACTATAATCCCTCCCTAGCTATCAGACAGTTTGGCTATCCTTTGAAGAATCCACCCGAAGAGCGAGATGTCCGAGAATCCTTATTCTTTAATGGTATTGAGGATCAAGGGTTGATAAGGAAAGTTGTGAATGCTTGGAAACAGGTGACTAAAAAGGGTAAGATTCCATTCGGGAAAAGTAACAATCGGGCTTTCCCTCCCTATAAAGAGTGGATTAAGAAGAGAGCAGAAGAGGAGCTCCTTCCATTCCCGGTGGAACCACCTCTGTATCCTTTGGTGATCGACCCTCCTACCACCGTTGAGTTGGAGAAGTATAACAAGTTATGGGCTGAAAAGGAAAGGTTGCGGGAAGAAAATAGTGAGCTAAAGAGAGAGATTTATCAGTGGAAGCATGAACGGGGTGAAGTTGTTCATACCGCCAAGTTGAAGACAGAGCTCCTTGCTAAAGCAGAAAAAGAGCTTGCTGACATGGTCGCATCCAGA
This sequence comes from Lathyrus tuberosus, assembly GCA_022829125.1. Classification (NCBI taxonomy): domain Eukaryota; kingdom Viridiplantae; phylum Streptophyta; class Magnoliopsida; order Fabales; family Fabaceae; genus Lathyrus; species Lathyrus tuberosus. Next base: position 11,925,595 of record JALAZF010000090.1, read on the forward strand.
GAAAGAATGAAACAAGCTTTGGATGGTATCAGTAACGTTCTCAGGTCCAAGGAGGAGGAATTAGGCAAGGCTTTGCTGAAGATTCACAGGTTCAATGATCACCAAGAAACTGCCATGGCTGAGAATAAGAGAAAGGAAGATGACTACATAGCTAAGATTGATCAGTTGAAGTCGACGCTCAAGAAGAAAGACGCCGAGATCTTATCAGGGATATTCAAGAGACAAGTAGTCGAAGATCGACTCAAGGAAGCCATAGCCTCCGTGGAAGAACTGAAAGTCCAAGCTGAAGTGAAGAAACCTAGACATGAGGGTCCTAGCATGGATAGTGTTTCTGGAGAAGACGCTTGGGAGTTACATTGCCGATACTTGGATGAGATCATACATAGGAGAGACCTTCTCATTCAAGGGCTAATTCAGAGGCCGAAGCATCCCGATACCAGAAAGCTGTTCAAGGAGAGTCAAGACTGGTGCAGAAAGCATAATGGATGGGGGGATTGACACTTGTGGACTTTGATGATATGCCTTAGTTTTCTGTCTTCTTTCATTGTATGTGGATCACCACCAGGCTTGTTGGTTGGGACCTATGGTTTTTATATTCAGACTTGTTATCTCAAATTTGTGATTGTTGACATTTGGCTTTTCTCTGGTTTTCTTAATATATGAGCAGAAGTTCCATTATATCCTGTTATTAAAACCGGAATCAAGGGGTGGATCGCCTTGTGAATTTTCAAACATGTCCATTTGCATTTGCAGACTCATAATCATTTTGCATAATCATTTTTCATGACAGGTGTTTATCTCCGGTGTTTTTATCTTGTTATAATCTCAGAATTGCAGAGTTGATCATGGAACGAGTTCAAGCTGAGTTGAGGGAAATGCGAAGCCAGATGGGGCAATTTGGGGAAGACATGCTCCAGGAGCAGAGGATGTTGAGGGAGGAAATCAATCAGTTGAAGACTCAGATGGGTTTGATCACGGAAATTTTGAATAGGGTGTTGAAGAAGGAAGACAGTCCTGTGCCCACTTCCACAGCAGAGGTTCTCATTCCTCCCGTCTCTTTGGGGTCTCCTCTAGACCATGGATTGCCTCGTGGATCCTCTCCACCGTCAGAGCTTTTTCACCAACAACTGTTTCTTGAGGGTCTTAATCCAGAAAAGCTTGAGAAGAAGTTTGATCAGATTCCAATGCCATACGCTCAGTTGCTTCAGCACTTGCTCAAGTTTCAGCTGATTGAATTTATTGCTGCGGGACCTCCCCATACCAAGTTTCGTATGGGTTCCAATGTCCATGATAGGTGTGAATTCCATTCAGGGGCACCTGGTCATAATGTTGAAGATTGTAAGATGCTCAAGTACAAAGTCCAAGAGCTCATTGACTCAGGGGCAATCAAGTTTACATCAGTTGGCACTGGTAAACAAAGTGATGTTACTCCCAGTGTTGCAAAGGGACTGAGGACTCCCTCTTTTGCCAAAGGATCTACCTCGCGTCAGGGATATCTTCCACAACCCTTGTTCGTGCCTCAGCCGAATGCAGAAAGAAGAGTGCAAGCGCAGGTGAGGCGCCTAAATCAGCATCGACAGCAGAATTAACAGCAACAGGGGCAACCAAGACCAAGAGGGCCCAAGAGGACAATTGATCCTGTTCCAATCCCTTATAGTCAGCTGTTTACGCGTCTGCTCAAGAAGTCTCTGATTCAAACAAGGGGTATCGCGCCAGTACCGTACCCAATTCCTCCGGATTATGACATGACTGCTAGGTGCGAGTTCCACTCGGAAACGTTTGGGCACACAATTGATGAGTGTAATGTATTCAGGCACAAGGTACAAGACCTGGTAGACTCAGAGATCATTGTATTCACTGAAGATGATATGGACATCAATGGAAGCCTCCTTTCTCAAATGAACACTCAGTCTGCAAGTACGTCCAGGCAGAATTAAGCTTCCTCAGCAATGGCAATCCTCAGCTTCTTTACTTGCATTTTCATTTGTAGTTTTTTATTTCTTGTTAAAGCATCGTATGTATGCAAGACTTGTTTGTTTTTCATGATGATATTAATGCAATGAGTATGTTTTCCTTGAAGTAATCTATTTGTATTCACTCTTAAATGTTTTTTTATGCACTGCAATACCAATTTTCTTTGTTTAGAACTCTTGAGGGAGGATGACGAAATAAGAGCGCAGATTTCTAATGGTGCGCATTTGGATGAAACCCTGTTAAGGATGTACAGGCATTGTTTCCAATTCACAAACACTGGAGATATAAGGGAGATAAACCCTCGTTAACCCCTTTGAGGCTTGAAGTAGAAGCTTTTTTCGTACGAAAAAAAACCCTCATACTTAACCCAGGGGCAGGGTAGGCATCAGTTAGTTTGACCAAGCGTGCAAATTTTAAGGAGAGTGTGCATCCGAGGAACCATTACCTTCTATCTCACCGTCAAGAGGTCAAGAGATGTGAAACCACGATGGCTATCCATCAACAACTAAGGAGTGAGACAGTCACAATCCTTTCAAGCAAGCAAGACAACCAGTGTCACACGCTTTGTTCAAAAGAGGAATATAAAAAGAAAGAAAAGAGAAAAGCCTGCTAAGTCGAAGCAACTTAGGCAAAAGTTAGGGCATCCCGCTAGACTTCAAAAATCGAAAAACTCAAAAAGTCAGTCCAGGCAAAATTAGGGATAAAAAAAAAAGGGAAAAAGCAAAGGCGTTACAAGAGAAAATCCTCGATAAGAACAAATTTGTGTGATTACGGACACAAAAAAGGGGTGACTGTCATTCCAAACCCTCCTTAGGTGCCAAACCATTAGTGGCATAGGTTCCTTAAAGATCATAAACCTTTTAAGAGATGAGCGTTTGGTCAGATTAACTGAACATAGGACTGGAGAACATCACGAAGAGTGGGTGGGCACCGATAAATTTTGAGCCATAAATCTTTTTTTCCTGAAACCGCGAACCATACCACGTTACAACCCTTAAAAGTCCTAATTGAAACAGGGTTTAGTCCGAAAGCGTACTCCAACCGGATGGCGTTCCTGACTCCTATGGGTTGTGCTAATAAGATTTATTGGTATTGCATGTGCGCATTTTTTTCCATTCAAAAGTCAAGGTCGCATCCCAGCTAGTGATTCGTTCACCAGGCTTGGCGACGCATTTTCAATAAAAAACTTCAAGGTTAACATGAGTGTTGCATTAGGATCGTCATTCTCATGATAAACATTTTTTGCATACATGTGCCTAAGCATCAATGCAGCTTACACAGTGAACGTCAGTCAAGAAGCTTGATCCTGCCAAGTCGGGATGCTTGAAAATTCTGAAGGACAATCGTATCAAAGGGCATGTTGTTAAGAGACTCAGTGTAGAGTGGGCTCTCCCCAGTAAGTCGTGTTAAGATATAGCCAATCTGGGGCAGTCACATCGAGAAAACTCTCCAAAATTCAGTTACTCTGGGATCAGGGGCAAAATCACTTCAAAGCTCGTATTGGGACAGGCCACCTCTAGAGTGTGGGAGATTGTCCACTCCTGAAAATGGTTAATTGAAAACAAGGTACTAAAGAAGAGTATTTTTTAAGTCATTACAATCCCTTTCGAGGTAATGTACTTCATGGGTTATGAAGACTGGGGCAGTTATGTCGAGATATGATAAATCTCTCCAAGAGTTTGAAGACCCTGGGGTAGTGCGAACGCCCGATTTTCTATAAAATCCTCTTGAGATGATTTCTTCCATTAGACCTGGTGGTCTGGGGCAAGTGAAAAGTTCAAAGAGCTTTTCATGACCATAAAGACAATTCAGGCTGCAGGGCAACAAGATTATATTTCCCCAGCAGTTTGCTCTCCCCAGCATTGAGATTGCTCCTTCCCCAGCAGGACAAACTTTCCTCAGCAGAACAGACCCTCCACAGCAGGAGACTTGGAAAATGTTTCCTCCGGATCAAAACGCTATTTCCCCACAGAATCATGGTGCTCACTTCCCCCAGCCAGTCAGGAAGCGTGCTGTCACCGACAATATCATATTCTAGTCCCCAGCAAGAAAGGAGTAAAGTCATTATCCCCGTCAGCATGCTAAGTTCAGCAGTACCCCCAAGCAGGCTGGTATCGTGGACTGTTTTCCCCAGCAGGTTCTAAGCCAATTGGATATTAGCAATTTTTCAGTAACGGACTTCCGGTTCTGCTATTGGCACTCATTCTCAACTCCCCCAGCAGAGGAGAACTCTCAGGTTTTGGATGTTACTTTCAGTGAAAGACAAGTGGGGTCCCCGGTGGTGTGGATATTCTTTTGGGACTTCATCCCCAGCAAAAATTGTTGATCCAAGGAGTCGATCAGTGTGATCCTTCTCAGCAGAGTTCCTAGGTTCAGAGGACAATTTATTTTTGTCATCCCGGCTGAATTGATCTTTTCTCTCCGGTATTTATTTTGCTGGAGGGACCCTTTCTACATATCATAAGCATTGCATCCTCAAAACGCGTAGCATTTCCACTTCGTGTTGAGCATTACGGCAAAATTCAAACATTTGCATTCCGAAACATAAGCCAGGTTTGATACTTTCCTTGCCAGTTCTCTTTCTCAGCAGAGATGGCGTAACTCAGGAGATTTTGGAGGGGTGCGTTCCTCATATTTGTGCTCCCCGGCAGAGTCTTGTATTTAGACTTCACCTTCCCCAACGGAGTCATCTTATCTGTGGATCAGGAGTCCGTTAGAAGTTTGTCTTTGTTTGCCTCATTTTGGCCTTTTTCTTTTGTGAGTCTTGTTTCACGTTATCCCCAGTGAAGTCCACTTTATGTTGGTTATCCTTTGTGGGTACGATTGAGGTCGTATTCTTATTTCCTTTGTGGGTAGAGTGATCGAGGTCAGTCTTCCTTTGCGGGTATAATTGAGGTCTTATTCTTGTTTTCTTTGTAGGTAGAGTGATTGAGGTCAGTCTTCCTTTTGTGGGTACAATTGAGGTTGTATTCGTTTTGTGGATGCGATTGAGGTCGTATTCTTATTTTCTTTGTGGGTAGAGTGATTGAGGTCAGTCTTCCTTTTATGGGTACAATTGAGGTTGTATTCGTTTTATGGTACGATCGAGGTCGTATTCTTAGTTCCTTTGTGGGTAGAGTGATTGAGGTCAGTCTTCCTTTTATGGGTACAATTGAGGTTGTATTCGTTTTATGGTACGATTGGGGTCGTATTCTTATTTTCTTTGTGGGTAGAGTGATTGAGGTCAGTCTTCCTTTTATGGGTACAATTGAGGTTGTATTCGTTTTATGGTACGATCGAGGTCGTATTCTTATTTCCTTTGTGGGTAGAGTGATTGAGGTCAGTCTTCCTTTTATGGGTACAATTGAGGTTGTATTCGTTTTATGGTACGATCGAGGTCGTATTCTTATTTCCTTTGTGGGTAGAGTGATTGAGGTCAGTCTTCCTTTTATGGGTACAATTGAGGTTGTATTCGTTTTATGGTACGATCGAGGTCGTATTCTTATTTCCTTTGTGGGTAGAGTGATCGAGGTCAGTCTTCCTTTGCGGGTATAATTGAGGTTGTATTCATTTTGTGGGTACGATTGAGGTCGTATTCGTATTTTCTTTGCGGGTAGAGTGATTGAGGTCAGTCTTCCTTTGTGGATGCAATTGAGGTTGTATTCGTTTTGTGGATGCGATCGAGGTCGTATTCGTATTTTCTTCGCGGGTAGAGTGATCGAGGTCAGTCTTTCTTTGTGGATGCAATTGAGGTTGTATTCGTTTTGTGGTGCGATCGAGGTCGTATTCGTATTTTCTTTGTGGGTAGAATGATTGAGGTCAGTCTTCCTTTGCGGGTGCAATTGAGGTTGTATTCGTTTTATGGTACGATCGAGGTCGTATTCTTATTTCCTTTGTGGGTAGAGTGATCGAGGTCAGTCTTCCTTTACGGGTATAATTGAGGTTGTATTCGTTTTGTGGGTACGATTGAGGTCGTATTCCTATTTTCTTTGTGGGTAGAGTGATTGAGGTCAGTCTTCCTTTGCGGGTATAATTGAGGTTGTATTCGTTTTGTGGGTGCGATTGAGATCGTATTCTTATTTTCTTTACGGGTATAATTGAGGTTGTATTCGTTTTATGGGTGCGATTGAGGTCGTATTCGTTTTTCCTTTGTGGATATGGTTGAGGTCATATTCCTTGTCTTTCAGCACACTCTTTCTCGTTATTCTTACCATAAGCAAATTTTCGGGGCTCTCTCGGTATTCAATCCCCGTGTACCCTGGAATGTCTGAGAGTCGTTGCTATCATACCTTCAGGACCAAGTTGATTGAATAGGGGCAGCTGTTGCACCCCAAAATTTGCTCTCCTTACTTTATTACTAACTGGCTTATGTTGCATTGCATTTTGCATTATCATGTGTGCATATCATTGGTTCTTAGCAGGGGGTCAAGGTGCCTGAGGCAGTGCTTCATAGGGTCAAGCAAGAGCTCACAGGTTGCAAGGGATCTCAGGTGGAATCACTCTCCTAACCAGTGCATAGATTAGGGTTTTGAGATTCTTGGGTTTATTGCTCCAATGGGCAAGCTCCTTGGGTTTTTATCATCGCCAAATGACATATCTTATCTGTGTTGGAGAGGATACACATCATATTCAGAGGAATTTGGATTTGGAGACTATGCTATTTCCTCCTAGACTGAGGGTACTAAAACTAGGGTTTGCTATAAAGTCAGTTTATTTCTGATTTTTTGGGCAAGACTTGATTCCATGGTATTCCTTGGGTCCCTAAGTACCTAGGGGTGGAAGATTGTCCATCAGCTTGGTTCAGGAGAAATTCAATTAGCCAATGGATTGAAAATCAGTTGAATTTGGAGAAAAGTCAACTGTAAAATTTTGAGGTTCTCTTCAGGGATTTTAAGATCTCATATCCTCATATGGTCTCCAGGGGTCAAGTTTCATACATATTTGTCAAAAATCAGGAGTTGGTGCAAAGTTTCCAAATTTGGAAAGTGACCTATAATGAAAAGTTTCCATTTTTGGCAAGTTTCTACAGTTCATTCAACTAAACTTTACACTATCAAGAAAGCTTCAAATGAATTTTTCTTCAACATGAAAGTTGAATATCTTTTTCTCCTCTTTCCAACAAGTACTAGTGGGTCCCCATATAATTTGTGAAACTCCAATTATGATCAAAAGAAGGCGAAGTGGTTTTTAGGGTTTCTCATAATGCCATTTTCACAACTTTGGGCATGATGACCTATAATCAACTCCATTGTTTCATGTCACTTTCTAATATCCAAAAACAATTCCTAAGGAGCATTTTTGGCTTTTTAATCAAGTGATTCCATGGTTTATTTTTCACCTATCTTCCATTATTCAAATTTCCCAAAATGTCTAAAACTCATGAATCATTTGTCCTCAAGGCCCAAGTTAAAAGTGGTGTGATTAGCAACTCAAATACAAGTGATCCATCATGAATTCAAGGGCATGGATGGAATGTATTTTTCACTTATTCACATAATGCAAAATTCCAAAATAATTCAAAAATCATTAAACATGGAATTACCCAGGCCCAATTCGTATTCAACTGAAAACCCTAGCTTATTTAAACCTAAAAATGCACTGGTTAGGGTTCATGCACGTGAAATTGGAGGAGTTCTCAAGAAAACCCAAAAAGAGGATTTTTCATCAAAACTCACGATCCACGAGGTTTTGGCCAAAAGCTCTTCCACAAATATCTTCCTGGGGATTTCTAGAGTGCAAATCAACCACCGTTCGCAGCCAAAGGTAAGGATTGGAGCTGCTCCATCTCCGGTTGAGAGGTTTTTCGTGTTCTTAAAACTCCTATTTTTTGCATGAATATTGACGTGTGATGAATGGTGGTCACTCTGGTATAATTATTTTTAATTATGGATGTGTGAATTGCTTGTAATATGGATTTAAAGTTTTATGCCCTAATGGTTTTTCATTCGTTTTTTATTATACACTAACAATTTGAAACTTTTAAGGCCATATTTAGATTCCTGGCATTTTTCTGGTCAAAATAGTGTACCTGTTTGTATTTTCTGGAAAAAAACTCATCGCAGCCCACCGGAGAGGGTGGCCGGAGCCCTAGCTCCGGCGGCTACCGGAATACCAGTCCGGCGAGGGGAATTCGTGAAGAAGATGAAGCATATCCGTCCAATCTCAAATCGTGCGTCCGTGAGCACGCCACATGTCGCTGATTTTATGTTTTTGTTTTAATGATTGTGTGTTTGCAGTTCCATGAAGTCCACCATGCGTCCATTAATCATGGCCTCTTGTTTCCTTTTTATTTTGATCACACGGCCAGGTTTTTGCCAGCGCATAAATGAGGTCACATGCAAGGCATGTGGCCGGTCCATGGTGGGCTGCAGGCGTTGGTATGCGCGTGACCACAGTACTACGGTGTACCCTTTGAATCATGTCCTTTGGTTTCACTTACTTTTTGATGTCATTGACTTGTTGACTAGTGTTTCCGCTCGTTGGATCTTTCCATTGGCTGAGATGGATTTTGAATCGTTGACCTCTCCCATGCTCCCTCATTGACCGCGTGTTGGGTCCGTGGCCATTGGGCCTTTGCTTTTCGCACCTCCCGTTTGGCCCAACTATTTATTCCAACATGTTTTCCTTACTTAACACACCCCCCAGCCCGTTTCTTATTTTATTTTATTTTCAATTACTATTTCATATTTTAATCATTAAAAATAGTAAATTACATTTTAAAATCATTATAAAAATCATACATCATTTTTATTCATTTATAAAATTTTTACAAATTCTATTTTTTATTTTTATTTTATTTTCATCATTTAAATTAATTATCTATTCAATTTCTTTTTGCATCACTCATATCATGCATACTTAAAACTATTTATTTTATTTCTCTACCACTGCAAAATATTTTTTATCCGTTCTTTTTGAACTCATTCATTAACATTCTAAAGTGCTTAAAAATATTTTTCTTTCATTTTAAAATTTATTTCATGTTGCATTTAGGTCCTTCTCTTTGGCACATTGAATCATATCCCTTACTTGAGTTTTGTATGATCATTTGAATGGCTAACATTTTGGATTTTTGCAGGGACCTTTTATATGTTGTTTGCCTCTGGTTGAGGAACTTTAATGATTAATTTGGGAATTTTAGGAGTCACTTTTCTAATTATTTGATTTGCTTTCTCTTGAGATTCTCTTGTGTGCGCATCTTTGATCTTATCTAATTACCTTGTTTGAAAGGCACTTGTGCCATTTGCTTTGAGGGTGTTCCTTTGATTTCTAAGTTCATGATTGGATTATGCTCATTATTGTTTGCCTCTGCTTGATTGTCATTCACCTCATTTCTCTTATTCACGTCTGTTTCTCACTAACCTTTTATGCAGGGGTCAAGGTAAGTTCCTTAAGGGTATGGATAGGTATCCATGGTTACCTTTACCCTTTTCTCTCCTATCTTCTTCCTTTAGGGTTTAGGTTGTCTTCAAACCTCACTAACCGTAGGTCATCCATGCATGATAACTTTAGGATTCATAGTCTCCCTTTAGAGTTACCCTTGTGTCTTCTCTCTTCTCATCTCAAATTTCTCTAAAACACTTAATAATGATAAGGTGTATTGCGCACGAGCCTTAAGTATGGGGAATGAGAAATGAGGGGCTTCCTCTCATCTTTCTAGACTGCTTAGCGAGCGTCCTGTCTTGGGATGATGCGTTAAGTATTCGCCCCTGTACCCTAGACTTTGGTGCAATGCAACTTAGGAACTAACTTAAGCCACTTCTGTCCTAAAAAATACAAACCAACTTCAAACTTTTTTGTCCTTCGGGACCTTCAACTTAAAGACTATTTTCAAAAAGGGCACGTTACTTTCCGTCTGAGTCGCAAACAGGCATCGACCCTAACTGTCGGACGCGAACTTAACATCGCTCATAAAAAACACAAAAAAAACTTGGTCCGAACTACGTTGACTCTGAATTCCCCACTGCACCAAGGGGGTACGTAGGCCTAGGACGTCGACGTCCTACCGAGTCTGTCTTTGTCTTTCCCTCTCCGTTTTAGTACAACCCTAGATGATAGTATAACTTACCCTTAGAATAGACAACAAGCGTGGATCCCATCGAGTACGATGGACGCGTGGGGTGCTAGCACCTTCCCCTCGCGTAACCGACTCCCGAACCCAGGCAATGGTTGCGATGACCATTCCTTTCCCTCTTCCTCAGGTTTATGCGGTGTTCCCTTTCCCTCTCTTGGGATAAATTTACACGGCTGGCGACTCTGTTTTTCCGCGCCACTCTCACGTTTGTACCTGGATGAAAATCCCGGGAGCGACATAGGGGATGTTGTACTGCTTGTTGCCCACATAGTTCATAGACACTGGATTGGGTAAGCAATGTTCAAATAAATGAACTCTCCCACAATAAACACATGCAACATATGATGCATCAGTTACAACCTTGACAAGATCATTTGTTGGCACGTCAGGACTTGTCATCATGTTTTTCATCATTTGGTGAATATGAGCCACTTGATCAGCAATGATTATAGTCTCATTGACTTCATGGACGCCAATTGGCTTCTTTTGAGTGTAACAAAAACAACTCTTGTAATTGGCCATTGGTATATGTTGGTTGTAATACTTTAAATCAATTTATAGCCTTATTCATAGGATTTGGATATCAAAGCTCCACCTGAGGATGCATCCAGCATGTTTCATGAGGATAGAACTAATCCATTGTAGAATGTTTCAAATTGAATAGAGATTGGTATCCCGTGGTGGAGACATTGCCTCAACATCTCTTTAAATCTCTCATAAGCATCAAATAATGAGTCATCATCTCTTTATCTAAATGAAATAATTTCATTTCTCATCTTAGCATTCTTGACATGAGGAAGACATTTAGCTAAAAGTTTTTCAGCTAAGGCATTCCATGTGGCTATGGATTTAGACTCTAGAAAGTTCAACTAACTCTTGGCTCCATCCTTTAGAGAGTATGGGAACAACCTGAGTCTAAAAGAATCATCAGAAATACAAGGTATTTTAAAGTTGCTATCTATTTCCAAGAATTACCTCAAGTGCAAATGGGGATCTTCATTGACAGCCCCTCAATATTGACATATTTCTTACAACATCTGAAACATCATATGCTTGAATTCAAAAAGTGTCAATGTGATCTCTGGTCTTATAATTTTCGTATTCATGGCATTAGGATCAAACACAACATAATCCCTTATGTTTCTTACCCTATCATTGTGTCATACCCCAAATTTTGACCACAAGATTTTCCATCATTGTGCAAATCTTCACCACAATATGGATGTACCTTCATACCTCATCAATTCCCTCAATGATTGTTGAGCATTCACCTCAACCAAGAGTTAGGGTTTTGAGCTCTCTCAGAGTACTCAGACAAAGGATCAATCAAGAATGGACATGATCTTCAACTTGTCTAGCCTTTCAAACACCCATAAAGGATCAAGAGGTCTCTCACATCAAGAATCAAGCACAAGGTTGCAACATTCCAAGTGGATCAAGCCTCAAGATCGCCAGTGTCACCAAATTAGGGTTTTGGTCGACCAAGGCCTCCATATGAAAATTTTCATCCGGGCATGAGCCATGATAACACGAAAATACACTGTATATTTGGCTCCGATTTTACATGATTTTAGTTGTTTATTTGTTATTTTCCTTTGCTATTATGGTATTTTGTTTTACTTTCAGATACATTGCCTGATTTGAGCTTACAGTAAGAAAACAAGGCAAAACAGAGCTAAAATAAAGATTTCTTGTGTAAACTGTACACTAGCCGTTTCACTCAGCGGACGCCAAGGAGGACGCCGTTGGCATAATGACTTCACTCACACGCCAACGGTCACAAAAGACGCTTCACCTTCCAAACCACACTCGGCGGAGGCGGAGCAGGGGTCGGCGGGCGCCGACAGTTATAAAGGGGAAACGGTCTGAAACGTTTAAGGCAGTTACACCTGAAGAATTTAGTTTCTAAAACATTTTTTCATTATGATTAGAGGCAGTTACAACTCCGAGTTTCCTATATAAGGACTTGTATTTTCACTTTCTAGATATCCAATCTTAGTTTTTCAACATAGGCATAGAGTTCACTTTGTAAAGCAATAATCCTTCACATCGAGGGGTTGTTGCACTATAGTTGTTAGTTGGATTGGAGCAATCATAGTTAGGAGCTATTTACTTTCCTGCAATTTATTTTCCAGCATCTGTACCAGATTCAGTCTCCGCTTTGGAGCAGGTTTCTTTTATAAAATACAATTTATTTTATCCGCATCACTTTTATATTATTTATTTTCCTGCACTGCTTTATATTCGTTTATTTTTCCGTCTCTGCCATTACCTTATTATTTTATTTATCTGTGTGATCTGTGTCTCTTGGAACTGAACTTAAGCGTGACACTTGTGTTCACTCTCTCGAAATACACTTTCACACTTCGCACGTTTTTATTTTAAATATGTCTTACTTTGCAAATCGATTTATTTTTATGTTCTCTATTACTATGTCTAGCTAAATCCCTTGTGCTGGGATGTGAGGATCGTCGTTCGGACGATGCTCCACACGACATCTCTTTAGAAATACTTTAGGGGCTGTTTTTTATTTGGCTTAAATAATGTTTTCGTCCCTGTAAGTTGGCGAGTTTTTGGTTTTCGTCCCTGTATCTTTTTTTTTTTCGGTTTTAGTCCCTATATCTTACTTTTTGTTGGTGTTTAGTCCCTAAAGCCAAAATCCGCAGGAAAATCCGAAGGTTTCCTGTGGATTATCCTGCGGATTTTCCTGCGGATTTTGGTTTTTAGGAAAATCCGCAGGAAACCTTCGGATTTTCCTGCGGATTTTGGCTTTAGGGACTAAACACCAACAAAAAGCAAAATATAGGGACTAAAACCGAAAAAAAAAAAAGATACAGGGACGAAAACCAAAAACTCGCCAACTTACAGGGACGAAAACACTATTTAAGCCTTTTTATTTTAATTAAACTCTTCTGAACTTCAATTGATCGGTCATTACGTAAATGAGACCGTGTTTTTGTTTGCGTAATGACTGTGACTAGATCGGGTAAGATCGAAAGCCGTCCGACACTTTAGAAAAGAGTTTGTTAGTTGTTAATTGATAAATACAGCGGAAGCACTTTATTGATTAACTAGGAAAGTTTTATATTATTAGAAAGAGGTTTTAAAACTATTTTCGGACGCGTTTATAGATTTAGGATCCGGTTGGCCGAGCATATGCCGGAAACCCTTTGGTATAAAATATTTTCAATCGAAAGCACTTTTTAACTAAGTCTTAGAGGTAATTACATAAAAAAGGACTTTATCACTTTAACGCAAGGAGCGACCGGTGCAGCGTGAGCGGCTGGTATAGATTAAAGGTTAGGTCTGGTTCCGAGCACGCTAACGCGGCGGATCCTTTTTAATTAACTTTTTTTCAAAGAAGAAAACATTGCCCCATAAGTATTACTAATTAGATGATAGGAGTATTATTTGATTGATGTGAATTACACTCCAGTATAGTATTTATCTGATTTATTTCTATTTTCGTTCAGTAGAAAGCTTTTACCCCGATATTCATTAGCCTTAGATAAACAACGTAACAATAGTAATCGATAGATTGACATTGGTCTCTGTGGGAACGATAAATATTTTATATTACTTTGACGCAATCCGTATACTTGCGGATAACACGCATCAAGTTTTTGGCGCCGTTGTCGGGGACCAATTAAGTCAAAATTTCGTACCCTATTGTTACACCGTCTAGACTAAGGAATCCCTTAGCCGGTAAATGCGAAGAACTCGCAGTACCGAAAACTTAGTTGATCCATTAGAAGAACCTGAACATTACACCCGAGCTCGTCTTTTACTTCGAAAACTTAAAAGAGCAATGGCAGAAGAAGAAAACGCTAAACCTCTTAAGGATTTCGCCTTACCCTCTAACGAAGAACCACATTCTAGTATAGTTAACCCGACTATACCGGCCAATAATTTCGAATTAAAACCATCTCTGTTACAATTAGTACAGCAGAACCAGTTCACAGGTCTTCCTACAGAAAACCCGAACCAACACCTTAAAGTCTTTATTCAACTAGCCGATACCTTAAAAGCGAACGAAGCTCCTCCTGAGGCAATACGTCTAAGACTATTTCCATTTTCTCTTAGAGATAGAGCCCGATCATGGTTAGATTCCCTTCCAGCCAACTCTATAACCACTTGGAATGACCTAAAGAAAGTATTCCTTGCTAGATACTTCCCACCAAGTAAAACTGTTGTCTTACGAAACCAAATAACCCGATTCACCCAAAGCGAGGGAGAATCACTTTTCGACGCTTGGGAAAGATATAAGGAGCTATTAAGAGCATGTCCACATCATGGCTTAGAACAATGGCTCATAATCCATACCTTTTATAATGGACTCATGTACAACACCAAGATGACCATAAACGCTGCCGCTGGTGGTGCTCTAATGAACAAACCCTACGCCGAAGCTAGCGCTCTCATTGAGGATATGGCACAAAACCATTACCAATGGGGGACCAAACGAGCACAAGTAGAGAAGAAAGAGACCAAAGGAGGTGTGTATGAAGTAAGTTGTTTTGACCATATGAACGCAAAAATGGACGCTATAGCCCAAAAAGTAGAAAACCTAACTATCAACCCCACAACAACTGTAGCAGCAGTACAACCCGGATGTGAGATCTGTGGAACCCTAGGACATACCATGGCTGAATGCAACCTGCTAGCCGAGAGTACCACAGATCAAGTTAATTACGCCCAAGGAAACCCTTATTCAAACACATATAACCCTGGATGGAGGAATCACCCAAATCTTTCCTATAAGAATAATAACCCCACTCAGAATTCAACACCTCAAAGACCACCCGGTTTCCAAACTCAAAGGCCCAACCAATCTGCAACATATGCTCCTCAGAAGTCAAATCTTGAGAAAAAGATGGACGAATTCATCTCAGCTCAATCACAACAGAACAAGGAGTTCATGAACCAAAACATTCACATAAATGGACTAATTACTCAGTTGGGTACTAAACTCGATTCTGTAATTACTCATAACAAAATGCTTGAAACCCAAATCTCTCAAGTAGCACAACAACAATCTACTCATGTTACACCTGGAGGGCAATTCCCTGGACAACCTCAACCTAACCCTAAAGGGCATGCTAATGCTATAGCCCTAAGGAGCGGGACCACTTACAATGGGCCTATAAACCCTAGGTTGAATAATCCAGAACCTCCCAGGAAAGAAGTTGTGACCACACCTGAGAAAGAAATTGAGGAATCTGTGGAACCTGAGAAATCTAAAGATACGGAAGTTAAGGAGAATGAGAGAAAAGAAAGTGAAAAAGTTTATGTACCACCTCCTCCTTACAAACCTCCGATTCCATACCCACAAAGACTTAAACAAACCAAATTGGATAACCAATATAAGAAATTCATAAAAGTGATTGAGAAACTCCATGTAGAGATTCCATTCACCGAAGCTATTACCCAAATACCATCTTATTCCAAATTCCTAAAAGACATTCTAACCAATAAACGAAGATTAGAAGATCTTAAACCTATAGAATGCAATTCGATCGCTGAGAATAAGCTTGCTAAGAAAGAGAAAGACCCAGGAAGTTTTTCTATACCTTGTGTTTTGGGAAACCAAGTTATAGATAAAGCACTTCTGGACTTAGGAGCAAGTGTAAGCTTAATGCCTTTAGCCGTTTGTAAAAGGTTAAACCTAGGAGAAATACAACCAACTAGGATGTCTCTCCAATTAGCCGACAGATCAGTTAAATATCCAATTGGCATTTTGGAAGACGTCCCAGTTAGACTTGGTCAACTTTATATTCCAACAGATTTCGTAGTAATGGACATTAAAGAAGACGATGAGATCCCAATCCTTTTAGGTAGACCCTTATTATCAACAGCTGGAGCTATAATTGATGTCAAAAAAGGAAAAATGACATTCGAGGTAGGTAAGGAGAAAGTAGAATTCATACTATCCCAATTCTTAAATGCACCAGCCATAGATGACTCATGTTATGTCATTGATATAATTGATGAATGCATAAGAGAATTAGATAAAGAAGAGCCTGTGGAAATCATTAAACTACCTTCGATCCCCATTATGGAGGACGACGGATTCGAACGATTATCTAAACCTTACATTGATAACAGTCTTTACGAATGCTTGGCACTTACCCCATATCATATGCCATGTCCGAAAAAACCATCAATAGAGCTTAATGAGCTACCTAAGAATTTAAGATATGAGTTCTTAGATGAAGAATTAAATCGTCCAGTCATAGTCAGTGCCACGTTAGATGGTCTTGAAACCAATCAACTCTTAGATGTTTTAAGAAAATATCCCTCAGCTCTGGGTTATAAAATTTTCGATCTCAAAGGAATAAGTCCTTCTGTGTGTATGCACCGAATTATGCTGGAGGAGGACGCTAAACCCTCCAGAGAACATCAACGAAGGATAAATCCTATAATGAGTGACGTTGTAAAAAAGGAAGTGTTAAAGTTGTTAGAGGCTGGAATAATATACCAAATATCTGATAGTAAATGGGTAAGCCCCGTACATGTGGTACCTAAGAAAGGAGGTGTCACCGTTGTACAAAACGAAAAAGGAGAACAAATAGCCAAACATGTAGAAAATGGTTGGCGGATGTGTATCGATTACAGAAAACTCAATAAGGTAACTAGGAAAGATCACTTCCCGCTTCCATTCATTGATCAAATGCTCGAACGTTTAGCTAGGCATTCTTACTTTTGTTATTTAGACGGATACTCAGGATTTTTCCAAATACCCATTCACCCTGACGATCAGGAGAAAACAACCTTTACATGCCCCTATGGAACATTTGCTTACAGACGAATGCCATTTGGACTATGCAATTCCCCAGCTACCTTCCAACGCTGTATGATGTCAATCTTCGCAGATTTCCTTGATGAGATCATGGAAGTATTTATGGATGATTTCTCGGTATGTGGATCCAGTTTTAAAAACTATTTAACAAACCTCGAGAAAATCCTGGAAAGATGCGTAGAAGTCAACCTTGTTCTAAACTGGGAAAAATGCCATTTTATGGTGATTGAAGGCATAGTACTGGGACACATAGTGTCCGAAAGAGGCATTGAGGTTGATAAAGCTAAAATAGAAGTAATAGAAAACCTTCAACCACCCAAAACCATTAGAGAAATTCGAAGTTTTCTTGGACACGCCGGTTTCTACCGACGCTTCATTAAAGACTTCTCCAAAATAACTAAACCATTAACCAACTTACTTATGAAAGACGCCGAATTCAAATTCGATGATAAATGTCTTGAAGCCTTTAAATACCTAAAACAAGCACTGATTTCCGCACCTATAATTCAACCACCTGATTGGAATCAACCTTTTGAAATTATGTGCGATGCTAGCGATTACGCTATAGGCGCTGTTTTGGGACAAAAGAAGGATAAGAAACTCCATGTAATTTACTACGCCAGTAGAACTTTGGATGCGGCTCAGCTAAATTATGCCACAACCGAGAAGGAACTCATGGCAGTAGTCTTTACAATCGACAAATTCCGATCCTATTTAGTAGGAGCAAAAATCATAGTCTACACTGATCATGCTGCGATAAGATATCTATTAAGCAAAAAGGACGCTAAGCCTAGATTACTGCGCTGGATCCTTTTACTTCAAGAATTCGATTTGGAAATCCGAGACAAGAAAGGCACTGAAAATGTGGTCGCTGACCACCTCTCAAGGCTTGAATATCTAAAACCAGATCTTGTTCCTATCTGTTCTGGATTGGACCAATAGCTAAAATTGGCCCAATCCGCTTCTGCTCCAGAGCGGCCCAAATTGCCTAAGCCCAATCCACAGAGGGGCAAAAGTGACATTTCTGCCCCTACACCCGGGCAAGGAACGCAACGTCCCTCCCCGGTTCTGATGCCCGTTACGCACGGCTTCCTCGCTGCCCGAACGTCAACGGGCAAGCGTCCGCAACTGCGTTTATGCCCGACATAACGGCTAGTTCATGGCAACCTGCTCGTCACAACGGCTAGTTTGGGCAGTTACCTATTCTTTGGGAAAAACGGCTAGTTCGCCCCGAAAATAGGACCGTTGGCCACGCGCTGGGGGCTCTATATAAACCCTCTCACTTGAGAGGGTCAGGTATCACATATTCACCCTAAGAATACACTTTGTACTTGCCCCTTTTTCTCTGACCCTTTCTTACTTGAGCGTCGGAGTGCCTTGCAGGTACACCCTATTTTCTCCTCATCAACAGTCCGAACACCCTGCACGTCTGACGACCATCATCCGCCGAGCACCTTGCCATCTAACGACCAGCGTACGTGGATCTGATCAAATACTCGAGATCAGTGGTGCCGTCTGTGGGAACTCCTTGTTCTCCCCTTCTTTCTTTCTTACTCGGAAACTAAAGATCAAAACATACTTTCGTTAATCCACCCACACATGGCCGCTCAGAACTCCACAAAAGGTGATGACGCTACAGTTCTTGTCCCCGTCAACAAGATGGACGTTAATGGCAGTTCGCTGTTACTTTCTAATCCCCGTTTCCTTCGAGACGGGGCCACTGCGTCTCTAACTCCTCCTCCCACCGAGCAAGGAGGAAAACAGTCACCGTTGGGGGAATGACCAATTCCTGGCCCCCCCAGCGCTGATCTGGCCGTTGCAGCCCTCCTAGATGCTGTCAACCGCGCGAACCTCCTTATCTTGCAGCAAGGCGAAAGGATAGGAGCCCTCGAAGAAGCAGCTCTTCCAAGATCTTCTCCTCCCAAGAGGAAACACCAGAAATCAAGAAGCCCGCAACCTAGGCGCCGGGAAGACCGTATGACGAGGCGTGAGCCCGAACCACTACGCGTTCGCAAACGCGACCAGATCTCCCCGCGGGATCAGTCGCCACTAAGACACAAGAGAACGAGGCAAGACGAGCATTCTCCACCAGTCAGACCTCGCGACCGGCCACGATCGCCCTCACCTCGCAGAGACCGCCGCCGCGAGCGCAGACAACGGTCACCGTCGACTTCAAGTTCGGACAGCGACGACGAGCCTCGCGGCCCGTTGTCCCGCAGGATCCTGGCCACCCGTCTCCCCAAAGGACTAGAGAAGCCTCCGTCTCTAGGGACTTATGATGGAACCACGGACCCAGACAAGCACATAGAAAACATAGATGCTCTTCTGGACTACAGAGGCGTACGAGGAGCCATCAAGTGCCGCCTGTTCCCAACCACGCTCCGGAAGGGAGCAATGACCTGGTACAAACAGCTGCCAGAGGAATCCATCACCTCCTGGAGGCAGCTCGGGAGGATCTTCTCCCGACACTTTACCGCATCACGACGCCATCCAAAGACTGAGGCGTCCCTTGGAGCTGTTGTATAGGGAAGAGATGAACCTCTTCGGGACTACATTGAGCGGTTCAACAAGGAAGCCGTCCAAGTGCCAACGACCGACGAGATGAAGAAGTTCCTGCTCGAGCAGGGATTACGTCCTCGCTCAGACTTCGCGAAAGCCATCGGCCTAGATCCACCAAGGAACCTTAACGCTCTCCTCCACTAAGCCCAGTCGCATATACAGTACGAGGAGAAGGTCGTTGCCCACTCTGTCCGGGCCTCCCGTCACCAAGAAGGCGCCCGGACATCCAGAGCTGAAGAGCCCTCGACATCCCGTCGAGGAGATAAAAGACGTGACGATCGGCCTCGCGATGCACGCGAACAGAAGGGACCTTCTGGACGGTTCCATGACTATACCCCCCTCACTACCTCGAGGAAGAAAATCTTGTCCGAATGTGCCAACTCAGAGTTCAAGCAGGCGGGGGTCCGTTTCCCCAAACAGCTGCCGGCCAGGCCAGGTGTGGACAAATCCAAGTATTGCCACTTTCACAAGAGCCACGGCCATACGACGGAAGAATGCATCCACCTCAGAGATGCCATAGATATCCTCATTCGCGACGGCCATCTGAAGCAGTTCGCGGAGAAAAAAGAAGCTCCCCGGCAAGAAACCCAGGAGAGCAAGAAGGCTGCTGAAGAGACTCCGCCCTCCGATGACACCAACGTACAGGTCGCTATGTCCGTGACTCGACCAGAAGACTTCTGTATCCCTGACAGTCTGCCCGCTTCCACGTTCCTCGGCGCTCACAGCCCGTGGGAAACCTTCCCGTCGGCCATGGTCATCTCCAGTGGTGGATTCAACAAAATCACGGTTGGTTCAGTCAAGAGGAAGTTCGATCAACTGATCAGCAAGAGCGCCAACGAAGTCACCATGCTGGATACCACTCGCAAAGGATCCTCTCCCATTTCCTTCTACAAAGAGGAGCTCCTCGGCGGGTCACCGAACTCAAGCATCCCGCTTCTCATCCGGGCAAGGATGGTGAACTTCGACATTCGCAGGATACTCGTGGACCAGGGTAGTTCAGTTGATATAATGTACAACCACCTGTTCGAGACACTGCAGTTGGACGATTCTCACCTTACTCCATACGTTGGATCCGACCTGCAGGGATTCAACGGAGCAGTAACAAGGCCCCGAGGTTACGTAGAGCTCAGCGTGACCTTCGGTTCAGGAAAGACAACCCGAGCAATCAAAGCACAGTTTCTGGTAATCGACTGCCCGTCACTATATCAGTGCATTTTTGGAAGGCCAACCCTGGCAGAGTTGGTTGCAGTGCCTTCCACCGTACATCTCAAGATGAAGTACTACACTTCTGAAGGGATGGTCGCCACCCTCCACGGCGACATCGAAGCTACCCTTCGATGCTTTGAAGCAGCATCAAAAGGATTGAGCACAATCTCAGCGAAGCCGAGGACATCTGGACGCCCTCCTCTGCCCAGCAGCTCCGAGCAGCCAAAGCCACTCCCCCAGGTCGAATCCATCGACTTGGATAGCCATTTAAATGAGGAGGATCACGCCAAAGCCCTGACGACTTCGGGTAGCCAGTCCCAGAACAACGGACATCTTCTGTCCCCCATACCAGATGGCAACTTCGAGATCATCCCGTTCGGAGAAGACCCCCAACGGGGAGTGAAGATCGGAGCAGACCTCCCTGACCTGGCCAAGAGACAACTAAAAGCGTGCCTCAGGGAGAACGCAGACTTGTTCGCATGGAGCGCTGCTGAAATGCCAGGATTGGACCCCTCTGTCGCTTGCCACCAGCTTATAATTGATCCGGCCATCAAAGTCGTTGCCCAGCACAGAAGGAAACAGTCCCCGGAGAAGATGGAAGCCGCGGAGAAAGCTGTTAAAGACCTTCTAGAAGCTAGGTTTATTTCTGAGGCCAAATACACTACATGGCTCTCAAATGTTGTACTTGTAAGAAAAAATAATGGCAAATGGAGAATGTGCGTTGATTATACCGATGTTAACAAGGCCTGTCCGAAGGACGCCTACCCCCTCCCCAACAAAGATAAACTCGTAGATAACTCCTCAGGTTTTAAACTTTTATCGTTCCTCGACGCCTACTCGGGCTATAACCAAATCCCAATGGCCGCGAGCGATAAAACTTACACGGCCTTCATGACCGAATCGGGCAACTATTACTACAATGTAATGCCCTTCGGACTGAAGAACGCCGGCGCTACGTACCAACGAATGATGAACAAAGTCTTCCAGGGATAAATAGGCGACATGCTCGAGGTATACATAGACGACACGATCGTCAAGTCCCACGAGGAGCTGGACCACGTCGCCCACCTTCGCCAAATTTTCGAGCAAGCGAGAAAATATCAAATGCGTTTTAACCCAGAGAAGTGCACGTTCGGCGTATGGGTAGGTAAATTCCTTGGTTTCTACCTAACGGAACGAGGAATAGAGGCTAACCCTGACAAATGTCGGGCATTCTCTGAGTTCCCAACGCCCACGTCTAAGAAGAACATTCAGTCCCTCAACGGGGTACTCACCTCGTTGTCCCGCTTCGTCGCGAAATCCGCCCAACACGCCCTTCCTTTCTTCAAGCTCTTGAGAAAAGAAGCCGTGTTTGAATGGACCGAAGAATGCGAGGCGTCCCTCCTTCACTTAAGACAAGCTCTGTCGAAACCACCCGTGTTATCGCGGCCAGATACCGGGGAAGTTTTGTTCCTATACCTCACCGTCACCACCGAGGCTGTGAGCGCCGTTCTCATCCGCGAGAATCACGCCGGGCAAAAGCCCGTATACTTCACGAGCAAAGCGTTGCAGGACGCGGAGTTGCGATATCAACAGATAGAGAAGGTGGCACTGGCCCTCGTCAACGCTGTCAGACGACTGAGGCACTATTTCTTGGCCCACACGGTCGTGGTGAGGACGGATCAGCCCATCAAGCAGTTGCTGGGGCGGCCAGACATGGCCGGTCGAATGCTCAAGTGGTCTTTGGAGCTGTCTAAATTTGACGTCCGGTATGAAAGCAGAAAAGCTCTCAAAGCACAGGCCCTGGCCGATTTCGTGGCAGAAGTAACCTTCTCAGACTCCTCGCCCCACGTAGCAAACAGATGGACCATCTACGTAGACAGAGCATCCAGCTCGAGCGGCAGCGGGGCAGGAGTCATTCTGGAGAACGACGAAGGGACCATAGTCGAAGCGTCTCTCACTTTATCCTTTCCCACGTCGAACAACCAGGCCGAGTATGAAGCCTTCCTCGCTGGGTTACGCCTAGCCGAAGACCTAGGAGCAGAAGAAATCGTCATCTGCACGGACTCTCAGCTCGTAGCCCACCTGGTCTCCGGGGAGTATCAGGCCAAAAATGGAAGTCTATCTGAATACCTCTCCCTAGTTAAGGAAAAGATGTCGAAGTTCAGGACGGTTGCAGTAAGACATGTTCCCCGCGAACACAACGTGCGAGCAGACGTCCTATCCAAACTAGCGAGCACCAAGAGGAAAGGCGGAAACAGGTCAGTCATCCAAGAGATACTTCCCCGGTCCAGCATCGATAAGGGGTCCTCGACCCTACACGTGCACGCAATCGGGGACACCGACTGCTGGATGACGCCCGTGTACAACTACCTCACCAGGGAAGAACTTCCGGATGACCCCAAATGTAAGACCCGTATATTTTAGTCCGTATGATATTATGATGTTTTATCATTTTAATCTGTTTTTCTACTAAATTTGGAGTAGCGAGCAGATTATACCCGATATTTCTAGGGTGTTCGGTTGTGGTCTGGATTGATCCACGTGGTTTCTTTTTAATTCAATCAGACTTTTTCTATTGGCACGGTAGTTATATTGGATTCCGAATGTTTCTATGTTTTCGAAATTTCAAATATGTGTTTCTGCCGATTTTTGGGAAAACGGGCAAATTATACCCGTCGTTTAAATTTTCACGGACTCCGATTGTCGTCAAAATTTAAATGGGAGTTTTATATATCGCCGATATTGAGAATTTAATCTCAATATATCTTTCTGAGTTAAGGAACAAAAATTTATTCAGAATAAAATTTATTCGAAAATTTTGGGTGGTTTTAATTTAAATGCGACGGTGAAATTTTTTGGTTTTCATAAAAAGTTGTTCGTGAGCGAGTTACGACTCGTCTGAGTCAGAACATTTTTTTAAGTGTGAGACATTAAATATCTAGATATTTTTGGGTTATATTATTATTAAATCCATTAGATATTTTGTTGAGATATTATTATTATATCCATCAGATATTTTTGGCGGGTATATTATAATTTTATTCTTGACTTTTATTTTATAATATATCTTTTTCATCGATGTTTTCGTTTGATCGCGTTTTGAGAGCGTTTAGGAGATATTTAGGCGAAAGGGTAAAACGGTAATCTTGCGGATTAGATATTTTAGAAAAGGATATGATGGGGATTAAGTGGAAAGTTTAGATTATATATATAGAAAGAAGAGAGAGAAAGAGAGAAAATAAGAAAAATGGGTTAAGAAAGTGGGAAGAGAAAGTGAGAGGAAAAAGAAGAAAAAAATGGGAAATCGTCCGAATCGGAGCCGGATCTCTGATTAAATCGGGTAAGTTTACTAAACTCGATTATCCTACGATAGTATATGTATATGTAGGTGTTTGTTTGGTTGGTTTTGGTTAGAAAATGTTAGGTTTTACATATTTGAGTAAAATTGGTAAAATCGATAGAAATTGATGTTTTCACGGATGAAATTCGAAATAAATTGCGTAGTTTAGTCGAGGAATGTTAGGTCGTGATTATTGAAACTTGTAAGATTGAATTCGGGTGATTTCATAACTTTTGACATTTTTGAGAAATGAGGGTTTTAAGAATTGAATCGAAAACGGACGTCGTAGAAATCGTGTTTAATGGTTCTAATTCACTGCTATATGTTAGGTGAGTACGAGTATGTGGTTATTTCGAAGAAAATAATTGAATCGGTCGGATTTTCGGGTGGAAAGGCCAAAACCCGTAGGTTTTCAAGGCAAAAGGGGGGTTTTCGGCGAAAACTTCGAAAATTCATATCTTTTGATCCGTAAGTCGGTTTTGATCCCCGTTCGAAGCGTTGGAAAGCTAACGGGATGTTCTTTCTATTAAAAATGGTTTGGAGGGAAAGAGATGATTTTAGTTTTTGTGGTTTTGAAAAAAGTGTTGGGTTTTATCACGTAAAGTGTGTGCGGTCGGTGTTTTACTGTGTGTTGTGCTTTTGTTATATAACGTGGAGCCAGTGAGCTATTATATGATGTACTGTGGGTGGCCTAATGGCGTGAATCCTAGATTTTTGGAATTCAAATTGTTGTTCAAAATAAATGAATTTAAATTGTGTGAGTTTTTCTATAGAGCGATTAGGTTAGTAGTCGGGGAGTGAAAACCTAAAGCCCTAATTGTTTAGGTTAGCGATCAAGACCCAGCCTTATTGTAGATGTATCTGAGTTGGTTTTAACTTAAGTCCTTTGTGTATTTTATAAGGTTGAAAGTGTGAATCGGATACGAGATTTCATCGTGAGAGACAAATCGATCTTACGTAGCGTAAGTTGTTTGGGTTGGAAGCTTGCTCAGGTAAGGGCACTTTCTAACGATATTATATGTGATTGAATGCATGTGTGGTTGTATTCGTGATTGTGTGCCCTTATGGGGATGTGTGATGATTGTGTGCCTAGTTGGGGATATGTGGTTATATACATGATTGTGTGCCCAGTTGGGGATGTGTGTTTATGCTATGATGCTAAACTTGTGATGTGCATTCATATGATTTGTGATAAATATATGATTTGCTGTTGATGTGTATGTCGAGGAGGACAACACGAGGTGTGTCTGAGCCACCTGTTGGTAATGAGAATTATTCATATGATTTGTGATAAATATATGAATTGCGATTGATGTGTATGTCGAGGAGGACAACACGAGGTGTGTCTGAGCCACCTGTTGGTAATGAGAATTATTCATATGATTTGTGATAAATATATGAATTGCGATTGATGTGTATGTCGAGGAGGACAACACGAGGTGTGTCTGAGCCACCTGTTGGTAATGAGAATTATTCATATGATTTGTGATAAATATATGAATTGCGATTGATGTGTATGTCGAGGAGGACAACACGAGGTGTGTCTGAGCCACCTGTTGGTACTGAGAATTGTTCATATGATCTGTGATAGATATATGAACTGAATTGTGAATTGTGACTTTACATTTTGTGATTATACATATTGTGTTTATATAAACTGTTGCATTTGCATGTGTGAGTTCATGCATACCATAGTTGCGTGTAGGTAGTTGGCGCCGAATGGGCTAGGGTGATGGGTTCTGAATCATCACCTAATCCCGAAGGGAATTCTACTGCACCAGGTGATGTAACTGAGCCGTCATCGATCCTTTGAGATCAAATTGAGTCAGGAGAATGCGAGGGAGGTAACTCCGGGTGTTTGCAAGGGCAACACTTTTGTGTCTGCGAGGCAGCACGGTTAGTGAGGACCCAAGGGGGTATCACGACTCTCTGCGGAGAGGTTAAATTCCGGAATTCATGCATGGTGAGGGTACCCGACGAATTGGGACCACCAAATTCATATAGGTATGCATTTAGGATGTTTGTGCATTGCATTTGTGTGTTAAATTAAATGTTGTGATTGTTACATATATCATACTGCCACCTCATTTATGTTGCTCTGCATATCATATTGTCATGTTATTCATGTTGTTATGTATATCATGTTCTGCTGGCATGTGTGTATTCTTCCATATATGCTGTTTTTAGATTGTGACCCTCTACTATTATTATGATGTGGCTAACGACCACCCAGGTTTAGAAGTGGTGATAGTTAAGGTATCCAGGTGTCGTGAAGGCTTGTAAGATGCGATGTCTTTGGGCTAGGAATTCAAGATCAGCTTAGGGTCGTGTTTTGAGGTTGTCCATGTTATTGTTGTTTTGTTAAAGCTGAGTGCTTATTGTTATGTGTATGGACAAATATTTATACTAGTGGGCATTACGCTGGTCCTATGTATGGAAAAGACTTAGATCGAAAGCTCGTACTCTGATTAACCATTTTTATTATTTTCCTGAAAAGACAGTTGTCAATATTATGTATGGCATTCAAAAAAAAATATACACTCCTGCTGTTAAAAATCGGGGTGTTACATTGTGGTATCAGAGCTTTGGTCTAAGATTTTCATGGGGTTGTGAGTCGGGTGTCCTAAGCTGATCAAGTGTCGGGTTTAGTGGGAGTAAATGTTCGGAGCCCTATGTGTGACGTGGTTTGTGTCTTGAGTCCAGTATGATATGTGCCTAGGTAATCATTTGTTTCTTAAATGAAGTTAAGGTCTCCCATAGTACTTCAGTAAGAAGCTTAGTTAAACCCCTTGAGCATTTGTCAACGTTGGTCGACATGTGTCTCTGAATTCTTTAGAGGTGTTAATCTAGAGGGAGTGAGATTGAATCGAGTAAGGACTACAAGGTTTTCTGCAGTAATGTTATGGATGAGAGGTTTTGTTTGTTCTTATCACTCCGAGGTGTTGAGTAGGGATGAGTGGAAGTCAAGGTTTCACAGGATTGTAAGTAAGGACTTGATTTGGAGGACCTTTTGAGAGAAAAAAAGATTGGATGTTCATTCCGGTGAGTTCCGAATGAGATGAGATGCAGTTTATGGACTATGAAAAAGGTGATATTTCCTTGGGATCAAAGAGCAGTTATAGATGTCGTTTGGAGACAATTACTATACTTGGAGATTAATGGGACATCTTCTCTAGAAAGAAAGCGGGTTGCACGTTGAAAGTGGCCGAAACCTAGGAAAGTTAGAGGAAGGTTATACGATCAGTAGGTCCTTGAGGGTTATTTTTTTGTTTTTCTAAGCTATGTTAGGTAGGTAACTAAATCTCGTAAGGATGAATCATGTGATGTTAAAGGAAGGAAACCAAGTATCACGTGGATAAGTTTTAGTAGAAGTGACCATCAGTGGAGTTGTCTTCAAAAATTAGAAGTAGGAGGTTGGGAGATAATGATTATTACAGTTTATAGGAGGAAAAGGTAGAAGTAGCACCACGGATCTAAGAAATTATATGAGTAGAGTAGGGAAGTGCTAAAGCAATTCAAGTATGGGTGACATGGTTTGCTAGAGATATCATACCGCGGGTAGACAATGGGTTGTTAGAAGAGTGATAAGACGCTGAAAGTTAATATATGGAAGGACACAGAGCCATGTATGAAGAATTAATGAATGGAGTTATATGGTGTAACAAGTATATGGATTTCGTGAAGATCAAAGTTTAGATTTGGATTTAGAGATCGAACCTGAGAATAAAGAAAAGTTAGCAAAAGGATATATGGGTTGGTTTTATTCCTAAAAGATCGAGTGTTAAGATTTGAGATAAGTGCTAAGTGACTAGATGAATGAGTAAGATATGTCTGTTTTGGAAGGATAATTCTTTTAGAGTGTTAGATCGTAGAGTAATAATGTTGGTTGATACCTTAGAAAAAGCTAGGATTGAATAAGAAACTGAGGAGTGAATAGATGTCTCCTGATGTTTAGCAAGAACTTATGCGAAAGAGGATTGGGTTGTGTTATAAAAGGATATTATGACCATTGGATGGTCATAAGCAATTGAAGATAGATAGAACAACGAAGAGTAGGTTGGATAGGACGAACATTGATTTGGAACAAGGATATTTAGATTGGGTGAAAGAGAGTAAAGATGTGGGTTGAAGTTGACAAGATAGAGGTCATGGTAGGTTGGGAAACGACTATAGGCGTTTGGTTGCTAAGATTTTTTTTGAAGTTGGAAACTCCTAGGTGTTATAAGAGGATCTAGTATAAGGGACTTTGGAGTTGCAGTATCGTAAAGGTGGTTACAAAGGAATAATAAGGTTGTATGCAAGCAAGAAAGTGCTCAGGTAACACAGATTTTTTAATAAGAAGGTTGACTACCTCGTTGCTTAGGAAGGACTACCAAGGATATGGCCCAAATGGAAATGGGAAGGATACTAAGCATTTCCTCAAGAGTGTATGCTATAGAGGATGGGGTTGCGCTCGGACGTAAAGTTGATATTTAAGAAGCGGTATAAGTGGTAAGAGAATAATCCCGCGGTTGGAAATTTTGATATCACAAGGTTAATGAGTAGTGTACTAGTGACTAGATGGGTGGTTATATTCAGAATTAGGATGAAGGAGTTACTAAGTGAAAAGCCTGTTGGAGATTCCACATGAGACATGAGAAGTCTGGACGAGGTTAAGTACATTATGTCATTGATGAACGAATGGGTGGAGTGAAAAGATTGGTTCTGGGAAATAGGCGTTAAAATAAAGTGTGGGAGGAACGGTTAGAGATGTGGATTAGGGAGATTTAGAATTCGTGCAAGAAATTACCTCGCCCATAACCCAGAAAAAGATAATGGTAAGTGTATGCTTAAGAGTTGAAGGTACAACTAGATTGGGCCACATAAGGTGCATTGGGCATATTCGGAAGTAGAGAGGATTAAACATTTTCCTATTCGGACGAAGCAATGATGAAGTGGGAAGGTTTGGTGGAGACTAGGAAGGATTGGATTCGTTGTACTTGTTATAATGAAGACTAGAGAAGCATAATGGAAAATAGGCATCGAGAAATTATTGGACATCAGAGGTTGACATCGAGAACAGTTTGACAATACAAGATGAGATAGGGGAACAATCAAAAAATGGTTTGATTGATGAGCTCGTTGAGGGAAATAGAATTTAGTTGTAAGAGGAAAAGGAAACTCAATGAATTTTTGGAAGCTGATGTAGGATGATACGAAAGACGTGGTATGTCAAATGGGGATAGCCAACGATGAGGAACGTTTAAGGTTAAGGCATACGAGAGTAAACTAAGTTATGATTTGGAAATAAGGTAGTTGTGTTAGAGGGTGACCAAATAGTGTAAGACTGGTGAAAAGGAAATTTGGGTGTTGTAGATGGCATAGTTTGGCAGGTGGAAGAAAGATTAGGGAAGTTTCAATCACCAACTGGATGTTGGGATGTTATGATTCCGATTATAATTTGGAATGAAGTTTGAATCTGAACCCGATTATAATTTGGAATAAAGTTTGAATCTGAACATATACGGATCATCACCATTTTGAGATGGAAGGAATAACTAAGGAATTATGGACATTGGGGAAAATGTGGAGTTCTCTACTTAGATGACTACTTCGGTTGGAGTATAATAGGTTGAATTTGTACTCGGGTATTAGCTGTTACTGTTTTGGGAGGATACTCAATGGTTGTTCTGAGCCTAGTGAGCGTGAGAGAAACCGTAACTTGTTTTGGGGAAATTGTGTCTCACTTGGGAGAGTGAAGTAACAGGAAATTTGAGGAAACATTTAGGAAACCTCAAAGCGATTGTTGGACCCTTGTGCCTCGCATATATTTGAGAACAAGTTGAGAAGGACACTATCGTAGTTAGGTAATGATGATTTATTCCACCATTATGGTTGTCGCCTACTTATTAACAAATTGAGGAACTGATCATCCTTAATCTGTTGTTGATAGTAGACAAGATTGTGTTGAATGGAATGAATGATTCTTGCCGGCTTAGATAGTGTGCGGTTTTAGCGTTGCGTCCAGAGTCCGAGTCACTGTGATTTTGTAGAGGGTTGCAATAGGTGCGCGGTCGTTCTGGTGAGTGTGTTAGTGATAAATTGGTAAGTTGTTACATTTACCTAGAGTTTCGAGGACGAAACTCATTTTTGGTGGGTAGTAATGTAAGACCCGTATATTTTAGTCCGTATGATATTATGATGTTTTATCATTTTAATCTGTTTTTCTACTAAATTTGGAGTAGCGAGCAGATTATACCCGATATTTCCAGGGTGTTCGGTTGTGGTCTGGATTGATCCACGTGGTTTCTTTTTAATTCAATCAGACTTTTTCTATTGGCACGGTAGTTATATTGGATTCTGAATGTTTCTATGTTTTCGAAATTTCAAAAATGTGTTTCTGCCGATTTTTGGGAAAACGGGCAAATTATACTCGTCGTTTAAATTTTCACGGACTCCGATTGTCGTCAAAATTTAAATGGGAGTTTTATATATCGCCGATATTGAGAATTTAATCTCAATATATCTTTCTGAGTTAAGGAACAAAAATTTATTCGGAATAAAATTTATTCGAAAATTTTGGGTGGTTTTAATTAAAATGCGACGGTGAAATTTTTTGGTTTTCATAAAAAGTTGTTCGTGAGCGAGTTACGACTCGTCTGAGTCAGAACATTTTTTTAAGTGTGAGACATTAAATATCTAGATATTTTTTGGTTATATTATTATTAAATCCATTAGATATTTTGTTGAGATATTATTATTATATCCATCAGATATTTTTGGCGGGTATATTATAATTTTATTCTTGACTTTTATTTTATAATATATCTTTTTCATCGATGTTTTCGTTTGATCGCGTTTTGAGAGCGTTTAGGAGATATTTAGGCGAAAGGGTAAAACGGTAATCTTGCAGATTAGATATTTTAGAAAAGGATATGATGGGGATTAAGTGGAAAGTTTAGATTATATATATAGAAAGAAGAGAGAGAAAGAGAGAAAATAAGAAAAATGGGTTAAGAAAGTGGGAAGAGAAAGTGAGAGGAAAAAGAAGAAAAAAATGGGAAATCATCCGAATCGGAGCCGGATCTCCGATTAAATCGGGTAAGTTTACTAAACTCGATTATCCTACGATAGTATATGTATATGTAGGTGTTTGTTTGGTTGGTTTTGGTTAGAAAATGTTAGGTTTTACATATTTGAGCAAAATTGGTAAAATCGATAGAAATCAATGTTTTCACGGATGAAATTCGAAATAAATTGCGTAGTTTAGTCGAGGAATGTTAGGCCGTGATTATTGAAACTTGTAAGATTGAATTCGGGTGATTTCGTAACTTTTGACATTTTTGAGAAATGAGGGTTTTAAGAATTGAATCGAAAACGGACGTCGTAGAAATCGTGTTTAATGGTTCTAATTCACTGCTATATGTTAGGTGAGTACGAGTATGTGGTTATTTCGAAGAAAATAATTGAATCGGTCGGATTTTCGGGTGGAAAGGCCAAAACCCGTAGGTTTTCAAGGCAAAAGGGGGGTTTTCGGCGAAAACTTCGAAAATTCATATCTTTTGATCCGTAAGTCGGTTTTGATCCCCGTTCGAAGCGTTGGAAAGCTAACAGGATGTTCTTTCTATTAAAAATGGTTTGGAGGGCAAGAGATGATTTTAGCTTTTGTGGTTTTGAAAAAAGTGTTGGGTTTTATCACGTAAAGTGTGTGCGGTCGGTGTTTTACTGTGTGTTGTGCTTTTGTTATATAACGTGGAGCCAGTGAGCTGTTATATGATGTACTGTGGGTGGCCTAATGGCGTGAATCCTAGATTTTTGGAATTCAAATTGTTGTTCAAAATAAATGAATTTAAATTGTGTGGGTTTTTCTATAGAGCGATTAGGTTAGTAGTCGGGGAGTGAAAACCTAAAGCCCTAATTGTTTAGGTTAGCGATCAAGACCCAGCCGTATTGTAGATGTATCTGAGTTGGTTTTAACTTAAGTCCTTTGTGTATTTTATAAGGTTGAAAGTGTGAATCGGATACGAGATTTCATCGTGAGAGACAAATCGATCTTACGTAGCGTAAGTTGTTTGGGTTGGAAGCTTGCTCAGGTAAGGGCACTTTCTAACGATATTATATGTGATTGAATGCATGTGTGGTTGTATTCATGATTGTGTGCCCTCATGGGGATGTGTGATGATTGTGTGCCCAGTTGGGGATATGTGGTTATATACATGATTGTGTGCCCAGTTGGGGATGTGTGTTTATGCTATGATGCTAAACTTGTGATGTGCATTCATATGATTTGTGATAAATATATGATTTGCTGTTGATGTGTATGTCGAGGAGGACAACACGAGGTGTGTCTGAGCCACCTGTTGGTAATGAGAATTATTCATATGATTTGTGATAAATATATGAATTGCGATTGATGTGTATGTCGAGGAGGACAACACGAGGTGTGTCTGAGCCACCTGTTGGTAATGAGAATTATTCATATGATTTGTGATAAATATATGAATTGCGATTGATGTGTATGTCGAGGAGGACAACACGAGGTGTGTCTGAGCCACCTGTTGGTAATGAGAATTATTCATATGATTTGTGATAAATATATGAATTGCGATTGATGTGTATGTCGAGGAGGACAACACGAGGTGTGTCTGAGCCACCTGTTGGTACTGAGAATTGTTCATATGATCTGTGATAGATATATGAACTGAATTGTGAATTGTGACTTTACATTTTATGATTATACATATTGTGTTTATATAAATTGTTGCATTTGCATGTGTGAGTTCATGCATACCATAGTTGCGTGTAGGTAGTTGGCGCCGAATGGGCCAGGGTGATGGGTTCTGAATCATCACCTAATCCCGAAGGGAATTCTACTGCACCAGGTGATGTGACTGAGCCGTCATCGATCCTTTGAGATCAAATTGAGTCAGGAGAATGCGAGGGAGGCAACTCCGGGTGTTTGCAAGGGGAACACTTTTGTGTCTGCGAGGCAGCACAGTTAGTGAGGACCCAAGGGGGTATCACGACTCTCTGCGGAGAGGTTAAATTCCGGAATTCATGCATGGTGAGGGTACCCGACGAATTGGGACCACCAAATTCATATAGGTCTGCATTTAGGATGTTTGTGCATTGCATTTGTGTGTTAAATTAAATGTTGTGATTGTTACATATATCATATTGTCACCTCATTTATGTTGCTCTGCATATCATATTGTCATCTTATTCATGTTGTTATGTATATCATGTTCTGCTGGCATGTGTGTATTCTTCCATATATGTTGTTTTTAGATTGTGACCCTCTACTATTATTATGATGTGGCTAACGACCACCCAGGTTTAGAAGTGGTGATAGTTAAGGTATCCAGGTGTCGTGAAGGCTTGTAAGATGTGATGTCTTTGGGCTAGGAATTCAAGATCAGCTTAGGGTCGTGTTTTGAGGTTGTCCATGTTGTTGTTGTTTTGTTAAAGCTGAGTGCTTATTGTTATGTGTATGGACAAATATTTATACTAGTGGGCATTACGCTGGTCCTATGTATGGAAAAGACTTAGATCGAAAGCTCGTACTCTGATTAACCATTTTTATTATTTTCCTGAAAAGACAGTTGTCAATATTATGTATGGCATTCAAAAAAAATATACACTCCCGCTGTTAAAAATCGGGGTGTTACACCAAAGAAGCCAGCACCATCAGACGAAGAGCTTGCTCGTACGTCATCCTCGAAAACAAACTTTACCGAAGGGGTTTCTCCATTCCGCTACTAAAGTGCATAGAGGAGGAGGTTGTCCCCCACGTATTACGAGAAATCCACGAAGGCATTAACGCCCAGCACCTGGGGGGAAGGTCCCTTGCCCGCAAGGCACTCCGGGCAGGATATTACTGGCCAACTATGCAGCACGACGCCAAAGAGCATGTGAAGAAATGCGACAAATGCCAACGGCACGGGGATATGCACCTAGCTCCCCCTAACGAGCTGAAAAGCTTGACATCCCCATGGCCATTCGCCTGGTGGGGCCTAGACATCCTAGGACCCTTCGTGACGGGGTCTAGACAATTCACGGACAAGAAGTTCCAAGACTTCGTCGCCCATCTCAGAACAAAGCAACACTTCGTTTCGGTCGAGCACCCCCAGACCAACGGGCAGGCAGAAGCGGCCAACCGTGTCATCCTTCGTGGCCTCAAACGAAGACTAGACGAAACGAAGAAGGTCTGGGTCGAGGAGCTCCACAGCGTCTTATGGGCATATCGTACTACTCCCCAGTCCACCACCGGGGAGACGCCTTTCCGCTTAGCATATGGCATGGAGGCTGTTTTACCCATCGAGATCCACGTACCGTCCAGAAGGACCGAGTCACCTCTAGACGAGGAGATGAATAACGAAGCGATAAGAGAAGAGCTCGACCTCGTCAAGGAAATCCGGACAGGAGCAGCCCTCCGCGAAGCATCTCTTAAGCAAAAAATAGCAATCAGGCACAACGCCAAAGTCTTACGACGAGAATTCGACGTGGGCAGCCTTGTCCTGCGAAGAAACCACAAGGACTCTTGCGAAGGCAAACTAGCGGCCAACTGGGAAGGGCCATACAGAGTCCGTGCCAAAACGGGAAATGGTGCATACTTCCTCGAAAACCTCAACGGGGAGGCACTCCCTCGACCATGGAACGCTGAGAAACTTAAGCAATACTACAGCTAAAGTAACCTTAGGCTTCCTCGTATCGAGAGACCACCTAGCGGTTATCATGCTCGCCCAGGTACAAGCGACGCATGCACACAAAGTAGAATCCCGCTCAAACAAACAAGCAGGAACTCTGCTCGTCGGCGGTCCTCAACCGAGCACCGCCTTCACCCAAGTACCGTGATTGGCAGAACCCCAGCTCGCGATGGGACGTTCACGCCGCGACCTCAGGCCTCAATCGCGACCTGAGATCCGCAACCTCGCCAGGGACTTCCCCGGCTGTTCGCCCATTTCCCCGCACTGGCGAATTCACACGCAGCGGGCTACCTTCCAAAAGAAAGCTCCACTAACAGACACACCCTCCGACGGGCAGTCATACACGCACAACTAAGATAAAGTACAACAATAATGTAAAGTACAACAAAAATTGTATAAATGTACCGGGCATTAAATAAAAAGGCCACAAGGGCCAAAAAACTGTGCGTATTACATAAAAAAAGGGGGTCATGCCCCCCCCTAAAACCAAATAAATTACAAGTTAATCAACGGCACGCAGGCCGGACAAAACACAACAACATCAAAACAACATGAATCCTCATCCTTCCACATGCTCGGTCGCCTCGGGCTCGGTCTCCTGCTCCTCTGCGGGCTGATCTTCGGTCTGAGCTTCGGGGGTGTCGAGAACCAGGCCTGCGGGTAAGACGATGCGATCATCTTCCACTCGTGCGAGGTAGTGGATACCATCGGTCGAAATGTCAAACCCGAGGTTCACCACCCGCAACTGGGCCACAGCACTTTCAAAAGACTCCGATGCCACAGCAATACCATCCTCCTCGGCTTGCAATATGCTGGCGACCAGCTCAGCCCTAGTTTTCAACACCTTTATCTCGTCCGGTTCATCAGTACCCGGGGCACTGGCCGCCATCAGCTCCTTGTTCAAGTCCTCTGCAGCCTTCTTCTCCGCCTTCAGCCTGGTTACCTCCTCCTTCAGCTTAGCTGTCTCCTCCTCGGCCTTCCTCCTAGCCTCGCGAGCATCCTTGACTTCTTCCTTTAGGGACGCCTCGGAGGTCCGGGCAGTAGTGAGTTCAGCCTCAAGCACAGAGTCCCCTTCCACATAAACGACCGCCATTTCCAGCATCCTCACCATGGCAGAAGCATCCTGGGCCACCATCGCCCTCTTGCTCGCTCGGTCCATGCTTCCGAGGTTGAGTGACTCTGCCTGCAGAACGACCAAAGTGTGGCCCTCAAAGAACCTCCGGTCGAGGACACACGGAGGAAGCTCAAACTTCCCTTTCTCGGGCGCCCGAGTCAGGTCCACGGCATCCGACGACCTTTGCCGCTTCGCTCGCCCAGCCAGAGCCAATGGAGAGTCCCGGGGAGCTGGAGTAGGAGAAGCAGAGGTCCCCG
The DNA here is from genome assembly GCA_022829125.1 of Lathyrus tuberosus. NCBI lineage: Eukaryota > Viridiplantae > Streptophyta > Magnoliopsida > Fabales > Fabaceae > Lathyrus > Lathyrus tuberosus. The sequence goes on from JALAZF010000090.1 coordinate 11,961,564, forward strand.
CCACAACTTGAGCAAGGGGAAGAGTACTAGCACCACCAACAGGACGGGCCTTGGGAGGAGCCGCTCCAGCCTTGCCCCGCGCGATGGCGTTCCTCACCACATGATCACGAGCCTGAGGCATTTCACCTGCACAAACGAAACGAACACGTTAGCAACGGGGAAGAAAAAGAAATAACAAATAAAGTCTAAGTATCTAAGACTACCGAGCAACTTCATGGCATCCGCGGGAGTCTTGCATTCCAGCAGAGCCTTCACATTGATAAACCTGCACTCGACTCTCTGGCTCCCGTCGTCCTCGTAGATAGGGGCACCCTTGCTCATCCAGTAGGTCGCAAGATCGAAGGAGTTTACCCACTTCACCAATGCCTCATAGGCCACAGCATCCTGCCCGCGCAACGCGCTCGGCTCAAAGACGTAGGCACTGGGCTTCTTTGAAAAGTGTTCGGGTGTCCAGCGGATAAGAAACTTATACACTCTCTCCCCGATATATTTCCCTTCCTCGGTAAGCAGCTCATCTCCGTTCTCATCATACTCTACCTCCCAGACATACACGCTGTCCTGCGCAGCTTCGGACAAGGGCTCGACGATATAATACCGTCCCTTGAACGTTCGGATGGACTCCGAGAACGGCTTAAATAACTTTCTGGGCTGCTTCAAAGAGACCCATCCATACCTCTTCCCCGCCAGCTGCCGCTGTAGGTTGAAAACAGCAAAGAATAAAGGAAGAGTGGTCCCCAGAGCAAGGTGCTCGCACACCAACTCAAAAGCCCGTATGAAGGCCAACGAATTGGGGTGGAGCTGGGAAGGAGCCAACTTCAGGTGCTCGAACACCGACCGCTGGAAGTCGGTAAAGGGCAACCTCAGCCCCAATTCCTTGAAGGCATATTCGTACATGGCGAAGCAGTCCCCGAAGTTCGAGCAGATCCGCTCATCCAAATTAGGCATAAGCACTCTCTATTCACCCGCTGGCCCCACCTCAGTAAAAACATCCGCCGCAGACCTGGAAAACGTGGAAATATGGTTTGAAGGTTCGACCACCTCCCACTCTTCTGTACAAAACACCTCAACGTCCTCTTCCATTGCGTCCTCCTCCACGACCTCCAAATCCTCTCCCTCCTCAGCATCGCTCGCTTCCCCCTCGACTTCGCTCGAGGAGTTCGAAGCCGACGAGCTCGAGGATGCAGAACTCGAGGTCGTTGCACTACTGCTCTCCTCGGACACAGTCTCCTCCTCGGAGGTAACGGGGATAACTTCCCTCTCTGGCTCCATCGCCTCTACGATCACCTGAAAAAGCAGAGAAAGACAGTGAATTCGACAGGAAATCAAATCCACCCTTCCACCGCTAAGTCAAGTGAAAGGGCGCGCAGAAGGCTAAGGACAACGTCCCCGGCCTAAGCCCTAACATCAAACAAAGAAAGAAAAAACCTCCCAGCAAGGAGGCGACCGAGACATGCCATCTTCCTACGAGGAACCTCCCCGCGCTCAAATTCCGTTAGAAGCTCCACCGGAATCTGGAAACGTTCCACCGGAAAGTTCACCAATCCACCGGAAGATGGTAAGACGCGGTGGTCACGACTCGCGACCACGACGTGGACCACCACGTGCACCAAACGCGCTACCTACTCTGGCGAGATGCTTAATGCAGCATATGGGCAGAACCGCCGCCCACCACCAACACTCGCCAGAAATCTACCTACTGTGTCACCTAAAACTAACCCTAGCCGCATGCAATCTACCATTGACAATGAGAGGAAGTAAAACAAGCTGGAAACCAGAAAACTTACTTATTTTTTAGTAGAAGAGAAAGGCTGCTCGAAACTTGACACGGTGGTCTGTTGCTCTGAAGACGGTACGGGCAGGAACGCTGATGACGACGAAGAAGGATCAGAAGGGAAAAAGTCCAAAATGGGACAACCTTCCCCCTTTTATACTGAGGGGCACGTGCACACACGCGCCCGTAGGTAATAATGACTGCCCACTAGCCATAATTACCTATTAACTGGTACGCAGGGCTCGATGCACACGTGGCAGCCCAACGTTTCCCATTCTGTCTGACGCTTTATCTTCCCGAATACCAGGCAGCAAAGTCACGACCACAAGCATCACGAACACAGAGGGCCACGGGCACCTCGAGACAATTTTCCTCGTCTCCAAACGACGACTCTGCGCAACGAGAAGTCCTTAAGCCATCACTCCCACGCTCGGGAGCAACGACTTGGGGGGCTCCTGTTCTGGACTGGACCAATAGCTAAAATTGGCCCAATCCGCTTCTGCTCCAGAGCGTCCCAAATTGCCTAAGCCCAATCCACAGAGGGGCAAAAGTGACATTTCTGCCCCTTCACTCGGGCAAGGAACGCAACGTCCCTCCCCGGTTCTGATGCCCGTTACGCACGGCTTCCTCGCTGCCCGAACGTCAACGGGCAGGCGTCCGCAACTGCGTTTATGCCCGACATAACGGCTAGTTCATGGCAACCTGCTCGTCACAACGGCTAGTTTGGGCAGTTACCTATTCTTTGGGAAAAACGGCTAGTTCGCCCCAAAAATAGGACTGTTGGCCACGCGCTGGGGGCTCTATATAAACCCTCTCACTTGAGAGGGTCAGGTATCACATTTTCACCCTAAGAATACACTTTGTACTTGCCCCTTTTTCTCTGACCCTTTCTTACTTGAGCGTCGGAGTGCCTTGCAGGTACACCCCCTTTTCTCCTCATCAACTGTCCGAACACCCTGCACGTCTGACGACCATCATCCGCCGAGCACCTTGCCATCTGACGACCAGCGTACGTGGATCTGATCAAATACTCGAGATCACTATCAATGATGATTTCGCATACGATAGATTAGTAGGAGCAGTTAGAACCATCCACGATGATCCTGGCCCTTATTTAGAAGTAGACATTGAAAGAGCATTCGCAATGACAACCGTACCTTGGTATGCAGATTTTGTTAATTATCTAGCAACTGATATCATACCCCCTGATCTAAATTACCAACAGAAAAAGAAGTTCTTTCATGACGTAAAACACTTCTATTGGGACGAACCCCTTCTATTCAAGAGAGGCGCAGATGGCATTTTCCGTCGATGTGTCCCTGAAGAAGAAGTTGAAAATATAATTAAACATTGTCACTCTTCACCATATGGTGGACATCTAGGCTCGTCCAAAACATGCGCTAAAATACTTCAAGCAGGTCTTTTCTGGCCAACGTTATGGCGCGATGTTCATGCCTACATTGTAAGATGTGACAGATGCCAACGCACTGGGAACGTCTCAAGGAGAGACGAAATGCCTTTGAAAAATATTCAGGAGGTGGAAATCTTCGATGTTTGGGGTATAGATTTTATGGGACCTTTTCCATCTTCGATGGGAAACAAGTATATCTTAGTAGCCGTTGATTATGTATCCAAATGGATTGAGGCCATAGCTGCACCCACCAACGATACTCGTGTAGTCATTAAACTATTTAAAAACTATATTTTCCCTAGGTTTGGAGTACCACGATTGGTTATAAGCGATGGAGGATCACATTTCATATCTAGGATATTTGAGAACCTATTAAAGAAATACGGAGTGAAACACCGAGTAGCCACACCATACCACCCACAGACTAGTGGACAAGTTGAAGTCTCAAATAGGGAAATAAAACAAATCTTAGAGAAAACCGTATCAATCTCTAGAAAAGATTGGTCCTTAAAACTACAAGAAGCCTTGTGGGCTTATAGGACCGCTTTCAAAACCCCTATAGGAACAACCCCATATCAATTAGTCTACGGAAAATCTTGTCATTTACCCTTTGAGCTTGAACATAAGGCCTACTGGGCCATAAAAACCCTTAATATGGATTACTTAACAGCCGGAGATAAACGAATTCTAGATATTCATAAATTAGAATAATTACACCGAAATGCTTATGAAAATGCCATAATATATAAAGAAAGAACCAAAGCATGGCATGACAAAAGGATTATCAAAAAAGAGTTCAACGTAGGCGATCTTGTACTTCTTTTCAACTCTAGGTTACGATTGTTTCCAGGTAAGTTACGCTCAAGATGGACTGGACCCTATGAGGTCACCAAAGTCCTGAAATCTGGAGCATTTGAAATTGCAAATCATTCGTGTAGTCCCTTTCTAGTGAATGGACAAAGATTGAAACCCTACTATGGAGGTGACATCCCTACTTACTACTCTGGTCACACTCTGATATACCCACCTATAGCAACATCCACAACGTTAGTTCTTCAGTCGTCAAGCTAACGACGTTAAACAAGCGTTGCGTGGGAGGCAACCCACGATTTTCTTTTCGTTATCTTTCTTATTTAGGCATATAATTTATTTCAGAAAAAAAAAAGATTTATTATTTATATTATTTTTCTAACGTGATTGACTTTTGCAATGTCTATGTTTACAGGTTACAGATCACATCATCTCAGACATTCCACACTAACTTTCTTTGCAGGATGCAGAGTTATGATGACATGCACATTGTGTTCAGAGATGACGAACAGAGGAAGAAATACGTAGTCCTTTCTGAGAGACAAATCCTATCCACTAGGTACCCTGACCCAAACTGTCTAACAACTTTAGGTATTGAGGCTAGTGTAAGGTACCTCTGTCACCAGCTCAAGTGGGATGAGTATTCTGAAGCTATGAATGTAACCTATAAGCATCTGACCTTAGAATTCCTCAGTTCACTCATTTATAACCCTTATAGTGGAAGAGGATACAACAGTGAAAGCATAAGATTCAGACTATTTGGAAATGAGTATGCCCTTAACCACGGAGATTTTGCTAGAATACTTGGTTTTCAATATAGCTCGGATGCAATCCATTTTATGCATGAAACCAATGTTATGCAAGATGAGCTTGACCTATTCTGGAGCAAAATCACCAGTGGAGGAGGACCTGATCCTTCCACCTAATTAGCAAACAAAATCCACAACCCAGCTTTCCGTTATTTCCAAATGATCCTAGCTGAGACTTTCTATGGTAGAAGTGAAACTGAGAACCAAGTTACTGCATAAGAGATTCTGATGCTCTTTTGTACTGCTGAATCACGACCATTAGCCAGTGGTAATTTTCTGATGTATAACCTATATTTGAATGCTGCATCTTCCAGAGGACCCATCCATGTCGGCGGTACTATTACACACATAGCTTATGCCCTAGGTTTAGCCAATAAGCTAACTCATCTCACCTCTCATTGTGGGTACACCTTGATTGACATTCATCATTGCCTTGACCGTGGTCTTATCAGGAGAGCATTCTTTAGTGCAGATAACTTTAAGCTCCTAATAGACAACGAAGTCATTCACTACTTTGGTTTGCCAAACCATACCCGAACAAGTGTCCATGATAGAGCTAACTGGTCATACGCTTTGGAAGGCCAAGACGAGACACCTGTCAAACCAAGGAACCACCCTGTGCCTGAGTACCACCCTACACCCTATCCTGAAAGGACTACCATTTATTCCTCTAACGTTAATCTGCAACGCAGGAACATATATTCTGAAGTTGACGCTATGCGCAAGGAGATCATTTCTCTTCGCGAAGAATGCGCCGAGCTTACCTTACAGATAGAGATCTCAGACGCAACAAACGCTTCATCGTATGATCTTTTGGAGCAGGAGATTTGCGATCTCAAACGCCAGCTTGCAGAGGTACGGGCACCTTGTCCTCACATGACTCAGGGTGTCCGTCGTCAGTCTTCCTAGGAGATATTCAGGAGCTCTGGGGCATAACTCGCACTTTGTGTGGAGGAGACTTACCACATGCTTGTTATGATCGTTTATCTTTACCTTTACTGCATTTCTATCTTTATTGTTATTATCTTTATTATCAGACTATTAGTAGATTTTATTTTCCATGGTTACTAGAATCATGGCAACCGTATGCTTTTTGCGAGTGTTATATTATTCCAAGTTATAATAAATATCTACATCATTACAATCTATTATATTTAATTTTTTTCTCATTCATTCATTTTAAAAATAAAAATAAAAATAAAAATAACTGTTAAATCCTACATTTACAAATATATAAAATAATAAATAAACAAAATATTCTCTATGTTTCTTTCATATACCAATATGCTATAAACACCCCAAGGAGAGATTCATGAACCAACCAAAGCCCAAATCCGTGCCAGCCCAATTTTCACAGTCCGCGGACGCGGACCCCCTCTCGGCTAACGCGGAGGCGTTCTGGGTTTTAAAACGAACCAGAATAAGAAAACCCCAATTTTTGCCACTCTCTTCATCTTCTACCTCCATAAATTCTGATTTCAATCACCATAAAACCCCATTAAACCATTAAAATCCCCCATTTCATAACTTCCCCACTACCATTACACCTTTCATTACACATTATCTCTATAAAAACCATAGATTTCACCAAAATCTACAGAAACAAAAATTACCCATTTTCCATCACCAAACCTTCATTTCACTTCAACAATGGCAACGGAGAACCAAGAAAACATCATTTTTCGAGATGGAAATGACGGAGTCAAACAATGGGAGAAATGGGAGAAATTGCGGACACGCAACATTCTTGCAACGAGGTACGTTAATGATATTTGTCTGTATAATCTTAGTATAAGATTTAGCGTGTTTTATCTGTTACAGAATTTGAAATTTGAGAATATTTTTATTCGCAAGGAGCCTACCTACGAAAGGCTAACCCGCGAATTTTTGAGTTCTTTGGAGTACACTGTCAGAGAAAACACTGCTAGCACAGTAGGCACAGTGAGATTTAGGATGTTCAATGTTGAATACGTTTATACCACTGATGCACTTGCTGAGTTATTAGGATTCCATTTTGGGAATGGTGCAGCATGTGAGGCACCCATAGACACAAATTGGTCAACTGAAGCCTTTCAACTGTGGAAAAACATCTCAGGCCAAACCACTTGCTCCTTTGATGGAAATTTGGCTTTTGACATTCATAACCCGGCCATACGGGTATTCCGCCTTTTAATAGCTGATACTATTTTTGCTCGTGAAAACTCTAACAAGATGAATTCCAAAGAATTTATATTTTTACAGGCTGCTTTACTTAGAAGATGATTAAATCCTGTATCATTTATGATATCACATATGAGGGCAATTGAGAAAAAGGGCAACACCGTGTCATTTGGAGGGTTGATTACCTTCATTGCACGAGCCCTGCATCTGGACGCTGAGTTAGCCACATTGGAACCACTTCCTCCTCGCACCATTGATTTAAAATTTCTACGAGATATGCGTTTATGCAAAACGAGGCCGGAAGGAGGCTATATCCTCATGGTTCGCAATGCTGCCATCCCAAGTGTCGCCTTACCTTGTTCAACACGCACTGATGTGCGCAAAAGAGAAAACTGGCTATATGATTTGAAGGCTGCTCCGATTTTAGGCCCATTACTTCCAAACGTCCCCGAGGACGAAGGAAATGAGACAGATGATGAATATGACCATATGGAGCAGTCTCCCATTCATGTATCACCTGCACACACCCCACCTGTTACTGATCATCCTGCAGGTACCTCTTCCGAATTTTACATCACTCAAGAAATGTGGCAAGCACAACAAGCCAGAGAAGAAGAGCGTGATGGCCTATTCTATGCCATGCACCAACAACAGCAAGAGATGATGGATTTTATGCAGGAATCACAGAAATCCACTCTTGAAGGTTTCCAAGCACTTAGAGATCAAAATGCCTCTCTAATCGAGAGGATTGAGCAGATGGAGCTGTCACATACTACCCGACACCGCAGTAGGAGCCGTCGTCCCAGACGTCCAGAGCATGGTGGAGATGGCCCCAGTGGCCAACATGATTGAGTACCAGGTTTCACCTATCCCTTTCTCACTTTTATCGAAACATTGAGGACAATGTTCGGTTTAAGTGTGGGAGGAGATATTTACTATTTTTAGTTGTTTTATTTAATGTTTTCTAGTATAGTTTAGTTTGTTTTAAAAATGTGCTTTACGAGTCATTTTTGTGTAGTTTATCTATTCTTCCAAATCTTAAGCCTTAACAAATTTTTTTTTTTACAAAGAAACAACATTAATTTTGATAATTTGGGCTATTAGGACAAGTAAGATCAATTGCAAAGGCTTGGGAAAGCTATTTGAAAAATTGATATCGTTTTTACACCGTAAGTTTCTCAATTATATGAGCTTATCTAGATTTTTATTATACAGTGGCCTTAAAACCTCACCCTTCATCACTAACCCTTAAGTAGTTTATTTTAGCAGTCAGCACCATCTTAACCACCGCTAAGTGACAAACCGATGCAAATAGGTAAGATCCTGCCAAAGAAAAAGGAAAAAAAAAAGAAAAAAAAATTTCAAGAAGATGTTCAAGTATCTTCAGAAAAAATTTGCAAGAAAAAGTACATAAAAAGAATTGGCAAAAAGTATCAAATCATTGATAAAAAGGATCAGGATTACCACAGGTTATGTTCACCATGCGAGTGAAAGACAACGAGCTTAATGTGACTGCGCTTGAATGAAAAGGGGTAATAAAGGAATGAGTAAGATAGGCCTAAGTATAATATCATAGTTTGGATTGGTTTGTATAGGAGAGAAATTTATGCCCGCAAATCGCGGAAAGTGTCATTACGATACCCTTGGTTCATGAGTTAGTACCTACTGATGTATTATTGATCAAACTTAAGTTCTTAGCCCAGATCAGATAGGTGCATGTTTGCTGTTTTTCGTTTGTTTACTTATCAGAGTTTGCTTGAGGACAAACAAAGGTTTAAGTGTGGGAGAATTTGATAACACTAAAATACACTGTATATTTGGCTCTGATTTTACATGATTTTAGTTATTTATTTGTTATTTTCCTTTGCTATTATGGTATTTTGTTTTACTTTCAGATACATTGCCTGATTTGAGCTTACAGTAAGAAAACAAGGCAAAACAGAGCTAAAATGAAGATTTCTTGTGTAAACTGTACACTAGCCGTTTCACTCAGCGGACGCCAAGGAGGACGCCGTTGGCATAATGACGTCACTCACACGCCAACGGTCACAAAAGACGTTTCACCTTCCAAACCACACTCGGCGGACGCGGAGCAGGGGTCGGCGGGCGCCGACAGTTATAAAGGGGAAACGGTCTGAAACGTTTAAGGCAGTTACACCTGAAGAATTTAGTTTCTAAAACGTTTTTTCATTATGATTAGAGGCAGTTACAACTTCGAGTTTCCTATATAAGGACTTGTATTTTCACTTTCTAGATATCCAATCTTAGTTTTTCAACATAGGCATAGAGTTCACTTTGTAAAGCAATAATCCTTCACATCGAGGGGTTGTTGCACTATAGTTGTTAGTTGGATTGGAGCAACCATAGTTAGGAGCTATTTAATTTCCTGCAATTTATTTTCCAGCATCTGTAACAGATTCAGTCTCCGCTTTGTAGCAGGTTTCTTTTATAAAATACAATTTATTTTATCCGCATCGCTTTTATATTATTTATTTTCCTGCACTGCTTTATATTCGTTTATTTTTCCGTCTCTGCCATTACCTTATTATTTTATTTATCTGTGTGATCTGTGTCTCTTGGAACTGAACTTCAGCGTGACACTTGTGTTCACTCTCTCGAAATACACTCTCACACTTCGCACGTTTTTATTTTAAATATGTCTTACTTTGCAAATCGATTTATTTTTATGTTCTCTATTACTATGTCTAGCTAAATCCCTTGTGCTGGGATGTGAGGATCGTCGTTCGGACGATGCTCCACACGACATCTCTTTATAAATACTTTAGGGGTTGTTTTTGATTTTAATTAAACTCTTCTAAACTTCAATTGATTGGTCATTACGTAAATGAGACCGTGTTTTTGTTTGCGTAATGACTGTGACTAGATCGGGTAAGATCGAAAGCCGTCCGACACTTTAGAAAAGAGTTTGTTAGTTGTTAATTGATAAATACAGCGGAAGCACTTTATTGATTAACTAGGAAAATTTTATATTATTAGAAAGAGGTTTTAAAACTATTTTCGGACGCGTTTATAGATTTAGGATCCGGTTGGCCGAGCATATGCCGGAAACCCTTTGGTATAAAATATTTTCAATCGAAAGCACTTTTAACTAAGTCTTAGAGGTAATTACATAAAAAAGGACTTTATCACTTTAACGCAAGGAGCGACCGGTGCAGCGTGAGCGGCTGGTATAAATTAAAGGTTAGGTCTGGTTCCGATCACGCTAACGTGGCAGATCCTTTTTAATTAACTCTTTTTCAAAGAAGAAAACATTGCCCCATAAGTATTACTAATTAGATGATAGGAGTATTGTTTGATTGATGTGAATTACATTCCAGTATAGTATTTATCTGATTTATTTCTATTTTCGTTCAGTAGAAAGCTTTTACCCCGATATTCATTAGCCTTAGATAAACAACGTAACAATAGTAATCGATAGATTGACATTGGTCTCTGTGGGAACGATAAATCTTTTATATTACTCTGACGCAATCCGTATACTTGCGGATAACACGCATCAAGCCAATACTTCAAAACATGAGTCAAGAAGCTCAAAGGGACCTCATGAACCCAATTATAGAGTCAAAATAGCCTCAGGGGATGCATTTATCAAAAATCAGGAATTAGGGTTCCTTGACCTAATTCACCCCTAAGTCGACTTTTGGAGCAAGACATGATCCAAGACCTCAAGAAGTGTTTTGAAGACCTCCAATACATCATTTTGATCCATTCACAAGGTTGGATTGATTCAAAGAACTTGGTTCACAAGTAATGCAAGGATTCAAATTCATCTGGACCAATTATGGTTTCCTGATGAAAAGTTAACTGTATCTTTGACTATTGACCAAGACATGTTCCCAAACCTTGGGAAATGATTCAAGACACTCTATAACACCTATGGAATCCATCCATTAGGTTTGAATTAGGTCAAGGACTTGATTTCATAGAGGATCACACATTTTGGAATTCATCTGACAAAAAGCCAATTGTGCCAAAAAACCAAGTTTGACTTTTTGAATTTCTTGACAATCAAGGCTTCCCTAGGTAAAAAACAATGTTAATTCATGGTTTGTATCATCATCCATCAAGAAAAATCAAGAAAAGTGAGGTTACTTGAAAAAGGGGCAACCTTGAAAAACTTAAAATTTTCTAAGTTATGGAAGAAAAGTGATTTGGTACCAACTTTGCAAGGTCATAACTTCTAAACAACAAAGCCATTTACTTCCATCCAAAGCTCAAATGAAATCTCTCATTACATACTTCAAAATTATCAACTACATCAGATTCCAAATCCTCATGGATTTTGAGTTATGGATTGATCAAAATTACAAAAATATGAAAATGACCACTTTTTCCAGCACTTAGTGAAAATTTTGGACATAATCTGTCTTGGGTTTTCACCAACTTTGAGGCCATTTTTCACCATGATCCAAGTTGATTCAATAACAATGTTGGACATCAAGGTTAAAGTAGGATATACAAGCTTTCCAAAGAGTACCAGAACTCATCCTAATTCAACTTGAGTAGGAAGTTACAAGCATGGAAACATGACACCTCCAAGACTGGATTTACAAGACAATCTTGTACATGCCACACGATTTTGTCATTTCCATGACTTGGCAAGCCTTGTCACCATGCAAGACAAGTTTCTAAAGTGCAATGAACATGATCTTTGCAGAGCTACAACACCATAGAGCCTTGCAAGTCAAAAATCTCATCATTTGACATGTGACATTCAAAGTTCAAAATCCAAAAACTCAAATTTTGTCATGAGGCATTTAAGGGATACATAGAGCTGGCATGTATCAGTCCATGATCAACCAAATGAGTCAAGATGAACTCAAGCATCAGAGGACCATAGGCCTGCAAGATTGACCCAAGTCAATGGCTAGAGGAGACTTTGGCAACAAGACAAAGTTCAATGGATAATGGAGTGATCCAACTTCAATTCACTATTGCTCCCAAAACAAACTTGCTCTACTATAAATAGAGGTTCTTTCTGATTAATTCAAGTACACCAAAGCATAACAACACATGTTTTCCTCCAAATCTCACTAAAAACCAGATTTTGCTTCTCTTTCAAGTCACTATCGAATTTTCAATTTGAGAGCAATTCAATCAAAACCAATCATGCCAACACCTCATATACATCATATATGAGTGATCCATAACCTTAAAACTCATCTGGAACATCAGAATCACAAAGTCACCCCCATTTGCTCAAGCTTTTTAGCCTATTTGCAGTTGAGGTGCGATAATAAGTTCAAACCTGATTCAATCCATTCCAAGCTTTCAAACACATTACTTGAGGTCCATTGAAGTTGTCCAGATCATTACATAACATCTGTAACACCTACAACTAAGGATTCGATTTCCTCTTGCATAGGTAAGCCTGACACTCTCAATCTCTATAATCCATGCATCATAAATGTGTTTTCAAGTTACAAACATGTTTCTGCACTTATGTAGAGTGATTCCCCTCAATCAATTGCTATGTATGAATCGTGTATAGGATTTCATAGTGTTCTTGCAGAAATTAGGGTTCTTGAGTTCATCATTTGATTTCTCACTCCACACTTAATATAAATACAATTAATTTATATGACTGTAATCCTTGTTCAAAAACGAGCACGTTTCATGTTTACAAAAGTCATTTTCATTGAATAATCAGAGAGATATGAGAGGTTTTACAAATTGGTGGGTAGTCGTGAGGAAGAACAAGATGGCCTTGGCACCATTTTCAAACTTTTGAATTTTTGAATATTTGATATTTATATTAAATGATTTCAAAAATTAATTTCTCTCTCATTTTTTATCATTTTTTATTGGTTCTTTTTTTAAAAAGTCACAAAAATATTAAATTATTTTATTCTATAAAAAATCACATTTATATTATTTATTTAATATAGTTTGATTTTTGAATTTAATTTAATTTTATTTGTTTTAAACATTTTTTAAAATGAAATTCTTACCTTGATTTTTCAAAACCAATTGGATTTCAAGCTTTAATTTGATTAAACATGATTTTTCAAAATATTTTTTAAAGTTGACCACTTGTTTTTGAATATATTTGATATTTTGTATCATTTTATATTTAATTTCCGTTAAAAATTATATTTTTTAAAATTAAAATTAGGGTTTCTCTTAATTTTAATTTATCAAACACTTTTCAAATCATTTTTGGGCCTCTTGATAGAGTGTAAGTCACATCCCTTTGTAAACAATTGATTTGGGCCTCAGTCATTGTATAAGTCTCGATACGATTTTAAAAATCTCGGCGCGATTGCCATTTTCAAAACAATTTTCATCTGGGTCTCCCCTTGAGTTGTAAGCCCTATATTTCTTCTTTTCAAACACTTTTGGGTCTTTAATAGAGTGTAAGACCCAACCCCTTTTGTACATAAATAATTTGGGCCTCAGTCATTATATAAGTCCCTACGCGATTTTCAAAATAAACGGTGCGATCACTGTTTTTCATCTGGGCATATCCTTGAGTTATAAGCCCCAACTCTTATATAAAAATAACACTTTTGGGTCTCTAATAGAGTGTAAGACCCATCCTCTTTGTAAATACAATAATTTGGGCCTCAGTCATTGTATAAGTCCCTCTGTGGTTTTCAAAACTACGACGCGATCGTCGCCTTTTCAAAAGAGATCATCTGGGCCTCTCCTTGAGTATAAGCCCCAAACTTCCTTTTAACACAACTTTATTTTTTATTCAAATTCAAATTCAAAATTTTATCATAACTTTCTTCAATTTCTTGAAAACCTAACCATACAGCTGTAGTTAATATGCTTGGGCTTTCATCAGACTGTAAGTCCCACTATCTCTTCAATACATACTTATTTATATATTTCATCTGTATATATATATATATATATATATATATATATATATATATATATATGCTTGTACATACTTGCTTAGAGTTTTCCCCAACAGTTAGGTCTAGGTTTAGGCCAAACCAGAGGTTACTCTTTCAACATAGTCAAAACTAGCTCCCCATAGGAAATTCTAGATACAATCTTGCCTCCTCTTGGGCTTATACAATATGGAATAGAGAAAGGCATTATTCCCGGTGAAACTTTTCTCAAGACTGTCCAAACTTAGAAATATATGTGTACAAGAAATTCAATTCGCCAAAAAAGATTAATTCCCGGCGAAACCTCTTCTGAATTTCTTCAAACCCTAGAACTGTTCTGCAAAGAAAAAACTTATTCCCGGTGAAACCTTTCTTGAACTTTTCTTAGGTTTGGTCCCACAGGCTTCCTAAAAGCATCCCCAACCTCCTCTTGAGATTAGTACAAGGACCCCCAGGCTTCTTAGAAGTTCCTCAGCCTCCTCTTGGGCTTAGTACAAGGACCCAAAGGCCTCCTACAGGTATAGGACATAAATTAGTCATCTTTGCTAGTTCAATCCTCATGAGAGTCAGAATTCTAGAACATCAGTCCAATCTAGGGTTGATCTTCATCCCTTAAAACCATAGCCTCCTCTTGGGCATCATACAAATATCTTTCTTTACAACCATAACCTACCACTGCATGAGAGACTTGGACAGTCTTAGCCTCCTCTTGGGCATCATACAAAGATCATTCTCCAGCTAAGAGTCAACCTCTTCATACAAGTAGACTTGGAAAGTCTCATATTCTCTTGAATCTCACAGAGACCCTCAAGTTTCCTAAATGCATAGGAAAAACCCGGATCATTTCATCAACATACTAATCTCCAGCAGAGTTAAAACCTCCATAGGTTTTCAAACTCAAGGTTCAAACCTTCACCTTAAAAATCCCCATCCAGGGTCAATTTACCATCAATAAAACCCTAACAGAATCAGAGCCTCATGGTATCTGATAATGTAACTCTCCCTTTGGTCCCCAACACATATTGGGCTTGTCTCTGGATTTCAATAATCCTCAGCAGAAGCCAGCCTCCTCTTAGGCTTCATATAAGAATTTCCCCAACCAGCCTCCTCTTAGGCTTTATATAATCATTTTCCTCAGTAGAGTCAGCCTCAATCTTGGACTTTGTACATGACAGATAAAACCTCCCCAGTGGAGTCAATCTCTTTTCAGCCTCAATCTTGGGCTTTGTACAAGACAGATATAAAACTCCCTTAGTAGAGTCAACCTTTTAGCTTCAACCTTGGGCTTTGATCAAGGCACCCAAAAATCAATATCCCCTCAAATGAGACCATGAGTCCACTCTGCAGGAGGATATTTCCTCTATACATCACATCTCAAAATAAACAAACAAAATCTTTTTCCCAGATAATTATTGTAAGTGGCACACTTGTTGATTCAAAATCCAAGCTAGAGTCCTTCTTTTATCTTGGTCAAAAATCATCTTTCATCTAACTGCTGTAAGTGGCAAGCCTCTGGATTATTTACATCCATGCCAATGTCTCTCTCTTAGCATGAAAGATTCATAAGGAAAAATGGCATTGCTCAATACTGAGTTAAAGTTTCTTCATTCATGACATCACCCTTATAAAGGAAATTATGGCATTGCTGGATTCTCATATCCCAGTTAAAGTAATTTTCCTTTATAATCAAGTACCCAACATTTTGTGATGAATAGGTGAGATATGTCCCTTTAGAGATGACAAATTCTCTCTCAGTCACCTTTTAGCTTCAATCTTTGGCTTTAAATAAGACACAAATACTCAGATAGCTTCAATCTTGGGCTTTGAACAAGACACTAAATATTTTTCCTCCCATAGAAATAGGAGGAACTACGATTGCTATGATTTCCCAGTTTTTTTTACGGGAATAAGTAGGCATAAGATTGTGAAATCTTAGCGAGCACACAAATCAAAAACTTTAGGTCCAGTACCTTCCCAAAAACAACGGAAAACTCGAAAACAACAAAAACACTCTCTCAACACTCCCAAAGGAGAAACTTTCCCAACCCATGACAGACAAACACCAGAAAGTATTTAAATTAACAGAGAAACATGCAATAAAAAGTCTATGGATAACCATATATACACTGGGTATTGACAACTTCCCTTTGTATAACCTGACCCCGACCCCCCAATATCTTAGCATTTGTTAAAGAAAACATTTGCGTGCAAGGTTAATTTTAGATATCTTCCATTTCCTTTCCAGCTTCATAGGATAAATAAGAAATCAGAAATTAGCACCCAATTCTAACCATTGCGGCAAGGTGGTCGCGTCACCGACGAAAATCACACGCTACACATTGGAAATGGCAATAATTTCATTGTCTCCATGACTCATTCCTCTTCAAATGGTCCCCCTTCAAAATATCCTTCAAAGTTACCAAAAACAAGAGCAGGTGGAGGACTTTCTGGTAAGTGACCAGTAGGTTAAAATCTCCTTAACAATCTAAGTGTTCTTTATGGCTCTGAATCTCTTATTGGCTATGCTTGTGTGCCTTTGTAATATCTCATGCATATACGTCATTCTATAACAGATCCACCACCGGTGGGAAGCCCGATGGTGGTTTTGGCATCGACACACTTATAGAATCCCTAGCACAACAAATAATTTGACACCACTACGACTGCAATTTTTTTCAATAATATATGAACTTATTTAATGGGATAATGTTTGTTGTTAACATATTTTGAAAAAAAAGTATTGATATTTAATATGATTAAATGTAGTTTAGGTCCTCCTCTATCCATTTTGAAAACATTTTAGTCCTTATTAAAAAAAACTAGCTTTATGGTCCCCCACTATTAGATTCCATGATTGTTTGGTGCCCCCTTGACAAACCTCTCTCTTTTGCCCAGTTGGCATGTGAATAAATGATGTGGAATTTTTAACTTCTGCTACGTTATTAAAATCCTGTAAATTATTTGAATTAATATTTAAATCTTTTTTAAAAATCATTTTAATTATTTATATTAGCCATTAAAATGAAAATAATGTACTATTTAAAAGCATATACACAAAAGGGGGAAGCAATTGTCTTCTTTGTTGAGCTTCTCTTCCCCTTCCGGAAACCCTAAAACAATTTGTTTTTTTCCTCTCAAATTGTGTGCGGTTTTAGTCGATTTGAGCCAAACGATTTCTATTCATCATGTCCCAATGCAGCAAATTGAGTTATCGAAAGCCTCCACGTTCATATCCGGACCAGTGCATACGTGGTTTGGAATCTCTAATGATGACATCTTGGACAGATTTAAACCCAATTCATCATTTTTATGGCTGTGGGATGTTTAAGGTAATGCTTTGGCTGTTGTTTTCCATTTTATGTTGAATGTATGGCTCTTGAAATCCCTCAAATCCCTCAATTTTTTCTGTAAATCCAATTGTAGGGTTATAACAGGTGTAACCATTTTTTCTGGTATGATGAAGAAATGTCTGCAATAGCCAAGGATGTATTCTCTTCTCTGTAGATGAATTTAACTGAAGGAAAAATGAAATGCAATGAAGCTAAGAAAAAAGAGGAGGAAATGAGGATTATAATGAAGTTCATGAAGAAGATGTTGAAATTTAGTGTGTCAACCAATTTTGTATTACTAATAGGATTAGTCATGTGTAATGTAATAAAGTAGGTCATAGTCTTATATAATGCAGTATGTGCCACGTACTTTGTAAAAATTATGGCATATGAGTGAAATTGTGTATCAATATGTATTATGAAATTGTAAATGCACTTTTGTATTACTATGAAATTGTAATGACATTTTGAATTTTAATGGCATTTCAATTTTTCATACCAATATGTATAAGTTTGTATCTATTTTTATATCAATATGTATCAGTGTTTGAGCATAGCATCACAGAGCCATATTCCATTTCAGTTTGTATCAGTATGTATAGATTTTTATATTAGTATGTATATATCGGTATGTATATATCAATATGTATCAATATTTGACCACACATTATTAGTATTTGATATGTAAACATCTCAGTTTCAAAATATCATTCCATTAACATAAAAACTTAGGAATGAAAAAAATTGGTCATTACAAGCTGCAGTGCAGTAGTTACAAAATAAACTTAGGCATGACACAAAGTGTTTCATGACAGACAATACATAATTATTAAAAAACAACTTAGTGATGACACATAGTTTCATCAAAGATATTACAAAAAGTACTTCAACATTCTAAATCTAATCTTGGCTTGGTTGTGTTGGAGTTGGTGCTTGTGAAGAAGAAAAAATTTTAGTTTCAGTGGTTGTCTTCTTGGTAACTGTAGTCTTCTTGGTATTAGATTTCTTGGTCTGGTTACCACCGTTTGGTATAACCCTATCAGCAGATCTCTTCCCCTTACAACTCCTCATGTTATGCCTCATTGCTCCACACTTGTGACATGTAATAATTGTTAGTTTTCTTAGCAGCACACGTGGGTTTCTTGTTTCATAATTGGTTTTGTTCCTTAGATTTTTGGGACGTCCAATTGCCTTACTCATCAATGGTGGATGGAGTGGTGACTGATCATGTATAGACTAAAGTTGTGGTCCATTGCTTGGGTATATGATATGTGAATAAGTCTGCTGAAAAGTTGTTTTCTTACATGCATATACAACACAATATTAACAAGCATATAATAAACAACATATAATAATAGTTATGATATGTTAATCATTACAAACATATAATAAACAAACACATAATCCTCTAGTTTCTTTTTGTTTTGCCAAATGCATGTAATGGCATGACAACAAGGGATCCCAGGCAAGTCCCATTTTCTACATGCACAAGTTTCCAGTTTTAGGTTGACACAATATGTTTCAATGTCATTTACCACTCAAAAAATGGCCAAGCCATCATTACCATGCCAAGTTGGAGTCCATCCTCCTGCAACTTTCTTGTTTTTTTAAGTACCAATTGAACCCTATGGCAAATTTCTCGAGCATACTTATTCATCAACTCTTTCTGAGTTGTAAACCTTTTAGTCAGGTAATGTTTAATCCCTTCGAATAAGGTGATTATTGGGTTGGCTCTATGTTCTAATATTTCCCTGTTAAATGCTTCATACATGTCGTTAACCTGTAAGTCACACTTATAATAGGTCCTAAAGTGTGGCCTGCTCCAAAACTGAGATGACACATCTTTCATTTCCTTCCATGCAACCATCCTTTTTCCACCATTCTTCTTCAAGTAAACATTCTTCTTTGATTCCATAACATACTCCTTTATAACATCCTTGACTAACTCTTTAGTGTTAAACACCATACCCAATTCACACTTAATCGTGGCACCAGATTTATGTCTCTGAATTCTCTTCATGACCCTGCTCAAACTCAGCTGAAGATTTATCCACTAATGGGTCTGATGTTTCCTTTTTAGTAGGTAGGACTGTTGTCTAATCCAACTCCACAGATTCTTCACTTATCTCATCTTCATTAAAGTCAACCTCGCTTCCAACATACTCTTCATCTTCAACTCTTTCACCTGCATCAACTTCTTCACCTGCATTAACTCCTTCATCAATGTCAACTTCATCATATCCATTACCTAACTCTGCCTCATATATAATATCAGGGTTATCAATAGAGTGTTTCACATATATATCAACCAACTCAATTCCAATTCCATTAATATCTTCAATGAATTTCAACACATCAACATCACAGTTTAGGGGCCTAAGTCCTATAGCAAATCTAAATCTAGGGTTCCAATACTACATACATTTCACATTTGTATATCCCTCTTTTTGAGTCAATTACTCTAACTGCATATAAGACATGTAATCTACATCCCATTTCCAATTCAGCTCTGACACTTCACCATCAACATACCACTTAATAGGGGTGAGTACAAGTTCACCCCTATGGGGTATTCTTAACCTAACACTATGGCTCTTAGCTGGGCGGACAAACAATTATAATACATATATCATAATACACTGCTAGGGTAAAAGGGACCACATATCAACATAAACAATTAAGGTAAAAGATTTCAAATTTAACATTTAGGGGAAAATGGACCAAATGTCAGATTAATCAATTAGGGAAAATGAAACACATTTTACGACAATGGGACCACAAGTAAGAAAAACTCTAAATCCATTAACTTAGCTCTCTAAAAAGGGAACATACAAAGGACATATCTGAGACAAAACTTGACATCTTCTTTGTTTTTCGATGACAATGGAATATTCATTTCCTAACTGTTTGTTCTTGAATGACCACCACAATCAGCGACAAATACCTAAGCAAGTGCGAAACAGAACGAATATTACTCACAATCAACGAAGAATCTCAAACAAGTTTAAGAAAGAAGAATACAAGTTGAGAAAGACGAAGATGGAAGATGATTTCCTTACATTCGTTTGAGAGAGTTTCTAGGACACAAAGCTTCAACAAATGACTTTTTCTTTTCTGAAATCTTTAATGACATCAATGTAGTGTTATTTAATATAAATAATTAAAATGATTTAAAAAATAATTTAAATATACATTCAAATAATATGTAGGCTTTTAATGACGTGATAGAAGTTAAAAAATGCCACATTATAGATTCAAATGAGTAAAAGAGAGCGCTTTGTCATGAGAAAAAAAAAACATGAAATGATATTGGAGAATCTGAAGCTGATTTTTTAAAAATAAAGACTAAAAATTTATCAAAATATATATAAAAAAATCAAAATTGCATTTAAGCATATTTAATATTTGACAATAGTTAAATAAAGAATTCATAGAATTAGAATGCTCTAAAGATGATATGATGGGTTTGATTCTTTGATGTTGATGATGAAGATACGTTTTCGGCATTGAAGAGCATAGCAGACTGAATCATAAGTCAGAATCATAAAAGCAGAAAAAAAATTCATGTCAACGCTTGCTTCCGTGCTACCAACCTCTTTTACTGTCACTCTGCGCCCTCCGTTTATTACCAATAAATAATCACCACAACGTAAAAACCAAATAAAAGCACTTAACATAGTGATTTAAATAAATAGTATTAAAAATTTAAAAAAAGTGCTTAAAATCTGTACCTTACTTAACCAAACCATCCACAAAATCAGTAAAAAAAGCAACTCCTCTCTGCGGCATAACCGTCCCCCCACGCGCAAACCATCTTCTTTAATTCTCGCAGCTTTTACTTAATTGCTCATTACTTACTTACAGCTTATTTCATTTTCACTCTTTTTTTCTTTCTACTTTTTACTACTGTTCTATTTACTACTCTCCTCTCATATATTTTCCATTTTTATTCTACTCTGCTTCATTTTTTTCTTCATTTCAAAAATACCAGTAACTTCCGGCGACGTAACTGTCATCGGAAATGATAACAGAAAACTCCGGCAAACACTATCCTCCTCCACTCGCCTCTCACAACGACGTCGTTAACGACGCGACTCTCTTTTGGGACACTCTTCGTCGCTTTCACTTTCTCATGGCAACCAAATTCATGTAACTTTCTCTTTCTCTATTTCTTCCCTTATTTCTCTACGTATAATCCAAATCAAAGTACTGTAAACGTGATTTCATTTTCAAGTTTTCGATAATTTGCTTAGGATTCCGGTGATTGGAGGCAAGGAACTGGATTTGCACGTTCTCTACGTGGAGGTTACAACCAGAAGCGGTTATGAAAAAGTTGTTGAAGAGAAAAAATGGAGAGAAGTAGGTACTGTGTTTAGATTCTCATCTACTACTACAAGCGCTTCTTTTGTGTTAAGAAAACACTATTTGAATCTTCTTTACCATTACGAACAAGTTCATTTCTTCAAACTTCAAGGTCCTATTTACACTCCATCACCAGGTACTATACTACTATTTCACTGTTTCTTTTGAAATTGATCTGTTCATATTTTGAATCGCAAAACTCAACTGTGTTTGTATATTGTAGATGCATTTTCTGGAAATAGTCCTTCGTGGAAACCTGAATTAGCTATTGTTCAATATTCACCTAAGATGGGAAACAATAGTTCTGAATCTCATGATGAAGGTAATTCAATGGTTAATTATAAATATTCAAGGAATCTGGATTGTGTTTGATGCAATGCTGCTGAGAGTTAAAAGTTTGATTAGTGTGAAAAGTTGTTCATGATGTTAAATTGTTAAGTAATTGTGATTTGAAATTTATAATAAGGTTTTAAAAAAAAAGTCACTGTCTTGTTGCGGTTGCGTAAAGATTTTTGCGATTTCAGTCTTACGACATTGAATGCGGTCGTCGCGGTGTAAATTAGTCCCAATTTATTATTAGGGGTATGCAAAATATCCGGTTGTGATGCCCAAATCCATAACCAAATCCAAATCTGTTTTAAATATCCGAATATAATTGAATGGTTATTAACCGGTTTAGTGTTAATGGTTTTGGTTATCCATTTATATAATCTGGATATAATTAAATGGTTATTAACCGGTTAAATTATTATTTAACATAAAAACGGTGAATAATGGTATTGGTATGTTATAGTCGTTTTCGCAGTCGCGGACCTTGATATTTGGCTACGCTTGTGGTTGATGATTTAGGAATTTTAATTCTATTTGTTAGGGAACTTTTCAATGCTGAAAGTTTTATGTTGGTTATGTGTTATGTGTGCAGTGGATGTAGAAAGTTCATGTGTTTTGGGAAAAGGAACAATTGAAGGGAAATTTGATTGTGGTTATATAGTATCAGTGAAATTGGGTTCTGAGGTTCTGAGAGGTGTGCTTTATCATCCAGAAAAAGTGGTTGCTTCTTCTCCTTCACAACGTGGCAGTGCCACTGCCATTTTACCATTCAATCACAAATCTTATGGCTCTGGTAAGAGGAGGAGAAGAAAAAGAAAAAGAAAGTGGGACCCTAACTATCCAAAGCCAAATAGGAGTGGCTATAACTTCTTCTTTGCTGAAGAACATTACAAACTCAAACAACTTTACCCAAATAGAGAAAGGGAGTTTACTAAAATGATTGGCCAGTCATGGAATTGTCTCAGTCCTGAAGAAAGAATGGTAATTAAAAGGGTCATTTCATTTGAATGTTGTTTTTTTTTTTATCTTAATACTAATAATATATTTGCTTTTAACATGAAATTGGTTAATAATTTTGATTTTGCATAGAGTATATGGTAAAATGTGATTATGTGTTTGTGTAATGATGCAGATTTACCAAAACATTGGCTTAAGGGATAAAGAGAGGTACAAAAGAGAATTGACAGAGTACAAAGAGAAAATGAAGGATGGTCAGACAGAAGAACTTGGAAATTCAAAATAATATGTTGACTTTTAAGTGCATATTTTTGTGGATAATGAAAAAGAAATAGTTTCATGTGTCATATCCTTTTGTTTTGTTTAACCTATCTATCTAGTATGTTTCTACTTGGTCCACACAGTGTCTCAAACTTTGGTTTAAGAACTGGTATTTTATGCATAGACTTGTTTTGGACTGGACTTACTAGTAAGTTTGTAGAAACTGTCAAAAAAGAAGAAAAAAGAGAGTTGTTTTTTAGAACCTAGGTCTAGAAAGCTGATTTATTTCTAAATGGATTAACATCTCTAAAATTTGGAAAATAAGCTAACATGTTTATTTAATGACACAAGTTAGCATATTAAATATAGAAAATTGTGTTAAAAATTGTACATTCAACTTTTATCAAAGTTTAATATTTGTGCATTCTATTTTTAACTTTTGTTTGTAAAACTCACTATTAAAAAACACGAGTTTAAGACATTAACATTTTGGATTAAAAAAATATTTTAAAAAATTTATATTTATAAATGTACAATATAACAAAATAGTTTTATTTAAAAAATGTGCATTCAATTTTTAACTATAAATTTATCAAAAAAAATAATACCGGAATATTTGAAAAGTTAAATAGTATCAGTTGGAAAATTGTAATACAAAAATATTATGTCCACACATTTGAAAGATAAACAACAATTGTAAGTGTTATGTCCACAAGTTTGAAAGGTGACGATAAAAGAAAGATAATAATTAATTTGAGAAATAATATGAGACTTTTAAAAAATGTTGATATGTTCTGGATGTGCATATCAGGAAAAATTTATGATTTGCAGATTCGGAAAAATAACAGAACTTTATTTTTTTTTTAAATCAGTTTTGTTGATTGGTCGCATATGTTAATATATTGTCGCAACTTAATATACATTCGAAAATATCTATATATAAAATAAAATGATATATATACATAATAATATTTCTGCCAAAATACAGTACATAAATGTAATAAAAATATAATACATCAAACAAAAAACTACTGTGTATGGCGAAGGATCTCTCTTGGCTCCCCTGCTCCTCTGCCCCTACCCGCCGTCCTGGCTCGATGTCTGCGGTACTGAAGTGCCCCCGAGCAATCTCAATAATCCTATCCATGGCAAGTCTGCCACCAGAGCCCTCAGGGAGGTGACCGTCCGCAATGGCCGCCCGCGCTATCTCCTCTATCTCACGACAGCGAGGTAGAACATCCTGAGTATGGTCCAGCTGAGACTGTCGCTCCTCTAATATCTCCTGATGAGCAGGTCTGGGTGGAGATCCCTCAGCAGTGGGCACCATGCATGAGTGTGAGACGGTATAGAACCACATGATGTACCCGACAACAACGCTCTAGTCTCTCGGCGCTCTAGTCGCCCGAGCCTCTTCCGGTACCAAGTGGGACTGGAAGTCAGCATATATTTGTTCGCCGACGCGAACAACCGCTGGCCTTCCGTCGCAGGTTCGCTCGCGGGATCGGCCACACAAATCCTAGAACAAGGAATTGGAAGCGTACGTTTATGCTGCGTTTGAGTTTCTCGGTTTTTTAGTGCAAGTTGTCACTCTGAGGTGACCTTGGTGACGCAAAGAGTTTCTTAACGATCACGAGTTTGGATACAAAGCGAAGAAATAAAGAAAAGAAAGGCTGAGCGAAAGTAAAAGGGCAATAATTTAAATTAGATTCTGAAAGTAAATTGCATTAAGTAGATTTGGACGCAATTGTACATTTTCGCAGGAGTGAACTCGTTTCTCTCTAAGCTTGGTACTTTGAGTGTTTTCCCTTTACAATGTGAAAAAATGCGACCTCTGCAAATGAAAAATACAGTGCCTTATATAGGCCTAGAATGTAACTGTTTGTCTACCCAAATGTCTTTTGAAGCTGACACGTGGCACCCCACTTTCTTTTCAACTTCCCATAGTCTTGGAAGTTTCAAACTTTTCCCGCCTAATCATTTATCCTTGAAGTTGGGATCAGCTCTTCGCCTTATTTTCCTCCGACACCGAGGCTTGTCGTCGCCTCTCCGACGCGCCTCTCTGCTGGTGTCGAATCGACACCTTGATGTGCCATTTATTCCGACGCGTCATGGGAATCCTCGTTTCCCACCTGTGGTCGAAATCCAGTGTCAACAAATTGCCCCCCAAAAGGCCAGTTTCGACTGAATACTGTGTCAATGGAGAAATCTGGCTTTTTTGGTTTCTTGCAGGATTTCGACAGCTTTTCTTCCGACGCACTTGCCCAACGTTTTGTCTTTTCTCACACGTGGCAAGTGCCGTCTGACATGATGATGGCAATCTCATCCCACGATTTCCAAGAAAAACGCCATGATGGCTAGTCTCGTCCAAGTTATGGGCCTCGAAACCAAACCCCACTTACTCTCAGAAGTTGAAAAGTTTTGATCCTCCACCTTTCTGCATGCACCCTATAAATAGACTTTCTCAAGAAACCTTGCCATTTTCCATAACTCCTTCTTCACAAACTTGCTATTTGCTCTGAGACCTAGACTTTGACTTCCTCTTCCTAAAGCATTTATCGCTTCAGAGCACCCTTTGTATTTCTTTCTCCCCAATGGCTTCATCAAATACCATTACAACTCTCATTCCTCAAATCACTGGTAACAATCCGGTTGCGTACGTACTCTCTAAAACGGAAACACTCCATCCTCTTCCTCAACCATCCTCCGCTGACGAGACGGTGGTGGCCAACTGGTGCCGCCAAATGGTTATCCCATTCGCGGTGGAGAACAAGCTCTGTGGTTTTCACGGCCCCGTTCCGGACAACAAGCCTAATCCACAAGAACTCCAGAAGTTCTTTCCTTGCTTCGACCAAACGATCCCACTTGCTTTCAAGAAAGGTGGCACCTTAGACCTCAAATACATGGCCCCCAAATCTCGAGTTTTCAGGTCCATGCCTACTCTAGGCAACAAAGACTACCTTGCCTGGCTTGACAGAGTCGAAGGGCAGCGCCAAAGGCAGTGGAAGGAATACGGTATCTTCGACGCCATCCAACTCTCCAGAACCGTACACAGGGTCAACCCTTGTTTGCTGCTGGCGTCGATGCATTTTTGGGAAGGATCGACAAATACATTCCATCTTCCTTGCGGGATGTTCACGCCAACACTTTTCGATGTGGCGGCCATCACTGGCCTTTTGCCAGTAGGCGAGACGTTCGACCCGACATTGGAGACGGACAACGCCTTCGACTTTGAGCGTGCGAGCTTCCAAAACTACATCGAAGACCATCACGACAAACACTCTAAAGAAGTCTCTGATGAAGAGCATATTGCCTTCCTGACCCTATGGCTGTCGTATTATATGTTTTGCCCTGGCTCCTTGCAAATAGCCAAAAGTTTCATCAGTTTGGCCATTCAGATCCATGAAGGTTGACAGATATCTCTGGCCAAACTGCTGTTGGCTTCCCTCTACCATTCTCTTGGCCTGTCGGCTATGAGGCTGAAACTCCTCCACCAAACCACTAAGGCTTTAAACATCTCAGGGCCTATGTGGCTGTTGCAGCATTGGCTCAACGCCACTTTTGAGCACAAATTGGGATATCCAGCCTCTGCGACGATGGAGCGTCTAAACAAAGAACGTTATGTCGAGGGAATGCGACTTGCCCTGATGACCACCCAATAAGCTCCAAGACAGACCCTCTTTACGAGGTAACTCAGTATGTTCGTGGAAAGCACCTCTTTCGTTCCTGACATGGCTCCATTTGTGGAGCGTAAGTTTGGCCCTGACTGGTTCAGAAGCCCATTCCCTGGGGTCTCACCTAAAGCTGCGGCGCAGTAGAATGCTATATGGCGGGCGTTTCTCACTCCCACCATGATCTCTTTCTGCATCAAAACGGGAAACAATGGCTATGGTTTCATGAACTACTGTCCAAATTTGGTGGCCCGACAATTTGGCCTGAGCCAAATGTTGCCAAAGTCCTTAGTGAGGCATCCTGATGACATAGTACAGTCTGGCTGACGCTTGACTCAAGTAGGTTATAGGGCTTGTATGAGGTTCGTCAGAGCCTCTCAACACTTGGAGCTGCCGGTTTTTTCCTTCCAGCCTTCCTTTTTCACCACTCAAGAATTTGATGCTTGGTGGTTGGAGTATCAAACTCAAGCCTTCACTCCAAATCTTTTCTTAGCGAACGTGGTTGACGCTTTTGCCTCCATGGCTGGTGGCATCCCTAAACCATCGACTACGGCCCCTGTCATAGATGTTGACCCTGCAGAAGATCCTTCGACAAAGGTAAACCCTGGACTTTGATTTCGTTTGCCCAGAGGTCTGAACTAAATAGTTTCAGCTTTGTTTTCAGGGGCGCAAACGAGAAACGGTTGCTGCGTCGACTTCCACTAGACCTGCCAAAAAACCCAGGACCAACCCTCTACAGGTATTTTTTATTTTTCCTGTCCTGCGTCCTTGTCTTTCCTTTGTTCTGACATTATTTCTGCGCAGGCTTCTGAGAAAGTACCTTCTCCAGAAAGGACTGAATCAAATGAGAGTACTCACTCTCGAGTCTTCACTGCAGCCGCTCCAGCGTCTCCTCCATCCACCCCTTTGGTGAGGAAAAAAAGGCTTTAACGCAGAGGAAACCTTCAAAAATCGGCGTTTCGACGGTGGCCCCAGTCGTCCCAAGAAATCTCGAAGACGTTTTCGAACCAATTCCTTCTGCCGCCCTTCCCAAGACAACAACTCATCCTGTGCAGGTACTTCCACTTTCACTTGCGTCCTAGACGACCTTGGGGTGACGAAGCTCACTGTCATTTTGTTTTTTGCAGGAAAATGTGGTTACTTCGACCACTGTTGGTGATGGCGATACCGAATCGGCCGTAGACGCCACCACTATTGGCGTCGCCATTACGCCAAGTCCTCAGAAAATCGATGAATTCCAAACACTCATGCCTGAGGAAAACTTGGCGAAGACGCATCCTGCTGCAACCGACAACTTTGAGCATAACGATGTAGCTCTTGGGGCGACTATCAATCCTTCGTCTGCCGTCACCACTACTGAAGTCAGAGAGAACTTCCAACCCCCTTAACACAACCCAGAGAGGGTTTCACCTATGGTCGAGGAATCTCTTACTCCGGAGGCACTCTTAGCAGCCAAGGCAGCATATCCAACAGCGACTCTGAAAGCGCTGCACAAACTTCGTCAAGTAGCTGAGGAGATTCATCCCACCAGTTCGACCACAATCCCAACTCCAGAAGTGGATGCTTCCTTCAATCTCAAACTTCAACAATTGCGGTCCTATCTTTTTGAGGAACAGTTTCTGGCGGCTGTCGCCGAGGACTCCGCCATAGCCAACAACGACTTCAAACTTCTGGGTGAACTTTCTGAATTCCAGCTTCCTGCCCCCATGGCCACATACCTGATCGAGTTTGAAGCCTTCTTCACTCAATTGGCCAAAGATCTTGCTATGAATCACCAGGCCGACGCCCAAATCCGGTTCCGCCACAACGACATGAAACGTGAGTGGCACCTTAGCTCAGTCTGTGAACAAAAACTTGGGGACTATGAAACTAAAAAGCAGGAGCTCTCCAACAAACGCCAGGCTTTCGACCAACAGACATTCGAATATCAAGCCCAGATAACGGAGCTGACAAAAAAGATTGCTGATGTCGAACAAAAAAAAACCTCCTTAGACTCAGCGGAGCCTCTACCTTCTCAGGAAGCCATCGATCACAAGGTAGCTCAAGGACTTGTTCACGTCGAAGCGGCTATGAAGATCAAAGATGCTATTAGCCACATGCAGAGACGAAAAGTGCTTCTTGAGAGCAAGATTGTTCATGAGAAGACCCTCTTTGACGATTTTAAGGCTAGATTTCCTGAGTTTCCTTAGTTTGTATGTCGAACTGATGTAAACATTTTGTAAGCCATTTGTGGCCCCCTTAGCCTATTTTGGCCTTTAATTAATGAGAAAGCTATGTTTTGATGTGAATCTCTTGTAGCATAGGTCTATACTTCTTTAAATATTTCCCATTTACTTTTAAGATTCGTTGGTCCATTCCTAACTCTTGTACTTCATACGCGTTATTACTAAATACTCGAGTCACTTGAAATGGTCCCTCCCAGTTTGGTGACCATTTTCCCATTGTCCGATCTCGTCGATCCATGGGCAACAATGTTTTCCAAACATAGTCATTCACGGCGAAGGTTTTCTTCTTGACCTGTTTGTTGTATGCCTTGGCGACTCGTGCCTTCTGGCGCAACAATACATTTAAAGCTACCATTCTTTCCTTGTCTAAGTCCACGAGTTCGTCCAACATCATTTCCCAATACTTTTCCGACGGAATCTCATATTGTCATTGCACTCTAACGGATTGCAAGCATACTTCTGCTGGTAGCACGTCGTCGTGCCCGTAGGTTAGACGGAATGAAGTAGAGTTGGTTGACTCTTTGGGTGATGTTCGACAAGCCTATAACACTTGACTCAACGTCTTATGCCAGTTCTTTGGCTTTTTCGCAACGTGCTTCTTGATTAACCCAATTATTATCTTGTTAGCTGCTTCGACCTGGCCATTCGCCTGAGCATAGTATGACGTCGAAGTGACCAACTTGAAACCTGTTTCTGCCGCAAACTCTTGCATCTTCTGCCCCACAAACACAAAGCCTTGGTCTGTCGTGATTGTCTCAGGTATCCTAAACCTATACAAGATATGATTCTGGATGAAGTCTATCACGACCTCTTGGTCCACCTTCACCAGAGGCACAACCTCTATCCATTTCGTGAAGTAGTCTATTCCCACGAGGATGAATCTTTGCTGCTTCGACGAGGCTGGTCGAATCTCTCCTATTACATCCAAAGCCCATCCTCTAAATGGCCATGGTTTGACTATCACATGTAATTCGTTGGCTAGGATATGCTGAATGTTTGCGTGCTTCTGGCAATCCTGGCATCCTTTCGCGAAATCTATGCAATCCTTGAGCATGCTGGGCCAGTAGAGACCTTGTCGAAACAAAAGCCATTTCATTTTTTGGCCAACCTGGTGAGCTCCACAAGCCCCACTATGAACCTCAGAAATTGCCAAATAGGCATCAGTATCTCCTAAGCATTTGAGCAACACCCCCTCTGGAGTTTTCTTCAATAACTCATTGCCTACTAGGACATAACTCATTGCTCTGTACTTAGTCTTTCGATCGATCCTGCCCAACGGGTTCTCCAGATATTCCATAATTGGCCTTCGCCAATCTGTTGGTGACATATCATTAACGAAAACCTCACAACTTTCTAAACCTTCGACCAAGCTCATCGAGACTTTGGATATCGACCAACTTGATGGTGCGTGTACGTTCGACACCATCTTCTTCCTAGTTTCGATGAAGCCTTTCAACTTACCTTCCGATACTTTATAACCAGAGGAAATTTGTGCTAGTTCATTAGCTTTATGGTTTTCCATCCTTGGCACATGCGAGATGTTGATAATTTTGAAATGTTCCAACAAACGCTTCGCCAACGAGAAGTAACTTAAAAGGTGCTCCTTTACGCACTTGTACTCCCTTGTGATTTGTTTAATCACCAATTCCGAGTCTCCTTTTATCTCGGCCTCTTTGGCTCCCAAGTCTTTGAGTATCTTAAGACCAGTGATTAAGGCTTCGTACTCTGCCTTGTTATTTGAGCATTTGCCATCAACTTTGCATTTAAAGGTCGTTGGGATACCTTGTGGGGATATTATTAGGATTCCAACACCTGCCCCGTTTTTATGGCTTGACCCATCAAAGTATAATTTCCACGGGGTGACGTCGATGCTATGTATCGACGTTTCGACTACAGCGTGGTCGACAATAAAGTCTGCCACTATTTGACCCTTCATCGCCCTCAAAGGGACGTATGTCAGGGAGAACTCAGTTAACGCTAGTGCCCATTTCCCAATTCGACTATGCAAAATAGGTTTGGACAACATATGCTTAATAACATCAAAATGCGACGAAACATAAACATTAACTGGTTTGATATATTGCTTTAATTTCATACATGAGAAGTACAAACATAGACACATTTTTTCGATCATAGTGTACCTAGTTTCAGCATCTATCAGTATCCTACTAAGGTAATAGATGGGTCTTTCGACGCCACCATCATCCTCTTGTGCTAACATACTGCCTATGGTCGTATCTGACGATGCAATGTACAACTTCATGCTTTTATTTATACTAGGTGGTAATAGGATTGGAGGCTTCGTAAGGTATTCCTTAATTGCGTCGAAGGCCTCTTGTTGCTCTTGCCCCCAACGGAACTCACTCTCCTTCTTGGTATTGAGCAGTGGTGAAAACACTTTCGTCTTGCCACTTAGGTTCGAGATGAACCTCCTCAAGAAATTGATCTTCCCCAACAAAGACTGGAGCTGTTTCTTTGTCGTCGGAGGCTTGAGATCTACAATCGCCTTCGTTTTGTTCTGGTTGATCTCGATGCCTCGCTTGTGGACTACGAATCCCAAGAAGTCCCCTGCATGAACACCAAAGGCACATTTTAGTGGATTCATTTTTAATCCATATTTCCTCATTCGCTCAAATGAGCGCCGGAGGTGGTCGAGATGACCATCCTCTGATGACGATTTTATGACTATGTCATCGATGTATACCTGCATAAAATTTTCAATAAAATCATGGAATATAAAATTCATAGCCCTTTGGTAGGTTGCCCCAGCGTTTTTCAACCCAAAAGGCATCACAACCCATTCATATGCCCCCAAAGCTCCATGGCATCGAAATGCGGTTTTGGGGACATCCTCTTCGGCTATGAGAATTTGATTGTAACCGGAATAGCCGTCGAGCATGCTCAAGTACTCGAAGCCAGTCAACTAACATCTCTGCCACGGGCATCGAATATTCGTCTTTAGGGGTAGCGTTGTTCAAATCCCTAAAGTCGATGCAAACTCGAAGGGTCCCATTTTTCTTTATAGAAGGTACTATGTTTGCTATCCACTCGACATACCTTGCAGTTCTGATGAACCGACTTTTGAGCAGTCTTTCAATTTCCTGCTTGATCTTCGACGTGACTTCCGGGGCAAAGCGTCGAGGGTGTTGCTTTACTGGCCTCTTGCCTGGCTGGATTGGGAGCTGATGCTCAACTACACTCCGACTCAAACCAGGCATTTCGCCATAATCCCAGGCAAAACAGTCCTTGTATTCTTTCAACACTTTAGCCAACTTGGCCTTCAATTCTGGTCCTACCTTGGCACTCACGTATGTGGGCCTTTTGGTTGTCCCATCCCCTAAGTCGATTTCCTCAAGCGGGTCCTGGGCTTGCATTCTTTGCAGCTCATGATCTGGGCCTTTTTCGAACCCAAAAGGCTCATCATCATAAATACCATCAAGCCTCTGATTTTCTACAGCTTCCCTTTGGCCTTGTTGGCCATTGGCTTTTTTGTCACGGTCGGCTCCCTTAGCTATTTGGAGAGTTTCCTCTTTCTCAAGTGCCGACATCTTTCTGTTTTCATCCAGATAGGCCGAAATCCGAGTCATGCTTTCTAACTCAGCAGTCATTTTCACCCGTAGTGGGCCACCCTGTAGGTGGCATTTCCATTGGCTCCATGCCTTCGTCGGCAGCGTCCCAGATGAACCCATAGTCGGGGTCCAGGTTCAGGACACGACCCGTGTCGACAGAGGTGTAAGACCCTGACCCGTCATCGCACGGAGCCACATTTGCTAAGTGTTGGTCAAAAGACTTCTTGTTACCCTTAGCTTCGTCGACTTTGTAATAGCTTTGATCTGCCTCAATGTTTTCGACGATGCCATCCTTTCTCCAAATGGTCAATCTTTGGCGCATTGTTGACGGTACTGCCCCAATTCCATGGATCCACTCCCGTCCCAACAATAGATTGAAATTTGCTTTTGATTTGATGACCATGAAGAGTGTCAGCCTGTTGGTTGTACCCACTGCCAAGTCCACTTGGACAACCCCCAGGATGTTACTGGTCTTGCCTTCATAGCTGGACAAAACCATGTTGTGCTGTCGGAGGTCAGCCTCCCTTTTTCCAATTTTCTTAAACATATTGTGAGGCATTAGGTTCACAGTCGCTCCACCATCCACAAATACCTTGTTGACAGACACCCCATCAACTTTCGCCTTTATGAATAACGGCTTCAAATGGTACATCATCCCAGGGCTAGGATGTTCAAACATAGTCATTTGTTCTTCTACCACACCACTGTTCATTACATAATAACATAGCGGTTTGTCATCCGCATTTTCACCAGAAACGAAATCTTCCTCAGTCTCAGAGATTTCAGACACCACGTTATACTCAACTGGTAGGACTGACACGATACCACAGTTTACCACGAAATCTTCACCATAGGTGTCATCGTTGGTGTCGTCGTACATGTCTTCGTCAAAATCTCCCTCAGGTGATGGATCATATTCTTCGTCTGACTGAGGGGAGTATTTTGGCTCTTCTTCATCCGACTGAGGCGTATACTCTGGCTCTCTCTTGTTTTCCGTCAGCGACGTACACTTTGAACTCTGGGTCGACACCACTTCCTTCTCTCCTGATGCGTTCACAGTTACTGCCATGGTTTGGTTTGTCACCACTTTGTTCTTTTCTACCCATCTTCCTCTTGGGTATTGGCATTTTAGTCCAGACGTTCCGACAGGCTTTACGTTTGAAGTCGTAGCTTCCCTTTCAGCCTTCTTACTGCGCTGATAGCGCCTCCACTGGGTCCTGGTCATAGGGTTTTTTCCTTTGTAGTTAGGGGACACCCTATATCCTGCTGGTTCGACCTCCTTATCAGCGACATTCGCCTCTTTTTCCAAATCGAGAGCCTTCCACTTTGGCCTTTTGCTCCCTTTCTGGCTCACTGGTGCCATCCACCTATCCTGTAGGGAGTCTGATGGAGGCACAAAAGTTTTAGGCCTTGCCCCTTGGAACAACTTTATGTACTCCTCATTTCGACGAGGGGCCCCTCTCTTGTCGAATACAAACCTTGGGACAGGTGGCTTGCTTTCTGGCAGCACTTCTCTCTTGCTTACCTCATACCACTCAGCAGCTTTCTCATCGAACACAGCGTTGCATCTGGGGCATAATGCGGCTTTCGACCCGCTTATCCTGCACTTTTCCTGAAAATCTTCCAAACTTTCGCCAGCCTGGGGGTACACTGCTTCAAGTTTGTCCTCAACTTTCTTGTCAAAACCTTCAGTAGTTTCGACCATCATGCATTCTACCACTTCAGCCATTTGTGGCTTGTCAAGACCCTCAGTAGCTTCGACCATCATACATTCGTACACTTCTGAGTACAAAGCCTCTTCAACCTTCAGTGGGTCGGTGTCGACCTGCATCTTTGGCTTCTCGCCAAATTGGAGCCGACCCTCCTTCAAAGCCTTCTGCACCAAATCCCTGAAAAGAACACATTGAGCTGTTTTATGACCAAGGAAATTGTGAAACTTACAAAATCCCCTCTTTTTATTTTGTTCTAGAGGGGGATCTTTCAAACCAGGTGGAATAATTATTTGACCATCTTTAACCAGTAAATCAAATATTTCATCACATTTGGAAACATCAAAAGTATAAGTTTTAGCGACGTATTTATCCGTCTTGTTAGTTTCGGCGGGATTTTTCCCGTTCGACGGTTTCAACAGCTTGCATGCACAGGGAGGTCATGGCTTAAGTTCAACCACGTGGATCTCACTTTTGTCGACGAATTCTTCCTCGTCGGACGAGTATTCGTCAGCAGCCACATAGGATACTTTTTCTTTTTTACGATATCTGTTAGACTGGGCTTTCTCAGCTTTCAATCCTTCGACCTGGCGAACCCGGTCAGCCAGTTGTGCCATATCCCTAAGATATTGTGTGTCTAACTTCTTCCTGATTGAATAGTCCAGGCCACCGGCATCCATTTCGACTAATTCGTGCTCAGGGACCTGAGTAAAGCACCGTGCTTTCAAAAGCCTAAACCTATTCAAGTACTGGTCTACTGACTCTGCGGCCTTGCGTTTGACGCTTGCCAACTCTTTCAGACTTATTTTCGACTATCCCATATAAAATTGTTCGTGAAACAATCTCTCCAATTGTGCCCACGTATGGATGGACTGAGGGGGCAACGTAGTAAACCACGTGAATGCATTTTTCGTGAGGGAACTTGGGAAATATTTCATTTTCAAGTCCTCATTGTTCGCTATATCGCCTGCTTCGGTTTGATACCGCGCGACGTGTTCGACGGTGGATTCTTCCGCTTCCCCAACGAACTTGGTAAATTTTGGCACTTTCCATCCCCTGGGTAATTTTGTTTGTAATACGAAGTCTGGTAGTGGGGATGTATATGTTGGCCGTCGAAGGTCGGGGTTCGCCCCATTAAGGACCATGATACGTTCGACTACGGTTCTCCAGCCAAGGCGTCCTATCGAACCTGTTGGACAACAAAATCCGGATCTTGGTTCCTATGGACGATCACAGGGGGCCTTTGAACCCTCCTAGGAATCTCTTCGAAATCACGGGGTTGCTCTATAGTTTCGTCGAAGACTTCATCCTGACGAAGGGGCGTCCCCGGTCGAGGCGGTGGGGTCTTCGACCCTGAGCCCTAGGAGCGCTTAAGAAATCACCGATTCGTGTCATTTGAGTCGCCAGTTGTTGGTAACTCTGTGTTAACTCTTGTATCTGTGGTCTTAATATGGTACCTATCTGTTGAGTCAACATGTGGACCATCTCATGATTACTCTCATCCATCTGTTGCCTCATGACCGCGACGGAACTAGAGGTAAAGGTCAGTATAGATTGGGAGAAAAGGTTAAAACCTGGGGGTCGAGTCATCTGGTTCAACATGTGTCCCATCCCCTGATAAGTTGAAAACGTTGGGACGAACTCTCCCCAAATAAATGGCCGCTATAGTGCAAACTTGACATGAACTCCGTTGGCATCCCATACGATCTAGGTATCGGCATGGTGATACTAGGCATATACTGCCCCGTAGTCCCTGCCATTGTTGATTTCGGGTCGTTTCGATGCGGTGTTGCGATTGGTCCGCTAGGAGTGGTCGACACCGCTGACACGGTACCAGAGCTAACATCAGTTGTCTGTGTTCCCACCGTACTTTCCGTTTGAGACGGTTCTTCATTCGGTCATGGTATTACCATCTTACCACTACGCAAAAACATATACTCAATTCACATGGGTCCCACCGGGCGTGCCACTTTGTTCGCCGGCGCGAACAACCGCTAGCCTTCCGTCGCAGGTTCGCTCGCGGGATCGGCCACCAAATCCCAGAACAAGGAATTGGAAGCGTACGTTTATGCTGCGTTTGAGTTTCTCGATTTTTTAGTGCAAGTTGTCACTCTGAGGTGACCTTGGTGACGCAAAGAATTTCTTAACGATCATAAGTTTGGATACAAAGCGAAGAAATAAAGAAAAGAAAGGCTGAGCGAAAGTAAAAGGGCAATAATTTAAATTAGATGCTGAAAGTAAATTGCATTAAGTAAATTTGGACACAATTGTACATTTTCGCGGGAGTGAACTCGTTTATCTCTAAGCTTGGTACTTTGAGTGTTTTCCCTTTACAATGTGAAAAAATGCAACCTCTGCAAATGAAAAATACAGTGCCTTATATAGGCCTAGAATGTAACTGTTTGTCTACCCAAATGTCTTCTAAAGCTGACACGTGGCACCCCACTTTCTTTTCAACTTCCCATAGTCTTGGAAGTTTCAAACTTTTCCCGCCTAATCATTTATCCTTGAAGTTGGGATCAGCTCTTCGCCTTATTTTCCTCCGACGCCGAGGCTTGTCGCCGCCTCTCCGACGCGCCTCTCTGCTGGTGTCTGTAGCGAGTGATTTTTGGATGTGGTTGCGAAGCACGATCGCTCTAGTACTACAGTTCGATTCATTTTTTATCCTATTAAAGCTGATGGAGGAAGGGAAATAGATGTCTCCAACTAACCCTGCTTGTATACTGAGGTTAAACAGTCAAAACTGTTGGTTTACAGATGCTACAAAGATTCGGGGTCTCTCCTTGGTTATTTTTTCAAAAAGAGGTGTTTTAGGCTTCGGTTGAGATGTTAGGACGGATGTATATGAAAGTATGGGATTTTGGGTTTTTGTTTAGTGTGCTCGCTAAGATTTTTCTTTCAATCTTATGCCTACGTATTCCCGTTTACCGAAACAGGGAAATCAGAGCGATCGTAGTTCCTCCTATTCTATGGGAGGAAATGGTTGTTTTGGGTGTCTTGTTCAAAGCCCAAGACGTGAAGCGAAAGGTGGTTTGTATCTTATTCAAAGCCCAAGATGTGAAGCTGAAGGTGATTTGTATCTTGTTCAAAGCCCAAGATATGAAGCTAAAGAGTCTATTTGTATCTTGTTTAAAGCCCAAGATGTGAAGCTAAAAGGGTGTTGACTTTAGAGAGAATTTGTTATCTCTAAAGAGGGGGTTGTATGTCACAACTGTTTATAAAGGAGAATTACTTTAACCGGGATGTGCGAATCCGGCAATGCCATAATTTCCTTTATAGGAGATTTTAACCTGAAGGAAAAGACTTTAACTCAGTGTAGAGCAACGCCATCTTTCCTTAGGAATTTCTCATGCTAAAAGAGGGACAATGGCATGGATGTAAATAATCCAGAGGCTTGCCGCTTACAGCGATTAGGTGAAGGGAGAGGAGTTGTTGATGTTTGTGTACTGTGAACGAGGCACAACTTTGATGCTAAAAGGTTGATTGGATCAACCAGTGGTTTTCTTATACAAAGCCTAAAAGGAGGCTATGGGGTTGATCCTACAAGAGGATCTTTTATACTCACCAAGAGAGTGTTTTTGTATCTCGTACAAAGCCCGAGAGAGAGGCTAAAATTTGTTTGTCTTAGTAAGAACCTTTTTGTATCTCGTATAAAGCCCGAGATGGAGGCGAAAGGGTGATTGACTCAACGAGGGAGTCTCTTATGTGTCTCGTACAAAGCCCGAGAGAGAGGCAAAATGTTGTTTGACTCAACGAGGGAGTCTTTTGGTATCTCGTACGAAGCCCGAGATGGAGGCTAAAATTATTAGCTCCGCTGGGGAGAATCATTGTATAAAGCCCAAGAGGAGGCTAGTATGACTGTTTCAGTTGAGTGACAGGTCCAGTATACTGATTTTAAAAGAAAAATTAGTTCTTATATGAGCAATGCTGTACTTAAGGATTTGATTCGAGGATCAGGGTTATTTCCTATCTTTGAGGAAACGGGAAATCCAAAGGGTATTGAGACTGTCCGAGTCTACGGGTTTCCTTCCTATTTTTGAAGGGAGCTTGAGAATGTCTTGGAGACTCAAAGAAATTAGACTGTCCGTGTCTAGAGTTTCATCTTTTGTACTATGCTTTGAGAAATAGTAGTAGACTCTTGGAAATGACTGTTCTATAAAGATGACTAAGTTTTGTTCCTATACCTCTAGGAGGTCGTCGGGACAATTTGTACGAAGCCCAAGAGGAGGCTGGAAAATTTTAAGAAGCCGATAGGTCCTTGTATGAAGCCCAAGAGGAGGCTATCATTCCCAGAGGAAGAGATCATTATACGAAGCCTAAGAGGAGGTTGTGAATACTTCTAAGAAGCCGACGGGTCCTTGTACTAAGCCCAAGAGGAGGCGGGGTTGCTTTTAGGAAGCCTGTGGGTCCTTGTACGATACCCAAGAGGAGGCCGATGCTTTTAAGAAGCCCGTGGGTCCCCAAACCCCGAGAAATTCAAGACAGGCTATTCACAAGGAATAGATCAAGCCAGGAAAGTTTGAGAATTTGGAAGAAACTCAAAGATGCCATTCACGGAGAATACATTCATCTCTGGGAGTAGAGTTTCTTGACAATTCCTAATGAGGACAGCCGAAGAGAAGACTGTATTTGGTGATCCTATTGGGGATCTAGCTGTCTATTTATATGAATAAACGTGACGGTTTTTCCTAGTTCTAGACGTAGTTGCCGGGGAAACTCTAAATATCTATACTATTATTACACAGTTGATATGAGTTTATGAAAGAAGACTTACAGCGAAACAACCCCACAATACAGTTATATGTATATGAAAGCAGTAAATGAAAGCGTATAAACACTTACTCAGTTGTAGAGCTTCCGAGCTGTTTGGTTAGTTGTTCAACAAAGAAAGATTGAAAACAACAGTATATTCAAAATCAAAGGAGAAAGTGCTTTGAAAAAGAAAGATTTGGGGCTTACAGCTCAAGGAGAGGCCCAGGGTTTATCAGTGATTGCACTATTGAATTTGTACAGAGGGACTTATACAAGTGACTGAGGCCCAAGAAGGTTTTCTGTACAAAGGGATTTGGGTCTTACACTCTCTCAAGAGGCCCAAAAGGTTTAAAGAAAAAGAGTGGGGCTTATAACACGAGGGTAGGCCCAATTCATTTTTCGTTAAAAAATGGCGATCGTGCCGAGGTTTTCTTTTAACGCAGAGGGACTTATACAATAAGTGAGGCCCAAAATTGTTTTGGTTAAAAGAGGGTTGGGTCTTGCACTCTATTAGAGGTCCAAAAGTTTTGAAATGGGTCTTACTACTCGAGGGTAGGCCCAAAGTTTGTTTTTCAACGGATGATGATCGCGTCGAACTTTTTGAAATACAACGGGACTTATACAATAGGTGAGGCCCAAAAATTGTTGTATTTACAAAGGGTTGGGTCTTACACTCTATTAGAGGCCCAAAAGTTTTGAATGAGTCTTATAGCTCAAGGAGAGGCCTGAAGTTTTATTTTTCAGAAGGGCGACGATCGCGCCGTTTTTTTTTTACGGTATCCGGACTTATACAATGCACTGAGGCCCAAAAATGATTTGGTCAAAAAAGTATTG
The DNA here is from genome assembly GCA_022829125.1 of Lathyrus tuberosus. NCBI lineage: Eukaryota > Viridiplantae > Streptophyta > Magnoliopsida > Fabales > Fabaceae > Lathyrus > Lathyrus tuberosus. Next base: position 12,001,384 of record JALAZF010000090.1, read on the forward strand.
GGTCTTACACTCTATTAGAGGCCCAAGGTGTTTTGAAAATGATTTATGAGGGTTGAATTAATCCAAAAACCCTAATTTGTTTACAAAATGTGTTTTAATTGAATAAAAATTCAATTAAAATGATCAAAATTGTTTAACATATGGAAAACAAATTGTGATCTTGGATTAATGCTTCAAAAATTAAGTATTGACCTACAAAATAATTAGAAGGCATTAAAAGTTACAGAATCAAGAGGGAAAAAATATTTTAAATGGCAAAAACAAATAAAACATTAATTCTTTGCAAAAATATCAATTATATGAAATAAATAATATTTTTGGGATTTTTTGATAAAATAAAATATTTTAACATTTTTGTGAATTATCAAAAAAAGAATCAACTCAAAATCATTAAAACTCAGAGAGAAATTAATTTTTGAATCAATTAAATAAAATCACAAAATTCAAATATTCAAATATTTGAAAATGGCACCAAGAACAAAGGCAAGAACACGCGCGTCTTCTGAGTTTCCCAGATTTGCATTTTCTATCCAATCTCACTGAATACTTGATTATATCATGCAATCTACATATCAATCAACTCGTTTTAACCTCACGATCATGTCTATGGTCTTTAATTTCATTTATTTTTAACATGGAATAAGAAATCAAAGAGAAACCTTAAGAACCCTAATTTCTGCATGAAGGTTCAGAAATTTCACACACGATTCAAACAATGCAATTTATTGAGGGAAAACATTCCATGCATGATTATGAACATATGGCCAAATTATTGTGCAGCAAAAATTGCATGGATCATAGAGTTAGAAGAGCTCATGCTTACCTCTTGCAGCTGGTGATCGTGTTTTGTGTTGGAGGTGTTACAGCTAGGTTCCAATTATCTGGATAGCTTCCCTAGGTGCCATGGAGTGTGTATGAATGATTGGAATGGATTGAAATGATCTGGAACTTGAGATGGTACCCCAACTGCAAATCTGTCAAGAACTTGAGCAACTGGCTGGTGATTTTATGATTTTGGTGTTCCAGATGTTATGTGAGTGTTTGGATCACTTCTATATGATGTATGTGAGGTGTGTGTGTGATTGGTTTGAGTGGAATTGCTCTCTAATGAAAACCCCGATAGTGACTTGCTAAGAAAGGCATTTTTGAGAGTGAGAAGTGGTTTTTGAGAAAGGCAAGTGTTGTAGGCCTTTGGTGTACTTAAACTGATCACAATTGAGCTCTATTTATAGTAGAACAAGTTTGTTTTGCAAGGAATAGTGAATGGCAACTGCTGAGTAGGTTTGGCCAATGTTGGCAAATGAAAATCCAAGTCTCCTCTAGCCATTGACTAGAGGTTAGGGCACAGGCTGCTGGTCCCCTTGGTCTTGGATAAGTCTTGACTGAATTCAGTTGCTAAGAGCTCAGTTCATGCCACCTTGATGCTTCCATTGAATGCTCTAATCCAAAATTGGAGTCTTGTCCCTATTTTGGCAATTCTAGGTTCAACATGCTATTTCTTGTTCCAAAGACTTTGGAGGCTTGGCTCAGTGATTGTCCCCTTTAGATTCAATCCTCAGAGGTGTCCAAGTGGATAGGAGCATTTGGATTTGGATGATTTTGGCAAATCGACCAAAAGTACAAAAATCTGCCTTGCCTTGGCAGATTTCAGCAAGGCAACGTGCCAATGTCATATCTCATGGCTCAAATTGAATTTGGTAATGTTTTTGGTCATTTTGGAAAGCCCTTACATGATACAACAACTGTTTGAACATGTTTGGTTTTGATCTCTTTTGAATCCAAGTGAAAAATCCCCCTACATTTGGAAAAAAGTAAAGGCAGATTCTGACTTAGTGAAATTTTCACGAAGTGTTAGAACAAAGTGACTTTTCTTGATTTTGATAACTCCATAACTCAAAATCCATGAGGAATTTGGACATAGGTTAATATGAAGCTTTTGTATAGGGCAATGTGATCTACAAATCAAGTTTTGAATGGGGAACAATGGCCTTGTGGTTTAGGAGTTATGGTCCTCCAAAGTTGGCACATTAGTGTCACTTTTTCCATAACTTAGAAATTTTTCTAAGTTTTTATGGTTACCCCTTTTACAAGTTATCCCACTTTCTTTGATTTTTCTTGATGAATGATGATTCAAATCATAAATTAACATCATTTTAGGGTTAAAAATCCATTTTGGTGAAAAATCTCAAAAAGTCAAAGTTGACTTTTGTGCACAGTTGACTTTTTTATCAGATGAATTCCAAACTGTGTAATTCTTCAGGAAACCATGTCCTTGACCTAAATCAAACTTGATGGACATGTTCCATGGGTGTCATAGGGTATATTGAATCATGTCTCAGCGTTTGGGAGCATGTCCTGGTCAAAAGTCAAAGTTACAGTTGACTTTCCTCGCGAAACCCTAAGTGTGGTGCAGATGAAATTGAGACTTGTTGCTCAAGCTTCTTGGATTAATCCATTGTTCCAAATGGATCAATATGGTATATTAGAGACCCTCAAATCATGTCTTGAGGTCTTGGTTCATGATTTGTCCAAAAAGCCAACTTAGGGGTGAATTAGGTCAAGAAACCCTAATTCCTGATTTTTGATGCATGCATCCCCTAAGGTCAAATTGACTTGAAGATTGGGTCCATGAGGTCCCATGGAGTATATTAGGTTATGTTTTGGATCATTGGCTTGTGCCCAGATGAAAAATTTCCATCTGGAGGCCCTGGTCGACCAAAACCTTAATTTGGTGACATTGTCGATCTTGAGACTTGATCCACCTAGAAGGGAGCAACCTTGTGCTTAATCCTTGAAGTGGGAGTCCTTTTGATCCATTTTTGATATTTTAGAGGTTAGACAAGTTGAAGATCAAGTCATTCCTTGATTGATCCTTTGTCTAAAGCTCTAAGAGGGCTTAAAACCCTAATTTTGATTGTAGTGAATGCTCAACAATCCTTGAGGCATTTGATGAGGCATGATGGTTCATCCATATTGTGATGATGATTTGCACAATGATGAGAAATCTAAGTGGTCAAAATTTGGGGTATGACAGTGTCGAATCGACACCTTGATGTGCCATTTGTCCCGACGCGTCATGGGAATCCTCGTTTCCCATCTATGGTCGAAATCCAGTGTCAACAATATCTCATCTATCTGCACGCGGGTCAAACCTAGAGGAGCAGACTGTAGCGGCAAAATCGTGAGTGTAAGCTATTGATTAACTTAACTCGAAAAGTAAGAGTCGCCACCGCACTTTTATTTTATCCAAAAAGGAAAGGAAAAAAGAGCGAACAAAACCTACACAAGCTCTACAACAAGAACAAGTGAAGAGAGACTGGATAAGAGGGGTTGGTTACGTTAAGGGAAGGTGTTAGCACCCAAAACGTCTATAGTACTCTATAGGAGCCCTTTGAAATATCTACCGCTTTTGGTCTGAAAAAAGGTTTGCTTGAAAAGAGATTGAGGAGATGAGAAGAGAAGTTATTTTTTTTAAGATTTTTATGTTTGGAGAGACTTGTCGTCTCATGCCTACGTACCTACGATGTGCAATGTAGGATCAAAACCCCGTAGTTCGTGGTACAAAGAATGAAATTTGTTTGTTTTGGTTGATTTTAAAATGTAAAGACAAGTCGTCATTTCCAAGCGAATAATTCCGCTTAAAGAAATGAATCATGTCTAAACTTATGAAAAAGTTAAAGGAAAAAGTGCACGAGGGCACAAAAAGAGAGTGATGAGTTTGATGTTTTTTAAGTCTTTTGAAAAAGGTGTCAACATGCTTATGTAGTTTAGCATTTGTTAAGAAATGAAAAGAAAAGAGTAAAATCACTTGACAAAGTCAAGGTTTGATTATGAAAGAGGTGATAATTTGAAATCAAGAAAGTTTTGAAAAAGAGAGAGAGTTTTGAAAATTGAAGAATGGGGAGGAGAATAAGTGATTATCCTAAAGCATAAAGTAAAAACTAAGGATAAGAATAGCCTAACCACACAAGTAAGCTCCATAGTCTTCGAACCACGAATCCAAAGCAAAGGGAGAAAGGTCCTAAGTTCTAAGTCCAAGGTTCCAAGAATTGCATTGGATGTCCAAGGTCTAAGTTCAAGGATTCAAGAACAACATTGAAGTCTAAGGTCTAGGTGCAAAACTCCATGTCCATTGCAAAGGATAGTAACCATAGTCCAAGATTAGAAGCACAAGTTTTTTAGAGGTTTTGGCCTTTATTAATGTTTTTGGTCCAAGTGGACAAAGAGAAAAAGGCATAAGCATAAACATGTGTCCAACGGACAAAGAAAAAATTGCGGAAGCATAAACATATGTCCAACGGACAAAGGAAAAATTGCGGAAGCATAAACATGATATGAAATGATAAAAATGAAGCATAAAAGTAAAAGAGAGATAAGGAGCGAGAAGGAATTGTAAATGATTAGTACAATAGTATGTTAGTAAGTTAGTGATTAGTTGTTAGAGTTAGTGATCAATAATAATTGAATAATTGCGCTTAGGTCAAGATTAATGGGAACTCATTAGAGGATTGATAAGACCAAAGCCTCCTAACAACAAGTTTCATAAGTTTTGAACCAAAAGACAAATAATCAACCATTCTTGATGGTTTTTCGATACGGGACAAATATTGCGCTATGTTAAGCAATCGCCGAGTAATTTACGGAGTAACTACCCTACAATGAGGCCGGTCAATAGATCTATGTGCTAATGTATGCTAGATGAACGATATGTAAATCGTCATCCGAAAGCGATACCGCACGAAAAGAAAAATGGTAACGATCTAGTCTTGATCGAAATTCAACAAAGGAATTCCAAGATTTTTTAGACTTTCATCGATCAAAAAGAAAAAAGAATTAAGATGAAGAGAAAGTGGATCTAACATTTATGATCCACACAACCAACAAAAAAGTCAAAGATAAAAAGGAAATGAAAATGAAAAGAAGAAAGAAATTAAAATATTTTTTTAAGTGATTTTTTCCAAGATATTTTCTAAACAAATTTCTAAATCCAATCTCAAATGAAAAATATTAAAAAGAAAATATGTAAAAAAGTTTTGAAAAGAAATTAATAGAAATAAAAATAAAAATAAAAAGAAGAAAGGGAGGGTGAATGGAAATGTTGTGGTGGCGTTAGAAATAAAGCTGTAACGGGCTAGGCCCATTCTAAAACTCACAAAATTCTTAAAACATTAAAAAAAAAAAAGAATCAGAAACCAAAAAGGTTTCATCATCTTCTTCTTAAACCGTGCGGCTACCACTTTCATGGCGGAGGGAGAAATGGTCGAAGCTCATCAATGGCGGAGCGACGGGATACGAAAGTGTAACGGAATCGATCGGAATCAAAAGAGGAACACAACGGTACTTTCAATTTCAAGAATCGTCAATAATCAAAATCGAGTCGAAGAACATGAAATCGGTCCAATACCTTAAAAACCAGGTTCGAAACAACTTAAATCTTCCTCTTCTGAAATCCACACGAAATTGGTGATGTTGTGAGGTTGTTGTTGATGAATTGGTGAAAAGGTTTATGAATGGATGAAGCTTTGAAGTGAAAGTTTATGGTGATTTTGAAGGTGAATCGAAGAAAATTTGGTTTGAATTTTTTTGCAGAAATTTTTTTATTTGGAAGAGTGAATTGAAGGAATGGATAGGAAATGGTTAGGGAGAATTTTCTGCAGAATTTTTGTGGCTATCAAAGCTTGATGAATTGAAGGATGAAGACTCTTATTTATAGATGAATGAGAGTGAGTTTGAAATGAAAATTCTGGAAAAAAAAGTTAGTTGCCATTTTCACTTATTTTTTGCGTTTTGATTGTGTCGTTTTGCACTGCTTGTAATTGTGTAGCTGCATTTTGCTTTGTGTGCAGTGGGAAGGAAGCCGCGTTTTGATACTACTGCGGCTGCATTTTGAAACCCATTCTTTATGGTGTGGCTTGTTGTTTGGCACTTGAAGTTTGTAGCATCGTTTACGCGTTTTGAGTTGTTGCTTGCTGCGCTGCAGGTTGCGTTTTGGACTTGGGTTGTGCCGTTTTGTTTCTGTTGTTGCAGCATGTGAACTCTTGCAGTGCGTTTGGAAGCTCATGTCGTTTGAAGTTTGTTTTGCTGCGTGATGGCTTGCAGGTAGCTTGCATTTACACGGCTTGTGCGGCTTGCAAAGATGAAGGCGTGGAAACTGTGAAACATACTGCTTGGCTTAAGTTCAGTGGCGTGTTGGCTGTTTTGGTTGGCTTATTGTGTTGTTAGGAAAATTAGTAACAGTGTGAAAAAGGCTTGGACGCATGGGGTGTATGGTTGGGAATCATTTTGAAAATAAGGTGGGCCATAGTGTGTATTGTAGTAGCTTTTGGATGCTTATTTTGGAATATATTTGCAGCTAGTTTGGAAAGCTTGGATATGTATTGGAATTCACGTGGCTGGTGTTCATGAGAGTACGCCGTGGATTTGGATTGCATGCAGTAGGAAATTCCTACAGTTACCACAGTCACATGTATTTGTAAAATATGAGTGTTGTTTTAAGAGGAGAGAGAAGACAAATTTCTAAGCATAAAAAATTGAGAGGATCAATTCTGTGAGTGAAATGCAGGAACTGCAGGGAATCATAATGCCGTGTTTTGATATTTGTATGGCATAAAGTTTATTCAATTTGTGATGTAGAAAAAGTGGTTTATTAAAGGTTTGTTTTTTTTTTTTTGGTACGGATCGTTTTCGAAGAGAAATGTGGGCCGTGATGTGGGTTCTTAAAAAAGACTATGGTGATTTTTTTTTTTTCGAATGGACATGAATATTGTAATATGGGTTTGGATATAATGGATCAAAATGGATTTGGAAATAAAATGGATAATGGGTATTAAACATGGATAGAATTGGATAATTATGGATAAAAAATGGTTATTGAATATTTGGATATTAGAATGGATTTTTTGGATAAAGTAAAAAATGGATAAGAAATGGTTTAGAAATTGGATAACAGAAATGGTTCAATGGATAATGTGAATGGGTATGGAGATGATTTTTTTTTGAAGAAAATGGGTTATAAAATGGATATGAATAGTTTAGGAAAGAAAATGGATTTAAAGTGGATATTGGAAAAAAATGGATAGTTAATCTTTATTTTTAGCCCAAAACCAAATCTTGATTTTTTTCACAAGCCTCTGACAAAAATGAATGAAGCCAATCCTTGAACCACTGAATAAACCACAACTGAACAACGACCATTTGAATCTGTTTGAACTTGTCTGAATCAGTTATCTAGGAAAATAAATCCACAGATGAACACAATTAAGCCTTGAACTCTGATCATGATGAACTTGACTTTCTGAATATCACCACACAACAACTTGACAGTCACTGCTTGAGAAATAGCCCACTGAAACGGATAACTTGCACTTGAAGCAAACTCTTGATAGTTTGACCAAGATTAGGTCAAACATCCAGCCATATGTAACTTGAAATTATGCCCTTGTTCTGACAAACCTGCAACACACAGGCAAACAACAACAAATTTTTTGTATTTTGGTTAGAGGTTAGATGAACAAATAATAAAGCAAGTAAGAAGTATACAGATGCTCAGGAGAAACAAAGATTGTGATCTTGTTTGTGGTAATGATATGCAAATGAAATGTGTGAAATCTTAGGGGTAAAAATTAGGGTTCAACAGCTGCCCCTATTTAAGTTTCTTCTATCAGGAGATACGAAGGTTGAAAACTTCGTCTTGACAAGATTGAAGATACTTAAATACAGAAAATCAAATTTTTAGCCATAAGATGTCACAAGATGATATGAATGCAAAGGATGAAACAGATTGCAGGGAAACTTGAAACAAAGGATTTACGGTAAATTGAGAGAGAAGACGCGAAAAGACACGCCGGGGAACACAAGCTATTTCTAGAGATCTGTCAAGGTGACAAGAAGTATCCATCAATAGTTGGAAAAAGAGGGACAAGACCCTGGGAAGACGAGTAGTGTCATCCAAGAATGGCATTGGATGAAAACTACAAACGAGACAAAGGTATTGCAAAAGATGTCCAAGAATAGCATTGGACAGCAACAAGAAAGTTTATGGTAAAAACAACAGCGTCATCCAAGAATAGCATTGGATGGAGGTGAAAAACAGTCTATTGGGGATAAGATATCCAAGAATGGCATTGGATGAAAGGAACTACAACATTCAAGAATGGCATTGAATGAGGCAACAACAAACATCAGAGTCATCCAAGAATAGCATTGGATATAAACAAAATTCCATCTGAAAACTTCACTGGGGACACCCAAGAATGGCATTGAATGGCAAGGTTTAAACATCAGAGATATCCAAGAATAGCATTGGACTTGGCTGGGGAAAAGGTGTCAAAGAATGGCATTGGATAAGAGGAATCTCAACATCCAAGAATGGCATTGGATGAAGTGAGAAAAATACATCAGAAGTATCCAAGAATGGCATTGGATAAAAAAGAGTTCACGATATCCAAGACTGGTATTGAATAAAGTGAGCAGGGACTTTCAGGAATGGCACTGAAAGGTAAAGGTAAATCACTACATTTAGGAATAACACTGAATGATAGTGAGAAAGAGATCCAGTAATGGCACTGAATGCAAAGGAGAAACTCATTCAGGAATGACACTGAATGAATAGATAAAACTTTTAGGAATGGCACTGAAAGATATCCAAGCAAACATGATGGGGATTACAGAAGAGAGAAAAGCTTCCAAGAATAGCACTGGGAGAAACAAGAGGAACAAGATATGCAGGAATGGCACTGGAGATCAAAAGAGACAGACATCCAGGAATGGCACTGGAGTGAAAGAAAATAAAGATCCAGGAATAGAACTGGAATGGAAGAAAATAAACATCTAACAACAGCAATAGGTACACAGAGAAACGACAACATCCAGGAATGGCACTGGAAAGAAAGAAGATAAGCAAGACATCCAGGAATAGCACTGGGTGAAAGAAGACAAGTAAACGACAACATTCAAGAATGGCACTGAATGAGAAGGCAGGTAAAAGTTTTGGTAGGCGCCAAGTAAGTTGGACTTTGACCACAAGGTAAGATGTTGAAAGCAACAGGTGTAACGCCCCGCTTTTATTTTAATTATTATTTGTGAAATAACTATGAATTGATGTAATTGATTGTGTGTTTTGGTGTGTTTTCGTTGTGTTTTGTGTACCCGTAGTGAGGGGTAGTGGCCTTAAGAAGTGAGTCTTGGGGGTAGTAGGGGTGTATGGCTAATAATGTAGAAATTGGTGGTGTGGAGAGTAAAGACTAACTCAATTACTTTAATTTAATATTTGTTAAGCATAGTGTAGAATATATATTTAATTAGAGTTGTGGTGGAAATTATTATTGTTAGAATTATTTCATGAGTGGAAGTGATAATAATAATATAATGAAAATAAAATAAATAGAATAAGTTGGAATATTAGAAGTGTGGAGAGTGGAAGGGTAATGTAGTAAATTCGTAGGAATAAGTAAGGGTAAAAGAGGCGAATCATATTTAGGGGTATGTAAAGAGTGGGGAATGAAAGTTATTCTCATTATACGTAAAAGTGAAAGAAAGTTGAAGAGCTAAAGGGAGAAAGAGGGAGAAGAGGCTAGGGTAAGAAGAAGGAGAGGAACCCATTGAGGAAGAGGGAAGCTCATCAATACAAGGTAAGGGTGAGATTTCTTTAATCACTCAAGGGTTAGATGATGTAGGTATGTGGGTAGGAATCATTAGGTTGATGCCATAGATTGTTGTTTGTGGATTGTTTGGGGTTTTTGGGAAGAATCTATAACCAAAAATGTTTGGAATTGATGAAATTGTTGTATTCGAATTGTTGTGATTGTTGTGAATAATGTATATGTGGTACAAACTGGTTTTGATGACTTAAACTGTGGTTATTGGGGTTAAAAATGCAATTTAAGTGTGTGAAATCGCAGTGGGAGAAGTGTTGTCATCGCATGAATTTTTGGCTGAATCGCAGAGCCCGCTTAGCGCGGTCCCCTCGGGCAGCTCATTTTAAAAACTTCGAAAATTCATAACTTTTGACTCGTAAATCCGTTTGGGTCGCCGTTCGAATCGTTGGAAAGCTGACTTTATGTACTTTATGTTAAAATTATTTTCAATGATAGATTTCCAACTATTCGACGTGCCATATGTGTTTCCGTGTAGGTTCCGATGTGTTGAAATGTGAAATGTGGGAGTTAGTCGTAGGAATGTGTGTTGTAATTGTTGCTTATGATGTTGCGTGATGTTGTTGAGAAGTTGTTGTAGCATACCATGTGATTGTAATCGTTGTTGCTTATAATATTGTGTGATGATATTGTTGACTAGTTATGGTATGATGTGTTGTGACTTAACTGATAAATGCAATAGTTGTTGTTTATGAAGTTGCATGATGTTGTTGTTGAGTTGTTGTGACGTAACTTGTAAATGCACTAGTTGTTACTTATGTGGTAGTATGATGATGACGTTGAGTTATTACGGCATGTTATGTGGTAGGCATGTTTTGATGAGCTATATGCATGTTTCGATAAATGCGTGTTGATTGTCGAGTGGTATTGGCATGATGATGAATATGCTATGTGTATGCATGAGTCATTGTTGCATATTGTCATTGATGGTGCATGGCATGTGCATAGTTGTGGGATGGCGTGCCCAGGTGGGGTGTTATCGTCTATCCGAATTCCTTGATGGAATCGTTGTTGTTGGCGTGATTGTGTGCCCAGATGGGGTGTAAGCAATCACAGTTGTTGGTGCGATCATGAAATAGGGGTCGTACGTAACCATGAAACAGGGGTCGTTGGTGTGATCATGAAATAGGGGTCATACTTGACCATGAAATAGGGGTCGAGAGTTCCGACGGGAACTGTGATCATGAAACAGGGATCGATTATGGTACCACATGCATTGAGTCTAGTTGGTGTCTCTTTGTATTTATTTTGATAGTTGTGTTGCATTGTGATTGGATTGATTATATGCGTTATGTCAAATTGTGCGAATTGTGTTGGAAGTGGTGTTGTGGGTGATATACTTAATAATTTATGCTCTTATATTTATATCATCTTTCTCTTTTGTTTGATTTGAGAATCTCACCCCTTCTGTTTGAATGTTGTCTCCACGTGGGTAACGTGCAGGTAATCAGGAGTAGTGTGGAAGTCGTGGTCGGTGAAGACGGTGTGCTTCACTTTAGTTTGGAGTCTGCTCTGATATGTAACATTGGGAGTCGGGAACGCTTTATGCATGATTTTACTTTGTTAAAGAATTACAGTTGCCTTTACATTTTTGAAAACTAATATTTCGATTAATTAAAACCGTTATATTTTGTTGATCACAATGAAGAATTTCCGATGTGTAATTGTCGCTCCCGAGGATTTGCATCCATGGTACAAACGTGAAAGTGGCGCGGAAAATAGAGTCGCCAGCAATGTGTATTTATCCCAGAAGAGGGAAACGAAACACTGCGTAAACCTGAAGGAAGGGAAAGAGCATGGTCTCGCGACCAAGAGAAACGGGTAAGGGAGTCGGTTACGCGAAGGGAAGGTGTTAGCACCCCACGCGTTCATCGTACTCGATGGGATCCACGCTTGTCTCGATCAAAAGGTGTCGTCATCTGGAGCTCCACTGCTACTGGAAAGGAAAAGGAACGGGAACGGAGGAGAACGAAGAAACGAAGAAGAAAAGAAAAAGAAGTGACTCGATAGGACATCGCTCGTCCTACGCCTACGTACTCCCTCGTGCAATGGGAAAGTCAGAGTCAACGTAGTTCGGACACGAACTAAGGGGGGAGGTTGCTCGCCAAGACATCGCCGTCTTGTGCCTACGTATCCTCAATCGGACGAGAAAGAGGAAATCAGAGCAGTCGTAGTTCGACCTAACGAGGTCGGTTAGTGTTTTTTATGAGCGACGTTAAGTTTGCGTCCGGCAGTTAGGGTCGATGCCTGTTTGCAACGAGACGGAAGTAACGTGCCCTTTTCTGAAAATGATTTGAAATTAACGATCCCGAAGGTTGAAAAAGGTTTGAGTTTATTTTTGTGTTTTTTAGACAGAAGTGGATTGAAGTTAGTTCGTAACTTACATTGCACTAAAGTCTACCACGCGGGAACGAGTGAATCGCATGGTCGCCCCCAAATGGGACGTATGCTAAACACTCTAGAAGAGGAGGGGAGACCCCTCGTTCTTCACTTCCTACACTTAAGGCTTGAGCGCAATATTCGTTATATTTATTAAGTGTTTTAGAAGTGTTATGAGATGAGAAGTGAAGACTCAAAAGAAAACACTAAGGGGAAACTAAATATTCCTAATGTTATCATGCAAAGGTGGCCCTATAGTTGAGTTTGAAAGGGGAACTTCTACCTAAGTTAGCATGCCAAGGGAAGCCTAATGCTAATCCTACTCCAAGCTTGATCAAAAATTAAGTTGGACTAGGTAGCTCTAAGGGAGTGAATCCAAGACTTAAACAAGTCTTGAGATTCAAGGGAAGAGAAAGAGTGAAGGAGATGAAGGAGGAAAGGAAGCGAATAAATAAAAACAGCAGCTACCACAATGTTCCTGCACCAAAACAGCGGTAAAAAGTAGCCCACAAGCAGCACAGCTTATAACAGCATATAATTCAGCACAAGAAAGGGTGTAAAATGGTCAAACAACATCACATACAACATCACACATACACATAGACAGCTATAGAAACAGGGCAGCATGCGATGCATTTGAAAACAATTCAAACATGGCGTATCAAACGTGCATCAAGCATCACATAGTCTTCACTCAAGCATGATCACAAATTAAATCAAACACCACGGTAAACATCATGAAGGAACAACATGAGAGGATGCACAACATTAATCACATGAACATATCAAACCAAGTATGCATCTCATGAAATTACAAAGCAAGCAAGCGTGCACAACAGATAAATCCAGCAACACCAGCAACAATAGACAATTATCATGCTCAAAGAGTGTGTGCAAAGTGTTCATCGCATCGGGAACGCAACATCGCAAACATGATCATAAACGATAAAAATCAAAGCATCGTGTGTCGGAGAAATATGTGCATACAATAGTGTGAGGGGCAACAGCTCAAGAATAGTCCACAAATCATCAAGGCATCAATCCATGAAGCTCAGACATGCAAGAGATCTCAAACAAGCAAGAAAATGTAAGAAAAACACAATCTGCTTCAGTGGTAATCGATTACTCACACAGGGTAATCGATTACTCAGTTGAAAATTGGCTAAAAACGTGAAAATCTGGCAGAGTAATCGGTTACCCTGTTAGAGTAATCGATTACCACTGAAACAGAGGCACAAATTCAACTTTGAAAAGCACTTTTCAGCAACAAATCACTTGTTCAAACATCCAAATGATCATGTAAACAATAATGCATGAAAATTATGTTCAATCACAGCAATCAAACATTAATTAGATCCATCAATCATCAACATCCACAATCAAGATCAAGCAAATGAATCAAAACACAACAAAATTCATGGATCTACATTGTATAAGTTGCAATTAATCTAAAATGAGTGTGGATCTGAAATTAACCAACCTACAAAGCTGAGATTTGCTTTGGTAAGTGTTGTAAGCAGAATTTGATGAATCCAAGTAGAGAATTCCAAGATCCATAAGCTCCTTGAACTCAAAAGTTGAAGATCTAAGCAAATAAGCAATAAAACTCCAAAATCACTTTCAATAATCACTTCTGAAAAATCAGAACCAGATCCAAACGAAAATCCAAATGGAAAAGCTGAAATGTGGTGATGATGAGAGGCTTTAGCTCAAGAATTAACAAGTTCCAATGAAGAACTTGTTATTCTCTATGAAGGAGCTTTGAGTGTGGTTGAAAATGGAGATTGAGAGTGAAAAAGTGAGAGAGAATTAAGAGAATTCTGAAAATTGAGAGTGAAAATGATCTAGTTTGGTGAGGTTTGGAATGAATTGGTTTAAATAACCCCTAGGTTAGGAGTTAAGTTTGGGTTGGGAGTGAGGTTAATTGAGTGGAAATTGGGGTGAAAAATGGATTAGGAAATGAAATGAGGAATTAGAGTGGAAAAATGATGGAGAGAATTTGAATTTTGGGTGGAAAATGATGAAAATATATCAGTTCTAGATCCTTCCCACACATGCACAAGCCAAGCACATGACCACAAAATACTCCAAAATTCTGCAGTGCTGAAAATGCCACATTTTTGCAATTTCGTCCAGAGTAATCGGTTACTCACTTTGAGTAATCGATTACTCCATTCAAAAATTCAAAATTGGCGCCAAAAGGAGGGAAACTTGGATATTCGCCCGGTTCCACCTGTTCTGGACCATGATAGACCTCTGAAACTTGCCAACTGATATTACCACTGGAATACACTTGAAATATGTTGCGAAATGTTTTTCGCACTCGGATTGAACTGCTGATAACAACTGTCTGGTGCTGAATAACTGATCAAAAATTGACTGTCGGGGTTTCTGATCATCTAGTCGCTTAATGAGCAAAATAAATGCTCCAAAAGACTTGGAAAGCTATCTGTTTAGCTCTAAACACTGTTAAAAATCATACTGGGACTGATGACGCTGTGAGCTGCTGAAAGAAAACCTCGATCCCATGCTCAAAAGGACAAAGCAAATGCAGGAATGATAATGCAAATGAAAGGAAGCATAAACCGGTTAAGTTAGAAACAAAAGGGCAAATTTTGAGATGTTACAGTAATAAAGATGATTTTTGGATTAAAGTTGCATTAATATTTATTATATGTTACATGTCTTATTTGTGATCAAGCTCTTGTTGAAAGTAAAACCCTTTTATTCCGAATTGTTTCATTTTACTCTGATTTTTCGATTAAATATTACGGGGGAATTTAGGGTGTTACAACAGGACCTCAGGAAATGCATATGAGCACGAAGCACACTTCGAGCTATGAAAATCTCTTTATGTATGATATATGAATGATTTATGTATGCAATGCAAATGATTGAGACAACTGAGATAAACTCTTTTGTGAGGGAAGAATGGAACTCTGATTCCTCAACACAGGGAACACTGCCCACTCTACTTGGAGAGAAGATGTTGAGCATATCTCTGTCACACTTATGAATTGTATCAGGCTGATGGTCTTTTTAGGAAAGACATCTTGAGGATTCTTGAAGAAGACTTCCCCAGATTGATTGACTGATGAAAATAAACTGATCATGGCTTCAGTTTGACTGCTGCAGGGGAAGAGCGAACTGATCATGGCTTTAATTCTTGAACTGATTGTTGAGAATAAACTGATTATGGCTTCAGTTGATGGGGATGAACTGATCATGGCATCAGTTCTTGAAACAAATATTGAAAAGGCTAAACTCAGTATGGGTCTTGAAAGAGATCTTCTGGTTAACCAATTTTGAGAATAACTTGCACTGAGCAACAAATCTTGAACTGATTCACAACAGGATCTGGAAGTGATGTGCCCCCTGATAGGATCACTGACCAAGTTTCTCAACTGTTTGAAAATTCTTGATGAGGAAAGTTTACCTGCAAATAGGATTATTCAAACAAACATGGTAATTTTAATGCAAAGCTCAATGCAATTTTGAAATCAAAAATCATTTTTTGAATGATATTATTGATGTAAAGCAAAATGAATCACTTGTCAAAACATGGCGGTTTAGACATTTAAAATGAAAGAGAAAGCAAAGGTAAGACATTAAAGCAAATGATTGGCAATGAACATAGGAGTCAGTTTATGCAACCTTGCTGTAGTATGCTTTCAATAGAAACCTGGCTTCAATTAGGTCTTTTGAAGGTTATAACGTGGTCTGGTTCACAGTTTTTTGAAACAAAGGATATAGGCTCAAAGTTAATTTGTACCCAACCCATTCTTCATGATGAACTCCAGTCCTATGCTCAGTTAATTCAAACTATGCATTCAGGTTCCAAGTGATTTTGGAATTGCAACACTGTTATGATGATGGCTCAAGAGATTTTTGAGATGGCAGTCACTCTTTTACAACATTTTGTTGTTTTTGATGAGGACCTCGGTCAACTCATTTTGTCTTTGAGGATTTTGGTAACCTCTTGATTGATTTTTTTTGTTATCCCTAACTTTTGCCTGAACTGTGTCATTTGATCTGACAGTCAGCGGGATGCCCCAATTTTTGCCTAAGTCTCCTTCGTAGGTTTTGACTTAGCGGGTGTTGAAATAGTATTAGGGGGGTGTTTTTATCGTCTCCACAGGGATTGTGCGATATTAGATGCTTGCCGTTCAATAGTCACAATGTTTTAAGTTCAAGAGTTTCAAATGGTTCTCGATTTCGGTTAACATTAATTGGTAGCAAAGAGTAAATTTGTGGCAAAGAGTTTGTAAGGTTTTTAGGTAAGCGTGTCAAGGTTAGGTTTCGCTAATCCTTTTCACATATATCCGATTAATCACGCATATGAACTTAGTTTCCTACCAATACAACCGCGTATCCTCCCGACTAAGTTTATGTCTAAAGCAAAGTCGTGAGTATTGTTGTTTAGACCGTTAGATGATGTCTCACGCTAACAATCGAAACAACAATCGTTAAGATCAACACAAAGTGAATAACAAATCCCAAATCTATGTCTAGAGTTTGGTTTTTAAGAGATGACATTATTAGGTCATGGTTTGCAAAATCTATGTCTAGAGCAATACAAACCACACATACATTATTGTGAACAAATAACCTCGTCTATATTGATCAAAAACCTTGTTCATATACAAAAGATCAAAAGAAATACATATTATCAAGATTAACTACATCTAACCTCAACACAAGAGTGATTAGCTACTCATTCTCATGGTAGCTTGGATGACAAGTTTCAAGAGGAGATGAATGAACATCCACGTCGAATAATCGAGAATGGATGTGACTTCAGCTTCTCTAGGTGAAAATTACCTCTTGGATGATCAAAAGACAGAAAACTAGGTTTTTGGGTGAAAAATAGCAAAAGATCCCTTTCAAGAAAAGTGAAATCTATTTATACAACACTTGAATTCTACAGCATTCGCACTGCGAATGAATCATTCACCTAGCGAATGAGAGAAAATGGCACTTTAAGTGCCTCAGAGAGTTAAACCGCCCCAGGCTGATGTCGTGGGTTCGCACTGCGAACGATTCATTCGCACAGCGAATCATTCGCCAGCTCATTCGCAAAGCCAATTTAGGGTCCTTTTTCCACTGTCTCCATTCGCCAGGTCCTTCGCACATCAAGCAAACCAGCGAACATTCGTCGGGACTTCGCAAAGCGAACTTTAGGTTCTTTTCCATCCATGACATTCTGGAGCTTTTCCATCCATTTTCCATCTCATTGCCCTCTACAAAAGCTTCATACTGACCTATGTCCAAATTCCTCATGGATTTTGAGTTATGGAGTGATCAAAATCAAGAGAAAACACTTTGTTCTAACACTTAGTGAAAATTTCACTAAGTCAGATTTTGCCTTACTTTTTGCCAAATGTAGGGGGATTTTTCACTTGGATTCAAAAGAGATCAAAACCAAACATGTTCAAACAGTTTTTATATCATGTAAGGGCTTTCCAAAATGGTCAAGAACATTACCAAATTCAACTTACACCATGAGATATGACATTGGCAAGTTGCCTTGCTGAATTCTGTCAAAGGCAAGGCAGAATTTGCAATTTTACTCGATTTGCCAAAATCAGCCAAATTCAAATGCTCCCATCCACTTGGACACATCTGAGGATTGAATCTAAAGGGGACAATCACTGAGCCAAGCCTCCAAAGTCCATGGAACAAGAAATAGCATGTTGAACCTAGAATGGCCAAAATAGGGACAAGACTCCAAATTTGGATTGAAGCATTCAATGGAAGTATCAAGGTGGCATGGACTGAGCCATTCTCATATGAAATCAGTCAAGACTTATCCAAGACCAAGGGAACCAAAGTTCTGTGCCCTAACCTCTAGTCAATGGCTAGAGGAGACTTGGATTTTCATTTGCCAACATTGGCCAAACCTACTTAGCAGTTGCCATTCACTATTCCTTGCAAAACAAACTTGCTCTACTATAAATAGAGCTCAATTGTGTTCAGTTTAAGTACACCAAAGGCCTACAACACTTGCCTTTCTCAAAATCTCTTTCTCTTGGCAAAAATGCCTTTCTTAGCAAGGTAACTATCGAGTTTTGAGCTAGAGGGCAATTACACTCAAACCAATCACTCACACACCTCATATACATCACATATGAGCTGATCAAACACTTAAACAACAACTGGAACATTGATTTCTCAGAATCACCAGTCAATTGCTCAAGGTTTTAACCAAAGTGCAGTTGAGATTCCATGAAGTGATCCAGCCAATTTCCATCAAATCCAAGCATTCAAACACACTCCATAGCACCTAGGGAAGCTGTTCAGATCATCACAACACAACTGTAACACCTCCCACACAAATCACGATCACCAGCTGCAAGTGGTAAGCATGAGCTCTTCTAACTCTATGATCCATGCAATTTTTGCTGCACAATAATTTGGCCATATGTTCATAATCATGCATGGAATGTTTTCCCTCAATTAATTGCTTTGTTTGAATCGTGTATCAAAAATCCTAGCCTTCATGCAGAAATTAGGGTTCTTGAGGTTTCTTCGTGATTTCATGTTTTATGATTAATTTAAATGAAATTAAGTGTTATAGACATGATCGTGAGGTTGAAACGAGTTGATTGGTATGTGGATTGCATGATATGGTTAAGTATTCAGTGAGATTGGATGGAAAACACAAATCTGGGAAACTCAGAACACGCGCGTGTTCTTGGTGTGTTCTTGGCGCCATTCTCAGAAATTTGAATATTTGAATTTTGTGATTTTTGTTTAATTGATTCAAAAATTAATTTCTCTCTGAGTTTTAATGATTTTGAGTTGATTCTTTTTTTAATAATTCACAAAAATGTTAAAATATTTTATTTTATAAAAAAATTCAAAAATATTATTTATTTCATATAATTGATATTTTTGCAAAGAATTAATATTTTAATTGTTTTTAACATTTTAAATATTTTTTCCACATTGATTTTGCAACTTTTAATGCTTTCTAATTATTTTATAGGTCAATACTTAATTTTTGAAGCATTAATCCAAGATCACAATTTATTTTTCATATGTTAAACAATTTTGATCATTTTAATTGAATTTTTATTCAATTAAATACATTTTTGAAAACAAATTAGGATTTTTGGATTAATTCAACCCTCATAAATCATTTTCAAAACACTTTGGGCCTCTAATAGAGTGTAAGACCCAATTCTTTTTTTGACCAAATCATTTTTGGGCCTCAGTGTATTATATAAGTCCCGATACCGTAAAAAACAAACGGCGCGATCGTCGCCTGTTCAAAAATCAACTGGGCCTCTCCTCGAGTTATAAGACCCATTCAAAACTCTTGGGCCTCTAATAGAGTGTAAGACCCAACCCCCTTTTAACCAAAATCACTTTGGGCCTCAGATATTGTATAAGCCCCTTCGCGTTAAAAGAAAATCTCGGCGCGATCGCCATTTCAAACGGAAAAATCATCTGGGCCTACTGTAATACCCCAAAATTTGCTCTCCCCTTTTGGCATCATAGCATGGCATTATCATTTATCATATCATATCCATCCCATTAGCATTGCATTGCATTTAACATAGAAAAATGAAGCATGGCATCCTTCTTACCATCAGGGCATGTGATCAAGTGGAAGGTGGACAATCAAGGAATCATTCAAAGCACAGAAAGGTCAATCAAGTTGGTTCTAGGCAAGCCAAGAGGTCTCTCATGTCTCATACTATCTCAATTGATCTTCCACAACCTCAAGAAGGTGAGATTCAATAGGAGATTGAAGCACTACATCTTTCACTATGCAAGAAGTCCAAAAATTGAAGGAAAACCCTCAAAAGAGATAGCTCATTGATTCAAAATCATTCCCAAGTGGCATTTCTCATCATTCTTTAAGAGGATACACAACATACTCTGAGGAATTGGAAATTGAAGACTGCACTTTTACCTCCTAACCAGAGGGGGCCAAAACTAGGGTTTCCCATTAAATCAGGGAATCTTTGATTTTTTGGACAAAGCTTGTTGTCATGGTATTCTACATGTTCTTAAGTGTATGTGTGTGGAAGATTGCATCTCAATTGGTTTTAGAAGTGGTTCAATTGGAAGAAAGATCAAGAATCAGAGAAATTGGGGCAAAGTCAAATAATCAGAGGAAAAAGTCAACTCTTGACTTTTTGAGGCCAAATTCATGAAATTCATGTTACATATGTCCAATGTACAAAATTTGATCAAGAAACTCCAAAGGAATCATGAAAAAATCAAGATGTGGAAAGTTGCCATTTTTGGATGAAGTGGGGTTACTAAAAATAGCAAGTTTTGGCCATTTTGCATCAGAATTTGAACCAAGGCCATTTAAATTTGGAGCACCAAATGAAAAATCCACTCTGCCTCAATGAAAGATCTTGCTTTGAGCTTCAAATCCATGGGTAGAACATCTCCATTGGATAAAAATTGAGTGAGATATGATTGATCAAAGTTTGAGCAAAGTAGGTCCAAAACTAGGTCATGACCAAGATTTTCAGGGCACGCGCGTAGTCATTTTCTCAAACACTTGGTGGGCCAAATGTATTGATCAATTACTCATGATTAGAGGCTTCAAATGGAAAATCTTTCAACATCAAAATTGTTCCTCTATGTGAGATCTTCAAAGTTGGTGTTTATCAATTTTTCATCTGATCAAAGGTCAAGAAGTTATGTTGAGTCCAATGTGCTTTGATCACGCTGAAAACCTAGGGGCCATGTTACCTTGTCAACCAACCTTGGCCACGCCCTCATACCAGTTCCAAACCTATGTGTTATAGGTCATTTTTCAACCTCTTCCAAGCATCATTTCATTTCATTTTTCGTACCAAACATGTAGCATTACATCTCCTCTTTCCAATGACTCCTAAAACACACCAATTCATTCATTGAGTAGAGAGAAAAACTTCCTCAAACCACCTCATGTTGATACTGATGCATTGACAGACTGGTGCACGATTTTGGTTCACACACACCCCAAACACTTCATCACATCAGCTTTCCACATTAAACCAAACACACATGACTTACACATTGCACACTTGCCTTGGCATACATGAGAATGGAAAGAAACAAACTTGCTGAGCAAGTTTCTGCTACAACCAGCCGTGCCTTCATTTTCTTTTCACCTCCACCATAGCATATCATGAGTTGCCATCACCATATCATTGCTCTCCCTAACTAACTTGACTCAGTTAGTTAGGGATGACTCACCCAAACCACCATGACTCAGCTGACTCACTCAGTTAACTATGGTTAGCTCACACTATAAATAAAAACTTCACTCTCAAATTTCATTCCTAACTTCATTTTCTCACATTCAACTCAGAAATTCTCTCGATTCTCTCTCAATTCCTCCACATTGCAACTGATTTTCAAACTCCATTTCATTCATCTTCCTCATCTTCATCTCAGAATATCTCTGATTCTATCTCCATTTTCATCACATTGCAACTGTTTTGAAGCTTGGATATCAACTCTCCTCCACTGAAGCATCATTCATTCTCTGCATCTAAGCCTTTATTTGGCCAAAAGAAACTCAAAGAAGAAGCAACATCTCTGGTTTTTCTGAAGAACACATCAAGATCATAAATCTTCAGGTACGAATTTCTTCCCTTATAGACCTAATGTGAAGATGTTATCAGGTTCTTGATGCTTCATATAAGCTCAAGAACTTGTCTGGCTAGTTGATAGGCCTTTAGAGGCATAGTTGAAATGTTAGGGCAAATATTCATATGCTCGATTCTCCCATTTCATGAACTTTTTGTATGTTTTGTCACTGGATTCATGCTCTACATTACTTCCTCTTCATTTTGGTATACTGTTTGTAAGATTCTGGGAGAATTGAAGTTGCAGACGGTGGCGTGTGACCGGAGAAGGTGACCGGAGGTCCCTCTCCGGCCGGTGTTTTTTGGTTAGGGTTTTGTTTGCAGTTTAAATCATGGCCGTTGATGTGTTCTAATCGTGTGGTGAGGAGCGTGCCAACACATTAAAATGCACATGCACCTCACGTGCCTTATTTCTGAATTCAATTAATCAACGTGTGGTGCAGTGCATGGTAGTGTGAGTGGACATTCATGTGAGTGCGTTGGATCCAAATACTTTGACTTGTTGGTTGACTTGACCTGATCCAATGGTGATCTTTTGTTTGACTCTGGTTGACTGAGGGTACATGTTAATTAGTGTGGATTGCGCAGACTTGGACCTAGACCAATTTGATATTCGCACCTCCCTTGTTTAAGGCCCAATGTAATTTGAACTGATTAATTACTAGTCACGCACCCCCATTCCTTTTTGCATTCCATTTTATTTTTTCCATTTTGCTACACGTTTCATAATTAATTATTAAAAATACCAAAACATATTGGAAAATTCTACAAAAATTCATGTGTATTCTTAAAACATTTAGGAAATTTTCTATGATTTTATTTTCTGATTTTATGACCATTTTGCCCCTGTTCCATTATTTCTTTTGAATTTCCATTTGCATGCATACTTAATGTGACATATGATTTTGTGCATTTTTGTTTTTGATCATAAAAAATGATTTTGATGCCTTTCTTTTTGCATTGTGGTCACAATATGTTGAGGTATGTTTGAGATTTATGAAATGATTTTTAAGTCTTTTTTGGATGACTTTTGATGTGTTGCTTTGAGCATGAATGCATGAAACTTCCATGGGACTTTGACCTAATTGTTGAGTGACTTTGGTTCTGATTCATTGCTTGTGGACTTGATATGTTAATGGCATGTGTTTAAGGTGTTTGATTGGTGAAAGTCATAATTTTTGAAGCATGTTTGCTATTTGTTTGAAGCATGAAGTTTAACTTGTTCATTTTGTGAATGCATGCCTCATGTTTGGTTTGCTTGATCATGAAGGCACTTGTGCCATGAGTTGTGGTTTTGTTTGAGGATGTATAGCATGTTAATTGACTTCTGATTGTGACATTTGGGTTTCATCTTTGCATGTTTGATGTTTATCTTGCACCTTAAGTCACTTGTTTCACAAGTATGAACCACATTCACATCACTTCACCTTTTCTTCTTTGCTTCTTGTTGGATTGAGATTTTGTTTGCATGATTTGGTATGCTCATTTAGGATAACATTAGGTTGTGTAAATATGAGTTACATTCTGACTTGGAAGCATGTATAGCATTCAATCTCATTTTACTTTGTTTGTCAACTTGTTTGAATTTGATTTGTTCATTATATTTTCTTACTTTACTTGTAAGTGATTGTGCTAACCATGTAGGGGCTTTGGTAAGTTTCAATTGAGTGTGGATAAGGAATCCACATTCAACTTCTATCCTTTCTCTTTTACAATTCCATTTTGTGTTTTGTTAAGCACTTATGTGCTTTCTTTTGATAACTCATCACTTTCCCCTTGTGAATTACAATTCATCTTCTACTTTAGAAGTGAATTGTTTAATTCATTCTTTCTTTAGACTTTAGGTTGAAACCTCACAAACTTTAGGATCACTCCCTTAACTAATCAATTAGGATTGAGTCTTAGTCTATATAGATTTTTACCTTTACCCTCTCTTGAGTCTTTCATCTTCTCATCTCAAAGAAAATTCAAAATATCTAATAAAGGTAGGCATTTATTGCATTTAGGCCTTTCATATAAAGAAAAGATTATAAGGGGTCTTCTCTTGTAATCTTAGAATGTATAGCATATAGCCCATCTTGGGTCAATGTGTTAAACATTTGATCTTGTATGAGGGACTTAAATGCAATACTTGTTGAAGGTACAAATAAAAAACACTTCTTCATTTCTTAATCAACAAAACACTTAATAAACACAAGTATGTTAGTGTGTTTGAGCCTTGACAATTGGAACTAAGTGTGGGGGTCTTCTTCACTCTTAGTGTGCATTCTTACCCATTCTGTCTTGGGATGTGAGAATGTACACATTCCAATGACTAAGATTCAGATACACTATCATATGCAAACAAATGAAAAAACTTCTAAAAGGCAAAAACAAACAATAACGTCTTTCCTTCGGGAATTCTTTTCTCATCTCATTCATTCTCAACGCACGAACGCGCTTCTACTCGTTCTCTTGCAAGATGGTAACGCACTCGGACCAGCGAGCCTGCAACACCTGAGCTAGAACGTAAGCCGTTCTCTAAAAAACACAAACATCTTTCCCCTAGTGAGGGGAACTACGTCGCTCTGATTCTCATGTTCCCGATGAGATACGTAGGCAGTGGGGTAGGGCCCATGCGAGCACTTCTTTTATTTTCCCTACATTTGTTCTCTTTCTTTCTTTCAGTTCCTTTTTCCAGTATCTTTTTTATCACCCTTTGATTGAAGCAAGCAAGCGTGGATCCCATCGGATACGATGGACGCGTGGGGGTGCTAATACCTTCCTCTCGCGTAACCGACTCCCTTACCCTTTCTCTTGGTCGTAAGACCATGCTTTTCCTTTCTCTCAGGTTTATGCGGTGTTTCCTTTCCCTCTCATGGGATAAATACACATTGCTGGCGACTCTGTTCGGTGCCACTTTCGCGTTTGTACTAGGATGAAAATCCCGGGAGCGACAGCTGGCGACTCTGCTGGGGACTATTGCTGTTGACCTATTGCTGGTCCATCCCTAAGCGAGTCAATCCTAGCGCTTGTCTGTTTTTCTTTCATTGGGTGTTTACTGTCGTGTTGTATTTACTGTTTTATTGTATGGTTATTTACTGCTTTACTGTACATTACTGTATTTACCGTATTTTAGCATTTTCATTTCATATGATATATTATGCTATACTGGACTGTGCTATTTTCTGTTTGGCGGGATGGGATTTCTGAGAGATAAGCCCATTACACAGGCTTGAGTATACACTTAGAATTAGAGTGGAGAGTAGTGGGACCTACGTGCCGTTTGGAGTGCGTTGGGTGTTCACGAAATTCACAGCTAGATGAGGCTATCTTGGGACACGTCGTGGCATACGCATCTTGCGTATTCCAGGATGTAGATCTAGAGAGCTGTCGACTCTAGTGACCGATCATGAGGACCTTAGTGGAAATATCCCTCTTTAGTGGTGACAATGGCAGACCACATTCTGTGGCAAACCCATTCGCACCCGAGGGCCCACTTTGGAACTTGCATAGGATGACCTTTATTTTCTAAGGGGAGTCAGTGGACGACCTCTTTGATTGGCATAGCATTGTATCCTACGGGCTGAATGTGCTATTGCTTCTCAAACCTCCGAAGCTGACAAGCCTTATTTTCTAAGAACCACATGTGAGTATGGGCGGGATGTTTACAGGTTTGCAGGAAACCCAGCCTCCTACCTACCTTACTTGTGATTCTATGATGATTTCAGACATTGTATCCTATGACAGTGATTTAAGTGTTCATCTCAGATATTGCCAGATTCAGTACAGAGACACAGTGCACACAGTTCAATACAGACACCGACACTTGATTACCTGATCACATGCCCTTTTGCATTGCATTATCATATCATAACAGTTATGTTTGTCATTTTCAGGTGCATAATACATTTCTGATTCCAATCCATGGGTTCAACAGAGATCGTCGCCGAGAGAAAGAACAATGTGTCTTACAAGTTTCCAGATCCTGTCTTGGATTCATTGCTCAAAGTTATAGATATGGCTGGTCCGGGTATTCTTGATAGGTTTCAGAAGAGCTACGGGAATTTGGTTGGGATGGTCCGTACAATCACCAAGTATGAACATGATGCTTTGCACACTCTGCTGCAGTTCTACGAGCCTTCGTTGAGGTGCTTTCTTTTTTCAGATTACATTTTGATGCCAACACTGGAAGAATTCTCATTTATTTTGGGAATTCCGATCACGTCGGCAATACCATTCTTCTCTGGTAGTTCTCCCAGCGTAAAAGAAATTGCTGCTGCTTTACAAATGGATCAGGCATTGATAAAGAGTGGTGTGAGCAGTAAAAATGGAGTTAGCGGATTTCATTTAGAATTTCTGTCTGGACGGGCCCAGGAGGCTGCAAGTGCTAAAAATTGGACGGTTTACAATTCCATTCTGGCTCTCTGCATATATGGCCTAGTTTTCTTTCCCAATCAGCAAGACTTTGTGGATATGCAAGCGACAAGAGTTTTCGTTCTTAAAAATCCAGTCCCTACTTTGTTAGGAGATTTTTATCATTCTGTGCACTATAAGAATGAGAAAAGGAGGGGAGGATCTGTTAGTTGTTGCACTCCACTGCTGAGTCATTGGTTTTTCAAACATTTGCCTCAGACAGGTGCCTTTGTGGAAACCAAAGATGTGGCGAAATGGTCTAAACGATTGATGAGTTTAACTGCTGATAACATTGTATGGTTTGACCACCGGTTATTGAGAATAGAGCTTGTCACAAGATGCGGAAATTTTCCAAATGTGCCTTTGATTGGCAGAAAAGGAGGGATCAATTATAATCCAGTTTTGGCCATCCGACAGTTTGGGTATGCTTCCAGGGATCCTCCTACAGAGCAAGATGTGGAAGAATCTTTATTCTTTACAGGAACTAAAGATGCGAAGGTGGTAGAAGTAGTGAATGCTTGGAAAGATAAGCACAAAATTGGAAAAGCAGTTTTTGGAAAAGGAGATTGTAGATCTTATCCTGAATATGACAGGTGGATTGAAACGAAAGTAAAGGAATTGCTTTTACCCTTTTCAAGGGGACCTCTTTTATGTGCAGTACAGCCAGAACAACCCACTATGGTGGCTATTGAAGAATGTGAGAAGTGGAAGAAAATGGTCAGAGAGTTGCAGATAGAGAATTCTGGAATGAGCAGATGTCTTCAGAAAGCTCTAGCTGACAACAAAGAGTTGGAAAAGAGAGCCTTGAAAGCGGAAAAAACCTTGGCTGACAAAGAGGAAGATTTTGATGACCGAGCTCGGTACTTTCGGAAACTTACTTTGGGAGCAGATGACACTAGTCAGGCTCACAAGATTACAAAACAGGCTTTAGCCCGAAGCAAGGATTCATTAGCTCAACTTCGTCAAGCTTGGGATGAAGTCAGAATTGAAAATGCCGAGTTAAAGGATCAGTCGAAGACTAAAGACGAGGAGCTTAAAAAGGCACATGAGCAGAGGAGAAAGTATCGGGAAAGTCTCGATAAAAGTCAAGAACAGTTAGAAGAAGCTAGAAGCCAGTTGAAGAATACCAAGAAAGAGCTTGAAGAAGTCATGATAGAAAGGGAGATACTCAAGACGCAAGCTGGCATAAAGAGACACAAAGGAGTGTGTGATGACGAGGCTCTGATGCTGCATATGGGTTCTTTAACTGAAGCTCTTGAGAAAAGGGATGTCTTGATCAAAGAAATGATTGAAAAGCCGAATCACCAGCGTACCCGTATACTTTTTGAGGAGATCAAATACTCAAGTGATAAGCTGAAGGGTGTGGAATTGTCAGACTGATGTTCTTTTCCTTATATTTTGTTATTAATGGTTACCATCAGGCTTGTTGATGGATCCATTTCTTCCTTGTATTGCATTTGCGGTTGAACCTTTCTTAAATGTACTTGAATACTTTGTTGAATGAGTATGAGCAGTTTTATTCAGAATTATTCCTTATCAGATAGCTGCACACAAGCAAATGACCACGACACGTCTCTTTATATCACAATTTCTGGTCTTCAGATTTCTGTGGTTGGATTGGAATCAGGGTATAAAGCACCTAGGAAATGACAAACATAGCATTGCATGGCATTGCATATCATTTTGCATTTTGTTACTTGCTTTTCAGGTACTCGTTGCGGGGTCTCTAACCTTTATTTGGTTTCAGGCAGTATAGCGGAGAGTCATATTCACCGATATTCGACGCGAAGGAATCAAGTAAGAATCATGGATCAAGTGCAAAGTGATTTGGCGGAAATGAGGGCGCGTATGGACCAGTTCATGACCCTCATGACTGGCATGGCGCAAAATCAGGAGAGACTGAGGCTTCTGGTAGAGCGTCCCGACAATGGGCCCGAAGGTGATCATCATGACAATTCACAGGGACACGGCATCCCTCCTCCCGGTGGCAACCCTCCTCCTGGTGGTAACAATCGGGGTAATGGAAATGGTAGGCATGCTGGTGTTACTCTTGAAGATACTCTGGAAGACCAATTTACTCTACTAGACGCTGATGTGGGTAATCAAGGTGATCGAAGGTATGAGGAGTTAGCAGAAAAGATCAGGGCCATAGAATGCAAGAACTCTATGGGTATTGATGTTACTAGCTTGGGGCTGGTCTCAGGAGTCAGAATTCCCCCTAAATTCAAACCTCCTACTTTTGATAAGTATCACGGCAATGCGTGTCCCCAAACGCATCTTCAAGCCTACTTTGGGAAGATTTCAGCCCATACGGATGACGAGAAGCTATGGATGCACTATTTTCAGGACAGTCTGGCTGGGGCATCCTTGACCTGGTACATGAAGTTGAATAGAGCTGCTGTGAAGAATTGGAAAGATCTGGCAGAAGCGTTCCTGAAGCAATACCAGTATAATATTGACATGGCGCCCAACCGCACTCAATTGCAGGGGTTGTCACAAAATGCCAAGGAGAGTTTCAAAGAATATGCACAGAGGTGGAGGGAAATGGCTGCCCAGGTTCAACCTCCCTTGTCAGACAGAGAAATGGCAGATATGTTCATGGGCACATTGCAAGGGGCCTATCTGGATAGATTAGCTGCTTGTCCGTCGACTGGATTTGCTGATATTGTGATTGCGGGAGAAAGAATAGAAAGTCTGTTAAAGCTTGGAAAGATCCAGGATGTGAGTGGGGCTGGCTCTTCGGGGACGAAGAAACCGTTTGCTAGTAACCAGAAAAGAAGAGAAGGTGATACGAATGCTGTGTTTAGAGGACGAGGCAGAGGGCGTTCTCGAGCTTATTATCAGGTAGATGCTGTAACAATCCCCACACCATCTGTTCAGAAACAACAACCCCAACAACAAGTTCAACAGCAACAACCCTTTTTCCAGCAAAGGTCTAGACAGAGGGATCGTAAGATGGATCCTCTCCCTATGACTTATGCCGCGCTGTTGCCCCGGCTACTCGAGTTAAAGTTGGTAGAACTCCGTACTATGAAAGCTTCGGTTGCTGGAAACCTGCCACCTAACTTCGATGCTAATGCTCGTTGTGAGTTCCACTCAGGTGCTCAGGGGCACTCCATTGAAAAATGCTGGGCTTTCCATCATAAAGTACAAGATTTGATTGATGCTAAAGCCATCAATTTCTCTCCCGCTCCTAATATTACTCAGCATCCCATGCCTGATCATAGCGCAGCAAATGTGTACGCTATTGAAGATGGGAGGAGATTGAATCTGGTGACAGATATCCGTCAAGTGAAAACTTCTTTGTTGGTTGTAAAAGATCGTTTATTGAAGGGACTGGTGTTCCCGGGCTGTAATCAAGAGTGCTCTGAGTGTATGAATCAGGAGAACGGCTGTGATAAGTTGAAGATGGGTTTACAGAATCTGATCGATGAAGGATGTCTACAGTTCGATAGAGTCGTGAAAGACACTGATGAGATATCAACCGTGACCATCTATTACACTCCCGCTGAGATTCAAATGCCGGTCAATGCAGTTCCCGTGGCGAGTGTTGCGCCAGAAGGGCCCAGTCCTGTCACTATCACGGTGCCAGGACCAATTCCGTTCACATCCACGAAAGCTATCCCATGGCACTATGGGGCAGATTTATATTACGAAGGTAAAAAACAGGAAGTTGAGTCATCAGTCAGCCCAAATATTGATAATGTAGGGGGTGTAGGGGGCTTTACAAGGAGTGGAAGGTTGTTCGCTCCCCAGACCTTGAGAAGTGATAAGGAGGTAGAAGCTGCAGCAAAGGCTAAGGGTAAACAGGTGGTTGAAAGTGCGCCTACACCTGAAGCAGAGACAAAGATTACTTTTGATAAGGAAATGGAAGAATTTATGAAGATAATCAAGAAAAGCGATTATAAGATTGTGGACCAACTGAATCAGACCCCTTCAAAGATTTCAATCTTGTCACTATTGATGTGCTCTGATGCGCACCGACAGGCGTTGTTGAAAGTGTTGAAGAGTGCGTACGTGCCACAAGAAATTACTGTTAATCAGCTCGAGGGCGTAATCTCCAATGTTAATGTTAGCCATGGCTTGGGCTTTACAAGTAGAGATTTGACTGTTGAAGGAAGAAACCATAATAAGGCTTTGCATATCACGATGGAGTGTAAGGGCGCAGTGTTATCTCATGTACTGGTAGACACTGGTTCATCACTCAATGTCTTGCCCAAGAAGGCATTAATGAAGCTGGAAGTTGACGGTTTGATCTTAAGGCCTAGTGAATTGGTGGTCAGAGCATTCGATGGAACTAGACGATCTGTGTTTGGTGAGGTGGAATTGCCCGTACAAATTGGACCACAGGTATTCAAATCCACGTTCCATGTAATGGACATACAACCTGCATATAGCTGCCTATTGGGACGCCCTTGGATTCACGGAGCCGGGGCTGTTACTTCTACTCTACATCAAAAGCTGAAGTATGAGTTTGAAGGGCAGGTTGTGACAGTGTGTGGGGAAGAAGACATCTTTGTGAGTCACTTGTCCACGTTCAAGTACATTGAAATGGATGGGGAAATTCATGAGATGCTGTGCCAATCATTTGAAGCAGTCAATATTGACGATGCACCTGAGTCTTCTTCTGTACCAGTTGGGGCTGGTACCTCCATTTCATCTTACAAACAAGCTGTCGAAGTCGTTAGGGCAGGCAACGCCCAAGGTTGGGGCAGGTTAATAGAGACCCCAATGAAGGAAGACAAATTTGGTATTGGTTATCATCCTTCTACAACTTCAGATGCGGGGAGCAGGGGACCCATTACTTTCAATAGTGGGGGAATTATCTACATGGACCAGTCTTGTGCAGCCACGGAGGATAGTGTTGACAGTAATTGTGACCTGGACAACTGGGTACGCCCTCATGCTTCGGGACAACAAGTGCAGAACTGGTTCGTTGAGGAAGTCATCCGGGTTACTCTTCAGACAGAGTAATTTTTCTTTGTTTTTTCTAACCATAATGCATGACAAAATCTTGCGCTCTGCCCAAGGCGTATAGATTCATTTGTAGGGCCACCATGGTTGCATTTGCAATGTTTAATCATTAATAAAGGACGTTTTGCAATCAAATTTTGTTCTCTGTCTTTCAGTTTTTATTTTTGCACAAAAAAATAAAATGGCAATGTTTCATTTTCTTTTGTTTTGCTTAAAAATAAATTCTAAAATAAGGCATGAACACGTTCATGCAGACTTGATCCTCCGGATACCACTGATAACGATTTTGATATGGCCATGTATGACTTTGACAATCCGATTTATCAAGCCGAAGAAGGGGATGAGAAAGATTGTGAACTCCCTGAAGAACTGGCCAGATTGTTGAAACAGGAGGAAAGGGTCATCCAGCCTCATCAGGAGACTGTAGACATCATCAATATTGGTACCAAGGACGCCAAAAAAGAGATCAGGATTGGTGCCAGCTTGCAAGCAGATGTGAAGCAAACTTTGACGGAAATGTTGCGCGAGTATGTTGACGTCTTCGCCTGGTCGTATCAAGACATGCCGGGGTTGGATACGGATATTGTCGTGCATAGGCTGCCATTAAGAGAAGAATGTCCGCCAGTCAAGCAGAAACTTCGTCGGACTCACCCCGACATGGCTTTAAAGATTAAGGAGGAAGTCCAGAAGCAGTGGGACGCTGGTTTTCTTGCTGTGACAAAGTATCCTCCATGGGTAGCCAACATCGTGCCAGTACCGAAGAAAGATGGAAAAGTGAGAATGTGTGTGGATTATCGAGATCTTAATAAAGCTAGCCCGAAAGATGATTTTCCACTACCTCATATTGATGTGCTGGTCGATAATACAGCTCAATTTTCAGTGTTCTCATTTATGGACGGGTTCTCCGGGTACAACCAGATCAAGATGGCACCTGAAGACATGGAGAAGACCACGTTCATTACTCCGTGGGGTACATATTGTTATAAAGTAATGCCTTTTGGGTTGAAAAACGCAGGGGCAACGTACCAGCGGGCGATGGTGACATTGTTTCATGACTTGATTCATAAGGAGATCGAATGTTATGTAGATGATATGATTGCCAAGTCGAGAACAGAAGAGGAACATCTGGTTAACCTGAAAAAGCTGTTTGAAAGGTTGAGAAAGTTCCGTCTGAGATTAAATCCAAACAAGTGCACGTTTGGGGTACGTTCTGGAAAGTTGCTAGGTTTCATTGTGAGCGAAAGAGGAATCGAGGTTGATCCTGCCAAGGTGAAAGCAATACAAGAAATGCCTGAACCGAGAACAGAAAAAGAGGTTCGTGGTTTCTTGGGTAGATTGAACTACATTGCAAGGTTCATATCTCACCTAACAGCCACGTGTGAGCCAATATTTAAATTGTTGAGGAAAGATCAAACGGTCAGGTGGAATGACGATTGCCAATTGGCATTCGATAAGATAAAAGAATACTTGCAGGAACCTCCGATTCTAATGCCTCCAGTTGAAGAGAGACCGCTGATAATGTATCTGACAGTGCTTGAAGGTTCCATGGGTTGTGTTCTCGGTCAACATGACGAGACAGGTAGGAAGGAGCATGCTATTTACTACCTGAGCAAAAAGTTCAATGATTGTGAGTCCCGATACTCAATGCTTGAAAAGACATGCTGTGCGCTTGCATGGGCCGCTAAGCGATTGAGGCAATATATGGTTAGGCACACGACCTTGTTGATTTCAAAAATGGATCCTATCAAGTATATTTTCGAGAAACCAGCATTGACAGGCAGAGTTGCACGGTGGCAAATGGTCTTGACAGAGTATGACATTCAGTACACTTCACAAAAGGCCATCAAAGGAAGTATCTTGTCTGACTATCTTGCGCAACAGCCGATTGATGATTACCAACCCATGAAATTTGACTTCCCTGATGAGGACATCATGTTTCTCAAAGCTAAAGACTGCGAGGAACCACTTCCGGAGGAGGGGCCAGACCCTGAATCCAAATGGAGTCTGATGTTTGATGGGGCTGTCAATATGAATGGGTGCGGAGTTGGAGCAGTTCTTATCACGCCGGAAGGTGTTCATATGCCTTTCACTGCCCGAATAACTTTCGGGTGCACCAACAATGAAGCAGAGTACGAAGCTTGTATAATGGGGATCGAGGAGGCGATTAATCTACGGATTAAAACCCTTGATATATTCGGTGATTCAGCTTTGGTAATCAATCAAGTGAAAGGGGGTTGGTACACGCACCAAGCAAATCTAGTGCCGTATAGAGATTATACGAGGAGATTGCTGACATTTTTCACAACAGTGAAACTGTACCATATTCCTCGAGATGAGAATAGGTTCGCTGATGCCTTGGCCACTCTGTCTTCCATGATCAAAGTGCAAGGATGGAACCATGTACCTAAGATTGAGGTATCCCGCCTTGACAGACCAGCATTTGTGTTTGCGGTCGATGCGACGTCTGATGACAAGCCATGGTTTCATGATATTAAGTGTTTCTTGAAAAGTCAAGAGTACCCGTCAGGGGCATCGTCCAAAGACAGGAAGACGTTGAGAAGGTTAGCTGGTAGTTTCTTCCTGAACAAAGATGGCGTGCTGTATAAAAGAAATTTTGACACGGTCCTGCTTAGATGTGTGGATAGACATGAAGCAGACTTGTTGATGATTGAAGTGCACGAAGGCTCTTTCGGTACTCACGCCGGAGGGCATGCGATGGCTAAAAAGTTGTTAAGATCGGGATATTATTGGTTGACTATGGAGTCAGATTGTTGTAAATATGCCCGCAAATGCCATAAATGCCAGATCTATGCGGACAAAGTGCATGTACCTCCAAATCCGTTGAGCATCATGTCGTCGCCTTGGCCGTTTGCCATGTGGGGCATTGATATGATCGGAAAGATTGAGCCTACAGCTTCCAATGGTCATCGTTTCATCTTGGTGGCAATTGATTACTTCACCAAATGGGTTGAAGCCGCATCCTATGCCAATGTTACAAAACAAGTGGTCGCTCGTTTCTTAAAACGGGATATCATTTGCCGATATGGAGTTCCCGAAAGGATCATTACTGATAATGGTTCTAATTTGAACAATAAGATGATGGCTGAGTTATGCCGGGACTTCAAAATCGAACACCACAATTCTTCTCCGTACCGCCCAAAGATGAATGGCGCGGTCGAAGCGGCCAACAAAAATATCAAGAAGATTGTACAGAAGATGGTTGTCACGTACAAAGATTGGCATGAGATGTTACCATTTGCTTTGCATGGGTATCGAACGTCGGTACGCACGTCCACTGGGGCAACCCCATTCTCACTCGTATATGGTATGGAGGCAGTGCTACCGGTTGAAGTAGAGATTCCGTCCCTCAGAGTCATGATGGATGTTAAGCTAGATGAAGCTGAATGGGTACGAGCCAGATTTGATCAGTTGAGCCTTATTGAGGAAAAGCGATTGGCGGCTGTATGTCATGGGCAACTATATCAGCGCAGAATGAAACAGGCATTTGACCAGAAGGTGCGTCCTCGGGTTTATAAAGTCGGAGATGTGGTACTCAAAAGGATCCTTCCTCCCAATACAGATCACAGGGGCAAATGGACTCCTAATTATGAAGGTCCATTCGTGGTTAAAAGGGTCTTTTCGGGCGGAGCTTTATTGCTTACAACCATGGATGGCGAAGACTTTTCATCCCCTGTCAACTCGGACGTAGTCAAAAAATACTTCGCATGAATAGACCCGCTGGATAATAAAAATAAAAAAATCCAGGCAAAAAAGGGCATCCCGGCGAACCAAAAACAGAATAAGGTTCGGGCAAAAATTAGGGATATAATTAAAAAAATTTTGTACACCCGGTAAGTTGAAAACCCGAAAGGGCAATTTAGGCAAAAAAGGGTATCCTGGTGGATCAAAAACCTGAAAGGGCGGTCTACACAAAAGAGGGATTTAAGCGAATGACTACGGTCTGAGTTATCTGTACCCATTACCGTTTGAACAGCTGACGTTCTGAAGGATAGGAATCGGTCTGATCATTCCTCAGAAGGCAAGGTCGGGGAGTTTTGAAGACATACTGGTCATAACAGAATGGAAACTCAGTGGAATTCCGTTTTCACATTGCCATTAGGATAGTTTCTTTTCTCAATTTTCAGCGATCACCTCTTTCCAGGGATTGCTTCCGGATGTAATTGCCTATTCTGGGCTCTCAGTCAATAAATTGAATTTCAATAAAAAGCTCTCTATTTTTGTTTTATTGCTTTGTTTGCAAAAACGTCCTAATTTTTGATAAAACATTGCATTTGAAAACATGGCAGCCTTACAATAACATGCGCAGAAAAAACATTTGAAATTACTTCGAATGTTGAATACTCCCGGATGATGGATTCTAGCCACGCAATATTCGGGGCATGTGGGCATATTCTTTTGTTGCAGGTAGCAGGTGCAGATGATTTTAAGCACAAGACTAGCAATAAATCACTCCACGCAAAAGACTGGGGCAATTATGGGTAAGGAGATCGGCGTTCATCGGGTCGATCTCAGCGAATTAAGTTCAACTGGGTACCGTTGTATCTTATTAAGTCGATTCTCTCATTCAGTACTTCCAACAACTACAAGCTTTTCTGTGTCGATAACGGTCACAGGTTCCCCAAAAGGGTGGTCTCATCGACACTGAAACTGATGGTCATTATCCCCAGCGAAGTCACAAGAGTTTGAAGAGGCTAGATCTTCTGTAAAATCCTCTTATGACATCCTTCGGGGACGAATTGTTGTTTTGTCCAAGCACGGGGCATGTTTGGTTCCCCAGCATGAAGTGTTGATCATCCCCAGTAGAGTTTGAGGACAGTTGGTCTTCTGTAAAATCCTCTCAAAAGGCATTCCCCAGCACGAGACGTTTTAAAGCAGTTTCCTCCAACGGAGTTTGTTATAAACTCGCCATCCCCAACGGAATTGTCTAAGGGAAGGCTCGCCTAACATGGGGCATTGTAGTACTTATCCTAAGCTCGATAGTCACATTCTTCAGCAGACTACTGTGGATTTGCTTTGGGTTTCCCCAACAGATCTCTAATGACTCTTCGTAGCAAGTTGCAGGGGAATGTTCTAACCAGGATTTGCATATCCCTGGCAGAGTAGCCCTGATATCCAGCAAGATCGTATCTCTGGTCATGGTATCCCCACAAAGGTCAGCATCGAATCTTGTCAGCAATACTCCCCAGCTGAGTTGTCGTTCTCCCCGCAGAGGTTTATCAGATCGACAGAATCTATTCCTCAACAAGGATGGTACAGCCTTTCCCTAGCCGGGTCAGAAGGTTGATAATCCCTATAAAGGATCTTGGGTTGAATAAATCCCCAAGCAGAGTTTTAATGGCTCATTTCCCCAGCAGGACGTCATTTAAAAATTCTCATCCCCAGCGGAGTTGCTGTGACCAGAATCCAGCCCCAAACAGATGGAATGATTCCTGCCAGAGTCGTCATTCCCTCATATCTTAAAGTCCAATTTATTGTTGGCAAGCTTGACAATTCGAAGCAGACGGATTGTTCATCCATTCGCCAGCAGAGATATTATCCTCTCAGGAACCTCTAAAGTCAAGTCATTGATCATTGTTCCTCAGCAGAATCAGCAGAGATGTCTGACACGGATGCAGAGAGTAATACAATTTTAAAATTCTTAAAGTCCAACAGTGGATTGGCAAAAGTCCGTCTTCGGGTGGCAAAAGTCCAACAGTGGATTGGCAAAAGTCCATCTAAGGGTGGCAAATTCTTAAAGTCCAACAGTGGATTGGCAAAAGTCCGTCTTCGGGTGGCAAAAGTCCAACAGTGGATTGGCAAAAGTCCGTCTTCGGGTGGCAAAAGTCCAACAGTGGATTGGCAAAAGTCCATCTAAGGGTGGCAAGTTCCAAAAGTCCAACAGTGGATTGGCAAAAGTCCATCTTCGGGTGGCAAAGCAGCTAAAAGTCCAACAGTGGATTGGCAAAAGTCCATCTTCGGGTGGCAAAGCAGTTCCAAAAGTCCAACAGTGGATTGGCAAAAGTCCGTCTTCGGGTGGCAAAAGTCCAACAGTGGATTGGCGAAAAGTCCGTCTTCGGGTGGCAAAAGTCCAACAGTGGATTGGCAAAAGTCCATCTTCGGGTGGCAAAGCAGCTAAAAGTCCAACAGTGGATTGGCGAAAGGTCCATCTAAGGGTGGCATATTCTAAAAGTCCAACAGTGGATTGGCAAAAGTCCATCTTCGGGTGGCACGAAGCTGCAAAGTCCACCAGTAGCGTGGCAGGCCAGTAGTCGTCTGGAGTTGCATAAAAGACATTATTAAAGTCCACCAGTAGTGTGGCAAGCCAGTAGTCGTCTGGCGTCGTTCAAAAGACATTATTAAAGTCCACCAGTAGTGTGGCAAGCCAGTAGTCGTCTGGCGTCGTTCAAAAGACGTTATTAAAGTCCACCAGTAGTGTGGCAGGCCAGTAGTCGTCTGGAATTGCATAAAAGACATTATTAAAGTCCACCAGTAGTGTGGCAGGCCAGTAGTCGTCTGGAATTGCATAAAAGACATTATTAAAGTCCACCAGTAGCGTGGCAAGCCAGTAGTCGTCTGGCATCGTTCAAAAGACAGATCTCTCCGACGTTTCATCGAAGATTCAATCCAGCAGTCTTGTTGGGTTTATATCCCTTTTCTTCTTCATCACCCAGAGCAAATTTTTGGTTATATTTGGTATTCAATCACTATATACCTTGAAAGTCCGAAAGCAATTGCTTTCAGGCATTCAGGTCTACAGCGCTTGAATAGGGGCAGCTGTAATACCCCAAAATTTGCTCTCCCCTTTTGGCATCATAGCATGGCATTATCATTTATCATATCATATCCATCCCATTAGCATTGCATTGCATTTAACATAGAAAAATGAAGCATGGCATCCTTCTTACCATCAGGGCATGTGATCAAGTGGAAGGTGGACAATCAAGGAATCATTCAAAGCACAGAAAGGTCAATCAAGTTGGTTCTAGGCAAGCCAAGAGGTCTCTCATGTCTCATACTATCTCAATTGATCTTCCACAACCTCAAGAAGGTGAGATTCAATAGGAGATTGAAGCACTACATCTTTCACTATGCAAGAAGTCCAAAAATTGAAGGAAAACCCTCAAAAGAGATAGCTCATTGATTCAAAATCATTCCCAAGTGGCATTTCTCATCATTCTTTAAGAGGATACACAACATACTCTGAGGAATTGGAAATTGAAGACTGCACTTTTACCTCCTAACCAGAGGGGGCCAAAACTAGGGTTTCCCATTAAATCAGGGAATCTTTGATTTTTTGGACAAAGCTTGTTGTCATGGTATTCTACATGTTCTTAAGTGTATGTGTGTGGAAGATTGCATCTCAATTGGTTTTAGAAGTGGTTCAATTGGAAGAAAGATCAAGAATCAGAGAAATTGGGGCAAAGTCAAATAATCAGAGGAAAAAGTCAACTCTTGACTTTTTGAGGCCAAATTCATGAAATTCATGTTACATATGTCCAATGTACAAAATTTGATCAAGAAACTCCAAAGGAATCATGAAAAAATCAAGATGTGGAAAGTTGCCATTTTTGGATGAAGTGGGGTTACTAAAAATAGCAAGTTTTGGCCATTTTGCATCAGAATTTGAACCAAGGCCATTTAAATTTGGAGCACCAAATGAAAAATCCACTCTGCCTCAATGAAAGATCTTGCTTTGAGCTTCAAATCCATGGGTAGAACATCTCCATTGGATAAAAATTGAGTGAGATATGATTGATCAAAGTTTGAGCAAAGTAGGTCCAAAACTAGGTCATGACCAAGATTTTCAGGGCACGCGCGTAGTCATTTTCTCAAACACTTGGTGGGCCAAATGTATTGATCAATTACTCATGATTAGAGGCTTCAAATGGAAAATCTTTCAACATCAAAATTGTTCCTCTATGTGAGATCTTCAAAGTTGGTGTTTATCAATTTTTCATCTGATCAAAGGTCAAGAAGTTATGTTGAGTCCAATGTGCTTTGATCACGCTGAAAACCTAGGGGCCATGTTACCTTGTCAACCAACCTTGGCCACGCCCTCATACCAGTTCCAAACCTATGTGTTATAGGTCATTTTTCAACCTCTTCCAAGCATCATTTCATTTCATTTTTCGTACCAAACATGTAGCATTACATCTCCTCTTTCCAATGACTCCTAAAACACACCAATTCATTCATTGAGTAGAGAGAAAAACTTCCTCAAACCACCTCATGTTGATACTGATGCATTGACAGACTGGTGCACGATTTTGGTTCACACACACCCCAAACACTTCATCACATCAGCTTTCCACATTAAACCAAACACACATGACTTACACATTGCACACTTGCCTTGGCATACATGAGAATGGAAAGAAACAAACTTGCTGAGCAAGTTTCTGCTACAACCAGCCGTGCCTTCATTTTCTTTTCACCTCCACCATAGCATATCATGAGTTGCCATCACCATATCATTGCTCTCCCTAACTAACTTGACTCAGTTAGTTAGGGATGACTCACCCAAACCACCATGACTCAGCTGACTCACTCAGTTAACTATGGTTAGCTCACACTATAAATAAAAACTTCACTCTCAAATTTCATTCCTAACTTCATTTTCTCACATTCAACTCAGAAATTCTCTCGATTCTCTCTCAATTCCTCCACATTGCAACTGATTTTCAAACTCCATTTCATTCATCTTCCTCATCTTCATCTCAGAATATCTCTGATTCTATCTCCATTTTCATCACATTGCAACTGTTTTGAAGCTTGGATATCAACTCTCCTCCACTGAAGCATCATTCATTCTCTGCATCTAAGCCTTTATTTGGCCAAAAGAAACTCAAAGAAGAAGCAACATCTCTGGTTTTTCTGAAGAACACATCAAGATCATAAATCTTCAGGTACGAATTTCTTCCCTTATAGACCTAATGTGAAGATGTTATCAGGTTCTTGATGCTTCATATAAGCTCAAGAACTTGTCTGGCTAGTTGATAGGCCTTTAGAGGCATAGTTGAAATGTTAGGGCAAATATTCATATGCTCGATTCTCCCATTTCATGAACTTTTTGTATGTTTTGTCACTGGATTCATGCTCTACATTACTTCCTCTTCATTTTGGTATACTGTTTGTAAGATTC
Organism: Lathyrus tuberosus; assembly: GCA_022829125.1. Classification (NCBI taxonomy): domain Eukaryota; kingdom Viridiplantae; phylum Streptophyta; class Magnoliopsida; order Fabales; family Fabaceae; genus Lathyrus; species Lathyrus tuberosus. Next base: position 12,041,529 of record JALAZF010000090.1, read on the forward strand.
TGGGAGAATTGAAGTTGCAGACGGTGGCGTGTGACCGGAGAAGGTGACCGGAGGTCCCTCTCCGGCCGGTGTTTTTTGGTTAGGGTTTTGTTTGCAGTTTAAATCATGGCCGTTGATGTGTTCTAATCGTGTGGTGAGGAGCGTGCCAACACATTAAAATGCACATGCACCTCACGTGCCTTATTTCTGAATTCAATTAATCAACGTGTGGTGCAGTGCATGGTAGTGTGAGTGGACATTCATGTGAGTGCGTTGGATCCAAATACTTTGACTTGTTGGTTGACTTGACCTGATCCAATGGTGATCTTTTGTTTGACTCTGGTTGACTGAGGGTACATGTTAATTAGTGTGGATTGCGCAGACTTGGACCTAGACCAATTTGATATTCGCACCTCCCTTGTTTAAGGCCCAATGTAATTTGAACTGATTAATTACTAGTCACGCACCCCCATTCCTTTTTGCATTCCATTTTATTTTTTCCATTTTGCTACACGTTTCATAATTAATTATTAAAAATACCAAAACATATTGGAAAATTCTACAAAAATTCATGTGTATTCTTAAAACATTTAGGAAATTTTCTATGATTTTATTTTCTGATTTTATGACCATTTTGCCCCTGTTCCATTATTTCTTTTGAATTTCCATTTGCATGCATACTTAATGTGACATATGATTTTGTGCATTTTTGTTTTTGATCATAAAAAATGATTTTGATGCCTTTCTTTTTGCATTGTGGTCACAATATGTTGAGGTATGTTTGAGATTTATGAAATGATTTTTAAGTCTTTTTTGGATGACTTTTGATGTGTTGCTTTGAGCATGAATGCATGAAACTTCCATGGGACTTTGACCTAATTGTTGAGTGACTTTGGTTCTGATTCATTGCTTGTGGACTTGATATGTTAATGGCATGTGTTTAAGGTGTTTGATTGGTGAAAGTCATAATTTTTGAAGCATGTTTGCTATTTGTTTGAAGCATGAAGTTTAACTTGTTCATTTTGTGAATGCATGCCTCATGTTTGGTTTGCTTGATCATGAAGGCACTTGTGCCATGAGTTGTGGTTTTGTTTGAGGATGTATAGCATGTTAATTGACTTCTGATTGTGACATTTGGGTTTCATCTTTGCATGTTTGATGTTTATCTTGCACCTTAAGTCACTTGTTTCACAAGTATGAACCACATTCACATCACTTCACCTTTTCTTCTTTGCTTCTTGTTGGATTGAGATTTTGTTTGCATGATTTGGTATGCTCATTTAGGATAACATTAGGTTGTGTAAATATGAGTTACATTCTGACTTGGAAGCATGTATAGCATTCAATCTCATTTTACTTTGTTTGTCAACTTGTTTGAATTTGATTTGTTCATTATATTTTCTTACTTTACTTGTAAGTGATTGTGCTAACCATGTAGGGGCTTTGGTAAGTTTCAATTGAGTGTGGATAAGGAATCCACATTCAACTTCTATCCTTTCTCTTTTACAATTCCATTTTGTGTTTTGTTAAGCACTTATGTGCTTTCTTTTGATAACTCATCACTTTCCCCTTGTGAATTACAATTCATCTTCTACTTTAGAAGTGAATTGTTTAATTCATTCTTTCTTTAGACTTTAGGTTGAAACCTCACAAACTTTAGGATCACTCCCTTAACTAATCAATTAGGATTGAGTCTTAGTCTATATAGATTTTTACCTTTACCCTCTCTTGAGTCTTTCATCTTCTCATCTCAAAGAAAATTCAAAATATCTAATAAAGGTAGGCATTTATTGCATTTAGGCCTTTCATATAAAGAAAAGATTATAAGGGGTCTTCTCTTGTAATCTTAGAATGTATAGCATATAGCCCATCTTGGGTCAATGTGTTAAACATTTGATCTTGTATGAGGGACTTAAATGCAATACTTGTTGAAGGTACAAATAAAAAACACTTCTTCATTTCTTAATCAACAAAACACTTAATAAACACAAGTATGTTAGTGTGTTTGAGCCTTGACAATTGGAACTAAGTGTGGGGGTCTTCTTCACTCTTAGTGTGCATTCTTACCCATTCTGTCTTGGGATGTGAGAATGTACACATTCCAATGACTAAGATTCAGATACACTATCATATGCAAACAAATGAAAAAACTTCTAAAAGGCAAAAACAAACAATAACGTCTTTCCTTCGGGAATTCTTTTCTCATCTCATTCATTCTCAACGCACGAACGCGCTTCTACTCGTTCTCTTGCAAGATGGTAACGCACTCGGACCAGCGAGCCTGCAACACCTGAGCTAGAACGTAAGCCGTTCTCTAAAAAACACAAACATCTTTCCCCTAGTGAGGGGAACTACGTCGCTCTGATTCTCATGTTCCCGATGAGATACGTAGGCAGTGGGGTAGGGCCCATGCGAGCACTTCTTTTATTTTCCCTACATTTGTTCTCTTTCTTTCTTTCAGTTCCTTTTTCCAGTATCTTTTTTATCACCCTTTGATTGAAGCAAGCAAGCGTGGATCCCATCGGATACGATGGACGCGTGGGGGTGCTAATACCTTCCTCTCGCGTAACCGACTCCCTTACCCTTTCTCTTGGTCGTAAGACCATGCTTTTCCTTTCTCTCAGGTTTATGCGGTGTTTCCTTTCCCTCTCATGGGATAAATACACATTGCTGGCGACTCTGTTCGGTGCCACTTTCGCGTTTGTACTAGGATGAAAATCCCGGGAGCGACACCTACCCTCGTGTTATAAGCCCCACTCTTTTTCTTTAAAACTTTTTGGGCCTCTTGAGAGAGTGTAAGACCCATCCCTTTGTACATAAAACAAATTTTGGGCCACAGTCACTTGTATAAGTCCCTCTGTACAAATTCAAACAGTGCGCTCACTGATAAAACCCTAGGCCTCTCCTTGAGCTGTAAGCCCCAAATCTTTCTTTTCCAAAACACTTTCTCCTTTGATTTTGAATATACTGTTGTTTTCAATCTTTCTTTGTTGAACAACTAACCAAACAGCATGGAAGCTCTACAACCGAGTAAGTGGTTATTGCTTTCATTTACCGCTTTCATATACATATAACTGTATTGTGGGGCTGTTTCACTGTAAGTCTTCTTTCATAAACTCATATCAACTGTGTAATAATAGTATAGATATTTAGAGTTTCCCCGGCAACTACGTCTAGAACTAGGTGACGCCGTTTCGTTTATTCGTAGAAATAGACAACTAGATCCCCAATAGGATCACCAGATACAGTCTTCTCTTCGGCTGTCCACATTAGGAATTGTCAAGAAACTCTATTCCCAGAGATGAATGTATTCTCTGTGAATGGCATATTTGAGTTTCTTCCAAATTCTCGAACTTTCCTGACTTGATCTATTCCTTGTGAATAGCTTGCCTTGAATTTCTCACTGTTTGGGGACCCATCGGCTTCTTAAAAGCATCGGCCTCCTCTTGGGCATTATACAAGGACCCACGGGCTTCCTAAAAGCAACCCCGCCTCCTCTTGGGCTTAGTACAAGGACCCATCGGCTTCTTAGAAGTATTCACAGCCTCCTCTTATGCTTCGTATAATGATCTCTTCCTCCGGGAATGATAGCCTCCTCTTGGGCTTCGTACAAGGACCGATCGGCTTCGTAAAAGTTTCCAGCCTCCTCTTGGGCTTCGTACAAATTGTCCCGACGACCTCCTAGAGGTATAGGAATAGAAATTAGTCATCTGCATAGAACAGTCCTTTCATAGAGTCTACTACTGTTTCTCAAAGCATAGTACAAAAGATGAAACTCTAGACACGGACAGTCTAATATCCTTGAGTCTCAAAGACATTCTCAAGTGACCCCTTCGTTAAAATAGGAAGGAAACCCGTAGACTCGGACAGTCTCAATACCTTTGGATTTCCCATTTCCTCAAAGAACAGGAATAACCTGGATCCTCGAATCAAATCCTCGAGTACAGTGTTGCTCATATAAGAACTGATTTTCTCTTTTAAAATCAGTATATTGGACCTGTCACTCAACTGAAACAGTCACCATAGCCTCTTCTTGGGTTTTGTACAATGATCCTCCCCAGCGGAGTCAAACAAATTTTCGCCTCCATCTCGGGCTTTGTACGAGATACAAAAACTCTCTTGTTGAGTCAAATAGACTCCATCTCGGGCTTTATACGAGATACCAAAAGATTCCCTCGTTGAGTCAAAACCTTTTAGCCTCTCTCTCGGGCTTTGTACGAGACACGTAATAGCCTCCTCTTAGGCTTTGTATAAGAAAACCACTGGTTGATCCAATCAACCTTTTAGCATCAAAGCTGTGCCTCGTTCACAGTACACAAACATCAATAACTCTTTCCCTTTCATCTAATCGCTGTAAGCGGTAAGCCTCTGGATCATCTACATCCATGCCACTGTCCCTCTTTTAGCATGAGAAATTCCTAAGGAAAGATGACATTACTCTAAACTGAGTTAAAGTCTTCTCCTTCAGGTTAAAATCCCCTATAAAGGAAATTATGGCATTGCCGAATTCACATATCCCGGTTAAAGTAATTCTCCTTTATAAACAGTTGTGACATACAACCCCCTCTTTAGAGATGACAAATTCTCCCTAAAGTCAACACTTTTAGCTTCACATCTTGGGCTTTAAACAAGATACAAACCACCTTTCGCTTCACGTCTTGGGCTTTGAACAAGACACCAAACAACCATTTCCTCCCATAGAATAGGAGGAACTACGAACACTCTAATTTCCCTGTTTCGGTAAACGGGAATACGTAGGCATAAGATTGAAAGAAAAATCTTAGCGAGCACACTAAACAAAAACCCAAAATCCCATACTCTCATGTATCTATCAAAAGCATCAGTCTTAACATCTTAATCCTCGTTCCCCGCCAGAAAATCCAAGAAAGAAAGAAAACCGTATTGGCGAAAATACAAATAACCAGTACAAAGGCCCCCCCACATTGATAGCATTCGTAACCTAACAGGCCGCTGTTTAAACTCAGTATGCAAAGCAGGGTTAATTGGAGACATCTATTTCCCTTCCTTCATCAGTTTTAATAGGATAAAAAATAAATCGACCTGTAGTAAGCTCAACCGCAGAGAGCGACCAGCGCTTAAGAACCGCGTCCAAAATCGCTCGCTACACACTCAAATGACAAATGATGCAAATACTAAGCAATTCATACAATATCTAAATGATCACAAAAGAAATCATGGAAGCAAAAGATCACTAAGGACTTCAAGGGTTGTAGCTTGGTCGGGTAGACAATAAAGGGACATTTCTAACGGCCATTGAAACGAAATTGCCGATGCAAAAGAACATTCACTAAACAAAGTATTCACAACATCTCAACTTCATTCACCAATTTTTTCCTTATCTCACCTTCTCAAACTTCCTTGCACATTTATTGGATCTATTTTTCTCATTCAAGCATGCATTTTATTCTCATTTGTACACAAATATTCACAACTCTTCTCTTTTCATGCTTGCTTGAATTTTTTCAAAATTTTGAGTAATTCACCAATCTTCTTTTTCATTCTCCCCAACTTATTTTCGACTCAACCTTACGTGAATGTTCCTTGCTTTTTAAGGCAAGGGAGTCAATTAAAACACAAGTTCCAAGGATCAAGAAGAAAATATTTTAGAAGCTCTCAAAAACTCAATGATGACCAGATTTTTTTAAAATATGTACAACACCAAGTCATCACCGAAAGAGATCTAACAAATTTGGGCACAAAGGGGCTAACAAATTCTCGCTACTCACGGGTAAATTACTGTATGGAAATGGTTGTGCTCAATATCAACAAGTGCCTTGATCATTTCTAAGACTTCCATAAAATCACATACATCACAAGATAAAGCATGAATTAAAAGTATAAAACAAAATTTATCATCAATCCAAAGCATATAGTATAACCTGGAGGTTTCTCACTTTTGTGATTTTTTTTTACCTAAATGACACAAGCATTCAAAGAGAGTTGTAACAAGAAAAAACATTTTCATTTGTACCAAGACAACAAAGTTCTAATACATTCTAAATTCTAGAACTAAGTAACTATGTACCTTGACACAACAACATGCTTAAAGTACTATCCTAGCCATCCCATCTTGGAGGAATCTTCCTTTAAGATAAAGAATCACCAACCTAAAATTCCCCAAGTTTCATCACCAAAAGAAGGAAACATTAAATCTTCACAAGCATCCCAACATAAAACATATAAACAATTTTAAGAGCTGAACATTCATAAACTGAAGAATTCAACTCTTAACACAAAAGCATACCAACCATTTAAGTGCTGAGCATTCGTAAACTGAAGAACTCAACACATAATATAATAATTAAAACCGAAATATTAGTAAAATAAAAACAGAATTTTTTTACTGAAAACATCAAATATTACTACTAATAATAAATAGGAATGTAATGGTGTACACACACCTACAAAGTCAAAACAAGATACCACCAACGGTACAAATACATCCCAAAATCTAAAATAATCCAACATAGTGGATACAGTACATCAATACTAACTGAAATACAACAAAATAAATAGAACATAGTAAAACTTCACTTTGTAGAACAAAGGAAGTACAAAATCATCATCATAAAAAGAAATCAGTCCTCCTCGGACTCTGTAGCATACACCTCAGTCTCCTGGTCTTCCTCCCACTCCTCAGAGCCAGATACCTCCACATCATCACCACCCCCTCCTCAACAGCACCATCACCAGCAGGACCAGCCGCATCTTCGCCCCCTCCGAAAACTGGCCTGGCCTCAGGCCGACCAACGTGTGTGAGGAACTGCTCCCTCGACATCATATAATGCTCTGCGGCGGGATCTAGAATCTGAAGCTGGAGCACCTGCATAGAATCATGTAAGTCCAACATGGCGCGCTGAGAAGCCGTCATCCAGTCCCAATTATACTGGCAGATTTCTTGCTGATAAGGATAAAAATTGTGTGACCCAGAAACATCTCCACCACTTGTGCCGGCCTCAGCACCAGCACCAGACGACTCACCCCTAGCCCCCTTAGGCTTGCAGAATTTGTCGACATATCGATCATCGATAGCCGACGGTATCATAACCTAGCGTCGCGTAGGCAAATCTACTCCAGCATCTGCACACAATGACATGATAAGACAAGGAAATGCGGGAGGGGCATTCTTCCTAGAAGCGTTACCTCCTAAGCCGCTCTCCACAATTGTCCTTATCTCATCGGCAATTATACGCGCCACATCAATCTACACATTTGTCAAGATGCTATGGACTAGGTGAGCTAAAGGAATAGGGACGGTTGAGGAATGCGATTTTGGTTTGATATTAGTAACCACCAAAAGTAATATGAGCTGAGCTAAGGGCTGCATGTCCTCCCTCCTATACCTAATCGCAACCCCAGATGGGTTGAGTTCAACACTCTTTCCCGGGCGCAAAAGATCTCTGGTCATTTTAGGGATATCTCGGTGAAGGTGAAGATCCCTATGGTAATCATCAATCTCACTAGCTCGTAATGGCAGAGGGCTCCCAAGAACAGTACTTATGGTCCTACGGTCAAACCTCACCATTTTCCCCCCAACTTGAGTCGTCCAACTGAACAGGTCACCATCATCCGGGAGGGCGTTTGCGTAGAACTCCCGAACAATTTCCACATTATAACTATCGACCAGCGTTATCAGCCGATTCCAACTTTTTGCTTCCCAGAGAGTGGCCACCGAATGATAACTCCCCTGTTCACTTAAAATGAACCTCTTTTCCGCTAGAATCGTTCTTTTTTCCAATGTCAGATATCTCGCAGCTTGCGTGGCACCTCTAAATTGAGCTTCATCAAACCGTATCGGCACTTGTCGTGATGTGGATGACTTTCGCTTTTTAGCAGGGTTAGTTTTTGGACCCATCTGCACACATCAACACACAAAACAATCCAAAGCACCAAGACAGGTCAGTAGAATTTAGAAGCCAACCAAAATCAGAACTGAAACTACATAAAAAAAACAGCATTGCTTCCAATGTAGTTTCAGATATGTTCGCTCCAATGTTTGCACTGTGAAGGCTGGCGAACATTCGCCCCAGATTCGCTTTGCGAAGTCTGGCAAATACTCGCCCAAGTTCGCACAGCGAACAGAACAGCGAACACGCGAAAATGCAGAAATAAAACAGCATTGCTTCCAAACATCAGAGCTCTATTTATCTTTTATAATTCCTATTCTAAAGCTTTCAGAAAATTTAACATGCAATGACTTCAAACCATATAACAGAAATCAAACCCTAAGCTTACAAATGTCTCTAATGTAAATCATAAACCTAACCACACCTAACAGAGAGTAGCAAGGAAAAGAGAGGCAAACCTGAACTGAATGAAGGAATTGGAGAAAGTGTTGTGAAATTTGAACACAAGAGCACGTGAGAAATTTTTTCTAGAGAGGGTATGTTGTGATGTGTGAAAGAGAGTAACAAAAGTGGGAGTAGGGTTTTTTCTTTCTCCCCTCTAATGTTCAGCAAGCAAAATGGGTCTTGGGCCCAAGTGCTGGCCCACCCAAATAATAACAAAACTTTTTCTTTTTTTTCTGAGGTGGCAGCAGCAGACTCTCCATGTCACGCTAGGTTCGCAATGCGAACTGGCTGGCGAATGCTCGCCCCAGGTTCGTAAAGCGAACCCCAGCGAACATGACAGATTTTTCAAATTTTTTTCTGCCCTACTGCCACTTCATTTTTTTCAACATCCATAAAACAACAAGTAAAGCGATTAATACTTACAATGTTGGGGTGCCTCCCAACCAGCGCTTGTTTTACGTCGGCTAAGCTCGACGGTCCGGAGACTAGACGCCACGAAAACAAAAGCTAAAGAATTGGCAACCGAAATGAACACACTACACGACACAAACTCATCCGTTATTGTGCCCAGTTTTTTGTCTCCTTTTCTTTAAAAACGACCAATCCCAACATGAATTCATCAAGGCTACCTTTGCATCTTCATTCTTCTTCTTTTCAAATGCTTCACTTTCCAACTTCTCTTTTTTCACGTCTTTATCTTTTTGAACGACTTCATCCACTTGATTCAAAAACATCACTCCTTTGAACAATGTAAAACAAGCTTCTTCCTCCATACCACTTTCCTTGATCCACACTTTCATTAAGCCTTCATCAACGTCCACCAACATTTTGGCGGTTTTCATGAATGGTCGGCCCAATATAATCGGTGTATCTTCATCCTCATCCATTTCAACAATCACAAAATCAACAGGAAAGAAGAATTTATCCACTTTTACTAGCACATCCTCCACAACACCATACGGACGAGTTCTAGACTTATCCGCAAGTTGTAATGTCATGGTTGTTGATTTTATGGTCATATTATCAAGTCTTTTCACCACCGACAAGGGAATTAGATTGATGCTCGCACCCATGTCAACCAAAGCTTTGCATTGAAAATCATTACCTATTGTAATAGGTAATGCTACTCTTCCCAGATCTTGTTCTTTCCGCAGAAGCACATATTAGATGACGGCACTACACTCGACATTAAGATCAATGTTGTTTTTGTCAGTGCACCTCTTCTTTTTCATGAGTATGTCTTTCATGAACTTGACATACCTAGGCATTTGTTCAAGAGCTTCAGAGAAAGGTACGATTACTTGTAACCGACTAAATAACTCCAAAAACCTTGCGTAATGCCTATCATTCTCTTTTTTCTTCGGAGTAGGAGGATACGGTAATCGTCTTTGTAAAACTTCCTTCTCAAACTCCTTTCTTTCTTTTTCTTTTTTCTTCCTCACTTCTTCATCATTCTTTTCAACTACCCCATTTTCATCATTTTTTCCGACTTTCTCCAACACAATATCGTTTTCCTTTTCAACTACCACCTCATGTTCAACATCTCTTCCAATTGTTCTACCACTTCTTGTGAAAATGGCTTTACACTCCCCTTTGGGATTTGGTTGAGTGGTCGCGGAGAAGGATGGCCCCGGTGGTTTTCGGCTAATTGCTTGGCAAGTTACCCTACTTGCGATTCAAGATTTTTAATCGAAGCTTCCATACTCTTTTGAGTTGCCATTGATAATTGCATGAATTTGGTGAAAGTCTCCTCCATTCTTGAACTTCCACTTTGCTCTTGGGTTGGTTGGTAAGGATTTTGTCTCCATCCTTGTTGATTTTGGTAGTTGCCTCGAGGTTGATAAACTTGTTGATTTTGGTACGGTTGTTGAGCACTTTGGTAAGGAGGCCGTCCTTGATACCCTTGAGTCAGATTTCCAGCATAATTTACCTCCTCCACAACCGGAGGACAATATCCGGTAGGATGATCTCCCCTACACAATTCACATACCAAGACCTGCACGTTTTTACTCGAGGAGTCATGGATTTCTTTAAATTGTTGAGGAAGTTTAGACATTTGTTTCGTCAATAACTCAACTTGCTGGGATAATAACTTGTTTTGAGCAAGTATAGGATCATTGGTTCCCAGTTCCAAAACTCCTGGTGTCCTTTGAGAAGGTCCATGGTTATGGCTTCCCTGATGGTCATTTAAAGCCATCTTATCAATAATAGCAGTAGCTTCTTCAGCAGTTTTGCTCATTAAGGATCCACCAGCGGTGGCATCCAACAAGGTTTTATGCACTAATTGAAGTCCATTCCGAAAAATATGAATTTGAGATAATTCATCAAAGCCATGCCCCTTGCATCTCCTCAACATAGATTTGAATCTCTCCCACGCTTCGTTGAGAGACTCGTTGGCACCTTGTGTGAACACTGCGATTATGTTGATCAAATAACCTCGTTGGCACCTTCGCTAGAGTTTGCAAAGCGAACACCCTGTTGTTTTCCTCCTTCTTTGGCAGCTTGTTTCATCTATTTGTGTCTCAATTTCTTGATCAATTAGTGCACTTTTTTGCACAATAACACACACATTACAAGCACCAAAGGTATAAATACAATGCATGAAGAACAACAACAATTAACTCCAAAAATCAACAATTAAACATAGAAAAGTGTTGAAAAATGCCAAGGATCAGATACACATATATTGTATGTTTGACATCTAACATCGGGTTTTTCATTTGATTTTTTCTTCATTCCTTTTTTTTGAAAGATAGTGACTGCCTGGCTTAATGATTACGGTGAACCATCATTGGCTTTTGATTTGCAAGACATCTTCGACACTTCTTTGATGTGTGAAGGAAAGCTTGTGATTGCAACCTTTATTGAAATGTGTCTTTAATGAATCACTTGTGTTTAAATGCAAAGTCAAACTAACTGAGAGCTACCCATCCCCAGGTTAAGATTGCGGGTCTTTTCATACAGAAAGAAACTCCACCTTCTAGGCTCAAAGGGGTTGACAAGGGATTAACTTCCTTATTTCTCCAGTGTTTGGGAGTTGAAACAATGCCTGTACATCATTAGCTAAGTTTCAATTGAAAGCATGCAGTTCAGCAATTTTAGGTATTTCGTTTTCATCATCCTCCCTCCAATCTTTGCATAATCAAAAGCTTGATAAAGAAAGTGAACAGGAGATATATTTTTGTTTTGTGAAAAAGAAAGCATAAAGATGCACACAGTGAATTGAATCAAAATATTGCAATGCTCATTTCATTGAAATTACCATGAAAGTACAAATAAAGTTCGAAAGCAAACGATCAATACAATCAAAGAAAAATGCAAACAGAAAGAAATAAGGCCTAGTGATTAATCAGCAACAAGGATGAGCTTTCCTGTCTGAAACACTGGCTTTAGGAGATGATCCGTCTGAACTGACTCAAACTTCACTTGGCATGCTCGGGCAAAGGATTGTTGACAACATTGGGATTGTCATCAAGAAAAGTCAGAATCTTTGAGTTCACCAATTCTTGTACTCTATCTTTCAATGCATAACAACCTTCCAAGTTATGGCCTGCCCCACCTCGATGGAACTCACAGTGAAGATCAGTCCTATAGCCGGCTGGGAGAGGATTTGGAGGAGGAGGTAGATCCCTCGTTGTAATCAAACCTTTCTTTACAAGACATGGATACAACTCAGTGTAGGACATCGGGATAAGATCAAATTAAGCCTATTGCGATTCTGATTTTGTCTAACAGCTTGACGAGGAGCTTGAACTGGTTGAGCATTGACAACAGGAGCAACTGCAGCTACATATTATTGTTGCCTGCGACGAGGTTTCCCTTCAACTGAAACAACATGGGTATCACCATCCTTTTTCTTTTGAAAATTCCCAACATACTTTTTAGCACCACTAAAGGCTTTAGCATTGGTAATCTTTCCTTTCTTGATACCTTCTTCTAGTTTTTCTCCAATAGTGACTAGGTCAGCAAAACCAATTGATATACTACCTATCATATTTTCCCAAAAGAGTGGCTGAAGAGTGTCCATGAACAATCCAGTCAATTCTTTTTCAGCCAAGGGTGGCTCCACTTGAGCAGCTAGCTCTCTCCAGCGCTGAGCATACTCCTTAAAGATTCTTTTTCTTTTTGAGACATATTTTGCAATTGACGGCGATCAGGTGCCATGTCCAGATTATACTTATATTGCTTTAAGAAAGCATCAGCCAAGTCACTCCAGATTTGGATACGGTTCTTCTCAAGTCCCATATACCATTTCATTGAAGCCCCACTCAAGTTGTCTTGGAAACAGTGAATAAGCAGTTTGTCGTTTTTGGCATGAGCAGCCATCTTGCGGCAGTACATCACCAAGTGGGTTCTGGGACAGGTGTGCCCCTTGTATTTCTCAAAATCAGGAGTTTTGAACTTTGCAGGTATAACCAAGTCTGAAACCCATCACATGTCCATTGCGGCAGCACTAAAGACATCACTTCCTTCCACGGCTCTTGTCCTTTTGTCTAGAGTTTTCCATTGCTCTCTGACTTCTTCAATGTATCCAGGTTCTCCCTGACTTTCATATTGTGGACCAACAACATGGTACACGAAAGGAGGATTCTCAGGAATAGCTTGAGCAACAGAATGCAAAACAGGCTGAGGTTCAGTGAACAATGGAGCTGAAGATAATGGCAACACAGATGGGACAAACACATGAGTAGTTGTAAAGGGTGGCGAGTAATTCGGAGGTAAGCCAAATTCTGACCAAGTAGAAGCTGGTTGCTGAGTCAGTGGAGGGTCAGCAGCAGGAGGTAAGATTTCAGAGATCACAGTCCTCTGAGGTGGTTCACCTCTAGCAATAAGAACTTGTAGCATTTCTGTGAGTCTGGTCATGCCGGCATTCAACTCATCAATCTCCATTCTGACTTCGGCGTTGTGTTGTTCTTGGTTTTCCATTCTCAATCTGACGGCAGCTCTAGTTCCGTAGTTGTGTTGAGGAAACAGCTTGACGGTGAACAGGTAGCTGAAGAAGGAGACAGTTGAAATGAGTTTCTGAGACAACTTGGAAGAATGCAGATGTATGCTCATGGATGCAAGAGTGCATGGATACAACAACCACAAACAAGATCACTCAAAGCACACGGGTTCAAAGGTTCGAGTCATGAGCATGAAGCCAAGGTTAAGAACCAATCCCACAAAGGTATGTGCTAAGGGTATAACACCTGCCGAACAAGGTTCTAAAGAAGTTCCCAGAGTCTACAACCCATCTTTCGGATATTATCAATTTCCCAACTGCTTGGTAGTCAATAATATTCTCAAGACAGTCTCGTATGAGTGTGGTATCGCGTAACAACTGATTCAAGTTTGCACCTGAATAGCCACTGCACCACGTCCTAATAAGGCCAAGATAGGTTAAAGGATTCTAAAGTCCTCAGTCTCGGGTCCTCAGATCAGGAAGCATAACGGGTTTTCCATTTTTGGTCTGCCATTATTGCCTCTTGGGAGGAGTGTCTCTACTGAGTCCTCGGGAATGGTCACCAGAGTCGACAGCTCTCTAGATCAACACCCCGAAATGCGCAAGACACACACGTCAGAATATCTCCCAAGAAAACCTCGTCTGGATGTGAATTTTGTGAACACCAAACTACCAAGATGGCGCGTAGGTCCAACTACTTTCCACCCTAGTCCTAGGTGTACACTCAAGCCTGTGTATTGGGCTTATCTCACCATACAGAAGAATTCCCAAATAGAACAAACAAGTAACAAGCAAATCAGACAACAAGAAGTAAATAAATCAAAGTAGGCTAAACCCCTCAAGGGATGGACCAGCAAGAGGTCAATCTGTCCCCAGCAGAGTCGCCACTTTTCTGTAGCGGCAAAATCGTGAGTGCAAGCTATTGATTAACTTAACTCGAAAAGCAAGAGTCGCCACCGCACTTTTATTTTATCCGAAAAGGAAAGGAAAAAAGAGCGAACAAAACCTACACAAGCTCTACAACAAGAACAAGTGAAGAGAGACTGGATAAGGGGGGTTGGTTACGTTAAGGGAAGGTGTTAGCACCCAAAACGTCTATAGTACTCTATAGGAGCCCTTTGAAATATCTACCGCTTTTGGTCTGAAAAAAGGTTTGCTTGAAAAGAGATTGAGGAGATGAGAAGAAAAGTTATTTTTTAAAGATTTTTGTGTTTGGAGAGACTTGTCGTCTCATGCCTACGTACCCACGATGTGCAATGTAGGATCAAAACCCCGTAGTTCGTGGTACAAAGAATGAAATTTGTTTGTTTTGGTTGATTTTAAAATGTAAAGACAAGTCGTCATTTCTAAGTGAATAATTCCATTTAAAGAAATGAATCATGTCTAAACTTATGAAAAAGTTAAAGGAAAAAGTGCACGAGGGAACAAAAAGAGAGTGATGAGTTTGATGTTTTTTAATTCTTTTGAAAAAGGTGTCAACATGCTTATGTAGTTTAGCATTTGTTAAGAAATGAAAAGAAAAGAGTAAAATCACTTGACAAAGTCAAAGTTTGATTATGAAAGAGGTGATAATTTGAAATCAAGAAAGTTTTGAAAAAGAGAGAGAGTTTTGAAAATTGAAGAATGGGGAGGAGAAGAAGTGACTATCCTAAAGCATAAAGTAAAAGCTAAGGATAAGAATAGCCTAACCACACAAGTAAGCTCCATAGTCTTAGAACCACGATTCCAAAGCAAAGGGAGAAAGGTCCTAAATTCTAAGTCCAAGGTTCCAAGAATTGCATTGGATGTCCAAGGTCTAAGTTCAAGGATTCAAGAATAACATTGAAGTCCAAGGTCTAGGTGCAAAACTCCATGTCTATTGCAAAGGATAGTAACCATAGTCCAAGATTAGAAGCACAAGTTTTTTAGAGGTTTTGGCCTTTATTAATGTTTTTGGTCCAAGTGGACAAAGAGAAAAAGGCATAAGCATAAACATGTGTCCAACGGACAAAGGAAAAATCGCGGAAGCATAAACATATGTCCAACGGACAAAGGAAAAATTGCGGAAGCATAAACATGATATGAAATGATAAAAATGAAGCATAAAAGTAAAAGAGAGATAAGGAGCGAGAAGGAATTGTAAATGATTATTACAATAGTATGTTAGTAAGTTAGTGATTGGTTGTTAGAGTTAGTGATCAATAATAATTGAATAATTGCGCTTAGGTCAAGATTAATGAGAACTCATTAGAGGATTGATAAGACCAAAGCCTCCTAACAACAAGTTTCATAAGTTCTGAATCAAAAGACAAATAATCAACTATTCTTGATGGTTTTCCGATACGGGACAAATATTGTGCTATGGTAAGCAATCGCTGAGTAATTTACGGAGTAATTATCCTCAATGAGGCCGGTCAATAGATCTATGTGCTAATGTATGCTAGATGAACGATATGTAAATCGTCATCCGAAAGCGATACCGCATGAAAAGAAAAATGGTAACGATCTAGTCTTGATCGAAATTCAACAAAGGAATTCCAAGAGTTTTTAGACTTTCATCGATCAAAAAGAAAAAAGAATTAAGATGAAGAGAAAGTGGATCTAACATTTATGATCCACACAACCAACAAAAAAGTCAAAGATAAAAAGGAAATGAAAATGAAAAGAAGAAAGAAATTAAAATATTTTTTTTAAGTGATTTTTTCCAAGAAATTTTCTAAACAAATTTCTAAATCCAAATCTCAAATGAAAAATATTAAAAAGAAAATATGTAAAAAAGTTTTGAAAAGAAATTAATATAAATAAAAAAAAAGGGAGGGTGAATAGAAATGTAGTGGTGGCGTTAGAAATAAAGCTGTAACGGGCTAGGCCCATTCTAAAACTCACAAAATTCTTATAACATAAAAAAAAATAGGAATCAGAAACCAAAAAGGTTTCATCATCTTCTTCTTAAACCGTGCGGCTGCCACTTTCATGGCGGAGGGAGAAATGGTCGAAGCTCATCAATGGCGGAGCGACGGGATACGAAAGTGTAACGAAATCGATCTGAATCAAAAGAGGAACACAACGGTACTTTCGATTTCAAGAATCATCAATAATCAAAATCGAGTCGAAGAACATGAAATCGGTCCAATACCTTCAAAACCAAGTTCGAAACAACTTAAATCTTCCTCTTCTGAAATCCACACGAAATTGGTGATGTTGTGAGGTTGTTGTTGATGAATTGGTGAAAAGGTTTATGAATTGATGAAGCTTTGAAGTGAAAGTTTATGGTGATTTTGAAGGTGAATCGGAGAAAATTTGGTTTGAATTTTTTTGCAGAAATTTTTTTATTTGGAAGAGTGAATTGAAGGAATGGATAGGAAATGGTTAGGGAGAATTTTCTGCAGAATTTTTGTGGCTATTAAAGCTTTGGGATATCAAAGCTGGTGTTCATGACTGTAGGCCGTGTATTGATATTTGTATGGTATAAAGTTTATTCAATTTGGGATGTAGCAAAAGTGGTTTATTAAAGGTTTGTTTTTTTTTTGGTACGGATCATTTTCGAAGAGAAATGTGGGCCGTGATGTGGGTTCTTAAAAAAGACTATTGTGATTTTCTTTTTTTCGAATGGACATGAATATTGTAATATGGGTTTGGATATAATGGATCAAAATGGATTTGGAAATAAAATGGATAATGGGTATTAAACATGGATAGAATTGGATAATTATGGATAAAAAATGGTTATTGAATATTTAGATATTAGAATGGATTTTTTGGATAAAGTAAAAAATGGATAAGAAATGGTTTAGAAATTGGATAACAGAAATGGTTCAATGGATAATGTGAATGGGTATGGAGATGATTTTTTTTTAAGAAAATGGGTTATAAAATGGATATGAATAGTTTAGGAAAGATAATGGATTTAAAGTGGATATTGAAAAAAAAATGGATAGCTAATCTTTATTTTTAGCCCAAAACTAAATCTTGATTTTTTTCACAAGCCTCTGACAAAAATGAATGAAGCCAATCCTTGAACCACTGAATAAACCACAACTGAACAACGGCCATTTGAATCTGTTTGAACTTGTCTGAATCAGTTATCTAGGAAAATAAATCCACAGATGAACACAATTAAGCCTTGAACTCTGATCATGATGAACTTGACTTTTTGAATATCACCACACAAAAACTTGACAGTCACTGCTTGAGAAATAGCCCACTGAAACGGATAACTTGCACATGAAGTAAACTCTTGATAGTTTGACCAAGATTAGGTCAAACATCCAGCCATATGTAACTTGAAATTATGCCCTTGTTCTGACAAACCTGCAACACACAGGCAAACAGCAACAAATTTTTTGTATTTTGGTTAGAGGTTAGATGAACAAATAATAAAGCAAGTAAGAAGTATACAGATGCTCAGGAGAAACAAAGATTGTGATCTTGTTTGTGGTAATGATATGCAAATGAAATGTGTGAAATCTTAGGGGTAAAAATTAGGGTTCAACAACTGCCCCTATTTAAGTTTCTTCTATCAGGAGATACGAAGGTTGAAAACTTCGTCTCGACAAGATTGAAGATACTTAAATACAGAAAATCAAATTTTTAGCCATAAGATGTCACAAGATGATATGAATGCAAAGGATGAAACAGACTGCAGGGAAACTTGAAACAAAGGATTTACGGTAAATTAAGAGAGAAGACGCGAAAAGACACGCCGGGGAACACAGGCTATTTCTAGAGATCTATCAAGGGAACCCAAGCTCCTCAGTCAGCATCTCCATCACGTCCACCTTCGACATCTTACCGTGACGGAGAAGGGTACCCGTGATCGGTAGATGTAAAAGGCACGAGATGTCATCGAGTGTGATCGTGAGCTCGTCGTACGGTAGATGGAATGAGGATGTCTCAGGGTGCCATCTCTCAACAAAGGCCATCAGCATACCGTACATGATCTGGGGATACCCAATCCTAGAAAGGCCTCCGAGACTAGAGGTAGCAAGTGCAGACTGGAACCACTCATCCCCTGGCAGCTCCCCATCATGTCTATAACCTTGCCCCCATGGTTATAGAACTTTTGGGAATCCTTCTCCTGAAAATTTCCAAATAAAACAATGTTACAAATGAAAATATTTTCAACGAGTAGGTACATATCAGACGGTCCCCCGGGGTAACCGTCCAGCTCATCGAAATCGTCATCGCCGTCACCACCCTCATGTGCTGGGTGATCACCCTTAGGAACAGGAACAGGGGATGAAATAGGAGCAGTTGATGGAACTGGAGTCTCCCGAAGACGCCTGCGTGAGGGCTAGGAACCTGATGAACCAGCAGTAGGAGCCCGGCGCCTCCGAGACGTAGAATCGGCGGCTGATAGGGGAGTGGCCTGAACCTGTGATGTGGAAGGTTGTGGTGTAGGTGTAGGATGTCCCTCAACTGTAGGGGCTACCCCAACTCCCTCAGCGCCGAAACCCTCGGCTGTAGACTGCGTCCGCTCACGTCGGACAGATGCATGCTGAGTTGTCCGTCCATGTATGATACGATAGTCTCTGCCAACCATGTAATCTGCAAAGTATAATAAATAAATTAGAATTTTTTTAAAATAATTAAAAAAAAAAACAACAAACAAAAAAAAAATAGAGATCAAGTTTCTTCCGGATTTGCACATCCGGAAGTACTCAGAATATTTAACGTTGAGTTTTTCCAGATTTGCACATCCGGAAGCACTCAGAATATTTAACGTTAAAATGTTTCCGGATCTGCACATCCGGTACGTATTTGAAGTTCTAAAAATGCAGCCATGGCTACTGTACCATAGAAAAGGGAATTTTAATGCCCTGATCGTCCGTTTGAAGCAGCAAACAATGCCTACATTGTCTCTAACCTATGTTATTCATACTACCTAACAATTTCTACACCTAAATGTCTACTCTAAATCGATTACTCGAAAATAACTCCGAAACTCTAAAATTCGAAAACTTACCGATTAAATTGAGATACAAAGGATTTGGAGTATTTTGATCGTTGTAGAAGTTACTCTGCGCCGAACTCGAGTGAAAAAAGTCGGGATTTGTGGGATTGAGAATTTAAAAGTTTGAGAGAGTTTGGTTGTTTGGAATATGAAAATGTAAAGAATGAGGGGAGGGAGAAGGTCTGGCACGAATTAATAAGAAATTTTTCTGGATCTGCAGATCAGGGATTTTTCCTGATATGCACATCCAGAACAAATCAACGTTTTAAAAAAATGGTGCGTCCGGATGTGCACATCCGGAATCAGGGGGCAAAAAAGAAATTTTGTGTGGTGTCTAAGAAATATGGGTGGTGTATTAAGAAATTGCCAATAATTATCATTTAAAATTTATTAAGTTTCATCAACAATCATAATCTAAAATTTATCAAGTTTGATCACAATTATCATCTAAAATTCATCAATTCAAGCCTTTCATCAATATTCTACATTCAAGATTCATCTCCTATATTCATTTATCATAAAAAATAATTATCAAGCTTGGATAATAATTTGATTAAATGAGCTTATTCTTAAAGTTTTTCGTATTTCACTTCGACACTCCAACAATTACTGAAGTAAACTTCTGCTCCGTCGGTAATTCTTTATCTCTTCCATACTCATGTCATAAATTATTGGATGTTTGCTGGTTGTTTAGTTTAAGCTACTGTTTTGAAATTGCTTATTGTATAATAACTTATTTTGGCATGAACCACACAAACTTGAAAATAGTGTTTTTTTTTTTAATTCTTAACTATTAATTATATGTGAATATATCATTACAAGTGGTTTTTCGTCACGATTATCAATATGTGATTAAGTTTTCACGAATCATTATAACGAATGTGAATCATTCGATTCTTTACACATTTTTTTTACCTTTTCGTCCGATTCTTCAAAATTCGATCCCATATTTGAATTCTTCGAGAAAAATCGAGTCAGATGATATATAATTTATTTATTAATTTTTTATTTATTAAATTTTAGTAGATTAAAATTAGACTGTGTGCAATCTTACATATAAGAAAATACATGACTACCAAAAATACTATATTGCCCCTCTTGGCTATCAGCCCTCCACGTTCCCTTTTTTACCATCCTCGACGTGGCTGTTTGTTTTTCATTACAAGTTCTGCTGGGTTCTTTCTCGTCCTTTCTTTGTCTCTCTTTTTATTTCTGTCTCTCTTCTTATTTCTGAAGAACTTCATCTGTTCAGTGCTTCCTAAAAGAAGTCACAAAAACCTGTTTTGCTACATATCTCTCACAAACCTGTTTTGCTACATCTCTTGTCCTTTCTATTTATCTTCCTGTCTTTCTCTCTCTCTTCTTCTACAAAAAAATCCAGAACTACTGTTTATTTCATCGCTACATCAGCTCACAAATCGTTTTTCGTACTTTCAAGGATCTACAAAAAAGTATACATATCTACTATTGATTGTTAGGGTTTTGACTAATTTTGTTATTGTTGTAGGATTTAATGGATTTAAGGAAGAAGAACAAGGGTTTGAAAGAAAAACTAGGGTTTGGTTGAAGACAAATTTCAGGAAGACGAATATGAGAAACGGTATGATCGGTGGTGGCTCAGACTCTGCTATTATACCAATAGGTATTTATTATTTTTCATTCTTTTAGCTGGTGTAAATTTTGTTTTTGGATAAAATGGAAATACTGTGTGGACTTATCTTTCCTTAACTTTGATATTAATCCAATAATATTCGTCAAAAGAAAGCATACTGTAAGTATAACTTTGTTTCAGGTTTAGCTTATACAACTGCCAGTTCTAACTTGCTTTAGCTTATACAACTGCTGAATAATATGAAAGCTCGTCTTTTTTTCCTTGGTTCTAACTTGCTTTGGCTTATACAATTGCTGCAACTTTGTTTTAGGTTTTAGGTTTCGACGGGTAAGTCGGTGTTTTAACGTTTGTTTATTCTAATGGTTTTGTTTCACATTTCAGTTCATGAAATTTTCTGATTTAATTGTATTATTAATAATAATATTCTCTAATCTGTTTGATTTAGTTTTAATTGGGTCACATTAATGTGTGCTAACAATCTAAATATTTATTTGTCTTTCTCAGAAGATGCATCAAAGGCATGTTTTGGTTATATCATCACCGTTATATCCATGTGTGTGGTTTTTATTTTAATTAATAAAAATTAAATGTGTAGGTGATGTAAACATGGTTTGCTTATGCACCTGTGAAGAATAATGCTGAGGATGCTGCTAAGGTACTGCTTAAATTCTAAAGAATGTAAAATATATGTATAAATTTTCAGCATTTGGAAACTGTAGGTAAGTATATTTATTTTCCAAATACACAGATGCTGATACTTACCTTCATATCAACTATATATAGAACAATTTTATGCAACTAGAAGAAGGGTACTTTTCTTTTATCTATTTTCAAATATACTAACTAACCTTATTTTTACATGTTCTTAGTTATTTTTCAATGGGAAAATCTCCCTGTTATTTGTGTATCAGAGTGTTACTGATTCAAAATGGAATTTCCCTGTTATTTTTGCAGCTTTCATTGTTTTCTGAATCATTTTATTAAATGCTTCAGTTTTAAATGGGTAGTAGGATTTTGACTTTTCTTCAGGTTGGTCAAGGTTGCTTTTTGTTAGGTTATGTTTGATTTGATTCTCTAATGACGGTTTAACTAGGCTTACCATTTTTTCTTGAGAAACTGCGCGTAAACTTCATCACAAAAATAGCTCAGTGAAAAAGGCAACGCCATCAAATCCAACTCCGGCAGAAAACGAGAAAACTGTTGCCGAGAATGATAATTCTAGCAATGAGGATGATGTGAAGATGCAAAATGCACCAGATAAGGAAGAACCAGAAGAAGAGGATCCGGAAGAGAAAGTTATCTTTCAGTTGGTTATATATTACTTCTATTTGGCCGTCTATGTATTTGTCATAATTTAGCTTCAATGAAATAATGTTTTGATTTATTTTTAACCATAGGCTTTTCAATTTTTCGATCAGAGTTGTGTTGAACTCACAGGACGCGTGACTACAGTTGTTGCTGCTCATATGGAGAAGCTTAATAGCCAACCTGGAGCACAAAATCTTACCAGAATAGAGATAGAAAACATTAAGAATACTTTTGAAGCATTTGGAGATGCATATGATGATATCATGGTTCAAACCTTAAATATTGTGTCATCCTATGCAACCGTTCACTAGGACATATACAACGCGACTAATGAAAAGCTCACAAGCTTGATTATGCTTCCATTCCACAAACAATTAAGTTTAGAAGGTGCACTTGAAACAACCAATGTCGCGTACAGAGATATAACTCTTATGTTTTCTAATTCTATGCCAAGCCATGGTTTAATATTTGTAATTTTATAAAACTGGTATGTTTTCTAATTCTATGCCAATTCATTTTTATTATGCTTTATGTTTTTGTATTTCCTAACCTTTTTTATTTATTAACTTATGGTTGAAGAGAAAAAATTACAAGTTGACGTCGAAGGTTTTAATACTGTTATGTAAATTGCAGAATGTGAATAATTGTTCATTCACTTCATCTGCCTTGCAAACATCAACTACAAGAGTTATCTCCATGCCTGAAAGGTCCACAGGAACCTCAAACATAAGTCATTCTTCTAATTTAATAGACAAATTTTAGTCATTACTCAATTGTTTCACCTTCTTCTTCACACTCATTCATCTTTCTTGCAGATTATACGGTTTCTTCTTCACGCAATTGTATATGTGCAACTTTTTGGTAAGGTTGTTATGTTGTTTGTTGATTTCATTTTTGTGAGGTTCTGATGTTGGTTGTTGATTTGAATTTCCTAGGGTTGTAAGTTTTATTATTTGTGTGATGTGATTTTAGTTTTGTTCGATGTTGAAAATAGGACCTGCAACATGTTACCGTCAACTTTCTTCAATATCTTATTGTTGAAACAACAAATTAACCTCTCTTTATCTTGCAAATTTATTAGTCGTATAATATTTATTTGTAGACCTTAAAATACGAGACTAAATCTGGCTGATTCATATGGCAGTGGATACAAACGAAACATAGGGTCATCAGGTTGTAGTCCTTACAATTCTTCTGGTTGTGGTTATGGTTATGGTTAGAGTGGACGAAATTTATAATATGTAGTACTAATAGCTGTATGTTTTTTTTTACATAAGGATAAGTTATTTAAGTAATAATTATTGAATATTAATTGATTATATAAACATACTTTTAAACCATTTACACATGACCAAGAAATCAGAGTTGACTCTTAAAGATAGATTGGTCTCCTGTTCTGTTGCCTACTTTTAGTGAAGTATTTGTTTTCTGCAAACATTTTTGTTGGTATTAGGGTTCTGAAACTGTTTTTGTTCAATCCAAATTTATCTGCCAGTTTTCTAGGATGCCATAAATGACATGTTTGCTAACTGAATTATTACAGAAAATTACGAAACGGAAGAAAATACATGCCTTTAAGTCTAAGATGCGGATGGAACAACTTGAAGTCACACAAAATAAGCGGCAAAATGCTTGGCAGCAATTCCAGACAACCAAAGGAAAAGAAAAGAAGGTACCTTTCTCAATTTCTCTAGAATCTTCACAATCCACCTACATTGTTTTTATGTCATGTATTAAATGTGGTTGCTTTTAGTCCCAGATTGGTTTCTTCTCGGGAAGGAAGCGGGAGAGTATATTTAAATCTCCTGATGATCCTCAAGGAAAGGTTGGTGTGACTGGAAGTGGGAAAGGTTTGACAGAGTTCCAAAAAAGAGAAAAGCATTTTCATCTCAAGGATGACACAATTGAGAATGATGAATAGAATAGGTTAAGAAGGCAATTAGCAGTTCCATTGTGTATGTATGTAACATGCTCAAACCAATCATTGTAGTGGTTGTTTGATGCCAAACAAACGATGCATGTTTTCAAGTGAAATATTGAGACTGGTTTCAGATTATTATTTTGGCCCTTTATTGTGTGTGCAATACTTATAGGGATATCGTCTCAATTTATAAGACCAGATTTATTGTGTGTGCAATACTTAACACAAGTGTATTAAGAAATAGAAATTATTTAGTATAATAGCAATGGTTTTATTAATAGCAATCAATATTGCATACATTCTAAGATATCTTCTCAGTGCATACATTCTAAGCCATTGATAAACCATTGATAAAACCATTACAATCTAACTATTATACTTAAGTTTCAAGAATGTATGCAATACTTATAGGGATATCGTCTCAGTGACTGGTTTCAGATTATTATTTTGTTAAATCATGTGTATAGAAGGTCTCATAAGACCAGAAGTAGAAGTTGTATTAATTAGGAAGACCTAGGAAGTATGGTCCTGATGTACCTGTTTCTTTGAGACTATCCTCTCCTATGTCTGCCACTGACAATTCCATGTCTCCTTCAGAGAAACGGTCGAGAGGACGTCCACCTGGAAGTGGAAGGAAACAACAACTAGCTACTCTAGGTAAGTTTTTATTTTTACGAATATTACTGTTTACTCGAGATACATAATTGTATGTGTTGTTTAAGGATTTGGAAATGGAGTTTGACCTGATCATTTTAGAGGGAAAATGTGATTTTACAATTATCTGTAAATAAGAAAATGTGAAGATATGTTGCTTTTGTTACTCAAAGTTTTTGTCTATAAAATTGGCCATTGCAGTTGTTCACTTGCTAACAAGTTTTCTCTATTGAAATTATCAATTTCCTAATTGATTAGTTAAACTTTCTAATTTAGTTCCTTTAAATATACTGTGACTTTTAAGGACGATGCATCATAAGTAGGTACTTTCAAGAAACTGAATTCTATCTTTATTCCAACATAAGTGATAGATGAGGGAAATGATAATAGATAGAACACATGTGTGTGTGTTATTAACTATTTGGTGAATACAAAAGTGGATCTAACTATTTAAATTTCTGATTTACACACCCTGTGGACCGTTTATATTTTCCATTTTTCTGTCGTAATCTACTGAAGAAAATAGATGGATGAATTTCACATTATTGTTTTTCCAATTCTAGGTTCTTTACACTTACACAATAATTTACATTTCCTTTTACTGTTATCTAGCTGCAACTTTCTCTATTCCCTTCTCTGCCATTGTTGTGTCTTATGGCAACTTTTTCCATTTCGATTTCTGATGTTTACTTTTTGAAGTCCTGGTTCAAATCTTTGATATAGATTAAACCTTCAGAATGAATAAAAATTAGAAACCATGAAAAATTAAATGAAATTTCCACTATTTCCTTCTCTTTCTGGTGCTATTTTTCTTTTTTCGTGTTTTGATGGTAAATCATATTAGCAACAAAATATCTATGTTTATCTATTTTGCTTTGAAGTGTATTAACTTCTGACCTTTTTGTTTGTTCCTCAGGTGAATGGATGAACAACTCTGTCGGCCAGGTTTTTTCACTACATGTTATCACCATTGGAGTTCAGAAGATAATTATACTCTTCCATTTCGCACTTTGCTTTATTCATCATTATACCTCCATGTTGTTGTTCAAAGTATCTCGAATAGGGGTTTTCTTTGTTTCAGGATATTGTAGCAAAGTTACTGTCATTTTCACAACTCAGACAACGTGCTTTATGCATCATGTCGGGAATTGGAATTGTATCTTCAATCACTCTGCTCCAGCCTGCTTCTACGAGTATCAGTGTTGCATTTGAGGTTAGAGAACTAACACCAACTACCTCCACTACTAGCCATTTTAACATTACAAGTTCTATTAAGTTGCTGCTTTGAATGTTGTTCTGTTATAGGTGGAATTCTGATTTTCTTGGTCATTAATTTTAAGCTTCGGGCTGTTTTATGTTGTTCCAAAGGGTATAAAACTTTTAGGGCCAGTCACTCTACACTGCAATCCAGGATGGACAACTAGAGTATCAACATATGTTAACAAATAAAGAAAATGTTACAAAAAAGGAAGCAATTAAGAAAAACTTCGTAATTGGCAAAGCTTATACTTGGACATTAAATATTTGAATCAACATAACCAGTAGAAGTGTGTCTAGGAGGTTTGAAATTTGAATCAACATATACTATATTATTAATATGATATGATATGAAGTGATTATAAGTTTTTAAAAAATTTATAGTCAATAAATTGTTTTATTATAAAAAAAATCATTTTATAATTCTGAACGGTTGTCGCTTCGATGATATCATGGTAAAAATGAATTTTTAAATCAGGTAAAAATGACTTTTTAAATCGGTTGTCGCTTCGATTTAATTCTGAATAATTTAGAAAGTTTTTTGTTTTTAAATCGGGTTTGATCCGATTTAAAATATTTTATTAATTCGGTTAGTATGATTTAGAAGTGTTTATTTAAATCGGTTTGACACATTTAAAAAAAATCTAAAAGTTGTGAAATTTTTTAAATCAATTTGACCCGATTTAAAATCTAAAATTTAAATCGCCTCACTTGATTTAGTAGTGTTTTTTTAAATCGTTTGATCTGATTTAAAATCTCAAATTTAAATCGACTCACTTGATTTAGTAATGTTTTTTTAAATCGCTTGATCTGATTTAAAATATCAAATTTAAATCGACTCACTTGATTTAGTAATTTTTTTTTAAATCATTTGATCCGATTTAAAATCATAATGTCATTTTTTTTACTCATTGTCATTTTTTTAATTCAGGTTTCTACCACAATATTGTACAAAAAATTATGAATAATACAAAATTTCATCACAACTAATTACTAATCAAATATTTCATACATAATCATTAATACAAACAACACAATGGAATAAAGTTTTAAATAAATTCCATCATTTTTCAATTAGTCAGGAAACTATGTCACAAAAAGTACCATAGAACTAAATATGTCTTGCCGAAACCAAACTATGACACTATTAAAACACTAGTTAATCTAGGCAAAGCCAAACAAACTATGAGGCCTATAACAAAAGCACAAAAACAAATGGCAACTATGAGGCCTACAACAAAAGCACAAAAATAAATGGCACCGACTTATGATTGCCATTTTTTACCTAACCAAATTACTTCAAATGGATTCTAGAATAAAATTTGCACAACGTTCTTGAACATTCGTAATGTCATCCTCATGAAATGGTGTTGAGTCTCCAAATATCTGAATAAATATAAAAAATATTAGAATATTGTATTAACATTAAAGAAGACATTTAACACATACTTAAAATTTTTCGTTACATACCTGATTCCATGAATTAACAATCCCAGCAGATACAATGTTCAACATATGTATCATAATATAATAGCCACTCTCATAACTGAAAGATTGTCTATGGCACTGCAATTACCATAAATTATAGTAAGTAAATAGTATATACAAAAATTATTAATAAATTTTAAATTATTTATGAAATTGTTAACTTACTTTAAGATTAATGTTCCATGTTGGCTTTCTCTGTTTTCTCGAACCTTTCAACCTATTATATCCATCTATGGCTCTACGGTAATAAAATATATTCATTAAATGTGTCTTCTAAAACATCTTAAATTATACGTAAGGTAAATAAATTATACTTACGAATCAACAATAAAAACGATGATGGCTACATTCCATGGGAAACAAAAATTAAATGTGTCAACTTCAATTGCTAACTCATAACATGGAAGAGATTATGGGCTACTAAATCTCAAAATACAAATTTGAATATATGTGATTACGTAAAAAAATTAATTTAGTAAAAAATACTATGAAGATCATGATACGCTTACTTGTTGAGGTCTGGTACAAAAAAACAGTCTTTGTCATTTTCAAACAGCTTTTCAATTATGTGACACTGAGAACTAGCTCGATCATTTTGTGATTGAATGAAATTTAGATCAATGAAACTATACATGTTACTCTTGTCCAACTGAGTACAAAGCTGTTTTATATACATAAAGTCAAACACCAAATATGAATCAATAACATTTCTATAACATTAATTTTATCTTTTGTAAGATGACACAAGCTATAATAACTAAATTTAAACCGAAGTATTGATGCTACATTAATCAAAATATGCTATAACTGTATTACAACATAATGAAATCAACAAATTATTATGATTGGTTAGACTCTAATGAACAAAACTATAGTAACATGGCACAATTTAGGTTTCACTCTGGAAACAGCCCAAATCTACACATACCACTTCATATTTTATAACTAATCCAAGCAGTTGTATCATGTCATTGAAATATTTCCATCACAGATCTTCAAAAGTTTTTGCTTTCATAGTATAATACAAATCCAAAGCCAATAATTTTTACGACTCTCTTATTGTACCAGCACTATCATTGGCCATTCAACTAATTAATACTAGTCTGCTAATGTTACAACATGTATAGCTTGATATTCTGACATGGATCAACCTTCTGACAACTTATTTGCATCACTCCTAGCATACTTACTAACATAGCAGCTCAACCTTGTTATTACAAAATTGTAACCATTGTATTCGGGTAAAAAGAGTACCATAGCGGATGTAATGAAATTTTGTTCAAATATTTCTCAGTCTGATAACACTAAAAGTAGCTAGTTTATCAGCACAGAAGTAGCTACTTACATTATTAATTGTGGCTTCCATTTATCATCTTGTCTACCCTATTGACGTGATTGATGATTCTCAGAAGCTCAAGTCGAATGACAAATAATATGGAGGAGTTTAAAGGACCCATGACAAACCCATGAAAATATCTACACTGAAATTGGAGAAAGCTCAAAGGTCAGATTCCTTTCTACAACCCAAGGATGATCCCGATAGTGAAATCTTCAAAGTAGTTCGAGCTATAAGGAAGAAGTTGCAGCAGATTGAGATGCTTGAAACTAAGTAGTCTAAAGGACATATTCTCACTGTAAGGGTTAAAAACTTTTTATAACTAGTTTAGAGTCTGTTTGATGTAGCATGTTAGGATATTTCTTCTCCCCTGAAAACTCCTAGTGAATATTCTCAAGCCACAGACGTTCGAACACAAACATACAAACATACAAATTAATTAGTTATTATATTATAACTACAAGGGAAACTTTAAGCAAAGAAATCAGCTTTTAACATAATCTGGGGGGAGTGTTCCATGACTCGATTCGCACCGTTTCGTGCTTCATCGTAGCTTCAATCCCAAAATGGTAACTGTTACTGCCTAGAATGCTTATCTGTAGCTTCTATTTGATTCAATTCAGTGCCTGTGTGAAGTAATAATGATGTAGTTTTGTGTGTAAGTAGAGTAGAAATAAGCATATGTTGGGTTGAAAGTCTAAGATCCTATTATCTCTCTTTTGCAAATGATGTCGCTGATGTTAGTAACATTAAAGATACAGTAGCTTTGGCCATTCATACTGGAAAAATTTATTTGATCGTTTTTGCAGGCCTATGGCACGAAGAAAGCCTTTGTTCGGTTGACTCCAGATTATGATGCAATGGATGTTGTTATGAACATTGTGTGTGATGTTTAGGAGACTATTCTTATACAACAAGTAATAGATCACGCTGACAGCGGACTTTGCTAAGGGCAACCTGTCGAGTCAGTTTGCTACAACTGCTGCTAGATGGAAGTGGATCTGGTGACTGACCGTGCAAAGGAAATGGTATTGGATTATGGGCTCTAGCATAAAACTGGCAGCCTCATCATGAGGAAGCTTTCATCAAAACCTATGAATTCGTAGAGTTTTTGAACTGTCACGTGTCCTAAAACTACAGTTTTGTTATGCCGGCAATAGCTGCTTATATTCCTCATACACTATATGTTGTTATAAAGACTCATAGTACGCCATTGGACCTGAAACACCCCAAGCACCACACAAAAAGATCCTGCACAAGCAGATCCAGGGCCACCAACAACCTGAATACCCTCCAGCCAAAAGACAAAGTGTACATCCACCCTAAGACCTCAACTATTCAGACCTGAGGCTCTGTTGGGAAATTGATACAGCTGAAGTCGCCTCTATCATCAGCCTAGAGTCAATATCCAAATCAATTCTAACAGTCCTAACATACTTACTAACATAGCAGCTCAACAGTCAAATTAACTCTCCTAACAATCAACTAACATTAACTTCAAATATTTTCTAAATTAACCTAAACTAACATGTTAACAATTCAACCTCCTACCTAATACATTTTCTAGTTTTCATCAAAGCTTCCAACTCATACAATACAAAAACAATAACAGTACACTCAATTCACTGTGTCATTCAACAAGTTCTATATAAAAACAATAACAGTACACTCACTAACAACTCTAATATTCTAACAATTCAATATAACTAACATAGCTAGTCCCTAAATTGGAAACACATGCATTAAACAACTAACAAACAACCCTGTAACAATACAGAACACTTGAGAGAGTATAATTTGAATATCACATAAATTGCAGCAACAGTTTTTATCAAGTAAATTAGTCACCGTGGTTTAAATATATGAAAAAGAAACAACAAAAATGATGTAGAAATGTACTTACACCACCCATATACGTAGAATAGAGATGCGTAAATCTTGTGTCTTCATACACAACTCTATAATATCTTTGATTGGGAGATTAAAAAAATCATCCCCTTTCAACTTGGAACTTCAAAGCTTCTTTTCGCCACATTATCTTTAACATCAATTTTTCAGCGCCATTATTTTCAGATTCTGACCTTTTAGATGGAATGGCATCTTTTTTATTTCCTTCAACATCCTAAATAATTAAGATAAAATATTAGACAACATAGGATAGTCATTATATATTGAAATAGAAAATGGACACAAATATTGAATACCTTATTAGTAACAAGACGCAAAAGTCTTTTCGGCCATTGAATGAAATTGTTGAGGGCCTCACCAACCTTTGTCACCTCATCTGTGGGCATAGGGACTTGAACATTTGAATCTAGCACCTTGATTACCGCCACCCTTGTCATATCATTATCTAACAATTGATTATGTATGTTGGGCCCCAACTTATACACATTTGCGTATGCCACTACGTGATGTCTCTTATCAACATATAATTCACACTCTTCAGGGATATCCTCCTCATCCTCTTGTATATGCGGCATTGCTGAACAACTACCATTCGTGCTCGCACGTATAGTGGTATTAGGAGAACAAACCGGGAAATTTGGATATTGTTGAGAGAAAGCCGGCATTGATGATATGTCCTGCATCACTTGTTCTCGAATCTCCTTTGTAAGCTCTAATTTTATGGTCTCTATTTGTGCGTTATTTAAAATATGTGAGGTAGAGGCAACATTATGAAGATGTGGACCAAAATATTGTCGAATTCCCACACCTCGACCAACACCACGAACACGTCCAGGGTGTTCAGGTCGCCCAATCGCTTCCGTCAAGATATCTTGACGTCCTTGAGGAACAAAGCTTCCTTCAGCTGCATTTTGAACCAGAGAATCCTACAACATAATATACGAGATTAACCAAGCAATAACAAAACAAATCTCATTTTCTATATTTAAATTAAACTCAACATCTAAACTCTAGTTTTGTCAATATATAATCTTTAAGCGTTGATGAAAGCTTTAACGTTTCATATTAAAAGTTACAAAAGTCAAGAATATGGTAATATATCACTGTCTATTTGAAGTCACATACATTGACCATTAAAACCAGTACTTGAATAATTTTAGACTATAGGATTTCTTCTAATTGATTTTCCAATGAGTTGAATTTGAATTTGTCCTGAATGTTATATGGTTCAACTGCTTTGGTTGATATTAGTTTTGTGATGCGTTTTAATGGATTGTTTTTTGTGCTCCAGTGTTAGATAGAATTTGGAGAGAGAATTTTTTATGCTTATGGTAAATGTAAATTTTCTATGCTTATTGTAGATGTAAATGAAAAGCATTCAGTGAAAAGTACAGACTTTAAGGTATCAAACAAATTTATTAAAAATGTACTTCTCAATAAATATTTTCCATTCCGTGACTCATTCATCAATGCCCTCTTTAGAAAGGAACCTCATAATTAGAGTAGAAAATAGTGATTAGCCAACCTAACAGGGCACACAGTGTCTAAGGACACACCAAACAACTACTGATGCTAGAAATAAATCCAATGTCCTATACTTCATGTGTGATTCTTACCTAGATTATTAAGGAAGCAGATGGTGGTGAAGAATGAAGATGAATGAAGAAGTAAGTTTAGAACAAATAAACTGTCAATATATATTTTATTCATAAAACATATAAACAAACATAATATAACCTAGGTGACCATGGTTTGATTCCTGATGATGAAGGGAAAATTTTGAGGGATTTATTTTAGAATTTTGGTAACCTTGATGATGAAGATGACTGCCAGTATATAATATTCACACGATGGATTTTCATTTTTCACAGTATCTTTTTTACATTTATCACATACTATACTAGTACTACCGCGGCAATACTTGCTCACAGCAGCACTTTTCTTTTTCACAATTTCAACTCACACTACACTGCTTATTACAACTTTGTTTTTCGACATATTTTTTTGTTAAATTTTAGAAACTTTTAATTCACACTCAATTTAGTATATTAATACACTGACCACTAAGGTATTACAGTAAAACACTAACTTTTACAATGATTACAATTCACATGATATTATAGTTTGTAATTATAAAATATTAGCATCAATATATTGGACTATGATTTCATTGCCTCAAAATGTACTTCATTTATACCTAACAAAAAATCTATGGTATACATTTACTTACAATTTTATCGGCAACAAGTCGTGTTTCTTCTGATGTATACTCTCCTGATGGTTTTGTTCGGCCTCTTGCCACTTCTCATGGCGTTTTGGTGGAGATGGATGTAACACCCCATTTTAAATTATTTGGTCGTCAGTGCTATTTTATTTGTTTGGCCTTGTTAAGGGTGTGTGTGGTTGAGCGC
Source organism: Lathyrus tuberosus (assembly GCA_022829125.1). Taxonomy (NCBI): domain Eukaryota; kingdom Viridiplantae; phylum Streptophyta; class Magnoliopsida; order Fabales; family Fabaceae; genus Lathyrus; species Lathyrus tuberosus. The sequence goes on from JALAZF010000090.1 coordinate 12,074,592, forward strand.
GTAGGCGTAGTGTCCTTAGCGGAACCGGTAAATGGAGATGTCGGGATAACGATAATGTAATGTTGGATTATGTGTGGGCATAGTTAATAACGATAGTAAGGTGAATATTATTATTATTAATATGGCTAAGAGTATTAATATTATTATTACTATTATTATTATTATGGTTATTATTATTATTAATATTATTAGTAAATTAAAATCTGATTTTTAATTAATTTGATAATGGGCTAGTGGATGAATTAAGGGTGGTTTAGTAATTAAGCTAAGATTAGTGAGGGTTAGTGGGAGAGTTAGCCATAATCAGAATTGGAAAAGAGAAAGAGGAACAAGGGAAGAACAAGGAAGAGCTAGGGAACTCATCTTCATCAATTTCGCAGGAATTTGATCAGGAAATTCGAGGTAAGGGGGGAGAATGGGTTCAATACAGGTGATAATAACATGAAAGGGTAGTGAGGGGTCCTTTCCCTCGTAGGATTTTCGTATGCTTATTGGTTGATGAAATTCTGAGTATGATATGAATGTTTGATGTCTGGTATATATTGAATCGTTGATGATAGTATGGTTTTCGTGTATAAATTGTATTGTTGCTGTTGTATGAATGCATTTGGTTGCAGATCTGTTTTGATGCAGGTTGAGGGCACGAAATTAGATCTAAGACTGTATTTCAATTAGTCATAATAGGTAAAATATGTAGGGTGAAATTGTAGGTTATAAAACTGATGTAGAACTGGTTTTAGGACTGAATTAGAGTGGAAAAGTGAGGATCCCGTAGCAGAACCCAGACTGGTGTGGGGAAACTGAGTTTGCGTAATAGATCTGGTCATACGCGTATCAGGTAAGGCAATATGCGTACGACTATGGTCATTACGCGTATGGGAGGGCCAAAAGGAGGATTGGCACGACCCTCTGTCCGTACGCGTAACGGTACACGTATGGAGCTTGGGCATTACGCCTAAGGGAGAGGCATTACGCGTATGCAAAGGGGATACACATATTGGATCTGAGAATGGGCTTTTTGATGGAAAACAGGTCTATGCCCATACGCGTAATAGGTAGGGCAATACGCGTATGGCAGGGCGGGAGGAGAGGATGTACGCGTAGGATACGCGTAGGGATGGGCGAGCGAGCTGGGCAATACGCGTATGGCACAAGTCAATACGCGTATGGCCAGCGAGGGTGCATAATTTTGCCGTTTCACGATTTCTTTCCCGTTTTCGCGTCCGAAGTGGTTTATTTTGATTTGAGAGGTTGGGGACAGATGTCAGACCTTGAGAAATGTAAGATTGGTGATAAAAATAATTTATTTAGTAGTTTTGGTGAATTAATTAGTAATTAGCTAATTAGTGGACGAGTGCCTTGTGAGGCGTGCAGAGTGTATTGTGTGGCACTGTTTGTGCGAGGTGCGAGCTGTCTTGGGGTAGCAGAGGTAATTCTTGGTGAATTGCGTTGAGCGCATGACTCACTTGGGATCAATGAGGATCGTGTATTTTACTTGAGGATAGTCTCGTGTGCATAAGTTGTGTGTGAGGATGTTGTGTTGTAGGTGAGGTAATTCCGGTGAGAATTACGGTAAGCGTATGGCTTACGCGTGATCAGGAGGATCGTGTAAATGTATAACTGATTATTATACATGTGTTTTATGTGTAAATTGTGTTGTGGTGAATGACTATTTTATGTGTGATCAGGAGGATCGTGAGAATGTGTAATTTTATTATGCAGGTGTGTTGTGTGCATATTCGTTATTGTGCATTTCATGGTGTCGGTGGTGATGAATCATTGCTCAGGAGGAGTGTATGTGATTCATCCGAACTCTAATGTGGAGTGTGGTGGGATAAATCATTGCCAAGTAGGGGTGTATGTGATTTATCCAAGTTCGATTGAATGAACCATGGTGATTTTGGTATCACATGCATTGTGTCTGTTGTTGAGTCGCATTGCATTATTATTATATGTTGATTGAATTATGGTTGCGAGTGACAAGTAGGTCGTGATTATGTGATTGTATGATTGGGTGTGAGTAACTACCCTTAATATGTATTATTCACCGTTTATTATTGAATGTAGTTCTCACCCCTTTGTTGTTCTTGTGTCTGTGCTTCTTCGGAAGTACAGATAATCCAGGTACTTGAGTTGCTTGGAGTGCGTGTTGCCTGTTCGAGTCGTAGGAGTTGCTCTGATACGTAACACGGGAATTTTGGGATTTTATTAACTGTTATTTTGTAATGAATTTTGTTACGTATCTCTTTTAAATTCAATAATTTTGAGGACCACGAGTTTAATGTGGAGTTTTGGAGTATGTTGGCAAGTGTGTCGTGAACTTATGAAATGATTATTTCCGCTGTTTTATTTCACTTAATGAAAAGAAGTTTTGATGTTGATTTTATTGGTGTAGCATCCTACTTGTAAAAGTTGAAAACTCTGATTTTATCTGTAATATTCTTAGATTTTATAAAATGGGAAAGTGGGGTGTTACAATTGGTATCAGAGCAGGTTCGTCCGTCCGGCCAAGTTGTCTAGTATGAGTTGTGTCGTTGTATACGACATGTGTGCAGAACACTGTCGGTACGTGCTTGTCTTCTAACCGTTGGTTGCAGGAGTTGAGGTTGAGGTAAGTGGGGGAGAAGCTGGTGCTTCTCCAGGATACTTCCACTCTAGAAGGACGGATTGGTAAGTAATGAAGTGTTATCATGGTTGGTAAGGAAGGGTCTATACTTCATCAGGATGACCGACTGTCTATGAACAAATTGGGGAAATGATCACCCTCAATCTCTTGTTGATAGTAGTCGGAATCAAGATGAATGGATAGATGCGCCTTGACAATTAAGATAGCATGTGATGTGGAAGATGGTTGTGTTGAGTCGGTATAGATCTTTATTATCTGAAAAAGAGGTAGAAGAGAAGTACTTGTCAGTCGATCAAGTTGAAGGATGTCTCCGAGGGAGGACAATCAGGTATTGTTGGTGATTGCTTTTCAGTGAGTAGAGAACAAGTGATGGCTAGAGATATGCCAGTGTTGGGTAATCCTTGATGTATTTATGAGGGTTGATCCGAGTTGGGTAATGGTAGAGAACTGGTATCGTTGTGTGCTGAGCGAATGGGTGGACATCTATTGGGCGAAGCCTCGATGTATTAACGTTCGCGTTCTGCCGAGTTAGTAGTGAAGTTACATGTGTTGAGTTACCCGTGGTTTGCGAATTTTTGAATTTATTTTCAAGCGAGATAAGTGAATCACAGGCGTATTAATGAGGTAGAGGTGTGTCATACCCCAAATTTTACCCTCAGATTTTCTAATCGTCTGCGTATCATTTTAATCGGTCTCTGTTTTTTTCAGTAAGACATCTCATTAATCATGCATTTTCTTCTTCCATGTTTATTTTATTTTTATAATTACTATATTTATTTATATTTAATTTGTTTAGTTTAAATTCAATATAATACTTTTTTTTTAAGTTAATTCATCTCTGACTTAATTATTTTAAATTTATCTTATTTTTATTTTAATTTAAGTTTGATTTAGTTTATGTGCAATTTTTAGTATATTCGTAATATTTTAATTATCGTTTAGTTTTTTATTTTAGTCTAGTTTAAATTAGATTAATTTCTTTTTATTTACTTTAATTTCAATTTTAACTTATTTAGTTTAAGTTTAATAATTTAATTTAATTGTAATTTGATTTTAATTTTAATCATAATTATAACTTCTCTTTTATTTAGTTTGTTTTTAATTGCAGTTTTATTTTATTCAAATTCAGTTTTAATTTTTTTTTAATTTTTTTTTCATTTATTATAAAATCCAAAAAAGACTAGCCAAACATTCTCAGCAACTGTAACAAAGACCCCACAGCTGAACTTGCATTGCTGCTAAAAACTGCTACACTCCATTTCATACGCAAGCTTAAACCTCCTGCATACTCCACAACTGTATTTTGACAGCAATAACACAATTTGCTGCAATCCCTTAACACTTCCAGCCAAAACCTTGTCACAGACCTTTCACACCTGCCAAGCCTGCTTCACAAAAACCAAGCCTTGCACCAAAATGGAAAACAAGTCTGGATGTGAAAAAAGAGAGAAGGACAGATGAATTAAAGAGGAAAACAATTGAAAACAACTTGTCAAAAAAGAGCAGAGAAGCAATTGGCAAGGGGAGAGAAAGCAGTGAGGACTCGGTTGTTTTTAAAACATCAGTGACAAGCTTTTTCCAGCGGCATAACAAACGGCTCCTCACCCTTAAACCACTCACACTTCCTCTCTACGCATAAAAAACAGAGAAATCATAAGGTAGCAGAGGAATATCCAATCCATCTTCAGTTTCAACTCAAACGGAACCAAACAGAACCAGAAAGGAAGGAGAGTGAGTGATTGAACCGTTACAAGCCAAGCTCCAAGTCCATCTCCTCTGCCACCCTCATTACACAACACACCTCAATCTCTCACAAAACCAATGCGCCTCTCATCATCTTCACCAAATCACCTGCAAAACTTCCACACAGACACTTTATGAAAGCACATACCATGTTTTGAGAACCATCTATCCCATGTAACTTTCTGTCATCTTCAACTTACCTTTATTTTTACCATACAAAAAACGTGACAATAAACAACCTTAGTCCTACAAACCACCCTTGCTGCAACCGCACGCCATTTCCAATCGCGAGAAGGAATTCGCACCCGCGCCGTGAGTGACGCGAAGCTAAAGGAAGAGTTTGAGAAGAGAAAAGCTCAGTTTTTGGTAGCTTCTTTTACTTTTTCTTTTATTACTGTTAAAGTAGAATGGGTGTTGTTTTATTTTTCTGCATATTACGTGTGCATGTAATCTTTTTTTTTATAATAAATGTTACTAATATAAATGTGAATATTATGTTTGTAAGTTACTGAGTGTTTAGTAGCATGTGTGTATTTAGTAGCATGGTGTAACTTGTAAATGTGTGCATGAATGGGTCCGTTCTGAAAAGTTAATGCGACACCTGCTTTGGATCCCATATTCATTTGTTATTTGTCTTCTTAGTTTAATGATTAAGTTTACATCTTACTCCAACACAAAATATTAGCCACTTTAGAAAATGTTAGCAGCTTTTTTCCGATCGCATACCTCGCATCATTGGACTGTAAAAAAGAGCCACGTGCTCCTAGTGTATGACTTCAACATTTCTTTTTTAAAATTTATTTTAGAATAAAAATAGCTGAGTTAGGTAGCTTTAATTAAGATATATTATCAGTAAGTTTTCATGAATATACAAGTTAGTCTAGTTTAAAATATATAATAGTCAGTAGTTTAAAATATACATTAGTTAGTAGAAAGTGTATACAATAACTTTAGCTTAATAAATATAATGTAAACATTAACTTTGATTAAATACATGTTAATTATTAAGTAGCTTAAAATGATTTCAATTAGAATCTTTAAAAATTAGATTATAGGATTTCTTGATTTATCCATTAGTTTTAAATTAGATTTTAGTTTAATTAATTAATTATTTAGTAGTTTAAAATGATTTCAATTAGAATCTTTAGAAATTAGATTATAGGATTTCTTGGTTTATCCATTAGTTTTAAATTAGATTTTAGTTTAATTAATTAATTAGTCTAGAATTTCGTTGATTATTATTTCTTTTTAAATATAATTTAGTTATTTATTTTAATTAACTATTTAGTTTGTAATTAAATTTCAGTTTCATTATATTTTAACTTTATCTTAGCATTTTTCATATTTTCATTTTAGTCAATTCCAGGTGTTCAGTTTTGTTGTCTGATCCTTGATACTCACTGTACATATGTTGCTATTCATTATTCATTTAACCATCATTGCACTTACTGTACATATTGCTGTTTATTATACCCTTTACCCGAGGTTTTTCCTCTTTGTTTCTTTGTTTCTCCCCTTATTCCAAAGAAAGTCTCTCTATTGACCGCAAGGTCATAGGTAGCTCATTACCCTTTTAACCTAGCCTTCCCAAGAGATAGCCATTAATCTCTTATAACTCTTAAACCTTTCTTTAACCTTCCCAAGAGATAGTCATTAATCTCTTCTCCTTCACGACGGTCTAACCCCTCACAATCCTTTCCCAAGAGATAGCCATTAATCTCTTCTCTTAAACAATCAATCCTCACAGGCTTTGCTTTTTAGCTTTTTACCCTGCTTTCCCTTGGAATCTTGACCTCAGTCAAGAGTTCCTCACCCCGTATTGAGGGGAACTACGGACGCTCTGATTTCTCAAAGTACCTTTTGAGAATACGTAGGCATAGGATTACGAGATCCTAGCGAGCCACCTTTTTTCTTTTCTACCTTTTTCTTTTTCCACTTTTTACCTTTACATCCGATGTCGTCTCGGATTCCACCTTTTATTTTTCTACCTTTTTCTTATTCCACCATTTTCTACCTTTATATTCGATGCCTTCTCGGATTCTACCATTTTCTTTTTACACCCTTTTACCCCGTATTGAGGGGAACTACGAATGCTCTGATTCCATTCCCGTCAGGATACGTAGGCACGAGATGCGATGTCTTGGCGAGCATACTTAGTGTATATACCCTTAGGTCTTTCTTTACCTTAGCACATTTCCCTTAGCAAGCAAACTTTAGCATAACACAAATACTAACAAGAGGTTCTTGTAGAGTACTACAAATACTTAGGGTGCTAATACCTTCCCTTAGTATAACCAACCCCCGAACCTAGATTCTCTTTTTAGGGTTTTCGTTCTTTACCCTTTCCTTTGGATAAATCAAAGCTCGGTGGTGAATTTCATGTTTTGTGATTCAAGTTAATTAATAGCTTGATATCCGATTCTCACCGCAACAAGGTGGTTATTGATTCAGTACTTGATACGAGTCTGATGCCGATGACTCCGTACAGAAAGTGAACTTAAATTGGACGAAGGTGAATAGTTGAAGTTTTTATCTGCTAAGTAAGTGGAAGAACTATTAGGAGATGAGACTAAGATATTTGTTATGTCTGCGTTAATAGTGTACTGGAATTGACAGGAAATCCACAGTGAAGGGCTGCCAGTTGTGCATGATTCCCAGATGTGTTTTCAGATGGAATAACAAGCGTGATGTGTATAAGGGTATTGAGGCTATGGAGAGCAAAACTTAGGGTTTTGATGAGTTTTGGAGTTCTTAGAGTTTTAGAGCATTTAAGGGAAATTTTGAGAAAACCCTTGGGTATGGATGTAATATCGAGATTGAGAGTTCTTTTGGGATGATTGCTGATACATGTTGGAATTTGTGGGATTTGGATTGTCCAGAGAATGAAGTTGGGTATGGATTACTGACAGTTGAATAAGGTAAGATTGAGAATAAGTGTCCACTTTCAAGAATAAATGATTGGAATGGTGTGGTTGAGTTTGATTGGAATTACAATTGTTGGGAACGTTTGATAAGAGTGGTGAATTTGGGCGAGTTGAGGCTCTGATCAATTTCATGTGGCGGGTTATGGTTGTTATCACCGGAATAAGTTGTTATTTACTCGGTTAAGCTTGTATGTGAGTCTGGACAAGATTGGATGAGTTCGGAGTGGTGTTCATTAGGGATACTCGGATCTATTATAAAGTCAGAATGAGACTATGTAGGGTGTTTGAGAGTCGAGTTGCAAGTGTTGAAAAGAAAGGAATTTTTATGCTAAATTATTCAAGTGAGAATTTTGGGTCGAGAAAGGTTAGTTTTCTTGGATATGTTATTGCTGATGATGGTATTGTTATGGATCCATCAGAGGTAGATGCAACTCTATGATGAGAGGCTTCGAAGTCGGTTAAGGTGATTAGAAACTTTTTGGACTTTAGTGGTTATTACCGGAGGTTATGGAAGGTTTTCCAAGTTAGCATTTTCGCTACTTCAACTGACTTGCAAAGGGTAAGTCGTTTGCTTTGGATGTTCATTGTGAGGAAAGTTTGAGAGGGCTAAAGTAGAATTTGTCTACGGCTCCAGTTTTGATTCTGCGTGATCCTAACAAACTGTTTGTGAGGTGGTGGATTGTGTCTATGATGAGTTTAGCCAGTGTGGTGATGCTAGATGGTAAGGTCGTGGCTTATGTTTTACGACAATTGAGGATTCATGATTTCAAGAGGGCTGCAGTTACTTTTGTGTTGAGAATCTGGAGGTATTATTTTTACGGTTTTGGGTTCGAAGTGTTTAGTAATCACAGGGACATTGCATACCTGTTTAGTAGCAAATAATGGAGTACGAGACAACGAGGATGGTTGGGATTCCTGATTAGTTATGACTTTAGCTAGAATTATCCTATTGGTGGAATTAATATTGTGCCTGATGAGTTAAGTCAAAAGTTTTATACATGTCTGTTTTGATGGTCAGTGGATTAGAATTATTTGAGTAGTTTAGAGACTTGTGTCTGGTTTGTGAGAACACAGTAGAGTGTAAGGTTGGGTATATTAGAAATGAACTATGACCCTTCTGGTGAATATTAAAGAGAGTCAGGAGTTGGATATAAAATTGGTAGAGTTAATTGTGGCGAGTAATCAGAGTGCGCATCGAAAGCGTGATGTGGTACATTTCGCTTATGCGTGTGTGACTTGTGAGGGTTCATAGGTTGAACATTGGAAACACGTGGGAATGATGAGACCATTGGACGTTTCAGAATGGAAGTGTTAGGTGAAAGGTTAAATATTATTCATGGGCTACTATGTAGATGGATGTTTTGGTTATATGTTCGATTGGTGGAACGTAACATTGTTGTAATAATGCTGTATGATAAGGATGTTGGTATTATGGTTATGTAGAGGTTGCTGAAACGATGTTGGGTCGTGGAACTCTATGTTCTTGTTTTTGTTGTCGCCTCGTTTCCATCGTGATGGTTCGAGTGCGTGGAGCTAATTCCTATTTGGGGAATTAGGGGAGTGTTACCTAGGGTGGGGTAACGATCTTGCTGTGTTCTGGTTCTAGAGTGAACCTAGGTGTTCGTAACTTGGGTATTCTTTGAGTCGTGAGTTAGTCGTCAAGTGCATTGTATGGGCATTGCATCTTGTCAGTGTGTTATTCGTGGTGTGCCATTTGTTGGCATGATAGTTGGTTAGTCGGATGCGAGAGTCGTATTCGGAGTGGTTCGTCTCAGTATATTTTCGAGGACGAAAATAATTTAAGTAGGGGAGAGTTGTAACACCCCATTTTAAATTATTTGGTCGTTAGTGCTATTTTATTTGTTTGGCCTTGTTAAGGGTGTGTGTGGTTGAGCGCGTAGGCGTAGTGTCCTTAGCGGAACCAGTAAATGGAGATGTCGGGATAACGAAAATGCAATGTTGGATTATGTGTGGGCATAGTTAATAACGATAGTAAGGTGAATATTATTATTATTAATATGGCTAAGAGTATTAATATTATTATTATTATGGTTATTATTATTATTAATATTATTAGTAAATTAAAATCTGATTTTTAATTAATTTGATAATGGGCTAGTGGGTGAATTAAGGGTAGTTTACTAATTAAGCTAAGATTAGTGAGGGTTAGTGGGAGAGTTAGCCATAATCAGAATTGGAAAAGAGAAAGAGGAACAAGGGAAGAACAAGGAAGAGCTAGGGCACTCATCTTCATCAATTTCGTAGGAATTTGATCAGGAAATTCGAGGTAAGGGGGGAGAATGGGTTCAATACAGGTGATAATAACATGAAAGGGTAGTGAGGGGTCCTTTCCCTCGTAGGATTTTCGTATGCTTATTGGTTGATGAAATTCTGAGTATGATATGAATGTTTGATGTCTGGTATGTATTGAATCGTTGATGATAGTATGGTTTTCGTGTATAAATTGTATTGTTGCTGCTGTATGAATGCATTTGGTTGCAGATCTGTTTTGATGCAGGTTGAGGGCACGAAATTAGATCTAAGACTGTATTTCGATTAGTCATAATAGGTAAAATATGTAGGGTGAAATTGTAGGTTATAAAACTGATGTAGAACTGATTTTAGGACTGAATTAGAGTGGAAAAGTGAGGATCCCGTAGCAGAACCCAAACTGGTGTAGGGAAACTGAGTTTGCGTAATAAATCTGGCCAACACGTATCAGGTAAGGCAATACGCGTACGACTATGGTCATTACACGTATGGGAGGGCCAAAAGGAGGATTGGCACGACCCTCTGCCCGTACGCGTAACGGTACGCGTATGGAGCTTGGCCATTACGCGTATGAGAAGGGGATACGCGTATTGGATATGAGAATGGGCTTTTTCATGGAAAACAGGTATCTGCCCATACGCGTAATAGGTAGGGCAATACGCGTATGGCAGGGCGGGAGGAGTGGTTGTACGCGTAGGGATGGGCGAGCGAGCTGGGCAATACGCGTATGGCACAAGTCAATACGCGTATTGCCAGTGAGGGTGCAGAATTTTGCCGTTTCGCGATTTCTTTCCCGTTTTCGCGTCCGAAGTGGTTTCTTTTGGTTTGAGAGGTTGGGAACAGATGTCAGACCTTGAGAAATGTAGGATTGGTGATAAAAATAATTTATTTAGTAGTTTTGGTGAATTAATTAGTAATTAGCTAATTAGTGGACGAGTGCCTTGTGAGGCGTGCAGAGTGTGTTGTGTGGCACTGTTTGTGCGAGGTGCGAGCTGTCTTGGGGTAGCAGAGGTAATTCTTGGTGAATTGCGTTGAGCGCATGACTCACTTGGGATCAATGAGGATCGTGTATTTTACTTGAGGATAGTCTCATGTGCATAATTTGTGTGTGAGGATGTTGTGTTGTAGGTGAGGTAATTCCGGTGAGAATTACGGTAAGTGTATGGCTTACGCGTGATCAGGAGGATCGTGTAAATGTATAACTGATTATTATACATGTGTTTTGTGTGTAAATTGTGTTGTGGTGAATGACTATTTTATGTGGGATCAGGAGGATCGTGAGAATGTGTAATTTTATTATGCAGGTGTGTTGTATGCATATTCGTTATTGTGCATTTCATGGTGTCGGTGGTGATGAATCATTGCTCAGGAGGAGTGTATGTGATTCATCCGAACTCCAATGTGGAGTGTGGTGGGATAGATCATTGCCAAGTAGGGGTGTATGTGATTTATTCGGGTTCGATTGAATGAACCATGGTGATTTTGGTACCACATGCATTGTGTCTGTTGTTGAGTCGCATTGCATTATTATTATATGTTGATTGAATTATGGTTGCGAGTGACAAGTAGGTCGTGATTATGTGATTGTATGATTGGGTGTGAGTAACTACCCTTAATATGTATTATTCACCGTTTATTATTGAATGTAGTTCTCACCCCTTTGTTGTTGTTGTGTCTGTGCTTCTTCGGAAGTACAGATAATCCAGGTACTTGAGTTGCTTGGAGTGCGTGTTGCCTATTTGAGTCGTAGGAGTCGCTCTGATACGTAACATGGGAATTTTGGGGATTTTATTAATTGTTATTTTGTAATGATTTTTGTTACGTATCTCTTTTAAATTCAATAATTTTGAGGACCACGAGTTTAATGTGGAGTTTTGGAGTATGTTGGCAAGTGTGCCGTGAACTTATGAAATGATTATTTCCGCTGTTTTATTTCACTTAATGAAAAGAAGTTTTGATGTTGATTTTATTGGTGTAGCATCCTACTTGTAAAAGTTGAAAACTCTGATTTTATCTGTAATATTCTTAGATTTTATAAAATGGGAAAGTGGGGTGTTACAATGGAGGTGTAAGTAGGGAATCTCCACCTGACACTTGTCTTTGTTTTATTTTTTCTTGCATCATCTTTTCTTCAATCAACTCATATCCCTCACGAGACATGATGTGGGGGTATTTATTACAAGCCTGAACCATTTTCCCCTTTTTCTTTTCTCCTATTATAAATAACACACCAATTAAAGGAAATACTAAAATTAAACTTGATTGATAAACTGAATCTCAAATCCAACTAACAGAAAGGAAGGATCCTCTCGCATCTTCTTAAACTTCTGCCATATTTTCTCTTCAAGAAAAGGATACTTTTCAAGTGGAGATATGTGTCGCGGTGAGAATTGGATACCAAGTTATTATATTAACTTGAATCACATTTCTTTTATTTCACCACCGTCTTTGATTTATCCAAGGGAAGGGAGAAAGATCGAATGTCCCACAGTATGCAATGTAAATGCAAACTAAGAGTCTAAGGTTCGGGGGTTGGTTATACCTAGGGAAGGTGTTAGCATCCTAAATATCTGTAGTACTCTACAGGAACCTCTTATTTTACTTATGTTATTTGTTTTGTTATCTGTTGCTAAGGGTTAAGGGTAGGAAGACCTAAAGTTCTATTCCTAAGTGTGCTCGACAAGATATCGCATCTTGTGCCTACATATCTTGTCGGGAGTGGAATCAGAGCACTTGTAGTTCCTCTAAAGGATACTAAGGTTTGTTTGAAAGTTTAGGAGAAAAGATGAGTCATCATCTTAAGAAACCACCACAGTTTTGAGACTTGTTTGTATTTGTGGGGTATGGGATTGTATGTCCCTTCTTTGAGATGATTCACATCTAATTCTCTTGTGTGGAGAATTAGGTGAGCTAAAGTTTGATTGTGGAATCAAAATTAGGGGGGACTAACTTAGGAAGTCTATCCTAAAGTTGTCTAATAAACTTATCTTAAGGGTGTAAAACCTATGGGGAGGTATGATGCAAATGAAATGCACCATGCACAATAATTTGATTATCATGCATGGGATTTTCCCTTGAATATTAATGCGACCAATTATTAATGAATTAAACGAGAGTGCTAGCAAAGTGGTGCTAGTCTTGTGTCTAGTGACCAAAAGGTTGATTGCGATGCTTTAAAAGCAATCGACTTACAAGGGTGGAAAATGACTCGACGTTGGATCGAGAATTTTTTATTTTTGAACGGTTTAGAACACAAAAAAGCATGCATACATCACACATAATGATAAACAAAATCATAAGCAAAGCAAGGCATGATATCAAACAAAAATTCTAAATCTATTCACACAAGCGTACGACTTATCGCGAGGGATTCTAACGGGTCAATTATTAAGAAAAAGATTTTACTAATTTTTAAAGGGAAATTAATAAAAGGTTAATATTATTTTGGATTATTTTTAATTTGAGAAAGTTAAAGATTATTAGTAGTTTGAAAAAAAAGTTAAAGGTTTTCTTATTAATTACAAAAAAGAGTTTTGATTTTATTTTAATAAATAAAAGTTTTATTATAAAAGGCTTTTTAAAAGAGGTTTAACAAAAATTTTAATTTATTAATTTAGTTATATTTTATTAAAAAGATAAATTAATATGAAAAAAATTATATTTTTATTAAAGCTAAAAGGTTCTAGTTATTTTAATTAAAAAACAAAATTAGATTTTGATTATTATAAAAAAAGATAGGCTGAACTAAAAGATTTAATAAAACGGAGGGATCCCACGCGCACAGGGGGGAGAGGGTGCATCGCGGATCCTCAGATCAAAGCCATTGGATGTAATCCTAGCGAGATCTAACGCAAGTGATGGAGGGTGCATGGTAAGAAACCGTGTGTGCACGTGTACATGATGAAACAAAAATAACTTAGAAGCAAAAACACAAGCGGACTCTCAACCTCTTTGTTTCTTCTCTCTCGTTTATCTTTCCTCTCTCAAACAATTAGGGTTTGAGAAACCCTAATCACGTCGCCGCTCTCGTTCATCTCTCTCGATCAAACAAACAATAACCCTAATCCCACACAGCCCACTACCCCAATTTCATTATGATTTCACGATTACATATTACATCAGATTGCAAAAATAAAATACAGAAAAGAAAAAGGGGCCGATGAAAGCTGCGAGCATGTCGTGAATGGCTCCTCATTCAGGGAAGGTTCTCCATCTTTACCTCTTGTGTGATTTTTGTTTGCCTTCGTATTGTTCTTTAGTTTCTCCTTTCTTCTGAATTTGTGATGTTGGATTTCGTATTGGTTGCTGTGAGATGTTGATGACGAACAGATATATCTTTGGATCTCTGAGTTTTCTTTTGTGGGTTTGGTAATGGAATTGACGGTTTTTGTTGCTGCATATAGGGTTGTGATTTTTCTGTTGTGTTTTGCTGGTGATTTTCGTCCTTGATGAGGAGAGGGTTCTCTTCTATTTATAATGGGCCAATGATGATTGTCCATTAGGAAGGAATTTAATGCCACACGATCTCAGGGATTGCCAATTTGATTTTGTGATGCTATTTGAAAAAAGAAATTGAATACGTTGATATGCTGTTTGGATGGTTTTGGAAACTTTTTGAAAACCTTCTTTAGTTGTCTTAAAACGATTCTAATGTTGCCTTGTTTGATGGCTTTTGATTCCTGCTCCAATCTATTTTTGGAAGGTTTATGTTGTCTGATACGTTTTTTATTTGGGAACTTAATTTCAACCACTGCTCTGTTTGAATTGTCTATTCTTTGGGATATTGCACATAACTTCGATTGAAAATGATGGAGACAACTTTTGATTCTCAAAATTAACTCTGAGGCCTGTTGTTTTGGTTTTGTTTTGGAGAGTTTATGTCTGAACATGCTTCGTTATATTTGGCAAGTTTTGGAAAATCAAATATGTTAGATTGATGTTGATTTGGCGATGACACTGATAAATGTTCATGATTTTTTGACTTTGCACTGACGTTGCTGCTTAACATGTCGTATTTGCTCATAGCTCGTGATTTTGACTCAAAACTCTGTCTGTTTCAGCAAGTGAAATGGATAACAGCGAAAGACCCATCGACGAAGATGAAACTCCCTTGCGAATGATGATAACTCTTGGATGAATGTTTACAATTAAATCTTTTCAAGGTTGGAAATACTTCTCCAAGCTTTGTTAAGGTTAGTTTAAGGATTTCTGTTATGATGGTTTGCAATGATTGTTAGGTTGCATTTGGAATCATGTAGGATGGTGTTTCGGAACTTTATGAATTGTATGTCACTCTCATGATCCTGCTTGATACAACAAATTAAGGTATTGAGATTTTGTGATATTCTGAGGTTATGATTTAGGGCTACACTTGGTTCTTGAACAGGTTTAACTAATGAATAAAATTATTTTTAAGGCGGTGGTACTTGTACAACCGGTGGAAATTAGTTGATGAGGTCAATCAAGTGATCATGTGATTAGCTTTGTTTTGGCAAAACGTGAAAAGTGGTTAGGGAAATTGAGATTCTCTTTGTTTCAAGTGTGGAAAAATGTCTTGGTTATTGTATTTTTCATAAACTTGTTTTCTCTTTTTCAGCCATCGGCAGCCTATCAAACAAGGCTGTTACTTTGTATTGCAGCTTGGGTTCTGGCTTCGGTGATTTCGTCAACGGGGCCCGTGACAGAGGTTTCAAGCTCAGCTTTGGATTCAACGGTTGTGACTTGATTATCATTAGCTTTGATTTTTGAAACGGTTTCAAACCGACTTCAAATTTGTTATTCTACTAAGTTTGTTTATGTTGGATTCTCTACAGGGTTGCTTTGTTCGACACAAGCTTTGACTTGGTTTTGGCTTGGCTGGAGTTTGATAGTTGCAGCTCATATTTTGGCTTTGCATACATGCGTTTCGCAACTGGGGTTTTGCGTTGAAGCTTGGTTTTAGTAGCTTAAATATTGGCTTGTCCTGTTGTATTATTTTGTACTGCACGTGCACTTGTTCTGGATTTTGTAGCATTGTAGTGATCCTTGACATTGCTATGTATTCACATTTATTTACCATTTTAGTTGAGGCCTCGTGATTGAACAAAATTGGCCCTCCCACTTGACATCTAACATGTGGTAACTAAATCAATGTTAATAACCCTTGCTTCTACGGCAAATTGTTTGCATTCCCTGTGATATTGCCTTAATGTCCATGTTGACAAAACCGTTCACATAAACATATTATTTCCTGATGCGAAAATAAATGGTTGCAATATTCTTGCACTTCCTCAATATCGTATCGAACTAACGTAGATGATGCGCTCCACGTGAATTGAATTGGATTCATTGATATGAAATATAATTGCATTCGCGTACCACAATCGACGTGCTACGATCCTGCACGTTCTAGTAACCTTTTTTCTTTTTATGCTTATGGATTTCAATGCTTCTGCCACAATCCTCATCATGCCTTTAGCAGCATAATCCAATAACAATAGAAAGTGCCATATATATAAAAAGACCACTGCCCCATCTAAGTGAATCAAAAGACAAATTTTAAAGATACTCATTTCCTCTCAAGCATTGTGACTTGAATATTGACGGATCTTGATCACGTCACAACTTTGAATTTCTTGAATCTTATCATTAAAACGTGATGCAAAAATCTCCTGGCTCTTGAATTTTGAATGGTGAATTTCTGTGGTGACATATGAATCATTTCTTGCCAAGACTCGTGGATTGGAAATGTTGCAACTTGAATCATGACTTGATTAGAACTTGAATTTGTAACCTTCAAAATTTGAACGAGAACTTGAATCCCTTGATGAACGGACTTGAACTTAGACTTTTTCGAATTCGAATCTTGTGAAGGACATGACTCCAGAGGTTTTATTCTTCTTGAATAATAAGAAACCAAAGCCCATATAAAATCTGGTCACAAAATCCAGTCACGGCACCTTTGAAATATTGATCCAGATGGCTCGAGAATGAGAAAGAGTTCTAAAAAGTGGAGCCCAGATCAAGTAGGAATCCTAGGATCACTTTAAGTCATAATCAACTGGTTATGCCCTGAAATATTTGACTATGAGCATTAACACCGTCTTCACTTGATATTAATGCGCCTGCACGAACTGATTAGTGATATAAGCATGCACGCAAAGACCGCATGACCTAAAGATGCTATACAAAAAGAAAAGGGATCTTAGGGTCAAAAATTAGGGTGCGACAATGTGTCACTGAATTCTCCATCATTTAAATGTCTACTGGTTAGAGCCATTTTAAATGCCCTCCAACGCTCACCCGCATAGGAAATCCATTTGCTTTTCAATACTCCAATATCGGTATCACGGATTTCCCATTGTTCCTACATCACACAACAAATAAAATAGTTAGTGTTTGAAAATAATGCATTTAAGTAATACATTTAGCAAGCATTATTAATATTATACCATAATATCATCCCAAATTTGATCCTTCACTTTTGAATCTACATTATCCCAATATTCCTCCAAAATGCTGACTTTGTTTCGAGCAATGGAACCCACATGACTCTTGAACTTTTTTCTGTTTTCCCCTAAAGGTATTTTGGTCCTTGGATCGAAATCAATTGGTATCTTTACACCCTTCTCACGTAAACACAATTATTGCATTCGTGTGCCACGTCTACCCCTCTTTTTGGTAGGCCGAGTATCATTCTCTCTTTGTGAAGGAGTTGATGGATCATCCATGTGTCTGCATTAAAAAAACATATTAATAATGAATAAATTTTCATATATGGATTAAAACTAAAGTTAAGAATCAAAGTAAAATTTTTTGATAAACTAAAATGTACCATATATGGATATAAACTATATATTTTCAAAGATTTTCATGATTAGACATTTTCCCATATCCCTTCTTCGTGATCATCACGGGTGACATACACGTCATCTGTTATAGTTTTCTCAATGGAAGTAGGCATTCTTTGAGAAAAAGGACTCTCAGAAATATCTATGGTTGAATATAGACTCTCATTAGGCTCATGTATATTTTTACCTTGAAGAACCACCGACCACTTTTTGTTAGAAGGATCACAAACATAAAACACTTGTTTTGCTTGAGATGCCATAATAAATGGCCCGTCCGTATAAGCTGCCTTTTCAAGGCCCACCAATGTAAAACCAAATTCATCAGTTTTGACACCATTGTTTATGTCAATCCATTTACATTTAAAAACAGGAACTTTAAATTTAATGAAATCAACTTCCCAAATCTCTTCAATGATTCCAAAATAAGGTATAGATGCCATAACTGGATTTTTATCTTTTGAACTAGCAAAGTGCATGGACTCAGCTACGACCATCACCCCACTGTTTTGTACGATAATTTTGTCATCCTGAGTCTTTGTATAAAATGAAAAATTATTGATATCATAACCAGACCAAGTTATAACATCAAAGTTAGGCTCCCTTGATAGCCATTTTAATGTAACCGAAGTTGAATTGTCATTTAAAATGTTTTCTTTGAACCACTTTAAAAAAGTCTTGTTATGCTCATTTTTCATTCACTCTAGACTTTTTTTTCCCTTCACAATGACTTTATGAGCAGAAAGGTAAGGATGAACCTCGTCAGTGTTATTCAATATATACAATTGTGCTTTAAGTACTTCTGCACGCCCCATGCTCTTAAGTTTTAAACCTCGTATGCCCTTACCTGCACATCTTCCTTCATGACGATATTTAGGAATTCCTATTGTTTCCGCTTCAGACATATAGTCAGAACAAAACTCAATAGCCTCTTCTGCGATATACCTTTCAACAATAGATGCTTCGGGATGACGAAAATTCTTCACATACCCTTCTAAAATCTTCATGTATCGTTCAACTGGATACATCCACCTCAAATAAACAGGACCACACAACCTAATCTCCCTCACTAAATGAACAATTAAGTGAACCATTATGTCAAAGAAAGAAGGAGGAAAATACATCTCTAGTTGGCACAAGATAATTGCAGCCTCATTTTCTAACTCATCTAATTTATTAGGATCAGTGACTTTGCTGCAAATAGCATTGAAGAATAAGGATAACCTAGTTAAGATATCTCTAACTTTTTTAGGCAATATTCCACGAATTGCCACTGGTAGGAATTGTTGCATCAATATGTGACAATCATGAGACTTCAATCTAACTAATTTTAAATCTTTCATTGAGACAAGACTCTTGACATTTGAAGAGTAGCCTTGTGGAACTTTTATGCCCTGTAGACATTCACAAAAGCTTCTTCTCTCATTTTTGACAAAGTATGACATGCCGGAGGCAGATATGTTCGCTTACCTACTGAATGTGGAGCTAACTGTTGTCTTATACCCATCTCAACCATATCCAGATGAGCATTCAAACCATCATTTGTTTTACCCTGAATGTTGAGAAGTGTTCCTATTACACTATCACACACATTTTTTTCAACATGCATTACATCGATACAATGTCTAACATCTAGACTAAACCAATAAGGAAGATTAAAGAAAATAGACCTCTTCTTCCATATGTTTTTCTCAGTGGTTTGGTTTTGGTCCTTCCCAAATATCACACTTACATCTTTCAATTTTTTATAAACTTGCTCTCCAGTTAAGGCTTTTGGAGCAATTTCATTTTCCGGGTGTCCATTAAATGCTTTTCTCAACCTACGATATGGGTGAAATCGTTTGAGAAATTTACGATGCCCAAGGTAAACCGTCTTCCTTCCATTTTTCAATTGTTAGAAGCAAGTGCGTTCTTCACATATGGGACATGCTTTATGCCCCTTCACACTATAGCCACACAAGTTCCCATATGCAGGAAAATCATTAATGGTGCAAAATAACATCGCACGCAACTTGAAATAATTACAAGAATGGGCATCAAACACATCAACACCTTCCTCCCAAAGCACTTTCAAGTCTTCGATCAATGGACTAAGATAAACATCTGTGTCATTTCCTGGTTGCTTTGGACCCGAAATCATCATAGATAACATAATGTATTTGCGTTTCATGCAAATTGAAGGAGGTAAATTGTAGATCATTAAGAGAACGGGCATGAACTATGGTTACTACTTAAGTTCCCATATGGGTTCATTCCATCTGTAGCAGGTCCAAGCCTAAGGTTTCTTGGCTCATTCCCAAATTCCGAATACAAAGTGTCGATTTTCTTCCATTGTAATGAATCGGCCGGATGACGAATGTACCCGTCACATTTCCTCTCATCTGCATGCCATCTAATATTCTTTGCATCATTTACATTATTGAACAATCGTTTGAGCCTTGGAATTATTGGAAGATACCATAACACCTTCGCAGGAGGACATTGTATGCTTTCATCAGAATTGAAATCATTGTCCTTCTTTTTGTAGCGTGATAGTCCACACCTAGGGCAGCTCTTCAACTCTTCAAACTCATTTCGATATAATATACAATCATTAGGGCATGCATGTATTTTCTTATACTCCATACCCATCGGACATAATATCTTCTTTGGCTCGTAGTTATTGGGTAATGTGTTACCTTCTGGGAGCATTTCCTTCAACAACTCAAGTAATTCAGTGAAGCTTTTATCTGTCCATCCATTTCTCGCCTTCAAGTTGAACAATCTTAACACCGCAGACAATCGTGTGAAGTTAGTGCACCCCGGATACAAAGTCTCTTCTCTATCTTTGCACAAATTATCATACATATGTGCTCGCTGGAAAGACTCTGGGCCTATATCACGAATCATATCATCTAACCGATCGTTCATATCTACATTGACTTCATTTGTATTTGATGCACTTGGCATGTTTACCGACTCGCCATGCCATATCCATTTGGTATAATTTTGGTTAATCCCGTGACAAATAAGATGACTTTTTATCAACTCAAAATGTAACGAGGGAATATTCAAACATTTAACACAAGGACAATAAAATTTTTCGTTATTATCAGGAAGTTTTTCTGAAGCAAATTTAATAAACCCGTCCACTCCTTTATTATACTCTTCACTCAAACGGTTAGAATTCATCCAACTACGATCCATAACTACTTCTGAAAAAAAAATACATACACAAATAGTAAGTTATGGTGCTTACTTAGTCTATTATAATTAACAAAAAATATTTATTATATACTTTCACAAAACAGAGAAAAACTCATGAACAATATAACATGTAACAATTAATAAACTAGAAGACAAACTAGTAAATAATAGAAAAAGAATTCAACAAAATGACTAGTTACTCCCAATTACCAACTATTTAAGAGAAAACAAAAGACTTGAAAATTCTTATCTTACAATCAGATTTTGTAAAATTGGATTATATTCAATTCAGATTCTAAGAGCTAATTAACCCCCTTGAGACAGATAATCTTTTATATTACTTTGTAAAAATCGTACACTTCCAAATTTTATACATCATCCTCCATCTAAGTCACCAATATTTTACTCATTATAACTTAGTATAATCCGTCTCTCTCCATGAAAGACAAATCAATTGCATATTATAATATATCAGTACGTTCCTAGAAAGCTTTGTGAAATCACTGCTTTTCACTCATCCTCCTCTCTTTCTACTAACTCTCTCTCATGTCACTTCCTCACTTTTCACTCACTTTCTTTTTCTAATCACTGCTTCACTTAAAGTAATCAATATGATGCTTTTTTTTGGACTCTGTAGTCAAGAAGATTTCTAAAAGGTAGGATAATTGAAAAGGAGCATTCTACTTTGGTGGTTGAATCATTATAATTCAGTCTTGCCTGTCCAGCATACCTAGTTAATATCTGTCTCATTCTGAAAAGCCAGTCAGGTCTTGCTCATCAGATAGAGAGGATATGAAAGAAGGAAAAAAATTATAGGCAGGTGTTTGGATTTTGGAATGATAACAGAGTATATTACTCAGGTTATGTTGTTTCTACTCACTACTGTAATTCAGTTAGTATCTTTCTTGAACATTTAGTTAGAGTTCTGATGTAATTGAATGTAACAGAGAAAACAAAGAAATAAAAGAAAATATTGCTCAATTGTGTTTTCTGAGTTGGATATCTTTTCTCGATTCTCTTCTACTTTAAGAGTTAGAATAGGTGTGCTAGTAGTTGAAAGGTTAGTTAGAATTATAATAGAAATGCTCTACTCTAACAAGATGATGATGGATTTATCATCATTCCCTAGAAATATATCTTGAGCTCTCTTAGTTGATTGAAAATACATAATACAATCCTAGAATGAAATTGCACAAAATATTATCAGATAAAAATTGCACCAAACCATCAACACAACTTATGCAAATAACTTAATTGGACATAATTACAATAATAAATACATGTTGAGCAATGGAGGAACAAGGTCAGGTAGCACACAACATATTGAGAGTGTCGCGGATCAACACGATGTGTGAAACAGTAGCAAGTGAGGTTACAACACTTCAGTTAGACCAATGTTTATTGACTCTTGAGTTCAGTTCTTTCTGTTAACATACTGAACTGAGTATAAGGCTTCAGTTAGTGAATCGAGTTTAAAGGGCTAGGTTGGTTCACAAACCAACAGGATTGGTTCAGGTCGGTTCAATTAAGTTTTTTTGGTTTATTTTAACTGTCCTAGTTGTGATAACCATGTTTCTGAAACAATTTCAGTTTTACAATTTTCATTACAATGGAGGTGCCAAAACTATTTCCCTATCGATGACTCAATTCTTACAATATAATACAAGACCAAACCCTGATGCAGCATAAGAACAAAATTTCACATTATCAACAAATCATCTTAAATAATTTGCCAATGTAATTTTATTATAAACTTGCACATTACGATACTTTCTTAGTCATGTGCATCATACTTGAATTACAATAACTGAAATACTTTTTAGTTATGTGCATCATACTTGCATCATACTTCAATGGCAGACAATATCGCTGGCCATATGGCATAAATTAACGTTGAAAAAGACCAATTTCAACAACAACACTAACAACACCAATTTCAATTCCTAACAACACCCCACTTATCTCTTAAAAATACCAGCAGAAAAATAAAACTAAACCTAAATTAACATTGAAAAAGACCAAAATATGAACAAACCTTGAAAAATCTGAACAGAGGCAGGGGTGGAGAATCAGGAACTCTCAATGTCGATAGAAACTTGTTGTATTATTTTATGGAGCGAATCTTCAATTAATCTCAATGGCTTGATGAAGGTTCATCAAACTTCTGTTGGGTATAAAGCGATCACCCTGTCGAGAAACAACGAAAGACAAATGAGAATCATAAAGAAGATGAAAACGACGATAATGAAAATCAGTAGTATATGAGTAGTAATGATACTGGAAAATCATAAATGATGGGAGTGCTGAGTAGGCTTCGTCGTTGCAAATGGAAAAAGGTTTCTCTCCGCCGCCAGAGAGAGAAAAGGAAAAGGGTTTTGAGTTTGATGTGAGAAGAGAGGGAACAGTTTTTGCGGAGAAGAGAGGGAATAATTGACGCTTTTGTCTGTTCATTTTTTTAATTATCAAAAATTCTTTTTAAATCAAGTTAACTAATCTAAATGGTATTCACTAAAATATGGCAACCGTGAATCCTAGTTTTTCAACTTTTTAAATCAAGTGGAAAGCATATGATTTAAAATGTCTAATTTAAAAAGTGTTTTTTTGTACTAGTATGTCAGTCATATATATATATATATATATATATATATATATATATATAAAGAAATGTAAATAAACATTCAGATTGAGAGGTATAAATAAATTAAATAGTAAAAACATCATTAGACAGGATATTGAATTGTCAGACAATGGAAAATAATAATAATAATAAGAAATAAATACTTTATAATTTTGATTTCAAGATAAATATTTATATTAATTAGTAAAAAATTAAGGTTTTAAAATTTTTAATATGTACTGTTTATAGAGTTAGAAATTGAATGAATGTATAATCATTTATAATTAATTGGAGATATTGAGTTTCAATTTTTTTTAATATGACACTAATTATAGAGTTTTAAAAGTTTATAAAAAAACAGTTATA
Organism: Lathyrus tuberosus; assembly: GCA_022829125.1. NCBI lineage: Eukaryota > Viridiplantae > Streptophyta > Magnoliopsida > Fabales > Fabaceae > Lathyrus > Lathyrus tuberosus. The sequence continues at coordinate 12,098,151 of JALAZF010000090.1, forward strand.
AATAATTTTTATTTTTATTAAGTAATAAATAACTAAAATTAAATTTATTATTTTGTCGTAAACTTTGAGAGAAAAAAAGTTTTTTTTTATAAATTAGGACGGTAGTGTTGTAGGTTAATCAGTACCCGGGCGAACACACGGGTACTGATATGAGTATCCCACAAAATAGATATTTGTAATAATATTTACATAAAATATATTTATTTATGTTAATGATATTTATTTATTAAATTAAAAAATATTTACAAATACTATGATATTATTTTATATTTATAAAACTAAATCATTGCATAAATATTTGTACAAAAAATATCAAACGATGCCTGCGGGTATTGATTTTTTTTAAATATAAATTATATTTTTTGTATTTATTAATTTTTATTAATTCTAATTTTAAAAAAATAAAAACAAATCTGCATAACACACCAGTACTCGGACGATCGCATGGGTACTGATATGAGTATCGCACAAAATTATTATTTGTAATAATACTTACATAAAATATATTTATTTATATTAATAATATTTATTTATAAAATTAAAATAATATTTACAAATACTATGTTATTATTTGATATTTATAAAACAAAATTATTGCGTAAATATTTTTATAAAATATACCAACCGATATCTGTGGGTATTGATGCTATTTTTTTTTTAAATATAAATTATATATATATTTTTATATTTACTGATTTTTATTAATTGAATTTTTTTCTCAAAATTTTAAATAAAAACAAATGCGCGTCACCGACGGGTACTCGTGTGAACGCACGAATATCATATTAATTTTTAATAAATAAAAAATTTATTAATTTTTATTAAATTTTATTTTTTTTTCAAATTTTAAATATAAATAAATAAATTCTAAAAACAAATACATTTTGAAACCACGAGTATCATACTAGTTAATTATGAAAAAAAGAATAAAATTCAAAACTCTTAGTTTAATGACACGTGTCACAATTTTTCCTTTTCCTTCTCTGCGCCACGTGTCGCAATGCTACTAGTCTGTCCCAGCATTATAGGACAAAATAGACTAAAAACAAACGAAGCTGAATCCCATAGGGGCAGGTGTAGCGTAAGCCTACAATCATAATCGTTTGATCAGCGTGGTATGCATCTAACGGTTCAGGCCATGCGTTGCCTCTCCCTGTTTTTGGTTGACCGCACTGTGTGTTTTTTGGCTAGAATGGGCCTGCTTTTTGTGCGCCCAAGTGGGCCAGTTTACTTCCTATGTCCCCTTCTATGACAGTGCACCCCAAGTCTGACTTTAATGAAATAAAACTCCACCAAAAAAAGCTTTGGGCTCTGTTTCTTTGGGCCTGCGCTCAATTATTCAACACACCAGCCTTATTAATTTCAACACCCTCTATCCCTCTTGTTTTTTTTTTTTTTTAATTTTATTTATTTCCTTTTCTTTATTTTGTTTTAATTTCATTTTAGAATATCTTTTAATGCATTTTTAGCATAAAAAATACTTAGAAGATAACATGCTTAGATTTTAGGCTTTGTTTGTTTTTTTCATTTTAATTTATATCTTGAGAAAATAAATAATAATGCATATAGTTAGAATTGACCATTAATTTTTAGGATACCTTTCCATGATAATTTTTAGATAAATAACCATAAAAATATTTTTGCCATTTTTAATTCGATATGGTTGTATTGTGTGCTAATTTCTTTAGTACATTTTTACACGTTTTTTTTTGTGTGGTTATTTTTACTTTGTATGGTTGTATGGTTCATTTCCTTACTTTGTATGGTGTATGGTTGTATGGATTTATTTCTTGTATGGTTTATGATTCATCCCCTCATTGTGGGTAAAATGTTTTCATTCCCCATAAAAGTGTTGTAGCTTATTGATCCATCCCCCTATGGTGGGTAAAATGTCCCCCCATCCCGTGGACATGTAATAGCGTAGGACTTTCTTTTCTTTACCGCTTTCCTTTGCATGTTAATAAACAAGATAAAACCAAAACGATAAAAATAACCTTTTTCAAAGGACAAAAATAAATTTGATCCAACGTCAAAGTTTTTTTCAAATCAAATAATTGACGAGCCCTCTTTCAACACTTATCATTTATGATGAAAATTGTGCACCATGAGCTTTAAGCACTGGAGAAGGAATGAGAATGAAGTCTTCCTACCCCCATTCTGAATATTTAAGACACGGGATGCTTGTCCCAGTTGTTCAAAGTATTCATCTCTATTCATAGACTTTAGGGCAATTCGAATCAAATAATTGACAAGTCTTCTCCCCACAAACAACACATCAACACTGGAATAAGCTCCTCTTTGGACCAAACACAATTCTCCTTGGATCCTGGTGTCTGAACCAAACCTCTCTCTTTGGGTTAATCACCTCCTAATGGATAAAACCTTCGTCATACATGTTTGTCTTATTTGACCTTGTGCTTAGACAAACACCCTTCTCTTGCATTGTTTATCTTATCAGGCCCCGTGCTTAGAAAAACATCCCTCTCTTGCATTGTTTGCCTTGTCAGACCTCGTGCTTAGGAAAACACCTCTTGTGTAGGTCTTGATCATTGGATCTAGGAAAAATCCTGCATTTATGCATTAGCCACACTCTTTAGTTTAGACACATACCTTATCCAACAACACCAATCCTGGTTCAAACAATACTTTCACAACACCTTTCACTTCACAACAACTTTGCTGCTCAAGAAGCTCTTTCTTTTCTTATTCAATAAACTCTTTCTTTTTCTTTTGACACTTAAACATTTTTTTAAAACAACTTTTCTTTCTTTTCATAAACGAATTGTTATAATCTGTTCCTTAGCAGTCAGACTAAAAGCCTGGAGCATCTGAACTAGGATCGAGTCAGCTAACGTCTACACACTTCTAGGATACGATTATAATTGTTCCCTAAAAACAACCAACACATAATTATCATTTACCCCAAACTAAGAAGCTATGATTTCTTTATTGCAATATGAGAATACGTAGACACGGGATTGCGAGATCTTGGCGAGCACACTAATTTAAAACCCTTTTTCCCTTTCGCAAGTAACTTTTAGATAGTAACACCCATCCGAGAAAAGAACAATCAAAATGGTTCCCGTCGAGTATGATGTATGTTAGAGATGCTTATACCTTCCCCTCGCATAAGTGACTCACTTACTCGTTTCTCATTCCTTTGAGTTTTATCGATGTTTTCCCTTTCCTGTTGGAATAAATAAAGTTCGGTGACGACTCTGTTGTATCATCGAGCATGCGATGTGCTCGGGTATTTTCCGCACCGCGACAGGTAGCACTAACATGCCCAGTCTCCATAGATCTTTGATTTTCTATGACTCCATTGTTTTCCAATAAAGCCAATTGTGTCTCAAGGACATCTTCCCTAACATTATTAGATGGGTCTAATTCCTCAACCTCCTATCCCTCAAAATAAGGGAGGTAGCTTTTATGAATGGAATATTGGGGATATCCTTCACACCATTAGGTTCTCCAATTCGTATGGAATTGAGAGGGGAAATGAGAGCAACTTAATCAACTACTTCAGGGGCCTTTCCTTTATTAGAGGAACCTGGTTGAGGTTCTGTACCAGGGGTAGGGTCTTTACTCATTACCAAATTTGCTTTCTTAATTTTTACTTGTTTAAACACCTTCTTAGGTTCTTCTAAGGGATTTTTTATCGAGGTTTTTCTCCAATTTGTTCCTTCTACAACTATCCAAACCATGGCAAGTGCAATTACATAAAGAGCAAAACTATGGTAGGTTTTCATATTTCAACTCAGCATAAAAAAGTATATATTTGCCTCTCAATAAAGACCTTGTAATTAATTTCCTTTCTTAGGTCTAGGTCCACCAAAACCCTAACATAACGCCCAAAAGGTCTGTCGAATTTAAATCTATTAGAAGCAGAGTTAGTGCATAAAGGGGTCTCTATACTGCTAGAAATAACAAAACCTATTTTTGGCCTCCGTGAAGAATGATTAAAGTCCTTAGTCCATGGAAAGAGTTTCAGGAAACCAGGGTTAATGTTCTAAGAGTTCACTAATCTCACATGAATAACATCTTCTAAGGAGAAAAAAACAAATTCAAAGTAACCATTACCTAAAGTATACCCCATTTTTCGATTGAGTGCCACAGAGTAACCAGTTTCTCCAGGGTAGTAACTGTGAGAGGTGTCGAGCCTTTGGCCAAACAAATCTACTGTGCATATTGTGCTTACACGTTTCAACCCTAAGGAGGTACTCTTGTTCTGGAATCACAATCGTCAGTCGGTCTCCTTTAATACAAGGCATTGGGAGCTGACTGAGTGGGATGTCACAAACATTGTTGACAGCTTTGACAAAAGTCTTGATTATTTTGGAGCAATAGGGTCTTCAATTGATTTTAAAGGTGGAGAATCAATGTCAAGAAAAGCCCATGGCACCACAGGTGCAACCATGGACATAAGAGAGGTGGAGAAGAAGAGGATTAGGTTCTTCATGAACAGTGCAGAAATCACTGTGAAAAATCGTCATTGACATGTCGCTAGAAAAATCAAATTATGTAGACTAAACTAGTTTTATCATTGAAATTTGAACATTGCTATTCAACATGAACAATTCACCCGGACGAAATTCTAATCAAGGGTTGGAATATAACATATATGGGATAGAGAAAATTGATAAGCATTATATACATATTTCATCAGATGGTTAGTAGCATTTCGTTTAAATTCGTGCTTTTTAGTTGTCGTGCTAAAAAAAATTTCCTTAAAAAAATTTATTAAGAAATATCATGTCTATAAAACTCTCGTGTTTTTGAAAGTTTTTAAGAGATAAATTAGACATGTCAAACTATTGATTTTACTATTTTCTTGATGGGATAGGTTTTATATCCTCGTTCTTTTTTATAGCTTTTTTATTTATTAAAATTATTTTTATTAAATAATAATAATAATGATAATAATTACTCTTGAAATATTATGAATGACGTACAATTTATGGGTCTCTCGTTGATGGAGGTAGTGCGAATAAGGGTAAACGTCCAAGTTAATATCTATCAGTTTATAATCTGTTTAGAATGCTCTAAAATAGTTACTCTTTAAAAATATTAATATTTCAAAAAGACTATTAACATTCTCTCGAATTTTATTTATATTAACCATCTATTATTTATCTATTAAAAAATTATACTCTTAGAAATGGCTACTAAATCCTTCTTAATTCAAATTTATTTTCCCTTAATTAAATGGTTATTTCTATCTAAACAAACTTAACTTAATTTAATGAATGCTTTTACTGTTTACCCATACCCATTATTTACCATTTTACTTTACAATATACCATAATTATTTATCAATATTGGTCTGAATTTTTTTCTTCTAGTTACTATCTCTTCGGTTTCCATTACTGCACTTGTTTTCTTCTCTGTGTATGCTTTGTGTTTAGATGTATAGATTGTTTTTTTAAGAAGCATGAAAATCATGATAAATTTGATGAATTTGAGTAATTTATTGGGTACTCGTTTTATCATTAACTATTGAATTTTTTATGTTTTCATCTGGGTATTATTGGGTCCCACTCTTTAATGGAATCCTTATTTGTGTTTAAGTCGTCTTGGCTGTTATGCCTAACTGGGACTTCTTTTATGGTATTGGGACTTCTTTTATGTCTGAAAACAGTTGTCGACCACAAGAATAATTGGTTGTGGCATCTGAGGTTTGGCCATCTGAACTTTAGGTAGCTAAATCAACTGATCACTCAAGATATGGTAACTGGTATACCAAGTCTTGAGATGCTCAACAAACTCTGTGAAGGTTGTCTAGTCGGAAAGAAGTCCAAGAAGTCGTTTGTTTCGACGATGCCAATGAGATCATCCTGCATACTCGAAGTTGTACATTCAGATGTATGTGGTCCTTTTGAAGAGAATACCATTGGTGGAAACATGTATTTCGTCTCATTTGTCGATGAGTACAGTCGAAAGCTCTGGATCTATGTGATCAAACGAAAAGACGAAGTATTTGAAATCTTTAAGAGATTTAAGATACTTGTCGAAAACCAGGGTGAAAAGAAAATTAAAGTTCTGTGAACAGATGGAGGTGGCGAATACACATCCAAGATATTTGAAGCATTTTGTGCAGAACATGGTATTGATCATGAGATAACTTCTCCTTATACCCCTCAACATAATGTAATAGAAGAAAGAAGAAACAAGACCATATTGAACATGGCGAGATGCATGCTGAAGTAGAAGAATTTTCCAAATTCATTATGTGGAGAAGTTGTTTCGACTGCTGTTTATATTCTGAACAGGTGCCCTACCAAGAAGCTGAAGAACAAGGTTTCTGAAGAAGTGTGGAGTGGCAAACGATCATCAGTGAGTCATCTGAAGAGGAACAGAGGGCCAACACGGCCGCCCGTGTCAAGTGACACGGCCCGTGTTGGCTGTGACGTGTCATCTGCTGATTTTCTTGAATTTTGACCTTAGGGATCCTTAGGGGTATTTTGGGTATTTCCTTTTTGATATAATAGACTTGGGAGTATTTTAGACGTGTTTGGAGAAGAAGAAGGGGACTTTTTGACTTTCGGAACTTTTGTGAACAAGAGAAGAATATACGATCAAGATTGGAGAGATCAAGGCGATCGGGGAACAGAAGGTTTTTATGTGCAAAAGCCATTGAAGCTCGAAGGAATCTGATTATCTTGTAATGTCTCAATTTTATTTTGTATTTTCTCTTAAAATTATGATTAGCTAAGCCCCACATTGTTAGGGGGTGTCTCTGAATTGCTTATTGTAATGATCTTATTTTCTTGTTTCAATGACATAAGTGCTTATTTTTAATAATTATTTTTATCGTACAATGATCTTAATGCTTTTTCTATCGGACAAATAGAATCTGGTTTACGGTTAGCCTTAGGTCGGCAAAACCATTGTTAATGCTTTTGTACGATAATACTATAGTAGATATCATCTAGGATTAAGGATACCCTGTAGTACTTGGAATACTGTTGACATTATTATTCGTAATGCTTGATTTTGACTTAATTATCTATGGACATAGTAATTAGGTTATGAAATCAAAGGTTTTCTCACTAAGGACTTAGGAGTAAATAATTTACAGTCAAGAAATTGATTAATCTAAGCCATGTTTCTGAAATAAGGATTAAGGTTGTTACAAGGCAATTCATACACTGTACCCTAGCATGCTTCTCATATTTGTTATTACTCTCCTTTATTTTACTTTGTTGAAATTAATATTTTCAAAATAACTACCAAACCCCCAATTACATTTTGTTCAATTGAATTATTATAGAGCTTGTATTTCCCACGCAGTCCTCGAGATCGATACTGGGGATAAAACCCCTATTATTACTACATCGGTTAAAATAATACATTTGCTATTTTCCGATCAAGTTTTTGGGGCCATTGCCGAGGAGAATAGAGATAAAGACATACCTGAATAACTCTCACGATGACTAAATATTTGGCTTTGATCACTCACCATGGTTGGTTTAGCTTGATAGGTTCTGAAGTTCTCTTAGTGTGGTGCAGCTTCCTATCCGACTCGGGTGAGCAGTAATCCAATGATTCTGGTAGGATATCATAAGACTGAAGCATACTGGTTGTTCAATCCAATTAATTAGAAGATTGTGATGAGCCGAGACATTGTGATTGATGAAAATTCTGCCTGGGATTGGAATTCTAGTAATGCAATTGACAAGCCACTAATGAGCTATGATGATGTCGAAGTTGAAGACATTGTTGATGCTCCAGTCGAAGAAGAAGTCGAAGCAGTTACTGATATTCTCGACACAGTCAAAGTCGAAGAGGATATGGTCGGCACAAGTCATAGACCTCAAAGAACTAGAGCTCGTCCAGGAAGACTTCAAGACTATGAAGTGGTTGGCAATGATGAAGTCGCAATAGATGGGAAACTAGTTCATTTTGCTTTACTTGCAGGTGCTGAACCAATCAACTATAGAGAAGCCTTCAAAGTTAAACAATGGAAGTCTGCTATGGTCAAAGAGTTACAAGGAATTGAAAGAAGCAACACATGGAAGTTGGTCAAATTGCCAGCTCATACAAAAGCTATCGAAGTAAAGTGGGTGTTCAAGTTGAAGCATAATGTTGATGGGTCGATAGCAAGGCATACAGCGAGACTGGTAGCTCGAGGATTTCTCTAGAGAGCAAGACTTGACTACTCTGAAGTATTTTCACCTGTCGTAAGATTGGAAACTGTTCGACTAGTGGTGGCCTTGGCATGTAAGCAAGGCCGATCAACATTTCACTTAGATGTGAAATCACCATTTTTGAATGGACCTTTAGAAGAAGAGGTGTATGTCACACAACCTCCTGGGTTTGTGATTCAGGAGGAAGCAAATAAAGTATACAAGTTGTACAAAGCGCTCTATGGTCTCAAGCAAGCACCTAGGGCTTGGAACAAGAAGATCGACTCATACTTGGTTGAATTGGGATTCGTAAAATGAAAATATGAGTATGGTGTCTATGTTCAAGTTGTGGCACAAGATATAACAATAATCTGCTTATATTTCAATGACTTGCTAGTAACTGGAAATAGCCTTAAGAACTTGTCGAAGTTCAAAGAGCTAATGAAGAAGGAATTTGAAATGTCAGATCTGGGAAAGTTGTCATACTTCCTAGGCATGGAATTTCAAATGTCGAATCAAGGCATGGTGCTACATCAAAGAAAGTATATCAAAGAGATACTCAAGAGATTCAAAATGGATGATTCGACTCCTGCATCTTCGCCCATCGAACCAAATTTAAAGTTTGAGAAGCATGGAGAGGAAGACAAAGTCGATGCAACTTTGTTCAAACAAATTGTCGGATATCTAATATATGTGTGTAATAGTCGACCTGATATATGTTTATCAGTCGAAATAGTGACCAGATACATGAGTGAACCACGGGTGTTAAACATGAAGGTTGCAAGAAGAATCTAGAGATACTTAAAAAGGATCGACAAACTATGGAATTTTATTTCGACGAGACTCTGAAAGCAAAGAAGCTATGGTTACTTGTTATTCAGATGCTGACTGGTGTAGAGATAAGAAAGATCGAAGAAGCATTACTGGATATTTCTTTCAAGTATTTGGTGCCCCAATTTCATAGTGCTCGAGAAAGCAACCTGTGGTGGAATTATCATCATGTGAAGCGGAATATATAGCTGGATCTTATGATGCATGTCAAGCAATTTGGATCAGATCTGTGCTTGAAGAAATGGAGGCCGAAGTGAAGAAACCTCTTGTGTTGCAAATTTACAACAAGTCTGCCATAAATCTGGCGAAGAATCCAATTCTGCATGGAAGAAATAAGCATATCGAAGCTAGATTTCACTTCTTATGGGAAAAGGTAAATCGACGTGAACTTGAAGTTAGGCACTGCTCAAGTGAAGCACAGTTGGCCGACATTTTCACCAAAGGATTTAAGATCGACAAATTTCTGAATTTGAGAAAGAAATTAGGAATAGTTCAGATCAACTATGATTAGGATAGGTTCGACAACTTGTATTATGGGGGGTATGTTGAAATATTAGATTAGTTTTGATTTGATTAGATTAGATTTAATATTTAAATATAATCCAAGTTGTATTAGCCCAAGCCCAATTAGGGTTATATATAAATAGTCATATTATATATCATTATTTGTAACAATTCATTCAATAAATCCTTATTTTCTTATTCTCTCTCTTTCTTTCTTCACTAAAAGTGCCTCACACACTAACAACATTCAATTTCTTACACTTTTTAAAATTATTATTGGTGCCTGAGTGTCAGTGTTGTGTCCCATTCCCGTGTTAGCTCTTCATAAATTGGCGCACACATGTATTTGTGTATCTATATAGAGAGAGTAACCTGCATGATAGGTCACTGAGTTTATAATAAAAAAAAAGTCACCTTTAGAAATAAAAACAACTAAAAAAAGAATGAACAAATACTTCAATTCTAGTTCCTACTAAATTTGCTAACTTTGTTTTCTTTCAATATAAGGGTTAAATTGAGGGAATTTCAACTGTTGTATCATTTTATATTATGGGGACTGAAACTGAGTCAAAAGATAACTCTCATTCTCATCTAGCAAGGAGCTGAAGCTGTAAGTTTAAATGACCCCTTCTATTTATGGAATCAATTAACACATACCCGTGTAGCGTGCGATTTTTGTCGGTGACGCGACCACCTTATCACAAAAGGGGTTTTCTCCTCACCCCAATGGTAGGAGGAGGAGGAGTGGGGTGCTACTTTCTGATTTCTTATTTATCTCGTGAAGCTGGAAGAAAAAGGGAAGCTATCTAAAACTAACCTTGCACACGAATGTTTAACTGAACAAACGCTTAAAGAGATTTGGGGAGTTCGGGGTCAGATTATACAATGAGGAGTTGTCAATTACCCATCATATATGTGGTTATCCACAGGTTGTTAGTAATAGGTTCCGCTTTTATACTTGATGGCGTTTATCTGTTGATGGGTTGGGAAAGTTTCTTCTTTGGGAGATATGAGAGAGTGTTTTTTTGATGATTTTGGTGAGGTACTAGACCTCAGTTTTGATTAGTATGTATGAAGGTACTGGACCTATAGTTTTTGATTGGTATGCTCGCTAAGATTTCGCAATCTTATGCCTACGTATTCCCGTTTTAAAGAAACAGGGAAATCAGAGCAGTCGTAGTTCCTCCTATTCTATGGGAGGAAAAAAATGATGTTTTAGTGTCTTGTTCAAAGACCAAGATTGAAGCTAAAAGGTTGAGTATTTGTGTCTTGTTTAAAGCCCAAGATTGAAGCTAAAAGGGTTGACTGAGAGAGAATTTGTCATCTCTAAAGGGAGATATCTCGTATGTGTATCACAACTGTTGGGTGACAGTTTATAAAGAAGGATTACTTTAACTGGGATATGAGAATCCAGCAATGCCATAATTTCCTTTGTAGGGGATTTGTCGTGGAGGAGAAAACTTTAACTCAGTGTTGAGCAAAGCCATTTTTCCTTAGGAATCTTTCACGCTAAGAGAGGGGTTGTGGCGTGGATGTAAATAATCCAGAGGATTGCCGCTTACAGTAATTAGGTGAAAGAGAGGATTTGCCAGGATAAAAGATGGACGACAGCTTGGATATTTGAATCAACAAGTGTGCCACTTACAATGGTTATTTGGGATTAGGGTTTGTTTTGATTTATCTGTTTTGATGTGTGATAACACAGAGAAATGTCTTCCTACAAAGTTTTTGATTTCCTCTGAGGGGATGGGGGTTTTTGTATGTGCCTTGATCAAAGCCCAAGGTTGAAGCTAAGCGATTGATTGACTCTACTGGGGAAGTCCTTATACAAAGCCTAAGAGGAGGCTGGAAAAGGCTGACTCAACAAGAGAGTGTTTATCTGTCTTGTACAAAGTCCAAGATTGAGGCTAAAAAGAGACTGACTCTTTTGGGGAATATCATTATATAAAGCCTAAGAGGAGGCTGAAAGTTTAACTTTTTCGGGGAAAATATTTTGTCTGTCTTGTACAAAGCCCAAGATTGAGTCTAAAAGGGATTTTAACCCCGGTGGGGAGGATTTGTTTGTGTCTTGTACAAAGCCCAAGATTGAGGGTGAAAAGAAGACTGATTCTGTGGGAAAGAAATCTTTATCTGTCTTGTACAAAGTCCAAGATTGAGGCTAAAACGAGCTGACTTAACTGAGGATTTTTAGGTGTCTTGTACAAAACCCAAGATTGAGGATGAAAAGAAGTTTGACTCTGCTGAAGAGTATTATTTGTCTTGTACAAAGCCCAAGATTGAGGCTGAAAAGAGGATTGACTCTGCTTAGGGAAATTTATATGGTGTCTTGTACAAAGCCCAAGATTGAGGCTGAAAAGGGTTAACTCTATAAGAGAGTGTTGAACAGGGTGATTGACTCAACAAGAGAGTCTGAAAAGGTTAGCCTAGCTGGGGAAAATTATTGTACAAAGCCTAAGAGGAGGCTGACTATGCTGAGGAAAGGAAGGATCATTATACAAAGCCTAAGCGGAGGCTAGCTTCTGCTGAGGATTATTGAGATCTAGGGGCATGTCCAAAATGGGGAATTAACTCTTGCTGAGGGTTACAGAAGAGTTGAGGTATCAGATGCCTTGAGGTTCTGATTTGGGATAGTGTTATACTGATGGTATGCTAACCCTGGTTAGGGAAACTTAGGAGAAGGCTGGGTTTTAGAACCCATGGGTTTTAACTCTACTGGAGATTGATCAAAATGACCAGGGTTTCTCTTATGTTTGTAAGGAACTTGAGAATGTCTTTGAGATCCAAGAGGAGATTAGACTATCCAAGTCTACTGGTATGGAAGAGTTTATCTTTGTATGATGCCCAAGAGGAGGCTGGTGTTTTAAGGGATGAGAATCAACCCTAAATTGTCCAAGGTTTTGACTCTTTAGAAAGACTGCTCTAACAAAGGATGACTAAGTTATGTACTATACCTTTAAGAGGTCTTCAGGGTCCTTGTATTAAGCCCAAGAGAAGGCATGAGAACTTCTAAGAAGCCAGAGGGTCCTTGTACAAAGCCCAAGAGGAGGCGGAGATGCTTTTAGGAAGCTCGTGGGTCCAAACTTAAGAAGAGTTCAAGAAAAGTTTCACCGGGAACAATCTTTTCTTTAGTGAACAGTTCTAGGGTTTGAAGAAATTCAAGAGAAGTTTCACAGGGAATTAATCCTCTATGGGGAAATGAATTTCTTTGACAATTTCTAATAGTGACAGTCTGAGAAAAGTTTCACCGGGATTAATGCCTTTCTCTTTGTTCCATATTGTTTAAGCCCAAGAGAAGGCAAGACTGTATCTGGAAATTCCTATGGGGAACTAGTTTTGACTGTATTTAAGAGTGACCAACTGGCTTCAACTAGTTCTAGACCTAGTTGCCGGGGAAAACTCTAAACAGATATACAAGTATATATACAGTTGATATATGACAAGTATTTAAAAGGATATGAAAGAAGGACTTACAGGTGAGCAAGCTTCCAGCAATACAGTTATATATATATATATATATATATATATATATGAAAGCAAGTAAATGAAAGTTGATAAAACTTACAGGTGAGCAAGCATCCATTGTAACAGCTGTATGGTTAGTTGTTCAAGAAATTAAAGAAAGTTTTGATAACAACTATGAATTTGAGTCTAAATCAAAAGGGCAGTTGTTTTTGAAAATATTGGGGCTTATACTCAAGGAGAGGCCCAGATGAAAAACAGTAGTTATACCGTTGATCTGAAGATTGTATCGGGACTTATACAACGACTGAGGCCCAAAAGGTTTATTTACAAAGAGACAGGTCTTACACTCTATCAAGAGGCCCAAAAGTGTTATTTACAAAGAGGTTAGGTGTTACACTCTATTAGAGGCCCAAAAAAGTTTATTTTTGTACAAGAGACGGGTCTTACAATTCAAGGAGAGGCCCAAAAAATAACAGTGATCGTACCTTTGTTTTGAAAATTGTATCGGGACTTATACAATGACTGAGGTCCAAGTTATTTATGTACAAAAGAGGATTGAGTCTTACGCTCTATTAGAGGCCCAAAAGAGTTTAAAAAGAAAAGAAATGGGGCTTACAACTCAGGGAGAGGCCTAGATGTTTTTGTTTTGAAAAGCGACGATCGCACCGAGATTTTGAAAATACAGTGGGACTTATATAATGACTGAGGCCCAAAAAGGTTTATATTTACAAGGAATGGGTCTTACACTCTATTAGAGGCCCAAAAGAGTTTGAAAATTTAAAATCAAGAGGAAACCCTAATTTTAAATTAAAATGTCATTTTCAAAGGAAATTAAATGAAAAAAGATATAAAATACCAAATATATTCAAAAACAAGTTGTACACTTTGAAAAATATTTTGAAAAATCATGTTTAATCACATGAAAGTTTGAAATTCAATTGGTTTTGAAAGATCAAAGTGAGAATTTCATTAAAAAATGTTTAAAAACAAATAAAATGAAATTAATTACAAAAATTCTAACTATATTAAAAAATAATATAAATTGGATTTTTTTTTTGTAAAAATAAAATATTTAAACATTTTTGTGAATTTTGAGAAAAGAACCAATCAAAAATGATAAAAAATGAGTGAGAAATTAATTTTTGAAATCATTTAAATAAAATATCAAAAATTCAAATATTTCAAATATTTGAAAAATGGCGCCAACGGTCACTTTCTTCTTCCTCGTGACCGCGCCATGGCTGATTTGCGTTTTCTCACTTTTCTCTCTGATTACTCAATGATTTTGCACGATTCAAACACCAATCTTGTTCGTTTTTGAACAAGGATCACAACCATAAGATTAATTGCATACACGATGGATTCATGGCAATTGATTGAGGGTTATTACTCTATATACATGTAGGAACAAGTTGGTAACTCACAAATTCATTTATGATGCATGGAACATAGAGTTTGAAGGTGTCAGGCTTACCTCTTGCAGCTGGTGATCGAGTTTGGTGATGGAGGTGTTTCAGCTAGGTTCCAATGATCTGGACAACTTCCTTAGGCACCATGGAGTGTGTTTGAATGCTTGGAGTGGATTGAAATGAGCTGGAACTGATTATGGTACCTCAACTGCAACTCTGTCAAGAACTTGAGCAATTGGCTGGTGATTTTGTGAATTTGATGTTCCAGATGTGATTTTGTGTTATGGATCACTCATATATGATGTTTATGAGGTGTGTGTGTGATTGGTTTGGTTGGAATCATTCTCAATCCCAAAACCCGAAAGTGACTTGAGTTAGAAGGAAAAATTGGAGTGAAAGAGAGATTTTGAGTAAAGCATCAGTTTGGGTGCTTTGGTGTACTTAAACTGAGCACAAATGATCTCTATTTATAGTAGAGCAAGTTTGTTTTGGCTGCAATAGTGAATGGCAACTGCAGCAGGTCTGTTGCACATTGTGGATCAAATGGAATCTTAAGTCTCCTCTAGCCATTGACTTGAGGTTAGAGCACATGCCTATGGTCTTTTGGTTTAGAGATAAGGCTTGACTCATTCAGTTAAACTTGCCTCAGTTCATGCCACCTTGATGCATCCATTGAATGCATTGAAATAAAATTGGAGTCTTGGCACTTTTTAGCTCTTTTAGGTTTGGCATGGCTACATGTAGATTCTTGGACTTAGGAGGCTTGGGGATCAGATCATTCTCCTTTTGTTTTATCCTCAGATGTGTCCAAATGGATGACAAGGCTTGGAGTTGTCCAAAATTTCCAAATCGAGCAAATGCATAAAATCTGCCTTGCTTAGGACAGTTGGAAATGGTGATTTTGAGGGATTCATATCTCCTTGCTCAGGTTGAGTTATGGGGGGCTCTTGTGCTTTTTAGAAAGCCCTCATATGATGCAAAACATGTGTGATCATAATTTGTTTTGAAACTATTTGGATCCCATTGAAAAATCATCATGAACATTGATGTTCAAGGCTGGTAACGTAGGCAGATTTTCACTAAGTGTTGGAAAAGTGTCATTTTCATGTTTTTGTCATTTTGATCACTCCATAACTCAAAATCCATAAAGAATTGGAGTTGGAGGTAGTTGAAGCTTTTGTAGAGTGTAGCAAGACCTACAAATCCAGATTTGGATCACCCAAAATGGTTGCTTGGATCTCAAGTTATGGTCCTTGGAAGTTGGTACCAAAACCACTTTTATTCCATAACTTAGAAAAATTTTGGTTTCTCAAGGTTGCCCCTTTTGCAAGAAATCTCACTTTTCTTGATTTTTTTTATGGGTGATGATCAATATCATACATTAACATTATTTTTGACTTAGGGGAAACATATTTGGGAAAATTTCCAAAAAGTCAAACTTGATTTTGTGCACGGTTGACTTTTTATCGGATGAAATCCAAACTGTGCGATCCTTTGTGAAATCAAGTCCTTGCCCTAAATCAAACCTAATATATGGATTCCATAGGTGTTATAGGGTTTATTGAATCATGTCCCAAGGTTTGGGAGCATGTCTTGGTCAAAAGTCAAAGATACAGTTGACTTTTCCCTCGAAACCCTAATTGTGGTCCAGATGAAATTGAAACTTGTGAATCAAGCTTCTTCAATCAATCCCTTGATGTAAATGGATCAATATTGTGTATTTGAGGCCCTCAAATCATGTCTTTAGGTCTTGACTCATGTATTGCATCAAAAGTCAACTTAGGGGTGAATTAGGTCAAGAAACCCTAATTCCTGATTTTGGGTGAATGCATCCCCTGAAGTTAAATTGACTTGATGATTGGGTTTATGAGGTCCCTTAGAGTATCTTGGGTTGTGCTTTGAAGCATTGGCTCATGCCCAGATGAAAGATTCCATCTGGAGGCCTCAGTCGACCAAAAACACTAATTTGGCGACACTGGCGATCTTGAGGCTTGATCCACTTGGAATATAGAAACTTTGTGCTTGATTCTTGATTTGGGAGTCCTCTTGATCCCTTATGGGTGTTTAAGAGGTTAGACAAGTTGAAGATCATGTCATTTCTTGATTGATCCTTTGTCTAAGTGCTCTAAGAGGGCTTAAAACCCTATTTCTTGATTGCGGTGAATGCTCAACCATCTTTGAGGAGATTGATGGGGCATGGAAGTATATCCATATTGTGGTAATGATCCTCATAATGATGGGAAATCTTGGTGGTCAAAATCT
The DNA here is from genome assembly GCA_022829125.1 of Lathyrus tuberosus. Lineage (NCBI taxonomy): Eukaryota > Viridiplantae > Streptophyta > Magnoliopsida > Fabales > Fabaceae > Lathyrus > Lathyrus tuberosus. The sequence continues at coordinate 12,114,745 of JALAZF010000090.1, forward strand.
GGGGTATGACAACCCGTTACGCAAAACAGTCAAATTGATTTTTACAAACTGTGTTGGAAAATATTTTCTTGATGAAATTTCTCCTATTTTGCATTTTTTTAAAAGCATAATAACAAGCAAATAAACTTTGTTTAATGCTGCAAAATCAGCAGTGGAAACAACAGGTGAAACCATTCAAAAGGTCAAGAAGAGTTTGCGTGATGATAGGAAAGATAACAAGATTTCAAAAGAACTCTGAATTCATTTTAAGCAATTAAGATTAGTGCTTCATTCCTTTTGTTTTTATTTTGTTTTTCAGCTGATTAATATTTGTAAGAATTATTAAGTAGTAATATTTGTTTATTGTTTTATGTTAATACAAAAAAAAAGATAGTATATATGAGGATTATTAATTCGGAAGTATATAAGAGGGTTACAATATATTGATATTGATTTCTCTGCTAAAATATAGTAATTTGCAACCATTTATTTTTGTGGCAGGGGAAGGAAACCTAGGGGGCAAGTGTTAAGCTGAAGAATCAACTGCGGGGTGTTAAGTCATTAAGGGAAGACATTGAATCACTGTTATAAATTGTTAGAATGTAATCCAAATTGAGATTCTATTTCATTTAGAGTTAATTTAGTTTTGCATTTAGATTACATTTAGCTTAAGCTTGTGTATATAAGCTAAAGCATAGTTCAGTTTGTAAGAATTTTGTAATCTATTATGTTTTGAAAGTTAGTTATAATTCAGTTACAGATTTAGTTTCTCTTTCTTTCTCTTACATCATCTTCTTTATCTTCAACCTTGTGCACCAAAAATTGGTATTAGAGCTCTAGTTCATATTCAGATCAAGAAACTTGGGTGTAAGTGTGGCGTGTCTGATTGATTTTGTTTATGAAATTCATAGTGAATTGAAGTTTGAAATTGAAACAGAATCACATTTCTTGATTTTGAGGGATTAGGAAACACCATTGTTAGTGAGGTTTAAGTGAATTTGCACAAGATAGAAGAGGAACAGTGGAAACGGCAGCTTGAACATGAACCTTCCAGTATTTGATGGAAAGTATTAGAATTGATGGTTGATTTATATGTGTGTGTTATTTGGCATTCAAGATGTTCTTGATCTCTTCAATTACGGTTACATAGTGGTTGCAGTAGATGCAACTGAAGTACAAAGAAACACGCATAGAGAAACGAGGAAGAAGGATCATAAGGCATTATTCTATATCCATCAATGAGTGAATACGAATCTGTTTGAGAAGATCAATGATTCAATAACGGTTAAGGCTGCATGGGACACACTAGTATGATGTTACGACAGTGATGCATCAATGAAGAAGGTGAAGCTTCAGTCTCTATGTAAGCAATATGAGAATCTCAACATGAAGAACAATGAGAAGGTACCTGATTATTTCTCCAGAGTGATTATGATCACAAATGAGATGAAATATTATGGAGAGACTCTCTGAACAAATAATCATTGAAAAGGTACTGAGATTACTTACTCCTCAGTTTGATTACTTAACCGTTACTGAAATATTAAGGACCTTAGCACCATGAGAATGGAAGAGTTGCATAGTAATCTAGAGGCATAAGAGTTGCGTCTGACTGAGTGAATCTTTGAAAGAGAGGTAGAGCAAGCTCTGAAGGCGTCTTCAGGTAAGAAGAATCAGAAGAAGTCTTAGTCAGTGGCCAAGAAGAGACATGGTGGTGTTTATGAGAAGTCAGAAGCCTCCAACTCTAATGAGAAGAAACATCAAAAGATAAAGGAGAAGTTTGACAACAAAAAGGTTCAATGCTATTGTTGTAAGAAGTTTGGCCACTTTGCTGCTGCCTGTTAGTAAAACAAGGAAAGGAAATTAGAAGAAGCAAACATAGCCAAAGGTAAGTCTAATGATGAACCTGTGTTATTGATGGCTTCTGAATATGATGGTGGATATTTGGTATACTGGTGGTATATGGACATTGGCATGAAGAGCAATATGATGAGTGTAGGTCAGCTACTTGAGAAATATTTCTTTGTTATTATGAAGGAAAATCTCTTGAAGTTGTATGATTTTGATCCGAAGTTAATTATGTAGCTTGAATAAGGAAACAACAAAACATTCAAGGTGAATGTGGAAAAAACTGAAACTAAATGCCTTAGTGCAGAAGGTGTTGAAGGTGACAATGAGCTATGACACAAGATATTAGGGCATCTGAACTTCAGAAGCTTAGGGAATCTGAGTTCTAAGAAGATGGTACATATCATTCCTAAGATTGTGAAGCTTGAGAAGTCATATGAGATATGTATGAAAAGAAAGCAACCAAGATTTCCATTTGCATCAGAAGTGGCTCCAAGAGAAAAACATGCTTTAGGAGTAGAGCATTATGATGCATGTGGACCATTTGAAGTACCTTCACTTGGAGGAAACAAGTACTTTGTGTCATTTGTGGATGAGTTCACAAGAATGACATGGGTAACACACATCAAGTTTAAGCATGGGGTGTTTGCTAATTTTCAGAAGTTTAAGGTGAAGGCTAAAAAACAAAGTGGTCAGAAGCTGAAAAATTCTCAAAACTGATGGTGGAGGTGAGTACAACTCATCTGAGTTCACAAGGTTCTATGAGGACAACGGAATAGAGCGTGAAATGTCTGCTCCCTACACTCCTCAACAAAATGCTCTTACTGAAAGAAAAGAATTTTGCTTGATATGATAAGGAGCATGTTGAAGGAGAAGAAGCTCCCTCGCACATTGTGGGGGAGAAGATGTTTCCACTGCAGCATATTTGCTCAACAGGTATCCAACTAAGAATATGAAGGAAATTGTTCCTTTTGAAAAGTGGAATGAAGATAAGGAAAGTGTAAGACGTCTGAAAGTGTTTCGTTCTGTTTGTTATAAACATATCCCAGATGCTAAGAGAAGGAAGTTGGATGACAGAAGCAAATTCATGTTGCTTGTAGGGTACCACAGTACAAGTGCTTATAAGATCTACTATCCTGTCACAAACAAATATGAATTCAGTAGAGATGCCATTGTGAAGGAACTAGAAGCATGGGATAGGAACAAGTTTCAATCCAACTCTGGTGTGGTGTTAACATCTGAGTTAACTTCTGAAAATATTTTAGAATTTGAAGGAGAATCTGTCTCTGAAGGAGATAATGAGTCTGAAGATGAGTCTAAGTGTGAAGGTGATTCTGATGCTGAAGAAGAGTCTGACTTTGTAGGCGAATCTGATTCTGATTTCTGATGATAATCCAGACTCTGGTGGTGGTCATGCCTCTTAAGGTGGACCAGACTTTGAAGAAAATCCAGCATTTGATAGTATTCCAACATCTGAAGAAGATTCTAAACAAGTTTAGAGACCACAAAGAATCAAACAAATACCAAGAGGATTTGCAGAGTTTGACATGCTGCAAGATACTGAGATAGACTCTGAAGGGAAGTCATTCAGTGTGCCATATTAATAGACTCTGAACCAGTCACTACTGAAGAAGCTCTCAATGAAAAAGTGTGGCTGAAGTCCATGAAAGAAGAACTTGAGGCTATAGAGAGAAACAAGACTTGGGAGTTGACTGAGCTTCCAAAGAACAAGAAATCCATCAGTGTAAGATGGGTTTACATGTTGAAACTAAAGCCAAATGGATCAATTGGAAAACACAAAACAAGGTTAGTAGACAGAGTATTTCTACAGAAATTTGGATTATATTACTTTGAGGTGTTTGCTCCTGTAGCTAGACATGAAACAATAAGGCTGATGATTGCTATAGCCGCTAGTAGAAATTGGCCTCTGATGCATTTAGATGTGAAATCTGCATTTCTTAATGGTCCTTTACAAGAGGAAGTTTATGTATCACAACCTCCTGAATTTGCGAAAAAGAATCAGGAAAGGATGGTGTACAAGTTGCATAATGCCTTCTATAGAGTGAAATAAGCTCCTAGAGCCTGGATTCTGAAAGTTGAATTCATTTTTCAAGGTTCGAGGATTCAGAAAATGTGAGATGGAGTATGGTGTTTATGTTCAACATACATCTAATAGCAATATGGTTCTGGTGTGTCTCTATGTTGATGAAGCAAACACATTGACACAAAGATCCATTTTCTGCGCAATCAGGTTCAGAGTGGAGTGCTTGAAGTTGTTCACTGTAACACTCAAAAGCAGTTGACAGATGTTCTGACCAAAACAATCAAGACTGAACATTTTATCTATTTGAGGGATGAAATTGGTGTTGTTTATTTTAGTCTTGAAAGTGGATTAAGGGATGGTGTTAGAATGTAATCCAAATTCAGAATCTGTTTCATTTAGAGTTAATTTGGTTTTGCATTTAGATTACATTTAGTTTGGGCTTGTGTATATAAGCTAAAGCATAGTTCAGTTTGTAGTATGAATTTGGTTATCAATTCTATTTTGAAATTTAGTTACAGATTCAGTTTCTCTCTCTTTCTCTTCCATCATTTTCTTCATCTTCAACCTTGTGCACCAACATAAATGACAATATCATTTTACTCATTTCTAAGTTTCATTCTTTTGCACAAGGAATGGAACTTACATTTGTGTAACTATTTACTTATTTCAAACATTTTATTTTGATGTTTTTGGCCTTATTTACTATGATACCATTGAGAAGTAGAAGAATGAATGTTTTTATAAGTTGAAATGTTCTCATTTTTAGTGATACTTCTCTTTTACAACCTAAATTTGTCAACATTTTCAGTAATCAAAAGCATACACAGTGATCTATAAGATGTAAAGAACATATGCAATCACAGGAAAAGTGAAGTTGTTGAATGCATTGATTTTCTATTTTTCTCATATTTTCTCCCTTTCTGGTCCTTCTCCCTCTTTCTCTCTGACTTCTTCGGTTCTTCCTATTCCTTTTTTGCTTCCTTTTCCATGTTAATGAATGCTTTTACTATTTCATGGACACGAATTCTACCATGTATACATCTTACTTTAACAAAAACTTGGTGATTACAATTAATAAGCTATTACCATAGTCAATTTACAAGCAAAATGATGCGAGAAAAGTCTATTCTTGATACAATTATATTTATAAACAGGAATAAGTTACTAATATATTTTTACAAATATTTTTATAAACAAAAATAAGTTGCTAATATAATTTTGCAATTATTTTTATAAACGTGAATAAGTTACTAATATATTTATAAACGAGAAAAAGTCTACTGTTGATACAATTATTTTTAAATACAGAAATAAGTTACAAATATTTTTATAAACGGAAAAAAGTCTATTGTTGATACAATTATTTTTATAAACAAAAATAAGTTACAAATATTTTTATAAATGAGAAAAAGTTTATTATTGATACAATTATTTTTATAAACAAAAATAAGTTACAAATATTTTTTATAAATGCACACATGGGTTTTAAGCGTTTATATCTTGTATCAAATAAGTGTATTGTCATTACAAATATTTAGAAATATTACTTGAACCAATGTATAAAAGGTTGATACATTTTGTTAGTTTATATTTCTAACTATGTGAATGTTTATGATTTGTAAAACAAATTTCAAAGCTACTGAAATCTATATATTTTTAAATAATTATTTTTCTGTTATTTACTTTAAATAATAAAACAATAGAGAATTCATAATTGTTTGATTTATATTGGTGATCATCTGTTTGATATTGACATACTTGATTTGTATTAGATATGGTGATTCAGTTTAAAAACTGCAGGGAGCCTAACAATTTATATTGATTCAAATAGAGATATTTGATGATTAGTATGATACACCTATGATTTGGTTCTACAACAAATTTTAGTTTATGTTCGATTATGAAATTTGGTAAATTTATGAATCATTGAAACACAACTTTGATAGTGCATTTTGCATATTCGAATAAGTAATATAGATTTTCATATATTTCTTCATAATGTTGTAGGATGGAAAAATAAGTTATGAGCTTTGGTATTGCTGCAATAACGAAATTCAAGGTTTTGCAATTTAGTTGAAAAATATTTTTTGAGATGTTGGCATGTTGCCTTTTAAAGTTTATAATGACTGCGTACTATTAAATGTTTTATTCATGTTACCTTTGTTTTTGAATACACTGTTTGGATAAAGGAATCACAAATATTAATTCAAAGTTGACAAAACATATTATAAATTCAGACGGTAATTTAGCACGAGTTTGATACTGGTTCTAAATCAATGTACAAGATTAAATTGATAGAAATATTTAAGTATAGATATAAAACTAATAGTAAAATGTTATAATATATTTGATAGTAATTGATAATAATAAAAACTTACTTGACACTTGAATAAAATACTGGTTATGTTAATTTTTTATACATAGTCAATCTATAATCCGAATAAAAGTAGAGGAAATTATATTAGGTCGTTGATAAAAAAATTCTAAAATTTTATCGACTACTTTGAAATATCTATGCTCTCAATACCAACTTAAAACATTTTTTTTGAGTCGACACTAGTTTGAAAGCTTGGTTAGTAACGGACAACATTGTTATTTCATGTCAAGATTTTAGCCTTAATTGTGGAAATCCAAGACAGTAACGAGTTTATTGTGCCTCTTTACCAAGTACCAACTTCCATTCTCTAATCAACGTGGGTGGTTATCCATACTGAGTATTGGTTTCACATAAAATGTAGAAAATACAGTGTCATAGATTAAATATGAAATTCTACATAAATTATTCTTATAGTCAAACTAATATCCTTGGCTATAGTTGGAAAATTCGATATTTTAAGAAAAAATTTAATAATAATTTAATTGCAATAATTGGAGAAAGTTGCATAAGAGAAACGCGTTGCTTGGCTATCAATATGCATTTAAAATTGATTACTATTCTTTTAAAATCATTGTGTGACAGAATCATTTTGCAACTAAGGAGTGATTGAATTGCTCGAATGAAAAAGCATTAATCAGAAAGATTGATTCTCGTTCATTCAATATTAATTCGAATTATCTCCATGATTGGGGTTAATTTCAACATCTGTTATCTAGAGCACTGGTTGTGATTCTGGGAAGCATAACGCAATGACTTCTCATCGAAACAGGCATTTTCCAGCAAATCTTTCAATCTTAAATGGTAAGAATTATGAGAATTGGTGTAAGCAGATGAAGATTGTTTTCTGTTATCAAGATCTTTGATCTTGTGAAGAATAGATTAACACCAATGGGAAAGAATTCTACGGGTGAATAAAAAGTTGCACATAAAGATTTGAAGAAGAAATATGATAAATCTCTCTTTATAGTTCATCAAAGCATTGATCCAAACAACTTTGAGAAAGTTGCACTACAAAAAAGCACGTGAATTGTGGTGTGTCATACCCCAAATTTTGACCACCAAGATTTCCCATCATTGTGCCAATCATCATCACAAAATGGGGATACTTTCATGTCTCATCAATCTCCTCAAGGAATTGTTGAGCAGTCACTACTAACAAGAATTAGTGTTTCAAGCCCTCTTAGAGCACTTAGACAAGGGATCAATTAAAGAATGACATGATCTTCAACTTGTCTAACACCTCAAACCTCCATAAAGGATCAAGAGGACTCACACATCAAGAATCAAGCACAAAGTTGCAACATCCCAAGTGGATTAAGCCTCAAGATCGCCGGTGTAACCAAATTAGGGTTTTGGTCGACTGAGGCCTCCAGATGGAAATTTTCCTCTGGGCATGAGCCAATGCTTCAAAGCACAACCCAAGACACTACAAGGGACCTCATGGACCCAATCATCAAGTCAATTTAACCTCAGGGGATGCATTTACCAAAAATCAGGAATAAGGGTTTCTTGACCTAATTCACCCCTAAGTTGACTTTTGGGACAAAACATGAGCCAAGACCCCAAGACATGATTTGAGGGTCTCCAATACACTACATTGATCCATTTGCGACAATGGATTGATCCAAGAAGCTTGATCTACAAGTTTCAATTTCATCTGGACCTCAATTAGGGTTTCGAGGAAAAAGTCAACTGTACCTTTGACTTTTGACCAAGACATGCTCCCAAATCTTGGGACATGATTCAATACACCCTATATCACCTATGGACTCCATCCATTATGAAATTCTGGTATCAGACATGTGATGTTAAGGTGCGATGTTACAACAACACACTCTGTACAATGGACAAAATAAACAGCAGAAAAACACACCAAATTGTTCACCCAGTTCGGTCTAACTACCTACGTCTGGGGGCTACCAAGCCAGGGATGAAATTCACTACTTGTAGAATTAATTTACAGACTCAACAACCCAGTTGACAATCTCCTAAACTTAATTCCTACTAGTGACTTTCTACCTAAGAAACCACTTAGATATGAGAACGCTACTCAATCCCTAAAAATAATACTCAAGGAACATCCTCTTTGAGCAACCTTGATCTTACTTCACAGCTTTGATCAAGTAATAACTCTCTATTACTTCACAGCTTCTAAGAGAGGACAGAAAACGACTCACCAGTTCAACCTAGAATGGTGTATACAAAACTCGTACAATATACTCAAGACACTCAGCCTATGCTCTTGATCTTCTCTCTGTATTTCTGTACCTTTTCCTTTGGTCTTGTGCGCTTTATATAGCCACCTGAATTGGGCTTGGACTACTACAATATCTGACTTGATTTGTTATTTAAAACTGAATATTCAAAACAGATTTTCTCCTAAAATCTTTTCAAATCTTCAACCTTTTAAATCTCCTACAAATCTGCACCAGATTTCCTATGCAGCGAAGAATATCTAACCCAAGATATTCGCATCCAATGAGACAGCTTGCTCTCCACAATTCCAGCTAACACGCAAATCCTAACAACATCACAACCTGATGTTATTAATTCTGCAGATCTAATGTCACAACATCGCATGTGACATCAGACATCCAAACTTCAGCAATTTAAACACTTAACACAGCCCAGTGTTAAGACTCAATGTTGCAACATCACCACCTTGACATCAACATTGAACATACTTTGTTTTACCAAAATTCCAGCCAATCCAAGAACTAACAATCTCCCCCTTTGGCTAATTTTGGCTAAAACAATCTCTGCACCTTCAGAGACTTCAGCAGCGGAAAAACTTCAAACAAAGATTTTGAAACTCTAAGCAACAGCAGCATCTTCAATTCACTTCACAAAACTCTGCTGCATCACCAAGTTCAACAGCTACACGTTTCAAACATTTAAACAGCTGCACATATTTCATTATTAGCAGCAATGAGCACTCCCCAACAATGCAAAAGCCAACATAGCAACTATCCACATTAGCAGCAATTTCTCCCCCTTAATATCTGCATATTCTCTTGACAGCACAACAACTCTTTTGACATCATACATTTGTACTTAGCAGCTGTCTTTCTTTGGCTACTTCTCCCCCTTTTTAGCCACAATTAGACAATCTTCAATCAGGAGCCCTATTAACTACAATTAGTACACCCTAATAACCAGGCAAAACAAATCATAGAATAGAAAAACATAAAAGGTGCATATAACAGCACATAATTCAAATTACATAACCAAGCACATTAAGTGTTGAAACAAAGACAGAAAATAAAACTAAAACTACTAATTACGAGAAACATTAAAAACTTTAATCATCTGAGTTGAGATCATCATCTTCTTCATCTTCTTTTGGACTGTCATTATCAGACTCATCTGTCTTATCAACAACTACTTTCTCACTTTCTTTTTCCTTCATCTTCAGAGTCATAAGTAATTTTTTAAACTTGTCCTTCCTTTCAATGTTTACTCTGATGACCTCATCTAGTTCTTTACAGGCTTCCTCCAATTCAAAAATTATATCAGTCTTGACATGAGTATGATTAGTGGATGTTGAGGCAGATGCCTTGACATTATCAGCAACATGTTTTCCTTTAAACAGCTTCTGATGAAAAGACAGTTTAGACTTCCTTCTACACACACTATCATCCTGGTGAAGAATCCCAGGATGCTGAGACAGTATTATCCCACAAATGAGGGATGGAAATGCAATAGGCAATTTCACAACTCTTGTTGCAGCGTGCTTGATAGTCTGATTATAGATGTAAGAGCCATAATCAATTAGTCTCTTTGTTCCAACGGCATAAACTAATTTGCCCAACCCAACAGAAACAGAGGTCTTGTGGTTAGTAGGAACCCAGTTAACCGCACCTATTCTATGAAGAAAAGCATATTTCACACTTAATAAACTTGCTGATAACTTTCCTTTTGAAGGCCAAACTTCCACCTGACCAGCTGTGATTTCTTTGCAGATAACATTATTAGAAACTTCTAATTCTCCATAATCTTCCTCACTTCTCCCTAAGTAGGCATTGATCACCTTAGGAGAGAACCAGACACACTTACCCCTGACGGTAACTCTTCTGAAGGTTAGGCTTTTGCTGTCATCAATAGACTCAGGGATATTCACTATGAATTCTCTGACCAGTCTATCATAGCAACTAGTCAATCCTGACACAGTCCTCATGAGACCAGCAAACTTAATTAGATCTACAATTCCAGTAGACTCCAAGTCATCTGCTACTAGCTCTCTTTCCAGAGCTATCCTTCTTTGGCTCACACAATTCCACAAGGATGCACTTCTGGCACAGTGAAATAAGATGTTATCAGACACTTGATCAGCAGCTCTGTTCATCACAGGGTTGATGTCTTGAACATCACACTCTGAATTTGATTCTTCCTTGATTCTCCTCTTCTTGCCAGACCTGGCAACTTTGCTCCACGACTTGGGAGAGTCTGCAACTGAAGTCCTTTTCTTGACCATATTTTCGTTAGGAATAGACTCCACTCCTTTCCCTTTCCTATCCTCCCTTCTTCTTGCACTACCAATGATATCACTATCAGATGAGTCCTCAACATCTATAACCTCAACCTGATCCTTCCCTTTACACCTGTGACTTTCATTCCTAGGGGACGATGTTCTGACATCAGAGATGACATCAGTATCTTCATGATCTTCTTCTTTACTACCACCTTCAGCGTCTTGAATCACAGACAAGGCCAGTCTTTGAAGGTTTGTGTCCTCACTCTGAGAGTCCACCTGTTCAGCAGGCATTTGCCTTAAAGGGACAGAAATCCCTTTCACATGTATTCCTTTCTCAAGAATTTTGGTGGCAATCTGCTCCAAATGCATGTCCACATCATACTTAGTTTCAGTTTTATTCAACTTGGTTGAGGGTTTAGAGTTACCTGAATCTGGAAGTGCCACAGGAATGTGTTCTTTGTCAACAGGTTCTTTTTCCCAGGAAACCCTAGTTCGTACATGCGCAGGTCTTTGAGAATCAGAGTTCTTGGATGGGGAAGACATCGTTCCTTTGTAACAGACTAGGTTTAGAGAAGATTTTTCTATTCTGTTGAGATTAAGGGAGATGAACCGTTGAGACGAAAACATTTTGATGAATCTTGATATAGAATCAATATGGTAAGGCGCCTGATTTCGAGCACCTCTTAAAGACCAATCACTAATTTTCTCCCTCCATGAAGACTTTCCTTTTAAAAATTTAAAAGAATTCACATCAGAACTCTATAACTCTGAGTGACCTTTCAGCAACCTGATGTCATAGTCTGATGTTATAACATCAACTTGAACATCATTAGTTGAATTAACTTCAAGGGAAATCCACTGATAGCAGTTATCTTTGGTTCTGGCACCCTTCATAACAACTTGATTATGCTCACCAGATACCACACACTCATCTTTGGTATAGTTAACCTTGTAACCTTCATCACACAACTGGCTTATGCTGATCAAATTTGTATTTAACCCATTGACAAACAGGACATTGTCAAGTTCAGGTCCTTCACCACACTTTACTTTTCCAACTCCTGCAACAGCACCTTTTTCACCATTGCCAAAAATAACCTCATGAGAAGAACAATGATTGACTTCAACTAACAGAGTTTTGAATCCAGTCATATGCTTTGAACATCCACTGTCAAAATACCATGTATTCTGGCTATCTGAGGTGTGGGCTAATAGACACGTGACCTGAGCTTTAGGAACCCATTGTTTAGCAACTTTGGATCTGACCTCCTTCTGTCTGGTTTGAGGAACTGAATTTGGATAACCATGGAGCTTGAAGCACGAGGACTGCATATGTCCAACCCTGCCACAATAGAAGCATCTTACTCTGTCATCTCTAAATTGTTTATGTCTTCTACCATTATGATGATATTGTTGTGGCTCCCACCCATAATGTTGTCTCCTTCTGCCATAGTTGGAATCTCTTCTTCTGTACTGAGGATGCTGTCTTCTAGGCTGTCTCCTATGGTGATGAGGCTTCCTTCTTCCATAGTGATGAGGCACAGCATTGTTGTATCCATATCCATACCAATTTTCCTGATGTTGAGACATCTGATGAGACATGTTCTGTTTGAACCTTGCAGCTTGCATGCTCTGGTGATATTGGGGAGGCATATATTGACTAGCTCCTCGAAGCTGCATCTTCCTCTGATGGGGACCATTCTTATTCTGAGGCTGAACAATCTTCTTAGGGGTAGGATCCTGTTTTTTTTGTTTGAGACATTGGTTGGGACACCTCCTCCTTTGTTCCTGAAGTTCTTGCTTCAGCAAAAACCTTTTTCTCAGCCACAAATCCTTTACCCTACTTATCACTAGCAACCTTTTTTGTCTGAAGGATCTTATCAAGTGTGTCTGTACCACAGCTCAGCATCCTAACAGACTTGGTCATATGATCAAGATGAGCTTTAACTAGTACAACTTCATTTTCCAGATCAGCTTTTTCATTCTCAAGCTGAGCAATCTGTTGCTTGTGGCACTTGTTTTCTTGACAAATCTCAGCACTTTTTAAACACAGCTCTTGATAAGTAGATGCTAACTCCTCATAAGTTATTTCTCCATCACTAGAATCATCATCAGAAACAACAGTTCCTGTTAAAGCTCTAACATGCTTTGCTGACTCACCTTCACTTTCACTATCAGAGTCAGACCAGGAAACTGTCATGCCCTTCTTCTGCTTTTTCAAGAAGGTGGGACACTCTTTCTTGACATGTCCATACCCTTCACACTCAAAGCACTGAACTCCTTTATCTTGGGTAGTTTTCTCTTCATCCTTCTCTTTTGACTTGCTGATGTCAGAAGATATGTTCTTGACATTCGGCCTGGAGTTATTATTCATTCTCTTGAACACTTTGTTGAACTGTCTTCCCAACATAACTATGGCCTGAGATATATCCTCCTGGGATTCAGAACTATTTCCTTTTTCTTCTTGATCATTTGACACCAAGGCTATACTCTTTGACTTCTTTTTTGGTTCTTCCTCATTCAACCCAAGCTCAAAAGTTTGAAGAGATCCAATGAGCTCATCAACTCTCATCTTGCTGATGTCTTGTGATTCTTCAATGGCAGTTACCTTCATCTTATACTTCTTAGGGAGGGACCTAAGGATCTTCCTTACAAGTTTTTCATCTGACATTTTTTCACCAAGAGCATTGGATGCATTAGCCAGCTCCAGAACATTCATGTGGAAGTCATGAATAGTCTCATCTTCCTTCATCTTCAGGCTTTCAAATTTAGATGTTAGAATCTGAAGTCTTGAAATTTTAACTCTAGATGTACCTTCATGAGTGGCCTTCAAAATATCCCACGCTTCCTTAGCAAATTCACAGGTATTGATTAACCTGAAAATATTCTTATCCACTCCATTGAAGATTGCATTTAGAGCTTTGGAATTACCAAGGGCAAGCTCATCTTCTTACTTGGTCCATTCTTCTTCAGGCTTTGGCTTTGAGGTTCCTTCTTTATCTTTGCTAGTATCATCTTTCTCACACACAACAGGTGCTTTCCACTCTTTAATAATAGCCTTACATGCCCTGCCGTCCAAGGATTTTAAGAAAGTAGTCATCCTTGGCTTCCAATAGTCATAATTGGATCCATCCAAAATAGGGGGTCAGTTGACGAATCCTCCAACTTCTTTGTCCATCTTTACACCAGAAAGTAACTTCCCTAGATCTCACCCAGAGACAGACAGGATGCCTGCTCTGATACCAATTGAAATTCTGGTATCAGACGTGTGATGTTAAGGTGCGATGTTACAACAACACACTCTGCACAATGGACAAAATAAACAGCAGAAAAACACACCAAATTTTTCACCCAGTTCGGTCTAACTACCTACGTCTGGGGGCTACCAAGCCAGGGATGAAATTCACTACTTGTAGAATTAATTTACAGACTCAACAACCCAGTTGACAATCTCCTAAACTTAATTCCTACTAGTGACTTTCTACCTAAGAAACCACTTAGATATGAGAACGCTACTCAATCCCTAAAAACAATACTCAAGGAACACCCTCTTTGAGCAACCTTGATCTTACTTCACAGCTTTGATCAAGTAATAACTCTCTATTACTTCACAGCTTCTAAGAGAGGACAGAAAACGACTCACCAATTCAACCTAGAATGGTGTATACAAAACTCGTACAATATACTCAAGACACTCAGCCTATGCTCTTGATCTTCTCTCTGTATTTCTGTACCTTTTCCTTTGGTCTTGTGCGCTTTATATAGCCACCTGAATTGGGCTTGGACTACTACAATATCTGACTTGATTTGTTATTTAAAACTGAATATTCAAAACAGATTTTCTCCTAAAATCTTTTCAAATCTTCAACCTTTTAAATCTCCTACAAATCTGCACCAGATTTCCTATGCAGCGAAGAATATCTAACCCAAGATATTCGCATCCAATGAGACAGCTTGCTCTCCACAATTCCAGCTAACACGCAAACCCTAACAACATCATAACCTGATGTTATTAATTCTGCAGATCTAATGTCACAACATCGCATGTGACATCAGACATCCAAACTTCAGCAATTTAAACACTTAACACAACCCAGTGTTAAGACTCAATGCTGAAACATCACCCACCTTGACATCAACATTGAACATACTTTGTTTTACCAAAATTCCAGCCAATCCAAGAACTAACACATTAGATTTGATTTAGGTCAAGGACTTGATTTCACAAAGGATCGCACAGTTTGGATTTCATCCTATAAAAAGTCAACTGTGCATAAAATCAAGTTTGACTTTTTGAGATTTTTCACAATTATGGTTCCTTGACCCTAAAACAATGTTAATATGTGATTTGAATCATCATTCATCAAGAAAAATCAAAGAAAGTGAGGTAACTTGTAAAAGGGGTAACCATAAAAAACTTAGAATTTTTCTAAGTTTTGGAACAATGTGGCAAGGGTACCAACTCCCAAGGACCATAACTTGAGATCCAAGCAACCATTTTGGATGGTCCAAAGCTGGATTTGTAGATCTCATGGCATACTTTAAAAGTGTCAATTACAGCTCATTCCAATTCCACATGGATTTTTAGTTATGGTGTGATCAAAATGGCTGAAAACACAAAAGTGACATTTTTCCAACACTTAGTGAAATTTTCACTAAGTCAGAATCTGCCTTATTTTTTCCCAAAAGTAGAGGCATTTTTCATTGTAATTCAGGTAGAATCAAAACCAAAGTTAGAAATCATGTTGAAATAGGATATGTCAGCTTTCCAAAATGTCCAAGAACTCTATCAAATTCCATCTGAGCTAGGAGTTATGACAGCTGCAACATGCCTTGCTGCAAACTACCTTGATAGAGTGTAAGTCCCACCTCTTTGTAAATAAAACAATTTGGGCCTCAGTCGTTGTATAAGTCCCGAGACGATATTCAAAACAACGGTGCGATCACTGTTAAACCTTGGGCCTCTCCTTGGTATAAGCCCCAACAATATTTTCAAAGCAATTTCCCTTTTGATTTAGATTCAATATACATGTTGTTATCAAAACTTTCTTTAATTTCTTTGAACAACTAACAATACAGCATGGAAGCTTGCTCGCCTGTAAGTTTTAAACAGCTTTCATTTACTCGCTTTCATATATATATATATATATAACTGTATTCTGGGAAGCTGCGCATGGCTAGTCTTATTTCATACCCTTTTAAGATACTTGTCATATATCAACTGTATATATACTAGTATAGTTATTTATAGTTTTCCCCGGCAACTAGGTCTAGAACTAGGTAAAGCCCTGTTGGTCACTCTTAAATACAAACAAAACTAGATCCCCATAGGATTTCCAGATACAGTCTTACCTTCTCTTGGGCTTAAACAATATGGAACAAAGAGAAAGGCAGTATTCTTCGTGAACCTTTTCTCAGACTATCACCCCTAGAAATTGTCAAAGAAATTCTACTCCCCGGAGTTGATCTATTCTTGGTGAATAACATCTCTTGAGTTTCTTCAAACCTCGAACTTTCACTAAATGATCTATTCTCGGTGAATGGCATTTCTTGAACTTCTCTTGGTTTGGGACCCATAGGCTTCCTAAAAGCATCCCCGCCTTCTCTTGGGCTTTGTACAAGGACCCTCCGGCTTCTTAGAAGTTCTCATGCCTTCTCTTGGGTTTAATACAAGGACCCTGACGACCTCTTAAAGGTATAAGACAAAACTTAGTCATCCTTTGCTAGAGCAGTCTTTCCAGTGTCAAATCTCAGGCCAATTTTAGGGTTGATTCTCATCCCTTAAAAACACCTGCCTCCTCTTGGGCATCATACAAAAGATAAAACTCTTCCACACCAGTAGACTTGGACAGTCTAATCCTCTTGAGTCTCAAAGACATTCTCAAGTTCCCTACAAATATAGTAGAAACCTCGATCAATCTGGATCAATCTCTAGCAGAGATGAAACTCAGTCTCTCTCCATAAAAACCCCAAATCAGAACCTCAAGGCATCTGATACTTTAACTCTTCTGTAATCCTCAGTCAAGAGTTGATTCCCCACTTGGACTTGCCTAGGGATCTCAATTATCCCCGGAAAAAGATAGCCTCCTCTTAGGCTTTGTATAATGATCTTTTCCTCAACACAATTAGCCTCCTCTTGGGCTCAGTA
Organism: Lathyrus tuberosus; assembly: GCA_022829125.1. Classification (NCBI taxonomy): domain Eukaryota; kingdom Viridiplantae; phylum Streptophyta; class Magnoliopsida; order Fabales; family Fabaceae; genus Lathyrus; species Lathyrus tuberosus. The sequence continues at coordinate 12,131,615 of JALAZF010000090.1, forward strand.
CAAAGATTCTTCCCAACGGAGTTAACCTTTTCATGCTCTCTTGTTGAGTCAATCACTTCTCAAGGCTCTCTTGTTGAGTCAATAACTTTCAGACTCTCTTGTTGAGTCCATAACTTCCAAGACTCTCTTGTTGAGTCGACCTTTTAGCCTCAATCCATGGCTTTGTACAGGATAGATAAAAACACTCTCTTGTTGAGTCAATCTTTTTCCAGTCTCCCCGTAGGCTTGGTATAAAGATTTCCCCGAGCAGGAGCTAGCCTCCTCTCAAGTTGGGTAGAATAAATTCTCCAGCTTGTTCAGCCACAATCCTGGGCGTTGTACAGGACAGATAAAAGCACTCTCTTGTTGAGTTAAACCATTTTAGCCTCAATTTTAGGCTTTGTACAAGACACATACCTTCATCTCTTAAGCTTGGGACAAATATTTCCCCAAGCAAAGTCAAACTCATTTCAGCCACAATCTTGGGCTTTGTACAAGACAGATAATACTCCCCCGCAGAGTCAAACCCATTTCAACCTCCATCTCGGGCTTTATACAAGACATATAAAAAAATATCCTCAGCTGAGTCAGTTAAATTTCCCTTTTGGCCTCACTCTTGGGCATTGTACAAGACACATACGAACCTCCCCAACGGAGTCAAAATTCCTTTTAGCCTCAATCTTGGGCTTTGTACAAGACAGATAGAACATTTTCCCCGGAAAAGTCAAACTTTTAGCCTCCTCTTTTTTGCCTCAATCTTGGGTTTTGTACAAGACACCAATATATACACTCTCTTGTTGAGTCGGTCTTATCCAACCTCCTCTTAGGCTTTGTATAAAGAAACCCTCAGTGGAGTCAATCAACCTTTTAGCTTCAACCTTGGGCTTTGATCAAGGCACACAAAAATCAATAATCCCTCTTTAGAGATGACAAATTCTCTCTCAGTCAAAACTTTTTAGCTTCAATCTTGGGCTTCGAACAAGACACCAAAATATCTTTTTCCTCCCTTAGAATAGGAGGAACTACGATTGCGCTGATTTCCCTGTTTCGTTTAAACGGGAATACGTATGCATAAGATTGCGAAATCTTAGCGAGCATACCAATCAAAAACTTCAGGTCCAGTACCTTCACACCCAAACTTAGGTCTAGTACCTTACCAAAAACATCGGAAAAACCCGAACATCAACATCCACTCACTCACTCATTCATACTTCCCAAGAAACTTTCCCAACCCATTAACAGATAAACACCATCAATTACAAAGCGAAACCTAAAGATAATATCCTGTGGATAACCACATATAGGATGGGTAATTGACAACTCCCCATTGTATAACCTGACTCCGACTCCCTAATCTCTTTAAAAGCGTTTGTTCAGTTAAACATTCGCGTGCAAGGTTAGTTTTAGATAGCTCCCCTTTCCCTTCCAGCTTCACGGGATAAATAAGAAATCAGAAAGTAGCATCCCCTCCTCCTTATTGCGGTGAGGAAAACCCAACGATAAGGTGGTCGCATCACCGACAAAAATCGCTCGCTACATGGTGGTTAATTCAAGATGATTGTGGTGGTTGGAACGACCATAATTAACAAATACGACGTTTTTAAAAACGTCGTATATTTGGCTGCTGCAAGGAATATAATGGAGGTTTAAAATTAAACGTCGTGCACACCGTCGTATTATACACAGTTTAAATTGGCGGGTTTTGTTTGAAAATACTGGCGATTTCAAACGCCATACATTTCATATAATAAATAAATGTCTTCAAACTATTCCAAATTTACTTATGATATTATCCAAAATTACATTGAATAAACGGCCACAATTTTCAAATTAATTTCATAAACTTTGAAATATGCTAAATTAATTTTATATTTTGTCACAATTGAACACCAACACTAGAAGTTAATTAAAATATGTATAATAAATTTACATTTATGTATTTTTGTAAAAAAAAATAAAAGAACATATATTAAAAGGCCCAAAAATTATATATATATTAGGATTTTTCCTTGAAATAATAGGATTTTTCTTCACGGGGGTGGAGGTGGAAGGATAGATTCTCTTTCTGTTTGATTCTTTGTCCCCACACCTTCAACCTTTGCCAGCTTATCCTCTTTGTCATATCCATTACCGACAACCAGAAATTTCCTTGGGTAATAACAGTGTGTAGGGTACTTATTAACCATTAATTATTTTTTTTAAGTAAAGTGCATATAATATAGGACATAATAAATGTTATCATTCATTATTTCTCTCTTATTTATTTAAATTTGAAAAGAAACAACAGAGGTAGGTGCTTGAAATCATTGATCTATGCCACTCAAACTAATCAAAAGCTTTTCACCCCACATAAAAAAATGATCACCACAAACCAATGTGATCTTTTACAAAAACTAACAATAATTCACCTAACAAAAACATTTTTTTCAGGAAAACTATGAGTTCAATATTAACATGCATCTAGAAGATTATAACCATAATTACCAAATAATCTTCTTAGAATAATACCTTTATCATATTTTTCCCTTTTCTTCTTCTTTAAGACCTTCCCAAAAGAACCAAGACGGAGGTATGACATAATTTTAACAATACGGTCTAGAACAGATCCATCAACATTAATTGTAATCATTTCATATCTCAAATAAAAGCAAACTATATCAGGAAAATGTAAGTATAGACAAGTTGTGTAACATAAGAGAGTAAATTCATGATCACAAACCTCAGGCACTGGACAATCAGCTTTACTACATTGCAAGGTAGTTGGAATATCTTGAAGGTATCCACCTTCCTACCAGATTAAACATAATTTAAGTTAAAGAACTGATTTTAGAGAATTTTCTTTTTTCTTAAAGTAGAAAGATTATAAAAAGATTGGATCCACCGGTCTACAAACACGAGTTTCTACCCTACACCACTCAAATGATCGTTCTTGTCATTACTTAGAGTATTATAAGGTATCACTAAGATGGAAATGTGGAGGGTATTGTAATACACATCCCCATACCCCATTGAAAAAACATATGTACATGCTGAATACCTAAGTGCTTGTACTCATACCCATTACTTGCATTTAAAGTATAATAATAGATCAACAAATAACCCACTAAAAACAAAATAGATAAATGATAAACTATCATTAGAACTCGAATAAAATACCATTCAAAAGTCTTCAAAGAAGTGGTTCACTGGTATTAGTTGGGACACTGAATAACATTAAGTCTAAAAAAGGCCATTCAATTATCATCAAATTGAAATCAAAACATTTTCCATACTTAAAACATCCAAACCAACAAATATCCAAAATATTCCAAAAATAGCAGATACTTATAAGGTCTTCTCTTGATCTCTCTAAGTCAAAATAATAGTTACTCAAATAACTGGAAAACCCTATATGATAGATCCTTCCCTATAGGGTCTTCTTGTACAAATTTCAATGTTTATGAAAATGGTTTATTCAATCAGATCTTCTATCTGCCATATGCATGTTGCGATAATTGCATATAGTTTTATTCATTGATTTTTTTTTTATGTTCAGTGGAAGAAGAGCTTATTTGAAATTCCTTTGTTTGATTCAATCCACATGGATTTTTCCATTAGAGTTTTTGTTGTTTGGGCTATGGAACAATATCGCTTGAGAAGACGAACAAATGAAGGGAATGGGGAAGAAAAATGAAGAGATTATTATTGTTATTATTATTATTATTATTATTATTATTATTATTATTATTATTAGTTTTTTTAAATAGTATTACTATTATTTAATAATAAAAATTTATGTTATTATTTTATTATATAGATAAGTGAATGAAAAAAGGGGGAGAGTGAGATAAGCGCTCTCTGTACGGACCAAAATTTTAGAAACAATTAAGTAAATAGTGACGGTTAAAACTGACATTTTATTACTTATATTGCATCATTTAGTAAAACCTTCATAATAGACCATAAATTGTGGTGTTTTAAACTAACCGCCATAATTTACATAAATTTTTGTAGTGTTGGTGATGTATACTCAACAAAGGAAGCATGGGACTTCCTGGAGAAATTATTTGGAGGCGCTAGGAAGGTGTCATAGGTGAGGTTACAAACTCACAAAAGAACGTATAAATTGCTTCTGATGGAAGAAAGTGAAAGCATCGTTGATTTCTTCACTAGGGTAACAATACTGGTGAATTAAATCAGAGTGTGTTGTTGACATCAAGATCACTAGTTACAAAGATCTTGAGGTCATTGACTCCAAAATTCGATCATGTGGTAGTAGCCATAGAAGAATCGAAGGATTTGTCAAGCATGACAAATGAAAATCTTCAAGGGGCGCTTGAATCTCATGAATAAATAATGGTTGAAAGATTTTTAGTCAATACAAAGAGTGATGTAGCTCTGCAGGTGCATCTAGCAAAATAAAATAAAGACAAAGGAAGATAGAATGGTAACAAAGGTAGAGAAAGTCACAACAATTCGACTAGTAAATGAAACCAACAAGAAGGTAGTTCATCAAATCAGATACAATTTTCAAACCAAAGCAATCACATAGGTGGTGTTGCAGGTTGAGGAAGAGACCATGGAAGAAAACTTGATAAGAGCCATATTCAGTGTTACAGCTGTCAGAAGTATGGACATTATGCAAATCAATGTCAAGGAGGCAAGAAAGAAAATCAAGAAAGTGATGTAATACTTTCAAAACATGAAAAAATAAGAGATGTTACTGATGGTCACAATGAAATATGAAGAGATATTCAAGGACCAATGGTACTTGGACTCAAGCTGCACATCACACATGACTGGAAGGAAAGATTTGTCTGTCAACATAAGTCCCTCAATGAAGAACAAGGTAAAATTAGCAAATGAAAATACCCTGATTGTTGAAGGTATTGGTGATGTTCTTATTATGAGGAAAGATGGCAAAAGGTCAGTAATTTTCAATGTACTACACATACCAGACATGAAAAGAAATTTGCTCAGCATAGGAAAACTGATTGAGAATAATTATAAAGTGTTGATCGAAGATAATATGATGAGAGTTCTCGACTCAGGTGGTAGGTTAATCTTGAAGGCACCTATGTCTTAGAACAAAACCTTCAAGATTAAGCTCAATGTGATAGAGCACAAGTGTCTGGCAACTGAAGCTAGCATAGATGAATGCCTATGGCACTACAGACTTGGACATCTCAACTTCAAAGACATCAGAAATCTGAAAAGAAGAAACATGGCTTTAGGATTACTAGAAATTGACATTCCAAATTAAGTGTGTAAAGAATGTGTCCATTCAAAGAACCACAAGAATAACTTCAACAAAGATGCGGGAAGCAAGTCGAAGGCAATTCTTGAAGTCATATATTCAAATGTGTGCGATCATATCTAGGTGAATTCGATTTGAGGTAATGAGATACTTTGTCTGATTCATATATGATTTCAGTTGAAAATTGTGGACATACCTAATCAAGAAGAAAAATTATGTGCTTGAGGTGTTCACAAAGTTTAAATCTATGGTGGAGAGACAAAGTGGTCGAAACCTTAAAACTCTGAGAACTGATGGTTGTGGAGAATATGTGTCGAAAGATTTCGATGCATAATGTGATAAAGAGGGGATTGTGCATGAGGTGGTGTCACCCTACACTCCGCAGCAAAATGGAATTGCATAAAGGAAAAATATAACCATCATGAACATGGTGAGGAGTATGTTAAGAGGCAAACACTTGCCTAATAAGTTATAGAGTGAGGTTGTGTTGACTGCAACATACATCCTAAATAGATGTTCAACTAAGAAACTAGAAGGAATCACACTAGAAGAATGTTGGTTTGGTGTCAAGCCTAGATTAAGTCATCTAAAGGTGTATGGATCTATAGCACATAGAAATGTGCCTGATCAGTTGAGAAGGAAACTTGATAGCAAGTCAAGCCAAATGAACCTGATAGGATATCACTCGATTGGTGAATACAAACTGTTTGATCCCTTGAACAAGCAAATTGTGATCACCAGAGATGTGATCATAGATGAGATGAAGGAGTGGGATTGGAAAGACAATGTCAAAAAAGATTCAGTGAGAGTCCTACGTGATGAACCGGACTAGTGAGGCTCATAGAGAAGTTTGACAAGAAGAAGTTAGATGTCAAGCAGGCATAAGCAGACCTTAAAGAACAAGAAACATGCCTGCAAGGTTTCAGAAATGTGTGATTACATCAGATGAAGGTGAACTAGTTCATTGTGTTTTCTATGCAGATAGTGAGGCAGTAAATGTAATTTAGGAATTGAAGGAATCAAAATGGATGTAGGTGATGAATGAAAAACTGAAGTCCATAGAAGTTAACAATACTTGGTCACTAGTCGAATTACCATAAGGAAAGAAGGAAATTAATGTGAAGTGGGTTTATAAAGTGAAGTCGTATCCAAGAGGAGAAGTAACCAGACACAAATCAAGATTTGTAGCCAAAGTATTTCTTCAGAGAGAAGGAATCTACTTCAATGAAGTCTATACACCAGTTGCTAGAATCAGAACAATCAGATTGGTTATTGATATAACAAACATGAATAACTGGCATATGTGTCAAATGGATGTGAAATGTGCATTTCTGAATGGCTCTCTAGATAAAGAGGTTTGTGTAGCACAACTAGTCAGTATGTGAAGAAAAGCCAAAAAGGAAAGGTATATAGGGTGCATAAAGCCATGTATGGACTTAAGCAAGCTCCAAAAGCTTGGAATAAGAAGATAGATAGTTTCCTAAGAGAGAAGGAATTTGTAAAGTTCACAACTAAGCATGGAGTATATGTCAAAAGAAGAGGGAAAAAACTGCTTATACTATGTCTATATGTGGACGACCTATTGATAAAAATTAGCTGCAAGAAGGAGATCGAAGACTTCAAAAGTGATCTTAGCATGGAGTTTAAAATTTATGACCAGGGCAACATTTCATAATTCCTTGTTATCGAATTCTACAAGAGTAGTAAAGGCCTAGTGATGCATCAAAGAAGATATGCAAGTGAATATTCAAAAGATTTAAGATGGAAGACTGCAATGCATTTTCGACATCTACTGAACCAAGACTGCAATTATCGAAGGACTCAGATGAAGATGATGTCAATCAACCTCAGTATAGAAGAATTATTGGATCTTTAAGATAAATTTGGCACACAAGGCATGATCTATCATACATTGCAGGTATGGTGAGTAGATTCGTGTAAAAGCAAAAGGTATCACACCTAGCAGCCATAAAGAGAATACTAAGTATCTAAGAGGAACTCTTTGTAAGAACAAGATATGGTTCTGTATCTGGCCTTATGTTTTGATGATAACTTCACATATTATTTTAGAGAACAATCTTATACTCTAACTGTTTTTTGTCTAGTGCACAACTTTTTATTAAACATGTTATGAATCTGATAGAAAGGCGTGTGACGTCATCAGACTCCGAACTTAACATTCTAGAAGAATACATACGGTGATTACAAAACTCAAGTTAAGACTCTGAGATGCTTCTGATACAACGGTTCTAAAAGAACATTGGTATTAGAGCTTCTGACCAAGATTTGGTTCAATAATTCTGAAGGTTCAAGTTCTGAAGATTAAAGTTCTGAAGAATCAAGCTCTGAAGGATCTGATGAACCATGCTCTGATTTTTCTGATTCAGAAGATTATGAAAATATCCTTCCAAGTGTCTTAAACCTTGATAACTAAGTTTTTAGATCCTTCTGCCACAAGCCTCATCAATGCATATCAGAAGCCTCTGAAGATTAGAAGTTAAAGATCAGAAATGTCTTGCGTGAAAGGATAAACACAAAAGTACAAATACACTATCTACTATCCTGCTAAAGTAACTGTTGATACGATAATGTCTGACACCTCCTTATTGATCGTTGAAGACATAACAGTTGGATTTCTACTTCCCATTCTACCCCTCAACGGATCTATTTCTCATCTATAAAAGAAAGTGTGAACGCATTTTTGTGAATCAGAGACCAAGCTATTGGATTAATTTGACTTACAAATCAAATATCTTCACCGAAATTTAATTTATCCAAAGTGAAGGGGTAGAGAGAGAATAACCTATAAATATGCAATTTGAAACAATGTAATAAGAGATCTAAGGTTTGGGGGTTGGTTATACAAAGGGAAGGTAATAGCACCCTAAGTATCTATAGTATCCTATAGGAACCTCTTAAAATATTTGTGTTATTTGCTTAAGTTATTTTCTATTTGATTGGGAGAGTTGACTATTTTTGAGTTAGTGATGGGAGTGGGAAATGTTTTGTTGTTGTTTTTGTAATATATATGAACAAAGGGGGTGAAAATAAAAAGGTGTGCTTATTAGGATCTCACAATCCTATGCCTACATATCCCTAGAGGAAGTCAGAGCATTTGTAGTTCAGGGGACTACGGACAAAAGCAATGTCTGTTGGGTTTTTAGGAGAAGAGACAAGTTGTCATCTTAAGAGGGACTGCTCAACTATACCACCTTAAACATAGAAAGATAAACGATCTTTGCATAATAAGAGAACGACTTAAACTTGGATATAGAATCAACATGTATGCCACTTACATCACTTAAATGAAAGAGTATCTCTGCACCATAATAAGAGAGGGACATCAACTTGAATATAGAATCAACAAGTAGGCCACTTACATCACTTAAATGAGAGAAAAAGTTTTAAAAGTTTGATTTATATAGAAGAGACATCTCTTCTATAGAGATGACTAATGTCTAATCTCATAGGGAAGAGTTTTGGGTTTGAAGCCAAAGATGCACTACTACAAAACGGAAAAACAACAACGCCAGGTTTACAACGGCATCCTATACACCGTTATTATAGTGCGTACTGGTTGCGCGCGCATTATTTTACTTAGAAATCTCAAGGATATAATAACGGTTTTTATGAAAACCGTGGTGATACAATCTAGCTATCATGGGTTCGAACCTCATCGCCCTCAAATAGTTTATCCCTTTGATGTAAATGCTCCCTTTTTAAGTTTTATTAATATTTAACTAAAAACTAATAAGGATATCACAACGGATATTTATCAAAACCGTTGTTACAAATTGAAGCTTCTTTTTATGTATTTTAAACACCATGTATATATATATATATATCAATTTATCCATTGAAACAACCCTAACACCAACGCCGTCACCATTGTCTAGAAGAAGATAACAACAACAACAAAGTGTTCTACTTTAAGGTGTTGCAATGTCACATTTGAAGACAAAATCATCCAAAGGTGTTTCTACGTCTTGTTCCAGTGTAAAATCTCGATCTGGAAATTTTTGTGGTTGTGATGGTCGTATGGTTTCGTATCAATGCAAGAAGGGACAAAATAAAGGAAGGCTTTTTTGGAGATGTCCATTTTAGAGGAGCGATGAAACATGTAATTTGTTCATATGGGATGAAGACGTGGGAGAAAGAGATGGAAATGACGATGAGAGCATTATGAAGTCAGAGTTGGAAGTTGTGGGCTATCTGAAGGTTATGTATGAGGATTTAAAGAAAAAGAACAAGAATTTGAAGAACAAACTGAAATCAGAGATATTTTCTGGAAATATCAAGATGTTATGTTTTTTGTCTCCTTTATGTTTAATATTTACTTTGTTATGAAATGTAATAGTTGAATTAGGGTTCGAATTACATTGTTGATGTTTAAACTGCAGATGCATTGTGAATTACATTGTTGATGTTTAAACTGCAGATGCATTAAGTTAGAAGTTAAGGCGCACCTTTTCTTTTTTATTTATTTTAAAATTCATAAATAAAAGGGTTATCACTACGGTTCTTCTGGTTAACCGTAGTGATATATTTATAATAAATAAATACCTATGTATACGGTTTTTATTTATTTTAAAATTCACAGATAAAAGGGTTATCACTACGGTTATTCTGGTAAACCGTAGTGATATATTTATAATAAATAAATACATATCTATACGGTTGTTATTGTTAGCCGTTGTGAAATAGTTTACCCATATATAAGCGAAATAACTTTCACTTAATTGACAGTAACGCCGTTGCCTTCAAAGTGAAACCCTAGAACCCATTTTTTCTCTTCGTTTTAACCATTAGCTGTGAATCTTGTGCTTCATACATTAAGGTATTCTTCTTCTTCCATCTATTGTTAGATATTTCCCATTATCTTGTTTGTTGCATGTTGTTTTTGTTGATTGTTCTCATTTTTTCAGATTCGTTTTCACTACTTTAACAAAGACCATACTTTGGAAACTTCATAATGTTTGTGTTGCTATGGAAAATGTATAAGAAACATGAAGCTATGATGGAAACTTCATCCACCTTGTACCTTTTCTTCATAGCATCACGAACAAGATGTTAGTAAATGAAGAAACAATAGTGTAAGCAAACTTTATCTAGTTTTAGAAGCAATGAAAAGAAGTATAAGAAGTATGAAGCTTTTGTGTAAGCTTCTTCCTCCTTATATTTCTTTTTCATGGCTTCCCAAACTAGTTCAACATCATAATTGATTCCTGTTCTGCGATTAGTTTCATTAAAAGGTGCGTTATTCCTGTTCCTCTCTTTACTCATCACTGGATTATGGTTTTAGGGTTTGTTTTCAACTTAGGATGCTCATTTTTGAAGTTTGCTTTGTTTCCTTTCAGGTTAAGGGGATGATACAGGGTGATGATGCTGGTGGAAGCAAGCGTATTATATCAATTTATAATTTCTGGATCTGGTATAGAATGTTGTTTGAGTTTATCATATTCTATTTACATTGTTTGTTTAACTAACCCTCACTCAAAGTTTGCTGGTGGTAGCAAGCGTATTATATGAGTTTATAATATCTGGATCTGGTATAGAATTTTGTTTGAGTTTATTATATTCTATGTAGATTGTTTGTTTCACTAACCCTCACTTAAAATAAATTCAGTTAATTTGACATAGATACTTATAATCTGCAAATTAAGTTGTATTTGAAAACCAACTTAAACAAACCAATGTTGTTTTCTGATTGCATGCCTCTCATCATTTATCTCACGTTCTTTTATATATAGATTATGGTATAATGATCTCGCTCCTTAGATGCATCTCCATCTTCCAATATAGTTAAATCAAAGATGAGGCAAATTATCCAATGTCTTGTTTATCTTATGGAAATTTAACTATAATCGAAGATAGCGATATATCGAAGGAGTCAGATCAATAAACCACAATATATGTAAAAGAGCGTGAAATGCACGATGAGACGAATGCAATCAGAAAACAACATTGGTTTGTTTAAGTTGGTTTTCCAGAACAGTTTAATTTGCAGATTATAGACATCTTCATCAAATTTAATCCATGTATATTTATTTAGTGAGGTGTTTGGAAAACAAGCAATCTACATTTAATATAATAAACTTAGGGTACTTACAACAACGGTTATATATTGTAACCGATATCATAAGTAATTTATGTTTTATATAAATTCGCTACTGATGGGTTTCGAACCCAGAACTTAAGTGTATGTATCGCAACGGTTTATTATCATAACTGTTGTGATATATGGCGCGCGTCCTGCCTTTCAACAACGGTTTCCAGACCGTTGTAGAAACAACGAACTTACAACGACAATCTACATAACAACGCCTTCGCCCGCGTCATTATATGTCATTCCAACCGTTGTTAAATGGGTTTTTCGTAGTAGTGATGGCTAGGGTTTGATTGAAGTTAAATTTTGAGGGGAATCCTAATGTTTAAACTAAGTCTAAACAAAGGGTGAGGGGAATGATGAACCTAAATACTAATGTCAAGAGAAACTTAACAGATAAAGTTTAGCATGTATGAACAAGTAAAACATCAAGTATGATTAAGCATGGTATCAAGACATGTGTATAACAGGCAAAACATAAGATAGATAGACATGCTTGACATTGTAGAAGTTTATGAAGGAAATACTTGAACATGTGAGCAAATATTTAATCAATTGAAACATCACAAACAAGTTTAAGCAAGTACATGAATCATGGATCAGATAAACATGGTAAGGAAAAACCCTAAAGAGAGTTTATGAAGGAAATACTTGATCATGTCAACAATTTAATCAAGGTAAACACATGAACAAGATATTTAACATGGTTTAATTAAGCGTTAAAAGAACCAAACTCAAGTGGAAGCCCTAGTTATGCATCAAATTGTTTCAAAAGATCAAGGCAAGATTAAACCCTAAAGGTATCACTTAAATAAACCAATCAAAGTATACTATAGTCACATAAACACATAAGTTCAATTAGATCAAAGAAAAAATCTAAAGAACATCATTAAAATCTTTTAAAAACACATAAAAGTACATGTTTTCAACTACACAAAAATACATGAAATAAATATTATTTTTGGTATTTTTTTTAATATATTCTCAAAATAGAGCGGATAAATGACAAGTGTACAAAAAATCATTCAAAAATAATTAATTTTGCATATAAAAATAATTGAAAGAAAATGAGAAGAAAAACATGAAAACTAGTGTCAAAAAATAAGGAATGGTCACCCACAAGGTTTGAACCCACGCCCTTAGGGTTGCAGGCCCAAAATCTTACTACTGGGCCATATGATTTGGGTTGAAAGATAACGCGCGTGTTAAAATAAATATGAAAGTTTCAGATTAAAAATGGTAAAAATAAATAAAACACAAAAGGTCTGGGCGAGGGGGATTCGAACCCCGGACCTTGAGCTCACTTCACACATCAAACACACACACTAACCACCATGTCACAATGCCTATTCAATATATATATATATTGCAAAAAAATATATAATATACGAAAACCATAATTAAAATATAATTTTTCGCGCTATGGCACCGTCATCTTCTTCCCCGAGTTCATCATCATCTTCGTATTTTTGAAAATGCTAACTTCCTCATCTCTCAATGAAATTGAAAGTTATAAAGATGAATGTTGTTTAAAATTTTGCTGTGAATTCAATGGTATAAACCAATTGCATTTATTTTGCCTAGAATTCAAATTAGCACGCAAGAACTACATAAACCCTAAAACTGAATACCAATTATGAAATCCAATATGTTATTGATTCATGGAAATTAACATGGGGAAATCAATCCATACAACATGACAAACATTTTTGTAACAAGAATGACTCAGAATGATGCATGAATCATTGAGTTTGGGAAAAAGCAACTTACCTTCAAAATTGAAAATCGAATTCTTGCTTAGAGGTGTTCGAGATGTAATTTGATGATCCTAAAAGCTTCCTTGGCCTCCAAGGAATGTGTTGAAGTGGTTGAATTAGATTGAAACCTTCTGGAACTCCCTACATGAATCAAACTGCAGTTTGAGCAAGTGAGATGTGCTCTTATGGATTGAAGTGTTACAGATGTGTTTCAAGGCTTTGGATCACTTCTATTAAGTGTATAGAAGGTGTTTGGATGGATAAGTGGTGTGGAAAGTGTTTGGAATGGCAAATTTGATTGTTCTTGCAAGTTATGCAACAATGGTGATGTAAAGATGCAATTTCTAGTTATGGAGGATTTGATGATGTTTAGAGTGTTTCAGAAGCTTATATATGTGGTATGATACGTGTTGGAAGTGTTGGAATGGAGGTTTATGAATTGATTTGTGAAATTCAAGTTTTCACTTTCAATGGTTTTTGAAATTTGCAAGAGTGTGCAATTCTGATGTATAGAGGTTTTAAGGTCTTGTTGCGTTTTTTAAATTATCAGAAATGACATCTATTTTTAAAAAAACAAGTTGGCTTTTTAGAGGAAAAGTTTTGGATTGGGATGCATCCTATTATCCAATGTGTCATGACGTGTTTCAAAACTTGAATGTCAAGTTCAAGTAGCTTTCTTTCTAAGCAAGATCAAATCTTGACCATTTGGACCATCATCATTCAGATTGTGACCTTAGTCTTGATGTTTAGAACAAATCCTTGACTTGGTGAACAAGTTTCATGACATTTTGGCATTTCACTTAATGCCCAAAAATAAAACTTAAGTTCATGCCTTGGGATGAGGTTTTCTACTATGCCAAGGGATATAACTTCATCAAATTTGGTATCCTCTTGAAGATATTATGGGATACTACAAGATTCATGTTGATCTTGTGCAGAGATAAGGTTGGGAAAGTGGTCAAAAGTGTGTCCAAAATCATGTGCTACAAGAAATCTGTCTTGAATTCAGCTTCATCAACCCCTTTTGCAAAAATCATAACTTCTAGCTCAAGTAAGATAAATATTTGTTCTTGGACTCTTTGGAAAGCTTAAAACATCCTCTACAACTTTCATGTTGACAACTTTCCTTGATTCAATTGGGATCATGATGAAAAATGCTTGTAAAGTTAGCTTCATGACATATGCATATTTGGTTGAAAAAAATTTCTAAGTGTTTTTGTTCAAAAAGTGGTGAACCCTCTACTTCATGGCAACATATCTCTTTATCCATACATTTTTTGGAAATCATCCCCTAGGACAAAGTTGTAGTATGGAACAAGATTTTAACTTGGTCTTTGGAGCAAAGAAAATGGTTGCTTAAGGAGGAAGTTATGGACTTGAAAAGTAGGGCAAAAATCATAGAATTTCATAACTTAGTGAAATTTCCAAAACCCTAATTTTGAAAATTTGATCTTTTCTTTGATTTTATTGATTGGTCATGATCAAATGCATTCACCAACCATATTTTTATGATATTTGACTTGAGGAAATCATGTTTGACCTAAAGATGCCAAAAATCAGGCTTTGACTTGATCAGTTATTTCACTTTGTATCAGATGAATTCAACTTTGTATTTACCAATGAATCAAGCTTCTTGGGCAATTGGGATCTTGTGAATGGTCTTCAAAGATGTATTTGATGTCCTTGAATCATGTCTTGAAGTGTAGGATCATCCTTTGATGAAAAAGTCAATGGTAAGCCTCACTCAGTCAAAAACCCTAATTTGGAGCATCTGATGAATCATGAAGCTTGATGAGTTTGAAATGATGCAATCTTGTACTTGATAGTTGATGAAGGGAAACTCTTGATCTTCATGAAGGAAAGAGAGATTTGAGATGTTGAAGATCATACCGATCCCTAGCTAATCATCAATTTGAACATCTTGAGGCACAACCTTACTTGTAAACCAAGCAAGCACACATTTCTTGTATTTGCAATGGGTTAGAGATGCATAAACACACACCCACACACACATGTAATTCTAAATGTTATGCAAATGATGTGAATGATGTGGAATCTTAGGAGTAAAAATTAGGGTATGACATGAAGACTTGGAAGAACAAAGCAGAGAGATAGAGAGAGTTGAAAAGCGAAACGCAGAGAGAGAGTGGACTAGCAAAATGTAGAGAAAGATATATACAAAGTAAAAGGAGAGACACGTACAAGGAAGATAGTAGAAGCATTCCACTTTACAAAACTTATACTAAAAACGTTGCACAAAAATCTCATGTGAGATCTATACAATATAGTTTTGTAAAATTTGCAAGGACTTTTGTTCATATCTTGTAATTTACACTGTTGTGTTATTAAGCTTAAATTTGTATAATCTGCTTATGTAGAAGCATTCTTGTATACACATATGTAATCTCTTTTGAGTTAATGTTTCCTCAAGTGACTATTGTAGCGAGTGATTTTTGGATGTGGTTGCGAAGCACGATCGCTCTAGTACTACAGTTCGATTCATTTTTTATCCTATTAAAGCTGATGAAGGAAGGGAAATAGATGTCTCCAATTAACCCTGCTTGCATACTAAGATTAAACAGTCGAAACTGTTGGTTTACAGATGCTACACAGATTTGGGGTTTGTCCTAGGTTATTTTGTTGACGAGGGGTGCTTTAGGCTATTGGTTGAGATGTTAGGACGAATATATATGAAAGTATGGGATTTTGGGTTTTTGTTTAGTGTGCTCGCTAAGATTTTTCTTTCAATCTTATGCCTACGTATTCCCGTTTACCAAAACAGGGAAATCAGAGCGTTCGTAGTTCCTCCTATTCTATGGGAGGAAATGGTTGTTTTTGGTGTCTTGTTCAAAGCCCAAGACGTGAAGCGAAAGGTGGTTTGTATCTTGTTCAAAGCCCAAGATGTGAAGCTGAAGGGTTTATTTGTATCTTGTTCGAAGCCCAAGATGTGAAGCTAAAAGTGTTGACCTTAGAGAGAATTTGTCATCTCTAAAAAGGGGTTTGTCTGTTACGACTGTTTATAAAGGAGAATTACTTTAACCGGGATTTGTGAATCCGGCAATGCCATAATTTCCTTTATAGGGGATTTCCACCTGAAGGAGAAGACTTTAACTCAGTGTAGAGTAATGCCATCTTTCCTTAGGAATTTCTCATACTAAAAGAGGGACATTGGCATGGATGTAGATGATCCAGAGGCTTGCCGCTTACAGCAGTTAGATGGAGGGGAAGGAGTTGTTGATGTTTGTGTACTGTGAACGAGGCACAGCTTTGGTGCTAAAAGGTTGATTTGGATCAACCAGTGCTTTTCTTATACAAAGCCTAAGAGAAGGTTATTATGTGTCTCGTACAAAGCCCGAGAGAGAGGCTAAAAGGTTTTGACTCAACGAGGGAATCTTTTGGTATCTCGTATAAAGCCCGAGATGGAGGCTGTTCTCTGTTTGGCTCAATAAGAACCTTTTTGTATCTCGTATAAAGCCCGAGATGGAGGCGAAATGGGTGATTGACTCAACGAGGGAGTCTCTTATGTGTCTCGTACAAAGCCGGAGAAAGAGGCTAAACATTGTTTGACTCCGCTGGGGAGGATCATTGTATAAAGCCCAAGAGGAGGCTATTGTAACTGGAGAAGGATCATAATACAAAGCCTAAGAGGAGGCTATGGCGACTGTTCAGTTAAGTGACAGGTCCAGTAGAGAGAAAATCAGTTCTCATATGAGCAATGTTGTACTCGAGGATCCGGGTTATTCCTGTTCTTTAAGGAAGTGGGAAATCCGAAGGGTATTGAGACTGTTCAAGTCTACGGGTTTTCTTCCTATTTAACGAAGGGGTCACTTGAGAATGTCTTTGAGACTCAAGGAAATTAGACTGTTCGTGTCTAGAGTTTTATCTTTTGTACTATGCTTTGAGAAACAGTAGTAGACTCTTTGAAATGACTGTTCTATTAAGATGACTAAGTTATGTTCCTATACCTTTAGGAGGTCGTCGGGACAATTTTTACGAAGCCCAAGAGGAGGCTGGAAGCTTTTAAGAAGCCGACGGGTCCTTGTACGAAGCCCAAGAGGAGGCTATCATTCCCGGAGGAAGAAATCATTATACGAAGCCTAAGAGGAGGCTGTGAATACTTCTAAGAAGCCGAGAGGTCCTTGTACTAAGCCCAAGAGGAGGCGGGGTTGTTTTTAGGAAGCCTGTGGGTCCATGTACGATGCCCAAGAGGAGGCCGATGCTTTTAAGAAGCCCGTGGGTCCCTAAACCCCGAGAAATTCAAGGCAAGCTATTCACAAGGAATAGATCAAGTCAGGAAAGTTCGAGAATTTGGAAGAAACTCAAAGATGCCATTCACGGAGAATACATTCATCTCTGGGAATAGAGTTTCTTGACAATTCCTAATGAGGACAGCCGAAGAGAAGACTGTATCTGGTGATCCTATTGGGGATCTAGTTGTCTATTTCTACGAATAAACGAAACGGCGTCACCTAGTTCTAGACGTAGTGGCCGGGAAAACTCTAAATATCAATACTATTATTACACAGTTTATATGAGTTTATGAGAGAAGACTTACAGTGAAACAGCCCCACAATACAGTTATATGTATATGAAAGCGGTAAATGAAAGCGTATAAACACTTACCCGGTTGTAGAGCTTCCATGTTGTTAGGTTAGTTGTTCAACAAAGAAATATTGAAAACAACAGTATATTCAAAATCAAAGGAGAAAGTGTTTTGAAAAAGATTTGGGGCTTACAGCTCAAGGAGAGGCCCAAGGTTTTATCAGTGAACGCACTGTTTGAATTTGTACAGAGGGACTTATACAAGTGACTGTGGCCCAACAATTGTTTTCTGTACAAAAGGATGGGTCTTACACTCTCTCAAGAGGCCCAAAAGGTTTTAAAGAAAAAGAGTGGGGCTTATAACACGAGGGTAGGCCCAGATGATTTTTCCGTTTGAAATAGCGATCGCGCCGACGTTTTCTTTTAACGCAGAGGGGCTTATACGATATCTGAGGCCCCAAAGTGATTTTGGTTAAAAGGGGGTTGGGTCTTACGCTCTATTAGAGGCCCAAAAAAGTTTTAAATGGGTCTTATAGCTCGAGGAGAGGCCCAAAAGGTTATTTTTCAAAAGGGCGACGATCGCGCCGTTTGTTTTTGACGGTATCGGGACTTATACAATACACTGAGGCCCAAAAATAGTTTGGTCAAAAAAGGATTGGGTCTTACACTCTATTAGAGGCCCAAGTGAGTTTTAAGAAAAGAAATGGGTCTTACTACTCGAGGGTAGGCCCAGGTTTGTTTTTCAACGGATGATGATCGCGTCGAACGTTTTGAAATACAACGGGACTTATACAATAAGTGAGGCCCAAAGTAGGTTGTATTTACAAAGGGTTGGGTCTTACACTCTATTAGAGGCCCAAGTGTTTAAAATTGTTTGATGAGGGTGAAAATCAAAGAAACCCTAATTTGTTATTCTTTAAAAGTAAATATTTAAAGAAAATCAAATAAAATACCAAATAAGTTTGAATAAACCATTTGTGATTTTTGTTTAAGGTTTGAGAAATGAGGGATTAATCACAAGGTGAATTAAAACTTACTTGGTTTCGATTTTCAAAGTAAATATTCACTTTTAAAATGTCTAAAAACATTAAAAAGGAATTTATTCACAAAAATACTAATTATATTAAATAAATAATATAAAATTAATTTTTTTGTGGAATAAAATATTTCAATATTTTTTTTATTTTTTGCAAAAAGAACCAATCAAAAATAATTAAAATTGAAGGAGTTATTAATTTTCCAATTAATTAATATAACATGAAAATATTGGAAAAAATAGCAAAAATGTGAGAAAACACAAAATGGCATGGGTGGGGTTTGAACCCATGACCTCAAGGTTATTGGGCGCGCGCCTTACCACTGGGGTGGTGATACATCCATTGCTTGAAGTGAGACCACAAATATACAAGGCATGTCTTGTTTTCTAGGCCTGGCCAAGGCAAGGCAAGGCAAGTTTTGCCAAGAAACGGGAAGGTCCATAACTTTCTCATTTCTCAATGGTTGGGGACAAAATTTACATGCATCTGGCCTAGAAATTCACAAGGAATCCAATGGTGGTGGTATTTTTCCCAGATCATACTCCCTCCTCAAAACTCGATAGTGGTTTTGAAAAAGGCCTATAATTGCATTTTCTATGCTACACTTTGATACAGGCATGAATTACATGATGAATTGGTCCAAACACAACATATACAACATGTATGAGATGTTTATGATCAATGGACTTCAAAGCATTGCATGTTTGAAAGATTCCACGTTGTGAGGCTTACCTCTTTTTTGAGATTTTGGAGCTTTTGTGCAATCTGTCAAACCTCTTGTTCCAGAAATGATTTGATGCTTTAGACACACTCAAATGATCCCTTAGAAGCTTTTAGGATGATTGGAATTGACTGGTACCTGCAAAAACACAAACAGTCCCTTTCTTGCAAAAGGGGTTAAAAGTGACCAAAATAGCAACTCTCTCAAATGGTGTTCCAGATGAGGGGAACCATTTGGGACTGTTCAAGGATGATATTTGGAGTGTGTTTGAGGTTTTATCTGGTTTGGAAAGTGACTGAACCAAGACATGGCTTGAAAAATGCAAACAAAGCCTATTTTGAGGTTTTGAGAGGTGACTTTGTGATTTTGTGATTACAGGTCACTTGTTATAGTTTGCACAGCTTACATATGATATATATAAGGTGTGTATGTGATTGTTGTGATGAAAAAGCTCTCAAGCTCAAAAACTCAAAGGTGCCTTGCTAAAGAAGGCATTTTTGCCAAGAGAAAGAGGTTTTGAGGAAAGCATCTGTTTGATGGCTTTGGTGTACTCAAACTGATCATAATTGAGCTCTATTTATAGTAGAGCAAGTTTGTTTTGGAATCCACAGTGAATGGCAACTGCAGCAGGTGTTTGTTCAATGTTGGCCAATGGAAATGCAAGTCTCCTCTAGCCATTGACTAGAGGTTAGGGCACAGGGTTGTGGTTCCCTTGGTCTTGGATAAGTCTTGACTGAATTTAGTTGCAAATGGCTCAGTCCATGCCACCTTGATGCTTCCATTGAATGCTCCAATCCAAAATTGGAGTCTTGTCCCTATTTTGGCCATTCTAGGTTCAACATGCTATTTCTTGTTCCAAAGACTTTGGAGGCTTGGCTCAGTGGTTGTCCCCTTTAGATTTAATCCTCAGAGGTGTCCAAGTGGATAGGAGCATTTGGATTTGGCTGATTTTGGAAAATCGAGCAAAAATGAAAATTCTGCCTTGCCTTGGCAGATTTCAGCAAGGCAACTCTCCAATGTCATATCTCATGACTCAAATTGAATTTGGTAATGTTCTTGGTCATTTTGGAAAGCCCTTACATGATACAACAACTGTTTGAACATATTTCATTTTGATCTCTTTTGAATCCAAGTGAAAAATCCCCCTACATTTGGCAAAAAGTAAGGTAAAATCTGACTTAGTGAAATTTTCACTAAGTGTTGGAACAAAGTGACTTTTCTTGATTTTGATCACTCCATAACTCAAAATCCATGAGGAGTTGGAATTAGGTCTAGTTGAAGTTTTTGTAGAGGGAAATGAGATCTACAAATCAAGCCTTGGATGGGATAAAATGGCTTTGTGGTTTAGGAGTTATGACCCTCCAAAGTTAGTACCCTAGCCACTTTATTTTTAACTTAGAAAATTTTCTAAGTTTTTTATGGTTACCCCTTTTACAAGTTACCCAAATTTTCTTGATTTTTCTTGATGAATGATGATTCAAATCATACATTAACATCATTTTAGGGTTAAAAATCCATTTTGGTGAAAAATCTCAAAAAGTCAAAGTTGACTTTTGTGCACAGTTGACTTTTTATCAGATGAATTCCAAACTGTGCAATTCTTCAGGAAATCATGTCCTTGACCTAAATCAAACTTGATGGACATGTTCCATGGGTGTCATAGGGTATATTGATGCATGTCATAGGGCTTGGGAGCATGTCCTGGTCAAAAGTCAAAGTTACAGTTGACTTTTTCCTTAAAACCCTAACTGTGGTGCAGATGAAATTGAGACTTGTTGCTCAAGCTTCTTGGGTTAATCCATTATTGAAAATGGATCAATATAGTTCATTAGAGACCCTCAAACCCTCTCTTGAGGTCTTGGCTCATGATTTGTCCCAAAAGTCAACTTAGGGGTGAATTAGGTCAAGAAACCCTAATTCCTGATTTTTGATGAATGCATCCCCTGAGGTAAAATTGACTTGATGATTGGGTCCATGAGGTTCCATGGAGTATATTAGGTTATGTTTTGGATCATTGGCTTGTGTCCAGATGAAAAATTTCCATCTGGAGGCCCTGGTCGACCAAAACCCTAATTTGGTGACACTGTCAATCTTGAGACTTGATCCACCTAGAAGGGAGCAGCCTTGTGCTTGATCCTTGAAGTGGGAGTCCTTTTGATCCATTGTAGGTGTTTGAGAGGTTAGACAAGTTAAAGATCATGTCATTCCTTGATTGATCCTTTGTCTAAGCACTCAGAGAGGGCTTGAAACCCTAATTCTTGATGGTAGTGAATGTTCACCCATCTTTGGGGAGACTAATGAAGTATGATGGTTCCTCCATATTGTGATGATGATTTTCACAATGATGGGAAATCTTAGTGGTCAAAATTTGGGGTATGACAGATGCCCCTATTTAATCTTCTTGGACACGAAGGTGTGAATGACGAAGGTATTCGGGCATTCGGGGTGCAAGAGGATTAAATATCGGAATACCCAAAATTTTGATGGTGGTTATGAATGGTAGCTTACGCATTCATCTTCTTTAGCTAAGCAATGATGCTTAGAAAAGGTAAACTTCCCCTCGATCCTGGTCTTCAGCCAAGGAACTGGTCTCAGTTTCTAAAATAAACTTCCCCTCGATCCTGGTTTCCTACCAAGGAACTGGTCTTAGTTTCTGATGTAAACTTCCCCTCGATCCTGGTTTCCTACCAAGGAACTGGTCTTAGTTTCTGATGTAAACTTCCCCTCGATCCTGGTTTCCTACCAAGGAACTGGTCTTTGTTTCTTATGTAAACTTCCCCTCGATCCTGGTTTCCTACCAAGGAACTGGTCTTAGTTGAAATAAACCTCCCCTCGATCCTGGTTTCCTACCAAGGAACTGGACTTAGTTTCTTTCGTCAATAAACTCTATTGACAAGGGACGCTATTCGTAGCGGCTTTCCTTCAAACTTCTCGCCGAATTTTCCTGGGGAGATGCCATTCGATGGAAAAAGTTTTGATGCCAGACTTGCTGGGGAACCCAGTCGTCTGAGTTGTAGAGGTGTACAAACTTCTCTGTTGGAGATGCCATTTGTTGACTCTACTTGGGGAATGCGAGCCCCTTGAGAGACTGCATTCGTTTGGGGTCTTTACATCATACTTTTCTCAGAGACCTTCTCGGAGAAATGCCATATGATGTGATCCAATTTTGAGGTGCCGATGACCTTTTTATCAGTGGTCTTTTCGGAGCGAAACTGGCATGCTGCCGAATCTCCGATTACGAGGCTTTCTCTGTGGATTTTCCTTAATCCGGGAAAGCAAGGATATCATCTGTTAACTGAGGGCTCTCTGGTCTTTCAGAGGTTCAAGTTATCAAAGTGGTCGAGGACCCAACTTCAATCCAGAAATAAAACTGGAGGAGAGAGAATGTTCAGACGTAACACTTCCTGACGAGGAAAGGGTTGAAAACTCGATTGAGAGGACTTTTATCACTAGGGGACAAGGCCGACTAGAGTGATAGTGATGCAATATGAAATGTGAATGCAAATCAATAATGCAATGAAGCATGTATGTTTATGCTGACAAAACTGACGTGACATACAAACTGACAGGTGAACACGACTGGATACTCGGCCATCGCGGGGCGAAGAAGTACCATTGGTTCAGAATAGCAATTCCACCTTGCTTAGGAGAGATAGTCCCTGCGGGGAATACCGTTGATCGGGCTTAGGAGATAAGAACTCGGCCGAGGCGTGTCAGACGAAACAAGGTCTCTGACATAGTTGATCCCTTTATTCAGGCGTACTGGGTTAGAAGGAGTACTTTGATTCTGCACTTTGAAGTTCGCTTACTTCTGGAGAAGCGACCGATGTTCTTCTGATGTTCAACAGTCAAAAGAAATTGCCGTCTTTATTAAAAAGCAGAAAAAGTTTTAACAAGTAAATTCATTTTTGTTTTATTTCAAGAATCGTTAATCATGTTAACAACGCGTTCTGTAAAGCTAAAACAAATAAGAATTACAAACAAAAGTACAAGGGCTCAAATTTTATTGATAAGATGGAGATCAGCCAAACGCGTGATTCCAAAGAGTATTTACAAAGTTAGAAAATGGTAATTTACAGGGAAAAGGGCTACGTTGAAACATAACGACCACTATCCTTCTACCAACTTTGAATTCGGGATATCCTGAGCTTTTGTCGAAGATGACCTTGACTGGCATTTTCCTCCGATGGATGGTGTAACTGCTGCTGCTGAGGGACTTGCCTCTGTTGAATATAGTTACTTGCCATTATCCCTAATTTTTGCCTGGATTGTACTGTGATGTTTCTAATCCACCGGGATGATTTTTTTTTATGCCTCTAACTTTTGCCTGGACCGCCCTTTCGGGTTTTCAATCCACCGAGACGTTTTTTTTAGATTAGGCGAAATATTTCTTGACTACATCAACATTCGTGGGGTAGGCAAATTCCTCTCCGTCCATGGTTGCAAGTCTCAAGGTGCCGCCTGAGAAAGCTTTCGTGACCACATAGGGGCCATCATAATTCGGAGTCCACTTGCCCCGAGAATCAGTGAAAAATGATTGTATCTTCTTGAGCACAAGGTCTCCTTTCCTGAAGACGCGAGGTCGGACCTTTTTGTCGAACGCCTTCTTCATTCTCTGCTGATACAACTGACCGTGGCATAGTGCCGCGATTCGCTTCTCCTCGATCAGATTCAATTTGTCGTGTCGGCTTTTGTAACACCCTTCTACCCCACATACAAATTTAGAGAAATAAATCATGTTATCAGAGTATAGTTCACAACCAAGGGTGTACATAATCAAAACATTATACAATTCTCATAGTCCTGTCCCGTAACACGGGTTACTCAAACATCATCAAAAGAAATCATAATCTCGCAGCGGAATCAACTTGTCATTTTAAATTCAATTAAAAACTTCATGAGAAATTTGTCCAATCTAGAACAACATCGTCAATATAAAATTTCAACATAAATCAAAAGAACACGAATGTTCGCAATTCATCCCAACCCGATGTTACATGACACAGAGTAGGACACCTCTAAACTTAAACGACATAAACGAGACATTCCAAGCTACCTCCTTCGTCACCTCGAAGCTACTCTTGGTTATCTGCAAGTTACCCACATAAGAGGCAACATTTCCAAGCAGGCAGGGTGAGAAAACATAATTCAATATAGTAATACAAAGACATGGAAATTACATAAATTAAGCAGCACAACAACAGATCATCACTCACATTCATTCACATCATCATCAACTTAGAATTCATAATACGACTCATCATAATTACTTCATAAGGAATGCAATGTCAACTTCAATGAAAATGCAACATATGCAATGCGGTACCGACTTTCCTCCATGCGATGGACACTGGCCATCAACCCTCCACAATGGGAGCACACCATAACAACACATCACTCCAATCCGCATGATGGGATTGAATCTACCAATAGGCCGAAGCCCCATCATAAAAATATGCCATGAAATGCAATGATGTTAAACTCCTCATTTCACCCAAATATCGACATGTGCATCATTCATTTCATCTCAACAACATTCATCATAAAAATCATAATTCATCAATTACATATCATCAATACTTCGACCCTAAAGAAAAAACACGAGAAAACAGCGAGAAACTTCAAGAAAACAGCAAAAATGTGAGACAACCAGCAGTCTGACACGGCCGCCCGTGTCCTGTGACACTGCCCGTGTCAGAAAAACTGGGACACGATTCCAAAACATCAAAAAAAATAGCAAGTCTGCAGCCTGACACGGCCACCCGTGTCCTGTGACATGGCCCGTGTCAGAAACCCTGGGACCAATTTCAAAAAAAACAATTTTTCATTCACGATCAGCAAGCTGACACGGCCGCCCGTGTCCTGTGACACTGCCCGTGTCAGGAACTCTGCAACGCACAATTTTATTTTTCTCAACCAGTAGGCTGACACGGGTACCCGTGTTGTGTGACACGGCCCGTGTCAGGATGCGACAAAACCCACATTTTCCCGAAAAGTGTTTTTCTGCGTTTTTAACTTTGATTACCCCAAAAATCAGTGTTCTACACGAAAATTGATCAAAAACACTCACAAAACACACATATAGTAATATGCATCATTCAAACTCATCATATTTTCATCAGATTACTCATTCTACATCAAAAATCATCTAAATCAACACAACTCATACAATCCCTAATCTATTCATCTCCGATTCCTATAAAACTATAAGAAATTATGAACTCTCCCCATACCTTAGAAAAATCCGAAGCTTTTCCTTCCTTCTTCCAGATTCTTCGAGAATTCCTCAGCCTTTTAGGTTTCCTCTCCCTTTTCTCTGCTTCAGTTTCCTTCACCAAGAACACGATCAGTTAGAATGATCGTTCCCTTTTCTCTTTTAGTCATATATCCCAGTTTAGGAACTTCCCATCATATCCTTTCTTATTCTCCAATAAGACCACATTGCCCTTCCTCATTTTATTTTAAATTTTAATAGTAACAATAATAACATAAATAATACATGATTATTCTTTTTATTAAATTTACCCAAAAATGCATCTTTTAATCCATAATTCTCCAAAATCATTACAAACCCCTCTTAATTCCTTCTAAATTAATTAAATAAATGATTAAATAAATAATTTAGATTTTTCGGGTCGTTACAGCTTTGACACCATTCAGCTTCGGTGAGCTTAGCTTCCATCAATACTCGGATTGACGGGATCTCTACTTCTATGGGGAGCACTGCTTCCATGCCATACACTAGAGAGAAAGGGGTAGCCCCTGTTGAAGTGCGGACAGATGTGCGATAACCGTGAAGAGCAAAGGGTAGCATCTCGTGCCAATCTTTGTAGATACAACCATCTTCTGAACAATCCTCTTGATGTTCTTATTAGCCGCTTCTACCGCTCTGTTCATCTTGGGTCGGTAGGGAGATGAGTTATGGTGTTTGATCTTGAACTCTGCGCACAACTCCTTCATCATCTTGTTGTTCAAGTTAGATCCATTATCAGTAATGATCTGGCTCGGAACACCATAACGGCAGATGATATTGCTTTTGATAAATCGGACCACCACTTGTCGGGTTACATTAGCGTACGACGCTGCTTCGACCCACTTGGTGAAATAGTCAATGGCTACCAGGATGAACCGATGTCCGTTTGAAGCTTTGGGCTCAATCAAGCCAATCATGTCGATTCCCCACATGGAAAAAGGCCACGGGGAAGAAAGAACTTTGAGATGCGATGGTGGTACATGAATTTTGTAGGAATATATCTGACACTTGTGACACCTCCTCATGTACTTGTAGTTGTCGGATTCCATGGTCAACCAGTAGTACCCTGCTCTTAGAATTTTTCTCGCCATTGTATGTCCATTGGCATGAGTGCCAAAGGATCCTTCATGAATTTCTTTCATAAGCATGTCTGCTTCTGGTCTGTCTACGCATCGGAGCAAGACCAAGTCAAAATTCCTCTTATAAAGAGTGTTACCGCTCAGGAAAAAGTTTCCAGCCAATCTTCTGAGGGTTTTTCTGTCTTTTCTGAGTGCCCCAGGTGGGTACTCTTGTTTCTGAAGGAAGCATTTGATATCGTGATACCAAGGTTTGTCGTCTATGACTGCTTCAATCGTGAAGATGTAAGCGGGCCTTTCAAGGCGCGTTATGTCAATCTTAGGTATGCCATCCCATTGACCTACACTAATCATGGAAGAGATGGTGGCTAATGCATCAGCCATGTGATTCTCCTCACGAGGGATGTGATGAAACTCGACTTTGTCGAAAAAAGGTAACAACCTTCTTGCATAGTCTTTGTAAGGAATCAATCCTGATTAGTATGTGTTCCAATCTCCTTTTATCTGATTGATAACCAAGGCTGAGTCGCCGTATACGTCCAAGTTTTTGATCCTTAAATCAATTGCTTCCTCGAGACCCATGATACATGCTTCGTATTCGGCCTCGTTGTTCGTACATTTGAACGTAAGTCGAGCTGTGAAAGGAATGTGGGTACCCTGAGGGGTAACAATTATTGCCCCAATTCCGTTTCCATAATGATTAACTACTCCGTCAAAGATTAGTCCCCATTGGGAACTTGGTTCTGGCCCTTCACTGGGTAACGGTTCATCGCAATCTTTCATTTTTAGATACATGACATCTTCGTCTGGGAAGTCAAACCCGATTGATTCCTGATCGTCAATCGGTTGATGAGTCAAATGATCGACTAAAGCACTTCCCTTAACTGCTTTTTGAGCATGGTACTCTATGTCATATTCTAACAGCAACATCTGCCAACGGGCAATCCTTCCCGTGAGAGCAGGTTTTTCAAAGACATACTTGATTGGATCCATCTCAGAAATCAACCAAGTAGTGTGACGAATCATGTACTGGCGCAGACGTTTGGCTGCCCAAGCCAAAGCGCAGCAAGTTTTCTCAAGCATAGTGTACCGAGTCTCGCAGTCGGTGAATTTCTTGCTCAAATAGTAGATGGCAGACTCCTTCCTTTTGGTTTCGTCTTGTTGGCCAAGTACACATCCCATTGAGTCCTCTAGGACTGTGAGGTAGATAATCAGTGGTCTTCCTTCCACTGGGAGTGATAAAATCGGAGGGTTCAACAGGCATTCCTTAATACTGTCGAAGGCGGTTTGGCAGTCTTCTGTCCAAACGCAGTCCTGATTCTTTTTGAGTAATTTCAAAATCGGCGCACATGTCGCGGTCATGAGGAATATGAATTTGGAGATGTATTTTAAACGTCCCAGGAATCCTCTGACTTGTTTTTCATTTTTCGGAGAAGGCATTTCTTGAATGGCCTTGACCTTGTCAGGATCAACCTCAATTCCTTTCTGGCTGACGATGAACCCTAAGAGTTTCTCTGAACGGACACCGAAGGTGCATTTGTTAGGATTCAAGCAGAGTTTATACTTTCTTAACCGCTCGAATAGCTTTGACAGATGGGTCACATGCTCCTCTTCTGTCTTAGATTTGGCAATCATATCATCGACATATACCTCGATTTCTTTGTGTATCATGTCATGAAAAAGAGTAGTCATGGCCCTTTGATAGGTTGCCCCGGCGTTCTTCAAACCGAACGACATCACCTTGTAATAAAAGGTACCCCAGAGGGTAATGAACGAAGTTTTCTCCATGTCTTTCGGCGCCATTTTGATTTGGTTATAGCCCGAGAATCCATCTATGAAGGAGAAAATTTTGAACTTTGTTGTACTGTCAACCAGCATGTCAATGTGTGGTAAAGGAAAGTCGTCCTTTGGACTAGCCTTGTTTAGATCTCTGTAATCCACACACATTCTGACTTTTCCGTCCTTTTTTGGAACGAGTACGATGTTGGCTAACCATTGAGGATATTCTGATGTGGCAAGGAAACCCGCGGCAATCTGTTTCTGTACCTCCTATTTGATTTTGATGGCCATGTCTGGGTGAGTCCGTTTCAACCTCTGTTTTACTGGCGGACATTCCGATCTCAACAGTATATGATGTTCCACGATGCTGGTATCCAACCCTGGCATATCCTGATAGGACCAATCGAATACATTGGGGAATTCTTTGAGAAGCTTTACCAAACCCTCTCTGGCAGTTGGACTGAGCAATGCCCCAATCCTGATTTCTTTTCTCTCTTTTTCCGAACCTAAGTTTACCGTTTCCAACGGCTCTTTATGAGGTTCAATGGACCTTTCCTCCTGTCTGAGTAATCGGGAGATCTCTTCTGGAATTTCGTCGTCATTCTCTTCTTCAGCCCCAAATACCGGGAACTCAAAGTTGGGAGAAGGCATCAGATCGTATGTTTCAACGGGGTTTAAAACAAGCAATCTGCATGATGGTATGATTTGTGTTTAGAAGAGATAGAGAGAATGCAAGAGTTTGTGTAGTGTATTTCTTTGAAAAACTGCTTATTATTATTGATTTGTATTTTAGGATTACCATTTTCTGAAAAAAGAGAAAAGAGAAAACAGTAATAAATGTGGGAATTACAGAACGACGTTATTTTATTCATGAACAAGTCGATTCTTGAAATTACAGCCCTATAAAACAAAACTCTGTCGCTTTGGGCAAAATGAAGAGGGAAATTTACAGAAAGTGAGCCCTATCAAAACATCTGTTTCACCTGGGCGAGTCGAAAGGTTAAAGACGGCAATTACTTTGACTTATGAACAATCTTCGGAACATTGACAGCAACCCATTGGCGGCGAACTCCTCGGTGAATCACAAAGTCTGATACCTTCCTTGATTTGTCTTCAGAAATAATGCTGATTTCTGGTGGAGCAAGATCATTGGAGTCTGTCTCCCAGGCAGAATTGTCGTAGGAGGATTCCTCTATTGCATCTTGCATAGCATTTGTGCTCTCAAGTAGATCTCCCCATCCAGTTGGCTGGATGTCTTCGAGCCTGATACGAGAGCTTTCGGGAGCAGTGTACTTGACCATATAGTCGTATTTTCCACTCGGTTATCCCAGGGTGTCCCACACTTCTTTGGAACTGGAGGAGTCATCTCTCTCGATGACGTTGACCTCAGGAAAAGCATAGTTGATGAATTCAAGTCCTGCAAACGTTGCAAATTCATCTTCATGTTGAGTAGTTTCTGAATGACCTGAGTGTTGATCCCATGACATGGTGGGGACACAGGTATTCTGTTCAATGACGGTCAGCTGATTTTCATTGTTCAGCTGACTCTCTTGCCCCAAGTTTCCTGGGTAAGGCTGCCACATTGGCAGACCATCCATTGGGCCATAGTAATTGTGGTCAAAGTTGTCTTTCATCAGAGTGTCTTCCTCTAATGAATTTGGCGGAGCACGACATCCTTCCAGATCACAATCTCCATAGATCATTTCGACGTCTGACCTTGGTATAAATCTCGGACTCTGTGTAGGAAAGCAAAATGGTGTAGGCACCTCTTCCTGAGACATATAACCGTCCTTATTAAGATAGGACTTCCATTCTTTATCTGTGTCAGAGGGATCTTCCTCATTGATAGCATGTACTGCTTGAGACACTGGGTGAAGGAAACCTCCACTGTGGAAGAAGTTTTGAAGGGGATGAAGACTTTCATCGTTGGCAGCTGTCTAGGTACAGGTTGCAGAAAAACCAAGACCCTTCTTTGTTTTATTATCAATAGGAATGACAAGCTGTCCCCATCCTGTTGTATCGGTACTCTCGACCGCTTTGATATTATCTTTGTATGAGGAAATCGAGGTTCCTCCTTTGAACTGATTGTTCTTGCTTACCGACAGTGCTTGGAACTGAGTTCCAATAACCTCCTCGGGTTCTATACCAGCAGATGATGACAAGTTGCTTACAAGCAAGGCTTGTTCCCCACAAATTGTGACAAGTTGGCCGTTCTTGACGAACTTTAGCTTTTGGTGGAGGGTCAAAGTAACCGCTCCAGCCTGATGTATCCAAGGTCTTCCTAATAAGCAACTGTACATTTCCCGGATGTCCATGACCTGGAAAGTGACTTGGAAAGTGTGAGGACCAATAGTTATGGGAAGATCAACTTCGCCGATAACTGTTTTTTTGGATCCGTCGAACGCTTTGACGACGACATTGTTAATTCTCATCGGAGGGCCTTTGAATGATAATTGCATCAAAGTGGACTTCGGCATAACATTCAGGGCTGACCCTGTGTCTACCAGTACGCTGGCTAAAGCATCGTCCTAGCAGTTAACTGTGATATTGAGCGCCATGTTATGACGGTGACCCTCTTCGGGTAATTCCTCATCACTAAATCCCAAATTATTGCAGGAAGTGATGTTAGAGACAATGCTATCAAACTGTCTGATTGTTACATCCTGTTCCATAAAGGCTTGCTCCAAGACTTTCTGTAGAGCCTCCCTGTGGGCTTCTGAACTGAGTAACAGTGATAATACTGAGATCTTTGAAGGAGTTTGTAACAGTTGATCGACAATGTTGTATTCACTCCTTTGGATGATCTTCAGCATCTCATCATTATTTTTCGAAAGGTCGGGATTACTGGATTGACCGACTGGTGGATCAGGAGTTTCCATCTGAAGTTCCTTTTCCTTGTTAGGTTCTCCAACTCCTCGGTTGAAGATTCTACCGCTCCGTGTTACACAACTGATGTCTGCAATATTCACGACGGAGGGTAATGGAATTTCCTTTCCATTTTCAACTGTCATTGCACCGTATTTGTAAGGGATAGCCTTAGCTAATTCATACGGTAGTGGTCCCGGCAGATAGATGACTATGGGAACCTTCTAATTTTTTTGACCATCATAATTAATCTCGATCCGTTCCCGGTTGGGAACTTTAGATTCGTCAAGTAGAGGGATAATGGCAAAAACATCCATGGTCCTGTGATGACCAGAGATCGTGACAACATCCTCAACTTGCTCGGCAAGGTAGTTCGGCGTCCAGTTGATGGGTCCAGAACCCGGATATGGGCGAATCTCTCCACGATCTACCTGACCCTGAAGAGCTGCTCTCACAAAGTAACACCCTTGGTTACTTTCCGAACAGATGCCGCAACGTTCATAGTTGTGTGGTGGCACCTGGCCACGCCCACTTTGAATACAATGTAACCTCATTAGGTTAGCTTCCACAGATCAGACATCCTGACTCTGACGCCGAGTAGGATTCCTGTTATTGATACTAATCTGCTGAGTATCTTCATCCATATAAATGGGCATCCACCAGTGATTTAACAAGTGCTGAAGTGCCTCCTGGACAAGGGTACAATCTCGATCGTTTTCGCAACCTGCCTTACAGCTTTGATAGTCATGTGATATTAAGAATCCGAGTCGGACCTGCTCAGCATGTAACTCTACCAGGTTGGTATTCATCACGCGAATATCAAAGATCTGAACCATGTTGATCTGATAAGAGTTCCTATCATGGTAGTCTTAGACCCATCCAAGATCCATCTGACGCTGGAGGACCTCCTGTATGAAAGAGTATCCC
Organism: Lathyrus tuberosus; assembly: GCA_022829125.1. Lineage (NCBI taxonomy): Eukaryota > Viridiplantae > Streptophyta > Magnoliopsida > Fabales > Fabaceae > Lathyrus > Lathyrus tuberosus. The sequence continues at coordinate 12,163,893 of JALAZF010000090.1, forward strand.
TGTTTATTTACCGAGCAAGTCAGATAGGAACTGTAATCGTGCCGCGGCAGATTATGATACTGGCTTTGCCTTGAGTGCATCGCCACCAAGTTGACATTCATTGCACGGATATCATGGTTCTGAATGACGTTAGAATTCGTGTAAACCATGTTAACTCCACGAACTCGGTTCTCTTGGATCCATCTGAGATCCATCTGTTCATGTATAGCTGCTTGCACCACAGAACATCCCTGATTGTTTTTAGAGCAGACATCACACTGATGATAGTTATGAGGTGGTACATGGCCATATCCACTCTGTCTACAATGCATCTTGACCAGATTGGTTTTTAAGAAGAGTACATCGTGAATTTGATAGACATCGTTAGTCTCTCCTTCTATCAAATTGACTGCAACCTTCTCGTGCTGAGGCAGCGGGTTCGTGAGAACATTAGGATTTGTATCCTTGAAGGATAAGACCCCGCTCCTAACAAGTTTTTGCACGTCGGACTTGAAATTGAGACAAGTCTCTATGTTATGCCCTGATCCTCCTTGGTGGTAAGGGCAAGTTTGATCCACCTTAAACCAGAAAGGTGGATTTTCCGGTACTGTAAGAGGAGACTTAGTCTGAATGTGCCCCTTAGCCAGTAGTAATGGAAACAACTCTGCGTACGACACGGGTATAGGATCAAATCCTGGTGGCCGTGTTGTACGGTTGTTGTTATATGGAGGACGAGCCTGCTGAAGAGGCTGTTGTGTCCTTTGTTGATCAGGTTGGCTCTACGCAACCTGAGGTTGATACGTAGGAATAGACGCAGGGTTGATAGCAGGAGTCACAGTTGCTACCGGTTGATAATGTCGCCTTTGCTTTCCGAGAGAGATATTCCCAATATCCTGCTCTTTTTTCTAGGGAGAGCACTACCGTATTTTTTAGTACCGCTCGTCGATCCAGTGTCTTTTACCAAACGTCCTTCTCTGATAGCTTCCTCAAGACGTACGCCCATGCCCACCATCTCGGTGAAATCACTGGGCGCACTGGCAACCATTCGGTCATAGTAAAATGAGCTTAAGGTCTTTAAGAAGATCTTTGTCATCTCTTTTTCCTCCAGAGGTGGACAAATTTGAGCGGCAATCTCACGCCACCTTTGAGCGTACTCCTTAAAGGTTTCCTTGTCCTTTTGCGACATCGATCTGAGTTGATCTCTGTCGGGTGCCATGTCCAAATTGTATTTGTATTGTTGGACGAAGGCAGTACCAAGATCTCTGAATGTACTGATCGTAGTACGGTTTAAACCCATGTACCATTTGAGTGCGGCACCGGTTAAACTATCCTGAAAGTAGTGAATCAGTAGGTCCTGATTCTCCGTCTGAGCTGACATTCGCCGAGCGTACATCACCAGATGGCTTTGAGGGTAAGAGTTACCCTTGTACTTTTCAAAGTCGGGCACTTGAAATTTGTGTGGGACTTTCACATTTGGGACCAAGCAGAGATCTGCGGCGTCCTTTCCAAATAAATCCTGACCGCGAATGGCTTGCAGCTCCTTCTGCATTTCCAAGAACTGGTCCTGGAATTCCTCCATTATGTCAAACATAGTTTCCTTCTTATCAGAAGGGATCGGTGGAATCTGTCATTCCGGGACAGTGTGCACCACAGGGGGTGGGACCGTGACTACGGTAGCGAATCTTGGTGTCTCCCGAAGTTTGTAACCTTCAGGGGTCTTCAGTATGCCTCTGGCATCTTCGCTTTCCCGAAGTTTGTAACCTTCAGGCCCAACGGCTTCTGTTGTGATTCCCTGATCTTTAGTGATCGGCGGAACATATCCTTCCGGGATATAGTTAACAGGCATGCCCCAAGGACGATCTTTCGGTATTTGATACCTAGGATCATACTTCCCCACTATGGGCGTTGAGGTGATCTCTGAGATCACAGTTCTTTGTAGCTGAGCTTCTGCCATGGCTTACATATCTTTACGAAGCTTCCTCATATCCTCTCTCAGAACGTCGATCTCTTCTTCAACTCTCTGTTTTCTTCCTCAAGATCATCCATCTTTTTCTGACGATTGGCCCGAGTATTATACGAATGAGACAGTTTGACTCTAGAACCGAGACACAAACGTGAGATTCGTAGATAAGAAGAATACGCGATGTGAGAATGATGAATGCAATGATTATATTAATTGTTTTTTGGTTTAATCAAAATAAACTTTGACAATTAGATTGCAAATATCAAACGGTGGGGAAACCCCTTTTTATTGAAATTCAAAGGATTACAGATATGGAAATACAGTAGATTACAAGGTGCAGAAGCAGAAACCTAAACTAATGGGTCCCGAGTCCTCTCTGAAGAGAAATCGGGTGCTGATTCTGGTACTTTCCTTTTCTTTGACCGGGGCTCTTGGGCCGTTGTCGGGTTGTCATTCCTTTGCCAAGTGAAAGGAGTGACCAAATTCCTTTGGTCATCTTGATTCTCTACAGCATGTTGCTCCAAAATTTCGATCAGAGCATCCTTATCTTTCAGCAGCTGCTGTATTTTGATGCACTCTACGTCGAGGGTGCGGTACTTGTTCTTCCAAGACCTTCTCTCCTTTTGAACTTTGTTGAGAGTAACCTGAAGCTTTTCAGTTTCCGTCATGAAGTACATGACAGATTCCCTCGGCGGAAGAATTCTGTAACGAGGATAAGGCATTTTTAGCTAGAGAGCTCTAGTTTGTACCCAATGGAGGTAAGGCTCCACCGAGACATAGTCTGGTTTTCCCAGAGACTCTTGTCCTTTCTTATGAACATGCTTCCAAGCGTGCACTATTTCCATCTTTAGTGCTCTGTCGTTTTCTCCTTCCTTAAAGAAAAGACCTTCCAGATGAACACCCCGTGGGACGTGTCTCACCGGGTATCCAAATTGACGGCGAACCAACACCGGATAATAGTTGATTCCTCCCTTAGTTCCTATAAGGGGTACGTTGGGGAAGTTTCCACAACGGTCAATGATCCTGATTCCATCATAGATCCTATTACACCAATCTATACCAGAGTTGGTGAGGGACATGATCTTCTGCGACCAACGTAAGGCACTCTTACAATCCCAAAAAGCAGCAGACTTGGGCAAGTGAGAGATAAACCATTTGTAAAGCAAAGGTACACAACATGTGATCTCCCCTCCGCTGTACAAATTTCCCAAGTGTACAGAATGATACGCATCTGCGAGCAAAGTCGGCACAGGGTTTCCAATGAGAAAAACCTTAATGGAGTTAATATCGACGAAGTTATTGATGTTGGGAAACAAAAATAACCCGTAGGTGAGCAAGACAAAGATGCTTTCAAAAGCAGACACGTTTCCTATACTGGCAAAATACAGGGCTTTCTTTGTCAAGAACTGGGCTGGCAAACCTTGGATGCCACCCTTAGTAGTTAGGTGAGTCCTGACCTCAGACTCGTCCAAATGAATTGCTCTTGCAATGGTCTGATTCTTTAGAATTTCTTCCAGTCCAGAAAATGGAGCTCGATCAATAATGTGTAGATCAATCAGATGAGAATACTCCTCCAGCGTTGGTGCGAGCTGGTAATCCGGGAATGTGAAACAGTGATAAACTGGATCATAAAACTGAATGAGCGCATCCATGATTCCCTCAATCACATGGACTCTTAACAGTGGTAGAAAACCTCCGTGCTTGGCTCTGAAAGCCTCTGAGTTTGTGATCATCCTCGCTAACCTTCTCAAATCCTCTAGCTTTGGAACCTTGAAGGTGTAACTATGAGTTCTCCTTCTACCGAAATCCATTAGCACAATCCTTTTCTCTGATTTTTGTAATCGCAGTCGTAGTTTAATTTGAAAAACAGAGAGACTAGAAGAGAATTTTTTTTTATGTTTTAATGTTTTTTTTTTAAATGAATGCATGAATGCAGCACACAAAAACATAGAAAAAACATGGGGTCAAAGGGTCGTTGTCATGAAGTCAAGGCTCTACCCATCCCCAAAGGTTTATACTAGGGTGATTTTTGTACATGTACTCATTATCATCAGCTCCTCCCAGGAAAGCAAAACAACAAGCGGATCGCCAGCGGGTTGTAGAGCAATCTTAGAGTAAGTGTCATTCACCGAGAATAGATCACCAGCCTCAAATGAGGGTAGTATCGCGTAACAACTATTCCCGATAGTTTCCGCACTACAAAATGGTTTGGCTCCTCAGCTTCTCAGACATCACAATAGGCCCATTGCCTAGGTGAGAGAATGGGTTGCATTGGTCAGCCTCCACTGAGGTTGATGGTAGACCTCGTCGCCATCACTTATCTTAAGTGTATACTCAATCTTTCCACATGCGGCATCACACGCATTCCCATTAGCAGAAAAATAAACACGTATAGCAATTAGGAAAACCAATATATATATTGGTCCTAATCATCCTAGACTTTTAAAAGCTAAGAATCTTAAGTTCCTGACAGAAAATGGTTTCCCGGCGGAGTCACCAATCTGTGGTTTCATTCCAAATTAACGGCGTTTTGACCTAAGATCCTAGTGACGTCAAGGTTTCCACAAAAAAGAACAAGATCCCTAAAGAGACTCGCTGTCCCCAGCAGAGTCGCCATTTTTCTGTACCGAGTGATTTTTGGATGTGGTTGCGAAGCACGATCGCTCTAGTACTACAGTTCGATTCATTTTTTATCCTATTAAAGCTGATGAAGGAAGGGAAATAGATGTCTCCAATTAACCCTGCTTGCATACTGAGATTAAACAGTCGAAACTGTTGGTTTACAAATGCTACACAGATTCGGGGTTTGTCCTAGGTTATTTTGTTGACGAGGGGTGCTTTAGGCAATTGGTTGAGATGTTAGGACGGATATATATGAAAGTATGGGATTTTGGGTTTTTGTTTAGTGTGCTCGCTAAGATTTTTCTTTCAATCTTATGCCTACGTATTCCCGTTTACCGAAACAGGGAAATCAGAGCGTTCGTAGTTCCTTCTATTCTATGGGAGGAAATGGTTGTTTTTGGTGTCTTGTTCAAAGCCCAAGACGTGAAGCGAAAGGTGGTTTGTATCTTGTTCAAAGCCCAAGATGTGAAGCTGAAGGGTTTATTTGTATCTTGTTCGAAGCCCAAGATGTGAAGCTAAAAGTGTTGACCTTAGAGAGAATTTGTCATCTCTAAAGAGGGGTTTGTCTGTTACGACTGTTTATAAAGGAGAATTACTTTAACCGGGATTTGTGAATCCGGCAATGCCATAATTTCCTTTATAGGGGATTTCCACCTGAAGGAGAAGACTTTAACTCAGTGTAGAGTAATGTCATCTTTCCTTAGGAATTTCTCAAACTAAAAGAGGGACATTGGCATGGATGTAGATGATCCAGAGGCTTGCCGCTTATAGCAGTTAGATGGAGGGGAAGGAGTTGTTGATGTTTGTGTACTGTGAACGAGGCACAACTTTGGTGCTAAAAGTTTGATTTGGATCAACCAGTGGTTTTCTTATACAAAGCCTAAGAGAAGGCTATTATGTGTCTCGTACAAAGCCCGAGAGAGAGGCTAAAAGGTTTTGACTCAACGAGGGAATCTTTTGGTATCTCGTATAAAGCCCGAGATAGAGGTTGTTATCTGTTTGGCTCAATAAGAACCTTTTTGTATCTTGTATAAAGCCCGAGATGGAGGCGAAAGGGGTGATTGACTCAACAAGGGAGTCTCTTATGTGTCTCGTACAAAGCCCGAGAAAGAGGCTAAACGTTGTTTGACTCCGCTGGGGAGGATCATTGTATAAACCCCAAGAGGAGGCTATTATAACTGGAGAAGGATCATTATACAAAGCCTAAGAGGAGGCTATGGCGACTGTTCAGTTAAGTGACAGGTCCAGTAGAGAGAAAATCAGTTCTCATATGAGCAATGCTGTACTCGAGGATTTGATTCGAGGATCCGGGTTATTCCTGTTCTTTAAGGAAGTGGGAAATCCGAAGGGTATTGAGACTGTCCGAGTCTACGGGTTTTCTTCCTATTTAACGAAGGGGTCACTTGAGAATGTCTTTGAGACTCAAGGAAATTAGACTGTCTGTGTCTAGAGTTTTATCTTTTGTACTATGCTTTGAGAAACAGTAGTAGACTCTTTGAAAGGACTGTTCTATTAAGATGACTAAGTTCTGTTCATATACCTCTAGGTGGTCGTCGGGATAATTTGTACGAAGCCCAAGAGGAGGCTGGAAGCTTTTAAGAAGCCGACGGGTCCTTGTACGAAGCCCAAGAGGAGGCTATCATTCCCGGACGAAGAAATCATTATACGAAGCCTAAGAGGAGGCTGTGAATACTTCTAAGAAGCCGAGAGGTCCTTGCACTAAGCCCAAGAGGAGGCGGGGTTGCTTTTAGGAAGCCTGTGGGTCTTTGTACGATGCCCAAGAGGAGGCCGATGCTTTTAAGAAGCTCGTGGGTCCCCAAACCCCGAGAAATTCAAGGCAAGCTATTCACAAGGAATAGATCAAGTCAGGAAAGTTCGAGAATTTGGAAGAAACTCAAAGATGCCATTCACGGAGAATACATTCATCTCTGGGAATAGAGTTTCTTGACAATTCCTAATGAGGACAGCCGAAGAGAAGACTGTATCTGGTGATCCTATTGGGGATCTAGTTGTCTATTTCTACGAATAAACGAAACAGCGTCACCTAGTTCTAGACGTAGTGGCCGGGAAAACTCTAAATATCTATACTATTATTACACCGTTTATATGAGTTTATGAAAGAAGACTTACAGTGAAACAGCCCCACAATACAGTTATATGTATATGAAAGCGGTAAATGAAAGCGTATAAACACTTACCCGGTTGTAGAGCTTCCATGCTGTTGGGTTAGTTATTCAACAAAGAAAGATTGAAAACAACAGTATATTCAAAATCAAAGGAGAAAGTGTTTTAAAAAAGATTTGGGGCTTACAGCTCAAGGAGAGGCCCAGGGTTTTATCAGTGAGCGCACTGTTTGAATTTGTACAGAGGGACTTATACAAGTGACTGTGGCCCAACAATTGTTTTTTGTACAAAGGGATAGGTCTTACACTCTCTCAAGAGGCCCAAAAGGTTTTAAAGAAAAAGAGTGGGGCTTATAACACGAGGGTAGGCCCAGATGATTTTTCCGTTTGAAATGGCGATCGCGCCGAGGTTTTCTTTTAACGCAAAGGGGCTTATACGATATCTGAGGCCCCAAAGTGATTTTGATTAAAAGGGGGTTGGGTCTTACACTCTATTAGAGTCCCAAAAAAATTTTAAATGGGTCTTATAGCTCGAGGAGAGGCCCAAAAGGTTATTTTTCAAAAGGGCGACAATCGCGCCGTTTGTTTTTTACGGTATCGGGACTTATACAATACACTGAGGCCCAAAAATGGTTTGGTCAAAAAAGGATTGGGTCTTACACTCTATTAGAGGCCCAAGTGAGTTTTAAGAAAATAAATGGGTCTTACTACTCGAGGGTAGGCCCAGGTTTGTTTTTCAACGGATGATGATCGCGTCGAACGTTTTGAAATACAACGGGACTTATACAATAAGTGAGGCCCAAAGTAGGTTGTATTTACAAAGGGTTGGGTCTTACACTCTATTAGAGGCCCAAGTGTTTAAAATTGTTTGATGAGGGTGAAAATCAAAGAAACCCTAATTTGTTATTCTTTAAAAGTAAATATTTAAAGAAAATCAAATAAAATACCAAATAAGTTTGAATAAACCATTTGTGATTTTTGTTTAAGGTTTGAGAAATGAGGGATTAATCACAAGGTGAATTAAAACTCACTTGGTTTCGATTTTCAAAGTAAATATTCACTTTTAAAATGTCTAAAAACATTAAAAAGGAATTTATTCACAAAAATACTAATTATATTAAATAAATAATATAAACTTAATTTTTTTGTGGAATAAAATATTTCAATATTTTTGTATTTTTTGCAAAAAGAACCAATAAAAAATAATTAAAATTGAAGGAGTTATTAATTTTCCAATTAATTAATATAACATGAAAATATTGGAAAAAATAGCAAAAATGTGAGAAAACACAAAATGGCATGGGTGGGGTTTGAACCCACGACCTCAAGGTTATAGGGCGCGCGCCTTACCACTGGGGTGGTGATACATCCATTGCTTGAAGTGAAACCACAAATATACAAGGCATGCCTTGTTTTCTAGGCCTGGCCAAGGCAAGGCAAGGCAAGTTTTGCCAAGAAACGGGAAGGTCCATAACTTTCTCATTTCTCAATGGTTGGGGACAAAATTTACATGCATCTGGCCTAGAATTTCACAAGGAATCCAATGGTGGTGGTATTTTTCCCAGATCATACTCCCTCCTCAAAACTCGATAGTGGTTTTGAAAAAGGCCTATAATTGCATTTTCTATGCTACACTTTGATACAGGCATGAATTACATGATGAATTGATCCAAACACAACATATACAATATGTATGAGATGTTTATGATCAATGGACTTCAAAGCATTGCATGTTTGAAAGATTCCAAGTTGTGAGGCTTACCTCTTTTTTGAGATTTTGGAGCTTTTGTGCAATCTGTCCAACCTCTTGTTCCAGAAATGATTTGATGCTTTAGACACACTCAAATGATCCCTTAGAAGCTTTTAGGATGATTGGAATTGACTGGTACCTGCAAAAACATAAACAGCCCCTTTCTTGCAAAAGGGGTTAAAAGTGACCAAAATAGCAACTCTCTCAAATGGTGTTCCAGATGAGGGGAACCATTTGGGACAGTTCAAGGATGATATTTGGAGTGTGTTTGAGGTTTTATCTGGTTTGGAAAGTGACTGAATCAAGACATGGCTTGAAAAATGCAAACAAAGACTATTTTGAGGTTTTGAGAGGTGACTTTGTGATTTTGTGATTACAGGTCACTTGTGATAGTTTGCACAACTTACATATGATATATATGAGGTGTGTGTGTGATTGATTGTGATGAAAAAGCTCTCAAGCTCAAAAACTCAAAGTTGCCTTGCTAAAGAAGGCATTTTTTCCAAGAGAAAGAGGTTTTGAGGAAAGCATCTGTTTGATGGTTTTGGTGTACTCAAACTGATCACAATTGATCTCTATTTATAGTAGAGCAAGTTTGTTTTAGGATCCACAGTGAATGGCAACTGCAGCAGGTGTTTGTTCAATGTTGGCCAATGGAAATGCAAGTCTCCTCTAGCCATTGACTAGAGGTTAGGGCACAGGGTTGTGGCTCCCTTAGTCTTGGATAAGTCTTGACTGAATTCAGTTGCAAATGGCTCTGTCCATGCCACCTTGATGCTTCCATTGAATGCTCCAATCCAAAATTGGAGTCTTGTCCCTATTTTGGCCATTCTAGGTTCAACATGCTATTTCTTGTTCCAAAGACTTTGGAGGCTTGGCTCAGTGGTTGTCCCCTTTAGATTCAATCCTCAGAGGTGTCCAAGTGGATAGGAGCATTTGGATTTGGCTGATTTTGGCAAATCGAGCAAAAATGCAAATTCTGCCTTGCCTTGGCAGATTTCAGCAAGGCAACTTTCCAATGTCACATCTCATGACTCAAATTGAATTTGGTAATGTTCTTGGTCATTTTGGAAAGCCCTTACATGATACAACAACTGTTTGAACATATTTGGTTTTGATCTCTTTTGAATCCAAGTGAAAAATCCCCCTACATTTGGCAAAAAGTAAGGTAAAATCTGACTTAGTGAAATTTTCACTAAGTGTTGGAACAAAGTGACTTTTCTTGATTTTGATCACTCCATAACTCAAAATCCATGAGGAGTTGGAATTAGGTCTAGTTGAAGTTTTTGTAGAGGGCAATGAGATCTACAAATCAAGCCTTGGATGGGATAAAATGGCTTTGTGGTTTAGGAGTTATGACCCTCCAAAGTTAGTACCCTAGCCACTTTATTTTTAACTTAGAAAATTTTCTAAGTTTTTTATGGTTACCCCTTTTACAAGTTACCCAACTTTTCTTGATTTTTCTTGATGAATGATGATTCAAATCATACATTAACATCATTTTAGGGTTAAAAATCCATTTTGGTGAAAAATCTCAAAAAGTCAAAGTTGACTTTTGTGCACAGTTGACTTTTTATCAGATGAATTCCAAACTGTGCAATTCTTCAGGAAATCATGTCCTTGACCTAAATCAAACTTGATGGACATGTTCCATGGGTGTCATAAGATATATTGATGCATGTCATACGGCTTGGGAGCATGTCCTGGTCAAAAGTCAAAGTTATAGTTGACTTTTTCCTTAAAACCCTAACTGTGGTGCAGATGAAATTGAGACTTGTTGCTCAAGCTTCTTGGATTAATCCATTGTTGCAAATGGATCAATATAGTTCATTAGAGACCCTCAAACCCTCTCTTGAGGTCTTGGCTCATGATTTGTCCCAAAAATTAACTTAGGGGTGAATTAGGTCAAGAAACCCTAATTCCTGATTTTTGATGAATGCATCCCCTGAGGTCAAATTGACTTGATGATTGGGTCCATGAGGTTCCATGGAGTATATTAGGTTATGTTTTGGATCATTGGCTTGTGCCCAGATGAAAAATTTCCATCTGGAGGCCCTGGTCGACCAAAACCCTAATTTGGTGACACTGTCAATCTTGAGACTTGATCCACCTAGAAGGGAGCAGCCTTGTGCTTGATCCTTGAAGTGGGAGTCCTTTTGATCCATTGTAGGTGTTTGAGAGGTTAGACAAGTTGAAGATCATGTCATTCCTTGATTGATCCTTTGTCTAAGCACTCAGAGAGGGCTTGAAACCCTAATTCTTGATGGTAGTGAATGCTCACCCATCTTTGGGGAGACTAATGAAGTATGATGGTTCCTCCATATTGTGATGATGATTTTCACAATGATGGGAAATCTTAGTGGTCAAAATTTGGGGTATGACAACTATGTGTTAGTATGTATACTTGAGAGGGCTAATATGTTTCTCTAAACACTTAGATGATCGTTTATAATCTTTCATGATTATTGGATTAAGTCATTTTTGAAGGAGAAATCACCTTGGTGGGTGGACTAGAGTAACTTAGTTAACAGTGAACCAGGATAAAAATGATTGTGTTCTTTATCTTCTTTCACTTGTTTAACTTTGGTGGATAAAATTTTGAAAAGATTATAATTGGTGAAACCCAATTCAAACCCCCCTTTCTTGTGTTTCTCGCACCTTCAATTGGTATCAGAGCTCCGGTTCTTTTATTGATTGATATCAAACACTTAACTGTGTTAGATAAATATACAGATGAATGTTTAGAAACACCTATTGATTCTGCACCCTCTCATGTTGCTCCAGTTTTAACTGATAGAAACATCCAAATGTTATTTCTCATTCGTGTTGATGAATAGTTTGTATACTGGAAAGATTAACAAGAAGTGTCCTCCAAACTTCTGTTCTTGATCTTTAGATATGGAAGTAAATGACTACATATATTCCATTGAAGACATTGACAAGATTCCTTATAGAAGAACTCTATGTGATTAGCAGTTAAAGGATTATAGGAGTTACCATTTGACAAGATTTATCTTGCTGAATGCTACATCCTATACCAAATATGAAAAAATCATAAAACAAAGACTCAGCCAAATCAGATTGGTATTCTCAGAATAAATATTGAATAAAATAATTAAGATTGAGGAGACCAAGGCTCTTGCCTTGATTCAGATATATAAAATATTCAAGATGAACAAAGATGAAACTGCTGAGATCATGTTATCAAGATCTTAAAATCTCGGTTGTAGAACCAAAGGTTCTGAATAGGATCATTCAATGTCAGATAGGGAGAAGAAAAGCATCAGAAGCCAGCCATTCAAATGCAAGCATATGTCATGAGATTGAGTTAGAACAAGATAAACCTCAAGAGAAGAGGCAAAAAATTTTTACGCTCATATCTGATAAAGAAATTGAGGAAATTGAGACAATCAAAATATCTCTAAGTGAAAAGACCAAAACCTCAAAGAAAACTCAGATGAAGATGAAGATGTGATGTCATTCTTGTTCAGAAAGGTTGATCGTCTCTGGAAGAAAGAGCTTATAAGAAACTTAGGATGATTTGTTTTCTGAAGACGACTCAGAAGTAGAGCAAGCTAGTATAGCGTTGGTGGACATAGTTAGAATTTTTGATAAGAAGATCCTTCCAAAAGATGAAGCAGATTCTAATTCAGACTCAGAAGAGAAAATGAAAAAAGGGATTTATTCCAGTCAGGATCTTAAAGATACAAGGTACATAATTTACAGAGGAAACCAGAAAGGAAGAATTCAAAGAGCTGAAGAGTTGGTAACAAATTTCTTCTTTCTATATTTAATGCACTTCTTATTGAAAGTTTAATGTCTATTGTTATCCATAAGTCAATTATGAGATAATAGTTATGAAATTATCCTTTATTAAAAAACATGCAACGCTGTAAGTCAGTTTATGGTAAATAGTTCGGACTAGTTTTATGATTAATTACAGTCGTTGGACATGGGTTAAATTCCTAAGGCACAAGAATGAGTCGCATTATGTGTTTACTAGTTTCTGTTCTAAAGTGCAAAATGAATTTGATTCTAAGATTGTTAGAGTCAGAAGTGATCATGGTGGAGAATTTGAGAATCAGTGGTTTGATAAGTTATTTGACTCTAACGGCATATCCCATGATTTCTCCTACCCTAGAACTCCACAGCAGAACAGAGTTGTAGAGAGGAAGAATAAGACGTTGCAAGAAATGGCCAGAACCATTATCAATGAAAAAAATGTGGCTAAGCACTTTTGGGCAGAAGCGATGAATACAACGTGTTACATTCAGAATAGGATCTCTATCAGACCTATTTGGAGAAGACTCCTTATGAATTGTGTAAGGGGAGAAAACCCAACACTTCTTATTTTCATCCTTTTAGACGTTATTGTTTTATTCTAAACACTAAAGAGAATCTGAACAAGTTTGACTCTAAAGCACAAAAATGTATTATGTTGGGATACTCTGAACGCTCTAAGGGCTACAGAGTATACAATACAAAACACGTATTGTGGAAGAGTCAATTCATGTTAGATTTGATGATAAGCTTGACTTAGACAAGTCAAAGCTAGTTGAGGATTTTGAAGATCTAGAGATAAAACTTGCAGGATCTAAAGAAAGGATAAAAGATTCTGAGGATAAAGATTCAAAGAACGATGAAAAAATTACATCTGAATCAAATGAATGTCCTCCAACTCAGAAAAGGCAAAGGAATAGACAAACTATTTCTGAAGAATTGATTCTTGGAGACAAAGCTAAACCTATCAGAACAAGATCCACCTTCAACCAAATTGAGGAAATGCTTATGGGATTGGTGTCTCTTATAGAACCAACTTCGTGTGATGAAGCACTTTAGGACAATGAATGGATTCTGGCAATGCAAGAAGAACTGAATCAGTTCTCCAGAATTGATGTCTGGGATTTGGTGCCCAAGCCAAAAGGAATTCATGTTATTGGAACTAAGTGGGTATTCATAAACAAATTAAATGAGAAAGGAGAAGTCGTCAGAAACAAAGCACGGCTGGTTGAAAAAGGTTATAGTCAACAAGAAGGTATTGACTATAATGAAACCTTTGCTCTAGTTGCCAGGTTAGAATCTATCCGTCTTTTAATTTATTTTGCTGTTAATCATGGTATTATTTTATATCAAATGGATGTCCAAAGTGCGTTTCTGAACGGATACATTTATGAAGAAGTATATTTTCACCAACCTCCAGGTTTTGAAAACGTCAAGTTTCCAGAACATGTCTTCAAACTTAAAAAGTCATTGTTTGGTCTGAAACAAGCTCCCGAAGCTTAGTATGAAAGACTAAGTTCTTTTCTTCTTGGAAATGACTTTACCAGAGGTCAGGTGGGCACTACTCTTTTCTATAATAACTTTGGAAACGATCTGATGATATGCCAAATTTATGTAGATGATATAATTTTTTGGTTCTGCTAATCCATCTGCATGTCAAGAACTTTCTAAGCTAATGTGATAACGAGAAATTGTATCGTACTTTTAGGCTCGTTACGCATACGTTTCGTTCGTTTTTATTCGAGTTTTTTTTATTTGATCGTGTTTTATCTGTTTTGCAGTTGACAACTTCATATGTGGCGAAATTGGGAGAAGGATGGAAAAAGAACGAAAGACGAGGAAAATCCAGCAAGAAAAAGCAAAATCTGCCATTCTATTGATATGGCATTCCCCATCATAAGATGGTGCTCTCCATGAACAAGATTGGCACGTATTTAAAAAGGTCAGGACCATGGCGTTCGCCATGGCCTGGTGGCGCTCGCCATGACAGTGCAGTTGCAGAATTCAAATTCTGCAACTGCTTTGGACAGTTTCTTCCATCCTATTTTCCCTCCACTTCAGATGCACGACTTGGAAGTTACATTTTAGATATTTCTCTATATATAAGACCCTCCAATCATGTTTTATATACTCAATTTTAGACGCGGAAGCTCTGTCGAATTTAGTTTAGGCATATATTTACTTTAAAAGCGACAATTACTCACATCGAGGAATTGTCGCAATTTGTTTGTAATTTACATTCAGTTGCTGTATTTTGATTCCGAACAAGCCTTCCGGTGTTTTCTCTCTGCAATACCTTTCCGTATTTTACTTTACAGGTTATTTAACTTTTGTTTAGTTTTGTTTTGCAATTTAATTTACTTGTCTTGTATGCTATGTATTTTTCCATGTTAATCACCGTAACTATGTTTGGAATTAAAATCAATATGTGTTGCTAAATTTGCTTGAGTTCGGCGTGTGAGAACCGTTGTTACCGACGGGATTCCGTAGAAAATATAGGTGCGACTTTAATTGAATGCATGCTAGTTTTGGTCTTTATTTCTATTTTTCATGTTTTATTATTCCGACACGAAAGTGAGGAATATACTAAGTTCGGACCGATAGCGCGAGAGTGTGAGGAATGAACGGATAGTAGAAACTAGGCACCGATCCTAAAAACAGCGAGAGCACTTTAGGCATCGTTTAGGATTTCATTAACTTCCAAAATACACTTTTCAATTAAAACGAGTGAGCGAGAGCAAAATCCTGTGGTTGTTAGGTGTGGTTCTTGTCGATAACGCGAGAGTGTGAATCGAAGTCTTTAAGTTAGTACTTCCTACGGAACGAAGTGCAGTCGTAATTAGCACCCGACCTCTACAAGTCCCTTAGGTACGCGAAATCCATATTCCAGACTCGATTTTATTATTATTTCCTAAAACCTTTAGAATTAGTAATTTTTCCTTTTCGTTTAATTTCCGTAAATCCTTAGCCTTAGCTTTACACTGCAACTATTGATTACATTAGTTTGATCATCCCTTCCCTGTGGGTTCGACATCCTTATTTAAAACTACGCGAACAGCTGTATTCTTGTAGTCTTATTTCGACGGTCACGTTAGTGCCCTTGATCCGCATCAAGTTTTTGGCGCCGTTGTCGGGGAAGGCTGATTTAGTCAATATTGTGAATCCATTGTTACGCAGTATAGACTAAGGCACCAAAATTTTTCCTTTTTCTCTAATTCGTCGATTGTATGCCAAACACTCGTTCTAGAGGCGACAAGCTTGAGCAACCAATTGACGATATCGAGCGTTTTATTAATTTAAGACGCCGAATTAACGAATTCTGAATTAAGTATAATCTTCCTGAACCTGAAATTCCTTACCCAGAATTACCCATACCCATGGCTGAGAACCCACAAAACCGTCCTCTTAAGAATTACGTTATCCTATCACAAGATGAACCGCATAACAACATTGCTTCCCCTTCCATTAATCGAAACGATTTTGAGCTAAAACTTTCGTTGTTACAAGTCGTTCAACAGAACCAATTTTCTGGAAGTTCCACGGATGATCCGAACCTTTATTTATCGATGTTTGTGCAATATGCTGATACCGTAAAAGCAAATGGTGTTAGTAACGAAGCCATAAGACTATGTCTCTTTCCTTTCTCTTTAAGAGATAGAGCTAGAGCTTGGCTCCAGTCTCTACCATCCAACTCTATCACTATGTGGGACGAGTTGAAGAAAGTCTTTTTAGCCCGATATTTTCTGTCGAGCAAAACTGCTATGCTAAGAGCCCAAATCAACGGATTTAGGCAAAAAGACAATGAATCTTTTTTCGATGCTTGGGAAAGATACAAGGACATGCTAAGGCTATGCCTGCACCATGGACTTAAACAATGGTTGATAATCCATACTTTCTATAATGGTCTTCTTTACGACACAAAGTTGAATCTGAACGCTGCAGTTGGCGGCGCTCTGATAGACAAACTGTATGAAGACGCTTATCAACTCATTGAAAATATGGCTCAAAACCATTTCCAATGGGGAGGTGAGAGAACTCCAACAGAAAAAATTGCTACAAAGAACGGAATGTACGAAGTTAACAGTTTGGACCGTGTCAGTGCTAAAGTGGATGCGCTTACTCAAAAGATAAAAAGTTTGACCGTAGCTCCAGCAGCCACCGTGGCTGCTGTGACGCCAAATTGTGAATTGTGCAGAACCCCCGGACATAGTAACGCTGAATGTTATTTACTAGCCGGTATTCCTGGCGATCAAGTGAATTACGCCCAAGAAAACCCGTACTCAAACACATACAATCCTAGCTAGAGGAATCACCCAAATTTCTCATACAAGAACAATAACACTTTATTTTCCCCAACTCAAGCCCCCGTGGTTCCTCCAGGATATCAGAAGGGAGCAGCCGCTACCCCTCAAGCACCAAGAAAGTCAAACGTTGAGGTTTTACTAGGAAATTTCATCGCAACACAAACCCAACAAAACAAAGAGTTTGCCAACCAAAATGTGCACACAAGTGAATTATTAAAGCAGATGGCAACTAAGCTTGACGCCATGTCTACCCATAACAAAATGTTAGAAACTCAAATCACTCAAGTAGCCCAACAACAAGCAACAGTAGCAGCCTCGGCAGGAACATTTCCTGGACAACGACAACCAAACCAAAATGGACATGTTAATGCTATTACATTCCGAAGTGGAAATGAACTAGATGGACCAGTGGATCTAAGACTCCAAAACCCCGCCATGTATCAGAATCCTGGTAACGGAACCGAAAAGGTAATAGAACCGAAAACTGACAAAAAAGAAGACAAAGTTGAAGAGGTCGTAGAGAAAGAAACACCTTACGTGCCTCCACCACCATACAAACCACCAATACCTTATCCACAAAGGCTCGCTAAGCCTAAAAATGAAGGACAATTCAAAAAGTTTATGGAGTTTCTAAAACAACTCAATATTACTATACCTTTCACAGAAGCCATAACACAAATGCCTTCGTATGCCAAATTCCTTAAAGAGATCCTGTATAATAAGAAGCTCGAGGATAACGAGACCGTTAAGCTCACTGCCAAGTGTAGCGCTATCATCCAAAATAACAGGCCTCCTAAACTGAAAGACTCAGGTAGTTTCTCGATACCCTGTGTAATCGAAAAGTACATCATAGACAACGCTCTATGCGATTTAGGAGCCAGTGTTAGTCTAATGCCCTTATCCACCTGTAAAAAGCTCGATTTAGGAGAGTTGCGACCAACGAAAATGTCTTTACAACTAGAGGACCGTTGTGTCAAATTTCACATAGGTATGCTAGAGAACGTGCCCGTTCGTATAGGACAATTCTACATTCCTACTGATTTTGTGGTAAAGGATATAAAAGAGGATTCCAACATTCCTATTATTTTAGGAATACCCGTTTTAGCTACAGTCGGAGCGATCATTGATGTTAAGAAAGGAAAACAAACTTTTGAAGTTGGTGAAGAAAAAGTTGAATTTATTCTAGCCCAATTCTTGAAAGCTCCCGTTATAGATGATTCATGTTGTTTTCTCGACGTCATCGATGAATTCGTAAAAGAAGTGGAGATGGAATCATTTAAGTGTACAGAAATACTAAAAATTCCAGCATCTCCTATACTCGAAGACGATAATTGGCGCAGGCCATACGTAGATGACAGCCTGAGAGAATGCTTAGCACTAACACGCGGTCCAATACCATGCCCGAAGAAACCTTCTGTAGAACTTAAGACACTACCCAAAAACCTAAGGTATGAGTTCCTAGACACCGAACTGGAGCAACCAGTGATAGTTAATGTTGACTTGGGACAGATAGAGACCGAAAAACTTCTACATGTTCTAAGAAAGTATCCTAAAGCGCTGGGGTATAACATTTCAGACCTGAAAGGAATAAGTCCCTCTATATGCATGCATCACATTATGCTCGAAGAAGATTGTAAAACCTCTAGAGAGCACCAGAGAAGGATAAATCCTATCTTAAGCGATGTAGTATAAAAGGAGGTACAAAAGCTACTAGAAGCAGGAATCATATACCCGATATCTGATAGTAACTGGGTTAGTCCTGTGCACGTCGTGCCAAAGAAGGGAGGTGTTACGGTTGTTAGTAACGAAAAAGGTGAATCCATTGCAAAACGGACTCAAACTGGATGGAGAATGTGCATAGACTATAGAAAGCTAAACAAAGCCACTCGCAAGGATCATTTTCCTTTAGCCTTTATAG
Organism: Lathyrus tuberosus; assembly: GCA_022829125.1. NCBI lineage: Eukaryota > Viridiplantae > Streptophyta > Magnoliopsida > Fabales > Fabaceae > Lathyrus > Lathyrus tuberosus. The sequence goes on from JALAZF010000090.1 coordinate 12,182,332, forward strand.
ATAAAATGCTTGAGCGACTAGCTAAACATTCTCACTTCTGCTATTTAGACGGATACTCAGGATTTTTCCAAATTCTTATTCATCCTGACGATTAAGAAAATACTACATTTACCTGCCCTTACGGTATGTTTACCTACAGACGAATATCGTTCGGACTGTGTAATGCACCCGCAACCTTTCAGAGATGCATGATGGCAATCTTTGCCGACTTTATAGATAATATAATGGAAGTATTTATGGATGACTTCTCAGTCTATGGGGAAACTTTTGAAGGATGCTTATCGAACCTAGAAATGGTACTCGAACGTTGCGTTAAAGTCAATCTAGTGCTGAATTGGGAGAAATGTGTAACACCTTTTTCTACCCCCAAATAATGTTGCAGCAGAAACAACTCAATTATCAGAGTAAAGCATAAAAATTCCCCCGAAGGGTGCACATTTCTCATTAAATCAAAATAACACAATTACCCTGTAAACAAAAGGGTTTTCTTCAAAGTTTCACAAAAAGCCTTCACATGGCAGCGAAACTCAAAATTCTCAATTAAAGGATTTCCAACAAACGTCGTAATAATCAAACATAAAACCACATCATCGAATAACAACAAAATACGGAAATAACATAGTTCGACTCAAAGGACCCCAACCCGATGTTACACTATCAGAGCAAGATCCTCTAAATCGACCAAAAGCAAATAACTTCAAGTCCTCGAAAGTATCCACGCTAAACCTGATCACCTGCATGTTACCCACGTGGAGGCAACATTCAAACAGGTAGGGTGAGTAATCACAATTCAATACAAATCATATAAAGAAAAGACATTAACAGGGCAACAGTTGTTTTCATCAAATACTACAGCAACTCACCCAAAACATCATATAAAACATCACATGACGAACATCACTCACATGCAATCATGCAATGCCACCAAGAATGAAATGCAATGTCATAAAAATGCATGTGGTACCAAATCGTCATAATAATGGACACTAGGCCATCAACCCTCCACAAGGGAGCACGTCATAAACACCTCAATCCACACAATAGGATTGAAGCCACCACTAGACCGAAGTCCTAACATCATCAATAGACCGAAGTCTAAATGCTATGAATGCATGATGAACAATGTCAATATCATCATCATCAACAAAAGTCATTACGTGCATCAACATTCATCAAAATCTCATGCTAATCCATATCATCATTTAATCATCAAAACATCATGAATTGTCATCTCATAATCATCAATATACTCATGGTACTTCACATCGCCATTTTATCATCAAACATCACATATAAACATCTAATAATCATCAGTCACACCATATCATCATCTAACCATGAGACAACACATGTATGGACATCTCACGATACATCAATCATATCAGGTCATCATTTTCATCACTAAATAATTCATCAAATAACACGTCAACACATAGCGGAAATTCACAGCAACATCACAGTATCAACATAATGTAAAACATATATTTTTCATGAATTTTAAGTCAATAAAATAGTGTTTTCAGTCCCAGGTCGCGCTATGCGCGCCCTTCCCGTGCTAAGCGCGTTACTCACTGCCTCGAAGAGGCGAAATTTCTTCAGACCGCGCTAAGCGCGCTAAACGGGCTCTGCGATTTCTGCAGAAAAACCCTGCGATAACAGCACTCCTCCATTTGTGATCCTGCACTCCTAAACTAGTTTTCAACTCATATTTTTCACAGATTATGTTATTATAACCTATAGTTATCACATATACATCAATAACAACAATCATCACATAGCAAATCATCAAAATCCATCATCCCTAACCTCAAATTCCTAGGTTTTCCCCCAAAACCCCAATCACCCACCAACACCTAATCTTTATTTCAAATATATTGCAAAGTGATACTCCCCATACCTTAGAATATTGTCTCCTTCGACCTCTCTTGAAGTTTCGTCGGAATTCTTCTATGCCCTAGCCTCCTTCTCACTTGTTCTTCAGAGCACCTTTGCCTTTTCCTCAAAATAATACGAATAATGAGTTCCTTTCACTATTCTCTCTTAAAATACCCCTAAATGTGCTCTTCCCATTAAACCCTCACTTATTCTCCTCAAATGTCCACTTTACCCTTACTTCCTCTAATTTTATTTAAAATAAATAATAATACAAACATATTCATATTGTATACTATTATTTAATTAAAATCACCAAAACTTCACAAAAATCACCGACATCGACACGAAATACCAAAATTCACAAAAAACCACGAATATAATATTTAAATAAATTAAATAAATATTCTACGAAATTGGGGCGTTACAACTCTCCCCCACTTAAAGAATTTTCGCCCTCGAAAATTACCTCAAGGAAACAGAGTCGGATACGACTCCCTCATCTGATCTTCACGTTCCCAAGTCCAACTTTCACCAGCTGGTTCTCCCCACAGAACTTTCACCAAAGCAATCTCTTTACCTCGCAGTTGTTTCATTTCTCGACATCTACACACACCGGCAATGCTTCCACTGTCAGATTATCCCTCACTTGTACATCATCCATCTGAATCACATACGACGGATCCGGAATGTACTTCCTCAATTGAGACACATAGAAAACGTCATGCAAATTTGCAAGTGACGACGGTAAAGCAATTCGATAGGCTACCTCTCCTATCCGCTGCGATATCTGATATGGGCCAACAAAACGTGGAGTGAGCTTCCTAGACTTCAAGGCTCGATCCACACTAGTCACTGGCGTCACTCTCAAAAACACATGATCTCCCTCTTGGAATTCAAGTGTTTTCCTCCTCTTATCATGGTAGCTCTTCTGACGACTCTGTGAAGCTTTCATCCTCTCTTGGATCTTCCTAATCTTCTCATTCGTCTCTTACACAATTTCAGGTCCGAGTACCGCACTCTCTCCCGATTCATACCAACACAACTGAGTCCTACACCTTCTCCCATTCAAAGCTTCATAAGGCGCCATTCCAATACTAGCATGAAAACTATTATTGTACGTGAACTCAATCAATGACAAATGGCTATCCCACGATCCTCCATGATCCAACGCACAAGCCCTCAGCAAATCTTCTAAAGATTGGATAGTCCTTTCTATCTAACCGTCTGTCTGCGGATGATAGGCAGAACTCATCCTCAACTTAGTACCCAAAGCATCTTGCAAACTCTTCCAAAACCTCGATGTAAACCTCGGATCTTCCTCAACTTCTGCATGGGATGATTAATCTTCATCGGCAAGAAATGAGCCGACTTAGTTAATCTATCCACGATCACCCAAATTGAATCATTTCCCTTAGCAGTTTTCGGCAATCCCACCACAAAATCCATGGAAATACTATCCCATTTCCATTCTGGAATCCTCAACGGCTGCATCATACCTAAAGGCTTCTGATGCTCCACCTTCGACTTCTGATAAGTCAAACACGCGTAAACAAACTCCGCAACATCTTTCTTCATACCTGGCCAACAAAACAACTTTTTCAAATCTTGGTACATCTCCGTAGCACCGGGATGAATGCTCAACCTACTTCAGTGTCCTTCTTCAAGAATGCTCTTCTTAATCTCTGGAACATCTGGAACACACACTCTATCTCGAAACCTCATCACACCATTCTCGTCAATCTGGAAGTCACCTCCGTTACCTTGGTTAATCAAAGTCAATTGGTCAACCAACTTTAAATCAGATTGCTGTCCCGCTCTGATTTCTTCCAGAATACTACTAGTCAACCTCAACATTCCCAACTTCACACTGCCAGGAATCGCTTCACACACCAAACTTAAATCTCTGAATTGCTCAATTAGTTCCAACTCTTTCACCATAAGCATCGACATATGCAATGACTTTCTGCTCAACGCATCGGCCACTACATTTGCTTTGCCCGGATGATAACTCAAATCAAAATCGAAATCCTTCAACAACTCTAACCACCTCCTCTGCCTCATATTCAATTCCTTCTGATCAAATAAGTACTTCAGACTCTTATGATCACTGAACACCTCAAATTTAGAGCCAAATAGATAATGTCTCCAAATTTTCAACACAAACACCACCGTGGCTAATTCCAAGTCATGTGTAGGAAAATGCCTCTCATGAACTCGCAATTGTCTCGACGCATAGGCAACAACTTGTCCATTCTACATCAATACTCCACCAAGACCCATCTTCGACACATCACAATACACCACAAAAGATTCGCTCGGATTAGGCAAAGTCAACACTGGAGCAGTCGTCAACTTCTTCTTTAATTCCACAAAACTCTCTTCACAAGCTACATCCCACACAAAAGCTTGACCCTTTCGAGTCAACTGATTCAAAGGTAACGCCAACTTAGAAAATCTTTGAATAAACTTGCGGTAATAACCCGCTAATCCCAGAAAACTCCATATCTCAGTAGCAGACTTCAGAGTCTCCCACTATAACACGGCATTGATCTTAGAAGGATCAACAGCAATCCCGCCACTTGAAATCACATGGCCAAGGAAACTGACTTCCTTCAACCAGAACTCACACTTCGACAATTTTGCATACAACTTCTACTCTTTCAACACTTGCAACACAATCGTCAAATGCTCGGCATGTTCTTCTTCGGATCTAGAATATATCAAGATGTCATCGATGAACACCACCACAAACTTATCCAAATACTCATGAAAAATCTGATTCATGTACTCCATGAACACACCAGGTGCATTAGATACACTAAACAACATCACAGTGTATTCATAGTGTCCATACCTCATTCTGAAAGCCGTCTTCGGAATATCGTCAGGCTTAACACGAATCTGATGATAGCCCGACCTCAAATCAATCTTGTTGAACACACTGACACCTACTAGGTGATCCATCAAATCATCGATTCTCGGTAGCGGATACTTATTCTTGATAGTCACTTTATTCAGCTGCCGATAATCAACACACAACCTCATACTTCCATCTTTCTTCTTCACTAACAACACAGGAGTACCCCACGGAGAAACACTTGGTCAAACAAACCACTTCTCAAGAAACTCCTCCATCTGTTTCTTCAATTCACTTAGCTCAAAAGCTGACATCCGATAAGGAGCCATCGACACTGGACTCGTACCTGGTATTAAGTCCACTGCAAACTCTACCTCACGCTCTGGAGGCAAATCACTGATGTCATCTGGAAACACATCTGGGAATTCACAAACAACAAGCAACTCCACACTCGCAGCTTCGCGATCAATTTACAACGATGCAAACATTGCAAACCCCAAAGCTTCGTCTTCTTGAAGTTCGCCTACCTGCTTAGCAGACAAGAACATCAACTCCCCACTATTATCAATCTCAGGAAACTCTACCGTCTTGGTATAACAATTTATATGAACACGGTTGAACTCCAACCAGTTCATTCCAAAGATCACATCAATTTGGTGCAAGGGTAGGCACACCAAATCCATCACAAAGTTCTTCTCAAAAATCGTCACAGGATATCTCAAACACACAAGGGTAGTAGTAACAGAACCATTAGCTGGAGTTTCTATTACCATATTCCCATTCATATCAGATAACTTCAAACTCAATCTATTAGCACATTCAAGCGAGATAAAAGAATGAGTAGCACCAGTATCAATAATAGCAACCAACTCGATATTATTAATAAAACAAGTACCTCGAATCAGGTTGTCCTTCTCTGGAACTTCTGCACCACTCAAACCAAACACACGGCCACTGGTCTGGGCAGCAGTAGCAGTCTTCTTCGGCTTCTGACATTGAGTACTGATATGACCTTTTTCACCATAATTGAAACAGGTTGGACCTTCATCTTTGCAGTCAGTAGCTTTATGCCCCTTCTTACCACATCGATAGCACCTCACTACAGTATTGGTGCACGCATCAGCACAGTGACCTTGCTTACCACATTTATGACACTTTCCAGAAGCGGGAGTTGCTCCCCCACTTGTCTTTTTCCCATCTGAAGCCTTCTTCTTCCCTTTGTCAGCTGAAGTTGTGTAAGGCTTACCCCTATACTGCTCTTTCTTCTCACTTAACTGCTTGTAGTGAGCAGATCGAGCTCGGCTGTCCTCGTCGTAGATTCTGCTCTTGTCAACCAACTCAGCATACCTGCGGATCTGCTGATACCCAATATCCTGCTTAATCTCTGGTCTCAGCCCATTCTCAAAATTGAGACACTTAGACATCTCAGCATCAACACGATTGTAGTGTGGACAAAACTTCACCAACTTCTCAAACTTCGCGACATACTCTGCCACAGTCATATCTCCTTGCTTCAGCTCAAGGAATTCCACTTCTCTCTTGCCACGAGCATCCTCTAGGAAATACTTTCCCAGAAACTCCAGCTTAAACACAACCCAAGTTATCACAATGCCAACATCTGCAAGTCTCTGACGGGTTGTTGGTTCTTGTAATTGGCTACAATTTTGGTAAAACAATGTTGCTGTCATGTGATGGTTAATCAAGATGTTCTAACTTACTGCATTCAACATGTCGGATAAAGATGTCCCATCCTAGATCATAGGACATCGCGCCTGGTTTTGGTTTAAAAGGAAGATTTTGTTAGTTGTTATTTGTTTCTGAATATTCTGTGAATATTTAGTTATCCTATGTGGCGTCCAAGTTAATTGAGTTGAGATTTTGTGCTGGTTTTCGGATTTTCACTACTTTCTAAATATGGAGACATATTAGGAAACTTTAGATTGAAGACCTATTTTCTTGGAGTTTATTTTACAGAATTATGTGCAGTCTCTCTGCTGCGTTTTGAAGCCCAAATCCAGTTGGGATGTAGGTTATAAATAGGAGTGTTTGTAACCTGAGTTTGTAACGATTCCAAGATGTAAAATTATTAGGGTTTTGTTCTTGTGAACCACTCTCTAGGAGAGTTGGTATGTGTGAACCACTCGGATTGTGAGATGGTCATTGTACTCCTCGAAGCTTTTAAGCCAGAGTGAGTGTTGTTCTTGGAGGAAGCTGTTAAGCAACTCTAAGTATTGTTCTTAGTCATGTGTGTCGTGTCTAGGTATTGTCATGGAAGTATGTCTTCTACTTTTCTGTGATTGAAGAGCTGTTGGAAATCAAGTTGTTGATGCAGTGGCTGATGTGTTGATTGCTAGACATCATTGCGATGATTGGAAGTGAGATGGAGTCTCTTAACTAGGGAGGACTTAGGTAGAAGGGTCATTGGGTAGTTATTAAGTTAGGAGATTGTCAATTGGGATTGTTGAGTCTGTAATTTGATACTGCTAATAGTGGGCTTCCTTCCTGGCTTGGTATGCCCCCAGATATAGGTTGTTAGACCGAACTGGGTGAACAAATTCTGTGTGTGGTTTATGATTTTTAGTACTGTTATTGGTTATACCTTGCCATGTTTTCTCTAACAGACCAGATGTCGTGACATCCTGTAGGACATCTGGGATCTGTCATACCAGAATTCCAATTGGTATCAGAGCAGGCATCCTGTTCTGTTTCTGGGTGAGATCCGAGGGGGATACTTTCTGGTTCTTGGTAAAGGAAGAAGGATGTTATACTGAAAAGCTGATTGAACGTGATAGGTTCATAATGATGTTTGAATGGTCCCTAGAAGTGGAGGGTGGACTATTCGCAGAAAATGATGTATGGTGGATGTGTGCTTGCTGTGTAGCTGTGATGTCAGACAAGATGTCTTGACACCGTGTTTCAGTTTTTTTTTTTGGAGGATCTTGTTGTGGGGGAGTTTATTTCGCTCCAAGGAATTGCTCTGTTATTCTAGTGTTGTGTTCTGTTTGATTGCTGCTGTGTTTGATTGTGGTTCCACAGTATTTCATGCAAAGGTTGGTTCAGCCAATATTAGCCAAATGGGAAGACTGGTGTTTTTTTTGTTGCAGAGCTTCAGTTCATGATGTAAAGTCTGATGTCCTAACATGTGACTACAGAACTGGAGAACATTCAGTTCGGAATGTTGTGTTTGGTTTGTTACCTTTTGGTTTCAATTCTTTGGGTTTTCCTGATGAGAGATTCCTGGCGAAAATCATGGTGGAGATTTTATTTGATTTGTTTCAAACATAGAATTTCGTTTGCACCTGGATAGTGGTGGTTTTGTGTAATATGTTGTACCTGAAGACTGTTGAGGAGGTTGTGATTGTTGTGTATTCTGCTGCATGGTATCTGATGGAACCCTTGGGGTCCTTGTGTCGCTAGTAAAGGAAGGTCAGTAGGGTTGGTCTCCTCAGAAGAGTTGATGTGCGATGATGTAGTGTGTGCAAGACTGTTTCAACCAACTGTGTAAAGTTGCCAATGATACTTGAGTTTTATTTCTCAAGTCCACTCTTAAAGGCACTATAGTGTGTGGTTGATTTACTCTTCAAGAAATCTGTTGAAGAAAGGATAGAGCCATTTATTTTGGTCTCTAGAAGAGTCTTTCTAATACTTGATCTAATTAGGAAAGTGACTCTGAGTCTTGCTGTTGTTTAGTTTTGCTAGAGCTTGGATTAGTTTTGAAGACCTTTAAGATGATCAAGGGAAGTCTTCATCTAGCTTAGGTTCAGCTATGTGATGTCCCCCACATGATGAACACTTGGAAGAGTAAAAGATGCAGACGTGTTGATGGTGTGTATTTATGGTCTGATCAGAAAGGATGATCAGCTACTGGTGAACTCTTGTATCCCCTGCAAAGATTTGTACATGGATTACTACGGATGTTGTCTCCAAAGCCATAGTAGTAGTTTAATGTGATTTAGACTGATGTCGGAACTGATGTTGAAACATCATTTCAGTTCATTGCTTCCTCAGCCAAAGAAAGTTAGTTGTGCTCATGGTGGAATATCATGTCAAGCCATTTACCTAATCTGAAGTGATCAGTGGTATGGATTAATAAAAGAGGGATCAGCTAGGGTGCAGGAAAAGAATGTCAGACCAGATCAAATGTCGTACCTTGTGTGAGAAGGTTACCTTATCACATATGATAAATAGCTTGAAAGTAGTTGAGTATTTGTCTGCTTTTGATAAGGATGTGCACCTAACCGATAGTGAATACTCTGACGGGAGCTGAGTGTTTATCTAAGATGTTGTGCATTCAACTAATGACAATATACATTGACGGGAGACTATGTATAAGTCTGATGTAAAAGTGCAGGACTGCTGAAGTGTTGTGAATTTACTTTTCTCTATGTGGCTGTTTATTTCTCTTCGTGGTGTGTTGGTGTGTGACGACCTAAATTAGCTGCTGAAGGTGTGATCCTTGGAGATCATCATGGGTTCAAGGAACTTTGTGTTGATGTCTTACATGATATTGAAACTATCATGGTGGTTAAAAGAAGCTTGGGATTATAAAGATGAGATTGTGTGGCTATGCGGTAGTCTTGGACTACTTATTTTCTGAAGATTCAGATATGGCAGATTTGAAGTCTTTGGAGTTTCTGAGCAGGATGGAGGTTGTCTACTCAAACTTGATTGTTGAATCAAGTCTATGAGAGCATGGAAATCTGTTTCTGCAAAGAGAGGAGGTTCTTCTGAGTGGAAGAAGGAAGAGCTGAATTCAACAGTTGGATGTTATAATGTTCTGACATCTAGCTTAACATCAGAAGTCTCAGTTGGTGATGTGGCACATCAGCTTATGATAGGGTGATCTACAGGAATGAATAATAGGATGTTTCAAAAGATCGTTCTCATGGCAGTTTGTGGGAGCTGCAGGAAGGAGAAGATGTTACATGACCATGGCTTAGGGAGTCTAAGTGTGTTTGCTATTGAGCAATTGGAACATATGACTTGAAGATCAAGTTTCCTTGGTGGATCAAGATATCTTTGTGAGAGTTCTGACAAACGTGAAAAAGATCAAAATGTGGCATTTGGTTGTTTTCATATGAGGATTCATGAATGAGGTGATCAAACTGTGGCATTTGGTTGATCTCAGAAGTGGATTCGAAGATTCAAGATAATCAGAGTGTGACAGCTGGTTATTATTAAGGATTGTCTTGGAACAAGTTACTCTTGGGCAGAAGGGTGATGAGTTGAAGACTCAAGGAGATTATTCTTCTTGAAGGTGGATGAGAGTTTATTTCTCTAGTTATGTGGATTACTATGCTATAGTAAGTCCAGTTGGTGGAGCATATCAAGAATCATGGTGATGATGTCTTGGTGTGTGGCAGATGTTCTAACTTGTGTTGGGACATTATCTGGTTGGATATCCTTGGTGAAGGATGATTATGCTCTGGTTCAGAAGCGTGGTGCCTAAATTATACCTAAGGAGCGTCTACATAGTCATACGGGAGAATGATGAAGTAGAAGGTCTGCCTTGGATGGAGAGTGTAGAGAAGACTGAAGTAGATCAGATATTGATTAATTAGAAGGCTAAAGATGAAGAGTATGATAGGGAATGACTGCCTTTGGAGAGTTGGGGGATCTATGTGACTTTGATCCTTATCTAACAGTTTGTTTGAAGGAGGATGGTGATTCTTATGTTCCTCACGAATAGCCTAATGGTAACTTCATGTGGAGTTGGATGCTCAAGCATTATTGTCAGAAGAGGTGTTTCTGACTATGTGGATTAGAATGTGGAGATTCTGAGCTTGTTTGTAGTAGTATGTTCTGGCAAAGCATGACTACTAATTTTTGAATGTAATGGCAGAGGAATTGTGTCATATGATGTGATCTGATCAGAAAAGTTTTTTAAAGAGCTGTTCTTTCTTCTGCTGCAAGTATCTCTTGAAGAGATTGGATCTAAGTAAAGCTTTTAAGTAAGCTGAGAATTCGTGGGGTCTGTATGAGCATGAAGATATTCATGTGCTTGAACTGAGGAGTGGTGTTTTTGTTTCCGTTGTGTGCCTCAGGGGGAGTAAAGTGGTGTTTTGTTTGATGTTTATGATGTCAGATCAGATGTCATGACTTTATGTCATGTGTGTACTACTGCTTAGGAAGAGTAGTTACATTTTTGTTGCTGAACTTGTGCAACTATTTAGGGGGAGCATGATAGTCTGTCATGCGTGATTGCTACTGCTGAAAAGTTGTGGAACTCCTTACTGTGTCTGGGAGAATTTATTTTTCTCTGCAGTTTTTTTTAAACTCTGTAGGGGTCTTGGTTTATGGGAGATGTCACACTTGTCTTGGTGTGTGTTATTAATTCAAAGTAAGAGGACTTTAATTAGAGTGTAGTGGAAGGCAGTGTGTTTGTGCTTCAGAACTTGTGGGTGATTTGGTGGTGGTTCTTGCTAAATGTACTAGTGTTGTTTAAGGATCAAGCATTATGTGAATGCGTTCAGCAGGTGTGTTGAACAGAGGGTGCGCTCTTGAAGACATGAAGATGAGTCTTATGTTTTCCATTCATTTAAGGCGTTCTTCTTGCAAAGGAGCACTGGGTATCTTAGATAGGGGGAGTTGAACTTTTGTTGTTGAAGTAGAGCAGTTGTTTATCAAGATTGTTTGTGGCTCTGGTGAGGGTGTTATGTCAGATAAGATGTCGTGACATTGTGTTACTGGTGAAGTTCATGGCTGAAGATGGCAGGACTGAGGAAGCTGGTGAAGACCATACCTCTAGTGAGAGGACTGTTGATAATGAAGTCATGATTCTGGGTCTGCTACTGGTACTGGAAAGAGAGTGAATGGTGATTGTCGCTGGTGATGGTGTTCTTTGGCTTTATTTTTTGTTCTTTTGGTTGGATGATTCAGAGTTTTCTTTTGAAACTTTTGGTGCTTGGTCTGCATTAATGTACTCTTTACTATATGGATTTGTTATGGACAGTTCTTAGTGAAGTTTGGCCAATTGTGGCTAAAAGGGGGAGAGTTACCTTGCTGTTTGATGTGGTTCTTATTTTGAGGGGGGTGTGATTCTAGTTTGTGCAGCTGTTATGCTGTTTGAGTTTGTTTTTGGTACAGCTGTAGGATGTTGTTGATGCTGGTTGTGTAATGAATGTTAGTAGCTGTTTGGAGTTTGGTGTTTATCCACAGCAAGTTTTTCTGATGTTGGCTGAGATTGTTTTAGCCAAAATTAGCCAAAGGGGGAGATTGTTGGTTCTTGTAATTGGCTACAATTTTGGTAAAACAATGTTGCTGCCATGTGATGGTTAATCAAGATGTTCTAACTTACTGCATTCAACATGTCGGATAAAGATGTCCCATCCTGGATCATAGGACATCGCGTCTGGTTTTGGTTTAAAAGGAAGATTTTGTTAGTTGTTATTTGTTTCTGAATATTCTGTGAATATTTAGTTATCCTATGTGGCGTCCAAGTTAATTGAGTTGAGATTTTGTGTTGGTTTTCGGATTTTCACTACTTTCTAAATATGGAGACATATTAGGAAACTTTAGATTGAAGACCTATTTTCTTGGAGTTTATTTTGCAGAATTATGTGCAGTCTCTCTGCTGCGTTTTGAAGCCCAAATCCAGTTGGGATGTAGGTTATAAATAGGAATGTTTGTAACCTGAGTTTGTAACGATTCGAAGATGTAAAATTATTAGGGTTTCGTTCTTGTGAACCACTCTCTAGGAGAGTTGGTATATGTGAACCACTCGGAATGTGAGATGGTCACTATACTCCTCGAAGCTTTTAAGCAAGAGTGAGTGTTGTTCTTGGAGGAAGCTGTTAAGCAACTCTAAGTATTGTTCTTAGTCATGTGTGTCGTGTCTAGGTATTGTCATGGAAGTATGTCTTCTACTTTTCTGTGATTGAAGAGTTGTTGGAAATCAAGTTGTTGATGCGGTGGCTGATGTGCTGACTACTAGACATCATTGCGATGATTGGAAGTGAGATGGAGTCTCTTACCTAGGGAGGACTTAGGTAGAAGGGTCATTGGGTAGTTATTAAGTTAGGGAATTGTCAACTGGGATTGTTGAGTCTATAATTTGATACTGCTAATAGTGGACTTCCTTCCTGGCTTGGTATGCCCCCAGATGTAGGTTGTTAGACCGAATTGGGTGAACAAATTCTGTGTGTGGTTTATGCTTTTTAGTACTGTTATTGGTTATACCTTGCCATGTTTTCTCTAACAGACCAGATGTCGCGACATCCTGTAGGACACTTGGGATCTGTCATACCAGAATTTCACGGGTGTTATCCCACCAGTCCTCAGCCTCCTCTTCCAGCATATGCGTTCTGAACTGAACCTGTTTCTCATCAGAACACCCCATCACCCGGAAGATCTTCTCGACCGCCTTCAGCCACTTGTGTGCACTTGCTGAATCATGCGTACCTACAAAACTCGGTGGATTGTTCCTTTGAAACTTCCCCAAAGCACGAAACTCATCAGGAGCTCCACCATTTGGATTCAGTTGCGCCACCACATTAGCAACCGATTCCAACGCATCAGCAATTGCACGATCATTTCTTCCAGCCATCCAGTACACCACCAACAAGGCTAGCAGAACTAAAACATCGATAGTGTACACACACTCGTCGACTGACAGGGACAGACATCAAGTAAAAACCTGGTCGAACGGACCGACCTGCTCTGATACCACTAATGTAACACCCTTTTCTACCCCCAAATAATATTGCAGCAGAAACAACTCAATTATCAGAGTAAAGCATAAAAATTCCCTCGAAGGGTGCACATTTCTCATTAAATCTAAATAACACAATTACCCTGTAAACAAAAGGGTTTTCTTCAAAATTTCACAAAAAGCCTTCACATGGCAGCGGAACTCAAAATTCTCAATTAAAGGATTTCCAACAAACGTCGTAATAATCAAACATAAAACCACATCATCGAATAACAACAAAATACGGAAACAACATAGTTCGACTCAAAGGACCCTAACCCGATGTTACACTATCAGAGCAAGACCCTCTAAATCAACCAAAAGCAAATAACTTCAAGTCCTCGAAAGCATCCACGGCTAAACCTGATCACCTACACGTTACCCACATGGAGGCAACATTCAAACAGGTAGGGTGAGTAATCACAATTCAATATAAATCATATAAAGAAAAGACATTAACAGGGCAACAGTTGTTTTCATCAAATACTACAGCAACTCACCCAAGACATCGTATAAAACATCACATCACCAACATCACTCACATGCAATCATGCAATGCCACCAGGAATGAAATGCAACGTCATAAAAATGCATGTGGTACCAAATCGTCATAATAATGGACACTAAGCCATCAACCCTCCACAAGGGAGCACGTCATAAACACCTCAATCCACACAATGGGATTGAAGCCACCACTGGACCGAAGTCCTAACATCATCAATAGACCGAAGTCTAAATGCTATGAATGCATGATGCATAATGTCAATATCATCATCATCAACAAAAGTCATTACGTGCATCAACATTCATCAAAATCTCATGCTAATCCATATCATCATTTAATCATCAAAACATCATGAATTGTCATCTCATAATCATCGATATACTCATGGTACTTCACATCGTCATTTTATCAGCAAACATCACATAAACATCTAATAATCATCAATCACGTCATATCATCATCTAACCATGAGACATCACATGTATGGACATCTCACGATACATCAATCATATCAGGTCATCATTTTCATCATTAAATAATTCATCAAATAACACGTCAACACATAGCGGAAATTCACAGCAGCATCACAACATCAATATAATGTAAAACAAATATTTTTCATGAATTTTAAGTCAATAAAGTAGTGTTTTTCAGTCCCAGGTCGCGCTAAGCGCGCTACTCACTGCCTCGAAGAGGTAAAATTTCTTCAGAGATCGCTAAGCGTGCTAGGCCGCACTAAGCAGGCTCTGCGATTTCTGCAGAAAAACCCTGCGATAACAGCACTCCTCCATCTGCGATCCTGCACTCCTAAACTAGTTTTCAACTCAGATTTTTCACAGATTATGTTATTATAACCTATAGCTATCACATATACATCAATAACAACAATCATCACATAGCAAATCATCAAAATCCATCATCCCTAACCTCAAATTCCTAGGTTTTCCCCCAAAATCCCAATCACCCACCAACACCTAATCTTTATATCAAATATATTACAAAGTGATACTCCCCATACCTTAGAATATTGTCTCCTTCGACCTCTCTTGAAGTTTAGCCGGAATTCTTCTATGCCCTAGCCTCCTTCTCACTTGTTCTTCAGAGCACCTTTGCCTTTTCCTCAAAATAATACGAATAATGAGTTCCTTTCACTATTCTCTCTTAAAATACCCCTAAATGTGCTCTTCCCATTAAACCCTCACTTATTCTCCTCAAATGTACACTTTACCCTTACTTCCTCTAATTTTATTTAAAATAAATAATAATACAAACATATTCATATTGTATACTATTATTTATTTAAAATCACCAAAACTTCACAAAAATCACCGACATCGACACGAAACACCAAAATTCACAGAAAACCACGAATATAATATTTAAATAAATTAAATAAATATTCTACAAAATTTGGGGCGTTACAAAATGCCATTTCATGGTCCGAGAAGGAATTCTGCTTGGACATGTAGTATCTAGCCGAGGAACCGAAGTTGATAAAGTAAAGATTGAAATCATAGAAAACCTTCAACCTCCGAAAACTGTTACAGAAATTTGAAGTTTCCTAGGACACGCCGGTTTCTACCGACGATTCATTAAATATTTCTCTAAGATAACCAAACCATTAACGGGCTTGTTAATTAAAGATGCTGAATTTGTATTTGATGAGGATTGCTTGAAAGCTTTCGAACATCTGAAAAGGGCTCTCATAACTGCACCTATTATGCAACCGCCTGATTGGAGTAGACCATTCGAAATAATGTGCGACGCTAGTGATTATGTTGTTGGCGTTGTCTTAGGACAAAGAAAAGACAAAAGGCTTCATGCTATATATTATGCAAGTAGAACCTTGGACAGTGCACATATGAACTACACTACCACAGAAAAAGAACTCCTGGCTGTTGTGTTCGCTTTAGATAAATTATGTTCTTACTTAGTGGGAGCGAAAATTATTGTCTATACTGATCACGCTGCAATTAGGTATCTGTTGAATAAGAAGGATGCCAAACCGAGACTTTTGAGATGGATCTTGCTCTTGCAAGAGTTTGATCTTGAAACCAAAGATAAGAAAGGAACCGAAAATACAGTAGCGGATCACCTTTCTAGAATTGAGGATCAAGAACCTAAGCGAGTCACCATGAATGACGATTTTCCATGCGATTGACTTGTAGCCCAGTTAGAAAACAAAAGCGAAATTAGTGAGTGCTCTTTAATTTATCATGATGTAGAAACAAATGAAGTAGTGGAATCAATATGCTCAAAGACCACACTGCCGTGGTATGTTGACTTTGTCAACTACCTAGCAACTGGAGTACTTCCACCAGATTTATCCTACCAACAAAAGAAGAAATTCTTCCACGATCTCAAACACTATTATTGGGATGAGCCCCTACTTTTCAAGCGAGGCGCCGATGGAATTTTCCGTCAATGTGTCCCTGAATCTGAAGTTGAAGATATCATATCTCATTGCCACTCTGCAGCTTATGGAGGGCATGCAAGCATTTCAAATACATGCACAAAGATTTTACAATCTGACCTATTTTGGCCTAACCTTTGGAAGGACGTCCACATCGCTGTTACAAATTGCGACCGATGCCAACACACTGGTAACATTTCTAGACGTGACGAGATGCCACTAAGGGGTATTCTAGAAGTATAAGTCTTTGATGTTTGGGGGATAAATTTCATGGGCCCTTTTCCGTCATCCTTTGGCAACAAATACATAATCATTGCAGTCGATTATGTTTCAAAATGGATCGAAGCAATAACTTCTCCTACCAACGATGCACAAGTAGTCATAAAACACTTCAAGAATGTAATATTTCCCAGATTCGGTGTGCCGAGAGTTATCATTAGCGACGGTGGATCCCATTTTATCTCAAATATCTTTGGGAAACTATTGCTTAAATATGGAGTGCGACATCGAGTAGCAACGCCATATCACTCTCAAACGAGTGGACAAGTGGAGGTTTCCAATTGAGAGATCAAGCAGATATTAGAAAAAACAACTGTGACCTCTAGGAAGGATTGGTCTGCAAAACTTCATGAAGCTCAGCGGGCTTACAGAACAGCTTACAAAACTCCGATAGAAACCACCCCATTCAAACTAGTTTATGGCAAACCATGTCATCTGCCCGTCGAACTTGAGCATAAAGCTTATTGGGCCATTAAGACCCTGAATATGAACTATACAACGGCAGGAGAGAAAAGAATTCTTGATATCCATGAACTAGAGGAACTTAGATTGGACGCATACGAAAATGCCCAGATTTATAAAGAAAGAAGCAAACAGTGGCATGAGAGATGAATAGCTAGACGAGAGTTCGACCAAGGTGACATAGTTCTCCTTTTTAACTCTCGACTTAAGATGTTTCCTGGCAAACTTCGTTCTCGATGGTCTGGCCCCTTTGAAGTTGTAAGAGTTCTCCAAAGCAGAGCAATGGAAATTAAAGGAAAAGCTGACGAGACTTTCATTGTTAATGGGCAGAGACTTAAACACTACCATAACATTGAGAACAAAGATTTCTGCGTAAGTTATAAGTTGGAAGAGCTACCCGCTCTTTCAAAAGACTAGTTCGACCCTGATGTCGAGCTAAAGACATTAAACAAGCGCTGCATGGGAGGCAACCCACGACCCTTAGATTTTTAGACTTTAACTTTTTTACTTCTATCTTTTATCTTTATTATCTGTTCCTGTGTTTGTTTTCTATTATTATTATTATTATTGCTACTATTATTACTACTATTATTATTACTACCTTTTTTATTTTTATTTTTGACACCTTCACGGTATAGTTTATTGATAGTGTACTCTTTGTCTATTTTCAGGCTAGCTTAGCTTAGGATAACCTTCATTGACTTAGAGTATGGATCACAATACTGATGTGGAGATTATGTTTAGGAACGATGCTCAGAGACACCGATTTGATATTCTGGTTCACAGGGAATTGGTACTTCCTATATACCCTGATGGTCGTACCATGACCACCCTAGGATTGAGGGATAGTGTGATATACTTGCTTGACCAGATTGGTTGGGTGAACTTTGGTGTAAGGCACAGATATAGCCCTTACCGTATGCTAACCCTAGAGTTTCTTAGCTCACTGTATTATAACCCAAACTGAGGCCTTGGTTTTGGCCGAGGTTTAGCCACATTCAGGTTGTTCAACACCAAACACTGTTTTACCCATCACGAAATGGCCAACCTATTAGAATTTCCTAATGGACCTGATGCCCATTAATTGACACCTGATGATGCTTTTACTGACCTTGACCTTAACTACATCTGGGGAACCATTACCGGTAACTACCATCCCAAACCTGACACCATGTTCTCAAGTAACATACATAACCCTGCTTTTAGGTACTTTCATAAGATTTTGGCTCACACCCTATTTTGTAAGGAAGAGAATATCACCTCTATTTCTAAGGATGAATTGTTTATTATGTACTGTGCTTCACAGGGGAGGCCTGTGAATGCTGCTTCCTTTATGTTGGCTAATTTGAACCGCATTGCTCAAGAGACCGATGGTGTTATCCTCGCTAGAGGTTTAGTTACCATGATCACTGAAGCCATAGGTTTTCGTTACCAACTTAACTGTATCCGTGCTTATGGAGGCATCCATCCGATGCACTTGAATTTATGTTTTAACCGTGGTATGTTGGCTAACTTAGGATCAGCCGAGTTTGAATTCCTAATTGACAACAAAGTGGTCCATAACTTTACCCTGCCTAACCACGAGAGGACAAACGTGTATAATAGGAACAATTGGCTATATGATCTTGAGGAAGAGAATGAATCACCTACACCACCCTATAGCCCCCAGCCTTATGAAGTACCTGATGTCAATCCCCCTGATGCCACTTCACACGTCTCTGGAGCTCGTGTAGATTATGTTGCTGCCATTGGTGCTCTACAGTGCCAAGTGGACACTCTTAGGGATGAGATCACTTCCATCCGAGGGGACCTCATTGAATTCATGGATGTTGCTATTGAGCAGTTTGACTATTTGTTCCAGCAAGTCCATTCTTTCACTAGGCACTTTAGCAAATGAATTATGATTTGTACCGATGGAGTTCTTGTTGCTTTTATGTATAGTTTGTTCAGGTTTTTAATGTATTTCATTCTGTTGTAATTTGTACTCTTTGTATCGCCGATTCATCAACAAAGACATGTTGTTGTGGTTATTGAATTAATGTGATTTTTCGTTTATGTCTTTTATATTGTTTCATAATATTTCATGCTTGTTTTTATTTTTCTGCAATCTTAATCTTGCAATAACATTCCAGCAGTTAGACTTTGGTGTTATATTTATTTAAATTATCAAAAACCCAAAAATTCTAATTCTGAACCATAAATTGAAAATTTGCGCAATTCTGCCTCATGGCGTTTGCCATGGAATGATGGCGTTTGCCATCAATTCTTTATTTTTCAAATTTCCAACGTTAAACACATGGCATTCGCCATGTGCTTAATGACGTTCGCCATGGAGACAGAACATGCAGTTTTTCTGCGCGTATTCTCTTGCAGAATGAGCGCGGGTTTCAAACTAAACCCTTCCAACTTCCCATACATATCTGTAACTACCCAAATAACTTCCCATTAATCATTATCTTAACTCATAACCATTCATATACCCTTTTTACTTCTATTTAAACCTTCCAAACCTCATTCTATATCATCATCACCAACATTCTCAAACTCTCTTACTCACTGTTCTTGCTTCCAAACTCTCCAAACCCTTTCCAAAAAAAAATTCAGAATGCCTCCTAGAGTTGCTCGCGACATTGACTGCATGGGAATCGAATTTCCCGTAGGTATCCTTGGTGAGCGACTGCGGGCTATGCTCATGTCGACACTGTCCGTGCACTAGGATTGTTCGATAGCATCAACTGGATGCTGACTAATGTAGGTTTGTCTCACTTTTCTATAATCCGAGCCACACTTTCGTTAGACTAACCTATGAGTTTTTAAGTTCTTTTCAATACTTCCATGACCCGTCCCGTACCACTGGCACCATAAACTTTAGGATGTTTAATAGAGATTATTCGCTGCCCCAAGAGAGGATATGTGAGATTTTTCAGTTTCGGAGTGGCGAAGAGTACGCTTGTCTGACACCGCTTGAAAGCGAGTGGGTAGCCAATGCCTTAGGCTTCTAGAGCCAAATCAATGGCAAAACCACGTCCACGTGGGAAGGCCTAAAAGCCACTTCCATTCACAACCCTCGATTAGGTATTTTCATCGTGTTTTAGCAAGCACTATCTTTGGTAGAGAGAACACGGGGAATGTGAATTCCAAGGATTTATTTTTCATTCATTGTGCTTTGTTGGAAACTAAGGTTAATCCTACACCTTTCTTGTTAGCTCACCTTGGTTATGTCATCGGTCCGTCCGGTGGTGACATCTGTGTCGGAGGCGTGATTACCTCCATAGCTTTAGGTCTAGGACTGCAAGATGAGATAGGTACCCTTGAGGGATTAGCCGCCCCTTTTTGCGATTTAGAGTACTGTTGTAACATGCGTCTTATCAAGAATGTGCCAAGCAGCAAGTATATGCTTATGATCCGGAACAGGGAGGTGAAGAGTATTAATTTACCCTGTACATCGCGCATTAATGTGCGCGTTAGCACAAATTAGCTATTTGACATTGAGGCCCCAAACTTAGACAATGAAGTTGTTAATAGGGCCTATGCCAAGACCATGGGATTTGCACCACAGCCTGGCCCCCGTGCCAATGCTAACATCCCAGGGCCGAGTCATAGAGCACACACCGCACCCACTTTCTCTGACCAATTTTCAGGTACTTACCAGCCTCGGGAAGAGTACGAATACATCGCCATCCGGAGCAGTTTATCCGAATTGCGGTTTTGGAATGACAGGGAGACGGAGCGTGACTTACTGCTCCAGAGCTTGCAGCGTCAGCAGGAGGACATCAGAGTTGCTATGGATCGCTCCAACCAATAGCTGATTGACTTTACAGAGTGTATAGAGCTTGATATAGTGGATCTGATTGAGCAGATGGAAGGCATGAGGATACAGGTTACCACTTTGAGAGAGTATGTTCAGCATGTTCCTAACCCTGCCCTTGGCAGAGGTTTTGGACGACCACGCGGCCGAGGCCGCCACCATTGATTACTCTAGGTTCTTCCACTCCTTTTTTTTACCTTGTACTAAAACATTGGGGACAATGTTCGGTTTAAGTGTGGGGGAGGAGCTTTATTTGCTTTGTTTTTTTTGTTTTTCCGTTATTTTCATGTTATTTTTTATGCTTTTCTAGATAGTTTCTTTTATGTTGAGTCTATTGTGTGTAATTGAGTCCTATTGTATTTTACCTTTTTCTTTCGTTAGAAAAATTCCCCTAAGATTGATAAAAGGCAACCCCAACAAAAAAAAATTCATCCGAATCAATAGCATGCCACTTTTTCACCTTTATGCTTTGTTATTTAGACTTGGGAAAGTATTGACATCGTCGGTATCATTTTAGCACCCTAGACTCCCTAAGTATGCGACACAGATTTAAATAACCATTATGCTGAGACCTTGATTTTCGAGTTTTTATAGTAGTCTCTTGAGTAGTTTATGTTAGCGGTCAGTACCATCTCAAAAACACACGCTACGTGATAAACCGGTGCAAATATGTGGTGATCTCAAAGAAAAAATAATGATAATTTGAATTTTACTGTATTGTAGAAAAGCGAATGAAAGAATTCATTTCCTTCTAAGTTAGGTGGCCCTCACCCGGCCATTTAGCCCAACGGATTGGATTTCTAAAATTCGAAAAGAAAAGAAAAAAGAAAAGAAGAAATAATGCAAAAAGTTGAAAATCGAGATCATAAACACTAACAGGTTCACTTACCATGCGAGTTGGGGATAACGGGCTTAATGTGATCGCGTGAGAATGAAAAAGAGGGAAAAGAAACAAGGAATATAGGTCGAGTTATAATGGCATGATTTGGATTAGTATTGCATAGGGGGAGTCTTTGTTCGCAAGTGCAGATAGGTGACACCACAATATCCTCGTTGTCGAAGTCTAGTACCTATCTTTTAACATTAGCCTATTAGTCGTGTTCGGTTTTAAAGTCGTGTCGTGCCTTCGTTTCGGATGTTGCACTTACTATTTTTAATTGTGTCGGGAGTTTGCTTGAGGACAAGCAAAAGTCTTAGTGTGGGGGAGTTTGATAACGAGAAATCATATCGTGTTTTTAGGCTCGTAACACATCTGTTTCATTCGTTTTTATTTGAGTTTGATTTGTATTTGATTGTGTTTTATGTGTTTTACAGTTGACAACTTCATCTGTGGAGAAATCGGGAGAAGGATAAAAAAAGAACGAAAGACGAGGAAAATCCAGCAAGAAAAAGCAAAATCTGCCATTCTACTGATATGGAGTTTGCCATCACTAGATGAAGCTAGCCATGAACAAGACTGCCACGTATTTAAAAAGGCCAGGACCATGGCGTTCGCCATGGCCTGGTGGCGCTCGCCATGACAGCGCAGTTGCAGAATTCAAATTCTGCAACTGCTTTGGGCAATTTCTTCCAGCCTATTTTCCCTCCACTTCAGATGCACGACTTGGAAGTTACATTTTAGATATTTCTCTCTATATAGGACCCTCCAATCATGTTTTACATACCCGATTTTAGACGCGGAAGCTATTTTGAATTCTATTTAGGCATATATTTACTTTAAAAGCGACAATTACTCACATCGAGGAATTGTCGCAATTTGTTTGTAATTTACATTCAGTTGCTGTATTTTGATTCCGAACAAGCCTTTCGGCGTTTTCTCTCTGCAATTCAATTCCGTATTTTACTTTACAAGTTATTTTACTTTTTTTTAGTTTTGTTTTGCAATTTGATTTACTTGTCTTGTATGCTATGTATTTTTCCATGTTAATCACTGTATCTATGTTTGGAATTAAAATCAATATGTGTTGCTAAATTTGCTTGAGTTCGGTGTGTGAGGATTGATGACGTGAAAATACATCGTTTATTTGACTTGATTAATGCATATTTTGTAGTCGTTTTGATTTGCATTTGCACCATATTACGTTGGTATTTTGTTTATTTTGTTTATTTCAAGGTATTCAACCATTTAAGAGTTGTATGCAAAGAAAGGAAGCAAATCAGGCAAAAAATAGAAGAAATGGAACAAATCTGCATACAAGGAGTTGTCTGACGAAAATGGCCATAACTCTTGAACCGTAAATCGGAATGACGCCCCGTTCGAAGCGTTAGAAAGCTAACGAAAAGATCTACATTTTTGGAAAAGTTAAGAAGGTGTCACGACCGTAATACCTCCATTACGACCGTCATGGCACCTTTTCCAAGTATCACGACCGTAACACCTCCATTACGACCGTCATGGCACCTTTTCCAAGTATCACGACCGTAACAACTCCATTACGACCGTAACACGCTACTTAATGTGAAAATTGCCCGTCACCAAGTTCTTACGATCGTGACAAGCCCAATTTAGTTTTATGATGAATGTGAAGACGTGGCTAACGAAAGGCGGAAGAGTCTTCAGTGACTCCTACTTTCTCTCAACCTCAACGACCAACGAAGCTGCCCAGTCTCCTGATTTCTCTCAACAAACATCATGCTGAAGCCCACAAACTTTCTCCAACTGACAAACACAAATGCTTATAAATACCAAAGAGACAGATGAAGGAGGGGGGGCTTTTGGGCGGTTATTGCCGTACCGAAGCTCTGCCAAAATTAAACCTCAGCTTCTGTTTTCGTTCTTCGTTGTTTTCTTTGTTTCCTTTATTTTCAATTCCATCACCCTGCAAGTAGTAGTTTCCAACATTAGGGAACTATTACAGTAGCTTAGTTTTATTTGTTTACAAACTCAGAACTCGATATTTCGCAATTCCGAAAGCTTCAATCCTGCCGACATTTGTGGAGGGGGTTGTTTGAAGAATAGCTTTTGTATCAGGTTTCGACATTTGCAATTAATATTAGAATTCTATTATTTTATTACCATGTTTGCTTTACTGTATTTCCGTTTATGTTTATGTTTATGTTTTTCGGTTTTAAATTCTATGTCTTGCTAAATTGTCTTGAGTCTGGCGTATGAGGACCGTCGTTACCGACGGGACTCCGTAGAAACTTTAGGCGCGAATTTATGATTACTATTCAATTTTGGTCTTAATTTCTATGCGTAATTTAAATAACATTGTCATGAGAGTGAGATGTTATTTAACATTGCTTTGTCATGAGAGTGAGAAGCATATTAAGGTTTGAGCCGAGATCCGCGAGAGCGTGAGGAGCGAACCGGATAGTAGAAATTAGGCAACAAATCTAAACACAGCGAGAGCGCTTTGGACGCGTTTAGGATATTATTGGTTTTCAAAAGGTATTTCTAACTCAAATTGAAACAGCGAGAGCGCTCAATAGGATTTAGGAATATAGTTGTAGGCAAGACCACGAGAGTGTGAGTTGAAGACTTTTAAACTAATTTATCCTTCGAAACTAGGATTTAGTATTTATTAGCACCCGAATTCTTCAGAGTCCTTTAGGAACGCGGAATCCATATTCCAGTCTCTCCGTTTTCTATTTTTTTCCTTCTTTTTTTCTGATTTAGTTCTAGTTTCCCTTTAATCAATTATCTTTAGCCTTAGCTTTACAAAGTGACGATAGATAACGATAGGTTGATATTGGTCTCTGTGGTTCGACAATCTTTTATATTACTCCGATAAATCCGTGCGCTTGCGGACGCATCAAGTTTTTGGTGCCGTTTCTGGGGAACAACAGTCAATATTATTATTCCGTTGTTGCACCGTATAGACTAAGGTATTTTCTTTCTTATCTCTATAACTATGTTTCACCCAAACTCTTTCTACAATCCCCATTCTCAGTATTTTGAGGAATCTCAAGGATATCATAATCCTAACCTCGAAATACATATGGAGAATTTCGATCCTTCGTTCACCCATTCTCACCCAAATAACCTCTATAACTATCACTTCCAAAATTTTGAGGAATCGCACCCAAATCTTCCCGATGATTACCATTCCCAATATTTCGAGGAACCCCAAGAATCGTACAATTCCAATCTCGAAATACTAATGGAAGATTTCCACCTGACGCTATCTCATTTTCGCCCAAATTACCACTCTCAATATTTTGAAGAACCGGAAGAATCCGTTCAGTCCAACCTCGAAACATTAATGGAGGATTTCATTGAAACATCGACCAATGCTAGAATAGAATCTATGATGGAGCACTTTGTGGACGCACAAACTATCCAGAATGAAGAACTTAAAAGACAACATATCGATAATCATGAAACCCTTAGGCGGCTGAACACGATGGTCGAGTCCCTCGTAACTCACACTGAGGCATTGGAGACCCAAACCTTACTGTTTGCACTAACACCTATAGGTCCCTCCCTTGAGGAGAATGCGTATGTTATAACAGCCAGTAGTGAAGAACAACTCAAAAATCCTGAGGAGAGTGATAATGAGGTTGACGAGAGTTATGGTGAGGAAAGAGTTGAGATTGAGATAAATTCATCCACAAATGAGGTTGCCAAAGAGGTAGAGAATGAAGCACGAACTGTTGACCACCCTCCATATACCCCACCATATCCTTTCCCGCATAAGTTTACAGACTCCAAAACGTATGTGCATGTATGGAAAATTATCCACGCACCTTTGTCTGAGGTCTTGCATAAAAAGAGAAAATTTGAAGACCAAACTAAGGAAATCATTAGTGTAAAGAGGGTAATGTTCGACTTTAAGGTGATGGATGAAACGACTAAGCCCAAACAAGAAAAGCTGATACTTAGCATAAATCCAGAACCACCACCACAAGTTCAAAAGAATGAACCACCCCACAGAAGGAAGAAAAGGAAAGGTGAGGGATATGTGAGATGGCTTGATAAATGGCCATGGAAACCGAAGATCGACACTCTTAACCGTCGAGCTATCGACGTTAAACAAAACTCCTCATGGGTGGTAACCCACGAGTATTTAATTTAATAGTTTCCTTTTATTGTTTTTGTTTGGAGGAAATAAAGAATTGTATCGTTTGTCACGTCTCAGCTACTTTTAGGCGAAAGAGCTCTAGATGACAATCCCTTAAGATGAGTTGGTGCCCACGCACATTCCTACGAATGTCGCTGCTGGTGGTGACACCGATGATGAGTACTTCCTTCGGAAATAGACGATATGATGAGCGGCTTCAGGAAAGTGAAGTTTCAGCAGACAAACAAAGGCATTCATACAGGTTCTATCCTTCCTTTACCACCTTTTATCAAAACATTGAGGACAATGTTTGGTTTAAGTGTGGGGGAGAAACTCTATCGCTTTCATTTTTACCGCTTTCTAGTTATTTTTACCGCTTTCTAGTTAGATTTACTATTTTTTTTAGCATGATTTTAAAATTTTTAAAATCTTTTCTGTTTAGTTGCGTCTTTGCATGTGCTGTCAAGTCTTTATATGCGATTTTTGTGTTTATCGATTCACCACTTCCTTAAGCCACACCAAATAATTTGAAAATTTCCGAATTGCAAAAATAGTGTTTCTTTTGAAAACCTTAGGCTACAGACAAAATTAAGGTTAGATTGTGAGACTCGGGAAAATTCCGCAAGATCGGTACCCAATTATGGAAATCAATTTGAGTACTTGTTATGCCATAGCCTTAAGTTCTTACCCCTTTAGTAGTCCCTGATTAGTTTATTTAGCAGTCAGCACCATCCTAAGCACACACTAAGTAGGAAGCCGATGCAAATAAGTGTATGATCTCAAGCTTAAAAAGAATTAAGAAAAGAAAAAATGAATGAATGAAAAGAAATGCTCCTTCTAAGTTAGGTGATCCTCACTCGATCATTTAGCCCAACGGTGTAAACTTCTTTATTTTATTATGTGCAAAAGATGAAAATGTGATGATAATGAGATCAGTCACTAACAGGCTATCCTACCATGAGTGTGAGAGGATAACAGGCTTAATGTGATTGCACCAGAATGAATAGGTATG
The DNA here is from genome assembly GCA_022829125.1 of Lathyrus tuberosus. Taxonomy (NCBI): domain Eukaryota; kingdom Viridiplantae; phylum Streptophyta; class Magnoliopsida; order Fabales; family Fabaceae; genus Lathyrus; species Lathyrus tuberosus. The sequence continues at coordinate 12,209,235 of JALAZF010000090.1, forward strand.
AAAGGAGGATGAGTGAGTTAGACTTAAGTATAACGACATGATTCAGTTTGGTTTGGATAGGAGGGAGGTTAATGACCGCAAAAGCGGAATTGCATTGTTACGATATCCTTAGTGTGAGAGCAAGTACCTATCTTCACAAACTTAACCGAAGTAGAGTTGGTAGCCTAGGATGAGTATCCGTATGCATTATTTTTCGTACGAGTCATGTTTTGCTTGAGGACAAGCAAAGATTCAAGTGTGGGAGAGTTTGATGACGTGAAAATACATCGTTTATTTGACTTGATTAATGCATATTTTGTAGTCGTTTTGATTTGCATTTGCACCATATTACGTTGGTATTTTGTTTATTTTGTTTATTTCAAGGTATTCAACCATTTAAGAGTTGTATGAAAAGAAAGGAAGCAAATCAGGCGAAAAATAGAAGAAATGGAACAAATCTGCATACAAGGAGTTGTCTGACGAAAATGGCCATAACTCTTGAACCGTAAATCGGAATGACGCCCCGTTCGAAGCGTTAGAAAGCTAACAAAAAGATCTACATTTTTGGAAAAGTTAAGAAGGTGTCACGACCGTAATACCTCCATTACGACCGTCATGGCACCTTTTCCAAGTATCACGACCGTAACACCTCCATTACGACCGTCATGGCACCTTTTCCAAGTATCACGACCGTAACAACTCCATTACGACCGTAACACGCTACTTAATGTGAAAATTGCCCGTCACCAAGTTCTTACGATCGTGACAAGCCCAATTTAGTTTTATGACGAATGTGAAGACGTGGCTAACGAAAGGCGGAAGAGTCTTCAGTGACTCCTACTTTCTCTCAACCTCAACGGCCAACGAAGCTGCCCAGTCTCCTGATTTCTCTCAACAAACATCATGCTGAAGCCCACAAACTTTCTCCAACTGACAAACACAAATGCTTATAAATACCAAAGAGTCAGATGAAAGAGGGGGGCTTTTGGGCGGTTATTGCCGTACCGAAGCTCTGCCAAAATTAAACCTCAGCTTCTGTTTTCGTTCTTCGTTGTTTTCTTTGTTTCCTTTATTTTCAATTCCATCACCCTGCAAGTAGTAGTTTCCAACATTAGGGAACTGTTACAGTAGCTTAGTTTTATTTGTTTACAAACTCAGAACTCGATATTTCGCAATTCCGAAAGCTTCAATCCTGCCGACATTTGTGGAGGGGGTTGCTTGAAGAATAACTTTTGTATCAGGTTTCGACATTTGCAATTAATATTAGAATTCTATTATTTTATTACCATGTTTGCTTTACTGTATTTCCGTTTATGTTTATGTTTATGTTTTTCGGTTTTAAATTCTATGTCTTGCTAAATTGTCTTGAGTCTGGCGTATGAGGACCGTCGTTACCGACGGGACTCCGTAGAAACTTTAGGCGCGAATTTATGATTACTATTCTGTTTTGGTCTTAATTTCTATGCGTAATTTAAATAACATTGTCATGAGAGTGAGATGTTATTTAACATTGCTTTGTCATGAGAGTGAGAAGCATATTAAGGTTTGAGCCGAGATCCGCGAGAGCGTGAGGATCGAACCGGATAGTAGAAATTAGGCAACAAATCTAAACACAGCGAGAGCGCTTTGGACGCGTTTAGGATATTATTGGTTTTCAAAAGGTATTTCTAACTCAAATTGAAACAGCGAGAGCGCTCAATAGGATTTAGGAATATAGTTGTAGGCAAGACCACGAGAGTGTGAGTTGAAGACTTTTAAACTAATTTATCCTTCGAAACTAGGATTTAGTATTTATTAGCACCCGAATTCTTCAGAGTCCTTTAGGAACGCGGAATCCATATTCCAGTCTCTCCGTTTTCTATTTTTTTCCTTCTTTTTTTCTGATTTAGTTCTAGTTTCCCTTTAATCAATTATCTTTAGCCTTAGCTTTACAAAGTGACGATAGATAACGATAGGTTGATATTGGTCTCTGTGGTTCGACAATCTTTTATATTACTCCGATAAATCCGTGCGCTTGCGGACGCATCAAGGATCATCGTTACTGACGGGACTCCGTAGAAAATGTAGGTGCGACTTTAATTGAATGCATGCTAGTTTTGGTCTTTGTTTCTACTTTTCATGTTTTATTATTCCGCTAGAGTGTGAGGAAAGAACGAATAGTAGAAACTAGACACCGATCCTGAAAACAGCGAGAGCGCTTTAGGAATCGTTTAGGATTTCATTAACTTCCAAAATACGCTTTTCAATTAAAACGGGCGAGCGAGAGCAAAATCCTGTGGTTGTTAGGTGTGGTTCTTATCGATAGCGCGAGAGTGTGAGACGAAGTTTTTAAGTTAGTACTTCCTACGGAACGAAGTGCAGTCGTAATTATCACCCAACCTCTACAAGTCCCTTAGGTATGCGGAATCCATATTCCGGAATCGATTTTATTATTATTTCCTAAAACCTTTAGAATTAGTAATTTTTCCTTTCTGTTTAATTTCCGTAAATCCTTAGCCTTAGCTTTACACTACAACTATTGATTGCATTAGTTTGATTATCCCTTCCCTGTGGGTTCGACATCCTTATTTAAAACTACGCGAATAGCTGTATACTTGCAGTCTTATTTTGACGATCACGTTAGTGTCCTCGATCCGCATCATAATGCAGGCAGAGTTTGAAATTAGTCTGATGCAAGAGTTAAAGTAATTTTTAGGGATAGAAATAAATCAAACTTCATATGTCACGTACATTCATCAAAGCAAGTACACAAAAGAGCTCCTGAATAAATTCGACATGTCAGATAGCAAAACAGCCAAGACTCCCATGCATCCTACTTGCATTCTGGAGAAAGACTAGAATTCAAGCTATCAGGTTTCTGTGATGCAGATTACGCTGAAGACATATTAGAACATAAAAGCATCTTTGGATATCTTCAAGCTTATGGGTGACAACTTTGTTCCATGGATTGAAACACTCTGGATAAAGAATCATCTGAAGGTCCATCAAATTATGTAAAGTAATGTTTCTACTCTTTTCTATAGTTCTACATATTTTGTTGACATCTGAAATGTGATGTTTCTAAACAGTGAAACTTTTTCATATCTCAGAAGTATCCTTAGTCAGAATATTCTCTTAAGAATACTTCTGTATGATGGGTCTGTAAGTTTATCTCTCATAAGTTGTCAGGGCAGCATAGAGCGCGTAACTAAAAAATAAGACAGTTGTTCGTTCCGAGTTATACCTAGTATATGTTGTGACACTTAAGGTAGATAAAAGATCCATGGAATTAGATAAGAAATCTTCTCACTTTATCCCTTGTCAGAATTCTTTTCCGTTTATAGGTATATTTTTATTCACATTTAATGGTTGTTTTGAATATTGAAAATATAAACTTTTAGCACGACCTATCTATTCTTGTCCCTTATGTCTTTTGGTTGTCCTTGGTCATTCGTTTCGGTAATGATGGCAACATTTATTGTTTGTCTTTTCATCTTAATTGCTTTGCGTGTCTCGAGTCTTGATTACTCTTCTATCAATAGGCTTCCTTCCTCCTTTTTATACTTTTCCATTCCATTCACATTTCTCATCTCTTATTTCATCTCTCCTTGTTTCCTACTTATTTTCCCTCTTTCACCATGTTTACCAAAACTTTCTGCGGTGATGAAAACCTTTTGGAAGTCATTGCTGAAGAAAGACCAAATCTCCCTTGTCTGAGAAATGATGATCTAAATATCTCCTTAAACATGCATGTTCAATGGTGGTCTGGTTACTTTGCGCATTTGCATGGACCTATTTATCCAAACCTTGTCAAACAGTTTTAGATATATGCTTCTGTCAATGATGATCGCAATACCATCATCTCCAGTGTCTATGGCATTCCTTTTATCATCACTCCAACCTCTATTGCCGAGGCGATTGGAGTTGTTGAAACCGGCGTCACCATAGATCAGTTTCTCTTTAACCATATTTTCGTTGATAAGCTCATCACCATCCATGACATCTCCTCAAACGTCTATGAACCCTACAACCCAACAAAACTCTTTCCTATTGCCAAAGTCTGGTTCCATCTATTTCTCACTAACTTTCGTCCTCGAGAAGTGAAAAAGGATACTCTATCCTATGAGGATAGACTCTTCATTTACTTTTTGCTAAATAATGTCAGGGTCAATTTGCCTTAAACCATCTTCAATTATCTGAAGGACTCAATTGATACCTCAAGAGATCAAAACAAGTCTTTCATACCTTATGGAATGGTCATATTTTAACTTTTCTTTAGGGCTGAGATGATTGGTTTAGTTCGCAGGATTGGACCAGATAATGCACTTGTTGAAAAAATGATGTGAAGTGTTTGAAGCCTAGTTGGATTGGTGGCTAGTTCTGTTGGAACAGGAGTTGTAGTTGTTTGATATTGTTGTTGTTGTTTTTCCTTGTGGTTGGTTTTGATTATGCGTTCCTTGCATCTCTTTTGATTTTTTTTTGCTTATGTACTCCTTTGTTCTTGTACTCCTCTAATCATTGAATAAAAATGTTCCTTTCCTTGTTCCTTGCATTATTTATTTATGTTCTCTTCACTTTATTTATTTATGTTCCTTTCTATTCGCATTTTGCTTGAAAAGCGTGCTAAAATTCTTTTTGATTTCTAACAAAGGGGGGAAAGTTGCATGATTTTGATTATATCTACTCTCAGAATCTCAAACTCAAAAATAATTATAAACCTGTGCTTCTAACCCTGGTTGATACTTGATTCAGGAACTTTGTAAAATGTTCACTAATTCTTCTTAGACATGTAAATTGAAGATTTAAACTTTTTATCAAAATGCATGACGTCTGTTCTGATAAGCCAATCTTTGAATACAACACATTCTTTAGAAGTTGCAAAGCCTCTGGAGATTTGACCAAAACATGGTCATCTGGACTATGACTAAAGCGTAAAACTTTCAAATGACATAATACTTTGCACCTTCTGGTGGTATGATCGAGAATCTAAAGAATCACATTCTGACACTTGATACGAAGCAATTAGTCTGTTACTAATCAAGTTCTGATATGTCATAACATTCTAATAGTCTGTCAAGCTCTGAGATGAAAACCGAGCAGTGCTAGTCATACTCTAATGAGATGTCAACAGTAAAGTATTCCCTCTCTATCTCATCTACTGTAAGTCAAAAATTTATTTTATGAGTCTTGAACTCAGGGGGAGACTTTGAACAAGCATAAATTTTTTTTGGGCTTGACAGATTCAAGGGGAGCTGGTTAGCTTAACCTTTGTTATTGCGATTTTCGGTTATTACCCGTATAAATTATTCTATCAAAATACATGGGTTTGTCATCATCAAAAAGAGGGAGATTGTGAGAACAAAATCTGGTTCTGCATCTAGCTTTATGTTTTAATGATAATTTCACATATTATTTTAGAGAACAATCTTATTCTCTAACTGTTTTTCTGTCTACTGTAAAAAATTTGGTTAAACAGGTTCTGACTCTGATAGAAAGGCGTGTGACATCATCAGATTCCAAACTTAACATTCTAGAAAAATACATACAGTGATTACAAAACTCAAATTAAGACTCTAAGATGCTTCTGATACAACAGTTCTAAAAGAATGTTGGTACTAGAGCTTCTGACCAAGATTTGGTACAATAGTTCTGAAGATTAAAGTTCTGAAGATTAATGTTCTGAAGAATCAAGCTCTAAAGGATCTAATGAACCAAGCTCTGATTTTATGATTCTGAAGATTGTAAAAATATCATTCCAAGTGTCTTAAACTCTGATAAATAAGTTTTCTGATCCTTCTGCCACAAGCCTCATCAACATATATCAGAAGCCTATGAAGATTAGAAGTTAAAGATCAGAAATGTCTTGCGTGAAAGGATAAACACAAAAGTACAAATACAATGTCTACTATCCTGCTAAAGTAACTGTTGATACGATGATGTCTGACACTTCCTTATTGACCATTGAAGATATATCAGTTGGATCTCTACTTCCCATTCTACCCCTCAACGAATCTATTTCTTATCTATAAAATGAAGACTTGGAAGAACAAAGTAGAGAGATAGAAAGAGTTGAAAAAGGAAACTCAGAGAGAGAGGGAGAGAGTGTGGACAAGAAAATGTAGAGAAAGATATATACAAAGTAAATGGAGAGACACATACAAGGAAGATAGTAGAAGCATTCTGCTCTACAAAACTTATACTAAAAACGCTGCACAAAAATCTCATGTGAGATTTATACAATATAGTTTTGTAAAATTTGCAAGAAACTTTTGTTCATATCTTGTAATTAACACTGTTGTGTTATTAAGCTTAAATTTGTGTAATCTGCTTATGTAGAAGAATTCTTGTATACACATATGTAATCTCTTTTGAGTTAATGTTTCCTCAAGTGACTATGTGTTAGTCTGTATACTTGATAGGGCTAAGATGTTTTTCTAAACACTTAGACGATCGTTTGTAATCTTTCATGATTATTGGATTAAGTCCTTTTTGAATGCGAAATCACCTTGGCGGGTGGATTGGAGTAACTTAGTTAACAGTGAACCAAGATAAAAAAGATTGTGTTCTTTATCTTCTTTCACTTGTTTAACTTTGGTGGATACACTACTACAAAACACCCAAACAACAACGCCAGGTTTACAACGACATCCTATACACCGTTGTAATAGTGCGTACTGGATGCGCGCGCATTGTTTTAAGTCTTATTAAAAGGCTTTTGATGACGGGTAAAATTCGAACTGTGGTAATAGTGCGTACTGGATGCACACACATTATTTTAATTAGAAATTTCAAGGGTATAATAACGGTTGTTGTGAATACCGTGGTGATACAATCAAGCTTTCATGGGTTTGAACCTCATCGCCCTCAAATAGTTTATTCCTTTGACGTAAATGCGCCCTTTTTAAGTTTTATTTATATTTAACTAAAAACTAATAAGGATATCACTACGGTTATTTCTTAAAACCGTTGTTAAAAGCTGAAGCTTCTTTTTATGTATTTTAAACACCAAGTATATATCCATTTATCCACTGAAAAAAGAAACAGGACAAAAGAACCCTAACACCAACACCGTCACCATCGTCGGGAAGAACACAATAACAACAAGAAAGTGTTCTACTTTAAGTTGTTGCAATGTCGCATTTGAAGACAAACTCATCCAAAGGTGTTTCTATGTCTTCTTTCGCTGTAAAATCTCGATCTGGAAATTTCTGTGGTTGTGCTGGTCGTATGGTTTCGTACCAATGCAAGAAGGGACAAAATAAAGGAAGGGTTTTTTGGAGATGTCCATTTTGGAGGAGCGACGAAACATGTAATTTGTTCATATGGGATGAAGACGTGGGAGAAAGAGGTGGAAATGAAGATGAGAGCATTATGAAGTCAGAGTTGGAAGTTGTGGGCTATTTGAAGGTTATGTATGAGGATTTAAAGAAGAAGAACAAGAATTTGAAGAACAAACTGAAATCAGAGAGATTTTCTGGAAATCTCAAGATGTTATGTTTTCTTGTCTTCTTTATGTTTAATGATTACTTTGTTATGAAATGTAATAGTTGAATTAGGGTTTGAATTACATTATTGATGTTTAAACTGCAGATGCATTGTGAATTACATTGTTGATGTTTGAATTACATTATGAAGACAAGAATGCAACTAATAAAAGACGATTTCTTACAAGTAAGTTCAACGCAAACATTTACTTTTCAATTAGTTATCTGTTTGTTAGTATATTAGTTGATAGATATTGTAGTTCTAGTTTAAACTGTTAAGCAAAATGTTTAAAATTTCATTAGATAAATTAAGTTTCATTACATAAACTTTTCATTACATAAATTTAATCATCAAATCTAAATGCTCTGGATGAGAGGAAGTTTGACCAACCATAGTCAGCCTCATCATCATCATCAGAATCGACAACAACCATATGCCTTCTCAACATTCTTCTCCTTCTTCTCTTTCTTCTCCTCACCCTCAGAGCTCTACTTCTTTCTGCAGCACCCCCATCTACAGTAGCAACTTGTTGATTCTGAGGAAGGTGTTGAACGACAACCCCTTCTACAGCAATATTTTGATTATGAGGAAGGTTTTGAACTACATCCCCCTCTACAGCAACAACTTCATTCTCAACATTTTTGGTAGCTTGAGCAGTAGAACTCATTTTGATTCTTTTGGATTAAGTTGTTTTTATGTTTTGGTCTTTACGTTTTTATATTGTTTCTTCTAATTCTTCATCTTCTCTTGGAAGTTGAAGCTTCTGCCAACCTCGAGCTGTTGAATTAATGATTATATCTCTTTGTCTTTTGAAATTTCATTTTTCATCCTTTGATATTCCTTCGTAATTAATGATTTTGATATCTGTTCACAAATGGTGTATTGCTAATTCTGGTATGATACGTTTATTTTTTATTCATACACAATATCACAACGGTTATTACTCTTAACCGTTGTTATAAGGCGCGCGCTTTCCAATTTATTACAACGGTCACAAGACCGTCATTGTAAGTATCATATATATAACAACACTTACATAATAACGCATGTGTCCGCGTCATTATATATCTTTCCCAACCGTTGTTAAAAGGGTCTTCCGTAGTAGTGATAAAAGTTTGAAAAGATTATAATTGGTGAAATCCAATTCAAACCCCTCTTTCTTGTGTTTCTCGCACCTTCACTCTTGACTAGGAAATCTTGTTTCATTCAGCAGATAAAAGAAAAGAATGCAAACTAATGGGATACAGTGACTCAAGATGGTGTGGTGATGTTGAGGATAGAAAATCCATATTTGTGTATGCGTTTATGTTAGGTGGTGCACCAGTTGCTTAGATTTCAAGAAAGGAGACAATAGTAGCGTTGTCATCATGTGAGACAGAGTACATATCTGCCTCTCTCTGTGCATGTCAAGGAACGTGGATGGTGAACCTGATCGAGGAGATTTAAAGAGAAGACCATGGAACAATGACCACGAAGATCGACAACATGTCTGCTATAAATTTGGAGAAGAACCCTATAGCATGTGAAGAAGAAAACACATTGAAATGAGGTTGCATTATCTTCGAGAGCTAGTAAAAAAAATGGAAAGTTGAACTTGGAACACTACATAATTAAGAATCAGATTGCAGACATCACGACGAAGGTTATGCAGGTCTAATTGTTCAAGAGATTAAGAACTACAGTGAATATGGATAACATAGACACAATGAATTAGATGGTGTGTTAAATATGTAATTCTTTGTGTTAAGCATGCTTGTAATATTCGAAAGAGTCGAAGTCGAATGTGTTCGATAGAGTAGTAGTCGAATACAGTCTTAAGCAGTCGAAGTATGTAGCTGTCGAAGGAGTTAACCTCGACAGAGGTAAAACTTAATATTTGTTAATTAGTTAGTTAGAGATGACTTGGTGTCCAAGTAATCTCATGTATAAATAGGGAGGTACTATAATATTGTAAAGTAGTAGAATAAGATAAATCCAGTGAGAATAATCGTAGAGAGAAATTCTGTAGAATTTTATTCATCTTCTTTCCCCTTTCTCCTAAAATCCTAATTTCCCTTTTCTTTTCCAATTCACTTTCACAAATTTTTTTAAATCATTATGCGGCAGATCATCTTGTAACCAAGGAATGATTAAATCACTTGAATGAATAGAGAAGAATAAGAAGAACAGTTAATTAGAAAGATCGATTCTCGTTTAATCAAGATTGATTCAAATTATCTCTAAGATTAAAGTTAATTCCAATCCTTTTTATATATAAAAAGGTGGAATAAGATTTAACATGAGATTTGTTAAAAGTTAACAACAAAATATGAGGTTTCTTTAAATTTTTATAATGTAAATAATAAACAATAAATAAATATTAAAAATATTAAGAAATTGATTAACATTTTAATAAATTAATGAGTAAAATTTACAATATATGACTTAAAATAATTAAAAATTTAATTGATATACATCAATAATATAAAAATATTTTATATTTTTATTTAATCATTAACTTTTATAAGTGTTTAATTTTTATTTTAATCTCATCTAAAATATTATTTATAAATGATTGTGATACACCGTGTATGTAAAACAATTTACAACAAATGTGTGTATAAATCAAGAGAAAAAAGAAATACATTGACGGTGTAAAATATTTTACACTATCAACCAATCACAACCATGTATCAGAATAAAATGTATTTTTATTTTAAAAATACTGATATTACGTTGTAATTGTAAAAATTTTTATTGGTTGCATATGTAAAACTATCTTACACTGACAGTACACTACCATTAAACCCATAAATCAATCTCAATATTCAATACTAATTAAATTACTAATATTAATTCGGTAAAAATATTGTTTTAGTTCTTTAAGTTATTTTAAAATATCAAGTTAGTCCTTTAAGTTTTTTTTGTAATGCTTTGGTCATTTATGTTAAGTAACGTTTGCGTCGTTGACCTTTGTAAAAATCTCCGTTACAATAAATTGTAAACTCATATACCATTTGAACTGGTTTTTCGCGCTGATCACGAATATGTAATTAGTTTTACGTTTGATTGTGTATTTTGGTCGGATCAAACGATTTTTCATTATGTATTTGTCCACTTTTTTCCCTGATTCTCATGAACCGTAACTTGTTTGATAAATTATTTGATTGCATATTCGTGATCAGCGCGAAAAACTAGTTCAAATGGTATATGAGTTTGCAATTTATTGTAACAAAGATTTTTAAAAAGGTCAACGACGCAAACATTACATAACATAAAAGATCTTAGCGTTAAAAAAATGTTAAAGAAATAACTTAATATTTTAAAATAACTTAAAAGACCTACCCAGTATTTTTGCCTATTAATTAACTTAAGAATGTAAAGCCTAAGAAAATGTATAGTTTGAGGTGAAGACCTCTCTTGTCTCTCCATTGGACCGGTTCTATATATATACTCATAGTTTATTGATATTAAATGTTAAATTTATAAGATTTATATTATTTAATAATTATTAGTAGAAAATTAATTAAATTGATTTTTTTAAATAGATCAAATTTATGAAAATTCATAAAATTTATAACTAATTTCTGGCAGCATATATATATATATATATATATATATATATATATATATATATATATATATATATATATATATATAATATTAATATTTGATATTTATAAAGAGATTAATTGAAATACACTGTCAGTGTAAAATTATTTTACACTGACATCCAATTAAAATGAATCATTTTGACACATAATTATGGAATTAAAAATAAAAATAAATAAATTATAATTAAACTATTTTAATAACTAATTCTTTTATGTTTTTCTCTTCTCATGTGTCAAAATGATTCATTTTAATTGGATGTCAGTGTTGTAAAGTAGTTTTATACTGACAGTGTATTCCAATTAATCTCATTTATAAATCAATAAATTTTTTAAAAATATTATTAAATCTTATTTCCCCATATAATATTATTTTATCATACGTAAACATCTTTTATTAAAATGCATCTTAATAAATTATTTAAGTATTTAAAATTTTGTATACATGATCATTAATATAACAGCATTGCTATTCCTACACCCTTTCTTATACATACACTGTATTTCCGTACGATACGGACGACACTGTTCATATACGGCCGATACTATTCACTGTACGGACAGATACTATTCATGTACGGAAATATGATATTGTTCATGTACGGACAACGCTATTTACCGTACAGACATGTATTGTTCATGTACGGACGGAACTATTCACCGTCCGTAGGTGTAGGGTGGGTGTCAAAATATCATTTTCCTATAATATAAAATGTTGATTGTATCTGATTTGACTCATGTTCATTAAGCTTAGGAAATGTTTTAGTTTGGATAGATCCCATGTGATTGTTAGGTGTGTTGCTTAGTTTTTTTTTGTTCGGACTTTTCGCCCTCGATGTATAAAAAAATGAGTCAACAGTAAATTGATTTTATTATATGAAAAACTAAATATATAAATGTGTTAAATTTGATATTTTATAATAATATAAATATGAACAAATCTTTTCGTATAAAATTAATACTAATTAAAAAAAAGTAGCAATTGTCAATATTGTTATGCCAATTATCCAAGTCAAAGATACATATGGGATTGGTCAGTTTGCGGCTTCTATTTTTGTCTGTTTTTTATATTAATCCAAATGTATCAACTTTTTTTTCTTCCTTTAAATTATCTTGCTTCAGTTTTTAGATTGCCTTCCACTAATGAATTAATAAATTTAAAACCAAATATATTTTGAAATATAATAAAATTCCGTTAAATCTATTTTATTGATAATTATATAAAAATATTAAATTGAGGGATGCAATTATAGACCCGCAACATTTCTATCCGTTCAACATTTAAAAAATTGATGAATTTAATTGGTATGTATTAACCGTGTAAAATTATTTTACACTCTCAGCCAATTACTCTTGTGTATTTTGCTATATTAGATTATAATTTTTAAATTAACGGTATGATATAGCAGATTAATACATTCTTATTGAATGAGTACATATCAATTAAATTCAAAATTAATTTTTAAGTTTTAAAATATTTAACTAATGGCCACGTGAAATCTTCCCCTAATTTTTAGATTGCCTTCCACTAATTAATTAATAAAAAATATGTAATAGTAGAAAACCAACTCGTGAACGGCGAGATAATGCCTATATCTTTATTTTAAATTTCAATGCGGTCCTTTTCATTTTATTGTATTAAATAATGACCACGTGAAATCTTCACTTTCGATAAAAAAAGTTGACCTTTGGGAAGAGGAAAAAGGATTTCAGAAAAAAGAAAGTAATTAATTTTATTTTAAAAGAAAGTGGTTGTAATTAAAATATAAATGAAGGTTAACATTAATATATTTTTAGTTTTAAAAATATCAAAATAACAAAGATTAAATTTAAAAATTTACTTAAACAACATTTTTAAAATTCATCTTAAATTTGTGTGAAAATTTTTCATATAAAATTTGGGATGGATATCATTATTATATGTTTTTGTTAAAATCGGTTTTAAATAATTGCAAAGTTTTAGTTAGATTTAGGGTGAACTATTATTTTAATATTATTATATTTTAATGTAAAATTGTCCTAAATCGGTGCGAAAATTTTAGATGGATGTTATTATTTTGCTTATAATTATATGTTTAAATTAAAGTCGTCTCAAATCTATGGGAAACTTTAGACATAGTTGAGACGAAAATCTTTATTTTGTTTATTATTATATGTTTAAATAAAATTTGTCTCAAATTTGTACGAAAGTTTTTGAGAGATTTGTCACGTATGTCATTTTTTAAATAGAAAATTAAATGTATATTGTTTTAGGAATGTTGAGTGAATGAGAGATTACTTACTTCATGTGTTTTATCGCTTGGCAAAACTTTATGGTCTTTCATTTTGGGCCTTGCAAATGAAATAGAACAGTTATCCTTCAAGCCTTTGTTTTGTCCTTGCAAAACGAGGATTTGTCGCATATGCCAATATGCCAGATGTTTGACAGGAACAAACTAAGAACCTTGTGGGACGTCATTTTCGTTGAAAACAAGCGTGTTAAATGTCTTTCTTGTAATAAATAATGTTTCCCAAAGAGATTCTGATGTGTGTCCCTAAGCTGGTCAGCAATCACTACTACGGAAAACTCATTTCACAACGATTTGAAAAGGGGTATCATCACGCCTGACATACCGTTGTTAAGTAGAGTGTCGTTGTAAGTTCGTTGTTTCTACAACGGTCTGAAAACCGTTATTGAAAGGCAGAACGCGCGCCACATATCACAACGGTTATGCTAATAAATCGTTGTGATATAAACACTTAGGTATTGGGTTCGAAACCCATCAGCAGCAAACTATGTAAAACATAAATTATCTTTGATCTCGGTTACAATAGATAACCATTGTTGAAAGTACCCAGAGTTTATTATATTATCTTTGATCTCGGTTACAATAAATAACCGTTGTTGTAAGTACCCAGAGTTTATTATATTAAATGTAGAATGCTTGTTTTCCAAACACCTCACTAAAGAAATATACAAGGATTCAATTTGATGAAGAAGTCTATAATCTGCAAATTAAACTATTCTTGAAAACCAACTTAAACAAACCAATGTTTTCTGATTGCATTCGTCTCATCGTGCATTTCACGCTCTTTTACATATATATTGTGGTGTATTGGTCTGACTCCTTCGATATATCGTTATCTTCGATTATAGTTAAATTTCCATAAGAACAAGTCATTGGATAATCTGCCTCATCATCATCACTTATCATCATAATTTTTATACTCGTAAGTTTTACGATTATAAGTGTTGATGGAGAGGCATATTAACTAATAAATTGTTGTTAATGAAATTTAACTGTAATGGAAGATAGCGATGCATCTAAGGAGCCAGATCATTATACCATAATCTATATATCAAAGAACGTGAGATGAACGATGAGACGCATGCAATTCGGAAACATTGATTCATATAAGTTGGTTTTCAAATACAACTTAATTTGCAGATTATAGGTATCTATGTCAAATTAAATAAATGTATTTTAAGTTAGGGTTAGTGAAACAAACAATCTACATAGAATATAATAAACTCAAACAACATCCTATACCGGAACCAAATATTATAAACTCATATAATACGCTTGCTACCACCAACATCATCACCATGTATCATCCCCTTAACCTGTAAGGAAACACAACAAACTTTAACAATGAGCATCCTCAGTTGAAACCAAACCCTAAAACCATAATCCAGTGAAGAGTAAAGAGAGATCGAAAGAGATATATTATAAATTTCCAGGACGCACCTTTTAATGAAACTAATCGCGGAATAGGAATCAATTATGATGTTCATCTAGTTTGGGAAGCAATGAAAAAGAAATATAAAAAGGAAGAAACTTACACAAAAGCTTCATACTTCTTATATTTCTTTTCATTGTTTCTAAAACTAGATGAAGTTTGGTGACACTGTTGTTTCTTCATTTACTAACATCTTGTTTGTGAAGCTATGAAGAAGAAGTACAAAGTGGATGAAGTTTCCATCATAGCTTCATGCTTCTTGTACTTTTTTCCATAGCTACACAAACATTAGGTACCATAGCCAAAGTATGGTCTTTGTTAAGGTAGTGAAGACGAATCTGAAAAAATGAGAACAATCAACAAAAACAACATGCAACAAACGAGATAATGGGAGATATATAACAATAGATGGAAGAAGAAGAATACCTTAATGTATGAAGCACAAGATTCACGACTAATGGTGAAGACGAAGAGAAAAAATGGGTTCTAGAGTTTCACTGTGAAGGCAACGACATTACTGTCAATAAGTGAAAGTTAATTCACTTATATATAGGTAAACTATTTCACAACGGTTAACAATACCAACCGTATAGATAAGCTTTTATTTATTATAAATATATCACTACGGTTAGCCAGAAGAACCGTAGTGATAACCCTTTTATTTGTGAATTTTAAAATAAATAAAAAAGAAAATGTGCGCCTTAACGTTAAAGGAATAAAATATTTTATGGCGCTGAGGTTCGAACCAACGAAAGTTTGATTGTATCACAACGGTTGGTTCTATAACCGATGTTATATACAAATAATTTTTAATCAAAAAACAAAATAAATATGGTAGCGCCTTAGTTAAGATATGTCACCACGGTGTAGGGAAAAACCGTGGTGACCATGGCGTTGTTGAATGCATATTTTGTAGTAGTGAATGATACCTTTTGTATATTAGAATACTTGAGTACTTTGAACAATCTTTGATGAAATCTTACTTATTGGTGGTGTTTTTCATACATCCCAACATAGAGTATTGTAGAGTTATCTGCTAGTGAAATGCCTATAAAAAGCTCTTAGATAGCTGACGTTTTTGTTGCTTTTGGATTTGATAAGTTCTTATTCTTCTTTGTTTGTGATTTATTACATTGATGTTAAATTTTTTGTATAGGTCTCAGTCTCTGACTAGTTTGCACCCTTTCTTTTAGCGCGTGAATATTGGAAATCCATCCCTTTTAAATGCAATACCCAAGTTTCTCCTTCTTATAACTTTGTTTTTCCTATTAGGTCTTATGGGAAAGAAAGCCATGGGCTTCTTGTCTATCTGTTTGGCATCTTAGGGAACCTTTTTCCATATATGCACTCTATTAGGGATGCTATATTCACCTTTATTCCTATCTTAGGGAGATTTTTTGTGCTCCACTATTCCTTTTTTATGTGTTGGCAAAGTCTTTATAATGGAAGGCATTCAACCTTAAATTCGTAAGGAAAAAGGAGATAACTTTTTGGCATGGGTGGACCAAGAGACATCAGTTGTTGCCTCTATCGTTACTATGAAAGGTAGGTTAGACTGTTCCTTCACGGTGGTGGGACCCTCTAATGACTAGTGGGTGATTCTCCCTAAGGAAGACAAGAGGATCTGGAGTAAATTCGACGGGTGCATAATTCCTCTTCATGAATGATTGTTCTCTTTGACAGGTTTTCGTCTTCCTTTCAATGATTTTGAGGTCGACATGCTTATGTTAGACGATGGCTATGCATCTAGAAGGGGGGTTGAATAGATCCCAAGAGATTTACACGCAAAAATTGATTTTAAAAATTTTAAGTAGAAGCAGCCACCGAATCGCTCGTCTACAACAAACCTCTACTAAAAGGATCGGATATGCACGACAATATTATAAATGGAATACGGAAGAGAAAAATTCAGAACGATTCACACAATTGAAACGCAATCAATAAAGTTTACTTTCTTAATACTTAATCCAAACCAATGAGGTGAATCGATAAACAATTAGAGACAAATGCGTTCGATTTTGCTTTGAAACAAATTATCAAATACTTGGTGTGCGTAAACACACTAAGTTCAGAATTTCTATGGAATGTAATGTAAAGCTGCTCCAAGATACAATTCAAGGGATTGTATCAATTTAACAAAACAGTTTCTCAGCTCAAGATTACACTACGACAGAAATTTCGATAAATTGCGACTTCACAAATTCGAATAAACTGAAATATAAAAGAGTTAAGGGAAAGAGAGAACAAACGAGATTTGATTAGGCAGTTCCCCAATCGTCCTCGCTTTGGGTACGTCTGCCCCCAATTCCACAATTGGAATTGATATATATATATATATATATATATATATATATATATATATATATATATGTATGCAGCTGTTGCAAATTGTTTATTACAAGAGAAGAAATATGAACATCCAAACTCCCAAACGTCTTTGATCATTGCTGCAGAGCCTTCTCTTCCCTTGATTCGAGACGAATCAAGTGCTTCGAATATGGTTGATCCAATTACCATCTCACGCTACTTGATTGCAAGAAACCTTGTTCTTCAATCCTTTTCACTCGATAAATTGCGATCTACCAAAGATTCGAACCCAAACCTCTCTTCTACGATCCTCTGATTACAACTACTAAACCGAACGATTACTCCAATCTTCGGTTACCTTCGCCGGGCTGAATCCCTGTAGAACGAAACGGTTTGTGCTAAAACCCCTCAAAATCTACTCGATTCTTGGAGGACAGAACCAACTGGTTTTATTCAAGAAACACCTACCAAGCTCTCAACCCAGAAAATGAAGATCATACACTTCCTAAATTCTGAACGTTATCACTTCGATCAATGGGCGACACAAACAAAGATGATTATGTGTGATTGTTTGTTTACTCAATGAAGAAGATGAAGATGAAGAGAAAAATGGTATCTATTTTCACGTTTCTTGTTTTTTTTTTATTATGGATAATGAGATGACCAAACTATTTATAGAGAATGAATTGACCCACTAAAAGTTATAATAGAAATAACAGAAAAAATTTAAGTGAAAAATGCAGTTAAGACGCGTATGGGTCGACTCATACTTTAATGAGGGTCGGCGTGCGCTAACCCGTGGAAAATACTGTAAAAATTTGACAAGTTATGAGTCGACCCAAAGGCATCATGCGTCGACGCACGAATGCAATTTTTGCATTCCCAGAATCATGCGCTTTCTCGGTCATTTCACCAGTTTTGCACTAGTAAGCATGAGTCGACTCATGCATAGGGTAGGTCAGCGCATAACCTGTATTTTTACATAAAATGCATTTTTTTTTTGCACATTTTAACTGACCAAGACCCAGAAAAACATACTAGACACCAGTATAATGATCATGCACATGTATTTATGGATAAGACAAAGTCCTATATGTCTAGACACATGAACAACAATGACTAGATACAATTTGCCCAACAAGAGAAGTGATACCGCTCAAATTACAATATAATACTTAGCATATTTGTTGACATCATTAAAATGAAATAGATGAAAGACCTTAGCCCTCACATACTCCCCCTTTTTTATGATGGCAACACTGTTTAGCTTTCTCTTGATTTGTAATTTGAGAACGAACAAGCTCCCCCTGTCTTTAACACTTGGTTAATTTCCGCTAATTTCTGCTTGCTATCCTTCTCCCCCTTTGTCAACATCAAAAAGAAGAGAAGAAGGTGGTCAAAATAATACTATAACACGTAAGGATCCATCACATATTTGTAACACAACAACATTAACACACATCCACATATGATACAATTAATGTAAGATTGGAAACGGATAAATACGGAACATAAAACGCAAAGATAATTCATTCCATAATTAAAAAAATCCAAAACACACTGAAACAAAATTGAAATTTTTGCAATCATAAGTTCCAAAAAGATAAATAAGCATACACACACATAGAACAAACATCCAAGTGAACAATATATGCACAACATGTAATAAACATCAAGTTTAAAGTAGTTAACATGGCACAAAATATATTAAACATATATGAATCGGAACGATATTACCTTGATCACTATGACGATGAGAGCCCTCACATATAGCTAAATATCTCTTTGCATTGTTAGTTAAAAGAATAAACAAGCATGTATATATGTGAAGATCACTATCTTAAAGGATTATCAAACACGATCCGAGATATCGAGAATGCCAAGTTCCCTACGGATGTGAAAGAAAGGCTCAGTGGCTAACGGTTTTGTAAAAATGTCATCAAGTTGATTTTTAGTATCAACATGCTCAAAGATCACATCACCTTTCTCTACGTGATCCCTAAGAAAATGATGGTGTATTTCGATATGCTTGGTGCGTGAATGTAATACGGGTTCTTAGTCAGGTTTGTTGCACTAGTGTTATCGCACAAAATGGGAATACGCTCAAGTTTTAAATTGAAATCAAGTAATTATTGTTTAAGCCATAAGACTTGAGCACAAAAACTGCCTGCGGCAATGTATTCCGCCTCGGCTGTTGACAAAGCAACCAAAACCTATTTCTTGCTATGCCAACTCACCAAGGAATTTGCAAAAAGGTGACACGTGCCACTAGTACTTTTCCTATCCAACTTGCACCCGACAAAGTCGGAATCGGAATAACTAACTAAGGAACAAACACTACCTTTGGATTACCACAGCCCATACTTTGGAGTACCGGAAAGGTATCGAAGTATGTGCTTAACTGTTTTTAAGTGGGATTCCTTGGGACGTGCTTGATACCTCACACACATGCATACACTGAACATAATGTCGGGTCGTGATGCGGTAAGATAAAGAAGAGATCCAATCATACCTCGATACTTCTTTACCTCAACATACTTACCATTTTCGTCAAGATCAAGATTGGCACAAGTAGGCATTAAAGTATCTATTGCTTTGCAGTTTAGCATATCAAAATGTTTAAGTAGCTCAAGACAATACTTCGTTTGACTCACGAATGTGCCCTCTTCGAGTTGTTTGATTTGCAATCCGAGGAAATAGTTAAGCTCCCCCATCATGCTTATTTCAAACTCCCCCTGCATCAAACTAGAAAACTCCTTGACCAAGGTCATGTTAGTAGACCCAAAAATAATATCGTCAACATAAATTTGTACCAAAATTAAATGTTTTCCTTGACGTTTAATGAAGAGGGCTATGTCAATCTTCCCTCTTGAATACCCTTGATCAAGTAAAAATTTACTTAGACGTTCATACCAAGCCCTAGGGGCTTGTTTAAGTCCGTACAAAGCACGTTTAAGTTTATAGACATGATCAGGATATTCATGGGATTCAAAACCCGGAGGTTGGGCAACATAAACCTCTTCATTTATATATCCATTAAGGAAAGCACTTTTAACGTCCATTTGGAATAATTTGAAGTTCTTAGTGCAAGCATAAGCAAGTAAAAGGCGTATAGCCTCGAGTCGGGCAACCGGCGCATAAGTTTCCTCATAGTCGATTCCTTCCTCTTGGTTATAGCCTTGCGCTACAAGCCGCGCTTTGTTACATGTTATTACTCCATTCTCATCAAGTTTATTCCTAAACACCCATCGGGTGCCGATTACTCGATGATCTCGCGGAGGGGGGACAAGGTCCCAAACCTCATTTCTCCTGAATTGGTTTAGTTTATCTTGCATTGACAAAAACCAATGCTCATCGAGTAATGCCTCCTTTGCGTTTTTAGGTTCAACTTAGGGGACAAAAGCAGAGAAATAACAAAAGTTACTAAGTTTAGAGCCAGTGGTTACTCCCTTAGAGATATCACCGATGATATTGTCTATTGGATGGTCTTTGGGAGACTTCCATGCTGGAGGAAGGTCATCTTCATTAGTTGGATGATCCTCCTCACTCTTCATTGGTTGGTGATCCTTTTCCTCCTCAATACGCACTGCTTCAGGCTGATCAGTTCCCTTATCAGTGTCCTTGAGTATGTCTTCAGAAGATGCACCTGCACCATGAAAAGAACTACCTTCTCCGACATTTCTTAGATAAGACTCATCAAAAGTAACATGTACCGACTCTTCAACAATTCGTAACCTTTTATTATATATTCTATAAGCTTTACTTGACTGAGAGCATCCAAGGAAATAGCCTCGTTGGCCTTGGCATCAAACTTACCAAGCGTCTCTTTACCATTGTTCAACACGAAACACTTGCAATAAAAAACGTGAAGGTGAGAGATATTTGGCTTACACCCTTTTAAAAGCTCATACGGTGTCTTGTTTAGAATAGGTCGGATGAGCACCCTATTCAAAACGTAACAAGCCGTACTTATGGCGTCGGCCCAAAAGTATTTTGGAAGTCCACTCTCATTGATCATAGTCCTTCCTAATTTTTCCAAAATTCTATTTTTACGTTCCACAGCCCCGTTTTGTTGAGGGGTACGTGGTGTGGAAAAATTATGATCAATTCCATGGGATTCACAAAATGCTTCAAATAAATGGTTTTCAAACTCACCCCCATGATCACTTCTAATCGCCACAATGTTCGTGTTTAACTTGTTTTGAGACAACTTAGCAAATCTCTCAAAAGCCAAAAAGGTATCACTTTTGTTTGCTAAGAAAATGATCCAGCAAAACCTAGAAAAGTCATTGACTATTACAAAACCATAATAGTTACCACATAGGCTTTTAACCCTAGATGGTCCAAAGAGGTCCATATGAAGGAGCTCAAGGGGTCTCATAGTTGAAACAATGTTTTTAGATTTGAATGAGATCCTTGTTTGCTTCCCCATTTGGCACGCATCACAAAGGTGATCCTTTGTGAATTTGATTTTGGGCAAACCGATGACTAGGTCTTTAGAGACTATTTTGTTAAGCAAATCAAAGTTGATATGAGCCAAACGTCTATGCCACAACCATGAATCTTCATTATAGTGACTAGACACTTGTCTCCATCGAACGATACCTCACTTAAGTCTAGAATATAGACATTATTCACCCTCAAGCCCTTAAACACATTCTTTTTGTCACTATCTTCAACTATGCAACAATCATTTGAAAAAGATACTTTATAATTCTTGTCACATAGTTGACTAATGCTTAAAAGGTTGTGTCTAAGGCCTTCCACAAGCAGCACATCAGAGATAGTAGTAGATGAAAGGTTACCTACACTACCTTTGCCGAGAATCTGTCCCTTATTGTTATCTCCGTAGGTGACAAACCCCTTTTTCTTCGCCACAAGGTCGATGAAAAGAGATATGTCTCCTGTCACGTGTCTTGAGCAGCCACTATCCAGACCCATCTTCTTTCGGTGGTCTCAAGACTTTGTACCTACAAAAAAATCAAGGGAGAGTAGGTACCTAATTCTCATTGGGTCCTTTATGGTAAGTGAAACCAAGATTGCCTTTGGGCAACTATTGATAAATGTTGTTTGGAACAAGAAATCTTCTAAAGTGGCACTTAGCAATAGTATGACCCGACTTACAACAATATAAGCAATCACGGTTCATTTGGAATTCACCTTTGCTATCACTATCTCGAATCACATACGTATATTTTTTATATGGATTATTCATTGTTTCACGAAAATGTGATCGATAAATAGCAAACGTAATTTTAGGCTTAAGAGCCTTGTCCAACTTGGCTTTGAAGGTTCTCACCTCTTCTTGCCAAATACGACAAGTATCACAACCCCAAACCTTGAACCATGGAGACTTATTCTCATCAATCTTAGCTTTTGATGCATCCACCATGGAGTTTTTAAGATCTTCCAATTTCCTTTCGGAATCGGAAACCTTTTTCTCCAAGTATTTAAAAATCTTTTTGTTTGAGGCTAAGCTTTGAAAAGCTTCCTTAGCCTCATGGTGCAATGTATCAAAAGCTCTTTTTAATTCAGCATGAGACATATTATGAGAATTTTCATATTTAGAGTGCTTTACCTCCTTTTTCTTGCTTCGTTGAGCCATAAGACATAGATTTACGGACTCGCTTTCGTCACTTGAGTTGTCCCCTTTTTCAGACTCACTATCGCTTTCCCAAGCGATGTAAGCTCGTCTTGACTTATTTGACTTCTTATTGTGACGACACTTGTCCTTGTCTTTGTCCTTCTTAAGCAATGGGCAATCCGGCTTGTAGTGCCCGTATTTCCCACAATTGAAATAAGATCCTTTGGCTTTGCTACTCTTGTTTCCTTCGTTTCTAGATTGCTTTCTAAACTTGACTAGATTTTTATCCGAGTGTTGGATCTCATTTTTCCGAATATACCTATTGTATCTCTTCACAAATAGGCCCATGTCTTCACCGGATTCATCATCTTCGTCATTGTTGGTTTCACTATCACTATGCTCTTGGTGTGTGGACTTAGAACAAGAATTCTTAAGAGCAATCGAATTCTTCTCCGTATCTTTTGTCTTCTCCTTCTTTATGCTCTTTTCATGTTTTTCCAATCCAATGAGCACCTGCTCATGCTCATCGAGTTTACCAAAAAGTGTTGTGAGGTACAGTGTAGCTAAATTATTGGCCTCCTTGATCGCGGTGACCTTCGGTTGCCATTCCCTGTTAAGACACCTCAGAATTTTGTTAGTAGCAACCTCGTTTGGAATTGGCTTACCAATCACATGTAATTTGTTGATAATGTGAGTAAATCGTTTTTGCATATCCACAATGGTTTCCCCTTGCTTCATGTAAATCAAATCAAACTCTTGCATTAGTGTGTTAATACAGGTCATTTTAACATCATTAGTGCCTTCGTGGGCTACTTGTAAAGCATCCCACATGGCCTTGGCCCTCTCACAATGAGAGACACGATAATACTCATCAACTCCCAATGAAGAGATCAAAATATTACGAGCCTTCCAATCGTAACTGTACTTTTTCTCGTCCTCCTCATTCCATTGAGCTTCGGGTTTGGGAACGACAATGCCATTCGCATTTGTCATAGTAATTTCCATGGGACCGTTCAAAATAACCTTCCAAACCTTCTGATCTATGGAATTAATATGGACGCGCATACAATCCTTCCAGTAGCTGTAATTCTCGCCTGTAAAAACTGGAGCTCTATTATAAGCTCCTTTAGGTTTGTTCGCCATGATCCAAGAAGTTTTACCGAAGCACCAGATAAACCGGAGCTCGTGATACCACTTGTTAGACGATGGCTATGGATCTAGAAGGGGGGGTTGAATAGATCCTAAGATATTTACACGCAAAAATTGATTTTAAAAATTTTAAGCAGAAGCAGCCACCAAATCGCTCGTCTACAATGAACCTCTACTAAAAGGATCGGATATGCACGACAATATTATGAATGGAATATGGAAGAGAAAAATTCAGAACGATTCACACAATTGAAACGCAATCAACAAAGTTTACTTGCTTAATACTTAATCCAAACCACTGAGGTGAATTGATAAACAATTAGAGACAAATGCGTTCGATTTTGCTTTGAAACAAATTATCAAACACTTGGTGTGCGTAAACACACTAAGTGCAGAATTTCTATGGAATGTAATGTAAAGCTTCTCCAAGATACAATTCAAGGAATTGTATCAATTTAACAAAATAGTTTCTCAGCTCAAGATTACACTACGACATAAATTTCGACAAATTGCGACTTCACAAATTCGAATAAACTGAAATGTAAAAAAGTTAAGGGAAAAAGAGAACAAACGAGATTTGATTAGGCAGTTCCCCAATCGTCCTCGCTTTGGGTACGTCTACCCCCAATTCCACAAGAGAAGAACTATGAACATCCAAACTCCCAAACATTTTTGATCGTTGATGCAGAGCCTTCTCTTCCCTTGATTCGAGTCGAATCAAGTGCTTCAAATATGGTTGATCCAATTACTGTCTCACGTTACTTGATTGTAAGAAACCTTGTTCTTCAATCCTTTTCACTCGATCAATTACGATCTACCAAAGATTCAAACCCAAACCTCTCTTCTACGATCCTCCAATTACAGCTACTAAACCGAGCGATTACTCCAATCTTCGGTTACCTTCGCCCGGCTGAATCCCTGTAGAACAAAACGATTTGTGCAAAAACCCCCCAAAATCTACTCGATTCTTGGAGGACAAAACCAACTGTTTTTATTCAAGAAACACCTACCAAGCTCTCAACCCAGAAAATGAAGATCATACACTTCCTAAATTCTGAACGTTATCACTTCAATCAATGGGTGACACAAACAAAGATGATTATGTGTGATTGTTTGTTTACTCAATGAAGAAGATGAAGATGAAGAGAAAAATGGTATCTATTTTCACGTTTCTTGTTTTTTTTTATTATGGATAATGAGATGACCAAACTATTTATAGAGAATGAATTGACCCACTAAAAGTTATAACAGAAATAACAGAAAAAATTTAAGTGAAAAATGCAGTTAAGACGCGTATGGGTCGACTCATACTTTAATGAGGGTCGGCGTGCGCTAACCCGTGGAAAATACTGTAAAAAATTGACAAGTTATGCGTCGACCCAAAGGCATCATGCGTCGGCGCACGAATGCAATTTTTGCATTCCCAGAATCATGCGCTTTCCCGGTCATTTCACCAGTTTTGCACTAGTAAGCATGAGTCGACTCATGCATAGGGTAGGTCAGCGCATAACCTGTATTTTTACATAAAATGCATTTTTTTTTTGCACATTTTAACTAACCAAGACCTAGACAAACATACTAGACACCAGTATAATGATCATGCACATATATTTATGGATAAGATAAAGTCCTATATGTCTAGACACATGAATAACAATGACTAGATGCAATTTGCTTAACAAGAGAAGTGATACCGTTCAAATTACAATCTAATACTTAGCATATTTGTTGACATCATTAAAATGAAATAGATGAAAGACCTTAGCCCTCACAGCTTAATCATTTACTGATTGCCCCCTCACAATTATATCTGGTGATCTAGGCCTATATCAAGGATTTCCATTACTGGTGTAAATACAAGAATGGTGTGCCGACCACACCGCTCTTCTTACACCTTTTTAAACTCAATGCAGCTCTACTGATATGGCTCGAGAACAAGGTTTGATATCTCTTCGGAAATGTTCCAAGATTTTTGAAGTTTATTTGGAGAGCGTGAAAAACTTCAAAGATTAGTATTTCTTGGTTACCCACATCAATGAGTTAACACACTCGAACATATGCAACATAGATCCCATACATCCTTACCACTGTTCTGGCAGGTTCTCTAAGTTATGGCACCAAAGTCATTTCTTGGAAGATTCGACATCATATGTCTATAAAGTAAACTATTTGATTAAAGATAAGGTAGACTAAAGATACATTTATTATCTTTCTTTGATGATTTGGGTTATGTCAACGGAGTTGTTCCTTCTAACGTTGCGTCGAAGAAGTAAGGGAAATAGTACATATAGACACACTTGTTGATGGACATCCGTTTGAAAGAGGCTGGGCAGACCATATTTGATGAGTAATGTTGGTACGGAATAGCGGCAAGCAACAAAAGTTTTTGGAAGTATTTTTCTGGGAATTTATCGTGTCCACAGAGATCGGTGCTACTGAACTGTCGTTCGACAATTTAAATATTATTGAGTTTGGGATAAAATGGTTTGAATAAAAGCGGAAAAGTAAATATCAACATAAAAAGAACTCATTCTTCGGAGAAAAGAAACTTATCAAGCATACATATAATCCACTTGTCACAAACATAAATTTATCGATCATTTTCACCCTACTACAATACTCGTCAAAATCATCCAATATCGCTCACAACAGTGTCCATCTCTGGCACACTGAGCTGAGAGAGCAACCGTATCACTCTCGTTGTCGCTCTCGCGCACGACACCTCGAAACACGAAAGGCATCAAGTTCCGACACCATAAATATTATCATCTAAATCTATCTCTAGCATCTAGACAATAGATATCCATCCCTAATCAAGATTCATGATTTTTATCTCTAACACAACACAAATCCAAACATAAATGCAAAAAGATCAAGGAAGACATCGATAATGATTTGTAAAGCAGATTTCATACAATATTATGATCAACAAAGATACATATGTTCATAGTAACTATACAACACCCAACAAAAAAAGAATACACAAAGAGGAAGATAAATGAACCAAAGATGTCGCGGTTTGTCAACGCCGGTCGACGAGAAATCCACCTCGGATCATCCGTATGCAAGCTTCAATGTTGTTTTCTAAGCTAATCCTATGAAGAAATGAAGTATGATGGAGTGGTTGCAAAAAATGCCCAAACCATAACCTAAAAAATATGTTTTTACCCCTATTTATTGTTGTCATCATCGCAGACCCCGCTTTGCCCGGTTTTGGGCGCTAAGCGCGCCCTTATTAATGTTAAACCGCCTTAAAAGCCCGTTAAGCGCGGTCGGGCGCGCTTAGCCCAGCATGCTCGGGAATAAAAAATTTCTGCACTTGTTTTCTTCATAACTTTTGAACCGTAACTCCGTTTTCCGTCCGGTTCGAAGCGTTGGAAAGCTTATTCAATGCTCTATCTAACAATGCTCCAATATCAATGCTTTAATACCTACAAAAATAAATGGAAAACAATTAAACTCAATGATATTTACACGATAACGCAATACATACACTATAAGGTAAAGTAAACGTATTTACAAACAAAGCGGGGTTTATTCGAACGATTTTAACAAAAAGTATCGATAAGTGCAACAAAACTTATATACAAAAATAGCTACAATTTACATTTATCAACTCTTCCCAACTTACATAATTGTTTGTCCTCAAACAAAGCCAACATCTAAAGGAACAAAAGCGAAATCTAAGAAATCACACAACAACAAGTTTTTACAAACAAAAACAAATACAATGGTTCAATCAAAAATGGTACACACAAAGTAAATACTTACCACTAAACTTCAACGATAACATAATCACGAAACAAATGCTAAATACAAAAGTCATGCCAAACATTCTAAAACAACACAAGTTCAAATGTGAATCACACCTAGCAAAAACAATCATCGGTAGATGAAAAACATAAAATGAGGGATTTTTCACTCACACAACAATCTTGCAAGCAAAAGACTAAATTATGCAATCATCCAAAAATCATGCTGAAAACATAAAAGCAAGAATCAAAAGGACTTTCAGGGCTGTAATGTGGTCGGGTGAACAAACAAGGAATAATTCCTAAATCTAATCGAAACAAAAACTTGCCTAAACCTAAGGGAGTGATCAACTCACAAAAGTTCAAAAACAAAATTTCAGTCAAACTTCTTCCAAAATCCCAAGTGTTACACCAAACACATAGAACTTATTAGCACAACATTATTCTACTCTTTTTGTTTTTCTTTTTCAAAGCTTTTTTCAATTTTTTTTCTTTCTTTTTCTTTTCTTTTTCATATTTTTCTCTTTTTTCTTTTCTTTTTCAACCTCATAGCAACCAATAACATAAGTGAGAAAACATTGCTCTCCCTAACTTGAATTCAACCACATCATCATGTGAATACTCCCTACTTTCTAAGGCAAGGTAAAAATTCATACAATAACACAAAGTTGAGGGCTCAAGAAAAAACAACAATCAAGATCCACACAAAAAATGAATTTGATACTCATAGACAAGCATCAAGCTCAAACAACATGGATAATGACTAAAGGCTCAAAGGGGTTACAAAATGATCACACACTCACAAGGTGAATTGACTATTTGGCTAAGGTAGTTATGCTCAAAATGAAACAAGTGCCTTAATCCTTTTCATGCTTTCAAATAATCAACACAAACAAAAGATTAAGCATAATAAAATCCAGTTAAAACAAGAATATTGGTACTCCGAGCATATTTGAACAATGGAAGGCTTCCTCACAAAAAGGGTGGGAACTAAAGTGATTCACATACGAACAAGTATATAAAAGAATGAATGGCATAGAAGTTGTAAAAAGCCTAAGTATCATGAATATGCTAAAGTCTAGAAGGCGATAAACACATACCTTGAACGTGTACAAAACTTTAAACACTATCATTACCACGCATTCGCAAGTTGAAACACTCAAAAACGGAAAATCACCGAATGCGACTTCAAGCTATCGAACCAAAATTTGATTCCAAACAACAACAAAAGAATTAGTTATACTACGGTTATGTACTATCTAAAGCCTAGGAGAAAGTGGGGAAAAGGAAGGCAAGTGAAACAAAAAGAATTCACTGGCTCATCTCAGCAGAGCGCGCTAAGCGAGCACACCCGCGCTAAGCGCGCTACACCAGAAGCAGAAAAACAGGACAACAAAAATGCATTTCATGTTACCTCTACTATCACCTACACAACTCAATTACAAAACATACAATATTTACACATACAAACTTCCTCAAGTTAAACACGACAAGCTTGAGGAAAACAAAACTTAACACCTTAACACGAACTACCATAAACATACTAAAAGAATGGGAGAAAAAAACATTAGAAACTAACAACAATAAAACATGCTTGTTTTACGTCATAAGTTCGACGCCAATTATTTACAAACCAACAAGTTGCTTTGGAAGAGCCAAATGCTTTCACTCTCGCCTTTGCTTTCATCTCTTCGAGCTCTAACCGGAACTACACATCTAACCATACTTTTGGCAAACGTGAAGAGAAACAAATATATACACTATATTCACAATTATGCAAAACATGTAAAATTCACAAATATGGTAAACATATACAAGTATCAATATAAACAAGTGGAAAATAGAAAATATATACGATATCTACAAAACTCAAAAACAAAGAAACTATCGCAATGCGATCCAATAAAAACACCAATCCCCGACAACGGCGCCATTTTGTTGGTGCGGAATAGCGGCAAGCAACAAAAGTTTTTGGAAGTATTTTTCCGGGAAGTTATAGTGTCCACAGAGATCGGTGCTACTGAACTGCCGTTCGACAATTTAAATGTTATTGAGTTTGGGATAAAATGGTTTGAATAAAAGCGAAAAAGTAAATATCAACATAAAAAGAATTCATTCTTCGGAGAAAAGAAACTTATCAAGCATACATATAATCCACTCGTCACAAACATAAATTTATCGATCATTTTCACTCTACTACAATACTCGTCAAAATCATCCAGTATCGCTCACAAAAGTGTCCATCTCTGACACACTGAGCTGAGAGAGCAACCGTATCACTCTCGTTGTCTCTCTCGCGCACGACGCCTCGAAACACGGAAGACATTAAGTTCCAACACCATAAAGATTATCATCTAAATCTATCTCTAGCATCTAGACAATAGATATTCATCCCTAATCAAGATTCATGATGTTTATCTCTAACACAACACAAATCCAAACATAAATGAAAAAAGATCAAGGAAGACATCGATAATGATTTGTAACGCAGATTTTATACAATATTATGATCAACAAAGATACATATGTTCATAGTAACTATACAACACCCAACAAAAAAAGAATACACAAAGAGGAAGAGAAATGAACCAAACATGTCGCGGTTTGTCAACGCCGGTCTATGAGAAATCCACCTCGGATCATCCGTATGCAAGCTTCAATGTTGTTTTCTAAGCTAATCATATGAAGAAATGAAGTATGATGGAGTGGGAGCAAAAAATACCCAAACCATAACCTAAAAAAATGTGTTTTGCCCCTATTTATTGCCGGCATCATCGCAGACCCCGCTTAGCCCAGTTTTGGGTGCTAAGCGCACCCTTATTAATGTTAAACTGCCTTAAAAGCCCGCTAAGCGCGGTCGGGCATGCTTAGCCCGGTCTGCTCGGGAATGAAAATTTTCTGCACTTGTTTTCTTCTTAACTTTTGAACCGTAACTCCGTTTTTCACCCGGTTCAAAGCGTTGGAAAGATTATTCAATGCTCTATCTAACAATGCTCCAATATCAATGCTTTAATACCTAAAAAAAATGGAAAACAATTAAACTCAATGATATTTACACGATAATGCAATACATACACTATAAAGTAAAGTAAACGTATTTACAAACAAAGCGGGGTTTAATCGAACGATTTTAACAAAAAGTATCGATAAGTGCAACAAAACTTATATACAAAAATAGCTACAATTTGCACTTATCAAGTAACACAGGGGAATTCCATTCTTCTTGAATAGTCTTGTAGTGCTTTATTTCTGAAGTTTTTGTTTTTGTCATGCAGAAAAGATGAACTGTTGAAAAACAATGCAGAAGATGAAAAGGACTCCTTGGATGATTCCTTCCTAGTTGGATGTTACCAACACCTCAACTATTAGAGGAAGGTTCAGGCTATTGTGACCTCAGTTGGTCAAATTACTCTCTATTCACCCACCCCTATAAGGGCAGAGATTTATGATTCTCCCGACTGGACCCTAGTGGAAGAGGCTTTGTGCTCGTCACTACTCATAGTCGGAGGAGGTCTGGTTGTCAACCCTGGCCTTGAGGTGTATGATAAGTGATTATTGCATCATATTTTTTAGCTTATTTTCCTTTTTCTATCTTGTTTGTTTTCATTGTTTTAGTTCGATTTTATGCGCTTTTGTGTTCTTTTGATGTTTTTGAAAAATAAGAGAGTAATGGATCCATTTGGAGTGAAAGAGACCAAGGATCGCGTAAAAAGGATCCTCCAACATACAAAATATTATGGCCAACACAATTGGGTCGTGTCAGCTGACATAGGTTGTGTTGGCCCAAAGATGATGCACCATACAAAACCAGGTGCAAGACAGGATGGTCATGTCCTCTAACACGTGTCATGTTGCCTGACACGGTCAGGTGACGCACACGTGTTACACCTAGCGACAGTTACGAATTCAATGGTTTTTTTATGTGTTTTTGTGATGTGCGGTCATCTGAAATCTCCCAAGACATGATGTTAGTGTGTTTTAATAATTGAGAATGAAATAATTAATGGTTATGAATGATTAATGGATAGTTTTTGTATAAATAATACTGCTTGAACCAAATCATCACTTGCTACTACACACTTTGTAATTTCCAACTTTTGTTCTTTGCTCTCATTTGTATTCCTCTGCAACATTGTTGTAATTCTCTGGTTTTCTTTTATTTTATCAATTTTGCTTCAATATAGGTTATTTATATTGCTTTACTCTATCTACTCGCATAATATGTCTTTCACTTATTTAATTGTCGTTAACCTCACCATGAGTGAGATGTTTCATAAGTACAATGGGTCGTAAGAGTCTATACCATGATGACCCCAATTGATTTATCCGAATATGAATTACGAGAATCATAAGTACTTTTATTTTAGAATTTGAGTTCTTAAAAACATTTGTGTCAGTTGCGAAAGCAAAGGCAACCCATATCTGATCGTTGTCTGAAAGGATATGAATCAATATCGGATCGCAGATTGCTAAATAATAGAATAGTGAGGCACCCGCCATGACAAGCAGACTTACTCTTGATTGAGAAAGCCGCTTAGCCATGCCAAAAACACGTATAGATATGCATGCCATGAAAGTGGGTGTCGTACATATTTATCTACTTTTTTATAAATTGCTTAAATATTTTTGTGTTCAAATTCGGATAATCAATAGGGTAAGTCTTGATAGATAGTTACAACCACGTGCCCTATTTTCATTATTTGTTAATTTTATTTCAATTTGAACTAAACCACCAATATTGCGATCGCTTTAGCTAAACACCATTCGGATAAAATTCGGTACTACCCGAACACCCTAAGTTTCTCAAGTACGATACGAGTCTAACGTGTATTTTGTACCATAGTACTCGGAATCTGAGAAGTACTTCCCAAGTAGTTTATTTTGACAATATGGCATATTTTTTATTCACATGTCATGTATGATCGATTGAGAAAAGAAAAAAAATGTATATGCACTAAAAAGATGAAAAATGGCGGTAAAAGGTGATTGCACCTACTAAGTTGGTTAACCTCACTCGTTTATTCCACCCAACGGTGGTTGAACCCTAAAGTCAACGCAAAATGGGCAATAAATAAACACACAAAAGTGTGTAATTTCATCTGTAAATAAAGATGGCAAGTAATTGCTTATCTGGTGTAAAAAAATCTCAATCGGTCTTGTGCGTGTGATGACTATCATTATTTCAAATGATAGTGGAAAGTTTGTGGTTAAATTCTAACCAAAAACACAGGAGAGAAGCGGTGAGTCTTCCTTCCAAACGGAGTATCAAAACAATTAGTCTCTTTTCCACGAGGATCTTGGAGCGGTTAGTCTTCAAGCTTCAAACAAACTTTGTGAGCTTCTACCATGGGATGAGCTCTCGAACCTAAACATGATTTTATATCGGGTTAACCAAAAACCTATGAGATTTTACCACTGGGCTGATCTCGAACCGAAACAAGCTTTTATCACCGGAATGAGCTTTAACAAAAACTTGGATTTATAGCGGGCTAACCAAGAACCTATGAGATTTTACTACGGGCTGATCTCGAACCTTGAAAGCTTTTAAACAGTTTAAACTTTCGAACCTAAATAGTGGTTTGATCATACAATCCCCAAACTAAAACTTTTTACGGATTTAGATTCCAACCCAAACAAATAATCCATAAATGGATATAGTGTTCAACCAAGGTATAAATGAAACTTCCTTAGTGAACTTACAAAAATACCCTTCCATAATTATAACTTCCTCACTCGTAAAATGACTTTCTCGAAAAACACTTCAGCTAAAATCTTAGTGAGAGAAAGTAAACAAAATAAATTTTTAGAGAGAGAGAGAGAGAAAGAAAGAGAGAGAAGTGTGAAATGAAATCACGTATGTTGATGATTTTGAAATTTATAAGGGACCTCTATTTATAGGCTAGAGGTTGGCACAAAAAAGGAAAAGTTTTAAGGGAAATTTATGACTTGCCAATCGATTGGCAACATACACCTTGGTGCCTTTTAAATTAATCGATTACTAGGATAAAAAAAGGAAAGTAAAGATATTTAGGCTTTACTAGTTATTAATGCATTGTCCTAATCGATTAGGACATGTTTTTGAACTTCTCCAATCGATTACCACAAGGTGTCAATCGATTGGCAAGAGCAAAAACTTGCTCACATCTTTTCTGACAATTCCTAACTTGTTTGGCACAACTTTAAAGCAGTTTTAGAAATGTTTTCTTTAGAAAATAAGTTTAAAAATAAGTTTGTGTGTATGTGTGCGACTTAGCCATGCACTTTTATAAGAAAGCCCTAATCATTTACAATGTATTCACTCAAACGTGTCGAGGCAGACTTTCATATACGTTAACTCTTTTCAGGTACCTCATTCTTATAAACACTTGCTTGAGTTTACTTTGAGATAAGACTTGAGTTATAATCAAATCCATCAAAACAAGTCCATCAAATCCATCAAATCCTAATACTCTGGTTTGCATCTTTAATGTTTTTACTACTTTATGCTTGACTTTAGTTGTTCTTATCATTAAACACTTGGTTGCCATTTATTATTTTTCATCATCAGAAGTATGTTCTATGACCGACAAAACAAGGTTCCACGTATCTTGTAAGATCAACGAAGCAGACGCCGTATACAACAAGAGAGGATCAAGATAAGAAGACTAACTATTTTTAGAAATATCTTGTATCAAGTGGTTGTGTAATTTCTGTAAACAATTGTCATATTATTTTATAGTAGAAGAAAAAACAATTTTCAATGGGAAACCAATGAAGTGTGGATTAAGCTCTTGCGGTGACGATAAAGTTGAACCACTATATATCTGGTGTACTCTTTTTATCCCCTCTCTCTCTCTTTAATTTTCTGCATAGTTTTGCATGTTTAGGCTTGTATCACTTTCGTAAAATAATATGTTGTTATAATTTATCTTCGTATAGTGATTTTATGATTAAAGTTTAGGTATGTGATAGATCTATTCATTTAAACATTCTCTATTGCGATTACTGATGTATGTACTCTTGTTAGATTGCACATTGGATTAATCAAATTCAATTTGAGCATTGCGTGAAAATTGAATTATGATGATTGTTGAATTGCTTCTTTAAGCAGATATATATTTCTCAGTCGTTTTGATTTCTGATAATCTGATTTAATTGAAATATCCATTTAAGCGTATGTTTTATAAAATCGTCGTTTTCTTTCGCTTCCGTTTGTAATTTGTTCCCATGGTATCAACAATTGGTCTAAGAACTTATAATCAAAGCATTTGTTTGTAAAACTGTGATTTTCTAAAAGGAAATATTTTTGAAAATGATTTTAAGGAAAAAAATCTATTCACCCCCTCTAGACCATTCGATTCCCATATCCTCCACCAGCATATATTTCCACCAATTGAGAAACCCTCATAAGACCATTTTACTCCCACCTACAAGAAACCTAACCACCAAAGAATCTTACCTCTCCATAACAATAACCCTCCATTAACAAGACTGATTCACCCAAAGCATTCAACGCCACTTACTAAGCATGATCAAATTAACTTGCCTCATATCCTTAATACCTAACCCGCCTAAAATTTTGGCTTTACACACCTCCAACCACCTAACCCGCACCATTTTGAACCCACCTCTGAAGCCCCCTAAAAAAACATCGTTGCAATCCAATAAGTTTCTTTCAAACCATTACAGGCATATTCTTGAAAGAGAGAATTTTTTTTAATGATACAACATAAAATAATTCATATTTTTTTGTTACTAATTTATATATATATATATATATATATATATATATATATATATATATATATATATATATATTTTTTTTTTTTTTAATTTGTAACAAAAAAAATATGAATTATGAGAGAGAGAAAGAGAGAGATATCTAAAAGTTTATACCAAATCTCAACCTTAATAGGATTGAATCTAACGGTCATATTAAATGAAACAAAAAATATGTGTACATTTTGTGTAAAATTTTTAGACTTAATCTATGTGAATAAATCCCGATCAACCAAAAGTATGTTTTTTTTAACTTACTCTATTTCATAGTGTTTAAACTGAATTTAATCTAATGATTAAATTAATATTTTACTTAATTAATCATTCAATTAAATTAAATTTAAAGACTATAATTTAGAGTAAAAAAATTATTTTTAAAATAAGTTGAACATCATTATATATATATATATATATATATATATATATATATATATATATATATATATCCAATCAAATCACTTCATTATATATACCGCCTGTCCATAAAAATTAATATTTTAAAATAATGGAAGAATTATTGACATCGAGAAAGATAACATTACTTATTTAGAATACAGCTGTCCTTGCAATAATTCAACTACTGTTAGAATCTTATATGTGTTGTTTAAGCTAATTATATTATCACAAACATGTGCTATGATTATAATATTATCTATCCATATTTGATTGGCAACTCATGAATTCATTCAAATTGCTCAGGTCCAGTTCTTTTTTGGAGTAAATTAGACCCCCTTCTCTTGGTTATTCATATTACACTACCATTTTTTAAAAGTATATACTCTCCTTTCTTATACAAAATATATTATATTTCTCTCTTTGATAAATATGCATACTACATTATTCTCTTTTTGTGTTAAATACACACTCCTCTCTTCCTCTTATATAAAGTATATTCCTCAAGAAATGCTCATCTTATACTATTTTTTCCTCTTATTTTTTTTTTCCGGTAGTCTAGTTGTTAGAATTTTAACCACCCCTTAAAAGTTAAGTAAGATGTCGGGTGTTTGAACTCGGATTCATGCAATCACATGCTCCTTTAACATTCAAATCCATTCTTCGACAAAATATACTAAAAATA
The DNA here is from genome assembly GCA_022829125.1 of Lathyrus tuberosus. Taxonomy (NCBI): domain Eukaryota; kingdom Viridiplantae; phylum Streptophyta; class Magnoliopsida; order Fabales; family Fabaceae; genus Lathyrus; species Lathyrus tuberosus. The sequence goes on from JALAZF010000090.1 coordinate 12,245,616, forward strand.
TTGCACTCTCATCCCTTAAAAGATGAATAAGTTACATTATCCCTCATTCGTAGATTAAAATATATATTTGCATCTTATTTTATAAATTACTCTTCAGGGTTAAGTATTTTAGTTTAATTTAATATATTAAATTTTTTATGAGGAAATCCTCTTGAAACTCCCTTTGTCATGACCAACGCGATTTTTTCATGTGAGGTCTCGTTTAGTTGGCCACTTCTAATATTTGTCTCATTTGCATCCCCTAAGAATGTCTTGATGTTGATAGGGAATTCCTCCCACAATTATTGTGGTTTTTCCTCAAGTTTCATTAAGATGATTAGTCCTTCCCATTAATTGAATATTCTCCCTACGACGGTTTATGCAAATAGTAATTTTTTTCCTTCTCCATGGTCGGAATGTCTCTATTTTTAGCCACTTGGAATATTTCACTCCTTCTCATTTGTAGACTTTCTTCTTCTAACCTCTTTTCTTTGTATATGATTTTGTCTTGAGGGGAAATTTTTGACAACTTTTCCTTCCCGATTAATTGTTCGATAGCATCCTCTAATTGTACGCTTTCTTCCATGTTATAAACGTTATACAGGTGGAAATGACAATATCAAAATTTGTGAACTCTTAAACGTTCTCAGATTGGTTTTGGTGTTTCAACTTCTTCTTCTCTAAACTCTGTGTTGATGCATTTTTTAAGATACACTCTCTTGATATTGTTCAATGACGTATAATCTCTGTATTGAGAGGAAATACTCATTTGGCCTCTTTGTCGGTCCATTAATATTTCATGGTTTTGTCCCCTCTTTTTGTTTCCTTGTTTGATTTCTTCGCTTTCCCTTCTTCTTATTTCTCTTTCTTTATCCCTTTGTCATAAATTACCTTACTGATTAACTTTACCTCTTGATATATGTACTTTTCGGCCCTTTCCAGTAGGTTGTTAAAGGTTTTACGGGCCCAATTTCAATACTTTCAGCAAATTTGGACTCTTGTTAGAGTTGTAGACTTAAAGGAGCTTATTCATCTTCTCGTTGGTGCCCAAGAACTAGTATCGCTTCTCCATTGAACTTCTAAATATAGAATCGTAGCATATCTCTTTTCCCTTGACTTATGGATCTCAGGCTTTCCATTAACAAGTGTTGTCTTCTCGATGCTATCAAGTGTACGAAAAACTAACACTTCGTTGAAAGTTTTGGAACTAGAAGGAGACGTCTTTCGTGCACTTCATGGTTTCGAGAAGGCAACCCACGCTAGTTGAAAGCCTATGATCCATTAGACACAGGAAAGATAAGTCGATACGATCCTACATTAAGAGGTTTAATGTAGAAGCGATACTAGTCAAGGGTGTCAAGGATGAGAGGAGGAAGTATCTATTAAGTCTAGGACTTCAACTAATGTCCTCTTTTGTCAAAAGTATTGGAATCAAGGCCTTTAAAACCTTCAACAACTTGGGTGAGACTCACAGACAAGGAAAGGACGAGCCGCTAAGAAGAATGCATAATGTAATTTATTAATCTTTTAGAGAAGTGGAGTGTCATTTTTTCTAATATATTTTGTTGAAGAAGAGATGTAATTGTATAATTTGTTCACCTTTAAGTAGCGTAATGTTAGTGGATTTGAAATTGCAACATCCTACTTAGTCTCTTTAATTGGTGAAATTTGACCACTAAGATACTAGATAAAAAAATATAAGAGGAAAAGATAGTATAATATTAGTATCTCTTATGAAAGAAATGTGAAATATAGTTTTGCATAAGATGAAAGAATGTATATTTTAACATAAAAGAAAATAGTAGTCTAATATCAATCTCTCAGAAAAATAATATATTTTGTATAAGAGGGAGAAGAACAATATGATAAAAATAGTATAATATGCACATCTCTTTTGAAAGGAAGGGAATGTAATTTAGTCAAATCTTTCTATTTTTTTTGTTTTTTTAATTTATTTTTAAGAATTCAATATTCTGATAAGGTGAATTTTTATTTTCCTAACTCAAAAAATTGGCTAAAATTATCTTAGTGTAAAACGCTTGGAAAAAACAAAAAAAATTACACTATTTAATAAATGATTAAATATGTTAAAATTAAATAATATTTAAAAATATACTCTTCAGTTTTTTTTATGATGGATAAAAAAGTTGTACTACTTCACAAACACATATCCTTTCTCTTTTCCTTTTTGACAAATAGGGGTGTGCATAATTCTAAAATCAAACCAAATTGGACCACATATATGGATCAGTTTGATTTTTAAAACTATTTTGATAAAACTGGTTTATTTTTCTAAAACCGATTTATGTTTGGATCAGTTTGGTTATAACCGGTTTGCACCAAAAAATCAGTTTTTGTTTAGACCAGTTTTAAAATCAAATTTCCCTTAATCTTGTTTTGACTAATTAAATGAAATTAATTAGTCGTAAGTTGATTAATGTTATTTATTATTATTTAATAAATAAGTTGAATGATACTTTAATTTATCAAATATTTAAAACTTAAATTTAAATTATTTGAAGTGGTAACTAATATCATCTACGTGCTTTAGTATAATAATAATTTGACTTTTTATAAATGAGTTGCAAAAAATTACAAGATTACCATTAATGAAAAGAGTCATTTTTTCGTGTGTTTTCGTTCTGAATTTTAGTTTAAAATTGAAAAGTAGAAGACGAAAACATGTATTATCAGTTCTACTTTTTTGATTGTAAAAACAATGATTCTAAAACCGGTTTTTAGAAAGAATTTTGTAAAATAGTAGATCCAAACAAGTTTTCTATTTTTTAAATTTTAAAAACTAAAATATAGTTTCTGAAATCTAATTCAAACAGACCCTAAATGCATCATTATGAGACTATGAGAACACAAAATTCATTTAATATATATATATATATATATATATATATATATATATATATATATATATACATTACCTTAATTGTCATTTATGATTATGAAACAAAAACAAGACAAAGAATAAATTATGTTTAAAAAGTAGACTAACCATTCATGTATTGGTTTTTAAAGTGGACATTGGTTTTTTATGATTTTAGTAAAATGAATTTGGACTAGTTTTTAAACCAAATAATATGGATTTTTGAAATTGGTGCACCATATTTTTAAATTTGGTTCTTGGACCAGTTTTTTTTGCACACGTGACAAACGCTCACATGTGTTACATATTATTTCCTTTCTCTTTCATATAATAATTGAGTGATCTTTCCATGCAAGTGACCTCTGTAATCATGTCTATATATATGATCGCCTGTGTTCTATCTCCAACATCTTAGTCAATTATAATTCCACACTACTGCTTCTTCTTTTCCACCAACCACTAAAAAACCCCAAAAATGCCTACACTAGTAGCTGAAGAATGCCAAATTCCCAACATGAAGTCCATTTTTGGTGCTTCAGGAGTGAAAGGCAAACAAGTCACAACTCTATCCTCTGAAATTACTATCTCTGATTTCATTCAATCCATCATTGAAACCAAATCAACTGAAATTGATTCACCTTTCAGTGTCCTTGATTTAAAAGTCGTCATTGACCTCATGAACAAATGGTTAACTAAACTTCCAACCGTTAAGCCTTTCTATGCCGTTAAATGTAACCCAAACATTTCACTTCTAGGTACACTCGCTTCACTTGACTCCAATTTCGACTGCGCTAGTCGCGCCGAAATTGAGTCTGTTTTATCTCTCGGAGTTTCACCCGACCGAATCATTTACGCTAATCCGTGTAAATCCGAGTCACACATTAAATACGCTGCAAGTGTCGGTGTTAATATAACAACCTTCGACTCCGTTGGAGAAGTCGAAAAAATAAAAAAATGGCACCCAAAATGCGAGCTCCTCCTCCGGATCAAGCCGGAGGAGGACACCACTAACGGCGCAGTTACGTGTTTGGGTCTCAAATACGGCGCGCTTGAAGATGAAATTCCTGAGCTTCTCAAAGCTGCTGACATGGCCGGACTTAAAGTAACCGGCGTGTCATTCCACGTAGGCAGCGGAGGAGCCGCTGCCAAAGCTTACCACGGAGCCATTATATTGGCTAAAAAAGTTTTCGAAACGGCTTCACTGCTCGGAATGGCGAAAATGAAAATTCTTGACATTGGTGGAGGATTCATTTCAGGATCGAAATTTGACGAAGCTGCAATAAACATAAACGATGCAATAAAAACATATTTCGGAAATGAAGAGGATGTTGTTGTTATTGGTGAGCCTGGTCGTTATTTTGCAGAAACGGCGTTTACGTTGGCAACAAAAGTGATAGGGAAACGTGTAAGAGGTGAATTAAGAGAGTATTGGATTGATGATGGAATATATGGTACTCTTAACAACATTCTCTTTGATTTTGCTACTGTCAAATGCATGCCACTTAGGTTTGATACTTCAAGATCTGAGAATGTTTCTAAAACTTACTATCCTTCGACGGTTTTTGGACCAACTTGTGATTCGGTTGATACGGTTCTTAAAGGGTATGAGTTACCTGAACTTGAAGTGAACGATTGGTTAGTGTTTCCTAATATGGGTGCTTATACCATTTCTTCTGGGACAAATTTCAATGGGTTTGGTTCATCCGTTAAGAATATTTATCTTGCATGTTCAACTTCAAGTTATGTTGCACGAGAACAGAACATGTTCTGATCAATTGTCATATGCTAAGTGATGTTAATCGCAGGTTTTTAATTTAACATATGTAATCTTCTATTTTGGGAACAGAGTTAATAATAACGGCATGGGTGGGAGTGGAATTAGTAGTTTTCTTCGAATAATTGTTCTTTTCTATTTCTTCATTTGGTATTACTTTACCAAATGCTATTTTATGTACTATACTTTTTTGGTAAACCTATTTATCATTTGAGATTTAGAATGAAGTTGTGTACTTTCCTGTTTTTTAGACAATGTATTACTTGACATATTTTTTGTTTTTAAAATTTTAAAATAACATAATATCTCCTTTATCCAAATTTTCCACAATTATTTATTGCTGATATATAAAAACGAAGTTCATAAAAAATATTTAAAATTATTATTAGAGTGAAGATCCATTTTAATCTCTCACAAAAATTGGAGAGTCCAAATTAATCTTTAAAAAAAATTATAAATTTTAACCGAGTAGGTTAGTCCCTCTATTAACGTTTTTCTCAAACCGATTTTTTCGTACTTTTGAACCTTGACCGAGTTGTGGACAACTTGCGCTACCACTAAACCAACATATTTTTTTATGTTTTAACTTACAAATAACACTTATATCAACACAATTTTATATTAGTTTTTAATTATTAGCAATACTTAATACATTTTGACCGCAAATAAAAAAGAACACTATTTAATCCCTTACAAAATTTAATTAGGTCTTGATCCCTAAAAAAAATATACACTATTTAATCCTTTAAAAAATACACTATCTAAAAAGTGCACATATGTTCAATCATATATTATAGTACCATCACATTGAATCCGGGGAGTAAAATTTCTACATTACCATCACATACATTATAGATGTACCATCAAATTCAAAATATTATAGTATCATCAAATTCCAAAACATTGTACTAACAAATAGAACTTCAAAGTCTAAAACATCTACTATCACCAAAATAAACAAAACAAACAAAGTGCCATAAAATTGTAATGAACGTTGGAAAATTACAGAGTATTCTAAGTCATAACCACCAAAGCTGAAAAGACCTTTGTTCCGAGATTTGTAATGAACCAACCAAATCTTCCAGTTTCAGGGTTTCAAGATTGTTGGATTCTTGAATAGCTAAGATAACATGATCAAAGTGATACGTCAACGTACATATTACCTTCTCAATTATCATCTTATGAGTTAGGGTTTCACCACAATCCTTCATGAGATGGACGAGATTATGCACCTTCGACGCATAGTTTGCAATTTTTTCATCTTCTCCCATCTGCAGCAATTCATACTGCCGTCACAAATGTCTGTAATTTGACGACTTTGACTATCTCACACCCTTCATAGTGCTTGACAAGAGTATCTCATGCCTCATTCGTCGATTCAGCATGAGAGATCTTGTCAAAATTCTCTGAATATACCGCCGATTGAATGCAATACGCGGCTTTGCAGTCTTGCTTCTTCGCCTCTTTGTTCGCGTCTCTCTGAGCAATGGTTGCATTCTCACCAAGCTCAGGGACGCCATTAGTAACCCCTTATAGGGTTCCATAAAAACCTAACAAGGACTTCATCTTGTTGCTCCATCGGTTCTAGTTTTTGCCGTCAGGAGTTGGAAGAGAATTTGAAATGCCATCAGTACCATTCATCTTTGCAGCAGTTGATTAACAACCCACGATCTCGAAAACATGACCACCGACGTGTGATTATTGAGAACACGATCAAGAAACTAACTGAAGGTCTAGATACCAATTTGTTAGTACTTGAGGCACTTTTAGTGAGGAGAGAAAGAATGGGAGAGAATGAAAATAAGGATTGATATTATTGAATTATGATTGTACAAAATGAATTACATAATATGTTTTCTTATATACAACAAACTTGTATACTAAGTAACAAACCATAAACCCTAATTAATTGTGGGCTTGGGCTACACAACTTGGATTATATGACAACAATGTCAAGCCTTTAACCCATCAAAAAGTATAAATTTTAAAGACATTATTAGCCTATTTAATTTTTACAAAGTTCTTATCAATGTCAATAGGAAAAGAGTAAAAAAAATTAGAGAATTACAAGTGAGAACCATGTTAGTAAAAAAGTGAGCACATAAATTTTCTTCTCTATATATGTGAGATATGAAAAGATGTCTATGTGCAAAAAAAGTCATACAAATGTTCCAATTAATTATTACTTTTCAAGGTATCAATGATTGTTTATGGAAAGCTTTCAGTTTCAATCCATAGCTTAGATCAATCCTTATGCATTACAATCTCCATGGCTATAATGACAACAAAGAACTCAACAATGTAGGAATATGTTCAAGTGACTTGATCGGAAAAGTAAAGGATAAAGTTTTCATGGTTGTCTCGAAAGATTCCACCACAACTAGATGGAAAGAGAATGTGGTTATATGCATGAGCCTTGGTTATCTTTTGAGTAAACTCTACAACGCTCATAGTTGTGTGGTGGCACCCGGCCATGTCCGCTTTGTATGCAATGTAACCTTACTAGATCTGTCTCCATTGATCGAACATCCTGACTTTGATGCCTAGTAGGGTTCCCGTCAATCATACTGACTTGTTGTGTGTCTTCATCTAGATAGATCGGAAGCCACCAGTGGTTTAACAAGTGTTGAAGTGTACTTTGAACGAGTGCACAACCTTGGTTACTCTCACGACACACTTTATAGTTGTGATAATCATGCGAAGTCAGAAAACCAAGCTGAACTTGCTTAGCGTGTAATTCCACTAAGTTGGTATTCATCAAGTGAATATCAAAAATTTGAATCATATTAACTTGATACTGACTTCTATCACTGTAATCCTAAATCCATCCAAGATCCATCTGACACTGGAGGGCCTCTTGTACAAAAGAGCATCCCTGATTGTTTACCGAGCAAATAAGACAAGAATTATAATCGTGCCGTGGCAGATCATGATGTTGGCTTTGCCTTGAGTGCATTGCCACCAAGTTGACATTCATCACACAAATGTCGTGGTTTTGAGTGATGTTGGAATTTGTATAAGTCATGTTGACTTCACGAATTCACTGATCTTGGATCCATCTAAGATCCATCTGTTCCTGTAGAGTTGATTGCACCACAGAACATCCTTGATCATTTTTACAGCAGGTATCACACTGGTGATAGTTATGAGACGGTACATGACCGTATCCACTCTGTCTGCAATGCATCTTGACCAGGTTGGTTCCTAATAAGAGTACGTCATGAATTTGATAGTTGTGGTCAGATCATTCCTCTATCAAATTGACAACAGCTTTCTCGTGTTGAGGCAGCGGGTTTGTCTGAACATTTAGATTTGTATCCTTGAAGGATAAGTCCCCGCTCCTGACAAGCTTCTGTACGTTGGATTTAAAGCTGGGACAGTTTTCTATGTTATGCCCTGGTCCTCCTTGATGATAAGGACAAGTTTGATCTGCTTTGAACCAAAAATCGGATTCTCCATTATCGCAAGAGGAGCCCTGGTTTGGACGTGCCCCTTGACCAGTAATAGTGGAAACAGTTTCGCGTACAACATTGGTATAGGGTCGAACCCTGGTGGTCGCGTTGTACGGTTGTTATTGTACTGAGACGAGCCTGTTGAAGAGGCTGTTGTATCCTTTATTGATATGGTTGTTGATTCAGTTGGCTCTGAGCAACCTGAGGTTGATACGTTGAGACAGGCGTAGGGTTGATAGCAGGAGTTACAGCTGCTACGGGCTGGTATCTTCGCCTTTGCTTTCCTAGAGAGATATTACCAATATCTTGCTTTTTTTTCTTAGGAAAAGCACTACCGTATTTTTTAGTACTGCTTGATGGTCCAACATCTTTGATCAGACGTCCTTCTCGGACTGCTTCTTCAAGACGAACTCCCATGCCCACCATCTCAGTAAAGTCGCTGGGCGCACTGGCGACCATTCGGTCGTAGTAAAATGAGCTCAAGGTTTTCAAGAAGAATTTTGTCATCCCTTTTTCCTCAAGAGGTGGACATATCTGGGCGGCAATTTCACGCCTTCTTTGAGCATATTTCTTGAAGGTTTCCTTGTCTTTCTGCGACATGGCTCTGAGTTGATCTCTGTCCGGTGCCATGTCCAGGTTATACTTATACTGCTGAACGAAGGCAGCGCCAAGATCTCTGAAAGTGACGATCTTAGTGCGGTTCAAACCCATGTACCATTTGAGTGCGGCACCGGTTAAACTATCTTGGAAATAGTGGATCAGTAGCTGTTGGTTTTCTGTCTGAGTTGACATCCTCCGAGCGTACACCACCAAATGACTTTGAGGGCAAGAGTTACCCTTGTATTTTTCAAATTCGGGCACCTTGAATTTATGTGGAACTTTCACATTGGGGACCAAACAAAGGTCTGCGGCGTCCTTTCCGAATAGATCCTGACCGCGAATGTCATACAGTTCCTTCTACATTTCCAGGAATTGCTCCTGGAACTCATTCATTTTGTTGTACATACTTTCGTTTCCACCAGAAGGTATCTGTGGGATTTGCCCTTCCGGGACAGTGTGTACCACGGATGGTGGTATAGTCATTACAGCAGTGACTCTTGGTGCTTCTCTCTCTCGAAGTTTGTAACCTTCGGGAGTTGCTGTCATGCCTCTTGCATATTCGCTTTCCCGAAGTTTGTAACCTTCAGGCCCAGCGGTTCCTGCTGCAAATATCATACAGTGGGGAAACCCCGTTTTATTGAATTCAAAGATTGCGGAAATGGAAATACAGTAATTTACAAAGTGATGTAAAAGGAAATGTCTAAGCTTATGGATCCTGAGTCCTCTTTGAAGAGGGCTTAGGTGCTGGTTCTGGTATTTTCCTTTTCTTTGACCGGGGCTCTTGAGCCGTTGTCGGGTTGTCATTCCTTTGCCAAGTGAAAGGAGCGAGCAAATTCCTTTGGTCTTCTTGATTCTCTACAGCATGTTACTCTAAAATCTAGATCAGAGCATCCTTTTCTTTTAACAGTTGTTATATTTTGGTACACTCCACATTAAGAATACGGTACTTGTTCTTCGAAGACTTCTTCTCCCATTGAACTTTGTTGAGGGTGACCTGGAGTTTTTCCATATCAGACATAAAATAAAGGACAGATTCCTTTAATGTTAGAACTTCTTGACGAGGGTAAGGCATCCTCAGTTTGAGAGCTCTAGTTTGTATCTAGTGGAGATAAGGTTCCACAGAGACACAGTCTAGTTTTCCTAGAGACTCTCTTCCTTTCCTGTGAACATGTTTCCAAGCATGCACTATTTATGTCTTTAGTGCCTTGTCATTTTCTCCTTTCTTGAAGAAAAGACCTTCCAGATGAGCATTACGCAGGACATGCCTCATCGGGTATCCGAATTGACAATGAGCTAAAGCTGGATGATAGTTGATCCCTCCTTTAATTCCTATGATGGGTACATTAAGGAAGTTTCCAAAATGGTCAATGATTCTTATCCCGTCATAGATTCGATTGTACCAATCGATGTCAGAGTTGGTAAGAGACATGATTCTCTGCGACCAACGTAAAGTACTTTTATGATCCCAAAATGCAGCAGACTTGGGCAAGTGAGAAGTGAACCATTTGTACAGCAGGGGTACACAGCAGGTGATCATTCCTCCGCTGTACAAATTCCTTAAGTGTACAGAATGATAAGCATCTGCAAGTAAGGTTGATATAGGGTTTCCAATCAGAAATATCTTAATGGCATTGATATCAACGAAGTTATCAATGTTGGGAAACATAAATAATCCGTAGGTGAGCAAGACAAAGACACTCTCGAAAGCAGTCACGTTCCCTATACTAGCAAAGTACAGAGCTTTCTTTATCAAAAACTTGGCCGGTAAACCTTGGATTAAACCCTTACTGGTTATGTGAGTCCTGACTTCTAACTCGTCCAAATAGATTGCTCTTGCAATGGTTTGATCTTTTGGAATTTCTTCCAGTCCAGAAAAGGGAACTTGGTCAGTGATGGGTAAATTAGTCAGGTGAGAGTACTCCTCTAGTGTTGGTGCCAGTTGATAATCCAGGAATGTGAAACAGTGATAGACCGAATCGTAAAACTGAATCAGAGTAGACAATATTCCTTCAATTACATGGACCCTTAACAGAGACAGTAGTCCTCCGTGCTTAGCCCTGAAAGCATCGGGGTTGGTGATCATCCTTGCCAGCCCTCTCAAATCCTATAATTTTGGAACCTTGAAGGTGTACTTATGAGTCTTCCTTCTACCGAAATCCATAATTCAATCTTTCTCTTTGATATTTGCAATCATTGTCTTAGTTTAATTTGAAAAGAGAGAGACTAGAAAAGAAGATTTTCTTTGTTTAAAGTTTTTTTTAATGAAATAAATGCATGAATGCAGCATACAAAAACATAGAAAAAACATGGGGTCAAAGGTTCGGTGTCATGAAGTCATGGCTCTACCCATCCCCAAAGGTTGTACTGGTGATTTTTTGTACCTGTCCTCAAAATCATTGACCCCCCTTGGGATAACAACAGCAGGCTGGTTCACCCGAGCGAGCTGCAGTATCTTAGAGTAATCTCAAATGAGGGTAGTATCGTGTGACAACTATTTTTGATAGCTTCCGCACTACAAAATAGTAACATGGTCTCAACCTACTAAATCCTCAATTTCATGGACACCATAATTGAACAATCTGCTTTCAACAACCGAAGTCATTTAGACATTGAATCCGCAAAGGGTATCTCCACTGATTCGATGGTCTACCGGGGTCTCTTATTTGGGAGTCACTCCCTGTAAGATTACTCATCTACTGCCATCACTTATCTTAGGTGTCACTCAAACTTTCCAGATACGGCATCACCCACAGTCCTATTAGCAGAAAAGTAAACACGGATATCAATTAGGAAAAGCGATATATATATATATATATATATATATATATATATATATATTTACCCTAAAACTAACATCCTATACCTCTTAAGAGCTATAATCCAAGTCCTATACAGACAATGATTCCCCAGCAGAGTCGCCATTTTACTGTTGGAAAATAGGGACGATGATGACTAAGATAAAATAGATCATACAGTGACTCCCCAGCAGAGTCACCATTTTACTGTTGGAAAATGGGGACGATGATGACTAAGGTAAAACAGATCATACAGTGACTCCCCAACAGAGTCGCCATTTTACTGTTGGAAAATGGGGACGATGATGACTACGGTAAAACAGATCATACAGTGACTCCCCAGCAGAGTCGCCATTTTACTGTAGTGAGCAATTTTTGTCGGTGACGCGACCACTATATCGCTGGTTTTTGGGTTTCTCCCCACAATGAGGAAGGGGTGCTACTTTCTGATTTCTTATTTATCCCATGAAGCTGGAAGGTAAAGGGAAGCTATCTAAAACTAACCTTGCACGCGAATGCTTAACTGAATAAACGCTTAAAGAGATCGGGGGGTCCGGGGTCAGGTTGTCAATTACCCATCATATATGTGGTTATCCACAGGATATTAGCTTTAGGTTTCGCTTTATACTTGATGGTGTTTATCCGTTAATGGGTTGGGAAAGTTTCTTGGGAAGTATAAGTGAGTGAGTGAGTTTTTGTTGATGTTCGAGTGTTTTTGGTAATGTACTGGACCTAAGTTTTGATTGGTATGAAGGTACTGGATCTAGAGTTTTTTTATTAGTATGCTCGCTAAGATTTCGCAAACTTATGCCTACGTATTTTCGTTTAAACGAAACAGGGAAATCAGAGCAATCGTAGTTCCTCCTATTCTAATGGAGGAAAAAGATGTTTTGGTGTCTTGTTCAAAGCCCAAGATTAAAGCTAAAGGTTATTTATCTGTGTCTTGTTCAAAGCCCAAGATTGAAGCTAAAAAGGGCGACTGGGAGAGAACTTGTCATCTCTAAAGAGGGATTGGACTTCCTCTGAGGGGATTGTTGATTTTTGTGTGCCTTGATCAAAGCCCAAGGTTGAAGCTAAGAGGTTGATTAACTCCACTAGGGAAGTCCTTATACAAAGCCTAAGAGGAGGCTGGAGATGACCGACTCAACAAGAGAGTGTTTATATGACTTGTACAAAGCCCAAGATTGAGGCAAAAAAGAGACTGACTCTTTGGGGATATCATTATACAGAGCCTAAGAGGAGGCTAAAAGGGATTTTGATTCTGCGGGGGAGATTTGTATATGTCTGGTACGAGGCCCAAGATTGAGGCTGAAATGAGAAATTTAACTGACTCGGATGAGGATATTTTTATGTGTCTTGTACAAAGCTCAAGATTGAGGCTGAAAAGAGTTTGACTCTGCGGGAGAGTATTATCTGTCTTGTACAAAGCCCAAGATTGAGGCTGAAAGAAGTTTGACTCAGCTTAAGGAATTATTTCTCGAAGCCTAAAGAAGGCTAGGAGGAATTGACTCCGCTAGGGAAGATACTTGTCCCAAGCTTGAGAGAAGGTTATGAAGATTTATGTCTTGTACAAAGCCCAAGATTGAGGCTAAAAGGGTTTGACGCAACAAGAGAGTGCTTTTATTTGTCCTGTACGAAGCCCAGGATTGTGGCTGAATAAGCTGGAGAAATCATTCTTCCTAAGAGGAGGCTGACTTCTGTTAGGGGAAATCTTTATATCAAACCTAAGAGGAGGCCGAAAAAAGATTGACTTAACAAGAGAGTACTGAAATGTGATTGACTCAACAAGAGATTCTGAAAATGATTGACTCAACAAGAGAGTCTGCAAAGGTGATTGACTTAACAAGAGAGTCTGAAAGTGATTGATTCAACAAGAGAGTCTGAAGGTGATTGACTCAACAAGAGAGTCTGAAAGTGATTGACTCAACAAGAGAGTCTGAAAAGGTTAGCTCCACTGGGGAGAATCATTGTACAAAGCCCAAGAGGAGGCTAACTGCGCTGAGAAAAGGTCATTATATAAAGCCTAAGAGGAGGCTAGCTTCTGTTGGGAATTATTGAGATCCCGAGGCAGGTCCAAGTGGGAAATCAACTCTTGCTGATGGTTACAGAAGAGTTAGGGTATAAGATACCTTGAGGTTATGATTTGAGATAGTGTTATTAACAGCCTTTTGACCCTGGCTGGGGATTCTTAGGAGAAAGACTGGGTTTTAGGACCCATGGGTTTTAACTCTACAGGAGATTTATCCAGAGTGACTGAGGTTTCTTCCTATGTTTGTAAGGAACTTGAGAATGTCTTTGAGACTCAAGGGGATTAGACTGTCCAAGTCTACTAGTGTGGAAGAGTTTTATCTTTTGTATGATGCCCAAGAGGAGGCAGATGTTTTAAAGGATAAGAATCAACCCTAAATTGGTCTGAGATTTGACACTGGAAAGACCGCTCTAGCAAAGGATGACTAAGTTCTATCTTATACCTTTAGGAGATCTTTAGGGTCCTTGTATTAAGCCCAAGAGAAGGCATGAGAACTTCTAAGAAGTCGGAGGGTCCTTGTACAAAGCCCAAGAGGAGGCGGGGATGCTTTTAGGAAGCCTGTGGGTCCCAAACCAAGAAAAGTTCAAGAAATGCTATTCACCGAGAATAGATTATTTAGTGAAAGCTTTGAGGTTTGAAGAAACTCAAGAGATGCTATTCACCGAAAATAGATCAACTTTGGGGAGTAGAATTTCTTTGACAATTTCTAATAGTGACAGCATGAGAAAAGGTTCACGAAGATTACTGCCTTTCTCTTTGTTCCATATTGTTTAAGCCCAAGAGAAGACAAGACTGTATCTGGAAATCCTATGGGGATCTAGTTTTGACTGTATTTAAAGAGTGACCAAACTGGATTTATCTAGTTCTAGACCTAGTTGCCGGGAAAAACTCTAAATAACTATACTAGTATATATACAGTTGATATATGACAAGTATTTTAAAAGGATATGAAAGAAGGACTTACAGTGCACAACTTCCCACAATACAGTTATATATATGAAAGCGTGTAAATGAAAGCGGTTAAAACTTACAGGTGAGCAAGCTTTCATGCTGTATTGTTAGTTGTTCAAAGAAATTAAAGAAAGTTTTGATAACAATTGTATATTTGAACCTAAATCAAAGAGAAGTTGTTTTTGAAAAGATTGTTGGGGCTTATACTCAAGGAGAGGCCCAAGGTTTAACAGTGATCTCACCGTTATTTTGCATATCGTATCGGGACTTATACAACGACTAAGGCCCAAAGTGGTTTTCTGTACAAAGGGATGGGTCTTACAACTCAAGGAGAGACCCAATGAAAGACAGTGATCGCACCGTCGTTTTGAGAATCGCAGAGGGACTTATACAATGACTGAGGCCCAAAAAGGTTTATATACAAAAGGATTGGGTCTTACACTCTATTAGAGTCTCAAAAGTTTTTTTGTACAAGTGATGGGGCTTACAACTCAAGGAGAGGCCTAAGGAGGTTTTTTGTTTGAAAAAATGGGAGTCGCGCCGAGATTTTTTATCGTGTCGGGACTTATACAAAATCTGAGGCCCAAAATGGTTTTGGTTAAAGGGTATTGGGTCTTACACTCTATTAGAGACCCAAAAGTGTTTGAAAAAAGTTTGTTAGGGTGAAAATCAGCGAAACCCTAATTTCATCATTTTTTAAAGTAATTATTCAAAGAAAATTAATTAAAATGATAAAAACACCAAATAAGTTTGAATAAACAACTTATGATTTTTGGTTAAGGTTTGAAAAATGATGTTTTAATCACAAGATGAATTAAAACTCATTTGGTTATGATTTCCAAGATGAAAATTCATTTTTTAAAATTTTTAAAACAATAAAAAATGAATTTATTTGCAAAAATACCCACTATATTAAATAAATAATATAAATTTTACTTTTTTGTGAAATAAAATATTTTAACATTTTTGTGATTTTTTGCAAAAAAAAACCAATAAAAAATAATTAAAATTGAGAAAGAAATTAATTTTCCAAATCATTTAAAATAATATGACAAATATTGAAAAATGGAAAAAGTGGTAAAAAAAAGGGTATGGTGCGAGGGGGATTCGACCCCCGACCTCCAAGTTACAGCGCGCGCCTTCTACCACTGGGTTGGTGATACATCCATGTATCAAAACCACCCCATAAATACATAAGGGATGCCTTGTTTTAGGCCTGGGCAAGGCAAGGCAAGACCAACTTTTGGGTCATTTACGTGAAGCCTCTAACTTTCTCATTTCTCCATGGATTGGGACAAAATTTATATGCATCTGGCCTAGAATTTCCCAAGGAATCCAATGGTGGTCATGGTTTTTTTGAGATGAGGTCCCTATTTAAAAACCCGATAGTGGTTTTGAAATAGGCCTATATTTGCATTTTCTATGCTACCTCATGGTACAGGCAAGAATTACATGATGAATTGGTTCAAACACAACATATATAACATGTATGAGATGTTTATGATCAGTGGACTTCAAAGCAATGCATAATTCAAAGAGTTCAAGTTGTGATGCTTACCTCTTTGGGAGCTTTTTGTGCTACCTGCGAAGTTTCTTGTGCCAGAAGTAATTTGATGCTTTAGACACTCTCAATTGATCCCTTAGAAGCTTTTAGAATTGTTGGAACCAGCTGGAATCTTCAGGAACAAGTTTGAGCACTTTCTTGCAAAATGGGCAAAAGTGGCCAATAGGGCAGCCCTCTCAAATGGTGTTCCAGATGTGGGAAACCATTTAGGACATTTCAAGGATGATATTTGGAGTGTGTTTGAGGTTTTATCTGGTTTTGAAAGTGACTGAATCAAGACATGGCTTAAAAAATGCAAAAAAGTCCAATTTTGAGGTTTTGGAAGTGGACTTTGTGATTTTGGTGTTACAGGTCACATGTGAGAGTTTGAACAACTTAGATACAACATATTAGAGGTGTTTGGATCATGAGCTGTGATGGAATTGCTCTCTAACTCAAAAACTCAGAGATACCTTGCAAAAGAAGGCATTTTGGCCTAAAGAGTGGGATTTTGAGGAAAACATCAGTTTGGTTGCTTTGGGGTACTCAAACTGATCACAATTGATGTCTATTTATAGTGTGTCAAGTTTGTTTTGGCATCAATAGTGAATGGAGGCTGCAGCAGGCCTTTGGCCAATGTTATGCAAAAGGAATCTCAAGACTCCTCTAGCCATTGACTTGAGATTAAGGCACAGGCTTTGTAGCTTCGGTTCAGAGATAAGTTTGGACTGAATTCAGTTGGAATAGGCTCAGTTCATGCCACCTTGGTGCATCCATTAAAGGCTTGGAGACAAAATTGAAGTCTTGGCCCTTTTTAGCCTTTTTTAGGTTTGGCATGGCTATTGTAGATTCTTGGACTTTGGAGGCTTGGGGATCAGATCATTCCCTTCTTGTTTTATCCTCAGATGTGTCCAAATGGATGACAAGGCTTGAATTTATCAGATTCGGACAAATCGAGCAAAATGCAAAAATTCTGCCTTGTAAAACCAGTTCATGATGCCATGTTTCAAGGGTTGTATCTCCTTGCTCAAATGGAATTTGGAGATGATCTGGTACTTGTTGGAAAGCCCTCATGGCATACTTCAACTTTGATGTTTACTTCAACTTTGATGTTTGACTTGGATCAAGGTGAAAAATGTCCCTACATTTTAGAAAAAGTAAGGCAGATTCTGACTTAGTGAAAATTTCACTAAGTGTTGGAAAAATGTCATTTTCATGTTTTTAGCCATTTTGATCATTTCATAACTAAAAATCTATGAAAAATTGGAATGAGATGTAGTTGACACTTTTGAAGTACGTAATGAGAGCTACAAATCCAGCTTTGGACCATCCAAAATGGTTGCTTGGATCTCAAGTTATGGTCCTTGGAAGTTGGTACCCTAGCCACTTTGTTCCATA
Organism: Lathyrus tuberosus; assembly: GCA_022829125.1. Classification (NCBI taxonomy): domain Eukaryota; kingdom Viridiplantae; phylum Streptophyta; class Magnoliopsida; order Fabales; family Fabaceae; genus Lathyrus; species Lathyrus tuberosus. Next base: position 12,263,015 of record JALAZF010000090.1, read on the forward strand.
ACTTAGAAAAATTCTAAGTTTTTTATGGTTACCCCTTTTACAAGTTAACTCATTTTCTTTGGTTTTTCTTGATGAATGATGATTCAAATCACATATTAACATTGTTTTAGGGTTAAAGAACCTTGGTTGACCAAAAATTCAAAAAGTCAAACTTTGGATTTTTGTAGAGTTGACTTTTTATCGGATGAAATCCAAATTGTGCGATCCTTTGTGAAATCAAGCCCTTGACCTAAATCAAACCTAATGGATGGATTCCATAGGTGTTATAGGGTTTATTGAATCATGTCCCAAGGTTTGGGAGCATGTCTTGGTCAAAAGTCAAAGGTACAATTGACTTTTTCCTCGAAACCCTAATTATGGTCCTGATGAAATTGAAACTTGTGGATCAAGCTTCTTGGATCAATCCATTGTTGCAAATGGATCAATGTAGTATATTGGAGACCCTCAAACTATGTCTCGAGGTCTTGGCTCATGCTTTGTCCCAAAAGTCAACTTAGGGGTGAATTAGGTCAAGAAACCCTAATTCCTGATTTTTGGTAAATGCATCCCCTGAGGTTAAATTGACTTGATGATTGAGTCCATGAGGTCCCTTAGAGTATCTTGGGTTGTTGTTTGAAGCATTGGCTCATGCCCAGAGGAAAATTTTCATCTGGAGGCCTTGATTGACCAAAACCCTAATTTGGTGACACTGACGATCCTGAGGCTTGATCCACCTGGAATGTTGCACCCTTTGTGCTTGATTCTTGATGTGGGAGTTCTCTTGATCCTTTATGAGTGTTTGAGAGTTTAGACAAGTTGAAGATCATGTCATTCCTTGATTGATCCTTTGTCTAAGGCTCTGAGAGGGATTGAAACTCTAATTCTTGATTGTGGTGAATGCTCAAACATCTCTGAGGAGATTGATAAGGCATGTAGGTACATCTATATTGTGATGATGATTTGTCCAATGATGAGAAATCTTGGTAGTCAAAATTTAAAGTATGACAGTTACTAAAAAATAATAAATTTGTCTAAAAAAACAAAGATAGTACTAAAGTATAAAAAAAACTGAAAAAAATATAATTAAAGTTAATAATTTCTCTTTCAAAAAAGTTACTCTATGATTGCAGTATTTTATTCTCAAACATTAAAAAGAAAGTGTCTGATTAGCGTGTTAAATTCCTAGGTACTTTTCATAATCATTATTTTATTTTAAGTAAATGATATTGGAATATATTTTAGGAATATATTTTAATATGCTAATGGCATCACATATGTCAACAATAAGAAATTGATTTCCTTTACCATAGAAAATAAAAACGTGTAGTTAAACAGTGTTTTTAGAATCACCTAAATACTTGGTCGGTCACTTTGCTTGACTAATACAGTATATTCTTCGAACCTTTTCAGAATATATTTACTTCTTCTTGTCATTATAAAACAGAGTTATTCTCTTCTCGCTATATTCTAATTTGTGCTGAATTTTACACACAAAAAAAAATATATATGAATCCATTTTTTATTGATTATTTTTTATAATTTAATATGTAGTTAAGTTTTTATTTAATACAATATATATAATTTGTAAATTAACAATCAATCATAATTGTCAAATTATTAAAAATACCTCAATATCTTTTACTTAAGTTGTTTTTTTGTTTTGTTCAATTTTTTTTAAAGACCAATATAAATAATATAGATAAAAAACAATAAGATTCATAAAAAGGTTACAAGAGAAAAAAGAGCAACCAAAAGAAAAACAAAAAAATACATTTGAGACTAAAGAGGGTTCAAGAGCCCAAAAATACAAAAGAAAAACAGTATTAAAATGAAAAGCAAAACCAAACAAGATCTAAAGACCATAACCAGCCTTTGAGAATATGGGAAAAGGGTGATCCAATAAATATTTTTTATACTATCAATCATACATCCTGTCAAGTCATACTAGAAATTTAAAATTAATTATATAATATGACTGAATAATATATTCTTATTAGATGACAATGCAAAACATTTTTACACTGTCAGTGCATAACAATTAAATCCTAAAAATATTTGTCTTGTATATTTCATTTCATAATCATGTATATATATGTAACAATATCGTGACTATTATGACGTTATTAAATAGTAGTGGTATTATGGAGCAAGGAGAGTGGAGGAAGGTAGTCAACAGAAAAAGGAAGAGTGCATCTAACTTTGGCAAATGGGATTCCCATTCTTCAGTCGATTGGAGATGCAGGAATGGTACCAAAGAGGTTCATACATTCTATTTATCAAAGTTTCCAGAGAACTATAAGGCGGGGGATCTTTTCAAAATCTTCATGGAATTCGAGAAGATAGGAGAAGTTGTTATTCCTCCCAAGAGGAACAAATTCGGTAAACGTTTTGGTTTCGCGAGATTCGTGGAAGTGTTGGATGCTAGATTGCTTGCTATTCAGCTGGACAACATAATAATCGACAAGGTTAAGATGCATGCAAACGTTCCTAGATTCACTAGGACTGAGAAGAACAAGGGAAGCAACACTAGGTTCAACAAACCAGCTATTCCAACAGGCAATACAACAGAATGATCCAACCGGAGGAAGATGATTTTGGGTGAGGAAAGACAGGACAGAAGATCTTTCGCAGAGGTGGTAAACGGAGGTAGCAACGTTTCTAAGAAACCATTCATCAAGTTCGTATCTAAGAAGGAAGATCTGGATAGATTTAGCAAGGCTTATGTAGGAATAGTTCATCAATCCAGCATGACTTATAACATTCGCTCAAGCTTTGAGTTGAAGGGTTATTTCACAATCAAGGTCTCGCCTTTGGCTTCCAACCTCTGCCTTCTGGAAGAATCAGAACCAGGAGAGATCAAAGACCTAATCAGGGAAGCAGAGGATTGGTGGAGGCAATGGATTTCTGACATTAAGGAATGGAACGAATCAATTGTGGACAAAGAAATGGTTACATGGCTCAGATGCTACGGGATTCCATGTCAAGCTTGGAATTTTTCTTTCTTCGAGATTCTAGCTAAAACTGTTGGTAGTTATGTATGCGCAGATGAAAACACTATTAAAGGTGAATGTATGGATGTAGCTAGATTCATGGTGAAGACTTTCTGTGGGGTGGTCATCAACGAAACGTTCAAAGTTCTAATTGATGGATTGGAGTTTACCATTAAAATGTGCGAAGACTTCCATGGTCCCCTTCGTATAGTGCTAAACAAGAATGTTAATCCAGTTCAGCAAGCAGTTTGTTCGTCAGAATCTGATTCGGTTTGGAGTTTTCAAGAAGGGGAGGAAGAAGAGCGTGCAGAAACGGTTGTTCCCAGAAGGGAGGAGGAGGTGGTGACGGTTCCGGCGAACTCTTCGACGGGGGACAAATCGGAGTTGGAAAGAGGCAGGTATAGGGGTTCAGATCCTCATCTAGTTTGGTCAGAGTAGGAGGCAGTTGATTCTATTTTGAGGATAGGCGAAGAGGTAGCTGTTCTCGAGAAGGTCAAAAATTACCTTTTGGGTGATAAACCGTGTGAAGTCAGTATTGGCGTAAAGGTAACTGAGGAGGTGTCTAATCAACCTAGTACTGATCCTATAGTGGGTCCCTCTTCTCAGGTTGCTTTTTTGCCAAAAGAAAACGTTATTTCAAAGGGAACTAGGAAGACGCCCTAACTGAAAAGGATTACGGAAGTTATTGGGCCTTTGAACTGTAAGCCCAATTTCAAAAACAAAACCAAAGGCAAAGTGAAGAGGGTGTTTAAGCCCAGAACCGAACTGGAGGAGGATCTTATTGAGAGTTTTTCTCATCCCTCTTTCTTCGAGGTTTTGGGTAAAATCCCTAATCCCCCTTCAGCGTCTGTCAATCCCTCTAATTCTTTGTCCAAGGCTGTTGATTCAGATAATTTCTTTGCTGGAGCGGTACTATGTTGTGAACAAACAAAAGATTCAGACATTAGATGTTGTAATCAAAAGTACTGGGACAACATTCAATCAATGGTTAGAGCAAAAACGTGAGAGGTGATGTCTTATTTAGGGATTAAAAAGGGTGGTATGGCAAGAGTTAGCTTTAACGAAGTTATCAGGATTATCGAAGAAATGGAAGAAGAAGATAGAAGAAGATCAGTTGGCCAGAAGGAGAATCACAACTCTTGTAGATGATAATTGGATCACTTAATATCAGGGGGAGCGGTTCTTCAGCCAAGAGAAGAAGAATCAATCGTATCATTAAAGAAGGTAACGCTGACGTCTTTTTTATTCAAGAATCTAAAACTTGTTTAGTTGAGGAGAATTTTATTAGAAGTGTGTGGAATCATGAAGAAGTGGGATAGTCTTTTTCTGGTTCGAATGGACAATCTGGGGGAATAATAACGCTATGGAACAAGAACACGATCACGGCTTTAGGTTCTTTCAAAGGGCCTGGTTTTCTTGGAATCAATATTCTTTGGAATAAAGATCTCTATTATCTCATCAACGTTTATTCAGGTTGTGGACTGAGAGATAAAAGGAAGCTTTGGGGTGATCTTATCAGATTAAAATCTTCTTTCACTGATGGTTCTTGGATTCTGGGTGGTGATTTCAACGCAACAGTGGTCCCATCTGAAAGAATTGGTAAGCTTTGTCAAGCCAGAACTTTAGAGATGGGTGAATTTGGTGACTTTATTGCCAGCCTGGGGGTGGTAGACCTTCCTATCTCAGGCAGAAAGTTTACTTGGTACAGTGGTGACGGAAAATCAATGAGCCGGCTGGACAGATTCTTGTTTGATGACGAGATTATTAAGAATTGAGGTATGGTGAATCAGGTAGTGGGTAACAGAGACATCTCGGATCACAACCCAATTTGGGTGAATATTACTTTAGTGAATTGGGGTTTCAAGCCTTTCAAAAGCAACGATTGTTGGTTCGACAACCCGGGATTTCTGACTTTCGTGGAGAAGGAGTGGAGAACTATGAAGATCATGGGCAGACCAGACTTTGTGTTAAAGGAAAAACTTAGGATTTTGAAGAAGAAAATTAAAGTTTGGAGGGATGAAATCTTTGGTTGGATAGACCTCTCTATTGAAGAAGATGTTGAAGATTTGAATAAAGATGATGAGTTGCTTTGTTCTGCCGTCAGCAAGGATGTGGAAGAGATTGTTTCTAAGAGAGCTGCTAAATGCGATTCTTTGTGGAGAAAGCTTAACACCAAGGATAATATGTTGTTCCAGAAGGCTAGAAATAGATGGATTAAAGATGGGGATTCTAACTCTAAGTTTTACCATCAGTGGATTAGAGGAAGGCAAAGGCGTAAGTTCATTGGGAGGTTGGAGACTCCGCAGGGGATAGTGGACTCGGTTGAGGGAGTGAAGGCTGAGGTATTCAGGTATTTTAAAGAAGCTTACTCAGAACCTCATGTTGGTAGACCTATTCTTCATAATTGTATTTTCAGTAAGTTGTCTGCTATGGAAGCTGCTATCTTAGAGAACCCATTTACTGAAGAAGAGATAAGGGTTGCTGTGTGGAGCTATGATGGCTTTAAAAGCCCTGGACCGGATGGATACAATCTTAATTTTATCAAAAAGTGCTGGAGTTTTATGAAGGATGATATCGTTAGTTTCATTCAAGGTTTTTATGACACTGTTTTCATCCCCAAAGCCTTGTCGTCTACTTTTCTTACGCTCATTCTGAAAGTTGATAATCCTACGAAGCTCGGAGATTTCAGGCCCATCTGTTTAGTTGGTAGTATGTATAAGATTTTATCTAAACTTCTTGCTTTGAGACTGAAATCAGTTATAGGTAAAGTTATTTCTTCGTGCCAGACTGCTTTCATTCAAGACAAAAACCTTATGGACGGAGTGGTGATTGCAAACGAAATGGTGGACATGGCAACAAGGGAAAATTTGGATTGTCTTCTCTTTAAAGTGGACTTCTCTAAAGCCTACGATTGTGTTAGTTGGAACTTCCTCAGATCTATGTTAGTTAACCTGGGTTTTGGGGCTAGATGGAGAAGTTGGATGGAAGCGATTATCTTCAAAAGCCATCTCTCTGTCCTTGTTAATGGCAACCCTACTCTTGATTTTGCTGTGGAAAAGGGTCTTCGCCAGGGGGACCCTCTGGCCCCTTTTCTCTTCTTGATGGTTGCCGAACGTTTAAAAGGACTGATGAACAAGGCAGTTTCGAATGGTAGCTTTGAAGGTTTCAAGGTGGACGCAGAGGTGACAGTTGATCTAATTCAATATGCAGATGATACTCTCATCATTGGAAAGGGTAATTGGAGCAAACTTTGGAGCATCAAGCCGTTTTAAGAGGTTTCGAGTTAATTTTGGGGTTAAAAGTCAACTTCAATAAAAGCAGGATTATAGGTTTGAACGTCAGTCCACATTTTCTCCTTGCGGCCTCCTCTTTTCTTTCCTGTAAGATCGAAAAAGCGAACTTCTCTTTCTTAGGTATTCCTATAGGATTCAATCCGAGAAGGATTAAAGGGTGGAATCCTATCATTGACAAAATTAAAAGGAAGCTGCATTCTTGGTACGCAAGATCTCTCTCAATGGCTGGTAGACTGGTGCTCATCAATTCGGTTCTATCTAGTCTTCCGAGTTACTGGTTTTCGTTTTACAAGGCTCCTAAGGCGGTTCTTAAGAGAATTGACACAATTAGGTGTAATTTTCTTTGGGGAGGAAGTGAGGATAATCATAAAATACATTGGTTAAATTGGGAGGTTTGTTGTTCTGCGAAGGAAAAAGAAGGTCTCGGGATTAGGCGTATGGAAGAGTTTAATATAGCTCTGCTCACTAAATGGAAATGGCGGATTTTAGTAGATAAACAAACTTTGTGGCTGGACTTTCTGGAAGCTAGATACAGAGCGGTTCACCATCTCATTCTAGCAGACAACTTTCAATCCACCAAGACGTCTTCGCATTGGTGGAAAGATCTCATCAGCAGTGGGAAATTTTTAACTAACAACGGTTTTTGTTTTGCAGATTCTGTCACCTATCAAATGGGAGACGGCAAATCAATTCCGTTTTGGATGGCAAATTGGGCGAAAGGTCCGATTTTAGCAAGGCATTTCGAGGATCTTTACAACATCAGTTCGAAAAAAGAATCTCTGGTTTGTGAGCTAGGTTTGTTTACTTCTGAAGGATGGAACTGGAACTCCTTTGGGCTGTCTTCTTTTATTCAGCAGCAATACACTGGCAAAATTTTTGAACTGAAGGTTTTAATAGGTGATTGTTTACCTGTCAGTGGTACGAAGGACGTGGTTCGTTGGAAGGATCAAGCTGACGGCAATTACAGTGTCAAGGAAGTCTACTTTGAACTTCTGAATTCCAATGCGATCCAGCTCACTCTCTCTTCGTCTTTATTTTCTTACCATCCCGTGTCAACAGTGTTTGGAACTTTGTGGAATTTAAAAGCTGCCCCAAAACTGAAATGTTTTGGCCGGAGGGTTCTATGGGGGAGAGTGGCGGCAAAAACGGAGTTGATCAAGAGAGGCATTGTTTTGGATCCAACTTGTGGGATTTGCAATTCAGAAACTGAAGATGTTCAACACTTGTGTTTCTCTTGTGGGCCGGTCACGGCAGTTTGGGAGAGAATCGGTGATTGGTGCGGTTTCGGTATCTTTTATGCAAGTAATAGAATTGATTTTTTCATGGATTGGTGTGGTTTCGGAAGTTCTAAAGAAGGTAACCAGAAGCTGGGAGTTGTATGGTTAATAACAGTCTGGAGTATTTGGCTTAGTAGGAATTCTATAGTTTTTGAAAACAAAAGATTTAACCTTGATAATCTTTGTTGGGATATTAAGATAAGGGTGTGGAGGAGTTTTAGAGTGGGTGAAATTTGTAATTCCAACTCTGACTTTTTGGCTTTTTGTATGGACCCGTTAGATGGTTAGTACTTAGAGTTGGTTGGGAATTTCTCCTTGTATTCTTTTTATTTGTACTTTCATGACTGAACACTGAGTTGTGTTCAGATTTTATATAATTCAATTGGCTTTTAGAAAGAAAAAAAAGAGTAGTGGTATTCTCTCTATCAATTGTAGTTGCATGTCCCTACTTCATTTAGGGAGAGAATCTATATTCACTTATTTTATTGCTTATCTTATCGCTTTTATCTTTAATTTTATTTTAATTTGTTGAGTCTCCTTCCTGATTACACTTCTCAGAATAAGTTTGAAAAAAATTTATTTTAACATGTATAATAATAATAATAATAATTATTATTATTATTTATCAAGACATATTATTTATTGGGAAATGCTAACGAGTGTTCTCGGAGTACTGGTTAAGAGATTAAAATATTAAGTTGAACATTATTTAAAACATTAAAAAGACATGTTTTTTTCTAAATATATGTATATTGAAATAAAAATAATCAGTTTTTTAAAGAAAATTGTGTGTATTTAATAAACTGAATATAATATTTTTTTTTTATTTGAAATTCTTAACGAGTGTTCCTGACTAGTATTTGTTTTTAATCATAAGAAATTACACATAATATTAATAATAAATAATTAAAAAAACGTGTAGAACAACCAATAAGAAATTGATACATAATTGTTTTTGTTTATGTCAACATAGATTAGAATATCAAAGCATATTCATTTCTTAGAGAATATTTTGAAATACAAGACAATAATTGAGTTAAAGTTCTTACAAAGAACATAATAATTTATTCTTTTAAATATCAACAACGTACAACCAAATCTCTTTTGAGACGGTGGGAATGTGGGATAGATTAAAGAAAAATGCTATTCCTGTAGATTAAATTAATCTAGCAACTCCACAATGTTATATTTGATACAGTTAAATGGCGCCAAGATTGTTTGCAGTTGGATGATTGAGTAGAAGTATATTTGTCAAGATAAGGATTTGTTGGATCTTGTCAGGTGAAACATTGAATGCATAGTTGTATTGTGCTTACACCAGATGCCACCTCCATCTAGGGGTGTTCAAAACCGAACCAACCCAATAGAAAATCGCAAACCAAACCAAACCAAACCGAAACCGCAAAAAACCGCATTTGGTTCGGATTTGTTCGGGCCATCTTTTAACAAAACCGCACGGTTTGGTTTGGTTTGCGGTTTGTATTTTGCAAACCGAACTAAACCAAACCAAACCGCATTATGTTATAACCCAAACTTCACTTTTCCCACATCTAACCCAAAACTTAAACCCATTATGCCTTAACCTTACAATTACGAAATATTTTCTCTTACTCACACTTAACTTTTCAGTTTTAATCTTCTCAAATCTCTCCTAATAGTATTGCGCATTCTTCTCATCTTCTTTGTCATGTACGTCTCACCTCTTCTACACTAATCTCTCATCTCACATGTTTTTTCTTTTTCATTTTCTCATTTTTATGTTACTATTTTCTCTTCTAATTATATTTTTATCGCACATTTCTTCTCTAATCTCACATCTCTTATGTTCTTTCTTTTTCATCTTCTCTAATCTCCCTTCTCCTCTATTTTCTATTTTATTATAATATTTTTGATATTGTTTTATGCTACTATTTTTTTTTCACTTTTGTTTAAATTGATTTTTGTATATTGAATGAGAACTTTTTGTCTAAATATGATGAGTTTTGTTGTTATTTGGCAATGTGTGAATGACTAAACACAAAGTTATGTTGTTCTCTATATATGTAAATATCACTCAATAAAAATCTTATAAAAAACCGAACCAACCGAACCAATCCAAACCGCATTAGTTTGGTTTGGTTTGGTTCGGATTTTTTTTAAAAGCCAACCGAACCAAACCAAACCGCATGCTTTTTTCTCTTGCGGTTCGGATGATTTTTAGCTTCAAAACCGCCCAAACCGCACCGCGAACACCCCTACCTCCATCAAATCGGCGCCAGGTATATGTACTCAAAGGAAAGCAGAATTAAGTTTAACAAAGCCTAACTTAGTCCAACTTATTCTTATTTAGTATTAGATCTGACAAATTAAATAATATTGTCTTTGTTTCAAAATAAAATATATAATTGATTATTTAATAAATATTTAAAAATTGCATAAATTAAACAGAAAAAATAGTACTTCTAATAAATATTTTTATCATTTAATTATAAAGTATATTGAAGTAAAAGTGATACAAATAGTATTAATAGGATGATAAAATTGAAAGACAAAATAGTTAATGACATATTGAAAATTAAAATTGATTAATGAAATATAAATAATTAGTTAATTAAGTGATGAAATTGATTAATAAACGCTCAAATATTAAAAATAATTTTTAACAGTTAAAAACATATGTTTTTTTTTAGCGACGAATTTTAGCGACTGATTTTTGAATTTTTTCGTCGCTAATAAGACGAAAAGGACTAATATGGAACCTTTTGAAGAGTTAAGGGACCAATATGACACTTTTTAAAGTTAAGGGACCAAAATGAACCCTGGAATAAAGTTAAAGGACCAAAAAGAGTATTTTGCCTAATTTTTAATAGTAAAACAAAGTTGGTTAATGAAATGTAAATGTTGGTTAATTAAGTTATGAAATTGGTTAATCACACAATTTTATATCGGTACTCTTTATTCTAAAAAATAAAATAAAGAATAATATATATATATATATATATGGAAATGCTAACACACACCCAAAATTGGTGGACCCCACACAAAAATACACTACATATATTTTTATTTCTATTTTTTTTTTCATCTTTCTAATGTGGGTCCCACTAAAAAATGATGGACCCCACACAAAAATACACTAAGGTGTATGTTGCTAATGCACACCTACATGAGTGTGTATTAGCATATATATATATATATATATATATATATATATATATATATATATATATATATATATATATATATACAAACTAGTAGGATATCCGTGCGTCTGCACGGATACCGCTGTGGACCGCAGAATTGTCTCCAGTTTTTCATAAAAATTCAAACTAATTAAAAAGTATCAAATTATTATTGGGGAAAAAATATAAAAAGGACTGGAAGATACTTGTATAAGTTTTAAAAAACAACAATTGTTAAGAAAAACTATTAAACACATACTTGGTAAAAAACACTTGAGAAATAATTATTGAGAGACATAAATATTCTAAATTAGAATTAATTGAAAATAATTAGAAAACTAATTTTGCTAAGGTTTAAAATAAGAAAAAAAAATGAAAAGTCAGTAGTACAACCGATATAAACCATACACGTATTTTATTTAAATGTACAAAAAAAATAAAAACCAATGCGTTCGCACAAATTTAGGTATGATGACCGGTACGTTTACACGGTACCGGTGTGTTACCCGTGCGTCCGCACGTGTACCGCTGGGGTCTGCGAAATTGTCATCAGCTTATCATAAAAAGTAAAACAAATTATAAAAGATCAAAATATTATTGGGAAAAACAAAAAATAAAAAAAATTTGTCTTGGAACATAAGTGTATGACGTTATTAAAAACAATTATCCTAATGTTTTTCTAGGGTCTATATAAGTTTTTAAAAGTTAATTGTATAGGTTTTTAAAAACAATCATTTTAAAACTATTAATATGTCATATACTTTTGTTAGGGTTCATATAGTTTTTCCCGTCATCATTAAATATTTGATCAATTGTTTTATTTATCATGTTTCATAAAATTTAAAAAGTGCCTAAAAGTTTAAATAAATACAATGTTCGTAATTAGGTATACTAAAACGTGAAAAACATATATCAGATATATTGAATTTAAAACTAAATGTAATTAAGTAAAGTAAGTTGAAGAAGACAAATTGTTGATTTGAAGAAACATTCGAAAGACAAAATACATAGTAAATGAGCCGACAAGAAATCGAAAGAAATTTTGCATACTTAATCACTAAATCTAAAACTCCTAGCTGACAAAAAGTTGCTCCAGGTATAGTCTTGTTGATCGTCATCATCAGAATCATAGAGTTGACACTCTTGTTCTTCATCATCATCTGAATCAAATTTTTGTACCCTTCTCACCATTGTTGCTGATCTCCTTATTCTTCTCCTCTTTCTTCTTTGTCGCACAGCAGGGGCAGGAGGGACCTGTTGAACAAAACCATTAAATGAGTATTGTCAAAAACATGAACAGGCAAGTCTCCTGCAACTACAAATGCCATGATGTATATTGGGATATTGTATAACCCACTTGATGCACATGAACAGACTATGTCATTTCACATGAACAGAAAAATGAACAGACCATGGCATGAACAGACTATGGGGTGTCCCTGTTGTAGAAGCCACACTAAGGCTAAGGTGTATTGGCATTAAGAAAGGCCAATAAGGTGATACAATCTAAGAAAGGCCAAAAAGAATTAGGAAAAACCAAATTGTACCGGCTGGACCTGCTGAGGTTGTTGAACGTGGGGAGGTTGTTGGTGCGGTAGAGGGTGGTGGAAGTCCGGAGGTGGTTGAAGCTCCGTGCGTGGTTGCATCTCAGCAGCTGGTTGTACCCGGACAGCATGTTCGACATTTTGTTGCGTCTGTTGATGTAAATAAATAAAAATTAAAACTGGAAGAAAGAATAATGGAGAGATATTTGTAGTAATAGAAAAATCAAGTAGGTACTGTAGGTGCTAAACCTCTTGAGGTTGTTGGACGTCGACAGGCCGATGGACACCGTGAGGTTGTTACAAGTCCGCAGATGGTTGTATCTTAGCCGTTGTCTGCACCTCAGAAGGATCTGTTACCTGGTGAACGTTGTTGGACGCCATAGAAATAGTTCTTCGTTTCTGAAGTTTGGTTTGTGTTGTTGAGAATATGAGGCAGGTTTATATAATTAAGCTTGTGACTCTTCAGCTTCCCCCCCCCCCACTTTGAAAATGCAAATGCATTAATTGTTTTGAAACTGTAATATTGGAACATTGGAAGGCAAAATAATAATTAGTGATGATGGTCAAGTTTATCATTAAGTTGCAAATACGGTGTTTTATATGATTGGCCATTAAAGAAAAAGAGAAGGAACAATGAAATATATTATGGATAGAAAACTTGAGCTTAAAAGTTACCATATATATCAAACCAGATGCACACATTCATCCGAAAAAAGGCTTTCCTGCATTTCCTGGTATTGTCCATAATATAATAGCAGCTGTTGCAGCAACACCAGATAGTTGAGACCCATAACACAGCTGCGACGAGTCACGGGTGTGGTTGCCAGTGGTTGTGAGTACTTTGCCATAGTTAGCGCCCTTGGACAAGCTGCAGGTTGTGCTGCATGTAACAAAAAAAGTACTGATGAACAAAAGAAAGGTACATCATATAATTAGGCTATGATATAGTGTAAGTTGTGTACCTCTTTATAAAGTCATTGGTTTCGGGCAACCCGTCATTGATATGTATCTTTGTGACGTTGTTAGTGTTTGTAAAAGCCAGGGGGAACATTGAAAACGAAAAAGCATATATTCGAACAACAATAAAACCGAACATCAAAAATATACAGTGAATGACGGTAGTTAAAATTGATGTTTGGTAGGTTACAAAGTTCTTCATAAACATTAACATCCTTTAGGAGAACAATAGTCGGCGGGTTCGGATCATGTTGTTTTTGTCTGTAATCAAAGAACTTGTTAGGATTGTTTTCCCAAAGGGTACAATGCAACGGTTTGTGACTAAGTGGAAGTAACGGAGATAGTTACAAAACAAATTGAGAAGTAAAATGAAACTGAGTATCCGTTCAACGATATGCTTTGAATCTCTAAACTCGAAGTTGATCTGAGGTTTCTCCCCCCCCCCCCCCCCCCCCCCCCCCCCCCCCCGTGTTTGACTTTTTCGTATCCTACTTCATCAAGCATACCAATAACATCTGTATAACAAAACAGTAGAAAAGGAATTAAAAGAGAATTTCATGAAAAGTAAACGAAACACGATTTGATAACAAAATTAGCGATAGTACCACAATGAAGATTCTTTTGCCATTTCCCTGAGATGATATCAGCAAATGGGGTGAAGTCAATGGTACTGTCAGGGATGGTGTGTTTGCAAATATCTGTAGGTGACGTTAACAGAAAATGCCGACTCAAAAGCCTGTTTATAGTTTGTTGGATCAACCACATAAATCTCATGGCCCTGAGATGTAAACGTCTGCATACTAACATGGATGTATCAGTATACAAACGGAGGTTTAGTATAAACAAAAGACCAGGTTTTTGTACAAAACACAAGCAAATGGCATGCTATGTATAAAAACTCAAATTTAGTATTATACGCATTAGATCCGTTATTACAAAACACAACCAAGCGTAAACTTCAGATTGAGTTTTTACAAACGAAGGTATAGTATTGTTCCCATCAGATCAGTAATTTGTACAAAATAGAAGCAAATGTAAAAATATGCATACAAACGAAGGTATTGCATTATAAAGATCAGACAAGTGACTGTCATCAAAGAATACATAGTAAAGGAGGTGCACTTCATAATATGCGTAACTTACGTTTGTGTCGCCAACCACCATATCGAAATGCTCCTTTGATGTTGTCTTAACCTTCCACCTGTGATGCAACAATCGATAGCAATAGGAAACCTGCAATGCAAACGAAGAAATGACAAAATGCACCACAAAATAGCTAATGATTAGAAAGGAGTAAAGGACAAATTGTGCCACAAAATGCACCAAAAAATTTCTGTACTCAGGGTAACCACCAACGATCAAATGAAACCTAAATAAATCTACACTTCAAAACTACCGCAACTACACATTGTTCCTATAACAGTTAAACCCATAGTTTGGAACATCTACTACTTGGCGGTGCATCCAATTATCCATGACAGTAATCAATCTCTGTGTATGAAAAGCTTCTGGAGATATCAACAACACGCGTCAGAAACAACGCAATGAGCTGCAGCAGAAGTCAATAACCAGCATTAACATGTGCAGTACTAAATAGAACATGGATCATGTACGAAGAAGAAGAACAACCAAAGAGAGCAAGAAGAAGAACAACCAAGTTATTTTTTCCGGATACATATTAGTACAATCCTCAAAGACTAAGAACAACATACAAACCCTCTGAGTATATACAGTTCAAATCAAAACACAAGAGCAGCATATACAAATGACACGGAAACCAAAACGTACAAATGAAGCATCATCTAGGAAGCATCAGCTGATCTGAACAATTATGCGGATTTTGCAAAGACAAACAACAGATCTACCACGAGTTACCTTTAAATAAACCAATAATACTACTATAGTAAACAAAGCACAATAGTACTATCATATAAATAATATGAATATCGCTATATGAAGAGTACTTCGATAGTCGGATGAAACACGGGTGCTTGGTCTATTACTGGCCGACATGCTTCGGCTGGATCCCATCTAACATATATCTACTACATGACAACATTAATCCAACATAAAAATAGCGTTATGATCACGCGTGCTCAACACAGCCAACCTAACAACACACCTTTCAGAAGACTAAAGTTTATTGTTAATTTTTGGGTTGTGCAAAAGAGGACCCTCTTGAAAAAAATGTGAGAGCTGTAAATCAATGGTTGCTATACTAATAATCATAAATGTAAAAAAAACTTAACATAGAATCTATAGATATATAAATTATGAACAGATCATACATTACCAGGGATTGAAAATTAGACGTCTTTAACATCAGATGTTGCCTCCAATATAGATATCCTGAGACAGCAACAACACCACTAAAAGGTATGGCCTAAACCGCTTATAAGCTCAAACAAAGCACAATACAATAGAAAACTGAAGAGTTAAATACTAATTTGAGAAAAAAAAACCCAAACCAATCTAAAAAACTAACCCTGGATCATCATCTGAATAACATCAATGGGAATAAACAGATCACACATTATTAGGGATTGAAAAGCTAACCTTGTTAACATTAGATAACATCTTAGGAACTGCCTTACTAGGAATCCTATTAAGCAAATACGCAACGGTTCTTAATTCATAAGTCCACAATGATAATGGTATATTACTATAATTTATCATTGACCTAACCATATTCATGACAGTACGATTCCGCCTCTCAGCCACACCATTTTGTTGTGGTGTGCCAGACATAGTATATTGTGCACATATGCTACGACTTTCGAGAAACTTTGCAAATGGACCTGGACATTCTCCTTTCTCATTATATTTTCCATAATATTCACCACCTCTATCAGACCTCACTATCTTTATTTTCCTATCCAATTGCCTTTCCACCTCATCAATGAACACTTTTAACATGTCCACTGATTGAGATTTTTCATGCAATAAACACAAGTAACAGTAACATGAGAAGTCATCAATAAAAGTGATAAAATACTTTTCTCCTCCCCATGAAGGAACATCGAAGAGACCACAAATATCAGTGTGAATCAATTCATGGAGTTCACTGCTTCTTGTAGACGAATTATTAGATATTTGTTTGGTGTGTTTTCCTTTAATGCAATCCAAACATATATTCCAGTCACCAAAATCCAATTGAGGTAATATTTCACCTTTTATTAACCTCATTACTCTTTCTTTGGATATGTGACATAATCTTTGATGCCATAAATATGCAGAATTCTCATTATTTGTACTTCGCTTACTACCAACAACATGTTCAATATTATACAGAAATTCTTTAAAATTAACATCAAGATTAAAATGATATAAACCATCAACTAAAATACTAGAACCATAATAGTATGAATCTTTAAATAAAGAAAATACACTGTTTCCAATCCTAAAATTAAAATTTAATCCATCCATCTTTGCAACAGAAACTAAATTCCTAGCACATCCAGGTACATAAAGACAACTTTTCAGATCTATATGATATCCAGTATCCAAGATCAATCTATACGTCCCAATTCCCTTTATTCGTGCCTTCATTCTGTTTCCCATGTAAAGAAACTTTTCACTTCCTTTTATGGTTTGAATCGAAAGGAATCCCTGCATAATGTGTGACACATGAGTAGTCACGCTTGAATCAAGCCACCAAGTATTATTTGGTACTTCAATAAGATTTGATTCAAAATTTATGGAAACATAAAATAAACCTTTCTTTTCGAACCACATCTTCCTTTTAGGACAACCTTTTTGAAGTGTCTGTTCTCCTTGCAGAAATAACACTTCTTTTCCTTTTGGACTCCGCCCTCATTAACCTTTAAAGGAGATTTTCCCTTTTTCTTGTCCTTCATGTCGGGTTTGACCTTACTGCAACTGGCTCCATCATGAGTCGTGAGATGAACAGAATGATCTTTTATCTTCTTTACCCTCCCTTCTTCTTGAATCAACATGGCCTTAATTTCTTAAAAGTTCCATTTTTCTTTGATGGTGTTGTAATTCACCTGGAACTGTCCAAACTCAAGAGGAAGAGAGTTAATGATAAACTGTACAAGAAAAGATTCATTCACATCCATACCTAAGGACTTAAACTTTGCTGCCAAATTTCCCATTGAGTCACATGATCATGAATAGGTTGAGACCATTCAAACTTTTTAGCCGTCAACTCACTCATCAAATTCCCCACTACAGATTTGACAGTAATATCAAAATTTGAATACTCTTTCATATTTTTCATAAATTCCCTTGCATTTTCAATGTTGGGTATAGATGTCTTAACATTTTCAACCATTGTCATTCTCATCAAGTTCAAAGACAACCTGTTGGACCTTTCCCAACCCTAAAAAAGAGATCTTTCATTTTATGTACTGTTTATCAATGCCATGTCCAAGTCCATAACGCCCAGTTGAAACTGAATCTTTTCAGACCAATCAACATAGTTCAGCCTATTGAACTTTGCCATTGTATTACCCAAGGCAAATATATTAGTAGCAACTGCAAAAATTTAAAACATGCTCATACGTTAATGCTTTGAATAAATTTCATGGATTCAAACCAATTTAACTTTAATCATGTATCTAATTTCACCTTTGGGTGATGCATAAATACATTTCAATAAAATAAATCGATGCTAAATGAACATATTTTAATGAAGAATTAATCATACTCAAAATAACAGGCATGTTTATCTTTGGATATACAAGCAACAAGTATGTTAATAAACATTTTAATTTCATTAATTAAAAGTCATGATCCATCTTTGGATGATTTACATATGCCTTATAACAATAAATATCATTTATCATAAACAAGTTATCCACAGAACATCAAATCAAAATTCATTTGCAAAATTTTGATTTACTAACTTTAATGAATTTAATCACTTTGGTAATTAACAAATTCTAACTTTAATAAACATTTCATAATTTTCCTTTTAATGTTACAATTTCAAACTTCAAACATATATGAAAATACTGATAATCTAAATTATATATATTTATATATGTACAGTGCACTGTTTCGTTTGGTATAGCCCATGTACTGTTTATAATTTAACAATTAACAATTATGTTTAACTGTTTACATTTTAAACATTTACACAATAGCAATAGTACATAGTATTAACATATAATTTGAATTATATTTCTGGTATGCGACACAAACATATGGAACATATTGTATAATCACTTTTCAATTATGAATGTGCCTATACAGAGACCCTTTGTTACGACACTTAAAAAACGATATTTTATGCATGACATTTATATATTGACGAAATCCCATATTTAAATTATAATTCATATTAATGAATCATTAATGGAAAATCACAATATCAGTAACTGTGCTCTGATACCAACTGTTAGAAAAACTTCATGTTTTGGATCTTGATATCATGATTTTCACACTATTCCAATTTCTATGAAAACCTTAAAAACGTACCCGGATCTATGACGCCGATTCTTGTCCGATTCTTGGTCTTGTTTTCAATTGTTCTCTCCTCTCTTCCTTCTTCCTTTTGTGTATCCTTTGATGATGAAGATATTTTTGTGTATTTGTGAGAAAATGAGAATAAATGAGAAAAGTTGCTGTTGTTTTTCCAAAGGTCCCTATTTATAGGCTTCTTTCTCCAACAGTCACATTTCATTCCAAGAGACATGTCCCATCATCCATGAAGAGAGAGAAGAAGGATTTAAATTTTGAATTTCAAAATAAAACCCCATTAGCATAATTATCTATCCACCCAAATAATCATCACATTAGGGTATCCTTTATTTAAACCTAACTTTTAATTACATGAGTCATAATTATTTGATTAATAATTTAATCCAACATTATCAACAACTAATGTCATAGCTTTTGGTTCAATTTGGTATAAGAGTTCTTAGTAAGCCATGTTGTTGCAACTTTGTCTAATTTTCCGCATCATAAAAGATTTGTGGTTTTGTGAAAGTGTTGAATTGCAATCACAACTTCCATTGTGAAGTGTAGACTAAAGCAAATTGGTGAAATACTCATTTTTGTCTAGTGGAATATTCAAGGCAACGATGTGTTGATACAAATAAGATTACATAATGTGTTTATTAGTATATGAGTGTTGATTGACATTGATGCAAGGTGTGTTATGAGATTATGTCGGGGTTGAAGAGTTTCCTTTGCAAACATGGAAATTGCACCATAAATTTTCAACTTGATTTTTGACATGTGAAAATTATTGGAGTGATTTAGTTTCAAGTGAAATATATTATTCTTCAGATGGAGTATGATAGTTATTTTTAAACTATGAATGTCAGTGAAGACAATATGAAAACTCTTGAAATAATGTAGCTTTAAGTAATTATACTCTTTTTGTGGAGTATGATGGATCTTTCGAATTATGAATAACGTTGAAGGCAATGTGAAAATTCTTGGAGTTGTGTAGCTTCAAGTGATTACACTCTTTATGGTAGAGTATCATAGTTCTCTTGAAACATGATTGTCGGTGAATACAATATGAAAATTATTGGAGCGGTGTAACTTCAAGTAAATATACTCTTTATGGTGGGGTATAATAGATCTTTGAACTATGACTTTATGTTTAGTTAAAGAAAGTTTGTATATTATTTCAATCAATGTAGAGATTGCTGATATTGGTTGAAAATATACATGTTCAAGAAGTCTCACATTGCTCTGTATAGTAAATGAAAAGGAATATATATATATATATATATATATATATTGCTTTGTACTAAGATGCACTAGCCAAAAGAACTTTAAACTTGTATTTGACTTTTTTTCCTAGTCTTTTATACTCTTATGTTAGAGTGGTGTGAGATTTAATTAAATATTTATTTTGTAGAGTGTGATTGCACCAAGAGTCATGGGAATATTTTAGGGAAGTCTGTGTTATAACAATTTCACATAGTGTTATTCTCTAGTAGTCATATTACAATAGAATTAACTTCTAGGTTAATAACATTTTCGCCAAGACATCGTCGTCTTGTGCCTACGTATCCTCAATCTAACTAGAGAGAGGAAATCAGAGCGTCCGTAGTTCATGGTAACGACCACAAAATGGTTAAGTGTTTTTTATGAGCGACGTTAGATTCGCGTCCGGCAGTTAGGGTCGATGCCTGTTTGCAACTGAACGGAAGTAATGTGCTATTTTCTGAAAATGATTTGAAACCCAACAATCCCGAAGGATGAAAAAGATTTGAACTTGGTTTGTGTTTTTTAGACAGAAGTGGATTGAAATTAGTTTGAAACTCGCATTGCACTAAAGTCTATGACATAGGAGCGAATGCGTCGCAAATCGACCCAAGACAGGACGTCCGCTAAACACTCTAGAAAAATGAAGGGAAATCTCCCATTCTTCATTTCCTATATACTTAAGGCTCATGGCGCACAATACTCGTTGTATTTATTAAGTGTTTTAGATTGGTTATCAGATGAGAAGAGAAGACCCAAAGTTGAAAAGAAAAACACTAAGGGAATTCTATCCTAATGTTATCATGCAAAGTGGCCCTAAGGTTGAGATGAAAGGGAAGTCTACCTAATGTTGGCATACATGGATTAGCTCCTAATGTCTATCCTACTCCAAGCTTAATCAAAGATAAAGTTGGACTAGGGAATCCTAAGGGGAAATGCAAAAGCAAATCTAAGACTTAAACAAGTCTTAAGACTTAGGGGAGAAGAAAGAAGTAAGAGATGAAGAAGAAGATGTACCGAAGTAAACCAACATGAAGTTCAACTCAAGAAGCAAAGAAACATGGCAAACATCATACTCATACAAAGCAATCACCAATCATCATGTCCAAGCAAACAAGATTATGCAAGACAAAGTGTTCAAACGAAATCAAATGATTTAGCATTCCAAAAGAGATGTCACAAGACATGGAACAATGATGAATGAGACCAAATAAGGTGAGATACAAGATAGGGCAACAAGAACATCATGTCATAACAATCTCAAATCATCAAAGAAGGAACATCATCCATCACACTCAAAACATGTGTCAAAACTAGTCAAAACATTCACTTATGTCATTCATGCAAGCAACATGAGATCACGTATGGCAAGAAGTGAGAAAATGTCACTCAATGGGCACCATATCAAGAGGATAAGAACCTCACACATGTTATTCAAAGAAAATAAGAATCACCAAGTATTCATGAGGTCATATGAGAAGGCATCACAAAGAAACTAGTTCAAAACATCCAAAGAGTAGTTCTAAAATATTGTCAACTTGGAAAATCCACCACAAATAGAAAATGATTAAATGAAAATGATTCCAAAGCCACAAACAAGCCAAGACAGTACATGCTCACATCATATAATCATTTCAAGCTTCACTTAAGCACAAATGGTCAAAAAGTTCCAAACTAGGTCAAGTACCCAAAACATTCCCTTCAAAGTTCAAGTCACATGTAAGCATCAACGAAAAATAGAAGCATGCCTTATAAAAATCCAAATAAATTCCAAAATCATGTTGTATCCATCAAGAATGTATTTGAAAAAGATATCAACAAGAATCACAAAATTTCATCATCAAATGGATCAAACATCACACATATCAAGCTAACCGAGCAATAATCAAGGAGCAATGAAAACTACATGAAAAATAATCAAAAGTTAATCACCAAGACAGAAACTTGACACTCAAACATTCCTCATCCAAGTATGAACACATGGTAAAAAATCTAGCTCAATAAACCATGGCAAAGTCACTAAACATAAGCGTGAATCACATGGGTAGGCATGGAAGACACTTTGGAAAATAAAATCAGAATTAATTATCAAAACAAATGGAAAATAAAAGTAAAATTGATGGAAAATTAAATAAGACATTAAAATACACACATGATTTGTTTTGGAATTTTATGTTAAAAGGAAGTATTTTTAATAATTTAAAAAATAAACGAAAATAAAAAAAGAAAATAAAATATGTGTTAAGAAAAGGGAGGTGCATTAGCAAGGAAGAAAGGAAGGCCACACAACTGGACCTGGACAGGGGGTGCGGAAAGGAAGTCCGCTGGGCCCATAAGACATCACACATAAGTTCATAATTTTAAAAATAAAAGATAATAAAAGGTTATTAAATGTGTTACAAAAGTATGTGTAACTAATATCAATAGGTCACTTTCACTTAAGTAGCTAAAAGACAAAAACATAACATAAGCCACCCAAACCTTGCCACATCATCACCATCTTCCTCATGCATGCAAGGCTGAACGTGAATAGTACTTGGCCGCCAGAAATGGCGCACCAGTCCGGCCGGCCACCGCCAGCGGCGGTTGGCGCGGCCGGAAACGCAAACAAGGGCACCCCATATTTTTTTGTGTACTTTTCAAAAATGGCATTGGTTTCTCTTCAAACTCCCTTTAAACCCATGAAAAACAAGCTTCAAGGATGAACACTTATGGTTCCATAATCACAAATCAAAACAACATACATACTACAATGTAGTGTACCCCATGGTGAGTTCAAATATGCAAAAACAAATGAAAAGAAACCTCTAAAACTCAAGAAAACAAGGATTAAAGTTTGTACACCTTAAATGAAACTCCATTAAAACACACAAATAATTATGCAAACATTGCCTACCCTAAGGTAGGACTTCAGATGCACCCAACATGAACCTAAAACAGATCTAAAATGAAAGGTTAGAGTTGAAGAAAATTACTCAACGGAGTGGCTCCGTTGGCCCTTGAAACTATGTAGCAACTTCAAACAAACCCTTCCAATGGCCTCCTTGTGTCTCAGTGATGAAGAACCAAACGAAAAAATACAGAGAAACTTGAAGGAAAAATGAGAGTTTCAAAGAGAGAGGTTTTAAGAATGAGAGAGAGTTCTTGAGTTTGTGGCTGCTGAGAATCAGTGTCTGGAGCTAGGGTTTGCACATTTAGCTTATATATGAAGCTTTTGTGTGGTAAAAACAAACTTATTTTGGTTAAAACTTAAGGTTAGAGTTTTGAGGAAAATTTGAAAAGAAGTGAAAATGGTGGTGGTACAAGCTCACATGGCATGGTGTGGTTTTTTCTGTCATCTTATGGGGACAAAGAGTTGATGAATTCAGAGTGGATTGGTGGAAACAACAATCCTTGTTAAGCAAGTTTAGAGGATTTTCATTTTTGGCAAAAATATTCAAAAGTTGGCATGAATGGTACATACAAGGTTTGGTTACTTATGGCAATGTTTTGGTGTCACAAAATGAAGTTTTCATGCGTGTAGAATTAGTAGCAATATGGTGCTGCATGAAATTTGAACACGTGAATGGCAAATGTGACATGAAATTTTAAATCCATAAGAACTCATATAGCTCACTTTGAAGATCCATAACTCACTAAATTTGGCTCCATTTCAAGAAATCCTTGGTCCAATGCAAAACTTATGGATCATAGAACAAACTTTATTTGAAAATCAAGACGAAACAAGCCTTGGAAAGTGATGAAAATTGCCATGGAAGGTAGTCAAAAATTCTTTCCAAAACTTAATGAAAATTTCACTAAGTTTCCAACTTCAAAATCCTAACTTGGGAGAATCATAACTTGAGCTTCACACATCCAATGAAGGTGTTCTAGTACTCAAAAGAAAGGTAAGAGAATGCTCTACAACTTTGATGTTGGGGGAAAATTGAAATGAAGTATAGAGCATAGAGAAAATTGGCCATGAAGTGGACTGATTTTGGGCTAGAACTTTCCAAAAATGGAAACTTTCTAAAACCTTAATCTTTCCATAAATGACAACTTTTCTAAATTCTTGATTTTTGATGAATATCTTGACATTTCTTGACTAAAATCTATCCATCGATCACATTTGACCTAATGAATAATATTTGACCTCAAAAGTCAGGAGTTGACTTTTTCACTGCACAGTTGACTTTATCCCTAATTCTCGTGATTTTCAATCCTCTGATCAATTGAAATCCTTCTGAAACAAATTGATGGTCAACCTTCCATCCCTAGACACCTTGGGACATATAGAACACTATGGCATCGAATCTTGCTCAAAAAATCAGAAATAAACTAATTTCACCACAAACCCTAGTTTTGGCACCCACAGTCCAGGAGAAATCGGCCCAAGCTCAAAACTCAAATTCCTCTTATTATGATGTGAATCCTCTTAAACAAAGATGAAATGTGCCACATGATGATAATGAAGCTTCAAAAATCTTGTCCATTGGAGCAATTCATTCCCAGATATCCACAACCCTAGTTTGATAACCACCAGATAGAAAGCAGTGATCCACCTCAAGACTCTTGTCAAATCTAATCACCTGATGAGTCAACGGACATATAGGGATGCCTTGAGGCCTAGGAATCCATTGTAGCTTGAGTGATGGTGATATTAGGAACAAATCTTCCCTTGGTATCTTGAACAATATTCCTCTATTCACACATGAGCTCCTGCCTGCGCCTCTGAAAAACATCTTCTTCTCTTGTACTGAACAAGATACCTTGATCCCATACAAAGAACCAATGATATGTGCAAATGATAATGTAAAATGAAATGAAACATAAGCCAGTTAGTGCTAAAAAGAGAATGGAAAATTTTGGGGTGCTACAACTGCCCCTATTCAATCGACTTAAACCTGAATGGGGATAACGACGACTTTCAAACGTCAAGGTGGAAGGTGATTGAATACAAAAAGAACCCATAAATTTGCAAACTGTGGGGAGAAAAGATGATTGGAGCCCAGTCACACCTCGTTAAAGGGATTTGACGGAAAGACAACATGAAACTCAAGAAACACATCGTCAAAGAATTGACGGAAAGAAGACATACCCGAAGAACCACCTCGTCAAAGAATTGATGGAAAGAAAATGAAACACAAAGGAAACACATCGTTAAAGAATTGACGAAAAAAAGACATACCCGAAGAACCACCTCGTCAAAGAATTGACGGAAAGAAAATGAAACCCAAAGGAAACACATCGTCAAAGAATTGACGGAAAGAAGACATACCCGAAGAACCACCTCGTCAAAGAATTGAAGGAAAAAAATGAAACCCAAAGGAAACACATCATCAAAGAATTGACAAAAAGAGCAGATACCCAATGGACCACATCGTCAAAGAATTGACGGAAAGACAGCCCGACCCTAGGAAGCACATCGTCAAAGAATTGACGAAAAGAAAAGATACCCAATGGACCACATCGTCAAAGAATTGACGGAAAGACAGCCCGACCGAAGGAAGCACGTCGTCAAAGAATTGACGGAAAGAAAAGATACCCAACGGACCACATCGTCAAAGAATTGACAGAAAGAAAAGATACCCTAAGAACCACCTCGTCAAAGAATTGACGAAAAGAACAACATGAAACCCAAGAGAACACATCATTAAAGAATTGACGGAAGAAAAAGATACCCAACAGACCACATCGTCAAAGAATTGATGGAAAGACAGCCCGACTGAAGGAAGTACATCGTCAAACAATTGACGGAAAGAAGACAGAACCCGAAGAAACATCTGTTGGGGATATATCACCGTCTTGACTGAAGGGCTGATTTGGGCTGATTTGCACAGCTTTTAGTACACCCCAAGGAAGATATGAATGGAATGTTCTACCTATGGGATTAAATACAAGTCCAGGAATATTTCAAGAAAGATTAGATAAAATCTATAAAGATTGTTATTCTTTTATAATCATATATATTGATGACATCTTAGTTTTTAGTCAAAATATTAGTGATCATAATAAACATTTATTTATTTTCGCCACAAGAGCATACGAAAATGGATTAGTATTAAGTAAAAAGAAAGCTGAATTAGCTAAAGAGAAGATTAGTTATCTAGGACTAATAATTGATAAAGGAATTATAGAATTACAACCCCATATATCTGAAAAAATTCTAGAATTTCCCGATAAATTAGATAATATTAAACAAGTTCAATCCTTTTTGGGACATATTAATTATGCTTCACAATTTATTAGAGATTGTGCTAAATTAAAAAGTAGATTGCAGGCCAAGATCCGAAAAGATCAAAAATTTGAATGGAATGAAGATGATACTAATTGGGTGAAAATTATAAAGGAAAAAGTAAAAAATTTAGAGAGACTTCCCCTACCAAAAGAGGAGGATAATTTATATATTAAAACTGATGCCTCTGATAAATTTTGGGGAGCAGTTTTACGACGCCAAGGAGATGATTTAATTCTTAGATACACTTCAGGAACATTTAGAGGTGCTGAATTGAATTATGATATAAATGAAAAAGAAGTCTTAGCGGTTATTAGAGCTATTGAATCTTTTAAAATTTGGTTAGCTAAAAAGGAATTTATTATTAAAACGGATAATACACAAGTTAAAGCTTTTCTCGAAAATAAAATTAAAGACAATATTGTTAATAGAAGAAGGATTAGATGGCAAATGAGGATTAGTCCATTTACGTTTAAAATTATATATATAAAAGGAACTGACAATTGTTTTGCAGATTATTTGTCGAGACCCAATGGATAATCCACTCCAAGAAGATAAAACCAAGGTTATAACATCCAAGCTCGAGGAAATTGAAAAGGAATTTTTCAATATGGCCTCTGAAATTGATGATCATATGGTCAAGATTGACAACAAGTTGGAAATATTTTCCAAATATATGATTACAATCAAGCAAGAGATTCTTCGGACTCTTGACATTAAAACCTATACAGATTCGCCAAGAGACATGCCAAGTTCATCCAGTTTTTTGGGAAAAGGAAAAGATACTCCTAAAAAATTGAGATTTATAAATTCTACGTTTAAAGACAAGTTAATTAATTCCCCCTCCAAGGAACCAGTTGATAAATTTATTACAATTTATCAAAAAATGGTTGAATTTATGTATGCAGGAAATCCAAGAGAAATTGAAAGTTATATTATTGAATATAAAGGAATATATCCAAGAATCCTAATAATCTTAGATGATTGGGAAGATACTAGTCTTCTTAATGATCTCTTAAGATTTGGATTTATTGACTCTATTTATATTGATCCAAGCAACGATTTATCCAAGTTAAAATATTTCCCAGATTCAATTTTAAACGGTATTCGAGGATATATTAGAGGAGTAAATCCTCAGAAGACTATATTTGTAAAAATATATACAGCTAGCCCTGATGAAGAAGGAGAAGCAGCCTATTTTGTCAAGATCGGAACACTCAATGATGAAACAATACAGTCTCAACAAGTAATTAACAAAGAAGAGAAGCCAATAGTTGACAAGTCATGGATAACTAGAAGAAGAGCCTTGGGATTCCATGTAATCCTTATGATGATGAAGCAGACCTATGATCAAGCCAAGTTTTGGAGCTATTCAATGAGTGATAAAGCAATTGTTATTTGCAAGAAAGACAAAGATCAGCAACCAGGAATTTTGAGGACTCTGCAGATATTTACTCAGAAGATTGAGCGCAATAATTTCCAAGGACAGCTGGAGACACACCAGGAGTTTTGTCGGATAGTTAAAAGCAGTGGAGACCACAAGTGTCATTATTGCAAAGAAAATTGATAAAAGACAAAATTGATAAAAGACAAGAATAGTGAAAAGTAGATATGACAAGAGAAAGTTATGGCCGACACGTATTTTTGCCTAAAAAAGAAAGGAAAGAGATAAGATTCCCTAGAGATAAGATCTACCCCACCAATAATGTAGACTTTGTGTAAACTCTAGTTAGATAATATTGTAACTATAGTTAAGTTTACCTTTTGTGTGCCTATAAAAGCTCGATTATGTAACATTTGTACTCACGAGCTTTCAAAAAATAAATCTTTGTATGTATAAAACAACCATGTTCTAAATAAAATTCCAAGTTTCTGAAATCTGAGTTTTACTATCATATTTCCTCATGTTTACTTAGTTAAAATAAGGATTTAGTAAACAACTCAGGAGGCTGGGTATTTTCTGTGCTTTAAAGAACGATCGGAGCCCGAGGTCCATTTTGTCCGCCGTTGAAGCCAGGAAGGCGTTGTTGAGGCGTTGAAGGACGGCAAGCTCAATTAATTGTTCAAGAAGCGTGGTAAGGCCCATTAACCTTCTTAGTTTACTGTTTATCGTTATTTTAAGTAAGAAACCTCTGAAAACGAAATACTGATAACTAAACCAGAAAGTAGGAAATATTTTTCCAATGAGTTCATTAACGCAAACTGAATTTGAGGATATTATGGATCAAGCAAACTTATTAAACCAAGATGAGATTGATCATCTATATAATGAAATTAATGAAGACTATGAGGTAGAAAATTATACTAATTATTATAGAACCTTTGATAATTATGATGAAATTATAAATATGATAACATATTTGCATCTAGATTTTGACTTCATTCAAGAACGAACAAGGGATCTAATGGAGGCATTAGAAAGATTAATAGTTAGAAAAGAACAATCTAAAATTAAAAATAATGGATGCCCAGGATGTGGTTATTGTTCAACCCATCAATGTTTAAAACTTAGATGCGGATGTCCCTGTCCATGTAGATTAAAAAATGAATTAAAAGAAGAACCACCTGACAGGTCATTATTGGTATCAGAGCAAGATAAGATTCAGAAAAATATACAAGATATTGAAAACCAAGCTAGTAGTTCTAATTCCAATTGTTATGATAGGTTACAAGGAATAAACTTACCAATTATAACCACAGAAGGAAAAGATATTTATGACTTTACCTCTGAAGGTATATTACAACTAGAAATTTGTTTAATACATTATAAAACTCAAATTGAAACAAGTATCATGAAACGTATGGATAGAGAAACTGATGAATCCAAAAAAGAAATATGGGAACAGATCTATACAATTTTACAGAAGGTATAATATGGATAAAATAAAGATGTTGCGAAGTGAGATCGAAAACCTAGAGCAAGATAAAACTAAGCAAAACTTCCTAAAATTAATTAACAATGAAAAGCTAGAATTTTTAAATGATCAGTTAGAAATAATAAAGAAACGGTTAGAAATTACTAATATTTTACTAGACAGCGAATTAGAAAAGAAATTTATTCAAGATATTATAGGTAGACCACCTAAACCTAATATAGAAAAACAAAAATCTATTATTGATAAGTTATTAGAAAACAAAGATCAGATGTCACCCACAATTTTAGGATTATACGGAAGTGAGATTAAAGAGTTAAATCCTGAAATAGAAATAGATAGTAGCTCAAGTAATGAAGAGGGTTCTAGAGAAGCAAATATGAAAGTAAATATTGATCAATATCTAGAAATGGAAAATGACAGTGATTATGAAAATGAATTAATAGATAAATTGAAAACTTTAGAAATAGGCGAAGATGATAAAAATATTTGTGTAGACATTAAGCCGAATACAAAAACCCCAAGTACACCAGTAGTAGTAAATCCAGGACAAGCTTCAAGTTCAGCTAGTAACATGCCCGATAATCATTGGAGAATAAATGAGGAAGAACAGGAAGCCCCAACTAGGAAATATATTGATAGAAGACAATACTATAATATAAGAAAACCAAATAATTATATCCCTATGAAATATGTTCCATATGACAAAGAACCTCAAGCGTTAAACCCAACTGGAATTTACCTAGATCTAGATTGTGTTGAAGATAGAGAAAAGATGCTTACTATGTGGATAAAAGAAAATGGAGCGGTAATAAATAAAGAAGGAATGACCAAAGACCAAGGAATTGAGTTCTTAAGAAGAACCATGAGAGGAAGTGTAGAAAGATTCATTGAGAGTTTAGGAGAAACATATAATACATTGAAAAATGAGTCAGACACTATTATAAAATTTCTTAGTAATCTTGAAAAACTTATTAGGGGAGAATTCTTAGGATATTATTCAGATATAAAAAATCTATGGGCAATAGACAGAGAAAATGCTACTAGAGGTATGATGAATATCAGTATATGCCATATGTGCTATTTTGACCAATATACTTGTGAATACACCGACTGGTTTTATAAAGCTAGATTTAAAGACTCGTCACCAGAATATGAATTTTATGGTAGAATGTATTATGAAAAGCTACCGGAACCATTTAGATCGAGAATAATAAGAGATTTCTCAGCAAAGCTAAAGGAATTAGATAAGGAAAATCAAACCCCAACACTAGGAGCTAGAATATGGTTTGCTAAGCAAAAGATAACTGATTACTGTTTAGAAGCAAACAATCAAAACAAAATTTATAAATATCAAAAACGACAGCTATGTTGTATAAATAATAATGAAGTAGGACAATACGGATGCTATGATAAACCTTATAAGAAAAGAAAGAAATGGAAATTTAAGAAAACTTATTACAAAAATAATAATAAGAATCGATATTTTAGAAAAAGAAGGTTTGATAGAATTAAAAATAGTTATAATAACTATAATAAAGATAGAAATAGTATAAATAAACCTAATAACTATTCAAGAAAACCCAAGACATGTACTTGTTTTATTTGTAAACAAGAAGGGCATTATGCTAACCAATGTCCAAAGAGGAATAAACAAAATATAAAAATACTAGATGAAATCTATGACTACGGTTTTGAACCAATAGAATCAGAAATAGAGTCAGATTATAGCCTATATGATGCTAGTATAAACTCTGAGGAATCAAGTGATGATGAATAGGGAGGAAAAAGAAATTACTGATCAATCTATAGAATTTTCAAATATTAGAGAATATGAAAAATTAGAAGAAATTAAAAGATTAGACTTAGATATAGAACCAACAAAAAGTCTACTAGAAAAATTTGGAAAGTATATAGGACAAACCGTGAGAATACAAAAAATTCATGAGTCTAGTGTAGAGATAGGAATAGCTAAGAAAAAAGGAAGGATTCCATTAATTACAAGAGAAATAGCCGATTCAATATTAAGAAATATGGACAAAACTAAGAAAGATAAGATGAAGGTAATTGATTTAATTAAAGTTCAAGTTATGATAAAAGGATATTTTCAAGAAAAGTTAGACTCGCCTATAGCTATGTATTTAATTGATGAAAGAATTAGGCATAATGTACAAGATGCACTATTTGGAGCCGTAATGGGAAATTTATATTTTGGAAAGATAATCTTTGAATATGAACCAAATTTTAGTGTCTCAATAAATGATAAGAATTTGGATAAATCATTAGTCTTATATCATAAATTAGAAAATTTTGAAATGCCTCAAGGAAGTCATTGTTATTCAATTACATATAGAACAATTTTTGGAATAAGCCCAAGTCACCATACCATGAGATTTAAACCTGAAAAGATAAAATTCAAAGAGATATTTGATGGAGTAGTAGAATGGATACCTCCTAGAAGAATAAGGCCTGAAGAATTGACATACATAGAAGAAATTAGAACCGATGAAATATCCAATATCATAGAAAAATCAGGAGAAATAATAGGAAATAAAAATTAAGCTATTATTCGAAAAACAAAGTTTGCACAAAAGGGTCTCAAGTCAAAAAATCTAGAAGTTGGTAGAAAAAGCCTAGACTTAACCGAGAAAAATGGAAGGGGTAGTACACAATATTTTATTAATGTAGGTATTAAATTAGGAAGAAATCCTATAAAATGCTTAATAGATACAGGAGCAGGAACTAGTCATATTACTATAGATTTGATACAAGGAATTGGAATACCTATAAGAGAATTAGAAAATAAATATTATTATCTAGATTATTACAATAATAAACATCATGTTACTCATAAAGCAGAGATTATAATATTAATTAAAGAATTTGAAATCCCTATAAATATAGAAGTGGAAGATAGCGTAAGTACATAATTTCTACTAGGAATGGACTTTTTAAGTAGCTTTGAAGATTATACAATAAAAGATACATATATAGAATTATGTTATAATGGAAAGACAATCGAAATTAGTAGAGTGTAAAAAGATCACTAAAAGACAAAATTCTATTATAATCCAAGTAATATACGAAAGGAAAATATATCATGCTCTAATCGATTCGGGATCAGGTTTTAGTCTTACAAGTCATCAATTTGGTAATATAAAACAAATAGATAAGATTATAGGAAGAGATATACATAACAATGAAACAATATTTAATCAAGGATATGAGAATTTATGGATTACTATTGGAAACTTAAAAGTAAGATTTGATAAAATATATTATTATCCTAATATAGTTTATGATTTCTTATTAGGACAAGATTTTATAAATAAAAATGTGCCATTCACATTGGATACAATGAAAGTATACTTTACAAGCCCATGTGGAACTCAATTCTCAGAGAAACTTTTATGTCAACCTTATAGACATACCTATACGCACAACCAGCGTGGTGAATTATTACCAATTTATTTAAATCAAAATCAAAATAAAAATCAAGACCAATTTCATATTAAACAAAAAATTGTAGATTTATTAGAAAAATGTTATTCGGAAGACCCACAAGCATTTTCTAGAAGAAAACAATATTATGCTACTATTGAACTATTAACTGAAAAACCTATATGTGAAAAACCAATGTTATATACTAAAGAAGACGAAAAAGATTATGAAAATATTATACAAAAACATTTGAAATATAATTTAATTCGAAACACTAAGAGTAATTATAATTCTGCAAGCTTTTTGGTTAGAAACCATAATGAAATAAAAAGAGGAGAACCAAGAATGGTAATAAATTACAAACCCCTAAATAAGATTGTAAAAGATTACCCTTATCCATTACCAAGAAAAGATATGATTTATGAAAAGATTAAAGATGGAAAGATATTTTCGAAATTTGATCTAAAATCAGGATTTTATCAGATATTATTAGAGGAAGGTAGTAAAAATTGCACAGCTTTTAGTACACCCCAAGGAAGATATGAATGGAATGTTCTACCTATGGGATTAAAGACAAGTCCAGGAATATTTCAAGAAAGATTAGATAAAATCTATAAAGATTGTTATTCTTTTATAATCATATATATTGATGACATCTTAGTTTTTAGTCAAAATATTAGTGATCATAATAAACATTTATTTATTTTCGCCACAAGAGCATACGAAAATGGATTAGTATTAAGTAAAAAGAAAGCTGAATTAGCTAAAGAGAAGATTAGTTATCTAGGACTAATAATTGATAAAGGAATTATAGAATTACAACCCCATATATCTGAAAAAAATTCTAGAATTTCCCGATAAATTAGATAATATTAAACAAGTTCAATCCTTTTTGGGACATATTAATTATGCTTCACAATTTATTAGAGATTGTGCTAAATTAAAAAGTAGATTGCAGGCCAAGATCCGAAAAGATCAAAAATTTGAATGGAATGAAGATGATACTAATTGGGTGAAAATTATAAAGGAAAAAGTAAAACATTTAGAGAGACTTCCCCTACCAAAAGAGGAGGATAATTTATATATTGAAACTGATGCCTCTGATAAATTTTGGGGAGCAGTTTTACGACGCCAAGGAGATGATTTAATTCTTAGATACACTTCAGGAACATTTAGAGGTGCTGAATTGAATTATGATATAAATGAAAAAGAAGTCTTAGAGGTTATTAGAGCTATTGAATCTTTTAAAATTTGGTTAGCTAAAAAGGAATTTATTATTAAAACGGATAATACACAAGTTAAAGCTTTTCTCGAAAATAAAATTAAAGACAATATTGTTAATAGAAGAAGGATTAGATGGCAAATGAGGATTAGTCCATTTACGTTTAAAATTATATATATAAAAGGAACTGACAATTGTTTTGCAGATTATTTGTCGAGACCCAATGGATAATCCACTCCAAGAAGATAAAACCAAGGTTATAACATCCAAGCTCGAGGAAATTGAAAAGGAATTTTTCAATATGGCCTCTGAAATTGATGATCATATGGTCAAGATTGACAACAAGTTGGAAATATTTTCCAAATATATGATTACAATCAAGCAAGAGATTCTTCGGACTCTTGACATTAAAACCTATACAGATTCGCCAAGAGACATGCCAAGTTCATCCAGTTTTTTGGGAAAAGGAAAAGATACTCCTAAAAAATTGAGATTTATAAATTCTACGTTTAAAGACAAGTTAATTAATTCCCCCTCCAAGGAACCAGTTGATAAATTTATTACAATTTATCAAAAAATGGTTGAATTTATGTATGCAGGAAATCCAAGAGAAATTGAAAGTTATATTATTGAATATAAAGGAATATATCCAAGAATCCTAATAATCTTAGATGATTGGGAAGATACTAGTCTTCTTAATGATCTCTTAAGATTTGGATTTATTGACTCTATTTATATTGATCCAAGCAACGATTTATCCAAGTTAAAATATTTCCCAGATTCAATTTTAAACGGTATTCGAGGATATATTAGAGGAGTAAATCCTCAGAAGACTATATTTGTAAAAATATATACAGCTAGCCCTGATGAAGAAAGAGAAGCAGTCTATTTTGTCAAGATCGGAACACTCAATGATGAAACAATACAGTCTCAACAAGTAATTAACAAAGAAGAGAAGCCAATAGTTGACAAGTCATGGATAACTAGAAGAAGAGCCTTGGGATTCCATGTAATCCTTATGATGATGAAGCAGACCTATGATTAAGCCAAGTTTTGGAGCTATTCAATGAGTGATAAAGCAATTGTTATTTGCAAGAAAGACAAAGATCAGCAACCAGGAATTTTGAGGACTCTGCAGATATTTACTCAGAAGATTGAGCGCAATAATTTCCAAGGACAGTTGGAGACACACCAGGAGTTTTGTCGGATAGTTAAAAGCAGTGGAGACCACAAGTGTCATTATTGCAAAGAAAATTGATAAAAGACAAAATTGATAAAAGACAAGAATAGTGAAAAGTAGATATGACAAGAGAAAGTTATGGCCGACACGTATTTTTGCCTAAAAAAGAAAGGAAAGAGATAAGATTCCCTAGAGATAAGATCTACCCCACCAATAATGTAGACTTTATGTAAACTCTAGTTAGATAATATTGTAACTATAGTTAAGTTTACCTTTTGTGTGCCTATAAAAGCTCGATTATGTAACATTTGTACTCACGAGCTTTCAAAAAATAAATCTTTGTATGTATAAAACAACCATGTTCTAAATAAAATTCCAAGTTTCTGAAATCTGAGTTTTAGTATCATATTTCCTCATGTTTACTTAGTTAAAATAAGGATTTAGTAAACAACTCAGGAGGCTGGGTATTTTCTGTGCTTTAAAGAACGATCGGAGCCCGAGGTCCATTTTGTCCGCCGTTGAAGCCAGGAAGGCGTTGTTGAGGCGTTGAAGGACGGCAAGCTCAATTAATTGTTCAAGAAGCGTGGTAAGGCCCATTAACCTTCTTAGTTTACTGTTTATCGTTATTTTAAGTAAGAAACCTCTGAAAACGAAATACTGATAACTAAACCAGAAAGTAGGAAATATTTTTCCAATGAGTTCATTAACGCAAACTGAATTTGAGGATATTATGGATCAAGCAAACTTATTAAACCAAGATGAGATTGATCATCTATATAATGAAATTAATGAAGACTATGAGGTAGAAAATTATACTAATTATTATAGAACCTTTGATAATTATGATGAAATTATAAATATGATAACATATTTGCATCTAGATTTTGACTTCATTCAAGAACGAACAAGGGATCTAATGGAGGCATTAGAAAGATTAATAGTTAGAAAAGAACAATCTAAAATTAAAAATAATGGATGCCCAGGATGTGGTTATTGTTCAACCCATCAATGCTCCATACGAAATAGAAATGCTACGCGTTTGAGGATGATATGCAAATGCTTATGATATGCAACATGACCCCTCCAGCAAAATAAATGCTGAAGAGACGAGGCCAACTCCGCTGGGGATGACGAACTGAACTGTCTCCGAGGTCACGAACCCTGCTGAGGAAGTCACACTAAACGGCCTTCCTGATATAACCACTGCTGAAGATGAAACCCGAAGAGAACTCCTACTCCGTTGGGGATTACGAATAAACCTTGAAGATAGAACCCAAAGATTTGCTGCGGAGAATTGCCAATAACCATTGGACTTGGAGACTGTCGGGGATATAAACCACTGTTGACTAGACCGTTGAGATTACTACAACCAAACTCTGCTTGGGGCATGAGGTCAATAACACCGAACCTGCCGGAGAATATCATTGAACTTAACCTGTTGTCGGGGAAACGCCCTTAACCTGCTAGGGAATACCAGCCACCACCAAGAAATCTTCTTGGGGAACAATGGTTGATGTTATCCGCTCTGCTAAGGGACATCATTGGATTTACTCCTCCATTGGAAATCTACCTTCTATCCCTGTCCCGTTGGGAATACGGAAACAACCTTACCACAAACACGATTGGGAAGCACAATCTAGACACTCTTTATAGGAATACGAAATCCTGCTGAAGAGCAATAAACTTCACCAAGCTGGCTAGGAGAGAGCGAACTCCTGAACCCCTGTTGGGGAGAATAATCCCACTCTGTTGAGTGATAAAACATCAGTTATCTCTGCCGGGGAGAGAAACTCTACTGGGGTTAACACGTGTTCACTATCAACATGAACCTTGCAGTTGTGATATGACCAAAAGGAGGTGCCCTGATGCAGCATAACCCATAAAGAGCTTGTCTTTAGGAGGTATCATAAAGATCTAACATATCTTGCCCCATGACTTTGATTAACCGTCCTCCGGAGAGAATAACTTCTTGTGCTCTTGAAATGACTTGCCCCAGTA
This sequence comes from Lathyrus tuberosus, assembly GCA_022829125.1. Classification (NCBI taxonomy): domain Eukaryota; kingdom Viridiplantae; phylum Streptophyta; class Magnoliopsida; order Fabales; family Fabaceae; genus Lathyrus; species Lathyrus tuberosus. Next base: position 12,299,831 of record JALAZF010000090.1, read on the forward strand.
CTAGCCTTGACATGACTTTTCCCCTGATTGGCTGATTTGTGAAAGAGTGCCTCTAACTGACTGACCTTCGAGAGATTTGTTGAATCTCGACCTGATTGCCCCAGATTGGCTGAATCTTGGAATGAATTGCCCATTTGATATGACTGATCTCTGAAAGTATGCCCTAGTTTAACTGGACTTCAGAGAGATTTCTTAATGCGGCTTCCCCAGATTGGCAACTTCTTAACACGACTTACTGGGAAATCCCACATTCAATAGAGTCTTCTGGCAACATGTCCCTTGTCACGCCTGCCCCTCGGAGTTTTCAAGCATCTCCTTTTGGCGGGATCAAAATTCTCAACTGATGTTTACTATGTAAGCCTCACTGGCGTCAAATACACATAAGTAAGCAGAAAATGTTTATTCTGAGAATGAGAATTCTAATGCAACACACATGTTAATCTCAAAGTTTTTATTGAAAAGATATCGCCAAAACCCGTGAACGAGTCACTGGTTAAAGTGCGACACAAATTTTTGAATGGAAGATAGCATGCACATGTAATACCAACAAAAGTCTTTTAGCACAACTCAATGGGAGTCAGGAACGCTATCTCATTGAAGTACGCCTTCAGAATAAACCCTGCTTCAATTAGGACTTTTGAGGGTTGTAACGTAGTCTGGTTCACGGTATCAGAAAGAAAGGATATAAGGCTCAAAGTTTTGTTTTAACCCACCCATTCTCCTTGATGTTCTCCAGTCCTACATTCAGCTAACTTGACACAAGCGCCCACCTTTCAAAAAGGTTAATGAATGGTATGAGGATAGAGGGAACCCACACGGGTTTCGGAGTGATAGTCACCCTTTTTGTCTTTGGTGTCGGTGGTCACACGACTTGTTCTTTATTGAGGACTTTTTCCTTTTGCCTTTCTTTTCGCTTTTCAATCTTTTGTTTTCCCTGATTTTTCCTGGACAGATTCTTTTTGAATCTTTCGATTTTGAAGCCCAGCGGGATGCCCTAACTTTTGCCTAAGTCACTTGTTTTCAAGTTTTTGACTTAGCGGGCTATCCTTTTTCTTCTGATTCTTTTCTTATTTTTTTGAATAAATCATGTGACACTGGCTTGTCAAACTTGTTTGGGTTGTGATTGTCTCACTCTTCAGTTTGTGAGGGATAACCATCGATGTATTTGATCCTCGAATGGGACACTTCTTTTAAAATTCGAACGCACAGTCAAATTAACTGACACCTACCTGGCCCCAGGTTAAGATTGAGGGTTTTTCGTTTTAAGAAAGAAACTCCTACTTCTAGGCTCAAAGGGGTTGACGAAGGTCTATCTCCCTTTATCTCTGGTGTTTGGGGATTTGAAACAATGCCTGTACATCATCAACACGATTTTATCTGAAAGCATATGACCAAAGATTTTGCGTTTTTGAATTTCATCATCCTCCCTCAAAGAGTTAAACAAAAATGTTGGTATTACAATGCACAAAAATATTAAATGAGTGAACATGAATGGAATATCTCAAGAAAAACATACTCATTTCATTAAAATCATCATTCAAAAACAACAAATTTCTACATGCAAATACATTAACCAGTAAGGAAAAATACAAAATAAACAATGCAATAAAGAAAGTTGAAGATTGCCGCTATTGAGGAGGTTTGGCTCCGACCAGATTGATTGCTTTTGATGATGTCCTTGCAATCTCAAGCGCTCACTTGGGAAGCTTTAGTTGAAATATATACCATCTGCAGTGAAAGTAATGACCCCTGCATCAATCAGATCTTGCACCTTGTGTGGGAGTGCCTTACAATCCTCAGTTGAATGCCCCTGTGCCCCAGCATGATATCCACATCGAGCATTGGCATTAAACCCTGGTGGATATGGAGGAATGATCGGATCTGGTTTCTTTGGCACAATCAACCCTCTTTTAACTAAATTTGGCAATATCTGACAGTACAACTTTGGTAGCACGGCAAACTGTCTGTTTCTTGCCTTCCGTCGATCCCCTTGGGAACTATTCTGCTGCTGATTCCGATTTGGGTGTTCCTCTGGCTTGGGAACTTTCCTCCTCAGACCTAACTGAGGAGTAGGCAACAGTTGTAGACGTGGAGATTCTAATACCAAGGATTGTAAGAAATGCCCCTGACTTGATGTAGCTTTGGGAGAGACAACAGGGATATCCACTTCTTTTTCAGCAGCTGGAGTAGGATCACCTAGTGCACTCACGCCGCCCGACATAAATTCAATTGCCTTTGAATCGATCAGATCCTGGACAACATACTGAAAGGCCCTACATTTTTCCACATTATGCCCTGGTGCACCAGAGTGGAAATCACAATGGGCTCTTGCATCGTAGCCTGGTGGGGGAGTACCACTAAGAGGAGCCAAAGTCTTTTTCTGTACCAGTTGCAACTGAAAGTGATGCTGTAATAGCTAAGAATATGGCACTGGTGGAGTCTCGAAGTGCCAGTTCATCTTTGGTCTATCATGATACCGATGAGGAGCACTACCTTGTTGCGGAGATACAGCCGGGATGGTCAAAGTGGCAATATGCTCACTCTTTGGGAGGGATCCCTTAAACAATGGAGGAGAGACAATTCCCGCCGCAGCCTCAGGCATGGGACTATTATCTTTACTTAGCACACCTCTCACGACCTCCATAACCAGGCTCATCTGAGTCTTCAGTTGATTGACCTCCTCTTTCAACATTTTTTGGTCTTGCATCAGCGCTTGTATGTCTCCCATAAACTTCCCCATCTGAATCTTCATTTCAGTCACTTCTGCACGGAGTTGTTCCATGGCTATTCTCGAATGATCACAGGTTAAGTAGTGGTTACAGGTCAAGCCAGAAATTTTGAAGGTAATACCAAGTCAGAATGAGAAATCCGCTCCTGAACACCTGTTATGCATATGAGTATGAGAATGCAAATGTCATGTTCAAATATTTCCAAGGAATCATTCTGCTTTGATTCAAGTTTTTTTTACAGAAGAACCACAAGAAATAGATGGAAATGCTCAACAGCGAGTCTCAAAGTTAATATCCTTGGAAATACAAGAACATGTATGTTAGAATGCAAAATGATGATGCAGATGGACACATGGGATCAGGGTATCCATAAAGCTCTGAATAACTGTTGTGGTATTGATGGACTAAGTTCCTAGTTCTGCTCTGAAGAAAATACCGGAATACCAGAATATCAGAATACCATAATAACCAGAATACCAGGTTGATAAGTCCACACTGATAAGAAAACCAGAAGACCAGGTAGGATGAAGGTCAAGGTTACCTGCAAACCTATAAACAACCAGCCCCTCTCACATGTGGGTTCTAGAAAAACCAAGGATCCTCAATTTCATGGGCTCTCAGGTCGAGAAATGATGATACGGTCACCATTTCTGGGTTGGCATCATCATCAATCGAGGAGGCCTCAAGTGATTCCCCTCAAAAAGGTCACCCTATGATAAGTTCCCAGCTTCGGGTCATCGGATCAAGAAGCATAATGAGTTTACCATTTCTGGTCTACCATTATTACTTCTTGGGAGGAGTGTCTCAACTGAGTCCTCGAGGAATGGCCGCCAGAGTCGACAGCTCCCAAGGTTAGCACCCCGAAATGCACAAGACGTGCAAATCCGAATATCTCCCAAGAAAACCTCGTCTTGATGTGGATTTCGTGTAAAACAAACGTACCAAGATGCTACGTAGGCCACACTACTTTCCACTCTAGTCCTAGGTGTATACTCAAGCCTGGGTATTAGGCTTATCTCTCATGAATCCAACCCACCCAACAACACAACAGGAGCAGAGCAATATGACAACAGTAATCAAATGCGATAAATGCGGTAAAACACAAGAATATACAACAAATAATGCAAAAAAATAAACACCCAATGAAATAAAAACAGACAAGCACTAGGATTGACTCGCATAGGGAACCAGCTTCCCCAGCAGAGTCGCCAGCTGTCGCATCTGCGAAAAACAACCGACAAAAACAGAACAGAAGAGTCGCCACCGAACGTTATTTATCCCAATGCAGGGAAAGGAAACGATCGAAGAAAACCTGAAGAGGGTGAAGACATGGTCATCGCAACCATAGTCCGGGTTCGGGAGTCGGTTACGCGAGGGAAAGGTATTAGCACCCCCACGCGTCCATCGTACTCGATGGGATCCACACTTGTTGTCTAATCAATGGGTGAGTTATCTAAAGCCTACTGCTAAATAGAAACAGAGAGGGGAAAATAAAAGAAAGAGTGACTCGGTAGGACATCGTCGTCCTAGGCATACGTATTCCCTTGTGCAATGGGAAAGTCAGAGTCAACGTAGTTCGGAGGACTACGGGTGGATGGGGGAAAGGTTTCTCGCCAAGACATCGCCATCTTGTGCCTACGTATCCTCAATCTAACCAGAGAGAGGAAATCAGAGCATCCGTAGTTCGTGGTAACGACCACAAAATGGTTAAGTGTTTTTTATGAGCGACGTTAGATTCGCGTCCGACAGTTAGGCTCGATGCCTGTTTGTGACTGAACGGAAGTAACGTGCTCTTTTATGAAAATGATTTAAAACCTACCAATCCCGAAGGATGAAAAAGATTTGAACTTGGTTTGTGTTTTTTAGACAGAAGTGGAATGAAGTTAGTTTGAAACTCGCATTGCACTAAAGTCTATGACATAGGAGCGAATGCGTCGCAAATCGACCCAAGACGGGACGTCCGCTAAACACTCTAGAAAAATGAAGGGAAACCCCCCATTCTTCATTTCCTATATACTTAAGGCTCATGGAGCACAATACTCGTTGTATTTATTAAGTGTTTTAGATTGGTTATCAGATGAGAAGAGAAGACTCAAAGTTGAAAAGAAAAACACTAAGGGAATTCTATCCTAATGTTATCATGCAAAGTGTCCCTAAGATTGAGATGAAAGGGAAGTCTACCTAATGTTAGCATACATGGATTAGCTCCTAATGTCTATCCTACTCCAAGCTTAATCAAAGATTAAGTTGGACTAGGGAATCCTAAGGGGAAATGCAAAAGCAAATCTAAGACTTAAACAAGTCTATAACTTAGGGGAGAAGAAAGAAGTAAGAGATGAAGAAGAAGATGCACCAAAGTAAACCAACATGAAGTTCAACTCAAGAGGCAAAGCAACATGGAAAACATCATACTCATACAAAGTAATCACCAATCATCATGTCCAAGCAAACAAGATTATGCAAGACAAAGTGTTCAAACAAAATCAAATGATTTAGCATTCCAAAAGAGATGTTACAAGATATGGAACAATGATGAATGAGATCAAATGAGGTGAGATACAAGATAGGTCAGCAAGAACATCATGTCATAACAAGCTCAAATCATCAAAGAAGGAACATCATCCATCACACTCAAAATATGTGTCAAAACTAGGCAAAACATTCACTTATGTCATTCATGCAAGCAACAAGAGATCACGTGAGGCAAGAAGTGAGAAAATGTTACTCAATGGGCACCATATCAAGAGGATCATAACCTCACACATTTTATTCAAAGCAAATAAGAATCACCAAACATTCATGAGGTCATATGAGAAGGCATCACAAAGAAACTAGTTTAAAACATCCAAAGAGTAGTGCCAAAATATTGTCAACTTGGAAAATCCACCACAAATAGAAAAATGATTAAATGAAAATGATTCCAAATCCAAAAACAATCCAAGTCAGTACATGATCAAATAATATAATCATTTCAAGCTTCACTTAAGCACAAATGGTAAAAAAGATCCAAACTAGGTCAAGTACCCAAAACATTCCCTTCAAAGTTCAAGTCACATGTAAGCATCAACCAAAAATAGAATAATACCTTATGAAAATCCAAATAAATTCCAAAATTATGTTGTATCCATAAAGAATGTATTTGAAAAAGATCTCAACAAGAATAAAAAAATTTCATCATCAAATGGATCAAACATCACACATATCAAGATAACCGAGTAATAATCGAGGAGCAATGAAAACTACATGAAAAATAATAAAAAATTAATCACCAAGGCATAAAATTGACAGTAAAACATTCCTCATTCAAGTATGAACACATGGTAAAAAATTAAGCTCAAGAAAGCATGGCAGAGTCACTAAACATAAGCGTGAATCACATGGGTAGGTATGGAAGACACTTTGGAAAAGAAAATCAGAATTAATTAACAAAACAAATAGAAAATAAAAATAAAATTCATATAAAATTAAATAAGACATTAAAATACACGTATGATTATTTTTGGAATTTTTTTTATAAAGGAAAGTATTTTCAATAATTAAAAAAAGAAACGAAAATAAAAAATAAAATAAAATAAATGATAAGAAAAGGGAGGTGCATTAACAAGGAAGAAAGGAAGGCTACGCAACTGGGCATGGACAGGGGGTGCGGAAAGGAAGTCCGCTGGGCCCATGAGATATCACACATAAGTTCAGAATTTTAAAAATAAAAGAAAATAAAAGGTTATTAAATGTGTTACAAAAGTATGTGTAACTAATATCAATAGGTCACTTTCACTTAAGTAGCTAAAAGACAAAAACATAACCTAAGCCACCCAAACCTTGCCACGTCATCACCATCTTCCTCATACATGCAAGGCTGAACGTGAATAGTACCTGGCCACCAGAAATGGCGCACCAGTCAGGCCGGCCACCGCCGGCGGCTGCTGGCGCAACCGGAAATGCAAACAAGTGCACCCCCCTATTTTTTTGCGTACTTTTAAAAAATGGCATTGGTTTCTCTTAAAACTCCCTCTAAACCCATGAAAAACAAGTTTCAAGGATGAACACTTATGGTTCCATAATCACAAATCAAAACAACATACATACTACAATGTAGTGTACTCCATGGTGAGTTCAAATATGATAAAACAAATGAAAAGCAACCACTAAAACTCAAGAAAACAAGGATTAAAGTTTGTACACCTTAAATGAAACTCCATTAAAACACACAAATAATTATGTAAACATTGCCTACCCTAAGGTAGGACTTCAGATGCATCCAACATGAACCTAAAACAGATCTAAAATGCAAGCTTAGAGTTGAAGAAAATTACTCAACGGAGTGGCTCCGTTGGCCCTTGAAACTATGTAGCAACTTCAAACAAACCCTTCCAATGGCATCCTTGTGTCTCAGTGATGAAGAACCAAACGAAAAAATACAGAGAAACTTGAAATAAAAACGAGAGTTTCAAAGAGAGAGGTTTTGAGAGTGAGAGAGAGTTCTTGAGTTTGTGGCCGCTGAGAATCAGTGTCTGGAGCTAGAGTTTGCACATTTAGCTTATATATGAAGCTTTTGTGTGGTAAAAACAAACTTATTGTGGTTAAAACTTTAGGTTAAAGTTTTGAGGAAAATTTGAAAATAAGTGAAAATGGTGGTGGTACAAGCTCACATGGCATGGTGTGGTTTTTTCCGTCATCTTATGGGGACAAAGAGCTGATGAATTCAGAGTGGATTGGTGGAAACAACAATCCTTGTTGAGCAAGTTTAGAGGATTTTCATTTTTGGCAAAAATATTCAAAAGTTGGCATGAATGGCACATACAAGGTTTGGTTACTTATGGCAATGTTTTGGTGTCACAAAATGAAGTTTTCATGCGTGTAGAATTAGTAGCAATATGGTGCTGCATGAAATTTGAACAAGTGCATGGAAAATGTGACATGAAATGTGAAATCCATAAGAACTCATATAGCTCATTTTGAAGATCCATAACTCACTCAATTTGTCTCCATTTCAAGAAATCTTTGGTCCAATGCAAAGCTTATGGATCATAGAACAAACTTTATTTGAAAATCAAGATGAAACAAGCTTTGGAAAGTGATGAAAATTGCCATGGAAGGTAGTCAAAATTTCTGTCCAAAACTTAATGAAAATTTCACTAAGTTACCAACTTCAAAACCCTAACTTGGGAGAATCATAACTTGAGCTTCACACATCCAATGAAGGTGTTCTAGTACTCAAAAGAAAGCTAAGAGAATGCTCTACAACTTTGATGTTGGGGGGAAATTAAAATCAAGTCTAGAGCATGGAGAAAATTGGCCATGAAGTAGACTGCTTTTGGGCTAGAACTTTCCAAAAATGGAAACTTTCTAAAACCTTAATCTTTCCATAAATGACAACTTTTCTAAATTCTTGATTTTTGATGAATATCTTGAAATTTCTTGACCAAAATCTATCCATCAATCACATTTGACCTAATGAACAATATTTGACCTCAAAAGTTAGGAGTTGACTTTTTCGCTGCACAATTGACTTTATCCCTAATTCTCGTGATTTTCAATCCTCTGATCAATTGAAATCCTTCTGAAACAAATTGATGGTCAACCTTCCATCCCTAGACACCTTGGGACATATAAAACACTATGGCGTCAAATCTTGCTCAAAAAATCAGAAATAAACTGATTTCACCACAAACCCTAGTTTTGGCACCCACAGTCCAGGAGAAATCGACCCAAGCTCAAAACTCAAATTCCTCTGATTATGATGTGAATCCTCTTAAACAAAGATGAAATGTGCCATATGATGATAATGAAGCTTCAAAAATCTTGTCCATTGGAGCAATTCATTCCTAGATATCCACATCCCTAGATTGATAACCACCAGATAGAAAGCAGTGATCCACCTCAAGACTCTTGTCAAATCTAATCACCTGATGAGGCAACGAACATATAGGGATGCCTTAAGGCCTAGGAATCCATTGTAGCTTGAGTGATGGTGATATTAGGAACAAATCTTCCCTTGGTATCTTGAACAATATTCCTCTATTCACACATGAGCTCCGCTCTGAGCCTCTGAAAAACATCTTCTTCTCTTGTACTGACCATGATACCTTGATCCCATGCAAAGAACCAATGATATGTGCAAATGATAATGCAAAATGAAATGAAACATAAGCCAGTTAGTGCTAAAAAGAGAATGGCAAATTTTGGGGTGCTACACTACCCATTCGTATAATAATTAAAATACAGAAATATTGCAGAAATAAATCAGAGTTAATACACGTAGGATGCCACATTACAAAGAAAACATCATGAAGTATCAAATCACTTCATGTCTTATTCATTAGTAAAACAAATAATTTGGTTCAACAGCGGAATCAAATCAAACGGTTTAACCTTAAAACTCCAATTACATAAACTCTCCATATAATACGTGGTTCCACAACAATTAAATCAAAACCAGATACATAACAAATGCAAAATCAAATAACATAAAGAAATCACGAAATCCCCATCCTGTCCATGTTACGTATCAGAGCGACTCCTAAGACTCGATCAAATAGCAACACATGCTCCAAGCACTACTCAGGTACCTGATCATCCATACTCCCCAAGGAGCACAGACACAACAAACAGAAAAGGGGTGAGAACTACATCCAATAATACACGGTGAAAAACACATGCTAAGAAGTAGTTAACACACAAAAAACACCAATCATACAATTACCACACACATACGAGGGCCATATCATCATTCGGCATAATCAGCCCACATTCAATCATATATATGCAATGCAGCTTAACTGACACGACACAATGCATGTGGTACCATCACAATCACATACGGTTCACCCTAGAACCTGATCCCCGTCGGAATCCAGTTAAGTCGTATACGTTCCTCTGAACTACAACATATCTCCACGTGAGCAACATACTAACCATAATTCCCTCTGAAATTACCACCACAACACAAGACCGTCCACACACGACAATCTTGGCTCACACATATCCCACACGTCTCAACTAGACATTCTCATGAAATCCCATATTTTATTCTATTTAATGGCATTACTATATTCTCCTAGGTCTAATTATACCATCTTAGTCTTACAGGTCAAGAGAAATTGCAGTACACGCGAAATCAGAACGGAAATTGCGAAAACTGAAACTTTCCCCCACAACCATGCCCATACGCGTATGACCATGCCCATAGACGTATGGACTTATTTCTCTCGCCCCTGGCCTGCGTACCCTATGCGTATGGCCTCTCATCTGCCTACCCCATACGTGTATTGCCTTGTGCCATACGCGTATCAACAGAGGGTTATTTCTCTCTCAAAACTCCTCAAACCCCTCCTATGCCTATGGCTCTACCCATACGCGTATGGTCATTCTCCGTGCCCGTCCCATACGCGTTTCAGCAGAGGGTCTTGCTGGCCCTGGGAGCTTCCTCTCATACGCGTATGGCCTTCCCCCATATGTGTATGACCTGTCAATCATAAAAAATCCCAGATTTCGCATCAGTGCGAATTTTCCCCCATTAGAGCACTTCCAAGCTCCTAATTTAGACCCGAAATCACCTTTCACTCAGTACTATTTCCAAGTCTTAATCCTGCTTCATTTATTTCATCATTTTTTCCACATTTTCTATGATTAAAACCTATGTTCGTTAACCCCATAAAAACCCCAATCTTCATATCTGGTTTAATGTTCAACACAGCAACAACATACATTCCATACGAATTTCACAATAACATCAGCATCAAACACGAATTCATAACAGACATTACATACACACAAATTCACAATGATTATCATACAATCATACAGCAATCAAGAAGGAGAAGAAAATACACAGAACCTAAGAGGGAAAATACCCCTCACTACCCTCTCATGTTCAGATCACCCATATTGAATCCCATTCTCCCCCTTACCTGAAATTCAAGTTTTGATCCTTCAAAAATGGTCGAATCGCTTCTTGCCCGAGTTCTCCCTTGTTCTTTCTCTTGTTCTCTTTTCACGTAGCAGAAACTGACCTCCTGAGTAACCTCCCACTAATCTCTCCTAATATGTTTTATTTCTTAATTATCTTAATGATAATAATAATCCCAATAGTAATTCCAAAATAAATAATAATTTTAATAATTATAATAATATTAATATTAATAATCATTATAATAATAATATTAATATTAATACCACTAATATTAACAGTACTAAAATGTCTCATCCTCATATTATTATTACCATGTTGTCCTAAGACTTAAGTTAACTAAATCCATTCCACTAACTTTCACACCCACCTTAACACACCTACCCTTAACCAATACAATGCCAAACAATCTCACAAAACAATCATAAAACGACTAAATAATTAAATGAGGTGTTAAAACTCTCCCCCCACTTAAATTATTTTCGTCCTTGAAAATGTACCTGACGAGAACAATTTCGGATACGAATCTCGCATCTTGCTCTCCAATTTCTAGGTCACACTTCCTCCAGCAGCTCCTCCCCAAGCTACCCTCACTAAAGGGATGTCTTTGCTCCTAAGCTGCTTCATCTTGCGATGCTCGGTCCTTATCGGCATCGCCTCCACGATAAGATTATCCTGAATCTGTACTTCATTTCTCTGAAGCACATGGGATGAATCAACAATGTACTTCCGAAGTTGCGACACATGAAACACATCATGTAAATTCGAAAGTTCGGGTGGAAGTGCCACTCTATAAGCAACAGTCCTATTTCTCTGCAAAATTTGATATGGTCCAATGAACTTAGGATCCAACTTCTTCGATTTTAGCGCACGACCAACACCGGTCACAGGATTGACCCTCAGAAACACTTGGCCACCTTTGTTGAATTCCAAGTCTTTTCTCCTATTATCATGATAGCTTTTATGCCTGCTCTGGGATGCTTTCATATTCTCTCTAATCATGTGAATTATCTCAGTAGTCTGTTGCACAATCTCGGGCCCAAGTACAGTACTCTCGCCCGACTCATACTAACATAGAGGTGTCCTACACCTCCTACCATACAATGCTTCAAAAGGCGCCATTCCGATAATAGAATGGTAATTGTTATTGTAAGTAAATTCAATCAATGATAAATGAGTATCCCAAGCACCTCCCTGCTCGAGTATACAAGCTCTCAACAAGTCTTTCAGCGATTGAATAGTCCTCTCAAACTGTCCATCTGTCCGCGGATGATAAGCAGAACTCAACTTCAAACTAGAACCCAAAGCTTCCTGCAAGCTCTTCCAAAATCCAGAAGTAAACCTCAGGTCTCTGTCAGACACAATGCTCGACGGAACCCCGTGCAACTTCACTATTATTTTGATATAAATCTCTGCTACTTTACCAAAGGAAAACTGATGTTAATCGGTATAAAATGTGCTGATTTCGTCAGTCTGTCCACAATCATCCAAATAGCATCAAAGCCTCTCGACGTATTCGGCAACTCCGTCACAAAATCCATCGTGATACTATCCCACTTCCACTCTGGTATTTCCATTGGTTGCATCAAACTGGAAGGTTTCTGATGTTCCACTTTTGACTTCTGGCAAGTCAAACAAGCATACACAAACCGAGCTATGTCTTTCTTCATACCAAGCCACCAAAACATTTTCTTAAGATCCTGATACATTTTTGTAGCTCCTGGATGAATACTCAAGCTACTCCTGTGGCTCTCTACTAAGTTCATTTTTCTCAATTCAGAATTATCTGGCACTCAAATGCTGCCTCGAAATCTCAACACACCAAAATCATCTACTTTAAAGTCACCTTTTGCATCAAACCCTCCCGCGGTAATCAAATCCACCAGTTTCAAAACAAGTTTTTGACTCTCTCTAATCTCACTAAGGAACTCACTATTAACCTTTAGCATACCCAACATCACACTCTCAGGAGTTAGTTCACAAACCATACTCAAGTCTCTAAACTGTTCAATTAAATCCAACTCCTTAATCATCAATGTCGACATATGAATTGTCTTCCGACTCAAAGCATCCGCTACTACGTTGGCTTTACCGGGGTGGTAACTCAAGCTAAAATCATAGTCCTTTAAGAATTTCAATCATCTTCTCTGTCTCATATTCAGCTCTTTCTGGTCAAATAAATATTTCAAACTTTTATGATCATTGAACACTTCAAACCTCGATCCGTACAAGTAATGTCTCCAAATCTTCAACACAAAAACCACTGCAACTAACTCAAGATCATGAGTAGGATAATTCCTTTCAAGTACTCTCAACTATCGTGAGGCATAAGCCACGACCTTACCATCTTGCATCAATATTGTGCCTAATCTCATTTTAGACGCATGACAATATACCACAAAAGGTTCATCTGGCTTTGGTAGAATCAACACTGGCGCTGTAGTCAACCTCTTCTTCAATTTCCGAAAGTTCTCTTCACACAAGATATCCCACACAAAGGCCTGGCCTTTTCTAGTCAACTGAGTCAGAGGAAGGGCCAAATTAGAAAATCCCTCAATAAACCTGCGGTAATAACCTGCCAAACCCAATAAACTTCTAATCTCCATCACTGATTTCGGAGGTTCCCACTGAAGTACAACACTCACTTTGGATGGATCCACTGTTATGCCATCACTAGAAATAACATGTCCCAGAAAGCTCACTTCATGCAGCCAAAACTCACATTTTGAAAGCTTCGCAAACAACTTATTATATTTCAACACTTGCAATGCAATCCTCAGATGCTCTGCATGATCTCCTTCCGACTCGGAATAAATCAAAATGTCTTCAATAAAAACTACCACAAACTGATCCAAATAAGTATAAAAGATACGATTCATGTACTCCATGAATACGCCCGGCGCGTTGGACACTCAGAACGGCATCACAGTATATTCGTAATGTCCATATCGAGTCCTGAAAGCCGTTTTCTGAATATCATCCTCTTTCACCCGAATCTGATGATAACCTGATCTTAAATTAATTTTACTGAAAACAAGAGCTCCCACGAGTTGATCCATTAGATAATCGATCCTTGGAAGCGGATATTTGTTCTTGATGGCCACCTTATTCAATTGACGATAATCAATACACAATCTCATACTACCGTCCTTCTTCTTAACCAACAACACTAGAGCTCCCCATGGTAACACACTGGGTCTAATAAACTTCTTATCAAGCAATTCTCCGAGTTGAGATTTCAACTCTGCCAATTCAGACGCTGACATTCTGTATGGTGCCATAGATATAGGCCTAATACCAGGAATAAGACCAATTGCAAATTCCATCTCTCTCTACGGAGGAAACTCTGAAATATCATCCGGAAACACTTTTGGGAACTCTTTCACTACAAGTAATTCATTGATCGACGAGTTGCCTTCAACAGACAATGAGGCAAACACCGTGAACATCTTAGCTTCATCCTCCAACAAGGTTCTCAATTCCTTGGTAGATTTAAAACTAATCAACTCTTCTTCCTCTGGAGTAAGAAATAGCAACCTCTTCCTATAACAATCAATGTAGACATAATTGCTCTCTAGCCAATTCATCCCTAAAATGACATCAAGATCACTGAGTGGTAAGCAAATCAGATCCACTCTGAAATTTTTACCAAAGATCGACAGGACAATTCAAACACACTAAAGATGTAGTGATCGACCCAATAGATGGAGTATCAATCATCATTCATTTACTCAAAGTAAACCGCATAAGTCCTAGTTTCTTCACACAATCAATAGAAATAAACGAGTGGGTCACACCCATATCAATGAGAGCAATCAAAGGAGTGATATGAATGTAACAAATACCTCTGACCAAACGATCCTCACTGGTAGGCTGAGCCCCCACCAATGCAAATACCTTCCCACCGGTCTGTGACTTCTTTGACTTTTGACAGTGGGTGCTGATATGACCCTGTTCACTACAGTTGTAATAGGTAGGTATATTGGTCCTGCAATCTGCCATAACATGACCTGGATTCCCACATTTGAAACATTTATTCACCTCATTCTGACATTCATTAGCACGGTGACCCGTGCCAGTACATCTAAAGCACTTGATAGGATTGGAAGAATTTCCTCCCCCACTTGGCTTCTTGCCAGCAACAACTTTATGCTTCCATTTATCGGCCAGAGCATTGTAAGGTGTACTCCCATGTCTCTGCTTACCCCTTTTGTCACTCAGAGCCTTGTAGTGAGCAACCCGAGCCCTGTTGTCTTCATCATAAATCTGACACCTGTTCACCAACTTAGGAAAGTATCTGATCTTCTGATAACCGATACCTTGTTTGATCTCGAGACGCATCCCGTTCTCAAACTTGATAGACTTCGAACTCATAGTAGCATCAGTATTTTAATGAGGACAATACTTCACCAGTTCCTCGAACTTGGCCGCATATTCTGCAACCGTCAAGTTCCCTTGCTTCAATTCTAGGAATTCAACCTCTTTCTTGCCACGAATGTCTTTTGGAAAATACTTCTCCAGAAACTCATCCTTGAACACCGTCCAAGTAATAGGACCACCTGCAGCTTCTAGCCTTTGACGGGTGTTATCCCACCAGTCTTCAGCTTCCCCATTCAGCATGTGCGTGCTAAATTGCACCTTCTGAACTTCAGTGCGTCCCATGACTCTGAAGATCTTTTCAACATCCTTTAGCCACTTCTGCACCATGTCCGGTTCGTGTCCACCCTCAAACATAGGTGGCTTGTTGTTCTGGAACTTTTCCAAATTGTGGAACTCGACATCCTCAGCATTCTAATTGTTACTCTGCACCGCCTGCGTAACAGCTTGTAGCGTAGCAGCAATCGCATCATTATTCCTACCAGCCATACTGCTCAACACCAAAGGAAACTTAAGTTAGAAGAATCACACGACTATACACACTATAGTCAGACTCTACTACGACACTGGCCGGATGGACCGACATGCTCTGTTACCAATTGTAACACTTTACTATACCCATTCGTACAATAATTAAAATACGGAAATATTGCGGAAATAAATCAGAGTTAATACACCTAGGATGCCACATTACAAATAAAACATCATGAAGTATCAAATCACTTTATGTCTTATTCATTAGTAAAACAAATAATTTGGTTCAACAGCGGAGTCAAATCAAACAGTTTAACCTTAAAACTCCGATTACATCAACTCTCCATATAATACGTGGTTCCACAACAATTAAATCAAAACCAAATACATAACAAATGCAAAATCAAATAACATAAAGAAATCACGAAATCCCCGTCCTGCCTGTTTTACGTATCAGAGCGACTCCTAAGACTCGATCAAATAGCAACACATGCTCCAAGCACTACTCAGGTACCTGATCATCTGTACTCCCCAAGGAGCACAGACACAACAAACAGAAAAGGGGTGAGAACTGTATTCAATAATACACGGTGAAAAACACATGCTAAGGAGTAGTTAACACATAAAACACACCAAGCATACAATTACCATGCACATACAAGTGCCACATCATCATTCGGCATAATCAGCCCACATTCAATCATATATATGCAATGCAACTCAACTGACACGACACAATGCATGTGGTACCATCACAATCACATACGGTTCACCCTAGAACCTGATCCCCGTCGGAATCCAGTTAAGTCGTATACGTTCCTCTGAACTACAACTTATCTCCACACGACTCCCACATAGAGTCCGGACAAGACTAGGCACCCATCATGGATTCCCACCTAGCTCATCTCCACATAACATGACATGAATGCATGACACCAAAAATTATGCACAATATAATAAATATTCAAGCATAATTCACGATCCTCAATGATCCCACGTGAGCAACATACTAACCATAATTCCCTCTGAAATTACCACCACAACACAAGACCGTCCACACACGACAATCTTGGCTCACACATATCCCACACGTCTCAACCAGACATTCTCATGAAATCCCACATTTTATTCTATTTAATGGTATTACTATATTCTGCTAGGTCCAATTATACCATCTTAGTCTTACGGGTCAAGAGAAATTGCAGTACACGCGAAATCGCGACGGAAATCGCGAAAATGGGAAACTTTCCCCCACAACCAAGCCCGTATGCGTATGACCATGCCCATCTGCGTACCCTACGCGTATGGCCTCTCAGCTGCCTACCCCATACGTGTATTGCCTTGTGCCATACGCGTATCACCAGAGGGTGATTTCTCTCTCAAAACTCCTCAAACCCCCTACTCGTATGACCCTGCCCATATGCGTATGGCCACTCTCTGTGCGCGTCCTAAACACGTTTCATTAGAGGTTCGTGCTGGCCCTAGGGACAGGGTGCGTATGTTACACGTATGCCCCTGAGAGCGTCCCCTCAAACGCGTATGGCCTTCCCCCATACGCGTATGGCCAGTCAATCATCAAAAATCCCATATTTTGCATCAATACGAATTTTCCCCCATTAGAGCAATTCCAAACTCCTAATTCAGACCCAAAATCACCTTTCACTCAGTACCATTTCAAAGTCCTAATTCTACTTCATTTATTTCATCATTTTGTCCACATTTTCTATGATTAAAACCTATGTTCGTTAACCCCATAAAAACCCCAATCTTCAGATCTGGTTTAATGTTCAACACAGCAACAACGTACATTCAATACGAATTTCACAACAACATCATTATCCAACACAAATTCATAGTAGACATTACATACACACGAATTCACAATAATCGTCATACAATCATACAACAATCAAGAAGGAGAGGAAAATACACAGAACCTAAGAGGGAAAGTACCCTTCACTACCCTCTCATGTTCAGATCACCCATATTGAATCCCATTCTCCTCCCTTACTTGAAATTCAAGTTTTGATCCTTCAAAAATGGTGGAATCTCTTCTTGCCCTAGTTCTCCCTTGTTCTTTCTCTTGTTCTATTTTTCCTTCTCTTTTCATGTAGCAGAAACTGACCTCCTGAGTAACCTCCCACTAATCTCTCCTAATATGTTTTATTTCTTAATTATCTTAATGATAATAATAATCCCAATAATAATTCCAATAATAATAATAATGTTAATAATTATAATAATATTAATATTAATAATAATAATAATAATAATATTAATATTAATACCACTAATATTAACATTAATAAAATGTCTCATCCTCATATTATTATTACCATGTTGTCCTAAAACTTAAGTTAATTAAATCCATTCCACTAACTCTCACACCCACCTTAACACACCTACCCTTAACCAAGACAATGCCAAACAATCACACAAAATAATCACAAAACGACTAAATAATTAATGGGGTGTTACAATGGTTATGTATTTATTCATTGATGTCCCATCTTCATATAATATGATTATTGGGTGTCGCTCCCAGGATTTTCATCCAGGTACAAACGCGAGAGTGGCGCGGAAAATAGAGTCGTCAGCCGTGTAAATTTATCCCAAGAGAGGGAAAGGGAACACCGCATAAACCTGAGGAAGAGGGAAAGGAATGGTCATCGCAACCATAGCCTGGGTTCGGGAGTCGGTTACGCGAGGGGAAGGTGCTAGCACCCCACGCGTCCATCGTACTCGATGGGATCCACGTTTGTTGTCTATTCTAAGGGTGAGTTATCCTATCATAAATGGCTGCACTAAAATGGGGGAGGGGAAAACAAAGACAGACTCGGTAGGACGTCGACGTCCTAGGCCTACGTACCCCCTTTGTGCAATGGGGAATTCAGAGTCAACGTAGTTCGGACCAAGTTCTTTTTGTGTTTTTTATGAGCGACGTTAAGTCCGCGTCCGGCAGTTAGGGTCGATGCCTGTTTGCGTCTCAGACGGAAAGTAACGTGCCCTTTTTGAAAATAGCCTTTAGTTTGACAATCCCGAAGGACAAAAAGGTTTGAAGTTTGTTTGTATTTTTTAGGACAGAAGTGACTTGAGTTAGTTCGTAACTCAACTTGAACCAAAGTCTATGACACGGGAGCGAATGCGTCACATGGTCGCCCCCAATGGGACGTATGCTCAATACTCTAGAAGAGAGAAGGGGGACCCCTCAATCTTCATCTCATATGTTTAAGGCTCGTGTGCAAGGCAAGTTGACCTCATTAAGTATTTTAGAGATGTTAAGAGATGAGAAGAGGGACTCAAAAGAAAAGAAAAAGCACTACGGGGAAGATCTATCCTAATGTTATCATGCAAAGGTGGTCCTAAGGGGAGGTTTGACAACAACCTAAACCTAAAGAAAGGAAAGGATGAGAGAGAGAAGGAATGAGAGTGGACATGGATATTTATCCACACCCTTAAGTAACTTACCTCAGCCTCTGCATACAAGGTTAGTACAAAACAGACAAAAGCAACAATAAGACTAATGAAACCCAAGCCATGACATATAATGGTAATCAAATGACCTATAACAATCTAAACATGGTTTATGGAGTCAAAGACACAATCCCAAAACAATGGCACAAGTGCCTTTTCAAACAAAAACTCAGGCATGGTCAAGGATGTGCATACAAGAAGATCTCAAATAAAAGCAATCAAACAATTAGCGAAACATCTTCTAAAATCACCAAATTAATTATCAACATATCTCGACCAGAAGCAAACAATATGTCCAAAACTCATGTCAAAATTCAAAATATAAGTCACTCAAACAATCATGCAAAGTTCAGACAAGAAACATGACTCAATATGCAAAAAAGGAGGACTAAAATGCAATATGAAATGATTTTAAAAATGAGAGAAAAATATTTTAATGCAGTTCAATGTGTTGATGGATGAATGCAAAAGGAATGAGTCTAAAATATTTTGTGGATGATGAGAAATAAAATAGACAAGTCATGGTATGTATAATATGAACAATTCAAAAAGGAAATAAACAAATGATTATTTTAGATGATAAAAATAAAATAAAAATAAAAAATAAAATTTGGGAAAATTTTATAAAATGCTAAATGTGATTCATGAATTTTCTGGGAATTTTTTAATGCAATAAACTATTTTTAAAAATTAAAATGAAAATGCAATAATTAAATAAAAATAAAATAGAAAGAAAATGAGTGGGGGGTATGAACAGCAATAAAACACGTTGGAAAATAACATGGGCTGAAAGGGAGGGGTGTGAATAGGAAGGCCCAAAGCAAAAACCCATCAGAAAAAATAAAACAAAACAAAAAAGCACATGTGGGCTTCAGTCCACCATGTTGACTCCATCCTTACCCTTAGATCAATCTAACGCTCCAAAGATAGTCAAACAATTCAAGTTTTATGCAAGATGAACGGTCAGGATCACATGCACATGATTGTAATGGTACGCAAGCACACACTGAATTGTCAGAAATTAAAATAAAATAAAGAGTGGCACGTGGTAAGGCACATGGTAAATTAATTTGTTGGCAAACTCCCAACCACCTGATCTAATCAACGTCCCAGATTAGTCAACATAATAAGAGGGTAAATCTGATGAGAGAACATGATCTGAGGTACACAATAGTAATCATAGGGTAATAAACACACAACTAAATAAAATAAAAATAGAAATTAGAGGTCATTTCCATATTTAGTAACTTTGATGATGAAAAGTCAAGATGAATGTAATGTAAGAACTTGCCCAAAATGGAAACTTTCAAATTATAGGTCATTTCCATATTTAGTAACTTTTGTACCAACCCTTGATTCTTGATAAATGGTATTGAACTTGACCCTTGAAGACCATATGAGGATGTGAGACCTTGAAAACCTTGAAGAGAACCTCAAAATTTCACAGTAGACTTCTCCTCTCACTGTTGACTTTTCCCCTGATCTCCTGATTCCCAATCCATTGGCCAATTGAACTTCTCATGAACCACACTGATGGACCATCTTCACTTCCTAGATACTTAGGGACCCAAGAAATACCATGGAATCAATTTTTGCTCAAAGAATCAGAAATAAACTGACTTTATAGCAAACCCTAATCTTGGTGCCCTCAGTCTAGGAGGAAATAGCACAATCCCCAAATCCAAATTCCTCTGAACATGATATGTATCCTCTCCAACAAAGATAAGATATGTCATTTGGTGATGATAAAAACACCCAAGAAGTTTGCCCATTGGAGCAATAAACCCAAGAATCTCAAAACCCTAATCTCTGCACTGGTTGAGAGAGAGTGATCCACTTAAGCTCTCTTGGACAATATAAGGACTCTTGCTTAAAGAGCATCTTCTCCTCTTGAACTGCCTCAGACACCTTGACCCCATGCTAAGAACCAATGATATGCACACATGATAATGCAACAATGCAATGAAACATAAGTCAGTTAATACTAAAGGTAGGAGAGCAAATTTTGGGGTGCCACATTGGGCGACCAGCCTTTAATCGTTTAGGAGCCGCTTTGTCTACCTTGTATTTATACATGAAATACATGCTCCTCAACAGACGAGTGGGAGTACTTCTAGGAGACTAGGAAATTGCCAAAAAGTGTTATGCAGAAAGCCTCAAGTTAAATAGGACACACTTTCCACGCATAAGGGCGAAAAAGGCCAGCCATGAGATAACACTGCCCGACAAAGCTGGTGAGAGCAAGGAAGCTTCTCGTGCAACCTCACAACACAATAAATCCTAAAAAAAGAAGGGATGTTCCTTTCTCCTCTAGAATCGTCTATGCAGTCATTTCGTTTATGTTATTTATTTATGTAGTCGTTTTATATTTTGTTATTTACCTAGTTGACATTTTTCCATAGGCGAGTATTAAAACTCTGTCGATTGTAAGGACAAGTTGTTAGTTGGGGTGCACTATTTTCCCTCCACATCGTCATGGTAGCGAGTATTTTTAATAAGGCATTTCATCCTTATTTATCTATGTTTATTCGTTATGAAATATCTAAGCAGGAAATCCGGGTCCATAAGATACAACCAAGATGGGAACCTTGTCGCCCAAAGAAGAAATTATTATGTTGGGTCCCCCAAGATGGGCTCCTTGTCGCCCATAGAGGCATTTATTATGCTAAATCCCCCAAGATGGGGTCCTTGCCGCCCATAGATGAAATTGTTATGCTGGATCCCCCAAGATGAGATCTTTTCCGCCCATGAAGGAAATTATTATGTTGGATCCCCCAAGATGGGATCCTTGCTGCCCATAAAAGCAATTATTATGTTGGGTCCCCTGAAATTCTGGCAATGCAGACAACAGATGTCCTAACACATTTCAAGACATTGTTCTGCATAAACATTTAAACACAGAAGCACCACAACAGACTGATACCTTGAATATCAGAACTGCAAAATCACAGATGTTACGAGATTTGGTTGCGACATGTCAATCAAGAACAATAACAAAACTGTAAATTGCATAATGTTAAATAAGACAGTATGTGTTAACCCAGTTTGGTGCAATTCACCTACTCTGGGGGATACCAATCCAGGAAGAAGACTTCACTATCTTGTAGTATTACCCTAAAGGTAAACTCCCCCATTTACAATTTTATTCTAATCATTACCCTTAATGAACATCTTTACCAAAGTTAAACTCCATCGTTTACAACTCTGATATGAGAGACCTACTCACTTCCTTAATCACAACTTGTGATATCTCTGTCTTATGCCAATTGAGAATCTCTGTCATGTTTTCTTGATCAACAAGTTATCTTGGACATGCTTCAAAGCTTCGTCCAAGATCGATACAGAAACCATTACCTAAAGGCTTCTGGTTCTGTCCTTGTACCAATGCCTTCCACTCTGCATCCCATGCTACAGAGGGAGACTTACAACTCCTAAGAGAGCTGATGACTCTCAAACCCTAAACCCTTATTTTTCAAAAGAGAACTAGGTTAAAAAGTTACAAGTGATACAATGGTACATTCGGTACATATTAAAACCCTAGGTCTAAGTCTTCTTATATAGTCTTCTGTTGGGCTTTCTATCTTTGATCCTGTGATTCCTTGATCTGCTCCTTAATTCTTACAACCGATTAAAACCTGCTAACTCAGTAAGTCAGCCAGGATGTCGAGTCTCCAAGCTGGGACATCTTCTTTGACATCTTTTTCATCTGCAGTTTCTTCATTTATATCATTAGTATGTTTTAGCAAAATTTATTCAAACACCGGGAGCTTTCAATCTCCCCCTTTTGACAAATTTTGGCTAAAACATCTTTTTCTGCATTTTGCAATCAGCAAGACTCCTTCATCAAGACTCCTTCATCTTGAGAATTGATTGGAGCTAAGGTCTGAGAGAGTCTCCCCCTCAACACATCCCCCCTTTCAAGAGAGGTCCAGAAAGAAAGTCTGAGAGGGTTGAGAAACAGAAGACTCCTCCAGAAAAGAAACAACAGTTGTAGGCTTCATAACACTGAGAAGATAGATTGCGTAACTCAGGTCACAAGACACAACCTGCTTCACAACTCAGATCACAAGACATAAAGAGGATCATGATGTTAAGATGTCAGAACAACTTAGCCAACATATCCTAGAAGACACCAGAAAACCATTCTCCCCCTTTTTAGCCAAAACTTTGCAAAAGTGACCAAGACAGCCCCAAGCTCAGATTAAAAGAACCATCGGACACCAATCCAAAGAGAGTATTTAGGCAAAAGAAGTCTAAGGCAATCCTATTTATAGCTGAGCAGTTTCCTTAGAAAGTAACGAAGCACAAAAAATAACGCCGGTCAATTCAAAGGAACATTAATGGAAGGAAATAACTCCACCAAAAGCACACCGGCCAAGACTGCTTTGACTATTTCTTCTTTTAAGAAGACCGCCAAAGAACTTATTACATGCAAACATGTTTTATAACAAGGTCCTGACATCATGTCATACATTGTCTCTTCTCTACTAGCCTGCCTTCAGACCTGACATAGACTTCAAATATTGGCTTTTCAAACAAAGACACACAGACTCATCTTCTTCCTTCCATAATTCTAAATGAAACACCTTCATCTAGAAATAGTAGCATTGGTGATGAACTTTCAGTGATTCTGAATTCAGTCAGCAGAGAAAACTAAATTCTCCCAGACTAAACCAATGATTCTTAGGCATCTATCAAGAATCATAGAACTTGCATTGCCAAGTCTCCCCCTACTTGCAACAGTACAAAAATGTCAAGACATCCTTCTTGACATCTCATCCTCCCAGGATGGAAACATAATCACAGCTTGCTTGACGCATAATACAAACTTGATTCAGACTGCACTCCTGCGGTAATACATCTTAGATCAAGGAGCAACTCCCCCTATCTAAGATAACCAGTGCTCCACCAAAGGACACTTATGCTGATGAATGGAAAACATAAGACGCATCTTCATGTCTTCAAGAGCGCACCCTCTGTCCAACCTACCTGCTGAACACAATCATCAAATCTACTTATTGCTTCTTCTGACAAGAACCAATAATCACTCACACATGAACACCATCATGCTTCCCGTGAGGACTCATTAGGATCACCATCCTAAATTAACAAACTCTTGGATTAAGATTAAAGCTCCATTGATCCCCCTCTTCTAGAAACTATCCATACACCAAACAAATTCCTCTTGAATTCTCATGTATAGATCTCCTTGTTCCCCGAGATAAAATCCAATTGGTCTGGAATGATCCACATTCCTCAAAGAGATACCATACCTCTTAGTTTGTTTTCTTCAAACAGTGTCAGATACCGTATATATGCTTCAGAACTTCACAGCTTCCAAACCGATCCACTTCCCTTTAGCATGACTTTCCAATAGGGGCATTATCCCCTCCACAAGCTTTTCATCTGACCTTAGCAAGGTCAATCAATAGATAGACACCCAACAATCTAAGATAGTCATTCCTTCATCATTCTCCCGTATGATAACCTGGAATACTTCTGATCAACTGGTGAATATCCATATTCAGACTTCCATGCAATCAACACATGATCCACTTCAGTCTTCTTTACACCATCCTTCCAAGGCAGTTCTTCTACTCCATCATTCTCCCGTATGACAAGATAGATACTCCTTAGACACGATGTAGGCAACAAGTTCCTAGACTAGAACTTAAGAATCCTCCTCTAAGGATAACCAACCCAGAAAATGTTCTAACATTAGTTAGGACATCCTTCACACATCATAGACACCATACATCATGGTTCTTGATATGTTCCACCACTGAACTTACTATCTGCATAGTAATCCAACTGAAGATCTTCACACAACACTGCGCCACCAGCTTGAACAAAGAGAACTTCAGAAACCAAGAGAGAAATAAACTCCCATCCACCAAAAGAAGGTATACTTCCATCATCAACCTAGAACTTCTACCACAAGCTTCAAGATAGACCAGAACCAGAACCTTCTTACGTTTTCAACTAACTACCCTTCTGCCCAAGAGCAATCAGTTTCAAGCATCCTGCTTGAATGCACACTATGAAACCAATCAAATGCCACCTTTTGATT
Source organism: Lathyrus tuberosus (assembly GCA_022829125.1). Lineage (NCBI taxonomy): Eukaryota > Viridiplantae > Streptophyta > Magnoliopsida > Fabales > Fabaceae > Lathyrus > Lathyrus tuberosus. The sequence goes on from JALAZF010000090.1 coordinate 12,324,864, forward strand.
GATCTCACTCTGCTTCAGAACCCCCAAAAGATACACTGATCCACCAATGAAATATGATCTTCAAGTCACATGAACTACTTGCTCCATAGCAAGACATCTTGGATCCACCAAGCCTCTAGACATGTAACATCTTCTCAAACCACTGCTCCCACAAACTGCATGAGATAGACCTTTTTGAAGCATCCATAACTTCCATTCTCCTGTAGATCACCTTATCTTAAGCTGATGTGCCACATCACTGTAATACCTCAAAATTTGCCCTCATGTTTTCTCAATAAATTGGTCTATGCTTTACTCATTTGCATTCCATAGTAGGTCATAAATTGCATATCATTGGTTGCAAGGCATGGTATCTATTGCTGCAAGGTGTGAATAATTGAAAGCCAAAGAAAAGCAAGAGAATAAGAGCCAAGGGTCTTCAAACAAGCCTCAAGGGTCTCTTATATCATACATCCTCTCACTTTGATCCCACAAGGCATTGGAAGTTGGGAATTCATTAAGAAGATTGGATAGTGCATGATCTCCTACACAAAACAGTATAAAATTGGGATCTGACCTTCAAATGGGAAAGCTCTTTGAGTCTTTATCACCCCCAAATGTCATATCTCATCTTTGTTAGATAGGATATACATCATATTCAGAGGAATTTAGATTTGGAAGATGTGTTATTTCCTCCTAACCAGAGGGTACTAAAATTAGGGTTTGACATAAAGTCAGTTTATTTCTGATTTTTTGGACAAAACTTGATCTCAATGTTTTCTACATGATGTCAAGTGTCTAAGGATGGAAAATTGCTCATCAATTGGTTTCAGAAGAGGTTCAATTGGTCAGTTGCTTGAGAATCAAGAAATTGGGGAAAAAGTCAATTGTGCAGTGAAAAAGTCAACTCCTGACTTTTTAAGATCAAATTCATGAAATTCAAGTTACATATGTTCATTGGACAAGATTTGATTAAGAAATGATGGAGGAATCATGAAAAATCAAGAAATGCACAAAGTTTCCATTTTTGGAAATTTAGGGTTTTCAAAAATGGCAAGTTTGGACCATTTTACACCACACTTTGAGGCTTTCTTTCCCCATGATAAAAGCTTCAAACCTCAGCCCCAAGTGGAGGCAATTAAAGTTCACACTATAAGCTTCAAAACCATATAAAGAACTCTTCCATTGGATCAAAATTGAGGGAGTTATTGTTAATCAAAGTTTGACAAAACTAGGTCACAAACCAAGTCATGACCAAACAAGACCAGGCCCATGCGCCATAATTTTGTCAAACACATGGTGGGAAGAATGTCAAGCCATTTTTCTCATGTAGGGAGGCTTCAAATGAAAAAATGTTGAACATCAAAGTTGTTCATCTCAATGCCCTCTTCAACTTTGATGTTGTACATTTTCCCATTTGGGCAAGTTATGATGGAGTTATGATGGTCCCAAGTTGAGGTGTTCATGCTGAAAATTCATGGGTCACATTGCCATGCCATGCCAACATTGCCATGCCCAAAAATCAGTTTGGATTCATTGAGTTCATAGCCATTTTCCATCATCTTAAAAGCTTCATTTCAACTTCATTTCAACATCAAACATGTTCCATTATGTTTCCTCTTTCCATTGACACCTAGATCTCATCAAACCATGCACTAACATGAGAGAATTCCCTTCACAAACTTCCATATTTTCATGCTGCCAAGAGTGTTGTGATATTGTTGTTGTTTATGATTCACACCAGCCATACATACATTCCCACACCAGTCACTTCTCTTTTCCTCATTTGTACCAACACACTCCTTACACCATCCTTGCCATGCTACTTCATACATGAAAGAGGAAAAACAAAGCTTGCTATACAAGCTTGCTGCAAAGATCAGAACTAACATCACCACCACTCTTTCTCCATCAACTTCATCATAACATCATGAGCTTCACCTCACCTTATCCCAACCTCTTCTCACTCTCCCCTAACTAACTTGACTCAGTTAGTTAGGGTGCACTCATTTAACCAACTCAGAACTCAGTTAACCATGGTAGTTAATACATTAACCACACCTATATAACCAAAACTCACTCACCATTTCATTTTCAAATTCATTTTTCACTCTTATAAAAAATCATTCTTACTCTTTCTCTCTGATTCTCTCTGAACTCTCTCACACTCTCTTCACGAACTCATCTTCATCTTCATTCATTATCCTTTGTTTGGTGTTTCTGGATCAAGAACAAACAAGATCAACACCAATCCTTCAAGTATAGCATCACGGTTTTGGATCTTCATCTATTTTCTTCAAGACTTCAAGATTCCAGTGGCATTTATTTTGCCTATTCCAAGCTCACGAACTTAGAGAGGATCTCTGGTTTTCTTTTGCTTCAAGTTTCTGCTAAGTTCAGGTTCCAATTCATCCAACTTTATTGCACTAATCTATATTGTTTTAGCTTGTTTTTCTGAGGTTTTTGGCTTAATAGAAGCATTATTCATCTCCGGCTAGTTGATAGGTCTCTTAGAGGCATAAATTCAAAACCTAGGGCAATTTTAATCTCTTCGATTCTCCTCATATGTGATTGGTATGTGAAAAATATTGGCGGATTTGTGATGTGCGTGAGTTCCTCTTTCGAATGGCCTACGATTTGTGGATTTCTGGACATGTGAACTTTTGCAGGTGGCGGAGAGTGGCCGGAGAAGATGACCGGAGGTCCTTCTCCGGCCGGTGAGATTTAATGTTAGGGTTTCCCAGTTTTATAACACAGTCGTCCGATCCATCTCATCTAACGGTTCATAAGGTGCCAACACATTAAAATGTCATGTGACTTGCATGTGCTCCTTTTTGAATTCAGATTGATCTTGTGTGCGTGTGTACATGATTGCTTTGATGTGCCTGCATTGAGGATTGTTGGATTCTTTTACTTTCTGTGATAATCATACATTGACTTGATCTAACGTCCATAACCTTGCCAGCACATTAAAATACCATGTGACTTGTGCGTACTTTATTTTTGGTTTCTGAGTGATCACATGGGTGTGTGTGCATAATAATTATGATGTGCACGCTTTGATATTCGTTGGATTGGTTTGCTTTTCATCATGATCTAATCATGTGGTTCTGATTGTATCCTCACGTTGACTGAACATGCGCACTATCACACACAAGCACGCGTGTTGGACTGGGTCTTTAATTGCTTTCTCCACCCCCATGCTAAGCCCACACTATTTTTGAACTATCAAATTACTCACGCTGCACCCCTTGTCATTTTCTTTTGATTTTTATTTTCTTTTTCCATATCTGTTTGGTTTTCTTATTTTAAATATAGCAAATCACTTCTAAAAATCCTAAATAAATTCATGTGTGTTCTTAATTCATTTAAATAATTTTCCCTATTTTTTAATTCTGGTTTCATGTTTTTTGAACATAATTGCATAATTTTCTTTTAATTCCTTTTTTGAATGAACTTCTTCATGATACTTGAAATTGTGTATTTTCTTTCTCTCATCTCACACAATATTTTGTATACATTCTTTTTGAATTGGTTAAAAGACATAATGAGGCATCTAAAAATATTTTGGTTACATTTTTAATTTCATTTTATCATATGTTTGGATGTGCATATTGGAGCCTTATTTTGATGTGTTTAAATGTGACTTGGTGAGACTTTTTGGTCACTCTTCTTTTGAATTTGGTCATGAATTTTTAACACATGTTTTGCTTCTGACTTAGGTGAGTTGTGTCTCATTTTTTACAATTTTACGATGTGCTTTGGATATTTGTTGATGTCTTGCATTTGAAGTTACTTGTGTGCATTCTCTTATACCTCATTCCCACATGTTTTAATGAGGCATTTATGCCATCATTTGATGTTTGTTTGTGAATCTATTATAGGTCATGTGTATGATATTATAGGTCATCTTTGTTTCATTAGGGATCACTTTGACATGTGTTTGCATTTTGACTTGAGTTTATGTGCCATGATTTGAACTTTGACATGTTTCCTTCTCTTATCTCCTCTCATGCTCTACATGTTTCATGTGTGCATTTTATATGACATTTCCTCTTTCCATTTGCATTACATCAATGGTATGCCACTGCCCATATGCATTCTTTAATCATGTTACATGTTATGCATCTCTAATATATCACTTTGTGCATCTAATTGAACATGTTTCTTTCCCTTACTTCTTCTTCATCTTATTTCTCCTACTTGTACTCTTTTATCCATGATTGGTATGATGATCCATGTGCATCTTAATACATTGACAAATGGTATAAGGTTCTGACTTTGGTCTTTTATGAAGTATTATTGCATGACCACCTTGCATGTCCACTCATCTTTCATCTATTCCTTTCATAGGTGCATTCCTTGGATGTTTAATGCTTTAATTGTGTACAATTCACTTGTGTTTAATATCTTAACATTAGAGAACACCCTTTAGATGTAGGTTCTGACTTTGATTGATTTTAATCTCTTAGGATCCTTATTCATTGGTTCTTAATTGGTTTGATCATTGTTTGGTATTCTTTCTTCATTTTACTACTTGTAAACAGTTTTTGAACTAACCTTTTCATGTAGGTGCAAATGGTAAGCAAGTGTGTGGATATGTTTCCACCTGCACTTCTTTCTTTTATCTTCTCTTATTTCTTTTAATAATTCAACTTGTGATCATGATAAGCATTTATATGCTTTCCTTGAATAACTTCTTCTTCATCCCTCTTTAAGATCAACTTAACTTCCATCTTGGAAGTAAGTTGCTTCTTTTGCTCTTCTTCTCCTTTCTTTTAGGATTAGGTTTCTTAAACCACATTAACCGTAGGAGCATCCATGTATGATAACACTAGGGTGAGTCTTAGTCCCCCTCATTAGTTTTCACCTTTTGCTCCCATTTGAGTCTCTATTTCTCATCTCTAAACAAAAAGTAAAAAACACTTAATAAAGGCATAACAAATATTGTATTTGAGCCTTTCATGTGAGAATAAGGAGGTGAGGGGTCTTCTCTCACTTTCTTAGAATGTTTAGCGTACGTCCCATCTTGGGTCGATATGCGAGACATTCGATCTTACATGAAGGACTTAAATACAATGTGAGTCACGAAACACCAAATAAACAAGACACTTCTTTCTTAAAAGACAAAAACAAACAATATTTCTCTTCTCATCTCCTTCACTCCTTCCTTAAGGATGCGTCATGTTCATTCTACCACAAACAGGTAACGCCTAAGTCTCCATACAGCGAGCTGCAACACCTAAACTGCTAGGACGCGAACGTTTACGTTTCCACTAAAAAACACAAACAACTTTCCCTTAGTTGAGGGGAACTACGTCACTCTGATTCTCATGCTCCCTATGAGATACGTAGGCAGTGGGGTAGGGCCCATTCGAGCACTTATTTTATTTTCCCTACATTTGTTTCTCTTTCTCTCTTGTTCCTTTTCCAGTTCTCCAGTTAGCAGTTTCTTTTCCAGTATCCTTTCCTTACACCCTTTGATTGAAGCAGTAAGCTTGGTTCCCATCGGGTACGATGGACGCGAGGGGGTGCTAATACCTTCCTCTCGCGTAACCGACTCCCGAACCCAGTTCTCTTGGTCACAAGACCATGATCTATCTTTCCCTCAGCTTTACGCAGTGTTTCCTTTCCCTCTCATGGGATAAATACACATTGCTGGCGACTCTGTTTCAGTGCCACTTTCGCGTTTGTACCTGGATGAAAATCCTGGGAGCGACAATCACCAGCTGAGATTCTGATGTTAAGCTAGATGTCGGAATATTCTGACATGACATCCAACTGCTAAATTCAGATCCTCCTTCTGCCACTTAGAAGAACCTTCTCCATATTACAGAACAAGAGTTCCATGCTCTCATAGACTTTATTCAACAGCCAAGTTTGAGTAGACAACCTCCATCCTGCTTTGAAACTCCAAAGACTTCACACCTGCCACGTCTGAATCTTCAGAAGATAAAGTAGTCCTAGACTACACCATAGTCATACCAAAGAATGCCACTTTCCTTAGTAGAGCATACTGTAGAAAGTTAGAGGTAACTTAACCTTGACCTTCAAACTGAGCAAGATCATATGCTCCCAAGTACCTAGATCAGAAATAAACTGATCCAAGAAATAACCATCAAGATTATGATGTCTTCATCTTCATCTTCAACAACACCAATGTCCAGACCAGTTTCTTTCCAGGAAACTCTCCAGAGATCACATGCTTCTGTCACACCAGACTGAAGCAGATTCTTAGGTCAACACCCAAGACCAAAACAGATGCTAAAGTGTATGCAGTACCCCTCCCATGATTATGCACAAACTCTGATGATGAGATGTTCCAACATCTTGTTGAACATCAGCAATCTTGACTTTCAAGGATAATCAATTAAATACTTGTGAATTCCACAAATAGCAATTGATCTTAAATCCTTGTCCAATAACCCTTCTTCACTGTTATAGCTAAGCTCCACCAGATCACTTCATGAACACTTATCAAGTATTCAATTTTTTCAAGTATCTTCTTTGACACAAATAGTTGAGATACCAAGGCTGCCACCCTTGACTCAAGTAAGTAAGATTCTCTCTGAACAAATCCTATTTACCTCAACGATTCTGAGAACTTAAATTAGATTGGATCCACCCTTAGAGTTAAGAGAGATGAATCCTTCCTTGCTGTTTTGGAGAGTGAAAATAAATCACCTCCACTTTCTTCAGGCTGTGTTTCATATAAACACCTTCTAGTCAGAAGAATAACTAGAAGAATCCAGATGCACGACTGAGACGCCTTTATGAGTGGACTTGAGAGAATTCTCAAGTATCTTTGACAACCTAGCCGATCAATAATTTATCAAACTCCCAGAGCAAGAACTTGATAAACCTAAACTCAACTCCTCTCCTCTTCAACAAACTTCAAATTGTACCATGGAACCAAGCCTCCAAGTACCAAGTCACCATAACAGACATCTTCCAATAACTCCTTCCATTCCATCGCTCCCGACTCTGGAATAAAAAGATGCAGATATCTTCAACTATAGAGGCCGACGATTGAGACCTTCCACCATCTGCCTTTAGCAATAACTCTAGAATCCCATAATTCTAGAGCTCTTCCATCAGAAACACATGCAACGGAACCACCAAGAAACAAATTCAACTTGCCCTAATAAGATGTCAAAACATCTTATAAGACACCCCAACAAGAGAACTAGCCACTTCTCCTGCAGTTGTTGTAGAACCTCCTCAGCAACATGAACAGCCTCTGGGTTGTTACCTTCGATGCAGAACATTTATCCCATCCATTAATACCCTTGAGTATGTTTGAGATGAATGATCTAATCTTCAAAACTCCTCCTTGTTTAAACGCCAGAAAGTATCTCCCAAAGATCTCATCTAGAAACAGACAGGATGCCTGCTCTGATACCAATTGAAATTCTGGCAATGCAGACAGCAGATGTCCTAACACATGTCAAGACATTGTTCTGCATAAACATTTAAACACATAAGCACCACAGCAGACTGCTACCTTGAATATCATAACTACAAAATCACAGATGTTACGACATCTGGTTGCGACATGTCAATCAAGAATAATAACAAAACTGTAAATTGCAAAATGTTAAATAAGACAGTATATGTTAACCCAGTTCGGTACAATTCACCTACTCTGGGGGATACCAATCCAGGAAGAAGACTTCACTATCTTGTAGTATTACCCTAAAGCTAAACTCCCCCGTTTACAACTTTATTCTAATCACTACCCTTAATGAACTTCTTTACCAAAGTTAAACTCCATCGTTTACAACTCTGATATGAGAGACCTATTCACTTCCTTAATCACAACATGTGATATCTCTGTCTCATGCCAAATCAGAATCTCTGTCATGTTTTCTTGACCAACAAGTTATCTTGGACTTGCTTCAAAGCTTCGTCCAAGATCGATACACAAACCATTACCTAAAGGCTTCTGGTTCTGTCCCTGTACCAATGCCTTCCACTCTGCATCCCATGCTACAGAGGGAGACTTACAACTCCTAAGAGAGCCAATGACTCTCAAACCCTAAACCCTTATTTTTCAAAAGAGAACTAGGTTACTGATAAGTGTTTTATTCATGGTAAAATAGCACATAAAATAGGGCATTTATCTTACTTGAATGACAAGATTCTAACATAAATACCTCAACTAATGAGTAAAAGTAGTATGGTGCAAAGTCTTCTTGGTTTGGTTTACATTTGTGCAGGTAAAGGTGAAAGAATGCATCAAAGAAAGACCAAAGAAAAATTGTCCCCTGCAGACTTCGCATAGTGAAGCAAAGCGAAGCAGAAGCAAAGCTAGTTCGCATAGCGAAGCAAAGCGATGGACATCGATGGACAGCGATAGGCAGCAATGCAAGACAGAACCAAACTGTCCTTGAAGTGAAGAAAGCGACAGGAAGCGAAAGTTCGTGATGCTAACTTTACTTTGCATAGCAAAGTGAGGCGACTTCACCAAAGGCGGTTTGACAGCTCAGAGACTTAATGGAGAAGAAAGGCAAGTTCGCATAGCGAACATACTTTCACAATGCGAAGTCAGGCGGCTAGAACTGCTATAAAAAGAGATCAGACTCAGTTCAAAGGGATTCATTCAGCTTTTATATTTTGTAGTACTTTGTAGTAGGAATAAAATTGGGGATTATAGGAAGAAGATTGGATTGTGCATCAAGAGTCGGGAAATCGTCGTTGATGCTCACTCAACTCCAATCTTCCATTATGCTTCAAGCTACCATGAGTAGCTAAATCCCTCTCTTGTTGGGATTGGTCGTAGTTCACCGAAACAGTATATATTTTCATTAATCATGGCGTTATACGCATTTTATTTATGAATCAATATTGATGTTATCTTCATTTTATCGTTTACTTCATGGATTGAATCGATATTGAAAAATACGATTCAACTCTCGATCAAAGATAACATCTATTAAACTCTAAATGCTAGACATAGATTTAGGTTTAGTATTCACCGTAAGTATCGAATCTTAATGCTACCGTATTGTTTAATAGGCCGAGAAATCGTCGATTAAACCATAAGGTAGAAATCTCATCAAAGTTTAGACATGAACTTTGTTTGTGAGCGATACGTGATAATATTAAAACATGCTTAAAATGTGTATAACTGATTCGTGATATACATATTGAATCGGTGAATGAAAACCAATTCCCAACACGCCTATTCCTCTGAAACTTATCTTTAACTCTTGCACGATTTTACTTTCCGTTACTTACAAACCAAACAATCTTGAAACTTCTGCTTAGAATCATAGAACTCATTGAACGGTTTTGGTATCTCCCCAATCCCTGTGGATAAGATAAAAACAAATACTTACATTTGATTGTACTCAACATCAAATTGGCGCCGTTGCCGGGGACTGGCATTTAAGATATTAAAACATCGCAATAGTTTCTATACTTCTAAGTTGTTATATATTGTATATATTTGTTTTTCGCAACGTGTGTTCAATTGTTGGATAGGTGGTGAAACTTCTGCTTATGCTTCGAGGCAAGACTTCGGAAGAACATCTTCTTTTTTATCCCGAGATCGAAAGAACTATCCGAAAGAACAAAAGACAAAAGAAGAAACATAAACAACTATCCAAGAAGAAAAATCACAAAGAAGTTTTCGCATCAACTTCTTCAACAAAAGAAACAATGGCTGAAGTTGTCAACGGTGGGCCTTGTCGGAGCAGTCCAAGACAATTAGCTCGCCTCACCAACACTCTAAATAACCAACAGGCTGAAATGATAACAGGCCTGCTGCAGATCATTTATGCTAACCCTTTTTCAGGTTTGGATCATGAAGATCCATACTCCCACCTCACAAAGTTCTATGAACTAGCCGGTACGTTAGAAGCACCCGAAGCTGAAGAAGAAGCAGGGTTCATGAGGTTATTCCCGCATTCATTGATTGGTAAAGTGAAAGATTGGTATCTTGACCAACCTACTGAAACCATGACAAACTGGAATGTTTTGGAAGAAAATTTTCTTAACAGATTCTTCCCTTACAACCGGTTCATGGATGCAAAAACATCCATTGCCGTGTTTGCTCAATCGGCAAATGAAACTCTATGTGAAGCTTGGGAACGTTACAAATCCATGCTAAGGAAATGTCCAAATCATGGTTTTGACAACCTAACACAAATCCACATCTTCCGCAACGGATTGCAACCCCAACCAAAGCTCCTACTTGACGCAACAACGGGCGGTTCGTTATTGGAAAAAAGTGCAGAAGAAGCAGTTGCAATTATCAACCGAATGACTCTCACTGATCATCAAGTTCAATATAATCGAGGAACCGCACAAAAGAAACCTGGAATTCTTGAGTTGGATACAAACACTGCAATCTTGGCACAAAATAAGCTTCTCACCCAAACTGTGGAAGAACTCACCAAGCAATTATCCACTCTTCCACAACAACTCAAACAATTGCACGAAGCACCAAAACCACAACAAGTAGCCATGTGCGAACTTTGTACAGGAGACCACCCAACTGGTTTTTGTCCCCCGATTAATGAAGAGGTCAATTATGTGGGAAACCAATAGCAGAGACAGTTCCCATACCAGAACAATCAAGGTTACTTATACAACAACAATGCAAGCTATGGCCAAAATAGGCAGAACCAATACCAAATCTACGCTCAACCAGATAAGCTTACAAAGATAGAAGAAACCTTGAATCAATTTATGCAGATGTCCATGGCAAACCAGAAAAATACAGATGCATCAATCAAAAATCTTGAAACACATAGGGAAAATTGCAAATCAGTTTAATGAGCAACAACAAGGACCATTATCTGCCGCCACTCAACCCAATCCAAAAGAAATGTGCAATTCAGTCACAACAAAGATTGTGAGAGTAGATGCAACAAAAGTTGAAGAGAATACCAAAGAGAATTTTGAGAAAGAGGAGGAAGAAAACAATGCAGATCCTGGAAGCATTACAATACCTGTTACCATTGAAAAATGAATTTTGATCAAGCTTTGATTGATCTTGGTTCAAGCACCAATCTTCTTCCATTTTCCATTCTTAAAAAGATCGGTAACCCGGAAATGGAGCCTACAATAATGTTGTTACAACTTGCTGACAAATCCATTGCAAAACCAGTTGGCATGATAAAGAATATAATGGTCAAACTTGAGATATTTATATTCCCAACAAATTTTGTGGTGATCAACGTTGAAGAAGGTTATGACAGTCATCTGATTTTGGGGCGACCCTTCATTAAAACAACCCGAATGATGATTGACATAGATAAAGGCAAGATGAAAGTAAGGTATAAAAATGAAGAGGTCAATTTCAAATTGTTTCAACACAAAGAGGATGATTATTACAAGATGGAGGCTCCTGATGAAATAGGCCTGGAATTGAAGACAAAGAATGACAAAGAAAGGCCAAAGGGTAGTGGCATAGATACCTTGATGAATTCCTACAAACCACCTTGACATCACTTGATACAGGCGTCGAGCTAATGACTTTAAACAAGCGTTGGTTGGGAGGCAACCCAACGTCGTAAGACATTTTTATTTTATTCTAGCTTTCAAGTTCAGTTATAATTTCAGCACTTTCTTTAAAATGCCATTGAACTCTTTTGACAATAGTGCATACTGTAAATTCACTTGGTTCTCCTTTTTTAGCACTTGGTGTTAGTTTGCTACAGTCTTTTTGAACACAAATTGCTATGTGATCCTCATCATGAGCATGGAATACATCTTCTAAGTATTTTGAACAAAGTCCAAGTCAAGTATGATGTGCTGGTAACAAAGAAGGAGACTGAGTGGTAATGATAAGAATCTGATGAACATCAAGCAAGGTACATGTTCACTTGCTTTGTAGAATCGTAGCATGATTTTTGAGTTCTGTTTTCTCTTACAAATGTCATAGCATGGCTCATTCACATTACACTTGCTTGAATCTTTTAGCAAAAACCAGAAAATTGAGGTGAACTCCCAATGTGTACAAAAACTGCGAAATCCTTGTGTTTAACTCGGTTGATTCATGTTCAATCTGAAAAATCCATTTGAGCTTTGTAACAGTATAAAGAGGATCAAGGCAATTGTTTGATTTTGAGAAAAACCACCATAGCCAAAAATAATTTCATCAAAACCTGTAAGTGAGTGAGCATTTGTGCACCCTCTTTGAACCAGAAAAATCAAAGCATGGATCAAATTCTGAAAATACAAAAACCACTAAGAAAACCACTTAGTGAAGTCATGATCCATCCTAATTTCTTTCTGCACAACCTGAACTATAATGGTTTGAATCATCAAGATGCTTCACTCATAAAAAGAAATAAGTTGGGGATAGAATGGATGATGATACCAAAATGAAAAGAAAAAGAGAAGAAAGATCAAAAAGAGAAAAATAAATACAAAAAGCAGAAAAACTTGGTATCATAAAAAAAGGGAAAAGATTGAAGAATCAAAAGAAAAGGAAAAATCATGGTGATGAAGTAAGGAGTGAAGCAAGAAAAACAAGTTACAAAAGTGGACAGATTTTAGAAAATTAGCTTTAGGAGAAAAACCATATCTTTAGGAAACCTGGCCACATTACAACCTTCACAGGCCCTATGTGATTTATGCCTTCAATTGCTCAAGTTTCTGATTTATTTTGGATGAAAACATGAATCGGCCCGGATGTTGACCAAGTGATCAAATGAGAGTCATCATACCACATAATTAAAACAAACTTCAAAAGTCTTCTTTCCTTTTATGAAGAGAGTGTTAGGAGGGATTCAAGTAAGTGCGTCATTATATTTTTGAGTTTATGATGTGATTTTGTAGGCGAAAACTTAATTCCATAATCATGCTCTGATTCTATAAGCAGTTGAACATGTTTCTTGCTTAACAAGTAATCACTTGAACCATTCATTTTTCAAAAGAGTTATTCTAAATACTTGCTTGAAAATACTAAGACAGTTCATGAAAAGATCATGCTCTTGATTGAGGACAACCAAGAAACTAAGTTGGGGAGAATTTGATAACAAATCAAAAAGACAATGTTTCATTTGTCGAAACTCATACGAATTGCATTGATCCTTTATATTTTTATATGAATTAGACCAATAAAAGATACAAAAGGATATTACTCTTGAATGGGTTTGGTTTTGCAGGAAATGACAAAGGAAAACATCAGTTACAAGCAAGAAGAATTTCTGCCCTGAAACTTTCGTGATGCGAACTTTCCTTCGCGTAGCGAACGTTCGCGATGCGACAGGAAGCGACAGGCAGCGGAAGGAAGCGAAAACCAGCAGAGCAAAATAGAACCAAATTACTCAGACTTCTCTTGAAACGACAGAGTTCGCGATGCGAACTTTCCTTCGCGTAGCGAAAGTTCGCGATGCGAACTTTACTTCGTATAGCGAAGTATGGCGGTCCCAGAAAAGCGGTTTGAAAGTTCAAATCTTAATGGAGAAGAAAGGAAGTTCGCATAGCGACCAGAACTTTGCATAGCGAACTTAGGCGGCCAAAAACTCTATAAAAGGAGATCAGAGGCAATGCAAAAGAGAATCTTGTAATTTTATCAGTTAGAATACTCTGTAATAGATTAGGAGAGGAGGAATAAAGAGTTTGTAAGGAGAAGGAGCTGGATTCACGTCAAGAGTCGGGAAATCTTCGTTGATGTTAGTTCAACTCCATTCTTCCATTGTGTATCAAGCTACCATGAGTAGCTAAATCCCTCTCTTGTTGGGATTGGTCGTAATTCACCGAAATAGTATGTATTATCTTTAATCATGGCGTTATATGCAATTTATACATGAATCGTTATTGATGTTATCTTTGTTTTATCGTTTATTTCATGGATTGAATTGATATTGACAAATACGATTCTAATCTCGATCTAAGATAACATCTATTAAACCCTAAATGCTAGACATAGATTTAGGTTTAATATTCACAACAAGTATCGAATCTTAATGCTACCGTATTGTTTAATAGGCAGAGAAATCGTCGATTAAACCATAAGGTAGAACTCTCATCAAAGTTTAGACATGAACTTTGTTTGTAAGCGATACGTGATAATATTGAAACATGCTTAAATTGTGTATAACTGATTCGTGATATACATATTGAATCGGTGGATGAACACCAATTCCCAACAAGTCTATTCCTATGAAAACTATCCTCATTTATCATATGCATTTACTTTTCGCAATTTACAAACCAAACATCTTGAAACTTTTACTTAGAATCAAAGAGAATATTGAACGGTTTTGATATCGCTCTAATCCCTATGGATACGATAAAAACAAATACTTACATTTGATTGTACTAAACATCAGTTACAAAGTTACAAGTGATACAAAGGTACATTCGGTACATATTAAAACCCTAGGTCTAAGTCTTTTTATATAGTCTTCTGTTGGGCTTTCTATCTTTGATCCTGTGATTCCTTGATCTGCTCCTTAATTCTTGCAACCGATTAAAACCTACTAACTCAGTAAGTTAGCCAGGATGTCGAGTCTCCAAGTTGGGACATCTTCTTCGACATCTTTTTCTTATGCAGATTCTTCATTTATATCATTAGTATGTTTTAGCAAAATTTAGTCAAACACCAGGAGCTTTCAGTCCCCCATGATGGGATCCTTTCCGCCCATATACGCAATTATTATCTTGGGACGCCCAAGATGGGATCCTTTCTGCCCATAGAGGCAATTATTATATTGTATCCCCCAAGATGGGATCCTTTCTACCTATAGAGGCGATTAACATGCTATCCCCCATGACGGGACCCTTGTCACTCATGGGGGCAATCATATGCGCCAAAATTCTTCTTTTATTTCTATCTTTTTCAAAGAAGGAAGCTTGAACGGAGCCTTTTCTGAAGTGGGTGAATCGTCTCTTTGGGGTCTCACCATCCTTGCCAAATATGACAGAATATGCAATGAATAGGATAACTGTTCCATTCACTACTTTCAAGGTAGGTGTCTTTAACTACTTGATCGTGGATCCATCTCAACTTCATCCAATGAGTTAGGCGTACATTAAGGCTTACCAGTATTGTTGCAAATATTTGAAATGAAATCCCTCTGTCGTTCTATTCTTTCATATTTTTCACTGCAACTGGGGTACCCAAGCTCATCTGAGAGGACGATAATTAGTCTTGGCAGTACCGACGATACAGGTTTTCAGAGGCTTTCCCAAATTATCACCTTTCAAGGACTAGTTCTTTTTGTTACCCCTCGTCATTCTCAGGTTCATGTAACCGTATGTGAGGTTGAGCCGTCATCAGAAGGTATGTGTAAATCCTTGTTTCCTCATTGTTGGTTGATGAAACACTTTCTCCTGGGGAATGGCTCATATGTTTACAAAGAAAGGGAATTTTATGTATGCATATATATATATATATATATATATATATATATATATATATATATATATATATATATATGCAAGTATCAAGCAAAAGAAGTGCAAAAGGAATAGAAAATAATGCAAAATATAAATATTTTTGGTCTATAGGCCGACCTATCAAAGTCATGTGGCGATCTATAAAGGTCTTGAGTCGACCTATAGGAGTCAACACATGGACAGAGCCTACAAACTTCAATATTGAAGCATGTGTGTCGACCTATGCATTCTATGTGTCAACCTGTAGCTGACAAATTCTTCTATAGGTTGACCTATAATCATATGTGTCAACCTATAGAGTGTGTTTCACACACAAAAGAAAGGTTTTAATGCTTAAAACTATTTCTTGATGCTTGAATGTTTTCTATAACGTTTCTAACATGTTGACATGCTTCCTAATGCTAAAATGCACAGTTAGACTCAGATGATACCGTCCAATATACATAAACGCTTAAGAATCCTAGTTTCGACATCATTCAAAATTCATCTAACAGAAAGTTGCACTAACAAGGTTACTATCTCAAAGCTTGAGAATTAAAATGAAGAGTTATATCTTAGGCTCAACCGGGTCACCCGCGATAAAAATTAGCTCAGATTTAATCTCAAGCAAAAGGAAAATAAACTTGGCCTAAGTGAGGAAACAATTGAAGGCGAGAGAAAAAAGAGAAAAAGAATTGATGACTTCAAGGCAGGGGAATGCCTTGAGCTTGGTCAGTGAAACCAAGAGCTCAGAAATTCCCAACAAAGAAATGGTTAGTGGAAGGCCCTCTAGGAAAGGACCTTGACAAGTTAGAAGGCGATAAGGGAAGGGTTTGAGGCGTGAATCCTAGAGATTACTCAACTGCTCAAGGAGTCCCAAGAGTAGGCATCCTATGAAAGGCATCTTTGAGAAGAGATTAAGTGGACATCCCGAAACCCTCATGCTAGCCTGAAGAAGGCCCTAGAAGAAATGAATAACTTCAAGTCCTCCAATCAATGCTTAAGAGAATCCATAGAGACTTTGAGGAATGAATGAGGATCAAAAGTCCAACATTTTTAAGGGTTGGGCAACAAGACCAGGATATTATCCAACATACCCTTCTAGAAGCCAGGAAATGGTTTAGGAAATGTGTCCAAGTGGTCGAGCTTGCCAATAATCTGCTGTGAGACTTACCTATAAGGTTGAGGGATGCATTCGAGGAGATGACACTCAAGAACACTCCTCTGGTCATCTTTGATTTCATCATCTTTTGTAGGCACATGGTTAAAGATCTCCAAGATGAATTAGAGCAACTTAAGAAAGTGTGAGGAGATAATAGTGGCTAGGGGATATCATACTTGTATTCTCATATATTGTATTGTCTACAAATTAGTTAATGAAAAGCTTATTTTTGTTGTTATCTTCTTTACTGCTCTTTCGCTTCTGAATGCTTAACAACTGATGAATCCAAAGATTCCCCGAAAATAAAAAATATAAATAAACATAAAGATATTTTTGCATGCATCAGCATAAACCAACATTTGCATATCATGTTTTAACAACAATAAAAATTCATTCTAGCTTGTGTGGATGGCTTTTGTAGGATAGATTGGAAATATGGTACACTACTCTTTACCCTATTCATATACCATGTGGATGGCTTCTGCCATACTTGATTCAAAATTCACTAATGGTTCCCAAATCACTCAAACCTGGATATGATCCCAATGTGTAATGCGAATATCATGATGGGTTAGTGGGGTACTCTATTGAAGATTGTAGGCCATTCAAGGGCAAAGTTTAGGGTTTGATCAACGACAAAAGCCTAGTCTTTGAAGAAGACAACCGAATGTTAGGTGTGGGTACCACATTGGAACAATGGGACTTGTTGTCGAATAATGAAAAATCTTTCGGAACAAACTGCAAAAATTGGTTAAGAAAAAAGGCCCAAATATGGAAGGTTTCATCCAATGGCCTACCAAGGAGAAAAGTCAAGGACCACTTGGACCACTCAGGATTCTGTACCACAAAGAAAGTAATGGAGAAGCGACAGATGAAGTGTTGTTATTTCCCTAAAATAACACCGAGACACTATCACGGGGTGCCACCACCCATGAAAGTGAAGACAAAAAGAAGCCAGGAGATAAATCCAAAAATGTTGCATCAGATGAAAAGGCTAAAGGAGAAGAATTCGGGGATTATCCTACTGATCTTGAGGAGCATGATGACATCAACCTTTGGGTTTGAAAAAGGCCAACCAAATGACGAATCAAGTGTAAAAGGTACCCCTAAAGCCAATGGGTCAAACAGGAAGACGCGTCTTCAAAGCTGTCGATCATTGGGCTATTTCTCTTTCTGTTAAACGCTGCATGCGATTAAACATTGTTGTTTTTTAATGGTAATATTAATGAAATGAGCATGAATGTTTTGAATTAATCCTTTCGTGTTCACTCATTTCATTTTATCACACAAAAAATAAATATCCATATTTCTCCCATTCACTTTATCTTTATCAAACTGTGGTTTTAGAAAAGGTTGAAGGGAGTATGATGAAAAACGAAATACCCAAATTGCTATGGTATGGTTTCAAAAAGAACCTTACTGATGATGTAAGGCATTGTTTCAAATCCCCAAACACTGAAGAGATAAGGAGTTAGTCCATAGCCAACCAATTTGAGCCTAGAAGTTACTGTTTCTTTCGGAACTAAAAACCCCTACGCTTAATGAAGGGCATGGTAGTTTTGTTTAGTTAATCTGACTATGCTTTAAAATTGAAAGAGAAAACTTCCCATATGGGGATCAACCACATGCTCTTGTTCGCACACAACATGAAGTGTCGAAGAAATCATGAAAAATCCAAAAGTTGTAGCGGTTATCTCTAAATAACCAAAAACATGGTAGTCACAAGCCTTTTAAAACCAAAAAGAACAAACTCCCTGAGAGTTGTTCCAAATAAAAAAAAAAGAAAAGAAAAGTAAAAGACCGCTAAGTCGAACACCTGAATATGCGACTTAGGCAAAAAAAATAGGGCATCTCGGTGGACTGAAAGCTTCAAAGAAGCAGTCCAAGAAAAAATTAGAGATCAAAAGCAAAAAAAATAAAATAATCAAAAGAGGTCATTTGAATCCTCAACAAAAACAAATAAAAACAAAATTTGGTGACCACCATATCATGAATCAAAGGGTCACCGACATCCTTGACAAAAACAAAATAAGGTGATTGCCACTTCAAGAAAATATCATTAGGCCTTGAATATTCATCTTTACCCTTACCCCTTCAAACTCTCTTGGAAGTTGAATGCGCATGTTTAATTAACTAATGGTAGGATTTTAGATCATCTAGAAGAATGGGTGGGTTAAAATCAAATTTTAAGCCTTATACCCGTTTATTAAAAAACCGTGAACCAGACCACGTTACAACCCTAAAAATACCTAATTGAATCAGGTTTATTTTGAAAGCATACTACAGAAAGGTTGCGTTAAACTGACTCCTAGAGATTTGCTAATCATATTTATTGGTGTCATATTCTCACAGTATCTTTCGTACTTTGAATAACTATAATCAACATTACGTTTAGACTAATGGTCCACTCGTCACACACCGTATCATTTCAATAATGATTTTTTCAAAATTTGCATGAGTATCACATTAAATTACTATTTTTAAATGAACAATGTTAGCTACAACTATGTATTTGGCATCAAGGAAATTCCAACAAGGAGAAGTCATAGGGAAAATTGATCATTCGTCGATACTGACCAAAATCAAGGCCAACTCATAACCCTATGGAGCAAATACAAGTTGCTATGTTGATCAAGGAAAGACCACTTCAAGAATTGGTCAATCTAAAACAAGTATCCAAGCATTAATTAATTAGGGGAAAATCATTGCAAAACTCAGTTAATCTAGGGAAAATCTCTTCAAAAGGCTCAAACCTGGGCAAGTCACCTCGAGAACACAGAAAAATCAACCCTCAAAGAATCAGTTGGTCAAGGAAAAAACTTTTCAAAAGCTCATGCTGATGAAAGCTACCTCGAGAGCGCAATGAAGCCCACCTTTTAAAGATCAGTATATCCGAATTAAACTATTTTAAAAACTGATTAATTGGGGGCAGACCACTGCAAGATTTAGACACTAAGGCAAACCATCTCAAGTCATGTTATGGAATAGTTGTTCCCAAGTTCCCTTTCAGGGAAAATTCCTTCAAAGTCCCTATAAATTGGGGCAAAACAAGCTGCAAATGGGAAGGTCATCTCTACATATTCAATTTAATCAGGCAGACCGCCAGACACTAGCAATTATTGAGTTCAAAAAAAATGTTAGCAGATCACGCTAGCACATCATCATATTGCCTATTAGGAAGAAGCCTTGCGGAAGAACAGGAACACACCTGTCTTGCATTGATCATGTCGCTGCGCTCATGAAATCATCTGCGGGTCACCATGGGCTAATTGGTATAGAATCCAAAATCTTACCATGAACAAACATGCAACATCAGTGGATCAAACTCGAGGTATACAGAGAATCCACGTCTGCCTTCCGATCATAGCATCACTAAAATTTAGAGTGTAGGGAAGTCAAAACCTTTCCATAAACCAAAGCCCAATTCACTTGTAATTTGTTCTTAACCACATAGGCGATTTGCATTTTGGTAACATTGATTTGAGAATGGTTTGAGTGTTTTGGCATAAGTATGTAACAAATGAAGTAATGGAGCATTCAGTCACTTACCTATAGATTAGCTGAGTATAAAATTTGTCGGTTTTGAGCAGAGTTAGCATTCCTTTCTCTTTTATTGAAGATCTCCTACTCAATCAGCCTACTTATGCTATTGTAATATCTATTTTTCTCATTGTCATCCCAATCAAATGTAAAACCTTGACAAATTTTCTCACCATCAAAAGAGACATCCAAACACCTCCCAAAATTTTCCATAGATAATACAATATTTATTCCTTTGACACATGATTTCACAATGCAACCAGTAGCAATAGACAAATTACAATAAAGGTTCATACTAAATTGGTAAAACAAGGTCCAAAATTTGAAATAAGTATTCGTAACCCTTGATGATTCAACAACTCAGAAAAATTAAAACTAGAAGTAGGAAAAGATGATATATTACCATACTTTGGAGTTGTCAGTGCACGGTTTATGAATGCAAGCATGAAATCAATCTTCTCTTTGGGATTAGGAACCAACCTTTCCAAGTTCAAGTTGTCTGACATGTTAGGTTCAGATCCAGTGGAGTCATCAATGGCTTTTCCCTTGCGTCTATCCTTTCTTGATGGTTCCATTTCAATTTCTAAGTTAAAAATGGAGTTTTGATGATTTTGGAGAGGATGAGTGTTTGATGAAGTATTCAATAGACGGGGTTCAAATTTATGGTGTGAGAAATGAGTGGATATTAAGAGTATTTTGTGGGGATTTGTTGAGAGGTGAGTGGATCTTTTAATAGATAGGGCTTTCCAAGAGAATGAGGGAGGACGAACCTTGACTATGTATTAAAAGCAATTCTGAAAAGTGATTTTTGAACAGGTGTAAACGGTTAACATATACATGTAACCGGTTACAAAAACACTCCTCTTAATATATTTTAAAATAAAATTGAATATTTCGACCTTGTAACCCGTTACAATTAGAGTGTAACTAGTTACACTAAAAAAAATTTAGAAATTTTTGTAAGGAAAAATAGGTATGAAAGAAAACATGTACTTTTAAAACATAACATACATATATACACTATAATTAACATGTTATAACTCATATATGAAGACATATAAGAGAGATTATCAAAACTTTTAATTCCCATGAGAACTTGTGAATTAATATATATAAGAAGAAGAATAACCATGTACCTTGATATAAGTTTGAAGAGGATGAATATATATATATATATATATGATCTTACCGGCTGATCAGAACCTGAGATGGGCCAGAGGCTACGTCTGCGATGCTGGGTTTGAAAGATGAGGAGGGGGTGTACCTGTAAGGCACTCCGATGCTAAAGTAAGGATCGGGAGAAAAGAAGGCAAGTACAAAGTATGTATGTCTTAGGATGATTTAAAATACCTGACCCTCTCAAATGAGAAGATTTTTATAATGCCCCTAGCGTTTGTCCATTGGTCCCAATTTTTGGGGCGAGATACTCGCTCCCAAAGAATAGGTAACTGCCAGAAACTAGTCGTTGTGACGGGGGGAGCTTCTTGAAACTAGCCGTTGTCGCGGGCAAGTGTGTGGTCACGGTCACAAGCATCATGACTGTTTCTAGATGGTGGAACCGTGCGTGACAGACAGGAATGCTGAGGAGGGGTGGCTGATCCTGGAGGTCAACTGGCCAACCTTCCCCAGCAGAGGGGCAGAAAGGTAAAATGCTTCCCTATGCCCTTAATTGGCAGGACTTAGGCAATTGGACCGTTCTGGGAGCATAAGTAGATTGGGTCATGCCTAGCCATTGAGCCAGTCCGGAACAGGAGCCCCCTAAGTCGTTGCTCCCAAGCATGGGAGTGATGTGAAATTCTGGTATAGGAGATCTCAGATGTCCTGAGAGATGTCGAGACACTTGATCTCTTCTTCATACACAAGGATAATAAGGAGCAGAATACAGAATGCTAAAAAAATAACACACAAGAATTGTTAACCCAGTTCGGTGAACAACAACACCTATGTCTAGGGGCTACCAAGCCAGGAATGAAATCCACTAGATAGTATTAATTCTAAGCTAAACACCTCCGGTTTACAACTTATCACTTAATCACTACTCGTGCTTAATTTCTACCTAAGACACTTCCTATGTATGAGACCCTTCTCAATTCCCTTTCAATCACAGCAGTGAGTGACATTACAACTCAATGTAAACTGTCTAGCTATAGTATCAACATGACATAAGAGAGGCTCACAAAAATACAAACCCTAAACTCACTAGGCAACAATGTATTTTCCACACTTTTCCTAGGTTAAATCCATCCTATTTATAACCATAAACATGACTGGATTTGGGCTTCAGAAATGCAACAATTTTGTTCCACAGAATCTGTAACTAATTCTCCTCTAGAATAGTTTATTCAATCCTAAGTTTCCTAAAGTGTCTCCACACTTAGAAACAACATCTTCAAATTGTAATCAGAATCTAATCAGAATCTCTGATTCCTCAATCTTGGACGCCACCTAGGAAGAACAAATAATCCCAAAATAATCTGAAATCTGGAATAACATAATTAAAACTGAAAAAGTAACAGACAAAGATGTCGAATCATCATGATAGGACATCTTGTCCAACATCTTGATCTTCAGTTAGTTCTTCATGTTTAGACATCTTGTCCAACATCTTGTTGTTAGGTTAGTTTTACCAAAATTGATGCCAACCACAAAGGCTTGGACTCATCAATCTCCCCCTTTGGCAGATTTTGGCTAAAACTAACTAAATGAAACTTGCAGACAGAAAGCCACAGTCCGAGGCTAAGAAACAGAATATCAGAACATCAGCAGCGGAAAAACATATTGCCTCCTCCTCAATCAGTTAGCAGCGGAAGTAGACAGTGGTTAGTATTCAGTGGTTAGTAAAGTTAGTATTACTTCCCCTTTTTAGCCATAATATGAAAAAGGAAGTTAACTAACCAAATAACAAAGCAAAATCAGAGTAATAGAGTACAAAATAAGCACATAAAGTGCCAAAAATAATCCTGGGCATTAAGCCCTAACATAACCACACAAAAAATAAAAAGAAGACAACATTTAGCAGTCATTTTCAGTTTCCTCATCATCCTCTTCCTCTTCTCCATGATCATTATCATCCTCATATTCAACATCATCATCAGTATCCACCTCATTATTGCCAGTTGCATTCTTCTCAGCACCATTAGTGTCAGCTTCAGTCCCCTTGTCTTGCTCAGCAGTCAAGGCCTGAATCAATTGTTCCAGTTTAGCCTTCCTTACTGTACTTGACTTGATGATTACATCAAGCTCCTTGCAGGTTTCCTTCAGTTGTGCAATGGTGTCTTCCTTTGTAGTTCCAGGAACAAATGTTGATGCAGATGTTGAGACAATATCTGGAACATGGCTCCCAGCAAACAATTTATAATGCAATCTCAAGGGAGGATCCCTTTTCATTGCATGATCTGTATTCACAAGAATGCCAGGATACTGCTCCAGAATTATGCCACAAATGAGGGAGGGAAAGCATATAGGCAGCTTAATAGCAGTGGACGAGGCTTACTTCAGAACTTGATCAAAGGTATAGGTCCCAAAATCAAACTTTCTTCCTGTACCAACAATGTATATGAATTTTCCTAGCCCAACAGATATGGTTGAAGTGTGGTTGGTAGGCACCCAGTTGACAGTACCAATTATATGTAGAATTGCATACTTCACATTGAGTTTCCCAGCTTACAGTTTCCCTTTGCTTGGCCAATGCTTCACAGATTTACGGGTTATCTCCTGACACACCTGATCCTCAGTATCTTCACATTTAGGTTGAGGGTCTACTGATCTTCCCAAAAATCTGTTGATCACAGTTGAGGAAAATTTCACAACATTTCCTCTAACATACACTTTCATGTAGTCTTCACTGTTGGCATCATTACATCCTCCAGGAATGTTTACTACAAATTCTTTGACCAAACTTTCATAGCAGGACCCAAACCTAGTGACTGTCTTCATCTGGCCTGCAGCTTCAATTAGCTTCAACACCTCTTGGAATTCTAGGTCATTCTTCCCTAGTTCTCTTTCCAAAGCTACTCTTCTTTGGTACACATATGGCCACATCTCCACGTTTTCAGGAGCATGGAAGGAAACGTTGTCCAAGGGAGCTTTAGGAAGAGCAATAACTTTTTTCTTAGAGACTGGCTTCATAACATGCATGATGTCCTGGACATCTTCAGCAACATCATAGTCTGACTCGGTATCAGACTCAACCTTTCTCTTTTTAGACACAACAACAACCTAGCTCCAAGGCTTATGTGGTCCAACCATAGGTTTCTTAGCTATCTTAGTAGGAGTGTTTTCAGCAGCAACCCCCTTACCTTTTCTGCTCTTTAATCTCTTGGTCACACCCGGGTGGAGGCTTTTGGCAGTGATTTCATCATCAGAAGGAAAGTCATCAACATTGATAACTTGATCAGAAGTCTTACCAACAGTACCCTCAGATGTCTGTTCCTTATATTCTTCTACAGATGGTGATGTTCTATCATTTGTTTCGACATTTTTTACAATAGAGTCAGCAAGGGTGTGTAGGCTCTCTTCAGACTGTTCATGATCATTCTCTTCAACATTCTCCTCAGTCACTACCCCTGGTTCCGCAACAGGAGTAGAGGTAGTGGGAAGAATCTGAACCAACGGTCTAGTAATTCCAGCAACATTCACCTGATCCCCTTGATTTAGGATCTGAGCTACTATTGCTCCAATCCTTTTATCCGTGTAAAAAATTTCTTTTTTTGTCCTAGGGTTAGAAAAAGCACTAGAGGTATTTGAAGGATTACCTGTAAGAATGTGTTTAGATCTTCTTACAGCATGTTTATCAGGCTTGCATGGCACCACAACCAAGGGGACATAATCTATAGCATCTTCAGCAGACAACTTCTTAGACCTGTCCTTAGTTGCTGATGAAGAAACTTTTTCTTTCTTCGTTATTCCTTTAGAAGAATATTGTTGAGACATCTTGTAACACTTGAAAGCAGAAATTTGTTTTTCTCCGATCAAGAATATGAAGCAGTTTGTGAAAGATAATGCAGTATGGGGCAAACGTACGCACCAACGGTTTAGGTAAATTTGAAATAATTTTTTTCGAAACCATACATACCCTTGAATAATGTTCCCACAAATTAATATTTCTAAACCCTCCAGCAAGCAAAACCCTAATTTGCCCCTTAACATCTTGACCTGATTTTTAATACCACTAGTGAGGTTCAGGTTGTCAGAGGATGATGTCACAACATCTTGTGTCACATCATGCCAAATCAACACTTGTCTCAATCCTATGATCTGAGAGAAACTATCCCTTGCTGCTATTCCTTCAATTTCTGTGATTGAGTTATCAGTGACAGCATAAGCGCACCTTTTTCCTTCAAAATTGTCAACCATAGAGACCCTATGAAGAAGGTCCTGAATCCTTGAGATAGTCTGATGTTGTAACTTCCTGTGTGACATCTTGGTTAACCTTCCACTCTCTAATTTATCAATGTTCAGATCTGAGGAAGGTTTCTTGTTGGGTCTTGGATTGGCTAGAATTTTGGTAAAACAAAGTTGTTTGTTCAATGTTGATGTCATATGGCTGATGTCTTAACATTGGTTTATGCTAAGTGTTTAGCTTGTTGAAGTCTGATGTCACATGCGATGTTTTGACATCAGGTCTGCAGAAGATTAATAACATCAGGTTTAGTGATGTTGTTAGGGTTTGCGTTTTAGCTGGATTTTGGAAGAGCTGGCAGAGTAATTGGATGCAAATATCTTGGAGGAGATATTTTCTGTTACAAACAGATTTGATGTAGATTTGTAGGAGTGTTTAAAGGCTGAAGATTTAAGAATATTTTGAGAGAGAAAATCTGTCGAAGATTCAGTTTTAAATAACAAATCAGGTCAGATATTGTAGCAGGTTCAAGACCAGATCAAATGGCTATATAAAGCGCATCAACCAAAGGAATAAAATACGAAGAAAGTAACAAAGAAAGAGAGCTAAAGACTGAGAGTCGTTTGAGTCTTCGTGTTTGTTTTGTAAACCATTCTAGTGTGAATTGGTATTGTTGTTTTGAGTTGTTCTTGATCAAAGCTGTGAAGCAGAATTAAGTTGTGTTTTTCAAAGTGTGTGATCTTTGAATTATATCACTGAAGTGATTTAGGGATTGAGTAGTGTTCTCATACCTAAGTGGTCTCTTAGGTAGAAGGTTCATTAAGTAGAGTTTAAGTTTAGGAGATGTCAACTGGGTTGTTGAGTCTGTAAATTAAATCTACTGATAGTGAAATTCATCCCTGGCTTGGTAGCCCCCAGATGTAGGTAATTAGACCGAACTGGGTGAACAACTCTTTGTGTTCTCTGCTGTTGTTTTACATTGTCCATTGCAGAGTGTGTTGTTGTGACATCACACGTAACATCACATATCTGGTACCAGAATTTCAATTGGTATCAGAGCAGGCATCCTGCTTTGAATCTGGGTGTGATCTAGGGCTGATACTTTCTGGTAAAGATGGACAAGGAAGTTGGTGGATTTGTGAATAGACCCCCTATTTTGGATGGCTCTAATTATGATTATTGGAAGCCAAGGATGATTACCTTTTTGAAATCCTTGGACAGCAGGGCTTGGAAGGCTATCATAAAAGAATGGAAAACACCTGTTGTTGTTGAGAAGGATGATGCTGGGAAAGAAATAGAAGGCAACTCAAAAGTAAAACCTGAAGAAGAATGGACCAAGGAAGAAGATGATCTTTCCCTTGGAAATTCCAAAGCTTTAAATGCTATTTTCAATGGAGTTGATAAGAACATATTCAGGTTGATCAATACCTGTGAAGTTGCCAAGGAAGCTTGGGACATCTTGAAGACTACTCATGAAGGAACTTCAAAGGTTAAGATGTCAAGACTTCAACTTCTGACATCAAAGTTTGAAAGTCTAAAGATGAAAGAAGATGAAACTATTCATGACTTTCATATGAGTATTCTTGAGCTGTCCAATGCCTCTAGTGCTCTTGGAGAAAAGATGACTGAAGAAAAGCTGGTGAGGAAAATCCTTAGATCCCTTCCCAAGAGGTACAAGATGAAGGTGACTGCAATTGAAGAAGCTCAAGACATCAGCAAAATGAGAGTTGAGCTTATTGGATCTCTTCAAACATTTGAGCTAGGGTTAAGTGAAGAGGAACCGGAGAAGAAATCCAAGAGTATAGCTTTGGCTTCCAGTTCTGAAGAAGCCAAGAAAGGGAAAGAGGATGATTCTCAGGAAGAGCTGTCTCAGGCTATTGCTTTGCTGGGTAAATAGTTCAACAAAGTTATGAAGAGGATAAATAGGAGTTATAATCCCAATGTCAAGAACATTACCTCTGACATCAACAGATCAGGAGAACAAGGAAAGAAGTCTAAAGATGAAGAAAAATCCAGTAATGACAAAGGGATACAATGCTTTGAGTGTGAAGGGTATGGACATGTCAAGAAGGAATGTCCTACTTTCCTAAAGAAGCAGAAAGGGTTATCAGCTTCTTGGTCTGACAGTGAGAGTGAATCTAAAGAAAATTCAGCTAAACTTGTTAGAGCTATGGTTGGGGTTTATGAGTCAGATGATGATTCTTGTGATGATGAGGTTACTTATGATGAACTTTTTGTCACTTATAAAGATCTCTTTATAAGAAGTGAGCAAGTGTGTCTTGAAGGAGAAGAGCTGAAGAAAACCATAGTACAGTTAAAAGCTGAAAAGACTGAACTTGAAGCTGAAGTCAGTATGCTTAACTATAAACTGGACTCTATGACCAAAACTATCAGAATGTTGAACAATGGTACTGATGCATTAGACAACATTCTTAGTATTGGGAAGATGGCTGCAGACAAATGTGGTTTGGGATTCACCAGTGATGCAGGTTCTATCACCTCCAAACCAGTGATGTTAAAACATCCTGACAGAACTCTATCTAAGAAGAAATACAGACACATTAAGGCTTATTGTTATAAGCTACATGGATATCCTCATAAGGCTCATCAGGTTGTTCCCAAATAGAAATGTTATAAAGGAAGGCAGGTTACCAAGCCTAAGAAGCAATGGGTCCCTAAAGTTAAGGTTACCGGCTTGATAGCTCACACTTCTTTAAGGTTTTCTACCAAAGAAGATTGGTACTTTGACAGTGGGTGTTCAAGTCACATGACTGGAGTAAAGAATCTGTTGGTAGATGTGAAGCTTCATTCTTCAGGTTATGTTACATTTGGTGATGGGGTCAAAGGAGAGATCAAGGGGAGTGGTAAACTGAACTGTGTTGGTGCTCCCAGACTGGAGGATGTTCTTCTTGTTAAAGGACTGACAGCAAATTTGATTAGCATTAGTCAACTTTGTGATCAAGGATTCAAAGTAGACTTTACAAAGTCTGAATGCATTGTCAAAGATGATAAAGGAGAAGTCGTTATGAAGGGAGCCAGGTCTAAGGACAATTGTTATCTTTGGGTGCCACAAGACTCACGTTCTTCCACTTGTGTTTTTGCTAAAGAAGATGATGTCAAAATCTGGCATAAGAAGTTGGGACATCTTCACCTAAAGGGAATGAAGAGAATTATCTCCTCAGAAGCAGTCAGAGGAATTCCCAAACTTAATATTGAGGAAGGAAAAGTGTGTGGAGATTGTAAAAAAGGGAAGCAGACAAAGATGTCTCATCCGAAGCTTCAACATGACACCACCTCCAAGGTCTTGGAACTACTTCATATGGACTTGATGGGACCTATGCAGGTGGAAAGAAATATGCATATGTGGTTGTTGATGACTATTCTAGGTACACCTGGGTGAGCTTCATCAAAGAAAATCAGAGGTATTTGATGTTTTTAAAGATCTTTGTCAAAGACTCCAAAGAGAAAAGGAGAGTAATGTTATCAGGATAAGAAGTGACCATGGAAGAGAGTTTGAGAATAGCAAGTTTGAAGAATTTTGCTCTACTGAAGGTATAAGTCATGAGTTTTCATCTCCTATTACTCCTCAGCAAAATAGAGTAGTTGAGAGGAAGAACAGAACTATCCAAGAGTCTGCTAGAGCTATGATCCATGCCAAGAAACTTCCCTATCATTTCTGGGCTGAAGCCATGAATACTGCCTGCTACATTCACAACAGGGTTACCCTGAAAAGAGGTACTTCATCCACTCTATATGAGCTATGGAAGGGAAGAAAACCTAATGTTAAATACTTTCATGTTTTTGGAAGTAGATGTTATATTCTGGCTGATAGAGAACAGAGAAGAAAAATGGATTCCAAAAGTGATGAAGGAATATTTTTGGGATATTCTACTTACAGCAGAGCATATAGGGTTTTCAACTCTAGAACCAAGGTGATGATGGAGTCAATCAATGTGGTGATTGATGACAATGACAAGCAGGAAGATGATGATGTCCTAGATGATGTTGGAACATCAGTTGGTGAAGTTGCACCAGAAGCTGAAGACAGAAGTCCAACTCCTAGTGTTGCTACTGCTGAGCCTGAAACTGAGCAACCTCATAAAGAACCCTCTATCAGAGTGCAGAAGGACCACCCAAAGGAGCTCATTATAGGTGATCCAACCTCTGGAGTGAGGCTAGGTCAAGAGATATTATAGCAAGTTCATGTTTTGTCTCCAAAATTGAGCCAAAGAATGTCAAGGAAGCATTGACTGATGAGTTTTGGATAAATGCAATGCATGAAGAGCTGGAGCAATTCAAGAGGAATGAAGTATGGGAGCTTGTACCTAGGCCTGATGGAGTTAATGTGATTGGCACCAAGTGGATCTACAAGAATAAATCTGATGAACAAGGAGTGGTCACCAGAAACAAGGCCAGATTAGTTGCTCAGGGATACACTCAGGTTGAAGGAATTTATTATGATGAAACCTTTGCTCCCGTGGCAAGATTGGAATCTATCAGATTGCTCTTAGGGGTAGCTTGTAATTTCAAATTCAAGCTTTTTCAGATGGATGTTAAAAGTGCCTTCTTGAATGGTTACTTAAATGAAGAGGTGTATGTTGATCAACCAAAAGGATTTATTGATCCAACATTTCTTGACCATGTGTACAAACTAAGGAAAGATCTATATGGTTTGAAGCAAGCACCAAGAGCTTGGTATGAAAGACTTACTGAATTCCTGGTTGTGAATGGCTACAGAAAAGGAGGGATTGACAAGACTTTGTTTGTTAAAGAGGAAGGAGGAAAACTGATGATAGCTCAAATCTATGTTGATGACATAGTATTTGGTGGGATGTCGGATGCAATGGTGAAACATTTTGTGGAACAGATGCAGTATGAATTTGAAATGAGTCTTGTTGGTGAGCTAAACTATTTTCTTGGTCTACAAGTTAGACAAATGGAGGACTCCATATTCATTTCTCAGAGCAAGTATACAAAGAACATAGTGAAGAAGTTTGGTCTAGAGAATGCTAATCACAAGATGAGCATGGTGTCAGTGTGGATCAAAGTTTATATAGAAGCATGATTGGGAGTCTATTGTATCTCACAGCTAGTAGACCTGACATTGCTTTTGCTGTTGGAGTTTATGCCAGATACCAATCTGAGCCTAAGGTTAGTCACTTGAATCAAGTAAAGAGGATCCTGAAATATGTTAATGGCACTAGTGACTATCGGATGTTGTATAGTCATGGATCTGGGACTGAGTTAAGGGGATATTGTGATGCTGACTGGGCTGGGAGTGCTGATGATAGGAAAAGCACTTCAGGAGGTTGTTTCTTCTTAGGGAATAATCTGATATCATGGTTTAGTAAAAAGCAGAACTGTGTGTCCCTTTCTACTGCTGAAGCTGAGTACATAGCAGCAGGGAGTAGTTATTCTTAACTTGTTTGGATGAAGCAGATGTTAACAGAATACAATGTCAAGCAAGATGTCATGACATTGTACTGTGATAATTTGAGTGCTATCAATATCTCTAAGAATCCTATTCAGCATAGCAGAACCAAGCATATTGATATAAGGCATCATTTTATAAGAGATTTGGTTGAAGACAAAGTAGTTGCCTTGGAACATGTTGCTACAGATAAACAATTAGCTGACATTTTTACTAAAGCCTTAGATGCAAACCAATTTGAAAGTTTGAGAAGTAAATTGGGAATTTGTATTTATGAAGATTAAATATGCTAGAGAGTGTATTAAGCAGTTGTATTCTTTATTAGAAATTGATTTTATTCAACTGCTGAAAGCATACAGGTTTGAAGTACATCGTTAGTTACAGATTTTCCCAACCCCCTGCATCTAGAAAAGCTTTCCAGTCTTCATCCCAATCATCATCAGCAGCTTGTTGTTGCACAGGAAGCTTCTTGCTTGGTTTCATGGTTGTTTCTAATGTTTTGCCTGTTCTTGTTGCTCCTGAAGAAGTTCCAGCTGTTGTCTGTGTTTTGCTCTTCTTCTTCAGTGGATATGGTTTCTTGTCCTCCTGCTTGAGGTTCTTTGCTGCATCTTTGGAGTTTGACTGGCTCATTCTTGGTTGCTGTGTGGTGCTGCTAGAAGGAAGAAGGCTTGTTTTTATAATGCAAACAAGGAGCTTAGTTTGTATCGCCTGACCAGTCAAGGTGTTGGACCTTATTTTTTTTTGGGAAAGCTTGGTGTTTGACTGTGTCATTTATTATGTCAGGACATTGTGTTTGGTGATTGTCCAATTGTGGCTAAAAAAGGGGAGAGTTAGCCTAGCCTTTGTGTGTAGAGTGTGACCTATCTAAGATCTGGTGTGGTGCAGATGTTGAGGGGGAGTGTGCATGTTGAACAACTGGTTATACTGGTTCTGGTTTTGAGGGGGAGCTTGACCCATCCTTTGGTGAGCCGATGAAGTATGTGCAGCATTTTGAAGTAGAAGCTATTATGAAGAAATGCTGCTGCAAGCAAAGGTTGGTAAAACATTCATGTTTATCCGCTGCTGAAGTCTCTGATGTTGATGAGATTGTTTTAGCCAAAATTAGCCAAAGGGGGAGATTGTTGGGTCTTGGATTGGCTAGAACTTTGGTAAAAAAAAGTTGTTTGTTCAATGTTGATGTCATATGGCTGATGTCTTAACATTGGTTTATGTTAAGTGTTTAGCTTGTTGAAGTCTAATGTCACATGCGATGTTGTGACATCAGGTCTGTAGAAGATTAATAACATCAGGTTTAGTGATGTTGTTAGGGTTTGCGTTTTAGCTGGATTTTGGAAGAGCTGGCAGAGTAATTGGATGCGAATATCTTGGAGGAGATATTTTTTGTTACAAACAGATTTGATGCAGATTTGTAGGAGTGTTTAAAGGCTGAAGATTTAAGAAGATTTTGAGAGAGAAAATCTGTCGAAGATTCAGTTTTAAATAACAAATCAGGTCAGATATTGTAGCAGGTCCAAGACCAGATCAAATGGCTATATAAAGCGCATCAACCAAAGGAAGAAAATACGAAGAAAGTAACGAAGAAAGAGAGCTAAAGACTGAGAGTCGTTTGAGTCTTCGTGTTTGTTTTGTAAACCATTCTAGTGTGAATTGGTATTGTTGTTTTGAGTTGTTCTTGATCAAAGCTGTGAAGCAGAATCAAGTTGTGTTTTTCAAAGTGTGTGATCTTTGAATTATATCACTGAAGTGATTTAGGGATTGAGTAGTGTTCTCATACCTAAGTGGTCTCTTAGGTAGAAGGTTCATTAAGTAGAGTTTAAGTTTAGGAGATGTCAACTGGGTTGTTGAGTCTGTAAATTAAATCTACTGATAGTGAAATTCATCCCTGGCTTGGTAGCCCCCAGACGTAGGTAGTTAGACCGAACTGGGTGAACAACTCTTTGTGTTCTCTGCTGTTATTTTACATTGTCCATTGCAGAGTGTGTTGTTGTGACATCACACGTAATATCACATAACTGGTACCAGAATTTCATTTCTGATGCTTCCCATTTGACATTTATGAGCATTCTGTTTGTAAAGAAGTTCATACATAGCAGTTATTTTTTGATATGGATGGCGGAGGGTCTCCCTTCACCTTTCTAGAGTGTTTATCATACGTCCTGTTGGGGGCGACCATGCGACGCATTCTCTCCTATGTCATAGACTTTAGTGCAATATGAGTTACAAGCACAATCAATCAAAACACTTTCTTCTAAAAAACAAAAACAAACAATTGTCTTCCTTCGGGATTCTCTTCTCATCTCCCTCACTCCATTCGTAAAGGATACGTCATTTCCGTTCTACCGCAAACAGGTAAACGCATAAGACTCCTCGCAACGAGTGGCAACACCTAAACTGCTAGAATGCAAATGTTGGCGTCTTCCACTTAAAAAAAATAAAATAACCGACCTTGTAAGGTCGAACTACGACTGCTCTGACTTCCTCTTTCCGATCCGATTGAGGATACGTAGGCACAAGACGATAATGTCTTGGCGAGCAACCTTCCTCCACTATCACGTAGTCCTCCGAACTATGTTGACTCTGACTTTCACGCTCCCGAGGGAATACATAGGCCTAGGACAACGATGTCCTATCGAGTCACCTTTTCTCCCCCCCCCCCCCCCCCCCCCCCCCCCGCGTTCCGTTTCCAGTTAGCAGTTGAGCTTCAGATAACCTACACCCTTAGATCGATAACAACAAGCGTGGACCCCATCAAGTACGATGGACGCGAAGGGGTGCTAATACCTTCCTCTCGCGTAACCGACTCCCGAACCCAGGCTATGGTTGCGATGACTATTCCTTTCCCTTTGTTGAGGTTTTCTTTGATCGTTTCCTTTCCCTGCGTCGGGATAAATAACGTTCTTTGGCGACTTTTCTATTCTTTTCCACCGGTTGATTTTCGCAGATGCTACATTGATTCCTTTCCCTTTTCCTGCTTTCTCTTCATTTTTGGACTTTCTTCCAAAATCCATCCTTTTATGGTTGTCAGATGACTGAGTCTTAACATTTGCCCTTGACTCCCCTTCCGTCCTCTTCAGTAATTGATTGTACTATTTTCTGAGGAGCACAACTGCCTTAGACAATCCTTCTTTTGTCTTGCCTTCATATTGATTAGACACCAAGGCTAAACTTTTCTTTTTCTCATTTTTCTCATTCAAGGCCATCTCAAAAGTATGAAGAGATCCCATGGGCTCATCCACTTTCATAGTATTTATATCCTGGGCTTCCTCAATAGCAATCACCTTCATATCAAATTTCTTTGGAAGTGACCTTAGGATCTTTTGAACCAACTTGGCTTCTGGAATTTTCTCTCCAAGATCACTTGAAGTGTTGGCAATGTCAACAATGTTCATATGAAAGTCTTGAATACTTCCATCCTCCTTCATCCTCATGTTCTCAAACTTGGTGGTGAGAAGTTGAAGTCTTGAGGATTTTACCCTAGACGTTCCTTCATGTGTAGTTTTCAGAATCTCCCAAGCATCCTTGGCAACAGTACAGTTTTTGATCACCCTAAAGATGTTCTTATAAACACCATTGAACAAGGCATTCAAAGCTTTGAAGTTACATCCCAGTCTTCCTCGGGTTTCAACTCATCAGTGATCTTCCAATCCTTATCTTTGGACTTTTGTGGGTCCCACCCTTTGACCACAGACTTTCAAGCTTTACCATCCAAAGACTTGGTGAATGCCACCATGCGCACTTTCCAATATTCATAATTAAAACCATCAAGAATGGGTGGTCTATTTAATATTCCTCCTTTATCCATTGAATCAGAAAGTATCGTCCCTGAATCTCACCCAGATGTAGAGCAGGATACATGCTCTGATACCAATTGAAATTCTGGTATAGCAGATCTCAAATGTCCTGAGAGATGTAGAGACACTTGATCTCTGCTACACACACAAGGATAATAAGGAGCAGAATACAGAATGCTGAAAAAAATAACACACAAGAATTGTTAACCCAGTTCGGTGAACAACAACACCTACGTCCGGGGGCTACCAAGCCAGGAATGAAATCCACTAGATAGTATTAATTCTAAGCTAAACACCTCCGATTTACAACTTATCACTTAATCACTACACGTGCTTAATTTCTACCTAAGACACTTCCTAGGTATGAGACCCTTCTCAATTCCCTTTCAATCATAGCAGTGAGTGAAATAACAACTCAATGTAAACTATCCAGGTCTAGTATCAACAGGACACAAGAGAAGCTCACAAAAATACAAACCCTAAATTCACTAGGAAATAATGTATTTTCCACACTTTTCCTAGGTTAAATTCATCCTATTTATAACCATAAACATGACTGGATTTGGGCTTTAGAAACGCAGAAATTTTGCTCCACAGAATCTACAACTAATTATCCTCTAGAATAGTTTCTTCAATCCTAAGTTTCCTAAAGTGTTTCCACACATAGAAACAACATATTCAAATTGTAATCAGAATCTCTGATTCCTCAATCTTGGACGCCACCTAGGAAAAACAAATAATCCCAGAATAATTTGAAATTTGGAATAACATAATTAAAACTGAAAAGTAACAGACAAAGATGTTGAATCATCATGATAGAACATCTTGCCCAACATCTTGATCTTCAGTTAGTTCTTCATGTTAGGACATCTTGTTGTCAAGTTAGTTTTACCAAAATTGATGCCAACCACAAAGGCTTGGACTCATCATGATGACTTAAGGGCAGCTCGTAGTCCCAGGGAAGAGTATGCATGGTCGACGCCCATCGCTTAGATAAGGTTGTTCCGCGGTGCCCGAGGGAGTCTGTTCTCAGGGAACCTGTACGGTTGTCCGGCATGCCAGGCTTGCGGGGAGCCCAACGGTTGATGGGATTTGAAGGGATGGAGTGCCACGCACGCCTTGAGCCACGTGCTACATTTAATGCGTAATGATGGCTAGGCTAGGGTCATGATGATGCCCCTATGTCGCTCGTGCTCGTGCCCCTGGTCTGTCTATAAATAGAGGGAGAACGCGCTCATTTACACTTTTCGCTTCTCTCTCTTCTCTTGCTCTCTGCTCTTGTCTTCTGCCGTTCACCGCCGTTCAACGCTGTTTAACTGCCGTACACGCACTCGACCAGAGCTCTCCGACCCTCTATTTCCCTTCCTCGGCCACGTAAGTCATCTTAACTGATCTTTGTTTTAGGTGTTTTCGATTTCTGTTTCCTTAGTTTGCATGTGGTTAGGACGAAATCGTGTAGAGTAGGGGTGGTTTCGGGCGATTGTTGGTGGCTGGCGGTGGTTAGCCCATCTTCTGCTGTCGCCAGTATAGTCGGAGCCTTAGGAACTTAGGCTTTTTAGTTGATTTTGACACCGTGCAACGACGGATGAGTTTGTTGCCGGTGGGATCCATGAGTTTTCCGATGTACTTAAGAGTTTTCCGGTGGATCTCCAACAAAAGTTCTAGGTAACGCACTGGGGAGGATATCCCCGTGTGGGTTAGATGGATTGCCATGGGTGTCTCCTCGCGCCATTGTTGTTCCGTTTGAGTAGGGCTTAGGTCGGGGACATTGTCCTCGGGCCTTCACACGCCCTTTCACTTGACTAGCGGTGGAAGAGTGGATTTGACTTTGTCATCGAATTCACTTTTGTCCTCTTATTTTTAGGTAAAAGAGATGTCTTGCAAAGCTGAGGATGAAGTCATGAGAGACCTATCCGAGGAGATCTCGTCGGACGATAGCGACACTCAAGATACTTCTTCTCTCCAGACTGTTGGCGAAGCATCCCCTCCAAGTAGTAACGCAGACGAGTGGATCGTGGCTGAGCCTCGGGAGCATGCCTCCCTCTTTGCCTCTTACACCCGAGATGCCTTCACGATGGTAGAGGCCGAGGGAGACTGGAAGGTTCATTTCCCTGGGGAGAATGATTGGATTTTCTTGGCTTACGGGGAAAGGTTCCCCATGTAGGAGTATGTCTTCAAAGATATAGGGTTGAGGTTGCCCTTTACAGAATTTTAGATGGCAATCTTCGGGCATCTGGATCTGGCGCCCTCGCAACTACACCCAAACTCAATTTCCTTTATGCGGGCATTCAAGCTAACATGTGTATTTCTGGAGATTGGAGATACTCTTCCCCTTTTCTTCACCATCTTCCATCTTCAGCGCCAAGTTTCGGGGAGGCAATTTGGATGGGTCTCCCTGAAGCAGTGAAGGAAGTTATTCAAGCCTTTCTATGAGTCCATCAGGACTTTTAAGGAGAGGTACTATATCATCGAACCTGTGTCAGAGAGGGCCACATACTCCATAATCATCTGGGAGGTTACAACAGATGAGAACGGGGAAGCCCTTGTTGACGAGCAGGGCAAAGTACAGGGCAGAGGTTGTTGAAGTTCCCCTTTTACTGGAGCGAGGATCATTTCACTTGGGGAACTGATGACTACCTCACCAACCCGAATTTGCTGAGGGAGGATGATAAGGCCATCTATGAAAAGCTGGTGGGCTTTGTCGACAGCTTTATCCCTGCCCAGTGCGTGACTAGGAGCGGGGAGCTCATTTACGAAGCAAACGGGGAGGTCAAAGAGGAGACCCGATACATCAACATGAAGGAGCTCCTCGAGTGTAGTACTCGTGATAAAGCTCTGGCACTCCTTGGTAACATTTTATTTTTTAGCTTGCTTGTATTATAAATTTTGTTGTTTACTAACGTGTGCCCGTCATTTTGCAAGTAACATGTCTTCTTCCCAAGAATGTATGGCAAAGAGTGCCCAGTAAAGGCTCAAAGCGGGCCAGAAGATCGGGAAGAGCTTCCTCAGCGAGCGAGTGCCTCCTTCACAGACGGGGTCAGGGACCTCCTCGTCCACAACATCTGCCGCCCAGACCTCCCCAGCACCAATAACGTCAAGGCCCAGGCGCCTTCAGATGGGCGAGATTCTCGACCTTGCCCACGAGGGGGAGAAGAGTAAATTCAAGCTTCCTCCCTGTTTCCACAATAGGAATTTCTTTGAGGGCTCTTCTCTGGCACTCCAACGGGCGGAGTCTCTGAAGCTAGAGGAGATGAATCATTCGAGCAAGAGGATGATGCTGGCTCAGGATGCTGCTGCTCTGATAAGGGTCCTGGAAATGGAGGTGGTCTACACTGAGGAGGGTGCTCTCAACGAAACAGAGCTGAAGAAGGCCCAGACCACGAAGGCGGTCTTGGAAGAGAAGCTGGAGGCGGCGGAGGAGGTAGCGCAGAAGGCTAAGGAGAATCTGACCAAGGCCGCGAACGAGGCGATTAAAAAATACAAGGGAAAGCTGGCCAAAATCACTAGGGACAAGGACACCCTGGCTGCGGAGAACAAGGCCGCAAAGGACTTGGTCACATCATTCAGGACCGCCGCAGCTCCGTTGAGGACGAAAGCGAGGAATTGAAGAGTATGAAGACTCGAGCTGAGATGGTTGCCCGTATTGCCCAGGATGAGGAGGATTGTGTAGGGATCTCCGAGGATTCCTTCAACAATGTTGTAGAACAGCTGAAGATCGTGAACCCTGGGGTCGAATTGTCCACCGAGGGGACCGGGTTCCTCTACAGTGTGGTGGACGGCCGGATCGTCGTCCCAAACTTCCTTCAATTCAGCGAGGAATAGGCGCAGCCTGCCCGTGACAAGCCTCAGCCAACGGCCGACTGATTTCCTTTCTGTTGAACTTCCGGCCTGCGCGCCGTGTTTTTTGTAATTTATCTTTTGTACGGGGCTTGGCACCTTTGTAGTGTAACAAGCACATTCGCGGTCCTTGTGGCCGTTTTTATTATAATGTTTATTTTCGACCACGGTGGTCAGTTGTGTATGATTCGTTTTCGTGCATGTTTTTACTTTGCTTTAATTTTCGCTAAGTGTGAAAATGTTACTCGATATGCGTGCCTATTGTAAGGGCTTCTCTAGTGAATAATTTTATTGTTTCGGGGTTTGCTCGACAGGTTGTGTTCGACAGTGAGGGGAACTGATCGAAAGGCCTGGGTAGCTTCCGGGCATGAGGGCAGAGCTCAGGTCGCGTTTGTGGCCTGAGTTCGTAGTGTGAACTTCCCATCGCGAGCTGGGTGTTCTGCCTTTCATGGTACTTGGACAACAGCGGGCTCGGTAGAGGGACCGCCGCCAGGCATAGGTTTTACTCGTTCCTGAGCAAAAGCTTGCTGTAACACACTACAAAAAAGAGCGTAAATTACGGCGGTTAAATTATGGCGGTTAGTGTAAAACGTCACAATTTACCGTTGATTACGGAGGTTTTCGTAAACGTCGTAATAATAGTAAAGCAACGACGGTTTCAACCGCCATTATTTACTGAAAATTTTCTAGGGATTATGCCACGCTTTTATCTCACTCTTCCCCTATATAATATATAATATATAATATATATATATATATATATATATATATATATATATATATAATATAATATATTATATATTATATAAATATTATAAAATATATAATATATATTATATATATATATATATATATATATATATATATATATATATATAAAATATATAATATATTATATATAATATAAATATACTTATAAAATATATAATATTATATATATATATATATATATATATATATATATATATATATATATATATATAATATTATATAAATATATATATATATATATATATTTATATAATATATAATATTATATATATATATATATAATATAATATATATTATTATATAAATATATTTATATAATACATAATATTAAATATATATATTTATATATATATATATATATATATATTTATATATATATAATATAGAATAATAATAATAATCTTACTTTAAGTGTTTAACTGAAAGAAAAGAAAACAAATTCTTGCATCTTCTCCTTCGCGTTTACTGTAAAAAAGAAAACAAATTCCTTGTGAGATCTTCTCCATCGCGCGTCTGCTCCTTCGCGTATTCAACCTGGCTTCAACGAAATCGAACGAAATCGATTTCAATCTTCTGGTCAGTCTCCATAAACCTTTTGATTTCAATTCCTTCATTTCATTCAAATTTAAAACCTAACAATGATTTGAAATTAACCCTATCAATCATTTGAGTCGTCTTTTTCGCTTTGTTGAATCGAAAATCCGCAATTCCGCAATTAGGTTTTCTGCTACACTGTTCTGCTGCTCCGCAATCTACAGTTCGGTAGTTGTGTTCGATTCTACTACTCGACAATCCAGAATTCTACAATCCACCATTTTCAAGGAAATTTTGTGCTTTGGTTTTTCACAATATGCTTTCTGATATGCCTTTGCTTGTTGTTGTATCTCACCATGTTGTTTCATTTAAACTTACTTGTAAGAATTTTATCCTAATATTTGTTGTTGTTGTGGTTGTTTATGGACAGATTCACGATGGTTTCTCCAATTACAATGTTAGATTCATAACTCTCTTTGCTAGCTGGTGAGTCTTCCTTATCTTTATAGTTATTTGATGCATAAGTACATAACCTCAATTCGCGATGCACATCAGCTGTTTGATGAAATGCTATATTAGACTGCGTTTGACTTCTATTCTCTTATTTTTAGGAAAATCTTGGTTGAATCACAAGTATCTCACCAACTTCACTAGCTTGAACCACTAGGTAGGTAACGAATACTTCTGTTTTGAAGTAAGTTCTCTCACCATGTTCATATTGGGTTGTTAATTTCTTGCTATATAGTTACCTGATATATGTATATTATAGAAAGAAA
Organism: Lathyrus tuberosus; assembly: GCA_022829125.1. Lineage (NCBI taxonomy): Eukaryota > Viridiplantae > Streptophyta > Magnoliopsida > Fabales > Fabaceae > Lathyrus > Lathyrus tuberosus. The sequence goes on from JALAZF010000090.1 coordinate 12,365,365, forward strand.
CTAAGTATAGAGTTGAAAAGTGTTCCGGATCGTAATAATCTATCTCTAGATGGAAATTGATTGCCTTAAGAATTCGTGTTCATTCTCGAAGAACTAAGCGAGTCAATTACCGATACTTCAGATTGAAGGTTTGTCAACAAGTGTTAGCGTCGATGCCTAAGCCAACACAATAAATATATACATTTTCTGAAATTATTATCAGTTGTCGTGTGTGTTTTTGTGAGAATGTTTGATAGATTAGTATTCACATTGTAAACCTTAATTTATACAAAGTTGTAATTGAATAGTCGAACCACTTTACTGAAACCTTCTAATTCAGGAATAGTGATATCAAAATTACAATTACATAAATCCATACCAGCATAATTATTCAACCAAGACAGTGGGGTATATATGTTTTTCTTGATTCATTTTGATTAAAATCATTGATGGAATTAGCATCTATTAATCATCATTAATTGTTACAACCTTAAAATCAAACGTAAGCATTACTTTTTGTGAGCACAGAAACCAAGAAAAAGAGTAGAAAAAAGTGTGAAACAAAACATGTTAAATAGAATGGAAGACAAACACCAAAGAACAGAACCAAACAGTGTAAGACATTAAAAAACTTGTTGGTTTTTTATGATCAAAGTTCAATGCTTCTTTCAAAAGTTTTTATTTTGGGTTATATGTTCATCAACATCTTGTTATTCTTGTTTGAAAAATTGAAACTTTTCACACTTTCTCCATAATGGTAAACCAAACACATTCAATTCATAACATCATTCTCTGTCTGTATAAATTAAGGTTTACAATGTGAATACTAATCTTGAGTACCAGTTCCTGATTCTGTTACACTAAACAGTATATGAATCATTGTTAACAAAGCATGTGAATTAAGTTTTAGTGTTTCAATCAATGTGAAATAGTGATTAATGAAAAGCTAGATTGAGTAGTAAAATTAAGAGAATAATATGGCAATGTGAATCTTTGATTACAATGCTTCACAAAAGCTAGATTGAGGTTGTTTTTCCCATACACAGTTCACTCAGCATATGTGGTATTTTTTGTAGGTCAAAGAATCAACATCTCTTTGGGAAAATCCTTACTCATCCACAACATCTTGGAAGCCGTGTGCTGAGCGTAGGATGGTTCCATATCAGGTTTCATGGACCCTAATTTGTGTCTGCATTTACCTTCTCAATTAACATTACAAACAAACGATGCAAAAAGCGCTATTAAACAGACTAATAAGAATTAAGAACATATTCTTCACCCAGTAGTTGTGACATAAGTATCATTTGTCAGTAGTATTGGCAAACTACAGTTATGATTGGTACCTCAAGATAGATGTTTGAACTAATGACCGACAATGTTTTTTAGTTAATGAAGTGAATGAACCCTTGAAATTTTTTATTACCCTATTCTTTCTTTAACCCGCTCCTATGAACGGCCTTCACGGATTGGTACTGCCTTTCTGTATGTCTACATTCTATAAACGGTTCTTCAAAATTTCCTTTTCAGTGTAATATTCCCCAATCATCTCATATATGTTAGTGTGGATACCGGATATATTCATACTAGTCCTATATAATGTTGTTTTTAATACTATTGCATTTGCTGATAATACTTTTATACTTCCATGCAGAACTTCCTCAGGAAAATGCAACGAATGGCTATATATTCATTCATGCGGAAGGTGGTCTAAATCAGCAAAGAATTGCGGTACGGGTAGTTCTTTCAATTCCGATACACTATAGTCTGACGGTTTTCCTTTTCTGAAATTCAGAGTTTTTCATTTTGTTGCTCGTTTTCTTTTGCGTTGCCATCTTTACCTGGTAGACTGGTACAATTTAGATAGAGAATTTTTATTCCTGCTGTCCTATATGCGAGCTCTATGTGCTTTGAACCAATTGATATAACTGAAAAGGAACCTATTGAAAAATTTAATGACAGTATTTATTCACATACTTGTTCAATACTTCTATTTCGGGATGCATTTTTAGATAAAATCAATTGAGACAACTATTTGACTATATTAAATCCACATTTGGTGCTCAGGTAATATTTCCAATAAGCCTCTGCATTCTTATCTGGTTTTAAAGTGCCATCAAAAATCTGTGTTGTTTCGAATTTGATGCACTGGCAATACCACTACAATTATTATTTAAAATTAAGTTTTGACTCTGGTTCAATGTTGCATTTGATCCATGATGTTGATCTTACTGTTGTGTACATAAAAATGGGCTATATGAAATGACACTTTGCATTTGCAGAATCATAATATTATATAAGACTTATCTATGAAATGATACTTTGCATTAAGTTTTGTAGAATCATTTCATAATTATTTATCAATTGATGATTTCTTTTGGACCCTATTCCAAAATGCAGATATGCAATGCAGTGGCTGTTGCAAAAATAATGAATGCCACTCTTATTTTGCCTGTATTGAAACAGGACCAAATTTGGAAAGACCAAACGTGAGATCTCTTGTCCAAAACTTTTCTCATGTTATTTTAATCAGTTAAATTGTTGCCAGCATTTTGCCAAGCACACATTTGACATATCACATCATAAATATAATATATTTTTCCCCCATGTCATTAGTTTTTGAATTTCTAATCAATCTGGCTAAACTTTTTATCACTCCACTACTATTTTCCTCCTTTCTCAGCTGTAGATGTTGTCTTACCTTGCATGGAAGATTTCAATAACAAACCACCTTGCTGAGTATTGTTATAGTAGAAGGATACAATACAAGGGAGTTTAAGCAGTTATAATTAGTTAGGTTAGTTTCATGAGGAGGCTCAATTAAATAAATAAAGGAAAAATAGTAGAAGAGGGTTGAGTCATTGGGGTTGGTTAGTATGTAAAAACAGAATAGTGGCTTAGTTGTAGAAGGGGAAACTTTTATAGGACAGATTTATTTCCATGTTCTGTTCATTTTTCAGTTCAGTAAAATAATTTTTCCTTTTCCTACGCCTAATTTTCCACTGTGAATTATTAACAAATTGGTTCGACCTGCCTCTTCTTTCGTGGGGAAGAAATGGAAAGTGAGGGTTGTTCTTGAAAGGAGGTTTAGTGATAATGGATTACAGCCTCGGTCATGGTGATCTGAAGATATTAAAACAACCAATGAAGATGCAGGGATCTGGTTGTGACAAAAGAAGGGTGGAAGTGCCACCCTCTGAGGTCAAGGGGAGTGATGAAGGGACATGAAAAATCAACTACGCATTGGGTAAGGGGGTGAAGAAACAGATACATTTTTATGAGGAAAAACGTTTGAAGCCATCATGACCCTCGCCAGAGATAGCCTTGCTGCAGCAACAGGAAAAGGATTCAGAAAGAGATAAGGGGCAGTGCAGCTACCAAGAATCCTTTTCTTGTGTGAAGACGACCAAGTTTCCTTATCTTGACAGTAGCATTCTGTTTGGTTGGGTTTCTGGACCCAAAAAACTTCTTAAAGGTGCATTGGATAAAGCCCTTTTGAGAAGCTGCAGGAAAAACCGGTTATAGAGATGGAATTAGAGCATGACCCAATGGCAGAAAGTTTGACTTGAGGATGAGATTACGGTGGAGGAGAGTAATATAAAGGACATAGAGGGAGATACAACCCTGGTTTCATGCAGCATCAAGCATGAGGATCCAGATAACGGTCTGGTTATGCTTCCACCACCAGTGCGTCCAGGCATTAGCCCACATGTGGGTGGCCTGTAGGTTGTTAGTTACTGACAGAGCCATGATTTGTAGGTATGTCAAAGATAAGTCTCAGTACCGTAGATGTTTTTGGATATGGAGACTTGAAATGGGCGGAATTGCCATTATGCAAAATGGGCTTCTTCTTTTCCCAATGGCTCGGGCTCAAATCAATCTTAAATTTAGGTGCATGAGCAAGGAGATGGGATGCTGCCAATCCGCCAACGGCAGTTAATGTTTGAATTAATGAGCCAAGCCAAAACCTATAGGAAAATCGACTGCAATTATTAGTGAGACATGGCTCCTACCTGACTCCCTATTTCTTCTTCAAGAAAATCGGTGCAGCGGCTGTGCTGCCTCTGCTACTGTCGAATATCTATCAATAATAATCCCCCAAAGACTAAAATAATTTTTTTCTTAAGGGCAAGAATCAGGTCCTAACTTAAGTCCCAGTATCAGGTTTCAGGCAGCAGACAGGTGGGGAGATTTTAATCGAATGGGAGTTGTTAAAACACCTTACCAGGTTTCAGTCTCTAGCAAAGTCTACAGAAGGATTCTGGTGGAAGATGAGCAAGGGGATGAAGAGGGGTACACTGTGCTGGCAGAATTTGAAAAGAGTAACTTGTACACTATCAGCTGGCTATTTTCAACCATGAGGACAAGGTTGACCTTGAAGGGTGTGGTATTTAGGACTGTTCGCATAACCATAAAAAGCCAAACTGCATTGAGAACCCAACCGAACCAATCTCTAAAACACCAATCTGTTAGCTTTATTGTGCAAACTGAACTGCTGCTTAAATGAACTGAACTGTGAACATGATCAGTGAACTGAACTGTGGTATAAAAATAGTCTGGTGAACCATAATTAAATGAACTTCTGTTAATTGGATCTAATCTTTGTGTTTTCGCTCCCCTCTGTTACCCACCAAAATATCACTACAATCAAAATGGGATATTAATAGGTAGACACGATGAAATGCATTTTTTACAAAAAGTTTGGCTGGAAAAATGTTTTCTTACTTTTCATTTGTTGTCAGTCAATTTTATAATTTTAGTAGAAGAAGATTGAGATTTGATTAATTTAGAAAAAATCGTACAATGGTTCAATAGTAAATGGGGAAACCCTCTTTGGAGAGAATTCTTGTTGTTCTGTTCATTCTTCAGTTTTTCAATAAAATCATTTTGGTATTTCTTTTTTCTAACCGTGGATTCCTAACAATGATGGTGCATTTCATAATTACAGGAAATTTGAAGACATTTTTGATGTGGACCACTTCATTGACTACCTAAAGTATGATGTCCGTATTGTCCGCAATATCCCAGAATGGTTTACTGATAAAACCGAGCTATTTTCTAGTATAAGGTTTGATAGATTCTTGTCCCTTTGAGTAGGGTCTGTTGAAAATCTAAATCCAAAGCTGCTGTAAGTGATGGGACACGACCTTTTAATATGTTTTTTTTTATTTTTTTTGCATAAATGTAAATTTATTATTGAAATTTTAATTTATTTTTAATGGTATTCTTAAATTGTGATAAATATTTTAAATTAATTTTAGCATATAATAAAGAGTATTTTTTCAAATTAATTTGAAATTTGTGGCGGTTTATATAGTGATGTTTAAGCTTATATAATACATATATTAGGGCGGTTTAAAATGACGTAATCTTTAGTATATTACAACGGTTTAAACCGACGTAAAATGAGAAGATATTTGTTTATTTTGTGACCAATACGGCGGTTGTCACCGCCATTAGTTTCAAAAACCAACCGCCACTTTAAACAATGTAAAATACGACGGTTTCCACGGCGTTTAATTTTCAATCGCCGTTATTTTCCTTGCGGCTGCCAAAACTACGGCGTTTTCAAAGACGTCGTAAATGTAAATTATGATGGTTCAAACCGCCGTAATTTTCTTAAATTAACCGCCACAATTTACGCGCTTTTTTGTAGTGACACCCCATTTTATTTTAATTATTATTAGTAATTAAATTATGTGTTGATGTGTGTAATTGCGTAATTATGTGTTTTGTTGTGTTTGGGATATCCTTGGTTTGGGGTAGTGACCTTAAGATTATACCTTAAAGCAGTAGTAGGGGTGTATGAGCAAAAATGTAGAGATTGGTGGTGCGGTGAGTAAAACTAATTAGATTATTTTGTTAGTATTTATTTAATTATAATATTAGGTGAATATTGATTTAATTAAATATGTGATGGAAAATTATTATTATTGTTATTTTTCATTAGTTGGATTAAGTGAAAATAATAATAATATTATAATAAGAAAAAGGGGATTAGAGAAGAGAGAAAAATCATTCTACGTGAAAACAAGAGGAAGAGGCAAGAGAGAAGGCTAGGGCTCAAGAGAGAAGAAGGAAGTCTTGCAAGAACTCTAAGGTAAGGGTGGGGTTCTTCAATCACTTATGGGATATATGATGTTTGTATGTGGGTAGATAAATTGTTAGGATCTTATCCATGTGTTTGTTGATTGTTTGGTGTTTTGGTGAGAAGTTGGAGTCGCGTGTCGGTAATAGTAATAATGATCGAATTGTGTAAATTGCTTGGTTGAATTGTGATTTCTAGTGTGATAAGAGTTCCTAATGTATGTATAATGTTGTATACTGAATTAGAGGTTCCATTTCTGTGGTACATTCTATATTGGATTGTGTAACGGATCTGATAAGGGTGTGAATCTCGATTATTTTATACTTGTGTATGTATATGTATGTGTTGTTTGCATTTGTGTGGTTGAAAAATATAGTTTTTCATAGTTGTTGGATTGATGAACAAATGAATAGAATCTATGTTTTAATGGTTAGAATGTGGAATAGATTACGTAGTATAGTCGGGTGATGATGGGATTTAATCGGGAATACTTGTCGGTATGTTTCGATATGTGTTTGTTTAGGTGATTGAGAACCTAACTTTTTCCACATTTGATAATAATGGTGTTAATTTTGTAAATGTGTTGGATGGCGTTTTAATTGTGAAAATATCGTAGTAAGTTGAATTCTGAGACTGGTGCTTTTTACGGAATCGAAATCGGAGGTCCGGAAGAGATTTAACGATTAAAAACAGAAAAAATTATGTTTTTGCGCAGTATAACCCGTGTGTTGCACAATTTTTCCAAAATGTCAAATTTTGTTTTCTTCATAACTTTTGATCCGTAAGTCCGTTTCGTTCGCCGTTCGAATCGTTGGAAAGCTGATTTTATGTACGTTCTACTAAAATTATTTTCAATGATAGAATTCCAACTATTCAACGTGCGGGGTGTGTTTTCGTTTTGTGTTTTAATGTGTTGAACCATGGAATGCGGAAATTGGTGGTGCGATGCGTGTTGTTGTTGTGGATTGCAATGTTTGCAATGTTTGAACAGGTGTATACTATATGTTGGACAGTCGCGAGGTAATGTATTGGTGATATGCTAGTATTATGCATTGTTTCGTTGTTGTATGTTGTTGGTTGAGGTGCATAGCATGTTGCAAGAGTTGAGGGATAAGACGTGTGCCCATGTGGGGTGTGAGCGTTTATCCGAATTCTTCGTAAGGGAATCGTGTTACTGTTGTTGTTGAGGTGATTGTGTGCCAATGTGGGGTGTGAGCAATCACGGATGTCGTGTTCCCATGTGGGGTGTGAGCGACCTATATAGAAATTCTGACGAGAATTGTGATCATGAAAAAGGGATCGAAATTGGTACCACATGCATTGAGTCGAGTTGGTGTCTCATTGCATTGTATAAAAATTGTGTTGCATTATGAATTGCATGATTATCTGTTGTGTTGGAAATAATGATGTTTGTTGAAGTTGCGATGAAAGGGTGGATTGCTTGATGATTTTATGCTTTCATATTTATATCATCTATTTCTTTTGTTGATTTGAGAATCTCACCCCTTCTGTGTTTGGTGATGCTTTATATGGCATCCTGCAGATAATCAAGATTAGTGTGGAGTTGCGGTTAGTGAAGATGAAGTCTTTCACTTATTTTTGGTGTCTGCTCTGATATGTAACACTGGGGGTCTTGGAACGCTTCTATGCATTGTTTTACTTTGTCAAGGATCATTGGTTTTCCTTATGTTTTTGAAACTATTTTTGTTGTTTTGAACCGTTATGATTTGTTATTAAATTAACGAAATTTCCACTGCTTAATAAAAATAATTTTTGGGTTATGGATCTATTAATTACCGTTAATAATAATTATGTGTTACATGTCGTGATTATAAGCATGAGTAGTTGAAAAGTAATACCCTTTATTGCTGAATTTTATTTTATTACTCTGATTATTTAAATAATTTACGCGGGGGAATTTAGGGTGTTACATAGTGGTATCAGAGCAGGTCGGTCCGTCCGGCCAAGTTGTCTAATGTTATTTGTTCCTTAGTACGCGACAGGTGTGTGAAACACTGTCGGTACTCATTTTTTTTTCTAGTTAGTTGTCTGAAGGAGTGGTATTGAAATAAGTGGGGGAGAAGCTTTTGCTTCTTTAAGATGTTTTGGTGTTGAGAGTTTGTGCAGTGTACCGCTTATTGCAAGAGCGAAGGAGTGTTGTGTGGTGTTGTTTCCCGAACCCGAATAGAGTACGAATTCATGATTCTTATATGCCAGTCAAGCTGAGATGGTCTTTGAAGGAGGACGATCAGATGTTGTTGATAGTTACTTATCATGAGTAGAGAACAATATGCTGGCTAGTGGTATGTCAAGGTGTGTAATTCCTGATGTTTTTTTTTCTGAGGATATCTGCGACTTGCCTCCAGAGTGTGAAATTGATGTTGCTATATGTTGCATAATTGGTGAGTTGTGTGTGGAGTCGATGTTTGGAGTGATGATAGAGTGAGGAATTGTTGTAAATTGTTGTTGAATCATATAAGTGATTGTTGGAAGTGGTTGATGTTATTAGGTGGTTGCGAATCGCGAGTCAGAGTCGGAACTCGAAGATATGAATATTTTTGTGAAAAGAATTGGAGTTTGGTATTTTTGAAAACCGAATTTTTGATAAAATAAGATGGTTTTTGAGTTATAAGAAGAATGGGGTTTTGGGAGGATAAGGAAAATGATTTTCGTGTAAAAATACAGTAGAAAAGTGCTTCTGTAGCAGGGTAATCGGTTACCCTATATGCAGTAACCGATTACCCTGGGACTGATTTGTTAAAAAACTTCAAAAATCCATATCTTGAGCTTCGGGTGTCTGTTTGACGCGCAGTTTGAACCTGTGGAAAGCTAATACATCGTACCTTCTTGTAATAATGGTTTCAAGTTCTAGAATTAAAATTAACTAGTGTGTAGTGAGGTTTTGAGGTGTCAGTGTATGATGTCAGTACCGGTGTTTGTTGAAAAACTTCAAAAATTCATAACGGGAGTTCCGGACGTCCGATTCGAGTTCGGTTCGTAGCGTTAGAAAGCTAACATAATGAAATTTGTTTTGAAAATGGTTCCTGTAACACCCCCAATCTATACCCCCAAGCTATTAAAGCGATAAATAAAAGTTCAAAATTTCATCAGAGTATATTTAAAACATTCACGGCATAGACCGAGGGGTCACATCAATTTGAAACCAAATACACATAAACCTGCCCATAAAGATATGCAACAATCAGGTAGCAATTAACGGAGGAACTTAGTTCCTGCTACCTACAATTCAGGTACAGAATAAAAGCGGAAAATCTGTACTGAAATCTCATATATATATATATATATCATGAAAAGTTTGTCTGCCAAATACAATCATACATGTACAATCTCAAAAGAAACATATACATATACACACAAATCACCAACGATCTCCCCAACTACCCGGTGTCACATATCAGAGCCGACCGACAAAAGAATGAAGACCTAAGCTTCACAAAAAGACCTCCAGCAATCTAATCTGCAATGCCTCATAGAGCATTATAAAACAGCAGAAGGGTGAGAAACACAAATCATAATATAATTGCATACAATTATATAGTAACACAACATTACACACGTAAAATATTCTCACCACAACGCACAACAGAATCCAAATACAACACAACACAATATATATCTCAACTTATCAATTCCAATCACGATTCCACACGAAATCAATCCATTCATGAATTATGCAAATGCACAGAGACCGACACAACGACTCTATGCAATGCATATGCGGTACCATCCATCCATCAATCTCAACACTAGTTCACTCAGGAACTATTGGAACCATCGCTCGTTACTTAATGTAACTCCCCGTCGGGCATACGATGCTCCCCGTCGCTTTCGGTCCTCTTTGTATAAGGCTCACGACGTTTATGGATCGCTTTCGGTCCTCTTTGTATAAGGCTCACGATCCGATCGCTCACACCCCACACGGGCACACGATCGTCTATAATCATCGCTCACACCCCACACGGACACACGACGTTATAGCGGATTCCCTCTGGAATCGATTCGTCGCTCACACCCACTAGGGCACACGACATCACAAGAATGCATAACATGATGCTTGGCATACAATGACTCATGACATTCAAATGCACACATATATGCAATCATCTCACTCCACATTAATCATGCTTTGCAATTCAAGCCCAAAACAATGCATTTATACCATACAACAGCACACAAATCATACCATATACATATCAACAGCACATTGCATGATACACACCAATTACACACAATTCCAACGACAAAAGTTGACAAAACGACACTATTCCAAATCCCCGACATAATTAAATCGGCTAACAATCTCAAAATTATTATAATAAGAAAGTACAGTTCAATAGCTACTCAACGATACCAAGAATGTTAAAAACGGATAATCGGAACACAAGTTACGAACTAAACAAGAAAAGTCATCGCGAAAAAACCACATTTTGCAATTCCCCTGGCCATACGCGTATTGCCCTGAGCCATACGCGTATTTCCCTACTCCCTCGCCCATTCCATACGCGTATTGCCCAAGGTCATACGCGTATGGGCAGAGACCCATTTTTCCCCAAAATTCCCATTAAAATCCAATACGCGTAGTGCCTTGCTTCATACGCGTATTGCTTTCAACCTTACGCGTACCATTACGTAAATGGACAAATGGCCGAGAAAATGAATCTCCATACGCGTATTGCCGACATTTCTTCAATGCCATACGCGTATTGCCTTTACCAATACGCGTATTGCCTTGAGTGGTACGCGTACGGGCAGTGGAAAAATCAGAATTTTCTGCAGAATTTTCTTCTGCGTTTTCAAACCAAAATCAACCCAATTTTCACCTAAACACCAGAAAAATTACCAATACAATGCCTAACAACATGTATCTATCATGTACCAACAATAAGGAACACTAAAACATGATTTCAGACACATTTGAATCAATTTCTAACACTTTCAACATTTATGGGTTTTACTCTATATTTCCATTTCAATCCAATAACAACCAAAAACATACATACATAATCATACACAAGTATATAATAATCAAGTTTTGCACCCTTACCCGATTTAATCGTGTTTGGAAAGTCGGTTGTTTCGATTTCTAGATTTTCCAAGTTTTTCTCTATTTCTCCTTCCTTCCTCTTTTCTTTCCCTTTTCCTTCTTCTCTTTTTCTTTCTCTCTAGTTTTCTCTCTTTCTATTTTCTATTTTACTAACTTAAGGAAAATAAGGTGAAATGCCCAAAATACCTCAAATATCTCGCAAACGTTCCCAAAACGCGATAAAATATCACAACATTGAAAAATAACATATTTCTAAATAAAAGTCGAAAATTAAATAATATAATAATAAAATAATCAAAACGACTCGATTAAATAAAACGGACAAAACTGGGGCGTTACAACTCTCCCCCACTTAGAAATTTTTGTCCTCGAAAATATACCTGAGACGAACAACTCTGGATACGACTCCCGCATCCGACTCTCTAACTCCCAAGTCAAATTGCCCTCAGCAGCGCCTCCCCACGCCACTTTCACAAGTGCAATATCCTTGCCCCTCAACCGCTTCACCTCGCGATCCAAAATCCTAACGGGTAATGCCTCAACCGTAAGGTTCTCCCTTACCTCAACCTCGTCCATCGGAATCACATGCGACGGATCCGGAACATACTTCCGAAGCTGTGAAACATGGAACACATCGTGCAAATTCGACAGACTCGGCGGCAACGCCACCCTATAAGCCACAACACCCACTCTCGCAGATATCTGGTAAGGACCAATAAACCGAGAAGTAAGTTTCTTCGACTTCAATGCACGACCCACACCCATTACCGGTGTAACTCTAAAAAATACATGATCGCCCTCTTGGAACTCAAGATCTTTTCTTCTCCGATCATGATAACTCTTTTGCCTACTCTGAGAAGTCTTCATTTTCTCCCGAATAAGCTTCACTTTATCTGTAGTCTGTTGCACCAACTCTGGCCCAACCACCGAACTCTCACCAGATTCGTGCCAACACAACGGTGTTCGACATCTTCTTCCATACAGTGCTTCAAAAGGTGCCATTCTAATACTAGAATGGAAACTGTTATTATACGTGAATTCAATCAATGCAAGATAACTATCCCATGCACCACCTTGTTCAAGAACACACGCTCTCAACAAATCTTCCAACGACTGAATCGTCCTCTCGGTCTAACCATCCGTCTGCGGATGATAAGCCGAACTCAATCTCAATTTAGAACCCAACGCCTTCTGTAAACTTTTCCAAAATCTCGAGGTAAACCTCGGATCTCGATCCAAAACAATGCTCAACGGAACCCCATGCAACTTCACAATCACACTGATGTAAATCTCAGCCAACCTCTCCAAAGTAAAACTGATGTCAATCGGAATGAAATGCGCCGATTTAGTCAGCCTATCCACAACCACCCAAATAGCATTATGCCCTCGCTGTGTATTCGGTAACCCTGTCACAAAATCCATAGAAATGCTGTCCCATTTCCACTCAGGAATATCCAACGGTTGCAACAAACCACTAGGCCTCAGATGTTCTACCTTTGATTTCTGACAAGTCAAACATGTATAAACAAACTGAGCCACATCTCTTTTCAATCCAGACCACCAGAAAATCTTCTTCAAATCTTGGTACATCTTATTAGCTCCCGGATGTATACTCAAATTACTCCGGTGTCCTTCCTCTAGAATCATCCTTCTCAACTCCGCATCATCAGGAATACAAATTCGACCTCGGAATCTCAAAACACCATTAACATCCACTTTAAAATCCTCATTTTCACTTTTCTCTCCAACCGTCATCAAATCCATAAATTTCACATCCATCTTCTGTTTCTCACTAACAGTTTTCAGAAAATCATTAGTAACCTTTAACATACCCACATCACGCTGTCGGGCGTCACCTCACACACCAAACTCAAGTCCCTAAAAGCTTCCAAAAGCTTCCACTCCTTAACCATTAAAGCATACATATGCAACAATTTCCGACTCAACGCATTGGCTACCACATTAGCTTTACCAGGATGGTAATTCAAGCCAAAGTCGTAGTCCTTCAAAAATTCCAACCATCTCCGCTGCCTCATATTTAACTCTTTCTGATCAAACAAATATTTCAAACTTTTGTGATCACTAAAGACCTCAAATCTTGCACCATAGAGATAATGCCTCCAAATCTTCAACACAAAAACCACAGCCGCTAATTCAAGATCATGAGTAGGATAATTTTTCTCATGTACTCTCAACTGCCTTGAAGCATATGCCACGACCTTACCTTCTTGCATTAGTACCCCACCTAGACCAATCAAAGACGCATTACAATACACTACGAATGGTTCAGTAGGATTCGGCAAAATCAAAATTGGAGTTGTCGTCAATCTTCTCTTCAGCTCATTAAAACTTTCCTCGCACCGAATATCCCAAATGAACGCTTTCCCTTTACAAGTCAACTGGGTCAAAGGAAGTGCTAGCTTAGAAAAACCTTTAATGAACCTTCGATAATATCCGGCCAAACCCAAAAAGCTTCGAATTTCAGTAACAGATATAGGAGCCTCCCATTGTAGAACTGCTTCTACTTTAGATGGATCCATAGAAATACCATTACCTGAAATCACGTGCCCAAGAAAAATCACCTCCGACAACCAGAACTCACACTTGGACAACTTGGCAAAAAGCTTTGTTTCTCTCAAAACCTGCAAAACAATACGCAAATGCTCCGCGTGCTCCTCCCGAGACTTAGAATAAATCAAAATGTCATCAATAAACACAACTACAAAACGATCCAAATGCTCATGGAAAATACGATTCATGTACTCCATAAACACACCTGGCGCATTAGAAACCCCGAACGGCATCACAGAATATTCATAATGACCGTAACGTGTCCTAAAAGCCGTCTTCTGAATATCTTCCTCTTTCACCTAAATCTGATGATACCCTGACCTCAAGTCAATCTTACTAAACACACAAGCACCTACCAACTGGTCCATCAAATCATCAATTCTCGCAAGAGGATACTTATTCTTAATCGTCACCTTATTCAGCTGGCGATAATCAATACACAATCGCATACTTCCATCTTTCTTTTTCACTAATAAAACTGGAGCACCCCAAGGAGAAACGCTTGGTCTCACAAACCTCTTTTCCAACAATTCATTCAACTGTTTCTTTAACTCAACCAACTCAGATGCCGACATACGATAAGGTGCCATAGAAACAGGTCTAGTACCAGGAACTAGATCTATAGAAAACTCCACCTCTCTCTCTCTGCGGCAAGTCCGAAATATCCTCAGGAAACACTTCCGAAAAATCACACACAACAGGAAACACATCAAGTGAAACTTGACTATCCACAATCAATGATGCAAACAACCCAAACAACTGAGCTTCATCCGCCAAAAGTTTCTTCAATTCATTCCCAGAACCACATCTAAACCCTCCAACGGCAAACACACCAGCTCCATCTCAAAGTCTTTACCATAAATGGTCAAAGGACAACTTAGACAAACCAAAGAAGTAGTTACTGACCCCATTGCTGGAGTATCAATAACCATCTCACCACCCATCGAAGACAACACAAGATTCAAACGCTTCACGCACTCAGACGAAATAAACGAATGAGTCGCTCCAGTATCAATAATAGCAACTAAAGGAGTACTATTAATAATATAAGTACCTCTGATCAGACGGTCTGCACTTGAAGTCTGAGTTCCTGCCAAGGCAAAAACTTTCCCACCAGCTGGAGCTTGCTTCGGTTTCGGACACTTTGTACTAATATGACCAGGTTTACCACAGTTGAAACACTTCACCACATTCTTCCTTGCACAATCAGATGCGACATGTCCTAAGCCTCCACAATTAGAACACTTCCTCAAATCCTTCCTACATTCTGACTGAGATGTCCCACATCACCACATCTATAACATCTCAGAGGACTAGACATTCCTCCTTCACTTGACCTTCTCTCAAAATTTCCCTTTTGTTTACCCTTATCAGCTGGTGTTACATACGGACCACCACGGAACTGTTGCTTCCCTTTCCTCTCGCTCACACTCTTATAGTGAGTAGAACGAGCCTTACTATCCTCCTCATAAATCCTACAACAGTCTACCAAATCAGAAAACCTTCTAATCCTTTGGTAACCGATTGCATGCTTTATCTCAGGACGCGATCCGTTCTCAAACTTTACACACTTAGAAAATTCCACAGTCGTTTCGGCATAATGTGGATAAAACTGCACAAGCTCAACAAACTTAGCAGTATAATCAACAACAGACATATTACCTTGTTTTAATTCCAAGAACTCAATTTCCTTCTTTCCTCTTACATCTTCAGGAAAATACTTCCTCAGAAACTCAATGTTAAACACAACCCAAGTGATCTCTTCCTCTGCAGCTTCCAACACATGCCGAGTACTAGCCCACCAATCATCAGCTTCTTCCAGTAACATGTGAGTACCCAGTCTCACCTTCTGATCCTCAGCACAAACCACCACTCAGAAGATTCTTTCAATCTCTTTCAGCCATATCTGTGCACCATCAGGATCATATCTTCCTTTGAAGACAGGCGGTTTGTTCTTCCTGAACTCAACATTACCTACAACATTAAGTGCACCCTGCACAGCCCGAGGCATAGCTTGCATAGCAGCAGCCAATGCAGCATCATTCCTACCAGCCATATTCTGTTCATTTCCAATAACAGCAACTATGGTTAAACAAACAGCTCAACCCAACACCAAGACCGAAAAGGACTGACACAAACTGACACGTACTGGCTCTGATACCACTTAATGTAACACCCCCTGAAATTCTGGTATCAGACGTGTGATGTTAAGGTGTGATGTCACAACAACACACTCTGCATAATGGACAGCAATAACAGTAAAATAACACCAAGAATTGTTGACCCAGTTCGGTTACAACCAACCTACTCGGGGGGCTACCAAGCCAGGGATGGAATTCACTACTTGTAGATATAATTTACAGACTCAACAACCCGTTGACAATCTCCTAAACTTATACTCTACTAATGACTTCCTACCCAAGAAACCACTTAGGTATGAGAACACCACTCAATCCCTTACAAACTCTCAAAGAGACCACTTTGAGTACCCTTGATCTTACTTCACAGCTTCGATCAAGCAACCACTCTCTATTGCTTCACAGCTTCTAGAGAGGATAGAAACTTAACACATATTCAAACCCTAGAATAGTGTAAATACAACTCGTACAAAATACTCAAGACACTCAGCCTATGCTCTTGATCTTCTCTCTGTATTTCTGTACCTTTTTCCTTTGGTCTTGTGCGCTTTATATAGCTCCTTGAATTGGTCTTGGACTTGCTACAATATCTCCCAGATTTGTTATTTAAAACTGAATATTAAAACAGATTTTCTCCTAAAATCTTTTTAAATCTTCAACCTTTTAAATCTCCTACAAATCTGCAGCAGATCTCCTATGCAGCAGCAAATATCTATCCCAAGATATTCGCATCCAATGAGACAGCTTGCTCTCCACAATTCCAGCTAATACGCAACCCTAAAAACATCACAACCTGATGTTATTGATTCTGCAGATCTGATGTTACAACATCACCTGTGTGACATCAGACATCCAACTTCAGCAATTAAATACTTAACACAGCCCAGTGTTAAGACTTCAATGTTGCAACATCAACACCTTGACATCAACATTGAATATACTTTGTTTTACCAAAATTCCAGCCAATCCAGGAACTAACAATCTCCCCCTTTGGCTAATTTTGGCTAAAACAATCTCTGCACTCTGCAATCAACTTCTGCACTCTGCACCTTCAGAGATTTCAGCAGCGTAATAATCTTCAAAACATTGAACCTCAATCAGCAGCAGTTTCACAATACTCATAGTCTCCATTACTTGATCTGCTGCAACACCATCTTCATAGTTGACAACAGCCAATTGGTGCTCCCCCTCAAGAATATGAACCAGCATCACAGTTGTTCAGTAGCTCACAATGTGCAGCACTTTTCTCCCCTTTGATGTCTGCTTGGCTGCACTCTTCAATTGCCATGATATCTTCACTAGTTCAGTCAAAACTCCCCCTTTATAACTGCATTACCACTTTTCAACTAAACACCTTTTAGCAGCATCAAATTATCTCCCCCTTAATATCTGCATCACATTAGCAGCCTATGGCAATAATACTCTTGACTTTCTTGGCTATCTTCTCCCCCTTTTTAGCCACAATTAGGCAATCTTCACCTGGCAGTTGACTACACAATTTCAGAAACACTCCAACTGCCCACAACCCCTCTAACAGATTTAGTCTTCATAAATGCAGATTCCCAATTTGCTTCTTAACCTTTCAAATTGGTTTGCATCTAAGGCTTTAGTGAATATGTCAGCCAGCTGGTTCTCTGTGGCTACATGTTCCAAGGTAACAATTTTTTCTTCAACCAGATCCCTTATGAAGTGATGCCTTATGTCTATGTGCTTTGTCCTACTATGCTGTATAGGATTTTTAGATATATTAATTGCACTAAGATTATCGTAGTATAGTGTCATAACATCTTGTTTAACATTGTATTCACTCAACATCTGCTTCATCCAGACCAGCTGAGAACAACTACTTCCTGCTGCTATATACTCCGCTTCAGCAGTTGAGAGAGATACACAATTCTGCTTCTTGCTGAACCAGGAAATCAGATTGTTCCCTATAAAGAAACACCCTGCTGAAGTGCTTTTTCTATCATCTGCACTTCCAGCCCAATCAGCATCACAGTATCCTTTTAAATCAGACCCAGAATCATGGCTATATAGCATCCCATAGTCACTTGTGCCATTCACATATTTCAGAATCCTCTTCACTTTATTCAAGTGACTCACCTTAGGATCAGATTGATATCTAGCACACACTCCAACAGCAAAGGAAATATCAGGTCTGCTTGCTGTGAGATACAGTAAACTCCCAATCATACTTCTGTACAAGCTGTGATCCACACTCACTCCATTCTCATCCTTGGATAGCTTCAAATGGGTGGGAGCAGGTGTCCTTTTGTGATTGGCTTTATCCAGGCCAAATTTCTTTACTATGCTCTTAGCATATTTGCTTTGAGAAATAAAGATAGAATCCTCCATTTGTCTGACTTGTAATCCAAGGAAGTAGGTAAGTTCTCCAACCAAACTCATTTCAAATTCTGATTGCATTTGTTGGACAAACTGTTTTACCATAGCATCTGACATCCCCCTAAATACAATGTCATCCGCATAAATTTGGGCTACCATTAATTTTCTGCCTTCTTCCTTGACAAACAAAGTTTTGTGAATGCCTCCTTTTCTATACCCATTTGCTACTAAGAATTCTGTCAACCTCTCATACCAGGCCCTTGGAGCTTGTTTTAACCCATACAGTGCTTTCCTCAGTTTGAACACATGATTGGGGAAGTTTGGATCAGTGAATCCTTTAGGTTGATCTACATAGACTTCTTCATTCAGATAGCCATTTAGAAAGGCACTCTTCACATCCATTTGGAACAGCTTGAATCTTAGGTTACAAGCCATACCCAAGAGTAGTCTGATGGATTCTAATCTTGCCACTGGAGCAAACGTCTCGTCAAAATCAACTCCCTCAACTTGAGTATAACCTTGTGCAACAAGTCTCGCTTTGTTTCTTGTAACCACTCCAAGCTCGTCTGACTTGTTTTTGTAGATCCACTTTGTTCCAATAACATTCACCGCTTCTGGTCTTGGCACAAGATCCCAGACTTCATTTCTTCTGAACTGCTCCAGTTCTTCTTGCATAGCATTTATCCAAAACTCATCTGTCAGAGCTTCCTTGACATTTTTTGGCTCAATTTTGGATACGAAGCACGAGCTAGCGATGATTTCTCTGGACCTAGTTCTTACTCCAAAATTTGGATCACCTATAATTAGCTCCTTAGGATGATCCTTCTGAATTCTGATAGAAGGACCCTTCTGAGGTTGCTCAGGCTCAGTTTTAGCAGCGTCTGGGGATGGATTTTTTTCTTCAACTTCAGCAGCTACCTCATCAGCTGATGTTCCAACATCTTCTATGACATCCTCAACTTTATGCTTATCTTCATCATCAATCACAACATTGATTGACTCCATCATTACTTTGGTCCTGGAGTTGAAGACCCGATAAGCTCTGCTATTGATGGAGTACCCCAAAAATATCCCTTCGTCACTTTTGGAATCTAATTTTCTTCTCTGTTCTCTATCTGCCAGGATGTAACATCTACTACCAAACACATGGAAGTACTTGACATTAGGTTTTCTTCCCTTCCATAGTTCATATAGAGTGGATGAAGTGCCTCTTCTTAGGGTAACTCTGTTGTGAATGTAGCAGGCAATGTTCATGGCTTCAGCCCAGAAGTGATAAGGTAGTTTCTTGGCATGAATCATTGCTCTAGCCGACTCTTGTATAGTTCTGTTCTTCCTCTCAACAACTCCATTTTGCTGAGGGGTGATAGGAGATGAAAACTCATGACTTATACCTTCAGACGAGCAAAATTCTTCAAACTTGCTATTCTCGAACTCTCTTCCATGATCACTTCTTATTCTGATGACCTTACTCTCCTTTTCTCTTTGGAGTTTTTGACAGAGCTCTTTAAAGACATCAAACACCTCAGATTTGTCTTTGATGAAATTCACCCAGGTGTATCTTGAGTAGTCATCCACAACTACATAAACATATTTCTTTCCACCCAGACTTTCAACCTGCATAGGTCCCATCAAATCCATATGAAGGAGTTCCAATACCTTGGAGGTGGTGTCATGTTGAAGCTTCGGATGAGACATCTTTGTCTGCTTTCCTTTTTTACAGTCTCCACACACCTTTCCTTCCTCAATACTAAGTTTGGGAATCCCTCTGACTGCTTCTGAGGAGATAATTCTCTTCATTCCCTTTAGGTGAAGATGTCCCAACTTCTGATGCCAGATTTTGACATCATCTTCTTTAGCAAGCACACACGTGGAGGAGTTTGAATTTTCCGGCACCCAAAGATAACAATTGTCCTTAGATCTGGCTCCCTTCATAATGACTTCTCCTTTGTCATCTTTCACCATACATTCGGACTTTGTGAAGTCTACTTTGAATCCTTGATCACAAAGTTGACTAATACTAATCAAATTAGCTGTTAGTCCTTTAACAAGAAGAAAATTCTCCAGCTTGGGAGTACTAGCACAGTTTAGTTTTCCAATCCCCTTTATCTCTCCTTTGATCCCATCGCCAAATGTAACATAGCCAGAAGACTGAGGTTTCACATCAACAAGCAGATTCTTTACTCCAGTCATGTGTCTTAAACACCCACTGTCAAAATACCAGTCATCTTTGGTAAAAACCCTCAAGGAAGTGTGAGCTATCAAGCTGGTAACTTTAGGTATCCATTGCTTCATCACCTTAGGCCTTACCTCTTGCTGTTTGGGTTGAGGAGCAGAATTAGGATATCCGTGAAGCTTGAAGCATGAGGACTGCATATGACCAATCCTGCCACAATAGAAGCATCTGACTCTGTTGTTTCTAAAGTGGTTAAATCTTCTCCCACTTTGATAATGATGTAGCTGCCACTCATAATGTTGTCTCCTTATTCCATAGTTGAATTGTCTTCTCCTGTACTGATGCTGCTGTCTCTTAGGCTGTCTTCTATGGTGATGAGGCTTTCTTCTTCCATAGTAATAAGGCACATCATTGTTGTATGCATAACCATACCAGTTTTCCTGATGTTGAAACCTCTGATGAGACATGTTCTGCTTGAACCTGGCAGCCTGCATCCTCTGATGATATTGGGGAGGCATATACTGACTAGCTCCCTGAGGCTGTATCTTCCTCTGATGAGGACCATTCTTCTTCTCAGCATTCTGGGGCTGAACAACCTTCTTTGGGGTAGGACCCTGTTTCGTAGGTTGATGTTGAGACAAAGGTTAAGACATCTCCCTTTTTGTTCCTGAAGTGCTGGCCACATATCCTATGCCTGATTTATCTCCAGCAGCTTTCTCTAACTGAAGAATCTTATCAAGATTAGCAGTACCACTATTCATCATCCTAACGAATTTTGTCATCTGATCCAGTTGGGACATGACTAGTATAACTTCGTTTTCCCGATCAGCTTTTTCATTTTCAAGCTGAGCAATCTGTTGCTTATAATACTTGTTTTTTTGACAAATCTCAGCACTTTTCAAACACAGCTCTCGATAAGTAGAAGCTAGCTCCTCATAAGTTATTTCTTCATCACTATCATCATCAGACACAACAGTTCCTGTTAAGGCTCTAGCATGTCTTGCTGACTCACCATCACTTTCACTATCAGATTCAGACCAGGAAACTGACATGCCCTTCTTCTGCTTCTTCAAGAATGTGGGACATTCTTTCTTGACATGTCCATACCCTTCACATTCAAAGCACTGGACACCTCTATCCTGGGCAGTCTTCTCTTCATCTTTCTTTTTTGGCTTGTTGTTCTTGACACTAGGCTTGTAGTTATTGTTCCATCTTTTTAACACTTTGTTGAACTGCCTTCCCAACATTGCAATGGCTTGTGACAAATCTTCCGGAGAATCTTTGACTACCTTATCTTCTGCAGGAGTGGAGACCAAAGCAATACCCTTGGGCTTCTTTTCTGGTTCTTCTTCATTTAAACCAAGTTCAAAAGTCTGAAGAGATCCAATGAGCTCATCTACTCTCATCTTGCTGATGTCTTGAGCTTCTTCAATAGCAGTCACCTTCATCTTGTACCTCTTAGGAAGGGACCTAAGAATCTTCCTTACAAGCTTTTCTTCAGACATTTTCTCTCCAAGAGCACTAGATGCATTGGCCAGCTCAAGAACACTCATGTGGAAATCATGAATAGTCTCATCTTCCTTCATTTTCAGGCTTTCAAATTTTGATGTTAAGATCTGAAGTCTCGACATCTTAACTCTAGACGTTCCTTCATGTGTAGCCTGCAAGATATCCCACGCTTCCTTAGCAACTTCACAGGTATTGATTAACCTGAAGACATTCTTATCCACTCCATTGAAGATTGCATTCAGAGCTTTGGAATTTCCAAGGGCAAGCTCATCTTCCTCCTTGGTCCACTCTTCTTCAGGCTTTGGCTTAGAGGTGCCTTCTTTATCTTTGCCAGCATCATCCTTCTCACACATGACAGGAGCTTTCCATTCTTTAATAACAGCCTTCCAAGCCCTACTGTCCAAGGATTTTAAGAAGGTGGCCATCCTTGGCTTCCAATAGTCATAATTGGATCCATCCAAAATAGGGGGTCTGTTGACGAATCCTCCAACTTCTTTGTCCATCTTTACACCAGAAAGTAACTTCCCTAGATCTCACCCAGAGACAGACAGGATGCCTGCTCTGATACCAATTGAAATTCTGGTATCAGACGTGTGATGTTAAGGTGTGATGTCACAACAACACACTCTGCACAATGGACAGCAATAACAGTAAAATAACACCAAGAATTGTTGACCCAATTCGGTTACAACCAACCTACTCTGGGGGCTACCAAGCCAGGGATGGAATTCACTACTTGTAGATATAATTTACAGACTCAACAACCCGTTGACAATCTCCTAAACTTATACTCTACTAATGACTTCCTACCTAAGAAACCACTTAGGTATGAGAACACCACTCAATCCCTTACAAACTCTCAAAGAGACCACTTTGAGTACCCTTGATCTTACTTCACAGCTTTGATCAAGCAACCACTCTCTATTGCTTCACAGCTTCTAGAGAGGACAGAAACTTAACACCTATTCAAACCCTAGAATAGTGTAAATACAACTCGTACAAAATACTCAAGACACTCAGCCTATGCTCTTGATCTTCTCTCTGTATTTCTGTACCTTTTTCCTTTGGTCTTGTGCGCTTTATATAGCTCCTTGAATTGGTCTTGGACTTGCTACAATATCTCCCAGATTTGTTATTTAAAACTGAATATTAAAACAGATTTTCTCCTAAAATCTTTTTAAATCTTCAACCTTTTAAATCTCCTACAAATCTGCAGCAGATTTCCTATGCAGCAGCAAATATCTATCCCAAGATATTCGCATCCAATGAGACAGCTTGCTCTCCACAATTCCAGCTAATACGCAACCCTAAAAACATCACAACCTGCTGTTATTGATTCTGTAGATCTGATGTTACAACATCACCTGTGTGACATCAGACATCCAACTTCAGCAATTAAATACTTAACACAACCCAGTGTTAAGACTTCAATGTTGCAACATCAACACCTTGACATCAACATTGAATATACTTTATTTTACCAAAATTCCAGCCAATCCAGGAACTAACACCCCCAATCTATACCCCCAAGCTATTAAAGCGATAAATAAAAGTTCAAAATTTCATCAGAGTATATTTAAAACATTCACAGCATAGACCGAGGGGTCACATCAATTTGAAACCAAATACACATAAACCTGCCCATAAAGATATGCAACAATCAGGTAGCAATTAACGGAGGGACTTAGTTCCTGCTACCCACAATTCAGGTACAGAATAAAAGCGGAAAATCTGTACTGAAATCTCATATATATATATATATATCATGAAAAGTTTGTCTGCCAAATACAATCATACATGTACAATCTCAAAAGAAACATATACATATACACACAAATCACCAACGGTCTCCCTAACTACTCGGTGTCACATATCAGAGCCGACCGACAAAAGAATGAAGACCGAAGCTTCACAAAAATACCTCCAGCAATCTAATCTGCAATGCCTCATAGAGCATTATAAAACAGCAGAAGGGTGAGAAACACAAATCATAATATAATTTCATATAATTATATAGTAACACAACATTACAGACGTAAAATATTCTCACCACAACGCACAACAGAATCCAAATACAACACAACACAATATATATCTCAACTCATCAATTCCAATCACGATTCCACACAAAATCAATCCATTCATGAATTATTTAAATGCACAGAGACCGACACAACGACTCTATGCAATACATATGCGGTACCATCCATCCATCACTCTCAACACTAGTTCACTCAGGAACTATTGGAACCATCGCTCGTTACTTAATGTAACTCCCCGTCGGGCATACGATGCTCCCCGTCGCTTTCGGTCCTCTTTGTATAAGGCTCACGATGTTTATGGATCGCTTTCGGTCCTCTTTGTATAAGGCTCACGATCCGATAGTTCACACCCCACACGGGCACACGATCATCTATAATCATCGCTCACACCCCACACGGGCACACGACGTTATAGCGGATTCCCTCTGGAATCGATTAGTCGCTCACACCCACTAGGGCACACGACATCACAAGAATGCATAACATGATGCTTGGCATACAATGACTCATGACATTCAAATGCACACATATATGCAATCATCTCACTTCACATTAATCATGCTTTGCAATTCAAGCCCAAAACAATGCATTTATACCATACAACAGCACGCAAATCATACCATTTACATATCAACAGCACATTGCATGATACACACCAATTACACACAATTCCAATGACAAAAGTCGACAAAACGACACTATTCCAAATCCCTGACATAATTAAATCAGCTAACAATCTCAAAATTATTATAATAAGAAAGTACAGTTCAATAGCTACTCAACGATACCAAGAATGTTAAAAACGGATAATCGGAACACAAGTTACGGACTAAACAAGAAAAGTCATCGCGAAAAAACCACATTTTGCAATTCCCCTGGCCATACGCGTATTGCCCTGAGCCATACGCGTATTGCCCTGCTCCCTCGCCCATTCCATACGCGTATTGTCCAAGGTCATACGCGTATGGGCAGAGACCCATTTTTCCCCAAAATTCCCATTAAAATCCAATACGCGTAGTGCCTTGCTTCATACGCGTATTGCCCTCAACCTTACGCGTACCATTACGCAAATGGACAGATGGCCGAGAAAATGAAGCTCCATACGCGTATTGCCCACATTTCTTCAATGCCATACGCGTATTGCCTTGACCAATACGCGTATTGCCTTGAGTGATACGCGTACGGGCAGTGGAAAAATCAGAATTTTCTGCAGAATTTTCTTCTGCGTTTTCAAACCAAAATCAACCCAATTTTTACCTAAACACCAGAAAAATTACCAATACAATGCCTAACAACATGTATCTATCATGTACCAACAATAAGGAACACTAAAACATGATTTCAGACACATTTCTAACACTTTCAACATTTATGGGTTTTACTCTATATTTCCATTTCAATCCAATAACAACCAAAAACATACATACATAATCATACACAAGTATATAATAATCAAGTTTCGCACCCTTACCCGATTTAATCGTGTTTGGAAAGTCGGTTGTTTCGATTTCTAGATTTTCCAAGTTTTTCTCTATTTCTCCTTCCTTCCTCTTTTGTTTCCCTTTTCCTTCTTCTCTTTTTCTTTCTCTCTATTTTTCTCTCTTTCTATTTTCTATTTTACTAACTTAAGGAAAATAAGGTGAAATGCCCAAAATACCCCTACACTCAAATATCTCGCAAACGTTCCCAAAACGCGATAAAATATCACAACATTGAAAAATAACATATTTCCAAATAAAAGTCGAAAATAAAATAATATAATAATAAAATAATCAAAACGACTCGATTAAATAAAACGCACAAAACTGGGGCGTTACAGTTCCAGTACCTAGAAGTGATCTGTTTGTCACGTGGCAATGTTGGATGAAAGGTAGAGTTTGCTTTTGATCCTGTCCTTTGTACCAGACTCATTGTTATGGCACTTTACAGGATGTCAACTTCAGAGTTGAGCGAATTGAAGAAACAATTAGAAGAGTTGTTAGAAAGGAAATTGTGAGACCAAGTGCATCACTTGGGGAGCTCCGGTGTTTTTAGTTAAGAAGAAAGAATGTAGTACGAGATTGTGCGTAGATTACTGATAGTGGATTAAGGAGATGATCGAGGTTAAGGATCCACTCCAAAGAATTGACGATTTGATGGGCCAACTGGTAGGCTAGTATGTTTTCAGTATAATTGAATTGAGGTCGGAATATCTTTAGATTGGGTGAAGAGTGAGGATAGTTGGAGGATCTTATCTTAGAAGCAAGAGAGAAAGGTGGAACTCATGCTCATCATTTCCCATCTTCATTTTTGCACTTATGGAACAACCTTCACTAAACAGGTAATAACTTTTTACTCGTAACTCCGATGGGAGCGATTCTGGACTTTTTGGAAAGCTTACGAAATTCCCTACATTTTGCATATAAAATTTGTCTTCTACATGTTTTTGATGAAAGAGAAAAACGCATTTGAAGATTTGGGTCTGATGCTAATTTTGGAGAAGGCGGATATACGGGATTTCTTGACCAGCCTCTATTACACATGCGATAACTTTTTACTCGTAACTCAGATTTAAGAGATTCTTGAATTTATGGAATCTACAGGAAATTCCCTTCATTTTGGCATGTAATGTTGTATCAGGAAGGTCTGTATGGAAGGAGATAATTGTGTTTGAAGTTGAGCGAGTTTTGCTGAAAATGGGTAAGATGGGGTCAGGTATAAGATGTTTGGTAATAGGAAGGAGGTGAGGGTATCGGAGAAGCACATGGAGGTGCGGCGTATGCCAATTGAGAATGATTAGCATGGAGAGATCTTTGAGGAAGGGAGAAGGTTAAATAGTAAATTGGATTGTGTGTCATTGATGACATGGTGTCGACATGTGTCGGGAAGATTTTGGAAAGTTTCTATCACCAACCAGATGATGAGAGGATACTGTTGAGATTGTGATTAGAATGAGACCCAAATGTGAAACTATATGGATCGTCGAGATTATGAGATTAAAGGAAAGACGAAGGAGTTATTAGTGTTGTTAAAGTTCTCTACTTGGATAGATGCTTCATTTGGAGCAAACCAATTTGGATTGTACTTGGCGTAGTAGCAATTCCGCTATTGGAAAAATATTTAACAATTGTGTTGTGCTACGAGCGTGTATAGGAGAATATGTAATGGATTTTGGGCGTTTATGTATCATTGACGAGGTTGAAAAGAAGGAAACTAAGAAAATGTTTGTAAGCCTTAGAGAGATTATTGAACACTATGCTTAGGTAACTTTGAGCACAAAGTAAAGGACGCTATTGTAGTTGGGTAACGACGATTTATGCCACCGTGTTGGATTGGATAGACTTATCTTGCTAGCTTGATAGTGAGTAAAGTGAATTGACGTTTTATTGAGAAGTTAGTCGTTCACCGTTTTGCGTAAACCTACTGGAGAAATGGATATGAAGGAGATGGAACTTATTGAACAGTTCGAAGACTTGAGTTAGTATGCAAGCTTAAGCCGCAGAGTGGGAGGTTAAGGATATCTAAGGTGAACAATGATTTTATGGTGAATATTAAAGAGAATCAGGAGCTAGATGTGAAACTTGTAAATCTAATAGTTGATGGAAATCGAAATGAGGTCAGTGACTTAAGAGAGATGATCAGAGTGGCGCAGCCGAAGCATGATGTGGCGCAGTTTGTTATGC
Source organism: Lathyrus tuberosus (assembly GCA_022829125.1). Lineage (NCBI taxonomy): Eukaryota > Viridiplantae > Streptophyta > Magnoliopsida > Fabales > Fabaceae > Lathyrus > Lathyrus tuberosus. The sequence continues at coordinate 12,392,932 of JALAZF010000090.1, forward strand.
ATGTGGGACTTGTAGGAGTCGAGGGTTAAATAGCAGAAGCCTGCAAGGCTAATGCAAACCATTGGACATTCCAGGATAGAAGTGATAGGTGAAAGGATTATATATTATTCGTGTTGCTGCCATGTTAATAGATGTAATGATTTGCATGTTTGATTGGTGGATCGTAGCATTGTGATACTGATGTTGTGTGTCAATGTTGTCGGTATTATGGTTATGTGGGTGTTCATATGACGGTGTTTGTGTGTGATGAAATGATAGAGACGATGTTGTGTCGTGGAACTTTCTGTTCTTATCTTTGTTGTTGCCTCGTTTCCTATGGTGATGGTAACAATCGTGTTGTGTTCTGGTTCAAGAGTGAACCTGTGTGTTCGTAACTTGGTTATTCTTTGCATCTTGAGTTGGTCATCGAGTGCATTGCGTGAGCATTGAATCATGTTGTTGTTGTCGTCGATGAGGTGGATTGTTGTTTTGTGTTATTCGTGGTGTTGCCTTTCATGGCATGGGAGTTGATTGGTCGGATGCGAGAACGTATCCGGGGTAGTTTGTATTGAGTAAATTTTCGAGGACGAAAATATTCTAAGTGGGGGAGAGTTGTAACACCCAATTTTATTTTAATTATTATTAGTACTTAAATTATGTGTTGACGTGTGTAATTGCGTAATTATGTGTTTTGCTGTGTTTAGGATATCCTTGGTTTGGGGTAGTGACCTTAAGATTATACCTTAAAGGAATAGTAGGGGTGTGTGAGCAAAAGTGTAGAGATTAGTGGTGTAGTGAGTAAAACTAATTAGATTATTTTAGTTAGTATTTATTTAATTATAATATTAGATGAATATTGATTTAATTAAATATGTGATGGAAAATTATTATTATTGTTATTTTTCATTAGTTGGATTAAGTGAAAATAATAATAATATTATAATAAGAAAAAGGGGATTAGAGAAGAGAGAAAAATCATTCTACGTGAAAACAAGAGGAAGAGGCAAGAGAGAAGGCTATGGCTCAAGAGAGAAGAAGGAAGTCTTGCAAGAACTCTAAGGTAAAGGTGGTGTTCTTCAATCACTTAAGGGATATACGATGTTTGTATGAGGGTAGATAAATTGTTAGGATCTTATCCATGTGTTTGTTGATTGTTTGGTGTTTTGGTGAGAAGTTGGAGTCGCGTGTCGGTAATAGTAATAATGCTCGAATTGTGTAAATTGCTTGGTTGAATTGTGACTTCTAGTGTGATAAGAGTTCCTATTGTATGTATAATGTTGTATACTGAATTAGAGGTTCAATTTCTGTGGTATATGATGTATTGGACTGTGTAACGAATCTGGTAAGGGTGTGAATCTCGATTATTTTATACTTGTGTATGTATATGTATGTGTTGTTTGCATTTGTGTGGTTGAAAAATATAGTTTTTCATATTTGTTGGATTGATGAACAAATGAATAGAATCGATGTTTTAACGGTTAGAATGAGGAATAGATTACGTAGTATAGTCGGGTGATAATGGGATTTAATCGGGAATACTTGTCGGTATGTTTCGATCTGTGTTTGTTTAGGTGATTGAAAGCCTAACTTTTTCTACTTTTGATAATAATGGTGTTAATTTTGTAAATGTGTTAGATGTCGTTTTAATTGTGAAAATATCGTAGTACGTTGAATTCTGAGACCGGGGCTTTTTACGGAATCGAAATTGGAGGTCCGGAAGGCATTTAACGATTAAAATAGAAAAAAATTATGTTTTTGCGCGGTATGAGTCGACACATGAGTCAACCTGTACGGACCCGTGTGTTGTACAATTTTTCCAAAATGTCATATTTTGTTTTCTTCATAACTTTTGATCCGTAAGTCCGTTTCGTTCGCCGTTCGAATCGTTGAAAAGCTGATTTTATGTACTTTCTGCTAAAATTATTTTCAATGGAAGAATTCCAACTATTCAATGTGCGGGGTGTGTTTTCATTTTGTATTTTAATGTGTTGAACCGTGGAATGCGGAAATCGGTGGTGCGATGCGTGTTGTTGTTGTGGATTGCAATGTTTGCAATGTTTGAACAGGTGTATACTGTATGTTGGACAGTCGTGAGGTAATGTATTGGTGATATGCTAGTATTATGCATTGTTTCGTTGTTGTATGTTGTTGGTTGAGGTGCATAGCATGTTGCATGAGTTGTGGGATAAGACATGTGCCTATGTGGGGTGTGAGCGTTTATCCTGATTCTTCGTAAGGGAATCATGTTGCTGTTGTTGTTGAGGTGATTATGTGCCCATGTGGGGTGTGAGCAATCACGGATGTCGTGTGCCCATGTGGGGTGTGAGCGACCTATATAGAAATTCCGACGGGAATTGTGATCATGAAAAAGGGATCAAAATTGGTACCACATGCATTGAATCGAGTTAGTGTCTCATTGCATTGTATAAAAGTTGTGTTGCATTATGAATTGTATGATTATCTGTTGTGTTGGGAATAATGATGTTTGTTGAAGTTGCGATGAAAAGGTGGATTGCTTGATGATTTTATGCTTTCATATTTATATCATCTATTTTTGGTGTTGATTTGAGAATCTCACCCCTTTTGTGTTTGGTGATGCTTTATACGGCATCCTGCATATAATCAAGATTAATGTGGAGTTGCGGTTAGTGAAGATGAAGTCTTTCACTTATTTTTGGCGTCTGCTCTGATATGTAACACTGGGGGTCTTGGAACGCTTCTATGCATTGGTTTACTTTGTCAAGGATCATTGGTTTTCCTTATGTTTTTAAAACTAATTTTGTTGTTTTGAACCGTTATGATTTGTTATTAAATTAACGAAATTTCCACTGCTTAATAAAAATGATTTTTGGGTTATGGATCTATTAATTACCGTTAATAATAATTATGTGTTACATGTCCTGATTATGAGCATGAGTAGTTGAAAAGTAATACCCTTTATTGCTGAATTTTATTTTATTACTCTGATTATTTGAATAATTTACGCGGGGGAATTTAGGGTGTTACATTTGCCTTGATTTATTTTGGAATGCAACGCTTGTACCTGGGCGCACACTCATGGTCGGTACGTTATGCTTGTCGTGTCGATGGAGCATGCTGACAGTTAAGGCCTTAGCTATAATATTGTTTTAGCTTTTCGGCCTTCCATGGTCGAACACGCCCAGTTAGCGGTGAGTTTGCCTTCTCGAGAATCTTTTTTATTCCTCCTTAGGATGAGACTGCCTACTTGGAATTCTCATAGTATAACTTTGGCGTTATGCCTAATTGCGATTTTTTGTTTTAATGAGGCCTCGCGGAGGGCTGCTCCTGATTGGACCTCTTCGACGAGATCGAGCTCCTTCCTTAGTGCCTCGCTGTTGTTCTCCTCGTCCAGGGGAGCTTCAGTCCGCCTGGAAGGCACATGTGTCTCAATAGGGATTATTGTGTCAGTCCCGTATGCTAAACGAAAAGGGGTTTCCCCAGTCGAAGAGTGACGCGTAGTACGGTAGGCCCAGAGCACGTTGTGCAGCTCCTCGACCCATTATTTCTTGGTTTCGTCTAATCTCCATTTGAGACCTCCTAGGATTACCCTATTCGCTACCTCGCCTTGCCCATTCTTCTAGGGATTCTCGACGGACGCGAAGTGTTGTTTGGTGCCCAGTTGGGCGACGAACTCTTGGAATTTTTTGTCCGTGAACTGTGTCCCGTTGTCGGTGACGACCGCTTGGGGGATGCCGAAGCGATCAAGGATATTTCGCTTGTATAAGCAGAGTATGTAGTGGGCCGTTATTTTGGCCAAAGCCTCTGATTCTATCCACTTTGTGAAGTAGTCCACGCCTATTATCAGGTACTTGTTCTGGTTTGACCCTACGATGAACGGTCCTAGGATATCCAGGCCCCACCATGCGAAGGGCCACGGGGAGGACATTTCTTTGAGCTCATTAGGCGGTGCCAAGTGCATGTTCTCGTGCCGTTGGCATTTGTCGCATTTCTTCACATGCTCCTATGCACCATGCTGCATGGTTGGCCAGTAATATCCTACTCGTAGGGCCTTCCTAGCGAGGAATCTTCCTCCTAGATGTCAGGCTTTGATCCCCTCGTGGATCTCGTGTAGGACGTGGGTGACCATCTCTTCCTCGACGCATTTGAGGAGAGGTATGGAGAACCCTCGCATGTAGAGCTTATTTTCAACTAGGACATAGGAGCAGGCTTTACGCCTGACTACGTTGGCTTCCTTTGGGTCGGACGTTAGTTCATCCTTGGCGAGGTAGTTCTAGACCGGGGTCATCCAGCAGTTGTTGTCGCCAATGACGTGCACGTCGAGGGTTATGGAAGTTTTCTCGATGCTAGGTCGAGGAAGTACCTCCTGGATTACAGATTTGTTTCCGGCCTTCTTTTTCGTGCTTGCCAGCTTTGAAAAAACATTTGCCCGTACATTGTGTTCGCGAGGAATATGCTTTACCTCCACTGACGTGAACTTCGTCATCTTTTCCTTAACCAGGGTCAAGTATTCGGATAAATTGTCGTTCTTGGCCTGGTATTCTCCCCGGACCTAGAGGGCCACGAGTTGAGAATCTGTGCATATGACGACTTCCTCGGCTCCCAGGTCTTCGGCGAGGCGTAGACCCACGAGGAAGGCCTCATAATCGGCCTGATTGTTGGAAGTGGGGAAATATAGGGTAAGCGAGACCTCGTAAAGGATCCCTTCCTCATTTTCCAGGATGATGCCTGCCCCACTCCCGACCGAGCTGGATGCTCCATCGACAAAAATTGTCTACCTGCTAGCCCCGCAAGTGGGGGAGTCAGGTAGGGTCATCTCTGCCACGAAGTCAGATAGCGCCTGAGCCTTGAGGGCTTTTCTGCCCTCATACTGGATGTCGAACTCGGACAGTTCCAGTGACCATTTGAGCATTCTGCCGGCCATGTCTAGACGGCCCAATAATTTCCTCACGGGCTAGTCCGTGTGTTCCACGATTGTGTGGGCTAGGAAGTAGTGCCTTAGCCTCCTCGCAGCATTGATGAGGGCCAGGGCCACTTTTTCAATCTGCTGGTATCTCAGTTCCGGTCCTTACAGCGCTTTGCTCGTGAAGTATATGGGTTTCTGTCTGTTGCGGTGAGAATCGGATATCAAGCTATTGATTAACTTGAATCACAAATCTTTAAATATTCACCACCGAGCTTTGATTTATCCAAAGGAAAGGGTAAAAATCGAAGAAAACCCTAATTGCGCTATGTAAAAACACAACAAGGAGATCTAAGGTTCGGGGGTTGGTTATACCTAGGGAAGGTGTTAGCACCCTAAGTATCTGTATTACTCTACAGGAACCTCTTGTTTTATTTGTTATATTATTGTTTTCTTGCTAGAGTTATGTGCTAAGGAAAAGACCTAGGGGTTAGTATCTAAGTATGCTCGCCAAGACATCGCATCTCGTGCCTACGTATCTTGACTAAAAGAATCAGAGCATTCGTAGTTCCCCTTAATAAGGGTGAAGAATTCTTGACTGTGGTCAAGATTCCAAAGGGAAGAGGTAAGTATTCATGGCAAGATACCTACATAGAGTGCGTTGACTCTAATTCTAAGACTAGGATGAAAGGGAAAGAAATGTCTATAGTAAGACATAGAGCACGGCGGCTCTAATCCAAAGGCTAGGATAAAGGCTAGGATAAAGGGAAAGGAAGTTAACCTAAATATGACATGGAGTCAACGGAGGTGGCTTTATTCAGGTATGAAATTCGTTAATTTGGAACTCCTTCTCCACTTTCGTCTTGCTGTTGTTGTTGCTTTCGCACCTTTCCGCTCCAAAATCGTCTCAATTCGTCTTCAATGCGTGTGAATCTGATGATTTATGCTATGTTGTGTTTGTTATTAGTGTGTGTATGAGCTTTTTCTGTATATATTCTGCCGTGAATACTGGTGGATTTTGTGAGTGAACTTTTTGGTGTAAGAGGCTATGTATGGTTCTTTTCTGATATCTGTGTGATATTCTGGTGTGTGAATTTTTTCTGGAAACTCAATGGCATATGCGTGATGCTTTTATGTTTCAAGGAGTGATATTCTGATTTTTTGTGTGGATGGATGTGAACTGGTTTTTCTCTGTGAATGTATCATTGTGAAATTTTTTGTGTGTATCTCTGAAACTTTTGCGTGTGAATTTTGGTTCTCTTCAATTTTTGTATGTGTGTATGGATGTGTTTGTGGATTAAATCTCTCTGTCCTCTTTGCTTCCCTGCCGTGTTCTCATTATATAGGCCCAAATGAAATAAACTCCATGATTTTTAATTGAATGATATTGATCATGTTTGATGCTTCTTGTCTTGGTAAAAATCATATGGCTGATCTTGTGATGAATTCATGGCAATGTGTTTCCTTTTTCGTTTGATCTTGTTTGGGCATGTCTTTGAAAATTTTGATGATGGTCTAATTGTTTTTAAGGAAAATTCCAATTTTAGCTAATTGTGTTTCGAATTTGCTGATTGTTGTCTGAAAGTTATTGATGGCTGTTTTGGAAAATTTTGATGACGTTTCGTGAATCTTTTCCATATTGGTTCAAACATGTGGGAACACATTTTTATTCAGTTAACTTCTACTTGAATGCTTGATGGATTTGTACGTTTGATTTGATGATTTTAATGTGAATCCCTTTTTTCAAATGCAGAAATTTTTAGCTGACTTAACCTTTCCACATTTGAAGTATAGACCTATGAGTGATCCGTCGGCATATGCATCCGGTGAGCTAAAGAGCGCGATTGAGTTTATTTGCATCATCTGCATCCTTTGTAAACTCTCCAGAAGTTATCCTGAACCTCATCTTCCAGGTCAAGTTGGCTCATGCCCTTTTTTCTCTTCAAATGGTAGAAATTAATAAGGTCATGCATTAGAAATTTGAGCCTTTGCTTTAATCTCCTCTGTCTCACTGTGTTGCTTATCAGCATGCTTTTTCACAAAACTCTGCTTGCAAGATTGCAACCACATCCTCCTTATTTCATCACCCATATTACATAGCAATCTCTACAAAGGACAATCCCGTCATGAGACTCATTATCAATTGGATATGGAAGAACTGAAGACTGACCAAGCTGCAACGTTATTTCGTTTTTTTTTTTGTAATTTGTCTTGTATGATTATTTGAACTTGATCTTGGAATGAGCTTGAATTTTTTTAAGGAGCCTTAAGTCATGTTGTATCTTTGAATGTACCTTAATTTATTGTAATACACTTTGGATCTTGAATTGATTTGAACTTTGTACTTTAAATTTGGAATGGCATCTTAGATTTGGAATGAAATTTTGGTAATGAAAGTGGTTTGCACTCAACATATGGAATCTTTGAATTTCAAATGTCATGATACTTGGATTCTTGAATTCATAATGTGGACTTGAATTTTGCATTGTTTGGACTAAAAAAAGAAGTCTTTCAAATTTGAAATCTTGCACCTTTGAATTTCTCCACCTTAAAAGACTTATGCTTGGATGCACTTAATTTTCAAACCTTGTCATGCTTTGAATCTTTGGATAAAACTCCATCTTTTTTTACACTAAAAATCACTCTTGGTACATTGATTTGTACTTAAGCTTATAGCCTTATTATGAAGATAAGGAATTGAACTTGACATGAATATCTTGGAATCTTGAATCTTGGAATTTTTTAATCTTGGAATTAAAACTTGATGCAAATTTCATGAAAATCTCCTTGTAGCTTGAGCTCTTGAATGGTTTGACACATGAAACTAAATTTGAACATAGCTCGACCACATTTGAAGACTTGATTCTAAATTGGAATGAAATTTTGAGAAACATGCCTATTTATGGCGCACCCATCAAATTTAAACACATCATAAAATTTGAATTTAGTTCATGGCAAAAAATTAATTTTTTTGAACACTTCTTGAAAATATCATGGAATATGGTCTCAAGTGAATTGAACTCATAGACCCATTTGTAATAATCTTCAGATTAACTGTTACTTCCACTCCTCTGTCCAAGAATAACATTTCAAAGTGCATGTTTCACAAACTACCAAAAGTCCAAACTCTTCCACTTGACAACAAATGATCCAACTTCGCGAATAAGTCCAAACTATGCCCTGAGAAATCCTTTGAAATTGAGGATGCCACTAATGGTGCAACTCACCACGAAATTCCAACTAGTTCTGAAATATCCATGCTCAAAACCAATGGACAGAAAACCCTAATCCTCCTTGGGGAAACCTCTGAAGAATCTTGAGGAAAATTGTTCTTGTATTGACTAAGGGATCATAAGAACGAGGGCATGCCTTTCCACAGGAATTCAACACAACTTACGCGGGACCAGAATCACAATGAGCACACACACGACCTCCATGGCTCCTGAACCTTTTTGCTGCAAACCTAATTTCACAAATAAAAACAAACAAACAAAGTCTGATAAACTGGTTAGCTATGCATGGATGAATGACCTAAGATGATGTGAAAAAGATCAAGGAATCTAAGGGTAAAATTTGGGGTATAACACTGTCCATCAGGGGTTTGGCGAATGAGGGTTGCATTGACAGCCTCGGTTGCGGCGACGAGATAGAGAAACAAGGTTTTCCCATTATCTGGCCGGGAGAGGACCAGTGGTTTAGACAGTGCTTGTTTTAGGGGGAGGAGGGCTTTGTTGCATTCCTCCATCCACTCAAAGGCTGCCTCCTTGCGGAGGAATTTGAAAAGGGGAGTGCGTTCTAAGCAGATTTTGCCATGAAACGGGATAGTGAAGCGAGCACCCCGTTGAGGGATTGGATAAACTTCTTCAAGCTCGGCGTTGGGAACTTGGAGAAGGCTCTGCACTTGTCGGGATTAGCTTCAATTCGTCATTTTGTTAGGTAGAAGCCGAGGAACTTGCCCGCTCGCACCCCGAACGTGCACTTCTCCAGGTAGAAGTGTATCTTGTACTTCCTGGCCTGCTCGAAGACTTTCTTCAGATGGAGCGTGTGATCGAATTCCTCGTGGGATTTCACGATAATGTCATCCATGTAGACTTAGAGCATATCCCCGATTTCTCCTCGAAAGACTTTGTTCGTCATTCTTTGGTAGGTAGCGCCAGTATTTTTCAAGCCGAAGGGCATTACGTTGTAGTAATAGTTGACCGATTTGGTCATGAAAGCTGTGTACCTTTTGTCGCTTTTTGCCATGGGTATTTGGTTATAGCCCGAATACACATCCATGAAAGATAACAATTTAAAACCAGTAAAATTATCAACTAATTTGTCTATGTTGGGGAGGGGATATGCGTCTTTAGGACAGGCCCTATTAAGATCGGTATAGTCAACACACATGCGCCATTTTCCATTTATTTTTTAATGAGTACAACATTGGACAGCCAAGCAGTGTACTTGGCCTCCGAAATAAAATTTACCTCTATGAGGTCTTTTACAGCTTGTTCGGCAGACTTCGTTTTCTCCGGATACTTCTTTTGCCTACGTTGAGCTACTGCCCTAGCGGCGGGGTCGATGGTGAGCTGGTGGCAGGCCACGTCAGGATCTAGCATGGGCATCTTCGCGGCGCTCCATGCGAACATATCTGCATTCTCCCGAAGACAGGTTTTTAGTTGTTTCCTCACTAGATCGGGGAGGCCGGACCCGATCTTCACTCCTCGCTGGGGGTCGTCACCGAGTAGGACAAGTTCGAACTCCCCATCCGGAATTGGGCACATTAGATGGGAGGTATCGCCGCTGCTGGTCAATGTGGAAGGGATGCTCGAACATGGTTGGATCTCTTTCCCCTTCCTTTTCTGGTCCCTCTGGTCGTCCTCGGAGAAACGGATGTCAAGATCGATGGAGTCGACACGGGGCAGCGGCTTCGCCTCTTCGGAGCTGCAAGGTAGAGTAGGCTTGTTGGGAGTCTTCGGCTTGGCGGCGATTGTGCTTATCCCTTTGGAGGCTGCCTCAAAACATCTCCTTGCTGCTTTAATGTCTGCGTGCTGACTGGAAATGAGCCCCTTGGAAGTGTAGTACTTCATCTTCAGGTGCACGATTGAGGGCACGACTACCAATTCGGCTAGAGTTTGCCACCCTAAGATGCATTGGTAGAGGGATGGGCAGTCAATGAACAGGAACTGGACTTTGATCGACCTGGCCGTTTTTGCAAACTCGAAAGTCATGATTATCTCCATGTACAACCAAGGCTTTGTGACTGACTCGTTAAAGCCTTGTAGGTAAGAGCCTACGTAGGGCGTCAGGTGTGTCTCATCCAGCTGGAGGGTGGAGAATAGCTAGGAATACATGATATCGACCGAGCTGCCTTAATCGACCAGGATTCGGCAAAAGTTAAAGTTGGCCATTTGTGCTCTCACGAGCAGTGGGATGCTTGAGTTGGGAGCTCCGCCGAGGAGTTCCTCACAGTAGAAGGTGATGGGAACCGACTTTCCCTGGACTTTATCAAGTGTGGAACTCCGGTTCGAGCTCATGTTGATTAGACGCTCGAACTTCCTCTTGACGGATCCCACAGTAACCTTGTTGAAGGCCCCCTAGAGATGACCATGGCGGAGGGGGAGGTTTCGCATGGGCTGTGCGCAGCAAAGTAAGGAGGGATGTTGAGCCCCTCGGGGACGTAGAAGTCTTCATGCCGTGAGATGCTCACGGCGACTTGAAGAGTAGTCTCTTCTGAGGAAGACACCTCTTCTTCAACCTTCTTAGACTCCTGGGCGTCCTGCTGAGAAGCGTCCTTCTTCTTGGCGAATTATTTCAGGTGCCCATCCCTGATCAGTATCTCAATTGCATCCTTTAGATGGATGCAGTCTTCGGTCATATGGTCGTGACTCTTGTGGAACCGGTAATACTTTGACTTTTTTGTATTCGGCTTGGCCGGATCTGTTTCGGGAATCGGACCCCTGCTTGCCGGAACTCTGAGTTGGCGCACTCGGAGATGATCTTCTCTCAGGAGACGGTCAACAGAGTGTATTCATGAAAATGTCCAGAAGGCCCTTTGTTTTCTCGGGATTCCTGTGGGCGGTCATCCCGTCTTCTCTCTCCTCGACATCTTGTCGAGGAGTCGTCGTGCTTGGAGGACCTGACACTCTCTTGATGCCTCGAGTCCCAGGCAGAGCTCGCAGCTTCCTTCTCATCGTACTTGATGTACGCTTGCGCCTTGAGTAGGAAGGCGTCCAGGGTCGCTGGAGTCTCAATGCCAACCTCCTTGGAAAATTCGGTTCGGGGACGGAGTCCTCGCTCGAACAAGAACTTCTTCATATCGTCGGTCGTGGAGACCTGGACGGCTTCTTTGTTGAACTTTTCTATATAGGCTCAAAGAGGTTCATCTTTCTCTTGAATGATGGCCTCAAGGGAGGCTTCTGTCTTTGGGTGACGATGAGAGGTCATGGAATTCCTGGAGAACATTCTTCCTAATTGTCTCCAAGTTGTGATGGATTCGTCAGGGAGCTTCTTGTACCAAGTCATTGCTCCCTTCTTCAGTGTGGTTGGGAACAATCTACATTTGATGGTGCCTCTGACGCCACGGTAATTGAGCAACGCATTGATATTCTCGATGTGCTCGTAAGGATCTGTAGTGCCATCGTACGTGCCTAGGTACGGGGGTTTCTCTAGCCCTTTGGGTAGGCGCATGGCAATGATTTCTTGGGACAACGGGCCTCAAGGCTCGTCGTCACTGCTGCTGCTGGTGGACCGCGATGGAGAGCAGGTACTTCTTCCAAGAGTAGGACGGCGATCTCGACGGGGAGATAGAGTTCGTGCTCGGCCCTTGGATCTGGGCGGAGGCGAACGCTGGGGCTCTGTCCATAAGTCCCTTCTATTCCTCTTAGCCCCTGGGGAGTGCTGGCTCTGTGGAGAGGTGTGGTCGCGCTTTCTGACCGCCAAAGATTCTGGCTCTGCCGTTGTTTGGTGGTCTCTTTCTCGTCTGGGAGGAGGACTACGAGATCTCCGGCGCTTTCTCCTTGGTGGAGGAGATCTTGGTCGGCGAGACTCCAGAGGTCTAATCCTCGCGTTCTGCTGGAGGATTAGGAGGTTGGTCTTGTTGAGAGCCTCGAGTAGGGCCGCCATGGCAGGAACGGCGTTGGGCGGAACTAGGACGGGTTGATGGTCTTCTGGTGGATGGACCTCAACGTTGACAGTGCGAATGGGGGAGGGAGACGCGGTGGCTCTATCTCTCTGCAGATGGACGTCGCTCCCAAGGAAAGGGGTCGCTTCTTCAGCGTCAGTCTTGCTGACGGGGAGGAAGGCAGTGTTGCGAGCATCGTGGACATTGTCATGGCTGGCCAAGATCAGAATCTTGGAAGAACTATTTTGATAGTGAGTTTACGAGGAAAGAAATATGAGGATAATAGAGTTTCCCATAGACGGCGCCACTGATTTTACTGGCTGATCAAAACCTGAGGTGGGCAAGAGACTACATCTGCGATGCTGGGTTTGAAAGATGAGGAGGGGATGTACCTGCAAGGCACTCCGATGCTAAAGTAAGGATCGGGAGAAAAGAAGGCAAGTACAAAGTATGTATGTCTTAGGATGATTTAGAATACATGACCTTCTCAAATGAGAGGTTTTTATAATGCCCCCAGTGCTTGGCCATTGGTCCATATTTTCGGGGCGAGATACTCGCTCCCAAAGAATAGGCAACTTCCAGAAAATAGTCGTTGGGACTGGAAGAGATGCTCGAAACTAGCTGTTGCCGCGGGCAAGGGCGTGGTCGCAAGCACAAGTGTCATGACTGTTTCTAGATGGTGGAACCCTGTGTGGCGGGCAAGAATGCTGAGGAGGGGCGGCTGATCCTGGAGGTCAACCGACCAGCTCTCCCCAACAGAGGGGCTAAAAGGTAAAATGCTCCCCTTTGCCCTTAATTGGCAGAACTTAGGCAATTAGGCCGTTCTGTGAGCAGAAGTGGATTGGTTCATACCTAGCCATTGGGGCAATCCAGAACAATATATATATACATATATATTTGTGTGCAATGTTAACTTTGTGTTGAATTTAAACATCATTCTCATCCAATATCTCAAGAACTCTTCAAATCTTATAAAATGGTTCCTTTGTTAACAATTTTGTGAAAAATATCCGCCAATTGTTTATGTGTATTAACAAATGTAACTTCAATATCTCCATTGAGCACGTAATCACGTAGAAACTGATGTCATATGTCTATGTGTTTGGTTCTTGAGTGCATGACTGGAATTTTGGTTATGTTGATAGCACTTGTATTGTCACACTTCAACGAAATTCATCCAAGGATCGTGCCATAATCACAATATTATTGCTTTAACCATAGAATTTGTGCACAATAAATTTCTACTACAATATATGTTGCTTCAGTTGTACTAAGAGCAACACATGCTTTCTTTTTACAAGACCATGATATTAAGGTAATTCCTAGGATATGGCATGTCCCACTTGTGCTTTTCTAATCTATTTTACAACCTGCATAATGTGAGTCAGAATAACCAACTAAATCACATACACTACCTTTAGGATACGATAGCCCAACATTTGTTATTCCTTTGAGATACTTCATGATTCGTTTCACGGAGGAGAGACGAGTTTCCTTTAGATTTGCTTGAAAACGGGCACAAAGACAAGCATTAAACATAATGTCAGGACGACTTGCCGTCAAATAAAGTAAAAAGCCAGTCATACCTTGACATAATGTCAATCGGAATACCGAATTCGTCTTGATTTACATATGTTTCAAAACCCATTGTTGTGGCTATATATTTGCAATTGTCCATATCGAACCTTTTCAACAACTCTTTGCATACTTGGATTGGTTGATGAAGATGTCGTTCTTTAATTGCTTAATTTGTAGTCCATGAAAATATTTCATCTTACCCATCATGGACATCTCGAATTCTTCTTTTATCATCATTGAAAAATCTTCACATAGAACTTTGTTTGTCGATCCAAATATAATATCGTCAAATTAGATTTGAACTAATAAAGTATGACCTTTAATTTTCTTAATGAATAATTTATTATCAACCTTACCTTTTTAAAATTATCTTTCACAAAGAAAGTTGCTAAGTCTAGCATACCATGCCCTTAGTGCTTTCTTCAAACCATAAAGAGCCTTTCTCAACACGTAGACATGTGAAGTATTCTTGAAGTCTTTAAAATCGGGAGGTTGTTTGACATAGAATTCCTTATTGATGTATCCATTCAAGAAGGCACTCTTGACATTCATTTGGAATAACTGAAAATTTAATTAACAAACATAAGCAAGTAATAAATGAATAGCTTTTAACCTTGCAACCAGAGCAAAATTTTATACAATGTCAATTCCTTCTTCTTGATTATATCCTTGGGCCATCAATCTTAATTTGTTTTGAAAAATTATACCATTCTCATCAAGTTTATTCTTAAACACCCATTTGGTACCAATGATGTGTTTTCCACTTGGCCTATGAACAAGTTCCCAAACTTGGTTTCTTTCAAATTCATTTAATTCCTCTTGCATTACAAGTATTCGTTGGTCGTATTCTAAGGCTTCATTAATCTTTGAAGGTTTTATTTGAGAAACAAATGCCATATTCAAGAAAGCATTATTTAGATTTAGTCTTGTTGAAACTCCTTTGCTAATGTCACAATAACTTTGTCTGTTGGGTAATCACGATGGGTTCTACATTCTTGAGGAATGTTACTTTGATTTTGCTCTTACTGAATGTTTTCCTCTTTGTGTTATGATTGATCAACTTTGTCATTTTTAGCAATGTCTTCCATTGATACTTCTAACATATGATCATCATCCTAAACAATTATATCCTCCTTAGAGGGGTTAGTTTCATCAAAAGATACATGCATTGATTCTTCAATACTTAAAGTTCTTTTGTTATAAATTCTATAAGCCTTACTTGAGAGAGAGTAACCAAGAAAAATATCTTCGTCAGATTTTTCACTGAACTTACCGATATTGTCTTTGTCATTGTTGAGGATAAATCATTTACATCCAAAAATATAAAAGTGAGCAATGTTTGGCTTTCTTCCCTTGAAGAGTTCATATGAATTATTTTTCAAAATTGGCCTTAAGATAACTCGTTTACTTACATAACATGTTGTGCTTACCGCATCCGCCCAAAAATATTTTGGTAGAATCGAATCACTTAGCATGGTTCTTGTAAGTTCAACTATAGATCTATTTTTCCTTTCAACAACTCAATTTTGTTGAGGAGACCTTGATTCTGAAAAATTATGAAAGATACCATTTTCTTCATAAATTTCTTCAAATGATGAATTTTGAAATTCTCCACCATGGTCCCTTCAAATTGATGCAATCATTGATTTTTTTTATTTTGTACTTGCTTTTCATACTTCTTAAATGCCTTGAAAGCATGGATTTTCTACACTAAAAAAAGTGTCCAAGAAAATCTAGAAAAGTCATTGACAATAACTAAGGCATATATATTACCTCAAAAGTTTCTTGTTCTTGATGGACGAAACAAATACATATGCAACGATTAAAGTGGCCTTGTACTTGTTACCACGTTCTTTGGCTTGAAAGTTGATTTAGTTTGCTTTCCTTTTTTACATGCATCACATAATTTATCTTTGACAAATTTTATCTTTGGTAAATCAATGACAAGATCATGTTTGAATAATTTGTTTAAATGTTCCATATGAATATGTGATATTCATTTGTGCCAACGCCATGAGTCATTATTGCTTACCATAAGACACTTTAATTTCAAAGACAAATCATCTAAGGAAATCATGATAATATGATTAATTCTTTTATCCATAAGTTTTACCTCATGTGTGTCTTCATCTTTAATAAATCATTCATCTTAGGTGAACTTAATTTTCAAGCCTTTGTCACAAAGTTTTCTTATGCTAAGAAGATTGTGTTTTAGTCCTTCTACATAAAGTATATCTTCAATAGTTGTGAAAGGTAGTGCTCCAACTTTTCCTATGCTAGGAATTTTTTTCTTTGTTGTTATCTCCATAAGTGACATATCCTTTGGCCTTTAGGATTAGAGATGAAATTTTGTTTATATCGCACGTCGTAAGCCTAGAACAACTACTATCAAGATACCATAGACTTGTAGTGGTATTAAAGCAAACCTACAAAATAGATTAAGATTTTTTAGGTACCCAATGTGACGTGCGTCCATGATGATTAACCTTTCTTGATCCATACATAATGAGCACTAGCAACACTAGAATTCCTTACATAACAAGATTTAGGTGTATGACCCATTATACCACAATAAAAGCATGTAGGAACAAAATTGCTTCTATATCTAGGAATATAAGATTTTTTTAGAACAAATCTTTTCTTAGGATAATGATGAACATTTTTTACTTTATTCACTTTCTCTTTGTGTGATTGGTCAATTGCTTAACAAAGATAGTTTTACTAGTACTTTCCTTGTCAAATTTTGAATAACCAGGTCCACTTTTATCATTGGAATATCTTTGTGGACTAAGGACACTTTCCAATCCAATTTATCCTTTTTCATATCTTTCAATAACTCTTTTTAATTGGACTATTTGAAAAGAAAGTGAATTACACTCATTGCATGTAGAATTCTATTTTTCTTTATCAAAATAATTCTGTTTTTCTTTATCAAAGTCTTTTTGCATAGTGTCAATTTCTCTTTAAGAAATAAATTTGTTTCTTTTGAGTTGATAGTGTTTTGTACAGAATTTTACACTTATTGAGTAATTCATCTATTGTTCCTTGTGCATCATTATCATAAGAAAGTTTTTCGTTACTAACCTCATTTTCTTCATCATAGGAATGGTGTGATACCATCAATGCAAGATTAACACTTTCTTTGATTTTTGAATCAGATGATGTACTTCATTATCATCCCATGCAATATAGGCATTTTTGGACTTTGATTCCTTTCTTCCTTTATGACCACTTTTCTTGGCATGTTTTAGACAATCTATTTTCATGTGTCCTTGCTTCCCACATTCAAAGCAAGTGTAATTTTGTGCTAACGCATAAGCTTCTTTCTTTTTGCAAAGTTTAAGGATTTATCATCATTGAAAAACTTGTCTAAACTTTTTACAAGAAGCACGAAGTTGTCATCTTCATCTGGAACATCTTCTTCCAATTATTCTCTTGAACCAACTTTTAAAGCAATACCTTTGGATTTCTTTTCTTGATTCTCATGCTTTTCTAGTCTTCCAAGTTCATTCTCAAGCTCTTGAAGTTTTCCGAATAATGATGCATATGACATAGTGGATAGACTCTTCTTTTTGGTTTCTATTGCCTGGTTAAATATCTAAGTACTTTAAGATTAAGTTCATCGTTAGTAAAAGTCTTACCAAGAGCAATCAAGTGATTGGTCAAGTGCACATATCTTTTCTGCAAGTCAAGGATTGATTCTATGAGATGAATTTTGAACAATTCATACTCTTGACGTAATGTGTTCAATCTTGATCTTTTTACTCCAGCGGTTCCTTCATGAGTGACTACTAACATATCCCATAGTTCTTTTACCGTTGTGCTTTGAGAAACACTGAATAATTCATCCATGCGTAGAGCCGCTTGAAGTAAGTCGATTGTATTCTTGTTGTAGAGGACCTTTTTCTTATCATCTTCATCCCATGAACTTTTGATATTTGTTGTACCAACACCATTGAAAACACTTGTAGGAACGAACAAATCATTTTCTACAGCATCCCAAACTTATTATCCTTTTGCTTCGAGATTTTCCTTCATATGTATTTTCCAAAAATCAAAGTATTCACCAAAGAACAATGGAGACTTTTTGTTGCTACCATCGTCTCTAAAAATCGAATTTGCAGAAGCCATGTCTGGATCTTTAGGAGCATATTACCTATAACCTGATTTGATGCCAAAAGTAAGTATGAAATGTATCTAAGAGTGGGGGGGGGGTGAATTAGATTAATTGGAATTATTGAAATTTTCTCGATTGGTATCGTTAGAGATTATGCTCTTAATTTTTAGAACTGATATAAAAGTAAAGATGCTGAAAAATAAGTGCAGAAAGTAAAGAATACAATGATATATCATGGTTCCTCTTTCCAAATAAGAGTACTTCAGTCCCTTCACACCCCATGAAAGATTTCACTAAGTCTGATACATTACAGCCGATCAAATTGACTCTCTTAATTATCTAACACAATTACAAAGAAACACCACCTTTTGATTTTACAACAAATAAGAGAAATCACACCACTTTCACTTATGTACAATGAACAATAACACTTAGTGAACAAATTTTTTTTGAGTAAGTAATGAAGTTTTTGTACTTGTATCAATTATGAGAATTGGTCTTCCCTTTCAAGTAAATAATTCACAAAGTATATTACTCAAGTGCTCAGAACTTGACAATGAAACTTTAATATTGCTATGAAAGTTTATGCAGAAAATTTCAGTAAGCTTTTAGCTCAAGGCACTTATTTGAAAAACTGAATCCATAGCTATTTATACTTGAAATATACCTTTTTGAAAGAGTATAATATCATGAATTATTGCCATGATTGATAGTTGAAATAAGGAAATCGTTGGAATCAGATTGAATATGAAAAAGTGACATTGTTTCATTAGTAATCGGTTAACGCATTATCGTAACCAGTTACAGCTGAAGCTAAAAAAAGAAATTTCAAAAAATTTTGAGGTTGTAATTGGTTATAGGGTTTGGTTAACCGGTTATAGCTAAAGCTTTTTCCAAAAATACTGAATTTTACGTTTCTGTAACTGGTTAACCTATTTGTGTAACCGGTTACAGTTGATTGAATATATGAAAATCAGTTTGTAACCACATGTTCTCAAATGAATTAGTTTCAAAATGTGTTTGAATGCTTAGAGATGAAGGATGCATGATTGTTCTGAGTACTATGGTAATATACAAAACGTAATTTTAACTTGTACCTTATTTTTTAGACCAATTTCAATAAAGCCTAATGTTATCTTGAAGATTGTTTGTGGTCCAAATCTTGTCACCATAGTTTCCTGTGAACTTATAACTTTTTTCTTCTTTGATAATGTATTTGATCTTAATCAATATTGTTTTCATCAAAACATAAAACAATGTTGGAAGCTTGTCTTCACGTGTGTATGTAAGAAGGAATAACAACAATAAGTTGATAATGTTGTGACTATAAGTTTATGACTTGCTAATCACTAGCAGTAGTGAGAAAAAATTGGTGATTTCAAACTAGATATAGTGAAGGAATTTGAGATGACTGATCTAGATCACTGTTGGTGCGGAATAGAGGCAAGCAATAAAAGATTTGGAAGTATTTTTTCGGGAATTTATCGTGTCCACAGAGATTGGTGCTACTGAACTTTCGTTCGATAATCTCTAAGTTTATGAGTTTGGATTAAATGGTTTGGAATTGTAAAATAGAAAAGTAAATATAAACATAAAAAGAATACATTCTTTGGAGAAAAGAAACTTATAAAGCATACATATAATCCACTCGGCACAAACATAAATTTATCGATCATTTTCACTCTACTACAATACTCGTCAAAATCATCCAGTATCGCTCACAATAGTGTCCATCTCTGGCACACTGAGCTGAGAGAGTAGCCGTATCACTCTCTTCATTACTCTCGCGCACGAAGCCTCAAAAAACGGAAGGTATTAAGTTCCGACACCATAAAGATTATCATCTAAATCTATCTCTAGTATCTAGATAATAGATATTCATCCCTAATCATGATTTGTGATGTTTATCTCTAACACAACACAAATCCAAACATAAATGCAAAAAGATCAAGAAAGACATCGATAATGATTTGTAAAGCAAGTTTTTATACAATATTATGATCAACAAAGATATATATGTTCATAGTAACTATACAACACCCAACAAAAAGAAATTACAAAGAGAAGAGAAGAAGAGGAACCAAACATTTCTTGGTTTGTCAACACCAATCGATGAGAGATACGACTCTGGATCATCCAATTGTAAGCTCCATTGTTGTTTTCTAAGCTAATCCTATGAAGAAATGAAGTATGATGGAGTGGGAGCAAAAAATACCCAAACCATAACCTAAAAAAAAGTGTTTTTACCCCTATTTATTGCTGTCATCATCGCAGACCGCGCTTAGCCCGATTTTGGGATATTAATGTTAAATCGCCTTAAAAGCCCGCTAAGCGCGGTCGGGCGTGCTTAGCCCGGTCTGCTCGGGAATGAAAAATTTATGCACTTGTTTTCTTCATAACTTTTGAATCGTAACTCCGCTTTTCGCCCGGTTCGAAGCGTTGGAAAGCTTATTCAATGCGCTATCTAACAATGCTCCAATATCAACGCTTTAATACCTACAAAAATAAATGGAAAACAATTAAACTCAATGATATTTACACAATAACACAATACATACACTATAAAGTAAAGTAAACGTATTTACAAACAAAGAGGGGTTTATTCGAACGATTTTAACAAAAAGTATCGATAAGTGCAACAAAACTTTTATACAAAAATAGATACAATTTTCACTTATCAACTCTCCCCAACTTACATAATTGTTTGTCCTCAAACAAAGCCAACATCTAAAGGAACAAAAGCGAAATCCAAGAAATCACGCAACAACAAGTTTTTACAAACAAAAACAAATGCAATGGTTCAATCGAAAATGGTACACACAAAGTAAATACTTACCACTAAACTTCAACGATAACATAATCACGAAACAAATGCTAAATACAAAAGTCATGCCAAACATTCTAAAACAACACAAGTTCAAATGTGAATCACACCTAGCAAAAACAATCATCGGTAGATGAAAAACATAAAATGAGGGATTTTTCACTCACACAACAATCTTGCAAACAAAAGACTGAATTATGCAATCATCCAAAAATTATGTTGAAAACACAAAAGCAAGAATCAAAAGGACTTTCAGGGCTGTAATGTGGTCGGGGGAACAAACAAGGAATAATTCCTAAAGCTAATCGAAACAAAAACTTGCCTAAACCTAAGGGAGTGATCAACTCACAAAAGTTCAAAAACAAAATTTCAATCAAACTTCTTCCAAAATCCCAAGTGTTACACCAAACACATAGAACTTATTAGCACAACATTATTCTACTCTTTTTGTTTTTCTTTTTCAAAGCTTTTTCAATTTTTTTCTTTCTTTTTCTTTTCGTTTCTTTCGTTTCTTTTCTTTTCTTTTTCTTATTTTTCTCTTCTTTTTCAACCTCATAGCAACCAATAACATAAGTGAGAAAACATTGCTCTCCCCAACTTCAATTCAACCACATCATCATGTGAATACTCCATACTTTCTAAGGCAAGGTAAAAATTCATACAACAACACAAAGTTGAGGGTTCAAGGAAAAAAAACAACAATCAAGATCCACACAAAAAATGAATTTGACACTCATAGACAAGAATCAAACTCAAACAACATGGATAATGACCAAAGGCTCAAAGGGTTTACAAACAATCAAACACTCACAAGGTGAATTGACTATTTAGCTAAGGTAGTTGTGCTGAAAATGAAACAAGTGCCTTAATCCTTTTCATGCTTTAAAATAATCAACACAAACAAAAGATTAAGCATAATAAAATCCAGTTAAAACAAGAATATTGGTACTCCGAGCATATATGAACAATGGAAGGCTTCCTCACAAAAAGGGTGGGAACTAAAGTGATTCACATACGAACAAGTATATAAAAGAATGAATGGCATAGAAGTTGTAAAAAGCCTAAGTATCATGAATATGCTAAAGTCTAGAAAGAGATAAACACATACCTTGGACGCGTACAAAACTTTAAACACTATCATTACCACGCATTCGCAAGTTGAAACACTCAAAATCAGAAAATCACCGAATGCGACTTCAAGCTATCGAACCAAAATTTGAGTCCAAACAACAACAAAAGAATTAGTTATACTATGGTTATGTACTATCTAAAGCCTATGAGAAAGTGGGAAAAAGGAAGGCAAGTGAAACAAAAAGAATTCACTGGCTCATCTCAGCAGAGTGCGCTAAGCGCGGTTAGGCTCGCTAAGCGCGCTACACCAGAACCAGAAAAACTAGTACAGCAACAAGGTTCTGGTGTAGGCCTCCACTTAACACCTACACAATCTCATATACAAAAATTGGTCCAGAAAGACCGGGTGAAAATGAATTAAACAAGTTGTAAAGTGAAGATTTGAGAATTTACAAACAATCCGAGTACAACTTGTTTAATGAATGTTCACCACACTACCTACGCTATAATGAAAAAGTAATAACGGAAAAAAAAAAACGATAAAACAAGCTTGTTTTACGTCGTAAGTTCGACGCCTATTATTTACAAACCAACACGTTTCTTCGGAAGAGCCAAATGCTTTCACTCCCGCCTTTGCTCTCATCTCTTCGAGCTCTAACCGGAACTACACATCTAACCACACTTTGGCAAACGCGAAGAGAAACAAATATATACACTATATTCACAATTATGCAAAACATGTAAAATTCACAAATATGGTAAACATATACAAGTATCAATATAAACAAGTGAAAATAGACAATATATACGATATCTACAAAACTCAAAAACAAAGAAACTAACGCAATGCGATTCAATAAAAACACCAATCCCCGGCAACGGCGCCATTTTGTTGGTGCGGAATAGCGGCAAGCAACAAAAGATTTGAAAGTATTTTTTCGGGAATTTATCGTGTCCACAGAGATTGGTGCTACTGAACTGCCGTTCGATAATCTCTAAGTTTATGAGTTTGGATTAAATAGTTTGGAATTGTAAAACAGAAAAGTAAATATAAACATAAAAAGAATACATTCTTCGGAGAAAAGAAACTTATCAAGCATACATATAATCCACTCGTCACAAACATAAATTTATCGATCATTTTCACTCTACTACAATACTCGTCAAAATCATCTAGTATCGCTCACAACCGTGTCCATCTCTGGCACACTGAGCTGAGAGAGCAATCGTATCACTCTCTTCGTCACTCTCGCGCACAAAGCCTCGAAAAACGGAAGGTATTAAGTTCCGACACCATAAAGATTATCATCTAAATCTATCTCTAGCATCTAGACAATAGATATTTATCCCTAATCAAGATTTGTGATGTTTATCTCTAACACAACACAAATCCAAACATAAATGCAAAAAGATCAAGGAAGACATCGATAATGATTTGTAAAGAAAGTTTTTATACAATATTATGATCAACAAAGATACATATGTTCATAGTAACTATACAACACCCAACAAAAAGAAATTACAAAGAGAAGAGAAGAAGAGGAACCAAACATTTCTTGGTTTGTCAACACCAATCGACGAGAGATTCGACTCCAGATCATCCAATTGCAAGCTCCATTGTTGTTTTCTAAGCTAATCCTATGAAGAAATGAAGTATGATGGAGTGGGAGCAAAAAATACCCAAACCATAACCTAAAAAATGTGTTTTTACCCTTATTTTTTGCTGTCATCATCACAGACCGCGCTTAGCCCGGTTTTGGGCGCTAAGCGCGCCAATATTAATGTTAAACCGCCTTAAAAGCCCGCTAAGCGCGGTCGGGCGCGCTTAGCCCGGTCTGCTCGGGAATGAAAAATTTCTGCACTTGTTTTCTTCATAACTTTTGAACCGTAACTCCGTTTTTCGTCCGGTTCGAAGCGTTGGAAAGCTTATTCAATGCAGTATCTAACAATGCTCCAATACCAATGTTTTAATACCTACTACAATAAATGGAAAACAATTAAACTCAATGATATTTACACGATAACGCAATACATACACTATAAAGTAAAGTAAACGTATTTACAAACAAAACGGGGTTTATTCGAACGATTTTAACAAAAAGTATCGATAAGTGCAACAAAAATTTTATACAAAAATAGCTAGAATTTGCACTTATCAATCACTTCTCATATTTCCTTGGAATTGAGTTTTACAAGAGCAGTAGGATTGTTGATCCATCAGAAAAGATATGCAAGTGAAATACTCAAAAAAATTGAGGCGAAGCATTATAACTCTGCAATAACACCAAGTGAGTCAATATTACATTTGACAAAGGACTCAGATAAGGGAGAAATTGATCTAACACAATACAGAAGACTTATTGAATCACTAAGATATCTTTGCCACACAAGACCCACTACTACAAAATAAGCCTTTCGTAACACCAATATTACGACGACCATAGTGTTAACCTTGGTAATATATTAATCCTGGGTGCATATTTTTTTTATTTACTAGGTGACATGTCACAACGGTCAGAAGTAGCAACCGTATTAAAAAGTACACAGAGTGAAATGGTTCGAATCCCATCACCAACAATTAGCCATTTCTCGTGATAAAAAAATATTATTGACCGTGTATATCACCACGGTTTTTATTTCCAACCGTGATGAAACATGATATTTATTTATATATATAAGCGAAATTATCTATCGCTTCAGTACATGACAGTCGTCTCTCTCAAAACAAAGCCCTAACAACTCTTTCACTCGTCTCTCAGAACGAAACCCTAACAACTTTGTCACTCGTCTCTCTCATATAGAAACCAAAAATGAAACCTTAACAACGAGTCTTGTCCAATGAGTATTTACAGGTTCGTTTTCTCTGTAGTTTTTTTTCAAAATCTATTTCAATAGCTTGTTTCATGATGTTTGAACTTTCTTCTTTTTTCATCTTGTAGGTAATGGATGCTTATTGCAATAAAGAGGACGAAGATAAATTTAGCCTGTTAAACTTGTGTCAAAGATCCAGAATGACATCCATTCAAAATATACACAAGTTTGATGGTCTAAATTTATCTTCATCCTTATTTTATTTTTGACACGCCATTATAGGACTTGACATGTATGGTATATTTCTGAAGTATTTTATGCCTTGATATGTTTGTTTTATCGTGTTTGTTAGTTATTGTTTGTTGTTGATGAATATTTTTTATGAATGTTGTTGTTAATGTCTGTTTAAAATACGAGTTTATTATATATTTTGTGGTTTGAGTGTTTTTCTAATCCCTTACCGAATATATAACTTCCCAAACTGCATTAGAAAATTATGATATGATAGATACAATTGTATTAGAAAATAAGTACGTTCAATTAAGTATTCTTCACTGTTAACTGCATGTTGTTCTTTGACCTATAGAACTTGGTTTTGAGATTGTAGATCTTCAACCACCCATCTCTCCACCTCTAATTTTGTTTGCAAAGTAAATAATATTTTGCAAAAAGAATTAGAGTTGAAGACATGGGTTGTTGAAGAACTAGGACCATTAAACTAAGTTCTTACTATCAAAGAACAAAATACGGATAAGGAGTTAAAGAACCCTTGTCAAGCATTGAACGTGTTCTTATTCTTCTAATATAACTTAATTTGTCATATTATAATGTTCTAGTGCAGATTGGAAGGTTATATGTTTAGTGAGCATTGGCGAAATTAGCATTCCACATGATTTATAATAAACTCAGGGCTATATACAACAACAGTTGTCTAGAACAACCGTAGTCAAATATGTTTCATTTTAATATACCACAACGGTTGTTTAAAGTAACCGTTGTGGTAGGTGGCGCGCTGCATGGATACAATCAGGGCCGCACGACCGTGGTTGAAATCATCATACATATAATCACACCTTACGTCACAGCGGTTGGACCTGCATGATGGTATCCCTTTTCCAACCGTTGTAATATGGGTTTTCTGTAGTAGTGACCTGATCTTGCATACAATGTAGGAGTGGTAAGTATATTCATGCAAAAGGCAAAGTTATCACATCTAGCTGCTACTAAGAGGATACTAAGGTATATTAGAGACACATTAGATTATGGTATCTTGTTTCCAATAACAGACAAAGGGAATATGTGTAAGCTTGTTGGATACAATGATTCTAGTTGGTGTGGTGATGCCGATGATAGAAAATCATCAGCAAGATATGTTTTCTTGTTTGGTGTTGTACCAGTAGCTTGGTGTTCATGGAAAGAGTCAGTGGTGGCCTTGTCCTCATGTGAAGCAGAATATATTGCAACATCACCTTGTTCTCAAGTGAAGCAGAATATATTGTAACATCACTCTGTGCTTGTCAGGCTATATAGATGGTCAATCTGATTGATGAAATTGAAGGTCAACATCATGGAACAATGACTATGAGAATTGACAATATCTCTATTATAAATTTCGTTAAGAATCCTGTTGCACATGGCAGAAATAAACACATAGATATGAAATTTCACTATCTTAGAGAATAAATTAGAAATGAGATATTATGCCCAGAGCATTTCAGAACTGAAGACCAAATTACAGACATCCTAACAAAGGCAGGTCAAGTTGAAGTATTTAAGAAACTTAAAACATTAATGGAGATAGAGACAATGAATTAGATGGTGTATTAAGAATAATTCATTTTGATCAATTGTAATTATTTCTAGCATAAGATACAGTTAGTTTAAGTTTGGAAATTCAATTATTGAAGTTAGTTACATAACCGTTAGTGTAATGAAGTTAGTTAGAGTTAGTTGGTAGTTTATAATGCAAATCATTGCTATATAAGCACTTGTACAATGACCATTAAATACGTGTGAATGTGATTACTCTTTTTTTCAACTCTCATCTTTTCTCATTCATTCTCTACAAAATTACAAACCGTGTGTGAAGAGTTTGATCCATTTCCAGCGCATGTGATTTTGTGATTTTTGCTAACAAGTATTACTATAACAAAAACATGTCAAGAAATACATTCTAAAAAAATAAAGTACACAACATTTTATTCCAAATCTCATTCAAAGAAAACTACTAATCCCACTCCCACACGCCGTTATTATTAACTGTGTTCCCCAAAATAGAAGATTACATATGTTAAAATTAAACAAAAACATGCAACTAACATCACATAGCATATGACAATTGATCAGAACATGTTCTGTTCTCGTGCAACATAACTTGAAGTTGAACATGCAAGATAAATATTCTTAACGGATGAACCAAACCCATTGAAATTTGTCCCCGAAGACATGGTATAACGACCAGGCTCACCAATAACAACAACATCCTCTTCATTTCCGAAATGTGTTTTTATTGCATCGTTTATGTTTATTGCAGCTTCGTCAAATTTCGATCCAGAAATGAGTCCTCCACCAATATCAAGAATTTTCATTTTCGCCATCCCAAGCTGTGAAACCGTTTCGAAAACTTTTTTAGCCGATAAAATGGCTCCGTGGTAAACTTTGGCAGCGGCTCCTCCGCTGCCTACGAGGAACGACACGCCGGTTACTTTAAGTCTGGCCATGTCAGCAGCTTTGAGAAGCTCAGGACCTTCATCCTCAAGCGCGCCGTATTTGAGACCCAAACAAGTACTTGCGCCACTAGTGTTGTCCTCCTCCAGCTTGATCCGAAGGAGGAGCTCGCATTTCGGGTGCCATTTTTTTTATTTTTTCGACTTCTTCAATGGAGTCGAAGCAGGACCGGTCCAATACATATTGAGGCTTGAAGCAAAACTAAAAATTGAGGCTTTTATATTATCAGTAATAATTATTTTTTTAAAAAATATGCTTTATTTAAAATTTTACTTTTGGAGCTTTTTGAGAAGCAAAATTATTTATTAAATTTTTATAATCAATTTCGTTTAACATTTCTTTTTTAATTGATAATAAAGCCAATCCATTTAATCTTTGTTGAGACATTGTAGACCTTAAATAAGATTTTATTAACTTTAATTGGGAAAAACTTTTTTCGGCAGACGCAACTGTAATAGGAATTGTTAATATTATTCTATAAGCAATATATGCATTTGGAAAAGAATCAAGTCTCTTTGTATAGTTAAGTATATCAATTGGTATATCATTTTCCACTTGTATTATTTCTCTTAAAATTTTTAGTTCCATAAATAAATTTGATTCATCAATAAATCTGATCCATCAATTTTTAGGTCTCTTAAAATTTTTATTTCTCTTGATGGCTTATATCCGGAGTACTATCAAATATAATTGAAAAATATTTTGCACTAATAATTTTTTGAACAATTTTTGTTTTAATTTCATTTGCTATCAAACTTATTAACTCATTTTGTATCCTATGTCCGAGGTAGTGATTGTGGATTTCATTATCTTTAATTCGGTGAATGTGTTCTTGCATTATAAGATCAAATTCAGCAATCATTTCAATTAGACTTAAAAAATTTCCATTATGTTCTTGGTAAATCTTTTCATTTGTTCCACGAAATGCTAAGTTATTTTTTCCAAGAGTTTTAACAACCGCAATTATTCTTAACAATACATTTCTCCAATGTTCTCTATCTCTATTTATTTGATCTTGAACATGTATGTCAATTGTTTTATTTTTTAACAATCTCATTTCTAAATCAATCCATGAATCCATATTTACAATGTGTTCCTTACTCATCTCATGAGTCATGACTCCTCAACGTATTACCCATATTTTTCCAATCGCAAATACCATCACTTGCTAATTTGCTTGTACTAGAAAGAGTATTAAATAATTTACAACAAAAACAAAATACTTTATTCAAATCTTGAGAATATATTAGCCATCTTCTTTCACGTTTTTCTCCATTAGGCAATTTTTGAATATAAAATGAGGAAGAAAAGTGTCTTGTGGATTCATCCTTAGGAAAATCTATATCGGTAACTTTAATTGGTCCTTTTTCTACTAATAAATCTCTCAAACTTGTACTAATATTTATCCACTGACTTGAATCATATATATTTTTAGTGGCGTCAACACTATGAAGCTCTTCTATTAATAAATTACTATTGATATTTTCATCACTGTCTATATTGTTAACTTCTTCTACACATTAATCGATATTTTCATTTTCGTTGTCTATGTCTATATTGTTAGTTTCTACATAATTAACTTGTTCATTTGATGAACAATCATCTAAGTTTTCAAATTTACTTTTTTTTTATTTGTTTTAATAAATTTATCTAAAGCTCCTTTTTGTGATTCAATTAAAGCGTCAATTCTTTTTTTTTATTTTTTTTATTTTGAACTTCCAGATTCAAATTTTCGAGTCGACATTGCTCTAAAATAAAATAACCAATGTTTAACAATGACACGTATAAAATATAAACAAATGAAATTCACCAAAACTAATAAAATAGAAAACAATTAAATTAAAGGGTTAATACCCATTTTGCCCCCTGCCATATAGGCGCTTTTTGAAAAACCCCCCTGTAAAAAAAAAACTTGCAAAAAAAAACCCTAACATTTGAAGATTCTCTCAATTTTGACCTTCATCACATTCATTCACCAAAAACCTGCCATTTTGACCCCTGCCATTTTGGCACCGTTTTTATTTTGACCTCTGCCATTTTGGCAGCGTTTTCATTTTGACCCCTGCCATTTTGGCAGTGTTTTTATTTTGACCCCTGCCATTTTGGCATTTTTAGTGACTGGATGTGATGAAGGTCAAAACTGAGAGAATCTTCAAATGTTAGGGTTTTTTTTTGCAAGTTTTTTTTTACAGGGGGGTTTTTCGAAAAGCGTCTATATGGCAGGGGACAAAATGGGTATTAACCCTAAATTAAACAAATAAAAATACTATAATTAAAAACTAAATGAGAAAAAGTTAGATAAATAAAACCTGATTTTATGTTTTTGTGGTGCTTTTTTCTTTTTTTTTCTTTAAAGAGAAGTCAAAATTGGAAAAGAAAAGAGACCCTCCTCTGATACAGTAGATCACAAGTGGAGCAATTTTTGCATTGTATCAATTAACAATACCAATATAATAAAAAAAGAAGTACCTTTGTGAAAGATAAGACAAAATAATGTACTAGTATATATTCTTTCGGTAAGATAAGAACAACATCCTGACTACACAAATAGATAAATGGTACAAGATTTTGTTTTCTATTTATATATATAATAAACAACTAGTAGGATACCCGTGCATTCGCACGGGTATCGGTATGTTACGCGCATTTTTTTCAAAATATAATAAAAATGATATTAAAAAAATTAAGGTGTTTAACCAAAAAAATATTATTTTAAAAGATATAAAAAAATTAGTGTCAATAATTCATTCCATATATAAAATTATTTGAATCAACAATATATTATATTTCATATAAATATTATTGTTGTTTTGACGTTATTTAAAAAAATATTAGAATCTATATTACAACAATGATATTTTTTTCGTATATATAAATAAATTAATCAACAACGAACTTGATCCCGTATAAATAAATAAATCATCAACGAACTTGAGCCCGTAACTAAATATTATTTTATTCAATGACATAAAAAATATTTTTGCCCATAAAAAATTTGAATCAAGAATGTATTTTTGCCCGTAATTAATCAACAACGAACTTGATCTCGTATATAAATATTAAGTTTGTTTTGACATTAGATATATATTTGAATATGTATAAAAAAAAATTGAATCAAGAATGTATTTTTGCCTGTATCTAAAAATTATCTCAAATTAATAATGATCAATGCTTTGTATTAAAAAAAGGGTTAATAGTCATTTTGCCCCTTGACATATAGGCGATGTTCGAAAAACCCCTGTAAAAAAATTTGCAAAAAAAACCCTAACATTTGAAGATTCTCTCAATTTTGACCTTCATCACATTCAGTCACCAAAAAAGCTGATGTGGCAGGGGTCAAAATAAAAACTCTGCCAAAATGGCAGGGGTCAAAATAAAAACGCTACCAAAATGGCTGGGGTCAAGTTGTGCCCGTTTATAATAATAGTGAAGTTGTTCTCGTATATAAAAATATTAGAATCAAAAGTAAAGTTGTGCCCGTTTATAACAATAGTTTTTCTCGTATATAAAATATTTGAATTAACAATGTATTTTTCTCGTATATAAAATGTTTTAATCAACAATATATTTTTTTCATATATAAAAATTAATTTTATTTTTACACTATTTATAAAAAAAATTGAATCAATAGTAAAGTTGTTCCCGTATATAAAAATATTTGAATCAAAAGTAAAGTTGTGCTCGTTTATAACAATAATTTTTTTCGTATAGAAAAATATTTGAATTAGTGATGTATTTTTGCCCGTAGGTAAATACCGTTATTATTTAATATTTTGATCAATAACTTTATGTTTCCATTATAATTGTTTTAATTTGGTGTTTTCAAAAATGATAAATTATGATTTGGTCAAAATTTATTTTGTATATAGTTGTTAACATAATCAAAAATATTAATAACGATACAAAAATTAAATGGACAAATAAAAATCATATATTATGTAATTAAAATTCTTATAAGCCATTAAAATACATAAAAATTTTGATAATCGCAATTCAAAGTAAAATAAATCCTCATTAAATTTGTTGTTATAGTAATAATTATTTTATAATCATAATACACAAATATTTAAAATCATGCTACACAAATATTTAAAAACAATGATTATTTTAATAACCATCAAAATCCAATTTTATATTATATTAAATTATTAAATATTTAAAATAAAAAATTTAAAAATTTAAAAAAATATTTGGATAAAACTTATTTTTTTAGATCTCTGATAAAAATATACTTACTATTTTTTTTTCATGTATACTAATTTTAATTTAAAATTTTATTTTTGGATATCTAATCAAATTTATTTTTAAAAAATAATTAAACACTAAAATCAATTATACCATACATCTTTAAAACTACTTTTGATTTTTTCAAAATAAAAAGTAAAGAGACACTTATCAAATTTTTAAAGTATACATTTTTTTAGTTGTGAAAGTAAAGAGACATCAGTAAACTTCAACATGCCATTGCTTGTTCTTTTTGAGTTGTGAAAGTTTTTCTTCCCAGCTTTCTCCTCTATTCTCAGCAACCCTTTTCAGTGTTTCTTGAATTTCGGGCATCATTCCTCTCAGACCACAGAAAAGCCTGTAATATTGATACTGGTTCTATACAAATCATGTAATTGTTCACGGTATATTCAAGAAACTTTCCAACCATACTCTTGACATTAAAATTTAGGCATTAAAATTTATAATAGGCTGGTGATTTCTGCAATGCTGCCAGATACCAGTTGTTATAAATTAAGTGAAAACCAATCATTAAAATTGAATGAAATAATGTAACCACAAATGCTAACATTCATCATAAATACAATAACCTAAGAAGGCAAAAGAAATCAAAAGAAAGAAGAATGTATAAATGCATTCCAATCCAACTTCTACAATATTTGTCACTAAACAAAAATTATCATTGTATGTAAAAAACAGATAGTTCCAAAAAATGATAATACACAGAAAGGACTTAAGTTTACCCATAGTTCCATTCAGCACAAGCGTATAGACCGATCCGGAGATGCACGTATAGACCAGCTTCAACCTCTGTCTCTGCTATCTCAGTCTACTTAAGAGCATGTTTCTCCAACAAACATGTCATAGGCTGACCAATTTTTCCAGAATCACATACACACCACTGATATTGATATTAACCTGTCAAGCCCAATAATCCACCATTAACCTATCAATTCATCATTATCTTCCTTTAATTGATTAACAGGAAAATGGAAAGAGCTCATTGTAGGGTTAGATTTTTCTTTCGTGTCAAATCTACTTTTTGAACTACCAATTCTGATAGCTAGAATTTTAAAAAATTGAATTACACTTACCCTTGCTTCTATTTCTTTACCAGCATAATAGAGAATGGCTATGTTCAGTTTAGGTGCGTAGTCAAAATTTTCTCCAAATTCATATTCCTTCCATATATTTGTTGCATACAAAACATACAAAACAAAAGAATAGATACAAATCTTTAGAACCAATGCAGTGGCGAAAAAAGTGGTCCTCCAAATCCTTCCCGAAGTCCAACCGTTGTAGCAATTATATAACTTCATCGGTATAAATCACAGGTCCATAATCCTTGAATATTGAAAGAAACTGCAGTAACATCACAGCTAAAGAACAACCAAGAACAATAGGTAGAATTGAAAGCCAAACCTGAATTGGATAATCCTATTGAGATTCCATATAATCCTGTTGAATTTCTCACATAATTAGTTACCAACATATGTACAAAATAATATGACAGATCAACAGAATTTGAAACTTCAGATACTTGAAACTTTTTACAATGAAAAGCCTTTAACAAAATTACCAAACATTGTCCTCCATGATTCGTTAATTACGTCCAAGCATAAAGAGCCAGATCTGCAATGGACAAAATATAAACTTAGATTGAAAATACAATAGAATAACAAAATAAAACTTAGATCAAATACAATAAAATAAGTTAATAACAAAACCTAAATTGAAAATGTCAAATAGAAACCTTTTCGAATCCGACCACCACCATACTCGTCGCCAGAAACCCTTTTCCACCACCGCCACACTTATCACCGGAAAACCTATTTCCACCCCCACCACCACACTCCTCGTCGAATACTCGTTTCCAACACCACCACACTCATCGCCGGTTACCCGTTGCCACGACCCCAGATCTGAATGCTAAAACTGAATAACCTAAAAAAACATAGCAAACGCTTAAAAAAACAACATACCTCGATCTACAAAATAAAAACCATAACTTTATAAGAAAACCAAACAGAAACAACAATAGAGGTGGTTGAAATCTCTTACCCACATATCAGTTTCTCTAATAGTACCATAACCTTTATTTTGTCTCTCCTTTTACTCGTTCTTCTGTTTCTGTTTCCGTTTTTCTTTCTTCATTGTCTCTTGTTCTGCAAAACCAAAACAATATCTCTATTAAACCATGAAAGAAACCAAATATGAAGCAGAAAGAAGAGATTACACTACGCCAAACAAGACCTTAGACAACGCTTTTTTGGCCTTAGACAGCGTTTTTAAGCGCTGTATAAACCCGCGCTGCTAAAGGTTTAGACAGCGCTAAAGGTTTAGACAGCGCTTTGGGTAATACCAAAAGCGCTGTCTAAAGGGGGGTATATTTAATGAAAAGTGTTGTCTATGGTACCATTAGACAGCGCTTTTTGACATTTTATAGGTATACCTTAGACAGCGCTTTTTTTAAAAGCGCTGTCTAAGCCCCACCTTTTTGAACTTTTTTAAGGATACCTTAGACAGCGCTTTTTGTGAAAGCGCTTTCTAAGCCCCACCTTTTTGAACTTTTTTAGGCATACCTTAGACAGCGCTTTTGGTGAAAGCGCTTTCTAAGCCCCACCTTAGACAGCGCTTTTAGTGTAAAGCGCTGTCTAAGGTATACGAAAATTTTTATATAAATTTTTTTAAACCACAATTTTTACCAAGTTTTTCAACCAGAATTTGACCTGTTTTTCAACCAATTCTTTTCCAGAAAAATACCACAATTTGGAGATTCAAATCAATCCAATTTGGCCTATTTAAATGTACCAATTTACACCAAAATTATATATCCAAAACAATTGGCAATTCAAACCAATATATATATATATATATATATATATATATACACCAATTTATAATTACAATCATTACATTTTTTCTACAAATGTACATATTACTTATACTAGTACTTATGCATCCAACCAAAGCATTGCTTCAAATCTACATAAGTCCTGAAAGAACACAAAGATTGTAATTCAATTAAAAGAATACATCAACAATGTCTATAGTTAGAAAGTTACACATATTTAAATTCTCGTCAATTAAAGTAAGAGTACAATATTATACCTGATAAAACTCCGATCTCCATAATGTATTGACACCAATCCTCTTTAATTTCATCCAATTGAGAAATTGAGTAATGAGCACACTTGCATTCTTCAAAGTACTACATTATAATATAACATAGTTTGATTTAGTTTTAACTATTTCATTATATGAGAGATATGTGTTAAATATTAAAATAACTCATAAGTTAGAAATACATACATCGGATGGCCACTTCTCTGCTAGGATTAATTGCGACCAACAACCAATGTCCACTGTAAGATTAAACAAGTGTTAGATGGAAACTTTCTACACGACGTCAAAATACAAAAAAACTATAATCGATGAATTTAGAATGAAATAATATATAACATTTTATTATTTTACCTCTTTCACTAACATCTCTTTCTTTTCTTGGTTGGAATATGAATTACTTGTTTCTTAGCAATGCGGACAGATGAATGGATCCAAATTCCCTCGTTATGGTCATTTCTGATATATGACTCACCCGCTATAAGATCCTCATCTTGATCATTTCTATTCAACTCATTCCGTCTAATGCATGACTCATTCTCAACATCAATATCACATTGATCTACACCGCTATCATCAACCACTTTGTTAGATAAAAGCACTATAGACCATTTCGTACTCGTCGGGTCAGTGACATAGAACACTTGTTTAGCTTGAGATGCTAGAATAAAAGGCCCATCTTTGTACCCCACCCTATTAAGATCCACTTGCAAAAATCCAGACTTATCCATTCGTATGCCACTACTATTTACCCACTTGCAACCAATGATTGGAATCTGAAACTTCTCGTAATCAAACACCCAAATGTGCTCAATAACTCCAAAATATGATAGATTTGCATATTTAGGGTTTAAGTCCTTCATACTTGATATGTGCATTGCTTCAGCTAGGACGGTGACACCACTATTTTGCATAGTACTTTTATCATCTTGTTCTTTGGTATAAAATGTGTATCCATTAATTGCGTATGCGCTATGAGAATACACATGCAAACTTGGACCATATGCCAAACATCTCAACCTTTCTGTTATTGAAGCAGGATCTGAAGAGCGCTTCGAATAAATATGATCATTTAACCATTGTATGAAACTTTGATTGTGCTCTCGTACTATCCAATTTTCATTTCTGTTCTGATTTAACCTTCGGAGTACATCCTTGTGCATCTCAACATATGGCTCAACCTCATTATCATTGTGCAGAACATACAAATACACTTGATCCCGTTCATCCCTTGATACTGTCACAATTTTATTTCTAATTAATTTTTTACCATCCTTTTTTTCGAAAATATGAGCTTTGGGGAGTCCAATCGATTGAACATTGGACAAATATTCAGTACAAAACTCAATCGCTTCTTCAACAATGTATCGTTCAACAATACACCCCTCTGGTCGACTTCGGCTTTTCACGTACCCTTTTAATATTTTCATATAACGTTCAGCAGGGTACATCCATCTCATATAAGTTGGTCCACACAACTGTGTCTCTTTCACAAGATGAACAACTAGATGTACCATTATGTCAAAAAAAGAGGGAGGAAAATACATTTCAAGCTCACACAAGGTAATAACAATCTCTTTTTGTAGTGTTGGTAAGATATCGGGATCGATTACCTTACTACAAATTGACCTAAAGAAAAAACACAAATTAGTTATGGCGCTTCTTACTTTCACTGGCAAAATAGAACGTATACCTATTGGTAGAAAGTGTTCCATTATAACATGGCCGTCGTGTGTCTTTAAACTCTTCAACGTGAGGTCTTTCATAGACATAAGTCTTCTAACATCTGAAGAGTATCCTTCTGGAACTTTAACTTCACTCAGAAACTTACACAATATTTTCTTCTCCTTTCTAGACAGAGTAAAAGCAGCAGGTGGTAGATATGTTCGTCTTCCTTTCTTCACAGGTGCTAATTCAGTTCTAATCCCCTTCGCTACCAAGTCTTTTCTTGCTTTAAGGTCATCCTTAGTCTTTCCTTTTATATTGAGTAACGTACCAATAACACTTTCAAATACATTTTTCTCAATATGCATAACATCGAGAAAATGTCTCACGTACAAAGACTTTCAATATGGCAATTCAAAAAATATCGACCTCTTTTTCCACCCACCTTTGACAACCTTATGTGCAAAAGGTTTGCCAAACTAAGTACGCATATCTTTCACCTTTTTAAAAACTTGGTCACCTGACAACATAGGTGGAGCTCTACCTTGTTCGGTGTCTCCATTGAATTCTTGTCTCCACCCACGGTAGTGACGTTTGGCATTTAAGAATCTGCGATGGCCGAGAAAGACATTCTTATGACCAAACTCCAATCGCTTCGAATCTGTTTTATCTTCACAAATAGGACACGCTTTTTCACCTTTTATGTTGTACCCTGATAGATTCCCGTAAGCTGGAAAATCATTAATTGTGCCAAACAACATCGCCCTCAAATTGAAACTTTCTTTCCTATATCCATCATAAACCTCCACACCGTTCTCCCACAATATCTTTAAATCTTCGATCAAAGGTGTCAAGTATACGTCTATGTCATTCCCTGGTTGTTTAGGCCCAGAGATTAACATAGATAACATCATGTACTTACGCTTCATGCATAGCCACGGAGGTAGGTTATAAATCATAAGAATCACAGGCCATGTGGTATGTGAGATACTTTGAAGACCATGCGGGTTCATTCCATCAGTAGATAATGCCAAGCGAAGGTTTCTTGCTTCTTCTCCAAAGTCAGGATAATCATTATCAATTTTCGACCACTGTGGTGAATCAGCCGGATGTCGCAACTTTCCATCAATAATTCTTTCATCTGCATGCCAAGTCAGGTGTCTTGCATCGGTTTCACTACGAAACATGCGCCTAAATCTCGGAATTATAGGAAAATACCATAAGACCTTGGCTGGAGACAATTTTTTCTTATATCGAGACAAACCGCATTTAGGGCACTCAGTTAACGATGCATATTCGTTTCGAAACAAAACGCAATCATTTGGACAAGCATGTATCTTATCATAGCTCATGCCAATAGAGCACAACATTTTTTTGGCCTCATAGGTTCGATTGGGAAGAACATTATCCTACGGTAGCATTTCTCTCAAAAGGGCCAACAACTCTGTGAAACTTTTATCCGACCATCCATTGCCCGCCTTTAAGTTGTACAACTTCAATACCGCATACAGTCTTGTGAATTTAGTGCAACCTTGATAGAGCGGTTTCTCTGCATCGCTTACCAACCTCTCAAACATTTCGGGACAATCATGAAGATCTTCTTCAACTGCTTCTGCAATCTCTTCGACTCGATCACAATCGTATGTTTCCGTGTCTTTGTCATCTGAAGCATAGGTCGTATTACTTTTCCCCTTCGGTTCAACATTCTCGTTAATTTTCTCACCATGATGTATCCAACACTTATAACTTCGATCAATTCCATGCATCAGTAAATGCGATTTCAATCCATCTGCGTCAACCTTACCCACATAACAACAACCCAAGCAAGGACAGTCCATTCGACTGGGGTCTTTAACGTGTTGAACAGCAAACTTAACGAAATCCAATACCCCATTCTCGTACTCTTTGGACAATCGATCGGCATCCATCCATTTTTTATCCATGGTTTTCCTACTTATTAAGGTCAACAAAAACACTATTATATGAGGAATCAAAACATTGAATGAGGAGGAAAGTTATGATAAAACATAGAACATTGAATGAGCTTCTAACAGGGCTTCTAACATAACACAATTTTCCTACTTATCCATTTTTTATCCATGGTTTTTCCATTAGTAATTAATAGAAATCAAAACCAAAAGGAGGAAAGTTATGACTCAAGGATTTACAATATATTTCTTTACCTAATAAATTGCTTTGAATTTCGGTTCTTTAGAACAACAACCTCAAGGATTTACAATATTAAAATAATGAGCAATATTAACACTAACACTAACACTAACCTAAACTAACCTAAACTAAACTAACACATTATATAGCAATAACAATGTAGAGCAACATTAACACTAACCTAAACTACAATAACACTAACCTAAACTAACCTAAACTACAATAACACTAATCTAAACTACTCATATTCTATCAAAAGAACATCATTCTATCAAAAGAACTCCAAAACCTAACAGAACATCATTATATCTAAAGAACTCCAAAAATATGGTAACAAGAACAAAACCTAACAGAAAAATATGAAACTCACTTAAAACCTAACATAAAAAGAAAAACTCTTACCGGAACAGTGGAGCACGGTGGAGTACGGTGGAGGATGGTGGAGGACAATGTAGGAAGGACGACGGCCGGACGGACGACGGCGAGAAAGGACGGACGACGGCGGTGAAATGACGGACGACGACGGTGGTTTCAGCTGGTTCGACGTTCTTGTTCGCAGAAAGAGAGGGAAAGAGGGAAAGAATGAAAGGAAAAAGTATAGAATACTGATACCGTTTCAATTTTTATTTTAATTAAAAAGACCTTAGACAGCGCTTTGAATGAAAGCGCTGTCTAAGGTGGGCCTTAGAAAGCGCTTTTGAAAGCGCTGTCTCATATGGGCCTTAGACAGCGCTTTTGATTTTATTTTTTTTTTAATTTATAAGACCTTAGACAGCGCTTTTGAGTAAAGCGCTGTCTAATATTTTTCTTTAATTTTTTTTTTAATTTATAAGACCTTAGAAAGCGCTTTTCTCAAAAGCGTTGTTTCAAGTCTTATATTTTTTTTTTAATTTATAAGACCTTAGACAGCGCTTTTAAGGAAAGCGTTGTCTAATATTTTCCTTTAATTTTTTTTTAATTTATAAGACCTTAGAAAGCGCTTTCCTCAAAAGCGTTGTCTAAGGTCTTATATTTAGACGCGCTTTTATTTTTCTAAGTGAACAGTTTCCGTGTTTTCTAAATTTTTTAACCTATAGCAGCGCTTTGTCCAAGAAGCGATGTCTTTGGTGCGATGTGAAAAGCCAATTTTGGCGTAGTGTTAGAAAGAAGAAAAGGAAGAAAGGGAAGAGAGAAGAAGGAAGAGGAAGAGAGGGAAGAGACAGAGAGAGAGAGAGAGAGAGAGAGAGAGAGAGAGAGAGAGAGAGAGAGAGAAGATTATGGTAGATTTTGAAATTTGAAGAAAGGAGATTGTAGAGATAGAGAGAGACGATGCAAGGTTGGAAGAAGAAAGAGACAGAGAGTTGGTAGATTTTGACCCATAATTGACATTGGAACCCACAATTAGTTGATATTGGGACCAACAATCAGTTTGTTTTATGTATCTTTTTAGTTACTTTGAGTCAAATACCATTACTTTGTAACAAATCCAATGTTAAATTCAAAGGAAGCCATAACTATATTATTTGGATAGCTCATTTGGTTGGAAAAAGTAAATTTTGGACACAAAATGCCCCTAATTTGATGATGTGGAGGACAAAGAGAAAAGGTTGTTTTTGTGATTTTCAGAACACATGAATTTCTTATATTATAGATAAAAAATATTAATAATTAATACACAACGGTCACACTATTATTAGTTGCCATTTTTATTGAAAAATTGCACTTTTTTAGGCTCTAGGTAAATAGAAACTAACAGTCACATTATATTATTGTTGGCATAATAAATACACAACGGTTATTATAATATTAAGGTATCATCATAAATAAATAAATAAAATTTTTTGGAGGCCCTAGGCACAAGCCTAGTTTGCCTATAGCTTTGGCCGGGCCTTAGTCGAAGGTTGTTATATTAATACCGACGCTTGCAGCGTACTTAATGTGTGACTCGGATTTACACGGATTAGCGTAAATGATTCGGTCGAGTGAAACTCCGAGAGATAAAACAGACTCGATTTCGGCGCGGCTAGCGCAGTCGAAATTGGAGCCGGGTGTAGCGAGTGCACCTATAAGTGAAATGTTTGGGTTACATTTAACGGCGTAGAAAGATTTAACGGTTGGAAGTTTAGTTAACCATTTGTTCATGAGGTCAATGACGACTTTTAAATCAAGAACGCTTAAAGGTGAATCAATTTCAGTTGATTTGGTTTCAATAATGGATTGAATGAAATCAGAGATAGTAATTTCTGAGGATAGAGTTGTGACTTGCTTGCCTTTCACGCCTGAAGCACCAAAAATGGACTTCACGTTGGTAAATTGGAATTCTTCAGCTACTAGTGTAGGCATTTTTGGGGTTTTTTTAGTGCTTGATAGAAAGAAAAAAAAGCAGTAGTGTGGAATTATATCTGACTAAGATGTTGGAGATAGTAGAACACAAACAAATTTTATTTTATTAAATAATTATTGTATTGGGTCAATAAATCATATACAATAATTAGTTTATAATATACTCCATCCGTCCTAAATTATAAGACGTTTTAGATTTTTTATATAAATTAAAAAACTTAATTATTACTTAATGGAAAAGACAAATTATACATAATTTTACAGTAATGTCCCTCATAATTATATAGGAGAGAGAAATTAAAAGAGTTGAAAAAATAAATAATAATAAATATTTACGAGTATATTGGAAAAGATGTCATTTATATTATATTGAAAATATAAAATGACTTATAGTAATTTAAAACATATTTTTTTGACAAAGTAACTTATAATTTGAGACGCAGAGAATAAAGCAGAGGGAGCATATAGACATGATTATAGAGGTCACATGCATGGGAAGACCACAATTATTATATGAAAGAGATAGGACTGAATATATCAACACATGTTGTGGGCTTTTGTCGGAAGGGGAAGCTTTTGTCGGAAGGGAAAAGTGAAAAGAATGAATGACCGGTTTGTTTGGGCTTTAAAAAATGAAATTTTTGTCATTTTTTTTTAATATAGATTCCACATAAATATTTTTTAAAATATTATAAATTTTTTTAAATTTATTTTTTATAAATTAAAAAATTAATTTTGACATTTTATAACATTAATATATATTATTGAAGACCAAAATATAGTCAAAATCATAATTTTTAAAAAAAATTGTATTTCAAAAATAATTTTCATGAAAAACTATTTAAAATAGCTTCAAAATTAAATTATTTTTTGAAATTTTAAAATTTTGATATTATAAAAAAAAATTTTGTAAAATTTTTTTCTTACAATATAAAAATCATTTTTAAAAAAAATCAAAACAAACGGACCCAATATAACAACACATGTTTTGAATGTTTTTGTACGAAAATTTGGAGAATTGTTTCAATTTTAAAAATGGACTATACAGTATACATGTGTTGAATGTTTTTGTACGAAAATTTGGAGAATTGTTTCAATTTTAAAAATGGACTATAATAAAAAAAGGAAGGCAATTACTCCCTTTGTTACTTTATATGTGTCATTTTTACAATAAATTTTTGTTTCTTTTTAATTGTCACTTGTAAATTACAAGGTAGTATTAATTGTATTTTTGTCAAAATTATCCCTAAGTAATTATTATAGAGAGAGAAAAAGTTAGATGAATATAATAAATAATTAGGGGTATTAAAGGTAAAAAGAGAATTGTTGTTTGAAAAATAACTATATTGATTAAGTTTTTTGGTAAGTGTAAAAAGTCAAAAAATTATATTTAAAAAGGAACAGAGGGAGTACCTTACATTATAAATAAAATTCAACAACTAATATTTATATATTTATTTCAAATTTATAATTTATAAAAAATTATTTTTAAACACCTATTTTTAAAAGCCCTGAACTGTGGGCATCATTGCCCGGGTCCCAAGGTCAACTCTAGTTTTACACTAAGGGTAATAAGAATGCACCTTATCAAAATATTGAATTTTTAAAACTAAATTAAAGAAACAATAAAAATAGAAATATTTAAGTAAATTACATTCCCCTCCTTTCAAAAGAGATGGGCATATTATACTATTTTCTCATATTGTGTTAAAAAAATATATTTTTCTCCAAAATATATTATTTTTCTCTTTTTGAGAGATATGATATTACCCTACCATTTTTCGTGTGTTAAAATATACATTCTCTTATCTTATGCAAAATATTTTACACTTTTCTTTCTTGAGAGATACTCATATTACACTATCTTTTACTCTAATATATTTTTTATCTATTATCTTAGTGGCTGAATTTTACCCCTTAAAGAGAATAAGTAGGATATCGTAATTTCAAACTCATTCACATCACGTTACTTATAGGTGAACAAGTTATACAATTACATTCCTTCTTCAACATAATATATTAGAAAAAAGACATTCCACTCTTTTAAAAGATTAATAAATTATATTCTTCATTCTTCTTAGTGGCTCTTCCTTTCCTTGTCTACGACTCTCACCCAAGTTGTTGAAGGTTTTAAGGGCCCTGATTCTAATACTTTCGACGAAGGAGGACACTAGTTGAAGGCCTAGATTTAATAGGTACTTCTTCCTTTCATTGTTGGCGCATGATCAGTGCATTTTAATGCACATTCTCTTATGTTTGTACTTAGGCATTTCTTTAGTTTGTTTTG
Organism: Lathyrus tuberosus; assembly: GCA_022829125.1. Lineage (NCBI taxonomy): Eukaryota > Viridiplantae > Streptophyta > Magnoliopsida > Fabales > Fabaceae > Lathyrus > Lathyrus tuberosus. The sequence goes on from JALAZF010000090.1 coordinate 12,435,816, forward strand.
TTTATTTTACTGTTTTATTATGTTTTTATAATTAAGTCTTTTGAAAGCTCTTGTGTTTTGGAGAAATTTTGGTAAAACATAAATGCTAAAAAAGAAGCTTCAACATGAAGATCAAGCTGAATATTTCTGCAGAAGATAAGATGTCGAATGAGATGTCTCAGCATGCAGACTCGACATCCTGGACTGTTATAACAGATTGATTTAAATCTGTTTTATATATGCTGCAAGATTCAAGGAGCAATTGCAGGAGTGGATCAAGAAGATGGAAAGCCCAAGAGAGCAGAAGACTATAAATAGTAGACTTAGGTCTAGGGTTTAGTTAGACCTTTTTATACTTTTGTATCACTTGTGACTTTGTAACCTAAATACTTTGTAAAATAAGGGTTTATGGTTTGAGAGTCGTCAGCTCTCTTAGGAGTTAGAAGTCGTCATTCTGCAGTATGGGATGCAGGATGGAAGGCATAGGTACAGGGTTCAACCAAAAGCCTTTAGGCAATGGTTGTTCTTGGACGAAGCTTTGAAGCAAGTCCAAGATAACTTGGAGATCAAGAAACTGTGACAGGTTTTGAAGATCAGCAGAAGACAGAGACAACACAGGTTGTGAAGGAGGATGTGAGTAGGTCTCTCATATCAAGGTTGTAAACGACTAGAGTTTAACCTTGGTAAAGATGTTCATTGAAGGTAGTGATTAGGATAAAGTTGTAAACGGGGGAGTTTAACTTTATGGCAATACTACAGATAGTGAAATCTTCATCCTTGATTGGTATCCCCCAGAGTAGGTGAATTGCACCGAACTGGGTCAACATATCTTGTGTTATTTATTATTCTGCTATTTACAGTTTTCTGTAATTATGTTCTTGACTGACATGTCCCAACATGATGTCGTAACATAGGTTGGTGACTTTGCTGCTGCACTTCATAACAGTAGATGTGTATTCAAACTTGTTTACTATAGATGCAGTAATCAATGTCTTAACATTCAAATGGGACATTCGAGCATCTGCATAACCAGAATTTCAATTGGTATCAGAGCAGGCATCCTGTCTGGTTCTGGATGAGATCTTTGGGAGATACTTTCTGGCGTTTAAACAAGGAGGAGTTTTGGAGATTAGATCAATCAACTCAAATATACCCAAGGGTATTAATGGATGAGATGAATGTTCTGGATCGAAGGGAGCAACCCGGGGGTTGTTCATGTTGCTGAGGAGATTCTACAACAACTACAAGAGAAGTGGCTAGTTCTCTTGTTGGTGGTGTCCTGAAAGATGTCTTGACATCTTGTCTAGGGCAAGTTGAAGTTGTTCTTTAGTGATTCCGATGCAGATGTTTCTGATTGAAGGATTCCAGTAGTATGGGATACTGGAGTAATGATTGAAGGAAGATTGTAGTTGCCCTTACCTGGTTCTGTTCTTGTAGATGTCAGCCGATTTGAAGATAGATAGCATTCTAAAGTCGGGAGCAGAGGGATGTTATTGTGATGGTTGAGTCTTATGCGACTTGGTACATGGTTGAGTGGCGTCATCATGTATTCTGAAGTCAGATTGAAGAGAAGGGGTAAGATGAATTATCAAACTCATGCTCTAGGGGTTTGATGATTTCTTGTTGACTAAGTTGTTGAAGACACTTGATATGATGATCAAGTCCAATCAAGGCAATTCAGTCATGTTCTGGAGTCTGCTAGTTATTCTTCAGACTAGGAGGTGCTTTCTTGGAAGTATAGGAGTGAAGACAGTGGAGGTGATTTATTTTCACCGTCCATAAAAGCGTGCAAGGAAGAACTCATACTTCTCAACCCTAAGGATGAGTTCACACAGTTGAGGTAATTAGGATTCGTTCAGAGAGAATCTTAAGAGCTTGAGTCAAGAGGGGCAGCCTTGATATCTCAATAACTTGCACAAAACAAAAGAAGACAGCATGAAGAGGAATATCTTGGTGATATTCAGAAGATGCTGGAGTCGGATAAGGGTTAAAACTACAAGGATTTAAGATCAATTGCTTTAAGTAGATTGATTATCCTTGTGATTCAAGATTGAGGATGTTCTGTCAGATGTTCTAACATCTTTTCATCAGAGGTTTGGAGAATCATGGGAGGGGTTCTACATTCGCTCAGAAGTCTCCTAGGTGTTGACCTGGGATTATTGGCTTAGCATCTTTTCCTGGAAAGTATTGTGAATGACTTGTCCAGATGGTGATGTTGTTGAAGATGGAGATGGAAGACTATGATAACATCATAATCTTGATGACTACTTGGATTGGTTTATTTCTGATCCAGGTACTTTAGGGCATTCCAGAATGCTCATCATGGAGTTCAGATAGGTGGCAATATCAGCAACTTCGTGAAGATGGCTCTACTCAAGGAAAGGTGGCATTCTTGGTATAGGTATGGGGGTAGTTTCTAACTATTCCTTCTGAAGATTCAGACAGTGGCAGGTCTGAAGTCTTTGGAGAAGCACTGGCAGGTATTCATCAAGGTGTGAGCTTATATGGAATAATTGCAAAATCAACAGGATAGAGGTTGTCTACTCAAACTTGGTTAGTGAATCAAGTCTATGAGAACATGGGACTCTTGTTCTGTTAAGGGAGGAAGTTATTTCTAGTGGCAGAAGAAGGAGCTGAATTCAACAACTAAATGTCGAATCAAAATGTTCTGACATCTAGTTCAACATCAGAATCTCAGTTGGTGAAGTGGCACATCAACTTAAGATAGGGTGATCTACAGGAATGAACAATGGGATGCTTCAAAAGGATCGTTCTCATGGCAGTTTGCGGGAACTGTAGGAAAGAGAAGATGTTACATGTCCATGGCTTAGGGAGCCTAAGTATGTTTGCTATTGAGCAAGTGGAACATGTGACTTGAAGATCAAGTTTCATTGGTGGATCAGGATATCTTTGAGAGAGTTCTGACAAACGTGAAAAGGTCAAACTGTGGCATTTGGCTATTTTCATATGAGGATTCATGAATGTCATTCATTCTTTTGTATACTTGTTCATGTGTGAATCACTTTAGTTCCCACCCTTTTTGTGAGGAAGCCTTCTATTGTTCATATATGCACGGAGTACCGACTTTCTTATTCTAACTGGATTTTATTATGTTTAATCTTTTGTTTGTGTTGATTATATGAAAGCATGAAAATGATCAAGGCAATTTTGTTTCATTTTGAGCACAACTACCTAGCCAAATAGTCATTCACCTTGTGAGTGTGTGAGAATTCGTAACCCCTTTGAGCTTTTTGATCCATGTTTTATTTGAACTTAATGCTTGTCTATGAGTGTTTAGTTCACTTATTTTTTATTGGATTTTGTTTTTTTTTTACCTCAACTGTGTGTTGTTGTATGAATTTTTGCCTTGCCTTAGAAAGTAGGGAGTATTCACATGATGATGCGGTTGAATTCAAGTTGGGGAGAGAATGATTGTTTACTCATTGGTTGGATTCTATGAGGATTGAAAAAGAAAAGAAAAAAGAGAAAAATATGACAAAGAAAAGAAAAGAAAAAAAGTGAAAAAGAAAGAAAAAGAAAATCCTTGAGAAAGGAAACAAAAAGAGTTCAAATAATTATGCTAAATAAGTATTGTGTTTTGTGTAACACTTGGGATGAAAGAAGAAGTTGATTGGAATTTGGTATTTGAACTTTTGTGTGTAAATCACCCCCTTAGGTTTAGGCAAGTTTTTGTTTCAATTACCTTAAGAAATTGCCCCTTGTTTGTTTACCGACCACGCTACAACCTTGAAAGTCCTTGTGATTCTTGCCTTTGTATGTTCAATGTGAATTTTTGGATGGATGCATAATTTAGTCTTTTGTTTGCAAGATTGTTGTGTGAGTGAAAGTACCTCATTTTGTGTTTTTCATCTACCGATGATTGTTTTTCCTAGGTGTGATTCATATTTGAACTTGTGTTATTTTAGAATTGTTGGCATTACTTTTGTACTTTGCTTTTGTTTCGTGACTATGTTATCGTCGTAGTTTAGTGGTTAGTATTTACTTTGTGTGTACCGTTTTTCATTGGAACCATTTTCAAAACCCGTCGATTCGTGATTCTTTGGTTTTCACTCTGTTTATTTGAGTTGTTTGATTTTTGTTTGAGGACAAACAATTATGTAAGTTGGGGAGAGTTTGATAAGTGCAAATTGTACCTATTTTTGTATATAAGTTTTGTTGCACTTATCGATACTTTTTGTTAAATATCATACGAATAAACCCCGTTTTGTTTGTAAATACATTTACTTTACGTTACAGTGTATATATTGCGTTATCGTGTAATTATCATTGAGTTTAATTGATTTACATTTACTTTTGCAGGTATTCAATCAAGGATATCTTGCCATTGTTGTATAGAGCATTGAATAAGCTTTCCAGCGCTTCAAACCGGGCGAAAAACAGAGTTACGGTTCAAAAGTTACGAATAAAACAAAGCAGAATTTTATGCTGTTCTGTCAAATTCGCCAGGCAAATTCTGATTCGCCAGGCGAATTTGAGAATTTTGCCAGGCGAGGCTGTGGCGGGGCCCTAGCGAGAGAAAAGTTGTAAATTCAAGTTGATGCCGTCTTGTGCTCGCATCTTGTTCAGGCGAGTTTTGCGATATTCGCCGGGCGAATTTTCATTCGCCAGGCGAATGTAGATATTTTTGCCAGGCTGTTTTATTGCGCAGCTGGTATGAGAGAAAAAGGGGAATCCGCCAGGCAAATTTTCAATCCGCCTGGCGAATTTGTCTGAACCAAAATTTTGTATTTAATTCATTTTACTTCATTTTTGAGAGGTTATGTTGTTTGGGGGTGATTTTTGTCTCCAAACTTCATCAAACTTCATTCTTTGGTATATTAGTTTAGAAAACAACTATGGAGCTTGCACACGGAGGAACTGGGGTGAATTGATCGTCGACCGGCTCCGAAAAACTGTGAGATGTTTGGTTCATTTCTCTTTTTCTTTGTGTTTTTCTTTATGGTTGGGTTGTGTATAAGTATTTGCTGTAAACTCGTGTACATTTGTCGCCCATGGCGTTGTATAAAACTTGCTTTACAAATCTTTATCGATGATTGTTCTTGATTTTTGCTTAAATGCACGGGGTTTGGGTCGTGTTAGAGATAAACTTCACAAACTTCGATTAAGGATAATTATGTGTTAGTTTCTGGATGCTGGAGATAGATTTAGGGCTAACAATCCAAAGGGTGTCAAAACTTAATGCCTTCGTGTCTTGAGTCGGGTGCGAGAGTGCCGATGAGGGTAGCATGGTTGAGTGTGCCAGAGATGGACATGTGTTGTGAACGATACCGGGTGATATTGAGGAGTATTATAGGTTTAGTATAATTGGTCGGTAAGTTTAAGTTTGTGAGCAGTCAATTATGTGCATGCCTGATAAGTTTGTCTTGCTGAAGAATGAATTTGTTTTATGTTTTAATGTTTACTTTTCTGTTTTCTTGTTTAAACCATTTTAACCCAAACTCATAAACGCGAGAGATTGTCGAACGACATTATTTCCCTCGAACCGATCTCTGTGGACACGACATAAATCCCGGAGGGAATTCTTTCCGAAAATAAATATTCTTGCTTGCCGCTTTACCGCTTCAACAATGATGAAGTAGAAGAACTTCCTTGGATGGAGAATGTAGAGAAGACTGAAGTAGATCGGGTATTGATTTCTTGGAAATCAGAATATGAAGATATTCATCAGTTGATCAAGAGTATTCCTGATTATCATACGGGAGAATGATATGGAATGTCTGCCTTTGGAGAGTTGGGTGATTATCAGATGGAGAGGCCTTGCTAAGGCCAGATAAAAAGCTTGTGGAGGGGATACCACCCCTAATTGGAAAGTCATGCTTTTCTAAAGCATGTGTCCGGTATCTGACACCGATGGGAGAAACAAACTAAGAGGTATGGTATCTCTTTGGGGAGTGTGCTACATTCCAAGCCAATTGGATTTTATCTCAAGCAGCTGGAGGTCTATACATGAGAATGCAGGTGGAGTTCGTATGGTGTGTAGATGGTTGCAGGAAGAGGGGGATCAATGGGACTTTGATCTTAATCCAAGAGTTTGTTACTAATGGAGGATGGCGATCCTTATGTGACCTCACGATAGCATGATAGGACTTCATGTGTGAGTGATTATTGGTTCTTGTCAGAAGAAGCAATAAGAGAGTTGATGATTGTGTTCAGCAGGTGGCTTGAACTGAGGGTGCGCTCTTGAAGACATGAAGATGCGTCTTAATTAGCTAGGTGTTTTGTGGAGGAGCATTGGTTACCTTAGATAGAGGGAGTTGCTCCTTGATCTAAGATGTTTTTCTGCTAAGGTGTAGTTGGAATTCCAGTTTGTATTGTGCATCAAGCAAGCTGTGATTATGTGTCCATCCTGGGAGGATGAGATGTCAAGAAGGATGTCTTGACATTCTTGTATTGTTGCAAGTTGGGGGAGACTTGGCAGTGCAAGTTACATGGTTCTTATTGGATGCTTAAGAATCATTGGTTGAGTTTGGGGGAATTTATTTTTCTCTGCGGGCTGTGATCACAAAACTGTGAAGTTATTGATCAATACAGAAGTTTCTGGTAGATAATGTCTAATTGCTACTGCTTCTGCTGTTCTGCTACTGTCTGCTTGCTTTTGATTGATTACCCTTAATGCATAGTTGCTTGGTTTGTCATAGTATGGCTAAAAAGGGAGAGAAGTAAGTAGTAGTAGTGTTCCTTGGTTGTTTCCTTGAGGGGGAGATGGATGTGGTATTCAAAGGTTATTTTAGCCAAAATTTGCCAAAAAGGGGGAGATTGAAAGCTCTTGTGTTTTGGACAAATTTTGGTAAAACATAAATGCTGAAAAAGAAGCGTCAACATGAAGATCAAGCTGAATATTTATGCAGAAGATAAGATGTCCAATGAGATGTCCCAGCATGCAGACTCGACATCCTGGACTGTTATAACAGATTGATTTAAATCTGTTTTATATATGCTGCAAGATTCAAGGAGCAATCGCAGGAGTGGATCAAGGAGATGGAAAGCCCAAGACAGCAGAAGACTATAAATAGTAGACTTAGGTCTAGGGTTTAGTTAGACCTTTTTGTACTTTTGTATCACTTGTGACTTTGTAACCTAAATACTTTGTAAAATAAGGGTTTAGGGTTTGAGAGTCGTCGGCTCTCTTAGGAGTTAGAAGTCGCCATTCTGCAGTATGGGATGCAGGATAGAAGGCATAGGTACAGGGTTCAACCAGAAGCCTTTAGGCAATGGTTGTTCTTGGACGAAGCTTTGAAGCAAGTCCAAGATAACTTGGAGGTCAAGAAACCGTGACAGGTTCTGAAGATCAGCAGAAGACAGAGACAACACAGGTTGTGAAGGAGGATGTGAGTAGGTCTCTCATATCAAGGTTGTAAACGACTAGAGTTTAACCTTGGTAAAGATGTTCATTGAAGGTAGTGATTAGGATAAAGTTGTAAACGGGGGAGTTTAACTTTAGGACAATACTACAGATAGTGAAATCTTCATCCTTGATTAGTATCCTCCAGAGTAGGTGAATTGCACCGAACTGGGTCAACATATCTTGTGTTATTTATTATTCTTCTATTTACAGTTTTCTGTAATTGTGTTCTTGACTGACATGTCCCAACATGATGTCGTAACATATGTTGGTGACTTTGTTGCTGCACTTCATAACAGTAGTTGTGTATTCAACCTTGTTTACTATAGATGTAGTAATCAATGTCTTAACATTCAGATGGGACATTCGAGTATCTGCATAACCAGAATTTCATCTTTGTTTGCAGTTAATCTATTTTCGCGGCTTGTTTTCAGCTTTAGCGGTTATTTGATACATGTCCACTGTTTGGATCATAACTGGAGCTACGAGAATCGGATTTACGTGTTCTACCAGACGTTGGAAAGCTAAGACAAAGAGCTACAACTTTTATGTTGTACGAAGAAGCTGATTCTGAGTGTAGAAGGCTTGAATAATTCGTTGAAGTCAGGACCCGAATTTTACCTTTAGGAATATTTAGTTTTGGGCCGAGTTTTTTATGTTTTTCAACCCAGTTGGGTTAGAACCGGATTTTGTTATGCTTCCCTATACCTAGTAGCAGCCGTACTACTGTTCCTTATGTTCTTTTCACTATTCACAACTTTGGTTTTTGCTTTTGTACAATTGAATGGAGAATTAATCCGAAGGATTAATCTGCTGTAATCGGTTTCCGCCGACACTTTTGTTAGAACAACATAAAACATAAAAGCAGAATTTTGAAGGTAGTAACAATGGTGGAAAAGAAACTTGGGGAAGAAGATGAATTGAGAGAGAGAGAGAGAATTAGGGTAGAGAGTAATAATAGTGATGAATGAAAATTTGGCATTAATTTGGAATTGGAATTACATCAATGTATTTATACATGAGAGAATACAACAACTAATAACAAAAAATCAACTAAAGTGCAAAGCTGTTAAATCTGTTATTTTTGGAAAACTAACAGGTGTAACCGATTAACAACATATGGGTAATCGATTACCCTTGTCAAATTTCCAAAAATACAGCTTTTTTACAACAGCTCACAACACACCACCTCACTTTAGTTGCTCCAAGTTCATCATGCTCAAGCTCTTCAACAGTCTCTTGAATACCTCATTTGTCACACCCTTGGTCAACAAATCCGCAACTTGGTCCTCGCTTCGGCAATAGCTCAATCTAAGCTTTCCATCACCGACCAATTCTCTCAAGTAATGAAACCGCATCTCAATATGCTTGCTCCTTCCGTGTGCAATCAGATTCTTCGCAAGATTTATCGCGGAAACATTATCCACAAACAGTGTGGTGGCATCATCATCACCACATCCCAATTCCTTCATAAGATTCACTAACCACATAGCTTGGCAAGCACTCAATGATGCCGCAATGTACTCGGCCTCACAAGAAGAGAGTGCTACAACTGGTTCCTTCTTCGAACACCATGAGATTGGTGTACTACCGAACATAAAGATGTAACCCGCCGTAGATTTCTGATCATCTTTATCTCCGCACCAATTAGAATTGGTGTAGCCAAGTAAAGTACATTTGTGACCCATATCCGATGTGGGAAACAAAATACCACAACCAAGAGTACCTTTCACATATCTAAGGATTCTCTTGACCGCTGCCAAGTGAGACACCTTAGGTCTCTCCATGAATCTACTCGCAATATCGACACTAAAAGCCAAATCCGGTCGAGTATTGCACAAATACCGTAACGATCCAATCAAACTCCGGTAAAGTGTTGGATCCACATCATCCTCATCATCACTTTTGGACAGCTGAACTCTAGCCTCACAAGGAGTATTAGAAGCATTACAATGTTCCATTTCACACCTTTTCAAGATATCTAGAGCATACCTTCTTTGATGCATAAGCAGCCCCACTTTTGACTTGTGAAACTCTATGCCAAGAAAGTATCCCATGACACCAAGGTCCGTCATCTCAAACTCACTCATGAGCTCCACTTTGAACCTTGAAATACTCTTGTCATTGCTGCCCGTAATCAAGAGATCATCAATATACAAGCAAAGTATAATAACACCATCAATAGTATCCGACCTCACATAAACACCATGTTCGGATACACACCGTTTGAAACCGATGTCAATAAGAAAGCCGTCTATATGTTTGTTCCAAGCTCTCGGAGCTTGTTTCAAACCATACAACGCCTTGTGTAGCTTGTAGTACTTCTTCTCTTGATTTCTAATCACGAAACCGGGTGGCTGCCCCACATAAACCTCCTCATCAAGAGGACCATTCAAAAACGCAGATTTCACATCCATTTGGTAAATCACCCAATTGTTGCTATGCGCAATTCCAACAACCAAACGAATAGTCTCCAATCTAGCCACCGGTGCGAATACCTCCTCATAGTCTATCCCTTCACGTTGCAAGAACCCTTTGGCAACTAATCGAGCTTTGTAATTGATTACTTCACCTTTAGGATTTGCTTTGACTTTATAGACCCATCGCACACCAATCGGTTTCTTTCCATGTGGTAAATCGACCAACTCCCAAGTACCATTTTTTTCAATAGATTCCTGCTCCTCTTTCATTGCACATATCCATTTAGGATCACTTAAGGCTTCCTCCTCATTTACCGGTTCAGATTTGGCCATAAGTGCAAAATAAACAAAATCATCATCATTGTTCACTTCATTATCTTGGAACCTCTCACAATCTCGGAGTCTATGAGGCAAGGCTCTTTGCCTCACTGGTCTACCAATATTCACAACACCATTTTCCGCTTCAGTAGGTGTAGGTACAGCGGCATCAGAACTCTCAGCATCAAACAAATCAACAAACTGTTGTTGTTCAGCAGGGTGTAATCGGTTAGCAACATTTGGGTAATCGATTACACCTGCTGTTTCAGCAGTTTTTATTTCGTCAAACAGCACGTCCCGGGTTATCACGATTTTCTGATTCCTCTCATCAAACAGCTTGTACCCTCCAGTAGAGTGATATCCAACAAATATCAATTTCTCACCTTTATCATCCAACTTCTTTCTAAGTTGATTCGGTACATGACGATATGCAATCGATCCAAAAACGCGCAAATGATTCACACTCGGTTTGAAACCACTCCAAACCTCTTCTGGTGTAATCTTCTCCAGCTTCTTAGTAGGACACCTATTCAACAAGTAGGTGGCTGTAGACACGGCCTCACCCCACAATTCCTTAGGCAATCTCTTCCCACAAAGCATACTGCGCACCATGTTCATTATTGTACGATTTTTCCTCTCGACAGCTCCGTTTTGTTGAGGCGTATATGGAGGCACCACCTCACACACGATACCCTCAAGATCACAAAACTTCCCAAACTCACTAGAGGTATATTCACCTCCACCATCCGTTTTGAGAATTTTGAGCTTCCGACCGCTTTGACGTTCCACCATGGATTTGAAACTCTTGAACACTCCAAATACCTCATCCTTCCTCTTGATAAGATATGTCCAAAGCTTCTTACTAAAGTCGTCAATAAACGTAACAAAATATCGATTGCCACCATAAGTCTCTACTTGCATCGGTCCACAAACATCGGAATACACCACCTCAAGTAAGCCTTTGGTTCTTCGACCCGCATCCTTGCTAAGCACATTCTTGTGTTGCTTACTCATCACACATTCCTCACACAATTCTGTCGGAACACTGATATGTGGCAGCCCTGTTACCATTTCACTTTGTTGCAACATTTTGAGATCCCTAAAATTAAGGTGACCAAGACGGTAATGCCATAACCACTCATCTCTACTTGCCGCGGTAGCTAAACAACGATGCTCCATAACCTTTAACTCAACCTTAAAAGTTCTATTGGCAGCCATCGGCGCTTTTAGAATCAACACATCATTTGAATCTAAAACGCGTAACATCTTGTTCTCCAACCGAATTAAGTAACCTCTTTCAAGTAATTGGCCAATGCTTAAAAGATTACACTTAATTCCCGGTATGTACAAGACATCTTTGATCCTAGAATGTCCACCATTCTTTCTTCCGATCAAAACATCTCCTACCCCTTCGGCTCTTAAAGTGGTGTCGTCGGCAAACTTGACTTTACTCTTTGCCGCTTGATTGATTTGCACAAACCAATCCTTTCGACCCGTCATATGTGTTGAACAACCGGAATCCAAGTACCACTCGTCTTTACTTTGAACTCCATCACCCATGGTAAGTAATGCATTTCGACCCGAACGCATTTTTCTGCCACTTTCCGACACAGTACAACTGCTGTCCCGCAAACTGTCATCACAGTAGCTGCTGCCAGCAGCATCAACAATGACATAATTCTCTTCCATAATCATCACAAGAAGGGTATCTTCATCATCTACCTCTTCCCTAGCAACCTTATCCTCATCCGCATCCTTTTCCTTGCGTTTTGAGCGACATTCTTTCGCAAAATGCCCAAGCTTTTGACAATTATAACACTTCACAGAACTTTTGTCAAACGGCTTGCGGGTGCTTTGATTACCCTCTTTGGAGCTTCCTTCACTCTTTGAATTTTGTGGATCTTTTCCACTAAAATTCTTCTTACTTTTAGAAGTCCATTTCCCTTTCGATCTCTTGTTCTTCTCATGTAGACGCGCTTGCAAAGCGATCTCCGCTTTGGCTTTGTCGGCACTTCTCTCATCCACCCTTTGTTCATGCGCCTCTAACGAACTTTGCAACTCATCTTTGCTCAAAGTTGTTAGATCCTTCGACTCCTCAATAGCCACAACAATGTTATCGAAACGTGATGTAAACGAACGCAACACTTTCGATACAACATTCTGCTCAAGGATCGTTTCACCACATGACTTGATTTGGTTGACTAACCGAGTAATGCGCGTGATGTAATCGTTGATCGTTTCTTTGTCCTCCATTTGCGTTAACTCGAATTGACGTTTGTAAGTTTGTAACCTTACCACCTTCGCTTTGACAGCACCGGCATACGCTTTCTCCAAGATTTCTCATGCTTGCTTCGCGGATTCACAATCACCAACCTTCTCGAAATTGTCGTTATCAACACACGAATGAATCAAGAATAGAGCTTTGTAATCCTTCTTCTTTTCTTCCTTGTATGTAGCCCTACGAGCATCGTTAGCATCTGCCCCTAACGGTGTAACTCCATTGATGACGATCTCAAGAACCTCTTGATAACCAAACAAAACCTTCATTTGTTTCGCCCATTTGTCGTAGTTCTTCGAATCAAGAATTGGGAGATTGGTGGGAATTCGATCATTGGAAACGGTAGCCATTGTTGTTGCAGCAGATTAGGATCAATAACCAGGCTTTGATACCAAATGTTAGAACAACATAAAACATAAAAGCAGAATTTTGAAGGTAGTAACAATGGTGGAAAAGAAACTTGGGGAAGAAGATGAATTGAGAGAGAGAGAGAGAGAGAGAGAGAGAGAGAGAGAGAGAGAGAGAGAGAGAATTAGGGTAGAGAGTAATAATAGTGATGAATGAAAATTTGGCATTAATTTGGAATTGGAATTACATAAATGTATTTATACATGAGAGAATACAACAACTAATAACAAAAAAATCAACTAAAGTGCAAAGCTGTTAAATCTGTTATTTTTGGAAAACTAACAGGTGTAACCGATTAACAACATATGGGTAATCGATTACCCTTGTCAAATTTCCAAAAATACAGCTTTTTTACAACAGCTCACAACAACTTTGAGGTTCTTTTAATTTCCAATAAAATCTATTTTCTTTCAATTATTCTTTGTGATATCTTATTTGCTTAATTCGATTTATCTTAGGGTTGATTGATTTATTTCGATGATTGCATGTTCTTATACTTTAATCGTGTTTGCTTAATTCGCGTATGTTTCTCGTGTTTGCTTAATTCACAGTTACTATATCTCATCTGTTTGCTTAATTCAAAAATTAGGAATATGTATCGTATAATATCAATTGTGTTTGTTTGATTGTTATTATAATCGAAAAGGGGATATAGTCCGCTTAAGAATTGGGAATTATTTAGATCGATGATAAGTTGGGAAACTAAAACAGGAGATTAACTGTTTCAGCTTATTTTGATAATCACTTATTTTCATTATTTTTTCTAAATCAAAGCCAAAACCCATCATAAATCGTTACTGTGTTGGTTAATAAAAGCACAAGAATCCTTGAGAACGATACTCGAGTTGTCGTTACCGTAACTATACTTTTTCAAAAATTACTCGTTTTTGATCCGTGCGCGACAGCGGATCAAATTGGCGCTGTTGCCGGGGATTCTTGTTGATGTTAGACAATTTTAAAATTTTAGTTAAGAGTTTTGTTAGATTTTTTTGTTTTTTGTTTTTTGTTTTTTGTTTTTTTTTGTTTTTGCGTGTTAATTTTCAGGGTTGTATTGCAGTGGTAAGCGTTTCAGCCTATTAGGTAAGTTTGGAAGTTACTGTTTTGATTTGCTCCAAATTTTTTTCCAGAAAATCATAAAAAAAAATCGACGAACAATACTCATTTAGAATAAGATTCTAAAAGATTTTGACCCTGAAAATCGCAAATTCATTAGTTTTCTATTTTATTTGATTTATTTCCTATTTTCATATTTTCAAAAAAATCCGAAATTTTTTGTAGATATTTATTCTGATTTGATTTGATTTTAGTTATATTTTCATAATTTTTAGATTTTATTCGCTTTACTATTTTTTCCATTCTTTTTCTTAATAGGGACATTGTTGGTATTTTCCTAATTATTGCTGCATTGTTGAATTAGTTTTGTGATTTCTAATTCTTTGTTAATTTTTTTCCCTTTTGATAACATGGCTGAACAAAGAACATTAAGAGAGCTTGCTGCTCCTGATGTTCATTACAATGATTTAAGTATTGAATATACTGATGATGTTGTTGTTCCTTTCGAATTGAAATTTGGTTTAATACACTTGTTGTCAAGGTTTAATGGTCTTGCAGGTGAGGATCCGAATAAGAATCTGAAGGAACTCCAGATTCTATGCTCTACACCTTCTGGACCTTCACTAGAGGACCTTGTCAAGCAAATGGCTATAAATAATCTCTAGTTTCAGCAACGAACAGATTCTACTATTTAGGCTTTGCAGACACAGATTGGACAGTTTGCCACTTTAGTGAATGCCATGAAGTAAGCTCAAGAATCAAACCAACTACCTGCCTAAACAGTAGTGAATCCAAAAGAGTTACTTTATGATTTAGTTGATGATACTTATTCTGAATTATTTTCTGATTTTCCATCATTAGCAGATTTTGATGATACTTACTCTGGTGATTCATGTACCGACACTAACATTTGCTCTGTTTGTGCTGAGATTAATGCTGCCGTGCAGGGTGTTGTTTTTCATGCAGATGAAGTTGTTTATGCAGCTAAAGCTCTTGACATCACGGCTGCCCCAACCTCACCATCCATTGAACAATCTCCTCCCTTAGAGCTTAAACCACTTCATAATAATATGAAATATGCTTATTTAGAGATGGGTGAAAATATTCCAGTTATAATTTCTTCTAACCTTAATTTCAATCAAGAAAATAAGCTTTTGCAGGTCTTGAAGAAACATAAGAAGGAAATTGGATAGACCTCGATTGAAGATGGAAGAAAAGTAGTGAGGCAGCCCCTTAATCCTTTAATCTCCGATGTTGTGGAAAAGAAGATCACTTTCTCATGCCCATTCGACACTTTTACTTATCGACGATTCTTCTTTGACTCTGGAATAAAAGGCAAAGGCACTAATAATAATTTTAAATTTTATTTTGGACTTTAGTTCCCTTTTTAATTTGGAACTAATTTAATAGGGGGACCAAAAGTTTAAAAAAATGAAAATAAGGAGACCAAAATTAAAAATAAAAATAAAAATAGAGGGACAAAAGTTTTAAATTTTAAAATAGGGGAATCAAAATTCAAAAAAATTGAAAAAAAAGGGATAAAAATTTCGAATTTTAAAAATAAAGAAATCAAAATTCAATGAAAATGAAAATAAGAAAATCAAAATTGCAATTAAGCCAAAAAAAATGGTAGTGTAATATGAATATTCAAGAGAAGGGAGTCTAATTTACTCCAAGAATTTCAGAAAGAACTGGATGTGTGCAATTTGAATTCATGAGTTACCAATAAAATATAGATAGATAATATTATAATCATAGCACATGTTTGTGTGAAGATAAATAACTTAAACAACACATATTAGATTCTAACGGTAGTCAAATTATTGCAAGGGCAGTTGTATTCTGACTAAGTAATGTTATCTTCCTCGATGTTAATAATTCTTCCATTATTTTACAAAAAATCAATTCGTATGGACAGGCGGTATATATATATATATATATATATATATATATATATATATATATATATATATATATATATATATATTATTTATTGTTGTATCAATAAAAAAATGTCTTTCTCTCTTTCAATAATATACCTGTAACGGTTTGGAAGAAATTTATTGAATTGCAACGACGTTTATGTAGGAGGTTTCAGAGGTGGATTCGAAGTGGCTAGGTCATGTGAGTCGAGGTGTGTAAAGCCAAAAGTTTAGGAGGGTTAGGTGTTAAGAATATGAGGCAAGTTAATTTAGTCTTGCTTAGTAAGTGGCAGTGAATTTAGTCTTGTGTATGGAGGGCTATTGTTATAGAGTGGTATGGTTCTTTGGTCTTTAGGTCCCTCGTATGTGGAAGGAAAGGGTGCCTTACGAGGGTTCTTAATTAGTGGAAATATATGTTGGTGAAGGATATGAGGATGGAATGGTTTAGAGGTGGTGAATAGATTTTTTTCAAAAATTATTTTTAAAAATATTTATTTTTAGAAAATCAGAGTTTTACAAACAAATGTTCAGATTACAAACTCTAAGACCAATTGTTGATAGCATGGGAGGAGATTACAAACGAAAGCAAAAGATAGCGACGATTTTATAAAACATACGGTTAAATGGATATATCAATTAACTCAGATTATCATAAATCAAAGCAAGTGAGAAATATAAATTTGTTTAAATAAGCAATTCAACAATCATCATAATTCAATTTTCACACAAAAACCAAATTTAATTAATCAAATGATCCGTAATACCCCGTAAATTATTTCATTCTGCAGAATATTATTATGATCAACTGGGTTCCAGTTTACTCTGAGAATTTATTGAATAAAATAATTAGAGTAAACTGATGAGCTCAGAGCAGATCAGATTAATATTATATGACTCTGAGGTTTTAACTTTTGGCGTTATAGAGACTTTTTGGACATTTAGTAGTGTTACTAACTAATGACATTTCTCTATATCATTTCATTTTTCCCTTTTTCTCTTCATTTGGAACAAAGGCTAGAAAATAGAAAGAAAGAGAAAGTAGAGAGAAGGAAGAGGAAAGGAAAGAAAAAGAAGAAAAGTTCAAGAGAGAAAGATCAAGATCATCATCCATTCTTCATCAAATCATCTCATCTTAATCATCTTCATTTTGCTAAGAGGTGGGTTCTAGTTAGAACTTTAGTTTTAGAGTTTTGGAAAATGTTTGATTTAGGTTAGAAATGTGGAATCAATGGATTTAACGGTTAAAAATCGATATAAACTGTGTTGAATGATCACATTATGCTTATGAACAATTGTGATGCTTGTTTGTGCTGTTTGAGAATGTTGTGTTGAGAAAGATGGGTTTTTAACCCTTGGAACAAGAGGAAAGTACAGCTGAGCATGGCTGTAATGGTGCAAAGCGCCGGGCGGTGCTCAGAGTGCCGGGCGATTCGAGGCAAGCGCCCCTGTTTCGCCGGGCGATGCCCAAGAGGCGCACCATGTAACGCCCCTGCAACTTTTAAGTTTTTGGAGAATATGTTTACGCCTCTGCTTCGACGGGCGAAGCGAGAGGCGAAGGGGATTCCGCCGGGCGAAAAGTGGAGCGTCAGGCGCTCCTGGGACTTCTCCAAATGTCCCCTTTTCTTTTAAAATCCATAACTTTTGATCCGTTTATCCCATTTGAGTGTTCTTGACATCAATAGAAAGCTGTGGAAATAATCTTTATGATGACGGTAAAAGATGTTGGTTTTATTTCCCGATTAAATAATCGGAGGAGACTCGAAGTGGTACAATATTGATAAATTAATATATGTGTTTCTATTGTGCAATTATTATATGCTTTGCTTGTCCTATGATTGATTCAACATAGTTGTGAGTGAATATGCATGTTCATACGAAAATGAAATAGGAAGAGTGAGGAATATCACCATGGAATTACGTTGGAACCTAGTAACGGCTAGGAAATTGTTGAATAACGTAATGACGACGATCGTGCGTGAGGGGCCGAGGCGTGCGTCTATTACTGAATGGTATGGAAATAATTACACTAGTATGGACCATGTTTTATTGTGTTTAGATTGAGAAAGACAAAGAGGTCTTGAGGTGAATGTGGCCTCGTGATTGTCGAATACAATCACATTTATGTGTTGTGATCACGTAATCGTAACCGTTTATTTTGGGTGCAGTTTCATGGGTCTCGAGCTCCTCTGAAACATATGCACAATTACTTGACAGGTTTGATTCCCGTGTGTAGTACGAATGGAACCTAAGGGTAGAGACTTGTGATGGTTAACAGGCCATGTGAAGTGACGGTTTACGGCTAACAGGTCGTTGTTCTCGAATCCATTTCATATGTCAAGTAAATGACAAGGATCCATGACCCGGGTCGACTTCTAGACGTAGAAGAGGACGAGAAAAGGGGATACCTTGGTAAGGTTATCGATTAGTGGTATTGTGAGTTAGAAAGACTCACGAACATGGATCCATATAGTGTGTGTGAGTACTCAAAGTCACTTTCCTTCCCCTTTTAACATGAGTTAGGTATGATAGAACCTTGTAAAGCCGAGAGGACCTATAAGATAGGACACTCACTGAGATTTGATGTATCTCACCCCACATTGTTGATTATTTTACAGGTACTACAGGTTCGGCGAAGGGTAAGGATAAAGTTGTTTGACTTTCCTTACTACCTTAGCTTTTGGGATGGCAAGACTTCCGTTGTTAAGAGTATTTTGAGATCATTAGTTGATCTAGTTCTTAGTGTTGGAACATCTTGTATATATAATGCCATAGTTTTTTTTGTATTAGGTTTTTGGGTATGTATATGTATAATGTGTTAACTAGGGACTTATTGTATTTCAATACCAAAACGTAAATTCATTTATGATATGGATGCTTTGATGTATTATATTATATATGGGTGTTACAGTTGGTATCAGAGCAGGTCGTATCCTCGACCTAGCCATGAAATAGTATAAGTATTTCTTTCCGTTTCATATGCGTAGTGTCGCCATTAGTCGTACGTGTTATATTTATGGTATTGAGCCTGATCAACTTAATCCTATCTGTATGACATCTAGGAACATGGCTGATGGGCGCAGAAACAATCGTGGTAGGCCCAGGACTACTCCGGCAGGAACAAACCCACCAGGTGACGATGGGAATGCCCCTTTGTATCAATTTATGCAACAGATGCAGCAACAACAAAACCAGTTTATGCAATAACTGGTACAGCAAATGGCTGGAGGTCTGCATCCTCCAGTGATTGTTCCATAAGTTGCAGGTGGAAGCTTTAGGGATTTCATATGTATGAATGCTCCGGAATTTCAGGGAGGGTTAGATCCGGTAAAGGCTCACGAGTGGATAGCCGGCATGGAAAGGATCTTCCTAATAGTCCAGTGTAGTGAGGAAAATAAGGTAGTTTACGCTTCCCACTTGTTGAAGGGTCCTGCCATGAGGTGGTGGGAGAGTGCCTCAGCCTTGATGACTATTCAAGAGGTACCCAAGGTCTATGAGCAGTTCAAGATTAATTTTATGGAGAAGTACTTCCCAAGTTCCTTAAGGTCTCAGAAGGAATTCGAGTTTCAACAGTTGAGACAGGGTAACTTGACTGTGGCCGCTTATGTGGAGAGGTTTGAGGTGATGGCTGCTTATTCTAGGCAGGCTATGTATGCTCCGGATGAGAGGTGGAAGATTGATCAGTTTCTTTTGGGTTTGAGGGCTGAAATTTCACATAGTGTGTCTCAGAGAGAGTTCACTAGTTATGCCGAATTGTTAAGGCAGTGCTACATGGCATAACACAGTTTGAAGAAGGTGCAAGCGGAAGGAGAATTGAGTAAGTCGAATCAAGGTGATCGAGGAAGATCAAATCAACAATTTAGACCAAGACAACAAGCTTTCAAAGGGAGGCAAGTTCAGAGTTCTAGGACCAGTGCACCTCCTGTGTGTCGTTCTTGTGGTAAAGTGCATTCTGGTAGATGCAGTGTTGAAAGAATTGTAGCGAGCGATTTTGGACGTGGTTCTTAAGCACCGTCGCTCTAGGGTTACTACAGGTCGATTAATTTTTTATCCTATTGAGCTAACTAAGGAAGGGAAATAGATGTCTCCAATTAACCCTGCTTGCATACTGAGTTTAAACAGCGGTCTGTTAGGTTACAGATGTTATATGGTAATGGGGCCTTTTTCTTCTTACTTTGTTTAGAACGAAACACCAGGAATGTTCATGGGGAGTTTTGTTAGGATGCTAGGACTGATGCTTTTCGATTGATATGTGAAGGTACGGGATTTGGGGCTTTGGATTAGTGTGCTCGCTAAGATTTTTCTTTCAATCTTATGCCTACGTATTCCCGTTTACCGAAACAGGGAAATTAGAGCGATCGTAGTTCCTCCTATTCTATGGGAGGAAATGGTGTTTTGGTGTCTTGTTCAAAGCCCAAGACGTGAAGCTGAAAAGGTGGTTTATATCTTGTTCAAAGCCCAAGATGTGAAGCTGAAGGGTCTATTTGTATCTTGTTCGAAGCCCAAGATGTGAAGCTAAAAAGGTGTTGTCTTTAGAGAGAATTTGTCGTCTCTAAAGGGGGTCTGTTTGTCACAACTGTTGGGTGACTGACTATAAAGGAGGATTACTTTAACCGGGATATGTGAATCCTAGCAATGCCATAATTTCCTTTATAGGGGGTTTTAACTTGAAGGAGAAGACTTTAACTCAGTGTAGAGCAATGATATCTTTTCTTAGGAATTTCTCATGCTAAAAGACGGACAGTGGCGTGGATGTAAATAATCCAGAGGCTTGCCGCTTACAGCAATTAGATGAAAGGAGTTGTTGATGTTTGTATCCTGTGAACGAGGCACAGTTTTGATGCTAAAAGGTTGATTGACTCAACCGGGGTTTTTCTTATACAAAGCCTAAGAGGAGGCTATTGACCCAACAAGAGGATGCTTTTGTGTCTCGTACGAAGCCCGAGAGGGAGGCTAAAAGGAATTGACTCAACAAGAGAGTGCTTTTAGATGTGTCTTGTACGAAGCCCAAGACGGAGGCTAAAGGTTGACTCAACAAGAGAGTCTTTTATACTCAACAAGAGAGTGTTTTTGTATTTCGTACGAAGCCCGAGATGGAGGCTAAAGGTTGACTCAATAAGAGAGTCTTTTATGCTCAATAAGAGAGTGTTTTTGTATCTCGTACGAAGCCCGAGATGGAGGCTAAAAGGATTATTGACTCAACAAGATAGTCTTTTTATATCTCGTACGAAGCCCGAGATAGAGGCTAAAAGGATTGCTGTTTCAGTTGAGTGACAGATCCAGTAGGTTGGTTAAAAGAGAAAATTAGTTCTTATAAAGAGACTGATTAAAGGTAAGGCTATGCTTTGGGATTGATCAGAGGATCAGGGTTATTTCCCGTTCTTTAAGGAAATGGGGAATCCAGAGGGGATTGGAGACTGTCCGAGTCTACTGGTGTTTTTCTCTACTTGAGAATGCCTTCGAGACTCAAGGAGATTAGACTGTCCAAGTCTAGAGTTTTATCTTTTGTACTATGCTTAAAGAAACAGTAGTAGTACGTTCACGGTAGAAAGATCTAGACTCTTTGAAAGATTGTTCTATTAAGATGACTAATTTATGTTCCTATACCTCTAGGAGGTCGTCAGGACAACTTGTACGAAGCCCAAGAGGAGGCTGGAAACTTTTAAGAAGCCGAGGGACAATTTGTACGAAGCCCAAGAGGAGGCTCTCTTCCCAAAGGAAGAATCCTTATACGAAGCCTAAGAGGAGGCTGTGAATACTTCTAAGAAGCCGTAGGGTCCTTGTACAACGCCCAAGAGGAGACGGGGATGCTTTTAGGAATCCCGTGGGTCCCCAAACCCCGAGAAATTCAAGACAGGCTATTCACAGAGAATAGATCAAGCCAGGAAAGTCCGAGAATTTGGAAGAAACTCAAGAGATGCCATTCACGGAGAAAAGATCATCTCTGGGGAGTAGAGTATCTTTGACGATTTCTAAGGGTGACAGTCTGAGAAAGGGTTCACCGAGAATGCTGCCTTTCACGTCTCCATATTGTTTAACCCCAAGAGGAGGGAAGACTATATCTGATAATCCTATGGGGATCTAGTTTTGACTGTATTTAAGAGTGACCAACAGGGCTTAGTGCTAGACGTAGTTGCCGGGGAAACTCTAAATATCTATACTAGTATTACACAGTTGATATGAGTTTATGAAAGAAGACTTATAGTGAAACAGCCCCACAATACAGTTATATGTATATGAAAGCGGATAAAGAAAGCATATAAACACTTACTCGGCTGTAGAGCTTCCATGCTGTTTGGTTAGTTTTTCAACAAAGAAAGATTGAAGACAACAGTATATTCAAAATTAAAGGAGAAAGTATTTTGAAAAGATGTTGGGGCTTACAGCTCAAGGAGAGGCCCAAGGTTTATCAGTGATCGCACTGTCGTTTTGTACAGAGGGACTTATACAAGTGACTGAGGCCCAAGAAAGGTTTTCTGTACAAGGGGATGGGTCTTACACTCTCTCAAGAGGCCCAAAAGATTTATTTTTGTACAAGTGATGGGGCTTACAGCTCAAGGAGAGGCACAGGGTCATTTGTTTGAAAATGGCGATCGCGCCGAGATTTTTGAAAACGCGGTGGGTCTTATACAATGCATTGAGGCCCAAAATGGTTTGGTTTTCAAAGGGGGTTGGGTCTTACACTCTAATAGAGGCCCAAAAGATTTTGAATTGGTCTTATAGCTCGAGGAGAGGCCCAAGGTTTGTTTTTCAACGGATGATAATCACGTCGAACTTTTTGAAATACAACGGGACTTATACAATAAGTGAGGCCCAAAAATAGGTTTGTATTTACAAAGGATTGGGTCTTACACTCTATTAAAGCCCCAAAAGTGTTTGAAATTGTTTGATGAGTGTGAAAATTAAAGAAACCCTAATTTGTTATTCTTTAAAAGTAAATATTTAAAGAAAATCAAATAAAATACCAAATAAGTTTGAATAAACCATTTGTGATTTTTGTTTAAGGTTTGAAAAATGAGGGATTAATCACAAGATGAATTAAAACTCACTTGGTTTTGATTTTCAAAGTAAATATTCACTTTTAAAGAGTTTAAAAAACATTAAAAAGGAATTTATTCACAAAAATACTAATTATATTAAATAAATAATATAAACTTAATTTTTTGTGGAATAAAATATTTCAACATTTTTTTGATTTTTTACAAAAAGAACCAATAAAAAATAATTAAAATTGAAGGAGTTATTAATTTTCCAATTAATTAATAAAACATGAAAATATTGGAAAAAATAGCAAAAAATGTGAGAAAACACAAAATGGCATGGGTGGGGTTTGAACCCACGACCTCAAGGTTATAGGGCGCGCGCCTTACCACTGGGGTGGTGATACATCCATTGCTTGAAGTGAAACCACAAATATACAAGGCATGCCTTGTTTCCTAGGCCTGGCCAAGGCAAGGCAAGGCAAGTTTTGCCAAGAAACGGGAAGGTCCATAACTTTCTCATTTCTCAATGGTTGGGGACAAAATTTATATGCATCTGGCCTAGAATTTCACAAGGAATCCAATGGTGGTGGTATTTTTTTTCAGATCATACTCCCTCCTCATAACCCGATAGTGGTTTTGAAAAAGGCCTATAATTGCATTTTCTATGCTACACTTTGATACAGGCATGAATTACATGATGAATTGGTTCAAACACAACGTATATAACATGTATGAGGTGTGTATGATCAGTGGACTTCAAAGCAATTCATATTTTGGAAAGTTCAAGTCATGATGCTTACCTCTTTTTGAGCTTTTGGAGTTTTCTGTGCAATCTGCCAAACTTCTTGTTCCAGAAATGGTTTGATGCTTTGGACACTCTCAAATGATCCCTTAGAAGCTTTTAGGATGGTTGGAATCAGCTGGAACCTGCAAAAACACAAACTGGCCCTTTCTTGCAAAAGGGGTTAAAATGACCAAAATAGCAACTCTCTCAAATGGTGTTCCAGATGGGTGGGACCATTTGGGACAGTTCAAGGATGTTATTTGGAGTGTGTTTGAGGTTTTATCTAGTTTGGAAAGTGACTGAATCAAGACATGGCTTGAAGAATGCACAAAAGGCATATTTTGAGGTTTTGAGAGGTGACTTTGTGATTTTGGTGTTACAGGTCACTTTTGATAGTTTGGATCACCTACATATGATGCTTATGAGGTGTTAGGATCATGAGTTGTGATGGAAATGCTCTCTAACTCAAAAACTCAGAGTTACCTTGCTAAAGAAGGCATTTTGGCCTAAAGAGAGGGATTTTGAGGAAAGCATCTGTTTGATGGCTTTGGTGTACTCAAACTGAGCACCAATGAGCTCTATTTATAGTAGAGCAAGTTTGTTTTGGGATCAATAGTGAATGGCAACTACAACAGAGGTTTGGCCAATGGTTGCAATTTGGAATCCAAGTCTCCTCTAGCCATTGACTAGAGGTTAGGGCACAGGGTTGTGGTTCCCTTGGTCTTGGATAAGTCTTGACTGAATTCAGCTGCAAATGGCTCAGTCCATGCCACCTTGGTGTATGCATTGAATGCTCAAATCCAAAATTGGAGTCTTGTCCCTCTTTTAGGCAATTCTAGGTTTGGCATGCTACTTCTTGTTCCAAGGACTTTGGAGGCTTGGCTCAGTGTTTGTCCCCTTTAGATTTGATCCTCAGATGTGTCCAAAGTGGTGACAAGGCTTGAAATTATCTGATTTTGGCAAATCGAGCAAAAATGCCAAATTCTGCCTAGCCTTGGCAGTTTTCAGCAAGGCATATTGCAATTGTCATATCTCTTGGCCCAAGTGGAATTTGGTGATGTTCTTGGCCATTTTGGAAAGCTCTCATATGATACAACAACTGTTTGATCATATTTGGTTTTGATACCTTTTGGATCCAAGTGAAAAATCCCCCTACATTTGGAAAAAAGTGAAGGCAGATTCTGACTTAGTGAAAATTTCACTAAGTGTTGGAAAAAAGTGACATTTTCACTTTTTGTGATTTTGATCATTCCATAACTCAAAATCCATGAGGAATTTGGAGGGAGGTCATTTTTAAGCTTTTGTAGAGGGTAATGAGAGATACAAATCTAGCTTTGGATGGGGAAAAATGGCCTTGTGGTTTAGGAGTTATGATCCTCCAAAGTTGGTACCCTTGCCACTTTGTTCATAACTTAGAAAATTTTCTAAGTTTTTATGGTTACCCCTTTTACAAGCTATCCCACTTTTCTTGATTTTTCTTGATGAATGATGATTCAAATCATACATTAACATCATTTTAGGGTTAAAAAACCATTTTTGTGAAAAATCCCAAAAAGTCAAAGTTGACTTTTGTGCACAGTTGACTTTTTGTCAAATGAATTCCAAACTGTGCGATCTTTTAGGAAATCATGTCCTTGACCTAAATCAAACTTGATGGACACGTTCCATGGGTGTTATAGGGTATATTGAATCATGTACTAGGGTTTGGGAGCATGTCCTGGTCAAAAGTCAAAGCTACAGTTGACTTTTTCCTCAAAACCCTGACTGTGGTACTGATGAAATTGAGACTTGCTGCTCAAGCTTCCTGGATCAATCCATTGTTACAAATGGATCAATGTGGTATGTTGGAGACCCTCAAATCCTCTCTTGAGGTCTTGGTTCATGATTTGTCCCAAAAGTCAACTTAGGGGTGAATTAGGTCAAGAAACCCTAATTCCTGATTTTTGATGTATGCATCCCCTGAGGTCAAATTGACTTGATGCTTGGGCCCATGAGGTTCCATGGAGTATTTTAGGATATGCTTTAAAGCATTGGCTCATTCCCAGAGGAAAATTTTCATCTAGAGGCCCTCGTCGACCAAACCCTAATTTGGTGACACTGACGATCTTGAGGCTTGATCCACCTGGAAGGGAGCAACCTTGTGCTTAATCCTTGAAGTGGGAGTCCTCTTGATCCCTTGTAGATGTTTGGGAGGTTAGACAAGTTGAAGATCATGTCATTTCTTGATTGATCCTTTGTCTAAGAACTCTGAGAGGGCTTGAAACCCTAAATTTGATTGTAGTGGATGCTCACCCATCTTTGGGGAGACTGATGAGGTATGATGGTTCCTCCATGTTGTGATGATGATTTTCACAATGATGGGAAATCTTAGTGGTCAAAATTTGGGGAATGACAAGAATGAGATGTTATCAGTGTCAGAAAGTGGGACACATGGCGAGGGATTGTCCTCAAAATAGAAATCAAATGCAAGAAAGGAATACCGGTCAAGTTTATACCTTGGATGCGAGGAAGACGAAAAGTGACAACTCCTTGATTGAGGGTACGTGTTTCGTAAATGGACATCCTTGCTTTGTATTATTTGATTGTGGAGTTACACACTCTTTCATATCGACGCAATGTGTGAAGCAACTTGGGTTGCAAGTTGTTCCGTTGTCTCCACCCATGGCGGTTACTACTGCCATGGATGAGATATTGGAAACACCTCTAATGTGTGAGAATTATGTTTTGTCTGTGAATGATAGAGTTTTTTAGATTGACCTTATCTGTTTACCGCTTAAGAAAGCTGATGTCGTTTTGGGGATGAATTGACTTTCTGCTAATTCGGTGTTTATTGGGTGTGAGGAAAAGCTAATCATTATTCCATCTGTTGAGGCTACCCCGAAGGATGTGTTGACAACTATTTTAGAAGGTACGGTGAGAATGATAAATTTCTTATTTGAGGAGGAGAAATCTGTTTTACTAGTTCTTACTAAGGAGGGGAGTAGTGACCAACAAGTGTTGAGTATTCCGGTAGTCTGTGAGTTTCCTGAAGTTTTTCCTGAGGACGTTACTTCTCTTCCTCCGGAAAGAGAGGTTGAATTCTCTATTGACCTGGTACCAGGAACGGCTCCTATATCCGTTTCTCCGTATCGGATGGCACCGTTTGAATTAAGAGAATTAAAGGACCGATTGGAGGATTTAATGGCTAAGCATTTTGTTAGACCTAGTGTTTCACCGTGGGGAGCTCCAGTGTTGTTAGTAAAGAAGAAGGATGGTGGAATGCAGTTGTGTATTGATTATCGACAGTTGAATAAAGTCACCATTAAGAACAAGTATCCCTTACCCAGGATAGACGACCTGTTGGATCAATTGAAAGGAGCCTGTGTATTCTCGAAGATTGATTTGAGGTTGGGTCATCACCAAATCCGAGTGAAGAGTTCCGATGTGCCTAAGACTGCATTTAGAACCCGTTATGGTCATTACAAATTCTTAGTGATGCCTTTCGGTGTGACTAATTCACCAGCTGTTTTTATGGACTACATGAACCGTATATTTCAAGCTTACTTGGACCAATTCGTCGTGATCTTTATTGATGACATTCTTATTTATTCTCGTACTCCACAAGAGCATGAAGAACATTTGAGAATTGTCTTATCGGTATTGCAAGAGAAGCAACTTTTTGCGAAGTTAAGTAAGTGTGAATTTTGGATGTCAGAAGTTAATTTTCTTGGACATGTTATATCTCAGGGTTGTGTGGCAGTGGATCCGTCGAAGGTAGAAGCAGTGATTAATTGGGAGAGACCGAGGAATGATTCAGAAGTTAAAAGTTTCTTGGGATTGGCAGGTTACTATAGAAGGTTCATCAAAGGTTTTTCTCAATTGGCTTTACCAATGACCAAACTTACTCGTAAAGATTTTGCTTTTGAATGGGATTCAAGTTGTGAGCAAAGCATCAGGAAATTGAAGGAAAGATTGACGACGGCCCCTGTGTTAATCATTCCTGATCCCAACAACTCTTATGAAGTATTTTGTGATGCTTCTAAGATGGGATTAGGAGGTGTTCTGATGCAAGGTGGTCAGGTGGTAGCCTATGCCTCCCGACAATTGAAAATTCATGAACAGAATTATCCAACTCATGATTTGGAACTAGCGGCAGTTGTGTTTACACTGAAGGTGTGGCGTCACTATTTGTATGGTGTGCGTTTTGAAAAGTTCAGTGACCATAAAAGTTTGAAGTATTTATTTGACCAAAAGGAGTTAAATATGCGACAAAGAAGGTGGATGGAGTACTTAAAGGATTATGATTTAGAATTGAAGTATCATCCAGGAAAAACGAACAAGGTAGCAGATGCTTTAAGTCGGAAAGTAGTTCATAGTGCAGAATTGATGATATTGGAGTATGCTTTGTTGGAAAAGTTTAGGGATCTTAATCTTCAATTTGTTTGGACTCCAAATGGTGTAATTATGGGGAATTTGAATGTCAATTCTACTCTAAGAGTTGAGATTCAACAAGGACAAATGTTGATGAGAAGTTGCAAGAAGTGTTAGTTCAACCGGGTTTTGTTCAAGCTACCGACAGAATTATTATGTTTAATCAAAGGATTTGTGTTCCGGACGATTCGGTGTTAAAAAGAAAGATTTTGGATGAAGCTCATAAAGGTAATTTTACGATACATCCTGGTTCTTCGAAGATGTATCAAGACTTGAAGAGAGATTATTGGTGGTCCGGAATGAAAAAGGATATCGCGGTGTATGTCTCAGAATGTGCAGTGTGCCAACAGGTAAAGATTGAACACCAAAGACCGGGCGGTCTGTTACAACCTTTAGAGATTCCAGTTTGGAAGTGGGATAGTATTTTTATGGATTTTGCAGTAGGCTTACCCCGTACGCAAGGTGGCTATGATTCTATTTGGGTGATTGTGGATCGACTAATGAAATCTGCGCATTTCTTAGCCGTGAAGACTACTTACAAGGCAAGTCATCTTGCAAGGTTGTTTATTACTGAAATTGTGAGATTGCATGGTATTCCCTCTAACATTGTGTCGGACAGAGATCCAAAGTTTACTTCAAGGTTTTGGAAAGTTTTTTAACAAGCAATGGGTACAAGGTTGCGTTTAAACACGTCAAATCATCCTCAAACGGATGGTCAGACTGAGCAAACAATACAAACGATGGAAGATATGTTAACAGCTTGTGTGCTAGAGAGTAGAGGAAATTGGAAGGAACTTTTACCATTAATTGAGTTTTCTTATAACAATAGTTACCATGCGAGTATCGGTATGGCTCCTTACGAAGCATTATATGGGAGGAAATGTAGAACACCTTTGTGTTGGGTGGAAGTTGGTGAAGATAGAATTTTGGGACCCGAAATTATTCAAGAGACTACGGAAAAGATTCGAATGATCCGTGAGAAGGTTAAACAAGCACAAGATCGTCAGAAAAGTTATGCGGACAACCGTAGAAGACCTTTAGAATTTGAGGAAGGTGACCATGTGTTTTAGAAAGTTACTCCGAGATTGAGATTGAAAGTACCATTTAAATCACGCAAGTTAAGCCCGAGATACGTGGGACCGTATCAAATCTTAGAAAGGATCGGTGAAGTAGCTTATAGATTAGCCTTACCACCCTCTCTGTCAGAAATGCATGATGTTTTTCATGTATCTCAGCTTCGCAAGTTTGTTCCAGATCCTCTTCAGCCAAGTCTACTAGACTCTGTTGAAATAGAAACAGACTTGACTTTTGAACCTCAACCGAGTCATATCACAGGAAGAGAAACTAAGGTGTTAAGGAATAAAGAGATTCCTCTTGTGAAGGTGCAATGGGATGTGACGCATCCGGGTGATGCTACTTGGGAGCTAGAATCGGAGATGTGGGAGACTTACCCTCATCTTTTCAGGTCATTATTTTGAATTCGTGGGAGAATTTCTATTTAAGGGGGGGGGGGGGAGGATGTAATACCCCGTAAATTATTTCACTCTGGAGAATATTATTATGATCAACTGGGTTCCAGTTTACTCTGAGAATTTATTGGATAAAATAATTAGAGTAAACTGATGAGCTCAGAGCAGATCATATTAATATTATCTGACTCTGAGGTTTTAACTTTTGGCGTTATAGAGACCTTTTGGACATTTAGTAGTGTTACTAACTAATGACATTTCTCTATATCATTTCATTTTTCCCTTTTTCTCTTCATTAGGAATAAAAGGTATAAAATAGAAAGAAAGAGAAACTAGAGAGAAGGAAGAGGAAAGGAAAGAAAAAGAAGAAAAGTTCAAGAGAGAAAGATCAAGATCATCATCCATTCTTCATCAAATCATCTCATCTTAATCATCTTCATCTTTCTAAGAGGTGGGTTCTAGTTAGAACTTTAGTTTTAGAGTTTTGGAAAATGTTTGATTTAGGTTAGAAATGTGGAATCAATGGATTTAACGGTTAAAAATCGATATAAATTGTGTTGAATGATCACACTATGCTTATGAACAATTGTGATGCTTGTTTGTGCTGTTTGAGAATGTTTTGAGTTGAGAAAGATGGGTTTTTAACCCTTAGAACAAGAGGAAAGTGCAGCTGAGCATGGCTGTTCTGGTGCAAAGCGTCGGGCGGTGCTCAGAGCGTCGGGCGATTCGAGGCAAGCGCCCCTGCTTCGTCGGGCGATGCCCAAGAGGTGCAGCATGTAACGCCCCTGTAACTTTCAAGTTTTTGGAGAATATGTTTACGCCTCTGCTTCGCCGGGCGAAGCGAGAGGCGAAGGGGATTCCGCCGGGCGAAAAGTGGAGCGCCGGGCGCTCCTGGGACTTCTCTAAATGTCCCCTTTTCTTTTAAAATCCATAACTTTTGATCCGTTTATCCCATTTGAGTGTTCTTGACATCAATAGAAAGCTGTGGAAATAATCTTTATGATGACGGTAAAAGATGTCAGTTTTAATGCCCGATTAAATAATCGGAGGAGACCTGAAGTGGTACAATATTGATAAATTAATATATGTGTTTCTATTGTGCAATTATTATATGCTTTGCTTGTCCTATTATTGATTCAACATAGTTGTGAGTGAATATGCATGTTAATACGAAAATGAATTAGGAAGAGTGAGGAATATCACCATGGAATTATGTTGGAACCTAGTGTCGCTCCCGGGATTTTCATCCTAGTACAAACGCGAAAGTGGCACCGAAACAGAGTCGCCAGCAATGTGTATTTATCCCAAGAGAGGGAAAGGAAACACTGCGTAAACCTGAGGGAAAGGAAAGATCATGGTCTTGCGACCAAGAGAACTGGGTTCGAGAGTCGGTTACGCGTGAGGAAGGTATTAGCACCCCCACGCGTCCATCGTACCCGATGAGATCCACGTTTGCTGCTTCAATCAAAGGGTGTAAGGAAAGGATACTGGAAAAGGAACTGCTAGCTGGAGAACTGGAAAAGGAAAGGAGAGAGAAAGAGAAACAAATGTAGGGAAAATAAAAGAAGTGCTCGAATGGGCCCTACCCCACTGCCTACGTATCTCATCGGGAATATGAGAATCAGAGCGACGTAGTTCCCCTCAGCTAAGGGAAAATTGTTTGTGTTTTTTAGTGGAATACGTCAACGTTCGCGTCCTAGCAGTTTAGGTGTTGCAGCTCGCTGTATGGAGACTTAGGCGTTTCCTGTTTGCGGTAGAACGAAAATTACGCATCCTTAAGGAATAGAATGAAGGAGATGAGAAGAGAATTCCCGAAGGAAAGACGTTATTGTTTATTTGAAGTTTTTTTTAGAAAGAAGTGTTTTGATTATTTTTGTGTTTTGTAACACATATTGTATTTAAGTCCTTCATGTAGGATCGAATGCCTCGCATATCGACCCAAGACGGGACATACACTAAACATTCTAAGAAAATGAGAGAGGACCCCTCACCTCCTTATTCTCACATGAAAGGCTCAAATACAATATTTGTTATGCCTTTATTAAGTGTTTTTTACTTTTGTTTTGAGATGGGAAGAAGAGACTCAAATGGGAGCAAAAGGTGAAAACTAAAGGGGACTAAGACTCAAACCCTAAAGTTATCATACATGGATGTTCCTATGGTTAATGTGGTATGAGAACTCTTAAACTAAAAGAGAAAAAGGGATAGCCCTACCTAATGCTTTTCCTACCTCACTTTAATCAAAGATTAAAGTTGAGCTAGGATCCCAAAGGGATGTGAGAAAATTCTACACATAGCATTATATCATGATATTCATAAAAGAGAAATCAGAAATTAATCAACAATGAGCAATTGAAATTATGATCAACAATTAATCAACAATAACCAAGTTAGAGTTAAAATGCTAAGTAAAAAATCAAGATTAAATTCTAACAAGAAAAGTTAGTTTGTTTAATTCTAAAATTAATCCTAAAATTAGTTCAAGGCAATTCTAAACTAAATCTAAAAACATTAATCCTAAAGTTAAATCCAGAACTAAAACTAATATTAATCCTAAAATTAATTCCAATTAATTTCTAATTAAAACTAATCCAATTCTAATTAATCAAAATAAAATCCTAAGGTCAAGATTATTATCTAATTATTATCTAATTAAAAAGAAGGGTGCATACAGAAAATAGTGGTGTGGAGAGTGAATCAGGCGTTGGGTTTTACATGTTGGGCCCAAGGTTTTTATCCATGTCCAGGAGGGGGTGTGTGTGAAAAATGGGAGTGAGATTAGCAATCTGGGCAAAAGGGCTCCAAGCAGATTAGGCCCAATGATCTAAAAGAAACTGAAGTCACAAGGGGGAGGTGCGAGTGTTTGTAGAGGTGTGAAAAGAATTAAAATGGGTTACGGGCTGTGGCTATTGTATTGTGAATCTGGGGGTAAGGCAAGTGAAACGGGATGCGAGAACAAAACCAATTGGGCTCAAGGACCCAGTCCACAACATGAGATAACTTAAACCTAAGGCTCTCATCTGCTACTAAAAACATCAGCTCCTTTCCCCAGCCTCCGTCTTCTTCAATGCGCCGTCACCCTCCCTTCCTCCATGACCTTCTTCCTCACTTCCTTTCTTCTTCTTCAATGGTTCGCCGCCGTTAAACTCCTTTTTCCATCATCTTCAATTCGCCGGAAACCTCTATACATCACCTTCCTTCTCTTTCTGTTATCCTCACCCCTCTCTCGTCTTCTTCCCCTGCGCCGTCCCCTGCTCATCGCTCCGCCGTTGCGCCGTCTTCACCACTCAGCCTTCAACATCAACGCCTCAACCTCAGATAACAAACCCGCCCTCTCCATCTCATTTTAGTCGTGATCTCTTCTTCCTCGTCAACATTCTCGCCGCTCATCCAACAACAAAACCTAACCAATACCTCAACACTCTCTCGTTCTATTTCATCGCCGGAAATTTTCAATTCCGCTCCAGAACTTGCTTCGCTTCCAGCAGCGACCTTCGTCCAAACCTCACACCATGACAACAACTTCTCTCCGTGTCTTCTTTCACTCAAATCCTTCACCGCAAACACGAAGCAAACTACGATGCTCTCTCTCACAATGCAACAAATTCATCTCTCTCGCGAAATCAAACAAGTCGTCGCAAATTACACGGAGTAGAAAGCATACAAATCGAAGAACAACATATCGTGAAATTGAAGTTTGAATCGAGATTGACGTACCTACCGGAGCAGTTCCGGCGACTCTTCAAAAGCGAGGTATGTGTGTTCTTCCTTTGAATCTGTTTATGTTTTGCTTCCTCTTTAATTCAAATGGCTTCTGTGAATGTTATTGGTTTCGATTCTCGCTAAGCTCTCGCTGCTTGATTCTCTCGCTGTTGCAGAGTTACTGATGTTGTTGAGTTCTTGAGCGCGTTGGATTTGAGGATTGGTGAAGATGTTGAATCGTCGAGTTATTGATGTATTCACGTAACGAATTCTTCTTCTTCTTTTTCTGATTTCTGGAGATTTTGTTACAGGTTCTGAAGCTCTGAATTGATGTTGAGCTTTTGATTTTTGTTGAGTTTTTCTACAGGTTCTGATTTGAAGATGATGAATGGAGGAAGTTTCAGAGAGTTTGAGAATTGAAGGTGAAGAGTGGAAGAATGAGAATTGAGAAATTGTGCAGAATGAATAAGAGAGGCCAAGAATGAAGATGGTGTCGGTTTTTATATCAGAATTCAGTGAAGGTATAATAGTATTTTCATCTGAAATTCAGTTAGGAATTAGTTAGGAGTTCTGTTAGAAACTTATGTTAGAAGCTTGGTGAACTGTGATTAAAACTCTGTTAGGAAAGATTTGTGAATTTTTCTGGTGAGAAGTCATTGGTTAGTTATGTAGTTTGGTTTTTGATTCTGTTATTTCTTGCTACTATCTGTATTTTTTCTCTTTTTGTGATGTTATTTGAACCGGCCATGCGTGCGGTTTTTTATTCCCTCTCAATGCTATGTAATGGATTTTTTCACTGCCATGTATTTTTTCAATGTCGTGAATTAACCCCTAAAGCATCTCGCTAAACTGAGAAATGCAGTATGACAACTACCAATGGTCAACAACGCCCTCACAAGAAATAATCTATACTCCTCCTTCATAGTCAATGCAAAACCATTTATAATACTAGCCACAATATCAAGCAATTCATACATAGACTACATTATTAATAGCCTTTCTCTACGGCAACACTAGCTCATGGGCTGGGCATTTGGGAATTAGACTTTGAAATGGATTTTTAATATTGGACCAAGGGAATGGTTATTAAATTTGGATATTGAAAATTGATATCAAATGGATTTGGTATAATGGATAACATTTGGATATGAAAAAGAATGGATAAAAGTGGATATGGTTTAGAAAGAATGGACTAAAATAGTAAAAAATAAAATGGATATTTATGAAATGTAGGTTGAAAAAATGGATATCGATCCCTATATGGACAATTGGATATCTGGATAAAAGTTGGGTTTGGATATGGGTTAAAAGTGGAAAATGGGTTAATGACTTAAAAAAAAGAATATTTAATTGGATCAACAATAAGGGATAATGGTTTAGGATGACTTTGTATTTCGAATTCCAAATAGACCACACAACTAATATTGACACTCCCAATTCTACACCAAACTCGTATCTTCAATGAATTCCAAAAATTCAATCAGTAAGCTCAATCAACCATGACCCAGTGCTCCTCAAATCAATCCACAGATGCCTTGTCATGATGACCACTAATTTTCAATTGATGACTGTCCACAAACTCAACCAAGAAGGAGAAGCCCTGACCCTTGTTGATATACACCCTGAGACCTGGTGAACCTCTAAATACAACAACCATAGATCTTAATGAACCTCTGAATAGTAATATACCAATAGCATGAAAACTCTTCGATCCCATGCCCCAGAAAACCAATGCGATGATATGATTATGAGTCATGGCCTAATGAGATGAAAAATGAAAAAGAAACATAAGCCAGAAAAAAGGTAGGGCAAATTTTTGGGTGCTACACCTAGTAACGGCTAGAAAATTATTGAATAACGTAATGACGACGATCGTTCGTGAGGGGCCGGGGCGTGCGTCTATTATCGAATGGTATGGAAATAATTACACTAGTATGGATCATGTTTTATTGTGTTTAGATTGAGAAAGACAAAGAGGTCTTGAGGCGAATGTGGCCTCGTGATTGTCGAATACAATCACATTTGTATGTTGTGATCACGTAATCGTAACCGTTTATTTTGGGTGCAGTTTCATGGGTCTCGAGCTCCTCTGAAACGTATGCACGATTACTTGATAGGTTTGGTTCCCGTGTGTAGTACGAATGGAACCTAAGGGTAGAGACTTGTGATGGTTAACAGGCCTTGTGAAGTGACGGTTCACGACTAACAGGCCGTTGTTCCCGAATCCATTTCGTATGTCAAGTAAATGACAAGGATCCATGACCCAGGTCGACTTCTAGATGTAGAAGAGGACGGGAAAAGGGGATGCCTTGGTAAGGTTATCGATTAGTGGTATTGTGAGTTAGAAAGACTCACGAACATGGATCCATATAGTGTGTGTGAGTACTCAAAGTCACTTCCCTTCCCCTTTTGACTTGAGTTAGGTGTGATAGAACCTTGTAAAGCCGAGAGGACCTATAAGATAGGGAACTCACTGAGATTTGATGTATCTCACCCCACATTGTTGATTATTTTACAGGTACTACAGGTTCGG
The DNA here is from genome assembly GCA_022829125.1 of Lathyrus tuberosus. Lineage (NCBI taxonomy): Eukaryota > Viridiplantae > Streptophyta > Magnoliopsida > Fabales > Fabaceae > Lathyrus > Lathyrus tuberosus. The sequence continues at coordinate 12,471,435 of JALAZF010000090.1, forward strand.
CGAAGGGTAAGGATAAAGTTGTTTGACTTTCCTTACTACCTTAGCTTTTGGGATGGCAAGACTTCCGTTGTGAAGAGTATTTTGAGATCATTAGTTGATCTAGTTCTTAGTGTTGGAACATCTTGTATATATAATGCCATAGTTTTTTTTGTATTAGGTTTTTGGGCATGTATATGTATAATGTATTAACTAGGGACTTATTGTATTTCAGTACCAAAACGTAAATTCATTTATGATATGGATGCTTTGATATATTATATTATATATGGGTGTTACATGATCAATCTAACAACAAAAATGCAAACAATAATAATCGCAAGAGAGAATGTTCAAATGAATAGATCTATCATAGACCTAAACTTTAATCACGAAATGGCTATAAGCAGATAAATTCTAACAACTAATTATTCTACGAAAGTGGTACAACCCTGAGCATGCAAAACTAAGCAAAAAATTAATATATAGTGGTTCGGCTCCATCACCATCGTAGGAGCTTAATCACTCTTCAACGGTTTCCCATTGAAAATATTTTTCTTCCACTATAAAATAATATGACAATTGTTTACAGAAATTACACAACCACTTGATATATACAAGATACTTCTTAAAATAGCTAGTCTTCATATCCTGATCCTCTCTTATTGTATACAGCACCTACTTCGCCTATCTTGCAATATCTATGAAACCTTGTTTTGCCGATCATAGAACATACTTTTGATGATGACAAATCATAAATGACAACTAAGTGCTTAAAGATGAGAACAATTAAATTCAAGCATAAAGCGGTAAGGGGAAGGAGGTACATACAGTTGTTCCTTTTCAATCGCCTCCTTTACTTTGGGTGCCGACTAACACGTCCGCAAGTTCACAGAAATATCGTAGAAATATAAAATATTATCAAACCCACAGGGACCGATTATCAACATACCATTATCTATTGTTGCTATATAAATCTAAGGTGATGATTAAAAGTTTTAAGTGCAAAAGATTTAAACTAGGCTATAAAAATGATTTATAAGACGAGAGACCGAAATATGGCTCTCGTTGACCTCTAGTGCTCACTAAGTCGTTAATTATAATTAAGTTGAGACAATATTTTCTAATAAATAAAATGAATTAATTTAAATGATCTGCTTATTTTCGTGCAGTCGGAACCGAGTTTCAGCCTAAAATCTATATCGTTTGCTTTCGCGTGGTCGGCATGTTAAAGAGAAAAACTTATGTTTTTGGAAATTAAATTCTTTTAAATACTTAAAAAGTTGCTTAATGTAGAAAAATTAATTTAAAGGAGTTGCAGGCTTTCGCTCGTCCAACATCGGATTTGAAGCGCTTAAACGCCCGCTTTCGCGTGTCTACTTAAGCTCTTAAGATCACCTTTTTGAAAACTAATTTTTCTTAATAAATTAAAAGATACTTTTGCAATGCTAATAATTAAAAACTGGAATTTTTCTAAGTCTGATACAAGTTCTGTTCTTTCGAATCGGAACTGGTATCTTTATGTTTCAGCTTTCGCAGTAAACAATTTAATAAAAATAGAAAATATTTTCAGCCATAAAACAGTCCCCAATTAATCATAATTTTACAACTTAAATGCGAGCACCGTCAGTACGACGGTGTTCACATTCCGGACTCAACAGGTTTAGTTGGGCATACTTAAAACGGAACAGATATAGTAATTAATATTAAAAACTAACATACTAAGCATTATATAAATAATAATAGTATAATATAAGCACGTGCAAGTAGTATAATAATACAAAAACAGTAAATGAACAAAACCTGTTATTATGTAATGTAAATTGAAACTTGAGAAATAACAGTGCAGAAAAATTCTTGAATAATCTTCCTGAAAACTGATGTTGGTAAGATTAAAATATGCTTGATCCAAATACAAACTGCAAAAATGCATAACTTAATTCTAAGGTGCACTTATCATTCAGTGTGAGCAAATAAATGCTTTTACAAGCTGAGTTTTCTACCTAAAATAAAATTCTAAAAACTTGGATGATGAGAACTGAACTCTAAGGACCCTTTTTATAGGGTAAATATTCGTACTAGGGTGTCCAGAACATGTAGAAAATAGTGAAGAAAGTGGTGGAAAAGTAACTTGCCAAGTCTGGAAACGTGACAAAAATTTCTGAGTTGAAGGTCCATGGCAGACGTCATGGTCATGACACCCCTGGTAGTCATGAGTGAGGGCCATGATGGGAGCCAGGGGCATGACGACCATACCTGTCATGTTGCTGAAGCTTGACTTTTCTGGCTTTTGTCCTCTAGTTGTGACGAACTCCCTTTGCCATGTCATCATGGGTGAAATGACAACAAGGAAGACATCATGGCAGTGCATAACTTGGATTTTTTTCTCCCATTTTTGTCGTTTCGCACGATACCTCTTGCAATCAAAATACCTAAAACAAAAGACAAGTGCAAACATAAACCTATAAAAAGGAAAATAAAAAGACTCAGATTTGCATGTATATTTAGCCGAAAATGTGATACTTTTCCGAATTATCAAACTCCCATATAGTTGAACCCTTGCTTGTTCTCAAGCAAGTTAGCTAGCATGATAAAAATGAATTTCAACAGCATGATAGGAAAAACAAAAGGCATAGCAATGTATCAAAACTACTCATATGCAGATGATGAAAATTAGCTCGGCTAGGGTCGACTTAATAGGTACATATGCAACACTAAGGGCATTGTAACAACACAAACCACTCTTGTGGACACAAGTCTACCTCTTATGCATATTAGTTTCAATCATTCCTTTAAATAAAAGTCTAATTTCCTTATTTGTTTTAATTCTCTTTCATCCGTGACAATCACATTGAGGCCCTTATGATTCAAACATCTCTTTCAAATTTTCATTTGTTCTCTCTTTTTCAAAGATGCATTTTTTTTCTTTTTAAAGGATTCAATCACTTCTTTTTGGAATAAATGACTGTGTAAGGGCCACTTAACTTAGTAAATGCGGTTTATTCATTTTTATTCATCTTTTTCTTAGCAATGGGTCATTCACTTATTATTCGTTGATCCACCTACTTAGTGACTACAGATGGTGCCTAACTGGGTATAAAAAACTACTTTGAGGATTTTTTACAAATATAAGCTTAATACTAATATTCAAAGGGGATTTAAACTAGCATGCATATTTTGGAGGCTTGAGGTGTTAGGACAATACTAATTTTGTCGGATTTTCCCAAGCTCCTTGACCTAGTCTCACATTTTTTCATAACCTATATACTTTTGAAACAAACTAAGCAAGCTTAAATTTGTTCAAATTTTTGGTAGAGCTCAATAAAGTCGGAAATTCAATAAACAATGGGAAACCATGCATAAATGACTCAACAACACATGAGATAGATGATCCATTTGTTGATTTCGGTGACCTTCTCTGCCTGTGCAAACCACGAATGCTCGAATATCTCGTGTTGCGTGTGGTGCATGGCAGCCCGTTTCGTTTGCATCTCTTGCATGTGTGAGATCTGTTGTATCCTAAATTTTGACCACTCTCTTTTTTATTCATCAAAGTCAAGAGTATCCAGGGTCTCATACAAGTCATCTGGCCAACCCCAATTACCTAAAAAGTCAAAGGGGGGTCATTTTGACATTTGTCATTGATCGCGACTTTCTGAGTCTAACGGTTTCTAACTGCAAGTGCACAACCTATCACGTAGTAATAAAGATATCGATCCCACAGGGACTTGATAATCAACCTAGTGCTACGGTTTGCTACTGTGTTTAGCTAAGGCGAAGATGTTCTAGTTTTAAGTTCAAAAAGGGAAACTAAAGGGAATCTAATTTTTTTTAGAATAAACTAGTTGATATTAGGATATCGGTACATAACTTAGTATACCATCGTGGATTCTATAAAACCTAAGCGTATAAAAATAAGTCACATTATATTTCTGTAGAAAATATTAGTTTAAAAGCCCTCACCTCACACTCTCGTGGTTATTGCTTCGGACTATACTCCTAAATCATAACGTCTGCTCTCGCTAGCCTATCAGAGTTTAAAAATACTTTTTGAAAACTAATACAGTCTAATTAACTTTAAAGCGCTCTCGCTGTTTTTAAAACCAATGCCCGATTTCAGCTATCCGGTTAAAATCTCACACTCTCGTGGTCTTAATCCTAAACTTTGCTACCTTTTTACTCTCGTAATAAAAGTCCAGTTTTAATTAAGAAATCGCGGCCAGAAATTAAGTTGTTTATGGTTTTAGCTTGGAATTATCGAATCCATTCCGGTTACTTCATTACATACCGATAAATCGGATTTAGCTAGACATATTACTTAAAACAAACATGCATAAATATAAATTACAAAACAGTAAATTAAACATGGCAATGAGAAAACGATGATGCTATTATTAAGATAATAAATAAAAACCTGATAAATATGCAATAAGTTGGTTCTCGCAATTCCTCCACAAGTCGGTAGGCTTTTGCTCGATCATATCGGAATAATGAATGATGAAGGCAAGATTGAAAATAAATCCTAACTATGGTGCAATAGCTCCTCAATGTGAGAAACTATCACTATTTCAAGTAATGGTAAATAAGGAATGGGAAACGGGAAACAAACAAGGAATGCAAGGAAAGTAAGAAATTCGGAAATAAATTCTGCAGCAATTCGGGGTGAAATTCTCTCAGTCTTTGGCTTTCCAATCCATGATGTATTTATAGCTCCACCATTGCCTTAATGTTAGAGAAATAGTAAGAGCATAACCCTTAGTGGTTGAGAAGTCTAAGGGAGACTGGCTCACATGCAGTTGAAGTTGAGGGAGAGAATCTAGGAGAAATTGCTCAACGTGCGTGTGCATTGGGCTTTTTTTTCCACGTCTGCATTCTGAACATAATAACCATCTTTGAGCATGTGACGGTCATGATGAGTGCATGACGTTCGTGGCAAGCTTTGGGAGCGTGAAGGTCGTCACACACACCACTTTCCATTTTCTGCTCTTTTTCTTATTAATTCTTCCTGTTTTCTTCTCATTTCTTCATGTTTTCTCTACTTTGCTCCTTTCAGCTTGGACAATGAAGCACCTACGAAAACACTAGAATACTCGCGGAATAATCGGAACTTGGGCTGAAATAACGTAATTATTAGTCGTAAATCAAGGCAAATATATGATACATTTTCGTGTTATCAAACTCCCCTACACTTGAATCTTTGCTTGTCCTCAAGCAATTAGTCAGTAAGAACGTCGGACAAGTTTTATCAAATGCACACACGTGACATACCATTTGTTTTGAAAATGTTTTGCAAAGCATTTTGTTAAGATGACGGATACTCAAGTAAAACACTAAAGATACATTAGTGACACAAGCAACAAGCATAATCATAGACCTCCCCTCTACACAAGCCATTTCTAATCATTCTATTATAGCTCAACCTAAAGTTTCTCGTATCTATTTCACCCAGTTTCATTCTAGCGCAATCACATTAAGCCTTTTGCCTTTACACGTACGTAGTGGAGTAGCCGGTTTGTGACTTTGATCCTTTTTAGCACGGGGTCTGGTACACAAGTGTGGTAACCCTTTATATATATATATATATATCCTAATAGTAGGTTGTGGGGGATCGAACCGTAGTTCGCCCTACCGAGTTCAGAACCAGGTTCCTTTGAACCAACCAACAATGGATTACGAAAGCTATTTAATGATTCGGCATCAAACACTTATCTTCATCGGCTCTCCACGTGGTTTGTGTTTAAGACGGTGCTGACTGCTAATATAAACTACTTAGGGTTACTTTAGAACTAGAACTGAGGGTATCGGTATAATGGGTATTGAAACTGATCTCGCATATGCAAGAGGTCTAAGGTGTCAAGACGGTATCAATCTTGTTAAATTTTTCTTGATTTCCTAACATAGCCTATGTTTCGGTATGTTAAGTTGTGCAATGATCATAAATTTTTTTTTTGTTATAGCTGAATAAAGTGGGGAAATTTTGAAATGTACGAAAATTTCATATAAATGCTTCTTTATTCAAAAGGAAATACGGAAAGGGAATACATAAGGGAAAATAAAAGGTACCTCTCCCACACTATATTAGACATTGTCCTCAATGTTTCGATATAAACGCGGAAAGAAACTACAAAAGGAGATAAAACTAAAATAAAATCTAAATCTAATGAGGTCCACGTCCTCTGCCTTGGGTGCGAGCGCGTCCATTCTGGGCTACATGATCTGGAATGCCTACATGATGGATATAATCATGTAGGTCTTGCACGCGTAGCGTCAGGGCACCCATCTCTTCTATCACACCGTCGATCCATTGTCCTTGATGGACTTGCCCCTGTTGGATTTGTCGCATTAGGCTCATCATCTCATTGTACTGCCTCTGTTGTTGTTCCTCTCTTTGGGCAACCAATTGGTTTTGTTGCCATATGCCCCTTAAGATTTCTTCATTAGTGACGGGATCTTGTTCTGGAGCGGTGCGACGACGACGTCCGGTGGATGTTGAGGAATCTTGGGCAGGAGGTGGTGGGTTCTCAGTAGGCGGCTGATCCATCTCTTGCTCCATTTCATCGACTGCTTCATTATTTTGGTTTTCTTGAGCAGCCACATTAGGCTCAGGAGCACGGAGATCAAAAATCCAATTTGACTATCTTTGAGGGTCGATGCGGTCTCTGCATGGCATGATGATGCTCCTGATTATTCCGGTACGAACCACTGGATGGTATCGTCCATCCTCCCTTGCTTTAATAAGGTGGGAGGAGCTACAATACTCGGTATCCAGGGACTCAGGTGGAATGAAAGGTAAATTAGTGAGGTTGTCTCCCAGACCAAGGCCGCGTGCGATAGAAGTTACAATACCTCCGAAGTAGAAAGGTTTAGAACCTCTAGCACAGTTGGCGTGGATGTGAGACAGTAGGAACGAGGATGCATTGATTGGTTCGGGAAGGAGCACACAATGAAGGAAAAAGAGCTCCTTGGAGTTGACTTTGTGGTTGTTGTCCCTCGCGAAGATTGTGTGTCCTAAAACTCTGTGAAAATATCGTATCGTTGGGTTATGAATGTAGGTTGCGTTGAGGCTATCCCAGCTTGAAGCAGCTACACCTGTAAGTCGATTCCAAAGGTCGAAAACTTCCTGGAACCAGGCATCGTTAGGCAAGCGGCAATGAACATTCTCGCCATGATGGACTCCAAGCATTTGGGCAAGTCGGTTTTGGCCCACCGAATACTCAGAGCCAAACATGCGGAATGTAGCTACACCAGAAAGTTAGTTTGTATCTCCCGGAGGTGTAACATAAGCAAATGAGCTCAGAAATTCCAGAGTTAGAGCTTCGTAGGTAGGCTGCCCTTGTGTACAGAGCTGCCATAAACCAGCATTTTGAAGCATCCAACGTACACCTTCTAGCATACCTAACTCTTCAAGGCTGGCAATGTGGACGTACCGCGTCGGTTGGAAAGAGCGTTGGTAGAAGCTGACGTAATTAGTCCTTTGGCGGTCACCGGATTCTCCCTCTCTGAATGTAACAGCGGAAAGGTCAGGAGCTTGTCTGGTGCGTCTAGCCATGGTGCATGCAAAGTGAAATAGGTTGAATGGAGGAAGTGGGTGTGAGTAAGGGTTGTTATGTGAGAATGAGAGTGTTTCGTGAGGTTTAAATAAGAGGGTTTGGAAATATGAAGTGTTGGAGAAAATTGGGATTTAATGTGAGGGTTTAATGGAGAGTAATGGGTAGTGGGATGGTTAAGGAAGTGAAAAGAGAGTGGGGCGTTTGAAGAGAAAAGAATACGAAGATGAAGGGTCTCTGTTTAAAATAGAGGGCGCGTTAAAATAAGTATGACGCTCGTCACGGACCCGTCACGGTCGTGAGCCGTGTGACGGTCGTGACAGGGGCGTTACACCCGTCATGCTCACAAAGTCTGCATTCTCACAGAAGCTAAATAAAAGTTGGCATATTATATATATATTGGAACATGGCAATTATCAATAGCAGTAAAATACGAGATAATTAGAATGCATATAAAATGACAGAAATAAATTAAAATAAGCAGGAACATTATATCATCAACTCAACCACTAGCAATAAATACGAATTGAATACTTTATTAAAATTGGAAAATCATAGCAGTGTACTCAAAGTAAAATTGCAATAGAGTATTAAAGTTGAAATTGAACTGAAATAAACTTGTTCCTTGACATTAAAAAGAAAATGACAGTAAAGTAAATGGTTCTAAAACTTTAAAAGAAAAGCAATTAAATGGAAAAATGCAGTGTGACAGTATTAGCCACGTTACTTCTTCAAAGATTCCACAGCTTGGTTCAGATGATCAAATTCTTCGATAGCGGTATCCATTAGACCGACAACGTCAAGACGGATAAGTTGAAGTTCATCTCTCATATCTTGAAGTGCAGTGCGGAAGGCTTCGAGTGTGGCATGGATGATAGCAAGGGGAACAGTATCAGTGTTATTCATGGGATGCTCAGGGAAATCATGATAGTGAGGAGGAGTTTCAGGGTCAATCTCAATGTCAGACACATGACTACCAAGATCATGTTCAGGCCGTGGCTCATCTAAATCATATAGCCAGTTGTGGCGGTTATGCACACTAGTTCGCTTGTGATCAGGCAGTGCAAAATGTGAAACAACTTCATTATTGATCAGGAGTTGAAACGGGGGTGGTCCACGATTTCTAATAAGTCCTCGGTTAAAATAGAAAGTTATGTTCATTGGCCTATATCCGCCTAGAGGGTTCACTCGTGAAAGTCGTGTTCTAAATCCCATGGCATCAGCAATTTTTGTTACGAGGTCACCTATCAAAATGGGACCGTGATCAGCTTGAGCAATCCTGCGGAGATTGTCAAGCATAAAAGTAGCTCCATTAACGGGTCGGGATTGAAACACGCAAAACATGATAAAAAGCTCATCTCTAGAGATTAGGGTGTCATTCTCGGCTTTTCCAAAGAGGGTGTAGGCTAAGATCATATGAAAGTACCTTATGGTCGGGTTGTGAATTTTTGTGGACACCATAGGGTGCGGGTCATGATGAGGTTGTCCTGAAATACTACTTCAGAAAAGGTCCAGTTCATCTTCCATGACTAAATCCTCCCGTGCCATGGTAAAAACATCGAGTCCATTAGGGAAATCCAACAGGTCCGCAATCTCTCTGATGTTGAAGCGGCACGTGTATCCAAATAGCCTAAAGGTTATGTTACCCCTATTAAATCCTGTACCATAGTTAGGGTTGTAAGACAATGAGCTTAGGAATTCTAGGGTCAGCCTGTGGTAAGTTGGATACTTCTTTCTAGCAAAACCTTCCCATCCTATCTGGCTAAACATAAAGTCTATGCTATCTCCTATACCTAAGGCAGTCATGGTAGGTCCATGGGCAAATTTGGTTAAGGCCATAGGTCTGCGAGAGAGAACCTCACAGCGGTGCCATTGGACAGCGTCCCTGAATAGCACAACCATGGTGTCTTCATTATCCATCTTAACAGTTAGTCTGAAAAGTAAAGTAGATGTAGAAGGAAGAAGGTAGAAAGACTTTAAAAATCCTGTAGCATGTAATTATAAGATCAGCACAGCAGTTTCCATAAAATTTTTAAATTTTTGAGAAAAGAAAATAAATAAATATGAAAAAGCAATGAAAATAAGATTAAGAAAGTAAAAGGAAACGAAAAAATGAAAATAGAGTAAAGAAATTTAAAAAGAAATAAAAGTAAAAGAAAGTTAAAATGAAAGAAAACAATCTCGTGGGTTGCCTCCCACTAAGCGCTGCTTTTAACGTCGTAAGCCTGAAGAAAGCTTAGTGATAATTCAGTTATAGGGATGAGCGGACAGCTCTAAAAGTCTTAGACTATTCAAATAGTCTCTGTTTGCAATATTATGATAATGTTTTAATCGTTGCCCGTTTACTATGAATGGTTCACTATTTCTTCCTTTTATTTCTATCGCTCCACTTTGAAAAACTTTAGAAATTTCAAAGGGTCCGGACCACCTAGATCTAAGTTTTCCTGGAAAAAGCTTAAGTCTCGAATTAAATAGGAGCACAACGTCTCCCACACTAAATTCTTTTCTAGATAAGCGCTTATCGTGCCATCTCTTAGTTCTTTCTTTATATATGCGGGCGTTCTCATAAGCATCTAGTCTTAATTCTTCTAATTCGTGCAAATCTAAGATTCGTTTTTCTCCTACGGCAGCGTAATTTAAATTGAGGGTTTTAATAGCCCAATAGGCTTTGTGCTCTATTTCTACTGGCAGATGACAAGATTTTCCATAGACTAACTTAAATGGAGTGGTTCCTATGGGGGTTTTGTAAGCGGTTCTGTAGGCCCACAAAGCTTCATTAAGTTTAGTTGACCAATCCTTCCTAGAGATAGCGACCGTCTTTTCTAAAATTTGTTTTATTTCTCTATTCGAAACCTCGACTTGTCCACTGGTTTGTGGATGATATGGTGTTGCCACACGATATTTGACTCCGTATTTTGATAGCAGTTTATCGAATATTTTAGATATGAAATGGGAGCCACCGTCACTAATGACGAGTCTTGGCACACCAAATCTAGGAAATATTATGTTCTTAAAGAGCTTTATCACTACTCGTGTGTCATTTGTAGGAAAAGCTACACCATAGGGCGCAGAATGACAATGAGAAATTATGTCTTCCACCTCATCTTCGGGTACACAACGACGGAAAATACCATCGGCGCCCCTCTTGAAGAGAAGTGGTTCGTCCTAATAATAGTGTTTAAGGTCATGGAAGAATTTCTTCTTTTGTTGATAGGTTAGATCAGGTGGCAGTACTCCAGCTGCTAGATAGTTGACAAAGTCAGCATACCATGGCAGCGTGGTCTTAGTGTAAATAGATTCTACCACTTCATTAGTTTCTGTATCAGTATAAGTCAAGGATTGTTCTATTGTATTGCTTTCTAACTGGGCTAAGAGTCTTTCATAAGGGAAATCGTCATTAATAGGTACTTGGTCTGGTTGGATGTTTTCCATTCTCGACAGGTGGTCAGCTACTACATTTCAGCGCCTTTCTTGTCCTTGATTTCCAAGTCGAATTCTTGTAGGAGTAGAATCCACCTCAGAAGCCTCGGTTTGGCGTCCTTTTTGCTTAATAGGTACCTGATTGCGGCGTGATCGGTGTAGATGATTATTTTTGCTCCTACTAGGTAGGAACAAAATTTATCTAATGCGAACACGACAGCCAAGAGTTCCTTTTCTGTGGTAGCGTAGTTCATTTGTGCATGATCCAAGGTTCTACTGGCATAGTAGATTGCGTGAAGCTTTTTGTCCTTTCTTTGTCTTTAGACTGCACCTACAGCATAGTCACTCGCGTCGCACATGATTTCGAATGGTTTATTCCAATCTGGGGGTTGCATAATGGGTGCTGATATTAAAGCTTGCTTGAGTGTTTGAAATGCGTCCAAGCATTTGTCATTAAAGACGAATTCAGCGTCTTTCATTAACAGCTCAGTTAGGGGTTTGGTTATCTTAGAGAAATCTTTAATGAAACGTCGGTAAAAACCGGCGTGTCCTAAGAAACTTCTTATTTCTCTGACGGTTTTCGGTGGCTGGAGATTTTCTATTACTTCTAGTTTTGCTTTGTCGACTTCGATTCCTCTGTCGGATACTATATTTCCTAGCACGATTCCTTGTCGGACCATGAAATGGCATTTTTCCCAATTCAGCACTAGGTTGACTTTTACACATCGTTCGAGTACCATTTCGAGGTTCGATAGACATCCTTCAAAACTTTCCCCACAGATAGAAAAATCGTCCATAAAGACTTCCATTATACCGTCTAAGAAGTCAGAGAAGATGGACATCATGCATCTCTGAAATGTTGCGGGTGCGTTACATAATCCGAAAGGCATTCGCCGGTAGGCAAAGGTTCCATAGGGACATGTGAAGGTAGTCTTTTCTTGGTCGTCAGGATGGATAGGAATTTGGAAAAATCATGAATATCCGTCTAAATGGCAAAAATGGGAGTGTTTAGCCAGACGTTCAAGCATTTGATCTATGAATGGTAAAGGGAAATGATCTTTACAAGTGGCTTTGTTTAGTTTTCTATAATCGATACACATTCTCTATCCGATTTAAGTACGTTGTGCTACAGATTCGCCTTTTTCATTATTGATGACTGTAACACCTCCTTTCTTGGGTACCACGTGAACTGGGTTAACCCATTCACTATCTGATATTGGGTATATGATTCCTGCTTCTAACAGCTTTTGTACTTCTTTCTTAACGACATCACTCAGAATGGGATTGATTCTCCTTTGATGTTCTCTAGAGGTTTTACAGTCTTCCTCAAGCATGATGCAATGCATATAGATAGAGGGACTTATTCCTTTCAAGTCTGAGATGTTATAGCCTAAGGCAGTCGGGTACTTTCTCAGGACATGCAATAGTTTCTCAGTTTCTATTTGTCCTAAGTCTGCGTTGACTATAACTGGTCGTTCGAGTTCTGTATCAAGGAATTTGTACCTTAGATCTTTGGGTAATGTTTTCTTTTCTACAGCTGGTTTCTTTGGGCAAGGCATAGGGTCAGGAGTGAGTGCGAGACATTCACTTAGATTATTATCTTGGTATTCACCATGCCAATTATCATCTTCAAAAATTGGTGGCATCGGAATTCTCAGCACTTCAGAACACGTGTTTTGGTGTTTTTCCATTTCTTTAACGCATTCATTAATTACATCTAGGAAGCAACACGAATATTCTATAGCAGGTGCTTTGAAAAATTTTGAGAGGATGAATTCTACTTTTTCCTCACCAACCTCGAAAGTCAGTTTTCCTTTTTTCACATCTATGATGGCTCCGGCAGTAGCTAGGAATGGTCTTCCTAAAATGATAGGGATGTTTGAGTCTTCCTGGATGTCCATGATTATGAAATCTGTAGGAATATAGAATTGTCCTATACGTACTGGAACGTTTTTTAGCATTCCTAGAGGAAATTTCACTGATCTATCAGCTTGTTGTACAAACATTCTTGTTGGTCTCAGTTCTCCCATGTTGAGCCTTTTACAAATAGACAAGGGCATTAAACTGATGTTGGCTCCTAAATCACACAGGGCTTTGTCTATGACAAACTTTCCAATCACACATGGTATAGAGAAACTACCAGGATCTTTTAGCTTAGGAGGCATGTTGTTTTGGATTATAGCGCTACACTCTGCAGTAAGCATAACAGTTTCAGTATCCTCGAGCTTTTTCTTATTAGTTATTATTTCTTTTAGGAACTTAGCGTATGAGGGCATTTGTGTGATTGCTTCTGTAAAAGGTATTGTGACATTTAATTGTTTCAGAAGTTCAACAAATTTCTTAAATTAGGCGGTTTATAAGGCGGCGGAGGCACATATGGTTCTTCTTTCTCTTCGGCCTCTTTGCCATTATCTTTTGGTTCGCCTTCCTTTTCAGACTCCTTACTAGGCTTTTGGTATATGGCTGGATTTTCGATTCTTGGGTCAGTGGATCCTTCTAGTTCTGTTCCACTCCAAAGTGTTATAGCGTTTGCATGTCCCTTCGGATTAATTTGAGTTTGACCTGGAAGGTTCCCAGCTGGGGCAGCGGTAACTGCTTGTTGTTGAGCCACTTGCGAGATTTGTGTTTCTAACATTTTGTTGTGAGTGGCTAGAGCGTCAACCTTGTTGGCTAATTGTTTGATTTGCTCACCGGTGTGAACATTCTGGTTAAGGAACTCCTTGTTTTGTCGAGCTTGTGCAGTAATGAAGTTCTCCATCATAATTTCAAGGTTTGACTTCCTAGGAACGTTGGGAACATTAGCAGCAGGTTTTTGATATCCTGGTGGCACAACAGGCGCTTGGCCAGGTGCATACAGAGCGTTATTATTCTTGTACGAAAAGTTTAGATGGTTCTTCCAACCAGGATTGTAGGTATTTGCATATGGGTTTCCTTGAGCATAATTCACTTGATCAGCGGAGACTCCTGCTAAAATTTGGCATTCAGGGGCAGCATGTCCAGGTACTCCGCATAATTCGCAGTTTGGAGCTACGACAGCCACGGTGGCTGCCAGTGTTATGGTCAAGTTGTCTATCTTTTGAGCAAGGGCATCTACCTTAGCATGGACATGATCAAGACTACTAACTTCATACATCCCACCTTTCGTTTGAGCCTTTTCCACTGGCATTCTCTCACCTCCCCATTGGTAATGGTTTTGAGCCATGCTTTCGATGAGTTGATAGGCTTCGGTATAAGGTTTATCCATAAGTGTACCACCAGCGGCGGTATCTATTGTCATTCTTGTATTATACAAGAGACCATTGTAAAACGTATGGATGACTAACCAATCCTCAAGAATATGATGCGGACACATCCTCATCATATCCTTGTATCTCTCCCATGCATCGTAAAGAGACTCGGTATCTTTTTGTCGAAATCCATTAATTTGGGCTCTCAGCATAGCTGTTTTGCTTGGTGGGAAGTATCGTGCTAAGAACACCTTTTTCAACTCATCCCATGTAGTGACGGAATTTGATGGCAAGGATTGCAACCAAGCCCAAGCTCTGTCTCTTAATGAGAAAGGAAAAAGACGTAGTCTTATTACGTCTGCAGTCACACCATTTGCTTCATTGTGTCTGCGTACTGCACAAATTTGGTCAAATGTTCATTAGGATCGTCCGTAGGATTTCCAGAAAATTGATGTTGTTGTACGGCTGACAACAATGAGGGTTTCAACTCGAAATCCTTCCGGTTGATAGCGGGGGCAGCAATGCTGTTGTGTGGTTCTTGCTCAGATGGGGTAGCATAATACTTAAGAGGACGGTTCTGTGGTCCATCAGCCATGTTTCGTTCTTTGACTGGTTCAGGAGTATGAGCGAGAAGATCGGGAATATTATACTTGCGTTGATACTCAAGTATTCTGCGTCTTAAATGTAAGAAATGCTCTAATTCGGCGATTGGTGGTTGCAAGTCATCGCTTTGTGAGCGAGTACTTGGCATACAATCGAGAAAAAGAAAAGGGAAATAAAATTTGTTGCCTTAGTCTATACGGCGCAACAAAGAATTGCACTATTGACTAAATCAAAGTTCCCCGGCAATGGCGCCAAAAACTTGATCAAGACTTTCTGAGTCTAACGGTTACTAACTACAAGCGCACAACCTATCGCGTAGTAATAAAGATATCGATCCCACAGGGACTTGATAATCAACCTAGTGCTACGGTTTGCTACTGTGTTTAGCTAAGGCGAAGATGTTCTAGTTTTAAGTTCAAAAAGGGAAACTAAAGGGAATCTAATTTTTTTTAGAATAAACTAGTTGATATTAGGATATCGGTACATAACTTAGTATACCATCATGGATTCTATAAAACCTAAGCGTATAAAAATAAGTCACATTATATTTCTGTAGAAAATATTAGTTTAAAAGCCCTCGCCTCACACTCTCGTGGTTATTGCTTCGGACTATACTCCTAAATCATAACGTCTGCTCTCGCTAGCCCATCAGAGTTTAAAAATACTTTTTGAAAACTAATACAGTCTAATTAACTTTAAAGCACTCTCGCTGTTTTTAAAACCAATGCCCGATTTCAGCTATCCGGTTAAAATCTCACACTCTCGTGGTCTTAATCCTAACCTTTGCTACCTTTTTACTCTCGTAATAAAAGTCCAGTTTTAATTAAGAAATCGCGGCCAGAAATTAAGTTGTTTGTGGTTTTAGCTTGGAATTATCGAATCCATTCCGGTTACTTCATTACATACCGATAAACCGGATTTAGCTAGACATATTACTTAAAACAAACATGCATAAATATAAATTACAAAACAGTAAATTAAACATGGCAATGAGAAAACGATGATGATATTATTAAGATAATGAATAAAAACCTGATAAATATGCAATAAGTTGCTTCTCGCAATTCCTCCACAAGTCGGTAGGCTTTTGCTCGATCGTATCGGAATAACGAATGATGAAGGCAAGATTGAAAATAAACCCTAACTATGGTGCAATAGCTCCCCAATGTGAGAAACTATCATTATTTCAAGTAATGGTAAATAAGGAATGGGAAATAGGAAACAAACAAGGAATGCAAGGAAAGTAAAAAATTCGAAAATAAATTCTGCAGCAATTCGGGGTGAAATTCTCTCGGTCTTTGGCTTTCCAATCCATGTTGTATTTATAGCTCCACCGTTGCCTTAACGTTAGAGAAATAGTATGAGCATAACCCTTGGTGGTTGAGAAGTCTAAGGGAGACTGGCTCACATGCAGTTGAAGTTGAGGGAGAGAATCTAGGAGAAACTGCTCAACGTGCGTGTGCATTGGGCTTCTTTTTCCACGTCTGCGTTCTGAACATAATAACCATCTTTGAGCGTGTGACGGTCGTGATGAGTGCATGACGGCCGTGGCAAGCTTTGGGAGCGTGACGGTCGTGGTAGGTGTGTGACGGTCGTCACACACACCACTTTCCATTTTCTGCTCTTTTTCTTATTAATTCTTCCTGTTTTCTTCTCATTTCTTCATGTTTTCTCTACTTTGCTCCTTTCAGCTTGGACAATGAAACACTTGCGAAAACACTAGAATACTCGCGGAATAATCGGAACTTGGGCTGAAATAACGTAATTATTAGTCGTAAATCAAGACAAATATATGATACATTTTCGTGTCATCAGTCCTCTATTAGGCGTTTGATTACATCTTAGGGTTTAACTTGCTATTTTAGGACTCTTCAGAGTATTATTTAGATTATTGTATTAACATATAATTATTATCTAAGTAACTAATTAGAATTACATAATTATTAGTAAATTAGGTTAAAAATGATTTAATTAGTTATTATTGATTTACTAGAAAAATAGTTTTAGAATATGTTATCATTAGCTATTTTCATCTAATAACTAGAATTTAGTTGGGGTTTTATTATTAATAAATTAAAATTATGGCTAAGATATAGATTTTATTAATTAGCCAAATGACTATTATTGTTATTATTAATAATCTAATTAGAGATTATTTTTATAGTCATATTTTTAGTGAGGTACTCCCTCCGTCCCAAAATATAAGAGAAAAAAATCAAAATCACACTTATTAAGAAAAGTAAAATCATAATAATTTGACTAAGATTTTATTGAAATAAATTTCTTTGAAAGATGTAAAAACAATTTTTATTGGTTGTTGGTTATAGAAAAGATGAGAGAGAAAACAAATTAAATGTAATTTGCATTCAATTTTACCTTGAAAAAGATAAAAGTTGATTTTTTTCTCTTATATTTTGAGACAAAAAAAATGTAATTTTTTCTCTTATATTATGGGACGGAGGGAATATTTAAAATAATAGGTTAAATATACATAAAAGATTTGTTTTATAGGACTCCGTATTCACTATTTACTGATTTGGCTTCTTTACGTGTTATTTAATTTAAATTTTTATTATTTTTAAAATTCATGTGGTACTTTATTATTATTATTATTTTTGAACCCACTTAGATTTTTATTTATTTTATTTTATTTTTCAATTTCTTTTCGGTGGCACCCCAATACTATTATTTTGTCATGGATATTGTAAAAAAGATTTATAAACACTTTACTTTGCTATTGAATATTCGACGTGGGACTCCAGTAAAAACCAATTTGCTTAATTGTTTCAGAAGCCATATTTCAACAACACATGACTTGCATCCCTTTGTTTCAACAACAGAAACTCTACCATCTTCGGTATCAAAAAGGTTTTTCGGTGTACCTGCAATATTTTGTAAATTCCAACAGTAACTGACTTCCACTTCTCAAAGCTTTTGTGTCATGCTTATCATATGCTTGTCAATAAAATTCTGTCATGCTTTAACGTGAAAAGCATTTATAGTGCAATGGACAAATACTATGAGTAGTTAGAGATGGTAGGCATGTCTCTAACAAAGATACATTTGGATTCTCTAACTGTGAGTGATTTTTCAGTGTCATTTTTAATTTCAAAGAGTGGTTTATGAGTGTTTAGAGATCAATGCCACTTTGTCTCAACCTTTTCTTGTGACATTATATATGACAATCTGATAAGAAAATTAAACTACCTTATATATATATATATGGAGAAAATTAAACTACCTTACAACTTTATAAGAAAATTAACACAATAAATTTTCTTAAATGTGATCAAAAAGATAATTGCATCCTTCGAACTATATTTCATTGTTATTTGTTTCATGAGAATATCTTGTTTGGGATCTTGAATGTTATCATTATGTAGCTACATATGTTGGAATTAACCCAAAACCTATGAGAATTCCGACTCTATTTTGATAAACAAGAAGGGTTCTTAGCGCGGCAATACCAAAGAAAAGAATAAAATAGAGAAAGAAAGGAAATTAGGATTCTAAGAGAATTTGGAGAAGAAGGTTGTTACCCACAAACTATGAGATTTTTCTCTTTCCATTCACTTGCAACTGCAAACCGTGAATTACAATGTGTTGTGATTATCTTCAAAAAAATAAGGGTTGCTCCCTATTTATAGATTTAGGTTTACTTGTTCTCCAAGTCAAAGCCCAAAACTATAAAAGCCCAAAATATCTATTTTGGAACTATATCAAATCAACTCTAAATCAAATCTGTGTGAAACAACTGTTTCGACACACCTTTGCTTCGACACTTCGACACAAGAAATTACAATTTAACACACCACCTAATTCATTGTGTCTAAGCTGTCTACATTCATCATGGCTCTTAGTCTTATGAAAACTTCGACCTGCACTCCCTTCGTCATGATATCTGCAATCTGATTCTCATTTCTGCAGTGTTCCAAGTTCATCTTCCCTTCTGCTACCTGCTCTCGAAGATAATGGAACCTCATTTCGATGTGCTTGCTTCGACCGTGTGCTATTGGATTCTTCGCCAAGTTGAAAGCTGACATGTTGTCGATATTCATGGTAATTGCTCCATGACTCTTCCCTGGAATCTCTTCGACCAAGTTCACCATCCAGGTTGCTTGACATGCACAAAGAGAAGCAACTATATATTCTGCTTCGCATGATGACAATGTCATTACTGGCTCCTTTCTCGAACTCCAAGCAACTGGTGCACCACCTAACATAAACACATATCCAACTGTGGATTTTCTACCTCAACATCACTACACCTACTAGAGTCGGTGTATCCCACTAACTTGCATTCTTTCCCTTCATCAGCTGCAGGAAACAAAATATCGTAGTCGAGAGTCCCTTTCAGATACCTCAGTATCCTCTTCGTTGCTGCTAGGTGTGATACCTTTGGCTTCTGCATGAATCTACTTACCATACCCACAATGTATGCTAAGTCAGGTCTTGTGTGACAAAGGTATCTAAGTGACCCAATAAGTCTTATGTATTGGGTTGGGTCGACATCATCTTCATCTGAATTCTTCGACAGTTGCAGTCTGGTCTCAGCTGGAGTCGAAGTTGGGTTGCAATCTTGCATCTCAAATCTCTTGAGTATTTCGCCTGCATATCTTCTTTGGTGCATCATCAAACCTTTACTAGTCTTGTAGAATTCGATGCCAAGGAAATATGAGAGATTTCCCAAGTCTGACATTTCAAACTCCTTGCTTAGGTCATGTTTGAAATCTTCGATCTCCTTCTTGCAACTCCCTGTTATCAACAGGTCATCGACATAGAGGCATAGTATAAGCAATTATTATTGCTTCTCCTTACATACACTCCATGCTCAGTCGTACACTTCACAAATTCCTTCTCCCTTAAGAAGCTGTCGATTTTCTTATTCCAAGCTCTTGGAGCTTGCTTAAGTCCATATAGGGCTTTATGCAGCCAGTACACCTTTCCTTCTTCGCCTCGTTTCACATACCCAGCTGGTTGTGCGACATAAACTTCTTCATCTAAGGGGTCATTAAGGAACGCACACTTCACGTCCATCTGACATATGTGCCAATTGTTCATATTTTTTAGACCAACAACCAACCTGATTGTTTCGATCCTAGCAACAGGTGCGAACACTTCATCGAAGTCGATTCCTTCCTTTTATAGAAATCCTTTCGCTACAAGTCTAGCCTTGTGTCGAGTTACTTCTCCTCTAGGATTCACCTTCACCTTGTAAACCCACTTAACATCAATTGCCTTCTTGCCTTGAGGCAATTCAACAAGTGACCAGGTGTTGTTGACTTCGATGGACTCTAACTCCTCATTCATTGCTTTCACCCACTTCGAATCTTTCAATGTCTCAGCTGTATTGGCTGGTTCAACATCTGCGTAGAAAACATAATGTACCAGCTCACCCTCTTCATCAACCACATCATCTGATGTAATTACACATTCTTGCAACCTTGCAGACACGTGTCTTGTTCGTCGAGGTCTGCTTGGGCCTGCTTCATCTCTGACTTGTTCCTGTCGAACTTCTTTTTCGACTTCAGTGGTTGGTTCTCCACAAGAGATTCTCACTGAATGCTTCTTGACATTCTCAATCCAATATCATTCTTTAAGCTCATCTATGATCACGTCCCTGCTGATCACTACTTGCTTATTCACTGGGTCGAATAGTTTGTAACCTCCAGTCGAATGATATTTTATCAAGATCATCTGATTCGACTTGTCATCAAGCTTCCTTCTCAACTGATCTGGCACATGTCTATGTGTTATAGATCCAAACACCTTCAAGTGACTGAGGCTAGGCTTGACACCAGACCAAAATTCTTCTGGTGTGATTCCTTCAAGCTTCTTCGTCGGACATCTGTTCAAAATATATGTTGCTGTCGAAACCGCTTCTCCCCATAATTCTTTGGGTAAGTGCTTTCCATTCAACATACTTCTCACCATGTTCATGATGGTTCTATTCTTTCGTTCTGCAATGCCATTTTGCTGTGGAGTTTAGGGTGGCACCACCTCATGCACAATCCCTTCTTTTTCACATAATGCATCGAACTCCTTCGAAACATACTCTCCACCACCATCAGTCCTCAGAGTTTTCAATTTTCGACCACTCTGTCTTTCGACCATGGATTTGAATCTGGCAAATACCTCGATCACATCACTTTTCTTCTTGATGAGGTAAGTCCACAACTTTCGACTGTAATCATCTATGAATGTGACAAAGTATCTGTTGCCACTAATCAAATCCACCTAGATTGGACCACATACATCAGAGTATATGACTTCCAGAATTTCCTTCGACTTCCTTCTTGCATCCTTGCTGAAGCTATTCTAGTGTTGTTTCGACTGAACACACTCTTCACAGACTTCATTTGGAATGTCGATTTCCGGTAATCCTGAAACAATATTTCTTCTCTTCAGCTCTCTGATGTCGTTGAAGTTGAGATGGCCTAGTTGAAAATTCCATAACCACTCATCTCTGCTGGCTGCAGTTGCTAGGAACTTGTGCTTCATCACCTTGAGTTCAATCTTGAAGGTCTTATTCTGGGACATTGGAGCCTTCAAGATCAACCTACCACCTGCGTCGAGGACTCTCATCATCTTATCTTCGACAACCACCTTGTAGTTCTTTTCGACCAGCTGCCCTATACTGAGCAAATTACTCTTCATACCTGGTATGTACAACATATTGGAAATTGTTGACCTCTTGCCATCTTTCCTCATAATCAGAACATCACCAACACCTTCAGCTGCTAGAGTGTTGTCATTTGAAAACTTTACCGTGTTCTTCAATGAGGGCTTCATGATGACAAACCAATCTTTCCTTCCAGTCATGTGTGATGAGCATCCTGAGTCTAAGTACCACTGATCTTGGAATCTTTCTTCATCTCTTGTTGTGACCATTAGCAACGTCTCTTCTTCTTCATGTTTCGCCACCTTTACATCAATTTCTTGATTTTTCTTCTTTTCTGGACAGTCACTAAAATAGTGGTCATACTTCTGACAATTGAAACATTGAATGTGACTCTTGTCAGATTTTCGACCACCACCTTTTCCTCTACCTGCAACACCACCTCTTTGGTTGCCTTGGTTCCAGGGTTTTCTCTGATTCGACCAGTTTCCTTCATGCTGATTTCGACCAGTCGAATTGTTGTAGCCTCCTCTACCTTTGTTGCCATTCCTGCCTCCTTTTCCTTTTCTTTCCTTTTCTGACTGCGCCTGCAAAGCCATATCGCTCTTCGACTTTCCTGCAGCTCTTTCAGCCATCCTTTGTTCATGAGACTCAAGCGTCCCTTGAAGCTCTTCTTTCGTCAATACTGACAAGTCTTTCGACTCTTCTATGGCTACTACCACGTGGTCGAACTTTGGAGCCAATGACCTCAAGATCTTTGCAAAAACTGATCTTGATGTCAACACCTCTCCACATACCTTGATTTGATTCACCAGCTTGGTAACTATGGTGAAGAAATCTGTTATACTTTCATTGTCTTCCATCTGAAGCAACTCATAGGTTCTTTTGTGAGTTTGTAACCTCACCTCTTTCACCTTCTCTGCGCCTCCAAACGACTTTTCAAGAATCTCCCACGCTTCCTTCGCTGACTCTACATCACTAACCTTTTCAAAGTTATCTGGATCAACACACTGATGGATTATAAAGAAAGCTTTATAATCTTTCTTCTTTAACTCTTTGTGTGCAGCCTTTTCTTGATCAATCGCGTTCTCTGCAAGCGGTGTTACTCCTTCCTTCACAAGATCCCAAAGATCTTGATAACAGAAAACCACCTTCATCTGCTTGCACCAATTCTCATAATTATCTTTCTTGAGAATCGGAAGATTCGCCGAAAAATGCCCGTTCGGATGATTCATTGTCATCACAATTTTCCTTCCTTGAATTGCAACCGGAGCTCTAGATACCAGATGTTGGAATTAACCCAAAACCTATGGGAATTCCGACCCTATCTTTATAAACAAGAAGGGTTCTTAACGCAGCAATACCAAAGAAAAGAAGAAAATAGAGAAATAAAGGAAATTAGGATTCTAAGAGAATTTGAAGAAAAAGGTTGTTACCCACAAACTGTGTGATTTTTCTCTTTCTATTCACTTGCAACTGCAAACCGTGAATTACAATGTGTTGTGATTATTTTCAAAAATAAGGGTTACTCCCTATTTATAGATTTTGGTTTACTTGTTCTCCAAGGCAAAGCCCAAAACTATAAAAGCTCAAAATACCTATTTTGGAACTATATCAAATCAAATCTAAATCAAATATGTGTGAAACATCTGTTTCGACACATCCTTGCTTCGACACTTCGACACAAGAAATTACAATTTAACACAAATAATTAAAAATACCTAAATTAAATATGATATAATACCAAAAATAAACCAGATAATATATTTAATAAAACAACAGCAAAAATTCGAGTTGAACTATGACAAACGAATAATAAACAATATTGACTTGAATAACAATCAATATTGAGCTGAACAATATGACAATGTTTGAAAAAGACGATGTGATGATGGTGGAGTGTGGTTGAAAGAAAAACTATAAGAGAATGACAAACTTAGAAAATTGTATGGTTCTAAAAAACCATTGAATTCTTTTTGGTAATTGAGAAATTTATGTTAAGTTTTGATATTGATATTTTAAAATTTTCAAGAAATACAAAAAATTTGCCAATTTGATTCTTTTTTTGAACCGGACAGTTTTATAAAACTGGTTCCGATTCTTTAATTCAAATGGTTTTGGATGGTTCAATCCATTTTTTTTCGATTCTATTTCGATTTTCACTCACTAACAATTTTAAACGATTAATCCAACCGAATTCATCTCCGATTCTCGATCCAACCGATTGAACCGACCAATTTAGTCTCGTTTTTAAAACATTGATTCTAACAATCCTATTCCACTGAAAAATATATGTTGGTATAACCAAAAAACTAGTCCCAACAACTCATATTCCAATGGAAAATAGCTATAGGTATAATCAGAAATTTGGTTATGATAACTCCTTCCAATGAAAACAGCGATAGGTATAATACTTTTTCTATCAAGCTATTGATCTGGGGTACTGTGATGTTAATTTTTCTGGTGGTATAGGAAATTAAAAAGGATGAAAAAACATTGCGTTGGAATAGAGATTTTGGATTATATCCACAGTTTTATCAATTTTTTGTGTCAATGTAGTAGATCTTTTGAATATGTTCACTCAAATTCTATTGATTTCTCTACAAGATTATGGGTGGGTAAAAATGACATTTGAAAAATTTAATGAATGACATTATTCTTATAGAAAATTATTTGAAAACTAATATGTATGTATTGAAAATTTAATGATTCTTTTTATTTCTAAAATTAATTTTAAATTCACGTATACAAATTTTAAGATATTAATTTTTTATTACTACATACAAAATTTATTTAATATATTTTGATAAAAAAATATTTTTATTTGAAAATATATATATATATATATATATATATATATATATATATATATATATATATATATATATATATATATATATATATATATATGTAGGATTTAATTTGTACATACTTACCATATGAATTTATTTTATATATAAACATTTAAAAGATAATTCAAGTTGGTCCATAAAAATACTCTATAAAATAATAAGAGTATTATAGAAATCCGGAGAAGATAACATTAATACATTATTATATGAATATAACTGTCCTTGTCCTGTATTAGTTAACTATTGGAATCTAATATGTCTTGTTTTACTTATTTATCTTCACACAAACATTTGCTATGATTATAATATTATACATCCATATTTGACTGGCAACACGTGAATTCAATTTGCTCATATATGTTATTATAATTTTTTTTAAGAAAAAAAATGATTTATTGGCCGTGTAATTTTTTTAAACGGTCAACCAATAGTACCATGTATTCTGTCAAGTTATACTAAAAAAATTAAATTAATTATATAAAGAATTAATTGAAATGCACTGACAGTGTAAAAGGATTTTACACTGTCAGTTAATTATAACCGTTGAATGTAAAGAGGAGTTTGACTTTTAATTTAATAATTTGTAAAGTAACTCAAACGGAAGATGGTGATGTATTGACAGTGTAAAACTTTTTACACTGTCAGTGCATAGTAATTAAACTCATTATATAATGGCAGAATGATATATGAGATTAATTGTTATGCACTGACAGTGTAAAAAGTTTTACACTGTCAATTCATAACAATCATCCGTTTGTATGACTTTATAAATTTTTAAAATAAAAGTCAAACCTCTTCTAACATCCAACGGTTATGATTCGCTGACAGTGTAAAACTTCTTTACACTGTCAGTGCATTTCAATTAAATCTATGATATATTTCTATTGAATGACAGTGTAAAATATTTTTACACTATCAGTGCATAACAATTAAATCATTTTTTAAACTTTTTTCTTAAAAATTATAGATAATTAATCTAATACTAAAATAAATTATTTATATATAATTCATAAAATTATTTTTTTGAATAAAAGTGTCTAATATTTTTCTAAATTATATATGATTAGTTTTTATTGGTGTTAAAAATTAACCCTACAATCCAAGTCTCACCTTGTTTATTAAAGAAAAATTTATTTTGACAAAGCTTTTTGCAATGAAATATTTGAATACTTAATTGGAATATATTAAATGACATGCCATTACAAATTTTGAAGATATGGACTCATTCATCAATCTAAAAAAAATTGATTTTTTTATATTCCTTCTCCCAAACAAACTATGACTGCAATAAACGTGTTTAATGTATTCCACAACCCCCATCTTAGTCCCTCACATGATAATGCACACATATGATAGTTTATATGTATAAAAAAGAAAGCAAACGAGAGATAGAATAATTATTTTTCACAATTGCCTATACTATTTATGCATTTCTTAGAGTTTATATGATACACAATGTTCATATACACGAGGCACGAAGTACAATTTTATCACTTTTTCATTTATGTACGATTTTACAAAGATGAAAGCAAATGATAGATCATGTAATTTAGATGATAAATCATATATGGTACAGTAGGCTCGAAATGTCAATTTTATCTTCTATCACTTTTCATCTATGTACCGTATGATCATTGCAATAATTAAATAAATGTTTGAGCATGTGATACACGAGAGGAAAAGGTAAAGGGACATTAGAAGTTGTAATTTAATGTTTTTTTATAAGTAATTTAATATTTTTGTTGAAAACTTGTATTAGATTATGTTGAAGTAATTAGTCAAGGGGAAAAAGTCAATTGTATTCGATAGAGTCGAATAAAATAATAGTTGTGTTAAAATGTAACTTATAGTTTTGCATTTTACATTCTGTATGTTTGGGACTTAAGTAGGTTTGTATAGTTTTTAGGTCTGAACTTTAGTTGTCTATATAAAGTAATATGTTGTAAATCACATAGAATAACACTTAGTACAAATCACAACTATAAAATTCAGTTTTCTCTCTTTTCTCTCTTGTTCTTTTTCTTCTTCTTTTTATCCCATCTTTCTTGAAAACACTTTTATCCCAACAAATTGGTATCAAGGAGTCCGATTGAGATTCAGAGAAAATTTGTAATTACAAACGGAACAACAACATCAACGTAATTTCTAGCGGATCTACCGGTTTTCAAAGGCGAGAACTATGAATGATGGACTGCGCAGATGAATGTCATATTCAGATTTGAAGATGTGGCTGACATTGTGAATGATGGAGTACCTGCGTTGGAAGAAAATGTGAATGATGTTCAGCAAGCTGCGCACAAGGAATGAAGAAAGAAAGATGGAAAAGGTTTATTATTGATTCACCAGTGTGTGGATCCTAAAGTGTTCGAGAAAATAATTGAAGAAAAAATGACCAAAGGAGCGTGGGACAAGTTGAAGAGCTTTTATGGCGGAGATGAAAAGCTGAAAAATGTAACGTTACAGACGTTGAAAAAACAATTTGAGATGGCTCGAATGAAAGAGGATGAAACAGTCTCCAAATATCTTTCACATGTAGTATTGTTAACAAACCAGATGAAGTCATGTGGTGAATCAATCAACGATTTGCTTAAGATTGATAAAGTGTTGAGATATATGATTGTGAATTTTGATTACATTGTATTGTCAATTGAATAGTCCAATAACTTAGCAGAGATGAAGTTAGAAGAACTTCAAGCTTCATTAGAGGCTCATGAGATGAGGTTGAAATAGAGGAACTCGTAAACAGAGAAGGTGGATGAACAGAAACTATAAGTAAGATTCATCAAGAAATCTTTGAAAGAGAAGGGAAATAATCTATCTAATTATGAGAATTCAAGTAAGAACTCAAAGGGTCAATCTTATTCGATCAAGAAAGGCTTGAGAAACAAGTAATATGGGAAGAAAGTTGACATAAAAGAGGTGCAATGTTACAACTGTCAATGATTTGGCCACTATGCTCGAGACTGTCAAAGAAAGAAAGAAGCACGAGCAAAATATTGTGATGAAGTGCAGTATGCACTTGTTGAAGATAGTGATTATGAGGATGTTATACTCATGTCCAATACTCATTCCAACACTGGGCAAATCAACATATGGTACCTGGATTCAGGATACAGTAACCACATCACTGGTAATAAAGACTAGTTCACCAAGCTAGATGAATTAATTGATAAAGTGATAAAGTTTGTACATGGCAGACACATAACATCAGGTGGAAAGGGAGACATCTCTATTGTCAGAAAAGATGGTCAAAAAGCTAGCATCACTGGTGTATTGTAAGTACCTTTAATGAGAAGTAAATTGATAAGTGTGGGTCAATTACTTGCAAAAGGGTACAACATGAAGATAGAAAATAATCATTTGAAGGTGTATCATAGTGATGGAAGGCAGATTCTGAATGAACCATTGGTACACAACAAGACCTTCAAGGTAGAGATCAACCCATTTGATCACAAGTTTTTTTCTTCGATTGCAGAAGAAGATAAGAATTGTCTATGGCATAACATGTATGGACATCTAAACTCTGGAAGTTTAGGTATGTTCAACCAAAAGAAGATGGTGCATGGCTTACCTCAGGTGAAAGAACCAAGACAAGTGTGTGAGGAATGTTGCAAAGCAAAACATGCTAGGAAAGCATTCGAACATGACTTGCCAATCAGGTCGAAGAAAAAGCTAGAATTAGTTCACTCTGATGTGTATGGACTATTTGAAGTAGGGTCAATGAATGTAACTATTATTTCCTAACCTTCATAGATGAATCCACTAGATATATATGGATTTAAATTATTGAAAAAAAGGGTGAGGTATTCACACAGTTCAAGAAGTTGAAATTTCATGTCAAGAAGAAATGTGGATGCAAGTTGAAGAAACTAAGAACTGATGGTGATGGTGAATACACTTCTCGAGAATTTGCTAGATTTTACAATGAGGAAGGTATGTAGCATGAGTTCATTTCACCCTATACACCTCAGCATAATGGCATAGTTGAGAGGAAGAATCGAGGTATACTGAACATGACTAGGAGCATGTTGAAAGCTAAAGATATGCCAAAGAGATTTTGGGGTGAGGCAGCTTCAACAACAGTATACATTCTAAACAGATGTCCAACCAAGAAGATAGTCGAGAAGACTTCTTATGAGGCTTGGATAGGTGTGAAGCTGAATGTTAATCATCTTAGAGTGTTTGGATCAATGTGTTTCAGGCATGTACCTGAACAATTTAGGAAGAAGCTAGAAGCTAGGAAATGGTTCTCATAGGTTATCATTCGATGCATAAAAGTTGTATTCACCAAATGATGATAAACTTGTGATCAATCGAGATGTTCTAGTAGATGAAGGAAAAGGGTGGGATTGGAGTTAATAGCCAGTTCGATATGAGTCAGATATAGTTACAACTGTGTTTGAAGAAGACCAACAAACTGAAGTCCCAACAAATATAAATGAAGAACCACCTGAGCAAAATGTTAAGAGATTGACTAGAGAAAGAATTGAGTCGACAAGGCTAGCTGGATATGAGAGATTTTTAGATCAAGCAGTCGATGCAGATTGATAGATCAATTTGGATCAAGCTATGAATAATTTGAATTGGTTAGCAGCCATGAAAAAAGAACTTAAGGAAACTGGGAAGAATAGGACATGAGAGATTGTCAAAGAGTCAATCAAGAAGTGGATTGATGTAAAATGGGTTTACAATCTAAAACGAACGACAAATGGTGAAATTGGCAAGCATAAGGCAAGACTAGGGGAAAGAGGTTTTTTGCAAGAACTTGGTATTGATTTTGACGAAGTGTATGCACCTGTGGCAAGGATAGAGACAATCAAAATTGTTGTATTGACAGTAGCATATAGAGGGTGGAAGATACATCAGTTGGTTGTAAAATCAGCATTTATGAATGGATCTTTGGAAGAATAAGTCTATGTTAGTCAACCACCAGGATTCAAAATCAAAGTACAAGAGTTGAAGTTTGATAGGTGCTAAATTGGAGTGATATTGAGTGAATAATTGACATTTATTGTCTTAATTCAACCAATAAACCTCAACTTTTGTGCATATGTTGTATAGTTTACATTATAGTGTATATATTGTGCATCGTGTAAATATCATTGAGTTTAATTGTTTTTCTTTCATTTTTTGTAGGTATACAAGCAATTATATTTTGTCATTGTCTTATAGAGCATTGAATAAGCTTTCCAACGCTTCTGACCACGCATAAAACGGAGTTACAGTTTAAACGTTATGGTCAAAACAAGTCTTGGATTGCTGTCATGTTCGTTGTGCGAACTAGAGGCGAGTGAACTCGCCAAGAGTTCGCACTGCGAACTCAAGGTGAACAAAACTTGCCCAGAAGCATGGAAAACACTGTTTTAGCAGTAGCTAAGGCGGCATATGTTCGCTGGGTGAATGGGAGTTCGCAGTGCGAACACGGGAACCCATTTTTGCCTATTTAAGTCACTTTTCAGCATTTTTTAGGTTACGGTTTTGGGGAACTTTTTCCCAACTTCATCAAACACATTATTTAGTAGTTTAGAGAGCTTTAAGAACATCAATGGAGGTTGCAACTCGATGATCCAGGATTGAAGCTTCTTTAATCGTGATTGACACCGCGAGACATTTTGATTATTCTCCTTTCTTCCCTTTGTAGTTTCCATTTGTGGGGTTTGTATGTAAGTTTACTCTGATTTTATGTATATATATTGATCATGGCATTGTATGCGAGCTATTTTACAAATCTTTATCGGTGTTATCCTTGTTTTACTCGCTTTATGTTTGGATTTGAGTTGCGGTTGACATATCCTCTTCGAATCCGGATCTAGGATATTCATCTATCGATTCATAAATTGGAGAAACCGAATTGTGGTTGATATTTTCTTTGTGTTGAACTTAAAGCTTATTGTATCGGTTGTTATATGGAGAAATCGTATAGCGATGGATACAGTATTTCTCACGACACCGCTCTAGACATAGACGGTATTGAGAGAATACGTGATGATATTGACGAGTGTTTTAGGTTGCGCACAAATGACTGGTAGATTGTGTATTTGATGGGTATAAGGAAATACAACTTATGTCGAGTTTTCTCCTCTCTAAAGAATGTATTTATTTTCTTGTTCATATGTTTTTCTTTTGGCTCTTTACTCTCAAACCATTTAAAACCAAGCTTAGATATGTAGAGATTGTCAAACGACATTCTTTCCCTCGAACCGATCCCTGTGGAGACGAAAAAACCCGGGTACTTAATTAATTTTTGCTTTCCGCTTTACCGCACCAGCAAAATGGCGTCGTTGCCGCGGATTGGTTTTGATATTGAATCACATTGCGATAGTTTCTATATTTCTAAGCTTTGCACATAATTGTATATATGCTTGTATAGATACTTGTTTTGCTTTTGTCTTCCATTATGTTTGTTCAAGTGTTGTATATATTTTGTTCCCGTAACATTTGTTCAAGTGTTTGGTTAGGACACTTTCTTTAGGTTGGCGCTTTGACAAAGCATCGACATGTCTGTGAGGAAGTTACTAGCAAAGCACAATAAATGCGTCGAGCTAACGACGTGAAACAAGCGCTTGTTGGGAGGCAACCCAACTATTTTTTAGTTTGTATAGCTTTGTGTTTATTTAATTTGATTCAATTTTGTTAGGTTGTTAGGAAATTTTTGTGTTTTGTCTCAAGCTTTATTTTTTATTAGCTTGAGGATGCATTTTGTGATTATTCAAGTTTGATTGTTTCAACAAGAAAATGTTATGGTGAAAAAGTGTTGTAATAAACCACAAGTAGAAAAACCAAAATTTTTTAGTTACTGTCATGTTCGCCCTAAGTTCGCTGTGCGAACCTGGGGCGAATGAGTTCGCTAGGCGAATAATTGTTCGCACTGTGAACACGAAAGATTCTGGAATGGTGAAAAGTTTAAAGGAGTTACTTGGCTAAGGTTTGTGTCTATTGCTTTTCTAGAACATAACATGTTTATGTACCTTAGGCTTTGTACAAATAACATGTCATTCATTCTCTTGAAATTTTTGTTCAATTTTAAATCAATTAGGTCTAAAAGCCACAAATTGTGAGAAACCTTCATTGTTTACTAAATGCTTAGGATGACTGATAACTTTGTTTAATTCGTTTTATTCATACTTAATCTTTTGATTATTGTGTTTTTGTGGAAGCATTAGATATGATTAAGGCATTTGTTGATAATGAGAACAACCATATCCAAAAGTAACTTACCCGTGAGTAGTGAGAATTTGCTAACCCCTTTGAACTTAATAGTTTTGATCCTAATTTAGTGATGAACTTGGTATTTGTACATAATGTGAAAGATAGTTCATCATTGAATTGTGTAGGATTCTAAAAAAAATTCTTGAACCTTTGAAATTGTACTAAATTGTCTCCCTTGCCTTAAAAAGCAAGGAGCATTCACTAGAGGTTTAGTTGAATTCAAGTTGGGGAGAGTGAAAAGAAAGTGGTAGGTTACTCAAAAATTTTAAAAAATTTCAAACAAGCATTGAAAAGAAAATGTGAATATGAATGTGAAAAACAAAAGAAAAAGAATGCTTGTTCGAAAGGAAAAAAAAATAGAGAATGAATAATGTGCAAAAAGGAAGTTTGGAAGGGTGAACAATAGAGAAAAGAAATTGGTGAATGAAGTTGTGATGTGTAAATACCATGTATAATGAATGTTTCTTTTGCGTGGCAACTTCGATTCAATAGCCTAAAAAATGACCCTTTGTTGTGAAACCTGGCCAAGCTACAACCTTTCAAGCCCTTGATGATCTTTTTGCTTCCATGATTTCATTTATGATTGTTAGATGAATGTATGAATTGAACTATTGTTAGCATTGTTTTTAGATGAATGTAATTGGCCCGCAGTTGCAAACGCGTAAATTTCTTTATTCTAAAGAGGAGTGTTAGGTGTGATTCATTCTTGAACATTTGTATTACTTTAGAATCTTTTACATGTGTTTTGTACTTAGACTTTGTTTCATAATCGTGATGTCGTTGTAGTTTAGTGGTAGGCATTGCTTTGCATGTACTTTTGATATTTGTATCATACGTATGTTTTCCTTTTGTAAAAACATGTTGAGCATGATTTCTTGATTATTGCTATTGTTTCATCGAGTTGATTCATTATTGTTTGAGGACAAACAAGTTTAAGTTGGGGAGAGTTTGATAAGTGCTAAATTGGAGTGATATTGAGTGTGAATAATTGGTACTTATTGGCTTAATTCAATCAATAAACCTCAACTTTTGTGCATATGTTGTATAGTTTACATTAAAGTGTATATATTGCGTATCGTGTAAATATCATTGAGTTTAATTTTTTTCATCTCATTTTTTGTAGGTATAAAAGCTATGATATTTTTTCATTGCCTTATAGAGCATTGAATACGCTTTCCAACGCTTCTGACCGCGTGTAAAACGGAGTTACGGTTCAAAAGTTATAGTCAAAACAAGTGCTGGTTTGCTGTCATGTTCGTTGTGCGAACTGGAGGCGAGCGAACTCAAGGCGAACAAAAATTGCCCAGAAGCGTGGAAAACATTGTTTTGGCAGTAGCTAAGGCGACATATGTTCGTTGGGCGAACGGGAGTTCGCAGTGCGAACACGGGAACCCATTTTTTCCTATTTAAGTCACTTTTCAACATTTTTTAGATTATGTTTTTGGGGAACTTTTTTCCCAAATTCATCAAACACATTCTTTAGTAGTTTCGAGAGCTTTAAGAACATCAATGGAGGTTGCAACTCAATGATCTGGGATTGAAGCTTCTTTAATCGTGATTGACACCGCGAGAGATTTTGATTCTTCTCCTTTCTTTCCTTTGTAGTTTCTATTTGTGGGGTTTGTATGTAAGTTTCCTCTGATTTTATGTATATGTATTGATCAGGGCGTTGTATATGAGCTATTTTACAAATCTTTATCGGTGTTATCCTTGTTTTACTCACTTTATGTTTGGATTTGAGTTGCGGTAGACATATCCTCTTCGAATCCGGATCTAGGATATTAATCTATCGATTCATAAATTAGAGAAATCGATTTGTGGTTGATATTTGCTTTGTGTTGAACTTAAAGCTTATTGTATCAGTTGTTATATGGAGAAATCGTATAGCGATTGATACGGTATTTCTCACGACACCGCTCTAGACATGATGGTATTGAGAGAATACGTGATGATATTGACGAGTGTTTTAGGTTGCGTACAACTGATTGATAGATTGTGTATTTGATGGGTAGAAGGAAATACAACTCGTGTCGAGTTTTCTCCTCTCAAAAGAATGTATTTATTTTCTTGTTCATATGTTTTTCTTTTGGCTCTTTACTGTCAAACCATTTAAAACAAAGCTTAGATATGTAGAGATTGTCGAACGATATTCTTTCCCTCGAACCGGTCCCTGTGGAGACGACAAAAACCGGGTACTTATTTAATTTTTGCTTTCCGCTTTACCACACTAGCAAAGGTGTACAGATTGAGGAAGGATCTATATGGTTTGAAATAAGCCCCAAGAGCTCAGAATAAGAGAATAGATAGCTTCCTGACTGAAGCATGTTTCACAAAGTGTGTCTCTTAACATGAAGTGTATGTCAATGATGCAGACATGGTCAGTCGAATCATCATATGCTTGTACGTAGATGATTTGTTGATTACAGGTGCAGATGAAGCAGAGATAAGAAGATTCAAGTCAAAGTTGATGCAAGAATTTGAAATGTCTGACCTAGGTAACTTGTCATATTTCTTAGGGATGGAGTTCAAAGACACAGGTGAAGGAGTGTTCCTGTACCAAAAGAAGTATGCCCAAGATGTCTTGAAGAGGTTTAAGATGAGCAACTATAATGCAGCTGTTGCGCCATTAGAAACTGGAGCAAAATTGAAAAAGGAGGCATATGATAAATTTGTAGGTGCAACATTGTCCAAACAAATCATTGAATCCTTGAGGTATCTTTGCAATAAAAGGCCAAACATTTGACAAAGTGTCGGATTGTTAAGTAGATTAATGGAGAAACCCCAAGAATGTCATCTCACAGTAGTTAAGAGGGTGGTGAGATACATTAAAGGCATGATTGATTATGGTGTGTTTATACCAATGCAGAAGCAGACCAACACAAATGCAGAAGTATATGGCTACACTGATTCAGATTTCAGGGGATGTCACTACAAAAAGAAGAGTAATGTAGGCTAAATATTCATGATCGAAGGCGCTCCAATATCAAAGAGCTCAAGGAGGCAAAGCATTACTGATTTATCGTCTTGTGGAGTGGAATATGTGGTTGCATCATATGTAGCATGTGAAGCAGCATGGATAGAGATGTTGCTCGAAGAGCTTAAGTTAATGGAACATAAGAAAATAAAGCTATTTGTCGACAACAAGTCAGCTATCAACCTTGTGAATCATCTAGTGTGTCATGGTCGAAGTAAACACATAGAAAGAAGGTATCATTTTCTGAGGGATCTATTTATTGCAAGACATAATGTCAACTAGTCGACATACTCACAAAACCCTTGAAGAAAGTCGGGTTCGATGAGTTGAAGAGAAGCATCAGGATGAGAAGGCTTAAGAACATGAATTAAGAGGTGTGTCTAAATACCTAGTTGAGGTGAAGTATTTAGTTGTATTCGACAGAGTCGAATACAACATATAGTTGTGTCTAAATGTAACTTATAGTTGTGAGGGCAAGGTTCCTTAGTGCTTTGTTTTAATGATGTCAAAATTAGTAATATCTCATACTTGTGTACTTTGGACGGTATCATCGCGTCTTAGCTTGCATTCATTTTTTTAATGTACATGTAATAATCCACATACATGTGTCTATGCATATAAGATCATCCCATATATGAAAATTGTGCATTGGATCATTTTGGATACCTTAGGTCAACCCATACAGGGCTTTAGGTCGACTCAATATCTGACAAAAATGTGTTTGTAGCATTTCTGGAGCATTTGCGCCGACTCACAGATGTGTGGAGGTCGACGCATACTGTTGGATAAATCATTTTCTGCTCATGGGTGTCCTTGCGTTGACTCACAGGTGTGTGGAGGTCGACGCATACTAAAAGAAAAAAATTTCTCTGCTCTCGGGTGCCCCTGTGTCGACGCATGGCTTGGTTCAGGTCGACGCATGGCTTGAATTTCTGCGCAGATTTGCTTTCTGGAGTGTTCAGGTCGACTCATAGAGTGCTGAGGTCGACCTCTCACTCACTTAAGCATATTTTTCTGATTCTTTGTGTTTCAAAAAGTTGTTAAGTTAGTTATGTGGTCTTAGTCTCATATATTCATATGCATCATTTTTTGTACATGAACCAACAAGAAAATTGAAAATATACTTTGAATTTGCTCATCATCTTCATTCTCACACTTGCATTCTTCAACAATTACACATAATCATTTTTGTTGAGCTGTGCATTGTCGAGGTGATAACGTCCAAACATAGGATTGGTGTATCTAGTTTGGGTTGAGATTTCAGTGGGATTTTATTGAATAAAACCGTTAGGGTTTTGTCCTCCAAGATCTTGAGGGATTTGGGGGTTTTTGCACAAATCTTTGCTTCACAGATTCAACCGAGTGAAAGGCTTGAAGAACCACTACAACATTTATTGCTTCTGGCAACACTTTTTTATGCAACATATGTAAATTGTTGCCTTAAAAAAGATTAGGCAACGCTTTTTGTTTGTTGCCAAGAAAATTCTTGTGATACCTCACAAATGTTCCCTAAAATACTTCTGGGAACGATTTCTAAGCGTTCATATAATTTATCTTGGGCAATAACTGATAAATGTTCCCATAAATGCTTATGGGAACAATTTTAAACTGTTGCATTATTCATAACAAAAGACTAAATTTTATTAATATTGCATACAATTTTTATAAAAAAACGAAAGCAACAACTTTCTCTCCATACATCATAATATTTATTTATTTTAATAATACAAAATTAAATTATTAAAAAGAAAATCAACAGGGCCAACTCTAAGGCCCCACCCACTCTCATAACTTTTTAAAAAATAAATAAAAGTTTTAAAAAGCTTATATTAAAAAAAATTAAACTAGAATTAATTTTTTAAGAAAATTTAAATATTCTAATGTTCTTTAGGAATAAAAATATTTTGTTTTAAATTTTCCAAAAAATACTTTCGGCAGTTTATTACATTAATTTTAAAAACATATCATACTAAACTATAATCCTATAACTTCTACAATAAAATTTTCCCGCCAAAATTCTTACCAAAACAATAATAATAAACAATTAATAATTATTTATAAAATAAAGAAAATTTTAAAAAAATAAAAATAAAATTATATTAGACACGATCAACCAAATAATTAATTAAAAAACAGTTTTTCATAATTCTAAATCATAATGACACATTCTCTTCTCTTCTCTTCTCAATAACTTCATCACACTAACTAATAATTAAATAATTAATTAAAAAATAAAACAATAAATTTAGAAGTTAATTAATTCATACCATTTTTATATTAAATAAATAAAATATAAAATTTATTAATGAACATAATCCACTAATATTAAAGGACGGGCTAAAAAAAATATTATTCTTTTGTAAGTGCTTACTTTAAAGCATCACAAACTAATATTAAAGGACGGGTTAAAAAAATAGTTCTCTCTAAATTTGTGGACTTTATTTTTCTTTCTAACTTTAGTGTATTTTTTTCAATTTTTAATTTTGGTATGTTTAGGCATTGTCTTCCTAATTTTATTGTCGTTTTCTATTTCTTAATATTTTTTAGGTGCATACTATAAAGCATCATAAAATAATGTTAAAAAATTTGAGTAGTAGGAGATAGTGGGTTAGAAGAAATACATTAATATCTAAATAAAAAAATAATATTTTTTTATAACTTTATTATTGTTCCTTATTTCTTAATAATGTTTATCTTCTTTAAAATTATAATAATTATTAATAATATTTAAATATAACATATCATGTGCATAGCACGGGTGTACGTCTAGTTTTTAGTTATTTTTAAAATTTTCATTCAATCTTAATCATTTTTTAAATTTAGTATACATTATATTTATTTAATTTTAATATACATTTTTATAATCATAAGTATTTTTAAAAATTAAAGATTAAAATAACATATTGATATGAAATCCAAAAACAATTAGAGTAATGTAATTTTTTTCAGGCTCAAATGATATTTGACCTATTTTCTCGTATACCCGCAGAGATCCGGGAGAGAACCAAGACGCATTTCATTTCATATTCTATAACTATTGGTTCTCTCCCTCACCTTCGTCGCTTTCCCTTTTCCTTCCACCTTCGGCTACCACTACCTCCAATCGAGAAATTAAAGTCATTTTCATGCTCTTTACTTCTTTCTTGGCTTCTCTAAGGGTCTGTTTGGTTCAAATGAGGGAGAGGGGAGGGGAGAGATTTTAATAGAGGGAAGGGAAGGGGAGAGGAGGTGAGAGATTTTTTTAATCAGATAAGTGTTTGGTTCAAAAGAGGGGAGGGGAGGGAAAACGAAGGCCGAAATTCTTTGGTATGTCGTTTTTTATTTCGATTTCTATTTTTATTTTCGAACTTAGTTTTTTATGAGTTAAAATTCAATTGTTAAGGTTTTTACTGATTTTTTTATTGTTGTAGTTAAACATGTAAAATTGAATATGACATTTTTTATTTTTATTTTGAACTTGATTAGTTGGTGAGTTAATTCAATTGTTAGGGTTTTTATTGATTTTGTTATTATTGTTGTTAAGCCTATGAAATTGAAGTTGAAAATATAGTCCAGGTGTTACATGAATGTGTTGTGTGCTACCTCTACTTCGATTCGGTGGCCAAAAGGTTATCTAATTCGTTCTAGTGAATTCGATGATCTTTGTGACAATTGTAGATAATGATTCTCTTGATTTTAAATTGATACACGTGGGTGAGTTGAAAATTTCTCTTTTAATTAGGTATTATAGTTAAATTTAACAAAATGTTGGGTGTACCAAGACGTTGTACTCAAGATTCAAGGATCAAAGTATTAAGGTATTTCAATTGTTTAGCAATATAGAGTCTCTGAGATTTTGTTTCATGTTTGTTAATTGTTGTGTGTTTTATCTCTTAATTTGTAGTTTAAGATGAAGATAGAGAACCATCAAAAGCCCAAGGGAAGATCAAAGTCTTTAAACTCTGTCACCGTCAGCAAATTGTAATTTGTTAGACCGAATGAGAGGTTTTAAATCAGCTACTATACAGTATATACTTTCTCTATGGTTTAAATTATTTTATTTATGTCACATATTGTTTCCTCCTTTACCTGATCTGGAGATCTCGGAGGAAACTATTGGCAAGTTTGCTGATGTATTGGCAAGTTTCCTCTCATACATGATATAGCAATTGAAAGAAATTTGTTTCTTTGTCTACAGGTACTGGCTTTGATTTTCTTCTTCTCTTTGTTTATCACGAGTTATGTGAGTTTGAATAGTAATGAATTTATTTGCATCGACACTTGTTTATGTGAACTTGGTGAATCAGGTTGTTAGTCTATTGTTGACAATATCTTATATTCGCAGTCTGTTTAACTTCCTGTCTTTGATCTTATATGTAAGTTCTATGTTTCAGTAGCTCTCACCTGTTCGATTATTTTAATTTTTTGGAATTCTCTCTCTTTTTAAGTTTGGTTTTAATATTTCTGTAATGATCTTGTTAGGTGTTCTTCTCAGCTTGTCTCTTCATGTGTTGCATGACAAGTATTAATATCAAATTGATGAGAAGATACACATTGTAGAAGGGGCTATTCACCCATATTATCAAAAATTTAACATCATTGTTTTGAGCATTATTCCAAATCGTGCAAAACAAGAAAATAATGTGCAGTAGGTATGCGGTAAGAACGTGATATTTCTTTACATTTGTGTTTGATGCACATAGTTTCTCAAAAGCATTTCTTGATTCCTTACCTATACACGCAGTTTGCCTATCAAACACTAAAAAAAATATCCATAGATGAACTATCTAGGTAGGTATTTGTGTATTAGTACTCTCAAAGGACCATGTTTTCACTTGACATATTTCTATTTAAGACAATCACTAGTTTAACGTTGAATGAAACATTTAATGTTATATGTCGACGAGGTGGTCCCCGACCCCGTCTGTAGAGGTGGCACTCGTTGGCTGAGCCAACTCTTCGGGTTTGTTGCGCCACCCTTGCCCTTCGCCTGGGCATTCTTCACTATCCGCTCATGCGCTGAAGGCATTTCACCTACAAAAACATAACGAGCACGTTAGCAAACAGGGAAGACAATAATCTAAACAAGCTAAGAAATAAAGACTACCCAGTAGTTTAAGAGCATCATCGTGAGTTCTACACTCAAGGAGCTCCTTTGTGTTAATGTAATGGCTCTTCGCCTTCTGCCCCCATCTTCCTCAAAGATTGGATCCCCGCTCTTAGTCCAGCACTGGGCAGGGGTAAAACCGTTGACAAAGTTCACCTGTGTCGCATAGCCGCTTTGTCATCATCATCCAACATCACCGGCTGGGCAAGATACTGGTCAGTCCCTTGGGAAAAGCGAGTCCCACTCCAGGAGAAGGGGAACTTCAGCAACCTCTGTGCCACTACTTTTCCCTCCTCGTCGTAAACATCCTCCCCGTTCTCATCCATCGACACCTCCCAGACATACGTGGAGTCTTGGGCCTTCTCTGACACGGGCTCAATGATGTAAAATCTCTCCTTAAAAGTCCTAATGGACTCAGAGAATGGCTTGAACAGCTTCCTCGCCTGCTTCAACGAGACCCGACCGAACTTCTTCCCCGAGACTTGTCACTGGAGATGGAAGACTGTAAAGAATAAGGGGAGAGTAGCTCCTATCTTCAGGAACTCGCACGTCAATTCAAATGCCCGGATGAAGGCTAGGGAATTGGGATGCAGCTGCGAGGGGGCCAGATCTAAATGTACGAAGACAGACCTCTGGAAATCGGTATAAGGCAGCCTCAGCCCAATATCCTTGAAAGTGTACTCATACATTGGGAACCTCTCCCCGTAGTCCGAGCAGATTCGGTCGTCTTCACCGGGGAAATGAACTTTCCATTCCCCTTCAGCCCCCACGGTCGTGAAGACGTCTCCAGTATACGAAGCAAAAACAGAGGCATGCTTCGCAGGCTCCGCGACTGACCACTCTTCAACGGAGGTCCTCGCAGGTGGGGTCTCGTCTACATCACTGGGAGTAGCTGTGTCTTCTGTATCACTAATTTCCGAGGAGCTCTCCTCGGACGAGTTTATAAGAATTTCCTCTTCAGTTTCACGGGCCATCTCATTTACCTGAAAAAACAGAGGACAAAAGTGAATTCGATGACAAAATGAAATTCACCCTTCCACCGCTAGTCAAGTGAAAGGGCGCGCAAAGGCCCGAGGACGACATCCCTGACCTAAGCCCTACTTAAATGGCACAACTAATGGCGCGAGGAGATGCCTGGGGGCAACCCCTCACACACGCACGAGGAGATCCTCCCCGGTTCGCTACCCAGAATGTCATTTCAATGTCTACCAAAAAACTCATGATTCCGCCGGAAAACTCATGAGTACACCGGAAGATTCATGAGCTCCACCGGCGACAAACAGCCCCTTCGTCGCAACAGCGTCAGAATCTACCTTAAGTCCTAAGTTCCTAAGCTTTCAACGACTATGGCAGCGGCTAAAACTGACCAAACCACCGCCTACCACCAACAGCTACCAGAATCTGCTACTACACTACCTAGTTTCACCCTAACAGCATGCGTTCTAGAAGATCAAAAAGCTAAAAGCCTGAAACTAGAGTCAAGTTGAGTGACTTACGTGGTCAAGGAAGTGTTAGAGGATCGAAGGAGTTTGGCCGGTGCTTGTACGGTGGCTGGACGGCGGTTGAATGACAACGAACGGAAGAACTTAGAGCAGAGGAGCGAAAGAAGAGAAAGAAGCGAAAAGTGCAAATGAGCAGATTCTCCCTCTATTTATAGGCGTTCTGAAGGCACGTGCACGATTAAGTGCGGTTAGGGTCATCATCATGACCCTAGCCTAGCCATTATGACGCATTTAATGCAGCACAGGGCTCGAGGCACACATGGCTAGGCATTTCTGAACATCCCCGGAACTGCGAACTACCTTTAAGTCATCACTCCCATGCTCGGGAGCCACGAATTGGGGGGCTCATGTTCTGGACTGGACCAATGGCTAGGGATGACCCAATTGCCTGAGTCCAGCAAATTTAAGGCAAGATTTACCTTTTTGCCCCTCTACTGGTCAAATATGGTCGGACGATCCCAAGGGTCACCTGCTCCTCCTCGGTAGTTACTGCCCGTTATGTACAGTTCCACCATCTAGAAACAGTCACAAAGCTCGTGCCCGCAACTTAGCCCCTGCCTGCGGCAACGGCTAAATTCAGGCACCTCTGCCAGTCCCAACGACTAGTTTCTGGCAGTTACCTATTCTTCGGGAAACAGTTATTTCGCCCCGAAAATAAGGACCGTTGGCCACGCGCTGGGGGCACTATAAAAACCCTCTCATTTGAGAGGGTCGGGTATTCTAAATCATCCTACGAAATACATACTTTGTACTTACCTTTCTCTCTCTCTCTCCCGATTCTTACTTTAGCATCGGAGTGCCTTGCAGGTACACCCCTCTCCTCATCTCTCACACCCAGCATCACAGACATCATCTTTGGCCCACTTCAGGTTCTGATCAGCTGTCAAGATCAGTGGCGCCATCTGTGGGAACTTCTGTTATCCCCGTCTAACATCCATCGTAGATTCAAGACCAAAACAACCTTTTTTACAAGATTCCGATCATGGAAAGCCAATATCACGTCCATAATGCTCGCAACTCTGCTTTTCTCCACGCCTGCAAGACTGATACTGACAGAGCAGTACCCTTCCTTGGAGGCGATGCCCACCATCTGAGAGATGGAGCCACCGCGTCTCCCTCCCCTACTCGTGCTGATCATGCTGAAGACCAGCCCTCCCTAGACCACCAGCCTGTTCCTGTTCCGCCCAACACCGACCCGGCCGTGGCGGCTATTCTTGAAGCCCTCAACAAAACCAACCTCCCGATCCTCCAACAAAACGCAAGGATTATAGCCCTAGAGGAGTCTAATCGGCCAAGATCTCCTCAGCCGAGGAAAGAGCGCTGACGATCCCGAAGTCCACCTCCCCGACGTGAAAGAGACCGCCGGGCACCACCTGAGCTGGAGTCCCATGCCGTCAGGAAGCGTGACCACATCTCCCCGCGGAGCCATTACTCCCCGGGAACCAAGAGGACAAGGAGGGACCAGCATTTGCCACCATCCAGATCTAAGGGTCGGGCACGAACCTCATCTACCCGCAGAAATCATTGTCCTATTCTTGAGCGGAGCACCCGCTCCCTGTCATGGACCAGTAGCAGCAGCGACGAAGAGCCTCGCGGCCCGTCGTCTCAAGAGATCATGTCCATGCGCCTCCCCTAGGGACTGGAGAAACCACTATCTCTGGGCACCTACGACGGTACAACGGATCCTGATGAGCACATCGAAAATATCAATGCTCTGATCGACTATCGTGGCGTCCGGGGCACCATCAACTGTAGACTGTTCCCTACCACGCTCAGGAAAGGAGCGATGACCTAGTATAAGAAACTCCTCAACGAGTCCATCACCTCATGGAGACAGTTTGGGAGAATGTTTCCAGACACTTCACGGCATCCCGCCGCCACCCGAAGACCGAAGTCTCCCTTGAAGCGATAATTCAAGGGAAAGACAAGCCTCTCCGAGCCTACATCGAGAGGTTTAATAAAGAAGCAGTGCAGGTCTCAACGACCGATTACATGAAGAAGTTCTTGCTCGAGCGAGGACTTCGTCCTCGGACAGAATTCGCCAAAGCAGTTGGCATTGAGACTCCGAGGACCTTGGACGCCTTCCTCCTCAAGGCGCAAGCATATATCCAGTATGAGGAGAAAGAAGCTGCCAGCTCCGCCCGGGACTCACGCCACCAAGAGAGTGTCCGGGCCTCCAAACATGATGATCCCTCGACATCTCGTCGGGGAGACAGAAGACGCAAGGACCACCCCCAGGAGTCCCGGGATAACAAAGGACTCTCCGGCCGCTTCCACGAGTATATTTTCCTGACCGCCT
The DNA here is from genome assembly GCA_022829125.1 of Lathyrus tuberosus. NCBI lineage: Eukaryota > Viridiplantae > Streptophyta > Magnoliopsida > Fabales > Fabaceae > Lathyrus > Lathyrus tuberosus. The sequence continues at coordinate 12,514,749 of JALAZF010000090.1, forward strand.
CTAGGGAGAAAATCCTCTCTGAATGCGCCAACGCAGAGTTCAAACAAGCAGGGGTTTGATTCCCTAAACTAGGGGTGGCAAAATGGGTCCGGCCCATTGAGCATGCCTGTTTTACCCGCACTTTAGTGCGGGGTGGGCCAAGGGTTTAGGCCCTCACCCTCTAATGTGTCTGCCCCGCCCCGTCCCATTTTCTTCGCGGGCTTTTGCGGGCATAACCATTTACATAAAATTTTACGTTTTTAGGCTTAAAAGCTACAGTGCCCGCGGGCTTTCCCCGCCCCGCCCTCACTTTTTTGCGGGGTGGGCCTAGGTTTTAGGCCTGCATCCTCAGCTATGACCGCCCCACCCGCCCCATTTTTTTGCGGGCATTTGCGGGGCGGGCATGCCCGTTTGCCACCCCTACCCTAAACAGATTCCGGCCAAGCTGAATACTGACAAATCGAAATATTTCCATTTTCACAAAAGTCACGGCCATACCACCGACGACTGCATCCACCTGAAGAATGCTATCGAGACACTGATCAAGGACGGGCACCTGAAACAGTTTACCTAGAAGAGGGAAGCTCCCCGGAAGGACGCCCAGAAGTCCAAGAAAGTCGAGGAAGAGGTGCCTTCCTCATAAGAGACAAACCTTCAGGTCTCCATGAGCATATCGCGGCCTGAAGACTTCTATATTCCAAGGGGCTCAACGCTCCCCCTTACTTCGCAACACATAATCTGTGGGAAACCTTTCCCTCCGCCGTGGTCATTTCTGGAGGGGGCTTCAACAAGGTTACTTTGGGCTCCGTTAAAAGGAAGTTCGAGCATATTCTCAACATGAGCTCTAACAGAAGTACCACGCTCGAGAAAGCCTGGGGAGAGTCGGTCCCCATCTCTTTCTACTGCGAGGAACTCCTCGGTGGGGCTCCCAACTCAAGTATTCCGCTGCTCGTGAGAGCTCAGATGGCTAACTTTGATGTTCGCCGAATCCTAGTCGACCAAGGCAGATCGGTCGACATCATGTACTCGCAGCTATTTTCCACCCTCCAGCTAGATGAATCACACCAAACTCCCTACGTAGGCTCCGACCTACAGGGCTTCAACGGGTCAGTCACAAAGCCCTGGGGATATGTGGAATTGATCATGACTTTTGGATCTACAGAGACGGACATGTCTATTAAAGTCCAATTCCTGATCATCAATTACCCTTCTCTCTATTAGTGCATCTTTGGGTGGCCAACCTTGGCCGAATTGGTGGTCGTACCATCAACCGTGCACCTGAAAATGAAGTATTATACTTCTCCGGGTATATTGAGGCAACAAGGAGATGTTTTGAAGCAGCCACCAAAGGACTAAACACCATCGCCTCCAAGCCGAAGACTTCCAGCAAGTCGGCTTTGCCCAGTAGTTCCGAGGAGGCAAAGTCGCTTCTTGATAGCCGCTTCTCTGAAGAAGATCAGAAGGAGACCTAGACTTGTTCGAGCAGCCCTTTAGCTTCATCCAGCATCGGCGACAGCTCTTATCTGATGCGCCCAATTCTGGATGGCGAGTTTGAACTTGTCCTGCTCGACGATGACCCCCAGCGAGGAGTGGAGATCGGGACCGGACTCCCCAACTTAGCGAGGAAACATTTCAAAGTTTGCCTCTGAGAGAATGCAGATTTGCTCGCTTGGAGAGCCGCGGAAATGCCTTGGCTAGATCATGTTGTCGCCTGCCATCAGCTCGCAATTGACCCCTCCGCTAGAGTTATAGCACAATGTAGGAGAAAGCAGTCTCCGGAGAAGACGGAGGTTGCAGAACAAGCTGTAAAAGACCTCCTCGAGGCAAACTTTATTTTGGAGGCCAAGTACACTACTTGGCTGTCCAATGTTGAACTCGTTAAAAATTCTAATGGAAAATGGCGTATGTGTGTTGATTATACCGATCTCAATAGGGCCTGCCCTAAAGATGCATATCCCCTCCCCAATATAGATAAACTTGTTGATAATTCTCCTGGTTTTAAACTGTTATCGTTCATGGACGCATTTTCGGGCTATAATCAAATACCCATGGCAAAAAGCGACAAAAGGTACACGACTTTCATGACCGAATCATGCAATTATTACTACAACGTAATGCCCTTCGGCTTGAAAAACGTTGGCGCTACCTACTAGCGAATGATGAACAAGGTCTTGCGGGGAGAAATCAGAGACATGCTCGAAGTATACATGGATGACATGATCGTAAAATCCCACAAGGAATCCGATCATACGGCCCATTTAAGAAAATTCTTCGAGCAGGCCAGGAAGTACCAGATGTGTTTCAACCCGGAGAAATGCACGTTCAGGGTACGAGCGGGAAAATTCCTCGGCTTCTATCTAACGGAATGAGGAATCGAAGCTAACCCCGACAAGTGCAGGGCTGTCTCCGAGTTCCCCACGCCTAGCTCAAAGAAATCCATTCAATCCCTCAACAAGATGCTCGCTTCATTATCCCATTTTGTGGCCAAGTATATCCAGCACGCACTGCCCTTTTTCAAACTCCTCCGCAAGGAGGTAGCTTTCGAGAGGACGGAGGAATGCGACCAGGCTCTCCTCCACCTAAAGCAAGTACTGTCAGAACCGTCCATCCTTTCGCGGCCAGACAGCGGCGAAACCCTATACCTCTATCTCACCGTGGCAACTGAGGTCGTCAGCGCCACCCTCATTCGTGAAACGTCCGATGGGCAAAAACCCATATACTTCACGAGCAAAGCCTTGCAAGGACATTCAAATGGACAATCTTCACCGACGGGGCATCTAGCTCGGCAGGAAGCGAAACAGGTATCATTTTAGAAAACGAGGAAGGGATCATCGCCGAAGTCTCGCTCACCTTATCTTTTCCTACTTCCAACAATTAGGCTGAATACGAAGCCTTCCTTGCCGGTCTACGCATGGATGTCACCATCTGCACCGATTCTCAACTCGTGGCCCTCTAAGTGCGGGGAGAATACCAGGCCAAGAACGACAAATTGTCTGAATACTTGACCCTGGTCAAGGAGAAGATGACGAAATTTGCAACGGTAGAAGTAAAGCATGTTCCCCACGAACATAATGTCAGAGCAGACGTTTTGTCAAAGGTAGCGAGCACGAAGAAAAAAAGGGGAAACAAATCCGTCATTCAGGAAGTACTTCCTCAACCCAGTATCGAAAAAGCTTTCGCGATCCTCGACGTACAAGTCATCAGCGACAGCAACTGCTGGATGACCCCCGTCTACAATTACCTCGCTAAAGATGAACTACCACCTGACCCCAAGGAGGTCAGCGTAGTCAGGCACAGAGCCTGCTCCTACGTCCTAGTAAAAAATAAACTCTATAGACGAGGGTTCTCCATTCCTTTACTCAAATGTGTCAAGGAAGAGATGGTCACCCACGTCCTGCGCGAGATACACAAAGGGATCAACGCCCAGCACCTCGTGGGGAGATCCCTCGCCAGGAAAGCTCTACGAGCAGGATACTACTGGCCAAACATGCAACATGATGCAAAAGAGCACGTGAAGAGATGCAACAAATGCCAACGGCATGGGGACATGCACTTGGCACCGCCCAATGAAGTCAAAGCAATGTCCTCCCCGTGGCCATTCGCATGGTGGGGCCTGGATATCTTGGGACCATTCGTCGTGGGGTCAAACCAAAACAAGTACTTGATAGTGGGTGTTGACTACTTCACCAAGTGGATAGAAGCCGAGGCTCTGGCCAAAATAACAGCCCACAACATACTTCGCTTCTACAAGCGGAACATCCTTGCCCGCTTCGGCATCCCCCAAGCAATAGTCACCGACAACGGTACACAGTTCACAGACAAAAAGTTTCAGGAGTTCGTCGCCCAGCTGGGCACGAAGCAACACTTCGCGTCCGTCGAACATCCCCAGACTAACGGGCAAGCCGAAGCAGCAAACAGGGTAATCCTACAAGGCCTCAAACAAAGGCTGGATGAAATGAAGAAAGTCTGGGTTGAGGAGCTGCACACTGTACTCTGGACCTACCGCACTACTCTCCACTCTTCGACCGGGAAAACCCCTTTCAGTCTAGCTTATGGAAATGAGGCAGTAATTCCCATTGAGATACACGTGCCCTCCAGGCGGACTGAATCCCCCCTGGACGAGAAGACAAATAATGATACGCTGAGGGAGGAGCTCGATCTCGTCGAAGAGGTCCGGTCAGGGGAAGCTCTCCACGAAGCCTCACTAAAACAAAAAATTGCAATTAGGCACAACGACAAAGTGATACGACGAGAATTCCAAGTGGGCAGTCTCGTCTTAAGAAGGAATCACAAAGATTCCAGAGAAGGCAAACTCGCCGCAAACTGGGAGGGACCCTATCGTGTTCGGGCGAAAACAGAGAATGAGGCCTACTACCTAGAACACCTTAACAGGGAAGAACTTGCTCAACCATGGAACACCAAAAAGTTAAAACAATATTGCAGCTAAGGCCCTAACCGTCGGCTCGCTTCGTCGACACGACGAGCATGGTGTACCGACCACGAATGCGCGCCCAGGTACAAACGTCGCATACAGAAACAAATCAAGGCAGGCTTTCTCTCAAGAACGAGAAAAACCCATGCCGACGGCGGTTCCTCGATTGAGCCCGCCGTCATCCAAGTACCATGACAGGCAGAATACCCAGCTCGTGATGGGACGTTCATGCCGCGAACTCAGGCCTCAAACGCGACCTGAGCTTCGCCCTCATGCCCGGAAGCTACCCAGGTCGTTCGACCAGTCCCCTTCACTGTCGAACACATCTAAGTCGAGCAAACCCCAAAACAATAAACAAATCACTGTTACCCTTATTACGGACACACACGCACATCGAGCAACGACTCAACACTTAGTGAAAATAAAAGTAAAGTAGAGCCATGCGCGAAATGGATCATGCAAAACCGACCAGACCGACCGGAGACATATATTATAATAATAAGTGACCACGAGGACCACAATTGTACTTGATACATTAACAAGGGGCCATGCCCCATAAAAGACAAAAAGATTACACAAATACGGCATGCAGGACAGAGATACTACAAAAAAAGGATTCACTCCTCCATCTACTGAAGCTCCTCGCGAAGAATCTGCGCATGCTCCTCGCCAACCTGAAGAAAGTCGGGGATGACGATATTTCCATTCTCAACATGGTACAGGTTGGACCCCGGGGTTCATGATCTTCAGTTGTGCCACAACGTTGTTGAAAGAACCTTCGCCAATGGCTTCAACGTCATCCTTCGCCTGGACGATACGGGCGACAAGCTCTGCCCGAGTCTTTAACTTCTTCAGCTCCTCGTGCTCGTCCTCGGCAGGGGCAGCAGCAGACCTTAGTTGCTCGACCAAATCTTTCGTGGATTTCTTCTCCCCGGTAAGGGTGTCTTTCTCCCCTTTGATCGTGGTTAGCTCCTCCTGGGACTTTTTCATCGCCTCCCCGACGGCCCTAGCCTCCTCCTTATACTTCTTCAACTTCTCCTCCAAAACCGCTATCGCAGCCTGGGCCTTCTTCAGCTCAGAGTCTTACTGGGAATCCTCCTCGGCGTAAACCACCACCATCTCCAAAACCCTAATCAGGGCAGAAGCATCCTGTGTCAACATTTCCCTCTTGCTCGGGCGATCCATTGCCTCGAGCTTTAGAGACTCCTCCCGAGGAACGTCAAAAAGGAGCCTTTAAAGAACTTTTTATTGTGAAGGCACGGAGACAGCTCGAACTTACTCTTTTCCCCCGCCTGACTGAGGTTCACCAATTCGTTCTTCCGGAAGCGCTTAAACCTCGAGGTTACGGGCACTGAACTCTGGACAGGCGGCGGATTCGACGAGGAGGTCCCCGACCCCGTATGTGGAGGTGGCACTCGTTGGCTGAGCCGACTCTCCGGGTTTGATGCGCCACCCTTGCCCTTCGCCTGGGCATTCTTCACCATCCGCTCATGCGCTGAAGGCATTTCACCTACAAAAACATAACGAGCACGTTAGCGAACAGGGAAGACAATAATCCAAACAAGCTAAGAAATAAAGACTACCCAATAGTTTAAGAGCATCATCGTGAGTTCTGCACTTAAGGAGCTCCTTTGTGTTAATGTAACGGCTCTCCGCCTTCTGCCCCCATCTCTGAAGAAGATCAGAAGGAGACCCAGACTTGTTCGAGCAGCCCTTTAGCTTCATCCAGCACCGGCGACAGCTCTCATCTGATGCGCCCAATTCTGGATGGCGAGTTTGAACTTGTCCTGCTCGAAAAACTCATGAATTCGCCGGAAAACTCATGAGTACACCGGAAGATTCATGAGCTCCGCCGGCGACAAACAGCCCCGTCGTCGCAACGGCGTCAGAATCTACCTTAAGTCCTAAGTTCCTAAGCTTTCGACGACCATGGCAGCGGCTAAAACTGACCAAACCACCTCCTACCACCAACAACTACCAGAATCTGCTACTACACTACCTAGTTTCACCCTAACCAAAAAGCCAAAAAAGCCTGAAACTAGAGTCAAGTTGAGTGACTTACGTGGCCGAGGAAGTGTTAGAGGATCAAAGGAGGCTAGTCGGTGCTTGTACGGTGGCTGGACGACGGTTGAACGACAACGAATGGAAGAACTCAGAGCAGAGAAGCGAAAGAAGAGAAAAAAGCGAAAAGTGTAAATGAGCAGCTTCTCCCTCTATTTATAAGCGTTCTGAGGGCACGTTCACGAGCACGTGCGGTTAGGGTCATCATCATGACCTAGCCTAGCCATCATGACGCATTTAATGCAGCACAGGGCTCGAGGTACACATGGCTAGACATTTTTGAACATCCCCGGAACTGCGAACTACCTTTAAGTCATCACTCCCATGCTCGGGAGCAACGACTTGGGGGGCTCCTGTTCTAGACTGGACCAATGGCTAGGCATGACCCAATTTCCTGAGTCCAGCCAATTTGGGGCAGGATTTACCTTTCTGCCCCTCTACCGGGCGAATATGGTCGGACGACCCCAAGGGTCACCTGCTCCTCCTCGGTAGTTACTGCCCGTTACGCACGGTTCCACCATCCAGAAATAGTCACGACGCTCGTGCCCGCAACTTAGCCTCTGCCCGCGGAAACGGCTAGTTTCGGGCACCTCTGCCCGTCCCAACGGCTGGTTTCTGGCAGTTACCTATTCTTCGGAAAATGGTTATTTCGCCCCAAAAATAGGGACCGTAGGCCACGCGCTGGGGGCACTATAAAAACCCTCTCATTTGAGAGGGTCAGATATTCTAAATCATCCTACGAAATACATACTTTGTACTTGCCTTTCTCCCTCTCTCTCTCGATTCTTACTTTAGTATCGGAGTGCATTGTAGGTACACCCCCTCCTCATCTCTCACACTCAGCATCGCAGATGTCATCTTTGCCCCACTTCAGGTTCTGATCAGTCGTCAAGATTAAAAATAAATAATTAAAAATAAATAAAATAAATAATAAATAATGAAGTGAAATTAATAACATCCTAGTGAAATTAATTAAATAAAATAAAACAGCTTTATAAAAATTAGAAATTAATTGCAGCTTATTTAATGTTGTATTACATTTTTATGTATTTATTTATTTAGAAATTACAAATTAGTTAAATGTTATATTACATTAAACAAATACATTTAAATAGATACATTTGAAATGTTGTAATATATACATTTGAAGTAAACAAATAGACAATAAAGACATACTAGCCTGGTGGAAGAAGTGTCCCTTTCAAACATGCGGACATGAATTTAATACTTGTGGGAGACAAATTTTTAAGTTTTGCTATTTTAACATTTCAACATGCAAATAATAAAATAATAATAAAAAAGTCACGTGTGTAATTAAAATAAAAAGAAAATAAATATAAAAATTCAGCAAAGCAGACATGTTACATTAAAAAATAAATAAAATAAAAAAAGTCAACAAAGCAGCGCCACGTCACAGATTTTGCTGACTGTATTCATTGAGAGGTCAAAATGAAAGAATCTTCAAATAACAGAGACGGTATCTATATTTTTTTTACAAGATCCTTTTTCGAATTCGGCGCAAATGACAGGGGTCAAAATGTGTATTGACCATTTTCTAAATCATTTTTTCCTTCTACTTTTTTAGATTAGCATTTTTCTTTTCATAATCAAGTTACTACTTTTTTAATCATCTTCATTAGAATTAATTATATTGTTATTTTCAGTATTGCTACTAATTTTATTTTTATATTGCATTACTACTTTTAGAATTATTTTTATAATGCATTATTACCTTTAGGATTAATATTATTTATTCCTACTATTAATTTCATTTGTCATTACTGTATTGTTATTATTATGAGGCAATATTATTTAATGAAAAGGAAAAAAATTTGAAGAAAAAAAAAGAGAGAAACAGAGGGAGTGATTATTTATTATCATAAATATCATATCTTCAGGTTCAAAGTACACAAGAAAAATGAAATTCTAATCATATCTTTTCCTGCTTCAAACACAAACATATCTCCATCAAATTTCAAAATGAATCCAAATATCTAAATATCAAATCTTCCCATAATCGAAATTCCAAAATGAATTGAGATTGGTACTGAAAAACGTCCAAATACATGAGCTATAAATCCAAAATCAAATCTGATAAAAATGCTCCAATTGTTTCAAATAAACATCAATACAGAACAAATCAATAATAAATGAAAAATCTAAAATCTACTCTATAAAAGAACTCGAATTTCTTCATAAGGAGGACGGATTTTGGCAACCGAAAAACTATGCAGTAGCATCTCCAAATTCTTCACTGAAAATCTCTTCAAAAAAAACACATATAAGTTTCACATAGGAACTCGTATCGGTTGAGCATAGACCCTCACGGTTACAATTAAGAATGCTAATGGACAGTTAATGTCTATAATCAATTCATAACTAAAAATAATTTATATATTATAACCTGGTATTAAAATTTATTGTCGGTTATAAATAGATCTTTAAAATAGTTATAAATAGACCAATTGTTAGTTGGTCCAGTGATGATTGGTGCTGGACTTGGTAGGGAAAACTACGGTTCAATCTCCGTAACTGCGATCGAGAGGGGACTAGAACCACTTGATGTCAGAACTGACCCCCGAACCAGATTATGCGGTCCCGGATACCGGTGGTGAAAACAAAAACAAAAAAGTTATAAATCGGTTATTAATCGGTTATATTCATAATCAATTTTATAATTAGTTTTAATTTTATTTTAAATTTGATTTTTTCAAAAAAAAAAATACTTTTAAAAAAAAATATATTTATGTTCTAAATTAAAAAATTGTTTTTTTTTTATTTTTAAAAAATCATTTTTAAAAAAAAAATATTTACTGAAAATAAATTAAAAATATATTTTTTCAAAAAACATAATAATTTTATTTTCAAAAAAATATTTTTTTTCAAAAAAAATATTTTTATAAAAAAAATTTCAAATTTTTTTTTATAAAAAAATTTGACTTATTTAGTTTTTATTTTAGATATAGTTGTCCAAATTATAGATTTGATTAAAACTATATTAAATACATATCTAAAATATAGATTTAGTTAAAATTATACTAATAAGGCTTAAATGCAATTTTGGTCCCTCTATTTTGGTTTTTTCGTGATTTTAGTCCTCCTATTTTGTTTTTAAGCAGTTTTGGTCCCTCTGTTTTGGTTTTTTCGCAGTTTTGGTCCCCCATCCCAATTTTGACCAAACTGTTCATGTACGGTCGTGTACTATTCATTTTGTCCGTACATGAACAGTGCATGACCGTACATGAACAGTACACGATCGTACATAAACAGTTAAGTCACAATTGGGAAGGGGGACCAAAACTGCGAAAAAACAAAAACAGAGGGACCAAAAATGCTTAAAAACAAAATAGGAGGACTAAAACTGCGAAAAAACCAAAATAAAGAGACCAAAATTGTATTTAAGCCTACTAATAATTAACTGATTTTTAATAATCGGATATAAATATGGATATGAATTATTTAAATAACCATTTATTTAAGTATCCTAGTTACAACCTCACAGCAAGCACAAGGATGGAAAGGGGGTTTTGGTTAGGATGATATCGTTTACTGAGATTAGGTTATGCGATTAGGTTATGGAAGTGTTTGAGCATGACCGTTTTTGAGGACGTGCAGGCCAATCTACAATACAGGATCTTATATTTTTTTATGAATAAATTATAACCAAAAAAAATTTCATACACGTAAAATTAACTTTAAATTTGCTCACTTGCATGTTCATAGGGTGAAAACCAAAGAGAAGATGAAAAAGGGGTTTTGGTTGTTGTCGTGAAAGATTAGAGAGGGAAAGAGGACCGATAAAAATAAATGAAAAGTAGAAATCGTCTCTCTCCTGTTGCATGTCGTGTACTAGCTTTTTTTCCTTTATTTTGTTTTTTCCAGGCCGCCACGTGTCGGACCTATATTGGACCGAGTTTGGTTGGCTCTTAGACTTTAGGTTTGGCCCTCCCTCATGGGCCCAGATTTAAGCTATTTACAACCCTGAATTACTGCCCTGAACATAATTTACACCCTCGGGCTTTATTATTCATTTTAATTTACCATCTTGCTCTCATTGTTTTTCTCCTTTAGTTTTGATTAGATTAATTTCAATTTAGTCATTAACTTAGTTAGAATTAAGTTGATTAGTTTAGGTTTAGAAAATTTCATTAAGCTCAAAAGAGTAAAATAATTTAATAATCAAATATTATAAAATAAAAAAAATACTCTTTTGTGTTAATATTAAAAATCTCAAAAAAACAAATAAACAAATAAACGATTAATATTTTGTAATTTATGATCATATTAGGGTTTTAATTAGGATACTATTAGAGTTATAATTTGGATAACTTTAGGGATTAGTTAGAATAATTATCTAATTAGGATTAAATAATTAAATAAAAATAAAATATATAACATTAATCGATCCCCTTTTTTATATCTTATGATAATTTCTTACTCGAATAAATAATTATGTATGTACATAATTTACCCCAATTTTCTTAATCAAACTAATCATATTATTTTTGCAAATCAAGTTGATCGAATGGTGTCACACCTTATCGATCAACATAATTAATATAAAATCAAATTCAACACATTCAAATCTCATGTTCTCTGTCCTTGTGCATTGAGACATTTTTATCAAAATTTTCTCCGCCCCGATGCATTGAGAACTTTTTCGAAACTAAAAACAACAAACACACAAACATTTTCTATACGAACAACGATGCTCTGATCCTTCATATTACTTGAGGGTACATAGGCACAAAGTTTAACACTCTGGAAAGTACAATAACAAAAAAAAACATTTTCATTGTCCTTCTTTTCTGATTAAATACTTTTCTCATAATAATAACCTAATTCCTTGTAAATAAATAAGTTAAGCAACTATTAGATAACATAAGTGAACATTCCTTAGGAAAGCATAGTAACCCTAGAATTAGAGAAGGATCCCATTGAGTACAATGGAGGTGAGGGGTGCCTAATACACTCCCCTTGCTTAACCGACTCCTGAATCCTAGTGTCTCACCCTTAGCTTTTAGGTTTTATCATTATTTCCATGTTCCTGAGGAACGAATAAAGGATGATGGCGACTCTGTAATTTTCTCAACCGCGACAACATCATATCAGTCTGCTGCTGATACATAGCGCTAAACACCTGAGCATACTCTACATTAATATCATACTATGCCTGTAACTCGGAGCGGAGATCAGCAATCTCATGCGTGAATGCGTTATAACCGTACTCAGCGGTGCTCTACAAATGGTAAGAAGATTAACCATCTTGTCGCGAAATTGTGCCTCCAAAAGTGTTAGGAAAATGGTATGTGGTGTGTGCAGGTGAATTATGGGGTAGGGGAGTGTCGCTCTCTCTGATCATACTCTTCATCAGTGTCGCCATAACTTGCTGAAAGTAACGAATAGTCGGGTTATGGATTCTGGAGGCTTTATTTGTCTTTAACCATCTGTAGTCTCTCCGATTAGCCGCTCCCAAAGGTGGCCAACCTCAATCATCCACTCGCTACCAATAGGGACCTCTCAGGGGAGGCCTGTAACACCCCAATTTTTTAGTAATGATTTATATATATTATATTAAATTAAATAATTGTGTGATTTTGTGCGTAATTGATTTATTTGGATTATTTTATTTGGTGAAAATGATATAGAAATAATAGAAATAAGATAATTGGGACTATTGGATGAGAATGTGAAGAGTAAATGTGGGGGTATGATTAGTAAGCCCATTAGTTACTAGAATTAGAGTTTTATATATAAAGAGAAAAATAGGGTTAATGAGAAAAAAAGAAGAAAAACAGTTATCTTAGAGAAAAGGAAAAATGAGAAAAGAGGAGAAGAAAACCTAAGGAGGAAACTCAAGAGTTCATCAAGAAACCAAGATAAGGGTGGGTCTTTCCATAGTTATGGGATTGTATAAAAGTGTATGATGGGTAGTAGCATATTTAGGATAAAAATCCCTAATTTCCATGGTGGTTGCTTTTTGATGAATTTGTGTGCCTTATATGTGTGTATTCTTTTTTCTTTTTTTTTTTCCTGAGGATTGAACATATATCCATCAATTTCAAAGGTTTTAGGCATAATCTTAAAATAATGATTAGATGGTTTAATTGTGTTAAAATTGTAAATTTACCTGAGATAATTACAGTATTGGATGGGTTGTAATTTTCTGAGAATTTGGATTTTTACAGAATTGAAATCGGAGGTCCGAAAGGCCTCCACCGGTGAAAAATGCAGAAAATTATGCATGATGTCCGTCACGACTATTAATGTTTTCGGTCGAAATTATTTTGGTCATAACTTTTGTTCCGTAAGTCCGTTTTGGTCCCTGTTTGAAGTGTCAGAATGCTAATGAATAGGGCTATAACATAGTACAGGTAAGAGAATTAGTTTCCCAATATTTTTATACCTAATATGTTTGGGAAGCCAATTGTGTATATGTTCTATTAATGAATTATTGCACTATTTGCCGCCGGTTGTGAAATTCTTTGTGGATAATTTATCGAATACTTGTATGTGTGCTTGTATAAGTATATTTTGGTGTGTGACAACATGAAATGCATGATAGTTATTTCTTGTTGTAATGATAATACAGTCGTGATTGTATTGTAAAATATGTTGTATACTATTTAAAAGTGAATTGTGTGTGGATGATTCATAAATATGTGCAAGTATGTGTAATTGTGTGGTAATTCAATTACGGTGAATTATTGAAGATATGCATGGATGTTACGATTGAGGGATGATCTTAATTGCATATTGTTGTTGAACTTGCACATGCATCATTGTAGTCAAGAGGCAATGCTTGTTAGTTCTGTGGAAACTAGTGAATTGTCCCAAATCTAGAGAGGAGTTTGAAGCTTAGAGGATGGGCTTTTGTGTGTTATTGGTCTAGAGGACGAACCCGGTTTAATGTAAAAACCAAAAAATAATAACAGTGATTGGTACCACATGCATGAGTATTGCATTTGAGTCTTGCATTGAGTCACAATGTGTCTATGATTGCAATATGAGATTATGTGTATTATGTGAATTGATTAATTGGTGAAATTGTGGATTTGTGAGTATGTACTTATGAATAGTATGGTTGCTTGGGTGATGTTATGTTTATAAAGCATTTGAAGTGTGAGAATAATTATGTTATGCATGTATGTTATGTATTATATATTATTATATGATTTCGATAATTATGTGAATTCTCACCCTTCTGTTGGAATGATGTTTTATACGACACCGTTCAGGTACTGAAGAGTAGAGTTGCTTCTAGCATGAGGGTAGCTATTGGAGTTATTTGCTTTATTTTCCTTATTTATTTTGGGTCGAGTCATGCTCTGGTCATATAACACTGGGAACATTTTGATTCATGTTTTGAGAGATACTTTATGTACTATATTTTATTTTGCTATCGTTATTTGAATTAGGTGGAGTTTTGGCTTTCATGCCTAAGTGGTGATATGAATGAGTTATTTATGAGACTATTTATTATGTTCATTATAAATGAAAGTGATTCTACTGCTACATGTTATGTGAAAGTGTATGAAAAGCCTGAATTTAATTTAAGTGTTATCGAACATGACAGGTGTATGTGTGATGTTTGAATTGTATGTGACACCCTTATTTGAGATGCATGTTATCTTACTCTGATTTATTACGTATTATTTTGTGGGGTTTAGAAGGGTGTTACATTAGTGGTATCAGAGCAAGGTCGGTCAGTTGACCAAGTTGTTAATGTGTTTATTCCCTTTTATATTTGATATGTGTCTGTAAGACTATCGGTATTGTTTATTCTAATGAGAGTTTGTTGTTGGAAACTCCAAGAACAATGGATCTAGGAAGGAATGACGAAGCAATTGCTGAAGCTTTGGCAATGTTGGCTGGAGCGATTGGCCAGAATCAACAAGGCAACGTGAATGTTAGGAATAACAATGATGATGAGTTACGTGCTTTGGGGAAGTTCTAGAGGAACAATTCGCCAATCTTCAAGGGAACGCATGAACCTGATAAGGAAAAAGTATGGATGAAAGCGATTGAGAAGATTTTTCGGGTCATGAACTGTTCAAATGCGCAGACAGTGCAGTTTGGCACTCATATGCTTGAAGAGGAAGCTGAGGACTAGTGGGGTAATACTCGTCAGATGTTTGAAGAAGAGGGTGTTGAGGTTACTTGGGATGTTTTTAAAGAAGTGCTTTTGGAGAAGTATTTTCCAGAAGATGTGCGTAGGAAAAAGGAAATTGAGTTCCTTGAGCTGAAACAGGGTAACTCAACTGTGGCCAAGTATGCAGCAAGATTTAAGGAGTTGATTAAGTTTTGTCCTTATTATAACACTACTAATGCTGAGAGATCCAAATGTCTTAAGTTTGTGAATGGTTTAAGGCCTGAGATCAAGCAAGCCATCGGTTATCAGGAGATTAGGCGATTTTCTGAGTTGGTTAACAAGAGTAGGATCTATGATGAAGATAGTAGATCTTGGTCTACTCACTACAAGAGTTTGAATGAGAAGAAGGGAAAGAACCCATTTAGAGGGAAGCCGTATGAGACTCCTACTGATAAAGGGAAACAGAAAGATGGTTATGACAAGAAGTCGAGTGGGGGACGAGCTCATACTCCGGTTAAGTGTTATAAATGTGGTGTTGAAAGACATCATGCCCTAGAGTGCTCAAGTGCTGAATTGAGATGTTTCAAGTATGGCAACCCAGGCCACAAGGCTTTTGAATGCAAAAGTGGTGCGGATGTGACTTGCTACAATTTTGGTGAGCAAGGGCACATTAGTACCAAGTGTGATAAACCGAAGAAGGCTCAAGCTAAAGAGAAGGTGTTTGCTCTATCAGGATCTGAGACTGCTAGTGAAGATCAATTGATCAGAGGTACGTGCTTCATTAACGGTACACTTTTGATTGCTATAATTAATACTGGAGCTACACATTCTTTTATTGCTTTAGATTGTGTTAAGAGATTAAATCATGATTTGTCTATTATGAATGGAGGTATGGTTATTGATACTCCTGCTATGGGTTCAGTGACTACTCCATATGTGTGTTTGAATTGTTCGTTGAGTGTTTTAGGTAAGGATTTTGGAGTTGATTTAGTGTGTCTACACTTAGATCAACTTGATGTTATCCTTGGGATGAACTGGTTGGAGTTCAACAATGTTTATATCAACTATTTTGATAAGACGATTATTTTTCTTGAACTTGAGAATGAAGGAGACTTGTTTATGTCTGCTAAGCAAGTGAACGAGTCAGTGCAGGATGGTGCTGAGATGTTTATGTTTATGGCAACTTTGAGTATTAGTGAAGGTGGAGAAGTTGGTGCTTTGCCAATTGTTTGTGATTTTCCAGAAGTTTTTCCTGATGAGATAAGTGATTTACCGTCGGAACATGAAGTGGAGTTTACGATCGACTTAGTTCTTGGAACTAGTCCGGTATCGATGGCTCCATATCGTATGTCCGCATCGGAATTGAAAGAGTTGAAGAGTCAACTCGAAGATATGCTTAAGAAGAGATTTATTCGTCTGAGTGTGTCACCATGGGGTGCACCCATTTTGTTGGTTAAGAAGAAAGAAGGTTCTAAGAGGCTTTGTGTGGACTATAGACAATTGAACAAGGTGACTATTAAGAATAAGTATCCACTTTCGAGGATTGATGATTTGATGGATCAGTTAGTTGGTGCAAGTGTGTTCAGTAAGATAGATTTGAGGTCTGGGTATCATCAGATTCGTGTGAAGGCTGAAGATATTCAGAAGACTGCTTTTAGAACCAGGTATGGTCATTATGAGTATTCTGTGATGCCATTTGGTGTGACTAATGCACTGGGTGTATTTATGGAGTACATGAACAGGATTTTCCATCCGTATTTGGACAAGTTTGTGGTTGTGTTCATTGATGATATTTTGATCTATTCAAAGAGTGTAGAGGATCATACTGAGCATTTGAAAATTGTGTTATCAGTGCCGAAAGAGAAGCAGTTGTATGCTATAGTTTCTAAATGTGAGTTTTGGTTGAAGGAAGTGAGTTACCTTAGCCATGTGATTTCGAGTAGAGGTATTGCAGTTGATTCGTCGAAGTTTGAAGCTGTATCGCAGTGGGAAGCTCCGAAATCAGTTTTTGAGATTAGAAGTTTTCTTGGTTTGGCATGTTATTATCAGAAATTCATTGAAGGGTTTACCAAGTTAGTCTTGTCGTTGACTCAGTTGACTAGGAAGGGTCAAGCTTTTGTGTGGGATGCAAAATGTGAAGAAAGTTTTCAAGATCTTGAGAGAAGGTTGACGACAAATCCTATTTTGATTTTGCCTAATCCGGCAGAACCGTTTGTTGTATATTGTGATACTTCGTTGATGGGATTGTGAGGTGTGTTGATGCAACATCAGCAAGTTGTAGGTTATGCTTCAAGGTAACTTAAAGTGCATGAGAGGAATTATCCAACGCATGATATAGAGTTGGTTGCTGTTGTGTTTGTATTGAAGCTTTGGAGGCATTATTTGTTCGGATCGAAATTTGAAGTGTTTAGTGATCATAAGAGCTTGAAATACCTCTTTGATAAAAAAGAGTTGAATTCGAGGCAGAGGAGATGGTTGGAACTTCTAAAAGATTATGATTTTGGTTTGAATTATCATCTGGGTAAAGCAAATGTAGTAGCTGATGCATTGAGTATGAAATCTTTGCATATGTCGATGATGATGGTAAGAGAGTTAGAGATGATTGATAAAATTTGAGATATGAGTTTGGTTTGTGAAGAGACTTATTATGGAGTTAAGCTTGGTATGCTGAAGCTTACTAGTGGTATTCTTGATGAGATTCGGGAAGGTCAGAAATCTGATTTGAGTTTGGTATATCAATTGACTTTGATCAATCAAGGTCAAGGTGGTGATTTTCGGATTGATAAAAATGGTATTATGAGATGTCGTGATAGAGTTTGTGTTCCGGATATAGCTCAGCTGAAAAAGAGTATTCTTGAGGAAGGATATCGTAGTGGATTGAGTATTCATCTGGGTGCTACTAAGATGTATCAGGATTTGAGGAAAATATTTTGGTGGCCTAGTATGAAGAAAGAAATTGCAGAGTTTGTGTATTCTTGTTTGACTTGTCAGAAGTCGAAGATCGAACATCAGAAACCGTCGGGTTTGATGCAAATGTTATTTATTCCTGAGTGGAAATGTGATAGTATATCGATGGAGTTTGTGTATGGTTTACCTAGAACACCGAGTAATTGTGAGGCTATTTTGGTCATTGTGGATAGATTGACGAAATCTGCTCATTTTATTCCAATGAGAATGGATTACCCATTGGAGAAGTTAGCAAAGTTGTACATTGAGAGGATTGTCAGTTTGCATGGTAATCCCTCTAGCATTGTGTCAGATAGAGATCTGAGGTTTACTTTGAGATTTTGGGAATGTTTACAAAGTGCTTTGGGTAAGAAGTTGTGGTTGAGTTCTGCTTATCATCCACAGACAGATGGTCAGACGGAGAGGACGATTCAGTCACTTGAGGATCTTTTGAGAGCTTGTGTGTTGGAAAAAGGAGGTGCTTGGGATAGCTACTTGTCTTTAATTGAGTTTACTTACAACAATAATTTTAATTCGAGTATTGGAATGAAACTGTTTGAAGCCTTGTATGGTAGCAGGTGTAGGACGCCATTGTTTTGGTATGAGTCGGGAGAGAGTGTTGTGGTTGGACCTGAGATAGTCCAGCAGACTACTGATAAGATTAAGATGATTCAGGAGAAGATGAAGATTTATCAGAGTCTTCAGAAGAGTTATCATGACAAGAGGAGGAAAGTACTTAAGTTTCAGGAAGGAGATCATGTGTTTTTTAGAGTTACTCCGGTAACTGCTGTTGGTCAGGAATTGAAGTCGCGTAAGTTAATGCCGCATTTTATCGGTCCATACCAGATTTTGCAGAGAATAAGAGAGGTGGCCTATAGGGTTGCTTTGCCACCGTCGCTTTTTAATCTCCATTATGTGTTCCATGTATCTCAATTGAGGAATACATTGCGGATTCGTCTCATGTAGTCCAAGTAGATGATGTGTAGGTGAGAGATAACCTGACTGTGAAGACATTACCTAAGCGGATTGAGGATCAGGAGTTGAAGAAACTTCTAGGTAAAGAGATTGCCTTGGTGAAGATAGCTTGGGGAAGACCAGCAGGTGGAAACGTGACTTGGGAGCTTGAGAGTCAGATGAGAGTCTTATCCTGATCTGTTCATTTGAGGTAATTTTTTAGGGCGAAAATCTTTTAAGTGGGGGAGGATTGTAACACCCCAATTTTTTAGTAATTATTTATATATATTATATTAATTAATTAATTGTGTGATTTTGTGTGTAATTGATTTATTTGGATTATTTTATTTGGTGGAAATGATGTAGAAATAATAGAAATAAGATAATTGGGCCAATTGGATGAGAATGTGAAGAGTAAAGGTGGGTGTATGATTAGTAAGCCCATTAATTACTAGAATTAGGGTTTTATATATAAAGAGAAAAATAGGGTTAATGAGAAAAAAAGAAGAAAAACAGTTATCATAGAGAAAAGGAAAAAGGGGAAAAGAGGATAAGAAAACCTAAGGAGGAAACTCAAGAGTTCATCAAGAAACCAAGGTAAGGGTGGGTCTTTCCATGGTTATGGGATTGTATGATATTGTATGATGGGTAGTAGCATATTTAGGATAAAAATCCCTAATTTCCATGGTGGTTGCTATATGATGATTATATGATGAATTTGTGTGCCTTATATGTGTGTATTCTTTTTCTTTTCTGAGGATTGAACCTATATCCATCAATTTCAAAGGTTTTAGGCATAATCTTAAAACAATGATTAGATGGTTTAATTGTGTTAAAATTGTAAATTTACTTGAGATAATTACAATATTGGATGGGTTGTAATTTTCTGAGAATTTGGGTTTTTACGGAATCGAAATTGGAGGCCCGGAAGGCCTCAAACGGTGAAAAACACAGAAAATTCTGCATGTCCGTCACGACTGTTCATGTTTTTGGTCGAAATCGTTTTGGTCATAACTTTTTGCTTAGGTGATGTTATGTTTATAAAGCATTTGAAGTGTGAGAATAATTATGCTATGCATGTATGCTATGTATTATATATTATTATATGATTTCGATAATTATGTGAATTCTCACCCTTCTGTTGGAATGATGTTTTATACAACATCGCTCAGGTACTGAAGAGTAGAGTTGCTTCTAGCACGAGGGTAGCTGTTGGAGTTATTTGCTTTATTTTCCTTAGTTGTTTTGGGTCAAGTCATGCTCTGGTCATGTAACATTGGGAATGTTTTGATTCATGTTTTGAGAGATACTTTATGTACTATATTTTATTTTGCTATCGTTATTTGAATTATGTGGAGTTTTGGCTTTCATGCCTAAGTGGTGATATGAATGAGTTATTTATGAGATTATTTATTATGTTCATTATGAAGGAAAGTGATTCCGCTGCTACATGTTATGTGAAAGTGTATGAAAATCATGAATTTAATTTAAGTGTTATCGAGCATGACAGGTGTATGTGTGATGTTTGAATTATATGTGACACCCTTATTTGAGATGCATGTTATCTTACTCTGATTTATGACGTATTATTCCGGTTTAGAAAGGTGTTACAAGGCCGGCCTCATGAGGGAATTGCAAAAAAGGCTCAATTTTTGTGCGGCTGGAGCAGTCAAAATTGGATCCGAGTGAAGCGAGTGTAGCTACATGTGAAATGTTTGGGTTGCATTTAACAAAGTAGAAAGGTTTTAACGGTTTGAAGCTTAGTTAACCATTTGTTCACGAGGTCAATGATGACTTTTAAATCAAGGACACTGAATGGTGAATCAATTTCAGTTTGTTTGGTTTCAATAATGGATTGAATGATATCAGGGATAGTAATTTATGAGGATAGAGTTGTGAGTTGCTTGCCTTTCACTCCTGAAGCACCTAAAATGGGTTTCATGTGTGTAATTTGGCATTCTTCAGCTACTAGTGTAGGCATTTTTTGGTTTTTTAACTACTTGTTAAAAAAGAAGCAACAAAATTATTATGGAATTATAATTGATTTAGATGTTGGAGATGGAACGAACAAACAATTGTATTTATAGATACGCGTGATTACATTTATAATAACAAGTGTAACAAATGTGAGTAGTGTGGGGAAGTCCCACATTGGATAGAAATATGGAGACTTGTACATTTATATGTGGGAGAACCAACACACCTATCACCTTAACGTTTTGGGTGAGTATGTGTTGTGTCTCTCACAAAAGTGTGTTGCTCATAAAAGGAAATTCCCTAAAGTGTAAAATGTTCCCTCGTGTTGTATCATGAAATTTTGGTTCGAGTGAAGGGACCAACTTGAAAGTGAGAAAAATATAAGAAGGGGGGTTGAATTGTGTTGACTTTTTATTTTTTAAAAGTTGTTATCAGATTCTAACCACAAAGTGTAGAATCTGAATCAATCAGAGGTAGGTAGCGGATAAGTAAAGTAAGAACGAAGAGAGACATACAACGTTATTCTAGTTCATCACACAACTTGAGATTAATCCAATCCCCTTGTAATTACATGTTGTTTTCACTATAATCACACAAAATTACAATTTTTTCAAGCACACAAGGAAGAGACTTCCAATGCTCAAACACAAAGTAAGAGACTTTTATGCTCATGCACACAAGCAAGAGACTTCCAATGCTCAAGCACACAAGCAAAAAACTTTTATGCTCAAGAACAAAAGCAAGAGACTTCCAATGCTCAAACACAAAGTAAGATACTTTTATGCTCAAGCCACTACTACAAAACGGCCAACCAACAACACCAGGTTTACAACGGCATCCTATACACCATTCTTATAGTGCGTACTGGATGCGCGCGCATTATTTTAATTAGAAATCTCAAGGGTATAATAACGGTTTTTATGAAAACCGTGGTGATACAATCTAGCTATCATGGGTTCGAACCTCATCGCCCTCAAATAGTTTATCCCTTTGATGTAAATGCTCCCTTTTTAAGTTTTATTAATATTTAACTAAAAAATAATAAGGATATCATGACGGATATTTCTCAAAACCGTTGTTACAAATTGAAGCTTCTTTTTATGTATTTTAAACACCAAGCATTTATATATATATATATATATATATATCAATTTATCCATTGATACAACCCTAACACCAACGCCGTCACTATTGTCGGGAAGAAGACAACAACAACAACAAAGTGTTCTACTTTAAGGTGTTGCAATGTCACATTTGAAGACAAAATCATCCAAAGGTGTTTCTACGTCTTGTTCCAGTGTAAAATCTCGATCTGGGAAATTTTGTGGTTGTGATGGTCGTATGGTTTCGTATCAATGCAAGAAGGGACAAAATAAAGGAAGGCTTTTTTGGAGATGTCCATTTTGGAGGAGCGATGAAACATGTAATTTGTTCATATGGGATGAAGACGTGGGAGAAAGACATGGAAATGATGATGAGAGCATTATGAAGTCAGAGTTGGAAGTTGTGGGCTATCTGAAGGTTATGTATGAGGATTCAAAGAAAAAGAACAAGAATTTGAAGAACAAACTGAAATCAGAGATATTTTCTAGAAATATCAAGATGTTATGTTTTTTTGTCTCCTTTATGTTTAATATTTACTTTGTTATGAAATGTAATAGTTGAATTAGGGTTCGAATTACATTGTTGATGTTTAAACTGCAGATGCATTGTGAATTACATTGTTGATGTTTAAACTGCAGATGCATTAAGTTAGAAGTTAAGGCACACCTTTTCTTTTTTATTTATTTTAAAATTCATAAATAAAAGGGTTATCACTACGGTTCTTCTGGTTAACCTAGTGATATATTTATAATAAATAAATACCTATGTATACGGTTTTTATTTATTTTAAAATTCACAGATAAAAGGGTTATCACTACGGTTATTCTGGTAAACCGTAGTGATATATTTATAATAAATAAATACATATCTATACGGTTGTTATTGTTAACTGTTGTGAAATAGTTTACCCATATATAAGCGAAATAACTTTCACTTAATTGACAGTAACACCGTTGCCTTCAAAGTGAAACCCTTGAACCCATTTTTTCTCTTCGTTTTCACCATTAGCCGTGAATCTTGTGCTTCATACATTAAGGTATTCTTCTTCTTCTTCCATATATTGTTAGATATTTCCCATTATCTCGTTTGTTGCATGTTGTTTTTGTTGATTGTTCTCATTTTTTCAGATTCGTTTTCACTACCTTAACAAAGACCATACTTTGGAAACTTCATAATGTTTGTGTTGCTATGGAAAAATGTATAAGAAGCATGAAGCTATGATGGAAACTTCATCCACCTTGTACTTTTTTTCATAGCATCACGAACAAGATGTTAGTAAATGAAGAAACAATAGTGTAAATAAACTTTATCTAGTTTTAGAAGCAATGAAAAGAAGTATAAGAAGTATGAAGCTTTTGTGTAAGCTTCTTCCTCCTTATATTTATTTTTCATGGCTACCCAAACTAGTTCAACATCATAATTGATTCCTGTTCTGCGATTAGTTTCATTAAAAGGTGCGTTATTCCTGTTCCTCTCTTTACTCATCACTGGATTATGGTTTTAGGGTTTGTTTTCACTGAGGATGCTCATTTTTGAAGTTTGCTTTGTTTCCTTTCAGGTTAAGGGGATGATATAGGGTGATGATGCTGGTGGAAGCAAGCATATTATATCAGTTTATAATTTCTGGATCTGGTATAGAATGTTGTTTGAGTTTATCATATTCTATTTACATTGTTTGTTTAACTAACCCTCACTTAAAGTTTACTGGTGGTAGCAAGCGTATTATATGAGTTTATAATATCTGGATCTGGTATAGAATTTTGTTTGAGTTTATTATATTCTATGTAGATTGTTTGTTTCACTAACCCTCACTTAAAATATATTCAGTTAATTTGACATAGATACTCATAATCTGCAAATTAAGTTGTATTTGAAAACCAACTTAAACAAACCAATGTTGTTTTCTGATTGCATGCCTCTCATCATTTATCTCACGTTCTTTTATATATAGATTATGGTATAATGATCTGGCTCCTTAGAGGCATCGCCATCTTCCAATATAGTTAAATCAAAGATGAGGCAAATTATCCAATGTCTTGTTATGGAAATTTAACTATAATCGAAGATAGCGATATATCGAAGGAGTTAGATCAATAAACCACAATATATGTAAAAGAGCGTGAAATGCACGATGAGACGAATGCAATCAGAAAACAACATTGGTTTGTTTAAGTTGGTTTTCAAGAACAGTTTAATTTGTAGATTATAGACATCTTCATCAAATTTAATCCATGTATATTTATTTAGTGAGGTGTTTGGAAAACAAGCAATCTACATTTAATATAATAAACTTAGGGTACTTACAACAACGGTTATATATTGTAACCTATATCATAAGTAATTTATGTTTTATATAAATTCGCTACTGATGGGTTTCGAACCCAGAACCTAAGTGTATGTATCGCAACAGTTTATTATCATAACCGTTGTGATATATGGCGCGCGTCCTGCCTTTCAACAACGGTTTCCAGACCGTTGTAGAAACAGCGAACTTACAACGACAATCTACATAACAACGCCTTCGTACGCGTCATTATATGTCATTCTCAACCGTTGTTAAATGGGTTTTTCGTAGTAGTGAGCACACAAGCATGAGATTCTAATGCTCAATCAAACCCATAAGCAAGAAACTTATATGCTCAAGCACACAAGCAAGAGACTTCAAATGCTCAAACACTAAGTAAGAGACTTCTAACAATCTACCTAAGAGATAAAAGATTGTTGGAGGTAATACACTTGATATATAATCAGAGGTGTAGACAAAATACAACTCAAGAAGAACTCTTTAAGACTTACACTATAATAAATAACTCTTTTTATGACGAAGCTAACACCTCAAACAATAGAAAAACTAGGGTATAGATACTAGGAGCAACAGTTTTCATTTTTTTTTATAAAATTAAACAACCATTTACCTCAGTGTTTAAGAAAAGCGAGTGAATAGATCTATAAGGGAGCTTGCTTCGACACTCAGTCTTTGCATTTTATGTTTTTTTCTTCCAGTTGTTTAGTTAGTATTTATCACTTGACGCCTTTCCAAGTTCCATTTTTATCATTGTTATTTTTTATTAGTATTTACCTCGGCTACATGGTCCAACCGAGGGGTAATATATTTTGCATTAATCAATTTCAAAATCTTATTTTAATTTTTTATTTGATATGTTCAAACCCCTCGGTTATACAACAAAACCGACGTTCTATATATTTTAATTGAATTCCCAGAATATGCCTAATTTTTTATATTTTGTATTTTTAATTAGGGTTAAATATGTTTTTGGTCCTCATAAATATTGCAATTTGCAGTTTTAGTCCCTCAAAAAAAATCCTTCAAAGAATGGTCCTCCTAATATTTTCCGTCCATATTTTTGGTCACTCCTTTCAACGTCTGTTAATAGAAGTTGACGTGGCACGCCGCGTGAAAGTTTTTTGGTGACTGGGCGAACACATGGCAGTGCCAACATGGCAAAAATGACGACATGACATGCCACATGACTAAGGTCAACACCATACCTGAATCCATAAAATTTCGTAGCTAATTTGTAGCTAAATCATAGCTAATTTGTAGCAAATTCAAAAATCACAAAATGTACCTAATTTTGTTTACTATTCGTTGATGATTTTCATTGAACCACCATTTATAATATTTTTCATCATAGTTGGTGTCGATGGGTCATCCTTGTCAGTTGTCGCCATTATCATTACCATTGCAACTTACTTTAATTCGATTTCTAAAGTAATATTTTTGTGTAGTTTCAAAGAACAGCTTCAACATCATGTTAGAAATTCAAGATACAGCTGTGAAGATACATCTTCAACATTATGCCAGAGTTATGAAGATTAACCTCACCTGCTTAATGTGAAAAGGATTTGGGTATTACAATACATAAATAATAACTAATATTCTCTAATATTTGATAATTGCCTAATAATATTATCATCTAGCTATGTAAATATGTAATTACTATGTATTAGAGAGGATGAAGATGAACATGGAGGTTCATCTGTTGTAACAGAATTCTGTTACGAGAGAGAAGAAGAGAGAGAATGATATTGGATAAGATTCAATGACACAATGCTTAATCACACTATTACACTTGGCAGGTTATATATAGTCTATCTATACAAGAGTAAACCAACCTTATAATATTATACATTGTTTCTATCTTCAATACCCCCCCCCCTCAAACTCATGGTAAGCTTTTCTAAACAGATGACCTTGAGTTTGTCGCGCAGTTTTTGAAAGGCTGCTGTACCAAGCGATTTTGTTAAAGTATCGGCCAGTTGAACAGTAACTGGGACATGATGAATATGCAGTTGTTTTGCCACCACCCGTTCACGAACAAAGTTAATGTCAAGTTCAATATGTTTTGTGCGAGCGTGCAGGACCGGGTTGTGAGACATCATTACCGCACTTAAGTTGTCACATAGCAGTACTGGTGTATGGTACAAAATCTTGAATTCAGATAACAAGGATTCAAGCCACAGCAGTTCAGAAGTTGTATGTGTGAGAGCTCGATACTCTGCTTCCGTGCTGGAGCGAGCTACTAAGGCTTGCTTTTTTAAACTCCACGAAATGAGGTTAGGACCAAAGAATATACAGGAGCCAGATGTGAAACATCTATCATCGGGATCGCTAGCCCAGTCAGAGTCACTGAAGGAACAAAGAGAAAACTTAGTAGCTGCAGCAGATGGGGATAGATGTAAACCATGTGTGACATTCCACTCAAGTAGCGAAGAATCCGTCGAACAACTGACCAATGCTTATCTAAAGGATCAGACATAAATTGGCACGCCTTGTTGACACTGTCAGGCCTTGTCAAGGTAACATACTGTAAGGCACCCACAATGGACCTGTACATAGTAGGATCAGCCAGTTTGTTAGAACCATGTTTGTTGAGTTTGCAATTACTCAGAATGGGGGGTTGGGACACCATTAGCACCTGGCATATTAGCTCTAGACAAAAGATCTCTGATATATTTTGACTTAGTGAGAAGCATCGGACCATCTTGTTGAAATCTCACTTCAATACCAAGAAAGTAGCTTGGTCTGCCCAACTTCTTTAAGGCAAAGGCAATATGTAATTTGGTGATTAAATCATGAATGAGAGCATGACTAGAGCCAGTAATAAGAATATAATCAACATAGACTAAAGCATATAGTAAGGTACCTTGATGGCAGTAAAGGATGAGAGAACTATCACACTTGGAAGTTGTCAAACCAAAATGTAACAAGGCTTGAGCTAGCTTTTTATACCAGGCCCATGGAGCATGTTTAAGGCCATAGATAGCCTTGTACAGTTTGCATACCAGGGTCTTGTCAGAGGTTACAAAACCTGGAGGTTGAGTCATGTAGACTTCATCAGACAATATGCCATTAAGGAAGGCATTGTTGACATAAATCTGTTGAATATCCCATTTGTGT
Source organism: Lathyrus tuberosus (assembly GCA_022829125.1). Lineage (NCBI taxonomy): Eukaryota > Viridiplantae > Streptophyta > Magnoliopsida > Fabales > Fabaceae > Lathyrus > Lathyrus tuberosus. The sequence goes on from JALAZF010000090.1 coordinate 12,541,716, forward strand.
GTTAGTGCCAAAGTAAGAATCACCCTTATGGTTGTAGGTTCGACAACAGGAGAGAAAATTTCAGTATAATCAAATCCATGTTCTTGATGATATCCCTTAGCCACAAGCATGGATTTATACTTATTGATGGAACCATCAGTATTTTCTTTGATTTTGAAAACCCAGCGACAACCCATAGCCTTCCTATCAGGTGGCAAGGTGGTTAGAGTCCAGGTGTGACTAGCTTGTAAAGCATCATATTCAGACTTCATAGCATTAGTCCAGGCAGGATGAGAAAGAGCTTGTTTAACAGTTGAGGGTTCAGTTTCAGTGTGAGCAAGCAAGGCTTTAGACCTAGATCTGCCAGTATTGGCTCTAGTCATCTTGGGATGATCATTAACTAAGAGATGAAAATAGGATTTCTGAGATAGGATGGAGGGTAAGTTAGAAGACTCAGATATGGGTAAGGAAGAATTTGTTTCTGACTGACCAGAAGATGCACTAGGTAGATGGTTTATATTAGTTTCAATGGGAGTGACCTGAGAAGATTGAATTAAGGTCAAGGGAGTGGAATTATTGATGTTTATTCTAATAGAAGGTGTTGATGCAATATCCTCTGGATAATGAGAGGAACCAACATCTAAATAAGAGGCAGTGTCCTTAAAACAAATATATTTTTGAACATTATCCTCGCGATAATTGGAATGACCTGCTGTAGGATTGGACTGATCAGTCTGCTTGGGTATAGGGATATGCCTAATAGCTATTATTAAGACATCAGGGGTAGCCTGTGTGGCTAATTCTATCATATGAGCTGGAGTATTACCACGAGTAGATTGACTGACTGTGATAGGTTCTAGTACCAGATTAGGTTGCTTAGAAATAAACTGAGAAGGAGGTACTGTTGTGGGACCTGGCTGTTGAATAAATTCTTGAGCTGTTGCAATGTCAGTAAACTGGCCTATTAAGTTAGGCACTAGAAGTCCAGCAACTGATGTACGGTGAGATGGGCCTGTGTCAACTGAGGCATTTAAGGGCCTAGTAGGAAAGGCTATGTGTGTGCCCGTTGAGATAAGAGGAGATTTAGTTATGGAAGGAAACAGCTGGGAGAAAGGGAAGTGATGCTCATTAAATGTAACATCTTTGGAGATATAGATTTTCCCAGAGCTACTCAGACATTTGAAACCTCTATGTTGAGGAGATACCCTAAGATAAACACATTCTTGGCTTCTGAGCTAAAGTTTATGTTGGTTGTAGGGTCTGAGCAGGGGATAACAGGCACACCCAAACACTCTAATGGCCTTGTAGTCAGGATGTTTGCCATATAAAGCATGAAAGGGTGAGTGATGTGCAGTTAATGGAGAAGTAGACAACTTGTTCATTAAGTAGACAGATGTAGAAAAGCTATGATCCCAATAGGTTAGAGGAATGGAAGAGTGAGCTAGTAAAGTAAGGCCCATCTCAACAATAGTTCTATGTTTTCTTTCAACATAACCATTTTGATAAGAGGTATGAGGACAAGTCAGCCTATGTGTAATACCAAGTTCTACCAGAAATTTAGTGAAAGGTCTAAATTCCCACCATAGTCAGATTGAACTGATTTAATAGTTAGATTAAATTGTGTTTGAACAAATTTGTGGAATAGTTTGAAAGCTCCTAAGGCCTCAGATTTTTGTTTAAGAAAGTAAAGCCATGTATATCTAGTATGTGCATCTACAAAAGCAATATAATATCTAAAGCCATAACTTGAAGGTGATGGAGAGGAACCCCAAAGATCAGTGTAGATAACATCAAAAGGGTTATTATACACATTATTGATGACTCGATTTTGTATCGTACATTTTGATTCATTTCCCGCATTTCCACTTATCATTTTATCGAGTCTTTATCGTTTTAGTTGCTATTTACTCATGTTTTCTTTTGTTTTCCCTTTACAGGTGTATTATCAGCAATGTAGAAGAAAAGATCGAAAAGTTGAGCTGAAGATGGAAGAAAAGCAGCAAAAAGTGAAATTCTGGCCTCCTCAAAGCAATGCCGGTCGCCATGGCCTGAGGAAGACGCACGCCATGCCCAAAAATGAGGGAAATACCATTTTGAAGCAATGGCGGTCGCCATGATGCATACGGCGGTCGCCGTTTGTGGCGGGAGCAGTTTTCCAGCAGCAGTTTGGTAGTTTTGTCCATTTGAATTTCAAATCCGACCCCAACTGCTTGGAGCCCAGCTTCTTCTATAAATAGACCCCTCTGGTGTGTGTTTTCAGGATCGAAGAACCCCACGGAAGTGCTGCCAAATTTTTTAGCCCTAACTACAGATTTACTTTCCAAAGCAGCAATTACTCACACTGAGTAGTTGTTGCATTGTGTAATCTTTTACATTATTGCCGATTGTACGCTTGGATCAATTTGTCATTCAATACAAGTTGTTTTTATTCCAGTTTATTTCAGGTTATTTACTTTTCCATCTTTACCGCATTGCTTAGTTTACTTGCTTGCAACATAACTTGATTTCAAAATACAAACCAAAATCTGTGTTTTTGTTAAAACTAATTAACATGTATGTTTCAATTTCTGGCATGTTTAATATGTTAATTTTAGGAATAAATATGCTAGGCTAAATTTGTCTGAGCCCGTAGTTTGAGGACCGTCGTTTCGACGGGACTCTGTAGAAACCATCGGTGTAAAACATGATCATTTAAAAATCTGGTTTTAGTGTCTAATATGAATTTAAGTCGCTTTGTCGTGAGAGCGAGGGGCTGCTTAACATCGTTTTGTCATGAGAGTGAGAAATGCATTAAGGTGTTTCCGATAGAACGAGAGTTTGAGGTAAGCACCGGATAGTAGACACTGAGAACTGAACCTAAACACAGTTAGGCTTTATTTAGGTTTTGTTGGTTTTCAAAGCGCGCCTTTTAATTACCAAGCCAGCGAGAGCAAAATCTTGGGGTCATTAGGTGTGGCTTGGTCAACACCGCGAGAGCGTGAGATCGGGTCTTTAAATTGGTATTTCCTACAGAATAACTTTGAGATCTTTGTTAGAACTTGGAATTTATAGAGTCCCTTAGGAGCACGAAAATCATTCTTCGGTCTCATTTTATTGTTTGTTTTCAAATCTCGTTAGAACTAAGATTCTTTTACCGCCAATTCAAGCCTTAGCTTTACACTGCAATAATTGATCACTTTAGGTTGATTATTAGTCCCTGTGGGTTCGACAATCTTTTAAAACTACGTGATAAGCTGTATACTTGCAGTAGTAATCTGACCAATATGCAAAGTCGCGATCACGTTTTTGGCGCCGTTGTTGGGGACTAATTTAGTCAATATTGTGATACTTTTGCTGCACAGTATAGACTAAGGCAACTTTTTATTTTCCTTTTCGATTCGTCGATTGTATGCCAAACACTCGCTCACAAGGCGAAGAGTTGGAGCAACCAATTAATGAAATCAAACGTTACATACTTCTGAGATGCCGAATTAACGAATTCCTTCTTAGATATAACATCCCAGATCCTCTTATTCCCTACTCAGATTCGGAAACCGAATCAGAACCAGAACGAAACATGGCCGAAGGACCGAGAGACCGTCCTCTAAAGTATTACGTTGTTCCATCACAAGAAGAACCACATAACAGCATTGCTTCCCCAGCTATTAACCGTAACGATTTCGAGCTGAAACCTTCGCTAATATCAGCAGTTCAACAAAACCAATTCTCAGGTAATGCTACGGATGACCCGAACCTTCATTTATCAATATTCGTGCAATATGTAGACAACGTAAAAGATAATGGAGTCAGTCAAGAAGCAATAAGACTAAGACTTTTTCCGTTCTCCTTGAGGGATAGAGCTAGAGCTTGGCTCCATTCTCTACTATCCCATTCAGTGACGACATGGGACGAGTTGAAGAAAGTCTTCTTAGCCAGATATTTCCCACCAAGTAAGACAGCTATGCTGAGAGCTCAAATTAATAGATTTAAGCAAAAAGATAACGAATCTTTATTCGATGCTTGGGAGAGATACAAGGACATGTTGAGGATATGCCCCCACCATAGACTTGAAGAATGGATGATAATATATACCTTTTATGGCGGGCTGTTGTACAACACCAAAATGAACCTGTGCGCTGCCGCAGGCGGTGCTCTAATGGATAAACCGTATGCAGAAGCTTATGAACTCATAGAGACTATGGCTCAAAACCATTTCTAATGGGGAGGTGAACGCACTGGTGTAGAGAAACCAACTCCGAAAGGGGGGATGCACGAAGTTAACGGTATAGACCGAGTCAATGCTAAAGTGGATGTGCTTGCTCAAAAGATCGAAAGTTTAGCAATAGCACCACCAGCAGCTACCGTAGCTGCGGTGACACCAAATTGTGAAATATGTGGAAACCCTGGGCATACAAACGCTGAATGTCAAGTGTTGGCTAGTACACCTACCGACCAAGTGAACTACGCTCAAGGGAACCCATATTCAAACACTTACAACCCTGGCTGGAGAAATCACCCAAACTTTTCATATAAGAATAACAATGCTTTGCATCCACCACACCCAGCACCTGTTGTTCCACCTGGATTTCAGAAAGGAGCGCAACCCGCTCCACCACTACCTAAAAAGTCAAATTTGGAAATCATGATGGAAAACTTTATGAATGCTCAAGCTCAGCAAAACAGGGATTTCGTAAATCAAAACGCTCACACAAGCGAATTGATGAAACAATTGTCAAGCAAGCTTGATGCTATGGCTACTCATAACAAAATGTTAGAAACTCAAATCACTCAAGTAGCCCAACAACAACCAACTATAGCAGCCCCCGCTGGAGCATTTCCTGGCTAACCACAACCAAATCTGAAAGGTCATGCTAACGCTATTACTTTGCGAAGCGGAACAGAATACGATGGACCCGTTGACCCGAGACTCCAAAATTCAGCCATGCACCAAAATTTACAAAAGGGAACCGAGAAAGTAAGAGAACCGAATACGGAGAAGGAAGATGAAAGCGGAAAAGCCGCAGAGAAAGAAACACCCTATGTGCCTCCGCCACCATACAAACCACCTGTACCTTATCCTGGAAGACTAGCTAAACTAAAAAACGAAGGACAATTCAAGAAATTCGTAGAGCTTCTAAAGCAACTGAATATAACCATACCATTCATGGAAGCTATTACGCAGATGCCTTCGTATGCCAAATTTCTTAAAGAGATCCTATCAAATAAAAAAAAGCTAGAAGATAACGAAACCGTTATGCTCACTGCTGAGTGTAGCGCTATACTTCAAAATAACATGCCTCCTAAACTAAAAGATCCAGGTAGCTTTTCCATACCTTGTGTAATCGGAAAGTCTGTCATAGACAAAGCATTATGTGACTTAGGAGGCAGTGTTAGCCTAATGCCCTTATCCACATGTAAGAAACTTGACTTAGGAGAACTGAGGCCAACAAAAATGTCTCTACAACTAGCGGACCGTTTTGTTAAGTATCCAGTAGGTATGCTAGAAAATGTGCCAGTTCGTATAGGTCAGTTCTATATACCGACATATTTCGTGATAATGGAAATTAAGGAAGATTCTAATATACCAATCATCTTAGGTAGACCGTTCTTAGAAATAGCTGGAGCTATAATAGATGTGAAGAAAGGAAAATTAACCTTCAAAGTAGTGGAAGAAAAAGTCGAATTCATCTTAGCCCAATTCATAAAAGCCTCTGTTTTAGACGATTCATGCTGTTTTCTAGACGTTATCGACGAATACGTCAGAGAAATGGAGAAGGAACCGACAAGGTACACGAAAGTACTAAAGATTCCAGTCCCTCCAATATTCGAAGATGATAACTGGCGTGAGCCATATGAAGATGACAGTCTAAGAGAATGCCTAGCACTCATACCCGATCCAATGCCTTGCTCAAAGAAACCATCTGTAGAACTTAAAGCACTACCCAAGGATTTGAGATATGAATTCCTAGACACTGAACTTGAAAAACCCGTAATAGTTAATGCCAATTTAGGACAAATAGAAACCGAGAAACTATTGGAAGTCTTAAGAAAATATCCCACAACTTTTGGATACAACATCTCTGATCTAAAAGGGATAAGTCCCTCTATATGTATGCATCGCATCATGATGGAGGAAGACTGTAAGACATCTAGAGAATATCAAAGACGATTGAACCCTGTCCTAAGCGATTTAGTCAAGAAAGAAGTGCAGAAGCTATTAGAAGCAGGAATCATATACCCGATATCTGACAGTAACTGGGTCAGCCCAGTGCATGTCGTACCAAAGAAGGGTGGTGTTACGGTTGTAACTAACGAAAAAGGTGAGTCCGTAGCAAAACGAACTCAAACTGGATGGAGGGTGTGCATAGACTATAGGAAGCTGAATAAGGCTACTAGAAAATATCATTTTCCTTTACCCATCATAGACCAAATGCTTGAACGGCTAGCCAAACATTCACATTTCTGTTACTTAGACGGATACTCAGGACTTTTCTAGATACCCATTCATCCTGATGACCAAGAAAAGACCACATTTACCTGCCCCTATGGAACATTTGCCTATCGACGAATGTTGTTTGGACTGTGTAATGCTCCCGCAACCTTTCAGAGATGCATGATGTCGATCTTTGCAGATTTCATAGACGACATAATGGAAGTATTCATGAACGATTTCTCTGTATGTGGGGGAAGTTTCAAAAATTGTCTGTTAAACCTTAAGATGGTACTTAAACGACGTGTTAAAGTGAACCTTGTGTTAAATTAGGAGAAATGCCATTTCATGGTGCGACAAGGTATAGTTCTTGGACATGTAGTATCCGATAGAGGTATTGAAGTAGACAAAGCAAAGATAGAAGTCATAGAAAACCTTCAACCTCCAAAAACAGTTAGAGAAGTACAAAGCTTTTTGGGACATGCCGGTTTTTACCGACGATTCATTGAAGACTTCTCTAAGATTACAAAACCTCTGACTGGACTATTAATGAAAGAAGCCGAATTCATATTCGATGAAGAATTCTTGAAAGCATTTGAACATCTGAAGAATGCTCTTATTACCGCACCCATTATGCAACCACCTGATTGGAGTTTACCGTTTGAAATAATGTGCGACGCTAGTGATTTTGCTGTAGGCGCTGTTTTAGGACAAAGAAAGGATAAAAAGCTTCATGCTATTTACTACGCAAGTAGAACCTTGGACAACACACAGATGAACTATGCAACCACAGAAAAGGAACTCCTGGCTGTTGTATTCGCCTTAGATAAATTTCGTTCCTATCTAGTAGGAGCAAAAATCATTATCTATACAGATCATGCCGCGATTAGGTACTTGTTGACTAAGAAGGATGCCAAACCGAGGCTCTTGAGGTGGATCTTGCTTTTGCAAGAATTCGATTTGGAAATTAAAGAGAAGAAAGGTACAGAAAACGTGGTAGCATATCATCTCTCTAGGATTGAGGATCTAAAGCCCGAAGAAGTGCCTATAAACGATGCATTCCCTTACGACAGACTTGTGGCCCAGTTGGAAAGCGAAAGTGAGACTATAGAATATTCCTTGTTATTTAACAATGCAGAAACAAATGAAGTAGTAGAAGCAATCTGTACTAAAACCAAACTGCCATGGTATGCTGACTTTGTCAACTACCTAGCAGCCAAGGTACTTCCACCAGATCTAACATACCAACAGAAGAAGAAGTTCTTCCATGATCTTAAACAATACTATTGGGATGAACCCCTACTATTCAAAAGAGGCGCCGATGGAATATTTCATCGATGTGTCCCTGAATCGGAAGTAACGGATATCATATCCCATTACCATGCTGCACCATATGGAGGACATGCGAGTACATCAAAGACATGCGCAAAGATATTACAATCTGGCCTCTTTTGGCCAAACCTTTGGAAGGACGTCCACATCGCTGTTATGAACTGCGACCGGTGTCAACGCACTGGAACATTTCTAGATGCGATGAGATGCCGCAAAAGGGAATTCTAGAAGTTGAAGTCTTTGACGTATGAGGCATTGATTTCATGGGACCTTTTCCATCTTCTTTTGGAAACAAATACATACTCGTCGCAGTTGATTACGTATCAAAGTGGATTGAGGCGATAACTTCTCCTACAAATGATGCACGAGTGGTGGTAAAACTCTTCAAAAAAATAATCTTTACTAGATTCGGTGTACCAAGAATTGTCATTAGTGATGGCGGTTCCCAATTCATTTCAAATGTCTTCGGGAAACTATTGCTTAAATACGGAGTATGACACCGAGTAGCAACACCTTATCACCCTCAAACAAGTGGACAAGTAGAGGTGTCAAATAAGGAGATCAAACAAATTTTAGAGAAAACCGTTGCAACCTCTAGGAAGGATTGGTCTACTAAACTTCATGAAGCTCTGTGGGCTTACAGAACAGCTTATAAGATGTCTATAGGAACCACGCCGTACAAACTGATTTATGGAAAATCATGCCATCTGCCTGTGGAACTTGAGCACAAAGCTTATTGGGCCATTAAGACCCTGAATATGAACTATAAGGCAGCAGGCAAGAAAAGGATTCTGGATATCCATGAACTAGAGGAACTAAGACTTGATGCTTATGAAAATGCCTGAATATATAAAGAAAGAACCAAGAAATGGCATGATAAAAGGATAACTGTAAGACCCTAATTTTTGACCCCTAAGAATCCACATATCATTCACATCTCATATTGCATCTTTACCACAAACAAGATCACGCATTGATTCCCTTATCCCTCTCATCTTTGGGTTTATGCCTTGGAGGGTTTACCGAGGAGGGTTTACCGAGCATCTATGTGTTTCTTATTCACTTTATTGCTTTATTTGTTTATATTTTACTAACCTTAACCAAAACCCAAAAATATTTTGTTTTCTCGTTATTGACATTTTCAGGGGAAAAACAGGTTAAAAATGCCAAAATAACAGTCCCACAGCTCAAATGCATTTTATCTGAGAAAAATTCAAAGTTGATCCGCAATCATGTCAAACTTATCTGGTCAAGGAGTCCCCAAGTTTTAATTGATTATTATTCAAGGAATTCCAAGGTTCATGTGTTTATTTCCATGCCTTCTTTGACAAGCAAAAGAATCGAGCCGGAACCACAACAGTGCAACAAAATGCTCATTTTTCACAAATTTTGCACTGAGTAACCGGTTACCCTGTGGTGAGTAACCGGTTACCCTCGTGAGATTTTGAAAAAATTCAGCAAATTCAAAATTCAGCAATTTGCACTAATCTTAGCCCTTGATCACATTTGGAATATTCTAGACCATATCATTTTAATTCCCCTACATCACTTTGATCATTTCCTACCATACACCTTCACTAATCACCACTATTTTACGAATTTCCCTCCAAATTCAAATTTCAAGCCTAATTTTCATTTCCAAACCAAATTCCAATCCACCAAATTTTCCAAGCCTAAACTCTATAAATAAAGGCTTCATTTCATTCATTCTTCAAGCTTTAGAAAGCCAAATTCACCTTGCTAAAATTTCTTTTGAAGCTTTTGATAGCCAACAAACCTCTTGCAAATTCTCTTCCCAAACCACAAAATTCACCAAAGCTCACTTTTCTTCTTTTGAAAGTTAACAAGAATTCACATTGAATCTTGTTCAACTTTGAGCTAAACCTTCATCCAAGCTTGTTTTCTTCATCAATTCTCATAGATCAAGGCTTTGGTGTTTGGATCTTGAAGCAATTTGAAGGAATTTTCAGTTTTGAAGTGGTAATTCATCTCCCACCATTGTTGAAGCTTCATCTTCATCTTCCATAATGTAGATCTTTGGAGATCCTTGTTACTTGATCCATTGGATCCTGTAATTATGTTTAATTGCTGTTTTTCACTGTTGTTTTACTTTAAATTTCGTGCAATTTCAGTTCCATGATCACAAAGTGTTTGTAAAAAGTTTTGAAAATGGATCATGCTGAATTTTGCACAATTTTTTGCATTCTGGTGCAGAGTATCCGATTAACGTCTGGTGAGTAACCGGTTACTCTGTGTTAAATTTGAAAAACTGCACTTATTTTGAACTAAGTAACTGGTTAACGTCTGGTGGGTAACCGGTTACTTCGAAACATAATGCATATTTTGCTTTGTTTATGGGGCTGTTTTGGTTCCTTTTCCATTTCCTTCCCATTCCCTTTGTTCTTAGTCTTAGATCACATATGTTTGTGGTTTAATTTGGCTTTCTCTTCATCTATTTCTCTTTTCTTTTGATCGATGAAAGTCTTATGGATCGTAGAATTCTTTTGTTGAATTTTTGATCAAGACGAGATCGTCAGCTATTTTCTTTTCGTGCTGTATTGCTTTCGAATGATGATCTACATATCATTCATCTAGCATGCAATAGCACAAAGATCTATTGACCGGCCTCATTGTAGGGTAATTACTCCGTAAATTACTCGGCGATTGCCTAACATAGCGCAACATATGCCCCGTATCGGAAAACGATAAAAAATTATTGATTATTTGTCTTTTGGTTCAAAACTTATGAAACTTGTTGTTGTAGAGGCTTTGATTCTATCAATCTTCTAACAAGTCTTCATTAACCTTGACCTAAGTACACTATTCAATCAATATTGATCACTTACTCTAACAACTAATTAGTAATTACTAACTTCTAACTTCTTTACAATTCCTTCTCGCTCCCTATCTCTCTTTTACTTTTATGCAATTTTTCCTTTATCCGTTGGACACATGTTTATGCTTCCGCATATTTTTCCTTTGTCCGTTGAACACATGTTTATGTTTCGGGAATTTTTCCTTTGTCCGTTGGACACATGTTTATGATTATGCCTTTTTCTCTTTGTCCACTTGGACTAAAAACATTAATAAAGGCCAAAACCTCTAAAAAACGCGTGCTTCTAATCTTGTACTATGGTTACTATCCTTTGTAATGGACATGGAATTTTGCACCTAGACCATGGACTTCAATGCTATTCTTGAATCCTTGGACTTAGAACTTGGACATCCAATGCTATTCTTTGAACCTTGGACTTAGAACTAGGACCCTTTCCCTTTGCTTTGGAATTATGGTTCGAAGACTTCGAAGACTTATGCTTTTGCATGGTTTATGGTGAAAACAACTACATTTGTGGTTAGATCTTTCTTATCCTTAGCTTTTACTTTATGCTTTAGGATAGTCACTTCTTCTCCTCCCCATTCTTCAATTTTCAAAACTCTCTCTCTTTTTCAAAAATCTTCTTGATTTCAAACTTTCACCTCTTTCATAATCAAACCTTAACATTGTCAAGTGATTTTACTCTTTTTCTTTTCATTTCTTAACAAATGCTAAACTACATAAGCATATTGACACCTTTTTCAAAAGACTTTAAAAAAACATTCAAACTCCTTTTGTGCCCTCGTGCACTTTTCTCTTTCCAAATTTTTTCATAAGTTTAGACATGATTCATTTCTTTAAGCGGAATTATTTGCTTGGAAATGAAGGCTTGTCTTTACACTTAAAAACAACCAAAACAAACAAATTTCATTCTTTGTACCACGAACTACGGGGTTTTGATCCTACATTGCACATCGTGGGTACTTAGGCATGAGGCGACAAGTCTCTCCAAACTCAAAAATCTTAAAAACAATTTCTCTTCTCATCTCCTCAATCTCCTTTTCAAGCAAACTTTTTCAGACCAAAAGCGTAAATATTTCAAAGGGTTCCCGTGGAGTACCACTGATGTTTTGGGTGCTTAAAACCTTCCCTCTGCATAACCAACCCCCTTATCTAGACTCTCTTCACTTGTTCTTGTTGTAGAGCTTGTGTAAGTTTTGTTCGCTCTTTTTCCTTTCCTTTTGGATAAAATAAAAGTGCGGTGGCGACTCTTGCTTTTCGAGTTAAGTTAATCAATAGCTTACACTCACGATTTTTCCGCTATAGAAAATTGGCAACTCTGCTGTGGATAATTACTTTAACCATATCCAAAGTCCATTGAAATTGAAGAGAAATTAATCTCAACAATGTGTTTCATGGCTAAAACAAGAAGAAAGGGGAAGAAGGAGGAAGAAAAACCAAAACAGCCCAAAAAAACAAGTGAAAATATGCATTCTGTTTCGAAGTAGCCGGTTACCCACCAGACGTTAACCGGTTACTTAGTTCAAAATAAGCGCAGTTTTTCAAAATTAACACAGATTAACCAGTTACTCTGCACCAGAATGCAGAAAATTGTGCAAAATTCAGCATGATCCACTTTCAAAACTTTTTACAAACACCTTATGATCATGGAACTGAAATTGCATGAAATTTAAAGTAAAATCACAGCAAAAACCAGCAATTAAACACAATTACAAGATCCAAAGGATCTAGTAACAAAGATCTCCAAAGATCTACATTATGGAAGATGAAGATGAAGTTTCAACAATGGTGAAAGATGAATTACCACTTCAAATATGAAAATTCCTTCAAATTGCTTCAAGATCCAAATACCAAAGCCTTGATACCATCCTTCTATCTCAAAGTACACTCTGGTCCGGGTATAGGACCTATCTCGCGCACAGAGGAAATCCCAAACAGAACAATCATGTAACAAGCAAATCAAACGAAAAGCAGTAAATAAATCAAAGTTGGCTAAACCCCTCAAGGGAGTTTTCCCCAGCAGAGTCCAATGCCATCCTTGGATATCTCTGATGTTTAACCTTGTCATCCAATGCCATTCTTAGATGTCTCCAGTGAAGTTTTTCAAATGGAAGTTTTGTTTCCATCCAATGCCATTCTTGGATATCTTTTCCTCAGCTAAGTCCAATGCTATTCTTGGATGTTTCTGATGTTTGTTATTGCCCCATTCAATGCCATTCTTGAATGTTATAGTTCCTTTCATCCAATGCTATTCTTGGATATCTTATCCCCAATAGAGTGTTTTTCACCTCCATCCAAGGCTATTCTTGGATGACGCTGTTGTTTTTACCATAAACTTTCTTGTTGCTGTCCAATGCCATTCTTGGACATCTTTTGTCATACCTTTTGTCTCGTTCGTAGTTTCCATACAATGCTATTCTTGGATGCCACTACTCATCTTCCAGGGTCTTGTCCCTCTCTTTCCAGCTATTTATGGATACTTCTTATCACCTTGACAGATCTCCAGAAATAGCTTGTGTTCCTCGGCGTGTCTTTTCACGTCATCTCCCTCAATTTACCATAAATCCCTTGTTTTTGGTCTCTCCGCAGGGTGTTTTATTCTTGGCATTCATATCATCCTGTGGCATCTTAGGGATAAAAAATATAGCTTTTTGTATTTAAGTATCTTCATATCTCCCGATAGAAGAGACTTAAATAGGGGCAGCTGTAAGACCCTAATTTTTTACTCCTAAGATTCCACATATTATTCACATCTCATTTTGCATCTTTACCACAAACAAGATCACGCATTGATTCCCTTATCCCTCTCATCTTTGGGTTTATGCCTTGCAGGGTTTACTGAGCATCTGTGTGTTTCTTATTCACTTTATTGCTTTATTTGTTTATATTTTAGTAACCTTAACCAAAACCCAAAAGTATTTTGTTTTCTCGTTATTGACATTTTCAGGGGAAGAACAGGTTAAAAATGCCAAAATAACAGTCCCACGGCTCGAATGAATTTTATCTGAGAAAAAGTCAAAGTTGATCCGCAATCATGTCAAATTTATCTGGTCAAGGATTCCCCAAGTTTTAATTGATTATTATTCAAGGAATTCCAAGGTTCATGTGTTTATTTCCATGCCTTCTTTGACAAGCAAAATAATCGAGCCGGAACCACAACAGTGCAACAAAATGCTCATTTTTCACAAATTTTGCACTGAGTAACCGATTACCCTGTGGTGAGTAACCGGTTACCCTCGTGAGATTTTGAAAAAATTCAGCAAATTCAAAATTCAGCAATTTGCACCAATCTCAGTCCTTGATCATATTTGGAATATTCTAGACCATCTCATTTTAATTCCCCTATATCACTTTGATCATTTCCTACCATACACCTTCACTAATTACCACTCTTTTATGAATTTCCCTCCAAATTCAAATTCCAAGCCTAATTTTCATTTCCAAACCAAATACCAATCCACCAAATTTTCCAAGCCTAAACTCTATAAATAGAGGCTTCATTTTATTCATTCTTCAAGCTTTGGAGAGCCAAATTCACCTTGCTAAAATTTCTTTTGAAGCTTTTGATAGCCAGCAAACCTCTTGCAAATTCTCTTCCCAAACCACAAAATTCAACAAAGCTCACTTTTCTTCTTTTGAAAGTTAACAAGAATTCACATTGAATCTTGTTCAACTTTGAGCTAAACCTTCATCTAAGCTTGTTTTCTTCAGCAATTCTCATAGATCAAGGCTTTGGTGTTTGGATCTTGACGCAATTTAAGGAATTTTCAGATTTGAAGTGGTAATTCATCTTCCACCATTGTTGAAGCTTCATCTTCATCTTCCATAATGTAGATCTTTGGAGATCCTTGTTACTTGATCCATTGGATCTTGTAATTATGTTTAATTGCTGTTTTTCACTGTTATTTTACATTAAATTTCGTGCAATTTCAGTTACATGATCACAAAGTGTTTGTAAAAAGTTTTGAAAGTAGATCATGCTGAATTTTGCACAATTTTCTGCATTCTGGTGCAGATTAACTGGTTAATGTCTGGTGAGTAACCGGTTACTCTGTGTTAATTTTGAAAAGCTGCACTTATTTTGAACTAAGTAACCGGTTAACGTCTGGTGGATAACCGGTTACTTCGAAACAAAATGCATATTTTGCTTTGTTTTTGGGGCTGTTTTGGTTTCTTTTCCATTTCCTTCCCATACCCTTTGTTCTTAGCCTTAGATCACATATTTTTGTGGTTTAATTTTGCTTTCTCTTCATCTATTTCTCTTTTCTTTTGATCGATGAAAGTCTTATGGGTCTTAGAATTCCTTTGTTGAATTTTTTATCAAGACGAGATCGTCACCTATATTCTTTTTGTGCAGTATTGCTTTCGGATGACGATCTACATATCGTTCATCTAGCATGCATTAGTACAAAGATCTATTGACCAGCCTCATTGTAGGGTAATTACTCCGTAAATTACTCGGCGATTGCTTAACATAGCGCAACATATGTCCCGTATCGGAAAACGATAAAAAATTATTAATTATTTGTCTTTTGGTTCAAAACTTATTAAACTTGTTGTTGTAGAGGCTTTGATTCTATCAATCTTCTAACAAGTCTTCATTAACCTTGACCTAAGTACACTATTCAATCATTATTGATCACTTACTCTAACAACTAATTACTAATTACTAACTTCTAACTTCTTTACAATTCCTTCTCGCTCCCTATCTCTCTTTTACTTTTATGCAAATTTTCCCTTATCCGTTGGACACATGTTTATGCTTCCGCATATTTTTTCTTTGTCCATTGGACACATGTTTATGTTTCCGCAATTTTTCCTTTGTCCGTTGGACACATGTTTATGCTTATGCCTTTTTCTTTTTGTCCACTTGGACCAAAAACATTAATAAAGACCAAAACCTCTAAAAAACTTGTGCTTCTAATCTTGGACTATGGTTACTATCCTTTGCAATGGACATGGAATTTTGCATCTAGACCATGGACTTCAATGCTATTCTTGAATCCTTGGACTTAGAACTTGGACATCCAATGCTATTCTTGGAACCTTGGACTTAGAACTAGGACCTTTTCCCTTTGCTTTGGAATTATGGTTCGAAGACTTTGAAGACTTGTCCTTTTGCATGGTTTATGGTGAAAACAACTACATTTGTGGTTAGATCTTTCTTATCCTTAGCTTTTACTTTATGCTTTAGGATAGTCACTTCTTCTCCTCCCCATTCTTCAATTTTCAAAACTCTCTCTCTTTTTCAAATAACCTTCTTGATTTCAAACTTTCTCCTCTTTCATAATCAAACCTTGACATTGTCAAGTGATTTTACTCTTTTTCTTTTCATTTCTTAACAAATGCTAAACTACATAAGCATATTGACACCTTTTTCAAAAGAATTTAAAAAAAACATTCAAACTCATTCAAACTCCTTTTGTGCCCTCGTGCACTTTTCTCTTTCAAAACTTTTTCATAAGTTTAGACATGATTCATTTCTTTAAGCGGAATTATTCGCTTGTAAATGACGACTTGTCTTTACACTTAAAAACAACCAAAACAAACAAATTTCATTCTTTGTACCACGAACTACGAGGTTTTGATCCTACATTGCACATCGTGGGTACGTAGGCATGAGGCGACAAGTTTCTCCAAACACAAAAATCTTAAAAACAATTTCTCTTCTCATCTCCTCAATCTCCTTTTCAAGCAAACTTTTTCAGACCAAAAGCGTAAATATTTCAAAGGGTTCTCGTGGAGTACCACAGATGTTTTGGGTGCGTAAAACCTTCCCTCTGCATAACCAACCCCCCTTACCCAGACTCTCTTCACTTGTTCTTGTTGTAGAGATTGTGTAGGTTTTCTTCGCTCTTTTTCCTTTCCTTTTTGGATAAAATAAAAGTGCGGTGGTGACTCTTGCTTTTCGAGTTAAGTTAATCAATATCTTACACTCACGATTTTGCCGCTACAATAGCAAAGAAGGAGTTTAACGAAGGAGATATAGTTCTTCTCTTTAACTCTAGATTTAAACTTTTTCCTGGGAAGTTACGTTTTAGATGGTCTGGTCCTTTTGAAGTTACAAAAGTCCTGCAAAGTGGAGCAGTTGAAATTAGAGGAAAGTCGAATGAGACATTCATTGTGAACGGCCAAAGACTTATGCACTACCACTTAGTAGAAAACAAGGAGTTCTGCACAAATTACAAGTTGGAAGAGCTTCCCGCTCTTCCTGACAAATGATGCCTTTTTCAGATCTAATGTCGAGCTTCCGACATTAAACAAAGCGCTCAGTGGGAGCTAAACCATGATCTTTAGTTCTTGTTATTTATTTTGTTAGTTTTAGGACATTGCATGCATGATTAGTATAGAATATATCTCATATATATTACTAGTTGTTGCATTTCATTATTGTTATTATTATTATTATTATTATTATTATTATTATTACTATTTTTATCTTAATTGTACTAACGCGTAATAATAATAATATTTCCCTAATAGTGTAATATTTTTAATTTTTAGGATAACCTCCTCTAGGATACCTTTGACCTGTGACCATGCAGACATTCGAGAACCATACCGTTGTCTTCAAGAATGATGTACAGAGACGTCGATTTGAGGCTTTGTCTCAAAGAGATTTGGGTCTGGCCATCTACCCTGATGACTCTACTATGCAAACCCTTAGTATCCGGGACAACGTCGTTTACCTTCTGAACCAAATAGGTTGGACTCACTTTGCCTTAGAAAAGAAATTCAGCACCTACCGTAACCTGACTTTGGAGTTCCTTAGCTCCCTTTACTA
The DNA here is from genome assembly GCA_022829125.1 of Lathyrus tuberosus. Lineage (NCBI taxonomy): Eukaryota > Viridiplantae > Streptophyta > Magnoliopsida > Fabales > Fabaceae > Lathyrus > Lathyrus tuberosus. The sequence goes on from JALAZF010000090.1 coordinate 12,559,056, forward strand.
TGATTCCACCCGTGGTTTTGGATTTGGTCGTGGATTGGCTACTTTCAGGTTGTTTGGAAACAAATATAGGTTCACACACCATGAATTTGCTAACTTGTTGGGCTTTCCTAATGAGCCCGATGTTGTAACCAAAACTCCTGCTGATGCCTTTACTAGTTACGATCTTCAACAATTCTGGGGTACCATATCTGGAAACGGTAATGCTGAGCCTGATGCTATGTTTTTTGAGAGCATCCACAATCCAGGATGGAGATATTTTCATAAGATCATTGCTCACACTTTCTTTGGTAAGGAAGATAACATCACCTTTGTGTCAAGGGATGAGTTGTATATCATGCTTTGTGCATCCCAAGGAAAACCTGTCAATGCTGCCCCATTTTTACTTGCTAACTTTAGTCGTCTTGCTTGTGATTCTTTTGAGCCGATCTTAATAGGTGGGTTGGTGACGATGATTGCTGATGCAATTGGAATGAGATATCATCTGATTCGTTCCTTTGCTTTCGGTGGCATTCATCTAATGGACATTAGCTTTTGTTTCAGCCGTGGCATAATTGCAAATCTTGGCCCTGTTGAATTAGAGCTGCTTATTGACAATGCTGTAGTTCATGCCTTTACCCTGCCTAACCATGAAAAAACCAATGTGCACAAAAAGAATAACTGGCTTTATGATTTGGAGGTCTTCAATGAGTTTCTGACTCCACTGACTCTCCTCAAGCTTATGAGAACCGTGATACTGTTATGTCTGCCATTGCCACTCAAAGTTCCGAGATTAATCCTGCTATTCCAACCATCAATGTAGCTGATGCTATTAATCGCATCCAGTCTGAATTGGATTACGTTTGAGACGAGATTTCCTCTCTCAGAATTGATTTCATTGGAGTTATGGATGTTGTCCATGAGGAGTTGGATCATATGTTCCAGATGGTCAATTCCCTTAGGCAACATCATGGATGATTCCGAAGCTGCACTACTTTCCCTGTTTTTCTTAGGATAGTTTGCTTCCCTGTATAGTGTTTCCCTTTCCCGTATTGTTTGTACTGTTATTTTCCATACCACTGTATACCGTCGGAATGCCGACGAGTAATTGTAATGTACTTCAGTTTCGATCAATGCAATTTCTTTTCCTTAAGTATTTTGTGTTTCAATGCTATTTAAGTGTTCTAAAGCCCTATGTAATTCCTTTTAGTGCTTAGCATTTCATGATTGTACAAGAAAATAAGAAAAGACCAAAAATATGTCAAATATCTGCATTCTGCCAGTACCAGAATCCAAAACCCGTGCCTAAAGCAAATGGCGGTCGCCATATGCCTAACGGCGCTCGCCGTTTGGTCCTGGAGGTAGAACGCGCTATTTTTAATTTAAAATACATTTTACCTTTTCATTATCCCATTCAAACCATCTTTGCATGTTTCCTAGACACCCTAACCACCTCATAAACTCTTCATTATCCCACCATAACTTCTAACCATCCAAATTCATCCTTTTAACCCCTATTTAAACCCATTGAACCACACATTTTCTATCATCCCTCTCAAACCACTCTCCATTTTCTAACCATCCAGAAAACCATCTACTAGCAATACCCTTCTAAGAAACAAAAATGGAATCCAACCAAGAAATCGATTACATGGGTATAGAGTTCCCAGAAGGAGTGATCGGAGCCACCATGCACACAAACTTTCACCGAATCTCCAAAAGACCTGTCTATGCGACGAGGTATCCCGAACCGGAAACTCTTCGTACCTTAAGTCTCTTCCGAAGCGTCTCTTGGATGCTTAAAAACCTAGGTATGACTCGTTTTTGCTCTATGTTTATGCTTCTTCTGTTAGGCTGACGTACGAGTTTCTTAGTTCACCCCGTTATGTCCATGAAACCTCCCGCACCACCGGAACCATTTATTTTAGAATGTTTAATGTCGATTATTCATTGACCCAAGAAAATGTAGGGGAGATCTTTGTTTTTCTTGCTGGTGAGGGACTTGCTACTCAAGCACCCCTCGAGAGTGACTGGGAGGACGGAGCCTTTCAGTTTTGGCGCCAAATCACCAACACCACCACCACCAAATGGGAAGACCTAAAGGCCACTACCATCCACAACCCAGCCATCCGTTACTTTCACCGTATCCTCGCTTCCACCATCTTTGGACGTGAGAACCCAGGGAATGTAAACTCAAAAGATCTAATTTTTATCCACTGCGCTCTCCTTCAAACCCCTGTGAATCCAACACCGTTCCTCCTAGCCCATTTTATAAGTGTAGCGAATAGAACTAGTGGTTCCATCTGCATTGGTGGTATCATTATCGCTATATCTTACTCATTAGACTTAGAGGCCGACTTAGAAAACGCCGATAGTATACATTGTCTCTACACCGATCTTGACTTCTGCCGTAATATGCGGCTTGTCAAAAGTTTGCACGGTGGCAGGTATCACATTATGGTCCATACCCATGAGTTCTGAGGTTTCTCTTTGCCATGTTTTGAGCGTATTGATGTGTGTCATAGCACTAATTGGTTGTTTGATTTAGGAGCGCCAGATTTAGAGGCGGAGAGTGACGCGAGACATTATCGTGAGGTTATGGGACAACTTTCTGAGCAGCCCCGTACTCATAGCCGCACTGCTGACACACATGGGCCTAGCACCCAAGCACACACTGCACCTTTTTCTGATTTTGCAGGTATTTGTTCATCGCTGGATGACATCTTATCAGAGCTCAGGCAGCAGAGAGAGAGAGAGAAGCCGAGCGTGACGTGATGTTGCACGATATGCAGAGGAGGCAATATGAGTTTATGGAGAGGACCCAACTTGACTTGAGAGACGTTGTCTCCGAGATGGAAGGACTGCGCAGGGAGGTGAACCGTATTGCAGACTGTGTCCAGAACGTGCCACAAGACAACCCAGCTTTCAGATAGGACATACACCCTCGCGGAGGCCGTGGACGCCACCATTGATCTATCCAGGTTCCATCGCTCTTTTCTTTCGCCTTAGGTTGAGACATTGAGGACAATGTCTATTTTAAGTGTGGGGGAGGAGTCGTTTACTATCTGCTTTTATTTATTTCTTGTTATTTCCCGCTTTCTAGTTTTAGTATGCTTTATTGAGTCATATGCGCGTTTGAGTCAATTGTTACTTTACATTTTCGCATTGTCTATTAACTCCCTTATTTAGACCCCAATTTAAAAACTTTTTCGTTTGACTTAATGGCATGACATATTAAGTATAGGTTGTTTTATCTTTGTTTTAGGCTATGTAGACAGACTTGGGAAATTTTTGTTAATATCGGTACTGTTCCTACACCTTAGAGTTCCTAAGTATGCGATATCGGTTTAAATACACATTATGCCGAGACCTTGTTCCTAGTTCTTTAGAAGTAGCCTCTTTATTAGTTTATATCAGCAATCAGCACCATCCTTGCGTGTAAACTAAGTAATGAACCGATGCAAATATGTGTTGATCTCAGAGTTTTTTGATTATGTGATTTTTTATTGGATATTGCGAATGAAAGACCTATTCTAACTAAGTTAGGTGGCCCTCACCCGGCCACTTAGCCCAAAGGCTCACACTCTTGAAATTCGTCGGAAAAAAAGAAAGAGAAAAAAAAGTGCTGAATAAGAGATCATAAAACACTAACAGGTTCACTTACCATGTAAACACGAAGGATAACGGGCTTAATGTGATTGCGCTAGAATGAAAGAGAGGTGAATAAGAACGAAGTCCTTAGGTCAAGTTATAATGTCAATTGAACTGGTATTGCATAAGAAGGAACTCTATGTCCGCTTTTGTAGAATCGTGTCGTTACGGTATCCTTATTTTCATTATTTAGTACCTATCTGTGTAGCATTAGCCTAGCAACCTTGTGCTTTTATCGTTTTCATCGTGCCTATAAGTCAAACATCATACCTACTGTTTTATTTCATTAGGAGTTTGCTTGAGGACAAGCAAAAGTCTTAGTGTGGGGGAGTTTGATGACTCAATTTTATATCGTACATTTTGATTCATTTCGCGCATTTCCACTTATCGTTTTATCGAGTCTTTATCGTTTTAGTTGCTATTTACTCATGTTTTCTTTTGTTTTCCCTTTACAGGTGTATTATCAACAATGTAGAAGAAAGGATCGAAAAGTTGAGCTAAAGATGGAAGAAAAGCGGCAAAAAGTGAAATTCTGGCCTCCTCAAAGCAATGGCGCTCGCCATGGCCCGAGGAAGGCGCACGCCATCCCCAAAAAGGAGGGAAATCCCATTTTGAAGTAATGGCGGTTGCCATGATGCATACGGCGGTCGCCGTTTGTGGCGTGAGCAGTTTTCCAGCAGCAGTTTAGCAGTTTTGTCCATTTGAATTTCAAATCCGACCCCAACTACTTGGAGCCCAACTTCTTCTATAAATAGACTCCTCTGGTGTGTGTTTTCAGGATCGAAGAACCCCGCAGAAGTGCTGCTGAATTTTTTAGCCCTAACTTCATATTTACTTTCCAAAGCAGCAATTGCTCACAGTGAGTAGTTGTTGCACTGTGTAATATTTTACATCATTGCCGATTGTACGCTTGGATTGATTTGTCATTCAATACAAGTTGTTTTTGTTCCAGTTTATTCCAGGTTATTTACTTTTCCGTCTTTACCGCATTGCTTAGTTTACTTGCTTGCAACATAACTTGATTTCAAAATACAAACCAAAATCTGTGTTTTTGTTAAAACTAATTAACATGTATGTTTCAATTTCTGGCATGTTTAATATGTTAATTTTAGGAATAAATATGCTAGGCTAAATTTGTATGAGCCCGTAGTTTGAGGACCGTCGTTTCGACGGGACTCTTTAGAAACCATCGGTGTAAAACATGATCATTTAAAAATCTGGTTTTAGTGTCTAATCTGAATTTAAGTCACTTTGTCGTGAGAGCGAGGGGCTGCTTAACAGCATTTTGTCATGAGAGTGAGAAATGCATTAAGGTGTGTCCGATAGAACGAGAGTTTGAGGTAAGCACCAGATAGTAGACACTGAGCACTGAACCTAAACACAGCGAGAGCGCTTTAGGCTTTATTTAGGTTTTGTTGGTTTTTAAAGCACGCATTTTAATTACCGAGCGAGCGAGAGAAAAATCTTGGGGTCATTAGGTGTGGCTTGGTCAACACTGCGAGAGCGTGAGATCGGGTCATTAAATCGGTATTTCCTTCACCCGGAATTACGGAGTCACATAGGAGCACGAAAATCATTCTTCGGTCTCATTTTATTGTTTGTTTTCAAATCCCGTTAGAACTAAGATTCTTTACCGCCAATTCAAGCCTTAGCTTTGCACCGCAATAATTGATCACTTTAGGTTGATTATTAGTCCCTGTGGGTTCGATAATCTTTTAAAACTACGCGATAAGCTGTATACTTGCAGTAGTAATCCGACCAATACGCAAAGTCGCGAACAATTATGAGTCAAGGGAGCATGTAACCTATGAGCTTTACCAAGATTACAAGATTTGCAAAAAGTGCTTTGTTTATTAGAACAAGGAATATTACACAATTTGAGTATATGAGCAATAGAAGAAAAATTAGCATGGCCTAATCTATGATGCCATAGCATACTAGTATTACATTTATTTGTCCTATGAACATCGGGCTGAAAATTAGAACTAGACTGACAAACATTGTAACTTTGAATGTGCTTGAGCTGATTCAAATTTGTGTTCAAATGATGTGACCTGGAAGACTCCAAAGGCAGAAGGAGAAAGCAGTAGAGGCCACTAGCATCTAGGACTCCTTCAACAAGAACTTGTTTAGAAGCCTGAGATTTAATGTAACATTTGTTAGACAGAAATTCAAAGCTACCATTTTTATCATGTGAAAACTTTGAAACAGACAAAAGGTTTCTAGTAATAGCAGGCACATATAGAATATTAGTAAGTGTCAATTTACACTTAGGCACAAGTGGGGAACCAAAGTGTGTGGATCCTATAGATTTTATGGTGAGTGTGTGTGGCCATTTCGTACATAAACTTTGTTAGATCCTATATATAACTTAGAATTCTGTAAATGAAAAGCATATTGAGTGAGGTGGTGAGAAGCAACTGAATCCACAAACCATGTTTGGGAATCTAACTCTGCAGGGAGAGAGTACTCCTGAGGAGTGCTAAGTGATTGTCCCGTGGAAGCCATCATAGCTACAGCTTGAGCATTTTGTGTGTTGTCTGCTGATTTTCCTTAGCTTGCACCTGAACTGCTATCTGGTTTCTCTTGAGAAGTGTCAGCATTAGATGGCATGAAATTCTCATCAAACCTATGCCAACATGAGGAAACATCATGCCCATATTTGCCACACAGTTGACAGGTGGGTCTATTGCCAGTGGGAGACCTAGTTAAGCCCATGCCACGCCCTCGAGTGTATTTGTTACCTCTACCATTATTACCTGAGTAACCACCTCTAGAGTTAGGATTGGCACGATTTGTGTGAGATAAATTGTCAAAAATGGTAGATGCTGATAATTCCTGACGAAACTTCTCCAACTGAGCCTCTTGAACATATAAAAGCGTTTCAACATCACACAGGGATGGTGACACAGGATTACCATACATTTGCATCACAAAGGGGTTATATTCCTCAGGGAGACCATCAAGAATGGCATCAATTTGGTCTTGCTCTGTGATTGTGTCACCAACAGCTAATAAAGAATTGGCTATAACCTTGATTCTTAGCACGGATTCCATAATCGTATTATTCCCTTTCTTGGTTGATTTAAGTTCCACCCTGAGTTGTCTAACCATAGCCTTCATATGTGCTGTGAAGTATTGATGAACCTTATCCCAAAATTCATAGGCGTGTTTACACGCAAGCACACGAGGCAAGATGGATTCAGAAATGGTGGAAAGTAACCAAATAAACACAGCTTGATCCTAAACTAACCAAGCTTCATACTCATCAGAAATCGTACCTGTGATGCAATCCTGAGTCGAGTTGTACTTCTGCGGAATCTGAGGATTGACGACGACTCTGTCATACCCCAAATTTTGACCACTAGGATTTCCAATCATTGTGTAAATCATCATCACAATATGGATGGACCATCATGCCTCATTAGTCTCCCCAAAGATGGGTGAACACTTACTACAGTCAAAATTAGGGTTTCAAGCCCTCTCAGAGTTCTTAGACAAAGGATAAATCAAGAAATGAAATGATCTTCAACTTGTCTAACCTCCCAAACATCTACAAGGGATCAAGAGGACTCCCACTTTAAGGATTAAGCACAAGGCTGCTCCCTTCCAGGTGGATCAAGCCTCAAGATCGCCAGTGTCACCAAATTAGGGTTTGGTCGACCAGGGCCTCCAGATGGAAATTTTCCTCTGAGCATGAGACAATGCTTCAAAGCATATCCTAAAATACTCTATATGTGCCCAAGCATCAAGTCAATTTGACCTCAGGGGATGCATACATTAAAAATCAGGAATTTGGGTTTCTTGACCTAATTCACCCCTAAGTTGACTTTTGGGACAAATCATGAGCCAAGACCTCAAGAGAGGATTTGAGGGTCTCTAATACACCACATTGATCCATTTTCAACAATGGATTGATCCAGGAAGCTTGAGCAACAAGTCTCAATTTCATCAGTACCACAATTAGGGTTTCGCGAGAAAAGTCAACTGTAGCTTTGACTTTTGACCAAGACATGCTCCCAAACCCTAGGACATGATTCAATACACCCTATAACACCTATGAAATCAATCCATCAAGTTTGATTTAGGTCAAGGACTTGATTTCATAGAGGATCGCACAGTTTGGAACTCATCTGACAAAAAGTCAACTATGCACAAAAGTCAACTTTGACTTTTTGAGATTTTTCACAAAAATGGTTTTTTAACCCTAAAATGACGTTAATGTATGATTTGAATCATCATTCATCAAGAAAATCAAGAAAAGTGGGATAACTTGTAAAAGGGGTAACCATAAAAACTTAGAAAATTTTCTAAGTTATGAACAAAGTGGCAAGGGTACCAACTTTGGAGGATCATAACTCCTAAACCACAAGGCCATGTTTCTCAATCCAAAGCTAGATTTTTAGCTCTCATTACCCTCTACAAAAGCTTAGAACTGACCTCCTTCCAAATTCATCATGGATTTTGAGTTATGGAATGATCAAAATCACAAAAAGTGAAAATGTCACTTTTTTCCAACACTTAGTGAAATTTTCACTAAGTCAGAATCTGCCTTCATTTTTTTCCAAATGTAGGGGGATTTTTCACTTGGATCCAAAAGGTATCAAAACCAAATATGATCAAACAGTTTTTGTATCATATGAGGGCTTTCCAAAATGGCCAAGAACATCACCAAATTCAACTTGGGCCATGAGATATGACAATGGCAATATGCCTTGCTGAAAACTGCCAAGGCTAGGCAGAATTTTGCATTTTTGCTCGATTTGGAAAAATCAGATAATTCCAAGCCTTGTCATCACTTTGGACACATCTGAGGATCAAATTTAAAGGGGACAAACACTGAGCTAAGCCTCCAAAGTCCTTGGAACAAGAAGTAGCATGCCAAACCAAGAATTACCTAAAAGAGGGACAAGACTCCAATTTTGGATTGGAGCATTCAATACATACACCAAGGTGGCCTGGACTGAGCCATTTCCAACTGAATTCAGTCAAGACTTATCCAAGACCAAGGGAAACACAGCCCTGTGCCCTAACCTCTAGTCAATTGCTAGAGGAGATTTGGATTCCAAAGTGCAACCATTGGCCAAACCTCTGCTACAGTTGCCATTCACTATTGATCCCAAAACAAACTTGCTCTACTATAAATAGAGCTCATTTGTGCTCAGTTTGAGTACACCAAAGCCATCAAACAAATGCTTTCCTCAAAATCCCTCTCTTTAGGCCAAAATGCCTTCTTTAGCAAGGTAACTCTGTTTTTTTGAGCTAGAGAGCATTTCCATCACAACTCATGATCCTAACACCTCATAAACATCATATGTAGGTGATCCAGACTCTCAAAAGTGACCTGTAATCCTTAAATCACAAAGTCACATCTCAAAACCTCAAAATAGGCCTTTTGTGCATTTTCAAGCCATGTCCTGATTCAGTTACTTTCCAAACCAGATAAAACCTCAAACACACTCCAAATAACATCCTTGAACTGTCCCAAATGGTTCCCCCCATCTGGAACACCATTTGAGAGAGTTGCTATTTTGGCCATTTTAATCCCTTTTGCAAGAAAGGGTCAGTTTGTGTTTTTGCAGGTTCCAGCTGATTCCAACCATCCTCAAAGCTTCTAAGGGATCATTTGATAGTGTCTAAAGCATCAAACCATTTCTGGAACCAGAAGTTTGGCAGATTGCACAGAAAACTCCAAGAGCTCAAAAAGAGGTAAGCATCATGACTTGAACTTTCCAAAATATGCATTGCTTTGAAGTCCACTGATCATACACACCTCATACATGTTATATATATTGTGTTTGAACTAATTCATCATGTAATTCATGCCTGTATCAAACTGTAGCATAGAAAATGCAATTATAGGCCTTTTTCAAAACCACTATCGGACTTTGAGGAGGGAGTATGATCTAAAAAAATACCACCACCATTGGATTCCTTGTGAAATTCTAGGCCAGATGCATATAAATTTCGTCTCAAACCATGGAGAAATGAGAAAGTTATGACCTTCACGTTTCTGACCCAAAACTTGCCTTGCCTTGCCTTGGGCCAGGCAAAAAACAAGGCAAGCCTTGTATATTTGTGGTTTCACTTCAAGCAATAGATGTATCACCACCCCAGTGGTAAGGCGTGTGCCCTATAACCTTGAGGTCGTGGGTTCAAACCCCACCCATGCCATTTTGTGTTTTCTCACATTTTTGCTATTTTTTCCAATATTTTCATGTTTTATTAATTAATTGGAAAATTAATAACTCCTTCAATTTTAATTATTTTTTATTGGTTCTTTTTGGAAAAAATCACAAAAATGTTGAAATATTTTATTCCACAAAAAAATTATTTTTATATTATTTATTTAATATAATTAGTATTTTTGCGAATAAATTCCTTTTTAATGTTTTTAAACATTTTAAAAGTGAATATTTACTTTGAAAATCAAAACCAAGTGAGTTTTAATTCACCTTGTGATTAATCCCTCATTTCTTAAACAAAAATCACAAATGGTTTATTCAAACTTATTTGGTATTTTATTTGATTTTCTTTAAATATTTACTTTTAAAGAATAACAAATTAGGTTTCTTTGATTTTCACCCTCATCAAACAACTTCAAACACTTTTAGGCCTCTAATAGAGTGTAAGACCCAATACTTTGTAAATACAAACCTATTTTTGGGCCTCACTTATTGTATAAGTCCCGTTGTATTTCAAAAAGTTCGACGCGATCATCGTCCGTTGAAAAACCAACCTTGGGCCTCTCCTCGAGCTATAAGACCCATTCAAAATCATTGGGCCACTATTAGAGTGTAAGACCCAACCCCCTTTGAAAACCAAACCATTTTGGGCCTCAATCCATTGTATAAGACCCACCGCGTTTTCAAAAATCTCGGCGCGATCGCCATTTTCAAACAAATGACCCTGGGCCTCTCCTTGAGATGTAAGCCCCACCACTTGAACAAAAATAAATCTTTTGGGCCTCTATTAGAGTGTAAGACCCAATCCCCTTTTAACCAAAACTTTTTGGGCCTCAGACATTGTATAAGTCCCCCCACGTTAAAAGAAAACCTCGGCGCGATCGCCAATAAAAAAACCAATCATCTGGGCCTACCCTCGTGTTGTAAGCCCCATTATTTTTCTTTAAACACTTGGGCCTCTTGAGAGAGTGTAAGACCCATCCCCTTGTACAAAAATCCTTTTTTGGGCCTTAGTCAATTATATAAGTCCCTCTGTATAAAACGACAGTGCGATCACTGATAAACCTTGGGCCTCTCCTTGAGCTGTAAGCCCCAACATCTTTTCAAAATACTTTCTCCTTTAATTTTGAATATACTGTTGTTTTCAATCTTTCTTTGTTGAACAACTAACCAAACACCATGGAAGCTCTACAACCGAGTAAGTGTTTATATGCTTTCTTTATCTGCTTTCATATACATATAACTGTATTGTGGGGTTGTTTCACTGTAAGTCTTTTTTTATAAACTCATATCAACTGTGTAATACTAGTATAGATATTTATAGTTTCCCCAGAAACTACGTCTAGCACTAAGCCCTGTTGATCACTCTTAAATAGACAAACTAGATCCCCATAGGATTACCAGACACAATCTTCCCTCCTTTTGGGGTTAAACAATATGGAGACGTGAAAGGCAGCATTCTCGGTGAACCCTTTCACAGACTGTCACCCTTAGACATTGTCAAAGAAACTTTACTCCCCAGAGATGATCTTTTCTCCGTGAATGGCATCTCTTGAGTTTCTTCCAAATTCTCGGACTTTCCTGGCTTGATCTATTCTCTGTGAATAGCCTGTCTTGAACTTCTCGGGGTTTAGGGACCCACAGGCTTCCTAAAGGCATCCCCGCCTCCTCTTGGGCGTTGTACAAGGACCCTACGGCTTCTTAGAAGTATTCACAGCCTCCTCTTAGGCTTCGTATAAGGATTCTTCCTTCAGGAAGAGAGCCTCCTCTTGGGCTTCGTACAAATTGTCCCTCGGCTTCTTAAAAGTTTTCAGCCTCCTCTTGGGCTTCGTACAAATTGTCCCGACGACCTCCTAGAGGTATAGGAACAGAAATTAGTCATCTTAATAGAACAGTCTTTCAAAGAGTCTAGATCTTTCTACCGTGAACGTACTACTACTATTTCTTTAAGCATAGTACAAGTGATAAAACTCTAGACTTGGACAGTCTAATCTCCTTGAGTCTCGAAGGCATTCTCAAGTAGGGAAAACACCAGTAGACTCGGACAGTCTCCAATACCCTCTGGATTCCCCATTTCCTTAAAGAACAGGAAATAACCCTGATCCTCTGATCAATCCCAAAGCATAGCCTTACCTTTAATCAGTCTCTTTATAAGAACTGATTTTCTCTTTTGACCAACCTACTGGACCTGTCACTCAACTGAAACAGCAATCCTTTTAGCCTCTATCTCGGGCTTCGTACGAGATACAAAAAGACTCTCTTGTTGAGTCAATAATCCTTTTAGCCTCTATCTCGGGCTTCGTACGAGATACAAAAAGACTCTCTTGTTGAGTCAATAATCCTTTTAGCCTCTATCTCGGGTTTTGTACGAGATACAAAATCACTCTCTTGTTGAGTATAAAAGACTCTCTTGTTGAGTCAATCTATCTTTTAGCCTCCATCTCGGGCTTCGTACGATATACAAAACACTCTCTTGTTGAGTATAAAAGACTCTCTTATTGAGTCAACCATTAGCCTCCGTCTTGGGCTTCGAACAAGACACATCTAAAAGCACTCTCTTGTTGAGTCAACTCCTTTTAGCCTCCCTCTCGGGCTTCGTACGAGACACAAAAGCATCCTCTTGTTGGGTCAATAGCCTCCTCTTAGGCTTTGTATAAGAAAACCCCGATTGAGTCAATCAACCTTTTAGCATCAAAATTGTGCCTCGTTCACAGAATACAAACATCAACAACTCCTTTCATCTAATTACTGTAAGCGGCAAGCCTCTGGATTATTTACATCCACGCCACTGTCCCTCTTTTAGCATGAGAAATTCCTAAGGAAAGATAGCATTGCTCTACACTTAGTTAAAGTCTTCTCCTTCAGGTTAAAACCCCCTATAAAGGAAATTATGGCATTACTAGGATTCATATATCCCGGTTAAAGTAATCCTCCTTTATAGTCAGTCACCCAATAGTTGTGACAAACACACCCCTTTTAGAGATGACAAATTCTCTCTAAAGACAACACCTTTTTAGCTTCACATCTTGGGCTTCGAACAAGATACATATAGACCCTTCAGTTTAACGTCTTGGGCTTTGAACAAGACACCAAAACACCATTTCCTCCCATAGAATAGAAGGAACTACGATCGCTCTGATTTTCTTGTTTCGGTAAACGGGAATACGTAGGCATAAGATTGAAAGAAAAATCTTAGCGAGCACACTAATCCAAAGCTTCAAATCTCGTACCTTCACACACCAGTCGAAAAGCATCAGTCCTAGCATCCTAACAAAATTCCCCATGAACATTCCCGGTGTTTCGTTCTAAATAAAGTAAGAAGAAAGAGGCCCCATTACTATATAGCATTCGTAACCTAACAGACCGCTGTTTAAACTCAGTATGCAAGCAGGGTTAATTGGAGACATCTATTTCCCTTCCTTAGTCAGCTCAATAGGATAAAAAGTGAATTGACCTGTAGTAACCCCAGAGCGACAGTGCTTAAGAACCACGTCCAAAATCGCTCGCTACAGAAAAGTGGTGCCCACCGTGGGGCTCTTCTCTTTATTTCTTTCTTTCTTTCCTTTTTTAGGGGATTTCACTGGGATATGACTTTTTTTGATTTCACTAGGATCTTAGGTTAAAACCTTTAAAGTTGGGAAGGTACCACAGAATGGCGACTCCGCCAGGGAGCCATTTTTGTCAGGAACATAGGAGTCATAGCTCTTTAAAGTCTAGGACTTTAGGACAAATATATATACTGCTTTTCCTAATTGATATCTGTGTTTATTTTTCTGCTAATGGGAATGCGTGTGATGCCTCATGTGGAAAGATTGAGTATACACCTAGGAAAAACCTCTTTTAGTAGTGCGAAAACTATTAGAAATGGTTGTCACACGATACTACCCTCTTCTGATGGTTCTTCGAAAAACATCACCTAACACGGTTCCTGGCCCGCTGGTGTTTTCTCGACAAGAACTGATGATTTTGAGAGACAAGTACAAGAATCACTAGTATAAACCTTTGGGGGGGGGGGGGGGGTAGAGCCTTGACCTCATGACACCGACCCTTTGACCCCATGTTTTTTCTATGTTTTTGTGTGCTGCATTCATGCATTCATCTAAAAAACATTACATCAAAGAAAAAATTCTCTTCTAGTCTCTCTTTTTCAAACTAAACTAAGACAATGATTGCAAATGTCAGAGAAAAAGATTGCGCTCATAGACTTCGGTAGAAGGAGAACTCATAAGTATACCTTCAGGGTTCCAAAACTAGAGGATTTGAGAGGATTAACAAGGATGATCACTAACCCTGAAGCTTTCAGAGCCAAGTACGGAGGTCTGCTACCTCTATTAAGAGTCCATGTGATTAAAGGAATCATGGAGGCACTCGTTCAGTTTTACGATCCGGTCTATCGCTGTATCACATTCCCGAATTACCAGCTCGCACCAACGCCGGAGGAGTATTCTCACCTGACTGATTTACACATTATTGATCGAGCTCCTTTTTCTGGACTGGAAGAAATTCCAAAGGATCAGACCATTGCAAGAGCAATTTATTTGGATGAGTCAGAAATTAAGACTCACATGACCACCAAGGGTGGGCTCCCAGGTTTGCCAGCCCAGTTCTTGACAAAGAAGGCTCTGTACTTTGCTAGTATAGGGAACATGACTGCTTTTGAAAGCATCTTTGTCTTACTCACCTACGGGTTATTTCTGTTGCCATTAAGGTTTTTCTCATTGGAAACCCTGTGCCAACTTTGCTCGCGGACGCGTATCATTCTGTATACTTAAGCAATTTGTACAGTGGAGGGATGATCACATGCTGTGTACCCTTGCTATACAAATGGTTTATCTCCCATTTACCCAAGTCTGCTGCGTTTTGGGATCATAAGAGTGCCTCGCGTTGGTCGCAGAAAATCATGTCTCTTACAAACTCTGATAAAGATTGGTGCAATAGGATTTATGACGGGATCAGGATCATTGACCGTTGTGGAAATTTCCCAAATGTACCCCTTATAGGAACTAAGGGAGGAATCAACTACCATCCAGTATTGTTTCGTCGTCAATTTGGATACCCGATGAGGCATGTCCTGCGTAATACTCATCTGGAATGTCTTTTCTTCAAAGAAGGAGAAAATGACAGGGCACTAAAGATGGAAATAGTGCACGCTTGGAAACATGTTCATAAGAAAGGACGAGAGTCTCTAGGAAAACCGGACTGTGTCTCGGTGGAGCCTTATCTCCACTGGGTACAAACTAGAGCTCTCAAGCTAAAGATGCCTTATCCTCATCACGGAGTTCTTCCGCCGAGGGAATCTGTCATGTACTTCATGACTGAAATGGAAAAACTTCAGGTTACTCTCAATAAAGTTCAACAGGAGAGGAGGTCTTGGAAGAACAAATATCGCACCCTCAATGTAGAGTGTACTAAAATACAACAACTTGTGAAAGATAAGGATGCTCTGATCGAGATTTTAGAGCAACATGCTATGGATAATCAGGATGACCAAAGGAATTTACTCGTTCCTTATTAGGTGTGAAAATGTGTTTATGTTCATAGTTTATTTTGACACCTTTTAAGCTCTTTTAATTGCTTTAATCGGGAAACGACTTATTATTTAAGCAAGTCTTGCATTTTTGTGAATATATGGTGCTTTGATGTGTTTGCTACTTTTTGCATAAATTCTGGTATTTTGATCGCTAATCGTTTCGACCGGATTTGGAATTTGTGAAAATTTTAAGTATTGTTTCTTTGGCCTCTTGTTTCGCCCGGCGCAGCAGAGGCAGTTGGGCAACCTATGTTTTCTATTTCAAAGTTCCAGAATTGTGACATTGCTGCGCCGTTTGAATTTCGCCCAGCACAATGTTAGTTTCGCCCGACGCTTTTGAAGTTTCGCCCGGCGCTTCACAGGCGAAGCCTCATCCTTGTTTCCTCCAATTTTCCAGCCAAGTTCCAGAATTGTGACATTGCTACGCCTCTTGATTTCGCCCAGCAAAATTTGTTTTGCCCGGCGCTTTCATTGTTTCGCCCGGCGCTTTTTGGAAAATATCTGTGCCACTTTTGGCACTGTTGCTGGCACGTGGGCTGTAATGTGGATTTCGCCCAGCAAAATTTCTCACCGCCCATCACTCCTTTCTGGGCTGAACTTCTATTTAGGCTTATTTTTATGTCATTTTGAAGGTACACCTACTACTTTTCATCTTTTCATCTTGTAACTGAGATATTTTTGGAGAGAAAACTCCATAGAAACCCATTTTCTTGATTTCTTAGTTTTTATGCTTCAATCCTTGATTCTTGAAGATTGATGCTCCAAAAACTTTGTCCATTACTTTTTGCTCAAGCTACCATGAAGATGTGTAGCTAATTTCACTTTTGTGTCAAGGTTAGATGGTAGGTAAACCTTTCCTTTGTATGTATATGGATTGATTCTAGCTTGTGAACTCTTGGATGATGAATGTATGATGAAAAACTTTGTTATATGGTTTATTCTTTGTGTGGGTTCATGATTGAGAAATGTGTTCCTACTCTTTACCTAGGTTTTTCATCCATCAATGTACATTAGCTAGAGATAGTAATGTGTGTTGATGTTCACCAAATATTGAACTTTAATGTTGTCATTTTGGTAGTTTGTGTGAGAAATCAACAAAGGATCAAAATGGCAAAACTCACAATATGTGTTAGAGATAAACATATTGGGAGGATATGTGATTGTATTTATCATTTAGCCGAGTTCATTGGCTTATCGATTATATATGTGCAAAGTGGTTTGTCGAACCCTAATCTTGACATGCTTTTATAAACCGTTAAAACAACATCTCTACCGATTTTAATTAAATTTGAATGCGAACGCTACGAAACCAACCTAAAACCCCTTGTTACTTTAAAGTTTGAAACGTTACGACTGTAGAACGGCAGTAATATCACGAACAATCTTTGTGGAACGATAACAAAAAACCCGAACTCTATTTGTATTTCAACATTCCTTTCACTTGGCAAAGGAATGACAACCCGAAAACGGCCCAAGAGCCCCGGTCCAAGAAAAGGAAAGTACCAGAATCAACACCCGGTTTCTCCCCAGAGAGGACTCGGGACCCCTTAGCTTAGGTTTCTGTTTCCGCACCTTGTAATCTACTGTATTTCTATTTTCGCAATCCTTTGAATTCAATAAAATGGGGTTTCCCCACTGTTTAATATTTGCAATCTAATTGTCGAAGTTTTGATTAAACAAAAAAAAAGAAATTAATATAATCATTGCATTCATCATTCTCACGTCACGTATTCTTCTTACCTACGAATCTCACGTTTGTGTCTCGGTTCTAGAGTCAAACTGTCTCATTCGTACAATACTCGGGTCAATCGTCAGAAAAATATGGATGATCTCGAGGAAGAGAACAGAGAGTTGAGAGAAGAGATCGACGCTCTGAGAGAGGATATGAGAAAGCTTCATAACGACATGCAAGCCATGGCAGAAGCTCAGCTACAAAGGACTGTGATCTCAGAGATCACCTCAACGCCCATAGTGTAAAAGTCTGATCCTAGGTACAAAATACCGAAAGATCGTCCCTGGGGCATGCCACTTAACTATATCCCGGAAGGATATACCACGTTGATCAATGAGGATTAGGGGACCGCAGCAGGAACCGCTGGGCCTGAAGGTTACAAACTTCGGGAAAGCGAAGATGCCAGGGGCATGACAGCAACTCCTGAAGGTTACAAACTTCGGGAGGCATCGAGAGTCTCGGCCATAATGACTATACCACCGCCCGTGGTACACACTGTCCCGGAAGGACAGATTCCACAGATACATTCTGGTGGAAATGACAACATGTTCGAAAGAATGAATGAGTTCCAGGAACAGTTCCTGGGAATACAGAAAGAACAGCAGGCCCTTCGCGGTCAGGATTTATTTGGAAAGGACGCCGCAGACCTCTGCTTAGTCCCCAATGTGAAAGTCCCGCACAAATTCCAGGTGCCCGACTTTGAAAAGTACAAGGGTAACTCTTGCCCTCAGAGTCACTTGGTGATGTACGCTCGGCGAATGTCAGCTCAGACAGAGAATCAGGATTTAGTGATTCACTACTTTCAGGAAAGTTTAACCGGTGCCGCACTAAAATGGTACATGGGTTTAAACCGTGCTACGATTAGCACTTTCAGAGATCTTGGCACTGCATTCGTCCAACAATATAAATACAATCTAGACATGGCACCAGAAAGAGATTAACTCAGATCAATGTCGCAAAAGGACAAGGAAATCTTTAAGGAATACGCTCAGAGATGGCGTGAAATTGCCGCTCAAATTTGTCCACCTCTTGAGGAAAAAGAGATGACAAAGATTTTCTTAAAGACCTTGAGCTCATTTTACTACGATAGAATGGTTGCCAGTGCGCCCAGCGACTTCACCGAGATGGTCGGTATGGGAGTACGTCTTGAGGAAGCCGTTCGAGATGGACGTCTAGTCAAAGACACTGGATTATCGAGCGGTACTAAAAAATACGGTAGCGCACTCCCTAAGAAAAAAGAGCAGGATATTGGGAATATCTCTCTCGGAAAGCAAAGGCGACGTTATCAACCAGTAGCGGTTGTGACTCTTACTATCAATCCTGCGCTTATTTCTACGTATCAACCTCAGGTTGCACAGAGCTAACCTAATCAGCAAAGGACTCAACAGCCTCTTCAGCAGGCTCATCCTCCATACAATAACAACCGTACAACGCGGCCACCAGGATTTGATCCTATACCCATATTGTACGCATAACTATTTCCGTTACTACTGGCTAAGGGGCATGTCCAGACTAAGTCCCCTCTTACAGTACCGGAAAATCTGCCATTTTGGTTTAAGGTGGATCAGACTTGCCCTTACCATCAAGGAGGACCAGGGCATAACATAGAGAATTGTCTCAGTTTCAAATCCGACGTGCAAAAGCTTGTTTGGAGCGGGGTCTTATCTTTCAAGGATACAAATCCTAATGTTCTCACAAACCCGCTACCTCAGCACGAGAAAGCTACAGTCAATTTGGTAGAGGAAGAGACTAACAATGTTTATTAAATTCATGATGTACTCTTGTTAAGGACCAATCTGGTCAAGATGCATTGCAGACAGAGTGGATATGACCATGTGCCACCTCATAACTATCACCAGTGTGATATCTGCTCTAAAAGTAATCGAGGATGTTCTGTGGTGCAATCAGCTCTACAAGAACAGATGGATCCAAGAGCACCGAGTTCGTGGAGTTAACATGGTTTACAGGAATTCTAACATCATTCAGAACCACGACATCCGTGCAATGAATTTCAACTTGGTGGCGATGCATTCTAGGCAAAGCCAGTATCATAATCTGCCACGGCACGATTACAGTTCCTGCCTGACTTGCTCGGTAAACAAACAGGGATGCTCTTTGGTACAAGAGGCCCTCCAGCGTCAGATGGATCTTGGATGGATCCAGGACTACCATGATAGGAATCCCTATCAGATCAACATGATTCAAATCTTCGATATTTGCTTGATGAATACCAGCCTGGTGGAGTTACATGCTAAACAGGTCTGACTCGGGTTCCTGGTATCACATGATTATCAGAGCTGTAGGGCGGGTTGCGAAAATGATCAAGGTTGTGCCCTTGTCCAGGAAACCCTTCAGCACTTGTTGAACCACTGGTGGTTTCCAATCTATATGGATGAAGACACCCAGCAAATTAGTATTACCAACGGGAACCCTACTCGGTATCAAAGTCGGGACGTTCGATCTACGGAAACTGGCCTAGTGAGGTTACATTGTATTCAAAGTGGGCGTGGCCACGTGCCAGCACACAACTATGAACGTTGTAGAGTCTGTTCGGAAAGTAACCAGGGATGTTATCTTGTGTGAGCAGCTCTTCAGGGTCAGGTGGATCGTAGAGAGATTCGCCCATATCCGGGTTCTGGACCAATCAACTAGGCGACGGACTACCTCGTTGATCAAATTGAGGATGTTGTCATAATCTCTGATCATCAGAGGGCTAGGGATGTTTGTACCATCATCCCTCTACTTGACGAATCGAGAGTTCCCAACCAGGAACAGATCGAAATTGCTTACGATGGTCGGAAAAATCAAAAGGCTCTCGTAGTCATCTATCTACCGGGACCGCTACCGTATGAATCAACTAAGGCTATCCCTTACAAATACGGTGCAACAACAGTCGAGAATGGAGAGGAAATTCCATTACCCTCTGTCGTGAATATTGCAGAGATCAGTCGAGTAACACGGAGTGGTCGAATCTTCAACCGAGGAATTGGAGAACTTAACAAAGAAAAGGAACCTCAGACAGAAGTTCCCAATCCACCAGTCGGTCAATCCAGTAATCCCGACCTTTCAAAAGAGAACGATGAGATGATGAAGCTCATCCAAAGGAGTGAATACAACATTGTTGATCAACTGTTACAAACTCCTTCAAAGATCTCTATGCTGTCACTTTTACTCAGTTCAGAAGCGCACAGGGAGGCTCTACAGAAAGTCTTGGAGCAAGCCTTTGTGGAACAGGATGTAACAATCAGACAGTTCGATAAAATTGTCTCTAACATCACTTCCTGCAATAACTTGGGATTTAGTGATGAGGAATTACCTGAAGAGGGTCGCCGTCATAACATGGCGCTCAATATCACGGTCAGCTGCCAGGGCGATGCTTTAGCCAGCGTACTGGTAGACACAGGGTCAGCCCTGAATGTTATACCGAAGTCCACTTTGATGTAATTATCCTTCAAAGGACCCCCGATGAGAACCAGTGAGGTCGTTGTCAAAGCATTTGATGGGTCCAGAAAAACGGTTATCAGCGAAGTCGACCTTCCCATAACTATTGGTCCTCACACTTTTCAAGTCGCTTTCCAGGTCATGGACATCCGGGCAATGTACAGTTGTTTATTAGGAAGACCTTGGATACATCAAGCTGGGGCGGTCACCTCGACCCTCCACCAAAAGTTAAAGTTCGTCCAGAACAACCAGCTCGTCACGGTCTGTGGAGAACAAGTTTTGCTCGTGTGTAACTTATCATCATCTACTGGTGTAGAACCCGAGGAGGTTATTGGAACTCAGTTCCAAGCACTGTCGGTGAGCAAGGACAATCAATCCGAAGAGGGAACTTCCATTTCCTCATACAAAGATGCTATAAAAGCAGTTGAGAGTACCAATACAACAGGATGGGGGCAGCTTGTCATTCCTACTGATAACAAAACAAAGAAGGGTCTTGGTTTTTCTACAACCTGTACCCAGACAGCTACTACCAGCAATGAAAGTCTTCATCCCATTCAGGATTTCTTCCACAGTGGAGGTTTCCTTCACCCAGTGCCTCAAGAAGTGCATACCATCAATAAAGATGATTCCTTTGATATGGAGGAAGAATGGGAGTCCTATCTTAACAAGGACGATTATATGTCTCAGGACGAAACGCAGACTCCCTTTTTCTTTCCTACACAGAGTCCGAGATTTATACCCAGGTCAAATATCGAAATGATATACGAAGATTGTGATCCGGAAGGATGCCGTGCTCCACCAAACTCATTAGAGGAGGACACTCTGATAAAGGACAACTTTGACCACAACTATTATGGCCCGATGGATGGCCTGCCAATGTGGCAGCCGTATCCAGGAGACTTGGGGCAAGGAAATCAGCCGAACGCTGAAAATCTGTTGAGCATCATTGAAAAGAATACCTGTGTTCCCACCATGTCATGGGATCAACACCCAGGTTATCCTGAAAACGTCCAGTACGACGATGAATTTGCAACGTTTGCAGGACTTGAATTCATCAACTATGTTTTTCCAGTGGTCAACGTCATCGAGAAGGATGACTCATCCAGTTCCAAAGAAGTGTGGGACACCCTGGGACAACCAAGTGGGAAATATGACTATATGGTCAAATACACTGCTCCCGAAAGCTCTCGTATCAGGCTCGAAGACATCCAGCCAACTGGATGGGGAGATACAGCGGAGAGCACAAATGCTATGCAAAATACAACAGAGGAATCCTCCTACAAAAATTCTGCCTGGGAGACAGATTCCAATGATCTTGCTCCACCAAAAATCAACGTTATTTCTGAAGACAAATCAAGGAAGGTGCCAGACTTTGTGATTCACCGAGGAGTTCGCCGCCAATAGGTTGCTGTCGATGTTCCGAAGAATGTTCATAAGTCAAAGTAATTGTCGTCTTTAACCTTTCGCCCTGCCCAGGTGAAACGGATGTCTTGATAGGGCTCACTTTCTATAAATTTCCCTCTTTGATTCGCCCAAAGCGACAGAGTTTTGTTTTATAGGGCTGTAGTTTCAAGAATCGACTTGTTCATTAATAAAAAAATGTCGTTCTGTAATTTCCGCATTAATTGTTGTTTTCTCTTTTTGCTTTCCTCAGAAAATGGTAATCCTAAAAAACAAATAATAAAAAACAAGCAGTTTTCCAAAGAAATACACTGCACACACTCTTACATTTCCTCTATCTCTTCTAAACACAAATCACACCGTCATACAGATTGCTTGTTTTAAACCCTGTTGAAACATACAATCTGATGCCTTCTCCCAACTTTGAGTTCCCGATATTTGGGGCTGAAGAAGAAAATGACGACGAAATCCCAGAAGAGATCTCCCTGATTACTCAAATAGGAGGAAAGGTCCATTGAACCTCATAAAGAGCCATTGGAAACGGTAAACTTAGGTTCGGAAAAAGAGAGAAAAGAAATCAGGATTGGGGCACTGCTCAGTCCAACTGCCAGAGAGGGTTTGGTAAAGCGTTTCAAAGAATTCCCCGATGTATTCGCTTGGTCCTATCAGGATATGCCAGGGTTGGATACCAGCATCGTGGAACATCATTTACCGTTGAGATCGGAATGTCCTCCAGTAAAACAGAGGTTGAGACGGACTCACCCGGACATGGCCATCAAAATTAAAGAGGAGGTACAGAAACAGATTGACACGGGTTTCCTCGCTACATCAGAATATCTTCAATGGTTAGCCAACATTGTACCTGTTTCGAAAAAGGACGGAAAGGTCAGAATGTTTGTCGACTACCGAGATATGAACAAGGCAAGTCCAAAGGACGACTTTCCTTTACCACACATCGACATGCTGGTAGGCAGTACAGCAAAGTTTAAAGTTTTTTCCTTCATGGATGGATTCTCGGGCTATAATCAAATCAAAATGGCGCCGAAAGACATGGAGAAAACTTCGTTCATTACCCCATGGGGTACCTTTTATTACAAGGTAATGCCTTTCGGTTTGAAGAACGTCGGGGAAACCTATCAAAGGGCCATGACTACTATGTTTCATGACATGATACACAAAGAAATCGAGGTATATGTTGATGATATGATTGCAAAATCTAAGACAGAAGAGGAGCATGTGACCCATCTGTCAAAACTATTTGAGCGGTTGAGAAAGTACAAACTCCGCTTGAATCCCAACAAGTGCACCTTCAGTGTCCGTTCAGGGAAACTCTTAGGGTTCATCGTCAGCCAGAAAGAAATTAAGGTTGATCCTGACAAGGTCTAGGCCATTCGAGAAATGCCTTCTCCAAAAACTGAAAAACAAGTCAGAGGATTCTTGGGACGTTTGAACTACATCTCCAGATTCATATTCCTCATGACCGCGACATGTGCGCCGATTTTCAAATTACTGAAAAAGCACCAGGACTGCGTTTGGACAGAAGATTGCCAAACCGCCTTCGACAGTATTAAGGAATACCTGTTGAACCCTCCGATTCTATCACCACCAGTGGAAGGAAGACCACTGATTATCTACCTCACCGTCCTAGAGGACTCAATGGGATGTGTACTTGGCCAACAAGACGAAACCAAAAGGAAGGAGTCTGCCATCTACTATCTGAGCAAGAAATTCACCGACTGCGAGACTCGGTACACTATGCTTGAGACAACTTGCTGCACTTTGGCTTAGGCAGCCAAACGTCTTCGCCAGTACATGATTCGTCACACTACTTGGTTGGTCTCCGAGATGGATCCAATCAAGTACGTCTTGAAAAGCCTGCTCTCACGGGAAGGATTACCCGTTGGTAGATGTTGCTATCAGAATATGACATAGAGTACCATGCTCAAAAATCCGTTAAGGGGAGTATTTTAGCTGATCACTTGGCTCATCAACCGATTGACGATCGGGAATCAATCGGGTTTGACTTCCCAGACGAAGATGTCATGTATCTAAAAATGAAAGACTGCGATGAACCGCTACCTAGTGAAGGGCCAGAACCAGGTTCCCAATGGGGGCTTATCTTTGACGGAGTTGTCAATCATTACGGAAACGAAATTGGGGCAATCATCATAACACCTCAGGGTACCCACATTCATTTAACTGCCCGACTTACATTCAAGTGTACGAACAACGAGGCCGTATTATGGGTCTCGAGGAAGCGATTGATTTGAGGATCAAAAACTTGGACGTATATGGCGACTCAGCCCTGGTTATCAATCAGATTAAAGGAGATTGGAACACATACCAATCAGGATTGATTCCTTACAAGGACTACGCGAGAAGGTTGTTACCCTTCTTCAACAGAATTGAGTTTCATCACATTCCTCGTGAGGAGAGTCACATGGCTGATGCATTAGCCACTCTCTCTTCCATGATTAGTGTAGGTCAATGGAATGACATACCTAAGATCGACATAATGCGCCTTGAATGGCCCGCTTACATTTTCACGATTGAAGCAGTCATAGACGATAAACCTTGGTATCACGATATCAAATGCTTCCTTCAGAA
Organism: Lathyrus tuberosus; assembly: GCA_022829125.1. Lineage (NCBI taxonomy): Eukaryota > Viridiplantae > Streptophyta > Magnoliopsida > Fabales > Fabaceae > Lathyrus > Lathyrus tuberosus. The sequence goes on from JALAZF010000090.1 coordinate 12,583,579, forward strand.
ACAAGAGTACCCACCTGGGGCACTAAGGAAGGACAGGAAAACCCTCAGAAGGCTGGCAGGCAGTTTCTTCCTGAGCGGTGATACTCTCTATAAGAGAAATTTTGACATGGTCTTGCTTCGACGCGTAGACAGACCAGAAGCAGACATACTGATGAAAGAAATTCATGAATGGTCTTTTGGCACTCATGCCAACGGATATACAATGGCGAGAAAAATTCTAAGAGCAGGGTACTATTGGTTGACAATGGAATCCGACTGCTACCAGTACATGAGGAAGTGTCACAAGTGTCAGATATACTCTGGCAAAATTCATGTACCGCCAACACATCTCAAAGTTCTTTCTTCCCCATGGCCTTTTTCCATATGGGGAATCGACATGATTGGCTTGATTGAGCCTAAGGCTTCAAATGGACATCGGTTCATCCTGGTAGCCATTGATTACTTCACCAAGTGGGTCGAAGCAGCGTCGTACGCTAATGTAACCCGACAAGTGGTGGTCCGATTTATCAAAAACAATATCATTTGCCGTTATGGTGTTCCGAGCCAGATCATTACTGATAATGGATCTAACTTGAATAATAAGATGATGAAAGAGTTGTGCGCAGAGTTCAAGATCGAACACCATAACTCATCTCCCTACCGACCAAAGATGAACGGAGTGGTAGAAGTCGCTAATAAGAACATCAAGAAGATTGTTCAAAAGATGGTTGTAACCTACAAAGATTGGCACGAAATGCTTCCCTTTGCTCTTCACGGTTATCGCACATCGGTCAGCACTTCAACAGGGGCAACCCCTTTCTCTCTAGTATATGGCATGGAAGCAGTGCTTCCCATAGAAGTAGAGATCCCGTCAATCCGGGTATTGATGGAAGCTAAGCTTACAGAAGCTGAATGGCGTCAAAGTCGACACGACGAACTGAATCTGATCGAAGGAAAGAGAATAACGGCATTATGCCACGGTCAGTTGTATCAACAAAGAATGAAGAGGGCGTTTGACAAAAAGGTCCGACCTCGTATCTTCAGGAAAGAAGACCTTGTGCTAAAAAAGATACAATCTTTTCTCACTGATTCTCGGGGCAAATGGACTCCAAATTATGACGGCCCCTATGTGGTCAAGAAAGCTTTCTCAGGCGGTGCCTTGAGACTTGCAACCATGGACGGAGAGAAGTTTGCCTACCCCACAAATGTTGACGTAGTCAAGAAATACTTCGCCTAAACTAAAAAAAAAAACCTCTCAATGGATTGAAAACCCGAAAGGGCGGTCCAGGCAAAAACTAGAGACAAAGTCAAAAAATCATCCCGGTGGATTGGAAATCTCAAAGTCCAATCCAGGAAAAAGTTAGGGATAATGACAAGTAACTACGTCTGATCAGTTCAACTCCTCAGCAGTCATGCCATCCAATAGAAACTCCAGTCACGATCATCTTCGACAGAAGCTCAGGATGCCCCGAATTCAAAATTGGTAGAAGGATAGTGGTCGTTATGTTTCAACATAGCCCTTTTCCCTGTAAATTACCATTTTCTAACTTTGTAAATACTCTATGGAATCACGCGTTTGGCTGATCTCCATCCTATCAATAAAAGTTGAGCCGTTGTGCTTTTATTTGCAATTCATATTTGTTTTAGATTTATAGAATGATGTTTTTAACATGATCAATGATTCTTAAAATGAAACAAAAATGAATTTACTTGTTAAAATTGTCTTGCTTTAAAATAAAGATGGAAATTTCTTTTGACGGTTGAACATCGAAAGAACATCGATCGCTTCTCCAAAGGTGTTCGAGCCTCAAAGTGCAGAATCAAAGTACTCCTTCTAAACCAGTATGCCTAAATGAAGATTCAGCTATGTCAGAGGCGAAGGCTCCATCTGACCTCTTCGGCCGAGTTCTCATCTCCTAAGCTCGACCAGCGTGGCTCCCAACAGGGACCGTTTCTCCTAAGCAAGGTTGAATTGCTATCTTGAACCAGCGATATTTCTACATGTGCCACTGTGGCCGAGTATCCAGTCGTGTTTATCCGTTAGTTTGCATGTCGCGTTAGTTTTGGAAGCATATACATACATACATCATGCATTATTGATTTGCATTCACATTCATATTGCATCGCTATCACTTTAGTCGGTCTTATCCCCTAGTGATAACAGTCCTCTCAATCGGGTTGTCAGTTCTTTCCTCGTCAGAAAATGTTGCGTCTGAACGATCTCTCTCCTCCAGTTTATTTATGGATCTGAATTGGCCCTTGACCACTTTGATAACTTGAACCTCTAAAAGACCAGAGAACCTTCAACCGATGTCACTCTTCGCCATTGAAGATGATATTTTCGCTTTCCCGGATTAAGGAAAATCCCTAGAGGAAGCCTCTTAAGCAGAGATTCGGCAATACAGCAGTTTTTCTCCGAAAAAGAAAAAAAACTCCGATGATGAAAAGGTCATCAACACCTCAAAATTGGATCACATCATATGGCGTTTCTCCATGAAGATCCCGAGAAAAGTATGATGTAATATCCCCAAGCGAAAACAGTCTCTCAAGAGACTCGTTCTCCCCCAGTAGAGTCGACAAATGGCGTCTCCAACAGAGAAGTTTGTACACCTCTACAACTCAGACGACTGGGTTCCCCAGCAAGTCTGACATCAATCTTTTTCCATCAAATGACATCTCTCCAGGAAAATTCGGCGAGAAGTTTGAGGAAAACCGCTACGAAATAGCGTCCCTTGTCAAGAAAGTTTATTGACAAAAGAAACTGAGACCAGTTCCTTGGTAGGAAACCAGGATCGAGGGGAAGTTTATATCAGAAACTAAGACCAGTTCCTTGGTAGGAAACCAGGATCGAGGGGAAGTTTATTTCAGAAACTAAGACCAGTTCCTTGGTAGGAAACCAGGATCGAGGGGAAGTTTATTTCAGAAACTGAGACCAGTTCCTTGGTAGGAAACCAGGATCGAGGGGAAGGTTATTTCCGAAACTAGGACCAGTTCCTTGGTAGGAAACCTGGATCGAGGGGAAGTTTTTACCTTTTCTAAGCATCATTGCTTAACAAAAGAGGATGAATGTGTAAGTTACCATTCATAATCACCATCAAAATTTTGGGTATTCTGATATTTAATCCTCTTGCACCCTGAATGCCCGAATACCTTCGCCATTCACACCTTCGGGTCCAAGCAGATTAAATAGGGGCATCTGTCATACCCCAAATTTTGACCACTAGGATTTCCCATCATTGTGCAAATCATCATCACAATATGGATGGACCATCATGCCTCATTAGTCTCCCCAAAGATGGGTGAACACTTACTACAGTCAAAATTAGGGTTTCAAGCCCTCTCAGAGTTCTTAGACAAAGGATCAATCAAGAAATGACATGATCTTCAACTTGTTTAACCTCCTAAACATCTACAAGGGATCAAGAGGACTCGTACTTTAAGGATTAAGCACAAGGCTGCTCCCTTCCAGGTGGATCAAGCCTCAAGATCGCCAGTGTCACCAAATTAGGGTTTGGTCGACCAGAGCCTCCAGATAGAAATTTTCCTCTGGGCATGAGACAATGCTTCAAAGCATATCCTAAAATACTCCATGGAACCTCATGGGCCCAAGCATCAAGTCAATTTGACCTCAGGGGATGCATACATCAAAAATCAGGAATTAGGGTTTCTTGAGCTAATTCACCCCTAAGTTGACTTTTGGGACAAATCATGAGCCAAGACCTCAAGAGAGGATTTGAGGGTCTCTAATACACCACATTGATCCATTTGCAACAATGGATTGATCCAGGAAGCTTGAGCAGCAAGTCTCGATTTCATCAGTACCATAATTAGGGTTTCGCGAGAAAAGTGAACTGTAGCTTTGACTTTTGACCGGGACATGCTCCCAAACCCTAGGACATGATTCAATACACCCTATAACACCTATGAAATCAATCCATCAAGTTTGGTTTAGGTCGAGGACTTGATTTCATAGAGGATCGCACAATTTGGAATTCATCTGACAAAAAGTCAACTGTGCACAAAAGTCAACTTTGACTTTTTGAGATTTTTCACAAAAATGGTTTTTTAACCCTAAAATGATGTTAATGTATGATTTGAATCATCATTCATCAAGAAAAATCAAGAAAAGTGGGATAACTTGTAAAAGGGGTAACCATAAAAACTTAGAAAATTTTCTAAGTTACGAACAAAGTGGCAAGGGTACCAACTTTGGAGGATCATAACTCCTAAACCACAAGGCCATTTTTCCCCATCCAAAGCTAGATTTGTAGCTCTCATTACCCTCTACAAAAGCTTAGAACTGACCTCCTTCCAAATTCATCATGGATTTTGAGTTATGGAATGATCAAAATCACAAAAAGTGAAAATGTCACTTTTTTCCAACACTTAGTGAAATTTTCACTAAGTCAGAATCTGCCTTCACTTTTTTCCAAATGTAGGGGGATTTTTCACTTGGATCCAAAAGGTATCAAAACCAAATATGATCAAATAGTTGTTGTATCATATGAGGGCTTTCCAAAATTGCCAAGAACATCATCAAATTCCACTTGGGCCATGAGATATGACAATGGCAATATGCCTTGCTGAAAACTGCCAAGGCTAGGCAGAATTTTGCATTTTTGCCCGATTTGACAAAATCAGATAATTCCAAGCCTTGTCATCACTTTGGACACATCTGAGGATTAAATTTAAAGGGGACAAACACTGAGCCAAACCTCCAAAGTCCTTGGAACAAGAAGTAGCATGCCAAACCTAGAATTGCCTAAAAGAGGGACAAGACTCCAATTTTGGATTGGAGCATTCAATACATACACCAAGGTGGCATGGACTGACCCATTTCCAACTGAATTCAGTCAAGACTTATCCAAGACCAAGGGAACCACAGCCTTGTGCCCTAACCTCTAGTCAATGGCTAGAGAAGACTTGGATTCCAACGTGCAACCATTGGCCAAACCTCTGCTGCAGTTGCCATTCACTATTGATCCCAAAACAAACTTGCTCTACTATAAATAAAGCTCATTTGTGCTCAGTTTGAGTACACCAAAGCCATCAAATAGATGCTTTCCTCAAAATCCCTCTCTTTAGGCCAAAATGCCTTCTTTAGCAAGGTAACTCTGAGTTTTTGAGTTAGAGAGCATTTCCATCACAACTCATGATCCTAACACCTCATAAACAACATACGTAGGTGATCCAAACTACCAAAAGTGACCTGTAATTCTTAAATCACAAAGTCACCTCTCAAAACCTCAAAATAGGCCTTTTGTGCATTTTTCAAGCCATGTCCTGATTCAGTCACTTTCCAAACCAGATAAAACCTCAAACACACTCCAAATAACATCCTTGAACTGTCCCAAATGGTTCCCCCCATCTGTAACACCATTTGAGAGAGTTGTTATTTTGGCCATTTTAACCCGTTTTGCAAGAAAGGGCCAGTTTGTGTTTTTGCAGGTTCCAGCTGATTCCAACCATCCTCAAAGCTTCTAAGGGATCATTTGAGAGTTTCCAAAGCATCAAACCATTTCTGGAACCAGAAGTTTAGCAGATTGCACAAAAAACTCCAAGAGCTCAAAAAGAGGTAAGCATCATGACTTGAACTTTCCAAAATATGCATTGCTTTGAAGTCCACTGATCATACACACCTCATACATGTTATATATGTTGTGTTTGAACTAATTCATCATGTAATTCATGCCTGTATCAAAGTGTAGCATAGAAAATGCAATTATAGGCCTTTTTCAAAACCACTATCGGATTTTGAGGAGGGAGTATGATCTGAAAAAAATACCACCACCATTGGATTCCTTGTGAAATTCTAGGCCAGATGCATATAAATTTTGTCTCAAACCATGGAGAAATGAGAAAGTTATGACCTTCACGTTTCTGACCCAAAACTTGCCTTGCCTTGCCTTGGGCCAGGCCAAAAACAAGGCAAGCCTTGTATATTTGTGGTTTCACTTCAAGCAATGGATGTATCACCACCCCAGTGGTAAGGCGCGCACCCTATAACCTTGAGGTCATGGGTTCAAACCCCACCCATGCCATTTTTTGTTTTCTCACATTTTTGCTATTTTTTCCAATATTTTCATGTTTTATTAATTAATTGGAAAATTAATAACTCCTTTAATTTTAATTATTTTTTATTGGTTCTTTTTGCAAAAAATTACAAAAATGTTGAAAAATTCTATTAAACAAAAAAATTATTTTTATATTATTTATTTAATATAATTAGTATTTTTGTGAATAAATTCCTTTTTAATGTTTTTAAACATTTTAAAAGTGAATATTTACTTTGAAAATCAAAACCAAGTGAGTTTTAATTCACCTTGTGATTAATCCCTCATTTCTTAAACAAAAAACACAAATGGTTTATTCAAACTTATTTGGTATTTTATTTGATTTTCTTTAAATATTTACTTTTAAAGAATAACAAATTAGGGTTTCTTTGATTTCCACCCTCATCAAACAACTTCAAACACTTTTGGGCCTCTAATAGAGTGTAAGACCCAATCCTTTGTAAATACAAACCTATTTTTGGGCCTCACTTATTGTATAAGTCCCGTTGTATTTCAAAAAGTTCGACGCGATCATCTCCGTTGAAAAACCAACCTTGGGCCTCTCCTCGAGCTATAAGACCCATTCAAAATCATTGGGCCTCTATTAGAGTGTAAGACCCAACCCCCTTTGAAAACCAAACCATTTTGGGCCTCAATGCATTGTATAAGACCCACCGCGTTTTCAAAAATCTCGGCGCGATCGCCATTTTCAAACAAATGACCCTGGGCCTCTCCTTGAGCTGTAAGCCCCACCACTTGTACAAAAGTAAATCTTTTGGGCCTCTATTAGAGTGTAAGACCCAATCCCCTTTTAACCAAAACTTTTTGGGCCTCATACATTGTATAAGTCCCCCCGCGTTAAAAGAAAACCTCAGCGCGAAATCCAATAAAAAAAACCAATCATCTGGGCCTACCCTTGTGTTGTAAGCCCCATTCTTTTTCTTTAAACACTTGGGCCTCTTGAGAGAGTGTAAGACCCATCCCCTTTGTACAGAAAACCTTTCTCGGGCCTCGGTCACTTGTATAAGTCCCTCTGTACAAAACGACAGTGCGATCACTGATAAACCTTGGGCCTCTCCTTGAACTGTAAGCCCCGACATCTTTTCAAAATACTTTCTCCTTTAATTTTGAATATAATATTGTTTTCAATCTTTCTTTGTTGAACAACTAACCAAACAGCATGGAAGCTCTACAACCGAGTAAGTGTTTATATGCTTTCTTTATCTGCTTTCATATACATATAACTGTATTATGGGGCTGTTTCACTGTAAGTCTTCTTTCATAAACTCATATCAACTATGTAATACTAGTATAGATATTTAGAGTTTCCCCAGCAACTACGTCTAGCACTAAGCCCTGTTGATCACTCTTAAATAGACAAACTAGATCCCCATAGGATTACCAGACACAGTCTTCCCTCCTCTTGGGATTAAACAATATGGAGACGTGAAAGGAACCATTCTCGGTGAACCCTTTCACAGACTGTCACCCTTAGACATTGTCAAAGAAACTTTACTCCCCAGAGATGATCTTTTCTCCGTGAATGGCATCTCTTGAGTTTCTTCCAAATTCTCGGACTTTCCAGGCATGATCTATTCTCTGTGAATAGCCTGTCTTGAACTTCTCGGGGTTTGGGTACCCACAGGCTTCCTAAAAGCATCCTCGCCTCCTCTTGGACGTTGTACAAGGACCCTACGACTTCTTAGAAGTATTCACAGCCTCCTCTTAGGCTTCGTATAAGGATTCTTCCTTCGGGAAGAAAGCCTCCTCTTGGGCTTCGTACAAATTGTCCCTCGGCTTCTTAAAAGTTTTCAGCCTCCTCTTGGGCTTTGTACAAATTGTCCCGACGACCTCCTAGAGGTATAGGAACAGAAATTTGTCATCTTAATAGAACAGTCTTTCAAAGAGTCTAGATCTTTCTACCGTGAACATACTACTACTATTTCTTTAAGCATAGTACAAGAGATAAAACTCTAGACTTGGACAGTCTAATCTCCTTGAGTCTCGAAGGCATTCTCAAGTAGGGAAAACACCAGTAGACTCGGACAGTCTCCAATACCCCCTGGATTCCCCATTTCCTTAAAGAACAGGAAATAACCCTGATCCTCTGATCAATCCCAAAGCATAGCCTTACCTTTAATCAGTCTCTTTATAAGAACTGATTTTCTATTTTAACCAACCTACTAGACCTGTCACTCAACTGAAACAGCAATCCTTTTAGCCTCTATCTCGGGCTTCGTACGAGATACAAAAAGACTCTCTTGTTGAGTCAATAATCCTTTTAGCCTCTATCTCGGGCTTCGTACGAGATACAAAAAGACTCTCTTGTTGAGTCAATAATCCTTTTAGCTTCTATCTCGGGCTTCGTACGAGATACAAAATCACTCTCTTGTTGAGTATAAAAGACTCTCTTGTTGAGTCAATCTCTCGGGCTTCGTACGAGATACAAAACACTCTCTTGTTGAGTATAAAAGACTCTCTTGTTGAGTCAACCTTTAGCCTCCGTCTTGGGCTTCATACAAGACATATCTAAAAGCACTATCTTGTTGAGTCAACTCCTTTTAGTCTCCCTCTCGGGCTTCGTACGAGACACAAAAGCATCCTATTGTTGGGTCAATAGCCTCCTCTCAGGATTTGTATAAGAAAACCCTGGTTGAGTCAATCAACCTTTTAGCATCAAAACTGTGCCTCGTTCACAGGATACAAACATCAACAACTCCTTTCATCTAATTACTGTAAGCGGCAAGCCTCTGGATTATTTATATCCACGCCACTGTCCCTCTTTTAGCATGAGAAATTCCTAAGGAAAGATAGCATTGCTCTACACTGAGTTAAAGTCTTCTCCTTCAGGTTAAAACCCCCTATAAAGGAAATTATGGCATTACTAGGATTCACATATCCCGGTTAAAGTAATCCTCCTTTATAGTCAGTCACCCAACAGTTGTGACAAACAGACCCCTTTTAGAGATGACAAATTCTCTCTAAAGACAACACCTTTTAAGCTTCACATCTTGGGCTTCGAACAAGATACAAATAGACCCTTCAGCTTCACGTCTTGGACTTTGAACAAGACACCAAAACACCATTTCCTACCATATAATAGGAGGAAATACGATCGCTCTGATTTCCCTGATTCGGTAAACGGGAATATGTAGGCATAAGATTGAAAGAAAAATCTTAGCGAGCACACTAATCCAAAGCCCCAAATCCCGTACCTTCACACATCAGTCGAAAAGCATCAGTCCTAGCATTCTAACAAAATTCCCCATGAACATTCCCGGTGTTTCGTTCTAAATAAAGTAAGAAGAAAGAAGCCCCATTACCATATAGCATCCGTAACCTAACAGATTGCTGTTTAAACTCAGTATGTAAGCAGGGTTAATTGGAGACATCTATTTCCCATCCTTAGTCAGCTCAATAGGATAAAAAATGAATCGACCTGTAGTAACCCCATAGCGACAGTGCTTAAGAACCACGTCCAAAATCGCTCGCTACAGACTCGATGTATCTTCTGTGTTAAGATAATTCCTTCCACTTGTTGATTCCAAAGAAGATAGTTGTTTTCTTGCAACTTGATGGAGAGTTTTGGTCCAAATCGATTGTTGAATTTCATGAAACCGAAGCCTGCGGCACATTCTTGAGATGGAAGTGAATCCTTGATTCCTGATTCTTGGTTTTCGCCGGAATCCATGGTAGAACCTTGAAGAAACTTGAAGAAAACTCAGCTACTGCAGAAAACTATACACCACTGCATAAGAGGAAGAAGATAGAACGAAGAAGATTGAGTCACGAAAAACGGAAGCGGAAGAGATCGTTCCCAACGAATGATACCATATTAGAGAAGATGAAGATGAACATGGAGGTTCATCTGTTGTAACAGAATTCTGTTACGAGAGAGAAGAAGAGAGAAAATGATATTGGATAAGATTCAATGATACAATGCTTAATCACACTATTACACTTGGCAGGTTATATATAGTCTATCTATACAAGAGTAAACCAGCCTTATAATATTATACATTCTTTCTATCTTCAATACTATGAATCATTATTGCTGCTATCAAAGATGATAATCTAATTGGCATATTATCATTCCGTCCACATTTTTCTAATATTACATCAACAACATCTTTGTTTCAATTTTCGACTGCAAAGATAAAGTATCGTTTTCTTTTCATGATTAACAATATCTATCACATATTCATAACAACTATTTGACAATGATTTTTCAGAGCAATCTTCAATTTTATATTCTTCACAAACTTTGAAAATCATATCCCCAACAATATTTCTCTTGTCACAAAACATTATCTCATGAAACATATTGTTGCCTTGACCATTCTCTAGTTTCACAAATTTTAATAGATCCTTCATATTGAACTAGTAACAGACCCGTGCGTTCGCACGGGTGTTAGTAGTTTTGTTTAAGATGGTTGATTAAAAATAAAAATATGTATAAAGAATAAATTGGACATAAATTGTTTCCTTAGAATACAATAATAAATTGTTACGAAATCACTAATAACTTAAAAGATTTTTTTAAAAAATATGTAGCAAATCACCAACATCATAAATCCAATATGTCTAATAAGTAAAAATATATACAAATATCAATAATAACTATAAATTTTTTTAAATATTTTGTTGATTAAAATAAATAAAAAAAGACATTGTAGTGATAGTGACCCGTGAATATAATGAATTTACGGATAAAATTCATAGGAGTTGGTAAAACTTACATATAATAAATTGTTATAAAATTACTAATTAATTAAAATATTTCATAAAAAATATGTAGCAAATCACCAATATAATAAATCTAATATGTCTAATAACTAAAAATATATACAAATGTCAGTAATAACTAAAAATATTTATAAATATTTTGTTAATATTTATAAATATTTTGTTAATTAAAATAAAAAGAAAGTATTGTGGTGATAGTGACCCGTGAATATAATGAGTTTAAGTGGTAAAATTCACAGGAGTGAGCAGTTCATTGACACAAATCTTAGTAGTGTTGGTTGGTTAGTCGTCTAGATACATTATTATTCAGTATGATAATTTTTAAGAATTGATTATAATAAATAAAAATAAACTATTTTTAATGTTATTATGCTCTCAAATCAATAAACCATAAATATATGTCATCTCAAGGCTTGATAGTTGTTGATATATAATTGTTTTTATAAAATCATTAATAATTACAAATATTTAAAATAAATATGTAGTAAATCACCAACATAATAAATTCAATATGCTTAATAATTATAAATATTTACAAATAGCATTTAGCAGCTATAAATATTTACAAATACTTTGTTGATTAAAATTAAAAAAAAAGGTATAGTGGTAATAGTGTCCCGTGAAAATAATAAACTTTAATGATAAAAGTTACAACAGTTAGTAGTTTGGTGTTTTCACTGCAATCTAACAGATTCTTCATACTCCCTTTAAAATTTCACATTTAACAACATAAATATTTTGCTAAAATACAGTTTTGGTCTCATGTTTGTCTAAATTCACGGTTTTGGTCACCCTATTTAGTAGGATGTAAAATATATTTTGATACATATTAAAATTAAAAATGAATTAGTTAATTTTAAAATTAACAATTATAATATAAATTCAATTGTATTAAATAATCATATAAAAATAGAAAAAAAAATCGTAAGATAAAAAAAAAGGAAAAATTATAACATTTAAAAATAAGAATTTTGTTTATTAAATAAACACGACTGTTAATTAAATTAAAATTTGTATTTTGCCTATCCAGAAACATGTTTTTGCACTTTATTATTTTATAATATATATCTTGCATCAGCTACAAACATAGGAAAGCTACATGTATTTTAGATTACACCATAGGAATAACATGATAAACAAAAGCAAATAGTCATGATGAAAATAAATTTGTGTTTTCTACAGTTAAATGGGATTGTAAACAAACTTAGTGTGTTAGAATCAGAGTGGCTGCCTTGAACCATAGAAGATGAAAGATGCTCTTTGGGTTTGTTTCTAGCATTTTCTTTAACAAAAGAGGTTGATTTGATATACTACATGAGTGCCTTCTGCAGCAACATCATCAGTATTCAAGCCAAACCTCTCGAAGGGACCAACAGCAGGCTTTGCTCCAATGCCTATAATTACCTGCAAATTAGAAAGAAAAGTAATTTTCTATCAATTGATTTTCTCTAATATAAAAGCAACACCTGTATGCTTTAACTAATAATGTGAGTATTATAAAAGTAAATTTTCAGCAAGTAATTGCAGCCACATTAAAGAAAATGGAAAAAGAAAAATACCGTATCTGGTGCACATATGTATGACATGTCCATAAATTGTTTTCAGTATTTCCATAGAGAAATTGATTTATATTGCACTATCAAGGATAAACTCTTATTTTGTTATCATTTATACATAGAAAAATTTACATTTTTCCAGATATTGTGTTAGATGCATACATTGTTTAGGGATGGAGGGGGATGCAAGACTACATTTTTTCAATAGAAATTATACATTATGAGCTGCAAAATGATAATATATTAAATTTTAGATCAATGAAGTTAAGGTTGAAAGTTACTTGCAAACCACTCTAGTATTTTTGGGTGGCTCAATAGAATTACTTGAAACTGACCCATTCTCAATATGTAATATCCACTGAGAATGTTACGAAAAAATGCGTACAAGTGATCAAATTAGCAGAGACCTGAACTGTTAGCGAAGGAAGCATCGATGGCCTGGTTATCTATTCATCCAAAAATCAAATCCTTGCATGCTCAGGAATGAGACGCCGACGCAACTCATCAAGTGCGCCTGCCAACTCTGCAACATTTTATTATTTATTTATGTAAGCAGTCATACAAAATTTCATTTGATCAATCATGTTTAGTTTATCACCATGTTATCTTGAGCTGTGAAATCAAACTACGGAGGAAGTTCTTGCCCATTCGGTAAGCGTACATTTGGGTCCCGAAGATCGTCAAAGAAGAAATTGGCACATGCATCCAACTATAAACAAAATATAATCATGACTTCTGTTGAATACAATAACTAAACAGAACTGTACTATGACTGAATAAACAATAGAGCTTTCTTACAGCAGTGCAACGTAGATTTGGCGAATACTGAAGCATCCTCGATACAAGATTCACTGCTTCAGATGGCATACTTTTGTGAAAGATCTGGATATTACATAAGTATTAATATTTATCGATTACAAATCATGAGAATCTGAGGAAATTAGGGAGTAAACAGCTACTAACCTTGTGTCATGGGTGGGCTTTAATTTGAGGAAATTTGAAACCATATGATTAAAATCCCAAATCACAAAACCTGAACAAAATCATAAAAATAGTAGCATTAAAACCATATGATTCCTTAAGCATTTTCAATTCATCCCTGGCCATGTGCCTTTTTTTTTTCCGAATTGTCAGACCTTTCATTGTAACCCCCAACCTCAACATGAGGTACTGACGATTATCTTGGATAGTGATGTCAACTGCAAATACAATGTTTCATTCATGACAATGAAAAGCTGTATAACGGAAGTATAAATAAGAAGGCAACTATGAATATTGGATATTAAAAACATACTTACACAAATATTACAGTATAACTCAATCAAACAAATACCAAATAAAAAATACTTGAAGTAGCAAAATGACAGACTTGAATTAAAATATTAAAATGGCTATAATGTAGCAACATGATTCTAAAATAAACAAAAGTTGAAGTAGCTGCTGACAATAATAAACTAATTTAGCATACTTATAGGAAGAGGCCTAGATGAATATCTAAAATATTAAAGATCATATCTAAAAGCCCTAGCACGCATGAAGTTACTCCAGCTAAAAGGTGCTTCATCTTCATCATCTGAATCGAATGTACGTAGCCTGGCTTGTCTTCTTCGCAATGCCCTTCTTCTTCTTGCCCTTCTTAATTGTGTCCTCGCTTCTCTTCGTCGCAATGCAGCCTCTTCTCTTGCCTCCGCATCTTCCTCGTCCTGGAATAGGACGTCATCAACCACGGCAGTTACGTGGGGAACCTGTTGGACGTGCGGAAGTTGTTGATATTCTGCCGTTGGTTCAACCTGGACAACATCATTTGAATTCATGTTGTTTGACCCTATCCTAAGGTGATGGTTGTGTGACAGTAAGTAGAGAGAATATGATTTTATAATGGGTTATTTGATTCTTAATATTCTTGTTACATTGGAAATCTACAACTTTATGATGGGCTGACATAAATGCTTGGTCATTTCAAAAGCCAATATTGGTTATGGATTTGTGATGGTCAAGTTTATTGGTTTAGGTTATAATAAATTGTTATTGAATACTAAAGGTCAAATTAATGATTCACATTGGTAATTGAAACATTTTAAATCCCTAGTAATTACAACAAACATCAGTAAAGCATGAAAAAACACAATATAGTACGAAGCATGTATAAATTAGGGGAGAGAATTGCCTGAGTAAATAGTGTGAGAAGATATGTTAGTCCCTATCTGACTTAGTACCTCTCCCAAAAATAAGAATCCCAGAAACGTTGAAGTGGTGACCCTAAATCAAAATATTAGGTGTTAGTTATGGATATTTAAGACACAAATATATAATCAACAAAAGCAGTAGATATGCTGAAGATATGGTAATGAGTTCGTTGATGAGACTGTTGTAGTACTGCAGTCCCTTCGAATTAAACCCAAATGCTAGGAGTTCTTCCATCTTCACATTAAACCACTTCCACCTCCCAAATGCTGTGTAAGAAATGTCACTTTTTTTGAAACCTTGAAGCTTCAATCCAATTTTTCCCTCCATCAAGAGACACACCCACTCTCTCAATGCCTCTACCACCACGTGATGTTGCATTTCCACTACAAAACTTGATGAGGTAATAGATCCCTACAAAAGCCATTAATTAATAACTGTGTGCAAGGAAGAAAATGCAAAAATATGGATGAACACTAACAATAACCATACAGAAACAATTGCAACATTTGATGATACTGATGTATTTCTTTTATCCAAATGCTTTTAAATACAAATTATCATAATGTTTCTTAATGTCTTTGCTAAAGCTCATTTTGATTGCATCAAGAACCAAACTAATCAGTTGTAATAATCTAAATGTTGTCTTGATCACAATAATAGCACAGCATGATTAACATGCTAAGATGGCCGGTCTACTAAAAAGAAAATAGAAAAAAGTCACCACCTCTCATTCCAGCTCGTTCTGATACCCTGAAAACAGTCAAAGATAGGCAACAACTCCTTCCATCTTATTTCAATTTCCTTGGTGTTCATCTTTTCAATTTCAGACTCGCCACCAGCACTAAACCCAGTTCTCCCATAATTCAGTGAGTAGAAGCAAATCTGAAGAACCAAGATAGTTAGCAAGTAGCAACCAAGGTCAAGCACTGTATAAGAAAATCTAAACTATGTATATGTCAAAATACCTTAATTCAGTGAGTAGAAGCAAATCTGAAGAACCAACAATTGTAGCAGGTCCACTGCAAAAGTAATAGTTCTCCACTGTAAAAATTGTAGCAGGTCCATTCAAGCTGCAGAATTAGATGCAACAGAATTCAGTAAGAATTCGGTAATATATATATATATATATATATATATATATATATATATATATATATTAAACATCATGAATTGGCCTAAATTTACCTCATATGAATATGATTTAGACAAAGGAATTGATATGCTGAAGATATGCTGAAATTATGCATCCAATGGTTTTGACATCCTTATGAAAGGAGAAAGATATGTCTTGAATTTCCCATAGTGCTCCAGAAGGCCGTGACAGTGGCTGCAAGACGACTGGACTTGGAATTGGCTCTCCTAATTTGAGGGGTCAAGAAAACAAAAGCAAATTAGCAATGAATAAATCAGTTTACATAAATGAATAAGAAAAGTACAACTAAGTCAAGTGTTATTTGCTTAGTCAAGTGAAAAAGAAAACTACCTCATATGAATATGATTTAGACAAAGGAATTGATATGCTGAAGATATGCTGAAATTATGCATCCAATGGTTTTGACATCCTTATGAAAGGAGAAAGATATGTCTTGAATTTCCCATAGTGCTCCAGAAGGTCGTGACAGTGGCTGCAAGACGACTGGACTTGGAATTGGCTATCCTAATTTGAGGGGTCAAGAAAACAAAAGCAAATTAGCAATGAATAAATCAGTTTACATAAATGAATAAGAAAAGCACAACTAAGTCAAGTGTTATTTGCTTAGTCAAGTGAAAAAGAAAACTACCTCATATGAATATGATTTAGACAAAGGAATTGATATGCTGAAGATATGCTGAAATTATGCATCCAATGGTTTTGACATCCTTATGAAAGGAGAAAGATATGTCTTGAATTTCCCATAGTGCTCCAGAAGGCCGTGACAGTGGCTGCAAGACGACTGGACTTGGAATTGGCTCTCCTAATTTGAGGGGTCAAGAAAACAAAAGCAAATTAGCAATGAATAAATCAGTTTACATAAATGAATAAGAAAAGTACAACTAAGTCAAGTGTTATTTGCTTAGTCAAGTGAAAAAGAAAAGTACAAATAAGCGTTGTTATCCTAAAAACACATATATTTGCTTTTTAATTTCAGCTTTTTGGTTGTACAGATAGTTTGAAGAATGCATGAAACAATGGAAGCAGCTATGAAACAAAAGAAGAATGTTATTGTTTGAAGTATAAATGAAAATATGAGTCTTTCCACGGTAAAAGACTTCCGTATCCACCACAACTCTCATGTACCCATCAAACTCAACAGGCATTCCATTGTTGAGAAGACTGGTTTCATTGTACCATCCACTTGAATTTCTCCACAGTTCCTTATAATCATCAAGCAAATGGACTTTGAAACTCTATCTCAACTTATCAAAGTAATTATAATACGTCTCATTAGTGGCAATATACAAGGAAATGGACTAATATAATATTTAACTACTTTAATGTAAAACATATTCAGTATTCACTTATCAAATTTATGCCACTAAATAACAACAATCAGCTTATCTCCTAATATAGCCACTTTTGAGTAAAATTTACACCCGGTAACTGCAGTTAAAGTGAACATCAATTTACATTTGTTTTGAGAAAAATATGGAGATACCTTCTATCTTATCAGAGCTGATGTATTCCGTTAAATCACACTGCTCAACATCACAAGCCTCGCAATGCTCTTCACATACAACATGTGGATATTTTTCATTTAGGGTGTCCTCCCACTACAGACCAAATAGTTTTACATCAATAAATGCTAATGAGTGATCCAATAAATCATATAGTATTGAGAAATATGAATGAACAGTATGAACAAACCAGATTGAGAGCAGAGATGACAGGAAAGAAGATGAACAAACCTTTGCAATGTTGTTGAACCTTTTCAAGAACATGTCTGATTTGTACATTTCTCTGTTGAAGACAGAACATATAAATATCAGGAAAATCAAAACCCTAAAATCAAAAAACAGAAAAAATGTACGAATCCCAGAAGCAGCAGATCTATTTGTTCAAGGAGATCCTGTCATCCTTTTTATCTTGCACTGGCGGAATGTCTTTACCTGGCAATACACATCGAAGTGAAGGTGTCAAAATCAGAAAAATGCCAATCAAAACCTGAAAAAACCAAAACATTGTCATTATTCTTGTTCTTGTTCTTACCGAAATAATCCAAAATAAACCAGAACAAAATCAAATTAAAAATCCAAACAAAATAGATATGAACCACAACAAAATCAAAATCAAAATCAAAATCCAAAATTTTACCGAAACAAAATCAAACCCAGTTGTTCAAAGGATAAAAAAAACGTACAAAAACATGAACTTCAATCGTTACACCACTGCAAAACACTGTTGCCGCACCCTCACCATCGTGTGTGACTTCCATCAAATCCGAACACTGCTATCTCTTCAGTTTGGAATGGAAAAGCGATTAAGGTGTTTGTGATTTTGAAATTTTTTTGAATTTTTTTCCATGGAAAGAGAACCCGTGAGAAGACAGAGAAGAGAGGGAGGGGAGGGGGGACGAGAAAGAGAGAGACGTGAGGGAAAGAGGGGGATTAGGTTAGAATGGAAATGGGTTTCATAAGCCAATACATTCAGAATGACAAAGAGAAAGTACTTCAATAAAGTGTTGTTTTGTTTTGACAGTAAGTATGCCATGTGGACATAAGGTAAATTAAGATTGGTCAATGATTTTTAGTATATTAAATTACCTAAAAGGTCATGTTATAGGTAGAAAGGGTTTTTGAATTGAAGGGTAGAATTGGGTTTTCTTAAGCAGTTTCCAATCTTTGTGGGATAGTTGACTTGTCATCATAAGCATCTTCCAAATTACCATTTTGATTGTAATTAAACCATGCTATTTTTATATCATGCCATTCAAAATTAGTATAACCTTCAAACAACTTTTGGGGTTTTATTTTTTAAATCGTGTTTTATTTTCTAAGTTATCACTACCAGTATCATAAAACAACATCACAATCATCTCCAATGTACTTGATGTAGCTGCAATAAACAGTGTAATGGTAGCAATAGTTCATACTAATAAATAATAATAACATGAGAATTAGTCCAATTGTGGTTTGATGATTACCGGGACTGCATCCCCATCTTCATTCAAGGTTAGAAACTTGTTTTCTTGGATAGATATCATCTTAGTGATTGGAGTTTGATTTTATATGGTAGTCTACAACCTAACCTCTTATAGAAAAATTATTAAAAACACAAAAAATATATTATATAACATAATACTGCATGATTTGGTTCAGGGCTTATGCGTATAATTATACCAAAAAATTAATCAAATTATTTACCTCGGAGTCAAAGAAATTTGAAGATCCATATTGTTGTATTGCCTCTTCATGGATTCAATGCTTCTCTTTAGATCCTTTAGTTCCTTCAACTATTAAAGAACTATTATTTTGTTTAGAACACAAGTTGATGAAATGAGAATAAGACATAAATACTTGAAATGGAAAAACAAAATGCTCAATTAGGGAATAGGAATTCGGTTCTGCCAAAAAAACTTTGTCAGAGTGCTTGCGACTAGAAATGGAAAAATGTTTGGCATATATATGATTAACTTGAATTGCTTGAAACTAGATTGGTGCCACATTATTTCATGCATGTTAAAGACAGAATTGGCATAATGGTAACAACAAAAACATAATGTTATTTTCAATCTAAAAATGGAAGATGGATCCAAAATGCAATAATTATTAGTAGCAATTTGTAGATGAAAAAAAGATATGAGAGATCAGTTATATCAACTTCAAACTTAGTAAGTGTTATTTTCAACCATAATGGTAATAGCAAAAACATGAGAGTATATTTATGTTGTACTGGTGTTGTTGTTGAAAATCTATGAAGCTAATGAAACTTTTTAGCTTTGACTAGTCTCATAAAACTAACCTACCCCTTTTCAGGCCTTTGGTAAAGTTATGCTTTTTTTTGTATTTCATTAACACAATATGCTATTTCATCATGCATGTCGTCAAATGGTTTTGGTTCTATGCATTGCAGACACGAAGTATTGTCAACAAATTATAATGGTGTGTTTAAATTAGCTAGAGATTATTTAGGAATCAGCTACCAATTAGCTACATATTAGCTACCATTTCTGGGTTTATAAAAAATTTAAAATGGAAACAATTGACATGTGTCATCCATGTCAGTATTTTTTGCCACGTTAGTGAAAGCTCCTGAGGTTTGACTAAATTTTGGTAAAACTTGATGAAAAACAAGATGATCCAATATGAAGAATTCTGCCAGAAAACAAAGATGTCGAATGAAATGTCCCAGCATGAAGACTCGACATCATGACTAACTTAACAGGTTGTTTTAAGATTCAAGGAGCGATCACAGTAGTGGATCAAGGAATCAGTTGACAAAAGATTTGAAGCCCAAGACATCAGAAGATTATAAAAGACCAAGACCTAGTGTAACACCCTGTTTTGATTTGTTTATTATTTGCAAGATAATTATGAGTCGGTGTAGTTGATGTTGTGACTTGATGTGTTTTCGTTGTGTTTAAGTACCCGTATTAAGGGGTAGTGGCCTTAGGAATGAGTCCTTGGGAGAGTGAAACTAATTGGATTAATTAGATGGTATTTGTTGAACCAAAGTATAAAATGGATATTATGTGGGATTATATTTATTAGTGGGAATTATTGTTACTATTACTTCACTAGTGGGATTTAATAATAATGATAATACAATAATGAGATAATAAGATAAAATAAATAAAATAATTGGATGTGTAGAGAGTAAAAGGGCGAGAAGGTAATTGTACGAGGTTGAGTAAGGGCAAATAAGGAAAACCATAATTGGGGGTTTATGAAAGGAGTTAGGGAATAGAGAAGTCAGTTTCATTCTACGTGAAATTGAGAGAATAGGTGAAAGAGGCTAGGGCAAGGAAGAGAAGGGAGAACTCCATTGGAGAAGAAAGAAAGCTCATCAATACAAGGTATGGGTGGGAATTCTTTAATCTCTCAAGGGTTGGATGATGTATGTATTTGGGTAGGAATCACTAGGTTGAATTCATGAGAATGCTGAATATTGTGATAGATAATTGGGGTTTTAATGGGGTTTGATGGGAAAAGGATAGGTCCTAGTGATGTAGGATGCTAATATGTGTTCATGATGTTCTCTATAAAATCATGTATGTTGTGGTTGCTAAATGTTGTTGAAGGTTGATATGATTTTCGTGCACTATGAGGACTGTTTTAGGGAGAAATTAGGTCTGGTGTAGCAGACAGTGAGATTTCAGGAACTCTGCTACGCGCACGTAGCGCCGGGCGGTAGAATCGTAGCGTCAGGCGGTGCTTTGTGTCATCGGGCGGTGCTCAAGAGGCACAACATGGAACGCTACTGGAAGTGTTAGAATTTAGGAGGAGAAGCTACGCTCTTGCGTCGCCGGGTGGTGCGAGAGGCGCAGCAATGCTGTGTCGGGCGGTGACCAGAAGACGTTGCATGGAACGCTACTGAAAGTGTTGGAATTAAAGGGGGGAGCTACGCCTATGTGCCGCATGGCCGTGCAAGAGGCGCAGTAACACCCCTGCTGCGCCGGGCGGTGTTGTTGAGGTGATTGTGTGCCCATGTGGGGTGTGAGCAATCATAATTGTCGTGTGCCCGTGTGGGGTGTGAGCGACTAGATAGACGTTCCGACGGGAATTGTGATCATGAAACAGGGATCGAAATTTGGTACCATATGCATTGAGTCTTGTTGGTGTCTCATTGCATTATTCTTATAGTTGTGTTGCATTGTGTTGTGATTGATGATTTGTGGTTGTGTTGAGGTGTGTGATTGTTGTTGATAGTTGTGATATGGGTGAATAACTTGTTGATATATGCTTTTATACTTCTATCATCTTCTTCTTTTGTTGATTTGAGAATCTCACCCCTTCTGTGTTTGGTGATGCTTTATACGGCATCCTGGAGATACTCAGGAGTAGTTCGAAGTCGCGGTCGGTGAAGACGAGGTGCTTCACTTTAGTGGCGTCTGCTCTGATATGTAACATTAGGAGTCGGGAACGCTTTGATGCATGTTTTATTTTGATTAAAGAATTTTAGTTGTCTTTACGTTTTACAAAACTAATTTTTGGTCACTTGAGACAGTTATGCTTTATTATTCGAGTGATTCATTTCCGCCGCGTAATAAAGAGTATTTTGGATTAAAGTATGTTTTAATTTATGTTACATGTCTACTTATGAGCAGGTGTACATGAAAGTAATCCCCTTATTTCTAAATTGTATCATTTTACTTTGATTAATCCGATTAAATTATGTGGGGGAATTTAGGGTGTTACACCTAGGGTAGACAGATTTATTAAGTATTCTTATTAAGACTTTTGTAAAGTAGAAAATAAGGATTTAGGGTTTTGAAAGTCGTGTACTTTCTTGAGTTGTAAGTCACCTTTTGTATCGTTTGATACACTGTGGTAGACAACATTTTACAGATTCAGAAACCTTTAGGTAATGAATTATGTTTTGTTCTTGGATGAAGCTTTGAAGCAAATCCAAGTAGGTTTGTTAGTCAAGAGTGATTGGCTGAACTTTACATTGAAAGAGGGCTATTTCAAGTAGGATGATGCAGTTGCTGTCGATTGTAACTGTTAGATATCACAGGTTGTGATTAAGGGAGTGAGATGGGTTTCTCTTATCAATTAGATGGTTCTTCTAATGATAAAGTTTTCATTGGGTAGTGATAGGTAAACCAGAGGTTATTCACTGCAAACCAGATGTTGTTTACATAAACTATACTACTGATAATGGATTCTTCTTCCTGGATTGGTAGCCCCCAGATGTAGGTGAATTGCACCGAACTGGGTTAACATATCTTGTGTTGCTTATCATTCTGCAAATTTACAGTTCAGTATTTGCTTGTTGATTAACATGTTGTAACAGATGTTGAAGCATCTGTTGTAACCTTTTTGCTAATTTTTCAGAGATCAACTTGTTTATTC
This sequence comes from Lathyrus tuberosus, assembly GCA_022829125.1. Taxonomy (NCBI): domain Eukaryota; kingdom Viridiplantae; phylum Streptophyta; class Magnoliopsida; order Fabales; family Fabaceae; genus Lathyrus; species Lathyrus tuberosus. The sequence continues at coordinate 12,606,092 of JALAZF010000090.1, forward strand.
TGTCCTTGTTTTAAAGTATTACAGAGATCAATGTCTTCACATGTTGTTAGGACATCTGTGATCTGTATGCCAGAATTTCAATTGGTATCAGAGTAGGCATCCTGTCTGTTTCTGGATGAGATCTTGGGAGATACTTTCTGGCTCATTAAACAAGGTGTGTATTTGTGCGATCAGACCATTCATTGGATATCGGGGATGATTGGTATTGGATCAAGGATGACAGCTACTGGTTGGTTGTCTTTTGCTTCTGTGAAGAGGTTCTTTTCTGCAAGGTGTCCTCTGAGATATCTTGACATCTTGACTGGAGCCTGTTGAAGATGTGTTCCCCTGCATGTGTTTCTGAAGAAAAGACCTTGGTAAAGCTAGATTGAAGAATCTGTTCATGAAGGTGTCAGCATCTATTGAAGTGCTAGCCATTCCAGCATGGAGTAATGGAATGGAGAGAGTTGTTTGTTGTTGTTTGCCTTTGATGTCTTGGTGCTTGGAAGGTTGGTTTCTTCAAGTATTTTGAAGTCAGAAGAGGAGAGGTCTAGGTTATCAATTTCTTGGGTTATGAAACTGGTAAATACCCTTGTCATGATAAAGTTACCAAAGACACTTGAGAATTCACTCAAGTCCACTCATAAAGGCATCTCTTGTTATGAAGACTGTTCTTTTTTTGGTGTTTGAGAGGCTTCTAGTTGCTCTTCTGGATTAAGGTTGGTCCTGAGAATCATCAATCTGAAGAATTTGGGGGTGATTTATTTTCACCTTCCATGAGGTGCAAGGTAGTGCTTCTTTAGATCAGTTGAAGTGGTTCTTCTTAAGGAAGATGCATAGGATTGTGGCAGCTAAGTCAACATGAGTCAAGGGTGCCAGGCTCGATGTCTCAATATTCTGCTTGGCAAGGAAGGTACCTACACTAAAGAATACTTGATTGGTATTCCTAAAGTGTTGATATCTCTTGGGTGTTTGACCTTCTGAACAAGGATTTAAGATCAATTGCTATTTGTGAAATCCACAAGTATTTAATTGATTATCCATGTGTGTGGTGTTCAATATTGGATGCAGTCAAGGTCATGAGTGAAGATTTGATTAGATAAGGATCAGATGTTGAAACATTCCGTCAGCAGAGATTTTGCATAATCTTATTGATTTAAGGAGTGAATCTCTAAGACAAGGAAGAGGAGTAACTTATGCTCTGGGAACCAAACTTTTATGTGTTAATGATCTGCTGTCGCGCACAGATCAAAAATGATTACTTTTTAAAATAAAGTATAGTAACGATAACGACAACTCGGGTATCATTCTCAAGGATTCTTGTAGTGAATTAACCAATTGCAGTAACGGTTTATGGGGGTTTTTGAATTTCGATTGAAAGAAAAATAATGAAAATAAGTGATTTAAATAAGTGATTATAAAAATAAGCCGGTCTACTGTTTCGGTTTCCGGCTAATCACTGGTTTTTTTCCTTACCAATTCCCTAAGCGGCTTCGATCTCTATTCAATTTCAATATCAAATGACAAGTGCACTAAGATATCAAATAGATTGACATTCCTATATTCTGAATTAAGAAAACGGATAAAGACAATCATGAATTAAGCAAACACGATATAGAAACGTGATTTAACAACAAAACGACGCAAACAGCGATTAAAAGTTAGGAATACAATCATATGAATTAAATCAAAACATTCCACAAAATAACAGATTAAGCAAATGCAATTTCATATAATAGAATTGAAAGAGAAACAAAATTGAATTGATAGAATAAAAACCTCAAAGCGTTGGAAACGCGATTACAGTAGATCGACTCTAAGAAGTTAGTGCTCCATAAGATTCGTTAAAAGCAAGGGCAAAATTTGTGAATAGTAAAAAAAAGGTAATGAACATTGTACGGCTGAAAACCTTATAAACAAAATAAGGTTTTTTTCACTACTAACTCAAACTAGGTCGAAAACATAAACCAGACCCATAAAACGACTCGAAACAAATTATTTTCTAAAGTCAGAATTCGGGTTCTGACTTCAACGACTTATTTGACCATCTTCCACTCTAAATCAGCTTCTGTGTAAAACATAAACGTTGTAGCTCTCTGACTTAGCTTTCCATCGACTGGTAGAATGCGTAGAACGACATCTCGTAGCTCAAGTTATGACTTGTGCAGTGAAAGGTATCAAATAAGTGTTAATGCTGAAAAATAAGCTGCGAAAATAAAATAAAGGTAGAAACAAACTTAAATATGAAAACACAGTAAAATAGTAAAAAACACTCAAATAAACTCTAGGAATTCCTAAGTACAAACATAAGATAATGTGAATTAAAATGCACTGATCAGTTGACATAAAATGTTGGGAACATTCTTCTAGATGGATCTGCAGAGGCACATAATCGGACTAGAATGTTTTGTGGCAGAAAGCTTATCTAGAATATGATGTTGATGGAAGTGAAGATGAAGACATCTTAATCTTGATGAAGATTGTTTGGATCAGTTTATTTCTGATCTAGGTGAATTGGAGTGCAGCTGCTGAGAGTATGTGATTCATTTCAACATGGAGATGTTGTATAAGTGTCCAGGACAGTATCTCTGACATCGTGAAGGAAGCTGGATTTCTTGTAGTTGTTGACTACTTTTTCCTAAAGAATCAGGCTTTGGCATGTTTAGTTCTTTTGAGGATGAGTTCTTGAAGCTGATGCTCTTCAAGGTATATGGTTTTAAGATTGGTTGTGGACCATTAACACAGGATAGAGGTTGTCTACTCAAACTTGATATGTTAATCAAGTCTATGAGAGCATGAAACTCTTGTTCTGTAGAAGTGGAGAAGTTCCTCGAGATGGTATGTCTGAGGGGGAGTTGATCAAAACTGTATCAGACGAACTTGAGTTTATTAGCTGGAAGTTATGACATTGATGTCAAAATTAGATGTTCTGACATCAGGGTTATCATCAGACGGTTCCCTCTGAGGGATCTGGTTATAATGAAGGTTTATCATCTTGAGAGAAATTGATATTCTCAAACATGATTGGAATGGATGCTCCAAAAATCCTATGCAATGTATGGGAATTGCAGAAGCTAGTAGAAGCTATATTTCGTAGTCTTAGTGTATCTAAGATGTCTTACTGAAGACTCAGATTCTTGGTTGGAGATCTGGAGGAAGTTGTGACACTTGGTTGTGTTTAACCATAGTCACTTGAATCCAAGATGGGTGTTCTATCTTGTCCTTGGAACGAATTACCTTTGTGGAGAAGGGAGGTTGTTTGAAGACCAAGGGAGGAGCTAGTTTTGCTCTTGGCTTGCTGATTGTTGAAGGGATCTTCACTTAAGGAGCTTCCTTTGGTGAGAGTATGAGAGTTTATTTCTCTCTACAGTTGTCTGAATTTCTTGATAATCAAGTTGGTAGGAGTTGTGTTCTCTGAAGATCTTTAGTTGAATTACTATGCAATAGTAAGTCCAGTGTTAATTGTATCAAAAACCATAGTGTATGGTGTCTGTGATATGATCCAGATGTCCTAAATGATGATGGAACATCATCATGTTTTCTGAACTTGGAGTTCAGATTGTGGAAGATGATATTCACTAACTTAATCAGAAGTGTTCTATCTTATCATACGGGGGAATGATGAGGTGAATACTGTCTTGGATTATGGGGTGTTTATCTGGTAGTTTGACTCTTGTTGAAGTTAGAATGCTTGTGGAGAGGTGGTTTCTTCTGCTGCAAGTAACTCTAGAAAGAAGTGGATTAGATTGGAGCTTGTGAAGCAAGTAAGCTGAGGATTTCTAGAGCATGTATTTGATGTTTTTCAAGTGTGAATGACATTTGGGCTAGCTAACAAACTAAGAGATTTTGTATGTCTCTTCGAGGAATGTGAGCATTCAGGTTCAATTCGATTTATTCTCAAGGAACAACGATATCTATGGCTGTAAAATTCAAGGTGGATTTGTACAGGGTATGGATGGGTTCAGGATGAGAGGGATCAATAGTGATTTTGGTCACAATCCAAGAGTTTGTATGCTATGGTACAAGGACATGATCCTGGTACTTTCTCACTGTATGAGCATGAAGTTGGTCATGTGAATATCATGTGGAGATTTTGGGTGTTTCTTGTTGGAAGGAGCATCATTTATGAAAGATAGGGGGAGAACTTCTGTTGTTGGGTATACTATTATGGTACATAGATTGCTTGTGGATCAAGCAGTGAGTGAATGTGTTCAACAAGTGTGTTGAATAAGGAGTGCTCTCTTGAAGACATGAAGATGAGTCTTATGTTTTACATTCACTTTAAAGTGTTATTCTTGCAAAGGAGCACTAGTTGTCTTCGACAGGGGGAGTTGGACTTCTGTCTAGGATCTGTTGCTGCAGTAGTGCAGTTGTTTATCAATATTATTTGTGGTTTTAAGCAGTGTGTGATAGAATACCTCTGGTGAGGGTGTAATGTCTGACAAGATGTCATGACATTGTGTTACTGTTATAGTTCTGGGTGGACTTGACAGGTTGATTTTGGTTCTGTCATTGGGTGTCAATGAATTGAATCAGAGTTGTACAAGCTTCTTGGGAGTGTCCTGAGAGTCATTGCTTGGGTCTGGGAGAATTTATTTTTCTCTGTAGAATCAGATAAGGCTCTTGGGAGACTTGGTTGTTAACTAGGAGATGTTTGAAGGAATGTCTTAACATCTTGGTCAGTTGTTTTTACTTCTGGTTGAAAGGAGTATTCTTGGGGCTCATTGAAAGGCATTGTAACTATGCTTCAGAGTTTACAAGATGGACTGGACAAAGTCTGACAAGGTGTCAGGACATTGTTTAGGACGTGTGGCTATTTCCTAGTTGATTGTCTTGGATGGTGGAGAGTGTGTCGTAGAGAAGGCGTGTTAAACATGTGTCTTGATGAATGCACTTTCTTCGGACGATTCCCCTTTAAGAAGAAACAGTCAAAAGTGTTTTGGTCGGTGCACATTTTTTTGTGAAGTTACATTCCTCATTTAATGTTCTCATTGAATTGACCATCGTTATTTTCAATGGTTCGTTACATCCTAAGGAAACCGGCCAGGTATATAAAAGGGGTTATTGGCTTTGACTTGTCTCAGGTTGTCTTTTCTACTGTGTTGTGTTCTCATGGGATTTATCTGCCTTTGGGTATGGTATGTTTGGGTATGGGTCTGTCTTGGACATCTTTGTAAATTTTTGGCTAAAAAGGGGGAGAAAAGTACAGGGGTTGAGTCTGTTCTTCCAGTTGGTTTGCAAGAATGTTGGATAGGATGTTCTGACATTCTATTTGAGTCCCAGGTTTTCTTTCTATTCTGAGTCCTTCCTTCGTGTCTTGTGATTTGAGTTATGAACACAATTGTACCCTGTGTTCTGAGTTACTTAGGTGAGGGAGTATAGGTTCCTTGGTATGGGGAAGCATTCTAGAGGGGGAGTGTGTTTGAGAGGAGTGTTCCTTGATCAACCCTTTCAGAATTCCTTCTAGCTTTTTTAGGAGTCTCAACTTCCTTTCAGGACCTTTTTCAACTTCACTCACCCTGGGTTTATTGTGCAGAAGGAGTTTTAGCCAAAATTTGTCAAAAGGGGGAGATTGAAAGCTCATGATGTTTGACTAAATTTTGGTAAAACTTGATGAAGAACAAGATGATCCAACATGAAGAATTTTGCTAGAAAACAAAGATGTCGAATGAAATATCCTAGCATGAAGACTCGACATCATGACTGAGTTAGTAGGTTGTTTTTAGATTCAAGGAGCAATCACAACAGTGGATCAAGGAATCAGCTGACAGAAGATTTGAAGCCCAAGACAATAGAAGATTATAAAAAACCAAGACCTAGGGTAGACATATTTTTTTAAGTATTCTTATTATGACTTTTGCAAAGTAGAAAATAAGGATTTAGGGTTTTGAAAGTCGTGTACTTTCTTGAGTTGTAAGTCACCCTTTGTATCATTTGATACATTGTGGTAGACATAGTTTTACAGATTCAGAAACCTTTAGGTAATGAATTATGTTTTTTTCTTGGATGAAGCTTTGAAGCAAATCCAAGTAGGTTTGTTAGTCAAGAGTGCTTGGCTGAACTTTACATTGAAAGAGGGTTCTTTCAAGTAGGATGATGCAGTTGCTGTCGATTGTAATTGTTAGATATCATAGGTTGTGATTAAGGGAGTGAGATGGGTTTCTCTTATCAATTAGATGGGACTTCTAATGATAAAGTTTTCATTGGGTAGTGATAGGTAAACTAGAGGTTGTTTACTGTAATCCAGAGGTTGTTTACATAAAACTATACTACTGATAATGGCTTCTTCTTCCTGGCTTGGTAGCCCCCAGATGTAGGTGAATTGCACCGAACTGGGTTAATATATCCTGTGTTGTTTATCATTCTACAAATTTACAGTTTAGCATTTGCTTGTTTATTAACATGTTGTAACAGATGTTGAAACATTTGTTGTAACCTTTTTGCTGATATTTAGAGTATCGGCTTGTTTATTCTGTCCTTGTTTTAAAGTAATACAGAGATCAATGTCTTGACATGTTGTTAGGACATCTGTGATCTGTATGCCAGAATATCTGTTAGTATTGCCACATGTATGCTACATCATAAAAAAATTCCACATGGCCTGCCACGTAAGCCTCAATTAGTGGAAACTAACGGGAGGGACCAATATTAGGGACATAAAAGTTTGCAAGGACCATTGTTTGAAAGAAAAATTTAGAGGGACTAAAATTGAATGTTGGCATATTTATGAGGATCCTAACATATTTAACCCTTTTAATTAATATTGTCACGTCGAATTTTATATAAAACTGACGTGACACTTTTATTGCATGAGATACTTCAGACTATAATCTAGCTAGTTTCTAACTTTACATTTACCTATCAACGCTCAAACGTCATTTCGTAAAAACCCTAGGGATTTTCATTAAAACTCTTCCGACAAATATTCATCAAACGCCATTTTTGCAACAGGTATGTTCTTCACTGAAACGAGTTATATGTCACTTTGTTTTTCATTGATCATTTTGTCTAGGGTTGTATGTTAGTTTGTCTTTTGGTCATTTTTTTCTATAATATTCCATTTATTTTATTGAAACATTAGTTAGTATAGTTTCTCTTGATCATTTTGAGGTTTATTTAGATAGTCATTTCATCAACATATATCATTTTTCAATAGGTTTGTTCTTCACATAAATGAGTTATATATCACTGAAATTGGTTATATATCACCGAAATGAGTTTATATCATTTTTTTTCACTATTTATCTCTTGATCATTTTGTTTCTACATATTTGTCTCTTGTTAGTCATGGTCAATTCGACAAGCACCTCCCATACAACATCTGATGTAACATCTGCTAATATAAATCATAGAAGAAAAACTAGATGTGTCGTAATGTATATCAAGGTGAAAAAAGCCCAAGAAACCGGTGTGAGCTACCCATTTACAATTAATGCTGCAACCGGCAGGGCTTATGGTGAACACGCTGACGATTTTATGGGTTACATTGCGTTACAAGGTAGAAGTAAAGTGAGAATTTTGATAGATAGTTGGCACGATATTGAAGAGGAATTGAAAGACGCCATATGGAAAGATGTTCACATATTTTATGATTTGTTTTCAAGTATATATGATCATTTATTTTTTGTTTAAACATGTTATGTGTAAACATAGAATGTGTTCATTATTACTAGTAACATCTCTATTGTGTAAACATGTGATGTGTTCATTGTTAGTCCAGATAATGATAATGCGATAAAGAAGATGTTTGTGGTGAGCGTTGGAGGGGCTTTAAGACACAGCTCACCCATGATTATATTAAACATGAAGAAGATAAAGAAAAACATCCTTACGATGTGTATCTATTTCTTGATCAAGATGTTTAGGAGAAATTTATAGAGTCTCGCACTACTCCTGCCTCCTTGGCAAAGAGCCAAAAGGAGAAGGAAAATCGAGCTAGAAATATCTATCCACATAGATTGTCTCATTGAGGATATCGAAAACATGAAAAGACGATGATCAAAGAAAAAAGAAAACAAAGAGACGAAGATCTGGGAGGTTCTATAAGTCTTAATTGCACTCTATGTCCACCATCATGCCACGAGAAATGGAAGAGGGGACATCAAAGGAAAGACAACGAGTTCACATCAGTTGCTACGCGCGAAGTGGTTCAATGGATTGTAGGTAGATATTTTTTTCAATAATATTTATTTTAGTTAAATCAATTTGTTAAAGATGAAATTTCATATGTGTTTTAGGGTGATATGGTTGAACAAATCGAAGCCGACCTCTTCACTTCACAAGATCGTTATGACATCTTGGTAGAAGCAATTGGAGCTGAGGAGCATCCTGGCTTCAAGGTATTTTTTGGACCAACTAAATCATCTAGTGGGAAAACCCGTAAGAGAGAGGGAGAGAGAAAGAGAAAGAGAGAGAGAGAGAGAGAGAGAGAGAGAGAGAGAGAGAAAGATTAAATAGATTGTTGATGTTAAGTTAGAGAAGGAAAGGGAGAAGCAGGATAGGAAGTTGTAGAAGGATAGGAAGAAGTTTAAGGAGAAGAGGAAGAGGTGGATGGAAGAGAAGGATAGGAAGTTGGAAGAGGATGGGAAGAAGTTTGAGGAAGAGAATAAGAGGTGGAGGGAGGAGCAGGATATGAAGTTGGAGGAGGAGAAGGAGAGGTTGTTGCAGACGGTGCAGGAGAGTGTCCAGATGCAGCAGGAGGAACGAGAGAGGATGACTGAGGAGAAGGTGCTCGAGAAGTGTACCGACAATGTGCTTGAGGTATAAGTTGTATGTTGTAGTTATTATTGTTTGCGTATTTTAATTTGTATTGTATTTGTGTTATTTTTATGATGCAGAAATTGCATTCGTTGGATCTATTAAGCTACACAAATTGAAATCAGTTGGAAATTCGAGAGAATGAAGTTCAGAAAGTTACGAGTGGCACAAATGCAAAAGAAAGTTTTTCTGCTAACCAGGGTAGTATTGAACCCACAATGTCAAAAATTAGATGACATTGTAATAATAGTAATGATCATTAATAGTATTCTAGACCCACTCTTGGGTATTACATTAAGTCATGAATTTTTAGGATTTCTAGGATTTCTGTCCATGAAGTTTTTATCGGGAAATGTGTACCTAGACAATTTCGTATTACAAATTTGGTCCTCGTAAGTATAGTTTTTATGTTAATCTCTATTTATATTCATACGATCTTCTACTTTAACATAAAGATTTTCTCTTGCATGTACATCCATGACTTATTTGTTGAAAGGAAACTTCAAAACAAGTATTGCATCTTAGATCCAGGCCACATTGGTCTTACTCGTGGTTCAACAGGAAACAATATCCTTATTTACTTAAAAGATAAATTGAAAGAGAACATCAAAGATTGTTATTTGGCACCATTTTAAGGCAAATAAGTATATATTAATTTGTGTTTTCATTTATAAATCAATTTTATACATATTAATTATTTTGAATGTTTATGCAGTTAACATTGGCAACTAATTGTTATATGTCCCAAGAAAAATACTATAGTTGTGTTTTGCTCGTTGCAATCTGAACTGCCCGAAGAAGTGATTAATGCTTTGAATTGGTAAGTGATATTATTTTTAACTTTAGAGTTGAATATTTTTTTATTCATGTTTAATTTTAACCGACATGTGTAGAGTGATGGAGGAGTATAATGCACTCAAACATATTGTACTTAGTAAAAGGTCAGTCTATGTTTCCCCAAAAGAAAATATATTACTTGTGCATTTATTGACATTATATCATTTATGTATATTAGTGTGATATAAATATATGAAAATTATTTGTAGTGGGGAAAACAACCCCACAACCATTCATGTGGATACTATGTTATGAGATATATGCTATATATTGTCTCCACAGGCATTGGGGATGGATGGACGAAGCATAAGGTATTAACTTAATCCATATCTTTTTAAGCTCATGTTGTTGTTGTTAGCTTATCATAATTTAATTTTTGTTCTAATTATAGGAGTTCAACAATAAAACACCATACTCAAAAGAAGATATAGATGACATCCGATCACGTTGGGCCAGAGTTTTTTTATCTTGTTATGATTCTCTAAAACAATAGTTTTTTCTTGGTTGTAAATGTGTGAATTTCCTTAATTTCTTTTGTGCAAATATGTAAATGTGTGTTTTCTGTCTTGAAGATCAGAACAATGTAAATTTCTAACCTTGGTTTAAATGATATGATATATTCCAATTCTATCGCATATTTTGTAGTTTATGTGTAAAAAAAAAATACATGCAGGTTAATAGATTTACAATTATATGATACATACAAAATTATACAGGTCAGTGAAAATGATACCGGAAAAATTATACAAGACAACGAAAATGATACATGCAGTGAAAATAATACAGGCAAAAAATGAGATTTTATCCCTCGGTTATTACTTAAAACCGAGGTCAATTAATACTTTATTACCTCGGTCTTTAAATTCAACTGAGAGGTAAATGACGTGCACAACAAAACTTAGAAAATAAAAAATATGTAGTTGATGAGGATCGAACTCATGGCCTTTTAATTTATAATCTTAGTTTTAGAAAAATCGAGGTGATAAGTGATTGCTTTTCATGTCGCCCTTCGTTACCCCAGATGTGTAGTCGAGGTTAAATACATTTCACGACCGACATTAGATGTGTTATTTATAGTAGTGTTAGGGATTTCTAGAACATACAAAGGTAAGAATCCTAAGTTATAACTTGTGTTATTGCTTTGATAGAGTAATTGTTCTTTTTATGTCGATGGTTCATTGGTTCTTTTCTTCAATTCTTCATCGCCTTATATAAAGAAGGAAAAGAGTCGTTGAAGATCAAATACAAGAGAGTTCATGAGAAGTTTGAATAGACAGGTTGAGATATTTCTTCAAATGGTTAATTTTGTTGAAAGCTTTTTTGAAATTATTTTGCTACAAAAGGAATTATGAGTTGCATCCTAGCTGACTCTATGAAGAAAAATCTCTTAGGTCTTCACGTGATAAAGTAGGCTCAAAGGTTACCTGTGACTTATCAGGGCCACCTTAGTCATTGCGCTTTGACTAGTCTTTAGGATCTGATTAGCAGAGGCAGACTTCATTAGAGTCTGGTCTTCAGATGCTCACTCATTCAAACATTGACTTCTTTAGAGTCTGATCTTCAGCTTTAGATCAATCAGATTCTAGTCTTTAAGCTTCTCTTTAGATGTCCATAGTCAGAACCAATACTTGAATTGGTCATGAAATTTTAGTCTATGTTCCTACAAACTTGAAAAATTATTATATACCCAATTGTTCTTTAAATACTTTGTTATCGTCATAACCTAAGGGATATAGGACAGACCAATTATTTTCCAACAATCTTTCCCTTTTTGAAGATGACAAACATAAGTATTTAAGAACAATTGTTAATAATTTAATTAACAATTTAACATCAGGGTCTGAGATTTGTAAGCTCCCTCTGAGTCTAATAGTCTAGAGGGTGAGGTTTGTAAGCTCCTCCCAAGTTCTATTCAGGTTAGTTAAATTGAAACAATTCTTTGGTAGGAAGGACTTCCATCTCCAAGATGAAAAAACTCAAGAAGAAGAAGGATCAAGCTGATGATTTTTATTCAGATGCTGATGGAGACTATATGACTTTTCACAGAATGGGAGGTTTCCATCCTGACATAGTCTGATAGTTGTACTCTTTATAGTGCATCTCTTTGCTTATGAGAATGATTCAGGATTTGTAATAATTTCTTATCAATAAAAGCAGATCCTCTGCCTTTTACATTTTTTAATGATTCTCTTTCCACTAACATCATTTAGAGTGAGACATCAGAAGAGATGTTTCAAAGAGATTTCAACCATTTAGCCAGATTTGTGTTGTGTGTGTGTTAAGAATAATATAGTAAAAAGAACCAATCACACAACTGTTAAAACAAATGACTAGGGGTGATAAAACATGATTTTATTTTATCCAAGAAAATAACTCCCAAAGGTAACATAACCATTTTCGGCAGCATAGAGAATATGTATGACAGATGTTACACTTCTTTGCCTAAACAAAAAAATGCTTGGTTAAGCCTATAAATATAACTCAGAGATCAAAAGACAAAAATTTCCTGAGGAATTCTTGCTTAGGACCTTCTGAATCAAAGAGCCTTCTCACTCAGAGAATTAACTGGTTCAGAGTCTAATAGCTCATTAACACATAGTAAACATACAGAGGCACAAAATTTTTTATCAGAAGTTAATGATTAATAGGCGAGTGACACAATATTCAAAACAAATACATCATTAACTACAAATTATTACCTAATAGCTAAGAAACCAAGTGTCAGAAAACCTTTCAGATTCGTGAAACATAAGAGGAAGGTGTTAAAATAAAACATGTTTCCACTTATATGCTATCAGAGGCAATTAATCAAATTATGAGCATTAGAGGCTGAGTTGCATCAAAGGCTACTATTCATGAGAAGCTTGTTTAAAGCTTCTGATAATCATTAGACTTTGATCCTCCATTCAGAAGCAAGCATTAATCTTTTACAAAATGCATGTTCATATTCTTTTTTATAAAATCAAAATTTTCAATAGTAAGAGGCTTAGTAAATATATAAACCCATTGATGATCAATATCAATCAATTGTATATCTATCACACCCTTCTGAACATAATCTCTAATAAAGTGATGTTTTATTTCTTTGTGTTTGGTTCTAGAATTTTGAATAAGATTCTTTGTCAAACAGATAGCAACAATATTGTCACACAAAATAGGAATACTGCTTCCACTTATCTGATAGTCTTCCAACTCATATTTTATCCATAACAGTTGTGTGCAACAACTTGCAACTGAGATGTATTCTGCTTCTACTATAGACAAGGAAATGGTTGCTTGTCTTTCACTAGCCCAGGATATTAGATTTTCACCTATGAATTGACAGTTTCCACTAGTGAATTTTCTCTCAATTCTATGCCCAACATAGTCAGCATCACATAATCCAACTAGCTTATAATCTAAGGATTTTTTATAAAGCAATCCTAGATTGGTTATTCCCTTCAGATACCTAAATTTACTCTCAACAACTATTGAGTCTTTCTAGGATCTAACTAAAATGCACACAAATAGACACCGAATAAAATATTTGATCTAGAAGCAGTTAAATAAAGTAAAGAGCCAATCATACCTCTATACAACTTCTGACAGACCTTGGTGCTACTTTCCTCTTTGCTTAGGTTGCAGGTTGGATGTATAGGAGCTATCATAATTTTGCAATCATCTATATTGAACTTCTTTAGAAGCTCCTTTGTATATTTTTTCTAATGAACATAAACTCCATTCTTGCATTGATTCATTTGAATACCAAGGAAGAGCTCTAGCTCTCTGTTGAAACAGTTTTAGGGGGGTGTTTTTATCGTCTCCACAGGGATTATGCGATATTAGATGCTTGCCGTTTAATAGTCACAATGTTTTAAGTTCAAGAGTTTCAAATGGTTCTCGATTTCGGTTAACATTAATTGGTAGCAAAGAGTAAATTTGAGGCAAAGAGTTTGTAAGGTTTTTAGGAAAACATGTCAAGGTTAGGTTTCGCTAATCCTTTTCACATATATCCGATTAATCACGCATATGAACTTAGTTTCCGACCAATACAACCGCGTATCCTCTCGACTAAGTTTATGTCTAAAGCAAAGTCGTGAGTATCGTTGTTTAGACCATTAGATGATGTCTCACACTAACAATCTAAACAACAATTGTTAAGATCAACATAAAGCAATTAACAAATCCCAAATCTATGTCTTGAGTTTGGTTTTTAAGAGATGAAATTATTAGGTCATGATTTGCAAAATCTATGTCTAGAGCAATACAAACCACACATACATCATTTAGAACAAATAACTTTATCTATATTGATCAAAAACCTTGTTCATATACAAAATATCAAAAGAAATACATATGATCAAGATCAACTACATCTAACCTTAACACAAGAGTCTTTAGCTACTTATTCTCATGGTAGCTTGGATGACAAGTTTCAAGAGGAGATGAATGAACATCCACGTCGAATAATCGAGAATGGATGTGACTTCAGCTTCTCTAGGTGAAAATTTCCTCTTGGATGATCAAAATACAGAAAACTATGTTTTTGGGTGAAAATAGCAAAGTCCCCTTTCAAGAAAAGTGAAAATCTATTTATACAACACTTGAATTCTGCAGCATTCACACTGCGAATGAATCAATCTCCTAGCGAATGAGAGAAAATGGCACCTTAAGTGCCTCTGAGAGTTAAACCGCCCCAGGCTGATGTCGCGGGTTCACACTGCGAACAATTCATTCGCACATCGAATCATTCGCCAGCCCATTCGCAAAGCAAATTTAGGGTCCTTTTTCCACTGCCTCCATTCGCCAGGTACTTCGCACAGCGAGCAAACCAGCAAACATTCGCTGGGAGTTCGCAAAGCGAATTTTAGGTTCTTTTCCATCCATGACATTCTAGAGCTATTCGCTGGGAGACTCACTACTGTTCGCAAAGCGAACCTTCGCCAGAGTTCGCAAAGCGAACACCCTATTGTTTTCCTATTTCTTTGGCAGCTTGTTGCATCTCTTTGTGTCTCAATTCCTTTATCAATAAGTGCACTTTTATGCACAATAACACACACATTACAAGCACCAAAGGTATAAATACAATGCATGAAGAACAACAACAATTAACTCCAAAAATCAACAAGTTACACATGGAAAGTAATGAAAAATGCCAAGTATTGAATACAAATATGTAATATGTTTGACATCTAACAAACTTTCCCCAACTAACTCTTTGTTTGTCCTCAAGCAAAGTATGCCTCTCAAGAGGATTTGCTCGAGCATAAAATTCAACCCAGACAAGATAAACGGCTCAAATAAATAACAATCACAACAAAGCAACAATTACACAATCCTAGAATTTACAATGTAAAAGAACTTGACTCTTAAACAACTTCAAACGATGTTTCAAGAGACAACTAAATTTTCATGTACATGTCAATCTAACACTTCACTTCGAAAAGGATTGAAGGGCAAATGCGCATACAAGCACGGGAAAATTTCACTCAAATGACAAATGATGCAAATACTAAGCAATTCATACAATATCTAAATGATCACAAAAGAAATCATGGAAGCAAAAGATCACTAAGGACTTCAAGGTTGCAGCTGGGTCGGGTAAACAATAAAGGGACATTTCTAACGGCCATTGAAACGAAATTGCCGATGCAAAACAACATTCACTAAACAAAGTATTCACAACATCTCAACTTCATTCACCCATTTTTTCTCTATCTGACCTTCTCACCCTTCCTTGTACACTTATTGGATCTATTTTTCTCATTCAAGCAAGCATTTTTTCTCATTTGTACATAAATATTCACAACTCTTCTCTTTTTATGCTTGCTTGAATTTTTTCAAAATTTTGAGTAATTCACCAATCTTTTTTTTCATTCTCCCCAACTTATTTTCGACTCAACCTTACGTGAATGTTCCTTGCTTTTTAAGTCAAGGAAGTCAATTAAAGCAAAAGTTCCAAGGATCAAGAAGAAAATATTTTAGAAGCTCTCAAAAATTCCATGATGAACTCAATTTTTCAAATATGTACAACACAGTCATCACCGAAAGAGATCTAACAAATTTGGGCACAAAAGGGGCTAATAAATTCTCGCTACTCACGTGTAAATTACTGTATGGAAATGCTTGTGCTCAATATCAACAAGTGCCTTGATCATTTCTAAGACTTCCATAAAATCACATACATCACAAGATGAAGCATGAATTAAAAGTATAAAACAAAATCTATCATCAATCCAAAGCATATAGTATAACCTGGAGGTTTCTTACTTTTGTGATTTTTGGACCTAAATGACATAAGCAATCAATAAAGTTGTAACAAGAAACACAATTTTCATTTGTACAAAGACACAAATTCTAACACATTCTAAATTCTAGAACTAGGTAACTATGTACCTTGCCGACAATATCATGCTTGAATTACTATCATCGACATCCAACTTGGAAGAATCTTCTTTTAAGATCAAGAATCACCAACCTAAACTTCCCCAAGCTTCATCAACAAAAGAAGGAAACATTAAATATTCACAAGCATACCAATATAAAAGAATAAAAAACATATTAACATTCAAAGAGTTGAACATTCGTAAACTGAAGAATTCAACTCTTAACACAAAAGCATACCAACAACTTAAGTGTTGAGCATTCGTAAACTGAAGAACTCAACACTTAATACACTAATTAAACCTGAAATATTAGTAAACGTAAATCACGTCAAATTCTTTTACTGAAAAACAACAAACATTACTAATAATAATAAAAATCTACTGGTGTGAAAACACCTACAATGTCAAAAGTACCACAGCAGTACAAGTACATCCATATCCAAAATAATCCACACAGTGGATAAAATACATCACTAAAAACTGAAACACAACAAAATACATAGAACATAATAAAACTTCACTTTGTAGCACAAAGGAAGTACAAAATCATCATCATCAAAAGAAATCAGTCCTCCTCGGACTCTGTAGCATACACCTCGGTCTCCTGGTCTTCCTCCCCCTCCTCAGAGCCAGATACCTCCACATCATCACCATCCCCCTCCTCATCAAGATCATCACCAGCAGGACCAGCCGCATCTTCACCCCCTCCGAATAATGGCCTGGCCTCAGGCCAACCAGTGTGTGTGAGGAACTGCTCCCTCGACATCATAGAATGCTCCGCGGCGGGATCTCGAATCTGAAGCTAGAGTACCTGCATAGAATCATGTAATTCCAACATGGCGCGCTGAGAAGCCGCCATCCAGTCCCAGTTATATTGGCAGATTTCTTGCTGATAAGGATAAAAATTGTGTGACCCAGAAGCATCTCCACCACTTGTACCGGCCTCAGCACCAGCACCAGACGACTCACCCCTAGCCCCCTTAGGCTTGCAGAATTTGTCGACATATCGATCATCGATAGCCGATGGTACCGTAACCTGGCGTCGTATAGGCAAATCTACTCCAGCCTCTGCACACAATGACATGATAAGACAAGGAAATGCGAGAGGGACATTTTTCCTAGAAGTGTTACCTCCTAAGCCGCTCTCCACAATTTCCCTTATCTCATCGGCAATTATACGCGCCACATCAATATGCATATTTGTCAAGATACTATGGACTAGGTGAGCTAAAGGAATAGTGATGGTTGAGGAATGCGATTTTGGTTTGATATTGGTTACCACCAAAAGCAATATGAGCTGGGCTAAGGGCTGCATGTCCTCCCTCCTGTACCTAATCGCAACCCCAGATGGGTTGAGTTCAACACTCTTTCCCAGGTGCAAAAGATCTCTGGTCATTTTAGGGATATCTCGGTGAAGGTGATGATCCCTATGGTAATCATCAATCTCACTGGCTCGTAACAGCAGAGGGCTCCCAAGAACAGTACTTATGGTCCTACGGTCAAACCTCACCGTTTTTCTCCCAACTTGAGTCGTCCAACTGAACAGGTCTCCATCATCCGGGAGGGCTTTGCGTAGAACTCCCGGACAATTTCCACATTATAGCTATCGACCGGCGTTATCATCCGATTCCAACTTTTTGCTTCCCAGAGAGCGGACACCGCACGAGAACTCCCTTGTTCACTTAAAATGAACCTCTTTTCCGCTAGAATCGTTCTTTTTTCCAATGTCAGATATCTCGCAGCTTGCGTGGCACCTCTAAATCGAGCTTCATCGAACCGGATCAGAACTTGTCGCGATGTGGATGACTTTTGCGTTTTAGCTGGGTTAGTGTTTAGACCCATCTGCACACATCAACACACAAAACAATCCAAAGCACCAAGACAGGTCAGTAGAATTTAGAAGCCAACCAAAATCAGAACCGAAACTACATAAAAAAAACAAAATTTTGATATGTTCGCTCCAATATTCGCACTGCGAAGGCTGGCGAACATTCGCCCCAGATTCGCTTTGCGAAGGTCTGGCGAATACTCGCCCAATTTCTCCTAGCGAACAGAACAGCGAACATGCGAAAAATGCAGAAATATAACAGCATTGCTTCCAAACTTCAAAGCTCCATTTATCTTTTATAATTCCTATTCTACAGCTTTCAGAAAATATCACATACAATGACTTCAAACCGTAAAACAGAAATCAAACCCTAAGCTTACAAATGTCTCTAATGTCAATTACAAACCTAACCATATCTAACAGAGAGTAGCAAGGAAAAGAGAGGCAAACCTAAACTTAATAATGGAATTGGAGAAAGTGTTGTGAAATCTGACACAAGAGCACGAGAGAAATTTTTTTCTAGAGAGGGTATGTTGTGATGTGTGAAAGAGAGTGACAAAAGTGGGAGTAGGGTTTTTTCCCCCTCCAATGTTCAGCAAGTGAAATGGGTCTTGGGCCCAAGTGTTGGCCCACCCAAATAATAACAAAAACTTTTTTTCCTTCTGAGGTGGCAGCAGCAGACTCTCTCTGTCTCGCTAGGTTCGCAATGCGAACTGGCTGGCGAAAGCTCGCCCCAGGTTTGCAAAGCGAACCCCAACGAACATGACAGATTTTTCAAATTTTTTCTGCCCTGCCGCCACTTCATTTTTTTTCAACATCATTAAAACAACAATTAAAGTGATTAATACTTACAATGTTGGGGTGCCTCCCAACAACCGCTTGTTTAACTTCGGCTAAGCTCGACGGTCCGGAGATTATACGCCTCGAAACCAAAAGCTAACGAATTGGCTCCCGAGAAGAACACACTACGCGCACACAAACTCATCCGTTATCGTGCCCAGTTTTTGGTCTCCTTTTCTTTAAAAACAACCAATCCCAACATGAATTCATCAAGGCTACCTTTGCATCTTCATTCTTCTTCTTTTCAAATGCTTCACTTTCCAACTTCTCTTTTTTCAAGTCTTTAGCTTTTTGCACGACTTCATCCACTTGATTCACAAACATCACTCCTTTGAATAATGTAAAACAAGCTTCTTCCTCCATACCACTTTCCTTGATCCGCACTTTCATTAAGCCTTCATCAACGTCCACCAACATTTTGGTGGTTTTCATGAATGGTCGGCCCAATTAATCGGTGTATCTTCATCCTCATCCATTTCAACAATCACAAAATCAACAGGAAAGAAGAATTTATCCACTTTTACTAGCACATTCTCCACAACACCATACAGACGAGTTCTAGACTTATCCGCAAGTTCTAATGTCACGGTTGTTGATTTTATGGTCATATTATCAAGTCTTTTCACCACCGACAAGGGAATTAGATTGATGCTCGCACCCATGTCAACCAAAGCTTTGCATTGAAAATCATTACCTATTGTAATAGGTAAAGCTACTCTTCCTGGATCTTGTTCTTTCCGCGGAAGGACACATTGGATGACGGCACTACACTCGACATTAAGATCAATGTTGTTTTTGTCAGTGTACCTCTTCTTTTTCATAAGTATGTCTTTCATGAACTTAACATACCTAGGCATTTGTTCAAGAGCTTCAGAGAAAGGTACGGTTACTTGTAACCAACTAAATAACTCTAAAAACCTTGCGTAATGCCTATCATTCTCTTTTTTCATTGGAGTAGGGGGATACGGTAATCGTCTTTGTAAAACTTCCTTCTCAAACTCCTTTCTTTCTTTTTCTTTTTTCTTCCTCACTTCTTCATCATTTTTTCAACTACCCCATTTTCATCATTTTTTTTTTACTTCCTCCAACACAATATCATTTTCCTTTTCAACTACCACCTCATGTTCAACATCTCTTCCAATTGTTCTATCACTTCTTGTGAAAATGACTTTACACTCCCCTTTGGGATTTGGTTGAGTGGTAGCGGAGAAGGATGGCCCCGGTTGGTTTTCGGCTAATTGCTTGGCAAGTTGCCCTACTTGAGATTCAAGATTTTTAATCGAAGCTTCCGTACTCTTTTGAGTTGCCATTGATAATTGCATGAATTTGGTGAAAGTCTCCTCCATTCTTGAACTTCCACTTTGCTCTTGGGGTGGTTGGTAAGGATTTTGTCTCCATCCTTGTTGATTTTGTTAGTTGCCTCGAGGTTGATAGCCTTGTTGATTTTGGTACGGTGGTTGAGAACTTTGGTACGGAGGTCGTCCTTGATAACCTTGAGTCGGATTTCCAACATAATTTACCTCCTCCACAACTGGAGGACAATATCCGGTAGGATGATCTCCCCTACACAATTCACAACAAGCAACTTGTACACTCTTGCTCGGGGAGTCATGAATCTCTTTAAATTGTTGAGGAAGTTTAGACATCTGTTTCGTCAACAACTCAACTTGCTGGGATAATAACTTGTTTTGAGCAAGTATAGCATCATTGGTTCCCAGTTCCAAAACTGCAGGAGTCCTTTGAGAAGGGCTACGGTTATGACTTCCCTGATGATCATTTAACACCATCTTGTTAATAATGGCAGTGGCTTCTTCAGCAGTTTTGCTCATTAAGGATCCACCAGCGGTGGCATCCAACAAGGTTTTATGCACAAGTTGAAGTCCATTTCAAAAAATATGAATTTGAGACAATTCATCAAAGCCATCTCCCTTGCATTTCCTCAACATAGATTTGAATCTCTCCCACGCTTCGTTGAGAGATTCGTTGACACCTTGCATGAACACTGCTATTGCGGTCTTTGCCTCCATGAAACGATTATGTGGGAAAAATCGCTCCAAAAATTTTTCTTCAAGTGAATTCCAATCAGTCATTATTGTCGTCGACTGATCAAGATACCATTCCTTGGCCTTCCCAATGAGGGAATGCGGGAATAGTCTCTTAAACAGATACTCTTCTTCAGCTTCGGGCACACCAGTTGCTCCTGCAATCTCATAGAACTTTGTCAGATGTGTAAAAGGGTCCTCATGATCCATACCAGTAAAAGGACTTTGGTATAGCAGTTGGAGAATACCAGTCTTCATTTCTGAATGAGGATCATTCTGCGTATTGCGAGCAAACTGTGCATTGTGTCTCAGACTGTTGGTACATTGTCTAGAAGCAGGTGGTGGTGGTGGTGGTGGATGTTCCATAGCTGGAAGTAACTGTGGAAATGGTGGTGGTGTAGAAGTCGAAATTCCCTCGTGTTCTTGCCTTTGTCTCGCTAGTTGCCTCCTTCGTCTCGTTCTGCTATTGATTCTATGAGCGGTTCTTTCAATCTAAGGATCGAACAGAAGTTGGTCCGCCGGTAGTTTCCCTCGCATAAAACAAAGTCTGCACACTAAACAAAATAAATTAACAAGTTCAAGAAAAAGTTAACAAGCTTAAAATAACACAACTATTGTAATGCTTGCAATATCAATGAACAATCCCCGACAACAGCGTCATTTTGTTGAAACAATTTTAGGGGGGGTGTTTTTATCGTCTCCATAAGGATTATGCGATATTAGATGCTTGCCGTTTAATAGCCACAATGTTTTAAGTTCAAGAGTTTCAAATGGTTCTCGATTTCGGTTAACATTAATTGGTAGCAAAGAGTAAATTTATGGCAAAGAGTTTGTAAGGTTTTTAGGAAAGCATGTCAAGGTTAGGTTTCGCTAATCCTTTTCACATATATCCGATTAATCACGCATATGAACTTAGTTTCTGACCAATACAACCGCGTATCCTCTCGACTAAGTTTATGTCTAAAGCAAAGTCGTGAGTATCGTTGTTTAGACCGTTAGATGATGTCTCACGCTAACAATCGAAACAACAATCGTTAAGATCAACACAAAGCAATTAACAAATCCCAAATCTATGTCTAGAGTTTGGTTTTTAAGAGATGAAATTATTAGGTCATGATTTGAAAAATCTATGTCTAGAGAAATACAAACCACACATACATCATTTAGAACAAATAACTTCATTTATATTGATCAAAAACCTTGTTCATATACAAAATATCAAAAGAAATACATATGATCAAGATCAACCAAATCTAACCTTAACACAAGAGTGTTTAGCTACTCATTCTCATGGTAGCTTGGATGACAAGTTTCAAGAGGAGATGAATGAGCATCCACGTCGAATAATCGAGAATGGATGTGACTTCAGCTTCTCTAGGTGAAAATTTCCTCTTGGATGATCAAAATACAGAAAACTATGATTTTGGGTGAAAATAGCAAAAGTCCCCTTTCAAGAAAAGTGAAAATCTATTTATACAACACTTGAATTCTGCAGCATTCGCACTGCGAATGAATCATTCGCCTAGCGAATGAGAGAAAATGCACCTTAAGTGCCTCTGAGAGTTAAACATCCCCAGGCTGATGTCGTGAGTTCGCACTGCGAACAATTCATTCGCACAGCGAATCATTCGCCAGCCCATTCGCAAAGCGAATTTAGGGTCATTTTTCCACTGCCTCCATTCGCTAGGTCCTTCGCATAGCGAGCAAACCAGCGAACATTCGCTGGTAGTTCACAAAGCGAACTTTAGGTTCTTTTCCATCCATGACATTCTGGAGCTATTCGCTGGGAGACTCGCTGTTGTTCTCAAAGTGAACCTTCGCCAGAGTTTGCAAAGCGAACACCCTGTTGTTTTCCTCTTTCTTTCGCAGCTTGTTGCATCTCTTTGTGTCTCAATTCCTTGATCAATAAGTGCACTTTTCTGCACAATAACACACACATTACAAGCACCAAAGGTATAAATACAATGCATGAAGAACAACAACAATTAACTCCAAAAATCAACAAGTTAAACATGGAAAGTAATGAAAAATGCCAAGTATTGAATACAAATATGTAATATGTTTGACATCTAACACGCTCCCATCATACTCATCTCAAACTCATCGTGCATTGTCTTCGAAAATTATTGGCAAAGTAAAGCATTAGTAGAACCAAAGATAATATCATTAACATAAACTTGAACAATTAATATATAAGTTTTAAGTGTCTTTCTGAAGAGAGTAGTGTCTACTTGCCCTTTTTGAAAACCATTTTCTAACAAAAAATTACTCAGTCACTCATACCAAGCTCTGGGAGCTTATTTGAGTCCATATAGTGATTTATTAAGTTTGAAAACATGATCTGGGTGGACTGAGTCCTCAAGCCCATATGGCTTTTTAACATACACTTCTTCAAAAATGATTCCATTTAAAAATGCACTCTTAATATCCATTTGGTATAATATAATATCATGATTAATAACATAAGGGAGAAGTAACTTGATTGCCTATAACCTTGCAACTGGTGCAAAGGTTTCAGATAAATCTATACCTTCTTACTGACTATAGCCTTGAGCTACAAGTCTAGCCATATTTCTTACCACTTTTCCTTTCTCATTGAACTTGTTTCTGAATACTCATTTTGTTCCAATAATGTTCTTCTAAAAAGTTTTGGGTAACAGATCCCAGACATCATTCCTTTGGAATTGTTTCGTATCTTCTTGCATTGCCATAATCCATCTATCATTAGAAAGTGCTTCATTAACAGAAGTGGGTTCAGTCATGGAGAGTAGTCTTAACATTGAATGTTCTTCTCTAAAGGAAGACCTTGTCTTTCTAGGACTATCTTTGTTTCCAAGTATTAACTCTTCTAGACGATAAGGCTTTAATTGAAGGTCTTCTAGGATTATGATGCTTATGAGGAGCCATCTTGAGCTTCTTCAAAATCTTCAACATCTGGATGAGCTTCTGAGGTTCAATCATCTTTTGGACCATCAGCTCCTGAAGTTCTGATAGCTTCTGAACATCCAGATTCTGATGGATTGTTAGCTTTTGGACTCCTAGCTTATGGACCTTTAGCTCCTGAGGTGTCTCCAGACATACATATTTTCGAAAAGCTTTGAACTAGCTCTGACATTTTACTATCAGGTTCTTTGTTATAAAATTTGATGTGTATTGACTCTTCAATCATTTTGGTTTCAGAGTTATACACCCTGTATGCCTTTGAGCGTTCAGAGAATCCTAAAAATATACTCTTTTAAGCTTTGGCATCAAACTTCTTGAGATAGACTTTATTGTTCAAGATGTAACATGTATATTCAAACTGATGAAAATAAGAAATTCTTGGCTTTCTTCCTTTGAACAGCTCATATGAAGTCTTGTTCAATGAGATTTGTATTGAGTGTTGTTCTATGTGATTTACAACATATTATTCCCTTTATATATGCAGCTAAAGCATATACCCAAAAACTATACAAACCGACCCAAGTCCAAAACATACAAAATGTAAAGTACAAAACTACAAGTTACATTTAGACACAACTATATGTTATATTCGACTATGTCGAATACAACTAACTCCTTCACCTCGACTAGCTACTTTAACATAGTCGAATGCTAGATTTCGATAGAACGTTGAACTACAACTTCTAACACACCCCTTAATTCATATTCTTAAGACTTCTCATCTCGATGCTTCTCTTCAACTCATCGAACCCGACTTTCTTCAAGGGTTTTGTGAGCATGTCGACTAGTTGCCATTATGTCTTGCAATAACTTGATCCCTCGGAAAATGATACCTCCTTTCTATGTGTTTACTTCGACCATGACACACTAGATGATTCGCCAGGTCGATAGTTGACTTGTTGTCGACAAATATCTTCATTTTCTTAGGTTCATTTAACTTGGGCTCTTCAAGCAACATCTTTATCCATGTTGCTTGACATGCTATATATGATGCAACCACATACTCCATTTCACAAGATGATAAAGCTACAATGATTTGCTTCCTTGAGCTCTATGATATTGGAGTGCCTTCGATCATGAATATGTAGCCTACATTACTCTTCTTTTCATTTTAAGATCCACTGAAATATGAATCAGTGTAGTCATATACTTCTGCATCTATGTTGGTCTACTTTTACGATAGCATAAACACACCATAATCAATCATGCCTTTGATGTATCTCAAAGCCCTCTTAACTGTTATGAGATGAAGTTCTTGGGGTTTCTCCATTAATCTACTTAACAATCTGACACTTTGACAAATGTTTGGCCTTGTATTGCAAAGATACCTCAAGGATTCAATGATTTTTTTGGACAATGTCGCACTTACAAATTTATCATATGTCTCCTTTTTAAATTTTGCTCCGGTTTCTAATGGCGCAACAGCTGCATTATAGTTGCTCATCTTGAACCTGTTCAAGACATCTTAGACATATTTTTTTTGGTGCAGGAACACTCCTTCACCCGTGTCTTTGAACTCCATCCCTAAGAAATATGACAAGTTACCTAGGTCGAACATTTCAAATTCTTGCATCAACTTTGACTTGACTCTTCTTATCTCAGCTTCATATGCACCTGTAATAAATAAATCATCTACGTACAAGCATATGATGATTTGAATGACCATGTCTGCATCATTGACATACACTCCATGTTAAGAGATACACTTTATGAAACATGCTTCGGTCAGGAAGCTATATATTCTCTTATTCCAAGCTCTTAGGGCTTGCTTCAAACCATAGAGATCCTTCCTCAATATGTACACCTTCAACTCTTGCACTTTGATTTCGAATCCTGGTGGTTGACTAACATAGACTTATTCTTCCAAAGGTCCATTCAGAAATTCTGATTTTACAACCAACTGATGTATCT
The DNA here is from genome assembly GCA_022829125.1 of Lathyrus tuberosus. NCBI lineage: Eukaryota > Viridiplantae > Streptophyta > Magnoliopsida > Fabales > Fabaceae > Lathyrus > Lathyrus tuberosus. The sequence goes on from JALAZF010000090.1 coordinate 12,631,594, forward strand.
TCCACCCTCTGTATGTTGTTGTCAATACAACAATTTTGATTGTCTCTAGCCTTGCCACAAGTGCATACACTTTGTCAAAATCAATACCAGGTTCTTGCGGAAAATCTCTTGCCACTATTCTTGCCTTATGCTTGTCAATTTCACCATTTGTCGTTCGTTTCAGCTTGTAAACCCGCTTTACATCAATCGACTTCTTTATTGACTCTTCGACAATCTCCCATGTCCTGTTCTTCTCGGTTTTCTTGAGTTCTTTTTTCATGGCTGCTAACCAATTCAAATCATTCATAGTTTGATCCAAATTGTTCTATAAAGTCACCATCTGCATCGACTGCTTGATCTGAAAATCTCTTATATCCAGTTATCCTTGACGACTAAATGCTCTAGTCAATCTCCTAACATTGTGCTCAGGTGGTTCTTCATTTAAATTTGTTGGGACTTCAGTTTGTTGGTCTTCTTCAAACACAGTTGTAACTATATCTGACTCATATCGAACCGACTCTTAACTCCAATCCCACCCTTTGCTTTCATCAACTAGAACATCTCGACTGATCACAAGTTTATCATCATTTGGTGAATATAACTTGTATGCATTAGTCGAATGATAACCTATGAGCACCATATCCTGACTTCTAGCTTCTTCCTAAATTGTTCAGGTACATGCCTGAAATATATTGATCCAAATACTCTAAGATGATTAACATCCAGCTTCACACTTGTCCAAGCCTCATAAGGAGTCTTCTCGAATATCTTATTGGCTGGACATCTGTTTAGAATGTATACTATTGTCGAAGTTGCCTCATCCCAAAATTTCTTTGGCATATCTTTAGCTTTCAACATGCTTCTAGTCATGTTTAGTATACCTCGATTCTTCCTCTCAACTATGTCATTATGTTGAGGTGTATAGGGTGAAAGGACTAGGGGTGTTCGCGGTTCGGTTTGGATCAGTTTTGAAGCAAAATATCATCTGATCCAAAGATAATTTTACTTGCGGTTTGGTTCGGTTTTGAATGATTGGTTAAAAAAATTCGATCCGATCCGATCCAATTTTTTGAGGTTTTATTTGGATCGGTTTTTTGGATATCCAAATTACAAATTATAATTTTATTAATATTATAAAAACACTAATAAATAATAAATTTGATATAATATATAACATATACTATATTAAAAGTTAATATTACAAAATGATAATGATCAATTATGAGTGAAACAAATGAAATAATAAAAATTAATAGATTAAATCAAACTAATAAATAATATTCTATAAAAAGTATTATCTAATAATAAATTAACATAACATATTATACTAATAAAAAATATATAAGTATAAAAATATATACATGCAGTTCGGTTTGGTTTGGATCGGTTTTGAAAAATCAATCTGAAATCTGATTCGAACCGAGCGGTTTTTACAAAATGACATCCAAACACATCCAATGTTTTTCGGTTTTTTGCGGTTTTCGGTTTTTTTGGATTGATTTGTGATTTTTATTTGGATTAGTTTGGATTTGAACACCCCTAGAAATGACCTCATGCTATATACTTTCCTCATTGCAAAATCTAGAAAATTCTCGAGAAGTGTATTCACCACCACCATCAGTTCTTAGTTTCTTCAACTTGCATCCACTTTTCTTCTTGACATGCAATTTGAACTTCTTGAACTATGTGAATACCTCACCCTTTCTTTCAATAAGGTAAATCCATATATATTTAGTGAATTAATCTATGAAGGTTAGGAAATAATAGTTACATTCATTGACCCTACTTCAAATGGTTCACACACATTAGAGTGAACTAACTCTAGCTTTTTCTTCGACCTCATTGACAAGTCATGTTTGAATGCTTTCCTAGCATGTTTTTATTTGCAACATTCCTCAAACACTTGTCTTGGTTCTTTCACCTGAGGTAAGTTATGCACCATCTTCTTTTGGTTAAACATACCTAAACTTCCGGAGTTTAGATGTTCATACCTTTTATGCCATAGCCACTTCTTGTCTTCTTTTGCAGTCGAAGAAAGACACTTGTGATCGACTAGGTTGATCTCTACCTTGAAGGTCTTGTTGTGTACCAATGGTTCCTTCAGAATCCGCCTTCCATCACTATGATACACCTTCATATAATTCTTTTCTATCTTCATGTTGTACCCTTTTGCAATTAATTGACCTACGCTTATCAATTTACTTGTCATCAAAGGTACATACAACACATCAGTGATGATGGCTTTCGACCATATTTTTTGACAATAAAGATGTCTCCCTTTCCACCTAATGTTATGTGCCTGCCATGTACAAACTTTATCACTTTCTCAATTGATTCATATAGCTTGGTGAACTAGTCTTTATTACCAGTCATGTGGTTACTGCATCCTGAATCCAGGTACCACATGTTGGTTTGCCCAGTGTTCGAATGAGTATTGGCCATGAGTATAACATCCTCAAAATCACTAACTTCAACATGTGCAAAATGCACTTCATCACTATATTTTGCTCATGCTTCCTTCTTTCTTTGACAGTCTCGAGCATAGTGGCCAAATTCTTGACACTTGTAACATTACACCTCTTTTATGTCAACTTTCTTCCCATAATACTTGTTTCTCAAGCCTTTCTTAATCGAATAAGATTGATTCTTTGAGCTCTTGCTTGCATTCTCATCATTAGATAGATTCGTTCCCTTCTCTTTCCTAGATTTCTTTATGAATCTTGCTTGTAGTTTATGTTCATCCACCTTCTCCCTTTCCGAGTTCTTTTATTTCAGCCTCATCTCATGAGCCTCTAATGAAGCTTGAAGTTCTTATACCTTCATCTCTGCTAAGTTCTTGGACTATTCAATTGACACTACAATGTAATCAAAATTCGCAATCATATATCTCAACACTTTATCAATCTTAAGCAAATCGTTGATTGATTCACCACATGACCTCATCTGGTTCGTTAACATCACCACATGTGAAAGATATTCGGAGACTGTATCATCCTCCTCCATTTGAGCCATCTCAAATTGTTTTCTCAAAGTTTGCAACGTTACCCTTTTCAGCTTTTCATCTCCGCCATACAAGCTCTTCAACTTGTCCCACACTCCTTTGGCCATTTTTTTTTCAATTATCTTCTCGAACACTTTAGGATCCACACACTGGTGAATCAATAACAAACATTTTCCATCTTTCTTTCTTCATTCCTTGTGCACAGCTTGCTAGACATCATTCACATTTTCTTCCAACGCAGGTACTCCATCGTTCACAATTTCAGCCACATCTTGAAATCTGAATATGACATTCATCTGCGCAACCCATCATTCATAGTTCTCGTCTTTGAAAACTAGTAGATCCGCTAGAAAGTACGTTGATGTTGTTGTTCCGTTTGTAATTACATTTCTCTGAATCGCAATCGGACTCCTTGATACCAATTTGTTGGGATAAAAGTGTTTTCAAGAAAGATGGGATAAGAAGAAGAAGAAAACGAAGAAGAGAGAAAAGAGAGAAAAGTGAATTTTAAAGTTGTGATTTGTACTATGTGTTGTTCTATGTGATTTACAACATATTATACCCTTTATATAGACAGCTAAAGTTCAGACCCAAAAACTATACAAACCTACTCAAGTCCCAAACATATAAAATGTAAAATGCAAAACTATAAGTTACATTTTAATACAACTATCAGCTTTATTCGACTCTATCGAATACAATTGACTTTTTCCCCTTGACTAATTACTTCAACATAATCGAATACTAGTTTTCAACAAAAACATTAAATTACTTATAAAAAAACATTAAGTTACAACTTCTAATGTCCCTTTACCTTTTCCTCTCGTGTATCACATGCTCAAACATTTCTTTAATTATTGCAATGATCATTTGCTTTCATCTTGTACAACGGTACATAGATGAAAAGTGATAAAAGATAAAATTGACATTTCGAGCCTAGTGTGCCATATCTGCATTATCATCTAAATTACATCACTGGATCATTTGCTTTTATCTTTGTAAAATCGTACATAAATGAAAAAGTGATAAAATTGTACTTCGTGCCTCGTGTATCATCATATGAACATTGTGTATCATATGAACTCTAAGAAGTGTATAAATAGTATAGGCAATTGTGAAAAATAATTATTCTATCTCTCGTTTGCTTTCTTTTTTATACATATAAACTATCATACGTGTGCATTATCATTTGAGGGACTAAGATGGGGTTGTGGAACACATTAAACACGTTTATTGCGCAGTCATAGTTTGTTTGGGAGAAGGAATGTAAAAAAATCAATTATTTTTAGATTGATGATTGAGTCCATATCTTCAAATTTTGTAATGTCATGTCTTTTGATATATTCCAATTAAGTATTCAAATATTTCATTGCAAAAAGCTTTGTCAAAATAAAATTTTCTTTAATAAACAAGGTGAGACTTGGATTGTAGGGTTAATTTTTAACACCAATAAAAACTAATCATATATAATTTAGAAAAATATTAGACACTTTTTATTCAAAAAAATAATTTTATGAATTATGTATAAATAATTTATTTAAGTATTAGATTAATTATCTATAATTCTTAAGAAAAAAATTTAAAAAAATGGTTTAATTGTTATCCACTGATAATGTAAAAATATTTTACATTATCATTCAATAAAAATATATCATTCTGCAATCATATAATTAGTTTAAAATTTTCAATATGATTTGACAGGATATATGGTAATTATTGGTTGAAAGTGTAAATGAATCAACTTTTTTTTCTTTAAAAAAAATAAAATTATAATAACATATATGAGCAAATTGAATTCATGTGTTGCCAGTCAAATATGGATGTATAATATTATAAGGGCATTTCTTAATACACCACCCAAGTTTCTTAGGCACCACGTGAAATTTCATTTTTGCCCCTTGATTCCGGATGTGCACATCTGGACGCACCAATTTTTAAAAAAACGTTGATGTGTTCCTCCCCCTCATTCTTCACATTTTCATTTTCCAAACACCAAACTCTCTCAAACTCTCAAATTCTCAATCACACAAATTTCGTCTTTTTTCACTCGAGTTTGGCGCAGATCAACTTCTACAACGATCAAGACACTCCAAATCCTCTGTATCTCAATTTAATCGGTAAGTTTTCGAATTTTAGAGTTTCGGAGTTATTTTCGAATAATCGATTTAGAGTAGATATTTAGGTGTAGAAATTGTTAGGTAGTATGAATAACATAGGTTAGAGACAATGTATGTATTGTTTGCTGCGTCAAACGGACGATCAAGGCATTAAAATGCCCTTTCCCATGGTACAGCAGTCATGGCTGCAATATTTGAACTTGAAAATACGTACCGGATGTGCAGATCCAGAAGGATTTGAACGTTAAATACTCTGAGTGCTTCCAGATGTGCACATCCGAAAAAACCCAACGTTAAATATTCTGAGTACTTCCGGATGTGCAAATCCGGAAGGTCTCTATTTTTTTTGTTGTTTTTATTAATTATTTCTAAAAAATTCTAATTTATTTATTATGCTTTGCAGATTACATGGCTGGCAGAGACGATCGTATCATACATGGACGGACAGCTCAGCACGCATCTGTCCGACATGAGCGGATGCAGTCTACAGCCGAGGCTTCCAGCGCAGAGGGAGTTGGGGTAGCCCCTACAACTGAGGGACATCCTACACCATAGCCATCCACATCACAAGTTCAGGCCACTTCCACATCACAGGTTCAGGCCACTCCCCCGTTAGCCGCCGATTCTACATCTCAGAGGCGTTGGGCTTCTACTGCTGGTTCATCAAGTTCCCATCCCCCACGCAGGCGTCGTCGGGAGACTCCAGTTCCATCAGCTGCTCCTATTTCATCCCATGTTCCTGTTCCTGTTCCTGAGGGTGATCACCCAGCACATGAGGGTGGTGAGGCGATGACGATTTCGATGAGCTGGACGGTTACCCCGGGGGACCGTCTGATATGTCCCTACTCGTGGGGTACTCTGAGCATACTGCCAGATATGTCTGGCTAGGAGAGGTAACCTTTCTCAGTTTATTTATAGAATTGTTTTCGTTGAAAATATGTTCATTTGTAACATTGTTTTATTTGGAGATTTTCAGGAGAAGGATTCACAGAAGTTCTATAACCATGAGGGCAAGGCTATGTTCATGCTTGCGGCGCTGCCAGGGGATGAGTGGTTCACGTCTGCACTTGCTACCTCTGGTCTTGGAGGCCTGTCTAGGATTGGGTATCCCCAGATCATGTACGGTATGCTGATGGCCTTTGTTGAGAGATGGCACCCTGAGACATCCTCATTCCATCTACCGTACGGCGAGATCACGATCACACTCGACAACATCTCGTGCCTTTTACATCTACCGATCACGGGTACCCTTCTCCATCACGGTAGGATGTCGAAGGGGGACGCGATGGAGATGCTGATTAAGGAGCTTGGGGCTAGCCCAGAGGATGCACTTGCGGAGGTGGCCTAGTTGAGAGGCGCACACGTCTGGTTCTCCTTTCTGACACGCAGATTTTGTGAGGAGCTTGCAGGGGCAGGACGGGCACCAGGTGATCCAGTTGAGGTGGAGATCCACAGGTAGCGTGCCCTGAGATGCTACTACCTGTTTTTGCTCGGCATGCAGCTGTTTGTGGACACCAACGCCTATTATGTTGATGTCGTTTACCTCAGGTACCTTTTGGATCCCACAGAGATCCATGGGTACAACTGGGGGGCGGTGTAACGCCCCGATTTTGTCTTATTTATTTAGTCAAGTCGATTTAATTATTTTTATTATTATATTATTTTATTCTTGACTTTTATTTGAGAATATATTATTTTTCATCGTGATTATGTTTTATCGCGTTTTGAGAGCGTTTGCGAGATATTTGAGTGTAAGGGTATTTTGGTCTTTTTGGGTGGCTAGATATTTGTTTTATTAAAATAGAAAGTTAGAGGTGAGAAAGAGGGAAAAACAGAATTTTGAGAGAAAAAGAGAAGAAGAAGGAAAAGAGAAAGAAAAGAAGAAAAAGGGAGAAAACTTGGAGAGAAAGAAATTGATTCAACCGACTTTTCAAACACGATTTAATCGGGTAAGGGTGTGAAATATTGTTATTATAACTTTGTGTATGATTATGTATGTGTGTTGTGTGAATGTTTTGGTTGGTTTTCCATATGTTTCCGTTTATGTCGTATTGGACGAAATCGATAGAAACCGATGTTTCTACGGTCGGAAAGTTGTATAAATACATGTGTTGGTTGGTTATATGTATGTGAGCTGCTGTTTGAAGTTTCATGAAGTTTGGTTATGTTTCGGTTAGTTTTCGGTATGTTTCCGTTGTTGTTTCCGTTTAGGTCGAATTATAGGAAATTGATAGAAAACGATGTTTTCACGGTTAGAATTCGAAATAAATTACGTAGTTGTATCGAGGCAGGTTAGGTCGTCGTATAGCGTGCTTTTTATTCGATTTGGTGATGTTTGAAAATTCGGGTTTTTGAAAGGTTGAAATTTAATCGAAAAATCGAACGTCGTAGAAATTTCGTTTATGTGTTCTAAATTGTTCTTATGTATTTGGTGGTTGGGAGTATATGTTTGTTTTGGTGAAAATGTTCGATTTAGTCGAGTTTCCGGGCATTTTGGAAATGGGACAGCAAAGGTGTATTTTGAGAAAATCTGGTTTTTGAGGAAAAACAGAGCATGAATCGATTCATAACAGCTATGTATCGATACGAAATGGTTTATGTATCGATACATAACCCTTATGTATCGATACATACTGTGAAAATTGGGAAAAATAGCATTTTCACTACAGCATGTGTCGACACATGCGAGTTATGAATCGATACATGAGGTCTTTATGTATCGATACATAAAGCCTATGTATCGATACATACTGTGCTGAAACAGAAAATCTGGTTTGTCGGGGAAACTTCGGAAATTCATATCTCTTGAACCGTAAGTCGGTTTTGATCCCCGTTCGAAGCGTTGGGAAACTAACGAGATGTTCTTTCTAGGAAAAATAGTTTTGGGGTCTGAACTTGGTCCAATCGGTACAGTTTTTACGAACCGTTTCGTAGTGTCGGGCGTCCGGTTTATGTTTTTGCGTTAGTTTGAAATATTCATAACTTGTTCGTTGTTTATCGGATTTGAGAGTTCTTTATATCGAATTGAAGGTATTGATATGTACTAATTGATGGTGATAAGAAATTATATTTTTAGCCGACTTTTGGCCGACTTTTCCGACTGTTTGTGAATAGTGATTTTGTAGAAAATGTTAAGTATGTTAATTATGAATGATATGAATGTGTTGTGGATATGTTTGTAGAGCGAACCCTTGATTTGAGAATGCTTTGTGAATTGTGGATCTTGAGTGAATGTATGCATTATTTGAATTAAGTGATAATGCATGTTAAATGTGAATATGTGATGATTGTTGTGGTTGTTGATTTGTGGCCTAAGGGCAAGAATATGCAATGTGTGGTATTTGATTATATATATGCATGATTATGGTTGCATATATGTGTGAAGATGCATGTGATGTGTGTGAGTATACAATGTTAATGTCATGAGTCATTGTATGCCAAACATCATGAAATGCATTGTTTAAATTAAATGTAAATGCATGTTAATTGTGAAAGAGTTCGTTGCTGTTTGGGTGGTAAAGCGATGCTCGTTGCCGTTTGGTGTAATTAATGTGAATTGGTGTGAATGCATATGATAATATGCTTGTTGTTGTGATTTGTGGTTAATGATGAATGCATTGTTTGAATTGATTTTCAATGCATGATTATTGATGTTGAAATGGTTCACATGGTTGTGAATATGTATGCATGTCAAGAGTGTCATGAGTCATGTTGTATGTGAAGCATCATGATGTGCATTCTTGCATTGTGGGGTTCTAAGATGAACCCGTTGTAACGTCGTAAGCCTTTTGAGAGGTGGGAGCGATGATTACAAACGATCGTGAGCCTTATACAAAGAGGACCGAAAGCGATCGGATTGTGAGCCTTATACAAAGAGGACCGAAAGCAATCCATAAACATTGTAAGCCTTTTTAGAGGTGGTAGCAATGGGTGAACATCGTATGCCCGACGGGGAGTTACACTAAGTAACGAGCGATGGTTCCAATAAGTTCTTCAATTGAACTTGAGATGAAATGAGTCGGTACCGCATTGCATCTGCATAGAGTCGAGAGTCGGTCTCTATGAGTTGCATTTGTCATCATTGTAGTTGTGCATTGATGAATGAACATATATATATGTATATGTTGATGTGGAATGAACAGAATCGTGCAGGTGTGCATTGGAAGATAAACATAATATGTATGTTTATGTGAAATGATGATAATTGTATGTTTGTAATGATGCATCGGTGAATGAACATGAATATATGTGTTTATGTTAAATGCATCGATATGTATTAGGGATACATGTATTTGAGCATGAATGGTTATGCCTATGATATTTGATGTGTTAAATTACGGATTGTTATGCCGTGTAAATGACTTATGGAATATGTTGATGTTATGTGTATAGATACGTGCATCGTGATAAGTCGTGGGGAGAATGTGGTATATGTGTATTATACGTTGATGTCTATATAATTATATGCAACGTTATTATGATAATATTTCTCACCCTTCTGCTGGAATATGTTTTTTATGGCATAGTGCAGATTGTCAGCTTTAGAGGCGTGGAGGCTTTTGTGAAGATTAGTCCTCCGTTCCGTTGTCGGTCTTGGTGTCTGCTCTGATACGTAGCACGGGAGTCGGGGAACGATTATGTTAATATGTATATAATTGTTGAATATATTTGGTAGTACTTTTGTATATAGTAGAGGTTCTAAAACAGTTTATTTTGTAAAACAAGTCGGTTATGGATCTTTCCGCTTTATTCCATAATTGACCATCCTTTTGTAAGGAAAAGTTTCCCTTTGTGTTATGTATCAAAAATGTTGAGCAGGGATTGTATTTTGTTCATTTAAGTGTGACATCCCTGTTTCCTGTCGGAAAAAATAAATTTTTAGTTACTCTGATTTTATTAAGTGTTATTTATTCGCGATGGGAATTGGGGTGTTACAAAGTGGTATCAGAGCAGGTCGGTCCGTCCGGCCAAGTTGTTGAGTCAGTTGGTGTGACAGTTGAATACTGTCGTTGTTGTTTATCCCTTAGTACGTGATAGGTGTGTGGAACACTGTCAGTACTTTCTGGTTTTTCTAATCCTTTGTTTTCAGGATTGAGTTTGAGATAAGTGGGGGAGAAGTTGGTACTTCTCCATGTTGCTTCAGGTGTGGAGCGTTGGCTCAGTGTATTGTGAATTGCAAGATTGTAAGTGTTGTTCGGACAGTGTTGTTTTCAGTTACGAAGGGGATGCGGAGGTAAGGTTTATGTCAACTAAGGATTTGTGCCTTAGGTAGTTTTGTGTACAGGATGTAAGAAATATTATTATAGTTTGGTAAAGACGGTTTATGCCCCATCATGATTGTCGGCTGTCTATTGACAAATTGAGGAACTGATCACCCTTAATCTCTTGTTGATAGCAGACGAAAATTATGTTGGATGGAATAGACGTGTCTTTCCGGCTTTGATAGCGTGTGAAATGAGTGTTTGGAATTTAAGGAAACGATTACAGATTGTTTTGATGAGTCGATGAAGATGCTAATATCGGAAGATGAAATGGATTAGAGGTTTTGGTATGTTGGTCCAGTTGGGAAGTTTTGAGAGAGAATGATTGGGCATCGTTAATGGTTGTTCTCAGAGAGAAAAGTGTGAACTCAAATTGGACAAAGGTAAGGATTTCAGGTTTGGATCTGCTAAGTAAGCAGGAGAACTTTTAGGAAGTGAAACTAAGATGTTGTTATGTTTGTGATGATAGTTTTCTAGAAATTGGCAGGGAGGACACAGTGATGAGCTACCGGTTGTGCGTGATTTTAAGATGTATTCCCAGATGGAATATTGGATGTTAGCGTTAGAGGTACCCGAACTGATAGAGCAGTTGGAAGATTTACTGGAAAGGAGAATTGTGAGGCCAAGTGTGTCGTCTTGGAGAGCTCCAGTATTGTCGGTAACAAAAGGAAGGATGATATAATGGAATAACAAGTATAATGGTATTGAGACTATGGGAAGCGAAACTTAGAGTTCCGAAGAGGGTTGGAGTTTTTGGAATTTTAGAGCATTAATGAAAATTTTGAGAAAACCTTAAGTGTGGATGTATTATTTAAGAGTTCTTTTTGGTTGATTGTTGCTACATGTTGGGATTTATAGAGTTTGGATTGTTAAGAGGAGAAATTGTGTATGGATTACTAACAGCGGATAAGGTGACGATTGAGAATAAGTGTTCACTTTCGGGAATAGATAATTGGAATGGTTTGGTTGAGTTTTAGTGAAATTGCAATTGTTTGAAATGTTTGATAAGAATGGTGAATTGTGTGAGTTAAGGCTTTGATCGATTTGATGTGACTAGTTATGTTGTTAGCATCGGAAGTAGATCTGGTTTTACAATGAGAGGTTCCGAAGTTGGTTAAGGAGATTAGAAACTTTTGGGCTCAGTTGGTTGTTACGAAAGGTTATGGAAGACATTGCTAAGTTCGTACTTCTGTTATTTCAGTTGGCTTGCCAAGGATGAGTCGTTTGTTTTGGATGTTCATTGTGAGGAAAGTTTCAGAAAGCTGAAGTAGAATTTGTCTACGGCTGCAGTTTTGAGTTTGTGTGATCCTGTTCAACCGTTTGTGAGGTATGAGGATGTGTTTTGATAAGTTTAGGCAGTGTGTTAGTGCAAGAAAGTAAATTTGTGGCTTATACTTTACGACCTTTGAGGATTCATAGAAGGATCTATACTATTCAGGATTTGGAATTGGTTACGGTTGTATTGTGTTGGAAAATTTGGAGGTATTATCTTTATGGTTTTGGGTTCGAAGTGTTTAGTAATCACAAGAATATTGAGTATCTGTTTGGTCAGAAGGAATATGGTATGAGACAGAGAGGATGGTTGAAATTTGTGATGAGTTATGACTTTAGTTGGAATTATCCCATTGGTGAGGTTAATGTCGTGCCTGATGAGTTAAGTCGAAAGTTGTTATGCATGTCTGTTCGGATGGATGAGAATTATTTGAGCAGTTCAGAGACTGGTGTCTGGTGTGTGAGATAACACAGTAGAGTGCGAGGTTGGGTATATTAAAGGCGAACAATGATTTTTGGTGATTATGAGAAAGAGTTAGACCTTGGTCGTGAGATTGGTAGTTTTGATGGTTTCGGGTAATCAGAGTGCGCATCGGAAGCGTGATGTGGCACAATTCATATATGTGTGTGTGACTTGTAAGATTTCGTAGGTGGAACATTGGGAATATGTAGGACTGATGAGACCATTGGACGTTTCAAAATGGAAGTGATAAGTGAAAGGTTTAAATGTTATCCATGGGCTACTATGTAGATGGATGTTTCGGTTATATGTTCGATTGGTGAATCGTAGCATTGTTGTGGTATGATTGTGTGACAAGGATGTTAGTATTATGGTTGTGTGGAGGTTGTTTAATTGATGTTGTGTCGTGGAACTTGTATTCTTGATTGTGTTGTTGCCTCGTTTCCATGGTGATGGTTCGAGTGTGTGTAGCTAATTCCTATGATGGGGGATTAGGGGAGTGTTACCTACGGTGATGGTAACGATCCTGTTGTGTTTTGGGTTCAAGAGTGAACCTGTGAGTTGTGTTTTGTGTATTCCTTGAGTTGTGAGTTGGTCGTCAAGTGCATTGTATGGGCTTTGCATCTTGTCGTGGTTGTTGTCGTCGTTGTCGTGTCATGTTGTTGTATCTGCTGTTAGCAAGGTGGTTTGTCAGTTTGTGTTATCCGTGGTGTGCCTTTTGTTGGCATGATAGTGGGTTGGTCGGATACTAGAGCCGTATCCGGGGTTGTTCGTGCTTAGTATATTTTCGAGGACGAAAATGTCTAAGTGGGGGAGAGTTGTAACGCCCCGATTTTGTCTTATTTATTTAGTCAAGTCGATTTAATTATTTTTATTATTATATTATTTTATTCTTGACTTTTATTTGAGAATATATTATTTTTCATCGTGATTATGTTTTATCGCGTTTTGAGAGCGTTTGCGAGATATTTGAGTGTAAGGGTATTTTGGTCTTTTTGGGTGGCTAGATATTTGTTTTATTAAAATAGAAAGTTAGAGGTGAGAAAGAGGGAAAAACAGAATTTTGAGAGAAAAAGAGAAGAAGAAGGAAAAGAGAAAGAAAAGAAGAAAAAGGGAGAAAACTTGGAGAGAAAGAAATTGATTCAACCGACTTTTCAAACACGATTTAATCGGGTAAGGGTGTGAAATATTGTTATTATAACTTTGTGTATGATTATGTATGTGTGTTGTGTGAATGTTTTGGTTGGTTTTCCATATGTTTCCGTTTATGTCGTATTGGACGAAATCGATAGAAACCGATGTTTCTACGGTCGGAAAGTTGTATAAATACATGTGTTGGTTGGTTATATGTATGTGAGCTGCTGTTTGAAGTTTCATGAAGTTTGGTTATGTTTCGGTTAGTTTTCGGTATGTTTCCGTTGTTGTTTCCGTTTAGGTCGAATTATAGGAAATTGATAGAAAACGATGTTTTCACGGTTAGAATTCGAAATAAATTACGTAGTTGTATCGAGGAAGGTTAGGTCGTCGTATAGCGTGCTTTTTATTTGATTTGGTGATGTTTGAAAATTCGGGTTTTTGAAAGGTTGAAATTTAATCGAAAAATCGAACGTCGTAGAAATTTCGTTTATGTGTTCTAAATTGTTCTTATGTATTTGGTGGTTGGGAGTATATGTTTGTTTTGGTGAAAATGTTCGATTTAGTCGAGTTTCCGGGCATTTTGGAAATGGGACAGCAAAGGTGTATTTTGAGAAAATCTGGTTTTTGAGGAAAAACAGAGCATGAATCGATTCATAACAGCTATGTATCGATACGAAATGGCTTATGTATCGATACATAACCCTTATGTATCGATACATACTGTGAAAATTGGGAAAAATAGCATTTTCACTACAGCATGTGTCGACACATGCGAGTTATGAATCGATACATGAGGTCTTTATGTATCGATACATAAAGCCTATGTATCGATACATACTGTGCTGAAACAGAAAATCTGGTTTGTCGGGGAAACTTCGGAAATTCATATCTCTTGAACCGTAAGTCGGTTTTGATCCCCGTTCGAAGCGTTGGGAAACTAACGAGATGTTCTTTCTAGGAAAAATAGTTTTGGGGTCTGAACTTGGTCCAATCGGTACAGTTTTTACGAACCGTTTCGTAGTGTCGGGCGTCCGGTTTATGTTTTTGCGTTAGTTTGAAATATTCATAACTTGTTCGTTGTTTATCGGATTTGAGAGTTCTTTATATCGAATTGAAGGTATTGATATGTACTAATTGATGGTGATAAGAAATTATATTTTTAGCCGACTTTTGGCCGACTTTTCTGACTGTTTGTGAATAGTGATTTTGTAGAAAATGTTAAGTATGTTAATTATGAATGATATGAATGTGTTGTGGATATGTTTGTAGAGCGAACCCTTGATTTGAGAATGCTTTGTGAATTGTGGATCTTGAGTGAATGTATGCATTATTTGAATTAAGTGATAATGCATGTTAAATGTGAATATGTGATGATTGTTGTGGTTGTTGATTTGTGGCCTAAGGGCAAAAATATGCAATGTGTGGTATTTGATTATATATATGCATGATTATGGTTGCATATATGTGTGAAGATGCATGTGATGTGTGTGAGTATACAATGTTAATGTCATGAGTCATTGTATTCCAAACATCATGAAATGCATTGTTTAAATTAAATGTAAATGCATGTTAATTGTGAAAGAGTTCGTTGCTGTTTGGGTGGTAAAGCGATGCTCGTTGCCGTTTGGTGTAATTAATGTGAATTGGTGTGAATGCATATGATAATATGCTTGTTGTTGTGATTTGTGGTTAATGATGAATGCATTGTTTGAATTTATTTTCAATGCATGATTATTGATGTTGAAATGGTTCACATGGTTGTGAATATGTATGCATGTCAAGAGTGTCATGAGTCATGTTGTATGTGAAGCATCATGATGTGCATTCTTGCATTGTGGGGTTCTAAGATGAACCCGTTGTAACGTCGTAAGCCTTTTGAGAGGTGGGAGCGATGATTACAAACGATCGTGAGCCTTATACAAAGAGGACCGAAAGCGATCGGATTGTGAGCCTTATACAAAGAGGACCGAAAGCAATCCATAAACATTGTAAGCCTTTTTAGAGGTGGTAGCAATGGGTGAACATCGTATGCCCGACGGGGAGTTACACTAAGTAACGAGTGATGGTTCCAATAAGTTCTTCAATTGAACTTGAGATGAAATGAGTCGGTACCGCATTGCATCTGCATAGAGTCGAGAGTCGGTCTCTATGAGTTGCATTTGTCATCATTGTAGTTGTGCATTGATGAATGAACATATATATATGTATATGTTGATGTGGAATGAACAGAATCGTGCAGGTGTGCATTGGAAGATAAACATAATATGTATGTTTATGTGAAATGATGATAATTGTATGTTTGTAATGATGCATCGGTGAATGAACATGAATATATGTGTTTATGTTAAATGCATCGATATGTATTAGGGATACATGTATTTGAGCATGAATGGTTATGCCTATGATATTTGATGTGTTAAATTACGGATTGTTATGCCGTGTAAATGACTTATGGAATATGTTGATGTTATGTGTATAGATACGTGCATCGTGATAAGTCGTGGGGAGAATGTGGTATATGTGTATTATACGTTGATGTCTATATAATTATATGCAACGTTATTATGATAATATTTCTCACCCTTCTGCTGGAATATGCTTTTTATGGCATAGTGCAGATTGTCAGCTTTAGAGGCGTGGAGGCTTTTGTGAAGATTAGTCCTCCGTTCCGTTGTCGGTCTTGGTGTCTGCTCTGATACGTAGCACGGGAGTCGGGGAACGATTATGTTTATATGTATATAATTGTTGAATATATTTGGTAGTACTTTTGTATATAGTAGAGGTTCTAAAACAGTTTATTTTGTAAAACAAGTCGGTTATGGATCTTTCCGCTTTATTCCATAATTGACCATCCTTTTGTAAGGAAAAGTTTCCCTTTGTGTTATGTATCAAAAATGTTGAGCAGGGATTGTATTTTATTCATTTAAGTGTGACATCCCTGTTTCCTGTCGGAAAAAATAAATTTTTAGTTACTCTGATTTTATTAAGTGTTATTTATTCGCGATGGGAATTGGGGTGTTACAGGCGGCTACGCTGGCATACACCTATGCTAGGCTCTCAGATGGTTGCCTCTGGGTAGCCGAGACTGTGGCAGGCAGCTGTACGCTATACGTGGTAACAATCTAATATTCTAAGTCATTTTTTCATTTCTTTTCTTTCTATAATCATTATAATGTTTGACACCGATGTTATGTTTTCCATTTCAGGCGTGGATATTACAGCACTTTCCCAAGATTACTGGTTGGGGGAGTGTCGACGGGTACACTGAGGATATGCCACGTGCTGCTGCATTTCTCCTGCTCAGAGGGAACCAGGCGCCCGACCCCTACAGAGTGTATCTTGATCGGATGGCTGCTGAGGACGTTTTTTATCACCCTTATGTCGATCACCGTGTGATGCGCCCGTTCGATGAGGTTTCGCTGTTCTCAGGATGGTTGGCATGCAGTTCGATCATTACTGGTCGATACCTGCCGGAGCGCGTCTTGCACCAGTTCGGTTACACGCAGATGATCATGAGGATGCCTCATGAGTCTGCTCCTCTAGGCTTGACCCGCGTGCAGATAGATGAGATATATGCTGACTTCCAGTCCCACTTGGTACCGGAAGAGGCTCGGGCGACCAGAGCGCCGAGAGATTGGAGCGTTGTTGTCGGGTACATCATGTGGTTCTACACTGTCTCACACCCATGCATGGTGCCCACTGCTGAGGGATCGCCACCCAGACCTGCTCATCAGGAGATATTAGAGGAGCGACCGTCTCAGCTGGACCATACTCAGGATGTACTACCTCGCTGTCGTGAGATAAAGCAGATAGCGCGGGCGGCCATTGCGGACGGTCACCTCCCTGAGGACTCTGGTGGCAGACGTGTCGTGGATAAGATTATTGAGATTGCTCGGGGGGCGCTTCATTACCGCAGACATCGAGCCAGGACGGCGGGTCGGGGCAGAGGAGCAGGGGAGCCAGGAGAGATCCTTCGCCATACGCAGTAGTTCTTTTATGTATTCTATTTTTATTACATGTATGTACTGTATTTTGACAGAGGTTTATTATGTATATATATCATTTTATTTTATATATGGACGTTGTCGAATGTATATTAAGTTGCGACGATATATTAACATATGTGATCAACCAACAAAACCGATTTTTAAAAAAAAAATTAAAGTTCTGCTTTTTTCCGGATCTGCAGATCCGGAATTTTTCCGGATGTGCATATCCGGAACACATCAACATTTTTTAAAAAAATTGGTGCGTCCGGATGTGCACATCCGTAATCAAGGGGCAAAAATAAAATTTTACGTAGTGTCTAAGAAACTTGGGTGGTGTATTAAAAAATGCCCTATTATAATCATAGCAAATGTTTGTGTGAAGATAAATAAGTTAAACAAGACATATTAGATTCCAATAGTTAAGTTAACTAATACAGGACAAGGACAGTTATATTCATATAATAACTAGCAAGATACCCGTGCGGACGCACGGGTAAATTTATTTAATATGTATAAAATATATTTAGATATTAGTGTAAATTTGAAATAAAAATAAAAAAATTTGAAAAAAAATAAAATTTTCACATTTAAAAATAAAAATTTATCTCACAATTAAAGGCGGTTAAAATAAAATAGATATTGTGCTGATAATGACCCGTGAAATAAAAAGTTAGTGTCGAGCATAATTATTGAGTGATATTCAATTTGTTACAACATAAAATATGTTTAAAAACATATATCAATTTATAATGTGTTGCTTAAGTGTAAATGAACAATGATCATACAAACTCAATTGTATTTAATAATCATATAAAAAAGAGACCCATGAGATGCAGAGAGAAAAAAATTTACATTTGAAAATTTAAAAAATCCGCTCTTATATATAGACAATTGTTGATTAAAATAAAATAGATACTGTCCTGATAATGATTCGTGAAATGAAAAGTTAGTTGTGTGCACTGTTATTGAATGTTATCCAATAAATTTTAAATGAGTTACTTAATTATAAAACAAACAATAATCAGATAAATTATGAATATTTTTTATATATAATAATTATAAAATAAGTATGCTTTTATTTTAAATAAATTTTGTGTTTTAAAAATTAAATATTTTTCTGTGTTCTTCTTCATTAAATTAAAAGAGGTTCAAAATTTGTTACTTATGCTTAAAAAAATAAAATAGGAAAAAGAAAATGGAGAGAAAAAATTAAAATGAAAATGAGAAAGTGTGAGAAAAAAAGTGGGGGAAATTTAAAATTTGAATGAAGAAAAGAAAAGGAAGAGTGAGAAAGTTAAAAGTTAAAAGTAAGAAATGAATGATTTGAAATTGGACATGTGGCATGATCTAATAAGGAAAGAGAATGATAAAATGTGAACATTAGTTGATTACTTAAATGTCTTTTTGTTAGTGTAAAAAATTGATTTTTAATGGGTTGATAGTTGATGTATTAATGTTATCTACTCCGGATGTCTATAATACTCTTATTATTTTATAGAGTATTTTTATGGACCAACTTGAATTATCTTTTAAATATTTATATATAAAATAAATTCATATGGTAAGTATGTACAAATTAAATCATATATATATATATATATATATATATATATATATATATATATATATATATATATATATATATATATATGTTCAAATAAAAATATTTTTTATCAATATATTAAATAAATTTTTTATGTAGTAATAAAAAATTAATGTAATAATTAATATCTTAAAATTTGTTTACATGAATTTCAAATTTTTTTAGAAATAAAAAGAATCATTAAATTTTCAATACATACATATTAGTTTTCAAATAATTTTCTATAAGAATAATGTCATTCATTAAATTTTTCAAATGTCATTTTTACCCACCCATAATCTTGTAGAGAAATCAATAGAATTTGAGTGAACATATTCAAAAGATCTACTACATTGACACAAAAAATTGATAAAACTGTGGATATAATCCAAAATATCTATTCCAACGGCAATGTTTTTTAATCCTTTTTAATTTCCTATACCACCGGAAAAATTAACATCACAGTACCCCAGATCAATAGCTTGATAGAAAAAGTGTTATACCTACCGTCTTTTCATTGGAAGGAGTTATCATAACCAAATTTCTGATTATACCTATAGCTATTTTCCATTGGAATATGACTTGTTGGGAGTAATTTTTTGGTTATACCAACATATATTTTTCAGTGGAATAGGATTGTTAGAATCAATGTTTTAAAAACGAGACTAAACTGGTCGGTTCAATCGGTTGGATCGAAAATCGGAGATGAATTCGGTTGGATTAATCGTTTAAGATCGTTAGTGAGTGAAAATAAAAAAAAATTTAAAAAAATAGATTGAACCATCCAAAACCATTTGAATTAAAGAACCGGAGCCGGTTTTATAAAACCGTCCGGTTCAAAAAAAGAATCAAATTGGCAATTTTTTGTATTTCTTGAAAATTTTTAAAGACCAATATCAAAACTTAACATAAATTTCTCAATTACAAAAAAGAATTCAGTGGTTTTTTACAACCATACAATTTTCTAAGTTTTGTCACTCTATTATAGTTTTTATTTCAATCACACTTCACAATCATCACATCATCTTTTTCAAACATTGTCATATTGTTCAGCTCAATATTGATTGTCGTTCAAGTCAATATTGTTTATTATTTATTTGTCATAGTTCAACTCAAATTTTTGTTGTTGTTTTTTTAAGTATATTATCTGGTTTATTTTTGGTATTCTATCATATTTAATTTAGGTAATTTTAATTATTTGTGTTAAATTGTAATTCCTTGTGTCGAAGTGTCTAAGCAAGGGTGTGTCGAAACAGATGTTTCACACGGATTTGATTTTGATTTGATTTTGATTTGATTTGATATAGTTCCAAAATAGGTATTTTGGACTTTTATAGTTTTGGGTTTTGACTTGGAGAATAAGTAAACCAAAATCTATAAATAGGGAGTAACCCTTATTTTTCTAAATAATCACAACACATTGTAATTCACTGTTTGCAGTTGCAAGTGAATAGAAAGAGAAAAATTTCATAGTTTGTGGGTAACAACCTTCTTCTCTAAATTCTCTTAGAATCCTAATTTCCTTTCTTTCTCTATTTTCTTCTTTTCTTTGGTATTGCTGCGCTAAGAACCCTTCTTGTTTATAAAGATAGGGTCGGAATTCCCATAGGTCTTGGGTTAATTCCAACATCTGGTATCTAGAGCTCCGGTTGCGATTCAAGGAAGGAAAATCGTGATGGCAATGAATCATCCGAACAGACACTTTTCGGCGAGTCTTCCGATCCTCAAGAAAGATAATTATGAGAATTGGTGCAAGCAGATGAATGTGGTTTTCTGTTATCAAGATCTTTGGGATCTTGTGAAGGAAAAAGTAACACCACTTGTAGAGAACGCGACGGATCAAGAAAAGGTTGCACACAAAGAGTTAAAGAAGAAAGATTATAAAGCTTTCTTTATAATCCATCAGTGTGTTGATCCAGATAACTTTGAAAAGGTTAGTGATGTAGAGTCAGCGAAGGAAGCGTGGGAGATTCTTGAAAAGTCGTTTGGAGGCGCAGAGAAGGTGAAAGGGGTGAGATTACAAACTCACAAAAGAACCTATGAGTTGCTTCAGATGGAAGACAATGAAAGTATAACAGATTTCTTCACCAAAGTTACAAAGCTGGTGAATCAAATCAAGGTATGTGGAGAGGTGTTGACATCAAGATCAGTTGTTGTAAAGATCTTGAGGTCATTGGCTCCAAAGTTCGACCACGTGGTAGTAGCCCTAGAAGAGTCGAAAGACTTGTCAGTATTGACGAAGGAAGAGCTTCAAGGGACGCTTGAGTCTCATGAACAAAGGATGGCTGAAAGAGCTGCAGGAAAGTCGAAGAGGGATATGGCTTTGCAGGCGCAGTCAGAAAAGGAAAGAAAAGGAAAAGGAAAAGGAAACAGGAATGGAAACAAAGGTAGAGGAGGCTACAACAATTCGACTGGTCGAAATCAGCATGAAGGAAACTGGTCGAATCAGAGAAAACTCTGGAACCAAGGCAACCAAAGAGGTGGTGTTCGTCATACCTCAAATTTTGACCACTAAGATTTCCCATCATTGTGCAAATCATCATCACAATATGGATGAGCCATCATACCTCATTAGTCTCCCCAAAGATGGGTGAGCATCCACTACAATCAACTTAGGGTTTCAAGCTCTCTCAGAGCCTTAGGCAAAGGATCAATCAAGGAATGACATGATCTTCAACTTGTATAAACCTCTCAATTACCTACAATGAATCAAGAGGACTCCCACTTCAAGAATCAAGCACAAGGCTGCAGCATTCCAAGTGGATTAAGCCTCAAGATCGCCAGTGTCACCAAATTAGGGTTTTGGTCGACCAGGGCCTCCAGATGGAAATTTTCCTCTGGACATGAGCCAATTCTTTACAATACAACCTAAAATGCTCCAAGGGACATCATAAACCCAAGCATCAAGTCAATTTAGCCTCAGGGGATGCATACATCAAAAATCAGGAATTAGGGTTTCTTGACCTAATTCACCCCTAAGTTGACTTTTGGGACAAAACATGAGCCAAGACTTTAAGACATGATTTGAGGGTCTCTAACATACCCCATTCGTCCATTTGCAACAAGGGATTAATCCAAGAAGCTTTATCAACAAGTTTCAATTTCATCTAAGCCACAATTAGGGTTTCGCGGGAAAAGTCAACTGTACCTTTGACTTTTGACCCAGGCATGCTCCCAAACCTTGGGACATGATTCAATACACCCTATAACACCTATGGAACATGTCCATCAAGTTTTATTTAGGTCAAGGACTTGATTTCATAGAGGATCGCACAGTTTGGAATTCATCTGACAAAAGTCAACTGTGCACAAAAGTCAAACTTTGACTTTTTGAGATTTTTCACAAACATGGGTCTTTGACCCCAAAATGATGTTAATGTATGATTAGAATCATCATTCATCAAGAAAAATCAAGAAAAGTGGGATAACTTGTAAAAGGGGTAACTATAAAAAACTTAGAAAATTTTCTAAGTTATGGAACAAAGTGGCTAGGGTACCAACTTTGGAGGATCATAACTCCTAAACCACAAGGCCATTTTTCCCCATCCAAAGCTGGATTTGTGGCCCTCATGGCTCTCTACAAAAGCTTCAACTACACCTCATTCCAATTCATCATGGATTTTGAGTTATGGAATGATCAAAATGGCTGAAAACATGAAATGCCACTTTTTCCAACACTTAGTGAAATTTTCACTAAGTCAGAATCTGCCTTACTTTTTTCTAAATGTAGGGGCATTTTTCACTTGGATCCAAAAAGTATCAAAACCAATTATGATCAAACAGTTATTGTATCATATGAGGGCTTTCCAAAATGGCCAATAACTCCATCAAATTCCACTTGAGCCATGAGATATGACAATGGCAATATGCCTTGCTGAAAACTGCCAAGGCTAGGCAGAATTTTGCACTTTTGCTCGATTTGGAAAAATCAGATAATTCCAAGCCTTGTCATCACTTTGGACACATCTGAGGATCAAATCTAAAGGGAACAAACACTGATCCAAACCTCCAAAGTCTTTGGAACAATAAGTAGCATGCCAAACCTAGAAATCCCTAAAAGAGGGACAAGACTCCAATTTTGGATTGGAGCATTTAATGGATACGCCAAGGTGGCATGGACTGACACATTTGCAACTGAATTCAGTCAAGACTGATCAAACAACTAGGGAACCACAACTCTGTGCTCTAACCTCTAGTCAATGGCTAGAGGAGACTTGGATTCTCATTGCTCAACATTGGCCAAACCTATGCTGCAGTTGCCATTCACTATTGTAGCCAAAACAAACTTGCTCTACTATAAATAGAGCTCATTTGTGCTCAGTTTAAGTACACCAAAGCCATCAAATAAATGCTTTCCTCAAAATCACTGTCTCTAGGCAAAAATACCTTCTTTAGCAAGGTAACTCTGAGTTTTTGAGGTAGAGAGCATTTCCATCACAGCTCATGATCCAAACATATCCAATATGTCATATCTAAGCTTTCCAAACTCTCACAAGTGACCTGTAATCCTTAAATCTCAAAGTCACCTCTCAAAACCTTAAAATAGGACTTTTGTGCATTTTTCAAGCCATGTCTTGATTCAGTCACTTTCTAAACCAGATAAAATCTCAAACACACTCCAAATATCATCCTTGAACTGTCCCAAATGGTGCCACACATCTGGAACACCATTTGAGAGAGTTGCTATTTTGGCCATTTTAACCCCTTTTGCAAGAAAGGGCCAGTTTTTGTTTTTGCAGGTTCCAGCTGATTCAAATCATCCTAAAAGCTTCTAAGGGATCATTTGAGAGTGTTCAAAGCATCAAACCATTTCTGGAACAAGGAACTTGGCAGATTGCACAAAAAACTCCAAAAGCTCAAAGAGAGGTAAGCATCATGACTTGAAATTTCCAAAATATGCATTGCTTTGAAGTCCATTGATCATGCATCTCTTCTACATGTTATATGTGTTGTGTTTGCATCAATTTATCATGTAATTCATACCTGTACCAAGATGTAGTACAGAAAATGCAAAATATGGTCTATTTCAAAACCACTATCGGATTTTGAGGAGGGAGCATGATCTAAAAAAATACCACCACCATTGGATTCCTTGTGAAATTCTAGGCCAGATGCATATAAATTTTGTCCCCAACCATGGAGAAATGAGAAAGTTATGGACCTTCCCGTTTCTTGCCAAAACTTGCCTTGCCTTGCCTTGGGCCCGGCCAAAAACAAGGCAAGCCTTGTATATTTATGGTTGTGTTTCAATCAACGGATGTATCACCACCCCAGTGGTAAGGCGCGCGCCCTGTACACATGAGGTCGTGGGTTCAAACCCCACCCAGACCATTTTGCTTTTTTTTTTTCACATTTTTACTATTTTTCCAATATTTTCATGTTTTATTAATTAATTGAAAAATTAATAACTCCCTCAATTTTAATTATTTTTTATTGGTTCTTTTTGCAAAAAAATCAAAAAAATGTTGAAATATTTTATTCCAAAAAAAAATAGATTTATATTATTTATTTAATATAATTAGTATTTTTGTGAATAAATTCATTTTTAATTGTTTTTAAACATTTAAAAGTGAATATTTACCTTGAAAATCAAAACCAAATGAGTTTTAATTCATCTTGTGATTAAAAACTCATTTTTCAAACCTTAAACAAAAATCACAAGTGGTTTACTCAAACTTATTTGGTATTTTTATCATTTTTATTGATTTTCTTTAAATATTTACTTTTAAAGGAAAACAAATTTAGGGTTTCTTTGATTTTCACCCTCACAAAACTTTTTCAAACACTCGTGGGCCTCTATTAGAGTGTAAGTCCCAACCCCTTTTTGTAAATAAACCTTTTTGGGCCTCACACATTGTATAAGTCCCTCTGTATATTTACAAACGTTCGGCGCGATCGTCGCCTTTTCAAAATAACCCTGGGACTCCCCTCGTGTTATAAGCCTCATTTCTTTTCTTTTCAACATCCATGGGCCTCTAATAGAGTGTAAGACCCAATCCCCTTTTGAAACCAAAAACTTTTGGGCCTTAGTCATTGTATAAGACCCACGGTGTTTTCCAAACCTCGACGCGATCGTCGCCCTTTTCAAAATTAACCATTGGGCTTCTCCTTGAGCTATAAGACCCATATTTGTTCACTTTCAATCATTTTTCGGCCTCTTGAGAGAGTGTAAGACCCATCCCTTTGTACAGAAAACCTTTTTCTGGGCCTCAGTCACTTGTATAAGTCCCTGTACAAATTCAAAATCACAGTGCAATCACTGATAAAACCTTGGGCCTCTCCTTGAGCTGTAAGCCACAACAATCTTTTCAAAGCACTTTCTCCTTTGATTTTATATATTGTTATTAAAGCTTTCTTTGTTGAACAAACTAACAAAACAGCACGGAAGCTCTACAACCGAGTAAGTGTTTACCCGCTTTCATTTACCGCTTTCGTATGTATATAACTGTACTGTGGGACTGTTTCACTGTAAGTCTTCTTTCATAAACTCATATCGACTGTGTAATACTAGTATAGCTATTTAGAGTTTCCCCGGCAACTACGTCTAGAACTAGACAAAACCTCGTCTCCTTACATCCTACGTTCTCCCGGATATTTCAACATAACCTAAACAATGAGAATTTTCTTTTACAGCAATTTTAGATAACTAGATCTAAGAAATCTCCCCCCTTGAACAGTTCATTTACAGAAGGCCAACGTTCCAAGTGAAACCCCTTTTGGAACTGTTCATCAGCCTCCTCTTGGGCTTAGTGCAAGGACCCACGGGCTTCCTAAAAGTATCCCCGCCTCCTCTTGGGCATTGTACAAGGACCGGTCGGCTTCTTAGAAGTTTTCACAACCTCCTCTTAGGCTTCGTATAATGATTCTTCTTCCGGGAAGATAGCCTCCTCTTGGGCCTCGTACAAATTGTCCCTTCGGCTTCTTAAAATTTCTTCTAGCCTCCTCTTGGGCTTCGTACAAATTATCCCAACGACCTCTTAAAGGTATAGGAATAGAAATTAATCATCTTAATAGAACAGTCTTTCAAAGAGTCTAGATCTTTCTACCGCAAACAGACTGTCTCTTAATTTCTCTTAAGCATAGTACGAAAGATAAAACTCTAGACTTGGCCAGTCTAATATCCTTGAGTCTCGAAGACATTCTCAAGTTCCTTTCAAAAATAGGAAAAACACCCATAGACTTGGACAGTCTCCATACCCTTTGGATTTCTCATTTCCTTAAAGAACAAGAAATAACCTTGATCTTCTGATCAGTACCAAAGTATAACCTTACCTGGAATCAGTCTCTTTATAAGAACTGATTTTCTCTTTTAAACTAACACACTGGACCTGTCACTCCACTGAAACAGTCACCAGCACCCCAGCCTCCTCTTGGGCTTTGTACAAATGATTCTCCCCAGCGGAGCTAACCTTTTTAGACTCTCTTGTTGAGTCAAATATCCCTTTTTAGCCTCCATCCCGGGCTTCGTACGAGATACAAAAACACTCTCTTGTTGAGTATAAAAGACTCTCTTGTTGATTCAAATCCCTCTTTAGCCTCCATCTCGGGCTTCGTACGAGATACAAAAACACTCTCTTGTTGAGTATAAAAGACTCTCTTGTTGAGTCAAAACATCTTTAGCCTCAATCTCGGGCTTCGTACGAGATACAAAAACACTCTCTTATTGAGTATAAAAGCCTCTCTTGGTGAGTCAAACATCTTTAGCCTTCATCTCGGGCTTCGTACGAGATATAAAATCACTCTCTTGTTGAGTATAAAAGAATCTCTTGTTGAGTCAAACCCTTTTAGCCTCAATCTTGGGCTTTATACAAGACAGAAAGAACATTTTCCCCTGAAAATTCAGCCTTTTAGCCTCCTCTTAGGCTTTGTATAAGGAAACCCTGGTTGAGACAATCAACCTTTTAGCATCAAAGATGTGCATTGCTTACAGCATACAAACATCAACAACTCCTTTTCCCCCATCTAATTGCTGTAAGCGGCAAGCCTCTGGATTATTTACATCTACGTCATTGTCCCTCTTTTAGCATGAGAAACTCCTAAGGAAAGCTGGCATTACTCTAAACTGAGTTAAAGTCTTCTCCTTCAGGTTAAAACCCCCTATAAAGGAAATTATGGCATTACTAGATTCACATATCCCCGTTAAAGTAATTCTCCTTTATAATCAGTCACCCAACTGTTGTGACAAACAGACCTCCTTTGGAGATGATAAATTCTCTCTATAGCTTCACATCTTGGGCTTTGAACAAGATACAAACCACATTTAGCTTCACATCTTGGGCTTCGAACAAGATACAAACCACATTTAGCTTCACATCTTGGGCTTTGAACAAGATACAAATAGACATTTAACTTCACGTCTTGGGCTTTGAACAAGACACCAAAACACCATTTCCTCCCATAGAATAGGAGGAACTACGATCACTCTGATTTCCCTATCCCGGGAATACGTAGGCATAAGATTGCAAAAGAATCTTAGCGAGCACACTAATCAAAAACCCAAAATCCCATACCTTCATGCATCAATCAAAAAGTATCAGTCCTAACATCCTCACAAATGTTCCCTTCACACTGTGTTTTTAACAAAATAAGCCAGAGAGAGGCCCCACTACCACATAGCATCTGTAACCTAACAGACCGTTGTTCAAACTCAGTATGCAAGCAGGGTTAGTTGGAGACATCTATTTCCCTTCCTTCATCAGCTTCAATAGGATAAAAAATGAATCGACCTGTAGTACCCCAGAGCAACAGTGCTTAGGAACCACGTCCAAAATCGCTCGCTACAGTGTTGTAGGTAGAGGAAAAGGTGGTGATCGAAAATCTGACAAGAGTCACATTCAATGTTTCAATTGTCAGAAGTATGGCCACTATTTTAGTGATTGTCCAGAAAAGAAGAAAAATCAAGAAATTGATGCAAAGCTGGTGAAACATGAAGAAGAAGAGACGTTGCTGATGGTCACAACAAGATATGAAGAAAGATTCCAAGATTAGTGGTACTTGGACTCATGATGCTCATCACACATGACTGGAAGGAAAGATTAGTTTGTCAACATAAAGCCCTCATTGAAGAACACGGTGAAGTTTGCAAATGACAACACTCTAGCAGCTGAAGGTGTTGGTGATGTTCTGATTATGAGGAAAGATGGCAAGAGGTCAACAATTTCCAATGTGTTGTACATATCAGGCATAAAGAGTAATTTGCTCAATATAGGGCAGCTGGTCGAAAAGAACTACAAGGTAGTTGTCGAAGATAAGATGATGAAAGTCCTCGACGCAGGTGGTAGGTTGATCTTGAAGGCTCCAATGTCCCAGAATAGGACCTTCAAGATTGAACTCAAGGTGATGGAGCACAAGTGCCTAGCAACTGTAGCCAGCAGAGATGAGTGGTTATGGCATTTTCGATCAGGCCATCTGAACTTCAATGACATCAGAGAGCTAAAGAGAAGAAATATGGTTTCAGGATTACCAGAAATTGACATTCCAAGTGAAATATGTGAAGAGTGTGTTCAGTCGAAACAACACTAGAATAGCTTCAACAAGGATGCAGGAAGGAAGTCGAAGGCAATTCTAGAAGTCATATACTCTTATGTATATGGTCCAATCCAGGTAGATTCGATTGGTGGCAACTGTCGTAACCCGAAATTTGACCTCCCACTTTTTCCTTTTGCATAAGCATGCGCATTCGCATCGTTAGCATACGCAATCGCATTTTTCTTTGTGTGTTTCTTGTTGCAGGATATTCAGGTTTTCCAAGTCCGATTAATTGAATCCTCACGAGATTATCACATCTTCAAAATAAGCTCAAAATAAAGGTTTCCATGTTTATTCATCAAGACAAGAGGTGGAAAATCGGAATCAGGACTTCAACATCATCTTTTTGCAAATTTGTGGAAATTTGGCTGAAGTAATCGGTTAGCACATATGCTGTAACCGGTTACCCAGTGTATTTTTCACCAAAAAACGCAAGTTTTCAAGCAAGTAACCGGTTAGCACATATGCTGTAACCGGTTACTCTGGGCAAAATTTCAGTTCCTGCTGCATTTTTGGGACAGCCTCCTTGCACACTCTTTGGTCATTGATTCTATAATATTCTAGCAGCATGTGGAATATTCTAGACTTCTCTAGACATTTCAAGGTTATTCAATTCAATCCAAGTGCATTTACTCTAATGCTTCACTCCAAATTAAGTGCACCATGTTCCTTGTTTTACAAGCGTGCTATGGATGTTTTAGGTGTCATTTAACTTTTGATCGAAGCTTATTCATGAACTTTTGTCGCACACTTTCGATTATGTAATTTGTTCATATTTTGGCATCATGTGAATATAATCATTCTTGCATTTCTCTTTGATCACATAACATGACTTTGTGTTGTATATTTGTTGATCATTTAGTACTGTTTGTATTCCCTTTCTTGGATTTGCATTAAGTTCATTTTTCATGGATGATCTTAATCTTGTTTAATCAATAATTCACACCTTTTGCTTTAATGATTTTCCATTTCTCTTTGGAAAATTGTTGGCATAGCTTTCCTCTTTGATTAATGGATCGAAACCATGTTTCGATTAATTGATCTTTCCCTTTCCTTCTCTTTAGGCTTCCTTTATAGTTCTTTCTCTCTTTTCCTCCCGTGGAGTTGAAGATGCGCGAGGTCTAACGCACGATACTGGAGCACTGTACAAATGGGGGCTATTACACTGTCCGTTTCAATTTCCACACTATATTTTGGGTGCTAGAGAAGGAATGAGGATGGATTTTTTCTACCCTCATTCTAGCTATTTCTTTGGTAAGGGCGTCTTGTCCTCTCCTCGAGAATATTCACCTCTATCCTCAAGCTATAGTGTTTCTCATTCCCCAGTCGGGTTGACCCTTGATCACTTTTTACACCTCTCAATATCTCTCTTGATTAATCACCATCCTTCTTGGTTAAGATCATTTGTGTTTTGAGTTAGCATTCTTCTCCTTAGTCTCAACTTTCTTTTTCTTGTGGCCAGTCATTGCTATTTTGATTCCCCTGAAAAGTCTAAACCTTTTTCTTCGGTTAATCGCAGGTTTTCTGTTAAAACCGAATCCCCAGGAGTTCGCAACCTTCTTTTGGTTCTTCTCCCTTTGTTTGGTTAACCATTGCTTGTCGATTAAAACACCAATTTGCACTTTCTTTTTTTCTTCAGTCAAACACAGTCCGTCTGTTAAAACACTGATTTCTTCTTGGGTTAATCACCTTTTCTTGGTTAATCACCCCTCTCTTCTCGTCAGTTAACCACAGTCCGTCTGTTAAAACACTGAGCCCTTTCGAGTTAATCACCTTCTCTTGGTTAATCACTCGTTTCCTTCTCGGTTAATCATAGTTCGTTTGTAAATACCGAATCCCCAGCAGTTGGTAACCTTTTCTTGGTTCAAATACTTGCACCCCTTGGGTTAGTAACCTTCTTTTGGTTCAATACCCTTTTTTTGATCAAGTACTGTTTGTTCAGTCGGTATCGGCAGTCCTTTGGGTCACGACCTTCGCTCGGTCCTACACTCGTCCTTTGGGTCACGACCTTTGCTCGGTCCTACACCCGTCTTTTGGGTCACAACCTTCGCTCGGTCCTACACCCGTCCTTTGGGTCACGACCTTTGCTCGGTCCTACACCCGTCCTTTGGGTCATGACCTTCGCTCGGTCTTACACCCGTTCTTTGGTTAATCATAATTCTTATCTGTTAAAACTTCTTTTCCTTACAAAGTCTTAATATCTTCTGTCGGTTAACCACTGCCAGTCAGTTAACATACCGAGTCCTCTTTTCTCTTGGTTGTAACATCATTCCTTTGTCTGTTTCCTCAGTTGGGTCGCTACCTTCTGATTCTTAGTCAAGGTTTCTTTGTGCTCTTATTCCCCTGTGGAATCTCTTTATTCCTTTCGCTCTCTTGGTTTCGACACCACTATTTCACTTTATTCTCAGTATAATCATTCTTTCCTTTTGCTCTCCTTTCTTGGTTTTGACACCATTTCTTTGGAATCCCCAGTGGAATTTCCTGCTTTCTTTTGCTCTTGGTTTTGACACCATTTTCCTTTTCCTTTTCCTTTTCCTTTTCCGTCTTAGTTCCCCGAACTACGAAAGCTCTGATTCTGCATTCTTTTGAATGTCAGATATGTAGGCACGAGACGTGATGTCTTGGTGAGCACACTTCCACCTTTCTTTCCTTCTCCATTTCTTCCTTCTTCTCTGTCCCCTGGTTCCATGAACTACGACGCTCTGATTTCCTCATTGCACTATGAGGGTACGTAGGCACGAGGGCCGCAATCCTCCGCGAGCACTTTCTTTCTTTCTTTCCTTTTTCCCCTTTCTTCTCTCTCTCTCTCTCTCCTTTTTCTTTTAGCTAGAAGCCTTTAGATAGATAACCCATCCAAGCCTAGAAGCAAACGAAATGGTTCCCGTCGAGTACGACGGATGCGTTAGGTGCTAGTACCTTCCTTTCGCATAACTGACCCCCGTTCCCATTTCTCTTCCCCTTGGGTTTTATCGATATTTTCCCTGTCCTTCTGGACTAAATAAAGTTCGGTGGCGACTCTGTTGTATCTTTGAGTGTGCGATTCACTCAGGATATAAACCAGCCATCTTCAGCAATAGATACTTTGTCACTTTCATAGATGATTACAGTCGAAAGTTGTGGACTTACCTCATCAAGAAGAAAAGTGATGTGATCGAGGTATTTGCCAGATTCAAATCTATGGTCGAAAGACAGAGTGGTCGAAAGTTGAAAATTCTGAGGACTGATGGTGGTGGAGAGTATGTTTCAAAGGAGTTCGATGCATTATGTGAAAAGGAAGGGATCGTGCATGAGGTGGTGCCGCTTTATACTCCACAACAAAATGGAATTACAGAACGAAAGAACAGAACCGTCATGAACATGGTGAGAAGTATGTTGAATGGAAACCATTTACCCAAAGAATTATGGGGAGAAGCGGTTTCGACAGCAACATATATTTTGAACAGATGTCCGACGAAGAAGCTTGAAGGAATCACACCAGAAGAATGTTGGTCTAGTGTCAAGCCTAGCCTCAGCCACTTGAAGTTGTTTGGATCTATAGCACATAGACATGTGCCAGATCAGTTGAGAAGAAAGCTTGATGACAAGTCGAATCAGATGATCTTGATAGGATATCATTCGATTGGAGGTTACAAACTGTTCGACCTAGTAAATAAGCAGGTAGTAATCAGCAGGGACGTGATCATATATGAGCTTAAAGAGTGGGACTGGACTGAGAATGCCAAGAAGGATTCAGTGAGAATATCTTGTGAAGAACCAACCACTGAAGTTGAAAGAGAAGTTCGACAAGAACCAGTCATAGATGAAGCAGGTCCAAGCAGGCCTCGACGAACAAGACACATGCCTGCAAGGTTGCAAGAATGTGTAATTACATCAGATGATGCGGTTGATGAAGAGGGTGAGCTGGTACATTATGCTTTCTACGCAGATGTCGAACCAATCAATGCAGCTGAGGCATTGAAAGATTCGAAGTGGATGAAAACAATGAATAAGGAGTTAGAGTCCATCGAAGTCAATAACACCTGGTCACTTGTTGAATTGCCTCAAGGCAAGAAGGTAATTGATGTGAAGTGGGTTTACAAGGTGAAGGTGAATCCTAGAGGAGAAGTAACTTGACACAAGTCGAGACTTGTGGCGAAAGGATTTCTTCAAAAGGAAGGAATCGACTTCGATGAAGTGTTCGCACCTCTTGCTAGGATCGAAACAATCAGGCTGGTTGTTGGTCTAGCAAATATGAATAATTGGCACACATGTCAGATGGACGTGAAGTGTGCATTCCTTAATGGCCCCTTAGATGAAGAAGTTTATGTCGCACAACCAGCTGGGTATGTGAAACGAGGCGAAGAAGGAAAGGTGTACAGGCTGCATAAAGCCCTGTATGGACTTAAGCAAGCTCCAAGAGCTTGGAATAAGAAAATCGACAACTTCTTAAGGAAGAAGGAATTTGTGAAGTATACGACTGAGCATGGAGTGTATGTAAGGAGAAGCAATAATGAATTGCTTATACTATACCTCTATGTCGATGACCTGTTGATAATAGGGAGTTGCAAGAAGGAGATCGAAGATTTCAAACATGACCTAAACGAGGAGTTTGAAATGTCAGACTTGGGAAATCTCTTATATTTCCCTTGCATCGAATTCTACAAGACTAGTAGAGGTTTGATGATGCACCAAAGAAGATGTGCAGGCGAAATACTCAAGAGATTTGAGATGCAAGATTGCAACCCAACTTCGACTCCAGTTGAGACCAAACTGTAATTGTCGAAGGATTCAGATGAAGATGATGTCGACCTAACCCAATACAGAAGACTTATTGGTTCACTTAGATACCTTTGTACAAGGCCTGACTTAGCATACAGTGTGGGTATGGTAAATAGATTCATGCAGAAGTCAAAGGTATCACACCTAGCAGCAACGAAGAGGATACTGAGGTATCTGAAAGGAACTCTCGACTACGGCATTTTGTTTCTTGCAGCTGATGAAGGGAAAGAATGCAAGTTAGTGGGATACACTGACTCTAGCTGGTGTAGTGATGTTGAGGATAGAAAATCCACAACTGGATATGTGTTTATGTTAGGTGGTGCACCAGTTGCATGGAGTTCGAGAAAGAAGCCAATAGTGGCATTGTCATCATGCGAAGCAGAATATATAGTTGTTTCTCTTTGTGCATGTCAAGCAACCTGGATGGTGAACTTGGTCGAAGAGATTATAGGGAAGAGTCATGGAGCAATTACCATGAAGGTCGACAACATGTCAGCTATCAACTTGGCGAAGAATCCAATAGCACACGGTCGAAGCAAGCACATCGAAATGAGGTTCCATTATCTTTGAGAGCAGGTAGCAGAAGGGAAGATGGACTTGGAACACTGCAAAACTGAGAATCAGATTGCAGATATCATGACGAAGGGAGTGCAAGTCGAAGTTTTCAGAAGACTAAGAGCCATGATGAATGTAGACAGCTTAGACACAATGAATTAGGTGGTGTGTTAAATTGTAATTCCTTGTGTCGAAGTGTCGAAGCAAGGGTGTGTCGAAATAGTTGTTTCACACAGATTTGATTTAGATTTGATTTGATATAGTTCCAAAATAGGTAGTTTGGGCTTTTATAGTTTTGAGCTTTGGCTTGGAGAACAAGTAAAGCAAAATCTATAAATAGGGAGTAACCCTTATTTTTGTAAATAGTCACAACACATTGTAATTCACGGTTTGCAGTTGCAACTGAATAGAAAGAGAAAAATCCCACAGTTTGTGGGTAACAACCTTCTTCTCCAAATTCTCTTAGAATCCTAATTTTCTTTCTTTCTCTAATTTCTTCTTTTCTTTGGTATTGCTGCGCTAAGAACCCGTCTTGTTTATAAAGATAGGGTCGGAATTCCCATAGGTTTTGGGTTAATTCCAACAATTTGAACTTTATCTTAGTCATTATGTTCTATTATTTTAACTTTGGTGTGAATTCGTTTAACTTATTATAATTCTTTAATTTTTTGAAATTATTATTAAATGAAGGATAAAATGAAGTGTACAACTATGTTATATTCTTATATGTACTATCGATATTGTTGTATTAAATTTGTAATGGATTTTTAAAATATTTATTTTATTAAATTGGTGTGAATATATGATTACGTGTGAAACATCTATGAAATTTAATTTCATATTATTAGATTATTTAATAAACGGTTCGACCGTAGGTTTAATCGGTTGAAACAATTGAACCTTAAATCAAAAGTTTCGTCGGTTCGATCTCCGATCCGATTTTTAAAACATTGATTAGAACGAAATAATTGTTGATACCTACCGCTAGTTTTCGTTGGAATAGGAATTGTAGAAATCAATTAATTGGTTATACCCTAAATTAAGTTATGTTGCTATAAAATTTAGTAACACACCAACTTCTTAGCTGATATTAGTTTTATCATTATTTTTTAAATAAATTTATCAAAATTTTAAAAATATTTTTTTTGAATAATTTCTAAAATTAATAGCTGTAATTAAAGAAATAAATATAAGTATAGAATAAAATTAAGTGAACCTTCAATCATATTAAAAAACTTATCACCACATACTACAAACATGACAAATTATAAGTTAGTTAATATAATCAATTTAGTCTTTTTGCTAATAGGACATGCTTACAAACAATCAATTGAATTACAATCGGGCCTTAGGCCTATTACTTTGGTTCGGGTTGCCCTCAACCATAATAAAATCAAATTAAAAACATTGAAAGTGTAAACTCATAACAATCCTAAAAAAATTCAAAAGGTTTTTATCCACTTGATTTTCAATATTACTGTATCAAAACATAATTAGCTTGCACGATTTCTCTGTCAATGTTCATTACTTATCGCGAGAATGAGAATTTGTTTCGCAAGTGCCCTTGAAGCATCTGAAATCTGTTGTAAACAAAATAATAAAACTTAAAAATTTTGCTAAAACTAAGAAAGAACAAAATATCTTAGAGAAATGACAGAGCGCACATAACATGTGACTCCTGAAATATAAAACAAATGTAATTGAATAAAACAATTACATAACTCCATTATTATATTCACATACTTGTCTAGTATCTTGTATTCAAGCATTCCCGTCTCTTTTAGAAAATCGATTTTGAATCAATTGCATTATATTTTTCATAAATGTCTCTCTCTCTCTCTCTCCTAAATGGCTCATGATTACTGATCAGTGTATTTTAATACAGAATATTTTACTTTGTTCTATGATAATTTTATAACTTTTTGCATTATTTTCATTGCTTTTAATATGTTTTTGAAGTTACGTTTAAATTTGTTTTGATTTTATTGTATTGCTTATTTTTGGAATAAACTATAGATTGATAATTTCTAACTGTGCAGATCATAACTTGAGCTACAAGATTTTGTTTGATTTTTTCTAATATGCGTTGAAAAGTTAAGATAAAGAGCTACAAGTTTCAAGTTGATGTCATAATCCAATTAGGAGCGAAGAGGATTCAAATTATTATTTTTCGCTCCACACTTAATAAAATAAATTAGTTAGTTTTGAGACAGCTTATATTTTTCGGGTCGGTGCTCTTAAAATCCAATTTTATTTATTATTTAAGTTAAACTCAGCATTAGGAAAAGGGAGACAATTTTTAAGAATTAGAGAGAGCATTAGGATTACATGGTCGGCTAAACTTCAAGGTTAATCTACTGTTTCGGAATTTCATCAAGACTTTGAGATTATTATATTATCAATTTTTATTCAATTCCTTTCAATACTATTTTGTGTATTCTTGTTTGCTTAATTCAAGTTGCATATAATAGTATTGATTAAATTTGATCGATTCATATTCCTGAACTTCGCGTATTAACTTAGCTTATTCGTTAACTTCGCCAAATCTTTAGTCGTCATGCTTAATGCGGAAAATATGAATAATAATTTACATAGTGTTGATCACGCTTGTTAATCGATACTATAATTAAATAGGAATTGATTCCGCTTAGCGAATTGGTGATATAATAACCGATGATAAGTCTGAAATTACCAACTAGTAGATTAATCCATTAATCATAATTGTAATCATTTTCTTTATTTTCAATTGTCTGAACACCTAAAACCCCCCCTTTTCGTTTCTTTCCTTTGGTTAAATTAACTTTGAGTCCTTCTGATACAACTTGAGTATCGCTTCCTTATTCTACACTTTATTTACTCGTTTTTGACTCGTGTACGTTAATAGATCAAAATTGGCATCATTGTCGGGGACTCTTTGTTGATATTAGTCAATTTTTTAATCCTAGTTTAGAGTATTGTTAGCAATCTTTTTGTTTTTTTTTTGTTTTTGTTTTGTGTTTTTGTTTGTTGATTCTTACGATTGCAGTTAGTGGTATGTTGACCGCGCGACACTGACGTGTCTGTCAGATAATAACTGCAAGTATACAGTTGTTTGTTTGGTTTTAAAAAGATTGTCGAACCCACAGGGATTGATAATTAAACTAATGTTATCTATTGTCGTTGTGCAAAGCTAAAGCTAAGGGTTAAAATGATAAGAACGGGAACAAAAATTCTAATGGCTAAAGGTTTGAAAACGATTAAGAAACGAGTCCGGAATATGAATTTCGTGCTCCTAAGAGACCTGCAGAATTCTGGTGCTAGTTACGGTTAAATCTAATTCCATAGAAAATGTCGACTTAAAGACTCCGTCTCACACTCTCGCGCTATTGATAAGAACCACACTTCCTAACCACAGAGTTTTGCTCTCGCTCGTCCGTTTCAATTAAAAAGCGTGTTTTAAAAGTCAATGAGATTCTAAGTGATACCTAAAGCGCTCTCGCTGTTTTTAGGATCGTTGCCTAGTTTCCACTATCCGGTACATTCCTCACACTCTCGCGCTATCGGCCAGAACCTTGGTTTATTTTTCACTCTCGTGACAAAAAACAACATAAATCATGCAAATTGGAAACTACTACCAAAACGAAACAAAATCATAATTTTGCACCTGACATTTCTACTAAGTCTCGTCGGTAACGACGGTCCTCATACGCCGAACTCAATTAATTTAACAAGACATAATATTATCTACAACTAACATGTTCACAACAATCATACTTAGAACTAGCATGTTAAACAAATATAAAGTAACTACAAGTGCAGGTAAGAATGAGAAACAGACCTGAAAATCAAATAACTAAAATTTGAATTAAGATGCCGGCAGGCTTCATTTATGATCCAAGAGTACAACAATGAAAAGAAAAAGAAAAAGAACAATAACAATTGTGACAATCCCTCGATGTGAGTTATTGTCGCTTTATAACTAATTTATGCCTAAACACTAAACTGAATTTTTGCAGCGCTTCCGCACGTCTTGGATGCCTCAGAAATTGCCCCAGAGGGCCTATATATAGAGGAACTATGTCTGGCGAACTCCCCGAATCGTGTTTGCAGATGGAGGGAAAAGCAGTTGAAAAACTGCTGAGAAACTGCCCACTAACGCAGAACTGCCTTCTGCGAAACAATGGCGAACGCCATCTTAGAGCAATGGCGAACGCCATTGCTTCTTCACTAATCTGATGTGGCACTGGCTGGCAATGGCGAGCGCCATCTAGGGATGGCGAACGCCATATCAACAGAAGTAGTAGATTCTTCACTTTTTGCAGCTCTTTTGCTCTTTTAGCTCCTCTTTCTGATTTTTCTCCCAAATTCCTAACGAACGGGGCCGACAACTACAAAACAACAAAAACAAAATAAAAGGTGACGAAACACAATAAAATACGGACGAAAACATGTACGCTATAGGCCTAAAAACACAATATGATTCCTCATTATCAAACTCCCTCACACTTAACCGTTGCTTGTCCTCAAGCAGTCTCCCAACTCGATAAAAATGGTAAGTACAGTGTCCGAAACATAGGCACGACAAAACTCTAAAAGGTAGGAGACTGCTAGGCTAATGTTGAATAGATAGGTACTAGATATCGATAACAAGGACACCATAATAACACACATCCACATTATGCGGACAAGAACTCCCCTATTGAAATACCAATATGAATCATTTATTATAACTCGACATACATTCTTCGTTCTTTTTTACCTCTTTTTTTATTCTCGCGCAATCACATTAAGCCCGTTATCCCCCACACTCACATGGTAAGTGAACCTTTTAGTGTTTATTGATCTCAATATCTAATTTTACATTTTTCTTTCTTTTTTTTTTCTTTTTTTCTCTCTCGAATTGCAAGAGTCTGATCCGTTGGGCTAAATGGCCGGGTGAGGTTCACCTAACTTAGAGGGATTATATCCTTTTATTCGCTTATTCTATAAAATCATTTAATTCAATTTTTGAGATCAAACACATATTTGCATCAGTTCATTACTTAGTGTGTGCTTTAGGATGGTGCTGACTGCTAGTATAAACTACTCAAGAGGCTACTACAAAAAATAATCAGAACTCAAGGTCTCAGCATTATAGTTATTCAAATCGATGCCACATACTTAGGGAGTTCGAGGTGTTAGGACGGTACCGATATTATCAAAATTTCCCTAAGTCTACCTAACATAACCTAAGAATGAGAAACAACCTATATTCTCAGAGTGTCATTCCATTGAATCAGAACAAAAAAAAAATTATTGGGGTTCAATTTTAAGGGAATTTTCTAACAAAAAGGAAAAAGTAACATGCATTAGGACTCAACAGCGCACATATAACTCGACACATAAACAGAAAACAATTTAACAAAAACTAACTAGAAAACATAAAATCAACATAAAAACAGAGGAAGTAAAACGGGAAAAGTGAAAATAAAGCAGTAAAGCTCCTCCCCCGCACTTGAACCAAAAATTGTCCTCAATGTTTCAATACAAGGTGAAAGAAGGAGTAGAAAATCTGGTGTGAGGCTCAGTGATGCCGGCCTCGGCCGCGGTGATGTCCAAATCCTCTACCAAGTGCAGGGTGTGGAACATGTTGCATAAGCTCTCTCATATCCGTCACCTTTGTCCTCAGTCCGTCCATTTGCTCAATAACGTCACCCATATCGTGCTCAGTCCTATCAGCAAAATCAACCTGTTGCTGGCTGACCTGGTCTATGGCAAATCTCAGTTCCTCTTGCTGCCTTTGCATGCTCCGAAGGAGTAGATCACGCTCCGCCTCCATATTGTTCCTATGCCTAAGCTCAGACAGGATGTCATCAAGGGAGCTCCGGATGGCAATGTAGTCATACTCCTCGTGGGGCTGGAATCCGGCCGAGGTATCAGAAAAAGCATATGTGGTGTGTGCATGAGTGCTAGACTCGGGAGGGTCAGTAGTGCGGGCACAAGTGCGAGTCTGTGGAGCATCGCTCCCCACAAGGTTATTATAAGCTCGGTCAACCATCTCCTTATCATGATCAGGGGCCTCGACATCAAAGATCCAGTTAGTACTAACGCACACGTTAATGCGCGTTGCGCAAGGTAAAGTAACGCTCATAACCTCTCGGTTACTAATCATCAAATAGTATATGCCGCCTGGTTTGTTCTTAAAAACGCACATGACATGACAACACTCTAGATCAGCATAGGGTGTTCTTAAAGGATCAAGGGTATCCAACTCAGTTTGCAAGTTTAAATCAAGGGCTATAGAGGTAATCAACCCACCAACACATATAGGACCACCTGTTTTATCGCTGGCAGAAGCAAGGTGTGCTAAGAGGAACGGTGTCAGGTTAACCTTAGCCTCAGAAAGTGCACAGTGAATAAAGAAGAGGTCTTTGGAATTCACATTCACAGTGTTTTCCCGGCCAAAAGTTGTGTTAGCTAAGGTACGGTGCAAATACCTAATGGTTGGGTTATGAATAGTGGTGGCTTTAAGACCTTCCCAGATGGTGGTGGTTTTTCCAGTTATTTGCTGCCAAAAGCCAAGAGCACTAGGCTCTCAGTTGCTGTCAAGAGGGGCTTGGCAAGCATATTCTTCTCTACTGGGGAATTGAAAAATGGCACCTATTTGCTCTTGGGTAAGTGTGAAATTCCTATTAAATATTCTAAAGACAATCGGGCCAGTGGTGCGAGAGGGTCCGGTGGAATATAAAAAAGAACTTAAAAACTCATAAGTAAGCCTAGTGTATGTGGGGTTGGTTAAGGAACAGAAATGTGACATACCTAGGTTGTTAAGCATCCAATTGATGCTGTCGAATAGGCCCAAGTCTCGGACAGCAGCAGTATCGGGATACCATGTTGTGAAGACCAGCCTCATGAATAACTTGCGATAATTTGTTTTTTGATGTTCATCATCGATGTCTTCCGCAAAAGAAATACCTATGTAGTCGATATCTCTTGCTACTCTTGGAGGCATGATGAAATTTGGATGGATTATGGAAATTTGGAAATAGTGAGTGTGGATGATTTGAGGGAAGAAAAGTGGTTTGTGAAGTGAGAAGAATGGGGTGTTATGGTATTATATAGTGATGAGAAAGAAGTTGGATGGTTGAGGGTTGGAGTAGGAGTTAATAGTGATTAGTGAGGGTGGTTATGAGAGGAGTTAAGATATTTGAATGGATTTTGGTGGAAAAACGCGCAAAGGTAGATTGAAAAATGAAAAACTGTCTATTTTCCTGATATGGCGACCGTCATTTTAAATACATGGCAAACGCCATGTCCTCTAAACGTTAGATAATTGAGATTTTAAACTAATGGCGAACGCCGTGTAAACCCATCAGCATAATGGCGAACGCCATTAGGCTAAAATTTGCAGGTTTAAGTTTTGGTTCAGATTCACTGTAGCTTTTGTTTTAAACGAAATAAATACATTAAATTAATTAAACTAGTGATATAAAATGAAAATAAAACAACTGGTAAGGGAAATTACGATAGATTAAACAACTGCAACATGTTCGCGTCGATGGCTCGACAGTAATGTAAATACAAACAGTCAGTAAAGGAAAAATACATAATGAAAACGAATACTACAAACTATGAAATAAGGAAATATCGGTACATCCAATACTACTAGCCATCACGGCGCCTAATGTTAGACTTAGTGAAACGCCTCATCGAATAGACTTGCTGGAATAGGTGATCGAACTGCTCATTAGCAACGTCCGTAAAACCAAAGAGATCAACTCGGATAGTGGTGAGTTCTCCTCTAAGGGAACCAACCTCAAACTGTAGAGTAGAGATAGCAGTAGCAACATCAATAGGAGGATGGGCACCAGAGATGTGAGAAACAACATCATGGAGAATGGCATCCCAGACTTTATAAGGCTGAGGGCGGTAAGGTGGGGTAGGTAACTCTCTTTGGCCCTTTAAATCATAAAGCCAATGATTTCGGTTATGAAAATTTGTTTTCTCATGGTTGAGCAATGTGAAGTTATGGACCACTTGGTTATCAATGAGGAATTCAAACTCTACAGGTCCTAAATTAGCAATAATGCCACGGTTAAAGCAAAAGTTCAGGTGCATGGGACGGATACCTCCAAAGGCACGAATACGGTTAAGTTGGTATCTCAGGCCAATGGCATCAGCAATCATAGTGACTAACCCTCATATGAGAATAGTACCTTGGGTCTCATGGGGAATTCTGTTCAGGTTTGCTAACACATAGGTAGCGATATTCACAGTTCTTCCCTGAGAGGCACAATACACTATAAACAACTCATAATTTGACACAGAAGTAATGTTATCATCTTTACAAAATAGTGTATGGGCTAAAATCTTATGGAAATAGTGGATGGCGTGGTTATGGATATTCTCCGAAAACATGGCGTGTGGCTCAGGGTGGTAATTTTCGGTTATGGTTCCCCAAAAGTAGTCAAGGTCAAGGTTGGTAAAGCCATCATCAGGAGTTATGGTATAAGCATCAGGACCATTTGGAAATACTAAAAGATCGGCCATCTCATGGTGAGTGAAGTGGTATTTGGTTCCAAACAATCTGAAGGTAGCTAAGCCTCGGCCAAATCCAAAACCTCAATTAGGATCATAGTAAAGGGAACTCAGAAACTGAAGGGTGAGCCTACGTTACGGGGTAGACCTCTTTCTCACAGCAAAGTTAGCCCAACCTATTTGGTTGAGAAGGTATATTACACTGTCTTTGAGTCCTAGAGTGGTCAAGGTGAGTCCATCAGGATAAATTGGTAATGTCATCTCCCTCTGGGCCAAAAATTCGAAACGACGCCTCTGAGCTTCGTTCCTAAAGACAACCCCCATGTCATCAACATGCTCTATTCTCCTAAGTTAGTGACAAGTTATCCCAAACTATGCTAGCCTGAAATTAGACAAAGATTACGCTATTAGTGGATTGTACCGCAAAGAAGTGTTAGAATAGATAATAATAATAATAATAATAATAATAATAATAATAATAATAATAATAAGAGTAAGAACGAAAACAAAACACAAAAGTAATAGTTATAATGAGAAAATTAAAAATAAAAGAGAGAATAAAGACTAAAGATCGTGGGTTACCTCCCACGCAGCGCTTGTTTAATGTCGGTAGCTCGACATTAGATTGGAGTCGGGCTATTTCTTCGAAAGAGCGGGCAACTCTTCAAAACTTGTAACTTATCCAGAAGTCCTTGTTTTCTATGTTGTGGTAATGCTTAAGTCGCTGCCCGTTTACAACGAATGTCTTATTGGATTTTCCTCTTATTTCTACGGCTCTGCTTTAGAAAACTCTTATAACCTCGAAAGGGTCAAACCATCTAGAACGGAGTTTGCCTGAAAATAATTTAATTCGAGAATTAAAAAGAAGGACTATGTCACCCTCGTTGAATTCTCGTCTCGTTATTCGTTTATCATGCCATTGTTTAGTTCTTTCCTTGTAAATCCGGGCATTTTCATAGGCATCTAGTCTAACTTTTTATAGTTCATGGATATCCAAAATT
Source organism: Lathyrus tuberosus (assembly GCA_022829125.1). Lineage (NCBI taxonomy): Eukaryota > Viridiplantae > Streptophyta > Magnoliopsida > Fabales > Fabaceae > Lathyrus > Lathyrus tuberosus. The sequence goes on from JALAZF010000090.1 coordinate 12,674,730, forward strand.
CTCTTCTCTCCTGCAGCTGCGTAATTCATATTTAGGGTCTTAATGGCCCAATAAGCCTTGTGCTCAAGTTCGACAGACAGGTGACAAGATTTACCATAAACTAATTTGAATGGAGTGGTTCCTATCGGAGTTTTGTAAGTTGTCCTATAAGCCCATAGAGCTTCATGAAGTTTTGCAGACTAATCCTTCCTAGAGGTCGCAACGGTTTTCTCTAATATCTGCTTAATTTCTCTGTTAGAAACCTTAATTTGTCCACTTGTCTGGGGGTGATAAGGTGTTGCTACTCGGTGTCGCACTTCATATTTGAGCAACAATTTTCCAAAGATATTTGAGATGAAATGGGATCCACCATTGCTAATGACAACTCTCGGCACACCGAATCTAGGAAAAATCACATTCTTGAAAAGCTTGATGACTACTCGTGCATCGTTAGTGGGAGAAGCTACTACTTCGATCCATTTTGACACGTAATCAATTGCGACGAGTATGTATTTGTTGCCAAAAGAAGACAGGAAAGGACCCATGAAATCTATACCCCAAACATCAAAGACTTCTACTTCCAAAATATCCTTGAGTGGCATCTCATCGCATCTAGAGATATTTCCAGTGTGTTGGCACCGGTCGCAATTCATAACCGCGGTGTGGATATCCTTCCAAAGGTAAGGCCAAAATAGTCCAGATTGTAAGATTTCCGCACAAGTCTTCGAAGTGCTTGCATGCCCTCCATAGGGTGTAGAGTGGCAATGAGATATGATATCCTTTACTTATGATTCAGGGACACATCGACGGAAAATCCCATCGGCGCCTCTCTTGAAAAGCAAGGGCTCATCCCAATAATAATGTTTAAGATCATGAAATAATTTCTTCTTTTGTTGGTAGGATAAGTCTGGTGGAAGTACCCCAGCTGCTAGGTAGTAGACAAAGTCGGCGTACCATGGCAGTGTGGTTTTTGTGCAAATCGATTCCATAACTTTATTCATTTCTGCGTCATTATAAATTAAAGAGAATTCACATGTTTCACTTTCACTTTCTAACTGGGCTACAAGTCGATCATAAGGAAAATCATCATTGATGGGCACTTGTTCGGGTTCTTGGTCCTCAATCCTAGAAAGATGATCTGCTACTACATTTTCAGTCCCTTTCTTATCTTTGATTTCTAAGTCGAACTCTTGTAAAAGAAGAATCCATCTTAAAAGTCTCGGTTTAGCATCCTTTTTACTTAGCAGGTACCTAATTGCGGCGTGATCGGTATAGACAATTATTTTTGCTCCTACTAAGTAGGAACAAAATTTATCTAAAGCGAACACAACAGCTAGGAGTTCCTTTTCTATAGTGGCGTAGTTCATCTGGGCATTGTCTAAGGTTCTACTCGCGTAGTAAATAGCATGAATCTTTTTATCCTTTCTTTGTCCCAAGATAGCGTCAATGGCATAGTCACTAGCGTCACACACTATTTCAAACGGTTTACTCCAATCGGGTAGTTGCATAATAGGTGCAGTAATAAGAGCATTTTTCATATGTTCGAACGCTTTCAAGCAGTCCTCATCAAATATGAATTCAACATCTTTCATTAATAAGCTCATTAGTGGTTTGGTTATTTTAGAGAAATCTTTAATGAATCGTCGGTAGAAATCGGCGTGTCTCAAAAAGCTACGGATTTCTCTAACGATTTTCGGAGGTTGAAGATTTTCTATAATTTCAATTTTTGCTTTATCTACTTTAATTCCTCTGTCGGATACTACATGTCCCAGCACAATTTCTTCTCGAACCATGAAATGGTATTTTTCCCAATACAACACTAAATTAACTTTAACGCAACGTTCAAGTACCATTTCTAGGTTCGATAGACATCCTTCAAAACTTTGCCCACAGACAGAGAAATCGTCCACAAATACCTCCATATGTTGTCTATAAAATCAGCAAAGATTTACATTATACATCTCTGGAATGTTGCGCGTGCGTTACACAATCCAAACGACATTCCTCAACAGGAAAATGTACCATAAGGACAGGTAAAGGTAGTCTTTTCTTGGTCATCGGGGTGAATAGGAATTTGGAAGAATCCTGAGTATCTGTCTAAATAACAGAAATGATAATGTTTAGCCAGTCGCTCAAGCATTTGATCGATGAAGGGTAAAGGGAAATGATCTTTACGAGTGGCCTTATTCAGTTTTCTATAGTCTATGCACATTCTTCATCCAGTTTGAGTTCGTTTTGCTATGGATTCTCCCTTTTCATTACTAATAACTGTAACACCTCCCTTCTTTGGTACGACATGTACAGGACTGACCCAATTACTATCGGATATCGGGTATATAATTCCTGCTTCTAGTAGCTTTTGTACCTCCTTTTTTACTACATCGCTCAAAATATGATTTATTCTTCTCTGATGCTCTCTAGAGGTTTTACAGTCCTCCTCTAGCATAATGTGATGCATACATATAGAGGGACTTATTCCTTTTAGGTCCGAGATATTATACCCCAGTGCTTTTGGATACTTAGAACATGTAGCAATTTTTCGGTTTCTATATGTCCTAATTCAGCATTGACTATTACTGGTTGTTCAAGCTCGGTGTCTAGGAACTCATACCTTAGATTTTTTGGTAGCGTTTTAAGTTCTATAGAAGGCTTCTTTGGGCATAACATTGGATCAGGCGTTAATGCTAGACATTCCTTCAGACTGTCATCTACGTATGGCTTACGCCAATTATCGTCTTCGAATATAGGAGGTGCTGGAATCTTTAGTACTTCAGTATAATTAGATGGTTCTATCTCCATTTCTTTCACGAATTCGTCGATGACATCTAGGAAGCAACACGAATCATCTATATTTGGGGCCTTTAAGAATTGAGCTAAAATAAATTCTACTTTTTCTTCACCAACTTTAAAAGTTAACTTTCCTTTCTTGACATCAATGATGGCTCCGACTGTACCTAAAAAGGTTCTTCCTAAGATAATAGGAATGTTGGAATCCTCTTTTATGTCCATTACTACAAAGTCGGTAGGAATATAGAATTGACCTATACGAACGGGCACGTTCTCTAGCATACCTATAGGAAATTTCACAAAACGGTCCGCTAGTTGTAAAGACATTTTCGTTGGTCTTTGCTCTCCTAAATCGACTTTCTTACATGTGTATAAAGGCATTAGACTAACACTGGCTCCTAAGTCGCATAGAGCTTTGTCTTTGACAAACTTTCTAATTACACAAGGTATGGAGAAACTACCTGGGTCTTTTAGCTTATGAGGCATGTTGTTTTGAATGATGGCGCTACACTCTGCAGTGAGCATAACGATTTCATTATCCTCTAGCTTTTTCTTGTTGGATAGGATCTCTTTAAGGAATTTAGCATATGAAGGTATTTGCGTTATGGCTTCTGTGAATGGTATAGTGATATTGAGTTGTTTCAGAAGTTCTATGAATTTCTTAAATTTTCCTTCATTTTTAGACTTAGCAAGTCTTTGAGGATAAGGTATAAGGGGCTTGTATGGTGGCGGAGGCACATACGGTGTTTCTTTCTCTTCGGCATCTTCACTTTTGTCTTCCTTTTCATTATTATTTGGTGTGTTCACCTTTTTAGTTCCTTTACCAGAGTTTTGATACATGGCCGGATTTTGGAGTCTTGGGTCGACTGGTCCATCAAGTTTTGTTCTGCTTCACAGTGTGATAGCATTAACATGCCCTTTTGAGTTTGGTTGTGGTTGACCAGGAAATGTTCCAGTTGGGGCTGCTACTATTGCTTGTTGTTGGGCTACTTGAGAAATTTGAGTTTCTAACATTTTGTTATGGGTAGCCATAGCATCAAGTTTAGTTGCCATTTGCTTTAGCAATTCACTCGTGTGAACATTTTGGTTGGTGAATTCTTTGTTCTGTTGAGTTTGAGTTGTAATGAAATTTTCTAATAACTGCTCAACGTTTGACTTTCTAGGTGCTTGAGGAGCAGCGGGGGCTCCTTTCTGATACCCTGGAGGAACATCGGGGGATTGAGTTAGAGAAAATAAAGCGTTGTTGCACTTGTAGAAAAAATTTGGATGATTCCTTCAGCCTGGATTGTACGTGTTTGAGTACGGGTTTCCTTGGGTGTAGTTTACTTGATCGGTAGGAATATCAGCCAATAAATGACATTCGGCGTTACTGTGCCCAGGGGTTCCACACAATTCACAATTCGGTGTCACAGCGGCCACGGTGGTTGCTGGAGCTAAAGTCAAACTTTCAATCTTTTGAGTAAGCACATCTACTTTAGCACTGACACGGTCTAAATTGTTAACTTCATACATTCCGTTCTTCGTAGCAGGTTTTTCTATCGGAGTTCTCTCACCTCCCCATTGGAAGTGGTTTTGAGCCATGTTTTCAATTAGTTGATAGGCGTCTTCATATGGTTTGTCCATTAGAGCGCCGCCAGCTGCAACGTTCAGATTCAACTTTGTGTTGTAAAGAAGACCATTATAGAAAATATGGATTATCAATTATTGTTCAAGTCCATGGTGCGGACAAAGCCTCAACATGTCCTTGTATCTTTCCTAAGCATAGAAAAGAGATTCATTGTCTTTCTGCCTAAATCCATTGATTTGGGCTCATAGCATAGCAGTTTTGCTAGGCGGAAAATATCGGGCTAAGAAGACTTTCTTCAACTCATCCCACGCAGTGATGTGGTTGGATGGTAGAGACTGGAGCCAAGCTCTAGCTCTATCTCTTAAAGGGAAAGGGAAAGGACATAGTCTTATAGCTTCGTTACTGACACCATTTACTTTTACGGTGTCAGCATATTGCACAAACATAGATAAATAAAGGTTCAGGTCATCCGTGGAACTTCCAGAAAATTGGTTCATTTGAACGGCTTGTAACATCGAAGGTTTCAGCTCAAAATCATTTTGATTAATGGCACGGACAACAATGCTGTTATGCGGTTCATCCTGCGATGGAACAGCGTAATCCTTAAGAGGACGGTTCGGTGGATTCTCAGTCAGGGGAATTCCTAACTCTTGATAGGGAATTTCAGGTTCAGGAAGATTATAATTAATTCAGAATTCATTGATCTGGCGTCTTAAGTTAATAAAACACTCGATATCATCAATCGGTTGCTCAAGCTTGTCGCCTCGAGAGCGACTGTTTGGCATACAATCGACAAAATGGGAAAAAGGAAAATTTAGTGCGTTGGTTTATACTGCGCAACAATGGAATCACAATATTGACTAAATTAATCCCCGGCAACGGCGCCAAAAACTTGACCGCGTGACACTGACGTGTTTGTCGGATAATAATTGCAAGTATACAATTGTTCGTTTAGTTTTAAAAAGGTTGTCGAACCCACAGGGATTGATAATCAAACTAATGTTATCTATTGTCGCTGTACAAAGCTAAAGTTAAGGGTTAAAATGATAAGAATGGGAACAAAAATTCTAATGGCTAAAGGTTTGAAAACGATTATGAAACGAGTCCGGAATATGAATTCCGTGCTCCTAAGGGACCTGTAGAATTCTGGTGTTAGTTAGGATTAAATCTAATTCCATAGAAAATATTGACTTAAAGACTCCGTCTCACACTCTCGTGCTATTGACAAGAACCACACTTCCTAACCATAGGATTTTGCTCTCGCTCGCCCGTTTGAATTAAAAAGCGTGTTTTGAAAGTCAATGAGATTCAAAACGATACCTAAAGCGCTCTCGCTGTTTTTAGGATCGTTGCCTAGTTTCCACTATCCGGTTCATTCCTCACACTCTCGCGCTATCGGCCTAAACCTTGGTTTATTTTTCACTCTTGTGACAAAACAACATAAATCATGCAAATTGGAAACTACAACCAAAACGAAACAAAATCATAATTTCGCACCTGACATTTCAACTGAGTCCCGTCGGTAACGATGGTCCTCATACGCTGAACTCAATTAATTTAACAAGACATAATATTATCTACAACTAACATGTTCACAACAATCATACTTAGAACTAGCATGTTAAACAAATTTAAAGTAACTACAAGTGCAAGTAAGAATGAGAAATAGACCTGAAAATCAAATAACTGAAATTTGAATTAAGATGCCGGAAGGCTTCATTCGTGATCCAAGAGTACAACAATAAAAAGAAAAAGAAAAAGAAATAACAATTGTGACAATCCCTCGATGTGAGTTATTGTCGCTTTACAACTGATTTATGCCTAAACACTAAACTGAATTTTCGCAGCGCTTCCACATGTTTTGGATGCCTCGAAAAATGCCACATAGGACATATATATAGAGGAACCATGTTTGACCAACTCCCCAAATCATGTCTTCAGATGGAGGGAAAAGCAGTTGAAAAACTGCTGAGAAACTTCCCACTAACGCATAACTGCCATCTGTGAAATAATGTTGAATGCCATCTTAGAGCAATGGCGAACGCCATTGCTTCTTCACTAATCTGATGTGGCACTGGCTGGCATTGGCGAGCACCATCTAGGGATGGTGAACGCCATATCAGCAGAAGTAGCGCATTCTTCACTTTTTGCTGCTCTTTTGTTCTTTTAGCTCCCCTTTCTGATTTTTCTCCTGAATTCGCAACGAACGGGGCTGGCAACTGCAAAACAACAAAAAAAAAGTAAAAGGTGACAAAACACAATAAAATACGGACGAAAACATGTATGTTATAGGCCTAAAAACACGATACGATTCCTGGTTATCATATGTATCTCAGCCTATCAGGTGACTGTATAAGTTAATCTTTCGAATTGCTCAAAATTTTTTCTAGAAAATTAGAAAGAAAAAAAATCAACAAACATTACCCCCTTTGTATGGCCTTCTAAGGCATTTTGACTCTCAAAATTGCAAATTCCTCGTTTTTCTATTTTATTTGTTTTATTTTTTGTTTTCATATTCTCTAAAAAATCCAAAAAAAAAATCTAGATTCGTTATTTTATTTTATTTGAGTTTTAGTCATATTTTCATAACTTTTAGATTTTATTTTAATCGCTTTTCTATTTTTCTATTATTTTTCTCAATAGGGACATTGTTGGCATTTTTGTAATTCTTCCATTGCAGTGCTTTCTAATTTTATTTGATTTTGTGTTGATTCTATGTTGATTTAATTCTGATTTTGATTTTATTAGTGATTTTATTAGTCATATTTGATAGTGATTTTATATGATTTTGTGTTGAATTGATTCTGATTTAATTCTCATTAGTGATAGTGATTTTATTTGATTGTGTGATAATTTGATAATTATATCACGACTGATCAAATTAGAACCTTAAGAGAATTTGGTTCACCTGATTCATTTTTTGTTGATTTCCCTTCTTTGTTTGGTTTTGATGATACTTATACTTGTGATGTTTGTACTGATAGTCACTTATGTTTAATTTGTATTGAAATTGAAGCTGCCTTACAAGGTGATATTTATACTGATATTTATTATGAGATTTCTACTAACAAAGTTGATGTTGCAAATGTAAATGTAGTTCTTGCTGCCAAAATGTTGTCATCCATTGAGCAATCACCTGCTTTAGAGGTAAAGCCACTCCCTGCATTTTTTTAACTTAATGAAAATTTTCCTATTATAATTTTATCTAAACTTGAAACTGAACAGGAATAAAAGTTTTTAAAAGTTTTGAGTGAACATAAGAAGGCAACTGGATAGACCTTGGCTGACATTCTTAGTATTAGCTCATTAATGTTGTCATGTTCTTTGTTTTGTTTTCTTGTTTTAAAATATATAAAAAATTAAAATAATAATAATAATGCATGCTTTTTTGTTGGTTTTTGAGATTGTATTGTGTAAGTAATTTCTCCATTTTTTGACTAAAGATTTGTGGTGTGATGTGAGTGATTTTCTTTGTATTCTTAATATGATGAGTAGGACAAAATTATAAATTGTATATCATTTGTAGTTGATCAATAACCTTTGTGAGATTTTGAGCCTAATAATTGATAACAATAAAAAAATTCATTTATTTCTTATTTTCTTGTGTGCTTTCACTCATGTTTGTTAGTTACTCTAGAACATGACTTGACTCTTATTGAAACTATTTGTTTACTTGTGCACATTGATATGATAAAGACAATTTGTTTTGTTTTAGTTTTAGCCACTTAGCCAAAAAATCAACCTTGAAATTATATCACCCTTTATTTGAAAACCCTTTGAACCAATTGGGTCTTACTTGTAATCCCAATTATTAAGTTAGCTTGTAGCCTAAGTTAGCTTAGTAGTCTATAAATATACTAGTTCTCTCAAGTTGTTGAGAGAGGTTAATTGTTGGTATTCACTTGTAATCTTTGAACCCTTATTGAGAAAATGAATAGAAAAATAGATTTAACCAATTCTTATTTTTATTCTTCCTTCTTCTTTCCCTTTTATTAAACCTAATAGGGTTTCTTGTGTTTGTTCAAGGAACTCAAATCTTTTTCTCATACTTTGGCTTGTTCTTGACGATATCAATTTACAACAAACTAGTGCGGTGAGCGTGGAGGAGAAGATGTCATGAACAAAGAATGAGATTGAGAAATTCATCGGTGTGAATGATTTCGATTTGTTGCGCTTGAAGATGCAAGTCCTTCTTGTTCAAAAGGGTTTGTAAGAAGCGTTGAAAGGGTTAGAGAAGATGGATGTTGTCCTATCGGAGAAGGAGAAGATAACGATGTTAAAAAAATCCCACAGTGCCATTGTGTTGAGAATTGGTGATAAGGTTCATCGGCAGATTTTAAAGGAGAAAACTGCAATGGGTGTGTGGATGAAACTTGAAGGTTTGTACATTACGAAATCGTTGTTTAGTCGTCTCTACCTGAAGCAAGCTTTGTATTCATTCAAGATGAGTAAAGACAAAGCCTTGGCTGAGTAGTTGAATATGTTCAAAAAGTTAATTCTTGATCTTGAAAATATTACTGTCAAGATTGATGATGAAGATCAAATGTTGCTGCTGTTATGCTCTTTACCTAAGTCTCATGTTCACTTCAATGAAACTCTTTTGTATGGAAGAGAGTCGTTGGCCTTTGAAGATGTTCAATCTGCCTTGTACTCTAAGGATTTGAAAGAACAAAAGGAGCACAAGCCATCTTCTATTGGTGAAGGTTTGTCCGTTAAAGGGAAATTCTTGAAGAAAGATGGTAAGTTTGAGAAGAAGAAGGGTAAAGTTTTAGAGAATTCTTATGGTGTTAATGCTTCTACTATTAAGTGTTATCATTGTAAGAAGGAGGGTCATACAAGAAAAGTATGCCCGGATCGACTGAACAATCATGGTGGAAAGGATAATGGTAATGCAGCTATTGTGCAAGATGGTAATGAATCAACTAGTGTCATAGCGGTTTCAAGCAGTGACTCTAGCAAGGAGTAGATTATGGATTTAGGGTGTACTTGGCACATGACTCCAAACATATACGTGTTTGAAGAATTGTGTGATCAAGATGGTGGATCAGTGTTGTTGCAAAATAACAAAGCTTGCAAAATTGCATATATTAGATATGTAAGATTCATGCTCCATGACGAGTCAATAAGGCTATTGAATGATGTTAGGTATGTACCTGATCTTAAGAGGAATTTGATTTCTCTTGGTGAATTCGACAAGAAAAGATATGTTTTCAAAGGAGAGCAAACCATCCTAAGGGTAATGAAGGGGTCGAAGGAAGTTTTGATAGGCGTGAAGAAACAAGGCTTGTATACCCTTGAGGTTGAGGTTGTAAGTGGTTCAGCAGATGTGGAATCCACGAAACCCGTGTTGAAGAATAAGCTATGGCACAAGAGACTTGGCCATGTCGGTGAAAGAGGCATGGTTGAATTGTCGAAACAAAATCTGCTGGGTGGTGATAAGGTCAAAAAATGGAGTTTTGTGAACTTTGTGTATTTGGTAAATCCTATAGAATGAAGTTTAACACAGGTAAACAAATAACACATGGATCCCTTAATTACATTCATGTTGATCTTTGGGGACCTGTAAGGAATTCTTCCCACTCAGGTGCAAAGTATTTTCTATCCATAGTTGATGATTACTCTAGAAAGTTATGGGTATTCATCTAGAAGACTAAGGATGAAACTTTTGAAAATTTCAAAAGTTGTAAGACTCTGGTCGAAAACCAAATGGGCAAGAAAGTCAAGAGGTTGAGGACTGACAATGGTCTTGAATTTTTCAATGAGGCTTTCGACAGCTATTGTGTTACGTATGGTATATCAAGGCACAAAACTACTGCAGGGACTCCCTAACAAAATTGTTTGGTTGAAAGGTTTAATCAAACCATTCTAGAAAGGGTGAGGTGCATGTTGGTAAGAGCGGGATTGAAGAAATTGTTTTGGGAAGAAATTATTGTGACTACAACATACTTGATAAATAGGTGTCCCTCGATAGCCTTGGGAATGAAGATGCCTAAAGAAGTCTGTTCGAGACATTCACCTAGTCTTGACAGACTTAGAGTATTTGGTTGTTTAACCTATGCTGATATTAGGCAAGACAAGGTCGAACCTAGAGCTCTGAGATGTATGTTCCTTGGATACCCAGAAGGAGTCAAAGCTTATAGGCTTTGGTGCCTAGAGCCAGGTCACAGGAGGTGTATCACAAGTTGAGATGTAGTTTTCAATGAAGCTGAAATAACTTTCAAGAAAACTGATGACATTGGTCGAAGTTCGAAGACCTCTGAAGAAGAGCTGGAACATGAAGAGATTCCTGTTGAGGTGGAGCATAATGATGCTGAATTGCATAACCCAGATAAAGTCAAAGGAGAATCTCAAGTTGATGATGAAGATGAGGAGACTGATAATGACTACCTGCTGGAAAGAGACTGGTCGAGAAAAAGTCATCAAACCACCTCAGAGACTTGGTTATGCAGATCTCATAGCTTACGCCTTAATCTTTGCAAGTGAGGTTCTTGGCAAAGAACCTAGAGACTATAAGGAAGTTATGAGGAGTCGAGATAAGACCGATGATAATGTTGTTGATATGATCACCAAGACATTGCCAAGAAGTAAGTTTTTCCACTGTATGCAATTGATAAATCTGCATGATGAAAGCTAGTTTGTTCCCTTATTATAGAGTTTGTTTCAAGGTGGAGATTTGTGATATTTAGATCAAACTTTAGTGTCGACAAGGGTAGTTTCAAGGTTCGACAGGAGTTGTGCATGTTGTAGTCGAAGTCTATTCAAGCATGCTGTCGAAATATGTTAGTTTTGTGTTTAAGTTAGCATGTCGAATTGAGTCTTGCTTGTAAGCCCAATTGCTAAGTTAGCTTGTACCCTAAGTTAGCTTAGTAGTCTATAAATATACAAGTTCTCTCAGGTTGTTGAGAGAGATTAATTATTGGTATTCACTTGTAATCTTTGAATCCTTATTGAGAAAGTGGATAGAAAAACATATTTAACCAATTCTTATTCTTCTTCTTCTTTCTTCTCTCTATTTTGTAAAATCTAATAGGGTTTCTTGTGTTTGTTCAAGAAACTCAAATCTTTTTCTCATATTTTGGTTTATTCTTGACGACATCAATTCACAACAATATATGAAAATAAATGACAACATTTTTTAAAAGTAAATATAGTTTTTTAAGTTATGTCTTTGACAGTGGCGTTACAAAATGGTATCAGAGCAAAAATCTCCGAACACATGTTTTTAGGTTGGGACGAGTTTGTGTGACTTTTGCATTTGAATGATTTGTGAATGTTTTGATTCCTTTTTTGTTGGATTTGCTACTTTTTATTCTTATTACTAGAATGATTGAATGCATTACTTTTGCATTTTGTGGTCTAAGTGCTTGTTCTTGAGCTTATGTTTTATGGGTGTAGATGTATAAGTGTGGTTGTTGTCTACTTGTTTTAATATTTGTAGAATTTGTGATTTTTTTTTGGAATAAAGAAATTTATTAAACCAAAAACAGTCCAAGTACAAGCCGATACAAGATCCATGCTTCACAACCGACCAAAACAACAAGCTACATCCTACTGCTAAAATCTAACAGTTTCTTATCCTTACCAACACACCCCATAATCATATCCCATATACTATTACAATGAAGGTCTTTGCTACTAGCTTGGAATATGACCCTGTTTCGCATGGTCCACACGTAGTAGATCGTCTCTGTGATAGCAATCTTTAAAATTTTACTTCTGCTCCCCTTACTTTTACACATCTGACAGATCCACCTAATGTCATCCAACCACTCACCTGGCTCATGACTAATACCAAGCTTACCGAGCACCTTTTTCCACACAAATTTGGTCGCAGGGCAAGCAAAGAAAAGGTGACCACAAGATTCCCAATCATCACAAAAAACACACTTTCCATCTGTAGGAATACCAATCTTCACCATTCTGTCCTTGGTGAGAATTCTCTGATGACAAACCAACCACATAATGAAGACAGCCCTAGGCCTAGCTAGGTTCGCATAGAACATAACACACCAGTCAACTTTTGGTTTATTACCACGCAACATGTTATATATATTTCTAACTTTGTACCTGTTCTTTGCCATACACTCCAGCCACTCATTAGATGTAGTAAGCAAGGCCTGATATTTGAAAATGGCTTTAATTAACCAAGAACAACCTGTACCTGGGATGAAAGCCGACACTTCAGAATTTTTCATATAATACGCGTGAATCCATCGAATCCATAAGTTGTCCTGCTTCTTCCAAATGTTCCATAACATGTACCTTTTTCATATTCTGATGTTTGCCACCTAATGATTTTTATTTTTTATTATTATTTTGATGGATAATAGTATTTTTTTCATTGTTGTCATACTGGAGAAAGAATTTTTTTTATCGACATTCATTTAAAAATTTAAACTCGTGTTTTCATAGTGGTATTAATGTTATTAGTAGAAAAAGAAGATTTTTTTTTTTTGTATGTCATAAGATGAAATTAGTTGAGTAATTTTAGTGTTGAATCTATGCTATGAATCAATACGATAAAATTATATTGTTCATAATATAAGAATTGAGATTTGCAAGCATGTTGTGGTATGAATTAATTGTATAAAATTTCTCACATGATTGTTGTTTATATTGTTTCATGAATTTTGTGGTCATTTTTCTTCAAGTAAATTAAAAAGTGTTTTTAACATGAAACAAAAGTTATTTGAGTTATTGAAAAAAATAGTTATTTGTATGAAATATAATGCCTCTTATTTATTTTGAGTAAATAAATAAGGTGTTATAAAAGATTGTAACCATAACTTAATTGGTTTGGTGAAGATATATACACTTATAAAATATGTTTATAAGGTTAATATAATGATTTTTTTAGGATTGTTTGATTATTATATATTATTTTATTATTGTCTATCACTGTAGTTATTTTCTATATAGTCTCTTTTTCTTGTGTCATTAAATTTTTTTTTTGTAAAGTCTGTATTTATATCGTCTGTCACATGTCATTTAATATAAAATTTGTTTTATTACTGCTGTCACTAAATATAAATTACTGTATAATAGTATATGATGTGTTCTCTATCAAGATTTGCTATAAAGAACTCTTTAGAAGGATCACAACTTTGACCGAGTTTTGGCAAACTCTATGCTTCCTAATCTACCTCAAACTTTAAGAAAGAATAATTCTTTAATTTAATGGGTAAACTATTTTGTTTAGCTTTCAACTAGAGAATTAAAACAAGAATTATGTTAATAATAGACTCTCATATACACTTTGTACTACATAACTTTGAAATTTTATCAGGTTTCACCAAATTTATTTGGACCTATATCATTTAGTAGAGAACCTATTAAAATTTCAATCAAGTCAATAGTATATTAAAAATAATGTTTTTTTTTTTGGGTGGGTCTTTAACAATTCTTGTAATAATAAATTGTCTTTCAACTAGTCCAAGTTTATAAGTTGATTCTTCGGAACAGATTAGAAAATATCTTAGATTTTATATTTTAGATTATTTCAAGTAGGAATCTCCTATCTACTATGTATTTATTATTAAAAGGTTCTATGAACGACTCAAATTGCCCTTTCACAAAAAATAAAATATATTATAAAAAAGTTATTTCGGTAATTAACAAATTCATTCAAAATTAAAAGTAGCTTTTCACAATTGCATATCATGTGTTGACTTAACATTGGTTACTAATTTACTATCTTCTATTTACCCATTCAAATTAAATATTACATACACTCATTCTCTCTCTTCATTCAAATTTCAAATCATTTTCACTTTTTTTTCCCACACTTTCTAACTTTCATTTTAATTTTTTTCACTATATTTTTTATTATAGCTAAAAATACTAATAATCTATTTTTTAATTTTAATAAAATAAAAATCTTATTTATCTCACGGATCACTATCAACATAATATTTATTTTATTTTAATTAACCATTATCTTATATTTAATTTTTTTTTCTTTCTCCATTTTATGATTCATTTTTTTTTTCTTTTTATGTAATTATTTAATACAATTTAATTTATATGATTATTGTTCATTTTACAATTAATCATATCATTTTAAATTTTGCATTTGTATCTAAACACATTTTATATCGCACCAAATAATTTATTTATCTCACGGGTCATTATCGCATCAAAATTTTCTTTTTGTCTTTCTTCATCTCACGAGTTTTTTTTTTGCATGATTATTTAATACATCTGTATATAAATACATTTTATATTGTATCAAATAAACTTTTTATTTCACGGGTCACTATAAACACAATACATATTTTATTTTAATTAATAATTATCTTAATTTGAAAGATAAAATCCTTATGATCAAATATTAAATATTTCTTTTTTTTTTATCTCAAGAATCTTTTTTTTCTATTTGTATTTAAATATAATTGAGTTTATATAATAATTGTTTATTTTATAATTAATAGCTAATTTAAATTTAAACACGTATATAAATATATTTTATAACATTTTAAATATATATTTAACTATATTTTATACTGTATCAAATTCGCACGAGTATCTCACTAATTTTTTTTAAAATAGCTATATTTTTCAGATTATATATTAGAATAATCATATTTTTTTTATTAGTTACTCGTAAGTGTCATTCATCATGGCGCATGCATATACATGTCGCCATTGCAATTGGAGTATACATACAAATCACCAATGCATGTGGCTACTCCTTTATTTTTCTTATATGCATGCCTACAATATATGGCTATTCCTTTGTTTTTTTGCACTACTGCGTGTGGCCACTCCTTTTTTTTTTGTACATATGCCAATTGCAGTAGCGTGTGCTCACCTCTTAAAATATGGTTAGTTTGATAAATAAACTAAAAACGTGAGTATTTAATATATAATATAAAAAAAAAATCGCAAGTAGGAGAAATAAAAACATACTACTACTATTTACTAAAAAATCTAAGCCACGTCGGAGGATAACATCCAACTCAACCAATCACAGCAATGTTCATCAGATAACCCACCTTAACTCCACGCACTCTGTGGCACATCTACATTATCTATATCACATATTCTTCCACACATCTTAGCCACACAAAAACCCAATCCACATCTTTATCATCCATTCTATAAAAAATCACCTTCTGTGTGTCTCTCTTTCGATTCCCTTCAAACACAGACAAATTCAGTAGAGAAGAAACTCATTACTCTTGAGAAAAAATGGCCACAGTCACTTCCACCACCGTTGCTATTCCATCATTCTCAGGCCTTAAGGCAAACGCAGCAACTAAAGTTAGTGCCATGGCTAAGATTCCAGCTTCAAGTTCCCAGTCGCCAAGGCTTTGTGTGAGAGCTTCACTCAAAGACTTTGGAGTTGCTCTTGTTGCCACTGCTGCAAGTGCAGTGCTAGCTAGCAATGCCTTGGCTGTTGAGGTCTTGCTTGGTGCTAGTGACGGGGGTTTGGCTTTTGTTCCAAGCAGTTTCGAAGTGACCGCTGGAGACACTATTGTATTCAAGAACAATGCTGGTTTCCCTCACAATGTTGTCTTTGATGAAGACGAGATCCCTGCCGGGGTTGATGCAGCCAAAATTTCCATGTCTGAAGAAGATCTTCTCAACGCGCCTGGTGAGACTTACAGCGTTAAGTTGGATGCTAAGGGTACCTACAAATTCTACTGCTCACCTCACCAAGGAGCTGGTATGGTTGGACAAGTCACTGTTAATTAAATTTAAATGCTTTGTCTCCTCTTTATAATATGGTTTGTTCATGTTAGTTTTGTTCTTGTTGAAGAGCTTAATTAATCGTTGTTGTTATGGAATACTATTGTATGAGATGAACTTGTGTAATGTAATTCATTTACTTAAGTGGAGTCAGAATGTTTTCCGCCGTATATATATAGTTTATCATGCAATGCATCCTAAATTGTGTTTTCTTTATCATATAATCGTATAATTTCATTTAAAGAAAGAAATTTTCTTCTTATATTAATTTGGTGATAGTAACAACAATCAGGAAGGAATAATATGGTAACAATAGTAATATATGTCAGTGGATGAACATCAATTTATATTGATCTTAATACACTTTAAATTTATAAAAATAAAACAATGAAGTATAAAATTTTAAACAATTGTTTTGCCTGGTAAGTGTGAAGTTCTCGTTGGAACATTTATATGAACCACAAGCATTGGAACAGGTGTGGGGCTTAAGAAATGATGGTTTAATATTAAACACTTGAAGACCCAAACTATATGCAACAAGCATTCAACACAAACAAATATACAGTGTGGCTTTGGCTGGCATATGCAGCCTATTGCATACTATACAGTAGACCGCGATAAAAAAAAGTCGGGCAAGGACCCGTGAAAATTTGTGGAGCTGTTAAAATTTTTGCCCAGCACGTCTTGCGATCCGATTCTCTCATTTGAGAATGGGAGGTTATGTTATGTCTATGTAGTTAGAGCATCAGGAAGAGTAGATCGGGAACCAAGCACCTTGCCGCCGACATCTGGGAAAGACTCAAATCCAGGTAAAGGGCTTACTTTCCCATCTGCATTCACTTTGATGGGATACTTCATAATGTGCCCTTGCAATGGCTTAAAATCATCCGCTGTAAATTTCTTCCAGTTTTGTTCTGCAATATTGTTCACAGTCTCTACACATTCCAAACTTTCAGGCTCCTTGAAGCAGTCATGTATGGTCCCTAAGTGCTCTGCCCACAAGGACATTCTATACCCATATACCTGCAAATATCAGTTAAACAAGTCCTTGTGAAAGTGATGTCTGGAGAAATGTGGAACCATAACTTCATGTAGATAGGTTTGTAGTACTGTAATTAGTGAATATTATTATACAAACCTGCCCATGAGGGTGCCCCTTTTTCTTGTTCCATGTATGCCGGGGTTGATATGCACCCATTGCTATCTCGGTATCTCTTGATCCACCCAAAGATCGTTGGTTGATATTGGCAGATCCAACCATCACATACTCATCATCCACAACCATTCCTTTGGCGTGTACATAAATCATAAACCGTTGGAATTTTTGTGAAGCTGAAACCTGATGATTGCAGGAAAATATTAACTTAATGATATCAAAATAACAATACCAACCCTGAACTAGATATCTACCAGCAAGGAGATTGAGCATATAATTTACGTTCACAACCCAGTAGTACTGTAGTGAAATGTAGCATGCGAGAACAATAATAAACATTGAAAATGTAACACGCGAGAACTAATATAAATAATGGACTAACTATTTGAAGTTTGAACTCCATAAAACATACAATCTTGAGGATTTAATTACGGCCTAAAATTAAGATTCTTCCTTTCTTTTTTTTTGCAAACCTCTCTTTTATTAAATATAGTTCTATTTTTCTCTCCCTTCTCCTTTAAAATAACAAAAAAGGTAAATTACACTCACCTCTATTAAAATAATACAGACACTCCCATTTAATATACAAATATACCATCATAACATGTTTTAAACTGCAAGGTGATTCATTCCATCATTAATACATAAGTCAGAATAACATTTTGAACAATTACCGTGACGCCATCATCGGAATGTGAATTCTTTGGATTTGAATCTTCAGTTGCAAACTTCTCTCGGTTACCAAGACAGTAAAAGTTGAGGTAATCTTGTGGATGGCTATTGTTAAGGTTCATATATTTTAATTCCCTGGCTATGATTCCATACATCATTCGCATAGTTTGTCCCTGAAAATGCGAATTACTCTTTAATAAGCATACCAATAACAATTGACGGACGTAAAAATTATCCACTATTTTAAAATTTTACATATACTATGCTAACCACATCTTTTACACTATATTACCTGAAAATAGAGAATCTCTTGCACTGTGACAGAAGAAGGCACACCTTCTGGCCACATTGGAATAACAATATAAACAGTAAATCTCTCCCGAGATCTGATCTTACTGACAATTTTCAGCGCCAACTCCATGGGAATTAAGTTATCAGCACCTGATCATAGAATGGATTATTAGAATTAGTAGAAAATGTTGTAATAAATACTAATGAAAAATATCACGAGAAAAAACATTATCCACTGGACAGTTTTGAAGGTAAAACAATGATAAAGAATGGATATTTCAAGTCATATAGATATTTTGGCTATACAATTACTGTATATCACATATTTATTGAGTCAGTTTGTCATATCATCAGTATTAGGAAGTTGCTCAAAATACAGGATTAGCAAAAGAGCATGGCTTGGGCAGGTTTCAGGTTTTGAGGAAAAACAACAATGAAAAATGATCATTTCTATGTTCAAGTGATATTGATAGTTTAGCCACACAGTAACAGAACATATGAAGTTGCATGATAGAGAAAAGAGCATGAGCATGGTTTCGCAAACACTACAATATTGAGAAATAGTCTTAAGCTAAAAGTAAGAAAACTTCTGTCGGACTCTAATAACGAGCAATCAAAATTGTAAGCAAAATATCATCAATATTCTGTCAAAACCTGCTTCTTTGTAAGATGGCCAAGCAAAGGATGATCCAATAAAGTATTGATTCTCTATATAAATAAAATGCTGGGCAGATCTAATGGCATGTATGTAAGCTGTTTGAATACTCTTGTCTATGACCAAATTTTTAGCACATACAAGATTCTGCAATGAGTGGTCGACAAAAAATTAGTTAGTGAGACAGGGAAAACTCAAGGCTCTGTAACATACATAGATCAGCTTTATGTTGGTTAAATTCATCTTATAAAAGATTCAGTCACCTGAGCCCTGGCTTCATATATATCCTTAGGAAATCCTTTCAAAGAGCCCGAATCTATGGATCGAAAAACCTGTGAAAAACAAAAATAAATAAAAAAATTATCTCTAAAAAACAAAACAAAAAAAGTAAATAGATACTATACTTTAAAGACAATGAACTGATAACCTGAACATGCCAATTTTCAGGGTCATCTTCCTTTGAAACCCATAATTCAGGATCGTCATTTGGCATTGATTCAGAAGGACTAAGAATCCAAGAGATGCGTTCTAACTTAATTAAAGAATCATCATGCCAGTGTGATACTCTTTTTAATTTTTGACCTAACTCAGACCATTTGGTGGCTCTCTTCCAGCGCTGCTCAAAATTAGTGAGTATATCATATGCAGCAGGCCCTTCAATTTTACAATGCAGATCATGCCATGGTTGCCTTGGACCCTTGGTTCCTGCCTATTATTAAAATGGAGGACGAAAAGAAATTTCACTTAGTAAGAGTGCCTTGGCAATCTCAATCTTATTATTTAAGAAAAAAAACATTACGACAATTTATGTTTATGAAGTATCACAGTATATATATATGTATCAATTATATAGAAAGGTTCACCTAAGCTATAGTAGTTACCAACTGTAAGTTATTTTGGAATTATTGAGTTAGTTAGACACTCACTGTCCTCTTATTGTCGTATAACTATCTAGCTCATGTATTCGGTTTTATCTTGTAATCATTTCCTAAAGATTCAATGAATTATGCAGGAATATTCATTCTCTCTAAAACTGTGCTTCTCAAGTTCTTTCATTTACTACAAGATTGGAAGTACCAATAACACTGCTAGAGTTTTAACATGTCAAACTTGCTGAAGGTTTCTTTCTCTACTTTAACATTTTAACCACTAGATGCTAAAACAATGTTGTATATGAATATTAACACTACAGACCAAGAAATGCTACTAGCTTTTAAACAAAGAGGTTTTTTTTTCCCGCTTATTTGAGAAGGGAACAGAAACTAGGCATGTCATGTTCAATAGAAAAGGTCATTCTAATGTCATTTGGAATGTTAATATGAAGTATTGTTGGAAATTATTAACTTACACAAAATGTGGGATTATGATAATCATCCTTATAAACAGTGTCAAGATCACGGCAAATTCTATGCTCAGGTGTATCATACCGACCATCACAAAGATCTAGACCACCTATAAATGCAGTTATCTTCCGGTTATTTCCATGTGCTTGAGTATCAACAATCACACATTTCTGATGGTGCGTAAAAAGCGTTCCAACAACCTGAAATTTGGTGCAACGTAATACAGTTAACAGGTCGTCCAATTTTTTTAAAATCAAAACAATATTTTTCTTTCAAAATTGTGAAAAAAGAAAAAAAATTCTTTTTGTTGCTTTCAACTATCAGGCCATATAGCAGAAAAGGATGGCCACCAACCCAGAATCTCATCTACTGACATTAAAAGGATTGAGGCAAAGAAAGAGGAATAGATGGATAAAAGAGATCATAATATTCTTGTGTAACTTGATGTGATATGCTGTGATCAAAAAAAGACCAAGCATTAAGCTTTACCTATATCAATAGATGTTTCTTCCCTAAATGTAAAAGATAGGAGTATTGCACTCTTATCTTTTTTGTAAATTAGAGTATATCTCTCACTAGCGCCAAACCATATTGGTAAAATTATTCTAGGATACAATCCAAATAACATGAGTTTTCTTTAATATATTTAAACAATATCAATGCAAAGATTCGAAAAGTTTATCCTATGCATAGAAATAGATCCCCCCGTGTTAGATTTCCATATGAAAACTTGTTGTGCAAGTGAACATCTCAGACAAGAGTATCCAATCCATCTCGGATGAAGAAAAATATATTAAAACTTGAGTGGTATTATGAAAGGATGGAAAGAACCATAAAATATGCATAACTTTTAAACAGAAACATAAAAAAGTCTAGGAAAGCTAGTAAACCATAGCATAAAGCATGCCTGCTGCTTGAAAATGCTAAGCTTACTGCTGCCATATCTTGGAGACAACACACATGTCACTGAAGAATGCTTGAAAAACTTTCGAGTTTCTTCATCATGAGTTTGCATTATTCCATTCTGCAACCAAATTATTAACTCGTAAGGATCAGAAAAAGCGCAACAAACACCAGACAGCATGCCAAACAAGAAGATATGCCCAAAAGGCCAAACAAGTAACACTGTTCAAGCAACGTGTATGTATAAATCCATGCCAAACAAGAATATATGCCCAAAAGGCCAAATTATTTACTTTTAGTGGGTCTCAAGTTTTCACATGTGATTTAAGAACATTAGCCAATTTTTACTCCAATGCAAGAATAATACTTTTGTTCTTAGTTTACTTTAAAGGGTCCCACAATTCTTCACTTTTTGGCTTAAGAACACACGTCCTGGTATAGAAACTATACTTAGAAACTCTAATTTTATTGACATGTCACTTAACATCAATGCTAGAAAAAAACCAGAAAATATTTGTTCTTAAAATTTTACAACATTGCATTGGAGATGCAACATGTATGAAAGCATCTGTCACCAGCCAAGTATTTAGATCTAGATTGAAGATCTGGAACGCTGTATAATCCAATTTGGTAACAGAAATTCAATTTTAAACAAGAAAGATCATCAAACTGTTCCTATATGAGGTAAAATAAAAGGATTTACTTAATCAGTCACATTTGTCTGATACTAACCATTAAAGTTTTTCCTTTCCAAATTTGGAAAAGGAAGAAGTGGGTGGGGACAACCATTTTTAGTTTGTATTATCATCAAACTATTTTAATGCATACGATCAACATTAATCAAGATTTTTGAATTTCGATTGATACAGGTGTTGCGACACTTGCGGTTATTGCAGTGTGAATTAATTACAATTTGTTCTTTAACATAAAAACAGTAAATAACAATGCCGATAACAATTTGTCGCGGCCGTTTTTGCGGTCGCAGATCAATACTATCTTCCCTTCAAGCCTAGAAGCATGATAAATTCATGAAAATCAACATTGAAAAATCCTAATGAATTATTATTTCCACCTAAATTAAAATGACAAGTAGAACACAAAAAGAAGTACCGTCTTAATGAAAAATTTACTGTGTGAAGTTTTATCATCCCAAACCAACAGTAAAACTCGCAAACCTT
The DNA here is from genome assembly GCA_022829125.1 of Lathyrus tuberosus. Lineage (NCBI taxonomy): Eukaryota > Viridiplantae > Streptophyta > Magnoliopsida > Fabales > Fabaceae > Lathyrus > Lathyrus tuberosus. The sequence continues at coordinate 12,696,952 of JALAZF010000090.1, forward strand.
CTTGAGATTTGTACTTGAGCAATTCCCCCAAATTCAAATTTCCACCACTTGGCAAGGATTTCGTTGGTTCTCTAACAAGCTTCACCTTGTGAAAAATTGACCAACCGACAATATACACCATATGATGCGCTTCCAAGATCGCATGACAGATATCTTCCCAGCACTTCCCCTGCTGAAACTCCACACCATCATCCAATTCAATCCCCGGCAACATTGAATCCGGAACATGCGCATCTTGATACAGCGTCACCGATCCTCCACGCCTCACCGGAAAATACGATTCCTCAACCGCAAACCTATCCGGCTCAGGCGAAACACCGGACCGATACAGAGGATCGTCATCGCACCTCGTGAATTTCATCTCAAGAAAAACCGCGCAATCAGGCTTCGGCGGCTTACCGAAAGAACCTATAATCGGAAACCAGTCAGATATACTATCACCTGATAAAATCCTCGTCGCCGAAACCGTTGCGATTCCGATCAAATCAGCGCCAAACATATCATTATCCTTCACATAAAATTCAACCTGAGAAACAGGATGAGCCAAAGGAATCCTAAAATGCTCTTCCCATTTCGGCGACTGCGAGTTCGAAATAACTCGCGTTCGCGCCACCGTAGCACCGGCGAGACAAACCGTTACGTAAGGATCACTGGTAATTATCTTATGATGATGATGACGTGGCTCAAGATTCTTTCCTTTACCAGAGATTGAAGTTCTGCATGAATTTAAAGCGGAGAAGAATCTCCGAAAACGCTCTGAGAACATGTCCATGTTCGGCAGAAAACGAGCCTCAACGATTTTCAAATCAAGATTACCGTGAAGGTAAACGACGGAATCAGATTTATTAGTCATTGTCGTTTTATTTGTTGTTGTCGTTTATGGTTAATAGCAAGATTTAGAGAAAAATGTGATAGAGAGCGTTGTTGAATGAGGAAGATGGTGAAACGCTCGCTATCACGGATCGCCGGAACGGAAGGGTATAGAGATTACAGCATTATTCCGGTGATTTCTCCGGCGGAGAAACGGAAATTGGTTTGTGCTGTAATATGAAATATGAAGAAAATGAAATATATAGAAATAATATTTGATAAATGGATTGGTGAAAGAGGCTGTGGTAGAGGAAGAAAAAGGTGGAAAGATTAGAAAGCTTTTTTTTGTTGGGCCTTGGCGTCTAATTTTGAACTTCATTAATTATAAACACGTGTGGGTAGCGGGAATGCCAGGTTCAAGTGAACATGAACATGCATTATTAGTAATTGTTAACAATTTTAATTAATTAATTAAGGGTTAATAGTCATTTACTCCTGTAATATTGACGACTTTTGATTTATTCTCTTTAAAAAAATAATTTTAAATTACCTTCTGAAATTTTAAAATTCTAAGTTTTTTGCTCTCAGGTAGAAAACTTACCCTCTGTAAAATATTTTTTTTTTATTTAACTTCCTGATTTTTACACGCTTAAGAGGTACTCTAAAATTTCAAAAAATACTCCAAAATTATTATTTTTTTTAAAATAAATCAAAATTCATCAATATTACACCGGATAAATGACAATTAACCTATTAATTAATAATACAAGTTACCAGATTTGGGGTTCTTTGACCTTTTTATGATTGGGACTGGGTTAGGTGATGTCGATTATTGAATGCGGAGTTTAAAAGAGGTGATTCATTGGGCTACCCTACCAATGCAGGGGTTCCATGCCTCACATGTTCATGTACATTATTTATGATTTGTTTCTTGACCTGATTGAGATTTGTGTTTTTATTAAAATGTTTGTACATTATTTATGCGAAAATTTTATCCCATACCCCTACAATTATATTAATATTCCTACAATTTTTTTAAAATGTCAATTTTACCTTTATTTATTTTTAATTATTTTTTATTTTTTACTTTTTATTGTTCGTGTCAATTTTTATTCATCAGAAGACTTGTCGAAAGTGTACTGAAACACTTAAGCCAATACTTCCGGTCTTAATAATACTATTTAGATGTATTATTAAAACACAGAATGTGTTTCGGTTTAAAAAAATTTCTAAATGAGTTTCAGCAACGGTTAAAAACCGTAGCCTAAAGTAACGAATATCATTTCGGAACACTTTTTAAAAGTGTTTCGGTATGATATTCGTTACTTTAGGCCACGGTTTTTAACCGTTGCATAATTCATTTAGAATTTTTTTAAACCGGAACACTTTCAAAAAGTGTTCCGGAATGATATTTATTATTTTAGGCCACGGTTTTTAACCGTTTCTGAAACTTATATAGAAATTTTTTTGTGTTCCGGAATGATATTTTCATTATTTTAGGCTACGGTTTATAACCGTTGCTGAAACTCATTAAAATTTTTTTTAGCCAACACACTTTCAAAAAGTGTTCCGGAATGATATTCATTACTTTAGGCCACGGTTTTTAATCGGTGGTAAAACTAATTTAGAAATTTTTTTAACCGAAACACTTTCATAAAGTATTTTGGTGTCTTAATAATACATCCAAAATGGTATTATTAAGACCGGAAGTCTTGGTCTAAGTGTTCCGGTACACTTTCGGCAAGTCTTTCGATGAATAAAAATTGACACGAACAATAAAAAATAAATAATTAAAAAAAAATAAAGACAAAATTGACATTTTTTAAAAATTGTAGAGATATTGGTATAACTGTAGGAGTATGGAGTAAAATTTTCTATTTATGATTTACATCAGTTTTAAAAAAAAAAATTGTCTCATCCAAAAATATATTTACACTATCATCTAATAAAAATATATTATTTTGTAATGTCATATAAATAGTTTAACATTTTCAATCTAATTTAGCAGAATCTATAGTCGGCATTAGTTCACAGTAAAAAATTAATTTACATTACCAATACATCATCCATTTTCTCTAATTTGAATTGATTTTTGAATATTCACATTATTTGATAACATATAACATATAGGATATTAAAAATTAATAAATTGAATAATAAAAATAAATATATTAAACTAAATCAATAATTAGTATTAAAACATAAATATTATCGAATAATAAATTAATAAACTATATGATATTAATAAAAAGAATAAAAAATAAAAAATGTATATATGCGGTTTGGTTTAATTTAAATTAGTTTTGAAAAATCAATTTAAAATCCAATTATTTAAACCTATCGATTTTTATAAAATGATATCCAAACAAATTCAATAATATTCAATTTATTTTAATGGGTTTGAATTTGAACATTTTTAATTTTTAGGACATAATATGCAGTAAATAATTTTGGCTATTAATTTGAGATTGAATAAATATTATACATTCGTTAAATCAATTTTAAAAAATCTATATGATTGATTTAAATTTAGTGAGGAGATTGATAAATTGTGAGACATAGTTAGTAATTCATTTTTTTTTGCCAGAATAAGATAAATTCATTAGGCCATCAAGGCTACAGCAGAAGGAGAACAAGAAAACGAAGGGATACACCCCATTCAAGTCCTAGAGCCCGCCGATTTTGCCAACATGGCCATATGGTGAGCCTCAGTGTTATAATCTCTATTAGTGAAAATAACATTAGAAACAGGAAACCCATCTAGCAGGGATCTACAATCAGCAGCTAAGAACTCTAATCTAGCATCAGAATCAATCCCATTAATACAGTCAACACAAAATTTGGAATCAGAAAAAAAGAGAACTTTCGAGACGCCCATATCACACACCATGCCAATACACCATCTTAATGCCAGCATCTCAGCTTGTCCCGGATCAAAACAGAAATTTTCCTTCGAACAGACCGCAAGCACCACGTTCTGAGCATTGTCTTTCACGACGCAACCAAAAGTGCAGCCAGACCCTTCCACAATCCCTGCATCCACATGGACTACCCACGAGTCCGAAGGAACGCTCGCAACCGACGAAGTAACACAGCCACCAGATTCAAAACTACCACTGTCATCCACCGAACTAAAATCCTTCCACCCATGCCACGCCGAGTCAGCCACCATAATCGGTGTCACCTTTCTATTTGTGTGGATAAGATCATTCCTGGCCCGCCAAATATTCCATAGAATGGAGCACAACATGTGCAACGAAAACCTATCCTTCAAAGAGACAACAGAAGCACGCCAGTCCAGGAAATCAATATCACTGGGGCAGCAGTAGCAGAGAGGGGAGGAGAAAAAGGAAGCGCGAGCAAAATCGCAAGACAAGAAGAGATGTTGCTTGTTCTCCACAAAATCATTACAGAAAGGACATGAGTGATCAATAGACATACCTTTGGATCTGAGAGAGCTTCTAAGGGGGAGAATATCTTTTGCTAACCTCCAAATGAAATTTCTTGTCTTGGGCAAAATAGGGAGCTTCCAAATCTGTTTCCAAATCTTAGCATGATTTGAAACCGAAGGGCCCGGCTCCTTTGAATGTAGCAGTCTCTTTTGCAAATGGTACGCAGATTTTACAGAGTATTTGCCATTGTGTTCAAAGTGCCAGATTCTTTTGTCCGGAGGGAGATTCCTGGAAATAGGGATACTAAGCACATGCGCAATAGAATCCAGTTGGAGGACTGTCTGCAGCTCTTCAATCTTCCACTTCCCCAAGTCTTGATCAATGAAGTCACTGACTTTTAAATCCAGATTTACCGCCGTCTGAGGATTCCAAACTTTGAAACCTGGCCTACTAGGAATCCAGCTATCTTTCCAAAACCTGACATTGTGCCTATTACCAATGCGCCAGCAAAGACCCTCCTCCACAAGCTTCCTTGCTCCAATGATACTCCTCCAAACATAGCTTGGGTTGTAACCAACAGAAGCTTCAGAAATCGAGCACCTCGGGAAATATCTACCTTTGAGAACTTTGCTAAGCAAAGAGACATCATCGTTAAGGATCCTCCAGTAATGCTTCCCCAAGAGACTAGTGTTAAACTCCTTGATGCCCCGAAAACCCATTCCCCCGACGACTTTTTCATGGGATAATTTATCCCAGCTAAGCCAATGAATCTTCCTCCTCCCCTCTTTAGCTCCCCACCAGAACCGAGCCATCATGGCCTCAATATCATGGCAAACACTGTCCGGAAACCTATAGCAACTCATAACGTAGTTCGGAATAGCCTGGACAACAGCCTTGATAAGAACCTCTTTCCCCGCTCTAGAAAGAAATATCTCATTCCAACCCTTCACCTTCTTCCAAACTTTTTCCTTAACCATGTCAAACACACCTTTTTTTGATCTTCCAAAGATGACAGGGAGGCCGAGATACTTCGCATGACTCCGCACCTGACGAACCCCCATAACAGCCTTAATACTGCAGATAGACTCATCCCTCACATTCCTACTGAAGGAGACCTCAGATTTATCCCAATTAACCACTTGACCGGAAGCCTCTCGATACTTGTTAAGAATTTCCACAATGCAAGCAGCTTCAGCCACAGTTGCTCTAGCAAAAACCAGACTTTCATCCGCGAAAAGAAGATGGGAGATAACCGGAGCCTGCCTCGCAATCTTGATGCCGTGAAGGTTTCCTTGGAGGATCCCTCTTTTAATCAGACCTGAAAAAACATTAGCACACAAAATAAATAAGTAGGGAGAAAGAGGGTCTCCTTGCCGGAGCCCTCTTTCCGCTTTGAAACTTTGGGTAGGTTGGCCGTTGAGGAGGATTTGATACGAGACCGTGGTTACACTTTGAATATACTGAATTAGTTTACAAAGTTTCAAATATATAAATTAGGTAAACAAATTTAAGTCTTGGGCAAGAGTATGACACTTGTGACGGTTTTTATGTGTCATAACAGAATAAGTGATGGTTGTAATTGTCATAACAAGTCTAATTGTTTTAAATTCTTATCTCATCATTTTTGGGGGAGTTTACTAAAGAGCATTGATACATAGTGTAGTACTAGACACCTTTGTGAGAGACACACCACATACTCACCCAAAATCTTAAGGTGATAGGTGAGTGAGTTCTCCCACTTATAAATGCTCAAGTCGCCGGGACTATTATCCATACTACTCACACTTGTTATATTATTTTCAACACTCCCCCTCAAGTGTGAGTCCACACTGTTCCCCCTTTTTTTTATACTTGTACCGCCGTTGACACATTTTTCAAGGGCATTTCGATACACCTCTTTCTTGGACGTCGATTTCAACGGAACACCACTTCTTGGGCATTTCGATACAAGTAAGTCGGTCTATTACGAACCAGACTCTGGATACCATGTTAGAGGGGAGTTTACTATGGAGCATTGATACATAGTGTAAGACTATGCACCTTTGTGAGAGACACGCCACATACTCATCTAAAACCTTAAGATGATAGGTGAGTGGATTCTCCCACTTATAAATGCTCAAGTCACCAGGACTATTATCCATACTACTCACACTTGTTATATTATTCCCAACAATCATATGCATCTATTACACCTTGAAAAATTGTGAACTATGAGTATGGTTCTAAATTTGAGAAAAGTGGAGATGGAGATGAAAGTGGTTTTAGTTTGAATATCGGATGTTTGTTCAATTTATGGTATGTATGTGATTTTGAGAGATTTGGTTTGAATATTTTCTATGTAAAGGTCCAATTAGGGATGTGTAAAATATCCTATCTAAATTTATAACCAAATTCAAATTTATTAAAAATATTTAGATGTAATTAAATGATTATTAATGGTTGGTTATCCAACCAAATTTTATTAGAATCCGGTTATAATTTAGTTATTATCCAAAATCCAAATGTTTCAATTCAATTATAATTTTTTTTAAGGAAAAAATAATTCTTTCTTGAATTTTGTTTTTTCTTAAATTATTTTTTTTGGAAAAAAATATTTTTTTGAAAAAATAAATTAATTCTTTGTGAAAAAAAAAGATTAAATATTTGAAAAAATATATTTTTCAAAAAAAATTAAAATTTTTGGAAAAAAATATTTGAAAAAATATTTAAATTTTTTTTTTAAAAAATAATTTTTTTGAAATAAATAATTACATTTTTTGTGAAAAAAAATTAAATCATAATTTTTTGTGAAAAAAAAATAAATCAAATTTTTTTTAAAATAATATTAATTTTTTAAAAAACTAATTAAATTTAAAAAAAAATTAATATAAGGTTATATAAACTGTTCCGGACTGGGCCGGCGCCTGCCCTACGGTCGGGCAGGCCCAAGCCCATTGACCAACGAAGGCCCAACGAGGTCAAAAGCCACCTCCGTGTCGGGCACGTGCCAGTCCCCTCAGACGTCGGACACGCGGGGTAGAAGACCGTCGGGCAGAGGCGTATAGCTCGTGGACACACCTCTCCTCGACACCTACATGCTCCTCCCCGCGAGGACACGTTCTCTTGTAACTTCCCACTCCCGAAGGAATCAGTTTGCCCTACTTTCGGAGATTTAGTGACCGTTACACCAGGGCGAAGACCACGTGCTGGTCTTCACTACGCCACGTAAGCCCTGGCAGTTACTTGGATTGGGCCTGACAATCCAGCCCAATGCAAGTAACCGTTGGCCCCACGCTGGGGGCTCTCTATAAATACCCTCTCACTTGAGAGGGTCAAGTTACACAACATATTCTAACTCTCACCTATTTTTCTATACTTGCTTACTCCCTTTCTTACTTGAGCGTCGGAGTACCTTGCAGGTACACCCCCCATCCGCCGTATCATCATCACCGGAGCTGAAGTCCATACGACGTTGCTGTCCACTGAACAACTGTCTGATCCAGGTAAGATCAGTGGCGCCGTCTGTGGGAAACATTGCTTCCCCATTTTTCCTTCAACGATAAACCAAAGCAATTCTTTCGTTCATCACCAGCATGGCCAATAACCCGTCTGCGAACAAAGCTCTGGACACCGTCCTTGCGCAACTCGAGAACGGAAACCACCGTGAGGACGCTGCTGCCCTCAACGTCGAAGAAGGCGACGTAAGAGACTGACAGACCGCCTCCCCAGACTCCCAAGACACGGCTTACGACGCCGCCCGCCAGGACGACCAGCAAGCCGTCTTTCAGCCAGTTTCTCCTCCGCCTAATGCAGATCCGAGCACCGTGGCCCTGTTTGCCTTGGTCAATCAGACCAACCAGCTGATCATGCACCAGAATCTCAGAATTGAAGCACTCGAGCGAGGGTGGGCATGACGATCTTCCCCGCGAAGACATCGTCGCCCACCTTCACCTCGCCGTTCTCCTTCCCCGTCAACCTCTTCCTCTTCCACCGGCCGCACGATTCGACCATCAACCACGTCGTAGTCGGAGTGGGCTCCCTCCGTAATGAGGCCAGGGTTGAGGATCTGAAGCTGCTGCATAGCATTCTTGAAGCCTATTTCAGCGGCCACAAGGCTGTCCTGCTCAGTCTCTCGGAGTTTAGCGATCAACGTTGCCCTCGACGTCAACAATCTATCTTCCTCAGTTTCTTCCTCGGCGGGGCGAGCAACATCTTCCAATTCAGCGACCTTCTCCAAGAGGCTTTTCCTTCCCTCCTCAGCTTTTCTCCACTTCTCCTCAATCTGTCTCAGGTTTTCGGCCTGCTGCTTCTGATGCTCGGCCTGAACTCGGTTCAGTTCTTTGCACTCAACCAGCTCCTTGCCCACTTTTGTCACCTCGACAACAACAGACTGGAACCTCTCTTGCAGCCCGGTCAGCTCGGCTGCTGGACAAGTCTCGTCGTTCAAGATTAAAGTCATCGAACAAACTCGCATAACGGCAGACAAATCCTCAAGCAGGGCTTTCCTCCTCGAAGCTTGAGGAGCACCTAGGACGGCCTGGACTTCGGCAGCAGGGATATCTGGAGAGTTAGCACCCGAGAAGAAGTGGGGCCTCAAATGACAAGGAGGAAGTATGAACTTCTCAGAGGGAGAACTGTTCTTAACCGTCAGGTCGACGTCCACCTGCCCGTCCGTGCGCTGCCGTTTCGGAGACCCTTGGCTACTGGGAGACTGACTCCCTTGGGGAGAGGTCGAAGAATCCGTGGGCACTGAAGTCGTGGCACGATGCTGTGCTCGGAGCTATTCGACCCAACCCTTTTTCGAAGCACGGGTGTGTTTTCAGTTTCTTGAGACGCTCCTCGGCACTCGACATCTTACCTGCACAGAAAACAAAGAGGTCAGTAATTTTAAAAGTAGGACGAAGGGAAAGGCAGGTCGGGGAGGCCACCCCACCTAACAGCCCGAGAGCCTCCTCATCATAAAACGTCTTGAGGAGAGCCCTAGTGTTGATCAATCGACGCTTCGTTAAGACCTCCCCGTCGTCGCCAAGAAGGAAGTCCCCGTTCGGCGTCACGAACTTGGCTTTGTTAAACCCACCGACGAACTTGACTATGGCCTCGTGAGCCAAGCAATCCCCTTCACAGAGTTTACCAGGGCTGACAATATAGCTGTCCGTTCCCCTCTTGAAGTGTTCTTCAGTCCAAAACAACGGGAACCTGGGCACAAGGGCCTCCTCTCGCCGCCCATCTACTTCTTCGACGACCCGATGGTACGCTGAATTTATTGCCTCAAGTGTGACCGGCCTCACGAGGTAGTACCGGTACTTGAAATCTTGCACAGAGTCCATATAAGTGTGAAGCAGGCTGCTCACCTGCTTGAAGGACACCCAGCCATGCTTGCCGTCGACGGCCTGCCGTTGAAGATGGAAAATGCGAAAAAATAGGGGCACAATTGCCCCGATCTTCAGGTATTTTCACACGAGCTCGAAAGCCCTGATGAAAGCGATAGAGTTGGGGTGGAGTTGAGAAGGGGCCAAACGCAGCCAGACAAACACTGACTGTTGAAAATCCGTGAAGGGCAAACGCCACCCCGCCTCGTCGAACATGAACTCGTACACGGGAAACCGAATCCCGCTATATGTCGAGCATATTCGATGATGTGGCAAAGGCCTGAACACGTTCCACGTCTTCGATGAACCCACTAGACGGTGCTCGACGGTGCAAAATATGTCGGCCTCGTCCAAATCGACAAACTGGGAGATCATGTTTACAGCCACCTCGCAGGCCCAGTCGTCGGGTGACCTCTCCCTGCGCTGGTCGTCTCTGCCATAGGTGAGTCGGGCTCGTCGTAAGTATCTAAAGATCCCTCAGCCACTTGCAATACGTCCATTTACCTGAAAAGCAGAAGGAAATGGTGAATTCGATGACCCATATCAAATCCACCCCTCCACTGCTAATCAAGTGAAAAGGCGAGGAAAGAACGTCGGGAAACGCGAACCCGCGACCATCCTCAGGTCTGCGGGGAGCGGCGTTGGGCGGGACCTCGAGATATTCGACCCACATTCCCGTGACATTCTTCGTGTCCCCGGGGATTTCGTCAGTTATCCCCAGGAGACTCAAAAAAAGAACTGAGAGATGTTCATCTCACGACCCGGGACATTCTTCATGTCCTCGGGGATTTCATCGTCTCTCCCCGCGAGATTCAACGAGTAAACTAGGAAATTCCGCCGTTTTCGCCGGATATTTCGTGATTTCCATGGGAACTTCATCAGTTCACCATAGATTCACCCTACAAATGCAAGCAAAAGAGGAAAAAAGAGAGAAACTTACTTCGAAGGTGCTTCCGGTAGGGTTCCGGTACGGCTGTCAGCGGCGGCGAACGGCGGTTGAAGAGAGAACAAAAGAAGGCAAAGTCTGAGCAGAGGGAGATCGAAAATGGAAATGAAACGAGATGGCCCCTATTTATAAGGGTCTCACGAGCCTCGAGGGCTCCTAGGCAATCGATTACGCTACCCTAGCGTAGCCGCCCTAGGCAATGATGAGATGCGACACGTGGCACACGCTCTCCCACGCATGTCTATTCATTCCCCAACACGTGTCCTTCTGTTTTCCTCGATTCAAACTTCTCGTATCCCCGCAATGGCGCTCATCCGCGACCAGCCTAGCCCGAGCGGAGCGATTTATTTCTCCCCGTTTGACCGACCACTCCTCGTCTAGAATCCCTTCCCCAACGGGATACGTCCTCGACATATTACTGGCCCTTAAGTCATTACTCTGACACCTCAGAACAACGACTTGGGGGGCTCCTGTTCCGGACTGGGTCGGCGCCTGTCCTACGGTCGGGCATGCCCAAGCCCAATGACCAACGAAGGCCCAACGAGGTCAAAAGCCACCTCCGTGTCGGGCACGTGCCAGTCCCCTCAGACGTCGGTGTTAGCTCCTAATTTTGATGCTACATGATTTCAGACAATGGCTTTAAAAGAAGTTATTCTTTAAAATAATAATGCTAAAAAAGAAGGCTTCGACTAAGAAGGCCTTCGACCATGTTTGTGCAATGCCTGAGTCGAATGGAAGGATTTCAAGACTTCAAATATTTCTAAGTCCAAGGAGTCAAGTCGACACGGTGAAGTGGATATGGATAATGCGCTGCAGTTACAACTGAATAGTAGAGGGAAGTTCCACTATTTGAATTTGAAAAGAGGACAGGTGGCGAAGATCCAGATCGTGAAGACATGCGAAGTGCCAAGTGGCATAATCTAAGAATAAAACCGCCAAAGGGTGGTTACATTAGAGTATTATAAATAGGTTAGTCTTAGAGTTAGAATAGTGTGAAAAAATCAAATTGTACAAGTAACTCTATATTCACTCAAAGTATCCAGTGTGTCGAGAAACCAGTGAAGTGAGAATGTACGTGATTGTAATCACCATTACCTTTTATTGTAATGCAATTTACTTTGAAGTTTCTGTTTTAGATTCTTTACTTTGAAATATCTTTTCACAAACTTTTACCTTTCAAGTCATTTACATTACCCAGTCTTTACTTTGCAGTTTTACATTAAAAGCCTTTATTTTTAAGCATTTACCTTTTCTGCATTTTACGATCTTTATGCATTTCTTTCCAGCATTTAACTCCAGTTTTTCTTTATCAAACCTTTTACATTCAGCCCTTTTTCTTTTCTTTGATGTATTGTTCGACTTAGTCATTTCCTTTATCTTTATCGCTTTCCTTTACACTTCAAACACCTCTTTTTATTTATGTGCATTGTCGAAAGGAATCCTTTATCAAATTGCGAAATATTCTAAATACACATACATCACATGTCCTAGGATCAATCTGATCGATCCTGTAAGTTACTAGAACTTTATAGTTTTAGAAGATCAGCGGTTGTTTACCAATTTTCAAGGTAAACAAATTGGCATGCCTAGTGGGACCGTGCTAAACGTGGATTTGGAAGTTTGTAACTTTTAAATAACCGCCAAAAGGAAGTTTTATAACTGTCTTCTTAAGTATTTGTTGTTTCATTGGTCGAGATTGTGGCAAATTATCGTATGCACCTGAGAAGTGGAAAGGTAGCCAGTTCAAACGAATATAGACCAAAGAGAAGAAACGTGGGGAGAATGGCATCTGGCCAAGGAAATTCAAATCCCTGTTCTGCTGGGACCAATACTCAACCAAGCAGTTCAAGTGTTCAGAACAGCACCATCAATCCTCAAGAATTACCAAGAAGTACTGTGGCACCAACTCCAGTTCCTTCGACAGGAGGGTCGACAGTGTTAACCATGGTGACAGAGCCAGCGTCTTCGACAGCGAGACCAGGGGCGACATACGTGAGGCCTTACACTCAGCCAGTCTTGGAGTACATTGGCCCATCAGTGACAAATCCTCAGACTCCGCCAGGAGGAGGTTCGACGTACAGGCAGTTTCCTCCCCCAAGATTTTCACAGTCTTTACCTAGGAACCCAATCTATGGCATGCCAACGACAATGATGCAGAATCTGCGTACTGTACCCCCAGTATATTCAGAAAATGTGATATCTTCCCCTTTGCAGGAGTCAGGTTCTGGAATTAACATGGGTCGAAATAGCCAGTCCGTAGGTTTGGGTTATTCTGCTCAAGGGCCCAACTTAACAAATGAGTCTGCAGCATATTTGAGGCAACAGATGGATGAGAGCAATATGCAAATGGTACATACTTTGTCTCAAACGATGGGAGAAATTTTCCAGCCATTGATCCAGAATACTACTCAAACCAATCAAATGATGACAACCCAGATGACACGAATAGCAGAGTTCATGGGAATGCCAGCTCCTATTCAACACCAAACTCAAGGAGTCGAGACGAGGGAGAATGCTCAACAAGTTAACCCAGTGAATCCAGGGTTGGTCGAACCACCTAGGGAGGAGCCTCCTAGAAATCAAATACCAATACTTGAAGAGGAGGAACCAAGGATGGTGCTAGTGAACAGAAATCAAGATGCTGATCGTGTGGTGAATCAGGTTCGACGCAACAATGTAGCAGCAGAGAACAATTTGGCAGCCTTGGTCGAAAGAATAATGGCTCGAAATGGCCTGAATATGGGTTTTTCTAGGCCAAACTTTACTCCGCCTATAGTAGACTATATACTTCAAGCTGAATTGCCTCCAAGGACAAAAGTACCAAAGTTTACTAAGTTCTTAGGAGATACTACAGAATCTACCGTCGAACATGTGGCGCGCTACCTGATCGAATTCGGTGAGATTGCAAATGATGAGAGTCTAAGGGTGAATTATTTCCCTAGTTCCCTCACTAAAAATGCATTCACGTGGTTCACTATGTTACCATCTGGTTCGATTTGTAATTGGACCCAGTTGGAACGTTTGTTCCATGAGCAATTTTACATGGGTCAGACGAAGATTAGTTTAAAAGAATTGGCTAGTGTGAAACGAAAGTTCAATGAGCCATGATTACTTGAATAGGTTTCGACTACTCAAGGCTAGATGTTTTACACAAGTGCCTGAGCATGAGCTTGTCGAAATGGCCGCTGGTGGCCTTGATTACTCTATCAGGAAAAAATTGGACATCCAGTATTTAAGGGATATGGCCCAGTTGGCTGACAGAGTTCGACAGCTAGAGCGTCTCAAAGATGAGAAAGCTAGGGTGAATAAGAACAAGAAGGTAGCTTACGTCGAATACCAGGAGGGCATCGAAGAACTGTATGACGAGTCCGTTAGGTTCGACGAAAATGAGATAGACCTTGCTGAACTTAAGAAGGGCCCTCCTTATTCTTGTAAACTATTAGTTCCTTCGAATGGAAAAAACCCTGTCGAAACCGAAAAGAATGATAGGTTCCCAAAGAAAACATACACTTTCGACATCACTAAATGTGATGAAATTTTTTATTTGTTAGTTAAGGATGGTTAAATATTAGTGCCTCCCGGTGCTAAAATACCACCTTTAGAGCAAAGAAAAAAGAGAGGTTTTTGTAAATACCATAATTACTTGGGTCATAAGACGTCTCAATGTTTTCTTTTCAGGAATTTGGTGCAGAATGCTATTCAGGAGGGAAGGCTCAAATTTGGGGAGAAGACTAAGACCCAGATGAAGATTGATACCAACCCCCTTGAAATAGCTGAAGCAAATTATGCAGAGCCTGAGGAGGTCAACATGGTCGAACTGGTTGAATTGTCAGACAGCAGTTCGGGTAGTGTTAGTACCAACGAAGCTCTTGGCAGAAATGCCACGGTGGTGGAGGTTACTGAGGACCTTACCAATGATGTTGTATTTATCAGAGAGGCTGAAGAGATGGATGGCTATCAGCTGGAGCATTTGATATGTATGGCTGCTAAACATTACTTTAGTACCTCTTCTAAAGTTCAAAGGTTCGACACTAAAACTACAGTCGAGACCCGTGCTGAAGTTGAAGCACCAAAGTTGCAGATGGTGACAAGAGAGATTGCTGATCATTTTAGACAGATGGATGAGGCTGCTGCAAGCCTTGATATTGACTTTTCTAAGATGCGTGTAAAAGATGAAGTCAACGTGAACATGGTCGAAGTTACTGACAAACAGGCCATGGATATTGATGAACAAGAGGACTGCGACAAACTGGCTTATCCCAGAGAGGATGAGACCATCATTGATTTTCTCCACAGGTGCCAGGGGAAGTATTCTGAAGTCATGTCGTACCCTCGATGCAGTGCTATCTTCGACAAAGAAGCTGCTCATGGCCTCCAAGCGGGGAAAGAGGCCAAATCTGGACGTGAGAGGAAAGCTACTCAAAAGCCAGGGCGTTTCGACCCAAGGAAAGCTACTCCGAGACAATATGGTCCAAGGCCACAAATTTCAAGGGGCAAGCAAGCTACTTTCAAACCCAGTGGCGAAGTACCAACTGGGAGGTGGGTTAAACCCGTCGAAGCAGCTGGAAAAGGGAAGCAAGGATGGAAAAGTTTTGATGTGGCTAGAGGTTCTTCACTTGAGTATAGGAAAGAATTCAAGTCTTCCAACAAAGCTGCCTATGTGTCTGAGAATTACAAAGGAAAAAATCCCATGTCGAGGTCCCAATGGAGGAGAGAGCAGAGGCGAAGGAAGGCTTTAAGAGAAGCTCAGGCTAGAGACTCGACGGAGACCAGCACTAATGTCCTGCCAGCTAGCAACAAAGGTGTTGGCATGAGAACAACAAACCAGCTTCCGGTGGGTCGAAAGTTGTTTACTTCTAAGAAGGAAACTGAGAAATTTGTGGTCGAAACAGTTGAAGACGAAGCGTCAACCCACAATTTTGATTCAGACTCTGATGCTTCTTTGAACATCATTGTCAATGTAGTGTCAGTAATGCCAAGAGAGTATGACAGAGTAACTGAAGTGGAGAATTTGGATGCCAACGCTGAGGCAAAAATGGCAGCACACCAACCTGTGTGTTATTATGTAATGAACAATGGCTGTGTCGAAGAACAGAATGCTTTCTTTGAGCGACCAGCTGAAGCCATGAAGGGACACTTGAAACCTCTGTATATTATAGGGAAAGTAGAGAACATGGCTGTTAACAAGATCTTGGTGGATTGTGGGGCTACTGTCAACTTAATGCCACATTTTATGCTAAGTAAAATTGGTAAATTTGACACTGATCTTAAACCCCACAACATGGTCCTCTCTAACTATGAAGGGAAGATTGGGACCACTTTAGGTGTCTTACAGATTGACTTGACTGTGGGTACAGTGACAAGACCCACTTTGTTCATGGTGGTCGAAAGTAAAGCTAACTACAACCTTCTGCTAGGAAGGGAATGGATTCATGGCATTGGGGCAGTACCTTCATCAATGCACCAACACATAACAATCTGGAGGCCTGATGGAATAGTAGAAAACATTGAGGCTGATCAAGGCTACTTTAAGGTGCCTGTTAATCATGTTGATGGTTCTGAGTTTGACAAAAATTTGGCGCATATTGCGCCTTGTACTCCAGCAGAATTCGATCTCTCCCCAGATGATCACGCATTCTGCTCATTGCACTTGCACCCACTGGAGGAGTTTCGATGGGATAGAGAAGTCGTAAGAGAAGAAGGCAATGTCCCATACTATGGGCTGCCTGAGGTTGACCCCACAGGCTGGGGGAGTGAATTCAGTAACAATGATTGAATTCGACGCATTACAAAGAATTTCGGCCTATGTGGCCGAATCCAAGTTACAAGCGACTTTAGAGGCTGCACACAACCACATGGCTGTCGAAGCCAAAACTCAAATTTGTGAAGTAGGCCCTGGTAAGGACTTTGAACCTGAGCCACCTGATGGGCCTCAAATTGAAGACCAAGACCAAAGGCTTGATGTTGTGTATGATGGTGAGCCTTTAGGTTTTGAAAAGGATCCACTGTCAGATAATATTAAAATGCTGGCGCAGGATCCTTTGGAAGAAATTGACTTGGGTGAAGGGGGAGTGAAAAGGCCTACTTATATTAACGCTAATCTCGACCCGCTACTCAAAGTCAAAATAGTCCAATTATTGAGGAAATTCAAGGATTGCTTCGCTTGGGACTATGATGAAATGCCTGGTTTGAGGAGAGAGCTTGTTGAACATAAGTTGCCAATCATACCTGGGAAAAAGCCAGTCAAGCAAAATCCAAGACGGTTTGCCCCAACAATCCTTTCCAAGATCAAAGAGGAAATCGAAAGGCTACTTAGATGCAAGTTCATCCGTACAGCTAGGTATGTCGAATGGCTAGCTAATATTGTACCAGTCATTAAAAAGAATGGTTCTTTAAGGGTTTGTATAGATTTTAGAGATCTAAATTCTGCAACCCCTAAAGAAGAATATTCTATGCCTGTGGCAGAAATGCTGATTGATTCTGCTGCAGGACATGAATATTTGAGCATGTTGGATGGTTATTCTGGTTATAACCAAATATTCATTGCTGAGGAAGATGTCCCAAAAACTGCTTTTTGATGTCCAGGGGCATTAGGTACTTATGAATGGGTAGTGATGCCTTTCGGTCTAAAAAATGCTGGGGCAACTTACCAGAGAGCAATGAATTCGATATTTCATGATTTTATTGAGACTTTTATGCAAATATATATTGATGATATTGTTGTTAAGTCCTTTTCAGGAAAAGATCATATAAGCCATCTTCAACATTCCTTTGAAAGGATGAGAAAGCATGGTCTGAAAATGAATCCTCTCAAATGTGCTTTTTGTGTGCAGGCAGGGGATTTCTTAGGCTTTGTGGTCCACAAGAAGGGGATTGAAATCAACCAGAATAAAATCAAAGTCATTATGGAAGCAAAAGCGTCATCAACAAAGAAGGAATTGCAGTCTCTCTTGGGCAAAATAAATTTCTTGAGGAGATTTATATGTAACTTAAGTGGGAAAACGCAAGCCTTTTCACCATTGCTTTGAGCTAGCAAGGATGGGTTCGACTGGGGGCAAGATTAACAGGAAGCCTTCGACAAAATCAAAGAGTACCTGAGTCACCCCCTATTCTCTCACCACCTTGTGGCAATAAGTGTATGAGATTGTACATAGCTGCGTCAGATAGAACTTTAGGGAGCATGTTAGCTCAAGAGGATGATGATGGCGTCGAAAGAGCCGTTTATTACCTTAGTAGAGTTTTAAATGATGCAGAAACTAGATATAGCATGATTGAAAAATTATGTTTATGTTTGTATTACTCTTGTACCAAATTGAAGCATTATATAAAACCAGTTGATGTGTATGTTTCTTCTCGTTATGACGTTATTAAACATATGTTGTCCAAACCTATCTTGCATAGTCGAATTGGAAAATGGGCATTAGCATTAACTGAATATTCTTTAACTTATAAGCCTTTAAAAGCTGTTAAAGGGCAAATAGTGGCAGACTTTATAGCTGACCATTCTACAAATGAGACCCCCCTGAACTATCTTGATGTGGAACCTTGGAAGTTATATTTCGAAGGGTCAAGCCACAAAGATGGGACAGGCATATGAGTACTTGTTATTTCTCCTAGTAAAATTCCAACAACACTCAAGTATAAAATTGAAGGCCGTTGTTCTAACAACGAAGCTGAATATGAAGCTTTAATTGCTGGACTTGAAGTATTGTTGGAATTGGGGGCAACTCACATCGAAATAATGGGAGATTCAGAACTGGTCATAAAACAAGTGACCAAAGAGTACAAGTGCATACAAAAAAATTTGATTATGTACTTTGTAGTTGTGAATCGACTGTTGAAAAAGTTTGACGCAGTTAGTTTTCGACACATCCCTAGACTGGAAAACCAGGTAGCTAATGACTTGGCTCAGATTGCATCAGGGTATAAAGTTTCGAAAGACAAATTACAAGATGTAATCGAAGTCGAAGTCAGAGGAAGGGTGGTGTCAGTAGGATTAGCCCCATCAGATTTGGAAGAAACTAAGCTTGGATATGTTGACGAAGACAATTTCACAATTCTGGCAGTTGATACTATAACTGACAAGGATTAGAGGAAACCTATAATGGATTACCTGAAAAATCCAATAGCTTCGACAGAAAGGAAAATCAAGTATCAAGCTTTAAGTTATGTCTTGTTGGGTAATGAATTATTCAAAAAGACTCCTGAGGGAGTATTGCTTAAGTTCCTCAGTGAGGCAGAAACATACTTAGCCCTTTCGACTGTCCATAGTGGGGCATGTGGGGCACATCAGATAGGCCATAAAATGAAATGGTTGTTGTTTCGACAAGGCATGTATTGGCCTACCATGTTAAAAGATTGTATTGAATTTGCTAAGGGTTGTCAGGAATGTTAAGTTCATGCTGGCATTCAACATGTCCCTGCGAGTGAATTACATTATATAGTGAAACCTTGGCCTTTTAGAGGATGGGCTTTGGATTTGGTCGGAGAGATTCGACCAGCATCATCTAAAAATCATAAGTACATTTTGGTGGGTATTGATTATTTTACCAAGTGGGTCGAAGCTATTCCATTACCAAATGTTGATTAGGAAGATGTGATTGAATTTATCCAGAAGCACGTCATCTATAGGTTTGGAATCCCAGAGACAATTACAACAGACCAAGGATCAGTCTTCACTGGTCGAAAGATGCTAGAGTTTTCTAAAGAAATGGGATTCAAGCTTATAACCTCCACACCTTATTATGCTCAAGCTAATGGCCAAGTCGAAGCAGCAAATAAAGTAGTTATTGGGTTGATAAAAAAACATGTGGGAAAAAAGCCAAGAAATTGGCATAGGACATTGGACCAAATACTCTGGGCATGTCGAACGTCCCCTAAAGAGGCAACTAATACTACCCCATTTCGACTTACTTTTGGTCATGATGCAGTTCTGCCTGTGGAAATTTATCTCCATTCAATAAGGATTCAAAGGCATCATGATATTCCATCTGAGTCTTATTGAAATATGATGCTTGATGAATTAGTAGACCTAGATGAAGAAAGGCTCCATGCATTAGAGTTGCTGAAAAGGCAAAAGAAAAGGGTGGAGAAGTCTTATAACAAAAAGGTCAAGATTAAAACCTTTTCAACTGGAGATCTAGTGTGGAAAGTGATCTTACCTATGGATCAAAAGACCAGAACTTTGGGGAAGTGGTCTCCTAAGTGGGAAGGTCATTTTCAAATTATTAAGGCATTTAGCAATAATGCTTATGAGATTCAAGAGATGGAGGGTGATTTAAGAGTCTTAAGGGTAAATGGGAAATATTTGAAAAAATATAAGCCTATTTTACAAAAAATCCATATTAAGACGTAAATTTTATTCAAATTATAAAAGCCAAAATAGTCCATGTGAGGCCAAAATGGCATACAAAAAAAAACAAGTACAATAACATAAAACCCAGGAGAAAGATTATTCATAGTCTCTCCAATTAATAGAGTTGAGGAAGGCAACATAATCTTTGTCAGCTTCATCATTAGAGTTTTGTGCTTTGGAATGTCCTTTCTTGGGTACCTTCATCTTGGTTTCTCTCTTCTTGGCACGAGATATTGCTCCAGTTGAAGTGTCTTTGAGGGCAGTAGCTGTGGCCTCAGTTTTCCTTGTCTCTCCAGCCACCTTCTTGGTCATTACCTTCTTTGAAGAAGTACTCATACTGGTTGTAGTAGGTGCAAGATATCCCAAGAAGGAAGAGGGTTTTATAGAGGCAAGGCTTTGTAAGGATTGGCCAGTCAACGATGGAAATACGTGAAATAACCTTTGGGAATAGACCCTAGGGTTGCGCTATTAATATTCCTTTATGGAATAGAAACTTGTGTCGTTGGAACACTAAGCTGTTAAAAGCTGCGCTATTTTTATGATTTGTTAGAAAAGAGGCAGAATACTTTAATTACTCAGTTAACAAAGTAAAAAATATGTTTTGCAAGTCGAAGAGTTGATAGTAAACAGAAGAATTTAGATAAAGGCCATAGGGCATTAAGATTGTCTGTAAATGGGGCCTTAAAATGACTATAAAATATGATGAACAAAAGTGGAACTACAAACAAGAAATCATATGACAATCAGAAAGGGAGCTTCGACTTCAACTCAAGGAAGGTGACCTTGTGATTCTGAAGGCGTTTTTCACATAGAGCTTTGGTGAGTTTGGCTGCTGAAAGTTCTTTTTCAAGCGTTTGGGCCTTGTCAAGGAAGTCTATGGTGCGCTTCAGCTCTCTGGCCATTTCAGTATCGTCGAACTCTCCCAACTCAAGGTTGCGTTTTTCAGCCTTAGAAATCTTGTTCTGCAGCTCTTCAATTTGCTGCTTCCAGTCATCAATATTCTTCTGGTTCGACTCCACTTCTGCCTGCCTTTTCTGTTGTTCAGTCTCTAGACTTTCGACCATAGCTTCTGATGCATACACATCATCCCAAGCTGAAGCTTCCAATCCAGTTGTGATTTCAATGTTGTCTTGGATCTTAGGAAGGGACTTGAAGTCCTCAGACATTTGATTCACTAAAGCAGTTAGCTCCAATAGGAATTCAGAAACACCTTGGCTAAGGGTCGAAAGGTCCAGCTTCTGAAGGCTATCTTTCAGAAAGAGAGAAGCAGTTGGATCTGAAAGTAGGACATTGTAGATGTCTCCCTTGAAGAATTTGTCCTTGATTTTTTGAAGGATAGGACTGGCAAAATCATCTGGAGTCGGACCCCCAGAGCTGGTCGAAGTACTAAGACTAGTGCCTGAAGAACTGTACTTCTTCCCAAGTATCAATCTGGCATACTCTCGAGGATTTGACCATTTGAGAGTAGCCAGTGGGTCTCCAGCAGGGGATCCTCCAGTAGTTGAAGCGACCATAGGCTTAGGGGTTGGATTGTTAACAGGATCTGCCTCAGCCACAGTCGAAGGGGTGTGATCTTGCTCAGTCCTCTCCTTCTCTTCTTCTTGTTCTTCGTCTTCTTCGACTTCCTCCTCTACTGCTTCGGTGGGCCTTTCTTCAGTGTCCATACCAATAGCCTCTGTTTGGTCGAGAGGTTGTTGATGAGAAACATCACCCTCTTCATGATCAGAACCATCGGTCTGGGATTGTTGAGTAGTGGTCCTGGCAGGAGAACTTTGGTTTGTTTCATCTACTGCAGGAGGAGGAACTGTAAGAGGGATAGGTTGGTTAGTTTCGCTGATTGAGCTATATCCAGAACCAAGGTCAGAGGTAGGGTGATAAGTTGGCTCACCTTGGCTATTCAGCAGAGTTGTTGTAAAGCTGAAGGAAGGTTGTGGTGGGTTAGAACCACCTGCATCAGCCTGAAAAACCACAAGTAAAAGGAATAAGATTGAGAGAAGTCTGAGTAGGGAATCCAAATACTGAATGAAGATAGTACGCATACCTGTACAGCCGCAGCATCAGGACTTGAGTTCGCACTCTCAGGATCGCCAGCAGTCGTTTTCGACGCAACCCTGGAGAGTTGTTTCTTGACACCACTACCAGCAGATGTCTTCTCAAGGATTCTTGCCGCCTTTGAGGGAGATTGGGTGGTAGTTCCATAAGCTGTGACAAGCTTCCTTTTCTTCTTAACTACTATCTCCTCAGGGGACTCATCATCAGTATCTGGAGGAACAACTGCTTGAGCACCTTTCTTGCCCCTTTTTTGAAGGCGTTGGAGGTTTTCGAGCAGCCTGAAAGGTGACGCAAATATTAGAGGATTGGTTACCCAAAAAGACTTAGGCAAGGGATATAAAGTACCATTGTGCCTTCAGTGTCCTTTTCGACCTTCGCAGCACCCTTCGACGAGCTGGTCTTCCTGGCCATGGCTGAAAGACAGACGATTATTACAAGGTTAATAATTGAGTGATTAGTTAAAAAATCACAAATCAAGGGCCTCAAACCTTCATATATTTCGGATTTGACACAAACATCCTCGACCCCTATATGAAGGTGTCCTTTGAAACTGTCCAGCGTATGTTTAGTCGCAACCACCCGATGGGCTTTCGGTTGAGACTGCTGTCGAAGGAGTTTTAAGTGCTCACCGTGGGGGGCAAGTGCCACTCCAAAATCAGCGTTAGGCAGTCGAGGGAGCTTTGGAGGAAAGAGTTCAAAAGCTACCTTATAACGTTTCTCAACAGGAACGTTTGAAGGGATTTTTAACTGATCCATTTTTTGCAGAAATTTTTCCTTCAAAGTGATAGCAGCCTCACGAACGGTTCGACTAATATCATCTGGTCGATAGACAGTTTCAAAGAACTTTTGAAAGGCTTGAATTTCTTTGACATAAATGAACTTACTCTTCTTGGTCTTCTCCTGCGCATCAAGGAAAGCTTGGTCAAGTAAGGAAGAGAAAGCAACAACATCAAGAAATTACTCACTGTAGTACTTCGACCACCAGTTATGGAAGGGTTTGGTACACAAGAAGGTGGGATGAAAATACACAGGGGAAAGGGTTGCTTTCCTAGCGTTCCACCGGTCGAAAGTGACTACAGCACTTCCTTCATCAAAACTGGCTGTGTGAAGGACCATATGGCCTTTCTTCCCATATAGACACTTGGGGAAGATCTGAGCCAACCCAAATTATCGAGAGACAATATTTGGTTGGTAAGCAATTAAGGCTGCCAGGTCTCTCCCAAGATTCAGCCTTTCAATAATAAATCTAGGAATCAAGAAGGCTTCCCAGATCAAAACAGATTCAGCGTCGAGGTTAGTGGATGGATCAGGGAATGGCCTTGTGAACCACTCAGGCCCACAGTTTCTCTCAGCAAAGGGAGCCATGCTAGGTGTGAACTCATGCCTTTTTGCATACATTATAATATAACTGGAGAAGGCTCTCTTGAGAGTTTCCCCATCATCATTTGGCGTAAGTTTCACCAGGCGGGTACCTTCGACCCTCCTCTCTTTGATTTCAGCGGAATCTTCATCGACCTGCCCTTTCCTGGGAAGGCTAGCTTCAAAGGTTGCATTGAGCTACAACTGAAGTAGCCAGAGAGGGCCATTCAAGTGAACAGTACCTTGGCTCTCCAAGTCTTTGAGTCGAGCCGCCCCTTTACTGAGAGACTTGTAGAGGTTCGCCAGGATCAATCCACTTAGGCAAACTCCTCTATTATTGTGAAGCTGGTTGGCCAGAGTGAGATACTTCTTGGCCACCTGCAGGGATTTTGAACAAAATACATACCTCGACAACCAAACGGTCAGAAAGGCAATGTGTTCCTTATCAGTGATTTTTGCAGTATCACGTTTGTGGTGGTTGATAAAGTGGGTATATGTGAGTTTGGAGTCAAAAATCCCTATGGTATCCTCTGCATCAGTATCAGGGTCATAGGAAATACCATCTGGTCGAAGACCTGCAATGGCAGCAAGGTCGAAAAGTGTGGGAGTAACCATCCCACAAGGAAGATGAAAGGTGTAGTGGGTGCTATCCCAAAAATAGAGTGATGCTGCCAGCAGGTTCAAACAATAAGGAATGTTGGTTTTCGGCAGCATCAGCAGATCATAGATTCCTATGGTTTTCCAGTGATCAACTTTGACCCTTTCCATTCTGGTCATCCAAAGGTCAAAATCCTTTAAAGGATTGACAGCTCTTACCAGCCTCGTACCATCATGAAGGTACCTCAGATCCATTTTTGTTAGAGTGGGTGTATTAGGAGAGGTTCCCTCCTCATTAGGGTTGCTTTTTTGGCCTAAAGGTCTAGACTTACGGTAAGAAGGAAAGAACTCAGCCAGTTTTTCATTGTTGGGTTTTACATCAGCTAGGGGGCCACCTAAAGCATGGGGTTTATCAGAGATAAGGAGAGGGATCATTACCTGGGATTCGTAAATCTTCTTTGTTTCTTCAAGAAGAGGTTCCGGCAAGAACTGTTGGTTCTTTACCACCTTTGGTCCAGGGATGTTTGAAAATGGCGGGAGAGTTTGCTCGAACGGAGTGGTTTTACCCTTTTGGTTTTTCGTTGCTTGGGGAACTGTTTGAGAAGACGCCATTGATGGAGGTTGAAGAGAAAACAAGAGTGTGTTCTGAGTTTTTTTGAGAGAGTTTAGAGAACAAGAGAAATAAGTTGCAGAAAGTTTAAAAATGCGAAAGTTCGTAAAATTGGGGGAAAAGGGTATTTATAGATGTGTGGAAGACGAGGGGACTGTGAATCCACCGTTAAAATGGATACGATAGTGGGACGCGTGTCCTCTTTGGAGATCGTTGGATGGTGGTGGTTGTGGTCAGACTGTAAATGCTTAATCCCAAGAAAAGTGATGATGAAAACTGTTCACGAATACGGCTGAAAAGACGTTTGGAGATTTGCCATCATGACATGACGTCACAAGCATGGTTGAAAGAAACTGAATAGTTTCTAAATCGTGGGTTGGTCAGTTGAGACCATGTTTTCCATAATCGAATGAGCAGGCGTCGAAATTATGTTATCAAAAAATGACTTTCCTACCAATACTGGCGAAAGGGCATTTTTGGGGGGCAATTTGTTAGTTCCTAATTTCGACGCTACATGATTTCAGACAATGGCTTTAAAAGAAGTTATTCTTTAAAATAATAATGCTAAAAAAGAAGGCTTCGACTAAGAAGGCCTTCGACCATGTTTGTGCAATGCCTGAGTCGAATGGAAGGATTTCAAGACTTCAAATATTGCTAAGTCCAAGGAGTCAAGTCGACACGGTGAAGTGGATATGGATAATGCGCTGTAGTTACAACTGAATAGTGGAGGGAAGTTCCACTATTTGAATTTGAAAAGAGGACAGGTGGCGAAGATCCAGATCGTGAAGACATGCGAAGTGCCAAGTGGCGTAATCTATGAATAAAACCGTCAAAGGGTGGTTACATTAGAGTATTATAAATAGGTTAGTCTTAGAGTTAGAATAGTGTGAAAAAATCAAATTGTACAAGTAACTCTATATTCACTCAAAGTATCCAGTGTGTCGAGAAACCAGTGAAGTGAGAATGTACGTGATTGTAATCACCATTACCTTTTATTGCAATGCAATTTACTTTGAAGTTTCTGTTTTAGATTCTTTACTTTGAAATCTCTTTTCACGAACTTTTACCTTTCAAGTCATTTACATTACCCAGTCTTTACTTTGCAGTTTTACATTAAAAGCCTTTATTTTTAAGCATTTACCTTTTCTGCATTTTACGATCTTTATGCATTTCTTTCCAGCATTTAACTCCAGTTTTTCTTTATCAAACCTTTTACATTCAGCCCTTTTTCTTTTCTTTGATGTATTGTTCGACTTAGTCATTTCCTTTATCTTTATCGCTTTCCTTTACACTTCAAACACCTCTTTTTATTTATGTGCATTGTCGAAAGGCATCCTTTATCAAATTGCGAAATATTCTAAATACACATACAACACATGTCCTAGGATCAATCTGATCGATCCTGTAAGTTACTAGAACTTTATAGTTTTAGAAGATCAGCGGTTGTTTACCAATTTTCAAGGTAAACAGTCGGACACGCGGGGTAGAAGACCGTCGGGCAGAGGCGTATAGCTCGTGGACGCACCTCTCCTCGACACTTACATGCTCCTCCTCGCGAGGACACGTTCTCTTGTAACTTCCCACTCCCGAAGGAATCGGTCTGCCCTACTTCCCGAGATTTAGGGACCGTTACACCAGGGCGAAGTCCACGTGCTGGTCTTCACTACGCCACGTAAGCCCTGGCAGTTACTTGGATTGGGCCTGGCAATCCAGTCCAGTGCAAGTAACCGTTGGCCCCGCGCTTGGGGCTCTCTATAAATACCCTCTCACTTGAGAGGGTCAGGTTACACAACATATTCTAACTCTCACCTATTTTTCTGTACTTGCTTACTCCTTTTCTTACTTGAGCGTCGGAGTACCTTGCAGGTACACCCCCCCCCCCCCCCCCCCCGCGCCGTATCATCATCACCGGAGCTGAAGTTCATACGACGTTGCTGGCCACTGAACAACTGTCTGATCCAGGTAAGATCATAAACATAACCAATTCTATAACCAGTTTTGATTAAAATGTGGTTATGGTTATGAATCCAAACCATTTAACTAGTTTAAAAATGGTTATGGTTTGGTTTCTAAAAATAACCAACCGTGAACACCCCTAGGTCCAATTCAAAATGTTTGGTGCGAGAGTGTAGGATAGGATCTGATGCAAGTAAAACAACACTTATGTTGTCACAATGGATGATATGTGGCTGACAAGTGTTGAGGTTAAGTTCAGGTAGAAGATATTGAAGTGTAGGATTTCTGAAGAGACATTTGTAAGGCTTCGATATTAGGCTTTAGTACTTGATTTAGATACCATTGGTTACATTTTAGTATTGACCAAGTAATTTCAAACACAAGAGAGGGTGAACCATACGTTTTACGAAAACATTGATTTTAGCTTGGTCAATTTTAAAGAAAGAAGATGAAGCAAAGATTTAAGCCTTGAAGATAAAATGCAGAAAAATGAACGAGTTGAGTTGAAAGAGCACACCGAGATTTATGAAGCTTCAGACTTAAATCATGTGTCCTACTCCAATTCCTAAGTGAAGTGGTATAATTAAGAGAGACATTGGGGGCGGGGCAAGTGGCATTTTCTAAATCCTTATCGAGTCATTCTTTTATTAGTTCGATCACTGTTTGTTTGATTTGATCGCCTCTTGTCAGGATGTATCACCCAAACCCCCAGCTTCTCCGTCTATAACGTGTAATCGTGTGTATCGGGTCAAAATTTGTTACATGGGAAATCGCGGGACTTAACTACACCTCTCGGGTTTCATGGAATCAACCGTAGGGCCCCGATAAAACTAACATGGGCCACACTCATATTACTTATTCACAGTTTCTTTCACCATCTTCGCACGAGGATGTTCGAGCAAAGTACCCAAAAGACCAACAACACCATCCAAGGAGGCTTCACTGGAGGAGGAGAATCTAGATCCTCCTGGAGAAGATACGACCAACAAGTGTTAACAGCAGACATCACACCTACGGAAGTTCCCAACGTCCCTGGTAGGGATGGGGAGCTTATAATCACTTTTTTGAGAGAGGGCATGATTGGTGTATGCCCTACAACAATGATACCATACTCATCACGATTCACCACGCCAACTGAGATGTGAAACGTATGTTAATTGACCATGGCAGCTATGTAGATTGTGGGACATATGACTCCACACTTAAGAGGGTGTGAATTATAGATTTCACACAAACTGTAATTTGAAAAACATTCTTTATCATTATCTGAGTTTTAAAACATTTTGGTAAAACTGTCTTAGAAATTAGCAGCGGAAAATAAATATGCATAAAACAAAGAGTTAAGGGTAAATGCAATGACAACAGGAATTATAAAGGTCCGGTCGAAATGAAATGACATAATCATCTTCCCAAGATTTGATCTTGAGAGTATCCAGTAATTCTTAAGAGTTTTTAGTAGGATGATCTATCGAACCCCCTTATATAAGGAAAAATGAAGTTTCAGGTCAACTTCAAACCAAACAATGAACAATAGAGATAAACAGTTAGTCTTTCTTCCAAACAGCAAATTGAAGCAGTTAGTCTTCTTTCCAAATAACAACTTAAAGCGATTAGGCCCCAAGAAAAATAAAGATTTTCTACGGGCTTATCTCGAACCAATGTAAGCTTTTGAACTGGACTGAACTCACGAACCGAACTCAGGTTTTGACCAAGCGGACCATGAGCCACTGAGATTTTAAATTGGGCTTATCTCGAACCAAAGCAAGCTTTTAACTAACCTAAGCTTACGAACCGAACCAAGGTTTTTACCACGATAACCACAAACTGAATTGAGATTTTGAACCGGACTGATCTCGAACCTAAGAAAACTTTTAACCATGCTAAGCTTACGAACCAAAATGGTGACTTTGAACCTAAATCCCCAAACCAAAGCTTTTAAATAGTATATCTTTAAACCCGAACAAACACTCCCTTATGGATAAATTATTCGACTAAGATAAAAATATTCCTTGCTAAATATACAGTAATACCAAGATTCCTCATTAAACAAAAAGAAATTTCTCGAAAGCGCTACGACTAATTTTAAGTAAGAGAAAGTGAAAAATATTTTTAGAGAGAGAGAGAGAGAGAGAGAGAGAGAGAGAGAGAGAGAGAGGTGTGAGATAAGAAGCTCATATTTTCTAGATGTTAAATTATGAAAGGAAAATCCTCTATTTTTAGGCTAGAGGTTGGCACAAAAAAAGAAACTTTCATGGGCCAAAATTAATGGGTCAATTGATTGTCACTTTGATATAATTGATTGGAAGCCCTAAAAATAGTCTATTATGAGAGTTAAAAAGGAATGAAAATATCTAGAGACATTGTTGTCGCGGTGAGAATCGGAGAACAAAGCTATTGATTAGTTTGACTCGCAAGAATAATATATCACCACCAAACTTTTATTTTTCCAAGGGAAGGGAGAAAAGATCGAACAAAACCCATAAACAAACATGCAAAGGAAAAAGAAAGGCTAAAATCTAAGAAAAAGAGAGATCAAATGTACAGAGGTTGGTTATACTAAGGGAAGGAACTAGCACCCTAAGCATCTATAGTACTCTCCAGGAACCTTTTGAAATATTTGTGTTTTGGCTAAAATTGTCTGCTAAAGATCAGGAAAATGAGGAAAGAAAAACAAAGACGGGCAAGGTAAAGCAACAAACATACAATGGACATGTACATGACAATAAGTCAACACACACTCCCTTTCCCTTGGATTAGGTCACAAGTGCAAGCAATAAATGAAATCCATAGACACGTGGTAAAACATCATGTAATCAATAGACACAGACAACAAATGAAATCGACAAGTACATGACAAAGCATCATATATGATAAAACAACAAATAGAATCAACAAAGTACATGGCAAGATATCATGGAATCAACAAATACACATGGAAAAATATCATGGAATCAACAATTACACATGACAAAACATCATGTAATCAACAAGCTTAAAGTATGATCAGTAATAAACCAAAAGCATCAAGAAGAAACATCATCATAATTCAGATTCATCAAGGAAAAACATCAAGAATTAATCAAGGAAAAACATCAAGAATTAATCAAGGAAAGTAATAAAGGATAAGACATGGAAGCAAACAATCGCAAAATAGTATCGGGCAACAAGAGAATTATTAATCAAGTTAAATATAAATATTTAATAAGATTAATCAATGATTTAATTAATCAATATTAAATAAAAATATTTAAATTAATTAACAATTATAACATATTTTTGGTATTTTTCAAATTTATACAAATTAAAAATGAAAACAAATATGTAAAAAATATAAACCTTTTTCCTTTATTTATTTTTTTAGAAATGATTGTTAGAGGTGCAAATTTCAAAAGTAACTTGGGCCTAACCCAAAGACTAAAGCCCTAATTTAAATAAAAGATAAAAAAAATAGAATGGAAACAAATGACTTCCTTTCTTTTCCTTATTTAAAACTCAATAAAAACCAAATGCAAATATATGCTAAAAAAAGGAAAGAACGGTATAGCTGGAAAAAAGGGATGGGTTGGACTTCACACTGTAGCATTTGTTTTGAAAACAAATTACAATGGCCCAATCAAAAGGAGACACATGGCGATGCTATAATAACAAACCAACAACATAGTTCCTCTCCTCCCTCTCAATAATCAAACTGAAGCAGAAAAAAATAAAAAATGGATGTATTCTAAACATTAGAAAGTGCCTTCTCTCTCATAAACAAGATGAATCAGTATGAAGTGAATTGATGAGAAAAGTCAACATAGAACAAAAGCAAGATCGAAACCGGGTGGAAAGCAACAAACATAGAATCATAAGGGTTACCATAATACAAAACAAACATACTTGGTTATCCTCTCTACTACAATCAGCTTCTATATGCTCATGTTGTTGAATAAACTTAATGTTTCGTTTAGTGGGTTTTTATTATTAAGATAGTGGAGATGTAGTTGGAAAGCCAAAGGTTTAGTGGGTCTTTAATTTAGAGTTAGTGATAAGGTCAAGAGTTAGTGGACTATTATTAGTACTTATTGTTTTATTGGAATAGTAGAAAACTTGAACCTATATAAAGGGGCCAAGATTGTATCTTTGTATATGTACAGAACAACTCAATATAGAAAAGTACTGCTTCTGTCATCAAATTGGCATCAGAGCTAATGGCGAATACGATGAGTCAAATGCCGTTGCCGCGTTTAACGAAGGCGAATTACAAGAACTGGAGTATCCAAATGAAAGCTCTTCTTGGATCTCTAGATGTGTGGGAGGTGACCAGGGATGGTTTTGTAGAACCAGCAGACACCACGGAGTATACGGTGGCTCAACAAAAGGCGTTGAAAGAGACGCGCTCGAAGGATAAGACGACATTGTATATGCTGTTCCGAGCAGTTGACGAATCGTCAGACTTTGAGAAAATTTCCGGTTCGACTACGTCAAAGGAGGCTTGGGACACGTTAGAAAAAGTGTTCAGAGGAGCAGATCGAGTGAAGCAAGTTCGACTTTAAACTCTTCGTTGAGAATTGGAGAGGATGCAAATGAAGGAGTCAGAAACTGTATCTGACTACATCACGCGTGTACAAACGGTGGTGAACCAACTCACTAGAAATGGTGAAGCAGTGACTGATGCACGAGTTGTTGAGAAGATTTTGAGATCTTTAACAGATAAATTTGAGAACATAGTGTGTGCAATAGAAGAGTCGAAGGACCTTTCGACGCTCTCAGTCGAAGAGCTCGTTGGTTCTCTCGAGGCACACGAACAACGAAAGATGAAAAAGAATGAGGAAGCACTCGAAGAAGCAAATCAAACGAAGGAGTCAGTCAAAGACGAAAAGGTACTCTATTCTCAAAACTCTCGAGGAAGAAGACGTGGCCATGGAGGTCGTGACAGTGGTCGAGGTGGTCGAAGAAGCAACTTCGACAGAGGACAGTCTAGCCAGCAAAATTGGCATGGCAGAGGACGTGGTCAAAGAGGTGGTCGGTCGAACTACTCCAACGTTGAATGTTACAAATGTAACAAGCTTGGTCATTTTGCGAAGGATTGCAACTCCTTCAAATGTTATAACTGTGGTAAAGTGGGACATCTTGCAAAAGATTGTCGAGTCGAAAAGAAAGTAGAAGAAACAACCAATCTAGCTTTGGAAGTCGAAGCGAATGATGGTTTTCTGTTGATGACTCAAAAGGAAGAAGACTCGGAAAATGACACTATGCGGTATCTCGACTCTGGAGCAAGTAATCATATGTGTGGTCACAAACACCTGTTTAAAGAAATGCAAAAGATTGAAGATGGTCATGTGTCTTTCGGAGATGCATCGAAAGTGAAGG
The DNA here is from genome assembly GCA_022829125.1 of Lathyrus tuberosus. Taxonomy (NCBI): domain Eukaryota; kingdom Viridiplantae; phylum Streptophyta; class Magnoliopsida; order Fabales; family Fabaceae; genus Lathyrus; species Lathyrus tuberosus. The sequence goes on from JALAZF010000090.1 coordinate 12,728,729, forward strand.
TCGAAGGCAAAGGTACGATTTGTTATTTGCAGAAGGATGACTTGACTGGGTCAATCCAAGATGTTTATTATGTACCAGATCTCAAGACAAATAGTTTGAGTCTGGGACAACTCACACAAAAAGGTTACTCGATATTCATGAAAGATCGAATATTGCACTTGAAGGACAAGTTAGGGCATTTGATTGCTCAAGTCGAAAAGGGGAGAAATCGAATGTATAAGCTGAACTTGAGGAGTGTTCAAGGAAAATGTTTGTAAATCAATGTCGAAGACAAAGCGTTATTGTGGCATCAACGCTTTGGTCATTTACATCATGCTGGTCTAAGAAGGTTAGCGAAGAGGAACATGGTACATGGGCTACCAGACATGGAATATGAAGGAAAGTTCTGTGAAGATTGTGTGCTTAGCAAACAGACAAGAACCTCATTCCAAAAGAAGGCAGAATATCAAGCTAAAGATATTCTCGAATTGATTCATACTGATATTTGTGGGCCAATCACTCCAAAATCTTTCAGTGATAAAAGGTACTTCAGCTCTTTTATCGAAGATTTCTCACGAAAAACCTGGGTTTATTTTTTGAGAGAAAAATTTGAAGCATTCGAGGTGTTCAAAAGGTTCAAAGTGATGGTGGAGAAGGCAACTGACAGACACATCAAAGCAGTTCGATCTGACAGAGGAGGTGAGTATACTTCGACAACCTTTATGAAGTATTGTGAAGAGCAGGGCATAAGGAGATTTCTAACTGCACCATATTCACCTCAACAAAATGGTGTAGCTGAAAGGAAGAATCGAACAGTTCTCGACATGGTTCGATCAATGCTTAAAAGCAAGAACATGTCGAAGGAATTCTGGGCAGAAGCTGTACAATGTGCCATTTATGTTCAGAATTGATGTCCAAATTCGAAGTTAGAAGATCAAACACCACAAGAAGCATGGAGCGGACAGAAGCCAACAGTTTCTCATCTCAAAGTATTTGGTAGTGTGGCTTATGCACACGTACCAGATCAACGAAGAACGAAGCTTGAAGACAAAAGTCAGAAGTACATATTCATTGGCTATGATGAGAAGACGAAAGGGCACAGGTTATTCGATCCCATAAACAAGAAGGTGATAGTGAGTAGGGATGTTCGAATAAACGAAGCGAGCAAGTGGGACTGGAACAGTTCGACAGAGGTTATTGTCGAAGCTGGATCAGTCGCTATACCAACAAGCATTTCGACAGAACCTGAAGATTCTGAAAATGAAGATGAACTTCGATAACCCAGAATGCGAAGTCTACAAGATTTGTGTAAGTTCCTGGATTGGTTGGAATTTTGGTAAAATAACAAGGTGTTCAATGCTGATGTCATGGTGTTGATGTTGCAGCATTGAGTCTTAGTACTGGGCTGTACTAAGCTGTGAAGGTTAACTATGTTTGATGTCATGGGCTTGATGTCATAACATTGCACTTAACACTGGGCTGTGTTAAGGTTGCTAGTTGCTGAAGTGGATGTCTGATGTCACATAGGTGATGTTGTAACATCAGACCTGCAGAACTGAAGCTAATGACAGCATGGGCTTGTTGTTATTAGGGTCGCGTATTAGCTGGAATTGTGTTGACTCGTTGGATGAGAATATCTTGGGCTAGATATTTTCTGTTACATGGGAGATTTGATTGCAGGTTTGTTGGAGAATTAAAAGGTGGAAGATTTAAAAAGATTTTGGGGATAAAATCTGTTTTAAAAGATTCAGTTTTTAATTAACAAATCTGATCAAATATTGTGACAAATCCAATCCAAATTCAAGGAGCTATATAAAGCGCACAAGACCAAGGAAGAAGGTACATAAAATAGATTGAAGATCAAGAGCTGGAGGCTTAGAGTCTAGGGTTTGTTTAGAGTACTTGTAATCACACTATTCTAGGTTGAATAGGTGTTGAATTTTCTGTCCTCTCTAGAAGCTGTGAAGCAATAGAGAGTTGTTGATTGATCGAAGCTAGGAAGCAAGATCAAGGGATCTCAAAGAGGTTGTTCTTTGAGTGTTTTAGGGGATTGAGTAGTGTTCTCATATCTAAGTGGTTTCTTAGGTAGAAAGTCACTAGTAGAGTATAAGTTTAGGAGATTGTCAACTGGTGTGTTGAGTCTGTAAATTATATCTACAAGTAGTGAATTTAATCCCTGGCTTGGTAGCCCCCAGACGTAGGTAGTTAGACCGAACTGGGTGAACAATTCCTTGTGGTTTCCTGTTGCTTATTCTGTCCATTATTGCAGAGTGTGTTGTTGTGACATCGCACCTTAACATCACACGTCTGGTACCAGAATTTCAATTGGTATCAGAGCAGGCATCCTGTCTGTCTCTGGGTGAGATCTAGGGAAGTTACTTTCTGGTGAAAGATGGACAAAGAGGTTGGAGGATTCGTCAACAGACCCCCTATCTTGGATGGCTCAAACTATGAGTATTGGAAGCCTAGAATGACTACTTTTTTAAAGTCATTAGACAGCAGAGCTTGGAAGGCTGTCATTAAAGAGTGGAAAGCTCCAGAGGTATGTGAGAAAGATGAGGCTGGCAAGGATAAAGAAGACACCTCAAAGCCTAAGCCTGAAGAAGAATGGACCAAGGAAGAAGATGAGCTTGCCCTTGGGAATTCAAAAGCCCTAAATGCTATCTTCAATGGGGTTGACAAGAACATATTCAGGCTGATCAACTCATGTGAAACTGCTAAGGCTGCTTGGGATATTTTGAAGGCTACTCATGAAGGCACATCTAGAGTTAAGATGTCAAGGCTTCAACTTTTAACATCTAAGTTTGAAAGCTTGAAGATGAAGGAAGAGGAAACTATTCATGACTTCCATATGAGTGTTCTTAAGCTGTCAAATGCATCCAGTGCTCTTGGTGAGAAGATGACAGAAGAGAAGCTGGTAAGAAAGATTCTTAGGTCCCTCCCTAAGAAGTATAAGATGAAGGTAACAGCCATTGAAGAATCTCAAGACATCAGCAAGATGAGAGTTGATGAGCTTATTGGATCTCTTCAAACATTTGAACTTGGGCTGAATGAGGAAGAACCAGAAAAGAAGCCCAAGAGTATAGCCTTAGTCTCCACTCCTGCAGCAGCTAAAGATGATGAGTCCCAGGAGGATCTGCCTCAGGCTATAGTTATGTTGGGAAGGCAATTCAACAAAGTGTTCAAGAAGATGAACTATAACTACAGGCCTAATGTCAAGAACATCTCCTCTGACATCAGTAAGTCAAAAGAGAAAGATGAAGAGAAGACTGTCCAAGATAAAGGTGTTCAGTGCTTTGAATGTGAAGGGTATGGACATGTCAAGAAAGAGTGTCCCACATTCTTGAAGAAGCAGAATAAGGGCTTGACAATTTCCTGGTCTGACTCTGATAGTGAAAGTGAAAGTGAGTCAGCAAAGCATGTTACAGCTTTGACAGGAATTGTTGAATCTGATGATGATAGTGATGGAGAAGTCACTTATGATGAGCTAACTTCAACCTACAGAGAGCTGTGTTTTAAGAGTGCTGAAGTCTGTCAAGAAAACAAGTGCCACAAGCAACAGATAGCTCAGCTTGAGGATGATAAAGCTGAATTGGAGAAAGAAGTCCTATGTGTCAAAGCTCATCTTGAGCATATGACTAAAACTGTTAGAATGTTGAACAGTGGTACGGCCACTCTTGACAAGATACTCCAGTCAGAAAAAGTTGCTGGAGACAAAGCTGGGATCGGATATGTGGCCGAAGACAAAGGTACCTCAGAAGCAAGTACTTCAGGTCTAAAGAAGGAAGAGTCACAAACTGTGCCTCCACATCGGCCAAAGAGGCAGAATCTTACTCCCAAGGAAGCTGATGTTTCACAACCTAAGAAGATTGAGAAGAAGACTGGTCATAATCAGAAGAGAAAGCAACCTCAAGGTGCTAGACAGTATATGCCTCCCCAATATCATAGGAGCATGAAGGCTGCAAGGCACAAACAGAACATGTCAGAGCAGATGTCTCAACATCAGGAAAACTGGTATGGATCTGGTTTCAACAATGTTGTACCTTACAATTATAGGAGGAGGAAGCCTCATCACCATGGGAGATAGCCTAGAAGACAGCATCGTCAGTTTAGGAGACAGTCTACCTATGGTAAAAGACATCAGCTCGATAGAAGACAAGCTAACTCTGGAAGGAGAAGACAACATTATGAGTGGCAGCCACAGCTTTATCATCAAGGTGGGAGAAGGTTTAACCACTTCAGAGATGATATAATCAGATGTTTCTATTGTGGAAGGTATGGACACATGCAGTACTCTTGTTACAAGCTGCATGGATACCCTCAGCCTCAAAACAGAGGGAGAAAGCACAAGCCCAAAGTTGTTAAACAATGGGTACCTAAGGAGAAGGGGAAGTGCTTATTGGCTCAGTTGTCTAACAAAGAAGCAGAAGAAGGAACTTGGTACTTTGACAGTGGATGTTCAAAGCACATGACTGGATCCAAGGAGTATTTGGTGGAGATCATGTCTGGGCATGCTAACAAGGTTGTCTTTGGTAATGGAGAAGAAGGAGTTGTAGAGGGAGTTAGAAGAGTGAAAAATCTTGATGGACTCACTCTTGATAGTGTGATGCTTGTCCAAGGGTTGGATGCTAATCTAATCAGCATAAGTCAGCTATGTGATGAAGGTTACTTAGTCAGCTACACCAAAGACAAATGTGTTGTAATGAATGAGAAGGGTGAGGCTGTAATGACTGGTGCAAGGTCCAAAGACAATTGTTATCAGTGGATTCCTCAAACTGAAAGCCAGTCTGGTGATGATAAAGAAGATATCAAGTGTAGACATCAGAATGATGAAGGTTCCCTCAAGTTGATGAAGGTCTGAAGAAAAGATGATCTGAAATTAGTCAAGGGAAAATGTTACACACCAGTCCTCACCATTGATGGAAGGATTAAAGGTTCTCAGGAGCTGAATAGAGCAACATCTCTCGAGAGGAAAGATGCTGATGTCTTGACATCTGAACAAATCATCAGTGGTCTGACTGTGAGTAAGTCTAAAAGGCTAGAGATTGAAGAGCTCACTGAAGTTATGGGAGATACCAGTGGTAACTATAAAAAATTCTATCATCAAGATCTGAAGAAGATCGATGTCTCAGAAGAAAACCTCCCCTGGATGAATAGCTCTGTGTCGAAAGATACAGATGTCAGAGCAGATGCTGAAACATCTCAAGACAAGAAGAGTATTTCTAGCCTCAAGAAGGATGATGAGCAAAGTGCAAAAATGATTCAGAATAGACTAGAGTCTAAGACTGATCCCAATATGAAAATTGACATGCAGAGGACCTCTGATATTGGCTCTATCAGATCCTGGATTAAAATGTCAAGAATAAATACACATCCTCTAGGATGGAATCATGTTGGTCAAAAGATACAAACTGATCTTGGAAGACTAAGAAGAAGAAAGAGGGGCAAAATCAGATTAGTTCTCAGATCTAAGAAGAAGAACAGTCGTAGATCAGTGTTATGTGGAAAGAACTCATGCTATCAACTCTTGTGGAAGAAACGGCTGTTGGGCAATCACCATGTCAAGAAAGATGTTACAACATTGCAGAATGTTACTCATCAATGGGATGATGAGCAGGTTGATAGAAAAGATCTGGTTAAATACTCAGATTATTTGGTAAATAAAGAGAATTTAGATGATGAGCTCATGTATGCTAACCAATTTGAGAGCTTAAAATTGGGGAGCGTATTACTTCAAAATTAATTGAAAGATGTTTTATGGTGCAGTTGACCTATAAGATAATGGTTATTCAACTGCAGATAGTATGGTACATAAAATAGTCTGTTCAATTTTTTAGTCTCTCTAAGAAACTCATCTTGGTGCTCTGGTTCTGTTTAATGCAGTACAAATTTCAGCAGTTTAGAATAGTACTGTAAAGTGTTTGGCATGGCAACTGAAAAATCTAAAAATAGGATTTTTATTCAATAGTTAAAAATACAAGATTAGACTACATTCTCATGCCAATCTCCTGCATCCAGAAAAGCCTTCCAATCTGCATCCCATTCATCTTCTGAAGGTTGTTGTTTAGCAGAATGGTTCTTACCAGGCTTCATAGTGGTCACTGAAGTCCTGCCAGTTTTTGTTGCTCCTGTAGAAGGACCTGATGTCGTCTGAGATTTGATCTTCTTCTTCATAGGTTCTGGTTGTGTATCCTCATGCTTGAGGTTCTTGGTTGGTTCTTTGGAGCTTGATTGACTCATGCTTTATTGGTGTGTTGTGCTGAGCATAGGAGAAAGAGTGGTTTTATAATGGTTTGTTCAAATGCTTGGGTTGTATCGCCTGACCAGTCAAGGGGTTGGAAGTTGTTTTTGACTATGTCAGAACATAGTGCTTGGAGACTACATAGGTCTTGTTGCTACTGACAGTGGGACCAGTATTATGTCACCTTGTAGGGCATTTGATTTGGGATAGTTGTCTAATTATGGCTAAAAAGGGGGAAAGTTAAAAATTGTCATGAGGAGAAGAGTAGTTGCTGCTAAAAGAATAAAAATAAAAGGTGTTTAGTTGAAAAGTAATGCTGATGCTGTGGAGGGGGAGTATAGACAGCATAGTTGTGGAGCTGCTAGTGAAGTATTCATAGCATTGAAGAGTGCAGAGTGCAGCAAAGCAGACATCAAGGGGGAGATGTGTTGCACATTGTGAGCCACTGAATAGCTGTGATGCTGGTTCAAGTTTTTGAGGGGGAGCACCAATTGGCTATTGTCAAAGATGGTGCTGCAGCAGATCAAGTAATGAAGACTATATGAAGATTGTCAAACTGCTGCAAGTTAAAGTTTCAAAATATTGAAGATATTCCGCTGCTGAAGTCTCTGAAGATGCAGAGATTGTTTTAGCCAAAATTAGCCAAAGGGGGAGATTGTAAGTTCCTGGATTGGCTGGAATTTTGGTAAAACAACAAGGTGTTCAATGCTGATGTCATGGTGTTGATGTTGCAGCATTGAGTCTTAGTACTGGGCTGTACTAAGCTGTGAAGGTTAGCTATGTTTGATGTCATGGGCTTGATGTCATAACATTGCACTTAACACTGGGCTGTGTTAAGGTTGCTAGTTGCTGAAGTGGATGTCTGATGTCACATAGGTGATGTTGTAACATCAGACCTGCAGAACTGAAGCTAATGACAGCATGGGCTTGTTGTTATTAGGGTCGCGTATTAGCTGGAATTGTGTTGACTCGTTGGATGAGAATATCTTGGGCTAGATATTTTCTGTTACATGGGAGATTTGATTGCAGGTTTGTTGGAGAATTAAAAGGTGGAAGATTTAAAAAGATTTTGGGGATAAAATCTGTTTTAAAAGATTCAGTTTTTAATTAACAAATCTGATCAAATATTGTGACAAATCCAATCCAAATTCAAGGAGCTATATAAAGCGCACAAGACCTAGGAAGAAGGTACAGAAAACAGATTGAAGATCAAGAGCTAGAGGCTTAGAGTCTAGGGTTTGTTTAGAGTACTTGTAATCACACTATTCTAGGTTGAATAGGTGTTGAATTTTCTGTCCTCTCTAGAAGCTGTGAAGCAATAGAGAGTTGTTGATTGATCGAAGCTAGGAAGCAAGATCAAGGGATCTCAAAGAGGTTGTTCTTTGAGTGTTTTAGGGGATTGAGTAGTGTTCTCATATCTAAGTGGTTTCTTAGGTAGAAAGTCACTAGTAGAGTATAAGTTTAGGAGATTGTCAACTGGTGTGTTGAGTCTGTAAATTATATCTACAAGTAGTGAATTTAATCCCTGGCTTGGTAGCCCCCAGACGTAGGTAGTTAGACCGAACTGGGTGAACAATTCCTTGTGTTTTCCTGTTGCTTATTTTGTCCATTATTGCAGAGTGTGTTGTTGTGACATCGCACCTTAACATCACACGTCTGGTACCAGAATTTCAATTTGTATGATTCGACAAGTGAGGTACATCTTGTATGTCTTTTGGCAGATGCTGAAAATATCAATTTTGAAGAAGCATTGAGAGACAAGAAGTGGAAAACTGCCATGGACGAAGAAATTAAGGCGATTAATCACAACAACACATGGGAGCTGGTCGAATTACCAAAAGGAAGTCAACCCATTGGTGTGAAGTGGGTATTCAAGAAAAAGATGAACGTTGAAGGCGAAGTGGAACGATATAAGGCACGACTTGTTGCAAAGGGATATAAGCAGAAGGCAGGAATCGACTATGAAGAAATATTTGCTCCCGTTGCAAGAATGGAGATAATTCGACTACTCATTTCACAAGCTACTCAATTCAAATGGTCAATATTTCAAATGGATGTCAAATCAACATTTTTGAATGGTGTGCTCGAAGAAGAAGTCTATGTCGAACAGCCACCAGGCTATATGAAAGCTGGAGAAGAGAAGAAGGTGCTGAAATTGAAGAAAGCACTTTATGGGCTGAAGCAAGCACCACGGGCATTGAATACACGTATCGACACATATTTTAAGGAGAATGGGTTCAAGCAATGTCCTTATGAGCATGCCCTTTATGTAAAGAAGAATGGAGGTAATATGTTACTTGTTGCTCTTTATGTTGATGATCTCATCTTTATGGGTAGTAATGATCAGATGATAGAAGAGTTCAAGGGCACAATGACACGAGAATTTGAGATGACAGACTTAGGTCTGATGAGATTTTTTCTTGGTCTGGAGGTTCGACAAGAAGAAACAGGAATTTTTATTTCACAGAAAAATATGCAAAAGAAATTTTGAAGAAATATAAGATGAAAAACTGTAATCCGATTTCGACGCCAATGGAACCAGGTGCCCAGCTGTCGAAATTTGATGGGGGAGATCATGTCGAAACAAGTAAATTTCGAAGCTTGGTAGGAAGTCTTCGTTATCTCACATGCACAAGGCCGAACATTTCGTTAAGTGTCGGAATTGTAAGTCGATTCATGGAGGAACCAGTCTATTCACATTGGAAGGCATTGAAAATAATCCTTCGATACATCCAAGGAACTGTGTCACTTGGAATGTTTTATTCAAAAGCAGAAGATTACAGGTTGATTGGTTATTCTGACAGCGACTGGTGCGGTGATATTGATGATCGAAAGAGCACGTCTGGATATGTGTTCTTTATGGGAAATACTGCTTTTACTTGGCTCTCCAAGAAGCAACCAATAGTAACGCTTTTGACATGTGAAGCTGAGTATGTGGCAGCATCTTGGTGCATTTGTCATGCAATATGGCTTAGAAGATTGTTGAGCAAGATGGAGATAAAACAGGAAGGTGCAACTGTGATACACGTGGACAACAAATCAGTAATTGAGCTAGCAAAGAATCCGGTGAATCATGAAAGAAGCAAACACATTGATGTTCGATTCCATTTCATTCGAGAACATGTGAAGGAAGGAAATGTCGAATTGAAGCATGTGGCAAGTGTAGCACCTCAAAATTTGCCTTGTTGTTGTTACCTAACTGGCTTATGTTTCTTTTCATTCTTGCATCATCATCTTTGCATATCATTGGTTCTTAGCATGGGATCTATGTACTTAGTTTAACTCAAGGGAATAAGAGGTTTTCAGGGCTTCAAGCAACAGTTCATGTGTATTGTCCAAGGGGCTAAGAGGAGAGAAAATTCTTGATGCTATCAATTCTTGAATCACAAAGGAGCCTTAAGCCCCAAGGTGTCTTAATTGGTTCATCATCTCATCACAAGATCAAGATTGGCAAGAGATTTCAGAGGGATCATACTCTCCTAACCTGATTTCTTAAATTAGGGTTTTGGAGATTTTGAGATCTAACCCTCAAATGAGCAAGCTCTTTGATTGTTTATCATCTCTAAGTGGCACATGTCATCATTGGTGGACATGATACACATCATATTCAGATGAATTTGAATTTGGAGGATGTGCTATCTCCTCCTAACCAGAGGGTACCAAACTAAGGGTCGCCATAAAATCAGTTTATTTCTGATTTTTTGGGCAAGACTTGATTGCATGGTATTCCTTATGTCTTTAAGTGTCTAAGGATGGAAGATTGCCCATCAAATTGGTTCAGAAGGTCTTCAATTGATCAGAAATTTCAAAATCAGGAGAATGGAGGATAAAGTCAACTGTGCAGTGAAAAAGTCAACTCCTGACTTTTGAGATCAAATTACTATTCATTATGTCAAATGTGATCAATGGATGGATTTTGGTCAAGAAATGTCAAGATATTCATCAAAAATCAAGAATTTGGGAAAATTGCCATTTATGGAATGTTAGGGTTTTAGAGAGTTTCCCTTTTTGGAAAGTTCTAACCCAAAATAAGTCCACTTCATGGCCAAGTTTATCCATGCTCTAGACTTCATTTCAATCTTTTTCCAACATCAAAGTTGTAGGCCATGCTTCAAGCTTTCCAACCATTAATAGAAGTCCTCATTTGGATCAAAATTGAGAAAGTTATGGTGTTCACAAGTTCATGAGTTTTCATGTCAAATTTCCAACACTTAGAAACTTTTTGGTTTGGTTTTGGGACAGCATTGAATGCCAATATTCATGCTCATTTTCAAAGGACTTCCAAGCACCATTTCATCTTACCTTGAACATCAATTTTATTCCTTGATATGTAAGCTTTCTAATGAGCACAAGTTTGCACAAATGGGATCAAAGATCATTGAGTTATAGTGGATCAAAGTTGTCTATATGATTATGTTTTCATGGCATGTCATGAAACATTTTGAACCAACTTTTGTAGCAGCTTGCCTTGGGCTCATTTCATGCGCATAATCTCTCATTTCCTTGCCAAAATGCCTTGCAAAACATTGCCATAATGAGCCACACAAAGCATGTACCAACCTTGTACCATTTGGAAGTCTTTTGCCATGATGAAACAAGTGAAAACTTGCTCACCAAGTTTATCCCCTCCACTCTCTCTCATTCTGATTTCTTTTGCTCAGAAGAATAGCAACCAAAACCACTCTCACAAAAAACTCATTTTGTACTACACTCTCTCACACCCCATTGGTTTTTTTCAAATTTTCGTCAAAACTTTAACCCTAAGCTCTAACCACAGTAAAGTTCATTTTAACCACACAAAAGCTTCATATATAAGCTAAATGTGAAACCCTAGCATCGGACACGAATTCTCAGCAGCCACAAACTCAAGAATTCTCTCTCACTCTAAAAACCTCTCTCTAAAAAAAACTCTCATTTCCTCCAAGTTCCTCTACATTTTTTTGCTGGGTTCTTCATCACTGAGATACAAAGAGACCATTGGAAGCATTTTTCTGAAGTTGCTACGTAGTTTCTAGGGCCAACGGAGCCACTCCGTTGAGTAATTTTCTTCAACTCTAAACTTGCATTTTAGCTCTGTTTTATGTTCATGTTGGGTGCATCTGAAGTCCTACCCTAAGGTAGGAAATATTTGCATATTTATTTTTGTGTTTTAATGGAGTTTCATTTATGGTGTGCAAACTTGAATCCATGTTTTCTTGAGTTTTAATGGTTGCTTTTCAAGTATTTTTGCATATTTGGACTCACCATGGGGTGCACTACATTGTAGTATGTATGTTGTTTTGATTTGTGATTATGGAACCATAAGTGTTTATTCTTGAAGCTTGATTTTCATGGGTTTAGAGGGAGTTTTAGAGAAAACCAAAGCCATTTTTGAGATCTACGCGAAAAACTGAGGGGGGTGGTGTCTTTGTTTCACTGTTTCCGGCCGGACCGTCCGCCGCCGCCGGTGGCCGGCGAGCTGCTGCAATTTTTCCGGGCGGAGTTACTGTTCACGTGTGAGAGTTGCTGCATGCATGAAGAAGAAGGGTGACGTGGCGGAGAGATAATGATATTTTATTTGTTTCATTTAACTCATTTATTTTCTTTTTATTTAAAAAAAATCTGAACACACATGGCTTGTCTTCCTAGGCCTGCGAAATTCTGTTCGCACCCCCTCTCAGCCCAGGCCCAAACATTGTAGTGATAGCACACCCCCTCCATTTCAATCACTTCTTCTTATTTTATTTTTTATTTTCGTTTCTTTATTTTAATTATTAAAAATACCTTTTTTTATCAAAAAATTCCAAAAAAATTCATGAACGTATTTTAAGGTCTTATTTAATTTTATATGAATTTTATTTTCATTTTCCGTTTATTTTCATAATTATTTATGATTTTCTTTTCCAAAGTGTCTTCCATGTTTACCCTTGTGATTAGTGCTTATGTTTGATGACTTTACCATGCCTTCTTGAGCTGATTTTTTTTGCCATGTCTTGACACTTAAATGAGGAATGTTTTAATGTCATGTTGCTGCCTTGGTGATCACCTTTGATTGTTTTTCATGTGATTTTTGATGCTCCTCGATTCATACACGATTATGTGCATATCTTGACTTGTGAAGCACTTTTGAACATGTTCTTGAGTTAGTTCTGTTCCAATTTTTTTTTCACATGTTAATTGGATGTTTAAACTTGCCTTGGGTTATTTTTTGGGAATTTATTGGATCACTTTGCTATTTTTGGTTGAGGCCTACTTGTGGTTTGAATTTGATTGAAGCATGCTTGGATACTTAACATGGTTTGAGTGTATTTGCTTACTTGTGTTTGAGTGATGCTTGGAATGATTATTTGGTGTAATCCTTTTCTGTATTGTCTTGCTTTTGGCTTTGAATTCATCTTCATTTGTCCATTTTCCTATTTGTGCTTGATTTTCTAAGTTGACAATGTTTTGACTTGAATCCTTTGGTGTGCTCAACCTAATCTTGTGATTGCTTCCTTGTGTGATCCAATTCATGTATGAAACCTTTTGTTTGATTTGCATGACATGCTTGAGGTTCTGGTCCTCTTGATTTAGGGTTCATCATGTGATTTTCATTTCACTTTTTACTTCACATGTTTCTTTGTTTGCTTGCATGAATGATAAGTGGATGTCTTGTCTAATTTTGATGCATGTTTGGAATGTGTTGCTTAATGATTCATCTTGTGTGACTTGAGTTTGATCTTGGTATGTTGTTAATGCATATGCTACTGCCCTCTTGAGTTCATTACTTTGTTTTTACTTCACTTGTTCATTTTGGGATGATTTGTATGATGCATATCATTATCAAATGTTTTGTTGCTTCTTTGGCTCATAATGCATCATGATGTGAGATAATTTTGTGTGTTTGAATTGATAGATCATTAGATGTCTTAAGTTCTGACTTGGATTCATGTTCATCTTACTTTATCCATTTCATCTTTGCGTAAAGTTCGTTGATGCTTAATTGTACTTCTTATGCAAGTTTACTTGCATCCTTTCTTGTGTGCTTTCACTTGTGTACTTGAGATGTGCTTGTATGATCTTTGAAGCATGTTTTATGATGTGATTTGGATATGATGATTATGATGTGCTTGCTGCCCCATCTCTTTTCTTATCTTTCTCTTTCTTCTTCATCCGCTTCACTCTTTCTCTTCCCTTGAATCTCAAGACTTGTTTAAGTCTTGGATTCCCTTTCCCCTTAGAGCTACCTAGTACAACTTAATTTCTGATTAAGCTTGGAGTAGGATTAGCATTAGGTTAGGTAGTCTTTTCTCCTAAACCTCACTAACCATAGGACATCCATGCATGATAACATTAGGACTCTTAGTTTCCCCTTAGAGTTTCCTTTGTGTCGTCTTCTCTTCTCATCTCGAAACTTCTTCAAAACACGTAATAAAAGTTAACGTGTATTGCGCTTGAGCCTTCTATGTGGGAAGTGGGGAACGAGGGGCTTCCTCTCGTTCTTCTAGGATACTTAGTGTACGTCCTGTTGGGGACGATGCGCGAAGTATTCGTTCCTACGTTTAAGACTTTGGTGCAATGCAAGTTATGAACTAACTTAAAACACTTCTGTCTAAAAAACTCAAAACAAACAATAACGTCTTTCCTTCGGGAATTCTTTTCTCATCTCACTCACTCTCAGCGTACGAACGCGCTCCTACTCGTTCTCTTACAAGACGGTAACGCCTAAGTCTCGATTCAGCGAGCTGCAACACCTGAGCTAGAATGTAAGTCGTTCCCTAAAAAACACAATCCACCCCTAGTGAGGGGAACTACGTCGCTCTGATTCTCATGCTCCCGATGAGATACGTAGGCAGTGGGGTAGGGCCCATGCGAGCACTTCTTTTATTTTCCCTACATTTGTTTCTTCGTTTCTTTCCATTCTCGTTCTTTTCGCCGGTCCAGTAGCAGTGGAGTTCCAGTTGACGACACCCTTTGATGCAGACAACAAGCGTGGATCCCATCGAGTACGATGGATGTGTTGGGTGCTAACACCTTCCCTTCGCGTAACCGACTCCCATACCCGTTCTCTTGGTCGCGTGACCGTGCTCTTTCCCTTCTTTCAGGTTTACGCAGTGTTTCCTTTCCCTCTCTTGGGATAAATACACTTTGCTGGCGACTCTGTGTTCTTTTGCACCACTCTCGCGTTTGTGCCGTCAGATGCGAATCTTTTCGGGAGCGACAGCTGGCGACTCTGCTGGGGACTCTGGTTGACCTACTGCTGGTCCTTCCCCTTTAGCGAGTCAATCCTAGCGCTTGTCTGTTTGTTTTTGTTGGGTGTTTCTATGGTGCTTTGCTTTGTTGTATATTACTGTATTGTTGTTTACTGTATTTTTGCTTTACTGCTTTACTGTTTTTACAGCTTTTATCGCATTGCATTTTATATTGTCATACTGGATATACTGCGTTGTGCTGGCTGTTGTTCTGTTTGGCGGGTTGGGATGTTCTGAGAGATTAGCTCAATACCCAGGCTCGAGTATACACCTAGGTTTTTGCGTGGGCAGGCGTGACGCTCCCGTGGTGTTGGCCACGTGTGGGTGATCACGATCCCTACAATCAGACGAGGTTCTATCCGGAGCTTTCTGCTACTGTATGTTGATACTGGCCTGTAGTTATTCTTTGGAGGAATTTTCGACTCTGATGACCATTCCCGAGGACTCAGTTGCGGCACTCCTCCCGGGATGTGACAGTGGCAGCCCACTTTCTGTGGCAAACCCATTGCACACTCTCGATCCGAGGACTCAATGCTGGGAACTTGCCATATGACCTTTCTTTTTTGAAAGTGAATCAGCAGGCGACCTCTTTGATTGGCGGTAGCATTGTATCCTTCGGGCTGAATGTGCTATTGCTTCTCAAACCTCTGAAGCTGAGGATCTTTCGTTTTTGGAGAATCAGTTGAGGCCTCCTCGATTGATGATGATGCCAAACCAGAAATGGTGAACGTATCATCATTTCTCGACTTGAGAGCCCGGGATACTGAACATCCTAGTACCCACATGTGAGAGGGACGGGTTGTTTACAGGTTTGCAGGTAACCGTGACCTTCAACTGACCCAGTTTTCTGTTGTTATCACTATGGTTGTTGTTGATTATGAGTTTTGGCACAGAGCTTTGATTTGTTCAGTCAGCACAGTGCAGCCAGTTTATGTGGATACCTTGATCCCGTGCTCTGCATTGCATTCCATTCATCTGACATTCATGTTTGTGCATTTTTAGGTAGTATCTAGTCTTTGATTCCAATCAGAGGGCGTTCTTAAGGATGGACACTAAGAGGGGTAAGAAGAATATCATAATCTACAAGTTTCCGAAGATCACTCTTGGTCCTTTGAGCAGTTTACAGAGTATAGCTGGTCCGGAAGTTTTGGGAGCCTTTGAAGAGAAGTATGGTTGGATACTGTCCCTGGTTCGGAGTCTCAGTGAATATGAATATAATGGGCTACACACCTTGATACAGTTTTATGACCCTTCTCTGAGGTGCTTTGTGATGCCAGATTATGTGTTGGTTCCTACCCTGGAGGAATACTCCCATATCTTGCGAATTCATGTCAAAGAAGGTGTTCCTTTCTGTGATTCCCAAGGAGAGTGTGATTTCCAGGCAGTGTCTGAGGCTCTTTATTTGAGAAGATCTACAGTGGAGGCTGATTTTTCTAAGAAAGGAAAATCCCGAGGGTATCATTTGGAGTACTTGGCAAAGAGGGCTCGAGAGGAAGCTAAGAAAAATAGGTGGAGGGCTTTCAATGCAATATTAGCTCTGTGTATATATGGCATTGTGTTATTCCCTAATGAGTCTGACTTCGTCGATACGGATGCTATTCAGATATTTACAGCTCAGAATCCGGTACCGACTTTGTTAGGTGATCTCCATTACGCTCTATACAATAGGAATGAGAAAAGGCGAGGTGGTGTGGTTTGTTGTTGCGCACCTCTCTTCTACAAGTGGTTTGCTAAACGTTTACCCCAATCTGGTGCTTTTGTGGATTCGAAGACTTCTTTAGAGTGGAGTAAGCGTCTGATGGGCTTAGCTGCTAAAGACATTCTTTGGGTGGATAAGGGTTTGTTGGGGACTGATATTTTGCATAGCTGTGGCAGGTATCCTAATGTACCTTTGATCAGAAGAAAGGGAGGTATTAACTACAACCCGTCTTTGGCTATCAGGCAGTTTGCATACGCCCTAAAGAATCCTCCAGCTGAAAAAGACTTAGAAGAATCTTTGTATTTTCACATGACTGATGGTGTGGTTATTGCGCAAGAAGCTTCTCAAGCCTGGCTCAGCAGATAGAAGATAGGTAAAACTGTTTTGGGGAAACCCAATAACCAAGCTTTCGCTCCGTATGTTGAATGGGTGAAAAAGAGGGTAGAAGAGTTCTATTTGCCTTTTGATCGGGCGTCTCCCTTGTATCCAGAGAGTGTGGAGGAAAGACTTACTGTGCCTATTGAAGAGTTCAACAAGCAATAGAAGTTGGTGCGCGAATTAAGAGCAGAGAATTCTGGTATGAGTAATTAGCTACAAGGAGCTTTGCATGACAATTTAGAGCTGAAGTGGCAGGTCAAAGAGTCGACTGAGCGTCTGAAGAAGATAGAAAATGATCTGGATAGCAGAATTCAGCATTTCAAGAAGATCAGCATGGCAGCAGAGACCTCAAGCAAGACCACCAGGACAACTAAGAAGCTTTTGGCTAAGACTGAAACCGAGCTTGATGTTTATCAGGAAATGTGGAGTGAGGTCCAAGTCGAAAACGAGGGATTAAACAAAGAGCTGCAAAAGGCGAAAGAAAAGGGGAAGCATTTCTTCAACAGGTGGAAAAAGTCCCAAAAGGAGATTGAAGAGCTCAAATTACAAGTTGGAATCAAGAAGGTGAGACATGAAAGTAGCAACGCTGAAGAACAGATCGAAACACTGACTCGAGAGATTGCAAAGAGAAACAGGTTAATCAAAGGGCTAATCTCGCGACCGGCATATCCTGACACTTTGAATCTTCTGGAAGAAGTGGAGGCTAGTCTGTTTGGGGTAGAGTTGTAGTTTGTCGTTTTTTGTGGTTACCATCAGGATTGTTGATGGAATCACCGTTGATTACAATTGACTTTGTTTGTATGAATTCTTCCATCTCGATATTAGAATGATTGATCCAGATATTTATGCCTTGGTGTTTTTTATTATTTTGATATTGGTTTCCCGTGGTTGGAGCCGGTGGTATTTCTGGGTCGAATTTATTTTTCGATATTGCGTCTAATCCCTGGCCCGGTTGCTTGGAATGGAATCAAAGCGGATATACCTTGGAAATGTTCAAATATGTTTGTTTGCATTTGCATTTGCATAATCATATTCATTCTTTGCATTGCAGGTTTTCTTGGTTTCTCTGGTTTTCTTATGCACTCTCTTTTTTCAGTCAGGATTGATCAACCAACTCATTGTTATTCTACCAGGCTCAATTAAAACAGAGTGATGGACAAAGTTCAGGCAGATATGGCCGCTATGCAAGCTCACATCGATCAGTTCATGGAAATGATGCAGGGTGTGGTGCAAAGTCAGAATGAATTCAGAACTCTGGTTCAGCCGTTGGTGGCGCAGGTCGACGAAAATGGTATCTTACACGGTGGTCTTCTTACCCGTAATATTCCTCCGGGCGGAGTTGGTGCTGGTGGACAGGGTGGTATTCCTACAGTGGTTGGAGAGGGAAGTACTGTTCGGGCTATCCATGGCCATCATTTTGATGATCAACAGGATGATGTGTTCTCAGTCAGGAGTTTAGATGCTTCCCTTCCCGTGGTCAGTGATGAAAGAATCCATTTAATTGAAGCTCAATTGAAGGGAGTGGTGAAACAGGATGATTTGGGAATAGATTTGGACGACCTAGGGTTGGTCCCTGATATTGTTATTCCACATAAGATTCAGATTCCCACGCTGGAGAAGTATAATGGTTCTACCTGCCCTAGAACTCATATCAAGGCTTATACCAGGAAGATGGCTGCTCACGCCAAGGATGAAAAGCTAATGATGCACTTTTTCCAAGACAGCCTGTCTGGCGCGTCCTTGGAATGGTACATGGGACTGGAAAGTAGAGATGTTCGTACTTGGAGAGATTTAGCTGCTGCTTTCATTAAGCATTATCAGTACAACACAGACATGACTCCCAACAGAACTCAGCTGTTGAGCATGTCCCAGAGGAATGATGAGAGTTTCAAAGAATACGCGCAAAGGTGGCGTGAATTGGCGGCTAGGGTGCAGCCACCAATGCTGGGGAAAGAGATGTTGGATATGTTTATGGACACACTGCCTAAGCACTACTATGAGAAGCTTTTGCCTTGTTCTCTGGGCAAGTTTGCAGATGTGATTGCTATTGGACAGAAGATAGAGGTCGGAATTAAGGCTGGAAAGGTTTCTAGTGGTGACGGATCGTCTTCCGGACAGGGAAAGAAGCCATTTGATAATTATAAGAAGAAAGGAGAGACCAACACTGTATCATCCCACAGGGGAAAAGGGAAACAGCGTCAGGGCAATAATCAACAAGTAGCGTCGGTAACCATCCCAGCAACGTTACCTCCACCACAACAACAGAGGAACAATGCTAATCAGGGTCAGGCTCCGCGTCAGTATCAGCCAAGGCCTAGGCAGAACAGGCCTTTTGATACCCCACCTCTACCTTATCCTCAGTTGTTTCAGCATTTGCTACAGTTACAGCTAGTCCAGAAAAGGACTCTCGCTCCTCCCACCGGTAATCCACCTCCGGGTTATAACCCTAATGCCCACTATGACTTTCACTCTAGAGTGCCCGGACACTACATTGAAGACTGTAAAGCTTTTAAGCACACAGTTCAAGATCTTGTGGATTCCAAGGCTATCAACTTTGCCAATGATGGGCCCAATGTTGTGCAAAATCCGATGCCTGATCACAACGGACCGAGGGTAAATGCAATAATTGAGGAATGTGAAGCTTCGAATTTAATAATGGATGTTGAAGAGCTGAAGACTCTGTTGGCTGTGGTTAAGAACAGGATATTGAAAGGTGGTGTTCCGGGTTGTGATGAGAACTGCTCTGAATGTTTGACAAAGGCAAATGGTTGTGATTCGTTGAAGAGGGGTATTCAGAATATGATTGATGAGGGCTGTTTGCAGTTTGACAGAGGTAATCAACAAGAAGAGGTTGTTAGTGAGAAGGTTGCCACTATCACCATTCCATTCAAAACAATTACTATTTCTGGTCCAGCAAGGCCACCTCCAGTCATTATCACAAGGGCTGGACCCGTTCCGTACGAGAGTTCTAAGGCCATTCCGTGGAATTACGGTGCAGAGGTGTTTGTCAATGGACAAAAGCAAGAGTTAATGAATACTTCACCAGTGGGTTCTAGTCCAGGGGTTAAAGTTGAAACTGATGCTATCACTAGGAGTGGTAGAGTCTTTATTCCGTCTGAGGATCAAGTTGGCAGTTCAAAACAAGACAGAGGTAAACAGATAATGGATGAGTCTGTACAGAGGCAGGAAGCAAATACTTCTATGACAAAGCCAGGTGGGGATACTTTCTCAGAAGATGCAGAGGAGTTCATGAGATTGATCAGGAAAAGCGATTACAAAGTTGTTGATCAACTTCACCAAACTCCATCGAAGATTTCCATCCTGTCTTTACTATTGTGCTCTGAGGCACACCGAAATGCATTGCTGAAGGTTTTGAACATGGCTTATGTACCGCAGGAAATATCTGTCAATCAATTAGAAGGGGTTGTGGCTCACGTTAATGCCGGTAATGGTTTGGGTTTCACCAATTTAGATTTGACTCCAGCTGGGAGGAATCACAACAATGCTCTGCACATTTCAGTGGAATGCCGTGGTTCTTTAATGTCGCATGTGTTAGTTGATACCAGATCATCTTTGAACGTGCTGCCAAAGAAAGCTTTGATGAAGCTAGATACTCGTGGGTTGATTTGTACGCCGAGTGATTTGGTGGTACGTGCTTTTGATGGCTCCAAGAGGTCGGTTTTTGGAGAGTTAGTGTTGCCGATCAAGGTGGGTCCTGAGATTTTTAACACCACCTTTTACATAATGGATATTCAGCCTGCCTACAGTTGTTTGTTGGGTTGCCCTTGGATCCACAGTGCTGGGGCAGTAACGTCTACTTTGCATCAAAAACTGAAGTATATGGTTGATGGTCACGTAGTGACAGTATGCGGAGAAGAAGATATATTGATCAGTCAGCTGTCAACCTTCAAATACGTGGAAGTGGATGGTGAAATCCATGAAACATTGTGCCAAGGGTTTGAAAAAGTGAAGGTTTCTGAAGAAGTTATTCAGTCTGAAGCTATAGTACAACCTGCAGTGGAAAATTAACCCGAGGGTTCCATGTCTTCGTTAAGAGACGCCAAAGCTGTGGTTGAAGCTGGCAGCTTACAGAGGTGGAGCCAGGTGGTTAAAGTGCAGGAAAAGAGGGATACTTATGGATTGGGATACAAGCCAGCCCGAAAAGATGAGGGTCCTCCCAAATTCTATGGCCCTGTCCGCTTCACCAGCGCTGGAGTTTTCTTCGACAGAGTTAATGCTATTGAAGAAGAAGGGGATAATGACTGTGACATGGATGAACGGATCCGTCCCTGCAACCCTGGTCAGAGTTTAGGCAACTGGTCTTCTGAGAGAGTCATTCAAGTGACAGGCTTCGAGT
This sequence comes from Lathyrus tuberosus, assembly GCA_022829125.1. NCBI lineage: Eukaryota > Viridiplantae > Streptophyta > Magnoliopsida > Fabales > Fabaceae > Lathyrus > Lathyrus tuberosus. The sequence continues at coordinate 12,749,593 of JALAZF010000090.1, forward strand.
AATTGCTTTGTTTTCCTATTATGTTAATCCTGCGTTCTGCCCAAGATGCAGTGATTTTGTTTGTAGGGCTTTTAACTGTTGCATGTTTTGCCTTATCATCAATAAAGGACTTTTCACACTCAAATATTTTGATCTCTGTCTTTCTGTTTTTATTTTTATGCATTAAAAACCCACATCAAAATGGCAATGTGTTTCTTTTGTTGCATCATAATAAAACATACCTCATAAATCATTGCAGGTCTTTTTGTTCAGATGACACCGATCATGACTCAGCTATAGCTCGGTATGACTTTGACAATCCAATCTATCAGGCTGAAGAAGAGGCTAACGAAGATTGGGAACTGCCCGAAGAATTGGCCAGATTGTTGAAGCAAGAGGAGAGAGTCATCCTACCTCATCAGGAGGAAATTGAGATTGTGAATCTGGGAACCGAGGACGCCAGAAAGGAGGTAAGAGTAGGGGCTGCATTGGAAGACAGTGTCAAGGGAAGATTGATTGAAATGCTCCGTGAGTATGTGGACATCTTTGCCTAGTCTTACCAAGACATGCCTGGGCTCGATACTGATATTGTCGTACACCAGCTACCACTCAAAGAAGGTTGTGCTCCGGTCAAGCAAAAGTTGAGAAGAACTAAACCGGAAATGTCTGTCAAGATCAAGGAAGAGGTTCAAAAGCAGTTGGACGCCGGATTTCTTGCCGTAACAAATTATCCTCCATGGGTTGCTAACATCGTGCCTGTACCTAAGAAGGATGGGAAGGTCAAGATGTGTGTTGATTACAGGGATTTGAATAGAGCAAGCCCAAAGGATGATTTCCCGCTCCCTCACATTGACGTGTTAGTTGACAATACTGCTCAGTATTCTGTGTTTTCCTTCATGGATGGTTTCTCTGGGTATAACCAAATCAAAATAGCCCCAGAGGACATGGAGAAGACTACATTCATAACACCGTGGGGAACTTTCTGCTACAAAGTGATGCCCTTTGGATTGAAAAATGCAGGGGCAACCTACCAGCGGGCGATGGTGACTCTCTTTCATGATATGATTCACAAAGAGATTGAAGTCTATGTTGATGACATGATTGCGAAGTCACATACGGAAGAAGAACATCTGGTGAATCTTCAGAAGTTATTTGAAAGGTTAAGGAAATTCAGACTGAGGTTGAATCCAAACAAATGCACCTTCGGGGTGAGATCAGGAAAATTGCTGGGGTTTATTGTTAGTGAAAAAGGTATTGAGGTTGATCCTACAAAGGTAAAAGCCATACAAGAAATGCCTGTGCCGAAAATAGAAAAAGAGGTTCGTGGTTTCTTGGGGAGATTGAACTACATTGCTAGGTTCATCTCGCATCTCACAGCCACGTGTGAACCAATCTTCAAGTTGCTAAGAAAAGATCAAGCGGTCAGGTGGAATGAAAATTGTCAAAAGGAATTTGAAAAGATTAAAGAATACTTGCAGGAACCTCCGGTCCTTATGCCGCCAGTGCCAGGAAGGCCTTTGATTATGTATCTCATGGTTCTTGAGAATTCAATGGGTTGTGTACTCGGTCAACAAGACGAGTCAAGTAAAAAAGAGCACGCCATCTATTACCTGAGTAAGAAGTTTACTAATTGCGAGTCAAGATACTCGATGCTGGAGAAAACATGTTGTGCACTCGCTTGGGCTGCTAAGCATTTGAGGCAGTATATGTTAAACCATACAACCCTTTTGATTTCGAAGATGGATCCGATCAAGTATGTGTTTGAGAAGCAAGCACTTTCTGGTAGAATAGCCCGTTGGCAGATGGTTCTGACAGAATATGATATTCAATATGTTTCCCAGAAAGCCATTAAGGGAAGTGTTTTGTCAGAATATCTCGCTGAACAGCCGATTGAGGATTATCAACCGATGAAGTTTGAATTTCTGGATGAGCATATCATGTATCTGAAGATGAAGGATTGTGAAGAGCCTTTGCCTGATGAAGGACCTGAGATTGGATCTCAATGGAAGATGGTTTTCGATGGAGCTGTTAATTCATATGGCAACGGAATCGGGGCAATCATTACGACTCCACAGGGTTCTCATATACCCTTCACTGCCCGATTAGCGTTCATATGCACCAACAATGAGGCGGAGTATGAAGCATGCATCATGGGGTTAGAAGAAGCAATTGATTTGAGAATCAACAACCTCGATGTTTATGGTGATTCTGCGTTGGTGGTTAATCAGATCACAGGTGAATGGGAGACTCGTCAAGCAAATCTTGTTCCATATAACAACTATGCCAGAAGGTTGTTACCTTTCTTCGACAGAATCGACTTCCATCACATTCTCCGGATGGAAAATCAGATGGCTGATGCGTTGGCTACATTGTCATCAATGTATAAGGTGAATCTTTGGAATGAAGCTCCTTCAATCAGAATCATGCGCTTGGACAGGACTGCTTTTGTATTTGCAGTTGAAGGGGTGTCAGATGGCAAACCTTGGTATCATGACATTAAAGTCTTCTTGAAGAATCAGGAATACCCAGCCGGGGCATCTTCCAAGGATAAAAAGACATTGAGGAGGTTATCAGGAAACTTCTTTTTGAACAAGGATGATGTGTTGTACAAGAGAAACTTTGACATGGTCTTGCTACGTTGTGTTGATGAACACGAGGCAGGCTTGTTAATGGAAGAAGTTCACGAAGGTTCCTTCGGTACTCATGCCAATGGGCATGCTATGGCAAGAAAGTTGTTGAGAGCGGGGTATTATTGGATGACTATGGAGTCTGACTGTTTTAAATACGCCCGAAAATGTCATAAATGCCAGATTTATGCTGATAAGGTGCACGTGCCGCCTACTCCTCTGAATGTTTTGTCGTCACCTTGGCCTTTTGCCATGTGGGGCATTGACATGATTGGAAAGATCGAGCCGACTGCTTCGAATGGACACCGTTTTATCCTGGTAGCTATTGATTATTTCACGAAGTGGGTGGAAGCAGCCTCATATGCCAACGTCACTAGACAAGTGGTAGCCCAGTTTATTAAGAAGGACATCATCTGCCGGTATGGAGTCCCGGAGAGAATCATTACTGACAATGGTTCAAATTTGAACAATAAGATGATGAAAGAGCTATGCCAGAGCTTTAAAATCGAACATCACAATTCTTCTCCCTATCGTCCGAAGATGAATGGGGCTGTTGAAGCGGCTAATAAGAACATAAAGAAGATTGTGCAGAAGATGGTAGTGACATACAAAGACTGGCATGAGATGTTGCCTTATGCTTTGCATGGTTATCGTACTTCAGTACGCACATCAACTGGGGCAACTCCATTCTCATTGGTGTATGGCATGGAAGCAGTCCTGCCATTAGAAGTTGAGATTCCTTCTTTGAGAATTCTGACAGATGTGAAGCTGGATGAAGCTGAGTGGGTGCGTTCCCGGCTGAATGAATTGAACCTCATTGAAGAGAAGAGACTAAAACCCATTGCGCATGGCCGGTTGTATCAGAGCAGGATGAAGAAAGCCTTTGATCAGAAGGTGCGTCCTCGGTGTTTTCAAGCTGGTGAGTTAGTTCTGAAAAGGATCATTCCTCCTTAAACAGATCACAGGGGCAAGTGGACTCCAAATTACGAAGGGCCATATGTAGTAAGGCAGGTTTTCTCTGGTGGAGCCTTATTACTCTCAACTATGGATGGCGAAGATTTTACGTCCCCTGTGAACGCGGATGTAGTCAAAAAATACTTTGCATAAAAGAGACCCGCTGAACATAAAAAGAAAAGGTTCAGGCAAAAATGGGGCATCCTGGCGAACCATAAAAAGAAAAGGTTCGGGCAAAAATTAGGGATAAAAGAAAAAAGAAATAAACCCGCAAGGTTGAAAACCTGAAAAGGCAACCTTGGCAAAAATGGGTATCCCGGTGGATTGAAAACCCGAAAAGGGCGATCCAGGCAAAAGTTAGGGATTTAAAAGCAAAGACTACAGTCCATGTTCGATCTGTGATCATTGTTCACACTGGGAAAATCCGAAGGAAAGAAATCAGTCCAGTCAGTCTCTTCGAAGGCCAAAGTATCTGCGGATAAGCGAGTCATATGGGTTATAGCTGAGTCGAGTCATGGTGGATGTTTGTTCCCCGCATTGCCGACATGTGTATTTTCCTTTACTTTTTTTTTACGCAATTACCTCTTTTCAGGAATTGCTTCCAGATGTAAATGCCTATTTACAGGCCAATTCATTCAATAAAGTTTGCATTTCAGTCGAAGAGCTTTTGTTTTCTGTTTTACCTATTTTGTTTGTGAAAATGTCTGATATTTTTGATAAAAACATTACATGCTAAAATGTGGAGCTCTGTGAAACAAGTTGGGAAACATTAGTAATTGCTTAGGCGACAGTCGCTATGATGATAATCAAAGTAATCATTTTTGCATGTAGACCTTTCTGTTGGTTTTGCAGGATGACAGGTGGGCTTCCCCAGTAGAGCTCTCCCCAACTTTGAAGTCTGATCGTCCTCAGCAGTTTATTACTCTTCCTCATCAGAGTGCAGAGGATCATTTCCCCAGCTAAAGTTGTGTTTGATTACTCCTTTAGCAGGCAGCCAGGATTTGATGTTTCAGCATCCTCAGCAAGAGACTGACGGGATACCTTCTTTGGATAAAGATGTTATTTCCCCACAAAGTCTGAACACTCATTTTCCTCGGCTAGTCAGGAAGTGTTTTTTCTCATCAGCAATGGTGTGGTCTGATCTCCAGCAGATGAGTAGGCTTGATGGTATCCCCTAGCAGAGTTGACGTTGTCGATCATTAAACAAGCTCGCTGATAGTGGATGATATTCCTCAGCAAGGTGAAGCTGCAGATGTCTCTCAGTAGCAGGTTGAGTTCAGTAACATCGCCGAGCAGGTTCAGTATTATTGACTCGATTCCTCAATATTAAGGATCGTTTTCCTCAGTAGAGTATGAAGAAGTAATTCCCCAAACAGAGTCATTAAGGATCGTCCTCCTCAGCAGGATATAAGAGGTTTGCCCCCAGCCAGAATGGTGGCTCGGCTCATCCTTCCTCAGTAGGTGGTCCCCATGCAGAGTTTGTTGACGGTTGGTATCCCCAGCATTTTCTTTTAAATTCAGGTTCTGAAGAATTTAGTGATCCCCAGCGAAGGAATCTCTACTCTCAGTATCCATCCCCAACAGAGAGGGTTTTCTCTCAGAGTTTCGTCTATCTCCAGCAGAATCGGTGATTGTGATCTTCCCCAGCAGGGCGAAGTTTTCCTCAACAGGATTTCCTTGGTTTCAGTGGCAATCTAGTTTGTCATCCCCAGTGGAGTTGCCTTGGTCTTCAGCATTTATTTTGCTGGGATGCCTCTTTTGCATTACATAAGCATTTTCTTTGCATGGCATCCTCCCAAACGCGTAGCATTTCCACTTCGTGTGGAGCATTACAGCAAAATTCAAACATATGCATTCGAAGCATATGCCAGGTTTGTTAGCCTTTTCCGGTTTCTTTCTGTTGCACCCCAAAATTTTCCCTCCTTACCTTTAGTGCTAACTGGCTTATGTTTCATCTCATTTTGCATTATCATGTGTGCATATCATTTGGCTATGTGGTTATGGGATCAAGGTTCTCTGTTCAAGCATCGTCAGGTTGCAACAGACGTTTATTTCGTCACTCGACCTATGCGCAAAGTATTTTCTCCGGGTTACGTAATCAACGGGTCAGCAAAGCTCTTATCAAACATAATTTTTCATGTCAAGAATCTCAGAGGAAGTTGAAGTTTTCAACCGATCCAGAACAGTTTGAGCAGAAAATCAGTTTGCTGTGCAAATTTGCAAAATTCATAACTCTTGCTCTGGAACTCGTTTTGGCTGGATATTCAACAGTTAGAACCGTCTTGGTATTCTCTACAACTTTTATGTTCGGCTCGGAAGTCAATTCATCAAGGAAAGTGGTGGGAATTATTTGTTTCTGGAATTTCAGTTTCGCTGGATAATTGCGTCAGCGCTATTCAAAAGGGCTTAACTTCTGGTTGGATCATCATTTCTGAGCTATTCCTATGCCAAAAAGTTCCATATTGAAATTATCTTCAACATTTGTGTTTGGACCGAGGGCTGATTCTTTGAGGAAGATCTCTGAACGCGCGAGTTTTCAGAGTCGATACAGTGCAAAAAATAGTGAAAAATAGTGCTGAACCGGTGTATTTCGGACACTAAAAAATTCATAACTCTCAGCTCGTTTATCGGATTGATGCCGTTCCAGTGCCTAAAATTCCATTTAGATGTTATCTTCGTGCCGTGAATTCAGTTTGGGTCAGGTACGAGCGGAAGGACCCCGAAAATGTGAATTACCAGTGGGGTTCTTTGATGCAGTGCACTGTCTGTCAGATTTTGTAAAATTCATAACTCGGTCAATTTTCATCGGATTGCGTCCGTTCTCAAAGCGTTGGTTCACAAATTTTATCATCTTCAAGTTCCAAGACAAGCTCGAGTTTGAACGATGCTCCGAAGATCATCGTTTTGGTTTATTTCGCAAAACGGAAGTGCTGAACCGAAGAAAAAGGCTGAAAGTTGTTTCACAGGAAAATTCATATCTCACTCGTTTTTTGTCCGATCGCGCTCATCTTTTGACACGAAGTCACTGACTCATAGATCTACAACTTTACTGACAAAGTCGAGTTGAGATTATGCTCCGAAGAGGTTGACCTCGTCACGTTTTCGAGTAGCGGACACCAAATAAGCTGAAAAAATGACTTATTCAGTGACGTCTTGCAGCTTAAACATATCGATCGCACTCGATTTTGATCGTATGATGTCCGTTCTTTTTGCGTTGCGACCATGATTCAGAGGCGGACGATGTTGTGGAAGGCTCAGAGTCGAAATTCCTTGCCGAAGACGGTGTTATTTTCACTTAAGCCAAAATTCTACCTTTTGCCCTTCATTTTAGATTCCACTATATATTCAAAAACTCTCTCAAATTTTTCTCTCAACTTCACGGATTCTCAAAAAAACCAAAAACCCTAATCCCTCTCTCATTCGAATCTCATCATCCACAAGAGTTTTTCACAAACTACTTTCACAATCTGAATCCTTGGGTTCCATAGAGCACGAATCAACCACCGTTTGAAGCTAACAACAAGGGTACGGATTGCGTGATCTCAGGTTAGTGCATTTTTCATGATCTTAGAACTCAATTTTTGGAGTGTATAATGATATATGATATCCACTGATAATTCGGGTATGTTTTATTTTGAGATTGGACGTGTATTATGTGCATATTGTGAGTTTGAAAGTTTGTGATCTAACCTTGTTTCATTCGATTTGGCTTATGCGTTGTTTGTTTGTGATTTTTAATTGCATATTATTAATCCTGGTGAAATTCTGGCCAAGAATGTATATTCGTTTGCGTGTTCTGGTGACTTTTTGGTTGCAGGTGGTCGGAAGGGATGACCGGAACCCTAGCTTCGGCGGCTGGTAAGGTTTCCGGCGAGGTTAGGGTTTGGGCGAAGAAGATGAAATCCTGGCCGTCCATTGGCCAGATCCAACGGTCATCAGCTGGCCACGTTTATTTTTTTTTATTATTTTATTTTATTTTTATCATTTAAATTAATTGCTTAATCTATTTTCTTTTTGAATTATACATACCATGCATACACAATTTTGTTTATTTTATTTCTCTGCATCCGTAAAGCATTTTTGATCCATTCTTTTTGCATTTGTTCACTAACATCCTAAATTGCATAAAAATATTTTCCTTTCATTTTTAAATTTATTTCATATTGCATTTAGGTCCTTCCCTTTGGCACATTGAATCCTATTCCTCACCTGAATTTTGCATGATTAATTGAATGACTAATATCTTGATTTTTTTGCAGGGATTTTTGATATTTGGTTTATCTCTGGTTGAATAATATTGATATTTAATTTGGGAATTTTAAGAGTTATTTTTCTAATTGTTTGATTTATTTTCACTTGAGATCTGCTTATATGTGTGTTTCTGATCATGCCTAGGTCCTTGTTTGGAAGGCACTTGTGCCATTTGCTTTGGGGTTGCTTCTTTGATCTTTGAGTTCATGTTTGGATTATTATCATTATTGTTTGCCATTGCTTGATTTTCATTTGCTTTGATATTACTTATGTCTGTTTCTCACTAACCTTTTATGCAGGGACTAAGGTAAGTTATTTGAGGGTGTGGATAGTCATCCATATTCACCCTTATTCTTTCCTACTCTCATCTTTTCCTTTCTTTAGGCTTAGGTTGACGTCAAACCTCATTAACCGTAGGTCACCCATGCATGATAACTTTAGGATTCATAGTCCCCCTTAGATTTACCCTTGTGTCTTCTCTCTTCTCATCTTAAATTTCTTTAAAACACTTAATAATAATAAGGTGTATTGCGCACGAGCCTTAAGTATGGGGAATGAGAAATGAGGGGCTTCCTCTCATCTTTCTAGAGTGCTTAGCGAGCGTCCTGTCTTGGGACGATGCGTTAAGTATTCGCCCTTGTGCCCTAGACTTTGGTGCAATGCAGCTTAGGAACTAACTTAAGCCACTTCTGTCCTAAAAAATACAAACCAACTTCAAACCTTTTTGTCCTTCGGGACCTTCAACTTAAAGGCTATTTTCAAAAAGGGCACGTTACTTTCCGTCTAAGACGCAAACAGGCATCGACCCTAACTGCCGGACGCGAACTTAACGTCGCTCATAAAAAAACACAAAAAGAGCTTGGTCCGAACTACGTTGACTCTGAATTCCCCATTGCACAAAGGGGGTACGTAGGCCTAGGACGTCGACGTCCTACCGAGTCTGTCATTGTCTTTCCCTCCCCGTCTTAGCACAACCCTAGATGATAGTATAACTCACCCTTAGATTAGACAACAAGCGTGGATCCCATCGAGTACGATGGACGCGTGGGGTGCTAGCACCTTCTCCTCGCGTAACCGACTCCCGAACCCAGGTTATGGTTGCGATGACCATTCCTTTCCCTCTTCCTAAGGTTTATGCGGTGTTCCCTTTCCCTCTCTTGGGATAAATTTACACGGCTGGCGACTCTGTTTTTCCGCGCCACTCTCGCGTTTGTATCTGGATGAAAATCCCGGGAGTGACAGCTGGCGACTCTGCTGGGGACCCTGGTTGACCTATGCTGGTCCATCCCTAAGCGAGTCAGTCCTAACGCTTGCTTGTCTTTGTTGTTTTTGGGTGTTTGGTTTTGATTTGCTTTAAGTGTTGTATTTTTATTTTTATTTTTTTTACCGCATTTTCTGCATTTCATTTTTTATTACTGTCATACTGCTGTGCTGTGCTGGCTGTCTTTGTTTTGCAGGTTGGGTGGGTTTGAGAGCTAAGCCCAATACCAAGGCTTGAGAATACCCTAGGACTAGAGTGGAAAGTAGTGGGACCTACGTGCCCGCTTGGTACGTTTGTGTGTTCACGAAATTCACAACCAGACGAGGCTATCTTGGGACGCATTCTAACGTGTGTGTCTTGCGCATGTTGGGGGTGTTGATCTAGAGAGCTGTCGACTCTGGTGACCGATCATTGAGGACCTTAGTGGAAACATCCCTCTTTAGTGGTGACAGTGGCAGACCACATCCTGTGGCAAACCCATTCGCACCTGAGGGTCCGCTTTGGAACTCGCATAGGACGGCCCCTACGTTTTGAAGAGAATCAGCGGAGGTACTCCTCGATTGACTTTAGTACTGTACCCCAAGGAATGAATGCCCCTCGAACGTAAGGATACTTTAGCGAAAGACGCTTACGAATAATATCATCACAGTCCCTTCGATATAAAGATCATAGTCCCTCGATGACCCTTCAAGTTGCCTACAAAAATGATCTTGTCCCTCGATGACCCTACGGAAAAGTGATGGTAGTCCCTACGAATTGCTAAGGTATCCTTACATGTTGCCTCCTATGACCATTTGATGACCCTTCGCTATCCCTCCACATCCAATAGATAGGACTACCTACCCACTAATGGTATGGATAGTGCTATCTCTCAAGGAAAATGATAAGTACAAGAAAGACCTTATAAATTAAGGGTAAGTAACTTTTAAATGCTCGCTCACAACTAAAAAAAAAAACAAATACTTTTCACACCTCACACTTTCAAAAAATATTTTCAAAAACAAACACTTTGTATACGTTCTTACACGAATTATTACAAAGTCAACTTTTACGAAATATTTTCTAAACACACACCACATTTCAAAAAAAAGCAAGTTAAAGTGAGCTAGCAATTAAGAGCCCGTAGATAACTACGGATGAAAAGGGGTGCTAACACCTTCCCTTTTCATAACTTACCCCCCGAACTCAAAAATCTTTTCAAAACGGTCTTTCCTGTTCTTTTCACCTTTCCAAAATAAATTGGATAAAAGAAAAGTCGGTGGCGACTCTTGCTAACCGCAACATGTTTTGCGAAAAACAAAAGTAAAAAGTCATTTCTCCACCGTACTATTGTTTCTCGACCTCAGTGCCAAAGCTGAGGACCTTCCGCCTTGGAGAATCAGTTGAGGCCTCCTCGATTGATGATGATGCCAAATCAGAAATAGTGAACGTATCATTATTTCTCGACCTGAGAGCCCGGGATATTGAACATCCTAGTACCTACATGTGAGAGGGGATGGGTGTTTGCAGGTAACCGAGACCTTCAACCTACCCTTATTATGGATTTCACACCAACGTTTAATTATTTGGGTTATCTCAGTGGTTCAGAGTTCTGGTTTTCTGGTTTCTCGTTCAGCTAACAGCACAGCACATCCAGCAGTGTGCCTTGATCCTATGTGTGCATTTGCATTATTATTTTGCATCCCAACATGTTTATTCATTCGTAGGGTTACATCCTAACTTTGATTCTGGTTCTTGAAATTAAACTGGAATCAAGGGGTGGATCGCCCTGCGAATTTTTAAACATGTCCATTGGCATTTGCATATTCATAATCATTTTGCATATTCATTTTGCATGACAGGTGTTTATCTTCAGAGTTCTTATATTATCCTAATCTCAGAATTACAGATCAGCACATTCACCGGTATTCTACCAGACAGAATCAGAGGAGACTTATGGATCAGCTACAGAATGAGGTCATTGAGATGCGGACTCGCATGAATCAATTCATGGAACTAATGCAAGGGGTTGCTCAAGGCCAAGAGCAGTTGAGGACTCTCGTTCAGCCACTGATTGCAAGGAATGAGGAAAACAGTAATAATGATCAAAATGGCCCTACTGGCGGGGGCATTCCCGTTTCTGGTGTTGTGATTCCTCCGGGCGGAGGAGAAAGTGTTGTGATTCCTAAGGCTGGGGAAGGAGGTAATGGTGTTGGCGCAAATCATGGCCGTCAGTATGATGATGTTCAAGACGATGCATTTTCTCTGCCAGATGGGGATGCTGGTCCTCAGGCTGACAATGATCAGAGGATCAGGTTGATTGAGGAACAACTGAAGGGTGTCATGAATCAGGATTCTGTGGGAATGGATTTAGAGGATTTGGGGCTGGTCCCAGGCGTTGTGATCCCGCACAAGTTTCAGACTCCCACTTTCGAGAAATATAATGGTATGTCTTGTCCAAGGACCCATGTCAGAGCATACGCGAATAAGATGGCCGCGCATGCAAAGAATGAAAAGCTGATGATGCACTGCTTCCAGGATAGCCTATCTGGGGCATCCCTGGAGTGGTACATGCAACTGGAAAGGAGGGATGTGCGTAGTTGGAGAGATCTGGCAGGGGCATTTAACAGACATTACCAATATAACACTGATATGGCTCCTAACAGAACGTAATTGCAGAATTTATCACAGAAAAATAATGAGAGCTTCAAAGAGTACGCCCAGAAGTGGCGTGAACTGGCGGCGAGGGTTCAGCCTCCCATGTTGGAACGGGAAATGATAACTATGTTTATGGCCACATTGCAGGGTCATTAATTTGAAAAATTGGTACCATGTATGTCTGGAAAGTTTGCGGATCTCATCTTAGTAGGAGAAATGGTCGAAAGCGGTATCAAAATGGGAAAGATTCAAGTTACTCCCGGTTATTCCGAAAATACGAAGAAACGTTACAGGGGAGAAGAAGGAGAGACCAATGTCGTTCAGTACCAGCAGCCTTATGCTCCTCAACAACAGAAGTATCGGCGTCAAAATCAGCATAGGCCTCGCAATAACTTAGAAAGAAGGAATGCTCCTCTTCATCCAGTTCCCATATCGTACAGTCAACTCTTGCCACACCTGGTTCAAAATTCATTGGTGGAGCCCAAGACTTTGAAGCCTGTTCCAGAACCATACCCTCCGGGGTACAATCCCCATGTGCAATGTGGATATCATGGAGGATCTATGGGACACTCAACCGAAGATTGCAAAGCCTTCCAAGCCAAAGTGCAACAATTGATTGACAAAGGGTACATATCATTTCCAGAAGGAGACTTGGTTGTGCATGTCGACCTCTCATCTGCTTAAAGACTTCAAAGGACATCATCAGAAGAAACCAGTCCAGACGGAGTCAAGTCTCCTCAATGGCAATCATCAGCTTCCTTTACTGCATTTTCATATGTAGCTTTCATTTGTTTGTTCAAACAGTGTTTGCATGTAAAAACGTGTTTGTGTTTTGAATGCTGATTTTAATACAATAAACGTGTTGTTCCTGAAGTATGTTACTTTTATGCACTCATATCATGTTTATATGCATTGCAATACCAACTTTCTTGCTTAAACTCTTTGAGGGAGGATGACGAAGTAAGAACGCAAACTTCTGATGGTATGCTTTTGGATAAAACCCTGTTAAGGATGTACATGCATTGTTTCAAATCCCCAAACACTGGAGATATAAGGGAGATAGACCCTCGTTAACCCCTTTGAGCCTTGAAGTAGGAGTTTCTTTCGTTTGAAAAAACCCTCATACTTAACCCAGGGGCGGGGTAGGCGTCAGTGAGTTTGACCGAGCGTTTAAATTTCAAGGAGAGTGTGCATCTGAGGATCCATTACCTTCTATCCCACCGTCAAGAGGTCAAGAGATGTGAAACCACAATGGTTATCTATCAATAATCAAGGAGTGAGATGTCACGACCTTTTCAAACAAGTAAGACAACCAGTGTCACATGCTTTGTTAAAAAAAAATGAATAAAAGAAAGAAAGCCTGCTAAGTCCAAAATTTGAAAACAAGCGACTTAAGCAAAAGTTAGGGCATCCCGCTGGACTTCAAAATCGAAAAACTCAGAAGAGGCAGTCCAGGCAAAAATTAGGGATCAAGAAAGCAAAAGAATGAGAAGCGAAAAGCTAAAAGGATTACAAGAACAAATTCATGTGGCACTGGACACAAAAGATAAAAAGGGGTGGCTGTTACTCCAAAACCTCCTTAGGTGTCAAACCATCAGTTGCACGGGTTCCTCAACCATTTGAGAGGTGAGCGTTTGCGTCAAATTAGTTGAACATAGGATTGGAGAACATCACGAAGAGTGGGTGGGCACCGATAAATTTTGAGCCATAAATCCTTTTTTCTGAAACCGTGAACCAGACCACGTTACAACCTTTAAAAGTCCTAATTGAAACAGGGTTTATTCCGAAAGCGTACTTCAACAGGATAGCGTTCCTGACTCCTATGAGTTGTGCTAATAAGATTTTTGTTGGTATTGCATATGCGTATTGTTTTCCATTCAAAAATAAATGTCGCATCCCGGCTAGTGTTCGTTCATAAGGCTTGGCGACACATTTTCAATAAAACTTCGGGTTAACACGAGTGTTGCATTAGAATTGTCATTCTCATAATATGCATTTTCTGCTTGCATGTGTTTGACATCAAAGAAGCTTACATGATGAACATCAATTGAGAAGCTCGATCACGCCAAGTGGAGATGGTGAAAACTCCGAAGGATAGTCATGTCAAGGGGTATGTGACCAAGAGACTGTGCGCAGCCTGGAGGTTCCCGATAAATGGCGATAAGAAGCAGCCAATATGGGGCAATCAAGTCGATTTGACAAATCTCTGTAAGATCAGTCAGGGGCAAAGTTTCTTCAAGACTTGGGGCAGGCCACCTCTGGAGCGTAAGAAGTTGTCCACTCCTGAAGACGGTTAATTGAAAACACCTCTTTAAAGTTCAGAATACTGGGGCATGGTATTTTCAAGTCATTACGAGTCCTCTCGAGGCAAATTCCTTCAAAGATCACGCAGTCCGGGGAAATTAAGTCGAGATCCGATAAATCTATCTAAGAGTTTGAAGACCCTGGGGCGGTGTGAATGCCCGATCTTCTATAAAATCCTCTTGAGATGATTTCTTCCTTTAGACCGGGTGGTCTGGGGCAAATGGAGAGTTCAAAGGGTCGATTATGAACATAGAGACGGTTCAGTTTACCATATGTCTGCAGGGTAACAAATTTTTTTTCCCCAGTAGAGCTACTCCCCTCAATATTGAAACTTCATTCTCCTCAGCAGGTTGTTGTTTCTCCAGCAAGGGACTTATAGAACATCTTCTTGGGACAAAGGAGTTATCTTCCCCACAGAGTCTGAACACTTATTTTCCTCAGCCAGTCAGGGAATGTTTTTCTCAGCAGCAACGGTGCGATCTGATCCCCAACAGATGAGTAAGCTTGATGTTATCCGCTAGCAGGGTGGATGTCAGCATCTACAGTTCCCCCGAGCAAAGTTTGGTGGTAATCCTCGCAGCAGTTTGTTCAACGGTGGTTGACATCCCCAGCAGGTTTTAAATCCAAGAGACATTTGACACTCTTCTGATTCAGGCCGTGGCCTCCTTTTTCAAAGAATTATGTATAATCCCCAGTAGAGCGGATGTTCTTTAGGGATTTCATCCCCCAGCAGAAGTAATTGATCCGAAGAGTCGATCAGTATGACCCTTCTCAGCAGAGTTCCTAGATTCAGAGGACAATTTATTTTTATCATCCCCAGTTGAATTGGACTTTTCTCTCCGGCATTTATTTCGCTGGAGGGACCCTTTTTGCATGTCATAAGCATTTGCATTGCATCCTCAAACGCGTAGCATTTCCACTTCGTGTGGAGCATTACGGCAAAATTCAAACATTAGCATTCGAAGCATAAGCCAGGTTTGATACTTTCTTTGCCAGTTCTCTTTCTCAGCAGAGATGGCGTAACTCAGGAGGTTTTGGAGGGACGCGTTCCTCAAACTGGTGCTCCCCGGCAGAGTCTTTTATTTAGACTTCTCCTTTCCCCAACGGAGTCGTCTTATCTGTGGATTGTGAGTCTGTTAGGAATTTGCCTTTGTTTGGCCTTTCTCTCTCGTAAAACCCAGTTCTCGTCTGGTAGTCAGTTCTCGTCTGACTTATTTGGTAAAACCCAGTTCTCGTCTGGTAGTCAGTTCTCGTCTGACTTATTTGGTAAAACCCAGTTCTCGTCTGGTAGTCAGTTCTCGTCTGACTTATTTGGTAAAACCCAGTTCTCGTCTGGTAGTCAGTTCTCGTCTGACTTATTTGGTGAAACCCAGTTCTCGTCTGGTAGTCAGTTCTCGTCTGACTTAGTTGGTAAAATCCAGTTCTCGTCTGACTTATTTGGTAAAACCCAGTTCTCGTCTGGTAGTCAGTTCTCGTCTGACTTATTTGGTGAAACCCAGTTCTCGTCTGGTAGTCAGTTCTCGTCTGACTTAGTTGGTAAAATCCAGTTCTCGTCTGACTTATTTGGAAAAATCCAGTTCCCGTCTGGTAGTCAGTTCTCGTCTGACTTATTTGGTAAAATCCAGTTCTCGCCTGGTAGTCAGTTATCGTCTGACCTATTGTTGTGGTAAATCTAGTTCTCGTCTGATAGTCAGTTCTCGTCTGACTTATTTCGTGAAACCCAGTTCCCTTTATCAACATGGATGACATTTATGTTGCCAGATTCTCTTTATCAGCAGAGAACGGCAATCTTTAGAAGATTTTCTTTCGTCAGTTTCCCTTTGTCAGCAGGGATGGCATTTATGTTGCTAGATTCTCTTTATCAGCAGGGAACAACAATCTTTTGGAGATTTTCTTTCGTCAGTTTCCCTTTGTCAGCAGGGATGGCATCTATTTTGCTAGATTCTCTTTATCAGCAGAGGACAGCAATCTTTTAAAGATTATTCTTTCGTCAGTTTCTCTTTATCAGCAGAGATGACATAACTTCGGAAAGTTTGTTTCGTTTTATCCCCAACATAGCAGCATTTTTAGCTAATTCTCTAGTGAAGGATTGCAAATTTCTGTGTTCGTTGGTATTCAATCTCCGTGCATCCTGATTATCTGAAAGCTGTTGCTATCATACACTCAGGACCAAGTTGATTGAATAGGGGCAGCTGTTGCACCCCAAAATTTTCCCTCCTTACCTTTAGTACTAACTGGCTTATGTTTCATCTCATTTTGCATTATCATGTGTGCATATCATTTGGCTATGTGGTTATGGGATCAAGGTTCTCTGTTCAAGCATCGTCAGGTTGCAACAGACGTTTATTTCGTCACTCGACCTATGCGCAAAGTATTTTCTCCGGGTTACGTAATCAACGGGTCAGCAAAGCTCTTATCAAACATATTTTTTCATGTCAAGAATCTCAGAGGAAGTTGAAGTTTTCAGCCGATTCAGAACAGTTTGAGCAGAAAATCAGTTTGCTGTGCAAATTTGCAAAATTCATAACTCTTGCTCTGGAACTCGTTTTGGCTGGATATTCAACAGTTAGAACCGTCTTGGTATTCTCTACAACTTTTATGTTCGGCTCGGAAGTCAATTCATCAAGGAAAGTGGTGGGAATTATTTGTTTCTGGAATTTCAGTTTCGCTGGATAATTGCGTCAGCGCTATTCAAAAGGGCTTAACTTCTGGTTGGATCATCATTTCTGAGCTATTCCTATGCCAAAAAGTTCCATATTGAAATTATCTTCAACTTTTGTGTTTGGACCGAGGGCTGATTCTTTGAGGAAGATCTCTGAACGCGCGAGTTTTCAGAGTCGATACAGTGCAAAAAATAGTGAAAAATAGTGCTGAACCGGTGTATTTCGGACACTAAAAAATTCATAACTCTCAGCTCGTTTATCGGATTGATGCCGTTCCAGTGCCTAAAATTCCATTTAGATGTTATCTTCGTGCCGTGAATTCAGTTTGGGTCAGGTCCGAGCGGAAGGACCCCGAAAATGTGAATTACCAGTGGGGTTCTTTGATGCAGTGCACTGTCTGTCAGATTTTGTAAAATTCATAACTCGGTCAATTTTCATCGGATTGCGTCCGTTCTCAAAGCGTTGGTTCACAAATTTTATCATCTTCAAGTTCCAAGACAAGCTCGAGTTCGAACGATGCTCCGAAGATCATCGTTTTGGTTTATTTCGCAAAACGGAAGTGCTGAACCGAAGAAAAAGGCTGAAAGTTGTTTCACAGGAAAATTCATATCTCACTCGTTTTTTGTCCGATCGCGCTCATCTTTTGACACGAAGTCACTGACTCATAGATCTACAACTTTACTGACAAAGTCGAGTTGAGATTATGCTCCGAAGAGGTTGACCTCATCACGTTTTCGAGTAGCGGACACCAAATAAGCTGAAAAAATGACTTATTCAGTGACGTCTTGCAGCTTAAACATATCGATCGCACTCGATTTTGATCGTATGATGTCCGTTCTTTTTGCGTTGCGACCGTGATTCAGAGGCGGACGATGTTGTGGAAGGCTCAGAGTCGAAATTCCTTGCCGAAGACGGTGTTATTTTCACTTAAGCCAAAATTCTACATTTTGCCCTTCATTTTAGACTCCACTATATATTCAAAAACTCTCTCAAATTTTTCTCTCAACTTCACGGATTCTCAAAAAAACCAAAAACCCTAATCCTTCTCTCCTTCGAATCTCATCATCCACAAGAGTTTTTCACAAACTACTTTCACAATCTGAATCCTTGGGTTCCATAGAGCACGAATCAACCACCGTTTGAAGCTAACAACAAGGGTACGAATTGCGTGATCTCAGGTTAGTGCATTTTTCATGATCTTAGAACTCAATTTTTGGAGTGTATAATGATATATGATATCCACTGATAATTCGGGTATGTTTTATTTTGAGATTGGACGTGTATTATGTGCATATTGTGAGTTTGAAAGTTTGTGATCTAACCTTGTTTCATTCGATTTGGCTTATGCGTTGTTTGTTTGTGATTTTTAATTGCATATTATTAATCCTGGTGAAATTCTGGCCAAGAATGTATATTCGTTTGCGTGTTCTGGTGACTTTTTGGTTGCAGGTGGTCGGAAGGGATGACCGGAACCCTAGCTTCGGCGGCTGGTAAGGTTTCCGGCGAGGTTAGGGTTTGGGCGAAGAAGATGAAATCCTGGCCGTCCATTGGCCAGATCCAACGGTCATCAGCTGGCCACGTTTATTTTTTTTTATTATTTTATTTTATTTTTATCATTTAAATTAATTGCTTAATCTATTTTCTTTTTGAATTATACATACCATGCATACACAATTTTGTTTATTTTATTTCTCTGCATCCGTAAAGCATTTTTGATCCATTCTTTTTGGATTTGTTCACTAACATCCTAAATTGCATAAAAATATTTTCCTTTCATTTTTAAATTTATTTCATATTGCATTTAGGTCCTTCCCTTTGGCACATTGAATCCTATTCCTCACCTGAATTTTGCATGATTAATTGAATGACTAATATCTTGATTTTTTTGCAGGGATTTTTGATATTTGGTTTATCTCTGGTTGAATAATATTGATATTTAATTTGGGAATTTTAAGAGTTATTTTTCTAATTGTTTGATTTATTTTCACTTGAGATCTGCTTATATGTGTGTTTCTGATCATGCCTAGGTCCTTGTTTGGAAGGCACTTGTGCCATTTGCTTTGGGGTTGCTTCTTTGATCTTTGAGTTCATGTTTGGATTATTATCATTATTGTTTGCCATTGCTTGATTTTCATTTGCTTTGATATTACTTATGTCTGTTTCTCACTAACCTTTTATGCAGGGACTAAGGTAAGTTATTTGAGGGTGTGGATAGTCATCCATATTCACCCTTATTCTTTCCTTCTCTCATCTTTTCCTTTCTTTAGGCTTAGGTTGACGTCAAACCTCATTAACCGTAGGTCACCCATGCATGATAACTTTAGGATTCATAGTCCCCCTTAGATTTACCCTTGTGTCTTCTCTCTTCTCATCTTAAATTTCTTTAAAACAATAAATAATAATAAGGTGTATTGTGCACGAGCCTTAAGTATGGGGAATGAGAAATGAGGGGCTTCCTCTCATCTTTCTAGAGTGCTTAGCGAGCGTCCTGTCTTGGGACAATGCGTTAAGTATTCGCCCTTGTGCCCTAGACTTTGGTGCAATGCAGCTTAGGAACTAACTTAAGCCACTTCTGTCCTAAAAGATACAAACCAACTTCAAACCTTTTTGTCCTTCGGGACCTTCAACTTAAAGGCTATTTTCAAAAAGGGCACGTTACTTTCCGTCTGAGACGCAAACAGGCATCGACCCTAACTGCCGGACGCGAACTTAACGTCGCTCATAAAAAAACACAAAAAGAGCTTGGTCCGAACTACGTTGACTCTGAATTCCCCATTGCACAAAGGGGGTACATAGGCCTAGGACGTCGACGTCCTACCAAGTCTGTCATTGTCCTTCCCTCCCCGTCTTAGCACAACCCTAGATGATAGTATAACTCACCCTTAGATTAGACAACAAGCGTGGATCCCATCGAGTACGATGGACGCGTGGGGTGCTAGCACCTTCCCCTCGCGTAACCGACTCCCAAACCCAGGTTATGGTTGTGATGACCATTCCTTTCCCTCTTCCTAAGGTTTATGCGGTGTTCCCTTTCCCTCTGTTGGGATAAATTTACACGGCTGGCGACTCTGTTTTTCCGCGCCACTCTCGCGTTTGTACCTGGATGAAAATCCCGGGAGCGACACTTTCCCCAGCAGAAAATAACATGATTCAGGAGATGTTGTTTAACATTACACCACAACCAGTGGATTCGTCCTTGTTGTTGATTTTTCTTATACTTCCCCCGCAGAGTTGTATGTTTAGATTTCTATTGTCCCCAGCGGAGTCATCTTTGTAGATCTGTCGATTCTACATATCGTTGGTTGAAAGTCTACCTTCGGCTTAGTCTTTCTTTGAAAGTCCACCTTTGGCTGGGTTTTTCTACCTTTTCGAGTTCGCATTCGACCGTCCTCGCACTCGCTGTTATCTTGATATCCCCAGGAAAGTCTACCTTCGGGATAGTCTTTCTTTGAAAGCCCACCTTCGGCTTGGTCTTTCTTTTTTGAGTCCACCTTCGGCATGGTCTTGTATCCTTTCTTTTTGAGCCCACCTTCGGCATGGTCTCATATCCTTCATTTGAAAGTCTACCTTCGGCATAGTCTTTCTTTGAAAGCCCACCTTCGGCTTGGTCTGTCTTTTTCGAGTCCACCTTCGGCATGGTCTTGTATCCTTTCTTTTTGAGCCCACCTTCGGCATGGTCTCATATCCTTCATTTGAAAGTCTACCTTCGGCATAGTCATTCTTTGAAATCCCACCTTCGGCTTGGTCTTTCTTTTTTGAGTCCACCTTCGGCTTGGCCTCGTATTATCCTTCATTTGAAAGTCTACCTTCGGCATAGTCTTTCTTTGAAAGCCCACCTTCGACTTGGTCTTTCTTTTTCGAGTCCACCTTCGGCTTGGCCTCGTATTATCCTTCATTTGAAAGTCTACCTTCGGCATAGTCTTTCTTTGAAAGCCCACCTTCGGCTTGGTCTTTCTTTTTCGAGTCCACCTTCGGCTTGGCCTCGTATTATCCTTTATTTGAAAGTCTACCTTCGGCATAGTCTTTCTTTGAAAGCCCACCTTCGGCTTGGTCTTTCTTTTTCGAGTCCACCTTCGGCTTGGCCTCGTATTATCCTTTATTTGAAAGTCTACCTTTGGCATAGTCTTTCTTTGAAAGCCCACCTTTGGCTTGGTCTTTCTTTTTCGAGTCCACCTTCGGCTTGGCCTCGTATTATCCTTCATTTGAAAGTCTACCTTCGGCATAGTCTTTCTTTGAAAGCCCACCTTTGGCTTGGTCTTTCTTTGAAAGTCCACCCTCGGCCTAGCCTTTCTTTTTTTTTGAGCCCACCTTTGGCATGGCCTCGTATTACCTTTATATCCCCTAGTGTAGTCCGCCTTTGGTTGGTCTACTCTTTTCGAGTTCGCCTGCGGCCGTCCTCGTAAACAACCTTTTTCATCATCCCCACAGGTTGCAAATTTCCAGGTTCTTTTGGTATTCAATCTCCCTGTATCCCGATTGTCCGAAAGCCGTTGCTTCCGTACCCTCGGATCCAAGAAGTTTGAATAGGGGCAGCTGTAGCACCTCAAAATTTGCCTTGTTGTTGTTACCTAACTGGCTTATGTTTCTTTTCATTCTTGCATCATCATCTTTGCATATCATTGGTTCTTAGCATGAGATCTAGGTACTTAGTTTAACTCAAGGGAAGAAGAGGTTTTCAGGGCTTCAAGCAACAGTTCATGTGTATTGTCCAAGGGGCTAAGAGGAGAGAAAATTCTTGATGCTATCAATTCTTGAATCACAAAGGAGCCTTAAGCCCCAAGGTGTCTTAATTGGTTCATCATCTCATCACAAGATCAAGATTAGCAAGAGATTTCAGAGGGATCATACTCTCCTAACCTGATTTCTTAAATTAGGGTTTTGGAGATTTTGAGATCTAACCCTCAAATGAGCAAGCTCTTTGATTGTTTATCATCTCTAAGTGGCACATGTCATCATTGGTGGATATGATACACATCATATTCAGATGAATTTGAATTTGGAGGATGTGCTATCTCCTCATAACCAGAGGGTACCAAACTAAGGGTCGCCATAAAATCAGTTTATTTCTGATTTTTTGGGCAAGACTTGATTGCATGGTATTCCTTATGTCTTTAAGTGTCTAAGGATGGAAGATTGCCCATCAAATTGGTTCAGAAGGTCTTCAATTGATCAGAAATTTCAAAATCAGGAGAATGGAGGATAAAGTCAACTGTGCAGTGAAAAAGTCAACTCCTGACTTTTGAGATCAAATTACTATTCATTATGTCAAATGTGATCAATGGATGGATTTTGGTCAAGAAATGTCAAGATATTCATCAAAAATCAAGAATTTGGGAAAATTGCCATTTATGGAATGTTAGGGTTTTAGAGAGTTTCCCTTTTTGGAAAGTTCTAACTTAAAATAAGTCCACTTCATGGCCAATTTTATCCATGCTCTAGACTTCATTTCAATCTTTTTCCAACATCAAAGTTGTAGGCCATGCTTCAAGCTTTCCAACCATTAATAGAAGTCCTCATTTGGATCAAAATTGAGAAAGTTATGGTGTTCACAAGTTCATGAGTTTTCATGTCAAATTTCCAACACTTAGAAACTTTTTGGTTTGGTTTTGGGACAGCATTGAATGCCAATATTCATGCTCATTTTCAAAGGACTTCCAAGCACCATTTCATCTTGCCTTGAACATCAATTTTGTTCCTTGATATGTAAGCTTTCTAATGAGCACAAGTTTGCACAAATGGGATCAAAGATCATTGAGTTATAGTGGATCAAAGTTGTCTATATTATTATGTTTTCATGGCATGTCATGAAACATTTTGAACCAACTTTTGTAGCAGCTTGCCTTGGGCTCATTTCATGCGCATAATCTCTCATTTCCTTGCCAAAATGCCTTGCAAAACATTGCCATAATGAGCCACACAAAGCATGTACCAACCTTGTACCATTTGGAAGTCTTTTGCCATAATGAAACAAGTGAAAACTTGCTCACCAAGTTTATCCCCTCCACTCTCTCTCATTCTGATTTCTTTTGCTCAGAAGAATAGCAACCAAAACCACTCTCACAAAAAACTCATTTTGTACTACACTCTCTCACACCTCCATTGTTTTTTTTCAAATTTTCGTCAAAACTTTAACCCTAAGCTCTAACCACAGTAAAGTTCATTTTAACCACACAAAAGCTTCATATATAAGCTAAATGTGAAACCCTAGCATCGGACACGAATTCTCAGCAGCCACAAACTCAAGAATTCTCTCTCAATCTAAAAACCTCTCTCTAAAAAAACTCTCATTTCCTCCAAGTTCCTCTACATTTTTTTGCTGGGTTCTTCATCACTGAGATACAAAGAGACCATTGGAAGCATTTTTCTGAAGTTGCTACGTAGTTTCAAGGGCCAACGGAGCCACTCCGTTGAGTAATTTTCTTCAACTCTAAACTTGCATTTTAGCTCTGTTTTATGTTCATGTTGGGTGCATCTGAAGTCCTACCCTAAGGTAGGAAATATTTGCATATTTATTTTTGTGTTTTAATGGAGTTTCATTTATGGTGTGCAAACTTGAATCCATGTTTTCTTGAGTTTTAATGGTTGCTTTTCAATTATTTTTGCATATTTGGACTCACCATGGGGTGCACTACATTGTAGTATGTATGTTGTTTTGATTTGTGATTATGGAACCATAAGTGTTTATTCTTGAAGCTTAATTTTCATGGGTTTAGAGGGAGTTTTAGAGAAAACCAAAGTCATTTTTGAGATCTACGCGAAAAACTGAGGGGGTGGTGTCTTTGTTTCACTGTTTCCGGCCGGACCGTCCGCCGCCGGCGGTGGCCGGCGAGCTGCTGCAATTTTTCCGGGCGGAGTTACTGTTCACGTGTGAGAGTTGCTGCATGCATGAAGAAGAAGGGTGATGTGGCGGAGAGATAATGATATTTTATTTGTTTCATTTGTTCTTTTGTCTTTTAGTCACTTACTTGAAACATGACCAATTGATACTTAAGTTCACATAGCACTTGTCACCACTTAACTCATTTATTTTCTTTTTATTTAAAAAAAATCTGAACACACATGGCTTATCTTCCTAGGCCTGCGAAATTCTGTTCGCACCCCCTCTCAGCCCAAGCCCAAACATTGTAGTGATAGCACACCCCCTCCATTTCAATCACTTCTTCTTATTTTATTTTTTATTTTCGTTTCTTTATTTTAATTATTAAAAATACCTTTTTTTATCAAAAAATTCATGAACGTATTTTAAGGTCTTATTTAATTTTATATGAAGTTTATTTTCATTTTCCATTTATTTTCATAATTATTTCTGATTTTCTTTTCCAAAGTGTCTTCCATGTTTACCCTTGTGATTAGTGCTTATGTTTGATGACTTTGCCATGCCTTCTTGAGCTGATTTTTTTTGCCATGTCTTGACACTTAAATGAGGAATGTTTTAATGTCATGTTTCTGCCTTGGTGATCACCTTTGATTGTTTTTCATGTGATTTTTTATGCTCCTCGATTCATACACGATTATGTGCATATCTTGACTTGTGAAGCACTTTTGAACATGTTCTTGAGTTAGTTCTGTTCCAATTTTTTTTTTCAAATGTTAATTAGATGTTTAAACTTGCCTTGGATTATTTTTTGGGAATTTATTGGATCACTTTGCTATTTTTGGTTGAGGCCTACTTGTGGTTTGAATTTGATTGAAGCATGCTTGGATACTTAACATGGTTTGAGTGTATTTGCTTACTTGTGTTTGAGTGATGCTTGGAATGATTATTTGGTGTAATCCTTTTCTATATTGTCTTGCTTTTGGCTTTGAATTCATCTTCATTTGTCCATTTTCCTATTTGTGGTTGATTTTCTAAGTTGACAATGTTTTGACTTGAATCCTTTGGTGTGCTCAACCTAATCTTGTGATTGCTTCCTTGTGTGATCCAATTCATGTATGAAACCTTTTGTTTGATTTGCATGACATGCTTGAGGTTCTGGTCCTCTTGATTTAGGGTTCATCATGTGATTTTCATTTCACTTTTTGCTTCACATGTTTCTTTGTTTGCTTGCATGAATGATAAGTGGATGTCTTGTCTAATTTTGATGCATGTTTGGAATGTGTTGCTTAATGATTCATCTTGTGTGACTTGAGTTTGATCTTGGTATGTTGTTAATGCATATGCTACTGCCCTCTTGAGTTCATTACTTTGTTTTCACTTCACATGTTCATTTTGGGATGATTTGTATGATGCATATCATTATCAAATGTTTTGTTGCTTCTTTGGCTCATAATGCATCATGATGTGAGATACTTTTGTGTGTTTGAGTTGATAGATCATTAGATGTCTTAAGTTCTGACTTGGATTCATGTTCATCTTACTTTATCCATTTCATCTTTGCGTAAAGTTCGTTGATGCTTAATTGTACTTCTTATGCAAGTTTACTTGCATCCTTTCTTGTGTGCTTTCACTTGTGTACTTGAGATGTGCTTGTATGATCTTTGAAGCATGTTTTATGATGTGATTTGGATATGATGATTATGATGTGCTTGCTGCCCCATCTCTTTTCTTATCTTTCTCTTTCTTCTTCATCCCCTTCACTCTTTCTCTTCCCTTGAATCTCAAGACTTGTTTAAGTCTTGGATTCCATTTCCCCTTAGAGCTACCTAGTCCAACTTAATTTCTGATTAAGCTTGGAGTAGGATTAGCATTAGGTTAGGTAGTCTTTTCTCCTAAACCTCACTAACCATAGGACATCCATGCATGATAACATTAGGACTCTTAGTTTCCCCTTAGAGTTTCCTTTGTGTCGTCTTCTCTTCTCATCTCGAAACTTCTTCAAAACACGTAATAAAAGTTAACGTGTATTGCGCTTGAGCCTTCTATGTGGGAAGTGGGGAACGAGGGGCTTCCTCTCGTTCTTCTAGGATACTTAGTGTACGTCCTGTTGGGGACGATGCGCGAAGTATTCGTTCCTACGTTTAAGACTTTGGTGCAATGCAAGTTATGAACTAACTTAAAACACTTCTGTCTAAAAAACTCAAAACAAACAATAACGTCTTTCCTTCGGGAATTCTTTTCTCATCTCACTCACTCTCAGCGTACGAACGCGCTCCTACTCGTTCTCTTGCAAGACGGTAACGCCTAAGTCTCGATTCAGCGAGCTGCAACACCTGAGCTAGAATGTAAGTCGTTCCCTAAAAAACACAATCCACCCCTAGTGAGGGGAACTACGTCGCTCTGATTCTCATGCTCCCGATGAGATACGTAGGCAGTGGGGTAGGGCCCATGCGAGCACTTCTTTTATTTTCCCTACATTTGTTTCTTCGTTTCTTTCCGTTCTCGTTCTTTTCGCCGGTCCAGTAGCAGTGGAGTTCCAGTTGACGACACCCTTTGATGCAGACAACAAGCGTGGATCCCATCGAGTACGATGGACGTGTTGGGTGCTAACACCTTCCCTTCGCGTAACCGACTCCCGTACCCGTTCTCTTGGTCGCGTGACCGTGCTCTTTCCCTTCTTTCAGGTTTACGCAGTGTTTCCTTTCCCTCTCTTGGGATAAATACACTTTGCTGGCGACTCTGTGTTCTTTTGCGCCACTCTCGCGTTTGTACTGTCGGATGCGAATCTTTTCGGGAGCGACAGCAAGCAAAGACCAAGCAGCAGATATCCTTACAAAACCATTGTCAAAAGAGCTTTTCGACAGAGGCAAGATGATGATAGGCTTGATGGATGGGAAAAACATTTAAGTTTACAGGGGAATTTTGTTGAATAAACTTAATGTTTCGTTTAGTGGGTTTTTATTATTAAGACAGTGGAGATGTAGTTGGAAAGCCAAAGGTTTAGTGGGTCTTTAATTTAGAGTTAGTGGTAAGGTCAAGAGTTAATGGACTATTATTAGTACTTATTATTTTATTGGAATAGTAGAAAACTTGAGCCTATATAAAGAGGCCAAGATTGTATCTTTGTATATGTACAGAACAACTCAATATAGAAAAGTACTGCTTCTATCATCACATGTCTCGTGTTTGCGAATCGCAACTCCGGTCGATTAGCTTCCTCGGATCGACGTGCAGCTTCGGCAAACACTTCGTGTGGTAGATAAGTACTCTTCACTTGCTAATGGTGTAGGTTGTTAAGTTATGTGGAAGGGTGTTCAGGTGATGGTATTTGCTTGGTTTTGATGATGGTTTGAATGAAAAAGGGTTGCTTAAGTTTTGTTATTCATGAAGATATGATGTTGTATATGAGCGTGTTAATGGTATGTATGAAAGAGTTACAAGGTGTTGTTTGAAAAAAGTGGCAAGGATGAAGATTAATGGAAGGATTTCTTTTTAAGAGAGAGGTGAGAGCCGTCGTGTTGTTGGTTATTGATGAAGGTCAATGAGGTTAGTTTCTTTTATGATTTATGTGGTGGTATGTAAATGAGAGAGGGAGTATATGGGTGAGGGTGAAGGTGATGTGTAGAAAAAGTTATGGTGATTTCTTCACATCATGAGCTGAAAGAGTGTATTTCTTTTTCCTTTTAACATGAGTGAGGTAATGGTGATATGGTGAGTTGAGGCAAGGTTTATTAGTGTGTGGTATGAAAGGGAATCTCGAGAAGAGAGAAATATGGGTTGTGGGGTTTGGAGGGTACTGCGTGTATGTCTTGGTGCGGTTTTGTTTATGGTGAAGAAAGTAGCATGAGGGTCATGAGGTCTTTGAAAAGAGGAGATGGGGGATCGTACCAAGTTTGATGGTTGTTTTGTGGTGGAAAAGTTAGAAGCTTGTTATGGTGGTTATGATTAAAGTGGAGATGGTAGAGTGGTTTATGATGAATGGTGGAAAATGTAGTATTTGAAGAATAGTGAGAGAGGGTTGACACGGTGAAGTTACATGGAGGTGGAGGATATGTTAGAAGGTGATGATGGAAAGAAGAAGAAGGTAGTGAGTGTTATGGTTGTGAGAAGAGGAAAAGAGAGGGTGATGTCGTATATGTGTGTGTCTAGGATATGAATAGGGTCCGTCTCAGAATTTCACGTGAGAGAGAGAGAGAGGATATGTGTTGTGGTGAGAATTGGATATCAAGCTATTGTATTAACTTGAATAAAAAAACATTGAATGTTCACCGCCGAACTTTAATTTATCCAAAGGAAAGGGAAAAGATCGAATAAAACCCTAATTGTGCAATGTAACAATACAAAGAGATCTAAGGTTCGGGGGTTGGTTATACTAAGGGAAGGTATTAGCACCCTAAGTATCTATAGTACTCTATAGGAACCTCTTAAAGTATTTGTGTTATGTTATTGTTTGCTATTGATTGGAAATGTTCTATGGGGAAAGACCTAGAGGTTTTACTAAGTATGCTCGCCAAGACTTCACGGTCTTATGCCTACGTATCCTAACAAGGATGGTATTAGAGCAATCATAGTTCACCTTAATAAGGGTGAAGAACACTTGATTATGATGATCAAGGTTCCAAAGGGGAAGGTAAGTGTTTATAACAATAACACTCACATAGGGTTTACAAACTCTAACCTAAGGCTAAGTTGAAAAGTTAATGGCTTAATAAAGTAATAAGGAAAATTGAGGTAAGGCTAAGCCACCTATGACATAAAGTCAACAAAAAGATCTTTCCTTTGGATTTAGGAAACAAAAGAAAAGAAAATGGAGAAAGCCATCAAGCTAGGGGATGACTTGACAAAGTCAAAAATAAACATGAGTTTATGGGTGAATGGATAAGATGAACAAGAATGATATTCAAACATGATATAAAAGCAAACATGATCAGGATGATATTCAAACATGATATCAACTAAAGATGGATAAAGAGTGATAAAGATGATATTCAAACATGGTATCAACCAAGGTAAACCAAACATGAATGATTTAACAAAGTGATAGGCGTTTGCAAGCAATGTCGGGACTGGATTTCCAAGTAAGAAGATTTTGATAACATCAATATCAACAAAGTCGTCAATATTGGGAAAGAGGAAAAGTCCATAGATGAGTAAAGCAAGGATGGATTCAAAAGCATATACATTCTTCTTGTCAGCATAATACTGAGTTTTCTCCATCAGAAACTTGGCAGGTAACCCAAGGAGTCCCCCTTTAGTAGTCATGTGAGCCTTAATCTCTGACAACTTTAGGTGAGTAGCCTCTGCAATATCTTGTCCTCTAGGAATCTCTTCCAACCCTGAGAAAGGAGCTTGAGAAGAAATAGGGAGTCCAACCAAAGAAGAATACTCCTCCAACGTGGGCATCAACTGATAGTTAGGGAATGTAAAGTAATGGTATAATGGATCATAAAACTGCACTAAGGTAGAGATAATTCTGTCCACCATCTTGAGCTTCAATAGAGATAAGATCCTTCCATACCTATCCTTGAAAGCCAATGGGTCTTCAACCAAACCTCCTAATTTCCTTAGGTCTTCCAACTTTGGACTTTTGAAAGTGTATTTATGAGTTCTTCTCCTTCCAAAATCCATCATATAATGTTTTCCAAACAACTCTAAGTTCTTTAAAGAGTTAAAAAAAGGTGCATGAATTCATGAATGGATGTATGCACAAACACACATATACACATATACACAAACATTTGGGTTTGAGATCATGATCATGGAGCTAGGGTCTAACCATCCCAAGACAATGTACTATGGGTTTTTGTACATGCGGAACAGGGTTCTAAGAGGTTCCCAAAGTCATTGACTCATCTTTCAGATATTATTAACACACCGATTACTTGGAAATCAATAATATTCTTAAGAGAATCTCGTTTGAGTGTAGCGTCGCGTATCAAGTACTTCGGGTTTCACCCTCATACCGCACTACATCCTAATTAGGCCAAGTGGGGTAAGAGGTAACTGTAGCCGGCGATTTTTCGAAGGACGCCCTTTACATGTGAACTTTTAATTTATCCCAAAGGAGGGAAGGGGAAAAAATATGAATAAACCTGTGAGTGTGTGCAATGAAAAACAATGCTCTTGAGAGATCGGGAATCGGGTTTGGTTATACAAAGGAAAGGTATTAGCACCCTAAGTATCTATAGTATCCTATAGGAACCTCTTGCATACATTTGTGTTACTGTTGTTTTGAGTTACTTACTGTGTAATGAGAATTTGTTGATTGGTTTTGAGTGAGTGATGATAGTGGGAAATGTTTTTTGTAGGGTATGTTGAAATAAACTATGATAAAAGGTGTAAGGGACCTAATGGTTTTATTAATATTGTGTTCGCTAAGATCTCGCAATCTTATGCCTACGTATTCTCAAAAGGAAGTTGAGAAATCAGAGCATTCGTAGTTCCACATACTAATGGGTGGAATGGGGTTTGTTGGTTTTTGAGAAGAGACAAATTGTCATCTTAGATGAGATATCTCACCTATTCACCACAAACATTTTGAGAAAGAAGATAATAAGGGAAGAACCTTTAAACTTGGATGTAGAAAATCCAGACTAATGCCATATCTTCCTTTAAATGAGTCATTGCATATTTTAAGAGAAAAACCTTGACTTGGATATAGAATAAACAAGTGTGCCACTTACATCACTTAAATTAAAGAAGTGTTTTGTATACCATAATAAGAGAAGAACTTCAACTTGGATTTTTGAATCACCAAGTGTGCCACTTACATCACTTAATGGGAAATGTTTTAAAATGTTTGATTTATGTTGTGGAGAATAGAAGAGACATTTATTCTATAGAGATGATTCATGTCTCATCTATAGGGAGTATTGAATTTGAAGCCAAAGGTTGGCTAGGGTTTGACTTGAGGTTTGAGGTTTGAATCCACAAAGGGGCTATGGTTTGAGTTTTGAATGAAGTTGAAAACTTCAAGGGGGATCCTAAGGTTTTATTGAGATTGAGAACCTCAAAGGGGATCCTAGGGTTTTTGACTGAGTTATAGTTTGAATCTTGTAGTTAGAATAGAGTCTAGACTAAGGATGAGTATTGAAACGCAACAGTTATGCAAGTGTTGTAAATGTCAAGAGAAACTTAACAAGACAAGTTTGATTAAGCTTTTTAAACAAGATGTAGTCATCATGGATGACATGAGTATGGTATGATTAAGCATGATATATCAACATGTGAATGGGCATCAGACAGGTATATATGTTCATCATGGTAAGAGTTTATGAAGGAAATACTTGAACATGTGTGCAAAGATTTAATCTATGGAAGCAATCACAATGAAGTTCAAGTAAGCCATATATTCAATATGAATCGAGGATCATATGAATATGGAAAAGGGTAAATAAAACCCTAATGAAAGTTCATGAAGATAAATACAAGACCAAGCATTCAAACATGGTTGAATCAAGGGCTTTGGAGAATCCAAACTCAGGTGGAAGCCTTAGTTATCCTTAAGATGTTTTTTTTGAAAAGTTTGATCAGGATAAAACCCTAAAGTTCTTCCTAATTAACATTTAATCAAAGTATTTTTCAAAAGGGAAATCAATTAAACATGGTATGAATGGTGTTTTAAGTCAAGACAAGCATGTTATGTACATTAAACAAGACTTAGACAAAGCATATTATCCATATAAATAATCATGATCAATTAGGTTAAAGAGAGAGTAAAAAGAAAGCCATTTTAAAGGTATGAAACACTTAAAATGTATCACTTTTCAACCTAATAAAAATGATTAAATAAATATTATTTTCAACATTTTTTCATGGATTCCCAAAATAGGGAATATAAATGAAGAGTGTGCAAAAAATTGGCTCAAAAAGATCAATTTTGCTATGCGAAGTAATTGTGTGAAGTTGTGAAAAAAAATGAAAGGAAAAGTGATAAAAAAATAAAGGAATGGTCTCACTAGGGGTTGAACCCATGCCTTTGGACTGATGGGTCTAAAACATTACCATCCAAGCCATGTGCGCGTGGTTGTTAAAGGATAGATGATGATGATAATATATGAAAATTTCCTTTTGAAAATGTTTTAAAAAAATAAACCAAAAGGTCTGGGGCGAGGGGGATTCGAAACCCAGACCTGAGGGTCACACAAAGCCTTAAACATGCGCCTTCAACCACTGGGGTGGTGATACATCTGTGTATCAAATTACACCCAATTAATTAATTAGTAAAATAAGTCCCAGAAATTCAAACCATTCGCGCCACCACAATTGTTGTCTTCCTCGTGCATCATCATCTTCATCAACAATTTCAAATTTCCAGATTCTTCATTTCTCAACCAAATGGGATGATGTAAAGATGAAACTTGTGTGGATTTTGACTAGGAATTGAATGTTTCTATTCAATTTCATTTATTTTTGCTAGAATTTAAATTAGCCCGTAAGAACATATAAACCCTAAATTTGCAAAATCTAATGGGGAATCCTATATGTTAATGATACAAAGCAATTGACTGATGGAAAATGATCATACCATCATAACAAGCATATCTGGAATTTAAAATATAAAAAATAATGCATGTATCATAGAGTTTGAAAGTTTAAGGCTTACCTTGCAAGTGAGAATCGAATTCTCTGTTGAAGGTGTTATAAAAATAATTTGATGATTCAGACAGCTTCCTTGACCCTCAAGGATGGTGTTGCAATGCTTAGAATGAGTTGAAACCTCCTGGATCACTTGGCTCGATTCAAACTGCAACTTGATGCAAATGAGATATGATGATGATGATTCTGGTGTTACATAAATGATTTGAAGTTAGTGATCACTTCTATGATGATTATGTGAAGTGTTTGAATCGTTGAATTGAGTAGAAATGGATTGGTTTAAGAATTCCAAGTTTTCACTCTTTAAGAACTTTGAATTTTGCAAGAAGGAGGATTTATGAGAAAACAAGCATTGGCAATTTTTTGGTGTACTTAGAATGAAGCATAAGGGCCTCTATTTATAGGAAAAATGTTCAGATATTTGAGATGAAATTGGATGAGGAAGCATGCTATGATCCAATAGGTAATGATGTGAAGCTATTTACTTGAGTGCCAAGGTTCATAGCCCTCATTTCCACATGGCTACAAATTTTGATCATTTGAAATTTGATCCCTCATATTGCACATGAATCATTGGTGTTTTGATCACTCTTGGCTTATTGTGGAGGTTTTTTGAGCAATTCACTATTTCAATCAATGCTAGAGTACAAAACATCACTTCAAGCTTTGTTTCACATGCATTTTGGATAGAATTTGCAAAATTCTGTTATATTCTTGCAGAACACATGTTTTGTGATGATTTTGGTATTGATCTTGTGAAGAATTGGATCAGCAATGTGTACAACAAGTCCTTCAAAATTGTGCCTCAAAGTTATGCAACAAATCTGCCTTGGAATTTCAGCTTGATCAAGCCTTATTGCAACATCCATAACTTCTTGCTCAAGTAAAGGATTTTGATGTTTTTGGTCATTTTGGAAAGCTGGGATAATGTAATTCAACTTTGATGTTCAAGGTTTATCTTGAATCATTGTGGATCATAGTGAAAAATAGCCCTAAAGTTGGCTTCAACATAAGACAAATTCTGTCTTAAAATTTCACTAAGTGTTTAGGTTTAAAAACATGGAACCTCCAATTTCATGGCCTTATATCCTAAAATCTATGCATTTTTTGGGAAACCACCCTCAAGGACAAAGTTGTAGTATGTAACAAGCTCTTCAATTTGATCTTCGGATCAAAGAAAATGGTTACTTGGTTTGGAAGTTATGGCCTTGGAAAGTAGGGCAAAAATCATTGAATTTTATAACTTAGAAAAAATTCAACTTCTCCAATGTTGCCCTTTTTACAAGTAACCTCATATTTCTTGATTTTTCTTGATCAATCATGATCCAAATCACATTTTAACATCATTCTTGACTTGAAGAGACTATGTTTGACCAAAAACTCCAAAAGTCAAACTTGATTTTGACCACAGTTGACTTTTATATCAGATGAACTTTGAACTTTGTGATCCTTTATGAAATCAAACCCTTGGGATTTTTGAACATCATGGGTGAACCCCAATGGTTTTTTTTTGTGTCTTGAATCATATCTCAAGGTTTGAAATCATGTACTGGTTAAAAGTCAAAGGTGCAGTTGACTTTTTATCAAAAACCCTAGTTGGTGGACTAGATGAATTTGAATTCTTGCATTGTTTATGAATCAAGTTCTTTGGATTAATCCAATCACATGAATGGATTAATATGAGGAATTTGAGGTCCTTGAAACATATTTGGAGGTTTGCGATCATGCCTTGCTTCAAAAGTCAACTTGGGGACTGAATTAGGTCAAACCCTAATTATGGTGAATTGAGGATTTTGAGCTTTGATGAGTTTGTTCATGATTCAATTTTGCACTGGATTATTGATGAGTGAAAGCTCTTGATATTCATG
Source organism: Lathyrus tuberosus (assembly GCA_022829125.1). Taxonomy (NCBI): domain Eukaryota; kingdom Viridiplantae; phylum Streptophyta; class Magnoliopsida; order Fabales; family Fabaceae; genus Lathyrus; species Lathyrus tuberosus. The sequence continues at coordinate 12,783,552 of JALAZF010000090.1, forward strand.
AATGATATAGGGACTTGAGATGTTGAACATGATGCTCATCCTCTGATAATTCATTTGCTTGAGCCCTTGGGGGATCACTTAACCTGTAAAGCAAGCAAGCACATATATCTTGTACTTGTAATGGGTTAGTGATGCATAAAGACACACACATACACACACACACACACACACACACACATATATATATATATGTGTGTGTGTGTGTGTGTAATGATAAATGTTATGCAAATGATGTAAATGAGGTGGCATCTTAGGGGTAAAAAATTAGGGTATGACAGTAACTAAGGTCCTTGGTTTCACAGGCTCCTAGGTCGAAAGTAGTAATGTATTCACATTACTCGTTCAAAAAATACTACCCTCGAGAGGGCCTCCGCTGAGCGGGGGATCTCAAGTCAACTTCTTCGAGATTACTCCCTCAAAGTCTCCTTGACTATACCACCCTTCCTATCTTACTTTTTCTATCAAGTCTGGGTTAAGACTTTATCTCACCATACAAAGGTCTCCACCCTGCAAATCAGAAAACCCAAGCAAACAAATATACAAATAACACAAATAAACAAGATGGCTTAACTCTCTTAGGGGGAAATTCCCCAGTGAAGTCGCCATTTCTGTTGCGGTGAGAATCAGATATCAAGAAATTGTATTAACTTGAATCACAAAACATTGAATGCTCACCACCGAACTTTAATTTATCCAAAGGAAAGGGAAAAAATTGAATAAAACCCTAATTATACAATGTAACAACAATGCAAAGAGATATAAGGTTCGGGGGTTAGTTATATTAAAGGAAGGTATTAGCACCCTAAGTATCTATAGTACTCTATAGGAACCTCTTGAAGTATTTGTGTTATGTTATTGTTTGCTATTGATTGGAAATGTTCTATGGGGAAAAACTTAGAGGTTTTACTAAGTATGCTTACCAAGACTTCGCGGTCTTATGCCTACGTATCCTAACAGAGATGAAATAAGAGCAATCATAGTTTACCTTAATAAGGGTGAAGAATACTTGATTATGATCAAGGTTCCAAAGGGGAAGGTAAGTGTTTATAACAATAACACTTACATAGGGTTTACAAACTCTAACCTAAGGCTAAGTTGAAAAGTTAATGGCTTAACAAAGTCATAAGGGAAATTGAGGTAAGACTAAGCTACCTATGACATAAAGTCAACAAAAAGATCTTTCCTTTGGATTTAGGAAACAAAAGAAAAGAAAAGGGGAAAGCTATCAAGCTAGGGGATGACTTGACAAAGTAAAAAATAAACATGAGTTTATGGGTAAATGGATAAGATGAACAAAAATGATATTCAAACATGATATCAAAGAAAACATGATAAGGATGATATTCAAACATGATATCAACTAAAGATGGATAAAGAGTGATAAAGATGATATTCAAACATGATATCAACCAAGGTAAACCAAACATGAATGATTTAACAAAGTTATAAACAAGACATAGTAACAACCAAAGATGACATACAAGCATGGATGATAAAGATCAAAGCATACATGTGACATGGTTCAACAAGGTATGAAAAGATCACAAGTATCATGGCAAAGGTCAAGAGACAAGTTTCACAACCAAACATGGAAAGACAAGTGATTTACACATGAAAAAGTATGCATTAAATTACTTTAAACTTAGGAAAAACTCAAAGGATCATGTTATCAACATCACACAAGGTTTACACATGGTGTATTACATTCATACAAGTCATCATGGTCAAGAGAAACCAAAGAACAAGTCAAAGAAAAGCAAATGATAACCTAAAAATCACTTAAAAAATCCCTTACTTTAACTAAGAAAAAATGTGTGAAAAATAAATACTTTTGGAAAAGTCTTCATGGATTCATAAAATAGGCCTAGCAAGGAAGATGTATACAAAAAATTAGGTCAAAAAGATGAATGGTTTGAGAGTTATGATTAAAAGAAAATGAGAAAATTCATGGATGGACAAAATGCTAAAATAAAAGGAAATGACCCATGGAGGACTTGAACACGCGCTCTAAAGGGTCAAGGTAAAAGGTTTAACCACTGGGCTAGTTGGTTGGCCCAGTTAAAAAGCACTTCCATACATATATATTTAATATTCACTTCAGAAAATGGAAAAAAAATAAAACAAAGGCCTGGGGCGAGGGGGATTCGAACCCCATACCCCTCACTCAAAAACACTCCAAACACGCAGACTATTACCACTGGGGTGGTGATACATCCATTATTTTAAATGGAAACAAACCAATAAATATGAAAAACACAAACAAAAATGCAGAATTGCCACGTTAACATCATCACTGACCTCACGTACCCTCTCTCTCTTCTCCATCGTGCTTCTCTTCTTCTTCATTTTTTCCCCAGAACTTCTACTCTCAATATCTCATATCTTAATGAAAATTCAAAATGTAAAAATCAAAATTGTTCTATTTTTTTTCAAGGAATCCCATGGTATTATTTTTATGACCTAATACCCACTGACTAGAGCACACGAAGGGTACAAACAGAATCAAAACCATAGGTTTCAAACATCATAAACATCATACATGAGCATGATAACTTGCATACATTGGAAAGAACACATTAAACACAACCATGTCTACATTTTTGCTTCAATAAAAGGTCACAAATGATGCATGGATCAAAAGTTCCTAAGTGCAAAAACCTTACCTATTGGAGCAAGGTCCAATGCCGCTTCACAATGGTTACAAAAACAAAATGAAGATCCTATGAGCCTCCTTGATCCTCCAACAAGCTAATGATGTCCTTGGTTTGTCTTGAAACAGATTGAAACTTCCCACACGATCGTTTTTGCAAAATATGGAAGTGAGGATGGTAGATGATAATATGTATAGTAGAGAAATGATTTGAGTATTTTGATGGATTATATATGACTTATAGAAGATGTCTGGATGGTTAGTGGAGAGAAAAATCAACAGAAATGCAAGGTAGAACTCTTAGGTTTTAGAACTTGCATAAATTGTGGTTTTTTCAAATTCTGGTATGTGGGAAGTTGCCGAGGTTTTGAGGATTGTTTCTTATGTCTTTTGAGGCTTAGAAGGGGACTCTATTTATAGGAGAAGTTGAGAGATTGAGGGCTGATCAGAATGTAATGGTTTGGAGTTTTGGTTTGGTTGAAATCAAATGGTGTGGTTTCATGAAAGTGTGAAGTTCCAAGGCAAAGTACCATGCTATCTAGAGTGGTTGGAAGCCTTTTGATCTTGCTTATGTAGAAGAAACAATCACAAAGCTCCATACAAGTTAACTAAAGCTCCTTTTCAAAAATGGAAGTGTGATCTTTTTGGTAAAATCTCCCCAAAATGAAATAAACACTTGGATAATAGTTCAACTCTTTGTGTAATGCCTCAAAAATCTGTGTAATCTTATGATTAAGGAGAGATATGCAAGTTACATGACCTGTATGTCGCACTTCAAAAAATACGAAAATATGACCCTCGCGCAAAAAGCGCGGAAGAAATGGTTCGACAGAGTCGCCAGCGAACTTTATTTATCCCAAAGAGGGAAAGGAAAATATCGAGAAAACCTTTAAAGAGATAAGAACATGGTCATCACAACCACATTCTGGGTTCAGGAGTCGGTTATGTAAGAGGAAGGTATTAGCACCCCCTCACGCCCGTTGTACTCAACGGGAACCTCTTAGTTTGAATTGTGATGAATGTTAGCTAAGCTTATTTGTTTTCTTCTAAACGAGATAAAACAAAAAGGTACGATAAAAGGATTCGATTGTTAGAGGAAAATGGGTGGTTTTAGATAGGGTGCTCGCCAAGGATTGGGACCCTTGTGCCTACGTATGCTCATTCAGACGAGAATGAGGAATCAGAGCGCTCGTAGTTCGGACTACAGGGAGGTTTTGCTAAAGAAAGATTGATGCGAAATGGTGGAAAAAGAAAATGGTAGACGCGAAATGACGGAAAAAGAAAAAAGGTAGATGCAAAAGGAGAAAAAAGAAAAAGGTAGAAGCGAAAGGCGGAAAAAGAAAAAGGTAATTCGCCAAGGATTGAGGCCCTTGTGCCTACGTATCTTCATTCGGATGAGAATGAAGAATAAGAACGTTCGTAGTTCGTGAAACTACAACTTGGTTGGTTTGATATAGAGATGTCAATTGTTCACACACTAGTAACGGAACTCGCACCCAAAAAATTAAGGAAAAAGACCGAAAACTCCATCCCCCTCCCCTTCACCTTGAAAAGAGTTTCGATAGTTGTTATGTGTTTGGAAGTTTGATTGAGAAAATCCACTTGATGTTGGATTAATGGTTTGATTGTATTTGCACTTGGATTGTGAAAAGAGGTTGATTGCGAGGCAAAAGGCACTCGACTTAAAAGTTTTCTTTGAAAATGCCACTTGGCGTTGAATCAAGGGTTTGCGAAAAGAGGTGTGAATTGATCCTAGTCCCTAGGGCTGCTCCTAGTAACGAAACTACGACAAAGAGTGCAAGTGTGGGCATTAGGTTGATGGTGAATGCTAAGAAACAATCGACTTACAAGGGTGTTTTGAAAAATGGCTCGAGACGAATCGAGAATTAGTTTGAAAATGGTTTAGTCTATGCTAGTCCCTAGGGGTGCTCCTAGTAAACAAAACCACAATCAAAAAGCGAGTGAAGTGCGTACATCGGAAAGGGAGCAGGGTACATGTAAAGTACACGGGGTTGCGAGAAATAAAAGGTATCATTGTAAGGTAGCCCAAGAGAAAGTTGTGTGTGTGTCAGGTGTCCGAAACTAAGCCACGAACAAGAGTTCAGACAAAAATCTACTTTTCTAGGATTTCTGTACAAGGTCCAAACTCCACATCTCAGAATAGTAACCACTGTCCACCAATTAATTGTTTTTAGGTTTCAATAGTTTTATAATGTTTTTTGTGTTTTTGAATAATATGACAAGATATGAAATAAAATGACAAGATATAAATATGATAAGATGAATATGGACAATAATAATATGAGCAATAATAATATGAACATGATATATTGACAGAAAGATAAAGCAAGATAATATTGAACATAAATTAAAGTTAGTTGTCAATTGTTAATTGTTAATTGTCATTTGATCGGGTGAATCGGGTCTACTTTAGCGCTAAGCCGTCGTAGCACGATCTATGACGAAGATCATGCTATAGGAGGCCGCTCAATACGATGTTTGTGCTAAAACACGATAGAGAAATGATATGTAGATCATTATCAACGAATCGTGCCGCACGAAAAAAAAAGAGAACGGTCTCGTCTTAATCACAAACTTTTATCGATTAATCGAAGGTAACCTAAGCATCATAATTTGAACAAAAGATATCATTTGCAAACAAAACTCGATCAATTTTTTACCAAAAAGTCAACTTTGCCAAATTGATGTAATTTTTTATCCTCTTTCCTTGTAATCCATTCTTTCAACTTGTATCTCACAAAATAAGCATTGCACCATGAATTTCCATGAATGAATGAAGTATTATTTGAATTTCCAACTTTGACTTTTTCCCTTAATTTCAAACAAACTTCTGAATTGAGTGACAATCAGTCGAATCTCCCAACTACCCATAAATCTCAAATAAATAGATGATCCACACCATAAGTAACATGAAAAATAAACCCGAATAATTACCAAATGATACCTGCGTTGAAAATCCACTTAAACTGACAACATCCATTATTACCGAACCTTTGACCTAATGATTGTGCTATGCAAAATGCGATGAATGGTATGTTAAATGCATGACCTAATTAAATGAATTGATGACCATGTATGCATGTGAACAAAACCATAAGTCAGATGAATTGTATGAGGAGGTAGGGCAAATTTTAGGGTATGACACTCTATAGTGTACTCCATGGCTTTTGGGTACTTCCTAAGGATGACAAGGAGTTTTTCAGTTTCGGCCTCCCCCAAACTAGCGTTCACTATCACGGGTCAGTTTCTCTCTTTGTCTAAAAATTCGTACCTAAGGGTTTTTGGGAGTGGTTTCAGTTCATGGGATTTTTTTCGCTCAGGCTGGTTGCCCTGTGTTACAAGCACTTCAATGCTTTGTTGAGAGGAAATGAGAATTTTGTCCAATATCTCCTCATAGGCTTTTATTTCGATGTTTTCTTTATATAGTTTGGCACTATCAATCAAACACACTTCCAACTTGTCAGTCAGAAGAGACTCCGATGCGCTCTCTTGAACACAAGTGTCGATGATATCGACTATGCAACAAGAATCCCTCAAAGAAGATATTTTCATGAGTTTAACTAGAGGGAACTCAATCTTTTCTTCTCCCACCTCCAAGGGATTGGGTGCAGTGGTAGGGTTAATTGTCGTGTAACTTTTATGTTTTTGTGTGCCTGTTTTTTTTGTAAGCAAGGAATATATTATAAGAGTACTAGGGGAACTCTAACCCGATTACAAAAGCCAGAATTAATTGGAGAAACAAAAGATATTAGAAACCAATTGAAGCTTAAACAAGAAAATGCAAAGAATCTTTGCAAAAGTCATAAAAGTTACAATTGGAATTGCCAATATCTCCTATAATTGACCATCTCCATATCAAAATTTTGATATTCAAAATCAAGTCAGAAACGTTGCATTTTTCTTCATTAAATTGGATACCGTTTCTCGTAATCCAAATTCTCCAGCAAATGGCTAACCAAAAACATCCTTCCTTTCCCTTTTTAACTTTTTTACTATTAAAAAAATCCAACCAGACCCGTAAACCAATCCAAGCAGATATCGCCTTCCAAACTTTAGAAGAGACATCACAATTGAAGAAAAGATGCAGCAAGTTTTCAATACCATTGTTACAAAAATCACATAAAGAATTTGAAGGAAGGAAAATACCTCTACCAACCAATAAATCTTTCATCGGTAACCTATTGAGAAAAAGCCTCCAACCAAACGCCTTTATACGGCACGAAACACATACTTTCCATAGCTTGTCGAAGATACTGATATTCCCGTTGATGCCGTTCGGAACATGAAAACTGGAACATAAGACATTATAACCAGATTTCGTCGTGTAACCCACCTCAGGATCAGGATGCCACTCTAAACGGCCGGACACCTCTCTCAAAGGCGCAATAGTATCCACCTGGTTTCGCAAAGCATTTATCATGGCCTGCATCGAGTTATCCGTTAAAGAAGAAATCCCGAAGTCTCCCCACTCCTTGCGTGTCTGTTAATGCACATTTCATCAATAGAAAAGAAGTAGGGGATTATAACGAAAATACTTAATCGCCTTTATAATCACATTTTTTTCCAAAGACAATTCTCTCTTATTTTCAGCGCAAACAAACAATTTTCGAACAACCCCCCCCCCCCCCCCCCCCCCCCCCCAACACCCCCCATTTGGTTACATTAACTCACACTTGTTTTTCTTGTTAAAATCCAATCCTCGTGGATACAAATCTTATTTAGTTACTTCGATACATACTAGTACACTTGATAGTTTTGTCATCAAGATGCTCACTTGGTGGAGTTATGGTTTTCCCCATTTATAATGGTTATGCGCCATATCCTCTATGAGAGCATATGGTTCGTCTATATTTTGGTTCATAAGTGCTTCGTTCGCAGCAGTGTTAACTGCCATCCTCGTGGTGTACGGAAGACCATTATAAAAGTTGTGGACTATTAACCATCTTTCAAGTCCATGATGGGGATAAAACGTCAACATTTCCTTAAATCTCACTCATGTTTCATAGATCTATTCCTCATTCCTTTTGAGTAAAACGAGTTATTTGGTTTCAAAGTTGGGTTGTTTTACTCAATAGAAAATATCTAGCTTAGAAAGAAAATGTTAACATATCCCATATCGTAATGGAATCAGATGGTATAGAGTGATAGCCTATGCTTTGGTTGTGTCCCTTAACGAGAAAAGGGTAGAGTCTTGGTCGGATTGCATCACTAGTTACTTTATTTAATTTCAGAGTGTCATAGTATTCGATAAAAATGGACAGATGCATGTTCGGATCATCTGTCAATGAACCATAAAAATGGTTTTTGTTGTACCATGGACAACAAATATGGGTTGAGTTTTAAATTAATTGCACCTTGTGAGAGACACGCCACATACTCAACCTTAAGGTGATAGGTGTGTGAGTTCTCTCACTTATAAATGATCAAGTCTCTATTTTTCTAATCAATCGGGACTTCCTCACACAACACTTTTAACTCACACTTGTTTTCTCAACACTCCCCCTCAAGTGTTAGTCTATCCACAATGTTTCTCCTTAAGCAGAAGCGGAAGCTCTTTCATCCACATACACTTATACCATTGTTGTCACTTTGAACGCGACATGCATCCTATCCACCACCACATGGAGAGAACTTTCGATACAAGTGAGTCAGTCTTTCACTCGAACTAACAACCAATTATACCACTGTTAGGTCATCAATTCGAAGGGTCAACATGAGAGAGCATTTACATTCATTGGGTTTTTTTTTCTCTTTATGAGCAACCACACCTTGTGAGAGACACACCACATACTCACCCAAAATCTTAAGGTGATAGGTGTGTGAGTTCTCTCACTTATAAATGGACAAATCTCCACTTTTCTACTCAATGTGGGATTTCCCCACAGAACACTTTCAACTCACACTTTTCTCAACAATTGCTTGTTGTTGTCGTTGTTGTTGTCGTCTATGCTTCTAATAAAAATCATCCAATCTCAAGAATTGGTTGAACGATATCCCCATTACTACAAATTCTTCGCATTCAACCAAAAAAGAGCAAATGTAATATAAAAAGTAAATGGTAATGCTAACATATGTCTTAAAGACAACATGCTAAGAGTTAAATGTAGATTTTTTTTTTTTTGAAAATTGTGCATTGTTTTAATTAAATCTTGATAATTAATTTTTTCAACACAAATTTTCCATTTTTAGGTTTCTTACCATGTGCCCTAAGGACACATGTTAGCATTATTCAAAAGTAAATAACAAAAAGTTATTATAGACTAATCTAGAAAATGAAATAAAATAAATATCGATTATAATTCTCGATAATGCTGCCAAAATTTGATGTATATCTACGAGTACACGATATACTTATGTAGTAAAATATGATCGTTTTTTCGAGAACTATATTTGATTATTGATTTTTAACTGTTTAATAATTAGCTAAAACAGTGTTTTTGTTGATTTGAGAATTTTTTTTTAACAAGCAAAAGTTTATTTAATCACAAGGCATAAGATATGCCAAAGTAAAAGTACAATGATGTCCTTATAAGATTACAAAGGAACCACCTAACAGACAGCATGCTTAAAAACCACCTAAAGCTAACAGGCAAAAGAATCCTGCAAGAATATCACCCAAAACTAACATAACACTTTGCAACAATGCTACAAAGAAATTGCACTGAGCAAAACTACCGGAATTAACCGGGAGAAAAACAAGGCTACCTCTGAATCCCACAATTATTAATGGAAATAACACTATCAAAGAACAACATGGTGATGACAACATAAAGCATCTACAAGTGTTTATATTTAGATACAAATATTTTTGTATATAATTAGAAAAAAGGAAATAGTTTCCTTGTTGACTTTATTTATGAGTTATATACGCGGATCTCAGAATAGAAAATCCTTCCTCATTCTTAACAAGTTGACTTTATTTTCAATAAAAAAACAGCTGTTGACTTTATTTATGCAGCTTTATTTATTTGATTTTTACGAAGCATTGGATCCAAATAAAATTTTCTATTTCTGATACACATGTGATCTTAAGAATTTGGGATTGAATTTCTTTTTTATTTAGAGTCAAACAATAAAACTCTAAAATTTTAGAAATCAATACCTATGAATCACAAATACTCCAAATACAACTCCGGCACTGACACGACGAAATCAATATTAATTTAAAAAAATAAATAAATAAAACACAATTACAAGTGTTAATACAAATATTCAATATCGACACAGACATGTTTTTTTTTCCAGAGGTGTCAGTGTTATATAGTCAATAACTACGAGAGTTAAAAAGTAAATTTTATTTAATAGTAAATAGAAAAGGAGGAGGCAGTACTAATTAACAATTTCAATAACATGATGAGACCTACAAAGAGACACAGTGCATGGTTTGTATCACGCAGAGTTATAACAATTCTGCCAAACTCACAGTGAATGTTTGTATACATATACTTTGCACATTCACACTTGATAGCTGTTTCCAAATTGTTAAAGAAACATCACAATATGAATGACAGCAAAAATCAAAATATATCTATGTCTTTTGATCTGAAAACCAAAACAGACTAAAGTACAAACAAACAAGATGTCTACTAGTATAAACATAGAAAAGCTAATCAAATATCTATTTCAAGGAATGTGCTTATTCAACATCTTGCTTTATATGCTTATTCAATAATATCTTGCTTCCTTATCAAAAGCACAGCTGTAGACAAAGCTCCTATAGATAAATAAGTATTCCACTTTGTTTTGAATTCGCGACTGGTCGATTATGTCCATCTAACTCAAAATGGGAGGAACCACTCTAAGCATCATACTCTGACCAAAAGATATCATCTGCAAACAAAACTCAATCATATGAATTTTCCATACGAAAATATTTTTAAAAACTATGGCCAACATAACAATCTCAATGATTTTATAAAAAAATTAAACAGAGAGAGTACATTGATTCAAGTGAGTTCTTACCGAAGCAATTCCAATACACATTATACTGAAGCCAGGAAAATCAAAAGGCGCCTTTTCAGATAGAAAGAGGGCTGAAAAGTGAGAATAAGTGTTTGTTAATAACTTTTAGTGATAATATGAGCCTTAATGGAACATAATAATGACTTTACACTCACCTGTTAATGGAGAGAAAGCCAAAGGAGAAACAATATGTGCAATTGAACATATGCCTGAGATGCAACCTTGAGCCCTTCCCTGAAACAAGATAAGTGAGAAAAAATTGAACTGAATAGACTCTAACCAGTCTAACAAGAAAAATAGATGGGATTAGAGAGCATTCAATCATGCAAAACAAAGCTTTTTTCATCCATTAGAAGTTGACATAACTTTTTCTTATTTTTTATGAAGTGAGTCAAAGAAAACAAAAAATAAATTGATATAATGCCATGTATTAACTTATTAAGGAAAATATTACTAGTGTGAGTAGTACTAGTATTAACATGATACCTGCTCATGGGGATCAACTTGTTTCGACACAATACTTCGTATCTACAAAAAAGCAAAAGTAAATTACTCAAAATTATATATTGGCGAATAAATCATTGACAGAGTCATTAGGGAAATTCATTTAAAATGAGAAAAGAAACTCACACACGGTTGTGAAAAAACAAACAATATTGAGAACATTGCAGCTGCATAGGGAACCTGTTAACATGGACACCTCAATAGTTAATACAACATAAAAAGAGAATGTAGAAGCGTAAAGGGATACTAGAATCATACGTAGGCGCAAAAGTAATCAAATAAACTATGCAAGTTTCCACTTATAATTTACTACGCGTTGTACAATAACAGAAAAAAACTTGGAATTAGCAATAGAGTAGCAGAAGACATACCCAGGCTGACCATGCTAGGCTGTAAATGAACATCTGCATTCCATTTGATATAACTAATTTAGAATTTTATAGAAGTATGATTTTTTATAATTTCACAAAAGGGCAAAATGCTTACATGTACACAGTGAAAAAACAGTCCAATCGAAAGAAGCCTTGCCTCACCCAAATAAGGAGAAAAAATAGGCATAAGAAAAAGCTGTGATCATCAATGTTCAATATTAGTATTTACACTAAACTCAAAAAAACTGAAAATTTATCAGGAGAAATGGAAAATGATCATTAAGTCATAGCAAAAATTACCTGTGACACGGTCCCTGCAACACCGGAAATGATCATTAAGTCAGCAAAGTGATTCTTATCAAAATGAAACCGGGCCTTCAAGTAATACTGCACATGAAGAATAAAGTGTTATTATAGACTAAATTTGATTACTAGTTCGAAATATAATGTATATAAAAAATAGTTTGATCATGAACTTGTAAGAGAGTAAATATAATAAGTTTAAGAAAGACATAGATACTCCACAATAAGAAAGTTAGTAGCAGTAAGAGATTGAACAATGGTAAACTGATAGTTAAAGAGATTCAAAAGCTGATAGCATAATAAAGCTGTCAACAACCAAGAGAGGCATAAATTATATGGGTTGAAGATAAATTGGATGTGGGCATAGTTGAAGATGTAAATATCACATCCTTGGATATTGAACAAATTGATTAGAACAAGGAAGCTGTATATCATCATGAAGTCAAGATAAATTCTAAGAAGCACAGACACACATAAACACCGAACACGACACTGATAGTGACACGTCGACACTAGTAATAATTTGAATAAGTATCATTGTATGCTCCAACAACAGTAATATACGATTGCGTAACCATTTTTTTTGTCAAGTAGCCTAGTGGCTGGAATTCACCTTTTTAAAGGTGAACAAATAAGATGTCGCGAGTTCGAACTCGCGTCCCTACAATTGATGTCCCTACACAGCTACCAACTGAGCAGACTTAATATAACATATCATAACCATTTTTACCAACCCTAAAGCTCAAAAATCAAAATAAATCAAGCTAACAAATTTTACATGAAATCTAAACTATACCATAAATCTTGAACATCTTACAAAAATTAAAAAAATAGTATAAAAAAGGAGAAAAATAGGAAAATACCATCATTGAACCATGAAGTCCAACATCAGCAAGGTTGCTGAAGAATGCAACAATTGCTGCTTGTGTAATAGTCTTGCTGCAAATTAAACACACAATAGTTCTTCAAACATCAAATCAACAATTCTTAATATTCAAATAACAAACACAATTTAGTGATAAACTAACTAAAATTATAAATAAATAAATTCATTATTTAACATTAAATTCAATTATTTCTCCAATAATTATTCCGATTTAGGGATTCATAATGCATTAGTGCAAAACAAGCAAATAAAACCTAGTTCTGAAAAACAAATTGAAAAGCACGTAGGAATGAAAATTGCAAATTGCAACACATACCTACTATTGAGGAAGGAGGTTAAATCCTTCAAAGAACGCAATGCTTTCAACAAGGGAACATTGGGTTTGGATTTTCCATGTGAAATGATAGGGGCACAAAGGTCATTGTGAACGATAACTGAATCCTGAAGGAAAACTTGCATGTAAACTGCTCCAAGCACCGCAACAAAAGTAGAAACCTTATAATCGAAACAAAAAATTGAATGATAATTAATAATTTATTAATAAAATAAATATAAAAAAAATTAGAGTCAACAGCGTCGCTTTGGCCGAGTGGTTAAGGCGTGTGCCTGCTAAGTACATGGGGTTTCCCCGCGAGAGTTCGAATCTCTCAGGCGACGCATTTAGTTTTATTTTTTATTTTTTATTTTTTAAATAAAAAAATTTAAATTAATTATTTATATGCACCTGAAAACTTTGAGCAGCAGATAGAAAACGAGCTGCGAGGGTCCCACATACGAAGGCAGATGAACCTATGCCTGAAAGAATTCCAAACGCACTGCTTCGTCCACTTTCTGGAACATTATCTGCCTAAATTAATATAAAACAAAATTAATTAATATTAATATGATGTTAATTTTGTTTAGAGAAAGAAAATGGGGTAGGATTGAACTTACAACGTAAGCTAGAGCGAGGCAAGGGATACATCCATCGCAAATCATGTTGATTATGATCTTAAACACGTAGTAAACGTAGAAGAATGTTTTGGTTCTACTGTAAGCTAATATGCCTGTGAAATAGTAAACCATTTGATAATGAGTATTATGGGTACTAAACTTTTTTTGTTATTGTTTTTCACACAGATATCTGGTTCATTAGACCGCCTAATTCAATTAAAGGATCAATTTTGACATCGAGTGATTTCAATCTTTTTCTATCGCAATTGCGGAGGATCATCCTGATGGTGGTTAGGACACTAATTTGTAATTTGTGTTATGCAATATTGAATTAAAGTCTACCTATGGGAATAATCATGAGGATCATTGGAAGTGTGAGAATAGCCTTTCTTCCATATTTGTCTGAGAGACTGCCCAAGATTGGCATCGTCACAAGTGTTCCCACTCCTATCATCTGCACACAAAAAATTAATATCAAAATAATTATATGTTGTTTTTCATTATTAATTATTTTTTGAGTTAATTATTAATTTTTAATGTCATACAATTTATTTAATATATTTTTGTGATTTGACATAGTACATGTTATTTTTATGGAGGTGTGTAAATGCATATTTTGAATTGTATTTTAGTTTTTATTGTTCATGATTTAATTTTTTTATAAATATTATTGATATACAATATTTTTTTAAATAACTCATAATTTATATTTTTTGATTAAAAATAATTTATTTTTAATAGATGTTTGGTGAAGTGACAAAAAACATTCAATAAGAAACAAAACAAAAAAGCAAGGAGTGGGGAGAGTAGGTATAGATGTAATGTGTAGGTATGAAATATTTTTATTATGTGTTTTAGTTTATACTTCTACTAGGCCCAATAAAAAAGAACAAGATCCAACAAACAGCCCAATAAAACATTATCATGCTATTTCTATAGTAAGGAGTGAAAACAATAGTTATATTTATTACCACAATTTTTTTTTTAAATTTTGTCTAATAAAAGTGAGGAAACATTAATCAGTTCAAAGAATCAGATACTAAAGATAAAAATTACTCTCTCTGTTTTTTTTATAAGTCGTTTTTTACTTTTCACTTATATTAAGAAATATAATAATTGCGGTATGGAAAAGAGAAATTATGAATGATTTTACAAAATTATCCTTCATTAATGATATTGGAAAAATAAATTTACATAATTGAAAGTAGAGAGAATAATAAATATTTAAGGGTATAATAGAAAAAATTAGATTAATTATTCATTGGTAGTATAAAACGACTTATATTGTGGTACACAATAATTTTTCAAAATAACTTATAATAAAAAACGGAGATAGTAATAAAAAAATAAAATGTCATTGATTTGAATTCACATCTCTACAATTGAATGTCTTATATAATTATTAAATGTCCTGACTTAATCGAACTAGCACAAACTTTTTAATAGTTCAAAATTTATATACCACATTAAATTATATAAGTCTCATTTAAATATAGTGGGATTGGAGAATTTTAACATATAAAAAAGAAAGTGAATATTAAATTAACATTTTGTTAACACTATTCTCATATGGAGTAGGAAGTTTATGTTGATGTACTCTTTTGTCTCATCTTTGTAAACTTTTCTTTTTCTTCTTGTTGGTTAGTAGAAGGAAGACTCTCTTGTCTATTCATTAACGGTGGATATATGATAAAAAAGTTGGATTAAAATCAAAATATTTTATTTTAATCCTCATACTAATAGGACAAGAGAATCAACAAAGTCTGAAAAAGCACGAAATATCGTGGAAAAAGCAAAGCAATGTTAGTTTTAACTTTTAAGTTAAAGAAAAGAAAAATGGGAGCCAAATTATGAAGACTATAAAAACCAAAAGGAAGGTTCTTTGGTTGAGTGGGGACAAACTTCACCAAAAAAGGCAAAGAGATGTATTACTTTCATTTTCGCCATCAATGAAAACATATTTTTAGCAACTAAATCTATAAAACAATCATTGGGAAATTTTCTTAAAATTTTCATTTTCCGCATAATATTTATTATAAATATAATATATAAATATATATTTTAAATATAATATATTTTCAAAAACTATAATATATTTTTGAATATAATATAAATTTAAAGTTTTTTTAAAAAATTCATAAATATTCAACATAACAAAAATTAAAAGAATACAAAAAATTTGTGAAGTAAAAGATTAAATATTTAAATATTAATTTAATGAATAAACAATTAAAAATTTTTGAAGGGTAATGTTTAATCTATCATCTCTTAGAGATTAAATTAAACCATTAATATTCTTTTTATTGATTTGCATATTATCATTATTATTATTATTATCTTTAATTATGAGTTACTATTACTATGTGTAGGAAATTGCTCTTTCTTTTGTGTTTAATAGTTTTGTTATGTACTAAATGTATAAACTTATTCCCCCAAAAGTGCAAATATATGATAAATAAAGTAATTAATGACTAAGTTTCACTTTCAAGTGATGTAGTTTGATAATATCAACGTATAAAAAGTTAATAATATTAAAGTATAATATTTAACATAAAAAATTGTATAAAAATATAATAAGAAAATATAATATTAATTATCAACAATTTAATTTAAAAAAGACAAATTTTAATAAAATAATAGAATTCAATGTGCTATTTTTGAGAATACAACATAAATATAAATATTATGATCATAGAATTTCTAATTATGCAGAACAAAAGAAATACAATTGCCCATACATGTTAGCCTTGTGGACTGCAAATTTATTCTAATCTGAATCGGTGCATTAGACTAATTCGTTTTAATAATTCTATTTTATAATAGTAGTATATGATAATCATTGTCAACTAACTCGAAATGTGTATTTGACATTGTTTATTATTAAAGTAATCGATTCTCTTTCTCAAAAACTTGAAAACTATGGTTTTCTTTCAAAATAAATATAAATATATATAGATGAAATATCAATTAGTGGTGTCTAATCTTAGTCAACAAAACTTGCAAGGAACACAAAAGTCCTCATCCTTTACCAATTTAATGTAGTTCATAAGCTGTCAATTTAATAATCAGAGTTTTCAAATAAAATTTAAATTTTACATGAAACACTTTAAAATAGTAATGATTAGTATTACCATTAATAATAACAATCTTCATTCTCCAATTATGTCTTATCCATCACAAAAAAAAAAAAAGAGAATATTTACCAAATGATAATATATAACAAAAAGCAGAAACATATGAAGAAACATAAATGAATGAAAAAGATATAGTTTGAAAGATAAGAAGTACCGCTTGTTGAAAACCAGTGAGGTAGATGGCAAGTGAGCATTCATCTTGTCCGGGACAAAGCGCACCCATTGTGACATCGGTGATCGCCGGCACCACCATGAACATCGATAAGTTATGCAGAAAGACAGTCATGAAGAGATGGCTACACCCATACAAATTCAGTTTCTCCATTATTGTGTGTACCTTGCATGGAAAGCCACCACCCTCTCTATATATAATGCAATGCAAGATTCACTTAGAAGCGCCAATATATGTGTATGTGTGTGGGACCTAGATGTAGTGTACTCATGTTGTTGCTTCCCAAGTATGCATGTAAATCTCTTACACAAGTTATTTGTTAATTCTAAATTCATGGAACAGATGCGTAGCTTCTAAGATAAGATGGTAGTAATACAAATAGACAAGGTTAATGAACTAATTAGCAATATTTGATTTTCAATTTCAACTAGGGATATGACAATGTCTAAGTGGGCCAAGGCCCAAACTCATCTCAAGATAAATTCTAAAATTTTACTTCATCTCTCTACTATTATCTCTCTATCCTTATATTTTTAAAAATATCTCAATTCTACCCTTTTCAATTATTAAATAATTTTATTATTTAATATTTATTATTTTTCGGTATGTATTTTTTCTTCACTAAATAACTTGCAATCAAGTTTTCCGATCTGTATTTTTTCTTTACCAAATAATTTGCAATCAAGTTTTCCGGTACATATTTTTTCTTCATCAAATAACTTACAATTAAGTTTTTCGGTATGTAATTTTTCTTCACTGGTTAAATTACATACCGAAAAACTTGATTGCAAGTTATTTGGTGAAGAAAAAATACATACTGAAAAACTCGATTGCAGATTATTTGGTGAAAAAAATACATACCGAAAAAAATAAATATTAAATAATAAAATTATTTAATAAGTAAAAATGGTCGAATTGGAATATTTTAAAAAATATAGGAGTAAAGGGATAATGATAGGGTATATTGGTAAACTTTTTCAAATAAAATTTAGAAATGTGATGGATTTACATGTTGGACCATCACCCCACATCTAATATTTCTATTTTCTTTTTAAATAGATTTTAAGGGTCTTTTTTTATTTGGTTTTGTTAAATTGTTTTTTAATTTTTAAAATTTAAAAATAATAAAATTTGTTTGATAGTCTAATTTAATAAAAAAAATTGAAATTTTTTTCTCTATTTAAGAATTTTGAAAACTAAAAAACTAAAAAATGTTTTAGGGGTTTTAATTTTGATTTTTAGTTTTGTAAATTAAGAAAAGAAAATAATAAGGAAAAGTGGTATATTTTTATTAGTGGCAAATTTGTAATATTATGTACTTTTAAAATAGTTTTTAAAAGTAAAACTATCAAACATAATTTCTTTTATTTTTTCTTCAAAGTTGTTTTTAGAAATTAATTTACAAAATATTTTTAAAAACTAAAAACTAAAATTCAAACAAGCCTTAAATTACCCGTTTTTACTTTTCTTCAATATAAAATACAGAAGGGTTAATAGCCATTTTGCCCCCTGCCATATAAGCGATGTTCGAAAAACCCCCCTGTTAAAAAAACTTGCAAAAAAAACCCTAACATTTGAAGATTCTCTCAATTTTGACGTTCATCACATCCAGTCACCAAAAAAGCTGATGTGGCAGAGGTCAAACTAAAAACGCTGCTAAAATGGCAGGGGTCAAAATAAAAATGCAGCCAAAATGTTATATTCCTCGTGAACCTTTTCTCAGATTGTCACCCCTAGAAATTGTCAAAGAAATTCTACTCCCCGAAGTTGATCTATTCTCGGTGAATAACATCTCTTGAGTTTCTTCAAACCTCAGAACTTTCACTAAATGATCTATTCTCGGTGAATAGCATTTCTTGAACTTTTCTTGGTTTGGAACCCACAGGCTTCCTAAAAGCATCCCCGCCTCCTCTTGGGCTTTGTACAAGGACCATCCGGCTTCTTAGAAGTTCTCATGTCTTCTCTTGGGCTTAACACAAGGACCCTGAAGACCTCCTAAAGGTATAGAACATAACTTAGTCATCCTTCGTTAGAGCTGTCTTTCTAAAAAGGAGTCAAAACCTCAGACTAATTTTAGGGTTGATACTCATCGCTTAAAAGAGTCGGCCTCCTCTTGGGCATCATACAAAAGATAAAACTCTTCCACACCAATAGACTTGTGTCATACCCCAAATTTTGACCACTAAGATTTCCCATCATTGGGCAAATCATCATCACAATATGCGTAAACCATTATACCTCATTAGTCTCCCCAAAGATGGGTGAGCATTCACTACAATCAGACTTAGTGTTTCAAGCCCTATCAGAGCTCTTAGACAAAAGATCAATCAAGAATTGACATGATCTTCAACTTGTATAACCTCTCAAACATCCACAATGGATCAAGAGGACTCCCACTTCAAGGATTAAGCACAAGGCTGCTCCTTTCTAGGTGGATTAAGCCCCAAGATCGCCAGTGTCACCAAATTAGGGTTTTGGTCGACCAGGGCCTCCAGATGGAAATTTTCCTCTGGGCATGAGCCAATGCTTCAAAGCATAACCTAATATTCTTCATGGAACCTCATGGGCCCAATCATCAAGTCAATTTAACTTCAGGGGATGCATTCATCAAAAATCAGGAATTAGGGTTTCTTGACCTAATTCACCCCTAAGTTGACTTTTGGGACAAAACATAAGCCAAGACCTCAAGAAAGGATTTGAGGATCTCTAACACACTACATTGATCCATTTGCAATAATGGGTTGATCCAAGAAGCTTGATTCCCAAGCTTCAAGTTCATCAGAACCACAGTTAGGGTTTCGCGGAAAAAGTCAACTGTGTCTTTGACTTTTGACCCAGGCATGCTCCCAAACCTTGGGACATGATTTAATACACCCTATAACACCTATGAAATCAATTCATCAAGTTTTATTTAGGTCAAGGACTTGATTTCATAGAGGATCGCACAGTTTGGAATTCATCTGACAAAAAGTCAACTGTGCACAAAAGTCAACTTTGACTTTTTGAGATTTTTCACAATTATGGTTCTTTGACCCTAAAATGATGTTAATGTGTGATTTAGATAATCATTTATCAAGAAAAGTGGGATAACTTGTAAAAGGGGTAACTATAAAAACTTAGAAAATTTTCTAAGTTATGGAACAAAGTGGCTAGGGTACCAACTTTGGAGGATCATAACTCCTAAACCACAAGGCCATTTTTCCCCATTCAAAGCTGGATTTGTAGCTCTCATGACACTCTACAAAATCTTAAAACACAGCTCATTCCAATTCCTCATGGATTTTAAGTTATGGAATGATCGAAATCACAAAAAGTGAAAATGTCACTTTTTTCCAACACTTAGTGAAATTTTCACTAAGTCAGAATCTGCCTTCACTTTTTTCCAAATGTAGGGGCATTTTTCACTTGGATCCAAAAGGAATCAAAACCAACTATGATCAAACAGTTGTTGTATCATATGAGGGCTTTCCAAAATGGCCAAGAGCTCCATCAAATTCCACTTGGGCCATGAGATATGACAAGGGCAATATGCCTTGCTGAAAACTGTCAAAGCAAGGCAGATTTGTGCATTTTGCTCGATTTGCTCAAATTTTGCAAATGACAAACACACTTATCCATCTGAACACCTCAGGGGGACATCAAGGAGGGACAAACACTGATCCATAAGCCTCCCAAGTCTTTGGAACCAAAAGTAGCATGCCAAACCTAGAAATGCCTAAAAGAGGGACAAGACTCCAATTTTGGATTGGAGCATTTAATGGATGCACCAAGGTGGCATGGACTGAGCCATTCCCAACTGAATTCAGTCAAAACTTATCCAAGACCAAGGGAATCAGCAGCCTGTGTCCTAACCTCTAGTCAATGGCTAGAGGAGACTTGGATTCTCATTGATCAACATTGGCTAAACCTATACAACAGTTACCATTCACTATTGCTTGCAAAACAAACTTGTTCTACTATAAATAGAGCTCATTCGTGATCAGTTTGAGTACACCGAAGCCATCAAATAGATGCTTTCCTCAAAATCTCCTTCTCACTTCCAATTTTGCCTTCTAAGGCAAGTCACTATCGGGTTTTGGGTTTGAGAGCAATTCCAACCAAACCAATCACACACACACCTCATAAACATCATATAGAAGTGATCCAAACACTCACACAACATCTGGAACACCAAAATCACAAAATCACTAGCCAATTGCTCAAGTTCTTGACAGACTTGCAGTTGGGGTACCATCTCAAGTTCCAGATCATTTCAATTCATTCCAAGCATCCAGACACACTTCATAGCACCTAGGGAAGCTGTCCATATCCTTGGAACCAAGCTGTAACACCTCTAACACAAAACAAGATCACCAGCTGCAAGAGGTAAGCATGAGCTCTTCTAACTCTATGATCCATGCATTTTTTGCTGCACAATAATTTGGCCATATGTTCATAATCATGCATGGAGTGTTTTCCCTCAATCAATTACTTTGTTTGAATCGTGTATGGAATTTCTGAGCCTTCATGCAAATTTTAGGGTTCTTGAGGTTTCTCTTTGATTTCTTATTCCATGCTTAAAATAAATGAAATTAAAGACCATAGACATGATCGTGAGGTGAAAACGAGCAAATTGATATGTAGATTGCATGATATAATCAAGTATTCAATGAGATTGGATAGAAAACGCAAATCTGCAGAAACAGAGGGTGGCGCGTGTTCTTGGCGCCCTTTTTCAAAATTTGAATATTTGAATTTTATGATTTTATTTAATTGATTCAAAAATTAATTTCTCTCTGAGTTTTAATGATTTTGAGTTGATTATTTTTTTAATAATTCACAAAAATATTAAAATATTTTATTTTACCAAAAAATCCCAAAAATATTATTTATTTCTTATATTTGATATTTTTGCAAAGAATTAATGTTTTATTTGTTTTTAACATTTAAAATATTTTTTCCTCCATGATTTTCCAAACTTAATTGATTTCCAATCATTTTGTGGATATAAACATGATTTTTGAAGCATTGATCCAAGATCATAATTTGTTTTCACACATGTTTAACAATTTTGATCATTTTAATTGAATTTTTATTCAATTAAAATATATTTTGAAAACAAATTAGGGTTTTTTATTAATTCAACCCTCATCAAACTTTTTAAAACTCTTTGGGCCTCTAATAGAGTGTACGACCCAACCCCTCTTTAAAACCAAAATGATTTGGGCCTCAGTGCATTGTATAAGTCCCAATACGTTAAAGAAATCTCGGCGCGATCGTCATTTTTCAAACAAAAACCATGGGCCTCTCCTTGAATTGTAAGCCCCATATTTTCTTTTCAAATACTTTGGGCATCTATTAGAGTGTAAGACCCAACCCCTTTGTAAATACACCACTTTTTGGGCCTCAGTCATTGTATAAGTCCCACTGTATTTTCAAAAACAACGGCGCGATTGTCGCCTTTTTAGCAAAACCAAATGGGTCTACCCTTGTGTTATAAGCCCCATGTCTTTTCTTTGGGCCTCTAATAGAGTGTAAGACCCAACCCATTTGAAAACCAAAACCTTTTTTGGGCCTCAGTCATTGTATAAGACCCACTGCGTTTTCGAAAATCTCGGCGTGATCTCCATTTCAAAACAAAACCCTGGGCCTCTCCTTGAGCTGTAAGCCCCACCACTTGTACAAAAATAAACCTTTGGGCCTCTTGAGAGAGTATAAGACCCATCCCTTTGTACAAAAAACCTTTTTGGACCTCAGTCACTTGTATAAGTCCCTGTATAAATTCAAAACAACAGTGCAATCACTGATAAAACCTTGGGCCTCTCCTTGAGCTGTAAGCCCCAACAATCTTTTCAAAATACTTTCTCCTTTGATTTTGAATATAATATTGTTATCAAAGCATTCTTTGTTGAACAACTAACCAAACAGCATGGACGCTCTACAACCGAGTAAGTGTTTACCCGTTTTCATATATATAATTGTATTGTGGGGCTGCTCACTGTAAGTCTTCTTTCACAAACTTTTATATACTTGTCAAATATCAACTGTGTAATACTAGTATAATTATTTAGAGTTTTCCCCGGCAACTACGTCTAGAACTAGGTAAAGCCTGTTGGTCACTCTTAATTTACAAACAAAACTAGATCCCCATAGGATTACCAGACACAGTCTTCCCTCCTCTTGGGGTTAAACAATATGGAGACGTGAAAGACAGCATTCTCGGTGAACCCTTTCTCAGACTGTCACTCTTAGAAATCGTCAAAGAGACTTTACTCCCCAGACTTGATCTATTCTCCGTGAATAGAATCTCTTGAGTTTCTTCCAAATTCTCGGACTTTCCTGGCTTGATCTATTCTCGGTGAATAGCATGTCTTGAACTTCTCGGGGTTTGGGGACCCACAGGCTTCCTAAAAGCATCCCCGCCTTCTCTTGGGCGTTGTACAAGGACCCTTCAGCTTCTTAAAAGCTCTCATGCCTTCTCTTGGGCTAAGTACAAGGACCCAGAGACCTCTACAGGTATAGGAACATAACCTAGTCATCAATTTGCTAGAGCTGTCTTTTTGAGTCAAGTGTCAGACCAGTTAATGGGTTGACCTTCATCCCTTAACATACCAGCCTTCTCTTGGGCATCATACAAAGATCATTCACTTATCTGAGAATCAATTTCTCAAAACACCAGTAGACTTATATAGTCTTCAATGCCCTTTGGATTTCCCATTTCCTTAAAGAACAGGAAATAACCCTGATCCTCTGATCAGTACCAAAGCACAACCTTACCTTTAATCGTTCTCTTTATAAGAACTGATTTTCTCTTTTATCCAACATATTGGACCTGTCACTAAACTGAAACAATCATCAGCACACTAGCCTCCTCTTGGGCTTTGTACAAATGATTCTCCCCAGCGGAGCTAACCTTTTCAGACTCTCTTGTTGAGTCAAACCCTTTCAGCCTCCATCTCGGGCTTCGTACGAGATAGAAATCACTCTCTTGTTGAGTATAAAAGACTCTCTTGTTGAGCCAAACACTTTTAGCCTCCATCTCGGGCTTCGTACGAGATACAAAAACACTCTCTTGTTGAGTATAAAAGACTTTCTTGTTGAGTCAATCACCTTTTAGCCTCCGTCTTGGGCTTCATACAAGACACATATAAAAACACTCTCTTGTTGAGTATAATAGCACTCTCTTGTTGAGTCAAACCCTTTTAGCCTCCATCTCGGGCTTCATATGAGATACAAAAACACTCTCTTGTTGAGTATAATAGCACTCTCTTGCTGAGTCAACCCTTTTAGCCTCTATCTCGGGCTTCGTACGAGATAAATAAAAAGCACCCTCTTGTTGGGTCAATAGCCTTCTCTCAGGCTTTGTATAAGGAAACCTCGGTTGAGTCAATCAACCTTTTAGCATCAATCTGTGCCTTGCTCACATCATACAAACATCAACAACTCCTTTTCCTTCATCTAATTGCTGTAAGCGACAAGCCTCTGGATTATTTACATCCACGCCACTGTCCCTCTTTTAGCATGAGAAATTCCTAAGGAAAGATAACATTGCTCTACACCGAGTTAAAGTCTTCTCCTTCAGGTTAAAATCCCCTGTAAAGGGAATTATGGCATTGCTGGATTCACATATCCCAGTTAAAGTAATTCTCCTTTATAATCAGTCACCCAACAGTCATGACAAACAGACCAAATACCCCTCTTTAGAAATGACAAATTCTCTCTAAAGTCAAGACCCTTCAGCTTCACATCTTGGGCTTCAAACAAGATACAAATAGACCCTTCAGCTTCACATCTTGGGCTTTGAACAAGATACAAACCACGTTTAGCTTCACGTCTTGGGCTTTGAACAAGACACCAAAACAACTTTTTTCCTCCCATAGAATAGGAGGGACTACATCGCTCTGATTTCCCTATTTCGTCAAACGGGAATACGTAGGCATAAGATTGAAAAAAATCTTAGCGAGCACACTAATCAAAAACCCAAAATCCAGTATCTCCACCAAATCAACCCAAAAGCATCAAATCTAAACACAGTATCAAAAAGCCTCACCAATAGTCTAAACACCGTGCTCTCAAGCGAAATAACCAAAGATTGGGCCCCACCTCCACATAGCATCTGTAACCTAAAAGACCGCTGTTCAAACTCAGTATGCAAGCAGGGTTAATTGGAGACATCTATTTCCCTTCCTTAATCAGCTCAATAGGATAAAAATGAATCGAACTGTAGTACTCGTGCGATAGTGCTTCAAGACCACAAAAATCGCGCTACAACTTGGATAGTCTAAATCCCCTCTTGAGTC
Source organism: Lathyrus tuberosus (assembly GCA_022829125.1). Lineage (NCBI taxonomy): Eukaryota > Viridiplantae > Streptophyta > Magnoliopsida > Fabales > Fabaceae > Lathyrus > Lathyrus tuberosus. Next base: position 12,808,767 of record JALAZF010000090.1, read on the forward strand.
TCAAAGACATTTTCAAGCTCCCTACAAACATAGGAAGAAACCCCGGTCATTCTGGATAAATCTCCAACAGAGCTAAAACCCAGTCTCTCTCCTAAAATCCCCCAGCCAGGGTCAGTCTATCACTAGTATAACATTATCTCAAATCAAAACCTCAAGGCATCTGATACTTCAGCTCTGCTATAAAGCCTCAGCAAGAGTTGATTCCCCAATTTGGACCTGTCTCTGGATCTCACTAATCCTCAGCAGAAGTTAGCTTCCTCTTAGGCTTTGTATAAAGATCATTCCTCAGCACGGTTAGCCTCTTCTTGGGCTTTGTACAATGATGCTCCCCAACGGAGCTAACTTTTTCAGACTCTCTTATTGAGCTAGCACACTTTTCAGACTCTCTTGTTGAGTCAATCACCTTTTTAGACTCTCTTGTTAAGTCAACCACTTTTCAGACTCTCTTGTTGAGTCAATCACGTTCCAGACTCTCTCGTTGAGTCAACCCTTTAGCGTCAATCTTGGGCTTTGTACAAGATAGATAAAAATACTCTCTTATTGAGTCAATATTTTCCAGCCTCCCTTTGGCTTGGTAAAAGATTTCCCCTGGCATAAGTTAGCATCCTCTTAGGCTTTGTATAATGATTTCTCCAACTTGTTCAACCACAATCCTGGGCATTGTACAGGATAGATAAAAGCACTCTGTTATTGAGTCAAACCCTTTTAGCCTCAATCTTGGGCTTTGTACAAGACATAAATCGTCATAACCTTCTCTTAAGCTCGGGACAAATAACTTCCCCAGAAGAGTCAATTTCGCCCAGCCTTATGTTAGGCTTCGAGGAATGATTTCCCAAGTAGAGTCAAACCCAGTTCAGCCTCTATCTTGGGCTTTGTACGAGATACCTAAAATATCCTCAGCCGAGTCAGTAAAGTCTCCATTTAAGCCTAAATCTTGGGCTTTGTACAAGACATATAAAGTTTTCTTTCCCGCAGAGTCAATCTTCTTTTCAGCTTCTATCTTGGCCTTTGTACAAGATACATACAAACCTCCCCATCGGAGTCAAAATCCTTTTAGCCTCAATCTTGGGCTTTGTACAAAACAGATAAAACATTTTCCCCAGAAAAGTCAAACTTTTAGCCTCCTCTTAGGCTTTGTACAATGATATCCCCAAAAGAGTCAGTCTCTTTTAGCCTCAATCTTGGGCGTTGTACAAGACATATATAAACACTCTCTTGTTGAGTCGGTCATTCCCAGCCCCCTCTTAGGCTTTGTATAAGGACTTCCTCAGTAGAGTCAATCAACCTCTTAGCTTCAACCTTGGGCTTTGATCAAGGCACACAAAGATCAACATACCCTCCGAGGAAATCAAAAGTCCCTCTATAGGAAGTCATTTCTCTATTTATCATATGTCAAAACAAAAACTTCTTTTCCTTCATCTAATTGTTGTAAGCGGCAAGCCTCTGGATTATTTACATCCACGCCACTGTCCCTCTTTTAGCATGAGAAATTCGTAAGGAAAGATGGCGTTGCTCTACACTGAGTTAAAGTCTTCTCCTTCAGGTCAAAAATCCCCTATAAAGGAAATTATGGCATTGCTGGATTCACATATCCCAGTTGAAGTAATCCTCCTTTATAACCAGTCACCCAACAGTTGTGATAAACAGACCAAATGTCTCCCTTTAGAGATGACAAGTTCTCTCTCAGCCAAACCTTTTAGCTTCAATCTTGGGCTTTGAACAAGACACAAATACTTAACCTTTCAGCCTCTGTCTTGGGCTTTGAACAAGACACCAAAACATCTTTTTCCTCCCTTAGAATAGGAGGAACTACGATTGCTCTGGTTTCCCTGTTTCGTTTAAACGGGAATACGTAGGCATAAGATTGCGAAATCTTAGCGAGCATACCAATCAAAAACCCTAGGTCCAGTACCTTCATATGATCAAAACTTAGGTCCAGCACCTTACCAAAAACATCAACAAAAACTCAATCTCACTCTATCATATTTCCCAAGAAGCTTTCCCAACCCATTAACGGATAAACACCATCAATTATAAGATGAAACCTAAAGCTAATATCCTGTGGATAACCACATATAGGATGGGTAATTGACAACTACCCATTGTATAACCTGACCCCGGACCCCCAAATCTCTTTTAAGCGTTTGTTCAGTTAAACATTCGCGTGAAAGGTTAGTTTTAGATACCTTCCCTTTCCCTTCCAGCTTCACGAGATAAATAAGAAATCAGAAAGTAGCACCCTCCTACCATTGCGGTGAGGAAAACCCAGCGATAAGGTGGTCGCGTCACCGACAAAAATCGCTCGCTACAAAAAAATGGCGACTCTGTTGGGGAGTCATTGACTGTATAGGATCATAGGCTATAGCTCTTAAGAGGTCTAGGATGTTAGTTTTAGGAATAAATATATATATATCGCTTTTCCTACTTGATATCCGTGTTTATTTTTCTGCTAATGGGACTGCGGGTGATGCCGTATCTGGAAAGTTTGAGTGGCACCTAAGATAAGTGATGGCACTAGATGGGTAATCTTACAGGGAGTGACTCATAAATAAGAGACCCCGGTCGACCATCGAATCAGTAGAGACACCCTTTGCGGATTCAATGCCTATACGACTTCGGTTGTTGAAAGCAGATGTTCGATTGTGGTTGTCCATGAAACTGAGGATTTAGTAGGCTGAGACCATGTTACTATTTTGTAGTACGGAAGCTATCGGAAATAGTTGTCACGCGATACTACCCTCATTTGAGATCACTCTAAGATACATCAGCTCGCTCGGGTGAACCAGCCTGCTGTTGTTATCCCAAGAGGGGTCAATGATTTTGTGGACAGATACAAAAAATCACCAGTATAACCTTTGGGGATGGGTAGAGCCATGACTTCATGACACCGAACCTTTGACCCGATGTTTTTTCTATGTTTTTGTGTGCTGCATTCATGCACTCATTTCATTAAAAAACTTAAAACAAAGAAAAATTTTCTCTCCTACTCTCTCTTTTTCAAATTAAATTGATACAGTGATTGCAAATGTCAGAGAGAAAGATTGCGTTATGGATTTCGGTAGAAGGAAGACTCACAAGTACACCTTCAAGGTTCCAAAACTAGAGGATTTAAGAGGGTTGGCAAGGATGATCACCAACCCTGATGCTTTCAGAGCTAAGTACGGAGGATTGTTGTCTCTGTTAAGGGTCCATGTAATTGAAGGAATCCTGTCTACACTCATCCAATTCTACGATCCGGTTTATCACTGTTTCACATTCCCGGATTATCAACTAGCACCAACGCTGGAGGAGTACTCTCACCTGACTGATTTACCCATTACTGACCAAGCTCCCTTTTCTGGACTGGAAGAAATTCCAAAGGACCAAACCATTGCAAGAGCAATCTATTTGGACGAGACAGAAGTCAGGACTCACATGACCATTAAGGGTGGAATCCAAGGCTTGCCAGCCCAATTTTTGATAAAGAAAGCTCTATACTTTGCTAGTATAGGGAACATGACTGCTTTGGAGAGCGTCTTTGTTCTGCTCACCTACGGGTTATTTCTGTTTCCCAACATTAATGACTTTGTTGATATCAATGCCATTAAGATATTTCTGATTGGAAACCTTGTGCCAACCTTGCTCGCAGATGCTTATCATTATGTACACTTAAGGAATTTATACAGCGGAGGAATGATCGCATGCTGTGTACCCCTGCTATACAAATGGTTCACTTCCCATCTACCCAAGTCTGCTGCTTTCTGGGATCATAAGAGTACTCTGCGTTGGTCGCAGAGAATCATGTCTCTTACCAACTCTGACATAGACTGGTACAATCGAATCTATGACGGGATCAGAATCATTGACCGTTGTGGAAACTTCCCTAATGTACCCCTCATAGGAATTAAAGGAGGAATCAATTATCATCCAGTTTTAGTTCGTCGTCAATTCGGATACCCGATGAGACATATCCCATGTAATGTTCATCTAGAAGGTCTTTTCTTCATGGAAGGAGAAAATGACAGAGCACTAAAGACAGAAATAGTGCATGCTTGGAAACATGTTCACAGGAAAGGAAGAGAGTCTCTAGGAAAACCAGATTGTATCTCTGTGGAGCCTTATCTCCACTGGGTACAAACTAGAGCTCTCAAGATGAGGATGCCTTACCCTTGTCAAGAAGTTCTTCCATTAAAGTAATTTGTCCTTTATTTTATGTCTGATACGGAAAAACTCCAGGTTACTCTCAACAAAGTTCAACAGGAGAAGAAGTCTTGGAAGAACAAGTACTGCATTCGCAATGTGGAGTGTAACAAAATCCAGCAACTGTTAAAAGAAAAAGATGCTCTGATCGAGATTTTAGAGCAACATGTTGTAGAAAATCAAGAAGACCAAAGGAATTTGCTCGCTCCTTTCACTTGGCAAAGGAATGACAACCCGACAACGGCTCAAGAGCCCCGGTCAAAGAAAAGGAAAATACCAGAACCAGCACCTGAGCTCTCTCTAGAGAGGACTCAGGATCCATAAGTTTAGACGTTTCCTTTTACAGCACTTTGTAAATTACTGTATTTCCATTTCCGCAATCTTTGAATTCAATAAAACGGGGTTTCCCCACTGTATGATGTTTGCAATCCAATTGTCAAAGTTTCTTTTGATTAAATAACAAAAAGATTAATCAACATAATCATTGCATATCATTCATCATTCTTACCTAACGCATTATTCTTCCCTACGAATCTCATGTTTGTGTCTCGATTCTAGAGTCAAACTGTCTCATTCGTACAATACTCGGGCTAATCGACAAAAGAAAATGGATGATCTCGAGGAAGAGAACAGAGAGTTGAGAGAAGAAATCGAAACTTTGAAAGAAGATTTGAGGAAACTTCACAATGACATGCAATCTCTGGCAGCAGCCCAGATACAACAACAAAGGACTGTGATCTCAGAGATCATGTCTACGCCCATAGTGGAAAAGTACGATCCTCGGTATAACACGCCTAAAGATCATCCCTAGGGCATGCCACCCAACTATATCCTGGAAGGATATATTCCGCCGATCATGGAAGATCCGGAAACTGCAGCAGGAGCCGCCGGGCCTGAAGGTTACAAACTTCAGGAAAGCGAAGATGCAAGGGGCATGACAGAAACTCCTGAAGGTTACAAACTTCGTGACAGGGAAGCACCCAGAGTCACTGCCGTGATGACTATGCCATCACCCGTGGTACACACTGTCTTGGAAGGACATATTCCACAGATACCTTCTAGTGGAAATGAAAGTATGAACGATAAAATGAAGGAGTTCCAGGAATAGTTCCTGGAGATGCATAAGGAACTGCAAGCCATTCGTGGCCAGGATCTATTCGGTAAGGACGCTGCAGACCTTTGTTTGGTCCCCAATGTGAAAGTTCCGCACAAATTCAAGGTGCCCGAGTTTGAAAAGTTCAAGGGTAACTCTTGCCCTCAAAGTCATTTGGTGATGTACGCTCGGAGGATGTCAACACAGACAGAGAACCAACAACTACTGATCCATTACTTCCAGGATAGTTTAACCGGTTCCGCACTCAAATGGTACATGGGTTTAAACCGCACTAAGATCGTCACTTTCAGAGAACTTGGTGCTGCCTTTGTTCAACAATATAAGTATAACCTGGACATGGCACCGGACAGAAATCAACTTAGAGCCATTTCACAGAAGGATAAGGAAATCTTCAAGGAATATGCTCAGAGATGGCGTGAAATTGCCGATCAAATCTGTCCACCTCTTGAAGAAAAGGAGATGACAAAGATCTTCTTGAAAACCTTGAGCTCATTTTACTACGACAGAATGGTCACCAGTGCGCCCAGTGCTTTACTGAAATGGTGGGCATGGGAGTTCGTCTTGAAGAAGCAGTCTGAGAAGGATGTTTAGTTAAAGATGTTGGACCATCAAGCAGTACCAAAAGATACAGTAGTGTTTTCCCTAAGAAAAAAGAGCAAGATATTGGCAATATCTCTCTCGGAAAGTAAAGGCCACGGTACCAACCAGTAGCAACTGTAACTTCTGCTATTAACCCTGCGCCTGTTCCTGCGTATCAACCTCAGGTTGCTCAGAGTCAACCGAATCAACAACAATATCAGCAAAGGACACAACAACCTCTTCAGCAGGCTCGTCCTAAGTACAATAACAACCTTACAACCGATCACCAGGGTTAGACTGTCATACCCCAAATTTTGACCACTAAGATATACCATCATGGTGTAAATCATCATCACAATATGGATGAACCATCATGCCTCATCAGTCTCCCCAAAGATGGGTGAATATTCACTACAAACAATAATTAGGGTTTCAAGCCATCTCTGAGCTTTAGACAAAGGATCAATCAATGAATGACATGATCTTCAACTTGTCTAACCTCTCAAACATCCACAATGGATCAAGAGGACTCCCACGTCAAGAATTAAGTACAAGGTTGCAGCATTCTGAGTAGATCAACCCTCAAGATCGCCAGTGTCACGAAATTAGGGTTTTGGTCGACCAGGGCCTCCAGATGGAAATTTTCCTCTGGGCATGTGCCAATGCTTCAAAGCATATCCTATGATACTCCAAGGGACCTCATGAACCCAATCATCAAGTCAATTTAGCCTCAAGGGATGCATTCACTAAAAATCAGGAATTAGGGTTTCTTGACCTAATTCACCCCTAAGTTGATTTTTGGGACAAATCATGAGCCAAGACCTCAAGACATGGTTTGAGGGTCTCTAACACACTACATTTATCCATTTACAACAATGGATTAATCCAATAAGCTTGATTCACAAGTTTCAAGTTCATCAGAACCACAGTTAGGGTTTTGAGGAAAAAGTCAATTGCACCTTTGACTTTTGACCCAGGCATGCTCCCAAACCTTGGGACATGATTCAATACACCCTATAACACCTATGAAATCAATCCATCAAGTTTGATTTAGGTCAAGGACTTGATTTCATAGAGGATCGTACAGTTTGGAATTCATCTGATAAAAAGTCAACCGTGCCCAAAAGTCAAAGTTTGACTTTTTGATTTTTTGATCAAGTATGGTTCTTAACCCTAAAATGATGTTAATGTGTGATTGGAATCATCATTTATCAAGAAAAATCAAGAAAAGTGGGATAACTTGTAAAAGGGGTAACCATAAAAAACTTAGAAATTTTTCTAAGTTATGGAACAAAGTGGCTAGGGTACCAACTTCCAAGGATCATAACTTGTGATCTAAGCAACCATTTTGGCTGATCCAAAGATGGATTTGTAGCTCTCATGGCATACTTTAAAGTGTCAACTACACCTCATTCCAATTCCTCATGGATTTTAAGTTATGGAGTGATCAAAATGGCTGAAAACATGAAATGTCACTTTTTCCAACACTTAGTGAAATTTTCACTAAGTCAAAATCTGTTTCACTTTTTCAAAAAGTAGGGGGATTTTTCACTTGGATCCAAAAAGTTTCAAGGCAAACTATGATCACACATATGTTGTATCATATGAGAGCTTTCCAAAATGGCCAAGAACTCCACCAAATTCCATTTGGGCTAAGAGTTATGATAGTGGCAAAATGCCTTGATGCAACTGTCATAACATGGTAGATTTGTGCATTTTGCTCGATTTGAGCAATTAGTGCAAATGACAAACAATTTTATCCATCTGAACACCTCAGGGGGAGACCAAGGAGGGACAAACACTGATCCATAAGCCTCCCAAGTCTTTGGAACTAAAAATAGCATGCCAAACCTAAAAATTCCTAAAGAGGGGACAAGACTCCAATTTTGTTTTGGGGCATTCAATGGATGAACCAAGGTGGCATGAACTGAGTCTTTTCCAACTGAATGAGTCAAGGATGATCTCTGAACTAGGGAACCAAAGGCCTGTGCTCTAACCTCTAGTCAATGGCTAGAGGAGACTTGAGATTCCAAAATGCTACAATTGGCCAAACCTCTGCTGCAGTTGCCATTCACTATTGCTTGCAAAACAAACTTGTTCAACTATAAATAGAGCTCATTTGTGCTCAGTTTAAGTACACCAAAGCCATCAAACTGATGCTTTCCTCAAAATTTCCTTCTCACTTCCAAAATTGCCTTCCAAAGCAAGTCACTATCGGGTTTTGAGTTTGAGAGCAATTCCAACCAAACCAATCACACACACACACACACACACACACCTCATAAACATCATATAGAAGTGATCCAAACACTTAAACAACATTTGGAACACTGATTTCTCAAAATCACCATCCAACTGCTCAAGCTTTTAGCAGACTTGCAGTTGGGGTACCATCTTCAGTTCCAGCTTGTTTCAAATCATTCCAAGTATTCAGGCACATCACTTGGCACCTAGGGAAGCTATCCACATCATTGGAACCTAGTTGTAACACCTCCAACACAAAACACGATCACCATCTGCAAGAGGTAAGCCTTAACTTAGGCATCTCATGATTCATGCATATTTCCTCGCACAATAATTTTTCCATATGTTCATAATCATGCATAGAATGATTCCCCTCTATTAATTGCTTTGTATGAATCGTGTGTGGAATTTCTGAGCCTTCATGCATAATCTAGGGTTCTTGAGGTTTCTCTTTTATTTCTTATTCCATGCTTAAAATAAATGAAATTAAAGACCATAGACATGATCGTGAGGTGAAAACGAGTAGATTGATATGTGGATTGCATGATTTCATCAAGTATTTAGTGAGATTGGTGAGAAAATGCAAATCTGCAGAAACAGAGGGGTGGCGCGTGTTCTTGGTGTGTTCTTGGCGCCATTTTTTAATATTTGAATATTTGAATTTTGTGATTTTATTTAAATGATTCAAAAATTAATTTCTCTCTGAATTTTAATTATTTTGAGTTGATTCTTTTTTTAATAATTCAAAAAAATGTTCAAATATTTTATTTTGCCAAAAATTCCCAAAAATATTATTTATTTCATATATTTGATATTTTTGCAAAGAATTAATGTTTATTTGTTTTTTAACATTTGAAATATTTTTTTCTTCTTGATTTCCCAAATTTAATTGGTTTCCAATCATTTTGTGGATATAAACATTATTTTTGAAACATTGACCCTAGGTCACCACTCATTTTTCACATGTTTTCATCAATTTTTATTAATTTTTAAACAAAATTTATTCTTTTTTAACAAAATTAGGGTTTTTGATTAATTCAACCCTCATTAATCACTATAAAACACTTTGGGTATCTAATAGAGTGTAAGACCCAATCTCTTTTTGAAACCAAAATATTTTGGGTCTCAGTCATTGTATAAGACCCAACACATTTTTCAAAAGTCTCGGCGCGATCGGCAGTTCAAAACCCTTGGGTCTCTCCTTGAGTTGTAAGGCCCATCATTTGTACAAGAACACTTTGGGCCTCTAAATAGAGTATAAGACCCAACCCTTTTGTAAATAAAAACCTTTTTGGGCCTCAGTGTATTGTATAAGTCCCGATACCATCAAAAGGTCTGACACGATCGTCGCCTTTTTAACAAAAACCCTTGGGCCTCTCCTTGAGTTGTAAGCCCCATCATTTGTGCAAAAACACTTTGGGCCTGTAATAGAGTGTAAGACCCAACCCCATTATAAATAAAACAATTTTGGACCTCGCATATTGTATAAATCCCTCTGTACGATTTCCAAAACAACGGTGCAATCATCGTTAAAACTTGGGCTTCTCCTTGAGCTGTAAGCCCCAACAATCTTTTAAAGTACTTTCTCCTTTGATTTTTAATACAATATTGTTATCAAAACTTTTTTTGTTGAACAACTAACAAAACAACATGGAAGCTCTACTCATTTATCGCTTTCATATGTATATGACTGTATTGTGGGGCTGTTTCACTGTAAGTCTTCTTTCACATCCTTTTATATACTTGTCAAATATCAACTGTGTAATACTAGTATAACTATTTAGAGTTTTCCCCGGCAACTACGTCTAGAACTAGGTAAAGCCCTATTGATCACTCTTAAATACAAACAAAACTAGATCCCCCGTATGATTCCAGATACAGTCTTCCCTTCTCTTGGGGTTAAACAATATGGAACAAACAGAAAGACAGTATTCTCGATGAACCTTTTCTCAGACTGTCACCCTTAGAAATTGTCAAAGAAACTCTACTCCCCAGAGTTGATCTATTCTCCGTGAATAGCATCTCTTGAGTTTCTTCCAAATTCTAGAAACTTTCCTGGAATGATCTCTTCTCTGTGAATTGCATTTCTTGAACTTCTCTTAGTTTGGGGACCCACAGGCTTCCTGAAAGTATCCCCGCCTCCTCTTGGGCTTTGTACAAGGACCCTTCGGCTTCTTAGAAGTTCTCATGCCTTCTCTTGGGCTTAATACAAGGACCCTAACGACCTCTTAAAGGTATAAGACAGAACTTAGTCATCCTTTGCTAGAGCAGTCTTTTCAGTGTCAAACCTCTGGCCACCTTAGGGTTGATTCTCATCCCTTAAGGCCCTTGCCCTCCTTTGGGCACCCTACAAAAGATAAAACTCTTCAACACCAGTAGACTTGGACAGTCTAAAACCCTTGAGTCTCAAAGACATTTTCAAGTTCCTTTCGAACATAGGAAAAAACATTGATCACTCTGGATAAATCTCCTGCAGAAACCGGCCTCTCTCATGATGGCTCTCCCACTTGGACCTATCTCGGTATCTCCATAATCCCCAGCAGAAGATAGCCTTCTCTTAGGCTTTGTATAATGATCCTTTCCTCAGGAAAGTCAGCCTTCTCTTGGGCTTTGTACAATGATGCTCCCCTACGGAGCTAACCTTTTCAGACTCTCTTGTTGAGTATAAAAGACTCTTTTGGTGAGTCACTTACTTTTTAGCCTCTATCTCGGGCTTCGTACGAGACAACAAAACACTCTCTTGTTGAGTATAAAAGACTCTTTTGGTGAGTCATTTCCTTCTTAGCCTCCCTCTCGGGCTTCGTACGAGACACTAGAACACTCTCTTGTTGAGTATAAAAGACTCTCTTGTTGAGTTAATCTCCCTTTTAGCCTCTATCTCGGGCTTCGTACGAGACATCGAATCACTCTCTTGTTGAGTATAACAGACTCTCTTGTCGAGTTAAACCTTTTTAGCCTCCGTCTTAGGCTTCGTATAAGACAAATAAAAGTACTCTCTTGTTGAGTCAACCCTTTTAGCCTCCATCTTAGGCTTTGTACAAGATATATAAAAGCACTCTCTTGTTGAGTCAGTCACTCGTTAGCACTCTCTTGTTGAGTCAGCCCAATAGCCTCCTCTTAGGCTTTGTATAGAGAAACCCCCGGTTGAGTCAATCAACCTTTTAGCATCAACTTATGCTTTGATCAAAAGGCACAAGTATCAACAATTCCTCTTTAGAGATGAGAAGTTCTCTCTCAGTCAAATCTTTTAGCTTCAGTCTTGGGCTTTGAACAAGACACAAAACACATCCCTTCAGCTTCATATCTTGGGCTTTGAAAAAGATACAAAAACTTCTTTTAGCCTCTGTCTTGGGCTTTAAACGAGACACCAAAACATCTTTTTCCCCCATAGAATAGGAGGGAACTACGATCGCTCTGATTTCCCTGTCTCTTTAAACGGGAATACGTAGGCATAAGATTGAGAAATCTTAGCGAGCATACTAATCAAAAACTCAAAATCCAGTACCTCCGTCAATCAACCCAAAAGCATCAAATCTAAACACATTACCAAAAGCCTCACAAATAGTCCAGACACTGTGTTCTTAGGCAAAATAACCTAAAGGAGATCCCCCCTTTTTGATAGCATCTGTAAACCAACAGTTTTAACTGTTTAACCTCAGTATGAAAGCAGGGTTAATTGGAGACATCTATTTCCCTTCCTTAATCAGCTTCACAGGATAAAAAATGAATCGAACTGTAGTACCAAAGCGATAGTGATTTGAAACCACAAAAATCGCGCTACAGAAAAATGTGGCGACTCTGCTGGGGAGCCATTCTTTCTTACAGTTTTAGGTAGAAACCTTGAACAAGTCATTTTCACTGTGGCCGCCACAGAAAAATGGCGACCACGGTGGGAGGTATTTATCTCTTACAGTCTTACGGTAGGAGACATTTCTTTCTCACAGTCTTAGGTAGAAGGCCCTAAATTCACAAAGTGTCACAGGAATGGTGACCCTGCTGGGGAGTCATTGTCTGTATAATATCATAGGACTAAAGGTCTAGGATATTAGGACAATATATATACTGCTTTTCCTAATTGATATATGTGTTTATTTTTCTGCTAATGGGAATGCGTGTGATGCCGCATGTGGAAAGATTGAGTATACACCTAAGATAGGGGATGGACTTATACGGGTAATCTTACGGGGAGTGAATCCCAGATAAGAGGTCCCGGTCGACCATCAAATCAGTGGAGATGCCCTTTGCGGATTCAATGCCTATACAACTTCAGTTGTTGAAAGCAGATTGTTCCATTGGGTTATCTGAGAAGCTGAGAATTTTAGTAGATTGAAACCAGTAGTGCAGAAGCTATCGGGAATAGTTGTCACGCGATACTACCCTCATTTGAGATTACTCTAAAGATGAACCAGCTCACTTGGTGATCCGCTTGCTGCCGTCATCCGATGAGGGGTTAATGATTTTGAGAACAGGTACAAAAAATCACGAGTAAAACCTTTGGGGATGGGTAGAGCCTTGACTTCATGACATCGACCCTTTGACCCCATGTTTTTTCTATGTTTTTGTGTGCTGCATTCATACATTCATTTAAAAAAGGATTAATAGTCATTTTGCCCCCTGCCATATAGGCCTTTTTTTTAAAAACCCCCTATAAAAAAAACTTGCAAAAAATACCCTAACATTTGAAGATTCTCTCAATTTTGACCTTCATCACGTCCGGTCAGCAAAAATGCTGACGTGTCAGTTTCTTTTTTTTTAGTGATGTGGAAGGCCAAGTGGCTTTTTAATTTTATTTTTGAATTATTTTAATGCCACCTTGGCATTTCGTTTTTTATTTATTTTTGGTTTATTTTTAAAAATATGTCACATGTTCAAAATTTATTAGAGGTGGGAATTGAACCCATCACCTTTATTTCATAGGCCCCCCTCCTTACCACTAAGCCAATCAACTTCTTTTGTTAATAAATGCTTTTAAAATGTATATATTATATGTTTAATATTTTTTTCTATTAATATAAACTAAATTACTTTAACATTAGAATTTAGTATTTAGTTTAATAGTTTCTATTGCTATTCAATTTAATATTGCTACAGTTTAATATTTAGTTTAATAATTTATATTTCTATTGCTATAGGCGTTTAATATAATGTATATAATACTAATAGTTTAATATTGCTACAGTAATTAAATTAAATTAGTTTATTAGTTTGATCATTTGTTTTTCAATTAAAAATTATGTTAGATTATTAGTTCATTAGTATTAAACTAAATTAGTTTATTAGTTTATTAGTTTATGCTACAGTAATTAAATTAAATTAGTTTATTAGTTTATTAGTTCATTAGTATTAAACTAAATTAGTTTATTAGTTTATTAGTTTATGCTACAGTAATTAAATTAAATTAGTTTATTAGTTTATTAGTTCATTAGTATTAATTTTTGCTACAGTAATTAAACTAAATTAGTTTATTAGTTCATCATTTGCTACAGTAATTTATTAGTTTATGCTACAGTAATTAAATTAAATTAGTTTATTAGTATTAATTTTTGCTACAGTAATTAAACTAAATTAGTTTATTAGTTCATCATTTGCTACAGTAATTAAATTAGTTCAACATTTGTTATTCAATTAAATTACTGTACCAAAAATTAAATTAGTTTATTAGTATTATTTAAAACTATTAAACTATTAGTATTAAACTAAATTGAATAAATAAATTCTAATATATTAGTAAATAAAAACTAAATTGAATAGTAATATTAAACTATTAGTATTACTAGACACTATTAAACTAAATACTAAATTCTAATGTAGCAAAAAAAATACTAAATACTATTAAACTATTAAACTAAATACTAAATTCAAATGTTAAAATAATTTAGTTTATATTAATAGAAAAAAATATTAAACATATAATATATACATTTTAAAAGCATAAATTAACAAAAGAAGTTAATTGGCTTAGTGGTAAGGAGGGGGACCTATGGGTGTGTTTGTTTCAAGGTTTCAAATCATATTCCTTGGAATGATATTCCTAGGATTATTATTTCCGGGAATATTATTCCTACTTATATGTTTGGTAGAAATTAAAGTTTCCTAGGAATAATTATAAAATTGTTTAATTTAAAATTTAAAAAAATTAAAAATTAAAATAAATGTGATTGATAGTGGGAAGTTATAGTTGGTTAAACTTATTCCCATGGGAATATTATATTCCCACCCTTTAAGCCTTGGAATAAAAATAGAAGAACCATGTGTAAATATGATTCCTGGGAATAAAAAGTACATTGGAATAACTTTTTAAAACTTGAATCAAACATAGGAATATTGCATTCCCATAGTCATATTCCTAGGAATATTTTTTCTAACCTTGAAACAAACACACCCATATATGAAATAAAGGGGATGGGTTCAAATCCTACCTCCAACAAATTTTGAACATGTGACATATTTTTAAAAATAAACCAAAAATAAATAAAAAACGAAATGCCAAGGTGGCATTAAAATAATTCAAAAATAAAATTAAAATTCCACTTGGCCTTCCACATCACTAAAAAAAAAAAAAAATCTGATACGTCAGCATTTTGGCTGACCGGACGTATGAAGGTCAAAATTGAGAGAATCTTCAAATGTTAGGGTATTTTTTGCAAGTTTTTTTTATAGGGGGTTTTTAAAAAAGCGCCTATATGGCAGGGGGCAAAATGACTATTAATCCTTTAAAAAAATTAAAACAAAGAAAAATTTTCTCTTCTAGTCTCTCTTTTTCAAATTAAACTATGACAATGGTTGCAAATATCACCAACCCTGAGGCTTTCAGAGCTAAGTATGGGGGACTGCTGTCCCTATTAAGGGTCCATGTAATTGAGGGAATCATATCCACGCTTATTCAGTTCTACGATCCGGTTTATCACTGTTTCACATTCACGGATTATCAGCTAGCACCAACCTGACTGATCTACATATCACTGATCAGGCCCCCTTTTCCGGACTGGAAGAAATTCCAAAAGATCAGACCATTGCAAGAGCAATTTATTTGGACGAGTCAGAGGTCAGGACTCTTATGACCACTAAGGGTGGTATCCAAGGTTTGCCAGCCCAGTTCTTGATAAAGAAATCCCTGTACTTTGCTAGTATAGGGAACGTGGCCGCGTTCGAAAGCATCTTTGTTTCGCTTACTTACGGGTTATTTTTGTTTCCCAACATCGATAACTTCGTAGATATCAATGCCATTAAGGTTTTTCTAATTGGAAACCCTGTACCTACCTTGCTCGCAGATGCTTATCATACTGTACACTTAAGAAATTTGTACAACGGAGGAATGATCACATACTGTGTACCCCTGCTATACAAATGGTTCACTTCCCATTTGCCAAAGTCTGCCGCATTTTGGGATTAAAAGAGTACTTTACATTGGTCGCAGAGAATCATGTCTCTTACCAACTCTGACATCGATTGGTACAATCGAATCTATGACGGGATCAAAATCATTGACCGTTGTGGAAATTTCCCAAACGTACCCCTTATAGGAACTAAGGGGGGAATCAACTATCATCCGGTTTTAGTTCATCGTCAATTTGGATACCCGATGAGGCAAATCCCACGTAATGTTCATCTGGAAGGTATTTTCTTCAAGGAAGGAGAAAAGGACAGGGCACTAAAGATAGAAATAGTGCACGCCTGGAAGCACGTTCATAGGAAAGGAAGAGAGTCTCTAGGAAAATCAGACTGTGTCTCGGTGGAGCCTTATCTCCACTGGGTACAAACTAGAGCTCACAAGCTGAGGATGCCTTACCCTCGTCAGGAAGTTCTTCCATTAAGGGACTCTGTCCTTTATTTTATGTCTGATATGGAAAAACTGCAGGTGACTCTCAACAAAGTTCAACAGGAGAATAGGTCTTGGAGGAACAAGTACCACATTCTCAATGTGGAGTGTAAGAAAATACAACTGCTGTTAAAAGAAAAAGATGCTCAGATCGAGATTTTAGAGCAACATGCTGTAGAAAATCAGGATGACCAAAGAAATTTGCTCGCT
The DNA here is from genome assembly GCA_022829125.1 of Lathyrus tuberosus. NCBI lineage: Eukaryota > Viridiplantae > Streptophyta > Magnoliopsida > Fabales > Fabaceae > Lathyrus > Lathyrus tuberosus. The sequence continues at coordinate 12,824,912 of JALAZF010000090.1, forward strand.
CCTTTCACTTGGCAAAGGAATAACAACCCGACAACGGCTCAAGAGCCCCGGTTAAAGAAAAGGAAAGCACCAGAACCAGCACCTGAGCTCTCCTCAGAAAGGACTCAGGATCCATTAGTTTAGACATTTCCTTTTACATCACTTTGTAAATTACTGTATTTCCATTTCCGCAATCTTTGAATTCAATAAAACGGGGTCTTCCCTACTGTTTGATATTTGCAAACCTATTGTCAAAGTTTATTTTGATTAAATAACAAAAAAATAATCTAATCATTGCATATCATTCATCATTCTCGCATAAACGCATTCTTCTTCCCTACGAATCTCACATTTGTGTCTCGATTCTAGAGTCAAAGTGTCTCATTCGTATGATACTCAGGCCAATCGACAGAAAAAGATGGATGATCTCGAGGAAGAGAACAGAGAGTTGAGAGAAGAGATCGACACTCTGAAAGAAAACCTGAGAAAGGTTCATAACGACATGCAAGCTCTGGCAGCAGCTCAGATGCAATAACAAAAGACTGTGATCTCAGAGATCACATCTACGCCCATAGTGGAAAAGTATGATCCTAGGTATAAAATGCCGAAAGATCGTCCCTGGGGCATGCCACTCAACTATATCCCGAAAGGATATATTACGCCGATCATGGAAGATCCGGAAACTATAGCAGGAGCCGCTGGGCCTGAAGGTTACAAACTTCGTGAAAGCGAAGATTCCAGGGGCATGGCGACAACTCCTGAAGGTTACAAACTTCGGGAGGCGCCAAGGGTCTCTGCCGTAATGACTATACCACCACTCGTGGTACACACTGTCCCAGAAGGACAGATTCCACATATACCTTTTGGTGGAAACGAAAGTATGGATAATAGAATAAAAGAGTTCCAGGAACAGTTCCTGGAAATGCAGAAGGAGCTGCAAGCAATTCGCGGTCAGGATCTATTTGGAAAGGATGCCACAGACCTTTGTTTGGTCCCCAATGTGAAAGATCCGTACAAATTCAAGGTACCCAAATTTGAAAAGTACAAGGGTAACTCTTGCCCTCAAAGTCATTTAGTGATGTACGCTCGGAGGATGTCAACTCAGACAGAGAACCACCAGCTACTGATCCATTACTTCCAGGATAGTTTAATCGGTGCCGCACTCAAATGGTACATGGGCTTAAGCCGCACTAAGATTGCTACTTTCAGAGATCTTGGCGATGCCTTCGTTCAACAATATAAGTATAATCTGGACATGGCACCGGACAGAGATCAACTCAGAGCCATGTCGCAGAAGGATAAGGAAACCTTTAAGGAATATGCTCAGAGATGGCGTGAAATTGCCGCTCAGATTTGTCCACCTCTTGAGGAAAAAGAGATGACAAAGATTTTCTTGAAAACCTTGAGCTCATTTTATTACGACAGAATGGTCGCCAGTGCGCCCAGTGACTTCACCGAGATGGTGGGCATGGGAGTTCGTCTTGAGGAAGCAGTCCGAGAAGGACATTTAGTTAAAGACGCTGGATCATGAAGTAGTACAAAAATATACGGTAATGCTCTCCCTAAGAAAAAAGAGCAGGATTTTGGGAATATCTCTCTCGGAAAGCAAATGCGACGTTACCAACCAGTAGCAGCTGTAACTCCTGCTATCAACCCTGTGCCTCTTCCAACGTATCAACCTCAGGTTGTGCAAAGCCGACCGAATCAAAAGCCTCTTCAGCAGGCTCGCCCTCAGTATAACAACAACCGTACAACGCGACCACCAGGGTTCGACCCTATACCAGTGTTATACCCAGAATTATTTCCATTACTACTGGTCAAGGGGCACGTCCAAACCAGGTCTCCTCTTACAGTACCGGAAAATCTACCTTTTTGGTTCAAGGTGGATCAGACTTGTCCTTACCATCATGGAGGATCAGGGCATAACATAGAGAACTGTCTCAGTTTCAAATCCAACGTACAAAAGCTTGTTAGGAGCAGGGTCTTATCTTTCAAAGATACGAATCCAAATGTTCTCACGAACCCGTTGCCTCAACACGAGAAAGCTGCAGTAAATTTGATAGAGGGAGAGTCTAACAACAACTATCAAATTCATGATGTACTCTTATTGAGGACCAATCTGGTCAAGATGCATCGCACACAGAGTAGGTACGGGCATGTACCGCCTCACAACTATCACCAGTGTGATATCTGCTCGAAAGAAAATCAAGGATGTTCTGTGGTGCAATAAGCTCTACAGGAACAATTGGATCTCGGGTGGATCCAAGAACATCGAATTCGGGGGGTCAACATGACTTATACAAATTCCAACATCATTCAGAGCCACGACATCCGTGCGATGAATGTCAACTTGGTGGCAATGCACTCAAGGCAAAGCCAGTATCATAATCTGCCGCGGCACGATTACAATTCCTGTCTGATTTGCTCGGTAAATAATCAGGGATGCTCTTTTATACAAGAGGCCCTCGAGCGTTAGATGGATCTTGGGTGGATGTAGGACTACCATGATAAAAATACTTATCAGGTCAACATGATTCAAGTCTTCGATATTCGCCTAATGAATACCAGCTTAGTAGAATTACATGCTAAGCAAGTCCAGCTCCATTTTCTGACTTTGTACAATTATCAGAACTGTAAGGGGTGTCGTGAGAATGACCAGGGTTGTGCACTCGTTCAAAAAACTTTGCAAAACTTGTTAAATCATTGGTGGCTTCCAATCTATCTAGATGAAGACACGCAACAAGTCAGTATGATCGACGGGAACCCTACTAGGCATCAGAGTCAGGATGCTCGATCAATGGAAACAGACCTAGTGAGGTTACACTGCATTCAAAGTGGACGTGGCCGGGTGCCACCACATAATTCTGAACGCTGTAGAGTTTGCTCGGAAAATAACCAAGGATGTTACCTCGTACGAGCAGCCCTGAGTCAGTTGGACCGCAAAGAGATTCAACCATGTCCAGTTTCAGGGTCCATCAACTTGATGCCCGACAATTTCGCTGATAAAATCAAGGATGTTGTTGTAATCTCTGATCCCGAGAGGACCAATGATGTTTGTGCCATCATCCCTCTACTTGACGAATCGAAGATTCTTAACCAGGAACTGATTAAAGTTACTTACGACAGTCAGAGAAATCAAAAGGCACCTATAGTTATCTATTTTCCGGGACCAGTGCCGTACAAGTCTGATAAGGCGATCCCTTACAAATAAGGTGCAACAACAGTTAAGAATGGAAAGGAATTTCCATTACCCTCCGTCGTGAATATTGCAGACATCAGTCGAGTAACACGGAGCGGTCGAATCTTCAACCGAGGAGTTGGAGAACCTAACCGAGAAAAGGAACTTCAGACAGAAGCTCCCAATCCACCGGTCGGTCAGTTCAGTGATCCCAACCTTTCAAAGAACAATGATAAGATGCTGAAGCTCATCCAAAGGAGTGAATACAACATTGTTGATCAGCTGTTACAAACTCCTTCAAAAATCTTTGTGTCATCTCTATTACTCAGTTCCGAGGCTCACAGGGAAGCTCTGCAGAAAGTCTTAGAGCAAGCCTTTGTGGAACAGGATGTAACAATAAAACAGTTCGATAGCATCGTTTCTAACATCACTTCCTGCAACAACTTGGGGTTTAGTAACAAGGAATTTCCAGAAGAAGGAAAGAGTCACAACATGGCGCTCAATATCACAGTCAACTGCCAGGACGATGCCTTAGCCAGCGTACTGGTAGATACTAGATCGGCCATCAACGTTATGCCGAAGTCCACTTTAATGCGACTATCATTCAAAGGGTCCCCGATGAGGGGCAGTGAGGTCATCGTCAAAGCATTTGACGGGTCTCAGAAAACAGTTATCGGTGAAGTCGATCTTCCCATAACTATCGGTCTCACACTTTCCAGGTCACTTTCCAGGTCATGGACATTCGAGCAACATATAGTTATTTATTAGGAAGACCTTGGATACACCAGGCTGGGGCAGTCACTTCAACACTGTACCAGAAACTGAAGTTCGTCAAGAACGATCAACTTGTCACAGTCTGTGGAGAACAAACTTTGATCGTGAGTAAACTTTCATTATCTACTTGTGTAGAGCCGAAGGAGGTTGTTGGAACTCAGTTCCAAGCACTGTCGGTGAGCAATGAGAATCAATCAGAAAAAGGAACGTCGATTTCCTCATACAGAGATGCTCTCGAAGCGATCAAAAGTAATAATGCAAAGGGATGGGGACAACTTGTCATTCCTACTAATAACAAAACAAAGAAGGGTCTTGGTTTTTCTGTAACCTGTACTCAGACTGCTACTAGCGATGAAAATCTCCATCCCATTCAGGACTTCTTCCACAGTGGAGGCTTTCTTCACCCAGTGTCTCAAGAAGTACATACCATCAACGAGGGTGATCCCTCTGATACAGAGGAAGAGTGGAAGTCCTATCTTAACAAGGACGATTATATGTCTCAGGAAGAGGTGCCTACATCATTTTGCTATCCCGCACAGAGTCCGAGATTTATACCCAGGTTAGATGTCAGAATGATATACGGAGATTGTGATCCGGAAGGATGTCGTGCTCCACCAAACTCATTAGAGGAAGACACTCTAATGAAAGACAACTTTGACCACGACTATTATGGCCAAATGGATTGCCTGCCTATCTGGCAGCCGTACCCAGGAAACTTGGGGCAAGAAAATCAGCCGAACGATGCTTATCAGCTGAGCATCATTGAAAAGAATACCTGCGTCCCCACCATGTCGTGGGATTATTACTCAGGGCATTCAGAAAATATCCACACGACGATGAATTTTCAAAGCTTGCAGGACTAGAATTCATCAACTATGCTTTTCCTGAGGTCAACATCATCGAGAGAGATGACTCCTCCAGTTCCACAGAAGTGTGGGACACCTTAGGACAACCGAGTGATAAATTTGACTACTTGGTCAAATACACCGCTCCTAAAAGCTCTTGTATCAGGCTCGAAGACATCCAGCCAACTGGATGGGGAGATCTGCCTGAGAGTACAAATACTATGCAAAATACAACAGAGGAATCCTCCTATGACAACTCTGCCTGGGAGATAGATTCCAATGATCCTGCTCCACCAGAAATCAGCGTTATTTCTGAAGACAAATCAAGGAAGGTACCAGACTTTGTGATTCACCGAGGAGTTCACCGCCAATGGGTTGCTGTCGATGTTCCAAAGATTGTTCATAAGTCTAAGTAATTTCCATCTTTATCTTAACCTTTCACCCTGTAAATATACCTCTTCGCTTTGCCCAAAGCGACAGAGTTTGGTTTTATAGGGTTGTAGTTTCAAGAATCGACTTGATCATAAATAAAATAACGTCGTTCTGTAATTTCCGCATTTATTGCTGTTTTCTCTTTTCATTTTTCAGAAAATGGTAATCCTAAAAAATAACTCAATAATAAAAACAAGCAGTTTTCCAAAAAAAATACACTGCACACACTCTTGCATTCTCTCTATCTCTTCTAAAAACAATCATCACGTCATGCAGATTGCTTGTTTTGAACCCCATTGAAACATACGATCCAATGCCTTCTCCCAACTTTGAATTCCCGGTATTTGAGACTGAAGAAGAAGATGACGAAGAAATTCCAGAAGAGATCTCCCGATTACTCAGACAAGAGGAAAGGTCCATTAAACCTCACAAGGAGCCGTTGGAAACGGTCAACTTAGGTTCGGGAGAAGAGAGAAAGGAAGTCAAGATTGGGGCACTGCTCAGTTTAACTGTCAAACAAAGTTTGATAAAGCTTCTCAAAGAATTCCCCGATGTGTTTGCTTGGTCCTATCGGGACATGCCAGGGTTGGATACTAGTATCGTGGAACATCATCTACCGTTACGATCAGAATGTCCACCAGTAAAACAGAGGTTGAGAATAACTCACCCTGACATGGCCATCAAAATCAAAGAGGAAGTACATAAACAGATTGACGCGGGTTTCCTTGCCACATCAGAGTATCCTCAATGGTTAGCCAACATAGTACCAGTTCCGAAAAAGGACGGAAAGGTCAGAATGTGTATGGATTACAGAGATCTAAACAAGGCTAGTCCAAAGGATGACTTTCCTTTACCATACATTGACATGCTGGTAGAAAGTACTGCGAAGTCCAAAGTCTTCTCCTTCATGGATGGATTCTCGGGCTATAATCAGATAAAAATGGCGCCGAAAGACATGGAGAAAACTTCATTCATTACTCCATGGGGTACTTTTTTTTACAAGGTGATGCCATTCGGTTTGAAGAACGTCGGGGCTACCTATCAAAGGGCCATGACTACTCTGTTTCATGACATGATACACAAGGAAATCGAGGTGTATGTCAATGATATGATTGCCAAATCTAAGACAGAAGAGGAGCATGTGATCCACCTGTCAAATCTATTCAAGCGGTTGAGAAAGTAAAAACTCCGCTTGAATCCCAACAAGTGCACTTTCGGTGTCCGTTCAGGAAAACTTTTAGGGTTCATCGTCAGCCAGAAAGGAATTGAGGTTGATCCTGACAAAGTTAAGGCCATCCAAGAAATGCCTTCTCCAAAAACTGAAAAACAAGTTAGGGGATTCCTGGGACGTCTGAATTGCATCTCCAGGTTTATATTCCTTATGACCGCGACATGCGCGCCGATTTTCAAATTACTCAAAAAGAACCAGGACTGCGTTTGGACAGAAGATTGCCAAACCGCCTTCGACAGTATTAAGAAATACCTGTTGAACCCACTGATTCTATCACCTCTAGTGGAAGGAAGACCACTGATCATCTACTTAACAGTCCTAGAGGACTCAATGGGTTGTGTGTTTAGCCAACAAGACAAAACAAAAAGGAAAGAGTCCGCCATCTACTATCTGAGCAAGAAATTTACCAACTGTGAGACTCAGTACACTATGCTTGAGAAAACTTGTTGCGCTTTGGCTTGGGCAGCCAAACGTCTCCTCCAGTACATGATTCATCACACTACTTGGTTAATCTCAGAAATGGATCCAATCAAGTATGTCTTTGAAAAGCCTGCTCTCACGGGAAGGATTACCCGTTGGCAGATGCTGTTATCAGAATATGACATAGAGTACCATGCTCAAAAAGCCATCAAAGGAATTATTTTAGCCGATCATTTGGCTCATCAACCGATTGACGACCAGGAATCAATCGGGTTTGAATTTCCAGACGAAGATGTCATGTACTTGAAAATGAAAGATTGCGATGAACCGCTACCTAGTGAAGGGCCAGAACCAGGTTCCCAATGGGGACTAATCTTTGACGGAGCTATTAATCATTACGAAAATGGAATTGGGGCAATAATCATAACACCTCAGGGTACCTATATTCCTTTCACTTCCAGACTGACATTCAAGTGTATGAACAACGAGGCCGAATACGAAGCTTGTATCATGGGTCTCGAAGAAGCAATCGATTTGAGAATCAAAAACTTGGTTGTTTATGGCGACTCAGCCCTGTTTATCAATTAGATCAAAGGAGATTGGAACACATACCAATCAGGACTGATTCCTTACAAAGATTACGCGAGAAGGTTGTTACCCTTCTTCAACAGAATCGAGTTTCATCATATCCCTCGTGAAGAGAATCACCTGGCTGATGCATTAGCCACTCTCTCTTCCATGATTAGTGTAGGTCAATGGAACGACCTACCTAAGATCGACATAATGCGCCTTGAGAGGCCCGCTTACATATTCACGATCGAAGCAGTCATAGACGACAAACCTTGGTATCACGATATCAAATGCTTCCTTCAGAAACAGGAGTACCCACCTGGGGCATCCAGGAAAGACAAAAAAAACCCTCAGGAGTCTGGCAGGCAACTTCTTTCTGAGCGGTGATACACTCTATAAGAGAAACTTTGACATGGTCTTGCTCCGATGCGTAGACAGACCAAAAGAAAACATGCTGATAAAGGAAATTCACGAAGGATCCTTTGGAACTCATGCTAATGGACACACAATTGCGAGAAAAATTCTGAGAGCAGGGTACTATTGGTTAACCATGGAATCCGACTGCTACAAGTACATGAAGAGGTGTCACTAGTGTCAGATATACTCAGACAAAATCTATGTACCGCCAACGCATCTCAAAGTTCTCTCTTCCCAATGGCCTTTTTCTATATGGGGAATCGACGTGATTGGCATGATCGAACCCAAGGCTTCAAACAGACATCGGTTAATCCTAGTAGCCATTGACTATTTCACCAAGTGGGTCGAAGCAGCATCATACGCCAATGTAACCCGACAAGTGGTGGTCCGATTCATAAAAAATAATCTCATCTGCCGTTATGGTGTTCCAAGCCAGATCATTACTGATAATGGATCTAACTTGAACAACAAGATGATGAAAGAATTATGTGCAGAGTTCAAAATTGAACACCATAACTCATCTCCCTACCGACCCAAGATGAACGGAGCGGTAGAAGCAGCTAACAAGAACATCAAGAGGATTGTTCAAAGGATGGTTGTAACCTACAAAGACTGGCACGAGATGCTACCCTTTGCTCTTCACGGTTATCGCACATCTGTCCGCACTTCAACTGGGGAAACCCCTTTCTCTCTAGTATATGGCATGGAAGTCGTGCTTCCCATAGAGGTAGAGATCCCATTAATCCGAGTATTGATGGAAGCTAAGCTAACAGAAGCCGAATGGTGTCAAAGTCGGCACGACGAACTGAATCTGATCGAAGAAAAGCGAATAACGGCTCTATGTCACGGTCAGTTGTATCAGCAAAGGATGAAGAAGGCGTTTGACAAAAAGGTTAGACCCCGTGTCTTCAGGAAAGGAGACCTTGCGCTCAAGAAGATACAATCATTTCTCACTGACTCTCGGGGCAAATGGACTCCGAATTATGACGGCCCCTATGTGGTCAAGAAAGTCTTCTCAGGCAGCGCTTTGAGACTCGCAACCATGGATGGAGAGGAATTTGCCTACCCCACAAATGTTGACGTATTCAAGAAATACTTCGCCTAAACTAAAAAAAAAAGAAAAATAAACGTCTCGGTGGGTTGAAAACCCGAAAGGGCGGTCCAGGAAAAAATTAGAGACATGATCAAAAATCATCCCGGTGGATTGGAAATCTCAAAGTACAATCCAGGAAAAAATTAGGAATAATGGCAAGTAACTATGTTCAACAAAGGGGCAAATTCCCCAGCAGCAGTAATGCCATCCATCAGAAAACTCCAGTGAAGGTCATCTTCGACCGAAGCTCAGGATGTCCAGAATTCAAAGTTGGTAGAAGGATAGCGGTCGTTATGTTTCAATGTAGCCCTTTCCCTTAAAATTACCATTTTCTAACTTTGTAAATACTCTATGGAATCACGCGTTTGGCTGATTTCCAACCTATCAATAAAATTTAAGCCCTAGTGCTTTTGTTTGCAATTCTTATTTGTTTTAGCTTTACAGAACAACATTTTAACATGATTAACGATTCTTGAAATAAAACAAAAATGAATTTACTTGCCAAATTTTTCTGCTTTTAAAATAAAGATGGCAATTCTTTTGACTGTTGAACATCGAAAGAAAATCGATCGCAACTCCAAAAGTGATTAAGCTTCAAAGTGCAGAATAAAAGTACTCCTTCTAAACCAGCACGCCTGATTGAAGGATCCGCTATGTCAGATGCGAATATTCCGTCCGACACCCCCGGCCGAGTTCTTATCTCTTAAGCCCGACCAACGTTGTTCCCCACCGGAACTATTTCTCCTAAGCAAGGCAGAATTGCTATATAGAACAAATGGTATCTTGTCATCCCCTGCAGTGGCCGAGTATCCATTCGTGTTCATCCGTTAGTCTGTATGTCGTGTCAGTTTTGTCAGCATATACATACATACATCATGCATTATTGATTTACATTCATTTTCATATTGCATCACTATCACTCTAGTTGGTCTTGTCCCCTAGTGATAGAAGTCCTCTCAATCGAGTTGTCAGTTCTTTCCTCGTCAGGAAATGTTGCGTCTGAACAATCTCTCTCCTCCAGTTTATTTCTGGATTGGAGTTGGCCCTTGACCACTTTGATAACTTGAACCTCTGAAAGACAAGAAAACGTTCAAAAAATGTTACTCTTCATCATGGAAGATGATATCTTCGCTTTCCCGGATTAAGGAAAATCCCGAGAGAAAGCCTCACAACTAAAGACTCTCAGCAACACATTGGTGTTTCTCTCCAGAAAGTCAATGTTAATGAAGTCATTGGCACCTCAAAATTGGGGTACATTGTATGGCATTTCTCCGAGAGGATCTTGAGGAAAAGTATGATGTAATATCCCCAAGCAGGAAACAGTCTCTCAAGAGACTCGTTTACCCCAGTAGAGTCAACAAATGGCGTCTCTAACCAAGAAGTTTGTCCACCTCTACAACTCAGACGAATGGGTTCCCCAACAAGTCTGGCATCAAAACTTTTTCCCATCAAATGGCATCTCCCCAGGAAAATTCGGCGAGAAGTTTGAGGAAAACCGCTGCACATAGCGTCCCTTGTCAAGAATGTTTATTGACAAAAGAAACTGAGACCAGTTCCTTGGTAGGAAACCGGGATCGAGGGGAAGTTTATTTCAGAAACTTAGACCAGGATTGAGGGGAAGTTTATTTCAGAAACTTAGACCAGTTCCTTGGTAGGAAACCAGGATCTAGGGGAAGTTTACCTTTTCTAAATATCATTGCTTATCAAAAGAAGATGAATGGGCAAACTGCCATTCATAACCACCATCAAAATTTTGGGTATTTCGATATTTAATCCGCTTGCACCCCGAATGCCTGAATACCTTCGCCATTCACACCTTCGAGTCCAAGAAGATTAAATAGGGGCATCTGTCATACCCCAAATTTTGACCACTAAGATATCCCATCATGGTGTAAATCATCACGTTGCAGTGAGAATCGGATAACAAGCTATTAATTAACTTGCATCACATTTCTTTGAATTCACCACCGACTTTGATTTATCCAAAGGAAATGTTCAAGATCGAGAAAACCTAAAGGGGGGAGATCTAAGATTCGGGGGTTGGTTATACTAAGGGAAGGTATTAACACCCTTAATATCTGTAGTACTCTACAGGAACCTCTTGTTTTGTTTGTGTTATGTTATGTTTGCTAGCTAAGGGTAAAGTAAAAACCTAAGGGTAAGTATGTTAGGTTTGCTTGCCAAGACGCCGCGTCTTGTGCCTACGTATCTGACTAATGAATCAGAGCAACTGTAGTTCGCCTAACTAAGGGTGGGAGAGGAACCATTGACTATGACCAAAATTCCAAGGGGAAATGAGTATGAGCTCATTTAGAGTTTTAAGAAACTCTCTAAGTCTAGTTGTAAGGGTAAAGTGAATACTCAAAGTGATGAGTCTCATATAGAGTTAAAAACTCTAACCTATTTCTAAGTTATAAGGTTGAATGGCTATGAGGCCAAGGTGATAATGAGCTATCTATGACTATGAGGTCAATAGAGAGACTTTTTCTATGACTATGAGGCCAAGGGAGAGGGGCTATGACTATGAGGTCAAAGCTTTACCTATGACTATGAGGTCAAGGTTGAAGAGATTACTCTATGACTATGAGGTCAAGACGGGATCCTATGACTATGAGGTCAATGGGGGATGGATGCCTAAGACTAAGACTATGAGGTCAAAGGTAGCAATGAGCTTTCTATGACTTTGAGGTCAATAGAAAAACTTTTCCTTTGGAAGGAAGGGGAAGAATAACATCTTGTAAACAAGAGTTACAGAGGGATTGAAATACAATGAAACATATGAGTTCAAGAACTCCACAACAATAAGCATCAATCAATATGTGAAATAAAATTGCAAGTGTGAACATGGAAACAACAAGAATAGTTGGTCATGTATCTTTAACAGAGAACAAAAATACAGATAATATTCTCATGCTAAGGTTTTGTTAAATTCAGGACACAAAGTTTCACAAATCACAACATACTTCCAAGACAGCTCACTTTAAAGTCAGTGGTCACATACATAAGCCAAGTATGGCATAGAAAACATTCTCACAGTTTGAAAACGAAAACATTTAAAGTCATGCAACTTAGCAACAAAGGCTAAAAAAACAGACAACACTCTCATGACGAGGCTTGGTAGAAATTAGGAGACAATGTTGAAACAAAATTCACAAGTTACAGCATACTCCAACAAAATATTTTTTAACGTCTTTAAGAAAAATAGTTAATTTTATTTACAAAAGAAGTCTAAAAATTAACATGAAATTAGGAATATTTTTATTGCCCCTTTTGAAAATATTAGGAAAAGAGAGAAAATATAAAAAATAAAATAGCAATGAAATATAAATGCAAAACAAAAAAAGAAAAAGAAAAAAAAATGAAGAACAAAGTGGCACTCGCCACTTTCTCATGTGGCTGACGCCATGAAGGCCCTCTACTAATGTGGCTTGCGCCACATCCATCATGGCCGGCGCCATGTGCACTTAGTGTGTGCATTATTATTTTTTTTCATTTCTGGTATTTGTGTGTCACGTATTATTTTATTTTGTTTTGTGGGTTAATGATGTGGCGGACGCCACTTAAGCATGCTGGCGAGCGCCACTACAAACTCTTTTATTTTTTGTTCAGTTTTCTTTTAAACAAACACGAACCCAGTTAACGATTCGATAAACAACACTAACATATTAATGATTTAGTATTTGCAACATTTATCACAGGATCAGAGAACAACCAGACAATAACAAGATAACAGCTACGACAAACATGATATCAATACGAAGCAAAATGTTCATGATTTTTTTTCCAATCACAGAATCAGACGATGACAAGATAACAAGCATGACAAAAGTATGAGACAAATATGGAGCAAATGATCATCGTATTCACAATACAGAATCAGTCAATAACAAGATAATCAATATGATAACAGCATGAGCCAAATATGAAACAAATGATCATCTTAAAAAAAAAGGGTGAAACAGGGGTGATACCTAGTGGAGAAAGTCCACTGCTCCTTCACAGGTACGAGCTTCTGGAAATGGTAGATGAGCTTCCTCTTCTTTCAAAGGTTAGCTGCTACAGAGTTAGCCCCTCTTTCCTTTAGTTCCTAGAAAGAGTTATAAATCACTGGTGGTTAGGATATTGGGTGTTTGATGGTTTGGAATGTTTACAGAGGGAATGAAACTGGTGAGTTCCTTGCAAGTTTTGAGGTTTACTTGCAGAACTAGGAAATGGAGAGGTGGAGAGATTTTGAGAGAGTTTCCTTAATCTTTCTCGGTGTTTTTTGGTTGTGTTTTTTTGTCTGTTGAACAAAGGAGAAATGGTCTCCTTTTATAGGCAAAACAAAATGGTCCGTGCATGGAAGATACAGTGGACAAATGCTTTATCCATAGGGGAAAAAATTAGGTTTTGCATGGCACCTCTTTCAGTCAAACTTTGGAGATCACAATGATACACTTGCTGAATAAAAGCAGCGGAGGATATGGTGCATGCCTGCTACTTTCACCCTTCAATATTTATTCCAAAAACTCTTTTATTTGTGTCATGGGAGAGAAGATAGAAAGAGGTAATATTTAGTGACCTCACAAAAATTGCCTTACAAGTAAAGCATCTTTAGATTTTTTAAATAATACAAGTGGCACATGGAATAAACTAAATGCATAATGCCTTGCTGCTTAACCATACGGGAACACCATTTTGAATCGTCATACTTTTTACGGCCTTTGATCCGAATGCCAACATTTTGGGCCCAATGGAACTTTGAGATAAATCATATGTCCATGAACAAAAGAAAATGTCACGGGAACAAACTTAGGAAATTCCAAGTTACAAAATTAAATCCTCCCATGGCACAAATTTGAGATGTTGCATCTTGGTGAATATTTATCCAAATGAAAAATTCTTGCACTTAAGAGAAAAATATTTAAGGCCCATAGGTGGATTCCAAGGATGTTTCATTAACACATGGAATAATGTCTCAAGACTTGGGCTCACACTTTGCTTGACATGAAAGGCATTTGATTTCTTATTGAAAAAGGCTTCTTGGATGTATGTAAATTCCAATGGTTGCATTTAGGGCCAAGAGATGTATTAGGGATACCTTGTCCTCTTTGTGTGAACCATATCTTCCACAAATAAAAATAAACAACTCAAAAGAAAAGGTTAGTTAACAATGCACACATGATTGAAGTCTAAATATAAGTGCGAGACGATATGACATCTAAGGGGTAAAATTTGGGGTACAACAGTTGCCCCTATTTAAATATCTTTACCGAATGACACGAGGAATGGAAATCCTCGGGGCATCAAGGTGAAAGGTATTTAAATATAGCAAACCGAAAATTTTGCCCTTAGATGGAATGCAGATGCTAAGGATAAGCAACAGACATGCAAATGCTGACATGCCATGAACCTCTAGTATGATGATATGAAGCCATGATAGTGTAAAAATACAGACAAACAGGACACCAGAGGTAAAGAGCAAACTACAGAAGGCGGGCATTGCCGGGGAAGGATGAAGGTTAGTATCCATAAGGGAAACTCACTGGGGATACAGGCTAACCGACGACAGAGACTCACTGGGGATACTCTGAGGAAATGCTGAGGATAGAAAAACAAAGGAGAAATCCCACAAATCCTTAATGGAGATAGGAGCCAGAGAGGTGTTCTCCACCGAGGAAGGATGAAGGGAGACGGAAGACGGGTTCATAGGTGACCGGACGACACTGGGGAAATAAAGACACACTTTTATTAGGCATGAAACCAGAAAGAAGACATGATCTCCACTGGGGATCAGTTTGAAATAAAAGGATAGACATCAACAAAGGATTTTCTGGGATTTCCTGTACTGAAGAGTTCGAACGGGACCTTCAAGAAAAGCCAGAAAAGACAGAGATAAACTTTTGTGCGCCAGTTGAAAAGATGTCTGGACTTTAGCCGGGAATAAGGTTAATAAGCCATTAATGATCATGCTAGGGTACCAATATGAGTTGGTTGGGATAACAAAATGATTTGGTTTAGGAAGAATGCCAGTATGAGCTGGATTTGGGTGTGCCAATATGAGTTAGACTTTGACTACCAGTATGAGCTGAACTTTGAATGCCAGTATGAGTTGGACTTTGACTACCAATATGAGCTGGATTTTGGTTACCAATATGAGCTGGATTTTGGTTACCAGTATGAGATGGATTTTGGTTACCAGTATAAGCTGGATTTTTGGATACCAGTATGAGCTGGATTTTTGGATACCAGTATGAGCTGGATTTTTGGATACCAGTATGAGCTGGATCTGGATACCAGTATAAGCTGGATTTTTGGATACCAGTATGAGCTGGATTTTAGGATACCAGTATGAGCTAGATTTTGACTACCAGTATGAGCTGGATTTTTATATACCAGTATGAGCTGGACTTTGGTTACCCATATAAGGAGGTTAAATATCCGATAGGTAAATACCGGGGTTTGTAGGTTAGACTTCCTGGGGAATAGTGATCAAAGATTCAAAAATCTGGCGCATGCAGGTAAAGACCGGACGCAAACAAGACACAGACAAAAAGTCCACAAACCAGCCACAAATAGGTCTCGGGAGATAAGGACCCAACAAGCAAAACACACAAATGCAAAGATGTACAATGTTATGGTATGATGCGAATGTCGAATGATATGCAAGAGACAACCCTAACAAGACGACGGACTGGGGAAAAGTGAGTGGAAGTAAAGACCATCCGCTGCAAGGAGTCACACTGAAATCTGGAGGTAATCAGTCTTAGAGCCAATCCAGGAATGTCCTTACTTTACTGGGGAAATGAAATTTCACATTCCCAACAAACATCTGTGAAGATACTAGGGAGAATCCCTTTATATCATAGCATCCAGTCATTATTGTAATGTTCTAATTCAGGGAAATATTTGTCAATCTTTCTTCAATGACAAGCTTGGAGGATTTATCAGTGTTTTCGTCATAACCAGAGTTTTGAGGGAAACAATTGATTTCACTGAATTGTCCCTAACGCCAAAGCAAAAATTTATATTTTCCTTGCGTTTTTCTCAAAAGATTTTTCAAAACATTTTTCACTTTCAAAACCATTATTAATGAATAAGTGAAGTTTTACATAACAAGGAAAATAATAGAGCGGTGATAAACTTCAAACAAAGAATGGCTCAAAAATCTGATTTCATTAGAATGGTAATTTTCTAATAGCGAAGTTCCATGGAACATTACAATTGAAAAATGGCAATTTTGGGAAAAGGTTACATCATATTCAGTGACCACTACCCTCCCTAATGACTAAGAGTCCTAAAATATTTGCTGCTGACGAGGATCATCGAAAACTGAGCTTCTTCATGAATTCTTGGAGGTAGGTGACAACCCTTTCTGACACAGTGAAACGCCTTTGTTCCTAACTTTTGCCTGGACCGCCCTTTCGGGTTTTCAGTCCACCGGGACGCTCTTTTTTGCCTAGGCCGCCCTTTCGGGTTTTCGACCTAGAGAGCTCTTTCTTTTTCTATTTGATCCCTAACTTTTGCCTGAGTCTCCTTCATAGGTTATGACCCACCGGGATACCTTTTTCTTGCATAAGTCACCATTTCTGGTTTTCGACTTAGCGGGCTTTTTTAGGCGTAATATTTTCGTACTGAGTCAGCGTTCACAAGGTGTGCGAGTTATTCACCATCCATCGTTGTGAGGAATAAGGAGCCTCCTGAGAACACTGTTTTTACCACAAACGGACCCTCATAGTTAGGTGCCCATTTTCCGCGAGCATCCCTTTGAGACGGCAGGATCTTCTTGAGTACAAGTTTGCCTTCTCGAAACTCTCGGACACAGACCTTTTTGTCGAATGCCCTCTTCATTATCTTCTGATACAAGTACCCATGACACATAGCAGTCAGTCGCTTCTCATCAATGAGGTTCAGTTGGTCATATCTCTCTTTGATCCATTCCGCTTCATCAAGCTTGGTTTCCATCAGGATTCTCAAAGACGGTATCTCTAATTCAATGGGAAGGACATCATCCATTCCATATACCAGGGAAAAGGGCGTTGCCCCTGTCGAAGTTCGAACCGAAGTTCTGTATCCGTGTAAGGAAAATGGTAACATTTCGTGCCAATCCTTATAAGTCTTGACCATCTTCTGTAGGATTTTCTTGATATTTTTGTTTGCAGCTTCGACAGCTCCATTCATCTTGGGACGATAAGGTGAAGAATTGTGATGCTCGATCTTGAAATTGTCACATAACTCTTTCATTGTCTTGTTATTCAGATTTGTCCCATTGTCGGTTATGATCTTGTTGGGGATTCCATAATGACAGATGATATTGTTTTTGATGAAACGGGCAACCACCTGCTTGGTCACATTGGCGTAAGAAGCAGCTTCCACCCACTTTGTGAAATAATCTATTGCTACTAGAATGAAACGATGACCATTAGAAGCTTCCGGCTCAATGGCTCTAATCATGTCGATGCCCCACATAGAGAAAGGCCATGGGGATGACAGAACATTCAGTAATGTCGGAGGAACATGCATTTTATCAGCATAGATCTAGCACTTATGACACTTTCTGGCGTATTGGATACAGTCAGCTTCCATAGTCAACCAATAATATCCAGCCCTTAAGATCCTTTTAACCATAGCATGCCCATTGGCGTGAGTGCCAAAGGCTCCTTCATGGATATCGTGCATCAACAGGTTTGCTTCTCGTTTATCAACACATCTTAGCAGGACTATGTCGTGATTTCTCTTGTAAAGCACGTCATTGCTGAGGAAGAACTTATATGACAACCTCCATAAAGTTTTCTTATCAAGACTAGAGGCATTGGCAGGATACTTTTGAGTCTTCAGATAATTCATGATGTCGTGAAACCACGGTTTTCCATCTATCTCTTCTTCAACTGACTGGTAATAAGCGGGTTCGGTCTTGCGCTCGATACTGATGAGAGGTGCTTCATTGTAAAACCTGACTTGCCACATTGAATCTAGCATGGCTAACGAGTCGGCTATGTGGTTCTCTGAGCGAGGAACATGACGGAAGGTAATCTCATCAAAGTATTTGATCATTTCCACAATATAAGCGCGATATGGGACCAGTTTCTTATCCTTAGTTTCCCATTCACCTTTGACTTGATCGATAACCAAAGCCGAATCACCCATAACTTCTAGAATCTTGATTCTGAGATCAATTGCAGCTTCTAAACCCAAAATACAAGCTTCATACTCAGCAACATTGTTCGTACATTCAAAGTCTAACCTCACTGTAAAAGGAGTATAACCGCCGGCAGGGTTCATCAGTACAACACCCACACCATGTCCTTTGAAATTGGAAGAACCATCAAACATCATCTTCTATCTAGAACCGGGTTCAGGACCTTCATCGGGGCCTAGCTCTTCACAATCTTTTACCAACATAATGTCCTCGTCAGGAAAGTCAAACTTGAGAGGTTCATAATTTTCAACAGGATGATCTGCAAGATACTCTGATAAAACACTTCCCTTGACAGCCTTCTGTGCAACATATTGGATATCGTATTATGACAATAGCATGTGCCAACGGGCAAGTCTTTCGGTTTGAGCAGGCTTCTCAAAGATGTACTTTATTGGATCCATCTTCGAGATCAACAAAATAGTGTGACATATCAGATACTGCCTCAAACGTCTGGCGGCCCATGCTAAAGCACAACAGGTTTTCTCAAGCAATGAATAACGGCTTTCGCTATCAGCGAACTTCTTGCTCAAGTAATAGATGGCATGCTCTTTGCGACCAGTTTCATCATGTTGACCCAAGACACAACCCATGGATCCTTCTAAAACAGTCATGTACATGAAGAGAGGTCTTCCAGGAACAGGAGGAACCAGGATCGGTGGTTCTTGCAGATAATTCTTGAGTTTTTCAAAAGCTTGTTGACAATCAAAATTCCACTCTACAGTCTGATCTTTGTGGAGAAACTTGAAAATTTGTTCACAAGTAGGAGTCATGTTGGAGATGAATCTGGAGATATAGTTCAAACGGCCCAGAAATCCTCTTACTTGAGACTCAGTCTGCGGAGCTGGAATCTCTTGAATGGCTCGCACCTTGTCAGGATCTACTTCAATTCCTCTTTGACTGACGATAAAACCTAGCAATTTCCCTGATCTGACACCGAAGGTACATTTGGCAGGATTCAACTTCAGCTGGTACTTCTGGAGTCTCCTAAATAACTTCAGAAGATGGCCCAAATGTTCCTCTTCACTTTGAGACTTAGCAATCATATCATCCACATACACTTCAATTTATTTATGGATCATGTCGTGGAATAAGGTCACCATGGCTCTTTGATAAGTTGCCCCTGCGTTTTTCAAACCGAAGGGCATGACTTTGTAGCAATTGGTTCCCCACGGAGTGATGAATGTAGTTTTATCCATATCGGTCGGATCCATTCTGATCTAATTGTAGCCTGAGAAGCCATCCATAAATGAGAAGACTACAAATCGAGCTGTATTATCCACAAGAGTGTCTATATGCAGAAGAGGGAAATCATCCTTAGGACTGGCTTTGTTGAGATCCCTGTAGTCTACGCACATTCGCACCTTACCGTTCTTCTTCATCACTGGCACAATGTTGGCTACCCATTCGGGATACTTTGAAACCGCCAAGAAACCTGCATCCAGTTGCCTTTTAACCTCATCTCTGATCTTGAGAGCCATGTGTCATACCCCAAATTTTTACCACTAAGATTTCCCATCATTGTGAAAATCATCATCACAATATGGAAGAACCATCATACTTCATTAGTCTCCCCAAAGATGGGTGAGCATTCACTACAATCAAAACTAGGGTTTCAAGCCCTCTCTGAGTGCTTAGACAAAGGATCAGTCAAGGAATGACATGATCTTCAACTTGTCTAACCTCTCAAGCATCCACAAAGGATCAAAAGGACTCCCACTCCAAGGATTAAGCACAAGGATGCTCCCTTCTAGGTGGATCAGGCCTCAAGATTGACAGTGTCACCAAATTAGGGTTTTGGTCAACCAGGGCCTCCAGATGGAAATTTTTCATCTGGGCATGAGCCAATGATCCAAAACACAACCTAATGTACTCCATGGAACCTCATGGACCCATTCATCAAGTCAATTTAGCCTCAGGGGTTGCACTCTTCAAAAATCAGGAATTAGGGTTTCTTGACCTAATTCACCCCTAAGTTGACTTTTGGGACAAATCATGAACCAAGACCTCAAGATAGGGTTTGAGGGTCTCTAATGAACTGTATTGATCCATTTGGAACAATGGATTAATCCAAGAAGCTTGAGCAACAAGTCTCAATTTCATCTGCACAACAATTAGGGTTTTAAGGAAAAAGTCAACTATAACTTTGACTTTTGACCAGGACATGCTCCCAAGCCCTAAGACATGATTCAATATGCCCTATGACACCCATGGAACATGTCCATCAAGTTTGATTTAGGTCAAGGACATGATTTCCTGAAGAATTGCACAGTTTGGAATTCATCTGATAAAAAGTCAATTGTGCACAAAAGTCAACTTTGACTTTTTGAGATTTTTCATCAAAATGGTTTTTTAACCCTAAAATGATGTTAATGTATGATTTGAATCATCATTCATCAAGAAAAATCAAGAAAAGTTGGATAACTTGTAAAAGGGGTAACCATAAAAACTTAGAAAATTTTCTAAGTTAAAAATAAAGTGACAAGGGCACCAACTTTGAAGGATCATAACTCCTAAACCACAAAGCCATTTTTTTTCATCCAAAGATGGATTTGTAGCCCTCATTACCCTCTACAAAAACTTCAACTAGACCTAAGTCCAATTCATTAAGGATTTGGAGTTATGGAGTGATCAAAATGGCTGAAAAGTGAAAATGTCACTTTTTCCAACACTTAGTGAAATTTTCACTAAGTCAGAATCTGCCTTCACTTTTTGCCAAATGTAGGGGGATTTTTCACTTGGATTCAAAAGAGATCAAAACCAAACATGTTCAAACAGTTGTTGTATCATGTAAGGGCTTTCCAAAATGGTCAAGAACATTACCAAATTCAACTTACACCATGAGATATGACATTGGCAAGTTGCCTTGCTGAAATCTGTCAAGGGCAAGGCAGAATTTGCAATTTTGCTCGATTTGCCAAAATCAGCCAAATTCAAATGCTCCTATCCACTTGGACACATCTGAGGATTGAATCTAAAGGGGACAATCACTGAGCCAAGCCTTCAAAGTCCATGGAACAAGAAATAACATGTTGAACCTAGAATGGCCAAAATAGGAACAAGACTCCAAATTTGGATTGAAGCATTCAATGGAAGCATCAAGGTGGCATGGACTGAGCCATTCTCATCTGAAATCAGTTAAGACTTATCCAAGACCAAGGGAACCAAAGCTCTGTGCCCTAACCTCTAGTCAATGGCTAGAGGAGACTTGGATTTTCATTTGCCAACATTGGCCAAACCTACTTACCAGTTGCCATTCACTATTCCTTGCAAAACAAACTTGCTCTACTATAAATAGAGCTCAATTGTGATCAGTTTGAGTACACCAAAGCCATCTAACAGATGCTTTCCTCAAAATCTCTTTATCTTGGCAAAAATGCCTTTCTTAGCAAGGTAGCTATCGGGTTTTGAGTTTGAGAGCTTTTCCAATTAAACCAATCACTCACACACTTCACATACATCATATAGAAGTGATCCAAACACTCACATAACATATGGAACACAGATTTCACAAAATCACCAGCTGGTTGCTCAAACTTTCAATCAAGTTGCAGTTGAGGTACCACAAATCGTTCCATCCATTTTCAATCAAGTCCAGGCATTCAAACACACTCCATAGGGTGTAAGGAAGCTGTTTAGATCATCACCACTCATCTGTAACACCTCCAAATCAAAAATCACATTGCACTTGCTGTCACGGCCTAGAGGTAAGCATACACTTGGTCATCTCTCAATCTATGCATATTTCCTCGCACAATAATTTGGCCATATGTTCATAATCATGAATGGAATGTTTTCCCTCAATTAATTGCATTGTTTGAAACGTGTATCAAAAATCCTAGCCTTCATGCAGAAAATAGGGTTCTTGAGGATTTTTCATGATTTCTTGTTATATGTTTAATTTAAATGAAATTAATGGACATAGACATGATCGTGAGGTTGAGACGAGCATAATGATATGTGGATTGCATGTTATAATCAAGTATTCAGGGAGATTGGATAGAAAATGCAAATCAGCCAAACCCAGAACACGCGCTTGTTCTTCAGGTGTTCTTGGCGCCTTTTTTGAATTTTCAAATATTTGAATTTTGTGATTTTTCTTTAATTGATTCAAAAATTAATTTCTCTCTGAGTTTTAATGATTTTGAGTTGATTCTTTTTTTAATAATTCACAAAAATGTTAAAATATTTTATTTTCCCAAACAATCCCAAAAATATTATTTATTTCATATAATTGATATTTTTGCAAAGAATTAATATTTTAATTCTTTTTGACATTTTAAATATTTTTTCCACATTGATTTTGCAACTTTTAATGCTTTCTAATTATTTTGTAGGTCAATACTTAATTTTTGAAGCATTAATCCAAGATCACAATTTGTTTTCCATATGTTAAACAATTTTGATCATTTTAATTGAATTTTTATTCAATTAAATACATTTTTGAAAACAAATTAGGGTTTTTGGATTAATTCAACCCTCATAAATCATTTTCAAAACACTTTGGGCCTCTAATAGAGTGTAAGACCCAATCCTTTTTTGACCAAACCATTTTTGGGCTTCAGTGTATTGTATAAGTCCTGATACCGTAAAAAACAACGGCGCGATCGTCGCCTATTCAAAAATCAATTGGGCCTCTCCTCGAGCTATAAGACCCATTCAAAACTTTTGGGCCTCTAATAGAGTGTAAGACCCAATCCCCTTTTAACCAAAACATTTTGGGCCTCACTTATTGTGTAAGTCCCTCTGCGTAAAAGAAAACCTCGGCGCGATCGCCATTTTAAACGGAAAAATCATCTGGGCCTACCCTCGTGTTATAAGCCCCACTCTTTTTCTTTAAAACATTTGGGCCTCGTGAAAGAGTGTAAGACCCATCCCTTTGTACAGAAAAACATTTTGGGCCTCAGTCACTTGTATAAGTCCCTCTGTACAAAACAACAGTGCGATCACTGATAAAACCTTGGGCCTCTCCTTGAGCTGTAAGCCCCAAATCTTTCTTTTTCAAAGCATTTTCTCCTTTGATTTTGAATATACTGTTGTTTTCAATCTTTCTTTGTTGAACAACTAACCAAACAGCATGGAAGCTCTACAACCGGGTAAGTGGTTATTTCTTTCATTTACCGCTTTCATATACATATAACTGTATTGTGGGGCTATTTCGCTGTAAGTCTTCTTTCATAAACTCATATCAACTATGTAATAATAGTATAGATATTTAGAGTTTCCTCGGCAACTACGTCTAGAACTAGGTGACGCCGTTTCATTTATTCGTAGAAATAGTCAAAACTAGATCCCCATAGGATTACCAGACACAGTCTTCCCTCCTCTTGGGGTTAAACAATATGGAGATATGAAAGGCAGCATTCTCGGTGAACCCTTTCATAGACTGTCACTCATAGAAGTTGTCAAAGAAACTCTACTCCCCAGAGATGATCTTTTCTCCGTGAATGGCATCTCTTGAGTTTCTTCCAAATTCTCGAACTTTCCTGGCTTGATCTATTCTCGGTGAATGGCATATCTTGAACTTCTCGGGGTTTGGGGACCCACAGGCTTCTTAAAAGCACTTGTCAAGAAACTCTACTCCCCAGAGATGATCTTTTCTCCGTGAATGGCATCTCTTGAGTTTCTTCCAAATTCTCGAACTTTCCTGGCTTGATCTATTCCTCTGTGAATAGCCTGTCTTGAATTTATCGGGGTTTGGGGACCCATCGGGCTTCTTAAAAGCATCGGCCTCCTCTTGGGCATCATACAAGGACCCACAGGCTTCCTAAAAGCAACCCCGCCTCCTCTTGGGCTTAGTACAAGGACCCGCCGACATCTTAGAAGTATTCACAGCCTTCTCTTAGGCTTCGTATAATGATCTCTTCTCCCCAGGAATGCTAGCCTCCTCTTGGGCTTCGTACAAGGACCTCTCGGCTTC
Source organism: Lathyrus tuberosus (assembly GCA_022829125.1). Classification (NCBI taxonomy): domain Eukaryota; kingdom Viridiplantae; phylum Streptophyta; class Magnoliopsida; order Fabales; family Fabaceae; genus Lathyrus; species Lathyrus tuberosus. Next base: position 12,848,946 of record JALAZF010000090.1, read on the forward strand.
TTAAAAGCTTCCAGCCTCCTCTTGGGCTTCGTACAAATTGTCCCGACGACCTCCTAGTGGTATAGGAACAGAACTTAGTCATCTTCATAGAAAAGTCCTTTCATAGAGTCTACTACTGTTTCTCAAAGCATGGTACAAAAGATAAAACTCTAGACTTGGACAGTCTAATCTCCTTGAGTCTCAAAGACATTCTCAAGTGACCCCTTCGTTAAATAGGAAGGAAACCCGCAGAATCGGACAGTCTCAATACCCTTTGGATTTCCCACTTCCTTAAAGAACAGGAATAACCCGGATCCTTGAATCAAATCCATGAGTACAGTGTTACTCATATAAGAACTGATTTTCTCTTTAAAATCAGAATACTGGACCTGTCACTCAACTGAAACAGTAACCATAGCCTCCCTCTTGGGCTTTGCACAATGATCCTCCCCAGCAGAGTCAAACAACGTTTAGTCTCTCTCTCGGGCTTTGTACGAGACACATAAAGAGACTCCCTCGTTGAGTCAATCACCCTTTCGCCTCCATCTCGGGCTTTATACAAGATACAAAAAGGTTCTTATTAAGCCAAACAAATTTTAGCCTCCATCTCGGGCTTCGTACGAGATACAAAAAACTCTCTTGTTGAGTCAAAAAGCCTCCATCTCGGGCTTTATACGAGATACCAAAAGATTCCCTCATTGAGTCAAAACCTTTTAGCCTCTCTCTCGGGCTTTGTACGAGATACATATCAGGCTCCTCTTAGGCTTTGTATAAGAAAACCACTGGTTGATCCAATCAAACTTTTAGCATCAAAGCTGTGCCTCGTTCACAGTACACAAACATCAACAACTCCTTCCCCTTCCATCTAATCGTTGTAAGCGGCAAGCCTCTGGATCATCTACATCCATGCCACTGTCCCTCTTTTAGCATAAGAAAGTCCTAAGGAAAGATGACATTGCTCTACACTGAGTTAAAGTCTTCTCCTTCAGGTTAAAATTCCCTATAAAGGAAATTATGGCATTGCCGAATTCACATATCTCGGTTAAAGTAATTCTCCTTTATAAAATAGTTGTGACATACAACCCCCCTCTTTAGAGATAACAAATTCTCTCTAAAGTCAGGACTTTCAGCTTCACATCTTGGGCTTTGATCAAGATACAAATCACCTTTCGCTTCACGTCTTGGGCTTTGAACAAGACACCAAAAACACCCATTTCCTCCCATTGAACTACGAACGCTCTGATTTCCCTGTTTCGGTAAACGGGAATACGTAGGCATAAGATTGAAAAAAAAATCTTAGCGAGCACAATCAACAAAAAAACCAAATCCCATACTCTCACATCAAAAAGCATCAGTCCTAACATCTTAATCCTTGTTCCCCGCCAGAAACCTTCTGCCAAGATAAAAAGAAAGAAAACAGTATTGGCGAAAATACAACTAACCAGTACAAAGGCCCCCCCACATTGATAGCATTCGTAACCTAACAGACCGCTGTTTAAACTCAGTATGCAAAGCAGTGTTAATTGGAGACATCTATTTCCCTTCCTTCATCAGCTTTAATAGGATAAAAAATGAATCGACCTGTAGTTTAAGCTCAAACCGCAGAGAGCGACCAGCGCTTAAGAACCGCGTCCAAAATCGCTCGCTATAGAAAAAATTGCGCCCACCGTGGGGTCCGTCTCTATTTTTCTTCTTCCTTTTCACCTCTTGTGTGAATACCACAGATTGGGGCTTCCGCCGGGGAACCCATTTTCTGTCAGGAACTTAGGATTCATAGCTTTAAAAGGTCTAGGATGTTTTAGGACAAATATATATACTGCTTTTCCTAATTGCTATACATGTTTATTTTTCTGTTAATGGAAATGCGGGTGATGCCATATGTGGAAAGATTGAGTATACACTTAAGATAAGTGATGGCGACGGGGTCGACCATCAACCTCAGTGGAGGCTGACCAACGCAACCCATTCTCTCACCTAGACAATGGGCCGGTTGTTAAGTCTGAGAAGCAGAGGAGCCAAACCCTTTCGTAGTGCGGAAACTATCGGAAATAGTTGTTACGCGATACTACCCTCATTTGAGGCTGGTGATCTATTCTCGGTGAATGGCACTTACTCTAATATCGCTCTACAACTCGCTGGCAATCCGCTTGTTGTTTTGCTTTCCTGGGAGGAGCTGATGATAATGAGTACAGGTACAAAAATCACCCTAGTATAAACCTTTGGGGATGGGTAGAGCCTTGACTTCATGACAACGACCCTTTGACCCCATGTTTTTTCTATGTTTTTGTGTGCTGCATTCATGCATTCATTTAAAAAACATTAAAACATTAAAAAAATATTCTCTTCTAGTCTCTCTATTTTTCAAATTAAACTAAGACTGTGATTGCAAATATCAGAGAAAGGGATTGCACTAATGGATTTCGGTAGAAGGAGAACTCATACGTACACCTTCAAGGTTCCAAAGCTAGGGGATTTGAGAAGGTTAGCGAGGATGATCACTAACCCAGAGGCTTTCAGAGCCAAACACGGAGGTTTGCTACCACTGTTAAGAGTCCATGTGATTGAGGGAATCATGGATGCGCTCATTCAGTTTTATGATCCAATTTATCACTGTTTCACATTCCCGGATTACCAGCTAGCACCAACGCTGGAGGAGTATTCTCATCTGATTGATCTACATATCACCGATAGAGCTCCATTTTCTGGACTGGAAGAAATTCCAAAGAATCAGACCATTGCAAGAGCAATTCATTTGGACGAGTCTGAAGTCAGGACTCACATAACCACTAAGGGTGGCATCCAAGGTTTGCCAGCCCAGTTCTTGACAAAGAAAGCCCTGTATTTTTCCAGTATAGGAAACATGACTGCTTTTGAAAGCATCTTTGTCTTGCTCACCTACGGGTTATTTTTGTTTCCCAACATTAATAATTTCGTCGATATTAACTCCATTAAGGTTTTTCTCATTGGAAATCCTGTGCCGACTTTGCTCGCAGATGCGTATCATTCTGTACACTTGGGAAATTTGTACAGCAGAGGGGAGATCACATGCTGTGTACCTTTGCTTTACAAATGGTTTATCTCTCACTTGCCCAAGTCTGCTGCTTTTTGGGATTGTAAGAGTGCCATACGTTGGTCGCAGAAGATCATGTCTCTTACCAACTCTGATATAGATTGGTGCAATAGGATTTATGAGGGAATCAAAATCATTGACCGTTGTGGAAACTTCCCCAACGTACCCCTCATAGGAACTAAAGGATGAATTAACTACCATCCGGTGTTGGTTCGCCGTCAATTTGGATACCCGATGAGGCACATCCCACTGGGTGTTCATCTGGAAGGTCTTTTCTTCAAGGAAGGAGAAAATGACAGAGCACTAAAGATGGAAATAGTGCACGCTTGGAAGCATGTTCATAAGAAAGGACAAGAGTCTCTAGGAAAACTGGACTGTGTCTCGGTGGAGCCTTATCTCCACTGGGTACAGACTAGAGCTCTCAAGCTAAAGATGCCTTATCCTCATTACGGAATTCTTCCGCCCAAGGAATCTGTCATGTACTTCATGACTGAGACTGAAAAGCTTCAGGTTACTCTCAACAAAGTTCAAAAGGAGAGAAGGTCTTGGAAGAACAAGTACCGCACCCTCGACATAGAGTGCATCAAAACACTACAATTACTGAAAGAGAAAGATGCTCTGATTGAAATTTTGGAGCAACATATTGTGGATAATCAGGATGACCAAAGGAATTTGCTCGCTCCTTTCATCTGGCAAAGGAATGACAACCCGACAACGGCCCAAGAACCCCAGTCAAAGAAAAGGAAGATACCAGAATCAGCACCCGATTTCTCTTCAGAGAGGACTCAGGACCCATTAGCTTAGGTTTCTGTTTCTGCACTTTGTAATCTACTGTATTTCCGTTTCTGTAATCCTTTGAATTCAATAAAAAGGGGTTTCCCCCACCGTTTGATATTTGCAATCTAATTGTCGAAGTTTATTTTGATTAAACCTTAAACAATTAATATAATCATTGCATTCATCATTCTCACATCGCGTATTCTTCTTACCTATGAATCTCACATTTGTGTCTCGGTTCTAGAGTCAAATTGTCTCATTCGTATAATACTCGGGTCAATCGTCAGAAAAAGATGGATGATCTTGAGGAAGAAAACAGAGAATTGAAAGAAGAGATCGACGCTCTGAGAGAGGATATGAGAAAGCTTTGTAATGACATGCAAGCCATGGCAGAAGCTCAGCTACAAAGAACTGTGATCTCAGAGATCACCTCAACGCCCATAGTGGAGAAGTATGATCCTAGGTATCAGATATCGAAAGATCGTCCTTGGGGCATGCCTGTTAACTATATCCCGGAAGGATATGTTCCGCCGATCACTGAAGATCAGGGAATCACAACAGAAGCCGCTGGGCCTGAAGGTTACAAACTTTGGGAAAGCGAAGATGCCAGGGGCATACTGAAGACTCCTGAAGGTTACAAACTTTGGGAGACGCCAAGACTCACTGCCGTAGTAACGGTACCACCCCCTGTGGTGCACACTGTCCCGGAAGGACAGATTCCACAGACATCTTCTGGTAAGAAGGAAACTATGTTTGACAGAATAGAGGAATTCCAGGAGCAGTTCTTGGAAATGCAGAGGGAACTGCAAGCCATTCACGGTCAGGATCTATTTGGAAAGGACGCCGCAGACCTCTGCTTGGTCCCAAATGTGAAAGTCCCGCACAAATTTCAAGTGCCCGACTTTGAAAAGTACAAGGGTAACTCTTGCCCTCAAAGCCATCTGGTGATGTACGCTCGGCGGATGTCAGCTCAGACGGAAAATCAGGACCTGTTGATTCACTACTTTCAGGATAGTTTAACCGGTGCCGCATTAAAATGGTACATGGGTTTAAATCGTGCCACGATCAGCACATTCGGAGATCTTGGCACTGCCTTCGTCCAACAATACAAATACAATTTGGATATGGCACCCGACAGAGATCAACTCAGATCAATGTCGCAAAAGGACAAGGAAACCTTTAAGGAGTATGCTCAAAGGTGGCGTGAAATTGCCACTCAAATTTGTCCACCTCTTGAGGAAAAAGAGATGACAAAGATCTTCTTAAAGACCTTAAGCTCATTTTACTATGACCGAATGGTTGCCAGTGCACCCAGTGATTTCACCGAGATGGTCGACATGGGCGTACGTCTTGAGGAAGCCGTCCGAGAAGGATGTTTGGTAAAAGACACTGGATCGACGAGCGGTACTAAAAAATATAGTAGTGCTCTCCCTAATAAAAAAGAGCAAGATATTGGGAATATCCCTCTTGAAAATTAAAGGCGACGTTATCAACCGGTAGCAGCTGTGACTCCTGCTATTAACCCTGCGTCTATTCCTTCGTATCAACCTCAGGTTGCGCAGAGCCAGCCTGATCAACAAAGGACACAACAGCCTCTTTAGCAGGCTCGTCCTCCATATAACAACAACCGTACAACACGGCCACCAGGATTTGATCCTATACCCGTGTCGTATGCAGAGTTACTTCCATTACTACTAGCTAAGGGGCACATTCAGACTAAATCTCCTCTTACAGTACCGGAAAATCTGCCTTTTTGGTTTAAGGTGGATCAAACTTGCCCTTACCATCAAGGAGGTTCAGGGCATAACATAGAGACTTGTCTCAATTTCAAGTCCGACGTGCAAAAACTTGTTAGGAGCGGGGTCTTATCCTTCAAGGATACGAATCCTAATGTTCTCACAAACCCGCTGCCTCAACATGAGAAGGCTGCAGTCAATTTGATAGAAGGAGAGACTAACAATGTCTATCAAATTCATGATGTACTCTTGTTGAAAACCAATCTGGTCAAGATGCATTGTAGACAGAGTGGATATGGCCATGTGCCACCTCATAACTATCATCAATGTGATATCTGCTCTAAAGATAACCAAGGATGTTCGGTAGTGCAATCAGCTCTATAGGAGCAGATGGATCTCGGGTGGATCCAAGAGCACTGAGTTCGTGGAGTTAACATGGTTTACACGAATTCTAACATCATTCAGAACCACGACATCCGTGTGATGAATGTCAACTTGGTGGCAATGCACTCAAGGCAAAGCCAGTATCATAATCTACCGCGGCACGATTACAGTTCTTGTCTGACTTGCTCGGTAAACAAACAGGGATGCTCTTTCATACAGGAGGCCCTCCAGCGTCAGATGGATCTTGGATGGATCCAAGACTACCATGATAGGAACCCTTATCAGATCAACATGGTTCAGATCTTCGATATTCGCGTGATGAATACAAACCTGGTAGAGTTACATGCTGAGCAGGTCCGACTCAGATTCTTAATATCACATGACTATCAAAGCTGTAAAGCGGGTTGCGAAAACGATCGAGGTTGTACCCTTGTCCAGGAGGCACTTCAGCACTTGTTAAATCACTGGTGGATGCCAATTTATATGGATGAAGATACTCAGCAAATTAGTATCAATAACAGAAACCCCACTCGGCGTCAGAGTCAGAACGTTCGATCTGTGGAAGCTAACCTAGTAAGGTTTTGTATTCAAAGTGGGCGTGGCCAGATGCCACCACACAACTATGACAGTTGTAGTGTCTGTTCGGAAAGTAACCAAGGGTGTTACCTTGTAAGAGCAGCTCTTCAGGGTCAGGTCGATCGTGGAGAAATTCGTCCATATCCGGGTTCTGGACCCATCGACTGGACGCCGAACTACCTTGCCGAGGAAGTTGAGGATGTTGTCACAATCTCTGGTCATCACAGGACCAGGGATGTTTTTGCCATTATCCCTCTACTTGACGAATCTAAAGTTCCCAACCGGGAACGAATCGAGATTACTTATGATGGTCAGAAAAATCAGAAGGTTCCCATAGTCATCTATCTACCGGGACCACTACCGTATGAATCAGCTAAGGTTATCCCTTACAAATACGGTGCAACGATAATTGAAAATGGAAAGGAAATTCCATTACCCTCCGTCGTGAATATTGCAGACATCAGTCGTGTAACACAGAGTGGTAGAATCTTCAATCGAGGAGTTGGAGAACTTAACAAGGAAAAGGAACTTCAGTCTGAAACTCCTGATCCACCAGTCAGTCAATCCAGTAATCCCGACCTTTCGAAAAATAATTATGAGATGCTGAAGCTCATCCAAAGGAGTGAATACAACATTGTTGACCAACTATTACAGACTCCTTCAAAGATCTCAGTATTATCGCTGTTACTCAGTTCAGAAGCCCACAGGGAGGCTCTACAGAAAGTCTTGGAGCAAGCGTTTGTGGAACAGGATGTAACAATCAGACAGTTTGATAGCATTGTCTCTAACATCACTTCCTGCAATAATTTGGGATTTAGTGATGAGGAATTACCCGAAGAGGGTCGCCGTCATAACTTGGCGCTCAACATTACAGTTAACTGCCAGGACGATGCTTTAGCCAGCGTACTGGTAGACACAGGGTCAGCCCTGAATGTTATGCCGAAGTCCACTTTGATGCAATTATCATTCAAAGGCCCTCCGATGAGAATCAGCGAGGTCGTCGCCAAAGCGTTCGACGGATCCAAAAAAATAGTTATCGGCGAAGTTGATCTTCCCATAACTATCGGTCCTCACACTTTCCAAGTCACTTTCCAGGTCATGGACATCCGGGCAACGTACAGTTGTTTATTAGGAAGACTTTGGATACATCAGGCTGGAGCGGTTACGTCAACCCTCCACCAAAAACTAAAGTTCGTTCAGAACGGCCAACTTATCACAGTCTGTGGAGAACAAGCCTTGCTTGTAAGTAACTTGTCATCATCTACTGGTATAGAACCCGAGGAGGTTATTGGAACGCAGTTCCAAGCACTGTCGATGAGCAAGAACAATCAGTTCAGAGGAGGAACTTTCATTTCCTCATACAACGATGCTATCAAAGCGGTCGAGAGTACCAATACAACAGGATGGGGACAGCTTGTCGTTCCTACTGACAATAAAACAAAGAAGGGTCTTGGTTTTTCTGCAACCTGTACCCAGACAGCTGCCAATGATGAAAGTCTTCATCCCCTTCAAAATTTCTTCCACAGTGGAGGTTTCCTTCACCCAGTGTCTCAAGCAGTACATGCTATCAATGAGGAAGGTCCCTCTGACACAGATGAAGAATGGAAATCCTATCTTAATGAGGACGGTTATATGTCTTAGGAAGAGGTACCTATGCCTTTTTGCTTTCCCACAGAAAGTCCAAGATTTATACCACGGTCAGACGTCGAAATGATCTACGAGGATTGTGATCCGGAAGGATGCCGTGCTCTGCCAAATTCATTAGAGGAGGACACTCCGATGAAAGACAATTTTGACCACAATTACTATGGCCCAATGGATGGTCTGCCAATGTGGCAACCTTACCCAAGAAACTTGGGGCAAGAGAGTCAGCCGAGTAATGAAACTCAGCTGACCGTCATTGAACAGAATACCTGTGTCCCCACCATGTCATGGGATTAACACTCAGGTCATTCAGAAACTACTCAACATGAAGATGAATTCGCAACGTTTGCAGGACTTGAATTCATCAACTATGCTTTTCCCGAGGTCAACGTCATCGAGGGGGATGACTCCTCCAGTTCCAAAGAGGTTTGGGACACTCTGGGAGAACCAAGTCAAAAATACGACTATATGGTCAAGTACACCGCTCCCGAAAGCTCTCGTATCAGGCTCGAAGATATCCAGCCAATTGGATGGGGAGATACAGCTGAGAGCACAAATGCTATGCAAAATGCAACAGAGGAATTCTCCTACGACAATTCTGCCTGGGAGACAGATTCCAATGATCCTGCTCCACCAGAAATCAACGTTATTTCTGAAGACAAATCAAGGAAGGTGCCAGACTTTGTGATTCACCGAGGAGTTCGCCGCCAATGGGTTGCCGTCGATGTTCCGAAGATTGTTCATAAGTCAAAGTAATTGCTGTCTTTTAACCTTTCACCTTGCCCAGGTGAAACGGATGTTTTGATAGGGCTCGCTTTCTGTAAATATCCCTCTTCGCTTCGCCCAAAGCGACAGAGTTTTGTTTTATAGGGCTGTAGTTTCAAGAATCGACTTGTTCATTAATAAAATAACGTCGTTCTGTAATTTCCGCATTAATTGTTGTTTTCTCTTTTCATTTTTCAGAAAATGGTAATCCTAAAAAACAATTCCATAATAAAAACAAGCAGTAAAAAAAATATACACTGCACACACTTGCATTTTCCTCTATCTCTTCAAAATACGAATCATCACGTCATACAGATTGCTTGTTTTAAACCCAGTTGAAACATACGATCTGATGCCTTCTCCTAACTTTGAGTTCCCAGTATTCAAGGCTGAAGAAGAAAATGACAACGAAATTCCAGAAGAGATCTCCCGACTACTCAGACAAGAGGAAAGGTCCATTGAACCTCACAAAGAGCCATTGGAAACGGTAAACTTGGGTTCAGAAAAAGAGAGAAAAGAAATCAGGATTGGGGCACTGCTCAGTCTAACTGCCAGAGAGAGTTTGATAAAGCTTCTCATAGGATTTCCCGATGTATTCGCTTGGTCCTATCAGGCTTTGCCAGGATTGGATACCAGCATCGTGGAACATCACTTACCGTTAAGATTGGAATGTCCGCCAGTAAAGCAAAGGTTGAGACGGACTCACCTGGACATGGCCATCAAAATCAAAGAGGAGGTGCAGAAACAGATTGATGTGGGTTTCCTCGCTACGTCTGAATATCCTCAATGGTTAGCCAATATTGTACCCATTCCCAAAAAGGACGGAAAGGTCAGAATGTGTGTTGATTACAGGGATCTGAACAAGGCAAGTCCAAAGGACGACTTTCCTTTACCACACATTGACATGCTGGTGGACAGTACAGCAAAGTTTAAAGTTTTCTCCTTCATGGATGGATTCTCGGGCTATAACCAGATCAAAATGGCACCGAAAGACATGGATAAAACTTCATTCATTACACCATGGGGCACCTTTTGTTACAAGGTAATGCCGTTCGGTTTGAAGAACGTCGGGGCAACCTATCAAAGGGCCATGACTACTCTGTTTCATGACATGATACACAAAGAAATCGAAGTGTATGTCGATGATATGATTGCAAAATCAAAAACAGAGAGTGAGCACGTTGAACATCTGTCAAAACTATTCGAACGTCAAAGAAAATTCAAGCTCCGCTTGAATCTGAACAAGTGCACCTTCGGTGTCCGTTTAGGGAAACTATTAGGGTTCATCGTCGGCCAGAAAGGAACTGAGGTTGATCCTGACAAGGTCAAGGCCATTCAGGAAATGCCTTCTCCGAAAACTGAAAAACAAGTCAGAGGATTCCTGGGACGGTTGAACTACATCTCCAGATTCATATTCCTTATGACTGCCACGTGTGCGCCGATTTTCAAATTACTGAAAAAGAACCAGGATTGCGTTTGATCAGAAGATTGCCAAACTGCCTTCGACAGTATTAAGGAATACCTATTGAATCCGCCGATTCTGTCACCTCCAGTGGAAGGAAGACCACTGATCATTTACCTCACAGTCCTAGAGGACTCAATGGGATGTGTACTTGGCCAATAAGACGAAACCAAAAGGAAAGAGTCTGCCATCTACTATTTGAGCAAGAAATTTACCGACTGCGAAACTCGGTACACGATGCTTGAGAAAACTTGTTGCGCTTTGGCTTGGGCAGCCAAACGTCTTCGCCAATACATGATTCGTCATACTACTTGGTTGGTCTCCGAAATGGATCCAATCAAGTACGTTTTCGAAAAGCCTGCTCTCACGGGAAGAATTGCCCGTTGGCAGATGTTGTTATCAGAATATGACATAGAGTACCACGCTCAGAAAGCCGTTAAGGGAAGTATTTTAGCCGATCATTTGGCTCATCAACCGATTGACGATCAAGAATCAATCGGGTTTGACTTCCCAGACGAAGATGTCATGTATCTAAAAATGAAAGATTGCGATGAACCGTTACCCAGTGAAGGGCCAGAACCAGGTTCCCAATGGGGACTTATCTTTGACGGAGCAGTTAATCATTACGGAAACAGAATTGGGGCAATCATTGTTACCCCTCAGGGTACCCATATTCCTTTCACTGCTAGACTTACATTCAAGTGTACGAACAACGAGGTCGAATACGAAGCTTGTATTATGGGTCTCGAAGAAGCGATTGATTTAAGGATCAAAAACTTGGACGTATACGGCGACTCAGCCTTGGTTATCAATTAGATAAAAGGAGATTGGAACACACACCAATCAGGACTGATTCCTTACAAAGATTATGCAAGAAGGTTGTTACCTTTCTTCAACAGAGTTGAGTTTCATCACATCCCTCGTGAAGAGAATCACATGGCTGATGCATTAGCCACTCTCTCTTCCATGATTAGTGTAGGTCGATGGAATGACATACCTAAGATCGACATAATGCGCCTTGAAAGGCCCGCTTACATCTTCACGATTGAAGCAGTCATAGACGACAGACCTTGGTATCACGATATCAAATGCTTCCTTTAGAAACAAGAGTACCCATCTGGGGCACTCAGAAAAGACAGGAAAACCCTCAGAAGATTGGCTGGAAACTTCTTCCTGAGCGGTGATACTCTCTATAAGAGAAATTTTGACATGGTCTTGCTCTGATGCGTGGACAGACCAGAAGCAGACATGCTTATGAAAGAAATTCATGAAGGATCCTTTGGCACTCATGCCAATGGACACACAATGGCGAGAAAAATTCTAAGAGCAGGGTACTATTGGTTGACAATGGAATCTGACTGCTACGAGTACATGAGGAGGTGTCACAAGTGTCAGATATACTCTGACAAAATTGATGTACCGCCATCGCATCTCAAAGTTCTTTCTTCCCCGTGGCCTTTTTCCATATGGGGAATCGACATGATTGGCTTGATTGAACCTAAGGCTTCAAACGGACATCGGTTCATCCTAGTAGCCATCGACTATTTCACCAAGTGGGTCGAAGCAGCGTCGTTCGCCAATGTAACCCGGCAAGTGGTGGTCCGATTTATCAAAAACAATATCATCTGCCGTTATGGTGTTCCAAACCAGATCATTACTGATAATGGATCTAACTTGAACAATAAGATGATGAAAGAGTTGTGTGCAGAGTTCAAGATCGAACATCATAACTCATCTCCCTACCGACCCAAGATGAACGGAGCGGTAGAAGCGGCCAATAAGAACATCAAGAAGATCGTTCAAAAGATGGTTGTAACCTATAAAGACTGGCACGAGATGCTACCCTCTGCTCTTCACGGTTATCGTACATCTGTCCGCACTTCAATAGGGGCAACCCCTTTCTCTCTAGTGTATGGCATGGAAGCAGTGCTCCCCATAGAAGTAGAGATCCCGTCAATCCGAGTATTGATGGAAGTTAAGCTCACTGAAGCTGAATGGTGTCAAAGCCGACACGACGAACTGAATCTGATCAAAGAAAAGAGAATCACAGCACTATGCCATGGTCAGCTGTATCAACAGAGAATGAAGAAGGCGTTCGACAAAAAGGTCTGACCTCGTGTCTTCAGAAAAGGAGACCTCGTGCTCAAGAAGATACAATCATTTCTCACTGACTCTCGAGGTAAGTGGACTCTGAATTATGATGGCCCCTATGTGGTCACGAAAGCTTTCTCAGGCGGCGCCTTGAGACTTGCAACCATGGACGGAGAGGAATTTGCTTACCCCACAAATGTTGATGTAGTCAAGAAATACTTCGTCTAAACTAAAAAAAAAATGTCTCGGTGGATTGAAAACCCGAAAGGGCGGTCCAGGCAAAAGTTAGAGACATGAAAAAAAATAATCCCGGTGGATTGGAAACATCAAAGTATAATCCAGGCAAAAATTAGGGATAATGGCAAGTAACTATGTTCAACAGAGGCAAATCCCTCAGCAACAGCAGTTATACCATCCATCGGAGGAAAACTCCAGTCAAGGTCATCTTCGACAGAAGCTCAGGATGCCCCGAATTCAAAGTTGGTATAAGGATAGCGGTCGTTATGTTTCAACGTAGCCCTTTTCCCTGTAAATTACCATTTTCTAACTTTGCAAATACTCTTTGGAATCACGTGTTTGGCTGATCTCTATTTTATCAATAAAATTTGAGCCTTTGTGCTTTTGTTTGTAATTCTTACTTGTTTTAGCTTTACAGAATGACGTTGTTAACATGATTAACGATTCTTGAAATAAAACAAAAATGAATTTACTTGATAAACTTTTTCTGCTTTTAAAATAAAGACGGCAATTTCTTTTGACTGTTGAACATCGAAAGAACGTCGCTCGCTTCTCCAGAAGTAATCGAGCTTCAAAGTGCAGAATCAAAGTACTCCTTCTAAGCCAGTGCGCCTGAATGAAGGATCAGTTATGCCAGATACGGATGCTCCGTCTGACACGCCTCGGCCGAGTTCTTATCTCCTAAGCCCGACCAACATAGCTCCCAACAGGGACTATCTTTCCTAAGCAAGGTGGAATTGCTATCTTGAACCAGTGATATTTCTATACGCCCCGCGATGGCCGAGTATCCAGTCGTGTTCACCCGTCAGTTTGTATGTTGCGTCAGTTTTGTCAGCATATACATACATGCATCATGCATTATTTGATTTGCATTCACATTTCATATTGCATCACTATCACTCTAGTCTGTCTTGTCCCCTAGTGATAACAGTCCTCTCAATCAAGTTGTCAGTTCTTGCCTCGTCAGGAAACGCTGCGTTTGAACAACCTCGCCTCCAGTTTATTTCTGAGAGGAAGTTGGCCTTTGACCACTTTGATAACTTGAACCTCTGAAAGACCAGAGAACCTTTAACCGATGTCACTCTTCTCCATTGAAGATGATATCCTTGCTTTCCCGGATTAAAGAAAATCCATAGAGAAAGCCTCGTAATCAGAGATTCAGCAGCATGCCAGTTTCGCTCCGAAAGAACCGCTAATGAAAAGGTCATCGGCACCTCAAAATTAGAGCCCATCATATGGCATTTCTCCGGGAAGATCCCGAGAAAAGTATGATGTAAGACCCCAAGCGGAAGAAGTCTCTCAAGAGACTCATTTTCCCCAGATAGAGTCGACAAATGGCGTCTCCAACAGAGAAGTTTGTGTACCTCTACAATTCAGACGACTGGGTTCTCCAGCAAGTCTGACATCAAAGCTTTTTCCATCAAATGGCATCTCCCCAGGAAAATTCGGCGAGAGGTTTGAGGGAAATCCGCTACAAATAGCGTTCCTTGTCAGTAAAGTTTATTGACAAAAGAAACTAAGACCAGTTCCTTGGTAGGAAACCAGGATCGAGGGGAAGTTTAAATCAGAAACTAAGACCAGTTCCTCGGTGGGAAACCAGGATCGAGGGGAAGTTTGTTTCAGCAACTGAGACCAGTTCCTTGGTAGGAAACCAAGAACGAGGGAAAGTTGACAAAAGGAAACTAAGACCAGTTCCTTGGCTGAAGACCAGGATCGAGGGGAAGTTTGCCTTTTCTAAGCATCATTGCTTAGCAAAAGAAGATGAATGCGCAAGCTTCCATTCATAGCCATCAAAATTTCGGGTATTCCGATATTTAATCCTCTTGCATCCCGAATGCCCGAATACCTTCGTCATTCACACATTCGGGTCCAAGAAGATTAAATAGGGGCATCTGTCATACCCCAAATTTTGACCACTAAGATTTCCCATCATTGTGAAAATCATCATCACAATATGGAAGAACCATCATACTTCATCAGTCTCCCCAAAGATGGGTGAGCATTCACTACAATCAAAACTAGGGTTTCAAGCCCTCTCTGAGTGCTTAGACAAAGGATCAGTCAAGGAATGACATGATCTTCAACTTGTCTAACCTCTCAAGCATCCACAAAGGATCAAAAGGACTCCCACTCCAAAGATTAAGCACAAGGATGCTCCCTTCTAGGTGGATCAGGCCTCAAGATCGACAGTGTCACCAAATTAGGGTTTTGGTCGACCAAATTAGGGTTTTTCATCTGGGCATGAGCCAATGATCCAAAACACAACCTAATGTACTCCATGGAACCTCATGGACCCATTCATCAAGTCAATTTTTCCTCAGGGGTTGCACTCTTCAAAAATCAGGAATTAGGGTTTCTTGACCTAATTCACCCCTAAGTTGACTTTTGGGACAAATCATGAACCAAGACCTCAAAAGAGGGTTTGAGGGTCTCTAATGAACTGTATTGATCCATTTGGAACAATGGATTAATCCAAGAAGCTTGAGCAACAAGTCTCAATTTCATCTGTACAACAATTAGGGTTTTAAGGAAAAAGTTAACTGTAACTTTGACTTTTGGCCAGGACATGCTCCCAAGCCCTAAGACATGATTCAATATGCCCTATGACACCCATGGAACATGTCCATCAAGTTTGATTTAGGTTAAGGACATGATTTCCTGAAGAATTGCACAGTTTGGAATTCATTTGATAAAAAGTCAACTGTGCACAAAAGTCAACTTTGACTTTTTGAGATTTTTCACCAAAATGGTTTTTTAACCCTAAAATGATGTCAATGTATGATTTGAATCATCATTCATCAAGAAAAATCAAGAAAAGTTGGATAACTTGTAAAAGGGGTAACCATAAAAACTTAGAAAATTTTCTAAGTTAAAAATAAAGTGACAAGGGCACCAACTTTGAAGGATCATAACTCCTAAACCACAAAGCCATTTTTTTTCATCCAAAGATGGATTTGTAGCCCTCATTACCCTCTACAAAAACTTCAACTAGACCTAAGTCCAATTCATTAAGGATTTGGAGTTATGGAGTGATCAAAATGGCTGGAAATTGAAAATGTCACTTTTTCCAACACTTAGTGAAATTTTCACTAAGTCAGAATCTGCCTTCACTTTTTGCCAAATGTAGGGGGATTTTTCACTTGGATTCAAAAGAAATCAAAACCAAACATGTTCAAACAGTTGTTGTATCATGTAAGGGCTTTCCAAAATGGTCAAGAACATTACCAAATTCAACTTACACCATGAGATATGACATTGGCAAGTTGCCTTGCTGAAATCTGTCAAGGGCAAGGCAGAATTTGTAATTTTGCTCGATTTACCAAAATCAGCCAAATTCAAATGCTCCTATCCACTTGGACACATCTGAGGATTGAATCTAAAGTGGACTATCACTGAGCCAAGCCTTCAAAGTCCATGGAACAAGAAATAGCATGTTGAACCTAAAATGGCTAAAATAGGGACAAGACTCCAAATTTGGATTGAAGCATTCAATGGAAGCATCAAGGTGGCATGGACTAAGCCATTCTCATCTGAAATCAGTCAAGACTTATCCAAGACCAAGGGAACCAAAGCTCTGTGCCCTAACCTCTAATCAATGGCTAGAGGAGACTTGGATTTTCATTTGCCAACATTGGCCAAACCTACCTACCAGTTGCCATTCACTATTCCTTGCAAAACAAACTTGCTCTACTATAAATAGAGCTCAATTGTGATCAGTTTGAGTACACCAAAGCCATCTAACAGATGCTTTCCTCAAAATCTCTTTCTCTTGGCAAAAATGCCTTTCTTAGCAAGGTAGCTATCGGGTTTTGAGTTTGAGAGCTTTTCCAATCAAACCAATCACTCACACACCTCACATACATCATATAGAAGTGATCCAAACACTCACATAACATCTGGAACACAGATTTCACAAAATCACCAGCTGGTTGCTCAAACTTTCAATCAAGTTGCAGCTGAGGTACCACAAATCGTTCCAGCCATTTTCAATCAAGTCCAGGCATTCAAACACACTCCATAGGGTGTAAGGAAGTTGTTCAGATCATCACCACTCATCTGTAACACCTCCAAATCAAAAATCACATTGCACTTGCTGTCACGGCCTAGAGGTAAGCATACACTTGGTCATCTCTCAATCTATGCATATTTCCTCGCACAATAATTTGGCCATATGTTCATAATCATGCATGGAATGTTTTCCCTCAATTAATTGCATTGTTTGAATCGTGTATCAAAAATCCTAGCTTTCATGCAGAAATTAGGGTTCTTGAGGATTTTTCATGATTTCTTATTATATGTTTAATTTAAATGAAATTAATGGACATAGACATGATCGTGAGGTTGAGACGAGCATAATGATATGTGGATTGCATGTTATAATCAAGTATTCAGGGAGATTGGATAGAAAATGCAAATCAGCCAAACCCAGAACACGCGCGTGTTCTTCAGCTGTTCTTGGCGCCTTTTTTGAATTTTCAAATATTTGAATTTTGTGATTTTTCTTTAATTGATTCAAAAATTAATTTCTCTCTGAGTTTTAATGATTTTGAGTTGATTCTTTTTTTAATAATTCACAAAAATGTTAAAATATTTTATTTTAACAAAAAATCCCAAAAATATTATATATTTCATATAATTGATATTTTTGCAAAGAATTAATATTTTAATTGTTTTTGACATTTTAAATATTTTTTCCACATTGATTTTGCAACTTTTAATGCTTTCTAATTATTTTGTAGGTCAATACTTAATTTTTGAAGCATTAATCCAAGATCACAATTTGTTTTCCATATGTTAAATAATTTTGATCATTTTAATTGAATTTTTATTCAATTAAATACATTTTTGAAAACAAATTAGGGTTTTTGGATTAATTCAGCCCTCATAAATCATTTTCAAAACACTTTGGGCCTCTAATAGAGTGTAAGACCCAATCCTTTTTTGACCAAACCATTTTTGGGCCTCAGTGTATTGTATAAGTCCCGATACCGTAAAAAACAAACGGTGCGATCGTCGCCTATTCAAAAATCAATTGGGCCTCTCCTTGAGCTATAAGACCCATTCAAAACTTTTGGGCCTCTAATAGAGTGTAAGACCCAATCCCCTTTTAACCAAAACATTTTGGGCCTCACTTATTGTGTAAGTCCCTCTGTGTTAAAAGAAAACCTCGGCGCGATCGCCATTTTAAACGGAAAAATCATCTGGGCCTACCCTCGTGTTATAAGCCCCACTCTTTTTCTTTAAAACATTTGGGCCTCGTGAAAGAGTGTAAGACCCATCCCTTTGTACAGAAAAACATTTTGGGCCTCAGTCACTTGTATAAGTCCCTCTGTACAAAACAACAGTGCGATCACTGATAAAACCTTGGGCCTCTCCTTGAGCTGTAAGCCCCAAATCTTTCTTTTTCAAAGCACTTTCTCCTTTGATTTTGAATATACTGTTGTTTTCAATCTTTCTTTGTTGAACAACTAACCAAACAGCATGGAAGCTCTACAACCGAGTAAGTGGTTATTTCTTTCATTTACCGCTTTCATATACATATAACTGTATTGTGGGGCTGTTTCGCTGTAAGTCTTCTTTCATAAACTCATATCAACTGTGTAATAATAGTATAGATATTTAGAGTTTCCCCGGCAACTACGTCTAGAACTAGGTGACGCCGTTTCATTTATTCGTAGAAATAGTCAAAACTAGATCCCCATAGGATTACCAGACACAGTCTTCCCTCCTCTTGGGGTTAAACAATATGGAGATATGAAAGGCAGCATTCTCGGTGAACCCTTTCATAGACTGTCACTCATAGAAGTTGTCAAAGAAACTCTACTCCCCAGAGATAATCTTTTCTCCGTGAATGGCATCTCTTGAGTTTCTTCCAAATTCTCGAACTTTCCTGGCTTGATCTATTCTCGGTGAATGGCATGTCTTGAACTTCTCGGGGTTTGGGGACCCACGGGCTTCTTAAAAGCACTTGTCAAGAAACTCTACTCCCCAGAGATGATCTTTTCTCCGTGAATGGCATCTCTTGAGTTTCTTCCAAATTCTCGAACTTTCCTGGCTTGATCTATTCCTCTGTGAATAGCCTGTCTTGAATTTATCAGGGTTTGGGGACCCATCGGGCTTCTTAAAAGCATCGGCCTCCTCTTGGGCATCATACAAGGACCCACAGGCTTCCTAAAAGCAACCCCACCTCCTCTTGGGATTAGTACAAGGACCCACCGACATCTTAGAAGTATTCACAGCCTTCTCTTAGGCTTCGTATAATGATCTCTTCCCCCCGGGAATGATAGCCTCCTCTTGGGCTTCGTACAAGGATCTCTCGGCTTCTTAAAAGCTTCTAGCCTCCTCTTGGGCTTCGTACAAATTGTCCCGACGACCTCCTAGAGGTATAGGAACAGAACTTAGTCATCTTCATAGAAAAGTCCTTTCATAGAGTCTACTACTGTTTCTCAAAGCATGGTACAAAAGATAAAACTCTAGACTTGGACAGTCTAATCTCCTTGAGTCTCAAAGACATTCTCAAGTGACCCCTTCGTTAAATAGGAAGGAAACCCGCAGACTCGGACAGTCTAAATACCCTTTGGATTTCCCGCTTCCTTAAAGAACAGGAATAACCCGGATCCTTGAATCAAATCCATGAGTACAGTGTTACTCATATAAGAACTGATTTTCTCTTTAAAATCAGTATACTGGACCTGTCACTCAACTGAAACAGTAACCATAGCCTCCCTCTTGGGCTTTGTACAATGATCCTCCCCAGCGGAGTCAAACAACGTTTAGCCTCTCTCTTGGGCTTTGTACGAGACATATAAAGAGACTCCCTCGTTGAGTCAATCACCCTTTTGCCTCCATCTCGGGCTTTATACGAGATACAAAAAGGTTCTTATTAAGCCAAACAAATTTTAGCCTCCATCTCGGGCTTCGTACGAGATACAAAAAACTCTCTTGCTGAGTCAAAAAGCCTCCATCTCGGGCTTTATACGAGATACCAAAAGATTCCCTCGTTGAGTCAAAACCTTTTAGCCTCTCTCTCGGGCTTTGTACGAGACACATATCAACCTCCTCTTAGGCTTTGTATAAGAAAACCACTGGTTGATCCAATCAACCTTTTAGCATCAAAGTTGTGCCTCGTTCACAGTACACAAACATCAATAACTCCTTCCCCTTCCATCTAATCGTTGTAAGCGGCAAGCCTCTGGATCATCTACATCCATGCCACTGTCCCTCTTTTAGCATAAGAAAGTCCTAAGGAAAGATGGCATTGCTCTACACTGAGTTAAAGTCTTCTCCTTCAGGTTAAAATCCCCTATAAAGGAAATTATGGCATTGCCGGATTCACATATCTCGGTTAAAGTAATTCTCCTTTATAAAACAGTTGTAACATACAACCCCCCTCTTTAGAGATAACAAATTCCCTCTAAAGTCAGGACTTTCAGCTTCACATCTTGGGCTTTAATTAAGATACAAATCACCTTTCGCTTCATGTCTTGGGCTTTGAACAAGACACCAAAAGCACCCATTTCCTCCCATAGAATAGGAGGAACTACGAACGCTCTGATTTCCCTGTTTCGGTAAACGGGAATACGTAGGCATAAGATTGAAAGAAAAATCTTAGCGAGCACAATCAACAAAAAAACCAAATCCCATACTCTCACATCAAAAAGCATCAGTCCTAACATCCTAATCCTTGTTCCCCGCCAGAAACCTTCTGCCAAGATAAAAAGAAAGAAAACAGTATTGGTGAAAATACAAATAACCAGTACAAAGGCCCCTCCACATTGATAGCATTCGTAACCTAACAGACCGCTATTTAAACTCAGTATGCAAAGCAGGGTTAATTGGAGACATCTATTTCCCTTCCTTCATCAGCTTTAATAGGATAAAAAATGAATCGACCTGTAGTTTAAGCTCAAATCGCAGAGAGCGACCAGCGCTTAAGAACCGCGTCCAAAATCGCTCGCTACACCATGTCAGGTCTACTTCTACGAAGCTTCTGTTTTACCGGAGGACAATCGGGTTTGAGAGGTAGCTTATGAACTACTATGTCTGTATCCAAGCCAGGCATATCCTGATAAGACCAAGCAAACACATCCACATATTCTTCCAAAAGCAGTACTAGCCTTCGTCTGATGTCTGTCCCAAGTGTTGCCCCAACCTTGACCTCTTTCTTCCTTTCTTCGGTACCAAGGTTGATGATGTCAACTTGTTCCTCATGCGGTTGAAGATCCGTGTATTGATACTCACACATTTCTGCCAAATCATCAGGGACCTCATAATCCTCCTCATCCTCAGCTTGATAAATAGGTGAATCAAAGTCAATGGTGAGATTAGGGTCACTGAATATGATGGGTTTGGGATTTATTCTGCATGATGGAGGGATTTATTTTATTAAAATGCACAAAACTCAAATGCAAGAAAAAATGTTTTTGTAGTTTTGAAAAGATTGCCATTTTCCTTAAAAGCAAAAGAACAGTAAAATAAAAACAGAGAATTTAACAAAACAATCACTTTCATTGATTAATAAGAGTTAAAAGCGGTGGCCCATACAAAATAATCTGATAGCCTCGGGCAAAGCTACGGAATTTGAAAACATCAACAAAAGCAAGCAAATTACTCTGGCATAGGGTACAAAGTAGAGATCTCAATAGCTTCCCAATTACTCAAAGCGGCGTCACACTGAAAAACCAAGTGATAGTTGTCTTCGCCTTCAGCATCTTTCGATGATGGCATGGACTTGATGTTCTCCACTGACGAACATCTCTTGAATTGTCTTCAGTCTTCCCGTGGTCGGAGCAGCTTTTTCCTCAAGAGTTGGTTTGTAACCCAACCCTTAGTACTTTTCTCTCTCTTGGACTTCGACGACTTTGCCCCAGCCTTCCGGTATACCATTCTGTAGGGCAGATTGAATGCTTTTGAAGGAAGCAAAAGATGGATCATTGGAGGCCACTGGCTTGTTACCATCAATCATAACAGCATTTGCTATCTCAAGAGCTTGGAAAGAAGTTTCTAAAGCGTCTTCATCAGCCTCAATGTAACGGAAAGAGGACAAATTGCTGACCATCAGGTCTTCCTCGCCGTGTATGATAACCAATTTCTCTTCAGATACAAACTTCATTTTTTGATGTAAGGTTGATGTTACGGCGCCGGCCTCATGGATCCAAGGTCTTCCTAACAAACAACTGTAGGCAGGGTTGATGTCGAGGATCTGAAAGAGGATATTGAACACTTGAGGACCAATCAAAACAGGCAACTCGATCTCTCCCATCACTGATCTTCTCGAGCCATCGAAGGCTTTAACAATGAGCGAAGTGGATCTCATCACAGCTCCTCGGTATGATAACTTTTCAAGGGTTCTCTTTGGTAGGACATTCAGAGATGAACCGGTATCCACAAGAACTCTGGCCAATGTATCCTCTTGACATTTTATGGTCACATGCAAGGCAAGGTTATGATTTCTACCTGCACGAGGCAGCTCCTCATCACTGAAACTGAGTGTATTACAGGCTGTAATGTTAGCAATGACATGGTCGAATTGTCCAGCAGTAATATCTTGAGCTACATGTGCTTGTTCTAGAACCTTCTGTAAGGCTGCTCTGTGGACAATTGAATTCACTAGTAAAGACAAGATGGAAATCTTGGATGGGGTCTGATGAAGTTGATCTACCACCTTGTAATCACTCCTCTTGATAATTCTTAGGAACTCCTCATCTTCTTCCTTATTAACTACCTCCTTTCCTTTGTCCTTAGTGGGTACAGAAACAACGGTCTCCTTGGGCATAGTTTCTTTGAATAAAGGAGTGTAAACTCTGCCGCTTCAGGTTATTTTTCCCGTTCCAACTACGTTTGTCACATCTTCAGTAGTTCCCACCTCATTCCTTGGAACTACTTCTTCAACAGCGGTTCCCACCTCATTCCTTGGAACTACTTCTCCACGGATTTTGTTACCCATAATGTTCTCATAGATCCATGGCACGGCTTTAGTTCTTCTGAACCTGAATGGAATAGGTTGTCGAGTATCATATTGCTTGGAATGATTGGCAGCAGTAGCAATAATAGTCTCAGGATTGTTGAAGACCGGTACAGGTTTATTAAACACAAACACCACAGAATCGGACTTAGGCATATTGAACATAGGCACCTGCTCTCTTGACTTTGGCAGGTTAAACACATGCTCGATCACTGCAATTTCATCCTTCTTTCCTTTACTGAACACTTGTAGAAATCCTTCGTTAATCAAACCCTGGATGTCGTCTCGGATCAGTTAATAACCCTTGATATTAATATTACAACCCTCACAATTACTATGACAAGCTTTGACCAACCCAGCTTCGAACAACTTAGCATGGAAGATCTTCATAGGAGTCCGTATCTTTGAGGCATCCATTAATACCACCTCATTATTCTCGTCTTCAATGGCATTGGTGGCCCCATGTGTGGGCAATGGATTGCTTTTCACATTTGGCTGATTATCCGCAAAAGACAAAATCTTCCTCTCCACCAAACCTTTTACCACATATTTCAAAGCAAGGCAACCCTCCAAATCATGACCACCTGCCCTTTGATGAAAGGCACAAGTAACATTTGGATTATGGAATATCATAGATCTCTCTGAAGTTGGATCCATAGGTCTAGTGACAATCAAACCTTGTTGCACCAGAGAAGGATACAACTCAGTGTAAGTCATAGGTATGGATGGAAACAAAGGTTTTCCTCCCTATCTTCTGTAGGAAGTATTCTACTGAGCAGCTTGCTGTCTCTGATATTGTTGGGAATTTTGCATTTGCTGATAAGCTGACTGCTGATAAGCCGGCGCCTGCTGCGCCGCTTGGTGATTAAAGGTCGGTGTTACAGCTGCTATGTAAGGTTGCTGAGCATATTGAATCGGGTAGATCAGTTGCTGAGAGAAGTTAGGACCTGCCTGCTGTTGGTAAGTCGGTTGTTTCCATCTGGGGTTTTTCTTCCTCCCTGCCATGACGGCATTGGTTTCTCCTTCTTTCTTCTTGTGAAAGTTACTGGGAGCCTTCTTGACATTGTTGCTGGTTGAACTGCTTGCAGAACTTACTACCTTCCCACTTTTTAACCCGACCTCTACTTTTACACCAACTGCGACGATGTCAGTGAAATTGGCATTGACGCTGTTGATCATTCTTTTGTAAAATTCTAGTTTCACTGTATATATAAACCAGTCTGCCAGTTCTTTCTCAGTCAGGGGTGGTTCAACTTGAGAAGTAGTTTCCCTCCACCGTTGTGCATACTCTTTAAAGGATTCAGTGCTGCTTTGGGTCATGCTTAGCAATTATCTTTGGTCAGGGGCTAGATCCAGATTGTACTTGTAATGTTTCACAAAAGCATCCATTACATCTTGGAAACAGTGGACCTGAGATTGATCCAGACTTAGGTACCACTTAGCAGCAGCGCCCTTCAAACTATCTTGAAAACAATGTATCATTAACTTGTCATTACGCACGTGGGCGGCCATTCTTCGGAAATACATGATCAAGTGTGATTTGGGACACATGGCGCCCGAGTACAGCTCAAAGTTCGACAGCTTGAATTTAGAGGGAATCACCAAGTCTGAGACTAGGCACATGTCCTTGACATCAGTGCTAAAGGCGTTACTTCCTTCCATAGCCTTTATCTTCCTCTGTATTGTCTCGACGCTCTCTCTTAAATTTTCATTTTGGTCATCCCCCTCTTCGGATACATCAATGTAGTCATAGGGGTGGTGATTATGGAAAATAGGACGAGCCTGTGTCTGCACCGCTGGTGGAGCAAAGGTAGGAATAACCTACTGAGTCTCATTAATCAGAGGTACTACCTGTTGAGTAGATTGAGGAACTGTGGCGCGGATGAAGTCGAATGGCATACCCAAAGTAGGGTTTACAACATGAATGACGGGAGGTTCTACTGTAGTAGTGATGATCTCAGAGACCACAGTGGCCTGGGTATCCATCTTTGCTCTCAAAATGTTGACAGCTTCCAAAAGCTGCCCCATTCCACCTTATATTTTTGTCAATTCATTATTGACTCGGTCCATTTCCCCATAGGCTTCTGACATCTTCAATCGAGCTTGGGCCCGAGTGTTGTATCCGTGCTTAGGATTCAGTGTGACGGTTTTGAGATAACAAGGCGACATCAGACAAAGCCGAAGAGGAGAATGCACATGATATGATATGATGCACATGAGAATGCACATGAAAATGCAAGCTAAACTATCAAGAAACCAAATAAATTTTGCAAATAATATAGGCAATGGAACCTTTTGTCAAAACATCTTCTTCATTAAGAAAATCTGGCAGTCGTTACATCAAGAGCAGAGTATCTTCATGCTCTGAATACAAAAAATAGGGACATACCCATAACAGAAAGGAAATAACAACAACATCGAAAGGAAATAACAAAGAAAGAAACAACAACATCAACTTTAAAGGACTAGAAATTGGATCCACTGGTGGCTGTCTCTTCCTCTTCATTGATCTTCTTCATAAGCTCCTCAATACGACCCTTGATCCTTTCTCTTTCGAGAAACAAATCAGTCAGAGCATCCACCATCCTTTTTTTGGTCTCCGGTGGTGCTTCGTGACGAGGAAATGGCTTCCTCATCACTCGAGCTATGTCACGGGACTATTGCAGGTGAGTCTCGGTGGCAGAACATTCAGCCCTCCACAATCGCCTATTAATCTGGCGCCAAGCGCGCTCAAGTCGCACTTTCATTTCAAAACCTTCCTTTTCTTCATAGTACATCATGTGCATGTCCTCATTGGCTGGAGGTCCTTCCTTCATGTGGCCTAGCTGGCGGCGAGCAAGGACAGGGTTGTAGTTGATACAACCATTTCTTCCCATCAAGGGTACATTGGGGCAATCCCCACAGCTAACGATCATGGTAATTCCTTCATCTGTCGGGTCATACCATTCGATATCAGTATGCTTCAATTCCATTAACTTCTTGGACAATATCTTACAATCTTCAACCCCCCAGAAAGCCGGAGTCTTTGGCAGATAAGAGATGAACCATTTGTAGAAGAGGGCTACACAGCAGACAATTGGCCCACAGCCTCTTGAGTATCTGGTCTGGATCGAGTGGTAAACATCCGCAAGCAAAGTTGGGACTGGATTGTTGATTGCGAATATCTGAATGGCTTGGACATCCACAAAATGTTTGGCGTTTGGAAACAGAAACAAACCGTAGATCATCAGAGCTAAGGTTGATTCAAACAGTGCCTCATTTCCTCGGTTCTTGAAATAAAGGGCTTTTGCTAGCAAGAACAAAGCGGGGAGTCCGTGTCGCCCTCCTTTGATGGTCAAATTAGCTTGAATGTCCGATACTCTGATCTTCGTAGCCATGGCAATTTCTTTAATGGAAGGCATTGCCTCGATCCCAGAGAAAATCGGAGCCTTCCTGATGGGGATTCCAATCATAGCAGAGAATTCTTCCAAGGTTGGGACCAGCTGGAACTCGGGAAATAAGAAGCAACGATAAGCTGGATGGTATAACTGAACCAAAACCTTAAGGGGCCCTTTGGTTACTGGCAGTCTCATTAGTGGAAGAAGGCACCCATACTTATCAGCGAAAGCTGATGGGTCTGCGACTCTGTCACCCAACCACAACAATGGGTCCTTTGATTAGTCTTCTCCTATCAATCTCATTGTGAGCCTCTGGTTCTCCTTCTGCAATCTTTTATTCTCAAGAGTAAGTTCGTCCAAATGTGACTTCCATGGTTCTGGTGGAGCCAATATGCTAGCAGTAGGTATAGATGAAGTGCAAGGAGAAAATAAATCTCCTTGCGCCTTCCTCTTCCTGGTAGATTCTTCCTCCTTTCTCCTAAGACTCTTTTGAAGTTCATTCATCTCAAAGTCAAGAATTTGGTACTTGTTCCTCCACGCGTTCCTTTCTTGCTCTACCTGAGCCAATCGAATCTTCAATTCGTCCTCATTGCTCGTGAAGAATAGAACAGGGTCTCGAGGAGCTAGTGGAATAGGCTCATGACGTTTGTATGGTATCTTCAAATTAATAGCCTTTTCCTGTACCCAACAAGTATAAGATTCTAAAGCCAAACACTCGGGTTTTCCTAAGGCGGCAATTCCTCTCTTGTGAACATGACGCGAAGCGTGCACCATCCTCTCTTTGAGCACGGGTACTTGTTTTCTTCAAAGAACAATCCCTCCAAATAAATGTTATTTGGCTTAGCCTCCATAGAGTAACCATGTTGACGACAGGCCAAGGTTGGATTGTAGCTTATACCCCCTTTCGTACCAAGAAGAGGTACGTTAGCGAAACCCCCATAGCTAACGATCATGTCTCTGCCTTTGAGTGTCGGATTATACCACTCCAAATCAGTGTTCGTGAGGGACATAATCTTTTATGACCATAGAAGCCCATCTTTGAGATCCCAGAAGGTTGCCGAACGAGGTAAGTGAGAATTAAACCACTTATATAACAACGTAGCACCGCATGTTACCATTCCCCCTCCATGGAAATTCCTTAGGTGTACTGAATGGTAAGTGTCGACAAGCAAAGTAGGAACCAGATTCCCAAGGATGAAAATTTTAATTGCATTCATGTTGACAAAGTTCTCAATGTTGGGAAACAGAAATAGCCCATAAATGAGTAAAGCCATAACAGCTTCATAGTCCACCATGTTCTTTGTACTGGCATAATGACGGGCTTTCTCCATCAGGAACTTGGCGGGCAAACCAAAAATTCCTCCTTTGATAACCAAGTTAGCTTTGACATCTGACAACTTGAGGTGAGCGGCTTCTGCAATATCCTTCTCCTTAGGTGTCCTTTCCAAACCAAGATAGCATATTCCTCGAGAGTAGGCATTAACTGATAATCTGGGAAAGTGAAACAATGATACACGGGATCATAAAACTGTACGAGAGTGGGAAGCATCCCATCTACCATCCTTAACTTCATCAAGGAGAAAATTTTCCCCTACTTGCTTCGAAATGTTGATGATTCGTTGATCGGCTCACCCAGACTCTTCAGATTTTCCAACTTTGGACTAATGAAGGTGTACTTCTTCGTTTTCTTTCTTCCAAAATCCATCCTATAAGGTTTGCAAAACAAAATTGAGTTCCTTGAATGCGGCATGATGTATGGATTAATGTATGCAACATAAATACACATGGACAGATAGGTACATATACACACAACACAACAAAGCCTCGGGTCGGAGGTCATAAGCGTGGAGCCATGGTCTACCCATCCCAAGAGGTGTGTACTGTGGGTTCTCAGTTTGCAGAACAAGGTTCTAAGAAGTTCCCAGAGTCGACAACCTATCTTTCGGATTTTATCGACTTCCCAATTGCTCGGTAATCAATAAAATTCTCAAGAGAGTCTCGTCTGAGTATAGTATCGCGTAGCAACCATTCAGGATTACTCCCTTATAGTCATCGCACTACATCCTAGATAGGCCAAGTGGGGTAAAAGGGGTAACTAAAGGTCATCAGTATCCCTGGCACCAAAGTTGAAAGTAGTAACGCATTCACGATTGCTCGTTCAACATATACCACTTCCAAGAGGGCCTCAACTGAGTGTGGAACTTCAAATCAACTCCTTTGGGATTTCTCCCTCGAAGTTTACTTGACTATGTCCACGATCCTAATCAAATGTACTCTCAAGTCCGGGTTAGGACTTATCTCACCACTCAATAGTACCATGCCCACAGAAGGAACCAAACAAACATACAGATATATGTATATATACATATATGTACAAGTATAGCAAACAAACATAAATAGCATAAACAAAATAAGGTGGGCTTAACCCTCAAACTATATGTCCCCAGTGAAGTCGCCATTTCTGTTGCGGTGAGAATCGGATAACAAGCTATTAATTAACTTGCATCACATTTCTTTGAATTCACCACCAACTTTGATTTAGCCAAAGGAAAGGTTCAAGATCGAGAAAACCTAAAGGGGGGAGATCTAAGGTTCGGGGGTTGGTTATACTAAAGGAAGGTATTAGCACCCTTAATATCTGCATTACTCTACAGGAACCTCTTGTTTTATTTGTGTTATGTTATGTTTGCTAGCTAAGGGTAAAGTAAAGACCTAAGGGTATGTATGCTAGGTTTGCTTGCCAAGATGCCGCGTCTTGTGCCTACGTATCTGACTAATGAATCAGAGCAACCGTAGTTCGCCTAACTAAGGGTGGAAGAGGAACCATTGACTATGGCCAAAGTTCCAAGGGGAAATGAGTATGAGCTCATTTAGAGTTTTAAGAAACTCTCTAAGTCTAGTTGTAAGGGTAAAGTGAATACTCAAAGTGATGAGTCTCATATAGAGTTCAAAACTCTAACCTATTTCTAAGTTATAAGGTTGAATGTCTATGAGGACAAGGTGATAATGAGCTATCTATGACTATGAGGTCAATAGAGAGACTTTTTCTATGACTATGAGGTCAATAGAGGATGGCTATGAGGCCAAGGGAGAGGGGCTATGACTATGAGGTCAAAGCTTTACCTATGACTATGAGGTCAAGGTTGAAGAGATTACTCTATGACTATGAGGTCAAGAGGGGATCCTATGACTATGAGGTCAAGGGGGGATGGATGCCTAAGACTATGAGGTCAAAGGTAGCAATGAGCTTTCTATGACTTTGAGGTCAATAGAAAAACTTTTCCTTTGGAAGGAAGGGGAAGAATAACATTTTGTAAACAAGAGTTACAGAGGGATTGAAATGCAATAAAACATATGAGTTCAAGAACTCCACAACAGTAAGCATCAATCAATATGTGAAATAAAATTGCAAGTGTGAACATGGCAACAACAAGAATAGTTGGTCATGTATCTTCAACAGAGAACAAAAATACAGATAATATTCTCATGCTAAGGTTTTGTTAAAGTCAGGACACAAAGCTTCATAAATCACAACATACTTCCAAGACAGCTCACTTTAAAGTCAGTGGTCACATACATAAGCCAAGTATGGCATAGAAAACATTCTCACAGTTTGAAAACGAAAACATTTAAAGTCATGCAACTTAGCAACAAATGCTAAAAAACAGACAACATTCTAATGACGAGGCTCAGTAGAAATCAGGAGACAATGTTGAAACAAAATTCACAAGTTACAGCATACTCCAACAAAATGTTTTTTAACGTCTTTAAGAAAAATGGTTAATTTTATTTACAAAAGAAGACTAAAAATTAACATGAAATTAGGAATATTTTTATTGCTCCTTTTTGAAAATATTAGGAAAAGAGAGAAAATATAAAAAATAAAATAGCAATGAAATATAAATGCAAAACAAAAAAAGAAAAAGAAAAAAAAAATGAAGAACAAAGTGGCACTCGCCACTTTCTCATGTGGCTGGCGCCATGAAGGCCCTCCACTAATGTGGCTTGCGCCACATCCATCATGGTCGGCGCCATGTGCACTTATTGTGTGTGTTAGTTCTTGTTATTGGCTAGAATTTTGGTAAAACAATGTTGTTGTTAAAGATGTCATATGTCTGATGTCTTAACATGAGCTCTTAACATTCTATTTATGTTAAGTTATTTAGGGTTGCAGTTTGTGTGCTGATGTTAAACATGATGTCTTGACATCAGTTGTCAGAACATCAGTCTGTTGTGTTAGGGTTGCGCGTGTTTTTGTTATTAGAAGATCTGATTGAGAGATTGCAGGCGAAGATCTTGGATTAGATTCTTTCTGTTGCAATCAGATATGGAGCAGATCTTGTTGCTATTTTTAGGGCTGAAAGATATGAAAAGATTTAAAAATAAAATCTGTTTTAAATTCAAATCAAATCAGATATTTTCAAGGAGTCCAAGCCCAAGTCTGAGTTTCTATTTAAAGCAGCCTCAACCCTACTTGGAAGGCACGAAAGCAAGAGATTAAAGACTGAGAGTCAAGTGTGTGTTTTCGTTTGTGTATTGTAAGTCATTCATGTTTGAATTGGTGTAATCGTTTTGAGTTGTTAATTGTTCTTGATCAAAGCTTTTAAGCAAGATCAAGTTGTGTTTTGGAAGTGTGACTTCTATACTTTGTAATCTTTGAATTGTATCACTGTGCTGATTTAGGGGGAGTGAGTGGTTTCTCATGTCTAAGTGTATCTTAGGTAAAAGTGTCATTGGGTAGTGATTAAGTTAGATGATTGTCAACTGGGATTGTTGAGTCTGTAATTTAATACTACTAATAGTGAATTTCCTCCCTGGCTTGGTAGCCCCCAGACGTAGGTAGTTAGACCGAACTGGGTGAACAATTCATTGTGTTGATTTTCTGTTATTTTATTGCCTTGTGTCATATTGCAGATTGTGTTGTTGTGACATCACACTTAACATCACACATCTGATACCAGAATTTCAATTGGTATCAGAGCAGGCATCCTGCTCTGCATCTGGGTGAGATCTAGGGCTGTTACTTTCTGGTACTATTGACAAGGAGAGTGGTGGATTTGTGAATAGACCCCCTATTCTAGATGGCTCAAATTATGAGTATTGGAAACCTCGCATGGTTACCTTCTTGAAGTCCTTGGATAGCAGGGCTTGGAAGGCTATTTTAAAAGAATGGAAACATCCTGTTATTGTTGAAAAAGATGGAACATCAAAGCTGAAACCTGAGGAAGAGTGGACCAAGGAAGAAGATGAACTTGCGCTTGGAAATTCTAAGGCTTTGAATGCCATTTTTAATGGTATTGACAAGAACATCTTGGATCTAGTTTTGTCTACTTCTGAGAGTGATCAACGGGCTTAATGCTAGACGTAGTTGCCGGGAAACTCTAAATATCTATACTATTATTACACAGTTGATATGAGTTTATGAAAGGAGACTTACAGTGAAACAGCCCCACAATACAGTTATATATATATATATGAAAGCGGTAAATGAAAGCGTATAAACACTTACTCGGTTGTAGAGCTTCCATGCTGTTTGGTTAGTTATTCAACAAAGAAAGATTGAAAACAACAGTATATTCAAAATCAAAGGAGAAAGTGCTTTGGAAAAAAAGTTGGGGCTTACAGCTCAAGGAGAGGCCCAGGGTTTATCAGTGATCGCACTGTCGTTTTGTACAGGGACTTATACAAGTGACTGAGGCCCAAGAAAGATTTTCTGTACAAAGGGAATGGGTCTTATACTCTCTCAAGAGGCCCAAAGATTTAAAGGATGGGGCTTATAACACGAGGGTAGGCCCAGAGGTTTGATTTTTCAACTGGCGATTGCGCCGAGGTTTTCTTTTAACGCAGAGGGACTTATACAATAAGTGAGGCCCAAAATTGTTTTGGTTAAAAGGGGGATTGGGTCTTACACTCTAATAGAGGCCCATAAGTTTATTTTTGTACAAGTGGTGGGGCTTACAGCTCAAGGAGAGGCCCAAGGTTTTATTTTGAAAAGGCGACGATCGCGCCGTGATTTTTAAAAACGCAGTGGATCTTATACAATGACTGAGGCTCAAAATTTGTTTGGTTTTCAAAAAGAGTTGGGTCTTACACTCTAATAGAGGCCCAAGAGTATTTATTTTAAAGAAATGGGGCTTATAACACGA
Source organism: Lathyrus tuberosus (assembly GCA_022829125.1). Classification (NCBI taxonomy): domain Eukaryota; kingdom Viridiplantae; phylum Streptophyta; class Magnoliopsida; order Fabales; family Fabaceae; genus Lathyrus; species Lathyrus tuberosus. The sequence goes on from JALAZF010000090.1 coordinate 12,881,154, forward strand.
GGGTAGGCCCAAAGGTTTTTTTTAACGGACGATGATCGCGTCGAACTTTTTGAAATACAACGGGACTTATACAATAAGTGAGGCCCAAAATTGTTTTGTATTTACAAAAAAGAGTTGGGTCTTACACTCTAATAGAGGCCCATGAGTGTTTGAAAATGATTTGTGAGGGTGAAAATCAAAGAAACCCTAATTTTGTTTTCCTTTAAAAGTAAATATTTAAAGAAAATCAAATAAAATGATAAAAATACCAAATAGGTTTGAATAAACCACTTGTGATTTTTGTTCAAGGTTTGAAAAATGAGGTTTTAATCACAAGAGATATTAAACTCATTTGGTTTTGATTTTCAAAGTAAATATTCATTTTTAAAATGTTTTAAAACAATTAAAAAGGAATTTATTCACAAAAATACTAATTATATTAAATAAATAATATAAAATTTTTTTTTGTGGAATAAAGTATTTCAACATTTTTGTGGTTTTTTGCAAAAAGAACCAATAAAAAATAATTAAAATTGAGTGAGTTATTAATTTTTCAAATTATTTAAAATAAAAGTGAAAAATAACAAAAATAGGAAAAAGTGGTAAAAAAGAGATCTGGGGCGAGGGGGATTCGAACCCCAGACCTCTCGCTTGCCAATACACACAAAACCAGCTGATCAACCACTTGGGCGCAATGCCAATTCAAATATAGTATGGCAAATGATAAATATATAGAGAACTTGGTTGGATTTTCTGAAAATGGCGCCATGGCCATCTTCTTCCTCGAGCTCGTGCATGAAGCACCCTATCTCCCTCATCTCTTCACCATTTGACATGATTCAAACACCAAACTCGTGCGTTTTTTCACAAGGAACAAGATGGCAATGCTTGATTTTATTTATTTTCAGTGTGGAGTAAGATAATCATGATGAACACAGATGAACCCTAATTTGCAAAAGCAATCATGCAGGCATGGTTATGAGGGCTATGATCCAATTTTTTTAGGGAAACACTCAGCATATGATGGCAAGCAATTGGCAAAAATATCATGCGAGGAAATATGCATGGATCATGAAGTTAGAGTTTGAGACTTACCTTGATGCAAGCTGAAATGGAACTCTGTACAGATGGTGTTCCAGATGTGATTTGATGATCCCTACAGCTTCAATGGATGTTGTGGAGTGTGTTGCAAGCTTTGGAACACTTTGAAAGTCTTTGGATCAAACTGGAGCACTCCAACTGCATAATTGAGGCATAATGGCTTGGCTGAAGGATGATTTTGAGCTAGGGGTGTTACAGTTGGTGTTTAAGTGTTTGGACACCTCAAATACATCATATGTGATGTGTCTGAGCAATTGGAATGGATTGCTTGTGGCTGCAACTCAAAACCCGATAGTGGTTGCTCAAAAACAAAGAAATTTGGCACTTAAGAGAGAGTGAGAGAAAGTAGTGCTATAATTGGCTTTGTTGTGAGTTGAATGATCCATTGGAACCTCTATTTATAGGTGATCAATTATTGTCTTGGAGGAATAGTGAATGGCTGCTGGATCAGATCACATTCAAGGCTTTGGCTTGGTGGCATTTCTTCTCATGCAAGGCAACCTAGACCCTCCCAAGAGCAGGGCTATGCCTTGACCAAATTCACATTCTTTAGATGTTTTTATTGTTGTTTAATCAGAGAACTTGACTGAGGAGAGTAAGAATCTTGATAATGCACTATTCCACATTAATGCTCTTTGAATTCAAGGTGAAATGGGATAAAATGCATGAATTTCAAGTTGGAAGATTCCTTGGCTTTGTGACTCAGCCTTATCAGTTGGATCAGATGCATTGTGATTGGTTTGAGTACATGTGGCATTATGATCCTCAGTTTTGGTTCAGAAATCGTGTGTGGCAAGCAAACATGCAAACTGATTTTTCCAAAACACCTTCCAGCAGCATGGCTTTGGGCATGGATTTCTCTGGGCTCAAGTGGAATTAATTCATGCTGATAAGCTCTTTGGATTCTCAGAAACATGTGCAACAACATTGATGTTTATCTTTGGACTTGATTCAGCTTGCAACTAAGTGAAAAGATCTCACAAGTTTTGGTGTTTCAACAAAATCGCCTTGCCCAGAATTTTTTCTAAGTGTTGGAAAAGTTGTATTTTCATGTTTTTAGTGACTTTGATCACTCCATAACTCAAAATCCATGAGGAATTTGGAGGGGGTCAGTTTTAAGCTTTTGATCATATTTAGTTTTGATACTTTTTGGATCCAAGTGAAAAATGCCCCTACATTTGGAAAAAAGTGAAGGCAGATTCTGACTTAGTGAAAATTTCACTAAGTGTTGGAAAAAAGTGACATTTTCACTTTTTGTGATTTTGATCAATCCATAACTCTAAATCCATGAAGAATTGGAATGAGGTCTAGTTGAAGTTTTTATAGAGGGCCATGAGATCTACAAATCAAGCTTTGGATGGGGAAAAATGGCTTTGTGGTTTAGGAGTTATGATCCTCCAAAGTTGGTACCCTTGCCACTTTGTTCATAACTTAGAAAATTTTCTAAGTTTTTATGGTTACCCCTTTTACAAGTTATCCAACTTTTCTTGATTTTTCTTGATGAATGATGATTCAAATCATACATTAACATCATTTTAGGGTTAAAAAACCATTTTTGTGAAAAATCTCAAAAAGTCAAAGTTGACTTTTGTGCACAGTTGACTTTTTGTCAGATGAATTCCAAACTGTGCGATCCTCTATGAAATCAAGTCCTTGACCTAAATCAAACTTGATGGATTGATTCCATAGGTGTTATAGGGTGTATTGAATCATTTCCTAGGGTTTGGGAGCATGTCCTGGTCAAAAGTCAAAGGTACAGTTGACTTTTCTCGCGAAACCCTAATTGTGGTACTGATGAAATTAAGACTTGTTGCTCAAACTTCCTGGATCAATCCATTGTTACAAATGGATCAATGTGGTATGTTGGAGACCCTCAAATTATGTCTTGAGGTCTTGGCTCATGATTAGTCCCAAAAGTCAACTTAGGGGTGAATTAGGTCAAGAACCCCTAATTCCTGATTTTTGATGTATGCATCCGCTGAGGTCAGATTGACTTGATGCTTGGGCCCATGAGGTTCCATGGGGTACTTTAGGATATGCTTTGAAGCATTGGCTCATGCCTAGAGGAAAATTTCCATCTGGAGGCCCTGGTCGACCAAAACCTTAATTTGGTGACACTGGTGATCTTGAGGCTTGATCCACCTGGAAGGGAGCAACCTTGTGCTTAATCCTTGAAGTGGGAGTCCTTTTGATCCCTTGTGGATGTTTGAGAGGTTAGACAAGTTGAAGATCATGTCATTTCTTGATTGACCCTTTGTCTAAGAACTCTGAGAGGGCTTGAAACCCTAAGTTTGATAGTAGTGGATGCTCACCCATCTTTTTGGGGAGACTGCTAGTTTATCCATATTATGATAATGATTTGCACAATGATGGGAAATATTGGTGGTCAAAATTTGGGGTATTACACGTACCAGGCTTAAAGCCTAAACCAGTTTTGCCTTGGTTATCAACCACATCAATAACTCGACCCCAACCGTCAGACCGACCAGTCTCTAATCTCATCCCCATATTAACCATCTCAGTGAAATCACTCGGGGCACTAGCAATCATACGCTCATAATAGAAAGGACTCGGAGTTTTCAAGAAGATTTTGGTCATCTCTTTTTCTTCAAAAGGAGGATTTATCTAAGCAGCAATCTCACGCCACCTATGTGCGTATTCTTTGAATGTCTCCTTATCTTTCTGAGCCATTGCTCGAAACTGGTCATGATCGGGAGCCATATCCACATTATATTTATACTTCTTTACAAAAGCCTCACCCAAATCTTTGAAAGTACGAATTTGAGTGCTGTCGAGTCCCATATACCATTTCAAGGCTGCACCAGACAAACTGTCTTGAAAGTAGTGAATGAGAAGCTGATTATTATCAGTCTGAGTCGACATCTTGCGAGCATACATAGTCAAATGACTCATCGGACAAGAGTTACCCTTATAATTTTCAAAGTCAGGGACCTTGAACTTATGTGGGATCTTCACATTAAGAACTATGCATAACTCATGGGCATTCTTCCCAAACATTTCTTTACCCCCTTAAAGCTTTGATTTCTTTCTGCATTTCCGCAAATTGATCTTGAATCTCTTCCATTCTATCATAAGCACTGACATTATCGCTCGTAGCAATGTGGAAAATTTGTTCTTCACCAAAAGGAACAATATGGACCACAGGCGGTGGTACAGACATCACAGGCTGGACAGTAGGAACAACTGGAACTTCAGGAGGTGATGGCAGTGGTGGTTGATAACCTTCAGGAACAAAGTTAAAAGGCATGCCCCCAGGGGAAGCTAGGAGGCATGGAGTGTTGAGGAACACTGGCAGGCGCCACAAAGATGGGTGTAGAGATAATCTCAGAAATGATTGTCCTTTGCACAGGAGTCGAAAGCGGATGAGGAGGGGGTGGCTGATTCTGAGAAGCCATCAATGCTTCCATCCTCGTAGTGAGTCTCTCCAAACTATCCTTCAAATTTGTCACTTCCTCATAAAACTCACGGTTCTCTTGTTGCAATTGATCCATCTTTTTCTTCAGATTAGCTCGAGTATTGTACTGATGCGACAACTTGGCTGAATGAAGACCAAAGGGAAACTTAAGATACCTGGAAAAGGCAAAACACAATGCACAATGATGCAAATGCAAATTCAAAATGCAAATGTTTCATTTAACTTTCAAGGATATTTAAAATATAAAGCAATTGCAAACATCTTAAAGAATTAACACTTTTGAAATACTGATGAACATCCCATTTTATTGAATATTGGAAAGAGCTACACTTGGATGTTCAAGTTACAAAGGATTAAAATACAATAAGAAAAAGCTAGATCCTAAAGATCCTAAGGAGCATCCGATGACGATCTAAGCTGATACTTCTTTCAGAGCCTCTTAATCTCTCTCTCATAGTTGTACTTCATGGCGGTCTTCTCTAACATGAGCCGATCCACGATACCCTTCCAAGCACCAGAAGTGGGAGGATTAGATGATGAAGTAGTAGAGGAAAATAAATCCTCTCTATGTCTCTTCACAGCACGTCGCTCAAGCAACTCAATCAAGTCATCTTTTTCCTTCATCTGCTTTTGTAACTCTAACTTCTCAAGGTTTGAAGCGTGAAACTTGGATTCCTAAAGATCTTTTTCTTCCTTCATCTTGGCCAAAGCATCTTGAAGAGTCTTCACATCACAGAAGGAGTAGGGAGCGGTTTAGCGACCACTGTGGACATGGGTTTCTCAAAAGAATAAGGCATTTTGAGCTTCTTAGCTCTCTCTTTCACCCAAATCATATAAGGTTCCAAGGCAATGCAAACTTATCTCCCAAGTTGTCCTCTACCCATCCTATGAATCTTAGTCCAAGCATGAGCCATCCTTCCTCTCAAACCAAGAGAGTCATTCCCTTCTTGGAAAAACAAACCCTCTAAGTAAATATTTGTAGGCTTATCCTTCATCGTATAACCAAGCTGACGGCGAGCTAAACTAGGGTTGTAGTTAATTCCTCCTTGTGTGCCAAGAAGAGGCACATTGGAGAATTACCCACAACTATCAATAATTTGGACACCATCATAAACAGAAGAATACCAAGTAATGTCAGCATGAGTAAGGGACATGATCCTCTGAGACCACCTTAAATAAATGTTGTTCTCCTTGAAAGCCGATGACTGTGGCAAGTGCGAAATAAACCACTTGTACAATAGAGGTGTGCAACAAACAATGGTACCATTCCCCTTAGAAGTCCTATGATGGATGGAGAAGTAAGTATCACCAAGTAAAGTCGAAACAGGATTCCCAATCAAGAAAATCCTAATAGCGTTAACATCCATAAAGTTGTCAACATTAGGGAATAAAACTAGTCCGTAGATAAGCAAATATAGCCTCAAATGCCTATGTGCTACCAGCCTTAGCAAATAAAGTGGTTTTCCCAATCAAGAACTTAGAAGTTAAACCCTTGATGCCTCCCTTAACCCTAAGGTTAGCATCTATATCAGATTTCGTCATATGGGTGGCCGCAACAATTTCTTGAGGCTTAAGAGCTTCCTCTAAACCAGTATAAGGAACCTTATCAGAAACTGGTATACCCAACAAATAAGCATACTCTTCCAAAGTCGGCATGAGCTGATAATCAGGAAAAGTAAAGCATCGGTTGACAGGATCATAGAATTGCACTAGGGTGTTCAGAATTCCGTCTTCAATGTTGGTAGAAAGAATAGATAGAAGTCTCCCACGACGAGATCTGAAGTTTGAATGATCAACTACCAAGGACACTAGCTTTTTCAAATCTGTAAGATCAGGAGCTTTGAAACAGTACTTTTGAGTGTTTCTCCTTACAATATCCATGATCACAATATCTCCAATGTTTGCAAAGGAAAATCTCTGAGATCCTTGAAAACTGATTGAAACAAAATGTCCATGAATGCATGCATGCATGTATGCAACAACCACAAACAAGATCATACAAGGCACACGGGTTCAAGGTTCTGAGTCACAAGCATGGAGTCAAGGTTAAGAACCTCCCACAATGGTATGTACTAGGGTTTATATCCACCTGTAGAACAAGGTTCTAAAAAGTTCCCAGAGTCATAGATCCATCTTTCGGATATTATCTGCTTAAACGACTACTCGTCAGCCAATAATATTCTCAAGAGAAACTCATCTAAGTATGGTATCGCGTAACAACTAATTCAAGTCTACACCTAAATAGCCACCGCACCACATCCTAATAAGGCCAAGATGGGTTAAAGGTTCTACGGTCCTCAGCTTCTCAGGCTCCCAGGTCAAAAAAAGTAATGTCAAATACGACTACTCGTATGACAACAGTAATCCCAAAGGGGCCTCCACTGAGCGGGGGATCTCAAGTCAACTTAGTAAGGACTACTCCACGTAAGCCGAACAAGACTATACCACCCTCTTATCATAAGTGCACTCAAGTCTGGGTATATGACTTATCTCACCACACAGATCACCAAGCACCCAAACAGAACAAGCAATAATAAACAAATCAAACAAAAAGCGATAAATAAATCAAAGTAGGCTGAACCCACTAAGAACCAGAGTCCTCAGCAGAGTCGCCACTTTTTTGTAGCGGTAAAAATTATGAGTGTAAGCTATTGATTAATTTAACTCATAAAGCAAGAGTCGCCACCACACTTTTATTTTATCCAATAGGAAAGGAAAAAGAGCGAACAAAACCTAAAGAGTTCTAAAATAAGAACAAACAGAGAATGGGTAAGGGGGTTGGTTACGCGATGGGAAAGTGTTAGCACCCAAAACGTCTATAGTGCTCCATAGGAACCCTTTGAAATATCTACGCTTTTTGGTTTGAAAATGTTTGTTTGAAAAGAGATTGGGGTGATGAGAAGAGAAATATTTTTTAAGATTTTTGTGTTTGGAGAGACTTATCGCCTCATGCCTACGTACCCACTAAGTGCAATATAGGATCAAAACCTCGTATTTCATGGTACAAATAACAATATTTGTTGGTTTTGGTTGATTTTAAAAGTAGAGACAACTTGTCATCTTAAGTGGATAACTCAACTAATCAACCATAAGAATGAAAACATGGTCTCATACATTACCATGGAGAGGGCTCCAACTCGGATAAAATCAACGAGTATGCCAACTAACCCCCACGGGTAACAAAAGATCCAATTATTTCAAACCACACTATGGTGAGTAGGAAATTTACACCCGACTATGAAAATGACTCATGTCTAAACTTATGAAAAGACAAAGTGCACAAAGGCACAAAACAATTGAATGAGGTTAATATGTTTTAGCTTTGAAATGGTCAAAGTATGATTAACATGGATTGACATTTATTAAAGAAAACAAAGTTTAAAAATCACTTGACCGAAGTCAAGGTTTTATTATGAAAGCGGTTTTAAAGTTTGAAAACAAGAAGGTTTTGAAAAAGAGAGGAGATTTTGAAAATTTAAGAAGGGGTGGAGAAGAAGTGACTATCCTAAAACATAAAATAAAAGCTTGAGATAAGAAAGATCTAACCAAAAGAGATACTCTTCAAAGTATAATAGGAAAATAATTACATCCTCTTGAGCCACTAAGCAAGCCAAATAAAGGCTAGAATACCAAACTCCATAATGATCCAAAGCATAAGGGAGATAATCCTAATTCTAAATCCATAAGCCCATAATCAAGCCAAGAAGTCTAAGAGTAGAGATCCTCCAATGCAAGGGATGATGGCCATAGTCCAACAATTAAAAGCACAAGTCTTTTAGTGGTTCAATATTTATTAATGTCTTAAGAGAAGTATGGTCCAAGTGGACAAGAGAAAAATGACATAAACATAAACATGATATGATATATGATAATATAAAGCATAAGAAAAAGAGAGAGATAGGGAGAAAGAAGGAAACATAAACAATAACATCGTAAAGACACCAATGCCATAAGCCTTCAAAAGGTAACCGATTTGAATATTTCCCGTTGTTTTTTTAAGTACATAAACAATAACGTCGTTGTTACAGTTTCTTTCTTTACTGTGTTAAGCAATCGCCAAGTGACTTATATAGATGTCACCCTACTCGAGGCCGGTCAATAACAATGTTAGTGCTAACACATGTTAGAGAAGTGATATGTAAATCACTCTCCTAAAACATGCCACAAAAAAAAGGAATAGTCTAATCATAATCAAGATTTCATATCGATTTATCAAAGGAAATCTATCAAGATTCCAAAGTATGGATAATGATCCAAATGATCATTCATCCATATATTTGAAACAATGAAGATTAAACATCTTCGAAAATCAACAATCATCGATTTGGAGATCTCATCGACCAAAAGAAAAATGAAGAAGATGAAAAGAAACAACAATTTGAATCTTAAATCGATTAAATCATCATCAATATCAATCACCTCTCTCGGTGGATAAAATCGACACCCAAAGTCCATTGATATTGATGAGATCTTATCAAGATTCAAAATCCAAAACAACCAATAATTAATCAAGAAATAAAACAAGAAATACGAATCACATGAATTTTTAAATGAAAATTTTTAAACAAAATGTCAAAAGCATCAAAATTAAGAAAGAAAAAAACTAAGAAGGTTTAAATCAAAATAGAAAATAAATTCTTACATTAAGAAGAAAAAAAATAGTAACATATTTTGAATTAAAAAAATGGTAGAAATTTGTTTTTTTTTTATAAAAAAAAGAGAATGAATGTGGTGATACAAATTGACACGGTCCAAGGCCCAACTCACAAGCTATGTACTTAAAAAAAAAGTAAAGAAAGAAACTGAATCAGAAACGAATTGTTTCATCATCTTCTTCTTTCATACGCGGCCGCACTGTAACAACGGCGAGGGGAGAGCGCGGTTCAGTCATGGCGGAGCGGCGGAGTTGAAATTCACACGAAAAGGATCGGAATCAAGTTCACATCTCAACTATATAATCAATTTCGAACGAAAACTCAACCACATATGCGAATCAAAATAGGTGAAATCTCCTCAAACTACCTTCAATGTTCAGGTACGGTGAATTGAATCTTCTTCTTCTTCTTCTTCTTCTTCTTCTTCTTCTGGACGCTCGTTGTTGTTTACTCTTGGTTTTGGAACGAAGTTAGAATCGAATTTGGAAATGAGAGTGACGAGGAAAAGAAATTGAAATCTGAGGTAATTTTGACAGAGCTTCAATGGCTCCCTGAGCTTGAAGAATGAGTGAGTCTTGCTCTCTATTTATAGATGAATGAGTGAGAGTTTTAATTGTCGTTTCTCCTTTTCTTCCGCCTTTTGATTCGCAATGTCGTTTTGCTTTTGATTCCTTCCATGTTTTGATTTGCTGCAGCTGCGTTTTTTTTTTCTGTCGCAGGTACCAATTTATACGTCGCTTTGATGTCAGGTGCGTTGCATTTTGTGAATTCATTTCGACCTGCGTTTTACTCCTGCTACTGTAGCGTTTTGTACTGAAGTGTATTGCGTGATGCTGCTGAAAATTATCATGTCGACTTTCTTTTTAATCCATGACATGGATTAGTTAGCTCATATTGATATTTTGCTTGCAGCTTGTACAAATAAATAAGGCTTTGCATTTTGAAACGGCTCGCAACGTGATGTAGCAGCTTGCGTCATCTCGTCTGGCTTTTCTTTTTGCAGCTTAGAATGGCTTTTGGCAAGGCTTGTAGCATGTAGTAGCATAGCTTGTGGTTCTTGGGCTTTGAATTAACACTTAAAATGTATCTTTTGCACCCTTATACTTTGATTGAACCTCATGATTTGAATGGGACTTTGGTTGATGTAATTTTTCCATGACGTATCCAGTTTTTTGCTTATTCATGTGGTAGCTTGGATGTCAATTAGCATGAGCATGAAGTGGGTCGGGTACCAATTATGGGGAAAACTCAATGAAGCCCAGTTTTTGGATAGCAATTTTAAATTCTTTGGCTTCACCTTCATATTATTAATTTTTTTTTGTATTTTAATGATGGGCTTCAATAAAAAATGTGGACTTGGAATTTTGTAGTGAACACTTGGTTAGAAAAATATGAATTGGAAAAAAAATGACTAATGGAAATGAATATGTTTTTTTTTTTATAAAAATGGATTTGTGAATGTATATGGATATTGGAATTGAGATTGAAATTTGGAATATGGATTGTGAGATATGGATTACTTAAATGGTTGAAACTTGGATATTAAATGGATATTGGGCATGAAGAGGGGTTATTGGATATTGACTAGATGTTGAAAATGGATTTAGAAGTGGATTAAAAAAAAAAGGAATTGGATATTGGAACTAATATTGGATTGAGGTTTAGAAAGGAAATGGTTAGAAAAATGCCTTAAATTCCAAGTAAGCCATAAACAATTAATCCTCCAACTTTGAATCCATATTGAATGAAGCAGGTTCTTAAGACCTTGATGCCATGATGAATCCAAATATCAATACTTGCATCTCAATCAATCAAAAGGTCTTGACTTAGCAAAATTCTTCTTCTATTGATGATCTAACCACAAAGGTGATTCCTTGAGAAAACTTGAGATGATTATGAACTTGCAATAGAGAAAGAACAATGCTTAATGTAGCCTTGGAGAAAACCCTAGCACAATGAACTTCAGCTGAGGAATCATTATCAATGCTCAAGCACAATGAACTGAAACCCTAATTCCCTTGTTCTTGAGAAATATTTGATGAAGAACTTCCTTGTAACTTGATGAATCTAATTTTGAACCAAACTTCTCATGAATCACTACTTGATAATCACAAGACAACTTGACCTTGGATACACATAGCCTGAGAAATAGCTCACTGATGCAAATAGCTTGCAATTGAAGCAAACACTTGATAGTTTGACCAAGATGAGGTCAAACTTTCATTTGATTTTGACTTGAATGATTAACCACATTTGATGTGAAGCCATACTATTGCCATCAATCTCCCTGCCAAACCCTAAGCACACAGAGAAAGGAAACAAGCAAACTACAACATATTTTTGGTATTTTGGTTAGAGATTAGTAAACAGAAACAAACATAAAGCAAGTAATAAAAACACACGGATACTGGTGATCTTGTTTGTGATGCAGATGCAAATAACATGTGGGTTCTTAGGGGTAAAAATTAGGGTATTACACATTGCCTTCATTAATCTACCCAGTGACAAGTAGCCGGTAATGTTTCTTCACCTTTTGAGTATATTGCCTTTGTTTTACCCAGTGACCAATAGCAGGTAATATCTTTCACCCTTTTTGGTTGGTTATCCTTGCTTTTACCCAGTGACCGGTAAAAAGGTATCCTTCCTTCCGAGCTTATTGCTTTTGTTCTCCTATCCAGTGACAGGTAGTCGAGTTTGTTTCGTCCTACCTAGTGACAGGTAGTTGACCCATATATTTCCTTCTCCTACCCAATGACGGGTAGTCGAGTTTGTTTTGTCCTACCCAGTGACAGGTAGTTGGCCTTTACTCTATTCTCCTGCCCAGTGACAGGTAGTCGGTTTTGTCTTACCCTACCCATTGACAGGTAGTAGGTGACATTTGTCTCCCCTTTTTGGCCAGTTACTGTTATTTTTCTACCTAGTGACCAGTAGTCAGTAATCTTTCCTTTTGGCTTATCGCCTTTGTTTTCTGCCCAGTGGCAGTTAGAAAGTATTTACCACTCTTCTGTAGTTGAGTATCTTCGTTATTTTCCCAATGACCGGTAGTTGATATCTCTTCCCCAATTGAGTTGGCTTCCTTTCCCTCATCGGAATGGAATCTTGCTCTTTTGTTTTCCCCTGTGGAGTCTCTTTTCTCCTTTGCTCCCCAACGTTTTTCTGTCTCCTGTGGCATATTTTCCCCACAGAGGTATTGTGTTTGCATACCATAACATAAGCATAATCATATCATTGTGTGGTCTCTTAGGGCCAAAAATTGGGTTTATTTATGTATTTAAGTCTCTCCAATTTGGTCGAGACAAAGATGTCAATCTTCATATCTCCGGATAGAAGAAACTTAAATAGGGGCAGCTGTAATACCCTAATTTTTTACCCTAAGATCCCACATGTTATTTTACATCATCTGCATCACAAACAAGATCATACTTGGTTCTCCTGCCCTCTTTTATAGGTTTGATTCTGAGGGAGATCACCAAGCACCCCTGTGTTTCTTGCTTGTTTTATATTTGTTTATGTTTACTAACCCCTAATCAAAATGCCAAAAATATGCTTTTGTTTCTTTTTGTTTCTGTTGTTTGACAGGTAAGGAAGACTTCAAGGATATCAAGCTCAGTTCCTCTGCAATATTCAAGCTCATTTTAATCAGGAACGTCCTAAGGTTTAATAACTTGTCTCTTAAGAAAGTCAAAGGTTCATGTGTTTATTTCCATGCCTTATTCGACAAGTAAACCTCAAGCCAAGATCAAAGAAATGCAGCAAAAAGGCCAAAATTTTCACATTTTTCACTAGTTAATCAATTAACCTCATAGTGTTAATCGATTACACCCTTTAAAAAGGGCGCAGGATTTGAATTTTTCAAGCATGTAATTGATTAACACCATTTGGTTAATCGGTTACACCCTGGTAGAATGGCCAAAATCAGCAGCTTTTCAACTCTGCAGCAGTGGACACTCATTTGCACATGCTTGATTCACTCTTACACCAGGTGGAACATTCTAGAGCAGCAAAATATCAGCTACACATTATTCCCTTGCATCATCAAAGTTAAATTCCACCATACACCCTCATTTTTACCCAATTTGAACCAATTGATCTTTGATTTGCTACCAAAACCAAATTCCAAGCCTCCTTATGCTCCAAACCTAGACTCTATTTAAACAAATTCCCTCCATTCCAATTCATTTTCCAATCACTTTCTCCTTGAATTTTCTACATCATATTTGAATTCTCTCTCACTTTTTTCGAATTCTCTCCATTTTTCATCTTCCCCAACCATTACCAAAGCTCTTTCCATTGAAAGTTAACAAGCTTTTCATTGAAGCTTGTTAATCTTTGAGCTAAACCTCCATAAAAACACTTCTTCTCATCAAGTTTCTATTGAATCTAAGCTTTGGGGATCATTCTTTGAAGTTAATTGGAAGCAAATTCAGATGTGGTTGGTAATTCTTGGATCTTACTTTGTTTATGTTAATTTAAATCATTCACCATGTAATCTCTTGTGAATTGTGTGTTTCTTAATCCATTTGATTGCATTTGTGTTTGATTGTTGATAATTGCTGGAATTTTTGTGCTCAATTGCATACCTTATCATTTGGTGTTAGAATGTGGAAGTGATTGTGGAAAAGTGATTTTAAAACTCTATTTCTACTTCTATTGCAGGTGTAATCAATTAACATTCAAGTGTTAATCGATTACACCCCCTGATGCGCCCCTAGATCTACATGTTTTCATGCTATAATCGATTAACACCATTTGGTTAATCAATTACAGTTGTGCACTAAGCAGTTTTTGCCTTGTTTTGGGACTGTTTTGGTTCCTTTTCTTCTTTCTTCCTTTATTTTGCCTTGGATTATAATGTTTGTTGATTAAATTTGTCTTTAAATTCCATGGACTTTGGGTGTTTGATGAAGTTGGATAAACCTTCATTAGCTCAAATCTATCTTTAAGTGAATCATTTGATTCATTTTAGGTGCTTTGAATTAGTGATAGATTTAGTACTTTAATCCACCAAGAAGAGTGATGGAAATTGAAGATGGAATGATTCAAATGTTGTGATTCAATTTGATTTCCCTTTTCCCTTTATTTTTCTTTTGGTCAATTAAAATCTTAAACATCATGAGACTTCTCTTTGAAGTTTTGATTAAGATGAGACCATTACCTCTTTTCTTTTAGTGTGGCAAGATTTAGGAGATTGACCTACATGTCATTTCTCTAGCTTGTGTTAACACAAATAGTGTATTGATCGGCCTCCCATAGTACGACCTTCTTGATAGGTCGTGCTACGATTGCTTAACATAGCGCTACATTTCGTCCCAAAATCTGAAATCGAGTTGCTTTTGTAAGTGAATTATTAATCTCGTACTCTCCATAGTATGGTGTGAAATAGATTGTCTCTTTGTCATTAAGGAGCTAGTTGGCATACTCGTCGATTTTATCCGAGTTGGTGCCCTTCCCTTAATGATGTATAGATTCATATTTTCATGCTTATGGTTGAATAGTCGAATATTCTCCGAAAAACAACAAATTGTTCTTCATCACTAACACTAACATACTAATTATATAATTGCACTAACTTTACTTTGTGCCATTTAATTTTTGCTCTTTAATTCTTGTCATTTATTTTTGTGCCTTTTATTTTTAGAATATTTATTTCATATTATCATCTTAATTTCTCTTTTGTCCTCTTGGACCTTTGTTTATGCTTATTGCTCTTTTTATTTTGTCCACTTGGACCATACTTCTCTTAAGACATTAATAAATAATAAAACACTTAAAAGACTTGGTTCTCTTAATCCCAGACTGTTATGACCTTATGCTTGGACCTTGGACTTTGGACTTCATACTTAGATTTAGGATCCTTGCCTATTCTCTTGGAGATTTGAGACCTTAGACTTTTGTGTTGCTTTTGTCTGGTTGTCTGGAAATTTTCTGTGTGTAGGTGTTAATACTTTGGCATTGTGAAAATCATCTGGAGCATGACTCTCCTAATTGGATTTTAACCGTTGGGAAGACCTTACTTTGAATTTGCTATGACTTAACTTGGGACTCCCTCCTATGGTTTAATTCATCTGGTTATTATTCTTGTGGCTTAAATCCAAAAGGAAGATGCTTACTTATGTTGACTTTTTGTCAAGTGTTTGTTCCTTGTGTGGTTAGATATTTCCTTTTTTATCTTTTATTTTACTTTTTAAGGTAGTCACTTCATCTCCTCCCCTTCTTCAATTTTCAAAATCTTCCCCCCTTTTTTTAAAATCTTCTTGTTTTTAAACTATAACCTCTTTCACAATAAACCTTGACTTTGTCAAGTAATTTTTCAAACTTCATTTTTTTTAATAAATGTCAATCAATGTTAAACATATTTTGACCATTTCAAAAAGACTTAAAAAACACTTAAATGCATTCAAACTTTTATGCCTTTGTGCACTTTTCCATTTAAAACTTTTCATAAAGTTTAGACATTAGTCATTTTCAAGTTGAGACGTAATTCTCCTATTCCCCATAATATTAAAGATGTTGATATTTTCCACTTAGATGTTGAGTGATAGACTTGTTGATTTTTATCCAAGAAAAAATCCTCCATCTCAAGGTGATGCAAATGTTGTTTTCTTATACTTGTGGGCGACTAGTCATAGTTTTCTCCTTAAAATGATGACTTTTCTTTTCATTTAAAATCAACCAAAACAAACTAATTTTTGTTATTTTTACCACGAACTACGGGGTTTTGATCGTATATTGCACTTTGTGGGTACGTAGGCATGAGGCTCAATAAGTCTCTCCAAACACAAAAATCTTAAAAAATATTTCTTTTCTCATCTCCCCAATCTCATTTCAAGCAAACTTTTTCAAACCAAAAAGCGTAGATATTTCAAAGGGTTCCTATAGAGTACTATAGACGTTTTGGGTGCTAACACCTTCCCATTGCGTAACCAACCCCTTTACCATGTCTATGTTCTTTTGTTCTTGCTTAGAACTTGTTTAGGTTTTGTTCGCTCTTTTTCCTTTCCTTTTGGATAAAATAAAAGGTGTGGTGGCGACTCTTGCTTTATGAGTTAAGTCAATCAATAGCGTACACTCACAATTTTTACCACTACAACAAGTAGTTGACATTTATTTTCCTTCTCCTACCCAGTGACATGTAGTTGATTATCCTTTTTCCGAGTCTTATTACCCTTGCTAAGCTACTTAGTGACCAGTAGTTGGTAATATTTCTCTTTCAACCCAGTGAAAGGTAGTTGATATTTCTTTCCCTGAGGTCTTTACCTTTGTTAAGCTGCCCAGTGACAGGTAGCTGATTATATTTTTCTCTTTCTACCCAGTGACAGGTAGTTGATTTCTGTTTACCCTACCCAGTGACTGGTAGCAGGTATTTCTTTTGAGTTTGTTGCCTTTATTTTTTTACCCAGTGGCTGGTAGTGGGTAACATTAATCTTCCTTTTTTTGGTTAGTTACCGTTGTTTTCTACCCAGTGACTGATAGTCGGTAATATTTCCATGTGAGTTCATTGCCTTTATTTTCTACCCAGTGACAGGTAGCCGGTAATGTTTCTATACCTTTTGAGTATATTGCCTTTGCTTTACCCAGTGACCGGTAGCAGGTAATATTTCTCATCCTTTTTGGTTGGTTATCCTTGTTTTTACCCAGTGACTGGTAAAAGGTAATCCTTCCTCTTGAGCTTGTTGCCTTTATTTCTCTACCCAGTGACTGGTAGTAGGTAGAATTTGTCCCCCCTTTTTTTGGTTAATTACCGTTATTTTCTACCCAATGACTGGCAGTCGGTAATCTTTCCTTTTGGTTTATTGCCTTTGTTTTCTACCTAGTGATCGGTAGAAGGTATTTTACCTCTTTTCTTCTGTAGTTTGAGTATCTTTGTTATTTTCCCAGTAACCGGCAGTTGATAACTCTTCCACAGTTGATTTGGATTCCTTTCCCTTAGTTGGAATAGGATATCCCTATTTTATTTTCTTGTGTTGGTAATTTTCACTCAGTGGAATCTTACTCTTTTGTTTTCCCCTGTGGAGTCTATTCTCTTTTCTTTTGCTCTCCAACATTTGTTTGTCTCTTGTGGCATCTTTTCCCCACAGAGTTATGTGCTTGCATTCATTCATATCATATCATATCATTTTGTGGTCACTTAGGGCCAAAATTTGGGTTTTCTACATTTAAGTCTCTTCTATCTAGTCTTCATATCTCCGGATAGAAGAAACTTAAATAGGGGCAGATGTAATACCCTAATGTTTACCCCTAAAATCCTACATATTATTTGCATCATTGTACACAAATAAGATCACAAGTTTGGTTGTTTTCTTTCCCTCTCATCCTTGGGCATGTCGTTGCAGAGATCACCAAGCCATCCTCTGTGTATTTTGTTCCTTTTTGATTATGTGCTTTATTTTTCACTAACTATTGATCAAAATGCAAAAAATATGTCTGGTATCTCTTTGTTTTCTTTGCAATGTAAGGTACCATGTCAAAAGCATCAAGCATGATTCATCAGCTAGGGTTTTGTTCCCTCAACGTCAAAAAGTGGTCAACATTGATTCTCAAGGCTTATGCATTAAGATTGACCTATAATCTAAGGTCATATTGTTGGCTGGAAGATTTCTACTAAGCATGGAGAAGGAAGAGATGATGAGAAGGCCAACATGTAGGTCGACTTCAGAAGGAAAAGAGGGCGAGAAGGCCAAAACGCAGGTCGACACCAGCAGTAGATGTGTCAGAAGTCGTCCCAAATGCTATACTGTCGAAGGGCTTCGAATGATGGCCAACGAAACTGACACAAAGCTGAAGGATCTTTGGGCGGGAAGAGATTTGAAATGTTGAGAACGTGGGGGAAGTTACGAAGATGGTGGGGTAACACGTGTCACATCCAGAGCCAATCCTGGGGGAATAGTAGTTATTTTATTTCTCTATTTAAGCAATGTTCATTTTCATTTTGAGGGGTCGCATTTGTAACATTGTCAAAGGAATACACTCGAAGTACCTAGCATTACGAGAAAAGAGTTCATTTCCGCAACATGTACGATAGCGTCCGCATTTCCTTTTAAGCAATTTACATTACCAAGTTTCAATATATCTTGTCATTTACTTATTTACTTGTTTATTTATCAATTCACATACACCTTTTCTGCAATTTTTTTCTAACTTCCACTAAATCAAAACCATCCTACCAACATCACATATACTCCAACCATTTGTCCTGGGATTCCGTGGCCGATCCCGCAAGTAAACCTGCGACAGGAGGCCAGCGGTTGTTCGCGCGAGGAAATCGTGTGTGAACAAATTGGCACGCCCAGTGGAACACGTTTGAGTTGAGTGTATGCATTTACATAGTGGTAAGATGGTGACACCACGTCCGAACGAAGAACCGTCTTCGGCGAAAAGTACGGTTGTGACACAAATAACTGATGTTGGCTCTGGCACTGTGTCTGCGGATTCGACCGTTCGTAGTGGGCCAACCACAACACCACGTCGGTCTGAACCTAGGCCGACAATGATGGGGACTGCGGGGCAGCATATGCCTAGTTTCACAGTGCCCATGCCTCGAGCCTTTGGGATGCCAACAGAGTTCATGTCGAGTCTACATCCTAGTGGTCCGATGTTCGGGGAAAGTTCGTCGGCAGCTTTCTCACCGTACCAAGGATTAGGGCCTTTGGCAAACCAAGTTAATCGACCCCCAGGGTTCAGTCTTCTATCTCAATCAGTCCCAACTTTCACCTCAAGTTCTGTCGTAGTCATGAGACAGCAGATGGATGAGAGTAATCACGAAATGGTTCACATGTTGACTCAGCAAATGGGCACCATATTAAGAGCATTAATACAAGATTCGACCCAGAGTTACCAACAATTGGCAACTCAGATAACATAGATAAGTGACTTCCTAGTGGCTCCTAGGACATCGGGTCGACAGACTCCTCCACCTAGGCCGGATACACCAGTTCGTCAAGAGGAAGTCTTCGACGAAACAATTGGCCAGCAATCCCATGAGGTTGAACACACACCTAGGGTGGCCCAAAGGCCTCCCGTTGTGTTAGTTCATAGGAACCAAGATCCAGACTACATGGTCAGGCAAGTTCGACCCGATGTCGTGGCTGGCGAACTAAACTTAGAATCTATGGTTGAACGGATCATGGTGCGGAAGTGGAGCGAACCCATGCCTTCGACGACCAATATATACGTCCCCACTACCAGATTTTGTTTTGTAAATAGAACTGCATGGGGGATGGAAGGTTCCAAAGTTTACCAAATTCGTCGGAGAGACCGAAGAGTCCACCGTCGAACACGTTGTCAGATATCAAACTGAAGCTGGTGACATAGCAAATAATGAGGACTTGAAAATGAAATACTTTCCAAGCTCCCTCACAAAGAATGCGTTTACTTGGCTCACCATGTTACCTCCACAGTCTGTCCATACGTGGGCACAATTAGAAATATTGTTTCATGAACAATTTTACATGGGACAATCGAAAATTAGCCTGAAAGAATTGGCCGGTGTCAAACGGAAGGCCACAGAGTCGGTGGATCAATATCTCAACAGGTTTAGACTTTTTAAAGCACAATGCTTCACTCAAGTCCCTGAACATGAGCTAGTCGAGATGGTTGCGGGCGACCTAGATTATTCAATCAGGAAAAATTTAGACACTCAATATCTCAGAGATATGGCGCAGTTAGCCGATAGGGTCCGACAGGTCGAACGCTTGAAAGCAGAAAAAACCAAAACTAGCAGATACCATAAGAAAGAGAAAGTTTCGAATGTAGCTGCTAACGAATACTCTTATGACGATGAGGAGCCCGTCGACGAAAGCGGGGTTAACGTGGCTGAACTCAAGCCAGGGCCTCCATACACGTGTAAATTATTGAAACCATCGAACGGGAAAAATCCCGTCGAAACTGGAAAAACAGATAAATACGTTGCAAAAACTTATACTTTTGATGTATCTAAGTGTTACGAAATATTTGATTTATTAGTTAAAGATGGTCAGATTATTATCCCTCCTGGTTTGAAAGATCCCCCATTAGAGCAAAAGAAGAAAAAAGGATTTTGTAAGTTTCATAATTTCCTTGGTCATAAGACATCTCAATGTGTTCTTTTCAGGGATTTGGTGCATAAAGCTTTGAAGGAAGGCCGACTTCAATTTGGAGAAAGGTCGAAGATGCAAGTTGACACGGACCCTCTGAAGGTCGAAGAGGCCTTGTACTCTAAGTTGTATGAATGCATGATGGTTGAGACTATTGAAGGTCTCACCAAACGTTTAACAAATGAATCTTTTGAATGCGTAATGGTCGAGACTACTGATGGTTCCGAAAAAAATACTGAAGAAGAACTAGAGGAAGTTTACCCTCAAGCTGGCAAAAACATGGCAGATTTCTGGGAGAAATGTAGGGTGAGTGGGTCGAAGACTGTGTTATGCCCAAGGTGCAATGCTGTCTTTGACAAAAAGGCTGCTGAGAAATACAAAGCTGGCAAGAAAGAGACACTACGAGATGGTAAGCCGCCTGTCCCAAGATTTGTGTTCGATCAAAGTGGTGCCCCTCGTTGAAACGAGGAGTACAGGAAGTTGTTCGGGCAAACACGACCCAGGACCTTTGTGCCACCATCTGACATTCCACAAGAGAAGTGGGTGGAACCCGTGAGTCAGAAAGGGAGCAAGAGGTCGAAATGGAAGGTGTTGGATCTCGAGGAAGAGGCTAAGTCCTCCGACAAAAAGGTCGAACCCAGGGGCTATGTGGTGTCTACCAATTACAAAGGGAAGAATCCTATGACAAGGACTCAGTGGAGGCGTTATCAGCGAAATAAAAAGGCTGGGAAAGAGGCTTCGACTTCACAGTTGAAACCTGTTGGAACCTCTGGACAGAAAAGGAAATACCCAAAAAGAAGGTGGGTCGAGAAGGAAAAAATCATGACGAATCAAACAATGGCAGTGACTGTTGAAGCTTCAGGAGAAAAGAGGGTGGTATCAACCCAAATCTCGAAGTGCACATCTTTGGTCGAGAGTAACAAAGAGCCAGAGTACACGCCCCAGTCAGATGAAGAAGAGCCAAAGTATTCTCCCCAATCAGATGGAGAATATACCCCATCACCAGAAGGTGACTTCAACAAAGATATGTATGATGATACCAATGACGACACGTATGGTGAAGATTTCGTCGTAAACTGTGGTATCGTGTCGATATTGCCAGCGGAGTATGATATGGTGTCGAAAGTCTCTGAAGCGGACGAAGATTTTGTGCCAGATGAAACTGCAGAAGACTAACTGCTATGTTACTATGTTATGAACAGTGGTGTGGTGGAAGAACAGAGGGTCGTGTTTGTGAAACCTAGTCCCGGAATGATGTACCATTTGAAACTATTATTTATAAAAGTAAAGGTCAACGAAGTGGCAGTCAACAAAGTGTTCGTGGATGGTGGGGCAGCTGTCAATTTAATGCCTCATGCCTTATTTAAGAAGATTGGGAAAACTGAGGCTGACCTCCGACAACATAATATAGTTTTATCCAATTACGAAGGGAAAACTAGTAACATTCATGGGGTTGTCCAAGTCGACCTAGCCGTGGGTACAACTACTAGATCAACGTTCTTCATGGTTATAAACTCAAAAGGCCAATTTCAACTTATTGTTGGGTCGAGAGTGGATCCATGGGATAGGGGCAGTGCCTTCGACTTTACATCAGAGATTAAGTATCTGGAGGAAAGATGGCATTGTCGAAAATATTGAGGCTGATCAGAGCTATTAAAAGATTGACGAAGCGAAGGGTACGAAGAAATCTTTTGATCAACACCTGGCTAATGTGGCACCTGGTGATGATGGATCGGGGTCTTACACCTCTGTCGATACGGGTCGCGTCTTGAATTTGGATCCTCATTATGGGTTTATTTGGGATGCTGCTGACGAAACAATTGAGCCTACAGAAGAAAATCCACCTGTTGGGTGGCCAGCAGTCAATGAAAATGACTACTGATTTAGAAAGTTTGACTCGAATTTCGGCCTATTTGGCTGAATACAAAAGAAAGTCGGCACTAGAAGCGGAGAAGCAAATTTAGCTAGTAAAGCCGACATCAATGCCCACGTAAATGGCCGACAAGGCCAAACAACAGCTTCAGAAAGCCAGAGACTTGATTGCATCTACGACATTGAGCCTTTGGGGTTTGAGAAAGACCTGTCCAGTGAGTTGAGAGAATGCAAGCGCAAGACCCACTCGAGGAGATAGACCTAGGAGATGGGATTACAAAAAGACCCACCTACATGAGCTCTAAACTTGGGTCGAAGATGAAGGCCAAGCTGATCGAGGTATTGAAAGAATACAAGGATTGCTTCGCCTGGGAACATGGCGAAATACCTAGTTTGAGTCGAAGTGTAGTGGAGCATCGACAACCAATTCAGCCAGGGAAAAGGCTAGTAAAGCAGCAGCCTCGACGATTCGCTCCAGAAATTACTCTAAATATTAAGCAGGAGATCGAGAGACTGCTTAAAAGTCGGCTCATCAGAACTGCGAGGTACGTCGAATAGATAGCGAACATAATACCTGTCATCAAGAAAAATTGAACCCTTCGAGTCTGTATAGATTTTAGGGACCCGAACAACACTACCCCAAAAGACAAGTATTCGATGCCTGTGGCAAAAATGCTAGTCGACTCAGCTGTAGGTTTTGAATATTTGAGTATGCTCGACGGTTATTCTGGCTATAATCAAATTCTCATAGCTGAAGATGATGTCCCCAAAACTGCGTTCCGATGCCCTAGGGCTTTAGGAACATACGAATGGGTTGTGATGTTGTTTGGGTTAAAGAATGCGAGGGCAACCTATCAAAGAGCCATGAACACTATATTCCACGATTTTATTGAGAAGTTTATGCAGGTGTATATTGATGAGATTGTAATAAAATCCTCATCGGAGAATGGTCACTTAGACCACCTTCGACGTTCATTTGAAAAAATGAGAAAATATGGATTAAAAATGAATCCACTAAAATGTGCTTTTGGTGTTCACGCAGGAGACTTCCTGGGATTTATGGTTCACAAAAAAGGCATCGAGATAAACCAAAACAAGACAAAAGCAATTTTGGATCACAAGCCTCCTTCGACCAAGAAACAACTCCAATCTTTGTTGGGGAAGATAAACTTCTTGAGAAGGTTTATATCAAATATAAGTGGCAAGACGAATGTGTTCTCGCCATTGCTCAAGGCCAAGAAGGAAAGTGATTTTCACTGGGAACGGGAGCAGCAGGAGGCTTTCGACGCCATTAAAGAATACCGCACAAGGCCTCCCATTTTATTGCCACCTAGTATGAATAAGAGTATGCAGTTATATATTGCTGCGCGGACACGACCATAGGAAGCATGTTAGAACAAGAGGATAACAGTGGCGTCGAAAGACCAATTTATTACCTTAGTCGAATGTTAATAGATGTTGAAACTAGGTACAATATGATTGAAAAGTTGTGCATATGCTTGTACTTCTCGTGTATGAAATTAAAGCAATATATTACACCAATTGATGTTTATGTTTCGTCGCATTTTGATGTTATTAAACATATATTGTCTAAACCCATTCTGCATAGTCGAATTGGGAAATGGACACTAGCATTAACTGAATTTTCCTTGACGTATGTCCCTCTAAGGGCTATGAAAGGTCAAATAGTGGCAGACTTTATTGTCGATCACGCAGTGGTCGAACCGTCTCTATGTATGGTCGACGTTAACCCTTGGAAGTTATACTTTGATGGGTCAAGACATAAAAATGGGACATGTATTGGGATCTTAATAATGTACCCGCGGGGTATTCCGACTCAATTCAAGTGTAAGGTCGACGAAAAATGTTCCAATAATGAAGCAGAATATGAAGCTTTAATCACTGGCCTCAAAATACTCGAGGATTTGGGGGCCAAGAAAGTTGAAATAAAGGGCGATTCTGAACTGGTGATTAAACAGATCACGAGAGAATATAAATGCGTCAAAGAACATCTTTTGATGTACTTCGCGATGGCGAAGTGATTGTTGGAACGCTTCGAGGTTGTCAGCATTACGCACTTGCCCAGAATAGAAAATCAAGAGGCAAACGATTTAGCAGAGATTGCCTCCGGGTACAAGGTGTCGGAAGGGAAGTTGAAAGATTTCATTGAGATTAAAGAGAAGATGGTGTCAAACGTGCTACCATCACCAAGCTTATCAATCCCAAAAGCTGGAGGGGCAAACGTCCCGACAGAGAGTTTAATCGAAAGTTTTGGAAATTATGAAGTTTTTTCTATCAGCAATCTATCACCGTCAGATTGGAGAAGACCAATCATCGAGTATTTGGAGAATCCGGTGGGAAGTGCTGATAGGAAGACTAAATACAGAGCTCTAAGTTACGTCCTAATGGGAAATGAGTTGCTGAAAAAGACTCCAGAAGGAGTGTTGCTCAAGTGTCTGGGAGACACAAATGCATATCTAGCAATTTCTGAAGTCCATAGCGGGACATGTGAAGCTCACAAAGCTGGCCACAAGATGAAATGGTTTTTATTTCGACAAGGAGTCTATTGGCCAAGCATGCTCAAGGATTACATGGACTTTACAAAAGGATGCCAAGACTGTCAGAAACATGCAAACGTTCAGCATGTACCAGCCAGCGAATTACATGCAATTATCAAGCCATGGCCTTTTCGAGGGTGGGCGTTAGATGTCATAGGCAAAATTCGACCGTCCTCGTCGAAACAACATAAATTCATCCTTGTGGGTATAGACTACTTCAAAAAATAGATAGAGGTTGTACCTCTAGTAAAAGTGGACCAGGAAGCTATGATCAAATTCGTCCAGAATCATATTTTGTATAGGTTCGGGATCCCTGAAACCATCACCACATATCAAGGTTCCGAATTTGTTGGCCAAAAAATGCAAGAATTTGCAGCCGAAACCGGTTTTAAGTTATTACTTCGACACCATATTATGCTCAAGCAAACGGTCAGGTTGAAGCAGCCAACAAAGTAGTAATTGGACTCATCAAGAAACACGTTGCCAGGAAACCTAAAAATTGGCACAAGACATTAAATCAAATTTTATGGGCTTGTCGAACATCCCCTAAGGAATCAACCAATCTCGACGTCGTTCCGTTTGACATTCGGTCACGATGTCGTATTGCAAGGAGAGATTTGTCTATAGTCAATTAGGGTGCAACGTCAAAATGAGATTCCGTCAGAGCAGTACTGGAGCATGATGCTAGACAAAACCGTAGACCTGGACGAAGAAAGGATGGCAGCGTTAAATGTATTACTACGCCATAAGGCATGCGTTTCCAAGGCGTATAGCAAGAAGGTAAGAGAGAAGACTTTCGTAGTTAATGATTATGTGTGGAAAGCAGTGTTGCCCATGGATCGAAGGGATCAAACATTAGGAAAATGGTCTCCAAATTGGGAGGGACCATTCCAAGTAATCCAAGTGTTCAGCAACAACGCGTACGAAATTCAAGAAATGGGTATCGACCAACGAATCTTAAGAGTAAATGGGAAATATTTGAAAAAATATAAACCTATGTTACAAGAGATTCGAATCGGAGGGTAACTTTTCATTGATAATTAGCCAAAATGGACTAAGGGCCAAGATGGCTTACAAAAGTCTCTAAACGGAGTTACAAAAGTTCAACGACTGAAAATGTAAATTAAAATTAAACAGGGAATCGAGATTTGAAATCTTCAAAAAGAGTCTTTTCATAAGCAATCTTTCTGTCAAAGAGGGTCTTCTTTTTCTGCATTTGGTTGATCGTATCCTTTAGTGCAAAGGCCATTTCGACGTGAGCAATTCCTTGGGTGACTTCTTGATCAATCACTTCTTGAGCAGGCAGAGGTTCATTGGAATCCGGAGAGGCTTTTTGTTTCTCGACCTCAGCAATTTTCCTAGTAAGTTCGGCTATTTGAGCCTGATAGTCGAAAATTTACTGGTCGAAGGCATGTTGCTTATCAAAGCACTCCTGTTATTTGACCTCGAAATCCCCAAGTTTCTTTTCGTGGAGTGAACTAAGGTACCACTCACGGTTCATCTCATTGGTCTTTGTCCTGATCTGAGCGTCAGTCTGTTGACAAACAGTAAGATCCTTAGCCATTTGGGTAAAGAAGGCCTCAAATTCGATCAAGTACTTAGCCATGGGAGCAGGGACTTGGAACTGGGAAAGTTCATCAAGCATCTTGAAGACGTCACGAGCTACAATTAGTTCTTCTACGACGACAGCCAGAATTTTGTTCTTAAACAGGTACATTTTCAACTGTTGGAGCTTGAGAGTGAAAGAAGCATCCATTTATGGATCAGGAATGGTCGTCGAGCAAGCAGGTTGAACGTTCATAGACTTCTGGCAAAGCTTGTGCAATGCCCTCAGGGTTTCTACTAGATTTGTCTGCTTCGTCGCCAAAATCTCCTCCGGAGTAAGAGATTTGTTGGCATTTTGCGTAGGCGTGTTGGGGCCACCTTTAGTGCGTGATTGAGGATTCAGGTTATCCTCGGCAGTTTTGATGGCAGTAGCAACATTTGAAGGGTTTTCACCACCACTGGCGGTTGCACCACCCTTGCCAGGCACAGTTTAGGTGTTTTGGGTTTGAGGTGTCTTCGCCGCAGGAATATCTTCTGTCGACGCTCCTTGGAACTCATCAATTTTTTGGGGACTCAAAATGGTTACCGTCTCAGGCGGGTTTTCAATATTAGCCATTGCGTTATCCTCAGCGATGGTCGAATCAGCCATAGTTTTCTACAAGGGGAAGTTCAGTGAGAAGATGCCCAAAAGTAAGATATGAGCCAAAAGAATAAGGGTAACTAATACCTTAGTAGTGTGTTTGGGAGGCGGTGCGTCGGAGCCAGCAGGTTTGAAAACCTCTGTAAGATCTCCAGGAACAGTGGGTTTCACGGTCGAAGTGACCGTTTTGAAGGGTGTCTTCTTGATTAGGATTCTTCTTTTCTTTGCCAACGGGGTAGCTGAAGTGGATGCTGAGACTTCAGAGGGAAAGATACGAGAGTGAGTGCTTTCATCAGACACTTCACCCTCAGAAGATGGTACTTATTCAGGGGTCTAACGAACAACAGAGTAAGATAACGGTAGAAATAAATGCAAAGGAGCGTCGAAACATGTTATACTTGTGGTTTCAGGAACTTCAGCTTCTTTGTAATCATGGTTGAGGCCTATGCAGCAGCTGGGTCCCGTTTTCGACTATGGGAAACAAGCTCAAATGATTAGCTAATGACAATTAATGAAATAAAAGTAAAGAGTTTAGGAGTTACCCTCTTTGGTGGGTCTTCTCGGGAAACAGCCCCCTGGTTGTTCTCGACAGGCACAACAACTGTCGGAGTAGGAGCTTTACTAGCAAGGGCATCAAAGGCATCAACCATATTTTCCAAAAAGAGGTCACATTGAAAACATTAATTTTGATATTCTGACAACCAGACATCAAAGTCTCCTGTAGTGAAGAAGGATGGTTGGAACGAAAAAACAGGTAACTCAAGGCGTTGAGTTGAGTTAGAAAATTTAAGGAAATTTTTGAGATCTGTCAGGTTCAGCCGTCGACCAGCCCAAACAATATCAGAAGAATGCGGCACTAAGGACTTAGGCAGCATCTGGCTCAGGCCAAATTGATGGGCCACCAAGTTGGGTTGGTAGTTCATAAACCGGTAACTTGTACTCCCTGTCTCAATTCGGAAGGATAACATGGTGGGAGTTAGAAACGCCCTCCATATAGAATTCGACAACGCTGTTGTTTTGGGAGAAGCACCAAGAAATGGATTTCTGAACCACGTCAGACTAAATTTTCGATCCACGAAGGGTGCCATACCTGGGACGAACAACGTAGTTTCCAAGAACATGTTGAGGTATGTCGCATCTACGAAAATCAATCGGCGAAAAAACATAAGAGTCGCCACCAAACGTTATTTATCCGGACGTAGGAAAAGGAAACGATCGAAGAAAACCTCAACAAAGGGAAAGGAATGGTCGTCGTAACCATAACCTGGGTTCGGGAGTCGGTTACGCGAGAGGAATGTATTAGCACCCCCTCGCGTTCATCATACTCGATGGGATCCACGCTTGTTGTTATCGATCAAAGGGTGTAGGTTATCTGAAGCTCAACTGCTAATCGGAAACGAAACGGGAGGAAAGGGAAGAGGAAAACCAAAAGAGGACTCGCAAGGATCATCGCAATCCTATGCCTACGTATCTTCATGGACGAATGAAGAATCAGAGTCGACGTAGTTCGACGGACTACGAATTTGTGGGGGGAAAGGTTGCTCGCCAAGTAATCGTCGTCTCGTGCCTACATATCCTCAAGCTAACACGAAGGAGGAAGTCAGAGCAGTCGTAGTTCGACCTACAGGTCGGTTTTGAGTGGTGAAAAAGTCTCGATTGCACTAGGGTGAGAGAAAAGGATTTGAGTAACTAGTTGGTTAATGTCTCGATCACACGGGTACAAGAGAAAAGGGAAGTTAGTTCTTAGTGTGCTCGCCAAGATATCGCATCTCGTGCCTACGTATCCTCAATCTGAAAAAAAAAGAAGAATCAGAGCATACGTAGTTCATGCTACTACGGGAGACAGGGAACGATCTCGATCGCAGGGGTGCGAGAGAAAAGGCTCAGGGAAGGACACATAGAAAGTCTAAGGGGAAAACTCGGTCCTACAAGTTAGCATGCAATGATGGTCCTAAGGTCAGGATCGGGAGGGGAGTCTAACTAATGTTGTAATGCATGGATTGAACGATATCGTGATCTCAGCCAAGAACAAACTGAGTGACTCCTCGTCCTCAACTGAAAAAGAAATGCAACAGGAAATAAACAACAAATTACGATTCCATGATCTCAACTATAAGGAAGTTGAGTGACTCTTCGTCAACCACAAGATGAAAATGATGTCATGATCTTAACTATAAGGAAGTTGAGTGACTCTTCGTCCATCGCAAAGAAAAACAGAAAACAAGGCAATAAACCACAAACAGCAGCAACAATAGCGCTCCTGCACCTGTACAACTATAAAATCCACCAACAAGCTCAAACAGCTTTCAACAACACCTGTTTTCAGAATTGAATGGGTGTGAAAAAATCTGGACAGAATTACACCATTTAACAGCTCACCTTGTGCACAACAGCTATGTATGTAGCAGCACTTCCTACCTTTAAACAACTTAGCAAATCAAATGTGAATCACTACAAAGACAACTCAAAAATTAGTCTAGGCACTCAAAAAAATTATCAAGGTTAGCCACCAAAATTCAAATAGAAATTATCAACAAAAATAAAGTGAAATTGATACCAAAATGTGAGCAACAACTAATCAAAATTCTATGCACCAAATATCAAGGATTCTAGTAATATTCTCAAACAATTAATCAAAGACTAATCCAATATATCGAATTTCAACTAGGAAAAATCACAAAGCTAACAATTAAGAACATACAACAAAGTTAACAAATGAAATCACCAAGAAGATTAGTCGATGTTAGCATTAAAATCCAAGTTTAGGCAATGTTAGAACAAAATCAATTCACACTAAGTCAAGATCAATTATTTCACTATTAATTTCTAATTCTAAAAGTCTAGTTCTAATGTTACTAAACCAAAAACAATTATCCGAAAAGAATTAGTAAGTGATTAACCAAAAAATCAATTAATGAATGATTAAGCCGAAAAACAATTATTCAACAAGCAATTATCAAAATATAAACCTAAATCTAATCCTAAACTAAAATCTAACCCAATCAAGATTAAGTTCTAATTAGAGAAACTTAGCAACTAATCTAAGCAAAAATCATCAATTAATCGCAACATTAAAATTTAAGCAAAATCTAAATCTAATTATCAAAATTCTAACCAAGATTAATCTAAAATTAAACAACTACTAAACAACGTTACAAGTCAATGTTAATCCAAGTTAATTTCTAATCCAAAACTCAAAGATTAAAACCAATTAGTTCAAATCACAATTAGAATCTAAACCTAAAATTAAGATCTAACCTAAATTTAAAATTAATTAATTAAAAACAAACTCCATTGAAAATAGCAGGGTGCAGAAGTAGATAGGGCATATGCCAACAAGAATATGTTCAAGCCTTGGCCTTAGTCACTATCTCAAGGGGGGATAAAAAATGACGGTGTGAGAGGCATTTCCTTATGTTCAGAAACATACTAGGCAAGGCCATGGGGCGCTGTGGAATAGCAATTACATGGAGTTCTATCCTTGTCTGATCCAATACGCAAGGCCCTGGGAGAGAATCTCTAGATTATAACATCCAAAAACCCTAGTTCACTAATCAATTCACCCAGCCACCTCCTCCATCATCTGCCTTCGTCTTCTTCAATTTACCCTTCCTTTTCCGCCATCGAATTCTCTTCGCAAAACCCAATGTCATCTTCTCATATTCTCCTTCTCCTTCGCCCTGGTTTCTTCCCTCTTATCCTTCATCCCCAAAACCTCACCGCCGGAAACACTTGCTCGCGACTTCCCTCAACCTTTTTCTCCGCTCACTTCTCGCCACACACCAATTCCTGGAAACGATCCACTCGAAACACTGCATCGTAACAAATTCAATGCTCCGCCACACCATGGCTTCTCGCCGGCGGCGTCGGAGCTCTCGCACTAACAACGGACGAATTAGATTCACACACAATCAAAGAATCAATCACACGAACTTAGAATTCAGAGCAAAAATTATCGGAATTTCACGATGACGACGACAGAAGAAGAACTTCGACTTGATGCGATGCTCTGACGAAGATAACGGCAACGTAGTAAAGCCTCGGGTATGATTCACTTCTTGTTCTCGGTTCTGCTGAAATCGTTGTTGCGGATTCTTTTTCTATTCCGTTTTGTGAATCGCGATTCATTGTGTGATGCGTCCTTGTGTTTTTTATTGATCTTCTGTAGGTCTTGCGAAGCTTGAGAAGAAAATGATGAAGGTTGTTGCATCGTGTAGATGGAAGATGAATAAACAATTGGGAATATGGAAGAAGAGTTGAAGGTGGAGATGAAGGATCTGTAGACTGTTAGAGGGTTCGTTAGATTTCTTAGATGACAGTTAGGAGACTCTGTTAGTGAGAAATTCTGCAGGAGGTTCTGGTTCTTTTTGATAGCTTGTTCTTGGTAGTTAGGAGTTGTTTTCGTTTTTTTTTTTCAATAAGGTTCTGAGCAAAAATCTGTTGGGAGAAGTTAGGGTCAAGAAATCTGTTATCAATTATGAAAAAACAGTTATTGAAATTTCTGTTAGTAAATGGTTTGTTAGAGAAATTGAAGGTTGGAATTGTTAGAAGTGGCGTTATGAATATCTGTTATGATTTTTTTGGTGTAAATGGTTAGAGGAATCTTTGATATCTGTTAGGGAATTATTTATGTTATTGTAATCCATTATGAATTGAGTTAGGATTTTCTGTATGTAATTCTGCTGCTGTTATTGTATTCTTTCTTCAATGAAATTTCACTGCTATCATTTACCTTTTGTTGAACTCTGGTGTAATAAAATCTTTTTCTTCTTTCTGTTATACAATTTTCTTTGAGTTGCTATCAATTTTTGTTTTGGACTGCTGCTGCTATGATAATTTGCTGTACTTTATGCTGTAACTTTTTATAAGTTTGGAAACAACAATTAATTTGGAAACAACATAAACTGCTGCAAGGGCTTCAGGCAATGTCAAAAAATCATTAGCTTGTAATCTTTGAGTCACGTCCGTGTAAAGCCATTTCAGCCACTCGCTCGCTAACAAATCTGAAAGCATATGCAGAAACTAGCAATGGGAAGAGTCAAGCATGTTAGGTTTTGTAATCAATCACCTGTGTTTCAAGACCACCATTCTTCGAATAACACTATATCTAGTAGCAAGGCAAAACACTCGATGCATCAGCTTCAATTGCCTGCCTCACATATATCATAGTACCATAAATTAATTGTCTTGGAACATTTGATTGTACATATTTTCCTTCTCTGGTAACATGTAAAACCTTCATTAACATTTGATTCCTTGGAATTCGTACGTGGCCAAAATTTAGAACTCCGTTATCCATGCTGTTATAAGTTGCATCTCCGAATTTCATTCCAATATCTCCAACAGTTATGCTTGAAAGAGGCAAGTGATCATCCAAGCTCCGCAGCTGGACAATGAAGTCATGCACTCCTTGGTCTTGACCATGAATGATAAAGTTGGAAACATAGTAGAAAACTTTGATATCCAATGAGCTTCAGTTGACGGAATGTCCACAAACTCAAACATGAGTAAGAAACCCTAACTATCCTTGAGCTGTATACTGAATGAAAAAACGGCTTGAATTGAGAAGGAATCAAACCCTGAGTCACACCCAGGACATCCTGACCCAATGCTTTTGATGAATCCCCTGAATAAGAAGACATTCACCATAATATGAATTCAAACTTTGCTTCAAGTTGACCTGAAATAAGGACCGACTGAATCACCTCTACATAGGGCCACCAGTGATAACACGAAAATTCCTTTGATCCTACGCCTTAGGAGCTCATGCAAATGTATGATTAATGCAATTATGACCTACTGTGATATGCAGATGAAAGCGAACATAAGCCAGAAAAAGGTTGGAAATGGTAGGGCAAATTTTGGGGTGCTACAGTTGTCCCTGTTCAATCGACTTGGACCTGAAAGGATGATATTAACAACTTTCAGGCGTTCAAGGTAGAAAGTGATTGAAAATCAAAATGAACTGCGAAATTTGAAAACTGTTGGGAGATATACAATAAAGTGTTTGCCAACCGGAGGCGGACTCAAAGATAGCGGATACTAACCAAAAGTTGAAATAGCGAAAGATGACAGATGCGTCAACCAAGGATGCCAACTAAGAGTTGGGACAGAAATGAAGGATATTAACCAAAAGTTAGGGTGACTGAGAACGCCGACCAAAGGCGTACTCACAACGAAAGGTTCCAACCAAGAGTTGGGAAGGAAGACATTAAACAATAGTTAGGATAAACGAGAACGCCGACCGAAGGCGTACTCACAATGGAGGGTACCAAGCAATAGTTGAGATAAAGGATAGATAGGAAGTAGACTTCACAGATTTACGACCTGAAGGGAACACGTCGTCAAAGAATTGACGGAAAGAAAGCATGGCCGAAGGAAACACATCATCAAAGGGGTTTGACGGAAAGAAATGATATCCGAAGAAAACACATCGTCCAAGAATTGACGGAAAGAAAACCTGACCGATTGAAACACATCGTCAAAGGGGTTGACGGAAAGAAAACATCTAAAAACCCAGCCAAAGGGAACACGTCGTCAAAGAATTGACAGAAAGAAAACCTGACCGATTGAAACACATCGTCAAAGGGGTTTGACGAAAAGAAAACATCTGAAAAACCCGACCGAAGGGAACACGTCGTCAAAGAATTGATGGAAAGAAAGCCTGACCGATTGAAACACATCGTCAAAGGGGTTTTACGGAAAGAAAACCTGATTTGGAATGTCGTCATCAAGGGGTTGATGGACAAGGACTGATCGAGGGTAAGATCGATGTATGATCTACGACCCAAAAGAAAGATAAGCAGAGGAGTTGACCGAAATGTCTGCTGGGGAATGGCTCAACATTCTCTCTGGGGATATGTCAATGTCTTGACTGAAAATTGATTCGGGTTTCCGTGCAAGGTACCGAATTTGGATTATGCTTCGCATGCATATGTTTGAATTTTTCGATGGCATAATGCTCCATACAAAATGAAAATGCTACGCGTTTTGAGGATGCAATGATTACTATATACTGAATGCCGATGTATGCTCGGGCTACCGGAAAAGAAGGATGTGCCAAGTGTGATTAGACTTTGGTGGCAAAGATAGGTGAAACCTGATGGCGATTGATTTTTTGAAGGTGAAATCTTTATGGGGTACCAATGGGGATTGAATTTGAGTGAAGTGCCAATAGGGATTGGACTTTCGGTGGTTGCTGATAGGGAATGGGCTTTGCTTTAAAGGGGGTGCCAATAGGGATAGGGCTTCAGGGTTTCTGGAAGATGCCAGCAAAGTGCGCTGTAGATTTCTGTTCGGTTGTACAAGGCTTCATGCTATGATATGCTATGCAAATGATATGCGATGATAATGATTATGCAATGATATGACGGCTCAACCGGTGATTTCGAGGTAGGTCAGGTATGGCTGACGTTGGAAACTGTCTTGTCTGGCTGCAAGATTTCTGGTTGAAAGGTTAGGGAATGGTTAACATGACTTCTCGACATTCGTCTTCAACTTGAAGATTGACAGAACCCGCTTGAATAACTCTGAAAGAATGGAGACGTTCCATTGTTGCCTGTCTTGCCCCAGCCCGTGGGATCTCTGTAGGAATCTGCCTCGAAAGGAAAGCTAGGACTTCTGTACCCTGATGGTTTGAGATGTACTGCACTAATATTCTGAACCTCGGAGAGGTGCTCTGAATTAACCGCCTTCTGAAAAGGATAAATTCTTGCTTTTGGGGTGACCTGCCCCAGTTTAACTGAACCTTTTGCTCATCGGAGTCTTGAAACGATTTTGCCCCTGACTGGCTGATCTGTGAAGGAGTGCCTCTGACTGAGTGACCTTCGAGAGATTTGTCGAATCTTGACCTGATTTCCCCTGATTAGCTGAACCTTGGAATGGATTGCCCACCTGATGTGGTCATTTGGTGCCCTGCCCCTGCTCAACGGAGTACTCAGGCGCTTCGCATCTTATCTTAATCAATCTTCCATTGTAGAAACTTTCCTGATGTCAAGTACTTACTCACAAGTAAAACAATTCGTTTTGAAAATGACAATTTTAATGCAATGCATATGACAGTTTTGAAATCCAAGTCTGTTCACTGGAGAAATGTCATGACATATAGTGAATGAATCACTTATCAGAATGTCACATTGATACCAACATGAACGGTAAGAAAGATCCTTTTAGGAGTCAGTTTTGACGCGATCTTTACCGAGGTATGCTTTCGAAACAACCCTGCTTCAATTAGGTCTTTTGAAGCTTGTAACGTGTCCTGGTTCGCAGTTTAAGAAAGAAAGGATATAAGGCTCAAAGTTTTGTTTTGACCCACCCGTTCTCCTTGATGTTCTCCAGTCCTACGTTCAGTTAACTCGACACAAGCGCTCACCTCTCAAAAAGGTATTGAATGGTAGAGGATAGAAGGAACCCACACGGTTTTCGGAGTGACAGTCACCCCTTTCGTCTTTGGTGTCTATAGTCACACGACTTGTTCTTTGCTCGAGGATTTTTTTGGTAATCCTTTCCGTTTTTTGTTTTTTTTTGTTTTTTGATTTCCCTGGTTTTTGCCTGGACTGATTCCTTTTTGAATCTTTCGATTTTGATGTCTAGCAGGATGCCCTAACTTTTGCCTAAGTCACTTGTTTTCAAGTTTCGACTTAGCGGGCTTTTTCTTTTTTCTTGTCTTTTTTTTGAACAAATCGTGTGACACTGGCTTGTCTTGCTTGTTTGAAAAGGTTGTGACTGCCTCACTCTTCGGTTGGTGAGGGATAACCAAAGATGTAATTGATCCTCGAATGGGACACTCCTTTTGAAATTTGAACGCTCAGTCAAATTAACTGACACCTACCCTGCTCCGGGTTAAGATTTAAGGTTTTTTATTTTAAGAAAAGAAACTCCTACTTCTAGGCTCAACGGGGTTGACAAGGGATTATCTTCCTTATGTCTCCGGTGTTTGGGAAATTGAAACAATTCATGTACATCATAAGCAGAATTTTGTTCAAAAGCATACAATCAGAAGTTTTACGCATTTCAATTTCATCATCCTCCCTCGGATTTTGCTTAAACAAGCATATGATATCGATAAAAAAGTATGAGTGAACACAAATGGATTTAGTCAAAACATGCATATTCATTTCATTATCATTATCAGTCGAAAACAAACAAGTTTTACAAATGAGTTTGCACTTTTAACAGAAAAGAAAACTACAAATGCAAAGAAATGATATGATCTAAAAAAATTGCCAGCTTCGAGGGACTGGGCTTTCCAAGCTTGATTTGCTACTGAGCCAGCCATCTTCAGAATTGTTCGTCAAGGTCTGTTTGATAATCATCTGCACAACTGCTCTCGGTGACTTCTTCCATGACCTGAACTGATGAACCCACCTGACTAGATGAAGGAGAGTTGTTGATTCGAATACCCTGAGGTGTGAACGAGAACACATTGGAGTCAAGAAGTGTTTGAACCTTGCTCTTGAGCACCTTACAGTCTTCAGTTGAATGCCCCTGTGCCCCAACATGGTAGTCACAGTGAGCGTTGGCATCAAAACCTGGTGGGTACGGAAAAGGCACTGGCTTCAATTCCTTCGGCATTATTAATCCACCTTTGATTAAATCTGGCAACATCTGACTGTATGACATTGGCAACTGAGTGAAATGCCTCTCTGGCTTTCTTGGTCTTTATCGGGCGTGCTGACGCAGATGACGATGATACAACTGTTGACTCTGAGGAGGTCTCTAATTTGCAGAAGA
The DNA here is from genome assembly GCA_022829125.1 of Lathyrus tuberosus. Taxonomy (NCBI): domain Eukaryota; kingdom Viridiplantae; phylum Streptophyta; class Magnoliopsida; order Fabales; family Fabaceae; genus Lathyrus; species Lathyrus tuberosus. Next base: position 12,917,744 of record JALAZF010000090.1, read on the forward strand.
ATATTGCCCCTGATACGTAGACCCATAAGATTGTTGACTCTGAACAGTTGAAATACCGTAACGCTGAGAATTAGGTGACGAAGATCCTGAATGAAACTATTTTCTTCCTCCCTTTCTTCTTGAGAACTGACAACTGATGCATTTTCACTAGTTGGGATGTTCGAGACGCCTTGGATCTTTCCGCATTTGAGCAGGCTCTCAATACGTTCTCCCACTATTACCAAGTCAGAGAATTTTGCTGCCCCATTGCCAATCATCTTATCATAGTACGAGCCTTGCAAAGTGTGCTTGAACAGATCAACCAATTCTCTTTTATAGTACTGTAATAATGATGGTCCTACAAGAGAAAAGGCTCAGGGAAGGACACACAGAAAGTCTAAGAGGAAAACTCGGTCCTACAAGTTAGCATGCAATGATGGTCCTAAGGTCAGAATTGGGAGGGGAGTCTAACTAATGTTGTCATGCATGGATTGAACGATGTCGTGATCTCAGCCAAGAACAAACTGAGTGACTCATCGTCCTCAACTGAAAAAGAAATGCAACAGGAAATAAACAACAAATGACGATGTCGTGATCTCAACTATAAGGAAGTGGAATGTCTCTTTATTAACCACAAGTTAAAAACGATGTCGTGATCTCAACTATAAGGAAGTTGAGTGACTCTTCGTCCATCGTAAAGAAAAACAGAAAACAAGGCAATAAACCACAAACAGCAGCAACAACATCGCTCTTGCACCTGTACAGCTATAAAATCCAACCACAAGCTCAAACAGCTTTCAACAACACTTGTTTTCAGAATTGAATGAGTGTGAGAAAATCTGGACAGAATTGCACCATTTAACAGCTCACCTTGTGCGCAACAACTATGTATGTAGCAACACTTCCTACCTTTAAACAACTTAGCAAATCAAATATGAATCACTACAAAGACAACTCAAAAATTAGTCTAGGCACTCCAAAAAATAAGCAAGGTTAGCCACCAAAATTCAAATAGAAATTATCAACAAGAGTTAAGTGAAATTGATACCAAAATGTGAGCAACAACTAATCAAAATTCTATGCACCAAATATCAAGGACTCTAGTAAAATTCTCAAACAATTAATCAAAGACTAATCCAATATATCGAATTTCAACTAGGAAAAATCACAAAGCTAACAATTAAGAACATACAACAAATGAAATCACCTAGAAGATTAGTCGATGCATTAAAATCTAAGTTTAGTCAATGTTAGAACAAAATCAATTCACACTAAGTAAAGATCAATTATTTCAAAATTAATTTCTAATTCTAAAAGTCTAGTTCTAATGTTACTAAACCAAAAACAATTATCCAAAAACAATTAGTAAGTGATTAAGCAAAAAATCAATTAATGAATGATTAAGCCAAAAAACAATTATTCAACAAATAATTATCAAAATATAAACCTAAATCTAATCCTAAAACTAAAATCTAATTCAATAAAGATTAAGTTCTAATTAGAGAAACTTAACAACTAATCTAAGCAAAAATCATCAATTAATCGCAACATTAAAATTTAAGCAAAATCTAAATCTAATTATCAAAATTCTAACCAAGATTAATCTACAATTAAACAACTACTAAACAACGTTACATGTCAATGTTAATCCAAGTTAATTTCTAATCCAAAACTCAAAGATTAAAAACAATTAGTTCAAATCACAATTAGAATCTAAACCTAAAATTAAGATCTAACCTAAATTTAAACTTAATTAATTAAAAACAAACTCCATGGAAAATAGCAGGGTGCTGAAGTAGATAAGGAATATGCCAACAAGAATATGTTCAAGCCTTGGCCTTAGTCACTATCTCAAGAGAGGGGGGGGGGGGGGGGGGGGGGGGGGGGATAAAATAAAAAATGACGGTGTGAGAAGCATTTCCTTATGTTCAGAAACATACTAGGCAAGGCCATGGGGCGCAGTAATGAAATTGGAGGTGTGGAATAGCAATTACATGGAGTTCTATCCTTGTCCGATCCAATACGCAAGGCCCTGGGAGAGAATCTCTAGCTTATAACATCTAAAACCCTAGTTCACTAAACAATTCACCCAGCCACCTCCTCCATCATCTACCTTCGTCTTCTTCAATTTACCCTTCCTTTTCCGCCGTCGTTTTGTGAATCGCGATTCGTTGTGTGATGCGTCCTTGTGTTTTTGATTGATCTTCTGCAGGTTCTTGCGAAGCTTGAGAACAAAATGATGAAGGTTGTTGCATCGTGTAGATGGAAGATGAATAAACAATTGGGAATATGGAAGAAGAGTTGAAGGTAGAGATGAAGGATCTGTAGACTGTTAGAGGGTTCGTTAGATTTCTTTGATGACAGTTAGGGGACTCTGTTAGTGAGAAATTCTGCAGGAGGTTCTGGTTCTTTTTGATAGCTTATTCTTGGTAGTTAGGAGTTGTTTTCATTTGTTTTTCAGTTAGGTTCTGAGCAAAAATCTGTTAGGAGAAGTTAGGGTCAAGAAATCTGTTATCAATAATGAAAAAACTGTTATCGAAATTTCTGTTAGTAAATGGTTTGTTAGAGAAATTGAAGGTTGGAATTGTTAGAAGTGGCGTTATGAATATCTGTTATGATTTTTTTGGTGTAAATGGTTAGAGGAATCTTTGATATCTGTTAGGAAATTATTTCTGTTATTGTAATCCGTTATGAATTGAGTTAGGATTTTCTGTATGTAATTCTGCTGCTGTTATTGTATTCTTTCTTCAATGAAATTTCACTGCTATCATTTACCATCTGTGAACTCTGCTGTAATAAAATCTTTGTCTTCTTTCTGTTATAAAATTTTCTTTGAGCTGCTGCTATGATAATTTGCTATACTTTCTGCTGTAACTTTTTATAAATTTGGAAACAACAATTAATTTGGAAACAACATAAACTGCAAATAAATCAGGTAGACCACTGCTAGTAAGATAACCACGACCGCCGCATAGCTTACGGCATTCCTCAATTCCATCAGCAGTTGTGGTAGTAGTTAAGGATTTCAACCCAGCAGTGCATGCATGGGCTTCAGGCAATGTCGAAAAATCATTAGCTTGTAATCTTTGAGTCACATCCGTGTAAAGCCATTTCAGCCACTCACTAACAAATCTGAAAGCATATGCAGAAACTAGCAATGGGAAGAGTCTAGCCTGTTTTATTTTGTAATCAATCACCTGTGTTTAAAGACCACCATTCTTCGAATAACACTATATCTAGTAGCAAGACAAAGCACTTGATGTATCAGCTTCAATTGCCTGCCTCACATATATCATAGTACCATAAATTAATTGTCTTGGAACATTGGATTGTACATATTTTCCTTCTTTGGTAACATCTAAAACCTTTATTAACATTTGATTCCTTGGAATTCGTACGTGGCCAAAACTTAGAACTCCGTTATCCATACTGTTATAAGTTGCATCTCTGAATTTCATTCCAATATCTCCAACATTTATGCTTGAAAGAGGCAAGTGATAATCCAAGCTCCGCAGCTGGACAATGAAGTCACGCACTCCTTGGTCTTGACCATGAATGATAAAGTTGGAAACATAGTAGAAAACTTTGATATCCAATGATCTTCAATTGACAGAATGTCCACAAACTCAAACATGAGTAAGAAACCCTAACTATCCTTGAGCTGTATACTGAATGAAAAAACGGCTTGAATTGAGAAGGAATCAAACCCTGATTCACACCCAGGACATCCTGACCCAATGCTTTTGATGAATCCCCTGAACAAGAAGACATTCACCATAATATGAATTCAAACCTTGCTTCAAGTTGACCTGAAATAGGGACCGACTGAATCACCTCTGCATAGGGCCACCAGTGATAGCAAGAAAATTCCATTGATCCCACGCCTTAGGAGCTCATGCAAATGTATGATTAATGCAATTATGAGCTACTGTGATATGCAGATGAAAGCGAACATAAGCCAGAAAAAGGTTGGAAATGGTAGGGAAAATTTTTGGTGCTACAAGGTACTTCATGAAGAGAGTCTTATTGGGAGTTTCCTGAGTAGTCATCAGGGCAAGTCGAACACCTTATATGGGACGTTCTTCGTTTAAGCGCTGTATTTTTGCAGATACAGGATAACCCAGCTGGTATTCGAATGTGGCATTAATCCAATGTTGCAACAACCACAGAGGCCCTGAAATATTAAAGGCTTTGGGAGTCTCATGGAGGAGTTTCAGTCTCAGGGCTGATAGCCCAAGAGAGTGATAGAAGGAGGCTAACAAGAGCTTACCCAAAGATATCTGTCGACCCTCATGAATTTGGATCGCCAGGTTAATGTAGCTTTAGCTATTTGCAGAGAGCTAGGACAAAGGAGATAATATGACAACCAAAAAGTCAGAAAAGCAATGTGTTCTTCATCTGACACTTCAGGGGAATCCTGATCATGATGGTCTTCGATATAGTTTTGAAAGCCGGCACGATCAAAGTCGAAGGTGTTGGTCATCTCCAGAGTTGGGTCGAAAGTTTCACCGAAAGGTGAGAGGCCAGTAATGGCTGCCACATCGAAGAGTGTCGACGTCAACATACCACAGGGGAGGTGGAATGTGTTAGTCGACCCCTCCCAGAAATACATCGACGCCAGCAACATACAGGGGTTAACCCTATGAGCATTCCTAGAGAGCAGAATGGCGTCAAAGATGCCAGCTGTTTTCCATTTCTCTTGACGTTTACCTTGGACTTTGTTAAGCCAAGCGATGTAGTCTTTGTTGCCAGGTGTGGGCATCGACCGAAAGACCCTGGCCTTAGGCCCCATGAACTTAAGGTCAAAGGTGCCTCCTTTCTCAAGAGCAGGCAGTGTGGTATGAGCATAGCAAGGAAAGAACAACTGGAGTTCTTGGTGATTCGGTTTAGTATCAGGATATGGCCCATGGAATGCATGGAGTTTGTCAGCCACCACGAAGGGAACGACCATCTGGCGTTGCCAGGTTACTATCACCGCGTCATCAGCAGAAGTCGGTTGAGGAAGGGGTTTGAGAGACTCACTTTCAGAAAGGACGTAGGCGATCGGGTTGTTTCCAGTTTTGTGAGTAGCAGAATCGGTGAGTGTTGCAGAAGAAGACATTGTAATGAAAGCAAAGGCCAAGGGAACTTTGGGAGCAAGAAAGTTTGTGAAGAAGATGAAAGTATGAGAGAATGAAGAAAAGAGAACGAGTCACTTATGGGTGGTATTTATAGGCACATACATGCAACCTAAAGGCCAAGGACGCAACTGTTCCGATTCTACAGTTAGTGGGAGTGGTTTAAAGCCCATAAATTAGGATGAGACTAGCCATGATGACATTTCTTGGAAATCATGGCGCAGAAAGGTGCCATCATCACGTCATACATCGTGTGACGCGTGGTTGAGATTCGACAGAAGAAAAAGCGATTAAGGTACCGGGTCGAAATGAAGGTACAGTCGAAATCTCGCAGGGAAAACAAAACGCCAAGATTCTCAGTCGACATAGTGCTCAGTCGAAACTGGCCTTTTTGGGGGGCAATTTGTTGGCTGGAAGATTTCGACTAAGCAGGGAGAAATAAGAGATGATGAGAAGGCCAACATGTAGGTCGACTTCAGAAGGAAAAGAGGGCGAGAAGGCCAAAACACAGGTTGACACCAGCAGAAGATGTGTCCGAAGTCGACCCATAGGCTATGCCATCAAAGGGCTTCGACTGAAGGCCAACGAAACCGACACAAAGCTGAAGGATCTTTGGGCGGGAAGAGATTTGAAATGTTGAGAACGTGGGGGAAGTTACGAAGATGGTGGGGCGACACGTGTCACATCCAGAGCCAATCCCGGGGGAATAGAAGTTATTTTATTTCTCTATTTAAGCAATGTTCATTTTCATTTTGAGGGGTCGCATTTGTAACATTTTCAAAGGAATACACTCGAAGTACCTAGCGTTACGAGAAAAGAGTTCATTTCTGTAACCTGTACGATAACGTCTGCATTCCTTTAAAGCAATTTACATTACCAAGTTTCAATATATCTAGTCATTTACTTCTTTACTTGTTTATTTATCAATTCGCATACACCTTTTCTGCAAGTTTTTTCCAACTTCCTCTAAATCAAAACCATCCTACCAACATCATATATACTCCAACCATTTGTCCTGGGATTCTGTGGCCAGTCCCGCAAGTAAACCTGCGACAGGAGGCCAGCGGTTGTTCGCGTAGGGAAATCACGTGCGAACACTTATCATGTTTAAAAATTATTCAATCTAAATTGATCAAAAGTTTCCCAAAGAATTGGTCACTTATTTGTTCAAGAAGCTTTAAGGTTCATGTGTTTATTTCCATGCCTTCCTCAACAAGTAATCTCAAGTGTGGCTATGATCAATCAAAATTAAAACAAGAGATCATCATGTCAAGTTCATAAGCTCCATCATGCTTTAGAATGCAAGAAAAGATCAATTATGCAAGTTGACTCAAAGTTGCTTTGACCAAAAAGTCAACATTTCAAGTTTAAGTTCAAAAGAGCATAACTTTTTCATTATTCAATATTTTTGAGTGATCCTTTGGGCATATGTCTCTCCTTGAGACCCTCAACAACTTCTCTTTACAAGTCAAGATCTAATTATGTGTGGAAATTCATCAAAAAATTGTATACATTATAGGTCATTTTAGGACTTTGTGGAATTTGGACCTATTTTCCAGTGAATTTTCTCCAACTTTCAAGAATCATAACTTCATCAATTTTTATCATTTGAGGGCCATTATTTTTGAAAAATACTCTTAGTTATGCCCTCTACAAGTTTTTTTAAGTATCAAGATCAAATTATGCTTGGAAGGCCTTGGAAAGTATTGGAACATTATAGGTCATTTTCTGCGTAAAAGACTTGGAATTTTTCTAAGTATGATGACCAGTTATTTTTGCTAACTTCAACACCTCATAACTTTCTCCTTAAATGTCGAAATGAATATTTTCTTGGAACATTTTAAACTAGGACATGAGGACTACAAGTTGCAAAAAGAATAATCACAAAGAGCCTCTTGTGTTTGATGCCACATAGCTTTGAATATGGTCACTTGAAGCTGAATTTCACACAATGGTCAGATTTTCGGTTCACTTGTTTCTCAATTTTAAGCCAAATTAGCGCGTGTTTTGGACTCTAATCAACATTATCAAGCTTCTAGAAGTGATTTAAGTCATAAAACGCAAGATTAGTGTGTGTTTTGGACATGTGCAAGTAGTGCCAAACTCATTTCGTTGAATCAGCTTGGGAAATCAAGTTTTGGCAACCAATTTCCTCATCTAACCTCAGCATTCAATTCATTATAAATAGAGGACTGTGCCTGCATTATTTCCAAAGATTTTGATAGCCAATTTGAGATCCCATTCGAACTCTTAGCTTGTAACTTCGTTTTCTCATTTCCACGCCTTTTCCACTCAAATTCTCCATTAAGTTAGCTTCCTTGATCTTAATTGAAGCTAACCAGATCAAAACCAAAGCAAATCGTGCACTAATTCAAATTGTTAAGATTCAGATTCAGAAGCTCTTGATCTCTTCTTGTTCAGGTAGAATTCAGCTTCGATTCAACTTAAATTTCTTGCTACAATGTAGTCATTGACTCGCTGATGCTCTTGGTATCCTTAGTTTTCATTAATTGATGTGTATGCTATGTCTGTTTTTGAATTCATTTTTGAAGTTTCCTCTGGTTTTTCGTATTTTGTGCTTCACACACATTGAATAAATTTTAATTGTGACCATGGTTGAGATGGCGATGATGAGACGAATCCAATGATGGTAGTCTCAGCTTCTCTTGTTGCCATTTGTGAATTCACGATTTCTACAAAAATCTGTTAAAACGAGAGCGAGAGGTTGAAGATGACCTATGTGTCATCTGACTTAGCCAAATGAAATGTTTTGATTGGCTTGACATTCATGTGCTACTGGGTGCGTGAGTTGACTCGAGTTTACCATGAATGTGCGCTTTTGGATCATCAGATCATCCACGTCATTTAATGAAATGAGATCCAACGCGCCACTTTTTTTCCATTTTATTTTCTTTTATTTGTTTTTTTTTTAATTTATTTTATCTTTAAAAATTCATTTTAATTCAAAAAAATATCAAAATTTTTTCTAAATTTTTTTCTTATTTTTCTGCTTCTGATCCATATTTTTTCTTTATTTTTATTTCTGATTTTACTATTTTTTAATGCATTTTTTATTGTTTGCTTGATTTTAATTGGTTTAAATTTTTTTTCTTGCATTTTAAATTTTGAGAAAATTATTATATGATCCTATGATGGTTTATGACCTATGGTGATTTTATTTGGTTTTTATTTTTAGATTTACTAGTTTCTATCCTTTTTTAATCTTTTCTCTAGTTTTTAATTTGTTTAAAAATAGTTTTAGGTTTCCAAAATTTTCCAAACCTTTTTTTAAAAATATTTGAGAGTTTTTATGTTTTTTCTATGATCTCATTTGGAATTTATTTGATGTTTTAATTGTCCTTTGTTTTTTACCTTTTATTTTCATTTTAAATCCTTTAAAATCCTTTTTCTTATTTTATTTTTGTTGATTAATTTATGTTAATTGTGGTACTTTCTGGCTGGCCTTGAATCTTAGCTAATGTGATCATAAGTTTCATCAACATAATTGGAACTTGGATGTTGATGGAGTGAAAACTCTATTCCACCAAGATAGTTGAATGATGTTGATGATAACTTGATTCATTCTTTGGTTCAATTTGGTTTTGGTCTTGTGTCTTGTTGTTCTCTTCTTCTTCTTTTTCTTTTAGTCAATGAAATCTATAGATCATGGATTGTTGATTTTCAAGGATGTTTAATCTTAATTATTTCAAATCTATGGATGAATGATCATTTGAATCATTCTCCATACTTTGGAATAGTGATAAATTGCCTTTGATTAATCGATGAAAAATCTTGATTAAGATGAGACCATTCCTCTTTTTCTTTTAGTGTGGCAAGCTTTATGAGAGTGAATTATATGTCACTTATTTAGCTTGTATTAGCACAAATATTGTTATTGATCGGCATCCCATAGTGTGACCTTCTTCATAAGTTGTGCTACGATTGCTTAACATAGCACTACATGTTGTCCCGAATCGGAAATCAAGTTATTTTTGTAAGCGAGATTGTCAACCTCTCACTCTTTATAGTGTGGTGTGAAATAGATTGTCTCTTTGTCATTAAGAGAGCTAGTGACATACTTGTCGATTTTATCCAAGTTGGAGCCCTTCTCTTAATGATGTATAGATTCATGTTTTCATGCTTATGGTTGACTAGTCGAGTATTCTCCAAAAAATGACAAAATGTTCTTCATCACTAATACTAACCTATTAACTATATTTTTGCACTAACTTTACTTTGTGCTATTTAATTCTTGCTCTTTATTTCTTGTCCTTTATTTTATGCATTTACTTTAGCATTTCATATCATATTATCATCTTGTTTTTCCCTTTGTCCACTTGAACCTTTGTTTATGCTTATGCTCTTTTTATTTTGTCCACTTGGACCTTCTTTTTCTTAAGACATTAATAAATATCAAAACACTTAAAAACTTGGTTCTCTTAATCTCGAACTGTTGTGACCTTGTGATTGGACTTGGACTTTGGACTTAGAGATCTAGGATCCTTCCCCTATGCTCTTGGAGTTGATTGGAGACCTTGGACCTTTTGTGTTGCCTCTGTCTGTTTGTTGTGAAATTTTCTATGTGCAGGTGTTGATACTTTGATCTTGTGAAAATCATCTGATGCATAACTCTCCTAATTGGCTTTTAACCCTTGGGAAAACCTTACTTTGACTCTGATATGGCTTAACTTGGGACTTCATATGATGTTTTAATTCATCTGGTTATTATGCTGGTGGTTTAAATCCAAAAAGGAAGAGGAATGCTTATGTTGACTTGTTTTTAAGTGTTTGTTCCTTGTGTGGTTAGATCTTTCCTTCTTTAGCTTTTTATTTTGTGTTTTAGGGTAGTCACTTCATCTATTCTCTTTCTTCAATTTTCAAAATCTTCCTACTTTTTCCAAAACCTTCTTGTTTTCAAACTATAATCTCTTTCACAATAAATCTTGACTTTTGTCAAGTGATATTTCAAAATTCATTTTCTTTAATAAATGCTAAGATATCTTAAGCATACTTTGACCATTTCAAAAAACTTTAAAAAACACTTAAACTCATTCAAACTTTTGTGCCTTTGTGCACTTTTTCATTTAAAACTTTTCACAAAGTTTAGACATGAGTCATTTTCATAGTTGAGATGTAATTCTCCTATTCCCCATAGTATTAAAGATGTTAACATTTTCCACTTAGATGTTGAGTGATAGACTTGTTGATTTTTATCTAAGCAAAAATCCTCCATGTTAAGATAATGCAAATGTTATTTTCTCATACTTGTGGGCGACTAGTTGTAGTTTTCTCCTTAAAATGATAACTTGTCTTTTCACTTAAAATGAACCAAACAAACTAATTTTGTTATTTGTACCACAAACTACGAGGTTTTGATCCCATATTGCATTTTGTGAGTACGTAGGCATGAGACTCAAGAAGTCTCTCCGAACACAAAATTCTTAAAAAAATACTTCTCTTCTCATCTCCCCAATCTCATTTCAGGAAAACTTTTCAAACCAAAAAGAGTAGATATTTCAAAGGGTTCCTATAGTTTACTATAGACATTTTGGGTGCTAACACATTCCCATTACGTAACCAACCCCCTTACCTTGTGTCTGTTTATTTGTTCTTGTTTTAGAACTTATTTAGATTTTGCTCGCTCTTTTTCCTTTCCTTTTGGATAAAATAAAAGTGTGGTGGCGACTCTTGTTTTATGAGTTAAGCTAATCAATAGCTTACACTCACAAATGTTTCCACTACAGATAGTATAAGTTCAAAGCTAAACTCCCTCGTTTACAACTTCTCGCCTAATCACTACCTTGTGCAACTTCTACCTAGACACCCTCTAGATTTGAGATCCCCCTCTCACTTCCTATTAGTCACAAACCAATGACAATTCAACAACAACTCAAAATAGAAGTACTAACCCTTCCAAGTACAATACTTATTTTTGCTTAAAAGCTTCAACTTAGAACAATACACTCGTGCTTAAATGCTTTAAAGTGAACAATTAACAATGAACAATCAGTCAACTCAATGCATCAAAAACGATACAAGAGTAACATACAAACAAAACACACTAAACCCTAAAGAGACTCCAATGCACGACCAATCCTTATTCTTTAAATTCCATACCAAGTCCAAGTTTAGGTCTTCTCTTTAAATAGCCTTCAGTCCTTGTGGGCTTGGGCTTCAAAATAAAACGCAAATCACCAGGAATCAGCTTTCAATCATTAGCAAAAATTTCTTGCACAATAATAGGAACAAAATACAAAGTTTCCAAAAAAGGTTCAAAGATCCTTTTTACAAAAACCAACACAATCTGTCAAAACAGAAGTTCCCAAAATATCCCTCATATGATAATGCAAACATGTGAATGAAAACACACTCAAAACTCACACTAAAATACCAAAACAATCATGCCCTAACTTTCTGGTATAACATGTCCTAGCACATGTCACAACATCATGTTGAACATGATATCTGACTTTCATAGTAGAACATCTGGCTTAAGATCTTGCTGACAACATGTTTTACCAAAATGTTGCCAATCCAAAAACCACATAACTTATAATCTCCCCCTTTTGCAAATTTTGGCTAAAACAACCCTAACACACATCAAAGGCACATACAACGGAATCAAAACAGAAACACCAGACAACAAGAACCACAACCACACACATTATATTGTCAAGGCAGTAGAGCACACCGGACAGCACAATGTCAAGACATCTAGTCCGACATCACAGATCAACCACAATAACATAAGCTACATGAGAACATGTAAGCTTTATATAAACTACAACTTAGCAGCTATAGAACAGATAGGTACAAGGCTCCCCCTGTCATACATAACCAATGCTCCCCCTCAAGGAGAAAAACTAAATCATGAGAAAAACACACATGAACTCTCCAAGCTCACACTTCAAAAGAAACAAACCTCACCAAGAAGCAGCTAACTCCCCCAGAAGATCACAACCTACTACAGAGAAAAAAGAGCACCATAGAGATCAGAACATTGAGTCTGACATCCTGCTCTTGTACACCACCAACAGTGGATCCTACGTTAAATAACAAGCATGACAAACACTCATGCTCACCCTCAATAGTTGTATACAGTAAAAAACCACCAACAGAACAATAACAACATAACACGTTGTCATGATATCTGATCCAACATCAGAAACAACAATTCATACTAACACTTTACTCCCCATTTTTACCCAAAAATTGACAAAAAAAAAGGTAAATGTAAACAAACATAAATGGAAGCACAAAGTAGCAATGGAAACAAACAGAGTAACTGGTGGAAGCAAACAAAACATAATGGAAACACAAAAATGCATAAATCATAAACACATATAGAAACACACGATATCTAGCAACTGTAAAAAAAACATCCAAACAGCACAAGGTGCAATAAAGTAGCAAAATAAAGCACATTCCCCAAATAGTACATCAGCAAAACAACAACTTCAACTATTTCTAATCTTCAAGACTCTCATCTCCACTGTTATCATCTTGGTTAGCACTGTTTCCCTCCTCTTTCTCTGTATTAACCAAGTTGTCTTCAACACCTTCCTCAGTCAAGGCTGTAATGAGGCCTCCCAGTTTGATTTTTCTTGCAGTGCAACTCTTTATATTGGCTTTCAATTCCTTGTAGGTTGCCTTAAACTCAGCCAATGCATTTGTTCTAGACGTTACAGTAGCAGCTCTCTTGTCAGATGTCCTGACAATGTTTGGGACATGTGTCCCTTCAAACAGTTTGTAGTGTAAGGATAAGGGCACTTCCCTTTTACATGCTGCATCAGCACTTGTCAGAATACCAGGATGCTGTCTTAGGATAATTCCACAGATCAGAGAAGGAAAAGAAATTGTCAATTTGACAGCAAAGATTCCTGCATGCTTCATTATTTGATAAAACACATAAGAACCAAAATTAAAAGTGTTTTTGTACCAATTATATAGATAAATCTACCCAACCCAGTAAAAATGGTAGAGGTGTGATTTGTAGGCACCCAATTTGCAGCTCCAATTTTGTGCATCAGAACATATTTGACACTTAGACTTCCTACAGACAGCTTGCCTACATATCATATTATCAATGACTTCCACTTCAGCTTATTCTTCCTGACTTCTTCCCATGAATCTGTTGATGATTTCTGGAGAGAACTCAACACACCTGCCCATCACATATACTTTTCTGTAATCTTTATTTTTCTTGTTGTCACAGTCAGTAGGAATGTTCACGATAAATTCCTTCACCAACATCTCATATCACTTCCCTATCCTAGCTACACTTCTCATCAATCCTGCCTGTTCAATGAGATTCATTACTTCTGTGAGCTTAAGAGCATCTTTTCCAAGTTCTCTGTCAAATGTTATCCCTCTTTGACAGACAAACCTCTATTATTCAACACTCTCCACAAAATGAAAAGAAATGTTATCAATGGCCACTTCAGGAACATTTGCATGTACCTTCTTTCCTGCAACAACCTTTCTACTAGGAGACACGATGTCCTGGACATCTTGTTCAATATTCATCTCAACCTCAGAATCACTTGAAGGAGCTTTCTTCTTTTTAAGTGATTTCTTCTTTAGGGAAGGAGACACCACCTTGCTCCAACTTTTCTCAGGCCCTACACTTGGTTTTCTCTCAGAGCATCTATGTTGTCTCCTTGTTGACACATCAGTCTCTCCTTTCCTCCTTTTTATCTTCTTAGCAATACTAGCTACCAACATCTCATCATCTAAACTCAAATTAACAGTTTTAGGTGTCTTTGATTCAGAGTTATTTTCCTTGTCGGATAGTCTTTCCTTATCATCAAACATCATTATTTCTTTGCTAGTCTCACTTTGCTCTTTGGTAACCACTTCTTCTTGAACATGATGCTCAGGTACATTAAAGGACACAGATTTTGTAGTCATATCGCTTTGATGTTGACTCGTAGGGTTACCTTCATGTTGATAAATTTTAGTCAAGAAATTATAACCACTTTGTTTAGTCTCACATCGAGCTTCTTTCAGAACACTTGCCACAAACTTGCGGAGCTTCCTATCAATGTATATCTTCTCAGCCTCACTTATGTTAGGGTTTCCATGTTTAGTATGGGCTAAAGATGTTTCAACATCGGGCTCAACATTGGATCCAGGGTCAACAGTCACAGATTTGGAAACATTCTTTTCACTAACTTCTTGAGCAATAGTACTCAATTCTAATTTGTCCATGTTAACTTTGTTCCTGAGCTCTTCAGTACTAGCAGCCTCATCAACATTCATACTGGTTTTCAAAATGGCGAGTTCGGTCTCATCCTCATCAGTGGTTATCTTAGGGTTCGACTCTAGAGGGCCCTGATTAGTAGGGAAGGGATCAAGGTACAAAATCTTCATAGATAGAGGTTTCTTTGTACCAGAGGCTGTTGATTTCCTAGAGCTACATGGGTTTTGACCACTTTTTGAAAGAGAAGAGTTTTTACTTACCTTAGAGGTCTTAGCCTTCTTAGATCCAAAGGGTTTAACACCTTCTTCAGGGGCGGCTTGAGGAGGAAAAACAGAGAGGGGAACAACATTAGTGATGACATCTAGTGAGAAGGCCTCAGTTGTTGCAGGTGAAACCCAAGATTTATTTGGGGTTTCCATATTTTTTGTCTTTAGGATTCTTACTAGGAGTTGAGACAAAAATGTTTGGCATCATGGAATCAGATTGCATGTTGAAGAGATGATTTTGAGATGAATGAGAGATGATCAGTTTGTTTTGGCAAGAGAGATGAATAGTGGAGTAGTTGTAAAGTGATTTTATGTAATTTTGGCAATAGAGTAATGATTTACAACGAGAATCGTGCCATATTAATTGGAGAGAGAAAAATCCCTTTTCATGCGCACATCCTAATAATTTCCCTAATCTCTCATAGAACATCCATGTTTGAACCTAACTTTTTCCGTTTGGTTGAAATGTTCCAACACCTGGGTAGACATCATGTTTTCCCTCTCAGTTCTCAGTCTAAGAGTATCTTTATAGTCCTTTTTAGCCACACTTTCCTCTTTGAGAATGCAGCAATCATCCTTGGTTATAAACTCATTCTCTTCATTTGTATCATCACCAATTGTGACAGACTTGGTGAGACAGGATTTAATGTCAACCAGGTAGTTATTATCACCTGTCATATGTCTAGACCACCCATTATCAACATACCAGTTTTCTTGAGAAGATTTTTTTTGAGACATATGAGCTAAAAAAACTAAGGTTCATGCCCTCAACACCAGCCTCCTTTCTGACTTTAATCCCTACATGATTAACTCTAGTTTTAGGAGAGTGTTTAGGGTATCGATACAGTTTGTAGCAGAATGGTTTTATGTGACCATATCTTCCACAGTAATGACATTTTCATGGCTGGAGCTTGCCTTTGGTATGCGTTTTCTGATGTTTGGCAGGATGATGTAACATTTGGTCAGACATTACAAACTCATCCTTCTCTTTAGCAGGAGAAAACAAAGCAGCACTGGTTTTTATTTGAATTTTTTCAGTCTGATAGTTAAACCCTATATTCGTAAAAACATTACCCTCTTTTCCAACTTGAAGAGTTTCACTCAATATATCAGATCCATTGTTTAACATTTTGAATTTTGTCAGACTTTCTACCTTTTGAGTCAATATGTTCACCTCATTTTGACTATTAGATATGGTATCCAGAAGACTCTCTTTTTCTTCCTGGAGATGCGCTATAAAATTCTTATGCTTTTCTCCTAACTTACACACTTCTTCACTTCTTATACAGAGTTCCTTGTATGAGGCAGCTAGTTCTTCATAGGTGATTCCTTCATTACAAGAGTCTTTATCTAAGCTACATCTACTAGTGAGAGCAGTAACATTTTTGACAATATTGTCATCACTTTCTTCAGACCCATCAGTTCAGAGTGTAGGGTTCCCTTTCTTCTATTTTTTTGGTAGATGTTGAATATTCAGATTTAATGTGACCAAAACCCTCACTGTTATGACAATGGACAACTTTGCTTGGACTTTGTTTCTTCTTTGTTTTGATTTTTCTCTGAAAACCACTATTCTTGTTGATGTCAGATGAAGTGTCCTTGACTTCTGTTTCAATTTTCCTATCCATATTTTCTAGAATCTTATTGAATTTCTTTATAAGTAGCACAATGGCATTATAAATTTCTTCATCAGTGTCTAAGTTAAACTTATCCTCTTCATTATTGATGTTGGAAGTTAGAGCTATGTTCTTGTTCTTTTAAGTTCATCCACCCTTAGTTTGCTTATATCTTGGGCTTCTTCAACTGTTGTGACCTTCATGTCAAATCTCTTGGGAAGATACCTAAGGATCTTCCTTACTAGTTTTTCTTCTGATATTTTCTCTCCCAGAGCACTAAAGGCAATAACTATTTCAAGAACATTCATGTGAAAGTCATGAATACTTTCATCTTCACTCATGTTTTGATTTTTAAATTTTATAGTGAGCAGCTTAAGTCTAGACATCTTTACCATGGATGTGCCTTCATGAGTTGTCTTAAGAATTTCACAAGCTTCCTTAGCCACAGTGCAGGTGTTGATCAACCTAAACATGTTTTTGTCAACTCCATTGAATAATGCATTCAAGGCTTTGGTGTTTCCAAGAGCAGTCTCATCTTCTTCCTTGGTCCAGTCCTCTTCAGATTTCAAAGACTCCTTCACATCTTTATCTTTTAACACAGGATGTTCCCAACCCTTGATGATAGCTTTCCAATTTTTTCTATCTATAGATTTTAAGAAGGCCACCATGCGTGCCTTCAAATAGTCATAGTTGGACCCATCCAAGATAGGTGGTCTATACACATTCCCCCCTCCTTCCTTATCCATAGTGCCAAAAAAAAAAAAACCCCTGGAGCTCACCCAAAAACATAGAACAGGGTGACCTGCTTTGATGCCAATTGAAATTTTGGCACGCAGATATCAGATGTCGAGACAGGTGTTACAACACTGGGATCAAGACAGTTTGATCACACAAGTAAATATGCTGAAAATTAAATGGAAGAAAGATAAAATAACACCATTAGTTGTTAACCCAGTTTGGTGCAACTCACCTACATCTGGGGGCTACCAAGCCAGGGAGGAAACTCAATATGATAGTATTAGTTCAAAGCTAAACTCCCCCGTTTACAACTTCTCGCCTAATCACTACTTTGTGCAACTTCTACCTAGACACCCTCTAGATATGAGATCCCCCTTTCACTTCCTATCAGTCACAAACCAGTGACAATTCAACAACTCAAAATAGAAGTACTAACCCTTCCAAGTACAATACTTAGTTTTGCTTAAAAGCTTCAACTAAGAATAATACACTTGTGCTTAAAATCTTTAGAGTGGACAATTAACAATGAACAGTCAGTCAACTCAATGCATCAAAAATGATACAAGAGTGACATACAAACAAAACACAATAAACCCTAAAGAGACTCCAATGCATGACCAATCCTTATTCTTCAAATTCTAAACCAAGCCCAAGTTTAGGTCTTCTCTTTAAATAGCCTCCAGTCCTCTTGGGCTTGGGCTTCAAAATAAAACACAAATCACAAGGAATCAACTTTCAATCATTACCAAAAATTTCCCGCACAATAATAGGAACAAAATACAAAGTTTCCTAAAAAGGTTCAAAGATCCTTTTTACGAAAACCAACACAATCTGTCAAAACAGAAGTTCCAAAAATATCCCTCCTTGGATAATGCAAACGTGTGAATGAAAACACACTTAAAACTCACACTAAAATACCAAACCAGTCATATCCTAACTTTCTGGTATAACACGTCTTGGCACATGTCACAACATCATGTTGAACATGATGTCTACCTCTCATAGAAGAACATCTGGCTTAACATCTTGCTAACAACATGTTTTTACCAAAATGTTTCCAATCTAAAAACCACAGACCTTACAAATTGAAGTATATCTTGTCCTTTTATTATTTGTTTCCTTTTATGTTATATCAGATATATAAGTGTGATAGCTTGAGTTTGGACTTGGGAAAGATCTTATTTAGCAAGATTGCATGTGGAATGCTTAATTTATATCAATCAAGGATCTCAATCTTTCTAATAATGATTTGATTGATCATGTGTGTTTTTGGAGGATATGACCTGAATCATATACAACAACTATCAAGAGATTCAGACTTATTCATGGTGATCAATCAAGATTGGAGATCATCATTATTGAAGATTGATCTCATGTGCTTTTTAAGAAGTCCAATCGAATTCATGACCTAAATCCTTATGGGCTTTTGGAGCTGGATTTTTATGGAAATATAAGAAGTTCATCACCTTTGTGAAGACCCAGAAATTTAGAGAAAAATATACTCTTTAAGAGAATTTTAGTCGAATCTTGTCTTTGAGTTTTTGTTGTAATACTCTGTTCCTAAATACTAATTATATAAGCTTGAGAACAAAGTATTTGTGTGTGTTTAATTGTTCCATCTTTTCAATCATATTGTAATTGTCCAAACATAGGGAAAATGTTTGAGTGAAAATGATTGGGATCTCGTATTCAGGGGATGTCTGAACGAATATTCATGAGTAGTATTAGGAAAGTGGCCTTAAACTAGGAGAGTTTAGAATAAGCTCATTTGTCCTTCTGACTATTAGGAGTGGAGTCGTTCTATAGGAAGTCCTGAATAAAAATTCAATGGTAGTATTAGGAAGAGAGGCATTGAAAAAATATTGTTTATATAAGACTATTTTTACTTTTAATATTGAGATTTGATTTCCTTTCTTGAGTTGAATGCCCCCAGAATGTATGTGATATTGCACCAAAGTGGGTTAACAATTCCCATGTTATTTTTATTCTGCCTTTATCTTGTATGTTTCACATTTAACTTGCTATACACATTGCCTCACACACTGTGTTTGACATCTCTCAGTCGAAAGAACACAATTTCATATAGGAATTTAGTTTCTGTTGCAAAGTTGGATGAATTGAATTTTAATTTTAGGATTAGAAACAAAGTATTTTCTTTATTTAAATATTTGTACTATTATGGTTCTAGTAATTTAGGTTATGGTTTTGTATCTTTTTAATCTTAATTTTCATTTTAAAGAATCTCTGTTTAATATTGAACATGTTGTAGGTAATAATCCAAGTACGCATAATGAGAGTTCTACTTATTTGTGGCATCAAAGGTTAAGTCACATATCCAAAGAAAGAGCAATCATGTTCATTTTAAAGAATCTCTGTTTAATATTGAACATATTGTTGGTAGTAAGCCAAGTACACATGATGACAATTCTACTTATTTGTGGCATCAAAGGTTAGGCCACATATCCAAAGAAAGAGTAGTGAGTTTAACGAAATGTGGAATATTAACTCAATTGGATTTCGGTGGATGGAATATATGTTTGGATTGCATTAGAGTAAAACACACCAAACAAATATCTAAGAATTTGTCTACAAGAATAAGCTAACTCCTTAAGTTGATACATACTGACATTTGTGTCCCTTCGACGTCCCTTTTTTGGGTGGAGAAAATTATTTTACCAGTTTCAATGATGACTTCTCGCATTACTATTACTTGTATTTATTAAATTAAAATTCTCAATCATTGGAGATTCTAAATATATTTATTGATAAGGTAGAAAGGCAGTTAGATATGGAAGTAAAGATAGTGAGGTATGATAAAGGTGGTAAATATTATGCCAAATATCATGAGAAATGATAGTGTCTAGGTCCATTTATGATTTTTTTTTAAGTCATGGCATATGTACATAATATAATATGCCTAGCACACCACACAAAAATGGTGTGGCTAAATGGCAACATACTCTCATGGATGTGGTTAGGTCAATGTTAAATTATAGTAATATACCATTATCATTGTAAATGTACACATTAAGGACCATTGTGTATTTTCTTGATAAAACTCCTAGTAAAGAAATTCCTAAGACTAATTATGAATTTTTGCAGGAAGGAAACCTATTTTAAGGCATCTTCATGTATGGGAATACCAAACTAAAATAATGGTGTATAATCCACATGAAAAGAAGCTTGATGCAAGAACCATTAGTGGTTTTTCATTGGGTAACCTAAAAAAGGTATAAATGTTGTTGTATTAATCATAATAGTAGAATAATTGAGTTTGGTAATGCTCGGTTTATTGAAAATGGTCAATTCAGTGGGAGTGAGAAATACGTAAAATAGATATTATGGAGACTCGGGGAGAATCTTCTTCACCTAAATAATATTCCTAGGTTGATGTCTTTGTAGTTGTATTACCGTTATACATCACACATAGACAACAAAATAATATTAAAAATCCTCAAAATGAACTCATAGTTGATGAATCAGTTGGCAATGTACATGTCACTAATGCTAAAGAACAAGTGATGGAAGAAATACAATAAATAGTAGTAAGAAGGTTTGAAAGGAAAATAAGACCAACTATATCAAAATATTATATTATTTATTCACTTGAACATGAATGTGACTTGAGCATTGATGAGGATCCAGTCTCATTGACACAAGCCATGAAAAGTGCAAATCTTAAAAGTGGATTGATACTGTAAAAGAAGAGTTGAAATAGATGGATGACAATAATGTATGGAATCTAGCTGAGTTTTCTAAAGTTTCAATATGAGTTAGTATTAAATCGATCTTCAATACCAAACGAGACTTGAAAGGAAATATTGAAAGATATAAAGCTAAAATCGTCATCAAAGGTTTTAGTCAAAAATATGGTGTTAACCATAAAGAAATCTTTTCTCTTGTTTCAAAGAAGGACTCTTTGAGAAATTCAGTCCCAAAAATGACTTGGAACATAAATAAATGAAGTAAATTTCCTATTCATCAATGGTTATGAGCTCGATGTATGCCCAAGCATGTATCCGGATAGATATAAATTTTGTTGATGGTATATTGGGTTGATATCAAATTAATCCTGGAATGGTACAATTTTGATGATAGTGGATCCGTTAACTAAAGGTTCCTCCCAAGAAATTTGTTGGCCATGTAGAAAGGATGTACATTATGTAAAAGGCCCTTGTTAACTTTATAGTATGATCATTATATGTACATGTATGATTTAATGTTCTTATTGTATGACACTTGTGAATTAAACTAAGGTTATGTTTATGCTTAGTTGTGTTATCCATATTATGTTGTGTATATTATTGTTAATATGTAATGTCGAGTATCTCTTTGAAGAGACATAAAAGACACATTATTATATATATGATAAATAAAAATGAAAATGTGTTTATTGAATGAACTAAATTGTGTTCGAAAAAGTTATACATAATAGTCTTCTAAGGAGAGATTCATTACATAAATAAATATAGATTATAGATTATAAGTACTTATTATAACTAGATAAGAACAACACAAAACAACTACTCATTATTGAATTCTTAATCTAGATTTCATTAACCAATATAGAAATTAAACGGCATAAAAGGCTTATTTAATGGATAATAATACTTAATTTTTAATCTTAAGAGTTTGATTGATGTCTTCTGCAATTGCCTCGGCATCCTTTTTGACTCCAAACAAACCTTTTCTTGCTAGCCCTGCACAGTACAATCCATGATCTCCCTTCCAATGTTTTGGGAAAGGATTTTTAGGAAACCCCTTCTCATTAAGAGCATATTTGTAATCCTTAAAAAACAAATAGAAAAATAGTCAATAAGTTTATAATCGCAAGGAGTATGAAAAAATAAAGAATAAAGTTCAAAGAAAAAAATGAAAAATGTACCTTTAGCCATTCATTAGCTACACTTTTGTAGCCGGTAGCAAAAACAATGACATCAAACTCTTTCTCCGTGTTGTTTTCAAATATAACATTCTTCTTCTCGATTTTTTTGATACCCGAAGGAACAACCTTTATAGCTCCTTCCTTAATCTTTTCAATGGTTCCAACATCAATAACTGCAGATTTTCCTGTAATGTTTTTGAGATATAAAGGTCCATCTTTAGGACGATAAATCCCGTATTTGGACATATCACCATATTTTAACTTTGCTAGTAGCGTAATGATTGTATCTGCAATATAAACAGGAAAATATTGCACCAAAGACATCCCTGTACGAATCATATCTCTAGTGAAGACATGAAGCTGCAAAAAAAATCATTAAACTATCAATATCATCACAACACATGTTTATTATTAAACTATTACTGGACCTAAGTTGCATGATTAAAAGTAAGTAAAAAAATGTCTTTACCGGATTTCGAATGACAATGGAAGTGTTAGCACCCCAGTTATAGAGATCATATGCAATCTCCATTCCTGAGTTACCACACCCAACAACCAAAACATCTTTTGATTTATATTTTAAACCAGATTTGTAATACTTGGAGTGTACCACCTCTCCTTCAAATTTCTCTAATCCAGGAACATTAGGAATAAAACTTTCACTATTTTCTCCAGAGGCAATCACAAGAAACTTTGCCTCATAAACTTCCAAGGTACCTTCTAGGGTGTTTGTTGCTTCAACAACCCATTTGTTTCTAACTTCATCGTACTTAGCAGACTCAACGACATGATAATAACGAGGTTTTATGTCAAAATGATCGACATATTTATCTATGTATTGAAGAAACTGGTCTTTTGTTAAGTATGTTGGTCCAGAGGATGGATGTGGCATGAGAGGTAAAGAGCAAAATTCACTTGCTAAGTGGAGGTTTAAACGATCATAAGCATTTTTCCTCCAAAGAGAAGCATTACACTCTTCTTTTTCGAGAATGACATGCGAGATGGAGTTTTGCGTTAGTAAAGCTGAAATTGCTAGGCCAGAAGGACCACCACCAACAATTACAACTGTGAATTCTTGCATATTGTTGTTGGTAATCTAAAATCTAAGTATCTTCAATGTTTTTATTCAATTAGAAGTTGTTGAATTTATAAGCATGTATGGAAGCTTAAGAACATGTTTTGGTGCATTGTACATGAATCTAATAAAAAAAATTGTCCATAATATATGAATTTGACTGAGCATTCAGAAAATTACTATATATATATATATATATATATATATATATATATATATATATTTTTTTTTTTTTTTTTCTTTTATAAAACTTTCTATATGAAAAATGTGTATATTCATGTTTTTCTCTCTTTCAGTACAATGTATTCTTCATGTTAAAAATGATATAAAATAAGGTGATAAGATTGAATACAATGTTTATTTATCCACATTTCTATACATTCTTCATGTTAAAAATGGTATAAAATAAGGTGATAAAATTAAATACAATGTTTATTTATCCACATTTCTATATGTGGAAAAATTATATCAATACTTGTCTTTTTTAAAATCTTGATCGGATTGGCCGACCGGAATGATTGAACTAGGAATCAGAGGATATGACAGTCTAATAACGGTATAGGTCCGATAAAAATTGATGTGAGTTAACTATTTCACCGAATAGATCTATGAACCAATAAGTTTCTTAAATCAACTTTTCATATTTATTTTTTAATTTGTCAAAACAAATTATTTTTGGATGGGGAGTAAAAACAATCTAAAAAATTAAAAGAAACAAAAAATATTATGGTTAGTAAATACTTTTATTTTTAGTTTGTATGATTTAGATTAATGCTTATACGGTTCAATTAGTGATTTATTAGTCCTACCAATAATTCAGTAACCCGGTGACTTAACTGAGTCGATGATCGATTCAGATTTTAATATATTGCAATAAATTAAAAAATGTTATGTTTCAAATATGTATTTTTTTATTAAGAAAAAACACTCTTCTATAAACAATATCAATTTTATTATTAATTTTGGAGTAGCTTATCATTTTTTATAAAATTACATTCTTTTCAAATTATATTTTAAAACTATGTAGAAATATTCATGCATAGTTTTCAATAGTCCAAAACATGTTTTTGATTTTTTGTCAATTTATAAATATGTTATTTAATTTATAAATTACAATTTATTTACCCAAAATATTCTCTGAAGTTATCTTTTAGTTTAAATCAAATATACAAGTATTCATGCATTGTTCTAAATATATTGACTACGTATTGTTTCTTTGAAAACCTTTGTGTTTTTATGAAATATTTTCTTCGGCTATTATTATAAATAAAATTAATTTTATTTATTTATTGATATTGTCATGATGTAGATTTTAATTGCTGGTTCAATTAATATATTTAATCATATAGATTTTTTTAAATAATTTTAATGAGACCAAACCTTCATATAGATTAAATATATTAAATTTTAAATGAAATTTTTTTATTTATAACATACACTTCCATAAGTAGTTGACGTCTAAACTACTAGAAAAATTAAATTGATGAAAATATATAAGTTGATATTATAACTGAAATGATTTATGGTCATTCTGATCAACTGAAGTAATGGATGTTTTTTTGGCTTAAATATTTATTTGCTCTCTATAAGTTAGCGAGTTTTTTAATTTAATCTCTATATCTTTTTTTTTGTCTGAATCCTTACTTTTATGTTGACTTTAGTCCCTGACGTTAGATTTCTATTAAAAAAAAGTTGATTGGACAAATTGTGACCATGTGAAATTGTGTTATGTGTGTTTTTATTTAATAACATACCTACGTGGATATTCATAAATTTCCCACCAAAAATCTAATAGTGTGTAGAATTTATGTTTTGCATTTAGTCTCTGTAAATTAGGGGTTTTTTTTTATAAGAAAATATAAATATTCCAATGAAGTTGTTGTGTGAGGGAGGAAGACGAAGGAATGTACGAAGATGGCGAAATGATGATATCAAGACCAACCAACAAGTATCGCATGCAGTAGATTTCAAAACGAAGGTACAAATATTGCTTCATTGTGTCTTCTTGAAGCTTGCATCCCATGGAGTTCTTATTGATTATTCATTATGGGGGGTAGATTTGATACAAACTTTCTAATGTATTACACAGGGGGAAAGGAGCATGCAGTATAAATAGATCCAGATAGGTGGAGCTTATTTGAAGCAACAGGTATCGGGAAAGAGTTGATTGAGCTTGAGCAGATCGAGTATTGGTTATGGTGGTATAGCAGTGATGGTGATAGGTATAGTAGAATGGTTAGTGACATAGATGCTTCTAAGGTATATCAATATGCCATGGAAATGAAATACGCAGTGCACATATATGTAGAGCATAAAGGTAAATGAAATGCAGAAGAAGCTGATATAGGTGATTTTCAAGAAGATGATGTTGATGGTGTTGAACAAGATGAAGTAGGTAATGATGTTGGTGGTGTTGAGAATGTTGAAGTAGATAATATTGGTGGTGTGGAACAAGATGAAGTAGGTAACGATGTTGGTGGTGTTGAGAATGTTGAAGAAGGTAATGTTGGTGTTGTTGAACAAGTTGAAGAAGGTAATGTTGGTGGTGTTGAACAAGTTGAAGAAGGTAATGTTGGTGGTGTTGAACAAGTTGAAGTAAATAAGGATAGTGAGGACAATGAGGATAGTGCCTTAGAACCTGATGGTTTATCATTTGATAACAGTGAGGATGAGAGGGCTCTTGGGTTGGATGATTGTTTTGATGCTATTGAAAATCAAGATGAAGAAAATGGTAAAAGAGGCATGATAAAAGTCGCAGCAAAGAGACACAAGCATACTCCAAAGAAAGTACTAATTGGTCTTGATAATGTAGGGCCAGCTAGTGGCGTGGTTAATGAGATGGACATCAACTATACTAGTGATGAGCTTGGTAGTAGTGACCCTGATGCTTCTGATGGAGAAAAGGAACCAAAATATCCAAGGTTTAAGATGCAGGAGTTGCACAAGAATTACAAGTTCAAAGTGGGATTGGAGTTTGTATCACTTGAAGAATTTAAGGAAGCAATAACTGAATGGTCAGTATTAAATGAGAGACAGATGAAGTGTGTGAAAAATGACAAAGTTAGAGTAAGGGTAAATTGCAAGGGCAAATGTGAGTTTTTAGCAATTGTAAGTAAAGTTGGGAATTAACACACCTATATAATGAAGAAATGGATTAGAACACACGTGTGGTAGGGTACTGAATAATAGCTTTGCCCCTTCCAAGTGGGTTGCTAAAACTTGGGTGGCTAGGATGGAATCTTCAGATGGTGTTAAGATTCGAGATATTGTCTTTGAGATTAGGAGTAAATTTTCAGTTGATATAACTATGAGCAGAGCATGGAAGGCAAACCAAATTACAAAAGCTTTGATTGAAGGTGATGCAGTGAAACAATACAGCCTTTTATGGAGATACTCTACAAAGCTAAGGAGAGCGAATGTTGGGAACACTTGCAAAATTAATCTGACAAGGGTTGGGCCAACAATACAACAGAGGTTTGGTAGCTTTTAATTTTTCTTAGATGGTGTTAGATGTCAATCATGATATATTTAAGTATGAGTTATTTGGCATTTTTCATGACTTTTCATGTGGAATAGGTTGATTTTAGTGTGAATTGATGTTGTTATGCATTATTTGAAATATACTTGTGGTGCTTGTAATTTGTGTGCTAAATGTGCAGAAATAGGAGTGAAAAGATCAAAGTTTGAAGACCCAAAGAAATAGTGCAAGCTGTCAAAGAATTGAAATCAACAACAGTATTCGCTAGGCGAGTGTTGGCGAAGGTGCCAGCGAAGGTTCGCCTAGCGAACGTCAGCGAGCATGCCAGCGAGATGGTGGCAGAAAGTGTGCAAAACTTACAGTAGGAAAATTGGGTAAATTCGCTGGGCGAGTAGGCCAGCGAATGCTCGCTGATATGCTCGCGGGGCGAATGTGCCAGCGAAGGGTGGCAGAAACTTTCCATTTTGAAAACACCCAAGCTTCGCTGGGCGAAGGTTGCAGCGAATGCTCGCGAAGCGAATGTTTTGGTTCGCCTAGCGAACCCACGATAATTCTGAGGGGCGGTTTAAGTCTGAGGCACTTAAATGTGCCATATTTTTGGGCATTCGCTAGGCGAATGAAAAGCTTCGCTGGGCGAATGGTGCTGTTTGGAAAGGTGTATAAATAGAATTATTACTTTTTGGACCAAGGATCTTGCTCATTTTTGCATTAGAATTAAGTGTTTACAGTATTTTGTTCAGAAAAGCTTGTATTTTCATTGGAGAAGCTGATTTTGCATCCATTCTCGATTATTCGTTGTGGATGCTCATTCATCTCCTCTCTTTACTTGTCATCCAAGCTACCATGAGAAGTGGTAGCTAATCATTCAATGTTGAGGTTAGAGGTAGTTGATTCTGTTTTTATGTATTGATATTGATCTCTTGTATATGAACAAAGTCTTTGATCAATATAGATGATGTTGTTTTCTCTTAATGATCCATTTGTGAATTGTTTTGCTCTAGACATAGACTTTACAACTCTTGACCTAACAATTTCATCTCTTAAAAACCAAACTCTAGACATAGATTTGGGATTTGCTATTCGCATTGTATTGATCTTAATGATCGTTGCTTAGATTGTTAGCGTGAGACATCATCTAACGGTCTAAACAACGGTACTCACGATTCCGCTTTAAACATAAACGTAGTCGGGAGGATACGCGGTTATATTGGTTGGAAACCGAGTTCATATGCTTGATTAATTGTTTATACATGAATAGGATTGATGAAACCTAACCTTAACATGCTTTTATAAAAATCTTTGTGACCTAATTAATCTTTGCTACAAGTGAATGATAACAACAAGTGAAACTTTTGAAAACCTTAACTTAGAATATCACAACTATTGAACGGCTGGCATCAAATATCCGACAATCCCTGTGGAGACGATAACAAAAACCCCACACTGATACTATTTCTAACAAATTGGCGCCGTTGCCGGGGATTGTTAGTTGATATTGCAAGCATTGCGATAGTTGAGTTATTGTAAGCTGTTACCGCTTTATCTTGAACTTGTTAATCTGTTTGTTAGTGTGCAGACTTAGTTTATGCGAGGGAAACTACCGGCGGACCAACTTCTTTTCGATCCTGAGATTGAAAGAACCGCTCGTAGAATCAATAGCCGAACTAGAAGAAGGAGGCAGCTAGCGAAACAGAGGCGAGAACAAGAGGAGAGTACATCTGCACCACCACCATTTCCACACATACTTCCAATTATGGAGGGAGATCCACCACCACCACCACCTGCTTCTAGGCCTTGTACAAACAGTCCGAGGCATAATGCTCAGTTCGCCCGTCATGCAAACAACGGTCGTCATGCTGAGATGAAGACCGGAATCCTCCAACTGTTATACCAAAGTCCCTTTACGGGTATGGATCATGAAGATCCTTTCACCCATTTGACAAAATTTTATGAAATCGCTGGAGCGACGGGTGCGCCGGAAGCAGAAGAGGAGTCTCTGTTCAAGAGACTATTCCCGCATTCCCTCATTGGGAAGGCCAAGGAATGGTACCTTGATCAGTCAACTGCCATCATGACTGATTGGAATGCTTTGGAAGAAATTTTTTTGGAAAGATTCTTTCCGCACACTCGGTTCATGGATGCGAAGACCGCTATAGCTGTATTCACACAAGGAGCTAACGAATCTCTCAACGAAGCTTGGGAGAGGTTCAAATCAATGTTACGAAAGTGCAAAGGCCATGGTTTCGATGAATTGTCACAGATTCATATATTCAGAAATGGGCTGCAGCTAGTACACAAAACCTTGTTGGATGCCACTGCGGGTGGGTCTTTGTTAAGCAAAACTGCTGCGGAAGCCACTGCTATCATTGATAAAATGGCCTTGAATGATCATCAAGGTAGTCATAATCGTGGACCTGCTCAACGAACGCCGGGTGTGTTGGAATTAGGAACAAGTGACGATATCCTTGCACAAAACAAATTGTTATCACAACAGGTTGAGCTGTTAACAAAACAAATGTCTAAGCTGCCTCAACAATTCAAGGAGATGCATGAATCTTCAAGTAAAAAGGTGCAAGTGTTAGTGTGTGAGTTATGCAGAGGTGACCATTTGACCGGTTATTGTCCTCCGGTTGTGGAGGAAGCGAACTATGCGGGAAATCAAGGTTACCAACCCCGTCCTCCGTATCAACAAGGCAACCAAGGTTACCAACAACGTGGTAACCAAGGTTATCAACAACCATGGAGACCGCAAGAAGCCGGGCCATCAAACCGTCAACCTTACCAAAATTACACCCAACCTTCGCAAGCTCCCGTTGGAAATTCAAAGATGGAAGATACTCTAACACAATTTATGCAAATATCCATGTCTAATCAAAAGAATACAGATGCTGCGATAAGGAACCTCGAAACACAAGTCGGGCAATTATCTAAACAATTGGCCGATCAACAAAAAGGTCCCTTTACGGCAACTACTCTTCCAAATCCGAAAGATTGTAAAGCGATTATTACAAGAAGTGGACGTGAGATTGACATGAATGTGGGTAAAAGAGTAATGTAGGAGGAGGTTGTGGTTGAAAAAGAACATGTGAGTGAGGAATTAGAAGTAGAAAAGAATGTCGAGGGTGTTGTAGTAGAAAAAGAGATAGAAAAAAATGAGAGAGAAGAAAAAGAGAATGAGAGAAAAATTGATAATGAGGAAAGAGTGAAAAGAACGAAAAAAGGAAAAGAGCCGGTGAGTAATATTCCGATACAACACTTACCTTATCCACATGCTCCTACGAGGAAAGATAGTGCAAGGCATTATACTCGGTTTATGGATATTTTTAAACAGTTACAAATAAATATCCCATTTTCCGAGGCCTTGGAACAAATGCCCAAATACGCTAAATTCATGAAGGACATCCTTACGAAGAAGAAAAGATACACAGATCAAGAAACTATTATGGTGGATGCGAGTTGTAGCGCAATCATTCAACGGACTCTCCCTCGGAAAGAATGTGATCCGGGAAGAGTTACATTGCCGGTTACGATTGGAAACATGTATGTGGGCAATGGGTTGATTGATTTGGGTTCTAGCATCAACTTGATACCATTATCGATTGTGAGACGCTTAGGCCATATGGAATTAAGGTCCACTCAAATGACTTTGCAACTCGCCGATAAATCCACTACCCGTCCTCACGGTGTAGCGGAAGACGTGTTGGTCAAGGTGGACAAATTTTTGTTTCCAATTGATTTTGTTGTCATTGAAATGGATGAGGATGAGGATGCACCTTTGATTCTTGGAAGGCCTTTCATGAAAACTGCCTGTATGGCAATTGACATGGACGATGGTCTCATGAAAGTGAGAGTCCAAGATGAAGAGGTTTGTTTTAATCTTTATGATGCAATGAAGCACAAGAAGGATAAGGGTGATTGTTTTCGAATTGATGTAACTGAAGAGGTAAGTTCGGGGGTGAAAAATCAAATTCATGTCAGTGAACCGTTACAAAGAGCTTTAGATGAGTCCTTGGAAATATTCTCGGTTGAAGAAGAACAAGCTTTAGAAGAGTGTTTATTAGAACTTGAAGCTTTGGATGAAATGCAACCATGGGAATATGAAGAGGAGATTCTAAAAAAATTAGTTAATGATGATGAACCACCCAAAATTGAATTGAAAATGTTACCTTCCAACTTGAAGTATGCTTTCCTTGATGAAGGAGGGAATAAACCGGTGATCATAAGTAATATTTTGTCTGAAAATGAGGAAAACCGATTAATTCAAGTGCTGAAAAAGAATCAAGATGCAATGGGATGGACATTGTCCGATCTCAAAGGCATTAGTCCGTCATATTGCATGCACCGTATTTTTATGGAGGAGGATTTTAAACCGGTTGCTCAACCTCAACGCCGCCTTAATCCAATCATGAAAGAAGTGGTCAGAAAAGAAGTGGTGAAAATGTTGGACGCCGGAATGATTTACCCTATTTCCGATAGCCCATGGGTTAGTCCGGTGCATGTGGTTCCAAAAAAAAGTGGAATGACGGTGGTTCGAAATGACAAAAATGAGCTTATTCCAACAAAGACTGTTACCGGGTGGAGGATGTGTATCGACTATCGTAGGTTGAACAAAGCTACGAGAAAAGATCATTTTCCTTTACCTTTTATGGATCAAATGCTCGAACGTCTCTCCGGTCAAGAATTTTATTGTTTTTTGGACGGTTATTCGGGTTATAACCAAATCATTGTTAACCCGGATGATCACGAAAAAACTGCGTTTACATGTCCGTTCGGAATCTTTGCTTATAGAAGGATGCCGTTTGGATTATGTAATGCACCGGCCACTTTTCAGCGGTGTATGCAAGCTATCTTCGTGGACTTGATCGAAAAGACAATCGAGGTCTTTATGGATGATTTCTCAGTTTTTGGGCAATCGTTTGATTTGTGCTTGAAAAATCTGGATACGGTGTTGGAGCGGTGCGTGGAAACTAATCTGGTTCTTAACTGGGAGAAATGCAACTTCATGGTTAAAGAGGGAATTGTGCTCGGTCACAAGGTGTCTTCAAAAGGCCTAGAAGTTGATAAGGCTAAAGTGGACTTAATCGAGAAATTACCACCGCCGATGAATGTCAAAGGAATACGGAGCTTTCTTGGACATGCCGGGTTCTACCGGAGATTCATCAAAGACTTCGCAAAGGTCGCGAAGCCGTTGAGCAACTTGCTTGTCCAAGGTAAGGTTTTTGACTTTGACGAGTCATGTCTTTTTGCTTTTAATTTTTTGAAAAACAGTTTAACAACTTCACCGATAATCGTTGCACCAAACTGGAAAATGGATTTTGAATTAATGTGCGATGCTAGCGATTATGCGGTGGGGGCTGTTTTGGGACAAAGAAAAACGAAGGTTTTCCACGCTATACATTATGCGAGCAAGGTGCTAAATGAGGCTCAAATTAATTATGCGACAACTGAAAAAGAGTTGCTCGCCATAGTGTATGCGTTGGAGAAGTTTCGTTCTTATTTGATTGGTGCGAAAGTCATCGTTTACACTGACCATACCGCTATAAGGTATCTGCTTACAAAACCTGATTCTAAGCAGAGGCTTATTAGGTGGATCCTTTTGTTACAGGAATTTGATCTTGAAATTCGTGACAAAAAAGGATCCGAAAATTTGGTAGCAGATCACTTATCTCGTTTGGTAAACGTTGAGGTGACCAAGAATGAATTTGAGGTAAAAGAGGAGTTCCCTGATGAAAAACTTTTTAGAGTGCAAGTTAGACCATGGTTCGCCGACATGGCTAACCACAAAGCCACCGGATTGATACCGGACGGTCTAACGCACCACCAAAAATGGAAATTTTTGTCTGATGCCAAGTCATTTGTATGGGATGAACCCCATTTATTTAAACTTGGTGTCGACAACCTCCTCAGAAGGTGTGTGTCAGTGGAGGAAGCCACGAGTATTCTGTGGCACTGTCATAACTC
This sequence comes from Lathyrus tuberosus, assembly GCA_022829125.1. NCBI lineage: Eukaryota > Viridiplantae > Streptophyta > Magnoliopsida > Fabales > Fabaceae > Lathyrus > Lathyrus tuberosus. The sequence goes on from JALAZF010000090.1 coordinate 12,950,061, forward strand.
TCCTTACGGAGGGCACTTTAATGGGTTGAGAACGGCCACTAAAGTCCTACAATCGGGCTTTTATTGGCCGTCCTTATTCAAAGATGCGCATGTGCATGCCCTTAGTTGTGACAGGTGCCAGAGAAGCGGCGGTATTTCACAGCGGCAAGAAATGCCATTACAAAATATGTTAGAAATCGAAGTTTTTGACTGTTGGGGGATCGACTTTGTCGGTCCATTCCCATCTTCGTTTTCTAATGAATATATTTTGGTCGCTGTGGATTACGTTTCCAAGTGGGTAGAGGCGATAGCTTGCGCTAAAGCCGATGGAAAAACTGTGGTAAAATTTTTGAAGAAAAATATTTTTGCACGTTTTGGTACTCCTCGAGTGTTAATAAGTGATGGAGGATCTCACTTTTGTAACACTCAGCTTGACAAAGCTTTGGAGCAGTATGGTGTGAAGCACAAGGTTGCTACACCATATCATCCACAAGCTAACGGTCAAGCAGAGGTATCTAATCGTGAAATTAAACGGATTTTAGAGAAAACTGTTGCAGCCTCGAGAAAGGATTGGGCGAATAAACTTGATGATGCTTTGTGGGCGTATCGGACCGCTTTTAAGGCTCCGATCGGTCTCACACCGTTCAAAATGGTCTATGGTAAGAATTGTCACTTGCCGGTAGAGTTGGAGCACAAGGCGTTTTGGGCCTTAAAATTTTTGAATTTTGATCCAACTCTAAGCGGGGAAAGAAGAAAAGTACAATTACACGAGTTGGATGAATTGCGCCTTCAGGCGTACGATTCCAATAAATTGTATAAGGATCGTGTCAAGTCTTACCATGACAAAAGAATTGTCATCAAACATTTTGAGGTCGGACAGCTGGTCTTATTGTTCAATTCTCGATTAAAATTGTTTCCCAGAAAATTACGATCTAAATGGTCCGGACCTTTTCGGATTGTGGAAATCAAGCCCTATGGAGCAATTGTAATTGAGGACACAAAGTCAAAGGAAAGTTGGACTGTTAATGGACAGAGGCTGAAAGTTTATCTTGGAGGAGATTTCGAGCGGAATCCCGCCATTGTTCCCTTCCGCGATCCGTGAGATTGCGGTGGGCCGTCGAGCTTAGCCGACGTTAAACAAGCGCTGGTTGGGAGGCACCCCAACATTGTAAGTATTTCTGTTATTTCTGTTTTGAGAATGTTTAGATATCACTATGATGCTTAAAAAAATTGTGGCAGTTTGGAAAAATTTTGAAAATTTTGGTCTTGTTCGCTGGTGTTCGCCTAGCGAGCTGGGGCGAGCATTCGCTGGCCTTCGCTCCGCGAACCCAGCGAGGCAGACCAACCCAAGTTCCTGCCACATCAGAAAAAAAATGGATTATGGGTGGGCCACCAAATTGGGCCCAAGACCCACTTTGAACTCAGAATAGAGGGGGGAAAAACCCTAGCCTCTTGACCTCTTCATCATTTCCCTCCGTGTCATTCTTTTCCTTTCATTTCCTCTTGTACACTTCAACACTCATCTCCTTCTACTTTCCAATTGCCCTACTCCACCATTAACAGTGTGAAATTCAGGTTTGTTTACTCTTTACAATTTATTTCTGTAAGCATTGTTTATGTTCTTAAGTGATCAGTATGGGTTTGGTGAAAAATTGGTATGCTCTGTCATGTTATTTTTGTCTTGCATGTTAGAAACTACATAAGCAATATGACTAGAGTGGTATTTGAAATTAGGAGATGGGAGAGGGACTGTTTGTAACTGTGTTTTTCTAAAAAATCGTGCCTTCGCTGGTTCGTTCGCCTCGCGAGTCTGCGCGAGCATTCGCCAGACTTCGCCTAGCGAGTCTGGCGCGAACAGAGGCAGATTTTTAATTTTTTGCTTGTCAATGCAGAGCACTGGCTGGTTGTTTTTAGTAGCTAATGCATTTGTTGTCCTTGTTTGGTTTCATTGTTTGTTATGTGCAGATGGCACCAAAAATGGCGATTCACGCGGCTAAGAAGCGAAAGGCTCAAACCTCCAGACAAGTGCCCGTGCGATTTGACAAAGAACGATTCAGGGGAGCTAAGCAGGCTGCCAGGTACGAGACCCTTGAAAGAAAGACCATCCTGCTGGAGAAAAGATTCCTTCTTAGTGATCGAGGAAGTTACCGAACAATTGATGCGCTTTTTGTGGCAAAGAAGTGGGATCGTCTAATGTTGCCGCTGGATGGGTACAACATTGAAATTGTTTGGGAATTTTTTGCGAATGCATTACCGGATGATGGTGAAAGATTCAGTTGGGCCTCTTGGGTTAGAGGTACTGTTGTGAGGTTTGATCGTAGGACGATCAGCACTGTTTTGGGAGATCCTTTACCGTTGGTTGGGACTGAGATCGATGCCTATCATCGAGACTTGCATCTTCATCGTGATATTGAGAAGATGACTCGGGATTTGCTTCTTGAAGGTAAAGAAGTTGCGCGAAATTCCTCCGGGGTGCCGGTTAGGTTCAGAAGGGTGGACATGCTGCCCTTGGTTCAGGTCATTTTGTTGTTTGTGCTTACTAACATTTGTCCCAGGTCGCATCATAGTACAGTTCCTATTGCTCTGACTCATCTTATCCACAACATTCAGCAGAATGTCCAGATTGACGTGGCCCGCATCATCGCGGATGAAATCAGGGCAGTTGTGTTAAGTGGTTCGGGAGGTACGGCGGCGCGCAAGAATGCCCCGCTTATTTTTCCATGTCTGATCATGTCCTTGTGTGCTCACGCTGGTGTTGATATGCCAGCCCGCAGGCAGGTCACTATTCCATCTGCTATTGATGATCGGTATGTGGATAAGTTCTGTAAGGCTAGAGGGATGGTTGGAGCCTCTTCTAGTGCTGGTGCTGATGATGCTGCTGAAGCTGAGGAGGGTTCTGAGCTGGCAACGCCGACCTATTATCCATTTCAGCAGGAGATCTGCAATTATAACTGGGATTGGATGGCTGCCCAGCAGCGTGCTATGACGGATATTCATGATTCCTTGCAGGCTCTTCAGTTGCAGATCCGTGACCCTTCTTCTGAGCATCTTATGATGACTAGGGAGCAGTTCCTAGTGCATGCTGGTTGGCCTGAGGCCAGGCCAATATTTGGAGGGGGTGAGGACGATGCTGATGATGATGAGGCTACTTCTGCTGGAGGTGAGGAGGAGGACTTGGACGATGATGATGAGGAGGATTGATTTTTTTTTGTGATCTTAGACTTGTGTACTTCCTTTGGTCTCCAAAGTGAAGTTTTCTTATATTATGTATTTTTCAGCTTTTACTAGTCAAGTATTAATGTACTCGTACCCGTGTGGTACTTTTTGGAATTATGTAGGTGTTTTATACACCAGGCACTTTATGACATTATTAGTAATAATTATGGTTTGTAGTAAAAAAAATTTTGTTTCGCTTTACTAATAATTATTGGTTTTTAATTATAGTAGTAAGTGTGTTTTTGTATGTGTTATTTTGATTTTTCTTCTTTAATGGTGGAACTTTGGAAAATAGGTTGGACTCTTGGGATTAAAGAGAAATTCCTCCAAGATGTGAGGGCGATGATAGTACCGTAAGCATTGTGTTGCGACAAGGTATATCGTTACCTTGATTCAAGAATTTTTTATGTTTTAGAATTTTGTGTCTTGGGCAAGTGTAAATGTGTTTCATGTTACAACTTCTTTTGAATACATATGTCATTTTAGGATCTGAAACTAGTAAAGTGAGAAGCCTCAAAATTGTATTATATGTCAAGGAGTGTTGATGAATGTTGTCTTTATTTTTAATTCATGCCTTATCTTGTGATCGTGTGATTTTGTGGAAGTAGGAGAAGTGATCAAGGCAATTTTTTTTTGTAGTGAGCACAACTATGCCCAAATATTAATTTACCTGTGAGTAGTGAGCATTCGGTAGCCCCTTTGAGCCTAAACAGTTTAGAACTCAATTGAATGATGAACTTGTTTTATGTACATAATTTGCTAGTTTGGTTCATCATTGAATTTAATGAGTTTCTAACATTTTCTTCTTGAACCTTTGTAAATTGTTTATTTTGACTTCCTTGCCCTAAAAAGCAAGGAACATTCACTTTAGGTGGAGTTGAAAATGAGTTGGGGAGAGAATAAAAAGGAAGATAGGTGCATTACTCAAGAAAACATTTTTTCAAGCAAGCATGTCAAAAGAAGAGTGTGAATATATTGTACAAAAGAGAAAATGCTTGCTTGAACGAGAAAAAAATAATAGAATCAAAGAGTGTGCACGGTAGTTTGTGAAGGTGGAATGACAATTTGGTGAACTGAAGTGTGTTGTGTAAATATGTACAAAGTGAATGTTCTTTTGCGTTGGCATTTTCGTTTCAAAGACCTTTAGAAATGTCCCTTTTTTGTTCACCCGACCAAGCTACAACCCTTGAAGTCCTTAGTGATCTTTTACTTCCATAATTTCTGTTATGATCATTGAGATATGATATGAATTGCTTAGTATTGCATCATTTGTCAAGTGAGTTTAATTGTCCCGTGCTTGTACGCGCATTTGCCTTCAATCCTATTTCGAAGAGGAATGTAGAATGACATGTGTATGATAAGTTAGTTGTCTCTTGAAGCATGGTTGAAATTGTTTAGGAGTAAAGTTCTTTTTCATGATTGGTTCTTGAATTGTGTAATTGATGCATTGTTGGGATTACTGTTTAGCTGAGCCATTTTCGTATCTTGGTTGGATTTAATCCTCGAGCAAATCCTCGTGAGAGGCATACTTTGCTTGAGGACAAGCAATGAGTTAGTTGGGGAGAGTTTGTTAGATGTCAATCATGATATATTTAAGTATGAGTTATTTGGCATTTTTCATGACTTTTCATGTGGAATAGGTTGATTTTAGTGTGAATTGATGTTGTTATGCATTATTTGAAATATACTTGTGGTGCTTGTAATTTGTGTGCTAAATGTGCAGAAATAGGAGTGAAAAGATCAAAGTTTGAAGACCCAAAGAAATAGTGCAAGCTGTCAAAGAATTGAAATCAACAACAGTATTCGCTAGGCGAGTGTTGGCGAAGGTGCCAGCGAAGGTTCGCCTAGCGAACGTCAGCGAGCATGCCAGCGAGATGGTGGCAGAAAGTGTGCAAAACTTACAGTAGGAAAACTGGGTAAATTCGCTGGGCGAGTAGGCCAGCGAATGCTCGCTGATATGCTCGCGGGGCGAATGTGCCAGCGAAGGGTGGCAGAAACTTTCCATTTTGAAAACACCCAAGCTTCGCTGGGCGAAGGTTGCAGCGAATGCTCGCGAAGCGAATGTTTTGGTTCGCCTAGCAAACCCACGATAATTCTGAGGGGCGGTTTAAGTCTGAGGCACTTAAATGTGCCATATTTTTGGGCATTCGCTAGGCGAATGAAAAGCTTCGCTGGGCGAATGGTGCTGTTTGGAAAGGTGTATAAATAGAATTGTTACTTTTTGGACCAAGGATCTTGCTCATTTTTGCATTAGAATTAAGTGTTTACAGTATTTTGTTCAGAAAAGCTTGTATTTTCATTGGAGAAGCTGATTTTGCATCCATTCTCGATTATTCGTTGTGGATGCTCATTCATCTCCTCTCTTTACTTGTCATCCAAGCTACCATGAGAAGTGGTAGCTAATCACTCAATGTTGAGGTTAGAGGTAGTTGATTCTGTTTTTATGTATTGATATTGATCTCTTGTATATGAACAAAGTCTTTGATCAATATAGATGATGTTGTTTTCTCTTAATGATCCATTTGTGAATTGTTTTGCTCTAGACATAGACTTTACAACTCTTGACCTAACAATTTCATCTCTTAAAAACCAAACTCTAGACATAGATTTGGGATTTGCTATTCGCATTGTATTGATCTTAATGATCGTTGCTTAGATTGTTAGCGTGAGACATCATCTAACGGTCTAAACAACGGTACTCACGATTCCGCTTTAAACATAAACGTAGTCGGGAGGATACGCGGTTATATTGGTTGGAAACCGAGTTCATATGCTTGATTAATTGTTTATACATGAATAGGATTGATGAAACCTAACCTTAACATGCTTTTATAAAAATCTTTGTGACCTAATTAATCTTTGCTACAAGTGAATGATAACAACAAGTGAAACTTTTGAAAACCTTAACTTAGAATATCACAACTATTGAACGGCTGGCATCAAATATCCGACAATCCCTGTGGAGACGATAACAAAAACCCCACACTGATACTATTTCTAACAGATGGGCTTAAAAAGGGATTCACAATCTTTTGTAGGCCATTCATTAGGGTTGATGGATTTTTAGAACAAGATTTATCCATGACATATATCCTTTAGGTTTTGATAATAACAAAGTATTGAAAGAACAATGGTGTTATCTAATATGTGTTCTAAGTATAAAGGTTCCAAAGCTTGAAGAGAATCTATTCAGAATCTGTTAAGAGAACGCATTTGAGAGAAACTGAGTTCTTGGCTTCTGATGGTTCATAACTGAAGGACGTTCTTAAGTGAAGTCTGATGATTTATGATTGCGTAGACTCTGAAGTTGAATGTATCAGTATCAGAAGAGCAATATGTTATCTATACTCTTATTGAATGTATCAACTTCTGATGATCATTCAGAACCATAGACAAAGCTAAGGGATCCATAATGCATAAAGCAAGCTACACTGATAAATATGTTTGTCAGCTTAAGTTTGTGTTCACATGGCTCAAGGAGAGTTGACATGCTTTACAAATATCCACTCTCAACAGATCTATAGTACAACTCATAAGAAAGACTCTACGGTCAAACGTGTTACACAGTGGATAAAGGTTTTTTTGTGTATTTATCTTCAACGTCTCTTAGTACTATGGATTGACAAAGAAACTTGTGCAAGTTATCTCTTCCAACGGCTACCCTTTTGTATATACTATTTAAGTAGCTGAAGATTCAATCTGAAGAATAAATAAGGAATAAAAGAAAGGGACAAGAAGAAAAAGAAGTGTTTCACACTTATGGAAGAATAACAAGATCAACAATAACAACAACAATGAGTATGCAAAGTTTCTGTCATCTGTTGTAAATTGCACAAAAATTTGAGATTTTTTAAATAATGTATATCATAGAAATCTTAAGTGTTATGATCTTTGTTAAAGATATTACCCTATACCTCTGATTGTATACCAGATACTCGTTGGTATCTATTCTGCTAAACAGATTGTTTAGTAGTTTAGAAAGAAAGTCTCTTGCTGTGTGCTTGAGCCAAGTAAGTCTCTTGCTATGTGCTTGAGCATTGAAGCCTTGATCAAATTGTTGATTAAAAATGAAAGTATTAAACTGTTAAGTTTAAGCATCAAGTCTTTGATCCGAGGGATCTTAGCAGGAAGTCTTGTACTTAAGGGTATAAGTAGGAAGTCTTAAATCTGTGGGATTTGAGCAAGGAAATCTTGGACTGTGAGTCTGAGCAGGAAGTCTTCTACTTGAGGGTATAAGCAGGAAGTCTTGAATCTGTGGGATTTAAGCAAGGCATTCTTGGACTATGAGTCTGAGCAGGAAGTCTTGTACTTTAGGGTATTAGCAAGTAAGTCTTAAATCCGTGGGAATTAAGCAAGGAATTCTTAGGATGTGAGTCTGTGCAAGGAAGTCTTATGATCTGAGGATCTAAATAGGAAGTCTCGATCAGGTGCTGATTGAGCAAGTAAGTCTTAGAATGTAGGTATGAGCAAAGAAAAGTCTTATGCTCAAGGGCATAAGCAATTGTTATCAATTTTTATTATAGTGGAAAATCTCTTGTGCTGCAAGGGAATTGTACTACTCTCGGTTTATGGGGAACCAGGATAAATTTTGTGTGTTTGTTTGTCATTTACTTGCTTTTGATTATTATTCAGTTGCATCCATATCATCAGACTCTAAACTGTTGTTTATAATCTGAACTCTGTTCAAAAGCAACGCCAATTAGATAGCACAATTAAACCCCTCATTCTTATGTATTGTTCTCACCTTCAGTTGGAATTAGAGCATGGTCTGTGCGTAACACTTAATAGTTGTGCAGATTAAGATCTAAAGAGAAAATTTGTCTGCTGAAGATTTTTCAAGAAGGAATCAAGTTCCATATGAGAAAAAATATTACTCTGCTAATCCTCTCATCTTCAGTGGTGACTCCACTGAATTTGAATGGTGGAAAAGCAAAAAATACTCATATATCATTAGTCTTGATGAAGAGCAATAGGATATCCTTGAAGAAGTTATTGCTATAGAAGTTGATCATGTTAGGATGATCAAAGATAGAAAATATCCCACACCAGCTCAGAAGAAGCTATACAGAAATCATCTTAGAGTTAGAGGCATTCTGGTAGATGCTTTACCTCATTCTGAGTATATCAAAATCATTTATAAGTCTACTGCTAAGACTATATTTAAATCCTTGTGTTTAACATATGAAGGGAATTAGCAAGTCTAAAAAGCTAAAGCCAATCTTCTAGTACATCAATATGAGATGTTCAAAATGAAGGACGATGAAGATATTGGAACCATGTTCTCCAGGTTTCAAGTTCTTGTATTTGGTATTCAAGTGCTTAAAAAAGTCACACTTCATCTAATATTTCCAAGAAAACTCTGAGAGGTCTACCTGCTAGATTCAGACCAAAAGACACAGCTATTCAAGAAGCCAAAATTTTGAATATGCTGAGTCTTGAAAGTTTGTTTAGCAATCTTCAAAGTGGTGAAATGGAATTGGATGAAGATGAGCTTTCAAAGAAATCAACTTCCCTCAAGCCTGATAAAAAAATTCCTATGGAATGTTTGATGATGAGGAAATGACCCTCCTTATCAAAAGATTCTATCAGTTGGCTAAAAGGAATAAGAAATCTATTGATGGAAAGAATAACTTCAGAAGATTCAGAAATAATCACATTTCAACTGATTATCCCAATCTTCAAAGCAAGGAGAAAAGCTACCAAACAGAAAAACCAAAAAAGAGAATGTTAAAGAGCTTCAAAGCATGTCTTGATGAAGTTGACAAAGTTGAGGATTCAGAAAGAAATGAAAAGAGTAATCTGGAAGTGCTGGCCATTACATCTTTTGAAGAAGCATCTAAATCCAGGAGTGAATCAAATATTGAAATGGAAAAGGTAATTTCTAATCTATCTTGCTTTAATAATTTTTTTATGTGCTCATGATCTCTCAAGCTGTTTTAACAAACAATATGGAATCATGAAGCTAGAGATTGATCATCTAAAAGAAGATCTAAAGATCTCACAAGAGAAAATCAAGTCTCATAAAAATATTGTTTATCACTTTGATAAACAAGAGTCTTCTTTACAAGATCAAATCTTAAGTGACTCCATTGCTTTTAAGGAAAATGAAGGCTATCATAGAATTCGTGTTAAAGAATAATTCCTTGAGAAACCTTTCAATTATTTTTTATTTTGGCAATACTCAGATGGTGCTAAAAATTTATTTTATGCTAACCTCTGATAGCAAACATTATCTAAATCTATGTCAGTCAGAGATTTCAAAATCAAGGATTATAAAGTCAAAAGATTTTATAATAGATGAATCCAAGATAGTGAAATTAAAGACTCTGCTAAGGACAGGTTTTGTTAGAAACAAAATTCATCCTAGACTTAAATTCTGGAATGAATCATGGAATTACTATCAGACTAAGGCACGAAGTAAGAGAAAGCCTGTCAGAACTAACATTAAAGGACCCACAAAGATATGGGTACCAAAATCCAAAATTGTATTTACTGCAGATATTACAAAAGAAAGTAGCAAGGCATCTTCCATGATACTTGATCAATGGTTTCTTACAACATATGATGAAACTCAAAATCTGAAAGATGCAAAAAGTGTGGAGTTTGGAGAAGAAAGTAGAATCACTAGTATAAGTACATTTGACTCAAGATCCACTTAAGTCCGGATTTAGATTCTATAGTCAAATCTGAATACTCTTCTGAAGCTTGACCAAGAAAAACTAAAAAAAAGGTATGTTCAGTTCTTTACTTTGCAAACTCCTAGGCTCAATGAACTATTTAAGTATGAGTGAATACAAAGTCTTTGTTAGATCTCTAGAGAAATTCTTTTTGTTAATAAAAAAAGAATCTTCAGAAATCTTTAAAAAGAAATTATGTTATACTTGACTATACAAAATAAGACATTAACTAGAAGATGATCATGTTTATGGAAACATTATTCTCACCTTTTGTGATAATATTGCTGCTAGTTAGCAATCAGAGAAACCAATTCAACATTCATGAATCAAGCACATCTATCTGAAAAACTAATATTTAGTTTTAAGAGAAAATGCTTAACTCTGAATGGAATATCAAAGACTGATGACTAACAGAAGATGTCTCACTCGAAGTCTAATCTTACTAGACTTTAATGACAGATAGCTTCTGAAAATTGTCAGTCTCTGAGATTCAGAAAATGAGTCTTTGATTATGATAAGTAGTTTAAGTAAAAAATTATTTTAAAATCCTTGTCTTACTTAAATTCCATAAAGTTGAGAATTATCTAGTGTGTTCAAGAAATTTGTTGTCTAAGAACTCTTGGGTAATGATGTTTTCTTTTTTATTACATCTATGGTCTTTATCCCTTGTCTTTGTGTAACATCATTTATTGTCACCTTTTCTGTCCTTTTGACAATATCCTTATTCCTCTGTGTTTAGAATCTAGTTCTGTTCTTTCTTTATATTCTTCTCATCTATGTTGATCAAACCAAACCTGAGATGAATTCTCTAGTCAATTCTTCACCGAATCAACTAGTTATTATCAACTGCGAGGAGATTGAAGAAATCCCAGATACTCTTGTTTGGGAATACTATCTTCCTGCTTGGCGTACTTTTGTGGATCCATCAAACCTTTCTCAGGTATAAAATTTTCATCCTAACGCAATTGTTTGGAACCAGTTTTTGAACTCAAACTTGCTACCTAAGGACAAGGATCTAGACCTTGTGGATTCTATTGAAAAAGATTTTCTACTTCTCAATTCAGACATACTGATTAATCTACCTAAAATTATGTTTGACCATCTAAAAAAAGACTCTTTCATCCTTTCACAAGGGAAAGGCATTCTTCATCCCTTATGGAGGAGTTCTTTCTGAACTGTTAATCCAACAAGGAGTTGTCATAACATTAGAGGACGATTCTTCTAAAATCTGGAGTGATAAGTTTGAAGCTATCTATGAATGGTTCTAATGTTGTATATCTACAATATATGCCCTATAATTGTTATCATCTTGTATTATGTACTCTTTTGTTTTAATAAAACAAATGTTTAAGTTCATGTGTTGTTCATCATGTTATTTTCTTTTGTTGTTTCTTTTTAAGCTGTTAAATGTGCAAATCTTGCGTTTTTCAGAGAATAAAAAATTAGGATCAAACACTAAAAACAAGCATATTCTCATTAAAAGATTGGTAGTTATTACATCTCTGTCAAGAATTTTCTAGGCATTTGGATATGCTTTTAGGTATTCCCTAGGATCATAATATCTAGATTGTTCAAGTAGTCCTCCCAATCTTCCTTTGCGAACTTAATAGTCTCATTTTTCTGGAGATTTCTGCATTTTGACCTAGAAGTTATTTTCCTTCTACGTGAATCAACAAAGGTTGTTTTTGTTGTATGTGCCTCTGAAGAAATATGCTTGTTTGAAGACTCTTCAGTTGATACATTGTTGTTGTTTTCCTGAGTTGTTGCTCTTAGCAATGCTGCCTTTCTAAAATCTCTCTTTAGAATCTAGATTTGTTTCTACTTATACATTTTTTGAGTTCTAAAGATTAAGTAATTTGGATAGACAGTTTACTAATAATTTTATAGAGTTCATTCATTCGTTACCTTGAGTCTTTATTGTCTTTGTGTTGATTAGTCAAATCAATCTTTTAGCTCTTGATTCTTGGGAAGCGGTGTCTAGTATCTAACCCTAATAAAGATTCTCCTAAATAAATGTACATATCATTTAATCATGAATTTTTTTTTTAAATCCGTTTTCTTTTTACTTCACTTATGCAAATGTGAGAAAATCTCAAAAGGAAAGCAAAAGAATGTATTGCATGCAAATTAATAGCAGTTAAAAACTTTCATTCATCATAAGAGAGGGATTACAAAAAGATGAAGATATAATTTACATTAATCTTCTTATAATGCCCTAAGCTTTATGTAAGTTGCCCATTCATAGTCTGGCTCGTCTTCATCTTCAGAATCAGAAATGACAGTTTGAACCACCCTTCTCTAGCTGGTTCTTTCCTTCTTCTTCATTGCCACCTTCTTAGGTTTCAATGCTCTTGATGATGAACCAGCTACAGAAGCTTTAGAACCATCTGTGTTCTGTTAACTCTGTGTCTTCAGACTTGTGGTGTCTTTTGAAAACTCTGTCATTGTGGAGACGTTGGTACTCTTAGTCGTTGCTTCCATAGTGTTCTAAAAGATGTTGATGAAAAAGACTTAGGGTATGGTTGCTTTTATAGTAGAGTATGGGTACACGAAGCAGTTTGATAAAATCCTTTTCTTGATCCTTGGAAGAGCTACAACCAATAACTATTAAGAACGCATTGTACATGCTTTTAATGCTCTCTTACTCAAACTGTTTCTCTTCTTTGGGAACTGCTCAAGTAATGATGATCTATTTTGCATCTATGGAATTTTTTTTTTAATTTCGTTTTGTTTTTAATTTCTTCTCTCTGTTTTAAAATTTTATGTTACTTTTTTATGTGACAAAAGGGAGAGAGATATATAGAAGTATTTTAAGAGAACCTAAACCCTTCAGATTTTATATTATATGTTGTTTATTTTAAATTTCTTTCATTTAAAATTATGTTCAGTTATTTGTTTACCAGAGAGGTATATTTTATTTTTCTTGAATATAGAACTTAGGGGGAGCTTAAAAACCTTAATCTTTGAACTATTAGACTCAGGGGGAGCTTAAAAACCTCAAAATATGACATTGTCAAGTAAATTAAAATAGCCCAACATTGTTCTAAAATACTTATGTTTGTCATCATAAAAAGGGGGAGATTGTTAGAACAAGATTTGTTCATGACATATATCCTTTAGGTTTTGATGATAACAAAATATTAAAAGAAGAATGGTGTTATCTATTGTGTGTTCTAAGTATGCAGGTTCCAAAGCATAAAGAAAATCTATTCAGAATCTGTTAAGAGAACTCATTTGAGAGAAGATGAGTTCTTGGCTTCTAATGGTTTAAAACTGAAAGACGTTCTTAAGTGAAGACTGATGATTTATGATTGGGTAGACTCTGAAGATGAATGTATCAATATCAGAAGAGCAATATGATATCTCTACACTTGTTGAATGTATCAACTTTTGTTGATCATTCAGAACCATAGACAAAGCTAAGTGTTCCATACTGCATAAAGCAAGCTACACTATTAAATCAGTTTGTAAGCTAGAGTCTGTGTTCACATGGCTCGAGGAGAGTTGACATGCTTTACGGATATCCACTCTCAATAGATCTATAGTATAACATACAATAAAGACGCTACGTTTAAACGTGTTACACAATGGATAAAGATCTTTTTGTGTATCTATTTTCAACGTCTCTTAGAACTATGGATTGACAAAGACACTTGTGCAAGTTATCTCTTCCAACGGCTACTCTTTTGTATCTACTATTTAAGTAGTTGAAGATTCAATCTGAAGAATAAACAAGGAATAAAAGAAAGGTCCAAGTAGAAAAAGAAGCGTTTCACGCTTATGGAAGAATAACAAGATCAACAATAACAACAACATCATGTATGCAGAGTTTCTGTCATCTATTGTAAATTGCACAAAGCCTTAAGATTTATTAAAGAATTATCTTATAAATCTTATGTGTTATGATCTTTTTAAAGATATTGCCTTGTACCTCTGATTATATATCAGGTACTCCTTGTTATCTATTCTGCTAAACAAATTGTTTAGTAGTTTAGAAAGAAAGTCTCTTATTGTGTGCTTGAGCCATGTACGACTCTTGTTATGTTCTTGACCATTGAAGCCTTGATCAAATTGTTGATTAAGCAGGAAAGTCTTAAAATGTTAAGTTTAAGCATCAAGTCTTTGATCCGAGGGATCTTAGCATGAAGTCTTGTACTTAAGGGTATAAGAAGGAAGTCTTGAATTCTTGGGATTTAAGCAAGGAAGTCTTCGATTGTGAGTTTGAGTAGGAAATCTTGTACTTGAGGGTATAAGCATGAAGTCTTGAATCCATGGGACTTAAGAAAGGAAGTCTCTAACTGTGAGTATTAGCTAGAAGTCTTGTACTTAAGGGTATAAGCTAGGAAGTCTTGTATCCGTGGGACTTAAGCAAGGAAGTATTAGGCTGGGAGTTTGAGCAATGAAGTCTTAGGATCTAAGGATCTAAGGAGGAAGTCTCGATTAGGTGCCGATTGAGCAAGCAAGTCTTAGGCTGTAGGTTTGAGCAAGGAAAAGTCTTATGCTTGAGGGCATAAGCAACTGGAATCATTTTTTATTATAATTGAAAATCTCTTGTGCTGCAAGGGGACTGGACTACTCTCGATTTGAGGGGAACCAGGATAAATTTTGTGTGTTTATTTGTCATTTACTTGCTTCTGGTTATTATTTTCCTGCATCCTTATCATCAAAATCTGAACTATTGTTTAGAATATGAACTCTGTTCAGAAGTAATACAAATTGGAGAACACAATTCAACCCCCTTCTTGTGTATTTTTCTCACCTTCATGGATGTCATCTCAAGACAAAGTATGGAGGGACTCTTCTCATTGTAGTTGGTAGAGATCCAAATGACCAATACTATACCATAGCTTTTGGTGTATGTGAAACTGAAACAAAAGAGTCATTGAGGTGGTTTCTTTCCTTGCTTTTCGAGGACATTGGTCAAGATAAGAGATGGGTTTTCATCTCTGACGAACAAAAGGTACTTGTTATGTTTTTTTTATCTAACCCATGATTATGTTCATTATTTTTGGATCTCATCCCTAACTATGTTAATTGTTTTTGGTTTTCATCCCTAAATTTGCAGGGTCTGATACTTGTCTTTGAAGAATCGTTTAAGAGGGTAGAACACAGACTTTGTCTCAAGAATTTATATGCCAATTTTAAAAAGAAGTTTGGTGGAGGGACACAGATTAGAGACTTGATGATGTCATCTACCAAAGGCACATATATCCAAGCATGGGATGCTAAAATGAAATAATTGAAGGAGTTTAAGGTGAAGCTTGGGAGTGGCAGTCAGGCATACGTACCAAAGCATAGTGTAAGCATTCATTTTTATCCTAGATGTTATATTCTTATAAATAATGTATCTGAGGCCTTTAATAGCACTATATTAGTTGCAAGGGATAAACCAATATTAACTATGTGTGAATATATATAAAACTATCTCATGAATAGGAATGTCAGCTTAAGAGAAAGGGTTGATTGATGGAATCATAGGATAATGCCTAGACCTAGACTTAAGATGGATAAGAAAGTGGAACATGCATGGAATTGGATTCCTAATTGGTCTGGTGATACATTATGGCAAGTGGAACATACACATACCTGGAATAGTTTCATTGTGGATACTTCAAAGAAAACCTGCACATGTAATTTTTGGGAACTAGCGGGCATTCCTTGTAGACATGTAGTGGTTGCATTAGGTTTTAGGAACAAATGCCTAGAAGATTATGTTGATGACTATTATTCCAAGGAAACCTTTGAAAAATGTTATAGTTATAGTGTAAGTTTATTTAATGGCCAAAACATGTGGCCAAAGGTTGACATGGAAGAGATGTTGTCTCCAGCCTATAAAAGAGGACCTGGCAAACCAAAAAGGATGAGGAGGAGGGAACCTGATGAGGAACCTAATAAAGTAAGAACACAAACCATTTATTGTTGCACTAGATGTGGTTTACATGGTCACAATGCAAGAAGTTGAACAAGTCAAGTAGTTTGAAATTCTGGCCTATGTAGACAACAGATTTCCTACCACATGTCAGGACATTGTGCTACATAATCATTTAAACTCAGAGGCGCAACAGCAGACTGATACCTTGAATATTAGAACTGTATACTCACAGATGTCACGACATCTAATCTAACATGTTTATCATGAACCCTAACAAAAAACGTAAATCTGCAGAATGATAAAGAACATAGTAATTGTTAACCCAGTTCAGTGCAACTCACCTACATCTGGGGGATATCAATCCAGGAAGAAGACTCCACTATCTGTAGACTGTTACAAAGTTAAACCCCCCCGTTTACAACTTCATGCCTAACATCTACCCAATGAACATCTTTACCAAGGTTAAACTCAAACGTTTAGAACCCTGATATGAGATACCCCACTCACTTCCCTTAATCACCAACTATGATTTCTACATCATCCCTATCAATACATAATTCATTCAAGCATACTTGACAAACAAGCTAACTCGGATTTGCTTAAAAGCTTCATCCAAGAATAATACACAATCCAATACCTCAAGGCTTATGGATCTATGCGACACCTATATCTACCACAGTGTATCCACTGATACAAAGGGAGACTTACAACCTAGAGAGCCAACGACTCTCAAAACCCTAAACCCTTATTTCTTACGCAAGAAAGCAAGGTTACAAAAGGCGCACTAAGGCATTTAGAAACCTAGGTCTAAGTCTTCTATTTATAGGCTTCTGCTTCCTTGGGCTTTCTATTTTTGGTCCTTGATCCATGCGCATTATCTCTTGGCTGATTTGTTACAAATTTGACACTTGCTAAATTAGTGCAGTACTTCAGGATGTCATGACATCTTCTTTAACATCTCTATTCAGTCCAGATTTATTCATCTTTATCATCAATGTGTTTTAGCAAAATTTTGTCAAACCAAAGGTTCTTTCAATCTCCCCCTTTTGACAAATTTTGGCTAAAACACTTTTTGGACGTCTCTTCACCCTGAGTGGCAGATATGATTGAAATACTGTGCAAACCAAAACTAAGTTGGTGTACATGAGGAAGAAGATAATTCTGACTCTCCCTTAACTAGTGAGACGATACTGCCACCCTTGAGGAAAATAGTAAACCAGGATGAGCGAATTTGAAAAATGTCCAGGCAATAGAAACTTCTAAAGAAGTCAGTACAAAGAACATCCTTTTCAAACACACTCCCCCTCCAGAGATCAGTTGTAGTCTTCGTGAATCTGAGTACATGAAGAATCTGAGTACATGAAGCATGTAACTCAGGTCACAAGACACAACTTGATCCTTAACTCAAGTCACAAGACACAAAGGAAACTTACACACCGACAGATATTATAACATCTTGTTTATCATCCTTGCAAAGCAACTGTAAGAACAACCCATGCATCCCCTGACTCAGTGACCTATACTCCCCTTTTTTATCCAAATATTGGCAAAAGAAACCAAGGCATTCCCATACCCAACCAATACTCCTCCAGATTTGAACAAAAGGCATTTTTGATCATACCACAATGAATATCCCAATTCTGAGGCAAACTGCTCCAAGTACACCCTTAAATAACCAAGAACTTTCCTTCGAATGTAACGATCTCTTGAAACTCCAATGCGGTTATTACTCTAAGGTTGTAACTTCACCAAGACCAATGCGCACCGGCTAAGAATGCTTTGACTGTTTCTTCTTCAAGAAAATCATCCAACAATAGTGCAAGTAACGATGAACGTGTTTAGCACGCGCATAGTAAGAACATTCACTAACCAAAAGACCAATTTCTCATAAAGCATGTCCTTAATAATGTTCTGACATCATGTTAGACACTGTCCATTAAGAAAACTTATGTATTGACGAATATTTTCACAGTTTTCAGATCACAATCTGCAGTGAAAAATAAATTCTCCAAAACTTAATCAATAATTCTTAAGCATCCAATAAGAACCATTTACCATGCACTGCCAAGTTTCCCACAAATTGCAACAATACAACAATGTCAAGACATCCTCCTTGACATCTCAGCTTGCTTGACGCACAAACTGGAACTTCAATTGCATCCTCACAGTAAAACATCTTAGATCAAGAGGCATCTCCCCTTATCTAAGGTAACCAGTGCTCCTCCACAGAACACCTAAGCGAATGAATGGAAAACATAAGACGCATCTTCATGTCTTCAAGAGCGCACCCTCAGTTCAACTTACCAGCTGAACACAATCATCAACTCTCTTATTGCTTCCTCTGACAAGAAACAATAATCACTCATACGTGATCACCATCATGCTACCCGTGAGGAAATGTATACCAACCATAACAAAATCTTGGCTTGAGATCAAAGTCCCATTGATCCCCCCATCCTACAACCATCTACACACCACACGAACTCCTCTTGAATTCTCATGTATAGACCTCCAGCTGCTTGAGGCACAAACCAATTGAATCAGAATGCTTCACATTCCTCAAAGAGACGCACATGGCCTCTTAGTTTGTTATAACGATGTCAGTTATCGTATGCATGCTCCAAAACTTCACAGCTGCTAAACTGATCCACTACTAGCATGACTTGCAGCCAGGGCAACATCCCCTTCGCAAGATTTTCCACTGACCTTACCCAGGCAGCAATTGAGATAGACACCCCACAATCCAAGACAGTCATTCCTTATCATTCTCCTGTGATAACCTGGAATACTTCTAATTTTATGGCGAATATCCACTTCTGAACGCATCAGAAACCAGACCTTCGTGCAATCAACCCATGATCCACTTCAGTATTCCAAAACACTTAAATCAATCTTCCAAGACAGTTCTTCTACCCCATCATTCTCCCATATGACAATGTAGATACTTCTTAGACACGATGCAAGTAACTAGTTCCTCATAGAACCTAAAATCCTTCATCAAGGATAACTAACCCAAAGATGTTCTAACATCAGTTAGGACATCTTCCACACATCGTAGACACCACACACCATGGTTCTTGATATGCTCCACCACTGGACTTACTATCAGCATAGTAATCCACACTGAAGATCTTCACACAACACTGCGCCACCAGCTTGAACAAAGAAAACTTCAGAAACCCAGAGAGAAATAAACTCTCATCCACCAAAAGAAGGTATGATTCTATCCTCAACTTAGAACTTCTGCCACAAGCTCCCAGAGAACCAGAACCTCCTTACAATTTCAAATAACTACTCTTCTGCACAAGAGCAATCAGTTTCAAGCATCCTACTTGAATGCACATTGTTAAATCAACCAAATGCCACCTTTTGATTGACCTCACTCATCTTCAGAACTCCCCAAGATACACTGATCCACTAATGAACTCAAATCTTCAAGTCACATGAACTACTTGCCCCATAGCAAGACATCTTGGATCCACCAAGCCTCTTAGTCATGTAACATCTTCCCATCCACAACTCCCACAAACTGCGTGAGATAGACCTTTTTGAAGAATCCATAACTTCCATTCTCCCGTAGATCACCTTATCTTAAGCTGATGTGCCACATCACCAGCTGAGACTTCTGATGTTAAGCTAGATGTCAGAACATTTTGATATGACATCCAACTGTTGAATTCAGCTCCTCATTCTGCCACTTAGAAGAACCTTCTCCCTTCGCAGAACAAGAGTTCCATGCTCTCATAGACTTGATTCAACAACCAAGTTTGAGTAGACAACCTCCATCCTGCTTTAGAACTCCAAAGACTTCAAACCTGCCACGTTTGAATCTTCAGAAAATAAGTAGTCCAAGACTACCCCATAGCCATACCAAAGAATGCCACTTCCCTTAGTAGAGCCGTCAATAGAAAGCCATAGATAACTGCCACTTATCCTCGGCCTTCACAAACAGAGCAAGATCCATGTGTAGCGAGCGATTTTGGACGCGGTTCTTAAGCGCTGGTCGCTCTCTGCGGTTTGAGCTTTGACTACATGTCGATTCATTTTTTATCCTATTGTGAGCTGAATAAGGAAGGGAAATAGATGTCTCCAATTAACCCTGCTTGCATACTGAGTTTAAACAGTGGTCTGTTAGGTTACGAATGCTATCAATGTGGGGGGCCTTTGTACTGGTTATTTGTATTTTTGCCAATACGGTTTTCTTTCTTTCTAGGACTTTCTAGCGGGGAACAAGGATTAGGATGTTAGGACTGATGCTTTTGAAATACTGCTTTTGATTGATGGAGATATGGGATTTGGGTTTTTTGTTGATTGCGCTCGCTAAGATCTTTTCTTTCGATCTTATGCCTACGTATTCCCGTTTACCGAAACAGGGAAATCAGAGCGTTCGTAGTTCCTCCTATTCTATGGGAGGAAATGGGTGTTTTTGGTGTCTTGTTCAAAGCCCAAGACGTGAAGCGAAAGGTGATTTATATCTTGTTCAAAGCCCAAGATGTGAAGCTGAAAGACCTCGACTTTAGAGAGAATTTGTCATCTCTAAAGAGGGGAGAAGGAGAATTACTTTAACTGGGATACGTGGATCCGAGCAATGCCATAATTTCCGAAGAAAGGGTTTTAACCTGAAGGAGAAGACTTTAACTCGGTGTAGAGCAATGCCATCTTTCCTTAGGAATTTCTCATGCTAAAAGAGGGACAGTGGCGTGGATATAGATGATCCAGAGGCTTGTCGCTTACAGCGATTAGATGAAGGGAAAGGAGTTGTTGATGTTTATGTACTGTGAATGAGGCACAGCTTTGATGCTAAAAGGTTAATTGGATTAACCAGTGGTTTTCTTATACAAAGCCAAAGAGGAGGCTAATTTCCGCTAGGAAAATCATTATACAAAGCCTAAGAGGAGGCTATTTTGTGTCTCGTACAAAGCCCGAGAGAGAGGCTATTGTTTGTTTGACTCAACGAGGGAGTCTTTTATACTCAACAAGAGAGTGTTTTTGTATCTCGTACGAAGCCCGAGATGGAGGCGAAAGGGGTAATTGACTCAACGGGGGAGTCTCTTATGTGTCTCGTACGAAGCCCGAGAGAGAGGCGAAAAGGTTGTTTGACTCCGCTAGGGAGAATTTTGGTATCTCGTACGAAGCCCGAGATGGAGGCTATTGTAACTGTTTCAGTTGAGTGATAGATCCAATATACTGATTTTAAAAGAGAAAATCAGTTCTTATATGAATAACACTGTACACAGGAATTTGTTTTGAGGATCAGGGATATTTCCTTCTCTTTGAGGAAACGGGAAATCCAAAGGGTGTCGAGACTGTCCGAGTCTGCGGGTTTCCTTCCTATTCAACGAAGGGGTCGCTTGAGAATGTCTTTGAGACTCAAGGAAGTTAGACTGTCTGTGTCTAGGGTTTTATCTTTTGTACTATGCTTTGAGAAACAGTAGTAGACTCTATGAAAGGACTGTTCTATGCAGATGACTAGGTTCTGTTCCTATACCTCTAGGAGGTCGTCGGGACAATTTGTACGAAGCCCAAGAGAAGGCTGAAAACTTTTAAGAAGCCGACGGGTCCTTGTACGAAGCCCAAGAGGAGGCTATCATTCCCGGAGGAAGAGATCATTATACGAAGCCTAAGAGGAGGCTGTGAATACTTCTAAGAAGTCGTAGTGTCCTTGAATAATGCCCAAGAGGAGGCCGATGCTTTTAAGAAGCCCGTGGGTCTATCATCTGCTTTCCATTAGGAGAGATAACTCTTTTAAAGATAAAAATCACTGGTAAACGTGCGAGGTTTACTATCCAGCGACTTTTAGCTTTTAAAGAGGGTTCCTTAGTTAAGGTCCAAGATTATGACCGTAGTGGGTACCCAAACCCCGAGACATTCAAGGCAAGCTATCCACAAGGAATAGATCAAGTCAGGAAAGTTCGAGAATTTGGAAGAAACTCAAAGATGCCATTCACGGAGAATACATTCATCTTGGGGAGTAGAGCTTCTTGACGATTCCTAAGGAGGACAGCCGAAGAGAAGACTGTATCTGGTGCTCCTATTGGGGATTTAGGCGTCTATTTCTACGAATAAATGAAACGATGTCACCTAGTTCTAGACGTAGTTGTCGGGGAAACTCGAAATATCTATACTATTATTACACAGTAGATATGAGTTTATGTAATACCCCAAAATTTGCTCTCCCCTTTTGGAATCATAGCATGGCATTATCATTTATCATATCATATCCATCTCATTAGCATTGCATTGCATTTAACATAGAAAAATGAAGCATGGCATCCTTCTTACCATCAGGGCATGTGGTCAGGTGGGAGATGGACAATCAAGAGATCATTCAAAGCACAAAAAGGTCAGTCAAGTTGCCTCAAGGCAAGCCAAGAAGCCTTTCATGTCTCATACTATCTCAATTGATCATCCACAACCTCAAGGATAAGAGATACAATGGGAGACTGAAGCATTACATCTTTCACTATGCAAGAGGTTTAAAAACTAAAGGAAAACCCTCAAAAGAGATAGCTCATTGATCCAAAATCATCCTCAAATGGCATATATCATCATCCTTTAAGAAGGTACACAACATACTCTGAGGAATTTGAAATTGAAGACTGCACATTTTTCTCCTAGGAGATGGGCACCAAAACTAGGGTTTCCCATTAAATCAGGGAATCTTTGATTTTTTGGACAAAACTTGATGTCATGGTATTCCATATGTCCCTAAGTGTATGTATGTGGAAAATTACATCTCAATTGGTTTTAGAAGTGGTTCAATTGGAAGAAAGATCAAGAATCAGAGAAATTGGGGCAAAGTCAAATAATCAGAGGAAAAAGTCAACTCTTGACTTTTTGAGGCCAAATTCATAAAATTCATGTTATATGTGTCCAATGTGCAAAATTTGGTCAAGAAACTCCAAAGGAATCATGAGAAAATCAAGATGTGGAAAGTTGCCATTTTTGGGTGAAGTAGGGTTACTAAAAATAGTAAGTTTTGGCCATTTTGCATCAGAGTTTGAACCAAGGCCATTTAAAATTGAAGCACCAAATGAAAATTCCACTCAGCCACAACAAAAGATCTTGTTTTAAGCTTCAAATCCATGTGTGGAACATCTCCATTGGATAAAAATTGAGTGAGATATGATTGATCAAAGTTTGAGCAAAGTAGGTTCAAAACTAGGTCATGACCAAGATTTTCAGGGCACGCGCGCAGTCATTTTAACAAACAGTTGGTGGGCCAAATGTACACCTATTTTTCTCATGGTTAGAGGCTTCATTTTCAAAACTTTTCAACATCAAAGTTGTTCCTTGTAGTGTCATCTTCAATATTGATGTTGGGAAAATTTTGAATTGATCAAGCTATGAGTGAGATATAGTGGTCTCAATTTAGTGTGTTCAGACTGAAATTCCATGCACCAAGCTGCCTTGTCAACCGACCAACTGTCTTGCCTACAAACCAGTCCCAAACCTTGATGTTCCAAGTTGCTTTTCACCAATTTCCAAGCCTCAATTCAATTCAATTTTCACCCCAAACTTGTTCCATGATATCTCCTCTTCCATTTGGCATCAATACCTCTTTGTTTCATTCACAAACTAGAGAGAAATTCTTGGTCAAACCATTAAACCTTGGGCTGCTAAAAATCAGAAAAAAGAATGTTGTTGTTATTGTCATGTTTTAATCCACACGCATACAGTCTGTATTCCTTTCCACTTTTAACCAAACACCTTCCTTACACTAGCCTCATCATGTTGCATCATACATGAGAAGGGAACGAATGAAACTTGCTGAACAAGTTTATACTACATAGCCGTGATATTGCAATGTTACTTTTATCACCACCATAGTTTGTCATGTGCTGCCACCACCATATCATTGCTTTCCCTAACTAACTTGACTCAGTTAGTTAGGGATGACTCACTCAAACCATTGTGACTCAGTTAACCTCACTCAGTTTAACCTTGGTTAACTCACACTATAAAACCAAATCTCACCTCACAACTTCATTTTCGACCACATTCTCTCAAAACACTTCAAACTCTCTCTCACATTCTCTCTACTTTCTCTCTGATTTCACACGGTTTTCACCATCTTCCATTCACATTTCATCTTCATCCTCATCAAGGTTTCACTTCTGATCAAGAACAAGAGAGAAGAAGTTCAGTTCATCAGTGGCAGCTTAGTTCAGTTGAGTTTTCGTTGTGGTTTTCTTCAAGATCTCAAGTTCAGTGGCATTTATTTTGCTCCACTCAAGCTCAAGAGCATAGGAGGATCATCTCTGGTCTTCTGTTACTTTGAAGAACTTCAAATTCAGGTTTCTTCTCCAACCTTCGTTTTCTGAAATTTCACTTGTTTTCTATTGGTTTGAGCTTCTTAGAAGCTATGTTGAATCCGGCTAGTTGATAGCCCTCTTAGAGGCATAGTTTCAAAGCCTAGGGCATGATTTGATCTCCTCTGTTCTTGCTATGTGTGTGTGTTTTGTGATTTTTATGAGCATATTCATGATGTGCATAAGCTTAGCTTTCGATTGGTACACATTTTGTGCATTTTGGTGACGTTTGAAGATTGCAGATGGTGGTGAGTGGCCGGAGAAGGTGACCGGAGGTCCCTCTCCGGCCGGTGGTCTTTATGTTAGGGTTTCTTGCAGTTTGAATGTCAGCCGTGCGATTTTGTTGATCCAAGGGTGGAAAGCTTGCCAGCACATTAAAACGCATGTGCATGTCATGTGCATCATTTCTGAATTCATTTAATCACTGTGTGGTGTAGTGTATGGTATGGAGTGTGCTCACTCAGGTGCGTGCGTTGATTTGGACTACTTTGACTTGCTTGTTGACTTGACCTGATCCAAGGGTGATAATTGCTTGACTTGTGTTTGACTGAGGGTGCATGATAATTGATATGGATTGCGCACAAATGGACCTAATCAGATTGCTATCCCCACCCCCTTGTTTAAGGCCCAATTTAATTTGAACTGCATGATTGCTATGTTCACACCTCCCCTTCCCTTTGCATTTCATTTTATTTTTTTATTTTCCATACACGTTTGCTTTTCAATTTTTAGAAATATCAAATGACATTAGAAAATTCCACAAAAATTCATGGACATCAATAAAACATTTAGAAAATTTTTGGTGATTTTATTTTCTGATTTTATGACCTTTTTGCCCCTGCTCTATAATTTTCTTTGAATTTCCATTTGTATGCATTCCAAATGTGGTACATGAACTTGTGGAATTTTGTTCTTGCTCATTACAAAGTCTATTGACTTGATTCTTTTTGCACTGATTCACTAATACATTGAAGCATGTTAGTTGATTTTTTTTTTATTTTTTAGAACACTTTATGACATGTTTTTATGCTTGTCTTTGCACCACTTTGTTTGATGTTTCAACTTGACCTAATTGCTTTGTTTGAAGTCATTTTTTATTTGAATTTTGACAGGCTATTTTGATATATGACTTGCTTCTGACTTAGGCATTCCAATACCATGCTTGCATAATTTTCATAGGTCCATTTGATTTTTGTTTGATGCATTACATTTGAAGCATAATCCATGGCATGTCATTACAACTTTAGTGCATGTTTACATGAATTCTTTTGTGCATATTTGTATGAGCATTTGCATATGTTATGAGCCATTCATATGATATTATAGGTCTTTGATACACATTATAGGTCATCTTTACATGTTCATTTCAATTTGAACTTTGTGCATCATTAACATGTATTGTTTGCACTTTCTTTTTGAACTTTCATTTCAATTCTTCTTATATTACTTCTTGAATGTCTTGATGTTGATTCATAAATACTTTTGAGATGTTTATAAACCATTTTCCATTTAGTTTCAATTCTGGTTGTTGATTTACATGTTCCATTTATGCATGTCCTTTTCCTTTCTTTTCATCTTTCATCTATCCTTTCTTATGATAACATGTTTGAATGCTATGGATGATGATTGTTGCTTGTTCATTTGAACTTGTATGATGATATTCACTTGTTGTCCATATGATGCACATTCTGGTTGTGATCTTAAGATTTGATTCTTCATCTTTTTCTTTTGGACTTTAATGTGTATTAAGTACTTTTTGCTTCTTATACATGTTTCCATGTTTACTAACCATGTAGGGGCTTTGGTAAGTTTCAATTGAGTGTGGATAAGGAATCCACATTCAACTTCTATCCTTTCTCTTTTACAATTCCATTCTATGTTTTGTTAAGCACTTATGTGCTTTCTTTTAATAACTCATCACTTTCCCTTTGTGAATTACAATTCATCTTCTACTTTAGAAGTGAATTGTTTAATTCATCCTCTCTTTAGACTTTAGGTTGAAACCTCACGAACCATTAGGATCACTCCCTTTAATCTTCAATTAGGATTGAGTCTTAGTCCATATAGGTTTTACCTTTTCTCCTCTCTTGAGTCTCTCTTCTCATCTCTTAAAGAAATTTCAAAATATCTAATGAAGGTAGGCATTTATTGCATTTAGGCCTTTCATATAAAGAAAAGATTATAAGGGGTCTTCTCTTGTAATCTTAGAATGTGTAGCATATAGCCCATCTTGGGTCAATGTGCTAAACATTTGATCTTGTATGAGGGACTTAAATGCAATACTTGTTGAAAGCATAAATAATAAAACACTTCTTCATTTCTTAATCAACAAAAACACTTAATAAACACAAGTATGCTAGTGTGTTTGAACCTTGACAATTGAAACTAAGTGTGGGGGTCTTCTTCATATTTAATGTACTTTCTTACTCATTCCATCTTGGAATGTGAGAAGGTACACATTCCAAGGACTAAGATTTGGATACACTATCATATGCAAACAAATAACAAAACACTTCTTTCTAAAAGACAAAAACAAACAATAACGTCTTTCCTTCGGGAATTCTTTTCTCACCTCATTCACTCTTAGCGTACGAACGCGCTTCTACTCGTTCTCTTGCAAGACGGTAACGCACTCGGACCAGCGAGCCTGCAACACCTGAGCTAGAACGTAAGCCGTTCCCTAAAATACAAACAATCCATCCCTAGTGAGGGGAACTACGTCGCTCTGATTCTCATGCTCCCGATGAGATACGTAGGCAGTGGGGTAGGGCCCATGCGAGCACTTCTTTTATTTTCCCTACTTTTGTTCCTTTTTCTCTCTTTTTTTCCTTTTCCTCTTCCAGTTCCTTTTTTCCAGTATTCTTTCCTTGCACCCTTTGATCGAGACAAGCAAGCGTGGATCCCATCGTGTACGATGGACGCGAGGGGGTGCTAATACCTTCCTCTCGCGTAACCGACTCCCGAACCCCTTTCTCTTGGTCGTAAGACCACGTTCTTTCCTTCTCTCAGGTTTATGCGGTGTTTCCTTTCCCTCTTTTGGGATAAATACACATTGCTGGCGACTTTGTTTGGTGCCACTTTCGCGTTTGTACTAGGATGAAAATCCCGGGAGCGACAGTTTATGAAAGGAGACTTACAGTGAGCAGCCCCACAATACAGTTTATAATATGAAAGCAGTAAACGAAAGCGATAACCACTTACTCGGTTGTAGTGCTTCCATGCTATTTGGTTAGTTGTTCAACAAAGAAAGATTGAAAACAACAGTATATTCAAAATCAAAGGAGAAAGTGCTTTGAAAAAGAAAGATTTGGGGCTTACAGCTCAAGGAGAGGCCAGTGTTTTATCAGTGAGCGCACTGTTTGAATTTGTACAGAGGAACTTATACAAGTGACTGGGGCCCAAAAAGGTTTTTTTGTACAAAGGGATGGGTCTTACACTCTCTCAAGAGGCCCAAAAAGGTTTAAAGAAAAGAGTGGGGCTTATAACACGAGGGTAGGCCCAAATGATTTTTCGTTTAAAAATGGCGATCGCGCCGTTTGTTTTCTTTTAACGCGGAGGGACTTATACAATAAGTGAGGCCCAAAATGTTTTGGTTAAAAGGGGGATTGGGTCTTACACTCTAATAGAGGCCCAAAGTGTTTTGAATGGGTCTTATAGCTCAAGGAGAGGCCCAGATGAGTTTTATTTTTAAACGGGCGACGATCGCGCCGTTTACTTGTACAGAGGGACTTATACAATGAGTGAGGCCCAAAAAGTTTTTGTACAAGGGGGGATGGGTCTTACACTCTCTCAAGAGGCCCAAAAAGTTTTGAAAATGATTTATGAGGGTTGAATTAATCCAAAACCCTAATTTGTTTTCAAAATGTATTTAATTGAATAAAAATTCAATTAAAATGATCAAAAATTGTTTAACACATGGAAAACAAATTGTGATCTTGGATTAATGCTTCAAAAATTAAGTATTGACCTACAAAATAATTAGAAAGCATTAAAAGTTGCAAAATCAATGTGGAAAAAATATTTAAAATGCCAAAAACAATTAAAATATTAATTCTTTGCAAAAATATCAATTATATGAAATAAATAATATTTTTGGGATTTTTTGTGAAAATAAAATATTTTGACATTTTTGTGAATTATTAAAAAAAGAATCAACTCAAAATCATTAAAACTCAGAGAGAAATTAATTTTTGAATCAATTAAACAAAATCACAAAATTCAAATATTTGAATTATTAAAAAATGGCGCCAAGAACAGCTGAAGAACACGCGCGTGTTCTTGGTTTCTCAGATTTGCATTTTCTATCCAATCTCCATGAATACGTAATCATATCATGCAATCCACATATCATTATGCTCGTCTCAACCTCACGATCACGTCTATGTACCTTAATTTCATTTAAATTAAACATACAACAAGAAATCACGAAGAAACCTCAAGAACCCTAATTTCTGCATGAAGGCTAGGATTTTTGATACACGATTCAAACAATGCAATTAATTGAGGGAAAACATTCCATGCATGATTATGAACATATGGCCAAATTATTGTGCGAGGAAATATGCATAGATCGAGAGATGACCAAGTATGTGCTTACCTCCAAGTCGTGACAGCAAGTTCAAAGTGATTTTTGATTTGGAGGTGTTACAGATGAGTGGTGATGATCTGAACAGCTTCCCTACACCCTATGGATTGTGTTTGGATGGTTGGACTTGATTGAAATTGGCTGGATCATTTTGTGGTACCTCAGCTGCACTTTGGTTAAAACCTTGAGCAACCAGCTGGTGATTTTGTGAAATTGATGTTTCAGAAGTAATCTAAGTGTTTGATCAGCTCATATGTGATGTATGTGAGGTGTGTGAGTGATTGGTGTAACACCCTTCTAACCCACATACAATTTAGGAAAATATTTCATATTTTTATCAGAGTTAAAAACAACAAGAAAGGTGCCACATTTATTCCAAACATCATTTATTAATCATTATCCTGTCCCATAACACGGGTTACATATTCTTAATAATAAAATCAACTACTACACAGCGGAAATCAACTTTTGTTTTCAGTTCCATAAAATACTTCATAATTAAATATGTCCAAATCAACCATCATCATCAACGTTATAAAATTTAACATAAAATAAGAGAACGCGAGGTTCACAACAAATCCCAACCCGATGTTACATGACACAGAGCAGGACACCTCTAATCTAAACAATGGTAACGACACACTTCAAGGCTACATCCTCCAACGTCGCGAATATACTCTTGGTTATCTGCAAGTTACCCACATAAGAGGCAACATTTCCAAGCAGGCAGGGTGAGTAATCACAATTCATTATAGTAATATAAGTACATGGAAAGTGAATAGGAAGGCAATGACAACATCATAGCATAATCGACCACAACATCATAACATAATCAATTAACATCATCATAGCATAATAAAAAACAAATCATAATACAATCAACTGTAACAACATAGTATCATCAACAACAATAACATAGTATCGTCAACAACAACAGCATAACGTCATCAACAACAACAACCTGATATAATCAACAACAATGTCAAGATATAATCAACAACAACATCACGATAAAATCAACAATACACATCATAACATCATTAACAACAACCTCATAGCATCATTAACAACAAAATCATAGCATCATTAACAACAACATCAGCATATGCAATGTCAACCATAATGAAATGCAAAGGATGCATGTGGTACCGGTTCAACGTGGATGGACACTTGGCCATCAACCCTCCAA
This sequence comes from Lathyrus tuberosus, assembly GCA_022829125.1. Classification (NCBI taxonomy): domain Eukaryota; kingdom Viridiplantae; phylum Streptophyta; class Magnoliopsida; order Fabales; family Fabaceae; genus Lathyrus; species Lathyrus tuberosus. Next base: position 12,979,891 of record JALAZF010000090.1, read on the forward strand.
ATGGATCACATCGTAATCAACGTATCACTTCAATCCACACAGTGGGATTGAAGCTACCAATGGACCGAAGTCCCAACATAAAATGCTATGAAATGCAATGATGCTAAAACTTCGCAATTCATCGGACATCAACGTGCACATCATTCATTTCATATACAACAAGCATTCATCATACAGTCATGTTTTATCATCATACATCATCAACACTCAACAACAAAAGATCAGCACGAGAAAACGTCATGAAACCATCAAGAAAACAACAGAACAACACAAACAGCTGGCTGACACGGCCTCCCGTGTCCTGGGACATGGCCCGTGTCAGGAAACCTGCACCCAAAACGCGAAACAGACAAAATACAGCAAACACAGAGGTCTGACACGGCCGCCCGTGTCCTGTGACACGGCCCGTGCTGGGACACGATTCCAAAACATCAAAAAAAAGTAGCAAGTCACCAGCCTGACACGGCCACCCGTGTCCTGTGACACGGCCCGTGTCAGGAACTCTGCAACACACAAATTTTATTTTTCTCAACCAGTAGGCTGACACGGGTGCCCGTGTTGTGTGACACGGCCCGTGTCAGGATGCGACAAAACCCAAATTTTCCCGAAAAGTGTTTTTCTGCGTTTTTAACTTTGATTACCCCAAAAATTAGTGTTCTACACGAAAATTGATCAAAACACTCACAAAACACACATATAGTAATATGCATCATTCAAACTCATCATATCTTCATCAAATTACTCATTCTACATCAAAAATCATCTAAATCAACACAACTCATACAATCCCTAATCTATTCATCTCTGATTCCTATAAAACTATAAGAAATTATGAACTCTCCCCATACCTTAGAGTAATCCGAAGCTTTTTCCTTCTTTCTTCATGATTCCTCTAGAAATCTTTAAGCCCTAGCTCTCCTTCTTCTCTCTTCTTGAGCGTTCTTCACAAAAGACACGACAAAATGAGAAAATGATCGTTCTCCTTCTTTGGTTAACAAATCCCAACTTATGAACTTCCCATCCTATCCTTTCTTACTTTCCAATAAGACCACCTTGCCCTTTCTCATTTTATTTTAAATAATAATAATAATAATAATCTAAATAAATGATTATTCATTATATTAAAATGATTAAAAATACTCTTTTAATCCATAATTCTCCAAATTATCCAAAAACCTCTTAATTCCTTCTAAATCAATTAAATAAATAATTAAATAATTAATTTAGATTTTCGGGTCGTTACAATTGGTTTGATTGGAATTGCTCTCAAACTCAAAACCTGATAGTGACTTGCCTTAGAAGGCAAAATTGGAGTGAAAGAAGAGATTTTGAGGAAAGCATCTGTTAGATGGCTTTGGTGTACTCAAACTGACCACAATTGAGCTCTATTTATAGTAGAGCAAGTTTGTTTTGCAAGGAATAGTGAATGGCAGCTGGTAAGTAGGTTTGGCCAATGTTGGCAAATGAAAATCCAAGTCTCCTCTAGCCATTGACTAGAGGTTAGGGCACATAGCTTTGGTCCCCTTGGTCTTGGATAAGTCTTGACTGATTTCAGATGAGAATGGCCCAGTCCATGCCAACTTGATGGTTCCATTGAATGCCTCATTCCAAATTTGAAGTCTTGTCCCTATTTTGTCCATTCTAGGTTCAACATGCTATTTCTTGTTCCATGGACTTTGGAGGCTTGGCTCAGTGATTGTCCCCTTTAGATTCAATCCTCTGAGGTGTCCAAGTGGATAGGAGCAATTGAATTTGGCTGATTTTGGCAAATCGACCAAAGTTGCAAATTCTGCCTTGCCTTGACAGATTTCAGCAAGGCAACTTGGCAATGTTGTATCTCATGGTGTAGGTTGAATTTGGCAATGTTCTTGGCCATTTTGGAAAGCTCTTACATGATACAACAACTGTTTGAACAAGTTTGGTTTTGATCTCTTTTGATTCCAAGTGAAAAATCCCCCTACATTTGGCAAAAAGTGAGGCAGAATCTGACTCAGTGAAAATTTCACTAAGTGTTGGAAAAAGTGACATTTTCACTTTTCAGCCACTTTGATCACTCCATAACTCAAAATCCTTAATGAATTGGAATGACTTGTAGTTGAAGTTTTTGTAGGTGATAATGAGGGCTACAAATCCATCTTTGGATGAGAAAAATGGCCTTGTGGTTTAGGAGTTATGGTCCTCCAAAGTTGGTACCTTTGCCACTTTATTTTTAACTTAGAAAAATTTCTAAGTTTTATGGTTACCCCTTTTACAAGTTATCTCACTTTTCTTGATTTTTCTTGATGAATGATGATTCAAATCATACATTAACATCATTTTAGGGTTAAAAATCCATTTTGGTGAAAAATCTCAAAAAGTCAAAGTTGACTTTTGTGCACAGTTGACTTTTTATCAGATGAATTCCAAACTGTGCAATTCTTCAGGAAATCATGTCCTTGACCTAAATCAAACTTGATGGGCATGTTCCATGGGTGTCATAGGGTATATTCAATCATGTATTAGGGTTTGGGAGCATGTCCTGGTCAAAAGTCAAAGTTATAGTTGACTTTTCCCTTAAAACCCTAATTGTGGTGCAGATGGAATTGAGACTTGTTGCTCAAACTTCTTGGATCAATCCATTGTTCCAAATGGATCAATATGGTATATTAGAGACCCTCAAATCATCTCTTGAGGTCTTGGCTCATGGTTTGTCCCAAAAGTCAACTTAGGGGTGAATTAGGTCAAGAAACCCTAATTCCTGATTTTTGATGAATGCCTCCCCTGAGGCAAAATTGACTTGATGCATGGGTTCATGAGGTTCCATGAAGTATATTAGGTTATGCTTTGGATCATTGCCTTGTGCCCAGATGAAAATTTCCATCTGGAGGCCCTGGTCGACCAAAACCCTAATTTGGTGACACTGTCGATCTTGAGACTTGATCCACCTAGGAGGGAGCAGCCTTGTGCTTAATCCTTGAAGTGGGAGTCCTTTTTGATCCATTGTGGATGTTTAAGAGATTAGACAAGTTGAAGATCATGTCATTTCTTGATTGATCCTTTGTCTAAGCACTCAGAGAGGGCTTGAAACCCTAATTTTGATTGTAGTGGATGCTCACCCATCCTTGGGGAGACTAATGAAGCATAAAGGTACATCCATATTATGATGATGATTTTCACAATGATGGGAAATCTAAGTGGTCAAAATTTGGGGTATTACAGATGCCCCTATTTAATCTTCTTGGACCCGAAGGTGTGAATGACGAAGGTGTTCGGGCATTCGAGGTGCAAGAGGATTAAATATCGGAATACCCGAAATTTTGATGGTGGTTATGAATGGTAGCTTACGCATTCATCTTCTTTAGCTAAGCGATGATGCTTAGAAAAGGTAAACTTCCCCTCGATCCTGGTCTCCTACCAAGGAACTGGTCTTAGTTTCTGATTTAAACTTCCCCTCGATCCTGGTTTCCAACCAAGGAACTGGTCTTAGTTTCTGATTTAAACTTCCCCTCGATCCTGGTTTCCTACCAAGAACTGGTCTTAGTTTCTTTTGTCAATAAACTTTATTGACAAGGGACGCTATGTGTAGCGGTTTTCCTTCAAACTTCTCGCCGAATTTTCCTGGGGAGATGCCATTTGACGGAAAAAGGTTTGATGTCAGACTTGCTGGGGAACCCAACGTCTGAGTTGTAGAGTTGCACAAACTTATCTGTTGGAGACGCCATTTGTCGATTCTACTGGGGAAAGCGAGTCTCTTGAGAGACTGTTTTCATTTGGGATCTTTCATCATACTTTTCTCGGGATCTTCCCGGAGAAACGCCATATGATGGGGTCCAATTTTGAGGTGCCAATGACCTTCTCATCAGTGGTTTTTTGGAGCAAAACTGGCGTGCTGCCGAATCTCTGATCACGAGGCTTTCTCTGTGGATTTTCCTTAATCCGGGAAAGCAAGGATATCATCTTCAATGGCGAAGAGCGATGTTTATTGAAAGTTTTCTCTGGCTTTTCAGAGGTTCAAGTTATCAAAGTGGTCAAGGACCAACTTCTTTCCAGAATTAAACTGGAAGCGAGGTTGTTCAGACACAGTATTTCCTGACGAGGCAAGAACTGACAACTCGATTGAGAGGACTTCTACCACTAGGGGACAAGACCGACTAGAGTGATAGTGATGCAATATGAAATGTGAATGCAAATAAAAATGCATGATGTATGTATGTATATGCTGACAAAACAGACACGACATACAGACTAATGGATGAACACAATTGGATACTCGGCCATCGCGGGGCGAAGAAGTACCGTTGATTCAAAATAGCAATTCCACCTTGCTTAGGAGAGATAGTCCCGTTGAGAGCTATGTTGATCGGGCTTAGGAGATGAGAACTCGGCCGAGGCGTGTCAGACGAAACAAGGTCTCTGACACAGTTGATCCCTTCATTCAGGCATACTGGCTTAGAAGGAGTACTTTGATTCTGCACTTTGAAGTCCGCTTACTTCGGGAGAAGCGATCGATGTTCTTCTGATGTTCAACAGTCAAAAGAAATGCCATCTTTAATTTAAAAGCAGAAAAAGTTTAACAAGTAAATTTATTTTTGTTTTATTTCAAGAATCGCTGATTAAGTTTAAACAACGTCGTTCTGTAAAGCTAAAACAAGTAAAGAATTACAAACAAAAGCACGAGGGCTCAAATTTTATTGATAAGACGAAGATCAGCCAAACGCGTGATTCCAAAGAGTATATACAAAGTTAGAAAATGGTAATTTACAGGGAAAAGGGCTACGTTGAAACATAACGACCACTATCCTTCTACCAACTTTGAATTCGGGACATCCTGAGCTTCTGTCGAAGATGACCTTGACTGGAGTTTTCCTGACGGATGATGATGCAACTGCTGCTGAGGGACTTGCCTCTGTTGAACATAGTTACTTGCCATTATCCCTAACTTTTGCCTGGATTGTACTATGAGATTTCCAATCCATCGGGATGATTCTTTTCATGTCTCTAACTTTTGCCTGGACCGCCCTTTCGGGTTTTCAATCCACCGAGACGTTTTTTTTTTTAGTTTTAGGCGAAGTATTTCTTGACTACATCAACATTCGTGGGGTAGGCAAATTCTTCTCCGTCCATGGTTGCAAGTCTCAAGGCGCCGCCTGAGAAAGCTTTCGTGACCACATAGGGGCCATCATAATTTGGGGTCCATTTGCCCCGAGAATCAGTGAGAAATGATTGTATCTTCTTGAGCACAAGGTCTCCTTTCCTAAAGACACGAGGTCGGACCTTTTTGTCAAACGCCCTCTTCATTCTCTGTTGGTACAATTGACCGTGGCATAGTGCCGTGATTCGCTTCTCTTCGATCAGGTTCAGGTCGTCGTGTCGACTTTGACACCATTCAGCTTCGGTGAGCTTCGCTTCCATCAATACCCGGATTGATGGGATCTCTACTTCTATGGGGAGCACTGCCTCCATGCCATATACTATAGAGAAAGGGGTTGCCCCTGTTGAAGTACGGACAGACGTGCGATAACCATGAAGAGCAAAGGGTAGCATTTCGTGGCAATCTTTATAGGTTACAACCATCTTTTGAACAATCTTTTTGATGTTCTTGTTAACGGCTTCTACCGCTCCGTTCATCTTGGGTCGGTAGGGAGATGAGTTATGGTGTTCGATCTTGAACTCTGCACACAACTCTTTCATCATCTTATTGTTCAAGTTAGATCCATTATCAGTAATGATCTCGCTTGGAACACCATAACGGCAGATGATATTGTTTTTGATAAATCGGACCACCACTTGTCGGGTTACATTGGCGAATGACGCTGCTTCGACCCACTTGGTGAAATAGTCAATGGCTACAAGGATGAACCGATGTCCGTTTGAAGCCTTGGGCTCAATCATGCCAATTATGTCGATCCCCCATATGGAAAAAGGCCACGGGGAAGAAAGAACTTTGAGATGTGATGGCGGTACATGAATTTTGTCGGAGTATATCTGACACTTGTGACACATCTTCATGTACTTGTAGCAGTCGGATTCCATGGTCAACCAATAATACCCGGCCCTGAGAATTTTTCTCGCCATTGTGTGTCCGTTGGCATGAGTGCCAAAGGATCCTTCATGAATTGCTTTCATGAGCATGTCAGCTTCTGGTCTGTCGACGCATCGGAGCAAGACCATGTCAAAATTTCTCTTATAAAGAGTGTCACCGCTCAGGAAGAAGTTTCCAGCCAATCTTCTGAGGGTCTTTCTATCTTTTTTGAGTGCCCCAGATGGGTACTCTTGTTTCTGAAGGAAGCATTTGATATCGTGATACCAAGGTCTATCGTCTATGACTGCTTCAATCGCGAAGATGTAAGCGGGCCGTTCAAGGCGCATTATGTCGATCTTAGGTATGTCATTCCATCGACCTACACTAATCATGGAAGAGAGAGTGGCTAATGCGTCAGCCATGTGATACTCATCACGAGGGATGTGATGAAAGTCGACTCTGTTGAAGAAGGGTAACAACCTTCTTGCATAGTCTTTGTAAGGAATCAATCCTGACTGGTATGTGTTCCAATCTCCTTTTATCTGGTTAATAACCAGGGCTGAATTGCCGTATACGTCCAAGTTTTTTATCCTTAAATCAATCGCTTCTTCGAGACCCATGATACATGCTTCGTATTCGGCCTCGTTGTTCGTACATTTGAACGTAAGTCTGGCAGTGAAAGGAATGTGGGAACCCTGAGGGGTAACAATGATTGCCCCAATTCCGTTTCCATAATGATTAACTGCTCCGTCAAAGATAAGTCCCCACTGGGAACCTGGTTCTGGCCCTTCACTGGGTAGCGGTTCATCGCAATCTTTCATCTTTAGATACATGACATCTTCGTCTGGGAAGTCAAACCCGATTGATTCTTGATCGTCAATCGGTTGATGAGCCAAATGATCGGCTAAAATACTTCCTTTAACGGCTTTCTGAGCATGGTACTCTATGTCATATTCTGATAGTAACATCTGCCAACGGGCAATCCTTCCCGTGAGAGCAGGTTTTTCGAAAACGTACTTGATTGGATCCATTTCGGAGACCAACCAAGTAGTATGACGAATCATGTACTGGCGAAGACGTTTGGCTGCCCAAGCCAAAGCGCAACAAGTTTTCTCAAGCATTGTGTACCGAGTTTCGCAGTCGGTGAATTTCTTGCTTAGATAGTAAATGGCAGACTCTTTCCGTTTAGTTTCGTCTTGTTGGCCAAGTACACATCCCATTGAGTCCTCTAGGACTGTGAGGTAAATGATCAGTGGTCTTCCTTCCACTGGAGGTGATAGAATCGGAGGATTCAACAGATATTCCTTGATACTGTCGAAGGCGGTTTGGCAATCTTCTGACTAAACGCAATCCTGGTTCTTTTTGAGTAATTTGAAAATCGGCGCACACGTCGCGGTCATAAGGAATATGAATCTGGAGATGTAGTTCAAACGTCCCAGGAATCCTCTGACTTGTTTTTCAGTTTTCGGAGAAGGCATTTCTTAAATGGCCTTGACCTTGTCAGGATCAACCTCAATTCCTTTCTGGCTGACGATGAACCCTAGTAGTTTCCCCGAACAGACACCGAATGTGCACTTGTTAGGATCCAAGCGGAGGTTGAATTTTCTTAGACTTTCAAACAATTTTGACAGATGTTCAACGTGCTCATCCTCTGTTCTTGATTTTGCAATCAAATCATCGACATATACCTCGATTTCTTTGTGTATCATGTCATGAAACAGAGTAGTCATGGCCCTTTGATAGGTTGCCCCGGCATTCTTCAAACCGAACGGCATTACCTTGTAACAAAAGGTACCCCATGGGGTAATGAACGAAGTTTTCTCCATGTCTTTCGGCGCCATTTTGATCTGGTTATAGCCCGAGAATCCATCCATGCAGAAGAATACTTTGAACTTTGCTGTGCTGTCAACCAGCATGTCAATGTGTGGTAAAGGAAAGTCATCTTTTGGACTTGCCTTGTTTAGATCCCTGTAATCAACACACATTCTGACCTTTCCATCCTTTTTGGGAACAGGTACGATGTTGGCTAACCATTGAGGATATTCAGATGTAGCGAGGAAACCCGCGTCAATCTGTTTCTGTACTTCCTCCTTGATTTTGATGGCCATGTCCGGGTGAGTCCATCTCAACCTTTGCTTTACTGGCGGACACTCTGATCTCAATGGTAAGTGATGTTCCACGATGCTGGTATCCAACCCTGGCATGTCCTGATAGGACCAAGCGAATACATCGGGGAATTCTTTGATAAGCTTTATCAAACTCTCTCTGGAAGTTGGACTGAGCAATGCTCCGATCCTGATTTCTTTTCTCTCTTTTTCTGAACCCAAGTTTACCGTTTCCAACGGCTCTTTGTGAGGTTCGATGGACCTTTCCTCTTGTCTGAGTAGTCGGGAGATCTCTTCTGGAATTTGGTCGTCATTTTCTTCTTCAGCCTCGAATACCGGGAACTCAACGTTGGAAGAAGGCATCGGATCGTATGTTTCAACGGGGTATAAAACAAACAATCTGCATGACGTGATGATTCGTGTTTAGAAGAGATAGAGAAAATGTAAGTGTGTGCAGTGTTTTGATTTTACTGCTTGTTTTTATTATTGAATGTTTTTTAGGATTACCATTTTCTGAAAAAGCAAAAAGAGAAAACAGCAATTAATGCGGAAATTACAGAACGACGTTATTTTATTAATGAACAAGTCGAATCTTGAAACTACAGCCCTATAAAACAAAACTCTGTTGCTTTGGGCAAAGCGAAGAGGGAAATTTACAGAAAACGAGCCTTATCAAAATATCCATTTCACCTGGGCAGGGTGAAAGGTTAAAGATGGCAATTACTTTGACTGACGAACGACCTTCAGAACCTCGACGGTAACCCATTGGCGGCGAACTCCTCGGTGAATCACAAAGTCTGGCACCTTCCTTGATTTGTCTTCAGAAATGACGCTGATTTCTGGTGGAGCAGGATCATTGGAATCTGTCTCCCAAGCATAATTGTCGTAGGAGGATTCCTCTGTTGTATTTTGCATAGCATTTGTGCTCTCAGCTGTATCTCCCCATCCAGTTGGCTGGATATCTTCGAGCCTGATACGAGAGCTTTCGGGAGCGGTGTACTTGACCATATAGTCGTATTTTCCACTCGGTTGTCCCAAGGTGTCCCACACTTCTTTGGAACTGGAGGAGTCATTTCTCTCGATGATGTTGACCTTGGGAAAAGCATAGTTGATGAATTCTAGTCCTGCAAACGTTGCGAATTCATCTTCTTGTTGAGTAGTTTCTGAATGACCTGAGTGTTGATCCCATGACATGGTGGGGACACAGGTATTCTGTTCAATGATGCTCAGCTGAGTTTCATTACTCGACTGACTTTCTTGCCCCAAGTTTCCTGGGTAAGGCTGCCACACTGGCAGGCCATCCATCGGGCCATAGTAATTGTGGTCAAAGTTGTCTTTCATCAGAGTGTCTTCCTCTAATGAATTTGGCGGAGCACGGCATCATTCTGGATCACAATCTCCGTAGATCATTTCGACATCTGATCTTGGTATAAATCTCGGACCTTCTGTAGGAAAGCAAAAAGGCATAGGCACCTCTTCCTGAGACATATAGCCGTCCTTGTTAAGGTAGGACTTCCATTCTTCATCTGTGTTAGAGGGATCTTCCTCATTGATAGCATGAACTGTCTGAGACACTGGGTGAAGAAAACCTCCACTGTGGAAGAAGTTTTGAAGGGGATGAAGACTTTCATCGTTGGCAACTGTCTGGGTACAGGTTGCAGAAAAACCAAGACCCTTCTTGGTTTTATTGTCAATAGGAACGACAAGCCGTCCCCATCCTGTCGTATCGGTACTCTCGACCGCTTTGATAACATCTTTGTATGAAGAAATTGAAGTTCCTTCTTTGAACTGATTGTCCTTGCTCACCGATAGTGCTTGGAACTGAGTCCCAATAACCTCCTCGGGTTCTATACCAGTAGATGATGATAAGTTACTCACAAGCAAGGCTTGTTCCCCACAAACCGTGATAAGTTGATCGTTCTTGACGAACTTTAGCTTTTGGTGGAGGGTTGAAGTAACCGTTCCAGCCTGATGTATCCAAGGTCTTCCTAATAAATAACTGTATGTTGCCCGGATGTCCATGACCTGGAAAGTGATTTGGAAAGTGTGAGGACCAATAGTTATGGGAAGATCAACTTCGCCGATAACTGTTTTTCTGGATCTGTCGAACGCTTTGACGACGACCTCGCTGACTCTCATCGGAGGGCCCTTGAATGATAATTGCATCAAAGTGGACTTCGGCATAACATTCAGGGCTGACCCTGTGTCTACCAGTACGTTGGCTAAAGCATCACCCTGGCAGTTAACTGTAATGTTGAGCGCCATGTTATGACGGCGACCCTCTTCAGGTAATTCCTCATCACTAAATCCCAAATTATTGCAGGAAGTGATGTTAGAGACAATGCTATCGAATTGTCTGATTGTTACATCCTGTTCCACAAAGGCTTGCTCCAAGACTTTCTGTAGAGCCTCTCTGTGTGCTTCTGAACTGAGTAACAGTGATAATACTGAGATCTTTGAAGGAGTCTGTAATAGTTGATCAACAATGTTATATTCACTCCTTTGGATGAGCTTTAGCATCTCATCTTTGTCTTTTGAAAGGTCGGGATTACTAGATTGACCAACTGGCGGATCAGGAATTTCTGCCTGAAGTTCCTTTTCTTTGTTGGATTCTCCAACCCCTCGGTTGAAGATTCGACTGCTCCGTGTTACACGACTGATGTCTGCAATATTCACGACGGAGGGTAATGGAATTTCCTTTCCATTCTTGATTATTGTTGCACCGTATTTGTAAGGGATTGCCTTAGCTGATTCATACGGTAGTGGCCCCGGTAGATAGATGACTATAGGAACCTTCTAATTTTTCTGACCATCATAAGTAACCTCGATCCGTTCCTGGTTGGGAACTTTAGATTCATCAAATAGAGGGACGATGGCAAAAACATCCCTGGTCTGGTGACGACCAGAGATGGTGACAACATCCTCAACTTGATCGACAAGGTAATTCGGCGACCAAATGATGGGTTCTGAACCTGGATATGGACGAATTTCTCCGTGATCGACCTGACCCTGAAGATCTGCTCTCACAAGGTAACACCCTTGGTTACTTTCCGAACATACGCTACAACTGTCATAGTTGTGTGGTGGCACCTGGCTACGCCCACTTTGAATGCAATGTAACCTCACTAGGTTATCTTCCATTAATCGGACATCCTAACTTTGACGACGAGTAGGATTCCTGTGATTGATACTAATCTGCTCAGTATCTTCGTCCATATAGATTGGCATCCACCAGTGATTTAACAAGTGCTGAAGTGCCTCCTGGACAAGGGTACAACCTCGATCGTTTTTGCAACCCGCTTTACAGCTTTGATAGTCATGTGATATTAAGAATCAAAGTCAGACCTGCTCAGCATGTAACTCTACCAGGTTGGTATTCATCACGCGAATGTCAAAGATCTGAACCATATTGATTTGATAGGAGTTCCTATCATGGTAGTCTCGGATCCATCCAAGATCCATCTGACGCTGGAGGGCCTCTTGTATGAAAGAGCATCCCTGTTTGTTTACCGAGCAAATCAGACAGGAACTGTAATCGTGCCGCGGTAGATTATGATACTGGCTTTGCCTTGAGTGCATTGCCACCAAGTTGGCATTCATTGCACGGATGTCGTGGTTTTGAATGACGTTGGAATTCGTGTAAACCATGTTAACTCCACGAACTCGGTGCTCTTGGATCCATCCGAGATCCATTTGTTCCTGTAGAGCTACTTGCACTACAGAACATCCCTGGTTGTCTTTAGAGCAGATGAACTCTGTCTACAATGCATCTTGACCAGATTGGTTTTCAACAAGAGTACCTCGTGAATTTGATAGACATTGTTAGTCTCTTTCTCAATCAGATTGACTGCAGCTTTCTCATGTTGAGGCAACGGGTTCGTAAGAACATTAGGATTCGTATCTTTGAAAGATAAGAGCCCGCTCCTAACAAGCTTTTGCACGTCGGATTTGAAATTGAGACAAGTCTCAATGTTATGCCCTGAACCTCCTTGATGATAAGGGCATGTCTGATCCACCTTAAACCAAAAAGGCGGATTTTTCGGAACTGAAAGGGGAGATTTAGTCTGGATGTGCCCCTTAGCCAGCAGTAACGGAAACAGCTCTGCGTACGTTACGAGTATAGGATCAAATCCTGGTGACCGTGTTGTACGGTTGTTGTTATATGGAGGACGAGCCTGCTGAAGAGGCTGTTGTGTCCTTTGTTGGTCAGGTTGGCTCTACGCAATCTGAGGTTGATACATAGGAACAGGCGCGGGGTCGATAGTAGGAGTAACAACTGCTACTGGCTGATAACGTCGCCTTTGCTTTCCGAGAGAGATATTCCCAATATCTTGCTCTTTTTTCTTAGGGAGAGCACTACCGTATTTTTTAGTACTGCTCGTTGATCCAGTGTCTTTCACCAAACGTCCTTCTCGGACGGCTTCCTCAAGACGTACACCCATGCCGACCATTTCGGTGAAATCACTGGGTGCACTGGCAATCATTCAGTCATAGTAAAATGAGCTTAAGGTCTTTAAGAAGATTTTTGTCATCTCTTTTTCCTCAAGAGGTGGACAAATTTGAGCGGCAATTTCATGCCACCTTTGAGCATACTCCTTAAAGGTTTCCTTGTCCTTTTGTGACATTGATCTGAGTTGATCTCTGTCGGGTGCCATGTCCAAATTGTACTTGTATTGTTGGACGAAGGCAGTACCAAGATCTCTGAATGTACTGATCGAGGCACTGTTTAAACCCATGTACCATTTTAACGCAGCACCGGTTAAACTATCCTGAAAGTAATGAATCAGCAGGTCCTGATTCTCCATCTGAGCTGACATCCGCCGAGCGTACATTGTCAAATGACTCTGAGGGCAAGAGTTACCCTTGTATTTTTCAAAGTCGGGCACTTGAAACTTGTGCGGGACTTTCACATTTGGGACCAAGCAGAGGTCTGCGGCATCCTTTCCAAATAGATCCTGATCGCGAATAGCTTGCAGCTCTTTCTGCATTTCCAAGAACTGCTCCTGGAATTCATCCATTCTGTCAAACATAGTTTCCTTCTTATCAGAAGATGTCTGTGGAATCTGTCCTTCCGAGACAGTGTGCACCACAGCGGGTGGTACCGTGACTACGGTAGTAAGTCTTGGCGCCTCCCGAAGTTTGTAACCTTCAGGAGTCTTGAGTATGCCCCTGGCATCTTCGCTTTCCCGAAGTTTGTAACCTTCAGGCCCAGTGGCCTCTGTTGCGATTCCCTGATCTTCAGTGATCGGCGGAACATATCCTTCCGGGATATAGTTAACAGGCATGCCCCAAGGACGATCTTTCGGCATCTGATACCTAGGATCATACTTTTCTATGATGGGCGTTGAGGTGATCTCTGAGATCACAGTTCTTTGTAGCTGAGCTTCTGCCATGGCTTGCATGTCGTTACGAAGCTTTCTCATATCCTCTCTCAGAGCGTCGATCTCTTCTTTCAACTCTCTGTTTTCTTCCTCAAGATCATCCATCCTTTTCTGACGATTGGCCCGAGTATTATACGAATGAGACAGTTTGACTCTAGAATCGAGACACAAACGTGAGATTCGTAGGTAAGGAGAATACGCGATGTGAGAATGATGAATGCAATGATTATATTAATTGTTGTTTTTTTGTTTAATCAAAATAAACTTCGACAATTAGATTGCAAATATCAAACAGTGGGGAAACCCCTTTTTATTGAATTCCAAAGGATTACAGAAATGGAAATACAGTAGATTACAAAGTGCAGAAACAGAAACCTAAACTAATGGGTCCCTAGTCCTCTTCTTTGACCGGGGCGCTTGGGCCGTTGTCGGGTTGTCATTCCTTTGCCAGGTGAAAGGAGCGAGCAAATTCCTTTGGTCATCTTGATTCTCCACAGCATGCTGCTCCAAAATTTCAATCAGAGCATCTTTCTCTTTTAGTAGTTGCTGTATTTGGATACACTCTACGTCGAGGGTGCGGTACTTGTTCTTCCAAGATCTTCTTTCCTTTTGAACTTTGTTGAGAGTAACCTGAAGCTTTTCAGTTTCCGTCATGATGTACATGACAGATTCCCTCGGCGGAAGAATCCCGTAACGAGGATAAGGCATCTTTAGCTTGAGAGCTCTAGTTTGTACCCAATGGAGATAAGGCTCCACCGAGACGCAGTTCGGTTTTCCCAGAGACTCTCGTCCTTTCTTATGAACATGTTTCCAAGCTTGCACTATTTCCATCTTTAGTGCTCTGTCACTTTCTCCTTCTTTGAAGAAAAGACCTTCCAGATGAACACCCAGTGGGATGTGTCTCATCGGGTATCCAAATTGACGAAGAACCAATATCGGATGATAGTTGATTCCTCCTTTAGTTCCTATGAGGGGTACGCTGGGGAAGTTTCCACAACGGTCAATAATTCTAATTCCCTCATAAATCCTATTACACCAATCTATATCGGAGTTGGTAAGAGACATGATCTTCTGCGACCAACGTAAGACACTCTTGCAATCCCAAAAAGCAGCAGACTTGGGCAAGTGAGAGATAAACCATTTGTAGAGCAAAGATACACAGCATGTGATCTCTCCTCCGCTGTACAAATTTCCCAAGTGTACAGAATGATACGCATCTGCGAGCAAAGTCGGCACAGGGTTTCCAATGAGAAAAACCTTAATAGCGTTGATATCGACGAAGTTATTGATGTTGGGAAACAAAAATAACCCGTAGGTGAGCAAGATAAAGATGCTTTCAAAAGCAGTCCCGTTCCCTATACTAGCGAAGTGCAGAGCTTTCTTTGTCAAGAACTGGGCTGGCAAACCTTGGATGCCACCCTTAGTGGTCATGTGAGTCCTGACCTCAGACTCGTCCAAATGAATTGCTATTGCAATAGTCTGATTCTTTGGAATTTCTTCCAGTCCAGAAAATGGAGCTCGATCAGTGATATGTAAATCAGTCAGATAAGAATACTCCTCCAGCGTTGGTGATAGATGGTAATCTGGGAATGTGAAACAGTGATAAACCGGATCGTAGAACTGAATGAGCGCGTCCATGATCCCATTAATCACATGGATTCTTAACAGTGGTAGCAAACCACCGTGCTTGGCTCTGAAAGACTCTGGGTTAACGATCATCCTCGCTAACTTTCTCAAATCCGCTAGCTTTGGAACCTTGAAGGTATACTGGTGAGTTCTCCTTCTACCGAAATCCATTAGCGTAATCCTCTTCTCTGATATTTGCAATCACAGTCTTAGTTTAATTTGAAAAACAGAGAGACTAGAAGAGAAAGTTTTTTGAATGTTTTAATGTTTTATTAAACGAATGCATGAATGCAGCACACAAAAACATAGAAAAAACATGGGGTCAGAGGGTCGTTGTCATGAAGTCAAGGCTCTACCCATCCCCAAAGGTTTATACTAGGGTGATTTTTGTACCTGTACTCATTATCATCAGCTTCTCCCAGGAAAGCAAAACAACAAGCGGATCGCCAGCGAGTTGTAGAGCAATCTTAGAGTAAGTGCCATTCACCGAGAATAGATCACCAGCCTCAAATGAGGGTAGTATCGCGTAACAACTATTTCCGATATTTTCGCACTACGAAAGGGTTTGGCTCCTCAGCTTCTCAGACTTAACAACCGGCCCATTGGCTAGAAGAGTGAATAGGTTGCGTTGGTCAGCCTCCACTGAGGTTGATGGTCGACCCCGTCGCCATCACTTATCTTAAGTGTATACTCATTCTCACCACATGCGGCATCACACGCATTCCCAGTAGCAGAAAAATAAACACGTATAGCAATTAGGAAAAGCAGTATATATATTTGTCCTAATCATCCTAGACTTATAAAGCTATGATTCCTAAGTTCCTAACAGAAATGGGTTCCCCGGCGGAAGCCCCAATCTATGGTATCAACCAAAGAGGTGAAAGGGAGGAAAAAAGAAAGAAGCTGAAGAGATAGGCCCCACGGTGGGCGCCACTTTTCTGTAGCGAGCGATTTTGGACGCGGTTCTTAAGCGCTGGTCGCTCTCTGCGGTTTGAGCTTTGACTACATGTCGATTCATTTTTTATCCTATTGTGAGCTGAATAAGGAAGGGAAATAGATGTCTCCAATTAACCCTGCTTGCATACTGAGTTTAAACAGCGGCCTGTTAGGTTACGAATGCTATCAATGTGGGGGGCCTTTGTACTGGTTATTTGTATTTTCGCCAATACGGTTTTCTTTCTCTTTAGGACTTTCTAGCGGGGAACAAGGATTAGGATGTTAGGACTGATGCTTTTGAAATACTGCTTTTGATTGATGGAGATATGGGATTTGGGTTTTTTGTTGATTGCGCTCGCTAAGATCTTTTCTTTCGATCTTATGCCTACGTATTCCCGTTTACCGAAACAGGGAAATCAGAGCGTTCGTAGTTCCTCCTATTCTATGGGAGGAAATGGGTGTTTTTGGTGTCTTGTTCAAAGCCCAAGACGTGAAGCGAAAGGTGATTTGTATCTTGTTCAAAGCCCAAGATGTGAAGCTGAAAGACCTCGACTTTAGAGAGAATTTGCCATCTCTAAAGAGGGGAGAAGGAGAATTACTTTAACTGGAATACGTGGATCCGAGCAATGCCATAATTTCCGAAGAAAGGGTTTTAACCTGAAGGAGAAGACTTTAACTCAGTGTAGAGCAATGCCATCTTTCCTTAGGAATTTCTCATGCTAAAAGAGGGACAGTGGCGTGGATATAGATGATCCAGAGGCTTGTTGCTTACAGCGATTAGATGAAGGGAAAGGAGTTGTTGATGTTTGTGTACTGTGAACGAGGCACAGCTTTGATGCTAAAAGGTTAATTGGATTAACCAGTGGTTTTCTTATACAAAGCCTAAGAGGAGGCTAATTTTCGCTAGGAAAATCATTATACAAATCCTAAGAGGAGGCTATTTTGTGTCTCGTACAAAGCCCGAGAGAGAGGCTAAAAGTTTTTGACCCGACGATAGAGTCTTTGTGTCTCGTACGAAGCCCGAGAGAGAGGCTATTGTTTGTTTGACTCAACGAGGGAGTCTTTTATACTCAACAAGAGAGTGTTTTTGTATCTCGTACGAAGCCCGAGATGGAGGCGAAAGGGGTAATTGACTCAACGGGGGAGTCTCTTACGTGTCTCGTACGAAGCCCGAGAGAGAGGCGAAAAGGTTGTTTGACTCCGCTAGGGAGAATTTTGGTATCTCGTACGAAGCCCGAGATGGAGGCTATTGTAACTGTTTCAGTTGAGTGACAGATCCAATATACTGATTTTAAAAGAGAAAATCAGTTCTTATATGAATAACACTGTACACAGGGATTTGTTTTGAGGATCAGGGATATTTCCTTTTCTTTGAGGAAACGGGAAATCCAAAGGGTGTCGAGACTGTCCGAGTCTGCGGGTTTCCTTCCTATTCAACGAAGGGGTCGCTTGAGAATGTCTTTGAGACTCAAGGAAGTTAGACTGTCCGTGTCTAGGGTTTTATCTTTTGTACTATGCTTTGAGAAACAGTAGTAGACTCTATGAAAGGACTGTTCTATGCAGATGACTAGGTTCTGTTCCTATACCTCTAGGAGGTCGTCGGGACAATTTATACGAAGCCCAAGAGGAGGCTGGAAACTTTTAAGAAGCCGACGGGTCCTTGTACGAAGCCCAAGAGGAGGCTATCATTCCCGAAGGAAGAGATCATTATACGAAGCCTAAGAGGAAGCTGTGAATACTTCTAAGAAGCCGTAGTGTCCTTGAATAATGCCCAAGAGGAGGCCGATGCTTTTAAGAAGCCTGTGGGTCTATCATCTCCTTTCCATTAGGAGAGATAACTCTTTTAAAGATAAAAACCACTGGTAAACATGCGAGGTTTACTATCCAGCGACTTTTAGCTTTTAAAGAGGGTTCCTTAGTTAAGGTCCAAGATTATGACCGTAGTGGGTACCCAAACCCCGAGACATTCAAGGCAAGCTATCCACAAGGAATAGATCAAGTCAGGAAAGTTCGAGAATTTGGAAGAAACTCAAAGATGCCATTCACGGAGAATACATTCATCTTGGGGAGTAGAGCTTCTTGACGATTCCTAAGGAGGACAGCCGAAGAGAAGACTGTATCTGGTGCTCCTATTGGGGATTTAGGCGTCTATTTCTACGAATAAATGAAACGGTGTCACCTAGTTCTAGACGTAGTTGCCGGGGAAACTCGAAATATCTATACTATTATTACACAGTAGATATGAGTTTATGAAAGGAGACTTACAGTGAGCAGCCCCACAATACAGTTTATAATATGAAAGCAGTAAACGAAAGCGATAACCACTTACTCGGTTGTAGTGCTTCCATGCTGTTTGGTTAGTTGTTCAACAAAGAAAGATTGAAAACAACAGTATATTCAAAATCAAAGGAGAAAGTGCTTTGAAAAAGAAAGATTTGGGGCTTACAGCTCAAGGAGAGGCCCAGTGTTTTATCAGTGAGCGCACTGTTTAAATTTGTACAGAGGGACTTATACAAGTGACTGGGGCCCAAAAAGGTTTTTTTGTACAAAGGGATGGGTCTTACACTCTCTCAAGAGGCCCAAAAAGGTTTAAAGAAAAGAGTGGGGCTTATAACACGAGGGTAGGCCCAAATGATTTTTCGTTTAAAAATGGCGATCACGCCGTTTGTTTTCTTTTAACGCGGAGGGACTTATACAATAAGTGAGGCCCAAAATGTTTTGGTTAAAAGGGGGATTGGGTCTTACACGCTAATAGAGGCCCAAAGTGTTTTGAATGGGTCTTATAGCTCAAGGAGAGGCCCAAATGAGTTTTATTTTTAAACGGGCGACGATCGCGCCGTTTACTTGTACAGCGGGACTTATACAATGAGTGAGGCCCAAAAAGTTTTTGTACAAGGGGGATGGGTCTTACACTCTCTCAAGAGGCCCAAAAAGTTTTGAAAATGATTTATGAGGGTTGAATTAATCCAAAACCCTAATTTGTTTTCAAAATGTATTTAATTGAATAAAAATTCAATTAAAATGATCAAAAATTGTTTAACACATGGAAAACAAATTGTGATCTTGGATTAATGCTTCAAAAATTAAGTATTGACCTACAAAATAATTAGAAAGCATTAAAAGTTGCAAAATCAATGTGGAAAAAATATTTAAAATGCCAAAAACAATTAAAATATTAATTCTTTGCAAAAATATCAATTATATGAAATAAATAATATTTTTGGGATTTTTTGTGAAAATAAAATATTTTGACATTTTTGTGAATTATTAAAAAAAGAATCAACTCAAAATCATTAAAACTCAGAGAGAAATTAATTTTTGAATCAATTAAACAAAATCACAAAATTCAAATATTTGAATTATTCAAAAATGGCGCCAAGAAAAGCTGAAGAACACACGCGTGTTCTTGGTTTCTCAGATTTGCATTTTCTATCCAATCTCCATGAATACGTAATCATATCATGCAATCCACATATCATTATGCTCGTCTCAACCTCACGATCATGTCTATGTACTTTAATTTTATTTAAATTAAACATACAACAAGAAATCACGAAGAAACCTCAAGAACCCTAATTTCTGCATGAAGGCTAGGATTTTTGATACACGATTCAAACAATGCAATTAATTGAGGGAAAACATTCCATGCATGATTATGAACATATGGCCAAATTATTGTGCGAGGAAATATGCATAGATCGAGAGATGACCAAGTATGTGCTTACCTCCAAGTCGTGACAGCAAGTTCAAAGTGATTTTTGATTTGGAGGTGTTACAGATGAGTGGTGATGATCTGAACAGCTTCCCTACACCCTATGGATTGTGTTTGGATGGTTGGACTTGATTGAAATTGGCTGGATCATTTTGTGGTACCTCAGCTGCACTTTGGTTAAAACCTTGAGCAACCAGCTGGTGATTTTGTGAAATTGATGTTTCAGAAGTAATCTAAGTGTTTGATCAGCTCATATGTGATGTATGTGAGGTGTGTGAGTGATTGGTTTGATTGGAATTGCTCTCAAACTCAAAACCCGATAGTGACTTGCCTTAGAAGGCAAAATTGGAGTGAAAGAAGAGATTTTGAGGAAAGCATCTGTTAGATGGCTTTGGTGTACTCAAACTGACCACAATTGAGCTCTATTTATAGTAGAGCAAGTTTGTTTTGCAAGGAATAGTGAATGGCAGCTGGTAAGTAGGTTTGGCCAATGTTGGCAAATGAAAATCCAAGTCTCCTCTAGCCATTGACTAGAGGTTAGGGCACAGAGCTTTGGTCCCCTTGGTCTTGGATAAGTCTTGACTGATTTCAGATGAGAATGGCTCAGTCCATGCCACCTTGATGGTTCCATTGAATGCCTCATTCCAAATTTGAAGTCTTGTCCCTATTTTGGCCATTCTAGGTTCAACATGCTATTTCTTGTTCCATGGACTTTGGAGGCTTGGCTCAGTGATTGTCCCCTTTAGATTCAATCCTCTGAGGTGTCCAAGTGGATAGGAGCAATTGAATTTGGCTGATTTTGGCAAATCGACCAAAGTTGCAAATTCTGCCTTGCCTTTACAGATTTCAGCAAGGCAACTTGGCAATGTTGTATCTCATGGTGTAGGTTGAATTTGGCAATGTTCTTGGCCATTTTAGAAAGCTCTTACATGATACAACAACTATTTTAACAAGTTTGGTTTTGATCTCTTTTGATTCCAAGTGAAAAATCCCCCTACATTTGGCAAAAAGTGAGGCAGAATCTGACTTAGTGAAAATTTCACTAAGTGTTGGAAAAAGTGACATTTTCACTTTTCACCCACTTTGATCACTCCATAACTCAAAATCCTTAATGAATTGGAATGACTTGTAGTTGAAGTTTTTGTAGGTGATAATGAGGGCTACAAATCCATCTTTGGATGAGAAAAAATGGCCTTGTGGTTTAGGAGTTATGTTCCTCCAAAGTTGGTACCTTTGCCACTTTATTTTTAACTTAGAAAAATTTCTAAGTTTTATGGTTACCCCTTTTACAAGTTATCTCACTTTTCTTGATTTTTCTTGATGAATGATGATTCAAATCATACATTAACATCATTTTAGGGTTAAAAATCCATTTTGGTGAAAAATCTCAAAAAGTCAAAGTTGACTTTTGTGCACAGTTGACTTTTTATCAGATGAATTCCAAACTGTGCAATTCTTCAGGAAATCATGTCCTTGACCTAAATCAAACTTGATGGGCATGTTCCATGGGTGTCATAAGGTATATTCAATCATGTATTAGGGTTTGGGAGCATGTCCTGGTCAAAAGTCAAAGTTATAGTTAACTTTTCCCTTAAAACCCTAATTGTGGTGCAGATGGAATTGAGACTTGTTGCTCAAACTTCTTGGATCAATCCATTGTTCCAAATGGATCAATATGGTATATTAGAGACCCTCAAATCATCTCTTGAGGTCTTGGCTCATGGTTTGTCCCAAAAGTCAACTTAGGGGTGAATTAGGTCAAGAAACCCTAATTCCTGATTTTTGATGAATGCCTCCCCTGAGGCAAAATTGACTTGATGCATGGGTTCATGAGGTTCCATGAAGTATATTAGGTTATGTTTTGGATCATTGCCTTGTGCCCAGATGAAAATTTCCATCTGGAGGCCCTGGTCGACCAAAACCCTAATTTGGTGACACTGTCGATCTTGAGACTTGATCCACCTAGAAGGGAGCAGCCTTGTGCTTAATCCTTGAAGTTGGAGTCCTTTTTGATCCATTGTGGATGTTTAAGAGATTAGACAAGTTGAAGATCATGTCATTTCTTGATTGATCCTTTGTCTAAGCACTCAGAGAGGGCTTGAAACCCTAATTTTGATTGTAGTGGATGCTCACCCATCCTTGGGGAGACTAATGAAGCATAAAGGTACATCCATATTGTGATGATGATTTTCACAATGATGGGAAATCTAAGTGGTCAAAATTTGGGGTATTACACCATGCTCCAAAGCACCTAGATCAAAAATAAACTGATCCAAGCTGTAACCATCAAGATTATGATGTCTTCATCTTCATCTTCAACAGCATCAAAGTCCAGACTAGTTTCTTGCCAGGAAACTCTCCAGGGAACACATGCTTCTGTCACACCCGACTGAAGCCACTTCTTAGCTCATCACCTAAGACTAAAACAGATGCTAAAGCGTATGTAGTACCCCTCCCATGATTCTGCATAAACTCTGATGATGAGATGTTCCAATATCTTGTTGAACATCAGCAATCTTGACTTTCAAGGATAATCAATTAAATACTTGTGGATTCCACAAATAGCAATTAATCTTAAATCCTTGTCCAATAACCCTTCTTCATTGCTGTAGCAGAGCTTCACCAGATCATGTCATGAACACTTATAAAGTATTCAACCTTTTTGCAAGTATCTTCTTCAAGGACAATGTTGAGATACCAAGGTTGCCACCCTTGACTCAAGTAACTAAGACTTTCTCTGAACAAATCTTATTTATCTCAACAATTCTTCAGTCAGATTGGATCCACTCTTAGGGTCAAGAGAGATGAATCCTCCCTTGCTGTTTTTGGATGGTGAAAATAAATCACCTCCACTTTCTTCAGATTGTGTTTCAAAGAAACACCTTTTAGTCAGAAGAGTAACTAGAAGACTCCAGATACACAACATAGATGCCTTTATGAGCGGACTTGAGAGAATTATCAAGTATCATTGACAACCTAGCCGACCAAAAATTTATCAAACTCCTAGAACAAGAACCTGATAAACTTAACTCAACTCCCCTCTTCTTCAACTGACTTCAACTGTACCAAGAAACCAAGCTTCCAAGTACCAAGTCACCATACCAGATATCTAACCACAACTCCCTTCACTCCATCGCTCCCGACTTTGGAATAAAAGAATGCAGATATCTTCAAATATAGAGGCCGACGATTAAGACCTTCCACCAACTGTCTTTAGTAACAACTCCAGAATCCCATAATTCTAAAGCTCTTCCATCAGAAACACATGCAGCGGAACCACCAAGGAACAGATCTTGCTTGCCCTAATAAGATGTCACAACATCTTATAAGACACACCAACAAGAGAACTAGCCATTTCTCCTGTAGTTGTTGTAGAATCTCCTCAGCAACATGAACAACCTCCGGGTTGCTCCCTTCGATCCAGAACATCCATCTCACCCATTAATTCCCTTAAGTATGTCTGAGTTGATTGATCTGATCTTCAAACTCCTCCTTGTTTAAACGCCAGAAAGTATCTCCTAAAGATCTCATCCAGAACCAGACAGGATGCCTGCTCTGATACCAATTGAAATTCTGGCCTATGCAGACAGCATATTTCCTACCACATGTCAAGACATTGTGCTACATAATCATTTAAACTCAGAGGCGCAACGGCAGACTAATACTTTGAATATTAGAACTGCACACTCACAGATGTCACGACATCTGATCCAACATGTTTATCATGAACCCTAACAGAAAACGCAAATCTGTAGAATGATAAAGAACACAGTAATTGTTAACCCAGTTTCGTGCAACTCACCTACATCTGAGGGATACCAATCCAAGAAGAAGACTTCACTATCTGTAGACTGTTACAAAGTTAAACTCCCCCGTTTACAACTTCATACCTAACATCTACCCAATAAACATCTTTACCAAGGTTAAACTCAAATGTTTAGAACCCTGATATGAGATACCCCACTCACTTCCCTTAATCACCAACTATGATTTCTACATCATCCCTATCAATACAGAATTCTGTCAAGCATACTTGACAAACAAGCTAACTCAGATTTGCTTAAAAGCTTTATCCAAGAACAATACACAATCCAATACCTCAAGGCTTATGGATCTGTGCGACCCCTATATCTACCACAATGTATCCACTGATACAAAGGGAGACTTACAACCTAGAGAGCCAACGACTCTCAAAACCATAAACCCTTATTTCTTACGCAAGAAATAAAGGTTACAAAAGGCGTACTAAGGAATTTAAAAACCTAGGTCTAAGTCTTCTATTTATAGGCTTCTGCTTCCTTGGGCTTTCTATTTTTGGTCCTTGATCCATGCGCATTATCTCTTGGCTGGTTTGTTACAGATTTGACACTTGCTAAATCAGTGCAGTACTTCAGGATGTCATGACATCTTCTTCAATATCTATGTTTAGTCCAGATTTATTCATCTTTATCATCAATGTGTTTTACCAAAATTTTGTCAAACCAAAGGTGCTTTCATAGTTAACCCTGAAACTCAAAAACGGAAGGTATTGAACATGTTGTAACTTTGAATATGTTACTATTGTCATTGATAATGTCAATTACTTGACTCTAATTTGTTTATCCAGAGAAAGCCAAATAAAATTACACCAGGACAAGGACAAGAACATGGACAAGGACAAAGTCAAATGACATCAGGATAAGAACAAAGTCGGACTCAAACTAATGAAACTCAAACTACATCAGGACAAGAACAATCACAACCAAATGAAACTCAAATTGAAGTTGACTATGAGTTTGAAATGCTTGTTCTAAATCCTGCAGTATCATTTGAGACAACTGAAACTCAACCAAATCTTGTTGTTACTGGACCTGTTGCATCATCTGCACAAAGTCAACCAAGTCATATTACACCTGTTACATCATGTGATGGTGCACCTATTGCAACTTCACAAACCGAAGATATACTTATATCTTAAGTGCACCTGTCCCATCATCTGACAATGTACCTGCTGCATCTGTGTCTACTACTCCAAAAGTTCTTAAAACAGTTACGTATATTCTACCACTTCCTAATGATTTGGAATTATTCTATTGATGTATTTCACCTTAATACTCTATATTTTACAGAAGAAAAAAAAGACAAACAAACCACAAGTTACAAGAAAATTGGAGTTGAGGATAAGTGACAGAACATGGGTCCTTAGATGCAAAAAATTGAAGGGAGAAGGAAGTAATCCATCACATCCTATGGATGTTGACAAGGGTCCATAAGCATCTTGTCATGGTGAATTTTGATGCCTTTTAGATATGTTTGTTGTGTCTTTAGTGTATTGTTAGACAAAAGTCTATTCCCTTTGGCTTTATGTAATTTTGAGACATATAACATCATTATGGTTTATGTTTTGGTGTGTATTTGTTGGATTTATGTAATTTTGAGACATCTTTATGGTTTATGTATGGTGTGTCTTTCCTATATTTTGAGATCACTTTTTATGCCTTTATGTTCTACAATATTAACTAAAAGAATGCAAAATAGGGATGACATACAAACATATCATTAACAACCAATGATGTAATACAAACAATTCTTTAAGCAAGAGGGATGAAAAACAAGAAGTAACAACATTTAGGGACGAAAATAAAAAATGGCATTGGTTCTAATTCATTTTATAATGTAGCATTACAAAGACGCAATTCAAAAACTATCCTTCTACTAGGGACTAAAACAATTTTTTTTACAGATTCCATGAATCACTACCATTTCTGGTAGGCAAAGAATACACACCATGAAAGAGTCAACAAAAGCTTAAACATTCTGGCCTTCTTCCTTTCGTTTTCCAACTTCAATTTCATCTTCTCTTTTTTTCCTAGCTTCAATATCTTTAATAATGCAACTTAACTCCTATACTACCTCTGAGAAATCGTATTCGATTTAGTTTTTGTGTTCGTTTGATGTGTTGCATTCAAATTCATCATCCCAGATGAATAGCTTGAAACATAATCCAAAATTAGAACACTTCCAGAATCTTCTTTTAGGGTTTTCAGTTGAGTTTGAAATGAACATTCTCATAGCTTTATTGTAACCACAAAATGGGATTTCAGACTCAGCGAAATTACCTGCAAAAGATGTAGCCATGCTTGAATATGGACTAGGTTTTGAAGTTTGGAAGAAAGGAGTGAGAGAGGAAAAGGCAACGAAGAAGAAGAAGTGAAAATGCAAAATGGTGATTTTTTGGATTTAGGCCTCTTTTTCAAGGCCCATTCACTTGGATTTCCACTTATGCATCACATAAAAATGAAAAACAGTTCCACGTCTGCACCGTTTACCCATTCAGATTTATTTTAAAAGAAATCTAACGTTAGGGACAAAATACAACACAAAAGTGAGATATAAGGACTCAGAACAAAAAAAAGGATACAGGGACTAAATTCAAAAACTCGCTAACTTACAGGGACCATAAGACTATTTAAGCATTTTTTTTTTATAAACAACAATGATATACGATATGAAGGTTTATTTCCACAAAAGACATGACCGCGTATTTACTTTGCATACTCTTTGTACGTTCATTTTTATATTTATTTTGAAAATAAAAAGTAAAAAAAATAAAATACGACCAACAATAGAAATCTACATAGTTGTCATCATATTTTTAAAAACTGGACCGAACCGGTCGGTCAGACCGATTGAACCAGGAATTGGAGTGGTAATTGGTCTAGATTAATTTTTTGATCGGTCATGTAATTGAATCGATGAGAATTGGTGAAAACTGCTGTAAACCGGTAAAAACCGGAAAACCGGCGGTTTAAGTGATTTTTTTTAAATTAAAAAAAAATTAAATGATTTCGTTTTTCATTATTTAAAAAAATTAAAAATAAAAATATAAGAGAAAGCTGATATTATTTCTTTTAAAAATTGGTGACAATGATGTTAAATATAGTAAATAGAGTCTATTGCAGTATTATAGCATTAGTAGGTTGCGAAATTTAAGCATACTCTATTTTCTCCCCTATGTGATTGATATCATTGGGTTCTATTAGTAAATGGTAATGCATGTTTGATAGAATCAATATGGTAAGGCGCCTAATTTTGAGTACCTCTTAAAGACCAATTACTAATTTTCTCCCTCCATAGAGACTTTCCTTTTAAAAATTTAAAAGGATTCACACCAGAACTCATTAACTCTGAGTGACCTTTCAGCATCCTTTCACACCTGATGTCATGGTCAGATGTTATAACATCAACTTGAACATCATCAGTTGAATTAACTTCAAGAGGAATCCACTGATAGCAGTTATCTTTGGATCTGGCACCCTTCATAACAACCTGATTATGATCATTAGATACCTCACACTCATCTTTGGTGTAGTTAACTTTGTACCCTTCATCACATAACTGACTTATGCTGATCAGATTAGTCTTCAACCCTTGGACAAGGATCACACTATCAAGAGTAAGACCATCAAGATTCTTCACTCTTCCGCTTTCTTCTACTACTCCTTTTTCTCCATTGCCAAACACAACCTTATTTGCATGGCAAGGATTGAACTCCACCAGCTACTCCTTGGATCCAGTCATGTGCATTGAACATCCACTGTCAAAGTACCATGCATCCATGGCAAAATGTCCATCTGAGGTATGAGCCAATAGACATGTGACCTGAGCTTTAGGAACCCATTGTTTCACCACCTTGGGCCTGACCTCCTTCTGTCTGGGTTGAGGAGCAGAATTTGGATAACCATGAAGCTTGAAGCACGAGGACTGCATATGTCCAGACCTGCCACAATAGAAGCATCTGACTCTGTCATCTCTGAAGTGGTTAAATCTTCTGCCACTTTGATGATAATGTTGTGGCTGCCATCCATAATGTTGTCTCCTTCTTCCATAGTTGGATTGTCTTCTTCTGTACTGAGGATGCTGTCTCCTAGGCTGTCTCCTATGGTGATGAGGTTTCCTTCTTCCATAGTGATGAGGCACAACATTGTTGTATCCATATCCATATTCATACCAGTCTCTCTGAAGTTGAGACATCTGATGGGACATGTTCTGTTTGAACCTGGCAGCTAGCATACTCTTGTGATATTGGGGAGGCATATACTGACTAGCTCCTCGAAGCTGCATCTTCCTCTGACGGGGACCATTCTTTTTCTCAACATTTTGAGGCTGAACAATCTTCTTAGGGGTAGGATCCTGTCTTTTTGTTTGAGACATTGGTTGGGATACCTCCTCCTTTGTTCCTGAAGTGCTTGCCACATATCCTATACCTGATTTATCTCCAGCCACTTTTTCTGTCTAAAGGATCTTATCAAGTGTGTCTGTACCACAACTCAGCATTCTAACAGACTTGGTCATTTGATCAAGATGAGCTTTAACTAGTACAACTTCATTTTCCAGATCAGCTTTTTCATTCTCAAGCTGAGCAATCTGTTGCTTGTGGCACTTGTTTTCTTGACAAATCTCAGCACTTTTTAAACACAGCTCTTGATAAGTAGATGCTAACTCCTCATACGTTATTTCTCCATCACTAGAATCATCATCAGAAACAACGGTTCCTGTTAAAGCTCTAACATGCTTTGCTGACTCACCTTCACTTTCACTATCAGAGTCAGACCAGGAAACTGTCATGCCCTTATTCTGCTTTTTCAAGAAGGTGGGACACTCTTTCTTGACATGTCCATACCCTTCACACTCAAAGCACTGAACTCCTTTATCTTGGGCAGTTTTCTCTTCATCCTTCTCTTTTGACTTGCTGATGTCAGAAGATATGTTCTTGACATTAGGCCTGGAGTTATTCTTCATCCTCTTGAACACTTTGTTGAACTGTTTTCCCAACCTAACTATGGCCTGAGATAGATCCTCCTGGGATTCAGAACTCTTTCCTTTGTCTTCTTGATCATTTGACATCAAGGCTATACTCTTAGGCTTCTTTTCTGGTTCTTCCTCATTCAACCCAAGCTCAAAAGTTTGAAGAGATCCAATGAGCTCATCAACTCTAATCTTGCTGATGTCTTGTGATTCTTCAATGGCAGTTACCTTCATCTTATACTTCTTAGGAAGGGACCTAAGGATCTTCCTTACAAGCTTTTCATCTGACATTTTTTCACCAAGAGCACTGGATGCATTAGCCAGCTCAAGAACACTCATGTGGAAGTCATGAATAGTCTCATCTTCCTTCATCTTCAAGCTTTCAAATTTTGATGTTAGAATCTGAAGTATTGACATTTTAACTCTAGATGTACCTTCATGAGTGGCCTTCAAAATATCCCACGCTTCTTTAGCAACTTCACAGGTATTGATTAACCTGAAAATATTCTTATCCACTCCATTGAAAATTGCATTTAGAGCTTTGGAATTACCAAGGGCAAGCTCATTTTCTTCCTTGGTCTATTCTTCTTCAAGCTTTGGCTTAGAGGTGCCTTCTTTATCTTTGCCAGCATCATCTTTCTCGCACACAACAGGTGCTTTCCACTCTTTAATAATAGCCTTCCATGCCCTGCTGTCCAAGGATTTTAAGAAAGTGGTCATCCTTGGCTTCCAATAGTCATAATTGGATCCATCCAAAATAGGGGCTCTGTTGACGAATCCTCCAACTTCTTTGTCCATCTTTACACCAGAAAGTAACTTCCCTAGATCTCACCCAGAGACAGACAGGATGCCTGCTCTGATACCAATTGAAATTCTGGTATCAGACGTGTGATGTTAAGGTGCGATGTCACAACAACACACTCTGCAAATGGACAGCAATAACAGTAACAAATCAACACAAAGAATTTTTCACCCAGTTCGGTCTAACTACCTACGTCTGGGGGCTACCAAGCCAGGCATGAAATTCACTACTTGTAGAATTAATTTACAGACTCAACAACCCAGTTGACAATCTCCTAAACTTAATTCCTACTAGTGACTTTCTACCTAAGAAACCACTTAGATATAAGTACACTACTCAATCCCTAAAACAATACTCAAGGAACAATCTCTTTGAGCAACCTTGATCTTACTTCACAACTTTGATAAAGTAATAACTCTCTATTGCTTCACAGCTTCTAAGAGAGGACAGAAAATGACTCAGCAATTTAACCTAGAATTCTGTATACAAAACTCGTAAAAAATACTCAAGACACTCAGCCTATGCTCATGATATTCTCTCTGTATTTCTGTACTTTTTCCTTTGGTCTTGTGCGCTTTAAATAGCAACCTGAATTGGGCTTGGACAACTACAATATCTGACTTGATTTGTTATTTAAAACTGAATATTCAAAACAGATTTTCTCCTAAAATCTTTTCAAATCTTCAACCTTTTAAATCTCCTACAAATCTGCACCAGATCTCCTATGCAGCGAAGAATATCTAACCCAAGATATTCGCATCCAATGAGACAGCTTGCTCTCCACAATTCTAGCTAACACGCAAACCCTAACATCACAACCTGATGTTATTAATTCTGCAGATCTAATGTCACAACATCGCCATGTGACATCAAACATCCAAGCTTCAGCAATTTAAACACTTAACACAGCCCAGTGTTAAGACTCAATGTTGCAACATCAGCACCTTGACATCAACATTGAACATACTTTGTTTTACCAAAATTCCAGCCAATCCAAGAACTAACAGTAAGAGCTTTAGGTCTTTGTTATCATGTACACGTTGTTCTCTATTCTGCTAAGCTTGTTCAGCAGTTTAGATTAAAGTCTTGTGTCATTGGGTTACAAGCAAGGAAGTCTCAAGCCAAGATGCTTAAGCCACGTAAATCTCTTGCTATGTGCTTGAGTTGTGAAAGTCTTAATCAAGTGGATTGATTGAGCAAAAGTCTTGTATCATTGGGATACAAGCAAGGAAGTGTTGAGCCAAGATGCTTGAGCCACGCAAGTCTCTTGCTATGTGCCTGAGCAGTGAAAGTCTTAATCAAGTAGATTGATTGAGCAGGAAAGTCTTTAGCCAGTGTGGCTTGAGCGGGTTAGCTTGGTTCATGAAATTTGGAGCAATAAATCTTGACCTGGGAGGTGAAAGCAGAGAGGCTCATTTCATGGAACCTGGAGCAGAAGTCTTGAGCTTGAGGGGCTTGAGCAGAAATGCTCATTACATGGAATTGGAGCAGTAAGTCTTGACCTGGGAGGTGCAAGCAGAGAGGCTTATTTCATGGGACTTGGAGTAGAAGTCTTGGGCTGAGATCCTGAGCAAGGAAGTCTTGGATTTGTGGAACCTGGGCAGGAAGTCTCGAGAGCTTGAGCAGATATCTTGGACCTTGGGTCTGAGCAATTGTAAAATCTTATGCAGAATGCATAAGCGATTGTAATAATGATTTGATTATAGTGAAAATCTCTTGTGAAGCTAGGGGACTGGATTACTCTCAGTTAGGGGAGGAACCAGTATAAATCTTTGTGTATTATGCTATTATTTATTTACTTATGTTCATATTTCGCTGCTAAGAATTAACTAGAATCTGAACACCAGTTTAGATTCTGAACTCTGATCAGATGCAAACTAAGAAAACGGAAAACACAATTCAACCCCCCTTCTTGTGTACTTTTCTCACCTTAAGACTCAAATTTATAATTGATTCAAATTTGAATTTAAATTATTAGATTGTGAAATTATGATATTTTTAAATTTTTTAGGTGTTAATGACTTTTTTAGACACCGAGTCATCCGGTTTGACCGATTTAATACCTATATAATTTTGTTTTAATGACAGGTTTATTCAACCGAGTTTTCCGGTTTTATCCGATTTAGTCATGCGGTTCGACCAATGACCAAGTAGTTCGACTAATGACCCAATATCCTCATCGGTTTAATGACCGATCCGATTTTTAAAACTTTGTTTGTAATTGAATATGGTGTTCGTATCAGTGTCAACCTCACATCACCGATTCACCTGCATATTTGCTATAATCTGGCATAGAAAATTACTTAATTTGAAGATGAGATAGACGATGCACAATAAAATGTGTGAAATAGATAAAGCAAAAAATACCAAGAAGCAGGGTTCGAAGATAGTTTTTTCATTTTTACCTTTTATAAATTTAAATTAACTTTTTGAATTATGAAAATAAATAAAATAATCCTCATTCCTCTCTCTCTCTCTCTCTCTCTCTCTCTCTCTCTCTCTCTCTCTCTCTCTCTCTCCCATAATGTTAAAATTCGCAGGCAAAAAGGAATTTTTCCTGTAGATTTTCTTGTGGATTTTAACGTTAGGAATGAATACCAAAAGAATTTTAACATTCAAAGATGATTTTAAATAAAAAATACATTGACGAAAACCAAAACCTCACTAATTTAAATAATTTCAAACTATCATCCAATTGAAAATAATAAATCTTTAATATCACATAGGCTCGTAAGTGGTCAAATGTGTGTAAGCTCAAAAGGGAGGGTAGTTTAGGAGTTAAGGATCTTAGACTCATAAATCTTGCTTTGTTAAGTAAGTGGAGGTGAAATATTGTCTTTAATATGCTTTAGTTGTGGAAAATGTTTGTTCTGTGAGGTATGGTTCCGAAGGGTTCGATTCCTTGTTGGGGGGTAGGGTAAGAGACCTAAGAAGGGGGTCTCAATGGTGGAGAAAGATTTCATTTCTTGGGTCTCCTCCTGAATTAGAGTCAGAATGATTTGCCTCTTCTAGTGTCAAAAGGGTTAGGGATGGTCAAAAGACCATTCTTTGGCATAATTTCTAGGTTGGATCAACCTCAGTATGTGTCTCTTTTGAATAATTATTTCTAGTTTTGGAGTAGAAAAATCGTGTGGTGGATTTTATGGGTGCATGGGAGGGGGCGTTTGGGTGTGGATTTTAGGTGGAGTCGACCTCTCCTAGTTTAAGAGGATCAGTTTATGGAGTCATTATTTGGGCTTATATATGTAATTGTGAGGTTTGGTCGGGATCATGTTTGGATTTGAAAATAAGATCTGGTAGGTGGGTTCTTGAGAAGAACTGCATATGACTCCCTTATTACATTGTAGGTGATTGGGTCTGAGTTAGTGCTTAAGGGGCTCGCTGAAGTTTGGAAGAGTTGGGTGGTGCCTTCTAAAGTGGTTGTATTTTTTTTAAGTTGCTTCAGAATAGGCTGCCATTTAGGAAAATCTCCTAATGTATCGGATCGTGTCAAATATTAGTGATGTGTGGTGCTCCATGTGTGTTGGTAGATGGAGTCGGATAATAACCTCTTTGTGTCGTGCAAGGATGTCTCAACTATTTGGTATGGAGTCTTTATGTGGTCGGGGTGGTGTGTGACTTTGTCGTAATCAATTTTATGTATGTTTGATTTGTTTCGTGGTTTAAGGAAGGGGAAAGTAGTGTCTTTAGATCCAATTTTGATCTGGCATTTTGGGGTTTGCACTATTGTCATACCCCAAATTTTGACCACAAGATTTCCCATCATTGTGCAAATCATCACCATAATATAGATGTACCCTCATGCCTCATCAATCCTCTCAAAGATTGTTGAGCCTTCACCACAATCAAGAATTAGGGTTTTGAGCCCTCTCAGAATACTCAGACAAAAGATCAATCAAGAATGGACATGATCCTCAACTTGTCAAACCTCTCAAACATCCATGAAGGATCAAGAGGTCTCCCACATCAAGAGTGCAACATTTCAAGTGGATCAAGCCTCAAGATCACCAGTGTTACCAAATTCTGGTTTTAGTCGACCAAGGCCTCCAGAGAGAAATTTTCATCTGGGCATGAGCCAATGCTTCAAAACATGATCCAAGAAGCTCAAAGGGACTTCATGAACCCAATCACAAGTTCAAAATAGCCTCAGGGGATGCATTCATCAAAAATCAGGAATTAGGGTTGCTTGACCTAATTCACCCCTAAGTTGACTTTTGAAGCAAGGCATGAGCCAAGACCTCATTAAGTGTTTTGAAGACCTCCAATACATCATATTGATCCATTTACAAGATTGGATTGATTCAAAGAACTTTTTTCATAAGCAGTACAAGGATTCAAATTCATTTGGGCCATTTAGGGTTTTCTGATGAAAAGTCAACTGTACCTTTGACTTTTGACCAAGACATGGTCACAAACCTTGGGACATGATTCAAGACACTCTATAACACCTATAGAATCCATCCATTAGGTTTGAATTAGGTCAAGGACTTGATTTCATAAAGGATCACAAAGTTTGAAATTCATCTGATAAAAAGTCAACTATGCCAAAAAACCAAGTTTGACTTTTTGAATTTCTTGACAAACATGGCCTCCCTAAGTAAAAAACAATGTTAACTTACGGTTTGGATCATCATCCATCAAGAAAAATCAAGAAAAGTGGGGTTACTTGCAAAAGGGGCAACCATAAGAAACTTGAATTTTCACTAAGTCATGGAAAAAAATGATTTATACCCAACTTTGCAAGGCCATAACTTGTGATCCAAGTAACCTTTTTCTTCCATCCAAAGCTCAAATGAAAGCTCTCATTACATACTTCAAGATTCTCAACTACAACAGATTTCAAATCCTGATGGATTTTGAGTTATAGATTGATCAAAATTACAAAAATATGAAAATGGACATTTTTCCAACATTTAGTGAAATTTTGGACATAATCTGTTTTGCATTTTCACCAACTTTGAGGCCATTTTTCATTATGATCCAAGATGATTCAAGACCAAAGTTAGACATCAAAGTTGACGTATGTTATTAGGGTTTTCCAAAAAGTACAAGAGCCTCCCATGGTTCAACTTGAGCAAGGAGTTATAAGCCTCCAAAAATGGCATTTTCACCCTGCCCACACAAAAGCATGAAAAGATAACTTGGTTCCCACGATTTCTTGAGCCAATTTTGGACACTTGCATCATTTCATTTCTGTCTAAAATCAACTTGAATGATGAGGGATCTGATCACAAAGCCACTAAGTCAAAAATCTTATTCCTTGGCATGTGAAATTCAATGTTACAAATCCAAAAAGCTTCAATTTTGTTTCAAGGCATTCAAGAGATACATTGAGGTGGCATGTACTGAGTCATTGATCACTAAAGGAGTCAAGCCTTATCCCTACAACAGAAGACTCATAGCCTGAAAGATTGACTCAAGTCAATGGCTCGAGGAGACTTTGGCTACATGACAAAGTTCAATGGATATTGGAGTGATCCAGCCTCCAATCACTATTGCTCCCAAAACGAAGTTGCTCTACTATAAATAGAGGTTCTTTCTGATCAATTCAAGTACACTAAAGCATAGCAATACATGCTTTCCTCTAAATCCTTCTTCAAAAACCAGAAAATGTTTCTTTAGCAAGTCACTATCGAATTTTCAAATAGGGATCAATTCCATCAAAACCAACCATCCTAACACCTCAAACATGTCATATACAAGTGATCCATAACCTCAAAACACATCTGGAACACCAGAATCATAAAGTCACCATCTATTTGCTCAAGCTTTTTGGCCTAGTTGCATTTGGGGTACCACAACAAGTTCCAGGCTGTTTCAATCCATTGCAAGCTTTCAAACACACTACTTGAGGTCCAAGGAAGCTGTCCAGATCATCACACAACATCTGTAACACCTACAACTGAGGATTAGATTTCCTCTTGCAGAGGTAAGCCTGACACTCTCAAACTCTATGATCCATGCATCATAAATTTTTTTCCAAGTTACAAACATGTTTCTGCACTTATGTAGAGTGCTTCCCCTCAATCAATTGCTTTATAACTATCGTGTATAGGATTTTATAGTGTTGTTGCAGAAATTAGGGTTCTTGAGTTCATCTTTTGATCTCTCACTCCACACTTAATATAAATGCAATTAATTTATATCATTGGAATCCATTTTCAAAAATACACAACTTTCGTGTTTACAAAAGTCAAAACCATTGAGTAATCAGAGAGAAAAGTGAGGTTTTACAAATCTGAGAGTTAGGGCACGCGCGAGGAAGAAGATGAAGTTCTTCGCGCCATAATTCAAATATTTGAATTTTTGAGTATTTTGATTTTTTAGTAATTGATTTCAAAAATTTATTTCTCTCTCATTTTTTATCATTTTTTATTGGTTCTTTTTTTAAAAATTCACAAAAATGTTAAAATATTTTATTCTACAAAAAAATAAAATTTATATTATTTATTTAATATAGTTGGAATTTTTGTAAATAATTTCATTTTATTTGTTTCTTAACATTTTTAAATGAAATTTCCATCTTGATTTTTCAAATTCAAATGAATTTCAAGCTTTCATGTGATTAAACATGATTTTTCAAAATATTTTCAAAGTTGACAACTTGTTTTTGAATATATTTGATATTTCATATCATTTTTTATTTAATTTCCTTTGAAAATTATATTTTTAAATTCAAATTAGGGTTTTCTCTTAATTTTGATTTTTTCAAACTTCAATTGAAACACTTTTGGGCCTCTAATAGAGTGTAAGACCCATCCCCTTTGTAAATAAATAATTTTGGGCCTCTGTTATTGTATAAGTCCCGATACGATTTTCAAAATAATGGTGTGGTCGCTGTTTTTTTCATCTGGGCATCTCCTTGAGTTGTAAGCCCCATCTCTTGTATAAAAATAACCTTTTGGGCCTTTATTAGAGTGTAAGACCCATTCCTTCTTGTACATAAATAAGTTTGGCCCTCAGTCATTGTATAAGTCCCTTTGTGGTTTTCAAAATCACGGCGCGATCATCGCCTTTTCGAATAAATCATCTAGGCATCTCCTTGAGTATAAGCCCCATTTGTCTTCTCACAAACACTTTTGGGCCTCTAATAGAGTGTAAGACTCAACCCGTCTTTGTACAAAAACAATTTTTTGGGCCTCTGCTATAGTATAAGTCCCACAACGTTTGTCGGTATCGTAGTGCGATCAATGTTTTCAAATAAGTCATATGGGTCTCAGTCATTGTATAAGCCCTAAACATTCTTTTCTTTTTAGAACAACTTGTTTTTAATTCAAATTCAAATTCAAAGTTTCCTCAAAACTTTCTTCAATTTCTTAAAACCTTAATCAAGCATACAGTTGTAGTCAATACTACAGATCACAATACACTTGGGCTTCTTCTCAGAAGGTAAGTCCCACTACCTTTTTCAATGCATATTTGTTTATATATATATATATATATATATATATATATATATATATATATATATATATATATATATATATATATATATCTGTCAATATAATTCTCCGTATATATACTTGTGCATATCTTGCTTAGAGTTTTCCCCAGCAGTTAGGTCTATGTTTAGGTCAAACTAGAGGTTACCTTTCAACATAGTCAAAACTAGTTCCCTCATAGGAAATTCCCTATACAGTCTGCCTCCTCTTGGGCTTATACAATATGGAACAGAGAAAGGCATTATTCCCGGTGAAACTTTTCTCAAGACTGTCAAAACTTAGATATATATATATATATATATATATATATATATATATATATATATATATATATATATATATGTATATATATACAAAACTTAGATATATATATATATATATATATATATATATATATATATATATATATGTGTGTGTGTGTGTGTACAAGAAATTCATTTCCCCATAGAGGATTAATTCCCGGTGAAACCTCTTTTGAATTTCTTCAAACCTTAGAACTGTTCAACAGAGAAAGGATTAATTCCTGGTGAAACCGTTCTTGAACTTTTCTTTGGCTTGGACCCACAGGCTTCCTAAAAGCATCCCCAGCCTCCTCTTGGGCTTAGTACAAGGACCAACAGGCTTCTTAGAAGTTCCCCTCAGCCTTCTCTTGGGCTTAGTACAACGACCCAAAGGCCTCCTAAAGGCATAGGATAGAAATTAGTCATCTCTACTAGTTCAATCCTCAAGAAAGTCAAATTCCCAAAACATCAGACCATGCTAGGGTTGATCTTCATCCCTTAAACCAACAGCCTCCTCTTGGGCATCATACAAAGATCCCTCTCTACACTAGAGAATACCACTTCTTGTTAGACTTGGACAGTCTCAGCCTCCTCTTGGGGCTTCATTCAAGTAGACTTGGACAGTCTCAACCTCCTCTTGGGCTTCATTCAAGTAGACTTGGAAAGTCTCATCTCCTCTTGGATCTCACACAGAAACCCTCAAGTTTCCTAAAAGCACAAGAAAACCCTTAATCATTATACCAATACACTAAATCTCCAGCAGAGTTAAAACCTCCATAGGTTTTCAAACTCAACTTTTAAACTCCTCTGACCCCCAACAAGGTGTAAACTTTTACCTTAAAAATCCCCAACTAGGGTCAATTTATCATCAACAAATCCCTAGTAGAATCAGAACCTCATGGCCACTAATACTCCAACTCTTCCCTGATTCTCAGCAAGAGTAAACTCCTTGGATTCCCCAATACAATTTGGACCTGCTCCTGGATTTCCACAAATCCTCAGCAAGAGATAGCCTCCTCTTAGGCTTCATATAAGAATTTTCCCCAGTCAGCCTCAACCTTGGGCTTTGTACAAGACATATAAAACATTCCCTAATGGAGTCATTTTCCTTCAGCCTCAACCTTGGGCTTTGTACAAGACAGATAAAACTCTCCTCAG
Source organism: Lathyrus tuberosus (assembly GCA_022829125.1). Lineage (NCBI taxonomy): Eukaryota > Viridiplantae > Streptophyta > Magnoliopsida > Fabales > Fabaceae > Lathyrus > Lathyrus tuberosus. The sequence goes on from JALAZF010000090.1 coordinate 13,018,122, forward strand.
TAGAGTCAGTCTCTTTTAGCTTCAACCTTAGGCTTTGATCTAGGCACACAAAAATCAACATCCCCTCAGATGAGACCATGAGTTCTCTCTGCATGAGGATATTTCCTCTATGCATCACATATCAAAAACAGACAATCAAAACCTTTTGTCCAGATAATTGTTGTAAGTGGCACACTTGCTGATTCAAAATCCAAGCTAGAGTCGTTTCTTTATCCTGGCTAAAATTCATCTTTCATCTAACTACTGTAAGTGGCAAGCCTCTGGATTCCATGCATCCAAGCAAAAGTCCGTCTCTTAGCATGAAAGATTCATAAGGAAAAATTGGCATTGCTTTAAACTGAGTTAAAGCTTTCTTCCTTCATGACATCACCCTTATAAAGGAAATCATCATTGCTGGATTCACATATCCCAGTTAAAGTAATTTCCCTTATAGCCGAATTCTCAATATTTGTGATGAGTAGGTGAGATATCTCCCTTTAGAGATGAAAAATTCTCTCTCAGTCAACCTTTAGCTTCAATCTTGGGCTTTGAACAAGACACCAAACATCTTTCCTCCCATAGAAATAAGAGGAACTACGATTGCTCTGATTTCCTAAATCTCTTTACGAGAATACGTAGGCATGAGATTGCGAAATCTTAGCAAGCACACAAATCAAAAGTTTAGGTCCAGTACCTTCCCAAAAACAACAAAAAACCAAAAACAACAGAAAACCAAAACAACAAAAACATTCTCTCAATTCTCCCAAAGGAGAAACTTTCCCAAGCCACAGCAGATAAACACAAGAAAGCATTTTAAGTCAACAGAGAAACATGCAATAAAGAGTTCCTATGGATTATGATAAATACACTGGGTGTTAATAGCTTCCCTTTGTATAACCAGACCCCAATCCCCGATATCTTAGCATTTGTTAAAGAAAACATTTACGTGCAAGGTTAGTTTTAGATATCTTCCCTTTCCTTTCCAACTTCATAGGATAAATAAGAAATCAGAAAGTAGCACCCAATTCCAACATTGCGGTAAGGTGGTCGCGTCACTGCGGTAAGGTGGTCGCGTCACCGACAAAAATCGCACGCTACAACTATTTGGAAATTGAAGAATAAAATTATTTTTAGATAGGAATGCTTGTTGGCTCACCTCTGGATGTCTTCAATTATTTGTCTAGTGTGGAAATGGGTCTACGTCCATGCTTTGAGTTTTTTCACTTCGCTATCAGACAAGGAGTGAGACCTGCTCAAGTGGTTGGGTATTTAGGGGTATGTTAGGTGAACATCTAGCCTCCTTTTGTTTTTGCAAGTGTTCATGTCTTCCTTACTCTATCCCTCCCTCTCCTGATGTCTATTGTATTTGTGGCTTTTGTATAATTTAGAATTCAAGATGGTTGGCCTCTTCCTTTTTGTATTTTGGTGTGGTGGCTGTTTTCAGCTTATTAATTTTCACTATTTTTTGTTTCGTTGTTAATTAGTTTTCCCTATTTTTGTTGTTCTCGTTGGCTTTATTTTTCCTAGTTATTAGCTGATTTTGTTAGTGTATTGTTGGTGCTCTTGTTTTTTGTGTTTATACTGGGTTCTCTTCATTTTATGTGTCACTATATGGTTACTTCTTTGTTATATAAAAAACTATCCTTTTTTTTGGAAATCTTGGTATCCGGCCTTGCGACCGACTAATCCAAGAGGGACCAATCCCACCGTCCACTAGCGGGAGCCCCGTTTAAAGCCGGAGCAAAGCTCCGTATGGACTGACCCACACAAGGGTTGATTGCACCTAGTTGGATTCGAACCTGAGACCTTGAGAGGAGCATATTCTCAAAACCCATGCCTCCACCACTAGGCCAACTCTTGGAGGTTATATAAAAAACTATCTAATTTTATTATCACTCAACTAGTATGAAATAGTTGAGTTAAATGAGTGTAAACTAATGGTTTAGTGTCCAATCTCTTGCGACAACTTTCATTTATTTTTAAGTATTAATATAAACAAATTTTTGATATTTATAAATCACCAACTTAAAACTAAAAAAACAAGTTTTATTATATCTTAATTTAGGGAAATATGTTTAATTTGTGTAAAATTATTTTATATGATCCGTATATCATTTATTTACACACGCACGCACGTGCGCGCGTGCACACACACAAACCCTCTTAAATTAATAAAATCATGGTCAAACTTTTACGTACAATCTAAAAAAATTTAGAAAAATAATGTTCTTTTTAAATATGGCAAAATTATCTTTTAATCATTCAATTCACATGTTAATCAAATTAGTATTTCTTTTCATTTTTATTAAGTATCTAATAAAGAAGTTTATTTTTACCTTATATGATTTTTTATTAGAATAATTTAAAATTTTCAACAACAATTTATAGTAAAAAGAAATTCAATAATAGTTAAATCAATTCTCAAAAAATATAAATCTTAAATTTTTTTATATAAAAGTATTTGTTTTGTCTGTAGCTAAGTCCTCGAGATCAAATCTAAGTAATAACGTTCAACATAATAATATTAACATTATTTAGAATTACGAGTTCTAGACAATTGTATTTACAGACATATATTATCACGACTACGAAAAACCCATTTAGCAACGGTTGGGAATGACATATAATGACGCGGGCGAAGGCGTTGTTATGTAGATTGTTGTTGTAAGTTCGCCGTTTCTACAACGGTCTGGAAACCTTTGTTGTATTCTGGAAGCGCGCGATATATTGCAACGGTTAGGTATTTCAACCGTTGTAATATATATTAACTATCACAACGGTTATCAGTATGAACCGTTGTCATATATATTAACTATCACAACGGTTATTTGTCTCAACCGTTGTGGAATGTACCCTTAGTTTATTAAATACAAATGTATATTGCTTGTTTTACCATCCACCTAATTAAAGAAATACAACCATTAAAATTGGTAAAGAACTATATAATCAGAAAATTAAACTGTTCTTGAAAACCAACTTAAACACACCACTGTTTTCTGAATTGCATCCATTTCATTCCGCACATTTTATGTTCCTTAACATAAAATTTATGGTTCGATGGTCGGTTTCCTTCAATCCATCGATATCTTTTATTATAGTTTACCTCATCATCGCCAAAAATCACCACGATTTTATCATCATAACAATGATCATGATCTTAACAACCATGGCGATTAGTGACGATGATGAGGTAAACTATAATAAAAGATATCGATGAATTGAGGCAAACGGACCACTGGACCATAAATTTTATGTTAAGGAACATTAAATGTGCTGAATAAAATGGATGCAATTCGGAAAACATTGACATGATAAAGGTTGGTTTTCAAATACATCTTAATTTTCAGATTATAATGTTCTATATCAATTTAACTGATTGTATTTTCAATAAAAGGATAGTGAAACAAACGATATACATAGTATATAATAAACTAAATTTCATATACAATATCAGAATGAATTCATATATATGTACCTTATCAGAATGAATTCATCTATATGTACCACCATCATCATCACCATGTGAAACAAATCCTAAGAAGTGGGAAGCAATGAAGAAAATTAGTTAGTATTAAATTTAACTATATACAATATACATAGTATATATATAATAAACTAATGTTCTATATCAATTTAACTGATTGCATTTTCAATAAAAGGATAGTGAAACAAACAATATACATAGTATATAATAAACTAAATTTCATATACAATATAAGAATGAATTCAGATATATATACCTTATCAGAATGAATTCATATATATATGTACCACCATCATCATCACCATGTGAAACAAACCCTAAGAAGTGGGAAGCAATGAAGAAAATTAGTTAGTATTCAAAACAAAACAACCAAAAGTTGAAACAAACCCCTAAGAAGTGGGACTGTACCATTACAATGAAGATCACCTTGCTTGTGAAGCATTGAAGTCGAATCTGCACAAAATGAGAACAATCAACAAAAACAACATGAAGCAAACGAGATAATGGGAACTATCTAACAAAAAGATTGAAGTAAAAGACTACCTTATTTTCCATAAACAATATGTACATTACGCTTGCTACCGCCAGCATCATCACCATGTTCATCTAGTTTTAGATTTTGCAAGAAGAACTACAAGGAGGAAGAAGCTTAAATCAAAAGCTTCATACTTTTTGTATTTCTTCTCGCAGATTCTAAAAAAAGATGAAGTTTGGGTGCTAGGGTTTCGCTGTGAAGGAAACGACGCGACTGTCAAAAAGGGAAAGTTAATTCCCTTATATAGGTAAATTTTTCACAACGGTTTTCTTAAATAACCATTATGATAGATTATATATTAATTTAATAATATCACAACGATTAGTTATAATAACCGTAGCGATACCCCTTATACGTGGTACAAGGTTCGACACCAGGCAATAACATTTTCTTAAAATTACGCCTGGATTATAAGTGATATCGCTACGGTCATTACTTATAACCGTCGTAATATTATTAACCGTTGAACTTCCCAACATATGAACGGTTTACAAGAAAATATCGTTCCAGAATATGAACGGTTTACAAGTTATCATCATTACAAGCATTAAACTATCAGTCTTTTCATCTTCAACCTCATCTATAAATAGACAATTTTACATATCTAAATAATATATTCTTCGTAACAATGAGTTCAACAAATGAGAATCCTAGAAACCTCAATGAGGAACGTCAGGCGCCAATCCAGGAGGTCGTCCAACCAACAACTGCCAACTTCAGGGATGCCTTAAGGGTAAGGAATGGTAAGCAGAAGAAGAAGAAGAAGCGAAGAAGAAGAAGATAAAGAAGAAAATGAGGCATGTATATTATGATTCCGATGAGGGGAGTGAGGAGAGATGTTTAGATTATGAAGATGCATTTTATGCTATGGGCTCTGACAATGATCTTAATATGTAATATGTTTATCAATATACTCTCGATGGAATATTAAAAAAAATTATCTCTATATATGTTCATCTCTTACAGTTTTATTTTTAAAGTTATATATATACTCTATTGCACTTAAAAAATACTAAAGAATACATTGCTGGGAATATACATCATACATTACATGGCGTTAGACATGTTTAAAATATTAATACATGTTTAAAATCTAAAAATATGACAAAAAATACATTGCTGTGAATCGAAGCGTGATACATGTATTACAACGGTCTTCTAATATAAGCGTGTTAAATTGTAAAAATAAATATAGTAGCTGGGAATCGAAGCTTGTTACACAGCTTGTATTACAACGATTATGTAATACAACCGTCGTTAAATATGGCGTTATAAATTTTTATTCTTGTTACAACGGTGGGATACGAAACCGTGGTAAACCTGACGTCATTAAATGGGGTTTTCGTAGTAGTGTATCCTCTTAGGTTAATAAAATCAAATCCATCAAAAAATATCTAAATAACAAAAATAAATTTTATGGTCAAACTTTTACGTACAATCTAAATTTTTTTAGAAAAATATATCTTTTTTAATATGGCAAAATTATCTTTTAATCATTCAATTCACATGTTAATCAAATTAGTATTTCTTTTCATTTTTATTAAGTATCTAATAAAAAATTTTATTTTTACCTTATATGATTTTTTATTATTATTTTGGACTGACACAATGGCTAGACATGACTCAATCCACTTCTGCTCCCATAACGGCCCAATAGCCTAAGCCCTGTCAGTTAAGGGCAAAAGGAAGCATTCTCTCCTTTGCCCCTTCGCTGAGAAAGGCTGGCCAGCTGACCTCCAGGATCAGCTGCCCTTTGTCGCATTTCTACTCGTCACGCACGGTTCCACCATCCATGAACAGTCACGACGCCCTTGCCCGCGAACACGCCATTGCTCGCAGCAACGACTAGTTTCGAGCATGTCTGCCCATCTCAACGGCTAGTTTTTAGCAGTTACCTACTTTTGGGGAGCGGATATCTCGCCCCGAAAATAGGGACCAATGGCCAAGCGCTTGTGGCATTATAAAAACCCTCTCATTTGAGAGGGTCAGGTATTCTAAAATCATCCTAAGACACACTCACTTTGTACTTGCCTTTTCTTCTCCCGATTCTTACTTTAGTATCGGAGCGCCTTGCAGGTACACCCCCTCCTCATCCTTGGAATCCAGCATCACAGACGAAGTCTCTAGCCCATGTTAGATTCTGATCAACCGAAAAGATCAATTATTATAATTTAAAATTTTCAACAACAATTTATAGTAAAAAGCAATTCAATAATAATTAAATCAATTCTCAAAAAATATAAATCTTAAATTTTTTTATATAAAAAATATTTTTTTGGTCTGTAGATAAGGCATCGAGATCAAATCTAAGTAATAACGTTCAACATAATAATTTTAACATTATTTAGAATTATGAATTCTAGACAATTGTATTTTTAAATTCGTTTATTACTAGAATATATTCAAATTTATTAATTAAAATGTTTTAAAAAATATTATAAATTATTTTTCGATATTTTTATAAATATAAATCGTTGAAAATATTCTATTATGATGCAAAAATATAATAATTAATCTTTAGTGTTAAATTCAACTTATTTCACATTAAAATTAGATTTTTACTTATTTAAAAGGGTTAAGATCTATTGTAAAATTTAAAAGTGATCATAGAATAAACTAAATGTTCTAATGGATTAAATTACTAGATTGATTGAATAAATGAAAATTTAAATCACGTGCAATTATCCATAGTCAACTCAATAGCATAAACTAAATATCGATCCCATAAAGATTTTTGTTGAGACTTTTCATTAATTATCCCAAATTATAAAGTAATTCACATGGAGAGAGAGAGAGAGAGAGAGAGAGAGAGAGAGAGAGAGAGAGTTTATCAAGATCTTCTCATGTTTATTAGAATGAGTTTATTAATTTGTACATATGAAATAACAAGCTATATATTTACAAGTTTATGCTAAGCTTACTTACACAAGTTAAGAGTTATTCTAACTAACTCTCATAATTAATTCTAACCACCATTATAACTAACTTTCTAAAGTAGTTATACTACATATAGTGTTGGTCGAGCTTCTTGAGGTTATGCTCTTGTAGGTGGTGGATGGATTTCCTTCATTATCTTATCAAAATATGTTTTGTTCATTGGTTTTTTGGGTTTTTCCAAAATATTACTTTTTTTTACAATGACACCTTATTCGCTAAACCAAGCAGTTATGATGCTTAGGTGTCCAACACAATAGTAGATATGTTAACAATGTAGGTTGTACTATTATAATTCACAATCCACACATTTTATAAAAAATGATTGGTTGGAGAAAGAAGCAATCCATAATGAGCAGTACTACTTAGGTATAAAAGAATGTGTTTGACTACACTCCAATGTGACCATTCAATCTTTGTCTACAAGCATCAAGACATAACTATATATGGGTTTGTGTACGTTGATGATATTGTACTTACTAAGACTTCTCCTAAGTTCATTTGTGATCTGATCTCAAAGCTTCACAACAAGTTTTCACTAAAGAAACTTGGAAAACCAAAATAATTTCTTGGAATTAAGGTACATAATCAACCTAATTGAGCTATGTTGCTAAGACATACCAAGTATATAAAAAACTTGTTGGCCAAGGCTAACATGTCTAATGCAAATGGAGCCAGCAAAGCAATGTTTAGACATTGCAAGCTGAGTAAACATGGAACTGACACCTTAATTGATCCCCCCTTTTTTTTTTTTTAGGTTTTGCTGAGAGGCTTCCACCGGGTATTTTCTTTTATTTTGGAAAGTAAAATGCGCCTCTGCTGGGAAGAGTAGGATTTAATAGGTGCAAACATAAATTCCTTCTCATTCTTTAGAGGTTCAAGCTATCAAACTGGTCAAGGGCCGAATTAAATCCAGGAATAAACTGGAGAGAGATATTTTTAACAAGACACTTCCTAATGAGGTATGAACTCAAACTGGGAATTTATACTATCCAAGTGTGGAAAGGAGGACTGAAGCAAAACTTCCACGAGGATCAAATTCGGCGGGGAGTTGGAAAGGATATACACTTTCTGCTTAAGTTTGACAATTCTATTGGAGAGAGGGACCTTACCACTTGGGGCGAAAACATGACCAAAGTGAGTGAACCATGTCAAGAGATGCATATGAATATGAATCATTAATTTAACTATGCATGATGTATGAATGAATGTTATGTTTATGCTGACAAAACAGACACGAGACAAGAATTGGTGATGAAAATAAAAAAAATCGGATACTTGGCCAATCTTGCGTATATGGAAGCAACACTGGAGATTTTGAAGGCATCACTCTATTGGGGAAAGTAACCAAATCTTATCTTGATTCCAACATTCATCAGAGTAAAAAAAAAGTAAGTTCACTCCTTACTGGGGGCGATGGGTTGACCACCTCAATTTGAAATAATGATCCGTTGCTTGGAGATGTTTGTGAGACTGGTAAAAAAAAGTACTTGATTCTGTATTTCGAGGTTTGATCATTCTTAGAGTAGTTGTTAATATTCCTTCTTATGTTCATAATTCAAAGGAAATTGCAGTCTTTATTTTGAAAGCAAAAGTAAATACATTTTTTTTTGTTTCAAGAAAGAATATCAATAAAAATATTATTTTGCAAGGCAAAATAAAATAAGAATTGAAATCAAATGGGTGAAAGGCTCAAATTTTCATTGATGGAATGGTAATCAGCCAAAAGCGTGATTCCATGGAGCATTACAAAGTTAGAAAATGGTAATTTAAAGGGAAAGTGCTACATTGAAATATAATGACCACTATCCTTTTAACAATTTTGAATTTCGAGTATTTTTGAGCTTCTATTGAAGGTGACTTGATTGAGGATTCTTTGACATATGACGTTGCTTTAGATGATCCAATCTTGTAGTTACTTGCCATAAATCCCTAACTTTTGCCTAGATTGCCTTTTCAGGTTTTCAATCTATCGGGATAGTTATTCTCTATTTATGTCTCTAATTTTTCCCTGGACTTCCCTTTCAGATTTTCAGTCCACTGAGGTGCTCTTTTTTTGCCTACGCTGCCCTTTCAAGTTTTCAACTTAACGAGCTGTTCTTTTGTTTCTTTTTAGGCGAAGTATTTCTTGACTTCATCAACATTTGTAGGATGAGTGAACTATTCATCATCCATAGTTATAAGCATTAAGGCACCACCTCAGAAGGATTTCTTAACAACATATGGGCCATCATAATTTGGAGTCCATTTGCCCCTGGAGTCGGTGAGGAAATATTGGATCTTTTTTAGCACAAGGTCACCTTCTCTGAAAACCTGAGGTCGAACCTTTTTGTCAAAACCTTTCTTCATCCTCTGTTGATATATCTGACCATGGCATAAAGTCGTCATCCTCTTTTCTTCGATTAGATTCAATTCATCGTATCTGCTTTGACACCATTCAACTTTTGTTAGCTTGGCTTCCATCAAGACTCTTATTGATGGGATTTCAACTTCTACGGGGAGCACAACTTCCATACCATATACCAAAGAGAAAGAGGTTCCCCCTGTTGTAGTGCGGACGGATGTACGATATCCATGAAGGGCAAACGAGAGCATCTCGTGCCAATCCTTGTAAGTCACGACCATCTTCTGAATGATCTTCTTGATATTTTTGATAGCTGCTTCAACCGCTCCATTCATCTTAGGCCGGTAGGGAGACGAGTTATGGTGTTTAATTTTGAATTCAGCGCATAATTCCTTCATCATTTTCTTGTTCAAGTTCGATCCATTATCAGTAATGATCTGGCTTGGGATACCGTAACGGCAGATGAGATTGTTCTTGATTAACTGGACCACCAATTGTCTGGTTACGTTGGCGTATGATGCTGCTTTGAACCACTTGGTGAAATAATCAATAGCCACCAGGATGAAGCGATGTCCATTTGAAGCCTTAGGCTCGATCATGCCAATCATATCAATCCCCCATATAGAAAAGGGTCATGGAGAGGATAGAACTTTGAGAAGAGTTTGAGGTACATGAATCTTGTCGGCATAGATCTGACATTTGGGACATTTCCTCATGTATTTGTAACAATCGAATTCAATTGTCAGCCAATAATATCCTACTCTTAACATCTTTTTTGACGTTGTATGTCCATTGGCATCAGTGCCAAAGGATCCTTCATGAATTTCCTTTATCAGTAAGTTTTCTTCCTATCTATCTACGCATCTGAGCAAAACCATGTCGAAGTTTCTCTTGTATAACACATCATTGTTTAGGAAGAAGTTTCCAGCCAGTCTCCTAAGCATTTTCCTATCTTTTTTTGATGCCCCAACTGGGTATTCTTGTCTTTGAAGGAAGCATTTTATATCATGGTACCATGGTTTGTCATCGATTATTGCCTTCATTGTGAATATGTAAACGGGCCTATCAAGGTGTGCCACGTTAATTTTGGGTACATCATTCCATTGATTCACACTAATCTTGGAGGATAAGGTAGCAAGTGCATCAGCCATGTTGTTCTCTTCACGAGGAATCTGATGAAATTCAATTTTGTTGAAGAAAGGTAACAACCTTCTTGTGTAGTCTTTGTAAGGAATTAAACCAGGTTGACGTGTGTCCCATTCTCCTTTGATCTGATTTATAACCAAAGCAGAGTCTCCATACACATCTAGATTCTTTATCCTTAAGTCAATGGCTTCTTCGAGACCCATAATGCAAGCTTCATACTCGGCCTCGTTGATTGTACATTTGAATGTCAATCTGGCTGTGAAAGGAATGTGGGTACTATGAGGCGTAACAATGATTGCCCCAATTCCATTTCCATAAGCGTTAATAGCTCCGTCGAATACTAGACCCTAACGGGATCCTAGCTCTGGTCTTTCATTTGGCAACGGTTCATCGCGATCTTTCATCTTTAGATACATCACATCTTCATCGGGGAAGTCAAATCTAAGAGATTCATGATCATCAATTGGTTGGTGGGCCAAATAATCAGCTAGGATACTTCCTTTGACAGCTTTCTGAGCGTCGTACTCGATGTCGTATTCTGATAGTAACATCTGCCAACGGGCAATTCTTCCGGTTAAAGCAGGTTTTTCAAAGACATACTTGATCAGATCCATTTCGAAAACTAACCAAGTGGTATGACAAATCATATATTGGTGAAGATGTTTAGCAGCCTAAGCTAAGGCGCAACAGGTTTTCTCGAGCATAGAGTATCGATTCTCACAGACCGTGAATTTCTTACTCAGGTAGTAAATGTCATACTCTTTTCTTCCTATTTCATCTTGTTGGCCAAGTACACAGCCCATGGAGTCTTCTAAGATTGTTAAATATATAATCAGGGGTCTTCCTTCCACTGGAGGAGACAGAATAGACGGTTTAAGCAGATATTCCTTGGTACTTTGAAAAGCTTTTTGGCAATCTTTCATCCATACACAGACTTGATCCTTTCGGAAGAGTTTGAAAATTGGTGTGCATGTCCCAGTCATGAGGAATATGAACCTTGAAATGCAATTCAAACGTTCCAAGAATCCTGTTACTTGTTTCTCAGTTTTGGGCGAGGCATTTCTTGAATGGCCTTGACTTTTTTCGGATCAACTTCAATTCCTTTTTGGCTAACAATAAAACCCAAGAGTTTTCCTGAACGAACACCAAATGTGCATTTATTGGGATTCAAGCGGAGTTTATATTTCCTCAGACGTTGGAATAACTTTGATAAGTGTTCTACATGTTCTTCTTCAGTTTCGGATTTAGCAATCATGTCATCAACATATACTTCAATTTCTTTGTGTATCATGTCATGAAACAGAGTTGTCATGGATCTTTGGTAAGTTGCACCTGCATTCTTTAAACCGAATGACATTACTTTATAGCAAAAGGTTCCCCAGGGTGTAATAAATGAAGTTTTCTCCATATCTTCTGGTGCCATTTTGATTTTATTATAGCCAGAGAATCCATCCATGAAGGAAAATACTTTGAACTTTGCGGTGCTTTCGACCAACATGTCAATATGTGGTAATGGAAAATAATCTTACGGACTAGCTTTGTTTAAGTCTCGGTAGTACATACACATTCTGAATTTTCTATCCTTCTTGGGAACAAGTACTATGTTGGCTAGCCATTAGGGGTATTCTGACGTGGCAAGGAAGCTTGCATCAATCTGTTTTTGAACTTCTTCCTTAATTTTGATGGCCATATCTGGGTGAGTTCTTTTCAACTTTTGTTTGACTGGTAGACATTCTGGCTTCAATGGTAAATGATATCCCGCAATTTCGGTATCCAACCCAGGCATATCTTGGTAGGACCAAGCAAACACATCTGGAAATTCTTTAAGAAGCTTTATCATACTTACTTTGACAGTTGTATTGAGAAGTGCTCTAATCTTAACTTTTTTACTTTTCTTCTTATGAACCCAAATTGACTGTTTCCAACGGCTCTTTGTGGGGTTGAATGGACTCTTCTTCATGTCTGAGTAGTTGGGAGATCTCATCTAGAATTTATTCGTCTTCTTCTTCTTCAACTTCGAATATCGGGAACTCAAAGTTGGGAGAAGGCATTAGGTCATGTCTTTCAATGGGGTTTTTTATGATTAATCTGCACAATGATGATTTTTTTCCTTTTTAGAAAACATATAAAACTGCAAGAGTGTGTGTAGTTTTTTTTTTTAAACGTTTGTTATTCATTTTTGTTTGTTTTAGGATTACCATTTTTTGAAAAAGCAAAAAGCAAAAATAGCAATAAATGCGGGAATTCAGAATGACATCTTTATTTATGATTTGTCGATTATTGAAACACATGCCTTATAAAACAAAACTCTTCCACTTTAGGCGAAGCAAAGGGGGAAATTTATAGACAAAGGGAGGCCCTATAAAACATCTCTTCACCTGGGCAAGGTGAGAGGTCAAAATAAAGACGAGGTATTTACTTTGAGATGTGAACAATAATCGGGACATCAACCGCTATCTAATTGTGGCGAACTCCTCTATGTATCATAAAGTCTAGTATATCTCTCCTGGGATTATCTTCCATAATAGTGCTAACTTTCGACGGAGTCGGGTCAGTAGAATCTTCTTCCCATGCAGAGTTATTAGAAGAGAGGTCTTTTGTTGTTTTTCCATATGTATTCTCATGTATATGAGAATCTCCCCATCCAGTTGGTTGGATGTCTTCATAGAAGATGTGAGAACTTTCAGGGGCAGTATACTTTATTAGGAAATCAAACTTGTTTCTTGGCTATCCCAAGGTATCCCAGTTCTCTAATGAAACTGAGGAATCATCTTCTTCAATGGCGTTGATTTTTGGTAGTGCAAAGTTGATAAACTCTTGTCCAGCAATTCTTGCAACTTCATCAAGACGATGATTGACATATTCAGGATTTTTTCAGATAAGGCCTCTATTCTTCCGAAGGAACAAATGAATCTTTTTCAGGGTTATTCAGCAGATATGCATTTTCTGGCTAGCTTTGATACCCTGGATCTTCCATATCAGGCTCCCAAACAGGTAAATCATTTATGGTATCATCTGAGTTGTAGTCAAAGTTAATTTTTAACACAGTATCAGCTCCTAATGAATTAGGAGGAGCAAGGCATCCTTCAGCATTATGATCTCTGTAGACCATCCTATTGTGTGACTTTGGTATATATCTAAAGTTCTATTGTGGATTGCAAAAGGGTATGTATGTCTCTTCTTGCGATATATAACCATCATTGTTGAATTATGATTTCCATTCTTCATCTGGATCGGAAGAATTTTCCTTAAAGTATTCTCCTTCGATGGTGTCCATATCTTGAGAAATGGGGTGGAGGAGAGCTCCGCTGCAAAAGAAATCTTGAACAAGACAAATGGTTTCGTCCTTCTTCATAAGCTTGGTGAATGCTTGAGAGAAACTGAGGCCTTCTCTTACTTTGTTATCAGCAGGGATCAAAACTTGTCCCTATCCTTTAGTGGTTCCACTTTCCATTACTAGGAGAGCGTCTTTGTAGGAGGAAATAGATGCTATTTTTTCTTGATTGTCCTCTTTATTCACAGAAAGTGTCTGGAATTTAGTTCCAATTATCTCTTCTAGTTCCAAGTAGGAAAATGATGACAGATTACTTACGTTCAAAGCTCGTTTGCCACATATTGTAACCAATTTGTTATTTCTTACAAATTTCAACTTTTGGTGAAGTGTTGAGGTGACAACTCCTGCTCCATGGATCCAAAGATGACCTAACAAATAACTGTATACTGCTCGGATGTCCATTACCTGGAAGGTGATTTGAAAAGTGTGAGGACCAATGGTTATGGGAAGGTCAACTTCGACAATAACTGTCTTTCTGGATCCGTCAAAAGCTTTTACTACAATCTCACCGCCTCTCACGGGGATGCCTTGACAGGATAATCTACAAGAGTTAATTCTGGCATGATATTTAGAGATGAGCCATTGTCTACTAGTACGCTAGCTAGATCATCGTCCATGCAGTTGATTGTAATATTGAGTGCCATGCTATGATTTTTTCCCTCCTCTGCGAGTTCTTCATCACTGAAGCCTAAGTTATTACAGGCAGTGATGTTAGCAATGATGCTACCGAATTAATTCATTATTACGTCTTGTTCTACGAAAGCTTGTTCCAAAACCTTCTGCAGGGCTTTCTTGTGAGCTTCTGAACTCAGTAGGAGGGATAATACAACTATCCGGGAAGGAGTATGCAACAACTGATCCACAATGTTGTATTCACTTTTTTGAATTAATTTTAAAATCTCGTCATTGTTTTTTATAGGCTCTGTGCCGCTTGATTGGCCTATCTGCTTATCGGGAACTTCCATTTGGGGTTTCTTCCCCCTAGCAAATTCTTCAACTCCTTTGTTGAATACTCGACCACTTTGGGTGACTCGGCTTATATCGGCGATGTTGCCAATGGATGGCAGTGGAACTTCCTTTCCATCTTCTATCATGGTGGCGTTGTACTTGTAAGGAAGGTTTTTCTCTGATTCATACGGTATTGGACCTGGCAAATAAATGAACAAAGGAGTCATGTTGGCCTTACTACTGTCATAGGTGACCTCTATTGGTTCCAGCTTGGGGATATCAGGAATTTTTCTACAATCAAAAGGGATTTCAACGCGCTTCGGTTCATTGAGTAGAGGAATTATGGTGTAAACATCTTCATCACTTCTAGAATCAATGGGTTCTCCTTAGAATGTTGTGACAACCATTTGATCTAATAGTCTTTGAGTCTCATCCTAGATGAGGAGGCAACCGTGTTGGCTTTTGCGACGCTCTTTGCAAGTTGATTGATCATGTTGATTTGGACTAATGCAGTCAGGTTTATGCAAGCTTTTGACTAATGATTCTTTGTCATAAATTGTGTGTTGTGTTGGGCAACCTTGCACCATATTGATTGACTGATATTCCTCCATTCTGCATAGTATGATCTCTCCTCGGTCTATCGGATTCTGTAGAGCTGCTCGTACGAAGTAACATCCTTGGTCATTTTCTGAACATATCCTGCAACGTTCATAATTGTGGGGTGGTAAACGACCCTGTCCACTCTGTATGCAATGCATCTTGACTAATTATGTTTCCAGCAAGCGGATATCACAGCTTTTATGTCTACTTGGGCTCCCATCAACTATGTTGATTTGATCTGTATTCATGTTACGATATACTGGAAGCCACCAATGATCCAACATATGCCAAAGAGCTCTTTGTATGACTAGATAACCTTGATTATCTTCAGAGCAGAATTTGCAATCTTGGTAGTTGTGTGATGTTAAAAAGCCAAGTATGACTTGCTTGGCGTGTAATTCTTCCAAATCGGTCACCATGCGGATGTCGAAAATTTGAACATATCCTGGACCTCCATCAATCATGTTGATTTGATAGTTATTCCTTCCATGGTAATCCTGAATCCATCCTAAATGCATTTGACGTTGGAGAGCTTCTTGCACAAATAAACACCCCTGATTATCCTTTGAACAAATTGAACAAGTGTTGTAATCGTGCAACGGTAGCTGATGGCGTTGACTCTATCTGGAGTGCATTGCCACCAAATTTACATTCATTAAGCGAATGTCGAAATTTTGAAAAATGCCTGGGCATCCATAAACCATGTTTACTCTACGGATTCTGTGATCTTGGATCCATCCTAGATCTATTTGCTCTTGAAAGAATGCTTGTATAATGTTGTACCCTTGGTTGTTCTTGGAACAAATGTTGCACTAATGATAGTTGTGAGGTGGCACATGGCCGTATCCATTTTTCCTACAACGCATCTTAACTAGATTTGTTTCCAGTAAGCGTACATCATGAATTTGGTAAATGTTGTCAGGACCTTCGTCAATTAAGTTTATAGAAACTTTCTCATGTTGAGGTAACAGATTCCTTTGAACATTCAGATTAGTGTCTTTAAAAGACAAAATTCCATTCTTGACAAGTCTTTGTACATCAGATTTAAAACTGAAACAGTTCTCGATGTTATGCCCCGGTGCTCCTTGATGATAAACACATAATTGGTCAGCCTTGAACCAATAAGGGGGATTCTCAGGAATGGCAAGAGGAGTCCTAGTTTGAATGTGCCCTTTTGCTAGCAAAATTGGGAACAACTCTGCATATGGTATTGATATAGGATCAAAACCTAGTGACCTTGGGATACGATTGTTGTTGTTGTATTGCGGGCAAGCCTGTTGAAGAGACGGCTGCCTTTGCTGATAATGTGGTTGTTGAATTTACTGATTTTGAGAAAATTGTGGTTGATATGCCAGAACTAGCGATGAATTGATAACAGGAGATACCGCTGCTATTTGTCGAGGTTAATTTCTTCTTCTTTGTTTACCCTGTGAGATAGTGCTGATATCTTGCTCTTTCCTTTTTTGGAAAGCGCTTCCATACCTCTTGCTACTACTGGATGTTTCTGTATCTTTGACTAATTGCCCTTCTCGGATTGCTTCCTCAAGGCGTAATCCCATGTTCACCATCCCGGTGAAGTCACTATGTGCACTTGCGACCATTCGGTCATAATAGAATGAGCTCAAAGTTTTTAAGAAGATTTTTGTCATTTTTTTCTCCTCGAGAGGAGGAAAAATATGGGCGTAAATTTCATGCCATCTCTAAGCATATTCTTTGAATCTTTCTTTATCCTTTTGAGACATAGCTCTGAGTTGATCCCTATTAGGTGCCGTATCCAAATTGTACTTGTATTGCTAAACAAAAGCTGCTCCAAGATCTCTAAAGGTATTGATCTTTGTACAGTTTAACCCCATGTATCATTTGAGTACCGCACCAGTTAAAGTGTCTTGAAAGTAGTGGATCAGTGACTGTTGATTTTTCGTCTGGGTAGACATCTTTCGAGCATAATCACCAAGTGACTCTGAGGTCAGGAGTTGCCCTTGTACTTTTCAAAGTCAGACACCTTGAATTTGTGCGGTATTTTAATATTTGGGACCAAGCAGAGGTCGGCGGCATCTTTCCCAAACAAGTTTTGTCCACGAATAGCCTGAAGTTCTTTCTGCATTTCTAAGAACTGCTCTTGAAATTCATCCATCCTTTCATTTACTCCCATATCTTTGCTTGGAGCGGCGTGAAAGATCTGTTCTTCTGGAGTAGTATGTACACAGGTTGTGGTACAGAAATTACTGTTGCGGCTCTTGGCGCTTTGGTGACCTGAAGTTTGTAACCTTTAGGTGTAGGAATCTCTATTGTGGCTCTTGCATATTCATTGACCTGAAGTTTGTAACCTTCAGGCCTAGGGACTTCGGCTGTAGCTCTTGGGTCTTCCGTGATCGGAGGTATATAACCTTTAGGCACAAAATTGAGAGGCATGCCTCCGGGAAAATCTTTAGGCATGGTGTACTAAGGAAGACTGATGGGTACTTCAAAGGTTGGTGCAGAGAGAATTTCTGAGATCACTGTCCTTTGAGGCGGTTGATCCTGAGCTGCTGCCATTGTTTCTATCATGATGTTGAGTCTTTCTAGGCTTTCTTTTAGAGTAGTGACCTCCTCTCTCAGTTCTCTGTTTTCTTCCTCCAGATCGTCCATTTTCTTATGACGATTGACCCGAGTATTGTATGAATGAGACAGTTTGACTCTAAAGCGAGAAAACTATGTGTAAGTTTTTTATAAAAGATGTGAAATGCTAGAATGATGCATGATGTGCAAAAGATGCAAATGCTCTTTTGTTTTGTTTTTTCTTCTTGTAAAAGAACTTTCAACAATTATGTTGCAAATATCATCCAGTGGATAACACAAACACCAACACTTTTAATTGATAAACTAAAAAGATTACAAAAGTAAAATATTTATAATTCAGAAAAGGGAGACTAATCCTATAGTCATTAAGGAACCCTTTTTGATGAGGCTCAAAACCCTTGTTGCTGACTTTTCTTCTGCTTCTTGAATCGGGCTTCCTCAACAATCGGCGAGTTGACGATCTTGTGCCATGTGAAAGGGGAGAGTAAACTTTCCCGTTCTTTTTGTCTTTCCACGGCATGCTGCTCAAGTATCTTAATCAGAGCATCTTTTTCTTTTAGCAGTTTTTGGATCTTTGTGTTCTCTAAGCTGACAATTTGGTATTTGTTCCTCCAATAATTCTTTTCACGTTGAGTTTTGTTAAAAGCGACCGAAAGTTTCTCTGTGTCGTTCATGAAGTAAGGTATATATTCCTTTAGAGGAAACACTTCCTGACGAGGGTAAGGCATTCTCAACGTGTTGGCTCTAGTTTATACCCATTGGAGATAAGGCTCCGCAGATATGCAGTTTGGCTTTCCCATATATTCTCTTCCTTTCCTGTGAATATGATGCCAGACATGCATAATTTCCTCTTTAAGTTCTCTGTCATTTTCTCCTTTCTTGAAGAAAAGACCTTCCATATGAATGTTGTATGGTATGTCCTTCATAGGGTAACCACACTGACGATGAGCTAAAACTGGGTGGTAGTTGATCCCTCCTTTAGTACCAATGTGGGGTACATTGGGGAAACTTTCATAACTGTCAATGTTCTTTGTTTCTTCATAGACCCGATTGTACCAATCTATGTCATAGTGAGTGAGGGGCATAATCTTTTGTGACCATCGCATACCACTTTTGAGATCCCAAAAAGCCACAGATTTGGGCAAGTGAGAAATAAACCATTTGTAAAGTAATGGTACACAACATGTACTCATCCCTCCGTTGTACAAGTTTCTTAGATGCACTAAGTGGTAAGCATCTGCAAGCAAATTTGGGATTGGATTCCCAATTAATAATATCCTGATACCGTTGACGTCGACAAAGTTATCAATGTTGGGAAAGAGGAATAATCCATCGATGAGTAAGACAAAGATATCCTCAAAAGCAATTATGTTTCCCATACTGGCAAAGTATTAGGTTCTTTCCATCAAAAACTTAGCTGGTAGACCTTGAATTCCTCCCTTGGTGGTCATGTGAGCTTTGATATCTGACACTTCCAAGGAGGTAGCTCTTGCAATGGTTTGATCTTTGGGAATCTGTTCCAAGCCAGAGAATGGGTCTTGATCAGAAATGGGGAAATCAATCAACTGAGAGTACTCTTCCAATGTTGGTGTGAGCTGATAAGTTGTAAATGTGAAGCAGTGGTACACCAGATCATAGAACTGAACCAATGTAGATATGACTCCTTCCGCCATGTTGATTTTTAAAAGAGACAAAAGCCCTCCATACTTAGCTCTGAAAGTTTTAGGATTAGCAATCAACCTTCCCAATCTTCTTAGGTCTTCCAGTTTTGGACTTCTGAAGGTGTACTTCTGAGTTTTACCAAAATCCATAACACAATTTCTGATATTTGCAACAACCTTTTTTTAAGTTCTTTTGAGAATTTTGAAAATTTTTTATGAATGCATGAATGCATGTATGCACAAACACATATATTTACAAACATGGGTTTAAGGGTTTATCGTCACGAGCATGGAGCCATGGATCTACCTATCCCAAAGGTATGTATTAGGGGTTCATTTTGTACCTGTAGAACGGGTTCTAACAAGGTTCCCAAAATCACTGACCCTTCTTTAGGATATTACCAGCAAACTGATTGGCTCATGAGAGCTGTAATATCCCCAAGAAGAATCTCATTTTAGTGTAGTATCGCGTATCAACTATTACCGATAATTACCGCACTACATCCTAAAAATGGCCAAATGGGTAAAAGGTTACTAAAGTACTCAGCTTCTTAGATTCCCAATGGAAATAAGTAATGTATTCATGACTTGCTCGCTCAACATCAGTAATTCCAAGAGGGTACCTCCAATGAGCTGGCGAATTTTCAAGTTAGCTTGTTCGGGACTCACTTCCTATAAGCCTCCTTGATTATACCACCTCCCATCTTAAAGTATGTTCTCAAGTCTAAGTCAGGACTTTTCCTCACCACTTGTGTATTAATCATATTCCTAAAACAAGGGTACTCAAACAGATATGGCAAGTAAACATATAATATGAAGAATGAAATGATATTGACAATAATAGTAAGAAAAAGTACAAAATAGGCTTGTCCCTTTTAGGGGATTTGAAATCCCTAGTGAAGTCACCATTTTTCTGTGGACCGATTTCCGTGACCCTACCGATCCTGAGATGGTGAGATCCTCGTAAATCGTGCTTGTGCCACTTTCGAATTTCTAATATTTATCCTATGATGCTCAAAAGGAAGGGGAAGAATCTAAACTAACCCTGTGTGCAAGTGTTTTTCCTACAAATGTGAAGAGATCTGGAATCGGGGGTCGGTTATACTAAGGGAAGCTATTAACACTCTAAGTATCTATAGTATTCTATAGGAACCTTTTGTACACTTTTTACTATTAGTTATCTTATCTACTTAAAATGTTTACTGTTTGATTTGGGAAAGTTCTAACCTATGGATGAGAATGAGAATGAGAATGTGAGATGTTTTCAGAAGTTTTTTATGAAAGGGTACGGGGACCTAGGGGGTTTTATTTAAAGGTGTGTTATCTAAGATCTCGCAATATTATGCCTACGTATTTCCAAAAAAATAGACTTTGGGAAATCAGAGCATTCGTAGTTCCACCTAACTATGGGTGGAATCTGTATCTTGTTCAAAGCCCAAGATGTTGAAGCTAAAAGGGTGTTTGTGTATCTTGTTCAAAGCCCAAGATGATGAAGCTAAAAGTTTTATTCGTTTGAAAGAAAAGACAAATTGTAATTCTTAAGGGAGATATCTCACCTATTCATCACAAACATTTGAGAATAATATCATAAGGGAAGAAGCTTTGAACTTGGATGTTAAAGAATCCTAAGAAATGCCACATCTTCCTTTATGAGTCTTTGCATGCTAAGAGAAGGACCTTAACTTGGATATAGTATCAACAAGTGTGCCACTTACATCACTTAGATGAAAGAAAAGTTTTGGACCATGATAAGAAAAGGACTCCGGCTTGGATTTTGAATCAACAAGTGTGCCACTTACATCACTTATATGGAGAAAAAATTTTAATGTTTGATTTTGAATTATGGTGTATAGAAGAGATATCTTCCTACAGAGATGACTTAATGTCTCATCTCTAGGGAGAAGTTGAATTATTTGAGTATCTTCTTCAAAGCCCAAGATGTGAAGCTAGAAAGCTTGTTTGTATCTTGTTCAAATCCCAAGATGTGAAGCTAAAAGGTTTACTTGTAACTTGTTCAAAGCCCAAGATGTGAAGCTAA
This sequence comes from Lathyrus tuberosus, assembly GCA_022829125.1. NCBI lineage: Eukaryota > Viridiplantae > Streptophyta > Magnoliopsida > Fabales > Fabaceae > Lathyrus > Lathyrus tuberosus. Next base: position 13,039,684 of record JALAZF010000090.1, read on the forward strand.
AAAGTTTACTTGTATTTTGTTTAAAGCCCAAGATGTGAAGCTAAAATATTTATTATAGCCTGAGAGAAGGCTGACTTAATTGGGGGGAGTTTTGAATTGATGGTATCTTGTATAAAGCCCAAGATGGAGGCTATGATGCTTTTAAGAAGCCTGAAGGGTCCTTGTATGAAGCCTAAGAGGAGGCTATAGTGAAGTTGACTTCATCCAAGGGGAACTAGGGTTTGAACTAAGTCTAAACTAAGTATGAGGTGTTATAAATGTCAAGAGAAGCTTAATATGAATAAGTACATGACAAGTATTGAAAGTGGAGGATTTTACACTCTTATAGAGGCCCATGTCTAAGCATGGTTGAACTTGAAAAGGTGATGGGTCTTGCACTCTTATAGAGGCCCAAAAGTTTTGAAAATGTAATGGGTCTTACACTCTTATAGAGGCCCAAAAGTTTTGAAAATGTAATGGGTCTTACGCTCTTATAGAGGCCCAAAAGTTTTAAAAATGTAATGTGCATCAGACAAAGAGATATATTCATCATGGTAAGAGTTTATGAAGGAAACACTTGAACATGTAAGCAAAGATTTAATCCATGGGATAAATTACAGAGAAGTTCAAGCAAGTATATGTATTCAAGATGAATAGAGGATCCAATGAATATAGTAAGGGAAACAACCAAGCATACTTGAACAAAAGGACATGTTTATGACAACAACATGTGGATGAATATGTAAACATACAAGAGATGGCATGTGATAATACTTAAAGACGACAAGTTTAAAGTTTAAAAATCATGTGAACAAGTTAAGGCATTACTTGAACATTTAAGCATGGATACAAGTTGAACATGTTAAGACAAGTTGATAAAAACCAAACATGGATATTAGGGGTTCAAACATGGTCATAAGCAAGTAAGAACATCACAAAAAGTTTAGGCATACAAGTATGTATTCATAGTCATTTTCAAGACAAAATTCAAGTATATAAGGACACCTAAACATGGTAAAAGCAACACAAAGACAAATATGCACATCATGGTTATGTAAACATGGAAAGAACATCTCATGTTAAGGCAAAATAGTCAAGCAAATAGCTCATGGTATGGACAAAGTTCAACATATACTTTTAACATGTAAACATGCATCAAAAATGTATAAAACTCAAGTAATATCATAATTCACAAGTTCAGAAGGTCAAACAAAGTTTCTAAAAAGTGTATATGGTTCATACAAAGCAACATGTACAAGAGAAAGTAAGGGAATACTCAAAAGAATCAAAAGAACTTCATGGAAACCCTAAAATGACCACATACTTTGATAATTCAAAAATGTATCAAAAATAATTATTTTGGTGTTTTCTTTTCACAAACAGAAAATAGGCATTATCATAAACAATTTGCAAAAAGAATGGGTTCAAAATGATAAAAATTGAGAAAGTTATGATGAATTGGATTTACAAAGAAAAACAAGAAAATAAGTCATTGAAAATAATGGGGAATGGTCCTCATGGGTGTTGAACCCATGCCATCACGCTTACCAACCAAAACACTAGCCAGTCTAACCACGCGCGCGTGGTGATCATAAGAGGAAGCAATATATTATATGTGTTATCCAGTTGAATAATCAAAAAAATAAAATGAACCTGGGGCGAGGGGGATTCAAACCCCAGTTTCAGTAGTGACAAGTACTTAAGGCGCGCAGGTTAACCACTGAGGTAGTGATACATCCATTGTATCACCCCACCCCATTAATACATATGCCTAGCAAGCTTGGTCTGTCCAAAACAAAAGGGCGCCCAAGGTTGGTCATGCCCAAGATTTTCAGGTTTTATGTCATTTGCAAAACCAACAATAACTTGGTCATTTCTCCATGAAAATGGATGAAATAAAATCCAAACCTGCCTAGAATTTCCTAAGGAATCTAATGGTGCAATTGGTTTAGTCTGAAGATGCTCTCATTTTAAAACTCGAAGGCTACACTAAAAATGACCTATTCTTGCAAGTTCAACACAACAGTCATGTATACTCAAATATAGCACTCAAAAATTGTTCAATCACAACATATATGATATATCAAGCATGTCTAAACTCAATGAACATCAAAACACAACATATTTTGCAAAGTTCAAGTTCTTTAGGAACTTACCTCTTGAAGCACAAATCCAAACTTCCAAGATGCTTGCTACAGAAGTGAATGAATGCCTTGGACACCTCTAATACACCCCTAGAAAGCTTTTAGGATGCTTTGAAATCAAAGAAAATCTCTGGAACAGAAAGTGACCTTTTCTTGCAAGATGGTCAAAAGTGTCCAAAATGGATCATTCACCAAATGATGTTACAGTTGAGAAACTATTCTTGGAATAGCTTAGGGATGTTATTTAGAGTGTGTTTGAAGTGTTTGATGGTTTTGAAATGTACAGAATCAAGACATGGCTTGTGAAATGCAAAAAGTCAAAGATATGAGGTTTTGACAGTTGACTTTTTTATTCTTCTGTTTGGAGAGAAAGTTGAAGGTTTGAACACCTTCAAGGGATGATTTGTGATGTGTATGGATGGTTGTTTGAGTGGCTTAAGCTCTGGTTTTGAAAATTCGATTCTCTCTCTTTGGAAATTTGAAATTTTGAAGTGAAAGAGGAAAAATAAAAAAACAAGTGTTGTGATTTTTTTGGTGTGTTTTGAATGATCAAATATGGTCTCTATTTATAGGGGAGCAAGTTTGTTTTGGAGGAATAGTGATGGTTGAAGGTTGAGCTCAATGTTCAATGGTTTTGGAAATGCATCATTACTTCCAACTCAAGGTACCTTATCTCTTCCACTAGCCTAGCTCTTCTTTTGACAAATTCCACATTCTACAAAGGTGTTTATTGTTGTTTAAGAGTGCATCTTGACTGGTGAGAGTGTTTTCTTTGACAATGCACTATTCCACATAAATGTCTCGAATTCAAGGCTTAAAGTGATGACGTCTCATCATTTCAAAGGGATTCCTCTTGACTTAGTGGTATTATCTTGTAGGTTTTGCATGATTAATTCAGATTCTTGTTGAATGAGCATTGTATGATCATCATAGTTTGACTCAAGAAATTGTGCACCACAAGTAATGTCAAATCTACCTTACCAAAACAGTTGCATCAAGGCATTTTGTGCACTCCATATCTCCTTGCTCAAATGGAATTAGATTGTGTTCTTGGACATTTTGGAAAGCTGTCATATCACACTTCAACTTTGATGTTTGAGTCTGGTCTTAATTCATCTTAGATCATGGTGAAAAATAGTCTCAAAGTTGGCTCCAACACAAGACAGATTCTCTCTAAAATTTTTCTAAGTGTCAAAGTTCAAAAAGTGTGGAAACCCTAACTTCATGGCCTTATATCTTAAAATCTATGCATTTTTTGGGAATCCACCCTCAGTGACAAAGTTGTAGTATGTAACAAGCTCTTCAATTTGATCTTTGGATCAAAGAAAATGGTTACTTTGTTTGGAAGTTATGACCTTGGAAAGTAGGGCACAAATCATTGTTTTTCATGACTTTAGAAAAATTTTAAGTTCTCCATGGTTGCCCTTTTTACAAGTAACCTCACTTTTCTTGATTTTTATTGATCAATCATGATCAAAATCACATATTAACATCTTTCTTGGCTTGAAGAGACCATTTTGACCAAAAACTCCAAAAGTCAAACTTGATTTTGACCACAGTTGACTTTTTGTATCAGATGAATTTTGAACTTTGTGATCCTTTATGAAATCAAATCCTTGGGCTAAATTAAACATCATGGATGGACTCCAAATGTGTTTTTGAATTTCTTGAACCATGTCCCAAGATTTGAGATCATGCCTTGCTAAACAGTCAAAGGTATGGTTGACTTTTCATAAAAAAACCCTAGTTTGTGGTCCAAATGAATTTGAATTCTTGTACTGCTTATGAATCAAGTTTTTTGGATCAATCCAATCATATGAATGGACTAATACGAGACATTTGATGTCCTTGAAACATATCTGGAGGTCTTGGATCATGCCTTGCTCCACAAGTCATCCCAAGGACTGAATTAGGTTAAAACCCCAATTTTGGTGCACTAAGGATCTTGAGGCTTGTTGATTTTGAAATGAGGCAACCTTGTACTTGATTGTTTGATGAATGAGAGCTCTTGGTCTTCATGGATGAATGAGAGGCTGGGTAAGTTGAAGATCATGCTCATTCTTGATTGATCCTTTGAATGAGTCTCATTTGAGGCTCGAAAACCCCATTTGGTAATCAAATGAAACAAACAACAATCTTTGTATCTCCAAATGGGTTAGTGATGCATAAAAATATACACAAATATGGTGCTAATGAAATGCAAATGATGTGGGATCTTAGGGTCAAAAATTAGGGTATGACAGACGTGTTCAAAGAACATTTCCTTTGTATCCAAAAGAAGAAGGGAAATTAAATTATAAAGATAATAAGTGACTATGGTAAGGAGTTTTAGAACTCCAAGTTCTATAAATTTTTCTCTACTAAAGGGTTCGGTCGTGAATTCTCAGAACCTATCAGACCTCAGCAAAATGGAGTGGTAGAACGTAAGATTAGAACCTTACAATAAGCTGATAGAGTTATGTTGCATTCCAAGAAACCACCTTATTATTTTTGGGGTGAAGCCATGAACACTGCTTGCTACATTCATAATCGAGTGACTATCAGATCTTGAACCAATACCATAATGTATGAGCTTTGTAAAGGTTGAAAACCAAATGTTAAATACTTCCATATCTTTGGTAGTAAGTGCTACATATTAGCAGATTATGAACAAAGGAGAAATATGGATCCAAATAGTGAATAAGGGATGTTCCTTGGATAATGTTGTACCCCAAAATTTTCCTTCACTTTATCCTAACCTTAATTGGTTTGTGCTTCATAGTCATATGCATTTGTCCACTAGGCCATTATAATCACAATCATACATTTCATTGAATTCCTAGACATGGGATCAAGGTATCATAGAGGCTTGATACTAGGGTTTCTATGTTGGCTTAAAGATTCCTACATCAAATAAGCTAGATTCATCTGGTTTCTCTTTAAGCATGGATTGTGGAATTAAAGTTTAGTTCATAGGCCATATGGAACTTTTCCGCAATGTCACTTTCTTCAAGAATCAGACTCTTATCATCATGAGCATCTTACCATTTTATCTTCATCAAGAATACCAAACATATATTGATTGATTATGGTCCTAGAGCTTCAAGATGGTCTTGGGCCAGGCATTATTCAAAGCTCTTCTCAAGGAGTGGGTATGTTAAACTCTTCTAAAAAACATTCTTAGGCCATTCACAAGCTTGTTTAAAAATTGGTTTTTGGACCATTGGTGAAGTTTTTCTTTCTCAGAGTTGTTATTAGGTTATGTTTTCAACTTAGTTTTGTATCCATGCCTTGCAAGATTGTGTCAAAGGGCTTTGGTGCGTGGTCTTAATATATATTGTGGCAAGAAAGTGCAAGGGCGATTGAAGAAAATCTCTTTCAAGGCCAGGCTACTTGATTAATTTGTTCGTGATTACTAAGTCTCATAGATTGGTGCAAAATATCAAATTACTAAGCTATAACAAGGTGATTTTTAGTTGTGTTCAAGTCATGTTTAAAGATGTGTTGGCCATATTCATTGCCAACTTATAAGTCATGGTCCAAATAAAAGGGGCGCAGAGGGGTATTCCAAATACAAAGACACATTCCAAGTCTACAAAATTCAGTTGAAGGCAAAAGAAAACACACTTGTTACCATTGATACTCAGAATTACAAAGACCATTACAATGTATTGCATATGAAGTCCATATACAAGATCAAGCCAAGCAACATTTTTGAGATCACTAAGAAAAACCACATTAACCTTCTATTTCTTCCAAACCAAACAATGTCGTTACTGTTTTGACTTTGATAAAACCACTGTGATAGTGATAATTGGTTGATCAATGAATTAGGCTTCCTCCCACAATGCCTTGGAACTCCCTTATGGATAGGATGACCATGGAGCTTCATTCAAGACAAGAATAGTACCTGCAGGTAAAATAGCTCATATTTTTGGATCTAATTCAAGTCATGATAATAAACAAAGAAACATGAAGTTGCATGGAACCGAATTACTATAGAGGATGTTATGCAATTACCTGAAAATTTGGAAAAGTTGTATTCTGATGTTCACTTTCTTAAGTCACTGAAACATGAAAATATTAGTTGTATAGCTCTTGGGTGGATGAAAAGACCAGGACTATTAACATAATTACTAATTGTCCACCTCTGGGAGTTTGAGGCAGTATCGGAGAAAACATAAGAACGTGGATATGAAAGATATCAAGAACTGAGCAAGTTAAGATTGGAGATCTCGGATTGGCAATTATCATGCAGCAACCTACTGCCCGGAGTGTCATTGGTACTCCAGAATTCATGGCTCCGGAGCTTAATGAGGAAGAATATAATGAACTTGTTGTGCTCAGTCAATAAAACTTCAACCATCCATTTGCAAACAAAACAACACTTATTCATCTAGAAGACATTTGTTTTAAGACAAAGAGTATATACAAGTAATTATCTATAACATTGTTTTGCTGTTCAAATATTGGTCTATCATAAGGAGTATTTAACTTCAACATGAAGTGTATGGCTGACAAGATTCAGAACCATGTTTAAATTTCAGGTGTTTAAAAATATGGTTAACTAAATTGTATACTAGAATTGAACTGCATTGCACTATAAAAAAACTGAATCATTTAAATGGTTAATGAACTGAACCATTTAAGTAAAACAATTCAAATTCAATTTAAAACTGGTTCTGAACCAATTTTCTTTTATAAACTGGTTTAATTATATAAATTCATTAGTTTTTAATAAAAGAAATAAAAAATTTACTAAAAGTTTAAAAAAAATCTGAAAATTTTAATAAAAATAAAAAATTTAAAAAAAATTCTAAAAAATATATTTTTTATTTCCTTGAAAATAACTTTTTTATTTCTGAACTTTTCTCATAGTCATATAGCTATAGCCGTTCTTTTTGTCTAAAATAAAATAAAACCACATGTACTACAGTCATATTAATATATATCAATGCAATATCAATGAATAATATATCATGAATCATGATGTCTCTTGATAGATAAATAAATAAATTTCACAGTATTATCTTTCTTCACTAGTGTTTGTGTTGTTTGAAAAATTAGCAAAATTAGCAGCACGCTACTTCTATTTATCTTTTATGTTCACATTAAAAAAATCCTTTTGATCATTTTGATTGCATCGTTTTTGACTTTATTAGTATTTTTAATTTTTCCTTGTGTTCTTCATGAAGAATCAAGATTCTCAAATGTGTTTTTGATGAAGACAACAACATTGTAAAATCTATTGAAGATCAAAAAGGAAATGATTCAAGTCAAGTATTAAGTTTCAAGTATCAATTATATCAAAAAGTCTTGAAGTTGCTCAAACAATTGATCATAATCTAAAAGGTATATGAACTCAACTTATCCTTGAATATACAAGTGTTCATATCATCAAGCATATTTTGGCATGAATCATCAAAATTTTTTATTTTGAAAACCATTCCTTTTCATACCTTTTGTTAAAGTATTTTTTAACTTTTAACACTGGTTAATCGATTAACATTTGGTAGTTCATTTCTGTTAATCGATTAACCTTAAGAAAATTTGAATTTTTTGCTCGTTACAAGGTGTTAATCGATTAACACATTACTAGTGCAATAGTGTTAATCGATTAACACTGAACCAGTATGTGAAAATATTTTATTTTTCAGCCTTATGAGTTTTTGAAAAATGGTTTTTGATGCATGGCAACCTTTGGACATTTACACCCTTTTGTAAAGGTGTTTAGTGGCTTATATAAATTCATATTTTCAGATTTTGAATTCACCTTCTTGCAAACAATTTTCAAACATCTTTATTCTCTTAAATCTTTCATTTTCTCAAGTGTAAAAAATCAGAATTATCTAAGAGTGAAACTTTGACATTGCACTTTCATCTCAATCATTATAGTTTCATTCTTGCATCATAAAACACTTGTATATTATGTATAAAGATTATTTGTCAAGAAGAAGATCAATCTTGTGATTGATATATTGAAGAATCAAAGTTTCAAATACTTACTAAAAAATTCAGAATTATTGTAAAAATCCTAAAGTTCCAAGGATTGTTTGGATTTAGGTGTTGACTATAAGGAGAAGGATTGTTTCTCTTATAGGGTTTGTTATATTCCTTGTTGTCCAAGTTTGTTGGAAACAAGAGGTTGAATTAGAGAGGATTATTCTCTTTTCAACTTGGTTGTAAAATCCAAGTGGTTGTTCTTGGTGTGTTTGTTAGAGTCTGTATAGAAAGGCTAGGATAGTCTTGTCTTAGGATCTAACATTATTAAAAATCTCTTACTGTGTAAGGGGACTGGAGTACTCTCGGACTATGAGGGGAACCAGGATATATCGCCTGTGTCATTTACTTTCCGCACTTTACCGCATTTCATCACTTAGAAACTTTAGGAAAGTAAAAATCAATTTCATCGAAAAACCGAGAATATATTCTAAGGAACCTAATTCACCCCCCCCCCCCCCCCCTCTCTTAGGTATATTCCTACTTACAATTGGCATCAGAGCAGGTTATAGGTAATTTGTTCCTTCAAGATCCAAAATGGCTTCCACAAGCGCAAATCCGGTTTTCAAAGATGGAGGTAGTAGTAACAAACCCCCTCTATTTTCAGGAGAGTATTTTGACTTTTGGAAAATTCGAATGAGAGCACACTTAGAAGCATAAGGAGATGGAATATGGGAAACTGTTGAAAATGGTCCACATCAACCAATGAGTGTAGTAAACGATGTTGCAACTCCAAAGGTTAAAAATGCTTATAATGAAGATGATAGAAAGAAATTGCTCGATGAAAAGAAATCCATTAACATATTACAAAGTGCTTTAAGTATGGATGAATTTTTCCGCGTTTCACAATGTAAATCCGCTAAAGAAATTTGGGACACTTTAGTGGAAACTCATGAAGGAACCACTGAAGTTAAAAGATCTAGATTGAATACATTAAGTCAAGAATATGAGATGTTCCGAATGCAGCCCTGAGAATCCATCATTGCATTACAGAAAATATTTGTTCATTTGACTAATCACTTAATGGCACTTGGTAAGACATTTTCTAATGATGAATTGAATCTCAAAGTTCTTAGATCTTTGACTAGAGAATGACAACCGAAAGTCACGGCAATATCGGAAAAGAAAAGTCTTTCTACAATGACTTCCGCATCTCTATTTGGAAAACTCCAAGAACATGAATTAGAACTTGGACGACTTGAAAAACATGAACATCAAGAAAAGAAATCCAAGAGTATTGCATTGAAATTAGATTTAAAAGATAAACAAAATGATGATTCATCGGAGGAAGACGAAAATTTCATGCTACTGGTATAAAGACTCGGTAAATTTTTTGGTAATAAAGACAAGTCGTTTAATTATGCTAAAAGAAAGAAACACTTCAAGAAAAATGAGGCTACCACTTCATCTCAAGATGTTACATGTTACGAATGTGGAAAGCAAGGTCACATAAAGCCCGATTGTCCAAAACTCGCAAAGAAAGGAAGTTTCAAAGGCAAGAAGGAATCAAAAAATAAAAAGGCATATATTGCATGGGAAGACAATGACATTAGTTCATCATCCGACTCGGAGAGCGATGAAAGCGCAAATTTGGCACTAATGGCTACACCCAACTCCGATAATGAAAATGACGAGGTTAGTAATGAATTTTCTCTTTATGATAATGATGCACAAGAAGCCATTAATGAACTCTTAAATGAATGTAAGTGTCATACCCTAAATTTTGACCAGGAATTTTTATTTTTTCTCATTTCATCTGTCTATATTTTCATACTGTGTTGTCTGTATATCATATCATATATTTTCTTCATGAATTATTTTTTTGAATTATCAGCCGGATTTAACGTGTAAAATTTTCAGGTATTTTGGTCAAACTGAAAAGTCAACAGTGCAAAAAGTCGATATCCGGACAATTTTTAAAATCTAACTTTCAGACATCATTTTAATCTATTTTTCACGTACTTTAACCTGGTGTGCTTATTTTAATTTTTTGACTTTCCGGTCATCATGTTCCTGACCCGTCTGAGCCTTTTTAGCGGGTAAAATCAATTTCAAAATTTGACAAAACGCCGTATTTTTTCAAAATGTATATTTTTGCTGATCGTTTTGGTGCGTTCATTTTATTTTTTTCAGACACTTCGATACCGGACGATATTATCATTTTTTAACCGGTTTCAGTTTTGATTTTTATTAATTTTATTTTTTTTACTAATTAGATTTTTAATAACTTAATTTTTATTAGTTTTTTATATTTGATTTCCTATTCTATTATTATTCTATTATTTAAAGTATTATTTTGTGTATGTAATGTAACATTTTTCACAACACTTTCCTCTTCCTCACACCAAGTGCCACGCCTCCCTTTCTCTTTGTATTTTTTTTTCTCTGCTACTTTGATTCACCACATATTTCATCACATTCAACACATTATATTATTATTTATCCCAATTTTCTTAATTCATCATCATCTTCTAAAACTTGAGAAACAAGTTTCAAACTTCATCATTTCATTTCATTTTTTTCCAACTTCATCATCAAATAAAACACAATTTTCTTCATTCAACCCACATTTTCAAATATCATCATCTATTCAACTTTTATCATTTTTTGTAGATAGAATTTCACTAATTTTTCAAACTCCATCATTATTTTAGATAGAACTCTAACTAATTCTATCTCTAATTCATCATTTCATCTCATAATTTTATCTATAAACCATCATCATCTTTGATTTTTCTTTCGACAAAACTTCATAAGCAAGCTATGATTTTACTATAAATAGACAAGCATGTTACACTTACAATGGACACCAAAACAAATACATATATTGTTTTCTCAACTCTCTCCCTCCTACAAACCCTCTTAATTGCTGCAACAACAAACCGAGCCACCATCCATCCAACAAAGCTCAAGGAGTCTTTCTTTCTCTTCTGGAACTCCATTGAAGAAGCCTTGGACTTTCTCCAAGAGGTAAGTGTTCTTACACTTTGATATCTTTGTACATGCATCATTCTTGAACATTTATTGAAGCAAAAATGTAGTTCTTAATGTGTTTGTTATGGTCCTCCTACTGTTTGCACTTTAACATGTTTATATGTGAAGTTTATGTTGTTTAAAAACTAGAGTTCAGTTCTGGTTTTTCAATTCATGTGTTTTGTACGTTGAGTTTCAGTGAGTATGAGTGGTACCATTAGACTCCTTGCGAAAAATAGAGCAAGTTAGGTTCTTACGGTTTTTAATTTCATGAAAAAATGAAGAAGTTATGAAGCTTAGAAGATTGGCCATAGTGAAAACGCGTAAGGAAGAAGAAAGGTGTTTTGCTTTTGATTTGTCTTGCTTCTAATCTATTCTGCTTCTGATTTGTCTTGCTTCTGATCTGTTTTGCTTCTGATCTATTCTGCTTCTGATCTATCTTGCTTCTGATCTGTTTTGCTTCTGATCTGTTCTGCTTCTGATCTGTCTTGCTTCTGCTCTGTTTTGCTTCTGATCTGTTTTGATTCTGATATGTCTTGATTCTGATCTGTTTTGATTCTGATCTGTTTTGATTCTGATGTATTTTGCTTCTGATGTATTTTGCTTCTGATGTATTTTGCTTCTGAACTGCTGGGTTTCTTAACTGTTTTTTATTTATTTTCTTCTTTTTTTCTTTTATTTATTTTATTTCTTTTTAATTTTCTTTTTTAATATTTTTCTTTTATTTAATATCTTTTATTAAAAACCTTCTTTTAATTATTTAGACCTTTATTTTATTTAACTTTTTAAATTAATTAACACTTTGATCAATTCTTTCGTTTATTATTTTATACCTCTAAAATGTTTATTACTTTGTATTGATTTTAATTCAAGATTTTCTTTTATTTCAAAATACACTTTGATTTATTTTCTAAATATGCAACTTGTACATTCTTGTGAATTTTTATCTTGACATAATCCTTTGATATTCATCCTTGTTTCCTTTACTTTATGATGTTAATAATTAAAATACTTCTTTCCCATAAATATTCATACCATTGATCTTACTTTGCCATGTTCTTATTTAATTTGATTTCACGATGCTTTGCCGTGTATATGCTTTTATCTCACGATGTTCTTCCGTGTATGTTTTCTATTACATGATATTTTTCCATGTATGCATATCTTTGATTTCATTGATTTCACGATGTTCTGCCGTGTATATTTTTATTTGCCATGATGTTTTTCCATGACGGCACGATGTTTTGCCGTGTATAATTTATCACATGATTCTTTTCCATGTATAAGTGACTCTGATTTTATCTGTCACGATGTTTTGCCGTGTATTTTCTCTCTGTTTGTTCATGATGCTTTGTCGTGTATATATTTTATCACATGATGTTTTTCCATGTATTTAGTTTCACACACGATGTTCTTCCGTGTATATTTTATCTGTCACAATGCTTTTCCGTGTATATTTTCAACTGACACGATGTTTTGCCGTGTATTCATTTATTCCGTGATGTTTTGCCACGTATGCATGTTCCCTTAGGATCTCTTAGTTCAAACTTAATATTCTATTAGGTTTGAAATAAGATAGACATTAGGATATTTTACCAAGCATGATAATTTTAGGATTAGATTTTCCCTCTCGCCACCGTGCGATTTAAACTTTATATTCTGTAGTTCGTGCCCCTTAAAGGTGAACTATGACCGCGCTGATTTCTCAAGATCGCGTTGAGAATACGTAGGCATAAGACTGTAAAGTCTTAGCGAGCAACCTTTTCTTTTTTCATCGTCTCTTTACATCATACGCTTTCCCGGATATTCGTATTTTCAACCTCTTATTTTTTTTATCTCTTTCAATCCGACGTTTTCCCGGATATCTGCAACCTTTTCTTTTTTTCATAGTCTCTTTACATCCGATGTTTTCCCGGATATTCGTATCTTCACTCTTTTCTTCCCTTTACATCCGAGGTTTTCCCGGATATTCATATCGCTTCTTTTTAAAATAACTTTCCTTGTGATTTAGATTCAAATTCATAATTTGTTATCAAAACTTCCTTCAATTCTTGAATAACTAACCATACAGCTATGTTTATAACACTGGAAGCTTGCTCGCCTGTAAGTTTTTACCAGCTTTCTTTTACATACTTGCTTATATATATTTCAACTGTATATATATATATTGTTCTGGACTGGACCAATGGCTAGAATTGGCCCAATCCGCTTCTACTCCAGAGCGGCCCAAATTGCCTAAGCCCAATCCACAGAGGGGCAAAAGTGACATTTCTGCCCCTCCAACCGGGCAAGGAACGCAAAGTTCCTCCCCGGAATTACTGTCCATTATGCACGGCTTCCTCACTGCCTGGACAGCAAAGGACAGGTGCCCGGAACTGCATTTATGCCCGACATAACGGCTAGTTTCGAGCACCCTGCCCGGCCTAACGGCTAGTTTGGGCAGTTACCTATTCTTTGGGGAAAACGGTTATTTCGCCCCGAAAATAGGACCGTTGGCCACGCGCTAGTGGCTCTATATAAACCCTCTCGCTTGAGAGGGTCAGGTATCCAAGATTCACCCTAAGAATTCACTCTTTGTACTTGCCCCTTTTTCTCTGACCTTTACTTACTTGAGCATCGGAGTGCATTGCAGGTACACCCCCTCCTCCTCTCCATACGACCAGCATCCCTGACGTACTTGGCGGCCTGATTCTACAGGATCTGATCCAGCCTTCACGATCAGTGGTGTCGTCTGTGGGAAACTTTGTTCTCCCCTTCTTTCTTTAACCGAAGATCAAAACAACTTTCGAACATCATCACGATCATGGCCTCCCAAGATCGCACCCAGGATACTCTTCACTCCACATCCTCCCCGTCAACAAATCTGACGTTGAAGGCCAATCATCTCTCCTCCGGGATGCCCGTTTCCTGAGGGATGGAGCCCCCGCTTCTCCTTCCCCAACTCCTGCTGATCGCCACAACGATCAACCGTCTCTCGACCTCCAGGCCATTCCTGTTCCGCCCAGCGCCGACCCGGCCGTGGCAGCCCTCCTGGAGGCCCTCAACAAAACCAACACCTTGATCCTGCAGCAAAATGAGAGGATCAGGGCACTGGAAGAGTCTCCCCGTCCAAGATCGCCTCCTACGTGGAAGAACCAGCGACGATCTAGAAGCCCGCAGCCACGGAGAGAAATCGACCGAAGACTGCGCCAAGAGCACGATCCTCCCGTAGCCCGAATGTGCGACCAGATATCCCCGCGTGACCAGCACTCTCATGACCACAAAAGGACTCGAAGGAACGAGGAATCTCCAATCAAGTCCAAAGGACGGACACGCTCATCTTCCCCACGAAGGAACCACTCACCTTCTCCTCGAAGGAACCGCTCACCTTCTCCTCGAAGGAACCGCTCACCTTCTCCACGAAGGAACCGCCGACGCGAGCAGCCCATCCGGTCACCATCATACACCAGTTCCAGTAACGACGACGAGCCTCGTGGCCCTTTGTCCCAGGAGATCCTGGCCACCCGCCTCCCAAAAGGCTTGGAGAAACCCCCGTCACTTAGCACGTACGACGGGACCACTGACCCAGACGAGCACATCGAGAATATCGATGCCCTCTTAGACTACCGTGGCTTACGGGGCGCCATCAAATGCAGACTATTCCCGACCACGCTTTGGAAAGGAGCAATGACATGGTATAAATAACTGCCCGAGGAGTCCATTACCTCGTGGAAACAGCTCGGCAGGATGTTCTCGCGGCACTTCACAGCATCTCGCCGCCACCCCAAAACTGAGGCCTCCCTCGGAGCCATAATCCAGAGGAAGGACGAACCTCTCCGAGCATACATCAAGAGGTTCAACAAGGAAGCGGTGCAGGTCCCGACGACAGATAAAATGAAGAAGTTCCTGCTCGAACAAGGGGTCCTCCTGGACTCCGACTTCGCTAAAGCCATCGGCCTCGCCCCACCGAGGAATTTAGACGCTCTCCTCCTCAAAGCCCAATCTCGCATCCAGTACGAGGAGAAGATTGCGGCCTGCAACGTCCAAGCGTCTCGCCACCAGGAGAACGCCCGGGCCGCCAAAGGAGAAGAAGCCTCGACATCTCGTCGGGTGAACGAAGACACGAGGACCGTACCCGCGACTCCCGTGACAGCAAATGGCCCTCCGGGCGTTTCCATGATTACACTCCCCTGACTATTTCCAGGGAGAAGATTTTGACCGAATGTGCCAATTCGGAGTTCAAACAAGTCGGGGTCCGTTTCCCCAAACAGCTGCCGAGCAGACCAAACGTGGATAATTCGAAGTACTGCCGCTTCCACAAAAGTCACGACCATACTACGGAGGACTGCATCCATCTGAAGGATGCCATAGAGATACTGATCAGGGACGGGCACCTGAAACAGTTCGCAAAGAAGAAGGACACTCCTCGGCAAGACGCCCAGGAGTCCAAGAAGGTCGAGGAAGAAATACCCTCCTCGGATGACACCAACGTACAGGTGGCATTGTCCATATCGCGGCCAGAGGACTTCTACGTCCCAGACGGGCTCAACGCCCCTGCTTATTTCGCGGCCCATAGCCCGTGGGAGACTTTTCCTTCCGCCATGGTCATTTCGGGCAGTGGATTCAACAAAGTCACTGTGGGCTCCGTGAAACGGAAGTTCGACCACCTGATCAACACCAGCTCCAACAAAGTGATGACGCTTGATCAGGCCCAGAAGGGCTCCGTCCTAATCTCCTTTTACAAGGAGGAACTCCTCGGCGGGTCCCCGAACTCCAGCATACCTCTGCTCGTCAGAGCCCAGATGGCGAACTTCGACGTTCACAGAATACTTGTCGACCAGGGCAGCTCGGTCGACATCATGTACTCCCAGCTGTTCTCAACACTTCAGCTGGATGAATCTCACCTTACTCCCTACGTGGGATCCGACTTGCAGGGATTCAACGGATCCGTCACCAAGCCGTGGGGCTACGTGGAGCTAATCGTGACATTCGACGCAGCTGAGACGGCCAGATCCATCAAGGTGCAGTTTCTGGTAATCGACTGCCCGTCGCTTTACCAATGCATTTTCGGAAGGCCAACTCTGGCCGAGTTGGTAGCAGTGCCCTCAACCGTCCACCTGAAGATGAAGTATTACACTTCAAAAAGGATGGTCGCCACCCTCCACGATGACATAGAAGCTACCAGACGGTGTTTCGAAGCAGCTACGAAGGGGCTCAACACCATTGCACCCAAGCCAAAGGTGTTGAGCAAGCCAGCACTGCCAAGCAGCTCTGAAGAAGCCAAGCCTCTGCCCCAAGTCGAATCTATCGACCTCGACATTCGCTTCCCCGACGACCAACAGGAGGAACGAGCAGCTTCAGTCGGCCCATCTACAGCACCCAGCAGCAGCTCCTACCCGATGCGCCCGATCCCGGATGGCAACTTCGAGCTAGTTCTGTTCGGCGAAGACCCCCAACGAGGAGTGAAGATCGGAGCAAACCTACCTGACATCGCGAGGAAATAGCTCAAAGCATGCCTCCGGGAGAATGCCGACCTCTTCGCTTGGAGCGCCGCAGAGATGCCCGATTTAGACCCGTCCACTGCATGTCACCAGGTGACCATTGACCCGGCCATTAAGGCCGTAGCACAATGTAGGAGAAAGCAGTCTCCGGAGAAAATGGAGGCTGCTGAAAATGCTGTAAAGGACCTCCTCGAGGCCAAATTTATTTCGGAAGCCAAGTACACCACTTGGCTGTCCAACGTTGTATTGGTCAAAAAATCTAATGGAAAATGGCGTATGTGCGTTGATTATACCGATCTCAATAAGGCATGCCCGAAGGATGCCTACCCCCTCCCCAATATTGATAAACTTATTGATAATTCCGCTGGTTTTAAACTTTTATCGTTCATGGACGCCTACTCGGGCTACAATCAAATCCCAATGGCAATGACCGACAAAAAATATACGGCCTTAATGACCGAATTAGGGAATTATTACTACAACGTAATGCCCTTCGGCCTGAAGAACGCCGGAGCAACATACCAACGAATGATGAATAAAGTATTTCGGGGAGAAATAGGCGACATGCTCGAAGTATACATGGACAACATGATCGTAAAGTCCCACGAGGAAACCGATCATACCGCCCACTTGCGAAAAGTCTTCGAACAGGCCAGGAAATACAAAATGCGTTTTAATCCGGAGAAGTGCACGTTCGGTGTCCGGGCAGGCAAATTCCTCAGCTTCTACTTAACGGAACGAGGAATCGAAGACAATCCCGACAAATGTCGGGCATTCTCCGAGTTTCCTACGCCCAAATCCAAAAAATCCATCCAGTCTCTCAACGGGATGCTCACATCACTATCTCATTTCGTGGCCAAGTCCGCCCAGCACGCCCTACTATTCTTCAAGCTCCTCCACAAAAAGGCCGCATTCGAATGGACCGAGGAGTGCGACAAGGCCCTTCTCCATCTAAAACGAGCACTCTCAGAGCCACCGGTTCTCTCTCGCCCGGACAATGGCGAAACGCTATACCTATACATGGTCGTAGCAGCCGAAGCAGTGAGCGCCGCTCTCATCTGCGAGACACCTGACGGGCAGAAGCCCATATATTTCACGAGCAAGGCGCTACAAGGACCAGAGTTACGATACTAGCAGATAGAGAAGGTGGCATTGGCCCTCATCAACGCTGCCAGGAGATTAAGGCACTACTTCCTGGCCCACACGATCGTGGTTCGAACAGATCATCCCATAAAGCAGCTGCTTGGACGACCAGATATGGCCGGACGAATGCTTAAATGGTCGCTAGAATTGTCCGAATTTGACATCCGGTACGAAGGCAGAAAAGCCCTTAAGGCCCAAGCTCTGGCCAATTTCGTCGCGGAGATGACATTCACGCCCCCCCCTC
The DNA here is from genome assembly GCA_022829125.1 of Lathyrus tuberosus. Lineage (NCBI taxonomy): Eukaryota > Viridiplantae > Streptophyta > Magnoliopsida > Fabales > Fabaceae > Lathyrus > Lathyrus tuberosus. The sequence continues at coordinate 13,057,626 of JALAZF010000090.1, forward strand.
CCCGCGAGCGAGACACGTAAGTGGACCATCTTCGTCAACGGGGCCTCAAGCTCGGCAGGTAGCAGCGCAGGCATTATACTAGAGAGCAATAAAGGGACCATCGTTGAGGTGTCACTCACACTGTCTTTCCCAACTTCCAATAACCAGGCTGAATACGAAGCCTTCCTCGCTGGGTTACGTCTTGCCGAGGACCTGGGAGCAGAAGAAGTCGTCATTTGCACGGATTCACAACTCGTGGCCCTCCAGGTACGAGGTGAATACCAAGCCAAAAACGACAACCTGACCGAATACCTGGCCCTGGTAAAGAAGGAAATGGTAAAGTTCACAACAGTAGAAGTGAAACACGTTCCCCGCGAACATAACGTACGAGCGGACGTGCTGTCTAAACTGGCCAGCACGAAGAATAAAGGCGGAAATAAGTCCGTCATACAGGAGGTACTTCCTCGACCCAGTATCGAGAAGGCCTCACCGACTCTTGACGTACAGATGATCGGCGACCACAACTGCTGGATGACCCCGTCTACAAATACCCCGACAAGGACGAACTCCCCTCTGACCCAAAGGAAGCCAGTACAATCAGGCGAAGAGTCTGCTCGTACGTATTGGTCGAAGGTAAACTCTATAGATGGGGATTCTCCATCCCGCTGCTCAAATGTGTCGAGGAGGAAATGGTCGCACACATCCTGCACGAAATCCACGAAGGAATTAACGCCCAACATCTCGGCGGGAGGTCCCTCGCTCGAAAAGCTCTCCGAGCAGGATACTACTGGCCGACTATGCAAAACGACGCAAAAGAGCACGTAAAGAAGTGCGATAAATGCCAACGGCATGGGGACATGCACCTATCCCCGCCTAATGAGCTCAAGATTATGTCCTCCCCGTGGCCATTCGCTTGGTGGGTCCTGGACATCCTAGGACCTTTCGTGGTAGGATCAAGTCAGAACAAGTACCTCAAAGTGGGTGTGGATTATTTCACAAAGTGGATAGAAGCAGAACCTTTAGCCAAAATAACTGCCCTCAACATCCTGCGTTTCTACAAACGAAACATCCTTGCACGTTTCGGTATTCCCCAAGCGATAGTAACGGACAACGGGACGCAGTTCCCGGACAGGAAGTTTCAGGACTTCGTCGCCCAACTGGGCACGAAGCAACACTTCGCATCCGTCGAACACCCCCAAACAAACGGGCAGGCTGAGGCAGCTAACCAAGTCATCCTTCGAGGCCTCAAGCGAATGCTAGACGAAACGAAGAAGGCGTGGGTCGAGGAGCTACACAGCGTGCTCTGGGCTTACCGTACAACTCCTCATTCAACGACCGGGGAAACACCTTTTCGTTTAGCATACGGAACCGAGGATGTAATTCCCGTCGAAGTTCACGTGCCCTCTAGGCAGACAGAGTCGCCCCTAGACGAAGAGATGAATGACGAATCTTTAAGGGAAGAGTTCGACCTCGTCGAGGAAATCAGAGTCGGGGCAGCTCTCCGCGAGGCCTCACTGAAACAAAAGATCACCATCAGGCACAACGCCAAAGTGATACGACGAGAGTTCGACGTGGGAAGCCTTGTCCTAAGAAGAAACCACAAAGACTCTCGTGAAGGCAAGCTAGCAGCCAATTGGGAGGGACCCTATCGCATCCGGGCAAAAACGGAAAATGGGGCCTACTACCTAGAACATCTCACTGGGGAGGAACTCGCTCGACCATGGAACGCCGAAAAGCTAAAACAATACTACAGCTAAATCCTTGGTTCGACTCATCGCAACGACGAACGTCAGCTGCCGACCACTATGCGCATCTAGGTACAAGCGTCACATACGATTAAAGCATAACCCCGCTCAGTAACGAGCTGGGTAGTTACTCGACAGCGATCCTCGATCGAGCACCGCCATCGTCAAAGTACCATGATTGGAAGAACCCCAGCTCGCGATGGGACGTTCACACCGCGAACTCAGGCCTCAAACGCGACCTGAGCTCCGCTCCCTAGCCAGGATATTCCCCGGCCGTTCGACCAGTTCCCCACACTGTCGAACACATCTACAACGAGTAATCCCCCATAAATATTCGCACAAGTCAAAAGCTCCCAAAGACGGGCAGACATACGTTCACAGCAAGCATGCATACAACACTTACCAAAAATAAACGCAAGTAAAATCATGGGCGCGGAGAAGCCAGAAATATAATTAGCAACGATTGTGCACTATTACATAAAATGGGGCCATGCCCCCAAAAATAAAATTACAAATAATTCAACGGCGCGCAGGCCGGACAAGATACAACAACATCAAAATAACAACACTCCTCATTAATCTGCATGCTCGGTTGACACCGGCTCAGGTTTCTGGTCCTCCTCGGGCTGGTCCTCAGGCTGAACCTCGGGGGATCTAGAACAAGGCCTGCGGGCAAGACGATGTAACCATCCTTAACGCGCGCAAGATAGTGAGTACCCTCGACAGAGATCTCAAGCCCGCGGTTCACCACCCGCAATTGAGCCACGACGCTTTGAAAAGACTCCTCTGCCACGGCGATACCGTCATCTTCGTCCAGCAGGATACGGGCAACCAGCTCAGACCTAGTCTTCAACTCTTTTATATCATCCGGTTCGTCGGCACCCGGGGCGATGGCCGCCATCAACTCTTTGTTCAGCTCCTCAGCAGCCTTTTTCTCTGCCGCCAGCTTGGAGACATCCTCTTTCAACCTGGCCGTCTCCTCTTCGGCCTTCTTCTGAGCCTCACGGACACTCTTAACTTCCTCCTTGAGGGCCGCCTCAGAAGCCCGGGCAGCATTGAGTTCGGACTCAAGTGTAGAGTCCCCTTCGGCGTAGACAGCAGTCATCTCCAACATCCTGACCAGGGCAGAAGCATCTTGGGCCACCAGCGCCCTCTTGCTCGGGAGATCCATGCCTTCCAAGCAAAGGGATTCCACCCGAGGGACGACCAAAGAGTTACCTTCAAAGAACCTCCTATCAAGGATGCACGGAGGTAACTCAAACTTCCCTTTCTCCGGCACACGGGTAAGGTCCACAGCATCTAATGTCCTTGGCCGCTTCGTCCGCCCGGTCAAAGGCAGTGGAGATCCCCGTGGAGCAGGAGAGGGAGAAGAAGAGGTCCCCACAGCAGTTTGAACAAGAGGAGGAGCACGGGCACCAGCAGGCCGAGACTTAGGAGGAGCTGCTGCTCCAGCTTTATTCCTCGCCATAGCATTCCTCACCACGCGATCGCGAGCCTGAGGCATCTCACCTACGCAAATAAAGAAAAAACGAGCATGTTAGCTACGTGGAAAAGAGATAACACAAACAAAATATAAATAACCAAGACTACCGAGCAGCTTCTCAGCGTCCGCGGGAGTCTTGCACTCCAGCAGTGCCTTAACACTGACGAATCTGCGCTCAACTCTCTGGCTCCCATCCTCCTCTAAGATAGGGCTACCCTTGCTCGTCCAGCAGCTTGCAAGACTGAAGGAGTTGACCTAGTTCACCAGCCTCTCGTACGCCACAGCGTCCTGCCCGCGCAGATCGCTCGGCTGAAAGACATAAGTGCTGGGCTTCTTGGAGAAATGGTCGGGTGCCCAGCGGATGGGGAACCTGTAGAGCCTCTGCCCAATATATTTCCCCTCCTCGTTGAGAAGCTCATTTCCATCCTCGTCAACCTCGATTTCCCAGACGTATGTGCTGTCCTGGGCCACCTCAGACACGGGTTCAACGACGAAGTACCGCTCCTTGAAAGTCCGGATCGACTCCGAGAACGGCTTAAATAGTTTTCTGGGCTGCTTCAAAGAAACCCATCCATACTTCTTCCCCGTCAGCTGCCTTTAAAGATGGAAAACAGTGAAGAACAGAGGGAGAATAGTCCCCAGAGAGAGATGCTCGCACACCAATTCAAAAGCCCGGATGAAGGCCAGCGAATTAGGGTGAAGTTGAGAGGGCGCCAGCTTCAGATGCTCGAACACCGACCGCTGGAAATCAGTGAAAGGCAGCCTCAGTCCCAGCTCTTTGAAGGCATACTCGTACATTGTAAAGTGGTCCCCGAAATCCGAGCAGACCCGCTCGTTCAAAGTAGGGAAGTGCACCTTTCACTCCCCCTCTGGTCCTACCTCCGTAAAGACGTCCGCCAAAGACTTTGCGAACGTAGAAATATGCTCGAAAGGTTCGGCCACCTCCCACTCCTCTGCGGAGAACCCTTCGATGTCATCCTCCTCTATATCATCCCGAACCTCTTCTTCCTCCTCGGCATTGCTGGACGAACTTGAGGCCGCCGAGCTCAAAGCCGCAGAGCTCGAAGCCGTCGAGCTACTATTTTCCTCGGAGCCAGTTTCCTCCTCGGACTTGTCTAGAATGACCTCTCTGTCTGGCCCCGTCGCCCTTACGATCACCTAAAAAGCAGAGAAGACAGTGAATTCGACAGCAAATCAACTCCACCCTTCCACTGCTAAGTCAAATGAAAGGGCGCGCGAAGGGCTGGGGACAGCGTCCCCGGCCTAAGTCCTAACATCAAAGAAAAAACCTCCCCGCGAGGATATGCACAGAACTCTCAACTCAGAACGAGGAGCTTGCCCGCGCTCACGCCCAGTTTCCGGTCGAAGCTTCGCCGGAAATCGCAAAGCTTCACCAGAATCTAGGAACGATCTACCGGAAAACTCATCGTTCTATCAGAAGATGAACAAACACGGTGGTCACGCATGCACAACTACCGCAACCACGCCGTGGACCACCCTCCTCGCTAAACATACTACATACTCCGGCGAAGTGCTGAAGGCAGAAAAATGGCGCAACCACCGTCCACCACCAACACTCGCCAGAAATCCACCTATTTTATCACCTAAAGCTAACCCTAACCGCATACAATCTACCACTAACAACAAAAGGAAGTAAAACAAGCCACAGATCAGAAAACTTGATTTTGGAAGAGAGTATAAGCTGCTCGAAGCTGGTGACGGTGGTCGGAAAGCCTGAAGACGATGACGGGCAAGAACGCAGAAGAGGCGAAGAGAAATCAGAAAGAAAAAGTGCAAAATGGGACAATCTTCCCCCTTTTATACTGAGGGGCATGTGCACACACGCGCCCGTAGGCCATAATGACTACCCACTAGCCATCATTACCTATTAACTGCTACGCGGGGCTCGAGGAAGACGTGGCAACCCAACATTTCCAATTATGTCTGACGCTTAATCTCCCCGAATACCGGGCAATAAGGTCACGACCACGAATATCACGGACACAGAGAGCCACAAGCACGTCGAGACAACTTTCCTCGCCGACAAACGATGACTCTATGCTAGCTCCCCGGAGCAACGAGCAGTCCTTAAGTCATCACTCCCACGCTCGATAGCAACGACTTGGGGGGCTCCTGTTCTGGAGTAGACCAATGGCTAGAATTGGCCCAATCCGCTTCTACTCCACAGCGGCCCAAATTGCCTAAGCCCAATCCACAGAGGGGCAAAAGTGACCTTTCTGCCCCTTCAACCGGGAAAGGAACACAAAGTTCCTCCCCGGAATTACTGTCCGTTATGCACGGTTTCCTCATTGCCCGGACAACAAAGGACAGGTGCCCAGAACTGCATTTATGCCCGACATAACGGCTAGTTTCGAGCACCCTGCCCGGCCTAACGGCTAGTTTGGGCAGTTACCTATTCTTTGGGCAAAACGGTTATTTCGCCCCGAAAATAGGACTGTTGGCCACGCGCTGGGGGCTCTATATAAATCCTCTCGCTTGAGAGGGTCAAGTATCCAAGATTCACCCTAAGAATTCACTCTTTGTACTTGCCCCTTTTTCTCTGACCTTTACTTACTTGAGCGTCGGAGTGCCTTGCAGGTACACCCCTTCCTCCTCTCCATACGACCAGCATCCCTGACGCACTTGGCGGCCTGGTTCTACAGGATCTGATCCAGCCTTCACGATCATATATATACCTGTATATCTGCTTAGAGTTTTCCCCAGAAATTAAGTCTAAGATTAGATAAAGCCAGTGGTCACTCTTTCAACACAGTCAAAACTAGTTCCCCATAGGAATTTCCAGATACAGTCTTGCCTCCTCTTGGGCTTATACAATATGGAACAGAGAAAGGCATTATTCGCGGTGAAACTTTTCCCAGACTGTCACTATTAGAAAATTGTCAAAGAAATTCACTTTCCCCAGAGAGGAATTCTCGGTGAAACCTCTCTTGAATTTCTTCAAACCCTAGAACTTTTCACTAAAGGAAGGCATTATTCCCGGTGAAACCTTTCTTGAACTTTTGTTAGGTTTGGACCCACAGGCTTTTTAAAAGCATCCCCAGCCTCCTCTTGGGCTTTGTAAAAGGACCCTCAGGCTTCTTAGAAGCTCTCATGCCTCCTCTTGGACTTAGTACAAGGACCCAGAGACCTCCTACTGGTTTAGGATGGAACCTAGTCATCATTCGTTAGAGCAGTCTTCTAGAGTCAAAACATCAAACCAATTTAGGGTTGATTCTCATCCCTTAAAACATCAGCCTCCTCTTGGGCATCATACAAAGACCACCTTCAGTCAAAGATCAACCTTCTCATACCAGTAGACTTGGACAGTCTCATCTCCTCTTGGATCTCAAAGAAACCCTAAAGTTTCCTGAAGGAACAAGAAAAAAAACCCTGATCATTTCATCAATTTCCAACAAAGTTAAAACCTCTAAAGGTTTCAAAACTCAATCTTTAAATTCTCACTTTAAAATTTCTCCAGCTAGAGATGACAAATTCTCTCTCAATCAAAACCTTTTAGCTTCAATCCTGAGCTTTGAACAAGACACAAACAAACAACCTTCAGCTTCAATCTTTGGCTTTAAACAAGACACCAAACATCTTTCCTCCCATAGAATAGGAGGAACTACGATTGCTCTGATTTCCCTGTTATATTTAACGGGAATACGTAGGCATAAGATTGTGAAATCTTAGCGAGCACATTAATAAAAAACCTTAGGTCTAGTACCTTACCAAAAACATAAAAAAAAATTGGAAAACAACAAAAATATATTTTCAACATCTCTCAACCTTCCCAAAGGAGAAACTTTCCCATTTATGACAGATAAACACCAGTAAGTAGATAACAGTAGAATTTCCTAAACGATCTATGGATAACCATATATAGGATGGGTAATTGACAACTCCCCATTGTATAACCTGACCCCGAACCCCCCAATCTCTTAGAAATTTGTTAAAGAAAACATTTGCGTGCAAGGTTAGTTTTAGATAGCTTCCCTTTCCTTTCCAGCTTCATAGGATAAATAAGAAATCAGAAAGTAGCACCCACTTCCAACCAATGACGATAAGGTGGTCGCGTCACCGACTAAAATCGCACGCTACAAAAAAATGGCGACTCTGCTAGGGATCCAAACTATGATTAGAATTCCCAAGAGGTTTAGGTTGTTTAGCATTTGCTATACTATATACAATATATATATATATATATATATATATATACTGTTTTTCCTACTTGATATCCGTGTTTATTTTTCTGTCAATGGGAATGCGATTAATACGCGTGTGGAAAGTTTGAGAGAAACAATAAGATAGGTGATGGCATAGACGGGGAACATTTATCGGGAGTGATTCTCGACTAAGTTGAACCTGGTAGACCATCGAATCAGTTGAGATACCCGTGTGGATTTAATGTTGAACGACCAATCGTCGTGAAAGCAGATTGTCCCAATGCGGTATCCGTGAAACTGAGGATTTAGTAGACTTTAACCATATGACCATTTGGTAGTGCGGTGACTATCGGGAATAGTTGACACGCGATACTACACTCAAAATGAGATTCATCCTAGGATGCTATAGCTCGCTCGGGTGAACCAACTTGCTGTTGATATCCCTAGGGGGGTCAATGATTTTGGGAACCTTGGAACCCGTTCTACAAGTACAAAAATTGACCAAACGAGTACAACCTTTGGGGATGGTAGAGCCATGACTCCATGCTCGTGACGTCGAACCTTTGAATCCCATGTTTGTAATTTTGCTTGTGTTTATACATCCATGCGATCTTTAAAAAATTTCAAATCTTTTACATGTGAGCTGCATCCTATAATGCATAAGCATTGCATATCATTTGCATCCCTTGCATAAGTCATACATACGTCTAGGTCATCGTCAATTCATTCTAACTGTCTGTCTTTCAGTCATCTGTAAATCATCAAACTGATTCCTCATCACCGATACAGAACTGAAACTTCAATCAACTTCAGCTCAGTTACTTCCCAAAGACAGGACAACTCATCCTTGTGTATGATTAGTCACTGACCTTGTTTCTGTCTATTTTGCATTTTCCTTGTTTGTATCATATTTATTTTCTTTTAAACTTGTTTATCTTTAAATGTCAGTTTTGATGAAATGAGCATGTACAGTATTTTGATTCAAATCATCTATTTATTTGCATCTTTATGCTTTCTCTTTCAAAAAACAAAAACTTTAAAAAAAAATACACCTCTTTTTCAAATTTTTGACTATGCAAATATTTGTGGGAGGATGATGAAAACATAATACCCATAATTGTTGTCGGTACGCTTTCGAATAAACTTTGCTGACGATGTAAAGCATTTTTCAATTCCCAAAATCTAGAGATATAAGGAAGATAATCCCTTGTTAATCCCTTTGAGCCTTGAAGTAGGAGTTTCTTTCTTTATAAAAAAACCCGCAATTTTAACCAGGGGCAGGGTAGTTCTCAGTTTAATTTGGGTTGTGTATTCAAGTTCAAAAAGTTTACATACAACAAACAGATGCTGAAAACGTCTTTCAAATCAAAAGCCAGTGATGGTCCGTCGTAATCATCAAATCAAGTAGTCACTTTCTTTCTAAGAAGAAATAAAAAAGAAAAAGCCCGCTAAGTCAAAAAGCTTAGGCAAAAACTAGGGCATCCCGCTGACTATAAATTTCAAAAGAAATAGTTCAGGCAAAAGTTCGGGATAATACAGAGAAGAGGTCATTAAATCCTCGATCTTCAAAAAGTCCACAAAGACGAAAAACAACTAAATGTTGTAAAGAAGCAGTAGCTACCGTCTCAAGACTTCTGGACCATCGTCGTCACTATCATCAGTGCAAATCCGAAACCTTTTGGAACCTGAATGCACAATTTAAGTTTAACTGAGCTTAGGACTGGAGAACATCACGAAGTTGGGGTGGGCACAAACAAATTTTGAGCCTTTATCTTTCTTTCATAAACCGTGAATCAGGCCACGTTATAACCCTCAAAATACCTAATTGAAGTAAGGTTATTTCGAGAGCATACTACAGCAAGGTTGCGATAAACTGACTCCAAAATCATTTTTTGCAAATCATTTGTTTTGGTATCATACCTCTGTTTAACTTTTCATTCAAAATGTTTTAAACCACCGTGCTTTTAATCAGTAATTCATATTACTGTATTTTTTCTAAAACAATGATTTTGTTTTCAAAAATTTTGCATGGACTTTGCATTAAATTTTCCATGTTTAAATAAACATTTTTTATTGCAAACTAGCTTTCCTTTCAAGGAATTTTCAAAACGGTTTAGAAACTAGGTCAGTGATCCTATCAGGGGCAAGTTCTTTCCAGAGCCTGTTAAGAATCAGTTCAAGATTTGTTTAGTGCAAGTCCTTCTCGGAATTGGTTTATTCAGAAAAACTTTTAAGACTCATTACTGGGGGCAAGCCTTCCTGGTATACAGCATACAGTTATTATCATTCAAGCTGAATCAATAATCAGTTCATCTACAACAGTCAGCAAGTCTAGGGAAATTCATTTGGAAAAATCCCCAAGTAGCTCTCCAACCCTCCTCCGGGGACTATCAACTCGTTACAGTTTATTAGTATGACGAAGATGTGTTTAACAAACAGCATTTTCAGTCCCTAAGCAATGGCAGTGATCTCTGTGTTGAGGAATCAGTCTTGTCTTTAACTCCCCAAAAGAGTATAAACTTGTGGATTTTCACTCCTCAAAGAGTCTAAACTTGTTGATAGCATTTTCATTTACATTACATACATTTAATCATACATCATAACATTTTCATATACAATGTATTCAAGAGTGTTTTAATCCTCATTTGCATTCATCAGTGGTCGTGTTATTATCAACATCTTACCTTTCTACAAATTCCAACTTATCTGGCACCTATACTTTTATGTCTTATCTGATGTTCTTCCAGATATAACTTTGTTTCTATCCGATGTTCTTCCGAATATATCTGTCTGTTCTAATGTTTTTTCCAGAACTTTCTTTCTTCATCCGACGTTCTTCTGGGTAAGTCTCTTTTATTCTGATGCCCTTCCAGAAACTCCTTACATGTCTATCTGATGCTCTCCCAAATATGACTTTTCTCATCTGATGTTTTTCCAGATGCAACTTTTGTTCTGATGACTTATCTGATGCTTTTCTGGATATGTCCATCGTTCTTCTAGTCTTCCAAAATTTGTTCCCGTACATTTAATGCTTTTCTAAATGTTTCGGATTTATCTTCGAAGTTATTTAATACATTCAATGCTTTTCTGAATGTCTTCTTAAAAAAAATTTCTTCAAGTCTGTCTTCCTTTCGTCCAATGCTTTTTTGAATGTCTTCTCAAAAATCTCCGAATTGGTTTCCATCCCATCCAATGTTTTTCTGGATGATTATGATATATTTCCAGAGTGATGCATTCAATGTTCTCTTGAATGTCTCTAATGCTTTTTTGGATGTGCCCAATTTGTTTTTCAGACTTCATTCAATGCTCTTCTGAATGTCTCTGATTGTTTTCCTGATATCTCTAAATATTTTCTCTTTTTCCAGATTCCATTCAATTTTCTTCTAAATTTCTCTGATGATTATGTATGCTTATGTTCCAAAGTTTCATTCAACGTTCTCCTGAATGTTTTTTACAGTTGTTACTTCATTTTTTCAGGGTTTTTCAATGCATTTCTGTAAATCTCTTATGACTGTAACCTTTTTTCCAGTAAAGTTACCTTCGCTTTCTGGATGTTCCCGTGTATTCCATAATAAAATTAAACTACTTTCTTGGGAGTCTCTGACATCTCCTCAGATCTGGTCTCATTCCACATCTAACGTTTTTCTAGATGTTGCTGATATGTTTTCCAGAGTGTGTTACTTCTTTCGCATCTGATGTTTTTCTGGATGTCTGTATGTTTGTTCCGGGGTTTATCCCTCTCTTTCTAAATACTGCTAAATACTCTTTGTCGCATCGGCAAATTTCCACAATATCTTACATCCCCAAGAAAATTTTGTTATTCTGTCTCCTGTGACAATATTCCCCACAGTGTTCAAAGTCATTACATATCATTTCATCTGCATTTATGGTCAAAATTCTAAGTACTCTGATATTTAATCCTCTTATACCTCGAATGTCTAAAACTCTTTGCTATTCATTTCTTCAGGTCTAAGAAGATTAAATAGGGGCATCTGTCATACCCTAGATTTTGACCAGGCATTTTTATTTTTTCTCATTTCATCTGTCTATATTTTTATATTGTGTTGTCTGTATATCATGTCATATATTTTCTTCATGAATTATTTTTTTGAATTATCAGCCGGATTTAACGTGTTAAATTTTCAGGTATTTTGGTCAAACTGAAAAGTCAACAGTGCAAAAAGTCAGTATTCGGACAATTTTTAAAATCGAACTTTCAGACGTCATTTTTAATCTTTTTTCCGCATACTTTAACCCGGTGTGCTTATTTTAATTTTTTGACTTTCCGGTCATCATGTTCCTTACCCGTCTGAGCTTTTTTAGCTGGTAAAATCAATTTCAAAACTTGACAAAACGCCGTATTTTTTCAAAATGTATTTTTTTTGCTGATCGTTTTGGTGCGTTCATTTTATTTTTTCGGACACTTCGATACCGGACGATTTTATCGTTTTTTAACCGGTTTCAGTTCCGATTTTTATTAATTTTATTTTTTTTCCTAATTAGATTTTTAATAACTTAATTTTTATTAGTTTTTTATATTTGATTTCCTATTCTATTATTATTCTATTAATTAAAGGATTATTTTGTGTATGTAATGTAACATTTTTCACAACACTTTCCTCTTCCTCACACCAAGTGCCACGCCTCCCTTTCTCTTTGTATTTTTTTTTCTCTGCTACTTTGATTCACCACATATTTCATCACATTCAACACATTATATTATTATTTATCCCAATTTTCTTAATTCATCATCATCTTCTAAAACTTGAGAAACAAGTTTCAAACTTTATCATTTCATTTCATTTTTTCCAACTTCATCATCAAATAAAACACAATTTTCTTCATTCAACCCACATTTTCAAATATCATAATCTATTCAACTTTTATCATTTTTTGTAGATAGAATTTCACCAATTTTTCAAACTTCATCATTATTTTAGATAGAACTCTAACTAATTCTATCTCTAATTCATCATTTCATCTCACAATTTTATCTCTAAACCATCATCATCTTTGATTTTTCTTTCGACAAAACTTCATAAGCAAGCTATGATTTTACTATAAATAGACAAGCATGTTACACTTACAATGGACATCAAAACAAATACATATATTGTTTTCTCAATTCTCTCCCTCCTACAAACCCTCTTAACTGCTGCAACAACAAACCGAGCCACCATCCATTCAACAAAGCTCAAGGAGTCTTTCTTTCTCTTCTGGAACTCCATTGAAGAAGCCTTGGACTTTCTCCAAGAGGTAAGTGTTCTTACACTTTGATATCTTTGTACATGCATCATTCTTGAACATTTATTGAAGCAAAAATGTAGTTCTTAATGTGTTTGTTATGGTCCTCCTACTGTTTGCACTTTAACATGTTTATATGTGAAGTTTATGTTGTTTAAAAACTAGAGTTCAGTTCTGGTTTTTCAATTCATGTGTTTTGTACGTTGAGTTTCAGTGTGTATGAGTGGTACCATTAGACTCCTTGCGAAAAATAGAGCAAGTTAAGTTCTTACAGTTTTTAATTTCATGAAAAAATGAAGAAGTTATAAAGCTTAGAAGATTGGCCATGGTGAAAACGCGTAAGGAAGAAGAAAGGTGTTTTGCTTCTGATTTGTCTTGCTTCTAATCTATTCTGCTTCTGATCTATCTTGCTTCTGATCTGTTTTGCTTCTGATCTATTCTGCTTCTGATCTATCTTGCTTCTGATCTGTTTTGCTTCTGATCTGTTCTGCTTCTGATCTGTCTTGCTTCTGCTTTGTTTTGCTTCTGATTTGTTTTGATTCTGATCTGTTTTACTTCTGATCTGTTTTGATTCTGATCTGTTTTGCTTCTGATCTGTTTTGATTCTGATGTATTTTTCTTCTTATATATTTTGCTTCTGATGTATTTTGCTTCTGATGTGTTTTGATTCTGAACTGCTGGGTTTCTTAACTGTTTTTTATTTATTTTCTTCTCTTTTTAATTTTTTTTTTATTTTTATTCTTTTATTTTATTTCTTTTTTAATCTTTTTCTTTTATTTTATTTCTTTTATTTAATTTCTTTTATTAAAAACCTTCTTTTAATTATTTAGACCTTTATTTTATTTAACTTTTAAAATTAATTAACACTTTGATCAATTCTTTCGTTTATTATTTTATACCTCTAAAATGTTTATTACTTTGTATTGATTTTAATTCAAGAATTTCTTTTATTTCAAAATATACTTTGATTTATTTTCTAAATATGCAACTTGTACATTCTTGTGAATTTTTATCTTGACATAATCCTTTGATATTCATCCTTGTTTCCTTTACTTGATGATGTTAATAATTAAAATACCTCTTTGCCTTAATTATTCATACCATTGATCTTACTTTGGCATGTTCTTATTTAACTTGATTTCACGATGCTTTGTCGTGTGTATGCTTTTATCTCACGATGTTCTTCCGTGTATGTTTTCTATTACATGATATTTTTCCATGTATGCATATCTTTGATTTCATTGATTTCACGATGTTCTGCCGTGTATATTTTTATTTGCCATGATGTTTTTCCATGACGGCACGATGTTTTGCCGTGTATAATTTATCACATGATTCTTTTCCATGTATAAGTGACTCTGATTTTATCTGCCACGATGTTTTGCCGTGTATTTTCTCTCTGTTTGTTCACGATGCTTTACCGTGTATATATTTTATCACATGATGTTTTTCCATGTATTCAGTTTGATACACGATGTTCTTCCGTGTATATTTTATCTGTCACGATGCTTTTACGTGTATATTTTCAACTGACACGATGTTTTGCCGTGTATTCATTTATTCCGTGATGTTTTGCCACGTATGCATGTTCCCTTAGGATCTCTTAGTTCAAACTTAATTTTCTATTAGGTTTGAAATAAGATAGACATTAGGATATTTAACCAAGCATGATAATTTTAGGGTTAGATTTTCCCTCTCGCCACCGTGCGATTTAAACTTTATTTTCTGTAGTTCGTGCCCCTTAGGGGTGAACTACGACCGCTCTGATTTCTCAAGATCCCGTTGAGAATACGTAGGCATAAGACTGTAAAGTCTTAGCGAGCAACCTTTTCTTTTTTCATCTTTTCTTTACATCCGACGTTTTCCCGGATATTTATATGTTCAACCTCTTATTTTTTTTATCTCTTTCAATCCGACGTTTTCCCGAATATCTGCAACCTTTTCTTTTTTTTTCATAGTCTCTTTACATCCGATGTTTTCCCGGATATTCGTATCTTCACTCTTTTCTTCCCTTTACATCCGATGTTTTCCCGGATATTCATATCGCTTCTTTTTAAAACAACTTTTCTTTTGATTTAGATTCAAATTCATAATTTGTTATCAAAACTTCCTTAAATTCTTGAATAACTAACCATACAGCTGTGTTTATAACACTGGAAGCTTGTTTGCCTGTAAGTTTTTACCAGCTTTCTTTTACATACTTGCTTATATATATTTCAACTGTGTGTGTGTATATATATATATATATATATATATATATACCTATATATCTGCTTAGAGTTTTCCCGGGAAATTTAGTCTAAGATTATATAAAGCCAGTGGTCACTCTTTCAACACAATCAAAACTAGTTCCCCATAGGAATTTCCAGATACACTTTTGCCTCCTCTTGGGCTTATACAATATGGAACAGAGAAAAACATTATTCCCGGTGAAACTTTTCTCAGACTGTCACTATTAGAAAATTGTCAAAGAAATTCACTTTCCCCAAAGAGGATTAATTTCCGGTGAAACCTCTCTTGAATTTCTTCAAACCCTAGAGCTGTTCACTAAAGAAAGGCATTATTCCTGGTGAAACCTTTCTTGAACTTTTCTTAGGTTTGGACCCACAGGCTTCTTAAAAGCATTCCCAGCCTCCTCTTGGGCTTTGTACAAGGACCCTCAGGCTTCTTAGAAGTTCTCATGCCTCCTCTTGGGCTTAGTACAAGGACCCAGAGACCTCCTACACGTATAGGACAAAACCTAGTCATCATTCGTTAGAGCAGTCTTCTAGAGTCAAAACATCAAACCAATTTAGGGTTGATTCTCATCCCTTAAAACATCAGCCTCCTCTTGGGCATCATACAAAGACCATCCTTCAGTCAAAGATCAACCTTCTCATACCAGTAGACTTGGACAGTCTCATCTCCTCTTGGATCTCAAAGAAACCCTAAAGTTTCCTGAAGGAACAAGAAAAAACCCTGATCATTTCATCAATTTCCAACAAAGTTAAAACCTCCAAAGGTTTCAAAACTCAATCTTTAAACTCTCACTTTAAAATTTCTCCAGCTAGAGATGACAAATTCTCTCTCAATCAAAACCTTTTAGCTTCAATCCTGAGCTTTGAACAAGACACAAACAAGAAACCTTCAGCTTCAATCTTTAGCTTTAAACAAGACACCAAACATCTTTCCTCCCATAGAATAGGAGAAACTACGATTGCTTTGATTTCCCTGTTTTATTTAATGGGAATACATAGGCATAAAATTGTGAAATCTTAGCGAGAACATTAATAAAAAACCTTAGGTCTAGTACCTTACCAAAAACATCAAAAAAATCGAAAAACAACAAAAATATCTTTTCAGCATCTCTCAACCTTCCCAAAGGAGAAACTTTCCCATTTATGACAGATAAACACCAGTAAGTAAATAACAGTAGAATTTACTAAACTATCTATGGATAACCATATATAGGATGGGTAGTTGACAACTCCCCATTGTATAACCTGACCCCGGACCCCCCAATCTCTTAGAAATTTGTTAAAGAAAATATTTGCGTGCAAGGTTAGTTTTAGATAGCTTCCCTTTCTTTTCCAGCTTCATAGAATAAATAAGAAATCAGAAAGTAGCACCCAATTCCAACCAATGGCGATAAGGTGGTCGCGTCACCGACAAAAATCGAACGCTACAGTAAGGTCTTGTATAAAACAATATCTTCACAAATGAAACAAATAACATCTTTAGAAGAAAAAGTTGATGTTATGGAAAAAGAATCAAAAAATGAAAAACAAAAGAAAATTAGTGAAGAAAAACAAGAGTTGGTATGTAAAAATTGTGAATCACTTTCCTTCCAAATTGTTCAATTAAAAAGAGTCCTTGAAAGATATGAGAAAGGACAAATTGGATTAGAAGCGGCCCTTAGTCAACAAAGATATTCAAATGATAAAAGTGGACTTGGTTACTCAAAGTTTTCTAAACCAAGTTCTAGTAGAACAAACTTTGTTAAGGCTAGTGACCAAACTTCTTAAGAGAAAGTGAACAAACCTAGGAATGTGCATCCTTATCCTAAAAAGAAAAGATTTCCTAAAAAGAAATCATATATTCCAAGATATAAAAGCAAATTTGTTCCTACTTGTTTTTATTGTGGTATTATTGGCTATACACCTAATGCTTGCTATGTAAGAAACTTTAGTGTTGCAAATGGGCATTATGTGCGGGTAAAGAAAGGTACTAATTATGAAGGACTCAAGGCGATTTGGGTACCTAACAAAACGTAATTTTGTTTTGTAGGTTTGCTTGAAGACCACTTCAAATCTATGGTGTCTTGATAGTGGTTGTTCGAAGCATATGACCGGATATATAAACAAATTTTCAAATCTAGTGCTTAAGGCCAAGGGTTTTGTTACTTATGGAGATAATAATAAAGGAAAGATTCTTGGCGTAGGAAAAGTTGGATCACCACCTTTCACAACTATTGAAGATGTGCTTTATGTTGAAGGATTAAAGCATAACCTTCTTAGCATAAGCCAACTTTGTGACAAAGGCTTCAAAATTAATTTTACCAAAGATGAATGTTTGATAGAAGATGAAGTCACTAATGAGGTAATGCTTAAAGGTAAAAGAATTAACAATATTTTTATGATTTCCCTTGATGGCGTTTCTTTGAAGGTTAAATGTCTTATGGCAAACAATAATGATTCATGGCTATGCCACAAAAGGATTTCTCACATTCATATGGAGCATTTGAATAAATTAATCAAACATGATTTAGTTATTGGTTTACCAAAGATAAAATATGTCAAAGATAAGTTGTGTGATGCATGTCAAAAAGGGAAACAAACCAAGTCAACTTTCAAATCTAAGGATTTCGTGTCTACTTCAAGGCCACTACAATTGTTGCATATGGACTTATTTGGTCCATCAAGAACAAGAAGCTTCGAAGGTAATGTATATGCTTTAGTTATTGTTGATGATTTCTCTAGATATAATTGGACATTATTTTTAGTGCAGAAAAGTGATGCATTCAAGGTGTTCAAGAAGTATGCAAAGCAAATTCAAAATGAGAAGTCACTTTCAATTGCCTCCATAAGAAGCGACCATGGTGGAGAATTCCAAAATGCTTATTTTGAAGAATTTTGCGAAGAACATGGAATATCTCACAACTTCTCATCACCAAGAACCCCCCAACAAAATGGTGTTGTAAAAAGAAAGAATAGGTCATTGGTGGAACTTGCAAGAACAATGCTTAGCGACTCAAATCTTTCAACGTACTTTTGGGTGGATGCGGTAAGCACGACATGTTTTGTAAGTAATCGTGTTAACATTAGACCTATCCTAAAGAAGACCCCTTATGAACTTTTCAAAGGGAGGAAACTAAGCATTGCTTACTTTCACATATTTGGATGAAAATGTTTTATCTTGAACAATGACAAAGACAATCTTGGTAAGTTTGATGAAAAATCGGATGAAGGTATATTTCTTGGTTATTCACTTTCAAGTAAGGCATATAGAATTTATAATAAAGGAACTTTAACTATTGAAGAATCTATGCATGTTAAGTTTGATGAATCTAACCCCTCCAAGGAGGATATTGTTATTTGTGATGATGATGATGATTCCATAAAAGCTCCTCAAAAATACTCCTCAAAAGTCAACAATGAGAATCAAGTAGATCATCAAGAAGAATTGATTCAACAAGAGTCTATTGTCAATGATCTACCAAAAGAATGAAGGACGCATAGAGATCATCCTATTGACAAGATTATTGGAGACATATCTCAAGGAGTATCTACTCGATTAAATCTAAAAGATGCATGTCTCAATATGGCATTTGTTTCTCAAATAGAACCATCTAAATTCCAAGATGCCTTAGATGATGATCAATGGATTCTAGCCATGCAAGAAGAATTAAATCAATTAGAAAGAAATGAAGTATGGGATTTAGTTCCAAGACTAAAAGGTAAGCATATTATTGGCACTAAATGGATATTCAAAAATAAGCTACATGAAAATGGTATCATTATAAGGAACAAAGCAAGATTAGTAGCACAAGGGTATAATCAAGAAGAAGGTATAGATTTTGAGGAAACATTTGCAACGGTTGCTAGACTAGAAGCAATTAGATTATTGTTAGCATATGCTTGTTCTTTGAATTTTCAGTTGTATCAGATGGACGTTAAAAGCGCATTTCTAAATGGATACATACTTGAAGAAGTTTATGTAAATCAACCTCCAGGATTTGAAGATTTCAAACATCCTAATCATGTTTACAAACTAAAAAAGGCCGTGTATGGATTGAAGCAAGCACCAAGAGCTTGGTATGACAGGTTAAGTAATTTTCTTTGCGAACACGGTTTCGAAAAAGGTAAAGTTGATACTACTTTGTTTATTAAAAGAATTAACCACCATACTATCTTAGTACAAATTTATGTAGATGACATCATATTTGGATCTACAAATGAATCCTTTGCAAATGTGTTAATCGATTAACACTGTAAGTATTTGCGCAAATTTTTGTACTGTTAATCGATTAACCAAGTTATGTTGGTTTTGGGTTAATCGATTAACCCTGTAGCATTTTCCAAAAAAAATACAAAAAATTAATTATTTACAGAATTTTGTGTTATTTTTATTTACTCTTTATGTGGTCTTTGTCTTTAAAAGTGCTTTTAGGATAAGTCAACTTATCTTTCCAACTTTCATTGGTATTCTTCATCACTCTTTACTCTTCATTACTATCATTTACTCTCCTCTTCAACTTATTAAAATTCATTCAACCACCAACATTAAAACCCACTCATCAAATCTTCATTATAGACTCACCAAACCACACAACTCTTTCATCAAAACCCTCTTCTCACACAAATCCGAAAATCACTTTCTAACCTTCAAACCTTCATTCATCCATGGCTTCTTCAAGAAACGAGAAAGGCAAGGCCAAAATGGGAGAAGAAAGCTCGAATCTGGAAGAATATGCACCAACAACAAAGCAACGGAGGCTCACTTTTGATTTCCGGAACTGATTGCTCATGCCGGTAAAATATGTACTTAAAATCTTTTCCTGTTGAAAGTTTTAATTTTCCGGAACTGTTAAAGCATCATAAGATAGATAAGTTTGTCTTTGAGGTTGGTCCAGTGTATCCTGATCTAGTGAAAGAGTTCTATTCAAATTTGCATGTGGGTACTGATGAATTCGATGACCACTGTTTAACATCGAAAGTTAAGAACACTGATATTAGCGTCGATGCTGAAACTTTTGGAAAACTTTTAGGATTGTCTACTGCTGGTCAAATTATTAGGCAAGGTTTTACTCCAAAATCTAATGGATGGAAAAATTATAATAAGATAGATTACTATATCCGTCTTTCTCGCATGAGTCAAGTTGACATTATGGGTAGACAAAGTAATGCTTCTTCTAGAGTCTTACTATATTCAAAGAATTTATCGGTAACGGATAGAATGCTACACTATGTTATTGCATATGTCTTGCTGCCAAAACACTCAAATCATGCTCAGATTAGTGATCCGGAATTGCAAATCATGTTTGCCCTCAAGAATGGCTTAAAAGTGAATTGGGCATGCACTGTTATGTATCACATGTTTTATCAACAAAACTTGAGTGGTGGTCTTTCATATGGAAGGATTGTGTCAAAACTTCTTGAATCACTTGAGATTCATGTAAAAAGAGAACCAAAGGTTGGAATGACTTCCAAAGATTGTGAGATTAATGCCTCCACTTGTCTTCGGAACACGAGTATCATCAAAAATAGGCAAGGATTGTATGTTTACAAGGATGATGTTCAAACTTTCACTCCTCCACTGGCTCCGGAAGGCGGTTATACAAATGAAGCACTTTACAACAAAATGTATTCAATGGAAGCAACAATGAACAATCACTCTTTTGAAATGGCTTCGATTAAGAAATTGTTGCTTAAGCTCACAACATCTCGTCGCCGGAAACCAAGAGGTTAGGAAAGTGAAGAAGAGGAAGAAGATGGAGAGGAAGAAGGAGAAGAGGAAGAAGAAAACAATGATATGTCGGAAAGTGACTAGAAGAATTATTTAGTATTCTAGTGTTCTTTAGTTTTTCTAGTATTATTTTTATGTTTAAGTGTTTAAGACTTTCTAAGATTATGTTGTGTTAAGCTTTGGATTTTTGTAAGACTTATGTTTCATGTGTTGTTAGAACTTATGTTTCATGTTAAGTTATGTTTTATGTGTTGTTCAATTTGTGTGTTCAAATATGTCTCTAATGTGTTATGTGTTCCAAATGTTTTCACCAATTGTTCACTCATTCTTTAATTTTTAAGACTTTTCCCTTCCTTTTTGGTAATGACAAAGGGGGAGAAGTATGTGTGTGTTTGTTTCTCTAACATAATTTTGCAGCAAGTAAGATGTTTCAAAAATTCTCCCAAGCATGCTATTAGGAGGAGCTTACATCTAGGGGGAGTATTGTTTTTGTTAGAGAAATCAAGGTTGAAATCAAATTTTTCAAGAGAAGAGTTGTCATCATAAAAAAAGGGGAGAATGAAGAATCAAGATTCTCAAATGTGTTTTGATGAAGACAACAACATAGTAAAATCTATTGAAGATCAAAAAGGAAATGATTCAAGTCAAGTATTAAGTTTCAAGTATCAATTATATCAAAAAGTCTTGAAGTTGCTCAAACAATTGATCATAATCTAAAAGGTATATGAACTCAACTTATCCTTAAATATACAAGTGTTCATATCATCAAGCATATTTTGGCATGAATCATCAAAATTTTTTAATTTGAAAACCATTCCTTTTCATACCTTTTGTTAAAGTATTTTTTAACTTTTAACACTGGTTAATCGATTAACATTTGGTAGTTCATTTCTGTTAATCGATTAACCTTAAGAAAATTTAAATTTTTTGCTCGTTACAAGGTGTTAATCGATTAACACATTACTAGTGCAATAGTGTTAATCGATTAACACTGAACGAGTATGTGAAAATATTTTATTTTTCAGCCTTATGAGTTTTTGAAAAATGGTTTTTGATGCATGGCAACCTTTGGACATTTACACCCTTTTGTAAAGGTGTTTAGTGGCTTATATAAACTCATATTTTCAGATTTTGAATTCACCTTCTTGCAAACAATTTTCAAACATCTTTATTCTCTTAAATCTTTCATTTTCTCAAGCGTAAAAAATCAGAATTTTCTAAGAGTGAAACTTTGACATTGCACTTTCATCTCAATCATTATAGTTTCATTCTTGCATCATAAAACACTTGTATATTCTGTATAAAGATTATTTGTCATGAAGAAGATCAATCTTGTGATTGATATATTGAAGAATCAAAGTTTCAAATACTTACTCAAAAATTCAGAATTATTGTAAAAATCCTAAAGTTCTAAGGATTGTTTGGATTTAGGTGTTGACTATAAGGAGAAGGATTGTTTCTCTTATAGGGTTTGTTATATTTCTTGTTGTCTAGGTTTGTTGGAAACAAGAGGTTGAATTAGAGAGGATTGTTCTCTTTTCAACTTGGTTGTAAAATCCAAGAGGTTGTTCTTGGTGTGTTTGTTAGAGTCTGTATAGAAAGGCTAGGATAGTCTTGTCTTAGAATCTAACATTATTAAAAATCTCTTACTGTGTAAAGGGACTGGAGTACTCTCGGACTGTGAGGGAACCAGGATATATCGCCTGTGTCATTTACTTTCCGCACTTTACCGCATTTCATCACTTAGAAACTTTAGGAAAGTAAAAATCAATTCCCTCGAAAAACCGAGAATATATGAAAAAGTCGAGTTTTTTCGAAAATATGAAAAAATCAAGTTTTTTCGGAAATATGAAAAAGTAGAGTTTTTTTGGAAATATTAAAAAATTGAGATTTTTCTAGAAATATGAAAAAGTCGAGTTTATCAGAAATATGAAAAAGTCGAGTTTTTTCGGAAATATGAAAATGTCGAGTTTTTTCGGAAATATGAAAAAGTCGAGTTTTTTCGGAAATATGAAAAAGTCGGGTTTTTCCGGAAATATGAAAAAGTCGAGATTTTTTCAGAAATATGAAAAAGTCAAGTTTTTCGGAAATATGAAAAAGTCGAGTTTTTCCGGAAATATGAAAAAGTCGAGTTTTTTCGGAAATATGAAAAAGTCGAGTTTTTTCGGAAATATGAAAAAATCAAGTTTTTTCGGAAATATGAAAAAGTCGAGTTTTTTCGGAAATTGAAAAAGTCGAGATTTTTCGGAAATATGAAAAAGTCGAGTTTTTTCATAAATATGAAAAAGCCGAGTTTTTTCGAAAATATGAAAAAGTCGATTTTTTTTTCAGAAATATGAAAAAGTCGAGTTTTTTCGGAAATATGAAAAAGTCGAGTTTTTTCATAAATATGAAAAAGTCGAGTTTTTAAGAAAATATGAAAAAGTCAAATTTTTTCGGAAATATGAAAAAGTCGAGTTTTTTCATAAATATGATAAAAGTCGAGTTTTTTCAGAAATACAGAAATGCGAGTTTTTTTGGAAATACAAAAAAATCAATTTTTTTCAAAAATACGAAAAATAGGGTTTTTTAGAAACACGAAAATTCAATATTTTTTTCAAAAATACAAAAAATCGATTTTTTTTTTAGAAATGTGAAAAACGAGTTTTTTTCCTAAAATATAAAAAATCAAGTTTTTTTCGGATAAACAAGAAAGCATTTTTTTCGAATATACAAAATATGAAATTGAAAATAAAAAATTTGAACAATTGCAGGCTGCAAAGAGAAGCTTAGATTTTTATTCTGAACACTATATCAGCAGATCATGCTCTATTGCCTAGCTTAGAATTGCTCAAAGTTGCCCGGACGCTATTTCTCGTGGGCGCACCTGACAAGCCACAAAACAATCTTAAGGATAATGGAAAATCCACAACATAAGCAAGATGGAAACTCATAAATTCAGAATCTTAGCCATCAAATGTGAACATCACGAAAACAACTAAATTCTCTTCGAGTTGTTCCGCGCTATGCCCAACCCTTTCTTGCCTTTACTTTGTTTTTTTTAAATGGAATCTGATAATGCTTGTATTGAAATTGAGTCGATGACATCTCCTTGGTAGTCTTTTTTTTCTTTCAGCAATGGTTTTGTTTTAAAAAGAGAGAGACCGAGCCATTGAGTTCTTGGGCTTGGCTAAGCCCAATCGAGAATCACTCCCCATATACCTTCTCTATTCACTGCCCATAATCCTTTTGCACCCTATTATGTTTTTTTTTCATTTATTTATTTTCATTAAGTTAGTTTAATTTTGATTTTGAATTTTGGTGTTGATTAAATGTTAGTTTAAATTAATTTTTATATTAGATTTTAATGATAAATTAAATTGGTGGTGTTAATGTTGATTTTGATTTTTGTTTAAGATTTTGATCTTGGTATTAATTTTGATGTTAAATTTGTGATTAATTATTGATTTATTTGAGATTAATCCTTGATTTAAATATATGATTAATTTTTGGTTTAAATTTGTGAGTAAATTTTTGTTTTAGAATTACAAAGTTATGATCAGTTTTTTATAGGCTTGTGATTAGTGTTTGGTGTATCTTTGTTGACGAATTTCGCTATACATTGCCTGATGATTGTTTGTGATACCTTTTGCAAGTGTTTAATTGCTTGTGTTGATTCATATGATCCCTTAGGGTTGGTTTTACTCCGATTTAATTAAATCTTGTGCCTAATTAAATTGAATTAAAATATAGTGTCCCATTAGGGTCCATCTCTGACATGACAACATTAATTTAGAAGTTTTTCTTCAATCCTAATCTTAGGCTCACATTTGACATGATAACACTAGGATAAAATCCCCTTTTAGTCATCCTTTTCTCATATAAAATAAAAATCTTTTCCTGATCAAAAATACAAAAAAAAAAAATACTTAACAAATACGATACATATTATGCATCACAAGCCTTAAGTACATGAGAAAAGATGAGCGGGAGTTTTCCTTACCTCTTCTTAGGATATGTTGTACGTGAGGCGCTTGACTCATTTATACAATATATTCGCTCCTATTGTCATAGAATTTAGTGTGATACGTGTCTCAAACCCCTTTTTCAAATCTTAACAAAAGACTTCAGAAATTCAAACCTTTTTGCCTTCAGGCTTTGTCCTTTAAAACCTTTTTAAAAAGGGCGTGCTACTTCCATTCTACCGCAAACAGACAGTGCCTCTAACTGCTAGAATGCGTACTTAGCATCGTCCATAAAAAACACATAACATACCAAGTTTTTTTTTCAACAACTACTACGCACTACTGATTCCCTCTGAGATACGTAGGCATTGGGTTACAAAACTCGGACGAACTCAATAATAAAAACTTTTTCTTTTTCTCCCTAATAATTCATTCCTGCATTACCTTAGCAAGTAAGTCTTTAGATATACACACCCTTTGATTAGAAAAACAAGAGTGGATCCCATTAAGTATAAAGGACACGAGGGGTGCTAACACCTTCCTCTCGCGTAATCGACTCCTGAACTCGAATTTGGTTGCAAGACCATATTCATTCCCTTATGAGGTTTTCTCGACGTTTTCCTTTCCCTGTCGGGATAAATAAAGTTCGATGGAGACTCTATGTTATTTTTTGCGTGGCAACAGATATCTATCAATAGCAGGGCCTAAAGGGTCTACAACACTAATATCAAGACTATAATAGAACCCATAAATGTTGTTGTTAATGATAATCCTAAAAAGAAAGATGTTGTTAAGGAAGAAGATGATATTCCCCTCAACATACAGATGTCCCAACACATGTCCCAGACAAGGGCTCTGACATTGAGGCTGAAAGTACAAATTTTGAAGAAACCTCTATCAAGAAAGGACCATACATCAGAATACAGAAGGACCATCCTATTGATAATGTCATTGGAAATCTTAATGAAGAAGTCCTCATAAGATCTAAAAATATGATTTCCAACTTTTGCTTCATCTCCAATATTGAACCTAAGAAAGTTAAAGAATCTCTAACTGGTTAATTCTGGATAAATGCTTATTAAGAGGAACTATGTCAATTCATAAGGAATGAAGTATGGTAGTTAGTTCTTAGACCTGAAGATATGAATGTCATTGGTACCAAGTGGATTTTCAAGAATACATCTAATGAAAGTGGTCATGTGACAAGAAACAAGGAAAGGTTAATGGCTCAAGGGTACACTCAAATAGAATGAGTGAATTTTTATGAGACTTTTGCTCCAGTTACTAGACTTGAGTCTATTAAATTACTCTTAAGAATTTCATGCATGATGAAATTCAGATGGTATCAAATGGATGTTAAAATTTTTTTCCTTAATGAATATCTTAATGAAGAAGTCTATATAGAGCAACCAAATGAGGTTCATTGATCCCAGTTTCCAAACCATGTGTACAAGTTAAAGAAAGCCCTTTATGGTCTAAAACAAGCTCCAAGAGCATGGTATGAAAGATTAACAAAGTTTTTTATTAACAATGGCTACAAAAGAGGAGTAAAAGATAAATCTCTATTTGTGAAGATAGATGGAGGAAAACTCATGGTAGCACATATTTATGTTGATGACATTGTATTTAGTGGGATGTCTGACTCAATGGTGAAACATTTTGTCCAACAAATGAAGTCTGAATTTGAGATGAGTCTTGTAGGAGAACTCACTTATTTTCTTAGTCTTCAAGTTAAGCAAATGGAAGATAGCATATTTGTATCTCAATGCAAGTATGGTAAGAGTGAAGTGAAGAAGTTTGGCCTTAAGAATGCTAGCCACAAAATAACTCCTGCTACTACTCATGTGAAAGTGACCAAAGATGAAAATGGAGTTAATGTAGATCAAATTTTATGCAGAAGCATGATTGGAAGTATTATATACCTCACAGCAAGTAGACTTGACATCACATTTTTTGTAGATGTGTGTGCTAAATATCAAGGAAAACCCAAGACCAGTCATCATTCTCAAGTGAAGAGAATATTGAGGTATATCAGTGACACATGGGACTATGGTATTCTCTACTCACATAACACTAACCCAATACTGGTAGGGTGTTGTGATGTTGATTGGGCTAGAAGTGTATATGATAGAAAGATCACATCTGGTGGATGCTTCTTCCTTGGCAACAACTTGATGTCTTGGTTCAGCAAGAAGCAAAATTGTGTCTCATTATCAACTATTAAAGCTGAATATATTGGTGATGGGAGTAGTTATACTCAATTTCTATGGACGAAACAAATGTTAAAGGAGTACAATGTGGGACAAGATGTCACGACATTGTTCTGTGATAACTTAAGTGCTATTAATAATTTAAAGAATCATGTTTAACATAGTAGAACTAAGCACATTGACATTCATCATCATTTCATTAGGGAGCTTGTTGAAGATAAAGTTGTATCTCTTGAACATGTAGGAACACAAAAATAGTTGGGTGACATTTTCACTAAGGCGTTAGATGCAGTCCAATTTGAAAAGTTAAGGGGCGCCCTTAGTGTCTTCATTTGGGAGAGTCAATAGCAGTCAATGCTAGGGAGACATGTAGGGGAGTTTCTCTCTCTTTTGCTATGTGCTGCACATGAAACAAAGCAGATTTTACTTGTTTCAAAACCTCTTTTTATCTAGACGTTCGTCACAAGCAAGAACAACTTTCATTTTTCTTAGAAAATCACCTTTTCTCTTTTCCCTCAAGTGTTTACCTTTTTCAATGAGTCACAATTCTAAAAATTCAAAGATGCGTTCCTCTAACAAAGGAACTAGTATCAGTAAGGTTATTGATAGATTTCTTGAGGCTGAGAAAAATAAGAACAAAGGTGCTGGTTCCATTTCTTCTACAAATAGTGTGGAGACACATGTTGAATCATCAGGTGGAGCATCTGTGACTGGGAAGAAATCTTTGACCAAGATGAAGTCCTTGAAGAAGAGACATGTTCAAACACATGAATCTTACTTAAAGGCTGATGAATACTAAGCTAACTTCATGAATTCAAGAGGATGTACCGAAGATCAAATATGAAGGGTGTTGATTCCAGGTGTTTTTGTTTAGTTTGTTTGACCTTTGTATTTGGGCATATTTTGTTTCCTTGATTAGGTATGTAATGGCTTTGTTGCTAATAACTCTGTATGATGCTCTAACATTATGTTCAATATTTGTCTTAATAGTTGTGACATTGACTACTCCTGATCTGATGTGTATAAATGTTAGCATACTAACCTCTGGGCTGACTGAATTATTATTTTTTCTGAGAAACACATTTGCCAAATTGTGGCAATATGGGGGAGTAATGGTGTGTGTAGATCTACTTCTGACCTAATATATCCTATTGTGATCTGATTTCCATATGCACACATGCTGAATCATATGGCCTAGCTAATGACCCTCCATCTTGTGTGATTATGTGTGTTGATATCTTTGTATGTTAGTAGTAGCTTCTGACCTTTGACTATAGACTACTAACTGTGTTTGCATGCATGACTAACCTATCATGAATGATTGCATGTTAATTGTTTATGGGTGCATCTTTATGTGTCATTTGATTCATGTGTAGCAACTATTATGCTACTGATATGTGTTGTTACTGCTTTGGCTTTTGGTGTTGTTGATGAATGCTCTGATGTTTGTTCTTCTGCTGATGCTGATGTTTGGTATGGGTATGGGATATATTTGATAATCAATTGAGTTTATGCTTGAAGAGTTGTTTTGCCAAAATTTTCCAAAGAGAGAGATTGTTGTTCCTTTAGGATTGGATACATTATGCAAAACAACATGGAGTATGTTCAAGTTGTTTCTAGTGTAGAAGGGACACATGTGGAACATGATGTTCCAACATGTGTGTTGCGACATCTGGTCTCTAACAGTAGACAAATGTTATTGCATTTTTGATTTAGATGTATATAATCCAAGAATAACTCTACATATAAGATTGATAATTCCTGAACAAAGTTAATTTGGATTTTCTAGTGCAACATGTGGAACACGATATTCCAGAAAGTGTGTAGTGCAACATTTGACCCTGGAAAGCAGTCCATGATGGATGTTGTTAGGTGCAAAATTTCTTATTGAGATTCAATTAGATTTATTATAGATTATTTAGAAATGTTTGTCTGATTTGTTTAATAGTTGTTGAAGATCAAACCATATTTAAATGGAAATTTAAATTTGAATTTACAATATAAGAAATTGTTCCTGACTGGCCCAATGGCTATGCATGGCCTAATCCATTTTTGCCCCTCAGCCGAGGAGGGCTGGCCAGCTGACCCCCAGGATCAGCTGCCATTCATCACATCTCTTCCCATCATGCACGGTTACACCATCCAGGAATGGCCACGATGCTCTTGCCCATAACCACGCCCATGCTCGAAGCAATGGTTAGTCCCGAGCATGACTGCCCGTCACAACAGCTAGCTTCTGGCAGTTACCTATTTTTTGGAAGCGAATATCTCGGCTCGATAATATGGACCAATGGCCAAGCGCTGGGGGCATTATAAATACCCTCTCGTTTGAGAGGGTCAGGTATTCCAAAATCACCCTAAGACATTCTTACTTTGTACTTTCCTTGTCCTATTCCGATTCTTACTTGGCATCAGAGTGCCTTGCAGGTACACCCCCTCCTCCTTGGATTCCAGCATCGAAGATGAAGTCTCTGGCCCACTTCAGGTTCTGATCAACTGGAAAGATCAGTGGCGCCGTCTGTGGTAAATTTGTTCTCCCCGTCTTTCTTTCCCCGTAAACCAAAGATCAAAGCAAGTTTTCATGATTCTGATCATGTCCAGTCATGATAACGTCAACAATGCGCGCAACACTGTCATCTTCCCAGTCAGCAAGACAGACGACGACGAGGCAACCCCTTTCTTGGAGATGACATTCCTCCACAGAGGGACGGAGTCACCGCGTCTCCCTCCCCGGATCATGCCTACAACATAGATATCCAATACTCAGAAGACCATCGGCCCATCCCAGTTTCGCCCAATGCTGATCCGGCCATGGCAGTCCTGGTTGAAGCCCTCAACAAGACGAACCTTCTGATCCTCCAGCAAAATGCAAGAATTAGAGCATTGGAAGAGATCCGTCGTCTAAGATCTCCTCCACCAAGGCATGAGCACCGGAGATCTCGAAGCCATTCTCCCTGACGCAAAAGAAATCATCGGATGCTAGCGGAGCCAGAGTCCCTGGAAATGAGGAAACGCGCCATACTCCTCCTCAGAGGCAGCACTCCCCAGGGTCCAAGAGAACAAGAAGGGATTTGTGGGCAGAAAACCAACGTTCGTCTCCGCTCAGACCCAAGGGTCTGTTGCGAACTCCTTCTCCCCGTCGAGATGCGGTTCTCACCCTGGCAGAAACGCCCGCTCTCATTTGTGGCCGAGCAGCTACAGCGATGACGACGAGCCTCGAGGCCTGTTATCCCAGGAGATCATGGCCACTCGGTTACCCAAAGGGCTGGAGAAACCCCCACCCCTGGGCACATATGATGGCACGACCGATCCCGATGAGCACATCGAGAACATCGATGCCTTACTCGACTATCGTGGCATCAGAGGCGTCATCAAATGCAGATTGTTCCCAACTACACTGAGGAAGGGAGCAATGTCCTGGTACAAGAGCCTCCCCTACGAATTCATCACCTCATGGAGGCAATCGGGGAGGATGTTCTCGAGACATTTTCCAGCCTCTCGCCGTCATCCAAAGAAAAAATCCTCCCTCAAGGCTATCATTCAAGGAAAAGGTAAATCTCTTTGAGCATATAGCGAAAGATATAATAAAGAAGTCGTTCAGGTCTCCACGACTGACGACATAAAAAAATATTTGCTCGAACGAGGGATCTGTCCCCGCAGCGACTTTTCCAAGGCGGTTGGCATCGAGACCCCAGCAACACTAGGCGCCCTCCTCCTCAAGGCTCAAGCGTATATGCAGTATGAAGAGAAAGAATCGATAAACACTGCCCAGGACTTGAGGCACCAAAAGGGCACCAGGTCCTCTAAACACGGCGACTCCTAGTTAACTCGTCGGGGAGCAGAGAAAAGAAGGGATGACCGCTCCCGGGAATACCGAGATCACAAAGGGACATCTGGCCATTTCCACAAGTATACGCCGCTGACTGCCTCACGCGAGAAGACTCTCTCTGAATGCGCGAACTTAGAATTTCGGCAGGCAGGGGTTCATTTCCCAAAGCAGATACCTGCCAAGCCGAACACGGATAAAACAAAGTACTGTCGGTTCCACAGGAGCCATGGGCACATGAAAGACGACTTCATCCATCTCAAGGATGCGATTGAAATCCTAATCAGGGACGGGCACCTGAAGCAGTTTGCAAAGAAGAAAGACGCTCCTCGACAGGACGCCCAGGAATCGAAAAAGGTTAAAGAAGAAGTACCATCCTCGGACGACATCAGTCTCCAGGTCTCCATGAGCATCTCAGGACCAGAAGACTTTTATTTCCCCGATGGGCTTGACGTCCCTCTTCACTTCACTGGACACAACCCTTGGGAAAGTTCGAGCACCTCATTAATACGAGCTCGAACCGGAGTTCTACCCTCGACAAGATTCGAGGAGATTCAGTTCCCATCACCATCTATCACGAGGAAATCCTCGGCGGAGCCCTGAATTCTAGTATTCTTATGCTCATAAAGGCGTAGATGGCCAACTTCGATGTTCGACGAATTCTGGTCGACCAGGGAAGCTCGGTTGACATTATGTACTCCCAACTGTTCTCCACACTTCAGCTAGACGAGACGCACCTGACACCTAATTTAGGCTTGGATCTACAAGGATTCAACAGTTTAGTCACGAAGTCATGGGGATGTGTGGAGCTGATTGTCACCTTCGGGGCTGCGGAGACGGCCAGATCCATCAAGGTCCAGTTTCTGGTAATTGATTGCCAATCCCTTTATCAGTGCATCTTCGAACGACCAACACTGGCCGAATTGATATTGTGCCCTCCATGGTGCACTTGAAGATGAAGTATTACACTTCCAAAGGGCTCTTCGCCACCCTACACTGAGACATAGAGGCAGCAAGAAGGTGCTTTAAGGCAGGCTCAAAAGGGATGAACACCATCGTCACCCGACCAAAGACGTTTAGCAAGCCTGCTCTGCTTTGCAGCTCCGATGAGACAAAACCGCTGCCCCGCGTCGACTCCATCGACCTCGACAACCGTTTCTCCAAGGATGACTTAAAGGACTAGAAGAAGAAGGAATAGGAGACCCAGTCAAACTCGAGCAGCCCCTCAACATCAACAAGTAGCAGCGAGCCTGCCCATCCTATGCGGCTAATCCCGGATGGCGACTTCGAGCTAGTCCTCCTCAGAAACGACCCCCTCAAGGGAGTGAAGATTGGGACAAGCCTCCCCGACCTTGCGAGGAAGCAGTTGAAAGTTTGTCTCAGAGAGAACGCGGACCTGTTCACGTGGAGTGCCTCAGAGATGCCCGGGCTAGATCCAAATGTGGCCTGCCACCAGCTCACCATCGACCCCGCCGTTAGGGCAGTAGCTCAACGTAGGCGCAAGTAGTCCCCGGAAAAAATGGAGGCTACCGAGCAAGCTGTAAAAGACCTCCTAAAGAAAATTTCATTTCGGAAGCCAAGTACACTACTTAGCTGTCCAACGTTGTACTCGTGAAAAAATCTAATGGAAAATGGAGAATGTGTGTTGACTATACAAATCTTAATAGGCCCTGCCCTAAAGACGCATATCCCCTCCCCAACATAGACAAATTAGTTGATAATTCTGCCGGTATTAAATTATTGTCTTTCATGGATTCATATTCGAGCTACAACTATATACCCATGGACAAAAGCGATAAAAGGTACACAGCCTTCATGAGCGAATCGGGCAACTATTACTACAACATAATGCCCTTCGGCTGGAAAAACATTGGCGCTACCTACCAGAGAATGATGAACAAAGTCTTCTGAGGAGAGATTGGGGATATGTTCGAGGTTTACATGGAGGACATGATCGTGAAATCCCATGAGGAGTCCGGCCATACGCTCCATCTAAAGAAGGTCTTTGACCAGGCTAAGAAGTACAAGATGCACTTCAATCCGGAGAAGTGCACGTTCGGGGTATGGGTGGGAAAGTTCCTCGGTTTCTACCTAACAGGACGAGGAATCAAAGCCAACCCCGACAAATGCAGAGCCTTCTCCGAATTCCACACGTCTAGTTCAAAAAAATCGGTCCAAGCTCTGAATGGGACACTCACTTCACTATCCTGTTTCGTGGCAAAATCTGCTCAGCACGCGCTCCCTCTTTTTAAACTCCTCCGCAAAGAGGCAGCTTTTGAGTGGACTGAGGAATGTGACAAAGCCCTCCTCCACCTAAAGCAAGCGCTATCGGAACCACTGGTCCTCTCCCAACCAGACAACCAGGAAACCCTCTATCTTTATCTTATCGTCGCAACCGAAGCTGTCAGCGCAACCCTCATTCGTGAAACCCCAGAGGGGCAGAAGTGCATATACTTCACGAGCAAGGCGCTGCAAGGACCAGAACTTAGATATCAACAGATCAAAAAAGTAGCTCTGGCCCTCATCAACGCGGCGAGGAGGCTGAGGCACTATTTTCTAGCCCACACCATCGTGGTGCGCACGGACCAGCCCGTGAGGCAACTATTGGGTCGCCCAGACATGGCCGGCAAAATGCTCAAATGGTCGCTGAAGCTGTCCGAGTTCAACATCAAGTACGAGAGCAGATAAGCCCTCAAATTCCAGGTGCTGGCCGACTTTGTGGCAGAGATGATCTTGCCCGCCTCCCCGACTTGCGGAGCTCACAAGTGGACGATCTTCATTGACGAAGCATCCAGCTCGACGGGGAATGGGGTAAGCGTCATCTTGGAAAATGAGGAAGGTATCCTCGTCGAGGTCTCACTCGCAATGTCTTTCCCCACCTCCAACAATCAAGCAGAGTGTGAAGCTTTCATTTCTGGTCTACGCCTCGTCGAAGACTTCGGAGCCAAGGAGGTCATAATCTGCACAAATTCCCAGCTCGTGGCCCTCCAGGTATGGGGAGAGTATCAGGCCAAAAACAATAACCTCTCAGAATACTTTACCTTGGTTAAAGAAAAAATGACGAAGTTCACGCCCGTGGAAGTAAAGCACATTCCCCACAAACACAATGTCCGGGCAGATGTCCCGTCGAAGCTAACGAGCACAAAAACGGTGGGAGGAAATAAATCTGTCATCTAAGAGATACTTCCTCGATCAAGCATCGAGAGAACTCCCCCAACCCTCGACGTAAACGTCATTGGCGAGAGCGACTACTAGATGACCCCGGTCTACAACTACCTTGCCAAGGATGACTACCATCCGACCCAAGGGAAACCAGTGTGGTCAGGCGCAGAGCTTGTTCCTATATCCTAGTTAAAAATAAGCTCTACATGCGAGGATTCTCCATTCCTCTCCTAAAATGCATCGAGGAAAACATGGTCGCCCACATCCTGCGCAAAATCCACGAAGGAATCAACACCCAACACCTCGAAGGAAGATCCCTCGCCATGAAATCTCTACGAGCGGGATATTATTGGTAGACCATGCAACATGACGCGAAGGAGCATGTGAAAAAATGTGACAAATGCCAACGTCACGGGGACATGCACCTGGCACCGCCCAACAAGCTCAAAACAATGTCCTTCCCATGACCCTTCGCATGGTGGGACCTGGACATCCTAGGACCGTTCGTTGTAGGATCAAATCAGAATAAATACCTGATGGTGGACATGGATTATTTTACCAAGTGGATAGAAGCAGAGGCTCGAGCCAAAATAATAGCCCAAAATATACTTTGTTTCTACAAACAAAACATTCTTGCCCGCTTTGGCATTCCCAAAGCAATCATCACCGACAACGTTACACAGTTCACGGACAAAAACTTCCAAGAATTCGTCACCAAACTGGGCACCAAACAACACTTCGCATCCGTAGAGCACCCAGAGATGAATGGGTAAGCTGAAGCAGCGAACAGCGTAATCCTGCGAGATCTCAAATGAAGACTAGACGAAATTAAAAAACAGTGGGTCGAGGAGCTGCACAACATGCTCTGGGCCTACCAAACCACACCCTACTCGACAACGGGGGAAACCCTTTTCCGGTTAGCATACGGGACCGAGGCGATGATCCCTATCGAAATACACGGGCCCTACAGGCGGACTGAAGCTCCCATGGATGAGGAGGCGAACAACGAGGTGCTGAGGGAGGAGCTCGATCTCGTCGAAGAGGTCCGATCAGGAGCATCCCTCTGTGAGGCTTCGTTAAAATAAAAAAAATCAAAATCAGGCATAATGCGAAAGTCATGCGACGAGACTTCCGTGTAGGCAGTCTCGTCCTGAGGAGAAATCACAAAGATTCTCGCGAAGGAAAACTCGCCGCAAACTGGAAGGGACCCTATCGTGTTCGAGCAAAAACGGAAAATGGGGCCTACTACCTAGAACATCTCGATGAGGAAGAACTCGCTAGACCATGGAACACCGAAAAGTTAAAACAATATTATAGTTAAGGCCACAACAGTCGGCGTGCTCCATCAAAATGACGGGCACAGTGTACCAACCAGAAGCGCACACCTCGGTACAAGCGCTACATACTAAAATCAGTCAAGGCAGTCTTTTACTCTAGAATGAGCAAAACCCCTGCCCGAAAGCAGTCCCTCGACCGAGCCCGCCGTCGCCACCGTACCACGAAAGGTAGAACACCCAGCTCGCGATGGGAAGTTCACGCTGCAGAACTCAGACCACGAATGCGACTTGAGCTCCGCTCTCTTGCCCAGAAACTACCCAGGCCTTTTTACCAGTTCCCCACACTGTCGAACAACTATTTGTTGAGCAAACCCCAAAACACTGAAAAATCATTCACGGGCACTCACGACGAGCAACACGTGACACTTAGTGAAATTAAGCAAAGTAAAAACATGCACGCACAAATTTCCAAAATAACTTATACATAAGTGACTACCATGGTCGAAATCACATATCAAAAAATAAACGGCCACAAGGACCGCGATTGTAAGGGTTACATAAAAAAGGGGCCAAGCCCCATCCAAAGAAATTACAACGTACGACACGCAGGCCGGAAATACAAAACAGAAAATCAATCAGCATTTGGTTGCAGCTTCTCGTGGGCAGACTGCTCGTTCTCCTCGCCCAATCTGAGGAAATCTGGGATGACAATCTGGCTGTCCACCACGCTATGGAGTAACCCTGTCCCCTCGGTAACCAGCTCTACCCCGGGATTCAAAACTTTCAACTGCTTCACCGCGTTGTTGAAGGCCTCCTCAACGGCCCCTAAGCAGTCATCCTCATCCTGGTTGATCCGGGAAACAAGCTTGACACGAGTCTTCAGACCCTTCACCTCATCATTCTCATCCTCGATAGGAGCCGCGGCAGCCCATAGAGCAACAACCACATCCTCTGCGGCTTTCTTCTCCGTAACCAAGGTATCCCGTTCCTCGGTAACCTTGATCAGTTCCT
This sequence comes from Lathyrus tuberosus, assembly GCA_022829125.1. Classification (NCBI taxonomy): domain Eukaryota; kingdom Viridiplantae; phylum Streptophyta; class Magnoliopsida; order Fabales; family Fabaceae; genus Lathyrus; species Lathyrus tuberosus. The sequence continues at coordinate 13,093,614 of JALAZF010000090.1, forward strand.
CCTTAGATTTCTTCGCCGCCTCCTCCGCAGCCTTCAGCTTCTCCTCCAGAACCGCATTGGCGGCCTGAGTCTTCTTCATCTCCGCTTCCTTATTCCTCTGTATAGACCACTTCCATGTACAAGACCCTCATTAGGGCAGCGGCGTTCTGGGCCATCAGTGTTCTTTTGCTCGGACAATCGAGCTCCTTAAGCGCCAAAGACTCTACCCGATGGAGTTCTAGGGAGGAACCTTTGAAGAAATCCCTTTTGTAGAAGCATGGGGGCAGCTCATACTTGCTCTTATCTTGCTCGCCGGTAAGTTCGAGGACATCCCCTGCCCGAAAGCGCTTGTTCCTTGAAGTTACCGGCAACGGGGTAGTCTGGACGGTGGCTGTGGCAAATAAAGAGGTCCCTGATCCCGTCGGAGGCGGAACTACCTGCTCGCCAAGGAGGCTTTTGCTGACCTTTCTCCCTAGCTTGGCCTTAGCCACCACAGTTTTCACCAAACGCACTTGAGTCGTGGACATCTTTCCTGGAAAATAACTGACACATATTAGTAAAGGAAAAACGACAACACGGGACAAGCTAAGAAGAAAAATGGCTACCCAAAAGTTCCAGAGCATCCTCACGTGTGCCGCAGTCGAGGAGCTCCTTAGTGTTAATATATCGGGCCTCCACCTTGGGGCCCCCGTCATCTTCGAAAATAATATCCCCGCCCTTGGTCACGTATTGGACAGGGCAAAAACCATCAACAAAAGCCACCAACTTGTTATAGCTGGCCAGGTCATCCTCCTCCAACATGGTCGGCTTGGCTATATATTTATCGGTTTCCCTGGTGAAGTGGTCCTTGCTCCAGGTGAAATGGAATTTCAGCACCCGACGCCCCCTCATCTTGCCTTGCTCGTCACAAAGGGGCTCCCCGTTCTCATCTGTAAAAATATCCTAGAGGAACGAAGAGTCTTTGGTCCTATCCGACACGGGCTCCACTACATAATACCTTTCCTTAAACATCCTGATGAACTCTGAAAAAGGCCTTTAACAGCTTCCTCCCTTGCTTTCGGGAAACCCATCCGAACTTCCCTCGCATGACCTGGCGTTGGAGGTGGAAGACATTGAAGAAAAGGGGGAGAGTGGCTCCAATCTTCAAGTACTCGCATGTAATCTCGAACGCTCGAATAAAGGAAATCGAGTTCGAATGGAGCTGAGAGGGCGCCAAGTCCAGATGACTGAAAAACTGCCACATGAAAATTTGTAAAGGGCAGCCACAGCCCAATCTCCTTAAAAACGTACTCGTACATGGGAAAATGCTTGACGTCGTAAGACGAGCATATCCGATCATCCTCCCTAGGAAAATAGACCTCCAATCTTCCTCGTCCCCCACCTTCGTAAAGGCATCCTGAGTATGGAAGGCGAAGAGTGAAGCGTGCTCCCTGATAAGTGCAAATTGTAGCTATTTTTGTATATAAGTTTTGTTGCACTTATCGATACTTTTTGTTAATATCGTTCGAATAAACCCTGTTTTGTTTGTAAATACGTTTACTTTACGTTATAGTGTATATATTGCGTATTGTGTAAATATCATTGAGTTTAATTGATTTTCTCTCATTTTTGTAGGTATTCAAGCAATGATATTTTGCCATTGTTTTATAGAGCATTGAATAAGCTTTCCAACGCTTCCGACCGTGCGTCAATCCATGTTACGGTTTAGAAGTTGTGGTCAAAACAAGGACTGGTTTGCTGTCAAGTTCGCTTTGCGAACTTTCTAGCAAATGTTCGCTTTGCGACCCTCCCAGCGAATGTCCCAGAATTTTGGCAGTAGAAAAAGGGACCAAAGTTCGCTTTACAAACTTTCCAGCAAATATTTGCTTTGCGAATAAAAGTTCACATTGCGAACTTCTGCAGAATTGCAGAGGCGGTTTAGCTATTCTGAGGCACTTAAGTGCCAATTTTTGGAGTTCGCCTTGTGAATAAAAGTTTACACTGCGAACTTGACGGATTTTGACATACTATATAAGTCATTTCATTCATTTTTTTAGGTTATGGTTTTGGGGAATTTTGCTCCCAACTCCATCAAACTCATTTTTCAGTAGTACTAGCTTAGAAAACAACATTGAAGCTTGCACACGGATGATCTGGGTTGGATTAATCATCGACCGGCGTTGAAAAACCATGAGATGTTTGGTTTATTTATTATCTTCTTTGTGTATTTCTTCTTTGTTGGGTTGTTGTATATGTATTTACTTTGAACTCATATATATTTGTCGCCCATGGCGTTGTATAAAATCTGCTTTACTAATCTTTATCGGTGATTATCCTTGATTTTTGCTTTATGCTAGGGGTTTGGGTTATGTTAGAGATAAACATCGCAAACTTTGATTAGGGATGCTTATCTTTTAGTTTCTAGATGCTAGAGATAGATTTAGAGCTAACAATCTTTATGGTTGTCGAAGCTTAATGCCTTCGTATCTTGAGTCGGGTGCGAGAGTGTCGATGAGGGTAACACGGTTATTCTCTCAGCTCAGTGTGTCAGAGATGGACACTGTTGTGAGCGATGCTGGATGATATTGAGGAGTATTGTAGGTTGAGTATAACTGGTCAGTAAGTTTAAATTCGTAACGAGTCGATTATATGCATGCCGGATAAGTTTCTTCTCTCTGATTAATGAATTCTTTTTATGTTGATATTTACTTTTCTGTTTCTATGTTTGAAACCATTTTAAACCCAAACTCCTTAACATTTAAATTGCCGAACTGCAGTTTAATAGCACCGATCTTTGTGGACACAATAAATTCCCGAAAAAATACTTCCAAATCTTTTTGTTGCTTGCCGCTTTACTGCTTCACAAAATGGCGCTATTGTCGGGGATTGGTGTTTTTATTAGATCGCATTGCGATAGTTTCTTTGTTTTTGAGTTGTGTAGATATCGTACATATTGTTTATTTTCACTTGTTTATATTGATACTTATACTTGTGAATTTTTTATACCATTATTTGTTTCTTTTCACGTTTGCTTGCGTGTTAGTTAGGAATAACCGGGTGGAAGCAACTTGGAGGAACGTTCTTAAATAACAGGCGTCGAGCTTACGACGTAAAACAAACATGTTTTATCATTTTTTTTGTTTCGTTATTACTTTTTCATTCTAGCTTAGGTAGTGTGGTGAACTTTCATTAAATAAGTTGTACTCGAATTGTTCGTAAAATTCTCAAATCTTCACTTTACAACTTGTTTAATCCAATTTCACCCGGTCTTTTAGTATGTTTATATTAATAATTCTTATGTTTGGCTAAAAGCTTGTTTTGAGTAGCTTGAGGAAATTTAAGGTGATGTTTCAAGTTTGATCATTTCAACTTGCGGATGTATGGTAATGATATTGTTAAGTTTTGTACACGTCCAAGGTATGTGTTTATCGCTTTCTAGACTTTAGCATATTCATGATACTTATGCATTTTACAAACTTCCATGCCATTTATTCTTTTGTATACTTGTTCTTGATGTGAATCACTTTAGTTCCCACCCTTTTTGTGAGGTAGCTTTCCATTGTTCATATATGCGCGGAGTACCAACATTCTTGTTCTAACTGGATTTTATTATGCTTAATCTTTTGTTTGTGTTGATTATATGAAAGCATGAAAAGGATCAAGGCATTTTGTTTCATTTTGAGCATAACTACCTAGCTAAATAGTCATTCACCTTGTGAGTGTGTGAGCATTCGTAACCCCTTTGTGGCTTTCTATCATTATCCATGTTATTTGAACTTAATGCTTGTTTATGAGTATTGAATTCACTTTTTGTATGGATTTTGATTGATTTGTTTTTCTTGAACACTCAACTTTGTGTTGTTGTATGAATTTTTACCTTGCCTTAGAAAGTAGGGAGTATTCACATGATGATATGGTTGAATTCAAGTTGGGGAGAGAATGATTGTTTACTCATTGGTTGGTCTCTATGACGTTGAAAAAGAAAAGAAAAAAGAGAAAAATATGGAAATGAAAAGAAAAAAGAAGAAAAAGAAAATCCTTGTGAAAGGAAACAAAAAGAGTTCATATAATTGTGCTAAATAAGAATTATGTTTTGTGTAACACTTGGGATTTTGGAAGAAGTTGATTGGAAATTTTGTGTTTGAGTCTTTGTGAGTTGATCACTCCCTTAGGTTTAGGCAAGTTTTGTTTCAATTTCCTTTAGAAATTGCCCCATGTTTGTTTACCCAACCATGCTACAACCTTGAAAGCCCTTGTTATTCTTGCTTTTATGTTTACAATATGATTGTTGGATGATTGCATAATTTAGTCTTTTGTTTGCAAGATGTTGTGTGAGTGAAAAGTACCTCATTTTGTGTTTTTCATCTACTGATGATTGTTTTTGCGTGATTCACTTTGGAACTTGTGTTGTTTTAAGACGTTTGGCATGATTTTTGTATTTTGCATTTATTTCGTGACTATGTTATCGTCGTAGTTTAGTGGTAAGTATTTACTTTGTGTGTTCCGTTTTTCATTTGAACCATTCATTTGTTTCCGTTTTTCAAAAACCTGTTGATTCGTGATTCTTTGGTTGTCACTCTGTTTATTTGAGTCGCTTGATTCTTGTTTGAGGACAAAAAAGTTTAAGTTGGGGAGAGTTTGATAAGTGCAAATTGTAGCTATTTTTGTATCTAAGTTTTGTTGCACTTATCGATACTTTTTGTTTATATCGTTCGAATAAACCCCACTTTGTTTGTAAATACGTTTACTTTACATTATAGTGTATATATTGCGTATCATGTAAATATCATTGAGTTTAATTGATTTTCTCTCATTTTTTTAGGTATTCAGGCAATGATATTTTGCCATTGTTGTATAGAGCATTGAATAAGCTTTCCAACTCTTCCGACCGTGCGTCAATCCGAGTTACGGTTCAGAAGTTGTGGTCAAAACAAGGGCTGGTTTACTGTCAAGTTCGCTTTGCAAACTTTCTAGCGAATGTTCGCTTTGTGAACTTCCCAGCGAATGTCCCAGAATTTTGGCAATAGAAAAAGGGACCAAAGTTCGCTTTGCGAACTTTCCAGCGAATATTCGCTTTGCGAATAAAAGTTCGCATTGCGAACTTCTGCAGAATTGCAGAGGCGGTTTAGCTATTCTGAGGCACTTAAGTGCCAATTTTTGGAGTTCGCTTTGCGAATAAAAGTTTGCATTGCGAACTTGATGGATTTTGACATACTATATAAGTCATTTCATTCATTTTTTAGGTTATGGTTTTGGGGATTTTTGCTCCCAACTCCATCAAACTCATTTTTCAGTAGTATTAGCTTAGAAAACAACATTGAAGCTTGCACACGGATGATCCGGGTTAGATTGATCATCGATCGGAGTTGACAAACCGCGAGATGTTTAGTTTATTTCTTTTTTTATTTGTGTATTTCTTCTTTGTTGGGTTGTTGTATATGTATTTACTTTGAACTCATGTATATTTGTCGCCCATGGCGTTGTATAAAATCCACTTTACAAATCTTTATCGGTGATTATCCTTGATTTTTGCTTTATGCTCGGGGTTTGGGTTGTGTTAGAGATAAACATCGCAAACTTTGATTAGGGATAATTATCTGTTAGTTTCTAGATGCTAGAGATAGATTTAGAGCTAACAATATTTATGGGTGTTGAAGCTTAATGCCTCCGTATCTCGAGTCGGGTAAGAGAGTGTCGACGAGGGTAACACGGTTTTTCTATCAGCTCAGTGTGTCAGAGATGGATACTGTTATGAGCGACGCTGGATGATATTGAAGAGTATTGTAGGTTGACTATAATTGGTCGGTAAGTTTAAGTTTGTGACGAGTCGATTATATGCATGCCGGATAAGTTTCTTCTCTCTGATTAATGAATTCTTTTTATGTTGATATTTACTTTTCTGTTTCTATGTTTGAAACCATTTTAAACTCAAACTCTTTAACATTTAAATTGTCGAACGGCAGTTCAATAGCACTGATCTCTATGGACACGATAAATTCCAGGAAAAATACTTCCAAATCTTTTTGTTGCTTGCCGCTTTACCGCTCCAACACTCCCGAGGCTCAACAGCAATCTATTCTTCCCCGGGACTCCCGGAGCGATTTCGTCAGAACTGCTATCCCCTGAAGAGCTCTCCTCAGACAACTCCCACTCGAGCAAAACCTCATCCTCGGTATTGCGAGACATCTCCTTTACTTGAAAAGCAGTGGACAAAAGTGAATTTGATGGCAAAATCAAATCCACCCTTCCACCATTAGTCAAGTGAAAGGGCGCGCGAAGGCCCGATGACAGCATCCTCAACCTAAGCCCTTACTCAAACAACGTAACGAAGGTACGAGGAGATTCTCCATGGCAATCCCTTAAACCCTCACAGGGAGATCCTCCCCGACACTTTACCCAGAATTCCGTTAAAGATCCACCGTAAAACTCATGAGTACACCGAAAACTTCATAAGTTCCACCGACGACAAACTCATTCGTCATCGCAACGGTGCTAGGACCAGCAGAAAAGCCTAGGTTTCTAACACTCAAACGACGGCGCCGACGGCAGAAAATGGCTCAACCACCACCATACACCAACATCCACCGGAATGCACCTACTATACCCAGTTTTTCATCCTAACCGCATGCAAATCTAAGCAAAATAAGATTAAAACTTGCGTAAAACAAAGAAGGATCAGAAACTTACGTGGTCGAAGAGAAAGGAACTGTGATCGATGAGGCTTGGTCGGTGCTCGTGCGACTGTGTTAGGACGGTAGACGACGGAGAACGGCGACGGTAGCAGAAGAAGAGAGAGAAGTGAAAAGTGGAAATGAACGTTTCCTACCTTTATTTATAGAAGAGTCAGAGGCACGTGCACGAGCACACATGTGCCTAGGAAGATGTAGGGGCATCATTATAACCCTAGCATAGCAATCATTACGCATTAACTATGACACGTGGCTCGATGCATGCGTAACACTTCATCCCTTCAAGTCTCATCAACCGTTGGGATCCCCGCTCGCCAGACACGTAGGACAACGTTTCAGGTTTCTCGGGCACATGTATCCTCGAGCACCACGAAACGACTCTGTCTCAATAACATGCGTCAACCACGCTTACTCCTCCTCGGGACCACGGGCTGCCCTTAAGTCATCACTCCTATGCTCAGGAGCAACAACTTGGGGAGGGATCCTGTTCCGGACTGGCCCAATGGCTAGGCATGGCCCAATCCACTTCTGCACCCCAGAACGACCCAATAGCGTAAGTCTTGCCAGTTAAGGGCAAAGGAAAACATTTTCTCTTCTGACCCTCAACTGAGGAGGGCTGGCCAGCTGACCCCCAGGATCAACTGCACTTTGTTACATCTCTGCCCGTCACGCACGGTTCAACCATCCATGAACCACCACAACGCTCTTGCCCGCAACCACGCCCTTGCTCGAAGCAACGACTAGTCCCAAGCATGCCTGCCCGTCACAACGACTAGTTTCTGGCAGTTACCTATTTTGGGGGAGCGAATATCTCGGCCCAATAATAGGGACCAATGGTCTAGCGCTAGGGGCATTATAAATACCCTCTCCTTTGAGAGAGTCAGGTATTCTAAAATCACCCTAAGACATTCTTACTTTGTACTTGCCTTGTCCTCTTATGATTCTTACTTTGGCATCAGAGTGCCTTGCAGGTACACCCTCTCCTCCTTGGATTCCAGCATCGATGATGAAGTCTCTGGCCCACTTTAAGTTCTGATCAACCGGAAATATCAGAAATCATATCCTTTTGGATATTTTTATGGAGCATATAAAATCCAACAAGAGTCAACTATTATTTTGGGCGAATTTAACTAGGATATCCTAGGAGAAAAGGCCCATAATACATTACTATATAAGGAAAATTAATTCTCATGTTTAACGAGGTTTTTGTGCTCTAGATTAAGATCTTAGTGCCTAGAGTTTTTTAGTTTTTTGGTTCTTATTTTCCATGCTAAAGCTATCACCCATATCATAAGGATTAGTGTTGGATATTTCCTTTTGCATCCCAAAATACCCAAAAATATAAAAACAAATATTTTATTTATTTTATTCCATTTATTTATTTATTTTTACATTAAGAATTGTAAATAATAATCATATTTTAATTATTTCTTTTATTTATACTTTAATTAAAACTTTAAAATCACAAGAAATGTCTATTTTTGTTATTTGTTTTTTTTTTATTCTCTTATTTTTAACACCTAAAAATGTCACCCCTCTATTTATTTATTAATTCCCATGTTCATATACTTTTTTTTTCCTTTATTAATTGTTTAAAGTATTTTCAATATTTATTATTAAATGTGATGTTCATGTTTGCCTAGCATCTAGGGTTTTGTTTGATCTTTGATCCATGCCTTTGATCTTTGCTCATGTGTAAATGTTATCTTGTGTGATATACTAGTCCTTGATGACATCTTGATTTTCATTGTCTTGAATACTTTAGATGGAGAATATTTGTTCATGTTTGTTTCAAAGTTTGTCCATGTGTTTAGACTTTGTTTCCTTGACCTAAAATTCATGATGAAAGCATAGCTTGATCTCTTGCTCTTGTGTTAATGTTTGCCTTTATATACTCATGTTGTAAATAATGATGATGAGCCATGTTTACTTGATAATCCATGTTTGATCTTGTCCTCATTTGAACCGTGTCTTTGATGCTATTTTGTTGAAACTTGTCTAATGATTTAAGTATCCATATTTTGTCCATATTGAGAATGTTAACTTGTATCCAAGCATGCTTTGTCAAATGTAAACCATGTACATGTTTATTGAATCATGTCAACCTTGCTTGTACTATGTATCTCATGTATATTTCCTTTGTTGAATTTTTGTGTACACTTGTATATACATGTTGCTTAAATCCAAGGGAAGGACTTATTGTTGACATCATTGTCATTTTGCATATGCATCTTTACATCCTTCTTGTACGCATTTTGTATGTTTTGTAATCCTTAACTTGCTATCCCTTATGAAGTTTCCCTTTAGGATGAATAAACTTAGTTAACTCCATTAGGATTTCCCCTCTTTCAAACTCAAAAATCACTTTCAATAGAAACCATTGACCTTAGTTCATTGACTTTTCAAACTATTTTTCTTAACAAATGCTTCAAGACACCTTAAGCATATTCAAAACTCTTTCACAAAGACTAAAAGACACAAACTTCAATTCAAACCTTTTGCCACTTTGGCTTTTCAATTTAAAACCTTTTCTTAAGATAGATTAGACATGAGTCATCCCTAGTTGAGATATAATTATCCTACCCCATGACATTGTTGAGAAAGATGTTGATTCTTTTCCACTTGAGAGAGGTATGTGGCATACTTGTTGATTCTATATCCAAGTTGAAGCCCTTCTCTCAATGTGAAGCAAAGATCCTTCTTCCACATGTTTGTGGTGGATAAGTTGAGTATTCTCCTTAAGATGACAAATTGTCTCTTCTTCATTAAAATCCACCATAACAAACCATTTTTCAATTTATACCCCGAACTACGAGGTTTTGATCCTTCATTGGTACTTAGGCACAAGACTTAATGTCTTGCCAAACACAAAAAAAATAAAAAACATTTCTTTTCAAATCTCCTCAATCAATCCCAAAATAGCAAACAACTTTAGTCATAACACAAATACAACAAGAGGTTCCTATAGGATACTATAGATACTTAGGGTGCTAATACCTTCCCTTAGTATAACCAACCCCCAAACCGTATATCTCTTTATTGCATTGTTGTGCATTACATATTTATGGGTTATTCTTTATTTACCCTTTCCCTTGGATAAATTAAAGATCGATGGTGATATCGCAATTTTTGTGAACCTAGTTAACTTAATAGGTATGGTCTCTGATTCTCACCGTTACACCTCCTAAAAGAACGGAGCCATGATTGAGAGTTATGAGATGGTGGAAAAATGCACATTTTCGAGGTGACAATTGATGGAAAAATCATGATGTCTATGACGTCAGTCCGCTAGGTGAAACAATGTCAAATAAGGTAAAAAAAAACGCCCATATCTTCTTTCAGTCGAAATAGGCCTTTTCGGGGGCAATTTGTTAGCTGGTGTTTTCGACAGGGCTAAAACCTCAGCACAATAAAAGAGATCCAAAATGTTGGGGGAGTGAAAGGACATTTCAACGTGATGTGTTATTTAAGGGAATTGAAGTTTCGGGGTGGAAATTGGAATTTGGAACTTAATTTTTTTTCTAAAAGGAGATACTTCGTTCAACATTTTGACGATAATTTGGTTTTAAATTTCGACGCCAGCAAGATGCATTGACAGACAATGTATGTCGCGAAGAAATACTTTCAAAACGAGTAACTACTTTTCACTTTTATCCATAAGGAAACATGGAAGACATTTTAGAGACGAAAAACATGCAAGAATTACGTGTCAAACGCTGAAAAGAAAAACACTGCGAGCAATTATTCTACATTTACTTTAAATAGGAGTTCTAATGTTAGGATTTAGGGTGTTGTGTTGAATTCACTACAAAACTCACAAACTTAAAGTACCCAGTGTTGCGAGAAACGAGTTTAACTGAGCAAAATATTTGATTTGTGGAACGCCATTTCAATTAAATGCAAAATTCTTTATTTCAATCCACTTCATTTGCATTTTTGCTTTCATTCATTTGTTAATTTCTGTCACATTACATTGCCTTTCTACAAACTTTTTACCTTTTTATCATTTATCAGACTACCTTTTTTATACTACTTTACTCAAAGATTTCGACCACGTCGAAATCCTTCATTTTTTCTACAAAAAAAAATTAAAAAGTATTTAACACATTCTCCTAGGATTGTTTGGTCGATCCTGTAAGTAACCTTTAATAAGAGACTAGCGATTGTTTACCAAATTTCCAAGCAAACACAATGTTAGCCTTAATTGATGGTATTAATATTAAATTTTGTGTAAGTGCGCAAGAATCGGTGTTAGCCTTAACTGGTAGTGTTAATATTGTATTTTGTTTATGTTCGCAAGAACCGGTGTTAGCCTTAATTGGTGGTGCTAGTATTTATTTGTTTAGGTTTGCAAGAACAAGTGTTAGCCTTAACCGACGGTGTTTAATATTGAATTTTGTTTAGGTTCATAAGAACAGGCGTCAGCCTTAACTGGCGGTGTTTAGTATTGGTGTTAGAGGTTCGAGTATGTTCTGGACCGGGCAAGGCTACTTGCCCTTAAGGACCAGGCCCAATCCATCATATTTGGCGAACAGGCCCAATAGGCACAATATAGCCGTTGGGCACAATATAGTTGTTGGGCACGTCCTCTCCACGCGCAGGGTGGTCCACGCGACCAACTACCTCCCCGGATATAGCAGAAATGGTTAGAAAGGCCACACGCTTGACCTTCCATCTGGCAACACCTCATTGGTCGATCAGGCCCCCTTTGTTCGCCGACAATCTCCCTATAAAAACCCCTCACTTGAGAGGGGCAGGTATCACAACTCATATGCTTGACTTCTCTTACTTACTCTCCCCTTTATTTTGACCAAATACTTACTTTGGAATCAGAGTACCTTGTAGGTACATCCACCCCTTTTTCTCCTCTCCTACAAGCATCAGCATTTGTCTTACACGAAGGCCGCGACGATCTCCTTCTGGTCCTCTCCGATCAGTGGCGCCGTCTGTGGGAATTCATGCTTCCCCGTCTTTTCGAATCAAGATCCCTCATCTTTTCACCCAAAAGACCAAAGCTTTCATCTCTCTTCAAAATCCCAGATCGTCATGGCTTTCGTTAAGAGTGATACCCACCAAGAACCTGTGGCCGCCGCCGCCAATGTCAACAAGAATGCTTTCATTGGGAACATCCCATCCGAAAACGCCCAGCGCAACGATGGACCGGCTTCCCCGAAACCCAATGAACAAAGGCCATGAGCACAAGCCGTGGCACTTTCCTTCGAACCCATTTTGGTTCCTCAAGGTGCTGATCCGACCACCGCGGCACTCATCGCCTCTTTGAACAATTCCAACCATTTCATCATCCAGCAGGGAGAAAAGATCAGCGCCCTCGAGCACGCTCTCCAAGAGCATCACACTTCGGAGACGCTGAACCTCTCCCCGCCTCCGCGAGTTCACTCAAAGCAGAGACGTGATAGTCCCTCACCGGTCAAGGAACGCTCAAGGTCAGGGAGTCCAACACCCGACCGTGCTCGCCGGCATCGTCGTTCTCCTAGGATAACTAGGCACTCCCCTGTTTCCAAAAGACATCGACACTCGGACAAGTACGAGCGCAGGCATACCCGCGGACACTCTCCTCGCCGCAGTCAAAGCTGCGACCACAGTCTTTCTCCATCATTCTCTCACAGCTCTAGTAGTGATGACGAAGCTTAAGGCCCGTTCACGAGGAACATCGTGGACACCCGGATTCCCCGCAGGTTAGAGAAACCTCCCACACTAGCGACGTACGATGGCACGTCGGACCCTCATGAGCACCTGGAGAACATCGAAGCTATGCTCCAGTACCACGGTGTCTCCGGAGCCATTCGGTGCAAAATATTCCCCATCACCCTGAGGAAAGGTGTGATGACATGGTTCAAAAGGCTCCCCCGAGGATCCATCTCCTCCTGGCGTGACCTCAAAGACCAATTCACCCGCCATTTCACAGCCTCCCGACGACATCCGAAGACAGAGGCAACTTTAGAAGCCATCATACAGGGCAGGGAAGAACCCCTGCGAGAGTACATCGAGAGATTTAATAAGGAGGCAGTGGAAGTCAGAACTTCCGATCACATGAAGAAATACCTCCTCGAGAAAGGGCTCCGACCAAAAAGCGACTTCCGTAAGGCTGTCGGGATTAAACCTCCTCGAACGCTGTCAGAGCTTCTCCACATGGCTAAAGATTACATTCGCTACGAGGAGAAAGAAGCTGTGTATTGCGCCCGGAACGCAAGAGATAGGGAAGCACCCCGAGCATCCAAAAAGGAGGAGCCAGAGCCATCTCGTAAAGGCAAGGAGAAGCGACGGGAGGAACGTCCACGTGAAGGCAAAGGGCCAGCTGGCCGATTCAATGAATACACTGTGCTCACTACCTCACGTGAACGTATTCTCACCGACTGCATCAATACCGAATTCAAACAGGGAGGTGTCCGGTTCCCTAAACCAACCGCGTCTAAAGGAAACGTAGACAAAAGTAAATACTGTCGTTTCCACCATAGCCACGGGCACGTCACGGAAGACTGCGTGCACCTCAAGGACGCCATAGAAATCCTCATCAAAGAGGGCCATCTGAAGCAATACGTTAAGAAGGGAGAGTCCTCCCGATGAGAGACGTCTGATCCTAAGAAGGAAGCTGAATCAACCCCCTCCAGTCGTCCCCCGCAGGTCGCAATGTCCATCAGCCGACCAGAGGACTTCCTTGTACCTGAACACTTCTACCTGACTTCCCAGGCATCCATACACAGCACCTAGAAGGCCTTTCCTACGGCCATGGTTATCTCATGTGGGGGGTACCATGAGCTCACGATAGGATCCATCAAACGTAAGTGTGAGCAGCTAATCGACAGCAGCCCCGACCAGTTGTACGCGGTCGGCAAGGGTAAAGGACGATCACAGCCGATCACGTTCTACAGAGAAGAACTCCCCGGAGGATCGCCGAACTCCCACATTCCTCTGCTGATTCGGGCCAAGTTATCGTCGACCGACGTGCGGAGAATCCTGGTCGACCAGGGCAGCTCCGTAGACATCATGTACTCCAGTCTGTTCCACGCACTGAAGCTGAACAAATCTAATCTCTCCCCATACGTAGGATCTGATCTCCAAGGGTTCAACGGAGCAACGGCCAGACCATGGGGTTACGTGGAGATACCTGTCACGTTCGGCGAAGAAGAGGCGTCACGGACAATCAAAACACAATTCTTAGTCATTGATTATCCATCGCTCTATCAGTGCATCCTCGGCAGACCAGCTCTTACCGAACTCGTTGATGTCCCCTCGACAGTCCACCTCAAGCTCAAGTACTACACTGAAAAGGGACACGTCGCCACTCTGCACAGTGACATCGAGGCTGCTCGAAGATGCTTTGAGGCTGGGACGAAGGGGAAAAACCAGATCGCGACAACAGCAACATCGGCAAAGCGCACCAGAGAAGCCGAGGGTCCGACCGAAGATGGCCAGCCAGGAAAAAAAACCTACGCTCCCCGTACACCCCATAGATCTCGACAGCAGGATCACTGAAGATGTGAGCGAAGATCGGGACGAGGACAAAAAATCAGGAGTAACAAGCTCCCACTCTCCCACACTTCTGCGACCAGTTCCGGACGGAGAGTTCGAGATCATCACCTTCGACAACAATCCCAACAGGGGGTGAGGATAGGTGCTGGTCTCCCCGACGAGGTCAAGAAGGAGTTGAAGACATGCCTCGACGACAACGCGGACCTCTTCCCCTGGAGTACAGCAGACATGCCCGGTCTCGATCCAGAAACTGCCTGCCACCACTTGACCATCAATCCAGCTGCCCGCGCCATTGCCCAACGACGAAGGAAACAGTCCGAGGAAAAGGCACAGGCTGCTGAAAAACTTGTACAAGACCTCTTAGAGGCAAAATTTATTTCTGAGGCCAGATATACGACCTGGCTCTCAAATATTGTACTTATAAAGAAAAATAATGGAAAGTGGCGCATGTGCATTGACTACACTGATCTCAATCGGGCTTGCCCGAAAGACGCTTACCCACTACCGAGCATAGATAAACTTGTATGAAAATTTCGCAGGATTCAAGCTCTTGTCCTTCATGGACGCCTATTCGGGATACAACCAAATTCCGATGGCCGACGAGGACAAGAGATACACGACGTTCATGACTTCCTCGGGGAATTATTACTATAACGTAATGCCCTTTGGACTGAAGAATGTCGGGGCCACATACCAACGCATGATGAACAAAGTATTCCGATCAGAAATCGGCGATATGCTCGAAGTGTACATGGACGATATGATCGTGAAATCCCAAGAGGAATCCGATCATACCACCCACTTGCGCAAAGTGTTCGACCAAGCTCGAAAATGTAAAATGCATTTTAACCCAGAAAAATGCACCTTCGGCGTGCGAGCAGGGAAGTTCCTCGGGTTTTATCTCACCGAACGAGGAATAGAAGCAAACCCGGACAAATGCCGAGCACTCGTGGAATTCCCCACGCCTCAGTCGAAGAAGGCAATACAATCCCTCAACGGGATGCTCGCGTCCCTTGCTCGCTTCGTAAGCAAGTCCGCCCAGCACGCTCTGCCCTTTTTCAAACTACTCATGAAGGAGGCAAATTTCGAGTGGACGGACGAGTGCGAGCAGGCCCTCGCCCATTTCAAGCAAGCTCTTTCCGAACCACCTGTATTGTCCCGACCAGACCGCAGGGAAACAATATACCTATATCTCTCCGTGGCCAACGAAGCAGTAAGTGCAGTTATTCGAGAGACTACTGACGGGCAGAAACCCATCTATTTTACCAGCAAAGCCCTACAAGGACCCGAAGTCAGGTACACGCAAATCGAACGAGTAGCCCTTGCTCTCGTAATTGCCGCGAGGAGACTCAGATACTACTTTCTGGCACACACTATCATCGTCAGGACAGACCAGCCAATCAGGCAGCTATTAAGCCGACCAGATATGGCGGGCAGGATGCTAAGGTGGTCCCTTGAACTGGCTGAATTCGACATTCACTACGAAGGGAGAAAAGCCATCAAGGCACAAGTTCTGGCCGACTTTGTGGCGGAAATGACTCCGGATTCGTCCTCTCCGGGACAGACACAGGAATGGATCATATACGTGGACGGCGCGTCAAGCCCCTCGGGCAGCGGAGTGGGAATTATTCTCGAAAACGAGGAAGGGACCCTGATCGAAGTATCCCTGATCCTTTCTTTCAAAACATCCAACAATCAAGCCGAGTATGAGGCCTTCCTCGCAGGACTACGACTAGCCAAAGACGTCGGTGCGAGGAAAATAAAAATCCGCACTGATTCCTAACTCGTGGCATCTCAAGTACGAGGAGAGTTCCAAGCAAAAAACGACCAACTCGCCGAATACTTGGCCATGGTGAAAGACAAAATGACGGAGTTCGAAGCATGGGAGGTTCAGCACGTCCCACGCGAACAGAACACCCGGGCAGACATCCTCTCCAAACTAGCCAGCACCAGGAAAAAAGGCGGAAACAAATCCATCATTCAAGAGATACTGGCTAGCCCGAGCATCACAAAGCCCGACCTACCTGATGTTAACGTCATCGGAGAACCCCATTGTTGGATGGCCCTAGTATACAATTATCTCGCCAAAGGGGAACTTCCCGAAGACAGTAAGGAGGCCGGTGTGACTAAGCGACGAGCCTGCTCGTACGTGCTGGTCGAGAACAAGTTATATCGACGAGGATTCTCTATCCCCCTGTTGAAATGTGTCGACGAAGCTCAGGTCCCTGAAATCTTACAAGAAATCCATGAGGGCATCAACGCACAACACCTAGGGGGGAAATCCCTAGCTCGAAAAGCTCTGCGCGCGGGATACTACTGGCCGACCATGCAACAGGACGCCAAAGAACATGTACAGAAGTGTGACCGTTGCCAGCGCCACGGGGACATGCATTTGGCACCACCCAACAAGTTAAAGACCATCTCCTCGCCGTGGCCCTTCGCCTGGTGGGGGATGGACATCCTAGGCCCCTTCACAATGGGATCGTATCAAAATAAGTTCCTAATCGTGGCCGTCGACTACTTCACAAAATGGATTGAAGCCGAAGCGCTCGCCAAGATCACGGCCTTCAACATACTGCGTTTCTACAAAAGAAACGTCCTCGCCAGATTCGAGATACCCCAGGCCCTCGTGACCGACAACGGAACCCAATTCACAGACAGAAAGTTCCAAGACTTCGTCGCCAAACTGGGAATGAAACAACACTTTACTTTGGTCGAGCATCCCCAAACCAACGGGCAAGCAGAGGCCGCGAACAGAGTAATCTTACACGGATTGAAGCGAAGGTTGGGCGAGGCCAAGAAAAGGCGGGTCGAGGAGCTCCACAGCGTCCTTTGGGCATACAGGACGACACCCCATTCCATCACCGGGGAAACCCCTTTCGACTAGCATACGGAACAGAGGCGGTAATACCGGTGGAGATAAGGGAGCCCTCCAGAAGGACAGAAGCTCTGCTCGACGAAGAAATGAACGATGAGGCACTACGCGAGGAACTCGATCTGGTCGAAGAAATAAGATCAGGGGCTGCCCTCCGCGAGGCCGCATTGAAGCAACAAATAACGCTGCGACATGACGCCAGAGTCATAAAGCGCGACTTCCCCGTAGGCAGTCTGATCCTGCGCAGAAACCAAAAGGATTCCCGAGAAGGGAAACTCGCGGCAAACTGGGAAGGACCCTATAGGGTCAAGTCCAAAACGGGCACGGGAGCATATTACTTGGAAACACTGGACGAAAAACAACTTGCTCGACCATGGAATGCTGAAAAACTCAAGCAATACTATAGTTAAGTCCTTGACCACGAGGATAGACAAGTCGTCGACAGTCACCCAAAACGGGGAGAACTGAGCGACCATCGTATCGTGCCCTGGTGAAGCACGACACGCATTATAACACCGTCCAGCTTCTGCTCTTTGCGCGAGCAGATCCTGCGCACAACGGAGATACCTCAACCGAGCTCCACCGTTGCCGCACCAATCAGGCAGGACACCTAGCTCGCGATGGGAACAGTCCAAGCCTATGGGACTAGTACCTCAAACGAGGTCCTAGCCTCATCGTGGGCGGAACCACTCCACCCTCCTCGGTAGGTTTTACACCTAGCCGGGGACTCACGCACGCACACAAACAAAAAGAGCAAAGTCCAAAATAAAACGTCCACAAAAACCAAGTATATTAAAGAACCGGCCACAACCGGACAATATCATTAATACAAAGAGGGGCAACGCCCATACAAAACGATAAACACAAATTGCTAAGGGCACGCAGGCCCACAAAATAGGGTACAAACAAGTCCTATCATACGACCTCACTTTCCTCCTCAGCAGGGACAACGTGACCATCCACCACTCTGTTGAACAAACCCATGCCATCAGTCTGAAGCTGCACGTCGGGGTTGAGAGCCACCATCTGCTCTTTAGCTGCATTAAAGCCAAATTCATCCGCTTTTAAGTTATCCTCGCCAAGAACTCTGATCCTCCCGATCAAGTCAGTACGAGACTTAAGAGGCTGCTCATCATCGTTTTCATCCTGGGCAGCTGAAGTTAAGCCTTCCAACTCAGCAATCATATCCTGCAGTCTCTTCCTCTCCTCGTCAGCCTTGAGCGCAGCTAACTTCAGCTGGGTCACCTCCGTTTGGAGCAGCACCTTGGCCTCCTCGTGACCTTCAAACTGTTTCAAATCGTTGAACAACTTGTTGTTTTCGGCCTCCAGCTCGGCTATTCTATTCTGGTAGGTCACGAGGCTCGCCCGAGTAGTGGCTTCATCGTCGGCGAGGACAAGGGCAGCTTCAAGGACCCTGAACATGCCCGCCGCATCCTGGCACAACTGTTTCCTCCTCACCCTGGACTTGGCATTCAAAATAGTCGAGGCTTCAGAATCATGGACTTCTATCGAATCCCCTTCAACGAACAAGTCTCGGCGCGTGTAGCAAGCGGGCAGGACGAAATGACTAGCCCCGGACCCCCCAGGACCGGCGGCCACAGGAGTCCCTGCAACATCTCTCTTCCTCTTAAGAGAACCCTCCGGGGTCAGCGGCGTCGAGGCTCTCTCTGGGACGGGGGTAGATCCAGCAGCAAAGCTCTCCATCACTGTCTGCTTAAGCGCCCCGGCCTTGGCACCGGTGGTCGCCTTCTTTTGAACCTTCGCAGCCTGCGACCTCATCAGATGCTCTCGCATGTCAGCCATCATACCTGCGAACACACACATCAAGTCAGAATCAAAAGAATGCAAGAAACAAAACTAAACAGTGAAGCATACCAAGCAAAGTCATAGCGTCGTCGTCGTTATCACACTCATGGAGAGCTTTGACATTAATATATCTAGCTGCTCGGACAGGCCCATCCTCCCCGACCAGCTGATTCCCGTCCCGGTCGACGACGTAGGCCAAAGAAAAGCTCTCCACGTAAGCATGAAAGATCCTGTACGACTCCTTATCAGCCGGGCAAAGCTACTCATGCTTCACCAGGAACTGATCTGTTCGGCGTTTAAAATGGGTGTAGACCCATTCCAGCGGGAAAATGGAGACCACACTATCCCTTTCCCGACCATCCACCATCACCCTCTCAATGGTCGAAATGCTCCTCTTCGCCTCCTCGGTCATAGGCCTCACGACCAGAAACCTGTCCTTGAAGTTGCGTATCGAATCAGAATACGGCCAGAACAGCCTATTCTGTTGCTTAAACGATACCCAACTCTGTTTCGACCCCGCCGTGCTCCGCTGAATCTGGAAGAGGCAGAAGAAGAGGTCCGTGGTCGCCCCGATATTGAGATAGTAACACACCAACTCAAAGGCCCTTATAAAAGCCAAGGCGTTTGGGTGAAGCTGGGACGGACACAAAGCCAAATGGGTGAACAAGGAGGATTGGAAGTCAGTGAAGGGGAGACGCATCTTGGCCTCCGTAAACGCAAATTCGTACATAGAAAAGCGAAGTCCCGGATACGAGGAATATATTCTATCGTACTCCCCGGGAAGAAAAGCTTTCCAGGCCCGTGGAGCATCCTCGTCGCGCTTCTCCAACAGGTCGAAGTCCCGTATCTCCTCCTCGGAGAAGGTTGATCGAAAAGACAAGGGCTCGTGTCCAAGCCAGTCAAGGTCCCCTCCCGCGACCTTGATATTCGAGTAATCGGCGGACACACTGGGCCCATCGGGTACTTCCTGTACGTCGGGCATAACTTCATCGCGGGGTTCAGCCATTTTCACCTGAAAAGCAGAGGAAGAGAAGTGAATTTGACGGCCATGATCAAATCCACCCTTCCACCACTAATCAAGTGAAAGGGCGTTAACGAATCCGAGAACAACCACGTGCTCGCATCAATTATCTACTAATAGCTAAGAGAGGTCCCCGCGACCAGTGCTTATAGAGGCACATACGAGGACACTTGTCCGTCCCGCACTCACACCAAGATCCCGAACAGGCCTAGTGCCCGACTACAAACTAAATTCTACACCTAACCAGATTCTACAAAGATCTACGCTAACAATTTCTACAAAATTCTAGAAATTCATAAAGTTCATCATGTTCTTCATAAAATTTCATGGAATTCATGTGTTCATCAAAGAACACATGAAGTTCAACCGGAAAATATGAACATCTACCGGAAAACTTATAAAAATATACAGAAAGGAGGAGAGAACTTATAAGCAGAAGAAGAAGTTGACGGTGGCGAAGAGAAGCTCCGACGAAGACTAATTGCAGAGCAAACGAGAGCAAAGAGTGGAAAACTTATGAAATTATGAAAATGAAACCTTCCCCCACCTTTTTATAACCGTTTGATCGTGGGGAATCGTGAAGGTCATCATAGCCTATACGCCCTTAGGACTGACAAAGGCCATAAATGCACACCACGTGTCACAAAGACTCTTCGCCTGGTTCAGCGCAGAAAATACACTAACACTTTGCACATGCGAACAAGCCTCTTCATCAAAGTGAACACATCCAGGCAGAAATGCTCGCCAAAAAACTCTCGTTTCTCCGAGGACGCTGCAAATCCTGGTCGACGTTTCGCGCTAATGGCTGACGACCATGTCTGGTCGGGTACAAAAGGAACATTCCAAGCGAGCATCCACCTCCCCGACAGTACGGTCGAAATCGCAGCTGCCTAAGTCATTACTCTCCAACAGAGCAACGACTTGGGGGGCTCCTGTTATGGACCGGGCAAGGCTACTTGCCCTTAAGGACCAGGCCCAATCCATCATATTTGGCGAACAGGCCCAATAGGCACAATATAGCCGTTGGGCACAATATAGCCATTGGGCACGTCCTCTCCACGCGCAGGGTGGTCCACGCGACCAACTACCTCCCCGGATATAGCGGAAACAATTAGAAAGGCCACGCGCTTGACCTTTCATCTGGCAACACCTCATTGGTCGATCAGACCCCCTTTGTTCGCCGACAATCTCCCTATAAAAACCCCTCACTTGAGAGGGGCAGGTATCACAACTCATATGCTTGACTTCTCTTACCTACTCTCCCTTTTCTTTTAACCAAATACTTACTTTGGCATCGGAGTACCTTGCAGGTACATCCACCCCTTTTTCTCCTCTCCTACGAGCATCAGCATTTGTCCTACACGAAGGTCGCGACGATCTCCTTCTGGTCCTCTCCGATCAGAGTATATATTGCATTTTATTGAAACATCACGCATTAAGTATTTCGGAGTTAGGTTAGGACTTCGATATAGCGATTCAGGACTTTGGATCGGAGTTAATACTTTGGTCTGGTGATTCATGACTTCTGTCCAGTGTTAGGACTTTGGTCCGATATTTTAGGACTTCGGTCCACAGTTTAGGACTTCGATCTAGTGTTTTAGGATATTCTGTAAAATAACTCTTAAATCTGCCGACGGCACCACATTCATAGGAGTAGAAGAGATGAGCATTGCATATTTAACTTGTACATGTGATGTGACATTGCGTGATTGAGATTGTTTGTGAATGTCATATTATATGAAATGATATCTTTGCTGTTATTATACCGTTTATAATATAGAATGTATTCTCACATGTTCTTGTTTTCATGTTTCTGTATATGTATCTTTATATAGGTGATTCTCAGTTTGATACTGAGGAGTGACTACTGTCGGTTGCTTATGGAAGATGGTGTAGACGACCACTTCCATTGTTTGCTTTCATGTTACACCGAATTTTAAGTCGGATATTGGTTTACTTTAGAATGAATAGCTCTTATATTGTAACATTGAAAATGCATGTAAACAAACACATTCGTCGATTATAATATAGTATTTCAACTCCATACATGAAAAAAACAAAGACAATCACAACTTTTCTATCAAACTATACCTAGTTTCTACTTCGATTAACAGTCGACTGAGATAATATATGGCCCTTTTTACGTCATCATCATCTTCCTGGGATAATATATTGTCTATTGTCGAATTCGATGCAGAAATATATAGTTTCATGCTCGTATTTCTCATAGGAAGTAGTAACACATGAGGCTTCGACAAATACTCTTTAAAATCATCGAATGTCATTTGATATTCTAATTCCCAACTAAAACTTTCCTCCTTTAAAGGTAGCACCATAAAAATACCTTTGTCTTGTCGCTTAAATTCGAAATAAACATTTTCAAGAATTTTATTTTTCTAAAAAGACTAGAGCCGCTTATAAATTTTTTATACTAAATTATTATCTTTTTAATTTATATACAATAAAAAATTTTATAATTTGAAATGGCGATTGTAAAATACATATCATATTATTAGGTAAACATTTATACTATATATAAATATACTTTTTATTCATATTTTATTAAAGATAAAGTATATAAGTTAGTCGTTTTCTTTTAGAAAAAATGCACAAGACTTAAAAAGAAAAGGAGCAAATATATATATCTAGAAGGCCGCTTAATTAAATTTTATTTTGGTCAAATGAAATAATTTTACTGATTATTATTATTTCTATAATATTTCCATCAATTTAATGATAAAAACACAAGAGATGTGCTGTATTTATTTGAGTTGTCCTGATCTTTAGAATAATAAATAAATAAAACAAAATACTAACAACGAAGCAGGAATCACGCGCGAAGCACGTGGACGGAAAGATGCTGTCACTGTTAACACTAAAATAAAAATAAATAAAAAAGAAACCATTTAAAATAAATAAATAAAAAAAGATACCAACGGTTTCTCACTTCACTTAAGAACCTAGTTGTACAAATGAAACATAACATAGGGTGAGAGAACAAAAACAAAACACAAAACACCAAACATACATACTCTGTTTTTCTAATGGACTCACTCTCTCTCTTCTGCACCGGAGCTCTTCTCGCCGGCGGCCTATATTGGTTCGTCTGTATCCTCGGCCCCGCCGAACGAAAAGGCAAACGCGCCACCGATCTATCCGGTGGTTCCATTTCCGCCGAGAAAGTCGAAGACAGCTACAAACAATACTGGTCCTTCTTCCGTCGTCCGAAAGAGATCGAAACCGCCGAGAAAGTCCCAGATTTCGTTGATACCTTTTACAATTTGGTTACAGATATTTACGAATGGGGTTGGGGTCAATCCTTCCATTTCTCACCTTCCCTCCCTGGTAAATCCCACCGTGACGCCACGCGCCTCCACGAAGAAATGGCTGTGGATCTCATCGAGGTGAAATCCGGAGACAAAATCCTCGACGTTGGATGCGGTGTTGGTGGTCCCATGAGAGCCATCGCTTCTCACTCACGCGCTAACGTCGTTGGAATCACGATCAACGAGTATCAAGTGAAAAGAGCCAAGATACATAACAAAAAAGCCGGGCTCGATTCTCTATGCGACGTCGTTTGCGGTAATTTCCTCGAGATGCCGTTTCCCGATAACAGTTTCGACGGCGCGTACTCAATCGAAGCGACGTGCCACGCGCCTAAGCTTGATGAAGTTTACGCTGAAATTTTTAGGGTTTTGAAACCGGGGGCTCTTTACGTTTCTTATGAATGGGTCACAACAGAGAAATTCATTCCGGAAAATTCAGAACATGTTGAGATTATTCAAGGAATTGAAAGAGGCGATGCTTTGCCTGGGCTTAGAAGCTACGCTGATATAGCTGAAACTGCTAAGAAAGTCGGGTTTGAGGTTGTTAAGGAACGGGATCTGGCTGAGCCACCGGCTGAGCCGTGGTGGAGCCGTTTGAAAATGGGTCGGGTTGCCTATTGGCGTAACCATGTTGTGGTAACTGTTCTGTCTGCATTGGGAATAGCGCCCAAAGGGACGGTTGATGTTCATGAGATGCTGTTCAAGACTGCTGACTTTTTGACCAGAGGGGGTGATACTGGAATTTTCTCTCCTATGCACATGATCCTCTGCAGAAAACCAAAAGAACAAGAAAAATAAGTTTCTGAAAATTTCTGGTGGTGCTGATGAAGGTATCTGAAATTAAAATGAATTTGTTTTTTTTTCCTTAATAATTTTTATTTTATATCAAGTTTAACTTATTGTTTTGCAATGTAGTTTTTGTTTTAATTTTCTTATTGCCTTTTGGATTTTATTATAGTCTTCAGTACTGGCACTGTTAGTGTATTGCATTTAATGGAATTTAATTAGTTTAAAGATGGATTCTGATTGTTCCTGTGATTTGATTGATATGGTAGTGTAGTAAAAGCAATGAATATTAAAAGTTTCTTTATGGTGTTTTACAAATTTATGATGTTGGGAAATGAGTGTTGGGGGGTGAAAAGGAGAGGATGAGGTGGAGATATGAGAAAACAGCACATGTTAAGATGGGTATATTTGTTTGAGATTAGCTGGCTTTTGTGGTAGTGTAACGTGATTATGCTTTTAGCTTAATTAAGAATCTGGATGGATCTGGAGATGCTTATTTTTGGTTTGGTTGTTGGCATTTTGTGAGTGGGTGTTTCCTCCAGGAGACCGTTGGGCCACACATGCCAAGACATTTGAACAGCACTTGCGTTGGATCTGACAATTCTTTTTCGTTTCACACTCATCTTGTTTCCGTGACAAAACACATACTGTATCTTACTGTATCTTATATGGATGAGGATTAAGGACTAGCAGGCCGTCTTAAAAAAATTGAATTAATAAATTCATTATCTATATAACACCAATACCTCTACCAACCAATACCTCTACCAAGACGTGTTTGTGTCGATATCAGATATTTATTTTGACATTTTTAATTATTAGACAAAAATACAGTTTTGGTCCTCTTATTTGTCAAAACTCACGGTTTTAGCCCCATTTTCTTTTTTAACAGTTTTGGTCCCTCACTTCAATTTTGGCCCAAAAAAATAATGAACAGTATCTGGTCCGTACATGAACAATACATGTCCGTACATGAACAGTGAGGGGTGAGAGACCAAAATTGTTAAAAAAGAAAATGAAGGACTAAAACCGTGAGTTTTGATAAACAGGAGGACTAAAACTGTATTTTAGCCTAATTATTATTGATATCGTCGTGTCAGTGTTGGGATCAAATTTAGAGTATATGTACTTCATAGTGCATTATTGATTAAAATCAGTTGCGATAACAAAAATAGTGGGGAACATGTTCCTTTCTTTGTAGTGTTAAGATGGTTTTGTTGTGGTTATTATTGAATCATGGTGAGTATAACACTTCTGTCCAGAGTTTGTTCCTTCATGTCTATTCAACTTAAATGTATCAAAAGTACCGACTACTTTGTTTGTATTAAGATTGACAAACATGTTGAAATTTGTATAAGTTCAACAAGCATTATTAGTTTATGCGAATATGACAAGAGTTCGAAAAATGGAACAAGTGATATGTGAAGAAAAAACCCAAAAAATGAAACTCTGATTTACGAAATCATTTTTCATTATTAGTTTTGACCGATCCATTGGCAGGTGCCTCTTGCATATTAAAATGAAATGTTTTTTAATATTTTTTTTCTCATAAATATTTGCCAATTTTGTTTTTAGTTCTTTCAAAATGATCATTCAAAATTTTTTCATCCACATATTTGATCTTTGATGTTAATTTTTTCATTTTTTGGGACGTGTTATTACATGTGTATTACTTTTATTTTGTATTTTCATTTTAAGAGTGTTAGAAATGATTTTTATTCTTGCGTGTAAAAACACGTGGATTAAAATTTAAACCTCATTTTAAATAATCCAAAGTCTCAATTTTTCCTTTTTTAGAAACTCTAAAATGTGCAGAATTAATTCTCATCTCACTCGCTCGCGTTCATAGTTTATAGCTCTATTACATACATTTGAATAAGTAATTAATTTTGGTGTGCGAAGGTAACTTGTTTTAGGGTTTCGTTTTTGTTGGGGTGTACGAAGATTTCTTGTTTGAAAGTTGTGGTCCTAACAACCGTATATCACCCACCATTAAGACATGTTAGTCCCACATGTTTATTCCTTTTTTGTTTTTTGAGTTGTTTGTGGTTTTCAATTGTTTACTTTTCTCCAATTTTTCTCTATCCGACATAGTTATAGGTTTTAGCATTGTGTGTGGCCCACATGAAATATTGTTTTGTTGACTGTAAATTTCTAGGGTTTTGTATTGTGTGTGGTCCATTTATGTGTTGTAATGCCAAATTTACCATTTTCCTATATATGTAATGTACAGGAGATAGGGTATTTAAGGTGGTATTTTACTTATTCTGTGGTTGTTTGTAAAAGACCCAAAGTTAAGGTATGAAGGTGGGGGATATTTATGCATTCCGTGGACAAGACACTGATTTCTAATCATTCTTTGAAGCTCGTGACCTAATTAAGTGGATGGACTCTGCATTTAGTGTTAATGAAGTGAAAATATGGTGGAAACATGAAGAGGGCTGTTTGGAAAAAGATCTAAAAGCATTTAAAGGAAGCATCATTGTTAGCTTGGTTTGCTAAGAATATTAATAATTGTGAAGTTGACATTTAGTCCGAGCCCGAACCATCTACAAGTGAGTTGACTTATATGGAGAGGTTTAGAGAAAAACAAAAGGGACATGAAAGTGGTGGGGATAATGATGAATGGTATACACTTTGAAGACAATGAAGAAGAGAGAATACATGGTTTTGATGAAGACCTTGATGAAGGATTTAACTTTGGGTGGATGAAGCTGATTCTAGAAGGGAGAATGTTGATGGTGTTGATACAAGTCAACTTGCCAATCGTATGTTTTCCACAGAAGAGATGGATAAGGAACATGTCATAGAAGAATATTACATGACTGATGAACTTGATAGTGGGGAAGATGAAGATAGTTGTGATGACATGCCTACAGTGACTAGGTTTAATGAAGAGGAAACACTTGTTGGGACATAATTAGTTTGTACTATATCTCTTAGGTTTTGATGATAATAAAGTATTTAAAGAACAATTAGGTATACTAACATATGTTCAAGTGTGCATGACCATAGACTAAATTTTTTGATATAAAGTTAGTTTTGGTACCAAAAATTAACATTTAAAGAGAAGCTAAAAGATCCAGAATCTAAATGATCAGAACCAGACTTTGAAGACTCAGACTCTAGAGGAGGTCAACTTATGTAGACCATGCTCTGAAGAAATTCAACCTCTGAAGACTCAAACTCTAAAGGATCAGAAGTTGAGACTTCGAAGACTCAGACTCTAAAGCCAGTCAACGCAAGGATCAAGAAGACTCTGATAGGTCGATATCATACTCTAAGGTCATTCAACGCTATCGAGAAGACTCTGATAGGTCACTTTCAGACTCAGAGAGCAATTCCTCTTTTTCTGATCACGTGAAAATATAAACAAAAATCTTCACAGACAACTAGGATGCAATAAATAATTCCTCTTGAAGCAAAGGGATTTCAAATATCTTTTCAAAGGGATTAACCATATCATGTAATATTCCAATGTCTCTAGTCATGATTCTCTAAGACTCACTTGTGCGAGCTATTCTCTTCAACGACTCTTTTATGTCTCTCTATATAAAGAGCCGAAGACTTGAAGAAAGTAACTAACCATCGACAATAAAAAGAGTTGTTACTCAATCAAACAAAAAAGCACAAGTTTAATTTAGAATTTCTGAAAAGTCAATTTTGTGACAGTGGTCATGAAATAATGATTAGTAAGAACAATTGTATAATCATGAATGAGTCTGACATGTCCATAGTGTTCAAAGGTAGGAGAAAAGGCAATGTCTATAAAATTAATTTCTCTGAATTGGCTGATCAGAAGGTACTTTTCCTTCTTTCAATGAGTGATGAAAAGTGGTTACGACACAGAAGGTTAGGACACGCTAACTGGAGATTAATCTCTAAGCTTAGCAAGTTAAAACTTGTCAAAGGTTTTCCAGAACTCAATTATCACTCATATGCTCTTTGTGGAGCATGCCAAGTATGAACAATTAACAAAACTTCTTTCTAAACAAAGAACACTGTATCAACCTCCAAACCCTTAAAACTACTTCACATTGATTTATTTGGTCCAGTTGGTACTGCATCAATCAATGTGAAGAAATATCGATTATTCACAGTTGATGACTATAGTAGCTAGACTTGGTTCAAATTCCTTAAAACTATAAATGAATCATATGATGTGTTTATCATCTTCTGCATACAGGTACAAAATGAAAAGTAATAAAAGGTTTTAAAAGTCAAAAGTGATCACAGAGGAGAATTTGATCATGAGCCATTTAAAATCTTTTGTGAAAAACATGGAATTCTCCACGAGTTCTCTTCTCCTAGAAATATACAACAAAATGGAGTTGTAGAGAGAAAGAACATATCATTACAAGAAATGGCTGGAATCATGATTAATAATTTACCTAAGTACTTATGGGTAGAAGCTGTAAACACAATATCTAATGTTTAGAACATAATCTATATTAGACATATTCTTAACAAAACTTCATATGAGATTTTTAAAGGAAGAAAGCCAAATATTTATTATTTTCATCAGTTTGGATGTACATGTTATATCTTAAACATCAAATTTGATGACAAAGAGCCTGACAATAAAATGTCAGAGCTAGTTGAAATTTTTTCATAATTTCATGTATCTGAAGACATTTTTGGTGATTAAGTAGCCACCAACACTTCAGAAGCTGAATGTCCATGAGTTGATGGTCCAAAAGCTGATATAACTTCTGAAGCTCATCCAGAGGATTAAGCTTCTGAAGAAGCTCATGATGCCTCACAAGAGGCAATACAATCTAAGAAGACCTTCAAGTACAAGTTTTCACATTCAGAAGAACTAATAATTGGAAATAAAGATAGTCCTCTCAAGATAAGATATGCATTCAGAGATGAACATTAAATGTTAGGAATCATCTCTATGATTTAACCTACTTCTGTTGATGAAGAACTATCAGATGATGGTTGGATTGTGGTAATGCAAGAAGAGTTGAATCAATTTCAAAGGAATAATGTTTGGGATTTGTTACCCAAACCTCGTCAGAAGAATATCATTGGAACAAAATGGGTCTTAAGAAACAATCTTAATGAGTAAGGTGAAGTGGTAAGGAATAAAGCTAGACTTGTAGCTCAAGGCTACAGTCAACAAAAAGGTATTGATTTCTCAGAAACTTTTGCACCTGTTGCAAGGTTAGAGGCAGTCACATTACTTTTACTCTATGTTATTAATCATAATATCACTTTATATCAAATGGATGTTAAAAGTGCATTTTTAAATGGTGGTATTCCTGAAGAAGTGTGTGTCAAAGAACCGCCTTGGTTTGAGGATTCAGTCCTTCTAGAACATGTCTTTAAACTTAAGAAATCACTATATGGCCTCAAACAAGCTCCCAGAAGTTGGTATGAGAGACTAAGTAATTTCCTATTAGAAAATGGTTTTTAAAAAGGACAAGTTGACACTACATTGTTCAGAAAGAAACTTAAAAATGACATCTTAATTGTTCAAGTATATGTTGATGATATCATTTTTGGTTATACTAATTCTACTCTTTGCAAAGAGTTTTCTAAGTCAATGCAGGATGAATTTGAAATGATTATGAATGGAGAGCTGAAGTTTTTCCTTGGAATTCGAATTAACCAATGCAAGGATGGAGTCTATGTTCATCAAACTAAGTACGCAAAGGAGCTTCTGAAGAAATTCAAACTAGATGATTGCAAAATTATGACTACTCCTATGCATCCTAGCTGTAATCTAAGGAAAGATGAAAGTAGCACCAAAGTGTGTTAGAAGTTGTACAGAGGTATAATAGGTTCTTTAAATTACTTAACAACTTCTAGACCTAATATTTTATTTAGTGTATGTCTATGAGCAAGATTCCAGGCAGATCCTAGAGAGACTCATTTAACTACTATTAAGAGAATATATAGGTATTTGAAAGGAACTACTAATCTTGGACTACTTTATATAAAATCCCTAGATTACAAGCTTGTTGGATTCTGTGATGCTGACTATGTTAGGGATAGAATTAAGAGGAAATCCACTAGTGGAAAGTGTCAATTCATAGGTGAAAACCTTATATCATGGGCTACTAAAAGACAAGAAACTATTGCTTTATCTACAGCAGAAGCATAATACATCTTAGTTTCAAGTTGTTGCACACAACTACTCTGGATGAAATATCAGTTAGAAGACTATCACATTTGTCGAAGTAGTATTCCAATTTATTGTGATAATACTGTTGCTATTTGTATGACAAAAAATCCTATTCAACATTCAAGAATCAAGCACATTGAAATAAAATATCATTTTATTATAGACTGTGTTCATAAAGGTGTGATAGATATATAGTTCATTGATACTGATCATCAATGGGCTGATATATTTACCAAGCCTCTTGCTATAGAAAGATTTGATTTTATTAAAAACAATCTGAACATGCATTTTCTAAAAGAATAGTGTTTGCTTCTGAATGGAGAATCAGAGTCTAATGATGATCAGAAGCTACTATGATCAGAGGCTTTGAACTAGCCTCTAATGAACAGTATCCTCTAAAGCATCTCATCCTCTGAGGCTCAAAATATAATGAACAGTCTCTAATAGCATGTAAGTGGAAAATATTTTCAACTTCTTTTAACACCTGTCCCACTTATGTGTCATGAATATGAAAGGTTTTCTTACATGTGGATATTAACTGTTGAGTAATAACCTTCAGATAATGATGAATTGCTTTCAATATTGTGTTTTGCACCTCCGTTGTCATTAAGTTTTGTGAGAGGTTGAAGATGATGTCCATTTAAAGGCTTTCGATGCAATAATTATGGTCTTAGGTGATTAGAGAGAGATACGTACTTGTATATGAAAGAGGTGAAACTATTTTATTTATAAATTGATATGATAATGAGAAATGTACTCTTATGCAATATAAAAGAGCAAAATTCCTTCTGTTCTCCAGCTAGTAAGACGTCTTGTTGGATTAGGCTAGGATTGATCCAACCTATTTAGATCCAAAAGCTACTTTAAAAAATTGTTTTTTTTTTTTTGTGTTTGCCAAATACAAAAATAACAACAACAGCAACGATTAAGCCTTATCCCACTAAGTGGGGTCGGCTACATTGATCAAATTTTGTTATAATGTTCTATCAAGGACCATGTTTATATCCAAATCATTAATCTTGAGATCTTTTGTAATAACCTTTTTAATAGTTTTTCTAGGTCTTCCATTTCCTCTAATTGTTTGTCTTCTTTCCATCTCGTCTACCCTCTTTAATACAAAATCTCCCAGTCTTCTCTCTACATGCTCCAGCCACCTAAGTCTATTTTCCATCATCTTCTCCCACTACTACAAAAAACACATTTTACCTCGGGCGCGGAGGGGGTTTTATCTTGGTTATAGAAGTGAGGTAACGAAGGGCGGCATGAAAACTTGCCATATTACCCCTTGGTTTCTGATTAACCAAGGGGATAATTGAAATGGTCATTGGTTTGATCCCCAATAACAACATTTTTATATTTTCAAAACTAGCACTATACACCTCTCGGTTTGTGAGAAAAACCGAGGGGTAAAAGATATTTTTTAAACACAAATTACATTTTTTTAATAGAATATTAAATTACATTATTAACTAATATCCAATTTTTTATTAAAATACAAAGTTTCTTATGTTACATTGTTTTGGTTTCAATATACAACTACAAATTTTTTACAAATTTGATTCATCATCATCACTGTTATTCTTGGAGAAGAAGAAATCCAGATTTTGTTGCATATCTATTGCTTTTCAAGTTAAACGGTTTTGCATGTATCCAATTTCTTATTTAACATAAAAAAGGTTAGATACATAACATAAAATTCCAGTTAAAAGATAAGATATCATGTAAAAACACCCATCTTGGAATAAAGTTTTTTCGGCACTTGCAATACATCACAAAGATCTATTCCACGCTTCCAATTGCTTTTTATGGAAAATGCTTTCATTATAAATGTTTGAGTTTCACAAGATAACATCCAAGATATATAGTGGTGGTGTTCATGTTCTGATTGGATGTAGAGGGTTTCATGTGGATTGATGTGTTGGCAATATCTCTAGCGTTGTTACTGTATGAATGTAGGGCATATATTCGTTGTAGGTTAACTAATTACTATACCCTCGGTTCTTTTATAAAATTGAGGGGAAATGTTATTTATTTTTTAATTAAAAAACTAAAATAGGGACTTTCTTGAGGAGTCGTGGTAATATATTACTTTCAAAAAAATGGTGAATGGTAAACAATTGAAAGTAATGTGTATTTTTTTCTTTTTCATTTTTTTTTTACCATTCACCACTTTCTTTGTGTGCTGCAATATTCAAAATAATTTTTTCTAGATCTTGTATTATGAAATGACAACACTCCTTGCAATTTACAATATGTTTTGGATTAAATTTCTCAATGTTGTCAGCCGATGAAAGCAATAAATTATTGAGTGTTTTCTTTGATTGAGAACTAGGGCTAGCAATGAACCAAACCAAAATCTCAATCAATTTTATTATTCTTCATGTTTTAATCTATATCTTTTTTCTTGATGATAAAGGGGAAAATATGATTTTCATTCATTTTTATCCCAAGATAAATCCCAAACATTTTAATAATTTGTTGGATAAATTATGAGACTATTGCGCTAATTGAAAATAAAAAAATGTTTAAGTCTTAAACTTAGGGGGAGCTTGCAAACCTCACTCTGTGAACTTAAGCTAAAACAATTTTGAACGTCTAAAACTCGGGGTAAGCTTACAAACCTAACTCTGATTTTTAATTGATAATTTACTATGTCAAAATCGTTCATTAAAATTATAGTATTTCTCATCATCAAAAAGGGAGATTGTTGGGACAAGTTTTGTTCTACATCTTCAATCCTTGAGTTTTAATGATAACAAAGTATAAAGAACAACTTTATACTCTAATAGTTTCATTAACTGTGCAGAATATGAACAAGCAAACGCTGGATAAAGCAAACTGTGAACAAGCTAGACACTGGATAAAGCAAACTCTGAACAAGCCAGATAGTGAATAAAGCATACTCTAGACTCTGGATAGAGAGACTCTGGACTCTGGATATCTTCATACTCTGGACTCGGAACATCATCATATTCTTAACCAAGGTTTAAATACAAAGAAGTACTTAACTGGTTGTCAACTCTGAATAACCTAGTCAACGCTTCTGAATAGGTGTCATGTGTGTGACCATTGAAGGTGTGAGAAAAACACAAGAAATGGGGGTTTGAATTGGGTTTTCAAAATGAAAGCTTTTTATGAAACTCAAACAAAGATCACAAATAGACTAACAATAGAGAAAGACACACGATATATCCTGGTTCACTTGAAAATTATCAAGTTAATCCAGTCCACCCGCCAAGGTGATTTCGTCTTATACACAAGGACTTAATCCACTATAACCAAACTGATTACAACTGCACTAGCAACTGCTGGTGACTAACAATACACAAACTAACCGTCTCTTCTTAAGGCTTCTGACCTAACTGGACCCTTAAGGAATTCAAATAATTGTTTGATCAAATAAAATGTTTACAATGAAATGCTTCTTACATAAGCTGATATAAACACTATTTCTAGCTCAATCTAACTTAGAGCGAATCTACACAGTATTAACAATTTTCTTCTTTGTATTGTGGTGCTTACTGTTCACTCATGTATTTCTCGATTTCTTGAGTTCTTTCTTTGTATGAATCAGTGTTTTAAATATTTCTCTTTTTCATACTTTTTTTCACATTTGATTCGTTGAATGATCAAGTCTTTATATAGCCAGAAAAAAGATTCGTTGTAGGGCATATGAGTAATATCAGAAAAATACTGGCGACTTGAAATAATGTAGTTGTGCTGGGATGAAAATCGTACACTGAAATTGTCCTTTGTACCACCAAATCAGGGTAGTGGAATGGTAGTGGAAAGAAATGTGTTTGATCTGTACTATGTACTATTTTCCCACATAAATGTTTCATATTCTTCTGTTCATCAGTGGCTTCTGAGTTAAAATGATTGAAGCATGATCATAAGAATGAATCATTGGGTCTTCAAAGTCTTGAGCCTTCAGAGTCTTCAGAACTTGTTCAGTAGAACCTTGTCATCAAAGTCTTCAACACTCCTTCTTTAGAACCCTTGGTTATCAGAAACATAAGTCTTCAGAGTATTCAGAACTTGTTTAGCAGAACCTTGTCTTCAGAGTCTTCAGAACTTGGTCTTCAAAAACTTAAGTCTTCAGAGTCTTCAGAACGCTGTTCATCAGAACCTTGTCTTCAGAGTCATCAGCACTTAGTCTTCAGAAGATGAGTATCAGAGTTGAATTCAAAGCCAGATTCTAAGAGAACATTGCAACAGCAACATAGTGTCTTCTTGGAGTCTTTCTGATGCACAATAGATCAGAAACAACCTTGCTTCTTAACGCAGAAGCGACCATTTAGAGCATCCGAGTGACGTAGCACACAATCTCTATCAGAGTCAAAACCTGTTTGTCAATTCTTAAAAAGATACACGTTAGAGTACCAAAATTGTTCTCACACAAATACAACTTTGTTATTATCAAAACAAAGAGATATCTTGCAGAACCAAATCTTGTTCTAACAACCATAAGTAAAATAAGAATACGAGGATTTTGGTTTTATAACCATTTCTTTAGGTTCAAATTTTGAACATAAAGTTCTTTGGTGGAACATAACTAATGCATCTTTTCCATTTATACTTACTCCATAGATCATGGAAACCATCTTGCTTCTATCTATGTTTCTTGCTAGAAATTTTTGAAAAGATGTTTCATATTTCTTTGAAACACAACCAGAGGAGCTTATGAAAGAATTTTCTTCTCAAGTTTTTTACACATGTTTTAGAGAGTAGAGTTTTCTTTATCTAAATTATTAATTCTTTCTTTTAAAATATAATTTTCTTTTATTAGCTCACTATGGGATCCAAAATCAATTACCTGAATCAATTTCAGAGGTAAAGAGATTGATTTGGTGAATGTGGTTTATAGAAGACCTGCTGGGGGGAGCATGACATGGGAGCTGGAGAGCCGAATTAATGAATCTTATCTGGATTTTTTTTTTGCCATGTAATTTTGAGGGAGAAAATCTTTCTATGTGGGAGAGAGTTGTAACACCCCGATTTTTAAATTAATATTTTATTTAATTATTGGAGTATTTATGTGTGTTATTTGTGTTATTTTGGTATTTTGGGGATTTAGGGGTATTTTAGTAATTTAATAATGACTGGGAATATAGACTTTGAGAGCAGAGAATTATAATGAGGTTTATTTAAATTATTGGAGATATTTAAATAATTTTAGTTATTTAATTATAATTGGAGTAATTAGAATTTTAATTATTTTGTATAATTAAAAGAATGGAAATAATTCGTATTTTGTGGTTTTTTATTAAATAATTATTTAAGTGTATTTTGTTATTTAAATTGAATAAAAGTGTGACATTTATTTAGAAATATAGTTTTTTGGGAATAAAAATAAAAGTTGAGATTTTAAGTAAAATTGTGAGAAATATAGAGTGTGAGTTAGAAGGGGGTGTAAAGCCCAATTGGGATATTTTATAATAATATAAATTCTAAAGTGAGAGGCAGAACTA
The DNA here is from genome assembly GCA_022829125.1 of Lathyrus tuberosus. Classification (NCBI taxonomy): domain Eukaryota; kingdom Viridiplantae; phylum Streptophyta; class Magnoliopsida; order Fabales; family Fabaceae; genus Lathyrus; species Lathyrus tuberosus. Next base: position 13,129,170 of record JALAZF010000090.1, read on the forward strand.
GGGTAATGTGAAAAAGTTAGAAAATTGGAATTTTTTCCAAAATAACCAAAAAGTTAGAAAGAACTTATTTTTTCAAAAAATCAGGTGTTTTGACACAAAATCGAAAGTTGGTTTTTTAAAAGGGGGCCGAAAATGAATGAATATGTAAATACTATTTATCGGAGTGAAAATAAAACAATCAATGAATATGTAGATACTATTTATCTGTGACTGAGCTCCAATATTAATGTTGCTAGTCTTGGTGTATATAGAGACGTTGGAGATTGGTATTTTGTTCCTTCGAATTCACACGTTGTAACCAAGTCATAATATACAATTTTCCTTTTCCTTATGACTAGTCTCAAACTAACTGATGTGGAATTTTAGAGTTTTTGCATAAGACAATGACCTAACACATAAAAACGTAAAGATAAAATAAGGACTTTCTCCTCAGTTTTATAGAGAAGAGGATCAGATCCATGATTACTACTGTCATATTGAGAAACAAGAGGTAAAGGAAACGTTGAAAATAATGAGTAACAGTAAGGAGGTTGGACTAGACAACATACCTATTGATGCCTGGAAAATTATTGGGGATAGATATATTGAGTGGCTTACCAAACTCTTTAATGATATTATGAGGTCAAGGCGCATGCCAGATGAATGGATAATAAGCACTTTAGTTCTAATTTATAAGAGCAATTGGGATATACAAAATTGTCCAAATTATAGGGGGCTTAAACTTATGAGTCATACCATGAAGTTTTGGGAAAAAGTGACTGAATGAATATTAAGAAAAAAGACTTAATTCATTGAGAATCAATTTGGTTTTATTCCTAGAAGGTCGACCATGGAAGTAATTTATCTATTACGACGTGTGATAGAGCAGTATCAGATGGACTAACAAGACTTGCACTTAATTTTTATTGACTTGGAGAATGCATATGATAGAGTTCCTAGAGAGATTTTTTGGAAAACCCTAGAGAAGAAAGGGGTTAGGATTACATATATTAGAGTTATCAAAGATATGTATGAAGGGGTATCGAATAGTGTGCGGACACAGGGTGGAGAGATAGATGATTTTCCCATTACAATTGGTTTGCATCAAGGTTAAACCCTAAGCCCCTACCATTTTACCTTAATTTTGGATGTACTCATGGAACACATCCAAGAGCTAGCACGAGATGAATGCTTTTTGCAGATGATATAGTCCTTCTTGAAGAGTCGTAGGAGGATTTAAATGAAATGTTGAAAATTTTGAGACGAGCTTTAAAAACAAGTGGTTTTTGCCTAAGCTGAAATAAGACGAAGTATATAGAATTTAAGTTCAATGGGAGCTTGTTAATGTGAATACTTTTCCAGAAACTACTTTCATGGGAGCTTGTTGAGAAGAAGACTCCATTGAAATGAGGTTTAGGGTTCTAAGACAAGTTTTTGAAAAAAGGGTTGTTTTTTTTAGAAAGTTTGAGAACAAAGGTGTAGGTTGTGAACCAAGGTTTAAATCCAAAGAAGTACTTAACTGATAGCCATTTCTGGATAATCTAGTCAATGCTTCTGAATAGGTGTCATGTGTGTGACCATAAGTAAAATAAAAATACCAAGCTTTTGGTTTTATCACCATTTATTTAGGTTCATATATGAACATAGAGTTCTTTGGGGGAACATAACCAATGCATCTTTTCCCATTTCTACTTACTCCATAGATCATGGAAGCCATATTACTTCTATCTCTGCTTCTTGCTAGAATTTTTTTAAAAGATGTTTCACATTTCTTTGAAACACACCCAGAATCCATATGAGCTTCTGAAAAAATATCCTTCTCAAGTTTTTTACTCATGCTTTTAAGAGTAGATTTTTCTTTATCTAAACTATTAATTCTTTATTTTAAAATAGATTTTTCTTTTATCAGCTCACTATGGGATATGGAGTCAATTACTTGAATCTGTTTCAGAGGTAAAGAGATTGCTTGGGTGAAGGTGGTTTGGGAGGACCTGCTGGGGGGAGCATGATGTGGGAGCTACAGAGCCGGATGAAGGAATCTTATCTGAATCTGTTTTCATCATGTAATTTTCGAGGGAGAAAATATTTTTAAGTGGGGGCGAGTTGTAACACCCTGATTTTTAAATTAATATTTTATTTAATTATTGAAGTACTTATGTGTGTTATTTGTGTTATTTTGGTGTTTTGAGGAATTTAGGGGTATTTTTGTAATTTAATAATTATTGGAAATATAGAGTTTGAGAGCAGGGAAATAAAATGAGATTTATTTAAATTATTAGAGATATTTAGATAATTTTAGTTATTTAATAATAATTGGAGTAATTAGAATTTTAGTTATTTTATATAATTAAAATAATAGAAATAATTCATATTTTGTGGATTTTCATTAAATAATTATTTAAGTGCATTTTTTATTTAAATTAAATTAAAGTGTGACAATTAATTGGAATTTTTTTTTGAATAAAAATAAAAGTTGAGATTTTACGTTAAATTGTTAGAATTATAGAGTGTGAGTTAGAAGTGTAAAGCCCAATTGAGATATTTTAGAATAATATAAATTTTAAAGCGAGAAGCGGAACTAGGGTAATGTGAAAAAGTTAGAAAGAAGCACAAACCAGTTGTGGATCTTCTAGTATCGGGGTATGTTCCCCAAGCAAAATAAAAAAAAAAACCTTTAAGTGTTAATATTGAAGATGCATTGAAGAACAAACCATTACCAGTGCTACCTTTGAGATATTTTGACACATGTAATCCAACCAGCATGTGTTCATCAGTTGGTGCGCTTAGGAATTGGCTAAGCTTGCTTACACCATAAGAAATATCTGGACGGGATTGTGTCAAGTACATAAGTCTTCCAATTAACCTTCTATATGTTGTTGGATCAAATAATAGGTTACCAGGGTCTTTGTGTAACTGTAGGGGAGGCTGCATTGGAGTGTTGCATGGTTTCACTTCACTTAAGTCAGATTCTTATAGGAGATCAAATTTATACTTTCTTTGACATAATATGATGCCTTTATTTTATCTTCTCACTTCAAATCCCAAAAAATACTTGAGAACTCCTAGATCCTTGATGCTAAACTTGTTATTTAAAAGGGTCTTAATATTGGTAATCTCATCAACATCAGTCCCCCATAAGACCAAATCATCGACATATACAAGGATCACTGTAAATAAGTCACCATTAGACTTAATTTATAATGAATAATCAGGTTTTGACTGAAGGTATCCTGAATTTAGCAGAGCAGTGGTAAGCTTGGTATTCTATTGCCTACTTGCTTGTTTCAAGCCATATAGAGACTTTTTAAGCTTGTAGACTAAGTTGGGGGTGAGATAGCTCAGAACCAGAAGCAGGTTTCATATAGATCTCTTCATTGAGGTCTCCATATAGGAATTCTGTGTTGACATTAAGTTGAAACAATGGCCAGTTCTGAGCAGCTGCAATGGCCATAAAAACTCTTATAGTTGTCATCTTGACCACTGGACTGAAAGTGCCTAGATAGTCAAGCCCTTCAGCTTGATTAAATTTTTTGACAACTAACCTTGCCTTGTATCTCTCAAATGAACCGTTAACATGTAGTTTGAGTTTAAACACCTATCTACATCCAATAGTTTTATTATGATCAGACAAGGTAACTAGTGTCCATGTGTTAGTATTTTGCAATGCAGTCAATTCCGATTGAATAGCCCGAATCTAATTTGTATCACAAATGGCCTCTTCATATGAATGAGGTTTATAAATAGATGAAAAATTGAAGATATATTTGGTATCAGTAGTAGGGATATCATGGTAAGATATGAAAGAAGATATGGAATACTTACTTGGAGAAGAAGTTGATGCATTAGCCAAATGAGCAGGTTGACCTGTACTCTCAGTTAAATTGCAATGATAATTTTGTAAATATGAAGGAGGTTTAATGGTTCTCGTGGATCTTATAAGTTGAAGATTATAGTTTGTTGAGGGGAGATTGATTTGTGAAAGGTTAGATGAAGTGGTAGGAGTTTAGTCATGGTTGAGTATTGGAAGTAAGAATCACAAGTGAGGGTGATAGTTCAAACTGAGGAATATCATGTGTATGTAGAATTAAAGGTTCAATATATGTTGTAGTAGGTATAGGTTGAGTTTCAGAGTCATGGATGTAAGGAAACTCAAAAAAATCAGTCTGATTGTGAGTGGTATGGTGTGTAGAGTGACTATGAACTGAGGTACTATTAGGTAATTTGTAAGGAAAAATAGATTCAAAGAAAATAACATCCCTAGACAAAAAAAATTGTTCGGAGAGAAGATCAAATAAAATGTGACCTTTAACACAAATGTGTAGACCTAAATGCATACATTTCTTAGACCTAGAATCCAATTTCTTCCTATTTGCCTGTAGAGTTGAAGTAAAGCATATAGATCCAAAACACTCTAAGTAGGTTAATATCAGGTAAGCAATTATGCAGAATTTGAAAAGGTCACTTGTTTTGCAAGAAAGGTGTTGGTAATCTATTAATGATGTGAATGGCATGAAAAACAACGCAGACCGTAAAAGTTTAGGAAGTTGAACTTTAAATAGGAGAGCTCTAGTAACTCCAAGTATGTGTTGGTGTTTTCTCTCAACTATGCCATTTTGTTGAGGAGATCGAGGTTTAATGCACTATACTAGTTTCCCTATAGAAGTCTTTAAGGATAAACTCACTTCCATTATCTGATATTAGACATTTGATTTTAGCATCAAATTGGGTATGAACCACATAGACAAAAGCTTTAATAAGGTGTTGAGTTTCTGATATACATGTCATTAGAAAAATCCATGTAAATCTACTTTTTTCATCTACAACAGTAAGAAAATATCTATGTCCATTGATGAAAGGGATGGAAAGTGGTCCCCGAATATCCATATGGATTAAGTAAAAAAAATTCATAGATTTATGAGAGATGTTATGGAAATGAAGTCTCATTTGTTTGGCAAAGAAACAAACATCATAAGGTAAATATGATTGTATAGTTTGAACAAAAGGAAAATATTTCTTTATTTCAATCAATTTGTCATATGAAGGGGACCAAATATTACAATAACTATGATTAACATAATTGACATAGGTAGAAGGCTTCAAAAGTAGTGTTTTGGTACATGAATCATCACTACATGAAAGTGTATTGGAGATTGTAACTTGAAGATGATTGAGCATATACTATCTACCTCTCAAATCAACTGCACCAATCATCTTCCTTGAGTAAGAGTTATGTATTAGGCAAGTAGAATTGTTAAAAATGAGTTAACAATTTAAACAATGAGTTAGCTTAGGGACATAAATAAGATTGAAAGAAAATTGTGGCATGTATAACACATTGGTAAGAATGGTGTTTTTAAAGAATATAGTCCCCGGGTAATCAGTGGTGACCATATATCCATTAGGAAGCTTAACTATTATAGGAGGAATTATTTTTAAACAAGAGAAACACTTTTGAAAGAAGCATACATGATCAATAGCTCTTGTATCAAGTATGAAGGATTCATGTATGACATTAATAAGAGCAGTGAAAATGATACCTGTATTAGATTTTGATTGAGTGGTGAGATGAATAAAATTATGGTTGGTGAAATTTAAAGAATGTTGAAGAAGAGCCAATAGGGGCTTATGTTGGTATGGAGTAAAGCTTAAGGAACTGGAATGATGATGAAATTGGTCATCAGATTTATCATGAGGAACTTCATCATCACAGGATTCATCATTAGATACATTGTTGATCAACCTTTGTTGTTTCCAATGAGGAGGATATCCATGTTTCTTAGAAAAAGTGTCAATGGTGTGATTAGTTATGCCACAGTGTGTGCAGACTCGATTTCCTCAGCTTCAACCATTTGATGATCTCCCACCTCTACCATGTCTGCCACGCGAAGAGTGACATGCGCTTTGGAATTGACCAGTAGGAAATGCAAGAAGCTTATATTCATCAATGAGAGTGAAAATTTGTCTTTCTTGTTGGACAAGTAAAGAGTAAACTTTGTTAATGTTTGTAACGATGTCCATTAACATGATCTGAGATCTAAGAGCTGAATATTGCTTATTTAAACCTTTCAAGAATCTGATAACTTAATTAGAATCCTTGTAGCTATGAATCTTGTCAATGGCTAGACAAGATATATCACAATCACACATAAGAATGGGACGAAAATTATCCAATTCTTGCTACAGCATCTTTAACTTTGTATAGTAAGAAGAGATAATAAGTTTGCTTTAGAGTGCAAATTTATTCTTGAATATCTGAGATTCTAAACGCGTCATCGTGATAAAATCGATCTTAATTTAACTCTTTCCACATGCTTGAAGCAGTTTCCATCCACAAAATACTCTGAGAAATTTCAGAATCCACTAAATTGTTCAACCATGACATGATCATTGTGTTGCATCGATTCTGAGCAATGGAGTCACGGTCCTCATTAAGTGGTCTTGGCAAAACACCATTGATGAAATGTAGTTTGTGCTTGGAACACATCGCCATTGTCATTGATCTTGACCATGAATGATATTTCTAGCATTCAATATTGAAGTTACTAGCACATGAGCAATGAAGAAGAAGAAGGAAATATGGGATTTGTGAGTTTGCAACGTTATTAGGGATGACGAAGCCATAGGTCGATGATACTATGAGAAAATTAAAATGAAGACATCATTGATAGAAGAATAAAAGTTTGCATTGCCTAATCATGAAGAGTTATTACAAATCTGATTTTATAGTGATCAAGTACTCCACACACATATATATATATATAGTTGGTTATTGTCACTAACTAACTCATAACAACTTGTAAAAACGAATACAAATTAGTTATTTTTAACTTAGACTATAGATCATATAGAATATTGAGCTGACTAATGTCTGTAATTATATGAATAGTAATTTGAAGTACTTGAGCATGTTAATTATGGTGCTATTATTTTATAAAATTTGATAAATCTCTAATCACTGATTTTGGAGAAAAAAATCTTGAAAATACAAAAGCTACAATATTGCAGATTTTTCTGTAAGCTATTAAAAAAATTAAAATGAAAAAATGCACTTTTACTATTCAAAATTGGAGTGTTACCATATAAATCAATAATTTGATAAACAAATAATAAAATGATTGACAAAATGTCAAAACAACAAAATAGTCATTAAAAGCAAAGGAATTTAAGGTATGAAATAAATCCAATTGTAACATCTGACAACCTTCAAAACCCTGCTCCAAGATAAATACGCGACAGACCAAAATAAATAAATACAAATATTGAATGATATTGAATTTATTGTAATATCAGTATCCACACATTCTTATGAGTTATGACCTCGTCGACATACAACGTTGAAATATTCAATTACACATATATGTATACGTGTTTGTATAAAGGTTGTCACGTGTTACAATTGCATTTCATACTTTCAACTATTTGGCTTTTAATGAGTAATGTTTCTCCTGACATTCTATCACTCATTTTTATTTATTTATTAAATTATAGATTTATATTGAAATACTCTCATCTTTTAAGGACTTAATTTCTATGTTATTCTGTATTGAAACAAAACTTGAATGGTAGATTTAAGATGACAGAAGATTTCTAGTACGGTAATAGGTATCTTCAATAATTATAGAGGGTGTAATTGTAAAGTTAATAATTCAACATTTAAATTAGTTAAAAGAGATTTGGTATTTGCAAGTCCCGAGAGTGGTAAATATTTGGGCAATGACTTTGAGCAACATTTATATAGGATTCACAATTAGAGTTGTCACCGGTTAGTTTGGCGTAAGATGTAGAGGACTATTGAATAAATATCAACGGTTGAGATGAAGACGAAACTCTGGTTTTGTATGGTGCTTTGAAGTGATGGTCCACTTGTTCACCAATTGGTGGAGCTTTTCCATTGGATTAGGCTTTATTAATTGGGTTGATCTTATTGATATTTGATCAACCCGGAACAATTTTTCCCAATTATTTTTGGTTTCAATATGGAACATTGGCGCCGTCTATGGGAAATGACTTCTAATTCTCGTAAAATTCCACAACCAGTTGATTCTCGATCTAGAATCAGATCTCTACCAATTACAGAGGAGGTAGAGGCAGTAGCTCCATTAATTATGTCCAAGATATCCATTTCATCCTTTGATTTAGTCCTCCGCCACATGTCATAGATCGACGGATTCTACATTTCAGCAGCAACCAATGCCTATCCATCATTAGATTGCCTTCTTTTAATGAACGATCGTGGTATTTTACAAAGCAGAGATCGATTGAAGTTAGGGTTACTAGATCGCGAAAAGATCAACAGAATTTCAAACTCAAGTCTTCCTTTAATTCTAGTGGTCTTCGTCAGTGATTGAAACTTGACAAGATTCCTCGTGGATGGTAGAAGCTCTTGCAACGTCCTCTACATTGACACGTTGGAGTTTCTAGCCTCCATCAAACAAATTTGAATTTGTATTGCATAGAAGATATATTGGCTTTCAACGATTAGATATCCCGCTATTTGGGAACGACAGGTCTGCCATTGGCGATTGAAGAAGAAATGCGTGATAGAAATGTAATCCCCTGCTTCCATGTAATATCGTGTAAGAACGCTTTTTGAGGTATCCTAAGGAGATATTTTTTAAAGAAGCTAGACGTTGTAGCATCCCTGATCCTCCTGAAAGTAACCTACCATGATAGAGAAAGAAGGTCGACCATTGTTAGCGTCGACCTAGAAGAGGCAAGGCGAATCCAAAAACTCGTCCATAGGGACATTCTCGCTCTAGCGTCAAGAGCTGAAGAAAATCTGGGGTATATCGACACGTTCGACATGGACATGCACGAGGATGAAGTTAGGCCGCCTTGGATAGTGAATTTGAGTATATCCAACTCGATGATAATTATGTCCGGCCGGTGAAGATATGGCTCAGGCTTCCCTTGGAAGTATGGGTCATCCTAATTGAATGTCTCCAAGCAATAGCGAACTTTTTCACTATCTCCCCGTATGAGATGCCCAACATTGACCCAAGAGTAGCATGTCATTAGCTAAATGTGGACGTCGGTGTCTGTTAACTTCTCATCTTCAAAGGAGACAGTCCCTTGAAAAAGCTTAAGCTACTGCCAGCATGTTGAAAGGCCTGTTGGATATCATATTCATTTCGAGGCGAAGTATACATAGTGGTTGTCCAGTGTCGTTCTGGTGAATAATGCCTCGGGAAAATGGTGAATGTGTGTTAATTACACCGACCTTAAAAGAGCCTTCTGAACATTGATAAAATTGTGGAAAATTCGGTCGGGTACCAATTGCTATCCTTCATGGATGCTTACTCGGGGTACAACCAGATACATATGTTTGAATCTGACCGAATAAGAACAACGTTCATAGCCGAGCACGCCAATTACCAATACAACAACATGCCCTTTAGGTTAAAAAATTTTGGCTCAACATATTAGAGGATGATGAACATGATCTTTCAAGAAGAAATAGATGAAACGTTGAAGGTGTACATAAACGACATGATTGTGAAGTCTATTCGGGAAGAGCTTCAAGCTTAATACCTCCAACATGTATTTAAGAGGCTCTAGAAGTACAACATGAGACTCAACCTGGAGAAGTGCACCTTCAGGGTAAGAGCTGTCAAATTCTTAGGCTTCTATCTGACTGAGTGAGGGATCGAAGCAAACCCTGACAAGTGTGAAACAATGATCCTTATGAATTCACAGACATCAAAAAAGAAGGTCCAATAGTTGAATGGTATGTTGACCTCCCTGAACAGATTCATTTTAAAATCCACCCAACACTATTTGCCTTTCTACAGGTGGTTGATAAAGAAGATTGACCTTGAGTGGACGTCGGGGTGTGGAGAATTGTTCAAATCAATGAAGAAAACCCTAGTTACCCCTAGTGCTTGCCATACCACTTTCGGGATAAACTTTGTACGTATACATAGCAGTCACATAAGAAGCAGTGAGCATTGTCCATATAAGAGAATTACCCTTTGAGTAGAGCCCGATATATTTCATATCAAAGGCATTATCCATGGCGGAGACACAATACCAGAAGATCGAGAAAGAAGCTTTATCGTTAGTGACAAGCTAACGAAAATTTAGAAGGTACTTTCTTGCATACTTCATTACTGATCTGACAGATTTACCACTGAAGTAAGTACTATAACAGTCAGACCTAACTGGACGTCGAAAAAAGTGGGTTGTAGAGTTGCCTGAGCTTGAAGTGGGCTAACAATCGTGAACCCAATGATGCTAAAATTAAAACCCAATTGGATTATTGGAGCATGCCAGATGTAGTTTCTTAGATCAAGTCCAATTGCACTTTAAAGTTGACGAACTTTCCCAGAGAGGCAATTCGCTGGTGGAGTGCCTCGATGTAGTGATGTACGACTAGGTGGTGTGTCGGTACTAGGGAACCCATCAGTTCTGGGAAGCAACAATAGATGTTGTGGATATCACAGTCGATGACCCTCTATATTGGCAGTTCTTCCTGTGGATCTAGATAAGAGAATATTTAATTCTATTGACGGCTTCATGGTACCATTTTATGAGTTCCTATTTACCAAAGTGGGCTTTCAGTTGTCTTTCTCTGATTTTGAGGTGGTCGTTCTGACACATTTGAAGCTTACCCATTCCCAGCTTCATTTAATGGCCTGGGCCTATATCAGATTGTTCCAATTATGTGCCAAGCATAAGCCTTGGAAGCCTTCCCTTGGGCTATTCTTTCACATGTTCTATATAGTGTGCACTTTTCAGAACGACAAACAGGACAAAGGCCTTATTGCTTTCCACCTAGATGATCCTCGGTTAAACCCTTTCACCCGCGGTTGAGGAAATTTTATGAGGCTTTTCTTTCTAGTGAAACCCCTCAGTTTATGGTCCCATCTCGCCTTCTTCTATTCTCATACTAACTCTTCTCATTTCTTTAATATCATATTCTCAAAGTACTAGGCTTTGTCTCGCTTCAATCATAATGTTAGTTACTACTGCATCAAGTTAGGCCATCTCTCCCTCGATGAATTAATGATGAAAGAGGATTTTCATTCTTGTTTCAAGGTCTTGCATATGAATAAGGGTTTAGCTCAGTGAAGTTCCTTCTTCTAAGTTGAGGAAGAAACAAATTGATACTCATGCGATCATGAGTGCGGCCGATCGCGTAGGCATGAAAGATATTTTTGGTGAGAACGCAGTCCTGTAGTTTTTTTAACATGTGTGATTGCATCTTGTAGATAACATGGACCAACTAAAGATGGTTTACAACCTTGCAAATGCTTAAGGTATCAAGATCGGTCGTACGACCGATGCTTTTGCTCCGACCATATCTCATCTCTTAGTCACCGAGACCACTGTCACTGTCCCCAAGGTCGACTAGCTTGTCCATATTGTGGTCGTTATGACTGTGGAGGATACACCCCCATCCGCAATATCAATAAAGAGGGGTCGGTATGTAGATCAACATCCCCCATTGGAAAGGGGTTCGCCCGAATAAACTCGACTGATCGGGGATGCTTCTTCAAGAATGATAAATCCCTTCCCGCGGATGTCTACCATTCTTCCCTCTAGGCTTGCTCACACCCCTGAGGAATATACTATTGTTGTTGTATCGACGAAGGATGTGTCCTTCGTTTAAAACATGTCTGAGGCTGAGAAGATGAAGCTTATCTCTGAGGTTACTTTCAACATGTATTGGACTTCTTTTGTGTTCACTGTAGCGTTGCTGGCATGGGGATGTGTGGGCAGCTCCTTCAGGAGGCAATTCTGATTCATTAAAGCCTAAGTATCGACTTGCGATTATGTTAGCCACTACATCATCAAACTCGACGACAGATATATCATGCATAACATGTGCACTGTTCAAAACCTTTAACAAAGCTGATCTGTACGCGGGCGAGCTCATGAGTAAGGACAAGATTGAGATCCTCGAGGGAGTCTGCCTCAGCTGATCCACAATTTTAAAGTCACTCTTCTTGATCAACTTTCAGAACTCTTGATCATCAAGTGTTTCCTTGTTCTTTGAAACATCCTCAGACGGAACATTCGGCACTAGAATGGCATTAGAAGATGCCCCTTGTTGACCAACAGGGATTGCAGATGCAGGCGTCTCCTTGGGAGGAACAACGGTTGGAACTTGTACAGGCTTTGTAGTGACTTTTGGAGCGAAGACCCATCCACTACAAGTCATACCTCCAACGGCTGTAATATTTACAATCTCAAATTCGGAAAACCCTATCTCTTGACCTCCAGAAAACACAGTAGATCCATACCTCTAAGGTACTTCCTTAGAATTCTGATACGGAAATGGTTTTGGTGGGCAAACAACAATCGGTTGTACTTTTTTCTGCTTAGGAGATTCCACGGGAACCTTCCTATAGACGATGATGAACGACTCGATAGTAGCAACCACTTTGGCAGGCTTAGCTCTGGAAAACTGGACCTCACCTCGGTTCATCAAAATCTGGACACAACCTTTAAGTATTCGTCACTAGTTGGGATTATCGTCACAAATCTGACACTTACCATGCAACCCTTTCAACAGCCCATGTTCATTTAATCTCTTGAAAACCACAGTCATTGGAGTCTTTACCTCATCAACATCCATGATCAATTCAGCCCTTGAACTATCCTCAATCATGTTCACTGCAGGTCCACTGTGATTGGGTAACGGATTGTGCTGAATGTTAGGACCTTCCTCAGTAAAAGTCAAAATATTTCGGTCGATGAGCTCTTGAACCTTGGTTTTAAACATAAAACAATCTTTAGTCGCATGTCCTATATATCCAGCATGATAGGCACAAGATGCGTTCGGATTATGCTTCGGACCAAATGGAGGAATTGCAGGCGCAATCTCTTTGGGAATAATTTCTCCTTGATGAACCAAATAAGGGAACAATTCAGTATACGACACCAGAATTCTATCAAAGTTCGGACGCTTACGATTCCCTTGATTATTATTGTTCTGATGGTACTGATTCTGCTGATTTTTGTTATTCTGTTGATTCTATTGTTGCTGATTCTGAGCATTCTGAACTGGTTGTTGCAGATGATATTGATATGAAAGTTGTTGATATTGTGCAGCAGTAATGTATGGATACAGATAGTATGGCATGGGAGCCATGAGAGCTTGATATTGAGGAGAAACTTGAGCTATCACAGCGTTGGCTTCACCTTCTTTCTTCTTTGACTGACTGTTTTGAGACTTTTTAGTAGTTGGCTGCTGGGAAGCAGCTCCAGGAATCCTTCCAGTCTTCAACCCGTTCTCAATCTGTTCACCAATGGTTACAACATCAGCGAAGTTTGATGAAGAACTACCCACCATTTTCTCATAGTACGATCCTTGCAATGTACCCATAAAGATGTCAACCAACTCATTGTCAGAGAGAGCAGGTCGAACACGAGATGCCATCTCACGCCATCTTTGTGCATACTCCTTGAATGTTTCAGTTGAGCACTGGGACTAATTCTGCAACTGCAATCTAGTTGGCACCAGATCAAGATTGTATTTGTATTGTTTCACGAACGCCCCAGACAGATCCTTCCAAGTACGGATCTTGCTACCCTCTAAGCCCATGTACCAATCCAACGAAGCACCAGAGAATCTATCTTGAAAACAATGAACTAGCAATTCATCATTATCAATATAGGATGCCATCTTTCTGCAGTACATAGTAATGTGAATACGCGGGCAACTCAAACCTTTATACTTCGGAAGCTTAGGTATCTTGAATTTATATGGCAATACAACATTCGGAATCAGACATAAGTCCTTGGCCTCTAAGCCAAAAGCAGAAAACCCTTCAATAGCTCTGATACGGTCTTCCAACAACTTATAGTTAGTAGGCCTATTCTAATTAGTGGGCCTGACAAGAATCTGAGGATTTGGCAGCTGAGATGCGGCCGGAGCGTGCACTTGTGAAGTAGCAAACTGAGAAGGATATACCAATCCCAGATTAACCATCTGACCGGCATTCTGACCCATCTGAACACCAAACAGATAATTCGGAGGCGGTACCAGAGCAGCTGAGGAAGATGCCCTAGGATAGAACATCCTAGGATGAACATTCTGAACAACAGTTTGAGCAGCTTGAGAAGAAACTGGAACATGAATAGGAGGACCCCTATACACATGCTCTTCTTCATCAGTAATTTCAACGTCAACCGACCCAGGAGTCTGACGAGTCTGAACATGAAGATTCTCATGATCATCACTCACCACTGGAGGTGGAACTGGAGTAGACATACCCCACGGATATGCAGCAACATTCCCATTAGGCATGGGCACAACAAAAGGCTGATATGGTACAAAGGCACTATTGTTTGCTATCTGAGGAGTGTAATTCAGAGGCATGCCCCATGGAAAACTAGCAAGCATCTTGTTCAAACCAGACTGAGGATTCGAAGGATGAACAACAGGCTGCTTCACAGGTTCAACTGGCACTTCAACCACAACGTGAGAAGGGACAACAACGGTAGGAGAAGCAGTCACAACCGGAGTGACAACGGTTGCATCAGTGATAGTCACAACAACAGCGGCAGCAGAGGCAGCATCCCTCTGACCATGAAGGAGTTCCATGATTACATCCATGTTCGTCTAGAACTGATTCATCCAACCTTGGAATTAAGCCAGAGTTTCCTTGTTGTAGCGAGCGATTTTAGACGTGGTTCTTAAGCATTGTCGCTCTGGGGGTACTACAGCTCGATTCATTTTATATCCTATTGAAGTTGATGAAGGAAGGGAAATATATGTCTCCAATTAACCCTGCTTGCAAACTGAGTTTAAACAGATGACTGTTGGTTTACAGATGCGGTTTAGATTGTGGGCCTCTCTCTGCTTATTTTGTTAAGACTGAAATGATGGGACTATTCATGGGGATTTTGGATAGGTACTAGATTTGAAGTTTTTTATTAGTGTGCTCGCTAAGATTCTTTTGCAATCTTATGCCTACGTATTCCCGTTTAACGAAACAGGGAAATCAGAGCGATCGTAGTTCCTCCTATTCTATGGGAGGAAAAAAGGTTATTTTGGTGTCTTGTTCAAAGCCCAAGACGTGAAGCTAAAGGTGGTTTATATCTTGTTCAAAGCCCAAGATGTGAAGCTGAAGGGTCTATTTGTATCTTGTTGGAAGCCCAAGATGTGAAGCTACTTTAGAGAGAATTTGTCATCTCTAAAGGGGGATATTTGGTCTGTTTGTCACAACTGTTGGGTGACTGGTTATAAAGGAGAATTACTTTAACTGGGATATGTGAATCCAACAATGCCATAATTTCCTTTATAGGGGATTTTTAACCTGAAGGAGAAGACTTTAACTCAGTTTAGAGCAATGCCATCTTTCCTTAGGAATTTCTCATGCTAAAAGATGGACAGTGGCGTGGATGTAAATAATCCAGAGGCTTGCCGCTTACAGCGATTAGATGAAGGGAAAGGAGTTATTGATGTTTATATACTGTGAGGAAGGCATAGATTGATGCTAAAAGGTTGATTGACTCAACCGAGGTTTTCTTATACAAAGCCTAAGAGGAGGCTATTGACCCAACAAGAGGGTGTTTTTATGTGTCTCGTACGAAGCCCGAGAGAGAGGCTAAAAGGGTTGACTCAACAAGAGAATGCTTTTGTATGTGTCTTGTACGAAGCCCAAGACGGAGGCTAAAGGTGTTTGACTCAATGAGAGAGTCTTTGTACCTCGTACGAAGCCCGAGATGGAGGCTGAAAATTTTTGATTCAATAAGAGAATCTTTTATACTCAACAAGAGAGTGATTTTGTATCTTGTACGAAGCCCGAGATGGAGGCTAAAAGTGGTTTGCTCAACGAGAGAGTCTTTTATACTCAACAAGAGAGTGTGAATAGGTTAGCTCCGCTGGGAAGAATCATTGTACAAAGCCCAAGAGGAGGCTAGTATGCTGGTGACTGTTTCAGTTTAGTGACAGGTCCAGTATGTTGGATAAAGAGAAAATCAGTTCTTATATGGGTAATGTTGTGCTCAGGGATTGATCGGAGGATCAGGGTTATTTCCTGTTCTTTAAGGAAATGGGAAATCCAAAAGGTATGGAGACTGTCTAAGTCTACGGGTGTTTTGAGAAATAGATTCTCAGGTAGTGAATGATCTTTGTATGATGCCTAAGAGAAGGCTGGTATGTTAAGGGATGAAGGTCAACCCATTAACTGGTCTGACACTTGACTGAGAAATATAGCTCTAGCAAATTGATGACTAGGTTCTGTTCCTATACCTGTAGAGGTCTCTGGGTCCTTGTACTAAGCCCAAGAGAAGGCATGAGAGCTTTTAAGAAGCCGAAGGGTTCTTGTACAACGCCCAAGAGGAGGCGGGGATGCTTTTAAGAAGCATGTGGGTCCCCAAACCCCGAGAAGTTCAAGACATGCCATTCACCGAGAATAGATCAAGCCAGCAAAGTCCGAGAATTTGGAAGAAACTCAAGAGATGCCATTCACGGAGAAAAGATCATCTCTGGGGAGTAGAGTTTCTTTGACAATTTCTAAGGGTGACAGTCTGAGAATGGGTTCACTGAGAATGCTGCCTTTCACGTCTCCATATTGTAGAGCTTCCATGTTGTTTGGTTAGTTTGTTCAACAAAGAAAATTTTGATAACAATATTATATTCAACATCAAATGAGAAAGTGCATTGAAAAGATTATTGGGGCTTATAGCTAAAGGAGAGACCCAAGGTTTTATCAGTGATTGCACTGTTGTTTTGAAATTGTACAGGGACTTATACAAGTGACTGAGGCCCAAAAAGGTTTTTTGCACAAAGGGATGGGTCTTACTCTCTCTCAAGAGGCCCAAAGGTTTATTTTTGTACAAGTGGTGGGGCATACAGATCAAGGAGAGGCCCAAGGTTCTGTTTTAAAAGGCAACGTTCGCGCCGAAATTTTTGATGGTATCGGGACTTATACAATACACTGAGGCCCAAATTATTTTGGTTTTCAAAAAGGGTCTGGTCTTACACTCTACTAGAGGCCCAATGATTTTTAAAGAATAGGACTTATAACACGAGGGTAGGCCCAAAGGGTTTGATTTTTGAACTGGCGATCACGCCGAGATTTTCTTTTAACGCAAAGGGACTTATACAATATCTGAGGCCCAAAATTGTTTTGGTTAAAAGGGAATTGGGTCTTACACTCTATTAGAGGCCCAAAGTGTTTAAAAGTTTTGTTTGAGTGAAAATCAAGGAAACCCTAAATTTGTTTTCTTTTAAAAGGAAATACTTAAAGAAAATCAAATAAAAATGATAAAAATACCAAATAAGTTTGAATAAACCACTTGTGATTTTTGTTGAAGGTTTGAAAAATGAGGTTTTAATCACAAGATAAATTAAAACTCATTTGGTTTTGGTTTTCAAAGTAAATATTCACTTTTAAATGAAAAAATGAATTTACTCACAAAAATACTAAGGCTTAAATGCACTTTTGGTCCCTCTAGTTTGGGTTTTTAACACTTTTGATCCCCCTATTACAAAACTTGTGTTTTTGGTCCCTTTAGTTTGATGCGCTTGCATTTTGTTGGTCCCCCTTCCAAATATGATGATCTGGCTTTAAATTGGCTGATGTGGCTGGTTTAATGATATGCCATGTCATTTAAATTTTATTTGTTACAAATTATAATTGCCAAAAACTAATTAAATGACTAATTACCTCCTAGATGATTAAAAACCTAATTATGTTATGAAGATTATTTATAAATTAGGGATTCATGTTCCTCTTTCTTCTCACTACGCATGTTCTTCTCAGTTCATCATCTTTTTCTCAGTTCATCATCTTCTTCTTCACTTTCCAACAAACCAGCTTGGTAGTCTTCGTTTCTATGCCTCGTGAATGTGAATCTGGATGTAGCCATGGAAGTAGGTCATCAATTCGTTCAAGGCATGTCTGCAAGTGTGGACTTGATGCTCCGTTGATGACGGCATGGACGAATGCGAACCCGTGTCGTCGTTTCTATGGATGTGGGATGTATAAAGTACAAGGATACAAGAAATGTTCTCACTTTGTTTGGTTGGATAAAGAAATGCCTCCTAGGGCTAAAGAGATAATATCATCACTGTTAATGAAGTTGAATGAGGAGAAGGACATTGTTAACACACACAAAGCAAAGGAGGGGGAATTGAGGATGAAGATGAAGATCATGAAGAAACAATTGAAGATTAACTGGATGTTGTTATTTGTAGTTTTTTTTACCTTTGTTGGAACAACAATGATGAAGTAGATTAGGTAGAAATGTAATTTTATTTTGGTTGGTTGAGATGTAATGAAATGCAAGGCTGAGAATTTTGAGATGTAATGTGTGTTGATTGTTGAAATGAAATGAATTGCAATGTTGAGAATTCTGGTTGTAATTTATGTTGTAATTTATGCAGCTTAAATAGTATTCCAAGCATGTGCACTAATTCTGGTTGTAGTTTATGTTGTAATTTATGCAGCTTCTAATGTTGTAAACCAAATATATGACAGTAGCATGTGCACTAACCTAACCAAATAGTATTCCACAACACAAACCTTATAATGTATGCATTTTGACAGCAGCATTACACAAACCAAACTTATGACAGCAGGCTGCATTCTTTGTAATAATTACTACATTGTAATACATTGTAACTTAATTGTCTGCATTACACCAAATTACTTGAAATACTTATATATTGATCAAACCATTAACTTGTCTGCATTCCACCAATTCAAACCAACAAAATAACATCAAAATATATACCAAAATAACTAATACTGACTGGCAGCTTGACAGTATTACACCAATACTCCAAAATAACATCAAAATTACACCAATAGCTTGACAGCATTACATCAAAATAACCTACATCAAAATGACATCTAAAACCTATAGGAGACTACTCTTGAGTTGGTTGAGGTGCTTGTGAACTTTGACCAATCTCAGTTTGTTTTTCCTTTGGGGTAGCCTTAACCTTCTTAGCCTTCTTTGGTTTGTTCCCACCCTTTGGGATAGCCCTATCTGCAGCCCTTTTTCCCTTGCAGCTTCTTTTGTTATGCCCCATTGCACCACACTTGGCACATGTCACAGTTGAGAACTTCCTTTGGAGAATGTGAGGATTTCTTAGCTCATCATTAGTGTTGTTTCTCTGTTTTTTTTTGCCTTCATATTGCTCTCCTCATAACAGGTGGTTTCACTTTACCCACATCAGTCACAGGCAACAATTGTGGTCCATTGGTTGGAAACACAATGTGAGAGTAAGTTTCCATAAAAGTTGCTTTCCTGCCACAAAATTCAAAATTCAGTTAAATGTGAGGGTAAGTATGTACAAACTACAATGTTAGATGGGCAAACCTATAATATGTTGCAACATAATCCTCAGGGTGTTTCTTTATGTTCCATATGCATGCAATTACATGGCAGCAAGGTATTCCACTCAATTCCCATTTCCTACATGAACAAGCTGAAATGCCATCCCCTCACCAGTCTTAAATGTGGGACACTTAGTACCCTCCTCCTCATCATCACTTCCAGGGGGTGTATACAAATGGCCAGAGTCCTCACTTTCATCATGTACAATGTCAGCCTTGTCTACATGTTTTTGACAGCTTCCACCCTCACCTAATGTCTCTTGTGGCAACACCTTAGTCCAGTTGATCTCACTAACACCTGAATCATCACTATAATTGTAATCACTCTCCTCTTCACTACTTTCACTACTAGCAACATAGTCATCATCCATACTATCATTAACCTCTTCAGCATTTACTTCTGGTGCAGCATTACCTTCAGTGGAATTACCTTCAGTAGCATTACCTTCAGTGGCATTACCTTCAGTAGCATTACCTTCAGTGGCATTACCTTTAGTAGCATTATCTTCAATGGCATTACCTTCAGTAGCATTACCTTTAGTAGCCTTAACTTCTGGTGCAGCATTACCTTCAGTAGCATTACATTCAGTGGCAACATTATCTGCTTTTGAACTCTTAAACCCTGTACATTGTATCTCATCTTCCTCATCATCCTCAATGTTTACATTAGCTTCACTATCCTCAATGATATCTGGTATCCCCACACTATGCTCCACATAAACATCAACAACATCATATCCTACAACATCTTTTGCAAACTGCACCACATCATTGTCATTGTTCAAAGGTCTAAGACCACGAGAAAAGCTAAAAGCTGGGTTCCAATACCATAGACACTTGATATTCACATAACCCTCAGCCCTTATCATATCCTCTATCTCCATATACGACATGTAATCTACATCCCAACTCCAATTCATCTCAGTCACTAACCCATTCACGTACCATTTAACAGGAAAATCAACCAACTGTCCCCTATGATGGATTCTCAACCTGACCTTATTGTTCTTAGTTGGCCTGACAAAAAAAACCATTAAGCATTTTAGGGTCCCACACGATGTGAATAACATTAGAAAATGCTGAAAGATCAGGGACCACACGCACTACCACGACAACAACGAAACATTGCAAAACCCAATACTTAGTAATCATAAACAAATGACCACAAAACAATAAGAGGGACCACAAAACCCTAACCGGATACAAGGGACCACAAAACCATAAACTGATACAAGGGACCACAAAACCCTAAAGGGAACACATTACGTACCTTACGCAGTAGTTGACCCCTTCACGCGTTGCTTCCTTCGTCATCTTCCTTTGACTTGCTGGAATGGAGGGAAAACACAAATAGCAGTGTTCGTGTACAGGTGATTTGGGGAAATGAACGGAAACTAGGGTTAGATGCAGTGATAATCATCTAGGAGGTAATTAGTCATTTAATTAGTTTTTGGCAATTATAATTAGTAACAAATAAAATTTAAATGACATGGCATATCATTAAACCAGCCACATCAGCCAATTTAAAGCCAGATCATCATATTTGGAAGGGGGACCAACAAAATGCAAGGCGCATCAAACTAAAGGGACCAAAAACACAAGTTTTGTAATAGGGGATCAAAAGTGTTAAAAACCCAAACTAGGGGGACCAAAAGTGCATTTAAGCCAAATACTAATTATATTAAATAACTAATATAAATTTAATTTTTTTGTGGAATAAAATATTTCAACATTTTTGTGGTTTTTTGCAAAAAGAACCAATAAAAAATAATTAAAATTGAGGGAGTTATTAATTTTTCAAATCATTAAAAATAATAAGAAAAATAATAAAAAAGTGGAGAAAATAGCAAAAAGAGGATCTGGGGCGAGGGGGATTCGAACCCCAGACCTCTTGTGTATAGGGCGCGCGCCTTACCACTGGGGTGGTGATACATCCGTTGATAGAAACACAACCACAAATATACAAGGCTGGCCTTGTTTTTGGCCTGGCCCAAGGCAAGGCAAGGCAAAATTTTAGTTGAAAACGTGAAGGCCATAACTTTCTTATTTCTCCATGGATTGGGACAAAACTTAGGTCTATCCTACCTAGAATTTCACAAGGAATCCAATGGTGGTGGTATTTTTTTTAGATCATGCTCCTATTGAAAAACCCGATAGTGGTTTTGAAAAAGGCCATGATTTGCATTTTCTATGCCATCTCTTGGTACAAGCATGAATTACATGACAAATTGGTGCAAACACAACACATATAACATGTATAAGAGATGCATGATCAGTGGACATCAAAAGAAAGCATGATTCAAAGAATCCAAGTTGTGATGCTTACCTCTTTTTGGAGCTTTTGTGCAATCTGCCAAGCCACTTGTTCCAAAAACGAGTTGATGCTTTGAACAACCTCAAATGATCTCTTAAAAGCTTTTAGGATGGTTGTAATTAGTTGGAAACCTCAGGAACAAGTTTGAGCTCTTTCTTGCAAAAGGGGCAAAAGTGGCCAAAATAGCAACTCTCTCAAATGGTGTTCCAGATGGGGGGAACCTTTTGGGAAAGTTCAAGGATGACATTTGGAGTGTGTTTGAGGTTTTATCTGGTTTGGAAAGTGACTGAATCAAGACATGGCTTGAAAAATGCACAAAAGTCCTATTTTGAGGTTTTGAGAGGTGACTTTGTGATTTTGGTGTTATAGGTCACTTGTGAGAGTTTGGATAGCTTAGATATGATATATTGGATGTGTTTGGATCATAAGTTGTGGTGGAATTGATTTCTAACTCAAAAACTCAGAGTTATCTTGCTAAAGAAGGTATTTTTGCCTAGAGAAAGAGTTTTTGAGGAAAGCAAGTGTTGTAGTGCTTTGGTGTACTCAAACTAAACACAATTGAGCTCTATTTATAGTAGAGCAAGTTTGTTTTGGCTATAATAGTGAATGGCAACTGCAGCAGAGGTTTGGCCAATGTTGAACAATGTGAATCCAAGTCTCCTCTAGCCATTGACTAGAGGTTAGGGCACAGACTGTTGGTCCCCTTGGTCTTGGATAAGTCTTGACTGAATTCAGTTGGAAATGGCTCAGTCCATGCCACCTTGGTGCATCCATTGAATACTCCAATCCAAAATTGGAGTCTTGTCCCTCTTTTAGGCATTTCTAGATTTGGCATGCTATTTTTGGTTCCAAAGACTTGGGAGGCTTGGGATCAGAGTTGGTTCCTCCTTGGTCCCCCCTTGAGGTGTTCAGATGGATAGAGTTGCTCTCCCTTTGAAAAATTTGAGCAAATCTAGCAAAACTCCCAAATCTGCCTTGCCATGACAGTTTGCAGCCAGGCATATTGGCATTGTCATATCTCATGGCTCAAGTGGAATTTGATGGAGTTCTTGGCCATTTTGGAAAGCCCTCATATAATACAACTGTTTGATCATAATTGGTCTTGATACTTTTTGGATCCAAGTGAAAAATGCCCCTACATTTGGAAAAAAGTGAAGGCAGATTCTGACTTAGTGAAAATTTCACTAAGTGTTGGAAAAAAGTGACATTTTCACTTTTTATGATTTTGATCATTCCATAACTCAAAACCCATGAGGAATTGGAATGACTTATGTTTGAAGCTTTTGTAGAGTGCCATGAGAGCTACAAATCCAGCTTTGGATGGGAAAAAAATGGCCTTATGGTTTAGGAGTTATGATCCTCCATAGTTGGTACCCTAGCCATTTTGTTCCATAACTTAGAAACATTTCTAAGTTTTTATGGTTACCCCTTTTACAAGTTATCCCACTTTTCTTGATTTTTCTTGATGAATGGTGATTCCAATCACACATTAACATCATTTTAGGGTTAAAAACCATAATTGTGAAAAATCTCAAAAAGTCAAAGTTGACTTTTGTGCACAGTTGACTTTTTATCAGATGAATTCCAAACTGTGCAATCCTCTATGAAATCAAGTCCTTGACCTAAATAAAACTAGATGGATTGATTTCATAGGTGTTATAGGGTGTATTGAATCATGTCCCAAGGTTTGGGAGCATGTCCTGGTCAAAAGTCAAAGTCACTGTTGACTTTTTTCTCAAAACCCTAATTGTGGTTCTGATGAAATTGAAACTTGTTGCTCAAGATTCTTGAATCAATCCATTGTTACAAATAGATCAATGTGGTTTATTATAGACCCTCAAATCATGTCTTGAGGTCTTGGCTCATTCTTTGCCCCAAAAGTCAACTTAGGGGTGAATTAGGTCAAGAAACCCTAATTCCTGATTTTTTATGAATGCATCCCTGAGGCTAAATTGACTTGATGATTGGGTTCATGATGTCCCTTGGAGCATCATAGGTTATGCTTTGAATCATTGGCTCATGCCCAGAGGATAATTTCCATCTGGAGGCCCTGGTCGACCAAACCCTAATTTTGGTGACACTGGTGATCTTGAGGCTTGATCCACCTGGAATGCTGCAAAATTGTGCTTGATTCTTACTGTGGGAGTCCTCTTAATCCATTGTGGATGTTTGAGAGGTTAGACAAGTTGAAGATCATGTCAATTCTTGATTGATCCTTTGTCTAAGAGCTCTGAGAGGGCCTGAAATCCTAAGTCTGATTGTAGTGGATGCTCACCCATCTTTGGGGAAACTAATGAGGTATGATGGCCCATCCATATTGTGATGAGGATTTGCCCAATGATGGGAAATCTTAGTGGTCAAAATTTGGGGTATGACAGATGCCCCTATTTAATCTTCTTGGACCCGAAGGTGTGAATGGTGAAGGTATTCGAGCATTCGGGGTGCAAGAGGATTAAATATCGGAATACTCCAAATTTTGATGGTGGTTATGAATGGTAGTTCACGCATCCTTCTTCTTTTGCTAAGCAATGATGCTTAGAAAAGGTTAAAACTTCCCCTCGATCCTGGTCTTCTGCCAAGGAACTGGTCTCAGTTTCTGAAATAAACTTCCCCTCGATCCTGGTTTCCTACCAAGGAACTGGTCTCAGTTTCCGAAATAAACTTCCCCTCGATCCTGGTTTCTTACCAAGGAACTGGTCTCAGTTTCTTAAATAAAATTCCCCTCGATCCTGGTTTCCTACCAAGGAACTGGTCTTAGTTTCTTAAATAAACTTCCCCTCGATCCTGGTTTCCTACCAAGGAACTGGTCTCAGTTTCTGAAATAAACCTCCCCTCGATCCTGGTTTCCTACCAAGGAACTGGTCTCACTTTCTTTTGTCAATAAAGTTTCTTGACAAGGGACGCTATTCGTAGCGGTTTTCCTCAAACTTATTGCCGAATTTTCCTGGGGAGATTCCATTTGATAGAAAAAATTTTGATGTCAGACTTGCTGGGGAACCCATCTGTCTGAATTTTAGAGGGGTACAAACTTCTCTGTTGGAGATGCCATTCGTTTACTCTACTGGGGAAAAACGAGTCTCTTTGAGAAACTATTTTCTGCTTAGGGATACTACATCATACTTTTCTTCGAGATCTTTTTGGAGAAATTCCATGTGATACAATCCAATTTTGAGGTGCTGATGACCTCATTAACATTGACTTTTTGGAGAGAAAAATCAATGTGTTGCTGAGAGCCTGTAGTTGTGAGGCTTTCTCTGGGGATTTTCCTTAATCTGGGAAAGCGAAGGTATCATCTTCAATGGCGAAGAGTGACATTTGTCGAACATTTTCTTGTTTTTCAGAGGTTCAAGTTATCAAAGTGGTCAAGGGCCAACTCCAATCCAGAAATAAACTAGAGGAGAGAGATAGTGCCGACGCAACATTTCCTGACGAGGAAATAACTGACGACTCGATTGAGAGGACTTTTATCACTAGGGGATAAGACCGACTAAAGTGATAGTGATGCAATATGAATGCGAATGTAAATCAACCATGCATGATGTATGTATGTTTATGCTGACAAAACTGACACGACATACAAACTGACGGATGAACACGACTGGATACTCAGCCACTGCGGGGGACGAAGAAGCATCACTGGTCCAAGATAGCAATTCTGCCTTGCTTAGGAGAGATAGTCCCTGCGAGGAGCCATCTTGGCCAGGCTTAGGAGGTGGGAACTCTGCCGGGGATGTCAGATGGAACATTCGCGTCTGACACAGTTGATCCTTCATTCAGGTGTACTGGTTTAGAAGGAATACTTTGATTCTGCACTTTGAAGCTTAACCGCCTTTGGGAGAAGCAATCGATGTTCTTTCGATGTTCAACAGTCAAAATAATTTTCCATCTTTATTAAAAGCAGAAAAATTTTACAAGTAAATTCATTTTTGTTTTATTTCAAGAACCGTTGATCATGTTAAAATGTTGTTCTGTAAAGCTAAAACAAATAAGAATTGCAAACAAAAGCACAAGGGCTCAAATTTAATTGATAGGATGGAAATCAGCCAAGCGTGTGATTCCATAGAGTATTTACAAAGTTTGAAAATGGTAATTTAAGGGAAAAGGGCTACATTGAAACATAACGACCACTATCCTTCTACCAACTTTGAATTCGGGACATCCTGAGCTTCTGTCGAAGATGACCTTGACTGGAGTTTTCTTTCGATGGATGGCATTACTACTGAGGAGTTGAACTGATCAGATGTAGTTACTTGCCATTATCCCTAACTTTTTCCTGGATTGTAATTTGAGATTTCCAACCCACCGGGATGATTTTTGATCATGTCTCTAATTTTTGCATGGACCGCCCTTTCGGGTTTTCAATCCACCGAGACGTTTTTTTTCTTCTCTCTTTTTTTCTACGCGAAGTATTTCTTGACTACATCAACATTTGTGGGGTAGGCAAATTCTTCTCCGTCCATGGTTGCAAGTCTCAAGGCGCCGCCTGAGAAAGCTTTCTTGACCACATAGGGGTCGTCACAGATCGGAGTCCATTTGCCCCGGGAATCAGTGAGAAATGATTGTATCTTTTTGAGCACGAGGTCCCCTTTTCTGAAGACGCGAGGTCGAACCTTTTTGTCAAACGCCTTCTTCATTCTTTGCTGATACAACTGACCATGGCACACTACCATTATTCGTTTTTCCTCGATCAGATTTAGTTCGTCGTGCCAGTTTTGGCACCATTCAGCTTCTGTTAGCTTAGCTTCCATCAATACCCAAATTGATGGGATCTCTACTTCTATGGGGAGCACTTCTTCCATGCCATATACTAGAGAGAAAGGGGTTGCCCCTGTTAAAGTGCGGACAGATGTGTGATAACCGTGAAGAGCAAAGGGTAGCATCTCGTGCCAATCTTTATAGGTTACAACCATCTTTTGAACGATCTTCTTGATGTTCTTGTTAGTCGCTTCTACCGCTTCGTTCATCTTAGGTCAGTAGGGAGATGAGTTATGGTGTTTGATTTTGAACTCAGCGCACAACTCTTTCATCATCTTATTGTCCAAGTTGGATCCATTATCAGTAATGATCTGGCTAGGAACACCATAACCGCAGATGATATTGTTTTTGATAAATCGGACCACCACTTGTCGGGTTACATTAGCGTATGACACTACTTCGACCCACTTGGTGAAGTAATCAATGGCTACCAGAATGAACCGATGTCCGTTCGAGGCTTTGGGTTCAATCATGCCAATCATGTCGATTCCCCATATGGAAAAAGGCCATGGAGAAGAAAGGACTTTGAGATGTGTTGGCGGTACATGGATTTTTTCGGAGTATATCTGACACTTTTGACACCTCCTCATGTACTTGTAGCAATCGGATTCCATTGTTAACCAATAGTACCCTGCTCTTAAAATTTTTCTCGTCATTGTGTGTCCGTCAGCATGCGTGCTAAAGGATCCTTCATGAATTTCTTTTATCAGCATGTCTGATTCTGGTCTGTCTACGCATCGGAGCAAGACCATGTCAAAGTTTCTCTTATAGAGTGTATCACCGCTCAGAAAGAAGCTTTTGGCCAGTCTTCTGAGGGTTTTTGTGTCTTTGCCGGATGCCCCAAGAGGGTACCCTTATTTCTGAAGGAAGCATTTCATATCGTGATACCAAGGTTTGTCGTCTATGACTGCTTTAATCGTGAAGATGTAAGCGGGCCGTTCAAGGTGCATTATGTCGATCTTAGGTAAGTCGTTCCATTGACCTGCACTAATCATGGAAGAGAGAGTGGCTAATGCATCAGCCATATGATTCTCATCACGAGGGATGTGATGAAACTCGATTCTGTTGAAGAAGGGTAACAACCTTCTTGTGTAGTCTTTGTAAGGAATTAATCCGGATTGGTATGTGTTCCAATCTCCTTTGATCTGATTGACAACCAAAGCTGAGTCGCCATATACATCCAAGTTCTTGATCCTCAAATCAATCGCTTCTTCGAGACCCATAATACAAGCTTCGTATTCGGCCTCGTTGTTTTTGCACTTGAATGTAAGTCTGGCAGTGAAAGGATTGTGGGTACCCTGAGGTGTTATGATGATTGCCCCAATTCCATTTCCGTAATGATTAACAGCTCCGTCAAAGATTAGTCCCCATTGGGAACCTGGTTCTGGCCCTTCACTGGGTAATGGTTCATCGCAATCTCTCATTTTTAAATACATGACATCTTCGTCTGGGAAGTCAAATCTGACTGATTCTTGATCGTCAATCGGTTGATGAGCTAAATGATCGACTAAAATACTTCCCTTAACGGCTTTTTGAGCGTGGTATTCGATGTCATATTCTGATAACAACATCTTCCAACGGGCGATTCTTCCCGTGAGAGCAGGTTTTTCAAAGACGTACTTGATTGGATCCATTTCTGAGATCAACCAAGTAGTGTGACGAATCATGTACTAGCGAAGACGTTTGGCTGCCCAAGCCAAAGCGCAGCAAGTTTTCTCAAGCATAGTGTACCGAGTCTCGCAGTCGGTGAATTTCTTTCTCAGATAGTAAATGGCAGACTCCTTCCTTTTTGTTTCGTCTTGTTGGCCTAGTACACAACCCATGGAGTCCTCTAGGACTGTGAGGTAGATGATCAGTGGTCTTCCTTCCACTGGAGGTGATATAATCGGTGGGTTCAACAGACATTCCTTGATACTGTCGAAGGCGGTTTGGCAGTCTTCTGTCCAAACGCAGTCCTGATTCTTTTTGAGTAATTTGAAAATTGGCGCACATGTCGCGGTCATGAGGAATATGAATCTGGAAATGTAATTCAAACGTCCCAGGAATCCCCTAACTTATTTTTCAGTCTTTGGAGAAGGCATTTCTTGAATGGCCTTGACTTTGTCAGGATCAACCTCAATTCTTTTTTGGCTGACGATGAACCCTAAAAGTTTCCCTGAACGGACACCGAAGGTGCACTTGTTGGGATTCAAGCGGAGTTTGTACTTTCTCAACCGCTCGAATAGTTTTGACAGGTGGGTCACATGCTCCTCTTCTGTTTTAGATTTGGCAATCATGTCATCGACATATACCTCGATTTCCTTATGTATCATGTCATGAAATAGAGTAGTCATAGCCCTTTGATAGGTTGCCCCGGCGTTCTTCAATCCGAACGGCATTACCCTGTAACAAAAGGTACCCCATGGGGTAATGAACGAAGTTTTCTCCATGTCTTTCGGCGCCATTTTTATCTGATTATAGCCCGAGAATCCATCCATGAAGGAGAAAACTTTGAACTTTGTTGTACTGTCTACCAGCATGTCAATGTGTGGTAAAGGAAAGTCATCCTTTGGACTAGCCTTGTTTAGATCTCTGTAGTCTACACACATTCTGATCTTTCCATCCTTTTTCGGAACGGGTACTATGTTGGCTAACCATTGAGGATACTCCGATGTGGCGAGGAAACCTGCGTTAATCTGTTTCTATACCGCCTCTTTGATTTTGATGGCCATGTCTAGATGAGTCCGTCTCAACCTTTGTTTTACTGGCAGACATTTTGATCTTAACGGTAGATGATATTCCATGATGCTGGTATCTAACCCCGGCATGTCCTGGTAGGACCAAGCGAATACATCGGGAAACTCTTTGAGAAGCTTTGTCAAACTTTCTTTGACAGTTGGACTGAGTAGAGCCCCAATCCTGATTTCTTTTCTCTCTTTTTCTGAACCCACGTTGATCGTTTCCAACGGCTCTTTGTGAGGTTCAATGGACCTTTCCTCCAGTCTGAGTAGTCGGGAGATCTCTTCTGGAATTTCGTCGTCAACTTCTTTTTCAGCTCCAAATACCGGGAACTCAAAGTTGGGAGAAGGCATCGGATCGTATGTTTCAATGGGGTTTAAAACAAGCAATCTGCATGACGTGATGATTTATGTTTAGAAGAGATAGAGAAAATGCAAGAGTGTGTGCAGTGTATTTTCTTTGGAAAACTGCTTGTTTTTATGATTGATTTGTTTTTTAGGATTACCATTTTCGAAAAAAGCAAAAAGAAAATAGCAATTAATGCGGAGATTACAGAATGACGTTATTTTATTTATGAACAAGTCGATTCTTGAAGCTACAACCCTATAAAACAAAACTATGTCGCTTTGGGCAAAGCGAAGAGGGTCATTTACAGAAAATGAGCCTTATCAAAACATCTGTTTCACCTGGGCAGGGTGAAAGGTTAAAGTAAAGACGACAATTACTTTGACTTATGAACGATCTTCGGAACATCGACAGTAACCCATTGGCGGTAAACTCCTCAGTGAATCACAAAGTCTGGTACTTTCCTTGATTTTTCTTCAGAAATAGCACTGATTTCTAGCGGAGCAGGATTATTGGAATCGGTCTCCCAGACAGAGTTGTCGTAGAAGGATTCTTTAGTTGTATTTTGCATAGTATTTGTGCTCTCAGGCAAATCTCCCCATCCAGTTGGCTGGATATCTTAGAACCTGATACGAGAGCTTTCGGGAGCACTGTACTTGACCATGAAGTCAAATTTTCCATTTGGTTGTCCTAAGGTGTCCCACACTTCTTTGGAACTGGAGGAGTAATCTCTCTCGATGACGTTGACCTCAGGAAAAGCATAATTGATGAATTCTAGTCCGGTAAGCTTTGCCAATTCATCGTCATACTGATAGGTTCTGAATGACCTGAGTGTTGATCCCATGACATGGTGGGGACGCAGGTATTCTTTTCAATGACGCTCAGATGATTTTCATTGTTCGGATGATTTTCTTGCCCCAAGTCTCCCGGTTACGGCTGCCAGATAGGCAGGCCATCCATTGGGCCATAATAGTCGTGGTCAAAGTTGTCCTTCATCAGAGTGTCCTCCTCTAATGAGTTTGGTGGAGCACAACATCCTTCTGGATCACAATCTCCATATATCATTTCGACGTCTGACCTCGGTATAAATCGTGGACTCTGTGCGGGAAAGCAAAAGGGCGTAGGCACCTCTTCCTGAGACATATAACCGTCCTCGTTGAGATAGGACTTCCATTCCTCATCCATATCGGAGGAATCTCCCTCGTTGATAGTATGGACTGTTTGAGGCACTGGGTGAAGGAAACCTCCACTGTGGAAGAAGTCCTGAATGGGATGAAGACTTTCATCATCAGCAGCTGTCTGGGTGCAGGTTGCAGAAAAACCAAGACCCTTCTTTGTTTTATTATCAGTAGGAATGACAATTTGTCCCCATCCTTTTGCATTGTTATTTTTTATCACTTCGAGAGCATCTCTGTACGAGGAAATCGAGGTTCCTTTCTCTGATTGATTCTCATTGCTCACCGACAGTGCTTGGAACTGAGTTTTAACAATCTCCTCGGGTTCTACACAAGTAGATAATGACAAGTTACTCACGATCAAGGCTTGTTCTCCACAGACCATGACAAGTTGATCGTTCTTGACGAACTTCAGTTTCTGGTGCAGTGTCGAAGTGACCGCCCCAGCCTGGTGTATCCAAGGTCTTCTTAATAAGCAACTGTATGTTGCCCGGATGTCCATGACCTGGAAAGTAATGAGGAAAGTGTGAGGACCGATAGTTATGGGAAGGTCGACTTCGCCGATAACTGCTTTCCGAGATCCGTCAAATGCTTTGAAGATGACCTCACTGCCCCTCACCGGGGATCCTTTTAATGATAGTCGCATTAAAGTGGACTTCAGAATAACGTTGATGGCTGATCCAGTGTCTACCAGTACGCTGGCTAAAGCATCGTCCTGGCAGTTAACTGTGATATTGAGCGCCATGTTGTGGCTTTTGCCCCCTCTGGCAAGTCCTCATCACTTAATCCTAAGTTGTTGCAAGAAGTGATGTTAGAGATGATGCTATCGAACTGTCGTATTGACACATCCTGTTCAGCAAAGGCCTGCTCTAAGACTTTCTGTAGAGCCTCTCTGTGGGCTTCGGAACTGAGTAAAAGTGATAGCACTGAGAACTTTGAAGGAGTTTGTAACAGCTGATTAACAATGGTGTATTCACTCCTTTGGATGAGCTTCAGCATCTCATCATTGTTTTTTGAAAGGTCGGTATCACCGGATTGACTGACTGGTGGATTGGGAACTTCCGTTTGAGGTTCCTTTTCTTTGTTAGGTTCTCCAACTCCTCGGTTGAAGATTCGACCGCTCCGTGTTACTCGACTGATGTCTGCAATATTCACGACGTAGGGTAATCGGATTTCCTTTCCATTCTCAATTATTGTTGCACCGTATTTGTAAGGGATCGCCTTAGCTGATTCATACGGTAGTGGTCCCAGTAGATAGATAACTACAAGAGCCTTCTGATTTTTCCGACTGTCGTAAGTAACTCCAATCAGTTCCTTGCTAAGAACCTTTGACTCATCCAGTAGAGGGATGATGGTACAAACACCCTTGTTCCTCTCAGGGTCGGAGATTACAACCACGTCTCTGCTTTGATCAGCAAAGTAGTCTGGCGTCCAGTCAACGGACCCCGAAGCTAGGTATGAGTGAATTTCCCTGTGATCCAACTGATTCTAAAGGGCTGCTCGCACGAGGTAACATCCTTGGTTATTTTCCGAGCAGACTCTACAGCGCTCGTAGTTGTGTGGTGGCACCTGGCCACGTCCGCTTTGAATGCAGTGTAACCTCACTAGATCTGTTTCCGTAGATCGGACATCCTGACGTCGATGCCGAGTAGGGTTCCCATCAACCACACTGATTTGTTGCGTGTCTTTATCCATATAGATTGGAAGCCACCAGTGGTTTAACAAGTGTTGTAAAGTTCTTTGAACGAGAGCGCACCCTTGGTTACTCTCACAACATACTTTGCAGTTCAGATAATCATGCGAAGTGAGAAAACCAAGTTGGACCTGCCTGGCGTGTAACACTACCAATCTGGTATTCATCAGACGAATATCAAAGATTTGAATCATGTTGATCTGATAAGGATTTTTATCATGATAGTCCTGGATCCACCCAAGATCCATCTGACGCTGGAGGGCCTCTTGTACAAAAGAGCATCCCTGTTTGTTTACCGAGCAAGTCAGACAGGAATTGTAATCGTGTCGCGGCAGATTATGATACTGGCTTTGCCTTGAGTACATCGCCACCAAGTTGACATTCATTGTACGGATGTCGTGGTTCTGGATGACGTTGGAATTCGTATAGGTCATGCTAACTCCACAAACTCGATGCTCTTGGATCCATCCGAGATCTAATTATTCCTGTAGAGCTGATTGCACCACAGAACATCCCTGATTGTTCTTAGAGCAGATATCACACTGGTGATAGTTATGAGGTGGCACATGGCCATATCCACTCTGTCTACAATGCATCTTGACCAAGTTGGTCCTTAACAAGAGTACATCATGAATTTGATAGGTGTTGTTAGACTCCCCATCTATCAAATTGACTGCATCTTTCCCATGTTGAGGCAGCGGGTTCGTGAGAACATTAGGATTTGTATCTTTGAAAGATAAGACCCCGCTCCTAACAAGCTTTTGTACATCGGATTTGAAACTGAGACAGTTTTCTATGTTATGCCCTGGTCCTCCTTGACCAGTAATAATGGAAGCAGTTCTGCGTACAACATGGGTATAGGGTCGAACCCTTGTGGTCGCGTTGTACAGTTGTTGTTGTACGGAGGAAGAGCCTGCTGAAGAGGCTGTTGTGTCCTTTGCTGAAATTGTTGTTGATTTGGTTGGCTCTGTGCAACCTGAGGTTTATACGTAGGAACAGGCGTGGGATTGATAGCAGGAGTTACAGCTGCTACTGGTTGATATCGCCGCCTTTGCTTTCCGAGAGAGACTTTCCTAATATCCTGCTCTTCTTTCTTAGGGAGAGCACTACCATATCATTTTGTACTACTCGATGATCCAGCGTCTTTAGCTAAACGTACTTCCCGGACCGCTTCCTCAAGACCAACTCCCATGCTCACCATTTCGGTGAAGTCACTAGGCGCACTGGCGACCATTCTGTCGTAGTAAAATGAGCTTAAGGTCTTTAAGAAGATCTTTGTCATCTCTTTTTCCTCAAGAGGTGGACAAATCTGGGCGGCAATTTCACGCCATCTCTGAGCGTACTCCTTAAAGGTTTCCTTGTCCTTTTGTGACATTGATCTGAGTTGATCTCTGTCCGGTGCCATGTCCAGGTTATACTTATACTGCTAAACGAAGGCAGCGCCAAGATCTCTGAATGTGCCGATCGTAGCGCGGTTTAAACCCATGTACCATTTTAATGCGGCACCGGTTAAACTATCCTGAAAGTAGTGAATTAGTAGCTCCTGGTTCTTTGTCTGAGCTGACATTCACCGAGCGTACATCACTAAATGACTCTGAGGGCAAGCAGAGGTCCGTGGCGTCCTTTCCAAATAGATCCTGACCGCGAATAGCTTGCAGCTCCTTCTGCATTTCCAGGAACTGTTTCTGGAACTCATTCATTCTGTCGAACATGCTTTCGTTTCCACCAGAAGGTATCTGGGGAATCTGTCCTTCCGGGATAATGTGTACCACGGGTGGTGGTATAGTCATTATGGCCGAGACTCTCGGTGCCTCCCGAAGTTTGTAACCTTCAGGAGTTACTGTCATGCCCCTGGCATCTTCGCTTTCCCGAAGTTTGTAACTTTCAGGCCCAGCGGCTCCTGCAGTATTTTCTGGATTTTCCATGATTGGCGGAATATATCCTTCCGGGATATAGTTAAGTGGCATGCCCCAGGGGAAATCTTTCGGCATCTTGTACCTAGGACCATACTTCTCCACTATGGGCGTTGACGTGATCTCTGAGATCACAGTCCTTTGTTATTGCATCTGAGCTTCTACTAGAGCTTGCATGTCGTTATGAAGCTTTCTCAGATCCTCTTTCAGAGTGTCGATCTCTTCTCTCAACTCTCTGTTCTCTTCCTCGAGATCATCCATCTTTTTCTGACTATTGGCCTGAGTATTGTACGAATGAGACAGTTTGACTCTAGAATCGAGACGTAAACGTGAGATTCGTATGTAAGAAGAATGCGTTTATGAGAATGATGAATGCAATGATTATTAATTATTTTTGTTTATTCAAAGTAAACTTCGACAATTAGATTGCAAATATCAAACAGTGGGGAAACCCCATTTTATTGAATTCAAAGGATTGCGGAAATGGAAATACAGTAGATTACAAAGTGCTGGAAAAGGAAATATAAACTAATGGATCCTGAGCCCTCTCTGAAGAGAGCTCAAGTGTTGGTTCAGGTGCTTTCCTTTTCTTTGACCGGGGCTCTTGGGCCTTTGTCGGGTTGTCATTCCTTTGCCAAGTGAAAGGAGCGAGCAAATTCCTTTGGTCATCCTGATTTTCTATAGCATGTTGCTCTAAAATCTCAATCAGGGCATCTTTTTTTTAACAGTTGCTGTATTTTCTTACGCTCCACATTGAGAATACGATACTTGTTCCTCCAAGAACTCTTCTCCTACTGAACTTTGCTGAGAGTAACCTGAAGTTTTTCCGTCTCAGATATGAAATAAAGGGCAGAGTCCCTTAATGGAAGAACTTCCTGACGAGGGTAAGGCATCCTCAGCTTGAGAGCTCTAGTTTGTACCCAATGGAGATAAGGCTCCATCGAGACACTATCTGGTTTTCCTAGAGACTCTCGTTCTTTTCTATGAATGTGTTTCCAAGCGTGCACTATTTCCGTCTTTAGTGCCCTGTCATTTTCTCCTTCCTTGAAGAAAAGACCTTCCAGATGAGCATTCCGTGGAACGTGCCTCATCGGGTATCTGAATTGACGACGAACGAGAACTGGATGATAATTGATTCCCCTCTTAGTTCCTATAAGGGGTACATTTGGGAAATTTCCACAACGGTCAATGATCCTGATCCCGTCATAGATTCGATTGTACCAATCGATGTCAGAGTTGGTAAGAGACATGATTCTCTGCGACCAACGTAAGGTATTCTTTTGATCCCAAAATGCAGCAGACTTGGGCAAATGGGAAGTGAACCATTTATATAGCAGGGGTACACAACACGTGATAATTCCTCCACTGTATAAATTCCTTAAATGTACCGAATGATACGCATCTGCGAATAAGGTCGGTATGGGGTTTCCAATCAGGAAAATCTTAACAGCGTTGATATCTACAAAGTTATCGATGTTGGGAAACAAAAATAACCCGTAGGTGAGCAAAACAAAGATACTCTCAAAAGCGGCCACGTTCCCTATACTGGCAAAGTACAGGGCTTTCTTTGTCAAGAACTGGGCTAGCAAACCCTAGATTCCGCCCTTAGTGGTCATGTGAGTCCTGACTTCTGACTCGTCCAAATAGATTTATCTTGCAATGGTTTGATCCTTTGGAATTTCTTCCAGTCCAGAAAAGGGAGCTTGATCAGTAATATGTAAACCAGTCAGGTAAGAATACTCTTCCAGGATTGGTGCTAGTCGATAATCCAGAAATGTGAAACAGTGATATACCGGATCGTAGAACTAGATTAGCGTGGACAGGATTCCTTCGATTAGATTAACCCTTAACAAGGACAACAATCCTCCATACTTGGCTCTGAATGCCTCGTGGTTGGTGATCATTCTCGCCAGACCTCTTAAATCCTTTAGTTTTGGAACCTTGAAGGTGTACTTATGAGTTTTCCTTCGACCGAAATCGATTAGCGTAATCTCCTTTCTCTCTGACATTTGCAATCATTGTCTCAGTTTAATTTGAAAAAGAGAGACTAGAAGAGAAGATTCTTTTTTTTTAATGTTTTTTAGATGAATGTATGAATGTAGCACACAAAAACATAGAAAAAACATGGGGTCAAAGGGTCAGTGTCATGAAGTCAAGGCTCTACCCCCCCCCCCCAAAGGTTTATACTGGTGATTTTTTGTACCTGTCTGCAAAATCATTGACCCCTCTGGGATAACAACAACAAGCGGATCGCCAGAGAGCTGATGTATCCTAGAGTGATCTCAGATGAGGGTAGTATCGCGTGACAACTATTTATGATAGCTTCCGCACTACAAAATGGCTTAAGTCTACTTAAAACCTCAGCTTCTCAGATAACCCAGTCGACCACACTACTTTCAACAACCGAAGTCGTATAGGCAATGTATCTGCAAAGGGAGTCTCCACTGAGTTTGATGGTTGATCGGGGGCTCTTAACTGGAATTCACTCCCAGTAAGATTACCCTCATTGCCATCACCTATCTTAGGTGTATACTCAATCTTTCCACATGCGACATCACACGCATTCCCATTAGCAGAAAAATAAACACAGATATCAATTAGGAAAAGCAGTATATATATTTGTCTTAATCATCCTAGACCTCTAGTCTTATGATCCTATACAGACAATGACTTCCCAGCAGATCTGTCATTTCTGTGACATTTTGTGAACTCAAGGTTTCTACCTAAGAGATGGGAAGAGAATAAGATCTCTATCGAAGAGTCCCCAGCAGAATTGCCATTTTTCTTGGCTGTTTTCAAACTTAAGGTTTCAACCAGAGAGATAAGAGGGACAAGATACCCTGCAGGGCCCCACGGTGGGCGCCATTTATCTGTAGCGAGCGATTTTGGACGTGGTTCTTAAGCACTGTCGCTCTGGGGGTACTACAGCTCGATTCATTTTTTATCCTATTGAAGCTGATGAAGGAAGGGAAATAGATGTCTCTAATTAACCCTGCTTGCAAACTGAGTTTAAACAGATGATTGTTGGTTTACAGATGCGGTTTAGATTATGGGCTTCTCTCTGCTTATTTTGTTAAGACTGAAATGACGGGACTATTCATGGGGATTTTGGATAGGTACTGGATTTGATGTTTTTAATTAGTGTGCTCTCTAAGATTCTTTTGCAATCTTATGCCTACGTATTCCCGATTAACGAAACAGGGAAATCAGAGCGATCGTAGTTCCTCCAATTCTATGGGAGAAAAAAAGGTTGTTTTGGTGTCTTGTTCAAAGCCCAAGACGTGAAGCTAAAGGTGGTTTGTATCTTGTTCAAATCCCAAGATGTGAAACTGAAGGGTCTATTTGTATCTTGTTCGAAGCCCAAGATGTGAAGTTGAAGGGGTTTGACTTTAGAGAGAATTTGTCATCTCTAAAGGGGGATATTTGGTCTGTTTGTCACAACTGTTGGGTGACTGGTTATAAAGGAGAATTACTTTAACTGGGATATGTGAATCCAGCAATGCCATAATTTCCTTTATAGGGGATTTTTAACCTGAAGGAGAAGACTTTAACTCAGTTTAGAGCAATGCCATCTTTCCTTAGGAATTTCTCATGCTAAAAGAGGGACAGTGGCGTGGATGTAAATAATCCAGAGGCTTGCCGCTTACAGCGATTAGATGAAGGGAAAGGAGTTGTTGATGTTTGTATAATGTGAGCAAGGCACGGATTGATGCTAAAAGGTTGATTGACTCAACCGAGGTTTTCTTATACAAAGCCTAAGAGGAGGCTATTGACCCAACAAGAGGGTGTTTTTATGTGTCTCGTACGAAGCCCGAGAGAGAGGCTAAAAGGGTTGACTCAACAAGAGAATGCTTTTGTATGTGTCTTGTACGAAGCCCAAGATGGAAGCTAAAGGTGTTTGACTCAACGAGAGAGTCTTTGTACCTCGTACGAAGCCCGAGATGGAGGCTGAAAATGTTCGACTCAACAAGAGAGTCTTTTATACTCAACAAGAGAGTGATTTTGTATCTCGTACGAAGCCCGAGATGGAGGCTAAAAGTGGTTTGACTCAACGAGAGAGTCTTTTATACTCAACAAGAGAGTGTGAATAGGTTAGCTCCGCTGGGGAGAATCATTGTACAAAGCCCAAGAGGAGGCTAGTGTGCTGGTGACTGTTTCAGTTTAGTGACAGGTCTAGTATGTTGGATAAAGAGGAAATCAGTTCTTATATGGGTAATGTTGTGCTCAGGGATTAATCGGAGGATCAGGCTTATTTCATGTTATTTAAGGAAATGGGAAATCCAAAAGGTATGGAGACTGTCTAAGTCTACGGGTGTTTTGAGAAATAGATTCTCAGGTAGTGAATGATCTTTGTATGATGCCCAAGAGAAGGCTGGTATGTTAAGGGATGAAGGTCAACCCATTAACTGGTCTGACACTTGACTCAGAAAGATAGCTCTAACAAATTAATGACTAGGTTCTGTTCCTATACCTGTAGAGGTCTCTGGGTCATTGTACTAAGCCCAAGAGAAGGCATGAGAGCTTTTAAGAAGCCGAAGGGTTCTTGTACAACGCCCAAGAGGAGGCGGGGATGCTTTTAAGAAGCCTGTGGGTCCCCAAACCCCGAGAAGTTCAAGACATGCCATTCACCGAGAATAGATCAAGCCAGGAAAGTCCGAGAATTTGGAAGAAACACAAGAGATGCCATTCACGGAGAAAAGATCATCTCTGGGGAGTAGAGTTTCTTTGACAATTTCTAAGGGTGACAGTCTGAGAATGGGTTCACCGAGAATGATGCCTTTCACGTCTCCATATTGTTTAACCCCAAGAGGAGGGAAGACTGTGTCTGGTAATCCTATAGGGATCTAGTTTTGTTTGTATTTAAGAGTGACCAACAGGGCTTTACCTAATGCTAGACATAGTTGTCGGGGAAAACTTTAAATAACTATACTAGTATCACACAGTTGATATTTGACAAGTATATAAAAGTTTGTGAAAGAAGACTTACAGTGAGCAGCCCCACAATACAGTTATATATATATATATGAAAGCGGATAAAGAAAACGGGTAAACACTTACTCGATTGTAGAGTTTCCATGTTATTTGGTTAGTTTGTTCAACAAAGAAAACTTTGATAACAATATTATATTCAACATCAAAGGAGAAAGTGCTTTGAAAAGATTGTTGGGGCTTATAGCTCAAGGAGTGACCCAAGGTTTTATCAGTGATTGCACTGTTGTTTTGAAATTGTACAGGGACTTATACAAGTAACTGAGGCCCAAAAAGGTTTTCTGTACAAAGGGATGGGTCTTACACTCTCTCAAGAGGCCCAAAGGTTTATTTTTGTACAAGTGGTGGGCCCAAAGGGTTTGATTTTTGAACTGGCGATCGCGCCGAGATTTTCTTTTAACGCAGAGGGACTTATACAATATCTGAGACCCAAAATTGTTTTGGTTAAAAGGGGATTAGGTGTTACACTCTATTAGAGGCCCAAAGTGTTTAAAAGTTTTGTTTGAGTGAAAATCAAGGAAACCCTAAATTTGTTTTCTATTAAAAGGAAATACTGAAAGAAAATAAAATAAAAATACCAAATAAGTTTGAATAAACCACTTGTGATTTTTGTTGAAGGTTTGAAAAAGGAGGTTTCAATCACAAGATAAATTAAAACTCATTTGGTTTTGATTTTCAAAGTAAATATTCACTTTTAAATGAAAAAATGAATTTACTCACAAAAATACTAATTATATTAAATAACAAATTTAAATTTAAATTTTTTCGTGGAATAAAATATTTAAACATTTTTGTGATTTTTTGCAAAAAGAACCAATCAAAAATAATTAAAATTGAGGGAGTTATTAATTTTTCAAATCATTAAAAATAATAAGAAAAACAATAAAAAAGTGGAGAAAATAGCAAAAAGAGGATATGGGGCGAGGGGGATTCGAACCCCAGACCTCTTGTGTATAGGGTGCGCGCCTTACCACTGGGGTGGTGATACATCCGTTGATAGAAACACAACCACAAATATACAAGGCTTGCCTTGTTTTTGGCCTGGCCCAAGGCTAGGCAAGGCAAGATTTTGGTTGAAAACGTGAAGGCCATAACTTTCTCATTTCTCCATGGATTGGGACAAAATTTAGGTCTATCCTGCCTAGAATTTCACAAGGAATCCAATGGTGGTGGTTTTTTTTTAGATCATGCTCCAATTGAAAAACCCGATAGTGGTTTTGAAATAGACCATGATTTGCATTTTCTATGCCATCTCTTGGTACAAGCATGAATTACATGACAAAATGGTGCAAACACAACACATATAACATGTATAAGAGATGCATGATCAGTGGATATCAAAAGAAAGCATGATTCAAAGAATCCAAGTTGCGATGCTTACCTCTTTTTGGAGCTTTTGTACAATCTGCCAAGCCACTTGTTCCAGAAATGATTTGATGCTTTGAACAATCTCAAATGATCTCTTAGAAGCTTTTAGGATGGTTGGAATCAGTTGGAAACCTCAGGAACAAGTTTGAGCTCTTTCTTACAAAAGGGGCAAAAGTGGCCAAAATAGCAACTCTCTCAAATGGTGTTCCAGATGGGGGGAACCATTTGGGACAGTTCAAGGATGATATTTGGAGTGTGTTTGAGGTTTTATCTGGTTTGGAAAGTGACTGAATCAAGACATGGCTTGAAAAATGCACAAAAGTCCTATTTTGAGGTTTTGAGAGGTGACTTTGTGATTTTGGTGTTACAGGTCACTTGTGAGAGTTTGGACACCTTAGATATAATATATTGGATGTGTTTGGATCATAAGCTATGGTGGAATTGCTTTCTAACTCAAAAACTCAGAGTTACCTTGCTAAAGAAGGTATTTTTGCCTAGAGAAAGAGATTTTGAGGAAAGCAAGTGTTGTAGTTCTTTGGTGTACTCAAACTGAACACAATTGAGCTCTATTTATAGTAGAACAAGTTTGTTTTGGCTGTAATAGTGAATGGCAACTGCTGCAGAGGTTTCGCCAATGTTGAGCAATGAGAATCCAAGTCTCCTCTAGCCATTGACTAGAGGTTAGGGCACAGGCTGCTGGTCCCCTTGGTCTTGGATAAGTCTTAACTGAATTCAGTTGGAAATGGCTCAGTCCATGCCACCTTGGTGCATCCATTGAATGCTCCAATCCAAAATTGGAGTCCTGTCCCTCTTTTAGGCATTTCTAGGTTTGACATGCTATTTTTGGTTCCAAAGACTTGAGAGGCTTGGGATCAGAGTTAGTTCCTCCTTGGTCCCCCCCTTGAGGTGTTTAGATGGATAAAGTAGCTCTCCCTTTGCAAAATTTGAGTAAATCGAGCAAAACTCTCAAATCTACCTTGCCATGATAGTTTGCAGCAAGGCATATTAGCATTGTCATATCCCATGGCTCAAGTGGACTTTGATGGAGTTCTTGGCCATTTTGGAAAGCCCTCATATGATACAACAACTTTCTGATCATAATTGGTTTTGATACTTTTTGGATCCAAGTGAAAAATGCCCCTACATTTGGAAAAAAAGTGCAGGCAGATTCTGACTTTGTGAAAATTTCACTGTGTTGGAAAAAAGTGACATTTTCACTTTTTGTGATTTTGATCATTCCATAACTCAAAACCCATGAGGAATTGGAATGAGTTATGTTTGAAGCTTTTGTAGAGTGCCATGAGAGCTACAAATCCAGCATTGGATGGGAAAAATGGCTTTATGGTTTAGGAGTTATGATCCTCTAAAGTTGGTACCCTAGCCACTTTGTTCCATAACTTAGAAAAATTTCTAAGTTTTTATGGTTACCCCTTTTACAAGTTTTCCCATTTTCTTGATTTTTCTTGATAAATGATGATTCCAATCACACATTAACATCATTTTAGGGTTAAAGAACCATAATTGTGAAAAATCTCCAAAAGTCAAAGTTGACTTTTATGCACAGTTGACTTTTTATCAGATGAATTCCAAACTGTGCAATCCTCTATGAAATCAAGTCCTTGACCTAAATAAAACTTGATGGATTGATTTCATAGGTGTTATAGGGTGTATTGAATCATGTCCCAAGGTTTGGGAGCATGTCCTGGTCAAAAGTCAAATGCACTGTTGACTTTTTCCTCAAAACCCTAATTGTGGTTCTGATGAAATTGAAACTTGTTGCTCAAGCTTCTTGGATCAATCCATTATTACAAATGGATCAATGTGGTTTATTAGAGACCCTCAAATCATGTCTTGAGGTCTTAGCTCATACTTTGCCCCAAAAGTCAACTTAGGGGTGAATTAGGTCAAGAAACCCTAATTCCTGATTTTTTATGAATGCATCCCCTGAGGCTAAATTGACTTGATGATTGGGTTCATGAAATAGGTTATGCTTTGAAGCATTGGCTCATGCCCAGAGGAAAAATTCCATCTGGAGGCCCTGGTCGACCAAACCCTAATTTTGGTGACACTGGTGATCTTAAGGCTTGATCCACCTGGAATGCTGCAACATTGTGCTTGATTCTTGCCGTGGGAGTCCTCTTAATCCATTGTGGATGTTTGAGAGGTTAGACAAGTTGAAGATCATGTCAATTCTTGATTGATCCTTTGTCTAAGAGCTCTGAGAGGGCCTGAAACCCTAAGTCTGATTGTAGTGGATGCTCACCCATCTTTTGGGAGACTAATGAGGTATGATAGCCCATCCATATTGTGATGAGGATTTTCCCAATGATGGGAAATCTTAGTTGTCAAAATTTGGGGTATGACACTTGTAAGCGGCATTCTCGGCTTCGAAGTCAGCCATGATTCTAGATTTGCTTGATCGAGTAAAGTACCGATGTAGATCGTTGTCTTGCTACAAAGAAGGCGGACAAGGATGAGCAACGGTTTCAGATGAAGAGTCGTGCATATGTGTGCAAATGAATGTATGATATGCATGTAAAAATAAAGTTTTAAATACCAGGAATTCTTGAACTTATTTTTGTTGACAATAATCATAAAGCGCATATAAGTAAAGGTGCGAAAGATAAAATTGGCAAGCAACTTCATTCTTTCATTCAACAATAAAGGCAAGAAGTACATCGAGTACAAGTCAAATATCTGCCTTTTGGGCTACAACAAAATCCGCACGAATCCTATCAAATACCACCCTACAAATAGACAAGAAGTGGAAAACAACCCAAGGCATCCGGTGTGGCAATACATCATCATACGCATCCCTCAACAACCCGGGTAGATCTTCTAATGCATGCTCAGAAAATCTGGCTAGACGGCCATGCTTCTCACTCCAATACTTCGCATCCTTTATGAGGTTACGCAGCAAAGAATGGTTGGGTCCCTGAAGCATACCCTGAAGAAA
Source organism: Lathyrus tuberosus (assembly GCA_022829125.1). NCBI lineage: Eukaryota > Viridiplantae > Streptophyta > Magnoliopsida > Fabales > Fabaceae > Lathyrus > Lathyrus tuberosus. The sequence goes on from JALAZF010000090.1 coordinate 13,172,676, forward strand.
GGCCTCTTTCTAATCCAGGAGGTTCTGTAGATGACGGATTTATTGCTCCCAATGAGTATTCTCTGTGTTGAGCTGACTAATATGTTATATGCTCTGATGTGCTTGATCTTGCATCTTTTGAATCTCACCGAAGACTTTGTCGGGCTTAGCTTGACACTGAGAAAAGTCCTTTGCCAACTGATTAGCACGGTCTTGCTCACTTTTCCACTTTGTCTTGAACTCAGATAACTTCCCTCGAAGTTCTTCAAGTTTCTTGTTGTAGCTCAGCTCATCTTTGTAGGCTTGATAATGGGCATCGGCAAGTTGTCTCTTCTTTGAAGCAAGTCCCTCATAGGTACTCTTCAAAGCATCACCCACCTTCCTTTGCTTGTTCTATTCAACCTCCAGCTCTTTGAGCATGCGCTCGCACTTTTGATGGAGCTCAATCTGTAATTTATCCTTCTCGGAAGTGACTCTACCAAGGTTGAGACGAAGATCAGCGTTCTCCTTCTTCAACTTCTCAATGATTAGCTTAAGTTGATTGACTTCAGACGCAGGAACAATGGCAAGTTCAGGAGGCTAGTCATTCATGGAAGGCTCGAAAGAAAATTGCAACAAGATCTCTTTGACGCGCTCTTTGACCCAAAGTGTGTAAGCTTCCTTGGCTATGCAATTCTTCTTACCCAAATCGGCTCTACCCTCGAGATGAATCTGATTCCAAGCGGCACTAAACCTCTTCAGCAAACCCATGTCATCAACCTCTTCATGAAAGATGAACTCCTCCACTACTTCAGGATCTGGCTTGGCAACCATAGGATATCCCAACTGTCGGAAGGCCATTCTCTGATTGTAGTTAATTCCACCATTTGTACCCAAGAGAGGCACATTGGAGAATTTCCTATAATGAAGAATGATCATAGTATCGTCGAAGACTCGAGAATACCAAGAAATTTCATCAGCAGTGAGAGACATGATTCGTTGAGACCACTTGAGATTACCCTTATTCTCAACAAAAGGACCCTTCTGTGGAAGGTGAGACATAAACCATCGGTACAGCAGAGGAGCACAACAGATAATAGGTCCCTTCTTCTTTTCATTCCTGGAGTGAATAGAATGGTAGGTATCAGCAAGAAGTGTCGGAACAGGGTTCTTGGACAAGAATATGCTAATGGCAGCCTGATCTATGAAATCCTCCATGTTCAGAAATAAGACAATCCCATACACCAGTAGAGCAAGAACGGCGTTGAAAGCCTTCCAATTTCCATCCTTAGCAAAAGAAGTGGCCTTGTCAACCAAGAACTTCGAAGCAAACCCTCGAATACCCTTCCCTTTGGTCTTGAGATTATCCTCCACATCCTTCTTACTAATGCAAAACGCGTCAGCAATAAGGGGAAGCTTCGGACAACCACTAGTGTAAACATAAGGAACCTGCTTCTTGATCTCAACCCCCAGAGTATATGCATACTCCTTGAGTGTAGGTGCTAGCTGATAATCCTGGAATGTGAAGCACCTATACGGCGGATCAAAGAACTGAACCAGAGTATGAATGACAGTGATGTTGACTTCAGTGTTGAGGATGGACAGATTACCATAAGTATCTACAAAGATGCCAAACCTCTCAAAATACCCAGCTTAGGCTCCACAAACTTGTAACTGAAGATACCACGACAACCAGTACTCATCTATATGATAATGTCAACAAAAGATAAGTCTTCAAATACCTGGAAATGCACATGCAAAAATTAATTTACATGATGATATGATATGCAACACAACAACAAGAATCCAGCATTGTCTGAATAATAAAATCTGAACGATCCGGATATCTGTATATAACTCTTTGTCTGAGCAACATAATCTGATGTGTCAGTGAAGAATCTGACGTGTGTGAGAGAACAAAGGTATGAAGTGGCTTGTTTTCCTGCAAAAACCCATCCCCCTCACAGGTGTGATCTAGACACAACAAGGTAGTCCCTAGAAGGCCGCCCAAACCATAGGACTCAGGATAAAAATCCCTCGCCGTAGTGAATTCTCACAGGACGAAAGTATTCTCAAACAAATCACGATCTGGGATGTGGGTCTCATGATATCCCAACACGTAAAACTCAGGCCTCACGACTATCCACGTTCTAGCCTATGTGTATACTAGGCCCGGTGTTAGGACCTTTCTCTCCAATAATATCTACCCATCTCAACAACAGCAGAAAATAGCAGATATCCAGAATATACAGCATATGAATATTTAAAGCAGTAAAGAAATGCAGTAAATAAACATAAAGCATAAAGATAAAGCAAGTAAAGCGCGAAAGATAAACACCCAAGCAAGCAAGAAAGCAAACAAAACTAGGCGAGACCCCAACTTGTTAGCAAGTAACTCCCCAGCAGAGTCGCCAGCTGAAGATGGTTGGTTTGTACATGAGTGAATCGCACACTCAAAGATAACACAGAGTCACCACTGAACTTTATTTAGTCCTGAAGGACAGGGAAAATATCGATAAAACCTAAGGGGAAGAGAAACAGGAACGGTGGTCGGTTATGCGAAAGGAAGGTACTAGCACCTTACACATCTGTCGTATTCAACGGGAACCATTTTACTTGCTTCTAGGCTTGGATGGGTTATCTATCTAAAGGCTTCTAGCTGAAAGGCAGAGGAGAGAGAAGAAAAGGGGGAAAAAAGAAAAGAAAGAAAGTGCTCGCGGAGGATTGGGGCCCTCGTGCCTACGTACCCTCATAGTGCAATGAGGAAATCAGAGCGTCGTAGTTCATGGAACCAGGGGACAGAGAGGAAGGAAGAAAAGGAGAAGGAAAGAAGGGTGGAAGTGTGCTCGCCAAGATCATCGCGATCTCGTGCCTACGTATCATACATTCGGATGAATGCAGAATCAAAGCGTCCATAGTTCAGGGAACTAAGACGGAAAAAACAAGGAAAAAAGAGAGAAAGTGGTGTCAAAACCAAGAAAATAAAAGAGCAAAAGGAATAACATAGACTCCACTGGGGAGGAAAGAGAGCAAAGCGATAATGCTAGGGAATAGAGGGTAGTGACCCTACTGGGGATTAACAGAAAAAAGGCTCGGTATGTTAACTGACTGGCAGTGGTTAACCGAAGTAAAAGAGATAAACAAATCTGGTGTGGGAAAGAAATCGGTGTCAAGAGACAGATTGTGATGAACCAAAAGGAGAGAGTACTGAACCAGGAGAAGGTGTTTGACTCTAAGGGGATTTCGGCGTATTAACCGGTAAACAGTGGTTAACTGAAGAAAGAAAAGATTGCAACTCTGTGGGGATAGAGAAGCGTTGGTTTTAACAGAAAAGTATGATTAACCAAAAGAAAAGGGTGTGGAACCAAGAGAAGGTTGTTGTAACGCCCCAAATTCATATTTTAATTATTTATTGATTATTTGTGAATATAAGGCAATTTGATGACATGATGTTGTGTTGCATGGACATTTTTGGGTGGAAATTATTTTAGTAATAATAATAGTAAGAATAATCATATTATATTATTCAAATTATTATTTATTATTTAAAATAAGAGAAGTAGAAGTATTGAGGGTATATTGGTCTTTTAGGAAGAATAAGCGAGGATATAATGGTAAGAGCACAATTAGGGGTATTTAAGAGGAAATAGTGAAAAGGAATTCATTATTCTACTATTTGGAGGAAAAGGCAAAAGTGCTCTGAGGAACAAGTGAGAAGGAGGCTAGGGCATAAGAGAATTCCGGAGAAATCTCAAGAGATGTCGAAGGAGACGATATTTTAAGGTATGAGGAGTATTACTTTACAATATTCTTGATATATGGATTTAATTGTTGATGGGTGATTGGGGTTTTGGGGAAAAATGTGGGAATTGGAGGTTAGGGATAATGGGATTTGATGATTTGAGATGAGATAATTGTTGTTGTTGACGCATATGTGATAGTTATAGGTAGTGTTGACATAATCTGAGGTAATTGATGGATAAAACGTGTTTTTGGAGTGTGGAATCGCAGGAATGGGAGTGTTGTTATCGCAGGGTTTTTCTGCCAAACTCGCAGAGCCCGCTTAGCGGGGTCTGGAGAATTTTTGCCTCCTCTAGGTAGTGAGTAGCACGCTCAGCGCGGGCTTAGCCCGCTTAGCGCGACCTGGAAGTTGAAATTATTATTTTTAATCTCTTAAAATTGTGGAAAATTGTTCGTGTTATGTTGTATTAATGTTGTAATGATGCCATGACTTGTTACTGCGTGTTGACGTGTTATATGATGATAAATTGATGATTTTCAATATGATGATGCATATGAAGTTTGATGAACTAATGATGATATGATTTACATGACATTGATGAATTAATGATGACATGATTTATATGATGTTCTGGTGAATGATGATGCACTTTATTACTTTTGTTGATATTGATGAATTTGACGTTGTGCATCATGCATTCATAGCATTTAAGACTTCGGTCTAGTGACAATGTTAGGACTTCGGTCTAGTGGTGGCCTTAATCCCATTATGCGGATTGAGGTATTTTGTGACGTGCTCCCTCGTGGAGGGTTGATGGCCTGGTGTCCATTATTATGACAAATTGGTACCACATGCATGTTAGGAAGTTGCATTTCATTCTTGGTGGCATTACATGATTGCATGTTTATGATGTTAATGAATTGGTGATTTATATGACGTTTTGGGTGAGTCGCCATGATGTTGTTTGAGATGAATGTTAACTTGTTAATTATCTTTTCCTTATATGAATTATATTGAATTGTGATTACTCACCCTGCCTGTTTGAATGTTACCTCTACGTGGATAACGTGCAGATAACCAAGACTAGTTCGCGGTGCGTGAAGAATTAGCTTGGAGTCATTGTCCTTCCATTTAGTAGAGTAGAGGGTGTGTCTTGCTCTAGTTATGTAACATCGGGGTTGGGAACGTTTCTATTTTTGAAGTATTGTGTTATTTTGATTAACTTGTTTTATTGAGAATTTCGAGGATGTTGAGTTGTTTTAAACTCCAAACTTTGATGAAAAGATAATGTGATGAGCTGTTCTTTTTATGATGATAAATCCGCTGCGATGTTTTGTTTTAAAGGAGATGTTAATTAAAAATAAGTTGTTATTTTCTACGTGTTGAACCCGTGTTACGGGGTAGGATGTTTAATTGGATGTTTTATGAAGAAATGTGACACCTTATGTGATGTACTCTGATTTGTTTTAAGTGTACTATTGCGTATATTTATGTTGGGTTAGAAGGGTGTTACATTAATGGTATCAGAGCAGGTCGGTCCGTCCGGCCAGGTTTTTACTTGATGTCTGTCCCTGTCAGCCGACAAGTGTGTGCACACTATCGATGTTTTAGTTCTTCTAACCTTGTTGGTGGTGTGCAGGATGGCTGGAAGAAATGATTGTGCAATTGCTGATGCGTTGGAATTGGTTGCCAATGTGGTGGCGCAGCTGAATCCGAATGGTGGAGCTCCTGATGAGTTTCGTACATTGGGGAAATTTCAAAGGAACAATCCACCGACTTTTGTGGGTACGCATGATCCAGCAAGTGCACACAAGTTGCTGAAGGTGATCGAGAAGATCTTCCGGGTAATGGGGTGTTCTGATGAGCAACAGGTTCAGTTCGGAATGCATTGGCTGGAAGAAGAGGCTGAGGACTGGTGGGATAACACCCGTCAGAGACTTGCAGATCTTGGCACTGTGATAACTTGGGTTGTGTTTAGGCAAGAGTTTCTGGGAAAGTATTTTCCAGAGGATGCTCGTGGCAAGAGGGAATTGGAATTCCTTGAGCTGAAGTAAGGAGATATGATTGTGGCGGAGTATACCGCGAAGTTCGAGAAGCTAGTGAAGTTTTGTCCGCACTACAATCGTGCTGATGCTGAGATGTCTAAGTGTCTCAAGTTCGAGAATGGGCTGAGACCAGAGATTAAGCAGGGTATTGGGTATCAGCAGATCTGCAGGTATGCTGAGTTAGTTGACAAGAGCAGAATCTACGATGAGGACAGTCGAGCTCGATCTGTTTACTATAAGCAGTTGAGTGAGAAGAAGGGGTAGTATAGGGGTAAGCCTTATATGACTTCAGCTGACAAAGAGAAGCAGAAGGATTCAGATGGGAAGAAGACAAGTGGGGGAGTGGCTCCCGCTTCTGGAAAGTGTCATAAATGTGGTGGGCAAGGTCACCGTGCTGATGCATGCACCAATAATGTGGTGAGGTGCTATCGATATGGTAAAAAAGGGCATAGGGCTACTAACTGCAAGGATGAAGGTCTGACCTATTTCAATTGTGGTGAAAAAGGTCATATCAGTACTCAATGTCAGAAGTCGAAGAAGATCGCGACTGCTGCTCAGACCAGTGGCAGAGTGTTTGCTTTAAGTGGTGCAGAAGTTCCATAGAAGGACAACCTGATCAGAGGTACTTGTTTTATTAATAATATCGAGTTGGTTGCTATTATTATACTGGTGCTACTCATTCTTTTATCTCGCTTGAATGTGCTAAGAGATTGAGTTTGAAGTTATCTGACATGAACGAGAAGATGGTAAAAGAAACTCCAGCTAATGGTTCTGTTACTACTACCCTTGTGTGTTTAAGATCACCTGTGACGATTTTTTAGAAGAGTTTTGTGATGGATTTGGTGTGCCTACCCTTGCACCAGATTAACATGATCTTTGGGATGAACTGGTTGGAGGTCAACCGGGTTCATATCAGCTGTTATAACAAGACTGTAGAGTTTCCTTAGATTGATGACAATGGAGATTTGATATTCTTGTCTGCTAAGCAAGTAGGGGAACTTCAAGAAGATGAAGCTTTGGTGTTTGTGATGTTTGCATCGTTGTGCATTGATCATGAAGCTAAAAGTGTGGAGTTTCCGGTTGTCTGTGAATTCCCAGATGTATTTCCAGATGACATCAGTGATTTGCCTCCTGAGCTTGAAGTAGAGTTTGCAGTGGACTTAAACCAGGTACGAGTCCAGTGTCGATGGCTCCTTATCAGATGTCCGCTTCTGAGCTAAGAGAATTGAAGAAACAATTGGAAGAATTGCTTGAGAAGAGGTTTGTTCGACCAAGTGTTTCTCCGTGGGGTGCCCCTGTGTTGTTAATGAAGAAGAAAGATGGAAGTAAGAGGTTGTGTGTTAATTATCGGCAGCTGAATAAAGTGACTATCAAGAATAAGTATCCGCTACCGAGAATCGACGATTTGATGGATCAGCTAGTAGGTGCTTGTGTGTTCAGCAAGATTGATTTAAGGTCTGGTTATCATCAAATTCGAGTTAAGCCTGATGATATTCGAAAGACGGCTTTCAGGACGAGGTATGGGCACTATGAATACACTGTGATGCCGTTTGGTGTATCTAATGCACCTGGTGTGTTCATGGAGTACATGAATCGGATTTTCCATGAGTATTTGGATAAATTTGTGGTTGTATTTATCGATGATATCTTGATATATTCTAGATCCGAAGAAGAACATGCCGAGCATTTGAGGACTGTGTTGCAAGTGTTGAAAGAGGGGAAGTTGTATGCAAAGCTAGCGAAGTGTGAGTTTTGGTTGAAAGAAGTGAGTTTCCTTAGGCATGTGATTTCGAGTGGTGGTGTTGCTGTTGATCCTTCGAAGATTGATGTCGTATTACAGTGGGAGACTCTGAAGTCTGCTACTGAGATACAAAGTTTTCTGGGATTAGCAGGTTATTACCGCAAGTTTATCGAAGGCTTTTCTAAGTTGGCATTACCGTTGACTCAGTTGACTTGAAAGGGTTCGACTTTTGTGTGGGATGTGACTTGTGAAGAGAGTTTTGTAGAATTGAAGAAGAGGTTGATTACTGCTCCAGTGTTAATTTTCCCTAATCCGAGTGAATCCTTTGTAGTATATTGTGATGCGTCGAAGAGGGGTCTTGGTGGAGTATTGATGCAAAATGGACAAGTTGTTGCCTACGCTTCGAGACAATTGCGAGTTTATGAGAGGAATTATCCTACACATGACTTGGAATTGGCCGCTGTGGTGTTTGTGTTGAAGATTTGGAGACATTATTTGTTTGGCTCTAAATTTGAGGTGTTTAGTGATCATAAGAGTCTGAAGTACTTATTTGATCAGAAGGAATTGAATATGAGGCAGAGAAGGTGGTTAGAACTGTTGAAGGATTTTGATTTCGATTTGAGTTATCATCCGGGCAAAGCAAATGTAGTGGCCGATGCGTTGAGCAGAAAGTCATTGCATATGTCGATGCTTATGGTGAAAGAGTTGGAACTAATTGAGCAATTCAGAGATCTGAGTCTAGTGTGTGAAGCGACTCCTGATAGTGTGAAGTTGGGAATGTTGAAGTTGACTAGTGGCATTCTGGAAGAAATCAGAACGGGTCAGCAATCTGATTTGAAGTTGGTAGACCAATTTACTTTGATTAACCAAGGTAACGGAGGTGACTTCCGAATTGATGAGAATGGTGTGATGAGGTTTCGAGATAGAGTGTGTGTTCCAGATGTTCCGGAAATCAAGAAGACTATTCTAGAAGAAGGACATCGAAGTAGGTTAAGTATTCATCCCGGTGCTACGAAGATGTATCATGATTTGAAGAAGTTGTTTTGGTGGCCGGGTATGAAGAAGGATGTTACAGAGTTTGTTTATGCATGTTTGACTTGCCAGAAGTAGAAGGTTGAGCATCAGAAGCCTTTAGGTATGATGTAGCCGTTGAGGGTTCCATAATGGAAATGGGATAGTATTTCCATGGATTTTGTGGTGGGATTGCCGAAGACTGCTAAGGGAAATGATTCAATTTGGGTGATCGTGGATAGATTGACTAAGTCTGCACATTTCTTACCGATGAAGATTAATCATTCTATGCAGAAGCTAGCCGAGATGTATATCGAAGAGATTGTAAAGTTACATGGGGTACCTTCGAGTATTGTGTCAGATAGAGATCTGAGGTTTACATCAAGGTTTTGGAAGAGTTTGCAAGATGCTTTGGGAACTAAGTTGAGGATGAGTTCTGCCTACCATCCACAGACGGACGGTCAGACAGAAAGGACTATCCAATCCTTGGAAGATTTGTTAAGGGCTTGTGTGTTGGATCATGGAGGATCATGGGATAGCCATTTATCGCTGATTGAGCTCACGTACAATAACAGTTTTCATGCTAGTATTGGAATGGCGCCCTACGAGGATTTGTATGGAAGAAGGTGTAGAACTCCTTTGTGTTGGTATGAGTCAGGCGAGAGTGTTGTACTCGGACCTGAGATTGTGCAAGAGACGACTGAGAGGGTGAGGAAGATCTAAGAGAGGATGAAAGCTTCGCAGAGTCGTCAGAAGAGCTACCATGATAAGAGGAGGAAAACACTTGAATTCCAAGAGGGAGATCACGTGTTTTTGAGGGTGACGCCAGTGACTGGTGTGGGTCAAGCTTTGAAGTCTAGGAAGCTCACTCCGCATTTTGTTGGTCTGTATCAGATATCGCAGAGGATAGGTGAGGTAGCCTACCGAATTACGTTACCGCCGTCACTTGCGAATTTGCATGACATGTTCCATGTGTCTTAATTGAGGAAGTACATTCTGGATCCGTCGCATGTGATTTAGATGGATGATGTACAAGTGAGGGATAATCTGACTGTGGAAGCATTGCCAGTGTGTGTCAATGGTCGAGAAATGAAGCAACTGCGAGGTAAGGAGATTGCTTTGGTGAAAGTTTTGTGGGGAGGACGACCTGTCGAGAGTTGGACTTGGGAACGTGAAGATCAGATGAGGGAGTCGTATCCGACTCTATTTGCTTCAAGTAAATTTTCTAGGACGAAAATTCCTTAAGTGGGGGAGAGTTGTAACACCCCAAATTCATATTTTAATTATTTATTGATTATTTGTGAATATAAGGCAATTTGATGACATGATGTTGTGTTGCATGGACATTTTTAGTGGAAATTATTTTAGTAATAATAATAGTAAGAATAATCATATTATATTATTCAAATTATTATTTATTATTTAAAATAAGAGAAGTAGAAGTATTGAGGGTATATTGGTCTTTTAGGAAGAATAAGCGAGGATATAATGGTAAGAGCACAATTAGGGGTATTTAAGAGGAAATAGTGAAAAGGAATTCATTATTCTACTATTTGGAGGAAAAGGCAAAAGTGCTCTGAGGAACAAGTGAGAAGGAGGCTAGGGCATAAGAGAATTCCGGAGAAATCTCAAGAGAAGTCGAAGAAGATGATATTTTAAGGTATGGGGAGTATTACTTTACAATATTCTTGATATATGGATTTGATTGTTGATGGGTGATTGGGGTTTTGGGGGAAATGTGGGAATTGGAGGTTAGGGATAATGGGATTTGATGATTTGAGATGAATAATTGTTGTTGTTGACGCATATGTGATAGTTATAGGTTGTGTTGACATAATCTGAGGTAACTGATGGATAAAACGTGTTTTTGGAGTGTGGAATTGCAGGAATGGGAATGTTGTTATCGCAGGGTTTTTCTGCCAAAATCGCAAAGCCCGCTTAGTGCGGTATAGCGCGCTTAGCGCGGTCTGGAGAATTTTCGCCTCCTCGAGGCAGTGAGTAGTGCGCTCAGTGCCGGCTTAGCCCGCTTAGCATGACCTGGAAGTTGAAATTATTATTTTTAATCTCTTAAAATTGTGGGAAATTGTCCGTGTTATGTTGTATTAATGTTGTAATGATGCCATGACTTGTTACTGCGTGTTGACGTGTTATATGATGATAAATTGATGATTTTCAATATGATGATGCATATGAAGTATGATGAACTAATGATGATATGATGTACATGTCGTTGATGAATTAATGATGACATGATTTATATGATGTTTTGGTGAATGATGATGCACTTTATTACTTTTGTTGATATTGATGAATTTGACGTTGTGCGTCATGCATTCATAGCATTTAGGACTTCGGTCCAGTGACGATATTAGGACTTCGATCCAGTGGTGGCCTTAATCCCATTGTGTGGATTGAGGTATTTTGTGACGTGCTCCCTCGTGGAGGGTTGATGGCCTGGTGTCCATTATTATGACGAATTGGTACCACATGCATGTTAGGAAGTTGCATTTCATTCTTGGTGGCATTACATGATTGCATGTTTATGATGTTAATGACTTGGTGATTTATATGACGTTTTGGGTGAGTCGCCATGATGTTGTTTGAGATGAATGTTAACTTGTTAATTATCTTTTCCTTATATGAATTATATTGAATTGTGATTACTTACCCTGCCTGTTTGAATGTTACCTCTACGTGGGTAACATGCAGATAACCAAGACTAGTTCGCGGTGCGTGAAGAGTTAGCTTGGAGTCATTCTCCTTCCGTTTAGTAGAGTAGAGGGTGTGTCTTGCTCTAGTTATGTAACATCTGGGTTGGGAACGTTTCTATTTTTGAAGTATTGTGTTATTTTGATTAACTTGTTTTATTGAGAATTTCGAGGATGTTGAGTTGTTTTAAACTCCAAACTTTAATGAAAAGATAATGTGATGAGTTGTTCTTTTTATGATGATAAATCCGCTGCGATGTTTTGTTTTAAAGGAGATGTTAATTAAAAATAAGTCTCGTGTTACGGAGCAGGATGTTTAATTGGATGTTTTATGAAGAAATGTGACACCTTATGTGATGTACTCTGATTTATTTTAAGTGTACTATTGCGTATATTTATGTTGGGTTAGAAGGGTGTTACAGTTGTGACCCAAAAAAAGGGGCGTTGGTATTGACTGAATAAATAGTAATTGACCAACAAAAAAGGTATTGAACTAAGGGAGGCTGCTAACCGTTGAAGATTCGGTGTTAACAGAAAAAAAACTGTGATTAACCGAAAAGAAAAACGGGGGATTAACCAAGAGAAGGTGATTAACCCGAAAATGTGCTTAGTATTTTAACAGATGGGTTGTGGTTAACTGAAGAAAATGGTGATTAACCAAGAGAAGGTGATTAACCTGAAAAGGTGCTCAGTATTTTAACAGATAGACTGTGGTTAACTGAAGAAAATGGTGATTAACCAATAGAAGGTGATTAACCCAAGAGTGCAAGTATTCGAACCAAGAGGAGGTTGCCAACTGCTGGGGATTTACGGTTTTAACAAACAGACTGTGATTACCCGCAGAAAAGAGATTGAGACCCCTCAAGAGAATCAAAAGGAAATGATTGACCACAAAAGAGAAAGTAGAGTGTTGAAACAAAGAGAGTTTGCTAGCACAAGAACAATGATCTTGACCAAGAAGGATGGTGATTGATCAAAAGGATAGTTTGAAAGAGATAGGAGTGATCAAAGATCGACTCGACTGGGGAAGAAGATATGCTACAGTCTGGAGATAGAGGTGACTAAGCCAAGCCCAGGGTCATTCGTCCCCTACCTGAAGTAGTCAGAATGAGAGTAGGAATTCTCTCTTCTCATTCCTTCTCTAACACACATAGTGTAGTGCAGAAATTGAAACAGACAACAATACATCTCCAAGTTGTACAGTGCTCCAGTGTCGCGCGTTGGACGTCGTATGAATCTTCAACTCCGCGGTGGAAAAGAGAGAAAAAGCTTTAAAGGAAGCCTAAAGAGAAGGAAAGGGAAGGACTAACTAATCAAAACATGGTTTCGATCAATTAATCAAGGGGAAACTATGCTAATAACTTTCCAAAGAGAATGGAAAATCATTAAAGCAAAAGGTGTAAATTATTGAATATACAAGATTAAGCTCATCCAGGAAGAATGAACCTAATGCAAAACAAAGAAAGGGAGTACAAAATAGTGCCAAATGACCCACAAATATGCAACACAAATCCATGTTAGGTGATCAAAGAGAAATACAAGAATGATTATATTCACATGATGCAAAAAATATGAACACATTGAATAATCGAAAAGTGCATCGAAATTTCATGAACATGCTTCAATCAAATGTTAAATGATGCTAAAAACATCCATAAAAATCAAGTAGATCAATCCATGGAAGTTAGAAGAAGAAAGCATGGCAAACACACTTTAAAAAACAAGAAATTGGCCATTCTGTACAGTGGTAACCGGTTATAGCATAAGTGTTAACCGGTTACTTGTTTGAAAACCCGCGTTTTTAGTGAAAAATGCACTGAGTAACCGGTTACAGCATATGTGCTAACCGGTTACTTGCTTGAAAACCTGCGTTTTTAGTGGAAAAAGCACTGAGTAACCGGTTACAGTATATGTGCTAACCGGTTACCACTGTAACAGGGGCAAAAATAACAGCAAAAACAACTTTTCAAAAGTGATTTGCAACACTTAATCACTTGTGCCAATCATCACATGCTAGAAAATGAATTTGTGCACGAAAATTAAACTTGAAAACAGTAAATAAGCAGTGATAGAATCAATTAACATATCAAGAGCATGGATCAAACAATGCAAAATCAATCCATGCACAAAAATTATCGACTACATCGCGAATGATGCGAAAATGCTCGAAACAGTAAAATTAGTGAGATCCACCAACCTACAAGCCGGAGATTTGGCCTGGTGAATTTTGCAAAGTGATCTTGATGTAGAAAATCAAAGAAAACCAGAGGAATCTTCAATTCGTAGACGAAACGTATCGAAACCGAGCAAAATACGTCGAAACTCCGAAATACAAATTCGAACCATTGAATGTTGAAGAAAATACTTGAGATTAATCCACAGGCTAAAATAACTCCAGAAATCCAAGTAGAATTGCAAGATTGATGGAGTTTAAGCTCAAGATATAATCACTTTCAATGTGAAAAGTGATTATCCTTCAAGAAATAAGAGCTTTTGGTGAGGTTTTGGAGAGAAAATTAAGATGAAGATGTAGAAGTTATAGAAAATGGGGAGAGAAATGAGAGAGAATTGAGAGTGAAATATGAGAAATTTGAGAAATGATTGAGGGTCCTTGAAAAATGAGTGAAGCATTGTTTATATAGACTTTTGGTTTGGAGTGTGAGAGGTTTGGAGCTAGCTTTGGACTTAGCTTTGGGTTTGGAACTAGGCTAGGAGTTAGTTACACTTGACTCACCGAGTTAAGGTAGTTAACTCGGTTAGTTAGGATCAACTCCGTAACAATCCCAATGTGAACTCCAACATCCAAAGGTTGACACGCTTGCAAAACATGGAACATGGTGCACTTAATTTAGAGTGAAGCATTAGAGTAAATGCACTTGGATTGAATTGAATAGTCTTGAAATGTCTAGAGATGTCTAGAATGTTCCACATGCTGCTAGAATCAAGTAGAACCAAAGACCAAAGAGTGTACAAGGTGATGTCCCAAAAAAATGCAGCAGAAACTGAAATTTTGCACAGAGTAACCGGTTACAGCAAATGTGCTAACCAGTTACTTGCTTGGAAAACTGAATTTTTTGGTGAAAAATGTACTGAGTAACCGGTTACAGCATATGTGTTAACCGGTTACTTCAGCCAAACTTCCACAAATTTGCCAAAAGATGATGCTGAAGTCCCGATTTCGATTTTCCACCTCTTGTCTTGATGAATAAACATGGAAACCTTTATTTTGAGCTTGTTTTGGTGATGAAATAATCTTAAGAGGATGCAATTAGTCGGGCTAAAAAACCTGAAAATTCCTGCAACAAGAAACACAAAAAGAAAAGTGTGAATGCACATGCTAGCGATGCGAGTGCACGTGCTCATGGAAAATGCAAAAGGGAGAGGTCAAATTTCGGGTTACGACACTTACCGTGACTAAGCTAGGTATCCAAGATAGTGTTATGTTTCTGCTTAACCAACTTGGTTGGGATAATTTTGTTGTCAAAAGAAGATTTATTTCTTACCGTAGGTTAACCCTTGAATTCTAGAGCTCCCTTGTTTACTTGCCTAACCGTGGTTTGGGATTCAATAGAGGCCTTATCACTTTTAGGATATCGCTATAACCATAGAGAAATCGCTGAACTCCTAGGATTCCCAAATGGCCCTGATGTCTTTACCGTCACCCAAGAAGAACTACTCACGAACCTTGAACTAAACTATTTTTGGAGAAGCATTACCGGAAACAACCATCCTGAGCCAAATGACATGCATTCTGAGAGCATTCATAATCCTCCGATCCATTATTTTCATAAGATCCTAGCTCACACCCTATTCGGAAAAGAAGAAAACATAACCTCAGTGTCCAAAGATGAGTTTTTCATAATGTACTGTGCTTCACATGCCCGTCCCGTTAATGCTGCTACATTTATGATAACCAACTTTGATCGTATGGCACAAGCTACCCATGGCTCAATCCTAATAGGAGGCCTAGTAACAATGATTGTCAATGCTATTGGATTGAGACAACCACTTATTAGACTTAACCCTCTAGGTGGAATCCGACCCATGCACATTCAGTTCTGTTTTAACACTAGCATTATTAGAAACCTGGGCCCAGATGAGTTTGGATTTCTTATCAACAATCAAATTGTGCACCTGTTTACCTTGCCAAACTATAGGACTAGTGTACATGATAGAAACAATTGGCTCTTTGATTTGGACGGACCACATGATGCACCACCCTCTCCTCCAGAGACACCCCACTATGACCACTTTGATGCCTATCTCTCTAACGCTAACTCAAGTGCCTCTGTTGTACCTGTCGCGCAGCCTATTGATCACATTGCTACCATCAACATACTCCAGACTGACATTGCTAACCTTAGAGGAGAATTAAGCACTTTGCGCATGGATTTCCACGACTTTAAGGACGTGGTGACAGAGCAACTTGATCACATTTATCAGCATCTTTATTTTGTTGCTCCTCCTCCTAGTGGCTAATGCATATGAAGTTTACTGCATGTCTGACTCTCACATTCAAACAGTTAGGACACTGTCTAGTTTAAGTGTGGGGGAAGGACTGACATTAGGATTTCCCTTCTTTCCAATTAATTTTAGGATTTCTCTGTTTTCTAATTAGGAAATTTTCTTTACTGTTATCGTATTTATATTGTTTTTGTTTCATGAACTGACTCAGTACTATCTCTATTCTATCAGTATTCAATATTTCAATTTTGTTTTGCTGTTAATTTATTTTACCTTATTCTTAATTTGCATTACTTCTTGTTATTTTTTAATTTTTCAATTATAGTCAAAAGTGTGGTCCAATTAAATTGCATGCACACTGCCAAGCATGTGCCACCCGCCACTCTCTTACTAGTGGCACCCGCCACACTCATGATAGTGGCTCCCGCCACTACCTTTTACCTTTTGCATGTCTGCCACTAATTTTCCTCCTTTGACCATGATAGTACACTACAATTATTTCATTCAAATCCCTTCAACTACCACATTAAATTACCACTAATTATTTATAACCTCACAAACATCTCTTCATTCCACCGTTCATTTTTAAATTCCCTCTTCTTACTATTCAAACTTTTCTGAGTTACTGTCATGGCACAAGGGCAAGGTTACGAAATTATTTTTAGAGAAGGCGAAGCAGGTGATATGCAAGCAAATCTCTACAGAACTCTACGCAGAAGAGAAATTGAACCAACAAGGTATGCTGATGAACCTTGTCTAATAGCTTTAGGAATTTTTGACAGTGTCAACCTTATGCTTAACACTTTAAGTTTAAACTACTTCTTATCTTTTAAAGACCCTGTCTATGTCAAGCTAACACTAGAATTCCTTAGCTCTCTCATTTTTAACCCCACCCCCAACACAGACTATTCTAGTGTGACTATTCAATTTCGCACATTTAATGTAGAGTATGCATTTACTTTCAACCAACTAGCTGATTTACTACACTTTCCCCATGGGAATGAAGTAGTATGTGAAGTCCCGGATACTGTTGGTTGGCATAATGCTTTTCAACCATTCTGGAGGGCAATAACGGGTACCGTAACACATAGTTTTGAGGGCAACAGAGCCTCATTAATTCACAACCCGTCCATACGTTATTTCTGCCAACTATTGGCTTGTACTATTTTTGGCCGATCAAATTCTAACAAAGTGAACAAGAAAGAATTTTTCTACCTGTTCGCCACATTTGTGCCAAAAATGGTTAATATCGTCCCGTTCATGATTTCTCACATGCAAGCGATAGTCACCACGAAAAAGGGAGCAATCGTTTTTGGCGGATTAATAACCTCCATAGCTCGAGTCCTAGGACTCGAAGAAAAATATTCGTCCCTAATACCACTCATGTTCCGTACCATTGATATTGACATGACTAGGAGCATGAAATTAGTAAAGAGACGGCAAGACGGTAAATTTGACTTAATGGTTGATAATGATGTTTTCCCGGATTTCATTCTCCCTAAACCAAATCGCACAGATGTGCGCAATTCAGATAACTATTGCTATATTGATGACCCGGTGCCTGACCCAGTCCCCGCACACATTCCTGAGAATGTAGCTGCTGGAGGGGACATTGTTGAGGATTATGATCAGGTGGAGCAGGTTGCTCCTGAAACTAACACACACCCATATACCACACATGTTTCTTCTGAAAATGTTGCAGGTACATCGTCCAGGCGTAGGCCCAGATGAAGAAATGAGGGTACATCTGCCACTTTTGATGAAATTGATAACACTGAATCACACTACGTATTTGACTCGGATTGCACATGTTTCTTAGGATTTTATTGCTATTTTCTTATGTTATGCTTGTGTTTTGTTTTGTTTTCAGGTTCTTTGTATTCCTAGAGCTCCTCGTGAAGAAATGAAGAAAAACGAGCAAGAAAGCCAGTTTTTGAGGAAATTGTACACATGGCATCCACCATGGCAGACGCCATAGGGTAGGCCATGAATTGGATAGAAGTCAACTGTTGTCAACTGCCACGATCTCCACTTCTTTTTCCCTTGGTTCACATGGCGGGCGCCATGAGGGGGTGGCGGGGTGCCAGCTTTTTCGTATGGTTTCCCTCCCAAAAGAAGTTGGGGGGCACTTTGGTCTTTCCATAGTTTTTCCTAGGCTATAAATAGATGAGTCCTTGATCCTTTTTCATGATCCAAGCTTAGTTTCAGAACTCAAGCCATATATTTTCAGTATTGTAAAGTGATAAACTTCTCACATCGGGGAGTTATCACGCTGTTTAATCGAGTCTGTAATCGAGTTTGGAGCACTCTAGTAGAAGTTAATCCTGTCGCCATTTTCATTTCCAGTCATTTATTTCTAGTTGTACCAGATTTAAAGCCTCCAATTTGGAGCAGGTTTCCATTTACTTTCCCGCACCATTTATTTTCTCGCACCATTTATTTTCTCGCACTATTTACTTTCTCGCACTATTTACTTTCCCGCACCATTTATTTTCTCGCACTATTTACTTTCTCGCACTATTTACTTTCTCGCACTATTTACTTTCCCGCACTATTTACTTAAAAAAAGAATCTACTTTAACATGATCTATTTCAAGATGTCTATTTATATTTCCATGTCCGGCTAAATTTTAAAGGTTAGAATGTAAGGATCATAGTTAAAGTAGTATTCCATACAAGGTGTCAATAGAAATGCTAAGGGGTTATTCTGATTTTTAACACAAGTTTTCTGCACTTTATTTCTGTTGGGTAAGATCGAAAGCCGTCCAACCTTTGGTTAAACTTGGTTAGTCTTAACTGTTCTAAGGAAGCGAAAGCGCTTTGTCTAGTTAAGTAGGAGTTTTTAATACTTTAGAAAAACGATTTTAAAACTATTTTCGGACGCGTTTATGGGTTTAAAGTCCGGTTCGCATGAAACTCTTTTTGTTAAAAGTTCCAAGTCAAAATACTTTTCAACTGAGTCAAGAAACTATATTTCTTAAAAATAGGTTTATTACTTTAACGCAATGTGCGCCTTTTTATAAGTGACAATAAGAGGGTTCGATTAAGGGATAAACTCGGTTCAAAATACGCGAAAGCGACAGTTCCCGTTAAATTAGTTCTTTTCATAAGTAGAAAACATTACCCTATAACTGGTTCTATTTACAAGCATTTGGAATATTATCCGACTGTGTGAATTACATTCAGGCCTGTTGTTTTAAATTGAATTTTATATCTTCGTACTTTACTTCGATTTTCTTGTGCACTCACGAACTCCCGATTGATTTGCCTTAGATAAACATCGTAACAATAGAAACTGATATATTGACGTTTGGTCTATGTGGGATCGATAATCTTTTATATTACTCTGATGTGATTCGTATACTTGCGAAAACACCACAACAAGTTTTTGGCGCCGTTGCCGGGGACCAATTACGTCAAATTTCGTACCCTGTTGTTACACCGTCTAGACTAAGTCTTTACCTACTGGTCAATGCGAAGAACTCGCAGCACCGGTAGTCTTATAGATCCTTTAGCAGAACCTAAACGTTATGCTCGCGCACGTCTCTCACTTCGTAGAATTAAGGAAACTATGACCGAAGACCGTAACCAAAGACCCCTTAAGGATTTCGCTCAACCATCCGATGACGAACCCAGTTCTAGTATAGTAAACCCCAATATTCCTGCTAATAATTTCGAACTGAAACCCTCCCTATTACAATTAGTACAGCAAAACCAATTCGTGGGTCTCCCTTCTGAGAACCCAAATCAACATCTAAAAGTCTTCATCCAATTAGCTGACACTTTTAAAACCAAGGGTGCTACTCCTGAGGCGATTCGTCTAAGACTATTTCCTTTCTCCCTCAGAGACAAAGCCCTTACATGGTTAGATTCCCTTCTAGCCGATTCTATAACAACTTGGGAAGACCTTAGGAGAGTATTCCTTGCTTGATATTTTCCCCCAAGTAAAACTGCTGTTTTTCGAAACCAAATAACCAGATTCACTCAAAACCAAGGTGAATCACTCTTTGAAGCTTGGGAGAGGTATAAAGACCTATTGAGAATATGTCCACATCATGGCCTGGAATCATGGCTAATCATTCATACCTTCTATAATGGACTTCATTATAACACTAAGATGACCATCGACGCTGCCGCTGGTGGCGCTCTGATGAATAAACCTTACCCTGAAGCTTGCGCTCTCATCGAAGATGGCTCAAAACCATTGTCAATGGGGAACAGAACGAGCAACAGTGGAGAAGAAAGAAGCCTAAGGAGGAATACATGAGATAAGTTCTATAGACATGATGCAAGCCAAAATGGACGCTTTGGCCCTTAAGGTCGAACATATGTACGCAAACCCAGCTACTGCAGCAGCAGTCTCGTCGGAATACGAATTATGTGGAACCAAAGGACACCAATCAGTAGAATGCAATCTGTTGAATGAAACTAAATCAGACCAGGTCAACTATGCCCAAGGGAACCCATTTTCAAACACTTATAACCCTGTATGGAGGAATCACCCAAACTTTTCCTACAAAAACAATAACCCTATCCAAAACCCTGCACCTACGAGACCACCTGATTTTCAAGCCCAGAGACAAAACCAACCTATGCAAGCTGTGCCGCCCAAGCCGAACCTTGAGAAAATCATGGAAAATTTCATTTCGGCTCAAACCCAGCAAAACAAAGAATTCCTAAACCAAAACATTCATGTAAATGAAATGATTACCCGGTTAGGAACCAAGGTAGACCAAATAGTCACCCACAATAAGATGCTGGAAACCCAGATCTCTCAGGTAGCTCTCAAACAAGCCCCCGAAACCACACCTGGAGGACAATTTCCTGGACAACCTCAAAAAATCCCCCGAGGATAAGCTAATGCAATTACCTTACGAAGTGGGACCGCTTACAATGAACCATTTAACCCGGCATTAGGCAAACCCAAAACTTCTAAGAAAAGCGTTGTATCTACGGACGAAGTAGAGGAATCAGTGGAATCTAAAGAACAGAAAAACCAAGATAAGGGAGAAACTATAGATAAAACTAATGAACCACCCCCGTCATACAAACCTCTAATACCCTATCCACAAAGACTCAAACAAACCAAGATCAATAACCAATACCAGAAATTCATTAAAGTCATAGAGAAACTTCATGTGGAGATCCCTTTCACAGAAGCCATCACCCAGATACCATCTTATGCAAAGTTCCTTAAAGACATCCTTACCAATAAACGTAGACTTGACGATCCAAAACCTTTGGAATGCAATTCTATTTCCGAGAATAAACTTGCCAAAAAGGAGAAAGATCCTGGAAATTTCTCCATACCTTGTATTTTGGGGAGTCATGTCATCGATAAAACTTTCCTGGACTTAGGAGCTAGTGTGAGCTTAATGCCTCTAGCAGTTTGTGAAAGGTTAAAACTAGGAGAACTGCAACCTACAAAGATGTCTCTTCAATTAGCCGATAGATCCGTCAAATATACAATAGGCATATTAGAAGACGTCCCAGTTAGGATCGGTCAGTTGTTTATCCCTACTGATTTCGTTGTCATGGACATTAAAGAAGATGATGACATCCCAATCCTCCTAGGTAGGCCATTCTAATCAACCGCATGAGCCATAATAGATGTCAAGAGAGGAAAGTTGACTTTTGAGGTAGGTGATGAAAAGATAGAATTCATTTTCTCGAAATTTCTCATGGCACCAGTATTAGGAGACGCATGTTATGCCATAGACATCATTGATGAATGCATTAGGGAACTAGATCAAGAAGAACCAATAAAAACAATCAAACTACCTTCAACCCTCATAAGGGAAGATGATGGATTTATGGAACCCTACATTGATGATAACCTTCACGAATGTTTATCCCTTACCCCCAATCCAATACCATGCCCCAAGAAACCAACTTTAGAACTTAAAGAACTACCCAAGAATCTAAGATATGAGTTTTTGGACGAGGAAATGAACCGTCCAGTTATAGTCAGTGCTACCTTAAACCAAGAAGAAACAGACCAGCTCTTATATGTTTTGCGGAAATATCTTTCAGCCTTAGGATATAATATCTCTGATCTGAAAGGTATAAGTCCATCCATGTGTATGCACCAGATTTTACTTGAGGAAGATTCGAAACCCTCTAGAGAACATCAGAGAAGGATAAACCCTATAATGAGTGATGTTGTTAAGAAGGAAGTTCTTAAGTTACTGGAAGCAGGTATAATTTATCAAATATCATATAGTAAGTGGGTGAGCCCTGTGCATGTAGTACCTAAAAAGGGAGGCATCACAGTCGTGCAAAACGAGAAAGGCGAACATGTAGCAAAACGGATAGAAGGAGGATGGCGTATGTGCATAGATTACAGAAAATTAAACAAAGCAACTAGGAATTATCATTTCCCTTTACCATTTATAGACCAAATGCTGGAACGTTTAGCCAGACACTCCTATTTTTGTTATCTTGATGGATATTCGGGATTCTTCCAAATTCCTATTCACCCAGAAGATCAAGAAAAAACAACCTTCACATGCCCTTATGGAACCTTTGCCTATAGACGAATGCCTTTCGGCCTCTGTAATGCTCCAGCTACCTTCCAGCGTTGCATGGTGTCAATCTTCGCTGATTACCTTGATGGAATTATGGAAGTATTCATGGATGATTTCTCGGTATGCGGATTTGATTTCAAAAACTTTCTCGGTAACCTTGAGAAAATCCTGAAAAGATGTGTGAATGTAAACCTGGTGCTAAACTGGGAGAAATGTCACTTTATGGTTACCGAAGGTATAGTTTTAGGACACATAGTCTCTGAAAGGCGTATTAAAGTAGATAGAGCCAAGATAGAGCTAATAGAAAACCTAAAACCCCCTAAGACCATTAGAGAAGTCCGAAGTTTTCTTGGGCATGCTGGTTTCTACCGGCGTTTTATCAAGGATTTCTCTAAAATAACCAAACCTTTAACTGGCCTCCTGATGAAAGATGTCAAATTTAATTTTGATGAAAAATGCATTGAAGTATTTAACCTTTTGAAACAAGCGCTAATTTCAGCACCCATTATGCAACCCCCAGATTGGACTGAACCTTTCGAAATCATGTGCGATGCTAACGATTATGTTGTAGGAGTTGTTCTAGGTCAAAGAAAGGATAAGAAATTACATGTAATTTATTATGCTAGTAGAACCCTAGATGCTGCTCAGCTTAACTACGCAACCACTGAAAAAGAACTCCTTGGCATGGTTTTTGTTATGGACAAATTTCGATCTTATCTGGTAGGGGCAAAAATTATAGTTTACACAGACCACGCTGCTATTCGTTACCTATTAAGCAAGAAAGATGCCAAACCTAGGTTACTTCGATGGATCCTTTTATTGTAGGAGTTTGATCTAGATATTCGAGACAAGAAAGGCACATAAAATGTAGTTGTTGATCACCTTTCTAGACTTGAGTACCTGAAACCAGGTTTAGTGCCTATAAATGATGATTTTCCCTATGACAGGTTAATAGCTAAGATAGAAGCCATTGAAGAAAATAACCTAGATCCTTATAAGAACCCTGAAAAATCTTTGGCGGTAAGTGGCGTACCTTGGTACGCTGATTTTGTTAATTACCTAGCCGCTGATATCATACCTCCTGACCTTAACTATCAACAGAAAAAGAAGTTCTTTAACGATGTAAGACAATTTTATTGGGATGAGCCACTTCTTTTCAAAAGAGGTACAGACGGTATTTTTCGTCGTTGCGTTCCAGAAGAAGAGGTAAGAAATATCATAGAACACTGTCACTCTGCACCCTACGGAGGACATGCTAGCACCTCCAAGACACACGCTAAAATTCTTCAAGATGGCCTTTTCTGGCCCACAATGTGGCGTGATGTTCATGCTTATATAGTCAAATGTGACCGGTGCCAGCGCACTGGGAACATCTCCAGACGTGACGAAATGCCTTTAAGGAACATTCAGGAAGTAGAACTTTTCGATGTTTGGGGTATCGATTTTATGGGACCATTTCCATCCTTATTAGGAAATAAATATATATTAGTAGCCGTTGACTACGTGTCTAAATGGATTGAAGCCATAGCCTCACCCGCAAACGATACACGAGTAGTGATTAAGCTGTTTAGGAATTATATATTCCCTAGATTCGGAGTACCCCGTCTTGTTATAAGCGATGGTGGATCGCACTTCATATCAAATATTTTTTATAAACTTTTGAGCAAATATGGAGTTAAGCATAGAGTAGCAACACCTTACCATCCACAGACTAGAGGCCAAGTAGAGGTATCTAATAGGGAGATTAAACAAATCTTAGAGAAAATTGTTTCAATAACTAGAAAAGATTGGTCTCAGAAGCTACCAGAAGCACTATGGGCCTACAGAACTGCCTTTAAAACCCCTATTGGAACAACTCTTTACCAATTGGTCTATGGAAAGTCCTGTCGCCTACCCTTTGAGTTAGAACACAAGGCCTATTGGGCCATTAAAACCTTAAACTTAGATTATTTGACTGCTGGTGAAAAGCGCATCCTTGACATTCATAAACTAGAGAACTCCGCCAGTCTGCCTATGAAAATGCCATAATATATAAAGAAAGAACCAAAGCTTGGCATGATAAAAGAATTATAAAGAAAGATTTCAATATAGGAGATCTTGTTCTCCTCTTTAATTCCAGGTTGCGACTTTTTCCTGGCAAGCTTCGTTCAAGATGGACAGGTCCTTTCGAAGTTTCTAAAGTCCTAAAATCCGGAGTAGTTGAGATCAAGAACCATTCTTGTAGTCCATTCATTATAAATGGGCAGAGGTTAAAACACTATGAAGGAGGTGACATTCCCATTGACTACTCCAGCCACACTCTGATCATTCCACCACTACCTACTTCAGCTACATGAGTTCTACTCGTCAAGCTAACGACGTTAAATAAGCGCTGCATGGGAGGCAACCCACAGTTTTCTTTATTTTTCTTTATTTTTTCTTTTATGTTTATTACTTTCCATGTCTTACATTTTGTTTTTATTAGTTTGTTTGTATAGACTGACCTTTTATAATGTTTATGTTTTCAGGTCCCATTCTCTAACCCTTCTTTTCAGGATGCAGACCTTCGACAGCATGCACGTCGCTTTCAGAGATGAAGCACAGAGACATCACTATTTAGTCCTTTATCAACGCCCCATGGCACCTACTCGTTACCCTGACCAGGCTTGCATGGATGCCTTAGGCATCGAGCCCAGTATAAGGTTTCTATGTAGCCAACTCCAGTGGGATGAGTATGCTGATGACATGCATTCGACCTACAGAAACCTCACCCTGGAGTTCCTCAGTTCATTTAGCCATGAGCCATATGTTGGTCAGGACGGCAACGTCATTTTCAGACTGTTTAGGACAGAGTACTCTTTTACCCATAAGGGGTTTGGTGATTTGCTAGGTTTCCAGACTTCCCCTGATGCCATTCCTGATTACCTATGGGATACTTTATGAGTCGAGATATCGACAAGTTCTGGAGCGATATTACAGGTGAAGGAAGCCCTGATCCTTCCACCCAGCTATCTCACATTATCCATAACCCAGCTCTCACGTATTTCCAGATGATCCTTGCCCACACCTTCCTTGGAAAGGCTGATGCTGATGTCCATGTTAGTGAGGAGGCGATCTTCTTCCTTTTCTGTGCAAATCAGTCGCGTCCTGTTGCCTGTGGGAACTTTCTGCTTGATAACTTCACACTCACAGCCAGATCTTCTGAAGGAATCATCCATGTGGAAGGAACAATTACTCAGATTGCTACCGCTTTGGGTCTTACTAGTAAGCTGCTTCACCTGACTCCCTACTGCTGGTATACCATGCTGGATATCGATTTCTGCTTAGACCGAGGGTTGATGAGGAGAGCTTCCTTTCACCCTAACCAGTTCATGCTCTTGATCGACGGCGAGACCATCCATTACTTCACTTTACCTGATCCTATGATGACTAGTGTCCACGTCCCTGCTAATTGGAGTTATGCTTTAGAGGGTTATGGAGAGACAGTTGATGACCCTCGCACTCCACCGTTACCAGAGTATCACCCTACACCACCTTCTCCCAGGATTACAGTGTTGTCGAATAATCTTTCCTTGCAGAGACCTGACGTGTACACACAGCTAGCTGAGCTACGTATGGAGACTGCCAGACTTCGACAGGAGGTTACTGACCTTAGCTTGCAAGTCCAGGTGTCCGATCTGACTCACGCGACAGAGGCTGATTGCTTGTATCAGGAGATCGCAGATCTACGCCGCGAGTTAGCCGCAGTTCGAGGTTCTGACCAGACCAAGGAGCATCCGGCTCCATGATGACACTACTCTCATTATCTTCTTTACCGTTTTATTTACTTATTTCCGTTTTTCAGACTTATATATATATATATATATATATATATATATATATATATATATATATATATATATATATATATATATATATATATATATATATGTTGTTCATGATGTACTTTGGTTATATATATATATATATATATATATATATATATATGCATTTTTTATGTTTATTATTCTCTCATTTTATTTTATTAATTTATTTATTTATTTATTATTTGTATTTTTATTTTTAGACCTAACAAAAAATATGCATGTACTAGAATAAGAAGGACGTGCTACCTGCACCTCCCAAATAAAAGAGGAGAAGAAAGCCCAAGAAAGCAAAAATAAATCTGGCCCAGACCTTTTGTTAAGGTGGCGCCCGCCATATAGTCCATGGCGCCCGCCATGGGGTCTGGAACTATATGCGGGGCAGAACCACCAAAACCCCCATTTTCTCACCTTCAAACTCCCTAACCTCCATTTTTGCCCATCCAAAAACCTCCATCAACCCCCATAAAGTGTACAACTTTTTCATCTACTCACCATCTCATTAACCTCTCTAACCTCCATTTTTGCCCATTCATCAAAATCTCTCAAAAACCCACTTTTCACCACCTTTCTATAGAACCCATTTCTCTCATTCTTCAACCTCAAAGGTGCATCAATGGAGTATGACAGTTACATCCTTCGCCAAGGCAAGTCCGGGGAAAGGCAAAAGAAACTTCTCGAGAGATTGTAAGCACGAGAGATTATCTCGACCCGGTACGTTGACGAAGACTGTCTCTATACTCTTGGTATTTATCATAGCGCTTTTCACATGCTAGATGTCTTAGGATTACACGATATTTTTGCTAGGAAAGATCCCACTTTTGAAAGGTTGACCCGGGAAGTTTTGAGTTCCTTAATTTACATTGTTAGTCCTAACACTGCTAGCACAGTCAGTACGGTGAAATTTAGAATGTTTAATGTCGAATATGAACTCACCACCGACGAACTAGCAGAGAGATTAGGAATGCCTTTTGGGGATGGCGCTGTTTGTGAAGCACCTTTGGATTCCGATTGGTCGGTTGAGGCATTTTCCTTCTGGCACAGGTTGTCAAATTTTACAATTACTTCTTTTGAAGGGATTCTTGCCTCAAGGATCCATAACCCGACTATCTGTGTTTTTCGTTATATGTTGGCTTGTACTATTTTTGGATGGGTGAATCCAAACAAAGTGAATGCAAAAGAACTTCTGTTTTTACAAGGGTGCCTCACAAATAGGAGGATTAATTTGGTTCCTTTTATGATTGCTCACATGACTGCTGCTATTAAGAGTACAGGGACCATTGCTTTTGGAGGTTTGATTACGTCTATTACTAGGGCTCTAAACCTCGACACTGAGATAGCCACCTTGGCACCTCTTCCTCCCCGCACAATTAATTTAAAATTTCTAAAAGATATGAAATTGTGTAAGGTAAGGAGAGAGGGAGGCTTTGAACTCTGATCCATGGAGTGGCTATCCAATCTGTTTTTTTGTCGTGCACTAGACGTACTGATGTACGTGTAGAGAGGAACTTGACCTATGATTTAGATACTCCACCTGTTACGGGTTCACTGCCTCCTAATGTTCCTACTGGGGACGGGAACGAGATTGATGACGAGTATGACCAGCGAGAGCAGTCTCCCGATCATCATATGTCACCCCACCATGTATCACCTGCACCCACTGCACCGTCTTCTTCTCCCCCTTCTGCAGGTGCAGCTCATGGTTTCTATATTACTGAGAAGATGTGGTGCGACCAGCTGGCCAGAGAAGAAAGGCGTGATGGCTTGCTTGCTGCCATCCAACAGCAACTGATCGACAACATGAGATTCATGCAAGAGTCACAGCAGCAGGCAGACCACTCCATTCAAAGTATCATGCAATCTCAGGCTGCTTTGACCACCAGATTTGACGAGTTCGCAGCTTCTCAGAGCGATCGTCGCCGCAGCAGATCTCGTCACCCTAGGCGTTCACCGAACGGTGGCGACAGTACCAGTAGCATGCCATAGGACTTCCAAGTTACTCTTTCCCTATCTTATTTTGAAACATTGGGGACAATGTTCGATTTAAGTGTGGGAGGAGACTTTATCTGTTTTACTTGCATTTTCTTTCCTTTTACTTTTTTATTGCTTTCTAGTTTATTTATCTTGTTTTTAGTTTGTTTTTAGAATATGCATGTGTTTGACGAGTCATCTGTGTAGTGTATCGCTATTTCCCCATTTCCTTAGCCTTACCAAAAAAAAATTTTTACAAAAAAAAGTGTATTGTTCTGAAAATTTGGGCTTTGAGACAGGTTTGAGTTAGGATATGGATGACTTGGGAAAACTTTTTTGAAACATCGGTATCGTTTTAACACCATAGGCTTCGTGATTATAGGAATCGACCCTGATACCCCATATACCATGGCCTTAATTATCTTTTTAGAGTAGGTCCTTAGTAGTTTATCCTAACAGTCAGCTCCGGCCTAAGCATGCTCTACGTAAGGGACCGATGAATATAAGTGAATGATCTGTATGTTGTGCTTCATAAAAATGCAACTTGGGTATAGGTAACCCTCACAAGGTCATTTAACCCAAAAGGTTGTAAAAATATTTTTTAAAAAATATATAAAAAAAAAGAGAATAAAATTTGCCCATTGTTGGTTGGTTCAGAGGTATCTGGCGCTGGACTTGGTAGGGCAGGTTATGATCTGATCCCCCACAACTACAATTGGGTCAATAAAAGGGGTTACACCAGTTTGTGTACCAGAGCCTCATGCTTGAGATCAGAATCACTAACCGGTCACTTTACTATGAGTATGTACGGATAACGGGCTTAATGTGATTGCACCGAAATGAAGAGGACCCAAAAGAGATGCAAAAGGTAGGCCTAGGTACAGTGGGGTAGTATGGATTGGTTTGTATATGAACGAAGTTTATGTCCGCGTCTGCGGAAAAGTGTCATTACGATATCCTTGGTTCACTTAGTTAGTACCTATCACTTCATCCTAGTTTGAACTTAGAAGCCCTTTTAGCCCAAATCCTTCATTGATACCACCTTTTTCTGTCATGAGCTATAAAGTGTTTTGCTTGAGGACAAGCAAAGGTCTAAGTGTGGGAGAATTTGATAACACTGAATCACACTACGTATTTGACTCGGATGGCACATGTTTCTTAGGATTTTATTGCTATTTTCTTGTGTTATGCTTGTGTTTTGTTTTATTTTCAGGTTCTTTGTATTCCCAGAGCTCCTCGCGAAGAAATGAAGAAAAACGAGCAAGAAAACCAGTTTTTGAGGAAATTGTACACATGGCATCCACCATGGCGGGCGCCATAGGGTAGGCCATGACTTGGATAGGAGTCAACTGCTGTCAACTGCCATGATCTCCACTTCTTTTTCCCTTGGTTCACATGGCGGGCGCCATGAGGGGGTGGCGGGCGCCACCTTTGTCGTATGGTTTCCCTCCCAAAAGAAGTTGGGGGCACTTTGGTCTTTCCATAGTTTTTCCTAGGCTATAAATAGATGAGTCCTTGATCCTTTTTCATGATCCAAGCTTAGTTTTAGAACTCAAGCCATATATTTTCAGTATTGTAAAGTGATAAACTTCTCAAATCGGGGAGTTATCACACTGTTTGATCGAGTCTGTAATCGAGTTTGGAGCACTCTGGTAGAAGTTAATCCTGCCGCCATTTTCATTTCCAGTCATTTATTTCCAGTTGTACCATATTTAAAGCCTCCGATTTGGAGCAGGTTTCCATTTACTTTCCCTCACCATTTATTTTCTCGCACCATTTATTTTCTCGCACTATTTACTTTCTCGCACTATTTACTTTCCTGCACCATTTATTTTCTCGCACTATTTACTTTCTCGCACTATTTACTTTCTCACACTATTGACTTTCCCGCACTATTTACTTTCCCGCACTATTTACTTTAAAAAAAGAATATACTTTAACATGATCTATTTCAACAAGTCTATTTACATTTCCATGTCCGGCTAAATTTTAAAGGTTAGAATGTAAGGATCATAGTTAAAGTAGTATTCTATACAAGGTGTCAATAGAAATGCTAAGGGGTTATTCTGATTTTTAACACAAGTTTTCTGCACTTTATTTCTGTTGGGTAAGATCGAAAGCCGTCCAACCTTTGGTTAAACTTGGTTAGTCTTAACTGTTCAAAGGAAGCGAAAGCGCCTTGTTTAGTTAAGTAGGAGTTTTTAATACTTTAGAAAAACGATTTTAAAACTATTTTCGGACGCGTTTATGGGTTTAAAGTCAGGTTCGCATGAACCTCTTTTGTTAAAAGTTCCAAGTCAAAATACTTTTCAACTGAGTCAAGAAACTATATTTCTTAAAAATAGGTTTATTACTTTAACGCAATGCGCGCCTTTTTATAAGTGACAATAAGAGGGTTCGATTAAGGGATAAACTTGGTTCTAAATACGCGAAAGCGACAGTTCCCGTTAAATTAGTTCTTTTCATAAGTAGAAAACATTATCCCATAAGTGGTTCTATTTACAAGCATTTGGAATACTATCCGACTGTGTGAATTACATTCAGGCCTGTTGTTTTAAATTGAATTTTATATCTTCGTACTTTACTTCGCTTTTACTGTGCACTCACGAACTCCCAATTGATTTGCCTTAGATAAACATCGTAACAATAGAAACTGATAGATTGACGTTTGGTCTCTGTGGGATCGATAATCTTTTATATTACTCTGACGCGATTCGTATACTTGTGAAAACACCGCAACAGAAATTTATGCTGAAATGATGCGACATAGAGAATTAGACGCTCAGCGCGACAAAAGGATTCAAAACATGGAGGCCCAGCAAACTGAGATGATGCAGATCCTTCGACAGATACAGCACGATCAGCATGACTATGCTTTTAGGAATGAACATAACATGTCGGGTTTGATCGATGAGATGGCAGATTTGACAATACGTGTGGAGGACTTCCAAGAATATATTCAGCATGTCGGTATGCCACCTCACCAGCCTGGAAATGGTAAGTGTGGACGAACACGTGTCCGAGGCCACCAGTAGCAGACATTCCAGGTTCTACCTTCCTTTCTTACCTTATGTAGTTGCATTGGGGACAATGCTCGATTTAAGTGTGGGGGAGGAAGCTTTACCGCTGTTATTTATTGGTTTCTAGGTAGATTTAACTATTTTCATTTCCTTTGTTAATTATTTAGTGTTAGTTGAGTCAAATTCATGTACTGTCAAGTCTTTATGCGTGATTTCCGTTATTTATTTGATTCTCCCAATTTCTTGAGCCATAACAAAAATAAAATAAAATTTTGGTTTGATACTTGACACGACACTTTAAGAGTATATCGGTTGATTTGCACTTTAGGCTATGTTAGGAAGACTTGGGAAAGATTCAATAAAATCGGTACCGTTTTGACTACCCTAAACCCCTTAAGTATGCAGATCAATTTGAGTACTTATTATGCCGAGACCTTAAGTTTGAGTTTTAAAGTAGCCCCCGAGTAGTTTATTTAAGCAGTCAGCACCATCCTAAGCACACACTAAGTAAGAAGTCGATGCAAATAAGTGTATGATCTCTGGTTCAAAATGAGAAATTAAGAAAAAAAAGGAGAAGAAATAATAAGATATGTTCCTTCCAAGTTAGGTGGTCCTCACCCGATCACTTAGCCCAACGGTACAGACTCTTTAAGTTTAATTGATGCTTAAGCATATTTGCCGGGAAAAAAATGATGAAATAAAAATGAGATCATAGTCACTAACAAGTTTACTTACCATGTATGTCTATGGATAACGAGCTTAATGTGATTGCACTAGAATGAAATGGGGTGAAAGAGAGCATGAGATATAGGTTGAGTTATAATAGAATGATTCGGATTGGTTTGCATAGGGTGGGAGTTTTTTATCGCATTTTGTGATTTCGTGTCATTACGGTACCCTTGGTGTTGACATTTAGTATCTATCTTTCTAACAAAAGCCTCGCGACCGCGTACGATTTTGAGTTATGTCGTGTTCTTTTTATTTCAAACCCGTGCTTAGTGTAATTACCATGTTGGTTATTTGCTTGAGGACAAGCAAAGGTTCAAGTGTGGTTGAGTTTGATAACGCGAAATTATATGTATATTTGACTTGACTAGCATGGATTTTAGTTTCGTTTTATTTATGTATGTTTTGTTATGCCGGTATTATTGTCCCATTTCAGGTACCTCAAGTAAAATTGGTCACAAAGGAGATCTGAGTAAAAAGGAAAGAAAATGAAGTAAAATGAAGAAATTATGAGAAAAAGGATAGTGGAGCCCACCACCCAAGCATGTGGCCGCCTGCCACATAATGAAAGGGTGGCGCCTGCCACATCACACAAAAAGAAAGAAAAAAGGATGGCACCTGCCACCAAGCCACTTTCTCCTATATTCTCTCCACGCCCCTTTTCCTCATTCAACCCAACCATCCGAGTTTCGCGCCAACTATCAGACTTTCAAGGAAAGGCAGATGAGTATAAAAGAGGAATTTCGTCTTCAGTTTAAGGGTCCAAGATTTTTAGCCAGAGTCTGTTTTTAAAAATCATGTTTAGTTTTATGTTTAATTACTGTTATAGCATGTTTATATTCAAAATCATGTCCGGCTAAATCCTTTGATACCAGCATGTAAAATTAGTCTCACAGATGGGATTCAGAAAATTATTGGCGTAAATATTTATAGATTATTTTTCTGGTCTAGTTTCTAATTCTAATTAAAACAGTTTTGTACAAGAGTAAAATGCAAACAAAGGTTGCAGTCAATAAAGCGAGAGTTTGAGATCTTAACTGGATAGTAGAAACTAGACATTAATTCTAAACACAGCGAGAGCACTTTAGGATTAATTAGGATTTATTGGTTTCCAAAAAATTACTTTTAAATTCAAATGAGACAGCGAGATCAAAGCATTTTGGTTTGAGAGTATAGTCGGAGTCAATAACACGAGAGTGTGAGATAAAGTCTTTTAAGTCAATATTTTCTACTGAGAAGTATTTTCACATTTAAAACTACACCAACGATTTATCGAATCCCCGAAGTTTGATGAGCTACATGCCGGTGTCCAGCTATTGAATATTTTCACTAAAGTTCAGTTGTAATTTACATTTATTTCTAGTCTTTCCTCAACCCCGAGAAAATCATTAGCCTTAGATATACATAGTAGCATTAGATAACGGTAAAACTACGCGATACGACTGTACACTTGCAGTCACGAATCCTATTGACATACTAAGTCGCGATCATATATACTTGAAATTACAAGTCTGCCATTAGTAATTATAATCCTGCCATTGATAGTGTAAATTAGAAGATCGTCTATTTACAGTATTGTCATTGAGTGAAGCTGGTACTCATGTTATGTTTTCTTGATCCTCAATTGCTTTAAGTATTTATGAAAATGCCATTTGGTATAATTTGATCCTCTATGATCATTACAAATTTTTCATTGCTTTCTTTATTGATACTCACACATGTAATATTTATATTACAACTTTTTCATTACTTTCTTTCTTGATACTCACGAATGAAACATTCATAATAACTAGGTGCTTCTAAGGCAATATTTGTCATATTTTTAAACCAGTAAGGATGTTAAATAAAACAATAATTAAAATAAAATGGTTTTGACATAATCAAAATATTTTTACTTAATAAATATTCGAGACTGGGATTGGATATTACATCCAACTAATCCTTTTTAATCCATTTTTTATTGCGAAAAGTTTGAAACACGTTTGATGAATTTTAAGCGGAAGACAAATACTCAAGCGGGCAAACTAATTAAGGCTTGTACCCAAGTATTTGAGACTAGGATTGGATATTACGTCCAACTAGTCCTTTTTAATCCAAGTTAATTACGAAAGGTTTGAAACTCATTTGTGAATTTTAAGCGGAAGACAAATACATGAGCGGTAAAGCTAATTATATCTTGTACCCAAGTATTTGAGACTATGATTTGATATTACCTCTAACTAGTCCTTTTTAATCCAATTATTATGAAAAAAACTTAGGTTAATTAAGTTTGAAAAAGACTTGATGTTGATCAAGTGTTTTGATTCGTATTCGTTTGAAATTGATTAGATTATTAAATGGTATTGAATTTGATGAAAGAGAGACGAAATGTTTTTTTTAATTACTTGATGTTGATCAAGCATCTTTGATTTTATTTTTGAAAGGTTAATTTTAATAGTTTTTTATTTTATTAACATTTATCAATTAAATAAATAACTAATGAAAATAAAAAGAGAAAAATAAAAGCATAAAATAAAATAAAAGGGAGCGAGTGCACTATCAATACAATGGTGTAAAAATAGAAAATTAAGTAAAACTCAAATAATAAAAGAAATTAAAAATATTAAAAAAAACAAAGGGGTGTAGTCCTGGCACAGAGGAATTGGGCCCAAAGGCCCGGTAGCTGGTATGGGGTTCATGGAGTAACCATAGGGGTGTGGGGAGACTTCATCTCCTTCCTCACACATACCCATTATCATGAAAATAAAGCTCCACATCCCAATTTCACTAAAGCACAAAAACTCATGGAAATCAATAAGATATCTCTCAAAATCAAACAACAACATGAAGCAAACGTACTTCCATGATCAAACGATCGTGAATCATTGTCCACAAGGCTGAAATCCAGTCGGCCGGAGCTGACAAAGATGGCCACGATCTCGCCATATGTCACAGTTTCAGGTGAAACTCGCTATGGATTCGCATTTAGCATAGTGTTGCAATGGTGTTTATATAATTTGCTGCTTGAAACAGGTTAAATTAAACAATTTCTGGGTTGGAGCTTCATGAATGTTCATGAGCATTCATGAGCTATGAACCCTAGATATCCAGAAAAGGTCGACAACTCATATGTTTGGTTAGTATTTGTAATTAGAGGATTGAATATTGTACCCATTTATTGAGTCAAAGTATTAACAATTTTAAGATTGCTTTCATCCATCTGTTGCCTCATTGCCATCATGGACGCTGAATTTTATGATGGTGTCACTTGGGTGATATAGCCTATCCCTCCTAGTATAACCATATTGTTTATGGTCGACACAGAGACGTTATGGGGATTTTAAGATGGCGTAGTTGCCATTGTATTATCACTATATGTCAACATGTTAGTTTGAAGACCACTCATCATCGATGTTGGCATGCCATAAGGGTACTCCCTATTATTCGTTGGTATCGAAAAACCAAGTTTAAATGCTGCCCTAGCGTCCCCAAACATAGGTCTAACAACTACGGGGTTAAAAGGGGAACTCCCTTGTTGTGGTGGGGGTGTCAACCCTTGCGACGGTATTGATGATACTATCGTTGTTGATATTGGAAAGACATTTATCCCAACAGGGGACAGAACCATCAAATTATTAGCCGTTGATTTGACTGGTGTTTCAATTGCGTTTCGTGCATTGTTCTGTAGTGGGTTAGAAGTATTACTATCCATATTTGGATGTGTTATTTTAGGCAGAAATTTTCCACTCCTTAAACGCATGCATAAACAAACAGTGATAACATGTTATGCATATAGAACAAGTCAAGCAGGAAAAACATAATAATTAAAAAATATTTTCTGAAAGAAAACTTTTAGCACAAGGTTCCACTAGGCGTGCCAATTTATTTACCGTAAAATTTAGTAAACAAGCGCTAGTATATTGTAAAATATTACTTGTAGGATCAATGAGACAATCCTAGGACATAATGCTTAAAATCTTTCTGAGTTTTGTGTAAGAACGTAAAGGATTTTGACGTGGTTGAAATCTTAATGTAAAAGTGGTGCAAGTTAAAGTAAAATTGCTGGAAAGGTAAAGGAATTTGACAATGGTTAGGTGACAAAAACTTTGTAAAGGATAATGTAAAGTGAATAGAAAATGATAATGGAACAAAAGCAAGAACAAAGAAAACAAGTTAAAGTAAAAGACTTCGCATTAAATGAAATGGTGTTTGGAATCATACATTTCTCTCAGATAACTCGTTTCTCGCTTTGCTTGAGTTTGTGAGTTTTTGTAGTAAATTCAACACACTGAATCCTAACATAGAACTCTTATTTATATTAATGTAAAATAGCTGCTTATAACAATCTTCTCTTCATAATTTGACACATAATTTCTGCATGTTTTTCGCCTCTGAAATATCTCTCACGTGTCCCTTTGGATAAGACTAAAAAGCAGTTACTTTCTTTTAAGTTGTGTAGGATCATAGTCAATTTGGATTCTTTCTAATAATTCTGATTGGGGTCCTAAGTTGTTCAAGATGTTTAATGCTTGATTTGACCATCCTGATTTTGTTATGTTTGTTAAGAAAGTGTGGAGATCTAAAGTGGCTCGTGGTAAATTCGTATTTGTGATTAAAGAGAAGCTCAAATTTTTAAGAAACAACTTAAGAATGTGGAATATCGAAACTTTTGGTAAGTTCAAATTGGAAGTGGAAGATTCCATCAAGGAGCTTAATATGTTATATTGAAAGCAACATAATCAATGAACTTGGATTTGGATAATCTAGATGATAAGAAACATGAAGCCTTGAACAAGGTTTGGCTTGATTTGAATCTCAAGCAAGGTATGTTGCGGAAAAAATCCAAATTCATGTGAATTTTTTATGGTGATGCAAATTTGAGGTTTTTGTGTTCGTTTATGTATCATAGGTGACATTCTGGCACGCATATACAGATGTTGAGACTAATGTCACAACACTAGGATCAACAACAGCTTGATCACAAACACAAAGATGCAGGAATTTAAATGACAGAAAATTAAAATCAACACCAGAATTGTTAACCTAGTTCGGTGCAACTCACCTACATCTGGGGGCTACCAAGCCAGGAAGGAAAATCACTATTAGCAGTATTAATTCGAAGCTAAACAATCTCAGTTTACAACTTCTCACTTAATCCCTACCCAGTGCAACTTCTATCTAGAAATCACCATCTAGATATGAGAAACCCCTCTCACTCCCTAAATCACCTCAGTGATATCAAACAGTCCCAATCCCAATGACTGTATATAAAACAAACAATAAAATATCACACTTCCAACACAATACTCGGTTTTGCTTAAAAGCTTCAACCAAGAACAATACACTATTTGCTTAAAAGCTTAGAGTGAACAATGAGCAATCAGTCAAACGCAATGCATCAGAAGATACATGAGTGATACACAATAAACAAACGAAAACCCTAGGGACCAACCAAAACAACGGCTAATCCTTATTCTCAAAATTCTCACAATATGCTCTCTTATTACAATAGGGTTTTTCTTCTCTTTAAATAGCATTCATACCTACTGGACTTGGGCTTCTTGAAGCGCACAAATAGTAGCAATCAATATAAACTGGTTGCAAATCAAACTGCATCAAAATGGAAGGAAAATACCAACTTTCCTAAAAAGGTTGAAGGATTCTTTTTATGAAAAGTAACAGAATCTGCAATAACAGAAATTCCATAATACTCTCCTTTAACAGTCGCCTACGTGTGCATCAGAACACACTCAAAATTCACACTAAAATTACCAAAATAGTTATACCCTAACTACATGGTATAACATGTCCTGGAACATGTCCCAACATCATGTACAACATGATGTCTGACTGACATGGCAGAATATCTGGTTCAACATCTTGCTTAACAGCATGTTGTTTTACCAAAATGCAGCCAATCCAAAAATCACAGGACTTACAATAGGTATCAAAGAAACGAAATTGTACTTTTGAAAACTTCTAGAGGCTTGATCTGGCATGCGGAGCAGATTACGTCCGAAATTAAAGATCATTTTGTTGAAAGGTTTAAAGAACCTTGGTTTCGAAGACCCAAGTTAGAGGGAGTGAGTTTCAACCATCTTAGTAGCGAAGAGGTTGTTGGAATACAACATGGTCGAGTAAGGGAGACAAAAGTTCGGGTTCGGATGGCTTCAACATGGGTTTTTTCGAAACTTGTTGGAATACAATCAAAGAAGATTCGGTGTCGTTCTTGAATGAATTACGTTATATTGGTATTATTCTTAAAGCAATCACCGCCAGTTTTTTATTTTGATTAGAAAGGTAGACAGTGCTCAAGAAATTTGAGATTTTAGGCCAATATAAATGTTTGGTGTCAAGATTGTGTAGGATAATGGCTAAAGTTTTGGCGTCAAGCCTTAGAAGAGTTATTCCTTCATTGATTTCTAAGATTCAATATGTGTGTGTGCAAAAAAAAAGACAAATGTGTGATAGTGTCCTAGTAATTAATGAAATTGTGGATTTAGCTAAAAGAGATAGAAGAGGTTGATTACTTCTTAAGGTAGATTTTGAAAAATCTTAAAATATCCTTTCTTGGAAATACCTTAGAAGCGTGACGGGTCATATGGGTTTTGGTCAAAGGTGGATGAGGAAGATGGAGGGGAGTGTCTTTTCAAGTAGTTTTTCTATTCTGGTAAATGGGAGTTCGACTAAAGATTTTGAACTGGGCAGAGGTTTGAGACAGGGGAACCCTCTTTCACCTTTTTTCTTTCTTTGGGCTTTAGAAGGTCTAAATGGTTTGGTGAATAATGTGATATTAGTGGAAGATTTTCAACCTTTCAGAGTTAATGAAGACATTCATTTTGAGATCCTTTAGTTTGCG
The DNA here is from genome assembly GCA_022829125.1 of Lathyrus tuberosus. Lineage (NCBI taxonomy): Eukaryota > Viridiplantae > Streptophyta > Magnoliopsida > Fabales > Fabaceae > Lathyrus > Lathyrus tuberosus. The sequence continues at coordinate 13,211,269 of JALAZF010000090.1, forward strand.
GATGATACGATGTTCTATGAGAAGGGAGTTGGTCCAATTTATGGAGTTAAAGGGTTGTTGAGAGGGTTCGATTTGGCGTCTGGGCTATGTGTCAATTTTCAGAAAAGCAAGCTTTTTTGGATAAATTTCGATGAGGATTTTGTCCCGGCAGGTTCTAGCTTTTTGTCTTGCGAAATAGAAAGTTTTCCTTTCTTGTTCTTAGGTATTCTTATTGGTGCAAATCCTAAAAGAAAGGCGGTTTGAGATTTCATTTTCATCAAGTTCCATAGGAAGTTTTCTTCGTAGAGAAGCAAGAAATTATCTATAGGAGGAAAAATGACTTTGTTAAATTCGGTTCTTAATAATTTGCCTATTCATTTCTTTTTCTTTTATAAGACTCCTAAGGTAGTCATAAAAAGAAATTATTAAGGTGCAGAGGAATTTTTTTGTGGGATGTGGAGAATAGGAGAAGATATATTTTTTGGTTGAGTTGGAAGAAGGTGTCTCGGGATAAAAATCAAGGTGAACTCGGTATTAAACATTGATTCAGAGGTTGTTGGACCGCTAATTCCTATCAAGTTTCGCATTTTCAGTTGGCAAGCTTTGTATAATATTTTACCGGTCAAATCTGAATTGGCGTGTAGAAAGATTTTAACAGATTTGCACGAGTTGGTTTATCCTCACTGTTTCACAATCGATGAAGATCACGACCACCTTTTTTATGTTTTGTTTGGTAGCGGAAGAACCATGGAAAGCTGCTTTTGTCTTTGGTTGGGCACTGAGTTGGTGTTTTCTGTAGACTCCTTACCAAAACATTTAGACTCTTTTTGTTTGCTTCTTAAAGACACTCTTGCCTAGGAGGGTTAGTCGTTTTTCTGTTTTTTTCTTAAAGCCACCTTGCCTAGAAGGGTTAGTCGTTTGATTTTGGTGGCGAACAACAACGTTAATCTCACATGTCTCAAACATTTTTATATTTACTAAAAACTTATCAACACAATAAATGTCCACAATTACATATATTTGTACCTCCTTTAAAAAAAATGTTTGTACCTAAATCTGCTGAAGTAATTCTGTACAAAATGTTCTAATAAATTAAATCAAATCAACATAAATAACAAAATCAATAGAACAAGTCTTCATTTTATGAGCAAATTAAGAATCAATTTGGTCTAATTTACTGGATCCAATTGAAGAGGTCTAGGTGGAGCCATGGTCCTTCTCTTCCATAGATTAATTTCTTTTCTTGGCTTCAAATCAAGTCCATGATCACCACCACCACCAGCCAAAATAGGTGCAGAAAATGGAATCATAAACTCTTCATCTTCATCATTATCATCATCACTCTCTATTCTCTCTTCATCTGAATAATAGTTATTTATTTCTTCTTCCCCCACATGAGCCTTCCAATCAAAATTATCAAAAGTTCCACGTCCACTTGCAAACCGTTTCATTTGACTCACATGATCATGTGTTGTTCTTGTTCTTTCCTCAATAGCCACACATGCATCTGATTTTCTTCTCTCATCGACTTTTGTCTTCCCGACATGAAACAACATCTTTTGAAAAGTGGTCACACGTTTTTTCACCTCTATGTCTTTGGCTTTTTTCTTCTGTTGTTTCTTCTTGTGTTTGATTTGTCCCATGCATGATATTTTTGGTGAGGTTGGTTCTTCATAATCATTTCCAATGTTCTTAGGCTTTACGGTTACGATTGGACCTGAAAAGCCCTTGACACCACCACGAGGTTTGGATTTGTGATCCTTACTAGGACTGAATGGATGGTTTTGGAATGTTAAAGTGATAGCTGTGACTGATTTTGGCAATATCTTCAAGATTTTGTTCTTCAGCTTAAGGTTTTTCTCCATGAGATTGATGATTAGATTGAACTTTAAAGTAAGGGTTGGTTGGAATTTGATATTTTGTATGTGATGATGATAAGATGGATTCTCTTTATATATATTTTGGATTGTTGACTAAGCATGGAGGGTGAGACTAATTATTCAAGTCGTAGTTAATAATGGTTGATGATACCAGAATTTGTGTAGTATAAAATATTTGGATACATTTTGATTATGTCAAGAAAGGTGGCATATGTAGAAAAGGTTTGGTCAACTCAAAAATGTGGGACTCCATCGGTTAATACAAAACATTTAATATAATAGCTCCTTGTTTCGACCAATAAACATAATTTTGGAAAATTGAAGGATAATGATTCACAAATTTACTTACTAACAACCAAAATTTTATCCGATAAATGAATAGGCTATATAGATCAATTTTTCATATTTTTTATTCATGATCGTTTTTATCAAAATCGTTAATCTTTATATTTTTTTTATAATTTCTTTAATAACTTCTTTAGGTCTTCTTATAACATTAGATGTTTAACTCTTCTTCTTATCACATAATCTATTGGTGTGTTTGTTTCCGCGGTGGGAAAACCACAAACGTACGTTTGGCCCAGAAGCTACACTTTGTAGCTTCTAGTTTTCACGGTAAATTGTCTTCAAACGTGGGTGGCGGTGGCATAGAAGCTAATCCAAACACACACTATATATCTTATCACTCTATATGTCAAAACTGCATAAATTTATTTTTCATCATTTGTTCTAGTATAAGTGATATTAACACTCTCTAATATTGTCATTTTTAATTTTATTATGTTTATTCTTACCACACATCTAAGACAACATTCTCATCTTTACTACACTTTGTTCTCGTATTGATTCTTAATCGCCAACATTTTGTCTCGTACAATATTGTAAGTCTTATTACAGTTTGATAAAAAAATTCCTTCAACTTTAGTGGTATATTTGTGTCACATCAAATCCTTGAATCCTCCTTCATTTCAGTCACCCAACTTGAATTTGATGGTTTATATCCCATTTTATTTCTTAGTTATTTGGTATTATAGGCCTAAGATATTTAAATTGTGTTACTTGTGGGATGATATGGTCTCAACCTTTCACATCTAGATTAGAAACATTTCTCCCTTTGTTGAACTTGCATTTCATATACTATGTCTTACTTCTACTTAGGTAAAAGCTATGTGTTTCTAAAAATTGTCTCCAAGTCTTCGATATCTCATTTGAATCCTATTTCAACTATCCAAGTAGGAATATATCTATTACAAAAAGCATGCATCTCGGTGCTAGCTCTTGGTTGTGTTTCGTGAGTACATTCAAAATTAAAGTGAAAAGATAGGGGTTTAGGGTTGAACCTTGATGCAAACCTATCGTAATGGATAAACCGTTAGTATCTCCACCATGTGTCCACACACTAGTCGATAGCCTTTCATACATGTCTTAGATAGCTTGAATATATTCAATTATAACCATTTTCTTCTCTAGGGATTTCCAAAGAATCTCTTTAGGCACTGTTTCATACGCCTTCTCCGAGTCAATAAAAAATAAATGCAAATTTTGTTGGTTCATTCAATACTGCTTCATCATACATCGTAGTAGATATATCATTTCCATTGTGCATATCCCGGGCATAAAATCAAATTGATTCTCTATGAACTTAGTCTCCTTTCTTAGTTTCTGTTCAATCACTCTTTCACATAACTTCATGGTATGACTTATAAGTTTATTCCCCCTATAATTTTCACAATTATGTATTCCCATTGTTATTATGTATTAGAACTAAAGTGATTCTTCTTCATTCATCTAACATTTGTTTTGACCTCTTAATTTTGTTAAGGAGTTTGGTGAGTCACTCAATGCCTTTATCTCCAAAAAAATCCACACTTAAATAGGTATGTTGTCTTCCCCAACTGCCGTATTGTTATTCGTCATTTTCAATGCTTCTTTTACCTCTTAATATTTTAATCCAACGATAGTAATTCTAGCCTCCTAGAATCCGGTGAGATACCATATCATTCATTAGATAAATTGTGGAAATACATCTTCCACCTATCTTTTATTTTATTTTCCTTAATCAAGACTTTATCTTCTTCATATTTAACACATTTCACTTTATTCAAATATATCTTGTATTTCTTTCTCTTTCCTTAGCAAGCCTATATATATATTTTTCTCCCTTCTTGATTCCTAAGGTTGATTTAATCCGTCAAAAGTTTGGGCTTTTGTTTCACTCATCGTCATCTTAGTCTCGTTCTTAACTTTCTTATACTTTTCCCAAGTTTCGGCATTTGTTTTTAACCTTTCAAATGTCACCACTTGATATATGGAAATTCCACGTGACTTCTTCTCTTTATTCTCCTCTTGATTCTTACATTCATAATCAGTACTCTATGTTGAATAGTCAAACTCTCTATCTGACTTTCTAATAAGAAAGAAATCTATATGAGAACATATCAACTCACTCTTATATGTGATAAAATGTCCATCTCTTTTCCTAAATCAGGTATTAGTTATAGTAAGATAAAACAACGATGAAAACTCCAAGATGGATTTACCTTCCACATTTACCTCCGTGAGACTAAAACCCCTAAAACGTCCTCAAGACCTCTTACCACGCTCCTTACATGTTCATTTAGATCCCCTATTAGAAAAAGCTTTTCTCCTTGACGTATATCCTAAAATAAACCTTCTAAATCCTCCCAAAATTTACTCTAAGGTGTTCTACTGACCCTGCCTAAGGGGCGTAAGCACTAATAACATTAAATGTGTCTTATTTCATTATAAATTTCAAGGTTATGATTTAATCTCCTACTCTTTTCACATCCACAATATCATTCTTCCACTCCTTGTCAGCAATAATCCCCACCCAATTTCTCGATCTACCTTTTCCAAAATACCAAAGCTTAAATCTCAATTTTTCTGATTTTTTCGCCTTTTCACATGTCCACTTAGTTTCTTATTGGCACGTGAAATTAATCTTCCTTCTAACAGTAATGTCCACTATTTCCATGGATTTTTCAATAAGTGCGCCTATATTCCATGATCCAAAACAAATCATTCTCTCGTGAACTAACTTCTTTATCCAAATTCGTTTGCAAAAATGTTGCAACACTTACTTTTTTTTGCTACATACAACCAACAATACAGCGGCCCTTACTCTTTTAACATTGTACTCGAGCCATACAACATGTTACTTACATACAACATGTTACTTACAGACAACAACCTAGTATTCAAATTATTTCATAATTAATTCGTGCCATACAGATTTGACAAAATTTTATATTAATTGTCAGCTGCCCAACACAACTCTATTTTTATCCAGATTTAAAATCAACTATACATAGCAAAGCTTTCCACAAATTTTCTTATTAAATTAAAATTATTTAATCCAAATATTCCATGAATTATTACTTTTTGTTAGTAGAAACTAGAATATTGAAGAAAAACTATTTATATAAAATAAAAAATATATACAATATAAAAATGTTATACATTATTTAATTGTACTAATTCAAATTTTCTTGTTCAATTCTTATGAGAAAACAAGTACTATATTAAAGACAAGTATACACTTGTTCAAAACTTAATATGATGTTCCACAACATCCAATCAAAACCAACAAGTAGACACTCCAATTGTAACAACAATTCTTTATTACAGATGTTGAACAGCTGGAGCCACTTCTTTTTCGGTGATAAAAATCACCATGTTGCAGTCCTTAAGTTTTATTTAAAATATATTTGAAGTAAGAAACAAATGTGTAATCAATTTTAGTTGGATGTAATCAAATATATTAAAATTAATTTTACATCTTAAAACTAATTACAAAATCTTCAAACCTAAAACTAAAAATAGGCTCACAAAAAAGAAATTGACAATGTGTATTTTAACATCCATGTTTGTTTAACCGGACCCTTGATATTTGACCACAAGGGATGGTTAGCACATGCAGCATAATTTCTTTCCATTCACGCAACAACTCAAGAATGTTATTTTCATGCAATTCAAACATGTAAATCAACAAAGAAAAATGTAACATTGAGGTGTCTAAATTAGGTAGGCGCCACACATTATTGCTTAAGCTTATCATAAGTAATAGTATTCTATTCTAAGACACGACTAACTGAGCACGTGTATATCAACTAGTCATAAAAAGGGGGGAAGTTGGTCATTTTTATCTCCATCCCCACGTGTGAATAATGCTATTCTACTTACCCTGAGTGTGAACGAATAAATAATGAAATTCTACGAGAAACTGAGGAGAAAAACAACAACAACAACAACAATCCAATACATATTATTACAATCTTCAAGCATTTTCTCAGCAAAACACTACAATTTTTAAATATGAACCAGATAAACACTACAATTTTAAATATTGAACCAGATAAACACTACAATTGTAATACATATTATTACAATCTTCAAGCATTTTCTCAGCAAAACACTACAATTTTTAAATATGAACCAGATAAACAGCCAACTATACTTGCAAGCACCAATACATTAAACATAGCAGCTTGCTTAGCTTAAAGCTTAAAGGGGCTTTTGCAGTTCATGCAGTTTGCTACCACTGAATCAAAAATGAGTTTACGAATCGGGGAAAAACAGACCAGGCAGCACTTACAAAAAAGGGTTCATCACATCTCACTGATAGAGTTACCTCCTGCCACATATAAGGGCGTCTCAGTCTCTTGATTCTTGAATAAGCAAAACTTGTAAGCATCTCCATGAACATTAGGAAGGCAGGGACATACTGCTAATGTGCAACGCGTGTATTGGATCCTTCAATCAAATCATTCAGGGATTTTAAAGCAAAATTTTAGCAGTTCAGAGAACAATTGGTCAATTGAATACCCTGCCCAGCAACAAAAACAACACTTAACAATAACACTCAAACCATTTCCTTTAAGAACATTATAGTTTTTCCATAAATAAAAATGGCCATTAAGTTAAATTGAAAAGACTCCATCCATAACACGATAACCGGTTAAACTTAAACTGACATTTTGTGTCACTTATAGCAATTAGCAAAACCACCATTCTATAGAAATGATGGCCATCCAGTTAATCAAATTAAAAAGATTCAATCAAAAACACTATAACCTGTTCAACCAACATTACGACTTACTCGTTCAACTAAATGATGTAAAGGACGAAGCGACTTTTACAAAGGACGAGGAGCGACGAATCCCCTGGAAACCATCTTATCAACCAACTCTTCATGCATTTTGAGCTGTCCAGCCTTCCTCAACAGCTCCAAAACCATTTCATAAATTGACAAATTTGGCTTTAGGCTTTTTTCTTCAACCATTTCCTTCATGAACTTGTATGCATTATTCCAGTGCCCCTTTTCACAAAACATCATAATCAAAATCCGGTAAGTATTCACATTAGGTTCAACTTGATTCTCATCCATTTCCTTTTTCAACTTCAAAACCATATCAATAGATTTCGAGTCGACAAACATTCTCATCAGTATATTATAAGTCAACGTATTAGGCAAGCATTTCAGTTCCTTCATTTTAGCAAACATCCGATGCGCACCATTCACATCATGCAACTCAGCTATGCATCCAAAAATCGAATTGAAAGTAGATGCATTAGGAGCAACCCCTTTCTTAACCATAGTATCAAGAACCTTCACAGCGTCATCAAGATTCTCATCCTTACAATGACTCTCAATGAGGAAATTGTAACTAATCGTATCCGCAGCACAACCGAGTCTCTTCATTTGATTATAAACCTGCAAAACCTTCTCAGTCCTACCAGCTTTCACATGAACCCTCATAAGACTATTAAAAGTAACAGCATTCGGATCACACCCAGCATCTATCATCTCAGAAAAAACATCATGAGCACGAGTGATTTGTCCACTCCGACAGAGCGAATCAATCACAATGCTGTAAGTATAAACATTAGGCTTCACACCAGCCACCTTCATATCACTGAAAACCTCCTCAGCTTTCGATATATCACCAGCGCGACACCAACCATGAACTAAGCTAGTATAAACTATAACATCAGGCTCAAACTTATGCTTAAGACTATCGAAAAATGTTTGCGCTTCACTAGCTCTTCTCTTCTTACATAAACTACTAATGACAATTGAAAACGAAACCTTATCAGGAGTGCAACCATAGTCTTCCATGCGGTTAAAAGCGTGCACCGCCTCCGCAGCCAATCCTGCCCTCACGTATCGCCGGACGAGAACAGAGAACGTGCTTAAGGTTATTTTGACACCGCGCGATTTCATCAAATCGATCAAATTCCATGCTAAATCGAAGTGTCGGAGCTTCCCGGCGAGGTCGATCATTTCGTTGTATGGCTCCGGGGAGGATGGGAAACCATCTAGGGTGGTGGCCCAATTGAAGAAAGCTAGGGATTGGAGGAATGGGATACCGTGGCGGACACTACCGCATTTTTCAATTACACGGCGGGTGATGGAGGGGGAAATTGAATGGACGGTTGAGATTTTGGAAAAATCAATGGAGAGATCGGGTATGGTGAAATTGTGTGAGGGTGAAACGGGATTAGGGTTAGGGTTAGGGTTTTTGCGGTAGTGATCTTTAATGACGGTGTGAAATTTGTCGATTATGGTGGAGTCTTCGGGAGATAGATTGGTATTTTGAGGAGTGTCATTCTCGTGAGAAAGAAGAGGTGAAGAAGAGCATAGTCTGAAAGTGTAGGGTAAGTGCTGGAAAAGAGAGTGGTGCAAGTGAGAGTGTGCCCTTGATTTGATGAGTGCCATTGGTGGTTATGTTGGTGAAGTGTTGCTCGATGAAGAGGGATAGCAATGACGGTAACGCTGGTGGTGTAAATTTTGAAAGTGGAGAAGAAATGAGTTATTGGCGGCGTGTTCAGGTTGGGTTCAGTTCAGTCCAGTGTCTTTGGCGAGCAACATGTTGAAAAATACGAGATGAATGTGGGCAATTCAATAGTGATTTGGGTTCTAAATAAAAGGAAATTACTTTATCCACCTCATGCGTAGGGGAGGGTGAACAGAGAAAACTTGAATTTCTTTTTCTTTTAATATATTTTTTAGATGTATTTTCGGAACATCAATACTTTATAAGTGAATCGAGTCATTCATTCTCATATTTTTTGGAATTAGTCTAGAGATACACATTCATAATTCTACAAGGTGTGTTTGTGAGTGCATCTCACGACTAACCTCTAGAAGCATTATGAGATGGTGGACGAGTGTTTGCATAATTCATAGAGTATTTCAAAAGTATATCTCTGAAAATCCTCATAATATTAGACTCACTTATATTTTAGGTCATTTATACTAAAGATATTATAGCTTCGTACTAATTTTATCAATGTAATACAAACATGTCATATATAAAATCAAACAATAATACAAATCTCAACATTAATCAATTAATCGAAAATGTTTTCACAATATATAATTTGTTCAGAAAATACAAATAATACAAATGTTACCAAAATACAAATAAAAAATGAACTACTATGTATATCTAACTCATCTTGTTTCTCCTTTACTTCCGTATTGCCAGTCATTTTGTGCCTCTGCTAAGATGGTCTGTAAGGCGGCCATACCAGAACTCCCTTCCTTAAAATCCCCTCTTTATAGGGAATCTCTCGCAAGCGTCGCAATACGTTGACAGGCCACCAACACGTTTTAGGTGTGGCCATCCTTAGTCTGCTCATCTTCCAATACCTCATAATGAGATTACCTAGGTGGTGCCCCTATGGCATTTGGTATCATGTAAGGAAATGACATATTATAGAATCATTGCATGTATCTGAATGCAGTAGCCCATGGATCAAGAACTGGCACACTGCGTGCATCATCTGGTACCAAATGATTATAGAAATCATCGAGTATGGAATTAAGATCTCTGCAGCGGACTGTCGGAGGAGCAGACACTGAGGGATATCTTGGAATAAATTGAAGAAACCCGAACTGGCACGTGATCTGCTCAGACAAATGTGCATACATCAGGCGTGACCCACAAGTTAACCACCCAGGGTAGAAGGTTATGTCGTCCAAGGGACAATATGACAATGATTTTTGTATGGGTAGTAACATATTGTCATTTGCTACAGTGTGCTTGCTAAACACTCAAAAATGATGTATCATCTGATTCCCTTTGAGCCAGATATAAGAGCAAGCACCTTGCCAATCCTCGGTGTAGTTATCACCAAGTTCTCAATCGGATACGGGAGGAAAGTGACAGAGGATCTGTAACACCCTTTTCTACCCCCACTTATGTTGGAGCAGAAACAACTCAATTATCAGAGTAAAACATCAAAAATGCCTCAAAGGGTGCACATTTCTCATTCAAATCAAAATAATGCACTTGTCCTGCAAACAAAAGGTTTTTCCTCAAAACAAATCAAAAGCTTCACATGGCGGCGGAACTCAAAATTTTCAAATAAAAAGGTTTTCATTCAACATCATAATAATCAAAAGGGTTTTTAATAAGAACCCTCAAATAGGCAGCAGATCCACCATAACCACAAATACTCAAAAAGGTTTTCAAAAGGAAACCATATCATCAAATAACAGCAAAAATAAGGAAAACAACATAGTTGACTCAAAGGACCCCAACCCGATGTTACACTATAAGAGCAAGACCCTCTAAATCGACCAAAAGCAAATAAACTTCAAGGTCCTCGAAGGCATCCACAGCTAAACCTGATCATCTACACGTTACCCACGTGGAGGCAACATTCAAACAGGCAGGGTGAGTAATCACGATTCATAATAATCAATATAAAACAAGATATACATAAAATGGCATTATCTACATATACAACATCTTCAGGGTCATCACAGGGAAAACATCAAAATCACGAACAACATCATAAAATACAACAATGCCAATTAAATGCAAATGCACAACAGGACTCATGCATGTGGTACCAATCGTCATAATCGATGGACACTAGGTCATCACCCCTCCAAAGATCCCCGTCAATAGGATCGATCCCGCAATTGGAACCGGAGCACGTCATAGTTACCTCATATCCGCGTAATGGGAATGAAGCGTCGTCACAGAGTATGCATATGAATGTATGATACACAACATCAATAATCATCATCATCAAATAAACATTATAATGTGCATCATCATTCATCAATTCTCATATACATCATGTCATCACATATTCGTCAAGTAAATCACCAAAACATCATCATATATTCACTAGTAACGTCATGGAAAATCGTCATAAAAATCACAGCATCAAGGCATCAAAACAGCACAGCACATAAACAAAACATCGCGAACAGCAGACGTTTGCTACTGAGTTCGCTAGGCGAACCAGTTCGCTGGGACCTTCGCTTTGCGAAGCGGTCGGCGAATCCCACAGTCACCACACTAAAACACCAGAAACACCATATGTCATACTCGCTGGTTTATTCGCTGTGTGAAGCCACTCGCTGGCTCATTCGCTTTGCGAGACTTCCAACGAATCCCCAATTCCATCCCAGAATCATCCCAGTACCCACACTCATGTTATCGCGCATTCGCTGCGTTGCTCGCTTTGCGAGCCTTGGCGAACATTCGCCTTGCGAAGGAATGGTTCGCTTAGCGAACCTACGATTACAGTAAATCACTGCTACGCATCAGTAGCTCCCCAGCCTTAAAGGTACCTGCGATTACAACCCCAAATGACCCAAAAACATCCCTACAACAGTCCTAATGCATCACGGAAATCATCGGCATAAAACTTACATCTATTAGGTCGATTCAGGACACTAGAGGAACCTTAAATTCCCTAAACCTTCACAAAACCCCAATTTCCCTTACGGCCCTTACAATCCTCTTTTCCACAGGGCCAAAACATCGTCGACAGGGAATCAGCCCCAAGGTCTATTTCATCCGATTAAATTCAACCCTTAATAATCGATTCTTAAAATACCCTCAAAATCACCAATTCATCACAAAACCCCACAAACCCTCAAACACAAAACATCCACTTCAATTACATCGAATCCTATATTGAAAACAATGAAGGTAATTACTCCCCATACCTTAGATTGTCGATCCGAAGTGTTCTCTCTTGAGCCTTGGGAAACCTTCACGAAATCCTCGTCTTTTCCCTCTTTCCTCAGAGCTCTCCTTCTTTCCTTCTTTGTACGTTCTAACCAAAAAGAACCTTATTCTCAAAATCCTCCTTTTTATACCCACTCTAACCCTTGGGCCTCAAAATTGGGCTTTCTCCATAATGCCCTCACTAATTCCCCTCAAATGTCCACTTTACCCTTAATTCCTCTAATATTATTTAAAATAAATAATAATACAATATATTCCGTAATACATACTATTATTTAATTAAATAACCAAAAATTCACAAAACACCGACATCGACACGAATCACCAAAGTTCACAGAAATTCATGAATATAATATTTAAATAAATTAAATAAATATTCTTACGAAAATCGGGGTGTTACAACTCTCCCCCACTTAAAGAATTTTTACCCTCGAAAATTACCTCAAGGAAATAGAGTCGGATACGACTCCCTCATCTGATCTTCACGTTCCCAAGTCCAACTCTCGCCAGCTGGTCCACCCCACCACACCTTCACCAAAGCTATGTCTTTACCCCGCAACTGCTTCATCTCTCGACCATCAACACGCACAGGCAATGCTTCCACAGTCAGATTATCCCTAACTTGTACATCATTCATCTGAATCACATGCGACGTATCTGGAACGTACTTCCTCAACTGAGACACACGGAACACGTTATGCAAATTCGCAAGTGACGGCGGTAAAGCAATTCGATAGGCTACCTCTCCTATCCTCTGCGATATCTGATAATGACCAACAAAACGTGGAGTGAGCTTCCTAGACTTCAAAGCTCGACCCACATCAGTCACTGGCGTCACTCTCAAAGACACATGATCTCCATCTTGGAATTCAAGTGATTTCCTCCTCTTATCATGATAACTCTTCTGACGACTCTGCGAAGCTTTCATCCTTTCTTGTATCGTTCTAATCTTCTCAGTCGTCTCTTGCACAATCTCAGGTCCGAGTACAACACTCTCGCCCGATTCATACCAACACAGAGGAGTTCTACACCTTCTCCCATACAAAGCTTCATAGGGCGTCATCCCAATACTAGCATGAAAATTATTATTGTACGTGAACTCAATCAACGATAAATGGCTATCCCAAGATCCTCCATGATCCAACACACAAGCCCTTAGCAAATCCTCTAAAGATTGGATCTTCCTTTCAGTCTGATCGTCCGTCTGCGGATGGTAGGCAGAACTCATCCTCAACTTAGTACCCAAGGCATCTTGCAAACTCTTCCAGAACCTCGATGTAAATCTCGGATCTCTATCCGACACAATACTCGAAGGTATCCCATGCAACCTCACGATCTCCTCAATATACATCTCGGATAACTTCTGCATAGAATGATTAATCTTCATCGGCAAGAAATGAGCCAACTTAGTTAATCTATCCACAATTACCCAAATTGAATCATTTCCCTTAGCAGTCCTTGGCAATCCCGACACAAAATTCATGGAAATACTATCCCACTTCCATTTTAGAATACTCAACGGTTGCATCATACCTAAAGGCTTCTGATGCTCAATCTTCGACTTCTGACAAGTCAAACACGCAGAGACGAACTCTGGAATATCCTTCTTCTTACCCGGCCACCAAAATAACTTCTTCAAATCCTGGTACATCTTCGTAGCACCGAGATGGATACTCAACCCACTCTGATGTCCTTCTTCTAGAATGCTCTTCTTGATTTCCGAAACATCTGGAACATACACTCTATCTTTAAACATCATCACACCATTCTCATCAATCCAGAATTCTCCTCCGTTACCTTGGTTAATCAAAGTCAACTGGTCAACTAACTTTAAGTCAGATTGCTGTCCCATTCGGATTTCTTCCAAAATACTATTCGTCAACTTCAACATTCCCAACTTCACACTGTCAGGAGTCTTCTCGCAAACCAAACTCAAATCTCGAAACTGTTCAATTAATTCCAACTCTTTCACCATAAGCATCGACATATGCAACGACTTTCTGCTCAACGCATCGGCCACTACATTTGCTTTGCCCAGATGATAACTCAAATCAAAATCAAAATCCTTCAACAGTTCTAACCACCTTCTCTGCCTCATATTCAATTCTTTCTGATCAAACAAGTACTTCAAACTTTTATGATCGCTGAACACTTCAAATTTAGAGCCAAATAGATAATGTCTCCAAATCTTCAACACAAACACCACAGCGGCCAATTCCAAGTCATGCGTAGGATAATTCCTCTCATGAACTCGCAATTGTCTCGAAGCATAGGCAACAAGTTGTCCATTCTGCATTAATACTCCACCAAGACCCATCTTCGACGCATCGCAGTACACCATAAAAGATTCACTCAGATTGGGCAAAATCAACACTGGAGCAGTCGTCAACTTCTTCTTTAATGCCACAAAACTCTCTTCACAAGCTACATCCCACACAAAAGCTTGACCCTTTCGAGTCAACTGAGTCAGAGGTAACGACAACTTAGAAAAGCCTTCAATAAACTTGTGGTAGTAACCCGCTAATCCCAGAAAACTTCGTATCTCAGTAGCAGACTTCGGAGTCTCCCACTGTAATACAACATCAATCTTAGAAGGATCAACAACAATTCCACCCCTTGAAATCACATGGCCAAGAAAGCTTACTTCCTTCAGCCAGAACTCGAACTTAGACAGCTTTGCATACAACTTCTTCTCCTTCAAGACTTGCAACACAGTTCTCAAATGCTCAGCATGCTCTTCTTCTGATTTAGAATATATCAGAATGTCATCAATAAACACCACCACAAACTTATCCAAACACTCATGAAAGATATGATTCATATACTCCATGAACACACCAGGTGCATTGGATACACCAAACGGCATCACCGTGTATTCATAGTGACCATACCTCGTTCAGAAAGCTGTCTTCGGAATATCATCAGGCTTAACTCGAATCTGATGATAACCTAACCTCAAATCAATCTTGATAAACACACGGGCACTTACTAACTGATCCATCAAATCGTCGATTCTCGGTAGTGGATACTTATTCTTGATCGTCACCTTATTCAACTGTCGATAATCAACACACAACCTCATGCTACCATCTTTCTTCTTCACTAACAGCATAAGAGCACCCCATGGAGAAACACTTGGTCGAACAAACCTCTTCTCAAGCAATTCTTCCAGCTGTTTCTTCAATTCACTTAGCTCAGAAGCTGACATCCGATAAGGAGCCATTGACACTGGACTCTGCTAAGATGGTATGTAAGGCGGCCATACCAGAACTCCCTTCGTTAAAATCCCCTCTATATAGGGCATCTCTCGCAAGCGTCGCAATACGCTGACAGGCCACCAACACGTTTTAGGCGTGGTCATCCTTAGTCTGCTCATCTTCCAATACCTCATAATAAGATGACCTAGGTGGTGCCCCTATAGCATTTGGTATCATGTAAGGAAATGACATATTATAGAATCATTGCATGTATCTGAATGCAGTAGCCCATGGATCAAGAACTGGCACATTGCGTGCATCATCTGGTACCAAATGATTATAGAAATCATCGAGTATGGAATTAAGATCTCTGCAGCAGACTGTCGGAAGAGCAGACACTGAGGGATGTCTTGGAATAAATTAAAGAAACCCGAACTGGCACGTGATCTGCTCAGACAGATATGCATACATCAGGCGTGACCCACAAGTTAACCACCCAGGGTAGAAGGTTATGTCGTCCAAGGGACAGTATGACAATGATTTTTGTATGGGTAGTAACATATTGTCATTTGCTACAGTGCGCTTGCTAAACACTCGAAAATGATGTATCATCTGATTCCCTTTGAGCCAGATATAAGAGCAAGCACCTTGCCAATCCTCGGAGTAGTTATCACCCAAGTTCTCAATCGGATACGGGAGGAAAGTGACAGAGGATCTGTAACACCCTTTTCTACCCCCACTTATGTTGCAGCAGAAACAACTCAATTATCAGAGTAAAACATCAAAAATGCCTCAAAGGGTGCACATTTCTCATTCAAATCAAAATAATACACTTGTCCTATAAACAAAGGGTTTTTCCTTAAAACAAATCAAAAGCCTTCACATGGCGGCGGAACTCAAAATTTTCAAATAAAAAGGTTTTCATTCAACATCATAATAATCAAAAGGGTTTTTAATAAGAGCCCTCAAATAGGCAGCAGATCCACCATAACCACAAATACTCAAAAAGGTTTTCAAAAGGAAACCATATCATCAAATAACAGCAAAAATAAGGAAAACAACATAGTTGACTCAAAGGACCCCAACCCGATGTTACACTATCCGAGCAAGACCCTCTAAATCGACCAAAAGCAAATAAACTTCAAGGTCCTTGAAGGCATCCACAGCTAAACCTGATCATCTGCACGTTACCCACGTGGAGGCAACATTCAAACAGGCAGGGTGAGTAATCACGATTCATAATAATCAATATAAAACAAGATATACATAAAATGGCATTATCTACATATACAACATCTTCAGGGTCATCACAAGGAAAACATCAAAATCACGAACAACATCATAAAATACAACAATGTCAATTAAATGCAAATGCACAACAGGACTCATGCATGTGGTACCAATCGTCATAATCGATGGACACTAGGTCATCACCCCTCCAAAAATCCCTGTCAATAGGATCGATCCCGCAATTGGAACCGGAGCACGTCATAGTTACCTCATATTAATGGGAATGAAGCGTCGTCACAGAATATGCATATGAATGTATGATACACAACATCAATAATCATCATCATCAAATAAACATCATAATGTGCATCATCATTCAATCAATTCTCATATATGTCATGTCATCACATATTCGTCAAGTAAATTACCAAAACATCATCATATATTCACTAGTAACGTTATGGAAAATCATCATAAAAATCACAGCATCAAGGCATCAAAACAGCACAGCACATAAACAAAACATCGCGAACAGCAGACGTTCGCTACTGAGTTCGCTAGGCGAACTAGTTCGCTGGGACCTTCGCTTTGCGAAGCGGTCAGCGAATCCCACAGTCACCACACTAAAACACCAGAAACACCATATGTCATACTTGCTGGTTTATTCGCTGTGTGAAGCCACTCGCTGGCTCATTCGCTTTGCGAGACTTCCAGCGAATCCCCAATTCCATCCCAGAATCATCCCAGTACCCACACTCATATTATCGCGCATTCGCTGCGCTGCTCTCTTTGCGAGCCTTGGCGAACATTCGCCTTGCGAAGGAATGGCTCGCTTAGCGAACCTGCGATTATAGTAAATCACTGCTACGCATCAGTAGCTCCCCAGCCTCAATGGTACCTGCGATTGTCACACCCTAATTTTTTCCCTAACTTTAGCATTGCATATCATATCATTTTCCATATCATTTACGCATTCCATTAGGCCATAACTTTGCATTCATTCATCTGCATTGAGCTTTTAAGGCATGAGATCAAGGAATTTTGCGCAAGCTAGGGTTTAGATTCTTGGTCAGGGTGAGCTCACTGTTACTCAAGATGCAAGATTCTCTTCTATCCTGACTCACCAAGAACGATTGGATTAGGGTTTTCCTTGGTGTGAATTATGCAATTGGAATTCATTGGATTTAGAGTTTATGTGATCTTATCATCTTCAATGTCACTTGCTTCAAGGTTCTCGGTGTCACCAGATGTTCAGGGTTTCATTAATGGTCTAACTGAGAATGCTTTGAATTAGGGTTTTATTCCTTTTTAACTTCTCAAGCCACTATTAGGAAAGAGGGTTAAAGTTTCTCGTCCTTAGTGTTTGAATCTTGATTCGGATTTGAGAAATGAAGGTTTAGTATGGATTCTTTTGAAGAGAGGCGAGTCCATAAGTCCAATTTAGTCAAGGTTTGGTCGGAGGCGCATTTAAATGGACTTTTGGGCAAGTGATTTATTTGAAATGCAAAGGCATGATCATTTGGTTTCTAAATTGATTTTTAAGTCATATCTCAAGAGATTTTTAAGCCATGATTTAAGATCATTTTCAAAAGATGCCTCAAGTGATTCAAGATTAATTTTTTTTGTTGAACCCTTTTTGTCAAAGATAATGATCCTCGAGTTAATCTAGGATTCCAAGGCTTACAAAGTGAACACGAGGTTCCGAATTCAAATATCATTAGTTCCATTCAAAATTCCAAGTCACCTTTTTGTTCAAATTCAAGTCATTAGTTCGAATCCAAATTCAAGGCAAATAATGATATTTAACTCAAGGTTTAAATTCCACTAATCCACAATTGTACCATAATCTAAAAGAGCTTTCAAAATCCAAACCATTTCCAATTAACACTCAAACTTTCATGCCAAATTCATCCTCTCAATCCAATTCATGCTTCATGTTATGTTCAATCACAAGTCATAAACCAATTCAAAATTCAATCCATATTTCAAGTCATGATTATCCAAATAACTCCATTCAAATTCATTCAAAATATACAAGTTCTCAAGTCACAATTACAAGAATTTTTCACATTGCTACAAGATTCCTAAGTGACAAAAACCTAAGAAATGCCTAAAGGATCAACTACGCTCAATCTTCCAATTCCCAAATTACTACATGCCATTGGTTTCCATCCTTTTTTTCCATGCTTCAAATAATGCTCCCCTAAGCTCATTTTGAACCTACAAATTCAAGAAATAATTCATGTCAAAATTCAAATTCCAAAAATTCATAACTCAAAAACCACATTCAAGTCATGTTTATTCAACAATAACATCATTCTCATTCAATTCATCAATTATTCACATTCCAACCAATTCCATATTCATATTCATTCTTCATTTCATTTCAAATTCAAATAATTCAATCTCTAAACCATACCATCACATTCAAAATTCATAAACCAAACCATTTTAAATCATACCAATTCATCCATATTCAATTCATCTTTCACAAATACTCAATCCATAATTCCAAATTCATTACAAACCACATTCAATCCACACTTGATCATACCATTTCCATGTCACAAAAATTCATGTCATCACATTTCAATTCCAATTCAATTCATTTCCATGACCAGAACCATTTCAAATTCTAAACCAAGGTCCAAATCAATTCACACAAGTTTATTCAAGGCAGAATATCAGTACAAGAAAATAGGACCACACAAATACTCCAAACACAATAAGACAAAAGTACAGCAGAGAGAAAGGTACAGCAGCAGATGCAGATGCAAAATAGGGCAGATGTAGCAGACAAGGTAGATACACCATTTTGGTAAGGCAGTTTGAGCATCAAAGAAAGTAAGGGCAGACATACCAAAACCAAAGGTACTTCAGCAAAGTTCAAATCACAAACCTTAGTTATTTCTGCTATAAATCAGGAAGTTACGCATCAGATCAAAGGGGACCTGAACAACGACAAAAAACCAGAGAAATTTGAGAGAGGAAAATCAAGAGAACAGCCCCAAAAATTCACATAGCAGTGTATCAAGAAAACCTAACAACCATTTTCCAACACAGAAACCCAGAGATAAAAAACCAGAGAAATTTTTTTACCACTAACGCTGTACAAGAAAAAACGAGGCAGCTCTTGAAAATTTCAGCATCACACAAATCCAGATACAACCTAAACTCTCCAAACTCGCAGAAAAGAAAAGTGGAAATACTTACTTGAATACAAGGCAACTCTGACCCTCTCCCATTTGCAGGTAGTTTCTTTTCCTATACTCATTTTTTTTTTACATTCAAAAGTATAAATCGTACCTGAGCTCAAAACTTTCAAATCATTAACCCCACGGATTCCTTCTGAACCGAGTTTCCATTAAGCATCGTTTCGATGTTGTCATTGCTCCATGAATGATGAGTAGAAGCCACGCGGATTGAGAGAATACGAGAGACCGAGAGGCCACGAATCATGAACGATTCCGAGAGAGAGTAGATCGACACAGAGAAATCGTGTTTCAGAGAGAATAGTAAGCAGTCGAGAGAGTTTGATCGCGAGAGAGAGATTCGAATAGAGTGCGATTTCGAGCAAAAACTGAGTATGATTGGGAGAGTAGAGATCGAAAGAGAAATCGGAGCAAAAAAACCAGAAAGGATTGTAGGGGTTGAGCGAGTTCTTGAATCGTGTTTTTTTGGAATTCACTTTATCTTGGCTTTTGTTTGTATCCGCCGTTTGGGAATCACAGGGTTCTCAAGAAACCCTATTTCACAGCCAAACCGACCCGCTCCGAGTCCAGAAACCGACCCGTTCCACCTAACCCGGTTGCCCATGTTGGACCGACTTTATTGGGCTCTAGCTGCTTTGTTTCAGCATGTTTTACTTTAGTTCTTTAGGATTTTATTTCTTTTTCTTAGTTAGAAACCCTTTATAGGTTAGTTAATTTTAATTTTAGGTTTAACATTAGGTTTAGTTTTTTTTAGTCTTAGGTTTAATTAATTTTAATTTCAAGATTAATTTTTTAGTTTAGTAATTTTCTAGACTTTAGATTATTGTTAGTAATTGTTTTAGGTTTAGTTGATTTCAATTTTTAAAAATATTAAAAAATAACCGAAAAAATGATAAAATAAAAAAACACCAAAATAGTTAATCTTTCTTTAAACGTAAAAAAAAAATTGTGAGAGTTAATTAAACCTCGTGTGTGACTTAGGCGTCATTTGTGATTTGCGATTTTGCATCGCAAAGTGGTTACCGTTGCACCATTTGTGATCTTTTCACTTGTTTTGTGATTTCCTTTTTATTTCTCATATTCCCTTGTATTTTCTTATGTATCCCTCCCCGGTTTAATGTAATTTGTATTTTAGTTTCCATTGTACTGCTAGTTAGATGTCTTAGGACTTAGGATTGAACCCAAATGCATTCTTGATCCACATATCAAGTCACAACCCAACTTGTAAGCCGATTGCCTCGTGCATCGCCATCAACCTTGTTCGTTACACTTCAATTTTTTTTTCTCAACTAGCAATAAACCCTTGATCCAACGTCAAGTGGCATTTTTCTCAAAAAACTCAAAACACTTCCTTAAATAAGAGAATAAAGTTCTCTTTGTATTGAACTAAAGAGAGAGGATTGGGTGAAGACCTCTTCCTCTTCGAGTATTAGGATGCTCACTTTAGAGTGTGTGGTCTCGATACTCGTCTTTCAATACGAAGACGTGACTATATTCACCACCCATTCTTTCAAAAACCTTTTTCTACTTCATTTCTCATTTTCATTCTCCTTAGTCAAAAACCTTGGTCTTGTACCAAGTGCATTTTCAAACCTTTTCTCAATAAACTTAGATGGTCTTGGAGTGGTTAGGCGAAAGCCTTCTCCTATCCTGAGTGCTTGACATTTCCTTTAGGGTTCACTGTCGTAAAGCACTTACCATCTAAAACCAAAAACACTTCCTTAATAAGAGAATAAAGTTCTCTTTGTATTGAACGAAAGAGAGAGGATTAGGTGAAGACCTCTTCCTCTTCGAGTATTAAGATGTTCACTTTAGAGTGTGTGGTCTCGATACTCGTCTTTCAATACGAAGACGTGACTATATTTGCCACACAGTTTTCATAACAAACCTTTTGAGATAAAGAATTGGGTACTACCCGAAGGGGTTCCTATCCGAGGACTTATTTCACCCTTTAAAACCAACCTTCACAAATCAAATGAGACATCTTGCCTTAATGGCGAAAATCAACCTTTTCAAAAAGGACATGTTACGTCCGTTCTACCGCAAACAGGTAACGCATAAGACTCCACGAGCGAGCCGCAAAACACCTAACTGCTAGAACCCGCACGTTAGCATCATCCATAAAAAACACCAACAAACCGTAGTCGGTCGAACTACAATTGCTCTGATTCTTCATTCTTGTCCAAATGTAAGATAGGTAGGCACAAGATTGTGATGATCTTGGCGAGCCACCTTCTATCCATCTTCCGTTTTCTATCCCCCCTTCCATTTTCTTCACCCGTAGTCCTCCGAACTACGTTGACTCTGAATTTCCCATTGCACAAGGGAATACGTAGGCATAGGACCGCGAAGTCCTATTGAGTCCCCTTTTCTTCTCCCCGCCTTTTCTTTTATTTTCTTTCACAATCTTTGTTCATACCCTTCTCTTTCCCTCTTTAGAACACTCTTAGAAAGCAATTTCCTCTAGCAAACATCTCAACACATAGACAAGCAAATGGTTCCCATCGAGTACGATGGATGTAGAGGGTGCTAATACCTTCCCTCCGCATAACAGGCTTCCGAACCCATAATTTGGTTGCGAGACCATCTTATCCTTTTTCTTCTTTCGGTTTTCTCGATGTTTTCCCTTCCCCTCATGGGATAAATAAAGTTCGATGGTGACTCTTCTGTTTCTTCCTCTTTTCGCCTCCGGTCAACTATTTTTCGAGTAGTGACAGTTATTACAACCCCAAATGACACAAAAACATCCCTACAACAGTCCTAATGCATCACGGAAATCATCGGCATAAAACTTACATCTATTAGGTCGATTCAGGACACTAGAGGAACCTTAAATTCCCTAAACCTTCACAAAACCCCAATTTCCCTTACGGCCCTTACAATCCTCTTTTCCACAGGGTCAAAATATCGTCGACAGGGAATCATCCCCAAGGTCTATTTCATCCGATTAAATTCAACCCTTAATAATCGATTCTTAAAATACCCTCAAAATCACCAATTCATCACAAAACCCCACAAACCCTTAAACATAAAACATCCACTTCAATTACATCGAATCCTATATTGAAAACAATGAAGGTAATTACTCCCCATACCTTAGATTGTCGATCCGAAGTGTTCTCTCTTGAGCCTTTGGAAACCTTCACGAAATCCTCGTCTTTTCCCTCTTTCCTCAGAGCTCTCCTTCTTTCCTTCTTTGCACGTTCTAACCAAAAAGAACCCTATTCTCAAAATCCTCCTTTTTATACCCACTCTAACCCTTGGGCCTCAAAATTGGGCTTTCTCCATAATGCCCTCACTAATTCCCCTCAAATGTCCACTTTACCCTTAATTCCTCTAATATTATTTAAAATAAATAATAATACAATATATTCCGTAATACATACTATTATTTAATTAAATAACCAAAAATTCACAAAACACCGACATCGACACGAATCACCAAAGTTCACAGAAATTCACGAATATAATATTTAAATAAATTAAATAAATATTCTTATGAAAATCGGGGTGTTACAACTCTCCCCCACTTAAAGAATTTTCACCCTCGAAAATTACCTCAAGGAAACAGAGTCGGATACGACTCCCTAATCTGATCTTCACGTTCCCAAATCCAACTCTCGCCAGCTGGTCCACCCCACCACACCTTCACCAAAGCTATGTCTTTACCCCGCAACTGCTTCATCTCTCGACCATCAACACGCACAGGCAATGCTTCCACAGTCAGATTATCCCTAACTTGTACATCATTCATCTGAATCACATGCGATGGATCTGGAACGTACTTCCTCAACTGAGACACACGGAACATGTTATGCAAATTTGCAAGTGACGGCGGTAAAGCAATTCGATAGACTACCTCTCCTATCCTCTGCGATATCTGATAAGGACCAACAACACGTGGAGTGAGCTTCCTAGACTTCAAAGCTCGACCCACATCAGTCACTGGCATCACTCTCAAAAACACATGATCTCCATCTTGGAATTCAAGTGATTTCCTCCTCTTATCATGATAACTCTTCTGACGACTCTGCGAAGCTTTCATCTTTTCTTGTATCGTCCTAATCTTCTCAGTCGTCTCTTGCACAATCTCAGGTCCGAGTACAACACTCTCGCCCGATTCATACCAACACAGAGGAGTTCTACACCTTCTCCCATACAAAGCTTCATAGGGCGTCATCCCAATACTAGCATGAAAATTATTATTGTACGTGAACTCAATCAACGGTAAATGGCTATCCCAAGATCCTCCATGATCCAACACACAAGCCCTTAGCAAATCCTCTAAAGATTGGACCGTCCTTTCAGTCTGACCGTCCGTCTGCGGATGGTAGGCATAACTCATCCTTAACTTAGTACCCAAGGCATCTTGCAAACTCTTCCAGAACCTCGATGTAAATCTCGGATCTCTATCCGACACAATACTCGAAGGTATCCCATGCAACTTCACGATCTCCTCAATATACATCTCGGCTAACTTCTGCATAGAATGATTAATCTTCATCGGCAAGAAATGAGCTGACTTAGTTAATCTATCCACAATTACCCAAATTGAATCATTTCCCTTAGCAGTCCTCGGCAATCTCGACACAAAATCCATGGAAATACTATCCCACTTCCATTTTAGAATACTCAACGGTTGCATCATACCTAAAGGCTTCTGATGCTCAATCTTCGACTTCTGACAAGTCAAACACACAGAGACGAACTCTGCAATATCCTTCTTCATACCCGGCCACCAAAACAACTTCTTCAAATCCTGGTACATCTTCGTAGCACCGAGATGCATACTCAACCCACTCTGATGTCCTTCTTCTAGAATGCTCTTCTTGATTTCCGAAACATCTGGAACATGCACTCTATCTCTAAACATCATCACACCATTCTCATCAATCCGGAATTCTCCTCCGTTACCTTGGTTAATCAAAGTCAACTTGTCAACTAACTTTAAGTCAGATTGCTGTCCCATTCGGATTTCTTCCAAAATACTATTCGTCAACTTCAACATTCCCAACTTCACACTGTCAGGAGTCTTCTCGCAAACCAAACTCAAATCTCGAAACTGTTCAATTAATTCCAACTCTTTCACCATAAGCATCGACA
Source organism: Lathyrus tuberosus (assembly GCA_022829125.1). Taxonomy (NCBI): domain Eukaryota; kingdom Viridiplantae; phylum Streptophyta; class Magnoliopsida; order Fabales; family Fabaceae; genus Lathyrus; species Lathyrus tuberosus. The sequence goes on from JALAZF010000090.1 coordinate 13,235,889, forward strand.
TATGCAACGACTTTCTGCTCAACGCATCGGCCACTACATTTGCTTTGCCCAGATGATAACTCAAATCAAAATCAAAATCCTTCAACAGTTCTAACCACCTTCTCTGCCTCATATTCAATTCTTTCTGATCAAACAAGTACTTCAAACTTTTATGATCGCTGAACACTTCAAATTTAGAGCCAAATAGATAATGTCTCCAAATCTTCAACACAAACACCACAACGGCCAATTCCAAGTCATGCGTAGGATAATTCCTCTCATGAACTCGCAATTGTCTCGAAGCATAGGCAACAAGTTGTCCATTCTGCATTAATACTCCACCAAGACCCATCTTCGACGCATCGCAGTACACCATAAAAGATTCACTCAGATTGGGCAAAATCAACACTGGAGCAGTCGTCAACTTCTTCTTTAATGCCACAAAACTCTCTTCACAAGCTACATCCCACACAAAAGCTTGACCCTTTCGAGTCAACTGAGTCAGAGGTAACGACAACTTAGAAAAGCCTTCAATAAACTTGTGGTAGTAACCCGCTAATCCCAGAAAACTTCGTATCTCAGTAGCAGACTTTGGAGTCTCCCACTGTAATACAACATCAATCTTAGAAGGATCAAAAGCAATTCCACCCCTTGAAATCACATGGCCAAGAAAGCTTACTTCCTTCAGCCAAAACTCGCACTTAGACAGTTTTGCATACAACTTCTTCTCCTTCAAGACTTGCAACATAGTTCTCAAATGCTCAGCATGCTCTTCTTCCGATTTAGAATATATCAGAATGTCATCAATAAACACCATCACAAGCTTATCCAAATACTCATGAAAGATATGATTCATATACTCCATGAACACACCAGGTGCATTGGATACACCAAACGGCATCACCGTGTATTCATAGTGACCATACCTCGTTCGGAAAGCTGTCTTCGGAATATCATCAGGCTTAACTCGAATCTGATGATAACCTAACCTCAAATCAATCTTTATAAACACACAGGCACCTACTAACTGATACATCAAATCTTCGATTCTCGGTAGTGGATACTTATTCTTGATCGTCACCTTATTCAACTATCGATAATCAACACACAACCTCATGCTACCATCTTTCTTCTTCACTAACAACATAAGAGCACCCCATGGAGAAACACTTGGTTTTACAAACCTCTTCTCAAGCAATTCTTCCAACTGTTTCTTTAATTCACTTAGCTCAGAAGCTGACATCCGATAAGGAGCCATTGACACTGGACTCTGCTAAGATGGTATGTAAGGCGGCTATACCAGAACTCCCTTCCTTAAAATCCCCTCTTTATAGGGCATCTCTTGCAAGCGTCGCAATACGCTGACAGGCCACCAACACGTTTTAGGCGTGGTCATCCTTAGTCTGATCATCTTCCAATACCTCATAATGAGATGACCTAGGTGGTGCCCCCATAGCATTTGGTATCATGTAAGGAAATGACATATTATAGAATCATTGCATGTATCTGAATGTAATAGCCCATGGATCAAGAACTGGCACACTGCGTGCATCATCTGGTACCAAATGATTATAGAAATCATCGAGTATGGAATTAAGATCTCTGTAGCGGACTGTCGGAAGAGCAGACACTGAGGGATGTCTTGGAATAAACTGAAGAAACCCGAACTGGCACGTGATCTGCTCAGACAGATGTGCATACATCAGGCGTGACCCACAAGTTAACCACCCAGGGTAGAAGGTTATGTCGTCCAAGGGACAATATGACAATGATTTTTGTATGGGTAGTAACATATTGTCATTTGCTACAGTGCGCTTGCTAAACACTCGAAAATGATGTATCATCTGATTCCCTTTGAGCCAGATATAAGAGCAAGCACCTTGCCAATCCTCGGTGTAGTTATCACTAAGTTCTCAATCGGATACGGGAGGAAAGTGGCAGAGGATCTGTAACACCCTTTTCTACCCCCACTTATGTTGCAGCAGAAACAACTCAATTATCAGAGTAAAACATCAAAAATGCCTCAAAGGGTGCACATTTCTCATTCAAATCAAAATAATACACTTGTCCTGTAAACAAAGGGTTTTTCCTCAAAACAAATCAAAAGCCTTCACATGGCAGCGGAACTCAAAATTTTCAAATAAAAAGGTTTTCATTCAACATCATAATAATCAAAAGGTTTTTTAATAAGAGCCCTAAAATAGGCAGCAGATCCACCATAACCACAAATACTCAAAAAGGTTTTCAAAAGGAAACCATATCATCAAATAACAGTAAAAATAAGGAAAACAACATAGTTGACTCAAAGGACCCCAACCCGATGTTACACTATCAGAGCAAGACCCTCTAAATCGACCAAAAGCAAATAAACTTCAAGGTCCTCGAAGGCATCCACAGCTAAACCTGATCATCTGCACGTTACCCATGTGGAGGCAACATTCAAACAGGCAGGGTGAGCAATCACGATTCATAATAATCAATATAAAACAAGATATACATAAAATGGCATTATCTACATATACAACATCTTCAGGGTCATCACAAGGAAAACATCAAAATCACGAACAACATCATAAAATACAACAATGCCAATTAAATGCAAATGCACAACAGGACTCATGCATGTGGTACCAATCGTCATAATCGATGGACACTAGGTCATCACCCCTCCAAAGATCCCCGTCAATAAGATCGATCCCACAATTGGAACCGGAGCACGTCATAGTTACCTCATATCCGCGTAATGGGAATGAAGCGTCGTCACAGAGTATGCATATGAATGTATGATACACAACATCAATAATCATCATCATCAAATAAACATCATAATGTGCATCATCATTCATCAATTCTCATATACGTCATGTCATTACATATTCGTCAAGTAAATCACCAAAACATCATCATATATTCACTAGTAACGTCATGGAAAATCATCATAAAAATCACAGCATCAAGGCATCAAAACAGCACAGCTCATAAACAAAACATCGCGAACAACAGACGTTCGCTACTGAGTTCGCTAGGCGAACCAGTTCGCTGGGACCTTCACTTTGCGAAGCGGTCAGCGAATCCCACAGTCACCACACTAAATCACCAGAAACACCATATGTCATACTCGCTGGTTTATTCGCTGTGTGAAGCCACTCGCTGGCTCATTCGCTTTGCGAGACTTCCAACGAATCCCCAATTTCATCCCAGTACCCACACTCATGTTATCGCGCATTCGCTGCGCTGCAATCTTTGTGAGCCTTGGCGAACATTCGCCTTGCGAAGGAATGGTTCGCTTAGCGAACCTGGGATTACAGCAACTCGCTGCTACGCATCAGTAGCTCCCCAACCTCAAAGATACCTGCGATTACAACCCTAAATGACCCAAAAACATCCCTACAACAGTCCAAATGCATCACGGAAATCATCGGCATAAAACTTACATCTATTAGGTCGATTCAGGACACTAGAGGAACCTTAAATTCCCTAAACCTTCACAAAACCCCAATTTCCCTTACGGCCCTTACAATCCTCTTTTCTACAGGGTCAAAACATCGTCGACAGGGAATCAGTCCCAAGGTCTATTTCATCCGATTAAATTCAACCCTTAATAATCGATTCTTAAAATACCCTCAAAATCACCAATTCATCACAAAACCCCACAAACCCTCAAACACAAAACATCCACTTCAATTACATCGAATCCTATATTGAAAACAATGAAGGTAATTACTCCCCATACCTTAGATTGTTGATCCAAAGTGTTCTCTCTTGAGCCTTTGGAAACCTTCACGAAATCCTCGTCTTTTCCTTCTTTCCTCATAGCTCTCCTTCTTTCCTTCTTTGCACGTTCTAACCAAAAAGAACCCTATTCTCAAAATCCTCCTTTTTATACCCACTCTAACCCTTGGGCCTCAAAATTGGGCTTTCTCCATAATGCCCTCACTAATTCCCCTCAAATGTCCACTTTACCCTTAATTCCTCTAATATTATTTAAAATATATAATAATACAATATATTCCGTAATACATACTATTATTTAATTAAATAACCAAAAATTCACAAAACACCGACATCGACACGAATCACTAAAGTTCACAGAAATTCACGAATATAATATTTAAATAAATTAAATAAATATTCTAACGAAAATCGGGGTGTTACAACTCTCCCCCACTTAAAGAATTTTCACCCTCGAAAATTACCTCAAGGAAACAGAGTCGGAAATGACTCCCTCATCTGATCTTCACGTTCCCAAGTCCAACTCTCGCCAGCTGGTCCACCCCACCACACCTTCACCAAAGCTATGTCTTTACCCCGCAACTGCTTCATCTCTTGACCATCAACACGCACAGGCAATGCTTCCACAGTCAGATTATCCCTACCTTATACATCATTCATCTGAATCACATGCGACGGATCTGGAACGTACTTCCTCAACTGAGACACACGGAACACGTTATGTAAATTCGAAAGTGACGGCGGTAAAGCAATTCGATAGGCTACCTCTCCTATCCTCTGCGATATCTGATAAGGACCAACAAAACGTGGAGTGAGCTTCCTAGACTTCAAAGCTCGACCCACATCAGTCACTGGCGTCACTCTCAAAAACACATGATCTCCCTCTTGGAATTCAAGTGATTTCCTCCTCTTATCATGATAACTCTTCTGAACACTCTGCGAAGCTTTCATCCTTTCTTGTATCGTGTTAATCTTCTCAGTCGTCTCTTGCACAATCTCAGGTCCGAGTACAACACTCTCGCCCGATTCATACCAACACAGAGGAGTTCTACACCTTCTCCCATACAAAGCTTCATAGGGCGTCATCCCAATACTAGCATGAAAATTATTATTGTACGTGAACTCAATCAATGGTAAATGGCTATCCCAAGATCCTCCATGATCTAACACACAAGCCCTTAGCAAATCCTCTAAAGATTGGACCGTCCTTTCAGTCTGACCGTCCGTCTGCGGATGGTAGGCAGAACTCATCCTCAACTTAGTACCCAAGGCATCTTGCAAACTCTTCCAGAACCTCGATGTAAATCTCGGATCTTTATCCGACACAATACTCGAAGGTATCCCATGCAACCTCACGATCTCCTCAATATACATCTCGGCTAACTTCTGCATAGAATGATTAATCTTCATCGGCAAGAAATGAGCCGACTTAGTTAATCTATCCATAATTACCCAAATTGAATCATTTCCCTTAGCAGTCCTCGGCAATCCCGACACTAAATCCATGGAAATACTATCCCACTTCCATTTTAGAATACTCAACGGTTGCATCATACCTAAAGGCTTCTGATGCTCAATCTTCGACTTCTGACAAGTCAAACACACAGAGACGAACTCTGCAATATCCTTCTTCATACCCGGCCACCAAAATAACTTTTTCAAATCCTGGTACATCTTCGTAGCACCGAGATGGATACTCAACCCACTCTGATGTCCTTCTTCTAGAATGCTCTTCATGATTTCCGAAACATCTGGAACATACACTCTATCTCTAAACATCATCACACCATTCTCATCAATCCGGAATTCTCCTCCGTTACCTTGGTTAATCAAAGTCAACTGGTCAACTAACTTTAAGTCAGATTGTTGTCCCATTCGGATTTCTTCCAAAATACTACTCGTCAACTTCAATATTCCCAACTTCACACTGTCAGGAGTCTTCTCGCAAACCAAACTCAAATCTCGAAACTGTTCAATTAATTCCAACTCTTTCACTATAAGCATCGACATATGCAACGACTTTCTGCTCAACGCATCGGCCACTACATTTGCTTTGCCCAGATGATAACTCAAATCAAAATCAAAATCCTTCAACAGTTCTAACCACCTTCTCTGCCTCATATTCAATTCTTTCTGATCAAACAAGTACTTCAAACTTTTATGATTGCTGAACACTTCAAATTTAGAGCCAAACATATAATGTCTCCAAATCTTCAACACAAACACCACAGCGGCCAATTCCAAGTCATGCGTAGGATAATTCCTCTCATGAACTCGCAATTGTCTCGAAGCATAGGCAACAAGTTGTCCATTCTGCATTAATACTCCACCAAGACCCATCTTCGACGCATCGCAGTACACCACAAAAGATTCACTCAGATTGGGAAAAATCAACACTGGAGCAGTCGTCAACTTCTTCTTTAATTCCACAAAACTCTCTTCACAAGCTACATCCCACACAAAAGCTTGACCCTTTCGAGTCAACTGAGTCAGAGGTAACGACAACTTAGAAAAGCCTTCAATAAACTTGTGGTAGTAACCCGCTAATCCCAGAAAACTTCGTATCTCAGTAGCAGACTTCGGAGTCTCCCACTGTAATCTAACATTAATCTTAGAAGGATCAACAACAATTCCACCCCTTGAAATCACATGGCCAAGAAAGCTTACTTCCTTCAGCCATAACTCGCACTTAGACAGCTTTGCATACAACTTCTTCTCCTTCAAGACTTGCAACACAGTTCTCAAATGCTCAGCATGCTCTTCTTCCGATTTAGAATATATCAGAATGTCATCAATAAACACCACCACAAACTTATCCAAATACTCATGAAAGATCTGATTCATATACTCCATGAACACACCAGGTGCATTGGATACACCAAACGGCATCACCGTGTATTCATAGTGACGATACCTCGTTCGGAAAGCTGTCTTCGGAATATCATCAGGCTTAACTCGAATCTGATGATAACCTAACCTCAAATCAATCTTGATAAACACACAGGCACCTACTAACTAATCCATCAAATCGTTGATTCTCGGTAGTGGATACTTATTCTTGATCGTCACCTTATTCAACTGTCGATAATCAACACACAACCTCATGCTACCATCTTTCTTCTTCACTAACAGCATAAGAGCACCCCATGGAGAAACACTTGGTCGAACAAACCTCTTCTCAAGCAATTCTTCCAGCTGTTTCTTCAATTCACTTAGCTCAGAAGCTGACATCCGATAAGGAGCCATTGACACTGGACTCGTACCTGGTATTAAGTCCACTACAAACTCTACTTCACACTCTACTTCGTACCTGGAAATTCACAGACAACAGGCAACTCCACACTCGCAGCTTCATGATCAATTTGCAACGATGCAAACATTGCAAACACCATGGCTTCTTCTTCCACAAGTTCGTCTACTTGCTTAGCAGATAAGAACATCAACTCCCCACTATCATCAAACTCAGAAAACTCTACAATCTTGGTATAACAATTGATATGAACACGGTTGAACTCTAACCAATTCTTTCCAAAGATCACATCGATCTGGTGCAAGGGTAGGCACACCAAATCCATCACAAAGTCATTCTCAAAAATCATCACAGGACATCTCAAACACACAAGGGTAGTAGTAACAGAACCATTAGCTGGAGTTTCTATCACCATATTACCATTCATATTAGATAACTTCAAACCCAATCTATTAGCACATTCAAGTGAGATAAAAGAACGAGTAGCACCAGTATCAATAATAGCAATCAACTCGATATTATTAATTAAACAAGTACCTCAAATCAGGTTGTCCTTCTCTGGCACCTCTGCACCACTCAAAGCAAACACCCTGCCATTGGTCTGAGCGGCAATTGCAGTCTTCTTCGGCTTCTGGCATTGAGTACTGATATAAACTTTCTCACCACAATTGAAATAGTTCGGACCCTCATCTTTGCAATCAGTAGCTCTATGACCTTTCTTGCCACATCTATAGCACCTCAGCACATTGTTGGTACACACATCAGCACGGTGACCTTACTCGCCACACTTATGACACTTTCTAGAAGCAGGACCCGCTCCCCCACTTGACTTTTTCCCCTCTGCAGCCTTCTGCTTTCCCTTGTCAGCTGAAGAAGTATAAGGTTTCCCCCTATACTGCCCTTTCTTCTCACTCAACTGCTTGTAGTGAGCAGATTGAGCTCGACTATCCTCATCATAGATTCTGCTCTTGTCTACCAACTCAGCATACCTGCGGATCTGTTGGTACCCAATACCCTGCTTAATCTCTGGTCTCAGCCCACTCTCGAACTTGAGACACTTGGACATCTCAGCATCTGCACGATTGTAGTGCGGACAGAACTTCACCAAAGCCTCGAACTTCGCGGCATACTCCGCCACAGTCATATCTCCTTGCTTCAGCTCAAGGAATTCCACTTCTCTCTTGCCACGAGCATTCTCTGGAAAATACTTTCCCAGAAACTCCTGCTTAAACACAGCCCAAGTTATCACAGTGCCCACATCTGCAAGTCTCTGACAAGTGTTATCCTACCAGTTCTCAGCCTCATCTTCCAGCATATGCGTTCCAAACTGAACCTGCTGCTCATCAGAACACCCCATCACCCTGAAGATCTTCTCGATCGCCTTCAGCCACTTGTGTGCACTTGCTGGATCATGCATACCCGCAAAAGTCGGTGGATTGTTCTTCTGAAACTTCCCCAATGCACGGAACTCATCTGGAGCTCCACCTTTCGGATTCAGTTGCGCCACCACATTAGCAACCGATTCCAACTCATCAGCAATTGCACGATCATTTCTTCCAGCCATCCTGCACACCATCAACAAGGTTAGAAGAAATAAAACATCGACAGTGTACACACACTCGTCGACTGACAGGGGACAGACAACACGTAAAAACCAGGCCGGACGGACCGACCTGCTCTGATACCACTAATGTAACACCCTTTTCTACCCCCACTTATGTTGCAGCAGAAGCAACTCAATTATCAGAGTAAAACATCAAAAATACCTCAAAGGGTGCACATTTCTCATTTAAATCAAAATAATACACTTGCCCTGTAAACAAAGGGTTTTTCCTCAAAACAAATCAAAAGCCTTCACATGGCAGCGGAACTCAAAATTTTCAAATAAAAAGGTTTTCATTCAACATCATAATAATCAAAAGGGTTTTTAATAAGAGCCCTCAAATAGGCAGCAAATTCACCATAACCACAAATACTCAAAAAGGTTTTCAAAAGGAAAACATATCATCAAATAACAGCAAAAATAAGGAAAACAACATAGTTCGACTCAAAGGACCCCAACCCGATGTTACACTATCAGAGCAAGACCCTCTAAATTGACCAAAAGCAAATAAACTTCAAGGTCCTCGAAGGCATCCACAGCTAAACCTGATCACCTGCACATTACTCACGTGGAGGCAACATTCAAACAGGCAGGGTGAGTAATCACAATTCATAATAATCAATATAAAACAAGATATATATAAAATGGCATTATCTACATATACAACTTCTTCAGGGTCATCACAAGGAAAACATCAAAATCACGAACAACATCATAAAATTCAACAATGCCAATTAAATGTAAATGCACAACAGGACTCATGCATGTGGTACCAATCGTCATAATCGATGGACACTAGGCCATCACCCCTCCAAAGATCCTCATCAATCGGATCAATGTAACGCCCCGATTTGTTTAATTATATTTATTTATTTCATTGATGTGAATTTTGTGAAATGTGTGAATTTATTGTATTTTACTTGCTAATTGAGTTAATTAGTCAATTTCCCTGATAGGTAAAATATTTGCAATAAATTATAATTTCTTTTCAACTTTTATTTCCCGAAATATATTTTATCGCTGTTTATGTTTTATCGCATTTTGAGAGCGTTTGAGAGTTATTTGAGCGTAAGGGCAAAATGGTCATTTTGGGTAGTTAGATATTTTGTTATAAAAAGAGAAATAGAGAGAAAAGAGAGAGAAAGGAAAAGAAAAGAAAGAAAAGGGAAAGAAGAGAAAGAGAAGAGAAGGAAAAGGAGAGAAGAGGAAAAAGAGGAAAAAATGAAGAATCTCCGTTTCAATCGCGAATAATCGGGTAAGGGTGAGAAGTTTTGATTATATCTTGCTTGTATTTGTATATGTTATTGTTTTCTTGGATTGTTTTGGTGATTTTTTCCTAGTTTTCATTTTAGGTTAAAATGGTAGAAATGAGTAGAAATCGATGTTTTCACGGTTAGAATTTGGAATAAGTTGTGTAGTATAGTCGGGTGAGGATAGGAATTAATCGGGAATGGTTGTTTGTGTGTTTTCGAGTGGTTTTGAGCGAGTTTGGAGTTGGGATAAATTGATAAAATTATGTTTCAAAATATTTCAAAAATGGAAAATGTGTTGGATGGCTTTTTAATAGTGAAAATATTGTAGTATGTTGAATTTTGAGACCGCGGCTTTTTACGGAATCGAAATCGAAGGTCCGAAAGTCATTTAACGATCGAAAACTGAGTTTTTAACAAATTCTGCGCAGTATAAGTCAACCTAAAGGACTATGAGTCGACCTAAAGAACCTTGAGTCGACCTAAAGACTCAACCTGAGCATACCTGCGCGTGACACAAATTTTCCAAAATGTCAGATTTTGTTTTCTTCATAACTTTTGAACCGTAAGTCCGTTTTGATCCCCGTTCGAAGCGTTGGAAAGCTAATGAAATATTCTTTCTATTAAAAATAGTTTGGAGGGTAAAATATGATTTAATTAATTTGTGTTTTTGAGAATTATTCGGGCGGTCAGGTGTTCTTATCGCGTACAATGCGTGCGGTCAGTATTTTATTGTGTGTTGTGCTATTGTTATATGACGTGGAACTTTTATGTGGTTTATATGATGTTGAAGCATGTGATAAGTTGTTGTAATTATTGTGGCCTCATGGCAAAATACTTTGTTGAGTTGAATACAAATGTATGGTATTAATGTATGTTGCTGTGGGTAGCCTTCGTGGCGGGAATCCTAGTGTTGTGAGTATCATTGTATGATTGTAGGATTGTTGTGGTTGATGGTGAGTAATTCTTGATGTGAATTGATATGAGTGTATGTGCTAAAGTGCTCGTTGTTGTGATTTGTGGGTTAGGATGAAATGCATTGTTTATGTGAAATTCAATGTATGTTGTTTGGTGGCCTTTATGGTTTGAAATGCATTGTTTGAAGTGTTTTCAATGCATGAATAATGATGATGAGATAATTCATATGGTTGAATTGTGAAGATGCATTTGATTGTCATGAGTCATTGTATGCCAAGCATCATGAAATGCATGTTGGTGATGTCGTGTGCCCTTGTGGGGTGTGAGAGATGATTATAGACGATCGTGAGCCTTATACAAATAGGACCGAAAGCGATCGGATCGTGAGCCTTATACAAAGAGGATCGAAAGCGATCCATAAACATCGTGAGCCTTATACAAAGAGGACCGAAAGCGACGGGGAACATCGTTTGCCCGACGGGGTGTTACGTGAGTGATTCTTAGTAACAAGCGATGGTTCCAATAGTTCCTGAGTGAACTAGTGATGAGAAATGATGGATGGATGGTACCGAATATGCATTGCATAGAGTCGTTGTGTCGGTCTCTGTGCATTTGCATAAATCATGAATGGATTAATTATGTGTGAGAATTGTGAATGGATGCATTATGTGTGGAAAATCATGAATGGATTGATTATGTGTGGAAATTGTGAATTGATTGAGTATGTGTTGAGATTTATGATTGGATTGGTGAATTGATGTGCATATGTGATAAATACATTGGTTATGGATGATATGTGCTATGTATAGACATGTGCTATGTGATGTGGTGGTGTGTTTACATATGTTATGACTTTGGTATGCATTATGTGTGAATATGCTATTATGTTGGTATAATTGATATATGCTATGTGGTTGGATTATTAGAAATATGTTATGTATCTGTGGCATACTGTATGTATTAGTATGTGATGCTTGTGGTGAGAATAATTATGCATGTGAATTTATATGTGTTTGCATATTATTATGCAATCTTGATTTAGTTGTTATTTCTCACCCTTCTGTTGTGGTTTATTGCTCTATGAGGCAATTGCAGATTTGTGTCTGGGAGGCTTTTGTGAAGATTAGTTCTCCACCCTTTTGTCGGTGTCTGCTCTGATACGTAGCATAGGAGTCGGGGGAACGCTTGTATTATATATGTATACATTCGTGGAATATTTTGTATTACTTTTGTATGTATATTTTGACGTTATGAAACCATTTATTTGTAAGACAAGTCAGTTATGGATCTTTCTGCTTTATTCCATAATTGAGCTTTTCTTTTACATGGAAAAAGTTTCCCTTTGAGGGTATTCTATTTTGTGCTATGTATAAAAAATATATGAGCATGGATTGTATTTTCTTTCCTTAATTGTGGCATCCTTGTTTCTGTCGAAAAAATAAATTTTTATTTACTCTGATTTAATTATGTATTATTTATTCGCGATGGGAATTGGGGTGTTATATTAGTGGTATCAGAGCAGGTCGGTCCGTCCGGCCAAGTTGTTGAGTCAGTTGGTGTGACAGTTGAATACGGTCGTTGTTGTTTGTCTCTTTGTATGTGATATGTGTGTGAAACACTGTCAGTGCTTTCTGGTTTTCTAATCCTTTGTCTTCAGGATTGAGAATGAGATAGGTGGGGGAGAAGCTAGTGCTTCTCCAAGTTGCTTCAGGTGTGGAGCGTTGGCTCAGTGTGTTGTAGATTGCAAGAGTGTAAGTGTTGTTTGGACAGTGTTGTTTTTGATTCTGGAGGGAATGCAGAGGTAAGGTCTATGTCGACTAAGGATTGGTGCCTTAGGTAGTTTAGTGCACAGGATGCAAGAAGTTCTATTATAGTTTGGTAAAGACGGTTTATGCCCCATCATGATTGTCGGCTGTCTATTGACAAATTGAGGAACTGATCACCCTTAATCTCTTGTTGATAGTAGACAGAATTATGTTGGATGGAATAGACGTGTCTTTCCGACTTTAATAGTGTGTGTAATGAATTGGTTGGAATCGAGAAAATGATTACAGATTGTTTGTTGAGTCGATGAAGATTCTAATATCGGAAGATGAGGCGGATGAAAGGTTTTGGTATGTTGGTCAAGCTGGGAAGTCATTGAGAGAGAACGATTGGGTATTATTAAAGGTTGTTCTCAGAGAGTAGAGTGTGAACTCAAATTTGACGAAGGGGAAGATTTGAGGTTTGGATCTGCTAAGTAAGTAGAAGAACTTTTAGGAAGTGAAACTCAGATGTTGGTCATGTTTGTGATGATAGTGTTCTGGAAATTGGCAGGAAAGCCACAGTGATGGGCCGTCAGTTGTGCATGGTTTTCAGATGTGTTTTTGGATGGAACTTGCAGTTGTGTTCTAGATAGCTTAAGTTTTGGATTGTGACGAATCGCGAATAAGTTGAAGTTCCTTGATGATATTACTTTTGTTATGGGTTGAGATCTCGTGTCAACAGAAACCTTGAGTGAGTTGGAATCCCGTAAGAAGAATTGATATGGAATGTGGTAACCAGAGATTGTTAAGCTATTTTGGATAAATTGTTTCGAGCTCAGAATAAATTTTGAAGGTTGTATATGTAATGTTTGTGGAGTAGACGAATCGTATCTTCCATATTTATTTAGATAAGTTCGTAATGGCTTTGATTGAGGATATTTGGATCTGTTATAAACTTAGAGGAAGAACAGGTAGAGCGTTTGAGGATTGAATTACAAGTGTTGAACAGAGGCGAAGTTTATGCTAAGTTATTCAAGTGAGAATTTGGGTTGGAAAAAGGTGAGTTTTCTTGGATATGTTATTTCAGATGAGAGTATGGTTATGGATCCATCGGAAGTAGATGCAGTTTTACAATGAGAGACTCTGAAGTTGGTTAAGGATATTAGAATCTTTTTGGACTTTTTAGTTGGTCATTACCGGAGGTTATGGAAGGTTTTTCCAAGTTAGCGTTTTCGTTACTTCAGTTGACTTGCAAAAGATAAGTCATTTGCTTTGGATGTTCATTGTGAGGAAAGTTTCAGAGAACTAATGTAGAAGTTGTCTACGGCTCTAGTTTTGATTTTGTGTGATCCTGTTCAACCGTCTGTGAGGTATTGGGATGCGTCCTTGATGAGTTTAGTCAGTGTGTTAATGCAAGGGAGTAAAGTCGTAGCTTATGCTTTACGACAATTGAGGATTCATAAAAGGATCTATACTATTCTGGATTTGGAATTGGTTGCGGTTGTATTGTGCTGGAATATTTGGAGGTATTATCTTTATAGTTCTAGGTTCGAAGTGTTTGGTAATCACAAGAGTTTAGAGTACTTGTTTGGTCTGAAGGAATAGAGTTCGAGACAACGAGGATGGTTGGAATTTGTGATCAGTTATGACTTTAGCTGGAATTATCCTATTGGTAAAGTTAATGTCGTGCGTGATAAGTTAAGTCGAAAGCTTTATACATGTCTGTTTTGATGGTCAAGAAGTTAGAATTATTTGAGCAGTTCAGAGACTTGTGTCTGGTGTGTGAGATAACACAGTGGAGTGTGAGGTTGGGAATATTAAAGTGAACGGTGATTTTTGGCAAATATGAGAAAGAGTTAGACTTTGGACGTGAGATTGGTAGACTTGATGGGTTACGAGTAATTAGAGTGCGCAGTGGAAGTGTGATGTGGCACATTTTGTATATGCGTGTGTGATTGGTAAGAGTTCTTAGGTTGAACATTGTGAACATGTAGGAATGATGAGACCATTGGACATTTCAGAATGGAAGTGTTAGGTGAAAGGTTTAAATATTATTCATGGGCTACTATGTAGATGGATGTTTTGGTTATATGTTCGATTGGGAATCGTAGCATTGTTGCAATATTGTTGTGTGACAAGGATGTTGGTATTCTAGTTTTATGAATGTTGTTAAGACGTTGTTTATGTCGTGGAACTTTATGTTCTTGTTTGTGTTGTTGCCTCGTTTCCATGGTGATGGTTCGAGTGCGTGTAGCTAATTCCTACGATGGGGAATTAGGGGAGTGTTACCTACGGGGATGGTAACGATCTTGTTGTGTTTCGGTTCAAGAGTGAACCCGTGTGTTCTTAACTTGGGTATTCTTTGAGTTGTGAGTTGGTCGTCAAGTGCATTGTATGGGCATTGCATCTTGTCGTTGTTGTTGTCGTCGTTGTCGTGTCGTTGTTGTAGCTGCGGTTAGCAAGGTGGTTTGTCAGTTGTGTTCTTTGTGGTGTGCCTTTTGTTGGCATGATAGTTGGTTAGTCGGATGCGAGAGTCGTATCCGGAGTTGTTCGTCTCGGTTATATTTTCGAGGACGAAAATGCCTAAGTGGGGGAGAATTGTAACGCCCCGATTTGTTTAATTGTATTTATTTATTTCATTGATGTGAATTTTGTGAAATGTGTGAATTTATTGTATTTTACTTGCTAATTGAGTTAATTAGTCAATTTCCCTGATAGGTAAATTATTTGCAATAAATTATAATTTCTTTTCAACTTTTATTTCCCAAAATATATTTTATCGCTGTTTATGTTTTATCGCATTTTGAGAGCGTTTGAGAGTTATTTGAGCGTAAGGGAAAAATGGTCATTTTGGGTAGTTAGATATTTTGTTATAAAAAGAGAAATAGAGAGAAAAGAGAGAGAAAGGAAAAGAAAAGAAAGAAAAGGGAAAGAAGAGAAAGAGAAGAGAAGGAAAAGGAGAGAAGAGGAAAAAGAGGAAAAAATGAAGAATCTCCGTTTCAATCGCGAATAATCGGGTAAGGGTGAGAAGTTTCGATTATATCTTGCTTGTATATGTATATGTGTATGTTTTCTTGGATTGTTTTGGTGATTTTCTCCTAGTTTTCATTTTAGGTTGAAATGGTAGAAATCAGTAGAAATCGATGTTTTCACGGTTAGAATTTGGAATAAGTTGTGTAGTATAGTCGGGTGAGGATAGGAATTAATCGGGAATGTTTGTTTGTGTGTTTTCAAGTGGTTTTGAGCGAGTTTGGAGTTGGGATAAATTGATAAAATTATGTTTCAAAATATTTCAAAAACGGAAAATGTGTTGGATGGCTTTTTAATAGTGAAAATATTGTAGTATGTTGAATTTTGAGACCGCGGCATTTTACGGAATCGAAATCGAAGGTCCGAAAGTCATTTAACGATCTAAAACTGAGTTTTTAACAAATTCTGCGCAGTATAAGTCGACCTAAAGGACTATGAGTCGACCTAAAGAACCTTGAGTCGACCTAAAGACTCAACCTGAGCATACCTGCGCATGACACAAATTTTCCAAAATGTCAGATTTTGTTTTCTTCATAACTTTTGAACCGTAAGTCCGTTTTGATCCCCGTTCGAAGTGTTGGAAAGCTAATGAAATATTCTTTCTATTAAAAATAGTTTGGAGGGTAAAATATGATTTAATTAATTTGTGTTTTTGAGAATTATTCGGGCGGTCAGGTGTTCTTATCGCGTACAATGCGTGCGGTCAGTATTTTATTGTGTGTTGTGCTATTGTTATATGACGTGGAACTTTTATGTGGTTTATATGATGTTGAAGCATGTGATAAGTTGTTGTAATTGTTGTGGCCTTATGGCAAAATACTTTGTTGAGTTGAATACAAATGTATGGTATTAATGTATGTTGTTGTGGGTAGCCTTCGTGGCGTGAATCCTAGTGTTGTGAGTATCATTGTATGATTGTAGGATTGTTGTGGTTGATGGTGAGTAATTCTTGATGTGAATTGATATGAGTGTATGTGCTAAAGTGCTCATTGTTGTGATTTGTGGGTTATGATGAAATGCATTGTTTATGTGAAATTCAATGTATGTTGTTTGGTGGCCTTTATGGTTTGAAATGCATTGTTTGAAGTGTTTTCAATGCATGAATAATGATGATGAGATAATTCATATGGTTGAATTATGAAGATGCATTTGATTGTCATGAGTCATTGTATGCCAAGCATCATGAAATGCATGTTGGTGATGTCGTGTGCCCTTGTGGGGTGTGAGCGACGAATCGATTCCAGAGGGAATCCGCTATAACATCGTGAGCCTTAAAAAAATAAGAGGACCGAAAGAGATGATTATAGACGATCGTGGGCCTTATACAAATAGGACCGAAAGCGATCGGATCGTGAGCCTTATACAAAGAGGATCGAAAGTGATCCATAAACATCGTGATCCTTATACAAAGAGGACCGAAAGCGACGGGGAACATCGTTTGCCCGACGGGGTGTTACGTGAGTGATTCTTAGTAACAAGCGATGGTTCCAATAGTTCCTGAGTGAACTAGTGATGAGAAATGATGGATGGATGGTACCGTATATGCATTGCATAGAGTCGTTGTGTCGGTCTCTGTGCATTTGCATAAATCATGAATGGATTGATTATGTGTGAGAATTGTGAATGGATGCATTATGTGTGGAAAATCATGAATGGATTGATTATGTGTGGAAATTGTGAATTGATTGAGTATGTGTTGAGATTTATGATTGGATTGGTGAATTGATGTGCATATGTGATAAATGCATTGGTTATGGATGATATGTGCTATGTATAGACATGTGCTATGTGATGTGGTGGTGTGTTTACATATGTTATGACTTTGGTATGCATTATGTGTGAATATGCTATTATGTTGGTATAATTGATATATGCTATGTGGTTGGATTATTAGAAATATGTTATGTATCTGTGGCATACTGTATGTATTAGTATGTGATGCTTGTGGTGAGAATAATTATGCATGTGAATTTATATGTGTTTGCATATTATTATGCAATCTTGATTTAGTTGTTATTTCTCACCCTTCTGTTGTGGTTTATTGCTCTATGAGGCAATTGCAGATTTGTGTCTGGGAGGCTTTTGTGAAGATTAGTTCTCCACCCTTTTGTCGGTGTCTGCTCTGATACGTAGCATAGGAGTCGGGGGAACGCTTGTATTATATATGTATACATTCGTGGAATATTTTGTATTACTTTTGTATGTATATTTTGACGTTATAAAACCATTTATTTGTAAGACAAGTCAGTTATGGATCTTTCCGCTTTATTCCATAATTGAGCTTTTCTTTTATATGGAAAAAGTTTCCCTTTGAGGGTATTCTATTTTGTGCTATGTATAAAAAATATATGAGCAGGGATTGTATTTTCTTTCCTTAATTGTGGCATCCTTGTTTCTGTCGGAAAAACAAATTTTTATTTACTCTGATTTAATTATGTATTATTTATTCGCGATGGGAATTGGGGTGTTATATTAGTGGTATCAGAGCAGGTCGGTCCGTCCGGCCAAGTTGTTGAGTCAGTTGGTGTGACAGTTGAATACGGTCGTTGTTGTTTGTCTCTTTGTACGTGATATGTGTGTGAAACACTGTCAGTGCTTTCTGGTTTTCTAATCCTTTGTCTTCAGGATTGAGAATGAGATAGGTGGGGGAGAAGCTGGTGCTTCTCCAAGTTGCTTCAGGTGTGGAGCGTTGGCTCAGTGTGTTGTAGATTGTAAGAGTGTAAGTGTTGGTTGGACAATGTTGTTTCTGATTCTGGAGGGAATGCAGAGGTAAGGTCTATGTCGACTAAGGATTGGTGCCTTAGGTAGTTTAGTGCACAGGATGCAAGAAGTTCTATTATAGTTTGGTAAAGACGGTTTATGCCCTATCATGATTGTCGGCTGTCTATTGACAAATTGAGGAACTGATCACCCTTAATCTCTTGTTGATAGTAGACAGAATTATGTTGGATGGAATAGACGTGTCTTTCCGACTTTGATAGTGTGTGTAATGAATTGGTTGGAATCGAGAAAATGATTACAGATTGTTTGTTGAGTCGATGAAGATTCTAATATCGGAAGATGAGGCAGATGAAAGGTTTTGGTATGTTGGTCAAGCTGGGAAGTCATTGAGAGAGAACGATTGGGTATTATTAAAGGTTGTTCTCAGAGAGTAGAGTGTGAACTCAAATTTGACGAAGGGGAAGATTTGAGGTTTGGATCTGCTAAGTAAGTAGAAGAACTTTTAGGAAGTGAAACTCAGATGTTGGTCATGTTTGTGATGATAGTGTTCTGGAAATTGGCAGGAAAGCCACAGTGATGGGCCGTCAGTTGTGCATGGTTTTCAGATGTGTTTTTGGATGGAACTTGCAGTTGTGTTCTAGATAGCTTAAGTTTTGGATTGTGACGAATCGCGAATAAGTTGAAGTTCCTTGATGATATTACTTTTGTTATGGGTTGAGATCTCGTGTCAACAGAAACCTTGAGTGAGTTGGAATCCCGTAAGAAGAATTGATATGGAATGTGGTAACCAGAGATTGTTAAGCTATTTTGGATAAATTGTTTCGAGCTCAGAATAAATTTTGAAGGTTGTATATGTAATGTTTGTGGAGTAGACGAATCGTATCTTCCATATTTATTTAGATAAGTTCGTAATGGCTTTGATTGAGGATATTTGGATCTGTTATAAACTTAGAGGAAGAACAGGTAGAGCGTTTGAGGATTGAATTACAAGTGTTGAACAGAGGCGAAGTTTATGCTAAGTTATTCAAGTGAGAATTTGGGTTGGAAAAAGGTGAGTTTTCTTGGATATGTTATTTCAGATGAGAGTATGGTTATGGATCCATCGGAAGTAGATGCAGTTTTACAATGAGAGACTCTGAAGTTGGTTAAGGAGATTAGAATCTTTTTGGACTTTTTAGTTGGTCATTACCGGAGGTTATGGAAGGTTTTTCCAAGTTAGCGTTTTCGTTACTTCAGTTGACTTGCAAAAGATAAGTCATTTGCTTTGGATGTTCATTGTGAGGAAAGTTTCAGAGAACTAATGTAGAAGTTGTCTACGGCTCTAGTTTTGATTTTGTGTGATCCTGTTCAACCGTATGTGAGGTATTGGGATGCGTCCTTGATGAGTTTAGTCAGTGTGTTAATGCAAGGGAGTAAAGTCGTAGCTTATGCTTTACGACAATTGAGGATTCATAAAAGGATCTATACTATTCTGGATTTGGAATTGGTTGCGGTTGTATTGTGTTGGAATATTTGGAGGTATTATCTTTATAGTTCTAGGTTCGAAGTGTTTGGTAATCACAAGAGTTTAGAGTACTTGTTTGGTCTGAAGGAATAGAGTACGAGACAACGAGGATGGTTGGAATTTGTGATCAGTTATGACTTTAGCTGGAATTATCCTATTGGTAAAGTTAATGTCGTGCGTGATAAGTTAAGTCGAAAGCTTTATACATGTCTGTTTTGATGGTCAAGAAGTTAGAATTATTTGAGCAGTTCAGAGACTTGTGTCTGGTGTGTGAGATAACACAGTGGAGTGTGAGGTTGGGAATATTAAAGTGAACGGTGATTTTTGGCAAATATGAGAAAGAGTTAGACTTTGGACGTGAGATTGGTAGACTTGATGGGTTACGAGTAATCAGAGTGCGCAGTGGAAGTGTGATGTGGCACATTTTGTATATGCGTGTGTGATTGGTAAGAGTTCTTAGGTTGAACATTGTGAACATGTAGGAATGATGAGACCATTGGACGTTTCAGAATGGAAGTGTTAGGTGAAAGGTTTAAATATTATTCATGGGCTACTATGTAGATGGATGTTTTGGTTATATGTTCGATTGGGAATCGTAGCATTGTTGCAATATTATTGTGTGACAAGGATGTTGGTATTCTAGTTTTATGGATGTTGTTAAGACGTTGTTTATGTCGTGGAACTTTATGTTCTTGTTTGTGTTGTTGCCTCGTTTCCATGGTGATGGTTCGAGTGCGTGTAGCTAATTCCTACGATGGGGAATTAGGGGAGTGTTACCTACGGGGATGGTAACGATCTTGTTGTGTTTCGGTTCAAGAGTGAACCCGTGTGTTCTTAACTTGGGTATTCTTTGAGTTGTGAGTTGGCCGTCAAGTGCATTGTATGGGCATTGCATCTTGTCGTTGTTGTTGTCGTCGTTGTCGTGTCGTTGTTGTAGCTGCGGTAAGCAAGGTGGTTTGTCAGTTGTGTTCTTCGTGGTGTGCCTTTTGTTGGCATGATAGTTGGTTAGTCGGATGCGAGAGTCGTATCCGGAGTTGTTCATCTCGGTTATATTTTCGAGGACGAAAATGCCTAAGTGGGGGAGAATTGTAACGCCCCGATTTATTTAATTGTATTTATTTATTTCATTGATTTGAATTTTGTGAAATGTGTGAATTTATTGTATTTTAACTGCTAATTGAGTTAATTAGTCAATTTCCCTGATAGGTAAAATATTTGCAATAAATTATAATTTCTTTTCAACTTTTATTTCCCGAAATATATTTTATCGCTGTTTATGTTTTATCGCATTTTGAGAGCGTTTGAGAGATTTTTTAGCGTAAGGGCAATAAGGTCATTTTGGGTAGTTAGATATTTTGTTATAAAAATAGAAATAGAGAGAAAAGAGAGAGAAAGGAAAAGAAAAGAAAGAAAAGGGAAAGAAGAGAAAGAGAAGAGAAGGAAAAAGAGAGAAGAGGAAAAAGAGGAAAAAATGAAGAATCTCCGTTTCAATCGCGAATAATCGGGTAAGGGTGAGAAGTTTCGATTATATCTTGCTTGTATATGTATATGTGTATGTTTTCTTGGACTGTTTTGGTGATTTTCTCCTAGTTTTCATTTTAGGTTGAAATGGTAGAAATGAGTAGAAATCGATGTTTTCACGGTTAGAATTTGGAATAAGTTGTGTAGTATAGTCGGGTGAGGATAGGAATTAATCGGGAATGGTTATTTGTGTGTTTTCGAGTGGTTTTGAGCGAGTTTGGAGTTAGGATAAATTGATAAAATTATGTTTCAAAATATTTCAAAAATGGAAAATGTGTTGGATGGCTTTTTAATAGTGAAAATATTGTAGTATGTTGAATTTTGAGACCGCGGCTTTTTACGGAATCGAAATCGAAGGTCTGAAAGTCATTTAACGATCGAAAACTGAGTTTTTAACAAATTCTGCGCAGTATGAGTCGACCTAAAGGACTATGAGTCGACCTAAAGAACCTTGAGTCGACCTAAAGACTCAACCTGAGCATACCTGCGCGTGACACAAATTTTCCAAAATGTCAGATTTTGTTTTCTTCATAACTTTTGAACCGTAAGTCCGTTTTGATACCCGTTCTAAGCGTTGGAAAGCTAATGAAATATTCTTTCTATTAAAAATGGTTTGGAGGGTAAAAGATGATTTAATTAATTTGTGTTTTTGAGAATTAGTCGGGCGGTCGGGTGTTCTTATCGCGTACAATGCGTGCGGTCGGTATTTTATCGTGTGTTGTGCTATTGTTATATGACGTGGAACTTTTATGTGGTTATATGATGTTGAAGCATGTGATAAGTTGTTGTAATTGTTGTGGCCTCATGGCAAAATACTTTGTTGAGTTGAATACAAATGTATGGTATTAATGTATGTTGCTGTGGGTAGCCTTCGTGGCGTGAATCCTAGTGTTGTGAGTATCATTGTATGATTGTAGGATTGTTGTGGTTGATGGTGAGTAATTCTTGATGTGAATTGATATGAGTGTATGTGCTAAAGTGCTCAATGTTGTGATTTGTGGATTATGATGAAATGCATTGTTTATGTGAAATTCAATGTATGTTGTTTGTTGGCCTTTATGGTTTGAAATGCATTGTTTGAAGTGTTTTCAATGCATGAATAATGATGATGAGATAATTCATATGTTTGAATTGTGAAGATGCATTTGATTGTCATGAGTCATTGTATGCCAAGCATCATGAAATGCATGTTGGTGATGTCGTGTGCCCTTGTGGGGTGTGAGCGACGAATCGATTCCAGAGGGAATCCGCTATAACATCGTGAGCCTTAAAAAAATAAGAGGACCGAAAGCGATGATTATAGACGATCGCGAGCCTTATACAAATAGGACCGAAAGCGATCGGATCGTGAGCCTTTTACAAAGAGGACCGAAAGCGATCCATAAACATCGTAAGCCTTATACAAAGAGGACCGAAAGCGACGGGGAACATCGTTTGCCCGATAGGGTGTTACGTGACTGATCCTCAGTAACAAGCGATGGTTCCAATAGTTCCTGAGTGAACTAGTGATGAGAAATGATGGATGGATGGTACCGCATATGCATTGCATAGAGTCGTTGTGTCGGTCTTTGTGCATTTGCATAAATCATGAATGGATTGATAATGTGTGAGAATTGTGAATGGATACATTATGTGTGGAAAATCATGAATGGATTGATTATGTGTGGAAATTGTGAATTGATTGAGTATGTGTTGAGATTTATGATTGGATTGGTGAATTGATGTGCATATGTGATAAATGCATTGGTTATGGATGATATGTGCTATGTATAGACATATGCTATGTGATGTGGTGATGTGTTTACATATGTTATGACTTTGGTATGCATTATGTATGAATATGCTATTATGTTGGTATAATTGATATATGCTATATGGTTGGATTATTAGAAATATGTTATGTATCTGTGGCATGCTGTATGTATTAGTATGTGATGCTTGTGGTGAGAATAATTATGCATGTGAATTTATATGTGTTTGCATATTATTATGCAGTCTTGATTTAGTTGTTATTTCTCACCCTTCTGCTGTGGTTTATTGCTCTATGAGGCAATTGCAGATTTGTGTCTGGGAGGCTTTTGTGAAGATTAGTTCTCCACCCTTTTGTCGGTGTCTGCTCTGATACGTGGCATAGGAGTCGGGGGAACGCTTGTATTATATATGTATACATTCGTGGAATATTTTGTATTACTTTTGTATATATATTTTGACGTTATAAAACCATTTATTTGTAAGACAAGTCAGTTATGGATCTTTCCGCTTTATTCCATAATTGAGCTTTTCTTTTATATGGAAAAAGTTTCCCTTTGAGGGTATTCTATTTTGTGATATGTATCAAAAATATATGAGTAGGGATTGTATTTTCTTTCCTTAATTGTGGCATCCTTGTTTCTGTCGGAAAAATAAATTTTTATTTACTCTGATTTAATTATGTATTATTTATTTGCGATGGGAATTGGGGTGTTACAATCAATCCCGCAATTGGAACCGGAGCACGTCATAGTTACCTCATATCCGCACTATGGGAATGAAGCGTCGTCACAGAGTATGCATATGAATGTATGATACACAACATCAATAATCATCATCATCAAATAAACATCTTAATATGCATCATAATTCATCAATTCTCGTATACGTCATGCCATAATATATTTGTAAAGTAAATCACCAAAACATCATCATATATTCACCAGTAACATCATGGAAAATCATCATAAAAATCACTGCATCAAGGCATCAAAACAGCACAACATATAAACAAAACATCGCGAACAGCAGACGTTCGCTAGGCGAACCAGTTCGCTAGGACCTTCGCTTTGTGAAGCGGTCAGCGAATCCCACAGTCACCACGCTAAAACACCGGAAACACCATCTGTCATACTCGCTGGTTTATTCGCTCTGTGAAGCCACTCACTGGCTCATTCACTTTGCGAGACTTCCAGCAAATCCCCAATTCCATCCCAGAATCGTCCCAGTACCCACACTCATGTTATCGCGCATTCGCTGCGCTGCTCGCTTTGCGAGCCTTGGCAAACATTCGCCTTGCGAAGGAATGGTTCGCTTAGCGAACACGCATCCGTAGCTCCCCAGCCTCAAAGGTACCTGCGATTACAACCCCAAATGACCCAAAAACATCCCTACAACAGTCCTAATGCATCACGGAAATCATCGGCATAAAACCTATATCTATTAGGTCGATTCAGGATGTAACGCCCCAGTTTTGTCCGTTTTATTTAATCGAGTCGTTTTGATTATTTTTATTATTATATTATTTTATTTTTGACTTTTATTTAGAAATATGTTATTTTTCATTGTTGTGATATTTTATCGCGTTTTGGGAGCGTTTGCGAGATATTTGAGTGTAGGGGTATTTTGGTCTTTTCATTTATTTTCTTAAGTTAGAAACATAAGAGAAAAGAAAAGAGAGAAAATAGTAAGGAAGGAAAAGGAAAAGAAGAAAAAGAAGAAGAAAGAAAAGAGAAAGAAAAGGAGAAAAAGAGAGAAAACTTGTGGCATAAGAAATCGATTCAACCGACTTTCAAAAACACGATTAATCGGGTAAGGGTGCGAAACTCGATTATCTTATGCTTGTGTATGATTATGTATGTGTGAGTTGGACTGTTCATTGTGTTTTCATAGCTTTTCAATTCTAGGTCGGAACGATAGAAATCGATGTTCTGGCGGTTGAAATGTGATGTAAATGTTGTAGGATACTTGTTACCATGATTGGGTTATGTTCTGATTGTTATGTTTTGGTTTGGAAGAGATTTTGGTGGAAAAAATGGTTTTGGACCTCAAAACAGCGCTGCAGAATTTCTGGGTTTTCCTTGGTTCGCCTAGCGAACCTGGGGCGAAGCAGAAGCGAATGATTTTTCGCGGGTTCGCCTAGCGAGCCAGTTAGCGAAGGTAAGCGAATGTTTGCTACCGTTGTTCGCCTAGCGAACTTTGTATCTTTTTGGTGATGGTTGTTGCTGCCTTGGTTCGCCAAGGGGTTCGCCTAGCGAACTTTGTGTATATTTTTATATGATGGTGGTTTCGCCTGGACATTCGCCTAGCGAAGGTGGTAGTGAATGCTCGCTAAAAGGTTCGCCTAACGAACATGGCAGTTTGTGCAATTTTGTTTTCTTCATAACTTTTGATCCGTAAGTCGGATTGGGGCGCGGTTGGGTGCGTTAGAAAGCTATTGAGTTGTTCTTTCTTATTAAAATGGTTTTGAGATTGTTGGCCGATTTAATTATGTCGGTAATTTGGAATGTGTCGTTTTGTCAACTTTTACTGTTTTAATGGTGGGCATTTGATGTGTTATTATGCAACATGCTTGTGATATGTATTGTATTACTGGTGTGATGTTATATGATGTGGTGAGAATATTTTATATGTGTATTTTTGTGTTAATATATAATTGTATGCAATTGTATTATGATTGTGTTTCTCACCCTTCTGCTATTTTAAATGCTCTACGAGGCATTGCAGATTAGATGCTGGAGGTCTTTTTGTGAAGCTTAGGTCTTCATTCTTTTGTCGGTCGGCTCTGATATGTAGCACTGGGTAGTCGGGGAGATCGTTGTGATTATTTGTGTATATGTATATATATATTTTGGATCGTACATGTATGAATCTGTGTACGACAGACAAACTTTTTATGTGATATATGTATCTATGAGATTCAGTTGCAGATTTTCCGCTTTTATTTTGTATCTGATTTATGGGTAGTAGGAACTAAGTTCCTCTGTTATTTGCTACCTGATTGTTGCATATCTTTATGAGCAGGTTTATTGTGTTTTGTCTCAGTTGATGTGACGCCTCCGTCTATGCCGTGAATGTTTTTTTATTATACTCTGATTATTTTTTATCGCTCTATTGAGTTGGGGGTATAGATTGGGGGTGTTACATTAAGTGGTATCAGAGCCAGTCCGTGTCAGTTTGTGTCAGTCCTTGTCGGTGTTTGTGTTTGGGTGAACTGTTTGTTTAACCATAGTTGCTGTTATTGGAAATGAACAGAATATGGCTGGTAGGAATGACGCTGCTTTAGCTGCTGCGATGCAAGCTATGGCTCGGGCTGTGCAGGGTGCACCTAATGCTGCTGGGAATGATGAGTTCAGGAAGAATAAACCACCTGTCTTCAAAGGGAGACATGATCCTGATGGTGCTCAGATTTGGCTGAAAGAGATTGAAAGGATTTTCCGAGTGATGGATTGTGCTGAGGATCAGAAGGTGAGACTGGGTACTCACATGTTGCAGGAGGAAGCGAATGATTGGTGGGTTGGTACTCGTCATGTGTTGGAAGCTGCAGAGGAAGAAGTCACTTGGGCTTTGTTTAGTGTTGAGTTTCTGAGGAAGTATTTTCCCGAAGATGTAAGAGGAAAGAAAGAGATAGAGTTCTTGGAGTTGAAACAAGGTAGCATGTCTGTTGTTGATTATACTGCTAAGTTTGTGGAGCTTGTGCAGTTTTATCCACATTATGCTAAAGCGACGGCGGAGTTTTCTAAGTGTGTGAAGTTTGAGAGTGGGTTGCGTCATGAGATTAAGCAGGAAATTGGTTATCAGAGAATTCGAAGGTTTTCAGATTTGGTGGACTGTTGTAGGATTTATGAAGAAGATAGCAAAGCTTGTTCTACTCATTATAAGAGTGTGAACGAAAGGAAAGGGAAGCAGCCGTTTCGTAGTGGTCCTTATGTGACACCAGCCAATAAGGGTAAGCAAAGGGGTAATTTTGAGAGAAGGCCAAGTGGAGGGGGTATGTCTAATTCTCCGAGATGTTTTAGGTGTGGTGAATTAGGACATCGTCAGTTCGAATGTAGGAAGGATATGAGGAAGTGTTCCAATTGTGGAGGTTTAGGACATGTTGCGGCTGATTGCAAGAGGAAGAATGTGGTGAAGTGTTTCAATTGTGGTGAACCTGGTCATATTAGTACAAAGTTTCTGAAACCAAAGCAAGCTCCAGGTGGTGGGAAAGTTTTTGCATTGGTAGGGACTCAGACTACAAGTGCAGACCGTCTGATCAGAGGTACTTGTTTTATTAATAGTACACCTTAGTTGCTATTATTGATACCGGAGCGACTCATTCGTTATTTCGTCTGAGTGCGCAAAGTGTTTGAATCTTGTGTTGTCCTTGATGGGTGGAGAGATGGTTATTGATACTCCAGCAATGGGGTCAGTAACTACTTCCTTGGTTTGTTTATGTTTTCCGTTGACCATTTATAGTAAAAACTTTGAGATGGATTTGGTGTGTTTTCCGTTGGAGGGTTTAGATGTGGTTTTGGGAATGAATTGGTTACAGTTCAATCGGGTTCATATTGATTCTTATCATAAGCTGGTAAGATTTCCTTCTCTTGAGGAAGACGAGGACTCGAGTTTCTTATCTACCAAAGAGTTGAAGAAACTTTTGGCAGAGGAAGCTCAGTTGTTTGGGTTGTTTGCATCGTTAACAGTGGATAGTCAAGTTTCAATTGATGTGTTTCCGGTTGTGTGTGATTATCCAGAAGTGTTTCCTGAGGATATTTCAGATGTGCCACCAGAGAGAGAGGTGGAGTTTTCTATAGATCTAGTTCCTGGTACTAGACCTGTGTCTATGGCACCATATCGAATGTCGGCATCTGAGTTGGTTTAGTTAAAGAAGCAGTTGAATGAATTGCTAGAAAAGAGGTTTGTGAGGCCAAGTGTATCGCCTTGGGGTGCTCCAGTTTTATTGGTGAAAAAGAAAGATGGAAGTATGCGATTGTGTATTGATTATCGCCAGCTGAATAAGGTGACGATTAAGAATAAGTATCCTCTTCCGAGAATTGATGATCTGATGGACCAGTTGGTTGGCGCGTGTGTGTTTAGTAAGATTGATTTGAGGTCAGGGTATCATCAGATTAGGGTGAAAGAAGAAGATATTCAGAAGACGGCTTTTAGGACACGATACGGTCATTATGAATATTCTGTGATGTCGTTCAGGGTTTCTAATGTGTCGGGTGTGTTTATGGAATATATGAATCGTATTTTCCATGAGCATTTGGATTGATTTGTTGTTGTATTTATTGATGATATCTTGATTTATTCTAAGTCCCGGGAGGAACATGCGGAACATTTGCATGTTGTGTTGCAAATTTTGAAGGAAAGGAAACTTTTTGCCAAATTGTCCAAGTGTGAGTTCTGGTTGTCAGAAGTGAGTTTTCTTGGGCATGTGATTTCAGGTAATGGTATTGTTGTGGATCCATTTAAAGTAGATGCAGTTTTACAATGGGAGGCTCCTAGATCTGTTACTGAAATTAGAAGATTTTTGGGTTTAGCTGGATATTATCGAAGATTCATTGAAGGTTTTTCTAAGTTAACGCTTCCTTTGACCCAATTGACTTGTAAAGGTAAAGCGTTTATTTGGGATATTCAGTGTGAGGACAGTTTTAGTGAGCTGAAGAGGAGATTAACTACAGCTCCAATTTTGATTTTGCCGAATCCTAATGAACCGTTTGTGGTGTATTGTGATGCGTCTTTGATTGGGTTAGGTGGAGTGTTGATGCAGGAAGGTAAGGTTGTGGCTTATGCTTCAAGGCAATTGAGGGTTCATGAGAAAAATTATCCTACTCATGATCTTGAATTGGCGGCTGTGGTTTTTGTGTTGGAAATTTGGAGGCATTATCTCTACGGTGCAAGATTCGAAGTCTTTAGTGATCATAAAAGTTTGAAATACTTGTTTGATCAGAAAGAGTTGAATATGAGGCAACGGAGATGGTTGGAATTTTTGAAGGACTACGACTTTGGCTTGAATTACCATCCTGGTAAAGCTAATGTGGTAGCCGACGCGTTAAGCCGGAAATCGTTGCATATGTCCGCTTTGATGGTTAAGGAGTGGGAACTTTTGGAATCGTTTAGAGATTTGAGTTTGGTGTGTGAATTGATGTCTGACAGTGTGAGGCTTGGAATGTTAAAGGTTACTAATGATTTTCTGTTGACTGTTAGCGAGAAACAGAAGTTGGATGTGAAATTTGTGGATTTGATGATGGTTGGAAATCTAAGTGTGAATGAGGACTTTAAAGTGGACGATAAAGGTGTTTTGAGATTTCGGGGTAGGATTTGTATTCCTGATGATTCGGAGTTGAAAAGGATGATTTTGGAAGAAGGACACCGGAGTAAATTGAGTATACATCCGGGAGCTAATAAAATGTACCAAGATTTGAAGAAGATTTTCTGGTGGTCTGGATTGAAGAGAGATGTGGCTCAGTTTGTCTATGCGTGTTTGACGTGTCAGAAGTCCAAGGTAGAACATCTGAAGCCTAGTGGATTGTTGCAACCGTTGGATATTCCTGAGTGGAAATGGGATAGCATTTCTATGGATTTTGTGACAGGGTTGCCGAATACTCAGAGGGGACATAATGCTATTTGGGTGGTTGTGGATAGGTTGACTAAATCGACACATTTCATTCCGATTGACATAAGTTTTTCTTTGGAGAGGTTGGCTGAGATTTACATCAGTGTGATTGTGAAATTGCATGGGGTTCCGTTGAGTATTGTTTCAGATCGAGATCCAAGGTTTACTTCGAGATTTTGGGAAAGTTTGCAAAAGGCCTTAGGTTCCAAGTTGAGATTGAGTTCTGCTTATCATCCGCAAACGGATGGTCAGACCGAGAGAACTATTCAGTCGTTGGAAGATTTGTTGAGAGCGTGTGTTCTTGAACAAGGTGGTGCTTGGGATAGTTATCTTGCGTTGATTGAATTCACTTATAACAACAGTTTCCATTCGAGTATTAGAATGGCACCTTTTGAAGCATTGTATGGGAGAAGATGTCGAACAACTTTGTGTTGGCACGAATCTGGTGAGAGTTCGGTGGTTGGACCGAAATTGGTGCAATAGACTACGGAAAAGGTGAAGCTTATTCGCGAGAAAATGAAGGCTTCTCAGAGTAGGCAGAAAAGTTATCATGATCGAAGGAGGAAAGATCTTGAGTTTCAAGAGGGCGATCATGTATTTTTGAGAGTTACACCGGTGACGGGTGTTGGTCGTGCATTGAAATCGAAGAAGCTTACTTCTCGGTTTATTGGTCCTTACCAGATATCCGCGAGAGTGGGTGTTGTGGCTTATCGGGTGGCGTTGCCGCCGAGTTTTTCGAATTTGCATGATGTGTTCCATGTTTCACAGCTTCGGAAGTATGTTCCGGATCCGTTGTATGTGATTCCGATGGATGAGGTAGAGGTAAGGGAGAACTTTACGGTTGAGGCATTACCAGTGAGGATTTTGGATCGCGAGTTGAAGCGGTTAAGGGGCAAGGATATTGCACTTGTGAAGGTAGCGTGGGGAGGCGCTGCTGAGGGCAATTTAACTTGGGAGTTGGAGAGTCGGTAGCTCCCCAGCCTCAAAGGTACCTGCGATTACAACTCCAAATGACCCAAAAACATCCCTACAACAGTCCTAATGCATCACGAAAATCATCGGCATAAAACCTATATCTATTAGGTCGATTCAGGATGTAACGCCCCAGTTTTGTCCGTTTTATTTAACCGAGTCGTTTTGATTATTTTTATTATTATATTATTTTATTTTTTACTTTTATTTAGAAATATGTTATTTTTCATTGTTGTGATATTTTATCGCGTTTTGGGAGCGTTTGCGAGATATTTGAGTGTAGGGGTATTTTGGTCTTTTCATTTATTTTCTTAAGTTAGAAACATAAGAGAAAAGAAAAGAGAGAAAATAGTAAGGAAGGAAAAGGAAAAGAAGAAAAAGAAGAAGAAAGAAAAGAGAAAGAAAAGGAGAAAAAGAGAGAAAACTTGTGGCATAAGAAATCGATTCAACCGACTTTCAAAAACACGATTAATCGGGTAAGGGTGCGAAACTCGATTATCTTATGCTTGTGTATGATTATGTATGTGTGAGTTGGACTGTTCATTGTGTTTTCATAGCTTTTCAATTCTAGGTCGGAACGATAGAAATCGATGTTCTGGCGGTTGAAATGTGATGTAAATGTTGTAGGATACTTGTTACCATGATTGGGTTATGTTCTGATTGTTATGTTTTGGTTTGGAAGAGATTTTGGTGGAAAAAATGGTTTTGGACCTCAAAACAGCGCTGCAGAATTTCTGGGTTTTCCTTGGTTCGCCTAGCAAACCTGGGGCGAAGCAGAAGCGAATGATTTTTCGCGGGTTCGCCTAGCGAGCCAGTTAGCGAAGGTCAACAAATGTTTGCTACCGTTGTTCGCCTAGCGAACTTTGTATCTTTTTGGTGATGGTTGTTGCTGCCTTGGTTCGCCAAGGGGTTCGCCTAGCGAACTTTGTGTCTATTTTTATATGATGATGGTTTCGACTGGACATTCGCCTAGCGAAGGTGGTAGCGAATGCTCGCTAAAAGGTTCGCCTAACGAACATGGCAGTTTGTGCAATTTTGTTTTCTTCATAACTTTTGATCCGTAAGTCGGATTGGGGCGCGGTTGGGTGCGTCAGAAAGCTATTGAGTTGTTCTTTCTTATTAAAATGGTTTTGAGATTGTTGGCCGATTTAATTATGTCGGTAATTTGGAATGTGTCATTTTGTCAACTTTTACTGTTTTAATGGTGGGCATTTGATGTGTTATTATGCAACATGCTTGTGATATGTATTGTATAACTGGTGTGATGTTATATGATGTGAGTGCATGCGATTAAATGTTGTGATGATGGTTTGTGGCCTAAGGGCAAGTAAATGCAAGTATTGTGGTTGATTATGTATGCATGGTTATGGTTGTATATATGTGTGCATTTGAATGTCATGAGTCATTGTATGCATTCTTGTGATGTCGTGTGCCCTAGTGGGTGTGAGCGACGAAACGATTCCAGAGGGAATCCGCTATAACATCGTGCGCCTTATACAAAGAAGACCTAAAGCGATGATTATAGACGATCGTGCGCCTTATACAAAGAGGACCTAAAGCGATCGGATCGTGCGCCTTATACAAAGAGGACCTAAAGCGATCCATAAACGTCGTGCGCCTTATACCAAGAGGACCTAAAGCGACGGGGAACATCGTTTGCCCGACGGGGAGTTACACTAAGTAACAAGCGATGATTCCAATAGTTCCTGAGTGAACTAGTGATGAGATGATGGATGGATGGTATCGCATTGCATTGCATAGAGTCGTTGTGTCGGTCTCTGTGCATATGCATAAATCATGAATGGATTGATTTTATGTGAAATTGTGAATGAAATTGATGAGTTGGGATATATATATATATATATATATATATATATATATATATATATATATATATATGTGTGTGTGTGTGTGTGTGTGTGTTGGTGATCATTGAATTGTGCATGATTGATATGCCTTTGTGACGGATATATGAGAAAATTCATTGTGTTGGTGTGTACGTGAATTATGGTGTAAGCTGTGGTGAGAATATTTTATATGTGTATTTTTGTGTTAATATATAATTGTATGCAATTGTATTATGATTGTGTTTCTCACCCTTCTGCTATTTTAAATGCTCTATGAGGCATTGCAGATTAGATGCTGGAGGTCTTTTTGTGAAGCTTAGGTCTTCATTCTTTTGTCGGTCGGCTCTGATATGTAGCACTGGGTAGACGGGGAGATCGTTGTGATTATTTGTGATATGTATATATATCTTTTGGATCGTACATGTATGAATCTGCGTACGACAGACAAACTTTTTATGTGATATATGTACCTATGAGATTCAGTTGCAGATTTTCCGCTTTTATTCTGTATCTGATCTGTGGGTAGTAGGAACTAAGTTCCTCTGTTATTTGCTACCTGATTGTTGCATATCTTTATGAGCAGGTTTATTGTGTTTTGTCTCAGTTGATGTGACGCCTCCGTCTATGCCGTGAATGTTTTTTTTTTATTATACTCTGATTATTTGTTATCGCTCTATTGAGTTGGGGGTATAGATTTGGGGTATTACACAGGACACTACGGGAACTTTAAATTCCCTAAACCTTCACAAAACCCCAATTGCCCTTACGACCCTTACAATCCTTTTTTCCACAGGGTCAAAACATCATCGACAGGGAATCAGCCCCAAGGTCTATTTCATCCGATTAAATTCAACCCTTAATAATCGATTCACAAAATACCCTCAAAATCACCAATTCATCACAAAACCCCACAAACCATCAAATACAAAACATCCACTTCAATTACATCGAATCCTATATTGAAAACAATGAAGGTAATTACTCCTCATACCTTAGATTGTCGATCCGAAGTATTCTCTCTTGAGCCTTTGGAAACCTTCACGAAATCCTCGTCTTTTCCCTCTTTCCTCAGAGTTCTTCTTCTTTCCTTCTTTTCACGTTCTAACCAAAATGAACTCTATTCTCAAAATCCTCCTTTTTATACCCACTCTAACCCTTGGGCCTCAAAATTGGGCTTTCTCCATAATGCCCTCACTAATTCCCCTCAAATGTCCACTTTACCCTTAATTCCTTTAATATTATTTAAAATAAATAATAATACAATATATTCCGTAATACATACTATTATTTAATTAAATAACCAAAACTTCACAAAACACCGACATCGACACGAATCACTAAAGTTCGCAGAAATTCACGAATATAATATTTAAATAAATTAAATAAATATTCTTACAAAAATTGGGGTGTTATAGGATTCATGCCTGAAAATTATTCAAATATAATATTAGTAACGAAGTTGCAAAAGTGTAATGACATATTAGTAACAATGAAGGTGCATGTCATTACACTTTTGCAACTTCATTCCACAAATATGGTCGTGCCAACCAAGTACATGAGGTATGACCTCAATGAACATTGTCAGTGTTACAAAACATGTTCGTCATCACCTTCGGCTTCCACTGCCGCAGGCATGTGGTATTTGTACAGCTTCTCAAAATATGAAATTCTAGCATGATCGACTCTCGTGTAATCAATCTCTATTTAAGCTTCATCTGGGTCAACTCCGAGATAGGTTACCATCATGTCCAGTGCGTCAAATCTAGAGATTCTAGAGTGGTTTAGTAATCTTTTTCTTATTGAAAGATGTATGAGGCATGAGACGTCTTCAAGGGTGATGGGCATCTCATGAGCACGAGTGATTTGTCCACTCCGACAAAGTGAATCAATCATAATGATGTAAGTATAAACATTAGGCTTTACACCAGTAACATTTATATCACTAAAAGCCTCATTGAATTTCGATAT
Source organism: Lathyrus tuberosus (assembly GCA_022829125.1). Classification (NCBI taxonomy): domain Eukaryota; kingdom Viridiplantae; phylum Streptophyta; class Magnoliopsida; order Fabales; family Fabaceae; genus Lathyrus; species Lathyrus tuberosus. Next base: position 13,270,282 of record JALAZF010000090.1, read on the forward strand.
GTCACCAACACGAAACCAACCCTGAACTAAGCTTGTATAAAATATAACATTTGGCTCAAACTTATGCTTAAGACTATCGAAAAATGTTTGCACTTCACTAGTTATTCTATTCTTACATAAACTACTAATGACAATTGAAAATGAAACATTATCAGGAGTATAAGCATTATCTTCCATATGATTAAATGCATGGATACTGTCCACATCTAATCCAGCCCTCATGTATCGCCTAACGAGAACAGAGAACATGCTTATTGTTATTTTGACACCACGCGATTTCATCAAACTAATCAAATTCCATGTTAAATTGAAGTGTCTGAGCTTTTAGGAGAGGTTGTTCATTTCGTTGTAGAGCTCTGGGGAGGATGGGAAGCCTTCGAGCATGGTGGCCCAATTGAGGAAAGTTACGGGATATAATGGCAGACACTGTCGCATTTCTCAATCACGCGGTGGGGGATTGAAGGGGAAATTGAAAGGACGGTAGAGATTTTTGAAAACTCAATGGGGAGATCGGGTATGGAGAAATTGTGTGAGGGTAAAATGGGATTAGGGTTGGGGTTAGGTTATTTGCGGTAGTGGTCTTTAATGACAATGTGAAATTTGTCGATTATGTCAGAATCTTCGGGAGATAGGTTGGTGTTTTGAGAAGTGTCATTCTTGTTTGAAAGAAGAGGTGAAGAAAAGGATAGTCTAAAAGTGTATGGTAAGTGTTGGAAAAGAGAGTGGTGCAAGTGAGAGTCTGCCCTTGATTTGATGAGTGCCATTGATGGTTTTGTTGGTGAAGTTTTGTTCAATGAAGAGTGATAGCAACAACACAAACCATGGTGGTGTAAATTTTGAAAATGGAGAACAAATGAGTTATTGGCGGCGTGTTCAGGTCCAACTTAGTTCAGTATGTTTGACGGGCAACATGTTAACAAAGACATCTAACACCCTGAATTTGACCCAGCATCCCAAATGTTATGCTAACATTGTCAAATATAAAAATCTATTCCACTATTTTATTTTATTGTAACATTTCGATTTTTTTAAAAAAGCTCTCAAACATATTTTACTTTTTCAATCGTACTCTCAAATTTATGATAAGTAAGTATATAATTTTTCTAAATTTTGGAGAAAAAACATGCATTTTTATTGATTTTTTTTAATATTCAATAAAAACTCATGTTTCTCATGTATTATTATCGGATATTTTAAAAAAATCAAAAAAATTCATATTTTGTATCGAATTTTATGAATTAACCAGTGAAAATGCATAACTTATAACGAGTTTTTTGAAAACTCATGTGGAAATGCATGGTTTCTTCCGTATTTTTTGAAAAAATCGGTAAAAATGCATGTTTTCTACTTGATTTTTTGAAGGAAAAAAACCCGATAAAAATACAAGCAGTTATATCAGTGATTTTGAAAAAACCGATAGTGGAAAATGCTTCTAGGTTAACTGCAAATTAAAAAAATATGGGAAATGCATGAAGTTTTCTGGATTTTGAAAACAAAAATCGATAGTTTAAATTGCATCGTTTTTTTGTATTTGCGTTGATGACTAGAGGATGAAACGACATGATTGCTTCTAGTCAGTGTGATAAAGTTGTAACTGCTGGAACAAGGACATGTGTGAGGGGAGATGACATCGAGGACTCGTATATCTGAGCAGGAAGAATAACCCTGGCCAGCTCTCACAACAAACGGATGGCGAGTGAGCAGTTTCTCGCACCTCTCAGTATCCGACGTAGAGGATATAGAGCATCTGATGGATGTACTGAGATCTTGATGGTATGGTTGTTGTTCCGGCTATTGAAGATGTAGAGGGTCAGGGTGACAATGAGATATTGGTCGAAACAGAGGTGCCCTATCATTTTGAGATTGTTGTTATGATTAGTATAGAGGTTACTCCTCAGTCGGATACTGAAGCGTCTGCTATATGTGGTATGGAAGTTACTCCGCCTACTACGGGTGATATGAAGGTTACTTCTCCGGTTGATACAGAGATTACTACTCCGACTTCGACGAAACTGTGGGTACACACGGATGGAGGATTTCTTTGAGGTCCCAATGACTGTTCCATTCTCACTAGATATGTCAATCACGTGGCATTCATATTATGGCGGGGAGACATGTGTATATGTTATGTTGAACTTGACTTTATTTATTATTAATACGTTAAAAATAACTTGTACTTTTTACTTTGTTTGTTACATGACCGATTGTCGCTGAATGTGCTCACCCACAGAGGGAGCTGAGGAAGTTCTTAGATGCCTCGATGCCTGAGGAGGTCAGGGCAATTGCCGAACAATGTGGTCTCCTTTCATTTATGGATTATTCACTAATTATGCTTGAGTGTCAGCTATTGACATCTTTTATTGAGCGATGGCATAAGCAAATATCTTCCTTCTATCTTATATTTGGTGAGATGACGATTACCTTGGGTGATGTCTCATTTTTGTTCCATCTTCCCCTGCCAGGTAGTTTCTTCACCGCTCCTATCATTAGCCAACAACTATCATGTATTACTGTTATATGAGACTTGGGGGTTATTGAGGATGAGGTGTTATAGGAGTTTATGTTTAACAGTGGTGCTCACTTTTGCCTATCTTAGCTTTGGGATATGTATGTGGAGTTGGTGCTGGGATCTATGTATGAGGCAGCCGCTAGGGTATACATGCTACATCTTGTAAGATGTACTATCTTAAAGGATAAGTCCCATGTATACATTAATGTGAAGTACATGTGGGTGTTTAGTAACCTTGACTGTATTAGTTGGGCATGGGGGTATGTTGCACCGACTATTCTATATGCAACACTTGGATAGGTGATTGTCGTTGAGACTAGGCAGCTTGTAACACCCTGTTTTCTAATTTATTTATTTATTTGAATTTATGTATATTTAATTATTTCAATAAACTTCTATATGCATTTTGATGGTGTTTAGATGGTTAGTATTCATATATGATGTTTTGGATTGGTGGAGCATAGTTCTAGTTATTTAATTAAATAATAGAATTAAAAATATTAGAGAATAATGAGGATTATTATTATTAAAATAAAATTAGAGTCAAAAGGGTATTTTGGTAAATAGGAGAATAATTGAGGGCATTGTGGGAATAAGTAATTGAGGAGGATTAGGTTTCTAATAAAAAGGAGTTAGTAGAGAGTTTTTGGGGTTAGTACGTGAAAACTGAATTTGAAAAAGAAAAGGCTAGGGAAAATGGTTTGTTATTTACTAGGGAAAATGGTAGAGAAGCAGATAGAAATATGAGCATTCTCCAAGGGTATTAGGAAAATTATATCCAACTTGTTAATCTTGAGAAATATGAAGCTTCTTTCAGTCGAAATATGGATGTTGATGGTATAAATATAATCCGAGAAAGGATGAGGGTATAGACTGTTGCTTCTCACTCGAAGTATCTTGGATTACCATCAACTTTTGGTTAATTCAAAAAGGCTATTTTTTATCAAGTAATTGACAAGGTGTGGAAGAAGGTTAAGGGATGGAAGGATAAATTCTTATCAAGGGTTGGAAAAAGAGATTCTAATAAAGTCTGTTGCTCAAGATATTCCAACATATGTGATGAGTTATTTTAGGCTTCCTGAAAAATGCTGCAAAGAGATAGAAGCAATCGTGGCTAGGTTTTGGTAGGGGTCTTCGCAAAATGAGAAGAAAATCCATTGGGCCAGCTGGGATAAGCTTGGTCATGCCAAAGGTGTTTGAGGTTTAGGGTTCTGTGGAGTTAGTGATTTCAATGTCAGCCTTTTGGGAAAACTGGTGTGGAGATTATTGACGGGTGGTCCCTCTCTTATGCAGCGCATTTTCCAAACTAGATACTATCCTCGTGGTACAATCAAGGATGTGCAACTTGGATACTCCCCGAGCTATGTGTGGCAAAGTATATTGGGAGCAAGAGTTTTGGTTATAGAAGGTTCAAGATGGAGAATTGGGAATGGGGAAAAGATCAAAGCCTTGCATATTAATTGGATTCCTACTGCTCTGAGACAATAATCATAATAGGAGGCTGGAGATAGAGATAATGATTTGCTGGTTTGTGAGCTTATTGACAAAGATATCAGGTGCTGGAATACTGAGAGGGTGAAGAAATTATTTAAACCTGCTGATGTTAGTAACATCTTTAGCACCCCTCTTGTCATACTCCAAAATTTGCCCTACCTTCTTTCCACTTTACATCTGACCTTGGATCCTTAATCCATCTACATACTCATATATATCTAAATCATTCATTCATGATTGCATTCATTCATAAGCATTATTGATTCAAAGGTTGTTGTTCATGGCACAAACGTTTGATTATGACAAGTAGCTTGGAAAGCTCCTTGGGCTAGGGTCCTTTGTATGGTATTCTTGAGGATCAAGCCTATGGTATCTTGGTGCTACAATTGACTGGTGATGATCATTTCTCTTGGGCCTAAAGCCTGGGAACCTTAATATTAGTATGTAACATTTGTGGATCATGTGGACTACATAACGACATTGGACATGATTATGGGTTGTGTCATACCCCAAATTTTGACCACTAAGATTCCCATCATTGTGTCAATCATCATCACAATATGGATGAACCATCATGCCTCATCAAATGCCTCAAGGGTTGTTGAGCATTCACTACAATCAAAATTAGGGTTTTAAGCCCTCTCAGAGCCTTAGACAAAGGATCAATCAAGGAATGACTTGATCTTCAACTTGTCTAACCTCTCAAACATCCACAATGGATCAAAAGGACTCCCACTTCAAGGATCAAGCACAAGGCTGCTCCCTTCTAGGTGGATCAAGTCTCAAGATCGACAGTGTCACCAAATTATCGTTTTGGTCGACCAGGGACTCCAGATGGAAATTTTTCATCTGGGCACAAGCCAATGATCCAAAACACAACCTAATATACTTCTTGGAACCTCGTGGACCCAATCATCAAGTCAATTTTGCCTCAGGGGATGCATTCATCAAAAATCAGGAATTAGGGTTTCTTGACCTAATTCACCCCTAAGTTGACTTTTGGGACAAATCATGAGCCAAGACCTCAAGAGAGGGTTTGAGGGCCTCTAATGAACTATATTGATCCATTTGGAACAATGGATTAATCCAAGAAGCTTGAGCAACAAGTCTCAACTTCATCTGCACCACAATTAGGGTTTCGCGAGGAAAGTCAACTGTAACTTTGACTTTTGACTAGGACATGCTCCCAAAACCTAAGACATGATTCAATATACCCTATGACACCCATGGAACATGTCCATCAAGTTTGATTTAGGTCAAGGACATGATTTCATGAAGAATTGCACAGTTTGGAATTCATCTGATAAAAAGTCAACTGTGCACAAAAGTCAACTTTGACTTTTTGAGATTTTTCATCAAAATGGATTTTTAACCCTAAAATGATGTTAATGTATGATTTGGATCATCATTCATCAAGAAAAATCAAAGAAAGTGGAATAACTTGTAAAAGGGGTAACCATAAAAACTTAGAAAAATTTCTAAGTTATGGAAAAAGTGACACTAATGTGCCAACTTTGGAGGATCATAACTCCTAAACCACAAGGCCATTGCTCCCCATTCAAAGCTTGATTTGTAGATCACATTGCCCTCTACAAAAGCTTCATACTGACCTATGTCCAAATTCCTCATGGATTTTGAGTTATGGGGTGATCAAAATCAAGAAAAATCACTTTGTTCCAACACTTAATGAAAATTTCACTAAATCATATTTTACCTTACTTTTTGCCAAATGTAGGGGGATTTTTCACTTGGATTCAAAAGAGATCAAAACCAAACATGTTCAAACAGTTGTTGTATCATGTAAGGGCTTTCCAAAATGGCCAAGAACATTACCAAATTCAATTTGAGTCATGAGATATGACATTGGCAAGTTGCCTTGCTGAAATCTGCCAAGGCAAGGCAGATTTTTACACTTTTGGTCGATTTACCAAAATCAGCCAAATCCAAATGCTCCTATCCACTAGGACACCTCTGAGGATTGAATCTAAAGGGGACAATCACTGAGCCCAGCCTCCAAAGTCTTTGGAACAAGAAATAGCATGTTGAACCTAGAATTGCCAAAATAGGGACAAGACTCCAATTTTGGATTGGAGCATTCAATGGAAGCATCAAGGTGGCATGGACTGAGCCAGTCTCAACTGAATTCAGTCAAGACTTATCCAAGACCAAGGGGACCAGCAGCCTGTGCCCTAACCTCTAGTCAATGGCTAGAGGAGACTTGGATTTTCATTTGCCAACATTGGCCAACCCTACTCAGTAGTTGCCATTCACTATTCCTTGCAAAACAAACTTACTCTACTATAAATAGAGCTCAATTGTGATCAGTTTGAGTACACCAAAGCCATCAAACAGATGCTTTCCTCAAAATCTCTTCTTTCACTCCAATTTTGCCTTCTAAGGCAAGTCACTATCGGGTTTTGAGTTTGAGAGCTTTTCCAATCAATCCAATCACACACACACACCTCATATACATCATATAGAAGTGATCCAAACACTCACATAACATTTGGAACATAGATTTCACAAAATCACCAGCCAATTGCTCAAGTTCTTGACAGATTTGCAGTTGGGGTACCATCTCAAGTTCCTGATCATTTCAATCCATTCCAAGCATTCATACACACTCCATGGCACCTAGGGAAGCTATCCAGATCATTGGAACCTAGCTGTAACACCTCCAACACAAATCACGATCACCAGCTGTAAGTGGTAAGCATGAGCTCTTCCAACTCTATGATCCATGCAATTTTTGCTGCACAATAATTTGGCCATATGTTCATAATCATGCATGGAATGTTTCCCCTCAATTAACTGCATTGTTTGAATCGTGTATCAAAAATCCTAGCCTTCATGCAGAAATTAGGGTTCTTGAGGATTTTTCGTGATTTCTTGTTTTATGCTTAATTTAAATGAAATTAATTGTCATAGACATGATCGTGAGGTTGAAACGAGTTGATTGGTATGTGGATTGCATGATATAATCAAGTATTCAGTGAGATTGAAGAGAAAATACAAATCTGGGAAAACCCAGAACACGCGCGTGTTCTTGGTGTGTTCTTGGCGCCATTTTTTGAAAATTCAAATATTTGAATTTTGTGATTTTATTTAATTGATTCAAAAATTAATTTCTCTCTGAGTTTTAATGATTTTGAGTTGATTCTTTTTTTAATAATTCACAAAAATGTTAAAATATTTTATTTTCCAAAAAAATCCCAAAAATATTATTTATTTTGTATAATTGATATTTTTGCAAAGAATTAATGTTTTAATTGTTTTTAACATTTAAAATATTTTTTCCACCTTGATTTTGCAACTTTTAATGCTTTCTAATTATTTTGTAGGTCAATACTAAATTTTTGAAGCATTAATTGAAGATCACAATTTGTTTTCCATATGTTAAACAATTTTGATCATTTTAATTGAATTTTTATTCAATTAAATACATTTTTGAAAACAAATTAGGGTTTTGGATTAATTCAACCCTCATAAATCATTTTCAAAACAATTAGGGCCTCTAATAGAGTGTAAGGCCCAATCCTTTTTTTGACCAAATCATTTTTGGGCCTCATTGCAGTGTATAAGTCCCGATACCGTCAAAAACAAACGGCGCGATCGTCGCCCTTTTGAAAAATAACAATTGGGCCTACCCTCGAGTAGCAAGACCCATCTCTTTTCTTAAAACTCATCTGGGCCTCTAATAGAGTGTAAGACCCAACCCTTTGTAAATACAACCCATTTTGGGCCTCACTTATTATATAAGTCCCGTTGTATTTCAAAAAGTTCGACGCGATCATCATCCGTTGAAAAACAAACCTTGGGCCTCTCCTTGAGCTATAAGACCCATTCAAAACTTTTGGGCCTCTAATAGAGTGTAAGACCCAACCCCCTTTTAACCAAAACCATTTGGGGCCTCACTTATTGTATAAGCCCTTTTGCGTTAAAAGAAAATCTCGGCGCGATCGCCATTTTAAACGGAAAAATCATCTGGGCCTACCCTCGTGTTATAAGCCCCACTCTTTTTCTTTAAAACTTTTTGGGCCTCTTGAGAGAGTGTAAGACCCATCCCTTTGTACAACAAATAATTTTTGGGCCACAGTCACTTGTATAAGTCCCTCTGTACAAATTCAAACAGTGCGCTCACTGATAAAACCCTGGGCCTCTCATTGAGCTGTAAGCCCCAAATCTTTCTTTTTCAAAGCACTTTCTCCTTTGATTTTGAAATATACTGTTGTTTTCAATCTTTCTTTGTTGAATAACTAACCAAACAACATGGAAGCTCTACAACCGAGTAAGTGTTTATATGCTTTCATTTACCGCTTTCATATATATATAACTGTATTGTGGGGCTGTTTCGCTGCAAGTCTTCTTTCATAAACTCATATCAACTGTGTAATAATAGTATAGATATTTAGAGTTTCCCCAGCAACTACGTCTAGCATTAAGCCCGTTGATCACTCTTAAATAGTTAAAACTAGATCCCCATAGGATTACTAGACACAGTCTTCCCTCCTCTTGGGGTTAAACAATATGGAGATATGAAAGGCAGCATTCTCGGTGAACCCTTTCATAGATTGTCACTCGTAGAAGTTGTCAAAGAAACTCTATTCCCCAGAGATGATCTTTTCTCTGTGAATGGCATCTCTTGAGTTTCTTTCAAATTCTCGAACTTTCCGGGCTTGATCTATTCTCGGTGAATGGCATGTCTTGAACTTCTCGGGGTTTGGGGACCCACAGGCTTCTTAAAAGCACTTGTCAAGAAACTCTATTCCCCAGAGATGATCTTTTCTCCGTGAATGGCATCTCTTGAGTTTCTTCCAAATTCTCGAACTTTCCTGGCTTGATCTATTCCTCGTGAATAACCTGTCTTGAATTTCTCGGGGTTTGGGGACCCATCGGCTTCTTAAAAGCATCGGCCTCCTCTTGGGCATCGTACAAGGACCCACAGGCTTCCTAAAAGCAACCCCGCCTCCTCTTGGGCTTAGTACAAGGACCCATCGGCTTCTTAGAAGTATTCACAGCCTCCTCTTAGGCTTCATATAATGATCTCTTCCTCCGGGAATGATAGCCTCCTCTTGGGCTTAGTACAAGGACCCGTTGGCTTCTTAAAAGCTTCCAGCCTCCTCTTGGGCTTCGTACAAATTGTCCCGACGACCTCCTAGAGGTATAGGAACAGAACTTAATCATCTGCATAGAACAGTCCTTTCAAAGAGTCTACTACTGTTTCTCAAAGCATAGTACAAAAGATGAAACTCTAGACTTGGACAATCTAATCTCCTTGAGTCTCAAAGACATTCTCAAGTGACCCCTTCGTTAAATAGGAAGAAAACCCGTAGACTCGGACAGTCTCAATACCCTTCGGATTTCCCACTTCCTTAAAGAACAGGAATAACCCGGATCCTCGAATCAAATCCTTGAGAGTACAACATTGCTCATATAAGAACTAATTTTCTCTTTTAAAATCAGTATACTGGACCTGTCACTCAACTGAAACAGCACCGTAGCCTCCTCTTGGGCTTTGTACAATGATTCTCCCCAGTGGAGTCAAACAACGTTTAGCCTCTCTCTCGGGCTTTGTACGAGACACATAAGAGACTCCCTCGTTGAGTCAATCACCCCTTCCGCCTCCATCTCGGGCTTTATACGAGATACAAAAAGGTTCTTATTGAGCCAAACAAACCTTTAGCCTCCATCTCGGGCTTTGTACGAGATACAAAAACTCTCTTGTTGAGTATAAAAGATCCTCTTGCAGGATCAAAACCTTTTAGCCTCTCTCTCGGGCTTTGTACGAGACACATATTAGCCTCCTCTTAGGCTTTGTATAAGAAAACCACTGGTTAATCCAATTAACCTTTTAGCATCAAAGTTGTGCCTCATTCACAGTACACAAACATCAACAACTCCTTCCCCTTCATCTAATTGCTGTAAGCGGCAAGCCTCTGGATCATCTACATCCATGCCACTGTCCCTCTTTTAGCATGAGAAATTCCTAAGGAAAGATAGCATTGCTCTACACTGAGTTAAAGTCTTCTCCTTCAGGTTAAAAATCTCCTATAAAGGAAATTATGGCATTGCCGGATTCACACATCCCGGTTAAAGTAATTCTCCTTTATAAACAGTTGTGACATACAACCCCCTCTTTAGAGATGACAAATTCTCTCTAAAGTCAACACCCTTTTAGCTTCACATCTTGGGCTTTGAACAAGATACAAACCACCTTTCGCTTCACGTCTTGGGCTTTGAACAAGACACCAAAACAACCATTTCCTCCCATAGAATAGGAGGAACTACGAACGCTCTGATTTCCCTGTTTCGGTAAACGGGAATACGTAGGCATAAGATTGAAAGGAAAATCTTAGCGAGCACACTAAACAAAAACCCTAAATCCCATACTCTCACATATATATATCAAGAAGCATCCGTCCTAACATCTAAACCTCCCACCACTTTTAAAAAACCCGATAGAGACCCCGAATCTTTGTAGCATCTGTAACCTAACAGACCGCTGTTTAAACTCAGTTTGCAAGCAGGGTTAATTTGAGACATCTATTTCCCTTCCTTCATCAGCTTTAATAGGATAAAAAATGAATCGAGCTGTAGGCACCAAAGAGCGATAGCGTTTCGCAACCGCGTCCAAAATTGCTCGCTACAGAAAAATGGCGACTTCACTGGGGACTATGGCGACTCTGCTGGGGACGTGTCATTAGGATCTATCTCACCTTTGTAGCGAGATCTTGTTCTCTTCCCATCTATCAGGTGGAAACTTTAAAAGCAATGCCCACCGTATGGGCTCGATCTAACCTTTTTTTTCTCTTCTCTTGTGTGATACCACAGATTGGGGCTTCCGCCGGGGAACCCATTTTCTGTCAGGAACTTAGGATTCATAGCTTTAAAGGTCTAGGATGTTTAGGACAAATATATATACTGCTTTTCCTAATTACTATACCTGTTTATTTTTCAGCTAATGGGAATGCGTGTGATGCCGCATATGGAAAGATTGAGTATACACTTAAGATAAGTGATGGCGACAAGGTCGACCATCAACCTCAGTGGAGGCATCCTAACGTAACCATTCTCTCACCTAGACAATGGGTCGGTTGCGATGCCTGAGAAGCTGAGGAGCCAAACCCTTTTGTAGTGCAGAAACTATCAGAAATAGTTGTCACGCGATACTACCCTCATTTGAGGCTGGTGATCTATTCTCGGTGAATGGCACTTACTCTAAGATTGCTCTACAACTCGCTGGCGATCCGCTTGTTATTTTGCTTTCCTGGGAGGAGCTGATGATAATGAGTACAGGTACAAAAATCACCCTAGTATAAACTTTTGGGGATGGGTAGAGCCTTGACTTCATGACAACGACCCTTTGACCCCATGTTTTTTCTATGTTTTTGTGTGCTGCATTCATGCATTCATTTAAAAAAAACATTAAAACATTAAAAAAATTCTTCTCTTCTAGTCTCTCTGTTTTTCAAATTAAATTAAGACTGTGATTGCAAATATCAGAGAAAACGATTGCGCTAATGGATTTCGGTAGAAGGAGAACTCATATGTACACCTTCAAGGTTCCAAAGCTAGAGGATTTAAGAGGTTTGGCGAGGATGATCACAAACCAAGAGGCCTTCAGAGCCAAATACGGAGGTCTGCTACCACTGTTAAGAGTCCATGTGATTGAGGGAATCATGGACGCGCTCGTTCAATTCTACGATCCGGTTTATCACTGTTTTACATTCCTGGATTACCAGCTCGCACCAACGCTGGAGAAGTATTCTCATCTGATCGATTTACATATCACTGATCGAGCTCCATTTTCCGGACTGGAAGAAATTCCAAAGAATCACACCATTGCAAGAGCAATTCATTTGGACGAGTCTGAGGTCAGGACTCACATGACCACTAAGGGTGGCATACAAGGTTTGCCAGCCCAGTTCTTGACAAAGAAAGCCCTGTATTTTGCCAGTATAGGAAACGTGACTGCTTTTGAAAGCATCTTTGTCTTGCTCACCTACGGGTTATTTTTGTTTCCCAACATCAATAACTTCGTCGATATCAACTCCATTAAGGTTTTTCTCATTGGAAACCCTGTGCCGACTTTGCTCGCAGATGCGTATCATTCTGTACACTTGGGAAATTTGTACAGCGGAGGGGAGATCACAGGCTGTGTACCTTTGCTTTACAAATGGTTTATCTCTCACTTGCCCAAGTTTGCTGCTTTTTAGGATTGCAAGAGTGCCTTATGTTGGTCGCAGAAGATCATGTCTCTCACCAACTCTGATATAGATTGGTGTAATAGGATCTATGATGGAATCAGAATCATTGATCATTGTGGAAACTTCCCCAACGTACCCCTTATAGGAACTAAGGGAGGAATCAACTACCATCCGGTATTGGTTCTTCGTCAATTTGGATACCCAATGAGGCATGTCCCACAGAATGCTCATCTGGAAGGTCTTTTCTTCAAAGAAGGAGAAAGTGACAGGGCACTAAAGATGGAAATAGTGCATGCTTGGAAACATGTTCATAAGAAAGGACGGGAGTCTCTAGGAAAACCGGATTGTGTCTCGGTGGAACCTTATCTCCACTGGGTACAAACTAGAGCTCTCAAGCTAAAGATGCCTTATCCTCATTATGAAATTCTTCCGCCGAGGGAATCTGTCATGTACTTCATGACGGAAACTGAATAGCTTCAGGTTACTCTCAACAAAGTTCAAAAGGAGAGAAGGACTTGGAAGAACAAGTACCGCACCCTCGACGTGGAGTGCATCTAAATACATCAACTGCTGAAAGATAAGGATGCTCTGATCGAGATTTTGGAGCAACATGCTGTAGAGAATCAAGAAGACCAAAGGAATTTGCTCGCTCCTTTCACTTGGCAAAGGAATGACGACCCGACAACGACCCAAGAGCCCCGGTCAAAGAAAAGGAAAATACCAGAGTCAGCACCCGATTTCTCTTCAGAGAGGACTCGGGACCCATTAGCTTAGGTTTCTGTTTCTGTACTTTGTAATATACTGTATTTTCGTTTCCGCAATCCTTTGAATTTCAATAAAAAGGGGTTTCCCCACCGTTTGATATTTGCAATCTAATTGTCGAAGTTTATTTTGATTAAACCAAAAAATAATTAATATAATCATTGCATTCATCATTCTCACATCACGTATTCTTCTTACCTACGAATCTCATGTTTGTGTCTCGATTCTAGAGTCAAACTGTCTCATTCGTATAATACTCGGGCCAATCGTCAGAAAAAGATGGATGATCTTGAGGAAGAAAACAGAGAGTTGAAAGAAGAGATCGACGCTCTGAGAGAGGATATGAGAAAGCTTCGCAACGACATGCAAGCCATGGCAGAAGCTCAGCTACAAAGGACTGTGATCTCAGAGATCACCTCAACGCCCATAGTGGAGAAGTTTGATCCTAGGTATCAAATGCCGAAAGATCGTCCCTGGGGCATGCCTGCAAACTATATCCCGGAAGGATATGTTCCGCCAATCGTTGAAGATCAGAGAATCGCGATAGATGCCGCTGGTCCTGAAGGTTACAGACTTCGGGAAAGCGAAGATGCCAGAGGCATATTGAAGACTCCTGAAGGTTACAAACTTCAGGAAACGCCAAGACTCACTACCGTAGTCACGGTACCACCCCCTGTGGTGCACACTGTCCTGGAAGGACTGATTCCACAGATACCTTCTGGTAAAAAGGAAACTATGTTTGACCGAATGGATGAATTCCAGGAACAGTTCTTGGAAATACAAAAGGAACTGCAAGCCATCCGCGGTCAGGATCTATTTGGAAAGGATGCCGCAGACCTCTGCTTGGTCCCCAATGTGAAAGTTCCGCACAAATTTTAAGTGCCCGACTTTGAAAAGTACAAGGGTAACTCTTGCCCTTAGAGCCATCTGGTGATGTACGCTCAGAGAATGTCAGCTCAGATGGAGAATCAGGACCTACTGATTCACTACTTCCAGGATAGTTTAACCGGTGCCGCATTAAAATGGTACATGGGTTTAAACCGTGCCACGATTAGCACATTCAGAGATCTTGGCACTGCCTTCGTCCAACAGTACAAATACAATTTGGACATGGCACCCGACAGAGATCAACTCAGATCAATGTCGCAAAAGGACAAGGAAACCTTTAAGGAGTACGCTCAGAGATGGCGTGAAATTGCCGCTCAAATTTGTCCACCTCTTGAGGAAAAAGAGATGACAAAAATCTTCTTAAAGACCTTAAGCTCATTTTACTATGACAGAATGGTTGCCAGTGCGCCCAGTGATTTCACCGAGATGGTGGGCATGGGGGTTCGTCTTGAGGAAGCCGTCCGAGAAGGACGTTTGGCAAAATACGCTGGACCATCAAGCAGTACAAAACGATACGGTAGTGCTTTCCCTAAGAAAAAAGAGTAGGATATTGGGAATATCTCTCTCAGAAATCAAAGGTGACGTTATCAGCAGGTAGCAGCTGTAACTCCTGTTATCAGCCCTGTGCCTATTCCTACGTATCAACCTCAGGTTGCGCAGAGCCAACCTAATCAGCAAAGGACACAACAGCCTCTTCAGTAGGCTCGTCCTCCATATAACAACAACCGTACAACACGACCATCAGGGTTTGATCCTATACCCATGTTGTACGCAGAACTATTTCCGTTACTACTGGCTAAGGGGCACATTCAGACTAAGTCTCCTCTTATAGTACCGGAAAATCTGCCTTTTTGGTTTAAGGAGGATCAGATATGCCCTTATCATTAAGGAGGACCAGGGCATAACATAGAGAATTGTCTCAATTTCAAATCCGACGTGCAAAAACTTGTTAGGAGTGTGGTCTTATCCTTCAAGGATACAAATCTTAATGTTCTCACAAACCCGCTGCCTCAACACGAGAAGGCTGCAGTCAATTTGATAGAAGGAGAGTCTAACAATGTCTATCAAATTCATGATGGACTCTTGTTGAAGACCAATTTGGTCAAGATGCATTGTAGACAGAGTGGATACGACCATGTGCCACCTCATAACTATCACCAGTGTGATATCTGCTCTAAAAACAATCAAGGATGTTCTGTGGTGCAAACAACTCTACAGGAACAGATGGATCTCGGATGGATCCAGGAGCACCGAGTTCGTGAGGTTAACATGGTCTATATGAATTCCAACATCATTCAGAACCACGAAATCCGTGCGATGAATGTCAACTTGGTGGCAATGCATTCAAGGCAAAGCCAATATCATAATCTGCCGCGGCATGATTACAGTTCCTGTCTGACTTGCTCGGTAAACAAACAGGGATGCTCTTTCATACAAGAGGCCCTCCAGCGTCAGATGGATCTTGGATGGATCCAAGACTACCATGATAGGAATCCCTATCAGATTAACATGGTTCAGATCTTCGCTATTCGCGTGATGAATACCAACCTGGTAGAGTTACATACTGAGCAGGTCCGACTCGGATTCTTAATATCACACGACTATCAAAGCTGTAAAGCAGGTTGCGAAAACGATCGAGGTTGTACCCTTGTCCAGGAGGCACTTCAGCACTTGTTAAATCACTGGTGGATGCCAATCTATATGGATGAAGATACTCAGCAAATTAGTATCAGTAACAGGAATCCTACTCGACGTCAGAGTCAGGATGTCCGATCAGTGGAAGCTAACCTAGTGAGGTTACATTGTATTCAAAGTGGGCGTGGCCAGGTGCCACCACACAATTATGACCTTTGTAGTGTCTGTTCGGAAAGTAACCAAGGGTGTTACCTTGTGAGAGCAGCTCTCCAGGGGCAGGTGGATCGTGGAGAGATTCGCCCATATCCGGGTTTTGGACCCATCAACTGGACGCCGAACTACCTTGTCGATCAGGTCGAGGACGTTGTCACAATCTCTGGTCATCACAAGACCAGGGATGTTTTTGCCATTATCCCTCTACTTGACGAATCGAGAGTTCCCAACCGGGAACAGATCGAGATTACTTATAATGGTCGGAAAAATCCGAAGGCTCCCTTAGTCATCTATCTGTCGGGACCACTAACGTATGAATCAGCTAAGGCAATCCCTTACAAGTACGGTGCGACGATAATTGAAAGTGGAAAAGAAATTCCATTACCCTCCATTGTGAATATCGCAGACATCAGTCGTGTAACACTGAGCGGTCGAATCTTCAACCGAGGAGTTGGAGAACCTAACAAGGAAAAGGAAATTCAGACAGGAGCTCCCGATCCATCAGTCGGTCAATCCAGTAATCCCAACCTTTCGAAAAATAATGATAAGATGCTGAAGCTCATCCAAAGGAGTGAATATAACATTGTTGATCAGCTGTTACAGACTCCTTCAAAGATCTCGATATTATCACTGTTACTCAGTTCAGAAGCCCACAGGGAGGCTCTACAAAAAGTCTTGGAGCAAGCCTTTGTGGAACAGGATGTAACAATCAGACAGTTCGATAGCATTGTCTCTAACATCACTTCCTGCAATAATTTGGGATTTAGTGATGAGGAATTACCCGAAGAGGGTCGCCGTCATAACATGGCGCTCAACATTACAGTTAACTGCCAGGACGATGCTTTAGCCAGC
The DNA here is from genome assembly GCA_022829125.1 of Lathyrus tuberosus. Taxonomy (NCBI): domain Eukaryota; kingdom Viridiplantae; phylum Streptophyta; class Magnoliopsida; order Fabales; family Fabaceae; genus Lathyrus; species Lathyrus tuberosus. The sequence continues at coordinate 13,286,842 of JALAZF010000090.1, forward strand.
GTACTGGTAGACACAGGGTCAGCCCTGAATGTTATGCCAAAGTCCACTTTGATGCAATTATCATTCAAAGGCCCTCCGATGAGAATCAGCGAGGTCGTCGTCAAAGCATTCGACGGATCCAGAAAAGCGGTTATCGGCGAAGTTGATCTTCCCATAACTATTGGTCCTCACACTTTCCAAGTCACTTTCCAGGTCATTGACATCCGGGCAACGTACAGTTGTTTATTAGGAAGACCTTGGATACATCAAGCTGGAGCGGTTACTTCAACCCTTCACCAAAAGCTAAAGTTCGTCAAGAACGATCAACTTGTCACAATCTGTGGAGAACAGGCCTTGCTTGTGAGTAACTTATCATCATCTACTTGTGTAGAACCCGAGGAGGTTATTGGGACGCAGTTTCAAGCGCTGTCGGTGGGCAAGGACAATCAATCCCAAGGAGGAACCTCGATTTCCTCATATAAAGATGCTATCAAAGCGGTCGAGAGTACCGATACAACTGGATGGGGACAACTTGTCATTCTTATTGACAATAAAACAAAGAAGGGTCTTGGTTTTTCTGCAACCTGTACCCAGACAGCTGCCAACGATGAAAGTATTCATCCCATTCAGAACTTCTTCCATAGTGGAGGTTTCCTTCACCTAGTGTCTCAAGCAGTACATGCTATCAATGAGGAAGATCCCTCTGACACAGATGAAGAATGGAAGTCCTACCTTAACGAGGACGGTTATATGTCTCAGGAAGAGGTGCCTATACCATTTTGCTATCCCGCACAGAGTCCGAGATTTATACCACGGTCAGATGTCGAAATGATATACGGAGACTGTGATCCGGAAGGATGTCGTGCTCCGCCAAATTCATTAGAGGAAGACACTCTGATGAAAGACAACTTTGACTACAACTACTATGGCCCAATGGATGGTCTGCCAATGTGGCAACCTTATCCAGGAGATTTGGGGCAAGAAAGTCAGCCGAACAATGAAAATCAGCTGAGTCTCATTGAACAGAATACCTGTGTCCCCACAATGTCATGGGATCAACACTCAGGTCATCCTGAAGCTACTCAACATGAAGATGAATTCGCAACATTTGCAGGACTTGAATTCATCAACTATGCTTTTCCTGAGGTTAACGTCATCGAGAGAGATGACTCATCCAGTTCCAAAGAAGTTTGGGACACTCTGGGAGAACCAAGTGGAAAATACGACTATATGGTCAAGTACACTGCGCCCGAAAGCTCTCGTATCAGGCTCGAAGATATCCAGCCAACTGGATGGGGAGATATAGTTGAGAGCACAAATGCTCTGCAAAATGCAACAGAGGAATCCTCCTACGACAACTCTGCCTGGAAGGCAGATTCCAATGATCCTGCTCCACCAGAAATCAACGTTATTTCTGAAGACAAATCAAGGAAGGTGCCAGACTTTGTGATTCACCGAGGAGTTCGCCGCCAATGGGTTGCCGTCGAGGTTCTGAAGGTCGTTCGCCAATCAAAGTAATTGTCATCTTTAACCTTTCACCCTGCCCAGGTGAAATGGATGTTTTGATAGGGCCCGCTTTCTGTAAATTTTCCCTCTTCGCTTAGTCCAAAGCGACAGAGTTTTGTTTTATAGGGCTGTAGTTTCAAGAATCGACTTGTTCATTAATAAAATAACGTCGTTCTGTAATTTCCGCATTAATTGCTGTTTTCTATTTTTGCTTTTTCAGAAAATGGTAATCCTAAACATGAATCATAACGTCATGCAGATTGCTTGTTTTAAACCCCGTTGAAACATACGATCTGATGCCTTCTCCCGACTTTGAGTTCCCGGTATTTGGGGCTGAAGAAGAAGTTGACAACGAAATTCCAGAAGAGATCTCCTGACCACTCAGACAAGAGGAAAGGTCCATTGAACCTTACAAAGAGCCGTTGGAAACGGTAAACTTGGGTTCAGAAAAGGAGAGAAAAGAAATCAGGATTGGGGCACTGCTCAGTCCAACTGCCAGAGAGGGTTTGATAAAGCTCCTCAGAGAATTTCCCGATGTATTCGCTTGGTCCTATCAGGATATGCCAGGGTTGGATACCAACATCGTGGAACATCACTTACCGTTAAGGTCAGAATGTCCGCTAGTAAAACAAAGGTTGAGACGGACTCACCCGGACATGGCCATCAAAATCAAAGAGGAAGTACAGAAACAGATTGACGCGGGTTTCCTCGCCACGTCAGAATATCCTCAATGGTTAGCCAACATTGTACCCATTCCCAAAAAGGATGGAAAGGTCAGAATGTGTGTTGACTACAGAGATCTAAACAAGGCAAGTCCAAAGGACGACTTTCCTTTACCACACATTGACATGTTGGTTGACATTACAACAAAGTTCAAAATTTTCTCCTTCATGGATGGATTCTCGGGCTATAACCAGATCAAAATGGCGCCGAAAGACATGGAGAAAACTTCATTCATTACCCCATGGGGTACCTTTTGTTACAAGGTAATGCCGTTCGGTTTGAAGAATATCGGGGCTACCTATCAAAGGGCCATGACTACTCTGTTTCATGACATGATACACAAGGAAATCGAGGTATATGTCGATGATATGATTGCAAAATCTAAGACAGAAGAGGAGCATGTGACCCACCTGTCGAAACTATTCGAGCGTTTGAGAAAATACAAACTCCGCTTGAATCCCAACAAGTGCACCTTTGGTGTCCGTTCAGGGAAACTGCTAGGGTTCATCGTCAGCCAGAAAGGAATTGAGGTTGATCCTGACAAGGTCAAGGCCATTCAAGAATGCCTTCTCCGAAAACTAAAAAACAAGTCAGAGGATTCCTGGGACGTTTGAACTACATCTCCAGATTCATATTCCTTATGACCGCGACCTGTGCGCCGATTTTCAAATTACTAAAAAAGAACCAGGATTGCGTTTGGTCAGAAGATTGCCAAACCACCTTCGACAGTATCAAGGAATATCTGTTGAATCCTTCGATTCTATCACCTCCAGTGGAAGGAAGACCACTGATCATTTACTTAACCGTCTTGGAAGACTCAATGGGGTGTGTACTTGGCCAACAAAACGAAACCAAAAGGAAAGAGTCTGTCATCTACTATTTGATCAAGAAGTTCACCGACTGCGAGACTCGGTACATGATGTTTGAGAAAACTTGTTGTGCTTTGGCTTGGGCAGCCAAACGTCTTCGTCAGTACATGATTCGTCACACTACTTGGTTGATCTCCAAAATGGATCCAATCAGTATGTATTTGAAAAACCTGCTCTCACGGGAAGGATTTCCCGTTGGCAGATGTTGCTATCAGAATATGACATAGAGTACCACGCTCAGAAAGTCGTTAAGGGAAGTATTTTAGCCGATCATTTGGCTCATCAACCGATTGACGATCAAGAATCAACCGGGTTTGACTTCCCAGACGAAGATGTCATGTATCTAAAAATGAAAGATTGCGATGAACCGTTACCCAGTGAAGGGCCAGAACCAGGTTCCTAATGGGGACTTATCTTTGACGGAGCAGTTAATCATTATGGAAACGGAATTGGGGCAATCATTGTTACCCCTCAGGGTACCCACATTCCTTTCACTGCCAGACTTATGTTCGAATGTACAAACAATGAGGCCGAATACGAAGCTTGTATTATGGGTCTCGAAGAAGCGATTGATTTAAGGATCAAAAACTTGGACGTATACGGCGATTCAGCCCTGGTTATCAATCAGATAAAAGGAGATTGGAACACATACCAATCAGGACTGATTCCTTACAAAGACTATGCAAGAAGGTTGTTACCTTTCTTTAACAGAGTCGAGTTTCATCACATCCCTCGTAGAGAGAATCACATGGCTGATGCCTTAGCCACTCTCTCTTCCATGATTAGTGTAGGTCAACGGAATGACCTACCTAAGATCGACATAATGCGCCTTGAAAGGCCCGCCTACATCTTCACGATTGAAGCAGTCCTAGATGACAGACCTTGGTATCACGATATCAAATGCTTCCTTCAGAAACAAGAGTACCCACCTGGGGCATCCAGGAAAGACAGGAAAACCCTCAGAAGATTGGCTGGAAACTTCTTCCTGAGCGGTGACACTCTTTATAAGAGGAATTTTGACATGGTCTTGCTCCGATGCGTAGAAAGACCAGAAGCAGACATCCTTATGAAAGAAATTCCTGAAGGATCCTTTGGCACTCATGCCAACGGACACACAATGGCGAGAAAAATTTTGAGAGCAGGGTACTTCTGGTTGACCATGGAATCCGACTGCTACAAGTACATGAGGAGGTGTCACAAGTGTCAGATATACTCCGATAAAATCCATGTACCGCCAACGCATCTCAAAGTTCTCTTTTCCCCGTGGCCTTTTTCCATATGGGGAATCGACATGATTGGCTTGATCGAACCTAAGGCTTCAAACGGACATCGGTTCATCCTGGTAGCCATTGACTATTTCACCAAGTGGATCGAAGTAGCGTCGTACGCTAATGTAACCCGACAAGTGGTGGTCCGATTTATCAAAAACAATATCATCTGCCGTTATGGTGTTCCAAGCGAGATCATTACTCATAATGGATCTAACTTGAACAACAAGATGATGAAAGAGTTGTGTGTAGAGTTTAAGATCGAACATCATAACTCATCTCCCTACCGACCAAAGATGAACGGAGCGGTAGAAGCAGCCAATAAGAACATCAAGAAGATCGTTCAAAAGATGGTTGTAACCTACAAAGACTGGCACGAGATGTTACCTTTTGCTCTTCACGGTTATCGCACATCTGTCCGCACTTCAACAGGGGCAACCCCTTTCTCTCTAGTATATGGCATGGAAGCAGTGCTCCCCATAGAAGTAGAGATCCCGTCAATCCGAGTATTGATGGAAGCTAAGCTCGCCGAAGCTGAATGGTGTCAAAGCTGACACGACGAACTGAATCTGATCGAAGAAAAGAGAATAACGGCACTATGCCATGGTCAATTGTATCAACAGAGAATGAAGAGGGCGTTTGACAAAAAGGTCCGACCTCGTGTCTTCAGAAAAGGAGACCTCGTGCTAAAAAAGATACAATCATTTCTCACTGATTCGCGAGGTAAATGGACTCTGAATTATGATGGCCCCTATGTGGTCACGAAAGCTTTCTCAGGCGGCACCTTGAGACTCGCAACCATGGATGGAGAGGAATTTGCCTACCCCACGAACGTTGATGTAGTCAAGAAATACTTCGCCTAAACTAAAAAAAAAAAAACGTCTCGGTGGATTGAAAACCCGAAAGGGCGATCCAGGCAAAAGTTAGAGACAGAGAAAAAAATCATCCCGATGGATTGGAAACATCACAGTACAATCCAGGCAAAAGTTAGGGATAATGGCAAGTAACTATGTTCAACAGAGGCAAGTCCCTCAGCAGCAGTTACATCATCCGTCGGAAAACTCCAGTCAAGGTCATCTTCGACAGAAGCTCAGGATGCCCCGAATTCAAAGTTGGTAGAAGGATAGCGGTCGTTATGTTTCAACGTAGCCCTTTTCCCTGTAAATTACCATTTTCTAACTTTGTAAATACTCTTTGGAATCACGCGTTTGGTTGATCTCCATCTTATCAATAAAATTTGAGCCCTTGTGCTTTTGTTTGTAATTCTTATTTGTTTTAGCTTTACAGAACGACATTTTAACATGATTAACGATTCTTGAAATAAAACAAAAATGAATTTACTTGTTAAAACTTTTTCTACTTTTTAATAAAGACGGCAATTTCTTTTGACTGTTGAACATCAGAAGAACATCGGTCGCTTCTCCAGAAGTAATCGAACCTCAAAGTGGAGAATCAAAGTACTTCTTCTAACCCAGTACGCCTGAATGAAAGGATCAACTGTGTCAGAGACCTTGTTTCGTCTGACACGCCTCGGCCGAGTTCTCATCTCCTAAGCCCGACCAACATAGCTCCCAACAGGGACTATCTTTCCTAAGCAAGGTAGAATTGCTATCTTGAACCAGCGATACTTTTTCGCCCCATGATGGCCGCGTATCCAGTCATGTTCATCTTTTAGTTTGTGTGTCGCGTCAGTCTTTGTCAGCATATACATACATACATCATGCATTATTGATTTGCATTCACATTTCATATTGCATCACTATCACTCTAGTCGGTCTTGTCCCCTAGTGATAGAAGTTCTCTCAATCGAGTTGTCAGTTCTTGCTTCGTCAGGAAACGCTGTGTTTGAACAACCTCGCCTCCAGTTTATTTCTGGAAGGAAGTTGGCCCTTGACCACTTTGATAACTTGAACCTCTGAAAAACCAGAGGAACTTTCAGTCAGCATCACTCTTCGCCATTGAAGATGATATCCTTGCTTTCCCAGATTAAGGAAAATCCACAGAGAAAGCCTCGTAATCAGAGATTTGGCAGCATGCCAGTTTCGCTCCGAAAAGACCGCTGATGAAAAGGTCACCGACACCTCAAAATTGGACCCCATCATATGGCATTTCTCCGGGAAGATCCCGAGAAAAGTATAATGTAAGATCCCACGCAGAAGCAGCCTCTCAAGAGACTCGCTTTCCCCAGATCGAGTCGGCAAATGGCATCTCCAAACAGAGAAGTTTGTACACCTCTACAACTCAGACGACTGGGTTCCCCAGCAAGTCTGGTATCAAAACTTTTTCCATCAAATGGCATCTCCCCAGGAAAATTCGGCGAGAAGTTTGAGGAAAACCGCTACGAATAGCATCCCTTGTCCATAAAGCTTATTGATAAAAGAAACTGAGACCAGTTCCTCGGTAGGAAACCAGGATCGAGGGGAAGTTTACATCAGAAACTAAGACCAGTTCCTTGGTAGGAAACCAGGATCGAGGGGAAGTTTACAACAACAACTTAGACCAGTTCCTTGGTAGGAAACCAGGATCGAGGGGAAGTTGACAAAAGAAACTAAGACCAGTTCCTTGGTAGGAAACCAGGATCGAGGGGAGGTTTATCCCAAAAGGAAACTGAGACCAGCTCCTTGGCTGAAGACCAGGATCGAGGGGAAGTTTACCTTTTCTAAGCATCATTGCTTAGCAAAAGAAGATGAATGCGATCTGCCATTCATAACCACCATCAAAATTTTGGGTATTCCGATATTTAATCCTCTTGCACCCCGAATGCCCGAATACCTTCGTCATTCACACCTTCGTGTCCAAGAAGATTAAATAGGGGCATCTGTCATACCCCAAATTTTGACCACTAAGATTCCCATCATTGTGTCAATCATCATCACAATATGGATGAACCATCATGCCTCATCAAATGCCTCAAGGGTTGTTGAGCATTCACTACAATCAAAATTAGGGTTTTAAGCCCTCTCAGAGCCTTAGACAAAGGATCAATCAAGGAATGACTTGATCTTCAACTTGTCTAACCTATCAAACATCCACAATGGATCAAAAGGACTCCCACTTCAAGGATCAAGCACAAGGCTGCTCCCTTCTAGGTGGATCAAGTCTCAAGATCGACAGTGTCACCAAATTAGGGTTTTGGTCGACTAGGGCCTCCAGATGGAAATTTTTCATCTGGGCATAAGCCAATGATCCAAAACATAACCTAATATACTCCATGGAACCTCATGGACCCAATCATCAAGTCAATTTTGCCTCAGGGGATGCATTCATCAAAAATCAGGAATTAGAGTTTCTTGACCTAATTCACCCCTAAGTTGACTTTTGGGACAAGTCATGAGCCAAGACCTCAAGAGAGGTTTTGAGGGTCTCTAATGAACTATATTGATCCATTTGGAACAATGGATTAATCCAAGAAGCTTGAGCAACAAGTCTCAACTTCATCTGCACCAGAATTAGGGTTTCGCGAGGAAAGTCAACTGTAACTTTGACTTTTGACCAGGACATGCTCCCAAACCCTAAGACATGATTCAATATACCCTATGACACCCATGGAACATGTCCATCAAGTTTGATTTAGGTCAAGAACATGATTTCATGAAGAATTGCACAGTTTGGAATTCATCTGATAAAAAGTCAACTGTGCACAAAAGTCAACTTTGACTTTTTGAGATTTTTCATCAAAATGGATTTTTAACCCTAAAATGATGTTAATGTATGATTTGGATCATCATTCATCAAGAAAAATCAAAGAAAGTGGGATAACTTGTAAAAGGGGTAACCATAAAAACTTAGAAAAATGTCTAAGTTATGGAAAAAGTGACACTAATGTGCCAACTTTGGAGGATCATAACTCCTAAACCACAAGGCCATTGCTCCCCATTCAAAGCTTGATTTGTAGATCACATTGCCCTCTACAAAAGCTTCATACTGACCTATGTCCAAATTCCTCATGGATTTTGAGTTATGGAGTGATCAAAATCAAGAAAAGTCACTTTGTTCCAACACTTAGTGAAAATTTCACTAAGTCAGATTTTACCTTACTTTTTGCCAAATGTAGGGGGATTTTTCACTTGGATTCAAAAGAGATCAAAACCAAACATGTTCAAACAGTTGTTGTATCATGTAAGGGATTTCCAAAATTGCCAAGAACATTACCAAATTCAATTTGAGTCATGAGATATGACATTGGCAAGTTGCCTTGCTGAAATCTGCCAAGGCAAGGCAGATTTTTACACTTTTGGTCGATTTGCCAAAATCAGCCAAATCAAAATGCTCCTATCCACTTGGACACCTCTGAGGATTGAATCTAAAGGGGACAATCACTGAGTCAAGCCTCCAAAGTCTTTGGAACAAGAAATAGCATGTTGAACCTAGAATTGCCAAAATAGGGACAAGACTCCAATTTTGGATTGGAGCATTCAATGGAAGCATCAAGGTGGCATGGACTGAGCCATTCTCAACTGAATTCAGTCAAGACTTATCCAAGACCAAGGGGACCAGCAGCCTGTGCCCTAACCTATGTCAATGGCTAGAGGAGACTTGGATTTTCATTTGCCAACATTGGCCAACCCTACTCAGCAGTTGCCATTCACTATTCCTTGCAAAACAAACTTGCTCTACTATAAATATAGCTCAATTGTGATCAGTTTGAGTACACCAAAGCCATCAAACAGATGCTTTCCTCAAAATCTCTTTTTTCACTCCAATTTTGCCTTCTAAGGCAAGTCGCTATCGGGTTTTGAGTTTGAGAGCTTTTCCAATCAAACAATCACACACACACCTCATATACATCATATAGAAGTGATCCAAAACACTCACATAACATCTGGAACACAGATTTCACAAAATCACCAGCCAATTGCTCAAGTTCTTGACAGATTTGCAGTTGGGGTACCATCTCAAGTTCCAGATCATTTCAATCTATTCCAAGCATTCATACACACTCCATGGCACCTAGGGAAGCTATCCAGATCATTGGAACCTAGCTGTAACACCTCCAACACAAATCACGATCACCAGCTGCAAGTGGTAAGCATGAGCTCTTCTAACTCTATGATCCATGCAATTTTTGCTGCACAATGATTTGGCCATATGTTCATAATCATGCATGGAATGTTTCCCCTCAATTAATTGCATTGTTTGAATCGTGTATAAAAAATCCTAGCCTTCATGTAGAAATTAGGGTTCTTGAGGATTTTTCGTGATTTCTTGTTTTATGCTTAATTTAAATGAAATTAATTGTCATAGACATGATCGTGAGGTTGAAACGAGTTGATTGGTATGTGGATTGCATGATATAATCAAGTATTCAGTGAGATTGAAGAGAAAATTCAAATCTGGGAAAACCCAGAACACGCGCGTGTTCTTGGTGTGTTCTTGGCGCCATTTTTTGAAAATTCAAATATTTGAATTTTGTGATTTTATTTAATTGATTCAAAAATTAATTTCTCTCTGAGTTTTAATGATTTTGAGTTGATTCTTTTTTTAATAATTCACAAAAATGTTAAAATATTTTATTTTCCCAAAAAATCCCAAAAATATTATTTATTTTGTATGATTGATATTTTTGCAAAGAATTAATGTTTTAATTGTTTTTAACATTAAAAATATTTTTTCCACCTTGATTTTGCAACTTTTAATGCTTTCTAATTATTTTGTAGGTCAATACTAAATTTTTGAAGCATTAATCCAAGATCACAATTTGTTTTCCATATGTTAAACAATTTTGATCATTTTAATTGAATTTTTATTCAATTAAATACATTTTTGAAAACAAATTAGGGTTTTGGATTAATTCAACCCTCATAAATCATTTTCAAAACACTTAGGGCCTCTAATAGAGTGTAAGACCCAATCCTTTTTTTGACCAAATCATTTTTGGGCCTCATTGCATTGTATAAGTCCCGATACCGTAAAAAACAAACGGCGCGATCGTCGCCCTTTTGAAAAATAACAATTGGGCCTACCCTCGAGTAGTAAGACCCATTTCTTTTCTTAAAACTCATCTGGGCCTCTAATAGAGTGTAAGACCCAACCCTTTGTAAATACAACCCATTTTGGGCCTCACTTATTGTATAAGTCCCGTTGTATTTCAAAAAGTTCGACGCGATCATCATCCGTTGAAAAACAAACCTTGGGCCTCTCCTTGAGCTATAAGACCCATTCAAAACTTTTGGGCCTCTAATAGAGTGTAAGACCCAACCCCCTTTTAACCAAAACCATTTGGGGCCTCACTTATTGTATAAGCCCCTTTGCGTTAAAAGAAAATCTCGGCACGATCGCCATTTTAAACGGAAAAATCATCTGGGCCTACCCTCGTGTTATAAGCCCCACTCTTTTTCTTTAAAACTTTTTGGGCCTCTTGAGAGAGTGTAAGACCCATCCCTTTGTACAACAAATAATTTTTGGGCCACAGTCACTTGTATAAGTCCCTCTGTACAAATTCAAACAGTGCGCTCACTGATAAAACCCTGGGCCTCTCATTGAGCTGTAAGCCCCAAATCTTTCTTTTTCAAAGCACTTTCTCCTTTGATTTTGAAATATACTGTTGTTTTCAATCTTTCTTTGTTGAACAACTAACCAAACAACATGGAAGCTCTACAACCGAGTAAGTGTTTATATGCTTTCATTTACCGCTTTCATATACATATAACTGTATTGTGGGGCTGTTTCGCTGTAAGTCTTCTTTCATAAACTCATATCAACTGTGTAATAATAGTATAAATATTTATAGTTTCCCCGGCAACTACGTCTAGCATTAAGCCCATTGATCACTCTTAGATAGTCAAAACTAGATCCCCATAGGATTACCAGACACAGTTTTCCCTTCTCTTGGGGTTAAACAATATGGAGATATGAAAGGCAGCATTCTCGGTGAACCCTTTCATAGACTGTCACTCGTAGAAGTTGTCAAAGAAACTCTATTCCCCAGAGATGATCTTTTCTCCGTGAATGGCATCTCTTGAGTTTCTTCCAAATTCTCGAACTTTCCTGGCTTGATCTATTCTCGGTGAATGGCATGTCTTGAATTTCTCGGGGTTTGGGGACCCACAGGCTTCTTAAAAGCACTTGTCAAGAAACTCTATTCCCCAGAGATGATCTTTTCTCCATGAATGGCATCTCTTGAGTTTCTTCCAAATTCTCAAACTTTCCTGGCTTGATCTATTCCTCGTGAATAGCATGTCTTGAATTTCTCAGGGTTTGGGGACCCATCGGCTTCTTAAAAGCATCGGCCTCCTCTTGGGCATCGTACAAGGACCCACAGGCTTCCTAAAAGCAACCCCGCCTCCTCTTGGGCTTAGTACAAGGATCCATCGGCTTCTTAGAAGTATTCACAGCCTCCTCTTAGGCTTCGTATAATGATCTCTTCCTCCGGGAATGATAGCCTCCTCTAAGGCTTAGTACAAGGACCCGTCGGCTTCTTAAAAGCTTTCAGCCTCCTCTTGGGCTTCGTACAAATTGTCCCGATGACCTCCTAGAGGTATAGGAACAGAACTTAATCATCTGCATAGAACAGTCCTTTCAAAGAGTCTACTACTGTTTCTCAAAGCATAGTACAAAAGATGAAACTCTAGACTTGGACAGTCTAATCTCCTTGAGTCTCAAAGACATTCTCAAGTGACCCCTTCGTTAAATAGGAAGAAAACCCATAGACTCGGACAGTCTCAATACCCTTCGGATTTCCCACTTCCTTAAAGAACAGGAATAACCCGGATCCTCGAATCAAATCCTTGAGAGTACAGCATTGCTCATATAAGAACTGATTTTCTCTTTTAAAATCAGTATACTGGACCTGTCACTCAACTGAAACAGCACCGTAGCCTCCTCTTGGGCTTTGTACAATGATTCTCCCCAGCGGAGTCAAACAACGTTTAGCCTCTCTCTCGGGCTTTGTACGAGACACATAAGAGACTCCCTCGTTGATTCAATCACCCCTTCCGCCTCCATCTCTGGCTTTATACGAGATACAAAAAGGTTCTTATTGAGCCAAACAAACCTTTAGCTTCCATCTCGGGCTTTGTACGAGATACAAAAACTCTCTTGTTGAATATAAAAGATCCTCTTGCAGGATCAAAACCTTTTAGCCTATCTCTCTCGGGCTTTGTACGAGACACATATTAGCCTCCTCTTAGGCTTTGTATAAGAAAACCACTGGTTGATCCAATTAACCTTTTAGCATCAAAGCTGTGCCTCGTTCACAGTACACAAACATCAACAACTCCTTCCCCTTCATCTAATTACTGTAAGCGGCAAGCCTCTGGATCATCTACATCCATGCCACTATCCCTCTTTTAGCATGAGAAATTCCTAAGGAAAGATAGCATTGCTCTACACTGAGTTAAAGTCTTCTCCTTCAGGTTAAAAATCTCCTATAAAGGAAATTATGGCATTGTCGGATTCACATATCCCGGTTAAAGTAATTCTCCTTTATAAACAGTTGTGACATACGACCCCCTCTTTAGAGATGACAAATTCTCTCTAAAGTCAACACCCTTTTAGCTTCACATCTTGGGCTTTGAACAAGATACAAACCACCTTTCGCTTCACGTCTTGGGCTTTGAACAAGACACCAAAACAACCATTTCCTCCCATAGAATAGGAGGAACTACGAACGCTCTGATTTCCCTGTTTCGGTAAACGGGAATACGTAGGCATAAGATTGAAAGGAAAATCTTAGCGAGCACACTAAACAAAAACCCTAAATCCCATACTCTCACATATCTATCAAGAAGCATCCGTCCTAACATCTAAACCTCCCACCACTTTTAAAAAAATAAACCCGATAGAGACCCCGAATCTTTGTAGCATCTGTAACCTAACAGACCGCTGTTTAAACTCAGTTTGCAAGCAAGGTTAATTTGAGACATCTATTTCCCTTCCTTCATCAGCTTTAATAGGATAAAAAATGAATCGAGCTGTAGGCACCAAAGAGCGATAGCACTTCGCAATCGCGTCCAAAATCGCTCGCTACAGGTTGCAAGTTTGATTAGCTAATCTCTATGGGCTTTTCATACAATATTTCATTGATCATTTGGTACGGATTCAAGATAAGGCTTTGCAACTCATATTCAAGTCAAAGAAATCAAGGTTCATTCAAGATTCATTCAAATATAAGTTCAAATATTCAACAAAGCTTTGAAGGGAAACTATTCTTCTCAAAACACAAGACATAATTCATTTCAAAAAGCCATTTCATTACCAAAATGTTCAGCATTTCATTACAAAAAGTTTAAAACCAAAATTACATCATTTAACCCATAATTGACTTTTGGTCAGCTGTTGACGTTTTGGTCAAACAGTTGACCAAAATCAATTGACTATCCTAGACCCATCTTGTTCCATCCCTTCACGAGTCCTCCATGTTTGAGCTTTTAAATCTTTAAGTTTCTTTATGATTGGCCCAAAAGGTTGACCCTACCATGTGTTAACCCTACAAAACTGTACCATATTCAATACACAATTAGCTGCAAAGATCAAGACATTGCATAGCCTATATTTATACAAGCCATTGCATCCAAAACATAGAAAAAAGCCAAGTTTCATGTTGGTAATCGGTTACCTGAAGTAGTGTAATCGGTTACACCTGCTTTCATACCAGTCCAGTGTGCGATAAAACCAAGGTTTCGTTTTGGTAACCAGTTACCCAGAATCAGGTAATTTGTTACACCTGTGCTACCAGACCATTACACAACACCAGAACACCCTTCTCCGCGTTGGTAACCTGTTACGCTTGAATCGATAACAATTTTCTGCTTCTTTTTAAACATCACAATGTCATTCCACAAGCCAATTCACATAATAGGAAACACATTTAGTTCAAGCCAATGAAATATTGCAGCAACTAACAACAATTTCACACTTTGAACCAAGCATTCCTACACTACCAACATTCATCCATACTTGAACCTCACTTATTAATTCCAATCCTAACGTCAAGCCAAGATAATTTTCACAACTGTCCCTGTATTCAACACTTTAATAATAAGTCCAACTAACAATTTAATAGCTCACTAACATTATTAACTCTTGTATCCAACTTCCTCTTGGAATCCATTATCACTAATTGTTGCCCTAACCTTTAACAGAGTTGTCCGGAAAAGCTGACCAAAACAGTTGGGAAATTCATTTATATAATCTCATCACTCTCTTCAATCTCACAACTTGTAACCACTTTCTGCAGTTATATTTTCACACTGCAAATTCAGAATTCACTCTCCCAATTCATCTTCTTCAATTTCTCTCCCTACACTAAAGCTCAACTACCATTTGAGCAACTTTCACCTTGAAGTTTGTCACCATTTTAGCCAAGCCTCATACATTCTACATTACTCTCACACCCACTTAATCTTCAACAACAACAACAAGCATTTCAAAATTTTCAAAATTGATTCAAGCTAAAGAAAAAATTTAGTATAGAAAGAGAAGATTGATGGTTCAAAGTAGCATACCTCTGGTTTTATTTAGCTTCATCTTCTTCATATTTCAACAAATTCCAAGACAATCCTCCGTCTTGCAGGTAAGTGATTTCTCTTTCACCTCTGTTTGCTTAAACTTTGATACCAAAATGTAGCTATTGCAGTGGGGAATCAAAGTCCCAATGTGGAGTGGATTGATTCCTCTCTTTCTCCATTTAATTTCAGCCTCTCCTTCTCCATTTAATTTCAGTTTTCATAGTTAGGGTTCATAACTTTCTTGATGCGTTTTGAAGAATTGTTCAGTTTTTGGTTTGAATTGATGAGAGACTAAGATAGAGGAGTTTGAAAGGAGTTGTTCGATGGTAAAATTTGGTTATTCCGGCCAACTCCGCCACCTTCGGTGCGGTGGTGCAATATTCCGGTGAAGGTGTTCTTGAGAGAGATGCCTTTGAAACATGAAACATGATGTGTAGAGGAGATGAATTCTTGATGCTGAATTTTCTTCCCTTTCCTTGCATTTTAAGATTGGGCTTAGTGCCATAAGCCCATTGTTTTGCTCTTTACACCCCTATTTTACTTAGGCATACCTCTTACTGAACCCAACAACAATAACTTGTGTTTGGGCCTTATATGTTAGGCCTAAAGCCTCTGTTTCCAGGTTGCACACCCTCTAGTTTCTACACCCCTATAGAATTAATCGTTTTATACATTGTTTTAATTCGTGACTACATGCATTTTAATTCATGATAAATTCATAGAAAATACATGAATTTAGTTAATTAGAATTTAATTGACTTTAGAATTTGATTGAATTTAATTGTTAAAGTTTCTTTAATTCTTCATGAAAGTTCACTAGAAATTAGGTTCTAGCATGATTAATTCCAATTTTCAAGGTCGTGTTAATTTCTTGCATTCCCACATGCTTGGTGTATGTTTTGACATGTTCACCCTTTGATTAGTTGATCAAGTTTTTCTTGATTAATTAATTACTTTTAATAATTGGTATATTTTCTCCATCTCCATTCAAGTAATCATAAGCTCTCAGTCATTGGATTGGATTACACTTTGGTACTTGCATTGCTCTGGATCTCAAGTTCAAGACATCCTTTCCAAGACCTTGAAGATTATGGATATAAAGACTCCGATCATTGTTAGACCTCTTACTTTTCTTTTCTTTAAGACTAAAATCTTTTTGCAAATAAATTCAAAAACACTTAAAAATACGATTAAAATTGTGGGCCATGAACCTTAAGTAACGAAGAAGAATGAGAGGGGTTATTTCTATCCTTGTTCTGAATATCTTTGAATACGGGACGTTGACCCCAGTTATTCAAAGTATTCGTCTCCGTTCATAGACTTTAGTGCAATTCAAATCAAGGCAATCTATTTCAAAGCTAAAATTAATCATAACCCATCAAATTCAATTTTCCGCTTTAGGGAATTCCAAAACCTTTACACAAAGGGCATGTTATTTATGTTCTAATGCAAATAAACAACGCTTAAGTCTCCCACGCGTGAGCATTTGAGAAACGTTTAACTGCTAGGACGTGAACGTTAACATCGTCCACTAAAAACAACTAACACACACTTATTTTCTACCACGAACTACGGAGCTCCGACTTCCTTATTTCACTATGAGGATATGTAGGCAGGAGGGCCCCAATCCTCAGCGAGCACACTAATTATAAACCTCATTTTCATTTTTCGCAAGTAAACTTAAATAATAATAATACCCATCTGCGCAAAGAACAATCAAACTGGTTCCCGTTGAGCACAACATATGTGAGGGGTGCTAATACCTTCCCCTTGCATAACCGACTTCTGAATCCGCTCTTGGTTGCGACAACAATTTTCTTCACCTTTAGGGGTTTTATAGGTATCTTCTATTTCCTTCTGGAATAAATAATGTTTGGTGGCGACTCTGTATTTTTCACATAACAATATCTCTTTCTTGGAGATTCCCATATGACATAATCATTTGGTTTGCTGATAAAAGTGGTGACTACTCAGTTCGCACAACCTACCACATCCTAAGAAATAATAGGTTGACAGCGATTCCAGGACGTTCACACATTCCTGGAAAAAGCCTTTGGAAAACTATCTGCCATGCCCCTATCCATAATAGGATTTCAAAACTTTTGTGAAGATTGGCAAAGAATTTCCTGCCAGTGAGGAATAATCTTCTATGAAAAGGAGTCAACACCGTGAATGAATGTCCTTTTTGTCGTAATTTTGTGGAGACAATCAAACATGTTTTTTTGAAATGCAATTTCTCAAAGATGGTTTGGTTTTCCTCCCCTCTAGGAATCCACACAGATGATGTCTTTGATGTGCTTCTCTGACTGAAAAAATGGTTGACAGGCATGGATTCGTACGAAATCCAACTCGTTGCTTACACCTTTTATAACATATGGTTTTGCAGGAATCAAGTTGTATTCAATGCAGGGAAGTTTATTCCCTATTTGGTGGTAGTGGAGGCCATGGAAAGAGTGCAGGAATTCAATGGCGCTAATCTGGGGCTGAAGTGGAGAAAGAAGGTTATTGCTTTAAGTGATATACCGAATAACATGAAGGGCCACACCTTGTTACATGTTGATGCAGGTTGTTTTTGAAATTCTGGCATAGCAGATAACAGATGTCCTAACACATGTCAAGACATTGTTCTCTGTACAATCTTTAAACCAAGAACAGAACAATAAACTGATATTTAGAATATCAGTAACTGCAGCAAGACAAATGTTTCGACATCTGTTACAACATGTTAATCAAACCTGGACTGTAAATGCAGAATGATAAACAACACATAATATGATAACCCAGTTCGGTGCAAATCACCTATATCTGGGGGCATACCAAGCCAGGAAGAAGAATCCACTATCAGTAGTATAGTTTTATGTAAACAACCGCTGGTTTACAGTAAACACCCATGGTTTACCTATCACTACCCAATGAAGACTTTATCTAAGAACTCTATCCTAGGTAAGAGAAACACGTCTCACTCCCTAAATCACAACGTGTGATTATCTAACAGTTATAAACACAATAACTGTATCATCCTATTGAAATACACCCCTTTCAATACAAAGTTCAGTCAAACATCCTTAACTAACAAGTTAACTTGGATTTGCTTAAAATCTTCATCCAAGAACAATACACGATTCATTACCTACGGGTTTCTGAATCTGTATAAGTACCTATGTCTACCACAATGTATCAAATCGATACAGAGGGAGACTTACAAGAGAAACCTACGACTCTCAAAACCTAAACCCTACTTCACAAAATAGGATTCCTAAGTCTATATCGCTCTCTCTCTCTCTCTCTCCTGCCTAGGTCTTGGTCTTCTTTTATAGCCTTCTGCTGCGTTGGGCTTTCAATCTTCTGTTGGCCAATTCCTTGATCCACGTTCTGATTGCTTCCTTAATTCTTGGACCAGATTTAGAACCTGCTATATTTGTCGAATCTGGATGTTAGGACATTGTATTCGACATCTTTGTCTGCAACATTCTTCATTAAGTTTTAACCAAAATTTAGTCAAACCTCGGGAGCTTTCAATCTCCCCCTTTTGACAAATTTTGGCTAAAACTTCTTTTGGACAATAAACCCAGGGTGCTCCTTACGTCTCTTCACCCTGAGTGGCAGATATGATTGGAATACTGATGTGACTCCAATCATGTTGGTGTACCTGAGGAAAAGGATGACATATATAATCCCTTTTCCCATGAATCTATACTTCCTCACTTGGAGGGGAAGAATTTTGCGACTGAAGCAACCAAACACTAACCTGGGTAACTCAGAACACAGGGCACGACTGTGTTCATAACTCAGATCACAGGACATGAAAGAAGGACTCAGAACATATGGGAAACCTGAGACTCAATCAGAATGTCATAACATTATGTCCAACATCCTTGCAAACCAACTGCAAGGGTAGACTCAACCCTTATACGTTTCTCCCCCTTTTTAGCCAAAAATTGACAAACATGTCAAAGACAAACCCATACCCAACCTGAACAAACCTAGAAGCGGATAAATCCCATTAGAACATAACACAACAAAACAGACAACCTGAGACAAGATGAAGTCAAGAACACCCTTTATACACAAGAGTGTTTTTCTTCGGATGTAACAAACCATTGGAAGTAACACATGTCCATTCAATGTGAACATTAAATGAAAGGATGTAACTTCACAGACAAAAGTGCACCGGCCAAGTCGCATTTGATTGTTTCTTCTTTTATTGAGGATCATCCAAGGAATTTCCATTTACGGAGACACATGTTTAACACGCGTTTCCTAAGACATATTCTCTCCACCGTCAAAAGCAATCAATGAGGATACAACAATACATTCTAACCAATGTTCTGACATCTTGTCAGACTTTGTTTAGTCCCTTTTGCGTATTCACTCTCTATTCTAACTAGAAGACCAGAATAACTGACCAAGATGTTAAGACATTTCTCCAAACATCTCTCAGTTAGGAGCAAAGGCTCTTAAAAGACCTTATATGCTTCTGTAGAGAAAAATAAATTCTCCCAGAAACAAATAATGACTCTCAGAACACTCCCAAGATACTTGTATCACTTCTGATTAAGTCCATTGACACCCAATGACAGAATCATAACAACCTGATAAGTCCACCTAGAACTTATACCAGTAGAGCAACGTCACGACATCTCGTCTGACATATCATCCTCACCTGAGGTAATCTATCACAAACTGTCTAAAACCACAAACAGTCTTGATAAACAACTGCACTACTGCAGTAACCTATCCAAAACATAAGTTTAACTCCCCCTGTCATAGATAACCAGTGCTCCTTTGCAAGAAGAACACCCTAAATGAATGGAAAACATAAGACGCATCTTCATGTCTTCAAGAGCGCACCCTCAGTTCAACACACCTGTTGAATGCATTCACCTAATGCCCGATCCTCAAGCAATCCATGTACCACACTAGCATATTTAACAGACAGAAGTTCTCCCCCTATCTTTCTCAAAAGATGCTTCTTCAGCAAGAAACACCCAAAATCACTACATGATATCCCATGACACCTTCATGATCATATAGTGAGAGTACCCAGAACACATCCTTGTACCACAACCAACAAACTCTTGGATTGAGACCAAAATCACTATTGATCCCTCTCGTCCAGAAACCATTAATACACCATACGAATTCCTCCTGAATTCTCATGTATAGATATCCTTGTTCCCTGAGATACAATCCAATTGAATCTGGAATGCTTCACATTCCTCAAAGAGACATACAGAGCCCTTATTTTGCTAGATCGCCCAGATGTTCTTCACACTTGAAGGACATCAAACACATGCTCCAGAAATCCTCAGCTTATTTGCTCCACAAGCACCAAACTGATCCACTTCTCTCTAGCATGACTTGTAGAAGAAGAAACCACCTCTCCACAAGTATTCTGACCTCAGCAAGAGTCAATCTTCCAGATAAACACCCCATGATCCAAGACAGTCTTTAATCTATCATTCTCCCATATGATAAGATAGAACACTTCTAATTCAACTGGTGAATATCAGCTACCATATTCTGAACACATCAGAAACCAGACCTTCATGCAATCAACCCATGATCCACTTCAGTCTGATACCACATTCACATCAGACTTCTAAGACAGACCTTTACTCATCATTCTCCCGTATGACAAGATAAAATTCTTCTTAGACAAGATGTGAACATCAAGTTCCAAACACACAGAACTTCAATTCCTTATCCAAGGACAACAAACCCTGATGATGTTCTAACACCAGTTAGGACATCCTTCACATATCACAGACACCAACCAACATGGTTCTTGATATGTCAACCACTGGACTTACTATCTGCATAGTAATCCAACTGAAGATCTTCAGACAACACTGTGCCACCAACTTGATGAATAAGAGATCCAGACCACCACAGAGAGAAATAAACTATCATCCACCAAAGGAAGGTAATCTTCCATAATCAACTTAGAACTTCTACCACTAGCTCCAAGATAGAACAGAACCAGAACCTCCTTAAGTCTTCAACCTACTACCCTTCTGCTCAAGAGTAATTAGTTCCAAGCACCCTACTTGAATGTGTTATACCCAAAATTTGTCCTACCTTGTATAAATATCATTTGTACATTCACCCACTAATCGTCATCCAAAAAAATTCAAAAAAAAAGTGTGTTATTTCTGGTTGTTGAAGTGATTGAGGTTCAATGGGTCGGAGTTTGTGAGGATTCAGGTGGTGTGTGCCTGAAGATTCAATGACAGGTTTATTTTAATCAGGATTCACAGTTAGTTCGTCAGAGTTGAGATTAATTCATGGTTTCTCAAGGACAATCCAATCACATCCAATCCATTTCAGAACCATTTTTTCTTTATCCATAATTTGTTATCAATTTCATTAACTTTGAACTCCTTTTCTTTCATAGCCATGACCAATTCAATGATCCATTTATTCATCCATTTTTCATTCCAAAATCCACTTATTTAAAACAAAATCCAAATTCAATTGTTTATGTCCATTTTATTTTCAATATCCATCATCCACTTTCAAGTATTTTTCTACCCAAAATCCATAAGTAAAAATTGTCCAAATAACCATGAGTTTACAAATCCATTGTCATTCAAAATTAAAAAAAAAACAAAATAATAGAACAAGCCCATATCCAAATTACATTTTCATATTACAAAAATGGAAACAAAAAAAAGAGAGAACCATTGTTTATTTCACAGCATAACCACGTCACCGTACAACAACAATAATGCCACGCCATGCTGCTACCTGCAAAGTGAAAAGAGGTTATGCACACCAAACAGTCATTTCGCTGCGACAAAAATGGACTATGATATACACTTGCCAAATTTCAGCCAACAAACAACAAAACCAAAAAAGCAGCCACCAAGACCAAGCCATTTTCACGATATCCATAAGTCATAACGCACATCACATATCATGACTTTTCAAAGCAATTCCCAGCTTGGCAAAACTCACCATCCTGCAAACCTCTAAACAAAACACAACGTTCCAGCCACGATTCTATCCTCCAAACCACTCCTTCTCATACAAAATCACGCCAGACCAACCCTGCAACACCTGCACAACCGTACGAACCAACAACCAACAACAACATCAGAACCAGCAGTAGTGAAAGAGACAGAACACAACAATAAGACAAATGATAAAGAGGAAGAATTGGCTTTAAAAGGGCAGAATCAACAAGAACGGGGGGGGCGGAGAGAAAATAAAAAAGAGATAGAAAAAAGTTTTGGAATTCACCTTGCAACCCAAATCTCCTCCAATCTTCAGCTCCATCACCTTCAAACACCACTCAACAAACCCTCAACCTCTCTTCTCACAGAACCGCACGCCAACCCACCTTTAACCAAATCATTTCAACTTTCATAAACCCTCTTCCTTCTTCAACCCAACCATTTAAAACCTTCGTCCTTCAAGCCAACGACCTAGCCTTTCTTCAACGACCCAAACCCTTCACCCCCTTTCATCAACTCTTCAATCTACCACTTTTTACTCTTCAACCACAACCATAAACCACTATTCAACCCATAAATTGAAAGAGACAGAGAGAGATTTTTTTTTGAATCAAACACAAAACCCAGAAAACCAAATCGTGAAATCGTAGAACGAGAAACAGAGAGAGATGAAGTGAGAGCTGAGACGAAACAGAACACAAACCGGAAACCAGACTGAGCAAACGAAGAGCAAGACGAAGACGAGATCTTGAGACAAACTTGAAACGAAGGTGACATTTTCGCCGAGATTTTAGCAGTCGCGGTTGTCTTCCTTTACTACACGTGCGGTTGTTGCTCTTTGATTAAAAGAAACTTTGAGACCAAAGCTGGTACTCGCGTGATGATGGCTTGGAATTGATAGGGATTTTTGATTTTTGTTTCTTCAATATTATTTATTTACTTTTTTTGGTTAATAATGAAAAGAAAAGTGATGTTGGCTGATGACCACGCTCTGCTTTTTATTCCAAGCATGTGATTCTTTTCAAACTCATATCTCTTTTTTTTTATCCGTGTGTTTTGTTGAAGGGAGATGATGGGCTTTCAAGCCCATATGATTCTCATACCATACTCACACACCTCTTCAATCCTTGCGCCCCACCCTTTCTTTTCTTCTTTGATGTTATTTGATTTGCAAATCAAGTTTCTATCATCATCATTTCCTTTTTTAATTTTTAATTTTGTTTTCAATTTTATTTCTAATCTTTTGGGCCAATGATCCAACAACACTCATGATTTAATCGATTATCTTCAAACCGATGGAATTTTGATTAATATGAGGCCTATTTACTATTTATTTATTTTTTATTTCAATTTATTTCATTACATTATTTTTATTCATTTATTTTGGGTCAATGAAAACCAAACATCGATGATTTGTCGATTTCTCGACTTAATCTCGATAAAGGTGAGACCTTTATTATTTTTCTTATCATTTTTCGATTTTATTTCATTTCCATTATTTTTCCATTATTCTTATTCATTTTGGGTCAATGAGAACCAAATATCAATGATTTACCGATTTCTCGATTAAATCTTGATAAAGGTGAGACCTTTATTCTTCGTCTTCATATTTTCGATTTAATTTCCATTTCCATTTAATTTTCGCATATTCTTTTATTTGGTCAATGAAAGTCAAAAATAGTTGATTATCGATTTGTCGATTAAATTCCGATTAAGACGAGAACGATTTTATTTCTATTTCGATTTTATTTTTCATTATCTTATGTCTTTTCACTTTTGGTCAATGAAAGTAAAAAATCGTTGATTATCGATTTTGTCGATTAAATCGTGATTAAGACGAGACCAATTTTATGTCATGTTATACCTTGTTAATATTATCTCGATTATACTATCGTTCATTCTTATTCATATCCATATCATATTCATATTCATGTTTATTTAACCATTTTCATTTGGTCAAACGCTTACTTCCCGATTAAAATACTCAACACATATTCAAACCATTTTTCCTAATTAAATCGCGAAAGAACTGAATTCTTGAGGTCTAGCACCTTTTGGGTTCTTGAGTGGCCGCTTTTGAGGCGCACGCCTTAGGTGGTGATCATTCGACCTTTCACTCCTAAAACACTCGCCTTAACTATTTGGACAAAAGAATGCCATTGGAGTCTAGCATTCCATGTGGTACTTTCGTTGTTCATCGAATAATATTTCATAAATCAATCGAATGAAAAAAGTGTCGTTGGGATCGAGCATCCCAATAATGCCCCGATTAATTGGTTGCGAGGCCGACGTCTCGTTTATCGAATAATCGTCATTCTCCTAAAAAACATTTAATAAACCAAATCATTTTCAAACCAATTCTCGACTCGTCGTCGAGCCACTCTTCAAAACATTCTCGTAAGTCGAGTGCCTTTTCCCTCGTCGTCAAAATGCACACTTGCACATTTCGTAGGATTTGTTACTAGGAGCACCGCTAGGGACTAATAGCAATCCTCACCTCTTTTCGCAATCAATCCGATTCGATCTTTTTCAACCATTTTGTTAATCAACTAGCGAAAGGAGGAGATTCTTGGAATCTAGCATTCCTTGGATCTTCGAATGAATGGCTCTTAAGGCACGCCCCTTGGGTTGTCATTCATTCACCCTTTCGCCTTAAAACACTTAATCCTTATCAAACATTTTCGTAATCAACTCACGAAAGAACTGAGTTCTTGGAGTCTAGCATTCCTTGGATTCTTGAGTGATTGCTCTCGAGGCACGCCCCTTGGGTTGTATGTCATTCAATCTTTCGTCTCCTAAAATTCAAACCCTAACCCTCCTTTTCGTGGGCGTACCACTAACTATGACTGCTCTGATTCTTTATTCTCGTCCGAGTAAAGATATGTAGGCACAAGATTACGATGATCTTGGCGAGCACACTTTTTCTTTTTCCCCCGTTTGCGCCCACACTACCATCTTTTTCCGTCAAACCCCGTAGTCGAACTATGATTGCTATGATTCCTCATTCTCATCCGAATGAGCATACGTAGGCCCGAGGTCACGATGATCTTGCCGAGCACCCTATCCTAAAACCACCCCATTTCTCCTTAGTATATTTTCCCTCTATCTTATCGTTTGCCGCTTACCATTAAGAAGAAAACAAATAAGCTTAGATAACATTCCTCACAATTCGAACTAAGAGGTTCCCGTTGAGTACAACGGACGAGAGGGGGTGCGCGTACCTTCCCCTCACGCAACCGACTCCCGAACCCAGAATGTGGTTGCGACGACCATGTTCTCATCCATCAGTTAAAGGTTTTCTTGATATTTTCCTTTCCCTCTTTTGGGATAAATAAAGTTCGGTGGTGACTCTGTCGAACCGTTCCGCGCCTTTCGCGCGAGGGTCGTGTATTCGATTAAGTGATTTTTTCGAGGTGCGACAGATGGCGACTCTGCTGGGGAAATTTGCTCCATGCAAGAGAGAGTCAAGCCTATCTTAGAGCGATTTGTGAGGAGCGTTATCTTTGTTTACATGTTTTTTTTTCTCGTTTACGTATTTGTTCTTTTATTGCTTTCTCCTATTGTTCTTATCTGTTGGATCTTGGGATGATATCATGAGTAAAGCTCTACACCCGAGCTTTGGTAAAAGCAGAGAGAACACATACTTTAGAATTGGATGTCGAGTAGTGTTAGTCCCCAAGGACTCGCTCCTTGCGTGCCTAGCATGAAAGCTCCCCTAGAGTAGACCTTTTCGTAGATCTTGTTGTAACACAGCTAGCCTGTCGCACGACTTGATTCATGAAGGGTCCGTGACTCTATGAACCACTCTTAGAACCAAGTTCTATATTGGTGGTCGTGTAGTGTTAGTCTCCAAGGACTCGCTCCTTGTGCGCCTAGCATGAAAACCCCGCTCAGGGGAGACCTTATCGTCATTATCGTCGTAATGCAGCTAGCCTGTTGCGCGACATTGATGCGATTTGTGTCCGTAATCCTGGAAACCTTATCCGTCAACATAGAAACCATCTCGTGAGTGGGTTTGTGGGTAAAGGACCTAGAACTTTCCTCATAGAGTCTACCTATAGGGTTTCTTTGATCAGAGATTTGGTCATTTACCTGTGAAACGGCCAACCTCAGAACTGTTTCAACCTGCGATCTGCGATCCTGGATCTTGCATCTTGCATTGCATCTCATGTCATTGCATTGCATCTGTTATGCATCTTGCATTGCATTTTCAACCTCAGAATCTCACTTCACCTTCCTTCCTTCTCTAGTAAATCAAGCTGATTCCTCGACACTAGTATGCGACTCGAGCCAACACAAGAAAAACGATGGAGCAGATTCAGCAAGAGCAAGCCGCCTTCAGACAAGAAATAGATTCTATGAAGGGAAAGATTGATCAGATTCTTGAAGCCATCATGATGGCCAGAAGAGAAGAAGAACTGCGTGAAGCCGCTGCCGCAAACAACAATGCACAGGTTCAAGGGTCACCCTCAAGGCTCTCAGTTCTTGTTCCCAACCCTATCACTTATGGGATACCAATGAACTTCACTCCTGCCGCTGAAGGAGCCACCACTCAACCACTTCCAACCCCTGGAGTTACTGTTGGAGCTATTCCGCAAGCCCAACCTGTTGTCACTCAGATTCCTATTCCTCATGCTGAAGAAAACCTGGTAGATCAGTATGATGAGGTACAAAATTACCATGCTGCTATCCCAATTGTCAATCCTACTGCTGCTCAGGATTCTGAAGCCATGAAAATGTATCGTGATTTAGCTGAGAAATTCCGAGTCATAGAGGGGGGCAACTCAAAATCTTTGAACGCTCTGGAAATGTGCTTGGTGCTAGATGTTTTCATTCCTCCCAAGTTCAAAGTACAAGAATTCCCGAAGTACAAAGGCCTCAGTTGTCCCCACATGCATCTAAGGATGTACTGCCGCAAGATGGCTGCCCATGCCAAAGACGAAAAACTGATGATCCATTGTTTCCAAGACAGTTTATCTGGGGCATCTCTTGAGTGGTATATGCAGATGGAGCGTAGCAATGTGCGCACTTGGGATGATCTAGCTGATGCATTTGTCAAGCAATACAAGTACAATACTGACCTTGCTCCGAATCGTACTCAACTTCAGAGTATGGCTCAAAAGGACAACAAATCCTTTAAAGAGTACGCGCAACGTTGGAGAGAGCTAGCTGCAAGGGTGCATCCACCTCTTGTTGACCATGAACTGATTGACATCTTCATGGGTACTTTGCAAGGCCAATACTATGAGAAGTTGATTGGTAATGTTTCTACCGGATTCTCTGATTTGGTAATTGTCGGTGAGAGAATTGAAGAAGGTCTGAAGAGCGGAAAGATCCAAGGAAGTTCTAGCAGCCAGTCTCAAGCCAAGAAACCTTTCAACAATGGATACAAGAAGAAAGAGGGCGAAACAAATGTTGTCTATGCTCAGAAGGGGAAAGCTCCACAAGCTCCAGCTCCAATGCCTTATCGAATTCCATACTTCCAGTATCCATATGTTGCTGCTGCGCAATACGCTCCAATGCCTTATCAGCCAACTGTTCAAGCTGTTCAAACTCCAACGCCTCAGTAACAGATTCCTCAGCAACAATCCTACAACCAGCAGGGGTATCAGTATCCTTCTCAATATCAATAACAGAGAGCTGCTCAACAACGTCAGCCTAATCAACAAAGGACAAGGAGGTCTGATATAGACTTTGATCGCCTACCTACGACATATGCTCAGATCTTTGCTCAATTAATGGAGAAGAGGGCCATTACTCCCAGAGACCTCGCTCCTCCAACTGTCATTCCCCCAGATTATGATGCTAATGCTCATTGCAAGTTTCATAAGGGTGCTCTAGGGCATACGATTGAGGACTGCAGAGCCTTTAAACACAAGGTTCAAGACATGATCGACTCAAAGTTTCTCACATTCAATGGGAGGGATCCCAATGTCATCAACAACCCTCTGCCACCGCCAAACTAGTGCCAGCATCAAGTCAAGTCAATTCAAGTCAAGTTTATTCCCCGAAGAAGGCAGTCATGTTGCCATCCCATCATTTGCATTCTTGTATTTTCGTCTTTATTTGTTTAAGTACTGTATGCTTTGAACATTGTCGTTTGTATGTGGTTTTCTTAATGTACCGATTATGCATGTTTTGAATCAGTTATGTCGTATTCACTCTTTTTTTTTCATTTACCGCAAAACACCGACACACTTCTCCACTTCACTCTCTTTATCAATTGTCACTTAGCAATGATTTGAGGGAGGATGATGACAACGAAATACCCATAATTGCAAAACGTATGCTTTCAGATAGAATCCCGCCAATGATGTACAAGCATTGTTTCAATTCCCCAAACACTGGAGAGACAAGGAGTTAATCCCTAGTAAACCACTCCGAGCCTAGAAGTAGCAGTTTCCTTCGGATCTATAAACCCTTACACTCAACCTGGGGCAGGGTAGTGTTTAGTTAACCTGATTACGCACTCAGTTCACAAAAGCAAAATCCAAAAACATGATGGTTGTTCATCAATTACCCATGACTTGGCTGTCACAATCCTCTGACAAAAAACCAAAAAACAAAAAAAATCAAAAGCCTGCTAAGTCGAGCACCTCAAAGGAGACTTAGGCAAAAATCAAGGCTACCCTGATGGACTCGACAAGCGAAATCAGTCCATGCAAAAGATAGGGATCAAAAGCAAAATCAAAAGAGGCCCTCGAACCCTCACCAAAAACAAAATAAGATCCAGTGACCACCATATCAAAACCAAAGGGTCACTGACATCCATCAAAAATAAAATGAGGTGACTGCCAGTTCGAGCAAACCTTGAGCCATCACCCTTACACCATCAATCCTTTTGGAATACAAACATGTGTAGAATTAACTGAACATAGTGCTGAAGTTCATCACGAAGAAGGGGTGGGTACAAATCATACTTTGAGCCTAATATCCTTTGTTTCTTAAACCGCGAACCAGACCACGTTACAACCCTCGAAAGACCTAATTGAGGCGAAGTTTATTCTGAAAGCATATTGTTGCAAGGTTGCGTAAACTGACTCCCCATATTTGCTAGTCTTCAGCATTAGTGTCATTCTCCTTGCTATATCTTTCACACCATCAAAACCAACACAACGTCTGGGCTAACGGTCCATTCGTATCACTATCACGACACTCCAATCAACGACTCTTTTTTTCAAAATTTGCATAAGCATTGCATTAAGAATACCATTTGTGAAGGTGCAATTTTAACTGCAAATCAGTGCTAGACATCAAAGTTATTCCAATAAGGGGTAATCGAAGAGGAACTTGAACTTTCAGTGGTGCCGACCCGAAGCGAGACTCCCTCAAACCCTCAATCTGGGGAAAATCTTTCAGCAGCTCAATCAGGGGCAAGTCATCTCAAAGCACATCAAATCTCAACTTTCAAAGATCAAATCATTTCAGAACTAGTTAATCAGGGGCAGACCATTACCATGTTCAGACTGGGGCAAGACCCATCGCAGAAGGCATATCCTCTCTGTATCTTTTCAGGCCATCCTGACCCTCAAACACAGAGTCATGGTCTTCTCAGAAATGACTTATCATCTAGCAATCAAGCTTAAGGCTTCAAAAGCATCTTCGTCTGCTTCAATTATGGCGTCTTCAACGAACTGAGTATCGAGGAAATCAAATCCCTCCCACCGCCCAAAAGTCCAATCCACATTGGCAAACTACCCAAAAGTCCACCATGCTGGCACCCTCTCCAAACTTATCCAATCACCTGTCTGCAATCATGTGTATCGCATTCGTCATCATACGCATCATATGCATCGCATTCAGTATCATGTGCATCATATGCATACCCAAAAAACCAATCATACTTCCCCAGCACTTGCATCTCCGTGCGTCAGCATTTGCATTTGCATTTCCATTCGATATGAAGCATCATGAAGCATTCACATATGCATGTCAAGATCCAGGATCAATCTCAAGACTGTAAGACGATCTTCAGCCCATCCAGGGGAATCTTCTGCAAACCCGTGGGCGTTCCTCACGAAGTTGGTTCAACCTTTAGTTGATCAAAACAAGAGTTCAAAGCAAGTATTCAGCCCAGCCAGGGGCAACTTCAGCAAATCCGTGGGCATTCCTCACGAAGTTGTTTCAACCTTTTGTTGATCAAGACAAGATTTCAAAGCAATCTCAGCCCAGTCAGGGGCATCTTCTTCAAGTTCATGGGCGTTCCTCATGAAGTCTTCAACTTTTTGTTGATGAAGCTGTGATCTCCAAGCAAGTCAGTGTGCGTTCCTCATTGAGTTGTGTTCCTCAACCTTTTGTTGATGAAGGTCGTCATCCTCATCCCAACCAATAAACATTCCTCCGAGTCAGTGGGCGTTCCTCATTGAATCTTTTCTTCGGTCGAACTAAGACTGCCCTGATTCTTTATTCTCGTCCGAGTAAAGATACGTAGGCACAAGATTGCGTAGATCTTGACGGGTTACCTTCTCCATTTTTCACTGTTTCCCTTTCCTTTTTGTGGGCTTTCCTCATTGAATTCTTTACTTCAACCTTTTGTTGATGTCTCTAAATAAATCTCATCACATCCCCAGCAAACTTGACCTTTTTCCTTTCGGTGATAGCCAAACCCAATCAACTCAATTCAACCTTCATCCTTTTGGTGTTGGTCCTCGCAAGTGGGAAGTTCCTATCATCCTTTTGGTGGTAGTAGCTTGTATTGATCCGTCATCCTTTTGGTGTCGCCGATCCGTGAACCCTTGGTCTGTGTGTCATCCTTTTGGTGAGTGAAAGCCTGTGTGTGTGTGCTCTATTATCCTTTTGGTAATAGCAGGCTGTGTGGTGTGCCCTATTATCTCGTCGGTAATAGCAGGCTTTGACCTCATTTTCATCCTTTTGGTGGAAGGGTCTGTGTGTGTGTGTACCTTATTATCTCGTCGGTAATAGCAGGCCGTGACCTCATTTCCATCCTTTTGGTGGAAGGGTCTGTGTGTGTGTGCCCTATTATCCTTTTGGTAATAGCAGGCGGTGTGTGTGTGCCCTATTATCCTTTTGGTAATAGCAGGTTGTGTTGTGTGCCATATTATCCTTTTGGTAATAGCAGGCTGTGTGTGTGCCATATTATCCTTTTGGTAATAGCAGGATGTGTTGTGTGCCATACTATCCTTTTGATAGTAGCAGGCTGTGTGTCTGCCCTATTATCCTTTTGGTAGTAGCAGGCTGTGTTATGTGCCATACTATCCTTTTGGTAGTAGCAGGTTGTGTGTGTGTGCCCTATTATCTTGTCGGTAATAGCAGGCTGTGTTGTGTGACATACTATCCTTTTAATAGTAGCAGGTTGTGTTGTGTGCCATACTATCCTTTTGGTAGTAGCAGGCTGTGTGTGTGTACCCTATTATCTAGTCGGTAATAGTAGGCGTTGACCTCATTTTCATCCTTTTGATGGAAGGGTCTGTGTGTGTGTGCGCCCTATTATCTCGTCGGCAATATCAGGCTTTGACCTCATTTCCATCCTTTTGGTGGAAGGGTTTGTGTGTGTGTGTGCCCTATTATCTCGTGGGTAATAGCAGGTTATGCGTGTGTGCCCTGTTATCTCGTCGGTAATAGCAGTCTTTGACCTCATTTCCATCCTTTTGGTGGAAGGGTTTGTGTGTGTGTGTGTTCACTATCATCCTCTTGGTGATAGGTCTGTCATCCTTTTGGTGTCAGATTTCTTGTATTACAACTTCCCAATCCCTTTTCTTTCTTTACGGACAAATTCGTGGTCTTCTGTATATCTAATTGTCTTCTACCTCGAAAGATGGAACACCATAGTAGTTCATCTAACTCGGTTTAAGTCAATTAGATAGGGGCATCTGTCATACCCCAAATTTGTCCTACCTTGTATAAGTATCATTTGTACATTCACCCACTAATCGTCATCCAAAAAAATTCAAAAAAAAGTGTGTTGTTTCTGGTTGTTGAAGTGATTGAGGTTCAATGGGCCGGAGTTTGTAAGGATTCAGGCGGTGTGTGCCTGAAGATTCAATGACAGGTTCATTTTAATCAGGATTCACAGTTAGGTCGTCAGAGTTGAGATTAATTCATGGTTTCTCAAGGACAATCCAATCACATCCAATCCATTTCAGAACCATTTTTTCTTTATCCATAATTTGTTATCAATTTCATTAACTTTGAACTCCTTTTCTTTCATAGCCATGACCAATTCAATGATCCATTTATTCATCCATTTTTCATTCCAAAATCCACTTATTTAAAACAAAATCCAAATTCAATTGTTTATGTCCATTTTATTTTCAATATCCATCATCCACTTTCAAGTATTTTTCTACCCAAAATCCATAAGTAAAAATTGTCCAAATAACCATGAGTTTACAAATCCATTGTCATTCAAAATTCAAAAAAAAAATAATAATAGGACAAGCCCATATCCAAATTACATTTTCATATTACAAATATGGCAACAAAAAAAAAGAGAACCATTGTTTATTTCACAGCATAACCACGTCACCGTACAACAACAATAATGCCACGCCATGCTGCTACCTGCAAAATGAAAAGAGGTTATGCACACCAAACAGTCATTTCGCTGCGAAAAAAATGGACTATGATATACACTTGCCAAATTTCAGCCAACAAACAACAAAACCAAAAAAGCAGCCACCAAGACCAAGCCATTTTCACGATATCCATAAGTCATAACGCACATCACATAGCATGACTTTTCAAAGCAATTCCCAGCTTGGCAAAACTCACCATCCTGCAAACCTCTAAACAAAACACAACGTTCCAGCCACGATTCTATCTTCCAAACCACTCCTTCTCATACAAAATCATGCCAGACCAACCCTGCAACACCTGCATAACCGTACGAACCAACAACCAATAACAACATCAGAACCAGCAGCAGTGAAAGAGACAGAACACAACAATAAGACAAATGATAAAGAAGAAGAATTGGCTTTAAAAGGGCTGAATCAACAAGAACAGGGGGGCGGAGAGAAAATAAAAAAGAGATAGAAAAAAGTTTTAGAATTCACCTTGCAACCCAAATCTCCTCCAATCTTCAGCTCCATCACCTTCAAACACCACTCAACAAACCCTCAACCTCTCTTCTCACAGAACCGCACGCCAACCCACCTTTAACCAAATCCTTTCAACTTTCATAAACCCTCTTCCTTCTTCAACCCAACCATTTAAAACCTTCGTCCTTTAAGCCAACGACCTAGCCTTTCTTCAACGACCCAAACCCTTCACCCCCTTTCATCAACTCTTCAATCCACCACTTTTTACTCTTTAACCACAACCATAAACCACTATTCAACCCAGAAATTGAAAGAGACGGAGAGAGATTTTTTTTTTGAATCAAACACAAAACCCAGAAAACCAAATCGTGAAATCGTAGAACGAGAAACAGAGAGAGATGAAGTGAGAGCTGAGACGAAACAGAACACAAACCGGAAACCGGACTGAGCAAACGAAGAGCAAGACGGAGACGAGATCTTGAGACAAACTTGAAACGAAGGTGACATTTTCGCCGAGATTTTAGCAGTCGCGGTTGTCTTCCTTTACTACACGTGCGGTTGTTGCTCTTTGATTAAAAGAAACTTTGAGACCAAAGCTGGTACTCACGCGATGATGGCTTGGAATTGATAGGGATTTTTTATTTTTGTTTCTTCAATATTATTTATTTACTTTTTTTGGTTAATAATGAAAAGAAAAGTGATGTTGGCTGATGACCACGCTCTGCTTTTTATTCCAAGCATGTAATTCTTTTCAAACTCATATCTCTTTTTTTTTTATTTATCCGTGTGTTTTGTTGAAGGGAGATGATGGGCTTTCAAGCCCATATGATTCTCATACCATACTCACACACCTCTTCAATCCTTGCACCCCATATTTCTAATCTTTTGGGCCAATGATCCAACAACACTCATGATTTAATCGATTATCTTCAAACCGATGGAATTTTGATTAATATGAGGCCTATTTACTATTTATTTATTTTTTATTTCAATTTATTTCATTACATTATTTTTATTCATTTATTTTGGGTCAATGAAAACAAAACATCGACGATTTGTCGATTTCTCGACTTAATCTCGATAAAGGTGAGACCTTTATTATTTTTCTTATCATTTTTCGATTTTATTTCATTTCCATTATTTTTCCATTATTCTTATTCATTTTGGGTCAATGAGAACCAAATATCAATGATTTACCGATTTCTCGATTAAATCTTGATAAAGGTGAGACCTTTATTCTTCGTCTTCATATTTTCGATTTAATTTCCATTTCCATTTAATTTTCGCATATTCTTTTATTTGGTCAATGAAAGTAAAAAATTGTTGATTATCGATTTGTCGATTAAATTCCGATTAAGACGAGACCGATTTTATTTCTATTTCGATTTTATTTTTCATTATCTTATGTCTTTTCACTTTTGGTCAATGAAAGTAAAAAATCGTTGATTATTGATTTTGTCGATTAAATCGTGATTAAGACGAGACCAATTTTATGTCATGTTATACCTTGTTAATATTATCTCGATTATACTATCGTTCTTCTTATTCATATCCATATCATATTCATATTCATGTTTATTTAACCATTTTCATTTGGTCAAACACTTACTTCCCGATTAAAATACTCAACACATATTCAAACCATTTTTCCGAATTAAACCACGAAAGAACTGAATTCTTGAGGTCTAGCACCTTTTGGGTTCTTGAGTGACCGCTATTGAGGCGCACGCCTTAGGTGGTGATCATTCGACCTTTCGCTCCTAAAACACTCGCCTTAACTATTTGGACAAAGGAATGCCATTGGAGTCTAGCATTCCATGTGGTACTTTCGTTGTTCATCGAATAATATTTCATAAATCAATCGAATGAAAAATGTGTCGTTGGGATCGAGCATCCCAATAATGCCCTGATTAATTGGTTGCGAGGCCGACGTCTCGTTTATCGAATAATCGTCATTCTCCTAAAAAACATTTAACAAACCAAATTATTTTCAAACCAATTCTCGACTCGTCGTCGAGCCACTCTTCAAAACATTCTCGTAAGTCGAGTGCCTTTTACCTCGTCGTCAAAATGCACACTTGCACATTTCGTAGGATTTGTTACTAGGAGCACCCCTAGGGACTAGTAGCGATCCTCACCTCTTTTCGCAACCAATCCGATTCGATCTTTTTCAACCATTTTCTTAATCAACTAGTGAAAGGAGGAGATTCTTGGAATCTAGCATTCCTTGGATCTTCGAATGAATGGCTCTTAAGGCACGCCCCTTGGGTTGTCATTCATTCACCCTTTCGCCTTAAAACACTTAATCCCTATCAAACATTTTCGTAATCAACTCACGAAAGAACTGAGTTCTTGGAGTCTAGCATTCCTTGGATTCTTGAGTGATTGCTCTTGAGGCACGCCCCTTGGGTTGTATGTCATTCAATCTTTCGTCTCCTAAAATTCAAACCCTAACCCTCCTTTTCGTGGGCGTACCACAAACTACGACTGCTCTGATTCTTTATTCTCGTTCGAGTAAAGATACGTAGGCACAAGATTGCGATGATCTTGGTGAGCACACTTTTTCTTTTTCCCCTGTTTGCGTCCACACTACCATCTTTTTCCGTTAAACCCCGTAGTCGAACTACGATTGCTCTGATTCCTCATTCTCGTCCGAATGAGCATACGTAGGCCCGAGGCCGCGATGATCTTGCCGATCACCCTATCCTAAAACCACCCCATTTCTCCTTAGTATCTTTTCCCTCTATCTTATCGTTTGCCGTTTACCATTAAGAAGAAAACATATAAGCTTAGATAACATTCCTCACAATTCGAACTAAGAGGTTCCCGTTGAGTACAATGGACGTGAGGGGGTGCACGTACCTTCCCCTCACGTAACCGACTCCCGAACCCAGAATGTGGTTGCGACGACCATGTTCTCATTCGTCCGCTAAAGGTTTTCTCGATATTTTCCTTTCCCTCTTTTGGGATAAATAAAGTTCGGTGGCGACTCTGTCGAACCGTTCCGCGCCTTTCGTGCGAGGGTCGTGTCTTCGATTAAGCGATTTTTTCGAGGTGCGGCAGAATGCACGATAAAGATCAACCAAATGCCACTGTTTGGTTAATCTTAGTTTTTCTTCAGAGTTTTAGAACACCTTCTGATCCACCAATGAAACCTAATCTTCAAGTTACATAATCCACTTACTTCATAGCAAGCCATCTTGGATACACCAAGCCTTAGACATGTAACATCTACTCCTTCTTGCAGCTCTCGCAAACTGTATGAGATAGACCCTTTAGAAGCATCAATTCCATTTTTTTATAAGAAGATCAACTTATCTTACGATGATGCGTCACAACATCAACTAAGACCCTGAAGTTTCTGCTTGATGTCACAACATCTGTTCAGACATCTAGCTGAAGAATTTAGCTCTTCTTTCTGCCACTTAGAAGAACCTCATCCCTATAACAGAACAAGAGTTCCATGTTCTCATAGACTTGATTCAACAACCAAGTTTGAGTAGACAACCTCCATCCTACTTAATCATATCACAAGTATTCAATTCAAGCTCACACCTTGATGAATATCTGTTTCACAACTCCAAAGAACTCAAACGTTCCAAGTCTGATTCTTCAGAAAAGAAGTAGTCATAGACTACACCACAACTATACCAAAGAAATGCCACTTTCCTTGAGTAGAGCCTTCTGCAGAAAGTCAGAGATAATTGCCATCACCAGCACCATATTCTGGACAAGCCTCTTTCCAGGACACTTTCTAGATAAGCATCAGATTCTTCTAGTAACAACTGGAACACATGTAACACCCCAATTTAAATTATTAATCGTCGTGTTATTATTTCTGTTTGTTGGGCCTGGTTAAGGGTGAGTGAAGGGTAGTGCCTTAGTGAATTAATGAGAATTAAGACTTTAGTTAATAAAAAGGATAGTGATGCGAAAATAATAATATTAATATGGTTAATATTAGTGTTATTATTATTATTCTTGTTATTATCATTATTATTATTAGGATTATTATTATCAATATTATTTTATTATTAATTGAATAAATAAAACCTGATTAAAGAGAATTAAGGGGAGTTTAGTGGACTAAGGTGGTTTTCACGTAAAACAAGAATTTGAGAGAAAGAAGAACAAGGAAGAGGAAGGGGTGCTAGGGCAAGGATTTCTTCCCAATTTTTCCAGATTTCTGAACAATTCGAGGTAAGGGGGGAGAACGGGTTCATATTTGGTGATTAAATCGTATAAGGGTAGTGGGGAGTCCTTAACCCCGTAGGATTTTGTCTGATTTTGTGTGATTGTATGATTGTGAGATGTATATGTGAATCTGTGATGAATATTACGTGTTGATCTACTAATTTTGTCTGCATTTTGATGTGTTATTGTTGCTTGAAATGTGAATGTTGCAGAATTAGTTGTGATTCAGGTTTAACGAACGAATTTAGACCAAAACGAATTTAGTAATGTTAAGAGAAAGATGTAGGATGACTCATAGAACCTAAAATTGATGTAGAACTAATTTTAGGACTGTTTTGGAGTGAAGAAGTGAAGATTTCGTAGCAAAACTCAGACTGGTGTGGAGAAAACAGGTTTGCGTAATAAATCTGGCCGTATGCGTATTGGGGAGAGCGTTACGCGTAAGGCTAGGCAGGATGGGAGGCGTTACGCGTAAGGAGAAGCCACGAGGAGGAGTTGGCACGACCCTCTGCCCATATGCGTAAGGGTACGCGTATGGTAGGCAAGGCAATACGCGTATGGGGGTGGCCGTACGCGTATGCAGATCTGGAATTTGACATTGAAGAAAAATGGGTCTCTGCCCATACGCGTATGAAGCTGGGCAATACGCGTATGGTGAGGCGAGGTAGGACGCCTTACGCGTCTGGTACGCGCAGGAGGGGGCGAGGGAGCTAGTCATTACGCGTATGACTCTGGTCAATACGCGTATGGACAGAGTGAGTGCATAATTTCACCGTTTCACGATTTCTTTCCCGTTTTCGCGTCTGATTCGGTTTCTCTTGGTTTGAGAGGTTGGGATTGGGAGTCAGATGCTGAGTAGT
Source organism: Lathyrus tuberosus (assembly GCA_022829125.1). Classification (NCBI taxonomy): domain Eukaryota; kingdom Viridiplantae; phylum Streptophyta; class Magnoliopsida; order Fabales; family Fabaceae; genus Lathyrus; species Lathyrus tuberosus. The sequence goes on from JALAZF010000090.1 coordinate 13,324,648, forward strand.
ACACAGTTGGTGATGAAACTAATTAATTTGATAATTTTTAGGAATTAATTAGTATTTGATGAATTATGGGACTTGTGAGGATTCAATGATTATGGTGCAAGTGGGAACGATTAGGTGTCTCATGTGGGATCAGGAGGATCGTGAATTTGTTTATCATTTGTTATATATGTGTGTTATGTGTACGTTTGTTGTGATCAGGAGGATCATGAATTGTTTATCATTTGATATACATGTGTGTTATATGTATGTTTGTTGTGATCAGGAGGATCGTGAATTTGTATGAATGTGTCATACTTATGTTGTTATGTGCATTGAGTCATGCATACATGTTTTTGGTGGGATGAATCATTGCTCAGGAGGAGTGTATGTGATTCATCCGAACTCCCTTGAGGAGTGTGGTGGGATAAATCATTGCCAAGTAGGGGTGTATGTGATTTATCCGGGTTTGATTGAATGAACCATGGTGATGTTGGTACCACATGCATTGCATTGTTAATATGTTGATTGTTAGTGATTGAATATGACAGTAGGTCGTGATTATATGTTGTTGTTGTTGGTGTGAGATACTACCTCCTTATATGTATTATTCACCTTTTTATATTGAATGTAGTTCTCACCCCTCTGTTGTTGTTGTGTCTGTGCTTCTTCGGAAGTACAGATATTCAGGTGCCAGGTTATTGCTTGGAGCTTGTGTAGCTTGTTCGAGTTTAGAGAGTCGCTCTGATACATAACACGGGATTTGGGGGTTTTTACCATTTGTTTTATGTTGTATACTTGTTACGTATCTTTCAATTGATGAATATTATGGTGGACCACGACTATGTGGAGTTTTTGGTGTTATAGGCAGATGGCCGTAAATCGAATAATTGAATAAATTTTCCGTTGTTTGATTTTATTAAAATAAAGGAGATTTGTTTTGTTGATTTTAAAATGTGGCATCCTAGTTTAGGCGTGGGAACTCTGATTTATTTCATATATTTTGTTTATTTTGAAAAATGGGAAAGTGGGGTGTTACAATTGGTATCAGAGCAGGTCGGTCCGTCCGGCCAGGTTGTCTAGTATGAGTTATGTCGTGGTATGCGACATGTGTGTAGAACACTGTCGGTACATGCTTGTTTTCTAACCGGTTGGTTGCAGGAGTTGAGGTTGAGATAAGTGGGGGAGAAGCTGGTGCTTCTCCAGGAAGCTTCCACTCTGGAAGGACGGATTGGTAAGTAATGGAGTGTTATCATAGTTGGTGAGGGAGGGTCTATACTTCATCAGGATGATCAGCTGTCTATGAACAAATTGGGGAACTGATCACCCTCAATCTCTTGTTGATAGTAGTCAGAATTCAAGATGAAGGGATAGATGCACCTTGACGGTTAAGATAGCAGGGGATATGGAAGATGGTTGTGTTGAGTCGGTAGAGATCTTTATTATCTAAAAGAGGATGTAGAAGAGAAGTACTTGTCGGTCAAGTTGAAGAATATCTCTGAGGAGGGACAATCAGGTATGGTTAGTGATTGCTTGTCAGGGAGTAGAGAACAAGGTGATGGCTAGAGAGATGCCGGTGTTGGGTAATCCTTGATGTCTTTCTGAGGTGTGGATCCGAATTGGATAATGGTAGGGAACTGGTATTGTGGTGTGCTGAGCGAACGAGTGAATATTTATCAGGAGAAGCCTCAGTGTATTAACGTTCGTGTTGTGACGAGTTAGTAGTGAAGTTGCACGTGTCGAGTTTCTGGTTGTTTGTGAATTTCTTTTTGGATTTATTTTCAGGCGAGATAAGTGGATCATAGGCACGTTAAGAAGATAGAGGTGATTATTGATCCAACACTTGGTACGAGTCCAATGTTATTGACTCCGTACGGAAAGTAGATGCAGGGTGTATTTGTGGAGTATATGAATTGAACCGATAGGATTTGTTGATGATGTTTGAGTATTCCGAATCGGAGGAAAATCACGCAGAGCATATGAGAATTGTTTTGTAGGTGCAGAAGGATAATGAATTGTTCGCAAATTTCGAATTGGGAGTTTTGATTGTAAACGGTGAGTTTATTGGAACAAGTTATTTTGTGAGGGTATTGTGGTAGATCCATCGGGAAATTAGCGCAGTGCTTCGGTGGAAAACCTTTGAAGACAGTGACGGAGATTAAGAGTGTCTTGGACTTAGTAGGTTATCATTGAAGATTCTTATATCGGAAAATGAGGCGGATTAGAGGTTTTGGTATGTTGGTCAGGTCGGGATGTCTCTGAGGGGAAAACTCTTAGGCGATGAAACCAAGATGTTTGCTATGTTTGTGATAGTAACGTTCTAGAATTGGCAGGAAAGCCACAGTAAAGGGCTGCCCGTTGTGCATGATTCCTAGATGTGGTTTTGGATGGAATAACAAGTGTGATATGTATAAGGGTATTGAGGCTATGGGAAGCAAACTTAGAGTTTAGATAAGTTTTGGAATTCTTAGAGTTTTAGGGCGTTAATGGAAATTTTGAGAAAACCCTTGGGTGTGGATGTAATATTGAGATTGAGAGTTCTTTTTGGTTGATTGTTGATAAATGTTAGAAATTGTAGAATGTGGATTGTTCAGAGAATGAAATTGTGTATGGATTACTGACAGTTGAATGAGGCAACGATTGAGAATAAGTGTCCACTTTCAAGAATGGAGGGTTGAAATGGTTTGGTTGAGTTTGATTGGAATTACAATTGTTTGGAATATTTGATAAGAGTGGTGGGTTTGTGTGGGTCGAGGCTTTGATCGATTTCATGTGACTGGTTATGTTTGTTATCATCGGAATGGGTTGTTATTTACTCGGTTAAGCTTGTATATGAGTCTGGACGAGATGGAATGAGTTCGGAGTGGTGTTCATTAGGGATGTTCGGATCTAATATACAGTCAGAAGGAGACTATGTAGGGTGTTTGAGAATTGAGTTGCAAGTGTTGAAAAGAAAGGAATTTTTATGCTAAATTAGTCAAGTGAGAATTTTGGTTGAAAAGAGATTAGTTTCTTGGATATGTTAATTCTGATGATGGTTTTGTTATGGATCCATCGGAAGTAGATGCAGTTCTACAATGAGAGGCTCCGAAGTCGGTTAAGGTGATTAGAAGCTTTTGGACTTTAGTTGGTTATTACCGGAGGTTATGGAAGGCTCTTCCAAGTTAGAATTTTGTTACTTCAGTTGACTTGCAAAGGGTAAGTCATTTGCTTTGGATGTTCATTGTGAAGGAGTTTGAGAGGGCTAAAGTAGAATTTGTCTGCGGCCCCAGTTTTGCTTCTTCGTGATCCTAATAAACCATTGTGAGGTATTGGGATGTGTCCATGATGAATTTAGTTAGTGTGTGGATGCAGGATGAAAAAGTCGTCGCTTACGCTTTACGACAATTGAGAATTCATAATTTCAAGATGGCTGCGGTTATTTTTGTGTTGAGGATCTAGCAATATTATTTTTATGGTTTTGAATTCAAATTGTTTAGTAATCACAAGAATATTGAGTACCTGTTTGGTCGGAAATAATAGAGTATGAGACAACGAGGACGGTTGATATTTCGGATGAGTTATTACCTTAGCTGGAATCATCCTATTGGAGAAGTTAATGTCGTGCCAGATGAGTTAAGTCGGAAGTTTTTATGCATGTCTGTTTTGATGACCAGATGGATTAGAACTATTTGAGCAGTTCAGAGACTTGCGTCTGGTGTGTGAGATAACACAACAGAGTGTGAGGTTGGGTATATTAGTAATGAACTATGATTTTTTCTAGTGAAGATTAGAGATAGTCAAAAGTTGGATATGACTTTGGTGAAATTGATTGTTGCGAGTAATCAGAGTGCGCATCGAAAGCGTGATATGGTACCTTTCGTATGTGTGTGCGTAACTGGTACGAGTTCATAGGTTGAACAGTGGAAATATGTAGGAGCGTGTCATACCCCAAATTTTGACCACTAAGATTTCCCATTATTGTGCAAATCATCATCACAATATGGGTGTGTCATTATGCCTCATCAGTCTCCCCAAAGATGGGTGAGTATTCACTACTATCAAAATTAGGGTTTCAAGCCCTCTCAGAGCTTTTAGACAAAGGATCAATCAAGGAATGACATGATCTTCAACTTGTCTACACCCTCAAACATACACAAAGGATCAAAAAGGACTCACACTTCAAGGATTAAGCACAAGGATGCTCCTTTCTAGGTGGATCAAGCCTCAAGATCGCCAATGTCACCAAATTAGGGTTTTGATCGACCAGGGCCTCCAGATGGAAATTTTCCTCTGGGCATGAGCCAAAGATCCAAAACATAACCTAATATGCCATGGAACCTCATAAACTCAATCATCCAGTCAATTTTGCCTCAGGGGATGCATTCATCAAAAATCAGGAATTAGGGTTTCTTGACCTAATTCACCCATAAGTTGACTTTTGGGACCAATTATGAACCAAGACCTCAAGAGAGGATTTGAGGATCTACAATATGCCATATTGATCCATTTGGAACAATGGATTGATCCAAGAAGCTTGAGCAATAAGTTTCAATTTCATCAGTACCACAGTTAGGGTTTCGCGGGAAAAGTCAACTGTAACTTTGACTTTTGACCAGGACATGCTCCCAAGCCCTAAGACATGATTCAATATCCTCTATAACACCCATGGAACATGTCCATCAAGTTTGATTTAGGTCAAGGACATGATTTCCTGAAGAATTGCACAGTTTGGAATTCATCGGATAAAAAGTCAACTGTGCACAAAAGTCAACTTTGACTTTTTGAGATTTTTCACAAAAATGGATTTTTAACCCTAAAATGATGTTTGTGTATGATTTGAATCATCATTCATCAAGAAAAATCAAAGAAAATGGGATAACTTGTAAAAGGGGTAACCATAACTCCTAAACCACAAATCCATTTTTTCCATCCAATGCTTGATTTGTAGATCCCATTGCCCTCTACAAAAGCTTCATACTGACCTATGTCCAAATTCCTCATGGATTTTGAGTTATGGAGTGATCAAAATCAAGAAAAGTCACTTTGTTCCAACACTTAGTGAAAATTTCACTAAGTCAGATTTTGCCTTATTTTTTTCCAAATGTAGGGGCATTTTTCACTTGGATCCAAAAAGTATCAAAACCAAATATGATCAAACAGTTGTTGTATCATGTAAGGGCTTTCCAAAATGGCCAAGAACATCACCAAATTCAGTTTGAGCTATGAGAAATGACATTGGCAAGTTGCCTTGCTGAAATCTGCCAAGGCAAGGCAGATTTTTGCACTTTTGGTCGATTTACCAAAATCAGCCAATTTCAAGCCTTGTCATCACTTTGGACACATATGAGGATTGAATCTAAAGGGGACAATCACTGAGCCAAGCCTCCAAAGTCCTTGGAACAAGAAATAGCATGCTAAACCTAGAATTGCCCAAAATAGGGACAAGACTCCAATTTTGGATTGGAGCATTCAATGGAAGCATCAAGGTGGCATGGACTGAGCCATTCTCAACTGAATTCAGTCAAGACTTATCCAAGACCAAGGGGACCAGCAGCCTGTGCCCTAACCTCTAGTCAATGGCTAGAGGAGACTTGGATTTTCATTTGCCAACATTGGCCAACCCTACTCAGCAGTTGCCATTCACTATTCCTTGCAAAACAAACTTGCTCTACTATAAATAGAGCTCAATTGTGATCAGTTTAAGTACACCAAAGGCCTACAACACTTGCCTTTCTCAAAATCCACTTCTCACTCTCAAAAATGCCTTTCTTAGCAAGTCACTATCGGGTTTTTCATTAGAGAGCAATTCCACTCAAACCAATCACACACACACCTCATATACATCATATGTGAGCTGATCAAACACTTAAACAACATCTGGAACACTGATTTCTCATAATCACCAATCAATTACTCAGGGTTTTAACCAAAGTGCAGTTGAGATGCCATGAAGTGATCCAGCCAATTTCCATCAAGTCCAAGCATTCAAATACACTCCATAGGGTGTAGGGAAGCTGTTCAGATCATCATAACTCATCTGTAACACCTCCAACTCAGAAATCAATTTGCTCTTGCTGTCACGACCTAGAGGTAAGCCTAAACTTGGTCATCTCTCAATCTATGCATATTTCCTCGCACAATACTTTTGCCAAATGTTCATAATCATGCATGGAATGTTTCCCCTCAAGTAATTGCTTTGTTTGAATCGTGTATTAAAAATCCCAGCCTTCATGCAGAATTTAGGGTTCTTGAGGATTTTTCGTGATTTCTTGTTTTATGCTTAATTTAAATGAAATTAATTGTCATAGACATGATCGTGAGGTTGAAACGAGTTGATTGGTATGTGGATTGCATGATATGATCAAGTATTCAGTGAGATAGGATAGAAAATGCAAATCTGGGAAAGGCAGAAAACGCGCGTGTTCTTGGTCCATGTTCTTGGCGCCATTTTCACAAATTCAAATATTTGAATTTTGTGATTTTATTTAATTGATTCAAAAATTAATTTCTCTGTGAGTTTTAATGATTTTGAGTTGATTCTTTTTTTAATAATTCACAAAAATGTTAAAATATTTTATTTTCCCAAAAAATCCCAAAAATATTATTTATTTTATATAATTGATATTTTTGCAAAGAATTAATATTTTAATTGTTTTTGACATTTTGAATATTTTTTCCATCTTGATTTTGCAACTTTTAATGACTTCTAATTATTTTGTAGGTCAATGCTTAATTTTTGAAGCATTAATCCAAGATCACAATTTGTTTTCCATATGTTAAACAATTTTGATCATTTTAATTGAACTTTTATTCAATTAAAATACATTTTGAAAACAAATTACGGTTTTTGGATTAATTCAACCCTCATAAATCATTTTCAAAACTTCTTGGGCCTCTAATAGAGTGTAAGACCCAATCCCCTTTTAACCAAAACCATTTTTGGCCTCATATATTGTATAAGCCCCTTCGCGTTAAAAGAAAATATCGGCGCGATCGCCATTTTAAACGAAAAATCATCTGGGCCTACCCTCGTGTTATAAGCCCCACTCTTTTTCTTTTGGGCCTCTAATAGAGTGTAAGATCAAACCCTTTGTAAATACAACCTATTTTGGGCCTCACTTATGGTATAAGTCCCGTTGTATTTCAAAAAGTTCGACGCGATCATCATCCGTTGAAAAACAAATCTTGGGCCTACCCTCGAGTAGTAAGACCCATTTCTTTTCTTTAAGACTTTTTGGGCCTCTTGAGAGAGTGTAAGACCCATCCCTTTGTACAGAAAACAATTTTTGGGCCTCAGTCACTTGTATAAGTCCCTCTGTACAGTTTCAAACAGTGCGCTCAATGATAAAACCTTGGGCCTCTCCTTGAGCTGTAAGCCCCAAATCTTTCTTTTTCAAAGCACTTTCTCCTTTGATTTTGAAATATATTGTTGTTTTCAATCTTTCCTTGTTGAACAACTAACCAAACAGCATGGAAGCTCTACAACCGAGTAAGTGTTTATCCGCTTTCATTTACCGCTTTCATATACATATAACTGTATTGTGGGGCTGTTTCGCTGTAAGTCTTCTTTCATAAACTCATATCAACTGTGTAATAATAGTATAGATATTTAGAGTTTCCCCGGCAACTACGTCTAGCATTAAGCCCGTTGATCACTCTTAGAAATAGTCAAAACTAGATCCCCATAGGATTACCAGACACAGTCTTCCCTCCTCTTGGGGTTAAACAATATGGAGACATGAAAGGCAGCATTCTCGGTGAACCCTTTCATAGACTGTCACCTTTAGAAGTTGTCAAAGAAACTCTATTCCCCGGAGATGATCTTTTCTCCGTGAATGGCATCTCTTGAGTTTCTTCCAAATTCTCGAACTATCCTGGCTTGATCTATTCCTCGTGAATAGCCTGTCTTGAATTTCTCGGGGTTTGGGGACCCACAGGCTTCTTAAAAGCACTTGTCAAGAAACTCTACTCCCTAGAGATGATCTTTTCTCCGTAAATGGCATCTCTTGAGTTTCTTCCAAATTCTCGAACTTTCCTGGCTTGATCTATTCCTCGTGAATAGCCTGTCTTGAATTTCTCGGGGTTTGGGGACCCATCGGCTTCTTAAAAGTATCGGCCTCCTCTTGGCCATTGTTCAAGGACCCACAGGCTTCCTAAAAGCATCCCCGCCTCCTCTTGGGCGTTGTACAAGGACTCGTCGGCTTCTTAGAAGTATTCACAGCCTCCTCTTAGGCTTCGTATAACGATTCTTCCTCCGGGAATGATAGCCTCCTCTTGGGCTTCATACAAGGACCTATCGGCTTCTTAAAAGTTTCCAGCCTCCTCTTGGGCTTCGTACAAATTGTCCCGACGACCTCCTAGAGGTATAGGAATAGAAATCAGTCATCTTAATAGAACAGTCTTTCCAAGAGTCTACTACTATTTCTCAGAACATAGTACAAAAGATGAAACTCTAGACTTGGACAGTCTAATTTCCTTGAGTCTCAAAGACATTCTCAAGCTCCCTTTAAAAATAGGAAGAAAACCCGTAGATTCTGACACTCTCAATACCCTTCGAATTTCCCACTTCCTTAAAGAACAGGAAATAACCCTGATCCTCGAATCAAAATCACTGAGTGCCAACATTACTCATATAAGAACTGATTTTCTCTTTAAATCAGCATACTGGACCTGTCACTCAACTGAAACAGCGCCATAGCCTCCTCTTGGGCTTTGTACAATGATTCTCCCCAGCGGAGCTTAACAATTTTAGCCTCCATCTCGGGCTTTATACGAGATACTAAAAGACTCCCTCATCGAGTCAATCACCCTTTTAGCCTCTCTCTCGGGCTTCGTACGAGATACAAAAACACTCTCTTGTTGAGTATAAAAGACTCTCCCTCATTGAGTCAAAACCTTTTAGCCTCCATCTCGGGCTTCGTACGAGATACCATAAAAGACTCTCCTGTTAAGTCAACCCTTTTAGCCTCTCTCTCGGGCTTCGTACGAGACACACAAAAACTCCCTCTTGTTGGGCCAATAGCCTCCTCTTAGGCTTTGTATAAGAAAACCACTGGTTGATCCAATCAACCTTTTAGCATCAAAGCTGGGCCTCGTTCACAGTACACAAACATCAACAACTCCTTCCCCTTCATCTAATCGCTGTAAGCGGCAAGCCTCTGGATCATCTACATCCATGCCACTGTCCCTCTTTTAGCATGAGAAATTCCTAAGGAAAGATGGCATTGCTCTACACTGAGTTAAAGTCTTCTCCTTCAGGTTAGAAAACCCATATAAAGGAGATTATGGCATTACCAGATTCACATATCCCGGTTAAAGTAATCCTCCTTTATAACCAGTCACCCAACAGTTGTGACAAACAAACCTCTTTAGAGATGAAAAATTCTCTCTAAAGACAAGACCTTTAGCTTCACATCTTGGGCTTTGAACAAGATACAAACCACCTTTAGCTTCACATCTTGGGATTTGAACAAGATACAAACTACCTTTCGCTTCACGTCTTGGGCTTTGAACAAGACACCAAAACACCATTTCCTCCCATAGAATAGGAGGAACTACGATCGCTCTGATTTCCCTGTTTCGGTAAACGGGAATACGTAGGCATAAGATTGAAAGAAAAATCTTAGCGAGCACACTAAACAAAAACCCAAAATCCCACACTTTCATACATTCGTCCTAACATCTTAACCTCCCACCCATCGACCGAACACTACTTTTAACAAAATAAACCTAATAGAGACCCCGAATCTTTGTAGCATCTGTAAACCAACAGTTGTGACTGTTTAACCTCAGTTTGCAAGCAGGGTTAATTTGAGACATCTATTTCCCTTCCTTCATCAGCTTCAATAGGATAAAAAAATGAATCGAGCTGTAGATACCAAAGAGCGGTAGTGCTTCGCAACCACATCCAAAATCGCTCGCTACAGAAAAATGGCGACTTCACTGGGGACGTGTCATTAGGATCTATCTCACCTTTGTAGCGAGATCTTGTTCTCTTTCCATCTTTTAGGTGGAAACTTTAAAAGTGGGGCCGGTCTTTCTTTCTTTCTGGGATAGGACTCTTTGTTGAATTCACTAGGATCTTAGGTCAAAAAACCCTTTAAGTGGGGAAGGAACCACAGAATGGCATCTCCGCCGGGTAGCCATTTTCTGTCAGGAACATAAGATTCTTAGCTTTTTAAAAGTCTAGGACATTAGGACAAATATATATATTGCTTTTCCTAATTGATATCTGTGTTTATTTTTCTGCTAATGGGAATGCGTGTGATGCCGCGTGTGGAAAGATTGAGTATACACTTAAGATAAATAATGGCGACGAGGTCGACCATCAACCTCAGTGGAGGCTTCCCAATGCAACCCATTCCCTCTCATAGGCAATGGGCCGATTGTGACGTCTGAGAAGCTGAGGATCCAACCCTTTTGTAGTGCGGAAGCTATCGGAAATAGTTGTCACGCGATACTAACCTCATTTGAGGCTGTTGATCTATTCTCGGTGAATAGCATTTACTCTAAGATTTCATACAACTCACTGGCGATCCACTTGCTGTTTGTTGTCCTGGGAGGAGCTGATGATTTTGAGTACAGGTACAAAAATCACCCTAGTATAAACCTTTGGGGATGGGTAGAGCCTTGACTTCATGACAACGACCCTTTGACCCCATGTTTTTTCTATGTTTTTGTGTGCTGCATTCGTGCATTCATTTAAAAAACATTAAAACATTCAAAAAAAATTCTCTTCTAGTCTCTCTGTTTTTTTTAAATAAACTAAAACTGTGATTGCAAATATTAGTGAAAAGGATTACGCTAATGGATTTCGGTAGAAGGAGAACTCATAAGTACACCTTCAGGATTCCAAAACTAGAGGATTTAAGAGGTTTGGCGAGGATGATTACAAACTAAGAGGCTTTCAGAGCCAAGTACGGAGGTTTGCTATCTCTGCTAAGAGTCCATGTGATTGAGGGAATCATGGATGCGCTCATTCAGTTCTACGATCCGGTCTATAACTGTTTCACATTCCCGGATTACCAGCTAGCACCAACGTTGGAGGAATATTCTCATCTAATTGATCTACACATCACTGATCGAGCTCCATTTTCTGGACTGGAAGAAATTCCAAAGAATCAGACCATTGCAAGAGCAATTCATTTGGACGAGTCTGAGGTCAGGACTCACATGACCACTAAGGGTGGCATACAAGGTTTGCCAACCCAGTTCTTGACAAAGAAAGCCCTGTACTTCGCCAGTATCGGGAACGTGACTGCTTTTGAAAGCATCTTTGTTTTACTCACCTACGGGTTATTTTTGTTACCCAACATTAATAACTTCGTCGATATCAACTCCATTAAGGTTTTTCTCATTGGAAACCCTGTGCCGACTTTGCTCGCAGATGCGTATCATTCTGTACACTTGGGAAATTTGTACATCGGAGGGGAGATCACATGCTGCGTACCTCTTCTTTATAAATGGTTTATCTCTCATTTGCCTAAGTCTGCTGCTTTTTGGGATCACAAGAGTGCCTTACGTTGGTCGCAGAAAATAATGTCTCTTACCAACTCTGACATTGATTGGTGTAATAGGATTTATGATGGGATCAGGATCATTGACCGTTGTGGAAACTTCCCCAACGTACCCCTTATAGGAACTAAGGGAGGAATCAATTACCATCCAGTTCTCGTTTGTCGTCAATTTGGATACCCAATGAGACACGTCCCACGGAGTGTTCATCTGGAAGGTATTTAATTCAAGGAAGGAGAAAATGACAGATCACTAAAAACGAAAATAGTGCACGCTTGGAAACATGTTCATAAGAAAGGATGGGAGTCTCTAGGAAAACTGGACTGTGTCTCGGTGGAGCCTTATCTCCACTGGGTACAAACTAGAGCTCTCAAGCTAAAGATGCCTTATCCTCGTCTTGGAGTTCTTCCACCGAGGGAGTCTGTCGTGTACTTCATGACTGAGACTAAAAAGCTCCAGGTTACTCTCAACAAAGTTCAACGGGAGAGGAGGTCTTGGAAGAACAAGTACCGCACCCTCAACGTGGAGTGTATCAAAATACAGCAATTACTGAAAGATAAGGACACTCTGATTGAAATTTTGGAGCAGCGTGCTGTAGAGAATCAAGATGACCAATGGAATTTGCTCACTCCTTTCACTTGGCAAAGGAATGACAACCCGACAACGGCCCAAGAGTCCCGGTCAAAGAAAAGGAAAGTACCAGAGTCAGCACCCGATTTCTCTTCAGAGAGGACTCGGGACCCCTTAGCTTAGGTTTCTGTTTCCGTACCTTGTAATCTACTGTATTTCCATTTCTGTAATCCTTTGAATTCAATAAAAAGGGGTTTCCCCAATGTTTGATATTTACAATCTAATTGTCGAAGTTTATTTTGATTAAACCAAAAAAACAATTAATATAATCATTGCATTCATCATTCTCACATCGCGTATTCTTCTTACCTACGAATCTCACATTTGTGTCTCGGTTCTAGAGTCAAACTGTCTCATTCGTATAATACTCGGGCCAATCGTCAGAAAAATATGGATGATCTCGAGGAAGAGAACAGAGAGTTGAAGGAAGAGATCGACGCTCTGAGAGAGGATATGAGAAAGCTTCATAACGACATGCAAGCCATGGCAGAAGCTCACCTACAAAGAACTGTGATCTCAGAGATCACCTCAACCCCCATAGTGGAGAAGTATGATCTTAGGTATCAAATGCCGAAAGATCGTCCTTGGGGCATGCCTGTTAACTATATCCCGGAAGGATATGTTCTGCCGATCACTGAAGATCAGGGGATCATAACAGAAGCCGTTGGGCCTGAAGGTTACAAACTTCGGGAAAGCGAAGATGCCAGGGGCATACTGAAGACTCCTGAAGGTTACAAACTTCGGGAAACGCCAAGATTCACTGCCGTAGTCACGGTACCACCCCCTGTGGTGCACACTGTCCTGGAAGGACAGATTCCACCGATACCTTCTGGTAAGAAGGAAACTATGTTCGATAGAATGGATGAATTCCAGGAAGAGTTCTTGGAAATGCAGAAGGAACTGCAAGCCATCCGCGGTCAGGATCTATTTGGAAAGGACGCCGCAGACCTTTGTCTGGTCCCCAATGTGAAAGTTCCGCACAAGTTTCAAGTGCTCGAATTTGAAAAATACAAAGGTAACTCTTGCCCTCAAAGTCACTTGGTGATGTACGCTCGGCGAATGTCAGCTCAGATGGAGAATCAGGACCTACTGATTCACTACTTTCAGGATAGTTTAACCGGTGCCGCACTCAAATGGTACATGGGTTTAAACCGTACTACGATTAGTACATTCAGAGATCTTGGTACTGCCTTCGTCCAACAATACAAATACAATTTAGACATGGCACCGGACAGAGATCAACTCAGATCAATGTCACAAAAGGACAAGGAAACCTTTAAGGAGTACGCTCAGAGATGGCGCGAAATTGCCGCTCAGATTTGTCCACCTCTTGAGGAAAAAGAGATGACAAAGATCTTCTTAAAGACCTTAAGCTCATTTTACTATGACAGAATGGTTGCCAGGGCACCCAGTGATTTCACCGAGATGGTGGGCATGGGAGTTCGTCTTGAGGAAGTCGTCCGAGAATGACGTTTGGTAAAAGACTCTGGATCATCGAGTAGTACAAAACGATACAGTAGTGCTCTCCCTAAGAAAAAAGAGCAAGATATTGGGAATATCTCTCTCAGAAAGCAAAGGCGACGGTACCAACCGGTAGCAGCTGTAACTCCTGCTATCTACCATGCGCCTATTCCTACATATCAACCTCAGGTTGGACAGAGCCAACCTAATCAGCAAAGGACACAACAGCCTCTTCAGCAGGCTCGTCCTCCATACAATAACAACCTTACAACGCGGCCACCAGGGTTTGATCCTATACCCATGTTGTACGCAGAACTATTTCCGTTACTACTGGCTAAGGGGCACATCTAGACTAAGTTTCCTCTTACAGTACCGGAAAATCTGCCTTTTTAGTTTAAGGTGGATCAGACATGCCCTTATCATTAAGGAGGACCAGGGCATAACATAGAGAATTGTCTCAATTTCAAGTCTGACGTGCAAAAGCTTGTTAGGAGCGGGCTCTTATCTTTCAAAGATACGAATCCCAATGTTCTTACGAACCCGCTGCCTCAACATGAGAAAGCTGCAGTCAACCTGATTGAGAAAGAATTTAACAATGTCTATCAAATTCAAGATGTACTCTTGTTGAGGACCAATCTGGTCAAGATGCATTGTGGACAGAGTGGATATGGCCATGTGCCACCTCATAATTATCACCAGTGTGATGTCTGCTCTAAAAACAATCAAGGATGTTCTGTGGTGCAATCAGCTCTACAGGAATAGATGGATCTCGGATGGATCCAAGAGCACCGAGTTCTTGGAGTTAACATGGTCTATACGAATTCCAACGTCATTCAGAACCACGACATCCGTGCGATGAATGCCAACTTGGTGGCAATGCACTCAAGGCAAAGCCAGTATCATAATCTGCCGCGGCACGATTATAGTTCTTGTCTGACTTGCTCGGTAAACAAATAGGGATGCTCTTTCATACAGGAGGCCCTCCAGCGTCAGATGGATCTTGGATGGATCCAGGACTACCATGATAGGAATCCCTATCAGATCAACATGGTCCAGATCTTCGACATTCGCTTAATGAATACCAACTTGGTAGAGTTGCATGCTGAGCAGGTCCGACTCGGATTCCTGATATCACATAATTATCACAGCTGTAAAGCGGGTTGCGAAAATGATCAGGGATGTTCCCTTGTCCAGGAAGCACTTCAGCACTTTTTAAATCATTGGTGGATGCCAATCTACATGGATGAAGATGCTCAGCAAATTAGTATCAATAACAGAAACCCCACTCGGCATCAAAGTCAGGATGTCCGACTCGTGGAAGCTAACCTAGTGAGGTTACATTGTATTCAAAGTGGGCGTGGCCAGGTGCCACCACACAATTATGAACGTTGTGGAGTCTGTTCGTAAAGTAACCAAGGGTGCTACCTTGTGCGAGCAGCTCTCCAGGGGCAGGTGGATCGTGGAGAGATCCGCCCATATCCAGGTTCCGGACCCATCAATTGGTCGCCGAACTACCTTGCCAATCAAATTGAGGACGTTGTTGTAATCTCTGATCATCAAAGAACTAAGGATATTTTCACCATCATTCCTCTGCTTGACGAATCCGAAGTTCCCAACCGGGAGCGGATCGAGATTACCTACGATGGTCAGAAAAACCAGAAGGTTCCCATAGTCATCTATCTGCCGGGACCACTACCTATGAATCAGCTAAGGCAATCCCTTACAAATACGGTGCAACAACAATTGAAAATGGAAAGGAAATTCCATTACCCTCCGTCGTGAATATTGCAGACATCAGTCGTGTAACACGGAGTGGTAGAATCTTCAACAGAGGAGTTGGAGAGTCTAACAAAGAAAAGGAACTTTAGACAGAAGCTCCCAATCCACCAGTCGGTCAATCCAGTAATCTCGACCTTTCGAAAAATGATGATGAGATACTGAAGCTCATCCAAAGGAGTGAATACAACATTGTTGATCAACTGTTACAGACTCCTTCAAAGATCTTGGTATTATCACTGTTACTCAGTTCAGAAGCGCACAGGGAGGCTCTACATAAAGTCTTGGAGCAAGCCTTTGTGGAACAGGATGTAACAATCAGACAGTTCGATAGTATTGTCTCTAACATCACTTCTTACAATAACTTGGGATTTAGTGATGAGGAATTACCTGAAGAGGGTCGCCGTCATAACATGGCGCTCAATATTACAGTCAACTGCCAGGACGATGCTTTAGCCAGCGTACTGGTAGACACAGGTTCAGCCCTGAATGTTATGCCAAAGTCCACTTTGAGTCAATTATCATTCAAAGGCCCTGCGATGAGAACCAGCGAGGTCGTCGTCAAAGCGTTCGACGGATCCAGAAAAATGGTTATCGGCGAAGTTGATCTTCCCATAACTATTGGTCCTCACACTTTTCAAGTTACCTTCCAGGTCATGGACATCCGGGCAACTTACAGTTGTTTATTAGGAAGACCTTGGATACATCAGGCTGGAGTGGTCACTTCAACGCTCCACCAAAAGCTAAAGTTCGTCCAGAACGGCCAACTCATCACAGTCTGTGGGGAACAGGCCTTGCTCGTCAGTAATTTATCGCCATCCACTTATGTGGAACCAGAAGGGATAATCAGAACCCAGTTCCAAGTGCTTTCGCTACACAAGGATGAACAATCCGAAGGAGGAACTTCGATTTCCTCATACAAATATGCTATTAAAGCGGTCGAGAGTACCAATACAACAGGATGGGGACAGCTTGTCATTCCTACTAGCAATACAACAAAGAAGGGTCTTAGTTTTTCTGCAACCTATACCCGGACAGTTGCCAGCGATGAAAGCCTTCATCCCATTCAGGACTTCTTCCATAGTGGAGGTTTCCTTCACCCAGTGTCTCAAATAGTCCACGCTATCAATGAAGAGGATCCCTCTGACACAGATGAAGAATGGAAGTCCTATCTTAACGAGGATGGTTATATGTCTCAGGAAGAGGTGCCTACGCCATTTTGCTATCCCGCACAGAGTCCGAGATTTATACCACGGTCAGATGTCGAAATGATATACGGAGGTTGTGATCCGGAAGGATGTCGTGCTCCACCAAATTCATTAGAGGAAGACACTCCGATGAAGGACAATTTTGACTACACTTACTATGGCCCGATGGATGGTCTGCCGATGTTGCAACCTTACCCAGGAGACTTGGGGCCAGAAAGTCAGCCGAGTAATGAAACTCAGCTGAGCATCATTGAACAGAATACCTGTGTCCCCACCATGTCATGGGATCAACACTCAGGGATGACCCCTCATCGAGAGGGATGACCCCTCCAGTTCTAAATAAGTGTGGGACACCTTGGGACAACCGAGTGGAAAATACGACTACATGGTCAAGTACACCGCTCCCGAAAGCTCTCGTATCAGGCTCGAAGATATCCAGCCAACTGGATGGGGAGATACAGCTGAGAGCACCAATGCTCTGCAAAATGCAACAGAGGAATTCTCCTACGACAACTCTGCCTGGGAGACAGATTCCAATGATCCTGCTCCACCAGAAATCAATGTCATTTCTGAACACAAATCAAGGAAGGTGCCAGACTTTGTGATTCACCGAGGAGTTTGCCGCCAATGGGTCGCAGTTGATGCTCCGAAGGTCGTTCGCCAATCAAAGTAATTGCCATCTTTAACCTTTCACCATGCCCAGGTGAAACGGATGTTTTGATAGAGCTCGCTTTCTATAAATTTCCCTCTTCGCTTTGCCCAAAGCGACAGAGTTTTGTTTTATAGGGCTGTAGTTTCGAGAATCGACTTGTTCATTAATAAAATAACGTCGTTCTGTAATTTCCGCATTAATTGCTGTTTTCTCTTTTTTGCTTTTTCTCAGAAAATGGTAATCCTAAAAAATAATTCAATAATAAAAACAAGCAGTAAAAAAAATACACTGCACACACTTGCATTTTCTCTATCTCTTCTAAACACGAATCATCACGTCATGCAGATTGCTTGTTTTAAACCCCGTTGAAACATACGATCCGATGCCTTCTCCTAACTTTGAGTTCCCAGTATTTGGGGCTGAAGAAAAAGTTGACAACGAAATTCCAGAAGAGATCTCCCGATTACTCAGACAGGAGAAAAGGTCCATTGAACCTCACAAAGAGCCATTGGAAACGGTAAACTTGGGTTCAGAAAAAGAGAGAAAAGAAGTCAGGATTGGGGAACTACTCGGTCCAACTGCCAAAGAGAGTTTGATAAAGCTTCTCAAAGAATTCCCCGATGTATTCGCTTGGTCCTATCAGGGCATGCCAGGGTTGGATACCAGCATCGTGGAGCATCACTTACCATTAAGATCGGAATGTCCGCCAGTAAAGCAGAGGTTGAGACAGACTCACCCAGACATGGCCATCAAAATCAAAGAGGAGGTACAGAAACAGATTGACGCAGGTTTCCTCGCTACATCTGAATATCCTCAATGGTTAGCCAATATCGTACCTGTTCCCAAAAAGGATGGAAAAGTCATAATGTGTGTCGATTACAGAGATCTAAACAAGGCTAGTCCAAAGGACGACTTTCCTTTACCACACATCGACATGCTGGTAGACAGTACAGTAAAGTTCAAAGTTTTCTCCTTTATGGATGGATTCTCGGGCTATAACCAGATCAAAATGGCGCCGAAAGACATGGAGAAAACTTCGTTCATTACCCCATGGGGTACCTTTTGTTACAAGGTAATGCCGTTCGGTTTAAAGAACGCCGGGGAAACCTATCAAAGGGCCATGACTACTCTGTTTCATGACATGATACACAAAGAAATCGAGGTGTATGTCGATGATATGATTGCAAAATCTAAGACAGAGAAGGAGCATGTGACTCACTTGTCAAAGCTATTCGAGCGTCTGAGAAAATACAAACTCCGCTTGAATCCCAACAAGTGCACCTTTGGTGTCCGTTCAGGGAAACTCTTAGGGTTCATTGTCAGCCAGAAAGGAATTAAGGTTGATCCTGACAAGGTCAAGGCCATTCAAGAAATGCCTTCTCCGAAAACTGAAAAACAAGTTAGAGGATTCCTGGGACGTTTAAACTACATCTCCAGATTCACATTCCTCATGACTGCCACATGTGCGCCGATTTTCAAGTTACTCAAAAAGAACCAGGACTGCATTTGGACAGAAGATTGT
The DNA here is from genome assembly GCA_022829125.1 of Lathyrus tuberosus. NCBI lineage: Eukaryota > Viridiplantae > Streptophyta > Magnoliopsida > Fabales > Fabaceae > Lathyrus > Lathyrus tuberosus. The sequence continues at coordinate 13,343,369 of JALAZF010000090.1, forward strand.
CAAACCGCCTTCGACAGTATTAAGGAATACCTGTTGAACCCTCCGATTCTATCACCTCCAGTGGAAGGAAGACCACTGATCATCTACCTCACAGTCTTGGAAGACTCAATGGGGTGTGTACTTGGCCAACAAGACGAAACCAAACGGAAAGAGTCTGCCATTTACTATCTAAGCAAGAAGTTCATCGACTGTGAAACTCGGTACACGATGCTCGAGAAAACTTGTTGTGCTTTGGCTTGGGCAGCCAAACGTCTTTGCCAGTACATGATTCGTCACACTACTTGGTTGGTCTCCGAGATGGACCCAATCAAGTAAGCATTTGAAAAACCTGCTCTCACGGGAAGGATTGCCCGTTGGCAGATGTTGTTATCAGAATATGACATAGAGTACCACGCTCAAAAAGTTGTTAAGGGGAGTAATTTAGCCGATCATTTGGCTCATCAACCGATTGACGATCAAGAATCAGTTGGGTTTGACTTCCTGGACGAAGATGTCATGTACCTAAAAATGAAAGACTGCGACGAACCGCTACCCAGTGAAGGGCCAGAACCAGGTTCCCAGTGGGGACTTATCTTTGACGGAGCAGTTAATTATTATGGAAACGGAATTGGGGCAATAATTGTTACCCCTAAGGGTACCCACATTCCTTTCACCGCTCGACTTACGTTCAAATGTACAAACAATGAGGCCGAATACGAAGCTTGTATTATGGGTCTCGAAGAAGTGATTGATTTAAGGATCAAAAACTTGGACGTATATGGCGACTCAGCCCTGGTTATCAATCAGATAAAGGGAGATTGGAACACATACCAATCAGGACTGATTCCTTACAAAGATTATGCAAGAAGGTTGTTACCTTTCTTCAACAGAATCGAGTTTCATCATATCCCTCGTGAGGAGAATCACATGGCTGATGCCTTAGCCACCCTCTCTTCCATGATTAGTGTAGGTCGATGGAATGACCTGCCTAAGATCGACATAATGCGCCTTGAACGGCCCGCTTACATCTTGACGATTGAAGCAGTCATAGACGACCAACCTTGGTATCACGATATCAAATGCTTCCTTCAAAATCAAGTGTACCCACCTGGGGCACTAAGGAAGGACAGAAAAACCCTCAGAAGACTAGCAAACAGCTTCTTCCTGAGCGGTGATACTCTCTATAAGAGAAATTTTGACATGGTCTTGCTCCGATGTGTAGACAGACCAGAAGCAGACATGCTGATGAAAGAAATTCACGAAGGATCCTTTGGCACTCATGCCAACGGACACACAATGGCGAGAAAAATTCTAAGACCAGGGTACTATTGGTTGACAATGGAATCTGACTGCTACAAGTACATGAGGAGGTGTCACAAGTGTCAGATATACTCCGACAAAATTCATGTACCGCCGACGCATCTCAAAGTTCTTTCTTCCCCCATGGCCTTTTTCCATTTGGGGAATCGACATAATTGGCATGATTGAGCCCAAGGCTTCAAACGGACATCGGTTCATCCTGGTAGCCATTGACTACTTCACCAAGTGGGTCGAAGCAGCGTCGTACGCTAATGTAACCCGACAAGTGGTGGTCTGATTTATCAAAAACAATATCATATGTCGTTATGGTGTTCCGAGCCAGATCATTACTGATAATGGATCTAACATGAACAATAAGATGATGAAAGAGTTGTGCGTAGAGTTCAAGATCGAACACCATAACTCATCTCCCTATCGACCCAAGATGAACGGAGCGGTAGAAGCGGCTAACAAGAACATCAAGAAGATTGTTCAGAAGATGGTTGTAACCTACAAAGACTGGCACAAGATGCTACCCTTTGCTCTTCACGGTTATTGAACATCTGTCCGCACTTCAACAGGGGCAACCCCTTTCTCTCTAGTATATGGCATGGAAGCATGCTTCCCATAGAAGTAGAGATCCCATCAATCCGGGTATTGATGGAAGCTAAGCTTACAGAAGCTGAATGGTGTCAAAGTCGACACGACGAACTGAATCTGATTGAAGAGAAGTGAATCACGGCACTATGCCACGGTCAGTTGTATCAACAGAGAATGAAGAAGGCGTTTGACAAAAAGGTCCGACCTCGCGTCTTCAGGAAAGGAGACCTTGTGCTCAAGAAGATACAATCATTTCTCACTGATTTTCGGGGTAAATGGACTCTGAATTATGATGGCCCCTATGTGGTCACGAAAGCTTTCTCAGGCGGCGCCTTGAGACTTGCAACCATGGACGGAGAAGAATTTGCCTACCCCACAAATATTGATGTAGTCAAGAAATACTTCGCCTAAAAAAAATGTCTCGGTGGATTGAAAACCCGAAAGGGCGGTCCAGGCAAAAGTTAGACACAAAATAAAAAAAATCATCCCGGTGGATTGGAAACATCAAAGTACAATCCAGACAAAAATTAGGGATAATGGCAAGTAACTATGTTCAACAGAGGCAAGTCCCTCAGCAGCAGTAGTTACACCATCCATCGGAGGAAAACTCCAGTCAAGGTCATCTTCGACAGAAGCTCAGGATGTCCCGAATTCAAAGTTGGTAGAAGGATAGTGGTCGTTATTGTTAGTTCTTGGATTGGCTGGAATTTTGGTAAAACAAAGTATGTTCAATGTTGATGTCAAGGTGGTGATGTTGCAACATTGAGTCTTAACAATGGGCTGTGTTAAGTAGTTAATTTGCTGAAGTTGGATGTCTGATGTCACATGGCGATGTTGTGACATTAGATCTGCAGAATTAATAACATCAGGTGGTGATGTGTTAGGGTTTGCGTGTTAGCTGGAATTGTGGAGAGCAAGCTGTCTCATTGGATGCGAATATCTTGGGATAGATATTTTCTGCTGCATAGGAGTCTGGTGCAGATTTGTAGGAGATTTAAAAGGTTGATGATTTGAAAAGATTTTAGGAGAAAATCTGTTTTAAATATTCAGTTTTAAATAACAAATCAGGTCAGATATTGTAGCAAGTCCAAGTCCAATTCAAGGAGCTATATAAAGCGCACCAGTTCTAAAGAAAATCGACGAAGAAGAGAGAGCTAAAGACTGATTGTCGTTTGTGTCTTCGTTTATGATTTGTAAACCATTCTAGTGTGAATCGGTATTAGTGTTTTGAGTTGTTCTTGATCAAAGCTGTGAAGCAGAATCAAGTAGTGATATTCAAAGGGTGTTATCTCATTGAAGTGTTTTAGGGATTGAGTAGTGTTCTCATATCTAAGTGGTTTCTTAGGTAGAAAGTCACTAGTAGGAATTAAGTTTAGGAGATTGTCAACTGGGTTGTTGAGTCTGTAAATTAATTCTACAAGAAGTGAATTTCATCCCTGGCTTGGTAGCCCCCAGACATAGGTAGTTAGACCGAACTGGGTGAACAATTCCTTGTGTTATTGTGTTACTGTTATTGCTATCCAGTTGCAGAGTGTGTTGTTGTGACATCGCACCTTAACATCACACGTCTGATACCAGAATTTCAATTGGTATCAGAGCAAGCATCCTGTTTGTCTCTGGGTGAGATCTAGGGAAGTTACTTTCTGGTGTAAAGATGGACAAAGAAGTTGGAGGATTCGTCAACAGGCCCCCTATTTTGGATGGATCCAATTATGACTATTGGAAGCCAAGGATGACCACTTTCTTAACATCCTTGGACAGCAGGGCTTGGAAGGCTATTGTTAAAGAGTGGAAAGCACCTGTTGTGTGTGAGAAAGATGATACTGGCAAATATAAAGAAGGCACCTCAAAGCCAAAGCCTGAAGAAGAATGGACCAAGGAAGAAGATGAGCTTGCCCTTGGAAATTCCAAAGCTCTAAATGCAATTTTCAATGGAGTGGATAAGAATATCTTCAGGTTAATCAATTCCTATGAAGTTGCTAAGGAAGCATGGGATATTTTGAAGGCTACTCATGAAGGAACGTCTAGAGTGAAGATGTCTAGACTTCAGCTTCTAACATCAAAGTTTGAAAGTCTGAAGATGACACTATTCATGACTTCCACATGAGTGTTCTTGAGCTGGCCAATGCATCTAGTGCTATTAGAGAGAAAATGTCAGAAGAAAAGCTTGTAAGGAAGATTCTTAGGTCCCTTCCTAAGAGGTACAAGATGAAGGTGACTGCTATTGAAGAAGCCCAAGACATCAGCAAGATGAGAGTTGATGAACTCATTGGATCTCTTCAAACTTTTGAGCTTGGTTTGAATGAAGAAGAACCTGAAAAGAAGCCCAAGGTTATTGCTCTGGTCTCCACTCCTGCAGAAGCTAAGGAAGTCAAAGATGATGATTCTCAGGAAGATTTGTCTCAAGCCATTGCTATGCTGGGAAGGCAGTTCAACAAAGTGTTAAAAAGGTGGAACAATAACTACAAGCCTAGTGTCAAGAACATCTCTTCTGACATCAGCAAGCCAAAAGAGAAAGATGAAGAGAAGACTGCCCAGGATAGAGGTGTTCAGTGCTTTAAATGTGAAGGGTATGGACATGTCAAGAAAGAATGTCCCACATTCTTGAAGAAGCAGAAGAAGGGCATGTCAGTTTCCTGGTCTGAATCTGATATTGAAAGTGAAGGTGAGTCAGCACGGCATGTTAGAGCCCTAACAGGAACTGTTGTGTCTGATGATGATAGTGATGGAGAAATAACATATGAGGAGTTAGCATCTACTTGTCGAGAGCTGTGTTTAAAAAGTGCTGAGATTTGTCAAGAAAACAAGTGTCACAAGCAACAGATTGCTCAGCTTGAAAATGAAAAAGCTGATCGGGAAAATGAAGTTGTACTAGTTAAGTCTCAACTGGATCAGATGACAAAATTTGTTAGGATGATGAACAGTGGTACAGCTACTCTTGACAAGATTCTTCAGTCAGAGAAAGCTGCTGGAGATAAATCAGGCATATGATATGTGGCAAGCACTTCAGGAACAAAGAAGGAGATGTTTCATCCATTGTCTCAACATCAACCTAAGAGCCAGAATCCTACCCCTAAGAAGGTTGTTCAGCCCCAGAATGTTGAGAAAAAGAATGGTCCCCATCAGAGAAAGGTGCAGTCTCAGGGAGCTAGTCAGTATATGCCACCTCAATATCACAAGAGCATGAAGGTTGCTAGGTTCAATCAGAACATGGTTCATCAACATCAGGGGAACATGTATGAATATGGATACAACAATGCTGTGCCTCATTACTATGGAAGAAGGAAGCCTCATCACCATAGGAGACAGTCAAACTATGGTAGTAGAAGATAACAGCCTTATCGTAGAAGAAGAAGTCAACATTATGGATGGAAGCACCAGCAACATCATCGTCATGGTGGCAGAAGGTTTAACCACTTTAGAGATTACAGAGTTAGATGCTTCTACTGTGGCAGATTTGGACATATGCAGTTCTCTTGCTTCAAGTTTCATGGTTATCCAAATTCTGCTCCTCAACCTAGACAGAAGGAGGTCAGGCCCAAAGTAGTAAAACAATGGGTTCCTAAAGCTCAGGTCACATGTCTATTGGCTCATACATCAGATGGACATTTTGCTATGGATGCATGGTACTTTGACAGTGGATGTTCAAAGCACATGACTGGATCCAAGAAGCATTTAGTAGAGTTCAATCTTTGCCATGCAAATGATGTTATTTTTGGCAATGGTGAAAAAGGAGTAGTAGAAGGAGTTGGAAGAGTGAAGAATCATGATGGTCTTACTCTTGATAATTTGCTCCTTGTTCAAGGGTTGAGTGCTAATTTAATTAGCATAAGTCAACTTTGTGATGAAGGTTACAAGGTAAGCTACACCAAAGATGAATGTGTGGTAGCTGATGAGCAGAATGAGGTAGTGATGAAGGGAGTAAGATCTAAAGATAATTGCTATCAGTGGATACCTCAAGTGGACAGCTTATCTAGTGATGTTAAGGTTGATGCTGTAACATCAGATGGTGACATCAAGTGTGAAAGTATGGTGAAAAGTCAATCTGGGTTAATGACTTATGGTGTTGTTACTCCTAAGTTGGATGATGTGTTAAAAGCCAACTTGAGTAGTCAGTTATGTGAGCAAGATGAAGGAGTCAACAATGCTGATGGAAGGACCAAAAGCTGTTACCTTAAGAAGTGTTGGGAGCTGAACATTTGCAAAGCCAAGAAAGATGACAACCTGACTAGTGACTCCTATAGTCCAGAAGAAAAATTTCACAAGTTGACAATCCTTAGGTTGGAAGATGCAGATGCTAGAGCTGATGTTAAAACATCTCAAGTCAAGAAAGGTACTTCTAGCCTTAAAATAAAGAAGAGTGATGATGAACTAATTGCAAAAGTGGTTCCTGGGGTTGCTAAACGACTGAAATCAAGGAAGAGGATAGCTATTGAGTCACCTCCAAAGATGAGAACTGATAAGCAGAAGATCTATGTGGATGGTACTACAAAATCCAGGAGTAAAGTGTTCATCTCTTCCAGAAATAGGAAGATCAGAGATAAGTCTGATGAAAATGTCCAGGATATCTCTCAAATGAAGGAAGCCGTTGTTGTTAGAACTTCTGAGAAAATTCAAAAGGCCATACTAGATAACATTCCTGTGCTTTTCATAAAATGGTGGAAGTATGTTCTGGAAAAAGAATTTGGTATAGATACTCTGGATATGGTTGAGTTTGCTAGGATATGGTTCAGAGAGGGTGTGGGAACTTATAGTATTCAGGTGTGTATGAATAAGTTGCTCTGACTGTGTTTTATTGGGAGCTTCTTGAAGGACTTCTTTGTGCAATGAGTCCTTTGAATGGTGGTGAGAAGCTGATGTCCCAAAAGATGTTATAACATTATGTTTGCTGGTGGATGATTAAGATTGGACATGTGGAGTTGGATGCTCTAGCATTTTTGGTCAGAAGAGGTGGAAATTATGGTCATGTGTTTAGTAGTTTGGAAAAGCATGACTACTGTCTTTGAAGACTTCACCAGTTTCAACAACTACTGGTGGATGTAAGGATGAAGGAATTGTGATCTCTTGAAGAGACTGGATCTCAGTAAAGCTTATAAGTAAACTGAGAATTTGTGGAGTTTGTGACACAGTGTTGAGTTTGGATTATTTTGCTGATAGTAAATCCAGTAGTGGAGCATATGTAATACCCTGGTGTCAAGAGTGTCAAGAGTATCCTTGGTGAAGGATGTCTTTGTTCTGGATCTGAAGCTTAGTGCTTACATTATATCTAAGGAGCATCTACATAGTCATACGGGAGAATGATGAAGTAGAAGGTTTGCCTTGGATGGTGAAGATAAATTGTATGATAGCCTTTGGAGAAAGGGACAGTGGTACCAAAATGCATGTACTCAGAATATGTGCTCAAATGTTCATCTCCATCTAGAGCATTTGTTAATCATGACAGGGGGAGTACTTGTCTATGCATGTTGCAGCAAATGTGCATTTATCAATCTTGTGGATAATTGTGTGAAGCCTTCATAACTGGATGGATGAAGAATATGTCTGGATTTTCAAAATGTGGATATTGCTGACAGAAGAAGTATGGTTTTGTACAGGGTGTCATAGGACTTACTTGTTGAGGTTTGTCCAATTGTGGCTAAAAAGGGGGAGAAATTGCCAAGTGAGCCAAGAGTATCAAAGAGTACAAATGTCAAATGCTGCTAAAGTGATGTGATGCAGAAGTGCAGATATTGAGGGGGAGAAATTGCTGAACAACTGCTATGTTAGTTGTTACATTGAGGGGGAGTGCTTATTGCTGCTAATGTTGAAATATGTGCAGCTGCTGCAGCAGAGTTTTGTGAAGTCTTTATTGAAGATGCTGCTGCTTGGAGTTTAAAAATCATTGTTTGATGTTTTTTTCCGATGCTGAAGTCTCTGAAGGTGCAGAGATTGTTTTAGCCAAAATTAGCCAAAGGGGGAGATTGTTAGTTCTTGGATTGGCTGGAATTTTGGTAAAACAAAGTATGTTCAATGTTGATGTCAAGGTGGTGATGTTGCAACATTGAGTCTTAACACTGGGCTGTGTTAAGTAGTTAATTTGCTGAAGTTGGATGTCTGATGTCACATGCGATGTTGTGACATTAGATCTGCAGAATTAATAACATCAGGTGGTGATGTTGTTAGGGTTTGCGTGTTAGCTGGAATTGTGGAGAGCAAGTTGTCTCATTGGATGCAAATATCTTGGGATAGATATTTCTGCTGCATAGGAGATCTGGTGCAGATTTGTAGGAGATTTAAAAGGTTGAAGATTTGAAAAGATTTTAGGAGAAAATCTGTTTTAAATATTCAGTTTTAAATAACAAATCAGGTCAGATATTGTAGCAAGTCCAAGTCCAATTCAAGGAGCTATATAAAGTGCACCAGTTCTAAAGAAAATCGACGAAGAAGAGAGAGCTAAAGACTGATTGTCGTTTGTGTCTTCGTTTATGATTTGTAAACCATTCTAGTGTGAATCGGTATTAGTGTTTTGAGTTGTTCTTGATCAAAGCTGTGAAGCAGAATTAAGTAGTGATATTCAAAGGGTGTTATCTCATTGAAGTGTTTTAGGGATTGAGTAGTGTTCTCATATCTAAGTGGTTTCTTAGGTAGAAAGTCACTAGTAGGAATTAAGTTTAGGAGATTGTCAACTGGGTTGTTGAGTCTATAAATTAATTTTACAAGAAGTGAATTTCATCCCTGGCTTGGTAGCCCCCAGACGTAGGTAGTTAGACCGAACTGGGTGAACAATTCCTTGTGTTATTGTGTTACTGTTATTGCTGTCCAGTTGCAGAGTGTGTTGTTGTGACATCGCACCTTAACATCACACGTCTGATACCAGAATTTCAATTGGTATCAGAGCAGGCATCCTATCTGTCTCTGGGTGAGATCTAGGGAAGTTACTTTTTGGTGTAAAGATGGACAAAGAAGTTGGAGGATTCGTCAACAGTTCCCCTATTTTGGATGGATCCAATTATGACTATTGGAAGCCAAGGATGACCACTTTCTTAAAATCCTTGGACAGCAGGGCTTGGAAGGCTATTGTTAAAGAGTGGAAAGCACCTGTTGTGTGTGAGAAAGATGATACTGGCAAAGATAAAGAAGGCACCTCAAAGCCAAAGCCTGAAGAAGAATGGACCAAGGAAGAAGATGAGCTTGCCCTTGGAAATTCCAAAGCTCTAAATGCAATTTTCAATGGAGTGGATAAGAATATCTCTAGGTTAATCAATTCCTGTGAAGTTGCTAAGGAAGCATGGGATATTTTGAAGGCTACTCATGAAGGAACGTCTAGAGTGAAGATGTCTAGACTTCAGCTTCTAAAATCAAAGTTTGAAAGTCTGAAGATGAAGGAAGATGAGACTATTCATGACTTCCACATGAGTGTTCTTGAGATGGCCAATGCATCTAGTGCTATTGGAGAGAAAATGTCAGAAGAAAAGCTTGTAAGGAAGATTCTTAGGTCCCTTCCTAAGAGGTACAAGATAAAGGTGACTGCTATTGAAGAAGCCCAAGACATCAGCAAGATGAGAGTTGATGAACTCATTGGATCTCTTTAAACTTTTGAGCTTGGTTTGAATGAAGAAGAACCTGAAAAGAAGCCCAAGGTTATTGCTCTGGTCTCCACTCCTGCAGAAGCTAAGGAAGTCAAAGATGATGATTCTCAGGAAGATTTGTCTCAAGCCATTGCTATGCTGGGAAGGCAGTTCAACAAAGTGTTAAAAAGGTGGAACAATAACTACAAGCCTAGTGTCAAGAACATCTCTTCTGACATCAGCAAGCCAAAAGAGAAAGATGAAGAGAAGACTGCCCAGGATAGAGGTGTTCAGTGCTTTAAATGTGAAGGGTATGGACATGTCAAGAAAGAATGTCCCACATTCTTGAAGAAGCAGAAGAAGGGCATGTCAGTTTCCTGGTCTGAATCTGATATTGAAAGTGAAGGTGAGTCAGCACGGCATGTTAGAGCCCTAACAGGAACTGTTGTGTCTGATGATGATAGTGATGGAGAAATAACATATGAGGAGTTAGCATCTACTTGTCGAGAGCTGTGTTTAAAAAGTGTTGAGATTTGTCAAGAAAACAAGTGTCACAAGCAACAGATTGCTCAGCTTGAAAATGAAAAAGCTGATCGGGAAAATGAAGTTGTACTAGTTAAGTCTCAACTGGATCAGATGACAAAATTTGTTAGGATGATGAACAGTGGTACAGCTACTCTTGACAAGATTCTTCAGTCAGAGAAAGCTGCTGGAGATAAATCAGGCATATGATATGTGGCAAGCACTTCAGGAACAAAGAAGGAGATGTTTCATCCATTGTCTCAACATCAACCTAAGAGCCAGAATCCTACCCCTAAGAAGGTTGTTCAGCCCCAGAATGTTGAGAAAAAGAATGGTCCCCATCAGAGAAAGGTGCAGTCTCAGGGAGCTAGTCAGTATATGCCACCTCAATATCACAAGAGCATGAAGGTTGCTAGGTTCAATCAGAACATGGTTCATCAACATCAGGGGAACATGTATGAATATGGATACAACAATGCTGTGCCTCATTACTATGGAAGAAGGAAGCCTCATCACCATAGGAGACAGTCAAACTATGGTAGTAGAAGACAACAGCCTTATCGTAGAAGAAGAAGTCAACACTATGGATGGAAGCACCAGCAACATCATCGTCATGGTGGCAGAAGGTTTAACCACTTTAGAGATTACAGAGTTAGATGCTTCTACTGTGGCAGATTTGGACATATGTAGTTCTCTTGCTTCAAGCTTCATGGTTATCCAAATTCTGCTCCTCAACCTAGACAGAAGGAGGTCAGGCCCAAAGTAGTAAAACAATGGGTTCCTAAAGCTCAGGTCACATGTCTATTGGCTCACACATCAGATGGACATTTTGCTATGGATGCATGGTACTTTGACAGTGGATGTTCAAAGCACATGACTGGATCCAAGAAGCATTTGGTAGAGTTCAATCTTTGCCATGCAAATGATGTTATTTTTGGCAATGGTGAAAAAGGAGTAGTAGAAGGAGTTGGAAGAGTGAAGAATCATGATGGTCTTACTCTTGATAATTTTCTCCTTGTTCAAGGGTTGAGTGCTAATTTAATTAGCATAAGTCAACTTTGTGATGAAGGTTACAAGGTAAGCTACACCAAAGATGAATGTGTGGTAGCTGATGAGCAGAATGAGGTAGTGATGAAGGGAGTAAGATCCAAAGATAATTGCTATCAGTGGATACCTCAAGTGGACAGCTTATCTAGGGATGTTAAGGTTGATGCTGTAACATCAGATGGTGACATCAAGTGTGAAAGTATGGTGAAAAGTCAATCTGGGTTAATGACTTATGGTGCTGTTACTCCTAAGTTGGATGATGTGTTAAAAGCCAACTTGAGTAGTCAGTTATGTGAGCAAGATGAAGGAGTCAACAATGCTGATGGAAGGATCAAAAGCTGTTACCTTAAGAAGTTTGGGAGCTGAACATTTGCAAAGCCAAGAAAGATGACAACCTGACTAGTGACTCCTATAGTTCAGAAGAAAAATTTCACAAGTTGACAATCCTTAGGTTGGAAGATGCAGATGCTAGAGCTGATGTTAAAACATCTCAAGTCAAGAAAGGTACTTCTAGCCTTAAAATAAAGAAGAGTGATGATGAACTAATTGCAAAAGTGGTTCCTGGGGTTGCTAAACGACTGAAATCAAGGAAGAGGAAAGCTATTGAGTCACCTCCAAAGATGAGAACTGATAAGCAGAAGATCTATGTGGATGGTACTACAAAATCCATGAGTAAAGTGTTCATCTCTTCCAGAAATAGGAAGATCAGAGATAAGTCTGATGAAAATGTCCAGGATATCTCTCAAATGAAGGAAGCCGTTGTTGTTAGAACTTCTGAGAAAATTCAAAAGGCCATACTAGATAACATTCCTGTGCTTTTCATAAAATGGTGGAAGTATGTTCTGGAAAAAGAATTTGGTATAGATACTCTGGATATGGTTGAGTTTGCTAGGATATGGTTCAGAGAGGGTGTGGGAACTTATAGTATTCAGGTGTGTATGAATAAGTTGCTCTGACTGTGTTTTATTGGGAGCTTCTTGAAGGACTTCTTTGTGCAATGAGTCCTTTGAATGGTGGTGAGAAGCTGATGTCCCAAAAGATGTTATAACATTATGTTTGCTGGTGGATGATTAAGATTGGACATGTGGAGTTGGATGCTCTAGCATTTTTGGTCAGAAGAGGTGGAGATTATGGTCATGTGTTTAGTAGTTTGGCAAAGCATGACTACTGTCTTTGAAGACTTCACCAGTTTCAACAACTACTGGTGGATGTAAGGATGAAGGAATTGTGATCTCTTGAAGAGACTGGATCTCAGTAAAGCTTATAAGTAAACTGAGAATTTGTGGAGTTTGTGACACGGTGTTGAGTTTGGATTATTTTACTGATAGTAAATCCAGTAGTGGAGCATATGTAATACCCTGGTGTCAAGAGTGTCAAGAGTATCCTTGGTGAAGGATGTCTTTGTTCTAGATCTGAAGCTTAGTGCTTACATTATATCTAAGGAGCATCTACATAGTCATACGGGAGAATGATGAAGTAGAAGGTTTGCCTTGGATGGTGAAGATGAATTGTATGATAGCCTTTGGAGAAAGGGACAGTGGTACCAAAATGCATGTACTCAGAATATGTGATCAAATGTTCATCTCCATCTAGAGCATTTGTTAATCATGACAGGGGGAGTACTTGTCTATGCATGTTGCAGCAAAGGTGCATTTATCAATCTTGTGGATAATTGTGTGAAGCCTTCATAACTGGGAGAATGAAGAATATGTCTGGATTTTCAAAATGTGGATATTGCTAACAGAAGAAGTATGGTTTTGTACAGGGTGTCATAAGACTTACTTGTTGAGGTTTGTCCAATTGTGGCTAAAAAGGGGGAGAAATAGCCAAGTGAGCCAAGAGTATCAAAGAGTACAAATGTCAAATGCTGCTAAAGTGATGTGATGCAGAAGTGCAGACATTAAGGTGGAGAAATTGCTGAACAGCTGCTATGCTGGTTGTTACATTGAGGGGGAGTGCTTATTGTTGCTAATGTTGAAATATGTGCAGCTGCTACAACAGAGTTTTGTGAAGTCTTTATTGAAGATACTGCTGCTTGGAGTTTAAAAATCATTGTTTGATGTTTTTTTCCGCTGCTGAAGTCTCAAGAAGATACAATCATTTCTCACTGATTCTCGGGGTAAATGGACTCTGAATTATGATGGCCCCTATGTGGTCACGAAAGCTTTCTCAGGCGGCGCCTTGAGACTTGCAACCATGGACGGAGAAGAATCTGCCAATCCCACAAATGTTGATGTAGTCAAGAAATACTTCGCCTAAAAAAAATGTCTCGGTGGATTGAAAACCCGAAAGGGCGGTCCAGGAAAAAGTTAGAGACAAAATAAAAAAAATCATCCTAGTGGATTGGAAACATCAAAGTACAATCCAGACAAAAATTAGGGATAATGGCAAGTAACTATGTTCAACAGAGGCAAGTCCCTCAGCAGCAGCAGTTACACCATCCATCGGAGGAAAACTCCAGTCAAGGTCATCTTCGACAGAAGCTCAGGATGTCCCGAATTCAAAGTTGGTAGAAGGATAGTGGTCGTTATTGTTAGTTCTTGGATTGGCTGGAATTTTGGTAAAACAAAGTATGTTCAATGTTGATGTCAAGGTGGTGATGTTGCAACATTGAGTCTTAACACTGGGCTGTGTTAAGTAGTTAATTTGCTGAAGTTGGATGTCTGATGTCACATGGCGATGTTGTGACATTAGATCTGCAGAATTAATAACATCAGGTGGTGATGTGTTAGGGTTTGCGTGTTAGCTGGAATTGTGGAGAGCAAGCTGTCTCATTGGATGCGAATATCTTGGGATAGATATTTTCTGCTGCATAGGAGTCTGGTGCAGATTTGTAGGAGATTTAAAAGGTTGAAGATTTGAAAAGATTTTAGGAGAAAATTTGTTTTAAATATTCAGTTTTAAATAACAAATCAGGTCAGATATTGTAGCAAGTCCAAGTCCAATTCAAGGAGCTATATAAAGCGCACCAGTTCTAAAGAAAATCGACGAAGAAGAGAGAGCTAAAGACTGATTGTCGTTTGTGTCTTCGTTTATGATTTGTAAACCATTCTAGTGTGAATCGGTATTAGTGTTTTGAGTTGTTCTTGATCAAAGCTGTGAAGCAGAATCAAGTAGTGATATTCAAAGGGTGTTATCTCATTGAAGTGTTTTAGGGATTGAGTAGTGTTCTCATATCTAAGTGGTTTCTTAGGTAGAAAGTCACTAGTAGGAATTAAGTTTAGGAGATTGTCAACTGGGTTGTTGAGTCTGTAAATTAATTCTACAAGAAGTGAATTTCATCCCCGGCTTGGTAGCCCCCAGACGTAGGTAGTTAGACCGAACTGGGTGAACAATTCCTTGTGTTATTGTGTTACTGTTATTGCTGTCCAGTTGCAGAGTGTGTTGTTGTGACATCGCACCTTAACATCACACGTCTGATACCAGAATTTCAGTTATGTTTCAACGTAGCCCTTTTTCCTATAAATTACCATTTTCTAACTTTGTAAGTACTCTTTGGAATCACGCGTTTGGCTGATCTCCGTCTTATCAATAAAATTTGAGCCCTTGTGCTTTTGTTTGTAATTCTGATTTGTTTTGGCTTTACAGAACGGCATTTTGATATGATTAACGATTCTTGAAATAAAACAAAAAATGAATTTACTTGTAAAACTTTTTCTGCTTTAAAATAAAGATGGCAATTTCTTTTAACTGTTGGACATCAAAAGAGCATCAACCGCTTCTCCAGAAGTAAGCGAACTTCAAAGTGCAGAATCAAAGTACTCCTTCTATGCCAGTGCGCCTGAATGAAGGATCAACAGTGTCGGATGCAACTATTCCATCTGACCTCTTCGTCAGAGTTCTTATCTCCTAAGCCCGATCAACAATTGTTCCCCTACAGGGATTATCTCTCCTAAGCAAGGCAGAATTGCTACTTTTGGACCAACGGTACTTCTTCGCCCCGCTGTGGCCGAGTATCCTGTCATGTTCATCCATCTATGTGTCGCGTCAGTTTTGTCAGCATATACATACATACATAATGCATTATTTATTTGCATTCACATTTCATATTGCATCACTCTGGTCGGTCTTATCCCCTAGTGATAAAAGTCCTCTCAATTGAGTTGTCGATTCTTTCCTCGTCAGGAAGTGAATCATCGTAACAATCTCGCCTCCAGTTATTTCTGAGTTGAAGATAGGTCCTGGACCACTTTGATAACTTGAACCTCTGAAAGACCAGAGAACCTTCAACAAATATCACTCTTCGCCATTGAAGATGATATCCTTGCTTTCCCGGATTAAGGAAAATCCTGAGAGAAAGCCTCATAATCAGAGATTCGGTGATACATCAGTTTCTCCGAAAAACCACTGATGAAAAGGTCATCGACACCTCAAATTGGATCCCATCATATGGCATTTCTCTGGGAAGACCTCGAGAAAAGTATGATGTAACACCCCAAACGGAAACAGTCTCTTAAGAGACTCGCTTTCCCCAGTAGAATCGACAAATGGCGTCTCCATCAAAGAAGTTTGTACGCCTCTACAACTCAGACGACTGGGTTCCCCAGCAAGTCTGACGTCAACTTTTTCCATCAAATGGCATCTCCCCAGGAAGATTCGGCAAGAAGTTTGAGGAAAGCCACTACAAATAGCGTCCCTTGTCAAGAAAGTTTATTGACAAAAGAAACTAAGACCAGTTCCTTGGTAAGAAACCAAGATCGAGGGGAAGTTTATTTCAGAAACTAAGACCAGTTCCTTGGTAGGAAACCAGGAACGAGGGGAAGTTTAAATCAGAAACTAAGACCAGTTCCTTGGTAGGAAACCAGGATCGAGGGGAAGTTTATTTCAGAAACTAAGACCAGTTCCTTGGTAGGAAACCAGGATCGAGGGGAAGTTCATCTCAAAAGAAAACTGAGACCAGTTCCTTGGCTGAAGACCAGGATCGAGGGGAAGTTTACCTTTTCTAAGCATCATTACTTAGCAAAAGAA
Organism: Lathyrus tuberosus; assembly: GCA_022829125.1. Taxonomy (NCBI): domain Eukaryota; kingdom Viridiplantae; phylum Streptophyta; class Magnoliopsida; order Fabales; family Fabaceae; genus Lathyrus; species Lathyrus tuberosus. Next base: position 13,359,331 of record JALAZF010000090.1, read on the forward strand.
GATGAATGCGATCTTCCATTCATAACCACCATCAAAATTTTGGGTATTCCGATATTTAATCCTCTTGCACCCCGAATGCTCGAATACCTTCGTCATTCACACCTTCGTGTCCAAGAAGATTAAATAGGGGCATATGTCATACCCCAAATTTTAACCACTAAGATTTCCCATTATTGTGCAAATCATCATCACAATATGGATGTGTCATTATGCCTCATCAGTCTCCCCAAAGATGGGTGAGTATTCACTACTATCAAAATTAGGGTTTCAAGCCCTCTCAGAGCTTTTAAACAAAGGATCAATCAAGGAATGACATGATCTTCAACTTTTCTACACCCTCAAACATACACAAAGGATCAAAAAGGACTCCCACTTCAAGGATTAAGCACAAGGATGCTCCCTTCTAGGTGGATCAAGCCTCAAGATCGCCAGTGTCACCAAATTAGGGTTTTGATCGACCAGGGCCTCCAGATGGAAATTTTCCTCTGGGCATGAGCCAAATATCCTAAACATAACCTAATATGCTCCGTGGAACCTCATAAACTCAATTATCCAGTCAATTTTGCCTCAGGGGATGCATTCATAAAAAATCAAGAATTAGGGTTTCTTTACCTAATTCACCCCTAAGTTGGCTTTTGGGACCAATTATGAACCAAGACCTTAAGAGAGGATTTGAGGATCTCCAATATGCCATATTGATCCATTTGAAACAATGGATTGATCCAAGAAGCTTGAGCAACAAGTTTCAATTTCATCAGTACCACAGTTTGGGTTTCGCGGGAAAAGTCAACTGTAACTTTGACTTTTGACCAGGACATGCTCCCAAGCCCTAAGACATGATTCAATATCCTCTATAACACCCATGGAACATGTCCACCAAGTTTGATTTATGTCAAGGACATGATTTCCTGAAGAATTGCACAGTTTGGAATTCATCGGATAAAAAGTCAACTGTGCACAAAAGTCAACTTTGACTTTTTGAGATTTTTCACAAAAATGTATTTTTAACCCTAAAATGATGTTTATGTATGATTTGAATCATCATTCATCAAGAAAAATCAAAGAAAATGGGATAACTTGTAAAAGGGGTAACCATAAAAACTTAGAAAATTTTCTAAGTTATGGAAAAAAAGTGACAAAGGTACCAACTTTGGAGGATCATAACTCCTAAACCACAAAGCCATTTTATTCCATCCAAGGCTTGGTTTGTAGATCTCATTGCCCTCTACAAAAGCTTCATACTGACCTATGTCCAAATTCCTCATGGATTTTGAGTTATGGAGTGATTAAAATCAAGAAAAGTCACTTTGTTCCAACACTTAGTGAAAATTTCACTAAGTCAGATTTTGCCTTACTTTTTTCCAAATGTAGGGGCATTTTTCACTTGGATCCAAAAAGTATCAAAACCAAATATGATCAAACAGTTGTTGTATCATATAAGGGATTTCCAAAATGGCCAAGAACATCACCAAATTCAATTTGAGCTATGAGATATGACATTGGCAAGTTGCCTTGCTGAAATCTGCCAAGGCAAGGCAGATTTTTGCACTTTTGGTCGATTTGCCAAAATCATCCAATTCCAAGCCTTGTCATCACATTGGACACATCTAAGGATTGAATCTAAAGGGGACAATCACTGAGCCAAGCCTCCAAAGTCCTTGGATCAAGAAATAACATGCTAAACCTAGAATTGCCCAAAATAGGGACAAGACTCCAATTTTGGATTGGAGCATTCAATGGAAGCATCAAGGTGGCATGGACTGAGTCATTCTCAACTGAATTTAGTCAAGACTTATCCAAGACCAAGGGGACCAGCAGCCTGTGCCCTAACCTCTAGTCAATGGCTAGAGGAGACTTGGATTTTCATTTGCCAACATTGGCCAACCCTACTCAACAGTTGCCATTCACTATTCCTTGCAAAACAAACTTGCTGTACTATAAATAGAGCTCAAATGTGATCAGTTTAAGTACACCAAAGGCCTACAACACTTGCCTTTCTCAAAATCCACTTCCCACTCTCAAAAATGCCTTTCTTAGCAAGTCACTATCGGGTTTTTCATTAGAGAGCAATTCCACTCAAACCAATCACACACACACCTCATATACATCATATGTGAGCTGATCAAACACTTAAACAACATCTGGAACACTGATTTCTCAGAATCACCAGTCAATTGCTCAAGGTTTTAACCAAAGTGCAGTTGAGATGCCATGAAGTGATCCAGCCAATTTCCATCAAGTCCAAGCATTCAAACACACTCCATAGGGTGTAGGGAAGCTGTTCAGATCATCACAACTCATCTGTAACACCTCCAACTCAGAAATCAATTTGCTCTTGCTGTCACGACCTAGAGGTAAGCCTAAACTTGGTCATCTCTCAATCTATGCATATTTCCTCGCACAATACTTTTACCAAATGTTCATAATCATGCATGGAATGTTTCCCCTCAAGTAATTGCTTTGTTTGAATCGTGTATTAAAAATCCCAACCTTCATGCAGAATTTAGGGTTCTTGAGGATTTTTCGTGATTTCTTGTTTAATGCTTAATTTAAATGAAATTAATTGCCATAGACATGATCGTGAGGTTGAAACGAGTTGATTGGTATGTGGATTGCGTGATATGATCAAGTATTCAGTGAGATTGTATAGAAAATGCAAATCTGGGCAAGGCAGAAAACGCGCGTGTCCTTGGTCCATGTTCTTGGCGCCATTTTCACAAATTCAAATATTTGAATTTTGTGATTTTATTTAATTGATTCAAAAATTAATTTCTCTCTGAGTTTTAATGATTTTGAGTTGATTCTTTTTTTAATAATTCACAAAAATGTTTAAATATTTTATTTTCCCAAAAAATCCCAAAAATATTATTTATTTTATATAATTGATATTTTTGCAAAGAATTAATATTTTAATTGTTTTTGACATTTTGAATATTTTTTCCATCTTAATTTTGCAACTTTTAATGACTTCTAATTATTTTGTAGGTCAATACTTAATTTTTGAAGCATTAATCCAAGATCACAATCTGTTTTCCATATGTTAAACAATTTTGATCATTTTAATTGAATTTTTATTCAATTAAAATACATTTTGAAAACAAATTAGGGTTTTTGGATTAATTCAACCCTCATAAATCATTTTCAAAACTTCTTGGGCCTCTAATAGAGTGTAAGACCCAATCCCCTTTTAACCAAAACCATTTTGGGCCTCAGATATTGTATAAGCCCCTTCGCGTTAAAAGAAAATATCGGCGCGATCGCCATTTTAAACGAAAAATCATCTGGGCCTACCCTCGTGTTATAAGCCCCACTCTTTTTCTTTTGGGCCTCTAATAGAGTGTAAGACCCAACCCTTTGTAAATACAACCTATTTTGGGCCTCACTTATGGTATAAGTCCCGTTGTATTTCAAAAAGTTCGACGCGATCATCATCCGTTGAAAAACAAATCTTGGGCCTACCCTCGAGTAGTAAGACCCATTTCTTTTCTTTAAGACTTTTTGGGCCTCTTGAGAGAGTGTAAGACCCATCCCTTTGTACAGAAAACAATTTTTGGGCCTCAGTCACTTGTATAAGTCCCTCTGTACAGTTTCAAACAGTGCGCTCACTAATAAAACCTTGGGCCTCTCCTTGAGCTGTAAGCCCCAAATCTTTCTTTTCCAAAGCACTTTCTCCTTTGATTTTGAAATATACTGTTGTTTTCAATCTTTCTTTGTTGAACAACTAACCAAACAGCATGGAAGCTCTACAACCGAGTAAGTGTTTATCCGGTTTCATTTACCGCTTTCATATACATATAACTGTATTGTGGGGCTGTTTCGCTGTAAGTCTTCTTTCATAAACTCATATCAACTGTGTAATAATAGTATAGATATTTAGAGTTTCCCCGGCAACTACGTCTAGCATTAAGCCCGTTGATCACTCTTAGAAATAGTCAAAACTAGATCCCCATAGGATTACCAGACACAGTCTTTCCTCCTCTTGGGGTTAAACAATATGGAGACATGAAAGGCAGCATTCTCGGTGAACCCTTTCATAGACTGTCACCTTTAGAAGTTGTCAAAGAAACTCTATTCCCCGGAGATGATCTTTTCTCCGTGAATGGCATCTCTTGAGTTTCTTCCAAATTCTCGAACTTTCCTAGCTTGATCTATTCCTCGTGAATAGCCTGTCTTGAATTTCTCGGGGTTTGGGGACCCACAGGCTTCTTAAAAGCACTTGTCAAGAAACTCTACTCCCCAGACATGATCTTTTCTCCGTAAATGGCATCTCTTAAGTTTCTTCCAAATTCTCGAACTTTCCTGGCTTGATCTATTCCTCGTGAATAGCCTGTCTTGAATTTCTCGGGGTTTGGGGACCCATCGGCTTCTTAAAAGCATCGGCCTCCTCTTGGGCATTGTTCAAGGACCCATAGGCTTCCTAAAAGCATCCCCGCCTCCTCTTGGGCGTTATACAAGGACCCGTCGGCTTCTTAGAAGTATTCACTGCCTCTTCTTAGGCTTCGTATAATTATTCTTCCTCCGGGAATGATAGCCTCCTCTTGGGATTCATACAAGGACCTATCGGCTTTTTAAAAGTTTCCAGCCTCCTCTTAGGCTTCGTACAAATTATCCCGACGACCTTCTAGAGGTATAGGAACAGAAATCAGTCATCTTAATAGAACAGTCTTTCCAAGAGTCTACTACTGTTTCTCAGAACATAGTACAAAAGATGAAACTCTAGACTTGGACAGTCTAATTTCCTTGAGTCTCAAAGACATTCTCAAGCTCCCTTCAAAAATAGGAAGAAAACCCGTAGATTCAGACAGTCTCAATACCCTTCGGATTTCCCACTTCCTTAAAGAACAGGAAATAACCTTGATCCTCGAATCAAAATCCCTGAGTGCCAACATTACTCATATAAGAATTGATTTTCTCTTTAAATCAGCATACTGGACCTGTCACTCAACTGAAACAACGCCATAGCCTCCTCTTGGGCTTTGTACAATGATTCTCCCCAGCGGAGCTAAACAATTTTAGCCTCCATCTCGGGCTTTATACGAGATACTAAAAGACTCCCTCATCGAGTCAATCACAATTTTAGCCTCTCTCTCGGGCTTCGTATGAGATACAAAAACACTCTCTTGTTGAGTATAAAAGACTCTCCCTCGTTGAGTCAAAACCTTTTAGCCTCCATCTCGGGCTTCGTACGAGATACCATAAAAGACTCTCCTGTTAAGTCAACCCTTTTAGCCTCTCTCTCGGGCTTCGTACGAGACACACAAAAACTCCCTCTTGTTGGGCCAATAGCCTCCTCTTAGGCTTTGTATAAGAAAACCACTAGTTGATCCAATCAACCTTTTAGCATCAAAGCTGGGCCTCGTTCACAGTACACAAACATCAACAACTCCTTCCCCTTCATCTAATCGCTGTAAGCGGTAAGTCTCTGGATCATCTACATCCATGCCACTGTCCCTCTTTTAGCATGAGAAATTCCTAAGGAAAGATGGCATTGCTCTACATTGAGTTAAAGTCTTCTCCTTCAGGTTGGAAAACCCCTATAAAGGAGATTATGGCATTGTCGGATTCACATATCCCGGTTAAAGTAATCCTCCTTTATAACCAGTCACCCAACAGTTGTGACAAACAAACCTCTTTAGAGATGACAAATTCTCTCTAAAGACAAGATCTTTAGCTTCACATCTTGGGCTTTGAACAAGATACAAACCACCTTCAGCTTCACATCTTGGGCTTTGAACAAGATACAAACTACCTTTCGCTTCACGTCTTGGGCTTTGAATAAGACACCAAAACACCATTTCCTCCCATAGAATAGGAGGAACTACGATCGTTCTGATTTCCCTGTTTCGGTAAACGGGAATACGTAGGCATAAGATTGAAAGAAAAATCTTAGCGAGCACACTAAACAAAAACCCAAAATCCCATACTTTCATACATCCGTCCTAACATCTTAACCTCCCACCCATCGACCGAACACTACTTTTAACAAAATAAACCTAATAGAGACCCCAGATCTTTGTAGCATCTGTAAACCAACAGTTTTGACTCTTTAACCTCAGTTTGAAAGCAGGGTTAATTTGAGACATCTATTTCCCTTCCTTCATCAGCTTCAATAGGATAAAAAATGAATCGAGCTGTAGATACCAAAGAGCGGTAGTGCTTCGCAACCACATCCAAAATCGCTCGCTACAGAGCGATGAGACCATTGGACGTTTCAGAATGGAGGTGGAAAAGGTTAAATATTATTCTTGGACTATTAAGTAGATGGATGTTTAGTCTTATGTTGATGGGTGAATCGTAGCATTGTTGTAATAATATTGTGTGACAAGGATGTTGATATCATGGTTATGTAGAGGTTGTTGAAACGATGTTGTGTCGTGGAACTTTATGTTCTTATTTTTGTTGTTGCCTCGCTGCCTATGGTGATGGTTCGAGTGCGAGTGTCTAATTCCTATGGTGGGGAATTAGGAGAGGGTTACCTATGGTGAGGGTAACCACCTTTGTGTGTTCGTAACTTGAGTATTCTTTGGGTCGTGAATTAGTCGTCAAGGGCATTGTATGGGCATTGCATCTTGTCGTTGTTGTAGTTGCTGTTAGCAAGGTCGTCTGTTAGTTTGTGTCATTCATGGTGTACCTTTTGTTAGTATGATTATTGGTTGTCGATTGTGAGAGTTGTACCCGGAGTGATTCGTTTCCGTTATATTTTCGAGGACGAAAATAATTTAAGTGGGGGAGAGTTGTTACACCCCAATTTAAATTATTAATTGTCGTGTTATTATTTCTGTTTGTTGGGCCTGGTTGAGGGTGAGTGAAGGGTAGTGCCTTAGTGAATTTATGAGAATTAAGACTTTAGTTAATAATAAGGATAGTGATGTGAAAATAATAATATTAATATGGTTAATATTAGTGTTATTATTATTATTCTTGTTATTATCATTATTATTATTAGGATTATTATTATCAATATTATTTTATTATTAATTGAATAAATAAAACCCGATTAAAGAGAATTAAGGGGAGTTTAGTGGACTAAGGTGGTTTTCATGTAAAACAAGAATTTAAGAGAAAGAAGAACAAGGAAGAGGAAGGGGTGCTAGGGCAAGGATTTCTTCCCAATTTTTCCAGATTTCTGAACAATTCGAGGTAAGGGGGGAGAACGGGTTCATATTTGGTGATTAAATTGTATAAGGGTAGTGGGGAGTCCTTAACCCCGTAGGATTTTGTATGATTTTGTGTGATTGTATGATTGTGAGATGTATATGTGAATCTGTGATGAATATTACGTGTTGATCTACTGATTTTGTCTGCACTTTGATGTGTTATTGTTGCTTAAAATGTGAATGTTGCAGAATTAGTTGTGATTCAGGTTTAACGAACGAATTTAGACCAAAACGGATTTAGTAATGTTAAGAGAAAGATGTAGGATGACTCATAGAACCTAAAATTGATGTAGAACTAATTTTAGGGCTGTTTTGGAGTGAAGAAGTGAAGATTTCATAGCAAAACTCAGACTGGTGTGGAGAAAACAGGTTTGCGTAATAAATATGGCTGTACGCGTATTGGGGAGAGCGTTACGCGTAAGGCTAGGCAGGATGAGAGGCGTTACGTGTAAGGAGAAGCCACGAGGAGGAGTTGGCACGGCCCTCTGCCCATACGCGTAAGGGTACGCGTATGGTAGGCAAGACAATACGCGTATGGGGGTGGCCGTACGCGTATGCAGATCTGGAATTTGACATTGAAGAAAAATGGGTCGCTGCCCATACGTGTATGAAGCTGGGCAATACGCGTATGGTGAGGCGAGGCAGGACGCCTTACGCGTCTGGTACGCGCAGGAGGGGGCGAGGGAGCTAGTCATTACGCGTATAACTCTGGTCAATACGCGTATGGACAACGTGAGTGCATAATTTCACCGTTTCGCGATTTCTTTCCCGTTTTCGCGTCTGATTCGGTTTCTCTTGGTTTGAGAGGTTGGGATTGGGAGTCAGATGCTGAGTAGTACACAGTTGGTGATGAAACTAATTAATTTGATAATTTTTAGGAATTAATTAGTATTTGATGAATTATGGGACTTGTTAGGATTCAATGATTATGGTGCAAGTGGGAACGATTAGGTGTCTCATGTGGGATCAGGAGGATCGTGAATTTGTTTATCATTTGTTATATATGTGTGTTATGTGTACGTTTGTTGTGATCAGGAGGATCGTGAATTGTTTACATTTGATATACATGTGTGTTATATGTATGTTTGTTGTGATCAAGAGGATCGTGAATTTGTATGAATGTGTCATACCTGTGTTGTTATGTGCATTGAGTCATGCATACATGTTATTGGTGGGATGAATCATTGCTCAGGAGGAGTGTATGTGATTCATCCGAACTCCCTTGAGGAGTGTGGTGGGATAAATCATTGCCAAGTAGGGGTGTATGTGATTTATCCGAGTTCGATTGAATGAACCATGGTAATGTTGGTACCACATGCATTGCATTGTTAATATGTTGATTGTTAGTGATTGAATATGACAGTAGGTCGTGATTATATGTTGCTGTTGGTGGTGTGAGATACTACCTCTTTATATGTATTATTCACCTTTTTATATTGAATGTAGTTCTCACCCCTCTGTTGTTGTTGTGTCTGTGCTTCTTCGGGAGTACAGATATTCAGGTGCCAGGTTAGTGCTTGGAGCTTGTGTAGCTTGTTCGAGTTTAGAGAGTCGCTCTGATACGTAACATGGGATTTGGGGGTTTTTACCATTTGTTTTATGTTGTATACTTGTTACGTATCTTTCAATTGATGAATATTATGGTGGACCACGACTATGTGGAGTTTTTGGTGTTATAGGCAGATGGTCGTAAATCGAATAATTGAATAAATTTTCCGCTGTTTGATTTTATTAAAATAAAGGAGATTTGTTTTGTTCATTTTAAAATGTGGCATCCTACTTTAGGTGTGGGAACTCTGATTTATTTCATACATTTTGTTTATTTTGAAAAATGGGAAAGTGGGGTGTTACAACACACCTGCTGCATTCCAATACTCCTGGATCAGAAATAAACTGATCAAAGAAATATTCATCAAGATTATGATGTCTTCTTCTTCATCTTCAACAACACCATTGTCTAGACCAGTTTCTTGCCAGGAAACTCTCCAGAGATTAGAGGCTTCTGCCACACCAGACTGAAGCAGATTCTTAGGTCAACACCCAAGAGAAATATATCCAAAAGCGTATGCAGTATCCCTCCCATGATTCTGCACAAACTCTGATGAAGAGATGTTTTAACATCTTGTTGAAAATCAGCAATTTTGAACTTCAAATACAAGAATAATCAATTAAATACTTGTGAATTTCACAAATAGCAATTGATCTTAAATCCTTGTTCAATAACTCTGTTTCATTGTTGAAGCCATACTCCAACAGATTACTCCATGAGCACTTATCATGTATTCAATCTTTGCAAGTATCTTCCTTGACAAACACAGTGTTGAGATACTAAGGCTGCCACCATTGACTCAAGTAACTAAGATTCTCTCTGAACGAACCCTATTTACCTAAACAGTTCTGAAATCTCTATTCATATTGGATTCATCCTTAGGATTAAGAAAGATGAATCATTCCTTGCAGATTTGGACGGTGAAAATAAATCACCCCCACCTTCTTCAGATTTATGTTTCACAGAAACACCCTCTAGTAAGAAGAGTAACTAGAAGACTCCAGATGCACGACTTAGATGCCTTTATGAGTGGACTTGAGGGAGATCTCAAGTATCTTTGACAACTTAGCCAAAAAATAATTTACCAACTTCCTAGAGCCAGAACTTGATAAACCTAATCTCAACTCACCTTCTCTTCAACTGACTTCAAGATACACGGTGGAACCAAGCTTCCAAGTACCAAGTCACCATGATAGACATCAACCAACAACTCTCTCCATTCCATCGCTCTCGACTTTTGAATGAATAAAAGTTGATATCTTCAAGTATAGAAGCCATCAATTGAGATCTTCCACCATCTTTCTTCAGTCACAACTCCAGAATCCCATAAATACCAGAGCTCTTCCATCAGAAACATATGCAGCGGAACCACCAAGGAACATCTTCAACATGCCCTAATAAGATGTCAGAACATCTTATAAGACACCCCAACAAGAGAACTAGCCACTTCTCCTGCAGTTGTTGTAACAACTCCTCAGAAAACATGAACAACAAACAGTAGTTGTGTTTACTGTGAATTTTGGTAAACAACCTCTGGTCTATCAATTTTAAATAATACTGACTAACTTGCAGGATCGTGTCATACCCCAAATTTTGACCACTAAGATTTCCCATCATTGTGCAAATCATCATCACAATATGGATGAACCATTAGTCTCCCCAAAGATGGGTGAGCATCCACTACCATCAAGAATTAGGGTTTCAAGCCCTCTCAGAGCCTTAGACAAAGGATTAATCAAGGAAAGACTTGATCTTTAACTTGTCTAGCCTCTAGAAATATCCACAATGGATCAAAAGGACTCCCACTCCAAGGATTAAGCACAAAGCTGCTCCCTTCTGGGTGGATCAAGTCTCAAGGTCGACAGTGTCACCAAATTAGGGTTTTGGTCGACCAGGGCCTCCAGATGGAAATCTTTCATCTGGGCACAAGCCAATGATCTAAAACATAACCTAATATACTCCATGGAACCTCATGGACCCAATCATCAAGTCAATTTTGCCTCAGGGGATGCATTCAGCAAAGATCAGGAATTAGGGTTTCTTGACCTAATTCACCCCTAAGTTGACTTTTGGGACAAATCATGGGCCAAGACCTCAAGAGAGGGTTTGAGGGTCTCTAATTAACTATATTGATCCATTTGGAACAATGGATTAATCCAAGAAGCTTGAGCAACAAGTCTCAATTTCATCTGCACCACAATTAGGGTTTCGCGAGAAAAGTCAACTGTAACTTTGACTTTTGACCAGGACATGCTCCTAAGCCCTAATACATGATTCAATATACCCTATGACACCCATGGAACATGTCCATAAAGTTTGATTTAGGTCAAGGACATGATTTCATGAAGAATTGCACAGTTTGGAATTCATCTGATAAAAAGTCAACTGTACACAAAAGTCAACTTTGACTTTTTGAGATTTTTCACCAAAATGGATTTTTAACCCTAAAATGATGTTAATGTATGATTTGAATCATCATTCATCAAGAAAAATCAAAGAAAGTGGGATAACTTGTAAAAGGGGTAACCATAAAAACTTAGAAAAATTTCTAAGTTATGGAAAAAGTGACACTAATGTGCCAACTTTGGAGAATCATAACTCCTAAACCACAAGGCCATTGGTCCCCATTCAAAGCTTGATTTGTAGATCTCATTTCCCTCTACAAAAGCTTCATACTGACCTATGTCCAAATTCCTCATGGATTTTGAGTTATGGAGTGATCAAAATCAAGAAAAGTCACTTTGTTCCAACACTTAGTGAAAATTTCACTAAGTCAGGTTTTACCCTACTTTTTGCCAAATGTAGGGGGATTTTTCACTTGGATTCAAAAGATATCAAAACCAAACATGTTCAAACAGTTGTTGTATCATGTAAGGGCTTTCCAAAATGGCCAAGAACATTACCAAATTCAATTTGAGTCATGAGATATGACATTGGCAAGTTGCCTTGTTGAAATCTGTCAAGGCAAGGCAGATTTTGCATTTTTGGTCGATTTGCCAAAATCAGCCAAATCCAAATGCTCCTATCCACTTGGACACCTCTGAGGATTGAATCTAAAGGGGACAATCACTGAGCCAAGCCTCCAAAGTCTCTGGAACAAGAAATAACATGTTGAACCTAGAATGGCCAAAATAGGGACAAGACTCCAATTTTGGATTGGAGCATTCAATGGAAGCATCAAGGTGGCATGGACTGAGCCATTCTCAACTGAATTCAGTCAAGACTTATCCAAGACTAAGGGAACCACAGCCCTGTGCCCTAACCTCTAGTCAATGGCTAGAGGAGACTTGCATTTCCATTGGCAAACATTGAACAAACACCTGCTGCAGTTGCCATTCACTGTGGATCCCAAAACAAACTTGTTCTACTATAAATAGAGCTCAATTGTGATCAGTTTGAGTACACCAAAGCCATCTAATAGATGTTTTCCTCAAAATCTCTTTCTCTTGGCAAAAATGCCTTTCTTAGCAAGGTAGCTATCGGGTTTTGAGTTTGAGAGCTTTTCCAATCAAACCAATCACTCACACACCTCACATACATCATATAGAAGTGATCCAAACACTCACATAACATCTGGAACACAGATTTCACAAAATCACCAGCTGGTTGCTCAAACTTTCAATCAAGTTGCAGCTGAGGTACCACAAATCGTTCCAGCCATTTTCAATCAAGTCCAGGCATTCAAACACACTCCATAGGGTGTAAGGAAGCTGTTCAGATCATCACCACTCATCTGTAACACCTCCAAATCAAAAATCACATTGCACTTGCTGTCACGGCCTAGAGGTAAGCATACACTTGGTCATCTCTCAATTTATGCATATTTCCTCGCACAATAATTTGGCCATATGTTCATAATCATGCATGGAATGTTTTCCCTCAATTAATTGCATTGTTTGAATCGTGTATCAAAAATTCTAGCCTTCATGCAGAAATTAGGGTTCTTGAGGATTTTTAATGATTTCTTGTTATATGTTTAATTTAAATGAAATTAATGGACATAGACATGATCGTGAGGTTGAGACGAGCATAATGATATGTGGATTGCATGTTATAATCAAGTATTCAGGGAGATTGGATAGAAAATGCAAATCAGCCAAACCCAGAACACGCGCGTGTTCTTCAGCTGTTCTTGGCGCCTTTTTTGAATTTTCAAATATTTGAATTTTGTGATTTTTCTTTAATTGATTCAAAAATTAATTTCTCTCTGAGTTTTAATGATTTTGAGTTGATTCTTTTTTTAATAATTCACAAAAGTATTAAAATATTTTATTTTCCCAAAAAATCCCAAAAATATTATCCCGAGGTCAACGTCATCGAGAGGGATGACTCCTCCGGTTCCAAAGAAGTTTGGGACACTCTGGGAGAACCAAGTGGAAAATACGACTTTATGGTCAAGTACACTGCTCCCGAAAGCTCTCGTATCAGGCTTGAAGACATCCAGCCTACTGGATGGGGAGATACAGCTGAGAGCACAAATGCTATGCAAAATGCAACAGAGGAATTCTCCTACGACAATTCTGCCTGGGAGACAGATTCCAATGATCCTGCTCTGCCAGAAATCAGCGTTATTTCTGAAGACAAATCAAGGAAGGTACCAGACTTTGTGATTCACCAAGGAGTTCGCCGCCAATGGGTTGCCGTCGAGGTTCCAAAGATCGTTCATCAGTCAAAGTAATTGCCATCTTTTAACCTTTCACCCTGCCCAGGTGAAACGGATGTTTTGATAGGGCTCGCTTTCTGTAAATTATCCCTCTTCGCTTAGCCCAAAGCGACAGAGTTTTGTTTTATAGGGCTGTAGTTTCAAGAGTCGACTTGTTCATTAATAAAATAACGTCGTTCTGTAATTTCTGCATTTATTGCTGTTTTCTCTTTTTGCTTTTTCAGAAAATGGTAATCCTAAAAAACAATTCAATAATAAAAACAAGCAGTAAAAAAAATATACACTGCACACACTTGCATTTTCCTCTATCTCTTCTAAACACGAATCATCACGTCATGCAGATTGCTTGTTTTAAACCCCGTTGAAACATACGATTCGATGCCTTCTCCCAACTTTGAGTTCCCGGTATTCGGGGCTGAAGAAGAAGTTGACAACAAAATTCCAGAAGAGATCTCCCGACTACTCAGACAAGAGGAAAGGTCCATTGAACCTCACAAAGAACCGTTGGAAACGGTAAACTTGGGTTCAGAGCAAGAGAGAAAAAAAATCAGGATTGGGGCACTTGTCAATCCAACTGCCAAAGAGAGTTTGATAAAGCTTCTCAAAGAATTTCCCGATGTATTCGCTTGGTCCTATCAAGATATGCCAGGGTTGGATACCAGCATCGTGGAACATCACTTACCGTTAAGATCGGAATGTCCGCCAGTAAAGCAAAGGTTGAGACGGACTCACCCGGACATGGCCATCAAAATTAAAGAGGAGGTGCAGAAACAGATTGACGCGGGTTTCCTCGCCACATCTGAATATCCTCAATGGTTAGCCAACATCGTACCCGTTCCCAAAAAGGACGGAAAGGTCAGAATATGTGTCGACTATAGGGATCTAAACAGGGCTAGTCCAAAGGACGATTTTCCTTTACCACACATTGACATGCTGGTTGATAGTACAGCAAAGTTCAAAGTTTTTTCCTTCATGGATGGATTCTCGGGCTATAACCAGATCAAAATGGCGCCGAAAGACATGGAGAAAACTTCGTTCATTACCCCATGGGGCACCTTTTGTTACAAGGTAATGTCATTCGGTTTGAAGAACGCCGGGGCAACCTATCAAAGGGCCATGACTACTCTTTTTCATGACATGATACACAAAGAAATTGAAGTGTATGTCGATGATATGATTGCAAAATCAAAAACCAAGAGTGAGCACTTTGAACATCTGTCAAAATTGTTTGAACGTCTAAGAAAATTCAAGCTCCGCTTGAATCCGAACAAGTGCACCTTCGGTGTCCGTTCAGGGAAACTATTAGGGTTCATCGTCAGCCAGAAAAGAATTGAGGTTGATCCTGACAAAGTCAAGGCCATTCAAGAAATGCCTTCTCCAAAAACTGAAAAACAAGTCAGAGGATTCCTGGGACGTTTGAACTACATCTCCAGATTCATATTCCTTATGACTGCCACGTGTACGCCGATTTTCAAATTACTGAAAAAGAACCAGGATTGCGTTTGGTCAGAAGATTGCCAAACTGCCTTCGACAGTATTAAGGAATACCTATTGAATCCGCCGATTCTATCACCTCCAGTGGAAGGAAGACCACTGATCATTTACCTCACAGTCCTAGAGGACTCAATGGGATGTGTACTTGGCCAACAAGACAAAACCAAAAGGAAAGAGTCTGCCATTTACTATTTGAGCAAGAAGTTTACCGACTGCGAAACTCGGTACACGATGCTTGAGAAAACTTGTTGCGCTTTGGCTTGGGCAGCCAAACGTCTTCGCCAATACATGATTTGTCATACTACTTGGTTAATCTCTGAAATGGATCCAATCAAGTACGTCTTCGAAAAACCTGCTCTCACGGGAAGAATTGCCCGTTGGCAGATGTTGTTATCAGAATATGACATAGAGTACCACGCTCAGAAAGCCGTTAAGGGAAGTATTTTAGCCGATCATTTGGCTCATCAACCGATTGACGATCAAGAATCAATCGGGTTTGACTTCCCAGACGAAGATGTCATGTATCTAAAAATGAAAGATTGCGATGAAGCGTTACCCAGTGAAGGGCCAGAACCAGGTTCCCAATGGGGACTTATCTTCGATGGAGCAGTTAATCATTACGGAAATGGAATTGGGGCAATCATTGTTACCCCTCAGGGTACCCACATTCCTTTCACTGCTAGACTTACGTTCAAGTGTACGAACAACGAGGCCGAATACGAAGCTTGTATTATGGGTCTCGAAGAAGCGATTGATTTAAGGATCAAAAACTTGGACGTATACGGCGACTCAGCCTTGGTTATCAATCAGATAAAAGGAGATTGGAACACATACCAATCAGGACTGATTCCTTACAAAGATTATGCAAGAAGGTTGTTACCTTTCTTCAACAGAGTTGAGTTTCATCACATCCCTCGTGAAGAGAATCACATGGCTGATGCATTAGCCACACTCTCTTCCATGATTAGTGTAGGTCGATGGAATGACATACCTAAGATCGACATAATACGCCTTGAAAGGCCCGCTTACATCTTCACGATTGAAGCAGTCATAGACGACAGACCTTGGTATCACGATATCAAATGCTTCCTTCAGAAACAAGAGTACCCATCTGGGGCACTCAGAAAAGATAGGAAAACCCTCAGAAGATTGGCTGGAAACTTCTTCCTGAGCAGTGACACTCTCTATAAGAGAAATTTTGACATGGTCTTGCTCCGATGCGTGGACAGACCAGAAGCAGACATGCTTATGAAAGAAATTCATGAAGGATCCTTTGGCACTCATGCCAACGGACACACAATGGCGAGAA
This sequence comes from Lathyrus tuberosus, assembly GCA_022829125.1. Classification (NCBI taxonomy): domain Eukaryota; kingdom Viridiplantae; phylum Streptophyta; class Magnoliopsida; order Fabales; family Fabaceae; genus Lathyrus; species Lathyrus tuberosus. Next base: position 13,375,503 of record JALAZF010000090.1, read on the forward strand.
AAATTCTAAGAGCAGGGTACTATTGGTTGACAATGGAATCCGACTGCTACAAGTACATGAGGAGGTGTCACAAGTGTCAGATATACTCCGACAAAATTCATGTACCACCATCGCATCTCAAAGTTCTTTCTTCCCCAGGGCCTTTTTCCATATGGGGAATCGACATGATTGGCTTGATCGAACCTAAGGCTTCAAACGGACATCGGTTCATCCTAGTCGCCATTGACTATTTCACCAAGTAGGTCGAAGCAGCGTCATTCGCCAATGTAACCAGATAAGTGGTGGTCCGATTTATCAAAAACAATATCATCTGCCGTTATGGTGTTCCAAGCGAGATCATTACTGATAACGAATCTAACTTGAACAACAAGATGATGAGAGAGTTGTGTGCAGAGTTCAAAATCGAACACCATAATTTGTCTCCCTACCGACCCAAGATGAACGGAGTGGTAGAAGCGGCCAATAAGAACATCAAGAAGATCGTTCAAAAGATGGTTGTAACCTATAAAGACTGGCACGAGATGCTACCCTTTGCTCTTCATGGTTATCGCACATCTGTCCGCACTTCAACAGGGGCAACCCCTTTCTCTCTAGTGTATGGCATGGAAGCAGTGCTCCCCATAGAAGTAGAGATCCCGTCAATCCGAGTATTGATGGAAGCTAAGCTCACCGAAGCTGAATGGTGTCAAAGCCGACACGACGAACTGAATCTGGTCGAAGAAAATAGAATCACGGCACTATGCCATGGTCAGTTGTATCAACAGAAAATGAAGAGGGCGTTCGACAAAAAGGTCTGACCTCGTGCTCAAGAAAATTCAGTCATTTCTCACTGATTCGCGAGGTAAATGGACTTCGAATTATGATGGCCCCTATGTGGTCACGAAAGCTTTCTCAGTCGGTGCCTTGAGACTTGCAACCATGGACGGAGAGGAATTTGCCTACCCCACAAATGTTGATGTAGTCAAGAAATACTTCGCCTAAACTAAAAAAAAACGTCTCGGTGGATTGAAAACCCGAAAGGGCGGTCCAGGCAAAAGTTAGAGACATGAAAAAAAATCATCCCGGTGGATTGGAAACATCAAAGCACAATCCAGGAAAAAATTAGGGATAATGGCAAGTAACTATGTTCAAGAGAGGCAAATCCCTCAGCAGCAGCAGTTATACCATCCATCGGAGGAAAACTCCAGTCAAGGTCATCTTCGACAGAAGCTCAGGATGCCCCGAATTCAAAGTTGGTAGAAGGATAGTGGTCGTTATGTTTCAGCATAGCCCTTTTCCCTGTAAATTACCATTTTTCAACTTTGTAAATACTCTTTGGAATCACGCGTTTGGCTGATCTCCATCTTATCAATAAAATTTGAGCCTTTGTGCTTTTGTTTGTAATTCTTACTTGTTTTAGCTTTACAGAACGACGTTGTTAACATGATTAACGATTATTGAAATAAAAAAAAAATGAATTTACTTATTAAACTTTTTCTGCTTTTAAAATAAAGACGGCAATTTCTTTTGACTGTTGAACATCGAAAGAACGTCGCTCGCTTCTCCAGAAGTAATCGAGCTTCAAAGTGCAGAATCAAAGTACTCCTTCTAAGCCAGTGCGCCTGAATGAAGGATCAGTTATGCCAGACACGGATACTCCGTCTGACACGCCTCGGCCGAGTTCTTACCTTCTAAGCCCGATCAACGGTAGCTCCCAACAGGGACTGTCTCTCCTAAGCAAGGTGGAATTGCTATCTTGAACCAGTGATATTTCTAGACGCCCCGCGATGGCCGAGTATCCAGTCGTGTTCACCCGTCAGTTTGTATGTCGCGTCAGTTTTGTCAGCATAAACATACATACATCATGCATTCTATTTGCATTCTCATTCATATCGCATCATTATCACTCTAGTCGGTCTTATCCCTAGTGATAGCTGTCCTCTCGGTCGAGTTGTCAGTTCTTTCCTCGATTAAGAAATGTTGTGTTTGAACGATCTCTCCTCCAGTTTATTTCTGGATTGAAGTTGGGTCCTTGACCACTTTGATAACTTGAACCTCTAAAGGACCAGAGAACCTTTACCAAATGTCACTCTTCGCCATGGGAGATGATATCCTTGCTTTCCCGGATTAAGGAAAATCCCCAGAGAAAGCCTCTTAAATAGAGATTCGGCAGTACGGCAGTTTTTCTCCGAAAAACCCACTGATGAAAAGGTCATCGGCACCTCAAAATTGGATCACATCATATGGCATTTCTCCGAGAAGATCTCCGAGAAAAGTATGATGTAAAGACCCAAGTGAATGCAGTCTCTCAAGGGACTCGCATTCCCCGAGTAGAGTCAACAAATGGCATCTCCAACTGAGAAGTTTGTACACCTCTACAACTCAGACGACTGGGTTCCCCAGCAAGTCTGACATCAAAACTTTTTTCACTCAAATGGCATCTCCCCAGGAAAATTCGGCGAGAAGTTTGAAGGAAAGCCGCTACGAATAGCGTCCCTTGTCAATAAAGTTTATTGACGAAAGAAACTGAGACCAATTCCTTGGTAGGAAACCAGGATCGAGGGGAAGTTTACCTTTTTTAAGCATCATTGCTTAGCGAAAGAAGATGAATGCGTGAATTACCATTCATAAGCGCTGTCAAAATTTCGGGTATTCCGATATTTAATCCTCTTGAACCCCGAATGCCCGAATAGCTTCGCCATTCACACCTTCGTGTCCAAGAAGATTAAATAGGGGAATCTGTCATACCCCAAATTTTGACCACTAATATTTCCCATCATTGTGCAAATCATCATCACAATATGGATGAACCATTAATCTCCCCAAAGATGGGTGAGCATCCACTACCATCAAGAATTAGGGTTTCAAGCCCTCTCAGAGCCTTAGACAAAGGATCAATCAAGGAAAGACTTCATCTTCAACTTGTCTAGCCTCTAGAAATATCCACAATGGATCAAAAGGACTCCTACTCTAAGGATTAAGCACAAAGCTGCTCCCTTCTGGGTGGATCAAGTCTCAAGGTCGACAGTGTCACCAAATTAGGGTTTTGGTCGACCAGGGCCTCCAGATGGAAATATTTCATCTGGGCACAAGCCAATGATCCAAAACATAACCTAATATACTCCATGGAACCTCATGGACCCAATCATCAAGTCAATTTTGCCTCAAGGGATGCATTCAGCAAAGATCAAGAATTAGGGTTTCTTGACCTAATTCACCCCTAAGTTGACTTTTGGGATAAATCATGGGCCAAGACCTCAAGAGAGGGTTTTAGGGTCTCTAATGAACTATATTGATCCATTTGGAACAATGGATTAATCCAAGAAGCTTGAGCAACAAGTCTCAATTTCATCTGCACCACAATTAGGGTTTCGCGAGGAAAGTCAACTGTAACTTTGACTTTTGACCAGGACATGCTCCCAAGCCCTAAGACATGATTCAATATACCCTATGACACCCATGGAACATGTCCATAAAGTTTGATTTAGGTCAAGGACATGATTTCATGAAGAATTGCACAGTTCGGAATTCATCTGATAAAAAGTCAACTGTACACAAAAGTCAACTTTGACTTTTTGAGATTTTTCACCAAAATGGATTTTTAACCCTAAAATGATGTTAATGTATGATTTGAATCATCATTCATCAAGAAAAATCAAAGAAAGTGGGATAACTTGTAAAAGGGGTAACCATAAAAACTTAGAAAAATTTCTAAGTTATGGAAAAAGTGACACTAATGTGCCAACTTTGGAGGATCATAACTCCTAAACCACAAGGCCATTGGTCCCCATTCAAAGCTTGATTTGTAGATCTCATTGCCCTATACAAAAGCTTGAGTCATGAGATATGACATTGGCAAGTTGCCTTGTTGAAATCTGTCAAGGCAAGGCAGATTTTGCATTTTTGGTCGATTTGTCAAAATCAGCCAAATCCAAATGCTCCTATCCACTTGGACACCTCTAAGGATTGAATCTAAAGGGGACAATCACTGAGCCAAGCCTCCAAAGTCTTTGGAACAAGAAATAACATGTTGAACCTAGAATGGCCAAAATAGGGACAAGACTCCAATTTTGGATTGGAGCATTCAATGGAAGCATCAAGGTGGCATGGACTGAGCCATTCTCAACTGAATTCAGTCAAGACTTATCCAAGACCAAGGGAACCACAACCCTGTGCCCTAATCTCTAGTCAATGGCTAGAGGAGACTTGCATTTCCATTGGCCAACATTGAACAAACACCTGCTGCAGTTGCCATTCACTGTGGATCCCAAAACAAACTTGCTCTACTATAAATAGAGCTCAATTGTGATCAGTTTGTGTACACCAAAGCCATCTAACAGATGTTTTCCTCAAAATCTCTTTCTCTTGGCAAAAATGCCTTTCTTAGCAAGGTAGCTATCAGGTTTTGAGTTTGAGAGCTTTTTCAATCAAACGAACCACTCACACACCTCACATACATCATATAGAAGTGATCCAAACACTCACATAACATCTGGAACACAGATTTCACAAAATCACCAGCTGGTTGCTCAAACTTTCAATCAAGTTGCAGCTGAGGTACCACAAATCGTTCCAGCCATTTTCAATCAAGTCCAGGCATTCAAACACACTCCATAGGGTGTAAGGAAGCTGTTCAGATCATCACCACTCATCTGTAATACCTCCAAATCAAAAATCACATTGCACTTGCTGTCACGGCCTAGAGGTAAGCATACACTTGGTCATCTCTCAATCTATGCATATTTCCTCGCACAATAATTTGGCCATATGTTCATAATCATGCATGGAATGTTTTCCCTCAATTAATTGCATTGTTTGAATCGTGTATCAAAAATCCTAGCCTTCATGCAGAAATTAGGGTTCTTGAGGATTTTTCATGATTTCTTGTTATATGTTTAATTTAAATGAAATTAATGGACATGGACATGATCATGAGGTTGAGACGAGCATAATGATATGTGGATTGCATGTTATAATCAAGTATTCAGGGAGATTGGATAGAAAATGCAAATCAGCCAAACCCAGAACACGCGCGTGTTCTTCAGCTGTTCTTGGCGCCTTTTTTGAATTTTCAAATATTTGAATTTTGTGATTTTTCTTTAATTGATTCAAAAATTAATTTCTCTCTGAGTTTTAATGATTTTGAGTTGATTCTTTTTTTAATAATTCACAAAAGTGTTAAAATATTTTATTTTCCCAAAAAATCCCAAAAATATTATTTATTTCATATAATTGATATTTTTGCAAAAAATTAATATTTTAATTGTTTTTGACATTTTAAATATTTTTTCCACATTGATTTTGCAACTTTTAATGCTTTCTAATTATTTTGTAGGTCAATACTTAATTTTTGAAGCATTAATCCAAGATCACAATTTGTTTTCCATATGTTAAACAATTTTGATCATTTTAATTGAATTTTTATTCAATTAAATACATTTTTGAAAACAAATTAGGGTTTTTGGATTAATTCAACCCTCATAAATCATTTTCAAAACTTTTGGGCCTTTAATAGAGTGTAAGACCCAATCCTTTTTTTTTTGACCAAATCATTTTTGGGCCTCAGTATATTGTATAAGTTCCGATACCGTAAAAAACAAACGGCGCGATCGTCGCCTTTTCAAAACAAAAAAAAACCTTGGGCCTACCCTCGAGTAGTAAGACCCATTTCTTTTCTTAAAACTCATTTGGGCCTCTATTAGAGTGTAAGACCCAACCCACTTGTACAGAAATATTTTTGGGCCTCACTTATTGTATAAGTCCCTCTGTACATTGTTTTTCGTCACGATCGTCGCCAGTTTAACGATAAACCATCTGGGCCTCTCCTTGAGCTATAAGACCCATTCAAAACTTTTGGGCCTCTAATAGAGTGTAAGACCCAATCCCCTTTTAACCAAAACCTTTTGGGCCTCACTTATTGTATAAGTCCCTTTACGTTAAAAGGAAACCTCGGCGCGATCGCCATTTCAAACGAAAAGTCAAATGGGCCTACCCTCGTGTTATAAGCCCCACTCTTTTTCTTTAAACCTTTTGGGCCTCGTGAAAGAATGTAAGACTCATCCCTTTGTACAGAAAAACATTTTGGGCCTCAGTCACTTGTATAAATCCCTCTGTACAAATTCAAACAGTGCGCTCACTGATAAAACCCTGGGCCTCTCCTTGAGCTGTAAGCCCCAAATCTTTCTTTTTCAAAGCACTTTCTCCTTTGATTTTGAATATACTGTTGTTTTCAATCTATCTTTGTTGAACAACTAACCAAACGGCATGGAAGCTCTACAACCGAGTAAGTGGTTATTGCTTTCATTTACTGCTTTCATATACATATAACTGTATTGTGGGGTTGTTTCACTGTAAGTCTTCTTTCATAAACTCAAATCAACTGTGTAATAATAGTATAGATATTTCGAGTTTCCCCAGCAACTACGTCTAGAACTAGGTGACGCCGTTTCGTTTATTCGTAGAAATAGACAACTAGATCCCCAATAGGATCACCAGATACAGTCTTCTCTTCGGCTGTCCTCATTAGGAATTGTCAAGAAACTCTATTCCCAGAGATGAATGTATTCTCCGTGAATGGCATCTTTGAGTTTCTTCCAAATTCTCAAACTTTCCTGACTTGATCTATTCCTTGTGAATAGCTTGCCTTGAATTTCTCGGGGTTTGGGGACCCATCGGCTTCTTAAAAGCATCGGCCTCCTCTTGGGCATCGTACAAGGACCCACAGGCTTCCTAAAAGCAACCCCGCCTCCTCATGGGCTTAGTACAAGGACCTTACGGCTTCTTAGAAGTATTCATAGCCTCCTCTTAGGCTTCGTATAATGATCTCTTCCTCCGGGAATGATAGCCTCCTCTTGGGCATCGTACAAGGACCCGTCGGCTTCTTAAAAGTTTCCAGCCTCCTCTTGGGCTTCGTACAAATTATCCCGACAACCTCCTAAAGGTATAGGAACAGAACTTAGTCATCTTCATAGAAAAGTCCTTTCATAGAGTCTACTACTATTTCTCAAAGCATAGTACAAAATATGACACTCTAGACTTGGACAGTCTAAGACCCTTGAGTCTCCAAGATATTCTCAAGTGACCCCTTCGTTAAATAGGAAGGAAACCCGCAGACTCGGACAGTCTCAATACCCTTTGGATTTCCCGCTTCCTTAAAGAACAGGAATAACCTGGATCCTTGAATCAAATCCATGAGTACAGTGTTACTCATATAAGAACTGATTTTCTCTTTAAAATCAGTATACTGGACCTGTCACTCAACTGAAACAGTAACCATAGCCTCCCTCTTGGGCTTTGTACAATGATCCTCCCCAGGGGAGTCAAACAACGTTCAGCCTCTCTCTCGGGCTTTGTACGAGACACATAAGGGACTCCCTCGTTGAGTCAATCACCCTTTCGCCTCCATCTCGGGCTTTATACGAGATACAAAAGGGTTCTTCCTGAGCCAAACGAATTTCCGCCTCCATCTCGAGCTTCATACGAGATACCAAAAGATTCCCTCGTTGAGTCAAAACCTTTTAGCCTCTCTCTCGGGCTTTGTACGAGACACATATCAGCCTCCTCTTAGGCTTTGTATAAGAAAACCACTGGTTGATCCAATCAACCTTTTAGCATCAAAGTTGTGCCTCGTTCACAGTACACAAACATCAATAACTCCTTCCCCTTCCATCTAATCGTTGTAAGCGGCAAGCCTCTGGATCATCTACATCCATGCCACTGTCCCTCTTTTAGCATAAGAAAGTCCTAAGGAAAGATGGCATTGCTCTACACTGAGTTAAAGTCTTCTCCTTCAGGTTAAAATCCCCTATAAAGGAAATTATGGCATTGTCGGATTCACATATCTTGCTTAAAGTAATTCTCCTTTATAAAACAGTTGTGACATACAACCCCCCTCTTTAGAGATAACAAATTCTCTCTAAAGTCAGGACTTTTAGCTTCACATCTTGGGCTTTGAACAAGATACAAACTACCTTTCGCTTCACGTCTTGGGCTTTGAACAAGACACCAAAACAACCATTTCCTCCCATAGAATAGGAGGAACTACGAATGCTCTGATTTCCTTGTTTCGGTAAACGGGAATACGTAGGCATAAGATTGAAAGAAAAATCTTAGCGAGCACACTAAACAAAAACCCAAAATCCCATACTCTCATGTATCTATCAAAAAGCATCAGTCCTAACATCCTAATCCTTGTTCCCCGCCAGAAACCATTCTGTCAAAATAGCATAAGAAAGGTCCCACCACATTGATCGCATCCGTAACCTAACAGACCGCTGTTTAAACTCAGTATGCAAGCAGGGTTAATTGGAGACATCTATTTCCCTTCCTTATCCAGCTCACAATAGGATAAAAAATGAATCGACCTGTAGTTTAAGCTCAACCGCAGAGAGCGACCAGCGCTTAAGAACCGCGTCCAAAATCGCTCGCTACAAATCGACCACACAAATCCTAGGACATGTGCTAAATTTTAAGAGAGAGTGAATATAACTTGAAATAAAGGAAATGTAAACTGAACTCCACGTTCGACACTGCTGAAAAAAGAAACCTAAGTGAACTCCACGTTCGACTACTCGCAGTAAAGTAAAAGCTTGGAAGTTAAAAGGCTGTAAATAAAGAATGCAGAATTTAAAAGCGTCGAAAGTAACAGACAAGAAGTAAAAAGCATTGAAAATAAGGCTTGAAAATAAAGACTTGAATTGATAAAAATGCAGGAAGATAAATTACTGTTGAAGATAAATGACAAAAATGTAAATGTGCTTGAACTCCACGTTCTTGAATGTAAAAGATGCAGAAAAATAAATGACTGTCGAAAGTAAATGACGAGGAAATAAATGACTTTAAAAGTAAATGCAATGATATAAAAGCTTTTGAAGATAAAATGCAATGAACTCCAAGTTCTTGAAAATAAAGACTGGAATTGATAAAAGTGCAGTCGAAAGTAAATGCGGAAAGATAAATGACTTTAAAAATAAATGACTTGAAGATAAAAGACTTTGAAAGTAAATGCTTGAAGATTAAATGCTTGAATGTAAAGATGCAAGAAGATAAATGTCGAAAGCTTTTAAATGAAAGTAAAAACAAGGTTTAAAATAAACTTGACTGAAAATAAAGATTCAAGGAAAAGTTAAGACATGAAAGGTAAAGTTCAGGAAAATGTAAAGTGCTGAAACATAAACATGATGAAGATAAATTGCATTGATGAAAGAAAGTGGTGTTACATTGCATACATTCTCATGAACTCGTTTCTCTACACGCGAGTACTTTGAGTTTCTTTGAGTAACTTGTACAAAAATACGAACACACATATTCTATAGAAATAACTCCTATTTATAGTGCTAAGAAATAACTACTAAGTGGTGGTTATGCTTCCAAACGTGTCCTCTTGGCGCCTTTCTCCATTTCAACTGCTCCCACGTTCAGCAACTGATCCTTTTGAAATTCAAACATTTGAAATTTTCCCTCCAGCCTCAATGTGATAACTGCAACGCGCGTTTCAGCATTCTCACGGTCGAAGCATCTCCCAACACTTAGCCATTTTTTTAAGGTTTCCAAAACCCCTATTCGACTCAGGCTTCACCAAAACTGGGTAGAAGCCTTCTTTACGTTAAAAATAATTTTTTAACTTAAAATAGCTTTGATTCTTTCTAGCGTCGAAAATGAGGGTTAACAAATTGCCCCCTAAGAAATGTCCTTTCGCCAGAATTGGTAAGAAGGTCATTTTTTGATTCAACAACCATTTCGGCGCTTGTTTGCATGGCTTCAACTGAATAATCTACTAATCACTCAGTGGCTCAATTGTTCAGTTTATTTAACCCATGCTTATGACATCATGCCATTATGACAAACCCTTAAACGTCTCTTCAGCCGCACTCATCATAACTCTTTTCTTGAAAATATATGTTTGCAGTCTGAACATAACTGCTACTACTCATCACGTTTCCAAGAGAAAGACACGCGTCCCACTACCTTCTCAACTTCAACGGTGGATCCAAGGCTCTTGGGATTTTCAAATGCCTATAAATATCTGTTTTCACCATTTGGTGAACTTTCCACACTTTCATACTCTCAAGCAACTTTCTCTTCTTTTTCAGTTTTCTTCACGCAAAACCCAGAAAAGCACCACTTCTTTTCATTTTCTCTAACAATGGAGTCGTCCCAAGTGAATCCTCAACCAAAGAAAACCCAAAGAGGCAAGGCTACTCAATTCTAACAAGCCATTCCTCCATTTGCAAATATCCCAGCCCCCCAAATAGTGGATAATCGACGTTGCCTGCCGGAACCCACCACCAAAGAGGCACGAGCCATATATAAGTCTCAGGTAATGATTCCTTTAGTCGTTTCTGACAAACCTTATGCAATGTCTGGTCCTCTAGCTAATGTTGACATTTCTAATGAGAAACTAAGTGAGTTTCTCCCCTCTTACCGGAAAACAAGGCCATTAGGGCAAAAAAGCTTTTCCAAGATCAACGTTTCTGATGAAACCTCTCCTGAAGAAATTCCACTACCCAAGATCAATGTTAGCTATCTCACTGATGGCACAAGGCTAGTAAGAGTTGTTACTCCTTTGAAGGATTTTGACCAATGGATGGCAAAGATGGAAAAGGTCAAGTCTGAACATTGGAAAAACATAGGGATTTATGACCTTCTTATGCTGTCGAAGACCAGCGTACCATACTGCTTAAACATGCTGGCAGCGTCCTTATATTTTTGGGACAACACCCACTACACCTTCCATCTGCCATGTGGAATGGTTACCCCTACACTGTTCGACTTGGCTGCCATCACAGGGCTTCGCCCAGATGGCCTTATTTACAACCCTGAAGAAGATGCTGAGGATGTTATAGGCATTTCAAGTTCCAAACTCACCTACACCCACTTCATCAAACACTACTTCGACGCAAGTCATGATGAAGTATCTTATAAAGAACATATTGCATTTCTCACAGTATGGCTGTCGAGATATGTTTTCTGTACAAAGTCCTTGCAAGTGGCTAAGAAGTACTTGCCCCTTGCTAACCAGCTTCACAACAACAGAGGGGTCTGGTTAAGTGAACTCATCCCGGCGAACCTTTATGAGTCCATCAGTGAAGGGGCTTCTCGACTGAGGCACATGGAAGCTCAAGGTTCTGTCCACTTGAGTGGACCTCTTTGGCTGCTTCAACTGTGGCTCAATGCAACATTTGAAGCTAGCCTTCCCAGAAAAGGGCTAGTTGACGAAGCCTCCGCTGAGATAAGGGAGATGAGCGTCGAATGGCCCCGTTTGGTCAAACTTATGCCCAATGATGATGGTGAAACCCTTCAAGGGGCCTTCACCAGCTATATCATGATGTTTTCCAAGCGCTATAAGTTTACTCCCAGCATGGCACCCTTTGCTCAAAGAAGATATGGCCCTGTGTGGTTTACAAGGCCATTTCCAAATCCTCACAAGACTCTTGACAATGAATCTGTTGCTATTTAGGAAGCCTTTTTAATTCCCAGATTCATTGTCCAAAGGCTGAACTTGGGGAGAGGCCTTTCAGCATTGATTGCTTACCAACCAAATCTTGTCTCTCGACAATTTGGGCTGGCCCAGAGCTTTCCTCAATGTTTATATGAGAAGAAAGGCCAAGTAATCCTTCACACTGCAAGCTTTGGTGAAGAAGATGTCACCAGTACACTCGTCAGCTAGAATGAGAGAGGAGGAGTTCTGTCTCCTGTGTTTTTTGAGCCTTCTTTCTTATGCACTTCATCATTCCATCACTGGTGGTCGAAGCACTACAATGAGCATTTTCTTGATGTGGCTACATTTTCTTCATTGCTTGACCAAGCTTTTATTGATGTGCAGGACAAGACGAAGAAGAGTAAGTTCACTCACCTCCAAGAAATACAGGCTTTCCAAAAATACTTTGAAACTGTCTATCGACCAGATGATCTTGGTCGAACCATTCACGAGGCTGCTATTCCTTTAAAGAGAAAATTTCTACAACAGTTGGATCAACTAAAAATCCCTTCAGACGTCCCTCGTGAGAAACGTTATGAGGTAGCTTTTGAAATTTTCCCTCCAAAGTTCCCTCGACTGCCTAATGCTGATTTTGGAGTGGCACTTGCCCCTCCATTTCCAGATTGGTTTGTCTGTGGTGAACACTTAGAACTTCTTCTACAGCAGTCTCAGCCAAAAGCTCAACGAGTGGTTCCGACTAAGCATACGCTAGACAGTTTCAAAGGATACCTTCATATAGGAATTCAGGATGTTCGTGTCAAATCTGAAATATATGAAGGTTTGAAGCCCTTATTCCATGGCTTTATAACTAACCATTTAATCATTAACTTGTAACAATTTTCACTGTCTTTCAGCTGTGCCTAGGAAAGCTCCTTCAGCCAGGGCTGCTGCTGCACAAAGTAGCAAAGAACCAGAAGCCAAACAGGTATGTTTCACATCCCTTGCCTATGTTCTTATTATGTGAATCACTTCTCACATTTGCATCACCTTTTCAGACTGGTCGAAAACCTCCTACACCTTCAAAGAAAGGTAAAAAGGATGCCCCAGTTGTTGTTATATCTTCAGATGCTTCAAATGAATCTCCTGAGGAGGTTCTTACAAAGAAAAGAAGAAAACCAATAAAAGCATCTGGACCTGCTGGCCCACCTCCTTCTAAGGTGGCCAAAATACTTGAAAAGGCACCCACAGCAAGTGGTGTCGAAAAACAACCTTCCATGGTAGCCACCCAAACACCTCCTGGCGACCATGAAAGTGGTAACTCAAGTCCTACTGCTGTACAAGCTCAGGTATGTGCACCATTTTTTCATTATACTGACGTCTTTCGCCCAAATTCTTTCAATCTCATTTTCTTCACTTGTGTTCTTTAGGCAAACATAAGCAATAATCCTGACCCTCAACCAGCTTCGGGCAATTTTGCTACCGACATAATCAATAATCCCACCCCTCAACACACTGCAGGAATCCCACTACACTCCTCAACAGCCAAGGTGAACCAACTTACCATCCATCATCTAATCTTGGCTCTGGTTTAAGTGAAATTAATCAACCTAATCCTCTAGCTACAGACCCCACCAACCCTCCTGCCCAAACTACTACGCAAAATGCACAGGCTGATGGCTCTAACTCTGATGATGATGATGCTTCAAGTCCACCACTTTTCGACCTGGCTAACTTCATGGATACTGATCAACTGGTTGTCGAAGAAGAAGGTGGTCCTGAGGCTCAACCTCAAAACGAAAATCCTGGACAAGCTGCCCCTGAAGAAACACATGAACCACATCCTGAACCAGCTGATGACCAGGCCAACCTCCAACCAACTGCTGAAGAAAATGATGGAGGAGTGGCAGTCGAAACTGAAGAAGAAAAGGATAAAGGAGAAGAATCAGAAGAAGAAGAAGAGGAAGAAGACCAACCAGATCCTACCCCTCACCATACTTCTTCGCCCGTGGTCCAGCAACCTTTGGCTAACGTTCCAAATCCCGGAGACTCACTGACAGCCCTCAAGTGGTCGAACCCACGTAAGTATTCCAAATTAATACTCGGGCAGAAGTATGGTTCTTCTTCTTCTGGCTCTTCGACTCCAGCATCAGATGATTTCGCCAAACCAATCCTCCAAGCCATAAAGAAAAAATTCTTCAAGGGGGACATTCACAGAGTTTTGGCCTCAGACCCCACTGAACCCACTTATCTGAAGGACACCCTTGAAAAGCTTGAGCTCGCCACCCTTAATCCAGACGTTTCTGGTTTTCTGATAGAGTTAACCGCTGTGGTGAACCAAATAGCTGCAGAAATAAAGTTGCTTCCATCTATCAGGAATACCATAGAAGAAACATCTGGTCATGAGAGTTCAACCTGGTGTAGTGCAAAAGAGTCGTATGAAGAGGTCGAACGTATGGAGGCTGATCAAAAGAAAAAACAAGAAGAGATAGCCTCCAACCAGAAGGATATTGAAGCCTGGAAGCAACAAATCACGGAGCTACAAGCCAAAATTAAAAATGCTGAAAAACGCAACCGTGAATTGTAACATTTCGACGACACTAAGATGGCTAAAGAAATGAAGAATGATATGGATCGTATTGAGGCATCCCAAAGATATGAAAAAGAGCTCGCAGCAGCCAAACTTGATGAATCTTTATGCAATGCTCGTCTTAAACATCACATTGAAGCCTTTGCTCAGTTGGCGTCGAGGCTTCCCTTCTGATACTTTTGAAACCTTTATTTGTTTAACCATCATTTGTTTCTTGGCCTTTTCAGGCCTTTATGTAATGACAGTTTTTATACCTTTGGCACTAATTAAGTAATCCTTAGTATTCCGCCATTAACTACCTTCGACTCATATTATATTATGATGCATTTTATTTATTGCCTCACATCTAAGTCAAATTTGCAATTAAGGCATTCTATCTTTTTCTTGGAAAGCCAAACTTTTCAGCTTTAAAACTCCAAGGCATAAACCTCTAGCTTTAAACTAACATTTATAGCATAGCCCTCAGGCATACTTCCAAGAATAATTCACATGGTTTCACCGTTTGACTGGCAAATCCAATCAATACTTCTCCTCTATAAATTCTCTTCCATCTGAACCATGTTCATTCATCAAAGTAAATATGAACAACTCAGAGAAGTCATCAGCCTAGAAGACAGCTGATAAGGCAAAAGAAACTGAAGAAACCAAGAAAACGGAGGCAACAAAGAAACCTGAAGCCTCTACTGGAGCAACTTCCAGAGCAAAAAAGCGAGAAACCAACATGAGGATCTCTAAGAAAGGGCGTTCCAACACCCAGGACTTTGATGATAATGAGCCAGACGCAGACTACATAGACTTCCTTAAACCCATTGACTGGAGAGATTATGAATAATCTTTCCTATCTTTGAAAGATGTTATGTTGATTCTCCTTTGCTTTGTATGCCATATTAGCCTGAGTTTGCCTATTTTGGCTTTCCTTTCTTAAAATAAAACTTACGTTTTAATATGAATCTCTTGCAACATAGGCTTATATTTTTTCAAATACTTGCCATTTACTTTCAAGATTCTTTTATCTTTGTCTAACTCTTCCACTTCATAAGTTCCATTAAAGAAAACTTGTATGACTTGGAATGGACCTTCCCACTTAGGAGACCATTTGCCTAGTGTTCTATCCTTTCGATCCATAGGCAAAATCACTTTCCAAACTAAATCCCCACATGCAAAAGATTTAGACTTAACCTTTTTGTTGTAGGATTCTTCGACCCTTTTCTTTTGTCTTCTTAACAACTCCAAGGCTCTAAGCCTTTCTTCGTCCAAATCCACTAATTCATTCATCATCATTTCCCAATAGTCCTCAGAGGGAATCTCATGATGTCTTTGAACTCTTATAGATTGTAAATAAATCTCAACAGGCAATACTGCGTCATGACCAAAAGTAAGTCGAAATGGGGTAGTATTAGTAGCCTCTTTAGGGGATGTTCGACATGCCCAAAGAACTTGGTCTAATGTCTTGTGCCAATTTCTAGGCCTCTTTCCCACATGCTTCTTAATTAGTCCAATCACTACCTTATTGGCAGCTTCGACTTGCCCATTGGCCTGAGCATAATAAGGTGTAGAAGTCAATAACTTAAAACCTATTTCTTTGGCAAACTCCTGCATCTTTCGACCAGTAAACACTGATCCTTGATCCGTAGTGATTGTTTCAGGAATACCAAATCTATAAATAATGTGATTTTGAATGAATTCAATAACATCTTCTTGACCTATATTCGCCAGTGGTATTGCTTCAATCCACTTGGTGAAATAGTCAATTCCCACCAAAATATATCTTTGGTTCTTTGAAGATGTTGGTCGAATCTCTCCCACTATATCCAAAGCCCATCCTCTGAAAGGCCATGGTTTCACTATGGAATGTAATTCACTTGCAGGGATATGCTGTATGCCAGCATGAATTTGACATTCTTGGCAACCCTTAGCAAATTCTATGCAATCTTTCAGCATAGTCGGCCAATACATGCCTTATCGAAACAACAACCATTTCATCTTCTGGACAACTTGGTGTGCTCCACATGCCCCACTATGTACTGTCGAAAGAGCCAAATATGCCTCTGCTTCACTAAGGCATTTCAATAAGACTCCCTCAGGGGTCTTTTTAAACAATTCATTACCCAAAAGTACATAACTTAAAGTTTGATACCTGATTTTTCGCTCTGTCGAAGCCGTTGGATTTTGCAAATATTCAACTATAGGCTTCCTCCAGTCTTCATCTGTCAAATTATCTATAGCAAAAATTTCAAAATTTTTGCCATCTATGCATCCAAGCCTAGTTGTTTCTAAGTCTGATGGGCACAATCCAACAGCCACCACTTTACTTCTTGCTTCAATTACTTCTTGAAGATTTTCCTTCGACACTTTGTATCCAGAGGCAATTTGAGCCAAGTCATTAGCAACTTGATTCTCTATTCTAGGTATGTGTTGGATGGCCACTACCTCAAATTTCTTTAATAATCTATTGGCTATCACAAAGTACATAATGAGATTTTCTTTAACACATTTATATTCCTTTGTGATTTGTTTTATAACCAATTCTGAGTCTCCCATTATTTCGACTCTAGTTGCCCCCAATTCTAACAAAATTTCAAGGCCAGCAATTAATGCTTCATATTCAGCCTCATTGTTAGAGCAAGGTCCTTCGACCTTGTACTTGAATTTTGTTGGAATTTTTTCAAGAGAAATAATGTATATTCCCACTCCTGTTCCATTTTTATGACTTGATCCATCAAAGTATAACTTCCAGTATTTTAATTCAACATAATTCAAATCATTTTCATTTATGGAGTGGTCAACTATAAAGTCTGCAACTATTTGCCCTTTCACAGCTTTTAAAGGTTGATATGTTAGAGAAAATTCTGTTAATGCTAATGCCCATTTGCCAATTCGACTATGCAAAATAGGCTTAGATAGCATATGTTTTATAACATCAAAGTGAGAAGAAACATACACATCAACTAGCTTTATATATTGCTTCAATTTAGTACAAGAGAAATACAAGCATAAACATAACTTTTCAATCATACTATACCTAGTTTCTGCATCATTTAAAACTCAACTAAGGTAATAAATGGCTCTTTCGACTCCATTTTCATCCTCCTTGGCTAACATGCTCCCTAGAGTTTTATCTGATGCAGCTATATACAATCTCATACTCTTGTTTCTATAAGGTGGTGAAAGAATTGGAGGGTGGCTTAGGTACTCCTTGATTTTGTCGAAGGCTTCCTGCTGTAATTTCCCCCACTCAAAACCATCTTTGTTGAAACGAAGCAATGGCGAAAAGGCTTGTGTTTTGCCACTCAGGTTGGATATAAACCTTCTTAAGAAGTTGATCTTGCCCAACAACGACTGCAACTCCTTTTTAGTTGATGGCGCTTTCGCCTCCATTATGGCTTTGGTTTTATTCTGATTTATTTCGATCCCTTTCTTGTGGACCACAAAGCCTAGGAAATCCCCTGTCTGCACACAAAAAGCACATTTGAGAGGATTCATTTTAAGACCATATTTTCTCATCCTTTCAAAGGACTGTCGAAGATGGTCAATGTGACTTTTCCCAGAAATAGATTTTATAACAATATCATCAATGTAAATTTGCATGAATGTGTCTATAAAATCATGGAAGATTGAATTCATCGCCCTTTGATAAGTGGCACCAGCATTTTTAAGACCAAAAGGCATCACTACCCATTCATAGGGGCCTAAGGTTCCAGGGCATCTAAAAGCAGTTTTATGAACATCTTCCTCAGCAATGAATATTTGGTTGTAGCCGGAATATCCATCCAGCATACTAAGATATTTATGTCCTGCTGCATAATCTATTAACATTTCTGCTACTGGCATTGAATATTCATCTTTAGGAGTTGCAGAGTTTAAATCTCTAAAATCAATGCAAACTCTCAAAGATCCATTCTTTTTAATAACAGGTACTATATTAGCCAACCATTCGACATACCTTGCCGTGCGAATGAATTTGCAACGAAGCAGTCTTTCGACTTCCTCTTTGATCTTTGATAATATCTCTGGTGCAAACCGTCTTGGATTTTGCTTGACTGGTTTTTTCCAGGTGTCATAGGTAACCTGTGTTAGACCAACTCCCTGCTCAAACCAGGCATCTCATCATAATCCCAGGAGAAGCAGTCCTTGAAATCTTTCAACAACTGAACCACTTCAACCTTCAACTGGGGATCAAGGTTGGCACTGATATAGGTAGGCCTTTTGGTTGTCCCCTCACTGAGGTCAACTTCTTCTAAAGGATCTTGTGCTAGCATTTTGATATTATTCGCCAACGGATCCTTCTCAAATTCCAAAGGCTCGTCTTCATAGATGGCGTCGAGCCTCTGGCTTTGCTCTCTAGTTTCAACCTTAGCTGGAGGTTTTGGGTCGAAGTCCTTACCAGGACTTTCTTGATAAAATTCAGAAATGGCTTCGCCAGCCATATAGTCATTGGCAGCTTCCAAAGCCGCTTGTAGTTTTGTTTCAGCCACATAGGCCGAAATCCTTTTTAAAGCTTCGAACTCAGTCATGATCACTGAATTCATTTCCCCATCCTGTGGGCTCTATTGGAGGTGAGCCTAAGCATGGCAACCTTCCTCCTGGTACTTCCTTGTCCCACCTGAAACCTTCGACAGGGTGTAAATACAATGAATAAAACGTTTCTTCCTCAGGCGTAAACTCAAAGTCGGCTGGAGGACATGGAGCAATGTTTGCCAAATGTTTCTCAAACTGTCTACTATCCACATGATTAATAGGCACCTTAAAGTACCCTTGATCAGCTTCAATATTTTCAACTATCCCATCTGGTCTCCAAATTGTGATTCTTTGATGCATAGATGAAGGTACAACACCTATTCCATGAATCCACTCCCTACCCAAGAGTAGATTGTAGGTAGCTTTTGTCTCAACGGCCATAAACATTGTTGGTCTGGTAATGGTTCCCACAGTAAGATCCACTTGAATCACTCCTAGAGTGGAACCAACTTTTCCTTCATAGTTCGACAGAACCATGTTGTGGGGTTTGGTATCAGTCTCAAACTTCCCAATCTTGCTCAGCAAAAATCTTGGCATTAAATTAACAGTTGCACCACAATCCACCAAGATTTTGTTAACAGGAACATTTTCTACTTTGCCAGTAATGTAGAAAGGCTTCAGATGACCCTTCATTGCCTCTGTGGGGCGTTCAAAAAAAGCATTATGTTCTTCGATGCACCCATTGTTCATGATGTAATAACACACAGGCTTGTGTGCCAACATTTCTAATTCAGCAGTTTAATCCAAGTCTTCGACCTCTGAAACTTGACCAAATTCTTTTGGCATCACTGATACCACATTCACAATAATATCTAGAGAAGCTGCTGACTCACTGTCGAAATTATCAGTCATATTCTCATCATCTTCAACTTTCTTCTCTGGCTAAACATTGAACAGCTTTCGCCTTATGGGCATCTTCTCAATTATCCCAGCTTGATTATCAATATTGGTGCTTGACTCTCCTTGTACCTGAGCCTCCCTGATAGCCTTTCGCCTACGTTGCTCTCTTCGCCATTGTGATCTAGACATGGGATTTTTACCCTTGTAATTTTGAGAAATGTATGCTGACTTGTTGGTGGTATGGTTCTCTTTTCTATACTCAAATGAAGAACCTCTTTCCACATCAAATTTCTCCCACTTCTTCTTCTGTCCTCTTCCTTCGATATGCTTGATCCAACTACCTGTTGGCACATTCGCAGCTGGTTTGAATGTACCTGGCCTAACTCCTGGTACTTAGTTTTTCAACCCTGTCGAAAGTCGTCTATGGTCAAAACTTCTGGGACCTTTATTTACCTTTTGCCACCAGCTTCCACCAGCTTTTTTGACACCTTCTAACTTGTGGGCAGCTTTCTCATCAAAATGGCGCTGCATCTAGGACATAGCATTACTCCAGAACCTTTCTTCTGGCAACGGTGCAGAAAATCCACAATTGTCTCCTCTTGCTTAGGATAAGCTATTTTGTTGCGCTCTTCTTGTTCATCTGCCTTACTCACTGCTTTTTGATCTATAATTTTGACCATATTGACATCAATTTTATCCTTTAAGTGCATCTTGGAGAAATGAGCTTCAAGACTTTCTGTGGTCTTCGCCAGACAACCACCACTTGCTGCTGATCTTGCAGCTTTTTGGGAAGCCTTCTGCAAAGCAGTCTTTTCAGCTTCGACCATTTCCTCAGCATTGACTCTTTCAACATCAGGAGATGTCTTGAAGAATTGTTCAGCAGCCATACATATCCAGTTTTCTACCAAACAACCTTCCATGTTTATCATCTCTCCTACCAATAGCATGCCATCTTCCAACTCTTTAACAACTTGGACTTTGGGGGCGTTCCTGCCCATAGCCTCGTTGGTACTGATACTGCATGAGCTAGTATCAGATTCTTCAACCAATTCGACCATGTTAATGCCCTCAGTGGCATTTATCTTCAATTCGCTTACTGCCATATCCAATATCTTGGCAGCATTATCCATCTCAACAAACTTGTCAGCAGCTTTTTTGGTCACCAACATTAAACTGGCCCCATCAGCATTCAAGCCATTCGCAGCCTTATTAAAACCTTCAGTTACCACAGGATTGGTGGCGAAGTCCTTAGTGACTTCCACCATGTTGACTGACTGATCAAATCCTTCTGTGGCTTCGACCATCTGAACCTCGTGAGGCTCTGTATAGTTAGCCTCTGCAACTTGCAATGGGTCAGAGTCAATTTTCATCTGAGCTTTGCCTTTGTCACCAAACTTCAGCCTCCCTTCTTGAATAGCATTTTGCACCAAATCCCTGAAAAGAAAACATTGAGAAGTTTTATGACCCAAAAAATTATGGTACTTACAAAAACCTCTTTTCTTTCTTTGTTCTAAAGGTGGCATCTTAGCACCAGCAGACACTATCATTTGCCCATCTTTAACTAACAAATCAAAAATTTTGTCACATTTAGTGATGTCGAAAGTGTATGTTTTCTTAGGAAATTTGTCGTTAGATTCGACAGGATTTTTTCCATTTGAAGGAGCTAATAATTTGCAGGCATAAGGTGGACCTTGCTTTAACTCAGCAACGTCAACCTCATTTCCGTCGAAATAAGATGTTTCATCATACAAATTCTCCACATCTTCATTTCATTCGACAAAGGCTACTTTTTTACCCCTGCTGAATTTAGCCTTTTCCTCTTTTAGCCTTTCTAGTTGTCGGACTCTATCAGCTAACTGGGCCATATCTCTAAGATATTGGGTATCTAATTTCTTCCTAATGGAATAATCAAGACCCCCAGCAGCCATTACAACCAACTCATGTTCTGGTACTTGTGTAAAGCACCTGGATTTAAGAAGTCGAAACTATTCAGGTAATCATCAATTGGCTCAGTAACTTTGCGTTTGATGTTAGCCAATTCTTTCAAATTAATCTTAGTTTGCCCCATGTTGAACTGTTCATGAAACAAACGCTCTAACTGGGTCCAATTGTATATGGAATTTGGAGGCAAAGTAGTGAACCATGTGAAGGCATTCTTGGTAAGGGAACTTGGGAAGTATTTGATCCTAAGGCTTTCGTCAGCTGCAATTTCGCCTGCTTCAATCAAATACCTAGCCACATGTTCGACAGTAGATTCAGTAGTATCTCCTAAAAACTTGCTGAACTTTGGAACCTTCGTCCTAAGGGGTAATTCTGCTTGGAGAATATAATCCACTATAGGCGAAGTATAATTTGGCCTTGTGAAGCCAAGATTCACACCATTTCTGGTCATTATCCTTTCAACCATGGCTGCGAGATTATTTTCTTCTGCTTGATTTTGATGTCGAACCTGTCTAAGGAACTGATCAGCATTTTGGTTCCTGTTCACCATCACTACTGGCTCTTCCTCTATCTGGATTGGCATCTGGTTTCTTGGTGGTTCGACTCTAAAATGATCAACCATCTCTTGATCTTCCAAGTTCACCTCAGGTACATGACGTGGATGACGTCTTGGGATATCTTCGACAACAGTTGCTCTTCGATCCACCGCTGGTACTCCCATGAAATCAGTCATGCGTGCCAATTGTGTAGCCAATTGTTGGTTAGTTTGAGTCGTATTTTGAATCAAGGGTTGAAAAACTTCTCCCATTATCTGAGACAACGTATGCATCATTTCCATGTTACTTTCATCCATCTGCTGTCTCAAATAATTTATGGATGTATTTGTAAGACTAGGCGCTTGTACGGAGTAACCAACACCTATACTCTGATTGTTTCGACCCCCTGATCCTAATCCTTGTAATGGCGAAGACACTACATTCTCTGAAAATACAGGTGGAGCATTCTGCAGATTTTGCATCATTGATGTATGCATACCATAGGGTTGACTCCTTGACCCTGGATGTGGAAAACCTGGAGGAGGGAAATGCCGGTACATTGAATTTCCTCCTGGGGGTGTTGGTGAATTAGGACTTTGTGGTCCTATGTATTCTATCACAGGTTGAGTATATGATTTTGTGCATGTTGATCCTGGTTCAGACACTACTAATGAAGGTGACGTCTGTCATCCTGTCGAAGACACTGGTGATGGTGTGCTTTGAGACCCCATACTGCTACTTGACTGAGTGTTTGAAATACTCCCTTGAGGATCAACTTGTTTGTTAGCATTAGTTGCCATTCTCTTAGTGTATCTTCTCTTTGGTATTCCTTCGTTTGTTGTGGCTAACTTCCCACTTCTCAATAACATACAACGAAAGTATTTCTTCACCAAGAAAGATAAGGTTAACAAAAAGTATAAAACTTAGCACTAGGTCCCACCGGGTGTGCCAATTTGTTTACTGTGAATTTTGGTAAACAACCTCTGGTCTATCAATTTTAAATAAAACTGACTAACTTGCAGGATCGACCACACAAATCCTAGGACATGTGCTAAATTTTAAGAGAGAGTGAATATAACTTGAAATAAAGGAAATGTAAACTGAACTCCATGTTCGACACTGCTGAAAAAAGAAACATAAGTGAACTCCACGTTCGACTACTTGCAGTAAAGTAAAAGCTTGGAAGTTAAAAGGCTGTAAATAAAGAATGTAGAATTTAAAGGAATCGAAAGTAACAGACAAGAAGTAAAAAGCTTTGAAAATAAGGCTTGAAGATAAAGACTTGAATTGATAAAAATGCAGGAAGATAAATTACTGTTGAAGATAAATGACAAAAATGTAAAAGTGCTTGAACTCCACGTTCTTGAATGTAAAAGATGCAGAAAAATAAATGACTGTCGAAAGTAAATGACGAGGAAATAAATGACTTTAAAAGTAAATGCAATGATATAAAAGCTTTTGAAGATAAAATGCAATGAACTCCACGTTCTTGAAAATAAAGACTGGAATTGATAAAAGTGCAATCGAAAGTAAATGCGGAAAGATAAATGACTTTAAAAATAAATGACTTGAAGATAAAAGACTTTGAAAGTAAATGCTTGAAGATTAAATGCTTGAATGTAAAGATGCAAGAAGATAAATGTTGAAAGCTTTTAAATGAAAGTAAAAACAAGGTTTAAAATAAACTTGACTGAAAATAAAGATTCAAGGAAAAGTTAAGACATGAAAGGTAAAGTTCAGGAAAATGTAAAGTGCTGAAACATAAACATGATGAAGATAAATTGCATTGATGAAAGAAAGTGGTGTTACATTGCGTACATTCTCACGAACTCGTTTCTCTACACGCGAGTACTTTGAGTTTCTTTGAGTAACTTGTACAAAAATACGAACACACATATTCTATAGAAATAACTCCTATTTATAGTGCTAAGAAATAACTACTAAGTGGTGGTTATGCTTCCAAACGTGTCCTCTTGGCGCCTTTCTCCATTTCAACTGCTCCCACGTTCAGCAACTGATCCTTTTGAAATTCAAACATTTGAAATTTTCCCTCCAGCCTCAATGTGATAACTGCAACGCGCGTTTCAGCATTCTCACGGTCGAAGCATCTCCCAACACTTAGCCATTTTTTTAAGGTTTCCAAAACCCCTATTCGACTCAGGCTTCACCAAAACTGGGTCGAAGCCTTCTTTACGTTAAAAATAATCTTTTAACTTAAAATAGCTTTGAATCTTTCTAGCGTCGAAAATGAGGGTTAACAAGTTGTTACCTTCGATCCAGAACATCTATCCCATCCATTAATACCCTTGAGTATGTCTGAGTTAATGATCTGATCTCCAAAACTCCTCCTTATTTAAAGCGCCAAAAAGTATCTCCCAAGATATCATCCAGAAGCAGACAGGATGCCTGCTCTGATACCAATTGAAATTCTGGCATAGTAGATAATAGATGTCCTAACACATGTCAAGACATTGTTCTCTGCACAATCTTTAAACCAGGAACAGAACAGCAAACTGATATTCATAATATCAGTAACTGCAGTAAGACAGATGTTTCGACATCTGTTACAACATGTTAATCAAACTTGAACTGTAAATGCAGAATGATAAACATCACAGAATATGATAACCCAGTTCGGTGCAAATCACCTACATCTGAGGGCATACCAAGCCAGGAAGAAGAATCCAATATCAGTAGTATAGTTTTATGTAAACAACCGCTGGTTTACAGTAAACACCCCTGGTTTACCTATCACTACCCAATGAAGACTTTATCTAAGAACTCCATCCTAGATAAGAGAACCTCATTTCACTCCCTAAATCACAACCTGTGATTATCTAATAGTTATAAACACAATAATTGTATCATCCTATTGAAAGACACCCCTTTCAATACAAAGTTCAGTCAAGCATCATTGACTAACAAGTTAACTTGGATTTGCTTAAAAGCTTCATCCAAGAACAATATAGGATTCATTACCTACGGGTTTCTGAATCTGTACAAGTACCTATGTCTATCACAATGTATCAAATCGATACAGAGGGAGACTTACAAGAGAAACCTATGACTCTCAAAGCCTAAACCCTACGAGGGAGTTTAGCTTTGTAACAGGTCTACAGATAGTGAAGTCTTCTTCCTGGATTGGTATCCCCCAGATGTAGGTGAGTTGCACTGAACTGGGTTAACAATTGTTGTGTTCTTTATCATTCTGCAGATTTACGTTTTCTGTTAGGGTTCATGATAAACATGTTGGATCAGATGTTATGACATCTGTAATCCTACAGTTCTGATATTCAAGGTATCAATCTGCAGTTGCGCCTCTGAGTTTAAATGATTATGTAGCACAATGTCTTGACATGTGTTAGGACATTTGTCGTCTGCATATGCCAGAATTTTAATTAGTATCAAAGCAGGCATTCTGTCTGGTTCTAGATGAGATCTTTGGGAGATACTTTCTGGCGTTTAAACAAGGAGGAGTTTTGAAGATCAAATAAATCAACTCAGACATACTCAAGGGTATTAATGGATGAGATGGATGTTCTAGATCGAAGGGAACAACCCAGAGGTTGTTCATGTTGCTGAGGATGTTCTACAACAACTACAGGAGAAGTGGCTAGTTCTCTTGTTGGGGTGTCTTATAAGATGTTCTGACATCTTATTAGGGCAAGCAGGATCTGTTCCTTGGTGGTTCCACTACATGTGTTTCTGATGGAAGAGCTCTAGAATTATGGGATTCTGGAGTTGTTACTGAAGACAGTTGGTGGAAGATCTCAATCGTCGGCCTCTATATGTGAAGATATCTGCATTCTTTTATTCCAAAGTCAGGAGCGATGGAGTGAAAAGAGTTGTTAGTAGATATCTGGTATGATGACTTGGTACTTGGAAGCTTGGATTCTTGGTGCAGTTGAAGTCAGTTGAAGAGGAGAGGAGTTGAGTTTAAGTTTATCAAGTTCTTGCTCTGGGAGTTTGATAAATTATTGATCGGCTAGGTTGTCAAAGATACTTGAGAATTCACTCAAGTCCACTCATAAAGGCGCCTAAGTCGTGCATCTGGAGTCTTCTAGTTATTCTTCTGACTAGAAGGTGTTTCTTTGAAACACAATCTGAAGAAAGTGGAGGTGATTTATTTTCACCATCCAAAAACAGCAAGGAAGGATTCATCTCTCTTAACCCTAAAGGTTGATCTAATCTGATTGGAGCATTCATAATTGTTGAGGTAAATAAGGTTCGTTCAGAGAGAATCTTAGTTACTTGAGTCAAGGGTGGCAGCCTTGGTATCTCAACACTGTTTGTCAAAGAAGATACTTGCAAAAGATTAAATACTTGATAAGTGTTCATGAAGTGATCTGGTGGAGCTTAGCTACAACAGTGAAAAAGGGTTATTGGACAAGGATTTAAGATCAATTGCTATTTATAGAGTCCACAAGTATTTAATTGATTATCCTTGAAAGTCAAGATTGCTGATGTTCAACAAGATGTTGGAACATCTCATCATCAGAGTTTATGCAGAATCATGGGAGGGGTACTGTATACACTTTAGCATTTGTTTTAGTCTTAGGTGGTGACCTAAGAATGCGCTTCAGTCGGGTGTGACATAAGCATGTATTCTCTGGAGAGTTTCCTGGCAAGAAACTGGTATGGACTTTGATGTTGTTGAAGATGAAGATGAAGACATCATAATCTTGATGGTTACTACTTGGATATGTTTATTTCTGATCTAGGTACTTGGGAGCATGGGATTTTGCTCAGGTTGAAGGTCAAAGTTAAGTGGCAGTTATCTTTGACTTTCTACAGTCTGCTTTACTAAGGAAAGTGGTATTCTTTGGTTTGGCTATGGTGTAGTCTAGGACTACTTATCTTCTGAAGACTCAGACGTGGCAGGTGTAAAGTCTTTGGAGTTTCAAAGCAGGATGGAGGTTGTCTACTCAAACTTGGTTGTTGGATCAAGTCTATGAGAGCATGGAACTCTTGTTCTGCAAACGGAGGAGGTTCTTCTAAGTGGCAGAAGTAGGAGCTGAATTCAGCAGTTGGATGTCGTATCAGAATGTTCTGACATCTAGCTTAACTTCATTGTCTTAGCTGGTGATGTGGCACATCAGCTTAAGATAAGGTGATCTACAGGAGAATGGAAGTTATGGATGCTTCAAAAAGGTCTATCTCATGCAGTTTGCGGGAGCTGTGGATGGGAAGATGTTACATGTCTAAGAGGCTTGGTGGATCCAAGATGTCTTGCTATGGTGCAAGTAGTTCATGTGACTTGAATATCTGATTTCATTGGTGGATCATTGTATCTTGTAGGAGTTCTGAAGAAGAGTGATATCAATCAAAAGGTGGCATTTGGTTGGTTTCATAGTGTGCATTCAAGTAGGATGCTTGAAACTGATTGCTCTTGTGCAGAAGAGTAGTTAGTTGAAAACGTAAGAAGGTTCTGGTTCTCTTGGAGCTTGTGGTAGAAGTTCTAGGTTGAGGATGGAAGTATACCTTCTTTTGGTGGATGAGAGTTTATTTATCTCTGGGTTTCTGAAGTTCTCTTTGTTCAAGCTGGTGGCGCAGTGTTGGGTGAAGATCTTCAGTGTGGATTACTGTGCTGATAGTAAGTCCAGTGGTGGAGCATATCAAGAACCATGATGTGTGGCATCTATGATGTGTGGAAGATGTCCTAACTGATGTTAGAACATTTTTGTGTTAGTTATCCTTGGAGGAGGATTCTTAAGTTCTGGTCTAGGAACTTGTTGGCTACAGCATGTCTAAGGAGTATCTATCTTGTCATATGGGAGAATGATGAAGTAGAAGAACTGCCTTGGGAGGAGGGTGTAGAGAAGACTGAAGTGGATCACGGGTTGATTGCATGAAGATCTAGTTTCTGATGCGTTCAGAAGTGGATATTCACCAGAAAATCACAAGTATCCCAGGTTATCATACGGGAGAATGATAAGGAATGTTTCTCTTGGATTATGGGGTGTCTATCTCTATTGTTGGCCTTGGTAAGGTCAGTGGAAAATCTTGTGAAGGGGATACTTCCCCTTGCTGTAAGTCATGCTAGTAGTGGATCAGTTTGGCAGCTGTGAAGTTCTGGAGCATTCATATGATATCTGACATTGTTATAACTAACTAAGGGGCCATGTGCGTCTCTTTGAGAAACATGAAGCATTCTGATTCAATTGGGTTGTGCCTCAAGCAGCTAGAGGTCTATACATGAGAATTTAAGAGGAGTTTGAATGGTGTGTAGATGGTTGCAGGAAGAGGGGGATCAATGGGACTTTGATCTTAATCCAAGAGTTTGTTATGGTAGGATGGTGATCCTTATATTTCCTCACGGGTAGCATGATGGTGTTTCATGTGTGAGTGATTATTGGTTCTTGTCAGAAGAAGCAATAAGAGGGTTGATGATTGTGTTCAGCAGGTAGTTTGGATTGAGGGTACGCTCTTGAAGACATGAAGATGCGTCTTATGTTTTCCATTCATCAGCTGAGTATTCTATGGAGGAGCACTAGTTATCTTAGATAGGGGGAATTGCTCCTTGATCTAAGATGGATTACTGCGAGGGTGCAGTGGAAGTTCCAGTTTGTATTGTGCATCAAGCAAGCTATGATTATGTGTCTATCCTGGGAGGATGAGATGTCGAGAAGGATGTCTTGACATTTTTGTATTGTTGCAAGTTGGGGGATACTTGGCAGTGCAAGTTACATGGTTCTTATTGGATGCTTAAGAATCATTGGTTGAGTCTGGGGCAATTTATTTTTCTCTACAGACTGTGATCATAAAACTGTGAAGTTATTAATCAATAGAAGTATCTTGGGTGCTAACTGGGAGATGTTTGAAGAAATGTCTTAACATCTTGGCCTGTTCTATTTTTCTTCTGGTTAAAAGGATTATCCTTGGGACTCATCAACAGGATGGGGACTATGATTCAGATGGACTGAACAAGACTGACAAAATGTCAGGACATTATTTAAGATCTGAGGGTGGGTCCTAACTGACTGCGTTGAACGGTGGGGAGTGCTTCCTAAGAAAAGGCATGGGTAACATGTGTTTGCTACA
Source organism: Lathyrus tuberosus (assembly GCA_022829125.1). Lineage (NCBI taxonomy): Eukaryota > Viridiplantae > Streptophyta > Magnoliopsida > Fabales > Fabaceae > Lathyrus > Lathyrus tuberosus. The sequence continues at coordinate 13,404,364 of JALAZF010000090.1, forward strand.
AGTTTTTTTGGACGGTTGCACTTAAAAGTTTAAACAGTGTTATCCTAGTTGGGTGGTGTACAGTTATTAATGTTGAATTCATCTACCTAAATTTATTTCTCTTTGAATTGTGCAGCGATAACTTCTTTAGACCTTGGTTATCTAGAGAAAGCATTTAGGTATTTAAAGAGTGCATCTGTTTGAGGTATTCCAGATTGTGGGTTGATTCATCATGTCTTTTATTTGTGTTTGGATTAGTATCATATGGATATGGAACTGCATTGACTTCTTTTGCCAATTTTTGGCTAAAAAGGGGGAGAATAGCTGTGTGGGTGGTTCTCTCAACATACATCTCTGGTGCTGGTTTTGCAAAGATGTTGGAGAGGATGTTTTAACAGTCTATTAGAATCTCAAAATCTTTCCCTTATGCCTTGTGGTCTGAGTTAGGAAGCAGGTTGTGCCTTGTGACCTGCAACCCCAAACTTATCTCATTGCTTGTCCTTAAGCAATGCTCAAGACAGCAATTAGGTCACCACCGAATTATTCTAACCAACCACAATACCGCTGAGATTTTTCGCAACTCTCTTTCACTTTCCTTTCAACCTTTCCTTCTTACCCGACTGATGACGATCAACTACACTTTCACATCAAAGTACCTCTTTACCTGTAAGCTTTTCACACTCTCACCAAATCTCTCGGGCTAAAGTGTTTACACTCAATAATCATAGCATGCAAAGTCAACTCATAAGCTTGAATAACATCTATTTTCATCTCATACGCACACAACACCCACTTTTTTATGGCTTTTACTGTTGTAATGGGGCTTAGGGACAAGGTGGGATGAACAAACAAAAGGGGAAAACGAGTGGTTTTGGGTCAGACTCAGTGTCGTCATCTTATCACTTGTATTATTTGCTCTGTTTCACAATCAAGGGTATCGGGCACCATTTTACTAGGATTCTTTAGTTTCAACTCAATTATTTCTTTGAGCTTACTATTTGAATTCTTCAAACTAAATCCTCCTCTAGGTAAGTGCTTTATTCAACTTCTTTTCTTTTCTTCATTCTTTTTTTTTCTTTTTCAAAACTTTTCTTTCTCTTTTTTTTTTCTTTTTGCACTTACCTAGTTCTTATAGGTATCCCAACCTCAAACTTAGAAATTATCACAGATAAAAAAATTCAACACCACTTATCTGAGCAGGGTGAGGGAGTGTTTGGGCTCATGGTTTAATTATGCGGTTAATTAACAAACAAAGGTAAGAAGGCTCGAGGGGGGTTAACGAAAGATAACATAAAAAGGGATGGCTGGAAAGGCTCGAGATTAAAAACAAACAAGTGCCTCAGTGTGTATTCGTGTGCATTGAAATTCTAACAGATAAGTACACAAACTAAGAGTGACAGAGACATACCTGAAGAACTCTCATGATGATAATGTGTTTGGCTTTTTATGATCCTCACCATGTTTGGTATAGCTTGACAGGTTCCGAAGTATTCCTAGTGTGATGCAGCTTTCTATTCGGCTTAAGTGCACAGTACTTCAATATCAGTCCAATGTCGGAAAGTTGCGTCTAATCATCATCTTCAGCGGTATCCACTTTCAGGGGTTTCTTGGAGAGGAAGTAGGGGATGCGTCTTCTCCTCCACTAACTACAAGTCTCGTCATCCATCTGGCACAAATACCTTTAATCTGTAACACACGGAATACAAAACACACAAATTATAGTGAACATAAACGAAAATGAAATAACATAAATGAAAATACTGAAAACGAAAACAAGAAAAGCCCCCCCACACTAGAACCAAACATTGACCTCAATGTTTTAGCACAAGATAGGAGGGGAACTCACAAAGCCTCACTGGGGCGGAGGAAAACACGTTGGATAAAAACACAAAAAACATGGTGGATAAAAAAAATTTGAAAAAAATTCCGCTTGCCTGACACGGGCCGTGTCAGGCCCATGCCCATTTCCAATTTTTATTTTTTTCAAAACCAAGCTTTAGTGGGGCTGACACGGGTCGTGTCAGCTGACACGGGCGGCCGTGTCAGCCTGCTGAAATCCAACTTTTCTTCACTTTTTTCATGACTTTTCTCGCCCTCCTGACACGGGTCGTGTCCACTGACACGGGCGGTCGTGTCAGGCCCCTATTTTTCACATTTTTTGCCGTATTTCCGACGTTTTCTTCATTTTTTTCTCTCTTTGTTTCCTCTGCTCTCTAGTGCAGCATATGTGAGTACCTAACAAAACAAAATAGACCAACAAACAAAAACAAAACGATTAGCAATAAAAAGCGTGGGTTGCCTCCCACGAAGCGCTTCGTTTAACGTCGCATGGCTCGACGGGTTACTCCCCAATGCTATGGGGGATGCTTCAGCTTATGCTTTTTGTCGCTTAACCTTTCCGTAACAGAGCTCCTATCATGTTCAGCAATACGGACTACTTCTTGCCTCAAGCTAACTCCCACTTCCTTATCCTTCCTTCTATGTTTCCTTTTCTTTCTTTTCTTACTTTCACGAATGGATTTTACAGTGTTGACATGTGCACTACATGCCCGAGAGACTTCATCCTTAGATATGATGCCAGAGACTTTTTCAAGATGGGGTTTCGTACTTATGCCTTTTTTCACCATTTCGATCATTCCAAGTGAAGCTTGCTTACCTTTACCTTCATTTCGCTCCTTGATATCCAACACTTTTAAAGTGATTTCCTCATCAAAAGATTTAAAAGTCACCGTGCCTTTTTCAATATCGAAATTGCATCGACTAGTGAGCAGGAAAGGTCGACCGAGGATGATAGGGATTTCTTCATCTTCTGGAATATCCATGATCTCAAAGTCAACTGGAAAGACAAATTCACCAACCGTCACCAACACATCTTCAGCTAGCCCATAAGATCTCTCAGTTCTATGGTTTGCAAATTTTAAATTCGTTCCCGCATCGCTCACCCTTCCAATTCCCAATTTTTTATAAATAGATAATGGCATGAGACTAACACTAGCACCTGAATCAATCAGAACTTTTTTGAAATTTCTGTCTTTTATAGTGCACGGTATTGCAACAGATCCAGGATCCTTCTGCTTGGCGGGGATTCTCCTATTTTGTGGTACTCCCTCTGTCCCATATTATAAGAGAAATTCACTTTTTAGATTCATTAAATAATTAATGTATCTAGTATATATATAGACCAAATACATTAATTATTCAATTAATCTAAAAAGTAAATTTCTCTTATAATATGGGACGGAGGGAGTACTTCACTGCACTTCTCATTTACACTTTTCATCTCTTCCTCAATAGGTCTCTTTTTAGTGATCACTTCTTTCAAGAATTTCTGATACAACGACATTTGCTCTAGCGCCTCAAAGAATGGCATATTAACCTCCAACTTTTCGAACACTGTGACAAATTTCTCAAAGTCCTTCTCTTTTTTATGCTTTTGTCGCACTCTCTGAGGGTAAGGTAACTTAATCGCCGATTTATCTTCCTTTTTATTCTTCTTTTTCAGGTGGATTTACAGGTGATATGACTTCTTCCTGCGGTTTTTGATGATTTTGGATTTCTAGGTCCACCTCAATCAAACCTTCATCTTCAGTTCTTACCTCTTCATAATTCTCACTTGCCTCACCACTTCCAGTCATGATGGCATTCACATTCTGATTATCTCTTGGGTTTGTCACTGTTGCACTCGGTAAGGCACATAGTGTTTGAGAACTTGCTAATTGTTGTGCTATCTGGCTCATCTGTACTTTAAGATTTTTAATGGAAGCACCTGTGTTCCTTGGATTACTTCTTGTCTCTTCTTGAAATTGGGAACTTTGAGCGGCCATCTTTTCAATGGCAATTTCCCAATCCGCTTTTCTCGGTACCTGTTGTTGGAATTGTTGCTGAGGTTGTTGATATTGTTGCTGGTATGGTTGGTGATAATGGATGGGTCCTTGCTTTGGAACATTCCCTTGCTGATCCGTCCAAGAGAAATTTGGATAATTTTTCCACCCCGGATTATAAGTATTGGAGTAGGGATTATTCTGCTTCAACACTTTAATTTCTTCTACCTGTTGTGTTGTAGCAACACAGTGCATGGCGAAGTGAGGCCCCCCACAAATTTCACAATTTACCGCTTGAACCGGTTGAACCTGTGCCACAGTCTGAGTACCAAGATTCATCTTCTTAAGTCTTCTCTCTACCTCAGCTGCAATCTGGTCTTCCATCTTTACCACTTGCTCCGTAAGCTTCATATTAATAATCTTTTCAGGTTGGCTTACATTGCGATCATACAACTCCAAGTGCTCATTTGCTGCAATAGCCTCAATTATTTTTTTAATGCGAGTGGCTGTTGTAAAGTTGGTTAAGCCACCGGCAGCTGTATCGATAAGCTGCTTAGTCTTCATCTTGAGACCATTCACAAAATTCTGCATTTGTTCGGTTGAGTCCATGTTATGAGTGGGACACGCAACCAAACACCTCTTAAACCTCTTATACACATCTCCAAGTGACTCTCCCTCTTTCTGTTTGAAGTTCACGATGTCGTACAGCTTTCGGATGTACACAGAAGCAGGGAAATATTCATTTAGAAATGTCGTTTCCATCTCTTGCCAAGTAGTAATACTCCCAGCAGGTAATGAGTAAAACCACTCTTTGGCTTCATCAGATAGAGTAAATGGAAACATAACCAGCTTCTTCGCTTCTTCAGAGTGCCCCTCAATTTTTAATGATGTACTCATAGTAAGGAACCTCTGTAGATGCTTATTTGCATCTTCATTGATCCTTCCTGAAAAAGGCCTACTCTGAAGCTGTCGGATAGTGGACGGGTGCAGCTGGAATTGCGCTATAGTGACTGGTTGATTTACTATTGTCAACCACACTGTTGGAGCATTTGCTCTTCCATAGTCACCGAGAAGTCTTTCTGCTGGTGGGTCGGCAGCCATAATAAGAGTTTCCGGCTCTGAGTCTGTGCCGGAATCTGTGTGCTCGGAGTGGACTGAAACTGCTTCTTCTTTTTCTTGCTCAGAAATAATTAGTTCTGAACCTGACGCTGCCAGTCTTTCTTGCTTGGCTTGACGACGTCTAGCGTGTAAAGATCTCTCTGGTTCTGCGTAAAAAAAATACAGCTGAGGTCTTACCTCGCATACACAGGTTAGAAAATTATTAGTAATTATAAAAATAACAGAAAAATAAAATTAAAAATTTTAGTCACGGAGAGACAAAATTCCAATTGAACTAACAAAGTACTTAAAATTTGGCAGTCCCCTGCAACGGCGCCAAAAACTTGATCGGAAAAATAGCAAGTGTACTATTTTTACCGATGTAGTAATAAGTGGGGTTATCCCCAGAATCGATCTCTCGAGGACTGCGTATAATTTGTAAGTGTAAATGTTATTTCAATTAAAAAAATTGACTTTGGGGTTTTGTTTGGTTTGACAATGATTATAATGACAATATAAAATAAGCAGAACAATAAAATTGACTTTAACAATTATGATAAAATATGCTAGGGAAAGGTGTATGAATTTCTCAGTAAGAACCCTAAATCATTATCAAAGAGACATGCCTCAAAACCTTAATTTTACTGAACCTCAATAATATTTTTCTTTAATTCCTTAACCGAAAAACCTTTGAGATTCTCCCTTGATCCTAATTCCTCAACAGTCAAGGAAGAATATCAAGCAATAGTTCTAACAAGGTTTTATCAGTCACTACAGGATATCTCCATTCCTAGGCAATATCTACTGTAATGTTATTACGCAAAAGCAATAGATTGGTTTTTCAGGCCAAATCCCTAATCGTAAATCGTTCCCAATTTGTCCGATCGAAAAAAAGTGTTAAACAAATTGCATAATAAAAGATTAAGGTAAAAATGCATAGTCTAATTGAATAATTCAAAAGATGTTCATTACATAACGATTCAGGGACACCCCCTAGCATTGGGGGGTTTAGCCTCTCATAATATTCAAAACAAAAACAAATATAAAATTAAAGGTAGATATTACAATTTGATTGGAGGAAAACTAATTATTCAATCGCTTCCGCTCAAGAACGATCGTCTTCTCCCAATCTCCTTGATCGCCTAAAACTCTTGTAAATTATTCGTCAAAGTAAAAGTGTTTCTTTCCCTCTCTGAACCTAGCCTAAGTAGTTCCAAATCAATCATAACAGTGCGAAATTCCCATAATACCCCTAAAGGCACTTCACTCAGAAAATATAAAAAAATCACAAAGTTGTCTCTTCCAGGCTTGCTGACACGGACACCCGTGTCAGCCCTCTGACTCTAGTGCACAACTTCTTTTACTCCAGGCCTGCTAACACGGGCACCCATGTCAGCTCTTTGACTCTTGCCCAACTTCTCCTTTGCATCCCTTCTCCTGACACGGCCCGTGTCAGGCTTCTGATTCTTTTCAAAACAGTTCCAAGACACTCCAAACTTTTCCATTTTTCGCGTACGTCCTCCGGGGCTTCCACCTGTGATTTGAAACCAACACAAACTACCAAAACACGCATAAAGTGCACAAAATAGCAAAAACTCACAAAAGAAACAATAACGGAAAAACAATGTGAAATGTAAAAATAAACTGAAAAACAATAATAATAACCAACAATGTGTTACCAATTGTGCGGTTTCGTGCTGAATGATGGACGGAAAACAAGTGAAAATGGTGACCGATCACCTGAGTTATATGCTCTATGGACTCAGTGTTACGCATGATACAACTGAACCTTCTTACTGGTTCTCTTATGCCTCTTCAGAGGAAGTTTTATCCCTCTGGCAAGTACAAGTTTGAGGGGGGTGTGCTATGCACTCTTCCTCATGTACACCAACATTGAGCTGGGAATTTCAGGGATATGAAGCAGTCTCAGAAGTGTTCCGATCATATCCACCAAACGCCGGACTTTCTTTTTCTACCTAAGGAGTTTTAACCAAAAATTTATCAAAAGGGGGAGATTGAAAGCTCTGCTGATCTGAGCAAATTTTTGGGAAAAACATAATGTCAAAAGAGATGTTTAAACATGAAGAAGTCTGATGAAAGAAGACTGGTCAGAGATAATGTCCTAACAGATGTCTCGACATTATTATCTGACATTGTAGGATGTTTCTAAATCTGTTGCAATAATCAAGGAAACAATCAGAACGTGGATCAAGGACAAAATATAGAAAGCCCAAGACTGCAGAAGCCTATAAATAGAAGACTTAGACCTAGGTTTTATTATGCCTTTTGTAACCTAGTTCTCTTGCGTAAGAAACAAGGGTTTAGGGTTTTGAGAGTCGTTGGCTCTCTAGGTTGTATGTCTCTCTTTGTATCAGTTGATGCATTATGGCAGATATAGGTGTCACACAGATCCATAAGCCTTGAGGCATTGGATTGTGTATTTTTCTTGGATGAAGCTTTTAAGCAAATCCGAGTTAGCTTGGTTGTCAAGAAAGCTTGACAGATTTCTGTATTGACAGGGATGATGTAGAAATCACAGTTGGTGATTAAGGGAAGTGAGTGGGGTATCTCATATCAAAGTTGTATACGTTTGAGTTTAGCTTTGGTAAAGATGTTCATTGGGTAGATGTTAGGATAAAGTTGTAAACGGGGGAGTTTAGCTTTGTAACAGGTCTACAGATAGTGAAGTCTTCTTCCTGGATTGGTATCCCCCAGATGTAGGTGAGTTGCACTGAACTGGGTTAACAATTGTTGCGTTCTTTATCATTATGCAGATTTACGTTTTCTATTAGGGTTCATGATAAACATGTTGGATCAGATGTTGTGACATCTGTGATCCTGCAGTTCTAATATTCAAGGTATCAGACTGCTGCTGCGCCTCTGAGTTTAAATGATTATGTAGCACAATGTCTTGACATGTGTTAGGACATCTGCTGTCTGCATATGCCAGAATTTCAATTGGTATCAGAGCAGGCATTCTGTCTGGTTCTGGATGAGATCTTTGGGAGATACTTTCTGGCGTTTAAACAAGGAGGAGTTTTGAAGATTAGATAAATCAAATCATACATACTCAAGGGTATTAATGGATGAGATGGATGTTCTGGATCGAAGGGAACAACCCAGAGGTTGTTCATGTTGCTGAGGAGGTTCTACAACAACTATAGGAGAAGTGGCTAGTTCTCTTGTTGGGGTGTCTTATATGATGTTCTGACATCTTATTAGGGCAAGCAGGATCTGTTCCTTGGTTGTTCCACTGCATGTGTTTCTGATGGAAGAGCTCTAGAATTATGGGATTCTGGAGTTGTTACTGAAGACAGTTGGTGGAAGATCTCAATTGTCGGCCTCTATATGTGAAGATACCTGCATTCTTTTATTCCAAAGTCGGGAGCGATGGAGTGAAAGGAGTTGTTGGTAGATATCTGGTATGGTGACTTGGTACTTGGAAGCTTGGTTTCTTGGTGCAGTTGAAGTCAGTTGAAGAGGAGAGGAGTTGAGTTTAAGTTTATCAAGTTCTTGCTCTGGGAGTTTGATAAATTATTGATCAGCTAGGTTGTCAAAGATACTTGAGAGTTCTCTCAAGTCCACTCATAAAGGCGTCTAAGTCGTGCATCTGGAGTCTTCTAGTTATTCTTCTGACTAGAAGGTTTTTCTTTGAAACACAATCTGAAGAAAGTGGAGGTGATTTATTTTCACCATCCAAAAACAGAAAGGAAGGATTCATCTCTCTTAACCCTAAGGGTGGATCTAATCTGATTGGAGTGTTCAGAATTGTTGAGGTAAATAAGGTTCGTTCAGAGAGAATCTTAGTTACTTGAGTCAAGGGTGGCAACCTTGGTATCTCAACACTGTTTGTCAAAGAAGATACTTGTAAAAGATTGAATACTTGATAAGTGTTCATGAAGTGATCTGGTGGAGGTTAGCTACAATAGTGAAGAAGGGCTATTGGACAAGGATTTAAGATCAATTGCTATTTATAGAGTCCACAAGTATTTAATTGATTATCCTTGAAAGTCAAGATTGCTGATGTTCAACAAGATGTTGGAACACCTCATCATCAGAGTTTGTGCAAAATCATGGGAGGGGTATTGCATACTCTTTAACATCTGTTTTAGTCTTAGGTGGTGACCTAAGAATGGGCTTCAGTCGGGTGTGACAGAAGCATGTGTTCTCTGGAGAGTTTCCTGGAAAGAAACTGGTCTGGACTTTGATGTTGTTGAAGATGAAGATGAAGACATTATAATCTTGATGGTTACTGCTTGGATCAGTTTATTTCTGATCTAGGTACTTGGGAGCATGGGATTTTTCTCAGGTTGAAGGTCAAAGTTAAGTGGCAGTTATCTCTGACTTTCTACAGTCTGATTTACTAAGGAAAGTGGCATTCTTTGGTTTGGCTATGGTGTAGTCTAGGACTACTTATCTTCTGAAGACTCAGACGTGGCAGGTGTAAAGTCTTTGGAGTTTCAAAGCAGGATGGAGGTTGTCTACTCAAACTTGGTTGTTGAATCAAGTCTATGAGAGTATGGAACTCTTGTTTTGGAAATGGAGGAGGTTCTTCTAAGTGGCAGAAGGAGGAGCTGAATTCAGCAGTTGGATGTCGTATCAGAATGTTCTGACATCTAGCTTAACATCAGAGTCTTAGCTGGTGATGTGGCACATCAGCTTAAGATAAGGTTATCTACAGGAGAATGGAAGTTATGGATGCTTTAAAAAGGTCTATCTCATGCAGTTTGCAGGAGCTGTGGATGGGAAGATGTTACATGTCTAAGAGGCTTGGTGGATCCAGGATGTCTTGCTATGGTGCAAGTAGTTCATGTGACTTGAAGATTTGATTTCATTGGTGGATTAATGTATCTTGTGGGAGTTCTGTTGAAGAGTGATATCAATCAAAAGGTGGCATTTGGTTGGTTTCATAGTGTGCATTAAAGCAGGATGCTTGAAACTGATTGCTCTTGTGCAGAAGAGTAGTTAGTTGAAAACGTAACAAGGTTCTGGTTCTCTTGGAGCTTGTGGTAGAAGTTCTAGGTTGAGGATGGAAGTATACCTTCTTTTGGTGGATGAGAGTTTATTTCTCTATGGGTTTCTGAAGTTCTCTTTGTTCAAGCTGGTGGCTCGGTGTTGGGTGAAGATCTTCAGTTTGGATTACTATGCTGATAGTAAGTCCAGTGGTGGAGCATATCAAGAACCATGGTGTGTGGTGTCTATGATGTGTGGAAGATGTCCTAACTGATGTTAGAACATTTTTGGGTTGGTTATCCTTGGAGGAGGATTCTTAAGTTCTGCTCTAGGAACTTGTTGGCTACATCATGTCTAAGGAGTATCTATCTTGTCATACGGGAGAATGATGAAGTAGAAGAACTGCCTTGGGAGGATGGTGTGGAGAAGACTGAAGTGGATCACAGGTTGATTGCATGAAGGTCTGGCTTCTGAAGTGGATATTCACCAGAAAATTAGAAGTATCCCAGGTTATCATACGGGAGAATGATAAGGAATGTCTTTCTTGGATTATGGGGTGTCTATCTCTGTTGCTGGCCTTGGTAAGGTCAGTGGAAAATCTTGTGAAGGGGATACTTCCCCTTGCTGCAAGTCATGCTAGTAGTGGATCAATTTGGCAGTTGTGAAGTTCTGGACCATGCATATGATATTTGACATCGTTATAACAAGCTAAGGGGCCATGTGCGTCTCTTTGAGGAACGTGAATCATTCTGATTCAATTGGGTTGTGCCTCAAGCAGCTGGAGGTCTATACATGAGAATTCAAGAGGAGTTCGTATGGTGTGTAGATGGTTGCAAGAAGAGGGGGATCGATGGGACTTTGATCTTAATCCAAGAGTTTGTTATGGTAGGATGGTGATCATTATGTTTCCTCACGGGTAGCATGATGGTGTTTCATGTGTGAGTGATTATTGGTTCTTGTCAGAAGAAGCAATAAGAGGGTTGATGATTGTGTTCAGCAGGTAGTTTGGACCGAAGGTGCGCTCTTGAAGACATGAAGATGCGTCTTAAGTTTTCCATTCATCAGCTTAGTGTTCTGTGGAGGAGCACTAGTTATCTTAGATAGGGGGAATTGCTCCTTGATCTAAGATGTATTACTGCGAGGGTGCAGTGGAAGTTCCAGTTTGTATTATGCATCAAGCAAGTTGTGATTATGTGTCCATCTTGGAAGGATGAGATGTTGAGAAGGATGTCTTGACATTTTTGTATTGTTGCAAGTTGGGGGAGACTTGGCAGTGCAAGTTACATGTTTCTTATTGGATGCTTAAGAATCATTGGTTGAGTTTGGGGTAATTTATTTTTTACTGCAGACTGTGATCATAAAACTGTGAAGTTATTGATCAATACAGAAGTATCTTGGGTGCTAACTGGGAGATGTTTGAAGAAATGTCTTAACATCTTGGTCTGTTCTATTTTTCTTCTGGTTAAAAGGATTATCCTTGGGACTCATCAACAGGATGGGGACTATGATTCAGATGGACTGAACAAGACTGACAAAATGTCAGGATATTATTTAAGATCTGAGGGTGGGTCCTAACTGACTGTGTTGAACGGTGGGGAGTGCTTCCTAAGAAAAGGCATGGGTAACATGTGTTTGCTACAAGTTTTTTTGGACGGTTGCACTTAAAAGTTTGAACAGTCTTATCCTAGTTGGGCGGTGTACAGTTATTAATGTTGAATTCATCTACCTAAATTTACTTCTCTTTGAATTATTCAGCGGTAACTTCTTTAGACCTTGGTTATCTAGAGAAAGCATTTAGGTATTTAAAGAGTGCATCTGTTTGAGGTATTCCAGATTGTGGGTTGATTCATTATGTTTTTTATTCGTGTTTGGATTAGTATCATATGGATATGGAATAACATTGGCTTCTTTTGCCAATTTTTGGCTAAAAAGGGGGAGAACTGTGTGAGTGGTTCTCTCAACATATATCTCTGGTGCTGGTTTTGCAAAGATGTTGGAGAAGATGTTCTAACATTCTATCAAAATCTCAAAATCTTTCCCTTGTTCCTTGTGGTCTGAGTTAGGAAGCAGGTTGTGTCTTGTGACCTGAGTTACATGCTCTATGGGCTCAGTGTTACGCATGATACAACTGAACCTTCTTACTGGTTCTCTTATGCCTCTTCAGAGGAAGTTTTATCCCTCTGTGGCAAGTACAAGTTTGAGGGGGAGTGTGCTATGCACTCTTCCTCAAGTACACCAACATTCAGCAGGGAATTTCAGGGATATGAAGCAGTCTCAGAAGTGTTCCGATCATATCCACCAAACGTCGAACTTTCTTTTTCTACCTAAGGAGTTTTAACCAAAAATTTGTCAAAAGGGGGAGATTGAAAGCTCTGCTGATTTGAGCAAATTTTTGAGAAAAACAGAATGTCAAAAGAGATGTTTAAACATGAAGAAGTCTGATGAAAGAAGATTGGTCAGAGATAATGTCCTAACAGATGTCTCGACATCATTATCTGACATTGCAGGATGTTTCTAAATCTGTTGCAACAATCAAGGAAATAATCAGAACGTGGATCAAGGACAAAAGATAGAAAGCCCAAGACTACAAAAGCCTATAAATAGAAGACTTAGACCTAGGTTTTATTATGCCTTTTGTAACCTAGTTCTCTTGCGTAAGAAACAAGAGTTTAGGGTTTTGAGAGTCGTTGGCTCTCTAGGTTGTAAGTCTCCCTTTGTATCAGTTGATGCATTGTGGCAGATATTGGTGTCACACAGATCCATAAGCCTTGAGGTATTGGATTGTGTATTGTTCTTGGATGAAGCTTTTAAGCAAATCCGAGTTAGCTTGGTTGTGAAGAAAGCTTGACAGATTTCTGTATTGACATGGATGATGTAGAAATCACAGTTGGTGATTAAGGGAAGTGAGTGGGGTATCTCATATCAAAATTGTAAACGTTTGAGTTTAGCTTTGGTAAAGATGTTAATTGGGTAGATGTTAGGATAAAGTTGTAAACGAGGGAGTTTAGCTTTGTAACAGGACTACAAATAGTGAAGTCTTCTTCCTGGATTGGTATCCCCCAAATGTAGGTGAGTTGCACCGAACTGGGTTAACAATTGTTGTGTTCTTTATCATTCTGCAGATTTACGTTTTCTGTTAGGGTTCATGATAAACATGTTGGATCAGATGTCGTGACATCTGTGATCCTGCAGTTCTGATATTCAAGGTATCAGTTTGTTGTTGCGCCTCTGAGTTTAAATGATTATGTAGCACAATGTCTTGACATGTGTTAGGACATCTGCTGTCTGCATATGCTAGAATTTCATACTGCGTTGGGCTTTCAATCTTCTGTTGGCTGATTCCTTGATCCACATTCTGATTGCTTCCTTAATTCTTGGACTAGATTTAGAATCTGCTATATTTGTCGAATCTGGATGTTAGTACATTGTATTCGACATCTTTGTCTGCAGCATTCTTCATTAAGTTTTAACCAAAATTTAGTCAAACCTTATGAGCTTTCAGTTTCAATGATGAATCAATGGCAATGGGATGTATCTTATCCGATAGCAGCGGTGACATTATTCTTTCAGCAACTAAGAAGGATATCTCAACTAGGGACCCATCACTTGTTGAAGTTGTGGCCATTAGGTGGGCTTTAGATGTAGTTGCAGGATTGGGAATTGAGAGACTACTCTTATTCTCCGATGCACTAGTGGTGGTTGACAATTTGAATGGTATTGAAATGTCTGCTTCTCTAGATCCTATAATCTCTGATTGTCTAGTGATTTGTTCTAATTTTAAGAATTGTTCTTTTATGTACCTTAATAGGAGTTGTAATATTCGCGCGCATTCCCTTGTTGGTCTAGGCCACGTAGTAGGCTCCAAAACTTAGTTGAGATTTTATCCCAGTGTTTTCCTTGTAATGGTGCCGGTTCTTTAGATCTTGCTTCTTTTATTTAAATTATCTCTCCATAAAAAAATGCTTAAGTTGAATAATCTTGAGACTTTCTCTTCAACGTATCCCTTTCCAGATTTAGCATAAAGGATTCAATCTAAAATCAATACTCTCTCCATCTCAAAATAAAAATCTTTTAAATTTGTTGCACATAGATTAAAAAAAAGAGTTAAATATGTTTTTGGTCCTCCTAAATATTTTTTATTTAACTTTTAATTCTTTCAAAATTTCCTTAAAAAAAATGATCCTCTTAAAAATTTTAATTTTAACTTTTGATCTCTCTTGCAACTTAGCGATGATTTTTACAATTTAACGACTGAATTAACAACGGTTTTAGGGACAATTTTTTATTTAGCGACTGAATTAGCGACAATTTTGATGTGAGGTACGAAAAGTTAAAATTAAAATTTTAGGAAGATCATTTTTTTAAGAAAATATTTAAAGGGACTAAAATTAAAATATAAGATATTTAAGAGGACCAAAGATATATTTAATCCAAAAAAATGATTGAATAATTAAATGTAAGAATTTTATAAAACTATTTTTAATTATTATTTATTGTCATAAAGATATAAGATGATATAATAATTTGAAGTAGTGGAGATAGTATTTATTAAGGATAAAATTAATAAAAAATAATTAATATTACATTGAAAATATTAAAAAAAACTTTTATTTTAAAATAAATTTCCTTAATTAAAAAGACTTTTATTTTAAAATATAAGGAGTAGTACGGAACATGGGGCGCAATGGTACCATTGGTATGTGTGTTGAGAGTTTACAAATTTCACTGAAATTGGTCTACGGCTTACTACAACAACATAAAGAGGCAACAACTGCTATGTTTGGATATACGGTGGAAAAGTGTCGAGCGCACGTTGCCTCAAAGCTACACTTTGTAACCTCTCATTCCCATGATGAAATCTATTTAGATGTGCGGTGGATTGAAAGAAAAACTATTCCAAACATGTACAAAATCTCAAAAACTGAATATAACATCAATGCCGCATTGTGTGCTGGTTTTGCTTCAACATTTTTTTATTTTTTTTTACATAAATCAAGTATATTTTTTGAGTTTGAATTTTTGAAAAAAAATGAAAAATATATTAAAAATAAAAAAAATTAAATTTTTCGTCCTTAAATTGGTAACATGTCTCTTACTAGGAAAAACTATCGGTCTATATATAAAAAAAACTAATATATTTCAATTTACAAAGTTAAAAAATTAAAATATTATTAAAAAAACTAAAAAATCAAATTCAACTTGAGTCAAAGATATAGAAGAGCGCATATAGCTTCTTTAATGATATAGACTTGTTTTGTCCATTTTGTAGGTTTGATCATATGATTACCTTATACTTAATTGGTTTTTTTGAATTAATTAAATATCATTGATTCAAAAAAAAAAATAGAAGAGCGCATATAATTAGATTGATGATGTGCTAATTTTTAGGCTTAGTTGTCTTAGTATTTTTTTTTGGGTTGAATTCACATGATCCCTTTGTTTTGATTTGTCTTTTTTATCTAATCAAAGATTATTCTTGATTAAAAAAATGTAGAAGAAAAAAAATACATTTAGCCAAAATTAAATTATATATATATATATATATATATATATATATATATATATATATAGTATATCAATTAAAATAATGCAATGCCATCAACAACAATTAACAAATATTTTTGAGATAAAATTTACTAATTTTTTTTTAAAAATTAGAAAAAATCTAATATATATATATATATATATATATATATATATATATATATATATATATATATTAAATCCAAAAGAAATCCAAGGTTTTGCTTGCAGCCGTTCAATATCAAAAGCCGTGTAGACAGTGCAGTTATAAACAGAGAAGAAAAAATAAGAAAATTAAAGTCAAGCACATAACTCATTCAATTTTAGACACATGATAACGCCATTACATTTCAGTTCATAACTTGTAGTAACTACGCTTAAAAAACATTGGTTCACGAGCACAAGAAGCGGGGAATATTTCAATTCTTGGTAGGTAGATACTGTAGCTACTCAAGTCAATGAAGACTTGATTAACCACGCGATTATCGTTTATCTATTGATTAGGGTTTCGTAACAGATTCATTTCAAAACCATGGCGAAAGCAAAGTTACGTTCACAGGGGAAGAAATTATCGACGGTTACGCTGATTTTCTGGACTCTTTTCATGCTTACACTAGTCATTATCTTCCTCCTTGCGCTCGGAATCGTTTATCTTCCGAATACAAGCGATGATTCTTCAACTACAGATCTCAGTTCCTTCAGACGCAAAACCTCTGAAAGGTGATTTGATTTGATTTGATTTATTTGATTATTTTTTCATTATCTTCTTCTGTTTGATTTTGATTTGAATTGTGTTTAATCTTTCGTATTTCGTAATTGCCGCTTCCGGAATTGGTTTCAGTTTGACGGAAAGGAAGGAGCAGTGGACTGAGATTCTTTCTTGGGAGCCGAGAGCTTTCATCTATCATAATTTTCTGGTCAGTTTTTGTTGTCATTTCATGGATCTATAATAATGTATCACGATAATGTTCATGGATGATTAAGTTCTTCGAGTATTGGATAGAGTAATTCAATTATAAGATATTAGTTTTTTTAACCTTTTAGATCGGTTGGCGAATAAATATTTGTATGGATTATTAAGTTCTTCAAGTGTTGAATAGAGTATTGCAACGATTATGATACATAGTTGCACATGTAATGTCAATAAGCATAGGCTAGGCTCATGGAAAACTAAATTATATGAAGATAGATGTTTTTTTAGGGCGGTCCATGATTAAAGATAATCTAGGTATTCATATATATGGTATATTTAGATTGTGGTTAACTTGAACTTTCTGAAAGAATCCAGAGTTTGAGTGAGACAGCTTAGTTTTTTTTTTTTTTTTTTTTGAAATGGGTGAGATCTTAGTTTACTTCTTTGAATTGTTGTTTCAATAAAATTTCGATTCTGCCTATCATTTTGAACAGTCAAAAGAAGAATGTGAGTACATGATCAATCTTGCCAAGCCTTTCATGGAAAAATCAAGTGTTGTTGATAGCAAGACTGGACAGAGTACAGAAAGCAGGTTTGTTTTGTGTTTTTTGTACTGATTCCAGTAATTGTAGATCATATTTTTGAGAATAGTGTCTAGTGGTAATGCATTACTCTAGATATATCCCCTGCTTGTAGGGTTCGAACTAGTTCAGGAATGTTTTTGAAGAGAGGAAAGGACAAAACTATCCAGAATATTGAAAAAAGAATTGCGGACTTTACCTTCATACCAGTAGGTACGAGTTTGTGTGATGCCTATGTCTACCTGCTTGTCTCTTTCCATTCATTTCTTAGCCTTTTTGTTGCTTCCCATATGTTGAAGTAGTGGGAAAAATGCTCCAAACTTATTACATATAAAAACTTATTCAAGATCCTCTTAAGAACTTAGTGAGAAACATTAGATAAGTTATTCTTTCTAATTAAGTGATAGTCTATCTTAATGTGCTAATGTCGGTAGTTGATCCTCTCGTGAAACACTAAATTTAAGGTGATGTGGAATGCAACTTGATTTCACAAATGAGTGTCTTTTTCATAATTTTCCCAAATCTAAACTCTTGACATTGTTGCTTAATGCCAAGTAGCTCTAAAACATTGTATGCAGCGACATAATTGATTGCTTGATATTTGTTCTCATTCAATGTTGTTTAACTCTTAAATATGCAGAGAATGGAGAGGGACTTCAGGTTCTTCACTATGGAGTTGGGGAGAAATATGAGCCTCATTATGATTACTTCCTTGATGAGTTCAACACTAAGAATGGGGGCCAACGAGTTGCAACAGTTCTTATGTATCTGTAAACCCCTATTCTCTTTCAATATACTGGTTTTGCAGTGTGCTTTGTGATGGAATTGTATACAAACTTGACCGGTCCCTGTTTTTGCTCCTTATGCAGGTCTGACGTTGAAGAAGGTGGTGAGACCGTATTTCCTGCTGCTAAGGCCAACTTTAGTTCTGTGCCATGGTGGAATGATTTATCTGAATGTGCTAGAAAGGGTCTATCAGTGAAAGCAAAAATGGGTGATGCTCTGCTGTTTTGGAGCATGAGGCCAGATGCCACACTAGATGCATCTAGTTTACATGGTTAGAAACTAGTAAAAACTAGTAAAAAGTGTAACTAGTTCAGAATATTAATTAGTATAGCATATCAAGTTTAGACTTCAAAGTGACCCATTTTTTGATCGTCTTGAATCCAATGTTATCGAATATCAGCCATGGCGGATATCAGTGGCGGTTTTTGGGCTCACCGCAATGATAAATATCGGCCGATATTGCGGCTTTTTCTGCCATAATCTGCTATGATGTGAATGTGCCACAAAGTGGCTGGTATGACAGGATTTTGGCTCTCCGCCATGGACCGCCATCTGCCATTGACAACACTGCTTGAATCATGAGACATGTTTTTACAGTTAGGTTCTGACGGTCCTCATATATACTGCTGATGTTTAATCGTATGCATCCATGCTCTATTTCCACCTCTCCCATAAAGTTTTATAGAGTATGATGGTCCTTATGTTGAAAATATTATAGCCATGTCATTCAAACTCATATTACATTCCATTGGATTTTATGATTGATGAAGTTAATTCATTAATCTTTGCTTTCAGGCGGTTGCCCGGTAATTAAAGGAAATAAATGGTCTTCAACAAAGTGGATGCATCTTGAGGAGTACAAAGTTTAAGGCTTTTCCTGGGCAGGTACTTTTAGAGACTACAACGAGTTGATTGTTCTACTAAAATGTGTCAGAATTTTAATGATCATTTATAAAAAAAAATTAAGTAAAAAGTTTGTGCCTAATATCTCAATTCTCAGTTATGTTTTGACTAGATATATAGGATTGAGCAGGAGGGTGGATATACTGGGGTTTACTGTATTCTGATGATTTTTTATTTAGAAACTGCTTTAAGGATAGAAGAAAAAGAACTTGGCAAGTTTGTTTTGAGGGAGAGGTGGCGGACAATCGCATCGGTAGTAGATTATGTTGATGGTGCCATGTTTCAGTGGCGGTGATGGTATCTGCATCGACCATTTAATTAGTCTTGTAGCCGAAAATGAATGTGTTGGGCTCTTCATAGACTCACATTTATGTAAAATTAGTTATAGCATATATAAGCTTTGTACAAAAGTTATGACCTCAAACGCTTTCCATTTTATTTTCCCATGATCAAACCAGTTTTGCATTTGTTTTGTAAGCATCCATCTCATTCATTCACACTCTGAACATTGTTCTGCATTTAATTTGCAGCTTTTTGCCACAGAAATAAATCCTGTAACTTTAAGGAGGGAAGTATATGGATTCATGACTTTGAATGTATAAATGAGAGATAATAGCCGAGTAAAATGAGTAGTTAAGGACGAGATGGAAGAGTGGATGATAGAGAGAAAATAAGTGACTTTTCTCACCCAAAAGTTAGAAGGTCTCTTCCCCTATTAATAGAATAATGTGGATAATACACAGAAAAGGGAAAAGAGATGTATGATATATGTAAATTATACTTGGTTTTATTTGTATACTTGTAGAGAAGAGTGACAATGGAAGCACTCTCTCTTTACTTAGCAATTTTCACTTAATAAAATTGTATTAAATCAAACGAGAGTTTTGTTGAAATATAATAATACGGGTCGACCATAATTGAATATTTGTTAAATATTGTACTGTGCTGAAACTGAAATTGATTGGAGAATATGAATGTGGAGTTGGTTGCGGTGGTTGAGAGCTTTTGATGCGATGGAGAGAAGATTGACCTGCAAGATTAACACTCTAATGTTAAAGTTAGTTTGAGATCGAAAAATGATGTTTGAATGAAAAAGGATTTAATACCTTAGAAGTGACACTTTCCTCTTTAAATAGGAGAAGTAGTTGACAACTGAATGCATGTGGTGTGGCGTGAGATGCAGTTGGTCGTCAGATTGATCTGGACGGTTGGGAGAGCACTCGTGTGAGATATTACCTACTTCTTTGGAGAAAAAAAGTCCATTTGTTTTGTGTCAAACGCTGCCTTGAGTCTTTATTGCGATTTTACTTCTTCAGAACTTGTGGACGACCTGAAATAGTTATTCTGCAAGCCCATACTTCTATTTTGTAGAACAGGGGTCTGTAACACGCAACTTAACCCAGCCACAGGATTTGTGGACGTGAAGGCCCTTTGACGAGACATTGTTGCTCTTGGGAATACACACATTTAAAGCCTATTTTGTTAGGGGTAACATTTCGTTGGAAAGTCAATAATGACGCTTTTTCTTACTTAGAGTACTTGAGTGCTTTTTGAACCGTTTTTGAGAAGATCTAAGTCGTTGGCAGTGCGGACGATCGCATGATCCTAAATGCTCGAATAGGGTATTAAAAGCCTTTGAAGCGTCATTTTACTTTTTAAATTGTTATTGATCTCTAAAAGAGAGAGTATTTCTGCTTATTTATCATTCTTTTCAAGGAGCGTTTTTGTTCAAGTGTAGGATTGAGTTTAGACGACTTTCTTTGTTAGCGTTATTCATACATGTGAAAAAATTATTCATATGAGCTTGGATTACCCATCCCAAAAAAATAACAAATGAGAAGTTGAAAATGGCTTCTAATCAAGATGAAAAAGAAATATATGCTAAAAAATTGTAATGTTGTCCGGGTCCAAGCAAATTCTCATCCTTCAAGTGCAAAGAAACATCTTCAATAACATAAACGTGCCCTCTCAAAAATGAACGGAATCAAGCACAACATTTAGAGATCTATAAAATATACCTCATGATGACAATTTGTCACATTATGTTTTTAGTAATCAATTTCGTTGTTTTTAAATACTTTTATTGATAATGCATTTCTATTTTGTAATTTTTTAATAAAATTTCTGATGATTCGTGAAAAAGACCAAATCAAGTCAAAATTATCATAATCAGACAAATTTCATAGCCACTATAAATGTTATTGTTATTACATGTGATTGACAATACTTTGTAGGCAACATGTGAAGCAAGATGTTCTCTTGAGATAAGAGATATTCTGTCTCGAAGTGGTTCATTGTGCATTAGTGGAAAACAATATGTTAAACCAAATGTTCTGACATTATACGAGACATCCTGTCTCGAGTTGCTTGCTTTGCACACAAGTTTTGATGGAATGTATTTCGTGCTTTCGAGATTTGTTCTTTGTCTGTTCAATCAAAGATATGATTGTTAAACTGCATAATGGTTTGGAAAAGATTCATATTGAATCTGTTTTAGTATGATTAGAATTCATTTTAATGACAAATTCGTATTTAATTAAGATTTGTTTCAATCAAGATTCACAATCAACATTATGAAGATTGATTTTGTACGGTTTTTAGATTCCAACCACTTTCATGCCAAAAACTCTACTGAGTTTTTTAGCTAGTGTCGCGGTGAGAATTGAATATCAAGCTATTGTATTAACTTGAATCATATTTCTTTTATTTCACCACCGGTCTTTGATTTATCCAAGGGAAGGGAGAAAGATCGAATGTCCCACAGTATGCAATGCAAATGCAAACTAAGAGTCTAAGGTTCGGGGGTTGGTTATACCTAGGGAAGGTGTTAGCATCCTAGATATCTGTAGTACTCTACAGGAACCTCTTGTTTTATCTATGTTATCTATTAATGTTATCTGTTGCTAAGGGTTTAAGGGTTGGAAGACCTAAGATTCTATTCCTAAGTGTGCTCAACAAGATATCACATCTTGTGCCTACATATCCTGTCGGGAGCGAAATCAGAGCACTTGTAGTTCCTCTCTGAGGGATACCAGAGGTTTGAAAGGTTTAGGAGAAAAGATGAGTCATCATCTTAAGAAACCACCACGGTTTCGAGAATTGTTTGTATTTATGAGGTATGGGATTGTATGTCCCTTCTTTGAGATGATTCACATATAATTCTCTTGTGTGGAGAATTAGGTGAGCTAGAGATTGATTGTAAAAATCAAAATTAGGGGGGACTAACTTAGGAAGTCTATCCTAAAGTTGTCTATGATAATCTTATCTTAAGGGTATAAGAGCTTAGTATGAAATGCAAATGGTTATGTACCATGCACAATAATTTGATTATCATGCATGGAGTTTTCCCTTGGATATTAATGCAATCGATTATAATAAGATTAACGAGAGTGCTAGCAAAGTGGTGCTAGTCTTGTGTCTAGTGACCAAAGGTTGGTAGCGATACCCAAAGGCGATCGACTTACATAGGTGGAAAATGGCTCGACGTTGGATCGAGATTTTTATTATTTTTGAAAGGTTTAGCACACAAAAGTAAGCATACATCACAACAAACAAAAACATAAACAAGGCATGATATCAAACAAGACTAAACTATTTCACACACAAGCGTACTATTAAGCGCGAGGAATTCAACCAGGGAACGGTTTATTGAGAAAAGAGTTTGATTAATTTTAAGGGGAAATTAATAAAAGGTTTTATTTTTATTTGGAGAATTATGTTTAGAGATTATTTTTTAAAAAAGGTTAGAGTTTTCTTATTAAAAAAAGATTTTAATTATTAAAAAGAGTTTTATTATTATTTATTTAGTTTTGACGTTATATTATAAAAAGGTTAAAAGAGTTTTTTATTATTAATTAGAAAAGGTTTTAAATTTAGTAATCTGATAAATAAAAGTTATTATAAAAGCTTTTACTGATTAAAAAATTTTAACAAAAAAATTAATTCACTAATAAATTTTTAGCTAAAAACAGAGTTATACTTCATTTCAAGAGGGTTATATTTTGAGGAAAAGGTTACCTAAAAGATTCTACATTTTTATTATTTTTAGTTAGAAAAACAAATTTTAAAAAGATTATTATAAAAAGAAAATAAAAGGTCGAATTAAAATTTAAACGGAGGGATCCCACGCGCAAGGGGGAAGAGGGTCTATCGCAGACCCTCAGATTATAGCCCTAGGATCAAGAGGCACTGTGATCAAAAGGACCAAAACATGAGGGTGCATGATGCACCTTATGTGTGTGCATGTACAGGATAAAACAAAACAACAAAAACCAAAACGCAACAGACTCTCACCCTCATGTTCTTCTCTCTCGTTCTTCTTTCTCTCAAAATAGGGTTTTCGGAACCCTAATTCTCGCCGCCGCTATCCTCCCATCTCTCAGATTAAACAAGCAAATAACCCTAATCCTAGCAAGCCCGACACCCCAATTTCACTATGATTTCATGATTTACATATTACATGAGTTATAAATAATGCGAAAAAAAAGGGAAGGAAAAGGAGGTCGGCGAAGGTTGATGGCATAATGTGACTGGCTCTGTGAATCTCCAATCAGGGATGAGTTTCTCTCTAAACTTTACCTCCTTGCGTGCTTTTCTTGCCTTTATGTTGTTCTACTCCTTTCTTTGTCTGTTGCGTCCTTTGAGAGATGATAATGAATAGATAAGTCTTTGAATCTCTGTGTTTTCTTTTGACTGGGTTATGGAATTGATGATTTTGGTAGCTGCGTCTGTGGAGTGGTTTTTTTCGTGTCCTTGATGCTCTTCTTATATATAGGCCCATGATGATGAACTATCTTGGAAACTTTTGAATGCTATATTGAAAACAATATCTCAATCCTTGCTGATTTAATTTTGTTGCTTGTTTTTGGAAGGTTTAATTGCTGTCTGATGCGTTTTTTATTTGGAAAAGATTTCAACCATTACCCCGTTTGAATTGTCTATTTCTGTTTTTGGAAAGTTACGTTGGCGGTATCCTTTGTGATATTGCCCATAACTATTGATTCGAAAATGATGAAAGCAAATCTGATTCGAAAATTCTGAGGCCTATCTTTATGTATTGATCATTGCTTTGGAAAGAAACATCATGTTAATTCTGATTTTTTTTATATGTGATTCTTGCCTTGATTATGTTTGAAACACGTTTAGCACTCATTTGGAATATTGGATTATGACTTTCCAATTTCACTTGATTTTGTCTTGGACATTTAAGGGATGTCATAAAGTAACCTCCATATTGGCTTGATTGTGTTTATAGTTGTTTTTTTGGAAAGGAAATTGACGGTTGGGACATGTTTGACGGCAAATGATTTGGTGAATTTGTTTTTGAATGCAGGTACTTTTGTTTTGGATATTACTAACCAATAATTGCAGTAACTGATTTTGCTAGATAATGAAGTTCTTGTCAACAATCCTCTGGTCACCTAATTCTAGATTGTCGTTCTTTAATCCAATCACTTATCCCTGCTTCCTCACTCGCCAAAGGTAATCTAAGGTAAATAATGTTTGTTTGAGTTTGATTTCTTTAAGAGGGAGAACCTGAAGACTTGCTTCTGCATTTAACTTTGTAGGTCGTTTAGATGATGATGCAAAACTATTGTTATTCTCGTTCCGATTTTCCCTTTCCATCATGATGATAGCAACTAATGTATTGTTGCTTTTGTTGACAGTGCGCAATATTGGAACATACTGGCTGTGATTTGTAATGAATTTTCCGCTTGATTCTTTGTAATTTCATTGCTATTGAGCAATAGAGGATGGCGCCGGCAGTTCCACTGGCTATAGTGCAGACTACAATCAGAAGCAGAGATGACTATCGTGGTAGCAGGAAGAAATCCAACATGGCTTGGCGTTCTAGACCGCAACCCCGGGCTGTGTTTTCTGTAACAATTGTGAAGTAGAACAACAATGTTATTTTTACCGTGCGAAAATCTCCCTGTAAATGATGTTTTCTTTAGATAGGCCGTCTTTATTATGAACAAATATGGTGTTATCAGACAGTGGTATATAAGATGCCATTATTTGTTTTTTCTTTTTTTTTTTTTTGTACATAAGTACGGCCATAATACTAGACAAAACACCGCTCGAGGCATCTCCTCTAAGCTTACAGGTGTCTTGACACTTAGGATAATGATCCTTATCACTTGAAGAGGACTACATCTAGTCGAAATGAAATTATAACAGGCGTGTATCAGCACCTAGCTCCTTGTCCTTTTACCAATCATAATACACATTTGTAAAAGAATTGCTGAGCTTTGTATTTGGAATTTTTAGAAATGAACTCGGCTTGTATCTCAATATTCTTATGTAGAATTAATTTGGGCTTTGCATACTTCTTGCACTTTTTATGAAACTCATGAATTTAAAATAGCAACTTGAAGTCTAACTTGATTAGAACTTGAACATTGAACTTGGGAGTTAATGTAGACTTTTGTGGCCTTGACAAAGAAAGAGGATCACAGAGTTTTAGTCCTTTGAACATTGAATTCTAGCTCCTGACTCATCTTGTACTTGTAACTTGAGTAGTGTAGGATTATTTTAGGTTTGGCCTTAAAATGTGAATGTTTGTAAACTTGTTATGAAAAAATATTGGACTTAGGATGGAAAGCTTGAAACTTGGAAGGATGTTGAAGCTTGACTTTGTATAAAGATCTTGAATTTTGAATTTGGAATAATAAGAAAACAAATCTTGGTTTTAATGAGATATGGCTAAAAAAATCATCCAAGACATCTTTAAATCACTAATCCAAGAAATGGCCCAAAACTGAGGAAAAGTTTATTTTCAAGTGAGGTCCAAATCATGTAGAAACCTTGGGTCCACTTTGAGTCAGGATTAATTGGTCACGCCCCCCCGTAATACTACACTTGAAAGTATTGCACCTGCATGAACTGGTTAGTCACAATAAACACGCATAAAGACCAAATGACCTAAAGATGCTAAGCAAAAAGAAGAGGGATCTTAGGGTCAAAATTAGGGTGGGACAGATACCCATATTTAAGTTTCTTCTATCCGGAGATAGGGAGATTGAAATCTTCGTCTCGACGAGATAAGAGAGACTTAAATACAAACATACGCCAAATTTTGGCCCTAAGATGCTGCAAAATGCATATGATATGGTATGAAAATGATATGAATGCAAGACAAGGATCCTGTGAGGAAATAGTGTCACAGGGGATAACCGATGTTAAAACACAAAGAAAGAAAGGAAGACCCGACGGGGAATAGCTAGCAAAGCGAGACTCCACGGGGAAAGATCTAACTCCACTGGGGGAAAGAGACTACCAACTGACAATCACATGGTAGCTTAAGCACAAGGCAAGAATCTTGAAACGAAGGATAACCTACTACCAACAGCTGGTAGCCTAAGCCAAGGTATCCAGCTGAAATAAGGGGCGTATATTACCTGCTATCACACATGATAGCCTAAGCAGAGGTAATAAACTAGGGAGGAGAGATCACCTACTACTAAACACGGTAGCCTAAGCATAGGTGTCCGACCTAAAAGAAAGGCGTGTTACCTACTATCAAGAATATGATAGCCTAAGCAGAGGTAATACAAAAGGAAAGATGACCTACTACCACCACGGTAGCCTAAGCAGAGGTATCTGACCAAAATACAGACATATTACCTACTATCCCATGATAGCCTAAGCAGAGGTAATAGACTGAAAGGAGAGATCACCTACTACCAAACACGGTAGCCTAAGCATAGGTGTCCGACCCAAGAGAAAGGTGTGTTACCTACTATCAAGCATATTGTTAGTTCTTGGATTGGCTGGAATTTTGGTAAAACAAAGTATGTTCAATGTTGATGTCAAGGTGCTGATGTTGCAACATTGAGTCTTAACACTGGGTTGTGTTAAGTGTTTAAATTGCTGAAGCTTGGATGTATGATGTCACATGGCGATGTTGTGACATTAGATCTGCAGAATTAATAACATCAGGTTGTGATGTTAGGGTTTGCGTGTTAGCTGGAATTGTGGAGAGCAAGATGTCTCATTGGATGCGAATATCTTGGGATAGATATTTCCTGCTGCATAGGAGATCTGGTGCAGATTTGTAGGAGATTTAAAAGGTTGAAGATTTAAAAAGATTTTAGGAGAAAATCTGTTTTGAATATTCAGTTTTAAATAACAAATCAAGTCAGATATTGTAGCAAGTCCAAGTCCAATTCAAGGAGCTATATAAAGCGCACCGGTACTAAAGAAAAAAAACGAAGAAAGAGAGCTAAAGACTGAGTGTCATTTGTGTCTTCGTGTATGATTTGTAAACCATTCTAGTGTGAATTGGTATTATTGTTTTGAGTTGTTCTTGATCAAAGCTGTGAAGCAGAATCAAGTAGTGCTATTCAAAGTGTGTGATCTTTGAAGTGTTTTAGGGATTGAGTAGTGTTCTCATATCTAAGTGGTTTCTTAGGTAGAAAGTCACTAGTAGGAATTAAGTTTAGGAGATTGTCAACTGGGTTGTTGAGTCTGTAAATTAATTCTACAAGTAGTGAATTTCATCCCTGGCTTGGTAGCCCCCAGACGTAGGTAGTTAGACCGAACTGGGTGAACAATTCTTTGCTTTGTTTTGTTCTGTTATTGCTGTCCATTTGCAGAGTGTGTTGTTGTGACATCGCACCTTAACATCACACGTTTGATACCAGAATTTCAATTGGTATCAGAGCAGGCATCCTGTCTGTCTCTGGGTGAGATCTAGGGAAGTTACTTTCTGGTGTAAAGATGGACAAAGAAGTTGGAGGATTCGTCAACAGACCCCCTATTTTGGATGGATCCAATTATGACTATTGGAAGCCAAGGATGACTACTTTCTTAAAATCTTTGGACAATTGGGCTTGGAAAGCAATTATTAAATAGTGGAAAGCACCTGTTGTGTGTGAGAAAGATGATGCTGGCAAAGATAAAGAAGGCACATCAAAGCCAAAGCCTGAAGAAGAATGGACCAAGGAAGAAGATGAGCTTGCCCTTGGAAATTCCAAAGCTCTAAATGCAATCTCCAATGGAGTTGATAAGAATATTTTCAGGTTAATCAATACTTGTGAAGTTGCTAAGGAAGCGTGGGATATTTTGAAGGTTACACATGAAGGAACATCTAGAGTAAAGATGTCTAGACTTCAGCTTCTAACATCAAAGTTTGAAAGTCTGAAGATGAAGGAAGATGAGACTATTCATGACTTCCACATGAGTGTTCTTGAGCTGGCCAATGCATCTAGTGCTCTTGGAGAGAAAATGTCAGAAGAAAAGCTTGTAAGGAAGATTTTTAGGTCCCTTCCTAAGAAGTACAAGATGAAGGTGACTGCTATTGAAGAAGCTCAAGACATCAGCAAGATGAGAGTTGATGAGCTCATTGGATCTCTTCAAACTTTTGAGCTTGGTTTGAATGAAGAAGAACCAGAAAAGAAGCCCAAGGGTATTGCTTTGGTCTCCACTCCTGCAGAAGCTAAGGAAGTCAAAGATGATGATTCTCAGGAAGATTTGTCTCAAGCCATTGCTATGTTGGGAAAGCAGTTCAACAAAGTGTTAAAAAGGTGGAACAATAACTACAAGCCTAGTGTCAAGAACATCTCTTCTGACATCAGCAAGCCAAAAGAGAAAGATGAAGAGAAGACTGCCCAGGATAAAGGTGTTCAGTGCTTTGAATGTGAAGGGTATGGACATGTCAAGAAAGAATGTCCCACATTCTTGAAGAAGCAGAAGAAGGGCATGGCAGTTTCCTGGTCTGAATCTGATAGTGAAAGTGAAGGTGAGTCAGCAAGGCATGTTAGAGCCTTAACAGGAACTGTTGTGTCTGATGATGATAGTGATGGAGAAATAACTTATGAGGAGTTAGCATCTACTTATCAAGAGCTGTGTTTAAAAAGTGCTGAGATTTGTCAAGAAAACAAGTGTCACAAGCAACAGATTGCTCAGCTTGAAAATGAAAAAGCTGATCTGGAGAATGAAGTTGTACTAGTTAAGTCTCAGCTGAATCAGATGACAAAATCCGTTAGGATGATGAACAGTGGTACAGTTACTCTTGATAAGATTCTTCAGTCAGAAAAAGCTGCAGGAGATAAATCGGGTATAGGATATGTGGCAAGCACCTCAGGAACAAAGAAGGAGATGTCTCAACCATTGTCTCAACATCAACCTGAGAGACAGGGTCCTACACCAAAGAAGGTTGTTCAGCCCCAGAATGCTGAGAAGAAGAATGGTCCTCATCAGAGGAAGACGCAGCCCCAAGGAGTCAGTCAGTATATGCCTCCCCAATATCACAAGAGCATGGAGGCTGTTGGGTCCAATCAGAACAGGTTTCATCATCAGGGTAACTGGCATGGAAATGAATACAACAATGTTGTGCCTCATTACTATGGAAGAAGAAAGCCTCATCACCATAGGAGACAGCCTAAGAGACAGCATCCTCAGTACAGAAGAAGACAATCCAACTATGGAATAAGGAGACAACATTATGGGTGGCAACCACAACATTATCATCAAAGGGGAAGAAGATTTAACCACTTTAGAAGTGAAAGAGTCAGATGCTTCCATTGTGGCAGGTTTGGACATATGCAGTCCTTTTGCTTCAAGCTTCATGGTTATCCAAATTCTGCTCCTCTACCCAGACAGAAAGAGGTCAGGCCTAAGGTGGTGAAGCAATGGATTCCTAAAGTTACCAGCTTGATAGCTCACACTTCCTTAAGGGTTTCTACCAAAGAAGACTGGTATTTTGACAGTGGGTGTTCAAGACACATGATTGGAGTAAAGAATCTGCTGGTAGATGTGAAACTTCAGTCTTCTGGCTATGTTAATTTGGTGATGGGATCAAAGGAGAAATCAAGGGGATTGGTAAACTGAACTGTGCTAGTGCTCCCAGACTGGAGAATGTTCTTCTTGTTAAAGGACTAACAACAAATTTGATTAGTATTAGTCAACTTTGTGATCAAGGATTCAAAGTAGACTTCACAAAGTCTGAATGTATGGTCAAAGATGATAAAGGAGAAGTCATTATGAAGGGAGCCAGGTCTAAGGACAATTGTTATCTTTGGGTGCCTCAAAACTCAAATTCTTCCACGTGTGTGCTTGCTAAAGAAGATGATGTCAAAATCTGGCATCAGAAGTTGGGACATCTTCACCTAAAGGGAATGAAGAGAATTATCTCCTTAGAAGCAGTCAGAGGGATTCCCAAACCTAGTATTGAGGAAGGAAAGGTGTGTGGAGACTGTAAAAAAGGAAAGAAGACAAAGATGTCTCATCCGAAGCTTCAACATGACACCACCTCCAAGGTATTGGAACTTCTTCATATGGACTTGATGGGACCTATGCAAGTTGAAAGTCTGGGTGGAAAGAAATATGCTTATGTAGTTGTGGATGACTATTCAAGATACACCTGGGTGAACTTCATCAAAGACAAATCAGATGTGTTTGATGTGTTTAAAGAGCTCTGTCAAAGACTCCAAAGAGAAAAGGAGAGTAAGGTTATCAGAATAAGAAGTAATCATGGAAGAGAGTTTGAGAATAGCAAGTTTGAAGAATTTTACTCTACTGAAGGTATAAGTCATGAGTTTTCATCGCCTATCACTCCTCAGCAAAATGGAGTTGTTGAGAGGAAGAATAGAACTATCCAAGAGTCTGCTAGAGCAATGATTCATGCCAAGAAACTTCCTTATCATTTCTGGGCTGAAGCCATGAACACTGCCTGCTACATTCACAACAGGGTTACCCTGAGAAGAGGCACTTCATCTACTCTGTATGAACTATGGAAGGGAAGAAAACCTAATGTTAAATACTTCCATGTTTTTGGAAGTAGATGCTATATACTGAAAATTGGATTCCAAAAGTGATGAAGGCATATTTTTGGGATACTCTACTAACAGCAGAGCATATAGGGTGTTCAACTCTAGAACCAAGGTGATGATGGAGTCAATCAATGTGGTGATTGATGACAGTGACAAGCTGGAAGATGATGATGTCCCAGATGCTATTGAGACATCAGTTGGTGAAGTTGTACCAGAAGCTGAAGACAGAAGCCAAACTCCTAGTGTTGCTGCTGCTGAGCCTGAAGCTGAGCAACCTCATAAGGATCCCTCCATCAGAGTGCAGAAGGACCACCCAAAGGAGCTCATTATAGGTGATCCAAACTCTGGAGTAAGAACTAGGCCAAGAGATGTTATAGCAAGTTCATGCTTTGTCTCCAAAATTGAGCCAAAAAATGTCAAGGAAGCATTGACTGATGAGTTTTGGATAAATGCAATGCATGAAGAACTGGAGCAGTTCAGAAGAAATGATGTCTGGGATCTTGTGCCAAGACCAGAAGGGGTGAATGTTATTGGAACTAAGTGGATCTACAAAAACAAGTCTGACGAGCTTGGAGTAGTTACAAGAAACAAAGCTAGACTTGTTGCACAAGGTTATACTCAAGTTGAGGGAGTTGACTTTGATGAGACTTTTGCTCCAGTGGCTAGATTAGAATCCATCAGACTACTCTTGGGTGTGGCTTGTAACCTAAGATTTAAGCTGTTCCAAATGGATGTGAAGAATGCGTTTCTGAATGACTATCTGAATGAAGAAGTCTATGTAGACCAACCTAAAGGATTCACTGATCCAAACTTCCCCAATCATGTGTTCAAACTGAGGAAAGCTCTGTATGGCTTGAAACAAGCTCCAAGGGCCTGGTATGAAAGCCTGACAGAATTCTTAGCAGCAAATGGATATAGAACAGGTGGGATTGACAAAACTTTGTTTGTCAAGGAAGAAGGCGGAAAATTAATGGTAGCCCAAATCTATGTGGATGACATTGTATTTGGGGGAATGTCAGATGCTATGGTGAAACAGTTTGTTCAACAAATGCAATCTGAATTTGAAATGAGTTTGGTTGGAGAACTTAGCTACTTTCTTGGACTACAAGTCAGAAAAATGGAGGATTCCATCTTTATTTCTCAAAGCAAATATGCTAAGAGCATAGTAAAGAAATTTGGCCTGGATAATGCCAATCAAAAAAGGACACCTGCTCCTACTCATTTGAAGCTATCCAAGGACGAAAATGGAGTGAGTGTGGACCCAAGCT
Source organism: Lathyrus tuberosus (assembly GCA_022829125.1). Taxonomy (NCBI): domain Eukaryota; kingdom Viridiplantae; phylum Streptophyta; class Magnoliopsida; order Fabales; family Fabaceae; genus Lathyrus; species Lathyrus tuberosus. The sequence continues at coordinate 13,435,963 of JALAZF010000090.1, forward strand.
TGTACAGAAGTATGATTGGGAGTCTACTGTATCTCAAAGTAAGCAGACCTGACATTTCCTTTGCTATTGGAGTGTGTGCCAGATATCAATCGGATCCTAAGGTGAGTCACTTGAATCAAGTGAAGAGGATTATGAAATATGTGAATGGCACAAGTGACTATGGGATGCTATATATTCATGATTCTGGGACTGATTTAAGAGGATACTGTGATGCTGATTGGGCTGGAAGTGCAGATGATAGGAAAAGCACTTCAGGAGGCTGTTTCTTTCTAGGGAATAATCTGATTTCCTGGTTCAGTAAGAAGCAGAATTGCGTATCTCTCTTAACTGCTGAAGCTGAGTATATAGCAGCAGGAAGTAGTTGCTCTCAGCTGGTTTGGATGAAGCAGATGTTGAGTGAATACAATGTCAAACAAGATGTTATGACATTATACTGTGATAATTTGAGTGCCATTAATATATCTAAAAATCCTATACAGCATAGTAGGACAAAGCACATAGACATAAGGCATCACTTCATAAGGGAATTGGTTGAAGACAAAATTGTTACTTTGGAGCATGTAGCCACAGATAACCAGTTGGCTGACATATTCACTAAAGCTTTAGATGCAAACCAATTTGAAAGGTTAAGAAGCAAATTGGGAATCTGCATTTATGAAGACTAAATGTGCTAGAAAGGGTTGTGAGCAGTTGGAGTTATTGTTGAAAATGTTTAGTCAATCGCCAGGTGAAGGTTGTCAAATTGTGGCTAAAAAGGGGGAGAAGTAGCCAAGAGTATCCAAGAGTACTAATGTCAAATGCTGTCAAAGGAGTTGTTTTGTGCTGTTGCTATTTGCTGATTGCTGAGGTTATAGTTCAGAAGTGCAGAAATTAAGGGGGAGTAATTGCTGGTGCATTGAGGGGGAGTGCTCATTGCTGCTAATAATGTAATATGTGCAGCTGTTTGAATGTTTGAAGAGTGTAGCTGTTGAACTTGGTAACTTGGTGCTGCAGCAGAGTTTTGAGAAGTCTTTATTGAAGATGCTGCTACTTGAAGTTTCAAAATCATTGAAGTTTTTTTTCCGCTGCTGAAGTCTCTGAAGGTGCAGAGTGCAGAGTTTGTTTTAGCCAAAATTAGCCAAAGGAGGAGATTGTTAGTTCTTGGATTGGCTGGAATTTTGGTAAAACAAAGTATGTTCAATGTTGATGTCAAGGTGCTGATGTTGCAACATTGAGTCTTAACACTGGGCTGTGTTAAGTGTTTAAATTGCTGAAGCTTGGATGTCTGATGTCACATGGCTATGTTGTGACATTAGATCTGCAGAATTAATAACATCAGGTTGTGATGTTAGGGTTTGCGTGTTAGCTGGAATTGTGGAGAGCAAGCTGTCTCATTGGATGCGAATATCTTGGGATAGATATTTCCTGCTGCATAGGAGATCTGGTGCAGATTTGTAGGAGATTTAAAAGGTTGAAGATTTAAAAAGATTTTAGGAGAAAATCTGTTTTGAATATTCAGTTTTAAATAACAAATCAAGTCAGATATTGTAGCAAGTCCAAGTCCAATTCAAGGAGCTATATAAAGCGCACCAGTACTAAAGAAAAAAAACGAAGAAAGAGAGCTAAAGACTGAGTGTCGTTTGTGTCTTCGTGTATGATTTGTAAACTATTCTAGTGTGAATTGGTATTATTGTTTTGAGTTGTTCTTGATCAAAGCTGTGAAGCAGAATCAAGTAGTGTTATTCAAAGTGTGTGATCTTTGAAGTGTTTTAGGGATTGAGTAGTGTTCTCATATCTAAGTGGTTTTTTAGGTAGAAAGTCACTAGTAGGAATTAAGTTTAGGAGATTGTCAATTGGGTTTTTGAGTCTGTAAATTAATTCTACAAGTTGTGAATTTCATCCCTGGCTTGGTAGCCCCCAGACGTAGGTAGTTAGATCGAACTGGGTGAACAATTCTTTGCATTATTTTGTTCTGTTATTGCTATCCATTTGCAGAGTGTGTTGTTGTGACATCGCACCTTAACATCACACGTTCGATACCAGAATTTCACATATGATAGCCTAAGCGAGGTAAACACAAAAGGAAAGATGACCTACTACCACCAAGGTAGCCTAAGCAGAGGCATCTGACCACAATACAAACATATTACCTACTATCCCACGATAGCCTAAGCAGAGGTAATAGACTGAAAGGAGAGATCACCTACTACCAAACACGGTATCCTAAACAAAGGTGTCTGACTGAAAGGATGCGTTACCTACTATCAAACGTATGATAGCCTAAGCAGAGGTAAACGCAGAAGGAAAGATGACCTACTACCACCACGGTAGCCTAAGAAGAGGCATCTGACCAACATAAAGACATATTACCTACTATCAAACGCGATAGCCTAAGCAGAGGTAATAGACCAAAATAAGTTTCAATGATCAGGATGATGATTTAGCTTCTCTTTAAATGTTCCGCTTAGAAAGAGTAAATACTTCCCGACGCCTCGAGGTTGTGTGTCACAAGCAAGTCTTGGAAATAAATGTTGCGAGGTTGTCTGCCTCGAGTAAAGTCTTGAAATAAATACTGCGTGGTTGTCTGCCTTGAGCAAAGTCTTGAAATGAGCTACGAGGTTGTCTGCCTCGAGTAAAGTCTTGAAATAACTACTGCGAGGTTGCCTGCCTCGAGCAAAGTCTTGAATGCTGCGAGGTTGTCTGCCTCGAGTAAAGTCTTGAATCTCCCAAACTCTTCGAAGAGATATCATTTGGGTGGGAGTGACTTGAATAATGGATTCATTGGAAAGAAGCACCACTGTAGAGCAATATTGTTGTAGTTGAAATTCGTTGAAGCAATAAAATTCTTGCAACGGGAGTTCTCAAATAAAGAGAATACTCATAAAGTCTTCAATAAGTTTCTCTGACGGATTTCCGGAGATAACATCCGACGGAGAATAAATGGAAAATCTTGATAACTTGCTGGGGATAGACAAACTGTCTTGAGGAGACTGCCATTTGTCATAGAAATCTTTATAACCAAACTGCTCAAATAAAGATCGGCTACTTGTTGCGTGGCGTGTATTCCAAGAAAATGTAGTAATAACCGTTGGAGGAATAACTCCTGTATTCCAATAGAGATCTTTAAGTAAGCTCTTCTTAGGGAGACAAAGTTCAAAATAAATGCACGCTCGATCTAGGTTCAACAGCCTAGAGCTATCCGAAATTTGTGATTGTCAGGGACAAAAGTTCAATCCAGGAAATAAGCGGAAAGAAACGGCCAAACAAGACTCCATCCATTGAGGATTGAACTCGACGGGTTTATCTTTATCCAAAATGGAAAAGAAAACTAAATCAACCATCTTCCACGAGGATCAAGCTCAGTGGGGCGTTTAGAAAGGATGTGCTCTTTCTGCCTAGGGCTGACAATTCTACTTGGAGGGAGCTGACAAAACCCAGTCACTTGGAGATAAGCGCAACCAAAGTGAAAGAACAAACAAACAAAACACAAAACGCAAGATGAAAAATGGGCACATGCCATGAATCTATATGAAAGGATGTCATGCTATGCTCATGCTTATCCTGACAAAACAAGCAGAAATAAAAACTGGAGATGAAAACAAGCATCTCGATACGGAAACTCGGCCAAACTTCGCAATATAAGAAGCATCGCTGGGGATGAAAGGAGAGCCATATATGAGGACACGGTCCTGCTTCAAAGCTTCAAAACTTCTCTGGGGAAAAGAGAGCATTCCACTCGGGGATGAATATCATGACTTCACTTAGGATTGTCAAGATAAACCTTGTGATTCTGTTAGGGATGAGAAAGATTCACTGGGAACGAATCAAACTCATGATCGAAAAGACTTCATGGAGGATAAAATAAATATCCACTGCGAGCTGAAGTAACCTGAATGAAAGTTGTAACTGGATAAAATAAATATCCACTTCGTCGGGGAAGCTTGGATCGATAGTAGTTGAAAATGTCGGAGATAAAAATTCGGGGGGATGAAATAAACATCCGCCTTCACTGGAGAAGAATGAGATAGTGAGAAAGTCCAATGAGGAGTGAAATAAACACTCGCTTCGCTGGGGAAGGTTGAAACCAAAGAAAATCATTGAGGATTCTTAGGTTGCCGACTGGAGAAATCTTGCATCAAACGTGCCATAACTTCTTGAAGTAGAGATTTACCAGGAATAGTCCTGACTACTTGGAGCAAAGACTTACTGGGGAGTCGTCACATTACTTAGGATAGAAACCCTTTGGGCATGGGTGAAGGATGTTACGAGAACAAGGTAGTATTGTATTGGTGAACTGCGTTGTAGTCGCCATTTTGAATAACAATCATTGCGAATGGATGAAGAGTAATCTTCACTTCTCAAAATGCCCCATATCACGTGGTTTATGAGAAAAAGTGATTCCAAGAGGATTTTACAGAAAACTTGGCATCCAACTGTTCTAATGTTTTCAAACTCTTGGAGAGATTCGTCGAATCTCGACATAACTGCCCCAGATTGACGGTATTATGTACAACTGAATCTTTAAATTTGGAGAGATTTATCAAATCTCGACGTAACTGCCCCAGATTAACTGTATTCTGAGTCTTCAAACTTGTTCTTTAGAATGTGGAGTAATAGTTGAGAAACAACTTGCCCTGCTCAGCAAAGCCTTCAGGTAATGTACCCCTGGATATGGTCATCTTTGAAATGATCCGCCATTTACTCATCAGAGCTTCAAATCTCAAAAGATTTAGCTGACCGCTGATGCTCGTATGCTAGCTTTTATGATATCAAGCAATGTTAGCAAGCAGAAAAATGTTAATTCTGAAACTGCTAATGCAACATATGTTTGTCTTGAAAATTTTATTTAAAAATGTTTTGGTGGTTGAATTGCCGATTTTATAATGCCAGCGCAAATTTTGAGCATAGCTTATAGGAGTTAGGGAATGATATCTCACTGAGTATGCTTTTTGAAATAAACCCTGCTTCAATTAGGTCTTTTGAGGGTTGTATCATGGATTGGTTCACGGTTTAAGAAACAAAGGATATAAGGCTCAAACTGTGTTTGTGCCCACCCAATCTTCGTGATATTTTACTCCATTTTTTAAAACTGAAAATTACCCTGCCCCCGGTTAAGAATGAGGGTTTTCTGATTTGGAGAAGAAAACTACTACTTCAAAGGCTCAAAAGGGTTAACGAGGGTCTATCTCCCTTATACCTCCGGTGTTTAGGGATTTGAAACAATGCCTTACATCACTAGCAGAGTTTTATTCAAAAGCATATAACAGGAGATCTTGCGTTTTAATTTCGTCATCCTCCATCCAATTCTCTGCCAAGGCTAGAGATTGGGGTAGTATTGGCGTTATAAAAATAGAAAAAGCATTTTAAAATGAGTGAAACAAATGGATTTCTTCAAGACAAACATTATTCATTGCACCAATTATTCAAAATAACAAGTTCTTACACATAAATAACAAATGCATTAACAAATAAAAAGCATTACATGCTGTAGCGAGCGATTTTTGGACGTGGTTCTTAAGCACTGTTGCTCTGGGGTACTACAGGTCGATTCATTTTTTATCCTATTGAAGCTGATGAAGGAAGGGAAATAGATGTCTCCAACTAACCCTGCTTGCAAACTGAGGTTAAACAGTCAAAACTGTTGGTTTACAGATGCGGTTCGTGTTCGTGAGCCTCTCTCTGCTTATTTTGTTCAGAATGAAATACCGGGATTGTTCATGGGGAATTTGTTAGGATACTGCGCTAGATTGGCTGGAGGTAGGGGACTTTGGGGGTTTTTTGATTAGTGTGCTCGCTAAGATTCTTTTTCAATCTTATGCCTACGTATTCCCGAGATAGGGAAATCAGAGCGATCGTAGTTTCTCCTATTCTATGGGAGGAAATGATGTTTTGGTGTCTTGTTCAAAGCCCAAGACATGAAGCTAAAGGTGGTTTGTATCTTGTTCAAAGCCCAAGATGTGAAGCTGAAGGGTCTATTTGTATCTTGTTCGAAGCCCAAGATGTGAAGCTAAAAGGGTGTTGACTTTAGAGAGAATTTTTCATTTCTAAAGGGGTCTGTTTGTCACATTTGTTGGGTGACTGATTATAAAGGAGAATTACTTTAACTGGGATATGCGAATCCAGCACTGCCATAATTTTCTTTATAGGGGATTTTCAACCTGAAGGAGAAGACTTTAACTCAGTTTAGAGCAACGCCATCTTTCCTTAGGAATTTCTCATGCTAAAAGAGGGACAGTGGCGTGGATGTAAATGATCCAGAGGCTTGCCGCTTATAGCAATTAGATGAAGGAAAATGAGTTGTTGATGTTTGTATACTGTGAGAAAGGCACAAATTTTGATGCTAAAAGGTTGATTGACTCGACCGGGGTTTTCTTATACGAAGCCTAAGAGGAGGATATTGACCCAACAAGAGGGTGTTTTTATGTGTCTCGTATGAAGCTCGAAAGAGAGGCTAAAACGGTTGACTCAACAAGAGAGTGCTTTTATATGTGTCTTGTACGAAGCCCAAGACAGAGGCTAAAAGGGTTTGACTCAACAAGAGAGTCTTTTATACTCACCAAGAGAGTGATTTGTATCTCGTACGAAGCCCGAGATAGAGGCTAAAAGAGGATTAACTCAACAAGAGAGTCTTTTATACTCAACAAGAGAGTGTTTTGTTTCTCGTACAAAGCCTAAGATGAAGGCTAAAAATGGTTGACTCAACAAGAGAGTCTTTTATACTCAACAAGAGAGTGATTTTGTATCTCGTACGAAGCCCGAGATGGAGGCTGCAAAGGTTAACTCTGCTGGGGAGAATCATTGTACAAATCCCAAGAGGAGGCTAGGGTTACTGTTTCAGTTGAGTGACAGGTCCAGTATGTTGGTTAAAAGAGAAAATCAGTTCTTATATGGGTAATGTTGTACTCATGGATTTGATCTGAGGACCAGGATTATTTCCTGTTCTTTAAGGAAACGGGGAATCCGAAGGGTATTGAGACTGCCCAAGTCTACTGGTGTTTTTTCCTATTTTTGAAAGGAACTTGAGAATGTCTTCGAGACTCAAGGAGATTAGACTGTCTAAGTCTAGAGTTTTATCTTTTGTACTATGCTTAAGAAAAATTAAGAGACAGTACGTTCGCGGTAGAAAGATCTAGACTCTTTGAAAGACTGTTCTATTAAGATGACTAATTTCTGTTCCTATACCTTTAAGAGGTCGTCGGGACAATTTGTACGAAGCCCAAGAGGAGGCGAGAAAAACTTTTAAGAAGCCGAAGGGACAATTTTTACGAAGCCTAAGAGGAGGCTATCTTCCCGGAGGAAGAATCTTTATACGAAGCCTAAGAGGAGGCTGTGAAAACTTCTAGGAAGCCGACGGGTCCTTGTACAACGCCCAAGAGGAGGAGGGGATGCTTTTAGGAAGCCTGTGGGTCCTTGCACTAAGCCCAAGAGGAGGCTGATGAACAGTTCCAGAAGGGGTTTCACTTGGAACATTGGCCTTCTGTATATGAATTGTTCAAGGGGGAGATTTCTTATATCTAGTTATCTAAAATTGTTTGTAAAAGAAAATTCTCATGGTTTAGGTTATGTTGAAATATCCGGGAGAACGTCGGAGGTAAGGAGATGAGGTTTTATCTAGTTCTAGACGTAGTTGCCGGGGAAACTCTAAATATCTATACTAGTATTATACAGTTGATATGAGTTTATGAAAGAAGACTTACAGTGAAACAGCCCCACAGTACAGTTATATACATATGAAAGCGGTAAATGAAAGCGGGTAAACACTTACTCGGTTGTAGAGCTTCCATGCTGTTTGGTTAGTTGTTCAACAAAGAAAACTTCGATAACAATATTATATTCAAAATCAAAGGAGAAAGTGCTTTGAAAGGAAAATGGGGGCTTACAGCTCAAGGAGAGGCCCGGGGTTTTATCAGTGATCGCACTGTCGTTTTGTACAGGTACTTATACAAGTGACTGAGGCCCGAGAAAGGTTTTCTGTACAAGGGGATGAGTCTTACACTCTCTCAAGAGGCCCAAAAATGATTGAAAAAAGAAATGGGGCTTATAACACGATGGTAGGCCCAAGGGTTTGTTTTGAAAAGGGAGACGATCACGCCGAGGGTTTGAAAACACCGTGGGTCTTATACAACGACTGAGGCCCAAAAGTTTTTGGTTTCAAAGAGGGATTGGGTCTTACACTCTATTAGAGGCCCAAAATGATTTTGAATGGGCCTTATAGCTCGAGGAGAGGCCCAAGGGTTTGATTTTTGAACTGGCGATCGCACCGGAATTTTTGAAATACAACGGGACTTATACAACCTTTGAGGCCCAAAATAGGTTAGTATTTACAAAGGATTGGGTCTTACACTCTATTAGAGGCCCAAAATTGTTTTTAAAAGGTTTGATGAGGGTTGAATTAATCAAAACCCTAATTTGCTTCCAAAATGTATTTTTAATTGAATAAAAAATTAAATTAAAATGATCAAAATTGTTTAACAAGTAGAAAACAAATTGTGATTTTAGATTAATGTTTCAAAAATCATGTTTTGACCTACAAAATGATTAGAAGTCATAAAAATTTGCAAAATCAAGAAGGAAAAAATATTTTAAATGTCAAAAACAATTAAAATATTAATTCTTGGCAAAAATATCAATTATATGAAATAAATAATATTTTTGGGTTTTTTTGGTAAAATAAAATATTTTAACATTTTTGTGAATTATTAAAAAAAGAATCAACTCAAAATCATTAAAACTCAGAGAGAAATAAATTTTTGAATCAATTAAATAAAATCACAAAATTCAAATATTTGAATTTTCAAAAAGGGCGCCAAGAACAAGGGCAAGAACACGCGCCACCCTCTGTTTATGCAAATTTGCGTTTTCTATCCAATCTCACAGAATACTTGATTATATCATGCAATCTACATATCAATCTACTCGTTTCAACCCCACGATCATGTATATGGTCTTTAATTTCATTTATTTTAAGCATGGAATAAGAAATCAAAGAGAAACCTCAAGAACCCTAAATTCTGCATGAAGGTTCAGAAATTCCATACACGATTCATACAAAGCAATTGATTGAGGGTAAACACTCTATGCATGATTATGAACATATGGCCAAATTATTGTGCAGCAAAAAATGCATGGATCATAAAGTTAGAAGAGCTCATGCTCACCTCTTGCAGCTGGTGATCGTGTTTTGGGTTAGAGGTGTTACAGCTAGGTTCGAATGATCTAGATAGCTTGCCTAGGTGCCATGGAGTGTGTCTGGATGCTTGGAATGGATTGAAATGATCTGGAACTCGAGATGGTACCCCAACTGCAAATCTGTCAAAGGTTTGAGCAATTGGCTGGTGATTTTGTGATTTTGGTGTTCCAGATGTTATGTGAGTGTTTGGATCACTTCTATATGATGTTTATGAGGTGTGTGTGTGATTGGTTTGATTAGAATAGCTCTCAAACTCAAAACCCGATGGTGACTTGCCTTAGAAGGCAAAATTGGAAGTGAGAAGGTGATTTTGAGGAAAGCATCTGTTTGATGGCTTTGGTGTACTCAAACTGAGCACAAATGAGCTCTATTTATAGTAGAGCAAGTTTTTTTTGCAAGCAATAGTGAATGGCAACTGCTGCAGAGGTTTGGCCAATGTTGGCAAATGAGAATCCAAGTCTCCTCTAGCCATTGACTAGAGGTTAGAGTACAGAGTTGTGGTTCCCTAGTTGTTGATTATTCTTGACTGAATTCAGTTACAAATTTGTCAGTCCATGCCACCTTGGTGTATCCATTAAATTCTCCAATCCAAAATTGGAGTCTTGTCCCTCTTTTAGGGATTTCTAGGTTTGGCATACTACTTCTTGTTCCAAAGACTTTGGAGGCTTGGATCAGTGTTTGTTCCCTTTAGATTTGATCCTCAGATGTGTCCAAAGTGATGACAAGGCTTGGAATTATCTGATTTTACCAAATCGAGCAAAAGTGCAAAATTCTGCCTAGCCTTGGCAGTTTTCAGCAAGGCATATTGCCATTGTCATATCTCATGGCTCAAGTGGAATTTGATGGAGTTCTTGGCCATTTTGGAAAGCCCTCATATGATACAATAACTGTTTGATCAAAATTGATTTTGATACTTTTCGGATCCAAGTGAAAAATGCCCCTACATTTGGAAAAAAGTGAAGGCAGATTCTGACTTAGTGAAAATTTCACTAAGTATTGGAAAAAAGTGACATTTTCACTTTTCTTGATTTTGATCATTCCATAACTTGAAATCCATGGGGAATTGGAATGAGTGGTAGTTGAAGCTTTTGTAGAGGGTAATGAGAGCTACAAATCCAGCTTTGGATGGGAAAAAACAGCCTTGTGGTTTAGGAGTTATGATCCTCCAAAGTTGGTACCCTAGCCACTTTGTTCCATAACTTAGAAAATTTCTTAGTTTTTTATGGTTACCCCTTTTACAAGTTATCCCACTTTTCTTGATTTTTCTTGATGAATGATGATTCCAACCACATATTAACATCATTTTAGAGTTAAGTAACCATAATTGTGAAAAATCTCAAAAAGTCAAAGTTTGATTTTTGTGCACAGTTGACTTTTTGTCAGATGAATTTCAAACTGTGCGATCCTCTATGAAATCAAGTCCTTGACCTAAATCAAATTTGATGGATTGATTTCATAGGTGTTATAGGGTGTATTGAATCATGTCTTAGGGTTTGGGAGCATGTCCTGGTCAAAAGTCAAAGATACAGCTGACTTTTCTCGCGAAACCCTAATTGTGGTTCTGATGAAATTGAAACTTGTTGCTCAAGCTTCTTGGCTCAATCCATTGTTACAAATGGACCAATGTGGTTTATTAGAGACCCTCAATTCCTCCTTTGAGTTCTTGGCTCATGTTTTATCCCAAAAGTCAACTTAGGGGTGAATTAGGTCAAGAAACCCTAATTCCTGATTTTTAGTGAATGCATCCCCTGAGGCTAAATTGACTTGATGATTGGGTCCATGAGGTTCCATGGAGTATCTTAGGTTATGCTTTGAAGCATTGGCTCATACCCAGAGGAAAATTTCCATCTGGAGGCCCTGGTCGACCAAACCCTAATTTGGTGACACTGGCGATCTTAAGGCTTAATCTACCTAGAAGGGAGCAGCCTTGTGCTCAATCCTTGAAGTGGGAGTCCTCTTAATCCTTTTAGACAAGTTGAAGATCATGTCATTCCTTGATTGATCCTCTGTCTAAGAACTCTGAGAGGGCTTGAAACCCTAAGTTTGATTGTAGTGGATGTTCACCCATCTTTGGGGAGACTGATGAGGCATGATGGTTCGTCCATATTGTGATGATGATTTGCACAATGATGGGAAATATTAGTGGTCAAAATTTGGGGTATGACAGATGCCCCTATTTAATCTTCTTGGACCCGAAGGTGTGAATGGAGAAGGTATTCGGGCATTCGGGGTGCAAGAGGATTAAATATCGGAATACCCGAAATTTTGATGGCGATTATGAATGTCAGTTCGCACATCCTTCCTCTTTCGCTAAGCAATGATGCTTAGAAAAGGTAAACTTCCCCTCGATCCTGGTTTCCTACCAAGGAAGTGGTCTAAGTTTCTTTTGTAAACTTCCCCTCGATCCTGGTTTCCCACCAAGGAACTGGTCTCAGTTGCTGATGTAAACTTCTCCTCGATCCTGGTTTGCAACCAAGGAACTGGTCTAAGTTTATGATATAAACTTCCCCTCGATCCTGGTTTCCAACCAAGGAACTGGTCGTAGTTTCTGATATAAACTTCCCATCGATCCTGGTTTCCAACCAAGGAACTAGTCTTAGTTTCTTTTGTCAATAAACTTTCTTGACAAGGGACGCTATGTGCAGCGGCTTTCCTCAAACTTCTCGCCGAATTTTCCTTGGGAGATGCCACTTGATGGAAAAAGTGGTGGGGAAAATGAGTCTCTCAAGAGACTACTTTTGCTTGGAGGTACCACATCATACTTTTCTCGGGATCTTCCCAGAGAAATGCCATATGATGTGATCCAATTTTGAGGTACCGATGCCCTTTTCGTCAGTGAATTTTTCAGAGGAAAACTGCTGTACTGCCGAATCTCTGATTAAGAGGCTTTCTCTGGGGATTTTCTTTAATCAGGGAAAGCGAAGATATCATCTTCAATGGCGAAGAGTGATGTTTTTCGGGAGCACTCTGGCTCTTCAGAGGTTCAAGTTATCAAAGTGGTCAAAGAACCACCTTCAATCCAGAAATAAACTGGAGGAGAGATCGCTTAGATGATTCATTTCCTGACGAGGAAAGAACTGACGACTCGATTAAGAGGATTGTTATCACTAGGGGATAAGACCGACCAGAGTGATAGTGATGCAACATGAATGTGAATGCAAAGTAGTAATGCATGTTGTATGTGTGTATATGCTGACAAAACTGCCACGACATACAAACCAATAGATGAACACGACTGGATACTCGGTCACAGTGGGAGATAAAAAGTATCGCTGGTTCAAGATAGCAATTCTGCCTTGCTTAGGAGAAGTAGTCCTCGTGGGGGTAACAACCGTTGGTCGGGCTTAGGAGATAAGGACTCTGTCGGGGATGTCAGACGGAGTATTCGCATCTGACATAACTGATCCTTCATTCAGGCGCACTGGTTTAGAAGGAGTACTTTGATTCTGCACTTTGAAGCTTGCTTACTTCTGGAGAAGCGATTGATGTTCTTTCGATGTTCAATAGTCAAAAGAATTGCCATCTTTATTTTAAAAGCAGAAAAAGTTTAACAAGTAAATTCATTTTTGTTTTATTTCAAGAATCGTTGATCATGTTAAAATGTCGTCCTGTAAAGCTAAAACAAATAAGAATTGCAAACAAAAGCACAAGGGCTCAAATTTTATTGATAGGATAGAAATCAACCAAACGGGTGATTCCATAGAGTATTTACAAAGTTTGAAAATGGTAATTTAAGGGGAAAAGGGATACATTGAAACATAACGTCCACTATCTTTCTACCAACTTTGACTTCGGGGCATACTGAGCTTCTGTCGAAGGTGACCTTGACTGGAGTTTTCCTGACGGATGATGTAACTGCTGCCAAGGGACTTGCCCCTTAGTCGAACGTAGTTACTTGCCATTATCCCTAATTTTGCCTGGATTGTACTGTGATATTTCCAATCCACCGGGATGATTTTTGATCTTGTCTCTAATTTTTGCCTGGACCGCCCTTTCGGGTTTTCAATCCACCGAGACGTTTTTATTTTATTTTTTCTATTTAGGCGAAGTATTTCTTGACTACGTCAACATTTGTGGGGTAGGCAAACTCCTCTCCGTCCATGGTTGCAAGTCTCAAGGCGCCGCCTGAGAAAGCTCTCTTGACCACATAGGGGCCGTCATAATTCGGAGTCCACTTGTCCCGAGAATCAGTGAGGAATGATTGTATCTTCTTGAGCACAAGGTCTCCTTTTCTGAAGACGCAAGGTCGGACCTTTTTGTCGAACGCCTTCTTCATTCTTTGCTGATACAACTGACCGTGGCATAGTGCTATGATTCGCTTCTCTTCGATTAGGTTCAGGTCATCGTGTCTACTTTGACACCATTCAGCTTCTGTAAGCTTAGCTTCCATCAATACCCGGATTGATGGGATCTCTACCTCTATGGGGAGCACTGCTTCCATGCCATACACTAGAGAGAAAGGGGCTGCCCCTGTTGAAGTGCGGACAGATGTGCGATAACCGTGAAGAGCAAATGGTAGCATCTCGTGCCAATCTTTGTAGGTTACAACCATCTTTTGAACAATCTTCTTGATGTTCTTGTTAGCCGTTTCTACCGCTCCGTTCATCCTGGGTCGGTAGGGAGATGAGTTATGGTGTTCGTTCTTGAACTCTGCGCACAACTCTTTCATCATCTTATTGTTCAAGTTAGATCCATTATCGGTAATGATCTGGCTCGGAACACCATAACGGCAGATGATATTGTTTTTGATAAATCGGACTACCACTTGTCGGGTTACATTAGCGTGGGACATTGCTTCGACCCACTTGGTGAAGTAATCAATGGCTACCAGGATAAACCGATGTCCGTTCGAAGCCTTGGGTTCAATCACACCGATCATGTCGATTCCCCATATGGAAAAAGGCCATGGGGAAGAGAGAACTTTGAGATGTGTAGGCGGTACATGGAATTTGTCTGAGTATATCTGACACTTATGACATCTCCTCATGTACTTGTAGCAGTCAGATTCCATTGTCAACCAATAGTACCCTGCTCTTAGAATTTTTCTCGCCATTGTATGTCCGTTGGCATGAGTGCCAAATGACCCTTCGTGAATTTCTTTTATCAGCATGTCTGCTTCTGGTTTGTCTACGCATTGAAGCAAGATCATGTCAAAGTTCCTCTTATAGAGTGTATCACCGCTCAGGAAGAAAATTCCAGCCAGCCTTCTAAGAGTTTTTCTGTATTTCCTTAGTGCCCCAGGTGGGTACTCTTGTTTCCGAAGGAAGCGTTTGATATCGTGATACCAGGATTTGTCATCTATGACTGCTTCAATTGTGAAGATGTAAGCGGGTCGTTCAAGGCGCATTATGTCGATCTTAGGTAGGTCGTTCCATTAACCTACACTAATCATGGAAGAGAGAGTGGCTAATGCATCATCCATGTGATTCTCTTCATGAGGGATGTGATGAAACTCGACTCTGTTGAAGAAGGGTAACAACCTTCTTGCGTAATCTTTGTACGAAATCAATCCTGATTGGTATGCGTTCCAATCTCCTTTGATCTGATTGACGACCAAAGCTGAGTCGCCATATACATCCAAGTTCTTGATCCTCAAATCAATCTCTTCCTCGAGACCCATGATACAAGCTTCGTATTCGGCCTCATTGTTTGTGCACTTGAACGTAAGTCTAGCGGTGAAAGGAATGTGGGTACCCTGAGGTGTTATGATAATTGCCCCAATTCCGTTTCCGTAATAATTAACTGCTCTGTAAAAAATTAGTCCCCACTGGGAACCTGGTTCTGGCCCTTCACTGAGTAGCGGTTCATCGCAATCTTTCATTTTCAAATACATGACATCTTTGTCTGGGAAGTCAAATCCGACTGATTCCTGATCGTCAATCGGTTGATGAGCCATGTGACCGGCTAAAACACTTCCTTTAACGGCTTTTTGAGCGTGGTACTCAATGTCATATTCCGATAACAACATCTGCCAACGGGCAATCCTTCCCGTGAGAGCAGGTTTTTCAAAGACATATTTGATTGGATCCATTTTAGAGATTAACCAAGTGGTGTGACGAATCATGTACTGGCGAAGACGTTTGGCTGCCCAAGCCAGAGTGCAATAATTTTTCTCGAGCATAGTGTAACGAGTCTCACAGTCAGTGAATTTCTTGCTCAAATAGTAGATGGCAGACTCTTTCCTTTTGGTTTCATCTTGCTGGCCAAGTACACAGCCCATGGAGTCTTCCAAGACTGTGAGGTAGATGATCAGTGGTCTTCCTTCCACTGGAGGTGATAGAATCGGCGGGTTCGACAGGTATTTCTTGATACTATCGAAGGCGATTTGGCAGTCTTCTGTCCAAACGCAGTCCTGATTCTTTTTTAGTAATTTGAAAATCGGCGCACATGTCGCGGTCATGAGGAATATGAATCTGGAGATGTAGTTCAAACGTCCCAGGAATCCTCTGACTTGTTTTTTAGTTTTCGGAGAAGGCATTTCTTGAATGGCCTTGACCTTGTCAGGATCAACCTCAATTCCTTTCTGGCTGACGATGAACCCTAAGAGTTTCCCTGAACGGACACTGAAAGTGCACTTGTTGGGATTCAAGCGGAGTTTGTACTTTCTCAACCGCTCGAATAGTTTTGACAGGTGTGCCACATGCTCCTCCTCTTTTTTAGAATTGGCAATCATATCATCGACATATACCTCGATTTCCTTGTGTATCATGTTATGAAACAGAGTAGTCATGGCCCTTTGATAGGTTGCCCCGGCGTTCTTCATACCGAACGGCATTACCTTGTAACAAAAGGTCCCCCATGGGGTAATGAACGAAGTTTTCTCCATGTATTTCGGCCCCATTTTTATCTGATTATAGCTCGAGAATCCATCTATGAAGGAGAAGACTTTGAACTTTGTTGTACTGTCTACCAGCATGTCTATGTGTGGTAAGGGAAAGTCGTCCTTTGGACTTGCCTTGTTCAGATATCTGTAGTCGACACATATTCTGACTTTTTCGTCCTTTTTCGAAACTGGTACGATGTTGGCTAACCATTGAGGATACTCTGATGTAGCGAGGAAACTCGCGTCAATCTGTTTCTGTACCTCCTCTTTGATTTTGATGGCCATGTCCGGGTGAGTCCGTCTCAACCTCTGTTTTACTGGTGGACATTCCGATCTTAACGGTAGATGATGTTCCACGATGCTGGTATCCAACCCTAGCATGTCCTGATAGGACCAAGCAAACACATTAGGAAATTCTCTGAGAAGCTTTGTCAAACTCTCTTTGGCAGTTGGACTGAGCAGTGCCCCAATCCTGATTTCTTTTCTCTCTTCTTCCGATCCTAAGTTGACTATTTCCAGCAACTCTTTGTGAGGCTCAATGGACCCTTCCTCTTGTCCGAGTAGTCGGGAGATCTCCTCTGGAATTTCGTCGTCATTCTCTTCTTCAGCCTCAAATACCGGGAACTCAAAGTTGGGAGAAGGCATTGGATCGTATGTTTCAACGGGGTTTAAAACAAGCAATCTGCATGACGTGATGATTTGTGTTTAGAAGAGATAGAGAGAATGCAAGAGTGTGTGCAGTGTATTTTTCTTTTACTGCTTGTTTTTATTATTGAGTTGTTTTTTAGGATTACCATTTTCTAAAAAAGCAAAAAGAGAAAACAACAAATAATGCGGAAATTACAGAACGACGTTATTTTATTAATGAACAAGTCGATTCTTGAAACTACAGCCCTATAAAACAAAACTCTGTCGCTTTGGGCAAAACGAAGAGGGATATTTACAAAAAGTGAGCTCGATCAAAACATCCGTTTCACCTGGGCAAGGTGAAAGGTTAAAGTAAAGATGGCAATTACTTAGACTTATGTACAATCTTCGGAACATCGACAACGACCCATTGGCGGTGAACTCCTCGGTGAATCACAAAGTCTAGTACCTTCCTTGATTTGTCTTAAAAAATAAAGCTGATTTCTGGTGGAGCTGGATCATTGGAATCTGTCTCCCAGGCAGAGTTGTCGTAGGAGGATTCCTCAGTTGTATTTTGTGTAGTATTTGTACTCTTAGTTGTATCTCCCCATCCAGTTGGCTGGATGTCTTCGGGCCTGATACAAGAGCTTTCAGGAGCGGTGTATTTGACCTTGAAGTCGTATTTTCCACTCGGTTGTCCCAGGGTGTCCCACACTTCTTTGGAACTGGATGAGTCATCTCTCTAGATGACGTTGACCTCGGGAAAAACATAGTTGATGAATTCTAGTCCGGCGAGCTTTGCCAATTCATCATTGTACTGGATAAGTTCGGAATGACCTGAGTGTTGATCCCATGACATGGCGGGGACACAGGTATTCTGTTCAATGATGCTCAGCTGATTTTCATTGTGCGGCTGATTTTCTTGCCCCAAGTCTCTGGGATACGGTTGCCAGATAGGCGAGCCATCCATTGGGCCATAATAGTCGTGGTCAAAGTTGTATTTCATCGAAGTGTCTTCCTCTAATGAATTTGGCGGAGCACGACATCCTTCAGGATCACAATCTCCGTATATCATTTCGACATCTGACCTCGGTATAAATCTCAGACTCTGTGCGAGATAGCAAAAGGGAGTCTGCGTTTCGCCCTGAGACGTATAACCGTCCTCGTTGAGATAGGACTTCCATTCTTCATCTGTGTCGGAGGAATCATCTTTATTGATGGTATGCACGTCTTGAGTCACTGGATGAAGGAAACCTCCACTGTGGAAGAAGTCTTGAATAGGATGAAGACTTTCATCGTTAGTAGCAATCTGGATATAGGTCGAGGAAAATCCAAGACCCTTCTTTGTTTTGTTGTCAGTAGGAATGACAAGCTGTCCCCATCCTGTTGTATTGGTATTCTTGGCCGCTTTGATAACATCTTTGTATGAGGAAATCGAGGTTCCTTTCTCTGATTGATTCTCATTGCTCACCGAAAGCGCTTGGAACTGAGTCCCAACAACCTCCTCGAGTTTTACACAGGTAAATGATGACAAGTTGCTCACGAGCAAGGCTTGTTCTCCACGAACCATGACAAGTTGGCTGTTCTGGACGAACTTTAGATTTTGGTGGAGGGTCGAAGTGACCGCCCCAGCCTGATGTATCCAAGGTCTTCCTAATAAACAACTGTATGTTGTCCGGATGTCCATGACCTGGAAAGTGACTTGGAAAGTGTGAGGACCGATAGTTATGGGAAGGTCGACTTCGCCGATAACCATTTTTCTGGATCCGTCAAAACCTTTGACGATGACCTCACTGGTTCTCATCGGAGGTCCTTTGAATGATAATTGCATCAAAGTGGACTTCGGCATAACATTCAGGGCTGACCCTGTGTCTACCAGTACGTTGGCTAAAGCATCGTCCTGGAAGTTGACTGTAATGTTGAGCGCCATGTTATGACGGCGACCTTCTTCAGGTAATTCCTCATCACTAAATCCCAAGTTATTGCAGGAAGTGATGTTAGAGACAATGCTATCGAACTATCTTATTGTTACATCATGTTCTATAAAGGCTTGCTCCAAGACTTTCTGTAGAGCCTCCCTGTGCGCTTCTGAACTAAGTAACAACGATAATACCGAGATCTTTGAAGGAGTTTGTAACAGCTGATCAACAATGTTGTATTCACTCCTTTGGATGAGCTTTTGCATCTCATCATCATTTTTTGAAAGGTCCGGATTACTGGATTGACCGACTGGTGGATTGGGAACTTCTGTCTGAGGTTCCTTTTCGTTGCTGGGTTCGCCAACTCCTCGGTTGAAGATTCTACCACTCCGTGTTACTCGACTGATGTCTGCAATATTCACGATGGAGGGTAATGGAATTTCCTTTCCATTCTCAATTGTTGTTGCACCGTATTTGTAAGGGATAGCCTTAGTTGATTCATATGGTAGCGGTCCCGGTAGATAGATGACTATGGGAGCCTTCTGATTTTTCTGACCGTCGTAAGTAATTTCGATAAGTTCTCGGTTGGGAACTCTCAATTTGTCAAGTAGAGGGATAATGGTACAAACATCCCTAGCCCTCTGATGATCATAGATTACGACAACGTCCTCGATTTGATCAGCGAAGTAGTTGACTGATCCAGAACTTGACCATGGTTGAATCTCTTTGCGGTTCAACTGACTTTGAAGGGCTGCTCGCACGAGGTAGCATCCTTGATTATCCACTGAGCAAACTCCACACCGCTCATAGTTGTGTAGTGGCACCTGGCCACGTCCGCTTTGAATACAGTGTAACCTTACTAGATCTGTTTCCATCGACCGAACATCCTGACTTTGATATCTAGTAGGATTCCCGTTAGTGATACTAATTTTCTGGGTGTCTTCATCCGTATAGATTGGAAGCCATCAGTGGTTCAACAAGTGCTGAAGTGTTTCCTGGACAAGGGCACATCCCTGATCGTCTTCGCAACCCGCTTTACAGCCCTGACAATCATGTGATACCAGGAACCCGAGTCGGACCTGTTTAGCATGTAACTCCACCAGGCTGGTATTCATCAAGCGAATATTGAAGATTTGAACCATGTTGATTTGATAATGATTCCTATCATGGTAGTCTTGAATCCATCCAAGATCCATCTGACGCTGGAGGGCCTCTTGTACAAAAGAGCATCCCTGTTTGTTTACCGAGAAAGTCAGGCAGGAATTATAATCGTGACGTGGCAGATTATGATACTGGCTTTTCCTTGAGTGCATTGCCACCAAGTTGACATTCATCGCACGGATATCGTGGTTTTGTATGATGTTGGAATTCGTATAAACCATGTTAACTCCACGAACTCGGTGCTCTTGGATCCATCCGAGATCCATCTGTTCCTATAGAGCTGATTGCACCACAGAACATACTTGATTGCTTTTAGAGCAGATATCATACTGGTGATAATTATGAGGTGGCACATGGCTATATCCACTCTGTCTACAATGCATCTTGACCACGTTGGCCCTCAGTAAGATTACATCGCTAATTTGATAGGTGTTGTTAGACTCTCCCTCTATCAAATTGACTATAGCCTTCTCGTGTTGAGGCAGCGGGTTTGTGAGAACATTAGGATTCGTATCCTTGAAAGATAAGACCCCGCTCCTAACAAGCTTTTGCAAGTCGGATTTGAAACTGAGATAGTTCTCTATGTTATGCCCTGGTCCTCCTTGATGGTAAGGGCAAGTCTGATCCACCTTAAACTAAAAAGGCGGATTTTCCGGTACTGTAAGAGGAGACTTAGTCTGAACATGCCCCTTGGCTAGTAGTAACGGAAATAGTTCTGCATACGATACAGGTATAGGATCAAATCCTGGTGGCCGCGTTGTACGGTTGTTGTTGTATTGAGGACGAGCCTGCTGAAGAGGCTGTTGTGTCCTTTACTGAAATTGCTGTGAATGCGGTTGGCTTTGAGCAACCTGAGGTTGATACGTAGAAACAGACGCAGGGTTGATAGCAGGAGTTACAGCTGTTACTGGTTGGTACCGTCGCCTTTGCTTTCTGAGAGAGATATTCCCAATATCTTGCTCCTTTTTCTTAGGGAGAGCACTACCGTATTTTTTAGTACCGCTTGTCGACCCAGTGTCTTTGACTAGACGTCCTTCTCGAACGGCTTCCTCGAGACGCACTCCCATACCGACCATTTCAGTGAAGTCGCTGGGCGCACTAGCAACCATTCTGTCATAGTAAAATGAGCTCAAGATCTTTAAGAAAATCTTTGTCATCTCTTTTTCCTCAAGAGGTGGACAAATTTGAGCGGCAATTTCACGCCATCTCTGAGCGTACTCCTTAAAGGTTTCCTTGTCTTTTTGCGACATTGATCTGAGTTGATCTCTGTCTGGTTCCATGTACAAATTGTATTTATATTGTTGGACGAAGGCAGTTCCAAGATCTCTGAAAGTGCTAATCGTAGTGCGGTTTAAACCCATGTACCATTTTAATGCGACACCGGTTAAACTATCCTGAAAGTAGTGAATCAGTCAATCCTGGTTCTCTGTCTGAGCTGACATTCGCCGAGCGTACATCACCAGATGACTCTGAGGGCAAGAATTACCCTTGTATTTTTCAAAATTGGGTACTTGGAACTTGTGCAGGACTTTCACATTGGGGACCAAACAAAGGTCTACGGCGTCCTTTCCAAATAAATCTTGACCGCGAATAGCTTGCAGTTCCTTCTGCATTTCCAGGAACTGCTCCTGGAATTCATCCATTCTATCGAACATACTTTCCTTTCTACCAGAAGGTATCTATGGAATCTGTCCTTCCGGGACAGTGTGCACCACAGGGGGTGGTACCGTTACTACGGCAGTGAATCTTGGCGTTTTCCAAAGTTTGTAACCTTTAGGAGTCCTCATTATGCCTCTGGCATCCTCGCTTTCCCGAAGTTTGTAACCTTTAGGCCCAACGGCTTCAGCTATGATTCCCTGATCTTCAGTGGTCGGCGGAATATATCCTTCCGGGATATAGTTAACAGGCATGCCCCAGGGACGATCCTTCGGCATTTGATACCTAAAATCATACTTCTCTACTATTGGCGTTGAGGTGATCTCTGAGATCACAGTTCTTTGTAACTGAGCTTCTGCCATGGCTTGCATGTCGTTACGAAGCTTTCTCATATCCTCTCTCAGAGCGTCGATCTCTTCTTTCAACTCTCTGTTCTCTTCCTCGAGATCATCCATCTTTTTCTGACGATTGGCCCGAGTGTTGTATGAATGAGACAGTTTGACTCTAGAACTGTGACACAAACGTGAGATTCGTAGGTAAGAAGAATACGTGACGTGAGAATGATGAATGCAATGATTATATTAATTGTTTTTTTTTGTTTAATCAAAATAAACTTCGACAATTAGATTGCAAATATCAAACAGTGGGGACACCCCTATTTTATTGAATTCAAAGGATTGCGGAAATGGAAATATAGTAAATTACAAGGTGCGGAAACAGAAACCTAAGCTAATGGGTCTCGAGTCCTCTCTGAGGAGAACTCGAGTGCTGATTCTGGTACTTTCCTTTTCTTGGACCAGGGCTCTTGGGCCGTTGTCGGGTTGTCATTCCTTTGCCAAGTGAAAGGAGCGAGCAAATTCCTTTGGTCATCCTGATTTTCTACAGCATGTTGCTCCAAAATCTCAATTAGAGCATCCTTATCTTTCAACAGTTGTTGTATTTTGGTACACTCTACATTGAGGATGCGGTACTTGTTCTTCCAAGACCTCCTCTCCTGTTGAACTTTGTTGAGAGTAACCTGAAGTTTTTCTGTTTCAGTCATGAAGTACATGACAGATTCCCTTGGCGGAAGAACTCCGTGACAAGGATAAGGCATATTTAGCTTGAGAGCTCTAGTTTGTACCTAGTGGAGATAAGGCTCCACCGAGACACAGTCCGGTTTTCCTAGAGACTCCCGTCCTTTCTTATGAACATGTTTCCAAGCGTGCACTATTTCCATCTTCAGTGCCCTATCATTTTCTCCTTCCTTAAAGAAAAGGCCTTCCAGATGAGCATCACGCGGGACATGCCTCATCGGGTATCCAAATTGACGCCGAACTAAAACTGGATGGGAATTGATTCCTCCCTTAGTTCCTATGAGGGGCACATTGGGGAAGTTTCCACAACGGTCAATGATCCTGATCCCGTCATAAATCCTATTGTACCAATCTATATCAGAGTTGGTAAGAGACATGATTTTCTACGACCAACGTAAGGCACTCTTATGATCCCAAAAAGCGGCAGACTTAGGCAAATGGGAGATAAACCACTTATATAGCAGGGGTACACAGCACGTGATCATTCCTCCGATGTATAAATTCCTTAAGTGTACAGAATGATAGGCATCTGCGAGCAAGGTTGGTACGGCGTTTCCAATGAGAAAAACCTTAATGGCTTTGATATCAACGAAGTTATCAATGTTGGGAAACAGAACTAACCCGTAGGTGAGTAAAACAAAGATGCTTTCAAAAGCAGTCACGTTCCCTATACTAGAAAAGTACAGAGCATTTTTTACCAGAAACTTGGCTGGTAAACCTGGGATTCCTCCCTTGGTGGTCATGTGAGTCTTTATTTCCGACTCATCCAAATAGATTGCTCTTGCAATGATTTAATCCTTTGGAATTTCTTCCAATCCAGAAAAGGGAGCTTAATCAGTAATGGGTAGATCAATCAGATGAGAATACTCCTCCAGCGTTGGTGCGAGCTGGTAATCCGGGAATGTGAAACAGTGATAGACCGGATCATAAAACTGAATGAGTGCCTCCAGGATTCCTTCAATTACATGGACCCTTAACAGAGGTAGCAGACCTCCGTACTTGGCTCTGAAAGCGTCAGGGTTAGTGATCATCCTTGCTAATCCTCTCAAATCCTTTAGTTTTGGAACCTTGAAGGTATACTTGTGAGTTTTTCTTCTACCGAAATCCATTAGCGCAATCCTTTTCTCTCTGACATTTGCAATCATTGTCTTAGTTTAATTTGAAAAAGAGAGACTAGAAGAGAAAATTTTTCTTTGCTTAATGTTTTTTAAATGAATGCATGAGTGCAGCACACAAAAATATAGAAAAAACATGGGGTCAAAGGGTCGGTGTCATGAAGTCAAGGCTCTACCCATCCCAAAGGTTTATACTAGTGATTTTTGTACCTGTCTCTCAAAATCATTGATTCTTGTCGAGATAACATCAGCGGGCCGGGAACCATGCTAGGTGATGTATTTCGAAGAATCTCAGAAGAGGGTAGTATCGCGTGACAACTATTTCTGATAGCTTCCGCACTACTGAAAAAGGTTTTTCCTAGGTGTATACTCAATCTTTCCACATGCGGCATAACACACATTCCCATTAGCAGAAAAATAAACATAGATATCAATTAGGAAAAGTAGTATATATATTTGTCCTAATGTCCTAGACTTTTTAAGAGCTACGAATCCTATGATCCTAACAGAAAATGGCTCCCCGACGGAGTCGCCATTCTGTGGTACCTTCCCAACTTAAAGGTTTTTGACCTAAAATCCTAGTGAGGGCTGATTCTAGCAATAATGACATTCCCGGATGGAACCGTCATTTGGTGATACCTCGTGAACCCAAGGACTCGTCCCAAGAGAAGGTTTCAACCAGAGAGATAAGAGAGATAATATTCCTTTGTTTGGCCCCACGGTGGGCGCCATTTTTCCCGTGGCGGCCACCGCCATGAAAATGACTTGTCCAAGGTTTTCACCTTAAA
Source organism: Lathyrus tuberosus (assembly GCA_022829125.1). Classification (NCBI taxonomy): domain Eukaryota; kingdom Viridiplantae; phylum Streptophyta; class Magnoliopsida; order Fabales; family Fabaceae; genus Lathyrus; species Lathyrus tuberosus. The sequence continues at coordinate 13,460,297 of JALAZF010000090.1, forward strand.
TTGTAAGAAAGAAAGATGAGAAGGCCCCACGGTGGGCGCCATTTTTCTGTAGCGAGCGATTTTTGGACGTGGTTCTTAAGCACTGTCGCTCTGGGGTACTACATGTCGATTCATTTTTTATCCTATTGAAGCTGATGAAGGAAGGGAAATAGATGTCTCCAACTAACCCTGCTTGCAAACTGAGGTTAAACAGTCAAAACTGTTGGTTTACAGATGCGGTTCGTGTTCGTGGGCCTCTCTCTGCTTATTTTGTTTAGAACGAAATATCGGGACTGCTCATAGGGAATTTGTTGGGATACTGCGCTAGATTAGCTGGAGGTAGGGGACTTTGGGTTTTTTTGATTAGTGTGCTCGCTAAGATTCTTTTTCAATCTTATGCCTACGTATTCCCGGGATAGGGAAATCAGAGCGATCGTAGTTCCTCCTATTCTATGGGAGGAAATGGTGTTTTGGTGTCTTGTTCAAAGCCCAAGACATGAAGCTAAAGGTGGTTTGTATCTTGTTCAAAGCCCAAGATGTGAAGCTAAAGGGTCTATTTGTATCTTGTTCGAAGCCCAAGATGTGAAGCTAAAAGGGTGTTGACTTTAGAGAGAATTTGTCATTTCTAAAGGGGTCTGTTTGTCACAATTATTGGGTGACTGATTATAAAGGAGAATTACTTTAACTGGGATATGCGAATCCAGCAATGCCATAATTTCCTTTATAGGGGATTTTCAACCTGAAGGAGAAGACTTTAACTCAGTTTAGAGCAACGCCATCTTTCCTTAGGAATTTCTCATGCTAAAAGAGGGACAGTGGTGTGGATGTAAATGATCCAGAGGCTTGCCGCTTACAGCAATTAGATGAAGGAAAAGGAGTTGTTGATGTTTGTATACTGTGAGTAAGGCACAAATTTTGATGCTAAAAGGTTGATTGAATCGACCGGGATTTTCTTATACGAAGCCTAAGAGGAGGCTATTGACCCAACAAGAGGGTGTTTTTATTTGTCTCGTACGAAGCCCAAGAGAGAGGCTAAAAGGGTTGACTCAACAAGAGAGTGCTTTTATATGTGTCTTGTACGAAGCCCAAGACGGAGGCTAAAAGGGTTTGACTCAACAAGAGAGTCTTTTATACTCACCAAGAGAGTGATTTGTATCTCGTGCGAAGCCCGAGATAGAGGCTAAAAGAGGATTGACTCAACAAGAGAGTCTTTTATACTCAACAAGAGGGTGTTTTGTATCTCGTACAAAGCCCAAGATGAAGGCTAAAAATGTTTGACTCAACAAGAGAGTCTTTTATACTCAACAAGAGAGTGATTTTGTATCTCGTACGAAGCCCGAGATGGAGGCTGCAAAGGTTAACTCTGATGGGGAGAATCATTGTACAAAGCCCAAGAGGAGGCTAAGGTTACTGTTTCAGTTGAGTGACAGGTCCAGTATGTTGGTTAAAAGAGAAAATCAGTTCTTATATGGGTAATGTTGTACTCATGGATTTGAACTGAGGACCGGGATTATTTCCTGTTCTTTAAGGAAACGGGGAATCCGAAGGGTATTGAGACTGCCCAAGTCTACGGGTGTTTTTTCCTATTTTTGAAAGGAACTTGAGAATGTCTTCGAGACTCACGGAGATTAGACTGTCCAAGTCTAGAGTTTTATCTTTTGTACTATGCTTAAGAGAAATTAAAAGACCGTACGTTTGCGGTAGAAAGATCTAGACTCTTTGAAAGACTATTCTATTAAGATAACTAATTTATGTTCCTATACCTTTAAGAGGTCGTCGGGACAATTTGTACGAAGCCCAAGAGGAGGTGAGAAAAACTTTTAAGAAGCCGAAGGGACAATTTGTACGAAGCCCAAGAGGAGGCTATCTTCCCGGAGGAAGAATCTTTATACGAAGCCTAAGAGGAGGCTGTGAAAACTTCTAAGAAGCCGACGGGTCCTTGTACAACGCCCAAGAGGAGGCGGGGATGCTTTTAGGAAGCCTGTGGGTCCTTGCACTAAGCCCAAGAGGAGGCTGATGAACAGTTCCAGAAGGGATTTCACTTGGAAAATTTGCCTTCTGTATATGAACTATTCAAGGGGGAGATTTCTTAGATCTAATTATCTAAAATTGTTTGTAAAAGAAAATTCTCATGGTTTAGGTTATGTTGAAATATCCGGGAGAACGTCGGAGGTAAGGAGACGAGGTTTTATCTAGTTCTAGATGTAGTTGCCGGGGAAACTCTAAATATCTATACTAGTATTATACAGTTGATATGAGTTTATGAAAGAAGACTTACAGTGAAACAGCCCCACAGTACAGTTATATACATATGAAAGCGGTAAATGAAAGCGGGTAAACACTTACTCGGTTGTAGAGCTTCCATGTTGTTTGGTTAGTTGTTCAACAAAGAAAACTTCGATAACAATATTATATTCAAAATCAAAGGAGAAAGTGCTTTGAAAGGAAAATTGGGGCTTACAGCCCAAGGAGAGGCCCAGGGTTTTATCAGTGATCGCACTGTCGTTTTGTACAGGGACTTATACAAGTGACTGAGGCCCGAGAAAGATTTTCTGTACAAGGGGATGGGTCTTACACTCTCTCAAGAGGCCCAAAAATGATTGAAAAAAGAAATGGGGCTTATAACACGATGGTAGGCCCAAGGGTTTGTTTTGAAAAGGGCGACGATCGCGCCGAGGGTTTGAAAACACCGTGGGTCTTATACAACGACTGAGGCCCAAAAGTTTTTGGTTTCAAATAGGGATTGGGTCTTACACTCTATTAGAGGCCCAAAATGATTTTGAATGGGCCTTATAGCTCGAGGATAGGCCCAAGGGTTTAATTTTTGAACTGGCGATTGCGCGGGGATTTTTGAAATACAACGGGACTTATACAACATTTGAGGCCCAAAATAGGTTTGTATTTACAAAGGATTGGGTCTTACACTCATATTAGAGGCCCAAAATTGTTTTTAAAAGGTTTGATGAGGGTTGAATTAATCAAAACCCTAATTTGCTTCCAAAATGTATTTTTAATTGAATAAAAAATTCAATTAAAATGATCAAAATTGTTTAACATGTGGAAAACATATTGTGATTTTAGATTAATGTTTCAAAAATCATGTTTTGACCTACAAAATGATTAGAAATCATAAAAATTTGCAAAATCAAGAAGGAAAAAATATTTTAAATGTCAAAAACAATTAAAATATTAATTCTAGGAAAAAATATCAATTATATGAAATAAATAATATTTTTGGGATTTTTTGGTAAAATAAAATATTTTAACATTTTTGTGAATTATTAAAAACAGAATCAACTCAAAATCATTAAAACTCAGAGAGAAATTAATTTTTGAATCAATTAAATAAAATCACAAAATTCAAATATTTGAATTTTCAAAAAGGGTGCCAAGAACACGCGCCACCCTCTGTTTCTGCATATTTGCGTTTTCTATCCAATCTCACTGAATACTTGATTATATCATGCAATCTACATATCAATCTACTCGTTTCAACCCCACGATCATGTCTATGGTCTTTAATTTCATTTATTTTAAGCATGGAATAAGAAATCAAAGAGAAACCTCAAGAACCCTAAATTCTGCATGAAGGTTCAGAAATTCCATACACGATTCATACAAAGCAATTGATTGAGGGTAAACACTCTATGCATGATTATGAACATATGGCCAAATTATTGTGCAGCAAAAAATGCATGGATCATAGAGTTAGGAGAGTTCGTGCTCACCTCTTCCAGCTGGTGATCGTGTTTTGGGTTAGAGGTGTTACAGCTAGGTTCCAATGATCTGGATAGCTTCCCTAGGTACCATGGAGTGTGTCTGGATGCTTGGAATGGATTGAAATGATCTGGAACTCGAGATGGTACCCCAACTGCAAATCTGTCAAAGGTTTGAGCAATTGGCTGGTGATTTTATGATTTTGGTGTTCCAGATGTTATGTGAGTGTTTGGATCACTTCTATATGATGTTTATGAGGTGTGTGTGTGTGATTGGTTTGATTGGAATAGCTCTCAAACTCAAAACTCGATGGTGACTTGCCTTAGAAGGCAAAATTGGAAGTGAGAAGGTGATTTTGAGGAAAGCATCTGTTTGATGGCTTTGGTGTACTCAAACTGAGCACAAATGAGCTCTATTTATAGTAGAGTAAGTTTTTTTTGCAAACAATAGTGAATGGCAACTGCTGCAGAGGTTTGGCCAATGTTGGCAAATGAGAATCCAAGTCTCCTCTAGCCATTGACTAGAGGTTAGAGCACAGAGCTGTGGTTCCCTAGTTGTTGATCATTCTTGACTGAATTCAGTTGCAAATGTGTCAGTCCATGCCACCTTGGTGCATCCATTAAATGCTCCAATCCAAAATTGGAGTCTTGTCCCTCTTTTAGGGATTTCTAGGTTTGGCATGCTACTTCTTGTTCCAAAGACTTTGGAGGCTTGGATCACTGTTTGTTCCCTTTAGATTTGATCCTCAGATGTGTCCAAAGTGATGACAAGGCTTGGAATTATCTGATTTTGCCAAATCGAGCAAAAGTGCAAAATTCTGCCTAGCCTTGGCAGTTTTCAGCAAGGCATATTGCCATTGTCATATCTCATGACTCAAGTGGAATTTGATGGAGTTCTTGGCCATTTTGGAAAGCCCTCATATGATACAATAACTGTTTGATCATAATTGGTTTTGATACTTTTTGGATCCAAGTGAAAAATGCCCCTACATTTGGAAAAAAGTGAAGGCAGATTCTGAGTAAGTGAAAATTTCACTAAGTGTTGGAAAAAAGTGACATTTTCACTTTTCTTGATTTTGATTATTCCATAACTTGAAATCCATGGGGAATTGGAATGAGTGGTAGTTGAAGCTTTTGTAGAGGGTAATGAGAGCTACAAATCCACCTTTGGATGGGAAAAAATGGCCTTGTGGTTTAGGAGTTATGATCCTCCAAAGTTGGTACCCTAGCCACTTTGTTCCATAACTTAGAAAATTTCTAAGTTTTTTATGGTTACCCCTTTTACAAGTTATCCCACTTTTCTTGATTTTTCTTGATGAATGATGATTCCAACCACATATTAACATCATTTTAGGGTTAAGGAACCATAATTGTGAAAAATCTCAAAAAGTCAAAGTTTGACTTTTGTGCACAGTTCACTTTTTGTCAGATGAATTCCAAACTGTGCGATCCTCTATGAAATCAAGTCCTTGACCTAAATTAAACTTGATGGATTGATTTCATAGGTGTTATAGGGTGTATTGAATCATGTCTTAGGGTTTGGGAGCATGTCCTGGTCAAAAGTCAAAGATACAGTTGACTTTTCTCGCGAAACCCTAATTGTGGTTCTGATGAAATTGAAACTTGTTGCTCAAGCTTCTTGGCTCAATCCATTGTCATAAATGGACCAATTTGGTTTATTAGAGACCCTCAAATCCTCCTTTGAGGTCTTGGCTCATGTTTTGTCCCAAAAGTCAACTTAGGGGTGAATTAGGTCAAGAAACCCTAATTCCTGATTTTTAGTGAATGCATCCCCTGAGGCTAAATTGACTTGATGATTGGGTCCATGAGGTTCCATGGAGTGTCTTAGGTTATGCTTTGAAGCATTGGCTCATGCCCAGAGGAAAATTTCCATCTGGAGGCCCTGGTCGACCAAACCCTAATTTGGTGACACTAGCGATCTTAAGGCTTAATCCACTTAGAAGGGAGCAGCCTTGTGCTTAATCCTTGAAGTGGGAGTCCTCTTAATCCTTTTAGACAAGTTGAAGATCATTTCATTCCTTGATTGATCCTCTGTCTAAGAACTCTGAGAGGGATTGAAACCCTAAGTTTGATTGTAGTGGATGCTCATCCATCTTTGGGGAGACTGATGAGGCATGATGGTTCGTCCATATTGTGATGATGATTTGCACAATGATTGGAAATCTTAGTGGTCAAAATTTGGGGTATGACACATGCGAAATGAAGTAAATTAACTAAAGCTTTGAGGATATTGTCTCAGTCTGAGCTTATGGTTTTCACATGAGGTCTAGAGTCTCAAAAAATAGTCTTCAATGTCGTGTCCGGGCGCACCTTGATGGAAAGCACAACGAGCTTTGGGCTTATACCACCACGGGAGATCCTTCGAGATGGGTGGCGGAGCTCGTGTCTGCACCAGATTCCTTTGTATCAAGCATGGATACAATTTCGCATAGGTCATTGGAATTGGATCAAACTGTCTTTGAACACATTTTTGATTGTTGAATGATAGACGAGCATGTGGTTGATAAGCAGTAGTGTTGGTGGCAAGAGATATAGCAGCAATATGCTGAGGTTGCTGATACCTTCTTCTAGATCGGTCGTGATGCACAACACTTACTTCTTGCTCCATCCTTTTGAACGAGCCCTCTCTAAGATCCTTAGAGCTGTTAGGAATGTTAAAGATGGGTATTGGTGTGACTTCAGAAATTTCGGTCCCTTGAAACAGAGTCTGAGAAACGTGAGGAGAAGGTTGACTTCGAGCAGCAATCAGAGTTTCAACCAAAGCACAGAGCTTTTCCACACCAGCCCTTAAAGCAGTCACTTCTTTGCAGAGTTCACGATTTTCTTGCTCAATGTTATCCATCATTCCTCTTTGATTGGCCTGAGTATCGTATCGATGATTCAGCTTAACTGAGAAGAGAAACACGAATGGGAACCTGGAATGCAAAGGAATGCAAATGCGAAATGATGCGTATGATGCAGCATGAACTTCAAGGAACTCGAAATTGTATTTGTAAACACCGTAATCAGAAACTTGTTTTATTTATTAAGTTTTTAAAAGTTTTACATAATAGTCAGTACACCTTCAAGGTTTTATTATAATAAGCAACAGAATACAAAAGGAACTAGGAATCGTGTCCACCGGATAACGATGACTCTCCTCTTCCACGGAGTTGTTCAGTCAGTTTGTCGATCTGCTCTTGCATCCTCGCCTTATCGAGGGTGAGCTTCTCTATTTCCATCTTCAGCTTCAAAACTTCATTTGAATCAGCTACAGAAGGCTTGGGACGAGGATAGGGCATCATCAAGGTGAGAGCCTTTTCACAAGCCCATGCTAAGCATGTTTCAGTAACTGAGCAATCAGGATTTGATGTCACGGTCATTCTCTACCTATTTATGCGGCGCAACGCATACATAATTTTGGTTTTTAATTCAAGATTCTCTCCTTGATAAAGGAAAATTCAGGCCAAATCCCTCGGATTAGGTACTTCCTCCATCGAATACCGAGCTGTCGGCGAGCAAGCACAGGGTTGTAACTAATGCATCCCTTTGTGCCAAGAAGAGGCACATTGGGAAAGTCTCTGCAGATATGAATCATGACAATTCCTCCATACATCGGATTGTGCCATACAATGTCCGAGTGAGTGAGAGCCATGAGCTTCACGGGCCATTATGTACCATCTTTCACATCCCAAAAAGCTATGGACCTCTGTAGGTGTGAAATAAACCACCTATAGAGGATAGCAGTGCAGCATGTAATCCATCCCTCTCCTTTCAAAACCTTCGACTGGATGGCGTGATAGGCGTTGGCTTGCAGTGTAGGAACTGGATTTCTGAGCATGAAGATCCTGATCGCGTGGACATCGACGAAATCTTCAATATTTGGAAACAAGAACAAACCATATACCAGCAGTGCGAAAATGTTCTCAAAGGCTTTGGCATTCCCCATGTTAGCGAAATGTCGAGCTTTCTCGAATAGGAACTGAGCAGGCAAACCATCAATTCCCCCTTTGATCGTCATGTGATTTCGGATCTCAAGAAGCTTTATGCGGGACACTCTTGCGATATCTTCCTGGCTAGGTCTTCCTTCTGCATCGGAGAAAGGAGGTGAATCTTTGACAGGAATACCCAACAGAGCGGAATACTCTTCTAACGTAGGCATCGACTGGAAATCTTGGAAGATGAAACAGTGGTAGATCAGGTCGTAGAGTTGAACCAGCGTCTCCAATAAGCCAACAGCTACTCGAACTTGTAACAGTGGGAGGATTCTTCCATACTTCTCAGCAAAAGCCTCTGGATCCTTGATCTGACTTCCTAGTTCCCTTAACTGTTCAACATCAGGAACCCTAAAGGTGTATGACAAAACTCCTTTCTTTCCGTAATCCATCTTACGATACCTAGCAAACAACTTTTAAGTTCCTTGAAGAGAAAAGAAAAATGCAAATGCAATGCAACAAGATTCATGGAACTCGGCTATTTATAATCATCATGGAATATCGAAGGACAGCATTTTAATAATCATAAAAAGTCGGTTACAACGATTAGTAACAGAATGCTAAAAGATTGATTTTTTACAAAATTGATTACACACGTGCCCGTACGCCTTACAAGAATCATGCCATAAAAGCTAAATAAAAGCTAGTAATGATGGATCTAAGGAGACTCTTCCAACGGTATTCCTTTGATTCGCTTGAATTCTTCCTCCGACTGAGCTTCCAAGGTATTGACCAAGGACTAGAGTAGGTTAAGTCTTCTGGCGTTTCTCTATTCTTGCAAGAAGTAGCTTTTTTTCAAAATTTATCTTTTAGCTCGAATATTAACCGAAGATAGGAAATGGATACTTGTCTTGAATAAGTAACTCCATTAGCGGAGATTATTCTTTAAGGGTCGGCACCAACAGTGATAGGCTGGGTCATAAACTGCAATAGAGTTGATAGAAGTTCCTTATCAAGCTTCCCATATCTGGTCTTGAACTCTTCTTTATCTTTTAACAAGGTCTCAAGTCTCCTTAGATCGTCCAGATCATGACTCTTGTAAGGGTACTTCAGCGTTTTTTTTCAGAGTCCATGATATCCTATGATGTTTACAAACAAAGCTAAGTTCCATGAAACTTTATGAAATGATGTTCATGAAGGCATGTATGCAAACACACAGATAAAGCACACATAAGCAAGCAAACAAACAAAGAGTCCTAGGTTTGAAAGGTCACGAGCGTGGAGCCAAGGTCTAACCATCCCAATAGGTGTGTACTATGGTTTCAAATATACCTGCCGAACGGGTTCTAAAAAGTTCCCAGAGTCCACGACCCATCTTTCGGATATTATCGATTTTCCAAATCACTTGGTAGTCAATAATATTCTCAAGAGAATCTCGTCTGAGTGTAGTATCACGTATCAACTATTTCGGGAATCGACTCCCTCATAGCCACCGCACTACATCCTAATAGGCCAAGTTGGGTTAAAGGTAACTACGGTTCTCAGTCTCACGGGCTCCTAGGTCGAAAATAACATCGTCTTCACGAATTGACTCGTTGAACAATGTTAAGTTCGAGAGGGCCTAAACTGAGTGGTGATGTCTCAATTCAACTTCTTCGGGAATCGACTCCCTCAAAGTCTCCTTGAATATATCACCGTCCTATCATAATTTGCACTCAAGTCCGGGTGTAGGACTTATCTCACCACACAAAGTGACAACCCTGCACACAGAAAAACCAAGAAAGCAAATTTAACAGATACAAATATATAACAAATAACATAAATAACAAGTTAGGGGGAACCCTCTTATGAGAGTCCCCAGTGAAGTCGTCATTTTTGTCGCGGTGAGAATTGGATATCAAGCTATTGTATTAACTTGAATCACATTTCTTTTATTTCACCACCGGTTTTTGATTTATCCAAGGGAAGGGAGAAAGATCGAATATCCCACAGTATGCAATGCAAATGCAAACTAAGAGTCTAAGGTTCGGGGGTTGGTTATACCTAGAGAAGGTGTTAGCATCCTAGATATCTGTAGTACACTACAGGAACCTCTTGTTTTATCTATGTTATCTACTAATGTTATCTGTTGCTAAGGGTTTAAGGGTTGGAAGACCTAAGATTCTATTCCTAAGTGTGCTTAACAAGATATCGCATCTTGTGCCTACATATCCTGTCAGGAGTGGAATCAGAGCACTTGTAGTTCCTCTCTGAGGGATACTAAAGGTTTGAAAGGTTTAGGAGAAAAGATGAGTCATCATCTTAAGAAACCACCACAGTTTCGATAATTGTTTGTATTTGTGGGGTATGGGATTGTATGCCCCTTCTTTGAGATGATTCACATCTAATTCTCTTGTGTGGAGAATTAGGTGAGCTAAAGATTGATTGTAAAAATCAAAATTAGGGGGGACTAACTTAGGAAGTCTGTCCTAAAGTTGTCTATGATAATCTTATCTTAAGGGTATAAGAGCTTAGTATGAAATGCAAATGGTTATGTACCATGTACAATAATTTGATTATCATGCATGGGGTTTTCCCTTGGATATTAATGCAATCGATTATAATAAGATTAACGAGAGTGCTAGCAAAGTGGTGCTAGTCTTGTGTCTAGTGACCAAAGGTTGGTAGCGATACCCAAAGGATATCGACTTACATAGGTGAAAAATGGCTCGACGTTGGATCGAGATTTTTATTATTTTTGAAAGGTTTAGCACACAAAAGTAAGCATACTTCACAACAAACAAAAACATAAACAAGGCATGATATCAAACAAGACTAAACTATTTCACACGCAAGCGTACTATTAAGCGCGAGGGATTCAACCAGGGAACGGTTTATTGAGAAAAGAGTTTGATTAATTTTAAGGGGAAATTAATAAAAGGTTTTATTTTTATTTGGAGAATTATGTTTAGAGATTATTTTTTTAAAAAGGTTAGAGTTTTCTTATTAAAAAAAGATTATAATTATTAAAAAGAGTTATATTATTATTTATTTAGTTTTGACGTTATATTATAAAAAGGTTAAAAGAGTTTTTTTATTATTAATTAGAAAAGTTTTTAAATTTAGTAATCTGATAAATAAAAGTTATTATAAAAGCTTTTACTGATTAAAAAAGTTTAACAAAAAAATTAATTCACTAATAAATTTTTAGCTAAAAACAGAGTTATACTACATTTCAAGAGGGTTATATTTTGAGGAAAAGGTTACCTAAAAGATTCTACATTTTTATTATTTTTAGTTAGAAAAACAAATTTTAAAAAGATTATTATAAAAAGAAAATAAAAGGTCGAATTAAAATTTAAACGGTGGGATCCCACGCGTAAGGGGGAAGAGGGTCTATCGCAGACCCTCAGATTATTGCCCTATGATCAAGGGGCACTGTGATCAAAGGGACCAAAACGTGAGGGTGCATGGTGCACCTTATGTGTGTACATGTACAGGATAAAACAAAACAACAACAACCAAAACGCAACAGACTCTCACCCTCATGTTCTTCTCTCTCGTTCTCCTTTCTCTCAAAATAGGGTTTTCGGAACCCTAATTCTCACCGCCGCTATCCTCCCATCTCTCCGATCAAACAAGCAAATAATTCTAATCCTAGCAAGCCCGATACCCCAATTTCACTATGATTTCATGATTTACATATTACATGAGATTATAAATAATGCGAAAAAAAGGGAAGGAAAAGGAGGTCGGCGAAGGTTGATGGCGTAATGTGACCGGCTCTGTGAATCTCCAATCAGGGATGAGTTTCTCTCTAAACTTTACCTCCTTGCGTGCTTTGCTTGCCTTTATGTTGTTATATTCCTTTCTTTGTCTGTTGCGTCCTTTGAGAGATGATGATGAATAGATAAGTCTTTGAATCTCTGTGTTTTCTTTTGACTGGGTTATGGAATTGATGATTTTGGTTGCTGCGTCTGTGGAGTGGTTTTTTTCGTGTCCTTGATGCAATGATGCTCTTCTTATATATAGGCCCATGATGATGAACTATCTTGGAAACTTTTGAATGCTATATTGAAAACAATATCTCAATCCTTGCTGATTTGATTTTGTTGCTTGTTTTTAGGAGGTTTAATTGCTGTCTGATACGTTTTTGATTTGGAAAAGATTTCAACCATTACCCCGTTTGAATTGTCTATTTCTGTTTTTGGAAAGTTACGCTGGCGGTATCCTTTGTGATATTGCCCGTAACTATTAATTCGAAAATGATGAAAGTAAATCTGATTCGAAAATTCTAAGGCCTATCTTTATGTCTTGATCATTGCTTTGGAAAGAAACATCATGTTAATTCTGATTTTTTTAATTTGTGATTCTTGCCTTGATTATGTTTGAAACACGTTTAGCACTCATTTGGAAATATTTGATTATGACTTTCCAATTTCACTTGATTTTGTCTTGGACATTTAAGAGCTGTCATAAAGTAACCTCCATATTGGCTTGATTGTGTTTAGAGTTGTTTTTTTGGAAAGGAAATTGACGGTTGGGACATGTTTGGCGGCAAATGATTTGGTGAATTTGTTTTTGAATGCAGGTACTTTTGTTTTGGATATTACTAACCAATAATTGTAGTAACTATTCTTTAGTCAAACCATTAGCAAAACTGTTGATTTTGCTAGATAATGAAGTTCTTGTCAACAATCCTCTAGTCACCTAATTCTAGATAGTCGTTCTTTAATCCAATCACTTATCCCTGCTTCCTCACTCGCCAAAGGTAATCTAAGGTAAAAAAATGTTTGTTTGAGTTTGATTTCTTTAAGAGGGAGAACCTGAAGACTTGCTTCTGCATTTAACTTTGTAGGTCGTTTAGATGATGACGCAAAACTATTGTTATTCTCGTTCCGATTTTCCTTTTCCATCATGATGATAGCAACTAATGTATTGTTTCTTTTGCTGACAGTGCGCAATATTGGAACATGTTGGATGTGATTTGTAATGAATTTTCCACTTGATTCTTTGTAATTTCATTTCTATTAAGCAATAGAGGATGGCGGCGGCAGTTTCACTGGCTATAGTGCAGACTACAATCAGAAGCAGAGATGACTATCGTGGTAGCAGTAAGAAATCCAACATGGCTTGGCGTTCTAGACCGCAACCCCGTGCTGCGTTTTCTGTAACAATTATGAAGTAGAACAACAATGTTATTTTTACCGTGCGAAAATCTCCCTGTAAATGATGTTTTCTTTAGATAGGCCATCTTTATTATGAACAAATATGGTGTTATCAGACAGTGGTATATAAGATGCCATTATTTGTTTTTTCTGTTTTTTTTTTTTTTGCATATAAGTACCGCCATAAGACTAGACAAAACACCGCTCGAGGCATCTCCTCTTAGCTTACAGATGTCTTGACACTTAGGATAGTGATCCTTATCACTTGAAGAGGACTACATCTAGTCTAAATGAAATTATAACAGGCGTGTATCAGCACCTAGCTCCTTGTCCTTTTACCAATCATAATACACATTTGTAAAAGAATTGCTGAGCTTTGTATTTGGAATTTTTAGAAATGAACTCGGCTTGTATCTCAAAATTCTTATGTAGAATTAATTTGGGCTTTGCATACTTCTTGCACTTTTTATGAAACTCATGAATTTAAAATAGCAACTTGAACTCTAACTTGATTAGAACTTGAACATTGAACTTGGGAGTTAATGTATACTTTTGTGGCCTTGACAAAGAAAGAGGATCACAGAGTTTTAGTCCTTTGAAGATTGAATTCTAGCTCCTGACTCATCTTGTACTTGTAACTTGAGTAGTGTAGGATTATTTTAGGTTTAGCCTTAAAATGTGAATCTTTGTAAACTTGTTATGAAAAAATATTGGACTTAGGATGGAAAGCTTGAAACTTGGAAGGATGTTGAAGCTTGACTTTGTATAAAGATCTTGAATTTTGAATTTGGAATAATAAGAAAACAAAACTTGGTTTTAATGAGATATGGCTAAAAAAACTCATCCAAGACATCTTTAAATCACTAATCCAAGAAATGGCCCAAAACTGAGGAAAAGATTATTTTCAAGTGAGGCCCAAATCAAGTAGAAACCCTGGGTCCACTTTGAGTCAGGATTAATTGGTCACGCCCCCCCCCCCCCTCTCCCCCGCGGTAATGCTACACTTGAAAGTATTGCACTTGCATGAACTAGTTAGTCACAATAAACACGCATAAAGACCAAATGACCTAAAGATGCTAAGCAAAAAGAAGAGGGATCTTAGGTTCAAAATTAGGGTGTGACAGCTAGACAATTGTTACTATTTAAGGAGGTGTTCTCCTTAGTGAAGACGCAGACCTTACATTGTTTAGCTTGACATTTTTGTTTGTTATTGAGTCTTTATGTTTTGTTTTGTAATACTCTTTTCAAAAGTTAATTTTCTAAGTTGAGAATAGAGTATTTGAGTTGTTGTACTGATTCAGCGTTCATATATTTTTGTTATTGTACAAACACTTGGAAAAGTGTTTGAGTGAAAGTGATAGGGGTCTCAGATTCAGAGGGGTCTGGATCAAAGTTCACGAGTGGTATTAGGAAAAAAAGACATTCAACTAAGAGATTTCAGATAAAACCGATATGTACTTTTGAGTATTAAGAGTGAATTTTCTTTCATTGGGTTAATGCCCCCAGACGTATGTGACTTTGCACCAAACCGGGTTAGCAATTCTTGTGTTATTTATTTTATGCATTTATTTTTCCTTTTACGCAAACTTGTTGTCATACGCATTATTCCAACATTGTGCTTACATTCTGTCATTAGTAGAACATAATTTCAATTGGCATTAGAGCAAACACCTTGTTCAGGTTAGGTGAGCTCCAAGATTTTCTCTACATTCTGTTCAAGATGGGCAATGCTAGAAAAGAAGGATCTGTAAATCGACCACCAATTCTTGATGATACAAACTATGATTATTGGAAGACGCGCATGGTTGCCTTTCTAAAGTCTATGGACAATAAGACTTGGAAACAATCATAAATGGATGGACTCCTCCAAAGGTTATCGCTAAAGACAACATTGAAACCTTGAAGCCTAAGAAGGACTAGTCAAAGGATGAAGATGAAGAATTAGTTGGTAACTCTCGTGCCCTTAATGTCATTTATAATGGAGTTAACAAGAATATCATTAGAATTATTAACACTTGCACCAGTGCAAAAGAGACTTGTGAAACTCTTGAAACTATTCATGAAGGTACATTCAAAGTTTCTAAGTCAAGACTTCAACTACGCACAACAAAATTTGAAAATCTGAAGATGAAGTAGGACGAAACTATTGGTGAATTCAATGTTTGCCTATGTGAAATTACCAACAACTCTTTTTCCTTTGGTGATAAGATATCAGAAGAAAAGTTGGTTAGAAAAATTCTTAGATCTCTTCCAAAGATGTTTGATATGAAAGTCACAATAATTGAAAAAGCACAAGATGTAGGCAAATTAAAAGTTGATGAGTTGATTGGATCTTTTCTAACTTTGAAGGTGGGGATCAATGACAAATATGAGAAAAGAGTTAGAATGTGGCGTTCAAAACTGAGGTCTTCTTCTATTATCTTCTTGAGTTTCTCATCACTACTGTATAACTTCTTCAGTTTATCTTAGGCTTCTTTAGTCATTTCTTCTTCTATTATTTTCTCAAAGATATTCGGATCCACGCATTGATGAATCAAGAATAGGACTTTTTCGTCTTTCTTCAACTGTTCCTTGTGCGCAGCCTTTTGAACATGACTAGCTTTTGCCTCCAACGATGACACTCCTTCATTCATAATTTCACACACATATTTAAATCCGAATATGACATTCACCTGCGTAATCTACCTCTCATAGTTTTCTCCTTTGAAAACCGATAGATTCGTAGGAAATTAGGTTGATGTTGTACTACCGGTTTCCATTATAAATTCTCTCTGAATCGCAATCGGGCTAAATGATACCAGTTTGTTGGAACATAAAAGAATTTAGGTTTTTGAAAAGGGAAAAGAAGTGAAAAGACTCTTGTGTAATTGATGGTGATGAAATTTTATTTATTGGTTGCACACGGTGCTTCTTACACTATATGTTCTTTTCAAGTTACAAAGTTATGTACGAATTACAATCAGGAGTTACAAACATGGGGTATTTATATACAAAGCTAACTAACTAACTTGTGCTCCAAGTATTCCTAGTCGAATTCCCTACAACTGAGCTTGTGACTTTCCATCATCAACACAACTTTAATTACACTTCTAAGCACAACTTCGTCCTCAGCACAACTGTTGATCGAAAACACAATTCAATTGCTAGTCAAAACTCAACTTAAATAGAAAGCTTTGAAATAAAAACAACAAAAACTTGACATGAGATCAAGGAATAATGTAACAAATAATGTCAAAGACAACCTGCCTTAGAACTCTAAAGGTTTTAATCCTCAACGCAAAAGAAAAGATGGGGAAAATAAAACAAGGGCAAGGGAATCGAATGTCATGCATGCGAAAGTTTTGGACACATTCAAGTAGAGTGTACCAACTTTCTTAGAAAACAGAAGAAGTGATATATTATCACTTTTTCTAATGATGAGTCAGTAGTAGAGAGAGAAACTAAACTAGCTAATAGTGTAATTTCTTTCTCAACTCACATAAGGTCAAAATCAAATGTGCAAAATAATTGTGACATAAGTGATGACAAATTGTCTGTGCGCAAAACATTTTAAATTTTAGTAGCTATGGAAAATACCTTCTTTTTTTCATCAAAAACAAACATTTAAATTAGTTGGGTCAAACAAAGACCAATTTTGTTAAAAATAAGAGAAGTGGGCGTAAAATATCTTTGTTTTGTGTATATGTCAGCCTTTTCTTTTTCAATAAGCAAAAAAATAAATTGATAAGGAGTATAAGATGTACTCAATCCTTACAATTCATAAATCACTTTAGATATCATTGAGGCAGGCTAAATGATTGTTACACCAATTAGAAAAATAAAAAGGGGAATTAATCCCTACACGTAATATGAATCATACCAAGAAAAATAAATTATATGATCTGATAACTCGAATTCGTATCGTATTTTGCGACTCATGACGCGTACTTTTAGTACCGTTTTATCGAGTCTTTCATACTATTTGTTTTTATTTATTATGTTTTCCTTTGTTTTTATGTCGACAGGTGTTTAATCGGCAAGTATGGAAAAAAGAGCGAAAACAGAGCTGAAGAGTGAAGAAAAACAGCAAAAATGCAAGTTTTGGTCTCCCCAACTGAATGGCGCTCACTATTTGTCCCAACAGAGGATAAAGGCGTTCGCCATGTCCCAAAAAAGGAAGGAAATCACCTTTTGAACTAATGGCAGTCGCCGTTTGTGGCAGGAGTAGTTTTCCTGCAGCAGTTTGGCAGTTTTGTTCAGTTTAAATTCAAATTCAAACAAGGTCTTTTGGAGCAGGTTTTCTCTATATATAGACCCCTTTGGTGTGTGTTTTGGGGATCCGGAAGTTGCGCGAAAGCGCTGCCGAATCGCGTCTTA
This sequence comes from Lathyrus tuberosus, assembly GCA_022829125.1. Lineage (NCBI taxonomy): Eukaryota > Viridiplantae > Streptophyta > Magnoliopsida > Fabales > Fabaceae > Lathyrus > Lathyrus tuberosus. The sequence continues at coordinate 13,477,430 of JALAZF010000090.1, forward strand.
GAATTAAGCATAAATTTACCGTTCAAAGCAGCAATTACTCACACTGAGGAATTGCTGACACTTTGTATTTTCTATTTCCTTGTACTGCCGTATTACTGAAGAATCAATATAAATCTTGCCGATATTTTCGCATTCGAGTTCAGTTCCATTTGTTTTCCCGCATTTACAGGTTCTTTATTTATCGCTTTATTATTATTGTTATCGTATTCTATAATTGTTTAAGCATGATGTCCTTGATTGTATTTACCATGCTTAGTTTGTTTTCATTTAATTGCATGTCTAGTTAAATTGTCTTGAGTCCGACGTATGAGAACCGTCGTTACCGACGGGACTCCGTAGATGTATTAAGTATGAAATCGCGATTGTATGTCGTTTTGGTTATAATTTCTATGCGTAATTTAAGTAGCTTTGTCATGAGAATGAGAAGTTATTGAACATTGCTTTGTCATGAGAGTGAGAAGCATATAAAGGTTTGAGCCGAGATTCGCGAGAGCGAGAGGAGCGACCCAGATAGTAGAAATTAGGCATCATATCTAAATATAGCGAGAGCGCTTTAGATGTTGATTAGGATATTGTTGGCTTTCAAATAGTGTTTCTTAGTTACCAGGCGAGCGAGAGCAAAATCTTGGGATTAAGAGATATGGCCTTAGTTAAGACCGCGAGAGCGTGAGGCAGAGCCTTTAAGTCGGTATATTCTACAGAATACGCATATAGTCATAATTAGTACCCGTATTCTACAAGTCTCTTAGGTGCGCAGAAATCCATATTTCGGGCTCGTTTTATCGTTATTTCCAAACCTTTAGTTAGTAGCGTTTACATTTCCGTTCATACCATCTTAATCATAGTCTTAGCTTTACAAAGCAACGATAGATTACAGTAGGTTGACATTGGTCTCTGTGGGTTCGACAATCTTTTATATTACTTCGATAAATCCGTGCACTTACGGACGCATCAAGTTTTTGGCGCCGTTGCCTGGGACCAGTTCTATTGTTGCACCGTATAGACTAAGGCACTCTTGTTTGAAAAAAAAACTATGTATAACCCATGTTTCCTTTACAATTACCACTCCCAATACTTTGAGGAACCGTAAGAATCCTATAATCCCGACCTTGAATTATTGATGGAGAATTTTAATGCGACGCTCACTCAATCTCAACAAAATTTTCCTCTATGATTACCACTCAGAGTATTTTGAGGAACCGCAAGAATCCCATAATTCCAACCTCGAAATATTAATGGAGGATTTCATTGAAACAACAACTAATTCTAGGCTAGAATCTATGATGGAGCGCTTTGTGGAGACACAAACTCTCCAGAATAAAGAGTTTAGAAAACAACATCTCGATACTTATGAAACCTTTAGACAGATGAACATTGTGGTCAAATCCCTCATGACTCACACTGAGGCATTAGAGACTCAAATCTCCTTGCTTGCACAAACACCTATAGGACACTCCCTTGAGAGACATGTGGATGTTGTAACAACCAGTAATGAAGAATAAATAGAAAATCCTAATGAGAGTGATAATGAATTTGAGGAGAGTTATGGTGAGAAAAGCGTAGAGATTGAGAAAAATCCACCGACGCCACCCGAAAGGGAGGTTGTCGAAGAGGTAGAGAAGGAAGCATCTATTGTTGTTCCTCATCCCTATATCCCACCAATTTCTTTCCCGCAAAGGTTTGTAGAAGTTAAGGTAGACTCCTAATCCAAAACATATGTGGAGGAATTGGAAAATATCCACACCGATACACCTTTGTCTGAGGTTCGCATAAAAAGAGAAAATTTGAGGACCATGAAACTAGGGATATCATTACTGTTAAGAGGGTAAGGTTAACCTTTGAGGTAGTGGATGAAAGAACTAAGCCCAAACTAGAAAAGCTGATACTTAGGATAGATCCAGAACCACCACCACAAGTTCAAAAGAATGAACCACCCCACAGAAGGAAGAAAAGAAAAGGCGAGGGATATGTGAGATGGCTTGATAAGTGGCCATGGAAACCGAAGATTATTAGTCGTCGAGCTATCGACGTTAAATAAAGCGCTGCGTGGGAGGCAACCCACGGGGTTTTTTTATTTTAAGTTGTTATGTTTGTTTCTTTGAATTTGCAGAAAATAAAGAATGTATCGCTTGTCACAATCTTGGAGACGAGTTGGTGCCCACGGACATTCCTACGAATGTCGCTGCTGGTGGTGACACCGATGATGAGTACGATAGGAGAGAACATGTCTCTCCCGTCAGTAACTCACCTCTTCCTCGTTGTTTGCATGGTCAGGTTCCACCTGCACACACTGCACTATATCTTTCTAACACTTTTTTGCAGGTACTTCCTCTAGAAGCGGGCAATATGATGAGCTGGTTCGAGAATTACACAAACGAAGGTATCTCAAAATGCCTACCGCCGAAGTAGAAATGGTCAGTAAAGACAGGGACAAAAAGAGCAGGATCAGAGTAGATTTGGCCATGGTGGCAAGCAGTAGCATTCGCACAGGTTCTATCTTTCCTTTTTCCACCTTTTATCAAAACATTGAGGACAATGTTTGGTTTAAGTGTGGGGGAGGAACTTTACCGCTTTCATTTTATCGCTTTTTAGTTTGATTTATTGTTTTATAGTTTATTTCATGATTTTAGGAATTTTATCTGTTTTTACTGTTTTGTCTAGTCTTTGCATGTGCTGTCGAGTCTTTATGCTTGGTTTTCACTTGTTATTCAATTTCCCCGAAATTTTAAAAAAAAATTTACCTCCAACTATTTTTGTTTTGATTCATGGCACGACACTTTGAAAGTATATAGGTTGTTTAGGTTGTGTTAGATAGACTTGAGAAAGTTTTGTAAATATCGGTACCTTTCCTACACCTTAGTTCCCTAAGTATGTGATATTGATTTAAATAGACAGTATGCCAAGACCTTATGCCTAGTTTCTTAGAAGTAGCCTCTTGATTAGTTTATACTAGCAATCAGCACCATCCTTGTGTACAAACTAAGAAACGAACCGATGCAAATATGTGTTGATCTCAAAAATTTGAATAATGTGATTTTTATAGAAAAAACGAATGAAAGACATGTTCCCGCTAAGTTAGGTGGTCCTCACCCGACCATTTAGCCTAAAGGTTCGGACTCTTGAAATTCGTAAGAAAAAGAAAACATAATGTGCGAAAAAGAGAAAAAAAAATTGATTGAATGTCGAGATCATATAACACAAACAGGTTTGCTTACCATGTAAGTACAAAGGATAACGAGCTTAATGTGATTGCGCGAGAATGAAAAAGAGGTGAAATAGGATGAAGGATGTAGGTCGAGTTATAATGGCATGATTTGAATTGGTATTGCATAGGAAGGGAGTCTTTGTCCGCAAATGTGGAAATGTGTCGTTACGATATCCTTGTTTTCACTATTTAGTACCTATCGATCAAACATTAGCCTAGCAGCCACGTATGATTAGAGTCACGTTGTCCCTATGTTTCGAACCGTGCTTATTTTCTTTTTACTTTGTTGGTTAATTGCTTGAGGACAAGCAATGGTTTAAGTGTGGGGGAGTTTGATAACTCGAATTCGTATCGTATTTTCCGACTCATTACGCGCACTTTTAGTACCGTTTTACCGAGTCTTTCATACTATTTTCTTTGATTTATTATGTTTTCCTTTGTTTTTATGTCGACAGGTGTTTAATCGGCAAGTATGGAAAAAAGAGCGAAAACAGAGCTGAAGAGTGAAGAAAAACAGCAAAACTGCAAGTTTTGGCCTCCCCAACTGAATGACGCTCGCCATTTGCCCCTACAGAGGAGAAAGGCGTTCGCCATTTCCCAAAAAAGGAGGGAAATCAACTTTTGAACTAATGGCGGTCGCCGTTAGGCATACGGTGGTCGCCGTTTGTGGCGGGAGCAGTTTTCCTGCAGCAGTTTGGCAGTTTTGTTCAGTTTAAATTCAAATTCGAACCAGGTCTTTTGGAGCCAAATTTTCTCTATATATAGACCCCTCTGGTGTGTGTTTTGGGGATCCGGAAGTTGCGCGGAAGCGCTGCCGAATCCCGTCTTAGAATTAAGCATAAATTTACCGTTCAAAGCAGCAATTACTCACACTGAGGAATTGCTGCAACTTTGTATTTTCTATTTCCTTGTACTGCTGTATTACTGAAGAATCAATACAAATCTTGCCGCTATTTTCGCATTCGAGTTCAGTTCCATTTATTTTCCCGCATTTACAGATTCTTTATTTATCGCTTTATTATTATTGTTATCGTATTCTATAATTGTTTAAGCATGATGTCCTTGATTGTATTTACCATGTTTAGTTTGTTTTCATTTAATTGCATGTCTAGTTAAATTGTCTTGAGTCCGACGTATGAGAATCGTCGTTACCGACGGGACTCCGTAGATGTATTAAGTACGAAATCGCGATTGTATGTCGTTTTGGTTATAATTTTTATGCGTAATTTAAGTAGCTTTGTCATGAGAGTGAGAAGTTATTTAACATTGCTTTGTCAAGAGAGTGAGAAGCATATAAAGGTTTGAGCCGAGATTCGCGAGAGCGTGAGGAGCGAATCGGATAGTAGAAATTAGGCATCATATCTAAATACAGCGAGAGCGCTTTAGATGTTGATTAGGATATTGTTGGCTTTCAAATAGTGTTTCTTAGTTACCGGGCGAGCGAGAGCAAAATTATGGGATTAAGAGATATGGCTTTAGTTAAGACCGCGAGAACGTGAGGCGGAGCCTTTAAGTCGGTATATTCTACAGAATAGGCATATAGTCATAATTAGTACCCGTATTCTACAAGTCCCTTAGGTGCGCAGAAATCCATATTTCGGGCTCGTTTTATCGTTATTTCCAAACCTTTAGTAAGTAGCGTTTACATTTCCGTTCATACCATCTTAATCATAGTCTTAGCTTTACAAAGCAACGATAGATTATAGTAAATTGACATTGTTCTCTATGGGTTCGACAATCTTTTATATTACTTCGATAAATCCGTGCACTTGCGGACGTATCATGATCCCTTATTTGTGACATATTTGGAAAATTTCCCCTAAACATAATATCTTTTTAATCGTCAAATGCTCCAAATAATCACCGTCCATATTAAATGCCTAACCTTACATTTGATGTTGCCTTTTACCAAAGATTCAAATGCATTGAAATGTTGCCATCTCTCCTCAAAAGATATACCGTCCACTTGCCACCATTTGAAAATGCTACTCCACACTTCTTTGTAAAATCACAAGTAAAGAAAAGGTTGTTAATGTTCTCTATCTCCATAAAACAAAAAATCTAATCCATGAAGATTATCAATGATTCCCTTAGCAAAAATCCCTTTTGTTGGTAGTTTCGCTAATAACAACCGCCAACAAAACGATACCTTTAAAGATACCACATAAAAATATGTTAAAAAAAAAACTCAAATTTTATTAGAAGATGAACATAGATAAAAAAATAAGGAAAAAATTGTAAGAGTTAAATTTTTTTCACTATCCATCAATAACGATCATATTTTTCGCTAAATCATATTAAAAATTTTAAATTAATTATATAATATAATAAAATAATATATTTCTATTAGATGACAGGATAAAATATTTTTACACTGCATTACAATTAAACCCAAAAAATAATGGATTTAGAGGTTTTATTAGATTTTAGGTTACATTCATAAATCTCAGTTTCATCTAAAAATATGGTTGAGAGAGAACAACGTTAAATTTAAGATTTTTTAAGTTTGTTTTAATTGTTATTTTTTTTGTTTAATTTATTATAACTTTTTATATTTTAAATAAGGGTTTAATTGATATGCACTGGTATAAAAATGTTTTACATTGTCATTCAATATAAACATAACGTTTTACCATGTCATATAAATTTTTTAAAAATTACCATTTGACTTGACTAGATTCATGGTCGTGATTGGTTGATAGTGTAAAATATTTTTACACTGTCAGTGCATCACCCATTTTCTCTTTAAATAAATTTTAAATTATTATAATTATATTTAAATTCATTAATACACATGGATTGTGCAACATCAACAAATTCTTTGTCATATCATTAAAAGAAAATCATACTTAAAAATTAAATCAAAGCTATTTAAAATTAAGTGATAATTTCTCTACCAATCTCTAAAAGTTAGATAATATATCTTCAACCAATAATTTAATGTTATTTAATTTTATTATATTTAATTATTTATTAAATTATTTAAATTTGAAAGATATTCAATACAATTTACTCTATTGATTACTGTACCACAAAAACGGTAATTTACATGTTTTTAAATTGATTAATTAATTGATGCAATTTTAATTTATATATTTAATTAGCATTTAAATCTATCATTTATATGTAAAACCTACATTTTATATATTTAAAACCTACAACACACAAGCTTTCTATCGAAACCTCGCCTATATCTCCTGAAAGATGGGTTACACTGTTCCACAATTAGAGGAGTGTATTAAGGGTGTGTTTGTTTCAAGGTTAGAAAAAATATTCCTAGGAATATGACTATGGGAATGCAATATTCCTATGTTTGATTCAAGTTTTAAAAAGTTATTTCAAAATACTTTTTATTCCCAGGAATCATATTTACACATGGTTCTTCTATTTTTATTCCAAAGCTTAAAGAGTGGGAATATAATATTCCCATGAGAATAAGTTTAACCAACTATAACTTCCCACTATCAATCACATTTATTTTAATTTTTAATTTTTTTAAATTTTAAATTAAACAATTTTATAATTATTCCTAGGAAACTTTAATTTCTACCAAACATATAAGTAGGAATAATATTCCTGGAAATAATAATCCTAGGAATATCATTCCAAGGAATATGATTTGAAACCTTGAAACAAACACATCCTAAGACATTTTTCTGTTTTTCTAAAGATTGGATTAAAATAAATTTATGTATTTTTATTTTTTATTTTTTTAATGACCAATAATTTATTTGATATATATGAATAATGTGAGTATAATAAAAAAATAAAATTGATTTCTAAGTAATAAATAAAACTTTTCAAAAAATAATTGTTTAATTGATTTCTAATAATAGATTCAAATCTTTTCAAAAGCAAAATTATTGTAAATATTTATATCAAATATTTTGTTTCTATATTTAACTTATGTAATTTGATTTGCATTTATATTTAAAAAATATATATTTTTCACATAGAAATATGTTAGATAATTTATGTTTTAGGGTTATATGTATAATTATGAAATATTTTAGGAATGATTTTTTTAAATATAGATTTGATTTGTCTTTTTTTTTTTTAATTTTCTAATTTTTACGAGTGTTTTGGTTTAGTTCTCCCCTTGTAGTTTTTTTTTTCAATATATTGGTATTTATAAAAATAATAATAATAATAATTATGAGATACGAAAATAAAAATCATAACTATTGTTCCTTGAACCCCAAGTTAAAACACCACACTCCCTCGGCTAAAAAAAATTGCCACACTCTCTCTTACGCCGCCGTGCCGTTACCCCTTTCTCTCGTTTGCGCCGTCACTCTAGCCCTAACTCCAATCGATATTGAGAATTGAGAATGGCCGCCGATACTATAGCGAAATTTCAATCCGGTAAATTCAGCATCATTGCATGTTCCTGTTTAAGTTTTCTTTCTCTATTCTAATGGCAATGTTTTACAGGAGAGAAGAACAAGAAGGAAGATACCGGTTTGAAGCTCGTCAATCGGAAGGATGAAAACTTCAGAGACTGGTATTCTGAGGTACACTACTTCTTTCCCTCTCGCTATCATTCTCTATTCGCTATCAAGTCAAATTTTTTAATTTAATCAAACTCTGCAACACCTCTAGTGTTCTTGATAAAATTGAAAAAAAGAGAGATCATTTTATATGGTTTTATTTAGTGTCTCATATTGTTCTATAGCTTCAGCAACCGAGCAATGATATATTTATTGTTCTCTTCTACACAATATTTTTTTATTTTGTTATCTATTTATTTGACGATAAACTCTCTTTACTCTTGTAACAATATTTTTTTTGAAAAAAAAACAATATTCTAACCTGTTTGCTTGCCTGTGGCTTTCGATTTCTGTAACAGGTTGTCGTTAGTGCGGAGTTGATTGAGCATTATGATATTTCTGGTTTATATATTCTGAGACCTTCGGCAATAGAAATATGGGAGACTTTGCAAGTATGTTTCTTAATGATTTGAATGCATTTATGTATATTTTAGTTGTTTTATATACTCTTGATTACCTAGCTATAGAGTTGATTCATAAATAAATGAAAATTATGATTCTTTCCAATTGGTTGTGTTTTTGTTTATGGAGAAACTAAGCTTCTAAGGTTTAGAGTTCATGGATATAGAATTACATAGTTTTTTTCTTTTCTGTTAAACTTTAACAAGCTGAGGGTTACTTTCATACTCAGACAAAATGTGCAGGCTTTTTTTGACCCAGAAATAAAGAAAATGAATGTCAAGAACTGCTACTTCCCTATGTTTGTTCTGGAAAGTCATTTGAAAAAGGAGAAGGATCACTATGGCAGTTTTTCTCATGAGGTGAGTTTTTAAGTTTGTTTGTTTGGTTGGGCTGTTTAGCATTTTCTCTGCATCATGCAAATTGGATTGCTCCTAAATATTTGAAGATCATTGCATTATTAAATCATTTGTCGGTGTTTACTTATTTTTATCAATTTGTCTTTTCCCAGTTTACTAATGATGGTTTTATGCGTAAAAATTATTGTTTTTAAGGATTTTCTTTGTTATAGTCTATACAACCTCATTGCTTCCCTTTGAGGACATTATTATAGTATTTTTACTATCATATGTTGCTTGTTGTTAGGTTGCTTTGGTGACAAAATCTGGAGAATCTACCATGGACATTCCTCTTGCTATTCGACCGAGTAGTGAAACTATTATGTATCCCTACTACTCTAAGTGGATAAGGGGGCATCGTGACTTACCTTTGAAACTTAATCAATGGTGTAATGTTGTTAGATGGGTGATCGGAGATCCCACACCATTCATCAGGTACTTTCTTCTTCACCATGTTTTCCTTTCTCCATGTTATAACAATATGCTGGCTGTGGTAACTTAATGAAAATTTCCAAGCTTTTCAATTAGAGGCTTCAAAAATTCTAAAAAGTGATATTATGCATTCTAGTTATATATGTCTTACATCATGCCTTAAAATTCTGCATATTTTCTTTTTGAAGGGGTGTTCTGAGCACCGTGTTCATCTAGTGGTGATTCTGGTAAATTAGTCGTAGTGAAGCAGGCTAAAAATTTGCAAGAAATAACAATTGTTAATACTAAATATCTTCTTAATATGATTAGATATGATTTAATCATGTACATCTACTTTATATTGGGACTTGTTTATATTCATTCCATTTCAGGGTGCTTATACAAATTTTAATTGCAGGAGTCGTGAGTTTCTTTGGCAAGAAGGGCACAGTGCTTTTGCAACAGAGGCTGAAGCACAAGCAGAGGTATTCCATCAAGCAGTTACTTTAGGAAACTTCCTTAATATATGTACTTTTGGCATCTCTAATGGGTTTCTTTAAGGCTTTTGTCCTATCTTGTGCTTTATGAATACTTTCATTTGTTTTTAATATTTTTTTAAAGATTTTTTGTCACCACCTTCACTTAAGATTTTATATTGCTTAAAAGAGTTATGAGCTTCCTTTTTGCTTCTGGTGCATACAAAATACTCCAAACTGTTATTGTTTCAGGCTCTTGAAATATTGGAAATATATAGGCGTATATATGAAGAGTATTTGGCAGTTCCTGTCATAAAGGGTACGAAAAGTGAAGTTGATACATTTGGCGGTGCAGTTTCCACTAACACTGTTGAGGTACATGTCAACATTGTTGTGTGGTCACTGATATGCTGTTTGAATGATGCAAATTTAGATGGTTTATAACATTTTGATGTTCAATTTTCCAAGGTATTTATTCCAAACACTGGTCGTGGGATACAAGGTGCAACTACCCATTGTTTGGGGCAAAAGTTTGCTGAAAAGTTTGAGGTAAACTTTGAAGACGAGAAGAGAGAGAAAACAATGGTTTGGCAGAACTCGTGGGGTTATTCTACAAGAACGGTAAGCTTTAATTTGTAGAGTATACTTGTACTGGAAGATTCCTCTATATATGAGTGCATTTATATTTTTTTTTTGCTTTTTTTAACAGATTGGAGCGATGGTGATGGTTCATGGTGATGACAAGGGATTGGAGCTACCTCCTAAAGTAGCTTCAATTCAAGTCATCGTGATACCAGTGCCTTACAAAGATGCTGATACTCAAGGAACCAACGACGCTTGCGAGTTAACTGTGAAAATATTGTGTGAAGCAAAAATTCGTGCTGAAATAGATTCTAGAGATAACTATTCTCCTGAAAGGAAGTATTCTGAATGGGAAATGAAAGGTGTTCCTCTAAGGATTGAAATTGGGCCAAAGGATTTAGCAAATAAGCAGGTTATTAACATTATGCTGATGTTGCACTTATTATTACACATGTCATTTTACTTCTACCCTGAATGTTCAATGAAACGCCAAATAAATCTCTTCAATTTTGTGCAGGTTTCTGTTGTTCGACGTGATAATGGAGCAAAGATGGACATTTCTAATGCTGATTTGGTTGAAGAAATAAAAAAGCTGCTGATTAATATTCAAGAGAATATGTTTAATGCTGCAAAACAAAAACGAGATGAATGTACTCAAGTCGTACATACTTGGGATGAGTTTGTAGAAGCTTTGAATCAAAGAAAGATGATCTTAGCTCCTTGGTGTGATGAGAAGGTAGAAATTATATATATATTTTTTTATACTTGATAAGAGAGTGTCAGTGTGTAGCCTTCGTTCTACTATGCTACGCAAAGGTTACGAAGTCACTTAGCTCGACATTAGGAGACATCAATTATACAGTTTGAACTATTCTAATTTTGTGTTTTAGCAACTGCTTTTGATATTTTGGTAACTGTTTTTGATATTTTGGTAACTGTTTTTGATCTTTTTGATATGTACAAATGTTTCAGGTGGTGGAATTAGATGTCACAGAAAAAACCAAGAATGAAATTGGATCTGCAAAGGTTTTATGCAGTCCCTTTGATCAGCCAGAACTCGTAGAAGGTATAATCCTTATTCAAATGTTTGTGTTAATGTGTTATTGAAATTAAACTACAGCCAGTTAAAATTTGTTTAGTGCTGAATGTACTTGCTTTTGGTGCTGCTTAATCAGACTATTTTGTGTTGGTTTTTCAGGCACCAAGTGCTTTGCATCAGGTAAGCCTGCAAAGAAGTGGACTTACTGGGGCCGAAGTTACTAACTGTTGCGTAACTTGCGTTGATAAAAAATAGAAACTATTCAAGTTTGTGGTGAATTATAGTCTAAAAAATTACAAAATAGCTTTAACTTTAAGTATAAAAGCTCATTCATATTTATTGTTAAAGTAGCTTTAGGAGTATAGGGTGTTTTTAAATTGACTTATGACAGAAGTTTTATGACGTGTTTGGAAAAATTAAAAAAACAGCTTATAACATTTTCACAAGATTATGGTGCATTGTCTGAGTTTGTGGATTACAGAGATGGCTTTCTTCAATCAGTTGTGATTTATGGACACAAATTCAAACACTGCACCGATTCTTTGTAGGCTACATTTTAATTTCTTGTTAGTATATAGTATAATGCTTTGTTTTCTATGCAAGTCTAAGCATTGCATACGGTATTTGATGTGTTGAAATATAAATGTTGAAATCATAACTCTTCTTGAATAACAATCTATTTAGACGGATGAAAAGCAGTTGATTGGAAAATTGATTGAACAATTCAATTATAGTATAAACTTTTAACCTAATAATAATAAAATAGTTAAAAAAAGTTTGCAACTGAAAAAAAGAAAAGTCAATTTAGTTTTTATGTACTTTTGGTAGAAAATAAAACATTAAAATATGTTTTCAATATCTACAATACCCATTTTAGTTTTTAAAATGGATTTCACTTAACTTTTATATTATTTCACATTTCTTAATCATTTAAATATACTTTCATTTTTTTATTATAAATCATTCTGATCATTATATGGATATTAAAAATGTATCAAATATTGTATAAAAAAGAACAATTATGAATTATTTTTATAAGAAAAATCAAACATTAATTATTTATTTTCAATTAATTGCTATTGTAATTAATAACATCTCTTAAAAAACTTATTCTCGTTTCTTTTTAGGTTTTCTCTTTGAACTTTCCCATTTTTTTTTTTGTCAAATAAGAACTTTCATACTTTTAACATAACAATTTGAGACATTAAAATACAGTGAAAGAGACAATTATAATGAGACAAATAGTAATCTATCTCATGTTTCTCCAATTATTATGCACATGTGCTGCTTTATTTCCACCTTTTTGCTAAGTATGGAGTATGGACCTTGTGCTGAAAGTATTATATTCATGTCGTATAACCTTTAGCATTAGTCTGTATCTGTAGCACGGTTAGCGCATACTCCCAAGTCAAATTTATGTTGAAAGTTTTATATTCATGTCTTTTAGGGTGTGTTTGTTTCAAGGTTGTAAAAAATATTTCGGGAATATTGTCATGGGAATGCAACATTCCCATGTTTGATTCAATTTTAAAAAAATTATTCCAAGACATATTTTATTCCCAGGAATTTTATTTACACTTGATTCTTTTATTTTTATTCCAAGGCTTAAAGGGTAGGAATCCAACATTCCCATGGGAATAAAGTTTAACTAACTACAACTCCCCACTACTACTCATATTTATTCATTTATTTTACTTTTTTATAATTTTTAAATTAAATAAATATTATAAACATTCCTAGGAAATTTAGTTTTCATCAAACACTTAAATAGGAATATTATTCCAAGTAATTATAATGATGGGAATAAGATTCCTAGGAATGTTATTTCTTAACTTGAAACAAACACACCCTTAGTGTACTCGCCAGTAAATTGCGTTTTGAAAGTTACTGGTTGTGTTATTTTTAACAAATAAACCATTATTCTGTCTTACACTATCATGTTTTATGCAAGACATTGTCTTTATAATATTTTAATCAATCAATAATGAAAATGAAAGAAAGTTTAAGCAAATAAGTATAAAAAGAAGGCCAATCCGGCTTACAAAATTACAATACCCATTATACAAATTTAACCTTTGATAAAGAAATCCTATCCCTGCCAATTCTACGAAGCTGGCTCAAAATCTCATTAAAATCTACAGGGGGTTCGCATGAAAAGTGCACTTGTTCCCCAGTATGAGGATGCTCAAACCTACACGACAATGATCAAAACCAATAATGCTGTCAAGTTTCATGAATCATGCAAATAAAATGAGAACCAAAGTTTAGCTAGCAAGTTATAGAAGCTTTTATCATATTACCCGAGAGTCAAAGCATGAAGACAAGGCCTGTCTAGCTCAGAAACTGTTTTAACCATTTCGCCATGCAAACTCGGGATTGTTCGTGGCCGTAGCAGTGACAAGACCATGTTTTTCGTCCCTCCATATACCTCGTCACCAAGCAGAGGTACACCCAAATACTTGGCATGTGCACGGATCTACAAAACAAGTGTGCATTTTGTAGGAGGTATTATAAGTTTAGTATATTATTAGAGTGGAATGTTCTTTGAAGAATTATATTTGATGATTTTTCTCTAAATATTTGTATATAAATTCTAAAAACAAGTACAAAACCAAGTCTTACTCCACTCAGTGGGATTGACAACATGATCATGTCTATAACCAAATCATTGGCTTCAAGATCATTTTTGACTAGTTTCGACTATCATTTTGTTTTTTTCCTTTGAACTGGTTGAGTTGTCATTCATCTATTCTCTTTACTAAATAATTTTTAGGTTTTCTCCATGCATGACCAAACCACCTACATCGAGATTCAACCAACTTTTATACAATAGATGCAAACTATTTTCTTAATACCAACAGTCCTATTCATATCCTGTCTAGTATTTTCACTCATTCAACACATCATTTTTTATCTCTACAACAATATTAGTGAGTTGTTGGCTTGCTACCATCAAACACTCATTCTCATACATATCGTATAGTTGTGCAATAACATCGCAGTGCTGGCTCTTAAAATGCACGGTTAGTCCATCTATGCTATGTTCAAACATAGAACTTTGACCATTCTTTACTCCCAACGGTAAACAGACCCCCCAGTTCTCTCACTTACAACAAGATTTGGCCATGTACAATTTCTGGAGAGTTTCTAAAGATATGTACCTGATGAGTGCGTCCAGTTTCCAACTTCCATTCAACCAATGCACAGCTACCCCCAGCAAGTATCTCAATCACTTTGTACCTGACAGATAGTAATCAACTTTTAGATGAATAGAAGTCCATTAAGCAGTTGATATAAAACCTATTCGAAAAAACTTCTCCAAAAACATTCTCAGAAAATGTAATACAATGCAATATTAAAATAATATTGCAATAACTATGATTTTCAAAATAACATCTTCTCATCAAAGTTAAAACTAGTTTTTTGTCTTTCTAATTCTTCAGAAGCTCTCATTTAATTTTATATGATAATGTGCAAGCTGAAAAGCACTTTTAAGTAAGTTAAAACTAAAAATTTATTTTAACTAATGACCTACAAATTAAAAGTTAAATGAATCACAGAGGAAGAGATTTTCAACTGTTTACTTTCTAATTAATATGGTTATATGATTAAAAAAAAAACCGAAGGATTAAATATTGTGTTGCCATTAGTCATGAATCATGATAATTGCCAGTTAGAAAAGTTAAACTGATTCTACTGAAAATTTTATTGGCAGTGCCATCGGAATTGAATAATAACTCACTCAAAGTCCATATGTGTACACAAATGTTGAAAAATACACATTTGTGTTGATAGTGTTAATTGATACAGTCTAAATTTTGCAATAGTGAAATATGACCAAAGTACCTAATATAATTCAGTATTAGTAAATAACTAAATATCAATGAAGTGTAAAAGTACCATAGATCACCTACTAGCAGCATGACGAGCCTTCATAGAATTAACTGCTTCAGTAACAGCGGTCATCCGAAGCCGGTTATTAGGGTCCCGACCAACTGGAACCTCAACACGCCCAGTAACTGGGGTAGGTACTCCAGCAGTGAGGCTAACATAGACCCTCTTGATAGTGCGTAGCTTGAATTGTTCAGACAATTTCTTATGAGAATGTTCATCCTGATATCAAGGCATACAGATACTGGGGTGTAAGATGAATGCTAATCTTTTGAATTGTGAAAATAGTTTCATTCTTTGTTAAAGTTAGGCACTTTAACAAGTTTGAGAAAACATAAAAAGTACCTTGGCCACAACTAGCAACCCACTTGTGCCTTTGTCTAATCTGTGTACAATCCCTGGGCGAATTGAAGGCATAGACAATCTAGAATCTAACCCTTCACAAGAACTTGCCTTAGATGAGAAGCCATTAATTTCATCATCAAAATCTTCTGTATCTGAAAGAGCTTCCTCTTTAGAATATTCAACATTTGGCAGGTTGCAATGGTGAAGGATGCCATTGACAAGTGTCCCAGACGTATTTCCAGGTGCTGGATGCACAACCTAGGTTAGAGACCAAATAGTGGCATTTGTCAATATCAATATTTTGAGCTCGTTTTCATTTGCCTGCTGAAAAATTCTGACATGATTATAAATCAATTTTAAAAAATAGCTTCTAGCACTAGCAGAACAGAACAAAACAGTTGGTTAGTCTAAACAGCCTGAATTTAATCAAGTATTGAACTTTTAATAGTTTGAAAATCAAAAGAAATCAATTTATAAACAAAAAACAAGAGCCTTGTACAGTCACACTATCTACTGTGCAATTATGCACGTGGATCGTGTAAGATTTTAAAATAGCTTAGAGCAAGGGCTTAGAATTACCATGTGAGCAGGTTTATTTATGACTAGCAAATGGTCATCTTCAAAAACTATATCCAAAGGTATGTTTTCTGGCACAGCTCTCAACTGCTGCAACTCCGCAATTGTGCACTTTATCTCATCCCCAGCTCTGACATTGAAAGAAACCTGCTCAAGTATCATTCAACTACAAATTAAGAAAGGAACACCAGAAACTACTGACACCTTAAAGGGCCTACATCATTTCAAATGAAACAAAATTATGATTTCCAATCAAGAACTTTCACAGTTCAGTGAATCATAATGTTCTGGTTAATGCTCCTAATTGTTGAAAAAACCAAACAAAAAACTGGAAAGTAAGAAATATAGTCTAGGTCTGGAGCATTTTCATAATCATCTTTTAATCATATATTGTTTTTTCCGTTTTGAACAAGTATTGTTGAATGAGGAAAATGTGAATATTCAAGTTCATCACAACCTTACACTGAGAGCCCTCAGAATATTTGATAATGATCAATGTCTTAATTCTCAAAGTCACTAATTGCAACAAGAAGGCCATCATTGCAGATGTAGTCTCAACTATGAGATTATTTCTTCAAGGAATGACTTCTAATTTGTGAGCAACATCTAAATATTGGAGAATGGGACCGTTGGCAGTTGGCACAAAGATTGAGTCATCACCATGCAACTGAGAGGTCATAAATTCGAGTTGTGAAATTAACCTCTTGCAAATGCAAGATAAGATTGTACAATAGACCTCAGAATGGATTGCCCTAGACCCAGGCCATGGCGAGCACAATATAACACAAGACCTCCCTTTCTCATCATATTGAAATTACTTTTTAAATTCTTAGCACAAAGCACATTTCATTTTCATCAACTGACCACAAATTAACAGGAGATATATTCTAGGATTGAATAATCTGGACTCATAGCTGTTCTCTGACGGTTAAACGAAATTTATCTAGAATTCGATAATTCTTTTTAATTGGAACAAACCCTACAATATTTTCTAGGGTTAAATATGTTTAGCATCTATAATGTTAGCTATTTTCACTTTTGGCGTGCATAAATATATCTCGTATTCATCTCTGTTAAATGAAATAAATGCTCACTTTTGGCCATTTTTGTTAATCGGTCCCTGTTAAATATATAAATGCTCACTTTTGGCAATTTTTGTTAATGGATCTCTGTTAAATTATGAGTTGACTAATAGAAGGCCACATATGTGGTGCTACGCATCAAAACCTGCATAGGTGGCATGCCAATTCATCCCTTCTTTTTCTAGATGATATGCTACCTCATCGCTTCTCAAATTCTTCATCTCGTTAATCCTAACCCTCTTCCTAGCCAACCAATTGCATTGTATCAAAATCCACATTTGAATAAAAATCACCAGGATTGATTCTAAAAGTACAATTCAATGGGAAGTTAGAATGGAAAAATGTGACTCACTGTCTAAATTTCGTGTATGAATTCATGATTAACGGATCAAGTCCATAGTCTACCATAGATGGAAGCAACTTGACTCCCACTTTAATAATTGAAAATATCAGGTTTTCAAGAAAATCTGGTTAACCTGTCTTAACTATCTATAGAGAAAATATGATTACCATCTTATGATAAAGGATTGTGCCACATACAATAATGAGTTACAATCTATATGCATAGTAGAATTCCATTTACAATGTACATAACTAGATTTCCTGACTCAGTAGAATTGTCAAATCAGAAACTCAGGTATAGTAGTTTATTTATAAATATGCTCTCAAACTTTAACCACCTTGACCAAAACCCAAACAATTTAAAGGCAGGATTGTATTTTAGCCCTTGAAAAGTGAAGCAAAGAAGTGAAGAAAGATAGATGTTTCCATAATTGCAATTTGTGTCACGTGAAGCATCTCACGGTATATTCTAACTCAATTTCATTATCCTTTAAATCAGTCTCACGAGGCTTAAGAATGCACTTCACCAAAATTTGTAGTAAATAGTAAATAAAACATTAACCTTGTGGAACATTTAGGACTTGCAATGCAGACACAAAATTCCAAACAGAAAACAGACTCGTGTAGTGTTTTCATGACGTACAAAACGTACAGATTTGAGTCTTCAAAACAATCTCCTGATTGACAATTTGAACCCGGATTCCTATTTTTGTAAAAGAGGGAACAACCACTTTAATAGCTTTAGAATGCTTTACATATGTGTGTACGCAAACAAACGCATAAGAGATGTATCAAGTAAAAGGACTAGTTGTACATGAGAGCGAGACAAGTAAATCTTGACCATGCGTCAAGAATAAATGTTTTAAATGGTCACGGTTACCATTTAAAATACACACATATAAGAGATGCATCCAGTAAGAGGGTTATTTAAATGTGAGAATAAAATGAGTAAATCTTAACAATACGGCGAGTTTAAACGTTTTTAATGGTCATATCCACATTTTAAAAAGTCACACGACTTTATTGTTTAATTTTGATGTGGCTAGATATAATTGTCAAGATTTACTTCTCTCACATATATGTGAGTGCACATAAGAGTAAGTATGTGTGCATGAAAGGCATGACATAGTAGAACTCAAAACATAGTCTCAAAATAAAAATACAAAATACTAACACCACTTATAAGGAGATGCTAAATCAAATCAAATAACTAGAAAACTCACAGCCATCATAATCAAATGTAGATGTATATACATTGCTCAAAAACAACTTTTGTGAAACACTTCACGTGCAAAATTTGACCAGCATAATATGTGCAAAATCGCAACCACAATGACATCAATGTTAAACAAACAGGAAAAGTATTCACCAATACGAACACTAGATACAATATCTACACTAACTCATATACAACACGAAAACTAGATACAATATCTACACTAACTCGTATACACCGACACGAACACTAGATACAATATCTACACTAACTCATATACACCAACACGAACACTAGATACAATATCTACACTAACTCGTATACACCAACACGAACACTAGATACAATATCTACACTAACTCATATACACCAACACGAACACTAGATACAATATCTACACTAACTCGTATACACAGACACGAACACTAGATACAATATCTACACTAACTCATATACACCAACACGAACACTAGATACAATATCTACACTAACTCGTATACACCAACACGAACACTAGATACAATATCTACACTAACTCGTATACACCGACACGAACACTAGATACAATATCTACACTAACTCGTATACACCAACACGAAAACTAGATACAATATCTACACTAACTCATATACACCAACACGAACACTAGATACAATATCTACACTAACTCGGATACACCAACACGAACACTAGATACAATATCTACACTAACTCATATACACCAACACGAACACTAGATACAACATCTACACTAACTCGTATACACCAACACGAACACTAGATACAATATCTACACTACCTCGGATACACCAACACGAACACTAGATACATTATCTACACTACCTCGGATACACCAACACGAACACTAGATACAATATCTACACTAACTCGTATACATCACCGGTAATAACTAAAGAAAATAAAAATGACTGAACCTAACTATATGTGTCGTAAGCAACAAGCAAATTTTCAATCTGAAGTATCAATTCGACATACATTGGAATTGTGTGTTAACCTAGTTGAAATGCAATTTGACAATTATTAAATTTAAATACAAAGCAATCTACATGTAATTGCAAAGGAAATTCTCGCATCAACAAGTAATATACTCATGAAAACAGTAAAGAAGTTGAGCTTTGTAACAATCGGAATGGATATTGAGTTTATCACCTTATCAACAACACGGCCATTGACATGAACAAGTCCCGCTTTAATACTCGATTGAACGCGAGCCCTACTGATTCCATTGATGCGAGAAGAGATCCAACTGTCGAGTCTCAGTTTTCCAGATTTGATTCCACCGTCGACGATCTCTTCCAACCGCACGCCGGAGTAATTCGATTTTGGTTCTCCGTTAGGGTTGGACTCATCGGAGAATCCAGAAACGGCTCTCGCAATGCCAGAACGAAGTTTAAAATTCTTAGTGGGAGAGAAGGAAAATGGTGAAGGAGAAGTTCGAAACTGAAATTGGAATGCTCTTGATGCTGTGGAAACACCACAACATGCACATGAGCTGTTAAGCGATAACATTTCAATCTAACTGCTTCATCTATTTTTCTGTTTCATCTATTTTTTCCATCCATCAAGCAGATACAAACAACTATTGAGAATATAGAGTTTTTTTTTTTTTTTACCTAAAACTTTATCCAAAGCGATATAATTTTTATAGAAAATGGGTGATGCACTTTTTACACTGTCAATCACGACTATGAATTCCGCTAAATTAGACGGTAAATTTTAAAAAGTTTAAATAATATGGTAAAATGATATATTTTTATTAGATGACAATGTAAAACTGTTTTACACGTGCATATCAATTAAACCCTAATTTTTATAGGCAAAATATCATTTATGAACATTAAATTTAGATTTGTCCTTTAATTTTTTTTGTCAGAGATGTGTCTTTTAACTTTAAAGCGTGTTATGTTAGTTATTTTTGTTTAATTAACTATGAATTTAATGACCGATTTTTAAATTTTTCCGTCGTAAATTAAGATAAAAATGACTAACATGACAGATTTTAAGAGTTAAGAGATCAATTTAACAAGAAAAAGATCAATCTGAACCCAAGTGTATAGTTAAAGAACCAAAATGGATATTTAACCAATTTTTTAAGTTATATATCAAATTAATTGAGTATAAAAATATAATTTTCAATTTACTTATCAAACAAGAGTAAAGTATAAATATTCAAAATAATTTATTTTGGTTTTTTAAATAGACCCTACTAAATTTTATATATTATTTTATATTTTTCAATTATTTAAATAATTTATTTATATTCTTTAAATATTTATTAACATGTACTTTTACCGTTTTCATTTATTCGATTTTTTTTATCTATTTTAGTGTTGTTTGTGTTACTTTTGTTTCGGTAAGTTGACTTTTTACTTCGCATTTCAAGTACTAATGATTGTCAATGGATACTGAAGGAAGCGGAGAAAAATAAAGAAAATCAAAGAAAAATATATGTTGGCAGAGGTCATGATACCCGTCATGCTCCAAGCTGAGCAGATTGTCATGGTCTCAAAGGAAAAGAGAGAACGTGTAATTGAAGTTCATGACGGGCATACCTTCTATCAAGCTGACGCTTCATGGGTCATAGGCTCATAGGCCCACATTCAACGTGTCATGTCGAGCAGACCGTCATGCACCATGACGCCCGTCATGATGTCCAATTCAGCCACATTACAGATTTTCTCAACTAATCCTCCATATTTCAGGGCTATTTTACATGATTTATGGACTTGTTTTTGCACGATTTTATAGTAGGAAAATGCCTATAAATACCATTCTAACTCATGTAATTGGCATCCAAGTTTACTAGCACTAAATTTTGTTTAATTTCAGCGTAAAATTTTTGCATTAGAGTTTTTATGCAATTTTAATTTTCTACACATTTTGAAGTTATTCTTTTGCCGTTGTTTACATTTTTGCATTGTTGTATTTCAGATCAAAGTCTTCCTTCGGAGCATATTTAATATCAAGTTCAGTTTTCGTTATTTACATGTGGTAAAATACCCAAATTGGTCCCTTAAGTTTACCTCGGGGTCCAATTTGGTCTCTTAATTTTAAAAAGTTCCAAAGTGATCCCTTAATTTTTAAAATGGTGTCACGTTAGTCCTTACCGTCAACACCGTTAGTCAAAGTCAATGGGATTGTACAATTGGCGCACACGTGGGGCTAATGTGTGAGTATTCATGCCATGTGGATGCCATGCAGAATGTGTAAACTTAAAAAGGAAAGGGGAAGTGAAACGATGACATTGTTCTCAGAAGGAAATGAAGTAAAGGAATTGGAACCCTAGCGTAGCCATTGTTGCATGTTGAAGGTGATTCTGCTGCGATTTGACGCAATCTCTACTCTTCAAGTTGAAATCGAAGACAATCAGGTATGGCTTCTAGTGATTTAAGTGCAAATTTTTTTATTTTGTTCATTTTAGGGTTTTTTATAGTTTTAGGGTTATCAACTTCATATTTGAAATCTGTCTTTTTTCTGCGCTTCTTTTTAGGACATGGGACATAGGTTGAAATGGATGAGTATTTGAACCTAAAAATACACCACAGTGGTGAATTTGTTGATGACGAATTGAGTGTGTACGAAGGGGGTGAGGTTACTGAGTTGAAAATAGATGCTGATATATGGAGTTATTTTTAATTGTTAGGATGTTTTAAGGATTTAGAGTACAATTCGATTGAGAAGATATATTATAGGGATCCAACATTTGGGACGAACTTGTTGGTTGATGACAAATGTGAAGGAAAATCGCGATTCAAAACGCAACGGAAATAAAAATTTTCCTTTAGCGATCCTTACGAAAGATCATGATTAGTGATAGAATGGTTACCTCTTGTGGCAATGAAACCTTTGATTCTGAATCGAAGGAATGATCACGAGCGATGTACGATGAACAACGCCTCTACTCAGTCCACACGAACAACTTCCTTCAGTCTCAGTGCTAGCTGCTACGATTGAAGGCTTTGTGTGAGAGATAGAGAGAAGGAAAATACGACCAGGGTTTCACAATTGAATTTTCATCAAGTGTTTATGCTTCTACACAAGGGTTATATTTATAGAACCACTTGTGTGGGCTAAAAAGCCCACTTAAGTGCACACACACCATATCTTATGATGTACCGTATATCACTTAACCACGTAGTACCTTATCACAATCTGTATTCCACTTAAGTGCACCGTACCTTACGGTGTTACATATTTACTTAAGTACATCATACCTTACGGTGTGCCTTCTTTACTCTACCTCTTATCAAACTGTCCTTATGTGTGTGACCCTGTAGGATTTCGTGACGTTGGTAATTATATTAAATCATGCATTTAACATAATAAACAGTGAGAAGTATCTAACAACACATCACTGCTACCCAAGTCACGAAATTGTCATGTGATCTGACAAAACCTTTTGTGATAGTGCTTGTATGTATAATTACCCTTTTGCCCTTATGTCTATATTGAACACAAGGCATATACCGTGTCATCCTTGTTCAGTTCAATATTAGGCCCTTAGACATTTATCCTGTTATGCAGGATGGGCAAATTCCATCTAGGTCACTCATGTCCCTCAGCATGCTTTATGAAGTACCCATCAACTGTCTTTATAGTCATCTAATTACGAACAATGTTTGATCAGCAATAAAGTACTTGACTCTACATCTAGGGTCCATAGTGGTTTCAGGTCGAAGGGTGGTATACACCACTATCACCATGAGAGTAACTTATGACACTTTGCATAACATTCTATGTAGTACTCTCATAATGGGTCAATCCAGTATAAGTATCCCATTTCACATTAAAGCTCGACTACGGATACTTTAAGAATAGTGTCCTTATGTTTAAAGGAATCTCATGATTAAGTCACACTTAATATTTCATTAAACGAACTAGCTATTCTAGGGACTTTATCACTTTGGAAAAACAAACATAATAAAGAAATGCCTTTTATTATTAATAAATAATTTGATACAAGTACCAAAAGTATTGGCCTCTAGGGCTTACACCAACAATCTCCCACTAGCACTAGAGCCAATCAGGCATACCCCTAATACCCATAGATCTAGTATGGCCATCATGCTTCTGCTGCGCAAGAGGCTTTGTTAGTGGGTCAGCAATGTTGTCAAGTGTAGATACTCTGCATACCTTCACATCTCCCCGATCTATTATCTCTCGAATGAGATGACAACGCCTAAGTATGTGTTTGGATCGTTGGTGAGATCTAGGCTCCTTAGCTTGTGCGATGGCACCATTGTTATCACAATAGAGATCAATGGGATCCATAATGCTAGGGACTATGCCAAGTTCACTAATAAACTTTTTGATCCAAACAGCTTCATTTGCTGCATTTGAGGCAGCAATGTACTCGGCCTCGGTTGTAGAATCAATAACAGTTTCTTGCTTTGAACTTTTCCAGCTCATAGCGCCACCATTTAGGCAGAACACATAACCAGATTGTGATTTAAACTCATCCTTATCTGTCTGGAAGCTAGCATCGGTGTATCCAATTACCGCGAGCTCTTCCTGACCTCCATATATCAAGAATGAATCCTTAGTCCTTCTCAAGTACTTAAGGATATCCTTGACAGCTACCCAATGAGCATCACCGGGATCAGATTGGTACCTACTCGTTGCACTTAAAGCATACGAGACATCTGGTCGAGTACATAACATGACATACATGATAGATCCTATTGCAGATGCATATGGAATCTTATTCATGTGATCCCTTTCTTCCTTAATTAAAGGAGATTATGTTTTTTATAGACACAGGCCATGTTGCATAGGTATGAATCCTTTCTTAGAATCATGCATATTAAAGCGTCTCAGCACTTTGTCTATGTATGTACTCTGACTTAGGCCAAGCAGTTTTTATGATCTATCTCTATAGATCCTGATTCCTAATATATAGGCTGCTTCACCAAGGTCCTTCATAGAAAAGCATTTCCCTAACCAAGTTTTTACTTGTTGCAAGGTAGGGACGTCGTTTCCAATGATTAATATGTCATCTACATATAATACCAGGAAGACGATCATGCTCCCACTAACCTTCTTGTAGACACAAGGCTCATCTTTATTCTTTATGAATCCATATTGTTTTACAGTTTCATCAAAACAAAGATTCCAGCTTATAGAAGCTTGCTTCAATCCATAGATTGATCGTTGTAACTTACATATCACTTGGGCTTCTTCTGGTATGTCAAATCCTTCAGGTTGTGTCATGTACACATCCTCAAGAAGATTCCCATTAAGGAAAACAGTCTTGACATCCATCTGCCATATTTCATAATCATGATATGCAGCGATAGCAAGTAAAATTCGAACAGATTTAAGCATTGCAACTGGTGAAAAGGTTTCATCATAGTCTACACCATGAATTTGTTTATAACCTTTAGCAACCAGTCTTGCCTTATAGGTATGTACCTTACCATCCATGTCAGTCTTCTTTTTGAATACCCACTTATATCCTATAGGATTAACTCCTACAGGAGGTTCTACTAAGGTCCAAACCTGGTTTGTGTACATGGAATCCATTTCAGATTTCATTGCTTCTAGCCACTTCTCAGACTCAGGACCAGTTATGGCTTCTTGATAGGTTACTGATCGCTATTTAGTGTGCCTAAATAAATCTAACTGCAAGTATACAGTCGTATCGCGTAGTTTTAAAAGATTATCGATCCCACAGAGACTAAAAATCGAACGTATCGTTATCTAATGTTACTATGTAAATCTAAGGCTAATCTGATATGGTTTTAGGTTCAAAAAGGGAAATTAAAGGGAAATTAAAATTTAGGAATAAACTAGTTATGATTAGGATATCGGTATATAATTCAGTATACCATCGTGGATTTCATTAAACCTAAGCGTATAAAAATTTATCACAATATAATTCTGTAGAAAATACCAGTTTAAAAGCCCTCACCTCACACTCTCGTGGTTATTGCTTCGGACTATACCTTTAAGTCAATATGTCTGCTCTCGCTAGCTCATATGAGTTTAAAAATAATTTTTGAAAACTAATAAGTCCTAATTAACTTTAAAGCGCTCTCGCTGTTTTTAAAACTAATGCTCGATTTCAGCTATCCGGGTAAAATCTCACACTCTCGTGGTCTTGACCTTAACCTTTGTTACTTTTTTACTCTCGTAATAAAAGTTGGTTTTAAATTAAGAAATCGAAGCCAGAAAATAAGTTGATTTATGATTTTAGCTTAGAAATATTTAATCCATTCCGGTTACTCAATTACATACCGATAAAATCGGTTTAGCTCGACATACTCATTAAAATAAACATGAATGCGAATAAACAATTAAACATAAACTCAGACATAATAAAAGAAAAACAATTGCTATAAATTGAAATGATAAAAACCTGGTAAATGCGGTCTAAGCAATTCCTCCACAGATCGGCAGGCTTTTTGCTTGAATAAATGGAAAGAACAAAATGATGAAGGCAGGAAACAAAAACTTAAACTAAGGTGCAATAGTTCCTCAATGTGAGAAACTATTACTTTTTTCGGTAATAAGGGACAAGGAAAATGGTAAAGGAAACAAAACAAAACAAAAATGTAATTCTGGAAATAATTCTGCAGCAATACGGTACTTTGGAAAGGAAAATTGACCACCCTTGTTCTTGGAATCCTTCTCATATATATAGCCTCAGCTATGGCAGTAGTTGGAGAAAATGTAGGAACACCACTTTGTCAGTTACTTGGTTTAGAACCTAGAAATCTTCGGAGAAAATGAAAACGTGTGAAACCTAAAATTCTGAAGCTTCGTGACCACGTCTGTGCTTAACGTATTAATTCTGTTTTGATTCCATGACGATCGTGAGGAAGCTGTGACGGGCGTGATGCATTTGAAATCCATGACAGTCGTGAGGGAGCTGTGACGGTCGTCACACCAGCAAAATGTGATTTCTCATATTTTCTGCTATTTTCTGCTCTTTTCTTACTTATTCTGCTTCTTTTCTACACTTTGCATACTTTTAACTTGGAAACTGAAATACCTGCGAAAACACTTAAATATTCTCGGAATAATCGGAGATTAGACGAAAATGGAATAAGATTTTAACATAAATCAAAGTAAAAATACGATATGTTTTCGTGTTATCAAACTCTCCCACACTTGAATCTTTGCTTGTCCTCAAGCAATCAATAAGTTAAAATCGGACAAACTTCATCAAATGCACATACATGGTACACCAATGGATTTGAAAATGTTGGAGGAATTTACGTTAGTAAGTCAGGTACTTGCATAAAACACTAAAAATACATTAATGACACAAAGCAACAAGCTTTGTCATAGACCTCTCTTTTGTACAATCCAGTTCTAATCATTCTATTATAGTTCAACCTGAAGCTTCCGTGTCTGTTTCACCCAGTTTCATTCTAACGCAATCACATTAAGCCCTTTGCCTTATTCACGCACGTAGTGGAGTAGCCGGTTAGTGACTTTGATCCCTTTTTCTCACGGGGCCTGATACACAAGTGTGGTAACCCTTTATGCATCCCATTCGTAGATTGTGGGGGATCGAACCGTAGTTCGCCCTACCAAGTCCAGAATCAGGTACCTCTGAACCAATCGACAATGGATTTCTTTCTTTTCTTGTAAGTTTTCACAACTGTAAGAATTGTTACATATTCTATATTTCTCGGCAGACAAATAAGAAAGAATCTTCTTTTCATGATTGGGCATCAAACACTTATATTCATCGGCTCCCCACGTGGTTTTGTGATTTAGACGGTGTTGACTGCAAATATAAACTATTAGGGGTTACTTTAGGACTGAACTCAAGGTATTGGTATAATAAGTATTGAAACTGATATCGCATACGCAAGAGGTCTAAGGTGTCAAGACGGTATCGATCTTGTTAGCACTTTCCCAACTTCCTAACATAACTTAAAGCTTGGTATGTCACGATGTGCATTAATCATAAAATTTTTTGTTATGGCAGAATAAAATGGGGAAATCGGATACTGAACGAAAATTCTCATATATTGACTTTGATAAGGGAAAAAGGAAAATACAAAAAGGGAAATAAAATGAAAATAGACTAACTCTCCCATACTATATCGGACATTGTCCTCAATGTTGCGATATAAAGGGGATCAACAAGAAAAACTAGTAAAAGAAACAAACAAAATAATCAAGGAGCCCTACATCCTCTGCCTCTAGAGCGCCCTCGTCCATGCTGTGCCACATGATCTGGAATGCCGACGTGATGGATGTAATCATGTAAGTCATGCACTCGCAATGTCAGGGCACCCATCTCATCGATGACGCCATCAAGCCTCTGACCTTGGCTGACTTGCCCTTGCTGGATTTGACGCATGAGAGTCATTATTTCATTATGTTGCTCCTGTTGCTGTGCTTCTCTCTGGGCAGCCAGCTGGTTTTGTTGCCATATTGCTCTTAAGATTTCTTCATTTGTAACGGGGTCTTGGTCGGGGCGGCGATGATGTTTGGAGGTCGAAGGAGCATCATTGGCAGTCGGTGGTTGGTTTTCTGGGGCGTTATCCATTTCTTGCTCCATCTCATCAACAGGGGCCTGATTTTGATCATCATGTGCAGCCGCATTTTGCTCGGGAGCATTCAAATCAAAGATCCAATTGGTCATATTCTGAGGGTCAATGCGGTTCCTACAAGGCATAATGATACTTCTAACTGTTCTTGTGCAGACCATAGGATGGTATTTGCCCTCTCTTCTTAGTTTGATGAGGTGTGAGTTGCGGTAGTAGTCGATGTCGAGCAACACCGGAGGTATGAAAGGTAATCTATTAAGTTCGTCCCCCAAGTCCAAACTTAGAGCGATAGAAGTGACAATCCCTCCAAAATAAAAGGGTTTGGAACCTCTAGCACAGTTAGCTTGGATGTGTGCTAATAGAAAAAGAGCGGCGTTGATAGGCTCGGGGTGGAACACACAATGGAGGAAAAAGAGTTCCTTTGAGTTCACCTTGTGGTTGCTGTCCCTTGCAAAAATAGTGCTTCCTAATGTGCGATGAACATATCTGATAGCCGAGTTGTGAATGTATGTTGCGTTGAGGCTGTCCCAGCTATCTACCGTAGTCCCGGTCAATCTATTTCAAAGATCAAATGCTGCTTGGAAAAAATTTTCCTGTGGCACCCGACAATGAACATTCTCGCCATGGTGGAAACCAAGCATCTCGGCGAGTTGATTTTGGCCGATAGAGTACTCGGTACCAAACATGCGGAATTTAGCGGTACCGGTTAATTGATTTGTCTCGCCTGGAGGAGTAATGTAAGCGAATGAACTTAGAAATTCGAGCGTTAGGGCTTCATAAGTAGGTCGGCTCTGAGTACAAAGCTGTCATAGACCAGCATTTTGTAGCATCCATCTAACTCCATCAAGCATTCCTAATTCTTCGAGACATGCAATGTCTACATAACGAGTTGGTTGCACGGAACGTTGGTAGAAGTTGATGTAATTAGCCCTTTGACGTTCTCCCGCTTCTCCATCTCTGAAATTCAAGGTTGAAAGGTATGTAGTTTGTCTTGCCACGGTGGGTTCACAAAGAAACAAGGTATGGAAGAAAATAGGTTTTTGGAGAAAGAGGGTTTGTGAGAAAAATGGTGTACGAGTGTGGTTAAATAGTGAGTGGGAAGATGAATGGTAATGGAAATTATGAAATTGGGTCAAATGTGTAGTGGTATGACGGTTTTGGAATTTTGGAGGTAGTGGGACGGTTGTGTTTGAATTGGAAGAAAGAAGAAGAAGAAGAGGGGAACATTTCTGTTTTAACACAGAACGCGTCCCAAACCCGCATGACGGTCGTCATGGGACTGTCACGGTCGTGACAGCTCCAAAATCTGGGGGTTGACAGCAGTTTTGACAGCAAACATTCAATTTTTTTCTTTTTCGTAACAGGAAATTGTTAGCACATATGGTAACACTATAATGCATACATAAAAATAAATTAGAAACAAAATAGAATATGACAGGAGCAAATTTAATACCATTAAGATCAATATTAAGCAATAAATTGAATTATTCATTAAAACCAGAAAATATGCTAGCAAAGACTAACAGTGTATTCAATCATAAATAAAAACTGAATGTAAATTAATTTGTTTCCGACATAAAAAAAAAAGGGAAAACTGAAAATAAAGTAAATTGTTTCCAAAGTAAAAGCAGTAAAACATGAGAAAGCAGTGCTTCAAAAATCTAGCCAAGGCATTTCTTCAAAGATGCAATGGCTTGGTTCAAATGATCAAATTGTTCAATGGTCAGATCCATGAGGCCGACAATATCTTGTCGCATGGTGTTCAGTTCACCCTTTACTGAGGTGATCCCTTTATGATAGTCATCCAGAGTTTTAAGGATGGTAGCCAGATTTGCAGCATACTTTGTGGCATCAACCTTAGGAATGGCAGTGTCATCTTGGAATTCCATAAAGTCAAAATCATGGTAATGAGGGGGTGTCTTAGGATTAATTTCAGGCTCAGGAAAGGTTACTTCAGGGTCAGGCTGTGGTTCATCTAGGTCATATAGCCAGCTGTGTTCGTTGCGCACACTTGTGCGTTCATGATTTGGTAGAGTAAAATGTGGCACAACTACATTATTGATCAGGAGCTGGAAATGGTGTGGACCTCGGTTCCTAATCATGGCCCTATTAAAACAGAAGGTGATATTCATAGGCCTAAAGTCTCCAAAAGGGTTGATTTTAGAAAGTCGGGTCCTAAATCCCATAGCATCGGCTATTTTGGTAACTAGACCACCTATCAGAATTGGGTTGTTTTCATTTCTAATGATTTTGCAGAAGTTATTAAACATGAAAGTCAGTCCGTTAACCTCTCTAGACTGAATTGCACAAAAGATAATAAAGAGCTCATCCCTTGAAACAGTATTGTCATTCTCAGGCTTTCCAAACAGGGTGTAGGCTAGGATCATATGAAAGTATCGGATGGCTGGGTTATGAATTTCGGTTGACAGCATAGGGTTCATGTCAAAATCAGGTTTCTCTGAAATTCTACCCCAGAAGGCATTCAACTCACCTACCAACATCAAATCCTCTTGTACCATGGAGAAAACGGTGGGTCCTTCAGGGAAACCTAAAAGATCCGACAGTTCCTTAATGGTAAACTGGCAGTGGTATCCAAACAACCTAAAAGTAATTCGGCCCCTATTAATGCCTTTTCCACAGTAAGGATTGTAACTCAATGAACTTAGGAATTCTAAAGTCAGTCTACGATAAGTCTTGTGTTTCTTATTAGCAAAACCCTCCCAACCTAGTTGGTTAAATAGAAAATCAATGCTCTCACCTAGGCCTAAAGAGGTCATGGTGGGTCTGTGGGCAAATTTTGTCAAGGCGAAGGGTCGAAGAGACAGAGCCTCATAGCGATGCCACTGAGCTGCATCTCTGAATTCTACCAACATATTATCTTTGTTCTCCATTTTTTTTAGTGATTAAGCAAGAATGAAATCAGAAGAGGAGAACAGAAAATGTAGAAAGACTTTGTAATCCTGTATTTTGCAATTATATGATTAGCACAACAATTTCCAAAAAAGGTTTAAAAAGATATAAATGAAGCTAGAAATTTGAAAACAAAATAGAATGTAAAGAAATAACAATTATAAAGAAAGAAAAACAATCATCATGGGTTGCCTCCCATTAAGCGTTGTTTTTAACGTCGTAAGCCTGACGAAATCAATTAGATATTTTAGTTAGGGGGATCAGCGGGCAACTCTAAAAGTCTAAGGCTATTCAAATAGTCCCTATTTTCAATGCTACGATAGTGCTTTAAACGTTGCTCGTTTACTATGAATGGTTCGCTATTCCTACCCTTAATTTCTATCGCTCCACTCTGTAATACCTTGGTAATTTCAAAAGGACCGGACCATCTAGATCTTAGTTTCCCAGGAAAGAGTTTTAGTCTTGAATTAAATAGGAGCACAATGTCTCCTACAC
Source organism: Lathyrus tuberosus (assembly GCA_022829125.1). NCBI lineage: Eukaryota > Viridiplantae > Streptophyta > Magnoliopsida > Fabales > Fabaceae > Lathyrus > Lathyrus tuberosus. The sequence goes on from JALAZF010000090.1 coordinate 13,508,877, forward strand.
TAAATTATTTTCTAGATAAATGCTTATCATGCCATTTCTTAGTTCGTTCTTTATATAGTTTTGTGTTCTCATAAGCGTCTAGTCTTAACTCTTCTAGTTCGTGCAGATCTAGGATTCGCTTTTCACCTGAAGAATCGTACCTTAAGTTTAGTGTTTTAATAGCCCAATAGGCTTTGTGCTCTAATTCCACTAGTAAGTGGCAGGATTTACCATAGACCAGCTTGAAAGGTGTAGTTTCGATTGGTGTTTTGTAGGCCGTCCTATATGCCCATAAAGCTTCATTAAGTTTAGATGACCAATCTTTCCTAGAGGTGGCTACGGTCTTTTCTAAGATTTGTTTTATTTCTCTATTCGAGACCTCAACCTGTCCACTAGTTTGTGGATGATATGGTGTTGCTACGCGGTGTCTTACTCCATATTTTGATAGTAATTTGTCAAATATTTTTTATATGAAATGGGAGCCACCGTCACTTATGACAAGTCTCAGCACACCAAATCTGGGAAAGATTGTGTTTTAAAAAAGCTTTATGACTACTCGTGTGTCATTTGTAGGAGAAGCTATAACCTCAATCCATTTTGAAACATAGTCGACAGCTACGAGTATATATTTATTTGCAAAGGATGATGGGAAAGGTCCCATGAAATCAGTCCCCCATACATCAAAGACTTCTACTTCCAATGTGCCTTTTTGGGGCATCTCGTCGCGTCTTGATATGTTACCAGTGCGTTGGCACCGGTCGCAATTTAGTATTGCAATGTGGACATCCTTCTAAAGGTTAGGCCAAAATAGGCCAGATTGCAGAATCTTAGCGCATGTCTTTGAAGTACTTGCATGTCCTCCATAAGGAGCAGAGTGACATTGAGAGATGATGTCTTCTATTTCAGTTTTAGGGACGCAACGACAGAAAATACCGTTGGCTCCTCTCTTAAAGAGCAGAGGTTTATCCCAATAATAATGTTTTAGATCATGAAATAATTTTTTCTTTTGTTGATAAGATAAGTCTGGTGGAAGTACTCCAACTGCTAAGTAGTTGACTATGTCAGCATACCATGGCACTATTGTGTGTGAGTTAATTTCTTCCACGACCTCTTCTATTTTTGGTTCATTTAAATGTAGTGTAGACTTATCACTTTCAAGTTGGGCTATGAGTCGTCCATATGGGAAATCTTCATTAATAGGGAGTGGCTCTGGTTTGATGCCATCTAATCTGGATAAGTGGTCTGCTACTACATTTTCAGTTCCTTTCTTATCTTTGATCTCTAAATCAAATTCTTATAAAAGCAGGATCCACCTTACTAGTCTAGGTTTTGCATCCTTTTTGTTTAATAAATACCTCATAGCCGCATGGTCTGTATAAATGATGATCTTTGCTCCCACTAGGTAAGAACGGAATTTGTCAAGGGAAAAAACCACGGCTAGAAGTTCTTTTTCTGTGGTGGCGTAGTTCATTTGAGCAGGGTCTAAGGTTCTACTTGCATAGTAAATAGCATGGAGTTTTTTATCCCCCCTTTGTCCTAAAACTGCACCTACGGCATAATCACTCGCATCACACATGATTTTAAATGGTAGTCTCCAATCCGGTGGTCGCATGATAGGTGCGGTGATGAGAGCCGTTTTCAACTGTTCAAATGCTTTTAGACATTCCTTATAAAAGATAAATTCAGCGTCTTTCGTTAATAGACCGGTAAGAGGTTTAGTAATTTTCTAGAAATCTTTTATGAATCGTCGGTAGAAACCGGCGTGTCCTAAGAAACTTCGTATTTCTTGTACGGTTTTCGGAGGTTGAAGATTTTCTATAATATCTATCTTAGCTTTATCAACTTCAATCCCTCTGTCGGATACAACGTGTCCAAGTACGATTCCTTGATTTACCATGAAATGGCATTTCTCCCAGTTTAATACGAGATTGACTTTTACGCATCTTTCAAGTACCATTTCTAGGTTCGATAGACATCCTTCAAAACTCTGCCCACAAACAGAAAAGTCATCCATAAATACTTCCATAATGTCATCTATAAAATCAGCAAAGATTGACATCATGCATCTTTGGAATGTGGCAGGAGCGTTACATAGTCCAAACGGCATTCATCGATAAGCAAATGTACCATAGGGACATGTGAAGGTTGACTTTTCTTGGTCATCAGGATGTATCGGGATTTGAAAGAATCCTGAATAACCGTCTAAATAGAAGAAGCAAGAGTGTTTGGCCAATCGTTCCAACATCTGGTCGATGAAAGGCAATGGGAAATGATCTTTACGAGTGGCTTTGTTCAACTTTCTATAATCGATGCACATTCTACTTCCAGTTACAACTCTTTGTGTTATAGATTCACCTTTTGTGTTCTTAACAACTGTAACACCTCCCTTCTTTGGTACGACATGTACTGGGCTAACCCATTTACTGTCTGATATCGAGTATATAATTCCTGCTTCTAAAAGTTTTTTCACTTCATCCTTGACTACAGTACTTAAGATTGGATTGATCCTTCTCTGGTGTTCTCTAGAGGATTTACAGTCTTCCTCTAGCATAATGCGATGCATACAAATAAAAGGACTTATTCCTTTAAGGTCAACGATGTTGTAGCCTAACGCAGTTGGGTATTTTCTTAAGACATCTAAAAGTTTCTTAGTTTCGGTCTGTCCTAAGTCTGCATTGACTATCACGGGTCGTTCGAGTTCTGCGTCCAAGAATTCATACCTTAAATTATTGGGTAGTGTTTTCAGTTCTAGAGCTGGTTTCTTCGAGCAAGGCAGATGATCTGGTGTAAGTGCTAAACATTCGCTTAGGCTATCGTCTTGATAAGGTTCACGCCAATTATCATCTTCAAAAATCAGAGGTATTGGAATTTTTATAATATCTGAGTATGTGGTTGGTTCCATCTCTATTTCTCTTACGCACCCATCTATGACATCTAGTAGATAACATGTGTCGTCTATAGCTGGAGCTTGTAAGAATTGTGTCAAAATACACTCAACCTTCTCTTCACCAACTTTAAAAGTTAGCCTACCCCTCTTCACGTCTATAATGGCTCCAGCGGTAGCTAAGAATGGTCTTCCTAGTATGATATGAGTAGTGGAGTCTTCTTTAATATCCATGATTATGAAATCGGTAAGGATGTAGAATTGTCCTATGCGAACTGGAACATTTTCTAGTATACCAACTGGGTATTTAATAGAGCGGTCATCTAATTGAACAGACATCTTAGTTGATCTTAATTCTCCCATATCAAGCTTCTTGCATATGGATAAGGGCATTACACTAATACTGGCTCCTAAGTCGCATAGAGCTTTGTCTATGACGAACTTTCCAATTACACAAGGTATGGAGAAACTACCTGGGTCTTTCAGCTTAGGAGGCATATTGTTTTGAATTATCGCGCTACACTCAGTAGTAAGTGTAACTGTTTCGTTATCCTTAATCTTTTTCTTATTTGATAAGATCTCTTTAAGGAACTTAGTATATGAGGGCATCTGAGTGATAACTTCTGTAAAAGGTATTGTGATGTTCAATTATTTTAGAAGTTCAACAAATTTCTTAAATTGCCCTGCAGTTTTGGAGTTTGCAAATCTTTGAGGATACAGAATATGTGGTTTATAAGGTGGTGGAGGCACATAAGGTTTTTCTTTGTTTACGGCCTCTTGGTCATTATCTTCCTTTTCCTTGGGTTCATTTTCCTTCTCAGTTGTTGTGCTATCAGGCCTTTGGTACATGGCTGGATTCTGAAGTCTCGGATCAATCGGTCCGTCTAGTTCTTTACCACTTCTCAATATAACGACATTTGCATGTCCTTTTGGATTAGGTTGTGGCTGTCCAGGAAATGTTCCAGCAGGAGCAACACTAGGTGCTTGTTGTTGTGCCACTTGTGAAATTTGTGTTTCAAGCATTTTGTTATGGGTGGCTAAAGCGTCTACTTTGTTTGCTAATTGCTTAATTTGCTCACTAGTGTGTATGTTTTGATTCAGGAAGTCTTTGTTTGTTTGAGCCTGTGTAGCTATAAAGTTTTCCATCATTAGTTCAAGGTTGGACTTCCTAGGAACATTAGGAGCAGTTACGGCAGCCTTTTGGTAACTTGGTGGTGTAGCAGGTGCATACAATGCATCGTTGTTTTTGTAGGAGAAGTTTGGATGATTCTTCTAGCCCAGATTGTAGGTATTTGCATAAGGGTTCCCTTGAGCATAACTCACTTGGTCACTGGAGACTCCTGCCAAAATTTGACATTCAGTGGCGGCATGTCCAGGTGTTCCGCATAATTCACAATTTTGAGCTACGGCAGCCACGGTGGCTGCAGGCGTTATGGTCAAGTTATCAATCTTTTGGGCAAAGGCATCTACCTCAGCATTGACACGATCAAGGCTACTAACCTCGTACATTCCACCTTTTGTTTGGGATTTTTCCACTGCAGTTCTTTCTCCTCCCCATTGGTAGTGGTTTTGAGCCATGCTTTCGATCAGTTGATAGGCTTCTTCATACGGTTTATCCATAAGTATACCACCAGCGGCGGCATCTATTGTCAATCTTGTATTGTACAAGAGACCATTGTAAAATGTGTGGATGACTAACCAATCTTCAAGACCGTGATGCAGACACATCCTCATCATCTCTTTGTATCTTTCCCATGCTTCGTAAAGAGATTCGTTGTCCTTCTGTCGAAAACTATTAATTTTGGCTCTCAGCATAGCTGTTTTGCTTGGGGGAAAATATCGTGCTAAGAATACATTTTTCAACTTATCCCACGTAGTAACGGAGTTTGATGGCAAGGATTGCAACCAAGCCCAAGCTCTGTCTCTTAATGAGAAAGGAAAAAGACGTAGTCTTATCGCGTCTGCAGTCACACCATTTTCCTTCACTGTGTCTGCGTACTGCACAAACTTGGTCAGATGTTCGTTAGGATCTTCTGTAGGATTTCCAGAAAATTGATGTTGTTGTACGGCTGACAGCAATGAGGGTTTCAACTCGAAATTGTTTCGGTTGATAGCAGGGGCAGCGATGCTGTTGTGTGGTTCTTGCTCAGATGGGGTAGCATAATACTTAAGAGGACGGTTCTGTGGTCCTTCAGCCATGTTTCGTTCTTTGACTGGTTCAGGAGTATGAGCAAGGAGATCGGGAATATTATACTTGCGTTGATACTCAAGTATTCTGCGTCTTAAATGTAAGAAACGCTCTAATTCGGCGATTGGTGGTTGCAAGTCTTCGCTTTGTGAGCGAGTACTTGGCATACAATCGAGAAAAAGGGAAATTTGGTTTTTACCTTAGTCTATACGGCGCAACAAAGGAGTTACGATATCGACTTAATTAGTCCCCGGCAACGGCGCCAAAAACTTGATCACTATTTAGTGTGCCTAAATAAATCTAACCGCAAGTATACTGTCGTATCGCGTACTTTTAAAAGATTATCGATCCCACAGAGACTAAAAATCGAACGTATCGTTATCTAATGTTACTATGTAAATCTAAGGCTAATCTGATATGGTTTTAGGTTCAAAAAGGGGAATTAAAATTTAGGAATAAACTAGTTATGATTAGGATATCGGTATATAATTCAGTATACCATCGTGGATTTCATTAAACCTAAGCGTATAAAATTTTATCACAATATAATTTTGTAGAAAATACCAGTTTAAAAGCCCTCGCCTCACACTCTCGTGGTTATTGCTTCGGACTATACCTTTAAGTCAATATGTCTGCTCTCGCTAGCCCATATGAGTTTAAAAATAATTTTTGAAAACTAATAAGTCCTAATTAACTTTAAAGCGCTCTCGCTGTTTTTAAAACTAATGCTCGATTTCAGTTATCCGGGTAAAATCTCACACTCTCGTGGTCTTTGACCTTAACCTTTGTTACCTTTTTACTCGTAATAAAAGTTGGTTTTAAATTAAGAAATCGAAGCCAGAAAATAAGTTGATTTATGATTTTATCTTAGAAATATTTAATCCATTCTGGTTACTCAATTACATACCAATAAAATCGGTTTAGCTCGACATACTCATTAAAATAAACATAAATGCGAATAAACAATTAAACATAAACTCAGACATAATAATAGAAAAACAATTGCTATAAATTGAAATGATAAAAACCTGGTAAATGCGGTCTAAGCAATTCCTCCACAGATCGGCAGGCTTTTTGCTTGAATAAATGGAAAGAACAAATTGATGAAGGCAGGAAACAAAAACTTAAACTAAGGTGCAATAGTTTCTCAATGTGAGAAACTATTACTTTGTTCGGTAATAAGGGACAAGGAAAATGGTAAAGGAAACAAAACAAAACAAGAATGTAATTCGGGAAATAATTCTGCAGCAATACGGTACTTCGGAAAGGAAAATTGACCACCCTTGTTCTTGGAATCCTTCTCATATATATAGCCTCAGCTATGGCAGTAGTTGGAGAAAATGTAGGAACACCACTTTGTCAGTTACTTGGTTTGGAACCTAGAAATCTTCGGAGAAAATGAAAACGTGTGAAACCTGAAATTCTGAAGCTTCGTGACCACGTCTGTGCTTAACGTATTAATTATGTTTTGATTCCATGACGATCGTGAGGAAGCTGTGACGGGCGTGATGCATTTGAAATCCATGACGGTCGTGAGGGAGCTGTGACGGTCGTCACACCAGCAAAATGTGATTTCTCCTATTTTATGCTATTTTTTGCTCTTTTCTTACTTGTTCTGCTTATTTTCTACACTTTGCATACTTTTAACTTGGAAACTGAAATACCTGCGAAAACACTTAAATATTCTCGGAATAATCGGAGATTAGACGAAAATGGAATAAGATTTTAACATAAATCAAAGTAAAAATATGATATGTTTTCGTGTTATCAGTTACAGGCTCATCTTGATCCATGAGTAGTACATCACCTTGATCAGTTATGAGATATCCATATCTCTCTGGTTGGTGACGTATCTTGCTCGACCTACGCTGGTCTTGTTCTACTTGAGCAGGTTGCTCTTCCAGAACTACTTGTGGTTCCTGCTCTAATTCCTTCATAGGTGTATCAATGCTTTATGATTCTTGAATTTATTCAAGCTCTACTTTCCTCCCACTGATTCCTTTAGAAATAAAGTCTCTTTCCAAGAAAACTCCAGTTCGAGCGACAAACACTTTGCCCTCAGAAGGATTATAGAAGTAATACCCTATTGTTTCTTTAGGATACCCCACAAATAAGCATTTATCAGATTTGGGCTCATGCTTAGTTGAAATTGTCGTTTCACATAAACTTCACAACCTCAAATCTTTATGTAAGACATATGTGGTTTCTTACCACTCCATATTTCATATGGTGTCTTTTCAACCTTTTTGGATGGAACACGGTTAAGTGTGTAAGTTGCTGTCAATAGTGCATGTCCCCAAAAGGAGTTTGGAAGATCGGCGTGACTCATCATAGATCGGACCATGTATAACAAGGTTTAATTTCTTCTCTCAGATACACCATTTCAATGTGGTGTTCCAGAAGGAGTGAGTTGGGATAGAATCCCACACTCTTTTAGATGGTCATCAAACTCTAGGCTTAAATATTCACCGCCTCGATCTGATCGAAGAGTTTTAATATTCTTACCTAGTTGGTTTTGTACTTCATTCTTGAACTCCTTGAACTTTTTAAAGGATTTAGATTTCTGTTTCATTAAATAGACATAACCATATCTACTGAAATCATCGGTAAATGTGATGAATTATTGAAAACCTCCTCTGGCTGGTATGTTCAGTGGTCCACATACATAAGTATGTATGAGGGCCAAAAGATCATTAGCCCTTTCACCTTTTCCTGTGAATGGGAACTTTGTCATCTTTCCAATTAAACAAGATCTGCATGTATCATATGATTCGTAATTAAAAGAGTCCAATAGTCCATCTTTATGGAGTTTGGAGATGCGTCTCTCATTTATATGGCCTAAGCGACAATACCAAAGGTAACTTGGATTTAACTCGTTAGGTTTCATCCTTTTAGTATTAATGTTATGAATTGGCATTTCAAGATCAAGGACATACAATCCATTGTTCATTTGTGCAGTAGCATAGAATATATCATTCAAATAAATAGAGCAACAATTATTCTTTATTATAAATGAAAAACCAAACTTGTCCAAACAAGAAACGAAAATAATATTCCTGCTAATTGCAGGTACATAGTAATAGTTCTCTAACTGAATTATTAAACCACTAGGTAAAGTCAATACATAAGTTCCTACGGTTAAAGCATCAACCTTTGCTCCATTGCCAACTTGCAGGTCAACTTCACCTTTTGCCAAAAATCTACTCCTTTTTAGCCCCTGCACATTGGTACAAATGTGAGAACCACATCCAGTATCTAAAACCCATGATGCAGAAGTAGATAAATTTATTTCTATAACAAAAATACCTGAAGTCGAAGTCTCCACTCCATTCTTCTTATCTTCCAGGTACTTTGGGCAGTTTCTCTTCCAGTGTCCGGTCTTACCACAATAGAAACAAGTGCCCTCCTTTGCTATACCTCCACTAGGCTTCAAAGCAGGGGTAGTATGTTTGGGTTTGGCAACTTTCTTGCCTTTCCATTTACCACCCTGCTTGGTGGTGTCGTAACCTGAAATTTGACCTCCCTCTTTTGCCTTTTGCATGAGCATAAGCATTCACATCGCTGGTATACACATTCACACTTTTCCTCTGATGATTTTGTTGCAGGAATATTCAGGTTTTCCAAGCCCGATTAATCGCATCCTCACAAGGTCATCACATCATCAAGACAAGCACAAAATAAAGGTTTCCATGCCTATTCATCAATACAAGAGGTCGGAAATCGAAACCATGGTCATAACACCTTTCCAAAGCAAAATTGGGCAAGTTTTTGGCTGGTTAATCGGTTAACCATTTGGGTTAATCGGTTAACACCCCTTCCACAGTGGCAAATTCAGCTTTTTAACAGCTGTTAATCGGTTAACCTATTGGTTAATCGATTAACACCTGCTATTTCAGCAAAAATTCAGCATTTCCATCATATTTCAGCAACTCTCTCCACACTCTTTTGGTCTATTCTATTCTAGCATTGTGTGGAACATTCTAGACAGTTCAAGACCATTCAAGACATTTCCCTTACATTTATTCTATGCATCACTTCAAATCAAGTGCACCATGTTCCTTGTTTTCCAAGTAATGTAGATCATTGGATGTTGAAGTTCACCTTGGGATTGGTACCGAGTTGGTTCTAACTAACCGATTTAACTACCTTGACTCGGTGAGTCAAGTGTAACTAACTCTAACCCTAACTCCAAACCACCCAAAGCTAAGTCCAAACCAAAGTCCAAAGCTCTCACACTCCAAACCAAAAGTCTATATAAACAAACCCTCACTCATTTCACAAACCCTCCACAATCATTCACACAAATTCACACTTTCTTCACTCTCAATTCTCTCATTCTCCTCAGCATTTTTCTGCAACTTCTACACATTCCTCTTCATCTTCTTCACCACACCTCACTAAAGCTCTTAATTCTTAAAGAATAATCAATTTTCACATTGAAAGTGATTATTTCTTGAGCTTAACCTTCATCATCTTTCAATTCTACTGGATTTTGTGGAGCTTCAGTAGCTTTTGGATTCATCTCAAGTAATCACTTCAAGCTTCTTCGATGATAATTCTTATTTCGGAGTTTTCGTCGCAATTTGCACGGTTTCGATTACGATTCGGCCATGCTTGAAGATTATGCTAGTTTTCTTCGATTATCTTCATCATCTTACTATTATACTTGAGTTTCTGGAGTTCTACAAGCTTTTGAATTCATCTCAAGTGTGTGCTTCAAGATTCTTCGGTGATAATTCTCATTTCGGAGTTTTCGCCGAATTGTGCTCGGTTTCGATACGTTTTGTCAACAAATTGGAGTTTCCTTTGGTTTTCTTTAATTTTCTGCATCAAGAATCATTTGCAACAATTACCAAGCCACATCTCAGCCTTGTAGGTTGGTAGATCTTACTCTTCTCACTGTTTCGATCGTTTATGCACATTTACGTCGTAATTGCGATCGTTTTCGGTTTAATTTATCATGCAATTGCTTGATCTTTAATCTCCATGATTAATGCTTGTAATTTGTGTTTATTTGCACTTACATGATGTAATTTTCATGCACAAAATCATACCATAGCATGTGGAAGTTTGGATAAGTGATTATGTGTTGAAAACTACTTTTGAAAAGCTGTTTTTACTGTTATTTTTGCCACTGTCACAGTGTTAATCGGTTAACCATTTGGTTAATCGGTTAACCAGTTCATTTTTCACCAAAAACACCAATTTTCAAGTCGTTAACCGATTAACCATATGGTTAACCGATTAACACTGAACCAGAATGTCATTTTCATGCTTTTTCAAGTGTGTTTACCATGCTTTCTCATTCTAACTTCCTTGGATTGATATGCTTCATATTTATGGATGTTTTTAATGTTGTTAACCTCTGTTTAAAGCATATTTACATTAATTCCATGATTGATTTATCAATATTTGCAATTATATGTGTTCTTGATATTTGTTTGAACATGCTAATTCTTGCACAATCTTTGATCACTTGACACATGATTTGTGATACATGCTAATATTTGTTTGGCACTGTTTTGCACTTTCATTTCTTGATTACATTAAGTTTGTTCTATATTGAGCAAATTTAATCATGTATAATCAATAATTTACACCTTTTGCCTTAATGATTTTTCACTCTCTTTGGAAAGTTGTTGGCATGGCTTTTCCCCTTGATTAATTGATCGAAACCATGTTTCGATTAGTTGATCCTTCCTTTTCCCTCTCTTTAGGCTTCCTTTAGAGCCTTTTTCTCTCTTTTCACCCCCGCGGAGTTGAAGATTCATACAACGGCCGATACACGACTTTGGAGCGCTGTACAAACTGAAGTTGTTACGTTGTTCACTTCACAACGCGTTGGAGCACTGTACAATTTGGAGCTGTTATGCTGTCCGTTTCAATTCCCACATTATATATTGGGTGCTAGAAAAGGAATGAGGATGGAGTTTTTCTACCCTCATTCTGGCTATTTCTTCGAAAAGGGCGTCTTGTCCTCTCCTCGAGAATAGTCACCTCTATCCTCCAGCTATAGTGTTTCTCATTTCCCAGTCGAGTCGATCCTTTATCACTCTTCTCCCTTTGCAATCTCTTTCGATCCTTGATCACTTTTCTCTCTTTGCATTCCTTTTCGATCCTTAATCACTCCTATCTCTTTCGACCTCTTTTTTGATCAATCATCATTCTTCTTGGTTACGATCCTTTATTCTTTGGGTTAGCAAGCTTCCTTTGTTTAAATACCCTATCCTTTTCTTGTGGTCAATCATTGTTCTTTTGATTCCCCTGAAGAGTCTCTACTCTCTTTCTTCCGTTAAACACAGTACTCCTGTTAAAACCGAATCCTTTGTGGAGTTCGCAACCTTCTTTTGGTTCTTCTCCCCTTGTTGGTTAATCACTATCTGTCAGTTAAAACACCAATGTTTGCACTCCTTCTCAGTTAACCACATTCCGTCTGTTAAAATACTGAACCCTTTTTCGGGTTAATCACCTATTCTTGGTTAATCACCCTTTTCTTCAGTTAACCACAGTCCGTCTGTTAAAATACTGAACCCTTTTTCGAGTTAATCTCCTTCTCTTGGTTAATCACTCGCTTTTCTCTTCGGTTAATCACAGTCCGTCTGTAAACACCGAATCCCCAGCATATGGCAACCTCCTCTTGGTTCGAATACTTGCATCTTTGGGTTAGTAACCTTTCTTTGGTTCAAATACCCTTTCTCCGGCTGAGTATTGTTTGTTCAGTCAGTTTACCGAACCCCTGTGGGTCACGACCTTTGATCGGTCCTACACCCGTCCTTTTGGGTCACGACCTCCGCTTGGTCCCACACCCGTCCTTTGGGTCGCGACCTTTGCTCGGTCCTACACCCATTCTTTGGTTGATCACAGTTCTTATCTGTTAAAACCTATTTTCCCCACAGAATCTTAATCCTCTTCTTGCTTGATTCGGACACCATCTCTTTCTTTATCTCTTATCCTTTTGGTTTGGACACCATTTCTCTCTTATCTCTTATTCTCTTGGTTTGGACACCATTTCTCGATTATTCCCTTATTCTCTTGGTTATGACACCATTTTTCTCTTATTCTCTTGGTTTTAACACTATTCTTACACTTTATTCTCAATACAGTTACTATGTCTTTCCTTTGCACTTCTTTCTTGGTTTTGACACTATTTCTTTGGAATCCCCAGTGGAATTTCCTTCTTTCTTTTGCTCTTGGTTTTGACATCACTTTCCTTTCCTTTTCCTTTTCTGTCTTAGTTCCCCGAACTACGGAAGCTCTGATTCTGCATTCGTTCGAATGTTAGATATGTAGGCACGAGACGCAATGTCTTGTCGAGCACACTTCCACCTTCTTCCATTCTTCTTGTTGTCCCTGGTTCCTCTGAACTACGACGCTCTGATTTCCTCATTGCACTATGAGGGTACGTAGGTGTAGCGAGCGATTTTGGACGCAGTTCTTAAGCGCTGGTCGCTCTCTGTGGTTGAGCTTAAAACTACAGGTCGATTCATTTTTTATCCTATTGTGAGCTGAATAAGGAAGGGAAATAGATGTCTCCAATTAACCCTGCTTGCATACTGAGTTTAAACAGCGGTCTGTTAGGTTACGGATGCTATCAATGTGGGGGGCCTTTGTACTGGTTATTTGTATTTTTACCAATACTATTTTCTTTCTTTTTATCTTGGCAGAAGGTTTCTGGCGGGGAACAAGGATTAGGATGTTAGGACTGATGCTTTTTGAATTACTGCTTTTGATATGGGAGTATGGGATTTGGGTTTTTTGTTTAGTGCGCTCGCTAAGATCTTTTCTTTCGATCTTATGCCTACGTATTCCCGTTTACCGAAACAGGGAAATCAGAGCGTTCATAGTTCCTCCTATTCTATGGGAGGAAATGAGTGTTTTTGGTGTCTTGTTCAAAGCCCAAGACGTGAAGCGAAAGGTGATTTATATCTTGTTCAAAGCCCAAGATGTGAAGCTGAAGGGTCTATTTGTATCTTGTTCAAAGCCCAAGATGTGAAGCTGAAAGGTCTCAACTTTAGAGAGAATTTGTCATCTCTAAAGAGGGGGTTGTATGTCACAACTGTTTATAAAGGAGAATTATTTTAACCAGGATTTGTGAATCCGGCAATGCCATAATTTCCTTTATGGGGGATTTTAACCTGAAGGAGAAGACTTTAACTCAGTGTAGAGCAATGCTATCTTTCCTTAGGAATTTCTCATGCTAAAAGAGGGACAGTGGCATGGATGTAGATGATCCAGAGGCTTGCTGCTTACAGCGATTAGATGAAGGGGAAGGAGTTGTTGATGTTTGTATACTGTGAATGAGGCACAACTTTGATGCTAAAAGGTTAATTGGATTAACCAGTGGTTTTCTTATACAAAGCCTAAGAGGAGGCTATTATGTGTCTCGTACAAAGCCCGAGAGAGAGGCTAAAAAGTTTTGACTCGATGATGGAATCTTTTGGTATCTCGTATAAAGCCCGAGATGGAGGCGAGTTGACTCAACAAGAGAGTTTTTGGTATCTCGTACAAAGCCCGAGATGGAGGCAAAAATTTGTTTGGCTCAATAAGAACCTTTTTGTATCTCGTATAAAGCCCGAGATGGAGGCGAAAGGGGTGATTGACTCAACGAGGGAGTCTCTTATGTGTCTCGTACAAAGCCCGAGAGAGAGGCTAAACGTTGTTTGACTCTGCTGGGGAGAATCATTGTACAAAGCCCAAGAGGAGGCTATGGTGACTGTTTCAGTTAAGTGACAGGTCCAGTATACTGATTTTAAAGAGAAAATCAGTTCTTATATGAGCAATAATGTACTCATAGATTTTGATTCAAGGATCCGGGTTATTCCTATTTTTTAGGGAAGCGGGAAATCCGAAGGGTATTGAGACTGTCCGAGTCTACGGGTTTCCTTCCTATTTAACGAAGGGGTCACTAGAGAATGTCTTTGAGACTCAAGGAAGTTAGACTGTCCAAGTCGAGAGTTTTATCTTTTGTACTATGCTTTGAGAAACAGTAGTAAACTCTATGAAAGGACTGTTCTATGAAGAAGATTAAGTTCTGTTCCTATACCTCTAGGAGGTCGTCGGGACAATTTGTACGAAGCCCAAGAGGAGGCTGAAAACTTTTAAGAAGCCGATGGGTCCTTATACTAAGCCCAAGAGGAGGCTATCATTCCCGGAGGAAGAGATCATTATACGAAGCCTAAGAGGAGGCTGTGAATACTTCTAAGAAGCCGTAGGGTCCTTGTACGAAGCCCAAGAGGAGGCAGGGTTGCTTTTAGGAAGCCCGTGGGTCCTTGTACGATGCCCAAGAGGAGGCCGATGCTTTTAAGAAGCCGATGGGTCCCCAAATCCCGAGAAATTCAAGGCAATGCTATTCACCAAGAATAGATCAAAGTCAGGAAAGTTCGAGAATTTGGAAGAAACTCAAAGATGCCATTCACAGAGAATACATTCATCTCTGGGAGTAGAGTTTCTTGACAATTCCTAATGAGGACAGCCTGAGAGAAGACCGTGTCTGGTGATCCTATTGGGGATCTAGTTGTCTATTTCTACGAATAAATGAAACGGCGTCACCTAGTTCTAGACGTAGTTGCCGGGGAAACTTGAAATATCTATACTATTATTACACAGTTGATATGAGTTTATGAAAGAAGACTTACAGTGAAACAGCCCCACAATACAGTTATATGTATATGAAAGCGGTAAATGAAAGCGATAACCACTTACTCGGTTATAGAGCTTCCATGCTGTTTGGTTAGTTGTTCAACAAAGAAAGATTGAAAACAACAGTATATTCAAAATCAAAGGAGAAAGTGCTTTGAAAAAGAAAGATTTGGGGCTTACAGCTCAAGGAGAGGACCAGGGTTTTGCACTGTTTGGATTTGTACAGAGGGACTTATACAAGTGACTGAGGCCCAAAATGTTTTCTGTACAAAGGGATGGGTCTTACACTCCAATGGAGGCCCAAATGAGTTTTAAGAAAAAGAGTGGGGCTTATAACACGAGGGTAGACCCAGATGATTTTTCCGTTTGAAATGGCGATCGCGCAGAGGTTTTCTTTTAACGCGGAGGGACTTATACAATAAGTGAGGCCCAAAATGGTCTGGTTAAAAGGGGATTGGGTCTTACACTCTATTAGAGGCCCAAAGTGTTTTTGAATGGGTCTTATAGCTCAAGGAGAGGCCCAGGGTTATTTTTCAAAAGGCGATGATCGTGCCGTTTATTTGAAAATGTACAGAGGGACTTATACAACGAATGAGGCCCAAAATATTTCTGTACAAGTGGGTTGGGTCTTACACTCTCTCAAGAGGCCCAAAAGGTTTTGAAAATGATTTATAAGGGTTGAATTAATCCAAAAACCTAATTTGTTTTCAAAAATGTATTTAATTGAATAAAAATTCAATTAAAAATGATCAAAATTGTTTAACATATGAAAAACAAATTGTGATTTTGGATTAATGCTTCAAAAATTAAGTATTGACCTACAAAATAATTAGAAAGCATTAAAAGTTGCAAAATCAATGTAGAAAAAAATACTTAAAATGTCAAAAACAATTAAAATATTAATTCTTTGCAAAAATATCAATTATATGAAATAAATAATATTTTTGGGATTTTTTGATAAAATAAAATATTTGAACATTTTTGTGAATTATTAAAAAAAGAATCAACTCAAAATCATTAAAACTCAGAGAGAAATTAATTTTTGAATCAATTAAACAAAATCACAAAATTCAAATATTTGAATTTGTGGAAAAGGCGCCAAGAACACAAGCAAGAACACGCGCGTTTTTCTGGGTTTGGCTGATTTGCGTTTTCCATCCAATCTCACTGAATACGTAATTATATCATGCAATCCACATATCATTATGCTCGTCTCAACCTCACGATCATGTCTATAACACTTAATTTCATTTAAATTAAACATAAAACATGAAATCACGAAGAAACCTCAAGAACCCTAATTTCTGCATGAAGGCTAGGATTTTTGATACACGATTCAAACAATGCAATTAATTGAGGGGAAACATTCCATGCATGATTATGAACATATGGCCAAATTATTGTGCAAGGAAATATGCATAGATTGAGAGATGACCAAATATGTGTTTACCTCTAGGCCGTGACAGCAAGTGCAATGTGATTTTTGATTTGGAGGTGTTACAGATGAGTGGTGATGATCTGAACAGCTTCCCTACACCCTATGGAGGGTGTTTGAATGGTTGGACTTGATTGAAATTGGCTGGATTAATTTGTGGTACCTCAGCTGCAACTTGATTGAAAGTTTGAGCAACCAGCTGGTGATTTTATGAAATCAGTGTTCCAGATGTTATGTGAGTGTTTGGATCACTTCTATATGATGTATGTGAGGTGTGTGAGTGATTGGTTTGATTGGAATTGCTCTCAAACTCAAAACCCGATAGCTACCTTGCTAAGAAAGGCATTTTTGCCAAGAGAAAGAGATTTTGAGGAAAGCATCTGTTTGATGGCTTTGGTGTACTCAAACTGATCACAATTGAGCTCTATTTATTATAGAGCAAGTTTGTTTTGGGATCCACAGTGAATGGCAACTGCAGCAGGTGTTTGTTCAATGTTGGCCAATGGAAATGCAAGTCTCCTCTAGCCATTGACTAGAGGTTAGAGCACAGAGCTTTGGTTCCCTACTTGTTGGAGGAATATTGACTGAATTCAGTTGTAAATGTGTCAGTCCATGCCACCTCTAAGCATCTATTAAATGTTCCAATCCAAAATTGGAGTCTTGTCCCTCTTTTAGGGATTTTTAGGAATAACATGCTACTTCTTGTTCCAAGGACTTTGGAGGCTTGTCTCAGTGATTGTCCCCTTTAGATTCAATCCTCAGATGTGTCCAAGTGGATAGGAGCATTTGAATTTGGCTGTTTTTGGCAAATCGAGCAAAGTTGCAAATTCTGCCTTGCCTTTGACAGATTTCAGCAATGCAACTTGACAATGTCATATCTCATGGTGTAAGTTGAATTTGGCAATGTTCTTGGCCATTTTGGAAAGCCCTTACATGATACAACAACTGTTTGAACAAGTTTGGTTTTGATCTCTTTTGATTCCAAGTGAAAAATCCCTCTACATTTGGCAAAAAGTGAAGCAAAATCTGACTTAGTGAAATTTTCACTAAGTGTTGGAACAAAGTGTGATTTCTTGATTTTGATCACTCCATAACTCAAAATCCTTAATGAATTGGCCTTAGGTCTAGTTGAAGTTTTTGTAGAGGGTAATGAGGGCTACAAATCCATCTTTGGATGAGAAAAAATGGCCATGTGTTTTAGGAGTTATGATCCTCCAAAGTTAGTGCATTAGTGGTACTTTTTCCATAACTTAGAAAAATTTCTAAGTTTTATGGTTACCCCTTTTACAAGTTATCCAACTTTATTTGATTTTTCTTGATGAATGATGATTCAAATCATACATTAACATCATTTTAGGGTTAAAAATCCATTTTGGTGAAAAATCTCAAAAAGTCAAAGTTGACTTTTGTGCACAGTTTACTTTTTATCAGATGAATTCCAAACTGTGCAATTCTTCAGGAAATCATGTCCTTGACCTAAATCAAACTTGATGGACATATTCCATGGGTGTCATAGGGTATATTGGGGCATGTCCTAGGGTTTGGGAGCATGTCCTGGTCAAAAGTCAAAGTTACAGTTGACTTTCCTCGCGAAACCCTAATTGTGGTGCAGATGAAAATGAGACTTGTTGCTCAAGCTTCTTGGATTAATCCATTGTTCCAAATGGATCAATATAGTTCATTAGAGACCCTCAAATCATGTCTTGAGGTCTTGGCTCTTGATTTGCCCTAAAAGTCAACTTAGGGGTGAATTAGGTCAAGAAACCCTAATTCCTGATTTTTGATGTATGCATCCCCTGAGGCAAAATTGACTGGATAGATGGGTCCATGAGGTTCCATGGAGTACATTAGGTTGTGTTTTGGATATTTGGCTTGTGTCCAGATGAAAAATTTCCATCTGGAGGCCCTGGTCGACCAAAACCCTAATTTGGTGATACTGGCGATCTCGAGACTTGATCCACCTAGAAGGGAGCAGCCTTGTGCTTAATCCTTGAAGTGGGAGTCCTTTTGATCCATTGTGGATGTTTGAGAGGTTAGACAAGTTGAAGATCATGTCATTCCTTGATTGATCCTTTGTCTAAGGCTCTGAGAGGGCTTAAAACCCTAATTTTGATTGTAGTGAATGCTCAATACTCCTTGAGGCATTTGATGAGGCATGATGGTTCATCCACATTGTGATGATGATTTTCACAATGATGGGAAATCTTAGTGGTCAAAATTTGGGGTATGACAGATGCCCCTATTTAATCTTCTTGGACCCGAAGGTGTGAATGACGAAGGTATTCGGGCATTCGGGGTGCAAGAGGATTAAATATCAGAATACCCGAAATTTTGATGGCGGTTATGAATGTCAGATCGCATTCATCCTCTTTTGCTAAGCAATGATACTTAGAAAAGGTAAACTTCCCCTCGATCCTGGTCTTCAGCCAAGGAACTGGTCTCAGTTTCTTTCGTCAATAAACTTTACTGACAAGGGACGTTATTCGTAGCGGCTTTCCTTCAAACTTCTCGCCGAATTTTCCTGGGGAGATGCCATTTGAGTGGAAAAAGTTTTGATGTCAGACTTGCTGGGGAACCCAGTCGTCTGAGTTGTAGAGGTGTACAAACTTCTCTATTGGAGATGCCATTTGTTGACTCTACTCGGGGAATGCGAGTCCCTTGAGAGACTGCATTCGTTTGGGGTCTTTACATCATACTTTTCTCGGGATCTTCCCGGAGAAATTCCATATGATGGGGTCCAATTTTGAGGTGCCGATGACCTTTTCATCAGTGATCTTTTCAGAGCGAAACTGGCATACTGCCGAATCTCTGATTATGAGGCTTTCTCCGTGGATTTTCCTTAATCCGGGAAAGCAAGGATATCATCTTCAATGGAGAAGAGTGATGTTGATTGAAGATTCCTCTGGTCTTTCAGAGGTTCAAGTTATCAAAGTGGTCGAGGAGCCAACTTCAATCTAGAAATAAACTGGAGGAGAGATTGTTCAAACGCAGCATTTCCTAACGAGGCAAGAACTGACAACTCGATTGAGAGGACTCCTATCACTAAGGGACAAGACCGGGTAGAGTGATAGCGATGCAATATGAAATATGAATGCAAATCAATAATGCATGATGTATGTATGTTTATGCTGATAAAACTGACGCGACATACAAACTGACGGGTGAACACGACTGGATACTCGGCCATCGCGGGGCGAAGAAGTACTGTCAGTTCAGAATAGCAATTCCACCTTGCTTAGGAGAGATAGTCCCTGTTGGGAGCTATGTTGGTCGGGCTTAGGAGATAAGAACTCGGCCGTGGATATCAGATGGGAAAGCCACATCTGATACAGTTGATCCTTCATTCAGGCGAACTGGCTTAGAAGGAGTACTTTGATTATGCACTTTGAAGTTCGATTACTTCTGGAGAAGCGATTGATGTTCTTTTGAGGTTTAACAGTCAAAAGAAATTGCCGTCTTTATTTTAAAAGCAGAAATTTTTTTTAACAAGTAAATTCATTTTTGTTTTATTTCAAGAATCGTTAGTCATGTTAACAACGTCGTTCTGTAAAGCTAAAACAAATAAGAATTACAAACAAAAGCACAAGGGCTCAAATTTTATTGATAAGATGGAGATCAGCCAAACGCGTGATTCCAAGGAGCATATATAAAGTTTGAAAATGGTAATTCACAGGGAAAAGGGCTACGTTGAAACATAACGACCACTATCCTTCTACCAACTTTGAATTCGGGGCATCCTGAGATTCTGTCGAAGATGACCTTGACTAGAGTTTTCTTCTGATGATGTAACTGCTGCTGTTGAGGGACTTGCCTCTGTTGAACATAGTTACTTGCCATTATCCCTAATTTTTGCCTGGATTGTACTTTGATGTTTCCAATCCACCGAGATGATTTTTTTCATGTCTCTAACTTTTGCCTGGACCGCCCTTTCGGGTTTTCAATCCACCGAGACGTTTTTTTTTTAGGCGAAGTATTTCTTGACTACGTCAACATTCGTGGGGTAGGTAAATTCCTCTTCGTCCATGGTTGCAAGTCTCAAGGCGCCGCCTGAGAAAGCTTTCGTGACCACATAAGGGCCGTCATAATTCGGAGTCCACTTGCCCGAGAGTCAGTGAGAAATGATTGTATCTTCTTGAGCACGAGGTCTCCTTTTCTGAAGACACGAGGTCGAACCTTTTTGTCGAACGCCCTCTTCATCCTTTGTTGATACAGTTGACCGTGGCATAATGCCGTTATTCTCTTTTCTTCTATCAGATTCAATTCGTCGTGTCGACTTTGACACCATTCAGCTTCGGTGAGCTTGGTTTCCATCAATACCCGGATTGATGGGATCTCTACTTCTATGGGGAGCACTGCTTCCATGCCATATACTAGAGAGAAAGAGGTAGCCCCTGTTGAAGTGCGGACAGATGTACGATAACCGTGAAGAGCAAAGGGTAGAATCTCGTGCCAGTCTTTGTAGGTTACGACCATCTTTTGAATAATCTTCTTGATGTTTTTGTTAACCGCCTCTACCGCTCCGTTCATCTTGGGTCGGTAGGGAGATGAGTTATGGTGTTCAATCTTGAACTCTACGCACAACTCCCTCATCATCTTATTGTTCAAGTTAGATCCATTATCAGTAATGATCTCGCTTGGAACACCATAACGGCAGATGATATTGTTTTTGATAAATCGGACCACCACTTGTCGGGTTACATTAGCGTATGATGTTGCTTCGACCCATTTGGTGAAATAGTCAATGGCTACCAGGATAAACCGATGTCCGTTTGAAGCCTTAGGTTCGATCAAGCCGATCATGTCGATTCCCCATATGGAAAAAGGCCACGGGGAAGAAAGCACTTTGAGATGTGATGGCGGTACATGAATTTTGTCAGAGTATATCTGACACTTGTGACACCTCCTCATGTACTTGTAGCAGTCGGATTCCATGGTCAACCAATAGTACCCTGCTCTCAGAATTTTTCTCGCCATTGTGTGTCCGTTGGCATGAGTGCCAAAGGATCCTTCATGAATTTCTTTCATAAGCATGTCTGCTTCTGGTTTGTCTACGCATCGGAGCAAAACCATGTCAAAATTTCTTTTATAGAGAGTGTCACCGCTCAGGAAGAAGTTTCCAGCCAATCTTCTGAGGGTCTTTCTGTCATTCCTTAGTGCCCCAAGTGGGTACTCTTGTTTCTGAAGGAAGCATTTGATATCGTGATACCAAGGTCTGTCATCTATGACTGCTTCAATCGTGAAGACGTAAGCGGGTCATTCAAGGCGCATTATGTCGATCTTAGGTATGTCATTCCATTGACCTACATTAATCATGGAAGAAAGAGTGGCTAATGCATCAGCCATGTGATTCTCATCACGAGGGATATGATGAAACTCAACTCTATTGAAGAAGGGTAACAACCTTCTTGCATAGTCTTTGTAAGGAATCAATCCTGATTGGTATGTGTTCCAATCTCCTTTTATCTGATTGATAACCAAGGCTGAGTCGCCATATACGTCCAAGTTTTTGATCCTTAAATCAATCGCTTCCTCGAGACCCATAATACAAGCTTGGTATTCGGCCTCGTTGTTCGTACACTTGAACGTGAGTCTAGCAGTGAAAGGAATGTGGGTACCCTAAGGGGTAACAATGATTACCCCAATTCCATTTCCATAATGATTAACTGCTTCGTCAAAGACTAGTCCCCATTGGGAACCTGGTTCTGGCCCTTCACTGGGTAACGGTTCATCGTAATTCTTCATTTTTAGATACATGACATCTTCGTCTGGGAAGTCAAACCCGATTGATTCTTGATCGTCAATCGGTTGATGAGCCAAATGATCGGCTAAAATACTTCCTTTAACGGCTTTCTGAGTGTGGTACTCTATGTCATATTCTGATAACAGCATCTGCCAACGGGCAATCCTTCCCGTGAGAGCAGGTTTTTCGAAGACGTACTTGATTGGATCCATTTCGGAGACCAACCAAGTAGTATGACGAATCATGTATTGGCGAAGACGTTTGGCTGCCCAAGCCAAAGCACAATAAGTTTTCTCAAGCATCGTGTACCGAGTTTCGCAGTCGGTAAATTTCTTGCTCAAATAGTAAATGGCAGACTCTTTTCTTTTAGTTTCGTCTTGTTGGCCAAGTACACACCCCATTGAGTCCTCTAGGACTGTGAGGTAAATGATCAGTGGTCTTCCTTCCACTGGAGATGATAGAATTGGAGGATTCAATAGATATTCCTTGATACTATCGAATGCGGTTTGGCAATCTTCTGTCCAAACGCAGTCCTGGTTCTTTTTGAGTAACTTGAAAATCGGCGCACACGTGGCGGTCATAAGGAATATGAATCTGGAGATGTAGTTCAAACGTCCCAAGAATCCTCTGACTTGTTTTTCAGTTTTTGGAGAAGGCATTTCTTGAATGGCCTTGACCTTGTCAGGATCAACCTCAATTCCTTTCTGGCTGACGATGAACCCTAGTAGTTTCCCTGAACGGACACCGAAGGTGCACTTGTTGGGATTCAAGCGGAGCTTAAATTTTCTTAGACGTTCGAACAATTCTGACAGATGTTCAACGTACTCACTCTCTGTTTTTGATTTTGCAATCATATCATCGACATATACTTCGATTTCTTTGTGTATCATGTCATGAAACAGAGTAGTCATGGCCCTTTGATAGGTTGCCCCGGCGTTCTTCAAACCGAACGACATTACCTTGTAACAAAAGGTGCCCCATGGGGTAATGGACGAAGTTTTCTCCATGTCTTTCGGCGCCATTTTGATCTGGTTATAGCCCGAGAATCCATCCATGAAGGAGAAGACTTTGAACTTTGTTGTACTGTCTACCAGCATGTCAATGTGTGGTAAAGGAAAATCGTCCTTTGGACTTGCCTTGTTCAGATCTCTGTAATCAACACACATTCTGACCTTTCCGTCCATTTTGGGAACGGGTACGATGTTGGCTAACCATTGAGGATATTCAGATGTAGCGAGGAAACCCGCATCAATCTGTTTCTGTACCTCCTCTTTGATTTTGATGGCCATGTCCGGGTGAGTGCGTCTTAACCTTTGCTTTACTGGCGGACATTCCGATCTTAACGGTAAGTGATGTTCCACGATACTGGTATCTAACCCTGGCATATCCTGATAGGACCAAGCGAATACATTGGGAAATTCTTTGAGAAGCTTTATCAAACCCTCTCTGGCAGTTGGACTGATCAGTGCCCCAATCCTGATTTCTTTTCTCTCTTTTTCTGAACCCAAGTTTACCGTTTCCAACGGCTCTTTGTGAGGTTCAATGGACCTTTCCTCTTGTCTGAGTAGTCGGGAGATCTCTTCTGGAATTTTGTTGTCATCTTCTTCTTCAGCCTCGAATACCGGGAACTCAAAGTTGGGAGAAGGCATCGGATCGTATGTTTCAACTGGGTTTAAAACAAGCAATCTGCATGACGTGATGATTCGTGTTTAGAAGAGATAGAGAAAATGCAAGTGTGTGCAGTGTATTTATTTTACTGCTTGTTTTTATTTGAATTGTTTTTTAGGATTACCATTTTCTGAAAAAGCAAAAAGAGAAAACAACAATTAATGCGAAAGTTACAGAACGACGTTATTTTATTAATGAACAAGTCGATCCTTGAAACTACATCCCTATAAAACAAAACTATGTCGCTTTGGGCAAAGCGAAGAGGGAAAATTTACAGAAAGCGAGCCCTATCAAAACATCCGTTTCACCTGGGCAGGGTGAAAGGTTAAAGATGGCAATTACTTTGATTGATGAACGACCTTCGGAACCTCGACGGCAACCCATTGGCGGCGAACTCCTCGGTGAATCACAAAGTCTGGCACATTTCTTGATTTGTTTTCAGAAATGATGCTGATTTCTGGTTGAGCAGGATCATTGGAATCTGTCTCCCAGGCAGAATTGTCGTAGGAGGATTCCTCTGTTGTATTATGCAGAGTAGTTGTGCTCTCAGTTGTATCTCCCCATCCAGTAGGCTGGATGTCTTCGAGCTGATACGAGAGCTTTCGGGAGCGGTGTACTTGACCATATAGTCGTATTTTCCACTCAGTTGTCCCAAGGTGTCCCACACTTCTTTTGAACTGGAGGAGTCATTTCTCTCGATGACGTTGACCTCGGGAAAAGCATAGTTGATGAATTCAAGTCCTGCAAACGTTGCGAATTCATCGTCATGTTGAGTAGTTTCTGAATGACCCGAGTGTTGATCCCATGACATGGTGGGGACGCAGGTATTCTGTTCAATGACGGTCAGCTGATTTTCATTACTCGGCTGACTTTCTTGCCCCAAGTTTCCTGGGTAGGGCTGCCACATTGGCAGGCCATCCATTGGGCCATAGTAATTGTAGTCAAATTTGTCTTTCATCAGAGTGTCCTTCTCTAATGAATTTGGCGGAGCACGGCATCCTTCCGGATCACAATCCCCGTAGATCATTTCGACATCTGATCTTGGTATAAATCTCGTACTTTCTTTTGGAAAGCAAAAAAGACATAGGCACCTCTTCCTGAGACATATAACCGTCCTTGTTAAGGTAGGACTTCCACTCTTCATCTGGGTCAGAGGGATCTTCCTCATTGATAGCATGTACTGCTTGAGACACTGGGTGAAGGAAACCTCCACTGTGGAAGAAGTTTTGAAGGGGATGAAGACTTTCATCGTTGGCAGCTGTCTGGGTACAGGTTGCAGAAAAACCAAGACCCTTCTTTGTTTTATTGTCAATGGGAATGACAAGCTGTCCCCATCCGATTGTATCGGTACTCTCGACCGATTTGATAGCATCTTTGTATGAGGAAATCGAGGTTCCTCCTTGGGATTGATCGTCCTTGCTTACCGACAGTGCTTGGAACTGAGTTCCAATAACCTCCTCGGGTTCTATACCAGTAGATGATGACAAGTTACTCACGAGCAAGGCTTGTTCCCCACAAACCGTGACAAGTTGATCGTTCTTGACGAACTTTAGCTTTTGGTGGAGGGTCGAAGTGACCGCTCCAGCCTGATGTATCCAAGGTCTTCCTAATAAACAACTGTATGTTGCCCGGATGTCCATGACCTGGAAAGTGACTTGGAAAGTGTGAGGACCGATAGTTATGGGAAGATCAAATTCGCCGGTAACTGTTTTTCTGGATCCGTCGAATGCTTTGACGACGACCTCGCTGATTCTCATCGGAGGGCCCTTGAATAATAATTGCATCAAAGTGGACTTCGGCATAACATTCAGGGCTGACCCTGTGTCTACCAGTACGCTGGCTAAAGCATCGTCCTGGCAGTTAACTGTAATGTTGAGCTCCATGTTATGATGGCGACCCTCTTCAGGTAATTCCTCATCACTAAATCCCAAATTATTGTAGGAAGTGATGTTAGAGACAATGCTATCAAATTGTCTGATTGTTACATCCTGTTCCACAAAAGCTTGCTCCAAGACTTTCTGTAGAGCCTCCCTGTGGGTTTCTGAACTGAGTAACAGTGATAATACCGAGATCTTTGAAGGAGTTTGTAACAGTTGATCCACAATGTTGCATTCACTCCTTTGGATGAGCTTCAGCATCTCATCATTATTTTTCGAAAGGTCGGGATTATTGGATTGACCGACTGATAGATCGGGAGCTTCTGTCTGAAGTTCCTTTTCCTTGTTAACTTCCTCAACCCCTCGGTTGAAGATTCTACCACTCCGTGTTACTCGACTGATGTCTGTAATGTTCACAACAGAGGGTAATGGAATTTCCTTTCCATTTTCAATTATTGGTGTACCGTATTTGTAAGGGATCGCCTTAGCTGATTCATACGGCAGCGGTCCTGGTAGATAGATGACTATGGGAACTTTCTGATTTTTCTGACCATCATAAGTAATCTCAATTCGTTCCCGGTTGGGAACTTTAGATTCATCAAGTAGAGGAATAATGGCAAAAACACCCCTGGTCCTGTGATGACCAGAGATCGTGACAACATCCTCAACTTGCTCGGCAAGGTAGTTCGGCGTCCAGTTGATGGGTCCAGAACCCGGATATGGACGAATTTCTCCACGATCGACCTGACCCTAAAGAACTGCTCTCACAAGGTAACACCCTTGGTTACTTTCCGAACAGACGCTACAACTGTCATAGTTGTGTGGTGGCACCTGGCCACGCCCACTTTGAATACAATGTAACCTTACTAGGTTTGCTTCCACTGATCGGACATCCTGACTTTGACGTCGAGTAGGATTCCTGTTATTGATACTAATTTGCTGAGTATCTTCATCCATGTAGATTGGCATCCACCAATGATTTAACAAGTGCTGAAGCGCCTCCTGGACCAGGGTACAACCTCGATCGTTTTCGCAACCCGCTTTACAGCTTTGATAGTCATGTGATATTAAGAATCTGAGTCAGACCTACTCAGCGTGTAACTCTACCAGGTTGGTATTCATCACGCGAATATCGAAGATCTGAACCATGTTGATCTGATAAGGGTTCCTATCATGGTAGTCTTGGATCCATCCAAGATCCATCTGACGCTGGAGGGTCTCCTGTATGAAAGAGCATCCCTGTTTGTTTACCGAGCAAATCAGACAAGAACTGTAATCGTGCCGCGGCAGATTATGATACTGGCTTTGCCTTGAGTGCATCGCCACCAAGTTGACATTCATTGCACGGATGTCGTGGTTCTGAATGACGTTAGAATTTGTGTAGACCATGTTAACTCCACGAACTCGGTGCTCTTGGATCCATCCGAGATCCATCTGTTCCTGCAGAGCTGCTTGCACTACAGAACATCCTTGATTGTCTTTAGAGCAGATATCACACTGATGATAGTTATGAGGTGGCACATGGCCATATCCACTCTGTCTACAATGCATCTTGACCAAATTGGTTTTCAACAAGAGTACATCGTGAATTTGATAGACATTGTTAGTCTCTCATTCTATCAAATTGACTGCAGCCTTCTCATGTTGAGGCAGCGGGTTCGTAAGAACATTGGGATTCGTATCCTTGAAGGATAAGACCCCGCTCCTAACAAGTTTTTGCACGTCGGACTTGAAATTGAGGCAAGTCTCTATGTTATGCCCTGAACCTCCTTGATGATAAGGGCATGTTTGATCCACCTTAAACCAAAAAGGCGGATTTTCCGGTACTGTAAGAGGAGATTTAGCCTGAATGTGCCCCTTAGCCAGTAGTAATGGAAACATCTCTGTGTACGTTACGGGTATAGGATCAAATCCTGGTGGCCGTGTTGTACGGTTGTTGTTATATGGAGGACGAGCCTGCTGAAGAGGCTGTTGTGTCCTTTGTTGATCAGGTTGGCTCTGCGTAACCTGAGGTTGATATGTAGGAATAGGCGCAGGGTTGATAGCAGGAGTCACAGCTGCTACCGGTTGATAACGTCGTCTTTGCTTTCCGAGGGAGATATTCCCAATATCTTGCTCTTTTTTCTTAGGGAGAGCACTACCGTATTTTTTAGTACCGCTCGTCGATCCAGTGTCTTTTACCAAACGTCCTTCTCGGACGGCTTCCTCAAGACGTACGCCCATGCCGACCATTTCGGTGAAGTCACTGGGCGCACTGGCAACCATTCGGTCATAGTAAAATGAGCTTAAGGTCTTTAAGGAGATCTTTGTCATCTCTTTTTCCTCAAGAGGCGGACAAATTTGAGCGGCAATTTCACGCCACCTTTGAGCATACTCCTTAAAGGTTTCCTTGTCCTTTTGCGACATTGATCTGAGTTTATCTCTGTCAGGTGCCATGTCCAAATTGTATTTGTATTGTTGGACGAAGGCAGTACCAAGATCTCTGAATGTGTTGATCGTAGTACGGTTTAAACCCATGTACCATTTGAGTGCGGCACCAGTTAAACTATCCTGGAAGTAGTGAATCAGTAGGTCCTGATTCTCTGTCTGAGCTGACATTCGCCGAGCGTACATCACCAGATGGCTTTGAGGGCAAGAGTTACCCTTGTACTTTTCAAAGTCAGGCACTTGAAATTTATGCGGAACTTTCACATTAGGGACCAAGCAGAGGTCTGTGGCGTCTTTTCCAAATAGATCCTGACCGCGAATGGCTTGCAGTTCTTTCTGCATTTCTAAGAACTGTTCCTGGAATTCATCCATTATGTCAAACATAGTTTCCTTTTTACCAGAAGGTGTCTGTGGAATCTGTCCTTCCGGGACAGTGTGCACCACAGGGGGTGGTATCATGACTACGGCAGTGAGTCTTGGCGTTTCCCA
This sequence comes from Lathyrus tuberosus, assembly GCA_022829125.1. Classification (NCBI taxonomy): domain Eukaryota; kingdom Viridiplantae; phylum Streptophyta; class Magnoliopsida; order Fabales; family Fabaceae; genus Lathyrus; species Lathyrus tuberosus. Next base: position 13,537,203 of record JALAZF010000090.1, read on the forward strand.
AAGTTTGTAACCTTCAGGAGTCTTCAGTATGCCCCCGGCATCTTCGTTTTCCCGAAGTTTGTAACCTTCAGGCCCAGCGGCTTCTGTTGTGATTCCCTGATCTTCAATGATCGGCGGAACATATCCTTCTGGGATATAGTTAACAGGCATGCCCCAAGGACGATCTTTCGGTATCTGATACCTAGGATCATACCTCTCCACTACGGGCGTTGAGGTGATCCCTGAGATCACAGTTCTTTGTAGCTGAGCTTCTGCCATGGCTTGCATGTCGTTACGAAGCTTTCTCATATCCTCTCTTAGAGCGTCGATCTCTTCTTTCAACTCTCTGTTTTCTTCCTCAAGATCATCCATCCTTTTCTGACGATTGGCCTGAGTATTATACGAATGAGACAGTTTGACTCTAGAACCGAGACACAAACGTGAGATTCGTAGGTAAGAAGAATACACGATGTGAGAATGATGAATGCAATGATTATGTTAATTGTTTTTTGGTTTAATCAAAATAAACTTCGACAATTAGATTGCAAATATCAAACAGTGGGGAAACCCCTTTTTATTGAATTCAAAGGATTACAGAAATGGAAATACAGTAGATTACAAAGTGCAGAAACAGAAACCTAAACTAATGGGTCCCGAGTCCTCTCTGAAGAGAAATCGGGTGTTGATTTTGGTATCTTCTTTTTCTTTGACCGGGGCTCTTGGGCCGTTGTCGGGTTGTCATTCCTTTGCCAGGTGAAAGGAGCGAGCAAATTCCTTTGGTCATCCTAATTATCTATAGCATATTGCTCTAAAATTTCAATCAGAGCATCTTTCTCTTTCAGTAATTGCTGTATTTTGATGCACTCTACGTCGAGGGTGCGGTACTTGTTCTTCCAAGACCTTCTCTCCTTTTGAACTTTGTTGAGAGTAACCTGAAGCTTTTCAGTTTCCGTCATGAAGTACATGACAGATTCCCTCGGTGGAAGAATTTCGTAACGAGGGTAGGGCATCTTTGGCTTGAGAGCTCTAGTTTGTACCCAATGGAGATAAGGCTCCACCGAGACACAGTCTGGTTTTCCCAGAGACTCTCGTCCTTTCTTATGAACATGCTTCCAAGCTTGCACTATTTCCATCTTTAGTGCTTTGTCACTTTCTCCTTCCTTGAAGAAAAGACCTTCCAGATGAACACCCAGTGGGATGTGTCTCATCGGGTATCCAAATTGACGGCGAACCAATACCGGATGGTAGTTGATTCCTCCTTTAATTCCTATAAGGGGTACGTTGGGGAAGTTTCCACAACGATCAATGATCCTGATTCCATCATAGATCCTATTACACCAATCTATATCAGAGTTGGTGAGGGACATGATCTTCTGCGACCAACGTAAGGCACTCTTACAATCCCAAAAAGCAGCAGACTTGGGCAAGTGAGAGATAAACCATTTGTAAAGCAGAGGTACACAGCATGTGATCTCCCCTCCACTGTACAAATTCCCCAAGTGTACAGAATGATACGCATCTGCGAGCAAAGTCGGCACAAGATTTCCAATGAGAAAAACCTTAATGGAGTTAATATCGACGAAGTTATTGATGTTGGGAAACAAAAATAACCCGTAGGTGAGCAAGACAAAGATGCTTTCAAAAGCAGTTATGTTTCCTATACTGGCAAAATATAGGGCCTTCTTTGTCAAGAACTGGGCTGGCAAACCTTGGATGCCACCCTTAGCGGTCCTGTGAGTCCTAACTTCAGACTCGTTCAAATGAATTGCTCTTGCAATAGTCTGATTCTTTGGAATTTCTTCCAGTCCAGAAAATGGAGCTCGATCTGTAATGTGTAGATCAATTAGGTGAGAATACTCCTCCAGCGTTGGTGCGAGCTGGTAATCCAGGAATGTGAAACAGTGATAAACTAGATCATAAAACTGAATGAGCGCATCCATGATTCCCTCAATCACATGGACTCTTAACAGTGGTAGTAAACCTCCGTGCTTGGCTCTAAAAGCCTCTGGGTTAGTGATCATCCTCGCTAACCTTCTCAAATTCTCTAGTTTTGGAACCTTGAAGGTATACTGGTGAGTTCTCCTTCTACTGAAATCCATTAGTGCAATCCTTTTCTCTGATATTTGCAATCACAGTCTTAGTTTATTTTGAAAAAACAAAGAGACTAGAAGAGAAATATTTTTAATGTTTTAATGTTTTATTAAATGAATGCATGAATGCAGCACACAAAAACATAGAAAAAACATGGGGTCAAAGGGTCGTTGTCATGAAGTCAAGGCTCTACCCATCCCCAAAGGTTTATACTAGGGTGATTTTTGTACCTGTACTCATTATCATCAGCTCCTCCCAGGAAAGCAAAACAACAAGCGGATCGCCAGCGAGTTGTAGTGCAATCTTAGAGTAAGTGCCATTCACCGAGAATAGATCACCAGCCTCAAATGAGGGTAGTATCGCGTAACAACTATTTCCGATAGTTTTCGCACTACGAAAGGGTTTGGCTCCTCAGCTTCTCAGACTTAACAACCGGCCCATTGTGTAGGTGAGAGAATGGGTTGCATTGGTCAGCCTCCACTGAGGTTGATGGTCGACCCCGTCGCCATCACTTATCTTAAGTGTATACTCATTCTTTCCACATACGGCATCACCCGCATTCCCATTAGCAGAAAAATAAACACGTATAACAATTAGGAAAAGCGCTATATATATTTGTCCCAAACATCCTAGACCTTTAAAGCTATGAATCTTAAGTTCCTGACAGAAAATGGGTTCCCCGACAGAAGCCCCAATCTGTGGTATTCACACAAGAGGTGAAAAGGTAAAAGGAACACAGAGACTGGCCCCACGGTGGGCGCCATTTTTTCTGTAGCGAGCAATTTTGGACGCGGTTCTTAAGCGCTGGTCGCTCTCTGCGGTTGAGCTTAAAACTACAGGTCGATTCATTTTTTATCCTATTGTGAGCTGAATAAGGAAGGGAAATAGATGTCTCCAATTAACCCTGCTTGCATACTGAGTTTAAACAGCGGTCTGTTAGGTTATGGATGCTATCAATGTGGGGGGCCTTTGTACTGGTTATTTGTATTTTTGCCAATACTGTTTTCTTTCTTTTTATCTTGGCTGAAGGTTTCTGGCGGGGAACAAGGATTAGGATGTTAGGACTGATGCTTTTTGAATTACTGCTTTTGATATGGGAGTATGGGATTTGGGTTTTTTGTTTAGTGCGCTCGCTAAGATATTTTCTTTCGATCTTATGCCTACGTATTCCCGATTACCGAAATAGGGAAATCAGAGCGTTCGTAGTTCCTCCTATTCTATGGGAGGAAATGGGTGTTTTTGGTGTCTTGTTCAAAGCCCAAGACGTGAAGCGAAAGGTGATTTGTATCTTGTTCAAAGCCCAAGATGTGAAGCTGAAGGGTCTATTTGTATCTTGTTCAAAGCCCAAGATGTGAAGCTGAAAGGTCTCAACTTTAGAGAGAATTTGTCATCTCTAAAGAGGGGGTTGTATGTCACAACTGTTTATAAAGGAGAATTACTTTAACCAGGATTTGTGAATCCGGCAATGCCATAATTTCCTTTATGGGGGATTTTAACCTGAAGGAGAAGACTTTAACTCAGTGTAGAGCAATGCTATCTTTCCTTAGGAATTTCTCATGCTAAAAGAGGGACAGTGGCATGGATGTAGATGATCCAGAGGCTTGCCGCTTACAGTGATTAGATGAAGGGGAAGGAGTTGTTGATGTTTGTATACTGTGAACGAGGCACAACTTTGATGCTAAAAGGTTAATTGGATTAACCAGTGGTTTTCTTATACAAAGCCTAAGAGGAGGCTATTATGTGTCTCGTACAAAGCCCGAGAGAGAGGCTAAAAAGTTTTGACTCAACGATGGAATCTTTTGGTATCTCGTATAAAGCCCGAGATGGAGGCGATTTGACTCAACAAGAGAGTTTTTTGTATCTCGTACAAAGCCCGAGATGGAGGCAAAAATTTGTTTGGCTCAATAAGAACCTTTTTGTATCTCGTATAAAGCCCGAGATGGAGGCGAAATGGGTGATTGACTCAACGAGGGAGTCTCTTATGTGTCTCGTACAAAGCCCGAGAGAGAGGCTAAACGTTGTTTGACTCCGCTGGGGAGAATCATTGTACAAAGCCCAAGAGGAGGCTAGGGTGACTGTTTCAGTTAAGTGACAGGTCCAGTATACTGATTTTAAAGAGAAAATCAGTTCTTATATGAGCAATACTGTACTCATAGATTTTGATTCAAGGATCTGGGTTATTCCTGTTTTTTAGGGAAGCGGGAAATCCGAAGGGTATTGAGACTGTCCGAGTCTGCGGGTTTCCTTCCTATTTAACGAAGGGGTCACTTGAGAATGTCTTTGAGACTCAAGGAAGTTAGACTGTCCAAGTCGAGAGTTTTATCTTTTGTACTATGCTTTGAGAAACAGTAGTAGACTCTATGAAAAGACTGTTCTATGAAGATGATTAAGTTCTGTTCCTATACCTCTAGGAGGTCGTCGGGACAATTTGTACGAAGCCCAAGAGGAGGCTGAAAACTTTTAAGAAGCCGATGGGTCCTTGTACTAAGCCCAAGAGGAGGCTATCATTCCCGGAGGAAGAGATCATTATACGAAGCCTAAGAGGAGGCTGTGAATACTTCTAAGAAGCCGTAGGGTCTGTGTACGAAGCCCAAGAGGAGGCGGGGTTGCTTTTAGGAAGCCCGTGGGTCCTTGTACGATGCCCAAGAGGAGGCCGATGCTTTTAAGAAGCCGATGGGTCCCCAAATCCCGAGAAATTCAAGGCAATGCTATTCACCGAGAATAAATCAAAGTCCGGAAAGTACGAGAATTTGGAAGAAACTCAAAGATGCCATTCACGGAGAATACATTCATCTCTGGGAGTAGAGTTTCTTGACAATTCCTAATGAGGACAGCCTGAGAGAAGACTGTGTCTGGTGATCCTATTGGGGATCTAGTTGTCTATTTCTACGAATAAACGAAACGACGTCACCTAGTTCTAGACGTAGTTGCCGGGGAAACTCGAAATATCTATACTATTATTACACAGTTGATATGAGTTTATGAAAGAAGACTTACAGTGAAACAGCCCCATAATACAGTTATATGTATATGAAAGCGGTAAATGAAAGCGATAACCACTTACTCGGTTGTAGAGCTTCCATGCTGTTTGGTTAGTTGTTCAACAAAGAAAGATTGAAAACAACAGTATATTCAAAATCAAAGGAGAAAGTGCTTTGAAAAAGAAAGATTTGGGGCTTACAGCTCAAGGAGAGGCCCAGGGTTTTGCACTGTTTGGATTTGTACAGAGGGACTTATACAAGTGACTGAGGCCCAAAATGTTTTCTGTACAAAGGGATGGGTCTTACACTCCAATGGAGGCCCAAATGAGTTTTAAGAAAAAGAGTGGGGCTTATAACACAAGGGTAGGCCCTGATGATTTTTCCGTTTGAAATGGCGATCGCGCCGAGGTTTTCTTTTAACGCGGAGGGACTTATACAATAAGTGAGGCCCAAAATGGTTTGGTTAAAAGGGGATTGGGTCTTACACTCTATTAGAGGCCCAAAGTGTTTTTGAATGGGTCTTATAGCTCAAGGAGAGGCCCAGGGTTATTTTTCAAAAGGCGATGATCGTGCCGTTTATTTAAAAATGTACAGAGGGACTTATACAACGAATGAGGCCCAAAATATTTATGTACAAGTGGGTTGGGTCTTATACTCGCTCAAGAGGCCCAAAAGGTTTTGAAAATGATTTATGAGGGTTGAATTAATCCAAAAATCCTAATTTGTTTTCAAAAATGTATTTAATTGAATAAAAATTCAATTAAAAATGATCAAAATTGTTTAACATATGAAAAACAAATTGTGATTTTGGATTAATGCTTCAAAAATTAAGTATTGACCTACAAAATAATTAGAAAGCATTAAAAGTTGCAAAATCAATGTAGAAAAAAATACTTAAAATGTCAAAAACAATTAAAATATTAATTCTTTGCAAAAATATCAATTATATGAAATAAATAATATTTTTGGGATTTTTTGATAAAATAAAATATTTTAACATTTTTGTGAATTATTAAAAAAATAATCAACTCAAAATCATTAAAACTCAGAGAGAAATTAATTTTTGAATCAATTAAACAAAATCACAAAATTCAAATATTTGAATTTGTGAAAAAGGCGCCAAGAACACAAGCAAGAACACGCGCGTTTTTCTGGGTTTGGCTGATTTGCGTTTTCCATCCAATCTCACTGAATACGTAATTATATCATGCAATCCACATATCATTATGCTCGTCTCAACCTCACGATCATGTCTATAACACTTAATTTCATTTAAATTAAACATAAAACATGAAATCACGAAGAAACCTCAAGAACCCTAATTTCTGCATGAAGGCTAGGATTTTTGAAACACGATTCAAACAATGCAATTAATTGAGGGGAAACATTCCATGCATGATTATGAACATATGGCCAAATTATTGTGCGAGGAAATATGCATAGATTGAGAGATGACCAAGTATGTGCTTATATACCTCTAGGCCGTGACAACAAGTGCAATGTGATTTTTGATTTGGAGGTGTTACAGATGAGTGGTGATGATCTGAACAACTTCCCTACACCCTATGAAGTGTGTTTGAATGGTTGGACTTGATTGAAATTGGCTGGATTAATTTGTGGTACCTCAGCTGCAACTTGATTGAAAGTTTGAGCAACCAGCTGGTGATTTTGTGAAATCAGTGTTCCAGATGTTATGTGAGTGTTTGGATCACTTCTATATGATGTATGTGAGATGTGTGAGTGATTGGTTTGATTGGAATTGCTCTCAAACTCAAAACCCGATAGCTACCTTGCCAAGAAAGACATTTTTGCCAAGAGAAAGAGATTTTGAGGAAAGCATCTGTTTGATGGCTTTGGTGTACTCAAACTGATCACAATTGAGCTCTATTTATTATAGAGCAAGTTTGTTTTGGGATCCACAGTGAATGGCAACTGCAGCAGGTGTTTGTTCAATGTTGGCCAATGGAAATGCAAGTCTCCTCTAGCCATTGACTAGAGGTTAGAGCACAGAGCTTTGGTTCCCTACTTGTTGGAGGAATCTTGACTGAATTCAGTTGCAAATGTGTCAGTCCATGCCACCTCTAAGCATCTATTAAATGCTCCAATCCAAAATTGGAGTCTTGTCCCTCTTTTAGGGATTTTTAGGAATAACATGCTACTTCTTGTTCCAAGGACTTTGGAGGCTTGGCTCAGTGATTGTCCCTTTTAGATTCAATCCTCAGATGTGTCCAAGTGGATAGGAGCATTTTAATTTGGCTGATTTTGGCAAATCGAGCAAAGTTGCAAATTTTGCCTTGCCTTTGACAGATTTCAGCAATGCAACTTGACAATGTCATATCTCATGGTGTAAGTTGAATTTGGCAATGTTCTTGGCCATTTTGGAAAGCCCTTACATGATACAACAACTATTTGAACAAGTTTGGTTTTGATCTCTTTTGATTCCAAGTGAAAAATCCCTCTACATTTGGCAAAAAGTGAAGCAAAATCTGACTTAGTGAAATTTTCACTAAGTGTTGGAACAAAGTGTGATTTCTTGATTTTGATCACTCCATAACTCAAAATCCTTAATGAATTGGCCTTAGGTCTAGTTGAAGTTTTTGTAGAGGGTAATGAGGGCTACAAATCCATCTTTGGATGAGAAAAAATGGCTGTGTGGTTTAGGAGTTATGATCCTCCAAAGTTAGTGCATTAGTGGTACTTTTTCCATAACTTAGAAAAATTTCTAAGTTTTATGGTTACCCCTTTTACAAGTTATCCAACTTTCTTTGATTTTTCTTGATGAATGATGATTCAAATCATACATTAACATCATTTTAGGGTTAAAAATCCATTTTGGTGAAAAATCTCAAAAAGTCAAAGTTGACTTTTGTGCACAGTTGACTTTTTATCAGATGAATTCCAAACTGTGCAATTCTTCATGAAATCATGTCCTTGACCTAAATCAAACTTTATGGACATGTTCCATGGGTGTCATAGGGTATATTGAATCATGTCTTAGGGCTTGGGAGCATGTCCTGGTCAAAAGTCAAAGTTACAGTTGACTTTCCTCGCGAAACCCTAATTGTGGTGCAGATGAAAATGAGACTTGTTGCTCAAGCTTCTTGGATTAATCCATTGTTCCAAATGGATCAATATAGTTCATTAGAGACCCTTAAATCATGTCTTGAGGTCTTGGCTCTTGATTTGCCCTAAAAGTCAACTTAGGGGTGAATTAGGTCAAGAAACCCTAATTCTTGATTTTTGATGTATGCATTCCCTGAGGCAAAATTGACTGGATAGATGGGTCCATGAGGTTCCATGGAGTACATTAGGTTGTGTTTTGGATCTTTGGCTTATGTCCAGATGAAAAATTTACATCTGGAGGCCCTGGTCGACCAAAACCCTAATTTGGTGATACTGGCGATCTCGAGACTTGATCCACCTAGAAGGGAGCAGCCTTGTGCTTAATCCTTGAAGTGGGAGTCCTTTTGATCCATTGTGGATGTTTGAGAGGTTAGACAAGTTGAAGATCATGTCATTCCTTGATTGATCCTTTGTCTAAGGCTCTGAGAGGGCTTAAAACCCTAATTTTGATTGTAGTGAATGCTCAATACTCCTTGAGGCATTTGATGAGGCATGATGGTTTATCCACATTGTGATGATGATTTGCACAATTATGGGAAATCTTAGTGGTCAAAATTTGGGGTATGACAGTAGGCACGAGGGCCCTAATCCTCCGCGAGCACCTTCTTTCTCTCTTTTCTTTTTTCCCCTCTCTCTCTCTCCTCTTTCTTTTAGCTAGAAGCCTTTAGATAGATAACCCCTCCAAGCCTAGAAGCAAGCGAAATGGTTCCCGTCGAGTACGACAGATGCGTTAGGTGCTAATACCTTCCTTTCGTATAACCGACCCCCGTTCCCGTTTCTCTTCCCCTTGGGTTTTATCGATATTTTCCCTGTCCTTTGGGACTAAATAAAGTTCGGTGGCGACTCTGTTGTATCTCTGAGTGTGCGATTCACTCAGGTATAAACCAGCCATCTTCAGCTGGCGACTCTGCTGGGGACTCAACTTGCTTGCAAGTTAGGGTCTCGCCTAGTTTTGTTTGCCTTTCTTGCTTGCTTGGGTGTTTATCTTCTGCGCTTTACTAGTTTTATCTTTACGCTTTATTTGCTTTATGTTTATTTATTGCATTTCTTTACTGCTTTAAATATTCATATGCTGTATATTCTGGACATCTGCTATTTTCTTTGCTGTTGTCGGGTGGGTTTCTACTTTAGAGATAAGCCCAATACACAGGGTTGAGTATACACCTAGGATTAGAGTGGAAAGTAATGGGACCTACGTGCCATCTTGGTGCACTTGGTGTTCATGAAATTCACATCCAGACGAGGTTTTCTTGGGAGATGCTCTGACGTGCGTGTCTTGCGCATTTCAGGGTGTTGATCTAGAGAGTTGTCGACTCTGGCGACCATTCCCGAGGACTCAGTTGCGGCACTCCTCCCAAGGAGCGATAATGGCAGACCAGAAATGGCAAACCCATTACGCTTCTTGATCCGAGGACCTAAAGTTGGGAACTTGCCATAAGGTGATCTTTTTTGGGGGAATCAGTGGACGACCTCTTTGTTTGGCGATAATATTGTACCCCGAGGGATGAATGTACTATTGCTTCTCAAATCGAGAATCCGAAACTGAGAATCCCGCTTTCTAGGAACTACCTGTGAGGGGGATATTGGGTTTTTCTGCAGGAAACCAAGACTTTTCCAACCTTTGTTCTCTCATTGCGTCAGATCTCGCACCGACACAACACTACCTTTGCAGATGTTCAGATTTGACTATTCAGACTATGCTGACTTGTTGATTCTGTTGTTGCATATCATCTCATCATGTCAAATTAATCTTTTTGCATATGCATTAAAATTCCTTTATTTTTTTGCATGAATTGCATTCATTCATGCCCGCATATGCATGTCCTTCATCCGGGAAACCATTGCTCACTCTGACCATTTCTGGCTTGTAGCAAGACGACGACTTGACATCGGTATTTTACCCGCTCAAACAAATCCAGAATCATGGTTGACTTCGAATCTGAGAACGCTACTTACAAGGAAACTCTGGCTCAATTTCAAGGTCGGATGGATCAGTTTCAGACAAATATGGATGCCATTATGGAACTCCTTCGCACGCAGAGGGACGCCTCTTCTGCTGCTGCTGCTGTTGTTGCAACCATTGTCACTCCTGTTGTGACCACTTTTCCTGTTGTTACGGCTACTCCTGCTGTTATCCCTCCCCCCATTATGGTTGAAGTGCCGGCTGAGCCTGTGAATCAGCCCGTTGTCCAGTCTAATGTGAACAAGATGCCCGCTGGTTTCCCATGGGGCATGCCTCCGAATTACACTCCTCATGTTGCTAATAATGGTAGCGCCTTCCTACCATATCAGCCTTTTGTTGCACCCATGCCTAATGGGAATGCTGCTGCATATCCATGGGGCATGCCTATTCCAGTCCCGCCTCCAGTGGTGATTGATGATCACGAGAATCCTCAGGCTCAGACTCATCAAACTTCCGGGTTGGCTGACATTGAAACTCTTGATGAAGAAGAGCATGTGTATAGGGGTCCCCCTATTCATGTTCCAGTTTCATCTCAAGCTGGTCAAACCGCTGTTTAGAATGTTCATCCTGGGATATTCTATCCTGGGGCATCTTCCTCAGCTGCTGTGATACCTCCTCCGAATTATCCATTTGGTGTTCAGATGGGTCAGAATGCTAGTTAGATGGTTAATCAGGGTTTGGTGTTTCCTTCTCAGTTTGCTACTCCGCAAGTGCATGCTCCGGCCGCATCTTAGTTGCCAAATCCTCAGGTTCTGGTCAGGCCCACTCATCAGAACAGACATGCTGACTATAAGTTGTTGGAAGACCGTATCAGAGCTATTGAAGGGTTCTCTGCTTTTGGCATGGAGGCCAAGGACTTGTGTTTGGTTCTGAATGTTGTGCCGCCGCAAAAATTCAAAATACCTGATCTTCCAAAGTATAAAGGTTTGAGTTGCCCGCGTAGTCACATCACTATGTACTGTAGGAAGATGGCATCCCATGTTGATAATGATGAATTGTTGATTCATTGTTTTCAAGATAGTTTGTCTGGTGCTTCGTTGGATTGGTACATGGGTTTAGAGCGCAACAAAATCCGTACTTGGAGGGATTTATCTGAAGCATTCGTAAAACAATACAAATACAACCTTGATCTGGCGCCTACTAGATTACAGCTACAAAATCAATCCCAGCGCTCAGCTGAAACATTCAAAGAGTATGCGTAAAGATGGCGTGAGATGGCATCTCGTGTGCGACCTGCTCTCTCTGACAATGAATTGGTTGACCTCTTTATGGGTACATTGCAAGGTTCCTACTATGAGAAAATGGTCGGTAGTTCTTTATCGAACTTCGCTGAGATGGTAACCATTGGTGAACGGATTGAAAATGGTTTGAAGACTTGAAAGTTTCCAGGAGCTGCTTGCCAGCAGCCGACCAGAAAATCTCATAACAACCAGTCCAAGAAAAAGGAAGGTGAAGCCAATGCTGTGACATCCCAAGTTTCTCCTCAATATCAAGCACCCATGGCTCCCATGCCATATTATCCATATCCGTACATTGCTGCTGCGCAATATCAACAACCTCCATATCAGTATCATCCACAACAACCAGTTCAGAATGCTCAGAATCGGCAACAAATACAGCAGAACAACAAAAATCAGCAGAATCAGAACCGTCAGAACAACAGCAATCAAGGAAACCGTAAGCGTCCGAATTTTGATAGAATTCCGGTGTCATACACGAAGTTGTTTCCTTACTTGGTTCACCAAGGGGCAACTGTCCCCAAGCAGATTGCACCTGCAATTCCTCCATTTGGCCCAAAGCATAACCCAAATGTGTCTTGTGCTTATCATGCTGGATACATAGGACATGCAACAGAGGACTGTTTTATTTTCAAAACCAAGGTTCAGGAACTCATTGATAAGAAAGTTTTGACTTTTGATGAGGAAAGGCCTAACATTCAGAGTAATCCGTTGTCGAATCAAGGTGGACCTGCAGTTAACATAATTGAGGATAATTACAGGGCTGAATTGATCATGGATGTTGACGAAGTAAAGACACCGATGGATGTGGTTCTCAAGAGATTGAATGAACACGGGTTGTTGAAAGGGTTGCATGGTAAATGTCATATTTGTGACGATAATCCCAACCAGTGTCGAAGGCTAAAGGGTTGTGTCCAGATTTTGATGAACTGTGGTGAAGTTCAATTTACTAGATCTAAGCATGTCGAGGAAGTTTCTGCCATCGAGCCATTCACCATTGTCTATAGGAAGATTCCTGTGGAATCCCCTAGGCAGAAGAAGGTACAACCCATCATTGTTTGTCCGCCGAAGCCGTTTTCGTATCAGAATTCCAAAGAGGTACCATGGAAATATAGGTCTACTGTGTTTTTTGGAGGTCAAGAGATAAGGTTCACCGAATCTGAGATTGTGAATGTTACAGTCGGTGGAGGTATGACTCGTAGTGGACGAGTGTTTGCTCTGAAGCTCACTACAAAGCCTGTTCAAGTTCCAACTATTGTTCCTCCCAAGGAAACGCCTGCATCTGCAACCCCTGCTGTTCAACAAGGGGCACCTTTTTCCGCAGTTCCAGTACCGACTATCCCGTCTGAGGATGTTTCAAAAAGCAAGGAGACCCTTGATGATCAAGAGTTCCTTAAGTTGATCATGAAAAGTGACTTTAAAATTGTGGATCAGCTGGGTCAGACTCCCTCGAGGATCTCAATTTTGTCCTTACTCATGATTTCGCCTACGCATAGATCAACTTTGTTGAAAGTGTTGAACAGTGCCCATGTCCTGCAAGATATATCTGTTGTCGAGTTTGATGATGTGGTGGCCAATATAACTGCAAGGAGATACTTGGGCTTTAATGAATCAGAATTACCTCTTGAAGGAGCGCCCCATAACAAAGCACTGCACATATCCGTCACCTGTACAGACATCCTCTTATCTCGTGTTCTGGTGGATACCGGTTCTTCCCTCAACATGATGCCTAAGGGCACGTTGAGCCAATTACTGGTAGAAGGGAGCGAGATGAGGCCGAGCTCCTTAGTTGTCAGAGCCTTTGATGGTTCTCGAAGGCAAGTCATCGGAGAAGTGGACTTACCCATCAAGATTGGACCATATTTGTTTACCATTACCTTCCAAGTGATGGATATCAATCCGGCGTACAGTTGCCAATTAGGTCGTCCGTGGATTCACGCTGCAGGGGCAGTTACCTCCACTTTGCATCAGAAGTTTAAATTCATGTTCGACGATCAGCTGGTCATCGTCTGTGGTGAAAAAGATCTGATTGTGAGCGAGTTATCATCTTTCCGATACATCGAGACCGAAGAAGGCATAGCTGAGGTGCCGTTGCAGTGTCTCAAATTCGAAGATGTCAGTTCTGCTTCAACTAGTCAAAATAGATCACCACAAGTGACTTTAGCTTCTGCCAAGAGTGCTAAAGAGACCATCGATAGAGGTGCCTTACCAGGCTGGGGGCATGTGATTGATGTGGTTGAAAAGCACAATTGTTTTGGATTGGGTTAGCATCTTGGTCGTCAATCCAGCTCGCATGGTCCAAAGCAGTGCAACTTTGTCAAGTTCAATAGCACGGGTTTCCAGCAAGGTGACATCGTGGGGGCTACGGATAATGTTGGTCCCAGTAATCAGATTTCAAGCTTTGTGCGCAAATGTCCGCCGGGTTTCAAGCTTAATAATTGGACATCTACCGTGGTTCCTGTGGTTTTCCCATTCAACATGTAATGCATTTTGCTTTCTCATTCCCTCGTCCTCGCCCGAGACGAGTGGATAGCTTGTAAAGGGCCTCGCGCTTTTGCAATATTATGTGATCAATAAATAAAAGTTTTTTGCATTCAAAATCATGCTCTATTCTCTTTCTTTATTTTACTTTTTCACAAAACAAATGGCAAAAGTTTCTTTTCTTTTTCACTTTTTAAATAGCTCATTCTAAACATATTCATAAACATGCAGAACTAATAAAAGCATTGATAACAACATGGCAAACATCCATTGTAATTATGGAATTCCAATTAACCAAGCCGAAGAAGATGGTGAGGAAGATTGTGAATTATCGGCTGAACTAGCAAGGCTCCTTGAGCATGAGCATAACAAGATTCAGCCACACAAAGAGCCAGTGGAAGTTGTTAACCTTGGTACTGATAAGGTCAGAAGAGAAGTCAATGTTGGTGCATCCCTCGCAGAGCATGTACACTCCGAGTTGGTCAAGTTATTGAAAGAGTATGTTGATATCTTCGCCTGGTCCTATCAAGATATGCCTGGGTTGGATACCAACATCGTTGAACATCACTTGCCACTCAAGCCCAGATGTCCTCCTGTCAAGCAAAAGCTCAGGAAGACTAGACCCGACATGGCACTCAAAATCAGAGAAGAGGTAAAGAAGCAACTTGACGCTGGGTTCCTTGCCACTTCCGAGTATCCTGAATGGATTGCCAACATCGTCTCAGTTCCAAAGAAAGATGGAAAGGTCAGAATGTGTGTGGATTATCGAGATCTCAACAAAGCAAACCCGAAGGATATTTTCCTTTGCCTCTGATAAGTGGTTTTCAATCGTATATTTTCAGTCGTCTGTGTCGTTCGTTTTCCATGTTACGTTCGATATTTAAGTCTAGTTGTTTGTTTTTGCACTTTGTTTTCATGTTTTTGTCGAGTAAGTTGTTTATGAATGTTTTTATTGTTTTGTACCATTGGTGCCTTTGATGTGGTTGTTTTCAGTGTATTTTCAGGTTCACAATAACAAGTTAATCGGACGCATCCGAAACAGCGTTTCGGAGTGCGAGAAGGACTAAAATGTGGTGTCCTAGAGGCCTGACACGGTTGCCCGTTGTCGCTCCCAGGATTTTCATCCAAGTACAAACGCGAGAGTGGCGCGGAAAAAAAAGAGTCGCCAACCGTGTAAATTTATCCCAAGAGAGGGAAAGGGAACACTGCATAAACCTTAGGAAGAGGGAAAGGAATGGTCATCGCAACCATAACCTGGGCTCGGGAGTCGGTTACGCGAAGGGAAGGTGCTAGCACCCCACGCGTCCATCGTACTCGATGGAATCCACGCTTGTTGTCTATTCTAAGGGTAAGTCATACTATCATCTAGGGCTGTACTAAACGGAGAGGGAAAGACAAAGACAGACTCGGTAGGACGTCGACGTCCTAGGCCTACGTACCCCCTTTGTGCGATGGGGAACTTAGAGTCAACGTAGTTCGGACCAAGTTCTTTTTGTGTTTTTTATGAGCGACGTTAAGTTCGCGTCCGGCAGTTAGGGTCGATGCCTGTTTGCGACTCAGACGGAAGGTAACGTGCCCATTTCGAAAATAGCCTTTAGTTTGAAGGTCCCGAAGGACAAAAAGGTTTGAGGTTGGTTTGTGTTTTTTAGGACAGAAGTGGCTTAAGTTAGTTCCTAAGCTGCATTGCACCAAAGTCTAGGGCACAGGGGCGAATACTTAACGCATCGTCCCAAGACAGGACGCTCGCTAAGCACTCTAGAAAGATGAGAGGAAGCCCCTCATTTCTCATTCCCCATACTTAAGGCTCGTGCGCAATACACCTTATTATTATTAAGTGTTTTAAAGAGATTTGAGGTGAGAAGAGAGAAGACACAAGGGTAACTCTAAGGGAACTATGAGTCCTAATGTTATCATGCATGGGTGACCTACGGTTAGTGAGGTTCAACCTAAACCCTAAAGAATAAAGATAGGAGAGAAAAAGGTAAAGGTAACCATGGATACTTATCCATACCCTTAAGGAACTTACCTTGATCCTGCATAAAAGGTTAGTGAGAAACAGATATGAATAAGAGCAATGAGGTGAATGAAAATCAAACAACGGCAAACAATGATAATAATAATCCAAACATGAATCAAAGGAACAAAGAACAACCCCAAAGCAATTGGCACAAGTGCCTTTCAAGCAAGGTAATTAGATAAGATTAAAGATGCGCACCCAAAAGAATCTCAAGAGAAAGTAAATCAAATAATTAGAAAAATAATTCCTAAAATTCCCAAATTAAATAATAAAGTTCCTCAACCAGAGGCAAACAACATATAAAAAGTCCCTGCAAAAATCCGAAATGTTAGCCATTCAAATAATCATACAAATTCAAGTAAGGGATATGGTTCAGTGTGCCAGAGAGAAGGACCTAAATGCAATGTGAACAAATATTTAAAAATGAAAGAAAAATATTTTTATGCAACTTAATATGTTAATGAATGAGTGCAAAAAGAACGAGTGAAAAATATTTTATAGATGAAGAGAAATAAAATGAAGAAGTTCAAGTATGAATGAGATGTGTAATTAAAAAGAGGTTGGATTAAACAATTAATTTAAACTACAAAAAATAAAATAAAAAATAAAATTTGTGAAAATTTTATAGGATGATAAAAATGATGTATTAATTTTATGATGATTTTTTAATGCAATTAGGTATTTTTAATAATTAAAAATGAAATATGATAAATGAATTAAATAAAAAGTAGAAAATAGATTGAGGGGGGTGCGTTAGTAAGGAAATCATGTGGGAATTGGAGTGGGCTGCATATGGGGGGTGTCAATAATAGGGCCCAGCGTTAGGTCCATCAGAAGATAAAAAAATAATAAAAAAATGCATCTGGGGGTGCAACAAGTAGGGAAAATGCGTTGGGATTAAATTGGGCTTGGAAGGAGGGGTGTAGGAAGCAGGCCCAGGCTAAATAACAAATCAGAAAAAAATAAAATAAAAAAAAAGGGAACACCCTGCGCAAGCCATGTGCACGGCACATGCGGTTTTAATTTGTTGGCAGCATCGTGGCCTTGTGATTCATCAAACGATCCATGGTTAGTCAGCAAAATAAAAAAGTAAACGAAACAAATAAGAATGATTGGGCGTGCGTGGTAAGACTCGTGGGTGCATAAACATGAGATTACAAATTTAAAAATTAGAAAAAAAATAAAACAAATAAGAGGTGGCAGCATCGTGGCTGTTGGATCCAAGAAATGGAGGGTGAGGATTGCGTCTTCCTCCCTTGGAACCCTACCTCGCCGGAAATGCACAGATCGCCGGAGCCCCAGCTCCACCTGCAATTCTTAAAAAGTGCCCAAAAAATACGCACGAATACACTATTCCAACCGGTTTTTCACGAGGATTAAGATTAAGCATTCCAAAATCACAAATAACGCGTATATAAAGCAAAACGAAGGAAATAGTGTAAGGTTCAAAACTTTAAAACTCACCAAGCAACCAATGTACACGTCCAAATTTAAAAGTAAACATATCTGGATGATCAGTGGGCCTCACACGACATTATGCATATCAAAAAGAAAGGTTTTGTGACCATGAAAAAAACGATATACCTGAGATGGCACGACCTTTGTTCCTGCTTTTAGCTCCAAGAGACGGTTGGTTTTCGTCCCAGAGATCCCTAGGGTTGAGTTTGTGGAAGAATTTTGTGATGAGACCTCCTGAATCGTGAGCTTTGATGAAGAATCCACCTTTTTGTTTTTCTTGAGATCTCCTCTAATTTCACGTGCATGCCCTTCAACCCTAGCATGAATTGGCTTATAAAGACTAGGGTTTTCTTCTGACAATGACTTGGGCTTGGGTAAATCCAAGTTTAATGATTCTTGCATTATTTCATTTAATATTGAATTTTAACTAATTAAATCCAATAAAAATAAAATAAAATGAGGAAAAATCAAATATATGCTCTTTGGGTCGTGCATGGCTTTATGTTTGAGTTTGGTTTAAGAAACTTATGGCCCATTTGTCAAAATTTGGATTTTAGGCATAGTTTGCTTTGTGCACCTCCTCAAAATTGCCCAACTTTGACTAAGCATAACTCCTTCAATTTTTAGCTCCTTAATGCAAACTAATACTTTTTAGAAACCTCAAGATGTCCTCTAACCAACCTTTTTGGTCCAATGTCAATTTGATCTTCCATGTTCAAGTTATGAGCTTTTGAAAAAGGTTGACTTTTGTTGACTTTCAAAATGACCTATAATGTCTTGGCTCATATCTCCCAAATGAAGCATTTCTGGACTTGGCTTGTGAGACACAAAGTTGTAGGGAATTAAATTTCCTTCAAGATGGGATTTGGTTGAGGAATTTTTTATGAAGTATGTGGAAGTTAGGCCTGGTCAAAGTACAGTTGACTTTTCCTACAAAAACCCTAATTTAGTAACTCCTGATTCTTGATGATTCTGAGGTTTCCCTAATGAATTGTGATCAACCCTTGATCAAATGATGAATTTCACCCCATAATCTTGATGTTGACCAAAAATCTTGAGGTTTGACTTTGTGTTGACCACAGTTGACTTTTTGACCAAGTTAACTAATTTTCAATCCATTGGCCAATTGAACTTCTCCTGAACCAAACCGATGGACAATCTTCCACTCCTAGATACTTAGGGACCCCAGGAATACCATGGAATCAAGTCTTGCCCAAAAAATCAGAAATAAACTGACTTTATAGCAAACCCTAGTTTGTGGCATCCTCAGTCTAGGAGGAAATAGCACAGTCTCCAAATCCAAATTCCTCTGAATATGATGTGTATCCTCTCCAACAAAGATAAGATATGCCATTTATTGATGATAAAAACCCAAAGAGCTTGCCCATTGGAGCAATAAACCCAAGAATCTCAAAACCCTAATTCATGCACTGGTTAGGAGGGAGTAATCCACTTGAAATCCCTTGCCACCTGTGAACCCATGATGATGTAGTAGACCAGATAAGACCTTCTTGAACTGTTTCAAGCACCTTGACCCTATGCTAATGATATGCATACATGATAATGTAAAAAATGAAATGAAACATAAGCCAGTTAGTAAAAGTAAGGAGGGCAAATTTTGGGGTCTACAGCTGCCCCTATTCAATCAACTTGGTCCTGAGTGGTATGATAGCAACGGCTCTCAGACATTCCAGGATACACGGGGAATGAATACTGAAAGAACCCCAGAAATTTGCTAGTGCTGAGAACAACGAGACGGAGCGTGCTGGAAAAAGGGAATATGACCTCAATCATGTCCACAAGAAAACGAATACGACCTCAATCGCCCGCAAAGGAAGACTGACCTTAATCACTCCCACAAATAAAATACGAATACGACCTCAATCGCACCCATAAAACGAATACAACCTCAATTATACCCGCAAGGAAGACTGACCTCAATCACTCCCACAAATAAAATACGAACACGACCTCAATCGCACCCACAAAACGAACACAACCTCAATTGCACCCGCAAAGGAAGACTGACCTCAATCACTCCCACAAATAAAATACGAATACGACCTCAATCGCACCCACAAAACGAATACAACCTCAATTATACCCGCAAAGGAAGACTGACCTCAATCACTCCCACAAATAAAATACGAATACGACCTCAATCGCACCCACAAAACGAATACAACCTCAATTATACCCGCAAAGGAAGACTGACCTCAATCACTCCCACAAATAAAATACGAACACGACCTCAATCGCACCCACAAAACGAATACAACCTCAATTATACCCGCAAAGGAAGACTGACCTCAATCACTCCCACAAATAAAATACGAATACGACCTCAATCGCACCCACAAAACGAATACAACCTCAATTATACCCGCAAAAGAAGACTGACCTCAATCACTCCCACAAATAAAATACGAATACGACCTCAATCGCACCCATAAAACGAATACAACCTCAATTATACCCGCAAGGAAGACTGACCTCAATCACTCCCACAAATAAAATACGAACACGACCTCAATCGCACCCACAAAACGAACACAACCTCAATTGCACCTGCAAAGGAAGACTGACCTCAATCACTCCCACAAATAAAATACGAATACGACCTCAATCGCACCCACAAAACGAACACAACCTCAATTGCACCCGCAAAGGAAGACTGACCTCAATCACTCCCACAAATAAAATACGAATACGACCTCAATCGCACCCCCAAAACGAATACAACCTCAATTGCACCCGCAAAGGAAGACTGACCTCAATCACTCCCACAAATAAAATACGAACACGACCTCAATCGCACCCCCAAAACGAATACAACCTCAATTATACCCGCAAAGGAAGACTGACCTCAATCACTCCCACAAATAAAATACGAATACGACCTCAATCGCACCCATAAAACGAATACAACCTCAATTATACCCGTAAGGAAGACTGACCTCAATCACTCCCACAAATAAAATACGAATACGACCTCAATCGCACCCACAAAACGAATACAACCTCAATTATACCCGCAAAGGAAGACTGACCTCAATCACTCCCACAAATAAAATACGAATACGACCTCAATCGCACCCATAAAACGAATACAACCTCAATTATACCCGCAAGGAAGACTAACCTCAATCACCCCCACAAATAAAATACGAACACGACCTCAATCGTATCCACAAAACGAACACAACCTCAATTGCACCCGCAAAGGAAGACTGACCTCAATCACTCCCATAAATAAAATACGAATACGACCTCAATCGCACCCACAAAACGAATACAACCTCAATTGCACCCACAAAGGAAGACTGACCTCAATCACTCCCACAAATAAAATACGAATACGACCTCAATCGCACCCACAAAACGAATACAACCTCAATTATACCCGCAAAGGATAACCAACATAAAGTGGACTTTACTGGGGATAACGTGAAAACAAAACTTCTGTTTTAAACCACCTCATTTCAGAACCTACTGGTAAGATGACTCCGTTGGGGAAGAAGAAGTCTAAATAAAAGACTCTGCCGGGGAGTACAAGTATGAGGAACGCGTCCCTCCAAAATCTCCTGAGTGATGCCACCTCCTGCTGGCAAAGAAAGTATCAAACCTGGCTTATGCTTCGAATGCAAATGAAAATGCCATGTTTTTTAGTATGCGATGCAAATTCTTATGATATTCAAAGGGGTCCCTCCAGCAAAATAAATGCCGGTGAGGAAATACCAATTCAGCTGATGACAAAGATAAATTGTCCTCTGAATCCACGAACTCTGCTAAGAAGGATCACTCCGACCGAATCTTTGGATCAACAACTTCTGCTGGGGATGAAATTCCAAAAGAACATCTGCTCTACTGGGGGTTATACGTAACTCTTTGAAAGGGGAGGCCACGGCCTGAATCAGAAGAGTGCCAGATATCACTTGGATTTAAAACCTGCTAGGGATGTCAACCCCTGTTGGACAAACTGTTGCGAGGATCACTACCAAACTCTGCTTGGGGGAACGGTAAGTGCTGACATCCACCCTGCTAGCGGATAACATCAAGCTTACTTATCTGTTGAGGATTAGATTGCACCGTTGCTACTGAGAAAAACATTTCCTGAAGCATTCAGACTCTGTGGGGAAATATGTCTTAATCCGGAGAAAATACTTCTCAAGTCTCCTGCTGGGGGAGGTCTGCTCTGCTGAGGAGAGTGCAATCTCAATGCTGGGGAGAGCAAGCTGCTGGGGAAGTATGATCCCGTTGCCACTCAACCTGACCTGTCTCTATGTTCATAAACGGCCCTTTGAACTTTCCACTTGCCCCAGACCGCCAGGTCTAATGGAAGAAATCATCTCAAGAGGATTTTACAGAATATCGGGCGTTCGCACTGCCCCAGGGTCTTCAAGCTCTTGGAGAGATTTATCATATCTTGACATAACTGCCCCAGTCTTCATAATCCATGAAGTGCATTACCTCGAAAGGGATTTGCAATGACCTGAAATATTCTGTCTTGAAGAGGTACTTTCAATTAACCATTTTCAGGAGTGGATAATCTCCCACGCTCTAGAGGTGTCCTGCCCCAATATGATCTTTGAAGTGACTTTGCCCCTGATCTTAGAATGAATGCCCCAGAATAACTGAATTTCAGAAGGACTTCTCGACGTGACTACCCCAGATTGGCTCCATCTTAACACGACTTACTGGGAGAGCCCACTCTACACTAAGTCTCTTGGCAGCATGCCCCTTGATATGATTGTCCTTCAGAATTTTCAAGCAACCCAACTTGGCAGGATCAAGCTTCTTGACTGACTTTCACTGTGTAAGCTACATTGATGCTTAGGCACATGTATGCAAACAGAACAAGTTATCTATGAGAATTCTAATGCAACACTCATGTTAACCTTGAAGTTTTTATTGAAAATGCGTCGCCCAACCTTGTGAACGAATCGCTAGCTAGGACGCGACCTTGATTTTTGAACGGTAAAACAATGCGCACATGCAATACCAACAAATCTCTTATAGGAGTCAGGAACACTTTCCTGTTGAAGTACGCCTTCGGAATAAACCCTGTTTCAATTAGGACTTTAGAGGGTTGTAACGTGGTCTGGTTCACGGTTTCAGAAAAAAGGATTTATGGCTCAAAGTTTATCGGTGCCCACCCACTCTTCGTGATGTTCTCCAGTCCTATGTTTAGTTAATCTGACCCAAACGCTCATTTCTCGAAAGATTTATGATCTTCAAGGAACCTATGCCACTAATGGTTTGACCCCTAAGGAGGTTTTGGAGTGACAGTCATCCCTTTTATCTTTTGTCTGTAATCACACGAATTCGTTCTTATCGGGGATTTTCTTTTCGCCTTTCGCTTTTTCTTTCTCTTTTTTTTTATCCCTAATTTTTGCTTGGACTGACTCTTTTGAATTTTTTCGATTTCGAAGTCCAGCGGGACGCCCTAACTTTTGCCTAAGTCGCTTGTTCTCAAGCTTCGACTTAGCGGGCTTTCTCTTTTTATTCCCCTTTTGAACAAAGCGTGTGACACTGGTTGTCTTACTTGCTTGAAAGGGTTGTGACTGCCTCACTCCTTAGTTGTTGACGGATAACCATCGGGGTTTCATATCTCTTGCACACTCTCCTTGGAATTTGAGCGCTCGGTCAAACTAGCTGACGCCTACCCTGCCCCTGGGTTAAATATGAGGGTTTTTTCGTACGAAAGAAACTCCTACTCCGAGGCACAAAGGGGTTAACGAGGGTTTATCTCCTTATCTCTCCAGTGTTTATGGTTTTGAAACAATGCCTGTACATCCTCAACAGGGTTCTATCCAAAAGCGTACCATTAGAGACCTGCGTTCTTATTTCGTCATCCCCCCTCAAGAGTTCTTAACAAGAAAAATTGATATTGCAGTGCATATAAACATTTAAGAGTGAATACGAATGGATTTCTTCAAGGAAAACATACTCATTGCATTAATATCATCATAAAAACAAACAAGTCTTGCATACATAAGATGCTTTAACAGAAAATAAAAACTACAAATGAAAATGCAGTAAAGAAGCCGAAGATTGCTATTGCTGAGGAAGCTTAATTCTGCCTGGACGTACTTGCAGACTGAGTGTTCATTTGAGAAAGGAGGCTTCCATTGATGTAAATATCATCTTCAGTGAATACAATGATCTCTGAGTCCACCAGGTCTTGCACCTTATGCCTGAATACATTACACTCATCAATCGTGTGCCCGAACGTTCCCGAGTGGAACTCGCACCTAGCAGTCATGTCATAATCGGGAGGAATAGGGTACGGTACTGGCGCGGTACGCCTTGTTTAAATCAGAGACTTCTTAAGCAGGCACGTAAACAGCTGACTATAAGGGATAGGAACAGGATCAATTATCCTTTTGGGCCTTCTTGGTCTCGATTGCCCCTGTTGCTGATAATTCTGCTGTCGGTGCTGATTTGGGCGCCCAGTCTAGCCCTGCACTTTCCTTTCTGCACTCAGCTGAGGCACAAACAAGGGTTGTGGAAGAGATCCCTGACGCGAGGTGGATCCTTTGGCAAAAGAGGGAGTCATCAGTCCCTTTGCAACACTGGGAGCAACATCACTTTGTTTACCAGTGCCAACTGATGTAAACTTGATTGCCCCTGAGTCAATGAGCTCTTGGACTTTATACTTGAGCATCTTACAATCTTCAACATTATGACCAGGCGCCCCTGAATGGAATTCACACCTATCATGGACACTGGAACCCATACGAAACTTGGTGTGTGGAGGTTCCGCAGCAATCAATTCAATCAGCTGAAACTTGAACAGGTGCTGAAGCAACTGAGCGTATGGCACCGAAATCTGGTCAAGCTTCTTTTCAAACTTTTCTGGATTAAGACCCTCAAAAAACGGTTGTTGATGAAAAAGTTCAGATGGTGGAGAGGATCCACGAGGCAATCCATGGTCTAGAGGAGACCCCAAAGAGATAGGAAGAGTAAGGACCTCTGTTGTGGAAGCGGGCACATGACTGTCTTCCCTATTTAAAATTTCCATGATTAAACCCATCTGAGTCTTCATCTGATTGATCTCTTCCCTTAGCATTCTCTGCTCCTGGAGCATGTCTTCCCCAAATTGCCCCATCTGGCTTCGTATTTCCCTCAACTCAGCTTGGATTCGTTCCATGATTCTCTCCTGATTTGGTCTAGTAAAATACCGGTGAATGTGCTGATCTGAAATCCAGAGATTAGAACAAGATAAGAACACCGGAAATAAACACCTGTCATGCAAAATGATTATGCAAAATGATTATGAATATGCAAATGCAAATGGACGTGTTTGAAAATTCACAAGGCGATCCACCCCTTGATTCTGGTTTAATAACAAGATATAATGGAACTTCTGCTCATATATTAAGAAAACCAGAGAAAAGCCGAATGTCAACAACCACAAATCTGAGATAACAAGTCTGAATACAAAAACCATAGGTCCCAACCAACAAGCCTGGTGGTGATCCACATACAATAAAAGAGGGAAGAAAACTAAGGCATGTCATCAAGGTTTACAAGAGTCAATCCTCCCCATCCGCTATGCTTTCTGCACCAGTCTTGAATCTCCTTGAACAGCTTTCTGGTATCGGGATGCTTTGGCCTCTGAATTAGCCCTTGAATGAGAAGGTCTCTCCTGTGTATGATCCCATCCAAGTATCGGCAATGTAACTCCCAAGCGTCTTCTCCAGAAACACCATCCATGCTAGGACCCTCATGTCTAGGTTTCTTCACTTCAGCTTGGACTTTCAATTCCTCTATGGAGGCTATAGCTTTGTTGAGTTGATCTTGGATAACTTGTCTCTTGAATATCCTTGATAGAATCTCGGCGTCTTTCTTCTTGAGCGTAGACTTCAAATGATCAATCTTAGCTAGGTAAGCATCTTCCTTTCTTTTATTCTCAGCCATGGCAGTTTCTTGGTGATCATTGAACCTGTGAATCTTCAACAAAGCCTTTCCTAATTCCTCATCCTTGGACCTGAGAATGCTACTGATACCATCCAAAGCTTGTTTCATTCTTTCCCTGGATGTAACCATGTCAGCAAGCTCTTTTTTTGCTTTAGCAAGGAGCTCTGTCTTTAACTTGGCGGTATGAGCAGCTTCACCCCGCTCATGCTTCCACTGATAAATCTCTCTCTTTAGCTCACTATTCTCTTCCCGCAACCTTTCCTTTTCAGCCCATAATGTGTTATACTTCTCCAACTCAACGGTGGTAGGAGGCTCGATCACCAAAGGATACAGAGGTGGTTCCATCGGGAATGGGAGAAGCTCCTCTTCTGCTCTCTTCTTAATCCACTCTTTATATGGATGGAAAGCCCGATTATTACTTTTCCCGAATGGAATCTTACCCTTCTTAGTCACCTGTTTCCAAGCATTCACAACTTTCCTTATCAACCCTTGATCCTCAATACCATTGAAGAATAAGGATTCTCGGACATCTCGCTCTTCGGGTGGATTCTTCAAAGGATAGCCAAACTGTCTGATAGCTAGGGAGGGATTATAGTTAATTCCACCTTTCCTCCCTATTAAGGGAACATTAGGGAATTCTCTGCATTTGCAAATGATCTCCATTCCTAGCAAGTCACGATTAATCCAAACGATGTTATCAGCAGTCAGGCCCATAACCCTCTTAGACCACTTCAGAGAATCTTTCGTATCAACGAAAGCGCTAGATTCAGGGAGACGACTCAGAAACCAAGTAGCTAAGAGCGGCGCACAGCAACTCACAGTTTTCCCACGCCTATTCTCATTCTTATAGTGAACTGAATGGTACACATCCCCTAGCAAGGTAGGTATAGGATTCTTCGAAATAAAGATCCTGACGGCGTACATATCCACCAGATCAGGAATATTCAGAAACAGAACAATCCCATAGATACACACAGCTAGAATAGCTTGGGAAGCAGTCCAGTTCTTCTCTTTGACATGTATACAAGCTTGATCAAATAGGAACTTCAATAGGAAACCCTTAACTCCTTGTTTTTCCGCAATGTTGCTGTTCAGAACATGCTCACTAATATGAAGAGCGACAACCATATCTTTTATACCGGGGTGTTCTTCAGAAAAGAAAACTATATCATGACTAATAGGAATTCCCAAAATAAATGAGAATTCTTCCAACGTCGGAGCCAAGATGTAGTTCGGGAAAGTGAAGCAACGCAGAGGCGGGTCGTAAAACTGAAGAAGTGTGTGAATGGCATCCTTCTCATACTGGGAGATATTATAGACAAATTTCAGAAGTCTTCCATACCTTCCACTGAACTCTGTACGAACTCCGGAACCAGCCATATTAATCAATTTATGAATCAGTGTCAAAGTCGGCTCTGGGAACGAATAGGCAACAGTCTTCTTTCCCCGAACATCCATGCTGAGATAACCTCAAAAAACCGGAATCAAAAGTAAGATGCAAGCCCTACAGAATGTCAAACATGTCAGAATGCAAAAAAATGATATGCTCATGCAAACATGGGGTCAAGGCACACTGCTGGATGTGCTGTACTGTTAGCTGAACGAGAAACCAGATAACCAGAGCTCTGAACCACTGAGGAACCCACATAATCAGACATTGACGAGAAATCCAGAATAGGGGTAGGTTGAAGGTCTCGGTTACCTGCAAACCTGCAAACACCCATCCCCTCTCACGTGTAGGTACTAGGATGTTCAGTATCCCGGGCTCTCAGGTCGAGAAATGATGATACGTTCACCATTTCTGGTTTGGCATCATCATCAATCGAGGAGGCCTCAACTGATTCTCCAAGGCGGAAGGTCCTCAGCTTTGGCACTGAGGTCGAGAAACAATAGTACGGTGGAGAAATGACTTTTTACTTTTGTTTTTCGCAAAACATGTTGCGGTTAGCAAGAGTCGCCACCGACTTTTCTTTTATCCAATTTATTTAGGAAAGGTGAAAAGAACAGGAAAGACCGTTTTGAAAAGATTTTTGAGTTCGGGGGATAAGTTATGAAAAGGGAAGGTGTTAGCACCCTTTTTCATCTGTAGTTATCTACGGGCTCTTAATTGCTAGCTCACTTTAACTTGCTTTTTTTTGAAATGTGGTGTGTGTTTAGAAAATATTTCGTAAAAGTTGACTTTGTAATAATTCGTGTAAGAACGTATACAAAGTGTTTGTTTTTGAAAATATTTTTGAAAGTGTGAGGTGTGAAAAGTATTTGTTTTTTGAGTTGTGAGCGAGCATTTAAAAGTTACCTACCCTTAATTTATGAGGTCTTTC
Organism: Lathyrus tuberosus; assembly: GCA_022829125.1. NCBI lineage: Eukaryota > Viridiplantae > Streptophyta > Magnoliopsida > Fabales > Fabaceae > Lathyrus > Lathyrus tuberosus. The sequence continues at coordinate 13,564,778 of JALAZF010000090.1, forward strand.
TTGTACTTATCATTTTCCTTGAGAGATAGCATTATCCATACCATTAGTGGGTAGGTAGTCCTATCTATTGGATGTGGAGGGACAGCGAAGGGTCATCAAATGGTCATAGGAGGCAACATGTAAGGATACCTTAGCAATTCGTAGGGACTACCATCATTTTTCCGTAGGGTCATCGAGGGACAAGATCATTTTTTGTAGGCAACTTGAAGGGTCATCGAGGGACTATGATCTTTATATCGAAGGGACTGTGATGATATTATTCGTAAGCGTCTTTTGCTAAAGTATCCTTACGTTCGAGGGGCATTCATTCCTCGGGGTACAGTACTAAAGTCAATCGAGGAGTGCCTCCACTGATTCTCTTCAAAACGTAGTGGTCGTCCTATGCGAGTTCCAAAGCGGGCCCTCGGGTGCGAATGGGTTTGCCACAGGATGTGGTCTGCCACTGTCACCACTAAAGAGGGATGTTTCCACTAAGGTCCTCAATGATCGGTCACCAGAGTCGACAGCTCTCTAGATCAACACCCCAACATGCGCAAGACAGACACGTTAGAATGCGTCCCAAGATAGCCCGTCTGGTTGTGAATTTCGTGAACACACAAACGTACCAAGCGGGCACGTAGGTCCCACTACTTTCCACTCTAGTCCTAGGGTATTCTCAAGCCTTGGTATTGGGCTTAGCTCTCAAACCCACCCAACCTGCAAAACAAAGACAGCCAGCACAGCACAGCAGTATGACAGTAATAGAAAATGAAATGCAGAAAATGCGGTAAAAATAAAAATAAAAATATAACACTTAAAGCAAATCAAAACCAAACACCCAAAAAGAACAAAGACAAGCAAGCGTTAGGACTGACTCGCTTAGGGAAGGACCAGCATAGGTCAACCAGGGTCCCCAGCAGAGTCGCCAGCTGTCGCTCCCGGGATTTTCATCCAGGTACAAACGCGAGAGTGGCGCGGAAAAAACAGAGTCGCCAGCCGTGTAAATTTATCCCAAGAGAGGGAAAGGGAACACTGCATAAACCTTAGGAAGAGGGAAAGGAATGGTCATCGCAACCATAACCTGGGCTCGGGAGTCGGTTACGCGAGGGGAAGGTGCTAGCACCCCACGCATCCATCGTACTCGATGGGATCCACGCTTGTTGTCTATTCTAAGGGTAAGTCATACTATCATCTAGGGCTGTACTAAACGGAGAGGGGAAGACAAAGACAGACTCGGTAGGACGTCGACGTCCTAGTCCTACGTACCCCCTTTGTGCGATGGGGAACTCAGAGTCAACGTAGTTCGGACCAAGTTCTTTTTGTGTTTTTTATGAGCGACGTTAAGTTCGCGTCCGGCAGTTAGGGTCGATGCCTGTTTGCGACTTAGACGAAAGGTAACGTGCCCTTTTCGAAAATAGCCTTTAGTTTGAAGGTCCCGAAGGACAAAAAGGTTTGAGGTTGGTTTGTGTTTTTTAGGACAGAAGTGGCTTAAGTTAGTTCCTAAGCTGCATTGCACCAAAGTCTAGGGCACAGGGGCGAATACTTAACGCATCGTCCCAAGACAGGACGCTCGCTAAGAACTCTAGAAAGATGAGAGGAAGCCCCTCATTTCTCATTCCCCATACTTAAGGCTCGTGCGCAATACACCTTATTATTATTAAGTGTTTTAAAGAGATTTGAGGTGAGAAGAGAGAAGACATAAGGGTAACTCTAAGGGAACTATGAGTCCTAATGTTATCATGCATGGGTGACCTACGGTTAGTGAGGTTCAACCTAAACCCTAAAGAATAAAGATAGGAGAGAAAAAGGTAAGGGTAACCATGGATACTTATCCATACCCTTAAGGAACTTACCTCGATCCTGCATAAAAGGTTAGTGAGAAACAGATATGAATAAGAGCAATGAGGTGAATGAAAATCAAACAACGGCAAACAATGATAATAATAATCCAAACATGAATCAAAGGAACAAAGAACAGCCCCAAAGCAATTGGCACAAGTGCCTTTCAAGCAAGGTAATTAGATAAGATCAAAGATGCGCACCCAAAAGAATCTCAAGAGAAAGCAAATCAAATAATTAGAAAAATAATTCCTAAAATTCCCAAATTAAATAATAAAGTTCCTCAACCAGAGGCAAACAACATATAAAAAGTCCCTGCAAAAATCCGAAATGTTAGCCATTCAAATAATCATACAAATTCAAGTAAGGGATATGGTTCAGTGTGCCAGAGAGAAGGACCTAAATGCAATGTGAAAAAATATTTAAAAATGAAAGAAAAATATTTTTATGCAATTTAATGTGTTGATGAATGAGTGCAAAAAGAACGAGTGAAAAATATTTTATAGATGAAGAGAAATAAAATGAAGAAGTTCAAGTATGAATGAGATGTGTAATTAAAAAGAGGTTGGATTAAACAATTAATTTAAACGACAAAAAATAAAATAAAAAATAAAATTTGTGAAAATTTTATAGGATGATAAAAATGATGTATTAATTTTATGATGATTTTTTAATGCAATTAGGTATTTTTAATAATTAAAAATGAAATATGATAAATGAATTAAATAAAAAGTAGAAAATAGATTGAGGGGGGTGCGTTAGTAAGGAAATCATGTGGGAATTAGAGTGGGCTGCATATGGGGGGTGTCAATAATAGGGCCCAGCGTTAGGTCCATCAGAAGATAAAAAAATAATTAAAAAATGCACCTGGGGGTGCAACAAGTAGGGAAAATGCGTTGGGATTAAATTGGGCTTGGAAGGAGGGGTGTAGGAAGCAGGCCCAGGCTAAATAACAAATCAGAAAAAAATAAAATAAAAAAACAAGGGAACACCCTGCGCAAGCCATGTGCACGGCACATGCGGTTTTAATTTGTTGGCAGCATCGTGGCCTTGTGATTCATCAAACGATCCATGGTTAGTCAGCAAAATAAAAAAAGTAAACGAAACAAATAAGAATGATTGGGCGTGCGTGGTAAGACTCGTGGGTGCATAAACATGAGATTACAAATTTAAAAATCAGAAAAAAAATAAAACAAATAAGAGGTGGCAGCATCGTGGCCGTTGGATCCAAGAAATGGAGGGTGAGGATTGCGTCTTCCTCCCTTGGAACCCTACCTCGCCGGAAATGCACAGATCGCCGGAGCCCTAGCTCCGGCCGCCCTAGCTCCACCTGCAATTCTTAAAAAGTGCCCAGAAAATACGCACGGATACACTATTCCAACCGGTTTTTCACGAGGATTAAGATTATGCATTCCAAATTCACAAATAATGCGTATATAAAGCAAAACGAAGGAAATAGTGTAAGGTTCAAAACTTTAAAACTCACCAAGCAACCAATGTACACGTCCAAATTTAAAAGTAAACATATCTGGATGATCAGTGGGCCTCACACGACATTATGCATATCAAAAAGAAAGGTTTTGTGACCACGAAAAAAACGATATACCTGAGATGGCACGACCTTTGTTCCTGCTTTTAGCTCCAAGAGACGGTTGGTTTTCGTCCCAGAGATCCCTAGGGTTGAGTTTGTGGAAGAATTTTGTGATGAGACCTCCTGAATCGTGAGCTTTGATGAAGAATCCTCCTTTTTATTTTTCTTGAGATCTCCTCTAATTTCACGTGCATGCCCTTCAACCCTAGCATGAATTGGCTTATAAAGACTAGGGTTTTCTTCTGACAATGACTTGGGCTTGGGTAAATCCAAGTTTAATGATTCTTGCATTATTTCATTTAATATTGAATTTTAACTAATTAAATCCAATAAAAATAAAATAAAATGAGGAAAAATCAAATATATGCTCTTTGGGTCGTGCATGGCTTTATGTTTGAGTTTGGTTTAAGAAACTTATGGCCCATTTGTCAAAATTTGAATTTTAGGCATAGTTTGCTTTGTGCACCTCCTCAAAATTGCCCAACTTTGACTAATCATAACTCCTTCAATTTTTAGCTTCTTAATGTAAAATAATACTTTTTAGAAACCTCAAGATGTCCTCTAACCAACCTTTTTGGTCCCATGTCAATTTGATCTTCCATGTTCAAGTTATGAGCTTTTGAAAAAGGTTGACTTTTGTTGACTTTCAAAATGACCTATAATGTCTTGGCTCATATCTCCCAAATGAAGCATTTCTGGACTTGGCTTGTGAGACACAAAGTTGTAGGGAATTAAATTTACTTCAAGATGGGCTTTGGTTGAGGAATTTTTGATGAAGTATGTGGAAGTTAGGCCTGGTCAAAGTACAATTGACTTTTCCTACAAAAACCATAATTTAGTAACTCCTGATTCTTGATGATTCTGAGGTTTCCCTAATGAATTGTGATCAACCCTTGATCAAATGATGAATTTCACCCCATAATCTTGATGTTGACCAAAAATCTTGAGGTTTGACTTTGTGTTGACCACAGTTGACTTTTTGACCAAGTTAACTAATTTTCAATCCATTGGCCAATTGAACTTCTCCTGAACCAAACCGATGGACAATCTTCCACTCCTAGATACTTAGGGACCCCAGGAATACCATGGAATCAAGTCTTGCCCAAAAAATCAGAAATAAACTGACTTTATAGCAAACCCTAGTTTGTGGCATCCTCAGTCTAGGAGGAAATAACACAGTCTCCAAATCCAAATTCCTCTGAATATGATGTGTATCCTCTCCAACAAAGATAAGATATGCCATTTGTTGATGATAAAAACCCAAAGAGCTTGCCCATTGGAGCAATAAACCCAAGAATCTCAAAACCCAAATTCATGCACTGGTTAGGAGGGAGTAATCCACTTGAAATCCCTTGCCACCTGTGAACCCATGATGATGTAGTAGACCAGATAAGACCTTCTTGAACTGTTTCAAGCACCTTGACCCTATGCTAATGATATGCATACATGATAATGTAAAAAATGAAATGAAACATAAGCCAGTTAGTAAAAGTAAGGAGGGCAAATTTTGGGGTGCTACACCCGTGTCACCTGACACGGCCCGTGTCAGGAGGTATAGGAGAAGGGGAAGACTTGAAGAAAAAATTACCAAGTCAGAAGCCTGACACGGGGGCCCGTGTCACAGGACACGACCCGTGTCAGGACCCCTGAAGGAGAAAATGCGCCAGCCCGTGTCAGGGCTCCTGGGAGTGAAATTCCTTGTATTGTATTTTATTCAAGTTTATGACCTCTGGGGGTATTTTTGAGAATTTGCGCGGTTAAAGTGTGATATGATATTTATGCTGAGAGGAAGGATGGAAAAAGGACTTTTGATTTTTTTTTGAATTGCACGAGAGAATTTTGGGGTGTGAAGATTTCGACGAATTCTCGGAGAACAAGGGTCGATCAAGAGCGGAAGCAATTGACGATCCAAGGAAACCAAATTTCATCGTAATGTTTATTTTTCATTGTTATCCTGTTTTTATTTCAATTATGAACATGAGAGGCTAAACCCCCCAATGCTAGAGGGTGTCACTGATTTGCTTTTGTAATGACTTTTGAATTTCTTAATCTATGAGATTTTGTGTTTCATTTTATTCTTTATTTTATGCAACGTGCTTAATGCTTTATCTTTTTGGAAGATCTGATAATTGATCGTAGTCAGGGTTTGGTCTGACCAACCACCCTAACCTTGTTGCATAATTTTTATCACGATAGATATTAATGAGGAATTGGAATACCCTGTGAAAACCTTTTTATGTCAGAACTATTGCTTGATATTCTTCCTTGGCCACTGAGGAATTAGGGTCGAGGAAGAATACCAAAGGTTTTTCTTTAAAGGAATTTTGGAAAAACAATCTAGAACATAGGAAAGATAAGGTTTGATACATGTCTCTTTAGAGTCGAGGAAAAAATTAAGTCATTGCATTGCAAATTATACACCGTCCCTAGCACGATTCTCATATTCGTACAACCTTTATTTTTTATTATTACATTTTAGTAGTATTGATTCTATTTGGCTAAAAACATATTATCAACCAAAACTTTTATTCAATTGAAATTGTGTGGAAAAAGACTTATTTCACTGCGTAGTCCTCAAGAGACCGACACTGGGGTTTTCCCCAATTATTACTACATCGAGAAAAATAGTACACTTGCTATTTTATCGACCAGCCTCATATTGATGTCTTGGTAGACAACACTGCGCAGTTCTCTGTCTTTTCCTTCATGGACGGTTTTTCAGGATATAATCAGATCAAGATGTCCCCAACTGATATGGAGAAGACTACTTTTATCACGCCATAGGGTACATATTGCTACAAAGTCATGCCATTCGGTCTAAAGAATGCAAGGGAAACATACCAGCGTGCCATGACAACCCTCTTTCACGATATGATTCATAAAGCGATTGAGGTTTACGTGGACGATATGATTGCCAAATCCAAAACTGAGGATGATCACTTGGTTCATCTGAAGAAACTGTTTGATAGACTCCGAAAGTTTAGATTGCGGTTGAATCCTGCGAAGTGCACCTTCGGAGTTCAATCTAGTAAACTGCTGGGCTTTATTGTGAGTCAGAAGGGCATTGAAGTTGATCCTGATAAGGTTTGGGCAATACAGAACATGCCGCCTCCCAAAACAGAAAAAGAAGTCCGTGGATTTCTGGGCAGACTTAATTACATCTCAAGATTCATTTCTCATTTGACGGCTACCTGTGAACCAATGTTCAAATTACTCAGGAAAAATCAATCGGTTGAATGGAATAATGATTGTCAGAAAGCATTTGACAAAATCAAACAATACTTGCAAGAACCACCGATCTCAGTACCACCGGTTCCCGGTAGACCATTAATCATGCATCTCACCGTTCTCGATGAATCAATGGGATGTGTATTGGGTCAACATGATGACACTGGCAGAAAAGAGCATGCAATATACTATCTGAGCAAGAAGTTCACTCATTGTGAGACCAGATACTCACTCTTAGAGAAAACTTGTTGTGCTCTGGTCTGGGCTGCTCGACGCCTACGACAATACATGATTTGCCATACTATATTATTGATATCCAAAATGGATCTGATAAAGTATATATTTGAGAAGCCTGCTGTCTCTGGAAGGATTGCTCGGTGGAAGATGCTGCTAACTGAGTATGATATCCAACATGTTACCCAGAAAGCCATAAAAGGGAGCGTCTTGTCTGACTACCTTGCTCATCAACCTGTAGAGGGTTATCAACAAATGAAGTTTGACTTTCCCGATGAGGATGTTCTGTTTATCAGAGATTATGAGACTCCAGACCCTAACATAGGACCCGAACCAGGGGCGTGGTGGACGCTCGTGTTCGATGGTGCCTCCAATTCTAAAGGTCGTGGAATTGGTGCTATCCTCATCTCTCCAACAGGATTTCACCTTCCCTTCACTGCCAGATTATGCTTTGCATGCACCAATAATATGGCTGAATACGAAACATGTATCTACGGCATTGAAGCAGCAATTGACATGAGAATCAAGATTCTTGAGGTCTATGGAAATTCTGCCTTGGTCATCGGTCAAGTCAGAGGGAACTTTGTGACTCGGGATTCCAAGCTGGTTCCGTACCAACAACATATAGCGAAGTTGAATCCTTACTTTAATGAGATCACTTTTCATCATATTCCCAGAGAGGAAAATCAACTAGCTGATTCTCTTGCTACTTTAGCATCCATGTTCAAGGTCAAGTGGAAGAATGAAGCTCCTCATATCCGCATTGATCACTTGAACGAACCAGCACACTGTTTAGCAATCGAGGATGAGTCTGACAACAAGCCTGGGCTCTACAACATTAAAAGATATATGGAAAAACAGGAATATCCCAAGGGTATCACTATCACTGATAAGAAAGCTCTTAGGCAGCTTTGCGCCAAATTCTTCTTAAGTGGTGGTATACTATACAAGAGGAATTATGATTCTGTGTTGCTCAGATGCGTGGATAGACACGAAGCAAACACGATCATAAGGTCCATACATGAGGGCTGCGAGGGTGTACAAGCTAAAGGTCCTGCTATGGCCAAGAAGATTCTTCGGGCTGGGTATTACTGGACAACGATGGAGGTAGATTGTTACAACTTTGCCAAAAGATGTCACAAGTGCCAAATCTACGGAGACAAGATCCATGTGCCTCCTACTCCATTGAACGTTCTGACTTCACCTTGGCCATTATCTATGTGGGGTATAGATATGATTGGAATGATCGAACCGAAGGCTTCCAACGGTCATCGATTCATTCTAGTTGCTATCGACTACTTCACCAAGTGGGTTGAAGCTGCTTCCTATGCAAATGTTACACGACAAGTGGTTGCCAGATTCATCAAGAAAGAGATAATCTGTCGTTATTGCATTCCTAGCAACATCATCACGGACAATGCAAGCAACCTAAACAATAATATGATAAAGGAGTTGTGTCAAGAATTTAAGATCGAGCACCACAACTCTTCACCATATCGGCCCAAGATGAACGGTGTCGTTGAGGCAGCAAACAAAAACATCAAAAGAATTGTTCAAAAAATGGTCAAGACATACAAGGATTGGCATGAAATGCTTCCCTTTGCATTACACGACTACAGAACTTCAGTCCACACTTCCACTGGGGCAACTCCGTACTCACTCGTGTATGGTATGGAGGCAGTTCTACCAATTGAAGTCGAAATTCCTTCGCTCAAAGTTATCATGGAGGCAGGTCTTGATGAAGCTGAATGGGTTCAATCCAGATACGATCAGCTGAATCTCATCGAAGAGAAGCGCCTTACAGCCGTTTGTCATGGTCAATTGTATCAGAGACGCCTCAAGCGAGCTTTTGACAAGAAAGTTCTCCCTTGAACGTTCTGTGAAGGTGAACTCGTGCTCAAGAGATATTCACCTATTCACTTGGATCCACGAGGCAAATGGACTCCCAACTACGAAGGACCCTTTTGTTATCAAGAAGGCCTTCTCAGGCGGAGCCCTGATCCTCACCACAATGGATGGGGGAGGAGTTGTCATCGCCCGTGAACTCCGATACAGTCAAAATATATTATGCCTGAAAAAAATATAGATAGGAGCCCGCTAGATTGACATCCGCAAGGACAATCTAGGCAAAAATAGATGTCCTGATGGACCGAAAAAAGAAATGTCCATGCAAAAGTTAGGGACAATGAAAAAAAAACAATAGCAACCCGCTAAGTCGAAAACCCGAAAGGGCGACTTAGGCAAAAATGGGCATCCCGGTGGACGAAAAAAAATGTGAAAACATGTCCAGGCAAAAATTAGGGATAAAGGGATTTGACTGTGAACACTTGGGCCTCTTTTCATCACGGCTGGACCTCAGACGGTAACAGAGCAGTCAAACCATCATCAACTGGTGCAAAGCGTTGGAACCTAGACTTATAGTGGATGGTGGCCAATGTTGTAATCAATGCAAAGCATAATTTCCCTTTGCCATTTACATTTGTTTTTCAATTTTTTTGCAAAGTTCCTCATCAAGGATTTTGCATCCTTGTACACACTTTATGTACAAAATTTTACATTCAATAAAATGCATTCTTTGTCATCTCAAGTTGTTTTCATTCCAGTATTTTGTTTGCAAAATAAGCAATTATTTGTGATCACATAATACAATAAAACGATGAGAACAATAAAAAGCTAAACCAATCGAGAAAGCATTATGCATTGCATGTGTTACTGGTAACTCCTGCAGGATAATCGGTAATATCCATTGGTAAGCCTAACACCTGGCCGGAAAAATGATGGTTCTATGAAGAAGTTGTTGTTTACTCAGCAATTCCTCAGCGGCGTCATCATTATCCACAGCAAGCGCCATTACAATTTGTCGAAAAGCTTGTTTACACATAGTTTCTCTGACAGATTTGTAATGCCTCTAGGCAGGTTGCCAAAGTGTTCCCAGCAAAGATAGTTTGCTATCTTTTCCCCAGCAAGGATTGTACATCAACTCCAATAATTTGAAATTATCTGGCCCCAACAGCAGTGGGTTCTCCTCAGCGAAGTCAACGTGATTTGGAAGGATGTATTTCCCCACGCAGAGCCAGTCTTGGTAGGAAGGGTCGATTTGATTCTTCCATCACCAACAGGGACAACCATGGTGATTTAGAAATTTGAGATGTTCTCGGCTCCTTTCCCCAGCAGAATCACCATCCTTTGTGAACTCTCTCCTCCAGCAGAGATTGTCTTTATCTGCGAGTCATCTCCCCAACCGAGGATGTCGAAGTCGTTTTGCTACGATTTCTGCCTAATCGCTTTACACTATACCTTACCTTGTGTCTTTGCATTGCATGACATCAAGCATCATGTAGAAATGCATACATAGCATGTGAATCGATCATACTCCCTCCCCTTTGCCTGACTTATCTCCCAGCAGATTTTCAGCCAACTTTGTTCTTTCCTAACACTCTTCTTTTGTCGCCGTCGGCCAAATTTTCGAGCTACTCTTTTATTTAATCCCCTTTTACCTCGAATCATCGAAAAGCTGGCGCAATTCGTACATTCAGGTCCAAGCGGATTAAATAGGGGCAGCTGTCGTAACCCGAAATTTGACCTCCCTCTTTTGCCTTTTGCATGAGCACAAGCATTCGCATCGCTGGCATACGCATTCGCACTTTTCCTCTGATGATTTTGTTGCAGGAATATTCAGGTTTTCCAAGCCCGATTAATCGCATCCTCACAAGGTCATCACATCATCAAGACAAGCACAAAATAAAGGTTTCCATGCCTATTCATCAATACAAGAGGTCGGAAATCGGAACCATGGTCATAGCACCTTCTCAAAGCAAAATTGGGCAATTTTTTGGCTGGTTAATCGGTTAACCATTTGGGTTAATCGGTTAACACCCCTTCCACAACGACAAATTCAGGTTTTTAACAGCTGTTAATCGGTTAACCTGTTGGTTAATCGATTAACACCTGCTATTTCAGCAAAAATTCAGCATTTCCATCATATTTCAGCAACTCTCTCCACACTCTTTTGGTCTATTCTATTCTAGCATTGTATGGAACATTCTAGACAGTTCAAGACCATTCAAGACATTTCCCTTACATTTATTCTATGCATCACTTCAAATCAAGTGCACCATGTTCCTTGTTTTCCAAGTAATATAGATCATTGGATGTTGAAGTTCACCTTGGGATTGGTACCGAGTTAGTTCTAACTAACCGAGTTAACTACCTTGACTCTGTGAGTCAAGTGTAACTAACTCCAACCCTAACTCCAAACCTCCCAAAGCTAAGTCCAAACCAAAGTCCAAAGCTCTCACACTCCAAACCAAAAGTCTATATAAATAAAGCTTCACTCATTTCACAAACCCTCCACAATCATTCACACAAATTCACACTTTCTTCACTCTCAATTCTCTCATTCTCCTTTGCATTTTTCTGTAACTTCTACACATTCCTCTTCATCTTCTTCACCAAACCTCACTAAAGCTCTTAATTCTTAAAGAATAATCACTTTTCACATTGAAAGTGATTATTTCTTGAGCTTAACCTTCATCATCTTTCCATTCTACTGGATTTTGTGGAGCTTCAGTAGCTTTTGGATTCATCACAAGTAATCACTTCAAGCTTCTTCGATGATAATTCTTATTTCGGAGTTTTCGTCGCAATTTGCACGGTTTCGATTACGATTCGGCCATGCTTGAAGATTCTGCTAGTTTTCTTCGATTATCTTCATCATCTTGCTATTATACTTGAGTTTCTTGAGTTCTACAAGCTTTTGAATTCATCTCAAGTGTGTGCTTCAATATTCTTCGGTGATAATTCTCATTTCGGAGTTTTCGTCGAATTGTGCTCGGTTTCGATACGTTTTGTCAAAAAATTGAAGTTTCCTTTGGTTTTCTTTAATTTTCTGCATCAAGAATCATTTGCAACAATTACCAAGCCACATCTCAGCCTTGTAGGTTGGTAGATCTTACTATTCTCACTGTTTTGATCGTTTCTGCACATTTGCGTCGTAATTGCGATCGTTTTCGGTTTAATTTATCATGCAATTGCTTGATCTTTAATCTCCATGATTAATGCTTGTAATTTGTGTTTATTTGCACTTACATGATGTAATTTTCGTGCACAAAATCATACCATAGCATGTGGAAGTTTGGATAAGTGATTATGTGTTGAAAACTACTTTTGAAAAGTTGTTTTTACTGTTATTTTTGCCACTGTCACAGTGTTAATCGGTTAACCAGTTCATTTTTCACCAAAAACGCTGATTTTCAAGCCATTAACCGATTAACCATATGGTTAACCGATTAACACTGAGCCAGAATGTTATTTTCATGCTTTTTCAAGTGTGTTTACCATGCTTTCTCATTCTAACTTCCATGGATTTATATGCTTCATATTTATGGATGTTTTTAATGCTGTTAACCTCTGTTTAAAGCATATTTACATTAATTCCATGATTGATTTATCAATTTTTGCAATTATGTGTGTTCTTGATATTTGTTTGAACATGCTAATTCTTGTACAATCTTTGATCACTTGACACATGATTTGTGATACATGCTAATATTTGTTTGGCACTGTTTTGCACTTTCATTTCTTGATTACATTAATTTTGTTATATATTGAGCAAATTTAATCATGTATAATCAATAATTTACACCTTTTGCCTTAATGACTTTTCACTCTCTTTGGAAAGTTGTTGGCATGGCTTTTCCCCTTAATTAATTGATCGAAACCATGTTTCGATTAGTTGATCCTTCCTTTTCCCTCTCTTTAGGCTTCCTTTAGAACTTTTTTCTCTCTTTTCACCCCCGCGGAGTTGAAGATTCATACAACGGCCGATACACGACTTTGGAGCGCTGTACAAACTGAAGTTGTTACGCTGTTCACTTCACAACGTGTTGGAGCACTGTATAATTTGGAGCTGTTATGCTGTCCGTTTCAATTCCCACACTATATATTGGGTGCTAGAGAAGGAATGAGGATGGAGTTTTCTACCCTCATTCTGGCTATTTCTTCGAAAAGGGCTGTAGCGAGTGATTTTTGGATGTGGTTGCGAAGCACGATCGCTCTGATACTACAGTTCGATTCATTTTTTATCCTATTAAAGCTGATGAAGGAAGGGAAATAGATGTCTCCAACTAACCCTGCTTGCATACTGAGGTTAAACAGTCAAAATTGCTGGTTTACAGATGCTACAAAGATTCGGGGTTTGTCCTAGGTTATTTTGTTGACGAGGGGTGCTTTAGGCTATTGGTTAGGATGTTAGGACAAATGTATGAGAGTATGGGATTTTGGGTTTTTGTTTAGTGTGCTCGCTAAGATCTTTTCTTTCAATCTTATGCCTACGTATTCCCGTTTACCGAAACAGGGAAATCAGAGCGTTCGTAGTTCCTCCTATTCTATGGGAGGAAATGGTTGTTTTGGTGTCTTGTTCAAAGCCCAAGACGTGAAGCGAAAGGTGGTTTGTATCTTGTTCAAAGCCCAAGATGTGAAGCTGAAAGTAGTTTGTATCTTGTTCAAAGCCCAAGATGTGAAGCTAAAAGTGTTGACCTTAGAGAGAATTTGTCATCTCTAAAGCGGTCTGTTTGTCACAACTGTAAAGGATGATTACTTTAACCGGGATACGCGGATCCTAGCAATGCCATAATTTCCTTTATAGGGGATTTTAACCTGAAGGAGAAGACTTTAACTCAGTTGAGAGCAATGCCATCTTTCCTTAGGAATTTCTCATACTAAAAGAGGGACATTGGCATGGATGTAGATGATCCAGAGGCTTGCTGCTTACAACAATTAGATGAAGGGGAAGGAGTTGTTGATATTTGTGTACTGTGAACGAGGCACAACTTTGATGCTAAAAGGTTGATCGGATCAACCAGTGGTTTTCTTATACAAAGCCTAAGAGGAGGCTAATATGTGTCTTGTACAAAGCCCGAGAGAGACGCTAAAAGGTTTTGACTCGACGATAGAGTCTTTTGGTATCTCGTATAAAGCCCGAGATGAAGGCTACTTGACTTAACAAGAGAGTTTTTTGTATCTCGTACGAAGCCAGAGATGGAAGCTAAAATTTGTTTGGCTCAATAAGAACCTTTTTGTATCTTGTATAAAGCCCGAGATGGAGGCGAAAGGGTGATTGACTCAACGAGTGAGTCTCTTTATGTGTCTCGTACAAAGCCCGAGAGAGAGGCTAAACGTGTTTGACTCCGCTGGGGAGAATCATTGTATAAAGCCCAAGAGAGAGGCTATTGTAACTGGAGAAGGATCATTATACAAAGCCTAAGAGGAGGCTATGGTTACTGTTTCAGTTGAGTGACAGGTCCAGTATGCTGATTTAAAGAGAAAATTAGTTCTTATATGAGCAACACTGTACTCGAGGATTTGATTCGAGGATCCGGGTTATTCCTGTTCTTTAAGGAAGTGGGAAATCCGAAGGGTATTGAGACTGTCCGAGTCTACGGGTTTTCTTCCTATTTAACGAAGAGGTCACTTGAGAATATCTTCAAGACTCAAGGAGATTAGACTGTCCAAGTCTAGAGTTTCATCTTTTGTACTATGCTTTGAGAAACAGTAGTAGACTCTTGGAAAGGACTGTTTTATGCAGATGACTAAGTTCTATTCCTATACCTCTAGGAGGTCGTCGGGACAATTTGTACGAAGCCCAAGAGGAGGCTGGAAGCTTTTAAGAAGCCGACGGGTCCTTGTACTAAGCCCAAGAGGAGGCTATCATTCCCGGAGGAAGAGATCATTATACGAAGCCTAAGAGGAGGCTGTGAATACTTCTAAGAAGCCGAGAGGTCCTTGTACTAAGCCCAAGAGGAGGCGGGGTTGCTTTTAGGAAGCCTGTGGGTCCTTGTACGATGCCCAAGAGGAGGCCGATGCTTTTAAGAAGCCCGTGGGTCCCCAAACCTCGAGAAATTCAAGCAAGCTATTCACAAGGAATATATCAAGTCAGGAAAGTTCGAGAATTTGGAAGAAACTCAAAGATGCTATTCACGGAGAATACATTCATCTTTGGGAGTAGAGTTTCTTGATAATTCCTAATGAGGACAGCCGAAGAGAAGACTGTATCTAGTGATCCTATTGGGGATCTAGTTGTCTATTTCTATGAATAAACAAAATGGCGTCACCTAGTTCTAGACGTAGTTTCCGGGGAAACTCGAAATATCTATACTATTATTACATAGTTGATATGAGTTTATGAAAGAAGACTTACAGTGAAACAGCCCCACAATACAGTTATATGTATATGAAAACGGTAAATGAAAGCGTATAAACACTTACTCGGTTGTAGAGCTTCCATGCTGTTTGGTTAGTTATTCAACAAAGAAAGATTGAAAACAATAGTATATTCAAAATCAAAGGAGAAAGTGCTTTGAAAAAGAAAGATTTGGGGCTTACAACTCAAGGAGAGACCCAGGGTTTTATCAGTGAGCGCACTGTTTGAATTTGTACAGAGGGACTTATACAAGTGACTGAGGCCAAAAAAGGTTTTCTGTGTAAAGGGATGGGTCTTACACTCTCTCAAGAGGTCCAAAAAGTTTAAAGAAAAAAGAGTGGGGCTTATAACACGAGGGTAGGCCCAATTGATTTTTCGTTAAAAATGGCAATCGCGCCGAGGTTTTCTTTTAACGCAGGGGGACTTATACAATAAGTGAGGCCCAAAATTGTTTTGGTTAAAAGGGGGTTGGGTCTTACACTCTATTAGAGGCCCAAAAGTTTTGAATGGGTCTTATAGCTCAAGGAGAGGCCCAGTGTTATTTTTCAAAAGGCGACGATCGTGCCGTTTGTTTTTGACGGTATCGGGACTTATACAATGCACTGAGGCCCAAAAATGATTTGGTCAAAATAAGAATTGGGTCTTACACTCTATTAGAGGCCCAAAGTGTTTTGAAAATGATTTATGAGGGTTGAATTAATCCAAAAACCCTAATTTGTTTTCAAAAATGTATTTAATTGAATAAAAATTCAATTAAAATGATCAAAATTGTTTAACATATGAAAAACAAATTGTGATCTTGGATTAATGCTTCAAAAATTAAGTATTGACCTACAAAATAATTAGAAAGCATTAAAAGTTGCAAAATCAAGGTGGAAAAAAAATTTTTAATGTAAAAAACAATTAAAACATTAATTCTTTGCAAAAATATCAATTATATAAAATAAATAATATTTTTGGGATTTTTTGGGAAAATAAAATATTTTAACATTTTTGTGAATTATTAAAAAAAGAATCAACTCAAAATCATTAAAACTCATAGAGAAATTAATTTTTGAATCAATTAAATAAAATCACAAAATTCAAATACTCAAATTTTGAAAAAAATGGCGCCAAGAACACCCAAGAACACGCGCGTGTTCTGGGCTTGCCCAGATTTGCATTTTCTCTCCTATCTCCCTGAATACTTGATTATATCATGCAATCCACATACCAATCAACTCGTTTCAACCTCACGATCATGTCTATGGTATTTAATTTCATTTAAATTAAACATATAACAAGAAATCATGAAAAATCCTCAAGAACCCTAATTTCTGCATGAAGGCTAGGATTTTTGATACACGATTCAAACAATGCAATTAATCGAGGGGAAACATTCCATGCATGATTATGAACATATGGCCAAATTACTGTGCAGCAAAAATTGCATGGATCATAGAGTTAGAAGAGCTCATGCTTACCACTTGCAGCTGGTGATCGTGATTTGTGTTGGAGGTGTTACAGCTAGGTTCCAATGATCTGCATAACTTCCCTAGGTGCCATGGAGTGTGTATGAATGCTTGGAATGGATTGAAATGGTTTGGAGTTGAAGATGGTACCTCAACTGCAAAATTGTCAAGAACTTGAGCAATTGGCTGGTGATTTTGTGAAATCTGTGTTCCAGATGTTATGTGAGTGTTTGGATCACTTCTATATGATGTATGTGAGGTGAGTGTGTGATTGGTTTGATTGAAAAAGCTCTCAAACTCAAAACCCGATAGTGACTTGCCTTAGAAGGAAAAATTGGAGTGAAAGAAGAGATTTTGAGGAAAGCATCTGTTTGATGGCTTTGGTGTACTCAAACTGATCACAATTGAACTCTATTTATAGTAGAGCAAGTTTGTTTTGGGATCTACAGTGAATGGCAACTGCAGCAGAGGTTTGGCCAATGTTGTCCAATGGAAATCCAAGTCTCCTCTAGCCATTGACTAGAGGTTAGGGCACAGGGTTATGGTTCCCTTGGTCTTGGATAAGTCTTGACTGAATTCAGTTGAGAATGGCTCAGTCCATGCCACCTTGATGCTTCCATTGAATGCTCCAATCCAAAATTGGAGTCTTGTCCCTATTTTGGCCATTCTAGGTTCAACATGCTATTTCTTGTTCCAAAGACTTTAGAGGTTTGGCTCAGTGATTGTCCCCTTTAGATTTAATCCTCAGAGGTGTCCAAGTGGATAGGAGCATTTTGATTTGGCTGATTTTGGCAAATCGACCAAAAATGCAAAATCTGCCTTGCCTTGACAGATTTCAACAAGGCAACTTGCCAATGTTATATCTCATGACTCAAATTGAATTTGGTAATGTTCTTGGCCATTTTGGAAAGCCCTTGCATGATACAACAAATGTTTGAACATGTTTGGTTTTGATCTCTTTTGAATCCAAGTGAAAAATCCCCCTACATTTGGCAAAAAGTAGGGTAAAATCTGACTTAGTGAAATTTTCACTAAGTCTTGGAACAAAGTGACTTTTCTTGATTTTGATCACTCCATAACTCAAAATCCATGAGGAATTTGGACATAGGTCAGTATGAAGCTTTTGTAGAGGGTAATGAGATCTATAAATCAAGCTTTGAATGGGGAACAATGACCTTGTGGTTTAGGAGTTATGGTCCTCCAAAGTTGGCACATTAGTGTCACTTTTTCCACAAAGAAATTTTTCTAAGTTTTTATGGTTACCCCTTTTACAAGTTATCCCACTTTCTTTGATTTTTCTTGATGAATGATGATTCAAATCATACATTAACATCATTTTAGGGTTAAAATCCATTTTGGTGAAAAATCTCAAAAAGTCAAAGTTGACTTTTGTGCACAGTTGACTTTTTATCAGATGAATTCCAAACTGTGCAATTCTTCATGAAATCATGTCCTTGACCTAAATCAAACTTTATGGACATGTTCCATGGGTGTCATAGGGTATATTGAATCATGTCTTAGGGCTTGGGAGCATGTCCTGGTCAAAAGTCAAAGTTACAGTTGACTTTCCTCGCGAAACCCTAATTGTGGTGCAGATGAAATTGAGACTTGTTGCTCAAGCTTCTTGGATTAATCCATTATTCCAAATGGATCAATATAGTTCATTAGAGACCCTCAAACCCTCTCTTGATGTTTTGGCTCATGATTTGCCCTAAAAGTCAACTTAGGGGTGAATTAGGTCAAGAAACCCTAATTCCTGATTTTTGATGAATGCATCCCCTGAGGCAAAATTGACTTGATGATTGGGTCCATGAGGTCCCATGAAGTATATTAGGTTATGTTTTGGATAATTGGCTTGTGCCCAGATGAAAAATTTCCATCTGGAGGCCCTGGTCGACCAAAACCCTAATTTGGTGACACTGTCGATCTTGAGACTTGATCCACCTAGAAGGGAGCAACCTTGTCATTAATCCTTGAAGTGGGAGTCCTCTTGATCCATTGTGGATGTTTGAGAGGTTAGAAAAGTTGAAGATCATGTCATTCCTTGTTGATCCTTTGTCTAAGAACTCTGAGAGGGCTTGAAACCCTAATTCTTGATGGTAGTGAATGCTCAACAATCCTTGAGGAGATTGATGAGGCATGAAAGTACATCCATATGGTGATGATGATTTGCACAATGATGGGAAATCTAAGTGGTCAAAATTTGGGGTATGACAAGGGCGTCTTGTCCTCTCCTCAAGAATAGTCACCTCTATCCTCCAGCTATAGTGTTTCTCATTCCCCAGTCGAGTCGATCCTTGATCACTCTTCTCCCTTTGCAATCTCTTTCGATCCTTGATCACTTTTCTCTCTTTGCATTCCTTTTCGATCCTTAATCACTCATATCTCTTTCGACCTCTCTTTTGATCAATCATCATTCTTCTTGGTTACGATCCTTTGTTCTTTGGGTTAGCAAGCTTCCTTTGTTTCAATACCCTATCCTTTTCTTGCGGTCAATCATTGTTCTTTTGATTCCCCTAAAGAGTCTCAACTCTCTTTCTTCCGTTAAACACAGTACTCCTGTTAAAACTGAATCCTTTGCAGAGTTTGCAACCTTCTTTTGGTTATTCTCCCCTTGTTGGTTAATCACTGTTTGTCAGTTAAAACACCAATGTTTGCACTCCTTCTCAGTTAACCACAGTCCGTCTATTAAAATACTGAACCCTTTTTCGGGTTAATCACCTATTCTTGGTTAGTCACCCTTTTCTTTAGTTAACCATAGTCCGTCTGTTAAAGTACTGAACCCATTTTTGAGTTAATCACCTTCTCTTGGTTAATCACTCGCTTTTCTCTTCGGTTAATCACAGTCCGTCTGTAAACACCGAATCCCCAGCAGTTGGCAACCTCCTCTTGGTTCGAATATTTGCATCTTTGGGTTAGTAACCTTTCTTTGGTTCAAATACCCTTTCTTCGGTTAAGTACTGTTTGTTCAGTCAGTTTACCGAACCCCTGTGGATCACGACCTTTGATCGGTCCTACACCCGTCCTTTTGGGTCACGACCTCCGCTTGGTCCCACACCCGTCCTTTGGGTCGGGACCTTTGCTCTGTCTTACACCCATTCTTTGGTTTATCATAGTTCTTATCTGTTAAAACCTCTTTTCCCCACAGAATCTTAATCCTCTTCTTGCTTGGTTCATACACCATCTCTTTCTTTATCTCTTATCCTTTTGGTTTGGACACCATTTCTCTCTTATCTCTTATTCTCTTGGTTTGGACACCACTTCTCGATTATTCCCTTATTCTCTTGGTTATGACACCATAATTCTCTTATTCTCTTGGTTTCGACACTATTCTTACACTTTATTCTCAATACAGTTACTATGTCTTTCCTTTGCACTCCTTTCTTGGTTTTGACACTATTTCTTTAGAATCCCCAGTGGAATTTCCTTCTTTCTTTTGCTCTTGGTTTTGACATCACTTTCCTTTCCTTTTCCTTTTATGTCTTAGTTCCCCGAACTACGGAAGCTCTGATTCTGCATTCGTTCGAATGTTAAATACGTAGGCACGAGACGCAATGTCTTGTCGAGCACACTTCCACCTTCTTCCATTCTTCTTCTTGTCCCTGGTTCCTCTGAACTATGATGCTCTGATTTCCTCATTGCACTATGAGGGTACGTAGGCACGAGGGCCCTAATCCTTCCCGAGCACCTTCTTTCTCTCTTTTCTTTTTTCCCCTCTCTCTCTCTCTCTCTCTCTCTCTCTCTCTCTCTCTCTCTCTCCTCTTTCTTTTAGCTAGAAGCCTTTAGATAGATAACCCCTCCAAGCCTAGAAGCAAGTGAAATGGTTCCCGTCGAGTACGACGGATGCGTTAGGTGTTAATACCTTCATTTCGCATAACCGGCCCCCGTTCCCGTTTCTCTTCCCCTTGGGTTTTATCGATATTTTCCATGTCCTTTGGGACTAAATAAATTTTGGTGGCGACTCTGTTGTATCTCTGAGTGTGCGATTCACTCAGGTATAAACCAACCATCTTCAAGTGGGCCTTTTGTTCTGTTTCTTTCCAATACTGACCATCAGAATGCATTTCCCTTTTGACTTCAGATTTTGCTCAGCAGTTCTTAACATGCCTAGCAATTCAGGAAGAGTTTTGTCCATATCATTCATGTTGAAATTAAGGACAAATTGACTGCAGCTTTCCGGCAACCATTGTAGGATCAAATCAGTCGCAAGCTCCTTTTTTAGAGGAAATCCCAATCTTTCAAGGTTCTCCATATACCCAATCATCTTGAGTACACGGGGACCTACAGGGGCTCCCTCAGATAGCTTGGCTTGAAAAAGGGCTTTTGAAACTTCAAACCTCTCATGCCTTGCCTGCTCTTGATAGAGCATCTTCAGGTGTTCGATCATATCGAACGCTACCATGTTTTCATGTTGCTTTTGCAATTCAGAATTCATGGTAGCCAGCATGAGGCAAGCAGTTTCATTGGCATCATCGACATGCTTCTTATAAGCATCACTTTCATCCTTAGGAGCAGAACTAGGAGGCTCCTCCTCAGGAACATGTGTCTCTAAGACATACAGCTTTTTGTCATGTTTGAGGACAATCCTCAGATTTCAGTGCCAATCCAGAAAATTTGTCCCAGACAATTTTTTCTTATCAAGCATTTATCGCGAAATGTTGTTAGATGTATTTGTTGTCATGGTAATCTACAAAATAGAATGGAAAAATATAAGTATCATTAAAACAACATATTCAATTAGGCCTTTAATTAAATATGCTCCCACTATTTTACTTAAACCAAATGACCCTCACCATTTGATTCGGAAAATCCCGTTGGAATATTTTCTAGTGGATCGAGATCCATATTTCACTTTGTTTTAAGTCAGCGTTAGGCTGATTACACAAAACTTAGCTATTTAGGTAGGAACTCCTTCCAATTGTATCCAATATAATTCTCGAATATTTCAGTTGGGTGAATAACTCCTTATTCTAATCCATCATATGGATTATTCCCAACTCTTGCTTCTAAATGTATATAATCGTATTATATTTTGTTTAGTTAAGTTTGACCCATTGTTTTAGGAATTGGATATTACATTTATCCCATCGCATCTTACTAATATAGAACATGCACCTTGCGTTAGGCGAAACCTACATTATTAGATACTAGTCTTGATGAGTTCTAAAACTTGGAAAGCATAAACTTAATATTCAATTTGAGGGAATTTTCATTAGTTTGATCTCACCGACTTATTTATCATATAAATCGTCTCTCACATGCATCAACATACATACACATGCATCAACATACATACAAAATGAAACAGTTATGGCCCCTAGCGTAATTGTTCTCCCAAGCCAATGAGAGAACCTAAACTAAACCTAGTAACGATCTACACTTCTCCTAGAAAGATCTCTAAGGTTGTCTGTAACACCGTTTTCTACCCAACAAACATCACGAATAAACACAACAATTTAATCAGAGTAAAGTCCCAAAAGGGCGCCACATTTCGTCATAATACATCCAATAACCACTTGCTCCATAATACGTGTTTTACCATCATGAATTTATTTAAACATCACGCAGCGGAAATCAAATTTTTAAACAATTTTATAATCCAAAACTTCTTAAATAAAACATTATAAAACATCCTCATGCCAACAAAATAAAAGAACGTAAATCGTTCGACTCAAACGTCCCGACCCGATGTTATATATCAGAGCAAGACCCTCTAATCGACTGAGAAATCAAAATACTTCGAAAGCTAAATCTTCGTGCGCCAAGAAAGCTAATCCTGATCACCTGCACGTTACCCACATGGAGGCAACATTCAAACAGGCAGGGTGAGTAATCACGAAGCAATATATAAGATATAAGCAAAAGATAAAGCATAAGCACAAACATCATCAAATCTTTCACAAACGTCATTAATGCATCAATTACATCAATAGAATGCAATGCCACACAATATTCAAATGCAACATCATAGACTCATGCATGTGGTACCAACTCATCATAATTGATGGACACTGAGCCATCACCCTCCAAAGATCCCCACCAATAGGATCGATTCTACACAAGAACCGGAGCACATCACACTACACCTCAATCCACACAATGGGATTGAAGCCACCAAATGGACCAGAGTCCTAACTATGCCATGAATGCATGATGCAAATCGTCATCATAATTATCGTCATAAAATTATCATAGTTGCATCATCATCCATGAATCATCATCAAACATCATTATACAACACCAATTCGCACTTTTCACAATTCGTCACTATACCTCACAATTCGTCATATTATACTCGTCACATAAAAATTCCCGATTTTATTCCACTCATCTTCATTACTAGTTTACTCATATTTTATTACCCCATACGCGTATGACCCCTTCCCAAGAACCCCATACGCGTAATGGCTTTCCATACGCGTATGCCCCTTCATTCCCAGCTTCCCATACGCGTATTGCCACCATTCCCTTACGCGTACCCTACGCGTACTAGCAGAGGGTCGTGCTGGCCCTGGGGACGGTTGCGTATGCTACGCGTATCACCCTGGGTGTGTCCCCTCTTATGCGTAATACTTCCCTCATTCCGCGTATTGCCAGAAAACCCTCTAAAACTCAGATTTTGCATCTGAACGAAAACCTCTCATTCCAGCACCTTCGATCTTCCAAAATTAGACCCAAAATAGTTTCAATTTATCACAGATCTAAGTCCTAGTCTTACTTCATTATTTTCATCAATTTCTTTCTAATTATTAAGCCTTAATTCATTAATCCCACCTTCAATCTCAGATCTGGTTTTGTTCACATATTCATCACAGTAGCCGCAAATATTCATACAAATTTCACAGTAATTACAGCAACTCATACGATATTCGTGACAGAAATCATACACATACGGAGTTACAAAATTCATCACAGATTTAACACAAATTTGTCAAAACACAAACACCCAAAACTAGATCAACCTTAAACCCATATCAGACATATTAACCCGGATTAACCCCTCATACCTCGATTTTTTCCAGTAACAGATCCTTCTTTGGGATTCTACGGTTGATTCTCTCGTTCTCTGTGCCCTAGCTTCCTTTCCTCAGTTTCTCTTCACTTCTTATGGTTGCACAGAATAACTCTCCTAATTCCCTCTTTTCTTTTTGTTAAACCTACCTCTTGGACTCTAATTATGATTTACCCATATTATCCTCACTAACCCTTCTCAATATTACCGTCTCACCCTTAATGGTTCTCCTAATTATTTTAAATAATAATATTAATAACAATCTAAATAATAATCTAAGTATTCAAATTATTCTATTATAATTACTATTAAAATAATCTAAATTAATTACTAATTCTAAGATACCTCAATATTCCCTTAACTCAGACTCAGACTACCCCACAACACCACCCAATTCACCATGCCTCGCAATATCCATCAAAATTTACCAAAACACCGAATAATCATAATAATTCAATTAAATAAATATTATAATTATTTTGGGGTGTTACAACTCTCCCCCACTTAAAGAATTTTCGCCCTCGAAAATTACTTGGAGGAAACAGAGTCGGATACGACTCCTTCATCTGATCTTCACGCTCCCAAGTCCAACTTTCGCCAGCTGGTCCACCCTATAACACCTTCACCAAAGCTATGTCTTTACCCCGCAGTTGCTTCATTTCACGACCATCAATCCGCACAGGTAATGCTTCCACAGTCAGATTATCCCTCACTTGTACATCATCCATCTGAATCACATGCGATGGATCCGGAATGTACTTCCTCAACCGAGACACATGGAACACATCATGCAATTTCGTAAGCGACGATGGTAAAGCGATCTGATAGGCAACCTCTCCTATCCTCTGCAAGATTTGATATGGACCAACAAAACGTGGAGTGAGCTTCATAGACTTCAAAGCTCGACCCACACTAGTCACTGGCGTCACCCTAAAAAACACATGATCTCCTTCTTGGAACTCGAGTGCTTTCCTTCTTTTATCCTGATAACTCTTCTGACGACTCTGCGAAGCTCTCATCCTTTCTTAGATCTTCTTAATTTTCTCAGTCATCTCCTGGACAATCTCAGGTCCGAGTACAACACTCTCGCCCGACTCATACCAACACAATGGAGTTCTACACCTTCTCCCATACAAAGCTTCGTACGATGCCATTCCAATACTAGCATGAAAGCTGTTGTTGTATGTGAACTCAATCAATGGTAAATGGCTATCCCAAGATCCTCCGTGATCCAACACACAAGCCCTCAGCAAATCCTCTAAGGATTGGATAGTCCTCTCCGTCTAACTGTCCGTCTGCGGATGATATGCAGAACTCATCCTTAACTTAGTACCCAAAGCATCTTGCAAACTTTTCCATAACCTCGATGTAAATCTCGGGTCTCTATCCGACATAATACTCGAAGGTATCCCATGCAACTTCACAATTTCCTCAATATACATCTCAGCTAACTTCTGCATAGAATGATTAATCTTCATCGGCAAGAAATGAGTCGATTTAGTTAATCTATCCACAATCACCCAAATAGAATCATTCCCTTTGCCGTTCTCGGCAACCCCGACACAAAGTCCATGGAAATGCTATCCCATTTCCATTCAGGAATATTCAACGGTTGCATCATACCTAAAGGCTTCTGATGCTCAATCTTTGACTTTTGACAAGTCAAACACGCATAAACAAACTCGGCAATATTCTTCTTCATACCTGGCACATCTTCATAGCACCGGGATGAATACTCAATCTACTTCGATGTCCTTCCTCAAGAATACTTTTCTTAATTTCTGGAACATCTGGAGCACACACCCTGCTCTGAACCTCATCACACCATTCTCATCAATCTGGAATTCACTTTCATTACCTTGGCTGATCAAGGTCAACTATTCAACCAACTTCAAGTCAGATTGTTGTCCCACTCTGATCTCTTCCAGAATACCACTAGTCAACTTCAACATGCCCAACCTCACACTGTCAGAAGTCTTTTCACATACCAAACTCAAATCGCGGAATTGCTCAATTAATTCCAACTCTTTCATCATAAGCATTGACATATGCAATGGCTTCCTGCTCAATGCATCAGCCACTACATTTGCTTTACTAGGATGGTAATTCAAATCAAAGTCATAATCCTTCAACAATTCCAACCACCTTCTATGCCTCATATTCAACTCTTTCTGATTAAACAAGTACTTCAAACTCTTATGATCGCTGAACACTTCAAATTTAGAGCCAAACATATAATGTCTCCAAATTTTCAACACAAACACCACAACTACCAACTCTAAGTCATGGGTTGGGTAATTCACTTCATGCACCCTCAACTTCCTAGAAGCATAAGCAACAACTTGACCATTTTGTATCAACACCCCACCAAGACCCATCTTCGACGCATAGCAATACTCTATAAAAGATTCATTCTGATTAGGCAAAATCAACACTATAGCGGTCGTCAACCTCTTCTTCAATTCCATAAAACTCTCTTCATAAGCTACATCCCACACAAAAGCTTGCCATTTTCGAGTCAACTGAGTCAATGGTAATGCCAGCTTAGAAAAGCCTTCGATAAACTTGCGGTAATAACCTGCCAACCCAAGAAAACTTCGTATCTCAGTAGCAGACTTCGGAGTCTCCCACTGTAACACATCATCAATCTTAGAAGGATCAACAACAATTCCACCACTTGAAATCACATGGTCGAGAAAACTCATTTTCTTCAACCAAAACTCACACTTTGACAGTTTTGCATACAACTTCTTCTCCTTCAATACTTGCAACACCGTTCTCAAATGCTCAGCATGCTCTTCTTCAGATTTATAGTATATTAAAATATCATCTATGAAAACCACAACAAACTTATCCAGATACTCATGAAAAATCCTATTCATATACTCCATGAACACACCAGGTGCATTGGATACTCCAAACGGCATCACAGTGTATTCATACTGAACATACCTCGTCCTGAAAGCTGTCTTCAGAATATCATCAGGCTTAACACGAATCTGATGGTAACCCGACCTTAAATCAATCTTGCTAAACACACATGCGCCTACTAACTGATCCATCAAATCATTGATTCTCGGAAGTGGATATTATTCTTGATAGTCACTTTATTCAAATGCCGATAATCAACACACAACCTTATACTTCCGTCCTTCTTCTTTACTAACAACACATGAGCACCCCACGGAGAAACACTCGGTCGGATAAACCTCTTATCAAGCAATTCTTCTAATTGTTTCTTCAATTCACTTAACTCTGAAGCGGGCATCCGGTAAGGAGCCATTGACATTGAGCTCGTACCTGGTGTTAAGTCCACTGCAAACTCCACTTCACGTTCTGGAGGCAAATCACTTATGTCATCTAGAAACACATCTGGAAATTCACAGACAACAGGTAATTCGACACTCGTAGCTTCACGATCAACCTAAAATGATGCAAACATTGCAAACACCAAGGCTTCGTCTTCCAAAAGTTTGTCTACTTGCATAGCAGACAAGAACATCAACTCTCCATTATCACCAAACTCAGGAAACTCTACGGTCTTATTATAACAATTGATATGAACATGGTTAAACTCTAACCAGTTCATTCCAAGGATTACATCGATTTGGTGCAAGGGTAAACACACCAAATCCATCACAAAACTCTTCCAAAAAATCGTCAAAGGACATCTCAAACACACAAAAGTAGTAGTAACAGAACCATTAGCTGAAGTTTCTATTACCATATTACCATTCATATCAGATAATTTCAAACCCAATCTAGTAGCACAGTCAAACGAAATAAACGAATGAGTTGCACCAGTATCAATAATAGCGCCCAACTCAACATTATTAATAAAACAAGTACCTCATATCAGGTTATCCTTCTTTGGAACTTCTGAACCACTCAAAGCAAACACTTTGCCATTGGTTTGAGAAGCAGTAGCAATCTTCTTCGTTTTCTGACACTGGGTACTGATGTGACCCTTTTCACCATAGTTGAAACAGGTTGGAACACCATCATTACAATCAGTAGCTCTATGACCCTTCTTGTCACATCTGTAACATCTCAACACATTATTGGTGCAAGCCTCAGCACGGTGGCCTTGCTCGCCACACCTGTAACACTTCCCAGAAGTGGGAGCTGCTCCCCCACTTGTATTCTTCCCATCTGAAGCCTTCTGCTTCCCTTTGTCAGCTGAAGTCGTATAAGGCTTCCCTCTATACCGCCCTTTCTCCTTCTTCTCACTAAGATGCTTGTAGTGACCAGATCAAGCTCGACTATCCTCATCATAGATCCTACTCTTATCCACCAGCTCAAAATACCTACGAATTTGTTGGTACCCAATACCCTGCTTGATTTCAGGCCTCAGCCCATTCTCGAACTTGAGACACTTGGACACCTCAGCATCAACACAGTTGTAGTGAGGACAAAAC
This sequence comes from Lathyrus tuberosus, assembly GCA_022829125.1. Taxonomy (NCBI): domain Eukaryota; kingdom Viridiplantae; phylum Streptophyta; class Magnoliopsida; order Fabales; family Fabaceae; genus Lathyrus; species Lathyrus tuberosus. The sequence goes on from JALAZF010000090.1 coordinate 13,592,730, forward strand.
TTCACCAGTGCCTCAAACTTTGCAGCATACTCTGCCACAGTCATGTTTCCTTACTTCAGCTCAAGGAATTCCACCTCTCTCTTGCCACGAGCATCCTCTGGAAAATACTTTCCCAAAAATTCCTGCTTGAACACAACCCAGGTTATCACAGTACCAACGTCTTCCAGTCTCTGGCGGGTGTTATCCCACCAATCCTTAGCCTCTTTTGACAGCATATGAGTTCCAAACTGAACTTCTTGTGCGTCAGTACACTCCATCACCCCGAAGATCTTCTCAATCACCTTCAGCCACTTCTGTGCACTCTCTGGATCATGAGTACCCACAAAAGTCGGTGGATTGTTCTTCTGGAACATCCCCAAAGCACGAAACTCGTCCAGAGCTCCACCATTCTGATTGTTCTGAGCCATTACTTGAGCAAGTGACTCCAACGCATCAGCGATAACACGATCATTTCTTCCAGCCTCCTGCATACCAACAACAAGGTTAGAAGAAACAAAACATCGACAGTGTACACACACTTGTCGACTGACAAGGGACTGACATCATGTAAAACCTGGTCGGACAAACCGATCTGCTCTAATACCACTAATGTAACACCCTTTTCTACCCAACAAATATCACGAATAAATACAACAATTTAATCAGAGTAAAGTCCCAAAAGGGTGCCATATTTCGTCACAATACATCCAATAACCATCTGCTCCGTAATACAGGTTTTACCATCATGAATTTATTTAAACATCACGCAGCGGAAATCAAATTTTTAAACAATTTTATAATCCAAAACTTCTTAAACAAAACATCATAAAACATCCTCATGCCAACAAAATAAAAGAACGTAAATCGTTCGACTCAAACGTCCCAACCCAATGTTACATATCAGAGAAAGGCCCTCTAATTGACGGAGAAATCAAAATACTTTGAAAGCTAAATCTTCGTGTGCCAAGAAAGCTAAGCCTGATCACCTGCACGTTACCCACGTGGAGGTAACATTCAAACAGGCAGGGTGAGTAATCACAAATCAATATATAAGATATAAGCGAAAGATAAAGCATAAGCACAAACATCATCAAATCATTCACAAACGTCATTAATGCATCAATTACATCAATAAAATGCAATGCCACACAATATGCAAATACAACATCATAGACTCATGCATGTGGTACCAACTCGTCATAATTGATGGACACTGAGCCATCACCCTCCAAAGATCCCCACCAATAGGATCGATTCTACACAAGAACCGGAGCACGTCACAAAACACCTCAATCCACACAATGGGGTTGAAGCCACCAAATGGACCGGAGTCCTAACTATGCCAAGAATGCATGATGCAAATCGTCATAACAATTATCGTCATAAAATCATCATAGTTGCATCATCATCCATGAATCATCATCAAACATCAATATACAACACCAATTCACACTTATCACAATTCATCACTATACTTCACAATTTGTCATATTATACTCGTCACATAAAAATTCTCGATTTTATTCCACTCATCTTCATTACTAGTTTACTCATGTTTTATTACCCCATCATAGCCTTACGTCTCAAGGAACCTGCATCACAAGCGAAATCGGGACAGAAATTGCAAAACGGACAAATCTGCCAACAGCCTTGTCCATACGCATATGGCCATACCCCATACGCGTATAGCTCAAATCCTCGCCCACTGGCCTACGTATCATACGCGTAGGGCCACCTACCCAGGCCTCTCATACGCGTATCACCACCCCTGTTACACGTACAAGCAGAGAGGATTCTCCTCTCAAAATCCTTGCGTTCTTCCCCTACGCGTAATGGCTAACCTATACGCGTAAGACCCCTTTCCAAGAACCCCATACGTGTAATGGCTTCCCATACGCGTATGCCCCTTCATTCCCAACTTCACATACACGTAATGGCTCCCATACGTGTATTGCCACCATTCCCTTATGCGTACCCTACACGCACTGGCAGAGGGCCGTGCTGGCCGTAGGGATGAGTGCGTATTCCACGCGTATCACCCTGGGTGTGTCCCCTCTTACGCGTAATACTTCCCCCGTTACGCGTATTGCCAGAAAAACCTCCATAACTCAGATTGCGCATCTGAATGAAAACCTCTCATTCCAGCACCTTCGATCTTCCAAAATCGGACCCAAAACAGTTTCGATTCATCACAGATATAAGTTCTAGTCTTACTTCATTATTTTCCTCAATTTCTTTTTAATTATTAAGCCCTAATTCATTAATTCCACCTTCAATCTCAGATCTAGTTTTGTTCACATATTCATCACAGTAGCAGCAAATATTCACACGAATTTCACAGCAATTACAACAACTTATACGATATTCGTGACAGAAATCATACACATACGGAGTTACGAAATTCATCATAGATTCGTCACAGATTCAACACAAATTCGTCAAAACACAAACACGCAAAACTACATCTACCTTAAACCCATATCAGACATATTAACCTGGATTAACCCCCCCCCCCCCCCATACCTCGAATTTTTCCAGTAACAGATCCTTCTTTGGAGTTCTACTAATTCCAAAACAAAATAAAGGAAAACTAAGGCCATATCTGATCACCACAAGAGAAAAATAATAAACACACTTTTATTACTATTCATTTAAATCCTGTTAATTAAATGAATCAAATTAAATTTCGGCGAATGATCACACTACACAGACAGGGGTTCCGCTGCCCGGTCAGCGGACGGGGGTCAATTAGCATGCATCACAAATCATGTTATCAACACTTGATACTTTCCATAAAATTAAAGCACAACTTTTGTGCCATCATAACCCTAATCGCAGACCTTTTAGACAACACAACCCTTGTGCCGTCATGAACCCTAATGCAACAATTTCAAATCGTCAAAACACCATGATCAATAATTCAGTATGATTGATCCATATGCCACTGCTTCACCATACTAAAGTCGGTTTCCGAAGAAAATGAACACGAATCGCTCAAAGGAATAATGATCATTACGTGATTTAAATGAATGAAATAGAAACAGTATATCCAATATACCATCTTTGCATTAGAGTTAATTATATCACATATAAAATTTGGTCGATCATATTTGTGTAACTTAAGGACGATCGATATATCGCTGCTTCACCATACTATTGTCGGATTTCAAAGCATAGTCAATATCGATCATCCAAATCGTACACAACCTCATGCTAAAATTCAATTTCTCGATTTAATTTAATTTGTTATGAATTTTAATCGAATTAAAACCAAAAACAGAAAATAAACACTTATCTGTTGCATGGTTTCGTAAGTGGCTCTAATATCACTGAAGGGAAATCGCGATTCAAAACGCAGCGGAAATAAAAATTTCCCTTTAGCAATCCTTACGAAAGATCATGATCAGTGATATAATGGTTACCTCTTGTGGCGATGAAACCTTTGATTCTGAATCGAAGGAATGATCACGAACAATGTACGATGAACAACGCCTCTACTCATCCCACACGAACAACTTCCTTCAATCTTCGTGCTAGCTTCTACGATTGAAGGCTTTGAGTGAGAGATAGAGAGAAGGAAAATACGGCCAAGGTTTCACAACTGAATTTTCATCAAGTGTTTATGCTTCTGCACAAGGGTTATATTTATAGAACCACTTGTGTGGGCTGCAAGCTAAAAAGCCCACTTAAGTGCATGCACACCATATCTTATGATGTACCGTATATCACTTAAGCACGTGGTACCTTACCACAATCCGTATTCCACTTAAGTGCACCGTACCTTACGGTGTTACATATTTATTTAAGTACACCGTACCTTACGGTGTGCCTTATTTACTCCACCTCTTATCAAACTGTCCTTATGTGTGTGACCCTGTAAGATTTCGCGACGTTGGTAATTATATTAAATCATGCATTTAACATAATAAATAGTGATCGGTATCTAGCAACACATCACTGCTACCCAAGTCACGAAATTGTCATGTGATCTGACAAAACCTTTTGTGATAGTGCTTGTGTGTACAATTACCATTTTGCCCTTGTGTCTATATTGAACACAAGGCATATACCGTGTCATCCTTGTTCAGTTCAATAGTGGGCCCTTAGACATTTATCCTGTTATGCAGGATGGGCAAATTCCATCTAGGTCACTCATATCCCTCAGCATGCTTTATAAAGTACCCATCAACTGTCTTTATAGTCATCCAATTACGGATAATGTTTGATCAGCAATAAAGTACTTGACTCTACATCTAAGGTCCATAGTGGTTTCAAGTCGAAGGGTGATATACACCACTATCACCATGAGAGTAACTTATGACACTTTGCATAACATTTTATGTAGTACTCTCATAGTGGGTCAATCCAGTATAAATATTACTCATAATATTCATACCTATGTTAAGACCTGATAACTCCTTATCCATGATCCATTAGATGTGATCATTAGCTATCTACATAATAGTCTTAATGCTTTAAGGTTATCCCATTTCACATTAAAGCTTGACTACATATACTTTAAGAATAGTGTCCTTATGTTTAATGGAATCTCATGATTAAGTCACACTTAATATTTCATTAAACGAACTTGTAACACCCTTTTCTACCCCACAATTATACACGGTAAATTACACAATTTATCAGAGTAAATTCAGAATCACCTCAAAGGGTGCACATTTCTCATTAACTTCGAATTTACAAAACTGCTCCGTAAACAACGGGTTTTCCTCAAAATAACTCAAAAGCCTTCAAATGGCAGCAGAACCACCATAACCACAAACATCCCACAAAAAGGGTTTATTAAAATAAACCATAGTCATCAAATAATCAATAAGATAACAAGCAAATAAAACTCAACATGGTTCGACTCAACGACCCAACCCGATGTTACACTATAAGAGCAAGACCCTCTACATCGACCAAAATGCGAATAACTTCCAAAGTCCTCAAAAGCATCCACAGCTAATCCTGATCACCTGCACGTTACCCACGTGGATGCAACATTTAAACAGGCAGGGTGATTAATCACAATTCATTAATAAAAACAAGATATGTATAAAATGGCGTCATCATCATACACAACATCATCAGAATCATCACAAGGCAAACATCAAAACACAACATCATAAATATCAACAAATGCCACATAAATGCAATGCACAACAAGACTCATGCATGTGGTACCAATCGTCATAGTCGATGGACACTTAGGCCATCACCCTCCAAAGATCCCCGTCATTAGGATCGGTTCCACAAAAGAACCGGAGCACGTCATAAACCACTTCACATCCACACAATGGGATGGAAGCCACAATAGACCAAAGTCTAACATCATCATCACTGGACCAAAGTCCTAACATCATCATCAAAATATACTATGAATGCATGATGCACAACGTCATAATCATCATCATCAATAAAGTCATCACGTGCATCATCATTCATTAAAATCTCATATTCGTCATATCGTCATTTATTCATCAAAACATCATGCATCATCATCTTATCATCATCAACATAGCTGATGCTAATTCACATCAGTATTTAATCATCAAACATCAGGTATAAACAGCTCATAATCATCAATACACTCGTGGTAATTCATATCATTACTAAAATCATCAAACTTCATATATAACAACTCATAATTATTAATATACATCGCGGTAATTCATATCATCAATTAATCATCAAACATCACGAAATCATCTAACCACCTTCTCTGCCTCATATTCAATTCTTTCTGATCGAACAAGCACTTCAAATTCTCATGATCACCGAACACTTCAAATTTAGGGCCAAAAAGATAAGCCTCTAAATTTCCAACACAACACCACAGCGGCCAACTCTAAGTCATGCGTAGGATAATTCCTTTTATGAACCCTCAATGTCTCGAAGTATAAGCAACAACTTGTCCAATCTTCATCAATACTCCACATAGACCCAACTTCGACGCATCACAATACACCACAAAAGATTCGCTCGGATTAGGCAAAAATCAACACTGGAGCGGTCGTCAACCTCTCCTTCAACTCCACAAAACTCTCTTCGCAAGCTATATCCCACATAAAAGCTTGACCCTTTTGAGTCAACTGAGTCAAAGGTAAAGCCAACTTAGAAAAACCCCTGATAAACTTATGGTAATAACCCGCCAACCCCCAGAAAACTTCGTATCTAGTAGCAGACTTCTGAGTCTCCCACTGCAACACAACATCAAACTTAGAAGGATCAACATCAATTCGACACCTTTAAATCTCTTGCCCAAGGAAACTCAATTCCCTCAACCAAAACCCACACTTCGATAGTTTCACATACAACTTTGTCTCTTTCAACACTTGTAACACAGTCCTCAAATGCTCAGCATGCTCCCCTTTGGATTTAGAGTACATCAGAATATCGTCAATAAAACCCACTACAAACTTATCCAAATACTCATGAAAATCTTTTTCATATACTACATGAACACCACACCTCATCCTGAAAGCTATCTTCGGAATATCAGCAGGCTTAACACGAATCTGATGATAACCCGACCTCAAATCAATCTTGCTAAAACACATGCGTCCACCAATTGATCCATCAAATCATCAGTCCTCAAAAGTGGATACTTATCCTTGACTGTCACTTTATTCAATCGTCTATAATCCATACACAATCTCATAGTACCATCTTTCTTCTCCACCGACAACACAGGAGCACCCACGGAGAAACACTCAGTCGAACAAACTTCATCCCAAGCAACTCTTCCAATTGCTTCTTCAATTCTCCCAACTCAGATGTAGACATACGGTAAGGAGCCATTGACACAGGACTCATACCTGGTATCAAATCCGCCACAACCTCTACCTCACGCTCTGGAGGCCAATCACTTACGTCGTCAGGAAACACTTCCGAAACTTCATAAACAAAGCAAAACACAAGCTTCTCCACCTTCACTAATACTCAAGGTTGCCCTCAACATAACATCTCAGCACCATCCTGCATCGACTCATCAAAACCGTCTGTAAGCACTTGGGTTAACTCCAACCATTCACTACGCACACCACTTAAGCTCGCAAGACACGCCTATCCCATCCAACATGATCTCGTCTATTATCAACAAGAGATTAAGGGCGACCAGTTCCTCGATTTGTCAATAATAGCCGACTATCATGAGGCGGTATAAACTATCTTACCAAACCCTTGTAGCGTCCAACACCACACTTGGCCATCCCTCCACACTTGAAGCATCTTGGAGAAACACCAACTTCTCCCCCACTTGTTTCATTCCCAACCTGCAAATGGAAAACAAAACAAGCATCGACAGTGTTTTCACACACATGTCGCACACTAGGGACTAGACAACATTAGACAACCTGGCCGGACGGACCGACCTGCTCTGATACCACTAATGTAACACCCTTTTCTACCCCACAATTATACACGGTATATTACACAATTTATCAGAGTAAAATCAGAATCACCTCAAAGGGTGCACATTTCTCATTAACTTCGAATTTACAAAATTGCTCCGTAAACAACGGGTTTTCCTCAAAATAACTCAAAAGCCTTCAAAGAGCAGCAGAACCACCATAACCACAAACATCCCACAAAAAGGGTTTATTAAAATAAACCATAGTCATAAAATAATGAATAAGATAACAGCTAAATAAAACTCAACATGGTTCGACTCAACGACCCAACCCGATGTTACACTATCAGAGCAAGACCCTCTACATTGACCAAAATGCGAATAACTTCCAAAGTCCTCAAAAGCATCCACAACTAATCCTGATCACCTGCATGTTACCCATGTGGAGGCAACATTCAAACAGGCAGGGAAAGTAATCATAATTCATTATAATCAATATAAAAACAAGATATGTATAAAATGGCGTCATCATCATATACAACATCATCAGAATCATCACAAGGCAAACATCAAAACACAACATCATAAATATCAACAAATGCGACATAAATGCAATGCACAACAAGACTCATGCATGTGGTACCAATCGTCACAGTGGATGGACACTTAGGCCATCACCCTCCAAAGATCCCCATCATTAGGATCAATTCCACACAAGAACCGGAGCACGTCATAAACCACTTCACATCAACACAATGGGATGGAAGCCACAAAAGACCGAAGTCTAACATCATCATCACTGGACCGAAGTCTTAACATCATCATCAAAATATGATATGAATGCATGATGCACAACGTCATAATCATCATCATCAATAAAGTCATCACGTGCATCATCATTCATCAAAATCTCATATTCGTCATATCGTCATTTATTCATCAAAATATCATGCATCATTATCTTATCATCATCAACATAGCTCATGCTAATTCACATCAGTATTTAATCATTAAACATCAGGTATAAACAGCTTATAATCATTAATACACTCGTGGTAATTCATATCATCACTTAAATCATCAAACTTCATATATAACAGCTCATAATTATCAATATACATCACGATAATTCATATCATCAATTAATAATCAAACATCATGAAATCATTGTTATATGATCATCAATAACATCAGGGAAATTAATTGGAAAAGTCACATCATCAAAACATCAAAACGACTTAAGAAACATAAAATAATTCGCGAACCGCAGACATTCGCTACAACGTTCGCCTTGCAAACATGTTCGCTAGGACGTTCGCTTTGCGAACTCCAGTGAACCCCAATATCCCACACAAAAACCAGAGAGTTCCCTCTTCTGCCTCTCCTCGCTACCTCTATTTGCTTGACGAAGCCCTTCGCGGGGACGTTCGCTTCGCGAGCCCCAAAAGTCACATCCCAGAGTTCATCTCAGTATCATTACACAATCATCGCGCATTCAATGCGCTGCTCGCTTTGCGAGTCTGGGCGAGTGTCCGCCTTGCGAAGGAATGTCTCGCTTTGCGAACCCGCGATTTCAGGAAATTGCTGCTACACATCAGTAGCATAACAGACCCAAAACACCTTACGAATTCAACCTCATTTCACCCAAAACATCCCCAAAACATTTCCAAGACATCATGGCAATTCAAAGGCATAAAACCTACGACATTTAGGTCGATTAATTCCACTATCCTAACTCAAAATCACCTAAACCTTCACAAACTCTCAAAGTTCCCATAAACCCCATAAATCCCTTTCTCATACAAGATCCCACATATCATCAAAAGGTTTAGCCTCAAAGGATTATTTTTACCCGAATCCATTCAACCCTTAATAATCCATCATCAACGCTCAGAAATACTCCTAAATCATCAATAACTCATAAACCCTTCAAAAACCCCAAAAACCTCAAAATCCACTTTACCATACATCGAATCTCTATATTGAAAACAATGAAAGGTAATACTCCCCATACCTTAGATTGTCGATTCAGAGCTTTCTCTATTGAGTCTTCGGAAACCTTCTCGAATCCTCGCCTTTCCCTTTTTCCTCAGAGCTCTGCACCTTTCTCCTCGTTTTCACAATCTAACCAAATGAATCCTATTCTTCCCAATTCCTTTTTGGTTAAACCCTTGGGCTTCTAAAATGGGTTTTCCCCATAATACCCTCACTAATCCTCCCCAAAAGTCCATCTTGCCCTTAATTCTTCTAATATTATTTAAATTAATAATAATACTAATATATTCATATTATATACTATTATTTAATTAAATAACCAAAACTTCCCAAAATGCCAACGTCAACACAAACCACCAAAATTCACCAAAAATCGCAAATATTATATTTAAATAAATTAAATAAATATTCTTACAAATTTGAGGTGTTATAACTCTCCCCCACTTAAAGAATTTTCGCCCTCGAAAATTACCTCAAGGAAACAGAGTCGGATACGACTCCCTCATCAGATCTTCACATTCCCAAGTCCAACTTTCGCCATCTGGTCCTCCCCACAACACCTTCATCTCTCGACTGTTAATCCGCACAGGTAATGCTTCCACTGTCAAGTTATCCCTCACTTGTACATCATCCATCTGAATCACATGCGACGGATCCGCAATGTACATCCTCAATTGAGACACATGGAGCACGTCATGCAAATTTGCAAGTGTCGGCGACAAAGTAATTCGATAGGCTACCTCTCATATCCTCTGTAAAATTTGATATGGATCAACAAAACATGGAGTGAGCTTCCTAGACTTCAAAGCTCTACCCACACCAGTCACTGGCGTCACCCTCAAAAACACGTGATCTCCCTCTTGGAATTTAAGTGTCTTCCTCCTTTTATCATGATAGCTCTTCTGGAGACTCTGCGACGCTTTCATCCTTTCTTGGATCATCTTAATCTTCTCGGTCGTCTCTGGCACAATCCCAGGTCCGAGTACAACACTCTCGCCCGATTCATACCAACACAATGAAGTTCTACACTTCCTTCCACACAAGGCTTCATACTGCGTCATCCCAATACTAGCATGAAAACTGTCGTCGTAAATGACAAGTGACAATCCCACGATCCACCTTGATCCAACACTCAAGCTCTCAGCAAATCCTCTAAAGGCTGGATAATCCTCCATGTCTGTCCATCCATCTGCGGATGATAGGCAGAACACAATCTCAACTTAGTACCCAAAGCATCTTACAAACTCTTCCAACCTTGACGTAAACCTCAGGTCTCTATCTGACACAATATTGAAAGGTATCCCATGCAACTTCACAATTTCCTCAATGTACATCTCGGCTAACTTCTGCATAGAACGATTAATCTTCATCGGCAAGAAATGAGCCGATTTAGTTAATCTATCCACAATCACCCAATAGAATCATTCCCTCTCTCAGTCTTTGGTAATCCCGACACAAAATCCACGAAAATACTATCCCACTTCCATTCTGGAATACTCAACGGTTGCATCATACCTAAAGGCTTCTGATGCTCAATCTTCGACTTCTGACAAGTCAAATACGCATAAACAAACTCCACAATATCCTTCTTCATACTTGGCCACCAAAACAACTTTTTCAAATCCAGGTACATCTTTGTAGCACCGGGATGAATACTCAACCTACTTCGATGTCCTTCTTCAAGAATGCTCTTCTTAATCTCTGAAACATTGGGAACACACACTCTATCTCGAAACCTCATTAAACCATCCTCGTCGATCCGGAATTTTCCTCTGTTACCTTGGTTGCTCAAAATCAACTGGTCAACTAACTTCAAGTCCAATTGTTGTTCCACTCTGATCTCTTCCAGAATGCCACTAGTCAACTTCAACATTCCCAACGTCACACTGTCAGGAGTCTATTCACACACCAACTCAAGTTACAGAATTGCTCAACTAATTCCAACTCTTTCACCATAAGCATTGACATATGCAATGACTTACTGCTCAATTCATCGGCCACTACATTTGCTTTTCCCGGATGAGAACTCAAATCAAAATCGAAATCCTTCAACATCTTTAACCACCTTCTCTGCCTCATATTCAATTCTTTCTGATCGAACAAGCACTTCAAATTCTCATGATCACCGAACACTTCAAATTTAGGGCCAAATAGATAAGCCTCCAAATTTCCAACACAACACCACAACGGCCAACTCTAAGTCATGCGTAGGATAATTCCTTTCATGAACCCTCAATGTCTCGAAGTATAAGCAACAACTTGTCCAATCTGCATCAATAATCCACATAGACCCATCTTCGACGCATCACAATATACCACAAAAGATTCGCTCGGATTAGGCAAAAGTCAACACTGGAATGGTCGTCAACCTCTCCTTCAATTCCACAAAACTCTCTTCGCAAGCTACACCCCACACAAAAGCTTGATCCTTTCGAGTCAACTGATTCAAAGGTAAAGCCAACTTAGAAAAACCCCCGATAAACTTGTGGTAATAACCTGCCAACCCCAGAAAACTTCGTATCTCAGTAGCAGACTTCGGAGTCTCCCACTGCAACACAACATCAAACTTAGAAGGATCAACATCAAGTCCACCCCTTTAAATCTCTTGGCCAAGGAAATTCACTTCCCTCAACCAAAACCCAACCTTCGACATTTTCACATACAACTTCGTCTTTTTCAACACTTGCAACACAGTCCTCAAATGCTCAGCATGCTCTCCTTCGGATTTAGAGTACATCAGAATATCGTCAATAAAACCCGCTACAAACTTATCCAAATACTCATGAAAATCTGATTCATATACTACATGAACACCACACCTCATCTTGAAAGCTATCTTCGGAATATCAGCAGGCTTAACACGAATCTGATGATAACCAGACCTCAAATCAATCTTGCTAAAACACATACGTCCACCAATTGATCCATCAAATCATCAGTCCTCAAAAGTGGATACTTATCCTTGACTGTCTCTTTATTCAATCGTCTATAATCCACACACAATCTCATTGTACCATCTTTATTCTCCACCGACAACAGAGGAGCACCCACGGAGAAACACTCAGTCGAACAAACTTCATCCTAAGCAACTCTTCCAATTGCTTCTTCAATTCTCCCAACTCAGATGTAGACATGCGGTAAGGAGCCATTGACACAGGACTCATACCTGGTATCAAATCCGCCACAACCTCTACCTCACGCTCTGGAGGCCAATCACTTACGTCGTCAGGAAACACTTCCGAAACTTCACAAACAAAGCAAAACACAAGCTTCTCCAACTTCACTAATACTCAAGGTTTCCCTCAACATAACATCTCAGCACCATCCTGCATCGACTAATCAAAACCGTCTGTAAGCACTTGGCTTAACTCCAACGATTCACCGCGCACACCACTTAAGCTCGCAAGACACGTCTATCCCATCCAACATGATCCCGTCTATTATCAACAAGAGATTAAGGGTGATCAGTTCCTCAATTTGTCAATAACACCCGACTATCATGAGGTGGTACAAACTATCTTACCAAACCCTTGTAGCGTCCAACACCACACTTAGCCATCCCTCCACACTTGAAGCATCTTGGTGAAGCACCATCTTCTCCCCCACTTGTTTCATTCCCAACCTACAAATGCAAAACAAAACAAGCGTCGACAGTGTTTTCACACACATTTCGCACACTAGAGACTAGACAACATTAGACAACCTGGCCGGACGGACCGACCTGCTCTGATACCACTAATGTAACACCCTTTTCTACCCCACAATTATACACGGTAAATTACACAATTTATCAGAGTATAATCAAAATCACCTCAAAGGGTGCACATTTCTCATTAACTTCGAATTTACAAAATTGCTACGTAAACAACGGGTTTTCCTCAAAATAACTCAAAAGCCTTCAAAGAGCAGCAGAACCACCATAACCACAAACATCCCACAAAAAGGGTTTATTAAAATAAACCATAGTCATCAAATAATCAATAAGATAACAGGAAAATAAAACTCAACATGGTTCGACTCAACGACCCAACCCGATGTTACACTATCAGAGCAAGACCCTCAACATCGACCAAAATGCGAATAACTTCCAAAATCCTCAAAAGCATCCACAGCTAATCCTGATCACCTGCACGTTACCCACGTGGAGGCAACATTCACACAGGCAGGGTGAGTAATCACAATTCATTATAATCAATATAAAAACAAGATATGTATAAAATGGCGTCATCATCATATACAACATCATCAGAATCATCACAAGGCAAACCTCAAAACACAACATCATAAATATCAACAAATGCCACATAAATGCAATGCACAATAGGGCTCATGCATGTGGTACCAATCGTCACAGTCGATGGACACTTAGGCCATCACCCTCCAAAGATCCCCCTCATAAGGATCGATTCCACACAAGAGTCAGAGCATGTCATAAACCACTTCACATCCACACAATGGGATGAATGCCACAATAGACCGAAGTCTAACATCATCATCACTAGACTGAAGTCCTAACATCATCATCAAAATATGCTATGACTGCATGATGCACAACGTCATAATCATCATCATCAATAAATTCATCACGTGCCTTATCATTCATCAAAATCTCATATTCGTCATATCGTCATTTATTCATCAAAACATCATGCATCATCATCTTATCATCATCAAAATAGCTCATGCTAATTCACATCAATATTTAATCATCAAACATCAGGTATAAATAGCTCATAATCATCAATATACTCGTGGTAATTCATATCATCACTTAAATCATCAAACTTCATATATAACAGCTCATAATCATCAATATACATCAAGGTAATTCATATCATCAATTAATCATCAAACATCACGAAATCATCGTCATATGATCATCAATAACATCAGGGAAATTCAATCGAAAAAGTCACAACGTCAAAACATCAAAACGACTCAAGAAACATAAAACAATTCGCGAACAGCAGACGTTCGCTACAACGTTCGCCTTGCAAACATGTTCGCTAGGACGTTCGCTTTGTGAACTCCAGTGAACCCCAATATCTCACACAAAAACCAGTGAGTTCCCCCTTCTGCCTCTCCTTGCTACCTCTATTCGCTTGGCAAAGCCCTTTGCTGGGATGTTCGCTTCGCGAGCCCCAAAAGTCACCTCCCAGAGTTCATCTCAGTATCATCACACAATCATTGCGCATTCGCTGCGCTGCTCGCTTTGCGAGTCTGGGCGAGTGTTCGCCTTACAAAGGAATGACTCGCTTTGCGAACCCGCGATTTCAGGAAATCGCTGCTACACATCAGTAGCACAACAGACCCAAAACACCTTACGAATTCAACCTCAGTTCACCCAAATCATTTCCAAGACATCATGGCAATTCAAAGGCATAAAACCTACGACATTTAGGTCGATTAATTCCACTATCCTAACTCAAAATCACCTAAACCTTCACAAACTCTCAAGGTTCCCATAAACCCCATAAATCCCTTTCTCATACAAGATCCCACATATCATCAAAAGGTTTAGCCTCGAAGGTTTATTTTTACCCGAATCAATTCAACCCTTAATAATCCATCATCGACCCTCAGAAATACTCCTAAATCATCAATAACTCATAAACCCTTCAAAAACCCCAAAAACCTCAAAATCCACTTTACCATACATCGAATCTCTATATTGAAAACAATGAAAGGTAATACTCCCCATACCTTAGATTGTAGATTCATAGCTTTCTCTATTGAGTCTTCGGAAACCTTCTCGAATCCTCGCCTTTCCCTTTTTCCTCAGAGCTCTGCACCTTTCTCCTCATTTTCACTATCTAACCAAATGAATCCTATTCTTCCCAATTCCTTTTTGGTTAAACCCTTGGGCTTCTAAAATGGGCTTTCCCCTTAATACCCTCACTAATCCTCCCCAAAAGTCCATCTTGCCCTTAATTCTTCTAATATTATTTAAATTAATAATAATACTAATATATTCATATTATATACTATTATTTAATTAAAGGGTTAATACCCCTTTTGCCCCCTGCCATATAGGTGAAATCCCAAAAACAACCCTGTAAAAAAAAACACAGATTCCCCCCTTGTCATTTGAAGATTCTACTGTTTTGACCCCTCTTGAAATCCAGTCAACAATTTCTATGACGTGGCAATGTTTTTTTTATTTTTTATTATTATTTTTAATTACGTGGACGAATTATGTGGCATTTTTTATTTTTTAAATTTCATGTGGCATTTTTTTTCATATTATTTTTTTTATTTTTTATTTTTTTTTGTATTATTTTTTATTTTTAATTTAATTCTATTTTTTTTCAAATTAATAATTTAAAAATTATTTTATTTGGGCCAAGTACATATTCCAAATTTATTAGCCCAAGTATTTTCCAATTTAATATACATTACCCAAGTTTGTTATATAAAGCATATATTTTTTCCCACATCAAATGATGTGGGACAACAGTTCTCTTCATCATCAATTTGCATCACACTTGCTGCATTTTCCTCAATTGTTGAACTCCTTTTGGACTCTTGCTTTGCTGCATTTTCCTCAATTGTTGAACTCCTTTTGGACAATACCATCACTTGTGCCTTCCTCCCAAATGAAAACATCCCCTCCTAAACTCCCAAACGATGTGAGAAATTTTTTAAAAGAAAAGTGACTTCTTCAAACAAACCGAAATACCAGTCGGAGCAAACAAAACCGCGGCGGTGGGTGAAGGAAACACCAACAAGAAGAAGTCACTTTTCTTTTAAAAAATTTCTCACATCGTTTGGGAGTTTAGGAGGGGATGTTTTCATTTGGGAGGAAGGCACAGGTGATGGTGTTGTCCAAAAGGAGTCCAAAAGGAGTTCAACAATTGAGGAAAATACAGCAAAGCAAGAGTCCAAAAGGAGTTCAACAATTGAGGAAAATGCAGCAAGTGTGATGCAAATTGATGATGAAGAGAACTGTTGTCCCACATCGTTTGATGTGGGAAAAAATATATGCTTTATATAACAAACTTGGGTAATGTATATTAAATTGGAAAATACTTGGGCTAATAAATTTGGAATATGTACTTGGCCCAAATAAAATAATTTTTAAATTATTAATTTGAAAAAAAATAGAATTAAATTAAAAATAAAAAATAATACGAAAAAAAATAAAAAATATAAAAAATAATATGAAAAAAAATGCCACATGAAATTTAAAAAATAAAAAATAATAAAAAATGCCACATAATTCGTCCACGTAATTAAAAATAATAATAAAAAATAAAAAAACATTGCCACGTCATAGAAATTGTTGACTGGATTTCAAGAGGGGTCAAAACAGTAGAATCTTCAAATGACAAGGGGGGAATTTGTGTTTTTTTTACAGGGTTGTTTTTGGGATTTCACCCATATGGCAGGGGGCAAAAGGGGTATTAACCCTTAATTAAATAACCAAAACTCCACAAAATGCCAACGTCAACACAAACCACCAAAATTCACCAAAAATCGCGAATATTATATTTAAATAAATTAAATAAATATTCTTACAAATTTAGGGTGTTACGAACTAGCTATTATAGGGACTTTATCACTTTGGAAAAACAAACATAATAAAGAAATACATTTTATTATTAATAAATAATTCAATACAAGTACCAAAAGTATTGGCCTCTAGGGCTTACACCAACAAAATATGCCCTAGAGATTGTTGATCTCTATAGGGGGCATCTTAGTGTTGATATCTATATTCAACACACAATATCACAACTTGATTACTATGTTGGTCCTCTTGATGAAATAGTAGTAGAGCAAAATGAAATTGTGGTTGAGACTGAACAAGTCATTGCTGCAATGTATGAGGAAGCAGTTAATGGGGGTTTGAAGGAAACTAAGCTGATGGAAGGTGATGGTAGTGGTAAGAATACTGTAAGGGAAATGATGTTATCGAAAATGTTGTTAGTGAAAATGCTGTTAGGGAAAAAGAGGTAATGGAAACTGATGGAAATGATGATAATGGACAAGGTGGTGGTGAGGTCAATGATGTTTTTAGTTCTGATGATAGTGAGGATGAAAGCTTCAATTATGACAGTGCAATGGAGGTAGCATTTGATGATGAATCAGATGAGTATGATGATGATTTGGATGAGGATGAAGGGCATAATTTAATTGACTATGTGAATGAAGATGATGACCAAGAGGGGAACAGAAAAAAAAGGTAAAGAAAAGTGGGAGGAAAATAAAGATGAGTTTAAAGGTAGTGATAATGAAAGTTAGGATTTACAAAGTGGGTGTGATAGTGATGCTAGTAGTAGAGTTAGGAGAAAAAAGTACCACATGTTCAAGTTGCAAAAAGACATGTCCAATTAAAAATGGGAGGTTGGAATGTACTTTATTACCAAAGTTGATTTCAAGGAAGCTATAACCTCATATGCAGCCCAATCTGGCAGGAACTTGAAGTTCACTAAAAATGACAAGGTTAGGGTAAGGGTTAGGTGTAAGGATGGATGTGAGTGGGAAGCTTACTGTGCTAAGTTACCTAATGAGGATTCTTGGCAACTAAGGAAGATAATAGACAGTCATAGTTGTAGTAGGGAGTACAATGTGAAGATGATGAGTACCAAATGGTTAAGCAAAAGGATACAAAATTCATTGAAAACCAACCATAGGTTGAAGCTTAAGGACATAAAGGAAAAGGCACAAACGAAGTGGAATGTAGGGGTCAATAAGACTAAGGTTATAAGAGCTAGATTTGTTGCTAGAGACATGGTTGATGGTTATTTCATAGGGGGTTATACAAGGATTTATGACTACTGCTATGAGTTATTAAGATCAAACCCAGGATCTACTGTGAAACTGAATGTCTAACTTGCACAAGAGGGTATTGATGATCAAAGACCCCATTTTAGAAGGCTATACATATGCTTTGTAGCTTGTAAGGAAAGCCTCAAATTATGCATACATTTCATTGGCCTTGATGGATGTTTTTTGAAAGGGCTATGTGGAGGTCAAATCTTGGCAACCATAGGTAGAGATCTAAATGATCAAATGTTACCAATAGCATCTGCAGTAGTTAAAAGTGAAAATAAGGATAGTTGGACATGGTTCTTGAAGCTGCTTATTGATGACCTTGGTGGGAGAGAAAAGTGCCTCACATACACTTTTATATCTGATCAACAAAAGGTATACTTATGTTATTTCAGTTATGCTTATGTTCTTACTTGTTATGCTTATGTTCTTGCTTGTTATACTTATGTTTTATGTGTTTTTAAAACTGTTTGCATAAGGATTATTGCCTGCCATGGATGAACTGCTACCTAGAGTTGAGCAAAGATTTTGTGTCAGACATCTCTATAACAATTTCAGGAAAGGATATCCTGGTAAGATGTTGAAGGAAATCATTTGGAAGGCAGAAAAGTCAACATACTACCAAGCCTAGGAAACAGAGATGAAAGGAAGGAAGGATGTCAATGTAGATGCCTACAAGCGCATGATGAGCACCCCACCTAGATATTAGATTATATCATACTTCGAGACATATAATAAATGTGATGTTGTTTTCAATAACATGTCTGAGGCATTTAATAGTTTAACCATGGTGGAAGAAATAAGGACATACATGATGGAGAGATGGGCAACAAATAGGATGAGGTTTCAGAACATGGCAGATGCTGAAGTGTTAACAAACATAAGAAGGAAAATTGAAAACACTAGCACATACACAGACCTCTGGCTTGTCAGGTAATATACATGAACTTGACATAAGTTTAATAATATTTCTGATGAAGTGTTTCAAACTACTATGTCTGATGATCATATATTTATGTTTTAGGATGTCTGATGAACATATCTTTAAGGTTAGGCACCTTAAAAACCAAGCTGACAAGTTTTCAGTAGACTTGAAGGAGCATATTTGTTCATGCAGAAGATGGGAACTGACAGGCCTACCTTGTGTTCATGCACTGTCATCTATGAAGAGTAGGAACTATAAAATTGATGACTACATTCCAGATTATTACAGAAAAGCAAGATATATGGAAGTGTATAAACATGTTATTTTTCCAGTTAATGGCTTAAATCTTTGGGTAAGGACTGAGTATCCATATGTGTAACCACCCAAATATAGGAAGATGTCTGGAAGGCCAAAAAAGAGAAGGAATTTAGAGCAGGGTGAGATTGATGGTTCAGACAGAAAAATGAGAAGGACTGGTTCCAATGTTAAGTGTAGCAGATGTAAGAAACCAGGTCACAGCAAGCTTACTTGCAAGGTGACACCATCTAGCCAACAATCATCCCAGCATCCATCCCAAAACCATCAACACAAGCTTCACAAGGAGTCACTCACGAATCCCAACAATCATCCCAACAACCATCAAAGCAACCATCCCAATAACCATCAACACAAGCTTTACAAGGAGTCAGTCATGCATCCCAGCAAGTTACACAAGGAGCCAGTAATGTCTCCCAACAATCATCTCATGGAAGGGCAGCAAAACAACCAATTAAGAGGGCCAATCATCTACTTCAACATCTCAAGCATCTCATGGAAGGGTAAAAAAGTTACCAATCAGAAGGCCAATTAAGCCTTTTATACCACCAGGGCCTATAACAAGACTGAGTGCAGCCAGGATTATTGTTGGGCTAACAACAAGGAGATCAACACCAACTTGGAAAAATTAGTTTAAGTCTGTGGCATTTTGTTAAGTTCACTTTGTTAGTTTAAGTTTGAACCTTTAGCATTTTGTTATGTTCACTTTGTTATATGTGATATGTCACAAGCTATGACTTGTGTATTTTGGCTATGACTTATGTAATCTATCACAATCTATGACTTATGTATTTTGGGTATGACTTATGTAATCTGTCACAAGCTATGACTTATGTATTTTGAATTATGGAACATATTATGGAACAAATGTTATCTCAAATATTATCAGTAACTGATACAACTGATACAACAATACAAAGACACATCAACAAAATTGTAACAACTGATACAACAATGAAATACCAAATTCATTCTAAAAATTAAAACTTGTCTATCCATTTCAACTAGTACAAACTGATACAAAATTAAAACTTGTCTATTCATTTCAACTGGTACAAACTGATACACATAAAATGTTTCCCTAATTCATTCTAAAAACTAGTACAATTATAAAATCATAAACAACATCAAATTCCAAAGTTTTTTCCACTTTATAATTTTCTTCATTTCACTTTCAAGATTGATCAGTTGTTGCTCAAGTTCTTCATTCACCATTTTTCCTTCTACAATTGCCTTTGATAGCTTTTCAATTTTATCCATCCAAAACTGCTCCTTCTCATCTCCAACATCTTCATAAAACCAACCAAAGTAACCACGCCCAACTTGCATAGATCCCTGAAAATTTCATAGGCTACAAATCAAATAGTTGCAGCAACATGTGTTTTCCAAAGTACAAACATCAAATTTACATGAAATATACCTTATAATTTGGACAACCCCAAAAATGTTTTCCATAGTTCTTAATAGTTGTTGCCCTTCGAAGAACGGTCAGGTCCCCACAATGACATAAGGGTTTCCAACCGGAGCTTGTATACAGATTCAAACCTTTCTTCTAAGAACAACCACCTTCTGCATTTTTCTGTTTTAGCAATGACGAAGATCCACTTGATTTCATGCTTGAATCTCTATTTCCAGTTTGCCCTAGCCCTAGGTCGAATTTGTGAAGCAATTTGGGACTGAAATGAACACTTTGGTTGTCTTAACGGAGAATATGAACCAATATGCCAACTCATATGCCACATCTGCACACATAAACGGACGTTTGAGGGTCATTGATGGCAAGGACTAATATGGCACTATTTTAAATCTTAAGGGATAACTTTGGAACTTTTTAAAATTAAGGGACCAAATTGGACCCCGAGGTAGACTTAAGGGGCCAATTGGGTATTTTGCCTTTACATATTCTTTTTCTTTGATGTCTTTAAGTATATTCTTCAAATGCATGCTATTTTTGTATGTCCAATATGTTTAAGTAGTTCGTTTTAGAGTCTGAAACATGATGAGTATTTTATCATTTTATTTCATACGAGCTGCTTGAATATTTATTGTAACGATAATTAAAGTGATGTTTTGTAATTTCTGTTTTTAAGATAAAAAATGCTTTCTACGAAAGTAGAAACACCGAGATATTGGTTGCGTGACGTGAGGGTGAAATTAGTATTCGATGTGGAAATCCAAACGATAGGTTCTGACGGCCATGTGAAAGCGGTTCAGAATTAATCGAGAGAATCTATAAGTTTCTGCTTTGAATTTTGTATTTTGAAAGTAAAAAAAAAAGACTCGCTACGAAAGTAAGGGCACCCAGATACCGTTTACGTGCTAAAATAGAAAAAAAAACGGTATTTGACCTTGTTATTCAAACTCTTAATTTGTAGAGCAAAAACATTTTTAAATTGAACATGAACTATTTTTTAACTTGAAAAAGAATTTTTAAACTCAATTTTCATATTGTGAAAACCTGTATTTTGCAGGGTTAAGGTCTGGTAACGCACCGACGAAAAGTGGGCATTACCACTAGTTAGTATTTACAGATAATAAAATTATTGTTATAATTAAATGTTGCAACTTATATGAATAAAATTGGTAAATACGAGTCTTGTTTCAGTCTCTTCTTTTATTATTGAATTAAATCTAGGGTTAATACATATTTTGTCCCTGCTAAATTGGCGATTTTTGTAAAATCTCCTTGTAAAAAGTAGTTTGAATCCCACCATACCATATGAAGATTTTCCTGTTTTGACCCCTCGAGAAACCCAATTATAAAAAATAATGACATGGCAAGGTTTTTATTTTCAAAAATCGCTAATTTGATAAGGGGCAAAATATATATTAATCTTTCAAAATGACTTCATATTTTATAGGTTATTGGTGGGTAAATTTTGTGGGGGCCAAAATAGGAGAATCATCATATGGCAGAATGGAATTGAAACCTTTTATTTACAAGAGATTTTTTCAAAAATTACAAAATTGGAAGGGGACAAAATAGGTATTAACCCATAGAGCTAGTATTTCTATTTTCGCACAAAAAAAAAACAAGTCTTTTTCCATAGCCTTATATAAGCATGTGGACAATATATAACGATAATTGTTATTTGCTCTCTGTGGATACGACAAAAATTTATACTACATTGATATAGCCGTGTACTTGTAGATTATCAATATCCGTACAACTAATCAAATGTTCTAAAGGGGCCCATTAAATACCAGAATATATCTTATGTGTTGGTCAAAAAGTACAAGTGTATGTGGTATCTCTACACGGGTATAGGATACTTAAAAGCCTTAGTAGTTTCATAACAGTTAGGACTTGTCCGCGCTATCGAGAGACCCTGTAAGGTGGTGTTTACAACATTTATGGTAGTGTGTGAGGTCAACTCACGTGAGGTGAGATGCCCTGTGTATAAGCACTAGGTTGGGTAAAATGTGTTTTGTCTTTCTCTTGTTAGGAGAAATATTTATATAGATCCTTGGGCCTAGAGTTTCCTTGGAAAAGATAACCGCCCTATAGTCAATCGTGGATTGTTGAATCTCTACTTTCTAGGAGAACGTGGATCAGCTATTGACCACGACTTCTCTCTGCCCAAGAAACTTCTTTTTCCAAGTTTCCCATAATTTGGAGAGTGGAAGATGCTTAGGACGAATTGATTCCCATTGGTTTCCTTGACTTGTGCGTTCCCTTCATGCGTCATCCTCAGAGAATCAAATATAGATTTAGCAGTATCTCTGTTGGTAATCTTTTCATACTCAGTGTATGAAATAGCATTTAGCAAGATAGTTCTCGCTTTGTGATGATTCTTATAATCTTTCTTTTATTGGTCCGTCATTACTCTTCTTTCAATTTTGTTGCCACTTGCATCTACTGGGTGTACGTAGCCATCAACTACTACATCCCATAGATTGACATCATGACCTAGAAAAAATCTTTCTATTATGTACTTCCAATAATCAAATTAGTATCCATAAAAAACAACAAGTTTAACATTGTAGTGATCTATATCATTTGTTTGAGCAACTGGTGGTGGAATGACAACCATTATGTCTCACACTGGATCTTTATCTGACACTGTTAAGTGTTTGATAATTTTATCAAGACCAGAACTAGAACTATGATACCAATTGAAGGCGGCAAGAAACACAAGAAAAGGGGGGGGGGGGTTGAATTGAGTTTCTCAAAATCAAAGTTTTTTCAAAATCCAACTCAATAAACAAAACAGGAACAATACAAAATAACATGTTATATTTTATACTTGTTCACTATTAACGAAGCTACCTCTAGTCCACCCTACCGAGGTGATTTCGCCTTCACAAGAAGGACTTAATCCACTATAACCGAAACTGATTATAGACACCATAAAGACAAATCGTCCTTGTCTTCTTGAGTCTATCCGACTAAACCCTAGTCACTCAAGGAAAACCACTCAAACAAGATTGAGATTTACAATATGTGTTTACAAATAGTGCTTCTAAAAATCAATTTGACACAATGTTTATGTATAATGGAATACTCACACAATTTGAACAAAAGCTCTATGTGTGTTTATACAATATTCAGAAGAATGCTTTTTTCAAGGAAAACAATGCAGCGTGAATAGTGTTAAGCAGCTTGTGAATTAGCAACCTCATTCATTCTTCCAAGTCTTCCTTATATAGCCAAGGAAAGATCCGTTGGAGGGTAGAACGAGAATCTTCATGAATGTGTTGGCTCCTTGAATAACTGTCATTAATGGTGGGAGACAAAATCGTATATTATTAATGTCCTTACTTCACACAATCCTTGTAGTGGAAGAAATTTTTTGATCATGTATTGTGTACTATTTATCTCACGTAAAACCATTTGATCTTATCTTCTAATCTTCAAAGGTTTGTGAATAAAGTTATTGAAGCATGCTTAGAATAATCAAGGGCCTGGTTGAGATACTTCAGAACTTAAGTCTTCAGAGTCTTGACATTGTTCCTCAGAATCTGGTCTTCAAAGTCTTCAGCACTTGTTCTTCAGAATCTACAAAACTTGAGTGTAGAATCTTGAAGGTAGACAAACCTTCAGAGGCTTTTCAAACAAAGTCACAATCAGAAGCTTTAGGACAAATGTTATTCAGAACCGTTGTCTAAGAGCTTTCTAGAACTTGACAGTATCCTGTGAAGCACTTGTATATCTTCAGAGTCAGAGTGTGTTGATTCCAGAATATGATGATGTCACACGTCAATGCTTCAGAGTCAAAACCTATTTAGCAAAAGCTACACACTAGAAAAAAATCATTAGTGTACAAAATTTTTCTTTAAGAATCAATGTATTGCTATCATCAAAACTAAAGGCCAAATGCATAACTAAATCTTGGTCTACCAATTAGCACCCATCGTAGCAAACTTGGTTTGGAGTCATTTTTGTTGGACCAATACTTCAAAATTGCATAACTATAAAAAGAATAACTTTGGAACCAATCAAATGCGAACGAAATTTTTCCAAAGCAAATACTACCCCTAGTAATTTTTTTTTAGTTGTAGTGTTGAAATTCTGGTATCAGATGTGTGATGTTAAGTGCGATGTCACAACAACACACTCTGCTATGAACAAGGTAAAAAAAACAGTAAATAACACAAAGAATTGTTCACCCAGTTCATTTAAACAACTTACTCTGGGGGCTACCAAGCCAGGGATGAATTTCACTATCAGTAGAATTAATTTACAGACTCAACAACCCAGTTGACATCTCCTAAACTTAATCACTACTTAATGAACCTTCTACCTAAGAGACCACTTAGGTATGAGAACATTACTCAATCCCTAAATCACTTCAGTGATATAATTCAAAGATCACACACTTTGAAAAACACAACTTGATTCTGCTTCACAGCTTTGATCAAGAACAACAACACCAATTCACACTAGAATGGTTTACAACACATACACGAAGACACAAACGAGTCTCATTCTTTAGCTCTCTTTCTTCGTTACTTTTCCTTCAGGATTGATGCGCTTTATATAGCTATTTGATTTGGGCTTGGACCCGCTACAATATCTGACCTGATTTGTTATTTAAAACTGAATCTTTAAAACAGATTTTCTCTCAAAATCTTCTTAAATCTTCAGCCTTTAAACACTCCTACAAATCTGCATCAAATCTGTTTGCAACAGAAAATATCTCCTCCAAGATATTCGCATCCAATAACTCTAACAGCTCTCCCAAAATCCAGCTAATACGCTTAACCCTAAAAACATCTCAAACCTGATGTTTTAATGATCTGCATATCTGATGTCATGACATCGCATGTGACATCAGACTTCAAAACTTCAACAACTTAAACACTTAACATTATCCAATGTTACGACTCAATGTTAAGACATCACCCATGTGACATCAACATTGAACAACTTTGTTTTACCAAAATTCTAGCCAATCCAAGAACTAACAATCCCCCCATTTGGCTAATTTTGGCTAAAACAATCTCTGCAACATCAGAGACTTCAGCAGCGGATAAAATTTTTAAAACAAACAGCTCCCACTTCAAAATGCTGTACACCACCTATCAACAAAGGGAACTCCCCCTCAAAACCAGAACCAGCATAAACATCTGTTCAACATGCACACTCCCCCTCAACATCTGCACCACACCAGAACTGAGATAGGTCACACTCTACACACAAAGGCTAGGCTAACTCTCCCCCTTTTTAGCCACAATTGGACAATCACCAAACACAATGTCCTGACATAATAAATGACACAGTCAAACACCAAGCTTTCCCAAAAAAAAAACAAGTTCCAACACCTTGACTGGTCAGGCGATACAAATAATGCTCTTTGTTTGCATTATAAAAACAAGCCTTCTTCCTTCTAGCAGCACCACACAACAACCAAGAATGAGCCAGTCAAACTCCAAAGATGCAGCAAAGAACCTCAAGCAGGAGGACAAGAAACCAGATCCACTGAAGAAGAAGAGCAAAACACAGACAACAGCTGGAACTTCTTCAGGAGCAACAAGAACAGGCAAAACATCTGAGACAAGGATGAAGACCATCAAGAAACCTCCAGTGTAACAATATGATTCCGATGAAGGAGATGGTGATGAGGACTGGATTACATTTAAAAACTCAGAAGGTTGGGACAAATTGAATAAGAAGAAGAAACAAAACTCTATGTTTAAAGCTTTAGATGAACTAATACTTCCAATCTTGTAAACTTTCTGCAGTTGAATAATTGTTATCTTTAATCACACACATAAGACAACTGCATCCTAGCACATCTTCCAACTAATCCTTATATATGCAACTCCCCAATTTTAAACTATCAAATTGGTTTGCATCTAAGAACTCAGTACAAATATTTGCTAATTGCTTTTCAGTAGCCACATGTTCCAAAGCCACCTTATCTTCAACCAAGTCCTTTATATCAATATGCTTTACCTTACTGTTTTGAATAGGATTCTTGGAGATACTCATATCACAGTGCAATGTCATAACATCTTGCTTGACATTGTTTTTAGTCAACAGTTGCTTCATCCAAACAAGTTGAGAGCAACTACTCCCTGCTGCTATGTACTTTGCATTACCATAACCTATAAGCTCAGTCCCTGATCCATGATTGTAATTCTTCTTAGATCTATTCTCATAAAGAGACTTCTCTAGTCCATCAAAAATAGTTATTTTGTGATTAATGAGGACCAATTTTGCAGCAGCCATCTTGAGAACGATGACATAATTAATACTAATACGCCCAGCAGATAATTTTCCCTTTAGGAACCAAATTTTTGCGGATATGTCTGTATCCTTCAACCCACATTCATCTCTCTCACTTCTTCTATCAGCAATGTCAACAGAATTGAATTCATTGACAAGTCTCTCATAGCACTTGTAAAAACTAGGACCAGTTTCCATCAGCCTAGCAAACTTAATCATATTCAGAGCATCTTTACCAAATTCTTTTTCCAGATTAAGCCCTCTTTGAAAAACATACTTCCACCTTTTTATGAAATGCAAAGGAATGTTATCTAGTGAAGCCTTTTGAATTTTCTCAGAAGTTCTAACAACAACAACTTTCTTCATATGAGAGATGTCCTTTGGAGGTGACTCAATAGCTTTCCCTTTCCTTGATTTCAGTCTTTTAGCAACCCCAGGAACTACTTTTGCAATCAGCTCATTGTCAGACAGATCAACCACTTCAACATTCTTCTTTATTTTAAGGCTAGGAGATGTTTCAACCTTAACTCCAACATCTCCATCTTCCAAAACAGAGATTGCCAACCTGTGATGGTTGTCTTGTGAGTTATCAGTCTGCTTATCATCTTGCTTCTAAAACTTCTTAAGATCACCACTACCAACACCCATATCTTCAGAGAAATCGTCATTACTCTTCATATCTGAGTGATCATCCTCTATGACCTTAGGTTCCTCAAGATTTCCTGTGAACAATTGCATAACACTAGGTTGTTTGGTGATCCTTCTGAAGTCACAGTCAGATGTCATAACATCATCCTCAACATCACTTGATGAGCTGAACTCTTGAGGTACCCATTGATAGCAATTATCTCTGGATCTGACTCCCTTCATAACTACCTCATTCTTCTCATTAGTCACCAAACACTCATCCTTAGTGTAGCTGACCTTGTGTCCTTCATCACAAAGCTGACTTATGCTAATCAAATTAGCACTCAAACCTTTGACAAGAAGCACATTGTCAAGATCAGGTCCATCATGACACTTCACTTTTCCAACACTTTTACCACACCTTTCTCTCCATTTCCAAAAGTAACATCAATTGAGGAGCAAGAATTGACATCCACCAATTGGTTTTTAAATCCAGTCATGTGCTTTGAACAGCCACTGTCAAAGTACCATCCATCCTTAGCAGAGTGTCTATCTGAAATGTGAGCTAATAGACATGTAACCTCAGCTTTAGGAACCCACTATTTAACAACCTTGGGCCTGTTATCCTTCTGTCTAGGTTGAGGGATAGACTTGGGATAACCATGAAGCTTGAAGCAAGAAAATTGCATATGGCCAAATCTTCCACAATAGAAGCACCTTACTCTTTCTTCTCTGAAGTTGTTAAACTTCCTGCCACCTTGATGATGAAACTGCTGTGGCTGCCATCCATAGTACTGGTGCTGTTTTCTTCCATAGTTTGCCTGTCTCCTGTAGTGAGGATTCTGTCTCTTAGGCTGTCTTCTATGGTGATGCGGCTTCCTTCTTCCATAATAATGAGGCACAACATTATTATATTCAAAGCCATACATATTCCCTTGATGTTGAGACATCTGATGGAACATGTTAAACCTAGGAGCCTGCATACTTCTATGGTATTGAGGAGGCATATACTGCCTGGCTCCATAAGTATGTACCTTCCCTTGATGAGGACCATGAGCATACCTTTTCCCAACATTTTGAGGTTGTTGGTGAGCAACCTGCTTAGGTTTAGGATTATGTCTCTTTTTGTTATGTTGAGACATTGGTTGAGACATATCTTTTTTGGTTCCTGAAGTACTAGCTTCAGCAGAAACCTTCTCCTCAACAACAAATCCTAAGCCAGACTTGTCTCCTGCTACCTTTTCTGCCTGAAGGATCTTATCAAGAGTATCATATTCACTGTTTAACATTCTAACAGATTTTGTCATTTGATCAAGTTGAGATTTAACTAACAAGACTTCATTTTCAAGATCAGCTTTAACAGTCTCAAGCTGAACAATTTGTTTCTTTTGTTTCTCACTCTCTTGACAAACCTCTGCACTCCTCAGACATAGCTCTTGATAGGAGGCTGCTAACTCCTCAAAAGTCAGTTCCTCATCACTTGATTCTCCATCAGAAACACAAGTTCCTGTCAATGCCCTGACATGCTTGGCTGACTCTTCTTCACTTTCATTGTCAGTATCAGACCAAGAAATAGTCATGCCCTTCTTCTGCTTCTTAAGGAATGTAGGACATTCTTTCTTGACATGTCCATAACCTTCACACTCAAAGCATTGAACCCCTTTGTCTTGAGCAGTCTTCTCTTCATCCTTCTCTTTTGACTTGCTGATGTCAGAGGAGATGTTCTTAATATTAGGTTTGTAGTTCTTATTCATCCTCTTAAAAACCTTGTTAAACTGTCTTCCCAGCATAACAATGGCCTGAGACAGCTCCTCCTGAGATTCAGCACCATTCCCTTTCTTCTCTTCTTGAGTATTGGATACCAAGGTTATACTCTTGGTCTTCTTTTCATGTTCCTCCTCATTCAACCCTAACTCAAAAGTTTGAAGAGATCCAATAAGCTCATCAACCCTCATTTTGCTGATGTCTTGAGCTTCTTCAATTGCAGTCACCTTCATCTTATACCTCTTGGGAAGGGATCTAAGGATTTTCCTCACCAGCTTTTCTTCAGTCATCTTCTCTCCAAGAGCACTAGAGGCATTAGACAACTCAAGAATACTCATATGAAAG
This sequence comes from Lathyrus tuberosus, assembly GCA_022829125.1. NCBI lineage: Eukaryota > Viridiplantae > Streptophyta > Magnoliopsida > Fabales > Fabaceae > Lathyrus > Lathyrus tuberosus. The sequence continues at coordinate 13,622,478 of JALAZF010000090.1, forward strand.
TCATGAATAGTTTCATCTTCCTTCATCTTTAGACTTTCAAACTTTGATGTCAGAAGTTGAAGTCTTGACATCTTAACCTTTGAAGTTCCTTCATGAGTAGTCTTCAAGATGTCCCAAGCTTCCTTAGCAACTTTACAGGTATTGATCAACCTGAATATGTTCTTATCAACTCCATTGAAAATAGCATTTAAAGCTTTGGAATTACCAAGGGTAAGCTCATCTTCTTCCTTGGTCCATTCTTCTTCAGGTTTCAGTTTTGAGCTGCCTTCTTTTTCTTTCCCAGCATCATCTTTCTCAACAACAACAGGTGCTTTCCATTCTTTTATGATAGCCTTCCAAGTCCTGCTATCCAAGGATTTCAAAAATGTAATCATCCTTGGTTTCCAATAATCATAATTAGAGCCATCCAAAATAGGGGGTCTATTCACAAATCCACCAACTTCCTTGTCCATCTTTACCAGAAAGTATCAGCCCTAGATCTCACCCAGATGCAGAGCAGGATGCCTGCTCTGATACCAATTGAAATTCTGGTATTAGATGTGTGATGTTAAGTGCGATGTCACAACAACACACTCTGCTATGAACAAGGTAAAAACAGCAGTAAATAACACAAAGAATTGTTCACCCAGTTCAGTTAAACAACTTACTCTGGGGGCTACCAAGCCAGGGATGAATTTCACTATCAGTAGAATTAATTTACAGACTCAACAACCAAGTTGACATCTCCTAAACTTAATCACTACTTAATGAACCTTCTACCTAAGAGACCACTTAGGTATGAGAACGCTACTCAATCTCTAAATCACTTCAGTGATATAATTCAAAGATCACACACTTTAAAAAACACAACTTGATTCTGCTTCACAGCTTTGATCAAGAACAACTCAAAACAACAACACCAATTCACACTAGAATGGTTTACAATACATACACGAAGACACAAACGACTCTCAGTCTTTAGCTCTCTTTCTTCGTTACTTTTCCTTCAGGATTGATGCGCTTTATATAGCTATTTGATTTGGGCTTGGACCCGCTACAATATCTGACCTGATTTGTTATTTAAAACTGAATCTTCAAAACAGATTTTATCTCAAAATCTTCTTAAATCTTCAGCCTTTAAACACTCCTACAAATCTGCATCAAATCTGTTTGCAACAGAAAATATCTCCTCCAAGATATTCGCATCCAATAACTCTAACAGCTCTCCCAAAATCCAGCTAATACGCTTAACCCTAAAAACATCTCAAACCTGATGTTTTAATGATCTGCATATCTGATGTCATGACATCGCATGTGACATCAGACTTCAAAACTTCAACAACTTAAACACTTAACATTATCCAATGTTACGACTCAATGTTAAGACATCACCCATGTGACATCAACATTGAACAACTTTGTTTTACCAAAATTCTAGCCAATCCAAGAACTAACAAGTGTAATTAACTTGATTATCATTTAAAACTTTGCTAGCATAGTAAATTGCATGGAAAATTTTTGTGTGCCTTTAGCCAAGTACTGCGCCAACAACATAATCACTAGCATCACACATGATTTTAAAAGGGAGCTCCTAGTTTGGTGATACAATGACTGGAGCGATTATTAATTTATGTCTTATTATAGAAAAAGAGTGTAGGAAATCTTTATCAAAGTTAAATTCCTTTTCTTTGACCAGCATGTTGCACAATGGTTTTGATATTTTTGAAAAGTTTTTAATAAATATCCTGTAAAAAACTGAATGGCCTAGAAAACTCCTTACTCCTTTGACATTTAGCGGAGGTGGAAGTTTTTCTATCACCTCAATTTTTGCTTGATCGACCTATACACCTTTAGCAGAGATTTTGTGGCTAAGAACAATACCTTCAGTGACCATAAAATGACACAATTCCATATTTAACACTAAGTTTGTCTCAGTACATCTCTTAAGGACATTGTTAAATTGATCAAGACAACCGTTAAACGATTTAACGAATATAGAAAAATCATCCATAAATACCTCTATTGAATTCTCAATCATGTCAGAGAAAATAGAAAGCATGCACCTTTGGAACGTTGTTGGTGTGTTATGTAACGCCCCAAACTGCTTTCAGGATTACCGACTGACCCCGCAAACCAACACAGGTATTTTCAGTATGTTTTGTCCTCACTCACACACTTTCCGAGAAACTTCCCAGAAGGTTACCCATCCTAGTACTACTCTCGCTCAAGCACGCTTAACTGCGGAGTTCTGATGGGATCGGGTGTATTATTCGGTAACCCGTTACATAAGAACTCCACAGTTAAGTGCGCTTAACTTGGAGCAATTTTAGGATGGGTGACCTTCTGGAAAGTTTCCCGGAAAACGTGTGATTGAAGACAAATCATGCTGAAAAGACCCATGTTGGTTTGTAGGGTCAGTCGATAATCCTGAAATCATTCTGGGGCGTTACATGTTACATAATCCGAAAGGCATCCGTCTATATGCAAATATTTCAAATGGGCATGTGAATGCAGTTTTCTCTTGATATGCAGGATCAACGACTATTTGGTTGTATCCTGAATATCCATCTAAAAAGCAATAGTAGGCTTGTCCAGCTAGTTTTTCAAGCATTTAATCCACAAATGGAAATGGAAATGATCCTTCTGTGTGGCTAGATTTAACCTGCAATAATCAATACACATTCTCTATCCCGTAATAGTACAGGTTAGGATTAACTCATTTTTTCATTACAAATAATAGTGGTGCCCCCTTTTTTCGGAACTACGTGCACAGAGCTTACCCACGAACTATCAGAAATGGATAAATCATACATGTTTAAAATAATTTAAGGACTTTGTTTCTTACCACTTCTTTCATTGCTTGATTTTATCGCCGTTGAGATTGAACAACTGGCTTGAATTCTTCTTCAAGGTTGATTTTATGCATATAGTATGATGTGTTAATTCTTTTCAAGTCTGACACTCTTCATCCCAACGCCTATTTATTTTCCCTTAGTACTCGTAAGAGCTTTTCTTCTTTGAATTTTGACAAAATGCTACTAATAATTGTCAGGTGCATATTTCCTTGACTTAGAAAAACATATTTCAAATGTTTAGGGAGTTCTTTTAGTTCGGGATCCGACGGTTTTTCCTCACTACTTCCTTCAAACTCTTCAATTTTTTTTATAAGCACGATCCAACAATGTGGCTTGCAATTATAGTACCACCTCATTTACCTCCGCATGCTCATCCTCTGATATTATTTCTTCGATTGATTGTACTAGGACCTTTTCCGTTGGAGATGATGGGCCTTTTCTTTCGAAATTTTTTCTATCAACTCGTCAATTAAATCCATTTGGTAGCATCACAAATCTTCTTGAGCGTTTTTCATGGCTTTAAACATGTTAAATATTACATGCTCTTTATTAAACTGGAGAATTAACTCCCCTCTTTCCACATTAATTAATGCTTTTCCCGTTGCAATAAAAGGTCTTCCCAACAACAATGGTGTCTCGGCATCTTCTAACATATCTATGATGACAAAGTTGACAGGAAATAGTAAATCATCAACCTTTATTAATACATCTTCCAGAACTCCATATGGATAAGTGATATATCGGTCAGCTAGAGTCAAAGTCATTTTTGTAGGTTTTGGTTCTCCACAATTTAGTTTCCTCATCATAGAAAACATCATCAAATATATACTCTCTCCCAAATCATAGAGTGCCTTGCCAATTTTTAATGAACCTATCGAGATAGGAATACTAAATATACGTGGATCTATCAGTTTATGTGGTAATTTCTGTTGAATGATGGCACTACATTCCTCCCCTAAAGATAAATTTTCATCATCCTTCAATTTCCATTTACCGTTCAAAAGTTCCTTCATGAATTTAGCATACACAGGCATCTATTCCAAAGCATCACCAAAAAGGATGTTCACTTGTAATGCTGTGAGCATCTCCTTAAACTTTTTAAACTGCCCCACTTCCATCTCTCTCTTCAATTTCTTCTTGTTTAGACAGTAAGGTGGCATGATGATATCAGGTAAACGAGGGTTTGGTTCATTTAGGATTTGTTTTTTTTTGTTCTCCTAAAAGGTGAGTTTTTATCAATAAATTGATCAAGTGTCTCTCCCCTCTCAGGATTCTCACTTGAAACCTCTTCTTCTGTTGGTGTGGATTTTGGTTCCTCCTCCTTCTCATTGTTCTTTTACACTATTTTTTCTGTGTGTTCCACTAGGGGTTAAGGGAATTGTGCAATTTATCAATTCAATTGCATCACAATTTCCTCTTTCTTCGGTTAATAATGTGATTTGTTGTGACAAGTTTGACATTTGCCCTTCCATTCTTCTCATCGACTCCTCATGTTTTTCGCTTAATGAGTTTTGTGATCTGGTAATCCTTAAGAATTCATTTTGAGTTACTAACATAAATTGAGTCAATATTTCTTCTAACAATGAGAGCTTGATCTCTGTATCAATCTGTTGTACTTTCTGGCAGGCATGCGTGGTTATAGATTGTACTTCCCTTGTAAATTGTTCTTTAGCACAATTACATGCAAAATGTTCCTCATCACACTTTGTTAGAACAAGATCTATTCATGATATATATCCTTAGTTTTGATGATAACATAAGTATTAAAAGAACAACGGTGTTATCTAATGTGTGTTCAAGTATGCAGGTTCTCACACTTAAAAGATACAATCAGAATCTGATATGAAGACACACTTGAGTGAAGCTGAGCTACGTGGTCCTGATGACACAGAACTTGAAAGAACTCTTGCTAAGTGATGTCTAGTGGAGACTCTGAAGCTGAAGGCCTTAGCATCAGAAGAAGCAACTAACTTTTTCTACACTTGGTAATAGTATTGGCTTCTGAAGACTGTTCACAAGATGTAGCAAAGCTGAAGTTATCCGTACTACAGAGAGAAAGTTGTAATGTCAGGTAAGCTCGTCAGCTAGAGTCTATGATCACAAGGCTCAAGAAAAGTTGATATGCTTTACGGATAATCACTCTCAACGGCTTTATAATACATGATACTTCTGAAGACACTTTGGTTATACAAGTTACACAATGGATCAATATCTTTTGTGTATCTACCTTCAACATCTCTTGTACTTTAGAGAAGAATAAAGACATATGATCAAGTTATTTCTCTTAACATCTAGTTCCCTGAAATCTGCTATATAAGGAGCTGAAGGTTCTACTTGAATATTTAACAAGGAATAAAAGGAAGAAGGAATGCTCAAGAAGATAGAGGTGTTCAGCGTCTCTATCTGAATGAAGAAATAACAAGATCAACAATGAGCAACAATGTGCAACACTACTGAATATGCAGAATCTTCTATTAATTATTGTAAATTGTAAATAGCCTTAAGGTTTCCTAAACATTGAATACTCTGGAAACCTTAATTACTTAAGGTCCTTGTTAAGGTTATTACCATGTACCTCTGATTCTGGATCAAGTACACCATGTTCTTTTTTCTGTTGAACATATTGTTCAGCAGATAAGATTAAAAGTCTCATACTATGTGTTTGAGCATCAAGTCTCCAGTTGAAAAGCTTGAGCTAAGTAAGTCTCCTGATGTGTGCTTGAACATTGAAAGTCTTAATCTATGTTGATTAAGAAGGAAAGTCTTAGACAATGTGTTTGAGCAGGAAAGTCATGGATTGAGAATCTGAGCAGGGAAGTCTTAGGCAGTGGGTCTAAGCAAGAAAGCCTTGAACCAGGTGGTTTGAGCAAGGAAAATCTTAGGATCTGAGGATCTAAGTAGGACGCCTTGATCAGGTGCTGATTGAGCAGGGAAATCTTAGACTATAGGTCTGAGCAGTGAAAGTCTTATGCATGAGTGCATAGGAAGTTATAATAATTTGATTGATTATAGTGAAAAATATCTTGCAAGGCAAGGGAACTGAAGTACTCTCAGTTAGGAGAGGAACCAGGATAAATCTGCTGTGTTCAGTTTATTCTACTTCTGATATATTGTTCTGTTGCATGTATGATCAGATTCTGAACAAGCATTTAGAGTCTGAACACTGTTCAGAAGCAGAAATGTTTTTTTGGTGAACACAATTCAACTCCTGCTTTTTGTGTTTTTTCATCACCTTGAATTGGCATCAGAGCCTGGTATGTGCATAACACTTTACAGTGGTGTAGACAAAGATCTTGTGAGGAAAGTATATTTTCATTTTAGTATGAAAAGAAGGGTGGCTACAAGATGAAGGAATCTACTGAAATCAACTTGACTTCTTCTCAATGAAAATGGATAATTCAAGATGATGACTCGTGAATAAGTAAAAAATACTTCATAACGGATTGCAGATCCAGAATCAGAAACGTCATCCAGGTAAGTTTTATTATTCATGATTTCAAGTGTAACTTTCTGTACAAGATGTTTCAGCATAAGTAATCTTCATGCTTAGATATCTTGGAAGAAAGTATCTTAAGAAACTTCTAAACTGGTGTAGTGGACATTCTCATCTTTTATGGCAATATCTATGTCATGCTGAAACAGATATTTCTTTTTTACTTTTGAAGAAAGCTCTATTACTATTGTTCAAAACAAATTTATACATTTTATTCTCCAATGAACTGATTCATCTAATAATTCTCTCAAGAGTTGTGTAGTTGAAAAAGTTTTCTGAACTTAGTGGTTTATGCTTGATTCCGAGTAGAGAATCTAAATCTGATAATTTTCAGAGACTGTCTTAATCAAGGTTTTTGGTAAGCAAAACTTTTGATCTAAGATAATCTCTGAAAATTTTCTGATTCAGAATCTTGCTTAAAGAATTTTTTTTTTCACATGCACAAAGAGTGTAAATTTTTTTACTGTATCACTCTTTACACCTGTCATAATTGTCTTCAGCACGCTTGAAATTATTGTTGACCTAAATTAGAAGGGAATTGAATTTGTTTTAAATATTTGTATGTTTAAAATCCTTTTAATGCTATTTAATTCTCTCAACACACACATCCTTTATCACTGTCGCTCTTGTGCTCTAACTGTAAACCTTAGAAAAACCTTTTACCTTCTCTATGACATCCTCTATCAATCCATTAAACATAAATTATATGCAAGAACTTAAGATCAAACCAAAGACTACTCCGCTTAATCAAAATGATTTAAAGCTTCTTATTGAGCAAGTGGTTGCTTTTGAAAGTTTTACTGCAAATGGATGTCAGTTGGACAAGTACTTTGAATCTCAAGGATGGATGAAATTTTTCGACATGCTAAATGAACCAACATACCCAACTTTGGTAAAAGATTTCTGGGTGAAAGTACAAGTGTATGATGAGTTCTCTACTCAGAATGAAGAGAGAATTGCTATAGAAAATGACAGAAGTTTGAAAGGAAAATCAAGAGCTGAAATGGGTCTAAAAGAATTTAACTGCGTTGAAATTAGATCTGATGTAATGGGTATAGAGGTTTCAATCACTCAGGACAATATTGCTCAGTTAATTGTAGCTAAGAATAAAGGTATGGTAATTCTCAACTCGAAGGATGTAGGAATTTATGCCAAGGATATTAAGAAATGTCTCTTAAAAAAGAAATATGATTTTGGTAAAGTGAAGAATATGCATCTAGAACAAAAACTACTGTTCAAAATTCTCATTGGATGTTGTATCCCATGTGATGGTAGTGTCGCGGTGAGAATCGAAGACCAAAGCTATTGATTAGCTCGACTCGAAAAGATAAGATATCGCCACCAAACTTTTATTTTTCCAAGGGAAGGGAGAAAAGATCGAACAAAACCCATAATAAACATGCAAAGTAAAAAAGCAAGGCTAAAAGCAAAGTAATAAAGAGAGATCAAAGGTACGGGGGTTGGTTATACTAAGAGAAGGTATTAACACCCTAAGCATTTGTAGTACTTTACAGAAACCTCTTGAAATATTTGTGTTTTGGCTAAAATTATTTGCTAAAGGATAAAAGATGGGTAAGGCAAAGCAACAAGCATACAATGAAATCCCCTTCCCTTGGATTAGGTCAAAGCATCAAAAGAAAACAAAAAATACATCAAATGAAATCCACAGACACATGGCAAAACATCATGTATGATCCAACAACAAAAAAACAACAAAGGTACATGACAAATCATCATGAGAAAGCAACAGATACAAAAGTATGATCAAGGATTAAATGGAATCAAGAAATACATAGCAAGACATCATGTAATCATTTGGCACCGAAGTATGGTCAAACAACAAAAAATCGACAAAGGTCCATGGCAAAGCATTATGAGAATCAAGAAATAATCAACAAAGTGCAAAGTACATGGTAAAGCATCATGTAGTCGAGTTAAAAGAAATCAACAGACACAAAGTACATGGCAAAGCATTATGTAACCATCAAGTAGAATCAACAAGTACATGGAAAAAACATCATGTATGATAAAACAACGAATATAATCAACAAAGTACATGGCAAAACATCATGTATGATAAAACAACAAATGGAATAAACAAAGTACATGGCAAAACATCACGTAGAAACATCAAAAAAGTACATGGCAAAGCATCATGTGTGATAAAACAACAAACAAAATCAACAAAGTACACATGGCAAAACATCATGTATGATACAACGACAAATAGAATCAACGACGTACACATGGCAAAGCATCATGTATGATACAACGACAAATAGAATCAACGACGTACACATAGCAAAGCATCGTGTATGAATACCATCATAAGCCAGATTCATCAAGGAAGAGCATCAAGAATTAAAATAGAATCGGACAACAAGAAAATTATTAATCAAGTTAAATATAAATATTTAATAAGATTAATCAATGATTTAATTAATCAATATTAAATAAAAATATTTAAAGTAATTAATAATTAAATATTTTTAGTGTTTTTAATTATTTATACAAATTAAAAAATGAAAATAGTTAAAACAAATAATTAAAAAAGCAAAATGGGAGGTGTAAATGATTAATGGGCTAAATACACACACAAAACGCACACAAACTATTATAAATGTAATCATAATAATTAATAATAATTAAAACAAATAAAAATAACATATAAATTTGGTTCCTTCTATTTCTTGCTGGAGAACTTCTACAGTTTTTGAAATGCTACTCTCCAAAGTTTTTACACACATACTAAGTTTATATTAGCATTTTTATTTTAAATTAGAAAGCACACACGTGATAACATAAAAAGTGGCATAGAAAGTGCATGGTTATTACATTTAAAACCCAGGAATATTAAAACCCATAGAGAGAAAGAAAATATGAACAAAAAGATCTAGCCAAAAAAAATATCCTACATCTCAAAAAGCAGCCAATCTTACCAAAGCAATCAATAAACACCAAATATTCACACTACTATAGTCACACCAAAAGCAACAGTGTTGAACATAACCGAAAATTTAGTGATTATTTTAGCAAGTGTTAGTAGTAAAAGCAAGTGAAGTAAAAGGATGCACTGTGTGTTGCTAAGGATTAAAAAAATGGCGAGTGGCAGACGAGATTAACTGTTGATGGTGAGTTAGTCGCAGGAAATGACGGATGGTTGTGTGGTTTGACCGGAAACTTGAACGAATGTGCTACGATCGATGGAGGAGGTTGTGCTGGGACGAAACCGAGGTCGGAGACGAGATGAAAGGTGGCTAAGAAGGTGGATGATATGGAGTTTTAAGGGTGTTGAAGGTTCGTTTAGAAAAAATGGTGAAGAAGGCCGAGTGAATATGAAGGAAGCTCGAAGTGGTGAAGTGTTTGTGGGCATGTGCAGCATGGGTACTCAATTTTAAATAAAGTACTGGTACCGGGTACTTACTGGGTACCGGTACGCGCGTACGGTACTCGTATGGTACGTACCAACACCGTACCTATTTTTTATTTATTGTTTTTTAAGTTGGTACTCCAACGGGTACATATTAGGTACATGGGTACGCGAACTCAATTTTTTTCTTCTAATGGTATAGTTTTATACTTTTTTTAATGGACTTTTCAAGTGCTGATGTAGAGTTTGACCAATGTGATTCGTTGCAAGATCGGTGGATCTTGAAACCAAAGGAATGGTTGATAACTTATGGATCTTCAATCGCTAAACTTCAATCCATTACATTGAAACTCCTCGCACAACCAAGTTCTTCATCTTCTGTTGAGAAAAATCGAAATACATATGAATTTATACTCGCGTACCCGTACCTTGGTTTTTTTTAAATGACGTATTCCGTACCAGTACCCGTACCTGGTATTGGGTACGTACCCGTACCTTTGCAACACAGTTGTGGGCGGAAAAGTGATGCGAATGGAGAAGAAGAAAATGGTCTCAGCCCCCTTTGCTCATGAACATCCGTTTCTTTTTATTTTTAAAACATGCCTGGTTTGTGAGTTTAATGGCGTGCGTATGTATTGCTTACAAGAAAGAAAGTGTTTTGTTGGGTGATGAGTGTTTGTAGTTATGCAGTGATTTCAGTTAGCTGTGTTTAGAGGAAATGTTTTGAGTGGTGATTATGGTAGTGTGGTTAATGAAGAAGAGGGTTTGTGGTTTAGTGACAAGAGTGGTCCTTGTTGTGGAAAAATGAAGAGAGTCCCTTATTCATGCATGTGAGAGGGAGTCTTAAAGGTTTCATACTTTCATGTATCATGAAATGGTTTTTATGGGTGAAGGTCGTGTTATTTATTGTGCACAGTAGGGAGAATATTATGGCTTTATGTGAAGTGAAGAAGATGGACTTCTCAGCTTTTTCATCATTTTTTTTGTACATGAGAGAGGGAAGTGGTATTATGAAATGAAAGAGAAAGGTTAGTTCTCGTGTTGTCTTTCATGCGCGGGAGGGAGTATATTTTCTTTCATGATGGGTGGCTGATGTCTTAGGAGAGAGGGTTGTGTGTCTGGTTTATGCAAAGTATGGAGATGAAATTAGTTGCATTAGCTGGTATTAGATACTGTGAGAGGAAACAGACGTGAGAGGTGTATGTTATGTGAAAAGAAAAGTTCTCCCTTTTATTACATGAGTAGCGCCCTCCCCTTACGTGAGTAGCCCAGGCAATGTAATATCAATTTTTATTCTATTGTTTTAAATTCAAATGAGAGAGAGTCAAGATGTAGGATTTTTTTTTAGTATAACACTAATTTAAAAAAAATACCAAAAAAACCAAGTTTTTAGGGTATTTACAAAAGTAGCTGGGTTTGAAAACTCACTATTAGGGTGGCGCCATATGGAATGGCGCCTCAGTTAGAGGCGAGGAGTCAAACCATATGGCGCCTCAGACAAAGCATATTGCCTTAAAAAATTCCCTGAGGTTGAGCCAAATGAAATGGCGCCTCAGGGCAATTTTTCATTTTTTTTAAATTTTATTTTAGTTTTAAAATGAAATAAAAAAAAGGTTATTTTTTAATTTTGTGCAGACGCATGCTTAGGAACAGTAGAAGTAGAGTGTAGAGTATAGGCATGCAGAGTGTGATCTTATCAATAGTCTGGCCATGCAAAGTTGTGTGGTCATGTCATGGCTAGTGTAGCCATGCAGTGTTGTGTGGTCATGTCAAACATACATCATATGGTTCTTTGGCAAGGCTTTTCTGAAGCAATTTGACTACAAAGACACGTTTCTTGTATCATGTATTCTGCCTATTAATACACATCAAACATACACCTGTTTCATCACATACATTCAAACCATTTCTATTCTGCAAACTATTTCTTCCAAACTCTAAAGTTTGTAACCCATTTCTTCCTAACACAAATTCAGTTATGGCTCAAAGACCACAATACTTGATAACTGCACATATCCTTGGTGAGATATTTGATTGTCCAATGAGTGATTTCAATTTTAGGGATACAGAAGTGACCAGGTTTTTAGTTGATAGAAGAACAAGAAGAAATTGCAGTGCGGTCCAGTTGGGCAAATTATATACAAAAACCCTATATTTTTTTAGGGGAATGAGTTGTACAAATTTTTTCAGATGAAAATACGTGATGATGATGATGTGCGTAATATGTTTCTTAGCCATGAGCATTCTGGTTTCAATGAGGTTGAATTATATATTACGTTACAAAATCAACCATTGTCTCAACAACTTGAGGTATCGCAGGTTTTTAACGATTCCGACAACGAACAAGCTGAGTTGGACGTCGTTGACGACGAGGCAGACCAACTACCAGACACTCATGTTTATTGCCCACCTCAACACATGACAACACTAAGCCTAGGAGAGGATCAGCCTTCAACAGATATTTTTTACGACCCATACAAACAGACGGGTGAAGTACTAAAAGTTGGAGACAATTTTCGTACAAAAGAAGATTGTGTCCGAGCAATAAAATAATATCATATGAACTAATCTACAGATTATAAAGTCGATCGAACAAATTCGACTCTATATAAGATCTACTGCCGCAACGAGGTCTGCCCCTTTAGACTAACAACATCTTTCCGGAAGCGAAGCGATTCCTGGAAGATAGGGTCAATGGGTCCGGAGCACACTTGCATACTAACCAATCCAAGTCAGGATCATTGCAAACTCGGCTCTCAAATGATCTGCAACGAAATTCTATCAATCGTGAGCGACAACTCTTCTGTGAAAGTTAGTACAATCATAGCTCATATGGTGCAAAGATACAACTATACTCCCTCGTACATAAAATAAAAAAATAAAAAAAAGAGAGAAAAATTGCCCTGAGGCGCCATTTCATTTGGCTCAACCTCAGGGAATTTTTTTAGGGCATAATGTTTTGCCTGAGGCGCCATATGGTTTGGCTCCTCGCCTTTAACTGAGGCGTCATTCCATATAGCGCCACCGTTATAGTGGATTTTCAAACCCAGCTACTTTCGTAAATACCCTGAAAACTTGGTTTTTTTTGTATTTTTTTGAAAATTAGTGTTATATTAAAAAAAATTCCAAGATGTAAGACCCGTAATTTGAAAATAAATAAATATTTTAAGATTATAGTATATTCGCACATCGATAATATATTATGATCGAATTTAAATTTAAATAATTTTATATAAGTAAATTCGAGTTTTTCTAAAAACATTTTAGGAGTTTCATTTCATTAGTGGTTCACGATAGAAATTTTCTAAAAATATCGATTTCAGTCTCTTTAGCGTTCGGCAAATTAGCCGCCTTAATTTTTGAAACAACCCATTTTCGTAAACGAAAATTTAAGGATAGAATAATAAAATTATTTATGATGGAATTGTAAAATAAAAACATTTTCTCCGTCTGAACTAATTTCTGGTCTCTCCAATAAACTATAATTTTAACCGCTTAAAATTTTAAAATAGTCTCGGTTTATAACGAAATTTTATCGATGAAATCACAAAATTATTTCTGATAGAGTAATAAAAAAATAAATAATAAAAATAATAAATTTTATTTTCTCGACCGATTTTTCTTTTTATTACAGTATAGAATAATCGAGAAAAAAGTTTTATTATCAAACCAAATTATTTCGGGCATTTTTATCAGTGTCACATAACACCGGAAATTATACTAATGCGGTATAAATTGATATGAAGAAGATATGGACGACATCTTCATCATGAAATGCTCTGAGGATTTGATGTGTCATAATTACTACTAGTAACTAATAGTTGAAGTTTAACGTAAATGAGTTAACTAGTGGTTGAAAAAAAACTAGTGTAAAGTTATTAGGCTATATATACACATGCTACTCACCTAAAAAAAACAAGATACTCACACATCTTTCCTCTCTTGGTAGTACAATACCACTAAATTCCTCACATCTTACCTTCTTCCTCTATATCATTTTCTCTCTTGAAAGCTCACACATTTAATTAAGGTATGTTTTTTCCAATATAATTCTTTCATATTCACTTAAATATATATATATATATATATATATATATATATATATATTGTTATTTCTTCCATAAATATAGTCATTTAAAAATGTTAAAAATTATAATAACTATTATAATAAAATTTAAATTTGGTTATCCAGAATTATATATTTTTTGTTTATTATTATTTTATTTAAAAAAAAAAAGAGAGAAATTGTTTTACGGTTAGAAACAATTGATGAGTGAGGCCAGGAGACTTAATTATATTTGAGAGATTTTTGACTTAAGAATTAATGATGAAATTTCTTAAAATAATAATAATAATAATAATAATAATAATAATAATAATAATAATAATAATAATAATAATAATAATAATAATCATAAAATTGAAATTTTGTTGAGAATTATTAGAGGATTTTCAGGATAGGTCTATCTAAAAATATATTCTATAAAAAAATGTTAAAAAAAAAAAAGGTGCTGGAGATTTTCCTGCTAAAACCTATTACTAAGTGGCTAATGTTTTTCATGTATTATTCTTTTCTTTAGTAACTAGTTCATTTTTTTAAAACGGACTCATATTATATAATTATTATATTCGAGTGGTTGTGTTGATTAAATAAGTGATATAAAACCATTAGATATTTCATGAGTTAAAAATTTTATTGGATCATGTTGTAATTAAAATAATGAACCTGATAGTTCTAGTGGTTGGGTACACTAAATGTAGTTCTGAAAGAAAAATAAAGAAGCTAGAAGACATGTTAATCTATTATGTACTAGGCTCTAGAGTGCCTAACTATAGAAACAATTACAATTTAGAATAGCATAGGAGATTTTTGTTATTACGTTAAAACTAGATACGTTTTTTTTTAAAAATGAATTTTAATTAAATGAACAATTCATGCTATTTGAATAAATTAAGAAAAAAATGTAATTTCTAATAATAAATAATAAATAGATATAAATGTTATAATATATTTAATGGTAAAATATTACGTGACTTAGGGTTCTATAGTACGCGGTTTGTGAACAGAGGCTATAACCGAAAAGCTCGCAACGGTAAGGGCATCTCTCTATTTTTTATATATTTTCTCAATAATAAAAATATATTTTGTATATATATTTGCTTCGTATCTTCTTACGTGTTTATTTTGAAGGTGACTAATTGGGAAGGTGAGTAAATGATATATGAATATAGTTGTGCAAAAGTTGGATGCATATATTGAAATGCATATACGGGGAATTGTATGCTCATGCATTTCATGGTTACATGGCTACCGGAGAGGAGTCACGAGGTGCACACCGGAGAGGTGGCACGGGGTGCGTGTCCAAGAGGGAACCACCTTATCCCGTTGTGGATCATTGAGTCTGATTGATGGTGTAGATACCCATCATCTTAGTGGCGCTAAATCCTGATGCGATACCACGACCCTTTCTGGAGGGATTGACATTCCAGAATCATGTACATCGACATATAGAAATTGTATTAGGAATGAGTCTTGATTATGCTATATGTATTATTGTTGTAAATGATTATATACATGTGTTAGAATGAGATCTCTAGCCATGTATAATTTATTCTCTGTTTATGCTTGTTGCTCCGCTCTTGTATATTTGTTATTTTCGGATTGATGACCCTTTCAGTGGATGTATGGGAGAATACACCAATAGATTATGACGCATCCCGGACACGAGGAGATACCACCGTCGAAGACGACGGACTTCACCTTCCCTGAAGACTAGACAGAGACATCCTAGGGGTTCAACCCGGCCCTAGGACAGGTCTCATATATCGGGAACGTATTGGAGATCACCACTGTAGCTGGCAGAGATATAAATATTACGTACTCTTGACGAGCCTGACCTTCCAGATTTCGGCCTCCCTGATCATTTCCAGTTTCCTCTCAGGGGAAATAGATCGTTTTGGTTTGTTAACCTCCCTCTCAGCCCCACCTATACCCTCGTATGCCTCAGCCAAGGGAGGGGAGCCCTTCTTTCATGATTTATCTACGCCTCCCTTAGACTTAAGTACGTCTATAGGACCATACTCGATGTTTACTCGTGACATATTCACCGTAGAGGAACTCCCTCTCATTGACCATGTACGCGTGTCGTCATTGGAGCCAGTCATAGGTGAGGTAGGGGACGCCGACACTGAGGATCCCTCCGAGCACGACTTTGAGAGCGGAGATGACGAGGATGGTTCGGATCACACCTTGTTGAGTGCGTGTAGTGGTTTGTGCGGAGCTGGTTGCGGTTGTCGTTAGGCTTAGTTTAGGGAGTGGAGTGTGTGGCAGGTAGGAGTATTCTAGTACTAGATGGCATGCGCCATATGACTTTCACTGCAAGGTTAGAAATTTTCTCCTTGGGGCAGCTCTCCTGTGTGAGTGTCTGCCGAGGACATTTATTTTGTTGCTTTTTGGATTATTATGACTTATCTACACTTCCTATCCTTTGACGCGTGGTCGTCTGTTTGTATAGTATATTCTACGAAAAAAATTGGTTAAGCTAATTTCTTTTACAAAACATGTTGAGTCCTCAAAACATTAATAACTATAAATTATTGCGGTGTCGTTTTAAAAAAAACACTATTTTGGTACAAAGGAAACCTTTAATTAATTAATTTATGAAATTAGTACCTTTTAAAAATACACTCTCGCTGTAAAAAAAATCGGGGTGTTACATTGTGGTATCAGAGCCTAGGTTAATCTTCTTTGGGACTGTGAGTTTAGTGTTCTAAGCTGATTAGGTAAAGTTTAGAGCTTAGAACCGCATTTTAGGATCGTTAAGTTATGACCTCTACTCACGATTTGAAAATGAGATATTGGAAATTCTCTTGAAACATGTGATGAGAATTATAATTGGGTGTTGGTTTTGTTGGAAAGATATGCCTCCAAGACGTGACAATACAAACCATCAGGTGGATCAAATGGCCCAAGCTATGGCTAATATGGCAGCTGCTGTCACCGCCCAAACTACCGCTAAGAACCTTCGAGATTTGGAGAAGCGGGACAGAGAAATACGAGCTAGGGAATCAAAAGGATTGATTGATTTATGTCGCCATGATCCACCTAAATTCCATGGGGATGTTACTCACGAGAAGGCTGATTTATGGTTACAAGAGATTGAGAAGATCTTTGAGGTAATCAATTATCTTCCAGGCGCAAAGGTGTCGATGCAGAGTATTGGCGGAGAAGCACTAGATTGATGATGGATGGCGCACAAGAAGAAGTAAATTGGGAAGCTTTTAAAACAAAGTTCTTAGACAAATACTTTCCCATAAGTGCGAGGACCAAATTAGGAGACGATTTTCTGAAACTTCGACAAGGGGCCATGACTGTAGGTGAGTACGCCGCCAAATTTGAAACTTTATCCAGGTATTTTCGATTCTTCAGGGAAGGAGTAGATGAAGGTTACATGTGTCACCGTTTTCAAGAAGGACTCAAGTACGAACTGCAAGACTCAGTGGTACCCTTAGGGATACAACGCTTTCAACCATTAGTGGAAAAATGCAAAGAGGTGGAGGACATGAAAAATAGGAGGGCAAATCGTGGGGCGGTCCAGAACTATGAAGGACCTAATCGTTCAAATTTTCAGAATCATGGACGTAATGAACAACACGCAATGCCATACCAACGACAACACTATAATAATCGAGGACCTCAACGAATAGAAAACCATAACACCAGAGGAGGAAGAACTCAAGCTGCCTCAAGGGTACGTTGTTACCAATGTGGTGAAGGAGGGCATTATGCGAATGAATGTCCTAATAAGGGTCCTACATGCTTCAAATGCAACAAAAAGGGGCATATGGTAAAAGATTGCATGGCTCAAAAGGCAGAGTTAGCTGTTAATACTGCCAGAACCGTCCGACCATCAGCTAAAGGACGGGTGTATTGCATGAGTGCAGAAGGAGGGTCTCAATCAAACAACTTGATTCAGGAGAGCTGTGAAATTGGAGGTACAATTTTAACTGCACTTTTTGATTCTGGAGCAACGCATTCATTCATATCTAAGGATTGTGTTGATAGATTGAAAATGGTAGTAACCCCACTACCTTTTGACTTGGTAATGTCTACCCCTGCCAAGGTCCTAACTGTGAACACTGCATGTTTATTCTGTAAAGTAGTCATTCAAGAGAGAGAATTTCTAGTTAATCTAATATGTTTACCCCTACAATCTCTCGAGATTATTCTCGGAATGGATTGGATGTCCTTCCATTATGTTATGTTAGATTGTGCTCGAAAGTTGGTTATTTTGCCTGAGCCGGGGGTTGTTAAATACCTATCAGCTAACCAACTCAAAGGTTCTCTAAAGAATGGAGCCTTTGACCTTTCGATACTTGCTAGCGCGGAGGTAAATGCGGAATTCAAGATTGAAGACATGTTAGTTACTCAAGAATTTCAGGATGTGTTTCCCAATGAGATTCTCGGTTTACCACCTGTAAGAGACATTGAATTCTTCATTGACTTACACCCAGGAACTGGACCCATTTCCATTGCACCATATCGGATGGTGCCAAAAGAACTCTAAGAGCTTAAGGAATAATTGGAAGACTTGCTGGAGAAAGGACTCATTAGTCAAAGTGTTTCACCATGGGGAGCTCCGGTACTTTTGGTAAAAAAGAAGGACGGGCGTTCTCGACTATGTGTGGACTACAAGCAACTTAACAAGGCGACTGTGAAGAATCGATATCCCTTACCTCGCATTGATGACTTGATGGATCAACTTAAAGGAGCATCTGTGTTTTCTAAGATTGATCTGAAGTCCGACTATCATCAGATTCGGGTAAGAGAAGGAGACATACCAATGACTGCATTCAGGACTCGTTACGGACATTATGAGTACCTAGTCATGCCATTTAGAGTGACTAATGCGCCTGCTATTTTCATGGATTACATGAATCGAATTTTCCACCCATTTCTGGATAAATTCGTGGTTGTATTCATTGATGATATTCTTGTTTACTCTCGAAGTAAAACGGAGCACGAAGAATATCTACGTCAAGTGCTACAAATTCCGCGTGAAAAGAAGTTATATGCTAATCCATCCAAATGTGAATTCTGGCTAGAAAAAGTAAATTTCTTGGGACATGTCATATCAAAGGAAGGCATTGCTATCGATCCAGCAAAAATTGAGACTTTGCTCGCATGGAATCAGCCTCAGACAGTCACTAACATAAGAAGTTTTGTAGGATTAGCCGGATACTACCGACGATTCATTGAGGGATTTGCAAAGATAGTAGCTCTATTAACTCAATTAACTCGAAAGGATCAACCTTTTACTTGGACTGAGAAATGTGAAGCTAATTTCAACTGTTGAAGAAAAAACTTACAACGTCGCCTATATTAATTCTGCCGCAACCTGAGGAGCCATACGAAGTTTATTGTGATGCATCCCATCAAGGATTAGGATGTGTGTTGATGCAGCACCGGAAGGCGGTAGCATATGCTTCAAGACAATTGAAGATTCACGAAATAAATTATCCCACTCATGACTTGGAACTTGCATCAGTAGTTTTTGCGCTAAAGATTTGGCGTCATTATCTCTATGGATGTACATTCACGATATTCAGCGACCACAAGAGTTTGAAGTACTTGTTTGATCAGAAGGAATTGAACATGAGACAAAGGAGATGGATGAAAACCTTGAAGGACTACGATTTCACATTAGAATATCACCCAGGAAAAGCAAATGTCGTGGCAGATGCGTTAAGTAGGAAGGGTATTCTTGCGACAGCAACATTGATGGCCAAACAACAAGAGCTATGTGAAACGTTTAGAGACATGCACCTAGATGTAGAGCTGGGACACGGAACTCTACAGTGTAGAATGATCAGAATTTCTAATGGACTTTTGGAAGACATTCAAAACTCTCAAGACAATCCACTCTTAAAAGAGAAAAGGGAATTGATGGTACAAGGAAAGGCACTTGGTTTTAAAGTAGGACCAGATAATATCTTAAAGTGCAACGAAAGAATTTTGTACCCGATGTTGCAGAGATAAGGAAACTAATTTTAGAGGAGGCCCACAAGAGAAAATTAAGCATTCACCCTGGAGCAACAAAAATGTATAAGGATTTGAGGCAAAACTATTGGTGGCCATGAATGAAGAAGGAGGTGGCAGATTACGTAGCATCGTGTTTGACTTGCCAAAAAGCAAAGATAGAACACCAAAGACCAGCAGGAATGTTGCAAACCTTAGATGTTCCCGAATGGAAATGGGATATCATTTCAATGGATTTTATCACTGGATTACCTAAAACTCGAAGGATGCATGACTCAATTTGGGTAATTGTCAATCGTCTGACCAAGTCTTCTCATTTCTTACCTGTGAGAACAACCTATAATGTAGCCAAGTTAATATAAATTTATATTTTCGAGATTGTTAGACTACATGGGGTACCTTCTAGCATCATGTCAGACCGAGACCCAAAGTTCACATCACATTTTTGGGGTTCGTTACACGAAGCACTTGGAACAAAGCTGAGACTAAGTTCGACATATCATCCACAAACAGATGGGCAGACGGAACGAACGAATCAGTCGTTGGAGGATTTACTTCGGGCATGTGTACTGGATGATAGAGGGAGTTGGGACGATATACTACCTCTAATCGAATTCACCTACAACAACAGTTTCCATACTAGTATCGGAATGGCTCCATTTGAAGCTCTATATGGACGAAAATGTCAAACGTCGTTATGTTGGTATCAAGATGGTGAAAGTATGATCGTAGGTCCAGAAATGGTTCAACAGACTACAGAGAAGGTTAAAAGCATTAGGGAAAAGATGAAGGCTTCGCAGGATCGTTAGAAAAGCTACGCTGACAAAAGACGTAGGCCATTAGCTTTCAAAGAAGGAGACCATGTGCTCCTCCGTGTCACACCCACCACAGGGGTGGGGAGAGCAATCAAGACGCGGAAGTTAACTCCAAAGTTTATTGAGCCCTATCAAATAACTTCAAAAATTAGACTCGTGGCTTACCGAATTGCATTACCTCCCTTTCTATCTCAGATACATGATGTGTTTCATGTCTCACAACTATGAAAATACATTCTGGACCCTTCCTATGTAATCAAACCAAACACCATTCAGCTTAAAGACAATTTATCATTTGAAGTAATACCCGTTAGGATCGAAGATAGAAAGATGAAACTCTTGAGAAATAAGGAAATTCCATTGGTAAAAATAATTTGGAACCAAACCACTGGTGATGCAACTTGGGAACGTGAGAGTGCAATCCGAGAGAAATACCCGGACTTGTTTACAGACACGTAGTTTCGAGGACGAAACTCTTTTAGGGAGGGTGTATTGTAAGACCTGTAATTTGAAAATAAATAAATATTTTAAGATTATAGTATATTCGCACATCGATAATATATTATGATCGAATTTAAATTTAAATAATTTTATATAAGTAAATTCGAGTTTTTCTAAAAATATTTTAGGAATTTTATTTCATTAGTGGTTCACGATAGAAATTTTCTAAAAATATCGATTTCAGTCTCTTTAGCGTTCGGCAAATTAGCTGCCTTAATTTTTGAAACAACCCATTTTCGTAAACGAAAATTTAAGGATAGAATAATAAAATTATTTATGATGGAATTGTAAAATAAAAACATTTTCTCCGTCGGAACTAATTTTCGGTTTCTCCAATAAACGATAATTTTAACCGCTTAAAATTTTAGAATAGTCTCGGTTCATAACGAAATTTTATCGATGAAATCAAAAAATTATTTCCGATAGAGTAATAAAAAAATAAATAATAAAAGTAATACATTTTATTTTCTCGACCGATTTTTCTTTTTATTACAGTATAAAATAATCGAGAAAAAAGTTTTATTATCAGCAAAAATTATTTCGGCCATTTTTATCAGTGTCACATAACACTGGAAATTATACTAATGCGGTATAAATTGATATGAAGAAGATATGGACGACATCTTCATCATGAAATGCTCAGAGGATTTGATGTGTGATAATTACTACTAGTAACTAATAGTTGAAGTTTAACGTAAATGAGTTAACTAGTGGTTGAAAAAAAACTAGTGTAAAGTTATTAGGCTATATATACACATGCTACTCACATAAAAAAAATAAGATACTGCACACACACCTTTCCTCTCTCGGTAGTACAATACCACTAAATTCCTCACATCTTACCTTCTTCCTCTATATCATTTTCTCTCTTGAAAACTCACACATTTAATTCACAGACTTAATTAAGGTATGTTTTTTCCAATATAATTCTTTCATATTCACTTATTTATATATATATATATATATATATATATATATATATATATATATATATACTTGATATCTTTCATAAATATAGTCATTTAAAAATGTTAAGAATTATAATAACTATTATAATAAAATTTAAATTTGGTTATCCAGAATTATATATTTTTTTTGCTTATTATTATTTTATTTAAAAAAAAGGAGAAATTGTTTTACGGTTAAAAACAATTGATGAGTGAGGCCAGGAAAATTAATTATATTTGAGAGATTTTTGACTTAAGAATTAATGATGAGATTTCTTAAAATAATAATAATAATAATAATAATAATAATAATAATAATAATAATAATAATAATTAAAAAATTGAAATTTTGTTGAGAATTATTAGAGGATTTTCAGGATACGTCTATCTAAAAATATATTTTATAAAAAAAAAGTAAAAAAAAAAAAAAAAAGGTGCTGGAGATTTTCGTGCTAAAACCTATTACTAAGTGGCTA
This sequence comes from Lathyrus tuberosus, assembly GCA_022829125.1. NCBI lineage: Eukaryota > Viridiplantae > Streptophyta > Magnoliopsida > Fabales > Fabaceae > Lathyrus > Lathyrus tuberosus. Next base: position 13,644,953 of record JALAZF010000090.1, read on the forward strand.
ATGTTTTTCATGTATTATTCTTTTCTTTAGTAACTAGTTCATTTTTTTAAAACTGACTCATATTATATAATTATTATATTAGAGTGGTTGTGTTGATTAAATAAGTGATATAAAAACATTAGATATTTTATGAGTTAAAAATTTTATTGGATCATGTTGTAATTAAAATAATGAACCTGATAGTTCTAGTGGTTGGGTACACTAAATGTAGTTCTGAAAGAAAAATAAAGAAGTTAGAAGACATGTTAATCTATTATGTACTAGGCTCTAGAGTGCCTAACTATAGAAACAATTACAATTTAGAATAGCATAGGAGATTTTTGTTATTACGTTAAAACTAGATATGTTTTTTTTTTAAAATTAATTTTAATTAAATGAACAATTCATGCTATTTGAATAAATTAATAAAAAAATGTAATTTCTAATAATAAATAATAAATAGATATAAATGTTATAATATATTTAATGGTAAAATATTACGTGACTTAGGGTTCAATAGTACGCGGTTTGTGAAGAGGGACTATAACCGAAAAGCTCGTGACGGTAAGGGAATCTCTCTATTTTTATATATTTTCTCAATAATAAAAATATATTTTGCATAAATATTTGTTTCGTATCTTCTTACGTGTTTATTTTGAAGGTGACTAATTGGGAATGTGAGTAAATGATATATGAATATAGTTGTGCAAAAGTTGGATGCATGAGATAAATTATTACATATAATATGTGGTGATGTTAACCATATGTTGAAATGCATATATGGTGAATTGTATGCTCATGCATTTCATGGTTACGTGGCTACTGGAGAGGAGTCACGAGGAGCACACCGGAGAGGTGGCAGGGGGTGCGTGTCCAAGAGGGAACCACCTTATCCCGTTGTAGATCATTGAGTCTGATTGATGGTGTAGATACCCATCACCTTAGTGGCGCTAAATCCTGATGCGATACCACGACCCTTTGTGGAGGGATTGACATTCTGGAATCATGTACATCGACATATAGACATTGCATTAGGAATGAGTCTTGATTATGCTATATATATTATTGTTGTAAATGATTATATACATGTGTTAGAATGAGATCTCTAGCCATGTATAATGTATTCTCTGTTTATGCTTGTTGCTCCGCTATTGTATATTTGTTATTTTCGGATTGATGACCCTTTCAGTGGATGTGTGGGCGAATACGCCAATAGATTATGACGCACCTCGGACACAGGGAGATACCACCGTCGATGACGACGAACTTCACCTTCCTTGAAGACTGGATAGAGACATCCTGGGGGTTCAACGTGATCCTAGGACAAGTCTCATATACTGGGAACGTATTGGAGACCACCACTGTAGCTGGCAGAGATATAAAGACCACGTACTCTCGACGAGTCCTGACCTTCCGGATTCTGGCCTCCCTGATCATTTCCAGTTTTCTCTCAGGGGAAATAGATTGTTTTGGTTTGTTAACCTCCCTCTCATCCCCACCTATACCCTCGTATGCCTCAGCAAGGGGAGGGGAGCCCTTCTTTCATGATTTATCTACGCCTCCCTTAGACTTAGGTATGTCTATAGGACCATACTCGATGTTTACTCGTGACATCTTCACCATAGAGGAACTCCCTCTCATTGACCCCGTACGCGTGCCGTCATTGGAGCCAGTCATAGGTGAGGTAGGGGACAACGACACTGAGGATCCCTCCGAGCACGACTTTGAGAGCGGAGATGACGAGGATGGTTCGGATCACACCTTGTTGAGTGCGTGTAGTGGTTTGTGCGGAGCTGGGCTAGGTGGTTATTGCGGTTGTCGTTAGGCTTAGTTTAGGGAGTGAAGTGTGTGGCTGGTAGGAGTATTCTAGTACTATATGGCGTGCGCCATATGACTTTCACTGCAAGGTTAGAAATTTTCTCCTTGGGGCAGCTCTCCTGTGTGAGTGTCTGCCGAGGACTTTTATTCTATTGCTTTTTGGATTGTATTATGACTTATCTACACTTCCTATCTTTTGACGCGTGGTCGTCTGTTTGTATAGTATATTCTACGAAAAAAAATGGTTAAGCTAATCTCTTTTACAAAACATGTTGAGCCCTCAAAACATTAATAACTATAAATTATTGCGGTGTCGTTTTTTAAAAAAACACTTTTTTCGTACAAAGGAAACCTTTAATTAATTTATTTATGAAATTAGTACCTTTTAAAAATACACTCTCGCTGTAAAAAAAATCGGGGTGTTACACAAGACGCCTTCGTAAATCGCCTCTCAATGCAATGCATACTAGGTTATACAAAATAAAGTTAAAACAAAAAACAGCTTTTTAAAACTTAAGTATTAAGTTTTACTAAAAAAGACAAAAAAACAAATTTATATTAATAAAAAAATAAAATAATAAATGGATTAAAAATAAAATATTAACTATTTAAAATAAACCTAAAATTAAAAAATTAGATTAAATAAAATGATTAATAACTAAAAATAAAAATAAAACTGGTTAAAAACGAATAAACAGTCTGATATCGAAGTGCTCGAAAAAATAAAATGAATGCATCAAAATGATCAGCGAGAAATAAACTACTCAGAAAAATACAGCGTTTGGTCAAATTTCGAAATAAATTTTCCCCAGTTAAAAGGCTTAGACTGATCAAAATGCGACCGAAAAGCAATCAAAAAATTAAAACGAGCACGCCAGGTTAAACTATGCGGAACATAGATTAATATAACTGGCGTCTGCAAGCTCAATTTTGAAACTTTTCGTCCACTGATTTTATGCATAGTTGACATTTAGTTTGGCCAATTCGCTTGTAATTCCAACAAGTTTATTCTGGCAGATAAATTGTGCATTATGCATGATGAAAGACATGATAAGCTATGCAGATGATGCAAAGAGAGGCGAGATCTTAGGAATAAAAATTAGGGTATGATAGATGCCCTTATTTAAGTTTCTTCTATCTAGAGATATGAAAATTAAAATCTTCATCTCGACAAGATTGGAGAGACTTAAAAACAAACATGCACAACTTTTGGCCCTAAGATACCACAAAGATGCTTATGGTATGATATGAATGTAAGACTCTGAATTCTGTGGGGAATGATACCACAGGAGACAAACTACTACTGGAAAAACCAAGCAGAGAACAATGGGAACACCACAGGGGAATAAGTAACAAATCTCAAAGAGAAACAACTGAGGAATACAAGATATTATGGAAATTCGTCAAGATGACAAAGAGTATTTAGTAATACTTAGAAAGAGAGGGACAACCCCTGAACAGAGATACAGACATCCAGGAAGGCATCAAATGCAGAAAGTACCACACTCTGGAAAACATGTTAGAAACATCTAGAAAAACATTAGATGTGGAATGAGACCAAATCTAAGAATACAATGAAGACTTCCAAGAAAACACTCAACTTTACTGTGGAATACTCGGGAACATCCAGAAAGCAAAAGTAACTTTATTGGAGAAGGGGTCACAGTCGTCAAAGGTTTTTTATAAATGCGTTGAGCAAACCCTGAAAATGAACATAATTAACCATCAAAGACATTTAGGAGGACACTGAATGAAACTTTGGAACATAAGCAAAAATCAAAGTTATCAGGAAAACATCGGGGACATTCAGGAAAACATCAGAGACATTCAGGAAAACATTGAATGAACTCTGGAACACAAGCAAACATTAGAGATATTCAAGCAAACATCAGAGACATTCATGAATGAAGTCTGGACCATATCTAGAAAAAGCATTGGATGAAGAAGGGAAACAAACTTGAAAATATTCAGCAGTTGTTAACCATAGTCAGAGATAAATAAAAAACATCCAGAATATCATTAGATGAAAACAAAGATTCTGAGCTACGTCCGAAACATTCAGAAAAATTTTAAATGTACGGGAAAAGGTTTTGAAGACATATCCGGAAGAACATTAGATAAGTAATGTCATGACTAAGACTCCATTTGAAGTTTAGAGTGAAATAACGACTTCAGTTAACAACCTTAAAGTTTTTGGGTGTGTTTGTTATGCTCAAATTCCTAAACAAAAGATGACAAATCTGGAAGAAACAAATGAAATATGTGTCTTTATTGGCTATAGTTCCATGTCAAAGGGCTATAGACTTTACAACTTAAAGACAAACAAGGTGATCATTAGTCGGGATGTTGTATTTGATGAGAATACTTCTTGGAATTGGGAAGAAGACAAAATTAAGGAGAAAACAGTCCCTGCAATTTTATTACAACAAAATTTAGCAGCTGAAAATGAGCAACCAACCCAATGTACACCAAGTTCTTCATCCTCTCCAAGTTCACCAATTTCAAGTTCATCATCTCCCAGTTCAACTCTAATAAAATTGAAGGACTTTAGTGATATTTATGCAATGTGTAACTATTGTGTTGTGTAACTAGAAAATTTTGATGAAGCAATCAAAGAAGATGTTTGGAGGAAAGCAATGCAAGAAGAAATAAATGCAATTGAGAAGAACAACATATGACAGCTAGTTGAAAAGCCAAATGTCAAAGAAGCTATTGGAGTAAAGTGGGTGTATAAATTGGAACATAATCCAGATGGTTCAACCCAAAGAGCCAAGGCTAGATTTATAGTCAAAGGCTATGCACAACAACCCGAAATTGACTATAGTGAGACTTTTGCTCCGATTGCACGTTTGGACACCGTGAGAACAATCATTGCGTTAGCAGCTCAAAAAGGTTGGAATTTATACCAACTTGATGCGAAGTCAGCTTTCTTGAATGAAGAATTAAAAGAAGAGGTGTATGTGCGACAACCTCAAGACTTTGTAGCTAAAGGCCAAGAGGAAAATTTTTACAAGTTGAAGAAAGCTCTCCATGGGTTGAAACAAGCCCCTAGAGTATGGTATAGTAAAATTGACAGCTACTTCATTCAGCAATGATTTCAAAGAATTCAAAGTGAGTCTACCTTGTATGTGAAGCATCAAGGTAAAGATGATATCCTTCTTGTTGACCTTTATGTTGATGATTTGCTGTATACGGGCAACAACAAGAAAATGGTTGAAAATTTTAAAATAGAAATGATGAAAAAATATGAGATGAGTGATCTTGGCTTGCTGCATTATTTTCTTGGTATTAAGGTTTACCAAGATGAATATGGAATTTTTATTTGTCAAAAGAGATATGCTGAAAATATTTTGAAAAAGTTTGGCATGTATGGCAGCAAACCTGTTGATATTTCTTTAGAGGTGAATGAAAAATTAAAGAAGGAAGATGGTGGAAGATTAGTAGATGCAAGCATGTATAGAAGTTTGGTTGGAAGCTTGTTTTATCTTACAGCTTCAAGGTCCGATTTAACGTTTGTTGTTAGTTTACTCTCAAGATTCATGAGTAAACCAACTCATTTACATCTTGGGGCAGCAAAAAGAGTTCTAAGGTATGTCACATGGGAACCATGAAGCATAGAATCAGATTTGAGAAGAATTTTAAACTTGAAGCTAAAGGCTATTGTGATAGTGATTGGGTCGGAAGTGTTGATGATATGAATAACACTTCAGGTTATGTAAACATTGGTTCAGGTGTGATCTCTTGGTGCTCAAAGAAGCAAGATACTGTGGCGCAATCTTCAGCTGAAGCTGAGTATTTAGCAGCTGGTTTGGCTACACAACAATCACTTTGCTTGAGAAGAATATTAAAAGACATTGGAGAGAAGCACGAGGAAAGTCTACAGCTTCATTGTGACAACTAATCAGCTATTGCCATGACAAATAATCCTGTTTTTCATAGTCGGACCAGACACATTAATATAAAGCATCACTTCATTCAAAGTGTGATTGAAGAATGAGATGTGCAGTTAGCTTTCTGCAGTTCATAAGAGTAGCTTGAAGACATTTTTACTAAAGCACTACCAAGAGGAAGATTTCAGCAACTTAGAGAAGCAATGGGAGTTAAAGAGCAACACATTAAGGAGGAGTGTTAAAGTCAATGTGTTGTAACCACCATTATCTTTAGTAAGTATTATGAGAGAATTGCAACCATCACATTATAGTTATTGTCTTTATTTAGATTTATGATAGAACTGTATCATTAAGATTGAGAGAACCAAAGAGTCTTCATCTTGATTACTAATTTATTGTTTTCTCTGCTAGTTTCCTTCAAGCCTATATAAAGACTTTGTAATGCTAAGTTGGAAGAAGAGAAAAAAGTGCGGTGAATTCAATAAAAATCAGGGTATTTCAAAGGCCAACCTCCACCAGTGAAAATTTAATGTAAAACGTGACTCAACAATAATTTCTTACTATAAATTCTACAATATAATTTATCACATACCACCTCCAAAATACCACCAACACATAGTTCAGACACATAGAACATGAACCTAACATTCATTGAAGTGTCTTGTAGTTCTCGAGTAACTTACCTAGAAGTGCGAGCAAACTTTATAACAAAAAAAAACTAAAAAAATTTCCCTAACCTGCTGATCATAGAAAATTTCTAAGCCATTTATCCACCTCTTTCCACCTCTTTGATTAAAGATGCAAATCAAGTATAAATGTAAAATCTAAAAATGTACATGTTGTGAATCACATTCTTAAAAAAAATAATTCTAATTAAATTTAAAGCATTGTTTAATAGGCTGATCAAATTTAATAGGTTGATCAAATTTACATTCATTAGAACTAAAATAGAATATTTGAGAGCTGACATACATCTTATTTTTCAGTCGCTTTTCCCTTCAATAGTTTGTCACACACATTTTCTTTTTAGTCATATAACAAGTAGAAAGCCATTAAATAATATGCAACCCCCTAATTGAGTGTAAAGGGAATTCCAATCCCTTGTCTAGATTAGGATATGCAAGACACATTGACATACAATTAATCAGTTTTCTTTAATTTGTCACATTCCATGCACAGTTATGACACACTTTGGATGCACTTCATAGCCACATTGAAGACACTGATAAGCCCAATTAGACCCTTGTTCATCACAAACACAACAAATAAATGGTCCTCCACCATTTCCATCAGACACTAAATTAAGTCCATGATGGTGCCCTTCATGATGCACCAAATTTGGAAGATCTTTAGCCTCTTCTTCAAGCTGTTTCTCTAGCTGCTCCACTTTTGTAGCAGTGAAAGGGTAAGCATTTTCTTGGTACAAGTTTATCAAGTTTCTTCCATGTATTGTTATTGTTTTACCATTAGGACCTATAATTACCAAACAAGGTATCCCTTGTATATCAAAATGTCTTAAAAGGTTCTTTATCTCTGGGTCACCAAACGGTAATGCTAACCAAGGCATGGTGTTGTAGTAAGAGTCGAAAGATTCTTGGTCTCGGTCGTTGGAAACAAGCACAATTTCAAAACCTTCTTCTTTATCTTCTTTTTCAGCTAGCTCTTGCTTGATTTTCTGATAAACAGATATCAACTTGGGAGTGAATTTGGTGCATGGGACACACCATCCTGCTGAAAAGTATAGTCCAATAGTTTTGCCAACTAAAGAAGTAACCGGTACCTTGAAAAAAAAACCAACAATATACATTTTTATCGTAATAAATAAATGAGGTTAGAGCAATAACTAGTAACAAAAAGAGAAGAAACGCGGACATGATAATACCTCTGGTCCTCTTATATTTATAAGAAAAAAATTATTTTTTAGATGTATTGTATAATCAATGTATCTGGAATGTATAATGGACCAAATACATTGATTATTCAATGAATCTAAAAAGTCAATTTTCTCATACAAATAAGATCAAAGGAAGTTTTTATTTATGCATTTAGGTCAAATGCACCCATGTCTGCGACTACATAGCATAACATTTGTAGTTCTATGAATTAGGGTTTCAATATTACTAGTCATATATATATATATATATAATGCAAACGATCTATATTACTAAAATAAGGAGAGATACAACAAACAATTGAGTCTAACGCAAGGGCAAGGGGCGGAGGAGGCCTCGCATCACAACGCTATCTCGTCTCCTCCGTGCCCCTCTTGTGTGGCTATGAGCCATTCTTAACAAATTAATAAAGCAAAAGAAGTTGAATGCTTACATAATATGATAAATAAATAGTTGAAAACAGTAGCATGCAGATGAGTAAGATGAATGGAACATTTTACCTGTGTGAGTAATCCACTTGTGTGACTCAAAACATAATCTCTATGATTATTTCCTAGCAAATTAGCTAGAGTTTGATTCTCAAGCTTCTCCCTCTCAGCCTCATGCAATTCCTCCAACCTCTCTTTACTAAACGGAAAAGCTTGAACACCGTATCGATAAATAAGCTCAACGCCATCACGAAGTGTTGCTTCACCGTTACTATCATCAGGTTGCAACATAACCAAACACGGAATACCTTCGACGTCGTACTTTCTGTTCAATGCTTTCTTTGTTTCTAAATCAGAGAAAGGAACTGCAAGCCATGGCATGGTTTGGTAGAATCCATTAAAAGCGTCCAAATCTTCATCAGAAGATACATAAACTATTTCAAACTGAGGGACATTTGTTTTGAGTTGTTGGTATATTCCAATGAGTAATTGGGTGAATCCTCGACATGGTGGGTACCAGTTGGCAGCGAATAATAGTCCCACTACTTTTCCTTCAAGTTCTGAAACTTTTACCTTTGGAATCAAATATAAATGAAATTAGAGTTCAAAAGTTACAAGATGTTACACCGACAGAGAAGTAGTAAGAAGAGAATAGAATTACGAGAGGGACATTCCAACAAAATGACCCACTTTTTGGGGGTAATGGGACACGTGTATAGAAGTAAAGGTAATTGATAGGACACTTGTCATTCGTTTGAGAAGTTTGATTCTTCACGACAGCTTAACAATGAAAGTGACTGCAAATGTTTGGCACATGTGTATGTGTAGCTCGTGAATGCTTGCCATCTAGCATATCAATTCATAATCTTCTAACTAACAAACAAACTCCTAAAGCTAACAAGAATATATCTAGGCTAACTAGAATATATAGTTATAAAGGTAAACACGAGGACGTGTTTCAGGATGTAAAAGATGTTTACAGAGAGACTCACATTTTCTTTATGATTAAGCTATGGTAAAAGACTTCTATACATATATTTTAATTTTGATTAATTTACTATGATTCAACTGTAGCTAACTTCAATTTTTTACTGTGTATCTCAAAAGTAAACCTTAAAAATTTAAACATATACCTATAAGTGAAAGAAACTAGATTATAGTTTAACTGATACTTAATTTCTAAAAGCCCTAGAACTTGTGTAATTTCTTTTTCATTCAGAAAATAGATGTCAATAAATATGTGGACAAAGTTACATGTTCAAATAATATATGAAGGTATAGAATCTGAGGACAAGAAGAATCAATATTTTTTATTAAAAAATTTGATTATTCATTTTTTAATATACAAAACACAATTGAACAGTACATAAAAGGATTTCTATTTTAATAAAAAAAAATATAACAAATCTAAAAAATTGCAAGAGATCCTAACCGAAACAAAATCAGAAGCATTGAAAGAAAAAGAGGAGAAAAAACCTGAGCTCCAGTTGAAGATAGAAGAAAATCACGATCCTTAGAAGCAAGAAGATGCGAGAATTTACAGCTTGAAAGTTCTTTTTCTTCCTCCACAAAGTTACCATTATCAACCACCACAGTTTCAGTTCCATCCTTCATCTCCATCTTCATGAAACTCTCTTTTTTTCTCTTTTTCTTTGTTATATTATTATTACTATTATGCATAAGAGTCAAGAAATGAAAGAAGAGTCTCTCATAGTAATAATAGTATAGCACACATTCATCACTCACTCACACAGCGACACATATAGGAGTATTCATTAGAATCATATTCTTTCCACATCGATATGCGTCCACAAACAGCACCTTCACACGTAGCATACCCAAGAGATAATACTACTCCCTCTGTCCTAAAATAAGAATTTTTTTATTAAAAAAATATTGTTTTAAAATAAGAGCCTTTCTATGTTTTTAATGTAATAATAATTAATTTTTATTAATTTTAGCTTTATTAAATATTGTGTACAGAATTTTTAAGATATTACATCACACTACATTATACCATCTGGTCACTATTATAAATAACAAAAAATTTTTTTAGATTCATTGAATAATTGATGTATTTGATATATAATAATATTCAAATACATCATCTATTCAATGAATCTAAAAAAAATTTTGTTGTTTATAATAATAACCAAAAAATATATATTTTTATAACAACCAATATTAATTAAAAAAAATTTTGTAAAATTACTATATTTAATTAGTTAATTATTATTTTTCTTACTCTTTGTGCAAAAGACTATTATTTTGAGACGGAAGAAATAATATACAACGCATCCACATGAAATCAGCTACTAGAATGTGCCAAGTGTATGGTTGTGATTCTCGAAAGGAAGGTTCGTGCTGTCATAAAAGACCTTTGAATGATTGAATATTGTGCTTGATACGGTAAAGGCTCAATTGAGCGACACCTGGTTACTCATTTATTTTGTTTTCTGCCAAAGCTTTCATTGCTGTCAAGCTAACCCCATGCCGTACTATGTTGTATTGTATGTAGCCACTATTCCTTCTTTCCTTGTTATATTGATACCTACTTATAAATTGATATATTTGAGTCAATTATTCTAATCGTGATAGTGATTTATTTGAAATAAATAAACAAATGTTTTAAAATAAATAATTTATTTTAATTTTTAATTTTTTTTCAAAATAATATTACATTTATCATTTGATAAACGGTATTTTAATAAAAATATTATTTTCTCTTTCATTTATTTTATTTTTTTAAATATATGAAATGGTCAATCGGATTGCTTATTATAGACGAAGAAAATACCTAACTAAGATTGGAATATGTCAAAGAATTGATGGGTCATCACGAGGAGAAACATTCACATTGAGTCAAACACTCATCTAAAGGTCAAAGACACATCCAAACAAATGTGAGAGATACTACTTATTTTACTCAAAATCTTAAAGTGGTAGATGTATAGATATTCTTATTTATAAAGTGTTCAACCTCCACTTTTCTAAACAATATGAGAGTTAGAACTCACACTTGTTTTACAACAAGAACTCCCTAATATGCCCTTTCATTACATTAGAAAATACACATCAAAAAGTTTTTTTCAGTAATTGACGAAATATCTCATATGACCAATCAAAGCAAACCCTTTTGCCACATGACGCATAGTGGTGGTTCCTTTTCGTTTTTTCCATTTTAAAAAAAATCTATTTTCCCCTCACTTTCTCTATTTTTTCTCGTTTCCTTCTTTCTCTTCGTCTTCTTCCTCATTATTTTTCTTCTCCTTTTTCTTTTTATCACTTCCTCCATATATCACTAGTTCTCAAACCATAAAAGCAAATCAAAGAGTTTGAATGGAATTGAAAAGGATTTAATCGGGAGGTGTTTTTCGGAGAAAACGAATGGTGGTAGAAGCGTAATTCCAGCGAGGGAGACATGATTCCGGCGAGGGGACTCGCGGTCTGCAGTGTTGATTGCATTAAGACTCGTGGTGTCGGAGGGTGGTGGAAGAAAGAATATCGCTTACCGTGAATCTGATTACATTCCCTTATCTCCACTTTTTCATGTTAGGGTTTGTACCTTTGACTTCAAGAAGTTATCAACAGTACAGGACATTGAGTGTACACGAAATCACACAACAAATGTGGGATTCCAAGAAGGGTATGTCTGTATGCATCACAATGTTGTTTTGCTTCAAGATTTTTGTTTTCTTTTGTTTTTTCATTGTAATGATTTTGGACTTGGTTTATTTTTTCATTTGAATGTGTGGTTTTGATAAATGTTGCAAAGATGAATGACTTGATGACAAAATCGTTCCTAAGTTATGTAGAATTGAATAAAACAGCACAAAAGATTTTCAACAAGATCCTGACATTGAACTAGGGAACCTCAACCTAACACAAGTCCTTAATCTCTCTCAATTCTTTCAAGAAGTTGAAGCAATAAAGATAGAAATGGAAGAGATCACCAATCTCTTATCAGACATTTAATGACTGTATAAAGAGACAACATCAACTCATAGTTGTCGTACCTCAAAAAATATGATCCTTCGCGAAGCGTTCGCACGCTCACGAAAAATGTGTTCGAACACAGTCGTCATCAAACTTTATTTGTTCCATTGAAGGAAAAGGAAAATATCGATAAAAAGAAGAAAATGGTCGTCGCAACCATATTCGGGTTCTGGAGTTGATTATGCAAGGGGAAGGTATTAACACCCCTCACGTCTGTTGTACTCAACGGGATCCTTTTAGTTAAACTTGTAATTGAATGTTGGCTTATGTTATTATATTTCTTAGAATAATAAGAGTATAAAAGAAAAATAAAATGGGCCGCAAAAAGGTTTTTATTAGGGTGCTTGACGAGATTGATGGTCTCGCTTCTACGTATCCTCAGGTGCAATAAGGAACTCAAAGCTTCATAGTTCGGGAGAAGGCTATGGTTTGTTGGTTTGTTTTAATGAGCAAGTACTTAGATCATGTTCTATGGCTAAACATTGGCTTGCAGGCTCACAGGGGAGATTTAAGCCCTAGTTTGTATACACATTAGAAGGGATTAAGTGTCGCTCTTTTGAAAAGAATTTGATTGATTAAAGGTGTGTTGTATTGAACATGTGTCTATATCGCATTCTAACGATAAAACATGGCTTGTTTACTCACGACGGAGGCTTAAGCGCTTGTTTATACGCGTTAGAAAGGATTAGACAAATGTCCTCTTGTGAAAGGCTCTCAACCACACGGGGGCGAGAAAATAAGTTTGATGGGTTTGAGTGTTTTTTAAAGGTGAATGACGAATATTCGGTAAGAACAAGATGTGAGCCTCAGAACAAATTAATCGGGGTATTATCGAAATGTTATACCCCAACGATACATTTCCCATTCAATGTATTATAAAATTTGTTTGATGGATAATGAACTTTCAACAAGAACAAGACGTGTGTCTTAGAGTTAATTGTTCAAAGGTTCCACTGAAATGCTAGACTCTAATGGCCCCTCTTTTCGCCCAAGCTTTTATGTTAAGCGTTTTATAAACGAAAAGAGTGAATGAAAAGCTAACCCAAGACGTGCCTCGAGAGCATTTATTCGAAGATTCAAGGAATGCGAGACTCTAAGAACCTTCTTCTTTCGTGTTTGCTTAGGAAAAGATTTTAACGTTATGTTTAAAAATATGTGAATTGAATTGATGTGAATTAATAGGGATTTGAGAAGGATATAATTAGGTTTGAAATGAAACACTTGGTGTTGGACTAAGATTCAGTTGTTTTTATAATGTGGTTTAAATTAGGTTATGAAAATGGTTTGAAGTCGAAGCGATTATAAAATCGAATTGATGGTTTACTATGAAAGATTGTTGAAATGATATTGACATAAGTCGTTCAAGTTTTAATTAACAAAATTAATTTATTGATGTTTGATCAAATTGATTAATTAGGCTAATTAATATTAATTATCAAAATATGTGATTAAATCAAATAATCAAGTTAATTAAACTTAATTAATCAAAATTAACTAATTAAACAAAATTTAATTAATTAATTAATTAAATTAAAACATAGAAAGAAATAAGTGACAAAATCGGGGTAAAATGATCAAAGTGAATTAACCAGAATGTGCTCAAAGCGGGTTTGTACATAGCGACGACATAATCGAAGTGTCGTACATAAGGACCGAAACACGACAAAAATACTAAATTAATGTGTAGAAAATTCGGCGACATAGCGACATAAAAATGTCGAATTCGTGAATAAAAATCCAATTATGCAATGTAAGCAAAAATCAGAACATCAACAACTCTATATAGAATTTACACAACTTGCCTCATTATTTACGAGATTAATATGGAAGGTTTACATCATTGAAAACAAACATAAATTCCACACATATGACATAATCTAAACCAACCGTGTGAGTGCTTGTATATTTTGAGTGATGTCAAAACTAGGAAAGTATAGTGTTATGTATATTGGAGAGTATTCTCCCATTCTAGATATGCATCTTGTCATTAGGAAGCATTTAAATCAGTTTGAAAAGGAGTCAACATCATATGTGCATTGAAAAACATGTTTTTGGACATTCAAAGCCATTTCAGGCCGACCTATGCAAGAACAAGCCGACCTATACGAGCCTCAGCTTTTGTATAGTCCGACACATGTAGTTTTCAGGCTGGCGCCTATGGAGCAGTATTAAAGCCTGTAGATTCTGCCCACAGGTCGCCCCACAGGCTACTTGATAGGCCGACCTATGACCTTCATAGGCTGACTTGAAAAACACGCATAGGCCGACCCATTACTTTCATAGGTTGACCTATGTATTTTTCCCATCCAAAATTTTCAATTTTGCTCCAGCTTTTTGCATTTCATTTTCCGATTCATTCACATACCTATATATACTCATACATGCATCTTCTTCTAGGTAAGGTTTCCTATTGAATAAAACCTAAATAAAACCAGATTACAAAGTTACCCATCATTTTCATCCCTTCTTCTATGCATACACACAATTGATCTACACATAATCATTTTTCGATTGGGTGATCACCATCTAGATTAGGGTTGATAACGTCCAATTAGGTTTTGTGTAACCGAGAATATTGGGTTGGGGGATTTGTGTGTTTCAAATAAGAAAATCAAGGTGGGGTTTTCCTTCAAGATGGGTTTGATTTGAAGGTTTTGGACGAGATCACGTCAACACAGATTCAACCAAGTGAAAGCCTTGGGACAATGTGGTTTCCTTGCAAGGGAGTAGCGCGAGACGGGGAATTGTGTTCAGGAATCTCGGGTTTACACAAGTTGCGTGCTCGGGATAATCAGAGGATTGTAGCCGCATTGTTGGTTATAACACCCTTCTAAACCCCGTGGAATAAATATAAATAAATCAGAGTAATTATCATGCATTTCACAAAAGGGTGTCACATATAATTTCAAAACATCACAAACACCTGTCATGCTCAATAACACTTAAAATAAATTCATGCTTTGCATACACTTTCACAATAGTATGTAGCAGCTGATTTAATTTAATCTCAAATGACATACTAAAAGTCTCATGCTCATCTCATTCATAATTAATACTTAGGCATACAAGCCAATAATCCACATAATTCAAATAAACATAGCAACATAAAGTAGAGTACATAATGTATATCTCAAACATAAACTGAAACGATCCCAGTGTTACATGATCAGAGCACGACTCGACCCAACATAAATAAAGAAGCTAAATTAGCTACTCCAACGGCTACCTCGCGCTAGAAGCAACTCTACTCCTCGGTACCTGAGCGATGTCGTACAAAACATCATTCCAAAAGAAGGGTGAGAATTCACATAATTATTGAAATCATAAGATAATAATTAATTTGAAAGTATACAAACATAATTACAATTATTCTCACACTTCAAAGTTTCATCAACAAGGTATTACTCAAGTAACCATACCATTCACAAGTATATCCACACAATCCACAATTTCACCAATTCAACAATTCACATAAATACACCTAATCTCATATAACACACATATACACAATGAGACTCAATGCAAGACTCAATGCAACTCATGCCATGTGGTACCAACACTTGTTTTTATTTTTCGGTTTTTACATTAAACCGGGTCCGTTCCCTAGACCAATAACACACAAAAGCCCATTCCCTAAGCTTTCAAACCCCGCTCTAGGTTTGGGACAAGTCACTATCTCCCATGGAACTAGCAAGCATTGCCTCTTGACACAAATGATGCGCTTGCAATCAACAATCATATGCAATTAAGACCATTCCCTAATCTTAATATCATGCATATCTTCAATAATCTGTCACCCTTGAATTACCACATGTTGCACACACAATCACATTTCAAAAGCATATCATTCTTATTTCAAACATCATCACCACAATTAGCAAGTAATACACAAGTATCAACTCGATTCAATTTCAACTCACAAAACACACGATACCGATTAAATATGAAATAATTAGTCCATCACCAATAATTGAATCCAATATTTAATAAATAATCAATAATTAAATAAATAGTCAATATTTAAATTAAGCAACTAATATTTAATAAATAATCAATAACTAAATAAATAATCAATATTTAAATAAATAGTCATTATCTAAATAAATAATCAGTTTAATATTCAATAAATAATTAATATTGGAATAAATAGTTAATAATTGAATAATTAATTAATGTAGTTTCAATAATTAAATAAAATTCTAATTTTACAAGAATCAACACAAGTAAGATCAATCTAATAGCATAATCTATTAAAAGAAAAATTTGTCCCTGCAATTTCCACAAATTTGTATTCTTATCCTCATAGCCTTTTATTTTATACAATGTCATCATTTCAATTATTCACCAATTTAGATTCTATTCCCTACCAACATTGGCACTTGTATTTTTCATTCGATAGGGTTTTAGTTCTCATGGTTTCTAATCATTAAGGTATTATTATAAAAATCATTATCAACAACAGAAACTTTGAAAAACTGATAATTAAACTAGTGGAAATCTGCCTTCAATTTTTCCGACATCAAATGAGTATATCTAGCATATGGCTTCTTTCAAGTACTAGCTTTTCAAGAACTGTGAACCTCTAACCCCACAATCTAACGCAGTGAAAGGATTTTTTTAGATGCTATAATAACAATCAGAAAACGTAAATGGAAATTAATACTTACTAAATGCTACAGGTATCATAGAAAGGAGATGCACATTTCATTCTAATTAATATTCAAAATTCAATAAATAATCAATATCCAATAACTATATTAATATTCAATAAACAATCAATATTTTAATAAATTATCAATTTTTAATAAATGTGCAAGAATTATACAATATTAAATAAATCTTCATTGTTTTAATATATATCCAATATATAATTCAATATCTAAACAAATAATCAATATTCGGATGAATAATTAATATTTAAATAAATAAACAATATCTAATTTAATAATTAATATTTTAATTAACTAATCAATGTTTTAATTAAATATTATGTATTTAATAAAACATTGAGTATTTTAATAAACAGTTCAATTTACATTAACACATATATACTACCATTCATAATATATAATAAGTTACTTTTCATTTGCAAATTAATATTTAAGCTACAGTAATGGAACCATGATAGACCAAAGCATCACATTTCATTTTTAATTGCATCACTACAGGGCTCATGTGGGGAAAAGAGGATCATCTCACTATTTCTTTAGTATCCTATCACTTCTATGTGCCACTACAGGTCATATAATAAAGTAGGAAACACTTAACTTCCATTGCCTTAAAAAAAAAACTCTGCAGGATATATGTGTTACTCCTCACGTATAATAGTTATTGCTACTAGTTATTAAATGTTGCATTCTTTGAAAAATAAAAGGAAATGTGGTGGGACGCTACAGTATCGAAAAATAACAAAAAATGGGATCCACAAAAATCATTCTCATCGCTACAGTATCAATATATATTCCTACACTTCCAATTCTATTCCATAATTATTAATGGGTCTCTATAGTATACCAATATACCAATTTCAAACACAATAAAATTAACACATCTTCAAAGATTAATGTCAAAACCTAAAAATTTCCAAGCTCATAAAAATTTGGGGGTTTTATCCTAATCATATTTCTACCCGCTAATCATTATCAAATAACCCCAATAAATGAGTGAAAACCCACCTTTACCTTGATTTGATGAATTCTTGAGCTTTTCTCTTCATTTCCCTTCTTCTTCTTCTTCTCTCCTTCACTCTTGTTTCTATTTTCTCTATTCTTTTCTCCTTTTTCAACTTGTTCTCTCTTACTATCTCTTTTGTTAAACCCTAGAAATTGTATTAAAACAATTGGGCTTAACTCAATCTATTCTCACTTACTAATCACACACCATATTAAGCCCAACTAATCCTAACAACTCTAAATTATTCTACAAAATAGAATAAATCACATAAATTACTTAATTCAAATAATCCAAATAAATCAAGTAATTTAAATATATCAATTATTTCAAATAAGTCTAATAAATCCATTAATTCAATTAATTCATAAAATCACTCAATTAATTAATATAAATAAATAATTTTTAAAATTGGGGTGTTACAACTCTCCCCCACTTAAAAGATTTTCGCCCTCGAAAATTACCTCAAACGAACAACTCGGGATAAGACTCCCTCATCTGAATCTCAAGCTCCCAAGTCACACTTCCACCAAAATACTTTCCTCAAATCTTGATACATCTTAGTAGCACTGGGATGAATACTCAATCCACTACGATGCCCTTCCTCAAGAATACCCTTCTTCAACTCAACAATATCCGGAACACAAACTCTATCACGACATCTCATGATACCGTTCTCATCAATCCGAAAATCAACACCTTGACCTTGATTGATCAAAGTCAACCAATCTACCAAACTCAAATCAGATTTCTGACTTTCTCGAATCTCATCAAGAATACCACTAGTAAGCTTTAACATACCAAGCTTAACTCCATAAGAAGTCTCTTCACAAATCAAACTCATGTCTCGAAATTGCTCAATCATTTCCAACTCTTTTACCATCATCATCGACATATGCAAAGATTTCCTACTCAACGCATCAGCTACCACGTTTGCTTTACCCGGATGGTAATTCAAACCAAAATCATAATCTTTCATAAGTTACAATCATCTCATTTGCATCGCATTCAATTCTTTCTGATCAAAGAGGTACTTCGAACTCTTATGATCACTAAACACCTCAAATCTCGAACCAAACAAATAATGCCTCTAAAGCTTCAACACAAACACAACAGTGGCCAACTCTAAGTCATGTGTCGGATAATTCCTCTCATTCACTTTAAGTTGCCTTGAAGCATAAGCTACAACTTGCTGATGTTGCATCAACACACCACACAATCCCATGAACGAAGCATCACAATAAACAACAAACAGTTCTGCTGGATTCGGCAAAATCAAAATAGGAGTTGTCGTCAATCTTCTCTTAAGCTCTTGAAACTTTCTTCAAACTTTGCATCCCAAACAAAAGCTTGACCCCTCCTAGTCAGCTGCGTCAACAACAAAGATAACTTGGCAAATCCTTCAATGAATTTCCGATAATAACCTGCCAAACTAAGAAAACTTCTAATCTCAAAAACTGATTTCGGAGCTTCTCATTGTGACACAACTTTAAACTTCGATGGATCAACTGAAATACCTCTACTTAAAATAACAAGGCCAAGGTAACTCACTTCCTTCAACCAAAACTCACACTTAGAAAGTTTAGCATACAACTGCTTCTCTTTCAACACAGATAACACAATCCTTAGATGCTCAGCATGATCCTCTTCACTCTTCGAATAGATCAAAATATCATCAATGAATACAACCACAAACTTGTCCAAATAAGGATGGAAAATACTGTTCATGTACTCCGTAAATACACCTGGTGCATTAGTCACACCAATGGCATCACGGAATACTCATAATGTCCATACCTTGTTCTAAAAGAAGACTTCTGAATATCCTCAGCCTTCACACGAATCCGATGAGACCCAGATCTCAAATCTATCTCACTGAACACACTTGCACCAACCAACTGATCCATCAAATCATCAATCCTCGAAAGTGCATACTTATTCTTGATAGTCACCATGTTCAATTGTCTATAGTCCACACAAAGCCTCATAGAACCTTCTTTCTTCTTAACCAACAAAACTGGTGCACCCCACGGTGACACACTCGGACAAATAAACCTCTTCTCGAGCAAATATTCAAGTTGACTCTTCAACTCTTTCAATTCCAATGCCGACATACGATATGGAGCCATCGATACCGGACAAGTTCAAGGAACTAAGTCGATCAAAAACTCCACCTCACGTTTCTGCGGTAAATCATTTATCTCATCAAGAAACACATTCGGAAAATCACAAACAATCGACAAAAAACCAACAGCTCCGCTTTCACTAATACTTAAAGTTGCCATCAACATAAACATCTCGGCACCATCTTACACTGACTAATTCACTTGCTTAGCAGACATAAACAAGTCTCCTTCATCCTCAGGTTCAAGAAAAATAACCGTCTTATCACAATAATCTGTAAGCACTTGGCTCAACTCCAAGTAATTCCTGCACACACCATCTAAGCTCGCAAGACACGTCTATTCTATCCAATAGGATCCCATCTACTATTAACAAGAGATTATGGGTGATCAGTTCCTCAATTTGTCAATAGACAGTCGACAATCATGATGGGGCATAAACCATATTTACCAAACTATAACAGCATTCAAAGACACGCTGAGCCACCACTCCACACTTGAAGCATCTTGGAGAAGCACAAGCTTCTCCCCCACTTGTTTCAATCCCACTCCTGCAGACAAATGTTAAAAAAATAAACGTGTACCGACAGTGTTTTCACACACATGCCGCATACTAAGGAACAACAACATTAGACAACCTGGCCGGATGGACCGACCTGCTCTGATACCACTAATATAACACCCTTCTAAACCCCGCGGAATAAATATAAATAAATCAGAGTAATTATCATGCATTTCACAAAAGGGTGTCACATATAATTTCAAAACATCACAAACTCATATCATGCTCAATAACACTTAAAATAAATTCATGCTTTGCATACACTTTCACAATAGCATGTAGCAGCGGATTTAATTTAATATCAAATGACATACTGAAAGTCTCATGCTCATCTAATTCATAATCAATACTTAGGCATACAAGCCAATAATCCACATAATTCAAATAAACATAGCAACATAAAGTAGAGTACATAATGTATCTCTCAAACATAAACCTAAACGATCCCAGTGTTACATGATCAGAGCACGACTCGACCCAACATAAATAAAGAAACAAAATTAGCTACTCCAATGGCTACCTCCCGCTAGAAGCAACTATACTCCTTGGTACCTGAGTTATGTCTTACAAAACATCATTCCAATACAAGGGTGATAATTAATTCACATAATTATTGAAATCATAAGATAATAATAAATTTGAAAGCATACAAACATAATTACAATTACTCATACACTTCAAAGTTTCATCAACAAGGTATTACTCAAGTAACCATACCATTCACAAGTATATCCACACAATCCTCAATTTTACCAATTCAACAATTCACATAAATACACCTAATCTCATATAACACACATATGCACAATGAGACTCAATGCAATACTCAATGCAACTCATGCCATGTGGTACCAACACTTGATTTTATTTTTTGGTTTTTACATTAAACCGTGTCCGTTCCCTAGAACAATAACATACAAAAGCCCATTCCCTAAGCTTTCAAACCCCGCTCTAGGTTTGGGACAATTCACTATCTCCCACGGAACTAGCAAGCATTGCCTCTTGACACAAATGATGCCTATGCAATCAACAATCATATGCAATTAAGATCATTCCCTAATCTTAATATCATGCAGATCTTCAATAATTCGTCACCCTTGAATTACCACATGTTGCACACACAATCACATTTCAAAAGCATAACATTCTTATTTCAAACAACATCACCACAATTAGAAAATAATATACAAGTATAAACTCGATTCAATTTCAACTCACAAAACACACGATACCGATTAAATATGAAATAATTAGTCCATGACCAATAATTGAATCCAATATTTAATAAATAATCAATAATTAAATAAATATTCAATATTTAAATAAATAGTCATTATCTAAATAAATAATCAATTTAATATTCAATAAATAATTAATATTGGAATAAATAATTATTAATTGAATAATTAATTAATGTAGTATCAATAATTAAATAAAATTCTAATTTTACAAGAATCAACACAACTAAAATCAATCTAATAGCATAATCTATTAAAAGAAAAAAATTTCCATGCAATTTCCACAAATTTGTATTCTTATCCGCATAGCCTTTTATTTTATACAATGTCATCAAGCCAATTATTCACCAATTTAGATTCTATTCCTTACCAACATTGGCACTTGTATTTTTCATTCGATAGGGTTTTAGTTCTCATGGTTTCTAATCATTAAGTTATTATTATAAAAATCATTATCAACAACAGGAACTTTGAAAAACTGATAATTAAACTAGTGGAAATCTGCCTTCAATTTTTCCGACATCAAATGAGTATATCTAGAATATGGCTTCTTTAAAGTACTAGCATTTCAAGGACTGTGAATCTCTAGGTCCATAATCTAACGCATTAAAAGGATTTTTTTTAGCTGCTATAATACCAATCCGAAAACATAAATGGAAATTAATACTTGCTAAATGCTATAGGTATCCTAGAAAGGAGATGCACATTTCATTCTAATTAATATTCAAAATTCAATCAATAATCAATATCCAATAACTATATTAATATTCAATAAACAATCAATATTTTAATAAATTATCAATTTTTATAAATGTGCAAGAATTATACAATATTAAATAAATCTTCATTATTTTAATAAATATTCAATATATAATTCAATTTTTAAACAAATCATCAATATTCGAATGAATAATTAATATTTAAATAAATAAACAATATCTAATTTAATAATTAATATTTTAATTAACTAATCAATGTAATTAAATATTAGGTATTTAATAAAATATTGAGTATTTTAATAAACAATTCAATTTACATTAACACATATATAATACCATTTATAATATATAATAAGTTACTTTTCATTGCCAAATTAATATTTAAGCTACAGTAATAGAACCATGATAGATCAAAGCATCACATTCCATTTTTAATTACATTACTACAGGGCTCATGTGGGGAAAAGAGGATCATCTCACTATTTCTTTATTATCCTATCACTTCTATGTGCCACTACAGGTCATATAATAAAGTAGGAAACAATTAACTTTCATTGTCTTAAAAAAACGCTGCAGCATATATGTGTTACTCCTCACTTTTAATAGTTATTGCTACTAGTTATTAAATGCTGCATTATTTGCAGAATAAAAGGAAATGTGGTGGGACGCTACAGTATCGAACAACAACAAAAAATGGGACCCACAAAAATCATTCTCATCGCTACAATATCAATATATATTCCTACACTTCCAATTCTATTCCATAATTATTAATGCGTATCTATAGTATACCAATATACCAATTCCAAACACAATAAAATTAACACATCTTCAAAGATTAATGTCAAAACCTAACAATTTCCAATCTCATAAAAATTTGGGGGCTTTATCCTAATCATATTTCTACCCACTAATCATTATCAAATAACCACAATAAATGAGTGAAAACCCACCCTTACCTTGGTTTGATGAATTCTTGAGCTTTTCTCTTCACTTCCCTTCTTCTTCTTCTTCTTCTTCTTCTTCTTCTTCTCTCATTCACTCTTGTTTCTATTTTCTCTATTATTTTCTCCTTTTTCAACTTATTCTCTCTTACTATCTCTTTTGTTAAACCCTAGAAATTGTCTTAAAACAATTGGGTTTAACCCAATCTACTCTCACTTACTAATCACACACCACATTAAGCCCAACTAATCCTGACAATTCTACATTATTCTACCAAATAGAATAAATCACATAAATTACTTAATTCAAATAATCCAAATAAATCAAGTAATTTAAATAAATCAATTATTTCAAATAAGTCTAATAAATCCATTAATTCATAAAATCACTCAATTAATTAATATAAATAAATAATTACTAAAATCGGGGTGTTACAACTCTCCCTCACTTAAAAGATTTTCGCCCTCGAAAATTACCTCAAACGAACAACTCGGGATAAGGCTCCCTCATCTGACTCTCAAGCTCCCAAGTCACACTTCCACCAAAATACTTTCCTCAAATCTTGATACATCTTAGTAGCACTGGGATGAATACTCAATCCACTACGATGCCCTTCCTCAAGAATACCCTTCTTCAACTCAACAATATCCGGAACACAAACTCTATCACGACATCTCATGATACCATTCTCATCAATCCGAAAATCACCACCTTGACCTTGATTGATCAAAGTCAACCAATCAACCAAACTCAAATCAGATTTCTGACCTTCTCAAATCTCATCAAGAATACCAATAGTAAGCTTCAACATACCAAGCTTAACTCCATAAGAAGTCTCTTCACAAATCAAACTCATTTCTCAAAATTGCTCAATCATTTCCAACTCTTTTACCATCATCATCGACATATGCAAAGATTTCCTACTCAACACATCAGCTACCACGTTTGCTTTACTCGGATGGTAATTCAAACTAAAATCATAATCTTTCATAAGTTACAATCATCTCCTTTGCCTTGCATTCAATTCTTTTTTATCAAAGAGGTACTTCAAACTCTTATGATCACTAAACACCTCAAATCCCGAACAAAACAAATAATGTCTCCAAAGCTTCAACACAAACACAACAGTGGCCAACTCTAAGTCATGCGTCAGATAATTCCCTTCATTCACTTTAAGTTACCTTGAAGCATAAGCTACAACTTGCTGATGTTGCATCAACACACCTCACAATCCCATGAATGAAGCATCACAATAAACAACAAACGGTTCTGCCGGATTCGTCAAAATCAAAATAGGAGTTTTCGTCAATCTTCTCTTAAGCTCTTGAAACTTTCTTCACACTTTGCATCCCAAACAAAATCTTGACCCTTCCTAGTCAACTGCGTCAACGACAAAGATAACTTGGCAAATCCTTCAATGAATTTCCGATAATAACCTGCAAAACCAAGAAAACTTCTAATCTCAAAAACTGATTTCGGAGCTTCCCATTGTGACACAACTTCAAACTTCGATGGATCAACTGAAATACCTCTACTTGAAATAACATGGCCAAGGTAACTCACTTCCTTCAACCAAAACTCGCACTTAGAAAGTTTAGCATACAACTGCTTTTCTTTCAACACAGATAAAACAATCCTTAGATGCTCAGCATGATCCTCTTCACACTTCGAATAGATCAAAATATCATCAATGAACACAACCACAAACTTGTCCAAATAAGGATGGAAAATACTGTTCATGTACTCCATAAATACACATGGTGCATTAGTCACACCAATGGCATCACAGAATACTCATAATGTCCATACCTTGTTCTAAAAGCAGTCTTCTGAATATCCTCAGCCTTTACACGAATCCGATGATACCCAAATCTCAAATTTATCTTACTGAACACACTTGCACCAACGAACTGATCCATCAAATCATCAATCCTCGGAAGTGGATACTTATTCTTGATAGTCACCTTGTTCAATTGTCTATAGTCCACACAAAGCTTCATAGAACCTTCTTTCTTCTTAACTAACAAAACTGGTGCACCCCACGGTGACACACTCGGACGAATAAACCTCTTCTCAAGCAAATATTCAAGTTGACTCTTCAACTCTTTCAATTCCGATGTGGACATACGATATGGAGCCATCGATACCGGACTAGTTCAAGGAACTAAGTCGATCGAAAACTCCACCCCACGTTCCAGTGGTAAATCACTTATCTCATCAGGAAAAACATTCGGAAAATCACAAACAATCGGCAAAACACCAACAGCTCCGCTTTCACTAATACTCAAAGTTGCCATCAACATAAACATCTCGACATCATCTTACACTGAGTCATTCACTTGCTTAGCAGACATAAACAAGTCTCTTTCATCCTCAGGTTTAAGAAAAATAATCGTCTTATCACAACAATCTGTAAGCACTTGGCTCAACTCCAAGTAATTCACTGCACACACCATCTAAGCTCGCAAGACACGTCTATTATATCCAACAGGATCCCGTCTACTATTAACAAGAGATTAAGGGTGATCAGTTCCTCAATTTATTAATAGACAGTCGACAATCATGATGGGGCATAAACCATCTTTACCAAACTATAACAGCGTTCAAAGACACACTTAGCCACCACTCCACACTTGAAGCATCTTGGAGAAGCACAAGCTTCTCCCCCACTTGTTTCAATCCCACTCCTGCAGACAAATGTTAGAAAAATAAACGTGTACCGACAGTATTTTCACACACATGCCGCATACTAGGGAACAACAACATTAGACAACCTGACCGGATGGACCGACCTGCTCTGATACCACTAATATAACACCCTTCTAAACCCTGCAGAATAAATATAAATAAATCAGAGTAATTGTCATGCATTTCACAAAAGGGTGTCACATATAATTTCAAAACATCACAAACACCTATCATGCTCAATAACACTTAAAATAAATTCATGCTTTGCATACACTTTCACAATAGCATGTAGCAGCTGATTTAATTTAATATCAAATGACATACTAAAAATCTCATGCTCATCTAATTCATAATCAATACTTAGGCATACAGGCCAATAATCCACATAATTCAAATAAACATAGAAACATAAAGTAGAGTACATAATATATCTCTCAAACATAAACCGAAATGATCTCAG
The DNA here is from genome assembly GCA_022829125.1 of Lathyrus tuberosus. NCBI lineage: Eukaryota > Viridiplantae > Streptophyta > Magnoliopsida > Fabales > Fabaceae > Lathyrus > Lathyrus tuberosus. The sequence goes on from JALAZF010000090.1 coordinate 13,671,361, forward strand.
TGTTACATGATCAGAGCACGACTCGACCCAACATAAATAAAGAAACTAAATTAGCTACTCCAACGGCTACCTCCCGCTAGAAGCAACTCTACTCCTCAGTACCTGAGTGATGTTGTACAAAACATCATTCCAATAGAAGGGTGAGAATTAATTCACATAATTATTGAAATCATAAGATAATAATTAATTTGAAAGCATACAAACATAATTACAATTATTCTCACACTTCAAAGTTTCATCAACAAGGTATTACTCAAGTAACCATACCATTCAGAAGTATATCCACACAATCCTCAATTTTACCAATTCAACAATTCACACAAATACACCTAATCTCATATAACACACATATGCACAATAAGACTCAATGCAAGACTCAATGCAACTCATGCCATGTGGTACCAACACTTGTTATTATTTTTCGATTTTTACATTAAACCGGGTCCGTTACTAGAGCAATAACACACAAAAACCCATTCCCTAAGCTTTCAAACCCCGCTCTAGGTTTGGAACAATTCACTATCTCCCACGGAACTAGCAAGCATTGCCTCTTGACACAAATGATGCATATTCAACCAACAATCATATGTAACTAAGACCATTCCCTAATCTTAATATCATGCATATCTTCAATAATTCGTCACCATTGAATTACCACATGTTGCACACACAATCGCATTTCAAAAGCATAGCATTCTTATTTCAAACACCATCACCACAATTAGAAAATCATACACAAGTATAAACTCGATTCAATTTCAACTCACAGAACACACGATACCGATTAAATATGAAATAATTAGTCTATCACCAATAATTGAATCCAATATTTAATAAATAATCAATAATTAAATAAATATTCAGTATTTAAATAAATAGTCATTATCTAAATAAATAATAAATTTAATATTCAATTAATAGTTAATATTGGAATAAATAATTAATAATTGAATAATTAATTAATGTAGTTTCAATAATTAAATAAAATTCTAATTGTACAAGAATCAACACAACTAAAATCAATCTAATAGTATAATCTATTAAAAGAAAAAGTTGTTCATGCAATTTCCACAAATTTGTATTCTTATCCTCATAGCCTTTTATTTTATACAATGTCATCAATCCAATTATTCACCAATTTAGATTCTATTCCCTACCAACATTGGCACTTGTATTTTTCATTCGATAGGGTTTTAGTTCTCATGGTTTCTAATCATTAAGTTATTATTATAAAAATCATTATAAACAACAGGAACTTTGAAAAACTGATAATTAAACTAGTGTAAATCTGCCTTCAATTTTTCCGACATCAAATGAGTATATCTAGAATATGGCTTCTTTCAAGTACTAGCTTTTCAAGAACTGTGAATCTCTAGGTCCACAATCTAATGCAATGAAATGATTTTTTTTATATACTATAATACCAATCAGAAAACGTAAATGGAAATTAATACTTACTAAATGCTACAGGTATCCTAGAAAGGAGATGCACATTTCATTCTAATTAATATTCAAAATTCAATCAATAATCAATATCCAATAACTATATTAATATTCAATAAACATCAATATTTTAATAAATTATCAATTTTGAATAAATGTGCAAGAATTATACAATATTAAATAAATCTTCATTATTTTAATAAATATTCAATATATAATTCAATTTCTAAACAAATAACCAATATTCGAATGAATAATTAATATTTAAATAATTAAACAATATCTAATTTAATAATTAATATTTTAATTAAGTAATCAATGTTTTAATTAAATATTAGGTATTTAATAAAACATTGAGTATTTTAATAAACAATTCAATTTACATTAACACATATATACTACCATTCATAATATATAATAAGTTACTTTTTATTGCCAAATTAATATTTAAGCTAAAGTAATGAAACCATGATAGACCAAAGCATCACATTCCATTTTTAATTGCATCGCTACAGGGCTCATGTGGGGAAAAGAGGATCATCTCACTATTTCTTTATTATCCTATCACTTCTATGTGCCACTACAGGTCATATAATAAAGTAGGAAACAATTAACTTTCATTGCCTTAAAAAAAACGCTGCAACATATATGTGTTACTCCTCACTTCTAATAGTTATTGCTACTAGTTATTAAATGCTGTATTCTTTGCAGAATAAAAGGAAATGTGGTGGGACGCTACAGTATCGAACAACAACAAAAAATGGGATCCACAAAAATCATTCTCATTGCTACAATATCAATATATATTCCTACACTTCCAATTCTATTCCATAATTATTAATGGGTCTCTATAGTATACCAATATACCAATTCCAAACACAATAAAATTAACACATCTTCAAAGATTAATGTCAAAACCTAACAATTTCCAATCTCATAAAAATTTGGGGGTTTTATCCTAATCATATTTCTACCCACTAATCATTATCAAATAACCCCAATAAATGAGTGAAAACCCACCATTACCTTGGTTTGATGAGTTCTTGAGCTTTTCTCTTCACTTCCCTTCTTCTTCTTCTTCTCTCCTTCACTCTTGTTTCTATTTTCTCTATTCTTTTCTCCTTTTTCAACTTATTCTCTCTTACTATCTCTTTTGTTAAACCCTATAAATTGTCTTAAAACAATTGGGGTTAACCCAATCTACTCTCACTTACTAATCACACACCACATTAAGCTCAACTAATCCTAACAATTCTACATTATTCTACCAAATAGAATAAATCACATAAATTACTTAATTCAAATAATCCAAATAAATTAAGTAATTTAAATAAATCAATTATTTCAAATAAGTCTAATAAATCCATTAATTCAATTAATTCATAAAATAACTTAATTAATTATATAAATAAATAATTACTAAAATTAGGGTGTTACAACTCTCCCTCACTTAAAAGATTTTCGCCCTCGAAAATTACCTCAAACGAACAACTCGGAATAAGATTCCCTCATCTGACTCTCAAGCTCCCAAGTCACACTTCCACCAAAATACTTTCCTCAAATCTTGATACATCTTAGTGGCACCGGGATGAATACTCAATCCACTACGATGCCCTTCCTCAAAAATACCCTTCTTCAGCTCAACAATATCCGAAACACAAACTCTATCACGACATCTCATGATACCGTTCTCATCAATCCAAATATCACCACCTTGACCTTGATTGATCAAAGTCAACCGATTTACCAAACTCAAATCAGATTTCTGACCTTCTCGAATCTCATCAAGAATACCACTAGTAAGCTTCAACATACCAAGCTTAACTCCTATCGCAATTGTAAAAAATAACCGGCGAAAACGGAATAGAAGAGTCGCCACCGAACATTATTTATCCCGACGCAGGGAAAGGAAATGATCGAAGAAACCTCGAAAGGGAAAGGAATGGTCATCACAACCATAACCTGGGTTCAGGAGTCGGTTACGCAAGGGGAAGGTATTAGCACCCCCTCGCATCCATCGTACTCGATGGTGTTGTTCCCCAAACTTTACCTCTTAGATGTCATAACATCTTGCATAGACATTTAGGTTCAATAATATATACATTGTTTAACTAACCCATATCTTGCAGTGTGTTTCTCTTGTGTTTAAAATTAGGGTTTGCACAAAGGGATCCAAGGCCTCCTAAGGTATTCTTTGGCTCCATATAATCCTCACAAAGATTCACTAGTTGTTTGGAACCAAAATCTCAAGACTTTGAATCAAGTCAAGTCAACAAAGGATCACCAGACCAAAGTGTGGAATTAGGGTTTTAACCTGAGGAATCACTGAAAAGTTTTGCCTTCATAAGTCAGGACTTGCTTGGTTCATCAACCATTTGAGCTTACCTTCATTCAAGAGGTCTCATTCAACAAGAATTCAAGATCATCTAGCTCTCATCACAAGTACAAAGAGTCACAAGTTCACCCTGCCTCCAAATTAGGGTTTTGTCAAGACAAGTGGATCATGGCTCTGATTTTGAACAAGAATTATTCTCAAACCCTGGGACATGACTCCATGTGATAATATACATCCTCAGAGACCATCTATGAGCCTTAGATGTGATTGAAGAAGCAAGATCATCAGAGATTATCCTAGTGCATTCATAGTTGAAATTAGGGTTTTGACTGAAACCCTAATCTTTGAGATTTTGATCCAAAAGGGAATCTCCATGACCTCAACTCATCATAACATGTCTCATTGATGATTAGGGTATGAGAGATCAAGTTCTAAGAAGTTTCTTGCAAAGGAAGCAAGGTTTGGTTCATGAAACTTTTCATATGTGGAAATTTCCCCTCTTGTGCAAAATTGAAATAGTCATAACTTCCAAACCACACATCTAAATTGAGTGACTCAAAGCCCAAATAGAAGCTCTTTCCATGAACTTCAAAGTGTTAAATATGATTTTTCTCCAAAAAATGCATGGTTTGTGAGTTATGAGACTTAGAAGCTAAACTGCCCAAGGACTTAGAGAAATTTCAACACCTTTTACCTTATTAACCAGCCGACTTTAACCCAGTTTTTCATAAAGTTCCAGGCCTCAACTCAAAAATCTTTGGACATGAAAGTTGTAGAGGGCATTGAGGGCTTTCCAAAAAGTACCAGAACTCCTCCATTTATTGAGTGAGCTAGGAGTTTCGAAGATCCAAAGTTGGAGGTTCCATTCCTTAAAGTTCAAGAAACCAACTTTTGTGTTTTGACTCAAACCTTCCCCTAATCACCAAATTTCCATGTTTCTGAGTTTTAATGATGAATTTAACCCTAATCCAAGCCTTGTCCACGAAATTCAATTAGTCTTGCATTAAAATATGAATTTGTGTCTTGTTTGTGCAAGTGGGAGAGATAAACTTTACAAAAGCAATAAACAATAGTTTATTCCTTGAGCCATGGACCAATCACTTCTCACCAGTTGTGTTCAGAGGTTCAGAAGATTTTGGGAGATATGTGTTCAGTAAATAAGACTTCTCACGAAGGGAAAAGGGTAGTGTTGGCATTTTTGGCAAGTGTGACCATACCTTGAATCCTCATGATCTCCCTATAAATAGCAGGCCTGGTTCCTTCATTTTTCACCAACATCCTTCACAAATACACCTTAAAATAGTTCTGAGCTTAAAGTCTTGCAAGTGAAGAAGAAGGAAGAAACACTTGGATAGCTGGCTACTAGTTCAAAAGAAGAAGAATGCCTCAGTGTTGAAGTTGCAGTGGACATATTCCACTTGGTGAGCACTTTCTTCCTACTCATTGTTCAGGCTCATATACATTATCACTATCATATTTATGTTGCAAATACTCTCCTCATGAATTTTATGTCATGCCTTCTGGCTTCATTTCCTTTTATCCATGATAAGAGTCATGTTGTTTGTCCATACCATTTATCCATGAACAGCCATCATGAGGTAAGATGATGTCCAGTTGTTTTGCTGGTATGCTAAGGTAGATATTTTGTTCTTGTTACTATGCTTAAGCTATTAAATAATGATAGTGCACATTGTTTTGTTTATCATCTGTTTGTTAAGTTCATGTTGATTTCCTTAATGTGTAACTTTGCCAACAGTTGAATAAAAATAAGGTTCATGGACTTATGACTGTTTTTGGGTACTATCATGAAAATAAATAAGATCATTGACCTGTTGGCCTGAGATATTTGTAATGTTTGAATCTTGTATTAAACCATTTGCCTCCACTGTGGTTTTGGTTCCATATATGTAATATTGGTCATAATCCTGTTAACAAGAGAACCTAGCTGTCTTTTTTCACTAAAAATAATTGGTATCATTGTTGTCATATTGGATTTGTAGTCAGTTTGTAAGTGTACACTCATGATATGCTTTGTATCTAGAAGGTTGCTTGTGTTGATACTTGTTAAGTTTTGTCCTTGAACATGAAAGTATGGTTCTGACTCATTGTGTCATAAGTACTATCTTTATCCATTCATGTGCTCACTTACATCCCAATATGTACACAAGCCATGACATGTTTGTTTTGAGCTAAGTGATTTATGAACTGCTAATCTCTTTAAGTTATGTAACCGTTGCCATACTTTGAGTTTTAATTTCTTGTGTATAGCCTACTGTATAACATTGGTCCAAGTGCGTGTGCTAGCCATGTTCATAACTAAACTTGTTATTTGAGAATGAGGATTTGATCATGTTCCTTTGTATTAAGTTTATGCTCTCATATTTAACCATGTGCCTATCCACATCCTGATATGCACACAAACTTTGACATGTCATGATCTTTATTTGGAACTAAGCTGACTTGTGTGCTTGAGATTGGTATATTTGAACTGCTAACTTATTGAAACATGCAACTGGTTATGCTTTGTGTTTTTAGCTTATTGTTTACAGCCTGCTGGTATGATATAAGTCCAAGAGTGTGTGTGCTGGTCATATCCATAACTGCCAAACTTTTCATTAAAGAGTGAGAACTTGTTGCTATTCCTTTGTGTTAAATTTTGGCTTTCTAACCATGTGCCTGTCAATACCTCACAATCTGATTGTGTTTATGCACTATATCATGACATGTTTGTCTTTTTTGTATGTCAAAACTGTTGCATAAAGTGGATGATCTCTTGAGTTTTATTATCTGTGTAAAGTTTCCATTTCATGTCCATCATGCTAGACTTTATGTTCTAAGACATGTATACAAACTTTCAACTTGCCCTTGATGTGTATCTGACTTTGAAATGTTGCTAAGCCTTGTGTTCAATTGGTGTGCATAAACTCATGCTACATGTCCAAATTCTAAGCTCATGCTATGCTTTCAAATTTTAAGAACTCATGATGTGCTGTGGATCTAAGATATAGACTCACTATCCATTAGGCATACCATCTATACTGTATCATTTGGTCTTATTTGGTTTGCTCCTTGAATCAGTGTGATTGTTGTCTTATGCCATGTACTCACTCCATGCCCATGTTGCTGTCACAGTGATTTGCTTGCCTTACTTGACTTCTGCATAACTGACTACCAATCTTACCCTAAATAACACATAAATTTGGTTTAAAGTGTGGCATGATCATGATTCTGGTTTAAGTACCCCTAACTGTTGGGGTCATATGCATAACAGTCAAGTTGCCTTCTTGAATTCATGTTGTATGTTTTACCATGGGCTCACCACATTGAGTACTCACTGACTTCAATCTGCTTTGCCTTTGTGTATGCTTTCTCTTTGGTATTCATGAATTTGTTTCTTTGTTGCAAGCCAGTTTCCCTATGGATGCATGATGATTATGTCGAGTATTTATGCACTATCTGTCTTGGTAACATGATGTTTGCAAAAAATGGCTTGAACATGTTCTATCATATAAACCGGACTTCATTTGTTTGATTTGTGTCTGCATTACCAAGCATCAATCCATGTATGTCCAGACTGATCTAACTCAGCTCATATTAATAGGGATACTTGGTTTTGTTTTAGTTTAGCATTGTTTGGTCTTCCATCACTTGATAGTTAAGGGTTGGCTACTTGCATGATCATTTGTTTTATTTTTATTATTAACAACTGCTCCATGCCTTGAACGATTGTTGGTATGTCTTGTTGATTCCTACTTACATACATCCTATTGAAATTTTTCTCTGTGGTTTTTGTGGCAAACCATCCATATGCCCATTTTTATACACGCGAAGGTTTATAGGTTTATGGAGTTGGGATTATGACTGGATGTAACAGCCACCCCAGTGGCAAGCACACACTTACACGCACATTTGACCATGAGGACTGGGGTTCGAATCCCTCTCGCCCCAGTCCTTTGTTTTAAATTTATAAAATATCTTTGTTTTACATATATCTCAGTGTTGCTATATCTTGTAAACACGCGCGCTTTGGTTGGGTTGGCAAGGTTTTGGGGCTGTATGCACAAGGACCTGGGTTCAACACCCATGTGGAACCTTGCCTCCTTTTTTTATCACATGTTATTTTTACGGTTTATACCTTCAACTTCAAAAATTCATATCTCAATCATTTTTTATCCTTTTTCACTCATTCTTTTTGCTAATCATTCCTTAATGAATCTATTTTTTGAACATAAAAAGGAATTAGTGAAAATCCATAATTTTGAGGTACTTATTCATGTTAGAAATGAAGGACCTTTTTTAGGTTTCTACTATGAATATTCTTGACTTCTTTGTTTCTCTTATCATGCTATCTTGTTCACATTGCTTAATTAAGGCCTAAGTACATTTGGTTCTAGCCTTGTATGATGTTGTAAGCTTTGTTTCATTTGAATACTTTGTTATTTAATGTGGCATCTTCATGTAAATATCCCACAAACTTCTTGTTTCATAAAACTATTATTCTCATCCTCTCCTTCCAAAAGAAAGTCTTTCTATTGACCTCAAAGTCATAGATATCTCATAATCAACCCTTGACCTCATAGTCATAGGTATTTACATCCTCCTTGACCTCATAGTCATAGGATACCAGCTTTGACCTCATAGTCATAGCCACCTACCAGCCTTGACCTCATAGTCATGGCCACCCTCTCTGTGACCGCTTAGTTATAGAATACTTTCCCTTGGCCTCACAGTCACTCAATCCTACAACTTAGAATTAAGATAGAGTTCTTGGACTCTATGTGAACTCATCGTCTTGAGTATTCGCTTCCCCCCATCATAACTTAGACTTAGAGAGTTTTCTTAAACTCTACATGAGCTTATACTCATTTCCCTTAGAACTTTGGCCATAGTCAGTGGTTCCTCTCTCACCCTTAGTTAAGTGAACTACGGTTGCTCTGATTCTTTAGTCAGATACGTAGGCACGAGATGGAACGTCTTGGCGAGCAAACTTAGTGTACATACCCTTAGGTCTTTACCTTTAGCAGATATCTTAGCAAGCAAACATAACATAACACAAACTAAACAAGAGGTTCCTGTAGAGTACTATAGATACCGAGGGTGCTAATACCTTCCCTTTGTATAACCAACCCCCGAACCTTAGATCTCCCCCCCTTTAGGTTTTCTCGATCTTGAACCTTTCCTTTGGATAAATCAAAGTCGGTGGTGAATTTCAAAGAAATGTGATGCAAGTTAATTAATAGCTTGTTATCCGATTCTCACCGCAACAGAAATGGCGACTTCGCTGGGGAAAAAGTGAAATTTTTTAGGGTTAAGCCCACCTTGTTTATGCTTGTATTTGTTATATGTTTTGCTTGCTTGATTGTATATATATATATATCTTTATGTCTGTTTTGCTTGAGATCTTCTGTTTGGAAGGGTGCTACTATTGAGTGGTGAGATAAGTCCTAACCCGGACTTGAGAGCACATATATGATAGGATCATGGTGTAATCAATAGTCGGTTGTTGGGAGTAGTCCTAACAATCTATGGCATATGATGACCACACTCAGATGAGGCCCTTTGGGATTGTTTATGTTTGATGTGAGCAGTCGCATTGATATTACTTTTTCAATTGGGAGCCAGGGATTCTGAGGACCATAGATTACCTTCACCCCACTTGGCCTTTTAGGATGTAGTGCGGTGGCTATGAGGGAGTAAGTCCCAAGTAGTTGTTACGCGATACTACACTCAGACGAGTTTATCTTAAGAATATTATTAACCTGCGTGAGTAGTCATGCAGGCCGATAATATCCGAAGGATATATGTAGACTCTGGGAACTTTTAGAACCCTGTTCTATAGTTGATGAACCTATAGTCCACACCTTGTTGGGATGGGTAGACCATGGCTCCATTAATGAGACCTCTAAACCTAGGACTTGTGTGCTTCATTGTATGTACATATGCCTGTGTTTATGTGTACCCGTGTTTGTGCATTGCTTACATCTCGTTGCATCCATTGTTGGTTTCAAGGAATTCAGACATTCATTTCCTTTTCAAAAGATCAATAGAGCTTGGATCTTAAAAATAAAAACTTCTTTAGTTTTTCCAAAAAAAAATTCGCAACTTGCCTTTGAGTTCCTTGAAACCACTTGGCTTACATTTGCATTTCATGCGCATTTGCATTATATTCGCATTTCTCAGTCTTGCGTCTCTTCCACTGTGTCTGAAGGATACCTAGCACCTATTCAAGACAATGGCAACAATGAATGAAATTCTGAAGAACCAGGAAAATTTGAAAGAGGAGGTCAGAATCCTCAAATGCCAGATAAATTGGGTTCTGGAAACTTTGTAAGCTCTAATGAAAAAAGAGGAGCACATTCACCCTATCACGCCAACATTCAACAACCAAGCTTCTGTTTATCAGCCAGTTCCTCAACCACCAATCTATCAACGAGCACCCAACGCTCCTGCTTATCCACAATGGACTCAAGCTTCTCATCAGAACATTCCAGGTAAGAGACAGGGTGGTAGGCCTCCGATTCCTCCCATTCCTATGACGTATACAGCGTTGTATCCTTCTTTGGTGCAACTAGGATTAATAAATACAAGGTCATCAGGCCCACCTCCTGATCCGCTTCCACCTTCTTATAATCCCAATGCTCATTGTGCATTCCATGAAGGTGCACCAGGCCATAATTTAGAAGGTTGTTTTGCTTTGAAGCATATTGTGAGGGATTTAGTGGAGAGAAATATTTTATCTTTCAATGACTCTCATCCTAATATCAAGAACAATCCTTTGCCATCTCCTGTGGTTCTCCCGTGCCCAAGATCCGTCTTTGAGGAAATTTCATGCCAACCAACCTTTGGTATTATTCTTGCACCAGAATGTAATCGTCATCAGGGGTATACCGAAAGAGTGTTCCAGCCTCCAACGGTTGTCTCTCCTCGAGGTTCTCGAAACCAAGATAAGAAGAAGTGCTCTGTCAAAAGGGGCAAGGTTCACTACACACCTATCCCAGTACCACTGAGAAAACTGTTCCCACTGCTGATTCAGAATAAGTTGGTGACTCCTCAACCTTACAACCCTGTGTCAGGACCTTGGCACAATGCAAATCTGACTTGCGACTTTCATAAAGGGGCTGAAGGACATAATTTGGATGGTTGACTGGTTTTAGAAGCGACTGTTCAAAATCTAATCCACAACAAGGACTTGATCTTTGAAGAAGATCATCCAGAAATTGAATGTAAATTCCGCACTGGGACAAGGGGGCATCCCATTGAAGAGTGCAGAGAGTTCGAAGCAAGGCTGCTAAGTTTACTAAAGACACTACAACCTCAGGAAGGTATGTCAAATGTCAATGTACCAACTCTTGAAGCAAAAGACAAAAGACTTTCTAGGCCTCTCAAGATTCTGTATCACAAGGAACTATTGATCGGTGGCGAAGGTGTTCCCCTGTTTGGGCCCGGAAACTGAAATCTTTTGAAATCAATTTGCCAAGGCTGGTTGTATTTTGTGCATTTCAATACTTTCAATTGTATTTCCCTGCACTTTGAATTTGTATTTGCTTATAAGCTTTGTCGTATTTTCAAATTGGCAAGATTAATGAAATGTTTGTGCATCTTTTGATTAAGTCCATTCGTTTCACTCATCTACTTTTGTGTTCATAAAAGCAAAAAAATATATATCTTTATCTTGTTTCCACTTATCAAATTGTTGTTAAACAAGGGAGGATGATGAAAATATTATCCATAATTGCTGTGGTATGCTTTCGATTAAACCTTGCCGAGGATGTATAGCATTGTTTCAATTCCCAAACACTGGAGAAACAAGGAAGATAATCCCTCGTTAACCCCTTCGAGCCTAGAAGTAGGAGTTTTCTTTCCTTACACAAAAAACCCTTAAATCTCAACCTTGGGGTGGGTAGTTCTCAGTCTAACTTGGTTATGCATTTGAATGCAAGCGCTTCATGCAAGACACCAGTCAGCTCTCTCAAATCAAGTGACAATAAAAAAATGAGGTCTCATAACCTCAGAAGACAAAGACGAGGTCTCAAAACCTCAGAAGACAAAAAGAGGTCTCAAAACCTCAACAAAGACAAGAGGAGGTCTTAAAACCTCAAAAGACAAAAAGAGGTCTCAAAAACTCAACAAAGACAAGACGAGGTCTCAAAACCTCAGAAGACAAAAGGAGGTCTCATAACCTCAACAAAAGAAGAGGTCTAATAACCTCAGTGAAGAAAAGAAAAGGTCTCATAACCTCAACAAAAGAAGAGGTCTCATAACCTCAGTGAAGAAAAGAAGAGGTCTCATAACCTCAACAAAAGGAGAGGTCTCATAACCTCAGACAAAGAAAAAGAGGTCTCATAACCTCAGTGAATACAAGGAGAGGTCTCAAAACCTCAGCAATAAAGGATAACCAAATTCTGCAAGGGAGTAATGACTATTCTAGGTGTCTGAATCATCATCAACTATCATCAATTCATTTCCTAGCCTATGAAAATCTGAATGTATAACTTGATTTAACTGAGCGTAGGATTGAAGTTCATCACGAAGATGGGGTGGGTACCAAATAAACTTTGAGCCTTTATCTTTTGTTTCATGAACCGTGAACCAAGCCACGTTACAACCCTTAAAAGACCTAATTGAGGTAAGGTTGTTTTGAAAGCATACTACAACAAGGTTGATTAACCTGGCTCCTAATAATTTTTGTGATTTATGTGTGTTGATCACTTTATCTACCAGGCCATAAAAGGCCAGATCTACCTTTGTTTTTTATTATTCCACCGTGTGTGTTTCATCAATAAACTTGATTTCAAAAGCTTGCATGAATTTTGCATTGAAATTGCCAATTTTTAAATAAACATTACTTGTTTGCAAAACAATTCAATGTCAAAGAAATCCCAACAAATACAGCCAACTAGGGAATTTGACTTGATAAAGGAAGCTCAGTCAAGGGCAACCAAGCGGAAGGATTTGCCAATCCACCATTCTAAGAGCTATTGACTCAGGGGCAGAATTCTTCAAATTCAGAATATTGGGGCAAACCTTCTTAAGGTCATCTTATGACGAGTTTGGACTCCAATGACCCACTAACAGGGGCAAGTTTGTTCCCCAGTTGTTCCTACCACAGTCTAACAGATTTGTATTGCGGATACAGTTAAACTAGGGCAATTATGCCAAATTTCATGAATCTCTCCAAGAGTTTGAAGATATTGAAGCATCTGGTATGTCAATTCTTCTGTAAAATCCTTTTGACGACTTACCCTCACAAATCAGTTAATCAGGGGCAGTCAGGTCAAGATTCGGCAAATCTCTAAAAGGTCAATCAGTCTGGGGCAAGCTTGTTCCCCAGTTGTCAACAACCACTCTGAAGAACAAATTCAAGGACATTGTTATGTAAATACAGTTGAGCAGGGGCAGTTATGCCGAAATTTATGAATCTCTCTAAGAGTTTGAAGATATTGAAGCATCTTGCATGCAAATTCTTCTGTAAAATCCTCTTAATATTTTCCTCTGACAGACCGTGTACTCTGGGGCAAATGAGTTATGCATAACTACTCAGCCTTTGTGACATCTTTTGCTAGCTCTCCAATAAGCTGTTACATCAGCTAAACTTGACAGTTCCCAATGGATCTTTTCCTTCCCATGAAGAAATCAAGCTCATGATGGAAATCCTAGTGAAGTCATTATGCTATATCAAGTAGAGTGCTCTTCTCACCAGAGAAAGTTGTAATCTTGAAGTAGAACCACATGTTCTGCTTACTCATCCCTAGTAATGGTCCAATCTGATGAGTTTGGCTGGGTATCCTTGTCGAGATGTTTATTTCATCTCTAGTTTCGCCTCTTGTTTGTTTTTTCAGCATGAACATAAGCATAGCATACATGCACTCATATACATTGCATCTTAGCATTTTTTCTTCATTATGGAGTTTACCTGTTTTGTTCGCTTTGGCAGTTATCTCCCTAAGTGACTGGGTTTGTCTATTCTCTCCAATAGAGTTGTCAGCCCTAGGCATAAATTGCCCATCCTTCTGAATTCCCCATAGAGTTTTATCCTCGTGGATGATGGTTGGTTCAGTTATCTTTTCCATAATAGGATAAGATAAATCCCCATTTGAGCTCATTCCTCAATGGTGGGAGTCTTGTTTGACCATTTCTTTCTAGCTCGTTCGTAGATTGAACTTTGGTCCCCGGCATGTTAGATTGTTGAACCTAGTTTGAATGTGCATTTATTTTGCACTGTGTCTCGCAGGAAGAATCTGTTACAGATCCTTGTTGAAGACAAATTCATTCTCCAACAGGGTTGTGATATCAACATTTTATACCCAACAAAGTAGAAATCTCTTGAAGAAGCTTATTTTTCTATGGCGATAAGTGGCAGTCTCTTATGAGAAGCTTATCTATCTCTGGTACTATCCAACCTTTTTGCAACCATAATTGATATTCCCCAAGAAGTCTAATCTTCAGTTATGCAACCCGGTATTGACCTATCTGATACTTAATCTCCTCATATGGGTATCCAAAAGTCCAGCTCATACTGGTATTCAAAATCCAGCTCATACTGGCATTCAAAAATCCAGCTCATACTGGTATCCAAAAATCCAGCTCATACTGGTATCCCAAAAATCCAGCTCATACTGGTATCCTAAAATCCAGCTCATACTGATACCCAAAAATCCAGCTCATACCGTTATCCCAAAAATCCAGCTCATACTAGTATCCCAAAAATCCAGCTCATACTGGTATCCCAAAAATCCAGCTTATACTGGTATCCAAAATCCAGCTTATACTGGTATCCAAAATCCAGCTCATACTGGTAGTCAAAATCCAGCTCATACTGGTAGTCAAAATCCAGCTCATACTGGTAGTCGAAGTCCAGCTCATACTGGTATCCAAAATATAACCCCAAACTGGTAGTCCTTTCCAACTCATATTGGAGTCAAACTCATATTGGTACCTAAGTCCCATCATCAATGTCTCATTAACCTTATTCCCAGCTAAAAAGTCCAGTCATATTTTATTATCTGGCGCGCGAGCTTATCTCTATCTTTTCTAGCTTTTCTTGAAGATCCCGTTTGAACTATTCAGTATAAGAAATCCCCAGAAGATCTTTGTAGGATGTCTATCCTTCTATTTCAAACTGATCCCCAGTGGAGATCATGTTTTCTTTCTGGTTTCATGCCCAGTAAAAATGTGTCTTTATTACCCCAGTGTCGTCCGATCACATATGAACCTGTCATCCATCTCTCGGAATCTTTCCCCAGTGGAGAATACCTCTCCGGATCCTATCTCCAGTAAGGATCTGTAGGGCGTTCCCCTTTATCTTTCTATCCCCAGTGTTCCCTCAGAATCTCCCCAGTGAGTCTCTCTTGTTGGTCAGCCTGTATCCCCGTTGAGTTTGCCTCATGGATACTAACCTTCACCCTTCCCCAGTGTTATTCACCTGTGGTTATTTGCTCTTTATCTATGGTGTCTAGTCTGTATGCATCTTTGTACTATCATGACATCATATCATCATACTAGAAGTTCATGGCATGTCAGCATTTGCATGTCTGTCGCTTGTCCTTAGCATCTGCATTCCATCAAAGGGCAAAATTTTCGGTCTGCTATATTTAAATACCTTTCCACCTTGATGTCCCGAGGATTTTATTTCCTCGTGCCATCCGGTAAAGCTATTTAAATAGGGGAAACTGTTGTACCCCAAATTTTACCTCTTAGATGTCATAACATCTTGCATAGACATTTAGGATCAATCATATATACATTGTTTAACTAACCCATATCTTGCAGTGTGTTTCTCTTGTGTTTGAAATTAGGGTTTACACAAAGAGATCCAAGGCCTCCTAAGGTATTCTTTGGCTCCATACAATCCTCACAAAGATTCACTAGTTGTTTGGAACCAAAATCTCAAGACTTTGAATCAAATCAAGTCAACAAAGGATCACCAGACCAAAGTGTGGAATTAGGGTTTTAACCTAAGGAATCACTGAAAAGTTTTGCCTTCATAAGTCAGGACTTGCTTGGTTCATCAACCATTTGAGCTTACCTTCATTCAAGAGGCCTCATTCAACAAGAATTCAAGATCATCTGGCTCTCATCACAAGTACAAAGAGTCACAAGTTTACCCTGCCTCCAAATTAGGGTTTTGTCAAGACAAGTGAATCATGGCTCTGATTTTGAACAAGAATTGTTCTCAAACCCTGGGACAAGACTCCATGTGGTAATATACATCCTAAGAGACCATCTATGAGCCTTAGATGTGATTGAAGAAGCAAGATGATCGGAGATTATCCCAGTGCATTCACAGTTGAAATTAAGGTTTTGACTTAAACCTCAATCTTTAAGATTTTGGTCCAAAAGGGAATCTCCAAGACCTCAAATCATCATAAAATGTCTCATTGATGATTTAGGGTATGAGAGATCAAGTTCTAAGAAGTTTCTTGCAAAGGAAACAAGGTTTGGTTCATGAAACTTTTCATATGTGGAAATTTCCCCTCTTGTGCAAAATTGAAATAGTCATAACTTCCAAACCACGCATCTAAATTGAGTGACTCAAAGCCCAAATGGAAGCTCTTTTCATGAACTTCAAAGTGTTAAATATGACTTTTCTCCAAAAAATGCATGGTTTGTGAGTTATGAGACTTAGAAGCTAAACTGCCCAAGGACTTGGAGAAATTTCAACACCTTTTGCCTTATTAACCAGCCGACTTTAACCCAGTTTTTCATAAAGTTTCAGGCCTCAACTCAAAAATCTTTGGACATGAAAGTTGTAGAGGGCATTGAGGGCTTTCCAAAAAGTACCAGAACTCCTCCATCCATTGAGTGAGCTAGGAGTTTCGAAGATCCAAAGTTGGAGGTTCCATTCCTTAAAGTTCAAGAAACCAACTTTTGTGTTTTGACTCAAACCTTCCCCTAATCACCAAATTTCCATGTTTCTGAGTTTTAATGATGAATTTAACCCTAATCCAAGCCTTGGCCACGAAATTCAATTAGTCTTGCATTAAAATATGAATTTGTGTCTTGTTTGTGCAAGTGGGAGAGAGAAACTTTACAAAAGTAATAAACAATAGTTGATTCATTGAGCCATGGACCAATCACTTCTCACCAGTTGTGTTCAGAGGTTCAGAAGATTTTGGGAGATATGTGTTCAGCAAATAAGACTTCTCACGAAGGGAAAAGGGTAATGTTGGCATTTTTGGCAAGTGTGACCATACCTTGAATCCTCATGATCTCCCTATAAATAGCAAGCCTGGTTCCTTCATTTTTCACCAACATCCTTCACAAATACACCTTAAAATAGTTCCGAGCTTAAAGTCTTGCAAGTGAAGAAGAAGGAAGAAACACTTGGATAGCTGGCTACTAGTTCAAAAGAAAGAGAATACCTCAGTGTTGAAGTTGCAGTGGACATATTCCACTTGGTAAGCACTTTCTTCCTACTCATTGTTCAGGCTCATATACATTATCACTATCATATTTATGTTGCAAATACTCTCCTCATGAGTGTTATGTAATGCCTTCTGGCTTCATTTCCTTTTATCCATGATAAGAGTCATGTTGTTTGTCCATACCATTTATCCATGAACAGCCATCAAGAGGTAAGATGATGTCCAGTTGTTTTGCTGGTATGCTAAGGTAGATATTTTGTTCTTGTTACTATGATTAAGCTATTAAATAATGATAGTGCACATTGTTTTGTTCATCACCTGTTTGTTAAGTTCATGTTGATTTCCTTAATGTGTAACTTTGCCAATAGTTGAATGAAAATAAGGTTCATGGACTTATGACTGTTTTTGGGTACTATCATGAAAAGAAATAAGATCGTTGACCTGTTGACCTGATATATTTGTAATGTTTGAATCTTGTATTAAACCATTTGCCTCCACTATGGTTTTGGTTCCATATATGTAATATTGGTCATAATCATGTTAACAAGAGAACCTAGCTATTTTTTTTCACTAAAAATAATTGGTATCATTGCTGTCATATTGGATTTGTAGTCAGTTTGTAAGTGTACACTAATTATATGCTTTGTATCTAGGAGGTTGCTTGTGTTGATACTTGTTTTGTCCTTGAACATGAAAGTATGGTTCTGACTCATTGTGTCATAAGTACTATCTTTATCCATTCATGTGCTCACTTACATACCAATATGTACACAAGCCATGACATGTTTGTTTTGAGCTAAGTGATTTATGAACTGCTAATCTCTTTAAGTTATGTAACCATTGCCATAAGTTGAGTTTTAATTTCTTGTGTATAGCCTACTGTATAACATTGGTCCAAGTGTGTGTGCTAGCCATGTTCATAACTAAACTTGTCATTTGAGAATGAGGATTTGATCATGTTCCTTTGTATTAAGTTTATGCTCTCATATTTAACCATGTGCCTATCCACATCCTGATATGCACACAAACTTTGACATGTCATGATCTTTATTTGGAACTAAGCTGACTTGTGTGCTTGAGATTGGTATATTTGAACTGCTAACTTATTGAAACATGCAACCGGTTATGCTTTATGTTTTTAGCTTGTTGTTTACAACCTGCTGGTATGATATAAGTCCAAGAGTGTGTGTGCTGGTCATATCCATAACTGCCAAACTTTTCATTAAAGAGTGAGAACTTGTTGCTATTCCTTTGTGTTAAATTTTGGATTTCTAACCATGTGCCTGTCATTACCTCACAATCTGATTGTGTTTATGCACTATATCATGACATGTTTGTCTTTTTTGTATGTCAAAACTGTTGCATAAAGTGGATGATCTCTTGAGTTTTTTTTATCTGTGTAAAGTTGCCATTTCATGTCCATCATGCTAGACTTTGTGTTCTAAGACATGTATACAAACTTTCAACTTGCCCTTAATGTGTATCTGACTTAGAAATGTTGCTAAGCCTTGTGTTCAATTGGTGTGCATAAACTCATGCTACATGTCCAAATTCTAAGCTCATGCAATGCTTTTAAATTTTAAGAACTCATGATGTGCTGTGGATCTAAGATATAGACTCACTATCCATTAGGCATACCATCTATACTGTATCATTTTGTCTTATTTGGTTTGCTCCTTGAATCAATGTGATTGTTTTCTTATGCCATGTACTCACTCCATGCCCATGTCGCTGTCACAATGATTTGCTTGCCTTACTTGACTTCTGCATAACTGACTACCAATCTTACCCTAAATAACACAGAAATTTGGTTTAAAGTGTGGCATGATCATGATTCTGGTTTAAGTACCCCTAACTGTTGGAGTCATATGCATAACAGTCAAGTTGCCTTCTTGAAGTCATGTTGTATGTTTTACCATGGGCTCACCATATTGAGTACTCACTGACTTCAATCTGCTTTGCCTTTGTGTATGCTTTCTCTTTGGTATTCATGAATTTGTTTCTTTGTTGCAAGCCAGTTTCCCTATGGATGCATGATGATTATGTTGAGTATTTATGCACTATCTGTCTTGGTAACATGATGTTTACAAAAAATGGCTTGAACATGTTCTATCATATAAACCTGACTTCATTTGTTTGATGTGTGTCTGCATTACCAAGCATCAATCCATGTATGTCTAGACTGATCTAATTCAGCTCGTATTAATAGGGATACTTGGTTTTGTTTTGGTTTAGCATTGTTTGGTCT
Organism: Lathyrus tuberosus; assembly: GCA_022829125.1. NCBI lineage: Eukaryota > Viridiplantae > Streptophyta > Magnoliopsida > Fabales > Fabaceae > Lathyrus > Lathyrus tuberosus. Next base: position 13,690,751 of record JALAZF010000090.1, read on the forward strand.
TCCATCACTTGATAGTTAAGGGTTGGCTACTTGCATGATGATTTGTTTTCTTTTTATTATTAACAATTGCTTCATGCCTTGAACGATTGTTGGTATGTCTTGTTGATTCCTACTTACATACATCCTATTGAAAATTTGCTCTGTGGTTTTTGTGACAAACCATCCATATGCCCGTTTTTACACACGCGAAGGTTTATAGGTTTATGGAGTTGGGATTATGACTGGATGTAACAGCCACCCCAGTGGCAAGCACACACATACACACACATTTGACCATGAAGACTGGGGTTCGAATCCCCCTCGCCCCAGTCCTTTGTTTTAAATTTCCAAAATATCTTTGTTTTACATATATCTTAGTGTTGCTATATCTTGTAAACACGCACGCTTTGGTTGGGTTGGCAAGGTTTTGGGGCTGTATGCACAAGGACATGGGTTCAACACCCATGGGGAACCTTGCCTCCTTTTTTATCACATGTTATTTTTACGGTTTATACCTTCAACTTCAAAAATTCATATCTTAATCATTTTTTATCCTTTTTCACTCATTCTTTTTAGTAATCATTCGTTAATGAATCTATTTTTTGAACATAAAAAGGAATTAGTGAAAATCCATAATTTTGAGGTACTTATTCATGTTGAAAATGGAGGACCTTTTTTAGGTTTCTACTATGAATATTCTTGACTTCTTTGTTTCTCTTATCATGCTATCTTGTTCACATTGCTTAATTAAGGCCTAAGTATATTTGGTTCTAGCCTTGTATGATGTTGTAAGCTTTGTTTCAGGTAAATACTTTGTTATTTAATGTGGCATCTTCATGTAAATATCCCACAAACTTCTTGTTTCATAAAACTATTATTCTCCTCCTCTCCTTCCAAAGGAAAGTCTTTCTATTGACCTCAAAGTCATAGATATCTCATAATCAACCCTTGACCTCATAGTCATAGGTATTTACATCCTCCTTGACCTCATAGTCATAGGATACCAGCTTTGACCTCATAGTCATAGCCACCTACCAGCCTTGACCTCATAGCCATGGCCATCCTCTCCGTGACCTCTTAGTTATAGAATACTTTCCCTTGGCCTCACAGCCACTCAATCCTACAACTTAGAATTAAGATAGAGTTCTTGGACTCTATGTGAACTCATCATCTTGAGTATTCGCTCCCCCCATCATAACTTAGACTTAGAGAGTTTTCTTAAACTCTACATGAGCTCATACTTATTTCCCTTGGAACTTTGGCCATAGTCAATGGTTCCTCTCTCACCCTTAGTTAGGTGAACTACGGTTGCTCTGATTCTTTAGTCAGATACGTAGGCATGAGATGCGACGTCTTGGCGAGCAAATTTAGTGTACATACCCTTAGGTCTTTACCTTTAGCAGATATCTTAGCAAGCAAACATAACATAACACAAACTAAACAAGAGGTTCCTGTAGAGTACTATAGATACAGAGGGTGCTAATACCTTCCCTTTGTATAACCAACCCCCGAACCTTAGATCTCCCCCCTTTAGGTTTTCTCGATCTTGAACCTTTCCTTTAGATAAATCAAAGTCGGTGGTGAATTTTAAAAAATTGTTATGCAAGTTAATTAATAGCTTGTTATCTGATTCTCATCGCAACAGATGGGATCCATGCTTGTTGTCTAATCTAAGGGTGAGTTATCTAAAGCCTACTGCTAAAAGGAAATAACAAGGGAAAAACAAAAACGGACTCGCAAGGATCGTCGCAATCCTATGCCTACGTATCTTCGTGGACGAACAAAGACTCAGAGTCGACGTAGTTCGACGGACTATGCACTAAAGGGGGAGGTTGCTCTCCAAGACATCACCGTCTTGTGCCTACGTATCCTCAATCAGACGAGAGAGAGGAAGTTAGAGCAGTCGTAATTCGACAGACGAGTCGATGAGTGTTTTTTATGAGCGACGAGCTCTTTTCTTAAAGTGATTTGAAACCCAACAATCCTGAAGGATGAAAAATATTTGAACTTGGTTTGTGTTTTTTAGACAGAAGTGAATTGAAGTTAGTTTGAAACTCACACTGCACTAAATACTATGACATAGGAGCGAATGCGTTGCATGGTCGCCCCCAATGGGACGTATGCTAAACACTCTAGAAGAGTGAAGGGAGACCCCTCATTCTTCATTTCCTATGTACTTAAGGCTCATTGCGCACAATGCTCATTGCATTTATTAAGTTTTTTAGACTTGTTATGAGATGAGAAGAGAAGACTCAAAGTTGAAAAGAAAAAAACACTAAGGGAATTCTATCCAAATGTTGTCATGCAAAGGTGGCCCTAAGGTTGAGGTAAGAAGGGAAAATTCTACCTAATGTTAGCATACATGGATTAAATCCTAATTTCTATCCTACTCCAAGATTAATCAAAGATTAAGTTAGACTAGGGAAGCCTAAGGGAGCATGCAAAAGCAAATCTAAGACTTAAACAAGTCTTAAGATTCAAAGGAGAAGAAAGAAGTAAGAGATGAAGAAGAAGATGCAATAAAGTGAACAAACATGGAAGTTCAACTCAAGAAGCAAAGCACCAAGTGTAATACCCTAATTTTTACCCCTAAGATCCCACATGTTTTTTTGCATTTCATACCACAAACATGATTTCACATTGGTTCCCTCTTTTGTAGGATTGTGCCTTGCAGGATCTTTGAGCGTGTGTGTTTGTTGGTTGTTTTATTGCTTAATTTGTTTATGTTTACTAACCATTAATTAAAATCCAAAAATATTTTGTTTTCTTTCACTAACATTTTCAGGGGAAGAACAGGTTAAAAATACCAAAACATCAGTCCCTTCGACTCGAATGATTTTCATCTGAACAAAGTCAAAGTTGATCCACAATTAATTCAAAAATTATCTGATCAAGAGTTTCCAAGTTTTAATTGATTATTATTCAAGAGACTCCAAGGTTCATGTGTTTATTTCCATGCCTTCTTTGACGAGCAAGAGAATCGAGTCAGAACCACAACAGTGCAACAAAATGCTCATTTTTCACAAATTTTGCACTGAGTAACCGGTTACCCTGCGGTGAGTAACCAGTTACCCTCGTAAAAATTTGAAAAAAATGGCAGTTATCCTCCTTCTTCCCCTTTCTTCTTGTTTTAGCCTTGAGATGCATTGTTGAGATTAATTTCTCTTCAATTTCAATGGACTTTGGATATGGTTAGAGTAATTAAACATTCATTAGTTCAAATCTATCTTTAAATGAATTGTTGAATTCATTTGAGGTGCTTTGAATTAGTGATATGTTTTCACACTTAAATCTATCAATTAAAGGTGATTGAACTTGAAGATGAAAGGTTCTTGACTTTGTAATTCAATTTAGCATTTCTCTTCATCTATTTCTCTTTTTTTTTTTGATCGATGAAAGTCTTATGGATCTTAGAATTTCTTTGTTGAATTCTTGATCAAGACTAGATCGTGACCTATTTTCTTTTCGTGCAGTATTGCTTTCGGATGACGATTTACATATCGTTCATCTAGCATGCATTGGCACAAAGATCTATTGACCTACCTCATTGTAGGGTAATTACTGCGTAAATTACTCGGCGATTGCTTAACATAGCGCAACATTTGTCCCTCTTTATCCAATTCGAAATTTGAACTTTCGTGGTCCGGATCTTGATTGGTCGCGTAAACTCAATGTTGATTAATTTTTTGCATTAGGTCCATAACCTTTGAATCTTGGTGTTGTAGAGGATTTGGTTCTACCAATCTTCTGTCAAGTTCATCAATCTTGGCCTAAGTGCATTGTGCTACTAGAGCCTTGTGCTACTAACCACTAACTTATAACTTCTTTACATTTCCTTCTCACTCCCTATCTCTCTTTATTTTTTATGTTTTATGTCATTATATCATATCATGTTTATGTTTATGTCATTTTTCTTTTGTCCACTTGGACCATATTATCTTATGCTTTTATTTTTTCTTTGTCCATTTTGGACTCAAAAACATTAATAAAGGATTAAACCACTAAAAGACTTGTGCTCTTAATTGTTGGACTATGGCCACTATCCTTTGCATTGGAGGACCTATGCTCTTGATTATGGACTTATGGACTTAGAATTAGGATTCTCTCCCTTATGCTTTGGACCGTTATGGAGTTCGGTATTCTAGCCTTTATTTAGCTTGCTTATTGGTTCAGGAGGATGGAATTCTATTCTTATTATGCTTTGAAGATTGTCTCCATGTGGTTAGATCTTTCTTATCCTTAGCTTTTATTTTATGCACTAGGGTAGTCACTTCTTCTCCACCCCTTCTTCAATTTTCAAAACTTCCTCTCCTTTTCAAAACCTTCTTGTTTTTAAACTTAAAACCGCTTTCATAATAAAACCTTGACTTCGGTCAAGCGATTTTCAAACTTTTTTTTTCTTTAATAAATGTCAATCCATGTTAATCATATTTTGACCATTTCAAAAAGACTTTAAAAAACACCAAACTCATCAATCTCTTTTTGTGCTTTATGCACTTTTTTCTTTAAAATTTTTTCATAAGTTTAGACATGATTCATTTCTTTAAGCGGAATTATTCGCTTGGAAATGACGACTTGTCTTTACACTTAAAATAACCAAAACAAACAAATTTTTGTTCTTTGTACCACGAACTACGGGGTTTTGATCCTACATTGCACATTGTGGGTACGTAGGCATGAGGCGATAAGTCTCTCCAAACACAAAAATCTTAAAAAATAATTCCCCTCTCATCTCTCCAATCTCTTTCAAGCAAACCATTTTCAGACCGAAGAGCATGAATACATCAAAGAGCTCCTATAGAGTACTATAGATGTATTGGGTGCGTAAAACCTTCCCTTTACATAACCAACCCCCCTTACCCATTTCTCTTTGTCTTTTTAGATTTTGCTTTTTAGACTTCTTAGGATTAATTCACTCTTTTTTCCTTTTCCTTTGTGGAATAAATAAAAGCGCGGTGGCGACTCTTGCTTTATGAGTTAAGTTAATCAATAGCTTACACTCACGATTTTTACCTCTACAGAAAAGTGGCGACTCTGCTGAGGACAGATTGACCTCTTGCCGGTCCATCCCTTGAGGGGTTTAGCCTACTTTCATTTATTTATTGCTTTTTGTCTGATTTGTTTGTTATTTGTTTGTTCTGTTTGGGAATTCTTCTGTGTGGTGAGATAAGCCCAATACTCAGGCTTGAGTATACACCTAAGACTAGGGCGGAAAGTAGTGGGTCCTACGCGCCATCTTGGTACGTTTGGTGTTTACGAAATTCACATCCAGGCGAGGTTTTCTTGGGAGATATTCTGATGTGCGTGTCTTGCGCATTTCTGGGTGTTGATCTAGAGAACTGTCGACTCTAGCGACCATTCCCGAGGACTCAGTAGAGGCACTCCTCCTAAGAGGCAATAATGGCAGACCAGAAATGGCAAACCCGTTATGCTTCTTAATCCGAGGACCCGAAGCTGAGGACTTTAGAACCCTTAACCCATCTTGGTCTTATTAGGACGTGGTGCGGTGGCTATTTAGGTGCTGACTTGAATCAGTTGTTACGTGATACCACACTCAGACGAGACTCTCTTGAGAATATTATTGACTACCAAGAAAGTTGGGAAATCGATAATATCCGAAAGATGGGTTGTAGACTCTGGGAACTTCTTTAGAACCTTGTTCGGCAGGTGTTATACCCTTAGTACATACCTTTGTGGGTTGGCTCTTAACCTTGACTCCATGCTCGTGACTCGGAACCTTGAACCCATGTGCTTTGTGTGATCTTGTTTGTGGTTGCTGCATACATGCACTCATGCATTCATGGACATTCTGTTTCAGTCGATTTTCAAGGATTTTAGAGATTTTCCTTTTGCAAACATCACAGAAAATATTCAATAAAATGGGATGTTTATCAGTATTTCAAAAAAGTGTTATTTCTTTGTGAAGTTTGCAATTGCTTTATATCTTAAAGATCCTTGAAAATTGAATGAAACTTTTGCATTTTTGCATAAGCATTCGCATCATTCTGCATTGTTTCTTGCCTTTTTCAGGTGTCTTATTATTTCCTTTTGGTCTTCATTCAGCCAAGCTGTCGTACCAGTATAATACTCGGGCTAATCTGAAGAAAAAGATGGATCAATTGCAACAAGAGAACCGTGAGCTTCGTGAAGAAGTATAAACTCTGAAGGATGGTTTGGAAAAACTCACTGCTATGATGGAAGCAATGGTTGCTGCTTAGAATCAACCTCCTCTTCCTCCACTTTCAACTCCTGTGCAAAGGACAGTCATTTCTGAGATTGTCTCCACGCCCATCTCTGTGGCGCCTGCTAGCGTTCTTCAATACTCCATGCCTCCTGGTTTCCCCTGGGGCATGCCTCGAAACTTTGTTCCTGAGGGTTATCAACCACCACCGCCTCCTGAAGTTCCAGTTGTTCCTACTGTCCAGCCTGTGATGACTGTACCACCACCTGTGGTTCATACTTTTCCTTTTGGTGAAGAGCAGATTTTCCATACTACTCCAAGTGAAAATGCCAGTGCTTATGATAGAATGGAAGAGATTCAAGACCAGTTTGCTGAAATGTAGAAAAAGATCAAAGCTCTGAGAGGTAAAGAGCTGTTTGGAAAGAATGCTCATGAGTTATGCTTGGTTCCTAATGTGAAAATCCCGCATAAGTTCAAAGTCCCTGACTTTGAAAAGTATAAGGGTAACTCTTGTCCGATGAGTCATTTGACTATGTATACTCGTAAGATGTCGGCTCAGAAGGATAATGATCAGCTTCTCATTCACTACTTTCAAGATAGTTTGTCTGGTGTAGCTTTGAAATGGTATATTGGACTCGACAGTACTCGAGTTCGCACTTTCGAAGATTTAGGTGAGGTGTTTGTGAAACAGTATAAGTATAATGTGGATATGGCTCCTGATCGTGACCAGCTTCGGGCAATGGCTCAGAAAGATAAGGAGACATTCAAAGAATACGCGCAAAGGTGGCGCGAGATTGCTGCTCAGATCAACCCTCCTTTGGAAGAAAAGGAGATGACCAAGATTGTTCTAAAAACTCTGAGTCATTTCTATTATGAGGGTATGATTGCTAGTGCCCCAATTGATTTCACTGAGATGGTTAATATGGGGATGAGATTGGAAGAGGGTGTCCGTGAGGGACGTTTATCGAAAGATGGCAATTCTACTGGAAGTTCCAAAAAATATAGTGGAGGATTTTCCAAAAAGAAAGAAGAAGAGACCAATGTCGTTTCTCGAGAGAGGTATAGAAGACCTCACAATAGAAACAATCAGTGTCAGCAACATATTGCATCTGTTAGTCCTATTATCAATTCAACTCCCGTTGTTCAGGAAGCGCCTGCTCAACAATGCTCTAATCAACAGAACAATCAATAGGACCATTTTCAGAAAGATTTTGATCCGATTCCGATGACCTACACAGAATTACTTCCTTGTTTAGTTAAGAAGAATCTTGTTCAGACCCGTCCACCGCCTGCTGTTCCAAAAGATTCACCATGGTGGTATAAGCCTGAAGCGCATTGTGCTTTCCATCAGGGAGGAGCTGGACAAGATACTGAGAACTGTTATCCATTGAAGATGGAAGTGTAAAGTTTGGCTAGAAGTGGTATTTTGTCTTTCGAAGATTCCAATCCTAATGTCTAATCGAATCCGCTGCCTAATCACGGCAAGGCATCTGTCAATATGGTTTATGGATGTCCTGGTGTCATACCCCAAATTTTGACCACTAAGATTTCCTATCATTGTGAGAATCATCATCACAGTATGGAGGAACCATCATGCTTCATCAGTCTCCCCAAAGATGGGTGAGCATCCACTACAATCAAAATTAGGGTTTCGAGCCCTTTCAGAGCCTTAGACAAAGGATCAATCAAGGAATGACATGATCTTTAACTTGTCTACACTCTCAAATATCCACAATGGATCAAAAGGACTCCCACTTCAAGGATTAAGCACAAGGCTGCTCCCTTTTAGGTGGATCAAGTCTCAAGATCGCCAATATCACCAAATTAGGGTTTTGGTCGACCAGAGCCTCCAGATGAAATATTTCATCTGGACACAAGCCAAAGATCCAAAACACAACCTAATATACTCCATGGAACCTCATGGACCCATTCATCAAGTTAATTTTGCCTCAGGGGATGCATACATCAAAAATAAGGAATTAGGGTTTCTTGACCTAATTCACCCCTAAGTTGACTTTTGGGACAAATCATGAACCAAGACCTCAAGAGAGGGTTTGAGGGTCTCTAATATACCATATTGATCCATTTTGGACAATGGATTAATCCAAGAAGTTTGAGCAACAAGTCTCAATTTCATCTGCACCACAATTAGGGTTTCGCGAGGAAAGTCAACTGTAACTTTGACTTTTGACCAGGACATGCTCCCAAACCCTAGGACATGCCTCAATATACCCTATGAAACCCATGGAACATGTCCATCAAGTTTTATTTAGGTCAAGGACATGATTTCCAGAAGAATTGCACAGTTTAGAATTCATCTGATAAAAAGTCAACTGTGCACAAAAGTCAACTTTGACTTTTTGAGATTTTTCACCAAAATGGTTTTTTAACCCTAAAATGATGTTAATGTATGATTTGAATCATCATTTATCAAGAAAAATCAAGAAAAGTTGGATAACTTGTAAAAGGGGTAACCATAAAAACTTAGAAAATTTTCTAAGTTAAAAATAAAGTGGCTAGGGTACCAACTTTGGAGGATCATAACTCCTAAACTACAAAGCCATTTTTTCCCATCCAAAGATGTATTTGTAGCCTTCATTACCCTCTACAAAAACTTCAACTAGACCTAAGTCCAATTCATTAAGGATTTTGAGTTATGGAGTGATCAAAATGGCTGAAAAATGAAAATGTCACTTTTTCCAACACTTAGTGAAATTTTCACTAAGTCCAAATACGTCTTCATTTTTTTCCAAATGTAGGGGGATTTTTCACTTGGATTCAAAATAGATCAAAACCATACATGTTCAAACAGTTGTTTTATAATGTAAGGGCTTTCCAAAATGGCCAAGAACATTGCCAAATTGCATTTGGGCTATGAGTTATGACATTGTCAAGTTGCCTTGTTGAAATCTGTCAAGGCAAGGCAGAATTTGCATTTTTGCTCGATTTGCCAAAATTGTGCAAATCCAAACACTCCTATCCACTTGGACACCTCAGAGGATTGAATCTAAAGGGGACAATCACTGAGCCAAGCCTCCAAAGTCTTTGGAACAAGAAATAGCATGTTGAACCTAGAATTGCCAAAATAGGGACAAGACTCCAAATTTGGATTGGGGAATTCAATGGAAGCATCAAGGTGGCATGGACTGAGCCATTTTCATTTGAATTCAGTCAAGACTTATCCAAGACCAAGGGAACCAGCAGCCTGTGCCCTAACCTCTAGTCAATGGCTAAATGAGACTTGGATTTTCATTGGCCAACATTGAACAAACCTACTCAGCAGTTGCCATTCACTATTCCTTGCAAAACAAACTTGCTCTACTATAAATAGAACTTAATTGTGTTAAGTTTAACTACACCAAAGGCCTACAACACTTGCCTTTCTCAAAATCTCTTTCTCTTGGCAAAAATGCCTTTCTTAGCAAGGTAGCTATCGGGTTTTGAGCTAGAGGGCAATTCCACTCAAACCAATCACACACACACCTCATATACATCACATATGAGCTAATCAAACACTTAAACAACAACTGGAACACTGATTTCTCAGAATCACCAGTCAATTGCTCAAGGTTTTAACCAAAATGCAGTTGAGATGCCATGAAGTGATCCAGCCAATTTCAATCAAGTCCAAGCATTCAAACACATTCCATAGGGTGTAAAGAAGCTGTTCAGATCATCACCACTCATCTGTAACACCTCCAAATCAAAAATCACATTGCACTTGCTGTCACGGCCTAGAGGTAAGCATATACTTGGTCATCTCTCAATCTATGCATATTTCCTCGCACAATAATTTGGCCATATGTTCATAATCATGCATAGAATGTTTCCCCTCAATTAATTGCATTGTTTGAATCGTGTATCAAAAATCCTAGCCTTCATGAAGAAATTAGGGTTCTTGAGGATTTTTTGTGATTTCTTGTTATATGTTTAATTTAAATGAAATTAATGGACATAGACATGATCGTGAGGTTGAGACGAGCATAATGATATGTGGATTACATGATATGATTAAGTATTCAGTGAGATTAGAGAGAAAATGCAAATCTGGGAATCTCAGAACACGCGCATGTTCTTCAGCTTGTTCTTGGCGCCATTTTTCCAAATTTGAATATTTGAATTTTGTGGTTTTATTTAATTGATTCAAAAATTAATTTCTCTCTGAGTTTTAATGATTTTGAGTTGATTCTTTTTTTAATAATTCAAAAAAATGTTAAAATATTTTATTTTCCCAAAAAATCCCAAAAATATTATTTATTTTGTATAATTGATATTTTTGCAAAGAATTAATGTTTTAATTGTTTTAACATTTAAAATATTTTTTCCACCTTGACTTTGCAACTTTTAATGCTTTCTAATTATTTTGTAGGTCAATACTTAATTTTTGAAGCATTAATCCAAGATCATAATTTGTTTTCCATATGTAAAACAAATTTGATCATTTTAATTGAATTTTTATTCAATTAAATACATTTTTGAAAACAAATTAGGGTTTTTGGATTAATTCAACCCTCATAAATCATTTTCAAAACACTTGGGCCTCTAATAGAGTGTAAGACCCAATCCTTTTTTTTGACCAAATAATTTTTGGGCCTCAGTGTATTGTATAAGTCCCGATACCGTAAAAAAACAAACGGCGCGATCGTCGCCTTTTGCAAAATAACCTTTTTGTGCCTCTCCTTGAGCTATAAGACCCATTCAAAACTTTTTGGGCCTCTAATAGAGTGTAAGACCCAACCCCCTTTGTACAGACAACATTTTTGGGCCTCACTTATTGTATAAGTCCCTCTGTACATTTTCAAATAAACGGCACGATCGTCGCCTTTTCAAAATAACACTGGGCCTACCCTCGAGTAGTAAGACCCATTTCTTTTCTTAAAACTCACTTGGGCCTCTAATAGAGTGTAAGACCCAATCCCCTTTTAACCAAAACCATTTGGGCCTCACTTATTGTATAAGTCCCCCTGCGTTAAAAGAAAAATCTCGGCGCGATCGCCATTTTTTTAAACAAAAAGTCAACTGGGCCTACCCTCGTGTTATAAGCCCCACTCTTTTTCTCTAAACCTTTTGGGCCTCTTGAGAGAGTGTAAGACCCATCCCTTTGTACAGAAAACATTTTGGGCCACAGTCACTTGTATAAGTCCCTCTGTACAAATTCAAACAGTGCGCTCACTGATAAAACCCTGGGCCTCTCCTTGAGCTGTAAGCCCCAAATCTTTCTTTTTCAAAGCACTTTCTCCTTTGATTTTGAAATATACTGTTGTTTTCAATCTTTCTTTCTTGAACAACTAACCAAACAGCATGGAAGCTCTACAACCGAGTAAGTGGTTATTGCTTTCATTTACCGCTTTCATATACATATAACTGTATTGTGGGGCTGTTTCACTGTAAGTCTTCTTTCATAAACTCATATCAACTGTGTAATAATAGTATAGATACTTAGAGTTTCCCCGGCAACTACGTCTAGCATTAAGCCCGTTGATCACTCTTAGAAATAGTCTAAACTAGATCCCCATAGGATTACCAGACACAGTCTTCCCACCTCTTGGGGTTAAACAATATGGAGATATGAAAGGCAGCATTCTCTGTGAACCCTTTCATAGACTGTCACTCGTAGAAGTTGTCAAAGAAACTCTATTCCCCAGAGATGATCTTTTCTCCGTGAATGGCATCTCTTGAGTTTCTTCCAAATTCTCGGACTTTCCTGGCTTGATCTATTCTCAGTGAATGGCATGTCTTGAACTTCTCGGGGTTTGGGGACCCACAGGCTTCTTAAAAGCACTTGTCAAGAAACTCTATTCCCCAGAGATGATCTTTTCTCCGTGAATGGCATCTCTTGAGTTTCTTCTAAATTCTCGAACTTTCCTGGCTTGATCTATTCCTCGTGAATAGCTTGTCTTGAATTTCTCGGGGTTTGGGGACCCATCGGCTTCTTAAAAGCATCGGCCTCCTCTTGGGCATTGTACAAGGACCCACAGGCTTCCTAAAAGCAACCCCGCCTCCTCTTGGGCTTAGTACAAGGACCCTACGGATTCTTAGAAGTATTCCCAGCCTCCTCTTAGGCTTCGTATAATGATCTCTTCCTCCAGGAATGATAGCCTTCTCTTGGGCTTAGTACAAGGACCGATCAGCTTCTTAAAAGTTTCCAGCCTCCTCTTGGGCTTCGTACAAATTGTCCCGACGACCTCCTAGAGGTATAGGAACAAAACTTAATCATCTCCATAGAGCAGTCCTTTCAAAGAATCTACTACTGTTTCTCAAAGCATGGTACAAAAGATGAAACTCTAGACTTGGACAATCTAATCTCCTTGAGTCTCAAAGACATTCTCAAGCACCCTTCAAAAATAGGAAGGAAACCCGTAGACTCGGACAGTCTCAATACCCTTCGAATTTCCCGCTTCCTTAAAGAACAGGCATAACCCGGATCCTTGAATCAAATCCTTGAGTACAGTGTTGCTCATATAAGAACTGATTTTCTCTTTCAAAAATTAGTATACTGGACCTGTCACTTAACTGAAACAACGTTTAGCCTCTCTCTCGGGCTTTGTACGAGACACATAAAAGACTCCCTCATTGAGTCAATCACCCTTTCGCCTCCATCTCGGGCTTTGTACGAGATACAAAAAAACTCTCTTGTTGAGTCAATTAGCTTTCATCTCGGGCTTTATACGAGATACCAAAAGACTTCATCGTCGAGTCAAAACCTTTCAGCCTCTCTCTCAGGCTTTGTACGAGACACATACTAGCCTCCTCTTAGGCTTTATATAAGAAAACCACTGGTTGATCCAATTAACCTTTTAGCATCAAAGTTGTGCCTCGTTCACAGTACACAAACACCAACAACTCTTTCCCCTTCATCTAATCGCTGTAAGCGGCAAGCCTCTGGATCATCTACATCCATGCCACTGTCCATCTTTTAGCATGAGAAATCCCTAAGGAAAGATAGCATTGCTCAACACTGAGTTAAAGTCTTCTCCTTCAGGTTGGAAATCCACTATAAAGGAAATTATGGCATTGCCAGATTCACAAATCCCGGTTAAATTAATTCTCCTTTATAAAACAGTTGTGACATACAACCCCCTCTTTAGAGATGACAAATTCTCTCTAAAGTCAACACCCTTTAGCTTCATATCTTGGGCTTTGAACAAGATACAAATACACCTTTCAGCTTCATATCTTGGGCTTTGAACAAGATACAAACTACTTTTCGCTTCATGTCTTGGGCTTTGAACAAGACACCAAAAACACCATTTCCTCCCATAGAATAGGAGGAACTACGAACGCTCTGATTTCCCTGTTTCGGTAAACGGGAATACGTAGGCATAAGATCGAAAGAAAAGATCTTAGCGAGCACACTAAACAAAAACCTAAAATCCCATACTCTCATGTAAAAGCATCAGTCCTAACATCCTAATTCTTGTTCCCCGCCAGAAACATTCTGCCAAGATAAAAAGAAAGAAACCGTATTGGCGAAAATACAAATAACCAGTACAAAGGCCCCCCCACATTGATCACATCCGTAACCTAACAGACCGCTGTTTAAACTCAGTATGCAAAGCAGGGTTAATTGGAGACATCTATTTCCCTTCCTTCATCAGCTTTAATAGGATAAAAAATGAATCGACCTGTAGTAAACTCAACCACAGTGAGAGCGACCAGCGCTTAAGAACCGTGTCCAAAATCGCTCGCTACAGAAAAATGGCCCCCACCGTGGGGTCGGTTCTTTCTTTCTTTCAAACCTTTTCACCTATCTTGAAAACCACAGATTGGGGCCTCCGCCGGGGAACCATTTTCTGTCAGGAACTTAGGATTCATAGCTTTAAAGGTCTAGGATGTTTAGGACAAATATATATACCGCTTTTCCTAGTTGCTATACGTGTTTATTTTTCTGCTAATGCGAATGCCGGTGATGCCGTATGTGGAAAGATTGAGTATACACTTAAGATAAATGATGGCGACGAGGTCGACCATCAACCTCAGTGGAGGCTGACCAATGCAACCCATTCTCTCACCTAGACAATGAGCCGATTGTTAAGTCTGAGAAGCTGAGGAGCCAAACCCTTTCGTAGTGCGGAAACTATTGGGAATAGTTGTTACGCGATACTACCCTCATTTGAGGCTGGTGATCTATTCTCGGTGAATGGCACTTACTCTAAGATTGCTCTACAACTCGCTGGCGATTCGCTTGTTGTTTTGCTTTCCTGGGAGGAGCTGATGATAATGAGTACAGGTACAAAAATCACCCTAGTATAAACCTTTGGGGATGGGTAGAGCCTTGACTTTATGACAACGACCCTTTGACCCCGTGTTTTTTCTATGTTTTTGTGTGCTGCATTCATACATTCATTTAAAAAACATTAAAACATTCAAAAAAAATTTCTCTTCTAGTCTCTCTATTTTTCAAATTAAACTAAGACTGTGATTGCAAATATCAGAGAAAAGGATTGCACTAATGGATTTCGGTAGAAGGAGAACTCATATGTACACCTTCAAGGTTCCAAAGCTAGAGGATTTGAGAAGGTTAGCGAGGATGATCACTAACCCTGAGGCTTTCAGAGCCAAGCACGGAGGTCTGCTACCACTGTTAAGAGTCCATGTGATTGAGGGAATCATGGATGCGCTCATTCAGTTTTACGATCCAGTTTATCACTGTTTCACATTCCCGGATTACCAGCTCGCACCAACGCTGGAGGAATATTCTCATCTGATTGATCTACACATTAACGATCGAGCTCCATTTTTTGGACTGGAAGAAATTCCAAAGAATCAGACCATTGCAAGAGCAATTCATTTGGACGAGTCTGAGGTTAGGACTCACCTAACTACCAAGGGTGGCATCCAAGGTTTGCCAGCCCAGTTCTTGACAAAGAAGGCCCTGTATTTTGCCAGTATAGGAAACGTGACTGCTTTTGAAAGCGTCTTTGTCTTGCTCGCCTACGGGTTATTTTTGTTTCCCAACATTAATAACTTCGTCGATATCAACTCCATTAAGGTTTTTCTCATTGGAAACCCTGTGCCGACTTTGCTCGCAGATGTGTGTTATTCTGTACACTTGGGAAATTTGTACAGTGGAGGGGAGATCACATGCTGTGTACCTCTGCTTTATAAATGGTTTATCTCCCACTTGCCCAAGTCTGCTGCTTTTTGGGATTGCAAGAGTGCCTTACGTTGGTCGCAGAAGATCATGTCTCTCACCAACTCTGATATAGATTGGTGTAATAGGGTCTATGATGGAATCAGAATCATTGACCGTTGTGGAAACTTCCCCAACGTACCCCTTATAGGAACTAAAGGAGGAATAAACTACCATCCGGTATTGGTTCTTCGTCAATTTGAATACCCGATGAGACACGTCCCACGGGGTGTTCATCTGGAAGGTCTTTTCTTCAAGGAAGGAGAAAATGACAGAGCATGAAAGACGGAAATAGTGCACGCTTGGAGGCATGTTCATAAGAAAGGACGAGAGTCTCTGGGAAAACCAGACTGTGTCTCGGTGGAGCCTTATCTCCATTGGGTACAAACTAGAGCTCTCAAGCTAAAGATGCCTTATCCTCGTTACGGAGTTCTTCCGCCAAAGGAATATGTCATGTACTTCATGACAAAAACTGAAAAGCTTCAGGTTATTCTCAACAAAGTTCAACAGGAGAGAAGGTCTTGGAAGAACAAGTACCGCACCCTCGACGTGGAGTGCATCAAAATACAGCAACTACTGAAAGAGAAAGATGCTCTGATTGAAATTTTGGAGCAACATGCTGTGGATAATCAGGATAACCAAAGGAATTTTCTCGCTCCTTTCACCTGGCAAAGGAATGACAACCCGACAACGGCCCAAGAGCCCCGGTCAAAGAAAAGGAAGATGCCAGAATCAGCACCCGATTTCTCTTCAGAGAGGACTCGGGACCCATTAGTTTAGGTTTCTGTTTCTGCACCTTGTAATCTACTGTATTTCCATTTCTGTAATCCTTTGAATTCAATAAAAAAGGGGTTTCCCCACCGTTTGATATTTGCAATCTAATTGTCAAAGTTTATTTTGATTAAACCTTAAACAATTAATATAATCATTGCATTCATCATTCTCACATCGCGTATTCTTCTTCCCTACGAATCTCACGTTTGTGTCTCGATTCTAGAGTCAAACTGTCTCATTCGTATAATACTCGGGCCAATCGTCAGAAAAGGATGGATGATCTTGAGGAAGAAAACAGAGAGTTGAAGGAAGAGATCGACGCTCTGAGAGAGGATATGAGAAAGCTTCGTAGCGACATGCAAGCCATGGCAGAAGCTCAGTTACAACGAACTGTGATCTCAGAGATCACCTCAACGCCCATAGTAGAGAAGTATGATCCTAGGTATCAAATACTGAAAGATCGTCCTTGGGGCATGCCTGTTAACTATATCCCGGAAGGATATGTTCCGCTGATCACTGAAGATCCGGGAATCACAACAGAAGCCACTGGGCCTGAAGGTTACAAACTTCGGGAAAGCGAAGATGCCAGGGGCATACTGAAGACTCCTGAAGGTTACAAACTTTGGGAAATGCCAAGATTCGCTGCCGTAGTCACGGTACCACCCCCTGTGGTGCACACTGTCCTGGAAGGACAAATTCCACAGATACCTTCTGGTAAGAAGGAAACTATGTTTGACAGAATGGAGGAATTCCAGGAGCAGTTCTTGGAAATACAGAAGGAGCTGCAAGCCATTCGCGGTCAGGATCTATTTGGAAAGGACGCCGCAGACCTCTGCTTGGTCCCCAATGTGAAAGTTCCGCATAAATTTCAAGTGCCCGACTTTGAAAAGTACAAGGGTAACTCTTGCCCTCAAAGCCATCTGGTGATGTACGCTCGGCGGATGTCAGCTCAGACGGAGAATCAGGACCTACTGATTCACTACTTTCAGGATAGTTTAACCGGTGCCGCACTCAAATGGTACATGGGTTTAAACCGTGCCACGATCAGCACATTCAGAGATCTTGGCACTGCCTTCGTCCAACAATACAAATACAATTTGGACATGGCACCCGACAGAGATCAACTCAGATCGATGTCGCAAAAGGATAAGGAAACTTTTAAGGAATACGCTCAAAGGTGGCGTGAGATTGCCGCTCAAATTTGTCCACCTCTGGAGGAAAAAGAGATGACAAAGATTTTCTTAAAGACCTTAAGCTCATTTTACTATGACCGAATGGTTGCCAGTGCGCCTAGTGATTTCACCGAAATGGTTGGTATGGGTGTACGTCTTGAGGAAGCTGTCCGAGAAGGACGTTTGGTAAAAGACACTGGATCGACGAGCGGTACTAAAAAATACGGTAGTGCTCTCCTTAAGAAAAAAGAGCAAGATATTGGGAATATCTCTCTCGGAAAGCAAAGGCGACGTTATCAGCCGGTAGCAGCTGTAACTCCTGCTATCAGCCTTGCGTCTATTCCTACGTATCAACCTCAGGTTGCACAGAGCCAACCTGATCAGCAAAGGACACAACAGCCTCTTCAGCAGGCTCGTCCTCCATATAACAACAACCGTACAACACGACCATCAGGGTTTGATCCTATACCCATGTTGTACGCAGAGCTGTTTCCATTACTACTGGCCAAGGGGCGCATCCAGACTAAGTCCCCTCTTACAGTACCGGAAAATCTGCCTTTTTGGTTTAAGGTGGATCAAACTTGCCCTTACCACCAAGGAGGACCAGGGCATAACATTGAGACTTGTCTCAATTTCAAATCTGACGTGCAAAAACTTGTTAGGAGCGGGGTCTTATCCTTCAAGGATATAAATCCTAATGTTCTCACGAACCCGCTGCCTCAACATGAGAAGGCTGCAGTCAATTTGATAGAAGGAGAGACTAACAATGTCTATCAAATTCACGATGTACTCTTGTTAAAAACCAATTTGGTCAAGATGCATTGTAGACAGAGTGGATATGGCCATGTGCCACCCCATAACTATCATCAGTGTGATGTCTGCTCTAAAAATAATCAAGGATGTTCTGTGGTGCAAGCAGCTCTACAGGAACAAATGGATCTCAGATGGATCCAAGAGCACCGAGTTCGTGGAGTTAACATGGTTTACACGAACTCCAACATCATTCAGAACCACGATATCCGTGCAATGAATGTCAATCTGGTGGCAATGCACTCAAGGTAAAGCCAGTATCATAATCTGCCGCGGCACGATTACAGTTCCTGTCTGACTTGCTCGGTAAACAAACAAGGTTGCTCTTTTGTACAAGAAGCCCTCCAGCATCAGATGGATCTTGGATGGATCCAAGACTACCATGATAGGAACCTTTATCAGATCAATATGGTTCAGATCTTTGACATTCGCGTGATGAATACCAACCTGGTAGAGTTACATGCTGAGCAGGTCCGACTCAGATTCCTAATATCACACGATTATCAAAGCTGTAAAGTAGGTTGCAAAAACGATCGAGGTTGTACCCTTGTCCAGGAGGCACTTCAGCACTTGTTAAATCACTGGTGGATGCCAATCTATATGGATGAAGATACTCAGCAAATTAGTATCAGTAACAGGAATCCTACTCGACGTCAAAGTCAGGATGTCCGATCTGTGGAAGCTAACCTAGTGAGGTTACATTGTATTCAAAGTGGGTGTGGCCAGGTGCCACCACACAATTACGACCGTTGTAGCGTCTGTTCGGAAACTAACCAAGGGTGTTACCTTGTGAGAGCAGCTCTTCAGGGTCAGGTGGATCGTGGAGAAATTCATCCATATCCGGGTTCTGGACCCATCAATTGGTCACCGAACTACCTTGGCGATCAAATCGAGGATGTTGTCACAATCTCTGGTCATCACAGGACCAGGGATATTTTTGCCATCATCCCTCTACTTGACGAATCTAAAGTTCCCAACTGGGAACGGATCGAGATTACTTACGATGGTCAGAAAAATCAGAGGACTCCCTTAGTCATATATCTGCCGGGGCCATTACCATATGAATCAACTAAGGCTATCCCTTACAAATACGGTGCAACAACAATTGAAAATGGAAAGGAAATTCCATTACCCTCCATCGTGAATATTACAGACATCAGTCGAGTAACACGGAGTGGTAGAATCTTCAACCGAGGAGTTGGGGAACTTAACAAAGAAAAGGAACTTCAGACAGAAGCTCTTGATCTATCAGTCGGTCAATCCAGTAATCCCGGCCTTTCAAAAAATGATGATGAGATGCTGAAGCTCATCCAAAGGAGTGGATATAACATTGTTGATCAGCTGTTACAGACTCCTTCAAAGATCTCGGTATTATCACTGTTACTCAGCTCAGAAGCCCACAGGGAGGCTCTACAGAAAGTCTTGGAGCAAGCCTTTGTGGAACAGGATGTAACAATCAGACAGTTCGATAGTATTGTCTCTAACATCACTTCCTGCAATAATTTGGGATTTAGTGATGAGGAATTACCCGAAGAGGGTCGCCGTCATAACATGGCACTCAATATTACAGTTAACTACCAGGGCGATGCTTTAGCCAGCGTACTGGTAGACACAGGGTCATCCCTGAATGTTATGCCGAAGTCCACTTTGATGCAATTATCATTCAATGGCCCTCCGATGAGAATCAGCGAGGTCGTCGTCAAAGCGTTCGACGGATCCAGAAAAACAGTTATCGGCGAAGTTGATCTTCCCATAACTATTGGTCCTCACACTTTCCAAGTCACTTTCCAGGTCATGGACATCCGGGCAACATACAGTTGTTTATTAGGAAGACCTTGGATACATTAGGCTGGAGCGGTCACTTCGACCCTCCACCAAAAGCTAAAGTTCGTCAAGAACGATCAACTTGTCACAGTTTGTGGAGAACAGGCCTTGCTCGTGAGTAACTTGTCATTATCTACTGGTATAGAACCCGAAGAGGTTATTGGGACGCAGTTCCAAGCACTGTCGGTAAGCAAAGATAATCAGTTCAAAGAAGGAACTTTGATTTCTTTATACAAAGATGCTATCAAAGCAGTCGAGAGTACCGATACGACAGGATGGGGACAGCTTGTCATTCCTATTGACAATAAAATAAAGAAGGGTCTTAGTTTTTCTACAACCTGTACCCAGACAGCTGCCAACGATGAAAGTCTTCATCCCCTTCAAAACTTCTTCCACAGTGGAGGTTTTCTTCACCCGGTGTCTCAAGCAGTACATGCTATCAATGAGGAAGATCCCTCCGACACAGATGAAGAATGGGAGTCCTATCTGAACGAGTACGTTTATATGTCTCAGGAAGAGGTGCCTACGCCATTTTTCTATCCCGCACAGAGTCTGAGATTTATACCACGGTCAGACGTCAAAATGATATATGGAGATTATGATCCGGAAGGATGTCGTGCTCCGCCAAATTCATTAGAGGAAGACACTCTGATGAAAGACAACTTTGACCACAACTACTATGGCCCAATGGATGGTCTGCCAATGTGGCAACCTTACCCAGGAAACTTGGGGCAAGATAGTCAGCCGCGCAATGAAAATTAGCTGAGTCTCATTAAACAGAATACCTGTGTCCCCACCATGTCATGGGATCAACACTCAGGTCATTCAGAAACTACTCAACATGAAGATGAATTCGTAACGTTCGCAGGACTTGAATTCATCAACTATGCTTTTCCCGAGGTCAACGTCATTGAGAGAGATGACTCCTCCAGTTCGAAAGAAATGTGGGATACCTTGGGACAACTGAGTGGGAAATACGACTATATGGTCAAGTACACCGCTCCCGAAAGCTCTCGTATCAGGCTCGAAGATATCCAGCCTACTGGATGGGGAGATACAGCTGAGAGCACAAATGCTATGCAAAATACAACTGAGGAATTCTCCTACGACAATTCTGCCTGGGAGACAGATTCCAATGATCCCGCTCAGCCAGAAATTAGCGTTATTTCTGAAGACAAATCGAGGAAGGTGCCAGACTTTGTGATTCACCGAGGAGTTCGCCGCCAATGGGTTGCCGTCGAGGTTCTGAAGATCGTTCATCAGTCAAAGTAATTGCCGTCCTTTAACCTTTCACCCTACCCAGGTGAAACGGATGTTTTGATAGGGCTCGCTTTCTGTAAATTTCCCTCTTCGCTTTGCCCAAAGCGACAGAGTTTTGTTTTATAGGGCTGTAGTTTTAAGGATCGACTTGTTCATTAATAAAATAACGTCGTTCTGTAATTTCCGCATTAATTATTGTTTTCTCTTTTTGATTTTTCAGAAAATGGTAATCCTAAAAAACAATTCAAATAAAAACAAGCAGTAAAATAAAAACACTGCACACACTTGCATTTTCTCTATCTCTTCTAAACATGAATCATCACGTCATGCAGATTGCTTGTTTTAAGCCCCATTGAAACATACGATCCGATGCCTTCTCCCAACTTTGAGTTCCCGATATTCGAGGCTAAAGAAGAAAATGACAATGAAATTCCAGAAGAGATCTCCCGACTACTCAGACAAGCGGAAAGGTCCATTGAACCTCACAAAGAACCGTTGGAAATGGTAAACTTGGGTTCAGAGCGAGAGAGAAAAGAAATCAGGATTGGGGCACTGCTCAGTCCAACTGCCAAAGAGAGTTTGATAAAGCTTCTCAAAGAATTCCCCGATGTATTCACTTGGTCCTATCAGGATATGCCAGGGTTGGATACCAGTATCGTGGAACATCACTTACCGTTGAGATCGGAATGTCCGCCAGTAAAGCAAAGGTTGAGATGCACTCACCCGGACATGGCCATCAAAATCAAAGAGGAAGTACAAAAACAAATTGACGTGGGTTTCCTCGCCACATCTGAATATCCTCAATGGTTAGCCAACATCGTACCCGTTCCCAAAAAGGACAGAAAGGTCAGAATGTGTGTTGATTACAGAGATCTAAACAAGGCAAGCCCAAAGGACGACTTTCCTTTACCACACATTGACATGCTGGTAGACAGTACAACAAAGTTCAAAGTTTTCTCCTTCATGGATGGATTCTCGAGCTATAATCAAATCAAAATGGCGCTGAAAGACATGGAGAAAACTTCATTCATTACCCCATGGGGCACCTTTTGTTACAAGGTAATTTCGTTCGGTTTGAAGAACGCCGGGGCAACCTATCAAAGGGCCATGACTACTCTGTTTCATGACATGATACACAAGGAAATCGAGGTATATATTGATGATATGATTGCAAAATCAAAAATAGAGAGTGAGCACGTTGAACATCTGTCAAAATTGTTCGAACGTTTAAGAAAATTCAAGCTCTGCTTGAATCCCAATAAGTGCACCTTCGGTGTCCGTTCAGGGAAACTATTAGGGTTCATCGTCAGCCAGAAAGGAATTGAGGTTGATCCTGACAAGGTCAAGGCCATTCAAGAAATGCCTTCTCCGAAAACTGAAAAACAAGTCAGAGGATTCCTAGGACGTTTGAACTACATCTCCAGATTCATATTCCTCATGACCGCGACATGCGCGCCGATCTTCAAGTTATTTAAAAAGAACCAAGATTGCGTTTGGTCAGAAGATTGCCAAATCGCCTTCAACAGTATTAAGGAATATCAGTTGAACCCACCGATTCTATCACCTCCAGTGGAAGGAAGACCACTGATCATTTACCTCACAGTCCTAGAGGACTCAATGGGATGTGTACTTGGCCAACAAGACAAAACCAAACGGAAAGAGTCTGCCATCTACTATCTGAGCAAGAAATTCACCGACTGCGAAACTCGGTACACGATGCTTGAGAAAACTTGTTGTGCTTTGGCTTGGGCAGCCAAACATCTACGTCAATACATGATTCGTCATACTACTTGGTTGGTCTCCGAAATGGATCCAATCAAGTACGTATTTGAAAAACCTGCTCTCACTGGAAGAATTGCCCGTTGGCAGATGCTGTTATCAGAATATGACATAGAGTACCACGCTCAGAAAGCCTTTAAAGGAAGTATTTTAGCCGATCATTTGGCTCATCAACCGATTGACGATCAAGAATCAATCGGGTTTGACTTCCCAGACGAAAATGTCATGTATCTAAAAATGAAAGACTGCGACGAACCGCTACCCAGTGAAGGGCCAAAACCAGGTTCCCAGTGGGGAATTATCTTTGACGGAGCAGTTAATCATTATGGAAACAGAATTGGGGCAATCATTATTACCCCTCAGGGTACCCACATTCCTTTCACCGCTCGACTTACGTTCAAATGTACGAATAACGAGGCCGAATACGAAGCTTGTATTACGGGTCTCGAAGAAGCGATTGATTTAAGGATCAAAAACTTGGACGTATACGACGATTCAGCCTTGGTTATCAATCAGATAAAAGGAGATTGGAACACATACCAATCAGGACTGATTCCTTACAAAGACTACACGAGAAGGTTGCTACCTTTCTTCAAAAGAGTCGAGTTTCATCACGTCCCTCGTGAGGAGAATCACATGGCTGACGCTTTAGCCACTCTCTCTTCCATGATTAGTGTAGGTCAATGGAGTGACATACCTAAGATCTACATAATGCGCCTTGAACGGCCCGCCTACGTCTTCACGATCGAAGCAGTCATAGACGACAAACCTTGGTATCACGATATCAAATGCTTCCTTCAGAAACAAGAATACCCACCTGGGGCACTAAGGAAGGATAGAAAAACCCTCAGAAGATTGGCTGGAAACTTCTTCCTGAGCGGTGACACCCTCTATAAGAGAAATTTTGACATGGTCTTGCTCCGATGTGTAGACGGACCAGAAGCAGACATGCTTATGAAAGAAATTCATGAAGGATCCTTTGGCACTCATGCCAATGGACACACAATGGCGAGGAAAATTCTAAGAGCAGGGTACTACTGGTTGACCATGGAATCCGACTGCTACAAGTACATGAGGAGGTGTCACAAGTGTCAGATATACTCCGACAAAATTCATGTACCGCCATCACATCTCAAAGTTCTTTCTTCCCCATGGCCTTTTTCCATATGGGGAATCGACATGATTGGCATGATTGAGCCCAAGGCTTCAAACGGACATCGGTTCATCTTGGTAGCCATTGACTATTTCACCAAGTGGATCGAAGCAGCGTCATACGCTAATGTAACCCGACAAGTGGTGGCCCGATTTATCAAAAACAATATCATTTGCCATTATGGTGTTCCAAGCGAGATCATTACTGATAATGGATCTAACTTGAACAACAAGATGATGAAAGAGTTGTGCGTAGAGTTCAGGATCGAACACCATAACTCATCTCCCTACCGACCCAAGATGAACGGAGCGGTAGAAGCGGCTAATAAGAACATCAAGAGGATCGTTCAAAAGATGGTTGTAACCTATAAAGATTGGCACGAGATGCTACCCTTTGCTCTTCACGGTTATCGCACATCTGTCCGCACTTCGACAGGGGCAACCCCTTTCTCTCTAGTGTATGGCATGGAAGCAGTGCTCCCCATAGAAGTAGAGATCCCGTCAATCCGAGTATTGATGGAAGCTAAGCTTACAGAAGCTGAATGGTGTCAAAACCGACACGACGAATTAAACTTGATCGAAGAAAAGAGAATAACGGCGCTATGCCACGGTCAGTTGTATCAGCAGAGAATAAAGAGGGCGTTCGACAAAAAGGTCCGACCTCGCGTCTTTAGGAAAGGAGACCTCGTGCTCAAGAAGATACAATCTTTTCTCACTGATTCCCGGGGCAAGTGGACTCCGAATTATGATGGCCCCTACATGGTCACAAAAGCTTTCTCAGGCGGCGCCTTGAGACTTGCAACCATGGACGGAGAGGAATTTGCCTACCCCACGAATGTTGATGTAGTCAAGAAATACTTCGCCTAAACTAAAAAAAAAAAAAACGTCTCGGTGGATTGAAAACCCGAAAGGGCGGTCCAGGCAAAAGTTAGAGACATGAAAAAAACCATCCCGATGGATTGGAAATCTCATAGTACAGTCCAGGCAAAAATTAGGGATAATGGCAAGTAACTATGTTCAACAGAGGCGGGTCCCTCAGCAGTAGCAGCAGTTACATCATCCTTCAGGAAAACTCCAGTCAAGGTCATCTTCGACAGAAGCTCAGGATGTCCCGAATTCAAAGTTGGTAGAAGGATAGTGGTCGTTATGTTTCAACGTAGCCCTTTTCCCTGTAAATTACCATTTTCAAACTTTGTATATACTCTTTGAAATCACGCGTTTGGCTGATCTCCATCTTATCAATAAAATTTGAGCCCTTGTGCTTTTGTTTGTAATTCTTATTTGTTTTAGCTTTACAGAACGACATTTTAACATGATTAACGATTCTTGAAATAAAACAAAAATGAATTTACTTGTTAAAACTTTTTCTGCTTTTAAAATAAAGTCAGCAATTTCTTTTGACTGTTGAACATCAAAGGAACATCAACCGCTTCTCCAGAAGTAGGCAAACTTCAAAGTGCAGAATCAAAGTACTCCTTCTAGGCCAGTACGCTTGAACGAAGGATCAACTGTATGAGATGCAGCTTTCTCATCTGATACCCTCGGCCGAGTTCTTATCTCCTAAGCCCGATCAACGGTATTCCCCGCAGGGACTATCTCTCCTAAGCAAGGTAGAATTGCTACTTTTGGACCAACGGTACTTCTTCGCTCCGCGATGGCCGAGTATCCAGCCATGTTCATCCGTCAATTTGTATGTCGCGTCAGTTTTGTCAGCATATACATACATCATGCATTATTGATTTACATTCATATTGCATCACTATCACTCTCGTCGGTTTTATCCCCTAGTGATAACAATCCTTTCAATCGAGTTGTCAGTTCTTTCCTCGTCAGGAAATGTTGCGTCTGCACTGCCTCTCTCCTCTAATGTATCTCTGGATTAGAGTCGGCACTCGACCACTTTGACAACTTGAACCTCTGAGAAACCAGAGGAACCTTCAGTCAACATCACTCTTCTCCATTGAAGATGATATCCTTGTTTTCCCAGATTAAAGAATATCCTGAGGGAAAGCCTCTTAAATCGGAGATTCGGCAGTGCGGCAGTTTTTCTCCGAAAAACCCACTAATGAAAAGGTCATCGGCACCTAAAAATTGGATCACATTATATGGCATTTCTCTGAAAAGATCTCTGAGAAAAGTATGATGTAAAGACCCCAAACGACAGCAGTCTCCCAAGAGATCTGCTTCCCCCCAGTAGAAACAAATGGCATCTCCAACAGAGAAGTTTGTACACCTCTACAACTCAGACGACTGGGTTCCCCAGTGAGTCTGACATCAAAGTTTTTCTATCAAATGGCATCTCCCCAGGAAAATTCGGCGAGAAGTTTGAGGAAAACCGCTACACATAGCGTCCCATGTCAATTAAGTTTATTGACAAAAGAAACTAAGACCAGTTCCTTGGTAGGAAACCAGGATCGAGGGGAAGTTTAAATCAGAAACTAAGACCAGTTCCTTGGTAGGAAACCAGGATCGAGGGGAAGTTTAAATCAGAAACTAAGACCAGTTCTTGGGTAGAAAACCAGGATCGAGGCGAAGTTTTGTTTCCGCAACTGAGATCAGTTCCTTGGCTGAAGACCAGGATCGAGGGGAAGTTTTACCTTTTCTTAGCATCATTGCTTAGCAAAAGAAGATGAATACGTGCGCTACCATTCATAACCATCATCAAAATTTTGGGTATTCCGATATTTAATCCTCTTGCACCCCGAATGCCCGAATACCTTCGTCATTCACACCTTCGGGTCTAAGAAGATTAAATAGGGGCATCTGTCATACCCCAAATTTTGACCACTAATATTTCCCATCATTTTGAGAATCATCATCACAGTATGGAGGAACCATCATGCTTCATCAGTCTCCCCAAAGATGGGTGAGTATCCACTACAATCAAAATTAGGGTGTCGAGCCCTTTCAGAGCCTTAGACAAAGGATCAATCAAGGAATGACATGATCTTCAACTTGTCTACACTCTCAAATATCCACAATGGATCAAAAGGACTCCCACTTCAAGGATTAAGCACAAGGCTGCTCCCTTTTAGGTGGATCAAGTCTCAAGATCGCCAGTATCACCAAATTAGGGTTTTGGTCGACCAGGGCCTCCAGATGAAAAATTTCATCTGGACACAAGCCAAAGATCCAAAACACAACCTAATATACTCCATGGAACCTCATGGACCCATTCATCAAGTCAATTTTGCCTCAGGGGATGCATACATCAAAAATCAGGAATTAGGGTTTCTTGACCTAATTCACCCCTAAGTTGACTTTTGGGACAAATCATGACCAAGACCTCAAGAGAGGGTTTCAGGGTCTCTAATATACCATATTGATCCATTTGGGACAATGGATTAATCCAAGAAGTTTGAGCAACAAGTCTCAATTTCATCTGCACCACAATTAGGGTTTCGCGAGGAAAGTCAACTGTAACTTTGACTTTTGACCAGGACATGCTCCCAAACCCTAGGACATGCCACAATATACCATATGACACCCATGGAACATGTCCATCAATTTTGATTTAGGTCAAGGACATGATTTCCTGAAGAATTGCACAGTTTGGAATTCATCTGATAAAAAGTCAACTGTGCACAAAAGTCAACTTTGACTTTTTGAGATTTTTCACCAAAATGGTTTTTTAACCCTAAAATGATGTTAATGTATGATTTGAATCATCATTTATCAAGAAAAATCAAGAAAAGTTGGATAACTTGTAAAAGGGGTAACCTAAAAACTTAGAAAATTTTCTAAGTTAAAAATAAAGTGGCTAGGGTACCAACTTTGGAGGATCATAACTCCTAAACCACAAATCCATTTTTTCCCATCCAAAGATGGATTTGTATCCCTCATTACCCTCTACAAAAACTTCAACTAGACCTAAGTCCAATTCATTAAGGATTTTGAGTTATGGAGTGATCAAAATGGCTGAAAAATGAAAATGTCACTTTTTCCAACACTTAGTGAAATTTTCACTAAGTCCAAATCTGTCTTCATTTTTTTCCAAATGTAGGGGGATTTTTCACTTGGATTCAAAAGAGATCAAAACCAAACATGTTCAAACAGTTGTTGTATCATGTAAGGGCTTTCCAAAATGGCCAAGAACATTGCCAAATTCCATTTGGGCTATGAGTTATGACATTGTCAAGTTGCCTTGTTGAAATCTGTCAAGGCAAGGCAGAATTTGCATTTTTGCTCGATTTTCCAAAGTTGTGCAAATCCAAACACTCCTATCCACTTGGACACCTCAGAGGATTGAATCTAAAGGGGACAATCACTGAGCCAAGCCTCCAAAGTCTTTGGAACAAGAAATAGCATGTTGAACCTAGAATTGCCAAAATAGGGACAAGACTCCAAATTTGGATTGGGGCATTCAATGGAAGCATCAAGGTGGCATGGACTGAGCCATTTTCATTTGAATTCAGTTAAGACTTATCCAAGACCAAAGGAACCAGCATCCTGTGCCCTAACCTCTAGTCAATGGCTAGAGGAGACTTGGATTTTCATTGGCCAACATTGAACAAACCTACTCAGCAGTTACCATTCACTATTCCTTGCAAAACAAACTTACTCTACTATAAATAGAGCTCAATTGTGTTCAGTTTAAGTACACCAAAGCCCTACAACACTTGCCTTTCTCAAAATCTCTTTCTCTTGGCAAAAATGCCTTTCTTAGCAAGGTAGCTATCGGGTATTGAGCTAGAGGGCAATTCCACTCAAACCAATCACACACACACCTCATATACATCACATATGAGCTGATCAAACACTTAAACAACAACTGGAACACTGATTTCTCAGAATCACCAGTCAATTGCTCAAGGTTTTAACCAAAATGCAGTTGAGATGCCATGAAGTGATCCAGCCAATTTCAATCAAGTCCAAGCATTCAAACACATTCCATAGGGTGTAAGGAAGCTGTTCAGATCATCACCACTCATCTGTAACACCTCCAAATCAAAAATCACATTGCATTTGCTGTCACGGCCTAGAGGTAAGCATATACTTGGTCATCTCTCAATCTATGCATATTTCCTCGCACAATAATTTGGCCATATGTTCATAATCATGCATAGAATGTTTCCCCTCAATTAATTGCACTGTTTGAATCGTGTATCAAAAATCCTAGCCTTCATGCAGAAATTAGGGTTCTTGAGGATTTTTCGTGATTTCTTGTTATATGTTTAATTTAAATGAAATTAATGGACATAGACATGATCGTGAGGTTGAGACGAGCATAATGATATGTGGATTACATGATATGATTAAGTATTCAGTGAGATTAGAGAGAAAATGCAAATCTGGGAATCTCAGAACACGCGCGTGTTCTTCAGCTTGTTCTTGGCACCATTTTTCCAAATTTGAATGTTTGAATTTTGTGGTTTTATTTAATTGATTCAAAAATTAATTTCTCTCTGAGTTTTAATGATTTTGAGTTGATTCTTTTTTTAATAATTCACAAAAATGTTAAAATATTTTATTTTCCCAAAAAATCCCAAAAATATTATTTATTTTGTATAATTGATATTTTTGCAAAGAATTAATGTTTTAATTGTTTTAACATTTAAAATATTTTTTCCACCTTGATTTTGCAACTTTTAATGCTTTCGATTTATTTTGTAGGTCAATACTTAATTTTTGAAGCATTAATCCAAGATCATAATTTGTTTTCCATATGTAAAACAAATTTGATCATTTTAATTGAATTTTTATTCAATTAAATACATTTTTGAAAACAAATTAGGGTTTTTGGATTAATTCAACCCTCATAAATCATTTTCAAAACACTTGGGCCTCTAATAGAGTGTAAGACCCAATCCTTTTTTTTGACCAAATAATTTTTGGGCCTCAGTGTATTGTATAAGTCCCGATACCGTCAAAAAACAAACGACGCGATCGTCGCCTTTTGTAAAATAACCTCTTTGGGCCTCTCCTTGAGCTATAAGACCCATTCAAAACTTTTTGGGCCTCTAATAGAGTGTAAGACCCAACCCCCTTTGTACAGACAACATTTTTGGGCCTCACTTATTGTATAAGTCCCTCTGTACATTTTCAAATAAACGGCACGATCGTCGCCTTTTCAAAACAACACTGGGCCTACCCTCGAGTAGTAAGACCCATTTCTTTTCTTAAAACTCACTTGGGCCTCTAATAGAGTGTAAGACCCAATCCCCTTTTAACCAAAATCATTTGGGCTTCACTTATTGTATAAGTCCCCCTGCGTTAAAAGAAAAATCTCGACGCGATCGCCATTTTTTTAAACAAAAAGTCAACTGGGCCTACCCTCGTGTTATAAGCCCCACTCTTTTTCTTTAAACCTTTTGGGCCTCTTGAGAGAGTGTAAGACCCATCCCTTTGTACAGAAAACATTTTGGGCCACAGTCACTTGTATAAGTCCCTCTGTACAAATTCAAACAGTGCGCTCACTGATAAAACCCTGGGCCTCTCCTTGAGCTCTAAGCCCCAAATCTTTCTTTTTTAAAGCACTTTCTCCTTTGATTTTGAAATATACTGTTGTTTTCAATCTTTCTTTCTTGAACAACTAACCAAACAGCATGGAAGCTCTACAACCGAGTAAGTGGTTATTGCTTTCATTTACCGCTTTCATATACATATAACTGTATTGTGGGGTTGTTTCACTGTAAGTCTGCTTTCATAAACTCATATCAACTGTGTAATAATAGTATAGATACTTAGAGTTTCCCCGGCAACTACGTCTAGCATTAAGCCCGTTGATCACTCTTAGAAATAGTCTAAACTAGATCCCCATAGGATTACCAGACACAGTCTTCCCTCCTCTTGGGGTTAAATAATATGGAGATATGAAAGGCAGCATTCTCTGTGAACCCTTTCATAGACTGTCACTCGTAGAAGTTGTCAAAGAAACTCTATTCCCCAGAGATGATCTTTTCTCCGTGAATGGCATCTCTTGAGTTTCTTCCAAATTCTCAGACTTTCCTGGCTTGATCTATTCTCGGTGAATGGCATGTCTTGAACTTCTCGGGGTTTGGGGACCCACAGGCTTCTTAAAAGCACTTGTCAAGAAACTCTATTCCCCAGAGATGATCTTTTCTCCGTGAATGGCATCTCTTGAGTTTCTTCCAAATTCTCGAACTTTCCTGGCTTGATCTATTCCTCGTGAATAGCTTGTCTTGAATTTCTCGGGGTTTGGGGACCCATCGGCTTCTTAAAAGCATCGGCCTCCTCTTAGGCATTGTACAAGGACCCACAGGCTTCCTAAAAGCAACCCCGCCTCCTCTTGGGCTTAGTACAAGGACCCTACGGCTTCTTAGACGTATTCCCAACCTCCACTTAGGCTTCGTATAATGATCTCTTCCTCCGGGAATGATATCCTTCTCTTGGGCTTAGTACAAGGACCGATCGGCTTCTTAAAAGTTTCCAGCCTCCTCTTGGGCTTCGTACAAATTGTCCCGACGACCTCCTAGAGGTATAGGAACAGAACTTAATCATCTCCATAGAGCAGTCCTTTCAAAGAATCTACTACTGTTTCTCAAAGCATGGTACAAAAGATGAAACTCTAGACTTGGACAGTCTAATCTCCTTGAGTCTCAAAGACATTCTCAAGCACCCTTCAAAAATAGGAAGGAAACCCGTAGACTCGGACAGTTTCAATACCCTTCGGATTTCCCGCTTCCTTAAAGAATAGGCATAACCCGGATCCTTGAATCAAATCCTTGAGTACAGTGTTGCTCATATAAGAACTGATTTTCTCTTTCAAAAATCAGTATACTGGACCTGTCACTTAACTGAAACAACGTTTAGCCTCTCTCTCGGGCTTTGTACGAGATACATAAAAGACTCCCTCGTTGAGTCAATCACCCTTTCGCCTCCATCTCGGGCTTTGTACGAGATACAAAAAAACTCTCTTGTTGAGTCAATTAGCTTTCATCTCGGGCTTTATACGAGATACCAAAAGACTTCATCGTCGAGTCAAAACCTTTCAGCCTCTCTCTCGGGCTTTGTACGAGACACATACTAGCCTCCTCTTAGGCTTTATATAAGAAAACCACTGGTTGATCCAATTAACCTTTTAGCATCAAAGCTGTGCCTCGTTCACAGTACACAAACACCAACAACTCTTTCCCCTTCATCTAATCGCTGTAAGCGGCAAGCCTCTGGATCATCTACATCCATGCCACTGTCCATCTTTTAGCATGAGAAATCCCTAAGGAAAGATAGCATTTCTCAACACTGAGTTAAAGTCTTCTCCTTCAGGTTGGAAATCCCCTATAAAGGAAATTATGGCATTGCCGGATTCACAAATCCCGGTTAAAGTAATTCTCCTTTATAAAATAGTTGTGACATACAACCCCCTCTTTAGAGATGACAAATTCTCTCTAAAGTCAACACCCTTTAGCTTCATATCTTGGGCTTTGAGCAAGATACAAATAGACCTTTCAGCTTCATATCTTGGGCTTTGAACAAGATACAAACTACCTTTCGCTTCACGTCTTGGGCTTTGAACAAGACACCAAAAACACCATTTCCTCCCATAGAATAGGAGGAACTACGAACGCTCTGATTTCCCTGTTTCGGTAAACGGGAATACGTAGGCATAAGATCGAAAGAAAAGATCTTAGCGAGCACACTAAACAAAAACCCAAAATCCCATACTCTCATGTAAAAGCATCAGTCCTAACATCCTAATCCTTGTTCCCCGCCAGAAACATTCTGCCAAGATAAAAAGAAAGAAACCGTATTGGCGAAAATACAAATAACCAGTACAGAGGCCCCCCCACATTGATCGCATCCGTAACCTAACAGACCACTGTTTAAACTCAGTATGCAAAGCAGGGTTAATTGGAGACATCTATTTCCCTTCCTTCATCAGCTTTAATAGGATAAAAAATGAATCGACCTGTAGTAAACTCAACCGCAGTGAGAGCGACCAGCGCTTAAGAACCGCGTCCAAAATCGCTCGCTACACCTGGTACATTCCAAATTTTTGATATCTGTTGGACCTGAAGATCTCTTGTGGAAATGCATGCACTTTTGAGTGAATACCATGATATTGATCATGACTATGCAACTTGTTGTATCTGTTCCGTGAATCCACGTGGTTGTGTGATAATGAAGAGGGATATTCAAAGAATGATGGACGAGAATTTGATTGAGGTCACTGCTAAAAGAGATGAATATCAGAATGAGGTGAATGCTATTGAGCCACGTTTTAATATTCCTGAACGAGTTGTTATCTCTTATGATAGTCGGAAGACCGCTGTTACGCCTTTGGTTATTCGGTTGCCCGGTCCGGTACCCTATGAATCTGATAAAGCTGTTCCGTATAAGTACAATGCTACCATGGTAGAAGATGGTAAGGAAGTTCCCATTCCTTTTTTGTCTTCTGTGGTAAGCATCGCTGATGTGAGTAGAGTGACCTGGAGTGGTCGAGTCTTTGCTTCTGAGCCTCCAAAGATTGTGGAGAGTGTTGTTGCTGGAAAACGACATCAAGATAAGAGTAATGTCGATGTTTCTGGTCAGTCCAGTGGTACGAAGGCCTATGAGGATGAAGTATTGAAATTAATCAAGAAGAGTGAGTACAGTGTTGTAGATTAACTCTTGCACACCCCGTCTAAGATTTCAGTGTTGTCCTTACTGATGAATTCTAAAGCTCATAGGAAATCTTTGCAGAAGGTATTGGAATAAGCATATGTTGAGCATGATGTGACTGTTAATCAGTTTGATGGCATTGTTGCCAACCTCACCACATGTAATAATTTGAGTTCCTGTGATGAAGAGTTACCCGAGGAAGGGAGAAATCACAATTTGGCTTTACATATCTCCATGAACTGTCAAGAAGATGTGTTTTCCAATGTGTTGGTTGATACTGGCTCTTCTTTGAATGTGTTGCCAAAATCTACTTTGTCGAGGCTTTCGTACGAAGGTCCTCCCATGAGGTACAGTGGGGTTGTTGTTAAAGCTTTTGATGGATCTCGAAAGACTGTGATTGGAGAAGTTGATCTTCTAATCAAGATATGACCGTGCTTTTTCCATATTACTTTTCAAGTAATGGATATTCGTCCTGCTTATAGTTGTTTGCTTGGTCGACCCTGGATTCATGAAGCTGGGGCAGTGACTTCGACTCTCCATCAGAAGTTGAAATTTGTTAAGAATGATAAGCTGGTAATTGTTAGAGGTGAACAAGCGATGTTGGTGAGCCACCTTTCATCTTTTTCGTATGTTGATGCTGATGAAACTGTTGGAACTTCGTTCCAAGCTCTTTCTTTGAAAGATGCTCTGCATGTGTTAAAGACTGGTCGATCTGATGGTTGGGGCCGAATCATTGATGTGGTTGATAACCTGGACAAAACTGGTTTAGGCTTTACGCCTGGTATAGTCAGAAGAGATTTGAAGCGTATTAATGAGACCTTTCACAGCGCCAGATTCATCCACAAAGATCACTCTACTGCTGCCATCATTGAAGATGATGAAGAGGAAGAACTTCCCAATTTCGTGACACATGGACAAGTCTGTCAGAATTGGATAGCTGTTGATGTTCCTACCATTGTTCATATTTCAAAGTAATCTGTTTTTGTTTCTTTCAAAAAAATCCTTTCACTCTGCCCAAGGTGAAAGTGAATTTGTGAGGGCTTTGTTTCAAATTTTATCATCATCAATAAAATGTTATTTTGTTTATCCATATTATGTTTTCCCTTTTTGCTTTATTTCTGAAAATGGTAACATAAAAAACCAAAAATAATAATAATGTGATAATCACTTTTATCTGTATGATACTTGCACTTTTTGTTCATATTCTAAAATCAAACATAAAATCATTGTGCAGATTGATAGTTAAACCCATTGAAAACAATTACCCTATGCCCTCTCCCAACTTTGAGTTCCCTGTGTTTGGAGCTGAAGAAGAGGATATTGAGGAGATTCCAGATGAAATTTCTCGGTTGCTTGAGCACGAGGAAAAAACCATTCAGCCTCATGAAGAACCGGTAGAATTAGTTAATCTGGGTTCAAATAATGATAAGAAAGAAGTCAAGATTGGGGCACTGCTTCGGTCAGATGTTAAGAAGAGGATTGTGGAGCTTCTTAGAGAATATGTTGATGTGTTTGCTTGGTCCTATCAAGACATGTCTGGTCTTGATACTGATATTGTGGAGCACAATTTGCCATTGAAGCTTGAATGTCCACCTGTTAAGAAGAAATTGAGAAGAACTCATCCCGACATGGCTGTGAAGATCAAAGAGGAGGTCCAAAAGCAGATTAATGCTAGTTTTCTTGTGACTTATGAGTATCCTCAATGGGTGGCCAATATTGTGCCTACTCCAAAGAAAGACGGAAAAGTCCGAATGTGCATCGACTATAGAGATTTGAATAAAGCGAGTCCGAAAGATGATTTTCCACTACCACACATTGACATGCTGGTAGATAATACTGCTAAATCCATTATCTTTTCTTTTATGGATGGATTTTCCATTTATAATCAGATAAAGATGGCACCCGAGGATATGGAAAAAAACAACATTCATTACACCCTAAGGAACATTCTGTTACAGAGTGATGCCTTTCGGTTTGAAAAATGCTGGTGCAACGTACCAGAGAGCTATGACTACTTTGTTCCATGATATGATCTATAAAGAAATTGAGGTCTATGTGGATGATATGATTTGTAAGTCGAAGACTGAAGAAGATCATATTGAGTACTTATTGAAGTTGTTTCAGCATTTGAGAAAGTTTAAGCTCCGTTTGAATCCAAATAAATGCACTTTTGGTGTCCGTTCTGGAAAATTGTTGGGCTTTATTGTCAGCCAAAAAGGCATTGAAGTTGATCCTGGTAAAGTTAAAGTTATTCAGGAAATGCCTACGCCCAAAACAGAAAAACAAGTAAGAGGATTCTTGGGACATTTGAATTACATCTCCCGATTTATATCCAATATGACTGCCACTTGTGCACCGATCTTCAAGCTTCTTCGCAAAGATCAGGGTTATGTCTGGACAGAGGATTGTCAGAAAGCTTTTGAAAGAATTAAAGAGTATCTACTTGAACCTCCGATTTTGTCTCCTCCCGTGGAAGGAAGACCTTTGATCATGTATTTGACTGTGCTAGAAGAGTCTATGGGTTGTGTTCTGGGACAACAAGATAAATCTGGTTGAAAATAGTTTACCATTTATTATTTGAGCAAGAAGTTCACCGATTGTGAGTCTCGGTACTCAATGCTTGAAAATTCATGTTGTGCTTTAGCTTAGCCTGCCAAGCGCCTCTGCCAGTATATGTTGAATCATACAACTTGGTTGATATCCAAAATGGATCCAATCAAGTTTATCTTTGAAAAGCCTGCTCTAACTGGGAGGATTGCTCGTTGGCAAATGTTGTTTTCAGAATATGATATCAAGTACCGAACTCAAAAAACGATAAAAGGAAGTGTTTTGGCTGACCATTTGGCACACCAGCCAATTGATGATTATCAACCTGTCATGTTTGATTTTCCTGACGAGGATGTGATGTATCTGATGGTTAAAGATTGTGAGGAACCATTACCTGATGAAGGGCCTGAGCCTGGTTCCCGTTGGGGTTTGATTTTTGACGGAGCTGTTAATGAGTATGGCAATGGTATTGGGGCAATAATTGTTACGCCTCATGGTTCTCATATTCCTTTCACTACAAGGTTGATGTTCACTTGTACAAATAATGCAGCTGAGTATGAAGCATGTATTATGGGCTTGGAAGAAGCTATTGATTTAAGAATCAAGATTCTTGATGTATACGGAGATTCAGCCCTAGTGATTAATCAGATTAAAGGAGAATGGGAGACACGTCAACCTGATTTGATTCCTTATCGAGATTATGCAAGAAGGTTGTTAACTTTCTTCAATAAGGTTGAGTTTCACCATGTACCCAGAGCAGAAAATTGAATGGCGGATGTTTTAGCCACCATATCTTCCATGATTGTGGTGAATCGGTGGAATGATGTGCCCAAAATCGATGTTATGCGGCTTGATAGGCCAGCTCATGTATTTACGATTGAAGAGGTTGTTGATGATAAACCGTGGTATTATGATATTAAATGCTTTCTTCAAAATCAAGAGTACCCACTTGGGGTATCCAAGAAAGATAAGAAGACTTTGAAAAGATTGGCTGGTAGTTTCTTCTTGAATGATGATGTACTGTATAAAAGAAATTATGACATGGTTTTGCTCAGATGCGTGGATAGACACGAAGCAGACATGTTGATGAAAGAAATTCATGAAGGATTCTTTGGTACCCATTCCAATGGGCATGCAATGGCTAAGAAGATGTTGAGGGTAGGTTACTATTGGCTGACAATGGAATCTGACTGTTACAAATTTGTGAAGAATTGCCATAAGTGCCAGATTTATGCTGACAAAATTCATGTACCACCAACTCCTCCCAACGTTATCTCCTCTCCATGGCCCTTCTCCATGTGGGGCATTGATATGATTGGAATGATTGAGCCTAAAGCGTCGAACGGACACAGTTCCATATTGGTGGCTATTGACTATTTTACCAAGTGGGTTGAAGCGGCATTATATGCCAATGTGACCAAGCAAGTAGTGGTTCGGTTTATCAAGAACCAAATCATCTGTCGGTATGGTGTTCCGAGCAAGATTATCACTAATAATGGGTCGAATTTGAATAACAAGATGATGAAGGAATTATGCGATGAGTTCAAGATTGAGCATCATAATTCTTCTCCTTACAGACCTAAGATGAATGGGGCTGTTGAAGCTGTTAATAAGAATATCAAGAAGATTGTTCAGAAGATGGTTGTTACATACAAGGATTGGCATGAGATGCTCCCTTTTACTTTACATGGGTATCGTACATCCATCCGCACTTCAACAGGGGCAACCCCTTTCTCTCTTGTTTACGGTATGGAAGTAGTGCTCCTAGTAGAAGTTGAAATCCCTTCTATGAGAGTTTTGATGGAAGCTGAATTGTCTGAGGCTGAATGGTGCCAAAGCAGATATGACCAGTTGAATTTGATTGAAGAGAAAAGAATGACGGTCTTGTGTCATGGCCAATTGTATCAACATAGAATGAAGAAAGCTTTTGACAAGAAGGTTCGACCTCGTGTGTTCAGAGAAGGCGACCTCGTGCTCAAAAAGATCTCGACTTTTACCAATGATTCTAGGGGCAAGTAGACTCCTAATTATGAAGGCCCATATGTTGTTAAGAGAGCCTTCTCTGGCGGTGCATTACTTCTTACAACTATGAATGGTGAAGAGTTCACTCGTCTTGTGAATGCCGATGCAGTCAAGAAATACTTCGCCTAAAAAATAAAAGAACAGCTCGCTAAGTTGAAAACTCGAAAGGGCGGCTTAGGCAAAAATGAGTATCTCGGTGGGCCGAAAACCCGAAAGGGCGGTCCAGGCAAAAATTAGAGATAAAAACAGAAATAATCATCCCGGTAGATTGAAAACCCGAAAGGGAAATCTAGGTAAAAGTTAGGGATTAAGGCAAGTAACTGCATCTGGCCAGTCTTGATCATTTGAAAGCAACATTGTCTATCGAGGATTCTGCTTCAATCATCCTCAACTGAAGTTTTGAGAACATTGGAATTCAAAGTTGTTAGGGAGAATAATGGTATTGTATTTCAATGTAACCCTTTCCATGTATTTACCATTTTTCAAACTTTGTAATGATCTATGGAGTTACGCCATTTACGGACTTCCATTCTATTAATAAAATTTGGGCCTTTGTCCATTTGTTTGCAATTCTTATTTTGTTTCTGTTTGCAAAATTTCATTTATTGCTGATGATGATTTTTGAAACAAAATGTGAATAATTGATTTAAATTTTTGAAAATTATAAAAACATTTTTCTTTGATTTATGAATATAAAAAAGAATGTCAGCGATTATTCCAAGAATGGCAGGATCAATGTTTTCCTCAGCAGGATTCGTTCTCGCTCCTTTGGCAGATCCCCAGTAGAGTTTGTTGATATTTCCTTAGCAAAACTTGTTCCTATGAATGTGATGAGTTGTTGACAAGGTGATAGGTTTGTTATGATGTGTTGAATTCCTAAAGTCCAATGTTGTTAGGTTTTTCCCCAGCTAGGTCTTGATCCGAATCTTCTCCGTCTGATTATGTTATGGTCAGGCAGTTGAGTAGTTTTGAGGTCCACATCTCCTTAATGGTAGTTCCCATGCAGAGATTCATTTCTGCTGTCCCTAGCAAAAGTCATATGAAGAATCCCTACTCAGAGTTTTATCTTCTAGATGTGTTGTTGTTACTTTGGATGTCCCCAAACAGAGAGCGATGTTATTTTCTTCTAAGAAGCATTGACGTGGTGATCGCTTGTCATGTTTCATCTTGTCTTGTGGGTGTTTTTCTCTCCAGGTTGTTCAACCCAGGGATTTATCCTTGATGATTCTCCAACGGAGGCAGTGTATTATCATTTCCAATTGTAAAGTAGCGAGGTTAATTTCTCATTTCCCCCGGCAAGTCCAAGATGTACTTCTCTCCGGATTGTTTTTCAGAGATTTATCCTCCTAGTGAAGATTATGCATCACTATTGTGGCTATTCCCTAGTGAAGTTGTTGATGATATCTCTATTCAAGAGATATTGATATATTAGTCACCTGTTGGGTTTTATCTCATTTATGATGAGAATTGATCTAAAATCCCCCACAGCTTGACCTTTTGTTGTTTTCCCAGCAAGTTCAGGATGCTTTGCTCAGAATTGGTTAATCCTCTGAGAGTGTTCTCGTATCTCCAGCAGATCTGCCTTATTTTCCCAGTAGATTTTTTGCATAGATGTTTATATGTCTACAATCCCCTATAGATTCTTTATTTTTCCGCAGCAGATCTCTTCATCTTTTTGAGATAGAGTTCCTGTGAATTTTTGTTATCCCCAGGAAGAACCAGAAAGTTTGGGTTATTATAATTCCCCAATAGCTTTCCTTCCGTCCTCAAAGCAGAGTTTATGTTTTATCCTCTTTGTGGATCGTTGATGTTAGAAGATTGATATTTGGGTTTCTCCCCAAGGAGTATCTTCTTTTCTCCAGCAAGATTTGAGCCTTGTAGTAGGATTTATTTTCCTTTGATGACTTTTGTTTATCTCTTGCAGGATTTCTTCAGCTAAATCCCTAGCAAAGTTGCTAATGATATCTCTATCTTGTTGAGATTAGCCGAGTATTCAGTGGTGTTGTGATGTTTGTTCACCCTCTGTTTGTCGTTATGTCTGTTTTGTCAGCATATTCATACTCATAAGCATTGCATGCGCATTCTTTTGTTATGCATAGCATGTTGTTGTTGCATTGTGCATTTTGCATTTGTGTTGGTGCTTCTTTGCTCTCTAGTGTTGTTATCCCTGTAGAGCATATGTGTCTTCTCTCTATTTAGAGTGTCGACCCATAAGCAGAAAATGCCTATCTTTGTTAATTCCCCACTGAGTTTATGCCTCGTGGAAGATATTTGTTTTAGCCTTCCTCCCCAGTTCATTTATCTGGATGGAATTAATCCCCAGTTGAGATATTTCCTCCTTGGGATGAGTCTTGTTTGACCGTTTCTCTCCAGCTTATTCCTGGATTAAACTTTGGTCCCCTGAAATATTTGTTTGGATTTCTATGCTGTGAAGCCTAGATTGAGAGTGCATTTATTTTGCACCTTTGAGGATTCTGTGCCCTTCAGCTGAAATCTGCGTATGATTCCCCTGTTAGAAGGTTCAATACTGTTTTGTGGCATTCCTCTATTTGAGAAGCCTGAGGCGATGCAGTTAATACCTTTTGTGACTCCAATGAATGGTAAGTCTCTTCAGTTTGATGGGACAGTTCGTTGTTGAGATTTTGTGACTCCGATGAATGGTAAGTCTCTTCAGTTTGATGGGATAGTTCGTTGTTGAGATTTTGTGACTTCGATGAATGGTAAGTCTCTTCGGTTTGATGGGACAGTTCGTTGTTGAGATTTTGTGACTCCAATGAATGGTAAGTCTCTTCAGTTTGATGGGACAGTTCGTTGTTGAGATTTTGTGACTCTGATGAATGGTAAGTCTCTTCAGTTTGATGGGACAGTTCGTTGTTTAGTTTTTGTGACTCCGATGAATGGTAAGTCTCTTCAGTTTGATGGGACAGTTCGTTGTTGATATTTTGTGACTCCGATGAATGGTAAGTCTCTTTGGTTTGATGGGACAGTTCGTTGTTGAGATTTCGTGACTCCAATGAATGGTAAGTCTCTTCAGTTTGATGGGACAGTTCGTTGTTGAGATTTTGTGACTCCGATGAATGGTAAGTCTCTTCAGTTTGATGGGACAGTTCGTTGTTGAGATTTTGTGACTCCAATGAATGGTAAGTCTCTTCAGTTTGAAAGAAACAGTTCGTTGTTGAGATTTTGTAACTCTGATGAATGGTAAGTCTCTTCGGTTTGATGGGACAATTCGTTGTTGAGATTTCGTGACTCCGATGAATGGTAAGTCTCTTCGGTTTGATGGGACAGTTCGTTGTTGAGATTTTGTGACTCCAATGAATGGTAAGTCTCTTCGGTTTGATGGGACAGTTCGTTGTTGAGATTTTGTGACTCCAATGAATGGTAAGTCTCTTCAGTTTGATGGGACAATTCGTTGTTGAGAATTTGTGACTCCGATGAATGGTAAATCTCTTCGATTTGATGGGACAGTTCGTTGTTGAGGTTTTCTGCTCTGATGAATGGTAAGTCTCTTCGGTATGCTAGAGATAGTTCATTATTGAGGTATTGATTTTCCCCAGTGGAGCCTTGTTGTTCTAAGTCTTCCCTGTTGAGTTATATCCTTGTTGTGTTATGGTTTATTTCCATATACGGTAATCCCCAGTTTGTTTCCTCCCTTGTTAGGATGTGTTTTCCCCTGCGGAGTCTTTTCTCTTTTGTTTTGCTCCCCAACTTTTGTTTATCTCCTGTGGCTTATTCTCCTCATAGTGGTTTTGTGTCTGCATATCATTTGCATGATCATATCATTTTGTGGTCTCTTAGGGCCAAAAATTGGGTTTTTTTGTTATATTTAAGTCTCTTCTATCCCGTCGAGACAAAGATGTCCATCTTCATATCTCCGGATAGAAGACACTTAAATAGGGGCAGCTATAATACCCTAATTTTTACCCCTAAGATCCCACATGTTTTTTTTGCATTTTATACCACAAACATGATCACACATTGGTTCCCTCTTTTGTAGGATTGTGTCTTGCAGGGACCTTTGAGTGTGTGTGTTTGTTGGTTGTTTTATTGCTTAATTTGTTTATGTTTACTAACCATTAATTAAAATCCAAAAGTATTTTGTTTTCTTTCACTAACATTTTCAGGGGAAGAACAGGTTAAAAATACCAAAACGTCAGTCCCTTCGACTCGAATGATTTTCATCTGAACAAAGTCAAAGTTGATCCGCAATTAATTCAAAAATTATCTGATCAAGAGTTTCCAAGTTTTAATTGATTATTATTCAAGAGACTCCAAGGTTCATGTGTTTATTTCCATGCCTTCTTTGACGAGCAAGAGAATCGAGCTGGAACCACAACAGTGCAACAAAATGCTCATTTTTCACAAATTTTGCACTGAGTAACCGGTTACCCTGTGGTGAGTAACCGGTTACCCTCGTAAAAATTTCAAAAAAATGGCAGTAAATTCAAATTCTGTAATTGGCACCAATTTTAATCACATTTGGAAT
The DNA here is from genome assembly GCA_022829125.1 of Lathyrus tuberosus. NCBI lineage: Eukaryota > Viridiplantae > Streptophyta > Magnoliopsida > Fabales > Fabaceae > Lathyrus > Lathyrus tuberosus. The sequence continues at coordinate 13,733,431 of JALAZF010000090.1, forward strand.
ATTCTAGGCCACCTCATTTTAATTCCCATACATCACTTTGATCATTTTCCACCATGCACCTTCACTAATCACCACTCTTTTGATAATTCCCTCCAAATTGAATTCCAATCCTAATTTTGATCATCCAAGCCTAATTCCAAACCACCAAATTTCCCAAGCCTAAACTCTATAAATAGAGGCTTCATTTCATTCATTCTAGAAGCTTTTGATAGCCAACAAACCTCTTGCAAATTCACTTCCCAACTACAAAAATTCACTAAAAAGCTCACTTTTCTTCTTTTGAAAGTTAACAAGAATTCACATTGAATCTTGTTCAACTTTGAGCTAAACGTTCATCCAAACTTGTTTTCTTCATCAATTTTCATAGATCAAGGCTTTGGTGATTGGATCTTGAAGCGATTTGAAGGAATTTTCATATTTGAAGTGGTAATTCAACTTTCACCATTATTGAAGCTCCATCTTCATCTTCCATAATGTAGATCATTGGAGATTCTTGTTACTTGATCCTTTGGATCTTGTAATTGTGTTTAATTGCTGGTTTTTGCTGTTATTTTACTTTAAATTTCGTGCAATTTCAGTTCCATGATCATAAGGTGTTTGTAAAAAGTTTTGAAAGTGGATAATGCTGAACTTTGCACAATTTTCTGCATTCTGGTGCAGAGTAACCGATTAACGTCTGGTGAGTAACCGGTTACTATGTGTTAATTTTGAAAAACTGCCCTTATTTTGAACTAAGTAACCGGTTAACGTCTGGTGAGTAACCGGTTACTTTGAAACAGAATGCATATTTTGCCTTGTTTTTGGGGTTGTTTTGGTTTTTCTTCCTCCTTATTCCCCTTTCTTCTTGTTTTAGCCTTGAGATGCATTATTGAGATTAATTTCTCTTCAATTTCAATGGACTTTGGATATGGTTAGAGTAATTAAACATTCATTAGTTCAAATCTATCTTTAAATGAATTGTTGAATTCATTAGAGGTGCTATGAATTAGTGATATGTTTTCACACTTAAATCTATCAATTAAAGGTGATTGAACTTGAAGATGAAAGGTTCTTGACTTTGTAATTCAATTTGGCATTTCTCTTCATCTATTTCTCTTTTTTTATTTTGATCGATGAAAGTCTTATGGATCTTAGAATTTCTTTGTTGAATTCTTGATCAAGACTAGATCGTTACCTATTTTCTTTTCGTGCGGTATTGCTTTCGGATGACGATTTACATATCGTTCATCTAGCATGCATTGGCACAAATATCTATTGACCGACCTCGTTGTAGGGCAATTACTCCGTAAATTACTCGGCGATTGCTTAACATAGCGCAACATTTGTCCCTCTTTATCCAATTCGGAATTTGAACTTTCGTGGTCTGGACCTTGATTGGTCGCGTCAACCCAATGTTGATTAATTTTTTGCATTAGGTCCATAACCTTTGAATCTTGGCGTTGTAGAGGCTTTGGTCCTACCAATCTTCTGTCAAGTTCATCAATCTTGGCCTAAGTGCATTTTTTAATCACTATAGTTCAAAACGCGAAACGGAATAATCGGTGAAGGCTTATGGCACTAGAGCCTCGTGCTACTAACCACTAACTTCTAACTTCTTTACATTTCCTTCTCGCTTCCTATCTCTCTTTATTTTTTATGCTTTATGTCATTATATCATATCATGTTTATGTTTATGTCATTTTTCTTTTGTCCACTTGGACCATATTATCTTGTGCTTTTATTTTTTCTTTGTCCATTTTGGACTCAAAAACATTAATAAAGGATTAAACCACTAAAAGACTTGTGCTCTTAATTGTTGGACTATGGCCACTATCCTTTGCATTGGAGGACCTATGCTCTTGATTATGGACTTATGGACTTAGAATTAGGATTCTCTCCCTTATGCTTTGGACCGTTATGGAGTTCGGTATTCTAGCCTTTATTTGGCTTGCTTATTGGTTCAGGAGGATGGAATTCTATTCTTATTATGCTTTGAAGATTGTCTCCATGTGGTTAGATCTTTCTTATCCTTAGCTTTAATTTTATGCACTAGGGTAGTCACTTCTTCTCCACCCCTTCTTCAATTTTAAAACTTCCTCTCTTTTTCAAAACCTTCTTGTTTTCAAACTTAAAACCGCTTTCATAATAAAACCTTGACTTCGGTCAAGCGATTCTCAAACTTTCTTTTTCTTTAATAAATGTCAATCCATGTTAATCATATTTTGACCATTTCAAAAAGACTTTAAAAAACACCAAACTCATCAATCTCTTTTTGTGCTTTATGCACTTTTTCCTTTAAAACTTTTTCATAAGTTTAGACATGATTCATTTCTTTAAGCGGAATTATTCGCTTGGAAATGACGACTTGTCTTTACACTTAAAATCAACCAAAACAAACTAATTTTTGTTCTTTGTACCACGAACTACGGGGTTTTGATCCTACATTGCACATCGTGGGTACGTAGGCATGAGGCGATAAGTCTCTCCAAACACAAAAATCTTAAAAAATAATTCCCCTCTCATCTCCCCAATCTCTTTCAACCAAACCATTTTCAGACCAAAAAGCATGAATACATCAAAGGGCTCCTATAGAGTACTATAGATGTATTGGGTGCGTAAAACCTTTCCTTTACATAACCAACCCCCCTTACCCATTTCTCTATGTCTTTTTAGCTTTTGCTTTTTAGACTTCTTAGGATTTATTCGCTCTTTTTTCCTTTTCCTTTGTGGAATAAATAAAAGCGTGGTGGCGACTCTTGCTTTATGAGTTAAGTTAATCAATAGCTTACACTCACGATTTTTACCGCTACACCAAGGTAAACATCATACTCATACAAAGAAATCACCAATCATCATGTCCAAGAGAACAAAATCATGCAAGACATAGTGTTCAAACACACTCAAGTGATCTAGAATTCCTTAAGAGATGTAACAAGACAAAGAACAATGATAGATGAGACCAAATGAAGTGAGATACAAGATAGGGCAGCAAGCACATCATGTCATAATAAACTCAAATCAAAGAAAATCAGAACCTTAAACATGTCCTATCAAGCCAAGAAAGATCACCAAGTATCAAGAAGATTCATGTCATTCAAGGGCACAAAAATTAGGTCAAGGTGTGTGCATTAGTATGCTCAAAACATCACCAAATGGGAGCATCAATCAAAAGATGGAAGCAAGAATATCCAAAGGCATTTTCAAACATCCAACTAAGCATGTACAAGAGATGGAAGCAAGACAAGTTCAAGAACATACTCAAAAGTGATAAACAAGGCAAGGTAGACAAGTAATCGAGCATGTATCGAGGGTCAACAAAAGTCAAATGGCAAGTCACTTAAAGTAACTCAAACCAACCCCAAACCAGCATCAAAATAACCTTATATGAAGGTCTAAGTGTGGCTAAAAAATTAGCCTCAAATGATGAGCAAAGATCAAGAAATTTACTAACCCTAGATGAAGGGTATCATTGGAAACACACCCACAAAATAAATCCAAATAAATACTAAAAATGAATTAAAAATAAAATATAAATTATGAAAATTATCTCAACTCAACAAATAACCAGAAACATATTTTTGGTATTTTTTAAAAATGGTTTATCAATTAAAAATAAAATAAAATGAAAAATGAAATAAAAAAAGAAAATGGAAACAAAGGACAAGCCAGGGGGTGTATGAGCAATCTCAGATACAACATAATCATATTCATACGTGCACATGGGCTCAAACAGGGGTGTGCGAAAAGTAAATTTCATAAGGCCCAATCCAAACATATCAGAAAACAAACAAAAAGATGGCACGCGTGGCATCCACCTCATCTTCATTAATTGACATGGCGCTGATGTTGCAAATCCAACAGATCAGATTAAAACATGTCAAACAATTCAAATTTAAAATAGGGTGCCAAGGCCACATAATCTTGCCTTCAACATTCAGATGCCAGAGCCCTAGCTCCGGTCGTCTTCTCCGGCCACCTGGCTGCCGGAGCCACCACCAACCACCCAGAAACATGCAAAAAGACCATCATTCCACTCCAAATTCCACATAGATCATGAATCTACCCTCCATTTTCAAAAATAAACAAGCTATCATAGTGAATCGAAGAGAAAAATATTTGGACACACGATCTGAAAATGCTCAGAACAACACCACAAGTGCACAAACATGGCCTACACGAGGTAGGGCTTCAGATGCAACCAACATGCTCCTATCATGGCCTCTAACATGAGAGAAATAAGATCTAGAAAAATACCTAGTGGAGAGTGTCCACTGCACCTTCAATACTTCAAGTAAGGACACTGAAAACTGCAGAACACTTCCTTGAACCTTGTAGATTACAGATCAAGCTAAGATTGCTCGGGATATTGCTGCAATTCCTCAACCAGATCCAAGCTAATGATGAAGAAATTTGAAGCTGCAGAGCTTCAAATAATGGATACAGGTGAGGATTCTTGCAAACAGAAACAAGTTTATGCTTGCTGAATGATGATTCAACCAAGAGAAATTCAAGAACTCTCAGAAATTGAAGAGCACGAAGATGATAAGTTTTGGAGAAATTTCTATGCTCAGATCTGAAAATGAGGTGCATGATCAGGTTTGGGAGGGTTTCTCAATCTATATGGTGTGTTTAGGGTTGCCACAAGGTGTGGAAATGAAGCTGAGGTTTAGGAATTGGTTATTTTGGTTTGGAAGTGAAAAATAAGTGGGAATGGTTCACATGTGTGGTGGCACAGGTTATGGCTTGGCAATGAGGTTTGGAGGAGTGGTTTTGCAATGAAAATGCACATGAAGGATGTGTGATCAGATTAGTACGTGAGAGGAAAGGGTGGAATGTAAAGTTTGTACAATTCCAATTTCCAAATTTTGCCATAAAAAGAGAATGTGGTACATGGGGTGCATGGTGATGTTTAGACATATTGGGCAACCCAAATGATGATGTATGCGTGAGTCATAATGTACTATGGTCATGCTGCAAGAGTACAATACCAAATGTGCCAAAACCAAAAGAAACGCATGCCTTGCCATGCCTTAGAAACAAATTCATGCAGCTCACTTTATGCCCTTATAACTTGGTGAATCCTTGGCCAAATGGTGAGTTCTTGAGCTCAACATCAAGTAGGAAGATAATGGAGCACCATTCATGTTGAAAACAGGTTGAAATAAGGTTTGGAAGTGTGTGAAAATTTTCCATGAAGATATGTCCTTAAATCTGTCCAAAAAGCTTGAAAATTTTCTAATTTTTTTTGCATAATCACCACTTGAAACCTCAAACTTTAGGACACCATAACTCTCTAAAAAATGATCCAATTAGGGCAAACTTTACATGGTTAGAAAGCTTGAAATGTGCACTACAACTTTCATGTGAAAAAGATTTCAAAATGGAGCTTGGATCATGGAGGAAATTGGCTTGGAAGATGGCTGAATTTAGGCTAGAACTTTCCCAAAATGGAAACTCTCTAAAATCCTAATTTTCTATAAATGGCAATTTTCCAAATTCTTGATTTTTGATGAATCCCTTGACATTCCTTGATCAAATCTCATCCATTGATTATATTTGACTTGAAAAACACAAAGTTGACCTTAAAAAGTCAGGAGTTGACTTTTTTACTGCACAGTTGACGTTATCCCTAATTCTCTTGATTTTCAATCCTCTGATCAATTGAAACCCTTCTGCATCAAATTGATGGTCAATCTTCTATTCCTAGACACTTAGGGACATATGGAATACCTTAGAATCAAGTTTTGCCCAAAGAATCAGAAATAAACTGATTTCAAGAAAAACCCTAATTTTGGACCCAAATGTTAGGAGAAATCGACCCAAGCTCAAAACTTAAATTCCTCTGAGTATGATGTGAATCCTCTTAAACAAAGATGAAATGTGCCACATGATGATGATAAAGCTTCAATAATCTTGTCCATTGGAGTGTTACATTCCCAAATGTTCACAACCCTAGTTTGAGGATCAACAGATAGAAGGAGGTGATCCACTTCAAACCTCTTGCCAATTTCAATCATCTGATGAGGTGATGGACATAATGGGATGCCTTGAGGCCTAAGAACCCATTGTAGCTTGAGTGATGGTGATATCAAGACCATCTCTTCCCTTGGTATTTTGAACAATATTCATCTATACACACATGATCTCTTGCTTGAGCCTCTGAAAAACATCTTCTCCTCTTGAGCTAACCAAGATACCTTGATCCCATGATTAGAACCAATGATACGCATAAATGATAATGCAAAATGAAATGAAACATAAGCTAGTTAGAGTTAAAAAAGAGAGGGTAAATTTTGGGGTGTTACAGCTGCCCCTATTCAATCTTCTTGGATCTGAAGGTATGAGAGCAAAGGCTTTCTGACAATCCAGATACACGGAGATTGAATACCGAAATAACCACACAAATTTGCAACTTGCAAAAGGAGGGACGACTCTGCTGGGGGACAAGTAAAAATAGGTATATAACCAAAACACAGACGGGTGTTGGAAGAACACGGATGAGTGCCAGAGATCAAAAACCGCAAGGTGAACATGAACGAGTGTCGACTATGCTGGGGATAAACACAGACGAGTGTCGAAACATCAATACAGACAAGTACCAAAAAAGTAGCCAAAAAGAACACGGACGGGTGTCTAAGGTCAATACGGACGGGTATTGAAAAAAAAGGTTCAAACATAGATGGGTGCTGAAAGAACACGGACGGGTGTCCAAGGTCAATACAGACGGGTATTGAAGAAAAGGTTCAAACACGGACGGGTACTGAAAGAACACAGACGGGTGTCTAAGGTCAATACAGACGGGTATTGAAGAAAAGGTTCAAACACTGACGGGTGCTGAAGGAACACAGACGGATGTCTAAGGTCAATACAGACGGGTATTGAAGAAAAGGTTCAAACACGAACGGGTGCTTGTCGCGGCCGGAAAAAATATTCGAGTCGCCACCATATTTTTTAAAGGAAAATAATAATAAACCTAAATATCCTAATCCTAAGGTAGAGATTCCTACGGTTCAGGAGTCATTTAAGTGAAGGGAAGGTGTTAGGCACCCTTCACTTCCATTGTACTCAATGGGATCCACCTTTGAGTTTAGGGTATGTTTGTTTGTCTAAATGAAAAGAAAACGTAAGTTTTTTCCTAATTATACTTGCTAGGGTTGGTTTGCAACCCTATGCCTACGTACCCTCAAAATGAAGGATCAGAGTAACCGTAGTTCACCTCCCCTATTCCTACCCCCTAATCCTATTCCTAAATCCCAAATCCTATCTCTAAATCCCTTTGTCCATTGTTTATACTCTCGGAAGAAGAGTTTTATCCCTTAAATCTAGTGTTTATACTCCTAGATAAGGAGTTCTATCCCTTAAATCCCTTTGTCCATTGTTTATACTCTCGGAGGAAGAGTTTTATCCCAAAAAATCCATATCCCTTATCCCCTATCCCATCCTTTATTTAGGCTCTTGGACCAAGAGCTTTATTCCTTTTTGTAAATCCCTTAAAAAACCCTTAAATACACTTTAAAAAAACAATTTCTAATTTAAAAAAAAAAAAACACAAATCAAAAGTTAAATAACTCATTATGACAAAAATACAAAATTCATCCATATTAATCCAAATAATGTCTACATTCCAAATAATTCCAAAAAAAATTTATATCCCAAAACAAAGTTAACTATTTTTTTTATCCCATCCTCATATTTATCCTTTTTAAAATAATTTTCCAAGAAAAAACATAAATCCTCTAAAAACTTAAGAAAAAATAATTTGTTTATACAAGTGGATATTAAAACAAAATTTAAATGAAAATTAACCAATTAAATTAAATAATAAAAAAGACCAAGAAAACCTAATTTAACAAAAAAAAAACTATTTTCACAACTTAAATCAAAGAGTTAATTTAATTATGATTTAAAAATAAATAAATAAATAAATCTAACAAAATAAAAATCCAAAAAAACCCAAAATCCCAAAATAATCCCTAAACCCTTAACTACATTTATCCTAAAATCCAATTTTTAAGTCTCCTAATTAACCATAAAACCTAATTAATAATTAAATTAAATTATGTAAAATAATTTAAATAATTAAACTGATTATCAGGGGGTGTATAACTCTTTGGTGAAAGGGGCAATTGGGCTTCTAGAGGGGTGTTGTTAGTAATCTGGGCGCTAGGCCCAATTACTCAATCCAGTTCTAAAAAAAAGAAGAAAAAAAACAATAACGATGGGAAGAGAGTTTAATCGTTGACCGCTCCTGGACGTTGGATGGAGATCCAACGGTTATCCCTGAAACCCATATCATCCCTTGATCCCAAAGTATGATGATCGTGTGGTTACGATCATGAGTTAACGCAAGCCCATGGTATTCTCACGCGCGTTGGATCCTCTGGCTGACTGGAAAGTCAACCGATCTAAGGGCAACAAAGAACGCCACATGGCGCGAAACAACGGTCACACGGATGGAGTACAAAAGTCCAGCCCTCTTCACAACCCCTTATTTCTCCAATTTCCTTCTCTCTCTACTCTTAACGTTCTCTCCCTCTCTCTAAAACGCTCTCCCTTCTCTCTAACTCCCTCCCTCCGGTGAGCCTTCCGGCCACCGCGAATACCCCTCCACACCCAATTTCCGGTGCCGGAAACTTCAAACCCTCTCCCTCTTCCACCGTGTTCTTCTGGGTTCAAGATGAACCCTAAGAACCCTAGCTCCAAAACCCAGCTCCACTCACAACCCGAAGAACCCTAACCTAAACCCCATGAACCCTAACCTAACTTATGAACCCTAAACCCAATCTTCATCCAAAACCCAGAAACCCACACGAACCCTAACCCAGAAAGAAGAACCCTAACCCTAAGTGATGAACCCTAGGGTTATTCACATGAACCTTAACCCTAATCTAACCCTAAAAACCCAGAAACAACAACAACAACAACCCGGATTCAAAAAAATCAAACACAAACAAGCACTCACAGATCAGTATCGAGACCTAAAAAGCTAAGTTTTATGGATTACCTTCCGTGCAGTGATTCTGGTAGTATTTTGTCCGATTATCTCTATTCCTCCTTCTAATCCTTCTTCTTTTCTTATTTGCAGGTGCGAATGAGTTTCAGCTCAGAGGGTTAGGGTTCTAAGGATGAACCCTAATTCTCTTTATGTGTACGAGCTTTACTGAAAGGGATTGGATTCGCGCAACAATGTTCTTTTTTTCTTAGGGTTTTTTCTTTCTTTTTTTGATTCTGAGTTTCTTCTTAGTTTTTATAGGCATTAGCAATTAGGTTGAAATTAATTAGATTTGGTTTTGTTTTAGGAAAGTTCTGATGTAATTTTGATTTGATTTGATTTAGAATTAGGGTTTTGATTTCTTGTAATTTTTAGATCTGATTGTATTTTTTAGGTTTTTTGATTTGTACGAATTGGATTGTAAATTAATGAAATCAATGTTAATTTATTCTTTTTTGTCAAAAATCCAAATCTGATTTGATTCATTGCCCGATTCTCTGTGCGTGAAATTAGGGTTTCTCGTTGGGGAAGATGAGGACCCACTCATGGTCAACTATTTTGACCACACATAAACCTTATTAAAATAATAGATTAATAACAATGAATAAAAATAAAATAATCATAATCATACTAATAAACACTATTATTAATGGTAAAACAAAACAATATTGCACCATCTTCTAATGACTCGATTAAAAACCAGTCCCTATTAAGATCCTAATAATTAGATTATTATAATTAAAACTTAATATTTTAAATAAAAACTCTAAATAATAATTATGCCCTACTATTAATTTAATCCTTAAATAAAATATTTCTCTTAATTTTAATAATTAAATTCAAATAAATAGATTAAATAATTAATAATAAATTAATATAACCACTAATAAAATAATTCTTAACACTTCTAACAGAATTAACTCTTAATCTTAATAAAAAGCTAGATATGAAATAAGCCCAAAATAGTATTAATTCCAACAACACTTTAAAAATAAATTAACCCCTAAAATAAATAAAATCCTAAAAAACCCAAACCCCAAAATAAAAACCTTAAAAAATTGAAGTGGGCCTAAAAGTGCAAATAGGCACATACTGTCATCTAAATGCCACCCCCTGATAGTAATAAGTCTCTAAAATTGACTGCAAAATACTGGTCAAAATTTTGGGTGCGACAGCTGCCCCTATTTAATCGTCTTCGAATCAGAAGGATGATGTCGATGAGCCTTCCTCTTTTTGAAGAGGAGACGATTAAATACAAGAAGGACCCTAATTTTGACCGCGGAGTCTGATAGGTGCTACGTTGATATCCTAAAATCCCTGGTTATAAACCCTTTGGAGAAATACCGATTAAACTCCTTTAACCCTGAAAGTAATTATAATTCTATGCCATGTATGCATGTTTAGAAGTATGTATGCTCTTATGCATGATGCATTATTTGGGCTAACGTCTCTTTTATGATATGCAATGCATATCTTTGCAGAAACCATATCCTCCTGTAACATTCCAACTTCCCGACCCTTGAACCCTTAACTCCTTGTGACCAGTTATTTGCTCTTGACATCTGGAGATGCGTAGAGAAACTCCCATAGTGATTGAATTCTGACCATCAATTTGCGGATCCTTTATTTTTATCTTGAGAGAAAATATGATCCTTTTGTTGTTTCCGAATCGAAGTAAAATACCTTTTTCCTTTTTTTTAGCTTTCGATTATACCCAATGTTTCAATGCATTATTATAAATAAAATCGGCATTTTGTAATCAAGCAGAAAAGTTGAAAAGCAAAGAAAATTTTATTCATTGAGAAGTAGGCCTATAAACAGGCAAAAGTACATAAGGAAAGCAAATCCTCATAAGGAGGAAGTACTACAAAACAGAAAAGAAATGGCAATACGAAAAACAAATTTATCTATGTCCCTATTAAATTTAACACTGGCTAATATCCTTAAATCTCCGAGGTCTTGACACTCTGCTTCTGAAGATGATGACTGGATTGATCATTCCTTTCTGAATTCCATTAGTGCTATCAGTCTTATGCCTTTTGGATATCCTTAATTTCGCCTGGACCGTTATTTTAGAATCTTAGTCCACCAGGATGCTATACCATTTGTTTTCAACTAAGCCACCCTTTAGGGTTTTCGACTTGTTGGGTATCATTTTTTCTAAGTCCCTAATTTTTGCCTGAATTGCTCTTTCGAGTTTTCAATTCACCGGGACGCCCTAACTTTTGCCTAAGTCGCCTTTTAAGGTTTTCGACTTAGCGGACTTTTATCCTCTTTTTCTAGGCATAGTGTTTTTTGACTGAATCGGAATTTACCGGTCGTGGTAAATCCACTCCATCCATAGTAGTCAATATTAAAGCTCCTCCTGAAAATGCGCTTTTTACAACATATGGTCCTTCATAATTTGGAGTCCATTTGCCACGAGGATCTTTATGGATAGGTAGCACTTTCCTTAACACCAAGTCCCCTTCTTCGAATAGGCGAGGACGAACTTTCTTATCGAATGCTTTCTTGAGTCTCCGCTGATATAGTTGACCATGACATACAGCAGCCATGCACTTTTTCTCTATGAGATTCAGTTGATCAAGTCTATTCTGTACCCACTCTGCTTCATCCAGCTTAGCCTCCATTATGACCCTTAGTGAAGGAATTTCTACTTCAACCGGGAGGACTGCTTCTGTGCCATATACCAAGGAAAAAGGAGTAGCTCCTGTCGAAGTTCGAACTGAGGTTCTGTAGCCATGTAGTGCGAAAGGGAGCATTTCATGCCAATCTTTGTAAGTCTTCACCATTTTCTGGATGATCTTCTTGATGTTCTTATTAGCAGCTTCTACCGCTCCATTCATTTTTGGGCGATAAGGTGATGAATTGTGGTGATCAATTTTGAAACTCTCACATAACTCATCCATCACTTTGTTATTCAGATTGAGCCCATTGTCTGTAATGATCTTGTTTGGAACCCCATAGCGACAAATTATCTCTTTCTTGATGAATCGTGCAATGACTTGTCTTGTCACATTGGTGTAGGAAGCAACTTTGACCCATTTGGTGAAGTAATCAATAGCAACTAGAATGAACCGGTGTCCATTTGATGCCTTAGGTTCGATCATCCCGATTATGTATATTCCCCACATAGAGAAAGGCCAAGGAGCAGTTAAGACATTCAAAAGAGTTGGTGGCACGTGAATTTTATCCGCATAGATCTGACATTTATGGCACTTCTTGACATATTTGAAACAGTCCGATTCCATGGTCAACCAATAATACCCTGCTCGGAGGATCTTCTTAGCCATTGCATGCCTGTTTGCGTGGGTTCCAAAGGATCCTTCATGTATTTCCTTGATAAGCATGTCCTGTTCATGTCCATCCAAACACCTGAGCAACACCATGTCGTGATTTCTTTTGTAAAGTACCTCTCCATCTAGGAAAAACTGAGCAGCCAGTCTTCTGAGTGTTTTCTTATCCACACTGGAAGCATTTGCAGGATATTCTTGTTTCTGGAGGAACTGTTTGATATCATAAAACCACGGTTTATCATCCACTTCTGCCTCTACTGCCCCACAATAAGATGGTTCATCAAGGTGATCAATTCTGATGGCTGGTGCTTCATTATACCATTTGACCTTGAACATGGACGCCAAAGTTGCCAAGGCGTCTGCCAGTTGATTCTGATCTCTAGGAATATGATGGAAGGTGATCTCATCAAAGTACATTATCCTTCTCCAGACACAATCTCGATACCGAGTTAATTTGGTATTAAGTGTCCTACATTCCCCTTTGACTTGATTGATGACGAGAGCTGAATCTCCATATACCTCTAAGATCTTGATTCCCAGCTTGATGGCTTCATTAATTCCCAAGATACACGCCTCATATTCTGCCATATTGTTAGTACATGAGAAGCATATCCTGGCGGAAAAAGGTATGTGAAATCCTGTGGGAGAAGTTATGACAGCCCCCACACCATGTCCTTCTGCATTTGAGGCTCCATCAAATATAAGCTTCCACCGAGATCCAGGTTCAGGTCCTTCATAAGAACTTGGGATATCATCATCTCTTACAGCCATTACGTCCTCATCTGGAAAGTCAAATTGCATAGGCTGATAATCATCCAACGGTTGATGAGCGAGATGATCAGCTAACACACTTCCTTTTATGGCCTTCTGGGCAACATACTGGATGTCATATTCAGTAAGTAACATCTGCCACCGAGCCACTCTCCCAGTCACTCCAGGCTTCTCAAATATATACTTGATAGGGTCCATCCTTGATATTAGCAAAGTAGTATAGCACACCATATATTGTCTTAATCGTCGGGCAACCCATACAAGAGCACAACAGGTCTTCTCTAAGAGCGAGTATCTAGATTCGTAATCTGTAAATTTCTTACTCAAGTAATAAATTGCATGCTCCTTTCTCCCTGTTTCGTCTTGTTGTCCGAGTACATAACCCATCAAATTATTAAGCACCGTCAGATACATTATGAGTGGTCTTCCAAGTACAGGTGGTATCAATATGGGTGGCTCTTGTAAATACCCTTTGATTCGATCGAAGGCCTTTTGACAATGTTCATCCCATTCAAGGCTTTGGCCTTTCCTCAATAACTTGAAGATCGGCTCATAAGTAGCAGTAAGATGTGAGATGAACCTAGCAATGTAATTCAGCCTCCCTAAGAACCCTCGTACCTCTTTTTTAGTCCTCGACACTGGCATTTCTTGAATGGCCTTCACTTTATCAGGATCAACCTCTATACCTTTTTGACTGACGATGAACCCCAACAATTTCCCAGATCTGACTCCGAAGGTACACTTCGCAGGATTTAACCGTAGCTTAAACTTTCTCGACCGTTCAAACAGCTTTTGCAGATTGACTATGTGCTCTTCCTCAGTTTGTGACTTAGCGATCATATCATCCACGTAAACCTCAATTTCCTTGTGCATCATGTCATGAAAGAGAGTAACCATTACCCTTTGATAAGTTGCCCCTGCGTTTTTCAGTCCGAAGGGCATCACCTTGTAACAGAAGGTGCCCCAAGGGGTAATAAAGGTAGTCTTTTCCATGTCGGAGGGAGCCATCTTGATCTGGTTATATCCGAAAAACCCATCCATAAATGAGAATACCAAAAATTAAGTCGTGTTATCCACCAATACATCAATGTGAGGTAATGGGAAATCGTCTTTAGGACTTGCTCTATTGAGATCTCGGTAATCTACACACATTCTGACCTTCCCATCCTTCTTTGGTACGGGCACGATATTGGCTACCCATTCTGGATACTTTACTGCGGCTAAGAACCCTGCGTCGAACTGCTTCTTAACCTCTTCCTTGATCTTGAGAGTCATATCTGGTCTAGTTCGCCTTAACTTCTGCTTGACCGGAGGACATTCGGGTTTAAGCGGTAGCTTATGTTCAGCAATATTTGTGTCCAAATCGGGCATATCCTGGTAGGACCAAGCAAACACATCCACATATTCCCGTAGCAACTTGATCAACCTCTCCTTTACATCCTCGTTCAAAGAAGCTCCCACTTTGACTTCCTTTTTATCCTCGTCAGTCCCCAGATTGATCACATCCACTGGTTCCTGATGAGGTTGTATCACTTTATCCTCTTGCTTTAACATTCTGGCGAGCTCTTCAGGAAGTTCACAATCATTCTCATCACCTTCTTCCGCTTGGTAAATCGGGAACTCGAAGTTGTAAGGGATTATAGCAGTGTCATTTTCAATAGGTTCATTTTTAAATCTGCATGAGGAATATTTTTATGCTTATTATTTTTTGAATTTGAGAAAAAATGAAAGTACTTGGAAAGAAAAAAAGGTGTATTGCCATTTGAAAAAAGAATAACTAAGAAAGAAACAAAAAGGATCTTAATTGAAAACAAAATGCAGCTTTATTATTAAATAATTTAAAGAAACAAAAGGTGGCCCTACAAAGCTTGTCCATTTGCCTTGGGCATAGCAAAGGACTTATTATTATATTTTTTTTTAGAAAAAGTAAATTACTTTGAAACAGAAATCATCTCAGGAATCTCAATGGCTCTCCAGTTATTGAGAACTGTATCTGGTGAGCAATGGCACATCCAACCTGGTATTTCTTTGTCTTCCTCTTCAATTGCGGTCACTTGGTCTTTATCTTCGAATCCAACACTATGGAAAGTTTCTTCAAGTGGAGGAAATATCATTGGACCAGTCTTGTGCTCTTCATTTTTAGCCGGTTTGTAACCCAGCCCGAATTGATCCTTCTTTTCATGTATCTCTATCACCTTGCCCCAGCCCCTAGTATCCCCATTCTAAATCAAGTCTGTGATCCTTTTCGGACTTTCCTCCTGTCTAACGACTTGCTTACGACTGACCGTCGCAACCTCCAAAGCTTGGAACGGTATTTCAAAGGTTTCTCCATCCACTTCTATGTATCTGAAAGATGTGAGATGACTGACGAACATGTCCTCCTCTTTATCAACAATTATTAAGCTATCTCCTGATATGAACTTCAACTTTTTATGAAGTGTTGAAGTAACTGCGCCCGCAGCATGAATCCAAGGTCGTCCTAAAAGACAAGTATAAGAAGGATTGATGTCCATGACTTGGAAAGTGATCGTGAAGGTATGAGATCCTATCACTGTAGGTATATCCAGCTCTCTAATTACCATTCTCTTTGAACCGTCGAAAGCCCTGACAACCAAAGAACTAGTCTTCATAAAAGTTCTCACCGATGTTAACTTCATTAGGGTATCCTTAGGCATAACATTCAGAGCAGACCCTGTATCCACCAACACTCTTGAAAGGACAGTGTCATGGCATTTAATTGATATGTGTAAGGCCTTATTATGCTTTTGCCCCTCAGGAGGTAATTCCTCGCTACTGAAACCCAGACAAGTACTGGCGGAGATATTGGAGACCACTTCGTCAAACTGTATCACTGAGATATCTTTAGTCACATGGGCCTCATTTAAGACCCTCAGCAAGGATTCCCTGTGTGCTTTTGAGCTTAATAACAATGACAGATATGTTCTTTTTAATCCTTAAAAACTCCTCAGCGTCTTCTGGAGATATGTTCTTTTTGGAAGATCCTTCTCCTGTGTTGGTGGTCTCTTTCCCTTTTGAGCTTTCAGGAGTATCCTTCTTAGGTAGTTCAGATGAGTATACTCTTCCACTAAGGGTCATCCCTCCAATACCAGCTATGTTAGTAACTGCTGGTGACGGCACTATAGTCTTTCCTCCTACTGACGCAGTGACGTCATATTTCCAAGGTACAGTCTTGGAGATTTCATAGGGAAATGGCGTTGGTACATGGAACGTGATAGGACCTTCTGACGCTGCAGGCACCGGAGCTTTGACTGGCGTAGGAACAGGTATCTGAATTCGTGTTCGTGCATGCACCAGAATTGTTATTTGAATAGGAACCTGTGTAGGCCTTGAAACTGGTATTTGGATGAGCGCCTGTGCCTGCCTGGGAACCGGTATCTGAATAGGCACTTGTGTAGGCCTTGGAACTGGTATTTGGATGGGAGTCGTGACTCCTCTTTTCTGGTGTGGAATCTCAGAAGGTGCCTGCCCCTGGGAGTCTAAGGCAGCTACCTCATTCATATTCCCCAAGTACCCAATCTGTACTATCCCTTGGTCCATTAGTTGTTGGAGGACCTCCTTCATCTTCTTACAGCTATTGGGATCAATCGCGCAATTCTCACAGTCACCGTGCAGCCTTTCAAACTCCTCATACCCAATTAAGGTTTCCCTCACTTTCGTCATAGGGGTCTTTACTTGCTCCACCCCTCTAATTATGACGTCCTCTCCTAATCCCTCAACGGAGTTAACAGTTGGTCCAGCGTGCCCTGGGAAAGGGTTATCTCCTACATTTGGAGTGTCATAACTGAAGTTGATAACCTTCTGATCCAGCAAATCTTGCACCCTAAATTTGAGAGCCAAACATTTTTCAGTCGTGTGCTCTGGCGATCCAGCATGGTAATCACATCTAGCATTAGCGTCATACCCTCGAGGAAGAAGCGTAGGAGGGGGCCCTAACGGCTTGATTTCTACCAATCCCTTTTGGATTAGCATCGGCAGGATTTGAGTATATGTAGTGGGTATAGGGTCAAAGTCCTTCCATGGCCTCCTTTGTTCCCTTGGGGGATACCTTTGTTGTTGTTGATTTTGCGGAGGTGGCGCCCTTGGTTGTTGCACTTATAGCGTAGGAGTTGCTTGATTTGAAGCCACAGCAGCCACATGAGGTACTTGAGAATACCCATCAGCAGCAATGGCATTGGCCTCCCTCTTTGAGTTATTACTGGAATACCTTCTGTTATTTGATTGACTGGAAGATGGCTTTCCAATCTTCCCGCTCTTCAAACCATTCTCGATCCTTTCTCCAATGATGACTAAATCTGCGAATCCAGTCGAGACAGATCCAATCATCTTCTTGTAATATATCCCTTGCAGTATTCCCATAAATGTGTCCACTAGCTCGCTTTCCCTTAATGGAGGTTGCACACGAGAGGGTAGCTCCCTCCATCTCTGGGCATACTCCTTAAATGATTTATTCCCTTTCTGAGACATGTTTTACAACTACATGCGATTAGGGGCCATCTCTACATTGTATTGGTATTACCTTATGAAGGCACTCGCCAAATCATCCTAATTTTTTATGTAAGTCCTTTCCAGTTGCATGTACTAGTCCAAGGATGCCCCACTAAGGCTGTCTTGGAAAACATGCATCATTAGCTTTTCGTTCTTAGCGTGTGCCCCCATCTTTCGGGAAAACATCCGAATGTGGCTTTTGGGACAACTAACCCCTTTGTACATCTCGAAGGTAGGCGCCTTAAACTTAGGAGGCACGACCACGTCGGGTACCAAGCACATGTCCATGGAATCAATCCCAAAGACCTTGGATCCTTCCACAGCCCTTAACCTTTTCTCAATTATCTTATACTTTTCATCCTCCTTTCTTCCTTCCACGGCAACTGGTTTGGTTTCACGAACTAATTTCCTTGAGTCTTCTTCTCCATATTGGAGGTGCCAGTCATTAGAGACCTCACGAGTGACAGGTATCTGTATGGGTCGTGATTCTCCATCGTGCTCGAGTGGAGGAACAGACCCCACAGGAGGTTGAGTGTTAGCCTTCCCTTTACTAGCCTCTAAAGCCTCACGTTCCAAGTCAGCCACAAATCCCAGAAGAGGATTGCTATCTTCATATTGGGGAGGAGGGGTAGGAGCATTCCTGCGGTTACTAGCCTCGGTGTCTCTTGCTATCATATTCTGGATAGCTCGAGTCAGCTGGTCGATTTTATCCTTCATCTCCTCCACATTTCCCTTGACAATATCCACATCTCCCTTTAGAGCAGCGTGATTCTGTTCCATTTGTTCCATAGCTTTCCTTTGGTGAGCACGGGTGTTGGGTCGAGAAGTCAGATTGTTGCGAAGATTCTGAGAAACAAATGATTTCCGTTTAATGCCCTTTCTTTTATATGTTATGCATGAATGAATGTATGAGTATGCAAAATGTTTTTTTTTCAGGAATCTTAAATTTTCAACCAATTAAGAGTCAAACCAAAGATAATGGAAATTCAAACATTTTTATTAATGAAAGAGAGTACTTAGGGATAACCCTTAAAATATTCATAGCAAAATCCCAAAAGTAAGAAACCAAACATAAAAAGCCTAAATCCTTCTCCTAATTCTGGCTCTGAAGTCTTCCACCATCCCACGACAAAGTGTAAGGAAATCAGAAATCTCCTTTGCTGGCTTGAAAATAATGGCTATTTCCTCAGCTTCCCTTAATTTCCGAGGGATCTCATGTATAAGGTCATTGGTCAAAAAGACCAACTTATCATATCTGTCTTCAAAGTATACCTTTTCCCTTTGTAGATTATCCATGATCGCCAAGTCTTCTGCAACGGTGTGCTCCAATTGGCTATTGTGGACTTCAGTATAGTGGCCCCACTCTCTAAGCTCTTCATAGGACGCTTCCAATTCCTCATAGGCTCTCTTAAGTGCCTAATTTTCCTCTTGAGCTTGTAACCACCCTTCAGGTCGTTGGGCAAGAAGTTCTTCAACTGTTCTCATCCGCACGATCGCATCCAACGCTTGCCTTTTACTCCTGAGGAGAGCATCTGCCAAACTTTGAACCTCAGATTCTAAGTCAAAGATTCGCCTATCATACCCTTCTCTGACCTCCCTTTGTGTTGAGGACATCCATAAGTTTCTCCATTCGTCCCTTTGCCTCTAAGCCCTATCTAGATTCGCTTGTTGAGTTTGAAGGCGTGAGCTCAAAGCTTGAAGATCAGCATGGGCACGCTCCTTCTTTTCCTCCTTCATTCGAGCTAATCCTTCATTGACCTTCGATTGTTCCATGGCTTCCTTAAGGCTCAATCTCAGCTGGCTACTTTCTCCAGTAGCTTGGTAGAATTTAGCCTCCCATTCACCTTTCTCTTTTGTCAATCTGGCAATGGTCTCCTTAAGCTTTTCACTTTCTTCCATGGAGATTGCGGTAGGTGGAGGAACCATGGGATCAACGGGACCATCTAAAGTAAAGGGAAGCTTTATCTTCCTTATCCTTTCCTCCATCCATTGTGAATATGGGACCCTTGATTCCTCTCTTAGCCTTTTCAGACTGCTTTTCCCTTTTATACTTTGCTTCCATGCTTCAGAAATCCTTAGGACATCAGGATGATCTCCTTTCACACCTTGTAGGATGAAGCCTTTTAGCAACTTATCTTCTGGCTTGTAGGAAAAAGGGTGTCCTAGTTGCCTCATCGCCAAAATAGGACTATAGCTTATGCACCCTCTTGAGCCAATCAAAGGTACATTAGGAAAGTTCCCACAACTCAAGATCACGTCATCCCTTTGGATTATTTGAGGAAACCATAGGATGTCCTTACCAACACGGGATACCAGATATTGGGACCACTCGTAGGCCTTCATTTGTCTCATGTCTCCTATGTCCTTCACTAGATGGGAACACAACCACTTGTATAATAGCTGAGGACAACATAGCATAGTCCCTCCCTTCTTCTCAAACCTACAATGGAGAGTGAAGTATATATCTGCCAAGAGAGCTGTTGAAGGATCCTCCTCTCCAAGGGTAACAGCCAGAAATAGATTGACAGCGGTGATGTCTATGAAGTTTGGAACACTTGGGAATAGGACCAACCCAAAGATAAGTAATACCATGATGGTGTCTAGGGCTACCCAATTCTTGCAAGCCGCGAAGTGACTAGCTTTACTCTCTAAGAACCATTTAGGGAACCCTTCGAAGTCATCTTTAGTTTTCCAATGAGCTTGTAGGTCCTCTTCACGAATATACAAACAGCTTGCCATCTCTTTCAATGAAGGTCTATACCCCAATGCTTTGAATGGACCTTTATTGTTTTTGGGGAAATCCAGTATCTTTCGAACCTCTTCTAAAGTAGGTGCTATTTGGAAGTCCTTAAATTGGAAACACCTTAACTCGGGATCATAAAATTGGGCCAAGGCAGTTAGACCCTCCTCTTGCATAGGAAATAGAACTAAGTCCAATATATCTCCATACCTACGAAGTATAAGTTTCCTTCTTTCCTTGGGTAATTCAGCAGCATAAGTCTTTAGGCTTTTTATATCTGATATCCTTACTCTAATGGGGAGAGTTCTCTTCTTTCCAACTTCCATTGTCCTTTGATTTAATCCTTTTTTGTAAAATTTTAAGATTCCTGTGAATGCAAAAAAAGAAAAATTTATGAGGATGATGAATGCACATGATGTCTTGATTAGGGTAAAGGTAAAGTGTAAGCATGCCCCTAGTAAGGTGGGCTTCCCTAGAACAGGCTGGGTCTAAGTTAAGACTACCCAATCCCCTCACAGGTAGGTTACCTAAATTTGGCCAGCATAACGACCCCAAAATGTTTAGACTATACCCTTGTTTTACCATGAGAAGGAGCAAGCCTTCCTACGGTAATCCTTCGGGATAAGTCTCATTTGGGATAGGACCCTAGTAACAACCCTTGAGGGTTGAATACATAAGGTCCATGATTGGTGTGGGGTAGGTTAGGGTTCTCAGAGTCTCGGACCACATCCAAATCATTCCACTACGAGAGGGGTTAGCCCTTTCGTGAGGACGACTTTGGAAGGATCTACTCTGAGTGTGGCATCAATGCATTTTAGGGGACGTTGCGTCCCCCGCAAAAACATTTCCATTCCACTTTAGGTTCTAGGGTTATCCTCCAAGCTTTGGGTTTTAGCTTCACTCTTTTTTTTTATTGCCCCAATCCCTTGCATGATAACAAAATAAAACAAAATGTTAAATAAATAAATATATATGAAATAAAAATAAATAAATAACAATAAAATAAAAAACCAAAAAATAAACATCCAAGACAAACAAAACCCTAAATCCTAAGGCTAGGATTGACTCTCGCTAGGAAGGAATCCCCAGCAGAGTCGCCAGCTGTCGCGACCGGCAAAAATATTCGAGTCGCCACCATATTTTTTAAAGGAAAATAATGATAAACCTAAATATCCTAATCCTAAGGTAGATATTCCTACGGTTCGGGAGTCATTTAAGTGAAGGGAAGGTGTTAGGCACCCTTCACTTCCATTGTACTCAATGGGATCCACCTTTGAGTTTAGGGTATGTTTGTTTGTCTAAATGAAAAGAAAATCTAAGTTTTTTCCTAATTATACTCGCTAGGGTTGGTTTGCAACCCTATGCCTATGTACCCTCAAAATGAAGGATCAGAGTAACCGTAGTTCACCTCCCCTATTCCTACCCCCTAATCCTATTCCTAAATCCCAAATCCTATCCCTAAATCCCTTTGTCCATTGTTTATACTCTCGGAAGAAGAGTTTTATCCCTTAAATCTAGTGTTTATACTCCTAGATGAGGAGTTCTATCTCTTAAATCCCTTTGTCCATTGTTTATACTCTCGGAGGAAGAGTTTTATCCCAAAAAATCCATATCCCTTATCCCCTATCCCATCCTTTATTTAGGCTCTTGGACCAAGAGCTTTATCCTTTTTTGTAAATCCCTTAAAAAACCCTTAAATACCCTTTAAAAAAACAATTTCTAATTTAAAAAAAAAAACACAAATCAAAAGTTAAATAACTCATTATGACAAAAATACAAAATTCATCCATATTAATCCAAATAATGTCTACATTCCAAATAATTCCTAAAAAAAATTTATATCCCAAAACAAAGTTAACTATTTTTTTTTATCCCATCCTCATATTTATCCTTTTTAAAATAATTTTCCAAGAAAAAAACATAAATCCTCTAAAAACTTAAGAAAAAATAATTTGTTTATACAAGTGGATATTAAAACAAAATTTAAATGAAAATTAACCAATTAAATTAAATAATAAAAAAGACCAAGAAAACCTAATTTAACAAAAAAAAACTATTTTCACAACTTAAACCAAAGAGTTAATTTAATTGTGATTTAAAAAAAAATCTAACAAAATAAAAATCCAAAAAAACCCAAAATCCCAAAATAATCCCTAAACCCTTAACTACATTTATCCTAAAATCCAATTTTTAAGTCTCCTAATTAACCATAAAACCTAATTAATAATTAAATTAAATTATGTAAAATAATTTAAATAATTAAATTGATTACCAGGGGGTGTATAACTCTTTGGTGAAAGGGGCAATTGGGCTTCTAGAGGGTTGTTGTTAGTAATCTGGGCGCTAGGCCTAATTACTCAATCCAGTTCTAAAAAAAAGAAAAAAAACAATAACGATGGGAAGAGAGTTTAATCGTTGGCCGCTCCTGGACGTTGGATGGAGATCCAACGGTTATCCCTGAAACCCATATCATCCCTTGATCCCAAAGTATGATGATCGTGTGGTTACGATCATGAGTCAACGCAAACCCATGGTATTCTCACGCGCCTTGGATCCTCTGGCTGACTGGAAAGTCAACCGATCTAAGGGCAACAAAGAACGCCACATGGCACGAAACAACGGTCACACGGATGGAGTACAAAAGTCCAGCCCTCTTCACAACCCCTCATTTCTCCAGTTTCCTTCTCTCTCTACTCTCAACGTTCTCTCCCTCTCTCTAAAACGCTCTCCCTTCTCTCTAACTCCCTCCCTCCGGTGAGCCTTCCGGCCACCGCGAATACCCCTCCACACCCAGTTTCCGGTGCCGGAAACTTCAAACCCTCTCCCTCTTCCACCGTGTTCTTCTAGGTTTAAGATGAACCCTAAGAACCCTAGGGTTCTTGGGAAGAACCCTAGCTCTAAAACCCAGCTCCACTCACAACCCGAAGAACCCTAACCTAAACCCCATGAACCCTAACCTAACTTATGAACCCTAAACCCAATCTTCATCCAAAACCCAGAAACCCACACGAACCCTAACTCAGAAAGAAGAACCCTAACCCTAAGTGATGAACCCTAGGGTTCTTCACATGAACCTTAACCCTAATCTAACCCTAAAAACCCAGAAACAACAACAACAACCCGGATTCAAAAAAATCAAACACAAACAAGCACTCACATATCAGTATCGAGACCTAAAAAAAAAGCTAAGTTTTGTGGATTACCTTCCGTGTAGTGATTCTGGTAGTATTTTGTCCGATTATCTCTATTCCTCCTTCTAATCCTTCTTCTTTTCTTATTTGCAGGTGCGAATGAGTTTCAGCTTAGAGGGTTAGGGTTCTAAGGATGAACCCTAATTCTCTTTATGTGTACGAGCTTTACTGAAAGGGATTGGATTCGCGCAACAATGTTCTTTTTTTCTTAGGGTTTTTTCTTTCTTTTTTTGATTCTGAGTTTCTTCTTAGTTTTTATAGGCATTAGCAATTAGGTTAAAATTAATTAGATTTGGTTTTGTTTTAGGAAAGTTCTGATGTAATTTTGATTTGATTTGATTTAGAATTAGGGTTTTGATTTCTTGTAATTTTTAGATCTGATTGTATTTTTTAGGTTTTTTGATTTGTACGAATTGGATTGTAAATTAATGAAATCAATGTTAATTGATTCTTTTTTGTCAAAAATCCAAATCTGATTTGATTCATTGCCCGATTCTCTGTGCGTGAAATTAGGGTTTCTCGTTGGGGAAGATGAGGACCCACTCATGGTCAACTATTTTGACCACACATAAACCTTATTAAAATAATAGATTAATAACAATGAATAAAAATAAAATAATCATAATCATACTAATAAACACTATTATTAATGGTAAAACAAAACAATATTGCACCATCTTCTAATGACTCGATTAAAAACCAGTCCCTATTAAGATCCTAATAATTAGATTATTATAATTAAAACTTAATATTTTAAATAAAAACTCTAAATAATAATTATGCCCTACTATTAATTTAATCCTTAAATAAAAAATTTCTCTTAATTTTAATAATTAAATTCAAATAAATAGATTAAATAATTATTATAAATTAATATAACCACTAATAAAATAATTCTTAACACTTCTAACAGAATTAACTCTTAATCTTAATAAAAAGCTAGATATGAAATAAGCCCAAAATAGTATTAATTCCAACAACACTTTAAAAATAAATTAACCCCTAAAATAAATAAAATCCTAAAAACCCAAACCCCAAAATAAAAACCTTAAAAAACTGAAGTGGGCCTAAAAGTGCAAATAGGCTCATACTGTCATCTAAATGCCACCCCCTAATAGTAATAAGTCTCTAAAATTGACTGCAAAATACTGGTCAAAATTTTGGGTACGACAGTGCTGAAAGAACACGGACGGGTGTCTAAATCAATATGGCGACTTCACTGGGGATTGAAATGCTAAATCGAACACGGACGAGTGCTGAAAGAACAGGTACGGGTGTCTAAGAAGTCAATACGGACGGGTATTAGAAAACATTCAAACACGGACGGGTGCTGAAAGAACACGGATGTGTGTCTAAGGTCAATACAGATGGGTATTGGAGAAAAAGTTCAAACACGGACGAGTGCTGAAAGAACACGGACGGGTGTCTAAGGTCAATACGGACGGGTATTGAAGTAAAAGGGTTCAGACACGGACGGGTGCTGAAAGAACACGGGCGGGTGTCTAAGGTCAATATGGACGGGTATTGGAGAAAAAGTTCAAACACGGACGGGTGCTGAAAGAACACAGACAGGTGTCTAAGGTCAATACGGACGGGTATTGAAGAAAAGGATTCAAACACGGACGGGTGCTAAAAGAACACGGACGGGTGTCTAAGGTCAATACGGACGGGTATTGGAGAAAAAGTTCAAACACGGACGAGTGCCTAGTGTAGCGAGCGAGTGTCAAAAACAATTAAAATATTAATTCTTGGCAAAAATATCAATTATATGAAATAAATAATATTTTTGGGATTTTTTGGTAAAATAAAAAATTTAAAATTTTTGTGAATTATTAAAAAAAGAATCAACTCAAAATCATTAAAACTCAGAGAGAAATTAATTTTTGAATCAATTAAATAAAATCATAAAAATTCAAATATTCAAATATTTGAAAAAGGGCGCCAAGAACATCTTGGCCTTGCCCGCGTGCTCTGTTTTTCCCAGATTTGCGTTTTCTATCCAATCTCACTGAATACTTGATTATATAATGCAATGTACGTATCAATTTGCTCGTTTCAACCTCACGATCATGTATATGGTCTTTAATTTCATTTATTTTAAGCATGGAATAAGAAATTAAAGAGAAACCTCAAGAACCCTAAATTCTGCACGAAGGTTCAGAAATTCCATACACGATTCATACAAAGCAATTGATTGAGGGAAAACACTCCATGCATGATTATGAACATATGGCCAAATTATTGTGCAGCAAAAATTGCATGGATCATAGAGTTAGAAGTGGTCATGCTTACCACTTCCAGCTAGTGATCGTGTTTTGTGTTAGAGGTGTTATAGCTTGGTTCCAAGGTTATGGACAGCTTCCCTAGGTGCTATGGAGTGTGTCTGGATGCTTGGAGTGGATTGATTGGAGCTGGAACTTGATTTGGCACCTCAACTGCAAATCTGTCAAAGGCTTGAGCAGTTGGCTGGTGATTTTGTGATTTTGGTGTTCCATATGTTATGTGAGTGTTTGGATCACTTCTATATGATGTTTATGAGGTGTGTGTGTGATTGGTTTGGTTGGAATAGCTATCAAACTCAAAACCCGATAGTGACTTGCCTTAGAAGGCAAAATTGGAGTGAAGAAGGAGATTTTGAGGAAAGCATCTATTTGATGGCTTTGGTGTACTCAAACTGATCACAATTGAGCTCTATTTATAGTAGAGCAAGTTTATTTTGCAAGGAATAGTGAATGGCAACTGCTGCATAGGTTTGGCCAATGTTGAGCAATGAGAATACAAGTCTCCTCTAGCCATTGACTAGAGGTTAGGGCACAGGTTGCTGGTTCCCTTGGTCTTGGATAAGTCTTAACTGAATTCAGTTGGCAATGGCTCAGTCCATGCCACCTTTGTGTATGCATTGAATGCTCCAATCCAAAATTGGAGTCTTGTCCCTCTTTTAGGAAATTCTAGGTTTGGCATGCTTATTTTGGTTCCAAAGACTTGGGAGGCTTGGGATTAGAGTTGGTTCCTCCTTGGCAAATCGAGCAAAACTCCAAAATCTGCCTTGCCTTGATAGTTTTCAATAAGGCATGTTGCCATTGTCATATCTCATGGCTCAAGTGGAATTTGATGGAGTTCTTGGCCATTTTGGAAAGCCCTCATATGATACAACATGTGTGTGATCATAGTTGGTCTTGATACTTTTTGGATCCAAGTGAAAAATCCCCCTACTTTTGGAAAAAAAACAAGACAGATTCTGACTTAGTGAAAATTTCACTAAGTGTTGGAAAAAGTGGCATTTCATGTTTTCAGCCATTTTGATCATTCCATAACTTAAAATCCATAATGAATTGGAATGAGGTGTAGTTGAAGCTTTTGCAGAGGTCCATAAGAGCTACAAATCCAGCTTTGAATGGGGAAAATGGCCTTGTGGTTTAGGAGTTATGATCCTCCAAAGTTGGTACCCTAGCCACTTTGTTCCATAACTTAGAAAATTTCTAAGTTTTTTATGGTTACCCCTTTTACAAGTTATCCCACTTTTCTTGATTTTTCTTGATGAATGATGATTCCAATCACACATTAACATCATTTTAGGGTTAAAGAACCATAATTGTGAAAAATCTCAAAAAGTCAAAGTTGACTTTTGTGCACAGTTGACTTTTTGTCAGATGAATTCCAAACTGTGCGATCCTCTATGAAATCAAGTCCTTGACCTAAATAAAACTTGATGGATTGATTTCATAGGTGTTATAGGGTGTATTGAATCATGTCCTAGGGTTTGGGAGCATGTCCTAGTCAAAAGTCAAAGGCACAGTTGACTTTTTCCGTGAAACCCTAATTGTGGTTCAGATGAAATTGAAACTTGTTGCTCAAGCTTCTTGGCTCAATCCATTGTTCCAAATGGACCAATGTGGTGTGTTAGAGACCCTCAAATCATGTCTTGAGGTCTTGGCTCATGATTTGTCCCAAAAGTCATTTTAGGGGTGAATTAGGTCAAGAAACCCTAATTCCTGATTTTTTATGAATGCATCCCCTGAGGCAAAATTGACTTGATGATTGGGTTTATGATGTCCCTTGGAGCATTATATGTTAGGCTTTGAAGCATTGGCTCATGCGCAGAGGAAAATTTCCATCTGGAGGCCCTGGTCGACCAAACCCTAATTTGGTGACACTGGCGATCTTAAGGCTTGATCCACCTAGAAGGGAGAAGCCTTGTGCTTAATCCTTGAAGTGGGAGTCCTCTTTATCCTTTGTGGATGTTTGAGAGGCTAGACAAGTTGAAGATCATGTCATTTCTTGATTGATCCTTTGTCTAAGAGCTCTGAGAGGGCTTGACACCCTAAGTCTGATTGTAGTAGATGCCCACCTATCTTTGGGGAGACTAATGGTTCATCCATATTGTGATGATGATTTGCACAATGATGGGAAATATTGGTGGTCAAAATTTGGGGTATGACAGATGCCCCTATTTAATCTTTTTGGACCCAAAGGTGTGAATGGCGAAGGTATTTGGGCATTCAGGGTGCAAGAGGATTAAATATCGGAATACCCAAAATTTTGATGGTGGTTTTGAATGGAAGTTTGTGCATCCTTCTTCTTTTGCTAAGCAATGATGCTTAGAAAAGGTAAACTTCCCCTCGATCCTGGTTTCCTACCAAGGAACTGGTCTCAGTTTCTGATTTAAACTTCCCCTCGATCCTGGTTTCCCACTAAGGAACTGGTCTCAATTTCTGAAATAAACTTCCCCTCGGTCCTGGTTTCCTACCAAGGAACTGGTCTCAGTTTCTTTTTTAAACTTCCCCTCGATCATGGTTTCCCACCAAGGAACTGGTCTCAATTTCTGAAATAAACTTCCCCTCGATCCTGGTTTTCTACCAAGGAACTGGTCTCAGTTTCTTTTTTAAACTTCCCCTCGATCCTGGTTTCCCACCAAGGAACTGGTCTCAATTTCTGAAATAAACTTCCCCTCGATCCTGGTTTCCTACCAAGGAATTGGTCTCAGTTTCTTTTGAAATAAACTTCCCCTCGATCCTGGTTTCCTACCAAGGAACTGGTTTAAGTTTCTTTTGTCAATAAACTTTCTTGACAAGGGACGCTATGTGTAGCGATTTTCCTCAAACTTCTCGCCGAATTTTCCTGGGGAGATGCCATTTGATGGAAAAAGTTTTAATTGTAGAGAAGCACAAACTTCTATGTTTGAGACGCCATTTGTCGACTCTACTGGGGAAAACGAGTCTTCTTGAGAGACTGCTTTCATTTGGAGATATTACATCATACTTTTCTCGAGATCTTCTCAGAGAAATGCCATACGATGTACCCCAATTTTGAGGTGCCGATGACTTTGTTGACTTTGACATTCTGGAGAGAATGACCATTGTGTTGCTGAAAGTCTTTAGTTGAGAGGCTTTCTCTAGGGATTTTCCTTAATCCGGGAAAGCGAAGATATCATCTTCCATGGCGAAGAGTGATGCTGGCTGAGGGTTCTCTGGTTTTTCAGAGGTTCAAGTTATCAAAGTGGTCAAAGGCCGACTTCATCCCAGAAATAAACTGGAGGAGAGAGGTAGTTCAGATGCAACATTTCCTGACGAGGAAAGAACTGACAACTCGATTGAGAGGACTGTTATCACTAGGGGATAAGACCGACCAAAGTGATAGTGATGCAACATGAATGTGAATGTAAATCAATAATGCGTGATGCATGTATGTATATGCTAACATGACTGACGCGACATACAAACTAATAGATGAACACGACTGGATACTCGGCCACAGTGGGAGATAAAAAGTATCGCTGGTTCAAGATAGCAATTATACCTTGCTTAGGAGAAGTAGTCCTCGTGGGGAGCTACGTTGGTCGGGCTTAGGAGATAAGAACTCTGCCGGAGATGTCAGACGGAGTATTCGCATCTGAGATAACTAATCCTTCGTTCAGGCGCACTGGTTTAGAATGAGTACTTTGATTCTGCACTTTGAAGCTTAACCGACTTTGGGAAAAGCCATCAATGTTCTTTTGATGTTCAACAGTCAAAAGAATTTACCATCTCTATTAAAAGCAGAAAAATTTTACAAGTAAATTCATTTTTGTTTTATTTCAAGAATCGTTGATCATGTTAAAACGTCGTTCTGTAAAGCTAAAACAAATAAGAATTGCAAACAAAAGCACAAGGGCTCAAATTTTATTGATAGGATGGAAATCAGCCAAACGCGTGATTTCATAGAGTATTTACAAAGTTAGAAAATGGTAATTTAAGGGAAAAGGGCTACACCGAAACATAACGACCAATATCCTTCTACCAAATTTGACTTCGGGGCATCCTGAGCTTCTGTCGAAGATGACCTTGACCGGAGCTTTCCTGACGGATGATGTAACTGCTGCCGAGGGACTTACCCCTTTGTCGAACGTAGTTACTTGCCATTATCCCTAATTTTTGCCTGGATTGTACTTTGAGGTTTCCAATCCACCGGGATGATTTTTTATCATGTCTCTAATTTTTGCATGGACCACCCTTTCGGGTTTTCAATCCACCGAGACGTTTTTTTTTAGGCGAAGTATTTCTTGACTACGTCAACATTTGTGGGGTAGGCAAATTCCTCTCCGTCCATGGTTGCAAGTCTCAGGGCACCGCCTGAGAAAGCTTTCTTGACCACATATGGGCCGTCATAATTCGGAGTCCACTTGCCCCGAGAATCAGTGAGAAATGATTGTATCTTCTTGAGCACGAGGTCTCCTTTCATGAAGACGCGAGGTCGAACCTGTTTGTCGAACGCCTTCTTCATCCTTTGCTGATACAACTGACCATGGCATAGTACCATTATTCGCTTTTCTTCGATGAGGTTCAGTTCGTCGTGTCGACTTTGACACCATTCAGCTTATGTTAGCTTAGCTTCCATCAATACCCGGATTGATGGGATCTCTACTTCTATGGGGAGTACTGCTTCCATGCCATATACTAGAGAGAAAGGGGTTTCCCCTGTTGAAGTGCAGACAGATGTGCGATAACCGTGAAGAGCAAAGGGTAGCATCTCGTACCAATCTTTGTAGGTTACGACCATCTTTTGAACAATCTTCTTGATGTTCTTGTTAGCCGCTTCTACCACACCGTTCATCTTGGGTCGGTAGGGAGATGAGTTATGGTGTTTGATCTTGAACTCTGTGCACAACTCTTTCATCATCTTGTTGTTTAAGTTAGATCCATTATCAGTAATGATCTGGCTCGAAACACCATAACGACAAATGATATTGTTTATGATAAATCGGACTATCACTTGTCAGGTTACATTAGCGTACGACGCTGCTTCAACCCACTTGGTGAAGTAATCAATGGCTACCAGAATGAACCGATGTCTATTCGAAGCCTTGGGTTCAATCATGCCAATCATGTCGATTCCCCATATGGAAAAAGGCCATGGGGAAGAGAGAACTTTGAGATGCGTTGGCGGTACATGGATTTTGTCGGAGTATATCTGACACTTGTGACACTTCCTCATGTACTTGTAGCAGTCTGATTTCATGGTCAATCAGTAGTACCCTGCTCTCAGAATTTTTCTCACCATTGTGTGTCCGTTGGCATGAGTGCCAAAGGATCCTTCATGAATTTCTTTTATCAGCATGTCTGCTTCTAGTCTGTCTACGCATCGGAGCAAGACCATGTCAAAATTTCTCTTATAGAGTGTATCACCGCTCAGGAAGAAACCGCCTGCCAGCCTTCTGAGAGTTTTTCTGTCTTTCCTTAGCGCCCCAGGTAGGTACTCTTGTTTCTGAAGGAAGCATTTGATATCATGATACCATGGTTTGTCATCTATGACTGCTTCAATCGCGAAGATGTAAGCAAGCCTTTCAAGGCGCATTATGTCAATCTTAGGTAAGTCGTTCCATTGACCTACACTAATCATGGAAGAGAAAGTGGCTAATGCATCAGCCATGTGATTCTCCTCACGAGGGATATAATGAAACTCGACTCTGTTGAAGAAGGGTAACAACCTTCTTGTGTAATCTTTGTAAGGAATCAATCCTGATTGGTATGTGTTCCAATCTCCTTTGATCTGATTGATGACCAAAGCTGAGTCGCCATATACATCCAAGTTTTTGATCCTTAAGTCGATCGCTTCTTCGAGACCCATAATACAAGCTTCGTATTCGGCCTCGTTGTTTGTGCACTTGAATGTAAGTCTGGCGGTGAAAGGAATGTGGGTACCCTGAGGTGTTATGATAATTGCCCCAATTCTGTTTCCATAATGATTGATAGCTCCGTCAAAGATAAGTCCCCACTGGGAATCTGGTTCTGGCCCTTCACTGGGTAGCGGTTCATCGCAGTCTTTCATTTTCAAATACATGACATCTTTGTCTGGGAAGTCAAACCCGATTGATTCCTGATCGTTAATCGGTTGATGAGCCAAATGATCGGCTAAAACACTTCCCTTAACGGCTTTCTGAGCGTGGTACTCTATGTCATATTCTGATAACAACATCTGCCACCGGGCAATCCTTCCCGTGAGAACAGGCTTTTCAAAGACATACTTGATTGGATCCATTTCAGAGATTAACCAAGTGGTGTGACGAATCATGTACTGGCAAAGACGTTTGGCTGCCCAAGCCAGAGCGCATCAAGTTTTCTCGAGCATAGTGTACCGAGTCTCGCAGTCGGTGAATTTCTTGCTCAAATAGTATATGGCAGACTCTTTTCTTTTTGTTTCATCTTGTTGGCTAAGTACACAACCCATTGAGTCTTCCAAGACTGTTAAATAGATGATCAACGGTCTTCTTTCCACTGAAGGTGATAGAATCGGCGGGTTCGACAGGTATTCCTTGATACTGTCGAAGGCGGTTTGGCAATCTTCTATCCAAACGTAGTCCTGATTCTTTTTGAGTAATTTGAAAATCGGCGCACGTGTCGCGATCATGAGGAATATGAATCTGGAAATATAGTTCAAACGTCCCAGGAATCCCCTGACTTGTTTTTCAGTTTTCGGGGAAGGCATTTCTTGAATGGCCTTGACCTTGTCAGGATCAACCTCAATTCCTTTCTGGCTAACGATGAACCCTAAGAGTTTCCCTGAACGGACACCGAAGGTGCACTTATTGGGATTTAAGCGGAGTTTGTACTTTCGCGAACGCTTGAATAGTTTTGACAGGAGTGTCACATGCTCCTCCTCTGTTTTAGATTTTACAATCATATCATCGACATACACTTTAATATCTTTGTGTATCATGTCATGAAACAGAGTAGTCATGGCCCTCTGATAGGTTGCCCCGGTGTTATTCAAACCGAATGGCATTACCTTGTAACAGAAGGTACCCCAGGGGGTAATGAACAATTTCTCCATGTCTTTCGGCGCCATTTTGATCTGGTTATAACCCGAGAATCCATCCATGAAGGAGAAAACTTTGAACTTTGCTATACTGTCTACCAGCATGTCAATGTGAGGTAAAGGAAAGTCGTCCTTTGGACTAGCCTTGTTCAGATCTCCGTAGTCGACACACATTCTGACTTTTCCGTCCTTTTTCGGAACTGGTACTATGTTGGCTAACCATTGAGGATATTCTGACGTAGCGAGGAAACCCGCGTCAATCTGTTTCTGTACCTCCTCTTTGATTTTGATGGCCATGTCCGGGTGAGTTCGTCTTAACCTTTGTTTAACTGGCAGACATTCTGACCTTAATGGTAGATGATGTTCCACGATGCTGGTATCCAACCCTGGCATGTCCTGATAGGACCAAGCAAACACATAGGGAAATTCTTTGAGAAGCTTTGTCAATCTTTCTTTGACAGTTGGACTGAGCAGTGCCCCAATCTTAACTTTATTTCTCTCTTCTTCTGAACCCAAGTTGACTGTTTCCAGCAACTCTTTGTGAGGCTCAATGGACCTTTCCTCTTGTCTGAGTAGTCGGGAGATCTCCTCTGGAATTTCGTCGTCATTTTCTTCTTCAACCCCAAAAACCGAGAATTCAACGTTGGGAGAAGGCATCAGATCATATGTTTCAATGGGGTTTAAAACAAGCAATCTGCATGACGTTATGATTGTTTTTTAGAAGAGATAGAGAGAAATGCAAGAGTGTGTGCAATGTATTTCTTTTACTGCTTATTTTTATTATTGAGTTGTTTTTTAGGATTACCATTTTCTGAAAAACGAAAAGAGAAAACAGCAATTAATGCGGAAATTACAGAACGATGTCATTTTATTAATGAACAAGTCGATTCTTGAAACTACAGCCCTATAAAACAAAACTCTGTCGCTTTGGGCAAAGCGAAGAGGGATATTTACAGAAAGTGAGCCCTATCAAAACATCTGTTTCACCTGGGCAAGGTGAAAGGTTAAAGTAAAGATGGCAATTACTTAGTCTTATGAACAATCTTCAGAACATCGACAGCGACCCATCGGCGGTGAACTCCTCGGTGAATCAAAAAGTTTGGTACCTTCCTTGATTTGTCTTCAGAAATGACGCTGATTTTTGGCAGAGCAGGATCATTGGAATCTGTCTCCCAGGCAGAGTTGTCGTATGAGGATTCCTCAGTTGTATTTTGCGTAGTATTTGTACTCTCAGCTGTATCTCCCCATCCAGTTGGCTGGATGTCTTCGAGCCTGATACGAGAGCTTTCCGGAGCGGTGTACTTGACCTTGAAGTCGTATTTTCCACTCGGTTGTCCCAGTGTGTCCCACACTTCTTTGGAATTGGAGGAGTCATCCCTCTTGATGACGTTGATCTCGGGAAAAGCATAGTTGATGAATTCTAGTCCGGCAAGCTTTGCCAATTCATCATTGTACTGGATAAGTTCGGAATGACCTGAGTGTTGATCCCATGACATGGCGGGGACACAGGGATTCTGTTCAATGATGCTCAGCTAATTTTCATTGTTCGGCTGATTTTCTTGCCCCAAGTTTCCTGGGTACGGCTGCCGGATAGACAGGCCATCCATCGGGCCATAATAGTCGTGGTCAAAGTTGTCCTTCATCAGAGTGTCTTCCTCTAATGAGTTTGGTGGAGCACGGCATCCTTCCGGATCACAATCTCCATATATCATTTCGATGTCTGACCTGGGTATAAATCTCGGACTCTGTGCAGGATAGCAAAAGGGAGTCTGTGTTTCGCCCTGAGACGTATAACCGTCCTCGTTGGGATAGGATTTCCATCCTTCCTCCGTATCGGAGGAATCATCTTTATTAATGGTATGCACGTCTTGAGTCACTGTTTGAAGGAAACCTCCACTGTGGAAGAAGTCCTGAATGGGATGAAGACTTTCATCGTTAGCAGCTGTCTGGATGCAGGTTGCGGAAAAGCCAATACCCTTCTTTGTTTTGTTATCAGTGGGAATGACAAGCTGTCCCCATCCTTTTGCATTGTTATTCTCGATCACTTCGATAGCATTTCTGTATGAGGAAATCGAGGTTCCTTTCTCTGATTGATTCTTATTGCTCACCGAAAGTGCTTGGAACTGAGTTCCAACAACCTCCTCGGGTTCTACACAAGTAGACGATGACAAGTTACTCACGAGCAAGGCTTGTTCTCCACAGACTGTGACGAGTTGGCCGTTCTGGACGAACTTTAGCTTTTGGTGGAGGGTCGAAGTGACCGCCCCAGCCTGATGTATCCAAGGTCTTCCTAATAAACAACTGTATGTTGCCCGGATGTCCATGACCTGGAAAGTGACTTGGAAAGTGTGAGGACCAATAGTTATGGGAAGGTCGACTTCGCCGATAACCGTTTTTTTGGATCTGTCAAATGCTTTGATGATGACCTCGCTGGTTCTCATTGGAGGTCCTTTGAATGATAATTGCATCAAAGTGGACTTCGGCATAACATTCAGGGCTGACCCTGTGTCTACCAGTATGCTGGCTAAAGCATCGTCCTGGCAGTTGACTGTAATGTTGAGTGCCATATTATGACGGCGACCTTCTTCAGGTAATTCCTCATCACTAAATCCCAAGTTATTGCAGGAAGTGATGTTAGAGACAATGCTATCGAGCTGTCTAATTTTTACATCCTGTTCCATAAAGGCTTGCTCCAAGACTTTCTGTAGAGCCTCCCTGTGCGCTTCTGAACTAAGTAACAGTGATAATACCGAGATCTTTGAAGGAGTTTGTAACAGCTGATCAACAATGTTGTATTCACTCCTTTGGATGAGCTTTAGCATCTCATCATCGTTTTTTGAAAGGTCAAGATTACTGGATTGACCAACTGGTGGATTGAGAACTTTTGTCTGAGGTTCCTTTTCTTTGTTGGGTTCTCCAACTCCTCTGTTGAAGATTCTACCACTCCGTGTTACTCGACTGATGTCTGCAATATTCACGATGGAGGGTAACAGAATTTCCTTTCCATTCTCAATTGTTGTTGCACCGTATTTGTAAGGGATAGCCTTAGTTGATTCATACGGTAGTGGTCCCGGTAGATAGATGACTATGGGAGCCCTCTGATTTTTCTTACCAACGTAAGTAATTTCGATCCATTCCCGGTTGGGAACTCTCGATTCGTCAAGTAGAGGGATAATGGTACAAACATCCCTAGCCCTCTGATGATCAGAGATTATGACGACGTCCACGATTTGATCAACGAAGTAGTTGACTGATCCAGAACTTGACCATGGTTAAATTTCTTTGCGGTCCAACTGACTTTGAAGGGCTGCTCGCACGAGGTAGCATCCTTGATTATCCACTGAGCAAACTCCACACCGCTCATAGTTGTGTAGTGGCACTTGGCCACGTCCGCTTTAAATATAGTGTAACCTTATTAGATCTATTTCCATCGACCGAACATCCTGACTTTGATATCTAGTAGGATTCCCGTTAGTGATACTAATTTGCTGGGTGTCTTCATCCATATAGATTGGAAGCCACCAGTGGTTCAACAACTGCTGAAGTGTTTCCTGGACAAGGGCACAACCTTGATCGTCTTCGCAACCCGCTCTACAGCCCTGATAATCATGTGATACCAGGAACCCGAGCCGAACCTGTTTAGCATGTAACTCCACCAGGCTGGTATTCATCAAGCGAATATCAAAGATTTGAATCATGTTTATTTGATAATGATTCCTATCATGGTAGTCCTGGATCCATCCAAGATCCATCTGATGCTGGAGGGCCTCTTGTACAAAAGAGCATCCCTGTTTGTTTACCGAGCAAGTCAGACAGGAATTGTAATCGTGACGCGGTAGATTATGATACTGGCTTTGCCTTGAGTGCATTGTCACCAAGTTGACATTCATCGCACAGATATCGTGGTTTTGAATGATGTTGGAATTCGTATAAACCATGTTAACTCCACGAACTCAGTGCTCTTGGATCCATCCGAGATCCATCTGTTCCTGTAGAGCTGATTGCACCACAGAACATCCTTGATTGCTTTTAGAGCAGATATCACACTGGTGATAATTATGAGGTGGCACATGGCCATATCCACTCTGTCTACAATGCATCTTGACCAAGTTGGCCCTCAATAAGAGTACATCGTGAATTTGATAGGTGTTGTTAGACTCTCCCTCTAACAAATTAATTGTAGCCTTCTCGTGTTGAGGCAGCGGGTTCGTGAGAACATTCGGATTCGTATCTTTGAAAGATAAGACCCCGCTCCTAACAAGCTTTTGCACATCGGATTTGAAACTGAGACAACTCTCTATGTTATGCCCTGGTCCTCCTTGATGGTAAGGGCAAGTCTGATCCACCTTAAACCAAAAAGGTGGATTTTTCGGTACTGTAAGAGGAGACTTAGTCTGGACATGCCCCTTGGCCAGTAGTAACGGAAATAGTTCTGCGTACGATACGGGTATAGGATCAAATCCTGGTGGCCGCGTTGTACGGTTGTTGTTGTATTGAGGACGAGCCTGCTGAAGAGGCTGGTGTGTCCTTTGCTGAAATTGCTGCGAATGCGGTTGGCTTTGAGCAACCTGAGGTTGATACGTAGAAATAGGCGCAGGGCTGATAGCAGGAGTTACAGCTGCTACTGGTTGGTACCGTCGCCTTTGCTTTCCAAGAGAGATATTCCCAATATCTTGCTCCTTTTTCTTAGGTAGAGCACTACCGTATTTTTTAGTACCGCTTGTCGACCCAGTGTCTTTGACTAGACGTCCTTCTCGAACGGCTTCCTCGAGACGCACTCCCATACCGACCATTTCGGTGAAGTCGCTGGGCGCACTGGCAACCATTCAGTTGTAGTAAAATGAGCTCAAGATCTTTAAGAAAATCTTTGTCATCTCTTTTTCCTCAAGAGGTGGACAAATTTAAGCGGTAATTTCACGCCATCTCTGAGCGTATTCCTTAAAGGTTTCCTTGTCCTTTTGCGACATTGATCTGATTTAAGGGCAAGAGTTACCCTTGTATTTTTCAAAATCGGGTACTTGGAACTTGTGCGGGACTTTCACATTGGGGACTAAGCAAAGGTCTGCGGCATCCTTTCCAAATAGATCCTGACCGCGAAGGGCCTGCAGTTCTTTCTGCATCTCTAGGAATTGTTCCTGGAGCTCATTCATTCTTTCGAACATGCTTTCCTTTCTACCCGAAGGTATCTGTGGAATCTGTCCTTCCGGGATAGTGTGCATCACAGGGGGTGGTACCATTACTACGACAGTGAATCTTGGTGTTTCTCGAAGTTTGTAACTTTTAGAAGTCCTTATTATGCCTCTGGCTTCCTCGCTTTCCCGAAGTTTGTAACCTTCAGGCCCAGCGGCTTTTGTTATAATTCCCTTATCTTCAGTGATCGGCGGAACATATCCTTCTAGGATATAGTTAACAGGCATACCCCAGGGACGATCTTTCGGCATTTGATACATAGGATCATACTTCTCCACTATGGGCGTTGAGGTGATCTCTGAGATCACAGTTCTTTGTAGCTGAGCTTCTGCCATGGCTTGCATGTCGTTACGAAACTTTCTCATATCCTCTCTCAGAGCGTCGATCTCTTCTTTCAACTCTATGTTCTCTTCCTCGAGATCATCCATCTTTTTCTAACGATTGGCCCGAGTATTATACGAATGAGACAGTTTGACTCTAGAACCGAGACACAAACGTGAGATTCGTAGGTAAGAAGAATACGTGACGTGAGAATGACGAATGCAATGATTATATTAATTGTTTTTTGGTTTAATCAAAATAAACTTCAACAATTAGATTGCAAATATCAAACAGTGGGGACACCCCCGTTTTATTGAATTCAAAGGATTGCGGAAGTGGAAATACAGTAAATTACAAGGTGCAAACAGAAACCTAAGCTAATGGGTCCTGAGTCCTCTCTGAGGAGAACTCGGGTGCTGATTCTGGTACTTTCCTTTTGTTGGACCGGGGCTCTTGGGCCGTTGTTGGGTTGTCATTCCTTTGCCAAGTGAAAGGAGCGAGCAAATTCCTTTGGTCATCCTGATTTTCTACAGCATGTTGCTCCAAAATCTCAATCAGAGCATCCTTATCTTTAAGCAGTTGCTGTATTTTGGTACACTCTACATTGAGAATGCGGTACTTGTTCTTCCAAGACCTCCTCTCCTGTTGAACTTTGTTGAGAGTAACCTGAAGTTTTTCCGTTTCAGTCATGAAGTACATGACAGATTCCCTTGGCGGAAGAACTCCGTGACGAGGATAAGGCATTTTTAGCTTGAGAGCTCTAGTTTGTACCCAATGGAGATAAGGCTCCACCGAGACACAGTCCGGTTTTCCTAGAGACTCCCGTCCTTTCCTGTGAACATGTTTCCAAGCGTTCACTATTTCTGTCTTTAGTTCCCTGTCATTTTCTCCTTCCTTGAAGAAAAGACCATCCAAATGAACATTTCGCGGAACATGCCTCATCGGGTATCCAAATTGACGACGAACTAACACTGGATGATAATTGATTCCTCCCTTAGTTCCTATAAGGGGTACGTTGAGGAAGTTTCCACAATGGTCAATGATTCTGATCCCGTCATAAATCCTATTGTACTAATCTATATCAGAGTTGGTAAGAGACATGATTTTCTGCGACCAACGTAAGGCACTCTTATGATCCCAAAAGCGGTAGACTTAGGCAAATGGGAGATAAACCATTTATATAGCAGGGGTACACAGCACGTGATCATTCCTCCGCTGTATAAATTCCTTAAGTGTATAGAATGATACGTATCTGCGAGTAAGGTTAGTACGGCGTTTCCAATGAGAAAAACCTTAAGGGCGTCGATATCGATGAAGTTATCAATGTTGGGAAACAGAAATAACCCGTAGGTGAGTAAAACAAAGATGCTCTCGAAAGCAGTCACGTTCCCTATACTAGCAAAGTACAAAGCCTTCTTTACCAGAAACTTGGCTGGTAAACCTGGGATTCCTCCCTTGGTGGTCATGTCAGGCTTGACTTCTGACTCATCCAAATAGATTGCTCTTGCAATGATTTGATCCTTTGGAATTTCTTCCAGTCTAGAAAAGGGAGCTTGATCAGTAATGGGTAGATCAATCAGATGAGAATACTCCTCCAACGTTGGTGTGAGCTGGTAATCCAGGAATGTGAAACAGTGATAGACCAGATCGTAAAACTGAATGAGTGCCTCCGGGATTCCCTTAATTACATGGACCCTTAACAGAGGTAGCAGACCTCCGTACTTGGCTCTGAAAGCGTTAGGGTTAGTGATCATCCTTGTTAATCTCTTAAATCCCCTAGTTTTGGAACCTTGAAGGTATACTTGTGAGTTTTTCGTCTACCGAAATCCATGAGCGCAATCCTTTTCTCTCTGACATTTGCAATCATTGTCTTAGTTTAATTTGAAAAAGAGAGACTAGAAGAGAAATTTTTTCTTTTTTAATGTTTTTTTTAAATGAATGCATGAATGCAGCACACAAAAACATAGAAAAAACATGGGGTCAAAGCGTCGGTGTCATGAAGTCAAGGCTCTACCCATCCCAAAGGTTTATACTAGTGATTTTTGTACCTGTCTCTCAAAATCATTGATTCTTGTCGAGATAACATCAGCGGGTCGGGAACCGTGCTAGGTGATGTATTTTGAAGAATCTCAGAAGAGGGTAGTATCGCGTGATAACTATTTCTGATAGCTTCTGCACTACTGAAAGAGGTTTTTCCTAGGTGTATACTCAATCTTTCCACATGCGGCATCACACGCATTCCCATTAGTAGAAAAATAAACACAGATATCAATTAGGAAAAGCAGTATATATATTTGTCCTAATGTCCTAGACTTTTTAAGAGCTATGAATCCTATGATCATAACAGAAAATGGCTCCCCGGCGGAGTCGTCATTCTGTGGTACCTTCTCAACTTAAAGGTTTTTGACCTAAGATCCTAGTGAGGGCCGATCCTAGCAATAATGACATTCCCCGATGGAACCATCATTCGGTGATACCTTGTGAACCCCGGGACTCGTCCTAAGAGAAGGTTTCAACCAGAGAGATAAGAGAGACAAGATTCCTTTGATGGCCCCACGGTGGGCGCCATTTTTCTGTGGCGGCCACCGCCATGAAAATGACTTGTCCAAGGTTTTCACCTTAAATTGTAAGAAAGAAAGATGAGAAGAGCCCCACGGCGGGCGCCATTTTTCTTTAGTGAGCGATTTTGGACGTGGTTCTTAAGCACTGTCGCTCTGGGGTACTACAGGTCTATTCATTTTTTTTATCCTATTGAAGTTGATGAAGGAAGGGAAATAGATGTCTCCAACTAACCCTGCTTGCATACTGAGGTTAAACAGTCAAAACTGTTGGTTTATAGATGTGGTTTTAGTTCGTGGGCCTCTCTCTGCTTATTTTGTTCAGAACGAAATATCGGGATTGTTCATGGGGAATTTGTTGGGATACTGTGCTAGATTAGCTGGAGGTAGGGGACTTTGGGGTTTTTTGATTAGTGTGCTCGCTAAGATTCTTTTTCAATCTTATGCCTACGTATTCCCGAGATAGGGAGATCAGAGCGATCGTAGTTCCTCCTATTCTATGGGAGGAAATGGTGTTTTGGTGTCTTGTTCAAAGCCCAAGACATGAAGCTAAAGGTGTTTTGTATCTTGTTCAAAGCCCAAGATGTGAAGCTGAAGAGTCTATTTGTATCTTGTTCGAAGCCCAAGATGTGAAGCTAAAAGGGTGTTGACTTTAGAGAGAATTTGTCATCTCTAAAGGGGTCTGTTTGTCACAATTGTTGGGTGACTGATTATAGAGGAGAATTACTTTAACTGGGATATGCGAATCCAGCAATGCCATAATTTCCATTATAGGGGATTTTCAACTTGAAGGAGAAGAATTTAACTCAGTTTAGAGCAACGCCATCTTTCCTTAGGAATTTCTCATGCTAAAGGAGGGACAGTGGTGTGGATGTAAATAATCCAGAGGCTTGCCGCTTACAGCAATTAGACGAGGAAAAGGAGTTATTGATGTTTGTATACTGTGAACGAGGCACAACTTTTGATGCTAAAAGGTTGACTGAATCAAACGGCGATTTCTTTATACAAAGCCTAAGAGGAGGCTATTGACCCAACAAGAGGATGCTTTTGTGTCTCGTACAAAGCCCGAGATAGAGGCTAAAAGAGTTGACTCAACAAGAGAGTGTTTTTATATGTGTCTTGTACGAAGCCCAAGACGGAGGCTAAAAGGGTTTGACTCAACAAGAGAGTGATTTGTATCTCGTACGAAGCCCGAGATGGAGGCTAAAAGTGTTTAACTCAACAAGAGAGTCTTTTTATACTCAACAAGAGAGTGTTTTATATCTCGTACAAAGCCCGAGATGAAGGCTAAAAGAGGATTGACTCAACAAGAGAGTCTTTTATGCTCAACAAGAGAGTGTTTTGTATCTCGTACAAAGCCCGAGATGGAGGCTAAAAGAGTTAACTCTACTGGGGAGAATCGTTGTACAAAGCCCAAGAGGAGGCTAGGGTTACTGTTTCAGTTGAGTGATAGATCCAGTATGTTGGTTAAAAGAGAAAATTAGTTCTTATATGGGTAATGTTGTACTCATGGATTTGATTTGAGGACCGGGATTATTCCCTATTCTTTAAGGAAACGGGGAATCCAAAGGGTATGAGACTGCCCAAGTCTACGGGTGTTTTTTTTCCTATTTTTGAAAGGAACTTGAGAATGTCTTCGAGACTCAAGGAGATTAGACTGTCCAAGTCTAGAGTTTTATATTTTGTACTATGCTCAAGAGAGATCAAGAGACAGTATGTTCGTCGTAGAAAGATCTAGACTCTTTGAAAGACAGTTCTATTAAGATGACTAGTTTCTGATCCTATACCTTTAAGAGGTCATCGGGACAATTTGTACGAAGCCCAAGAGGAGGTGAGAAAAACTTTTAAGAAGCCGACGGGACAATTTGTACGAAGCCCAAGAGGAGGTTATCTTCCCGGAGGAAGAATCATTATACGAAGCCTAAGAGGAGGCTGTGAAAACTTCTAAGAAGCCGACGGGTCCTTGTACAATGCCCAAGAGGAGGCGGGGATGCTTTTAGGAAGCCTGTGGGTCCTTGCACTAAGCCTAAGAGGAGGCTGATGAATAATTCCATAAGGGGTTTCACTTGGAACATTGGTCTTCTATATATGAACTGTTCAAGGGGGAGATTTCTTAGATCTAGTTATCTAAAATTATCGTAAAAGAAAATTCTCATGGTTTAGATTATGTTGAAATATCCGGGAGAACACCGAATGAAAGGGGACAAGGTTTTGTCTAGCTCTATACGTAGTTGTCGGGGAAACTCTAAATATCTTTACTACTATTACACAGTCGATATGAGTTTATGAAAGAAGACTTACAGTGAAACAGCCCCACAATACAGTTATATACATATGAAAGCGGTAAATAAAAGCGAGTAAACACTGACTCGGTTGTAGAGCTTCCATGCTGTTTGGTTAGTTTGTTCAACAAAGAAATTGAAAATAACAGTATGTTACAAAATCAAAAGAGAAAGTGCTTTTGAAAGGAAAATTGGGGCCTACAGCTCAAGGAGAGGCCCAGGGTTTTATCAGTGATCGTACTGTCGTTTGTACAAGGACTTATACAAGTGACTGAGGCCCAAGAAAGGTTTTCTGTACAAGGGGATGGGTCTTATACTCTCTCAAGAGGCCCAAAGTGATTGAAAGAAAAAGAATGGGGCTTATAACACGAGGGTAGGCCCAAGGGT
The DNA here is from genome assembly GCA_022829125.1 of Lathyrus tuberosus. Lineage (NCBI taxonomy): Eukaryota > Viridiplantae > Streptophyta > Magnoliopsida > Fabales > Fabaceae > Lathyrus > Lathyrus tuberosus. The sequence continues at coordinate 13,776,935 of JALAZF010000090.1, forward strand.
TTGATTTTTGAACTAGCGATCACGCCAAACTTTTGAAATACAACGGGACTTATACAACATTTGAGGCCCAAAATAGGTTTGTATTTACAAAGGATTGGGTCTTACACTCTATTAGAGGCCTAAAATGGTTTCGAATGAGTTTGATGAGGGTTGAATTAATCAAAAACCCTAATTTGTTTCCAAAATGTATTTTAATTGAATAAAAAATTCAATTAAATTGATCAAAATTGTTTAACATGTGGAAAACAAATTGTGATCTTGGATTAATGTTTCAAAAATCATGTTTTGACCTATAAAATGATTAGAAATCATTAAAATTTGCAAAATCAAGAAGGAAAAAATATTTTAAATGTCAAAAACAATTAAAATATTAATTCTTGGCAAAAATATCAATTATATGAAATAAATAATATTTTTGGGATTTTTTGGCAAAATAAAATATTTTAACATTTTTGTGAATTATTAAAAAAAGAATCAACTCAAAATCATTAAAACTCAGAGAGAAATTAATTTTTTAATCAATTAAATAAAATCACAAAAATTCAAAAATTCAAATATTTGAAAAAGGGCGCCAAGAACATCTTGGCCTTGCCCGCGTGCTCTGTTTTTCCCAGATTTGCGTTTTCTATCCAATCTCATTGAATACTTGATTATATCATGCAATCTACATATCAATTTGCTCGTTTTAACCTCACGATCATGTCTATGGTCTTTAATTTCATTTATTTTAAGCATGGCATAAGAAATCAAAGAGAAACCTCAAGAACCCTAAATTCTGCATGAAGGTTCAGAAATTCCATACACGATTCATACAAAGCAATTGATTGAGGGAAAACACTCCATGCATGATTATGAACATATGGCCAAATTATTGTGCAGCAAAAATTGCATGGATCATAGAGTTAGAAGAGCTCATGCTTACCACTTGCAGCTGGTGATCGTGTTTTGTGTTAGAGGTGTTACAGCTTGGTTCCAAGGTTATGGACAGCTTCCCTAGGTTCTATGGAGTGTGTCTGGATGCTTGGAGTGGATTGATTTGAGCTAGAACTTGATTTGGCACCTCAACTACAAATTTGTCAAAGGCTTGAGCAGTTGGCTAGTGATTTTGTGATTTTGGTGTTCCAGATGTTATGTGAGTGTTTGGATCACTTCTATATGATGTTTATGAGGTGTGTGTGTGATTGGTTTGGTTGGAATAGCTCTCAAACTCAAAACCCGATAGTGACTTGCCTTAGAAGGCAAAATTGGAGTGAAGAAGGAGATTTTGAGGAAAGCATCTATTTGATGGCTTTGGTGTACTCAAACTGATCACAACTGAGATCTATTTATAGTAGATCAAGTTTGTTTTGCAAGGAATAGTGAATGGCAATTGCTGCATAGGTTTGGCCAATGTTGAGCAATGAGAATCCAAGTCTCCTCTAGCCATTGACTAGAGGTTAGGGCACAGGCTGCTGGTTCCCTTGGTCTTGGATAAGTCTTGACTGAATTCAGTTGGCAATGGCTCAGTCCATGCCACCTTGGTGTATGCATTGAATGCTCCAATCCAAAATTGGAGTCTTGTCTCTATTTTAGGCAATTCTAGGTTTGGCATGCTATTTTTGGTTCCAAAGACTTGGGAGGCTTCGGATCAGAGTTGGTTCCTCCTTGGTCCCCCCTTGAGGTGTTCAGATGGATAGAGTTGCTTGGAATTGCACAAATTTGGCAAATCGAGCAAAACTCCAAAATCTGCCTTGCCTTGACAGTTTTCAGCAAGGCATGTTGCCATTGTCATATCTCATGGCTCAAGTGGAATTTGATGGAGTTCTTGGCCATTTTGGAAAGCCCTCATATGATACAACATGTGTGTGATCATAGTTGGTCTTGATACTTTTTGGATCCAAGTGAAAATCCCCCTACTTTTGGAAAAAAAAAACAAGACAGATTCTGACTTAGTGAAAATTTCACTAAGTGTTGGAAAAAGTGGCATTTCATGTTTTCAGCCATTTTGATCATTCCATAACTCAAAATCCATAATGAATTGGAATGAGGTGTAGTTGAAGCTTTTGTAGAGGGCCATGAGAGCTACAAATCCAACTTTGAATGGGGAAAATGGCCTTGTGGTTTAGGAGTTATGATCCTCCAAAGTTGGTACCCTAGCCACTTTGTTCCATAACTTAGAAAATTTCTAAGTTTTTTATGGTTACCCCTTTTACAAGTTATCCCACTTTTCTTGATTTTTCTTGATGAATGATGATTCTAATCACACATTAACATCATTTTAGGGTTAAAGAACCATAATTGTGAAAAATCTCAAAAAGTCAAAGTTGACTTTTATGCATAGTTGACTTTTTGTCAGATGAATTCCAAACTGTGCGATCCTCTATGAAATCAAGTCCCTGACCTAAATAAAACTTGATGGATTTATTTCATAGGTGTTATAGGGTGTATTGAATCATGTCCTAGGGTTTGGGAGCATGTTCTGGTCAAAAGTCAAAGGCACAATTGACTTTTTCCGCGAAACCCTAATTGTGGTTCAGATGAAATTGAAACTTAATGCTCAAGCCTCATGGCTCAATCCATTGTTCCAAATGGACCAATGTGGTGTATTAGAGACCCTCAAAGCATGTCTTGAGGTCTTGGCTCAAGATTTGTCCCAAAAGTCAACTTAGGGGTGAATTAGGTCAAGAAACCCTAATTCCTGATTTTTTATGAATGCGTCCCCTGAGGTAAAATTGACTTGATGATTGGGTTTATGATGTCCCTTGGAGCATCATGTATGAGGATTTGAAGCATTGGCTCATGCCCAGGGGAAAATTTCCATCTGGAGGACCTGGTCGACCAAACCCTAATTTGGTGACACTGGCGATCTTAAGGCTTGATCCACCTAGAAGGGAGAAGCCTTGTGCTTAATCCTTGAAGTGGGAGTCCTCTTGATCCTTTGTGGATGTTTGAGAGGCTATACAAGTTGAAGATCATGTCATTTCTTGATTGATCCTTTGTCTAAGAGCTCTGAGAGGGCTTGAAACCTAAGTCTGATTGTAGTGGATGCTCTCCCATATTTGGGGAGACTAATGGTTCATCCATATTGTGATGATGATTTGCACAATGATGGGAAATATTGGTGGTCAAAATTTGGGGTATGACAGATGCCCCTATTTAATCTTCTTGGACCCGAAGGTGTGAATGGCGAAGGTATTCGGTCATTCGGGGTGCAAGAGGATTAAATATCGGAATACCCAAAATTTTGATGGTGGTTATGAATGGAAGTTCGCGCATCCTTCCTCTTTTGCTAAGAAATGATGCTTAGAAAAGGTAAACTTTTCCTCGATCCTGGTTTCCTACCAAGGAACTGGTCTTAGTTTCTGATTTAAACTTCCCCTCGATCCTGGTTTCCCACCAAGGAACTGGTCTCAATTTCTGAAATAAACTTCCCCTCGGTCCTGGTTTCCTACCAAGGAACTGGTCTCAATTTCTTTTTTAAACTTCCCCTCGATCCTGGTTTCCCACCAAGGAACTAGTCTCAATTTCTGAAATAAACTTCCCCTCGATCCTGGTTTCCTACCAAGGAACTGGTCTCAGTTTCTTTTGAAATAAACTTCCCCTCGATCCTGGTTTCCTACCAAGGAACTGGTCTAAGTTTCTTTTGTCAATAAACTTTCTTGACAAGGGACGCTATGTGTAGCGATTTTCCTCAAACTTCTCGCCGAATTTTCCTGGGGAGATGCCATTTGATGGAAAAAAATTTGATTGTAGAGAAGCACAAACTTCTCTATTTGAGACGCCATTTGTCGACTCTACTGGGGAAAACGAGTCTTCTTGAGAGACTGGTTTCATTTGGAGATATTACATCATACTTTTCTCGAGATCTTCTCAGAGAAATGCCATACGATGTACCCAATTTTGAGGTGCCGATGACTTTGTTGACATTGACATTTTGGAGAGAATGACCAATGTGTTGCTGAAAGTCTTTAGTTAAGAGGCTTTCTCTAGGGATTTTCCTTAATCCGGGAAAGCGAAGATATCATCTTCCATGGCAAAGAGTGATGCTGGCTGAGGGTTCTCTGGTTTTTCAGAGGTTCAAGTTATCAAAGCGGTCCAAGGCCGACTTCATCCCAGAAATAAACTGGAGGAGAGAGGTAGTTCAGATGCAACATTTCCTGACAAGGAAAGAACTGACAACTCGATTGAGAGGACTGTTATCACTAGGGGATAAGACCGACCAGAGTGATAGTGATGCAACATGAATGCGAATGTAAATCAATAATGCGTGATGCATGTATGTATATGCTGACAAGACTGACGCGACATACAAACTAATAGATGAACACGCTGGATACTCGGCCACAGTGGGAGATAAAAAGTATCGCTGGTTCAAGATAGCAATTCTTCCTTGCTTAGGAGAAGTAGTCCTCGTGGGGAGCTACGTTGGTCGGGCTTAGGAGATAAGAACTCTGCCGGAGATGGCAGACGGAGTATTCGCATCTGACATAACTGATCCTTCGTTCAGGCGCACTGGTTTAGAAGGAGTACTTTGATTCTGCACTTTGAAGCTTAACCGCCTTTGGGAGAAGCCATCGATATTCTTTCGATGTTCATCAGTCAAAATAATTTGCCATCTCTATTAAAAGCAGAAAAATCCATTGCTTGGGAATAAAGTTGAACGATATCACCTAAGTTACTGTGCTTCCTGCTGGAAACGTCTGGCAAAAAGGAACTCAAACCTGGCCTATGCTTCGAATGCATATGTTTGAATTTTTCTATGGCGTAATGCTCCATACGAGATGGAAATGCTACACTTTTGGGAGGATGCAATGCAAATGATGCTTATGCTATACAAAAGAGGCACTTCTGCGAAATAAACGCTGAAAGCGAAGGCAACTCCAGCGGGGAAAACAAACTAAATTGTCTCCTGAGTCATAAACCCTGCCGAGGAAAATCTCCGAACAACTTTCCTGATCAACAAACTCTGTTGAAGATAAAACCCAAAGAGAACTTCCCAACTGTCGGGGGTTACAAATAACCCTTGTTGAAGATAGAGCCCAAAACCTGCTACTGAAAAGTGCCAATAACCATTGGACTTAGAACCTGCTGGGGATATCAACCACCGTTGAACAAACCGCTGCGATAATTGACACCAAACTCTGCTTGGGGAGAAGAGTCAGGGGTACCAAACCTGCCAAGGGATATCATTGATCTTAACCTGCTATTGGAGAAATGAATTTACCCTGCCGGGGTAAAACATACCATTGTCGACGAGACTATACTTCTTGATGCAAAATGTCTACTTCGGTTGCCATCCATGGTATCCATTACTTAAGCAATTCCCATTACTTTCCGCTATGCGGACACTTTCACAAACAAAACAGTAAAAGTAAAAACAGAAATGGAAAGCTCTTTGAGTGAAATGAAAATCTTTATTAAGTGAATTGGCCTGTAAATAGGCATTTTACAAATGGAAACAATTCGTGAAAAGAGGCAATTGCGCAAAAGTGAAAAGAAAATACACATGTCGGCAATATGGGAACAGATATCCACCATGCTTCGATTCAACTACGACCGAAATGTCTTGCTTATCCGCAGATGCTTTGACTTTCGAAGATACAGGCTAAACTGATTCCTTTCCTTCGAAATTCCCAAGTGTCAAAAGTGATCATAGATCAAACCCAGACCGTGGCCTCTCGCTTTCAAATCCTTAACTTTTGCCTGGATCGCCCTTTCGGGTTTTCAATCCACCGGGATACCCAATTTTGCCAAAGTCGCCTTTTCAGGTTTTCAACTTTGCGGGTTTATTCTTTTCTTTTTTCTTTTATCCCTAATTTTTTCCCGAACCTTTTCTTTTTATGGTTCGCCGTGATGCCCTTTTTTGCCTGGACTTTTCTTTTTGTGTCCAACAGGTCTTTTTCATGCGAAGTATTTTTTGACTGCGTCTGCATTCACAAGGGATGTAAAATCTTCGCCATCCATAGTGTCATACCCCAAATTTTGACCACTAAGATTCCCATCATTGTGCAAATCATCATCACAATATGGATGAACCATTAGTCTCCCCAAAGATGGGTGAGCATCCACTACAATCAAAAATTAGGGTTCAAGCCCTCTCAGAGCTCTTAGACAAAGGATCAATCAACGAATGACATGATCTTCAACTTGTCTAAACCTCTCCAACATCTTCAATGGATCAAGAGGACTCCCACTTCAAGGATTAAGCACAAGGCTGCTCCCTTCTAAGTGGATCAAGCCCCAAGATCGCCAGTGTCACCAAATTAGGGTTTTGGTCGACCAGGGCCTCCAGATGGAAATTCTCCTCTGGGCATGAGCCAATGCTTCAAGGCATAACCTATGATGCTCCAAGGGACATCATAAACCCAATCACCAAGTCAATTTATCCCCAGGGGATGCATACATAAAAAAATCAGGAATTAGAGTTTCTTGACCTAATTCACCCCTAAGTTGACTTTTGGGACAAATCATGAGCCAAGACCTCAAGGGAGGATTTGAGGGTCTCTAACACACTACATTGATCCATTTGCAACAATGGATTAATCCAAGAAGCTTGAGCAACAAGTTTCAATTTCATCTGAACCACTGTTAGGGTTTTACGAGAAAAGTCAACTGTAGCTTTAACTTTTGACCAGGACATGCTCCTAAACCCTAGGACATGAATCAATATACCCTATAACACCCATGGAACATGTCCATTAAGTTTTATTTAGGTCAAGGACATGATTTCCTAATGGATTGTACAGTTTGGAATTCATCTGATAAAAAGTCAACTGTGCACAAAAGTCAAACTTTGACTTTTTGAGATTTTTCAAAAAAATGGTTTTTTAACCCTAAAATGATGTTAAGGTATGATTTGAATCATCATTTATCAAGAAAAATCAAGAAAAGTGGGATAACTTATAAAAGAGGTAACCATAAAAACTTAGAAAATTTTCTAAGTTATGAACAAAGTGGCAAGGGTACCAACTTTGGAGGATCATAACTCCTAAACCACAAGGCCATTCTTCCCCATCCAAAGTTGGATTTGTAGCTCTCATTACCCTTTACAAAAGCTCCAACTACACCTCATTCCAATTCATTGTGGATTCTGAGTTATGATTGGGCCAAAATGACTAAAACATGAAAATACATCATTTTCCAACACTTAGAAAAATTCTGGCCAAGGCAGATTTTGTTGGAAACACCAAAACTTGTGAGATCTTTTCACATAGTTGCAAGCTGAATCAAGTCCAAAGGTAAACATCAATGTTGTTGCAAATGTTGCCAAGAATCCGAAGAGCTTATCAGCATGAATTAATTCAACTTGAGCCAAGAGAAATCCATGCCCAAAGTCATGCTGCTACAAGCTGTTTTGGAAAAATCAGTTTGCATGTTTGCTTGCTACACACGATTTCTGAATCAAAACTGAGGATCATCATGCCACGTGTACTCAAACCAATCACAATGCATCTGATCCAACCTACAAAGCTGAGTCACAAAGCCAAGGAATCTTCCAACTTGAAGTTCATGCATTTTGTCACATTTTGCCTTAAATTCAAAGGGCATTAATGTGGAATAGTGCATTGTCAAGATTCTCACTCTCCTCAGTCAAGTTCTCTAATTAAACAACAATTAAAATGACTGAGGAATGTGATTTCAGTCAAGGCATAGCTGATCTATTTGGAGCAGCTGTTACACCTAATGCAAAAGGCATTTATGTCCAACCAATCCCTTTGAAGGTGATCTGATCCAGCAGCCATTCACTATTCCTCCAAGAAAAGAGTTGATCACCTATAAAATGAGGTTCCAATGGATCATTCAAGGCACACCAAAGCACCTTATAGCACTGCTTTCTCTCATTCTCTCTTAAGTGCCAAATTTCCTTGTTTTTGAGCAACCACCATCGGGTTTTGAGTTGCAGCCCTAAGCAATTCATTCCAATTGGTCAGACACATCACATATGATGTATTTGAGGTGTCCAAACACTTAAACACCAACTATAACACCCCTAGCTCAAAATCACCCTTCAACCAAGCCATTATGCCTCAATGATGCAGTCGGAGTTCTCCAACTTGATCCAAAGGTTTTCAGAGTGTTCCAAAGCTTGCAACACACTCCATTACATCCATTGAAGCTGTAGGGATCATCAAATTTCTTCTGGAACTCCATCTGTGCAGAGTTCCATTTCAGCTTGCATCAAGGTAAGCCTCAAAACTTCAACTTCATGATCCATGCATATTTCCTCGCATGATATTTTTGCCAATTGATTGCCATCATATGTTGAGTATTTCCCCTCAAAAAATTTGATTATAGCACTCATAATCATGTCTGCTCGATTGCTTTTGCAAAATTAGGGTTCATACGACCACAAAGATATAACTTGCTATAAACTGAAAATAAATAAAATTGAGTATTGCCATCTTATTCCTTGTGAAAAAACGCATGAGTTTGGTGTTTGAATCATGTCAAATGGTGGAGAAATGAGAGAGATAGAGGGCTTCATGCACGAGCTGGAGGAAGAAGATGGCCATGGTACCATTCTTCAGGTTTTCCAACCAAGTTCTCTATATATTTATCATTTGCCATACTATATTTGAATTGGCATTGTGCCCCAGTGATTGATCAGCTGGTTTTGTGTGTATTGGCAAGCGAGAGGTCTGGGGTTCGAATCCCCCTCGCCCCAGATCTCTTTTTTACCACTTTTTCTTGTTTTTTGTTATTTTTCATATTTATTTTAAATGATTTGAAAAATTAATAACTCACTCAATTTTAATTGTTTTTTATTGGTTCTTTTTGAAAAAAATCACAAAAATGTTGAAATATTTTATTCCACAAAAAAAATTAGATTTATATTATTTATTTAATATAATTAGTATTTTTGTGAATAAATACCTTTTTATTTGTTTTTAAACCCTTTTAAAAATAAATATTCATGTTGGAAAATCAACACCAAATAGGTTTTAATTCATCTTGTGATTGAAACCTCATTTTTCAAACCTAAAACCAAAATCACAAGTTGTTTATTCAAACTTATTTAGAATTTCTATCATTTTAATTAATTTTCTTTGAATAATTACTTTAAAAATGGTGAAATTAGGGTTTTTGTTGATTTTCACCCTAACAAACTTTTCAAACTTTGGGCCTCTAATAGAGTGTAAGACCCAATCCTTTGTAAGTACAAATCTATTTTGGGCCTCAGATATTGTATAAGTCCCACTGTATTTTCAAAAATTTCGGCGCGATCGTCGTTTTCAAAACAAAAAACATCTGGGTCTCTCCTTGAGCTGTAAGCCCCATCACTTGTACAAAAATAAATTATTGGGCCTCTAATAGAGTGTAAGACCCAATCTTTTGTAAGTACAAACCTATTTTGGGCCTCAGATATTGTATAAGTCCCACTGTATTTTCAAAAAACCCGGCGCGATCGCCAGTTCAAAAATCAAATCATCTGGGCCTACCCTCATGTTATAAGCCACATTCCTCTTCTTGAAACAACTTTGGGCCTCTTGAGAGAGTGTAAGACCCATCCCTTTGTACAAAAAACCTTTCTTGGGCCTCAGTCACTTGTATAAGTCCCTGTACAAAACCCTGGGCCTCTCCTTGAGCTGTAAGCCCCAATTTTCCTTTTAAAAGCACTTTCTCCTTTGATTTTGTAATATACTGTTTTCAACTTTTCTTTGTTGAACAACTAACCATACAGCATGGAAGCTCTACAACCGAGTAAGTGTTTACCTGCTTTCATTTACCGCTTTCATATGTATATAACTGTACTGTGGGGCTGTTTCGCTGTAAGTCTTCTTTCATAAACTCATATCAACTGTGTAATAATAGTATAGATATTTAGAGTTTCCCCGGCAACTACGTCTAGAACTAGACAAAACCTCGTCTCCTTACAACAATTTTAGATAACTAGATCTAAGATTTTCCCCCCTTTTGAATAGTTCATATACAGAAGGCCAATGTTCCAAGTGAAACCCCTTCTGGAACTATTCATCAGCCTCCTCTTGGGCTTAGTGCAAGGACCCACAGGCTTCCTAAAAGCATCCCCGCCTCATCTTGGGCGTTGTACAAGGACCCGTCGGCTTCTTAGAAGTTTTCACAGCCTCCTCTTAGGCTTCGTATAATGATTCTTCCTCCGGGAAGATAGCCTCCTCTTGGGCTTCGTACAAATTGTCCCTCGGCTTCTTAAAAGTTTCCAGTCTCCTCTTGGGCTTCGTACAAATTGTCCCGACGACCTCCTAGAGGTATAGGAACAGAAATTAGTCATCTTAATAGAACAGTCTTTCAAAGAGTCTAGATCTTGCCACCGCAACTGTACTGTCCCTTAATTTCTCTTAAGTATAGTACAAAAGATAAAACTCTAGACTTGGATAGTCTAAGACCCTAGAGTCTCAAAGACATTCTCAAGCCCCTTTCAAGAATGGGAAGAACACCTGCAGACTCAGACAGTCTCAATACCCTTTGGATTTCCTATTTCCTTAAAGAACAGGAAATAACCCTGATCCTCCGATCAGTGCCAAAGCACAACCTTACCTTTAATCTTCATAAGAATTGATTTTCTCTTTTAACCAACATACTGGACCTGTCACTCAACTGAAACAGTTACCATAGCCTCCTCTTGGGCTTTGTACAATGATTCTCCCCAGCGGAGCTAACTTTTAGCCTCCATCTCGGGCTTCGTACGAGATACAAAACCACTCTCTTGTTGAGTACAAAAGAGTCTCTTGTTGAGTCGACCCCTTTTAGCCTCCATCTCGGGCTTCGTACGAGATACAAAAACGCTCTCTTGTTGAGTATAAAAGACTCTCTTGTTGAGTCACTTCCCTTTTAGACTCCATCTCGGGCTTCATACGAGATACAAAAACACTCTCTTGTTGAGTATAAAAAGACTCTCTTGTTGAGTAACTACCTTTTTAGCCTCCATCTCGGGCTTCGTACGAGATACAAAATCACTCTCTTGTTGAGTATAAAAAGACTCTCTTATTGAGTCGATCACCTTTGGCCTCCATCTCGGGCTTCGTACGAGATACAAAATCACTCTCTTGTTGAGTACAAAAGACTCTCTTATTGAGTCAACCCTTTTAGCCTCTATCTCGGGCTTTGTACGAGACACATAAAAACACCCTCTTGTTGGGCCAATAGCCTCATCTTAGGCTTTGTATAAGAAAACCCCAGTTGAGCCAATCAATCTTTTAGCATCAACAACTCTTCTCCCTTCATCTAATTGCTGTAAGCGGCAAGCCTCTGGATTATTTACATCCACGCCACTGTCCCTCTTTTAGCATGAGGAATTCCTAAGGGAAGATAGCATTGCTCTAAACTGAGTTAAAGTCTTCTCCTTCAGGTTGAAAATCCCCTATAAAGGAAATTATGGCATTGCTGGATTCACATATCCCAGTTAAATTAATTCTCCTTTATAATCAGTCACCCAACAATTGTGACAAACAGAACCCCTTTAGAGATGACAAATTCTCTCTAAAGTCAAAACCCTTTAGCTTCACATCTTGGGCTTCAAACAAGATACAAATAGACCCTTCAGCTTTACATCTTGGGCTTTGAACAAGATACAACCCACCTTTAGCTTCACGTCTTGGGCTTTGAACAAGACACCAAAACACCATTTCCTCCCATAGAATAGGAGAAACTACGATCGCTCTAATTTCCCTGCTTCGGTAAACGGGAATACGTAGGCATAAGATTGAAAGAGAAATCTTAGAGAGCACACCACATCGAAAACCTCAGGTCACAAACCCTCATATATCAATCAAAACATCCAAGTCCGTATTCCCCACCAAAAGTCTACACTCGATCAAAATAACCCAAGAGAGGCCCCTCCACATTGATCGCATCTGTAAACCAACAGTTTTGACTATTTAACCTCAGTTTGCAAAGCAGGGTTAGTTGGAGACATCTATTTCCATTCCTTCATCAGCTTCAATAGGATAAAAAATGAATCGACCTGTAGTCCCCCCCAAAGTGCGGCAGTGCTTAAGAACCACGTCCAAAATCGCTCGCTACAGAAAAATGGCGCCCACCGTGGGGCCCTACATTTAATCTCTTGGGTAGAAACCAAGAAGTGGGGACCTCACTGGGGATAACACTTTTTTTGACTTCACTAGGATCTTAGGTCAAAACCTTTAAATTGGGAAAGTACCACAGATTGGCGACTCCGCCGGGGAGCCATTTTCTGTCAGGAACATAGGATTCCTAGCTCTTAAAAAGTCTAGGACATTAGGACAAATATATATACTGCTTTTCCTAGTTGATATCTGTGTTTATTTTTCTGCTAATGGGAATGCGTGTGATGCCGCATGTGGAAAGATTGAGTATACACCTAGGAAAAACCTCTTTTAGTAGTGCAGAAGCTATCGGAAATAGTTGTTACGCGATACTACCTTCTTCTGAGGTTCTTCGAAATAACATCACCTAGCACGGTTCCCGGCCCGCTGGTGTTATCTCGACAAGAACTAATGATTTTGAGAGACAGGTACAAAAATTACTAGTATAAACCTTTGGGATGGGTAGAGCCTTGACTTCATGACACTGACCCTTTGACCCCATGTTTTTTCTATGTTTTTGTGTGCTGCATTCATGCATTCATTTAAAAAAAATTAAAAACAAAGAAAATTTTCTCTTCTAGTCTCTCTTTTTCAAATTAAACTAAAACAATGATTGCAAATGTCAGAGAAAGGAGATTGCGCTAAAGGATTTCGGTAGAAGGAAAACTCACAAGTATACCTTCAAGGTTCCAAAACTAGAGGATTTTAGAGGATTAGCAAGGATGATCACTAACCCTGATGCTTTCAGATCCAAGTACGGAGGTCTGCTACCTCTGTTAAGGGTCCATGTAATTGAAAGAATCATGGAGGCACTCATTCAATTTTACGATCCAGTTTATCACTGTTTCACATTCCCGGATTATCAGCTTGAACCAACACTAGAGGAGTACTCTCACCTGACTGATTTACATATCAATGATCAAGCTCCATTTTCTGGACTGGAAGAAATTCCAAAGGATCAAATCATTGCAAGAGCAATCTATTTGGATGAGTCAGAAGTCAAGACTCACATGACCACCAAGGGAGGAATCCCAGGTTTACCAGCCAAGTCTCTGGTAAAGAAAGCCCTGTACTTTGCCAGTATAGGGAACGTGGCCGCTTTCAAGAGCATCTTTGTTTTACTCACCTACGGGTTATTTTTGTTTCCCAGCATCGATAACTTTGTAGATATCAACGCCATTAAGGTTTTTCTCATTGGAAACCCTGTACCAACCTTGCTCGCAGATGCGTATCATTCTGTACACTTAGGGAATTTATACAGTGGAGGAATGATCACGTGATGTGTACCGCTGCTATATAAATGGTTTATCTCCCATTTACCTAAGTTTTCTGCTTTTTGGGATCATAAGAGTGCCTTACGTTGGTTGCAGAAAATCATGTCTCTCACCAACTCTGACATAAATTGGTGCAATAGGATTTATGACGGGATCAGGATCATTGGCCGTTGTGGAAACTTCCCCAACGTACCCCTCATAGGAACTAAAGGAGGAATTAATTACCATCCAGTTCTTGTTCGTCGTCAATTTAGATACCCGATGAGGCATGTCCCGCGTAATGCTCATCTGGAAGGTCTTTTCTTCAAGGAAGGAGAAAATGACAGGGCACTAAAGATGGAAATAGTGCATGCTCGGAAACATGTTCATAAGAAAGGACGGGAGTCTCTAGGAAAACCGGACTGTATCTCTGTGGAGCCTTATCTCCACTGGGTACAAACTAGAGCTCTCAAGCGAAAGATGCCTTATCCTCGTCACGGAGTTCTTCCACCGAGGGAATCTGTCATGTACTTCATGACTGAAACGGAAAAACTTCAGGTTACTCTCAACAAAGTTCAATAGGAGAGGAGGTCTTGGAAGAACAAATACCGCATTCTCAATGTGGAGTGTACCAAAATACAACAACTGCTGAAGGATAAGGATGCTCTAATAGAGATTTTGGAGCAGCATGCTATAGAAAATCAGGATGACCAAAGGAATTTGCTCGCTCCTTTCACTTGGCAAAGGAATGACAACCCGACAACGGCCCAAGAGCCCCGGTCCAAGAAAATGAAAGTACCAGAATCAGTACCCGAGCTCTCCTCAGAGAGGACTCGGAACCCATTAGCTTAGGTTTATGTTTCCGCACCTTGTAATTTACTGTATTTCCATTTCCGCAATCCTTTGAATTCAATAAAAGTGGGGTTTCCCCACTGTTTGATATTTGCAATCTAATTGTCAAAGTTTATTTTGATTAAACTAAAAAAAACAATTAATATAATCATTGCATTCATCATTCTCACGTAACGCATTCTTCTTACCTACGAATCTCACGTTTGTGTCTCGGTTCTAGAGTCAAACTGTCTCATTCGTACAATACTCGGGCCAATCGTCAGAAAAAGATGGATGATCTCGAGGAAGAGAGCAGAGAGTTGAAAGAAGAGATCGACGCTCTAAGAGAGGATATGAGAAAGCTTCGTAACGACATGCAAGCCATGGCAGAAGCTCAGCTACAAAGAACTGTGATCTCCGAGACCACCTCAACACCCATAGTGGAGAAGTATGGTCCTAGGTATCAGATGCCGAAAGATCGTCCCTGGGGCATGCCTGTTAACTATATCCCAGAAGGATATGTTCCGCCGATCACTGAAGATCAGGGAATCATAGCAGGAGCCGCTGGGCCTGAAGGTTACAAACTTCGGGAAAGCGAGGATGCCAGAGGCATAACGAGGACTCCTGAAGGTTACAAACTTCGGGAAACGCCAAGATTCACTGTCGTAGTAACGGTACCACCCCCTGTGGTGCACACTGTCCCGGAAGGACAGATTCCACAGATACCTTCTGGTAGAAAGGAAACTATGTTTGACAGAATGAATGGATTCCAGGAGCAGTTCTTGGAAATGTAGAAAGAATTGCAAGCTATTCGCGGTCAGGATATATTTGGAAAGGACGCCGTAGACCTCTGCTTGGTCCCCAATGTGAAAGTTCCGCACAAGTTCCAGGTGCCCGACTTTGAAAAGTACAAGGGTAACTCTTGCCCTCAGAGCCACTTGGTGAAGTACGCTCGGCGAATGTCAGCTCAGACAGAGAATCAGGATTTACTGATTCACTACTTTCAGGATAGTTTAACCGGTGCCGCCTTAAAATGGTACATGGGTTTAAACCGCGCTGAGATCCGGACTTTCAGAGATCTTGGCACTGCCTTCGTCCAACAATATAAATACAATCTGGACATGCACCAGACAGAGATCAACTCAGATCAATGTCGTAAAAGGACAAGGAAACCTTTAAGGAATACGCTCAGAGATGGCGTGAAATTACCGCTCAAATTTGTCCACCTCTTGAGGAAAAACAGATGACAAAGATTTTCTTAAAGACCTTTAGCTCATTTTACTACGACAGAATGGTTGCCAGTGCGCCCAACGACTTCACCGAAATGGTCGGTATGGGAGTGCGTCTTGAGGAAGCCATCCGAGAAGGACGTTTAGTTAAAGACGCTGGATCATCAAGTAGTACAAAATGATACTGAAGTTCTCTCCCTAAGAAAAAAGAGCAGGATATTGGGAATATCTCTCTCGGAAAGCAAAGGCAACGGTACCAACCGGTAGCAGCTATAACTCCTGCTATCAACCCCGCGCCTACGTATCAACCTCAGGTTGCGCAGAGCCAACCTAATCAACAGCAACTTCAGCAAAGGACACAACAGTCTCTTCAGCAGGCTCGTCCTCAATACAACAACAACCGTACAACGCGGCCACCAGGATTTGATCCTATACCCGTATCATACGCAGAACTATTTCCGTTACTACTGGCTAAGGGGTATGTCCAGACTAAGTCTCCTCTTACAGTACCGGAAAATCCGCCTTTTTGGTTTAAGGTGGATCAGACTTGCCCTTACCATCAAGGAGGACTAGGGCATAACACAGAGAACTGTCTCAGTTTCAAATCCGACGTGCAAAAGCTTGTTAGGAGCGAGGTTTTATCTTTCAAAGATACGAATCTGAATGTTCTCACGAACCTGCTGCCTCAACATGAGAAAGCTACAGTCAATCTGATAGAGGGAGAGTCTAACAACGTCTATCAAATTCACGATGTACTCTTATTAAGGGCCAACTTGGTCAAGATGCATTGTAGACATAGTGGATATGGCCATGTGCCACCTCATAATTATCACCAGTGTGATAGCTGCTCTAAAAACAATCAGGGATGTTCTGTGGTGCAATCATCTCTACAGGAACAGATGGATCTCGGATGGATCCAAGAGCACCGAGTTCATAGAGTTAACATGGTTTATGTGAATTCCAACATCATACAAAACCACGATATCCGTGCGATGAATGTCAACCTGGTGGCAATGCACTCAAGACAAAGCCAGTATCATAATCTGCCGCGACACGATTACAGTTCCTGTCTGACTTGCTCGGTAAACAAACAGGGATGCTCTTTTGTACAAGAGGCCCTCCAGCGTCAGATGGATCTTGGATGGATTCAAGACTACCATGATAGGAATCATTATCAAATCAACATGGTTCAAATCTTCGATGTTCGCTTGATGAATACTAGCCTGGTGGAGTTACATGCTAAACAGGTCTGGCTCGGGTTCCTGGTACAACATGATTATCAGAACTGTAAAGCGGGTTGCGAAAACGATCAGGGATGTGCCCTTGTCCAGGAAACACTTCAGCACTTGTAGAACCACTGGTGGCTTCCAATCTATATGGATGAAGACACCCAGCAAATTAGTATCACTAATGGGAATCCTACTAGATATCAAAGTCAGGATGTTCGGTCGATGGAAACAGACCTAGTAAGGATACATTGTATTCAGAGCGGACATGGCCAGGTGCCACTACACAACTATGAGTGGTGTGAGTTTGCTCAGTGGATAATCAAGGATGTTACTTCGTGTGAGCAGCCCTTCAAAGTCAATTGGACCGCAAAGAGATTCAACCATGGTCAAGTTCTGGAGCAGTCAACTATTTTGCTGAACAAATCGAGGACATTGTCATAATCTCCGATCATGAGAGGAACAAGGGTGTTTGTATCATCATCCCTCTACTTGACGAATCGAGAGTTCCCAATCAGGAACGGATCAAAATTACTTACAATGGTCAGAAAAATCAGAAGGCTCCCATAGTCACCTATCTACCGGGACCCCTACCGTATAAATCAACTAAGGTTATCCCTTACAAATACGGTGCAACAACAGTTGAGAATGGAAAGGAAATTCTGTTACCCTCCGTCGTGAATATTGCAGACATCAGTCGAGTAACACGGAGCGGTAGAATCTTCAACAGAGGAGTTGGAGAACCTAGCAAAGAAAAGGAACCTCAGACAGAAGTTCCTAATTAACTAGTCGGTCAGTCCAGTAATCCCGACCTTTTGAAAAACAATGATGAGATGCTGAAGCTCATCCAAAGGAGTGAATACAACATTGTTGAGCAGCTGTTACAAACTCCTTCAAAGATCTCGGTATTATCACCGTTACTTAGTTCAGAAGCGCACAGGGAGGCTCTACAGAAAGTCTTAGAGCAGACCTTTGTGGAACAGGATGTGTCAATACGACAATTCGATAGCATTGTCTCTAACATCACTTTCTGCAATAACTTAGGATTCAGTGATGAGGATTTTCCAGAGAGGGGCAAAAGTCACAACATGGCGCTCAATATCACAGTTAACTGCCAGGATGATGCTTTAGCCAGCGTACTGGTAGACACAGGGTCAACCCTGAATTTTATGCCGAAATCCACTTTGATGCAATTATCATTCAAAGGACCTCCAATGAGAGTCAGCGAGGTCGTCGTCAAAGCATTTGATGGTTCCAGAAAAACGGTTATCGGCGAAGTCGACCTTCCCATAACTATCGGTCCTCACACTTTCCAAGTCACTTTCCAGGCATGGACATTCGGGCAACATATAGTTGTTTATTAGGAGGACCTTGGATACATCAAGCTGGGGCGGTCACCTCGACCCTCCACCAAAAGCTAAAGTTTGTCCAGAACGACCAACTCGTCACAATCTGTGGAGAACAGGCCTTGCTCGTAAGCAATTTATCGTCATCCACTTATGTGGAACCGGAAGGGATAATCGGAACCCAGTTCCAAACGCTTTCGCTACACAAGGACGGTCAATTTGAGCAGGGACTTCCATTTCCTCATACAAAGATGCTATCAAAGTGGTCGAGGGTACCAATACAACAGGATGGGGACAACTTGTCATTCCTACTGACAATAAAACAAAGAAGGGTCTTAGTTTTTCTGCGACCTGTACCCAGACAGCTGCTACCAATGAAAGTCTTCATCCCATTCAGGATTTCTTCCACAGTGGAGGTTTCCTTCACCCAGTGTCTCAAGAAGAACATACCATCAATGAGGGAGACTCTTCCGACATGGATGAAGAATGGGAGTCCTATCTTAATAAAGACGGTTATATCTCTCAGGAAGAGGTGCCTACGCCATTTTTCTATCCCGCACAGAGTCTGAGATTTATACCCAAGTCAGACGTCGAAATGATATATGGAGATTGTGATCCGGAAGGATGCCGTGCTCCACCAAACTCATTAGAGGAAGACACTTTGATGAAAGATAACTTTGATCACGACTATTATGGCCCAATAGATGGCCTGCCAATGTGGCAGCCGTACCCAGGAAACTTAAGGCAAGAAAATAAGTCGAACATTGAAAATCAACTGAGCATCATTGAGAAGAATACCTACATCCCCACCATGTTATGGGATCAACACCCAGGTTATCCTGAAAATACTCAGCACGACGATGAATTTGGAAAGTTTGCAGGACTAGAATTCATTAACTATGCTTTTCCCGAGGTCAACGTCATCGAGAGAGATGACTCCTCCAGTCCCAAAGAAGTATGGGACACCTTGGGACAACCGAGTGGAAAATACAACTATTTGGTCAAGTACACCGCTCCCGAAAGCTCTCGTATCAGGCTCGAAGATATCCAGCCAACTGGGTGGGGAGATATACTTGAGAGCACAAATACTATGCAAAATACAACAGAGGAATCCTCCTACGACAACTCTGCCTAGGAGACAGATTCCAATGATCCTACTCCACCAGAAATCAGCATTATTTCTGAAGACAAATCAAGGAAGGTACCAGACTTTGTGATTCATTGAGGAGTTCGCCGCCAATGGGTTATTGTCGATGTTCCGAAGATTGTTCATAAGTCTAAGTAATTGTTGTCTTTCCTTTAACCTTTCACCCTGCACATGTGAAACGGATGTTTTGATAGGGCTCACTTTCTGTAAATTTCCCTCTTCGCTTCGCCCAAAGCGACAGAGTTTTGTTTTATAGGGATCTAGTTTCAAGAATCGACTAGTTCATTAATAAAATAACGTCGTTCTGTAATTTTCGCATTAATTGTTGTTTTCTCTTTTTGCTTTTCTTAGAAAATGGTAATCCTAAAACACAACTCAATAATAAAAACAAGCAGTAAAAGAAATACACTGCACACACTTGCATTTCTCTCTATCTCTTCTAAACACAAATCATCACGTCATGCAGATTGCTTGTTTTAAACCCCGTCGAAACATATGATCCGATGCCTTCTCCCAACTTTGAATTCCTGGTATTTGGGGCTGAAGAAGAAGTGGACGACGAAATTCCAGAAGAGATCTCCCGATTACTCAGACAAGAGAAAAGGTCCATCGAACTTCATAAAGAGCTGTTGGAAATGGTCAACTTGGGTTCAGAAAAAGAGAGAAAAGAGATCAGGATTGGGGCACTACTCAGTCTAACTGCCAAAGAGAGTTTAACAAAGCTTCTCAGAGAGTTTCTCGATATGTTCGCTTGGTCCTATCAGGATATGCCAGGGTTGGATACCAGCATCATGGAACATCACTTACCATTGCGGCCAGAATGTCCGCCAGTAAAACAGAGGTTGAGACGGACTCACCCGGACATGGCCATCAAAATCAAAGAGGAGGTACAGAAACAGATTGACGCGGGTTTCCTCGCCCTGTCAGAATATCCTCAATGGTTAGCCAACATAGTACCAGTTCTGAAAAAGGACGGAAAAGTCAGAATGTGTGTCGATTACAGAGATCTGAACAAGGCTAGTCCAAAGGACGACTTTCCTTTACCACACATTGACATGTTGGTAGATAGTACAGCAAAATTCAAAGGTTTTTCCTTCATGGATGGATTCTCGGACTATAATCAGATAAAAATGGCGCCGAAAGACATGGAGAAAACTTCTTTCATCACCCCATGGGGCACCTTTTGTTACAAGGTAATGCCGTTCGATTTGAAGAACGTCGTGGCAACCTATCAAAGAGCCACGACTACTTTGTTTCTTGACATGATACACAAGGAAATCGAGGTATATGTCGATGATATGATTGCCAAATCTAGAACAGAGGAGGAGCATGTGACCCACCTGCTAAAACTATTCGAGCGGCTGAGGAAGTACAAACTCCACTTGAATCCCAAAAAATGAACCTTCGGTGTCCGTTCAGGGAAACTCTTAGGGTTCATCGTCAGTCAGAAAGGAATTGAGGTTGATCCTGACAAGGTCAAGGCCATTCAAGAAATGCCTTCTCTGAAAACTGAAAAACAAGTTAGAGGATTCCTGGGACGTTTAAACTACATCTCTAGATTCATATTCCTCATGACCGCAACATGTGCGCCGATTTTCAAATTACTCAAAAAGAACCAGGACTACGTTTAGACAGAAGACTGCCAAACTGCCTTCGATAGTATCAAGGAATACCTGTTGAATCTGCCGATTCTGTCACCTCCAGTGGAAGGAAAAACGCTGATCATCTACTTAACAGTTCTAGAGGACTCAATGGGATGTGTACTTGGCCAACAAGACGAAACCAAAAGAAAAGAGTCTGTCATCTACTATTTAAGCAAGAAATTCACCTACTGTGAAACTCGGTACACGATGCTTGAGAAAACTTGATGCGCTCTGGCTTGGGCAGCCAAACGTCTTCACCAGTACATGATTCGTCACACTACTTGGTTAATCTCTGAAATGGATCCAATCAAGTACGTCTTTGAAAAGCCTGCTCTCACGGGAAGGATTGCCCGTTGGCAAATGTTGTTATCAAAATATGACATAGAATACCACACTCAGAAAGCCGTTAAAGGAAGTGTTTTAGCTGATCATTTGGCTCATCAACCGATTGACGATCAGGAATCAATCGGGTTTGACTTCCCAGACAAAGATGTCATGTATTTGAAAATGAAAGATTATGATGAACCGCTACCCAGTGAAGGGCCAGAACCAAGTTCTCAATGGGGACTTGTCTTTGACGGAGCTGTCAATCATTACGGAAACAGAATTAGGGCAATCATCATAACACCTCAGGGTACCCACATTCCTTTCACCGCCAGATTGACATTCAAGTGCATGAACAATGAGGCCGAATACGAAGCTTGTATCATGGGTCTCGAGGAAGCGATCGACTTAAGAATCAAGAACTTGGATGTATATGGCGACTCAGCCCTGGTTATCAATCAGATTAAAGGATATTGGAACACATACCAATCAGGACTGATTCCTTACAAAGAAGGTTGTTACCTTTCTTCAACAGAGTCGAGTTTCATCATATCCCTCGTGATGAGAATCACATGGTTGATGCATTAGCCACCCTCTCTTCCATGATTAGCGTAGGTCAATGGAATGACTTACCTAAGATCGACATAATGCGGCTTGAACGACCCACTTACATCTTCACGATCGAAGCAGTCGTAGACAACAAACCTTGGTATCACGATATCAAATGCTTCCTTCAGAAACAAGAGTACCCACCTGGGGCATCCAGAAAAGATAGAAAAACTCTCAGAAGGCTGGCTGGCAGTTTCTTCCTGAGTGGTGATACACTCTATAAGAGAAATTCTGACATGGTCTTGCTCCGATGTGTAGACAAACCAGAAGCAGACATGCTGATAAATGAAATTCACGAAGGGTCCTTTGGCACTCATGCCAACGGATATACAATGGCAAGAAAAATTCTAAGAGCAGGGTACTATTGGTTGACAATGGAATCTGACTGCTACAAGTAGATGAGGAAGTGTCACAAGTGTCAGATATACTCCGACAAAATCCATGTACCGTCAACACATCTTAAAGTTCTTTCTTCCCCATGGCCTTTTTCCATATGGGGAATCGACATGATTGGCATGATTGAGCCTAAGGCTTCGAAAGGACATCGGTTCATCCTGGTAGCCATTGATTACTTCACCAAGTGAGTCGAAGCAGCGTCATACGCCAATGTAACCCGACAAGTGGTGGTCCGATTTATCAAAAACAATCTCATTTGCCGTTATGGTGTTCCAAGCCAGATCATTACTGATAATGGATCTAACTTAAACAATAAGATGATGAAAGATTTGTGCACAGAGTTCAAGATCGAACACCATAACTCATCTCCCTACCGACCCAAGATGAACGGAGCGGTAGAAGCGACTAACAAGAACATCAAAAGGATTGTTCAGAGGATGGTTGTAACCTACAAAGACTGGCATGAAATGCTACCTTTTGCTCTTCATGGTTATCGTACATCTGTCTGCACTTCAACAGGGGCAACCCCTTTCTCTCTAGTATATGGCATGGAAGCAGTGCTCCCCATAGAAGTAGAGATCCCATCAATCTGGGTATTGATGGAAGCTAGGCTTACAGAACCTGAATGGTGTCAAAGCCGGCATGACGAACTCAATATGATCGAAGAAAAGTGAATAACAAAACTATTTCACAGTCAGTTGTATCAGCAAAGAATGAAGAAGGCGTTCGACAAAAAGGTCTGACCTCGCATCTTCAGAAAAGGAGACCTTGTGCTCAAGAAAATACAATCATTTTTCACTGAATCTAGGGAAAAATGGACTCCGAATTATGACGGGCCCAATGTGGTCAAGAAAGCTTTCTCAGGTGGTGCCTTGAGACTCACAACCATGGATGGAGAAGAGTTTGCCTACCCCACAAATGTTGATGTAGTCAAGAAATACTTCGCCTAAACTAAAAAAAACGTCTCGGTTGATTGAAAACCCAAAAGGGCGGTCCAGGCAAAAATTAGAGACATAATAAAAAATCATCCCGGTGGATTGGAAATCTCAAAGTACAGTCCAGGCAAAAATTAGGGATTAATGGCAAGTAACTATGTTCAATAGAGGCAAGTCCCTCAACAGCAGCCATGCCATCCATCAGAAAACTCCAGTCAAGGTCATCTTCGACAGAAGCTCAGGATGCCCAGAATTCAAAGTTGGTAGAAGGATAGTGGTTGTTATGTTTCAACGTAGCCCTTTTTCCTTGTAAATTACCATTTTCTAGCTTTGTAAATACTCTATGGAATCACGCGTTTGGCTGATTTCCATCCTATCAATACAATTGGAGCCCTTGTGCTTTTGTTTGCAATTCTTATTTTTTTTAGCCTTACAGAACGACATTGTAACATGATTAACGATTCTTGAAATAAAACAAAAATGAATTTACTTGTTAAAATTTCTTTGCTTTTAAAATAAAGATGGCAATTTCTTTTGACTGTTGAACATCAGAAGAACATCGATCGCTTCTCCAGAAGTAAGCGAACCTCAAAGTGCAGAATCAAAGTACTCCTTCTAAACCAGTGCGCCTGAACGAAGGATCAGTTATGTCAGATACGAATACTCCATCTGACATCTTCGGTCGGGGTCTTACCTCCTAAGCCCAACCAACGGTTGTTCCCCACAGGGACTACTTCTCCTAAGCAAGGCAGAATTGCTACTTTTGGACCAGCGGTACTTCTTCGCCCCGCGATGGACGAGTATCCAGTCGTGTTCATCCATTAGTCTATATGTCGCGTCAGTTTTGTCAGCATATACATACATACATCACGCATTATTGATTTAAATTCATATTCATATTGCATCACTATCTCTCTAGTCGGTTTTGTCCCCTAGTGATAGACAGTCCTCTTAATCGAGTTGTCAGTCATTTCCTCATCAGGGAATGTTGCGTCTGAACAATATCTCTCCTCCAGTGTATTTCTGGGATGAAGTTGGTCCTTGACCACTTTGATAACTTAAACCTCTGAAAAACCAGAGAACTTTCGACCAACATCACTCTTCGCCATTGAAGATGATATCTTCGCTTTCCCGGATTAAGGAAAATTCCCAGAGAAAGCCTCTCAACTGAAGACTCTCAGCAGCACATTGGTTCTTCTCTCCAGAAAGTCAATGTTAACAAAGTCATCGGCACCTCAAAATTGGATCACATCATATGGCATTTCTTCGGGAAGATCTCGAGGAAAAGTATGATGTAATATCCCCAAGCGACAGCAGTCTCTCAAGAGACCTGCTTTCCCCTGTAGAGCCGACAAATGGCGTCTCCAATAGAGAAGTTTATGCACCTCTACAACTCAGACGATTGGGTTCCCCAGCAAGTCTGACATCAAAAGTTTTTTCCATCAAATGGCATCTCCCCAGGAAAATTCGGCGAGAAGTTTGAGGAAAACCGCTACGAACAGCGTCCCTTGTCAAGAAAGTTTATTGACAAAAGAAACTTAGACCAGTTCCTTGGTAGGAAACCAGGATCGAGGGGAAGTTTATTTCAGAAACTGAGACCAGTTCCTCAGTAGGAAACCAGGATCGAGGGGAAGTTTGAATCAGAAACTGAGACCAGTTCCTTGGTAGGAAACCAAAGATCGAGGGGAAGTTTATTTTGGAAACTAAGACCAGATCCTTGGTAGGAAACCAGGATCGAGGGGAAGTTTTTACCTTTTCTGAGCATCATTGCTTAGTAAAAGAAGAAGGATGCGTAAACTACCATTCTTAGTCACCATCAAAATTTCGAGTATTCCGATATTTAATCCTCTTGAACCCCGAATGCCCGAATACCTTCGTCATTCACACCTTCGGGTCCAAGAAGATTAAATAGGGGCATCTGTCATACCCCAAATTTTGACCACTAAGATTCCCATCATTGTACAAATCATAATCACAATATGGATGAACCATTAGTCTTCCCAAAGATGGGTGAGCATCCACTACAATAAAAAATTAGGGTTCAAGCCCTCTCAGAGCTCTTAGACAAAGGATCAATCAACGAATGACATGATCTTCAACTTGTCTAAACCTCTCCAACATCTTCAATGGATCAAGAGGACTCCCACTTCAAGGATTAAGCACAAGGCTGCTCCCTTCTAAGTGGATCAAGCCCCAAGATCGCCAGTGTCACCAAATTAGGGTTTTGGTCGACCAGGGCCTCCAGATGGAAATTCTCCTCTGGGCATGAGCCAATGCTTCAAGGCATAACCTATGATGCTCCAAGGGACATCATAAACCCAATCACCAAGTCAATTTATCCCCAGGGGATGCATACATAAAAAAATCAGGAATTAGGGTTTCTTGACCTAATTCACCCCTAAGTTGACTTTTGGGACAAATCATGAGCCAAGACCTCAAGGGAGGATTTGAGGGTCTCTAACACACTACATTGATCCATTTGCAACAATGGATTAATCCAAGAAGCTTGAGCAACAAGTTTCAATTTCATCTGAACCACAGTTAGGGTTTCGCAAGAAAAGTCAACTGTAGCTTTGACTTTTGACCAGGACATGCTCCCAAACCCTAGGACATGAATCAATATACCCTATAACACCCATGGAACATGCCCATCAAGTTTGATTTAGGTCAAGGACATGATTTCCTAAAGGATTGCACAGTTTAGAATTCATTTGATAAAAAGCCAACTGTGCACAAAAGTCAAACTTTGACTTTTTGAGATTTTTCACAAAAATGATTTTTTAACCCTAAAATGATGTTAAGGTATGATTTGAATCATCATTCATCAAGAAAAATCAAGAAAAGTGGGATAACTTATAAAAGGGGTAACCATAAAAACTTATAAAATTTTCTAAGTTATGAACAAAGTGGCAAGGGTACCAACTTTGGAGGATCATAACTCCTAAACCACAAGGCCATTCTTCCCCATCCAAAGCTGGATTTGTAGCTCTCATTACCCTCTACAAAAGCTCCAACTACACCTCATTCCAATTCATTATGGATTCTGAGTTATGATTGGGCCAAAATGACTAAAACATGAAAATACATCATTTTCCAACACTTAGAAAAATTTTGGCCAAGGCAGATTTTGTTGGAAACACCAAAACTTGTGAGATCTTTTCACATAGTTGCAAGCTGAATCAAGTCCAAAGGTAAACATCAATGTTGTTGCAAATGTTGCCAAGAATCCAAAGAGATTATCAGCATGAATTAATTCAACTTGAGCCAAGAGAAATCCATGCCCAAAGTCATGCTGCTACAAGATGTTTTGGAAAAATCAGTTTGCATGTTTGCTTGCTACACACGATTTCTGAATCAAAACTGAGGATCATCATGCCACATGTACTCAAACCAATCACAATGCATCTGATCCAACCTACAAAGCTGAGTCACAAAGCCAAGGAATCTTCCAACTTGAAGTTCATGCATTTTGGCACATTTTGCCTTGAATTCAAAGGGCTTTAATGTGGAATAGTGCATTGTCAAGATTCTCACTCTCCTTAGTCAAGTTCTCTGATTAAACAACAATTAAAATGACTGAGGAATGTGATTTCAGTCAAGGCATAGCTGATCTATTTGGAGCAGTTGTTACACCTAATGCAAGAGGCATTTATGTCCAACCAATCCCTTTGAAGGTGATCTGATCCAGCAGCAATTCACTATTCCTCCAAGAAAAGAGTTGATCACCTATAAATAGAGGTTCCAATGGATCATTCAAGGCACACCAAAGCACCTTACAGCACTGCTTTCTCTCATTCTCTCTTAAGTGCCAAATTTCCTTGTTTTTGAGCAACCACCATCGGGTTTTGAGTTGCAGCCCTAAGCAATTCATTCCAATTGCCCAGACACATCACATATGATGTATTTGAGGTGTCCAAACACTTAAAAACCAACTGTAACACCCCTAGCTCAAAATCACCCTTCAACCAAGCCATTATACCTCAATTATGCAGTTGGAGTTCTCCAACTTGATCCAAAGGTTTTCAGAGTGTTCCAAGGCTTGCAACACACTCCACTACATCCATTGAAGTTATAGGGATCATCAAATTTCTTCTGGAACACCATCTGTGAGAGTTCCATTTCAGCTTGCATCAAGGTAAGCCTCAAAACTTCAACTTCATGATCCATGCATATTTCCTCACATGATATTTTTATCAATTGATTGCCATCATATACTGAGTATTTCCCCTCAAAAAAATTTGATCATAGCACTCATAATCATGTCTGCTCGATTGCTTTTGCAAAATTAGGGTACATACTACCACAAAGATATAACTTGCTATACACTGAAAATAAATAAAATTGAGTATTGCCATCTTATTCCTTGTGAAAAAACGCATGAGTTTGGTGTTTGAATCATGTTAAATGGTGGAGAAATGAGAGAGATAGAGGGCTTCATGCACGAGCTGGAGGAAGAAGATGGCCATGGCACCATTCTTCAGGTTTTCCAAACAAGTTCTCTATATATTTATCATTTGCCATACTATATTTCAATTGGCATTGCGCCCCAGTGGTTGATCAGTTGGTTTTGTATGTATTGGCAAGCGAGAGGTCTGGGGTTCGAATTCCCCTCGCCCCAGATCTCTTTTTTACCACTTTTTCTTGTTTTTTGTTATTTTTCATATTTATTTTAAATGATTTGAAAAATTAATAACTCACTCAATTTTAATTATTTTTTATTGGTTCTTTTTGCAAAAAATCAAAAAAATGTTGAAATATTTTATTCCACAAAAAAATTAGATTTATATTATTTTTTTAATATAATTAGTATTTTTGTGAATAAATACCTTTTTATTTGTTTTTAAACCCTTTTAAAAATAAATATTCATGTTGGAAAATCAACACCAAATAGGTTTTAATTCATCTTATTAAAACCTCATTTTTCAAACCTAAAACCAAAATCACAAGTTGTTTATTCAAACTTATTTGGAATTTCTATCATTTTAATTAATTTTCTTTGAATAATTACTTTAAAAATGGTGAAATTAGGGTTTTTGTTGATTTTCACCCTAACAAACTTTTCAAACTTTGGGCCTCTAATAGAGTGTAAGACCCAATCCTTTGTAAGTACAAACCTATTTTGGGCCTCATATATTGTATAAGTCCCACTGTATTTTCAAAAATCCCGGCGCGATCGCCGTTTTCAAAACAAAAAACATTTGGGCCTCTCCTTGAGCTGTAAGCCCCATCACTTGTACAAAAATAAATTATTGGGCCTCTAATAGAGTGTAAGACCCAATCCTTTGTAAGTACAAACCTATTTTGGGCCTCAGATATTGTATAAGTCCCACTGTATTTTCAAAAAACCCGGCGCGATCGCCAGTTCAAAAATCAAATCATCTGGGCCTACCCTCGTGTTATAAGCCCCATTCCTCTTCTTGAAATAACTTTGGGCCTCTTGAGAGAGTGTAAGTCCCATCCCTTTGTACAAAAAACCTTTCTTGGGCCTCAGTCACTTGTATAAGTCCCTGTACAAAACCCTGGGCCTCTCCTTGAGCCGTAAGCCCCAATTTTCCTTTTAAAAGCACTTTCTCCTTTGATTTTGTAATATACTTTTTTCAACTTTTCTTTGTTGAACAACTAACCATACAACATGGAAGCTCTACAACCGAGTAAGTGTTTACCTACTTTCATTTACCGCTTTCATATGTATATAACTGTACTGTGGGGCTGTTTTGATGTAAGTCTTCTTTCATAAACTCATATCAACTGTGTAATAATAGTATAGATATTTAGAGTTTCCCCGGCAACTATGTCTAGAACTAGACAAATCCTCGTCTCCTTACAACAATTTTAGATAACTAGATCTAAGATCTTCCCCCCTTTTAAACAGTTCATATACAGAAGGCCAATGTTCCAAGTGAAACCCCTTCTGGAACTATTCATCAGCCTCCTCTTTGGCTTAGTGCAAGGACCCACAGGCTTCCTAAACGCATCCCCGCCTCCTCTTGGATGTTGTACAAGGACCCGTCGGCTTCTTAGAAGTTTTCACAGCCTCCTCTTAGGCTTCGTATAATGATTCTTCCTCCGGGAATATAACCTCCTCTTGGGCTTCGTACAAATTGTCCCTCGGCTTCTTAAAAGTTTCCAGCCTCCTCTTGGGCTTTGTACAAATTGTCCTGACGATCTCCTAGAGATATATGTTCAGAAATTAGTCATCTTAATAGAACAGTCTTTCAAAGAGTCTAGATCTTGCCACCACAACTGTACTGTCCCTTAATTTCTCTTAAGTATAGTACAAAAGATAAAACTCTAGACTTGGATAGTCTAAGACCTTTGAGTCTCAAAGACATTCTCAAGCCCCTTTCAAGAATAGGAAGAACACCTGCAGACTCGGACAGTCTCAATACCCTTTGGATTTCCTATTTCCTTAAAGAACAGGAAATAACCCTGATCCTCCGATCAGTGCCAAAGCACAACCTTACCTTTAATCTTCATAAGAACTGATTTTCTCGTTTAACCAACATACTGGACCTGTCACTCAACTAAAATAGTTACCATAGCCTCCTCTTGGGCTTTGTATAATGATTTTCCCCAGCGGAGCTAACTTTTAGCCTCCATCTCGAGCTTCGTACGAGATACAAAATCACTCTTTTGTTGAGTACAAAAGACTCTCTTGTTGAGTCGACCCCTTTTAGCCTCCATCTCGGGCTTCGTACGAGATACAAAAACACTCTCTTGTTGAGTATAAAAGACTCTCTTGTTGAGTCACTTCCCTTTTAGCCTTCATCTCGGGCTTCGTACGAGATACAAAAACACTCTCTTGTTGAGTATAAAAAGACTCTCTTGTTGAGTCACTACCCTTTTAGCCTCCATCTTGGGCTTCGTACGAGATACAAAATCACTCTCTTGTTGAGTATAAAAAGACTCTCTTATTGAGTCGATCACCTTTGGCCTCCACTTGAGCTTCGTACGAGATACAAAATCACTCTCTTGTTGAGTACAAAAGACTCTCTTGTTGAGTCAACCCTTTTAGCCTCTATCTCGGGCTTCGTACGAGACACATTAAAACACCCTCTTGTTGGGCCAATAGCCTCCTCTTAGGCTTTATATAAGAAAACCCTGGTTGAGCCAATCAATCTTTTAGCGTCAAAAGTTGTGCCTCATTCATAGTATACAAACATCGACAACTCCTCTCCCTTCATCTAATTGCTGTAAGCGGCAAGCCTCTAAATTATTGACATCCACGCCACTGTCCCTCTTTTAGCATGAGGAATTCCTAAGGGAAGATAGCATTGCTCTAAACTGAGTTAAAGTCTTCTCCTTCGGGTTGAAAATCCCCTATAAAGGAAATTATGGCATTGCTGGATTCACATATCCCAATTAAAGTAATTCTCCTTTATAAACAGTCACCCAACAGTTGTGACAAACAGAACCCCTTTAGAGATGACAAATTCTCTCTAAAGTCAAAACCCTTTAGCTTCACATCTTGGGCTTCAAACAAGATACAAATAGACCCTTCAGCTTCACATCTTGGGCTTTGAACAAGATACAAACCACCTTTAGTTTCACGTCTTAGGCTTTGAACAAGACACCAAAACACCATTTCCTCCCATAAAATAGGAGGAACTACGATCGCTCTGATTTCCCTGTTTCGGTAAACGGGAATACGTAGGCATAAGATTGAAAGAGAAATCTTAGCGAGCACACCACATCGAAAACCTCAGGTCACAAACCCTCATATATAAATCAAAACATCCAAGTCTGTATTCCCCGCCAAAAGTCTAAACTCGATTAAAATAACCCAAGAGAGGCCCCTCCACATTGATCGCATCTGTAAACCAATAGTTTTGACTATTTAACCTCAGTTTACAAAGCAGGGTTAGTTGGAGACATCTATTTCCCTTCCTTCATCAGCTTCAATAAGATAAAAAATGAATTGACTTGTAGTCCACCCCAAAGAGCGACAGTGCTTAAGAACCACGTCCAAAATCGCTCGCTACACATAGTTGAAAGTAATAAGGCTCCACCTGAGAAAACCTTTCTTACTACATATGGCCCTTCGTAGTTGGCCCTTCGTAGTTTGGAGTCCACTTGCCCCTGTGATTTGTATGAGGAGGAAGGATCTGTTTCAAAACCAGCTCGCCTGTCTGAAAACACCAAAGACGCACTTTCTGATCAAAGGCCTTTTTCGTCCCGCTCTGATACAACCGGCCATGTGCAATGGCTTCCAAAATCTTCTCCTCAATAAGGTTTAGTTGATCCAACCTGGACCGTACCTATTCAGCTTCATCAAGCTTTACATCTGCCTAAATTCTCAAAGAAGGAATCTCAACCTCTAATGGTAGGACTGCTTCCATACCATACACCAGTGAGAAAAGAGTTGCCCCGGTTGAAGTACGTACCAAAGTATGATAACCGTGTAAGGAAAAAGGCAACATCTCATGCCAGTCCTTATACGTTACCACCATTTTCTGCACAATCTTCTTGATATTCTTATTTGCCGCCTCAACAACTCCATTCATCTTTGGACGATATGGAGAAGAATTATGATGTTTAATTTTAAAGCTCTGGCATAGCTCCTTCATCATATTATTGTTCAAATTCGAACCATTATCAGTAATGTTTCTCTCCGGGACCCCATAACGACAAATGATGTCCTTCTTTATAAAGCGGGCTACCACTTGTCTGGTAACATTGGCATACAAGGTTGCTTCCACCCACTTCGTGAAATAATCAGTGGCAACCAAGATGAAATAATGCCCATTGGAAGTAGTCGGCTCAATCTTTCCAATCATATCAATGCCCCACATGGCAAAGGGCCAAGGAGATGTCAATACATTCAGAGGAGTAGGCGGTACGTGCACCTTATCAGCATAAATCTGGCACTTGTGGCATTTTCTGGCGTATTGAAACAATCAGACTCCATAGTCATCCAGTAATACCCTACCCTCAACAGTTTTCTAGCCATAGCATGCCCATTGGCAAGAGTACCGAAAGAACCCTCGTGAAGTTCCTCCATCAACAGGCCTGCCTTGTGTTCATCAATACAATGTAGCAAGACCATGTCAAAGTTCCTCTTGTACAACACATCATCTTCATTCAGAAAGAAATTGCCTGTTAGTCTCCTCAGAGTTTTCTTATCCTTGGTAGATGCCCCCGTTGGGTACTTTTGACTCTTGAGAAAACACTTAATGTCATGATACCAAGGCTTGCCATCTGATACCTCTTCAATTGCAAATACAAAAGCTGGTCTATCAAGATGCATGATTCTGATTGATGGCGCTTCATTCCACCGATTCACCTTGTACATGGAAGCTAACGTTGCCAACGCATCAGCCATTTGATTCTCAGTCCGAGGTACATGATGAAAGTTCACCCTATAAAAGAACGGTAACAACCTTCTGGCATAGTTATTATAAGGCATTGATGTTGAGTACAATCAAATGTAAGTATTATATTTTATTGTATCCACAGGGATTGGAGCGATATCAAAACCGTTCAACAATTTCTATGATTCTAAGAAAAAGTTTGAGATGTTTGGTTTATAAGTTACGAAAAGTAAACATGTATAATAAATGAAGATAGTTTTCAGAGGAATATACTTGTTGGGAATTGGTTTTCATCCACCGATTCAATATGCATATCACGAATCAGTTATACACAATTTAAGCATGTTTCAATATTATCACGTATCACTTACAAACAAAGTTTATTTCTAAACTTTGATGAGATTTCTACCTTATGGTTGAATCGACAATTTCTCAGTCGATTAAACAATACGGTAGCATTAAGATTCGATACTTTGTGTGATTATTAAACCTAAATCTATGTCTAGCATTTAGAGTTTAACAGATGTTATCTTAGATCGAGATTTGAATCGTATTTGTCAATATAAATTCAATCCATGAACTAAACAATGAAACAAATATAACATCAATAATGATTCATACATAAATTGCATATAACGCCATGATTAAAGATAATACATACTGTTTCGGTGAACTACGACCAATCCCAACAAGAGAGGGATTTAGCTACTCATGGTAGCTTAAAGCATAATGGAAGAATTGAGTTGAACGAACATCAATGACGATTTCCCGACTCTTGATGCGTATCCAACTCCTCTTCCCCTAATTCTCCCCTCTATCTATTACAGACTATTTTTTACAGTAATATCTTAAGAAAAATATGAGATCCCCTTCTGCAATGCACTTGATCTCCTTTTATAGTGTTTTAGGTCGCCTAAGTTCGCTATGCGAAGTTCTGGTCACTATGTGAACTTCCTTTTCTTCTCCATTAAGATTTGAACTTTCAAACCGCCTTTCAGGGACCGCCATATTTCACTATGCGAAGTATAGTTCGCGTCGCGAACTCTGTCGTTTCCTTCCGTTTCCTGTCGCTTCAAGCAAAGATTGGTTATCTGCTTCTATTTTGAGTTGTTGCTTCCTTGCCTTTCCTCGCCTATCCTCGCATCGCGACCTTCGCGATGTGACCCATATCGATCTTCAAGCGACGTTCACTCAGTTTGATTATGTTTTGTTCAACTGCATCTCGCTTCCTCTCGTTTCCTTTTGCATAGCGAAGCTTTTGGTCGCGATGCGAAAGTTGCAGGGCATGAATTCTTCTTACTTGTAACTGATGTGTTCTTTTGTTAATTTCTGCAAAACCACACCCAAGGAAGTATTTGAACCAAAATTCAAAAGTTGGTTTCTTGGACTTTAGGCAATGAAACCCCTAACTTTAGGCCTTCGAATCTCCCAGCTCACTTGATGGATGGAAGAGTTCTGGTACTCTTTGGAAAGCTTTCATTGCCCTCTACAACTTTCATGTCAAAAGGTTTTTGAGTTGAGGCCTGGAAGTTTATGAAAAACTGGGTTGAAGTTGGTTGTTCATTAAAGCAGAAAATGCTGAAAATTTACTAAGTCTTTGGGCAGTTTGGCTTGCAAGCTTCATAACTCAAAAACCATGCATTTTTTTGGAGAAAAGCCATATTTAGCACTTTGAAGATCTTGGAAAGAGCTTCCATTTGGGCTTTGAGTCACTCAATTTGGATGTGTGGTTTGGAAGTTATGACCATTTCAAGTTATCACAAGAGAGGGAATTTCCAAATATGAAAAGTTTTATGATCATAAACTTACTTCCTTTGCAAGAAACTTTTTGAAACTTGATCTTGACACTTTAAATCATCAATAAGACATGTTATGATGATTTAAGGCAAAGGAGATTCAATTTGGATCAAAATCCCAAAGATTAGGGTTTCAGTCAAAACCCTAATTTTGACTGTGAATGCACTGAGATAAACCTTTGTGATCTTGCTTCTTTCTTCACATCTAAAGCTCATAAAAGACCTTTAGGGATGTTTAGTAACTCATGGAGTCATGGTTTAGGGTTTGAGGGCACCTCCTGATGAAAATCAAGGCCAATGATCCATATGTCTTACAGAAACCCTAATTTGGAGGCAGGGTGAGACTAGGGCTCAAACTACTCAGGATGAGAGCCAGATGACCTTGAATTCTTGTTGAGTGAGACCTCTTGGACATAGGTAAACTCAAATGGTTGATGACCCAAGCAATTCTTGACTTAACAGGGCAAAATTCTTCAGTGATTCTTCAGGTTAAAAACCTTAATTCCATCTTTTGGTCTAGTGATCCTTGATTGACTTGACTTGATTCAAAGTCTTGAGATCTTGGTTCCAAACAACTGGTGAATCTTTGTGATGATTGTATGGAGCCAGAGAATACCTTAGGGGGCTTTGAATTTCTCTGTGTAAACCCTAATTCCAAACATAAGAAAAACAAACTGCAAGAAATGGGTTAGTTAAAATAGTTCACATATGATTGATCCTAAATGTCTATGCCAGATGTTATGACATCTAAGAGGTAAAATTTGGGGTATAACAGTTGCCCCTATTTAAATAGCTTTACCGGATGGCACAAGGAAAGGAAGTCCTCGGGACATCAAGGTGAAAGGTATTTAAATATAGTAAACCGAAAATTTTGCCCTTAGATGGAATGCAGATGCTAAGGACAGGCCACAGATATGCAAATGCTGCCATGCCATGAACTTCTAGTATGATGATATGATGTCATGATAGTGCAAAGAGGCAGACAGGCCAGACACCAGAGATAAAGAGCAAACAACCACAAGTGAGCAACACTGGGGAAGGATGAAAGTTAGCATTCATGAGGAAAACTCACGGGGATACAGGCTGACCAATAAAAAGAGACTCACCGGGGAGACTCTAAGGAAACACTGGGGATAGAAAAATAAAGGGGGACATCCTACAGTTCTTTACTGGAGATAGGAGCTGGAGAGGTATTCTCCACTGGGGAAAGATCCAGAGAGATGGATAACAGGTTCATATGTGACCGGACGACACTGGGGTAATAAAGACACATTCTCACTGGGCATGAAACCAGAAAGAAGACACGATCTCCACTGGGGATCAGTTTGAAATAAAAGGATAGACATTCGCTAAAATATTTTTTGGGATTTTCTTATACTGAAGAGTTCAAGCGGGATCCTCAAGAAAAGCCAGAAAAGACAGAGATAAACTTTTTCGTGCCAGATGATGAAAGATGACTGGACTTTTTAGTTGGGAACAAGGTTAATGAGTCATTAATGATTGGACTCGAGTACCAATACGAGCTAGACTCCAATATGAGTTAGAAAGGACACCAGTTTAGGTGTTATAGTTTGGATACCAGTATGAGCTGGAGTTTGGATACCAGTATGAGCCGGATTTTGAATGCCAGTATCAGCTGGACTTTAGATACCAGTATGAGCTGGACTTTGGATACCAGTATGAGCTGGACTTTGGATACCAGTATGAGCTAGATTTTTGGTTACCAGTATGAGCTGGATTTTTGGATACCAGTATGAGCTGGATTTTGAATGCCAGTATGAGCTGGACTTTTGGATACCAGTATGAGCTGGATTTTAGGATACCAGTATGAGCTGGATTTTAGGATACCAGTATGAGCTGGATTTTAGGATACCAATATGAGCTGGATTTTGGGTACCAGTATGAGCTGGATTTTGGGCACCAATATGAGCTAGATTTTGGGTACCAGCATGAGCTGGATTTTAGGATACCAGTATGATCTGGATTTTAGGATACCAGTATGAGCTGGATTTTGGGTACCAATATGAGCTGGATTTTGGGTACCAATATGAGTTGGATTATGGGTACTAGTATGAGCTGGATTTTGAGGTACCAGTATGAGCTGGACTTTTGAATACCAGTATGAGCTGGATTTATGAGTACCAGTATGAGCTGGATTTTGAATGCCAGTATGAGCTAGACTTTGAGGTACCAGTATGAGCTGGACTTTGGATACCAGTATGAGCTGGATTTTCGGTTACCAGTATGAGCTGGATTTTTGGATACTAGTATGAGCTGGATTTTGAATGCCAGTATGAGCTGGACTTTTGGATACCAATATGAGCTGGACTTTTGAATACTAGTATGAGCTGGATTTTTGAGTACCAGTATGAGCTGGATTTTTGAATACCAGTATGAGCTGGATTTTTGAGGTACCAGTATGAGCTGGATTTTGAGGTACCAGTATGAGCTGGACTTTTGAATACCAGTATGAGCTGGATTTTTTAGTACTAGTATGAGCTAGATTTTGAATGCCAGTATGAGCTAGACTTTGAGGTACCAGTATGAGCTGGATTTTGAATGCCAGTATGAGCTGGACTTTGAGGTACCAGTATGAGCTGGATTTTGAGGTACCAGTATGAGCTGGGTTTTGAGGTACCGGCTTGAGCTAGATTTTTAGGTTCACTTTTGTCCTGGGTTTCAAACAACGGGTTCATATTTGTCTCAAAGTTTAGGTTCATGTTTGACCAGAGTTTCAAACAACGGGTTCATATTTGACTCGAAGTTTAGGTTCATGTTTGACCTGGTTCAAACAACGGGTTCATGTCTGACTCGAAGTTTAGGTTCATGTTTGACCTGGTTTCAAACAACGGGTTCATGTCTGACTCAAAGTTTAGGTTCATGTTTAACCTGGTTTCAAACAACGGGTTCATGTCTGACTCGAAGTTTAGGTTCATGTTTGACCTGGTTTCAAACAACGGGTTCATGTCTGACTCGAAGTTTAGGTTCATGTTTGACCTGGTTTCAAACAACGGGTTCATGTCTGACTGGAAGTTTAGGTTCATGTTTGACCTGGTTTCAAACAACGGATTCATGTCTGACTCGAAGTTTAGGTTCATGTTTGACGTGAGGTTTTGGTTCATATGTGACCTAGAATAAACAATACCAGCAACTACTGGACTTTAAGAATCCATGTGAGGAGATTAAGTATCAGATAGGTCAATACCGGGTTGCATAACTGAAGGTTAGACTTTCTGGGGAATATCAATTATGGTTGCAAAAAGGTTGGATAGTACCAGAGATAGATAAGCTTCTCAAGAGATTACTACTTATCGCCTTACAAAAACAAGCTTCTTCAAGAGATTGCTACTTGTTATAAATTCTCAAGAGATGTTGATATCACAACACTGTTGGAGAAATAATCTATGTCTTCAACGAGGATCTGCAATAGATTCTTCCTGCAAGACACGGTGCAAAATAAATGCACGTTCAAACTAGGTTCAACAACCTAATCTGCCAGGGGCCAAAGTTCAATCTAGGAACAAGCTAGAAAGAAACGGTTAAACAAGACTCCAACCATTGAGGAATGAGCTCAAATGAGGATTTATCTTATCCAAATGTGGAACAAACAACTGAACCAACCATCATCCACGAGGATAAAACTCTGTGGGGAATTCAGAAGGATGGGCACTATATGCCTAGGGCTGACAGCTCTATTAGAGAGAAAAGACAAACCCAGTCACATGGGGAGATGAACGCCAAAGTTGAAAAAGCAGGTAAACACCAGAAAGGAAGCAAAAAAAAAGCTAAGATGGTATGCATATGAGTGCATGTATGCCATGCTTATTCTTATGCTGACAAAACAGACAAAGATAAGTGAGACTGGAGATGAAATAAACATCTCGACAAGGATGCCCAGCCAAACTCATCAGGTTGGACCATTGTTGGGGATGAATCTGCAGAAATCAGTGGTTCTACTTCAAGATTACAACTTTCTCTGGGGAAATAGTACTCCACTTGGCATAGCATCATGACTTCACTAGGATTGCCATCATGAGCGTCATATCTTTATTGGAGGGAAATCCAGGGAGAATTTCCAAAATTAGGTGAAGTAACAGCTTACTAGGGAGCTGGCAAAGGATATCATAAGAACAAAGTAGTTCTGCATAACTCATCTGCCCTGGATTACATGGTCCATCAGAAGAAAATATCAAGAAGATTTTACAGATGAATTGGCATACAAGGTATTTCAATATCTTCAAACTCTTGGAGGGATTCATGAATTTTGGCATAACTGCCCCAGATTAACTGCATTTACAACAAGGTCTTCGAACTTGTTCTTCAGACTGACTGATATGTGAAAGAGATGCCCCAGACTGATTGGCCCTTTAGAGATTTACCGAATCTCGACCTGACTACCTCTGATTAACTGGTCTGTGAGGATAAGTCATCAAAAGGATTTTATAGAAGAATTGGCATACCATATGCTTCGATATCTTCAAACTTTTGAAAAGAAATGAGCCTCGGTATAACTGCCCCTAATTAACTGTACTTACACAACAATGTCCTTGAACCTTTTTTTTTTTTGGAGCGATTGTTGACAACTGGGGAACAAGCTTGCCCCTGTCAGTTTACTTGATTTGTGAAGAAGATGTCATTGATTTTTATAGATTTACCGAGTCTCGACTTGACTGCTTCTGATTAATTGCTCTTGTGAGAGTAGGTCGTCAAAAGGATTTTACAGAAGAATTGGCATACCAGATGCTTCAATATCTTCAAACTTTTGAAAAGATACATGAGTCTTGGCGTAACTGCGCTAGTTCAACTGTATTTTCAATACAAAGTACTCAGACTATGGTAGAAACAACCAGGGAACAAACTTGCCCCTGTTGATGGGTCACTGGAGTCCACACTTGTCATAAGATGACCTGGAGAAGACTTGCTCCAGTATTTTGATTTTTGACGAGTTCTGCCCCTGATTCGGTAGATTGGAAAATCCTTCCGCTTGGTTGCCCCTGACTGAGCTTCCTTTATCAAGTCAAATTCCCTAGCTGGCTGCATTTGTCAGGATTTTTTTTTTGACATTTAATTGTCTTTGTAAACAAGTATTGTTCATTAAAAATTGGCAATTTTAATGCAAAATTCATGCAAGCTTTTGAAAACAAAATTTATTGGTGAAACACACACGGTGGAATGGTTAAATAAAAAATAAAGTGGATCTAGTCATTTACAGAATGCCAGATGAAGTGATCAATACACACATATCACAAATATTATTAGGAGTCAGGTTAATCAACTTTGCTGTAGTATGCTTACAAAACAACCTTACCTCAATTAGGTCTTTTAAGGGTTGTAACGTGGCTTGGTTCACAGTTTATGAAACAAAAGATAAAGGCCCAAAGTTTATTTGTACCCACCCCATCTTCGTGATGAACTCCAATCCTACACTCAGTTAACTCAAGCTATACATTCAGATTTCCATAGGCTAGGAATGAATTGATGATGGTTGATGATGATTCAGACACCTTGGATAGTCATTACTCCCTTATCACATTTGGTTATCCTTTAATGCTGAGGTTTTTAGACCTCTCCTTGTCTTTGTTTGAGGTTATGAGACCTCTTCTTGTCTTTGTTGAGGTTTTGAGACCTCTTCTTCTCTTTACTGAGGTTTTGAGACCTCTTTTTTTTTATTGAGGTTATGAGACCTCTTCTTTGTCTTCGTTGAGGTTATGAGGCCTCTTTTTCCTTGGTTGAGGTTATGAGACCTCTTCTTTTATGAGACCTCGTCTTTTCATCGTCACTTGATTTGAAAGAGCTGACTGGTGTCTTGCATGAAGCGCTTGCATTTGAATGCATAACCAAGTTACACTGAGAACTACCCACCCCAAGGTTGAGATTTAAGGGTTTTTTTTTTGTGTAAGGAAAGAAAACTCCTACTTCTAGGCTCGAAAGGGTAAACGAGGGATTATCTTCCTTATTTCTCCTGTGTTTGGGAATTGAAACAATGCCTTACAT
Source organism: Lathyrus tuberosus (assembly GCA_022829125.1). Classification (NCBI taxonomy): domain Eukaryota; kingdom Viridiplantae; phylum Streptophyta; class Magnoliopsida; order Fabales; family Fabaceae; genus Lathyrus; species Lathyrus tuberosus. The sequence continues at coordinate 13,816,995 of JALAZF010000090.1, forward strand.
CCTTGGCAAGGTTTAATCGAAAGCATACCACAACAATTATGGATAATATTCTCATCATCCTCCCTAATCTTTGCTTAACAACAATTTGATATGGAGTAAAGCAGGATAAAGGTATTTTTTGTTTTTATGAACACAAAAGTAAATGAGTGAAACGAATGGACTTAATCAAAAGATGCATAAATATTTCAATAATCTTGCCAATTTGAAAATACAACAAAGCTTATAAGAAAATACAAGTTCAAAGTGCTAAGAAAATACAATTGGAAATTACTGAAATGCAAAAAATACAGCCAGCTTTGGCGAATTGATTTCAAAAGATTTCAGTTTCCGGGCCCAAGCAGGGGAACACCTTCACCATTGATCACTAGTTCCTTGTGATACAGAACCTTGAGAGGCCTGGTAAGTCTTTTGCCTCTTGCTTCAGAAGTCAAGACATTGAAATCTGATGTACCTTCCTGAGGTTGCAGTGTTCTTAGCAGGTTTAGCAGTCTCGCTTTGAACTCTTTGCATTCTTCAATGGGATGCCCCATCGTCCCAGTGCAGAATTTGCATTCAATCTCTAGATGATCTTCTTCGAGGATCAAGTCCTTGTCGTAGATCAGCCTTTGCACAGTAGCTTCTAAAACCAGCCAACCATCAAAATTATGTCCTTCAGCTCCCTTGTGAAAGTCACAAGTCAGATTTGCATTGTGCCAAGGTCCTAGCACATGGTTGTAAGGTTGAGGAGTCACCAACTTGTTCAGAATCAGCAGTGGGAACAGTTTGCTTAGCGGCACCGGGATAGGTGTGTAGTGAAGCTTGCCCCTTTTGACAGAGCACTTCTTCTTATCTTGGTTTCGATAACTTCGAAGAGAAATAACCGTTGGAGGCTGAAATACTCTTTCGATAGACACCTGATGACGATTACATTCTGGTGCAGGAACAAGACCAAAGGTTGGCTGGTATGAAGTTTCCTCAAAGACAGATCCTGGGCATGGGAGAACCATAAAAGATGGCAAAGGATAGTTCTTGATATTGGGCTGAGAGTCCTCGAAGGATAAAATATTCCTCTCCACTAAATCCCTCACAATATGCTTCAAAGCAAAACAACCTTCTAAATTATGGCCTGGTGCACCTTCATGGAATGCACAATGAGCATTGGGATCGTAAGAGGGTGGAAGTGGATCAGGAGGTGGGCCTAATGACCTTGTAATGATTAATCCTTGTTGCACCAAAGAAGGATACAACGTTGTATACGTCATAGGAATGGGAGGAATCGGAGGCCTACCTCCTTGTCTTTTGCCTGGAACGTTCTGACGAGAAACTTTAGTCCTTTGTGGATAAGCAGGAGCATTGGGCGCTCTTTGGTAGATTGGTGGTTGAGGAACTAACTGATAAACAGAAGCTTGGTCATCGAATGTTAGCTCGATAGGGTGAATGTGCTCCTCTTTTTTCATCAGAGCATGCAAAGTTTTCAGAACCTAATTCATCTGGCATTTGAGGATTCTGACCTCTTCTTTCAAATCTTCTTGGTTTTTCAGAATTTCATTCATTGCTGCCATTGTCCTGAACAGGTGCTAGGTATCCTTCAGACATAGAAGAAGAGACTCAAGACTGAGAAATGCAAATGCGCGTGGGATGAAAATGCAAGCCAAGTGGTTTCAAGGAACTCAAAGGCAAGCTGCAAAAAAATTTTTGGGGAAACTGAAGAAGTTTTTGTTTTTAAGATCCAAGCTCTGTTGATCTTTTGAAAAGGAAATGAATGTCTGAATTCCTTGAAACCAACAATGGATGCAATGAGATGTATGCAATGCGCAAACATGGGAAACCAATACACAGGTATATGTACACATCACATGAGTCTTAGGTTTAGAGATCTCATGAATGGAGCCATGGTCTACCCATCCAACAAGGTGTGGACTATAGGTTCATCAACTGTAGAACAGGGTTCTAAAAGTTCTCAGAGTCTACGTGAATCCTTCGGATATTATCGGCCCATGTGACTACTCACGCGGGTTAATAATATTCTCAAGATAAACTCGTCTGACTGTAGTATCGCGTGACAACTACTTGGGACTACTCCCTCATAGCCACCGCACTACATCCTAAAAGGCCAAGTGGGGTGAAGGTAACTATGGTCCTCAGAATCCTTGGCTCCCAATTGAAAAAGTAATATCAATGCGACTACTCGCATCAGACACCAACAATCCCAAAGGGCCTCATCTGAGTGTGGTTATCATAAGTCATAGATTGTTAGGACTACTCCCAACAACCGACTATTGATTACACCACGATCCTATCATATATGTGCTCTCAAGTCTGGGTTAGGACTTATCTTACCACTCAGTAGCACTATGCCAACATAAGATCTCAAGCAAAGCATATATACAGGTAAACATACAGATATGTACAAATATAGCAAGCAAGCATAAATAACATAAGCAAAAACAAGGTGGGCTCAACCCTCAAAATTTTGTATCCCTAGTGAAGTCACCATTTCTATTGCGGTGAGAATCGGATAACAACCTATTTAATTAACTTGCATCACAAAACTTTGAAATTCACCACCGACTTTGATTTATCCAAAGGAAAGGTTCAAGATCGAGAAAACCTAAAAGGGGGAGATCTAATGTTCGGGGTTGGTTATACTAAAGGAAGGTATTATCACCGTTAATATATGTAGTACTCTACAGGAACCATTTGTTTAGTTTGTGTTATGTTATGTATGTTTGCTAAGGATCTGCTAAGGATAAGGTAAAAACCTCGGGGTATGTACACTAATTTTGCTCTCCAAGACGTCACATCTTGTGCCTACGTATCTGACTAAAGAATCAGAGCAACCGTAGTTCACCTAACTAAGGGTGAAGAACCATTGACTATGGCCAAAGTTCCAAGGGGAATGAGTATAAGCTCATATAGAGTTTAAGAAACTCTCTAAGTCTAAGTTATAATGGGGAAAGTGAATACTCAAGGTGATGAGTCCACATAGAGTTTCAAGAACTCTAACTTAATTCTAAGTTATGATTGGATGGCTATGAGGCCAAGGTAGAATGGCTATGACTATGAGGTCAAAGCCTACCTATGACTATGAGGTCAAAGGTTTAAGAGATGGCTCTATAACTATGAGGTAAAGAGGGGATCCTATGACTATGAGGTCAAGGTTTGATTATGAGATATCTCTGACTTTGAGGTCACTAGAAAGACTTTCCTTTGGAAGGAGGGTGTAATACCCTAAATTTTGACCACTTAGATTTCCCATCATTGTGAGAATCATTATCACAATATGGATGAACCATCATGCTTCATCAGTCTCCCCAAAGATGGGTGAGCATCCAATACAATCAAAACTAGGGTTTCAAGCCCTCTCTGAGTGCTTAGACAAAGGATCAATCAAGAAATGACATGATCTTCAACTTGTCTAATCTCTCAAACATCCACAATGGATCAAAAAGGACTCCCACTTCAAGGATTAAGCACAAGGTTGCTCCCTTCTAGGTGGATCAAGTCTCAAGATCGACAGTGTCATCAAATTAGGGTTTTGGTCGACCAGGGCCTCCAGATGGAAATTTTCATCTGGGCACAAGGAAATGATCCAAAACATGACCTAATATACTTCATGGAACCTCATGAACCCATGCATCAAGTCAATTTTTCCTCAGGGGATGCATTCATCAAAAATCAGGAATTAGGGTTTCTTGACCTAATTCACCCCTAAGTTGACTTTTGGGACAAACCATGAGCCAAGACCTCAAGAGAGGATTTGAGGGTCTATAATATACCATATTGATCCATTTGGAACAATGGATTGATCCAAGAAGTTTGGGCAACAAGTCTCAATTTCATCTGCACCCCAATTAGGGTTTTAGGGGAAAAGTCAACTGTAACTTTGACTTTTGACCAGGACATGCTCCCAAACCCTAATACATGATTGAATATACCCTATGACACCCATGGAACATGTCCATCAAGTTTGATTTAGGTCAAGGACATGATTTCCTGAAGAATTGCACAGTTTGGAATTCATCTGATAAAAAGTCAACTGTGCACAAAAGTCAACTTTGACTTTTTGAGATTTTTCACCAAAATGGATTTTTAACCCTAAAATGATGTTAATGTATGATTTGAATCATCATTCATCAAGAAAAATCAAGAAAAAGTGAGATAACTTGTAAAAGGGGTAACCATAAAACTTAGAAATTTTTCTAAGTTAAAAATAAAGTGGCAAAGGTACCAACTTTGGAGGACCATAACTCCTAAACCACAAGGCCATTTTTTCTCATCCAAAGATGGATTTGTAGCTCTCATTATCACCTACAAAAACTTCAACTACAAGTTATTCCAATTCATTAAGGATTTTGAGTTATGGAGTGATCAAAGTGGCTAAAAAGTGAAAATGTCACTTTTTCCAACACTTAGTGAAATTTTCACTAAGTCAGATTATGCCTCACTTTTTGCCAAATGTAGGGGGATTTTTCACTTGGAATCAAAAGAGATCAAAACCAAACTTGTTCAAACAGTTGTTGTATCATGTAAGAGCTTTCCAAAATGGCCAAGAACATTGCCAAATTCAACCTACACCATGAGATACAACATTGCCAAGTTGCCTTGCTGAAAACTGTCAAGGCAAGGTAGAATTTGCAACTTTGGTCAATTTGCCAAAATCAGCCAATTGCAATTGCTCCAATCCACTTGGACACCTCAGAGGATTGAATCCAAAGGGGACAATCACTGAGCCAAGCCTCCAAGGTCCAAGGAACAAGGAATAGCATGTTGAACCTAGAGTTGGCAAAATAGGGACAAGACTTCAAATTTGGAATGAGGCATTTAATGGAACCATCAAGGTGGCATGGACTGAGCCATTCTCATCTGAAATCAGTCAAGACTTATCCAAGACCAAGGGGACCAAAGCTCTGTGCCCTAACCTCTAGTCAATGGCTAGAGGAGACTTTCATTTCCATTGGCCAACATTGAGGAAACCTACTTACCAGCTGCCATGCACTATTCCTTGCAAAACAAACTTGCTCTACTATAAATAGAGCTCAATTGTGGTCAGTTTAAGTACACCAAAGCCATCTAACAGATGCTTTCCTCAAAATCTCTTTTTCTTGGCAAAAATGCCTTTCTTAGCAAGGTAGCTATCGGGTTTTGAGTTTGAGAGCAATTCTGCACAAACCAATCACTCACACACCTCACATACATCACATATGAGCTGATCAAACACTCACATAACATGTGGAGCATCAAAATCTCAAAATCACTTGCCATCCACACAAGTTTGGAGTGAAGTTGCAGCTGAGATGCCATAAACTGATCCAGTCCATTTCAATTCAATCCAAGTGTTCAAACACACTCCATATGGTGTAGGGAAGCTGTCCAGATCATCACAACTTATCTGTAACACCTCCAACTCAAAATCACATCTGCTTTTGCTGTCGCGATTTAGAGGTAAGCCTAAACTTGGGCATCTCTCAATCTATGCATATTTCCTCGCACAATAATTTGGCCATATGTTCATAATCATGCATTGAATGTTTTCCCTCAATTAATTGCATTGTTTGAATCGTGTATCAAAAATCCTAGCCTTCATGCAGAAATTAGGGTTCTTGAGGTCTCTTCGTGATTTCTTGTTGTATGTTTAATTTAAATGAAATTAAAGTACATAGACATGATCGTGAGGTTGAAACGAGCATAATGATATGTGGATTGCATGATATGATTACGTATTTATGGAGATTGGATAGAAAATGCAAATCTGGGCAAACTGAAAAACGCGCGTGTTCTTGATGTTGTTCTTGGCGCCATTTTCATAAATTCAAATATTTGAATTTTGTGATTTTGTTTAATTGATTCAAAAATTAATTTCTCTCTGAGTTTTAATGATTTTGAGTTGATTCTTTTTTTGATAATTCACAAAAATGTTAAAATATTTTATTTTATCAAAAAATCCCAAAAATATTATTTATTTCATATAATTGATATTTTTGCAAAGAATTAATATTTTCATTGTTTTTGGCATTTTAAATATTTTTTCTACATTGATTTTGCATCTTTTAATGCTTTCTAATTATTTTGTAGGTCAATACTTAATTTTTGAAGCATTAATCCAAGGTCACAATTTGTTTTCCATGTGTTAAACAATTTTTGATCATTTTAATTGAATTTTTATTCAATTAAATACATTTTGAAAACAAATTAGGGTTTTGGATTAATTCAACCCTCATAAATCATTTTCAAAACACTTTGGGCCTCTATTAGAGTGTAAGACCCAATCCTTTTTTTTTTACCAAATCATCTTTGGGCCTCACTTATTGTATAAGTCCCGATACCATCAAAAAACAAACGGCGCGATCGTCGCCTTTTCAAAAATCATTTGGGCCTACCCTCGAGTAGTAAGACCCATTTCTTTTCTTTAAAAACTTTTTGGGCCTCTTGAGAGAGTGTAAGACCCATCCCCCTTGTACAAAAACTTTTTGGGCCTCACTCATTGTATAAGTCCCTCTGTACAAGTAAACGGCGTGATCGTCGCCCATTTAAAAATAAAAATCATCTGGGCCTCTCCTTGAGCTATAAGACCCATTCAAAACACTCTGGGCCTCTATTAGAGTGTAAGACCCAATCCCCCTTTTAACCAAAACATTTTGGGCCTCACTTATTGTATAAGTCCCTCTGCGTTAAAAGAAAACCTCGGCGCGATCGTCATTTTTAAACGAAAAATCAATTGGGCCTACCCTCGTGTTATAAGCCCCACTCTTTTTCTTTAAACCTTTTTGGACCTCTTGAGAGAGTGTAAGACCCATCCCTTTGTACAGAAAACCTTTTTGGGCCTCACTTATTGTATAAGTCCCTCTGTACAAAGTCAAACAGTGCGCTCACTGATAAAACCCTGGGCCTCTCCTTGAGCTGTAAGCCCCAAATCTTTCTTTTTCAAAGCACTTTCTCCTTTGATTTTGAATATACTGTTGTTTTCAATCTTTCTTTGTTGAACAACTAACCAAACAGCATGGAAGCACTACAACCGAGTAAGTGGTTATCGCTTTCATTTACTGCTTTCATATTATAAACTGTATTGTGGGGCTGCTCACTGTAAGTCTCCTTTCATAAACTCATATCTACTGTGTAATAATAGTATAGATATTTCGAGTTTCCCCGGCTACTACGTCTAGAACTAGGTGATGTCGTTTCACTTATTCGTAGAAATAGACGCCTAGATCCCCAATAGGAGCACCAGATACAATCTTCTCTTCGGCTGTCCTCCTTAGGAATCGTCAAGAAGCTCTACTCCCCAAGATGAATGTATTCTTTGTGAATGGCATCTTTGAGTTTCTTCCCAATTCTCGAACTTTCCTGACTTGATCTATCCCTTGTGGATAGCTTGCCTTGAATGTCTCGGGGTTTGGGTACCCACTACGGTCATAATCTTGGACCTTAACTAAGGAACCCTCTTTAAAAGCTAAAAGTCGCTGGATAGTAAACCTCGCACGTTTACCAGTGGTTTTCATCTTTAAAAGAGTTATCTCTCCTATTGGAAAGGAGATGATAGACCCACGGGCTTCTTAAAAGCATCGGCCTCCTCTTGGGCATTATTCAAGGACCCTACGGCTTCTTAGAAGTTTTCACAACCTCCTCTTAGGCTTCGTATAATGATCTCTTCCTCCGGGAATGATAGCCTCCTCTTGGGCTTCGTACAAGGACCCGTCGGCTTCTTAAAAGATTCCAGCCTCCTCTTGGGCTTCGTACAAATTGTCCCGACGACCTCCTAGAGGTATAGGAACAGAACCTAGTCATCCTCATAGAACAGTCCTTTCATAGAGTCTACTACTGTTTCTCGAAGCATAGTACAAAAGATAAAACTCTAGACTTAGACAGTCTAACTTCCTTGAGTCTCAAAGACATTCTCAAGCACCCTTCGTTAAATAGGAAGGAAACCCGCAGACTCGGATAGTCTCAATACCCTTTGGATTTCCCGTTTCCTCAAAGAGAAGGAAATATCCCTGATCCTCAAATCAAATCCCTGAGTACAGCATTGCTCATATAAGAACTTATTTTCTCTTTTAAAATCAGTATATTGGATATGTCACTCAACTGAAACAGTTACAATAGCCTCCATCTCGGGCTTCGTACGAGATACCAAAGTTCTCCCCAGTGGAGTCAAAACAACCTTTTAGCCTCTCTCTCAGGCTTTGTATGAGACACAAAAGATTCCCTCGTCGAGTCAATCACCCTTTTTTTTGCCTCCATCTCGGGCCTCGTACGAGATATAAATCCCTTAAGCAAGAGTCGAACTCTTTGCTAGCCTCCTCTTAGGCTTTGTATAACGATATGCCCCACTGGGTCGAAACCTTTAGCCTCTCTCTCGGGCTTTGTACGAGATATAAAATAGCCTCCTCTTAAGCTTTGTATAATAATTTTCCTAGCGGAAATTAGCCTCCTCTTAGGCTTTGTATAAGAAAACCACTGGTTGATCCAATCAACCTTTTAGCATCAAAGTTGTGCCTCGTTCACAGTACACAAACACAAACAACTCCTTCCCTTCATCTAATCGCTGTAAGCGGCAAGCCTCTGGATCATCTACATCCATGCCACTGTCCCTCTTTTAGCATGAGAAATTCCTAAGGAAAGATGGCATTGCTCTACACTGAGTTAAAGTCTTCTCCTTCAGGTTAAAACCCTTTCTTCGGAAATTATGGCATTGCTCGGATCCGCGTATCCCAGTTAAAGTAATTCTCCTTCTCCCCTTCTTTAGAGATGACAAATTCTCTCTAAAGCCGAGGTCTTTCAGCTTCACGTCTTGGGCTTTGAACAAGACACAAATAGACCTTTCAGCTTCACATCTTGGACTTTGATCAAGATACAAATCACCTTTCGCTTCACGTCTTGGGCTTTGAACAAGACACCAAAAACCAATTTCCTCCCATAGAATAGGAGGAACTACGAACGCTCTGATTTCCCTGTTTCGGTAAAGATGAATACGTAGGCATAAGATCGAAAGAAAAGATCTTAGCGAGCGCAATCAACAAAAAACCCAAATCCCATATCTCAGTCAATTAAAAGCAGTAATTCAAAAGCATCAGTCCTAACATCCTAATCCTTATTCCCCACGAGAAATCCTTTGCCTAGATTAAAAGAAAGAACATGTATTGGCGAAATACGAATAACCAGTACAAAGGCCCCCCCACATTGATAGCATCCGTAACCTAACAGACCGTTGTTTAAACTCAGTATGCCCGTGGGGCCCACCGTAGGGCCCGTTCTTTTCTTTCTACTTCTCTTGTGTGAGAAATTACACAAATGGCGACTCTGCTGAGGAGTCTTTGCCAGGACCTTTTCTGCCTTAGGGCATCACCCCCGTTTTCTACGGAAAATGGGAACTCTACCGAAGAGAAAGATTGACCTATGCTGGTCCATCTCTTAGGCAGGGAACCACAGATTGGGGCTTCCGCCGGGGAACCCATTTCTGTCAGGAACTTAAGATTCGTAGCTTTATAAGTCTAGGATGAATAAGACAAATATATATACCGCTTTTCCTAATTGCTATATGTGTTTATTTTTCTGCTACTGGGAATGCGTGTGATGCCGCATGTGGTGAGATTGAGTATACACTTAAGAAAAGCCAACCTTTTTCGTAGTGCGGAAGCTATCAGAAATAGCTGTTACGCGATACTACCCTCATTTGAGGCTGGTGATCTATTCTCGGTGAATAGCACTTACTCTAAGATTGCACACAACTCGCTGGCGATCCACTTGTTGTCTGCCTTCCTGGGAGGAGCTGATGATAATGAGTACAGGTACAAAAATCACCCTAGTATAAACCGTTGGGGATGGGTAGAGCCTTGACTTCATGACAACGACCCTTTGACCCCATGTTTTTTCTATGTTTTTGTGTGCTGCATTCATGCATTCATTTAATAAAACATTCAAAAAAAAACTTTCTCTTCTAGTCTCTCTGTTTTTCAAATTAAACTAAGATTGTGATTGCAAATATCAGAGAAAAAGATTGCATTAATGGATTCGGTAGAAGGAGAACTCGCCAGTATACCTTCAAGGTTCCAAAGTTAGGAGATTTGAGAAAGTTAGTGAGGATGATCGTTAACCCGGAGGCTTTCAGAGCCAAGCACGGTGGTTTGCTACCACTGTTAAGAGTCCATGTGATTAAGGGAATCATGGATGCGCTCATTCAGTTCTACGATCCGGTTTATCATTTTTTCACATTCCCGGATTACCGGCTTGCACCAACGCTGGAGGAGTATTCTCATCTGACTGATTTATATATCACAGATCGAGCTCCATTTTCTGGACTGGAAGAAATTCCAAAGAATCAGACCATTGCAAGAGCAATTCATTTGGACGAGTCTGAGGTCAAGACTCACATGATTACTATGGGTGGCATCCAAGGTTTGCCAGCCCAGTTCTTGACAAAGAAAGCTCTGTACTTCGCTAGTATAGGGAACGGGACTGCTTTTGAAAGCATCTTTGTCTTGCTCACCTACGGGTTATTTTTGTTTCCCAACATCAATAACTTCGTCGATATCAACGCTATTAAGGTTTTTCTCAGTGGAAACCCTGTGCCGACTTTGCTCGCAGATGCGTATCATTCTGTACACTTAGGAAATTTGTACAGCGGAGGGGAGATCACATGCTGTGTACCTTTACTTTACAAGTGGTTTATCTCTCACTTACCCAAGTCTGCTGCTGTTTGGGATTGCAAGAGTGTCTTACGTTGGTCGCAGAAGATCATGTCCCTCACCAACTCTGATATAAATTGGTGTAATAAGATTTATGAGGGAATCAGAATCATTGACCGTTGTGGAAACTTCCCCAGCGTACCCCTCATAGGAACTAAAGGAGGAATCAACTATCATCCGATATTAGTTCTTCATCAATTTGGATACCCGATGAGACACATCCCACTAGGTGTTCATCTGGAAGGTCTTTTCTTCAAAGAAGGAGAAAACGACAGAGCACTAAAGATGGAAATAGTGCAAGCTTGGAAACATGTTCATAAGAAAGGACGAGAGTCTCTGGGAAAACTGGATTGTGTCTCGGTGGAGCCTTATCTCCATTGGGTACAAACCAGAGCTCTCAAGCTAAAAATGCCTTATCCTCGTTACGGAATTCTTCCACCGAGGGAATCTGTCATGTACTTCATGACTGAGACTGAAAAGCTTCAGGTTACTCTCAACAAAGTTCAACAGGAGAGGAGATCTTGGAAGAACAAGTACCGCACCCTCGACGTAGAGTGTATCCAAATACAGTAATTACTGAAAGAGAAAGATGCTCTGATTGAAATTTTGGAGCAGCATGCTGTAGAGAATCAAGATGACCAAAGGAATTTGCTCACTCCTTTCATCTAGCAAAGGAATGACAACCCGACAACGGCCCAAGCGCCCCGATCAAAGAAGAGGACTCGGGATCCATTAGTTTAGGTTTCTGTTTCTGCACTTTGTAATCTACTGTATTTCCATTTCTGTAATCCTTTGGAATTCAATAAAAAGGGGTTTCCCCACTGTTTGATATTTGCAATCTAATTGTCGAAGTTTATTTTGATTAAACCAAAAAACAATTAATATAATCATTGCATTCATCATTCTCACATCGCGTATTCTTCTTCCCTACGAATCTCACTTTTGTGTCTCGATTCTAGAGTCAAACTGTCTCATTCGTATAATACTCGGGCCAATCGTCAGAAAAATATGGATGATCTTGAGGAAGAAAATAGAGAGTTGAAAGAAGAGATCGACGCTCTGAGAGAGGATATGAGAAAGCTTCGTAACGACATGCAAGCCATAGCAGAAGCTCAGCTACAAAGAACTGTGATCTCAGAGATCACCTCAATGCCCATCATAGAAAAGTATGATCCTAGGTATCAGATGCCGAAAGATCATCCTTGGGGTATGCCTGTTAACTATATCCCGGAAGAATATGTTCCGCCGATCACTGAAGATCAGGGAATCGCAACAGAAGCCGCTGGGCCTGAAGGTTACAAACTTCGGGAAAGCGAAGATGCCAGGGGCATACTCAAGACTCCTGAAGGTTACAAACTTCGGGAGACGCCAAGACTTACTGCCGTAGTCACGGTACCACCCCCTGTGGCGCACACTGTCCCGGAAGGACAGATTCCACAGACACCTTCTGGTAAGAAGGAAACTATGTTTGACAGGATGGAGGAATTCCAGGAACAGTTCTTGGAAATGCAGAAAGAGCTGCAAGCCATTCGCGGTCAGGATCTATTTGGAAAGGACGCCGCAGACCTCTGCTTGGTCCCAAATGTGAAAGTCCCGCACAAGTTCCAAGTGCCCGACTTTGAAAAATACAAGGGTAACTCTTGCCCTCAGAGCCATCTGGTGATGTACGCTCGGCGGATGTCAGCTCAGACGGAGAATCAGGAACTGCTGATTCACTACTTTCAGGATAGTTTAACCGGTGCCGCACTTAAATGGTACATGGGTTTAAACCGTACTACGATCAGTACATTCAGAGATCTTGGTACTGCCTTCGTCCAACAATACAAATACAATTTGGACATGGCACCCGACAGAGATCAACTCAGATCGATGTCGCAAAAGGACAAGGAAACCTTTAAGGAGTATGCTCAAAGATGGCGTGAAATTGCCGCTCAAATTTGTCCACCTCTTGAGGAAAAAGAGATGACAAAAATCTTCTTAAAGACCTTAAGCTCATTTTACTATGACCGAATGATTGCCAGTGCGCCCAGTGATTTCACCGAAATGGTCGGCATGGGTGTACGTCTTGAGGAAGCCGTCCGAGAAGGACGTTTGGTAAAAGACACTGGATCAACGAGCGGTACTAAAAAATACGGTAGTGCTCTCCCTAAGAAAAAAGAACAAGATATTGGGAATATCTCTCTCGGAAAGCAAAGGCGTCGTTATCAGCCAGTAGCAGCTGTTACTCCTGCTATCGGCCCCGCGCCTGTTCCTATGTATCAACCTCAGGTTGCGCAGAACCAACCTGACCAACAAAGGACACAACAACCTCTTCAGCAGGCTCGTCCTCCATACAACAACAACCGTATAACACGGCCACCAGGATTTGATCCTATACCCATAACATATGCAGAACTGTTTCCGTTACTGCTGGCTAAGGGGCACATTCAGACTAAGTCCCCTCTTACAGTTCCAGAAAATCCGCCTTTTTGGTTTAAAGCGGATCAGACATGCCCTTATCATCAAGGAGGTTCAAGGCATAACATTGAGACTTGTCTCAATTTCAAATCCGACGTGCAAAAGCTTGTTAGGAGCGGGCTCTTATCTTTCAAGGATACGAATCCCAATGTTCTCACGAACCCGCTGCCTCAACATGAGAAAGCTGCAGTCAATCTGATTGAGAAAGAGACTAACAATGTCTATCAAATTCACGATGTACTCTTATTGAGGACCAATCTGGTCAAGATGCATTGTAGATAGAGTGGATATGGCCATGTGCCACCTCATAACTATCACCAGTGTGATATCTGCTCTAAAGACAACCAGGGGTGTTCTGTAGTGCAAGCAGCTCTACAGGAATAAATGGATCTCGGATGGATCCAAGAGCACCGAGTTCGTGGAGTTAACATGGTCTCTACGAATTCTAACGTCATTCAAAACCACGACATCCGTGTGATGAATGTCAACTTGGTGGCGATGCACTCAAGGCAAAGCCAGTATCATAATCTGCCGCGGCACGATTACAGTTCCTGTCTGATTTGCTCGGTAAACAAACAGGGATGCTCTTTCATACAAGAGGCCCTCCAGCGTCAGATGGATCTTGGATGGATCCAAGACTACCATGATAGGAACTCCTATCAAATCAACATGGTTCAGATCTTCGATATCCGCGTAATGGATACCAATCTGGTAGAGTTACATGCTGAGCAGGTCCGACTCGAATTCTTAATATCACATGATTACCAAAACTGTAAAGCGGGTTGCGAAAACGATCGAGGTTGTACCCTTGTCCAGGAGGCACTTCAGCACTTGTTAAATCACTGGTGGATGCCAATCTACATGGATGAAGATACTCAGCAGATTAGTATCAATAACAGGAATCCTACTCGTCCTCAAAGTCAGGATGTCCGATCAATGGAAGGTAACCTAGTGAGGTTGCATTGCATTCAAAGTGGGCGTGGCCAGGTGCCACCACACAACTATGACAGTTGTAGCGTCTGTTCGGAAAGTAACCAAGGGTGTTACCTTGTGAGAGCAGCTCTTCAGGGTCAGATCGATCATTGAGAAATTCGTCCATATCCAGGTTCAGGACCCATCATTTGGTCGCCGAACTACCTTGCCGATCAAGTTGAGGATGTTGTCACGATCTCTGGTCATCACCAGATCAGGGATGTTTTTGCCATCATTCCTCTACTTGACGAATCTAGAGTTCCCAATCGGGAACGGATCGAGGTTACTTATGACGGTCAGAAAAATCAGAAGGTTCCCATAGTCATCTATCTACCGGGGCCATTACCGTATGAATCGGCTAAGGCGATCCCTTACAAATACGGTGCAACGATAATTGAAAATGGAAAGGAAATTCCATTACCCTCCGTCGTGAATATTGCAGACATCAGTCGTGTAACACGGAGTGGTAGAATCTTCAACCGAGGGGTTGGGGAAGCTAACAAAGAAAAGGAACTTCAGGCGAAAATTCCTGATCCACCAGTCGATCAATCCAATAATCCCGACCTTTCAAAAGACAAAGATGAGATGTTGAAGCTCATCCAAAGGAGTGAATATAACATTGTTGATCAACTGTTACAGACTCCTTCAAAGATCTCAGTATTATCACTGTTACTCAGTTCAGAAGCCCAAAGGGAGGCTCTACAGAAAGTCTTGGAGCAAGCCTTTGTGGAACAGGATGTAACAATCAGACAGTTCGATAGTATTGTCTCTAACATCACTTCCTGCAATAATTTGGGATTTAGTGATGAAGAATTACCTGAAGAGGGTCGCTGTCATAACATGGCGCTCAACATTACAGTTAACTGCCAGGGCGATGCTTTAGCCAACGTACTGGTAGACACAGGGTCAGCCCTGAATGTTATGCCGAAGTCCACTTTGACGCAATTATCATTTAAGGGCCCTCCGATGAGAGTCAGCGAGGTCGTCGTCAAAGCATTTGACGGATCCAGAAAAACAGTTATCGGCGAAGTGGATCTTCCCATAACTAGTGGTCCTCACACTTTCCAAGTCACTTTCCAGGTCATGGACATCCGGGCAACATACAGTTGTTTATTAGGAAGACCTTGGATACACCAGGCTGGAGCGATTACTTCAACCCTCCACCAAAAGCTAAAGTTCGTCAAGAACGATCAACTTGTCACGGTTTGTGGGGAACAAGCCTTGCTTGTGAGCAACTTATCATCATCTACTTGTGTGGAACCCGAGGAGGTTATTGGAACTCAGTTCCAAGCACTATCGGTGAGCAAGAACGATCAATCCAAAGAAGGAACTTCAATTTCTTCATACAAAGATGTTATCAAAGCGGTCGAGAGTACCGATACGACAGGATGGGGACGGCTTGTCATGCCTATTGACAATAAAACAAAGAAGGGTCTTGGCTTTTCTGCAACCTGTACCCAGACAGCTGCTAACGATGAAAGTCTTCATCCCCTTCAAAACTTCTTCCACAGTGGAGGTTTTCTCCACCCAGTGTCTCAGACAGTTCATGCTATCAATGAGGAAGATCCCTCTGACACAGATGAAGAATGGAAGTCCTACCTTAACAAGGACGGCTATATGTCTCAGGAAGAGGTGCCTATGCCTTTTTGCTTTCCTACAGAAAGTCCGAGATTTATACCAAGATCAGATGTCAAAATGATCTACGGAGATTGTGATCCGGAAGGATGTCGTGCTCTGCCAAATTAATTAGAGGAAGACGCTCTGATGAAAGAAAACTTTGATCGCAATTACTATGTCCCGATGGATGGTCTGCCAATGTGGCAGCCTTACCCAGGAAACTTGGGGCAAGAAAGTCAGCCAAGTAATGAAAATCAGCTGACCATCATTGAACAGAATACCTGTGTCCCCGCCATGTCATGGGATCAACACTCAGGTCATTCGGAGACTACTCAACATGAAGATGAATTCGCAACGTTTGCAGGACTTGAATTCATCAACTATGCTTTTCCTGAGGTCAACGTCATCGAGAGAGATGATTCCTCCAATTCCAAAGAAATTTGGGACACCTTGGGACAACCGAGTGGAAAATACGACTATATGGTCAAGTACACCACTCCCGAAAGCTCTCGTATCAGGCTCGAAGATATCCAGCCAACTGGATGGGGAGATACAACTGAGAGCACAAATGCCATGCAAAATGCAACAGAGGAATCCTCCTACGACAATTCTGCCTGGGAGACAGATTCCAATGATCCTGCTCCACCAGAAATCAGCGTCATTTCTGAAGACAAATCAAGGAAGGTGCCAGACTTTGTGATTCACCGAGGAGTTCGCCGCCAATGGGTTGCTGTCGAGGTTCCGAAGGTCGTTCATCAGTCAAAGTAATTGCCATCTTTAACCTTTCACCCTGCCCAGGTGAAACGGATATTTTGATAGGGCTCGCTTTCTGTAAATTTCCCTCTTCGCTTTGCCCAAAGCGACAGAGTTTTGTTTTATAGGGCTGTAGTTTCAATATTCGACTTGTTCATTAATAAAATAACGTCGTTCTGTAATTTCCGCATTAATTGCTGTTTTCTCTTTTTGCTTTTTCAGAAAATGGTAATCCTAAAAAACATTCAATAATAAAAACAAGCAGTAAAATCAAAACACTGCACACACTTACATTTTCTCTATCTCTTCTAAACACGAATCATCATGTCATGCAGATTGCTTGTTTTATACCCCGTTAAAACATACGATTCGATGCCTTCTTCCAACTTTGAGTTCCCGGTATTCGAGGCTGAAGAAGAAAATGACAACGAAATTCCAGAAGAGATCTCCCGACTACTCAGACAAGAGGAAAGGTCCATTGAACCTCACAAATAGCCGTTGGAAACGGTAAACTTGGGTTCAGAAAAAGAGAAAAAAGAAATCAGGATCGGAGCACTGCTCAGTCCAACTGCCAGAGAGGGTTTGATAAAGCTTCTCAAAGAATTCCCTGATGTGTTCGCTTGGTCCTATCAGGATATGCCAGGGTTGGATACCAGCATCGTGGAACATCATTTACCGTTGAGATCGGAATGTCTGCCAGTAAAACAAAGGTTGAGACGCACTCACCCGGACATGGCCATCAAAATCAAGGAGGAGGTACAGAAACAGATCGACGCGGGTTTCCTCGCTACATCTGAATATCCTCAATGGTTAGCCAACATCGTACCCGTTCCCAAAAAGGACGGAAGGGTCAGAATGTGTGTTGATTACAGAGATCTAAACAAGGCAAGTCCAAAGGACGACTTTCCTTTACCACACATTGACATGTTGATTGACAGCACAGCAAAGTTCAAAGTGTTTTCCTTCATGGATGGATTCTCGGGCTATAACCAGATCAAAATGGCGCCGAAAGACATGGAGAAAACTTCGTTCATTACCCCATGGGGTACCTTTTGTTACAAGGTAATGCCGTTCGGTTTGAAGAATGCCGGGGCAACCTATCAAAGGGCCATGACTACTCTGTTTCATGACATGATACACAAAGAAATCGAGGTATATGTCGATGATTTGATTGCAAAATCAAGAACAGAGGATGAGCACGTTGAACATCTGTCAAAATTGTTCGAACGTCTAAGAAAATTCAAGCTCTGCTTGAATCCCAACAAGTGCACCTTCGGTGTCCGTTCAGGGAAACTTTTAGGGTTCATCGTCAGCCAGAAAGGAATTGAAGTTGATCCTGACAAGGTCAAGGCCATTCAAGAAATGCCTTCTCCGAAAACTGAAAAACAAGTCAGAGGATTCCTGGGACGTTTGAACTACATCTCCAGATTCATATTCCTTATGACCGCCACGTGTGCGCCGATTTTCAAATTACTCAAAAAGAACCAGGATTGCGTTTGGTCAGAAGATTGCCAAACCGCCTTCGACAGTATCAAGGAATATCTGTTGAATCCTCCGATTCTATCACCTCCAGTGGAAGGAAGACCACTAATCATTTACCTCACAGTCCTAGAGGACTCAATGGGATGTGTACTTGGCCAACAAGACGAAACTAAAAGGAAAGAGTCTGCCATTTACTATCTAAGCAAGAAATTCACCGACTGCGAGACTCGGTACACAATGCTTGAGAAAACTTGTTGCGCTTTGGCTTGGGCAGCCAAATGTCTTCGCCAGTACATGATTCGTCATACTACTTGGTTGGTCTCTGAAATGGATCTAATCAAGTACGTTTTCAAAAAACCTGCTCTTACGGGAAGGATTTCCCGTTGGCAGATGTTACTATCAGAATATGACATAGAGTACCATGCTCAGAAAGCCGTTAAAGGGAGTATTTTAGCCGATCATTTGGCTCATCAACCGATTGACGATCAAGAATCAATCGGGTTTGACTTCCCAGACGAAGATGTCATGTATCTAAAGATGAAAGATTGCGATGAACCGCTACCCAGTGAAGGGCCAGAACCAGGTTCCCAGTGGGGACTTATCTTTGACGGAGCAGTCAATCATTATGGAAACGGAATTGGGGCAATCATTGTTACCCCTCAGGGTTCCCATATTCCTTTCACTACCAGACTTACGTTCAAATGTACGAACAACGAGGCCGAATACGAAGCATGTATCATGGGTCTCGAAGAAGCGATTGATTTAAGAATCAAAAACTTGGACGTATACGGCGATTCAGCCCTGGTTATTAACCAGATAAAAGGAGATTGGAACACATACCAATCAGGATTGATTCCTTACAAAGACTATGCAAGAAGGTTGTTACCCTTCTTCAACAGAGTCGACTTTCATCACATCCCTCGTGATGAGAATCACATGGCTGATGCATTAGCCACTCTCTCTTCCATGATTAGCGTAGGTCGATGGAATGACCTACCTAAGATTGACGTTATGCGGCTTGAACGGCCCGCCTACATCTTCACGATCGAAGCAGTCATAGATGACAGACCTTGGTATCACGATATCAAATGCTTCCTTCAGAAACAAGAGTACCCATCTGGGGCACTCAGAAAAGACAGGAAAACCCTCAGAAGATTGGCTGGAAACTTCTTCCTGAGCGGTGATACACTCTATAAGAGAAATTTTGACATGGTCTTGCTTCGATGTGTCGACAGACCAGAAGCAGACATGCTCATGAAAGAAATTCATGAAGGATCCTTTGGCACTCATGCCAACGGACACACAATGGCGAGAAAAATTCTCAGGGCCGGGTATTATTGGTTGACAATGGAATCCGACTGCTACAAGTACATGAGGAGGTGTCACAAGTGTCAGATATACTCCGACAAAATTCATGTACCGCCATCACATCTCAAAGTTCTTTCTTCCCCGTGGCCATTTTCCATATGGGGAATCGATATGATTGGTATGATTGAGCCCAAGGCTTCAAACGGACATCGGTTCATCCTAGTAGCCATTGACTATTTCACCAAGTGGGTCGAAGCAGCGTCATTCGCCAATGTAACCCGACAAGTGGTGGTCCGATTTATCAAAAACAATATCATCTGCCGTTATGGTGTTCCAAGCGAGATCATTACTGATAATGGATCTAACTTGAACAATAAGATGATGAAAGAGTTGTGTGCAGAGTTCAAGATTGAACACCATAACTCATCTCCCTACCGACCCAAGATGAACGGAGCGGTAGAAGCGGCTAACAAGAACATCAAGAAGATCGTTCAAAAAATGGTTGTAACCTACAAAGATTGGCACGAAATGCTACCCTTTGCTCTTCATGGTTATCGCACATCTGTCCGTACTTCAACAGGGGCTACCCCTTTCTCTCTAGTATATGGCATGGAGGCAGTGCTTCCCATAGAAGTAGAGATCCCGTCAATCAGGGTATTGATGGAAGCTCAGCTCACCAAAGCTGAATGGTGTCAAAGTCGACACGACGAACTGAACCTGATCGAAGAGAAGCGAATCACGGCACTATGCCACGGTCAGTTGTATCAACAGAGAATGAAAAGGGCGTTCGACAAAAAAGTCTGACCTCGTATCTTCAGAAAAGGAGACCTCGTGCTCAAGAAGATACAATCATTTCTCACTGACTCTCGGGGCAAATGGACCCCGAATTATGATGGCCCCTACCCCACGAATGTTGATGTAGTCAAGAAATACTTTGCCTAAAAAAAAATGTCTCGGTGGATTGAAAACCCGAAAGGGCGGTCCAGGCAAAAGTTAGAGACATGGAAAAAAAGAATCATCCCGATGGATTGGAAATCTCATAGTACAATCCAGGCAAAAATTAGGGATAATGGCAAGTAACTATGTTCAACAGAGGCAAGTCCCTCAGCAGCAGCAGTTACAGCATCATCTATCGGAGGAAATCTCCAGTCAAAGGTCATCTTCGACAGAAGCTCAGGATGTCCCGAATTCAAAGTTGGTAGAAGGATAGTGGTCGTTATGTTTCAACGTAGCCCTTTTCCCTGTAGATTACCGTTTTCTAACTTTGTATATACTCTTTGGAATCACGCGTTTGGCTGATCTCCATCTTATCAATAAAATTTGAGCCCTTGTGCTTTTGTTTGTAATTCTTGCTTGTTTTAGCTTTACAGAACGACGTTGTTTAAACTTAATCAGCGATTCTTGAAATAAAACAAAAATGAATTTACTTGTTAAAACTTTTTCTGCTTTTAAATTAAAGATGGCATTTCTTTTGACTGTTGAACATCAGAAGAACATCAATTGCTTCTCCCGAAGTAAGCAAATTTCAAAGTGCAGAATCAAAGTACTCCTTCTAAGCCAGTATGCCTGAATGAAGGGATCAACTGTGTCAGAGACCTTGTTTCTTCTGACATCCTCGGCCGAGTTCTCATCTCCTAAGCCCGATCAACATAGCTCCCCGCGTGGACTATCTCTCCTAAGCAAGGTGGAATTACTATTTTGAATCAACAGTACTTCTTCGCCCCGCGATGGCCAAGTATTCAATTGTGTTCATCCATTAGTCTGTATGTCGCGTCTGTTTTGTCAGCATATACATACATACTTCATGCATTTTATTTGCTTTCGCATTTCGTATTGCATCACTATCACTTGAGTCGGTCTTGTCCCCTAGTGATAAACAGTTTTCTCAATCGAGTTTGTCAGTTCTTTCCTCGTCAGGAAGTGTTGCGTCTGCACAATCTCGCCACCAGTGTATCTCTAATATCAGAGTCGGCAATTGGCCACTTTGATAACTTGAACCTCTGAAAGACCAGAGAAACCTTCAACCGATATCACTCTTCGCTATTGAAGATGATGTCCTCGCTTTCTCGGATTAAGGAAAATCCACAGAGAAAGCCTCGTGATCAGAGATTCGGCAGCATGCCAGTTTTGCTCCGAAAGGACCGCTGATGAAAAGGTCATCGGCCCCACAAAATTGGACCCCATCATATGGCGTTTCTCCGGGAAGATCCCGAGAAAAGTATGATGAAAGATCCCAAACGAAAGCAGTCTCTCAAGAGACTCGCTTTCCCCAGTAGAATCGACAAATGGCGTCTCCAACAAAGAAGTTTGTACAACTCTACAACTCAGACGACTGGGTTCCCCAGCAAGTCTGACAACAAAACTTTTTCCACTCAAATGGCATCTCCCCAGGAAAATTCGGCGAGAAGTTTGAGGAAAGCCGCTACGAATAGCGTCCCTTGTCAGTAAAGTTTATTGACAAAAGAAACTAAGACCAGTTCCTTGGTAGGAAACCAAGAACGAGGGGAGGTTTATTTCAAAAGAAAACTGAGACCAGTTCCTTGGCTGAAGACCAGGATCGAGGGGAAGTTTACCTTTTCTAAGCAGCATTGCTTAGCTAAAGAAGATGAATGCGTAAGCTACCATTCATAACCACCATCAAAATTTCGGATATTCCGATATTTAATCCTCTTGCACCCCGAATGCTCGAATCCCTTCGTCATTCACACCTTCGGGTCCAAGAAGATTAAATAGGGGCATCTGTAATACCCCAAATTTTGACCACTTAGATTTCCCATCATTGTGAGAATCATTATCACAATATGGATGAACCATCATGCTTCATCAGTCTCCCCAAAGATGGGTGAGCATCCAATACAATCAAAACTAGGGTTTCAAGCCCTCTCTGAGTGCTTAGACAAAGGATCAATCAAGAAATGACATGATCTTCAACTTGTCTAATCTCTCAAACATCCATAATGGATCAAAAAGGACTCCCACTTCAAGGATTAAGCACAAGGCTGCTCCCTTCTAGGTGGATCAAGTCTCAAGATCGACAGTGTCACCAAATTAGGGTTTTGGTCGACCAGGGCCTCCAGATGGAAATTTTCATCTGGGCATAAGGCAATGATCCAAAACATAACCTAATATACTTCATGGAACCTCATGAACCCATGCATCAAGTCAATTTTGCCTCAGGGGATGCATTCATCAAAAATCAGGAATTAGGGTTTCTTGACCTAATTCACCCCTAAGTTGACTTTTGGGACAAACCATGAGCCAAGACCTCAAGAGATGATTTGAGGGTCTCTAATATACCATATTGATCCATTTGGAACAATGGATTAATCCAAGAAGTTTGAGCAACAAGTCTCAATTTCATCTGCACCACAATTAGGGTTTTAGGGGAAAAGTCAACTGTAACTTTGACTTTTGACCAGGACATGCTCCCAAACCCTAATACATGATTGAATATACCCTATGACACCCATGGAACATGTCCATCAAGTTTGATTTAGGTCAAGGACATGATTTCCTGAAGAATTGCACAGTTTGGAATTCATCTGATAAAAAGTCAACTGTGCACAAAAGTCAACTTTGACTTTTTGAGATTTTTCACCAAAATGGATTTTTAACCCTAAAATGATGTTAATGTATGATTTGAATCATCATTCATCAAGAAAAATCAAGAAAAGTGAGATAACTTGTAAAAGGGGTAACCATAAAACTTAGAAATTTTTCTAAGTTAAAAATAAAGTGGCAAAGGTACCAACTTTGGAGGACCATAACTCCTAAACCACAAGGCCATTTTTTCTCATCCAAAGATGGATTTGTAGCTCTCATTATCACCTACAAAAACTTCAACTACAAGTCATTCCAATTCATTAAGGATTTTGAGTTATGGAGTGATCAAAGTGGCTAAAAAGTGAAAATGTCACTTTTTCCAACACTTAGTGAAATTTTCACTAAGTCAGATTCTGCCTCACTTTTTGCCAAATGTAGGGGGATTTTTCACTTGGAATAAAAAGAGATCAAAACCAAACTTGTTCAAACAGTTGTTGTATCATGTAAGAGCTTTCCAAAATGGCCAAGAACATTGCCAAATTCAACCTACACCATGAGATACAACATTGCCAAGTTGCCTTGCTGAAAACTGTCAAGGCAAGGTAGAATTTGCAACTTTGGTCGATTTGCCAAAATCAGCCAATTGCAATTGCTCCAATCCACTTGGACACCTCAGAGGATTGAATCCAAAGGGGATAATCACTGAGCCAAGCCTCCAAGGTCCAAGGAACAAGGAATAGCATGTTGAACCTAGAGTTGCCAAAATAGGGACAAGACTTCAAATTTGGAATGAGGCATTCAATGGAACCATCAAGGTGGCATGGACTGAGCCATTCTCATCTGAAATCTGTCAAGACTTATCCAAGACCAAGGGGACCAAAGCTCTGTGCCCTAACCTCTAGTCAATGGCTAGAGGAGACTTTCATTTCCATTGGCCAACATTGAGGAAACCTACTTACCAGCTGCCATGCACTATTCCTTACAAAACAAACTTGCTCTACTATAAATAGAGCTCAATTGTGGTCAGTTTAAGTACACCAAAGCCATCTAACAGATGCTTTCCTCAAAATCTCTTTTTCTTGGCAAAAATGCCTTTCTTAGCAAGGTAGCTATCGGGTTTTGAGTTTGAGAGCAATTCTGCACAAACCAATCACTCACACACCTCACATATATCACATATGAGCTGATCAAACACTCACATAACATCTGGAGCATCAAAATCTCAAAATCACTTGCCATCCACACAAGTTTGGAGTGAAGTTGCAGTTGAGATGCCATAAACTGATCCAGTCCATTTCAATTCAATCCAAGTGTTCATACACACTCCATATGGTGTAGGGAAGCTGTCCAGATCATCACAACTTATCTGTAACACCTCCAACTCAAAATCACATCTGCTCTTGCTGTCGCGACTTGGAGGTAAGCCTAAACTTGGGCATCTCTCAATCTATGCATATTTCCTCGCACAATAATTTGGCCATATGTTCATAATCATGCATGGAATGTTTTCCCTCAATTAATTGCATTGTTTGAATCGTGTATCAAAAATCCTAGCCTTCATGCAGAAATTAGGGTTCTTGAGGTCTCTTCGTGATTTCTTGTTGTATGTTTAATTTAAATGAAATTAAAGTACATAGACATGATCGTGAGGTTGAAACGAGCATACTGATATGTGGATTGCATGATATGATTACGTATTCATGGAGATTGGATAGAAAATGCAAATCTGGGCAAACTGAAAAACGCGCGTGTTCTTGATGTTGTTCTTGGCGCCATTTTCATAAATTCAAATATTTGAATTTTGTGATTTTGTTTAATTGATTCAAAAATTAATTTCTCTCTGAGTTTTAATGATTTTGAGTTGATTCTTTTTTTGATAATTCACAAAAATGTTAAAATATTTTATTTTATCAAAAAATCCCAAAAATATTATTTATTTCATATAATTGATATTTTTGCAAAGAATTAATATTTTCATTGTTTTTGGCATTTTAAATATTTTTTCTACATTGATTTTGCATCTTTTAATGCTTTCTAATTATTTTGTAGGTCAATACTTAATTTTTGAAGCATTAATCCAAGGTCACAATTTGTTTTCCATGTGTTAAACAATTTTTGATCATTTTAATTGAATTTTTATTCAATTAAATACATTTTGAAAACAAATTAGGGTTTTGGATTAATTCAACCCTCATAAATCATTTTCAAAACACTTTGGGCCTCTATTAGAGTGTAAGACTCAATCCTTTTTTTTTTGACCAAATCATCTTTGGGCCTCACTTATTGTATAAGTCCCGATACCGTCAAAAAACAAACGGCGCGATCGTCGCCTTTTCAAAAATCATTTGGGCCTACCCTCGAGTAGTAAGACTCATTTCTTTTCTTTAAAAACTTTTTGGGCCTCTTGAGAGAGTGTAAGACCCATCCCCCTTGTACAAAAACTTTTTGGGCCTCACTCATTGTATAAGTCCCTCTGTACAAGTAAACGGCGTGATCGTCGCCCGTTTAAAAATAAAAATCATCTGGGCCTCTCATTGAGCTATAAGACCCATTCAAAACACTCTGGGCCTCTATTAGAGTGTAAGACCCAATCCCCCTTTTAACCAAAACATTTTGGGCCTCACTTATTGTATAAGTCCCTCTGCGTTAAAAGAAAACCTCGGCGCGATCGCCATTTTTAAACGAAAAATCAATTGGGCCTACCCTCGTGTTATAAGCCCCACTCTTTTTCTTTAAACCTTTTTGGGCCTCTTGAGAGAGTGTAAGACCCATCCATTTGTACAGAAAACCTTTTTGGGCCTCACTTATTGTATAAGTCCCTCTGTACAAAGTCAAACAGTGCGCTCACTGATAAAACCCTGGGCCTCTCCTTGAGCTGTAAGCCCCAAATCTTTCTTTTTCAAAGCACTTTCTCCTTTGATTTTGAATATACTGTTGTTTTCAATCTTTCTTTGTTGAACAACTAACCAAACAGCATGGAAGCACTACAACCGAGTAAGTGGTTATCGCTTTCATTTACTGCTTTCATATTATAAACTGTATTGTGGGGCTGCTCACTGTAAGTCTCCTTTCATAAACTCATATCTACTGTGTAATAATAGTATAGATATTTCGAGTTTCCCCGGCTACTACGTCTAGAACTAGGTGACGCCGTTTCACTTATTCGTAGAAATAGACGCCTAGATCCCCAATAGGAGCACCAGATACAGTCTTCTCTTCGGCTGTCCTCCTTAGGAATCGTCAAGAAGCTCTACTCCCCAAGATGAATGTATTCTCTGTGAATGGCATCTTTGAGTTTCTTCCCAATTCTCGAACTTTCCTGACTTGATCTATCCCTTGTGGATAGCTTGCCTTGAATGTCTCGGGGTTTGGGTACCCACTACGGTCATAATCTTGGACCTTAACTAAGGAACCCTCTTTAAAAGCTAAAAGTCGCTGGATAGTAAACCTCGCACGTTTACCAGTGGTTTTCATATTTAAAAGAGTTATCTCTCCTATTGGAAAGGAGATGATAGACCCACGGGCTTCTTAAAAGCATCGGCCTCCTCTTGGGCATTATTCAAGGACCCTACGGCTTCTTAGAAGTTTTCACAGCCTCCTCTTAGGCTTCGTATAATGATCTCTTCCTCCGGGAATGATAGCCTCCTCTTGGGCTTCGTACAAGGACCTGTCGGCTTCTTAAAAGATTCCAGCCTCCTCTTGGGCTTCGTACAAATTGTCCCGACGACCTCCTAGAGGTATAGGAACAGAACCTAGTCATCCTCATAGAACAGTCCTTTCATAGAGTCTACTACTGTTTCTCGAAGCATAGTACAAAAGATAAAACTCTAGACTTGGACAGTCTAACTTCCTTGAGTCTCAAAGACATTCTCAAGCACCCTTCGTTAAATAGGAAGGAAACCCGCAGACTCGGATAGTCTCAATACCCTTTAGATTTCCCGTTTCCTCAAAGAGAAGGAAATATCCCTGATCCTCAAATCAAATCCCTGAGTACAGCGTTGCTCATATAAGAACTGATTTTCTCTTTTAAAATCAGTATATTGGATATGTCACTCAACTGAAACAGTTACAATAGCCTCTATCTCGGGCTTCGTACGAGATACCAAAGTTATCCCCAGTGGAGTCAAAACAACCTTTTAGCCTCTCTCTCAGGCTTTGTATGAGACACAAAAGATTCCCTCGTCGAGTCAATCACCCTTTTTTTTGCCTCCATCTCAGGCCTCGTACGAGATATAAATCCCTTAAGCAAGAGTCGAACTCTTTGCTAGCCTCCTCTTAGGCTTTGTATAACGATATGCCCCACTGGGTCGAAACCTTTAGCCTCTCTCTCGGGCTTTATACGAGATACAAAATAGCCTCCTCTTAAGCTTTGTATAATGATTTTCCTAGCGGAAATTAGCCTCCTCTTAGGCTTTGTATAAGAAAACCACTGGTTGATCCAATCAACCTTTTAGCATCAAAGCTGTGCCTTGTTCACAGTACACAAACACAAACAACTCCTTCCCTTCATCTAAACGCTGTAAGCGGCAAGCCTCTGGATCATCTACATCCATGCCACTGTCCCTCTTTTAGCATGAGAAATTCCTAAGGAAAGATGGCATTGCTCTACACTGAGTTAAAGTCTTCTCCTTCAGGTTAAAACCCTTTCTTCGAAAATTATGGCATTGCTCGGGTCCGCGTATCCCAGTTAAAGTAATTCTCCTTCTCCCCTTCTTTAGAGATGACAAATTCTCTCTAAAGCCGAGGTCTTTCAGCTTCACGTCTTGGGCTTTGAACAAGACACAAATAGACCTTTCAGCTTCACATCTTGGGCTTTGATCAAGATACAAATCACCTTTCGCTTCACGTCTTGGGCTTTGAACAAGACACCAAAAACCAATTTCCTCCCATAGAATAGGAGGAACTACGAACGCTCTGATTTCCCTGTTTCGGTAAACGGGAATACGTAGGCATAAGATCGAAAGAAAAGATCTTAGCGAGCGCAATCAACAAAAAACCCAAATCCCATATCTCAGTCAATTAAAAGCAGTAATTCAAAAGCATCAGTCCTAGCATCCTAATCCTTATTCCCCACCAGAAACCCTTTGCCTAGATTAAAAGAAAGAACCTGTATTGGTGAAATACGAATAACCAGTACAAAGGCCCCCCCACATTGATAGCATCCGTAACCTAACAGACCGCTGTTTAAACTCAGTATGCAAAGCAGGGTTAATTGGAGACATCTATTTCCCTTCCTTATTCAGCTCACAATAGGATAAAAAATGAATCGACCTGTAGTTTTAAGCTCAACCGCAGAGAGCGACCAGCGCTTAAGAACCGCGTCCAAAATCGCTCGCTACAGAGGGGAAGATAACAAATTCCTTATGGGCAAGAATATTATAAAGGGAGTCGATATTAATATGAACACTATGAGTTCAAGAATTCGAGTAGGATGTACAACCATTAAGCATAATCAAAAATGTGACTCAAACATCAATATGGTGAGAAATAGTAATATGATTCATACCAATTAAACACATGAAAACACATACATATCATCATCAAGCTTGAAATTAAAGGCAAAATACCCAAAGCAAGAGATTTATTAACAAAGCCACACAAAGTCTTAGTGAAATGAATTCGTCCAAGTTTTAAAGAACCCTCTCAAGATATTCCTCCTATGTACCAACAATTGTCACAAGAAGTTTCAAAGAAAAGGTGACTTTTAAGTAGAATACAAAATTTTTAATGAAAAGAGAGTTTTATATGTGTTTTTGGTGAATTTTTAATTTAATGTGAAATAAAAATTAATTTATGAAAAAAAATAAATGAAAAAAAATTAAACAATAAGGAGCAATACGATTTTTTGGAATTTTTTATGTAAGAGAAATATTTTATAATTGAATTTGAAATGAAAATTAAAATAAAATAACACTTGCAAAATAAATGAGACAGGGGTGCATTAGAAATTTGGAAAGTGGATTGAAATCATTTGTTTCCCCATATGGGCCTATTCGCTGGGTGGGGGTGGGGGGGGGGGGGTTAGAAGCAAATCACTAAGCCCAAGTTAAAATGGTTGTGGGATCAGAAAAAAATAGAAAAGAAATATCAAAAGGGCGTCTGGGGCGAGGGGGATTCGAACCCCAGACCCCTTAGTTCAAAGGCGCATGACTTACCACTGGGGTGGCTATACATCCAGTGTATTAGCCCACCCCAGTAATACTTAAATCATCCAAGGTCCAAAATGATATTTAAATGGAAACATGAAGGAATAACGTTAGCTTTCATGCACTGAGGGTTCATTCATCGGTCAAGAAAGTTTAAAACACTACGTGACGAAAACTAACCTGGCCAATCACACGATGCCTTCTCTCAATTGCTCATGCAAACATGCGAAAACATGCTAAGACCACTGTGAAACACCAGACAATTAGCAGTGCCTATCCTTCTCTTGTTCAACCATTATTAACTTCAAATCTTACCCAAAAAAACATGAACTAAAACACCATCTTGTAGCATTCACGTAGTAGCACAAAGATGAGTCCTCAGCAACATAAAATAAACAACAGAGTGTAGAGAAAACTAGACATATTTTCGTGGCTGCATGACCTCTAGCTAAAGAAAACCGCAAGGTCCCAACCTACCAATCGTTATTCCTCTGCCATCCTTTTGTTACACGACTAAAACAAGGCTCAACCGAGGAAGCCTCTTAATGTCATATCAAAGGGAAACTTTAGAAACCAAACAAACTTAACTTACAGCTTTCAACGAGCCCAAAGACAACCTGGGATTGTCTAAAACCAAACCTTATTGTGCCAAAACATTCTCATATTACCAACCTAAATTAGTGCAGATGCCAAACAAACCTCCTAATCAAGATGGAGGGACTCTCCACAGATTGTATATGAGCATCAAGGAAAAAACATGAAAATAAAGCATTCGTGGCTGATAACATTGTGATATGTTGGTGCCAGGTTCTGAAAATGTAGCTTCTCTTGACTATTCATAAGCTATCTCTCTCTCTCTGATATATTGGTTGTAACTAGTGAGAGTGGTGTGTTTATGTGTGAAGGTTCTGATGCTTGGTTTTGGTTCTTACTGTTGGTTTAGTGTTGGTGAACAAGGATGGCAAAATAAACTAAACAATTGTGCTTAGTAAAAGAAAAGTATGACTTTAAAATGCTTTGGGAACACATACTGATCCAACAATAATTCTCATGTTACTTATCATTAAACACCTACATAAACAAGCATGAGCAGTTTCAAAATGCGTAAATTTTATCATGGGAAAACAAGCATTATGTTACTAAGCACAAATAAAATAGCCTCAAGAACAGGCAATGCTACCAACCTCATCATTATTCACATGGCCTACTTGATATAAATGCAGAGAACAAGCAGGCATACTCAATATATTCATGTTAATGTAAGCTTCGATTTCTCAAATGAATGAAAGGAGATGCCATTAATCACCCCTATCTAGAGGGACTGACATCTACTGTCAAGATGAGGCAGTTTTCTTAGGGAGCATCAACTGAATATTAGTATAATTCCAAACAGATAACAACTAAACATATGGTCTAGAGTGAATAAGACCAGAGCAATAGCCATGTCCCTCACGATGGTCAGTTATTAGACCCTACCAAAAAAACAGGCTATGTATGACCAATCTAAAATGGATGAACCATCTAGGAGTAGTGCAAGCCCTATCCTAACATGAAGAGATCAACACACAATGTTTCTAAATGACAGTTGTTGGTTTTATTAACATCATACAATCATATTTGCAGTCCTCACAAAATTATTTAAATGCAAAGTAAGGGAGACAAATAGCATGATAGTATATACCTGTGAGTTTCAAGGAAAATGTGAACCAAGACAATTTCTATCTTAATACAAAACATGTGCTATCAATGCAGTCCTTGGATTCTCAGACCAAAACAAGAGATACAAACCAGAAAGCAATGAAATGAAACAAATGTATCAGGATATGAAACCATGGTTTCCACTATGAGAGCAAAAGATTTTGAAATACCAGTAATGCAAAGGGAACATTCAAACAGTTTAAATGCCAATATTCATGACACTAAATGAGTTAAGCATATGACACAAACATGGTGACAACCAATTCCTTGTTATCCCAGAACATGGAATCATGAAAGAGAGTACCTACTGCATAAACCTCATATTGCTTCAACCAGCCACGGACAGATAATTAAAAGGCAGTTTTCACACTTAGGCATACTGACAGTATAATAACTAAGCAACATGTGACATCCACAAAATTATCATCTGAACTTGGAGTCACGGATTAAGAGCAATGAAAGCATATATTATCAGTGGAAAACAAGATACCATATAATTCAAGTTTGTGCTGCCATGGTGATAAGATTTTAACATTTAAATGTGTAACTAGAGTTCAACATGTATTGAAAACCTAAGATTGCTTTGCCATTCACAGACCAAAGTGATGTTTAAACTATGCTAATGTGAAAGTGCAACAACTTGGATCCATTGACTATGCCAATTTTAACATTGTAATGGTGCAGTTTCAAAGTAAGAAGAGAAATTGATATCAGTAGTGCATATAGTTCAGTTTAAAGCAATAAGCCCCACTAGGAGTGCAAACTCCACATCCCCAAAATTCATGGTATACTCTATATGTCTCAAGCTGAAAACTAAAGCCAAAACCTCAAGAGAATTTAACTCAATGAACTCAGTGTCCAAACAGAGGCATCAAGAAAACTAAAGCATAACCTCCACATCATTACATCATTTACTTGGTGTCCAAACCAAAACATCAAGAGATTTCAAAAACAAACCAGGGCCCTACCAACTATAACTGACAGCAACAAAACTAAAGCTTTCATTCTTATGGCAACATAAACAACAACACAAATGGCACTAAGGTTCAAAACAATACAAGACTCAATAACAGGCAGTGTCAACAGCCTCAATCATCATCCATATTTAAAAACAAACAAGGTAGTTCAAGTGCAAGATGTATATACGCTAACGAAATGGCATGTCAATATGCATACAGCAAGAAACCAAAAGTAATGACAAGTACCTAGTGCAAATGTGAACCGATTTTCATGCTTTTCTCCACTTAGCACCAACCTCCAAGATGACTTGTTCTTTCTCTTTGCTTGCCAAGACCAGAGATTTAGTGTGTGTTTCTGAAGAATGTTGGTGAGAAATGCAAAGGTCTGAGCTGCTATTTATAGCAGAATGAGAGGATGCAAAGCATGGCCGAATTACAAAGAATGCCAACAATACCCCTCCCATTTCACGTGAGGGATTCAAAATGCAGAAGGAAATCTTCCAAATATCTCTGAATTGTCTAAGCAAACTGTTGAGAACTGATAGGTGAAAGGCTCAAGGAATAAACAATACTATTTTGCTTTGTAAAGTTCTTTCTCCCTTTCCCACTTGCACAACTATGACATAAATCATATTTTAAGGCAAACTAAGTTGAAATTTCGTGGACAGGCTTGATTAAATGTTAAATGAGTCACTAAAACTCAGAAACAATGAAGATTGATGGTTAAGGAAGTATTTGAACCAAAATTCAAAATTTGGTTTCTTGGACTTTAGGCAATGAAACCCCTAACTTTGGGCCTTCGAATCTCCCAGCTCACTTGATGGATGGAAGAGTTCTGGTACTCTTTGGAAATCTCTCATTGCCCTCTACAACTTTCATGTCAAAAGGTTTTTGAGTTGAGGCCTGGAATTTTATGAAAAACTGGGTTGAAGTTGGTTGTTCATTAGGGCAGAAAATGCTGAAAATTTACTAAGTCTTTGGGCAATTTGGCTTGCAAGCTTCATAACTCAAAAACCATGCATTTTTTTGGAGAAAAGCCATATTTAGCACTTTTAAGATCTTGGAAAGAGCTTCCATTTGGGCTTTGAGTCACTCAATTTGGATGTGTAGTTTGGAAGTTATGACAATTTCAAGTTATCACAAGAGAGGGAATTTCCACATATGAAAAGTTGTATGATCATAAACTTACTTCCTTTGCAAGAAACTTCTTGAAACTTGATCTTGACACTTTAAATCATCAATAATACATGTTATGATGATTTGAGGCAAAGGAGATTCCATTTGGATCAAAATCCTAAAGATTAGGGTTTCAGTCAAAACCCTAATTTGGACTGTGAATGCACTGAGATAAACCTTTGTGATCTTGCTTCTTTATTCACATATAAATCTCATAAAAGACCTTTAGGGATGTTTAGTAACTCATGGAGTCATGGTTTAGGGTTTGAGGGCACCTCCTGATGAAAATCAAGGCCAATGATCCATATGTCTTACAGAAACCCTAATTTGGAGGCAGGGTGAGACTGGGGCTCAAACTACTCAGGATGAGAGCCAGATGACCTTGAATTCTTGTTGAGTGAGACCTCTTGGATATAGGTAAACTCAAATGGATGATGACCCAAGCAATTCTTGACTTAACAGGGCAAAATTCTTCAGTGATTCTTCAGGTTAAAAACCCTAATTCCATCTTTTAGTCTGGTGATCCTTGATTGACTTGACTTGATTCAAAGTCTTGAGATCTTGGCTCCAAACAACTGGTGAATCTTTATGATGATTGTATGGAGCCAGAGAATACCTTAGGAGGCTTTGAATTTCTCTGTGTAAACCTAATTCCAAACATAAGAAAAACAAACTGCAAGAAATGGGTTAGTTAAAATAGTTCACATATGATTGATCCTAAATGTCTATGCCAGATGTTATGACATCTAAGAGGTAAAATTTGGGGTATAACAGTTGCCCCTATTTAAATAGCTTTACTGGATGGCACGAGGAAAGGAAGTCCTCGGGACATCAAGGTGAAAGGTATTTAAATATAGTAAACCAAAAAATATTCCCTTAGATGGAATGCAGATGCTAAGGACAGACCACAGATATGCAAATGCTGACATGCCATGAACTTCTAGTATGATGATATGATGCCATGATAGTGCAAAGAGGCAGACAGACCATACACCAGAGATAAAGAGCAAACAACCACAAGAGAGCAACACTAGGGAAGGATGAAAGTTAGCATTCATGAGGAAAACTCACGGGGATACAGGCTGACCAATAAAAAGAGACTCACCGGGGAGACTCTAAGGAAACACTGGGGATAGAAAAATAAAGGGGGACATCCTACAGTTCTTTATTGGAGATAGGAGCCGGAGAGGTATTCTCTACTGGGGAAAGATCCAGAGAGATGGATGACAGGTTCATATGTGACCGGACGACACTGGGGTAATAAAGACACATTCTCACTGGGCATGAAACCAGAAAGAAGACATTATCTCCACTGGGGATCAGTTTGAAATAAAAGGATAGACATTCGCTAAAATATTTTCTGGGATTTTCTTATACTGAAGAGTTCAAACGGGATCCTCAAGAAAAGCCAGAAAAGACAGAGATAAACTTTTTCGTGCCAGATGATGAAAGGTGACTGGACTTTTTAGTTGGGAACAAGGTTAATGAGTCATTAATGATTGGACTCGAGTACCAATACGAGTTGGACTCCAATATGAGTTAGAAAGGACACCAGTTTGGGTGTTATAGTTTAGATACCAGTATGAGTTGGAGTTTGGATACCAGTATGAGCTGGATTTTGAATGCCAGTATGAGCTAGACTTTGGATACCAGTATGAGCTAGACTTTGGATACCAGTATGAGCTGGATTTTCGGTTACCAGTATGAGCTGGATTTTTGGATACCAGTATGAGCTGGATTTTGAATGCAAGTATGAGCTGGACTTTTGGATACCAATATGAGCTGGATTTTAGGATACCAGTATGAGCTGGATTTTAGGATACCAGTATGAGCTGGATTTTAAGATACCAGTATGAGCTGGATTTTGGGTACCAATATGAGCTGGATTTTGGGTACCAGTATGAGCTGGATTTTAGGATACCAATATGAGTTGGATTTTGGGTACCAATATGAGCTGGATTTTGGGTACCAATATGAGATGGATTTTGGGTACCAATATGAGCTGGATTTTGGGTACCAGTATGAGCAGGATTTTGAGGTACCAGTATGAGCTGGACTTTTGAATACCAGTATGAGCTGGATTTTTGAGTGTTAGTATGAGCTGGATTTTGAATGCTAGTATGAGTTGGACTTTGAGGTACCAGTATGAGCTGGACTTTGGATACCAGTATGAGCTGGATTTTCTGTTACCAGTATGAGCTGGATTTTTGGATACCAGTATGAGCTGGATTTTGAATGCCAATATGAGTTGGACTTTTGGATACCAGTATGAGCTGGACTTTTGAATACCAGTATGAGCTGGATTTTTTAGTACCAATATGAGCTGGATTTTTGAATTCCAGTATGAGCTGGATTTTTGAGGTGCCAGTATGAGCTGGATTTTGAGGTACCAGTATGAGCTGGACTTTTGAATACCAGTATGAGTTGGATTTTTGAGTACCAGTATGAGCTGAATTTTGAATGCCAGTATGAGCTGGACTTTGAGGTACCAGTATAAGCTGGATTTTGAATGCCAGTATGAGCTGGACTTTGAGGTACCAGTATGAGCTGGATTTTAAGGTACCAATATGAGCTGGGTTTTGAGGGTACCAGCATGAGCTGGATTTTTAGGTTCACTTTTGTCTTGGGTTTCAAACAACGGGTTCATATTTGTCTCGAAGTTTAGGTTCATGTTTGACCAAAGTTTCAAACAACGGGTTCATATTTGACTCAAAGTTTAGGTTCATGTTTGACTTGGTTCAAACAACGGGTTCATGTCTGACTCGTAGTTTAGGTTCATGTTTGACCTGGTTTCAAACAACGGGTTCATGTCTGACTCGAAGTTTAGGTTCATGTTTGACCTAGTTTCAAATAACGGGTTCATGTCTGATTCGAAGTTTAGGTTCATGTTTGACCTGGTTTCAAACAACGGGTTCATGTCTAACTCGAAGTTTAGGTTCATGTTTGACCTGGTTTCAAACAACGGGTTCATGTCTGACTCGAAGTTTAGGTTCATGTTTGACCTGAGGTTTTGGTTCATATGTGACCTGGAATAAACAATGCCAGCAATTACTGGACTTTAAGTATCCTTGTAAGGAGTTTAAGTATCAGATAGGTCAATACCGAGTTGCATAACTGAAGATTAGACTTCCTGGGGATTATCAATTATGGTTGCATAAAGGTTGGATAGTACCAGAGATAGATAAGCTTCTCAAGAGATTACTACTTATAGCCAT
Source organism: Lathyrus tuberosus (assembly GCA_022829125.1). NCBI lineage: Eukaryota > Viridiplantae > Streptophyta > Magnoliopsida > Fabales > Fabaceae > Lathyrus > Lathyrus tuberosus. Next base: position 13,852,982 of record JALAZF010000090.1, read on the forward strand.
AGAAAAACAAGCTTCTTCAAGAGATTGCTACTTGATATAAATTCTCAAGAGCTATTGATATCACAACACTGTTGGAGAAATAATTTATGTCTTCAACGAGGATCTGCAAATGATTCTTCCTGCAAGACACGGTGCAAAATAAATGCACGTTAAAACTAGGTTCAACAACCTAATTTGCCAGGGACCAAAGTTCAATCTAGGAACAAGCTAGAAAGAAACGGTCAAACAAGACTCCAACCATTGAGGAATAAGCTCAAATGAGGATTTATCTTATCCAAATGTGGAACAAACAACTGAACCAACCATCATCCACAAGGATAAAACTCTGTGGGGAATTCAGAAGGATGGGCACTATATGCCTAGGGCTGACAGCTCTATTGGAGAGAAAAGACAAACCCAGTCACTTGGGGAGATGAACGCCAAAGTGGACAAAGCAGGTAAACACCCGAAAGAAAGCAAAAAAAAGCTAAGATGCTATGCATATGAGTGCATGTATGTCATGCTTATGCTTATGCTGACAAAACAGACAAAGATAAGTGAGACCGGAGATGAAATAAACATCTCGACAAGGATGCCCAGCCAAACTCATCAGGTTAGACCATTGTTGGGGATGAATCTGCAGAAATTAGTGGTTCTACTTCAAGATTACAACTTTCTCTGGGGAAATAGTACTCCACTTGGCATAGCATCATGACTTCACTAGGATTGCCATCATGAGCGTCATCTCTTTATTGGAGGGAAATCCTGGGAGAATTGCCAAAATTAGCTGAAGTAACAGCTTACTGGGGAGCTGGTAAAGGATATCATTAGAACAAAGTAGTTCTGCATAACTCATCTGCCCCGGATTACATGGTCTATCAGAAGAAAATATCAAGAAGATTTTACAGATGAATTGGCATACAAGGTATTTCAATATCTTCAAACTCTTGGAGGGATTCATGAATTTTGGCATAACTGCCCCAGATTAACTGCATTTACAACAAGGTCTTCGAACTTGTTCTTCAGACTGATTGATATGTGAAAGAGATGCCCCAGACTGATTGGCCCTTTAGAGATTTACCGAATCTCGTCCTGACTGCCTCTGATTAACTGGTCTTTGAGGATAAGTCATCAAAAGGATTTTATAGAATAATTGGCATACCATATGCTTCGATATCTTCAAACTTTTGAAAAGAAATGAGCCTCGGCATAACTCCCCCTGATTAACTGTACTTACACAACAATGTCCTTGAACCTGTTTTTTTTTAGCGGTTGTTGACAACTGGGGAACAAGCTTGCCCCTGTCAGTTTAGTTGATTTGTGAAGAAGATGTCATTGATTTTTATAGATTTCCCCGCTACAATCTCACGTAGGGAAATGGAAAAGAGATCTGCACTAGACCGAAGACATTTAATTAGCACCTTTTTTTCCCTCATAAAGGAGTCCATTCACTATCTTTATGGATCATATGAGATTATCATCAAGCCGAACGACTTCGAAGTCGCCATTTGGTATGGGTTCGACCTCATCTTCATACATATTAAGGTCGGCTATATTAAATCTTCCTGAACCCTACTCTAACATTGTTGTTGTGGTGAGGAGGTTTTCTAGTATAACATCGCGAAAATGTCTTGTTCATTGAAGGTTCCATGGTTTATGGATTGTCAACAATTTTGCTAAAACATGGTTTACTACATGATGTCGTGTGTAATGTTATAACATGTTGCTCAGCTCATCTTGAGAGCATATGTCCTAACAAATGTTGGAACATGTTCTACCAAAACATGTATTCTGAATATTTTAAAATCTTGACAGATTTGTTTTGTTTTAATTCTATGATATTTCTTTTGGATATATCTTAGTAATTTATGCAGGTCAAGATGATGCTATCAGGAACAAGGTTCTGTATCTCCAGCTGTACACAAAACACTAAAATTAAAGGATGAGACGTTTTAGGAAACTTTGAAGATTTTTCCTGTTATTTTGGAGAAGATTCTGTAGGTGATTTAAAATTGACAAAATGGGAAGAGTCCAAGCCCATTCTGCACAAGGCTATAAAAGGAGACTTACTAAACCTAATTCGTGTGGAATTATTATTGAAGAAACTGAGTGTGCAAATAAGGGATTAGGGTTTGAGTTTTCTTTTAGTGTACTATTGTATTGTGTCACTCATGTGTCTTCTGATACATTGAGGTAGACTATTTGTGAGTCTCTCTAATATCATCTTGATATAAGAGTAAGACTGTCTCTATTGAGTTGTAAATTCTGTCAATCACTCCTGAGCTTTTAAGGATTGAGTGATTGTGTGTCTTTTGAAGTATATTTTCTAAAAACATCAAAAGAGTTATAATTTTATCACGGTGGTGACTGGTAGGAAGTGAGAGGGGTCTCATACATAGATGAGTCTTAGCTAGAAGTTACACTGGGTAGGTATTAAGTGGGAAGTTGTAAACTGGGTTGTTTAACTTTGAATTAATACTGCTAATAGTGGATTTCCTTCCTGGCTTGGTAGCCTCCTGACGTAGGTGTTGTTATGCACTAAACTGGGTTAATAACTCTTTGTGTTTTGTTATTTTATGTATTTTTAACTTTGTGTACCTTAGTCCTTGTGTGTTAAACAGATATCAGTGTCTCGACATCTCTTAGGACATCTAATATTTGCATACCAGAATTTCACTCCTTTTAGGTTGGAGTCAAGTACAACCAGCTTCCTGTAATTGTTGTGATATGTTACTTTAAGGTGGACTAGAGAAGCCACAACATCCAACATTGCCAAAAGGACCTAACAAGGATGTCATTGAAAGCACGCTTACATGAAACTATAAGGAAATAAAGGATTATCTCCATTTTGTCTTCTCCTTCTCTGAGTGATAATGGTAAATTTTCCATTTCACAGGGGTGAGTTACAAAATCATTGAATACTAGGAGAATTTCCTCACCGCACAAACTTAAACCTGGTTGGTGGAATCCTAGTTGCTTAAGTGTATCGATGTAGAGAACGTTACACAAACTCTTATCGTCCACAAGGAAACCTGCCACCACGTGATTTACCATATTAACTTTTATAACTAGCGGTAGTTCCACGTTTGGGTTCCATCTACCTTTTCATGATCTCGAAATCCTAGAATTAGCATGTCTTTACTTTGAGATATGGTGCCAATCGTCACTTGAGGGAGGTTTTTTGATGAAGGATCTTCATCACACAATGTTTTTATGCAGATCTCGTCGACGACAAAGGATTGAGATGGTGTAAGATCAGCGCATTCTACGAAATTCTTCAATAAGACGCATAAAGTTACCCTCTTCATCTTACAACATATTTGGTAGACCTATAAATTCTGGATCGAAAATGATCTGGTCATGAAGTTTCGTGAGAATTAGACGTTGATTCCCACAAGCGTTTTTTTGTGCGAGTGTAGCGCACAATTTTTGTCAGTGACGCGACCACCTTATCGCGAAATTTGGGTTTTTATCTCAATGAAGAGGAGGGGGTTGCTACTTTCTGATTTCTTATTTATCCCATGAAGCTGGAAGGGAAAGGGAAGCTATCTAAAACTAACCTTGCACGCGAATGCTTAACTGAACAAACGCTTAAAGAGATTGGGGGTCCGGGGTCAGGTTATACAATGGGGAGTTGTCAATTACCCATCCTATATGTGGTTATCCACATGATGTTAGCTTTAGGTTTCACTTTGTACTTGATGGCGTTTATCCGTTAATGGGTTGGGAAAGTTTCTTGGGAAAGTATGAGAGAGAGAGTGAAATTTTGTTGATGTTCGTGTTTTTCCGATGTTTTTTGGTAAGGTGATGGACCTAACTTTGATTGGTGTGAAGGTACTGGACCTAGAGTTTTTGTTTAGTATGCTCGCTAAGATTTTGCAATCTTATGCCTACGTATTCCTATTTAAACGAAACAGGTAAATCAGAGCAATCATAGTTCCTCCTATTCTAAGGGACGAAAAAGATATTTTGGTGTCTTGTTCAAAGCCCAAGATTGAAGCTAAATGGAGTATTTGTGTCTTGTTCAAAGCCCAAGATTGAAGCTAAAAGGTTTGATATTTGTGTCTTGTTCAAATCCCAAGATTGAAGCTAAAATTTTGACTGAGGGAGAATTTGTCATCTCTAAAGGGAGACATCTCGTCTGTTTATTACAACTGTTGGGTGACTGTTTATAAAGGAGGATTACTTTAACTGGGATATGTGAATCCTGCAATGCCATAATTTCCTTTATAAGGGTGTTATCCTGAAGGAGATAACTTTAACTCAGTGTAGAGCAATGCCATTTTTCCTTAGGAATTTCTCATCCTAAGAGAGGGACACTAGTGTGGATGTAAATAATCCAGAGGCTTGCCACTTACAGCAATTAGATGAAAGAGAGGGATTTACCAGGATAAAAGATAGACAACAACTCGGATATTTGAATCAACAAGTGTGCCTCTTATAGCAATTATCTGGGATTAGGGTTTATTTTGGATGTCTGTTTTGATAAGTGATAAACAGAGAAATGACTTCCTACAGAGAGATTTTGATTTCCTCTGAGGGGATGTTGATTTTTGTGTGCCTTGATCAAAGCCCAAGGTTGAACCTAAGAGGCTGATTGACTCCACTAGGGAAGTCCTTATACAAAGCCTAAGAGGAGGCTGGGAATGACTGACTCAACAAAAGAGTGTTTATATATGTCTTGTACAAAGCCCAAGATTGAGGCTAAAAGAGACTGACTCTTTTGGGGATATCATTATACAAAGCCTAAGAGGAGGCTAAAAGTTTGACTTTTTCGGGGAAAACATTGTATCTGTCTTATACAAAGCCCAAGATTAAGGCTAGGAAGAAACTGACTTTGTGGGAAAGAAATCTTTATTTGTCTTGTACAAAGCCCAAGATTGAGGTTAAAATGAGATTTTTACTGACTCGACCGAGGATATTTTAAGTGTCTTGTACAAGGCCCAAGATTGAGGCTGAAATGAGTTTGACTCTACTAGAGAGTATTATTTGTCTTGTACAAAGCCCAAGATTAAGGCAGAGATAAGTTTGACTCTGCTTAGGAAATTATTTCTCAAAGCCTAAAAGTAGGATGAGAGGAATTGACTCCGTTGGGGAAGATATTTGTCCCAAGCTTAAGAGAAGGTTATGAAGATTTATGTCTTGTACAAAGCCCAAGATTGAGGCTAACAGGGTTTGACTCAATACAAGAGTGCTTTTATCTGTCCCGTACAAAGCCCAGGATTGTGGCTGAACAAGCTGAAGAAATCATTATACAAAGCCTAAGAGGAGGCTAACTTTTGCTAGGGGAAATCTGTATACCAAGCCTAAAAGGAGGCTAGAAAAGATTCACTCAACAAGAGAGTGTTTTTATCTGTCTCGTACAAAGCCCGAGATTGAGGCTAAAAGGGTTGACTCAATTAGAGAGTCCAAAAAGGTGATTAACTCAACAAGAGAGTCCAAAAAGGTGATTGACTCAACAAGAGAGTCTGAAAAGTTGATTGACTCAATAAGAGAGTCTGAAAAGGGTAGCTCCGCTGGGGAAAATCATTATACAAAGCCCAAGAGGAGGCTGACTATGCTGAGGAAAGATTATTATACAAAGCCTAAGAGGAGGCTAATCTTCTGCTGGGGATTATTGAGATCCCGAGGCAGGTCCAAGTGGGGAATCAACTCTTGCTAAGGGTTACAGAAGAGTTGAGATATTAGACGCCTTGAGGTTTTCATAGTGTTATATTGATGATAAACTGACCCTGGCTGGGGGTTTTTAGGAGAGAGACTGGGTTTTATAACCCATGGGTTTTAACTCTACGGGAGATTGATCCAGAATGACCGGGGTTTCTCCTATGTTTGTAGGAAACTTGAGAATATCTTTGAGACTCAAGAGGAGATTTAGAATGTCCAAGTATATTGGTATGGATGAGTTTATCTTTATATGATGCCCAAAAGGAGGCAAGTGTTTTAAGGGATGAGAATCAACCCTAAATTGGTTTGAGATTTGACACTGTAAAGACTGCTTTAGCAAAGGATGACTAAGTTATGTCTTATACCTTTAGGAGGTCTTCAGGGTCCTTGTATTAAGCCCAAGAGAAGGCATGAGAAATTATAAGAAGCCGAAGGGTCCTTGTACAAAGCCTAAGAGGAGGCGGAGATGCTTTTAGGAAGCCTGTGGGTCCAAACTTAAGAAGAGTTCAAGAAAAGATTCACCGAGAATAATCTTTTCTTTAATGAACAGTTCTAGGGTTTAAAGAAATTCAAGAGAAGTTTCGCCGAGAATTAATCCTTTCTGGGGAAACTGAATTTCTTTGACAAGTTCTAATAGTGGCTGTCTGAGAAAAGGTTCACCGAGAATACTGACTTTCTCTTTGTTCCATCTTGTTTAAGCCCAAGAGACGGCAAGACTATATCTGGAGATCCTATGGGGATCTAGTTTTGAATGTATCAAAGAGTGACCAACTGGCTTTACCTAGTTCTAGACCTAGTTGTCGGGGAAAACTCTAAATAGATATACTAGTATATATACAGTTGATATATGACAAGTATTTAAAGGATATGAAAGAAGGACTTACAGGGGAGCAGCTTCCCACAATACAGTTATATATAGAGGAAAGCAAGTAAATGAAAGCTGATAAAACTTACAGGTGAGCAAGCTTCCATGCTGTATTGTTAGTTGTTCAAAGAAATTAAAGAAAGTTTTGATAACAACTGTATATTTGAACCTAAATCAAAAGTGAAGTTGTTTTTGAAAAGATTGCTGGGGCTTATACTCAAGGAGAGACCCAAATGAAAAACAGTAATTTTACCGTTGTTTGTAAACTGTACTGGGGCTTATACAATGACTGAGGCCCAAAGAGGTTTTCTATACAAAGGGATGGGTCTTACAACCCAAGAGAGGCCCAAAGTTTAACAGTGATCGCACAGTTGTTTTGGAAATCGTATCGGGACTTATACAACGACTGAGGCCAAAAAAGGTTTTGGTTAAGAAAAGGATTGGGTCTTACACTCTATTAGAGGCCCGAAGTGTTTTAAAATAATTGATGAGGATCAAAAATCAAAGAAACCCTAATTTCGTTTTTTAAAAGTAATTCTTTAAATAAAAATCAATAAAAATGATAAAAATACCAAATAAGTTTAAATAAACTACTTGTGATTTTTGGTTAAGGTTTGGAAAATGAGGTTTTAATCACAAGATGATTTAAAACTTATTTGATTTTGATTTTCAAGATAAAAATTCACTTTTAAAATGTTTAAAAACAATAAAAAAATGAATTTATTCAAAAAAATACCAACTATATTAAATAAATATTATAAATCTGATTTTTTTTGTAGAATAAAATACTTTAATATTTTTGTGATTTTTCAGAAAAAGAACCAATAAAAAATGATTAAAATTGAAAGAGAAATTAATTTTTCAAATCATTAAAAATAATATGAAAAAATAAAATAAAAATGGAACAAGTGATAAAAAAGAGGTCTGGGGCGAGGGGGATTCGAACCCCAGACCTCTCGGTTGCTAATGCACACAAACCAGTTTATCAACCACTTGGGCGCAATGCCAATTCATTTAATATATGGCAAACAATAAATATATAACAAACTTGGTTGGATTTCTGAAGCATGGCGCCATGGCCATCTTCAACCTCAAGCTCAGATACGTGAAGGCTCCTATCTCCCTCATCTCTCAACCATTTCACATGATCCAAATATGAAAATCGTGCGTTTTCAGATGAGGAACACAATGGCAATACCTAATTTTATTGAAATTAATTGAATCAAAACATATCATACTAAAACCTGAAGAACCCTAAAATTGGCATGAACTCAATGAAATCCTATACACGAATTGTAAACAACAATTGATTGAGGGTAAATGATCTACAAACATCCAGAACCACAATGGTAACAAGAAAACATGTTTATGATGCATGATTCACTGAGTTTGAGAGTTCAAGTTTTACCTCTGCAAGTGAGAATCGAATTCTGGTTTGGAGGTGTTACATTTGAGTTCCAATGATTTGGACAGCTTCCTTGTAGCTCAAAGTATGTGTTTGAATGCTTGGATTGATTTGAAATGAACTGGAGATGGTTAGGGCACCCTAACTGCAACTCTGCTAAAAGCTTGAGCAAATGGATGGTGATTTTGTGAATTTGGTGTTCCAGATGTTGTTTTAGTGTTTGATCAGCTCACATATGATGTTTGTGAGGTGTGTGTATGTGTGTGTGATTGGTTTGGTTGGAAACACACTCTAATTCAAAACCCGATAGTAACTTGCATTAGAAGGTATTTTTGGAGTGAAAGTTGTGATTCTGAGAAAGGCATATGTTTAGGACCTTTGGTGTACTTAATTTGAGCACAAATGAGCTCTATTTATAGTAGAGCAAATTTGTTTTGGCATCAATAGTGTTTGGCAGCTTGGATCAGAATGTATTGAATGCCTTGGTTCTTTGGTCAAGGGTCTCCTCTAGCCATTGACTTGTGCCAAACTTTGCAGGTTTAGGTCCTCTGTTGTATGAGATTATCTTGACTCAATTGGCTGATCATGGACTAATACATGCCAGCTCTATGCATCCATTGAATGTCTCAAAACAAAATTGGAGTCTTGAGGTATCTTTAGCTTTTTAGGGGTGGCACACCTACATGTAGTTCCAAAGACTTGGGAGGCTTATGGATCAGTGTTTGTCCCTTGTTTGTTCCCCCTTGAGGTGTGCAGATGAATAAGCATGTTTGAATTTGCCCAAATTGATCAATTCGAGCACTAAGGCACAAATCTGCCTTGCAAAAACAGTTTGCAGCACGACATGTTGCAGCTGTCATAACCTCTAGTTCAGGTGGAGTTTGATGGAGTTCTTTGACATTTTCGAAAGCTGACATATCCTATTTCAACATGATGTCCAACTTTGGTTTTGAATCAACTTGAATTACAATGAAAAATTCCTCTACATTTTGGAAAAAATAAGGCAGATTCTGACTTAGTTAAAATTTCACTAAGTGTTGGAAAAATGTCATTTTCATGTTTTTTGTGATTTTGCTCAAACAATAACTCAAAATCCATGATGATTTGGAATGAGGTCTAGTTGACATATTTGAAGTTTGTAACATGAACTTCAATCTTAGATTCGAATGGGAGAAAAACGCATTAGGGTTTGGGAGATATGGCCTTCCAAAGTTGGTACCCTAGCCACTTTGTTCCATAACTTAGAAAAATTCTAAGTTTTTTTGGTTATCCCTTTAACAAGTTAACTCATTTTCTTTGATTTTTCTTGATGAATGATGATTCAAATCACCTATTAACATTATTTTAGGGTTAAGGAACCTTGGTTGACCAAAAATCCAAAAAGTCAAACTTGGATTTTTGTATAGTTGACATTTTCATCAGATGAAATTTTAACGTTGTGAACCTTTTGTGAAATCAATCCTTGGGCTCAATTAAACTTCATGGATGGCCTCCAAGGGTATTTAGGAATGTCTTGGACCCATCCCCAGGTTTGAGATCAAGGGTAGGTCAATAGTCAAGGATAGGGTTGACTTTTTCCATCAGAAACCCTAATTTGTGATCAGATGGTTTTGAGTTCTTGTGGCTTATAATTTGAGCTCTTTGAGTCAATCAAATCTTGTAAACATGGTAATATGATGTATTTGAGGTCTTTGAAGTTCATTTTGAAGCTTTAAGCCATGCCTCACTTCACAAGTTAACTCAAGGGTTGAATTAGGTCAAAACCCTAATTCCTGATTTTCTTGATAGACGGACCTTCAAGGTGATTTAGTCATTGTGGATGGGCTCTTGAGATCCTTTTAAGGTTATAGGATCTTACATTGAGGCATTGGCTCATGCCTAGAATAAAATTTTCATCTGGAGGCCTCAGTCGACCAAAACCCTAATTTGGTGACACAGGCGATCTTGAGGCTTAATTCACTTGGAATGCTGCAACCTTAGGCTTGATTCTTGAGGTGGGAGTCCTCTTGATCCTTTGTGGGTGTTTAAGAGGCTAGATAAGTTGAAGGTCATGTCATTTCTTAATTGATCCTTTGTCTAAGTGCTCTGAGAGGGCTTGAAACCCTAATTCTTGATTGTAGTGAATGCTCAACAATCTTTGAGGAGATTGATGAGGTATGATGGTTCATCCATATTGTGATGATGATTTACACAATGATGGGAAATCTTGGTGGTCAAAATTTGGGGTATGACAGATGCCCCTATTTAATCTTCTTGGACCCGAAGGTGTGAATGACGAAGGTATTCGGGCATTCGAGGTGCAAGAGGATTAAATATCGGAATATCTGAAATTTTGATGGTGGTTATGAATGGCGGCTTGCTCATCCATCTTCTTTTGCTAATAAATGATGCTTAGAAAAGGTAAGAACTTCCCCTCGATCCTGGTCTTCAGCCAAGGAACTGGTCTTAGTTTCTGATACAAACTTCCCCTCGATCCTTGTCTTCAGCCAGGGAACTGGTCTCAGTTTCTGAAATAAACCTCCCCTCGATCCTGGTTTTTAGCCACGGAACTGGTCTCAGTTTATGAAATAAACTTTCCCTCAATCCTGGTTTTTAGCCACGGAACTGGTCTCAGTTTCTTTTGTCAATAAACTTTTGACAAGGGACACTATTTGTAGCAGTTTTCCTTAAACTTCTCGCCGAATTTTCCTGGGGAGATGCCATTTGATGGGAAAAAGTTTTGATGTCAGACTGGCTAGGGAAACCATTCGTCTGAGCTGTAGAGTTGTACAAACTTCTCTGTTGGAGACGTCATTTGTTGACTCTACTAGGGAAAACTAGTCTCTTGAGAGACTGCTTCTTGCTTGGGGATATTACATCATACTTTTCTTTGAGATCTTCTCAGAGAAATGCCGTGCGATGTGATCCAATTTTGAGGTGCTGATGACTTCATTATCATTGACTCTCTTAGGGAGAAAAATCAATGTGTTGCTGAGAGTCTTTAGTTGTGAGGCTTTTTCTGGGGATTTTCCTTAATCCGGGAAAGCGAAAATATCATCTTCAATGGTGAAGAGTGACGTTTGTCAAACGCCTTCTTGCTTTTCAGAGGTTCAAATTATCAAAGTGGTCGAGGATCGTCTCCAATCCGAAATAAACTGGGGAGAGATTGTATAAATGATTCACTTCCTGACGAGGAAAGAACAGACAACTCAATTGATAAGAGGACTTTTATCACTAGGGGATAAGACTGACCAGAGTGATAGTGATTGAATATGAATATGAAGTCAAATCAATAATCCATGATGTATGTATGTTTATGCTGACAAAACTAACACGACATACAGACTAATGGATGAACATGACTGGATACTCGGCCACTGCAGGGGATGAAAAGTATCACTGGTTCAGGATAGCAATTCTTCCTTGCTTTTTAAAAAATTTCCCACGGGGAAAAATGTCGGTCGGGCTTAGGAGATAAGAACTCTTCCGGAGATGTCAGACGGAATATGCGCATTTGACACAGCTGATCCTTCATTCAGGCGCATTGGTTTAGAATGAGTATTTTGATTCTGCACTTTGAAGCTTAATCGCCTTTGGAGAAGCGATCGATGTTCTTTCGATGTTCAACAGTCAAAAGAATTGCCATCTTTATTTTAAAAGCAGAAAAATTTTGACAAGTAAATTCATTTTTGTTTTATTTCAAGAATCATTGATCATATTAAAAACATCATTCTGTAAAGCTAAAACAAATGAGAATTGCAAACAAAAGCACTAGGGCTCAAATTTTATTGATGGGATGGAAATCAGCCAAGCGCGTGATTCCATAGAGTATTTACAAAGTTAGAAAATGGTAATTTAAGGGAAAAGGGCTACATTGAAACATAACGACTGTTATCCTTCTACCAACTCTGAATTCTGGATATCCTGAGCTTCCGTCGAAGATGACCTTGACGGGAGTTTTCCTGATGGATGGCATTACTGCAAGGGATTTAACCTTGTCGGACGTAGTTACTTGCCATTAATCCCTAACTTTTTCCTGGATTGTACTTTGAGATTTCCAATCCATCGGGATGATTTTTTATTATGTCTCTAATTTTTTCCTGGACCGCTCTTTCTGGTTTTCAATCCACCGAGACATTTTTTTTCTTTTTTTTTTGTTTAGGCGAAGTATTTCTTGACTACGTCAACATTTGTGGGGTAGGTGAATTCTTCTCCGTCCATGGTTACGAGTCTCAAGGGGCCGCCTGAGAAGGCTTTCTTGACCACATAGGGGCCGTCATAATTCAGAGTCCATTTGCCCCGGGAATCAGTGAGAAATGATTGTATCTTTTTTAGCACAAGGCATCATTTCCTAAAGACACGGGGTCGAACCTTTTTGTCAAACGCCTTCTTCACTCTTTGCTGATACAACTGACCATGGCATAGTGCTGTTATTCACTTTTCTTCGATCAAGTTTAATTCGTCGTGTCGACTTTGACACCATTCAGCCTCTGTTAGCTTAGCTTCCATCAATACCCTGATCGATGGGATCTCCACTTCTATGGGAAGCACTGTTTCCATGCCATATACTAGAGAGAAAGGGGTTGCCCCTGTTGAAGTGCGGACAGATGTGCGATAACTATGAAGAGCAAAGGGTAGCATCTCGTGCCAGTCTTTGTAGGTTACAACCATCTTTTTGATGTTCTTGTTAGCTGGTTCTACCGCTCTGTTCATCTTAGGTCGGTAGGGAGATGAGTTATGGTGTTCGATCTTGAACTCAACACACAACTCTTTCATCATCTTATTGTTCAATTTAGATCCATTATCCGTAATGATCTGGCTTGGAACACCATAACGGCAGATGATATTGTTCTTGATAAATTGGACCACCACTTGTCGGGTTACATTGGTGTATGACGCTGCTTCGACCCACTTGGTGAAGTAGTCAATGGCTACTAGGATGAATCGATGTCCGTTTGAAGTATTGGGTTCGATCATGCCAATCATGTCAATTCCCCATATGGAAAAAGGCCATGGGGAAGAAAGAACTTTGAGATGTGTAGGCGGTACATGGATTTTGTTCGAGTATATCTGAAACTTATGACACCTCCTCGTGTACTTGTAGCAATCAGATTCCATGGCCAACCAATAGTATCCTTCCCTTAGAATTTTTCTCGCCATTGTGTGTCCATTCGCATGAGTGCCAAAGGAGCCTTCATGAATTTCTTTTATCAGCATGTTTGCTTCTGGTCTGTCTACACATCGAAGCAAGACCATGTCAAAATTTCTCTTATAGAGTGTATCACCGCTCAGGAAGAAATTGCCTGCCAATCTTCTGAGGGTCTTTCTGTCTTTTCTGGATGCCCCAAGTGGGTACTCCTATTTTTGAAGGAAGCATTTGATATCGTGATACCAAGGTTTGTTGTCTATGACTGCTTCGATCGTGAAAATGTAAGCGGACCTTTCAAGGCGCATTATGTCAACCTTAGGCACGTCGTTCCATTGACCTACACTAATCATAGAAAAGAGAGTGGCTAGTGCATCAGCCATGTGATTTTCTTCACGAGGGATGTGATGAAACTCGATTCTGTTGAAGAATGGTAACAAACTTCTCGTGTAATCTTTGTAAGGAATCAGTCTTGATTGGTATGTGTTCCAATCTCCTTTGATCTAATTGATAACCAGAATGAGTCTCCATATACATCCAAGTTCATAATCCTTAAATCAATAGCTTCTTCGAGACCCATGATACAAGCTTCGTATTTGGCCTCGTTGTTTGTACACTTGAATGTCAGTCAGGCGGTGAAAGGAATGTGGGTACCCTGAGGTGTTATGATGATTGCCCTAAGGTGTTATGATGATTGCCCCAATTCCGTTTCCATAATGATTGACAGCTCCATCAAATATAAGTCCCCATTGGGAACCCGGTTCTGGCCCTTCACTAGGTAGTGGTTCATCGCAATCTTTCATTTTCAAGTACATGACATCTTTGTCTGGGAAGTCAAATTCGACTGATTCCTGATCGTTAATCAGTTGATGAGCTAAATGATCGGCTAAAATACTTCCTTTGACGGCTTTCTGAGCATGGTACTCGATGTCGTATTCTTATAACAACATCTGCCAACGGGCGATCCTTCTCGTGAGAGCAGGTTTTTCAAAGACATACTTGATAGGATCCATTTTGGAGATTAACCAAGTAGTGTGACGAATCATATACTGGTGAAGATGTTTGGCTGCCCAAGCCAGAGCGCAGAAGTTTTCCTAAGCATAGTGTACCGAGTCTCGCGATCATATGGAATATAAATCTGGAAATGTAATTCAAACGTCCTAGGAACCCCCAGACTTGTTTTTCAGTCTTTGGAGAAGGAATGTCTTGAATAGCCTTGAACTTGTCAGGACCAACCTTAATTCCTTTCTGGCTGACGATGAACCCTAAAAGTTTCCCAGAACGTACACTGAATGTGAACTTGTTGGGATTCAAGCAGAGTTTGTACTTCCTCAGACACTCGAATAGTTTTAACAGGTGGGTCACATGCTCCTCTTCTGTCTTAGATTTGGCAATCATATCATCGACATACACTTCGATTTCTTTGTGTATCATGTTGTGGAACAGAGTAGTCACGGCCTTTTGATAGGTTGCCCCGGTGTTCTTCAAACTGAACGACATTACCTTGTAACAAAAATGCCCCATGGGGTGATGAATGAAGTTTTCTCCATATATTTTGGCGCCATTTTGATTTGATTATAGCCCGAGAATCCATCCATGAAGGAGAATACTTTGAACTTTGTTATACTGTCTACCAGCATGTCTATGTGCGGTAAGGGAAAGACATCCTTTGGACTGGATTTGTTCAGATCCCTGTAGTCTACACATATTCTGACCTTTACATCCTTTTTCGGAACTGGTACTATGTTGGCTAGCCATTGAGGATATTCTGATGTGGCGAGGAAACCCGCGTCAATCTCTTTTTGCACTTCCTTTTTTATTTTGATGGCCATGTCCGGGTGAGTCCGTCTCAGTCTTTGTTTCACCAGAGGGCATTCTAATTTTAGCGGTAGATGATGTTCCACGACGCTGGTATCCAACCCTGGCATGTCCTGATAGGACCAAGCAAATACGTCGGGAAACTCTTTGAGAAGCTTTATCAATCCTTCTTTGACAGTCGGACTAAGCAGTGCCCCAATCTTGACTTCTTTTCTCTCTTCTTCTGAACCCAAGTTGACTGTTTCCAATGGCTCTTTGTGAGGTTCAATGGACCTTTCCTCTTGCCTAAGTAATCGGGAGATCTCTTCTGGAATTTCCTCGTCATTTTCTTCTTCAGCCTCAAATACTGGGGATTCAAAGTTGGGAGAAAACGTTTGATCGCGTGTTTCAATGGGGATTAAAACAAGCAATCTGCACAACGTGATGATTGTTTTTAGAAGAGACAGAGAGAATGCAAAAGTGTGTGCAGTGTATTTTCTGAAAAATGCTTGTTTTTATTTTTTTGAGTTAATTTTTAGGATTACGATTTTTTGAAAAAGCGAAAAGAGAAAACATCAATAAAGTGTGCAAATTACAGAACGACGTTATTTTATTTATGATATTGTTGATTCTTAAAACTACAGCCCTATAAAACAAAACTCAGTCGCTTTGGGCAAAGCGAAGAGAGACATTTACAGAAAGTGAGCCCTATCAAAACATTCGTTTCACCTGGGCAGGGTGAAAGGTTAATGTTAGTTCTTGAATTGGCTGGAATTTTGGTAAAACAAGGTATGTTCAATGTTGATGTCAAGGTGCTGATGTTGCAACATTGAAGTCTTAACACTGGGCTGTGTTAAGTAATTAATTGCTGAAGTTGGATGTCTGATGTCACATGGCGATGTTGTAACATCAGATCTACAGAATTAACAACAGCAGGCTGTGATGTTGTTAGGGTTGCGTATTAGCTGGAATTGTGGAGAGCAAGCTGTCTCATTGGATGCGAATATCTTGGGATAGATATTTGCTGCTGCATAGGAGATCTGGTGCAGATTTGTAGGAGATTTAAAAGGTTGAAGATTTAAAAAGATTTTAGGAGAAAATCTGTTTTAAATATTCAGTTTTAAATAACAAATCTGGGAGATATTGTAGCAAGTCTAAGACCAATTCAAGGAGCTATATAAAGCGCACAAGATCAAAGGAAAAGGTACAGAAAACATTCAGAAGATCAGGAGCTGGAGGCTTAGTGTCTAGAGTTTGTTTAGAGTGCTTGTATTTACATTATTCTAGGGTTTGAATAGGTGTTGAGTTTCTGTCCTCTCTAGAAGCTGTGAAGCAATAGAGAGTGGTTGCTTGATCGAAGCTGTGAAGTAAGATCAAGGTTACTCAAAGTGGTCTCTTTGAGTGGTTGTAAGGGATTTAGTGGTGTTCTCATACCTAAGTGGGTTCTTAGGTAGGAAGTCATTAGTAGAGTATAAGTTTAGGAGATTGTCAACGGGTTGTTGAGTCTGTAAATTATATCTACAAGTAGTGAATTCCATCCCTGGCTTGGTAGCCCCCAGAGTAGGTTGGTTGTAACCGAACTGGGTCAACAATTCTTGGTGTTATTTTACTGTTATTGCTGTCCATTGTGCAGAGTGTGTTGTTGTGACATCACACCTTAACATCACACGTCTGATACCAGAATTTCAATTGGTATCAGAGCAGGCATCCTGTCTGTCTCTGGGTGAGATCTAGGGAAGTTACTTTCTGGTGTATGATGGACAAAGAAGTTGGAGGATTCGTCAACAGACCCCCTATTTTGGATGGATCCAATTATGATTATTGGAAGCCAAGGATGACCACCTTCTTAAAATCCTTGGACAGCAGGGCTTGGAAGGCTGTTATTAAAGAATGGAAAGCACATGTCATGTGTGAGAAAGATGATGCCGGCAAAGATAAAGAAGGCATCTCTAAGCCTAAGCCTGAAGAAGAGTGGACCAAGGAGGAAGATAAGCTTGCCCTTGGAAATTCCAAAGCTCTAAATGCCATCTTCAATGGAGTGGATAAGAATATCTTCAGGTTAATCAATACCTGTGAAGTTGCTAAGGAAGCATGGGATATTTTGCAGGCAACACATGAAGGAACATCTAGAGTCAAGATGTCAAGACTTCAGATTTTAACATCAAAATTTGAAAGCCTGAAGATGAAGGATGATGAGACTATTCATGACTTCCACATGAATGTTCTGGAGCTGGCTAATGCTTCCAGTGCTCTTGGTGAGAAAATGTCAGATGAAAAGCTTGTAAGGAAGATCCTTAGGTCCCTACCTAATAAGTATAAGATGAAGGTTACTGCCATTAAAGAATCACAAGACATCAGCAAGATGAGAGTAGATGAGCTCATTGGATCTCTTCAAACTTTTGAGCTGGGGTTGAATGAGGAAGAACCAGAAAAGAAGCCAAAGAGTATAGCCTTGGTGTTAAATGATGCAGAAGAAAAAGGAAAGAGTTCTGAATCGCAGGAGGATCTATCTCAGGCCATAGTGATGTTGGGAAGATAGTTCACCAAAGTATTCAAGAGAATGAATAATAACTCCAGGCCTAATGTCAAGAACATGACTTCTGACACCAGCAAGAAGGATGAAGAGAAAACTACCCAAGATAAAGGAGTTCAATGCTTTGAGTGTGAAGGGTATGGACATGTCAAGAAAGAATGTCCCACCTTCTTGAAAAAGCAGAAGAAGGGCGTGATAGTTTCCTGGTCTGACTCTGATAATGAAAGTGAAGGTGAGTCAGCAAAGCATGTGGGAGCTTTAACAGGAGCTGTGGTTTCTGATGATGATTCTAGTGATGGAGAAGTAACTTATGAGGAGTTAGCTTCTACCTATCAAGAGCTGTGTTTAAAAAGTGTTGAGATTTGTCAAGAAAACAAGTGCCATAAGTAATAAATTGCACAGCTAGAGAATGAAAAAACTGATCTGGAAAATGAAGTGGTGCTAGTTAGAGCTCACCTTGATCAAATGACCAAGTCTGTTAGGATGCTGAGCTGTGGTACAGACACACTTGACAAGATTCTTCAGTCAGAAAAAGCTGGGATAGGTTATGTGGCTGAGGATAAGGGAACTCCAGAGGAAAGCACTTCAGGTTCAAAGAAGGAAGTGTCACAACTTTCATCTCAACATCAGCCAAAGAAGCAGGATCCTACCCCTAAGAAAGCTGTTGTTTCACAACCTAAGAAGATTGAGAAGAAGACTGGTCCTTATCAGAAGAGAAAGCAGCCACAAGGAGTTAGTCAATATATGCCCCCACAATTCCACAAGAGCATGCAAGCTGCTCAGTTCAAACAGCACATGTCTCATCAGGTGTCTCAACATCAGGACAACTGGTATGGTTATGGATATGGATACACCAATGTTGTTCCTCATATCTATGGAAGAAGAAAGCCACACCATCATGGGAGACAATCCAGGAACCAGCATTCTCAGCCGTCTTATGGGAGAAGATACCAGCATAATAGATGGCAGGCCAGTTATGGTATGAGGAGACCACATTATGGCTGGCAGCCTAAGCAATCTTATTATGGCAGAAGATTCAGAGATGAAAGGGTGAGATGTTATTATTGTGGAAGGTTTGGACATATGCAGTACTCGTGCTACAAGCTGCATGGATTCCCTCAGCATCAAAACAGATGGAGAGAGTACAGGCCCAAAGTTATTTAACAATGGGTACCTAAGGAGAAGGCGAAGTGCTTATTGGCTCACATGGCTGACAGAGAGTTTAAAGAAGGAACATGGTATTTTGACAGTGGGTGTTCCAAACACATGTCTGGATGTAGATCCATGTTTGCTGAAGTCAGTCATTGTCCCTCTCATGAGGTTATATTTGGCAATGGAGAAATAGGTGTTGTTGCAGGAGTTGGGAAGGTGCAAGGTGATGGTAGACCTGAACTTGACAATGTTCTGTTTGTCAGTGGTTTAAGTGCAAATTTGATCAGCATAAGCCAGTTGTGTGATGAAGGTTACAAGGTAAACTACACTAAGGATGAGTGTGTGGTTTCTGATGAGCATAATCAGATTGTTATGAAGGGTGCCAGAACCAAGGATAACTGCTATCAGTGGATTTCTCTTGAAGGAAATTCCACTAATGATGTTCAAGTTGATGTTATAACGTCAGACTATGACATCAGGATGCTGAAAGGTCGCTCAGAGTTAATGAGTCCTGATGTGGACTGTTTAAAAGGAAAGTCTTTATGGAGGGAGAAAATTAGTAATTGGTCTTTAAAGAGTACACAAAATCTGGCGCCTTACCTCAGACCCTCATTTCCTATTATAGCAAAATCACAGTTCATCAAAACTCATATCTCTCTTCTGTTCGTCTCCTTCAACAAGAAAAATCGTCTCAATATATACTCCCTCAAAGGAACCATGTCAAAGCAGACATCTTCTCCTTCAAAAAGTTCATCGCGGAATAAAGCTAGGGTTTC
The DNA here is from genome assembly GCA_022829125.1 of Lathyrus tuberosus. Classification (NCBI taxonomy): domain Eukaryota; kingdom Viridiplantae; phylum Streptophyta; class Magnoliopsida; order Fabales; family Fabaceae; genus Lathyrus; species Lathyrus tuberosus. The sequence goes on from JALAZF010000090.1 coordinate 13,872,278, forward strand.
TACAGATGATTACTCTGAAGACGAAGCTCTGAATATACAACCCATCTCCGTAATGTTACCAGAGTCAGGTAAACCTAGACCATCTAAACTTGCTTCTAAAAGGGTCGCAACTACTTTTAAAAATACTGAAACAAAGAAGTTGGTTACCAGTATCCTATTTAGTGATAAATCAACACCTAGGTCATCCACGTCTCAAACCGTGGTAGAAAAGTTTGATGTTGACAAGAGTATGGGTAATCTGGCAACCAAAATACTGGACAAAGGAATACCTGTGAAAGGAATTTCTGTACCGTTGAATCAGATGCCAGCAGAAAAGGTAGACATGCAAGGAAAAGAATCTGATCTTCATAGACTTGTTGTGTCTATCATTGAGGATTCTGAAAGAGGAGGGGAATAAGAAGATGTGCATGAGGGAATTAATGATAGAACTATTCCTGAAGAAGAAAAGAGTGAGGACGTGATCAATGTGGTTGACTTATCTGATAATGAAGTCATTGGAAATGTTGTTCCAAGTATTGCCAAGAGACTACAGACAAGGAAAGGAAAGACTAATGAATCCTCTCCTAAGAAGCCTACTGAAGGAAAGAAGAAAACTGTTGCTGGTCCCACAAAACCTTGGAGCAAGGTTGTTACACCTTCCAAAAAGAGAAAGATTAGAGAAGAATCTGAGTCTGAGGATGAAGTTGAGGAGGATGTCCATGACATCACACCAGTCAGAAAGACCATTCTAAAGAGAATTTTTGATAAGGTCCCTGAAGTGCCAGTGGACAACATATCCTTTCATTATGCGAGCAGTGTTTCCTTGTGGAAGTTTGTGTGCCAAAGGAGGTTAGCTCTGGAAAGGGAGCTTGGAAAAGATGTCTTGGAGATGAAAGAAATTATGGACCTCATTCATAGAGCTGGACTTCTAAAGACTGTGACCAGATTCTTCAAGTGCTATAGTGGACTTGTTAAGGAATTTGTTGTCAACATTCCCATAGACATTTCTGACAATAGAAGTGTGAACTACATGAAGGTGTTTGTTAAGGGACAGTGTATTGACTTCTCTCTTAGTACTGTCAATAAATATCTGGGAAGAGATGAGCAAGAGGAGTGTGAGCTGGAGGTGACTGATAATGAAGTGTGTAGAGAGATCACTGCTACTCAAGTTAAGGTGTGGCCACTGAAAAATAAATTAACAGCTAGCAAACTCAGTATCAAGTATGCTATATTGCACAGAATTGGTGCGGCTAACTGGGTACCTACTAATCACAAAACCACCATAACTGTGGGATTAGGAAGGTTCATCTATGCTATAGGGAAAAAGGTCAAGTTCAACTATGGAAGCTATATATTTGATCAAGTAGTGAAGCATGGTGCCACCAATGCTATCAAAATGCCTATATCATTCCCTTCCCTTATCTGTGGAATGATCTTAGATCAACATCCTGGAATCTTAACCAGTTCAGAGGTAGCATGTAAGAGGGAGTCAACTTTATCTTTGCATCCCAAACTGTTTGCTGGGAGTCATGTTCCAGACATTGTTACAACATCAAGTTCTGGGATTAAGAAGGTCAGTACAAAATCTGAGCTGATTGAAGAATTAAAGGCAACCTGCAAGGATCTTGATATGGTTATCAAGACCAGCACTGACAGGAAAATGAAGATTGAGCAGATGATTAAAGACTTGGAACAGGGGGAAGATAATGGGAATGGCGACACTGAGGATTCCAGGTCATATGAGGGTGATGAAGATGCTGATGGTACCAGCTCGGATGAAGACTAACCTCCTTCTGCTGTTTTTAGATAGTAGTTTCAGTTTTTAGTTTTTTTTTTTTTGCTGTGTTGGTTATGTAATTTGAATATTGTGTTGTTATATGCACTAGTTTTGTTTTTAGTTTCCTTCTATGATTTGTTTTGCCTGGTTGCTAACTGTGAGGCTAACAATGAGAGCTAGGGTGTACTGACTATAGTTAATAGGCCTTCTAACTGAAGTCTGCCTAATTGTGGCTAAAAAGGGGGAGAAAATAGCCAAGAGAGTCAAGAGTATCAAAGAGTGTTACTGCCAAATGCTGCTAATGTGATGCGGATATTAAGGGGGAGTTTAGACTGAGCTAGTGATGCAGATATCATAGCATTTGAAGAGTGCAGACAAGCAGACATCAAGGGGGAGAAAAGTGCTGCACATTGTGAGCTACTGAACAGCTGTGATGCTGGTTCATATTTAGGGAGCACCAATTGGCTGTTGTCAATAGTGAAGATGGTGCTGCAGCAGATCAAGTGATGAAGACTATGAGTATTGTCAAACTGCTGCTGATGGAGTTTCAAATTTTTGAAGTTTTTCCGCTGCTAAAGTCTCTGAAGCTGCAGAGTGCAGAGATTGTTTTAGCCAAAATTAGCCAAAGGGGGAAATTGTTAGTTCTTGGATTGGCTGGAATTTTGGTAAAACAAGGTATGTTCAATGTTGATGTCAAGGTGCTGATGTTGCAACATTGAAGTCTTAACACTGGGTTGTGTTAAGTAATTAATTGCTGAAGTTAGATGTCTGATGTCACATGGCGATGTTGTAACATCAGATCTGCAGAATTAACAACAGCAGGCTGTGATGTTGTTAGGGTTGCGTATTAGCTGGAATTGTGGAGAGCAAGCTGTCTCATTGGATGTGAATATCTTGGGATAGATATTTGCTGCTGCATAGGAGATCTGGTGCAGATTTGTAGGAGATTTAAAAGGTTGAAGATTTAAAAAGATTTTAGGAGAAAATCTATTTTAAATATTCAGTTTTAAATAACAAATCTGGGAGATATTATAGCAAGTCCAAGACCAATTCAAGGAGCTATATAAAGCGCACAAGATCAAAGGAAAAGGTACAGAAAACATTCAGAAGATCAGGAGCTGGAGGCTTAGTGTCTAGAGTTTGTTTAGAGTGCTTGTATTTACACTATTCTAGGGTTTGAATAGGTGTTGAGTTTCTGTCCTCTCTAGAAGCTGTGAAGCAATAGAGAGTGGTTGCTTGATCGAAGCTGTGAAGTAAGATCAAGGTTACTAAAAGTGGTCTCTTTGAGTGGTTGTAAGGGATTGAGTGGTGTTCTCATACCTAAGTGGGTTCTTAGGTAGGAAGTCATTAGTAGAGTATAAGTTTAGGAGATTGTCAACGGGTTGTTGAGTCTGTAAATTATATCTACAAGTAGTGAATTCTATCCCTGGCTTGCTAGCCCCCAGAGTAGGTTGGTTGTAACCGAACTGGGTCAACAATTCTTGGTGTTATTTTACAGTTATTGCTATCCATTGTGCAGAGTGTGTTGTTGTGACATCACACGTCTGATACCAAAATTTCAGTTAAGACAAAAACAGAAATTACTTAGACTTATGAACAACTTTGGAAACATTGACAGTAACCCATTGGCGGCGAACTCCTCGGTGAATCACAAAGTCTGGTACCTTCGTTCTTGGCTTGTCTTCAGAAATAACGTTGATTTCTGGTGGAGCAGGATCGTTGGAGTATGTCTCCCAGGCAGAGTTGTCGTAGGAGGATTCTTCAGCTGTATCTTGCACAGTGCTTGTAGTCTCAGGTGGATCTCCCTATCCAGTGGGCTGGATGTCTTCGAGCCTGATACGAGAACTTTCAGGAGCGGTGTACTTGACCAAGAAGTCATACTTGCCACTCGGTTATCCTAAGGTGTCCCACACTTCTTTGGAACTGGAGGAGTCATCCCTTTCGATGACGTTGACGTCAGGAAAAGCGTAGTTGATGAATTCTTGTCCTGCAATCTTTGCAAATTCATCGTCGTACGGGATATCTTTAGAATGTTCTGAGTAATGATCCCATGATTCGGTAGGGACGCAAGTATTCTTTTCAATGATGCTCAGCTAATATAAATTGTTGGGCTGACTCTTTTGCCCCAAGTCTCCTGGGTACGGCTGCCAGATAGGCAGGCTATCCATTGGGCCGTAATAGTCGTGGTCAAAGTTGTCATTAATCAGAGTGTCCTCTTCTAATGAGTTTGACGGAGCATGGTATCCTTCCGGATCACAATCTCCGTATATGATTTTGACATCTGACCTCGGTATATATCTCGGACTCTGTGCGGGATAGCAAAATGGCGTATGCACCTCTCCTTGAGACATATAACCTTCCTCGTTAAGATATGACTTCCATTCTTCATCTCTATCGGAGGAGTCACCCTTGTTGATGGTATGTACTTCTTGAGACATTGGGTGAAGGAAACCTCCACTGTGGAAGAAGTCTTGGATGGGATGAAAACTTTCATCGTTAGTAGCAGTCTGGGTACAGGTTGAGGAAAAGCTAAGACCCTTCTTTGTTTTGTTATCAGTAGGAATGACAAGTTGTCCCCATCCTTTTGCATTATTACTTTTGATCACTTCGAGAGCATCTTTATACGAGGAAATTGATGTTCCCTTTTCTGATTGGTTGTCATTGCTCACCGAAAGTGCTTGGAACTGGGTTCCTACAACCTCCTCTGGTTCTACACAAGTGGACGACGATAAGTTGCTCACGATCAAGGCTTGTGTAACACCTCAAAATTTGCCCTTATGTTTCTATCACTAACTGGCATATGTTTCATTTCATTCTTGCATTTTCATTTGTGCATATCATTGGTTTTTAGCATGGGATCAAGGTTGAAATTCTGGTACCAGACGTGTGATGTTAAGGTGCGATGTCACAACAACACACTCTGCATAATGGACAGCAATAACAGTAAATAAATCAACACAATGATTTGTTCACCCAGTTCGGTCTAACTACCTACGTCTGGGGGCTACCAAGCCAGGGATGAATTTCACTACTTGTAGAATTAAATTACAGACTCAACAACCCAGTTGACAATCTCCTAATCTTAATTCCTACTAGTGACTTTCTACCTAAGAAACCACTTAGATATGAGAACACTACTCAATCCCTAAAACCACTCAAAGAACAACCTCTTTGAGAAACCATGATCTTGCTTCCTAGCTTCGATCAAGTCACACAACTCTCTTTGCTTCACAGCTTTGGAGAGGACAGAAAACGACACAGCAATTCACCCTAGAATTCTGGTTATACACCTCGTACAAAATACTCAAGACACTCAGCCTCTGCTCTTGATCTTCTCTCTGTATTTCTGTCCTTTTTCCTTTGGTCTTGTGCGCTTTATATAGCTCCTTGAATTGGGCTTAGACTTGTCACAATATTTGATCAGATTTGTTAATTAAAACTGAATCTTTAAAACAGATTTTATCCCCAAAATCTTTTTAAATCTTCAACCTTTTAATTCTCCAACAGACCTGCAATCAAATCTCCCATGTAACAGAAAATATCTATCCCAAGATATTCTCATCTAATGAGTTAACCACTCTCCACAATTCCAGCTAACACGCGTGCCCTAATAACAACACAAAACTTGATGTTATTAATTCTGTAGATCTAATGTCACAACATCGCCATGTGACATCAGACATCCACTTAAACAACTTAACACAGCCCAGTGTTAAGCACAATGTTGTGAAATCAAGCCCATGACATCAAACATTGTTAACCTTCACAACTTAGTACAGCCCAGTACTAAGACTCATCAAACATTGTTAACCTTCACAACTTAGTACAACCCAGTACTAAGATTCAATGTTGCAACATCAACACCATGACATCAACATTGAACACCTTGTTGTTTTACCAAAATTCCAGCCAATCCAGGAACTTACAAAGGTATCTAGGTTAATTCAGAGGAAGAGTTGTTTTTCAGAGGTTCAAGCAAAAGTTCATGTGTATTGTCCAAGAGACCAAAGGGAGAGATGGTCTTAATATTATTATTACTCAAGCCACAATGGGTTCTTATGTCACAAGGCATCTTAATGAGGCTATCGCCTCATCATATGATCAAGTTTGGCAAGAGATTTCAAGTGAATCACATCCCCATAGCCTGATTTCTCAAATTAAAGTTTTTTTGGAATCTTGAGTTCAACACCCCAATAGGCAATATTTTTGAGTTTTTATCATCACCAAATGGCACATATCATCATTGTTTGAGAGGATACACATCATATTCAGAGAAATTTGGATTTGGAGCATGGGTAGATTCCTCCTAGACTGAGGGCACCAAAATTAGGGTTTGCCATAAAATCAGTTTATTTCTAATTTTTTGGGCAAGACTTGATTGCATGGTATTCCTCATGTCCCTAAGTGTCTAGGAATGGAGAATTGTCCATCAATTTGGTTCAGAAGGGTTTCAATTGATCAGAAGATTTAAAATCAAGAGAATTGGGGATAAAGTCAACTGTGCAGTGAAAAAGGCAACTCCTGACTTTTTTAAGGTCAACATGTTGATCTTCAAGTCATATATGACCAATGGACAAGATTTGATCAAGAAATGCTCAAGGGTTCATGAAAAAATCAAGAATGTGAAAAGATTGCTAAAATTGGAATTTAGGGTTTTAAAAACTTACTATTTTTAGTAAGTTTTTAGCCACTTTCAAGGCCACTTTTCACCATGTTCAAGGTTTCATTTGAAAATCTCTTCCACATGAAAGTTGTAGCATGAAACATTCCCTTTAAAATGAGCACAAGAACCATGTCATTTGAATCATTTGTGAATGAGTTATGGTGTTCCAAAGTTGGGTATTTTCATCTTTATAAAGTTCAAAAACTTAGAATATTTTCTAAGTGTTTTGGGACAGATTTTGAAGCAACTTTCATGGAAAATTTTTTCATAGATCCCAGCTCTAATTCAAGATATAATCAACATGAGGTATGTTCTTTGTCATGTGGGTTTTCCATAGAGCACAAATATGTCCCAAATGGAGCTATTTTCATCAAGATATGATCATGCAAAGTAGAGTTTTTTTCAACCAATTTCAAAGCATGGCATGGAACATTTTTCTTGGCATGGTCTTTATATTAATTCTGCAATAACCTTTGCCTTGACATTTCATGCGCATGAGGCCCATCGTGAATCACCAATTGTTGCCTAAAATGAGCCAAACAACATCCATGCATCATACCATCTTTTTCTTTTCTTTTGTCATAAGAGGAAAATAATAAATTGGTACAAACGTGTTGCATTTTCCATTCCCACGTGCCAAACCTTGTCAGCACTCATTCACATTCTTTTCATGATCCAGACCACCCTCCAAACCTCATTCCAAGGCTACCAACCAACCTGAACCCGTAGCAAAGCCATGTGCACCATTTCCATTTATTTTTTTACTCCAAACCAAACAACACGTTCCAAACCTCCAGCTTCATTACCTAGCCTCATCCTTACCCTAAAAAACTGTCATATAAAAAGCCAATCAGCTCCAAACCTAAGGGATTGGCCTTTTTCCAGATCTGAGCACCAATTTCCTCCAAAACTTCTCATTTTCGTTTCATCAAATTTCAGAGGATTTTTTAGTTCCTCTTAGTGGAATCATTATCTACCAAGTGTGATATTCCTTCTGTATATAAGAAGTCATATCTGGAAGCAGCATATCGTGTGTTACAGTGCCATCATCTTCATCAACTGCTTAAGCTTGTTTTGGAAATTTGAAGAGGAATCTAAGCATATAGATCATTGATCTGGATCTCTCAGTGCTCAAGCAAACTCACAGCAGTGTTTTGAAGCTTTTAAGCTTGTTGAAGAAGCAACAGAATGTTCTCTGTTAGGTAATACGTTCAGTCACTTAGATTTGTTTGCCTAAGCCTGTTTTCTTCATGTGTTGAATGCATATATACTGTATGCTATGTGTGCTTGCTGAAGATCTATAAATTTTTGCTATGAGTGCTTGTATTGGAGCCTTTTAATTTTGCTAGGGTTTTAGGTTTGGCTTCGATTCAATGCTTTATGTTATTCTTTCTGGAAATGGATAGTAGATTTGAAATCTACATGAAATTCTGAGCAAGATAGTGGTATCGTTTATTGTTTCTGAGTGGTTGGTGTTGGCTCCGGCAGCCAGTTTGCCGGAGAAGACGACCGAAGCTAGGGCTCCGGCATCTGAAGGATGGAGGTAAGATGATGTGGCCTTGGCGCCACATTTTGAATTTGAATTTTATGAGTTGTTGTGTTGTAGTTCGCTGGTCAAATCCACGTCAATTAATGAAGACGAGGTAGCTGCCACGTGTGTTTTTTTGTTTGTTTCATGATTAGTTATTGGTTTGGGCCTGTGATTCATGTGCTATTCACACACCCCTGTTATTAAGCCCAAACACGCTTCTGCTTGTATTCCTTTGTATCAGGAATTACTAAGTGCACCCCTCCTTGTTAATTCATTTTATTTTCTTCTTTTTCTTACATTTTCTTATTTGATTTTGTTTTACTATTTTCACACATGATAAATTGACAAAAAATATTTTTCTGGTGACTCAACATGTTGACTTATTTTTTCAAAATTTTTATTTTATTTTTAATTCCTTTTTCCTATTTTAATTTGAATTAATTTGTGGATGAGTTTCCAAGGATGCCCTTCACCTAGGGTTAGGGACTTTTGTGATTTTACTTAGCCTTTTGAAGCAAATATTTTGGCCACTTTTAGGCCATCATATGAGGGTGTTTTGATACTGGTCTAGTGATGGTTTGAGTTTCTTTAGGTGACTTGCCATTCAAATTTTATGGACCCTCGATTCTTGCTCGATTGTTTGCATACCTTGGCTAGTTGGTCCATTTTGAACATGTTCTTGATCTTGATTTGATCCCATCTTTTGCACATGCTTAATTGGATGTTTGAACATACCTTTAGACATTTTTTAGAATTTTATTAGATCATTCTACTATTTTTAGTTGATGCTCCCATTTGATGATGTGTTGAGCTTACTAGTACACACTTCTTGACCTAATCTTGTGCGTTTGAATGACATGAACTTTCTTGATGCTTGGTGATCTTTCTTTGATTGATAAGATATGTTTGAGATTATGATTTGCCTTGGCCCTTGGTGCATGACTCATCTTTTGTGTGGCTTTGCTTGTGTGGAAGCTTATGAATCATTTTGGGACTTTATTTTGTTGCACACTTGCATAGCTTTGATACTTGCTTTGTGCATGATGCTTGATGATTCTTCTTGATTGACTTGAGTTCTGACTTGGTTTCATATTCATCTTACCTTGCTCATATTACTTTGGTGTGGTGCTTAATGGTGTTTAATTGTGCTTCTAATGCAAGTTTGCTTGCATCCTTTCATGCTTACTTCTACTTGTTTGCTTGAACTTCCTTGTGTGTTGTTTTGAAGCATGGTTAATGACATGTTTTGGATATGATATGCATGATGTACTTGCTGCCCTCTTTGGTTTCTCATCTCATATCTCTCTTTCCTCTTCATCTCTTTGACTATTTTCTTTCCCCTTGGATCTTAAGACTTGTTCAAGACTTGGATTCACTTTTGTATGCTCCCTTAGGGTTCCCTAGTCCAACTTAATCTTTGATTAAGCTTGGAGTAGGATAGACATTAGGATTCAAACCATGCATGCTAAAATTAGGTAGAATTTTCCCCTCTTACCTCAACCATAGGGCCACTTTTGCATGACAACATTAGGTTAGAGTTCCCTTAGTGTTTTCTTTTCGACTTAAGTCTTCTCTTCTCATCTCATAACAATTCTAAGACACTTAATAAAGGTAGCGTGTATTATGCATGAGCCTTGTATGTGGGAAATGAGAAATGAGGGGTTTCCTCTCATTTTTCTAGAGTGTTTAGTGGACGTCCCATCTTGGGACGATTTTCTATACATTCGTTCCTACGTCATAGACTTCGGTGCAATGCAAGTTAGGAACTAACTTCAATCCACTTCTGTCTAAAAAACACAAAACAAATTCAAACCTTTTTATCCTTTGGGATTATTGAGTTTCAAACCGTTTTCAGAAAAGAGCTCGTCGCTCACGTAAAAAACAAACCGACCTCGTTAGGTCAAACTACGACTGCTCTGATTTCCTCTTTCTCGTCCGATTGAGAATACGTAGGCACAAGATGCGATATCTTGGAGAGCACCCTTCCCTCTTTTCGGCCCGTAGGTTGAACTACGACTGCTCTGACTTCCTCTCACTCGTCCAATTGAGGATACGTAGGTATGAGATGCGATATCACGGCGAGCAACCTTCCCCTATTAGTGCGTAGTCTGTCGAACTACGTCAACTCTGATTCTTCGTTCGTCCACGAAGATACGTAGGCATAGGATTGCGATAATCCTTGCGAGTCCGTCTTTGTTTTCCCCTTTCCTGTTTCTGTTTAGCCGTATACTTTAGGATAACTCACCCTTTGATTAGACAACAAGCGTGGATCCCATCGAGTACGATGGACGCGTGGAGGTGCTAATACCTTCCCCTCGCGTAATCGACTCCCGAACTCGGACTATGGTTGCGATGACCATGTCTTTCCCTCTTAGGTTTTCTTCAATCGTTTCCTTTCCCTGCGTTGGGATAAATAACGTTCGGTGGCGACTCTTCTGTTCTAGTTTCTCGCCGGTTATTTTTCGTAGTTGCGACAGCTGGCGACTCTGCTGGGGACAGGTTGACCTCTCGCTGGTCCATCCCTAAGCGAGTCAATCCTAGCATTTGTCTGTTTATTTCGTTGGGTGTTTACTGTTGTGCTTTATTTTATTGTATATTATTGTATTACTGTATTTTACTGCATTTTATTGCATTTTGATTATTGTTATCATATTGTTCTGTTGCTGTTGTGATGTGTGTTGGGTTGGATTCACGAGGGATAAGCCCAATACACAGGCTTGAGTATACACCTAGAACTAGAGTGGAAAGTAGTGGGACCTACGCGCCATCTTGGTACGTTTGGTGTTCACGAAATTCACATCTAGACGAGGTTTTCTTGGGAGATATTCTGACGTGCGCGTCTTGTGCATTCTAGAATGTTGATCTAGAGAGCTGTCAACTCTGGCGACCATTTCCCCAAGGACTCAGTAGAGGAACTCCTCCCAAGAGGTAGTAATGGCAGATCAGAAATGGCAAACCTATTATACTTCTTGATCTGAGGACCCGAAGCTGGGAACTTACATAGGATGACCTTATTTTGGGGGAATCAGTGGACGACCTCTTTGTTTAGCGATAGTACTGTACCCTGAGGGATGAATGTACTATTGCTTCTCAAATCGAGAATCTGAGACTGAGGATCTCATTTTGTAGAACCCACATGTGAGAGGGGATGGGTGTTTGTAGGTCTGCAGGTAACTGAAACCTTCAACTTACCTGGTTTTCTGAATTTTTCATCAGTGTGAACTTATCAACCTGGTTTTCTTGATTATCTTGGTGATCCGTTATTCTGGTGTTCTGAGTTCCTGGATTTCTAGTCCCTATTCAATTGGCAGCACAGCAGACGTTCAAAGCAACTTGATACCTTGATCCCTTGTGTGCATCTGCATCATCATTTTGCATTCTGACATACATGTTCTCGTATTTCCAAGGATCTTAACTTTGAGACTAGTTGTTGAGCATTTCCATCTATTTCTTGTGGTTCGTATGTGAAAAAAAACTTGAATCAAAGCAGAATAATTCCTTGGAAATATTCGAACATGGTTTTTTGCATTTGCATTCTCATACTTATACGCATAACAGGTACTCAGGAGCGGATTTCTCATTCTGACTTGGTATTATCTTCAAAATTGACGGCTTGACCTGCTACCACCACTCAACCTGTGATAATCAGAGGATGGCCATGGAACAGCTCAGTGCAGAAGTAACTGAAATGAAGATTCAGATGGGGCAGTTTATGGGAGACATGCAAGTTTTGATTCAAGACCAGAAAGTGTTGAGAGAAGAAGTCAACCAGATGAAGACTCAGATGAGCCTGGTCATGGAAATCTTGAATACGGTGTTAAAGAAGGAAAATAACCATGTGCTCGCTTCCGCAACAGAAGTCCTTAATCATCCCATCTCTTTGAGGTCTTCTCTAGATCATAGATTGCCTCGTGAATCCCCTCCACAATCTGAAGTTTCAGAGCTTTCTCATCAGCAATCGCTTCCTGCTCCCCAAGAGGATCTTAGGCCAGAGAGGCCTAAGAAGAAGTTTGATCCCCTTCCAATACCGTATGGGCAACTGCTTCCTTATTTGCTCGAGCTCAAACTAGTCGAGCATGTCACTTTAGAACCACATCCGACCAGGTTTCCTTTGGGCTGCAATATCAATGCTAGGTGTGACTTCCACTCTGGTGCACCTGGTCACAATGTTGAAAATTGTACAAGGTTCAAGTATAAGGTCCAAGAGCTCATTGATTCAGGGGCAATCAAGTTCACGTCAGTCAGCACTGGTAAACAAGGTGATTTTACCCCAATTATTGCAAAGGAAGTAGAGTCTCCTTCCTTTTTTGTAGGATCCACTTCACGTCATGTATCTCCTCCACAGCCGTATACTTCAGAAGCTCTGCATCAGAAACCATTGTCCATGCCTCAGTCGAATATGGAAAAGAAAGTACAGGGGCGAATTGGGCGCCTGAATTAGCATCGGCAGCAGAACTATCAGCAACAGGGGCAACTCAGACCAAGAAGGCCCAAGAGGATATTTGATCCTATTCCTATTCCTTGTAGTCAGTTACTTGCTCGCCTGCTCAAAAGCTCTCTGATTCAGCTGAGGAATACCATGTCAGTGTCGTACCCTATTCCTCCGAACTATGACATGAATGCTAGGTGCGAGTTCCACTCAGGAACATTTGGGCATACAATTGATAACTGTAATGGGTTCCAACACAAGGTGCAAGATTTGATCGACTCAAAGGTCATCACCCTAGATGGTACCCCCACGGGCTGAAGCCTCCTTGTCAGAGTAAGCACCAGACCGCAAGAGCGTTATCAGAAGCAATAAGTCTAGACAAAGTCATGCCTCCTCAATAATGGCAATTTTTGGCTTCTTTACTGCATTTTCATGTGTAATTTTTCATTGTTTGGTAGTACAGTGTTTGCATGAAAAGACTTGTTTGTGTTTTGAATGATGATTTTAATGCAATGAATGTGTTGTTCTTGAAGTACTTTACTTTTATGCACTCATATCATGTTTATATGCACCGCAATACCAATTTTCTTGCTTAAACTCTTTGAGGGAGGAGGATGAAGTGAAAAACGTAAAATCTTTGGTTGTGTGCTTTTGGATAAAGCCCTGTTGATGATGTACGGGCATTGCTTCAAATTCCCAAACAACCGAGATATAAGGGAGATAGACCCTTGTCAACCCTGTTGAGCCTTGAAGTAGGAGTTTCTTTTTATTTTGAAAAAAAAACCCTCATATCTAACCCAGGGGCAGGGTAGTTGTCAGTTGATTTGACTAAGCATTCAACTTTCAAAAGGGATTGCGCATCTGAGGATCCTTTACCTTTCTTTCCTCACATATCAGGAGGTCAAGGGACATGAGACCACAATGGTTACCCCTCACCGCAAGGAGTGAAGCAGTCACAACCCTTTCAAGCAAGTCAGACAAAACGGCGTCACACGATTTGTTTAAAAAAAGAATAATCAAAAGAAAAAGAAAAGAAAGAAAGCCTGCTAAGTCAAAACTTGAAAACAAGTGACTTAGGCAAAAGTTAGGGCATACCGCTGCACTCTAAAATCGAAAAACTCAAAAGAGTCAGTCCAGGCAAAATCAGGGAAATAAAAAAGGGAGAGAAAGTGAATAGAAAAAGTGAAAAGGATTACAAAAGAAAAATTCTCGAACGAACAAGTCGTGTGACTACAGACACCAAAGACAAAAAGAGTGACTGCTACTCCGAAACCCTTGCAGACTCCTTAATTGTCACAGATGGCATGTCATAACCTTTTGGTAGGCGAGCGCTCATGCCGGTTTAACTGAACATAGGACTAGAGAACATCAAGGAGAGTGGGTGGACACCAATAAACTTTGAGCCTTAAATCCTTTTTTTTTCTCAAAACCGTGAACCAAGCCTCGATACAACCCTCAAAAGTCCTAATTGAAGCAGGGTTATTCTGAAAGCGTACTCCAGCGAGATAGCGTTCCTGACTCCTATGAGTTATGCTAATAAGATTTTTGTTGGTATTACATGTGCGTATTGTGTTCCATTCAAAAATCGATGTCGCATCCCATCTAGTGATTCGTTCACAAGGCTTGGCGACGCATTTTCAATAAAACTTCAAGGTTAACATGTGTGTTGCATTAGAATTGTCATTCTCATAATAAACATTTTCTGCTTGCATGTGCTTAAGCGTCATGGGAGCTCACACAATGAACGTCAGTCGAGAAGCTTGATCATGTCGGGTTGAGATGGTGAAAATTCCCGAAGGATAGTCATGTCAAGGGGCATGTGGCCAAGAGACTGTGCGCAACCTAGGCGTTCCCGATAAGTGGTGATAAGATATAGCCAAGCTGGAGCATTTACATTGAAAACTCTCCCTAAAGCAGCAAAACAAGGGGAATTACGTCGAGATTCGGAAAATCTCTCGAGGACTAGTCAGTCAGAGGCAAATTCACTGCAAGGCTCGTATTGAGGCAGGCCACCTCAAGAGCACGAGAAGTTATCCACTCCTGAAGATGACTAATTGAAAGCACCTCTTCAAGGTTCAAAATACCGGGGCAGAATACTTTAAGTCATTACAAATCCTTTCGTGGCAAGTTACTTCATAGAATACGCAGTCTGGGGCAGTTATTTTGAGATCTGATAAATCTCTCCAAGAGTTTGAAGACCCTGGGGAAGTGTGAACTCCCGGTCTTCTATAAAATCCTCTTAAGATGATTTCTTCCATTAGACCTGGTGGTCTGGGGCAAGTGGAAAGTTAAAAGGGCCGTTTATGACTATAGAGACCGACCAGGTTGGGTGGCAAGATTGTTCCTCCCCGGTAGAGTTACTCTCCCCAGCACTGAAAGTTCATCAGCCTCAACAGAGCGTATTCTCCCCATTAGGAGTGTAGGGGATTGTTTCCCCAGCCAGAGTCGTGTTTTGATTATTACTTCCCAGCAAGCATTCAGGAGTTGATGTTGTTGTATCTCCAGCGGGAGATTTGTGGAATATTCTCCCTGGACAAAGATGTTATCGTCCCCACAGAGTCTTGGTGTCTACTTTCCTCAGTCGGTCAGTAAATATAGTCTCATCGACAATAGTTTGATCTAATCCCCAGCAGGGTGAGGGTAAAGTCATTTCCCCCAGCAGCATGTTAAGTTCAGTTATATCCCCGGGCAGGTTCAGTATTGTCGACTTATTCCCCAAGCAAAGTTTGGTGGTAATCTTCGCAGCGGTTTGTTCAACAGTGGTTGACATCCCCAGTAGGTTTTAAGTCTAATTGTTATTGGCACTTTTCAATATCAGGTTTTGGATTCCATCTTCAGTAGTTGTTATTCCACCTCCAACAGAGTGGAAGTTCTCTTTGGATTTTCGTCTCCAGCAGAGGTTGTGATCAAGAAAGTTATTCAGTGTGGTCTTCCTCAGCAGAGTCTTTGTTTCAGAGGGCAATTTAGTTTGTCATCCCCGGTGGAGTTGCCTTCGTCTTCAGCATTTATTTTGCTGGAGCGATCTTTTGCATTGCATAAGCATTTCTGCATGGCATCCTCCCAAAAGCGTAGCATTTCCATTTCGTATGGAGCATTACGCCATAGAAAAATTCAAACATATGCATTCAAAGCATAAGCCAAGTTTGAGTTCTCGTTTGCCAGGCGTTTCCCCCAACAGGAAGAATAGTAATTCAGGAGATATCGTCCAACTTTATTCCCCAAGTGGTGGATTTGGTCATTTGGAGAGACAATTTGGTATACCCCTGCAAAGTTTGTCAAAGTCATTAATCTGTGATTTCTTTTATCGTCACCCCTCCGTCCAGGTGGTCTTTTGGTTTATCCCTCAAAGTTGTTAGCTTTAGACACTCGTCCGTGTTTTTTTCATTGCCTCAATACTCCATCCTTATTGATTTTAAACACTCGTTCGTGTTCTCTCAAACACTCGTCCGTGTTCTTTTGACACTCATCCGTGTCCTTTTTCATTTCCCCAATACTTCATCTGTATTGATTTTAGACACTCGTCTGTCATCCGTATCTGATTTAGCATTTCAATCCCCAGTAAAGTTGACATTTGACACCCGTCTGTGTCCTTTCAGCACCCGTCCGTGTTTGAACTTTTATTTCAATACTCGTCCGTATTAACCTTTGACACCTGTCCGTGTCCTTTTAGCACCCGTCCATGTTTGAACTTTATTTCAATACCCGTCCGTATTGACCTTTGACACCCATCCGTGTCCTTTCAACACTCGTCTGTGTTTGAACCTTTATTTCAATACTCGTCCGTATTGACCTTTGACACCCGTCCGTGTCCTTTCAGCACCCATCCATGTTTGAACTTTTATTTCAATACCCGTCCATATTGACCTTAGACACCCGTCCGTGTCCTTTCAGCACTCGTCTGTGTTTGAACTTTTATTTCAATACCCGTCCGTATTGACCTTAGACACCCTTTCGTGTCCTTTCAGCACTCGTCCGTGTTTGAACTTTTATTTTCAATACCCGTCCGTATTGACCTTAGATACCCGTCGTGTCCTTTCAGCACCCGTCCGTGTTTGAACTTTTATTTCAATACCCGTCCGTATTGACCTTAGACACCCGTCCATGTCCTTTCAGCACCCGTTCGTGTTTGAACTTTTATTTCAATACTCGTCCGTATTGACCTTTAACGCCCGTCCGTGTCCTTTCAGCACCCGTCCGTGTTTGAACTTTTATTTCAATACCCGTCCGTATTGACCTTAGACACCCGTCCGTGTCCTTTCAGCACCCGTCCGTGTTTGAACTTTTATTTCAATACCTGTCCGTATTGACCTTTGACACCCGTCCGCATTTGAACAGGTTCGCTAGGCGAACCCTGGAGCGAATGTCTGTTGTTCGCGAAATTTTGTTTATGTTACTGTGTTATTTTGATGTTTTGATGCTCTGATTTTTATGATGTTTTACCATGATGTTAGTGACGTTAATGATGATTATGACGTGATGATTTCGTGATGTTTTGACGAGTAATTGATGATATGAATTTCATGTAAATATTTATGATTATGAACTGTGTATATTTGATGTATGATGATTACTTGACGATATGAATTACTATGACGTGTATTGATGATCATGAGCTATTTATGTATGATGTATGATGATAAGACGACGACGCATGATGTTTTGATGAATAAATGACGACATGACAAACACGATGTTTTGATGAATGATGATGCACATAATGATATTTTGACGATGATGATTATTGACGTTGTGTATCATGCATTCATATGCATACTCTGTGACGACGCTTCATTCCCATTGTGCGGATATGAGGTAATTATGACGTGCTCCGATTCCAAATACGGGATTGATCCTATTGACGGGGATCTTTAGAGGGTTGATGGCCTAGTGTCCATCTATTATGATGATTGGTACCACATGCATGAGTCTTGTTGTGCATTTGCATCTAATTGGCATTGCTGTATTTTATGATGTTGTTCGTGATTTTGAAGTTTCCTTGTGATGACCCTGAAGATGTCGTATATGAAGATAATGCCATTTTGTGTATATCTTGTTTTATAATGAATATTATGAATTGTGATTACTCACCCTGCCTGTTTGAATGTTGCCTCCACGTGGGTAACGTGCAGGTGATCAGGTTTAGCTGTGGATGCTTTCGAGGACCTTGAAGTTTATTTGCTTTTGGTCGATTTAGAGGGTCTTGCTCTGATAGTGTAACATCGGGTTGGAGGGTCCTTTGAGTCGAACTATGTTTTCTCCTTATTTTGTTTTCATTTGATGATATGGGTTTTTATATGTTGAAAACCTTTTGGGATTCTTACGATGTTTGTTGAAAACCTTTTAATTGAGAATTTTGAGTTTCGCTGCCATGTGAAGGCTTTTGAGTTATTTTGAGGAAAACCCTTTTGTTTACAGGGCAAGTGTATTATTTTGATTTAAATGAGAAATGTGCACCCTTTGAGGGAACTTTTATGTTTTACTCTGATATTTGAGTTGTTTCTGCTGCAACATTTGTGGGGGTAGAAAATGGTGTTACATTAGTGGTATCAGAGCAGGTTGGTCCGTCCGGCCAGGTTGTCTAATGTTGTTTGTTTCCCTAGTGTGCGACATGTGCGTAAAAAACACTGTCGATGCTTATTTTGTTTTCCATTTGCAGGTTGGGAATGGGACAAGTGGGGGAGAAGATGATGCTTCTCCAAGGTGTTTCGAGTGTGGAGCGTTGGCTAAGTGTGGTGTTGGACGCTGCGATAGTTGGTGGAGATAGTTTATACCGCCTCATGATATCAGTTGTGATTGATAAATTGAGGAACTGATCACCCTTAATCTCTTGTTGATAATAGACGGAGTCAAGTTGGATGGGATAAACGTGTCTTGCGAGCTTGAGTAGTGTGCGCAGTGAATTGTTGGGATTAAGCCGAGTGCTTAAGGATTGTTTTGATGAGTCGATGCAAACTAATAGACTTGGAGATGAGGCAAATTAGAGTTTCTTGCCTATCGGTTAAGTTGGAAATATCTTGAGGAGAACAATTAGGTATTGTTGATTTTTGCTTTTGAAGGATAAAGAACAGGGTGGTGGCTAGTGATACGCTGATGGTGTGTAATTCCTAACAATCACCTGAATCTAATTTCGACGAAGGTGAAGAGTTGTTTGTTCTGTGAAGCAAGTGGGGGAGTCTGTGAAAGATGGTGCAAAGGTGATATGATGTTGGATTATTGGAAGGCATAAGGGATGCGGTGGTGTGTGACTTTTTGGAGGTGTTCCCATGAGATATCAGTGAATTACCACTGTAGTGTGGAGGATAACTTGTTATCGACCTGGTACTCAATGCAAGCTAGATGTCAATGTTTGCATACAGAATGTATGTTTCTGAATAAGTGAATTGAAGGAATAGTTAGAAGAATTATTTGAGAGGAAGTTGTTCGACCGAGTGTTTTCTGTGAGGTGCCCCTGTGATGTAGGTGAAGAAGAAAGATGGAAGTATGAGGTTGTGTGTTGATTATCGGCGGTTGAATAAAGTGACGATCTAGAATAAGTGTCTGCTTCCGAGGATTGAGGAATTAATGGACCAGTTAGTGGATGCCTGTGTGTTTACCAACATTGAGTTGAGGTCTGGTTATCATCAGATTCGTGTTAAGCCTGATGATATTCCAGAGACGGTTTTCAGGACGAGGTATGGTGACTATGAGTATACTATGATGTCGCTTGGTGTGTCTAATGCACCTGGTATTCATGGAGTATATGAATCGGAATTTTCTTAAGTGTTTGGATAAGTTGGGTGGTTTCTATTGACAATATTCTGATATACTCCAAGCCTAAAGAAGAGCATGCTGAGCATTTGAGAACTGTGTTACAAGTACTGAAGGAGAAAAAGTTGTACACAGAGTTATCCAAGTGTGAGTTCTGGTTAAAGGAAGTGAGTTTCCTTGGCCATGTGATTTCAAGTGGTGGTATTGTTGTTGATCCTTCTAAGATCGATGTTGTATTACAGTGGGAGACTCCGAAGTCTGCTACTGAGATCCGAAGTTTTCTGGGATTGGCCAGTTATTACCGCAAGTTTATTAAAGGCTTTTCTAAGTTGGCATTACCTTTGACTCAGTCGACTCGAAAGGGTCAAGCTTTTGTGTGGGATGTAACTTGTGAAGGGAGTTTCGTGGAATTGAAGAAGAGATTGACTACTGCTCCAATGTTGATTTTTCCTAATTCGAGTGAATCTTTTGTGGTGTATTGTGATGCGTCGAGGATGGGTCTTGGTTGAGTTCTGATGTTGAATGGACAAGTCGTTGCCTATGCTTCGATACAATTGCGAGTTCATGAGAGAAATTATCCTACACATGACGTGGAGTTGGCCGCGGTGGTGTTTGTGTTGAAAAATTGGAGACATTATCTGTTTGGCTCTAAATTTGAAGTGTTCAGTGATCATAAGAGTCTGAAGTACTTATTTAATCAGAAGGAATTGAATATGAGGCAGAGAAGGTGGTTAGAGCTGTTGAAAGATTTCGATTTTTGATTTGAGTTATCATCCGGGCAAAGCAAATGTAGTGGCCGATGCATTGAGCAGAAAGTCATTGCATGTGTCGATGCTTATAGTTAAAAAATTGGAGTTGATTGAGCAATTCAGAGATTTGAGTTTGGTATGTGAAGCGACTCCTGACAGTGTGAAGTTGGGAATGTTGAAGTTGACGAGTAGTATTCTGGAAGAAATCAGAGTGGGACATCAATCTGATTTAAAGTTGGTTGACCAATTAACTTTGATTAACCAAGGTAACGGAGGTGACTTCCGGGTTGACGAGAATGGTGTGATGATGTTCAGAGACAGGGTGTGTGTCCCAGATGTTCCAGATATTAAGAAGAGCATTTTTGAAGAAGGACATCGAAGTAGGTTGAGTATTCATCCCGGTGCTACGAAGATGTACCAAGATTTGAAAAAGTTGTTTTAGTGGCCAGGTATGAAGAAGGATGTTGCAGAGTTTGTTTATGCGTGTTTGACTTGTCAAAAGTCAAAAGTTGAGCATCAGAAGCCTTTAGGTATGATGCAGCCGCTGAGGATTCCAGAATGGAAATAGGATAGAATTTCCATGGATTTTGTGGTGGGGTTGCCGAGGACTGCTAAAGGAAATGATTCAATTTTGGTGATCGTGGATAGATTAACTAAGTCGGCTCATTTCTTGCCGATGAAGATTAATCATTCTATGCAGAAGTTACCGAGATGTATATTGAAGAGATTGTGAAGTTACATGGGGTACCTTCGAGTATTGTGTCGGATAGAGATTCGAGGTTTACATCGATGTTCTGGAAGAGCTTGCAAGAGGCTTTGAGTACTAAGTTGGGGATGAGTTCTACCTATCATCCACAGACAGAAAGGACTATCCAATTTTTAGAGGATTTGCGGAGGGCTTGTGTGTTAGATCATGGAGGATCTTGGGATAACCATTTACCGTTGATTAAGTTCACGTACAATGAGTTTTCATGCTAGTATTGGAATGATGCCCTGTGAAACTTTGTATGGGAGAAGGTGTATGACTCCTTTGTGTTGGTATGAATCGGGCGAGAGTGCGGTACTCGGACCCGAAATTGTGCAAGAGATGACAAAGAAGATTAAGAAGATCCAAGAGATGATGAAAGCTTCACAGAGTCGTCAGAAGAGTTATCATGATAAGAGGAGGAAAATGCTTGAATTCCAAGAGGGAAATCACGTGTTTTGAGGATAACGCCAGTGACTGGTGTGGGTCAAGCTTTGAAGTCTAGGAAGCTCACTCCACGTTTTGGTTGGTCCATATCAGATATCGCAGAGGTTAGGGGAGGTGGCCTATCGAATTGCTTTACCGCCGTCACTTGCGAATTTGCATGACGTGTTCCATGTGTCTCAGTTGAGGAAGTACATTCCGGATCCGTCGCATGTGATTCAGATGGATGATGTACAAATGAGGGATAATCTGACTGTGGAAGCATTGCCTGTGCGTGTCGACGGCCTAGAGACGAAGCAATTATGGGATAAAGACATAACTTTGGTGGAGGTATTGTAGAGTGGATTAACTGGCGAAAGTTGGACTTGGGAATGTGAATATCAGATGAGGGAGTCGTATCCGACTCTATTTCCTTGAGGTAATTTTCGAGGGCGAAAATTCTTTAAGTGGGGAAGAGTTGTAACACCCCAAATTTCGTAAGAATATTTATTTAATTTATTTAAATATTATATTCGTGAATTTTAGTGATTCGAGTGGATGTCGGTGATTTTGAGAAGTTTTGGTTATTTAACTAAATAATAGTATATATTATGAGATATAATGTATTATTATTTATTTTAAATAATATTAAAGGAATTAAGGGTAAGACGGACTTTTGATGAGGTTTAGTGAGGGTATTATGGAGAAAGCCCATATTTGAGGCCCAAGAGTTAAATTAACCCAAAAAGGAGGAATTGAGGAGAATTAGGATTCATTTGTGATGAACCGTGAAAAGAAGGAAAGAAGGTGCAGAGCTCTGAGGAAAGAAGGGAAACGACGAGGATTCGTGAAGGTTTCCGCAGGATCGATAGAGAAAGCTCAGATTCGACAATCTAAGGTACGGGAAGTAATTACCTTTCATTGTTTTCATTATAGGATTCGATTTAATGAAGTGGATTTGGTGATTTTGAGGTTTATGAGGGTTTATGGGTTTTGGGGGTAAACTGATGATTTTGAGGGTATTTTGTGAATCGATTAGTAAGAGTTGAATTTAATCAGTAAATAGACCTTTGGGGCAGATCTCCTCGTTGTTGTAGTTTTAACCTTGTGGCGAAGGATCTTTAGAGTTTATATGAAGCTTGAGAGTTTTGAAGGTTTAGGGAAATTAAGGTTTCCCGTAGGGTCCTGAATCGACCTAACAGATGTAGATTTTAGGCCTTTAAATTCGGTGATGTATTAGAACTGTTATAGGGATGTTTTGGGTCAATTAGGACTGTAATCGCAGGTACTTTGGTGGTTGTGGGGCTACTGATGCGTAGCAGCGATTTGCTGTAATCGCAGGTTCACTAGGCGAATGTTCGCCAAGGCTCGCTAGGCGAGCAGCGCAGCGAATGCGCGATAACGTGGGAGGGAGTACTGAGATGATTCTGGAGAGAAGAGGTAGACTTCGCTGGGAGTTTCGCTAAGCGAAGGAATCAGCGAGTGGGTTCGCTAGGCGAGTTCATCAGCGAGTATGACAGATGGTTGTGTTTCTGGTGTTGAGGGTGATGTCTGTGAGGTTCGCTGGCCGCTTCGCTAGGCGAAGGCCACAGCGAACAGGTTCGCTAGGCAAACCCTGGAGCGAACGTCTGTTGTTCGCGAAATTCTGTTTATGTTACTGTGTTGTTTTGATGTTTTGATGCTCTGATTTTTATGATGTTTTACCATGATATTAGTGACGTTAATGATGATTATGACGTGATGATTTCGTGATGTTTTGACGATTAATTGATGATATGAATTTCATGTAAATATTGATGATTATGAACTGTGTATATTTGATGTATGATGATTACTTGACGATATGAATTATTATGACGTGTATTGATGATCATGAGCTGTTTATGTATGATGTATGATTATAAGACGAGGACGCATGATGTTTTGATGAATAAATGATGACATAACAAACATGATGTTTTGATGAATGATGATGCACATAATGATGTTTTGACGATGATGATTATTGACGTTGTGTATCATGCATTCATATGCATACTCTGTGACGACGCTTCATTCCCATTGTGCAGATATGAGGTAATTATGACGTGCTCCGGTTCCAAATGCGGGATCGATCCTATTGACGGGGATCTTTGGAGGGTTAATGGCCTAGTGTCCATCTATTATGACGATTGGCACCACATGCATGAGTCTTGTTGTGCATTTGTATCTAATTGGCATTGCTGTATTTTATGATGTTGTCGTGATTTTGAAGTTTCCTTGTGATGACCCTGAAGATGTCGTATATGAAGATAATGCCATTTTATGTATATCTTGTTTTATAATGAATATTATGAATTGTGATTACTCACCCTGCCTGTTTGAATGTTGCCTCCACGTGGGTAACATGCAGGTGATCAGGTTTAGCTGTGGATGCTTTCGAGGACCTTGAAGTTTATTTGCTTTTGGTCGATTTAGAGGGTCTTGCTCTGATAGTGTAACATCGGGTTGGGGTCCTTTGAGTCGAACTATGTTTTCTCCTTATTTTATTGTCATTTGATGATATGGGTTTTTATATGTTGAAAACCTTTTGGGATTCTTACGATGTTTGTTGAAAACCTTTTAATTGAGAATTTTGAGTTCCGCTGCCATGTGAAGGCTTTTGAGTTATTTTGAGGAAAACCCTTTTGTTTACAGGGCAAGTGTATTATTTTGATTTAAATGAGAAATGTGCACCCTTTGAGGGAACTTTTATGTTTTACTCTGATATTTGAGTTGTTTCTGCTGCAACATTTGTGGGGGTAGAAAAGGGTGTTACATTAGTGGTATCAGAGTAGGTCGGTCCGTCTTGCCAGGTTGTCTAATGTTGTTTGTTTCCCTAGTGTGCGACATGTGCGTAAAAAACACTGTCGATGCTTGTTTTGTTTTCCATTTGCAGGTTGGGAATGGGACAAGTGGGGGAGAAGATGGTGCTTCTCCAAGGTGTTTCGAGTATGAGCGTTGGCTAAGTGTGGTGTTGGACGCTGCGATAGTTGGTGGAGATAGTTTATACCGCTTCATGATATCGGTTGTTATTGATAAATTGAGGAACTGATCACCCTTAATCTCTTCTTGATAATAGATGGGGTCATGTTGGATGGGATAGACGTGTCTTGCGAGCTTGAGTAGTGTGCGCAGTGAATTGTTGGGATTAAGCCGAGTGCTTAAGGATTATTTTGATGAGTCGATGCAGACTAATAGACTTGGAGATGAGGCGAATTAGAGTTTCTTGCCTGTCGGTCAAGTTGGAAATATCTTGAGGAGAACAATCAGGTATTGTTGATTTCTGCTTTTGAAGGATAAAGAACAGGGTGGTGGCTAGTGATACGTTGATGGTGTGTAATTCCTGACGATCACCTGAATCTAATTTCGACGAAGGTGAAGAGTTGATTGTTTTGTGAAGCAAGTGGGTGAGTCTGTGAAAGATGGTGCAAAGGTGTTATGATGTTGGATTATTGGAAGGCATAAGGGATGCTGTGGTGTGTGACTATTTGGAGGTGTTCCTATGAGATATCAGTGAATTACCACTGTAGTGTGGAGGGTAACTTGCTATCGACCTGGTACTCGATGCAAGCTCGATGTTGATGTTTGCATACAGAATGTATGTTTCTGAATAAGTGAATTGAAGGAATAGCTAGAAGAATTGTTTGAGAGGAAGTTGTTCGACCGAGTATTTTCTGTGAGGTGCCCCTGTGATGTAGGTGAAGAAGAAAGATGGAAGTATGAGATTGTGTGTTGATTATCGGTGGTTGAATAAAGTGACGATCTAGAATAAGTTTCTGCTTCCGAGGATTGAGGAATTGATGTATCAGTTAGTGGATGCCTGTGTGTTTACCAAGATTGAGTTGTGGTCTGGTTATCATCAAATTCGTGTTAAGCCTGATGATATTCCGAAGACGACTTTCAGGACGAGGTATGGTGACAATGAGTATACTGTAATGTTGTTTGGTGTGTCTAATGCACCTGGTATTCATGGAGTATATGAATCGGAATTTTCTTGAGTGTTTGGATAAGTTCGGGTGGTTTCTATTGACAATATTCTGATATACTCCAAGCCTGAAGAAGAGTATGCTGAGCATTTGAGAACTGTGTTGCAAGTACTGAAGGAGAAGAAGTTGTACGCAGAATTATCCAAGTGTGAGTTCTGGTTGAAGGAAGTGAGTTTCCTTGGCCATGTGATTTCAAGTGGTGGTATTGCTGTTGATCCTTCTAAGATCGATGTTGTATTACAGTGGGAGACTCCGAAGTCTGCTACTGAGATCCGAAGTTTTCTGGGATTGGCCGGTTATTACCGCAAGTTTATTGAAGGGTTTTCGAAGTTGGCATTACCTTTGACTCAGTTGACTCGAAAGGGTCAAGCTTTTGTCTGGGATGTAACTTGTGAACGGAGTTTCGTGGAATTGAAGAAGAGATTGACTATTGCTCCAGTGTTGATTTTGCCTGATTCGAGTGAATCTTTTGTGGTGTATTGTGATGCGTCGAGGATGGGTCTTGGTGGAGTTCTGATGTTGAATGGACAAGTCATTGCCTATGCTTCGAGACAATTATGAGTTCATGAGAGAAATTATCCTACACATGACGTGGAGTTGGTCGCGGTGGTGTTTGTGTTGAAAATTTGGAGACATTATCTGTTTGGTTCTAAATTTGAAGTGTTCAGTGATCATAAGAGTCTGAAGTACTTATTTAATCAGAAGGAATTGAATATGAGGCAGAGAAGGTGGTTAGAGCTGTTGAAAGATTTCAATTTTTGATTTGAGTTACCATCCGGGCAAAGCAAATGTAGTGGCCGATGCATTGAGCAGAAAGTCATTGCATGTGTCGATGTTTATGGTGAAAGAATTGGAGTTGATTGAGCAATTCAGAGATTTGAGTTTGGTATGTGAAGTGACTTCTGACAGTGTGAAGTTGGGAATGTTGATGTTGACGAGTAGTATTCTGGAAGAAATTGGAGTGGGACAGCAATCTGATTTAAAGTTGGTTGACCAATTGACTTTGATTAACCAAGGTAACGGAGGTGACTTCCGGGTTGACGAGAATGGTGTGATGATGTTCAGAGACAGGGTGTGTGTCCCAGATGTTCCAGATATTAAGAAGAGCATTCTTGAAGAAGGACATCGAAGTAGGTTGAGTATTCATCCCGGTGCTACGAAGACGTACCAAGATTTGAAAAAGTTGTTTTGGTGGCCATGTATGAAGAAGGATGTTGCAGAGTTTGTTTATGCATGTTTGACTTGTCAGAAGTCGAAAGTTGAGCATCAGAAGCCTTTAGGTATGATGCAGCCGCTGAGGATTCCAGAATGGAAATGGGATAGTATTTCCATGGATTTTGTGGCGGGGTTGCCGAGGACTGCTAAGGGAAATGATTCAATTTGGGTGATCGTGGATAGATTAACTAAGTCGGCTCATTTCTTGTCGATGAAGATTAATCATTCTATGCAGAAGTTAGCTGAGATGTATATTGAAGAGATTGTGAAGTTACATGGGGTACCTTCGAGTATTGTGGCGGATAGAGATCCGAGGTTTACATCGATGTTCTGGAAGAGCTTGCAAGAGGCTTTGAGTACTAAGTTGAGGATGAGTTCTGCCTATCATCCACAGACGGACGGACAGACAGAAAGGACTATCCAATTTTTAGAGGATTTGCGGAAGGCTTGTATGTTAGATCATGGAGGATCTTGGGATAGCCATTTACCGTTGATTGAGTTCACGTATAATGAAAGTTTTCATGCTAGTATTGGAATGGCGCCCTATGAAACGTTGTATGGGAGAAGGTGTGGGACTCCTTTGTGTTGGTATGAATCGGGCGAGAGTGTGGTACTCGGACCCGAAATTGTGCAAGAGACGACAAAGAAGATTAAGAAGATCCAAGAGAGAATGAAAGCTTCGCAGAGTCGTCAGAAGAGTTATCATGATAAGAGGAGGAAAGCGCTTGAATTCCAAGAGGGAGATCACGTGTTTTGAGGATAACGTCAGTGACTGGTGTGGGTCGAGCTTTGAAGTCGAGGAAACTCACTCCACATTTTGGTTGGTCCATATTAGATATCGCAGAGGATAGGGGAAGTGGCCTATCGAATTGCTTTACCGCCGTCACTTGCGAATTTGCATGACGTGTTCCATGTGTCTCAGTTGAGGAAGTACATTTCGGATCCGTCGCCTGTGATTCAGATGGATGATGTACAAGTGAGGGATAATCTGACTGTGGAAGCATTGCCTGTGCGTGTCGACGGTCGAGAGATGAAGCAATTACGGGGTAAAGACATAACTTTGGTGGAGGTATTGTAGAGTGGATTAACTGGCGAAAGTTGGACTTGGGAATGTGAATATCAGATGAGGGAGTCGTATCCGACTCTATTTCCTTGAGGTAATTTTCGAGGGCGGAAATTCTTTAAGTGGGGGAGAGTTGTAACACCCCAAATTTCGTAAGAATATTTATTTAATTTATTTAAATATTATATTCATGAATTTTAGTGAATTTTGGTGATTCGGGTGGATGTCGGTGATTTTGAGAAGTTTTGGTTATTTAATTAAATAATAGTATATATTATGAGATATAATGTATTATTATTTATTTTAAATAATATTAAAGGAATTAAAGGTAAGACAGACTTTTGATGAGGTTTAGTGAGGGTATTATGGAGAAAGCCCATATTTGAGGCCCAAGAGTTCAATTAACCCAAAAAGGAGGAATTGAGGAGAATTAGGATTCATTTGTGATTAACCGTGAAAAGAAGGAAAGAAGGTGCAGAGCTCTTAGGAAAAAAGGGAAACGACGAGGATTCGTGAAGGTTTCCGCATGATCGATAGAGAAAGCACATATTCGACAATCTAAGGTACGGGGAGTAATTACATTTCATTGTTTTCATTATAGGATTCGATTGAATGAAGTGGATTAGGTGATTTTGAGGTTTATGAGGGTTTATGGGTTTTTGGGGTAAACTGATGATTTTGAGGGTATTTTGTGAATCGATTAGTAAGAGTTGAATTTAATCGGTAAAATAGACCTTTGGGGCAGATCTCCTTGTTGTTGTAGTTTCAACCTTGTGGCGAAGGATCTTTAGAGTTTATATGAAGCTTGAGAGTTATGAAGGTTTAGGGAAATTAAGGTTTCCCGTAGGGTCCTGAATCGACCTAACAGACGTAGATTTTAGGCCTTTAAATTCGGTGATGTATTAGAACTGTTATATGGATATTTTGGGTCAATTAGGACTGTAATCGTAGGTACTTTGGTGGTTGTGGGGCTACTGATGCGTAGCAGCGATTTGTTGTAATCGCAGGTTCGCTAGGCGAATGTTCGCCAAGGCTCGCTAGGCGAGCAGCGCAGGGAATGCGCGATAACGTGGGAGGGAGTACTGAGATGATTCTGGAGAGGAGAGGTAGGCTTCGTTGGGAGTTTCGCTAAGCAAAGGAATCAGCGAGTGGGTTCGCTAGGCGGGTTCATCAGCGAGTATGACAGATGGTTGTGTTTCTGGTGTTGAGGGTGATGTCTGTGAAGTTCGCTGGCCGCTTCGCTAGGCGAAGGCCACAGCGAACAGGTTCGCTAGGCGAACCCTGGAGTGAACGTCTGTTGTTCACGAAATTCTGTTTATGTTACTGTGTTGTTTTGATGTTTTGATGCTCTGATTTTTATGATGTTTTACCATGATGTTAGTGACGTTAATGATGATTATGACGTGATGATTTCGTGATGTTTTGACGAGTAATTGATTATATGAATTTCATGTAAATATTGATGATTATGAACTGTGTATATTTTATGTATGATGATTACTTGACGATATGAATTACTACGACGTGTATTAATGATCATGAGCTGTTTATGTATGATGTATGATGATAAGACGGTGACGCATGATGTTTTGATGAATAAATGACGACATGACGAACATGATGTTTTGATGAATGATGATGCACATAATGATGTTTTGACGATGATGATTATTGACGTTGTGTATCATGCATTCATATGCATACTCTGTGACGACGCTTCATTCCCATTGTGCAGATATGAGGTAATTATGACGTGCTCCGGTTCCAAATGGGGATCGATCCTATTAACGGGGATCTTTGAAGGGTTGATGGCCTAGTGTCCATCTATTATGACGATTGGTACCACATACATGAGTCTTGTTGTGCATTTGCATCTAATTGGCATTGTTGTATTTTATGATGTTGTTCGTGATTTTGAAGTTTCCTTGTGATGACCCTGAAGATGTCGTATATGAAGATAATATCATTTTATGTATATCTTGTTTTATAATGAATATTATGAATTGTGATTACTCACCCTGCCTGTTTGAATGTTGCCTCCACGTGGGTAACGTGCAGGTGATCAGGTTTAGCTGTGGATGCTTTCGAGGACCTTGAAGTTTATTTGCTTTTGGTCGATTTAGAGGGTCTTGCTCTGATAGTGTAACATCGGGTTGGGGTCCTTTGAGTCGAACTATGTTTTCTCCTTATTTTGTTGTCATTTGATGATATGGGTTTTTATATGTTGAAAACCTTTTGGGATTCTTACGATGTTTGTTGAAAACCTTTTAATTGAGAATTTTGAGTTCCGCTGCCATGTGAAGGCTTTTGAGTTATTTTGAGGAAAACCCTTTTGTTTACAGGGCAAGTGTATTATTTTGATTTAAATGAGAAATGTGCACCCTTTGAGGGAACTTTTATGTTTTACTCTGATATTTGAGTTGTTTCTGCTGCAACATTTGTGGGGGTAGAAAAGGGTGTTACAACACTCCTCCTTGTTAATTCATTTTATTTTCTTCTTTTTCTTACATTTTCTTATTTGATTTTGTTTTACTATTTCCACACATGATAAATTGAAAAAAAATATTTTTCTGGTGACTCAACATGTTGACTTATTTTTTCAAAATTTTTATTTTATTTTTAATTCCTTTTTCCAATTTTAATTTGAATTAATTTGTGGATGAGTTTCCAAGGATGCCCTTCACCTAGGGTTAGGGACGTTTGTGATTTTTCTTAGCCTTTTGAAGCTAATATTTTGGCCACTTTTAGGCCATCATATGATGGTGTTTTGATACTGGTCTAGTGATGGTTTGAGTTTCTTTAGGTGACTTGCCATTCAAATTTTATGGACCCTCGATTCTTGCTCGATTGTTTGCATACCTTGGCTAGTTGGTCCATTTTGAACATGTTCTTGATCTTGATTTGATCCCACCTTTTGCACATGCTTAATTGGATGTTTGAACATACCTTTGGACATTTTTTGGAATTTTATTGGATCATTATACTATTTTTAGTTGATGCTCCCATTTGATGATGTGTTGAGCTTACTAGTGCACACTTCTTGACCTAATCTTGTGCATTTGAATGACATAAACTTTCTTGATGCTTGGTGATCTTTCTTTGATTGATAAGATATGTTTGACATTCTGATTTGCCTTGGCCCTTGGTGCATGACTAATCTTTTGTGTGGCTTTGCTTGTGTGGAAGCTTATGAATCATTTTGGGACTTTATTTTGTTGCATACTTGCATAGCTTTGATACTTGCTTTGTGCATGATGCTTGATGATTCTTCTTGATTGACTTGAGTTCTGACTTGGTTTCATCTTTATCTTACCTTGCTCATATTACTTTGGTGTGGTGCTTAATGGTGTTTAATTGTGCTTCTAATGCAAGTTTGCTTGCATCCTTTCATGCTTACTTCTACTTGTTTACTTGAACTTCCTTGTGTGTTGTTTTGAAGCATTGATTAATGACATGAATTGGATATGATATGAATGATGTACTTGCTGCCCTCTTTGGTTTCTCATCTCATATCTCTCTTTCCTCTTCATCTCTTTCACTCTTTTCTTTCCCCTTGGATCTTAAGACTTGTTCAAGTATTGGATTCACTTTTGTATTCTCCCTTAGGGTTCCCTAGTCCAACTTAATCTTTGATTAAGCTTGGAGTAGGATAGACATTAGGATTCAAACCATGCATGCTAACATTAGGTAGAATTTTCCCCTCTTACCTCAACCATAGGGCCACTTTTGCATGACAACATTAGGTTAGAGTTCCCTTAGTGTTTTCTTTTCGACTTGAGTCTTGTCTTCTCATCTCATAACAATTCTAAGACACTTAATAAAGGTAACGTGTATTGTGCATGAGCCTTGTATGTGGGAAATGAAAAATGAGGGGTTTCCTCTCATTTTTCTAGAGTGTTTAGTGGACGTCCCATCTTGGGACGATTTACTATACATTCATTCCTACGTCATAGACTTCGGTGCAATGCAAGTTACGAACTAACTTCAATCCACTTCTGTCTAAAAAACACAAAAAAAATTCAAATCTTTTTATCCTTCGGGATTGTTGAGTTTCAAACTGTTTTCAGAAAAGAGCTCGTCGCTCACGTAAAAAACAAACCGACCTCGTTAGGTCGAACTACGACTGCTCTGATTTCCTCTTTCTCGTTCGATTGAGGATACGTAGGCAGAAGATGCGATATGTTGGCGAGCACCCTTCCCTCTTTTCGGCCCGTAGGTCGAACTACAACTGCTCTGACTTCCTCTCTCTCGTCCGATTGAGGATACGTAGGCACGAGATGCAATATCTCAGCGAGCAACCTTCCCCCATTAGTGCGTTGTCCGTCGAACTACGTCGACTCTGATTCTTCGTTCGTCCACGAAGATACGTAGGCATAGGATTACGATAACCTTGCGAGTCTGTCTTTGTTTTCCCCTTTCCTGTTTCTGTTTAGCTGTAGACTTTATGATAACTCACCCTTTTATTAGACAACAAGCATGGATCCCATCGAGTACGATGGACGCGTGGGGGTGCTAATACCTTTCCCTCGCGTAACAGACTCCCGAACCTGGACTATGGTTGCGATGACCATGTCTTTACCTCTTAGGTTTTCTTCGATTGTTTCCTTTCCCTGCGTTAGGATAAATAACGTTTGGTGGCGACTCTTCTGTTCTAGTTTCTCGCCGGTTTTTTTCCGCAGTTGCGGCAGCTTGCTCTCCGCAGACTGTGACTAGTTGTTCATTCTTGACGAACTTCAGCTTTTGGTGAAGTGTTGAAGTGACTGCCCCAGCGTCGTGTATCCAAGGTCTGCCTAACAAACAGCTGTATGCTGCCCGGATGTCCATGACCTGAAAAGTGACTTGGAAAGTGTGAGGACCGATAGTTATGGGAAGGTCGACTTCGTCGATAAATGTTTTTCGGGACCCGTCAAATGCTTTGATGATGACCTCACTGCCTCTCATCGGCGATCCTTGAAATGATTGTCGCATTAGAGTAGATTTTGGCATAACATTCAGAGTTGATCAGGTGTCTACCAGTACGCTGGCTAAAGCATAGTCCGGGCAGTTGACTGTAATATTTAGTGCCATGTTGTGATTTTGGCCCTTTTCTGGCAGTTCCTCATCACTAAATCCTAAGTTGTTGTAGGAAGTGATGTTGGAGATGATGTTGTCGAATTGTTTTATCGTTACATCTTGTTCCACAAAGGCTTGCTCTAAGACTTTTTATAGAGCTTTCCTGTGAGCTTCAGAACTGAGTAAAATAGATAGTACAGAGATTTTTGAAGGAGTTTGCAACAATTGATCAACAATGTTGTATTCACTCTTTTGGATGAGCTTCAGCATCTCATCGTTGTTCTTTGAAAGGTCGGGATTACTGGATTGACCGATTGGTTGACTGGGAACTTCTGTTTGAGATTCCTTTTCTTTGTTGGGTTCTCCAACTCCTCGATTGAAGATCCGACCGCTTCGTGTCACTCGACTGATGTCTGCAATATTCACGACGGAGGGTAATGGAGTTTCTTTCCCATTCTTAATTTTTGTTGCACCGTATTTGTAAGGGATAGCTTTATCAGATTTGTACGGTACTGGTCCCAGCAGATAGATAACTACACGAGCCTTTTGATTTTTCTGACCATCGTAGCTGGCCTCAATTGGTTCAAGGTTGAGAATATTTCCACTATCAAGGGGAACTCTTGATTCATGGAGTAGAGGGATTATGGCGCATACATCTTTGGCCACTTCTCGTTTAGGGATTAAGACAACTTCTTTGTCTCGATTGGGAAGATAGTCTGACATTATGTTAATTGAACCAAAGCTTTAAGATGGTTGAACCTCTTTGTGGTCCAACTGACTTTGAAGGGTTGCTCGCACGAGGTAGCATCCTTGGTTATCCTCTGAGCAAACTCTACAACGCTCATAGTTATGTGGTGGCACCTGGCTACACCCGCTTTGTATGCAGTGTAACCTTACTAGATTTGTTTCCATTGATCGAACATCCTAACTTTGATGCCTAGTAGGGTTCCCGTCAGTCATACTGATCTGCTGTGTAGCTTCGTCCATATAGATCGAAAGCCACCAGTGGTTCAACAAGTGTTGAAGTGTTCTCTGAATAAGTGCACATCCTTGGTTATCCTCATGACATATTTTACAGTTCTGATAATCATGTAAGGTTAGGAAACCGAGCTTGCTTAGCGTGTAATTCCACCAAGCTGGTATTCATCAAACGAACATTAAAGATTTGAATCATGTTAACTTGATAGTGACTTCTATCACGGTAGTCCTAGATCCATCCAAGATCCATCTGACGTTGGAGGGCCTCTTGTATAAAAGAGCATCCCTGATTGTTTACCGAGCAGATCAGACAAGAATCATAGTCGTGTCGTGGCAGGTCATGATGCTGGCTTTGCCTGGAGTGCATTACCACCAAGTTGACATTCATCGCACGGATGTCGTGGTTTTTGAATGATGTTGGAATTTGTATAGTCATGTTTGTTGGAATGAAAATTTACTATTCTATTAATTCAATGTTGTTGTTATCAGTTATTGGAAATGAGAGGAAATGAAAGTAACAATATTTCCACATAAACAATCATGCAGAGAGAGAGAGAGAATGAATGAATGAGTCACTATTCCATTCCATATTTAATTTACTTAATACAATGGGTATTTATAACACTTAGACAAAATTAAACTAATGGTAACGCGTGAATTTACCATTGCCTAATTACAGTTAAATGAATTTTAACCATCCACTAATAATAATTGCCAATAATACACAAGTTTTAATTACATCATAATACTCTTCCTTAATTCAAACTTGCAAGGCTTAGCATTCCTATCTTGCTTCTCATATCTTCAAACTTGCTAGTCTTCAAGCCCTTTGTTAACATATTGGCTAACTGGTCTTCTGTACTGCAGTGATCTATTGCAAGTTTCTCTTTGGCCACTTGATCTCTTAGGAAATGATACTTGATCTCTATATGTTTGCTCCTTCCATGAGCAATTGGATGTTTTGCTAAATCAATAGCTGACTTGTTATCCACTTTCAACCTCATAGTACTTTCACACTTCACTTCCAGTTCATGTAGTAGCATTTGTAACCACTGTGCCTGACTAGCACCAAAAGCTGCCGCAATATACTCAGCTTCACAGCTTGATAATGCAACAACATTTTGCTTCTTCGAACACCATGTTATTGGAGCCTTACCCATCATGAAAATGTAACCAGAAGTACTCTTCCTGTCTTCTGTATCTCCACTCCAATCAGCATCAGTGTATCCTATTAACTCAGTAGTTGCAGGTCCCTCTGTACTAGGAAATAGAATTCCCCAATCAATTGTGCCCTTAAGATATCTTAGTATTCTCTTTGCAGCCACCATGTGAGTTCTCTTAGGCACTTCCATGTATCTACTTGCCACTCCAACACTATAGACTATGTCTGGCCTTGAGTGACAAACATATCTAAGTGAGCCAATCAACTGTCTAAATAATGTAGAATCAACACCTTCATCAGTGGTATTTTTCTGCAATTTCACAGTAGTATCAACTGGTGTAGATACAGGCTTGCACTCAAGCATTTTAAACCTCTTGAGTAGATCGGTAATGTACTTCTTCTGATGCAGAAAAATTCCCTTTTCACATGACACAAATTCCATGCCAAGGAAATAAGACAGTTTTCCTAGATCAGTCATCTCATACTCGGTCATCATTTGTCTCTTGAGCTTCACTATTTCTTGTTCATTGCTCCCTGTTACTAACAGGTCATCCACATACAGGCAAATGATTATCAAGTCATCATTTGTGTTCAATCTTACATACACACCATGTTCAGTTGAACACTTAGTAAAATTTAGCTTATGCAGTGAGGTATCAATATTCTTATTCCAAGCACGTGGTGCTTGCTTGAGTCCATACAAAGCCTTCTTCAACTTCATTACTTTGTTTTCCATACCTTTCTTCTCAAAGTCAGGTGCCTGCTTCACATAAACCTCCTCTTCCAATGGCCCATTGAGAAATGCATATTTGACATCAAGTTGATTCAACCTCCATTTTCTCAAACTAGCCAATGCTACTATCAATCTCACAGTCGCAATCCTTGCAACTGGGGCATATATCTCATTAAAGTCAAGTCTAGGTTGTTGCAAGAAGCCCTTTGCAACCAACCTAGCTTTATATTTTGCAATCTCACCATTTGGCTTTATCTTAATCTTGTAGACCCATTTCACATCAATGGCTCTCTTATTACTTGGTAGATTCACCATCTGCCAAGTTTCATTTTTTTCAATTGACCTTAATTCATCCACCATTACTTCCTTCCACTTTGGATTTGAAAGTGCTTGATCAAGTGTTATAGGTTCTGACTCTTCCATGAGAACCAAGTGCATTATATCAGTAACATCTTCACACAAGCCTGCAGTGTACATGGCATAACCTTGTAGTCTCACTGATGGGAATCTTACTCTGTTAGATCTTCTCAATTGTTCCACATTGTCATTATCATCATTCTCAACATTGTTTTCATTGACATTGTTCACATTGTCATCATTAAGAACAATTGGTTCAGGCACATTCACTTCTTCCTCATTGTCAACTTGGTCACTATCAAGTTGAATGATAGTTGTTCTACTGGTAGCTTGCTCAGTTAATTCCTTCCAATTCTATTCTCTAGTTTCATCTACAATCACATCATTACTCACTACTATCTTCTTGTGAATTGGATCATATAGTTTGTATGCACCAGTGCTATGATAGCCTATCAATATCATTACTTGTGCTTTAGAATCAAGTTTTCTTCTATTTTGTTCCGGCACATGCCTGTAGCACAGTGAGCCAAACATTCTAAAATGCTTTACACTTGGTTTCACACCACTCTATGCTTCTTCAGGCGTGATGCCTTCTAGTCTCTTGGTTGGACACCTGTTCAATATATAAGTAGCTGTATATACTGCTTCTGCCCAGAACTTATGTGGAAGATTTTTTTCTCTTAGCATACATCTCACCATATTAAGTAGAGTTCTATTTCTTCTCTCAGTTGTACCATTGAGTTGAGGAGTATATGGAGCCATTACTTCATGGACTATACCCTCATCTTTACAGAAAATTTCAAACTCATATGATGTATATTCACCACCACCATCAGTTCTAAGCAATTTAATTGTACTATCACACTGTTTTTCCACTAACAGTTTAAATTGCTTAAAAATGCTGAACACTTCACTCTTTTTCTGTATAAGATAAATCCACATCTTCTTAGTATAGTCATCTATGAAGGACATAAAATAAGAATTACCTCCAATGGATTTGACTTCAAAGGGTCCACACACATCTGAATGAATGATAGCAAGCTTCTTTGTTCCTCTAGTTGGTATTGCAGACTTATATGACTTCCTTGGTTGCTTTCCCTCACAACATTTTCCACGTATCTCCTTCGGTTCTTCAATTTGAGGTAAGCCAACCACCATATTCTTCTTCTGCAACATCTTCAAGCTATTGAAGTTCAAATGTCCCATCCTCTTATGCCATTCCCACACTATATCATCTACTTGTGCAATTAGACATTTTTTATCAATAGAATTCACACCAACCTTGAAAGTTCTGTTTCTTGTAATAGACACTTTTAATACTACCTTCTCTTTGCTATCAAATACTTCCATGTAATTCCCTTTCATATTCATTGAATAACCCTTCTCTAGTAATTGCCCCAAACTAAGCAAATTACTCTTCATTTGTGGAACATAAAGTACATCACTCACTATTACTTTTGTTCCGTCTTCCCTTCTAATGGCTACCTTTCCAATACCTTCTGCAATGACATAGCTACCATCACCAAATCTAATCTTCCTTCTCACAGTTTTGTCAATTTCACAAAACCATTCTAAATGGCTTGTCATGTGATTAGAGTACCCTGTATCCAAGTACCACCATTCTATTCCACCACCTTCAGTAACTGTCATCAGCATCATCACCTCTTCATCAATTATTTCCACTAATGCAACAACTTCTTCATCTGAGTCACGAGCTAACTGTCCCTCTTCATTTCTCTTCCTAGGCACCTTAGAATTCATACATTCATCTACAAAGTGACCCCATTTTTGACAGTTATAGCATTGAATGTGTTCCTTGGATTTCTTCTTTCCTTTACCATCACTCTCACCTCCTTTCTTCTGGGATTCTTGCTTAGAATTTCCACCCTCATTCTTGTTACTCTTCCACTTTCCTTTACCTTTCCTCTTCCAAGATTCATTACTACCACTTCCTTTTTTCTGAGATTGTGTAAACAATGCCTTCTCAGTTTCTTTCTCATCTTTCTTGACAACATCTCTATTCTTCAATTTCAATTCATGAGCTTCTAAAGAACCTATTAATTGTTCCAATATCAACGTGTCTAGGTCCTTAGATTGTTCAATTGCAGCAACTAAATTATCAAATTTGGGTGTTAAACACGTGATAACCTTTTCAACCTTCATTGAATCAGTAACTGCTTTACCACAACTCTTCATCTGGTTGGTTAGTACAGTTAACCGGTTCACGAATTGCGCTACTGTCTCATTTGGTTCCATTTGCAATTGACCAAATTGACGCCTTAAAGCCATCAATTTCACCTTCTTGGTTTGTCTATCGCCGGCGTACGTGGTTGCAAGAACATCCCAAGCTTCTTTGGCCGTCTCATATTCAATTATCTTTTCCAAGACATTCGAATCTACACATTGATGGAGGAAGTATATCGCCTTGTCATCTTTCTTCATTTGTTCACGGTGAGTTGCCCTCGCCGCTTCCGTTGGTGTTGCGTCAAGCGGTGTCACTCCACTGCGAATAACATCTAGAACACCCTGATACCTAAAGACAACCTTCATTTGCGCCGTCCATCTTTCATAATTGCTACCGTCAAAGATTGGAAGTTTCGCATGAATTTGATCACTGGTTTTTGAAGTTTCTGCCATGTTCGCCGTCGTGCGTAGCTGTGGATCGTCTTGCTTTGATGCCAATTTGTTGGAATGAAAATTTACTATTCTATTAATTCACTGTTGTTGTTATCAGTTCTTGGAAATGAGAGGAAATGAAAGTAACAATATATTCACATAAACAATCATGCAGAGAGAGAGAATGAATGAATGAGTCATTGTTCCATTCCATATTTAATTTACTTAATACAATGGGTATTTATAACACTTAGACCAAATTAAACTAATGGTAACGCGTGAATTTACCATTGCCTAATTACAGTTAAATGAATTTTAACCATCCACTAATAATAATTGCCAATAATACACAAGTTTTAATTACCTCACAATAATGTTGACCTCATGGATTCGGTGATCTTGGATCCATCCGAGATCCATCTGTTCCTATAGAGCTGATTGCACCACAGAACATCCTTGATTGTTTTTAGAGAAGATATCACACCGGTGATAATTATGAGACAGTACATGACCGTATCCGCTCTGTCTCCAATGCATCTTGACCAGGTTGGTTCCCAATAAGAGTACATTATGAATTTGATAGTTGTGGTTAGATCCTTCCTCTATCAAATTGACTGCAGCTTTCTCGTGTTGAGGCAACGGGTTTGTCTGAACATTTGGATTTGTATCCTTGAAGGATAATACCCCGTTCCTGACAAGCTTCTATACATCAGACTTGAAGCTGAGACAGTTTTCTATGTTATGCCCTGGTTCTCCTTGATGGTAAGGGCAAGTCTGATCCGCTTTGAACCAAAAAGGTGGATTTTCCAGTACTGTAAGAGGAGACCTGGTTTGGACGTGCCCCTTGACCAGTAGTAGTGGAAACAGTTCTGCATACAACATTGGTATAGGGTCAAACCCTGGTGGTCGCGTTGTACGATTATTATTGTACTGAGGACGAGCCAGCTGAAGAGGTTGTTGTGTCCTTTGCTGATATTGTTGTTGATTCGGTTGGCTCTGTGCAACCTGAGGTTGATACGTTGGAACAGGCACATGGTTAATAGCAGGAGTTACAGCTGCTACTGGTTGGTATCGTCGCCTTTGATTTCCGAGAGAGATATTACCAATATCTTGCTCTTTTTTCTTGGGGAAAGCACTACCGTGTCTTTTGGTACTGCTTGATGGTCCGACATCTTTGACCAGACGTCCTTCTCAGACTGCTTCTTCAAGACGTACTCCCATGTTTACCATTTCAGTAAAGTCGCTAGGCGCATAGGCGACCATTCGGTCGTAGTAGAACGAGCTCAAGGTTTTCAAGAAGATTTTTGTCATCTCTTTTTCCTCAAGAGGTGGACAAATCTGGGCGGCAATCTCACGCCATCTCTGAGCATATTCTTTAAAGGTTTCCTTGTCCTTCTGCGACATGGCTCTAAGTTGATCTTTGTCCAGTGCCATGTCCAGGTTATACTTATATTGTTGAACGAAGGCAACACCAAGATCTCTGAACGTGACGATCTTGGTGCGGTTTAAACCCATGTACCATTTGAGTGCGGTACCGGTTAAACTATCTTGGAAGTAGTGGATCAGTAGTTATTGGTTCTCTATCTGAGTTGACATCTTTCGAGCGTACATCACCAAATGACTTTGAGGGCAAGAGTTGCCCTTGTATTTTTCAAATTCAGGCACCATGAATTTGTGCGGAATTTTCACATTGGGGACCAAACAAAGGTCTGCGGCATCCTTTCTGAATAGATCCTGACTGCGAATGGCATGCAGTTCCTTCTGCATCTCCAGGAATTATTCCTGGAACTCATTCATCCTGTCGTACATACTTTCGTTTCCACCAGAAGGTATTTGTGGAATCTATCCTTCTGGGATAGTGTGTACCACGGGTGGTGGTATAGTCATTACGACAGCGACTCTTGGTGCTTCCCTATCCCGAAGTTTGTAACCTTCAAGAGTTGCTGTCATGCCCCTTGCATCTTCGATTTCCCGAAGTTCGTAACCTTCAGGCCCAGCGGTTCCTGCTGCAGTTATCGGATCTTCCGTGATCGGCAAAATATATCCTTCCGGGATATAGTTGAGTGGCATGCCCCAGGGACGATCTTTAGGCATGTTATACCGAGGATCATACTTTTCCACTATGGGAGTAGATGTGATCTCTGAGATCACAGTCCTTTGTTGTTGAATCTGAGCTGCTGTCAGAGATTGCATGTCATTGTGAAGTTTCCTCGGATCTTCTTTCAGAGCGTCGATTTCTTCTCTCAGCTCTCTGTTCTCTTCCTCGAGATTATCCATTTTCTTTTGTCGACTGGCCCGAGTATTGTACGAATGAGACACTTTGACTGTAGAATCGAGACCCAGACGTGAGTTTCGTAGGGAAGAAGAATGTGTTATGTGAGAATGATGAATGATATGCAATAATTATATTAATATTTTGTTTATCAAAAGAAACTTCAACAATTGGATTGCAAATATCATACAGTAGGGATACCCCATTTTATTGAATTCAAAGATTGCAGAAATGGAAATACAGTAATTTACAAAGTGCTGCAAAAGGAAATGTCTAAACTTACAGATCCTGAGTACTCTCTGAAGAGAGCTCAGGTGCTGGTTCTGGTGTTTTCCTTTTCTTTGACGGAGGCTCTTGAGCCGTTGTCGGGTTGTCATCCTTTTGCCAAGTGAAAGGAGCGAGCAAATTTCTTTGGTCTTCTTGATTTTCTACATCATGTTGCTAAAAAATCTCGATCAGAGCATCTTTTTCCTTTAACAGTTGCTGCATTTTGGTACACTCCACATTGAGAATGCGATACTTGTTCTTCCAAGATTTCTTCTCCCGTTGAACTTTATTGAGAGTGACCTGGAGTTTTTCTGTATCAGACATGAAATAAAGGACATATTCCTTTAACAGAAGAACTTCTTGACGAGGGTCTAGTTTGTACCCAGTGGAGATAAGGTTCCACCGAGACACAGTCTGGTTTTCCTAGAGACTCTCTTCCTTTCCTGTGAACATGTTTCCAGGCATGCACTATTTTTGTCTTTAGTGCCCTGTCATTTTCTCCTTCCTTGAAGAAAATACCTTCCAGATGAACATTATGAGGGATATGTCTCATCGGGTATCCGAATTGACGACGAACTAAAACTGGATGAT
Organism: Lathyrus tuberosus; assembly: GCA_022829125.1. NCBI lineage: Eukaryota > Viridiplantae > Streptophyta > Magnoliopsida > Fabales > Fabaceae > Lathyrus > Lathyrus tuberosus. The sequence goes on from JALAZF010000090.1 coordinate 13,913,634, forward strand.
AATTGATTCCTCCTTTAGTTCTTATGAGGGGTACATTAGGGAAGTTTCCACAACTGTCAATGATTTTTATCCCGTCATAGATCCGATTGTACCAATCGATGTCAGAGTTGGTAGAGACATGATTCTCTGTTACCAACGTAGAGTACTCTTATGATCCCAAAAAGCAATAGACTTAGGCAAATGGGAAGTGAACCATTTGTATAGCAGGGATACACAACATGTGATCATTCCTCCGCTGTATAAATTCCTTAAGTGTACAGAATGATAAGCATCTGTGAGCAAGGTTGGTATGGGGTTTCCAATCAAAAATATCTTAATGGCATTGATATCAATGAAGCTATCAATGTTTGGAAACAGAAATAACCTATAGGTGAGCAAAATAAAGACGCTCTCGAAAGCAGTCACGTTCCTTATACTAGCAAAGTACATAGCCTTCTTTACCAAAAACTTGGCTGGTAAACCTTGGATTCCACCTTTAATGGTCATGTGAGTCGTGACTTCTGACTCATCCAAATAGATTGCTCTTACAATGATTTGATCTTTTAGAATTTCTTCCAGTCCAGAAAAGGGAGCTTGGTCAGTAATGGGTAAATCAGTCAGGTGAGAGTACTCCTCCAGTGTTGGTACTAGTTGATAATCCGGGAATGTGAAACAGTGATAGACCGGATCATAGAACTGAATTAGAATAGACAGGATTCCTTCAATTACATGGACCCTTAACAGAGACAGCGGTCCTCCGTACTTAGCTCTGAAAGCATCAGGGTTGGTGATCATCCTTTCCAACCCTCTTAAATCCTCTAATTTTGGAACCTTGAAGGAGTACTTGTGTGTCTTCCTTCTACCGAAATCCATAATGCAATCTTTCTCTCTGATATTTGCAATCATTGTCTTAGTTTAATTTGAAAAAAAGAGAGAGTAGAAGAGAAGATTTTTTCTTTGTTTAAGGTTTTTAAATGAAATGAATGCATGAATGCAGCACACAAAAACATAGAAAAAACATGGGTTCAAAGGTTCAGCGTCACGAGCATGGAGTCATGGCTCTACCCATTCCCAAAGGTTGTATTATGGTGAATTTTTGTACCTGTCCTCAAAATCATTGACCCCCCTTAGGATAACAACAGCAGGCTGGTTCACCCGAGCGAGCTGTAGTATCTTAGGGTAATCTTAAATGAGGGTAGTATCGCGTGACAACTATTTCTGATAGCTTCCGCACTATAAAATAGTCACATGGTCTCAGTCTACTAAATCCTCAGTTTCATGGATACCACAATCGAACAATCTGCTTTTGCAACCAAAGTCACTAGACATTGAATCCGCAAAGGGTATCTCCACTAATTCTATGGTCTACCAGGATCGCTTATTCGGGAATCACTCCTTATAAGAACACCCATCTATGCCATCACTTATCTTAGGTATCAATCAAACTTTCCACATGCGGCATCACCCGCAGTCCCATTAGCAGGAAAATAAACACGGATATCAAGTAGGAAAATGATATATATATATATATATATATATATATATATATATATATATATATATATATATTCCTAAAACTAACATCCTAGACCTCTTAAGAGCTATAATCCTAGTCTTAAACAAATAAAATGACTCCTCAGAAGAGTCGTCATTTTTCTGTAGCGCACGATTTTTGTCGGTGACGCGACCACCTTATCGCAGAATTTGGGTTTTCTCCTCAATGAAGAGGAGGGGGTTACTACTTTCTGATTTCTTATTTATCCCATGAAGCTGGAAGGCAAAGGGAAGCTATCTAAAACTAACCTTGCACGCGAATGCTTAACTGAACAAACGCTTAAAGAGATTGGGGGGTCCGAGGTCAGGTTATACAATGGGGAGTTGTCAATTACCCATCCTGTATGTGGTTATCCACGGGATGTTAGCTTTAGGTTTTGCTTTGTACTTGATGGCGTTTATCCGTTAATGGGTTGGGAAAGTTTCTTGGGAAAGTATGAGAGAGAAAGTGAAATTTTGTTGATGTCTGTGTTTTTCTGATGTTTTTTGGTAAGGTGCTGGACCTAAGTTTTGATTGGTATGAAGGTACTGGACCTAGAGTTTTTGTTTAGTATGCTCGCTAAGATTTCACAATCTTATGTCTACGTATTCCCTTTTAAACGAAATAGGGAAATCAGAGCAATCGTAGTTCCTCCCATTCTAAGGGAGGAAAAAGATATTTTGGTGTCTTGTTCAAAGCCCAAGATTGAAGTTAAATGGAGTATTTGTGTCTTGTTCAAAGCCCAAGATTGAAGCTAAAAGGTTTGATATTTGTGTCTTGTTCAAAGCCCAAGATTGAAGCTAAAAGGTTTGACTGAGAGGGAATTTGTCATCTCTAAAGGGAGACATCTCGTCTGTTTATCATAATTGTTGGGTGACTATTTATAAAGGAGGATTACTTTAACTGGGATAAGTGAATCCAACAATGCCATAATTTCCTTTATAGGGCTGTTATCCTGAAGGAGTAAACTTTAACTCAGTGTAGAGCAATGCCATTTTTCCTTAGGAATTTCTCATGCTAAGAGAGGGACAGTAGCGTGGATGTAAATAATCCAGAGGTTTGCCACTTACAGAAATTAGATGAAAGATAGGGATTTACCAGGATAAAAGATGGACAACAACTCAGATATTTGAATCAACAAATATGCCTCTTATAGCAGTTATCTGGGATTAGGGTTTGTTTTGGATGTCTGTTTTAATAAGTGATAAACAGAGAAATGACTTCCTACAGAGAGATTTTGATTTCCTCTGAGGGGATGTTGATTTTTGTGTGCCTTGATCACAGCCCAAGGTTGAAGCTAAGAGGTTGATTGACTCCACTAGGGAAGTCCTTATACAAAGCCTAAGAGGAGGCTGGGAATGACTGACTCAACAAAAGAGTGTTTATATATGTCTTGTATAAAGCCCAAAATTGAGGCTAAAAGAGACTGACTCTTTTGGGGATATCATTATACAAAGCCTAAGAGGAGGCTAAAAGTTTGACTTTTCCGGGGAAAATGTTCTATCTGTCTTGTACAAAGCCCAAGATTGAGGCTAGGAAGAAACTGACTCCGTGGGAAAGAAATCTTTATCTGTCTTGTACAAAGCCCAAGATTGAGGCTAAAATGAGATTTTTACTGACCCGACTGAGAATATTTGAAGTGTCTTGTACAAAGCCCAAGATTGAGGCTGAAATGAGTTTGACTCTACTGGAGAGTATTATCTGTCTTGTACTAAGCCCAATATTGAGACGAAGATAAGTTTGACTCTGCTTAGGAAATTATTTCTCAAAGCCTAAAAGTAGGCTGATAGGAATTGACTCCGTTGGGGAAGATATTTGTCCCAAGCTTAAGAGAAGGTTATGAAGATTTATGTCTTGTACAAAGCCCAAGATTGAGGCTAACAGGGTTTGACTCAACAAGAGAGTGATTTTATCTGTCTTGTACAAAGCCCGGGATTGTGGCTGAACAAGCTGGAGAAATCATTATACAAAGCCTAAGAGGAGGCTAACTTTTGCTAGGGGAAATCTTTATACCAAGCCTAAAAGGAGGTTGGAAAAGATTGACTCAACAAGAGAGTATTTTTATCTATCTCGTACAAAGCCCGAGATTGAGGCTAAAATGGTTGACTCAACAAGAGTCCAAAAAGGTGATTGACTCAACAAGAGAGTCCAAAAAGGTGATTGACTCAACAAGAGAGTCTGAAAAGTTGATTGACTCAACAAGAGAGTCTAAAAAGGTTAGCTCTGCTGGGGAGAATCATTGTACAAAGCCCAAGAGGAGGCTGACTATGCTGAGGAAAAATCATTATACAAAGCCTAAGAGGAGGCTAATCTTCTGTTGGGGATTATTGAGATCCCGAGGCAGGTCCAAGTGGGGAATAAACTCTTGCTAAGGGTTACAGAAGACTTGAGATATCAGATGCCTTGAGGTTCTGATAGAGTTATACTAATGATAAACTGACCCTGGCTGGGGGTTTTTAGGAGAGAGACTGGGTTTTAGAACCCATGGGTTTTAACTCTACGGGAGATTGATCCAGAATGACCGGGGTTTCTCCTATGTTTGTAGGGAACTTGAGAATGTCTTTGAGACTCAAGAGGAGATTTAGACTGTCCAAGTCTATTGGTACAGAAGAGTTTATCTTTGTATGATGCCCAAGAGGAGACAAGTGTTTTAAGGGATGAGAATCAACCCTAAATTGGTTTGAGATTTGACACTAGAAAGACTGCTTTAGCAAAGGATGACTAAGTTCTGTCTTATACCTTTAGGAGGTCTTCAGGGTCCTTGTATTAAGCCCAAGAGAAGGCATGAGAACTTCTAAGAAGCCGAAGGGTCCTTGTACAAAGCCCAAGAAGAGGCGGGGATGCTTTTAGGAATCCTGTGGGTCCAAACTTAAGAAGAGTTCAAGAAAAGATTCACCGAGAATAATCTTTTCTTTAATGAACAGTTCTAGGGTTTGAAGAAATTCAAGAGAAGTTTCACCGGGAATTAATCCTCTTTGGGGAAACTGAATTTCTTTGACAAGTTCTAATAGTGACTGTCTGAGAAAAGGTTCATCGAGAATACTGTCTTTCTCTTTGTTCCATATTGTTTAAGCCCAAGAGAAGGCAAGACTGTATCTGGAGATCCTATGGGGATCTAGTTTTGAATGTATCAAAGAGTGACCAGTTGGCTTTACCTAGTTCTAGACCTAGTTGCCGGGGAAAACTCTAAATAGATATACTAGTATATATATAGTTGATATATGACAAATATTTAAAAGGATATGAAAGAAGGACTTACAGGGGAGCAACTTCCCACAATACAACTATATATATAGGAAAACAAGTAAATGAAAGCTGATAAAACTTACAAGTAAGCAAGCTTCCATGCTGTATTGCTAGTTGTTCAAAGAAATTAAAGAAAGTTTTGATAACAATTGTATATTTGAACCTAAATCAAAAGAGAAGTTGTTTTTGAAAAGATTGTTGGGGCTTATACTCAAGGAGAGGTCCAAATGAAAAATAGTAATTTTACTGTTGTTTGTAAACTGTACTGGGGCTTATACAATGACTGAGGCCCAAAGAGGTTTTCTGTACAAAGGGATGGGTCTTACAACTCAAAAGAGGCCCAAAGTTTAACAGTGATCGCACCATTGTTTTGGAAATCGTATAGGAACTTATACAACGACTAAGGCCCAAAAAGTTTTTGGTTAAGAAAAGGATTGGGTCTTACACTCTATTAGAGGCCCAAAGTGTTTTGAAATATTTGACGAGGATCAAAAATCAAAGAAACCCTAATTTCATTTTTAAAAAGTAATTCTTTAAAGAAAAATCAATAAAAATGATAAAAATATCAAATAAGTTTAAATAAACTACTTGTGATTTTTGGTTAAGGTTTGAAAAATGAGGTTTTAATCACAAGATGATTTAAAACTTATTTGATTTTGATTTTCAACATAAAAATTCACTTTTAAAATGTTTAAAAACAATAAAAAATGAATTTATTCACAAAAATACCAACTATATTAAATAAATAATATAAATCTGATTTTTTTGTAGAATAAAATACTATAATATTTTTGTGATTTTTCAGAAAAAGAACCAATAAAAAATGATTAAAATTGAAAGAGAAATTCATTTTTCAAATCATTAAAAATAATATGAAAAAATAAAATAAAAATGGAACAAGTGATAAAAAAGAGGTCTGGGGCGAGGGGGATTCGAACCCCAGACCTCTCGCTCGCTAATACACACAAACCAGTTGATCAACCACTGGGGCGCAATGCCAATTCATTTAATATATGGCAAACAATAAATATATAACAAACTTGGTTGGATTTCTGAAGCATGGCGCCATGGCCATCTTCAACCTCAAGCTCAGATACGTGAAGGCTCCTATCTCCCTCATCTCTCAACCATTTCACATGATCCAAATATGAAAATCGTGCGTTTTCAGATGAGAAACACAATGACGATACCCAATTTTATTGAAATTAATTGAATCAGAACATATCATGATAAAACCTGAAGAACCCTAAAATTGGCATGAACCCAATGAAATCATATACACGAATTGTAAACAACAATTGATTGAGGGTAAATGATCTACAAACATCCAGAAACACAATGGTAACAAGAAAACATGTTTATGATGCATGATTCATTGAGTTTGAGAGTTCAAGTTTTACCTCTGCAAGTGAGAATCAAATTCTGGTTTGGAGGTGTTACAGATGAGTTCCAATGATTTGGACAGCTTCCTTGTACCTCAAAGGATGTGTTTGAATGCTTGGATTGATTTGAAATGAACTGGAGCTGGTTGTGGCACCCTAACTGCAACTCTGCTAAAAGCTTGAGCAAATAGATGGTGATTTTGTGAATTTGGTGTTCCAGATGTTGTTTTAGTGTTTGATCAGCTCACATATGATGTTTGTGAGGTGTGTGTGTGTGTGATTGGTTTGGTTGGAAACACACTCTAACTCAAAACTCGATAGTAACTTGCATTAGAAGGTATTTTTGGAGTGAAAGTTGTGATTCTGAGAAAGGCATCTATTTAGGACCTTTGGTGTACTTAATTTGAGCACAAATGAGCTCTATTTATAGTAGAGCAAATTTGTTTTGGCATTAATAATGTTTGGCAGCTTGGATCAGATTGTATTGAATGCCTTGGTTCTTTGGTCAAGGGTATCCTCTAGCCATTGACTTGTGTCAAACTTTGCAGGTTTAGGTCCTCTGTTGTATGAGCTTATCTTGACTCATTTGGCTGATCATGGACTGATACATGCCAGCTCTATGCATCCATTGAATGTCTCAAAACAAAATTGGAGTCTTGAGGCATCTTTAGCTTTTTAGGGGTGGCACACCTACATGTAGTTCCAAAGACTTGGGAGGCTTATGGATCAGTGTTTGTCCCTTGGTTGTTCCCCCTTGAGGGGTGCAGATGGATAACCATGTTTGAATTTGCACAAATTGATCAATTCGAGCACTAAGGCACAAATCTGCCTTGCAAAAACACTTTGCAGCAAGGCATGTTGCAGCTGTCATAACTTCTAGCTCAGGTGGAGTTTGATGGAGTTCTTGGACATTTTGGAAAGCTGACATATCCTATTTCAACATGATGTCCAACTTTGGTTTTGAATCAACTTGAATTACAATGAAAAATGCCTCTACATTTTGGAAAAAATAAGGCAGATTCTGACTTAGTGAAAAATTCACTAAGTGTTGGAAAAATGTCATTTTCATGTTTTTTGTGATTTTGCTCAAACAATAACTCAAAATCCATGATGATTTGGAATGGGGTCTAGTTGACATATTTGAAGTATGTAACATGAACTTCAATTTGAGCTTTGAATGGGAGAAAAAAGCCTTAGGGTTTAGGAGATATGGCCTTGCAAAGTTGGTACCCTAACCGTTTTGTTCCATAACTTAGAAAAATTCTAAGTTTTTTTATGGTTACCCCTTTAACAAGTTAACTCATTTTCTTTGATTTTTCTTGATGAATGATGATTCAAATCACCTATTAACATTGTTTTAGGGTTAAGGAACCTTGGTTGACCAAAAATTCAAAAAGTCAAACTTGGATTTTTGTACAGTTGACTTTTTCATCAAATGAAATTTTGACTTTGTGATCCTTTTGTGAAATCAATCCTTGGGCTCAATTAAACTTCATGGATGGCCTCCAAGGGTATTTAGGAATGTCTTGGACCCCTCCCCAAGGTTTGAGATCAAGGGTAGGTCAACAATCAAGGATATGGTTGACTTTTTCCATCAGAAACCCTAATTTGTGATCAGATGGTTTTGAGTTCTTGTGGCTTATGATTTGAGCTCTCTGAGTCAATCAAATCTTGTAAACATGTCAATATGATTTATTTGAGGTCTTTGAAGTTCATTTTGAAGCTTCAAGCCATGCCTCACTTCACAAGTTAACTCAAGGATTGAATTAGGTCAAAACCCTAATTCCTGATTTTCTTGATAGATGAACCTTCAAGGTGATTTTGCCATTGTGGATGGGCTCTTGAGATCCTTTTGAGCTTATAGGACCATACATTGAGGCATTGGCTCATGCCTAGAAGAAAATTTTCATCTAGAGGCCTCAGTCGACCAAAACCCTAATTTGGTGACACAGGCGATCTTGAGGCTTGATTCACTTGGAATGCTGCAACCTTAGGCTTGATTCTTGAGGTGGGAGTCCTCTTGATCCTTTGTGGGTGTTTAAGAGGTTAGACAAGTTGAAGGTCATGTCATTTCTTGATTGATCATTTGTCTAAGTGCTCTGAGAGGGCTTGAAACCCTAATTCTTGATTGTAGTGAATGTTCAACAATCTTTGAGGAGATTGATGAGGCATGATGGTTCATCTATATTGTGATGATGATTTGCACAATGATGGAAAATCTTGGTGGTCAAAATTTGGGGTATGACAGCGAGAACCAAAATTGATGTTGATTGACAATGTTAGACTCTTAAAACAGTGATATTGATCTCCAATGTCCAAGTCAGTTACAAAGTTTAGAACGAATGAAGTGAAAATTTAAGATCAGAAAAATGTACCTTAAACCTTCCCAGCATATTGAATTTTGTATGATTGAGCAAAACATATGAATTTCAGAAAAATGTCAAGCCCAGATTATCATTAATGATATAAGAACATTATTAATAATATAAGAGATTGTATTTAGAAATCGCATAATTTTAATTTTTAGCCTTAAAAAAAGACTATTAGTAAGTAAAAATTCACTAAAAAAGTAAAAATTCACTAAAAAAGTTAAAAGAAAAGGAAAAAAAAAGGAACCGTGCGACGATGCGTTTAAGCTTCAGGAAAAGCTTCGTGAATCTGTGACCACATTGCTTCATTTTTGGTCTATCTTCACTCGTTAGGGTTTTTATCAGATTCTCCCAATTTCGCTCAATTTCGTTCAAAATGACTCAAGATCTTGAGATGAAAGATCGTTCAACTCCTTCCAACTCTGTTTCTCCACCCGTTCCATCTACTTTGCAGCGTAAGAATCTCCGTCGATTTCAAATCTCTGTTAAATCACTTCAACAATTTTATTTTATTTTGAATTTGTGGATTTCGGAATTGTGTTTCATAGATTTGAAGGAGATAGCTACTCTCATCGAGACCGGTTCGTACTCCAAGGAAGTTCGTAGAATTGCTCGTGCTGTTCGTCTTACAATTGCATTGAGGCGGAAATTGACAGGTTCTGTTATCACGTCTTTTCTCGATCATGTGCTTACTCCTGGGTCTGAATCTCATACCAAATTGTCTGCGTATCTTCCCAAGGTAACTTATGTTTTAGATTTAGCATTTAGTGAATGTTCCTATTTATAAACGTTTTGTATTTTCATTTTTCATTTTTCATTTTTCATATGTTTATCTTGATTTAAATCTAGAAAGAATTGAATTTAGGGATGAAGATGTTAGTAGTTTTTGGGCCATTTAGGGTCAATTCAAATTGATTTATTGGAGCTTATTGGATGGCGGAAAAACTTATGTGACGTATAGCGAGAACTCATGAAAACAACTTGTGTCATTTCCTTAAGCTAGATAGCTTTTGAAAATAGATTATAGCTCATGTAAGTAATTTGACTTATAGTATGTTTGGATTGGCTTTTGGAAGACCCAGAATCAATTCTAGAGGTTTAGAATTGATTCTGGGTGATTTTGAGGTGTTTGTTTTATCAAAAGTAGAATTGATTCTACTTGAAGCTAGAATTTGTAGCTTCTACCTCCAGAATAGATTCTAGATGATTTTTACATTGAAATTTATTGTTTGACTCACTTTTACATAAATGTATCCAAACATAAATCAATTCTGCTAAACTCAGTTCTGTAAAAATCAATTCTACCAAACTCAATTCTTCTAGAATCAATTTTGTTCACCGCCAATCCAAACACAACCTTAATTTGTTCTTTTGAAATAGAAATAGCTTATCCGTAGGTACTTAATTAAACTATATAACCAAACAGGGCCCTAATTGTCAATCTAAATTAGGAGGTGATGAATATTTATTTATGTATTTTAAAAGTTTTCATCAACTACTTATAACTTTCTAACTTAGTTCAGTTATTGAATGTCGATGTCACAAACTTTTTTCATAGAAGATATCTTGTGAGATATATGTTTGAATGTTCTGACTTTGATTAATTACCCTTTATCTGTTTTTTTGAAAATTTATCTTCCTATGTTTTTTGTGTGGAAATAGCAATGGTCTTTTTAGCAATAATCTTGTCAATGATTGTATAGGAGGATGATCATGAGATGGAAGTGGATGCTGCAACGTCTGCCATTCAAACCCCTACAACTAAACATTTGTTGCCCGAGCTAGAAATTTACTGTTATCTGCTTGTATTACTTTTTCTGATTGATCAGAAAAAATACAATGAGGTTGGTTCCCGTATTGGTTAGATGTTTTCAACTATGTGTTTTGACAATTATTAGAATGCTTATGATTCTTTGGTTTTTCTTTTTATAGGCCAAAGCTTGTTCCTCAGCTAGCGTTGCTTGGCTGAAGAATGTGAACAGAAGAACTGTGGATGTTATTGCATCTAGACTGTTTTTTTACTATTCATATAGCCATGAACTTACTGGAGATCTAGCTGAAATTAGGGGGTGAGTTACGTGCTTATCTACATAATGAATAAATTAAGGAGGTGCACAACTGAATTATTTTCCAGTAACATGTTTTAATCGTAGTGTTGTATTTTTCTTTTCAGCAACCTCCTTGCATTGCACCGGATTGCCACTCTGCGCCATGATGAGTTGGGCCAGGTTTGTTTTGTACCTACGTAGAAGATTTTTTACGTTAAGGCTTATGATCTTGTACTTACCTGTTGATGCATTGCAGGAAACCCTTTTGAATTTATTACTTCGCAACTATCTTCACTACAACCTATTTGACCAGGCAGAGAAGTTGAGGTCAAAGGCTCCACGATTTGAAGCACATTCAAACCAGCAGGTATGTCAGTTATATTATCCTGAGCACCAAAAGAAATTCGCTTAAAATTCCTACATTTTATTCCAGTGCTCACAGCTGTGGTGATAGAGCCCTGTCAAAATTATTTTCGTTGATTCTTATTTCATTCGTATGTGCACATTTGTTTTGTTGTATATTTCTATCAGTTTTGCCGTTATCTCTTCTACCTCGGGAAAATCCGGACAATTCAATTGGAGTATACAGATGCAAAAGAGTCTCTCCTGCAGGCGGCTCGTAAAGCTCCAGTTGCAGCTCGGGGTTTTCGAATTCAATGTAATAAGTGGGCTATCATAGTGCGATTGCTGTTGGGAGAAATACCTGAACGAACTGTCTTTATGCAGAAGGGAATGGAGAAAGCGCTCAGGCCTTACTTCGAGCTTACAAATGTAAGTCCACATTATGGATTTCTATTATCATTATGATTGATTCTGTCTCCTTCTATATCCTTTATCGACTACATGTAAACTTCTGATAGCCCCCTGGTGTTTGAATTTGAGATAGGTCTTCTGCCATCTACTTTCTTTTTTGGCTTGGAATTGGGCCATTGTTGGTTTATTTTTCTAATTTGGAATTACTCCATACATGCTATGTAGTAGTTTTTCAATTTAATTCCCTCCATTTTTGGGGATTTCACAAGTAAATTGACTCATGTTGTTGTACATCTTAAACTTGACTAGTCATTTTTTGGTTACACAACATCGCTCTTAGTAATACCACAGCTCTAGATATTACCAGTAATTTCCTGATAACAGGTTACATATTAAGAGGGATAGTCTGAGAAGGAATTATGAGGGATAGTCTGAGAAGGTATTAAGAAGGATAGTCTACTATTCTTTCTCATAGCACCAGTTGAATCTATAACTATGGGTTTTAATGTTTTCTCAAGGCCCTCTTGCACAATTTAGGCCCCGAGTTAGTTATCAACGGTGCCAAAAGAATGTTTTTTGCGTTTGTTGGGTCTTTTTTCAACCTATGGTGCTTTCTTGAAAATTATTTACTTTTTTTAATGCATTGTCCGTTGTTTGTTAATTCTCAAATTTGATATCCATATTTGTCATATGGGCTATGCTACCAAATGCCCTAAACAGGCACTAGTTAAGGAAGCCAAAAATAGAAATTTTATATTAGAAATAACAATATTTATCTTCTAAAAAAGTTAAATACACCATTTCCAACACAAAATTTCTATATTTGTTTCCTTAAACAATGTCCGAAGGGCACTCGTTAGCATTTTCCTTGTTTTATATGCTATAATACTGTGTTAGTTTAGCTTATGTTGTCGAATTCCAGGCTGTCCGTATTGGAGACTTGGAGCTGTTTAAGAACATTGCAGATAAGTTTGCAACCACCTTCAGTGCAGATGGAACCCATAATTTGATTGTTCGTCTGCGGCATAATGTCATCAGGACTGGTTTACGTAACATCAGCATCTCATATTCTCGCATCTCACTAGCTGATGTTGCTAAAAAATTGAGGCTGGACTCACCAAATCCTGTTGCTGATGCTGAGAGCATTGTATCAAAGGCTATTCGTGACGGGGCAATTGATGCTACATTGGATCATTCAAGTGGGTGGATGGTATCCAAGGAAACTGGAGATATTTACTCCACAAATGAGCCTCAGCAGGCTTTTAATTCTCGGATTGCCTTCTGTCTTAACATGCACAATGAAGCTGTTAGAGCACTTCGTTTTCCACCAAACACACACAGAGAAAAAGAAAGTGCTGAAAAGAGAAGAGAGAGACAACAGCAAGAGCAAGAACTGGCCAAGCATATTGCAGAGGAGGATGACGATGATTTTTGATAAGATTGTCTTTTCTCACCCTACCAGTTGCAAACATGATCTGTTTATTTGCTTGTATTTCCATTCTGAAGAACTTCCATTAGCATTTCCCTTTGAAAAGATGAAGATTTCATTTTCTACATGGAAGACCTCCTATAATCATTTACCCTATGGAAATCTCTACAATTTGTTTTCATTCATGATGACTGTTATACTTTGTTTCTGTTGGGATAATTGTGTTTTAGGATCTTGGAAAACTAAAGTCAATTATTTAGTTCTGATCTGATTTTTTTTATTTATTTAAAAGATGTTACTCTGAATGACTTGTTGAATCAGCAGTACATGTTAGTAGGACGTGGAAAGATCATTTAAGCCAATCACAGGCTGCTACAGAGTTTATGGGGGCTGGGTTTGGATGGAAACATGAGAGGCGCAATAAAATGTTCTCACATGACTCTACATACTATCCCACTTTCAATCTAGACATGATTTATGACCATCCCCCAGAGCGTGATTCAGTTCGGTTATCAAGTGGATTTATGGAGATTAAAGGACTTCTGTTGAGACATGTAGAGAATGAAAAGGGAAGAGAGTCGGGCGTCTATATTTCTTCTAACCGGGTTGAAATGGAGGATTGTAGACTAAAGCAATGTGGTTAAATTTGATACTTTAAACAGTATAGGACTGTCCCGTTTTAACAATTGGGTTGCTATGAAAGAGTAATAAAATGTAAAATTACGATTTTAAGTCATTGAGAGAGAGAGAGCGCTTTGGCACTGGCCAAGAAATCATTGTATTGAAATGTCAAAGTGGGTAAAGTATCTCCCAAATCCACTAATTATTAAATAACTAATAAATATTTGTGAGATTATTTTTCACTTTTTAAATCTATAGGAAACTCTTTGCCTGGCGATTGCTTATCTTATAAGATGTGTTGCTTGTTTTAATTTATTATTGGAGTTTGCTTACTTGACACAATTGTTTGAAATTAAAAAACGTTACCCAAATAAGTAAGAACAATAACATATTACTTATCATTAAAATATTATTTTTCATTAAAGAATGGATTTTATTTTCTTTACAATGACATGTAAAATTATCATTTTTCTTTAGAATTGATATTTAAAATTTAATTAAAATTAAATATAAATAAAATAATATAAATTGGTAGTGTCAGTTTTAGATTGTTTATTTATAATTATCATTAGAGTAAAATGGGTTAAAATTGCTAATGAATTTCTTAAATGTAATATAATAATTTGAACCCACAAAATATAACACAAACAACTAAAGATATTTCTTTCATTGAAGATGCTTTTAGATTTTTTTAAACTTATGAATTCTTAAATCAAAAACCTCCCTTTATGTATGAATTTATTCTTTCTCTTCTCACCCAAATATTTCAAATATTGACTTTTAAATCTTTGATATAATTAAAGTTTGATCTAATTCATCTTTATAAAATAAGGTGGGTGACCCAATAGATCATAAACAAGACTCTGATACAGTGATAGAATTTGAGTTTGGCCAAACTTGTCATAGATTGTCCGATGTGGGACTCTTAACAATATTCAAATGTGATTTTTTTTCTGCATCATTTTAGTTGAACCAAATCCTTTATATCACATATATATTTATTTTAAAACAAGTTTTTTGTACGGATAATATCTTATGCATTAAATAAAAAAATGTAAAGTACAAACATGAAACACAATATGTTAGGGCATTCCCATCCACACTTTAACAACAAAACTAATAACTATGCCAACCAAGATTTGGACATCAATAACCTTTGCAAATTTAGACAACAATAGAGCATTACCAACCCAAATCCTTAATCCAAGAAACCAAACAAAACACTTCCACATATCATAAGTGAGTTGACGAACCACAATCTTTAAATTCTATGCAGTTACGGATCATTGGATTTATCACGCACGCTTTGATTATACAGGTTCTTGAAGTTGGTTAAACTCATCATGCGTGAAGGAGTCCTTTGTTGAATGGAAAAGAGAATTTGATATGCAACAACCATTGTTGGATTTTCACTCATAAACACATTTCCTTCATCCACACCTCTTTGGGGGCATTTCAACAAACACCATGACTACAAACTTGAAATTCTGGCATAGCAGATAACAGATGTCCTAACACATGTCAAGACATTGTTCTCTGCACAACTTTAAAAGAAGAACAGATCAACAAACTGATATTCAGAATATCAGTAACAGCAGCAAGACAGATGTTTCGACATCTGTTACAATATGTTAATCAAAACTGAACTGTAAATTGCAGAATGATAAACAACACAGAATATGATAACCCAGTTCGGTGCAAATCACCTACGTCTGGGGGCATACCAAGCCAGGAAGAAGAATCCATTATCAGTAGTATAGTTTTATGTAAACAACCGTTGGTTTACAGTAAACAACCTCAGGTTTACCTATCACTACCCAATGAAAACTTTATCTAAGAACTACATCCTAGATAAGAGAAACCCATCTCACTCCCTAAATCACAACCTGTAATTATCTAACAGTTATAGTTACAATAATTGTATCATCCTACTTGAAAGACACCTCTTTCAATACAAAATTCAGTCAAGCATTCTTGATTAACAAGTTAACTTAGATTTGCTTAAAAGCTTCATCCAAGAACAATACACGATTCATTACCTATGGGTTTCTGAATCTGTACAAGCACATATGTCTTCCACAATGTATCAAATCGATACAGAGGGAGACTTACAAGAGAAACATACGACTCTCAAACCCTAAACCCTACTTTACAAATTAGGATTCCTAAGTCTATGTCGCTCTCTCTCACTTTTCTGGCCTAGGACTAGGTCTTCTTTTATAGTCTTCTGCTGTCTTGGGCTTCAAATCTTCTTTCCTTGATCCACTGCCAATCTCGCCTTGAATCTTGGAACAGATTTAAAACAAACCTGTTGTGATAGTCATGATGTCGAGTCTTCATGCTGGGACATTTCATTCGACATCTTTGGTCTGGGGAAGGAACCTTCATGTTGGAACATCTTTCACAACATTATGTTTTACCAAAATTTAGTCAAACTCTTGGAGCTTTCAATCTCCTCCTTTTGACAAATTTTGGCTAAAACTTTCTTCAGCTTGATGGTGCATGCAGTGGGAAAACCTGAAGCAAGTGTCAAGGAAGAGGGAGAATATAATCTCTAGACCCTCTCCTCATGAATGAGGGAGAGAGAAGATAATTTTAAGTTCCCCTCCTCATTCACCTTGTGATACTGGATACATAGAGAATGTAACTCAGATCACAACTTGCTTCCTAACTCTGATCACAAAACACAATCTACCCACGATGTTAGAACCCAGAATGTTAGAACTTCCTTTGAGATATTTTTGCTTTTGCAAATCAGCAGCTCAAATGCACACATACAGTTCTTAGCAACAAAATAGCCATTCTCCCCCTTTTTAGCCAAAAGTTGGCAAAAATGACCCATGCAAACCCATACCCAGACTGTGCTGACCCAAACACGGACAAAACCCATTTGCTCTCAATTTAACAAGAAAGATGTTTTACAACTCAAGCATCACGATCCTCCTTAAATATTGAAGAAGCTACATAGGTAGAGCCAAACCATTTGAAAGAACCAAAAGACTAGTCAATGAGCGCAATAAGTGTTGGTCAAGTTAGTTTCGAAAGATTCCACTTTTTCTGACTTGTCCTTGAAACCACCGTCCCTTTGATTGTCCTTTTCTGAAACAAATTATGAGCAAAGTCCTGATACCTAATCTGACTTTGTCAGTTTTCCCATGAATGATTCGTAGACCCCACAACCTTGTTTTATTTAGACAAAACAAGTTTACACAGATAGACTTCACCTTCTTCTCTTTATCCTAAATCAATTCCTAAATCAATTCCTTAATCCAGAATGAGCAGACTTGATCACTATAGAATGCTTCCATTAATCTTTCCACCTGCAAAGAAAACTAAATTCTTCCAGACAACAACGAAGACTCCCAAGATACTTGTATCACGCTGACTCAATCCATTGACACACAATGACTGCATCAAAACAACCTGATAAGTCCACCTAGAACTTATACCATTAGAGCAATGTCACGACATATCGTCTGACATATCATCCTTACCTGAGGCATTCTATCACAAACTGCTTGAAACCACAAACAATCTTGATAAATAACTGCACTATTGTAGTAACCTATCCAAAACAGAAGTCTAACTCCCCCTGTCGTAGATACCCAGTGCTCCTTTGCAAGAAGAACACCTTAAATGAATGGAAAACATAAGACGCATATTCATGTCTTCAAGAGCACGCTCTCTGTTCAGCACACCTACTAAACGCATTCACCTAATACTTGATCCTCAAGCAATCCATGTACCACACTAGTACATTCAACAGACATAAGTTCTCCCCCTATCTTTCATAAAAGATGCTTCTTCAGGAAGAACCACCCAAAATCACCACATGATATCCCATGACAACTTCATGATCATATAGTGAGAAAGTACCAGGACCACATCCTTGTACCACTGTCGTACCTCAAAAAATACGATCCTCGCGATGGACGCGGAAAAAACTGTTCGAAACAGAGTCGCCACCGAATTTTATTCATTCCAAGGAAGGAATAGGAAAATATCGATAAAACTTTCGAGAGAGATAAGAAAATGGTCGTCGTAACCAAATTCGGGTTCGGGAGTCGGTTACGCAAAGGGAAGGTATTAGCACCCTCTACGTCCGTTGTACTCAACGGGAACCTCTTGATTCGATTCGGGAGAAATGTTAGCTTGGTTTGTTTGTTTTCTTCTAAGGTAGGTATTGTTTTCTAAAGGGGAAATGGGTGGTTTTTTATTAATGTGCTCGGCGAAGATTAAAATCCTCGGGCCTACGTATTCCCTCGTGCAATGGGAAAGTCAGAGCATTCGTAGTTCGTGGGACTACGGTTGGTTGGTGTTTTTTAGGCGAACGAGAGTTTAATTCGCATTCTAACTGCTAAACGTTGGCTTGTCTGCTCGTCAAGGGAGGCTGAAGCACTAGTTCACATGCGCGAGAGAATGGACTAAACAATGTTCTTTTTTTTTTAGAAAAGTTGTTTGAATATGAATTAAGTTGATTAGAGATTTGATTATATAAGAGTTTGATTTGCGTATGTTTTAGGGTTTTGGTTACGTAAGAAGTGTTTGATTTGTTAGGTAATTTTAGGGAAGAATGACGACTATTCGATAAATGAGACGTCGACCTCGCAACCAATTAATCGGGGCAATGACTGAAATGCTAGATCTCAATAACACCTTTTTCATTCTATTAATTATGAAATTATATTTGTTGGACAATTGGCTTACTTGTCCATATAATTAGGGCGAGTGTTTTAGGAAGAAAGTTCAGAATAAACACAACCCAAAGCGTGCGCCTCAAGAGCGTTCATTCAAGGGCCCAAGAAGTGCTAGACTTCAAGAGTCCACTACTTTCGTAGTTTGATTAAGAAAAAGATTTGGATTTGATGTATTTTAGATGCGTTAATTGGATTAGGGTTTGGAGTTGCTAAGAAAAAAAAAGACTAAGTATTTTAATCGGGTTGTAAGTTTTTAAGTCTTGAAATGGAAGACCGAAACGAACACAACCCAAGGCGTGCGCCCCAAGAGCGATCATTTCAAGACCCAAAGAGTGCTAGACTCTAAAAGCCCATTACTTCCATTAATTAGGAAAACGCTTAAGAAGATTGATTTAAATATTTTATGAGAATATTTTAAGTATTAAAGCGTCGATTATGATCTTAAGAAAGGGTTTTTTAAGAGATTGAATGTTTTAATTGAATTGAATGTCTTAAGTATGAGAGTTTAAGTGGATTAAGTTTTTAGAATGAAAGATGGAACGATCACAACCCAAGGCGTGTGCCCCAAGAGCGATCGTTCAAGGACCCAAAGAGTGCGAGACTCCAAAAGCCCACTACTTCCACTATTAATTAGGAAAATAGATTTTTAGAAGTGTTAATTAAATGTTTTATATAAGAAAATAATTTAAGTATATCAAAGTTGATTAAGATTTTAAGTTAAATAAATTTTGCAAAAGATTAGGTAATTTTCTTTGAATTATGATTGTTGAATTAAGAAAGTGTTTTAAAGATTAAGTGCTTAATTAATTATCTTAGAAATGGAAAACGGAACGATCACAACCCAAGGTGTGCACCCTAAGAGCGATCGTTCAAGGACCTAAGGAGTGCTAGACTCCAAAAGTCCACCTTTCCATTATTGAATTAAGAGAAAGATTAGAAATATTAACCTAAATGGTTTATGATTTTAATTAAAAAGATTAATAATTAGGCAAAAGGATTATGATTTAATTTGATTTGAAAAATATTTTTTTTTTAAAAAGTTAAGAAACTAACTAGATTAGGAATTAAATAGAAAAGTCATTTCATGGATTTTTAGAACTAAGACTAAATTACTAATTAATCAAATTAGAATTTAATACTGAATAAAATTAGTCATAAATAGATTAGTTAGTATTAAATGAAAAAGTTTTAATAAAAATTTACTAAATAATAATATTTTCAAAAAAAATTAATAAAGTAAAAATGTTTTTTAGATTCTTAATAAGTAAATAAAGTTTAGTTTTATTTTTAAAACTAAAAACTATCTAAAAAAAGAAATCTTTGGGCCAGAAAAATAAAAGAAATAGCGGGGTGTGATTAGGAAAAACAAACCAGGCCCAAAAATTAACAAGCCCAGCATACGGAGAGTCCATAGTGGACTCTGATCAAACTGTTGACCAATGGAGGAAATCAAGGCCGTTAGATCTGCTTAAAGAGTCAATTTTGACTCTAATCCGAGAGCTGAGATCTGACGGTGCATGGTACGATCATGGGAGGCTTCACGCAGAACTGGGAAAGGATAAGGACCGGTGACACTTGTCACCGGAAGAGAGGTTCACCGTGCCAGCTTACAAAAAAAAATTAGCAAAAGAACATGGAAGGTGAAGAAACCTCTACACTCAGTCCTCTCTCTCGTTTGTCTCTCTCTTTTACCTCCTTCTCTCTCAACTCTCATCGGAAACCTAACAACGCCGTTCGCCACTTTCCCTCCGTCTCCTTCTTTTCAACTCAAACGAATCCCTCCCATCTTCCTCTCATTCCGAAACTCCGACCATCTTCCTCTCTCGTTCAAAACTCTCGAGCGTCTCCTCTCCAAACTCAAACGAAACCCTCTCTCACCCTGATCTTTCAGTCTCAAAAGAGTTTATCGCTAATCTAAGCAAAACCTCCCCAAATCGCTTTTCACAACAAGTTTCTATTTCGAAGAAAACCCCAAACCCTAGCGCGAAAATTAAACCCAGAGTGATGAAGATTTTATGCTAATGGTACGCAATAACAGAAGAAGAAGAACGTCAAAACAGCAACAAATTCACAAACATCAACGATTGCAGTGATAAGGATTTACCGATTTGAAGCTTTAATGGTGAGTGGTTTACTTTCTTAGCTTAAGTTCTTCTCCTTCTTTTCTCGCTTTTCGTTCGTATGAATGCGACTCCTCTGGTTTCGGCTTGAGCAACTTGATTATCTTTAGGTTTAGCTCAGAGTAAACCCAGATTCTAATGTTGAATCTGAGTGACCCTTAAGATTTTGAGCTTTTTGTGATCGATGGGTTGTGAGGATATTTTTACAGCGTAACGATAGGGTTTTTTTTTCTTGCTGATGATTAGATCCATATTTATAGAGGATTTGTGTGATGGCTCATACGTGAGAACTGGAGAGAATTTCAGAGGAATATCCTCTCATACGTGTTAGTGTAAGCTGTCAATTCTGAATACCGTTAGAGGTGGTGGGATGTACGCTAATTTCGTGGGATACACAGAGGGTGCCATTGTGAAAATATCTCCTCTTTTGTCTGTAGTGATCTTCTAGAATAAGTACTTTTTCACCTGATTTTCACTGCGTGTAATTTATGATTTTCACTGCTTTTCACCACTCTTGGATTTTGCTGATGTGGCTATTTGGACTTAAATTGACTTTTTGAATGATTTTGATATTTGAACATTGCTGATGCACTCTGAACTTGTTGTGAGTTTTTTTGAACTGGTATGATATTGAAACACTGATATCGTGATTTTACTTCGTCCCCTATTGTGATGCTACTCCCTTCTTTATATAGCTTAGGAGAGATATTATTCCATTTATGAAGAATGATGACTTTGCCAATTCAGATTGGACATGTTTGAACTGTGTTTAGAAAGATATATTGCTTCTTGCTCCCTTGTTTCAAGAATTTCTATAATTAATTGGAACATGCCTTGAATATTGTTCTGGAAAGATTTATAACTTGTTGGAACATGTTTGGACATATCTTGAGAATTTCTTTTTTTGATTCAACAAGTTTGATTATGTATGATTCGCTTTCACCAACTTTGTTTCATTCACCTTTAACAAGTTTTTGGTACATCTCTTGATGCAGCTACCGTTTTCACTGTCCATGTTGCCGTCGAAACAAACCCAAGTCGAAGAGACAATATGCAGAACAAATCATGGCGAAAGAATCATCCTCATGGTTTCGTTGCCAAGCCCGAAACGCTCCCTGATGGAACTATCAATTTGATGATCTGGCACTGCACTATTCCTGGCAAGATCGGGACTGATTGGGAAGGTAGCCATTGAGGATTTCGTGAAGGCCTTGACGATGGCGCAAAATTTATGTTTGAAATTGCTTGGCTGTGATGTTGTACTTTCTGAAATGTGAGTATGTTTTGTAATTCATAACTTCCTTGATTTTTCCATGTATTCTGAATAATTGGTACCTTGCAGGCACCGTCGCGGAAGTCGTGAATACCCCAGTTTTTCTTAGCAAGGAGCTCAACCCGACTTGCAAAAGACAATGACTTACTGCTCGCACCTTTGGTCTCCCATATTCTCTTACAATTACAGGTACACTCGTGGGGGACCATGCCATAATCTGTGACCATCATTGAAACGTAATCTGAAGGCATTGCATAATAAATCAGATTTAGAAGTTGCAAATTTTCAATATCGACCCAACCATCCAAGTGATTGACGTCCACTCTACCCTGAACCTTTGAAATGGCGTCCGGATCACCCAGTTCATTCGAGCAAATTGAATCCAGTTGTACCCTTTCAGAAATGATACATAACTGCCAATTTTTTGCTGTCAAATCTCTCCCAAGACTCTCCTCAGGTGGAACCTTGTAGTCTTTGATGGACTCTTGAAATGCTTGGAGCATTGCAATACAACGATCATTTCCACCAGATATATCTCCAGATATGTACTGCAAACCAGGATAGAGATCGAAAACCCTTTCCTCAAGATCTGGAAGCTGACTCCCATGTTCATATTGTGGTAAATGCCTGAACAACTCCACTATGTTCCTAGCCTCAGTTTGTTTCACTGCAGAACAACGTTTAGCTTTCTCCACCCGGCTTTTGTCATCATACTGCAATCGTGGTTGAGGGGCATCTTCGTGATATTATTAATGGTAAGTTCTCAAGTATTATAATTTTATCTCATGTGACCTATTTCTTACATCATCTGTTCGCAACTTTGAATTTTAGTTGGTGAGGAATTGGTCTAGATTGACATTTTAGGAATTGAAATCATGGTTTATGAATCTCACATGGTCTATGGGTTGTTACGTGTAGTTCCTTTCTCACCAACATTTACTGATGTCACCTGCAGGCCTGGAGTGTGGATACTATGGATGGCTTTTGGGAACGTAATGAATTGATGCAAAACTTGCAGCCCTCCTTATTGATGTATCAAAAATTCATCACTAGACATTCTTAGATTTTGAAATGTATTGTGATCTTGACTTGTTTTATTTCATGATGCCTGCCACTTTGTATATTGTCTCCAATTGTATGCAAGTAAAATAAGCCGTTAAACTTTATTGTACCTTGATATTGTTGCTGCTGTAGTTGTATCTGTCACCATTTTGCTTCTCCTTTCCTTTGAAAACGTATCTGATCCAATGTACACTTGTGAATTGATTATTTTAATGAGATCATTTTGTTGCATGGCATATATGTACACACTTGCGCATATTACGCACTTATTGCCCATTCTCATAATTTGTTCAATAGAAATGACACCTTTAAATGCTGAGTGTGAGGCTTTGGAGTCTTACTGATACTTTAGTTCTTTAGACTCTCTTAAATCAAAATTTCCACGCCTTGGACGTTGGTGTTATACTACTGGCCTGACACAATTTGACTTAGATTGGGATGTAACTTGAAAGCTTATATGAAAGCGTGGCTTGAGTTAATCTCAACACAACAAAGCTTTGGAAAATAGCATGACACTAAGAAAGACTTCTCAGCATAATTAATTTAAGCGCAATATTTACCAACCTAACATGGTGCTTGGAATCCATTATAAATTGATAATGTATGGATCATGGGCTTGAACACTTAGAATAATTCAAATCATCCCTTGAGAATAAGTTCTTCTCAAGATTATATCTTGAAACTAACTAAGCCTGGGTTAAAAAGAAAACATGACCTAAAGATGAATGACCATTTCTTGATCTGTTTAACCATATAATCTCAGTGTCACACTTGTAATATGGTTAACAATCTTCTTGATAAGAGCTTTAATACTTCAAACGATCTTAAACCTGGTTTTGAGGAAATATATTCTAATAATTGTATTTGATTAACGGGAATCAGCCTGAAACCAATTGACCGTGCCTTGAATGACTACTTATAAAACTAGAGCCTCAATCCTCTTTATCTCTTCTTGAAATTATAGCAAACCCAACACAAGTTAGTAAACATGCCAAACCCTTATGACCTGAATTTTAGAGTCAGCACGAAAATTTGGTGTAGAAAACATACAATAGGTAGGACAAATTTGGGGTATGACAACCACAACTAACAAACTCTTGGATTGAGACCAAAATCACCATTGATCCCTCTCATCCAGAAACCATCCATACCCTGTACAAATTCACCTTGAATTTTACAACCATAGATATCCTTGTTCCTTGAGATACAATCCAATTGAATCTGGAATGCTTCACATTCCTCAAAGAGACATACAAAGCCCCTTAGTTTTCTAGCTCACCCAGGTGTTCTTCACACTTGAAAACATCAAACACATGCTCCAAAAATGCTCAGCTTATTTGCTCCACAAGCACCAAACTGATCCACTTCTCTCTAGCATGACTTGTAGCAGAAAAACCACCTCTCCACAAGCATTCTGACCTCAGCAAGAGTCATTCTTCCAGATAAATACCCCATGATTCAAGACAGTCTTCAATTTATCATTCTCCCATATGATAAGATAAAACACTTCTGATTCGACTGATGAATATCATCTTCCACAATCTGAACTCCAAGTTCAGAAACCATGATGATGTTCTAACATCAGTTAGGACATCCTGATCATATCACAGACACCATACACTATGGTTCTTGATACAATTTCCACTGGACTTACTATCAGCATAGTAATCCAACTGAAGATCTTCAGACAACACTGCGCCGCCAACTTGATCAATAAGAACTCCAGATAACCAAAGAGAGGAATAAACTCTCATTCAACCCCCAAAAGAAGGTAATATTCCATAAGCAACTTAGGGGTTCTGCCACAAGCTCCAAGGTATGAACAGAACCAGAACCTCCATTGATTTTCAACCAACTACCCTTCTGCACAAGAGTAATTAGTTCTAAGCACCCTGCTTGAATGCACGATAAAGATTATCCAAATTCCACTGTTTGATTAATCTTAGATTTTCTTCAGAGTTTCAGAAAATCTTCTAATCCACCAATGAAACCTAATCTTTAAGTCACATAATCCACTTACTCCATAGCAAACTGCATGAGATTGACCTTTTTAAAGGATTAATTTCATTTATTTATGAGAAGATCAACTTATCTTACGTTGATGCGCCACAACATCGACTAAGACCCTAAAGTTTCTGCTTGATGTCACAACATCTGTTCAGACATCCAGCTGAAGAATTCAGCTCTTCCTTTTGCCACTTAGAAGAACTTTCTCCCTATAACAGAACAAGAGTTCCATGTTCTCATAGACTTGATCAATAATCAAGTTAGAGTAAACATCCTCCATCCTGCTTTACTGCACTACAACAACCCCTCATTTTCATAGAAACCACACCTGGCAAAGTTTGATTCTTCAGAAGAGATTGGTCATACAAGGTCTTTACAAAAGGAATCCCATTTTCCTTAAGTAGAGACTTCTTCAGGAAGTCAGAGATAACTGCCACTTATCCTTCACCTCAAAGATGAGCAAGATCACATGCTCCTACGTACCTAGATCATAAATAAACCGACTCAAGCAGTGCTATCACCAGCACCATATTCTAGACAAGTTTCTTTCCAGGAAACTTTCCAGATAAGATCAGATGCTTCTAGTAACAACTGGAACACACCTGCTCCACTACAATACTCCTAGGTCAGAAATAAACTGAACCAAGAGAATTGTCTTCATCTTCACTTCCAACAACACTACATTCTAGTCAAGTTTCCTGCCATGAAACTTCCTAGTCTGAATACATGCCTTGTAATAAAGATTGATTCTACCATACACGTGTATGGTACCAAGATCATCAGCTACAACTCCTTTGCTCCAGAGATTCACTCCTTGAATCAACATGCTTCTACACATCCTCCATTGTCAAGATGTTTCAACATTTAATAGAACATCAGTTCCTTATCTTGATTGTACTCATTCACCAGAGAACAGATCTTTGAGCAGATGCAGCAAGAGATGTTGTACTTCCTAATGTACCAGTTGTCATCAGTGATCTTGTACTCCAATTACAAGAATAATAAATTAAATATTTGTGAATTCCACTAATAGCAATTGATCTTAAATCCTTGTTTAGTAACCCTATCATACTGTTGAAGATATACTCCAACAGATCACTTCATGAACACTTATCAAGTATTCAATTTTTACAAGTATCTTCCTTGACAAACACATTGTTGAGATATCAAGGCTGCCACCCTTGACTCAAGTAACTAAGATTTTCTCTAAACAAACCCTATTTACCTCAACAGATCTGAAATCTCCTTTCAGATTGGATTCATCCTTAGGATTAAGAAAGAAGAATCCTTCCTTGCAAATTTGGATGGTGAAAATAAATCACCTCCACTATCTTCAGATTTATGTTTCACAGAAACACCCTCTAGTCAGAAGAGTAACTAGAAGTCTCCAGATGCACGACTGAGATGCCTTTATGAGTGGACTTGAGAAAAATCTCAAGTATCTTTGACAACTTATCCGAAAAATAATTTACCAATTTCCTAGAGCATGAACTTGATAAACCCAATCTCAATTTCACCTTATATTCAAACTGACTTCAAGATACAAGATGGAACCAAACTTCTAAGTACCAAGTCACCATGACAGACATCAACCAACAACTCTCTCCATTCCATCGCTCTCGACTTTGGAATGAATAGATGCTAATATATTCAAGAGAAGAAGCCGACAATTGAGATCTTCCACCATCTTTCTTCAGTCACAACTCCAGAATCCCATAAATACCAGAGTTCTTCCATCAGAAACATATGCAGCGGAACCACCATGGAACATCTTCAACATGCACTAATAAGAGGTCTGAACATCTTATAAGACACCACACAGGAGCACTAGCCACTCCTCCTGCAGTTGCTGTAGAAACTCCTCAAAAAACATGAACAACCACCAATAGTTGTTATCTTCGATCCAAAACATTCATCCCATCCATTAATACCCTTGAGTATGTCCGAGTGAATGATCTGATCTCCACACTCCTCATTGTTTAAAGCGCCAGAAAGTATCTCCCAAGATCTCATCCAGACACAGACAGGATGCCTGCTCTGATACCAATTGAAATTCTGGCATAGCAGATAGCAGATGTCCTAACACATGTCAAGACATTGTTCTCTGCACAAATTTAAAATAAGAACAGATCAACAAACTAATATTCAGAATATCAATAACAACAGCAAGACAGTTGTTTCGACATCTGTTACAACATGTTAATCTAAACTGAACTGGAACTTGCAGAATGATAAACAACACAAAATATGATAATCCAGTTCGGTGCAAATCACCTACGTATGGGGGAATACCAAGCCAGGAAGAAGAATCCACTATCAGTAGTATAGTTTTATGTAAACAACCGCTGCTTTACAGTAAACAACCTCTGGTTTACCTATCATTACCCAATGAAAACTTTATCTAAGAACTCCATCCTAAATAAGATAAACCCATATCACTCCCTAAATCACAACCTGTGATTATCTAACAGTTATAGTCATAATAACTGTATCATCCTACTTGAAAGACACTCCTTTTAATACAAAGTTCAGTCAAACATTCTTGACTAACAATTAACTTGGATTTGCTTAAAAGCTTCATCCAAGAACAATACACGATTCATTACCTACGGGTTTTTGAATCTGTACAAGCACATATGTCTTCCACAATGTATCAAACCGATACAGAGGGAGACTTACAAGAGAAACCTACGACTCTGAAACCCTAAACCCTACTTTATAAAATAGGATTCCTAAGTCTATGTCATTTTCTCTCACTTTTCTGGCCTAGGACCAGGTCTTCTTTTATAGTCTTCTCCTGTCTTGGGCTTCAAATCTTCTTTCCTTGATCCACTTCCAATCTCACCTTGAATCTTGGAACTAATTTAAAACAAACCTGCTGTGATAGTCATAATGTCGATGTCATACCTCAAATTTGTCCTACCTGTGTATAATTTTCATCTGTACGTCCATTCACTAACACTCATTCAGAAAATCCAAAAATATATGGCTTCTGCTTGCGGTTCAAGTTTGTGCAAGGTTGAATTCAAGGAGACTCAGGCAAGTGTTGAGTATAGTTCAATGGTTTTGACTTAAGCTGTCAGTCAGACAAGTTTTGTTTCAAGATCAATCAAGGTTATGGTAAGCAATTCAAGTGGTGATGCCTGAGGTCTCAATTAGGGTTGTGTGTCAAGTTAGGACAATTGGGTATAGGTCAAATTGTCAAACCATGTCAAGTTATCAGTGTGTCAGAATTAAGAATCATCATAATACAGTTCATTTTTAATTAGGGTTTCGCGCAGTGTAACTCATTTCAAGTCAAGTTCCTCTGATTTCAAGACTTTATTTTCTGATTATCTGGATTATAATGAAGGCTTTGGCTCATCAAGATTCAAGTTGTTATAAGATCACGGTGGATTCATTTTTCAAGGCTCTAATTCATTTACAGATCAAGATTGACTTATGAATTAATTCAAAGTCTCATTTATTTCAAGTGAATGAGTTAAGAATGGTAGAGTTTAGTTCTCATCGGAGTTTCAATTTTAATTGAGTCGAGAATCAAGGAATTCACATGGTAAGGCATGGTGTGAAGATACATATGGAGAGTGCCAACATTACACTTCAAGCCCATTATAATGACAAAATCTCACAAAAAAGTTACAAAAAGTTTTAGAGTCCATTAAAAAAAAAGGCCCATTAACATTCCTTTTACAAATACCAAATATCTCATAACAATAAAAAAGCCATTCACACAAAAAAATATTACATTGAAAGCCCATTGGACTTCTTACAACAAACTGTAAAAATAAAAAGAGGAAACAAATCCTATCCCACACGACCCATTTTTTTGGTTCCCAGTCTGTCGTACCTCGAAAAATACGATCTTCGCGATGGACGTGGAAAAAACTGTTCGAAACAGAGTCGCCACCTAACTTTATTTATCCCAAATGAGGGAAAGGAAAATATCGATAAAACCTTTAAAGGGAGATAAGAACATGGTCGTCGCAACCAAATTCGAGTTCGGGAGCCGGTTACGCAAGAGGGAATGTATTAGCACCCTCTACGTCCGTTGTACTCAACGGGAACCTCTTGATTCGATTCGGGAGATAAGTTAGCTTGGTTTGTTTGTTTTCTTCTAAGGTAGATCTTGTTTTCTAAGGGGAAAATGGGAGGTTTTTTATTAGGGTGCTCGCCAAGGATTAGGGCCCTTATGCCTACGTATTCCCTCGTGCAATGGGAAAGTCAGAGCATTCGTAGTTCGTGGGACTACGGTTGGTTGGTTCGTGTTTTTTAGGCAAACGAGAGTTTAGGTTGCATTCTAACTGCTAAACGTTGGCTTGTCTGCTCGTCAGGGAAGGCGGAAGCACTAGTTTATATGCGCGGAAGAATGGACTAAACAATGTTCTTTTTTGTGAAAAATTGTTTGAATAAGGATTAGATGTGTTAAAGATTTAGTTGAGAAAAGACTTTGATTTGGGTAGGTTTTAGGGTTTCAATCGCACGGGGGCGAGAGGATGCGGTTTGATTAATTAAGTATTTTGAGGGAGAATGACGATTATTCGATAAACGAGTCGTCAGCCTCGCAACCAATTAATCGGGGCATTACTAAGATGCTAGATCTCAACGACACCTTTTTCACTCTATTAATTACGAAATTATGTTTGTTGGACAAAGGGCTCATTTGTCCATGTAATTAGGGCGAGTATTTTGGGGATGAAAGATCGGAACGAACACAACCTAAAGCGTGCGCCTCAAGAGCGTTCGTTCAAGGGCCCAAGAGGTGCTAGACCTCAAGAGTCCACTACTTTCATAATTTGACTAGGAAAAAGGTTTGAATTTGATTAGAATATTTGGGACGAAAGGTTGAACGAACAACAACCCAAGGGCGTGCCTCGAGAGCCATTCATTCGAAGAGCCAAGGAATGCTAGATTCCAAGAATCTCCTTCTTTCGTAAGTTTACTAAGAAAACAGTTTGAAAAAGAAGATCGAATCGAATGGGTTGCGAAAAGTCGTGAGGATCGATACTAGTCCATAGGGGTGCTCCTAGTAACGAAACCTCGAGATTTACAAGTGTGCGTTTGATGGCGAGGCAAAAGGCGCTCGACTTACAAGTGGCTCCACGAATCGAGGGTTGGTTTGGGAAAGGTTTAGTTGAAAAGATCAAAAGGTTGAATGAATGACAACCCAAGGGGCGTGCCTCGAGAGCCATTCATTCGAAGACCCAAGGAATGCTAGACTCCAAGAATCTTCTTCTTTCGAAGTTTGATTAAAAAAGGGGGTGACATGAAATAAAAGGTCTCATTGTAAGGTAGCCCAAGAGGAAGCTGTGTGTGTGCTAGGTGTCCTAAACTAAGCCTTGAGCAAAAGTCGCCAAGCAAAGAATAGTAACCAACAGTCCATCAAGTATTGTTTTAGGGTTTCGATATTGTTAGTGTATTTTGATTAAAATATGAACAAATGAAATGGTTAGATAAACATGATATGAATATGATATGGACAATATGATAAGAATATGAACAATAATAATTAAGATAATATTGACAAGATATAATATCGACATAAAAATAAAGTTGGTCTCGTCTTAATCAAGATTTAATCGAGAAATCGATAATCAACGATTTTTTACTTTCCTTGACCAAAAGTGAAAATAAAAGAATACGAGGTAATGAAAAATAAATTGAAATAGAAATAAAATCAAAAAACTAAGAAAGGTCTCATCTTTACTAAGATTTTAAATCGAAAAATCGTTAATCTCTTGTATTTGATTTTCATTGACCCAAAATGAATAAAGATAATGAAAGGATAATAAAAATGAAATAAAATCGAAAAAAGGTAAGAAAAATAAGAAAGGTCTCACCTTTATCAAAATTTTAAATCGAAAATCGATAAACCTTCGATATTTTGGTTTTCATTGACCCAAAGTGAATAAAAAATAATGAAATAAAATCGAAAAAAGAAAAAGAATAAAGGTCTCACCTTTATCAAGATTTTAAATCGAAAATCGATAAATCATTGATATTTTGGTTTTCATTGACCCAAAATTAATAGAAATAAAATAATGAAAAATAAATCGAAATAAAAAATAAATAAATAAATAGTAGGCCTCAAATAAATCAAAATTTAATCGGTTTGACTAAATCATGAATATTGTTGTATCATTGGCCCAAAATGAAATTGAAATAAAAATAAGGTTTAGCAAAATGTTAGAAGTTGTTATCTTAGAACTCAAAACAAATTAAAACTTAAAGAAAGAAGGGGGGGGGGGGGGGGGCGAAATTAATGGAGGCTGTATTCAAAATCAAAACATGGGTCTTGAGCCCATTATCTACAACAAGACAGAATGCAGTTTTTAAAAAAAAAAAGAGTGTATGAATATTTCAAAACAACTTGGGCTATAAAGCCCGACCCACACAGAAAAACACGGTATAAAGCATTAAAAAAAAGAAACGCTAATGTTAAAAACACTGATCATTAGCATTTTAAAAGAAAAAAAAAACAATTAGGACTACTTCCATAAGATAAAATCTCTTTGAACAAAGTATTAAATCCACTTTTATTCTAAAAAATGAAACACGAAAAGGGGATTAGAGAGGCGGTCAACCTCGTTAGCTTGCTCAGATACATTTCTCGTCATTGCGCGTGGAAAGTGAAGTCAACATCAAGATAACACAGTCTAGATCAAAAGGAAAGAAATCGAAACCGAATCACCTTCTCCTTCAACATGTTTTAGGTTTGTGTCTCGCTCATTCTTTCATCTTTCTTTTTCTGATTTATGTTTGAATCGGTTTCGGTGGAGTGGGTTTTGTTTTCCATGTCTCTTCTTCTACATTTCTTGCTCTGTTTCGATTGTGAAATGGTTTAGGAAGGGTGTTATGGATTTCACTGATTTCTCTTCATCTCTTATTTTTCTATTTTGTTTTTTCTGATTCGGATTGATTTTTAATGGGTTTGAGTGTGTTGGTTGAAGATTAGTTTGTGTTGTTGTTGTTGTTGAAAAGGGTTTGTTGGTGTTGCAGTTTGGGATGATTTTTTGTGAGTGAAAGTTATGTTGTTGTTGATATGGAAGGAAAGGGTCGAAGGTTGAAGATTGGTTTAGAGGAAAGTTAATGGAGTGGCGGCTAGGGCTTGTTGAAGAATGAGTGAGGAGGGCTCAATTTGTAGCAGAGGATAGGGTAGAATTGGAAGGAGAGAATAGTGGTCACGAAATTGGTTATTTGTTGCTGCCAGCATAATTTGTGTGTACGGATTATGTAAGCTGGCCTTTATTGTTGGTTTGCAGGTAGTACTGCTGCGCTGAATATGTATGGTGCGTTGTGGAATAAGGTGTTGCAATTGTTGCAGGGGGTACAAGCTGGAATTGGCAAGGCATGATAGCAGATTTGATGCGTGTGTTCTTAGCAGGCCATGTTGAAAAGCGGTGGGGTCCGGTGTATCAGTGGAAATTGGCCATGGAGTGTACGTCATTTTGCGTTTTGTTGTGTTGAAAAGTCTTGGCATGGGGCAAATGGTGGGCTGCTGGTGAAGGCTTGTAGTGTGGGTCGTGGTGGGACTAAAATATGGTGTGTGTTGAAATGGCTAGCTGCTGCGAGGTGGTCACACGAGACAAGATTAATCGATTACAAGCTGCTTTACATTTTTGGTTTGCATTGCTTGGTTTAGTAGCTGGATGTTCATGTAGCTCTTGGATCAAAGTGTATTATTATTATCTTTCTTTTTTTGTTGTATTTTTTTAAAGTTTGTGATTTTTCTGGTGGTGTAATAGTCTAGAATAGGCATTTGGAAATTTTTGTGAAATGGACTCTCAATGTATGGATTTGGAAATTTTGGATTGAAAGAAATTGGATGTTTTGGACATGAACAAAATGGATGAGGGTTAAAATTGGTTTTAAATGGATATTGATATTAAAAAATATAATAATAAAAAAGGATAATTGGATATGAAATGAATCAATAAATGCATATGGATGGATAACTAAAAGAAGGAAATTGAATAATGGAATTGGATAAGTGAAAATATGGATATGGACATGGAAATGAATGAATTGCCCTTGAGAAGCTTATGTATCAGTCTTGGCCCCCAGAAACTCTGAATTTTAGCATAAAGCATTTGCCTATGTACAATTTGGGAACTTGTCCATCTAGAACAGATTTACATTGGCCCACAACCCCAATTGGATCCTCCAGCACCCAACACTTGACTCATGTATACCTTGATCTTAATCAAGAAACCAACCCTTTTGCCTGACCAAGATTAGGTCATAACCAGAGGGACCTCACACTCCTGATTAGATACCCTCCCACGAAACACAGACTTAAGTCATAGGAAAACAACATATTCTTTTTGTTTTTTTGAGTATTGGTTAGTGGATGGATGTACAGATGATAGTAATATACAAGTAGGACAAATTTGGGGTATGACAGATGCCCATATCTAATTGGCTTGAACCGAGAGAATGAACTGCTGCATGGCGTTCATTTTTAGAGTGGAAGTCAATTAGATATAAGAAGACCCCAAAATTTGTCTGACGAAAGGTAAAATGCTATAAAGTAAGAGAGGACAGAATGAAGTAGCGGGGTTCAAACTGAACAACATAACTTGAGGTTCTTTGGGTCGTCGAAGTAGTCCCTTATCCATTAAGGTTCTCCGGTGATACCAAAGCAGTATCTCTAAAGGCAGAGGATTCTCTGGGTCGTCGAAGCAGTCCCTTATTCATTAAGGTTCTCCGATGATACCAAAGCAGTATCTATGAAGGCAGACGAATCTCTGGGTCATCGAAGCAGTCCCTTATCCATTAAGGTTCTCTGATGATACCAAAGCAGTATCTCTGCGGTAAATTTGCTGAGGGATAGTTGAGCAAGATTCCTGTCGGAGGAAATGTGCTGGCTCTGCAGGGGAAAGCTCACAAGAAACTTTCTAGGATATTCTCTGCTTGGGGAGTAAGAATAGCAACAACTGCTGGGGATTGTCAATATCAACTGCATGGCTGAAGAATGACTTGCTGGGGAATAGAATTCCTTGAGTATGTGCGGGGGTACCAACTCTTTTCAGAGGAAAATCGCCGACTTTGATGGAGGACCGGCCAAGATGCTTGCGAACTGATCCTGGATCCTGTTATGCTATGTTGGGGATGGATATGCCATGCATACACGAATTCAAATGAACTGTTTATATGAGATGCATATGGGAATGCAACTAGGAAATCGGATTTTGGTAAGGCTTTAATTCTGGTTTCCAAAGAAGGATTAATGGGGATTAGATGGAGCAAGGTGAAAGACTCACTGGGAATATTGGAATATCAACTCGGGGGTTGAGAAAAGGAAATACACTATCGACTCGGGGGTCGAGAAACATTAAGATAAACTGTCGTCAACTCGGGGGTTGAAAGAAAGGTAAAGGTAATATCGACTCGGGGGTCGAGGAAATAACGACAATATCGACTCAGGGGTCGAGAAAATAAAGGCAAGGTAATCTATCAACTCGGGGGTTGAAGGAAATAACAAAATATCAACTCGGGGGTTGAAGGTAAAAGCAAATATCGACTCGGGGGTCGAGGGCAGAGATAAAGGCAATATCGACTCGGGGGTCGAGGAAATAAAGACAATATCGACTCGGGGGTCAAAGAAGATAAAGATAACAATGACTCGGGGGTCAGTACAAGCAATAAGATGTCAACTCGGGGGTTGAAGATGTAATAATGATATCAACTCGGGGGTCGAGAAACTAAGGCAATATCAACTCGGGGGTCAAGAAAATAAAGACAAAATATCATCAACTCGGGGTTGAAATAAAGGTAAATATCAACTCGGAGGTCGAGAAAGGAAATGATTATGTTATGTATGCATATGGTGCATGTTAATGGTATGTGATGCATATGTGGATGCAAGCAGGTTATTGGTTTTATGAAGGTGTCAATAGGGTGGACTTTTGGTGGTTGCCAAGCAAGGTGGACTTTAGGAGGTGATGCCAGCAGGGTGGACTTTTGGTAGTTGCCAATATGAATTGGACTTTAGGAGGTGCCAAGCAGGGTTGGACTTTATTTTATGGTGATGCCAGCAGGGTGGACTTTTGGTAGTTGCCAAGCAAGGTTGGACTTTGATTTGATGGAAAGATTTGATTTCCCGACACTCAAAAATGGAAGATATTATGATCAGTAAGCCAATATGATTATCTTGTTTCCCCAAGTGTGATCCTTTGTAGAAATTGCGTGCTTGGTTCATGAGAGAACCTCACTTCTAGCTGATATGCCATAAATGGTTGTATGAGCGCAGCGACATAACCAATGCATGTTGATTGTGTGAGCGTAGTGACTTATCCAATGCATTCTGATGGTGCATTTGCTCTACCCCAAGGCTTTTAATACTTGTTGAATTCAAGGGTCGCTTAGTGCATGACATGGCCAACTTGACCAACTTGAATGTATGAAGGGAATCTGCCCCTGTCTGGAGGGTAATGAGATGATCTGCCCCAGTGTCTGGATCAGTGGTCTGCCCCTGTGTCTGGATTTTGCAGTGGTCTGCCCCAGTCTTGGCTTTTGAAAGACTTGCCTCAGATTGACTAAGTATTGCTTTGAAGGACTTGCCCCAGATTCCCAAGGTTATGAGATAGTCTCGATTAGAGTCAGTGCCAACGAACACTCAAGTTTCCCTCTGATTGCACTTTGTTGGAATTTCTAAAATATCAAGTACTAATTTGCAGCTAAAATTGATCATTCAGAAATGGCAATTTTAATGCGACATTCATGCACGTTTTGAAAAATCATTTATTGGAATGATGTGTCAGTGTGTGACGAGTGAACCATTAGTCCAAACACAGTGCTGATTTACTGGTGTGAAAGATATAGCAAGAATATGACACCAACTTAGAAGATTAGCAAATATGTAGGAGTCAGTTTACGCAACCTTGCTATAGTATGCTTTAAGAATAAACCCCGCCTCAATTAGGTCTTTTGAGGGTTTAAGAAACGAAGAATATTAGGCTCAAATTTGATTAGTACCCACCCCTTCTTCGTGGTGATCTCCAGTCCTACGTTCAGTTAAATCGACACACATACTTAGATTTTGACGGTGTAAGAATGAAGATGAAGGTTCAAGATTCGCTTGAAATGGCAGTCATCTTATTTTGTTTTTGACGGACGTCAGTGACCTTTTGATTTTTGATATGGCGGTCACTGAATCTTATCTTGCTTTGCTTGAGGATTTGAAGGCCTCTTTTGTTTTTTTTTATCCCTAATTTTGCATGGATTGATTTTATTCTACGAGTCCATCGGGATTGCCCTAATTTTTGCCTAAGTCTCCTTTTTGAGGTGTTTGACTTAGCGGGCTCTCTTTTTTGAGTAAGGCAAGTGACTGCCAAGTCAGTAGTCATTGAAGAACAACCACCATAACTTCTAGATTTTGCATGGTTCCTTCGACACGCCCGGATGTGTGCGAATGCGGAGTCAGATTAACTAAATACTACCCTGCCCCAAGTTAAGCGTAAGGGTTTAGAAATCCGAAGGAAACTTCTACTTCTAGGCTCGAAGTGGTTAATTAGGGATTAAATCCTTATCTCTCCAGTGTTTGGGGAATTGAAACAATGCCTGTACATCATTAGCAGGATTTTATCTGAAAGCACACCATTAGCAATTATGGGTATTTTGTTTTCGCCATCCTCCCTCCAATCTTTGCTAAACAACAATTTGGTAAAGAAAGTGAATGAGAGGTATATAGATGATTTTTTTTTATATAAGTGAAGAAAATGTGAGCGAATGCGACGTGATTAGTTCAAAAAATGCATGATCACTTCATTAATATTACCATTAATAAACAACAATGTCTAAAAGCAAATAACGCATAACATAAAGAAACTACGACATGATCTAAAAATT